>JAMRXY010000015.1:0-10000000 GCA_024447195.1 Panagrolaimus sp. LJ2414 | reverse complement strand
CTTTATGCATGTACATCTCAAATTTCACAAAGATATATTGCAACTACAACACCATTATGTAAAAATCGAGCTGGTAAACATCGAGTAGGTTCTTTTTTTCAAAGTTTTATAAAGCAATATAATATTCTTTTATTTTTAGGCAACAATTGATCGAACTCGTCTATTAACATATGAAATGTCACAAAAACCTCATCATATTGGTGTTCGAAAAGCTTGGCTTTCATGGCATTCTCAAAATCTTGAAGAATTTCGACAATCTCAACCAATTGTTCTTGCACAAGATGAAGTAATTCGACGTTTTATTCGTGGTTTCTTCCCTCAAAATATTACTATAAATGGAACTGAGGCAAGCTTTTTCTTTCTTTCCGCTTTTTCTCATTTCTCTTTCATCTCTTTTTTTTTCAATCACGCTATTTATTTATGCTTTTTCAGCTTGTCATTAAACGCCGTGGCAATGTTGTTTATGTTACTGGTTTCTTGCAGCATTCAAAAAGACTGGATATTCGTCGAATTTATTGGATGTTTGGATTTGCAGAAGAATTTTTATCACTGCTTTTAAAGCAACCTGTTAAATTAGAACTTCAATTTGTTACAGATGAAACTGTTCTTGCATACAATTACATTTAGGATAAGTCTTTGATTATTTGTTATATTTCCTTTTTTTGTTGTGTAGAAAGAAAATATAAATTTTATTTTTGGAATGATTTATTTTTTTGAACCGACACTGCCGGAACACATTAATTACAATATAAATCTCATTTTACAAAAGTATATTTTTTTAACGATAATATTGAACAATACAACGAATATCCGAACATGTGAAAAAGAAATTAAATGAAGAAGAAAAAAGATTACTGAAAAAAATATATTGAATCACAGACTTTCCTGTTTTGACGAGAAATGGGATAAAGAAGGGGGGAGGAAAAGGGTTTGCCAAATTTAGAGGAACAGAAAATTAGCGACCCTATATGTTTGCGATAAATTCCAAAACAAAAAAAAATAAATGATTAATATGGAGTCCTATAATAAATGAATAAAATGAGGATGAAAGAAAAATGGATTGAGAGAAAAAAAATATAAAAGAATAAACACCAACGCCACAGGATTCACACCATATATAAATACATGCAAGATTAAAAAAAGGAGAAAAACAAATACACATAAAAAATAACAACAAAAAAATAATATAAGCATAAAATTTGAGAAGATTTTTTTAGATTCATTTTAAATGGCCTTTCTAAATTGTACCAGATTTATAACAAAAAAAAGATAAATGAAAAGTTTAAAAAAATAATATTTTGGTTTTTTTCAAACATTAACCGGTAAAGAACCGACACGCCTAAACATTTTTTAAAAGTAAAAGAAAAATTACGACAAATTAATTTTTTTGCGATTTAATTTAGCTTTTTTTGAGAATAAAATTGCTATTGGCGAATCAATTAAGGGAGTAGAAGATACAAAAAGTAGACGACAAAATGTCAAAAAACTATGTTAAAAATAGGATGTTTGAAACATTCAAAAGTTCAAAAAATATTTTTAGAAAAAGCAGTTGTTAAAGATGAAGGAAACCTGCTACAAATTGAGCTTAAATTTGAATAAAATTGCGACATTTTAAAAAAATGCTTAAAATTGATTAGGAGAGGAAAATTGCGGGAGTTTGTCGACTATAGGACATCATTGCAATGGTGTTAATCCCGACACCGAGACAAGATTCGATCTGTCATTGAACGTAAATCAAATTGAGTTTCTTCAACATCTAAAAAATTTGTGATTCATGTTTAAATTACTAAATTAAATTTAAAATAAATACCTGAGCAATCACTGAATCCACTACCACCATGCCTGCTTTTTTTCATTCTTTTAATTTTTGGAGAAGATCCTGTCACATTATCCAATGTTGTAGTAGGTGGTTGTCCAACCATACTAGGCCGCTCAGCTTGTGGTTGTATGATTTGTAAAGGTGCTGAAGCAGTATATTCAGAATTTTCCATTTGTTTTTCAACTGTTATAATACTTTTCTTTTTTTCTACTGCTGGTATCATGGGCGCCGAAGTTGTTGCGGCTGCTGTTGTTGTTGGAGAAGGAGGAATTGGAGTCAAAGCAGCCGGAAAAGAAGAAGAAGATGAAGAGCCTGCTGCAGCAGCAAGATTTTTTGGAGCACCAATTTTAATTTTAACTCTTGGAATTTTTGGAGGCGGCGCTTCTAAATTTGGTTCGCTTTCAATCTTTGGACTTTCGCGTTTCAAATTTCGATCCTTTTCTTTCTTTGACTTTTTACTTGATTCAGGAAGTATATTTCGAGAAAAAGTAAATTTAAGTTTTGGAGTTGTTTCCATAGGCTCCGGCTGTTGTGGTAGAAGAGGTGGTGGAGGAGGTAAGGGTGAAGGTTGTGATGGAGCGGCTTCAACAGGATTCATCGGCTTTTTAAAAGAAAGTTTAAGCTTCAATTGTTCACCACCGGGAGAATTGGTTTGTGGAGTTGCCTTGGTTGCTTCCTCCTCCTTTTGATGATGCCCTTCTTCTTTGCGTTGCTTTTTCTCCAATTTTCTTTGTTTCTTTTCAGCTTTTTGCCGCTTCTTTTCTTCTTTTCTTTTTCGTTTTGCTTCTTTTTCTGCTTTATCTTCTTCTTTTTCACCAATATGATTTTGCTTTTCTTCAACGATTTCCAGCTTTGGTGGAGCTTCATCTACAGTTTTCTTCTCTTTTCGAGATTCTTTTGAATGCTTTTCTTTTTTATCCCTTTTCTTTTCTTCCACTGGCGCAGGTAAAGTATTTGAAGATGGCTCTTTGGTTGAAACTGATGTCGAAAGAGGAGGATCAATAGGTTTCTTGAATCCAAAATTAATTTTTAGCTTTAAAGGTTGTTGTGTAGCTGGTTCAAGATTTTCAGGTTTTGGAATTTCAATTTTAGTTTTTAGTGGTTTTTCTTCTGCTTTTACAGTATCTTTTAAATGCTTTTCTTTTGAAGATTTTTCCTTTTCTTTTGATCGCTTCTCTTCTTTTTTAATTTCATTTGGCTGTTTAAATTGTAGAGGTGGCTTAATAACAAGTGAAGGAACTTTTGAAGTTTCACGATTAAGGGATTCACTTCTTTCAGCCTTCTTTGAAGATTCAGGATTACTGTGATTACTGATAACACTATTTGATCTTTCACCATTCTTAGAAGATTGATGATGGTGATGATGGTGGTGGTGGTGATGTCGATGTTTATCCTCCTTCTTTTCTTTGAGTGAAGAAGAATCCATAGCATTTGAAAGTGAAGATTTTTTAATTTTTAATGTTTCAACAACATTTTCTTTGATTTTTAATGAAAAAATATTTTCTTTAATTTTTGGTGGATCAAATGGTTTCACAAATGCTTTTATTTTAGGTTCAATAAATTTGGGTTTTTCTTTTTGAAGCATTTCTGGTTTAACTGGTAGAGGCTTTGGTGTCGATGATGGTTCTTCTCCAATTTTAGGAATTTTGTAATCACTAAGGTTCATTGAAGGATATAAAGCAAATTCAGGTGGCATTGGTTTTCGAATAGTTGTTTTAATTGGTGGTTGATCTTTAGCACCATGTTTATCATTTGATAAATTACTACTGGATTTAAATAATTTTTCTTTTGATACTGTAATCCCCGCAGTTTTTGATTTTTGAGGTGATTTTGATTTACGTTCTTTTTGAGGTGAAGGTGATCGAAAGGATTTGGATTTCTTTGAAGATTTGGTAATTTTAGCTTTTACATAATCTTCATCAGAAGAACTACTTTCACTGCTACTTGTAAATACAACAGGCTTTTTAGTTGTCGTTTTTTGTGGTACTTCTTTATTTATGGGTACGATAGCTTCTTGCAATTTGATGTTAATTTTTACAGGTTCAATTGATGGCTTTGGTGGAAGTTTTGGAGTTTGGAACGGCACTGCTTTTGGAGATGGCTTATGAACCGGGTCAGGGGGATGAGCTTTACGAACTGGTGGAGGGGGATGAGCTTTTCGGAATGCTGCAAGCTTTTCTTTTCTCTCCTTTTCTTCATCTTCTTCAATAAGTTTTTGCTTTCTTTTAATAAATGCTTGTTCATCAAAATGGCTGGGTTCAAAATGAAAACCTTTTGTTGGTTTATGATTTTTTGGTTTATTTTGATTCAGTAATTTCCTGGTTTCTGTAATATATTCATCATTGACGGTAGGAGTCTTTAAAACATCTGATTCACGAATAAATTGATCTAAAAATTTTTTATAAGCTTTTCCCCATTTTTAAAAGGTAAAAACATACAAGGATCTTGATGGAATAACGCTTTATCTTTCTCCAATTGTTGCTTCTCATATTCTGCATCAAGAGCCAATAACATATTCTTTTCAAGATCAAAATTTTGTCTCTAAAATATGACACATCATTAATTATCAAAAACGTTGTTACAGTATATTACCGTTGTATCTCTAATAAATATTTGTTGCATTTTTGCTTCAATATTTTTATATCTATCAAAGAGATGTGTTTGATGCCTCACTAATTCATGATCAAGTTTTTCCATTGTTTTCTTACTAATTTCAGGTTCATAATGAAATCCATATGGCATTAATCTGTTAAATACATCTTCCTTGTCAATAAAAGGTGAATTTATATCTGTTGTTGAAATGGCTTCTTTTAATTTTTTAATCCATTCAGATATTCTAAAATTGTTGCAATAATTGATTAAGATGATCTATTTATGTGTTTTAAATTTTACCTTTTTTTCCGACTTTCAGTTTTATCTTTTACTCGTCTGGCAGATACTGCTATTGCTGGAAAAACAATTTTTGGTTTTGGTGGTTCTTTGGAAGCTGATGGCACACAAATTACAGTTGGCTCAGGTTTTACTACCTCGGGTTCTGGAATCACTGGTTTTTGTTCTGTTGCAACGACAGGTGGTGGAGGTTCAGAAGCTTTTTTATTTCGTGATCGAGCAGGAGTCTTCTTTTGTGGTTTTGATTTATTGCTACTGCTTAAACTGTTTACAACATCTAAGACAGCCGCAGGAGCAGTTTCCTCACTTTCACTGGGTTTAAATACAGATGGTTGAATTGGTTGTACTCGTTTTTGTTGTTGAACAGGTTGGGGAGGTGGGGGAGGAGGAGGTTGTTGAGGTGGAGGTTGTGTCATTTGATTCAAAGTATTATCATCTACAGGCCCCAAAATTTGGTAAGTTGCTGTACCATTCTCTGTTCGAACATTTACAGCTTTCATAAGTTTTCCATTTGATTCAACAATTAAATAATTTGCATCTTGTGATAATATTCGATAACCTGATTCATTTGGAGGTGGTTGCGGTTGTTGTTGTTGTTGGGGAATAATTTGTTGTTGAGGTGGCATATTCATAGTCGCAGCATTTGCAGCCATTTTTTGTTTAATATTTTGTTTTTGTTCAGCTTTTGTTCTTGGCTTTTTAACAGGTTTCGGTTGTGGAGTTGAAGAAGCAGAAGTAGTTGGAATATTGGAATTCGGAGCGATTGGTTGATAATTTGCTGTGGGCTTTGGTGGGGGAGGAGCAGGTTTTGTTGGTTGTGGAATAATATTTGCACTAAATTTTAATAATGATTATTTTAGAATCATTCGAGGAAGCGTGTTATTTACCCTGTTAGCAATTCCTCCAACTGCCTCTCCAAATCGATTCTACCTTGTGTATCCTAAAAATTACAACCACTATCGTAAGGTTTAGAAATAAAATAAACAGACATTTGGTTGAAGCGAGGAAATCATTCCCATTAATTCCGCCATTTTTTGTGCTTTCTCTGGGTTGAAATTTACTGCAACAGAACCGAATGCCCCGATCTTGGATAAAATTGAATCTCCTTCTGGAGGTGCCTGAGGCTGTGGAGGTGGAGGAGGTTGATTCTTTTTACGACCATTCGGTCTCGGTGTATTTTTTGTTGCTTTTGGTTTTGGTGGAGCTGGTGCAGGGGTTGAAGTTTCAGGTGGAGGCACAGATTGCATTGAAATTATTTGAGGAATAACCTGCATAACTGGCTGCTGAAAACTAATATTTCCGGATTCACCTTGTGAAGAAATAAATTGATGCGATCCTGTTGGATCAATATAAGCTACTTGTGGCTGTGCATAACTATTAGAATTTAAATCAAAAAGTTGTTGCTGTTGTTGTTGTTGAAGCTGTTGAGGAATAATTCGTTGTATTTGTTGTACCGGTTGCATGTTTGTTAGAATCGTTTCACCATTAATACCCGTATGTATAATCTGTTGATTTTGTTGAGGATAATTATTTATTATTTGAGGTTGATTTGTAATATGAGGGCCACCAGGATCTGGTATCCTTGGCATTTGCTGAGACGTTGAAGAATAAACAACTGAATTCATATGTTGTTGATTCATTTGAGATGAATGATCAACTTGCATCCATTGATTATCACCTTGTTGCTGTTGTTGTTGCTGCATTTGTTGATACTGATGTGGCTGATTGTATTCTTGTGATATCCTACATTCTGGCGGCATTGCACTGCTTGTTGAAGCCTCATTTAACATAAATTCCGTTTCATATATCATAGAATTTTGTTGATATTGAATATTTTGATTCTGTTGTTGATTAGGATTATATGTTTGTAAAGGCTGTAAGCTTTCATATTGTTGTTGTTGGGGTTGCTGATGTTGTTGGGGGTGCTGCACTTGTTGCATCTGATGTTGTTGATGCTGTGAAATAGGAACTTGTTGTTCTTGCAAAACTGATTGTTGTTGATGGTGTTGTTGCTGTTGCATTCCATAACTGGATGTTGAAGGCATCATACCATCCCTCTGAACAATTTGTTGCTCCTGATAATGATTGCTTTGATGTATTGTTTGTTGTTGTTGTTGGATTTGTTGTTGCATCTGTTGATGTGACGACTGAGATGTGCTTGCATGATCGTTGTTGGAAGAGGATGCTGCCGGTAATGGTGATGCTGGCAATGGCGGATCCAACGTTGTTCCCTCGGTCTGCTCGCCTTTTAGCTCGTCGAAGAACCATTCTCTAAAATAATTTAGTAATTACGGTAATATAAAGCATTTGGTAAAGAAAAGGTCGTGGTAGGATTAGAAAAAGATAAATTTTTAAAAATCTGTGAAATTAGAAATGTAATCGAAGAATAATGAATGAATTAGTTAACATATTAATGCCTTCTGTAATACAATGTTATTCATTTGAAGCTATTTTATCAAAGCAAGTGCACAGTTTGCAGACGAGCTCCGCCCCCATTGTGCAGCGTCATCGAAAAAAAAATATACGCTCCACCCATCCGAGCAAACCAATGTTATATTGGCCGTTAGCCACAAAATTTTTGGATGGACATTACTCCAGCTGATGTCCTCCAGCGTAGATTGGTTGTATGATTTCAATTCATCTGATTAGAATACTTATAAAATATAATTTTTCTTAGAATGAGTAAAAAAGGAGTCAGGTGTGAATATGAATGTGAAAAAATATGTTTAAAATATATATATATATAAACTTACTGATCGAAATCAACAAAATCCTCGTCGGCCATGATTTAATAAATATCCGACAGCTTAAACCAATATTTTTAATTAACTATCTAGATACCATCATAAGAAATAGAGCTGAAAAAACTTTGTTTTTATTACTTTTTTTCGTTTTTTACCACGACATTTTTTGCTAATATTGATTTTTAACAAGTTAAACGCGAAGTATTAAAAAGTTAAAAAATAATAAATATCTAAATCAATTGTTTTAAATATAACGGCAATATTTGACATCTTCTTCTTTTTTTTGCTGCATCGCATTGTATCTTTTTTTAGCGCTGCACAAATCTTACTGGCATGCTGCCAGGGAAGAAGTGTGCACGAAATAAGAAAGAAATGTTTTTCTACTGTAGCGCGCGACTTTTAAGCAAGAATTATGTTTTTTGAAAGAATGATTTTGTACATTATTAGCGCTTTTTTTAATGTTAGAACTAATTTAAATAATTAATTTAGTTTTATCTTCTTGCCAATTTAGATCAAACAAAGCGGCAATTCAACAAAAAATTATCGATCTCTTCTTTGTGTGTGACTGCAATATGAAAATAACGTGCGCTCTCCATAGAAATGAAAAGAGCTTTCCTAACGTTAAAAAATGAAATAAAAAGAGAAAGAAAGAAGAAAAAAAGTGAGAGAGAGAGTGCAATTAAATGAGAGAGAGAGCAGCAAAAAGGTCCCCCTTCGTTGTTTGTTAGTTTTGACTGGTCGACTAGCAGCATCCATCATCAGCAGCTACGATGACTTCTCTCTGGTAGAAGAAAAAAGAAGAAGAAGAAGAAAGTTATGTTTAACAACAACAAACCACGAAGCGGGTCGCTTTGTATTGATTGCGGGGAACCAAAATGAATGGATGAATGTCCGGTGAATGTCCGCGCAAAAAATTATATAAATCGCCAAACTTTTTTTTTTGATGGAATAAAAACGGAGAGAAGTAAGTGGATAAAACAAGATTTGAAAAAACACACATTATTTAAATTTTAATACTCTGTTTCAAATATTTTGTTTTGTTATTTGTAAATATTAAAAAAGGCTTAATTTTTATTTATAATAATTGAAAAAATGATATAATACACAATAATAAAAACATTTGTGCAAAAAAGGAACAATGGACTTAAGAGATCATAAAAAGACAAAGACAAAAAAAATGAAGTAATGAGAAGAGAGGTGTCATCAATGGCTCACGGCCTGGTACTGCGCTCTAATCTATTATTATTGAATTGAGCAAACGGACGAATGACGACTTGAGTCGTTTAACTTTTTGGGGTCAGGGGGTATTGGAAGAGATTCCCCAACAGATGCAGGCTGGGCAGCTTCAGATACTTGTGTCTTATGTGGTGGATCTTCAACTTCGCATACGGTAACCGGTGCTTTCACAATACTAATATCTGATTCTAAATCTGTTTTACTAAGATTAACTCCCATAATTAGGCCGGCAATTTGTCTGAAATTTAAATAAAAATTACTATTATTATATTATTATTACAGTATATATTTGATTACCTAAAACAAAGATCAACACTGTCCCCAGTTTTTGCAGAAACATAAAATGCATTCATTGTAGAATTTTGTGCTAATTTGTTATGTTTATCAATTCTTACTGTACGACGATGCTCCATATCAGTTTTATTGCCAATTAATGCGAAGATTGGTTGCTGAAAAGGGTTTTTTTAAAACTGATTTTCTTCAAAAAGTCTAATTGTTTGAAAAATAAACAAAACGAAACAGAATCATGTCATATTCAAAAATTTTGAAATTTCTAAACATCAAATGACCGTATTTTTGGACTTTTATGCTTGTAATTCTTCGAAACAATGTGTTTGCTTTTCCAGAAATAAATAATATTTGTAAAAATTATTTACTTTTTCATAATTTTTTGTTATTGATTTAACCCTTTCTATCCATTCTGCTAAATTTTCAAATGTTGTCGCCGAAACAACATCATAAACAAAAAGAATTGCATGAGCACCATAAAGATAATTAGCTAACATATTTGTTGATAGACTTTGTCCGCCAATATCCCATATCTGTAAATTATGTAAATTAGCATATATTATATTATTGACAACAGCCTGAATATTTTAAAAGAAAAAAAACATGCCTGTAACAAAACAGAAATTTTTGGTTTTAACATCATTCGACGAGAAAAGAAATCCACTCCGACTGTCTAAAATTGCAAAAAGGAAAAATGATACGGTAGCAAAAAAAGTATCAAAAAACCTGAGTATATTTTTTATTAAAATTTTTTTGGGCAAATCTGGTACATAGGGAAGTCTTTCCAGTAGTGCCATCACCAACAACGACAAGTTTTAAAGCCATTTCCGGTTCATCATCATCATCAGAATCTCTCTTCTCTTCAATTGAAGTATTGCCAATTGTTGATGCCAAATCTGTACTCGGTTGATCATCTTCATTTGATTCCATATTTTATATTTTAATTTTTTTTGATGAAAAAAAGACAACTGAAGATACACACGTGAACGTATAAATAAATGTTTAAAGCTTAAAAAATAATGCTTTCAAATATTTTTTTGCAGCACTGTTACCATGACAATCATTTTCTTTCTTTCTTTTTTTTATTTCTAGCTTTTTGAGTTCTTTTTAACCTATTAATAATTTTTTTAAATGTTTTGAATCATCATACTTATTTTTTTTTCTCAACAATCTTGTATTTATTTCAAATTATATATATATAAATAATATTTGACAACTTTTTTTTGCGATTTATTCCATTGGCAAACAAAGGACAAGAAGAAAAAAATGAGCAAGATATGCCAAAAAGAAACAATTTTTTTCAACAATTTTATATATAAAAAAAATCAAAATTTATATTTTATCATAATTAATTAATCTGTACATGTTTTGCTTGAGTTCATATGAGATGTAACGAGATTTTCATTACTATTGTGCTGTTCATCATCTTCTTCTTCATCATCATCATAATCATCGACGATAAGTTGAGGGGAATTATTTGGATCTGATCCACGATTTGGTGATAATGGTTCTCTTTTAATTGTTGATGATGGACCAGCTGATATTGGACGTGATGTTGGTGCTGCAGCTCTATGACTCAAATGACCCGCATCAAGATCTAAATCATCCTTTGAATGCTTTAAATATTCATGTGTATTAAATAATTGTGATTCTTCTTTCATATTCAAATTTCCACCATTTGTACCTGCATGTAGTAGTTCGTTATTAAGTTGTTGCTGGGCTTGCGCCAATGCATGAACCAAGGCATTCTGGTCTAATGATGGTGTGGCAGCTTTAACTGAGGATCGAGCTGAACTTGTACGTTGTGGCCTTCGCTTATAAAATTCTGAATCATCTACCGTCCATACAGCGCCTTTAACATTCTGCTCAACACGGGCAAAACATTTATGTAAAGATAAATTATGTCTGACAGCATTCTAAAAAATTTTTGGAAAAAAATAGATTATTAAAGTCATAAAAATTTGTAATTACAGTACCTTCCATGTTGCAGCATTTCGACGAAAATATGCAAATGTTTCTGTAAACCATTGATATATTTCATTTAGTGTCAACTGGCAATCCCTTGATTCCATAATTGCTTGTCGTATAAGTGATGCATAAGTGTATGGTGGACGAACATCATGACTACGATAGAATTCACGATTTCTTTCAATATCTGCAGAGATCGGCATCACAGCTTTATCACTTACTCGTCGACGAGATGATGATGGCATTGCTAAATTTGATGCATTACTTGATGATGCACTACTTCGAGATGCCGGTTGACTTGGATTCATATTTCGATGTAAAATTGATGAAGTTGATGGATCTTCAATGAGAAGAGAATTTGCAAGACTATTATTTCCACTATTTCCTGCTGCTGCAGCTGCTAACGCAGCAAGAGCTTCACGAGATGAAATGTTTTGACTTTGTTGTTGCTGTTGTTGTTGTTGTTGCTGCTGATGTTGTTGTACCTAAAAATAATGAAGCACATATAAATATACGGTATGAATGAAAATCTTTTTTTCTTTCTTTTTTAAATATTTTTTGATTCCATTTCATTTTTTATTTTAAAATATTTCCCCCCACTTTTTTTCTCTCACTCTCTTTCGATTGTTGTTATTGTTTTTCAAGCAAACAAACATTAATGCTCGTTTTCTGCAAAGTGTTTACGCCATTATTGACGACGACCTTTGTCAAGCGCATGTTTTTTTGTTTATCTCTCTTTTTCTTCACGTTTTCGTCGTCCCTCTCCTTTTCCTCTGGTCCCCCCAAAATTCTGCCCTTTTTTTCTAAACTGTTTATTATTTGTATATTTATTTGTCAATTGATCAAGGAAACGATTTTTAGGGGGGTTTTTGATGCAGAAAGAAGAGTTCTTTGATGTATATCATTTTAAAAGAACAAAAAAAAAGATTGGAGTGAAATGAGTAAAAATGTGAAAAAAATTATACTTTTGAGATTAAAGAAATAAAAATTTTGGCATAGTCATTCTGTAGTCTAAATTGGATATATCTTTAAAGTATAATAATTTCAAAATATAATTTGCATTTAATATTCATCCCCCCAATAAAAAGCGTTACCCTACTGTATTATTAAATTTTGGTCTATTTTTTTCTTGTAAAATATAAAAAAAAAATTAATCTTTGAGTTAGTAGGAAAAATAGTTGAAAGAAAAAAGAGTAGATTATAGAAATTTGTATTCAAAAAAAATTGCATTTCAAAATTTTTTTATATTGACATCCGCTTTTCTCTTTCTTAGTTTTTCTTGAAATTGCTGTTGCAAGTAGAGAGAGATAGACTAAGAAAACGGAAAATGAAAGCAACAACAACAACATCAAAACAAAAACAAATAAACAGCAAAACAAGATTCAAAAAGTTCTCAAGAAATAAATAATGAATTTCTTTTTTTCAAAAGAATAAAAATATTTTTTTCTATTTTTAGTAACATATGTACTTTTTGAGTCATATATTTCTTTTGACTGTTGTTGTTTTTGTTTGTTTACTCATAGTTTTTTTTTCTGAAGCATTTTTTTTGGAAAAAAACAGAAGATGAAAAAAAAATTAGAGCATCGGTGGTTTATTTTAGTTTTTTTCTGCGGCTATTATTTTTTTAAAAAAATGTATCTCAGTTTTGAACGAAATGTCACAAGATGTGTGCATTTTTTCTCCATTTTTTTCAATCTCGATAAAATGAAGAGAAAAATATATCTATGTTAAAGTTGCAGGAAGAAGAAAAAACAACAAGAAATTAGTGCAATAAAAAAAAGTCAGGAATTTTACGAAATTAATCAATCAGTTGTAATTTGAGTTTTTTTTTCTTAAATAAAAACAATTAATTTTTTTAAATGCTTTTTTTTATCTTTGCGCATCATTTTCTGCTGCTGCTTTTTAAATCCTCATTTAAAATATTGTAAACAATAAAAAGTAAAAGAGCGAGAGAAGGAATAAATGTTGTTAGTATGTATGTGTGCATCCCCCCATATGATGCTAGTTAGTGACTTTCAAACAACAACAAAAAAAAGAAACTCAGACATAAACATACACAGCAAGCAACAAAAACAAAAGAGAGAGATATTAGTGAAGCGTTTTGAAAAAAAATACATAGGCATTTCAACAAAAATATGTAATGTTCGACACAATTTCAACAAAAAAAACGAAAGAAGAAATGAGAAATGTTGTGAGTTTTGTTACGATCAGCTGGTTATTAATCAACGAAAAAAAAAGCTCACGTGAACAACAACAACTAATATGAAATGCAAAAAAAAATTGTTTATCTTTTCTCTTGCTCTTTTTTTGTGCCACAAATAAATTTTGCTTATTTAAAAAAAAGTGCCTTTTAAAATATATTTACATAAGCAAAAATAGCATTTAATAAACAAAAACTTATTTTTAAAAAATAAATAAATGCAGGCTATTAATGCTAAATAATAACAACTTAATTTCTTTTTTGCAATTTATGAAATCATAACAAAAAGTGATATTAAAATTTAATGTTCTTTGCATTTTTAAAAATATAAAAAAAATTTCAAAACTTTTTAAAATAATGAAATAAAGTTTGAAATTTTTAAGGAATAAAAAAGACAGCAAACAGAAATTGTTACTTTTCAGGCATACTGTTTTTGAAATTTTAATTTGTAAAAAAGTACCGTAAGAAAATATGATAGGAAAGAAAAAAAGAAAAAATTTGAAAAAATGAACACCTTAAAAACGTGTGGAGAAAAGAAAGAAAAAATGATTAAATGTTTTGCTAATATTTTTTTGGTAAATGTAAAATTGTATTTAATTTAAAAATTTAAAAAAAAAATGACTAACCGCGTTTAAATTGACACCCGCAATTGTAGAGGTAATAATATTAGAGGGTCCAGAATTATCACTTTTTAAAATATTTGGAGGTAATGAAGTGGGAGCTGAAGAACTTGAAGGATATCCAATAGGGGTGGTTGCAATTGTTGGCTTTGGTGAAACTAGCGGAGATCCATCATTGGAAGTTGGTGGACCAACAGAATGTCTTGATAATTCTGGTGATAATTTCATATGCATATGAGCTTTCATAGCATTTAATAAATGTTTTTCTTTTATTATTCTAAAATTATTTCTTTTGAAATCTACCGTAACCCAAATTATTATTTTTTGTAAAAATCTTACCTATGCTCCAAATCATCAACTAATTCAATTTGGGCACGATATTGATGTGTAGATCTTTCTGGTGAATGAGCTTGTGATAAGTGATGTATGAAAGATCCATATGAATTACAAGGAGTATTACAATTTGGCCATATACACATACCATGCTGGTATAATGAATGTTGTTGTTGTTGCTGTTGATTAATTGAAGCTGTATTTGCAGTTGGCGTTAACAAAGCACTTAAATTACTTAAAGACGAAAGAGCTGATGTATTTGAAGAATGTGCACCTGGGATAGCAGCACTGAGATCAAGGGGTGACGGCATTCCAGTATTTGGTGTTGCGGCACCTCCAAGACTTAACATATTTTGCCATAATCGATCAATTGGAGATGCAACAAGTTGTTGAGCAACACGTTCTTGTATAGCAAGCATTAATAGTTGTTCTATTTGTAAATTTTGCTAAAATTTTAAAAAAATGATAAAAACTAATTAAAAATTTGAAAAAGCTTTTTAAATTACTTGTGAATTATGTCCTGCTAAAGAAGCGAGTGCCGCAACATTTTCAAGTGTAGCAGATAATCCTGGAGTTGTGGAACCTAATTGATTTGAAGATGAAAGAGCTTGATGATGTTGTTGTTGATGCTGTTGTTGAACTCCAGAACCAGCGGCCGCAGCAGCAGCTGCTGCAGCTGCCGCGGCAGCCAGATTCTCTACAAGATTGTTACTTGATGACTGAGTTGTAGGAATCTGTAATAAATTGAAAGTCGACATGAGTACATTGAGTTGTTGAATAATCTCACGTGGTAATGATGATTAGAATTATTATGAAGACCACCCGTAGATGAAGAAGAGGTTTGTGAAAAAATCAACGTTGTTGGGGCCAACCCTGAAACACTTGTTGTGACAGGCGGCTGCCCTGAAGATGGCTGCCCCTGCAGGGAATGAGAATTTTCAAAATTGATGGTTGGCTTGTGAAATGCAGAAGGTGACCCAGATAGCAGGCCACGATTTCTTTTAGGAGCTAAATCAGCAACACTTGCGGTTCGTCGAATCTTTTGGGAGCCAAAAGGCTGAGGGGGCTTCTAAAAAGGGGATGATTAAGCATCGTTTTTTTTTGTTTTAACTAAAAAAAATTTCGTCGAGTGACGAACAACAACAAACAAACGAAAAGTTTACAAGGAGTGGTTTTTAAAAAAAGCGAAATAAACAAAACAATATGTAAGCAAAAAGCATAAAGTTGTCAGTGAGGGGGGCATCTGCAAAAAAAGGATGGGTAGGTAAAATGAGAAAGCTCTTCAAAAAGAGGTACTTTCAAAGGACATTGCTCGAGGACATTCATGAAAAAGAGAGACATTCGAATTTCTTTTTAAATTTGTGCATCACATTTTTTTAACACAGTAACCATTTAGGTAATTTTAAAAAAAGAAAAAAAAAGTTTTTTTTTCAAGGTGACGAAAACCACAAGAAAAAAACAAACTTGGAGGAAAAAAATTAATGAACACGCAAGATGACAAGTTGTTTGTTGCTCGCTTAACACATATATAAAAAGAGGCATAAGGCGGACAAACGAGCTGTTCAAAAGCTCGCCAGCTGACTAGCGCAACAAAATTCTTTTGAGTGAACACGTGAGCACGGACAAACAAAAATTTTTTTAGGGCGTTTACAGCTCCTCCTTTTTCAAAACAAAAATATTGGCTTCCGCGCAAAAGAATTCAATTCTCGACAAAACAAAACAAAATAAAATTTTCAAAAACGTGCATCCGTGTTGTCTTTTTTTGTGGTACTGTCTTTTGATCGGGTTATTGTGAGGTGTTGTAGATGTCAAGGTACAGGACGGTAGATACTGGACTTCTTAAATGTTGTATAACCTTTATTTTTCTTTTCTACCTTCTAGGGCTCTTGCAAGAATGAATTTTCATGAAAAAATGCACGCCTTACAAAGAAGCACTTCTTATAAACAACAACATTGGAAAAAAAGTTTACGTATCACATGTTTTTTCTTCATCCTTTCAACAAAAAAAAGAAGCGCACTGGACATCCTTGGAAAAATAAAAGTTTTTTTTGTCTTTCAGACTCAAGCGATCGTCAATGAAGAATATCATCAGCTGTGATAGAAGAATACCTATTTATTTCTTTTGTTTGGCAAGAGCACTCTTTCAAGAGAGTTTCCCATCTATTGTTAAACATTATTTTTCCAGACGGATGAAGAAATCAGCAAAAAAAAAGTTTTTGGGGCCAGACTGTGGAAAGAAGAGACAAATGGATTTAAGGATTAGACAGTAACTAACTATATTGTGTCAAAATAGAAAAAAACAGAAAAAAATTAAAAATCATAAAGTTAATCTATTTTTAAAATAAATGCATTGATCACGTTTTAACTCGATGTTTTTCTCAAAATTGATTAGAAAAAAGAGAAAGAGAGAGTTGAAAATGTAAACAAAAAAACAAAAGAAAAAAACGATAACTCGAGAATTTTTAGGCTAAAAAGAAGCGGTGATAGAAATTCAAAGGAAAGTAAAAAACGGGGGGTTCTAGGGCTCAAAGAACATGACAAAATTAGATATTATGAAACCGTCTAAACAAAAAAAGTGAATTTGGAAAGCTATGGTAGTGGGTAGATGATGATAAGAAAAAAAAGAGTGGAATATAAAAAAAGTATGGTATTTCAATAAACAAAAAATGAAAGAACAGTAAATAAATAAAATTGAAATCACAACAATAACAATCATTAACTAATGCCAACCATAAACCAATCAAAAGGGGAAATATAAACAACGTCTTTAAAAACGTTAATGAGGAAGAAAAAAAAAGATCGCAGGAAGAAAACAAAAAAGGAAATGATGGGAAACAGGATTCTCCAAAAATCAGCAGCAGCATAATTTCAGAATAAACAACAGTTATTTTTATTTAAAACATAAATGATTTTTATAGACGATAATAAAAAAAATCGCTTCATAAAAAAATATAGAAAAGATATTTGTTTTGTCATCCTTGCAGCAGAAAAAACAAAATTAAGCCTAAAATACACAAACTACTCTATTTTAACCTCTCTCTCTCTCTTTCTCCCTCTGTCTTCTTCATCATAATATTTAATAGGACAAAAAAAGAAGAAGAAGAGTTACGCGCTTGGAGATCAAAAAGCAGTTTTCAATTAAAATACTGCCAAATGGAAACCTCAGTGGTGATGTTGAGCATACACGTTTTTGCGAAAAACAAAAACAAACAAAACGTCCTGTTGCTGCTGTTGTTGTTGCTTGCTCTTGCCAAATCGTGCGACAACTGCGCATGGCGTGTGTCGTTTTAACTCTCGTGGATGCGCGTTTTTTAAAAAAAATTTAAAAAAGGACCACTAAAAAAATTACATTATACAAGGTATTCGAAGAAGGAGTTTCAATCAAAAAAATTTGTTTATTGAAAACACCAAAAAAGAAGAAAAAAATGAAAACTTTTTGTTGTTTTTTTTTAAATTTCAAAATTCTCTCTGTGATTCCTAAAAAATGCAACGTATTCCATGACCTCAAATAACCTCCTAATGTACCGGAGTGGTAAATAAAACGACAGGAAGAGGAATTCGCATCTTTTCGGAGGGGGAGAGAAAGATTGTCAGCTGGTACCATCCTTACTAAGAAAAGAAAACGATTTTTAATCGGTATAAATGTTATCGATGGAACAATAATAACTTTAAAAAAAGTGCATACAAAACGAGCCAGACAAAAAGAATGAAAGGAGAGACAACAAATAAAAAGCAAGATGGCTCAAGGCCAACAAAAACGGTAGCTTAAAAAAATAAAGGCATGTTTGGAAAGCAATGAAGTTAAAAAAAACTGAAGGCACACAGAAATTTTTTTTGTTGTTATGAAAGAACGATGGAAAAAGAAGGGAACAATGCATTCTTTTTTTGGTAAACAACAAACAAAAATAAATCCAGCATACACAATGAACTTAACTAACCGTTTCCATCTAACTGTATTTTTTTCTGGATGCTTTTCGAATATATCAATTTCATAAAATGCCAAATATATACAACAACAATCTTTTCGAATAAGCTCTTGGCATGCCAAAAACATTCAGGATGAAAACAAAAAAATGAGAAGAAATATATATATATTTTTCTTTAAAAGGAAGAAGGGATAAATAACAAGGTGTGCTGAAAAGCAACAAAACTTTTTTTTCTTGATGCCGTTGAAAAAGAATTTTTTTTTAAAAAACGTCCGACCCGCGGACGGGAGCTAACAGGAAAAAATTTATATGAAAAAAGGACGGCTTTCGTGTTGACACTTTTTTTTGTTGTTGATGGTGGAGTTGCCCTCTTTTGAGAAAAAAATATATAAGCAAAGTTGCAAACGACCAAAAAAATTGAAAAAAAAACACACAAAACAAAACCTCGAAAAAAGGGGTATACACGATAAAAAAAACGACGACAGAAAAAAAATAACAAACAGCAAAATAGGCGTTGAAGTTTTGAAAAAGAAAAACAAAACACAGTAAACAATTTTAAAGAAATTCATACAGTGCTTCTTCAACCTTTTTTTTCATGTTCATCTTTCATTCTGATAAAAAAAAAGGAAAGAAGAAATGAAATTAATATTGAAAAAAAGAACGATCTTTTCACAAGCTGATTTGCTATCAATGATTAGTAGCAATCTGAAAATAATATTGAAGAAGGAAGACGAAATGATGGAAGAAGGAGAAGGAAAGAAAAACAGATGACGACGATGAAGAGAAAAAAAACAAAAAAATTATGAAGCACTATTTTTTTTTCTTGATAGAGAATATTTTTGTTGTTTGTCCCAATTTTTTATTCTTATGGCAAAATAGACGTTTTCTCTCATTTTTGCATTCGTTCGTTTGTTCTTTTATTGTTGTTGCCAAATTTCTTTTTTCGCAACAACAAAACAACAACAACAAGCTTAAAAAAATGCATTGAAAAAAAATAACAAAAAAGTGTACCCCCCTTTTGACTGACTTTAAAGGGGCGGTCTTTCAAAATGCCTCATTTTTTCCTGACAAACAAACAACCTCCTTTCTTGCTTTGAAGATCCCAAAAAAAAGTTGTTGTTTATGTTGCATTTTTTTGCGCGCCATCTTCGCGGTCGATCCTAAAAACTAACTAAAAGAAGAAGAGAGAAGGTCGTTGCTGTCAAGAATTATCGAAGCATCAGTCCCACATATAGAACACCGATGAAGCGCATCGGAACGCAATATATAACATATATAACATATGAGATAGAAATACTAACAAGCAAGCAGCAATAGAAAAAAAAGAATTTATTTGAGTTGTTTACTTCGATGTTTACTTCAAAAGCAAAGCATTTTTCGCGACCGCTTTCAAATGTAAACAAGAAATGCAACCGTATGCCGTCCTTGTGAAATCATAAACACAGGCTTTTGCATTACGGCAAAAAAAAAAGAATTTTTAAGTCTAGTTAAGAGATAGAGAGAGAAAAAATAGGGGTACGAATACAGTAAGAAAATAAGACAGGAGAGAAAAAGAAACTTAAAAATTAGGGAAACAAAATCTTTTTCTTTTTTTGCCCTCTAAGAATGTTTCGCAACAAAATGTTGACATTCCACAAGACCCCCCTCTCCCCCCAATTGTCATCATTCTACCAAGCACACATTGTACCGAAAACCAAAGAATGAAGAAGAAAACGAAATATGAAATACACAACAAAAAATAGTTTTTTTTTCTTGTCCGAGCAAGAACGTATTCATAGGGGGTGCCAAAGAAATGTTGTTTTTCCGTTGTCATGTTTGCTTTTTTTTTCGTTCTGTGATGGCCCAAAACTGCATCAGAACAAAAAAGTTGTTTTAAACTAAACAAAAACTTCACAAGAAAAATATAAAATATAAACAACAAACGAAGACCCTCAATAATCGGAGAAGAATAAAGCTTTAACAAATATTTTGAGTGTTTCATAAATAAAAAAAAGAAGGGAGAAAAAGCGATTGAAACATTGAAAAAAAGATGAATGATGTATTTAGGGGATAAAAAGATACATTTAAAGGGTGGACTACTACTGCTAATAATCCTTGTAATTAAAAGAAAAGATTTTTTTCTGAGATCTTAACAATAAACAATTTAATATTCCAAAGACTTAAAAAAGAATTAATAATGATAAATATCTTATCTGTGACTAAGCCCGTTATCCCTTCTTAAGCTTTTTCCATTCTATTGAAAATTTACCACTAACGTAAACAATGACGTAATCAACAAATGCCATAACCACATGTGTGCAAGGATTAAACACAAAACAACAACTCAGAAATAAAAGAAAAAACACACTAAATTTGTGCAATAATCAAACATCAAATAACTGTAAAATAATTTGACTTCTTTGTACCGCGCAAGTAACAATAAATATACTTTGGAACAAAATTATTAAAAATTAATTACAATGAGTAATCGTTATTTTTGTTTTTTAAGCACAGAAAAAAACAAATTAATTGCAACTTGTCAATAAAAAAAATATACAAACTAGCAAAAAATGCCAGAAATAGGTGATACCTAAATGGATGGAAGAATGCCAAAAACAAGACAAAAATAACGAAAGAAAAAGGAATGGTAAAAAAAAGAGGAAGAATGAATGCAAGCGCAAATGTAAAAATAAGAAAAACAAACTCAACCAAACGAGGTCAAATTTTGTTTTTCTCTGCATTTCCTTTCCTCTCTTCTATCTCTTTCTTTCCCTCTTCCACCTGGTTTTTCTAGACTTGATTGTTTTTGTTATTTGAATAAAAAATGTATACAACAACAAGAAGAAGAAGAAAGAAGAAGATGAGAAAAGAAAATAAATGCCATCGTCTGAAAACAGAATGGCTGCAGTAGACATAATAAAGAAACAGATCAAAATCATTTCAATGTCCGTTCGCTTTTTTCTCTTTCATTTTTGAAGCGACAAACAATGTTTTTTTACGAGGACAACAAAAAATAAAAGAAGGATAAATGATGCAGAAATTTCACATAATAATAATTTTACATAAATGGGAATTTCTAAACGAAAAAATCTGTTTCGACCTGATTGAAAAAAAAAATCTAAACATCTTTTTTTATTTCCATTTTTTTTACAATAAAAAATGAGAATTTTTAAAGATTTCTAAAAACTTTTTATACGGCTACAAAATGAACTATTTTGAAAGGATGTTAAGAAATAAAAGTTGTATAATCATAGATTAATAGAAAAAAATTGTTAATTTTCTGAAAGTAATTCTAGAGAAAAAGCCAAAAAAAGTAATATTCATAGGTTATGATAACAGCGATTTCATATTGCATAATTAATAGGTGGAAAAAATAAATTACTGTAATCTTTAGAAATCATTTTATTTTTATATTATTTTTGATAAAATTTCAAAAGTTTATTTAAAAATTTCTTTTGATTAAAAGCATGCTATTTGTTTTGTCAGAATTTATTCATCTTTTCATCGCGTGTTAGAAAATGCAATTACCACCTTCTTCAACAAAAAAAAAGGAGACGTAAACACATTTAAATATTTGTTTCTTTTTCTTCAAAAAAAATTTGTTTGCTTGTCTTTCTCATTTCGATCATTGCCTTTGAAAAGACAATATTTTTATTATCAGCTGATTAATGTGTCTTGTATTTAATGTTCAAAGGTTTTTCGATAGACTGCATATAAACAAAAGATGAAAATGAAATAAATAATAGCCATAAATAAAAATATACTGCGCATAAATGCTTTTATTTTAGCAGCCGAAAAACCTTTTTTTGTTTCCATTGAAGAAAAAAAGAAGCAAAAAGAGAGTGAGCAAAAAAAAAGTGAAGGTTGTTTGCAAAAACATAAATTACAATTGTCAAAGCCTCAAAACTTTTAAAGTACCTCAAAAACGAACACATTGAGGAGAAAAAGATGAGTAAGATGTTTGTCTTGGCGCGATTCAACATAAAAATTCTTTTAGTAACAAAGAAAAAAGCAAGCGCGTTTTAAACAATGTAAAAAACTGCGATAAAAGAGGAGAAAATACTTTGACGAGATTTTTTAAGCTACGAAAAACAATTGTTGATCATGCGTTTTTCATTATTGTTTCGAATGTTATGTTTTATTCTTTTCACATTGAAATTCAAGCTCTCAAGTGTAAATAAGATTAATTACATTGAACGTCCTGTCCTTCTTATCTTTTTAAATACTTTTTATCCCTTTATTACTCATATTTTTTTTGACAATATCGAAAATTGCGCGTTTTTTAAAAATGTTTTAATAAATTTTATAAAATTTGCATAATTAATTATCTTCAGATGGAATTATTGCAATAGTTAAACATTTATTTTTTATTTTGTTTATAATAATGAATCCAACAACCAGTCCAAGGATAAATAGTCCTTCACATGCATCAGAAAAATCTGATACTGATTATAGCCGAGAAGAGCTCCTTAAATTACTTGTTTATTTTGAAGGTGAACTTCAACAAAAAGAGCAAGAAATTGAAACGCTAAAAGTTTGTGATCATTAAATATTTATTTTATGAGTCATTACTCTATTTGTTGTTTAAGGATGAAAAAGCTCAATCTCTCCTAAATCAAGCAAAATATGGTAAACTTAAAATGGGTGATCCATTGATGGCATTAAATCGGGATGGAAATGTTATGAAGGAATGCCTTGATGAATCGGTATTAAATGTATACGAGTATCAACAAAGAGAATTAGAAAGAATATGTCAGTTACATAAATCAAATTTTATTCAAAATAAAGAGGTACTAAAAAATTTTAAGCAATAATTAGTACGATTAGTAAATTAAAAAATTTAGGCGTTGGAAAATCTTCGAAAACAGCATGAAGGAATTATTGAAGAAATGGAAGAACAAAGAAGTAGGAAAGAAGCCGCGAATGCTCAAACTGAAGATATTATGAGTGCATTAGAAGATGCTCGGGATAATTTATCAAAACAAATTGAAGTTAAACAAAATGAATTAGATGAAACTACAAAATTATTAGAAGCTGAAAAGAAAAAAAGGAAAGCTGAAAATGATAGAACAAAGTTAATGGTGACATATCTTTTGAATGAACGCAAAAAACTACTGTTAACAATGCAACAACGACTAACAAATCAAAGTTGTTTTTTCTTACTTTTTTTCATTTACTGATAAACTTATTATTTTTAGCTGGAAGTGCAAATGCTACAGCTGATTCTCCGCTTGTTAAAGAGCTTCGAAAAGAAATACATTTTCTTCGAGAAGAAAGAAATCGCTCAAATGCACTTGTTCAACAATTAAAATCTCAGAATATAGCCTTAGAGAAAAAATTAAAAATTAAAGAAGAAGATAATGCAGTGCTGCGACAAAATATATCATCAAAAAGCCGTCTACAACCAGAACAAATTAATCGGCAAATAAATATGGGTGGATTAGTTGTTGCGAATAAAGGTGCCATTGCTGCTGCAACAAGAAATGCTGCCATGACTATGCCAATCAAGACCCGGCTACCAAATTCATCAAGCTTTCCATCAACAATTCCTGGAACCTCTTCAAATTCTCTACCAAAAACACAAACGGCTAATTCCACAACAACTTTATACAAAAAATTCCCAACAATTTCGCCTGCTCTTGGATCTTCAATTTTGCCAAGACCTGGTGGAAGTCGTGGTGTGCCATTTCTTGGTACAAAAGCTTCAAATCTTCCAATTACCCGAGCATTTCAAAATCATCAACAACGACGAACAACAAGTAATGTTGATGCCGAAATTGATCAACTTGGAATGGTTATTGAATCAATGAGCCCAAGACCACATACAACAGGATCAATTGCAAAGCGATCTTCATCGCTACCTCGAAATTCACAACATCAAATTTCTGGTGAACCTCCAATTCACAACAACGAACAACAGCCATATCCACAGCCATCATTATCATCGAATATTCCCATTCATCGAACAAATGGTAATCATCCTCGAACAATTCCAACTTCAATGCCAACAGGTAAACATCCATCAAGGATGGCACAACCTGGACAAAAACAACAACCAAATATTACAAAATAAAAATCTCATTTCATTTCATTTCTATGTGTAATATGTTTTTTCTTATTTATCAGTTTATCAAAAACCAAAAAACGCATGTAAAAGAGTTTTAATTATTATTTTTTTATTCTTATCTGATTCATATTTTTCTTTCTTATTCTTTTTTTCTTTGCTCAATAAAGAATCTCAGCTTTTGCATAAAACCATTATTATTCACAGATTCGTAAATCTGTAAACAAAAAATAGTGCCAAAAACATATTTAAGGGAAAGGAAATTGAGGAAGAAAAACAATGGAGGTTTAGTTAAATTCATAACAATAGATTTCATTAAAATCAATTATTTTTCATCAGTTTCTTTTTGTTTAACTCTCTCATCATATGGCATTTTTTACTAAAGGCATTGTTAAGCTTCTTTTCGCAATCCATCTCCCATCATTCTTCTTCTTCTTCTCTTTTTTTGACTTTCAATTTTTCAATTTTTTTAACATTGAAATTCTGAAATTGCTTTTTCGTTTTGAGACGCAGGCTATTGCGAGCTCTTACTCGGCCCATCTCTTTCTCTCTCTCTGCATTCGTCGATGATTGTGAGCAGTGCTGTTCATTTAATACAAAAAAATCGTGGATCTGTTAAAAATTATTTTGTCAGCTAACGTTAAATTTACAAAATCGTTTTATAAAATCTCTAATACATTTGATGACATTTATATAACATTTTTTTCTTTTTTACAGGTTTAAAGTTGATTTAAAATCCTTTATTACTACCGAGATATATGCTGGAATTATTATAACGCTAATGAGAAGTAGAATCGAGGTTGCATTGAACTGGAGTATATTACAGAAATGTCAGTCGAAGACCCCACAGAAGAAAGAGAAGTAAGTTAATTAGTTTTTGTTAGAACAATTTTTGGCATTATGCAAATTGAAATATCATGTGATTCGCTAAAAATTTTTTTAACGCTTTTTGTAAATCGCATATAATTTTATTCGTAAATAGTGTTTTTTTGGTTCATAGCAACTTCTTTTGCAAGTTTTTTTGGCTGCTAAATTTGTAATATTAAATTCGTGAATTACTAAAAAATATAGATTTATGTCGAAATTTAATTATATTTAATGGATATCTTTTATTATTGAACAAAAAACCCTTCGAGGTCATTTTTTTCAGTTTCAACACGTTTTTTATTTTTTAATCGTTTGGTTAAAAGTCACGTTTAAAAGCATCACACAGAAAAATTGATATATTTTAATTAATTCAGCATTGATTGATTTTTTTTATATCTAATTTCATTCATCGAAATTTGCTTCTTTCTTTACTAATTCATACATATTTTTTAGTGTCCATTGTGTTTGGAAAAGCTCGAAATCGATGATTTATATTTCTACCCATGTACCTGCAAATATCAGGTATGCCGATTTTGTTGGCACCGAATTCGAATGGATGAAAATGGATTATGTCCAGCATGCCGAAAACCTTATCCCGAGGATCCTGCAAATTTTCAACCAATTACTCCATTGGAAATGCAACAAAAAAGAAAGCAGAAGGAGAAAAAGAAAAATATCTCTGAATGCCGAAAACATTTATCTGCTTATCGTGTTTTACAAAGAAATCTTGTCTATGTTGTTGGATTATCACCGCGAATTGCAGATCCAGAAATTCTTAAAAGATCAGATTATTTTGGAAAATATGGAAAAGTTGTTAAAGTTGCAGTTGGAACATTACCAAGCAGTCAAGGGAATGCTCCTGTTCATACTGCCTATGTTACTTTCAGCAGGGTTGAAGATGCGCTCAAAACAATTCAAGTATGTATTTTTTTTGTTTCTTTAACTTCAATTACTGTTAAATTGTTAAATTTATAATAATTTACTAATTATAGGAAACCAACAGTTTGGTATTTGATGGTCGAATGATTAAAACTTCACTTGGTACAACAAAGTATTGCTCTAATTTTCTTCGAGGACAAACGTGTAATAAACAAGAATGTATGTATCTTCATGAAGTTGCACCACCTGAATTAAGCTTTACAAAAGAAGATATGCATCAAGGAAAGCATACTGAATATGAAAAGAAATTATTAGATAAAATGATTGAACAGATGGAAGCTGCTGCAGCAGCTTCAGCGAAAGAAGAAGGAGAAGCATCAAAGCTTGGACCATTTCCTGAAGATGAAGATGTATCTGCAACTGTTGTGCAAGCGGAAGAAGTAGAAGATGAAGAGCAAACAAGTACTGAAGAAACTGTTGGATCACTTGAAAAAGATTTTGATCGAGCATCTTCTGAATCTAAACCTCCTTCCAGTGTTCATGAAGATTCAATTGAAAATGATTTTCCGCCAATCGAAAATATTAAAATTGTTGATCCGATATTCCCTGATGAACCAGAACCAATTGTTAACAGTAGATCTCCGCCGCCATCTCTGCCAACTTCTTCACAAAAATATGAAGATGACTTAGGCTTTGATCCATTTGCAGAATCAATGAAAGGTTTGGAAGAACTTATGAGAGATGAAACCGGATCCCAAAATCAAACATCTTCTTCCTATCATCAAGATAATTCTCATATGCAACGAGGTAATGATCCATTGTCAAGATTAATGTATGGTTTGGAACGTTCTCATATGGAAACCTTTCAACCTTCGTCATTTTCTCATAATTCTATGCACAATTCTTTTAATGGGCCTTATCGTTCTGAAATTGAACGACAACAAATGGATTTCTCAAATTTTGGCAGCTATCAAAATGGTTTTAATAATTCATCGCAATCACAGTATCAAAGGCAAACTTCTCAGCCCCAACAAGAAAAGCCGTATTTTAATCCAAATAATGCATACAATAGCTATATGATGCCAAGACATTCTGGGATGCCAGAAACTCCTGCTTATCAACCATACCGTACTGAACAGCAGCAACAACATTCATTTAATTCTATGCCATCAAATAGTCTTGAAACACGTGATGCATTTAAAGCAATGCTTCCCAATGTTAATGTTTCTTTTGTTTCATCATCTGGTTAGTTTTATATTTTTATTTTTTTACATTTAAATAATTTTTTTTTATTATTTTAGAAAATCGACAAATGTTTTCATCAAGTCCTAATCAGTATGGTCAGCAAAGTAATAGTGCTTTTCAACGGCAAATGTATCGTGGATCTGGAATGGAATATGCTTTTCCAATGTCATCTCATACCTTTGGTCCTGAACCACCTGGATTTTCAACATCTAAATATATGACAACTCCTCCACCTGGTTTTGACAGTGCAAATCATGGTCAAGGTCCAAATTAAAGAAAAAAATGGAAAGAAATAAAAAACAATTCTAATCATTTTTTTATTTGGCTTTCATCATCATCATCTAATATAACTGTCACTTTTATTCTTATTCCCTTCTTAATATCTTCAAAATACGCCGTTTTTCTTGTTTTACCTAATTACATGCATGCGGGGGACTGGTTAGCAAGCTTTATTATTGTTTGCTTTGTTGCTTTGACTTTAATTAAAGTTGAAATAACCCAGAATTCTTTTCATTATTTGAGAAGTATTCCCATTTTGTCAATGCTTTCTTTGAGATTGATTTATTATTATTGTACCACCATCTTTCAATAATCTTTTTTCTTCCATTTTCTTTCTTGAAGATTGTTATTTGACATTATTTGCTTTATTTTTTCCTGGTTTTATTTAAATTTTTTTGCACATTTTCTGTATTTTTCTATTTTTGTATGTATGCCCAGCTACGGCGAAGTGAGCAGACTTCGTTGTGTTACGGTGTTATTTTTTGTAGATTTTTGACATGTTTTATCATGTTGGGAAGGGCTTAAATAAATATTAATTATACCAAATTACCTTTTTTTACATTTCATAACATTTTATACCAACAAATTGATATCATTTTAAGTATTTTAGTATACTGTAGAAAAGCTTTGTTAGATATAAATAATAAAAAGAAACGCTTATTACATTTTACTAAAGTTTTGTTGAAGCGGAAGTTTGTGCTAAAAAGGAAGCAATGAACAATAGATTTTTAATTTTTTAAAAGTTTTTTTCTGACTTTTTTTAACATCTGTAGCATCAAAAGCTTTATTCCCTTTGACATTCTGACTAACAAAAAAACCTACCGACAAATAAAAAAAATATATTCCCAAACCATTTGGTGTACAATTTTTTTCTAAAAAAGACACAATAAATTTTTACAGTAATATTAGAAAATGGGATTCTTTGTACAAACATCAAAAGCGTAGGAAAAATACAAAAATTTAATGATAAAAATTTTTTTTTTGAAATGTTGCATGAAAAACATTTTAAAGAATTTTTGAAAGATTTTGAAATCTTTCGAAAAAATGGGATGAAATTTTCAATGTAAAAGATAACCTATTAACTGAAATAGAATAAGTTGACAAGTTAGTGCAGTCGTTTTAAAAAAGTTTTATACTGGCCAGCTGCTTTGTCAAAAACTTTTCTTTTATTTTTTTTTGTTAACCGCGAGACGACCAGCAACAAATTCTGTCAGAAAAATCTGAAAAAGCGCTGCCAAAATTCACTCAATTTTAGCGTAAAAAAATGCGAGTTATTCACTCCCGGCTATTGAGCATCGTTGTTTTCATTTTTGCAAAAAGGAAGCTTCCTTCTTCTTTTCTTTATTTTTTCCTCCTTTATGTCTATTGCCAGCTTCCAAAAAAGAAATTTTTTTGCCCGCCCTTCTGGCATTACTGAAAAAAAGGAGGAAAGAAAGAGCGTGACCGAAAGACTTTTTGGAGCGTTCGCCTGCTAACATATTTCTAGAGGGTGCGGCGGCTGAGGCATTCAAAAAATATATGGGGCTATAGCTTCTACCATAGCTTTACTGCCTTTCTTTTATATATATATTTTTATTTTTGAGGGAAAAATATATATATATGCGTCTCAGAGTAGCTAACTAGCAGTAAAAAAGCTAAAAGATGAGAAGCAAGCACACACACGGGCTTTAGCTTTAAAGAGACCACCATCGCCGCCAACAACGGTTACGACAACGAGAAACGTAGGAGGATGAGGAAAATCCTTTGAGCACCTCAGAACTCTCTTTCTTCCCCCTTTTCTTCTTCTTCTTCTATGTCCGCCTTCTTTCTTCTTCTTCTTCTTCTTTTTTCGCTCAGTTAGTTAGCTTGGTGCGTTTGGAACGTTTTTTTTTAATACGTTGAAACGGTTGGTAATGCAATATATCATTATTTTTAAAAAATATCTTTTCTTTAATTTCTTTTTCTTCTTCTTTCAAATGACAAGCTTTGATTTTTTATTCATAAAAGATGATTATTATTATGGGTTGTTAAAAAAGAAAAAAAATTATTTTTATAAAAAAAAGAGAGACAAAAATTTATTTTGTGTTTTTATCCATTTACTTTTTTCCTCTTTCTTTTATTTTTCGCGCACACTTATCCTTTTTGACATTTTTTTTATCCCCCTTGCCTCGTTAGAATAAAATTGAGACTCTCCTCTTCTTCCCTTCTAACAAACACAAAATTTTCAACTAAACTCAAAATCTTCAAAATAAAAAATGTGGCTTCCTTTCTTCTTTCTACTACTTTTTTATTTATTTCGGCCTTTAATTTTTTACAAGTATCAATATCTTTTGAAGTCAAATAAAAACAACATTTTGTGTTGTATGTATACTTAATCAATTTAAGATGTTCGACTTTTTAAATTTCTTTTTTTTTTGTGTCCCTCCAGTTATATATTTGCTTTTGCCTTTTAGATGAAAGAAGAAAAAAAAAACAAAAAAAGGTAAATTCAATTATATCTCTGTTTTTGCTTTTGAACAAAGAAAACCTCCCAAAAAACGAAACCTGAGATTGAATTTAGCTTTAACGAAAATTAAAAAAAAGCGATACAACTTATTTTTATTTTTTTTCTTTTTTTTAAAGCGTGTAAAACAAATTTTTTTAAACAATTATTGCCGTGTACGTTTGCTCTTTTTTCCTTCCTCCTTTTTTCTTTTCTCATTTTTTTAACGGTTTAATTACTCTTGCGCCTTTGCTTTTTAAAAAATATTTATTTCTTGTTTATTATTTTTTTCCCCTCTTCATTCTTTATTATTTATGATTCCTATCGTACCCTGTTATTACTTTTTATTTTCTTTTAAATATCTTTTTTTGCATTTTTCATTTTAAATCTCAATTTTTTTTAAAGGCAATATTATTGTTAAGGTTGTAAAAATTGAGTTTTTATATTTATTGCCAATTGTTTGATAAAAAAAAATTTTTGAATTTTTTTCTCATCTCATCTTTTTTTCTTCATATTTTTTTCTCCGGTGCATTCATCCAGAGCTACTACAACCCCTCCTGTGTTAAGCTTCAAAAAGTCTCCGCTTCTGCATCAAAGAACCGTTGTTGTTAGCTCATCACATCTATATATATCTATATATATATATATATATATTATTTAATGCTCATCTTTACTTACTTACTTCTCTTTTTCTTTATCTTAGTTTTTATTTTTGAGATATTATTATAATATAATGTATATTTCTTCTTCTTTTTTCGTCTCTTGTGTGTGTTTCATATATATAAATTTTCAAATGACAGCTGATATTTGACCTTACAATATATATATATTTTTTTCAGTTTATTTTTTTTTCTACTATTATTATTTCGCCATTATTTTATTAAAAAAGAAGGCGATTTTTACCTTCTTTTTTTGAGGCGAATTTGTGCTGTTTTTTTTATTATTATTTCTACTTCTCAAACAGCCTATTATTATTATTTCGACTGCGTATTTTTTTTATTAAAAAAAATCATACGCTGCCGGACCAATGCTGCCACCAACAATATTACCCTACAGATAGCCAAAATATTTTAACTGCGAACAATGTCGGGTAAGTGTGGGGTTGATAGAAATTTTTAAAAAAAGTTGTTGATTTTGCTGATATCCCTTTTTTCATTGAACGCATATTGTTTTTTTTTCTTGGGGCACTTAATTGCTAGTCATTTTGCTAAATTTGTGTTCTTGCGGCTGTTAATCCATCCATATGCGAGTTTCCGTTAGCTTAAAAAAATTTTTGTTTCTTTCTTTCAAAATAATATCTCCTTGTACCTTTTTTCATTGATTGAATGAGATAAAGAAAAATAGAAGAAAAAAAAGAAACATATTTTTAAGGTACCTTTTTTTCAAGAGAAATGACAGCTGCTTTTGTTGGGGTTGCAAATGTTATTGGGCTTCCTTCTGTTGTAGAAGCTTAACGGCGCGGCAAAAAAAGAGAGACGGAAACTAAAGAAGTCAAAAAGCGGAATAAACTAAAGTTTTTTTTCCGTTTGGAATCACTTTTTTTTTCTTTGCTCGCTTTTCTTTTTTTAAACTCAGGCATGTCCAACCAAAACTCCCCAGGGCAACGCGGGTGTTTTTCTAGAGAGGTTTTTGACGGTTGAAAATTTGCTGCTGTCTTATATATATATATTTCTTGAAACAATCGAAAAATGAAACATGACCCCTTAGCTGCCGATGCATTTTCTATCTCTTCTTCTTTTTTCACAGCTTTAACAGCTCAATTGATTGAATAATCCTAAAAATTCTGGAAGAAGAAGAAGAAGCACCAAAAAGATTTCTTTTTAATTTTAAAGTTAAAGCAAATCACTTTTTTTTTGAAACAGACGGCGGCTAACTTTTATTCTGCGCAAAAGCGCAATATTGACGAATCCTCTTCAAAAAAGCGACAGAAAAAAGAATGGTGATGATGATGATGTCTGCCGATCTTCTTCTTCTTTACTGTCAACATAACAGTTAAAGCAGAAAAAAATTATTTTTTTCATCGAAATGCATCTTCTGTTCGTATTTGCAAGTGTTTGAGAAAAAAAAACGAAAGATTTGAGGGAAAAAAAGGCATAAAGTAGACGAAACAACACATTGATTACATTCATTCAAGTAAGCAAAAGACTACGGAAATCCGGGAAAAAAAGAACTAAAGGATGCAAAAACAGAGAAAAAAGTTTTTTTTTACTCGTTGCGCGTTGTTTCATTGATGCAAAGCAAAAGTACCTATCAGCAGCGTCAAAGTTTACAGAAGATAGATAAAAAAAATTAAATGGGAATTTAAAGAAACTCTAAATATTTAAAAATAATTACAGTGTTCGCCAGTATGATGGAGCCGTCCGTGGACGAGGAAGACCATCAAGCAGATGATCCAGCACATACAGATTTATGGCAACAGACGTTACAAGTATGAAAACATTGTCCTTAACAAAAAAAAGAGAATTAATAAATATTTAGGCTGCTGTTGCTGCAACAAGTCAACAAGATGGTGCACGGCGTCGAATGCAACAACGTAAACCACTTCGTCAAACAAATAATCCAATAGAACGAAATGAACGATCTCTGCTTTGCCTCACTGTCCAAAATCCAATCCGACGTGCTTGTATATCCATAACAGAATGGCGACCATTTGAATGGTTGATTTTAATAATGATATGTGCAAATTGTATAGCATTGGCAGTATATCAGCCATATCCCGCACAAGATTCTGATACTAAAAATACTGTATTGGTAAGCACCTTCCTTTTTTTTATTTTCTCTTTGCACAGATTTTTTGTCAACTTTTTTTGCATAAAAAACTGTGCATTTTTTTAAAATGGCTTAATTTTTTCACTTTCTTATTTACGCAGAAAAAAAAAACTACTATTATATGCCCCAAAAAAGAAGAGAGTAAACATAGAATTAATTATTTTTTGTTGCTTCTTCTTTTTTTTTTCTCTCCTGAATTTTTTTTAACGCCTGTCGTTGTTTTTATGCTTTGAAATTCCAAAAAAGCAACTTTGCTTCTTCTTCTTTTGGTTAGCCTTCTTCTTTCTTCTTCTTCGACCACAACGTCATTTATATTGTATGTGTAATTTTCAATATAATTTTTTATAGAGAAAAGAAATATATACGCAAAAAAAATTATGGCAAGAAAACAAAAAAGATACTTTTTTATATTAGCAAAAAAGAGAGAATTTATTTTTTAAAAATATAAGATTTTTTTGGTTTCTATTTTTTTCAAGGATTGAAAAATGAAAATACACACTTGAGAAAAAAAGAGGTTTGCAAATTATATTTGTATGGGAATAATTTAAATATTTATTATTTTTTTCAAAAAAAGAAGACCGAACAAGTTCAAATTTAGTGCTTATGCAATGAAACGTGTGGCATCTGTGCGGGTTTTTTTTGTTTAGGCCATGTAAGAATCAATAGATGGGGGGTTTCAAAAGTGAAAATTTTACTAAAAGTTAACAAATGCATTCAAAGATTACATGTTTCTAAAATTAAATTGAATTTAAACATGCAAATAAAAACCATTAAATCAATAAATTAAACATTACAGGAGCAAATTGAATATTTATTCATTGTTGTATTTACCATTGAATGCGTGCTAAAAGTGATAGCAATGGGTTTTTTGTTTCATCCAGGTGCTTATTTAAGAAATGCATGGAACATACTTGATTTTATTATTGTTGTTATTGGGTAATAATATTTTTTACAGTAATTATAAAATTTCTAATTTTATAAATATTTGTAGATTAGTAAGTACAGTCATGTCGAGGTTAAATATTCAAGGTGTACAAGGTGATGTAAAAGCTTTGAGAGCATTTCGTGTTCTTCGACCTCTTCGGCTGGTTTCCGGTGTGCCTAGTAAGATCATTTTCATAGAGCAATAATAATTTGATTAAAAGATATTCAAATTTAAATTTAAATTTTTTTAAGGTTTACAAGTTGTGTTAAATGCTATTCTACGTGCCATGATCCCTCTTTTGCATATCGCTCTCTTAGTTATGTTTGTTATTATCATTTATGCAATTATTGGCCTTGAATTATTTTGTGGTAAACTTCATTCAACATGTGTTGATAGTGAAACAGGAAATTTTGCTCAAACTGAACCATCACCTTGTGGGTTTTCATCTTCTGCATATCATTGTGAGCCAACTGGTGCATTAGCAAATCTTGCTGCAAATCGTTGGGTTTGTAGTTCAAATACATCATGGATAGGTCCGAATAATGGAATCACAAATTTTGATAATTTTGGACTTGCTATGCTTACGGTATTTCAATGTGTATCCCTTGAAGGATGGACAGATGTTTTATATTGGGTAAATGATGCAGTTGGTCGTGAATGGCCATGGATATATTTTGTTACATTGGTTATTCTCGGGTCATTTTTTGTGCTCAATTTAGTTTTGGGTGTTCTTTCTGGGTGAGTAATAATTTATTTACCCATTTTTTATTTGACACTTTTTTTACTGTTTTCTTTTAAGTGAATTTTCAAAGGAAAGAGAAAAAGCAAGAGCAAGGGGCTTATTTCAAAAATTTCGTGAAAAGCAGCAACTTGAAGAAGATTTAAAAGGTTATCTTGATTGGATAACACAAGCCGAGGATATTGAGCCTGTGAATGATGATGATCAAGGTGAAGATGAACAACAATTTAATGGTTTGTTTATTAGCATCTATTCAAATACAGTAAAAAGGCAATTTTGTAGATGGCATTGATGACATCGATGAAGAAGGAGAGGAACGGGTTGAAGAACAACGACAAACCTGGTTTGCACCAAAATTCAAAAGATTTCAAAAATGGAATCGAAGATGTCGAAGAGCTTGTCGTAAATTGGTTAAAAGTCAAAGCTTTTATTGGCTTGTTATTATTCTTGTTTTGCTTAATACATTGGTACTTACATCTGAACATTACGGGCAAGATCCATGGCTCGATCATTTTCAAAGTAATTTAAAAATAATCAAAATCCTAAAAATTAATAATTTTAATTGTTAATTTTAGCTGCCGCAAATTTGGTTTTTGTTATTTTATTCTCATTTGAAATGCTTCTGAAAATGTATTCATTGGGCCTTACAACTTATACAACCTCACAGTTTAATAGATTTGATTGTTTTGTCGTTATTAGTTCCATCATCGAATTTATTCTTGTATATTTTGAACTTATGAAACCTTTAGGAGTTTCAGTTCTTCGATCAGCTCGTTTATTAAGGATATTTAAAGTAACAAAATATTGGCATTCTTTGAGGAATCTTGTTTCATCATTGTTAAATTCATTACGATCCATTATGTCTTTGTTGTTACTACTTTTCTTATTCATTGTTATTTTTGCTTTACTTGGAATGCAAGTATTTGGTGGAAAATTCAATTTTAATCCAGCTATGCCAAAACCTCGTGCAAACTTTGATACTTTCATTCAAGCCTTGCTTACCGTATTTCAAATATTAACAGGTGAAGATTGGAATACTGTAATGTACAATGGTATTGAATCTTTCGGTGGAGTTGGAACCCTTGGGGTATTGGTATCCGTTTACTACATTGTTCTCTTCATTTGTGGTAATTATATCTTGTTAAATGTCTTCTTGGCTATTGCGGTTGATAATTTGGCTGATGCGGATAGTTTAACGAATGCCGAAAAAGAGGAAGAACAAACTGAATTAGAACTTGATGAAGCGGAAGAAGATTATGAAGATGAAAAATATGATGAAAATGGTAATGAAGATGTTAGAATAGCGGGAACGTAAGTGTTAAAATAGGGGAAAATAAAATTTTGAATAAAAATTAAATTTAAGTGAGGATGATGAAGATGATTTGGATCCAGATGGATTAGTTGGAGCTCGTCCAAGACGAATGTCCCAACTTCCAACCCTAAAACAACAAAAGCCAATTCCAAAAGCTTCTTCATTATTTATTTTATCACATACAAATCCATTTCGAGTATTTTGCAATAAAATTGTTAATCATTCATATTTTACAAACAGTGTACTTGTATGTATTTTGGTTTCAAGTGCTATGTTAGCTGCAGAAGATCCCCTCCAAGCTCAATCATACCGTAACACAATTTTAAATTATTTCGATTATTTCTTTACAACTGTTTTTACTGTGGAAATTACGCTTAAAGTTGTTGTTTATGGTTTAATTTTTCATAAGGGTTCATTCTGTCGAAATGCCTTCAATTTATTGGATATTCTTGTCGTTGCAGTTTCTTTGATTTCATTTGTCCTAAAATCAGGTAATTTTCAAAAAATCGATAAATTTTGAAAATTAAACATGAAAAAATTTAGACGCCATTTCTGTTGTTAAAATTCTTCGGGTTCTTCGTGTTTTACGTCCACTTCGAGCAATTAATCGTGCAAAAGGTTTAAAGCATGTCGTGCAATGTGTTATTGTTGCGGTTAAAACTATCGGAAATATTATGCTTGTCACATTCATGTTACAATTCATGTTTGCTATTATTGGTGTACAACTTTTCAAAGGAACATTCTTTTCTTGTAATGATTTATCAAAAATGACTGAAGCAGAATGTCGAGGAGAATTTATTATGTATGAAGAAGGTGACCCAAGTAAACCTCTAAGAACCCAAAGGCTATGGACTCGAAATGATTTTCATTTCGACAATGTTATGGATGCAATGATTTCACTTTTTGTTGTTTCAACATTTGAAGGATGGCCAGAGTAAGTTTTATTAAAAAAACAAAAAATTAATTCCAATTTATTTGGCATTTAGTTTACTGTATGTTGCAATTAATTCAAATGAAGAAGATCGAGGGCCAGTTCATAATGCCCGACAAGGAATTGCCATATTTTTCATTTCATTTATCGTTGTTATTGTATGTTTTTCGATAGATTTTTGAGAATTGAAAGAATTTTTATTTCTCTTTAGGCCTTCTTCATGATGAATATTTTCGTCGGTTTCGTTATCGTCACATTCCAAAATGAAGGTGAACGAGAATATGAAAATTGTGAATTGGATAAAAATCAACGAAAATGTATTGAATTTGCATTAAAAGCAAAACCCCATCGACGATATATCCCAAGAAATCGATGCCAATATAAAATTTGGGAATTTGTCACTTCACAATTCTTTGAATACGGTATTTTTATTATCATCTTATTAAATACTACTACATTGGCAATGAAGCATTATCCATCTGATCCTGAAATGGATTCAATTCTTGATATTCTAAATCTTGTTTTTACGGGTGTTTTCTTTTTTGAAGCTCTTTTGAAAATCTTAGCTTTGAATCCAAAGAATTATTTTGGTGATCGATGGAATTCTTTTGATTTTGTTATCGTTTTGGGAAGTTTTATTGATATCATTTATGGTAAACTTAGTCCAGGCTCAAATATTATTTCAATCAATTTCTTTCGGCTTTTCCGTGTCATGCGGTTAGTAAAGTTATTGAGTAGAGGAGAAGGTATTCGAACACTGCTTTGGACATTCATGAAATCATTTCAAGTAAGAATTAATAAATCTGCCAAAAATAGTTGTTAACATTTCATTTTTAGGCTCTTCCATATGTCGCATTATTGATTGTTTTACTGTTCTTCATTTATGCTGTTATTGGTATGCAAGTATTTGGAAAAGTTGCATTGGATGATGACACCGAAATTCATCGAAATAATAATTTCCATACTTTTCCTGCGGCGGTTCTAGTTCTTTTTCGATCTGCAACTGGTGAAGCATGGCAAGAAATTATGTTGTCATGTTCTGAACGGGAAGATGTTAAATGTGATCCGGCAAGTGATGACTACAAAAGAGATCCAAAAGCATTATGTGGTGTAGATTTTGCATATCCGTATTTTATTTCATTCTTTATGCTTTGCTCATTTTTGGTTATTAACTTGTTCGTTGCGGTCATCATGGATAACTTTGATTATTTAACTCGAGATTGGAGTATTCTTGGTCCACATCATTTAGAAGAATTTGTCCGACTTTGGTCTGAATATGATCCGGATGCAAAAGGACGGATTAAACATTTGGATGTTGTTACATTGTTACGAAAAATCTCTCCTCCTCTTGGTTTTGGGAAACTTTGTCCACATCGATTAGCTTGCAAAGTAAGCGTAATAAGCAAAAAAAGAATTTTATTAAAATGCCCTTTTTAGCGACTTGTATCAATGAATATGCCATTAAATAGTGATGGTACCGTATGCTTTAATGCAACATTGTTTGCGTTAGTCAGAACAAATTTAAAAATTTATACGGAAGGTAATATTGATGAAGTCAATGAACAACTTCGATCAGCAATTCGTCGTATTTGGAAACGAACTCCCATTAAAATGCTGGATGAAGTTGTACCACCTGCTGGTCGAGATGACGATGTTACCGTTGGTAAATTTTATGCAACCTTTTTGATTCAAGATTATTTTCGACGATTCAAAAAGCGAAAAGAACTCGAATCAAAAGGTATTTTACCAGCCCAAACCAATCAAGCAATGGCTTTACAAGTAAGTAAAAAAAACTTTTTGTGAAAAAAAAACAATGAATTTTGTTTTCTTTCTTTTTAATGGAAAGATGGCTTTTTTTTTTAAAAAAATAAATAAATCTTATTATGCATTTTTTAGGCTGGTCTTCGGACCCTCCATGAAATTGGACCTGAACTTAAACGGGCAATTTCTGGTGGTGATTTAACAGCTGAACTTGGTCAAGACTTAGATGAACCCCAACATAGAGTAAGTTATTCCAAGGAAATTGAAATCTATTATGCATAGATTAAATAAAAAGCCATTTTTTGGTTATGTAAAAATTATTCACTTGCTGACAAGGTTTTTTATATTCAAGCTTTTTTTTATCTCGTCTCCAGGGAAAGCTGAAGAGCAGTGTAGCGGAAATTAGCTTTTTTTTGGAAGCCAATGGATATAGGGCCCATCTTGTCTCATAATAGTGAACCTCAACATGAATTTTTAAGCAAGGAAAATATCTCCACGGCTCTTCAGGCTTCATCTTTTTTGCATAAAAACAGGAGAGAAAAGCAAAAAAAAAAACATTGAGAAAACAACAAAACTTGACAGAAGAGTTTTCTTTTTTATTTGCATTCAAATTTCTTTTTTTTTCAGAGGACACATTCCTTGTTCAACAATATTGTTCACGCTCTTGGTGGCCATCACGACGAAGACGACGACCACCACAACCACCCTCACGACCATCAACGTATAAAACAGCACAACCATTCCACGGCATTTACGGGGCCCCGAGAAGACAAAAAACTTCTTCCTGTCAAAAGTGAGTAAAATTATTCAAAAATTAGAATTTCGACAAAAAATTCATTTTTTTCTTTGTTATGTTTTTGCTTCTTCAAAAAAAAGTTTTACGTTATTTTTTGCATTATTTTTTTTTCTAGCTTTTTTCTTTGCCCCGATGTTCCTCAAAAATGCATATCTTTTTTTTGTTTTTATTTCTCACGATGCCTTTTTCGGCCTTAATGCATTGAATATTTTGCATCAAATTTTTCTTTTGTTTTCATTTCTAAAGTGAAATCCGCTTTGCTGAAATACGATCTTAAACTAAAACTGACTTCTTTTCTCTAAAGTGTGTTTATCAAAAGTCCATTTTTGGAACAAAATTTTGGGGTGCCTTTCAAGTTTTACTTTTTAAAAAGGTCACAATATTCTTTTTTTGTACTTCTTATCATTTCCTTACTTTAGCAGATCGGTTATCTCCAACTCACTCAATTGCAACTGCCGATTTAATTTCCATTGAAAACGAAATGTTGGATGAAGAACACTTTTTAACTCATAATTTACATCGAGGTATGCCAACTAATAATTCCGTGAATCTGCCATTACGTGATGGAATTCCCCGACGGCATGGTGGTCCAGTGCATGCCCCAAAAGCAAATGGAACAACAATGGGCCGAAGATTACCAAATCTGTCAATGTTATATGGTCGAGGCCCAACTGGTTCTGCCATTGATCGTCGAAGGCCAAGTGCAGAATCGCAGCAACCACTTAATAGTGGTTCACTGGATTCAAATGATGAAAGCGGGCCATCCCAATCTTTACTCAATCATGCATATCGTGCACCAATGACAAGTGCACAACGGTTCATCTTTGTAAATAGAAAGTTCGTTTATTCTTTTATTAAAAAAATTGAAACAAAAGAAAAAATAATTTTTAGCATGCCTACTGAATCCGATGATGAAGATTTGTATGAGCGACGCAAGAGAATTGATTTAGAGGAACGACTTGAAGAAGCAGAACGCATGAATATGCCAATTCAGAAGCCTCTTATGCTTGCAAGAAATCAAGCTTTTGCACTTGCCGGTGTTGGATCTTCAAATCCTTCTTATCATCATGCATACGAAGAACCATATGAACGTACATATCGTCCAGTTCCAGAAGGACAATCAGTTAGATTACCGTATTCAAGTCGTCCATTAATGCATCCAGTACCCCTATCAGCAGAAGAACGTCGAAGAGCCCTTACTGATCGATTAGTTGGTGATGCACTTCAACTTGGTCGGTACATGGATGATACAGTTGTTGGAGTTGCAAGACGTGAACTTGCAGAAGCATATGAATTAGATGAAAGAGATTTAGAAACAGCTGCATATTCATTAGCAGATCCAACATACATGCCACACGTTGGTGGATTACATCCTGATGAAATTAATGATATCAATCAATATTCCCAACGTTCACTTCTTCGTCCTGCAAATTCTTCGAATGTTCCAGGAAGTAATGGAAATCCCGGTGGTAATATGACCGCAAATACTTCTGGTACTGCTGATGATGATCTCCTTCTGGTTACTACTCTTTAATAAATAAAAATTAAATCAGTTTAAAGAAAAAGAGTTTAATTTTTTGCTCAAGTCTTTACACTACTTTCAGTGAAAAAACGCTCAGTTTCAAACTTCCTATCATTTTTTTATGTTTTTTTCTTCAAAAAGTTGTTATATATATTATGAATTGTATTTTGTGTATTTTTTTAAATATTTAAACAGAAAAGTGCCCTTCAGAGAAATATAAAAATGAATTTATGCAAAACATAAAACGTGTTTTGTTGTGCCAGATTTGTTTACAAAAAATGTTTTTTGTTGATTATAGAAAAAAAAATAAAATAATATTAATAAAATATTTTTATTATAAATTCTTACAAGCAATTAGTTAAAAAATTAATAAAAGCAAATATTTTTAAGTAAACAATGGGTTATCAATATGGATATGCTTGTTTCGATCTTCATCATCTTCCTTTGCAAGAAATGAAACATTTGCTTCACCAGAGAATCGACGACGAGAGACAAATAAATGATATAATCCATAACAGACTAAAGCGATCGCTGTTAAAGCAAGAACGGCATAGGTTAAATAGATCCAAAATGAACAGCTTTCCTCTTCTTCATTTGCTGATGGCGTTGACAAAACAGTCGAATCAGTGGTGTTATCTTTAAGGCATCCAAGTTCATCAGAACTATCCAAACAATCAGAATGACCATTACATTTGACTTCTTTTGATAAACATTCACCACTTCGGCACATTAACGATTCTTTTTGACAGGTATGAACATAATCACATCCAACTTCATCCTAAAAATTAAAGAAGATTAATTAATAAACATCAAACAATAATATAACTTACTTCTTTGTCTTGACAATCAGGAACATTATCACACATCCATTCAACAGGAATGCAGGTTCCATTGTTACAAGCAAATTCATTATCTGAATGGCACAAAGGAGGAGATGATGAATGTAAAACATGTGATGGAGATTCCGTTTGTGTACAGCCAAATTCATCAGACCTATCCATACAATCAGGATGACCATTGCATTTAACTTCTTTAGGCAAACATTCACCACTGCGGCACATTAACGATTCTTTTTGACAGACATGCACATAATCACATCCAACTTCATCCTAAAATTAACGAAAATTACTCCATAGACATCAAACATTAATATAACTTACTTCTCCATCTCGACAATCAGGAACATTATCACACATCCATTCAACAGGAATACAGGTTCCATTGTTACAAGCAAATTCATCTTCAGAATGGCATAAAGAAAGAGAGGATGATGCACGAGAAAAGTTTGATGGAAGAGATCGAGATTTAAGTTGTGTACGAGATTCCATTTGTTTACAGCCAAGTTCATCAGAATTATTTGAGCAATCAGAGTGACCATTACATTTGACTTCTTTTGGTAAACATTCACCGCTTCGGCACATCAAAAAATCTTTGGCACAAACATGTAAATAATCACATTGAACCTCATCCTAAAAAATAATAAACAATTAATATTTTAAACATCAAACAATAATATAACTTACTTCTCCCTTCAAACAATCTGGAACATTATCACACACCCATTCAATAGGAATACAAGTTCCATTCTTGCAAGTAAATTCATCTTCTGGATGACAGATTGATTCTCTCACAGGCAGAGATGTGACAGCACTAATTGTTAGTAAAATTATTAGTAGCATGATGATGACGTTATTTCTTCAGCAACACAGAAAATGAAGGTGAGTTAGATGATAATGATGAATGAAAAAGCAAATGCCAAAAAGAAGGCAAAGGTGATTTAAACATTGCTACTCTCGCTCAACAAAAAAACAACCGTCGCTCTCTTTTCTTTTTTTTTCATGCTCTCTCTCAAATGAGACTGTACTCATAACGCCAAACAAAAATCTTATGTTTTTGAAGAGAGCAAAAATGAATACACAAAAATTTGTGAAAAAACGAAACTTTTTTTGTTTTTTTTGGACGCAAAAAATTACATGCGCAAGAAACTTTCTCTGTAAATAGTATTTATAAACTTCTGCTGCTATTTGAAATTATGCGGATGCCTAAGGAATAAAATGATTCAACTCGGAAACATTAAAAAATGGTGTAAAATATATCTGCTGGTTATAGAAAAAAATAAAATAATATTAATAGAATATTTTTATTATAGATTTTTAAAAGCAATTAGTTAAAAAACTAATAAAAGCAAATATTTTTAAGTAAACAATGGGTTATCAATATGGATATGCTTGTTTCGATCTTCATCATCTTCCTTTGCAAGAAATGAAACATTTGTTTCACCAGATCGCCGACGAGTGACAATTAAAAAGTAATATAATCCAAAACAGATTAAACAGATTGTTGTTAAAGCAAGAACGGCATAGGTTAAATAAATTAAAAAAGTTGGATCAGTTGCGTCGCCTTTAAAACAACCAAGTTCATCAGAATTATTTAAACAATCAACGTGACCATTACATTTGACTTCTTTTGGCAAACATTCCCCGCTTCGGCACATTAAAGATCCCTTTGGGCAGGTATGAACGTAATTGCATCCAACTTCATCCTAAGAAATTGAAGAATATTAATTAATAAACATCAAACATTAATATAACTTACTTCTTTGTCTTGACAATCAGGAACATTATCACACATCCATTCAATAGGAATGCAGGTTCCATTGTTACAAGCAAATTCATTATCTGAATGGCACAATGGAGGAGACGATGAATGTAAAACATGTGATGGAGATTCCGTTTGTGTACAGCCAAATTCATCAGACCTATCCATACAATCAGGATGACCATTGCATTTAACTTCTTTAGGCAAACATTCACCACTGCGGCACATTAACGATTCCTTTTGACAGGCATGCAAATAATCACATGCAGTTTCATCCTAAAATGCATAAAAATTGTCTAAACTTATTGAAACATTAATAACTTACTTCACCATCTCGACAATCTGGAATATTATCACACATCCATTCAAGTGGAATACAAGTTCTATTGTTACAAACAAATTGAACATTTTTATTTGAATGACAAAATGGAATACTGTTACAAAAACAACTGTAACTGAGTATAAGCGTTAACAACAGAATTGACATTTTTTATGAAATAAGTTTTTAAAAGCCTGAACAAAAGAATAGGGAATGATCAAAAACAGTGCAAAACTTGGAAAACAAAGATTGTAATAGCTTAGTTTTTTTGTGGAAATCGAATGTTTTTCTAAAAAATGTTACAGCAAAAAAGAGCTATTTGATTGTTAGAAAATATCTGCCGAGTGATTCATCGTAAATAAAAACAATATTATTTCGATAAAACAATCAACGGTCTTTCTCTCTTTGTTGGAAAAAAAATAGAGATTGCCATGTTTTGCATGTTAATTTAGTAAATTTTAATTTGTGTCACAGTGGCTTATCAAGCAAATGAAATGAAATATCGATCTTCAAATAATTTCGATGAATTTGTTCAACATTTTCTAACGACAATAAAAAGAAATTGGTGCCCAAATTTCTAAATATTCTAATATTATTGTACTCTGTGGATAATAAATTTCAAAGTGTTTCTGTGTTTTTTGTAAAAAGAAATTACTTTTTACTGTATGTACAGGACTCGAATTACCATGTTTAGCATACAAGAAAGGAAGTACTTGAGCAGTGTTTGTGATAAAACATGTGTTTACAATTACTGTAATAAATTGATTATAATTAATCAAAAACAGCTGTAACTGTTAAACAAAAAATTTTCTAAAATAGTTCATTTTTGTGTGATAATGATTTAATAAGAAAAATTTGTTCACATTTAGTAATGCGAATATAAAAATTAGTCAACAACAGTAATCAGGTTATACACAATGATTAAGTGCCAATTTACGTAACACAAAGGTTAAACTTTACGTACCATTTCACTTTAATTTGATTTTATTTTGGCTTTAAAAAACATATGTCATACGTACATTTAATTAACACAAGGAAACTTTTATTTTAACAAAAAAATGTATGTGTCCTTAAACGTAAATGTACAAAAATAAAATTTTATAGGACTATTCTTTTTAAAAAGTTTAACTTTGCCGCTATACGATCCGCCAAAATTATTCTGAGCTGGGATTTTTATAAAATTAAGAAAAGTGTGAATATTAATAATTGTCTCAATAAATGTTTTACATATGATACAACAATTCTTTTATAAATTATTATTATTATTAATTTTATTATTCATCATTCAAAAGTATTAGGGATGACGTTGCATTGTCAATACCAAATTTGTTTTGAGCAGTGCATTGAAGGGTAACTGATGCTTCTTGAGTTTTTGTTGTATCAATCAGTAAATTTCCATTTGATAATGTCTGAAAATTTAAAAAAATATATACCCTTAAGACACAATTATAAGGTATCTTGGACATTTGAATAAATATTTCAAAAACAAAAAGAGGGAAGGCAAACGAAAAAAAAATGGTTACCCAAATAAAAGGATAATTTTCAATATCATAAACAAGATTTTCATCTTCATTATCTATTATTTGCCAAGATATTTCTGGTTTTGGATTTCCAATTGCATTGCAATAAAGTTGTACAAATTTTCCTGCAATTTCCATCCGACTTGATGAGATAAGTGAGATCAATGGAGCTCTGTAAAAATGATTGGCAAAGCTTTTTTTTGCTAAAAAAAATGGTTGTTATTATTTAATAAATTGTTGAAAAAGTAAATTCTTACTTCTTAAACTTTTTGGTTCAATAACAATTGAATTACTTTCAATAACCTTTCGAGGATCACATGATGATTGAATTCGACATTTTATTTCAAATGGTTCCGCATTACTTTCCTCAATTAGTGAATCAACACAAATACGATGTCTTAGCTCACTAACGCCAAGGACTACACCCGTATTATCATGATAAGGACTACTCAATGTTAGATCTCGAGTTACTGTAGCATGAACAATTTTATCATTTTTGTACCAATAAACTGTTGCTTCTGGAGGTGAAGTTAAAACATTGCATTCAAAAATTCGATGACATGATAATGGCTTGGTATTTCGAATTTCAACGACATTTCCTGGTTCATCAACAAATTGTAAAGTTGGACCATTTGCAAGTGTTTCACAAGATTTTGACTATAAGCAGATGATAAAATAAATGGATTTTAAAAGGATTTTCTACGAATGCAAAACTTACAGCATAAGCACAGCTCATACAAAATATTATGACATTGTAAGACAAGAGCTTTTTCATTTCCCCTAAAAATATTTTAAAAATGAATTTCTTTTAAAAAATTTAATAAAATTAAAACAAAAGCAACGAAGTAGTAATAACAAAGCGTAATTATCAAATGAGAGAAGAGCATTCTTTTTCACCTATACATGTACATCTAGACAAAGTGTAGTGTCATCAAAAATGTGATCCTACTTCCGTCTTACCTAATAATATTATTTGTTTCTTAACTTTAGAGAGTCACAACGCATCATGCCCCCGCAGAGAAATAATTACTTAATCGAAATTTTACTTTTTCTTTTACATGCTTCAAAGTTTTTAATAATAAAAATATAAGAAAATGAAACATAACCAAAAGCATAATATTTACAAAGAGCTAAGATTCAAAAAAAATATTGCCAGTTGGCAAACAATCATACAACATTAAATTTTGGAGTTTTAAAATTTCATTAAAAAATATTTAAGGAAGACCTCAACTCAAAAAACATGCCAATTCTTAAAAAGTATATTTGCAATATAAAAAGAAAGAATAAACCCTTTTTTGTTTCAGTTTAATTATATATGAATAATATAAAAATATATATGTATTTTTATATATATTTTATTTTTAATCCCAGATTTTATAAAAACTAATAGTATCGAAAGTTAAGACTTTAATTAGAAAAAAGATAAACAATTAATTGAAAAAAAGAAGAAGAAGACAAAAAAAATAGGAAGCAAAAATTAATTAATTTTGATTATTAATAATATTATTTTGGCACAAAAAGATACAATTTTTGATGCTGCTTTTACCTGTTATCAAAAAATAAGTTTACGGAGATATAGATATATTAACTTTAAGAAAAGACAACGATGAAAAAGTTCTGCCTACTTTTTTAAGGCATTTTCAGAGAGTAACAAAAATATCGAGAAGGCAAATAAATGACAAATGAGTGACGACAACGAAATTCTTCCGGTTGGAAGTAATTTGTTGTGATAAAATTTATTTATTTTTGAAGACAAAATACGTGTAAAAAAATATGAGACAACAATAGAGATGTAATGGTAATATTTTACAACTTTTCTTCGAATTTGTAAAATATTGGAGTGTTATTTCAAGACTCTCTCTTTTTGCATGAAAATTTTTGGAGTGGTTAATTTCTCTTTTTTTTGCCAAATATAAAGCACACACAAACTAAACCAGTAAAGAATTTTTTTAAGAAACAAAAGGTCAGAAGTCAATTTAATTTAATCAAAATGAATTTTTTAAAATTCTTTTAAGAGATATGCAGCAGTAAAAATGAAATACTGTCAAAAAAGAAGGAGGATTTTTGAAAATCTTAAAGATATGAAATAATATGTTTTTTGTTTTATAAACGGTACTGAACAGCACAAAGACAAATTATCCCCCTCATCATCATCACATGAAATATGAACTTAAACACTTTTGAATAAAAAGAAATACAAAAACAAACAAAATAAATATAATTTTAGGGCTATTTTAAGTTGAGCAATTTTTTTTGGGGTACCGATTTGAGACATTAAATTTCCGTTTCTTCTTCTTTCTTTTGCTACTTTCCTCTTGAGAGATGATAAAAAAACAAACAAAAAAAGAAAGAAAGATTGCTAAAATTTTTGGCAGAAAAAAAGGAAGAACAAAAAAGAGAACTGCGATGGCGGAATTTCATTGTAAATTTTTATGCAAAAAAAAAGAGAAAGAAATTACATGTGCGTGAAAAGAAGATTGAAAGTCTGTGAGAAAGAAGGAGGCAAATCCCAGCCGATAATGTCGTGAGACATATTTTCTAATCAGATTTATACAAATTTTTGCCTGAGGAAAAAAACAAGCTAAATTATAATTTTTTTTTCATTCACTCTCACTTTTTTTTCTCCTTCTGAACGTCATATCCGTTTTTTACTATATATGGGTACTGTTGTTGGTTGGGTGATATTATAAAAAACAACAAACCAAAAATCTGTTATGAAACTTTTTTTTCGGTGTTTTTTTTGTTTTAAAGCATGTTTAGGAAGGCAAAAAACTTTGTAATTTAATTTAGTCATAAAACAAGAAAGAAAAAAGAAATTCGTCAGTGAAAAAAAAAGAATAAGAAGAAGCGGTTCCAAACGCTTAAATAAAACATTTTTTGTGATGTTTAAAATGTAAGAAAAAAATGGCGAACTTTGTAAAGGTTTTCATTTTGCTTTTAAATTAAATATTATAATGGGTTCATTGACATAAGCGCCTACTTCACTTTTTGCTTGCTATATTTATATTAATCCAACGGTTTTTATTTTTTTGCAATAATCCAATTTTAACAAACGTCTTAATAATTCTTCCTTTTTCTCTCCTAAAAAATATTCAGGTGCTTTTTTGGAACATCTGCAAAAAAAAGATGAAGTAAAAAATACGTAAATGAAAGAAGGAAACAAAAGGCGAGAGAAAGAAAAAAGGGTCAAATTGCAGTATCCTTAATTTTTCCAAAGTACTTAAAAAAATGGAAAGACGAAATGATGACGTAAAAAATATACATAAAAATCAAAGTTAATTCAAAAAAGGAAGGTATGATAAGCTTCTTGCATTTTTAACAAAAGCCCAGAAGCTTGTGAAAAAAACAAACAATAAATATAGTTGTAAGCATGTGATAAGAACAAAAAAGAAGAAGGGAAAGATGATCACTCAAAAAAATTACATCTAACTCTTTTTTTTCGTTGATAATTATTGAAAAAAATGCTTCCGGTACCAATACCAAAAATTTTAATCAATGATAAAGAAGGCTCTTCATCTTCATTAGAATCGCTGCGGGCATCTTCTTCAACAAAAACTTCATCAGAATCTTTATTTAAATATGATATTTCTTCAAATGTTTCAGTTGCTCCTTCAACTCCACCAAAAGCTGATTCAATTTCAAGTGAAGAAAGTCAAGCAACAATTCATTCATCGAATAATTTTGATGATGATCCATATGTTCCTATTCCAGAATGCTTTTTACATTCTTTTACTATTTCAGAAGGAGAATATCGAAATTTTATAAAAAAGAGTAAGCTTTTTTTTTTGTCTGCAAAAATCCTATTGTTTTCCTTTTTTTAGAAAAAATCGATTTGGGTTGTAATCGATTGGGAAAAGTTTTTCGATATATTGATAACAAGACAATGATGCCTTTAGTGGGTAATATTATCAATCTCGAGACATTCAGTGATACATGGTCAAATAGTAGCATAACCAAAACTGCAGTAATTTTTTAAAAAAAAGAATTATACAAATAAAAATGCAAATTTTTTTTGCAGAAAGTGAATGCTTTTATTGCCGAAATAAAACAATTAACAACTTTAAGGCATCGAAGAATTTGTCATTTATATGGTATTTATAGTGATAAAGAAAAGCTTGTCGTTTTTAATGAATATTTACCCCGCGGTTCAGTATATGATAAAGCAAAGAGGCATCCAATTGATGAAAAAACAGCAATAAAATATTTTTGGCAAACTTGTGAAGGCTTAAAATATATTCATTCAAATAATTTTTCACATGGAAATTTAAGAGGTAAATATTTATAGATATTTAATTGAATCTTTAAAAAAACTCAATTACTTTTTTTAGCAACAAATTTACTTTTAACAATTAGTGATGAAATTAAAATAACTGATTTTGGGGTGTCACAGGAGTTAGTCCTTGATGAATTTGATAATGATGACAACGAAAGAAATGGTAAGCTTATGCCCTTCAGGGGATTTTTTAAAATTATTTTGTTTAGAAACATTTAACATTTTTTAAAGGATTTAAATTTTTTGCTACGTCTTGTGATTATCTCCTTCAAAAGTACAAAAACATTTGAGTCAAAAAAGAATGTTATCAGAAGATTATAGTCTTTTTGGTTAATAAACCAACCCCATGGAAAGATTAAAAATGAAATGAAACCCATTTTTTGAGATATCAAAGCCTTTTTTAAAAAAAGTGACATCAAAAATATATATTCTTTTTATAGTGTCAAATTATCGTCTTAGACTTTTACATGCAGCCCCTGAAGCACTTAAATTATTAGGAAGTAATGGCAGAGTTCCACCATCTTCAGATATATGGTAAAATCTATTCTTTAATTAATAACAAGAAAATTATAAAATTTAATTATTTATATTTTTAAAGGGCACTTGGTTGTACTTTGGTAACAATGTTAACCCAAAATCCACCATATTTTAAAAAATTAAAGAATCAAACTGATCAAGATGTTTATAGAGTAAGGCTATTAAATGAAAAATAAATTTAAAGAAATTAATCATACAAAAAAAGAAAGAAAGAAAATCCTCTTTTATTTTAAGATAATCACGGATAATTATATGAAGCCAGCGAAAAATCGTCTAGCTTTTAACAGTTTAGCTCTTATCCCAAATGCTTCAACAATGGTCAAAGAACTTTTAGATAGAACAATGAACGATGATCCCTTTGAAAGGCCAACTGCACAAGAAGTAATATATTATATCTTAGGCTACAGAAAAAATGTAAATTAAAATAATATATCTTTTTTTTAGATTTTAAATTGGGAAATTATTAAAAAGAATAAAGTCGAATGTCAACAAGCATTATTGTGTTCGCTTGATATAACATCAGAACGAAGTAAAAAAAATATTCAGCCTATGAATAATGGACATATTCATACGATAGTAGCGTTTGTTTTCATTTATCTTTTTATATAAAAAATATATATTAAATGAAACATCTGAAATAAATATAATCCCTTCTTTTATTTCTTCAGGAATGAAGAAAAAGATGAAAAAGAAGCGGAAACAAATGCATTGTTATATGATAATCATACAAGGCTGAAGCAACAAATACCTCAACATGCATTATTACCTAAACGAGGAACAACAATAATTGATATTGACAATAAAGATGACGCAATTGAAAAAGATGCGGATGAACATCCAATAAAATTTTGTTTTTCATTTGTTGGATCAAGAATTTTGATATTTTTAATGTTAATGATAAAATGGACTTTAATGGTTTTTTCAGCAGCTTGTGCATTATCAATTGTTGCAACAAGTATATTTTTAAGTATATCAATTATTTACAGACTTATTAAAATGTCATGTCAATGTGAACTCAATGAAGGTAGCAACAAAAAAGCAAAAACAAAGATCTCAGGATAATTTTAATCAAAAAATGTAATACTTTTTAGGATTTGTTGTACTTATTGCAATTATTTTACTTCCAATTTTAATACTTTTAACAACACTTTGTTGTAATACGGCATGTGAAAAATATCATCAAAGAATGGATAGTGAACAATATAAAAAGTCAAAGTTCGTCATTTTTTTTTATAATATAATTCTATAATCTAATAATTCAATTTATTTTTGTTATATATGAATTTCTTTTGACAGGTTATACGTAAAAGAGCCAGATGCGGATGTTGTTATTTGTGGTGTGAAAGTTATTCCTCGTGCAATTTCAGAAAAAAGAAAGCGATCAATTGCATCAAAACGTAATAATAAAACTGAAAGTAATGATGATGAAACTTCACCAACAAATTTACCGAAAGGAAATGTCTTAAATGCAATTGCAATTCTGGCTTAAAATAAGCATTTAATAAAAAAAGTTTTAAATAAAGCAAAGTTCGTATATTCTAAAAAACACAGTAAACATTTGGAGTCTTTTTGAATTTAAATTGAAAAGGAGCAAATATAATGAATAGAAAGATAATAAAGCTCCATTGACAAAAATTTTGTAGCATGAAATTTTTAAAATTCTCTTATGATTTTTATCTGTCTCAACGGCATTTTATCCATTTTTGACAAACGAAACATGTCCGAAGCTGGTGTCCTCTTTTCAAACCGCTCCACTTCAACCATTGATATGGTATCTTCATATTTTTGTCTTATTGAAGGTTTAATAATATTTGTGTTGAATATTGCATTAACACTTTTGATTTTTAAAGTTCGTTCTCTATCCACACAAAAGGAATTCGTTTTATTTGCCGTAAACATGTTTTTTGATGGAATTTTTGGAATTGCCTACTTTTTAGCTGGTTTAAACAGTATCTTACTTTACACAAATCTAAATTGTATGTTTTTGGTCATAAAATGCTCTTTACAGTAATCTAATCATAGGGTTACCATGGAGAACTCGATGGTTTTGTTTTTGGCAACCACATTCACAATTTTTTGTTATTGTAACACCTGCAATGGGCCTAATTTCATTAGTAAATGCCATAGATAGATTACTGTCAGTGACATTTCCATGTTGGTACTTTAAACTTAAATGGCATTATGCCATTATCTTAAGCTCGTCTGTCATTGTTGCATTAATTCCATGCTACATTGCATCTTTGTATGGTTCATTACATGCAGAGGATATAGTCCTTGGACTTTGCAATTTACAACTTTCTGTTACTCCAAATATGGCAGTTTTTCTTAGAATTATACGTATTTTTTCATCATTATTCGCAGCAATACTTTACATTCCAATAATAATTTGTTTAAGAAGGGTAAAGAGAAAATGAAAATTTTTTTCATACACATTTGTACTTTTAATAATTCATTTTTACTTCTGCTTCAGATAATGCATACATCAGCATTGTATTCTATCAATCAAAAAAAGAAATTATATCATATGACAATTACAATTATTTTAATAACTTTTAATGAACTTATTTTATTTACAGGCCCAGATATTTACGTCATCATAAACCCAAATGTAAATTCATTTGTGTTTTTTGTTATGAATATGAACAAAGGAATTATCAGTACTTTGATATTTATATTTACGCAAAAAGAATTAAAAAAATATGTTATAAATTTTGGAAGATCAAAAATAGAACAATTAAGTCGGCCTCAACTTAATAATAATAATAATAATACACCGGAAACAAAGAAAAATACTACCGTTGTAGCGTTAAAGATATAAAAAAAACTCTTCCGATTAAAAATTGTCTTTTGTTTTTTCCATCTTTGTTTAATAATTGGAATAACATTCCTAAGAATCAGAGCTCTTAAAATAACAAAACTTTTGTCACATTGTTGTCGAGGTACTAGCTATTTCTTCTTATTCATATTATTTTTGTTCAAGCATGATAAAATTTTATATTTATTTTGTTGTCAAATAATTTACAATTAACATTTTTCGAAAATAAATCTGACATTTTCCACGCAAATTTTCAAAAATGTATACATTTATCAAAGACTAAAAAACATTTGAAAACTCAATTACGTATTTTATAATCAAGTTTCCTTTGATTTTCTACCTTTACTTTTTATAAAACATCTGGTAACAATAAAATTTTGATTAATTTGTGAGCCAAAAAAAGAAAGAAAACTTTTATTTTAGTCTTTGGTTTAAAAACGAAAGAATGTCTTAACATTCAAAAATAGATGAAACATTAAAGAAATAGATATTTTGATACACACATCGTATCATCATTTCAAATAAATACATATACATTCAACGAAAAAAAGATATTTTAACCAATAGAAGTACCCATTCCAAAACCACCAAAAGGTGTCGACACGCCTGAAGATGTTGAAAATGCGCTTCCCCCACCTCCACCAAATGAGCTTCCCCCGCCAAAGCCAGCGCCACCGCCAAAGCCAGTTGCAGTTGCGCCACCGTAATTTCCAATACCTGGTGCGGTACCTCCAACAGTTTTTCCTTTATCAGCTTTAGAATAAATGAATTGAGAAGCATAATTATATTGGGCATATTTAGGACAACTGTAATACCATAAACGACAAGTATTAAGGAAGAATGGAATTGGTGGAGGATTACAAAATCTTTGAACTCGAGGATACTCATAATCACATTTACACTCTTGGGTACAATGAGGGAATATTCTGTGATCACATTCTCGGGTACATGGATGAAGGATTTTCATTTGTTCAGCTCTTCGTTGCATTTGCTACAGTACTTTTTTGATTAAAAGAAACTTATTTCCAACAACTTACCATGCTTTTAGCTTTTCCATCAACATCAGGAAAATCAGGACTTACACGATGTTGTAAAACATGAAATGGATCACTTTCAACTGTTTTTGCATGAACAAGACATTTTGATTTATAACTGGGACAAAATCTTGCCAATTTTCTTATCAATGGATCACTACCGTATACTGAACTAATACAGTAATAAGCATAATTTGCACGATAATGTGTACAGTATTCTTCTGAAGGAACATGAATTCGTTGAGATTGTGGTGTTCGATTTCTGAATCTTCTTGCACCTTCCCATCCTTTTCTTAAAGCCGCTTCTTCTTCATCAGTAAATCGTACCTAAACAATTTGTTTATAAAATTTACAAAAAAATACAGTAATTTATTACTAATTCAATTCCATGATCTCTTCGGCGTGAAGGTGGTGCTGTAGCTCTTCTGATTCCATCATCTAAAGCTTCAATTTCAGAAGAATTAAATTCAACCTAAAAATACTTCAATTTATCTTTTGCATGATTACAGTATATTTACCAATTCGAGTCCCACCACATTTTTAAAAGTCAATAAAATAACACAAGAAAACAAAACAAAAAACGACAACATTAAATTCAATTTTTCATTAAAAATGAAAAAACGAGAAAGATTATTTTTGTTCTTTTGTGATTTTTATAGTTCTTAAAAAAGAAACTTAAATCAAAAATCAAGAATTTTCAAAAAAGAAGTGACACTGGGGCGTTTGATTTTTATGCACTAATTGGACAAACTTATTTTGTCACCAAAAATAAAATGTACAAAAATACACTTGAACTATCTTTAATTACTTTATGGTTATTGAAAATGACACGTTTTTTTTGAAATAATATAAAGAGAAATATTGCAACAAAAAAGAGAAATAATCAATCATAATCATCAGCAATATTAAAGAAGTTTCCAATTGTTGGAAAGTGAACTGCTGAGAATCCATCGGTACCACCAACCCCTGCCGCCGGTACAGCCCAATGCGCACCATATGTCACTTGACCACTAAGCCAATCTGCCCCCACTGAAGAGGGTCGATAATACCATTTATTTGCATGATCACGATTGTGAGGATCATCAGGATTTGGTTCCCATAAACCAGGTTTTGAGAAAGGCGAACGAGATCGAGCACGTAATACTTGCCCTCTTGTATCAGAAAACTGATCAAAATCATGCACACTACTTCCAAATGTGCTTGCCGAAGGATCAACAGCACCAGTTGTTGCTTGTCTCGCCCTAAACATATTATTATTTCTAGTTTAAAAACATCATTTTAAGAACAATTACTTTGGTCGAATGCTATGCTCTTTTAAAAATTCTTGTTGAGCTGTTTCAAATGGATTTGTCGGTTTTTTGTTTCGAGCAATTGCTTTTGCCCTTTCGGGTTTGACTGCTTTAGTTAAATCATCTCGAGCGAGAGCAGGTGTAAGCCCAACAACAGGGGCAGATGGGTTAATGCCAGCAGCAGGACCATTTCCACCTCCGAAGCCAGTTGGCGTTGCACCACCATAACTTCCAATTTTAGGTGAAACACCTCCAACAGTTTTACCTTTATCGGCTTTGGAATAAACGAATTGTGAAGCATAATGGTATTGTTGATATTTAGGACATCCGTAATACCATAAACGACAAGTATTAAGGAAAAATGGAATTGGTGGAGGATTACAAAATCTCTGAACATGAGGATAGAGGTAATCGCATTTACATTCAGCTGTACAATGTTTATGGATTCTTGCATCACAATCAGGTTTACATGGGAATCTTTTCTTTAATTTTGCAAGTCTTTCCTCAGCTGCAATTTCTTGTGGAGTCTAAAGCAAACACATTTTTTTCATCGTTAATTAAATCATCAATAAGGAAGGGCTAATACCTTTATAACATTCAAAACATCTGGAAATTCTTCTGTGTTGTCAGTTGTTTCTGCAGTTTTAATCGGGAAAGATGTTATTGATGGTGTTCCTGGTCTTTAAAATAAAAGATTAAAGTTTAAATAATTAAAAAATCAATATTGAACAAACATACTTTTTCTTAATTTTATCTGGACAATTTGCTTCAAAACTTGGACAAAATTTAAGTAAATGAGTTTTTAGGGCAGGTGTTTTATCAATAGAATCTTGGCAATAATAATCATAATTTTCTTGATATTTTTCACAATATGCTTCAACTCGAGTTTTTGCATCTTCATCATTAGTTCGAGCAAAATTTCCTCCCCTTGTTAATACAGTATCCGGTTCTTCTTCATCTTCATTATGCCAGGGTTTACTTGTTGAGACTCTAAAACCATCATCTTCTTCTTTATGGGATTCAGATTCTTCTTTTATTCCTCTGTGTAAGCCATCAGTACTCTAAAAGGTCATATAATTTGAGCAGAAAAAAATTACAGCACATACAATACTCTTTGATCTTCCTTCAATATCAGGAAAATCTGATCCATCAATATCTTCTTTTGGTGCACTTGAGCCTCGCTATAAAATGTACTTTTTTATTTTTTAAATTATTAAAATAATTAAAAAATATGTTGAAAACATACAATTCTTTTTGGGGGTTCATTAATATCGGGAAAACTGGATCCGTCGTTATCCTCTTTATTTCCAGAACTCTGCAACACCCTTATAAATATCCAAATTTACAAAAAATGCTTAAAACATACGATACTTTTAGCTTTCCCTTCAATATCAGGAAAATCTGATCCATCATTGTCATCTTTGGGTAAGCTACTTAATTTACTACTGCTTTCTTTATTTGATCGTAATCGATCAACAGTATCTTCTTTACTTGAAAAATCAATCTAAAAATTTTAAATGCTACAAGACAAATCAATAATTTTAATAACTAACAATATCTTCATCAAGTAATAAATTTCCTTCATCCGTAAAAGGATTTCGAAATTTTCGAGTTTGAGATGCAAGTTGTCTTAATAATAAAAATTCTGAGCGAGTTAAATTTCCTGGTAGCCTACTAGCTGATAGCAGCGGCCTCCTTTTTACTGGTGGGGGTAATGGAGGTGGTTCTGAATCTGGAAAATCTTCAGCCGAAGTAGAATGCCTCGATCTTGAAGAACATATTTTGAGATTTGGATTTCTTTGGCATGCAATAAAAACAACATTTGATAAGCTCGCGCCTAAATCAATCAATAATCAAAATAATTTATAAAAAGTGTTAAAATAAAAACTATCTTACATTCAACATAAACAGAAATTAAAGGAAATATTATACATAAGGTCCATAGACCAAATGTTTTCATTACTGTATCAAACTATATTTAATAAACAACAAATAAAAAATCATTTAAAATAATAAAATATATGAAAGAGAAATTTTTGTTGTATATTATTTTTTTAACACCGATTACTTTTTTATTTGGGGGAGAAAATAGTAGATTTAAAGTTGAAGCAGGCGGTATTATTTTCATTGATTACATAATTGTTATATTTGATTTTTCTCTCCTCTTCATCTTCTACTTTAACGACGAATAAAGCAGCAATAAACATGTGTGCGGTGGAATGGAGAAAGCCAGCCCCAACCGCGCAATAATCACCTAAAATCCGGTCCCGAGTTGTGCCAATAAGGCAAATAGATGTGTATATATGTAACGTGTATGTTATATGTTGCATGATGATTCTCTTCTAAATATCATTAAACAAGTTTGATAAATTAACAGAAAGAGAGATAAATGTTATGGTTTTATATTTTATTTGCTTTTCTATTTTTTTTTTCAGTTGAAGAGACATTAGGGATTGATTGAAATCCAGAAGAAATTAAATGAGCATATCGTCAAAAGCTTTCAAAAACTTCGATAAATCATTGATAATAAATTATGTGAATTAATCTGTGACATGATGCATTCCATATTTTTTTCTTTTTCTCTCTGTTGATAATGTGATGAAATGTAGCTTAATCAAGGTTATCGAAATTTGCCCAAAACTAATTTCTAGAAAAAAAAAATCAACTAATATGTGTGCAAAAAAAAGAGTTAATCAGTCACATCTTTTTTTTGTTGCAAAAAATAATCAGGTTCTTTAAAAATTATAGCCACAAACTTTTTTTAGAAATTGAAAAAACCATTAATTTTATTTTTTTTGATAGTCTCCAAATTGTCAAATTCATTAAACATAAACTTTTGAAAAAAAAGCAAAAGTTAAAAACCTTTTTTTTAGGAATGTTTTATTTTTAATTAAATGAATATATAAAAATATATATAAGCAAAAATTTAATTATCCCAAGAAAAACATATATATTCTTAAACTGGAAGAACAAGTTTTGATGGATAGAAAAAAGAAGGAAAGAAGTCATCAAGGATAGGATTTTCAAGGCAATCGAAAAAAAAATCTTATCTGGGTCAATGTTCCTGTTTGAAGAGCAGCAAGCAGACGACGTTGAACGGGATTGTTAAAAGAGGTGTTTAAAAAGTGTTAAAAAAATCAAAATTTAAAATCCATTTTTTTGCTTTTAAATTTTTTAAAATTTTGTTCAGTGTTTTTCGATGTTTCAATTAAGCTCTTCTTTTTTCTTTCTTTTTTTTTCTTGATATGAAAATGGTTACAGTTAAGTGTTGCGTAATTTAATTGAATTCATTTACTGCTGCCCCTTTAAGGGGCAAATCCGTTTGTATCAAATTTCCAGATTAGGTTTAATTATTTTTTAGGAGGATAACCTAAATCTTTTAAAGAAGGCGGAATAATAAAAAACGAAAGTTTTTTTTTCATTATCTAAAAAAACCGCCAATTTGGGTATAAAACTACTTTATTAGAAAAATTGAAAGTATAACATTTTTTTCAGAAGGCTGCCATCAAAAATGGCATCATTGTTAAAGTTTTTATTGATTCTGTTGATTTTTAGTAAGTTTGTTTTTTTGTTTTTTTATTTGTTTTAAGCTTTTTTATGTTTTTTGGCAGTGATCTAGATAATTGGGATCAAACTGTAATAGGTTTTTCGAAATAAAATTTGTGTTTTTTAAATTTTAAAAATTCATTGACCCCATTCTCGAATACAATTTTGTATTTAATTGGATAATGTGATTTTCAGTTATCACAATTGTGAATGCGGCGTTGAATGTTCAAAAACGTCAGACATATCAATATCCAGAAGAACTTCGTAAATATGCAAGAATTCATCCCGGCACAAAAATTATTCATGGTACTCTTGGTCGTTATGCTCCACAAGAATGGCCATCATGGTAATTTTGTAAAAATGTAAATATTTAAAATTTTGACTTTAAAAAATTTAGGTATACCCGCACCATCTTTAAATGGGACGGGGAATCTCGTTTAAGTCCATACCATCCAAATGATGTTAGATATCCAGGTTATCAAAGAAGCAGACTTTCTGGTCAACAATGATTTTTTTGCTTGTAAAAAAGTTTTCAAACTATCTTCAAAATATATGTATTTAAAGAATCGAAAATAAAATATTTTATTTATTTCTGTAACCGCTTACACTAAAACATTTATAATTATTAGTTTCACAAAATCCGAAAATAATAAGGACAAAAATAAACACTTTGCAATATAATTATCTAACAAACTTTTTTAAAAGAAATATAAATCAATTGATAGAAACCGTTTTTCATTTTTACAGAAAGTAAATAAGTTTTTTCTGAATCACCAGAATTTCTAATTTTTGAAAAAATGCAAAAAACAACAAAACCCAAGAAAAGACAAATCAAAACTGCAACAGAAAAAACGATTGTTGTTTCGTTTTCTTTTTTCTCTGGACTTTTTGTAAGACTTTCGAATTTACGAACAAAATTTTGTTGATTTAAATCGACACCATCCAGATCATTGACAAAAAAGCATTTTAATAAATTCTAGGGTTGCACCATTTGTCTATCCAAAACCAAATTGTGGATATTCACCGAAATTGTCATCGAAAACAAGATATTGCCGATGGCTGTGATAACAAACAAGTAAATATTTCTGTATTTTTATTGCTTTAAACTGAAATAGTAATAAGGGAGTAAAACAGATAGAGATATTGTTGATGAAAAAATTCAAGAGGATCAAAACGAAAATGCAATTATTGAATCAGGATATTTTTGAAATGTTTCTTCCTTTATTATCGCAGATGCCTTTGATTTTGATTTTTGTTTGTTTTTTTTGTTAAAGTAAAACCGAACAGTTTCACCTTTAGAAAATACACTTAAACGAAGCCGACTTGGACTTAAAAAGTTTTTTAACAAATGGGTCAAAAGTATCGAAAATAGATTTAAAGAACCTTGGCCAATAATTTATTCCTCTGCTATTTAAGGATAGATGTAAACTAATTTTGAAATTTGTCAAAGAAAGTTTTTATAACACTTTTTCGAAAATTTTTTTTGGCATAGTATTAATGTCTCCCTCAAAAACAATTGTAACTCCCCTCAAAAATGGCTGAAAGTCCCCTCAAAAATAGAAATTTGAGGGGACTTTCAGCCATTTTTGAGGTGAAACTCATCCAAATTTGAGGGGAGAATTAATATTTTGCCTTATTTATTTTTAATTTCTTTATTCCCATTTTTTGCTATTCATTGTGCTCACTGATTTGTTACTTAGTACCTGTCTGTGGGTGTCTCTCTTCTTTCCTAATTGTGGCGCCAAAAGTTAAGTACTAATTTACTCTGCGCAACTACGACTATCTCTCTCTCTCATTGTTAAAAGGCAAAATAGCCAGCAGATTAGGGAAGCATGCCTGTCCGCCAGATACCTGCTGGATTCGATGAGGAGAAGCATATATATGACATTTCCCGCTCAATTCTTCTTGACCCTTTTTTCTTATTTTTTGTTGTTCGATTATGCTTTAAAAAATCAGGAAATTAAAACAACCCATATCAATTATAACCAAGAAATCAAAACTGGATTGTACACATTTAAAAATGTGATAAAACAAAAATGTCGTGTATTTTTGATTGGGCATTTCACCTGTTTGACTCTACTTAAAAAATTCTATTAAAAGTTATCATCAGTGTCTCTCGTTTTTAAACAGTTTGCCGATAAAATTGACCTTTTGTCCTCTCATAAAACAGCCACTGTTCGTTTATTGGTTGTTGGCGTCTGCGTGTGTTTTTATAAAAATAAATTTCTGAGGATTTATTTTTATAAAGACTGCTTGGCAAAAAATAAAAAACTCAATCACAAGCGAGGCAACTTTTTTGCATGAAAAAAGTGGTTTAAAAAATAAAGCAAACATTGTTACATTATTTTTTTTCATTATTATTTTTTGTTAGATGTAAAACAGCAATTGTTTACTGTAGTTTTACAGTAAACAAGTGCTGGTGGGCCGAAGGCCCTCTTTAGCCTCTAGTGCCATTAAATTAGAAATGAACATTTTTTGTTGGTATTTTTTTTTGCATTAGCTTTTATCGATCGATACTTTAAAAGTATCTTGACTCCCATTCTCTCTGTTTCGCCAAATATATTATAAACGCAAACGCGAGTTTTAAAAATTGCTTATATCATGATACAATGACTTCTTTCTTTTATTATTAATAAAACAACAATTTTTAGGCTAAATTTTGACATGGTTAAAGTTGAATCTTCGACAGATACGGTATGTTATTTTTTACTACTCTAAAGTATAATTATTAAAAAATATATATTATTTTTAGACAAGAAGAAAGTTTACTACTTTGATTACTTTTGATGGCAATCGAAAGCCTCAATATGTTGGAAGATGTAAAATAAAAATTGATTTATCTGGAAATGTTTTAAAAGTTTATCCTAAAAACGAAAGTATGTTTATCTTTGTTTTTTCTATTTTAATTCTAATTTTAATGTTTTCAGGATTTAATGATATTACGGCGACATTTGATTGGAAGTTTATTCGATTAAAGGTATTTTTTGCTTTTTATGCCCCTAACACGTACATTTTTTTTAGAACATTTTATTTGTTTTTGCAAAGTTGGATTCTCAAGATTTTGTTTTGGTTTTTAAAAATGAAGAAGTATGCACCAAAGTTTTTAATGGAATTTTCAAAAACCGAGTTTGTTTTTTTATTTTTTTAAATTATAATCAAAGCAATTTAATTTTAGGATGCCGATTCGGTTGAAGAAGAACTTCTCAATGGACGATTCTTGAATCTTTTGTTCAAGAATGCTTTTAAAAATCGAAGAATGAAAGAAATTATGGAAGAATGGATTCAAAAGTTTGATGAGAAAGAAAAGAATGAATATTTGAAACTTCTTAAATGGCATCAAGGAAATCCTATTGAAATTAGTGATGAAGAAGAAAATGACGTCAAAGATATAAAACCAAAAATTGAATCGCTGCCAAAATCGTGAGTTTTCTTGATTGCACTGTACGTTTGAGACGGATTAGCATTTTAAAATTTACATACTTTTGCTTCCCATTCAATCATTTCTATATCCTATGATATTCTGTTAGTTTCGTTAATTAGTTAACAAAAATATTTTACTTAAAAGTAAAAGATTTTGCGATATTCGATGGTGAATTAAATTAACTGAAAGTAAAAGTCCAAATCTAAACTTTTGTTAAAAAATAACTTATCGTTCTAGCAAATTGCTAAAACTTGAAATATTACAACGTTTTCTAGTACATATTTTACTTAAACATGTCATTACTTTTAATTACTAACATTAAAAAAAGAAGATAAAATATAAAAAACGACCGAATGGGAAGCAGAAATATGTAAAATGCTATTCTGTCGCAGAACTGCTGTGATTGTAAAAGAGTTTAAATCGAAATTATTTTTAGAAATCGTAAAAGAAGACATCATGAAATTGAACCTTTTGTTTTATCAAATTCTGTAAATGTTGCTGATTTAGACAACTTCAATGGACTTGATTGTTGTGATGATGCTGAGTTTGTAGAGTAAGTTGTAGAATATTAGTGCTTTCACCTTAATATCTCAACTACGTTTTTAGGGGTCCATCAGAAAATCTGAATTCTTCTAATCAATTTTCAAAAATCATTGATGATTCAAAATTTGAAATTGTTAATTTTAAAAATTCCAATGGATTTCGCCGTAAATTATTAATATTTACCTCATCCGACCGGATGGAATGTTATGAATTCACATTTTGTCGCAGTAAACAACTTTTTTATCATCGATGTTGTGAAAGGTCAAGATCAATGAAAGCAATTCTTGATCTTGATGAAAATGGACAAGAATGCATCAAAATGGAAGATAAATACCATCGATGTTATCCAATTTTTTATGAATCTGATAAATATTTTGAATTGAAAACAGTAAGAAAACCTGATTATGAAATATTGGAAAATTGTGCAAGCCAATCAAAATCAAAAAGGATGTTGATAATTTTTGATTTAAATGACAGAAGTCAATGTTATGAATATTATTGGAGTTTACGTGAAAAAACATTTTTTTGTCGAGGTTGTATAACAAATGGAAAGAAACCAATTTCTGCAGAAATTTTTCATGAAAATACTGAAGATGAATATATTATGATTTCAAATGAAGAACATGTTTGTAAAATGCGGAAATACAACTCAAAGAAATATTTTTCAAGTAACGAAATTGTGACATCACCAAATTTTGAAATTCAAACGAAAATCAAAAATGGAATTGAAAGAAGAAAAACGTTAATTATTTTTGCTGAAAATGATCGAAAACTTTGTTATGCTTATACTTACTGTAATAATCGAAATCTTCATTGGTGTAAAGGTTGTAAACGAATGAAACAATATGTCACTGCAAAGATTCGTAAGAATGATGAAAATGAAGAATACGTGATTTTATCGAATATGAAACATCTTTGTTCTCCTCAAAATTATATTCAACAAAATAAAATAATTCTTCGACCACCGAAATTCAAATTCATTAAAGCAAATGAAAAACAGAAATCAAAGCTGTTCATTTTTGATAAAACTGATCCAAAATTGTGTTATGTTTTTTCGCAACATTCAAATGAAAAAAGATATCGTTGTCTTGGATGTTTAACAGTGGCTAAACAGAAAAAGAATATCAATGAAAACGAAAAGGTTCAAACAAAACAAGTTGTAAGCGTATTTTTGAACAAAGATGATGATACAAACTATTTTGTTGAAATAAACGATGGAGAAAAACATATTTGTCAAGCTCAAAAATATCAACCTGAAAAGTATGAAATGAAAATTCTGAAACCAAAAATCGATTATATTATGTTTCGTGAAAAAAAACAAAATGGAAATATTAATCTCGTTATTTATCATCCAAATGACAAAGAACTTTGTTACAAATATTCTTATGTTAAATTGTGGAAATATTTTCGATGCTTAGGATGTTATAAGAAAAATACTCATGTTGCTGCAAAAATTCATCAAGATTCTAATGAAAATGAATATTTAATTGTGAATCAAAAAGAACATGTTTGCTCTCCAATTAAATATTCTTTAGTTGTAGAACCTGATACTGTAATTCTGGAAAAAAGTGGTTTAGAATTTAATGGACCAAAGAAAGCAGAAATCGATGGAAACCATATTATTCGATATCCAAAATTTGAACTTCAACGAAATTCCAAAGGTGTACCGGAAAAAAGATTAATTATTTTCTTCAAAGATGATCGACAACTTTGTTATGATTATAAATACGAAGGATATCATTTTGTTTGTAAAAAATGCAAAGCTTCTGCAAAAATTCAAATTGATGACGAAAATGATAACGATAAATTTGTAGTTTTGAGTGAAATAAAACACAAATGTCAACCTGTTAAATATGAACCAGAATACATAATTATTGATTCAAAAGAAACTGAAAACGAAAATTCAAATTTTATGGTTTTTAATCGAGATGATGAAACTAAACTAACAAAACTTGTAATTTTTACTTCATCAACAAAGGAATTATGTTATAAATATTCATACTTTAAACGAGACAAAACTTTTCAATGTTGTGGTTGTCATACTTTAAAGAAAATTGTGTCGGCGAAATTGTTGAAGAATCCCGATGATGAAAAGGAATATGTTCATCTTCTCAAAAATGGCCATGTTTGTGCTCCAAAGAAATTTGTTTTGGAAGAATTTCAACCAAAAATTATACCTGAAAATGGTTTCAAACTTTGTTCAAATAAAAATGGAAAACCAAATTCAAAGCTCATTTTATTTGATTCTGAAAAAGATGGTTTTGTTTATGAATATTCTTTGAAAAAAAACAATTATTTCGTCTGTTATCAATGTAAATGTAAGAATTCAACAGTGTCTGCAAAATTGTTTGAAAAAGAAAATGGAGAAAAATATCTTGAACTTTCTTCAACGAAACATGTCTGTGAATCAAAAAAATATGAAGAGGAAAAAACAAAAGTAATAACTAACAATTTTGTTACTCATTTCAATAATTCTGGTGTTCGCGAATCAAGATTAACTGTTTTAAATGATGCTGATGAATCACTTGGATATCGATATTCTCTCAAATCTCGAAATTTATTTATTTGTGATGGTTGCGACTCGAAAAGGAAACATTTAAGTGCTAAATTAATCACTGATAAAGATGGAAATCAATTTCTTGAACTTAATAAAAATGGACATGCCTGTGTTATTCAGAATCTCAAAGAAGAAAAAGTTTATTTTGATGATTTTAAATTTGAAGAAAATGGAAATATTTTGATAACGAATGACCCAACTCAAAATAATCGATGCTACAAATTTGCATATGATGAAAAACTTGGAACTTTTTGTTGTTCAAAATGTTTGGAAACAAAAAAGAAATATGTGACTGCAACAATTTGCCAAGAAAATGATGAAAAAGAATTTGTACTTTTGAATGTTCCTCATTGTTGTGTTTCCCTTTTAAAATAAATTTTTTGGATTTTGTGTTTTGTTTTATTTCATTTGTTTTTAAATAAAAGACTTTTTTTAAAAATAGTTGCAGTTAAATTATCAGGCGGTTGTTAAACCACTTCAATTATCATAAGCATTAAAGAAAGAAAGCGACAATTGTAAAAATTAAAAAAAAAAGATTCCCCATGAATCCATGAAGATTTGATTCTCTCCTTTTTAAGCACAACAGGAGGTCGAATAAAGTCGAAAAGTTAAAAACTGTAATGTTTAAAGTGCCACAGTTTAAATGCAATATTTGTAACTGCCAATGTGGTTTACCATGTTTCATATTTTATCTTTCATTCGTTATCTTATGGGAAACTCAGAAGATCTCGTGCAAGATCTTTCGATTTTCTCTGGGAAATTTTCCATAATCTGCAAAAAAAAATTAACATCAAATATTTTTTTTACAACGTGAATCATTAAGACGTCGCAGACGGCAAACACTTATTTCTCCACTAAATTTGAATATTGGTTCTAATGATCCCCCAAAACATAAACACTTTCGAAAATATTTCATCTACCAATAAAAATATGATACCCGCTTCACTTCTGAAAATACTGTAATACAAGGTTGTTTTGGCCCAAGCGAAGTTATTGGCACAAGCTACACGTGTGAGGCATGTTGATTATTGTTCACCATGCTTTTTACATAAAATAAACACTTTCGAAAATATTTCATCTTCAAAAAAAAATATGCTACCAGCTACATTTTTGAAAAAACAGTAATATGAGGTTTTTTGGGCACTTTAAGGCCCTAGAATTCGTTTTGGCACATCCAAAACTTTTGTGGCATGTTAATAATGGTTCACCACTCTTTTTTACATATAATAAACACTTTCGGCAAAATTTCATAACCAAATAAAAATATGATGCCTCTGGATGGGCTACCCTTGACAAGTCAACTGGTCCTGATTAGGGTTGCTGGCGCGCCCGCCATTTTTCAAGGAGAAAAAACCCTTGCGCCCCCCCTGACAACCCTAATCCTGATCGATTTGCGGTTTTCTCTGATGCTGAGTATCGCAGAAGCTATGGTGAAGATTTCCAGTTGCTCGTTGCAATTGGAAATCTTGGTACTCTGATGCAAATAATGATGCATTGTTGTATAACAAAAAGATTTATCAATTCCATGTCAAAGAATCTCTCTTTTTCATTTTTTATTGTTTGTGTGTTTCTGTGGAGTACTTTTGTTGTAGTTGATTTACTTGTTTTAAAATTTTGCAATGATTTTTCAAAAATAAATTTTTTATTTCAAATTTATGCTGGGATACTATAGTACAATAATCATTTAATTTCTGCTGCATCAGAAATTTCATGTCACATTTTAAGATCACACATTAAAGAATTTTCATGAATGTTTAGACTTTTTTTAAAAACTAATGTCCAAATATTTATTCAAACTTAAATGCAAATTAAAAGTTTTAAATTTCAAAAACCGAAATAAAAGAAACTTCCATTTTTACAAAAAAGTTCAAAAATTGTTATCTGGCCAAAACAAAACCTTCTTTTTATGGTTCAACGTTTTTACTATGAAAGATTTCAGGTTAAATTTAAATATTACAAAAATACAGTATAAATAATTAAAGTTTACACTAAAATACAATAATAAGTCAAAAGAAAATTTTGCATTTCCAACAAAATTTGACTTCATTTCGATCATATTTATTTTCAAATAATCGAGTGTCACATTTGAAAGATGAAGTTTCTTTGCCAGCAGAAACATTGCGATCTCTTCCACTAAAATAAAAAAGGTTATTGTAGCTGATATCTTAAAAGTAAAACATACTTAATTGAAAATCGAAAAATACCAGCATTACTTTGAACAATAAGTTCTTCCCCATCAATACTACAATTTAATTTAAGATCTGGAGACAAAGAATTGAAAATATCATTAAAGGTTTCCATGGAATCTTCAAGGCCTTCAATATTATCAGCAAACTTTTTAAATTTTGCGTATGATTTGTAAATGGATCGATAAGCTGCCATTGGGATCAAAAAATGTGTATCAAGTTCAGCACAAGAACTGCAACGTCGATCAATCAATGAAAAATCAATTAAAGCATGAGTTTCTCGAACAATCTTTTCTACGACAACAGATTCAAGTTGTTCCTGTTCTGCATAAATCTTTGTTTTATCAAATGCTGATAACCAAACAGGTAACTAAAAAATTATATTTATAATAATGATAAAATAATGCGGTAACTAAAAAATACATACAGTTTTCTTATTCGTTAAAATAAAAGTTAATGTCCGCTTTTCTTCTGGAATTTCTTTGAGACGGCTTTCCATTTCTTTTGCCATTTGTGTTGCATTTTTATCAGCCTTTGAACACGCATCTCGATGATCCCTAAAAATGCAGAAACATTTTTCAAAGTTTATATTGATATATCATTGATGATGAACATGACTCATGCGAAATAAAAATGCTTTAGCAAGTAAAGTATCGTAAGAAGCAATAATAAAGCATACCAAGTTTTAAATCCAAATCTTTTAAGAATTCCACTAAATCTCAAAAAGGGAACATCAAGAACAATCAGAGTTTCTTCGGCATCTCGAAAATGTTGAATTTCTTCTGAGACATTTTGAATATGAGCAATAATTTCTTCAAAGGTTTCTTTCTTTTTTGTAACAACCGTATGCTTATTTGTTTCAACAACTTTTTTTGATTCTCTAACCCGATAAATTGATCTTTTTAAATCCAACCATTGATTTTTACTAAAAAATTAAATAAACCTCACAGAAATGGCAAATACAAAATCTTACTCTAATCTTTCTTTGATTTTGTAGAAGCATTTCAATGTATAAAAAGCATCTGCAGCGGCTTCCTTCATCTTCTTTTTATTTAAAGGACGAATCAACCAATTTCCACTTTGTTCTTCTTTTTCCAATTCAACATCCAATAATACTTTTGTGACATATTGGAGAGAAAGTTGAGAAGCTTTTCCCCCAAAAAAAGAATCTAATGAATTATGCTAAAATTACACTATTATTGAATACGATAACAACCTAATTTCAAAGTATACCGTTTTAACTGCTTCTTGAACGCAGAAAAATAATGGCTTTTTATCTGCAATCCATTTTTCCAAAAAATTGAAGGAGTTTTGAAGGAAAATGAGATCATTTTTAATATCGAATCCGATTCTCCGAACTTTTGGACAAAGAAAACGGTTAAAGAACAATTCCCAATCATCTGTATCAAGAAATTTTTTTAAAACAAAAATATCAACAAGAAATACAGTATGATTGGAGAAAGCAAGTTGAAGTAATGCGGCACTAAAAATATAAAGATTTTGGATTAACTGAATAATAAATCCCAAAAAAACACAAGATCAGCTTTACTTCGGCACGATGAGGTCATGTAATTTGAACCCCAGTTAAAAAAACTTACTCTTGACTCGAAGTTTCAGATTGGCATACAAAAGATGCTTCCACATCAAATGCAACATTTTGATGATTAAACATAGTTGCCAAAAGTTCATTAAAAGTTTCTTGTTTATCAACGAGAAAGCAATTGAAACCATCAAATTTTATCGCTGAAATTCTTTCACCTTTTGACTGCAAATTTGCCATTTCATAAATGTCATTATCAACTGCTTGCCTTTTTGCTGATGAAATGGAATTATATTGTGGTAAAAGTTCAAGCAAATCTTGCGGTGAAAGAGAAACAAAGCTTGCAAGGGCCATGGCAAGAACTTCTTCACCTTGTTTAATGATGCACTTGATAATTTTCTTTACTTGTGTTGAAGAATGGGTTGATGCTTGAACGGTTTGCTTAAATAGGACTTATGTAGATTAAAATAATACAATTTAAATATTGCCAATTGGTGCAAAAATAAAATGCTTAAAAGTTACAAAATAATCACCAAATAATGTTCAAAAAATTTGTTTTTTTAATATGTTGGCTACCACTTAAAAATTATTGTGATACATTATTTTAGGTATGAAAGTTTCATGAATTCAAAACTACAGTTGGTTTAAAACTTTTTTTTTCTAAACGTTCAGAGAAAAATGTTTTAAAAACAATACATTTAATCATAATTTTATAAAACTTACAAGAGCTAGATTTCTTTTATCATTTTCAGATGTGGCAACGGCACAATTATAATTAAAATTTTCCATTACTCGATATTCAATTGTAAGAGGAATTTTTTCAAATCGATTTGGACGAGCCCATTTATATAAAAGTGATGATAAAGAGGATACAGAATATTTTTTGAAGAATTGTGCTTCCAAAGTTGTTGATGGTATCGGTCGCTTATTTGTAATATATTTGTCAAGGAATGAAAGGATTGCATCTTTAGACGAATCATCTGTCATTAAAAATGTTGTGATATCCAAATTTTTCACTAAGCAGCTAAGAGCAAGACGTTCAAGGTTAGATGTTTTGAATTCGTAAAGTTTAAAAGCATCAATCCATTGAAGAACATGAATAGGAGAATTTTCAATTTGAGATCGAAGTTTTTTAGAAATGAAATTTTTCATTCCATTTGCATCATCATCAAAGCACCAGATTCTTTCAATCGTTTTGACATGATTTTGTGGGGAAGTACGGCATAAAACATGGAGTGAATCTTCCTTAAAATTCATTGTTTAATTAAATTTTAAAAAATTAGCAAAAAACATACAAGCAACTTTCTATCAAGCAAAGGTTCAAGAGGAGAAACCCAAAATCCATAAATATCTTCAAAGTATACCATATTCCTTGAACATGTTGTAATAAATGTTTCAATCACTTTATTAACTTGATCATCAGGAACATTATATAAAGGTTGTCGGAGATGTTCAAAATTTAATAATAATAAAGCAGCTCTTTCTCGATATATGCGGCTACTGTCACATTCATTTTCAAGTGAAAATATATCTTTAAAAATTGGGTAAAGAGCTCTTTGCAAATTTGATGCCGGGTTTATTGCAATTTCAGCGATTTTTTGCAAAAGACCTGGAAAATAATCCATGACTAATGCCTAAAAAATAAATGATAATAAAAAAATTTTGTTATTTTTATTTTTTCACTGCAATACCACAACGCGACGACAAGATTACAATGGACAGTCAAACAGTGACGTTTATATTGCACACGTTTAGAAGATTAGAATGTGCAGAATGGCAAAAAAGGTATACCAGAAAAGGATGTCCTACTTAAATGAATCCAAATTCAAATTTTCAAACAAAAAAAGAATTTTTTAAAATCAAAAATTTTCATAGAAGGCAAAAAAGGTGAAAAATTACTGTAGGGAAAAAAGGTGAAAAAAGGGAAAAAATGTTACATCCCTCAGAGTTCAAAAGCTTAAAAAACAAGTTTTTTGCTCAATTTTCAGGAAAAGTTAATATTAAAATGAAAATATGGCTTGAATGTGTTTTCCGAGTTGCAGTATGCAAGGTCAAAAAGGTACGATGTTTACATGTGATAAAAATTATTAAAGTATACTTTATTCATTTTTATTATTTAAATGAGCATTCATATTTGATCTAATCTTTCAACAAAATTAATGTTGAAAAAGAATTCTGCGATGAAAAAGACAAAAAAAGAAAGAAAACATTTCGTGTCTTATATTTGATATTTGTGTACCGTAATCAAAATAAAACTCAAAGAAAAAATGCAAAAATAAATGGCAACAAAGAATGTTATTACAACTCGAACATGGAAGACAAGCGAGATGGAGTCATCCAAAAACAGAAAGGTACAAAAAGCAAAAAAACAAGCCATTAAAAAACTGCAATAGTGTGGACTTTTTTGGGTTTACTCAAAAAAAAACAACAGCATTGAGTTTTTTTTGCATTCATAAAAAGCATCCATGATTCACAAAAAAAATGTTTACTCCTTGTCCATATTTTTTAGTGTAAATTTTTTTTATTACTAAAAAAATAAATGTGGTAAAAAAATCCTCCAATGAAAAAGAAAGACGAAGAAAAAAATTCTGTCGAACCTAGTAATTATGTTTTTAAAAGAACCGCATAAGAACAAAAAAGAGAGGCGTGATTTTGTGGTTTTGAAATGTCGATTTTAAAGGCATAGCAATCGGAGTCGTCAATAACCTAAAGGCGCAAAAAATACAAAATTTATAAAAAAAAACAATGTTTTACAATCAAAAAATGCAAATATTATAGAAGGCAACAAATAAGAGGCTAGAGGTGGCAAAGATCTCCACCACCCTCTTTGTTCTAATTTTTAAAGGAAAAAATGAATTTATAATAAGGAAAAATAAGAATTTTGCTGTTATAAAGAATCAACGCACCACTTTGATTGACCAATTTGTTGTTTGTGCTTTTTTGGTCTATTAAAAAAAGCAGCAACATTGAGTTCACAAAAAATATGATTCACAAAATTCTAAAGCTGCTGTTTTTAAGTGTCAAAGCAAGCACCCGATATAAAATTATTGACTTCTTGGATTTGAAAACTTTGCAAAGATAACAGTAATGTTATTCTCATACATCTTCTTTCATGCAACACCTCCCTTTTTGATTGCAAAAACATTCATGAATTTTGATTTACTCAGGACTATTTTGATAGAATTTACTAAAGCATTCCTGCTTCAATATTCCTATTTAAATAAAGCATTCAAATTTGAGCTTCTTTGAAAAATTTGTTGTTTTCAGTAAAATTTTCGTTCGAAAATAATTTTGCCATGAAAAACAAACAACAAAAAATTGAATATTTTTCATTTGTGTACAGTAATTAAAATGAAAGTCAAAGAAGAAAATGAAAAAATGAATGGCAAAAAATGTTTTCACGAATCAAAAATTGAAGGCAAAGAAATCGAAATCATCAAAAATCAAAAGGTACAAAAAAACAAAAAAAACATTGTTTTGCAGGCGTTTAAAGATTGCAACAGTGTGGGCTTTTTTGGGCTTACACACAAAAACAACATCATTGAGTTTTTTAGAGTTTTTTACATTCATAAAATCAATGATTCGCAAAACAGCTACAACTCCAAATCATATGTTGGTTATTTTTATTTTAGCATAAATCACCGCCTTTTTTTCTAAATATTTAAATGCCGCCCCATTTAGTCAAAAGCACCTTTTTGACTTCTTTTGTGGCCGAGAAAAAAGAAGGAAACAGTTTCTTTTTTCGATTAGATGCTAAAAAAATTTTTAAATAAAGAAGTCTGAAAAGCATTAAAACATTTGTTTGTGAATCATGATTTTCATATAATGCATTTTATCACTCAATGTTTTGGATTTTTTGAGTAGACCGAAATTTCAAAACAGTTGCATTTATGTAATATCTTACAAAATATAGTTTCTCTCACTCATTAAGAAACAGCTGCAAATGCAAATTTTTTTTTAATTTGTACATTTTTTTAAAATTCTCCTCGATTTCATTGGAGGATATGCAAATTTTAGGCTATTTAACTGAAAGTTTATATCAAAAAATCTTGAGATTCTAAACATGTGGTATCCGTTTTTAAAAAAAATTCAATTTTACAAAAGTTATTGAAAAAATAAAATGCACAATTATGTTTGAACATCAAGGTTGTTACATCGGTGTTGGCCATAGAAACATTTTTTGATAAATCTCTTAATGTTTTTGATGGTTATATTTACAGACATGAAGTCTGTTTTAATTCTTATGACAGATTTCCTGTTACTTATGCACGGATATATTTTTATGCCGTTGTTTTGTTAATCTACATTTCAATAATTTTTTATAACAACTTTTTGTAGAAATTTTTTTATAATTTTTGATGCATTTCAAGAAAGAAATTTTGTCTTTTGTTAAAAATTTTTTCTTAGATTTTACTAAGATTGAATAAGGGCCAAAAGTTGCGGCACCAAAGGCAGTTCAGGCATCGTGAGTCATGATTAATATCAATTTAATGAATTATAAAATCTGTGTATTTTAAAAATTACAAATTAAAAACGTCTAAGATTTGTATCTGGTGCTTGCTTTAACTTTTATGCAGCAGCTGTTGTTTTATTACAAAGATTATTTCGCGTTAAGAGATTGCAAAAATAAAAAATGCCTTTTTTTGCGGTGAAATTTATGCGCACAATTGTGTAATAATTTATATTAAAGAAAAATCAAATTAATGATTATTGTTAAAATTTAATTCTTTGCTTTTTTGTCTTTTCTAAAGTTTTGTTGTTTTCTGTCGAAATGCCGGCACGGATAATGGCATTACCGGTTTCGACAAAAGATGGAAATTCTGGATTAAATCCAATGTCATTTACAAATTTTTTAACTGAAAGTGCATTTGAACGTTTACGGGTTCAAAGAAATGATGGAAAGTTTTGTGATGTTGTTTTGGTTGTTAAAGATAGGCATTTTGCTGCACATCGAAATGTTTTAGCTGCATGTAGTCCATTCTTTGATACAATATTTCGTTCCAGTAAAGTTGTAAAGGAAAAAGTATGTTGTTTTGCTTAAAGCTAAATAGAGTATTCACAAGCTTTAATTCAGGTCACAGTTCGATGTGATGATCCAGATGTATTTGAGATTTTACTAAATTATTGTTATGGTGACACAATAACCATTGATCGAAAAGTTGTTCCAGATTTATTGGTTTTATCCAATAATCTTATGGTAAGAGATATTATCACATCGTTCTCTTAAAATAATGTAATTTAATCTTAGATTGTTCGATTGAAGCATAATTGTATAGAATATTTAAACAAATATATTGATAATGCAAATTGTTTATTTATCAGAGATATTTCTGATAGATTAAATTTACCAGATTTAACTAAAAAAGCCAATGATTACATTAATCAAAATTTGAATGGATGTTTACTTGAAAGTGTTGACTTATTGGATTATGATTTAAATGCATTGAAAATCTTTATTACTGATGCAAAATATCGAAGTGCTGTTGATTCATTAACACATTTACGGTTAGATTATTTTGATAGAAGCTTAAAGAAATTTTTTGATTATTTTTAAGGTGCTACATTCGGTGGACAAATCATAATTTGAATAAGCGTGAAAAAGATTTCTATGATTTATTAGAATCTGTTGATTTTCATAGTATTCCAATTGGCACATTATATGAGATTCTTGAATCTTCTGCATTATTTAAATCCTCTCTTAAATGTTTACTCGATATTTTGCATTCAATGTAAGATTGCAATTTTTATACAAATCATTAAAACTTTCATTTAAAAATTTTAGTTATGACAGTAATATTCCACTTGATAAATTTGAAGTTAATTATCATCAACTTGTTCAAGCATGTCAAGAAAGAAAACTTTTATATGTTACAAAAGAGCCTGTTGATCCACATTATCTTGCCCTTGAAAATGATGATGGAATGCCACAGGCAATGGAAGAGGATGATGAAGATAGTGAAATTGATGAAATTATGGCAGATGTTCAAAGTGCTGGTGGAGATCATGATAGCAATGATGCAGATAGGCCTCGGTTAAAGTTAAAAATTAATTTGGCATCTCCCAGAAAAAGTTTAAATCTTGGTCCACGTCGTCGTGGTCGACCACCAAAACCTCGAGCCCCAAGATCTGAAACCGAAGCTGAAAATGTTGATGAAGAACCTGATGAACGGTTCTTTCAGTTTAATGAAGATCAACAGGGAATTGCTGTATGTCTTTTTTAAATCATTTTTTTAAAATTAGGTTAAATCACAATACGATATTTAGACCTTTGATGAACCAGAAGAATTTAATCCTGATAATACCATTGAAGAACCAATGGATGATGAATTTAATCAAAATGCTGAAAATCAAGATCAAGAACCTGAATTTTCATGTGAACATTGTGTTTTTGAAACATTTAATAATACAAAATTAAAAAAGCATATTGCTGTTGCACATTCTCGAAATGTACTGTATGTTTGTAATATTTGTGGATTTGAATGTAAATGGAATCGAGCTTTCTATGAACATGTTAAAACTCATTTTCCTGTAAGCTAAATCTTTTTAATTAATCTTTTGCACATTACTTTTTCTCTTCAGGGTCCCCCATTCCAATGTGATTCATGTGAATATACAGTTGATAGAATTCATGTTTTGCTTACTCATCGATTAACACACAGTATGTTTCAATTAAACAATAATAGTACAACAAAATATAATTAAAATATTACAGCTGATGATCGTCCTTTCAAATGTCCACAATGTGATTTTCGTTGCTTATTTAAATCTAATCTTATCATTCATCATCGACTTCATAGTGGTGAAAAACCTTTTCAATGTCCTGGATGTGATAAAGCTTTTGCAATGAGATATAGCCTTCAAAAGCATATGGCTGTTCATTCTAATGATCGGCCATATGCATGTCAAGAATGTGATTTTACAACAAAATATCAAAGTCATTTAATTGCACATCGTCGAATTCATTCTGGTGATTTATTCTTTTGTCAACAAGCTGGTTGTACATATTCTTCATCCAAAAAGAGTCAACTTGCTGCACATTTACGAACACATTTAGCTGTTCGATCACATCAATGCAAAATTTGTAATCGTTCATTCATTGAAAAATCACATTTAGTTCGGCATGAACGGATACATTTGGATGAAAAGCCATTTAAATGTGAAAATTGTGATTATGCTTCTTCAAGACGGGATAAATTAAAGGAGCATATTTTGAAGCATCATAGTGCACAACAAAGCCCAAAAACTCATCGTCGCCGATTTCGCCGAGCTAAACAAGTTGCACAATTAGCTGCACAAGCAAGAGTTTGTTTTGTACATTATATTTTGTTCGAAAAATTGACCCGATCATTTTCAGCAACCTCCAACTGTTGTTCCTACGGCAAATTCAAATCCAGATAGTTTCTTCCAAGCTATCCCGCATCAACCTGCAACTTCAAATCATCAACAACAACAACAACAGCAACAACCAGAACCTACTGAATTTGTTCGACGAAATTCTGATACTTCTAATCAATTTCATTCTCAAAGGATTTCAAATGCTCCTCCACAACAAAGTGTTTATGTTGATCAAGAGCCTCGAGAATATGCAATTCAACAGGTTGTTCATCTTTCTCAAGCACCCGAGCAATCTAATACAAATAATTTTGTTGCACATAATCCACCAATTGAAAATCGAACTATCACACAGCATAGACCTAACATGGTATTAGCGCATGATTGGACACAGCTATCACTTAATAGACCAGCATCTGAAACACTTCAACAAAATCAGCTAAATGCTGTTAGTCCATCACCAAGTCTAAACTTTGATCTACAGGTTCCACCAGATAATTTTTATCAACGAATTAATCCAACAAATGAAACAATTATGCGAAATCCACAATCCCTTGGAAGAGATGAACATTATTTTCAACATAAAGATGATATGGTTTTATCAATGCAACCTGATCAACATGGCCCTGATCCACAACGTCCGCTATCTTTACCACCATCATATGGAGCACAACCATATTACAATATGTCGGATACAAATCAAGCAAGCCTTCAACAACAATTTATTATTTCTTCCCAGCAGCATCCAGTAATTACTCAACAACAACAGCAACAACAACAACAACAACCCTCTCAACCATCTTCTCAACAACCTCCAACAAATTCTTGGTGGAATTCTTAAATTTTAAGCTTTAAACTTTTCACTTTTTTGTCTGCAAATTTCTCACAAAAAAAAAATCTTTTTCCTTTTTTAACCATTTTAAATTCAACTTTATTTTTAATAACTGGTATTTGCTTTTATTTTTCTTTATTTGTCTGTATAGCAAAGTTATTTTTCTTATATGAAATGTGTAATAATAAAGTATTTTTTATAAAAGTTTTAAGGATTTCCTTTTATTTTTGCCAATAATATTTCACTAACAAAAATTAGTTGCTCTGTTATCTCTTGGGAATCCAAAATATCTACTCCTGCATATTCACTTAATATTCGCAACACCTTTTCTTCATCTTGACTGAAAATTGTAATTTGTATAAAAATTTAAAAAATGGCAAAACAAACTTCATAGTTTTTTGAGTTTTGTAAATATCTGTTTCGGAAACTTTTTCATTAAAAAACACAGGGGTTATCTAAAATATTTAAATTTATTGGTTATACCATTTTTTATGATCTACCGTATCCAGGAACTGTGAAGCGAAATTTTGAAATGAATTTGATGTAATAAAAATAATCCCATTTGAAATATTAAATCGACAGGAACGATTGTTTAATTGTATCATTCCTTTTTCTGGTTCCCGAATTAAAATAGAATACCATTCCAAAGGTGGAGAAACTGTCACATTATGGATAATCTAAAATTACATTTATTGGCATGTAAATTCTGTATTTTCGATTACAAGAGTTGCATCAGAATGAGAACTTCTTTGAACATCATTGATAAAACTTTGATTCATCCATCCATTAGAATCAGGAATTCTTAAAGTAAGATGCTTTTCAGCAATTGAAGAAGATGCGTTTACTAAAGTATTGGTTTTGTCATATACCAAAGGATATGGCTCTGTGCTGTCAACGGTACTAAAATATGCAAATTTGAGAATTAAAATCTAAAAATTGTTTACCGAAGTTTATTCAGCAATAAATTTTTGGGAGTACAGTAACGTTGTTCATAACCCATTGAAGCGCGTAAAAGTATTGTACCCCATTTAACACACAATGACTGAAAAAGAATATTATGCAAATTCTACTTTACCTAAACATACTTGTCTAATTTCTTGTGAAACATCTAATAAAAATGTTTGAAATGCGGCATCATAAACGCTATTTCCAATCAGATTATTCATTAAGCGATTTAAAGTTTGAATTTGTTGACTCCATCTTGGTTCTAATGAATTTATACCATCAATAATTTTAGTTCCTCGAAATCGATAATTAATTGTCCGCTTAATTTTTGTTATTTTTTGTTCCAATGCATCAACATTGTATTTTAATGCTGCAACGCTCATCTCTAATTTCTCTTTTTCTTTTTGTAATGTTATCAATTTTTCACGTTCTTGATGCAACTTTTCCCATGCCACTTTAACTCCGGCTTGTTCATCACTGACACTAAGATTGGCTTCTGCTAAATCAATAGCCGCAAGAACCCATTTACAAATTGTTGCAGCGAGTCGAGATTCGGTTTCTAATTTTGCAATTCGCATTTCACGATTCTCTGTGTAATGTTTTAACATTTTCAGCCGGGCTTGATCAATTGAATAAACATTAAATAATTTAACTTGATCCAACAAATTTGGTTGTTTTATAAATCCTTGTAAATGTGGCCATGTTTCAATTGTACTTTTTTCTGAAATACTACTTTACATTTAACTTTTTTGAAACAAAGCTTTTACTTGATTGAAAAGTTGGATCAATAACCCTTCGCAATACTTCAATACTGTATCGAATTGCTAAAGTTGGTTTAAGAGTTATTGAAAGCTTTTTAAAGTCACTATTTGAAAATTCTGACATTTCTTCTGCGACAATAACAAAAGCTTTTTGAGGTTCCTAAAAAAGTTGCTTTTGAATTTTAAAATTGATGCAAAAAACAAACATCCAAAATTGCATCAATTTTAGCTTGCAATTGAAGAATAGCAACTTCAGTTTCATTACAACTTTTTTCAACTTCTACCATCATCTAAAAATGGGATGTGAAAGAGTTTTTGTTTTAAAACTTACGGTTGTAAGTTCATCCAAAGCTTTACTATCTTCATTCAAATGCCGTTTTTGCATTAATAAAATTAAATCAGTATCATCAAGATCACTTTTTAATTCTTCTGTTGATACTTTTCCACCCATTGTAGAAAGCTGCCGAATTCTGCTTAGCGTTTTTAATGCATCCGTTAACATTGTTATTTCGCCTTGAATAATACTTGTTCTGTTATTATAAATAGTTGTTGTTTTTTGACACAATTGAAACCATAATTTAACATCAAAAGATGGATGATGTTCAGTAAATACTTCTAAGGTTGTTTCAAGGATATTTTGTAAAGTTTCTAATAAATGTTCCTTTTTTGCAAAAATACATTCACTTAAAATTTTTTCGCCCATATTTTTTTCTTCTTCACTTGTAAGAGGCTAAAATTAATCTACATTAAAAAATTTCATATGAAAACTTAATACCAAAAAATGATCAGCACTACACCATTCAAAAATGGGCAAAGATTCAGGTGGAATTAAAAATATTGCATGTAAAAAATCAATAACCCTTGCACTGAGTAATATTTTTAGTTGTTCAATATCTTTGAGGACTTCCAACGACACAAATTGGCAATATCGTTGTCCAGGAAGTCTAATATTTGATGACTGCATAACTGTTGCCAATGTTCGCTCACAATCAACTATTTGTTCACCATGTTTTAAAATATTGTCATCTGCAATTAAACCCTCTAAACTTGGATTCAGTAACCAATGCTTTAACATTCCAAGCCATTGTTGTGGAATGGATTTTATCTAAAAACCATCCAAAATTAGGTTAAATATAAATTGGGAAGTTACAGTATGATCAAAATGAAACACAACATTGACAGGTTGGTTAGTTTTTGCAATTAATAAAACACATTCTCGCATAATTCTTTTCCATGATTTTTCGAATTCAATGGCATTATTAGCATTTACAAAAACATGTTGAATTTGTCCAATAACGCCGAATGTGCTAAGTTTTAAGCATTGATATCGGCCACTTCCAATTCGACCTGCAAGAGCTAAATGTTCGCCCGCTTGTCGACAGACACGCATAATTCGTTGACAATGTTCAGCAACATAACTAAAAAGCAGTTATCCCTATTTTGCCATGTAAATCTAACCAACTCAGTAACAGCCAAATTAATTTGCCAATCTTCATGATTTTTTGAAAATTCAAAATGTAAATTTTCAACATTCCGTGTAAATTCTTCTTTATTTGCTACCAAACTATATGCAATTCCTTCCATTGTTTCTTGTGCTGCTAATTCCGAAAACATTAACTTTTCCAATGTAAAATCTAAGCCAACTGTAACATTTTCAGTCTTTTTCTAAAGTTCACATTGCTAAAAGTTATTGAACTGAAAAATATTCAAACTTTACCATTAAATAAAAATCACTTGAATCTTCTTCGATTAATTCTTTTTTGGTCGGAAAAAGTGTTTCAATCTTGGTGCCGCATTCATCAATCATTGCACCATTGATTTTCTAAAATTTTGAATGTATAATTTAATTTGTAAACAAAAATAAAAAATACCGCAAAAAACAGTGATTTTGCTTTTTTCTTTAAATTTCTGTCAACTGCAACTCTGATAATTTCATGAATAAATAATCGCAAAATACTATCAATATCAGGTGCATTTTCAGGTGAAGAAAACATAATTCCTTTTGCCAATCGAATAATATACGGTAAAAGTCGTTTGGGTTGCTTAAAAACAACTTTAAGTTAAGCTATCAAGTAAAATCAAAACAAACAATGGAAGCTATCGTAAACAGTTTTAATGAAACCGCTGCCAAAGATGTCACAAGGGAAATATATTCTCCACTGAATGTCCTAAAAAAATTTTAATTGCTGCAGTAATCAAAAATTTAAAAAAGTATACTGTGTCTGAAAATGCCATGCCACTAATCCTTCAAAGATAACAGCCAATTCATCTTTGGTAGGAGAATGAACAAAAATTGAAATAAAATTATCAACAAATATTTTCTTTTCATAACATTTTTCATATTCTGTATCATTCATAATAATCATTAAACGAAAATCATGTTCAAAATTCTGTGGAATTCCATCAACAATTATTTGTTTTTCATTAACCAAAAGTTCCAAAAAGCTTCCCGTGACTTCAGTAAAAACAAAACAGTCAACAACAATAACCTAAAAAAATTTAAATATTTTAAAATATTTTTGGCAAATATTTTTATACAATTGTTTTTGTTTGATGAAGTTGTTCAAGTATTTTTTGAAGAATTTTTTGCATTTTTATCAAATTAAAACGATTAAAAGGTTTTAACCAATAAAATATGAATGCATCTGAAATAGAATTGATATGTTTGATTAATCGTTGAACTAGCGCAGATTTTCCACAAATTTGTGGTCCACAAAATAGTAAATGTTGAGTAGTTGTTAATATTTGTCGTTGGGCAAATGTTAAAATTCTATCACAATTGGGATAAGTAATAAAAACATCCGAAATTGAATAATCTTTGTCAATCATGGATGGTACATGTACTTCTTCAGACCATTTAATCCATCGAGAGTAATCCTAAATTTAGTTTACAGTTTTAAAATCCACAATTTGAAACAGATACCATTTCAGATATTTTATATTGTGATATTTGATCCGGCAGCTTTCCAGGATCAATAATGTGCTTATCAGCTTCAGCAGCAAATTTTACAACTGATGCATCAAATCTTTCAAAAGCATCTTTTAAATAAATTAGCAAATAGTTAAAACTTGTTGAACAAACTGTTGCACGCAAAATTTCACCACAGTTTGCTGGAAACACATATGGTAAAACTTCTTTGATATCTTCTTTCAAAAGTTGAATTAAACATTTAAAATTCATTTGTTTACAGAATTGATGATATTCAATCAACGGAATAATTATTTGTTCAATGCTATTCGAAACAACGCTTAAATAATCTGCTTTTCCAAGGAGTTCTTCAAAAGCCTTTTTTTCACGAATCCAAATTTCTTTTGTACTTGGAAGAATTTCAGAATCCATAAGAAGGGTTTCAACATTGTAACGAGAAAGTAGGTCAACAACATTTTTCTAAAGATTTTTTTTATTGTTTTATCTTTCATAATTTTCATCTTACTTGTTTTGATGGAGTGCAAAGAATAAATTGAACATCAGGTGCAACAGTAAAATTGCTGCCATCTGGTAAAGTTAAAAATGAAATGGGCCATTGTGTGTTTGTTCCAGTATTAGTACAAATTAATGAACTCAAATATGGGAAATAACTTTCCAAATGATGATGTCCATAAAAAATAATAAAATGACAAATATTCTGTTTTATTGATGTTCGATGTCCTTGTGGTTCATCTCCGAGCGATTCTTTCCGGGCATGAAGTATCGCTTCATTTGCATCAATCCATGAAGATTTTAAACAATCAATCAGATATCCAACTGGTGGAAGGCCAAAGCTTTCCCCTTCTCGAACAAGTTGTTCATTTGCAAATGTATCAATATAAATCCAAGTTGCAGGATCTTTATACATTGACAACATTTCAGAAACAATTGATCTTGCGAAAGGTCCAATACATGCAACATCCATTCCTCCAATAGTTTCTGTACTTTCTGGATGCCTTAATATAGTGTATAATGATTCGGCTAAAGTTGTCGGCTTAGGTGTGGAATGTCGTCTTCGAACTGATGTTCGTCTTTCTGCAACTAATAATCCAATTTGTAGGGTATCAGAAGGTGATGGTGAAAGCATTGATCGTTGAGGGGTTGCCAAAAAATCAAAAGTTTTCATGATGTGCTCAATATGTATATTTGGACTACTTATTTTATCATCTTGTACTTCGATAGTACTACATAAAACAAGTCGAGGGCATACTGTAATTATTGTCCTTGATATTAATATTTTTTAAAGTAACAAAACTTACTACAACTATGAATCCCAAGAATACATTGAAATAGCGTAATTAAAAGGGTCTCAGAAAGTTGATCAATATGTTCAAATACAAAAATAATTGAATTCATTTGTGCCGCCTTTGTACATCTTTGAACAACATCTTCATGAAGATCATTGTGTGAATTAATTATATGAACGGGAGAGCACATATTTTGTGCCATTCTTCGAATTACTAAACGGCATTCTTGCCTACTTCCAACTAATAAAGGAACTTTTCCGTCTGCCCATTTATGAGCAATACTAATTCCAAGAGTTTCCAAATTTTGTGAAACTGGAATAAAATCTAAATTTAAATGTATTTCTTTATCAGTGCCTTTTAGATGTAATCGAAGAACATTTTCCTAAATTATTTCAAGACTTAAAATGCTGAAATTTAAAGGCATACTTTTAAAACATATTTGAAAGCAGAATCTTGAATTCCATTTTGAATATTATCTGACAACATTCTCGCCACTTTCAAAGATGCCGTTGTCATTTCTTGTCGTTCAAGGCATTTTTTATATTCCTTCAATTAATAAAATTTTTTTGTAGGCTAGTGATGCCGAAATTTACCTCAATAATTTTCATGTTTATAGCTTCAGCTAAATATGCCACAAATGCAAAAGTTCCGTGTTTACGTAAAAAATCAATATGCGCTAAATTTCCCAAGCATACTCGTTCACCTTCAGCATTTACGATACAAATTTGACCTTTGTGATTTACATAAATATCAGTTAACAGTGGAAAGCACACTCGTCGAATAATTCGTAATCTATGTTGAAAATCTTAATCAATTTTTGTTTAAAAACTTTATAATCTACCTTCGTTCTTGGGTGATATCTGAAAGTAGCTTGAGCATATCAAAATCACTCATTACAGCTAATCTTGCATTCTGTTGTCGTATCTTCCCAAAATATGATTTTACACCATTGATAAGTTTATGCAAATGACTTGATGATAGTCGAATCCAACATTTGGCATGTTTTTCTGACAAAAGTTTTAAAACTCTTGAATCATTTTTTATATGTTCTCCAAATCTTTGCCAATATTTTGCGCATGTTCGAAATTGTAAAAATTCTTTTGGCATTTTATCATGCGAATATTGCATTATCGAAGATACAGTATCCCATAAACGTAAAAGTTCATCCCATTTTGACATTATTGAATGCAGAGTTCGGATATCTTTTATCCATTGCCTGGAAATGTTTTTTAGATTTGCATATTTAAATTGTGTTTAACATACGTTAAATCATTTGAATATGCTGAAACATTACTATCTGGCTCATAAAAGGACTTCAATTTTGCAATATGTTCAGCAGCATCTTTTACAAGAATTTTCAAATTTGTTGGCAAAAATACACTCCAAAAAGTACTTTCTTCAACAACAAAAACAGCTTTTTGCCAATAATTGATGATATAATTTGTTTGATCTGAGACGATTCCCTCTCGTTCTGCAATATAAACAATTGGCTTAAGTCGAGCATAATGTTGATTAATTCCAAGTTCAGCAATTTGTGCAACAGTCGCATCAACAAACTGCGTCAAATCAAACCCAACAATATCAGACATTTTTGACCAATGCCATTCTTTTAATCGATTGCAAGACAGAACATCCACAATTCCAAAACAATGCCGAACTTTTTCAACTTCTGACCAAAGTTGAATAATAAAATGTTTTCCTGATTTTTGGCCTTCTAGTTGGGTATTAAGTTCAGTGACAGCATCAATAAATCTATCAACGAAAGCACGAAATTCTTCAACATTTGCATTTATTCGATTACGATTGTAAAATTCCCTGGAAAAATAGAATTAGAATATTTTATAATTGGGGCCTTAACTCACTCTTCTTTATCTCGAAATTCTTTCGCCCATGTAAATAATGAAACAAACGCTTCAATATGACTTTCAAGTAGCTCGATTAATGTTATTCGAGTTATGGGAAAGTTTACAACTTGTTCAAATTGATTTAGTTCTCGAAGTTCATCCATAAGTGTACAAATTAACGGTTTTAATGTTGTCATTTCATTTAAATAGAAATCAACTTCAGCTGGATTTGTAAATGTGTTGATTAATCTCAATCGATCAGTTGATTTTTGGATATGCTCTTGAACAGCTTTTTGTCGACTCTAAACATGACCATTAGTTTTTGTTAATTTAATTATTACTACTTTAACAAAATTTGTAAAAATATGAAGTCTTCGTTGAAAAAACATTCGATGATCAGTTATCTGCCGAGGAAGAGATCTTCGTAATGCAACAATTGAAATTAAAAGCTCATGATCATTGGAATCAAATGCAATAACTTGTGATAAATCATGCATTCGAGAATATAATTGACTTAATTCTTCAACAGCTAATAGTATATCATGTTCACATAGTACTGTAACTTCCGCTTTATTCAATAACATTAAAGAAGATTCCATTGACCGAAAACTTAAAATTCTTTTAAAACGATGAAATTCTTGTTGCAATTGAATCAAATTTCTGGAATTAAATATTTAATATATTGTTTATGATAATTTATTTACTCATGAAAATTATCTCTTAATCGTCGCGAACAATCTAATACAAATTTTTGAGCTCTTTCTCTCAAAGTTTTCCAAATTTGTTTTAAATTAATTGAAAAAATATTATGCGTAATTGTCTAAAATTTGAAGAATTATATATTCTAATAAATGTACTGTATATCAACAAACATTTGGACAATATTCCATCTTTATAATATCATTTCGATATTCTTTCAACCATTCTGCAAGTTCATTTTCACTGACAGAATTCGGGATCTCAAAAGAAACATTTTTCAGAAAATATTCAAATTATGCAAAGCAAACTTGTTCATTTTTAATAAGTTTTGAAAATTGAAACAATAATGGAATTTTATAAATTTCATCCATCCGAAGTAAATTCTCAATAACTACAGTAATTTGATCACTGATATCATCAATTTCTTCTGGAGTAACTTTAACTTTATCATTCTTTAACATCAATTGGATAGGAGCTTTTAATTCTTCGATGATCATTCTCAGAGAAACAGTTAATCGATCTTCATTAAGCCAACATTCAATAAAAATAATGCCATGAAATTTTTGTAGTGTTGAAATAAAATTTTTTATTGATGCATGTGCAGCTTTTGTATATTCTTGACATAAAGTAATTTCTAAAAACTTTTTCTTTTTTTCTGTATCTGAGAAAAGTGGATCAATTCTGAAAGCAGTTTTTTAAAATAAGTAATAAAAAATTTTAATACTTCTTTTTAAAAACTTCATAAAACGAAGTAATTTGATTACAAATGAGAGTTTTCACTTCTTTCGGACTAATCGGTTCAGAAACTGCTGTCCAAGAATCATTAAAAATTAAATTTTGTCTTTCTTCAACAATATGCCGGATCTTAGATCTTACAGCATTTGTCATATTTAAAGCAGTTGAAGGCCTTCGAAGCCGGGATGGTAAAGCATCGTGACACTTTTTAACTTTTTGTGCCTTTATCAAATTGTCATTTTGATAAACTTTTAAATATGCTAGCAACAAACTATTCTTTTCAGCGGCCATAAACCATTCATTTATTTCTTGAAAAATTTTCCATTCTCTTGGATTCACTTTTAACGGAGAAGCTGCATTCAAAACTCTTTTATGAATTTCTGGTGTTTCATAGAATAAACTTTTATCCTGACTTATTATCATCCAAACTCTCTAAACTTTTATTTAATTAATAAATTTAAAATATTTCTTTTCTTTTTTTGCTTACTGCAAATGCGACATCTTGATTTGCACTTTCAGTGAAAAGTGATTGAATCAGCTGTGCTCGATGTTTTTCAATGCTTAACCATTGAATAAATCGAGAATTAATTGCACGAATGCGGGGTTGATTAAATCGAGTTGTTTGTTGTTGCCAGGTGGTAATTGATGGAGGTGGAAATCCTTCAAGAACATGATGAACAAAAACTGCTTCCGTAAAGCGTTCTAAAACACATATCAAAAACCATATAGAAAAACAGCTTCAAAAATCTCCAAACCTTCAACAATTTTAAATTCCATTTTACAAAAATTTCTTTATGCAACTAAAATTTTTTTTAAAAATGTATTTTTATTTTCACTTTTTTGCTTTTTTTTCTTGTTATTTGCTTCAATGATTTTCCATTAAAAAATTTTTTCTTTCCTTTCTTTGATTTTGCTTCAACTTTGACTTTGGCACATTTTTTAAACAAAATAAAAAAAAGCATAATTTCTTTAAATTATTTGTTGACATTTTATTGAATAAATGAAGTTAAATTAAAAATAGCCATCATTGAACTGAAAATAAGAGAGAGGGCGATCTGTTTGTGGCTAATGCAAAAAAAAGAAGGATTTCTCGCATCCGGATGGATATCCCAAATGGTTAGAACGGCGGCTGCCCCTCTGGGCAGCATTACACTAAAGAAAAAAGTGCAAGGAAGACAAAACAGAGAGAAAGAGAAATAGACAAAACTTTTTTTTACCGGTCCTCAGGGGTTATTATTATGGACGTTTCGGGTCGAGAAGAGAGAAAGGTGAAAAACAGAAAAAGGTTTGTTGTTGTGGCTTTAAACATACGTTGAATGGCCGTCGTCGTCGGCGTCTTCATCGTCGTCCAATTGTCGCCGTTCATATCTTTTTCATCATCAAAAAAGCTCTAACCTGATTGTTGCCGCTGCAAATTTAAAAGTCATAAGATAGAGATAGAAGAGGAAGGAAGAAAAAGAAAAGAAAAAAGTTGTTAAATAAAAAAAATATTTTAGAATTAATTTGCTAAAAAAGGATGGTAGAACGGTAGATAATGAAAGAAAGGATGTTGTCACATGATCGAATCAATGATAATGATGCAGATGATTCTGATACTGATTCATTGAGTGATTCACATTCAAGAAGGCGTAAAACAACCCCAAAAAGAAGTGCAACCGTTTCACCAGCAACTCGACAACGTTTTCGTCACAGCCGAAATCATCGGTAATTTTTTTGTCCTATTTAATTTTACTATTAAAAATTTGCATAATTTAGACGACGATCAGATGTTTATTTATCAAATACAGATTGCTTTAATCATCAACAAAGTACTTCAAGAAATCGTCTTTCAGCTGGTAAATTATAAATCATATCTTTTTGCTTGTTAATCATTTTTAAACAAACAATTGCAGAAAAATATGGTCTTTCTTCTTCTTCGGCAAATTTGCCACTTCGTAAAACAAACAGCGAACCAAGCGTTGAACAACAGCAACAGGCGGTAAGTTTTATTTTTCAAAAAAAAATGACAGAAAAAGAAAAAAAACATAAATCATTGATATTTTTTAAAAATACTTATATTTTTTTTCTCTTTTTTTAAGTTAACATTAGATGCAATTCGTGAATTATTGGATTCATATCGAGCATTACCACAAACAATTGGACGTGCAGTTGAAAGAGGTTCTGTTCCAAGAATAAATGGACGAGGTGTTACACCAACAACAGCAGGTCGACAATGCATTGCAAAAACTGCAACAGATATGGGATTATTAGAAGTTTGGGCAACTCCACGACAAAGTATCGTATCAGATGATGATTCAGAAGATGAACTTATGAATACAGATATTGAAGAATTGAGAGATGCAGTTGAAAGTATTCAATCTCTTCAGCGTGTTCTAAAACTTCCAAATCAACATTCAAATGGTTCATCTCCAACAAATGACCCCAATCCAATCCTTCATGCCACAACAGAATCTTCAAGTATGAAAGGGATTACAACAAATCTGGGTGGACATCCAAGAGGTGTTATGCAATTTTTACCTTCTGCAAAGCATAATCAATTTCAACCTACCTTGGATTCATATACTTGGACGAAACAACAACCAACTACAATTCCACAACTTCTTCGACGTAAAGCATCAGTACCAGAAAATTATCTGCAATTCTCTGGTTCTGAACGATCGAGTCCACGTCCTCGACCAAGTATGAGAATCTTTCGCGCAAGTGAAACCGAGCCTGATCTCTTTGCCTCCAATAATATGGGAAATAACAAAGGTGTTGATTCAATTGCAGGAATAAGCAGATTTTCAAAATTGTTAAATTCTTTAAGAAGTGCTAAACAAGATCCTGAACAATGGCAATATCAGTTAATACAACGATTTTAAGGCTTTCGATGAATAAAATTAAATTTTAGACCAAACTTTTTGATGCCACCTGAAACGAATATTGCACAACGACAGTTACAACAAAGTTTAATGCAAGCTGATCAACTGCTATGGAAAAGAAGGTCAAGAGCTTCCTTGCGAAGACATCAAGATATTCGAAATATGGCTGTAAGAGAGCTATTTGATACTGAAAGAACATTTGTAGAAAGTTTGGAATATCTTGTACAAGTAAGAATTTTCAAAAGAAAGTTCTTTGTAACAAAGAAAAACATTATAGAAATATATGCGACCTTTAAAACAGCCACTTGAATGTACGCTTATTGATGCAGATCTTGTTGATAAAATTTTTTATAAAATTCCAGAAATTCTTGCTCATCATCAAGTTTTATATGCTGCACTAAGTTCAAGGCTTGAATTTTTACAAAATGATACTGTAATTGGTGATGTTTTATTGGCACATGTGAGGGCATATTTTTTGTGTATGCTTAATTTTTACAATCGATTTTTAGTTTACAAAACAAAGCATGATTGAAACATTTATGGCGTTTGTGGATAATTTTAAGCATGCAAAACAAGCAATATGGGATGCGAGGCAACGACCAGCTTTTGAAAAATATTATATGCGATGTAGTCGAGAACATCGAAATAAACTTGATTTAGATTCTTTATTAATTTTACCAATTCAACGTGTTCCTCGATATGAGCTTATTTTAAAGGTTTTTTTTTATTAAAAATTTTAATTCATAAAAATGGCATTTTTTATAGCAAATTGTAAAACATACTTCTGTTGAGCATTGTGATTATGAAAAGTTGATACTTGTTCAAGAGCATGTTCATCAATTGGCAGTTGCAATAAATTGTCAACGAGAAGAAAAAGAAAAAATGGAGCAACGATTACGTGAAATTGAAGCAATTGTTGATGGTTTAGATGATGTAAGTAAATTTTAAAACCTAAAAATTTAAATATTTTCTTTTAAGCTTGTTTCACCTGGCCGAACATTTAATCGTTATGATGTTGTAACTGTCAGAGATACAAAAAATGAAAAGAAACAACGTTGCATATTTATGATGTCTGATCAAATGATTGTAACAAGTATTTATCGACGGCCATTAGTTAATCGTGGAAGTGGTCGAAGTCAAACATATTCACAGTCTCCCGATTTTCTTGATAATAATAGATTTAAACTTCTTATTAAAATTTCATTATATGATGTTGAAATTGGACAAGATACAATTCCATTGTTGCAAGATGCAGAACAACAACTCCGAAATGCACAAGAAGATGTCAATATTGTTAGCAAAATTATGGATCTTACAAAATTATTAAAAACTGAGCATAATGTAAGGGTTATTTTTTACAAGAACATGAAAAATAAGAAGATTTCAGAAATTATCTGAGCATTTGGACGAAATGTACACTCAAAGGGTGACCCATTTGAAAGCACTTCAAGATCAAATGACCTCAAATCCTGATTTAACAACTGTAAATTTGCAAGTTACAACATTGTTCGTTTTTAGAAGAACTACTTTTAAAAATTTTTAATCAATGATTTTAGTGAAGGAATTGAAACATTTACAATACAATTTCCAAATGCTGAAAAAAGAGCTCTTTGGGAAAACGGGTTTTTAGAAGCAAAAAATGTTTTAAGTAATTTTTTATCAAACTTTTTTATGGATTTCTAAACATTAATTTAGGGAATACTTTACACAATGAACAAAGTCCACCGCTGCTAAAATCAATTCTTGTTCATCGTGCTCGTCAAGGTCTTACGGTAATAAATATTTTTAACAATAAATTTATAAAAAAGAAATAAATTCCAGTTTAATGTTGCAATGCCAGCAATTATTAAAGGGACTGAAGGAGCTCCAAATGTGTGGTTGTGTTCATCGGATAAATTTTCTGGTCAAATTGCAATTTTAAATGCTGTCGGGGATCCTACTGTAGAAAGTACAACCAATTTAGGAAATTCTGCAATAAAGGCAATTTGTGCAGTTCCGGCAACAGGTCGACGGCGAACTCGCTCAAAAATTACAGAAACAATAAAATCTGATAAAAGTGAGATTGAACTTGATAGGTAAAGTTTTTGAAGTTTATCAAATTAGATTTTACTGAGAATTCCTTTGTTTAAGTTCCTCTTCTGATTTGGATTATTCTGATTCAGAAAGTGTTTCACCAGCACAATCAACAATGTGGATTGGGAATGAAGATGGTGAAATATTTATTTTGAATTATTTGGATAATGTTCGATTAAAAGCAAGAGAGAAGGCCGTTCGGTTACCCTTGCCAATCGTGGATATTACGTATGTTGAAGAGCGTGTATTTGTTTCACTTTCATCAAAATCACAAAATCAACTGGTTTATTTTGCTCGTTCAAAAGGTAATTGAATGATCAATGATTTATTTTTAAACAATAATTATTTTTAGATAATTTATGGAATTTAGAGACACCAAAAACTGTAAAATTAAATTTTTCATGGAAAATTAATTGTTTATTAGCAGTTACAAATCGATTATGTTTTGCAGCAAAAAATTCTGTGTTTTTACTTAATTGTTTTGATTTAATTGTGGAGGTTTGATGCCGTTTTTCATGCTTTAAAGCTGTTAATTAATTTTTTTAGAAAACTTCAACCTTTAGTGCCGATACATCTGAAACTATTACAATAATGGCTTCACTTGGCTCAATTATTTTTGTTGCTTTTGAAAAACAAACAAACGTTAAATTACTTAATGCCTTTACCCTTGACTGCCTTTCCGAATTTAGTATTACACCAGTGATAAATAAAACATTATCAAGTAAATATAAGTTTCAAAAGGCATTTTTAAATGTTTTCGATTTTTTAGCAAAAGAAGATATTATCCGAAATCATAAACTTGGAAGTTTAAGAATTACTACAATGCTTTGTGCTCGAAATCAATTATGGATTGGAACTTCTGCAGGTATTTTATTGACAACTCCAGTAAACAGAAATAAAAGTAATTGGGTTCCAAATTTTAATGGTAAACATGAAAATACAATTTTAAACATAAATTTAAAGATTGATTTCAGTTTGTTCAATTGGACATATTGGTCCATGTCGATTTTTAACATCTGTAAATATTTCTCCTCTTGCATCTGCAATTAATCTAAATAAGCGTCGAATGTCTCTTAATGCACCTTCACTACAACAATATGATCAGGTAAACTATTTTCTTAAAATTAATTTTGTATTTCTTAATATTCAAATTTTAGATTTATGTAATCAGCGGTGGAAACGGGGTTGAAAATTATTCAATGAGTAACAATAATGAAGAAACAGGCGTGGACGATGCTTGTAATCATTTAATTTTTTGGCAAATTTAAATTTTAAACATCGTGTTTTATCAATGATCTCCCTTTTTATTTAAAATATAAAAATGAACAAATAAATTTTGAGAAAATACGGTAACAAAAACAGAGGAAATATTATTGAGTCTTAATAAACGTCATCCGTGTCCACAATCCAAGCCTAAAGTAACAGCATTCTGATTTAAAAAGGGGTCGGAAGTTTCTAACTTTTTGCTGACGCGAAAATGATTTCTCGCTACGATCTTGATTGTAAGTACATAAACAACCGTTTTTAGTTTAACTCAATGCAAGCAATGAAACATTTAGAAGTTTATACTGTATGTATTTCAAAGGCAAAAAAAAACACAGCAAAGTAAAACATGGATAAAAAAGTTACATTATATTGTTCGAAATATTTGGCAAACAGAGTGTTGAATAGCACTAACCAAAAACTCTTTATCAAAAAGATGAACATTTGAAACAATTTTTTCTTCCACAACACGTTGGAATCACCACGAATACTTTAAGGTAGTAGCACTTTCTCATACGATCCTGAAGTCAAATTTAATTTTTGAGTGTCGACCCTTTATATTCTGAATCAGCAGAATAAAGTTAGTCTGAAAGCCCTAATATGTTTTAGCGTCCACCTTTCAGTAAAATTTTAATGACAAAAATACTTTGTACACTCGTATATCTTCAAAAAATGCTTTTCAGCGAATTCCGAGCTTATATTAAACTTTTATGTTTCGGGCTTTATATTTTTAGAATCAGCATGAAATTTTGAGTCAGATAGCAGAGAGTTTTTTGAAAAAATAGGTTTCACTAAAAAATAGCAGCAAATTATACCGAAAAACAGCATCTTCCCATACAAAACTTTCTCAACGGATTCAGAGCTTATATCAAACTTTTATGCTTTCATTATTATATATTTCGAATCAGCAAAATATTCTAACTTTTACATACAATCAATAATACACGGTATATATAAATTTAAACTACACACATTAAAATTTAAAAAAAAAGCTATTAATAATTATTAAAATTCATTTCTTTTCATCATCCATTTCACCATCTTCGCCATCTTTTTCTTCATCCTTTAAATTCTTTTTTAATAAATCAGAAGGTGCTGCAGAAACTTCAGCAGGAAGAACTTCTCGCCAAATTTCAAATCCAAAAGGTGTTTTAGAAGTTGATGATGAAGATTCCGTTTGAAATTTCATTGATTGAACATCATGCAGTTGACTCAAAACATAATCAAATGGTGAAGGGGATTCTGTAGTATTTGATGAAGTTGAATGATTTGTTTCAGCTTCTTCCTTTTCTTTTTCTTGGCCATCATAATCAGCATCAGATGCAGAACGGGTTGTTGCAGATGAAAGATTAAAGAGAACAGAACGAGATGTCCGCATTGTCAAGAATGAATCATCAGATGCAAAGGATTCTCGTGAATCATCAAATGTACGGAATTCCGATTCATCACCATCTTGTTGTTTAGATTGAGCAAAGAGTTCAAGCTTTGTTAAAGCAGGAGAAAAGGCACTATAATTTTGTGAAGGAATAACCGAAGGATATACATATGGCTTAAGTTGGAGTTGACGAGATTGAATTGAATCACCAAGTTGTTCAGATTCTGTTGGTCGTGTTTGTTGCTGAAGTGGAGTTGGTTGATAAGATGATCGTGATAGTTGAAGTTCAGAATCATGAGAAGAATATTGTGGAAAAGGAGGTGATTCAGAAGCAAGTGAATACGCAATTGATGTTTGACGAGATGGTGGTGGTAGTTGTTGTTCTTGATGAACACGTAAAATTCCTCTTTCAACATCAAGCTTTTGTAATAATGGAGAAGTTGCGATTGGATCAGGTACAGTATTTCGACAGTCTTCAAGTGCAACATTGGCAGATGTAATTTGGCTTTGTAAGCTAAAAAAGTAAAAAAATTAATCAGTGAAAAGGATACGAGTAAATATAAATACAGTTGATGACAATTCATTGTAAAAGTTTTTTATGGGAAGATATTTGATTAGAGAGCGGGACAATTTTTTGGGGGCATGGACATGGTGACAGTTTTACTTAAGGTACGGTATTGAAATCTTATACGGTAAACAGTATTAAAAAATGTACGGTACTACCGTATTTACAGCGGTATACGGTATATACCGTATACCGAGTAATTTTGGAGATAATAAATACTGGTAAAAGTTTCTCAGATTCAAGAAGTGTATCAACTGTTCGAATAACAGTTTAACATCCTACAGCACACAATGAAAGAGCAAGATCTAATGTTTTGGAGACCCAACAGACCCATAATATATATGTACTTGTGAATAGTGAAAATTTGCAATAAGAATTTTCACTTTTCACATGGGTTTTTTCTGTTTTTGAGCTCGACGCATACGCTCAACTGGTAAGACTTGCCATAGATAATTTTATGTATGTAATTTCAATGTTGATGAAAAAAATACTTTAACATGTAGTTTATGGGTGGGTTTTTGCATAGTCGGTCAATCTTTTCATTGAAAAGCAGCAGCAGGGTCAAAAGGTCAGCAGTAAAAGTCATGTCAAAAGTGTTGGTGATTATTAAAGGATTAGCAATGAGGCAAGATATATTTCTTGATGACAACATCAACAGATGTGACAACTATCTCCAAACGACAAGATGTTCATGTTGATATGAGTAAAGAAGAACAAAGGAATGGATGATTTAAGGAAAAAGTGATAAAAATGGTAAATCCTATTGTAAGATGAAAACTTTGAAGCTGTTGCATATTACAGTATCCATAAAAAAAAGAAGTTCCAGGTAGAATGTCAACTTTACAAAAACAAATCCTTACCTATTTCTCCATTGAGTTAACATAGCAATTTGTGCATCAAAAGATTCAGAACGTTTTTGTAAAAGATGAACTTCATCATAGATTTGGCGATTTTGCTCTAAATCTACTTCATAATATGTTTGTAGCAAGATAACCTTCTCTTGAAGTTGAAACCTTTCAGCAGCTTTTTCAATCAGTTCTTTTTGAATTCGAGCAACACGGCATTCAAATGCATTTCGAGCAGTTTCTTCAATTTCAATATCCCGAAGAAGGGAAAAAAGTTCACGTCCAAGGATAAGAGTTCGCTTAATCAATCCATCAGCTTTTGAAGGAGTAGTAGTACTTCTTTGACGAACATCTGCGATTTTCTTAAATTCAGCAGTAATTTGACGCACCTTTTTACGAACCAATGCTTCTCCTTCTTTTGCTTCAGATAAACAGCCATCAAGTACTACCTTTCTAAAAAATAAAGAGATATATAAAATCCATTGCAAAAAGGAATATATAAAATCCATTGCCAAAAGAGATATATAAAATCCATGGCAAAAAGGATATCTCACATCCATAAAAACCAAAACTTACTCTTCTTGAAGACCTTTAAGCTCAAATTGAAGATCAGAACGTTGATGTTGAAGCTTAAAAAGCTTTTCACGACCACCTTGAACTCGTTCTTCTAAGCCTTTAAGGATATCTTCAAGTCTTGGTGGATCATCAACAGCAGTTAAGACCATTTCTTCTGTTTAATCTTTTCGATTTCGATTTCGTTCACGATGATGCCGATGTTGATGTTGTGAAATGTTGATGACGTTCTTCAACAAACAATATTTTTGCAGCGATGAAGAAATGCTTAATGAAGAGTTTTTCAATGAATGAAAATGAGGAAAGAATGGACCAAAAACAAATGCTATTGAAAAATGTTCAACAATGAGAAAAAAGTTTAACATATTTTTCGTGTCGAAACTTTATTTAAATTTGCACATCTAAAAAATTTGCAAAACTTGGCAAAAAATTTTTTGAAATTCGAAACTTTCAAATTAAATGACATGTATATGCAAATTTTCAGTTTCCTAGCTCAAAATTTTTGCTCCTGTGTCACCCAATTCTTCAGAATGTCACAAAATGCGTTTTAGTTTCTGTTGAGTGATAAGGTCTTCATTTAATTTATACGTGTTTATTCTAATTTAGATGACATCAAAAGGTTTTTCCTTGTATTTAAAGGATGCTGATGTTTTGGCTTCAAATGATTCACTGATATTTACAGCAATTACTGTATTTGTTTTAAAACAAAAACATTTCATGATTTCTTGATTGAGGTAATTTATAAAAGAATACTTGATTCTCGTATCTAGACAACCTTAATATTTTTTATTCTTTTCTGTATTTCCGGATACAAAGAACTTTTTTCTTTTTGATTACGGTATAATTTTTGTAAAAAAATATCGTCGTCGTTTTTGAAATTTGATTAATTACATTTTTTTGTATGGTTTTGGACATTTTTGTTGCACCTCCAAAGGCAGGGCCAGTGTTGATTTTTTCAATGGATCAAAGAAACAGTGCCGCTTTTCGACTGGAGACGCATTCGAAATAATTCGCAATCCTTTTTTATTGTTTTTAAAGCGTTTTTCATAAACAGCAGTTCTTAGTTTAACTCAATACAAACAATGAAACATTTATAAATTTATTCAATCCGTATTTCAAAAGTAATAAACACAGTAAAGTGAAATATAATACAGAAATAGGTTAGATTATGAAGTTTGAAATTTTTGACAAACAGAATGTTGAATTGCAGCAACCAAAAATTCTTTATCAAGGAGATTCATATTTGGAACGAATTGTTTTTTCCACAAACAGATAATAAAAAAATCAAGACATTTGGCTCGAAGATAAGGAGAATTTCCTGCTTCAGCAATTTTGACCATTTCAGAGAGATTAAATACGGTAACATTTTCTGATAAATTTGTTTCAAGATTTTTCTGAAACAAAAGCATTTTATTCAATCAATAAAAAAGTACTGTATAAAAGTTTTACCTTAACAATGCTGATATCATATTTATCTGCAAATTTAAGAAGGATTGCATTTTCTTCTGTTGAAAAATCAGAGGCACTTTTTTGATGGTAACAAAGTGAAAGTGCAGCTTCAACAACTTCAAAGGGAAAATCATTAATTTCGACACGATTATCCGTTCCTTCATTAAATCTTGCGCTGAACATTGTATCAAAAACAGGGGAATGACTTGCAAGGACACATTTATGAACCTGAAAAGAAAAGATAAATGTTAAATAAATAAAATTATGTTTTAAAAACTCACTTGTATTTCTTTTCCACCTGCGACAACAGTAAAATCTTCATAGCCGACATGACGAAGTTCAGAAATTTGTTTTGTGAGATTCCAGTTTGGTTGATAAAGTTGAGCTTCGCCGGTTGATTTAGCATTTTCAATAGTGAATGTTCCATCAACTCTTAGAACACATTTTCCATCAACAATAAATTCGGTGGTTGGATCAAAGAATTCATCAACATCACAAATACCACCTCCGTATCGTTGATGAGGTCCATTGCTTGAATCAAGTACATAATAAAAAGTGCAATTCCAATCAGCAATTGAAATAGTGAATTCAGATTCAACCTTCTTTTCATTTCCAAGTTCAACTCGTAAATAAATTTCTGTCATTCCGCGAGTTTCATCGTTCCGTCCATTTGGGAAAATTGCAAGTTCATATTTTACTCCAGATGCATGAATAACAGTTAATAAATCCGTATATAAATATTGATTTTGAGTGGCATCTTTCAAAGCCATAAGGCGGTCTTCAGCGATTTCCCATTCAAGGGCAAAAGGATATTCAGTTTTCTAAAAATTTGTTTGTTGTTAAAATAATTTTCCAGAAATTAGTTTTCCAATAAACGGTTTCAATCAATAAACAAAACTTACCGTTGTTGAGACATCCAAATCCATTCTTTTTGAATAATGTTCAATAAATATTTCTTAAATTAAAGAGTGTTGAGATCAAAAAATAATAACCAACAAAAATGACAGCCAATGATCGGGAATGAATGATTTGTTTTTTTTTTCATCAAAGTTTTGATGCATGTAAATTTGCATAAAAAAGTTTAATAAATACAGTATCCCCATCGAAAAACAAATTTTTGTTTTTTGAAAGACCCATTAGCCCTGAACCTTTATAAATACAATTTGAAAAGGCTTTTCCGTGCTCATCGAAAACGAAGCGGACGTATAATATAAGACATCGTTTCTGACCACGATTTAAACCCCTCAAGGAGCAATTTCTTATCTAAAAATTATTCGATCATGTTTTTGTGTTTTCTGTGATATCAAAAATCTTTTTTTACACTGAAAAAAATAGTAAATTTCATTTTTAATATCATGAAAACCATTCAAAAAGATAACGTATTGTTTAACCGAATATTTCTTGTTCTGCAGTGCATTGTTAAAGAAATGTCAATTATTTTTATTTCTTTTTTTATGCCAATATAGTACATTCATTTAATCGAACAATTATTATAGATTTAGCTAGTATTTTATATTTTTCGCCATACAGTTTTGAATTTTTTTGTCGTTTTTACTTCTCAATTATAAAAATATTTTCTACGGTGATTTGGGATCGTCCAGATATGACGTCATGCTAGGGTAGGGAGGGAGAGGGGTCAACCATGTATGACGCCGCTTTGAAGTTTCGGCAAAGATCAAAGCATTTGTATGACGGATAAGGAGGGAGGGGTAAAAAAGGTTGATTTTTGTATGACGTCATATCTGGATGATCCATTTTTTCCCTTTTTTTAGTAGCTTTATTTTTTCTTTTTTTTTCTTAAAGTTAAATTAAAGAAACAGAAGTAGTAAGTATGATGTACAAATCAGCAGAACTATGTTTAATTTATGGTGTTTCAACAACAATACCTCAAATTTACTAATATGCTGAAATATATTGAAAAATTCTCAGATTGTTTAACATTAAAATTTGGATTCCTTTTGTATTTTTTTTGGAATTTGCAAAGCGTTGCAGGTAAAATGCCTGCAGAGCATTCTTCCAAAGGTTCACAGCTTTTGCGTTGTTGATCATACATTTACAAAACAAATTGAACGGCATCAAACTGAGACGAAGACATATTTCTGCTACTACTTACTGACAAAGTTAAGGATGTGCTAGGGCCGAAAAAAACAAATTTAAAAATAACTAAATATATTTATTACTATTTTAATTAAATTAATAAAAATTAAGACAACATTGTTATGGAAAGAAGTCAAAACACAATTAATATTATACCACACATATTATATACGCTTATAAAAAATAATCAAATGAGATATTATAGCAGTTCATTGGGGACTCTCTTCTGATGCCAATGCATTTACAGAATGTTCATTGATAAAAATTCTGATGATAGATAGATGTTCTTCCAATATTAACAACCATTGCTTCACCATCATTAACAGATAATTCATTGTACTTTCTTTTTCGATCATTCATTCTAGCGTTGGCCCTAAAAAATTGAAAATTTATGAATCTTTTCAAAAAAATTAAATGAAAAACCCACAATCGATCGCGTAAAGTATAAATTGTATTATTTGAAATTCTTGCAAATTTTTCAAAATCATCTATAGTCCAATGGCATCGATCAGGATCAGCACCAAATCCAACAACTGCTACATCTAAAATGTCAAGAAGTTCATGCTTTGCTCTTGATGACTAATTTTAACTTACAAACAACGTCATTAATAAAAGCATTTGGAAGTTGACACATTGTTCCACGAGCTTTTCCAGAAATGGCGACAGTCCAGATTGTATTTTGAAATTCTGTTTTTCGAAGAAAGCAAATAATAACTTGTACACAAAATTTTGCAATATCATTTTTGCAATTTTCAAAAGCCAAAGTTGAGATGAATTCATTACGAATATAATCGGATGCTCGATAAATTACAGTAGTTAGATCAGAAAAAATAAACATCCATGGTTCTGTTTGAACATTGGCAAGACGGATATGACAAATTGAGGTCTAAAAAGATACATAAATATTATTTTAATAAATTAAAAATATAAATAAATTAGCATTGTAAATATATTAACTTACAGAAGGTTCCAAATCACTTGTGTTCAAAGATAGTTTACTTCGACGAGAGCTTGATGTCTAAAAGTTTGTATTAATAAGCAAAAATATATTCAAAAGTTCACAAAAGTATTTCTTACCATTGATTCTGCTACGGGAAAAAGAGATGTGAAAGAAGTTGTTGATCCTCCACTTCCTTTCAACCAATTAATCTCTGCTTTTGCATTTTGAAGTTCACGTTTAAGTCGTTGATTTTCTTCTTGAACATTTGCTGAAGCTCTCATAAAAATTTCCAAATCCCCAATATTATCCATAACTTCTTTAGCTTGATATCTCAATGACTTAAGTTTTTCAAATATTGGATTCATATGAGCAACAAGAGTGGTAATATCTTCATTACCAAAATCTTCAGGACTCATTTGAACAATTGTTGATGCTTGTGGATGATTTGAATTTGAATTATCTTTGCTGGGTTCATCTTTTGCAGAAATTTTTTCATCATCAACATAATCTGATCCTATAATAATTTAGATATTTATAAGTGAATTATTTAAATTAATTAAATCGTTTACCTTTGTCTGATGCATCTTGGAAACCAGAACTTTGTGATGACATTTCTTTTGAGATAAAAAATTTTAAAACTGTTTAATTCATTCAAATCAATAGGAAATGTAGTTTGTTGATTTATCATTTTTTATTTTTTCATTTACAAAACGTAAAATTTGCATGTGAAAGCAAAAAGTGCAGCAAACTGTGATCTCCACATTGTGATACCCCTTTATTGATAAAATTTGCATGTGTTTGAAGCTTTAGCCCTACTAATTAGTAAAAGGTTGATGTATTCACTGGGAATGTTTAAGAAAAATAGCAGGGAAAAATATGGTTTCTTGCTTGGTTTGCTGCCTCCAAATGCGAAATGTAAAGTTTTTAAGTTATGCTTTACACTATTTCTATCATTTAATTTTAAGTATCTTTTCCCTTTTTGCCACCCTTAAAAGAAAAAATATGTACCCGCAGAGAAAAAAACACACATTTTGGATATTATAACAGTATGCACCTTCAAAGTGAGCGCTTGCTTTTGTATTTTAAAAAAAAAGTACAAACAGCTTTTTTAAACAAGACTAAAAAAATTTGATCCAATTTTTCAGTTGCTGGGAGGGGGGATGGGAGATGAGGGGTAGCTTCTTTTCTGAAAACGGAAAACTCGGCCAAATTTCTTGAATTCTTGAATAGGATTTTTAAAAATCCAATGATCCTCGAACCTTAAAATTAAAAAAAAAATAACTGTCTGATTTCATGGGGATGCAAAAAACGTTAGACAATGTTGCTATTAAAAACCCTACTTACTAAAAAATGATTCACTCAAAGAAAAATCAATGAAGGAAAAATTGTTGTAATACCTTTTCAGTTTTTAAAAGCATGAAGTCTTTTTTATGAAAGTAAAAAAGGGTGTAAGACATAAAAAAAAGATGTTACAATGTTTTTGTTTTAACTTTTTATGACTTATATAATTATGTAAAAAAGTGAATTAATCCCTCTACCTTGATTTGACTGAAATGGTTTCGTTTATAAAATTACGTTACTGTAAAATTTTTTGCATTCACTCATTTTATTGGTACAAAATTTTTTATTAATATAATAGTAAAAAATTTTTAATATAAAATATAATCAATTACAAAACTAAAATCTAACCACAAAGATTCAGCAAAATCCTCGCCGACGTTATTTCCCATCCAAACGAACAAAGCTGCAGTAAAAATTATCATGATAGCAGCGATTAACATTCTTATGGTTGGCATTGTCGGAAAAGTTTTGTAAATAATTTTAGCTAAAATGGCAACAAACATTTTTATTTTAAGACATTCTGGAAACCGAAGGCACAAAAAAATAAAGTCAGTACTATTATTCATTCCCGTTTCGATAAATTAAAAATGAAGGAGACGGCAGAGGATCCACCTTTACAAAGAAGGGGATGAAAACTTCATGAGGATGGGGGGATAAGAAACTTTAAAGAGAAAATCCAAAATTCCCAGAATCAAAAATTAATGATTTTATCACATAACAATGCTGATTCAAAAACAATAACTTTTCAATTTATTGTTTTTGATCATTGAAGGTTGCCGGGACGGGGATGGCTAAAAAAGTAGGGATGAAAATCTCTCGGGAATGGGCAGCTGGGAACAAGCGGAGAAATGAAGAAGAACGTAAAGCAAAAAACGTTAGACAATCTTGCTATTAAAAACCCTTAACAAGAAAAAAATTGATGCAACAACCCATGAACATTTTTTTAGTTACTAAAAAATGATTCACTCAGAAAAAACCAAAAGCCGTATCAATGAAGGAAAACTGTTGTAATACCTTTCCAGTTGAAAGCATGAAGTCTTTTTTATGAAAGTAAAAATATAAATAAAAAAACATGAAAAAAACATGTTACAATATTTTCGTCTTAATATTTTTACGGTTTAAACAAAAAATTAAATTATTCTCTGTACCTTAGATCGCACAAAATCCAGATTTGGCTGAAATGGTTTCGTTTGTAAAATTGTGTTAGGATGCTACTGTAAAATTTTTGCATTCACTCATTTTATTAGTACAAAAATTTTTATTAATATAATAGCAAAAAATTTTTAATATAAAATATAATCAATTACAAAACTAAAATCTAAACACAAAGATAAATAATAATAACTGTCATAAAAAAACAACATGACCTTTTTAATGCGGAAACAAAAAAATATAAAAGATATCATATTCTTTTGGCTTTCTAAACATAAGCATTACGTTCTTGGACTTGATTTTGTCGATTGGGGCGATGAAAATCAGTTTCTTCTTCGTCTTCGTTTTCAGCAAACTCATCTCTGAGATAAATGTCAAAAAACCATATTAACCAAATTGTAATAAAAAATATGATAGCAGCAGTAATAACGATCATTGTTTAGTTTAGCTAAAATTGAAAAAGTCTTATTATAGCTAAAATGGCAACAAATATAGTTTTAACACAGGGAACACGAGGGGCAGAAATAACACTAACCATAACAACGTAAAAAAAATCTGACAATTTTGCTTGAGAAAAAAACTGTTACAACACCTGTGAAAATTTTTTGGTTAATGTTTTTTTTTACTAAAAATGTTTCACACAGCAGAGGAAAAGCAAATCAATGAAGGAAAAATCGTTTTAATACCTTTAAAAGCATGAAGACTTTATTATGAGGGCAAAAAGGGGGTAAGACATTAAAAAACATTAAACTTTTAATTTCTTTACAGTTGAAGTAAAAAATTGATAAGCAGCTATAATGGTAAAAATAACTACAGTAAGATTGTCAATAAATTACGAGATAATTGGTAACAATTTTGACCAAGGAATTTAATAAACACCATCACTTAATTGATAATTATTCATTTTTTGTCTCATTTTTCAGAGTAATCACTTCGCAGAAGCATTGATTGTTTGTAATTCTAAAAGAGTTGACAATTTCTAATTTAGTAAATGATTATATGTTCATCAACAATTTAAAAAATAAAATTTTCCATTTTCAAGACTTCTTCTATTGCTTTTGTAGTAAAATTTCGGTATTCTAAAGTTTCAATTTTTTTTAACTTTTTTTACTTGTAATTAATAAATCATTTTTATGCTTAAAAGGAAACGGACAATTACGTTTTTTCAAATCCAAGAATCTGCTTATCAAGTATTCAAGTAAGAAAACAATATAAAAACCTTGGTCGTCATGCTTAACTGTAGCTCCTAAAAAAATTATTTTATTTCTTTAATCGTTTTTGTTTAAAATCTTTCATCAAAACAGTATAGAATTTAGTTGAAATTTCACGACACAAAGATAAAAAAAAAAGAATCCAAATAATGAGATTATAGAAGGGTGAAAGAAGCCAAAGTTCCCAAGGAATTTGAGGTTCTCCAGAATCTAATTGTGTTGTTACAAAATGGCAATGACGAATCATTTTTTGCATTTGTTCCATTCTTTCATTTAATTTAGCAATCTAAAAAAATGATTAATACTAGATTACTGTAACCCAATTTTAAGACATGTCTAACAACATCTCATTACCGTAGCCTAAATCCTATATCCAGTGATAGTATTTTCCTTACCCGTGGTTGATATAATTTAAAATCATTTTCAATCTTGCAATGTTGAGCATTACATTTATGGATAATTTTCATTACTTGATCTTTTACTTCCATATTTTTTTCCATTCTTTCTTCCAATTCTTTCAACTTTTTCCCCATTTCCTCTACTTTTTGTTGATATCGTCCTTGCATTTTACGATAAATCAAAACTTTCTCTTTAACCATTTCAAAATCTTCCAATTTAAGAGGCCTTGGTTTTAGATGAATTTTTATTTGAAGAATTTTTTCTTCCATTATTTCAATGGTTGGTGAAACAGCAGTTAGCGGGGTTGGAATTTCAGAATTTTCGCAGAAAGAAGGCAATTGTGCCGTTTTTGCTGAAGGTGAATGTATTTCTGCAATATAATTCTGCAAAAATTCTTTTCGTTTTAGAAGTCTCTTTTTTGTGATAAAATGTTGAGGATTTGTTAAAGCTGCTGTTAATCGAGAACATTGAGTATCAATTTTTGCAATTTCTTTAATAATCATTGTTCTTTGGGTTGAATGGGTTTGGCTCTTGATTTTTGCGATAAATGTATCCTTTTTTTGATTCACTTTTCGAGTACTATTTCCTCTTCTTCGTTGATATTGAATATAATCTGGTAATTGAGCTGTTTTGCACGAATCTGAATTTATTTCTTATGTATCAATCATGTTTTAAAATTACAAAAATCACCATTCCCTTGATTAGGATTCAGTAATTGTTGGGATGCTGAAAATTGCATTACGGCAGGATCAGTTTTTTCATCCGTTTGTTGCCTTGGGAATTCAAATGGATTCTGTAAAAAGCAAGAAACAATGATCGAATGATATCTTTTAAATTAAGTTGTATTTAAATCTTACACTGATTGCTGATGATAAAGTATTATGTTTAACATTTGCCAAAGTTTTGTTAATAAACTTGGATTTATCTTTGCTAACATTAATTTCTTCAAATGAATCAGACGCAGCAACACAATTTTCATATGCTGCAATATGAAGGGAAAGGGTGCTTGCATTTTTGTTTTTGCCTCCTGAATTTGTTCCATTCTTTGATTCATTTTTATTAGAATCAGAATGAATGTTTAAATATTCTGATGGCATTTTGATTTCAGACCTTTTCCATGAAAATGAAGATTTTTGTGGATCATGGGTTTTATCTGTCAATTGGGTGTAGGCTGCAGTTTTTTTCTTATGAAGCCGAAAATCTTAATGTAATTTTTCAAATAAATGTTCCATAAAAATAAGATCATTATTAACGAATTTATTTATGAAAAAACTGCATCCTTGTAACAGGTTTACCGTAATTTTGAACTTTTTTGCTTTTATTTGAAAAGTCTTTTGAGTGAACATTTTCAATGGAAAAACAGCGATGAGGTTGATTGAGGTCGAGATTACTGTAACGACCATATGATGTAATAATACCAGAAAGACCATGTTTGCCTTTGAAAGGCAAACAATCTTCATTCGTTGTCATCTAAAAATAGAATTTTAATTTTATAATCATTTAAGTGTATAAAAATTATATTAAACTAATTAAGATATAAAATACAACGAAAATGTTCTACAAAAAAATTAAGTAACAATTTCTTTCAAACTGCTAGCTTTTTTCCTAAATTCAATTTGAATGCATCTATCTATAACGTCATAAAAATGATGCAATAAAAACGACTTATTTATTCACTTGCTAACATTTAAAATAACGGAAAAATTCTTTTTCTAAGACTTTAATGTTTAAATAAAAGCTGAGTTTTTGCGTTTTTATGTTGAACACATGTTATTTCAGAGTACTGTGATAAGTAAAAAATGTATTTCTGATTTCGTTAAAATGATATTATTGTGATAACAATTCGGATAAAGATAACAAAAATTGATTGATATCTTTTTTTAAATGAAAAATTTTAACAAATATTTCCAAAATTTATTACTGATTTAAAAATTTTTTTTTGTCGTTCTTAACATTTCTTTTCCATCGTTTGTTGATCAGATTTATATAAATATATCTATTCTTTCTAAAACTGCAAATTTTGAAACATTTATTTTAACAATGTAGTGTTTTTTGTTATTCTGCATGAAACAAAAGAAAAAACATGACTAAAAGGAGCGTTCAAGAATGAACAGCAAAAACATCATAAATGAATGTTTCTTGTGTTTCTTCAAAAAGCAAAAACAATTGTTTTTTTTGACCCATCTCTTTTCTCGCTCTTATATTTTTTGTCTGGCATTTAAAATTTAATCTTTCAACAAAAATTGCGTGCAAAAAAAGCAGTTTAAATTTTTAAACCTTTTATCCTCTTTTATTTAAAATCGAAATTTAGAGACACAACAAAGAAAAAAAAAGGTTAGAAGAAAAAACTAATTCAAAGTTTATTCTTTTTTTTCGAAGTCACATGCGTTTTTTTACGCACATTTATGCCACAAACCGGGGGGTTTTTTGAGCAAGTGTCACACTGAAATATAAAAAAAAGAGTGTGAGTGTACTTTATATTACAAAAAAAAGTAAAAAATTTTTAATACTTTGAGAAAATATATTTTGGTATTTAAAACTAGGTAAAAGTAATAAACCGTGTAAAAAAAAGTCATAAAACGGTCAAAGTTTTCTTTTTTTTGTTTTAATTTTTCTAAAAAGCCAACCTTTTAGTTTAATTGATTTTAGGCGTTATCACGTTTTTATTTCTCTTTTTTTCCTAGTCAATTTGAGCACACAAGATAAGCAAGGCTCCCCCTTATTCAATAAATTAGCTTCATTTAGAGAAAAAAAAACTTAAATTTTAAAACATTTTTTTTGTCTCTCTGTTCCATTCCCAACATGCTTTTCCTTTTTTTCAAGGAGTGAGAACAAAAAATGATATCCAAATTTTTATAAAATTTAATATTTAAAAAAATTAAGATTTAAATCGCCCACAATTTTTTTCAATCAACAAACTTTTTAAAATAATGTTTTATATTGTTATATAGACAAAAAAATATATATGTTTTTTATATATTGAAGAGTCAGCATTAGTGTTTTTGAGGTGCATTTGCTTTTTTTTGCTGTTAGATAAAAAAAAGGACAACGAAGGAAGAAAAAGACGAGAAAAGAAAAGCAGCAGCAGCCCATATAGCTGTGCATTCATTCATTCTTTCTTCGCCATCGTTTGTATGTATTTCCTGTCACACTAAATACATATATTTCTTTTCTTTCTTTTTTTCAATTCAAACTTTTTGGTTTGACGACCAAAGTTTGATCACGAACCAAGTTTCGAGGATTAATTCTGTCAAGTTATTTTAAAATTCTATCATCAAACAAATGTATTAAAATTTGTTTCAACTCTTTTTTTTAAAAAACCTTTAACGTTAAACGATTTTTATATTGATCCCTTTTTTCCAATGCAAAAGAATTGTTAAGAATTGAATTTCATTATTCTCGCTCTTAATCATTTATTCTTTTCTTTTTATTACATTTTTTGCTATAAATTTTTGCCTCATTTTCTAAATATACGTTTTTATGATTATTTTTTATAAAAATGTGGCCACGTCACGTGTTATATATTTTGTAAAAATGTTAAAGAAATTAAAAGTTTTAAAGATTATGGTCTTTTTTCTTTTTTTTTGTCTTCCTTGAACGTGATTTTTGTTTCTAATTAAAATTTTTTTGAAGCGATCTTTTTGATTTTAAAGCGTCATCAAAAAAATAACGATGATAATAATTTCAGCAACAAAAAATTATATATTTTATTGCATGATGCGTTAAATTTATTCTTCTGATATATGTACTAACAGATAATATACATTTAATTCATATATATATTTATGGTTGTTGGATCAATGCGTGATATGGCACTAAATTCATCTATAAGCAATCAACTATCGGTTGAATCAGCACCGCATATTGATGTTTCTGTATCAAATACTGCTTTACTGGTTAGAGATGTAAGTTTTAATCAAATTATTTTTATGATTTTTATTTAATTTACTTTTTTTAGAGTTCTTTTTTAAGTCCATCATCAAATGATGGATCTTTGCATGGTTCATCACCTTCAAGTGGAACAGAAATTAACAAAATTATATTTGGTAAATTTCAACAATTGTTTAACAGTTGATATATTTGTTTGATTTTCAGAAAGTCAGGAATCAATTTATTCTTTATTCATGAAAGCTCATAAATGCTATGATTTAATTCCAACCAGCTCAAAACTTGTTGTATTTGATACTGAATTGCCTGTATGTTTACTGTTACGTTAAAATTATTTACATTTATTATTTTTAAGGTGAGGAAAGCATTTTTTGCTCTTGTTTACAATGGCGTAAGAGCTGCACCTTTATGGGATAGTGAAAAACAAGAATTTATTGGAATGTTAACAATTACTGATTTTATTCAAATATTGCATAAGTAAATATTTTTTGCTTCTTTATTTAATTTTTATATCAATGATTCTTTTAGATATTATAAAAAGGGTGCTGTAAGTGATGGAATGAGAGAATTAGAAGAACATAAAATCTCAACTTGGAGATCTGTATTTGAAGCAAATGGCCATGTCAAACCTTTTGTTACAATTGATCCATCAGAAAGTTTACAACGAGCTGTTGAAATGCTTTGTGAAGAAAAGATTCATCGTCTTCCAGTTCTTGATCAATCTACTGGTAATATAAGCTATATTCTAACTCATAAACGCCTTATTAAATTCTTATTTCTTTATGTAAGTTAATTTTTGTTGATTCTTGAAAGATTTTATTTTGGCATTTTTAGATTAATGATTTGCCAAAACCTCATTTTATGGATAAAACTCCCAAAGAACTTGGTATTGGAACATGGGGTGATATTTCAACAATTTCAATGGATACTCCTCTAATTGATGCTCTAAAAATATTTTTGGAAAAACGGGTTTCAGCTTTACCGCTTCTAGATTCTGAAGGTCGTGTTGTTGATATTTATGCTAAATTTGATGCAATTAATCTCGCAGCAGATAAAACATACAACAATTTAGATGTTTCTGTATTTGATGCTTTACGACATCGCGATGAAGTTTGTCTTTTTATACTGTATTTGCATACTGTAACTAACGCATTTCTTCTTCTTTTTCAGTGGTTTGAAGGTGTAAGAAGTTGTTCTCAAGATGATACTTTGATGCAAGTTATTGAACTAATTGTGAAAGCAGAAGTACATAGGATTATTGTTACGGATACCGAAAATCGTGTTGTTGGAATAATTTCTTTATCGGATATATTAAAACATATTATTTTGGAAATTCCAAAAACTTCATCAACGAATCTCCAAGAATTATGTCAACCATCTAATACTATACATGAACATTTAAATGCTTCAGCATAGAACTACGTCCTTTCTTCTCTCTTTTTTTTCTTGTTATACATGTGCCAGCTGTGGCTAAATTTCTTTTTTGTTTTTTTGTAGCAGTTTTTTTATTTTTTTACCAAAAAATTGTTAAATAGATTATAAAAAATTTTTATTGTATAATTTTGCAGAATTTTTATTATAAAAATATTACGATACAATCTTTGTTTCTTTTTTTACATTAACTTTTTCTTTTAAGGAAGATTTTAAGCATGAAAAATGAGAAGTTGATCATACACTTCAAGTCGTTTTTGACATTGACCTTGGTATTCAAAAATGAGATCTTCTGATTAAAAAAAGCACTGTGATTTTTTCAGATATAACAGTTGCTATCAGATAAAACTCAAGGTGAATTTGGATCTGTACATATAAAAATACAACATCTTTGCATTATTGACGTTTTTTCATTTGCAAAATGATGTTTTATATTTTTTTATTAATTTGCATTCCATTGTCGTTTCAATTAAGTGGTACTCAAAGCTGCTTAAGATTTTGTAAGGTTACTTTAAGAGATGGATTTTCAAATATTATAAATGAGAATAATATAATATTGATAAATCCACAATTTTGTACTCATTTAGTTATTCATGCATATTCGGAAAGTTCAGAAGTATGCTTTTTTCAGATTACTATTATTAAACATTTAAATGTTTTAGTTGAATTATGGAATGCTCGAAAAAGCTTATAAAAATTTACAAAATTATGATATTCCACCAAAAATCAAAATATTATTTTCAATGAAAGAAAGTTATTTTCAAATTATTGAATCCAATTATTCCGCTTTTGGTGAAAATGTTTTGAAAGCATTTAAAAAGTTTGATGGTTGTCATATTGATTGGCGGGATGACGTTTTGCAGTCTAGATATAGTCAATATTCAATGGAGACAAAACGAAAAATGTTTAATTCTTATATTACAAATCTTCGTAAAACTTTTAATGACAAAATTATTACTGTAACAGTTGGTGCCCAAAGAACATCCGATGAATACTTTAATTATTCCACTTTTAACGAAAATGCTGATTTTGTTGCTTTGGAATCACCACAAATTTTAATGGATATACATTCTCAAAATTTTGTAGCTGCAAGACAGAGGGAGCAAAACGGAGAATTTTATTTTTCCAATGATTATGTAAAATTGGTAATATAATTTTCTTGTACCGAATTTGAATATGAAAGCTTATCATTTTAAAGGGACATTTAGCAAATAAATGGATAAAAGGTGGATATCCCAAAAGTAAACTATTGGTTTTTGCAGAAATTACATGGTATTTGGAAGAACCTAGAATAAAGGTACAATATTGCAAATCCCCCCAAAACAAAAGCATTTAGCAGGAAATAATTTATTTATCAGCTTTGCATTTTAGACAATCTGGAGTTCATTAAATAATTTTGCTGGAGTTTTTCTTGACAAACTTCATGATCTCAAATCGTCAGGTAAAAATGATTACAATGAAATGATCGACAGTGTTAAGAAATTTGAAAAAGTTCAAGTTTGTAATTTTAATTCAAATCAAAAAGCATCTGAATTGACTTTGTCATGCTATTTTACAATGAAAGAAGATGTTGCCTTTTTTAAAAATTTATCAGATAATTATTATCAGAGTTGTGATAGAATTATTCTTCAAAAAGTGTATATGGATTCGAATTACAGTATTATTGTGCATAAAGATAACTTCAAAAAAATTATGGAAGATTTTCGTACTTTTAATAAAAATAGTACAAGTTTAATGCTTTCAATTCATGTTAACGATACCAAAGATTTGACGAACAAAGGTTGAAATTTTTTAATCCGCTCTTTAAAGATAAAAAATTATTTTAGACTATGCTGAACGAATCGCATCAAATATAATCATTTTTATCAATGAACATAATTTAGAAGGAGTCGAATTAATATTTGATGATTCATTGAATATTCAATTGGTTCAAGAAATTGTATCAACAATTAATAAAATGGCAAATATTCACATCGGCCTTCAAATTAATGTCTTTAAAATTCCAGAAGAACTTATTCCAACATTAAATAATCTAACATGGGTAACACATAAAATTAATTCTCTGAGCGATGCTGCATTGGCAATTTATTATCAATGGGTAAGCTATCAGTAAAAACAAATAATTCTTAAACTAAGCAGCTTTGAAGTTTAAATTAAATCAGTGAACCTTTTTAGAATAAACTACATGAAAATTATGGATTGAATCTCAGCAAAGTTGTTATAAAATTTTCGCCTGGAATTTGGCAACAAAATGCAGCATATCCATTTCCTTTATCGGATGTAAAGTATTTGGAAAAAGAAAATCCAGAAGATGACTTAATTCTCAATCGAAAATATTTATGCTTAAATGAGACGATTAAATTGAATCTTCCATCGCCGGATAAGAAATTAAATTTACCTATGGTTTTTACTATTCATGAAGATTTGGAGGAAAGAAAAAAGGCTTTAGAACCGTATGTAAATGAGATGTGGTTTAAATATCGCTATTTCTTAATGGGAATGCAATATACAACAGATTTATATTACATTCGTTATGAAACAAAAGAAACTATGGAATATAAAATTAAAATTGCGGCAAAACATGGCTTTGGTGGAATTACTGTAGATTCAATCAATAATGACGATAATTATGAAATTTGTGGAACTTCTATTTTCAATATTGTAACTGAAATTCTTAAGAATTTAAAATCGTCAAAAGAATTATTTTAATGAAAAATGGTTGCATTTTTGCTCTAAAATTCATAGCTTAAGCTTAAAAAGTGATGGTTATTTATTGAATTGCTTATTATATTTCTATTCGATTTTTTCTGCTTTTATAAATTTTTAACTAATTGCGTGTAAGAATTTATAATAAAAATATTTTATTAATATTGTTTTATTTTTTATAATTAGCAAATATATTTTAAACCTTTTTTCAATATTTCCGAGCTAGCTAACTGAATCATTTTATTCCATCCGCATGATTTCAAAAAGCTTCAGTAGTTTATAAATACTATTTAGTGTAAAGGAGTGACATGAGATTACGGTAGCCTGCGTAGATAGACAACATTTTGCAAAAATTAATCATTTTATTTACCGATTTTGCAAACCACTGTAATTTCATCACGATGACAAATATTCTTTTCCCCGATATTCCATCAGCACCTCCGCTCATGTCTCAACCATTCGATGATCATTGTATTTCATTGCAAACCTTATGATTGTTTTGCAGACTATTGCCTTGTGGAATAACAAAAAAACTCAATTTGTAGAAGGTAACGCTCATTATAATAATTTATGTGATCCATTTTTTTGCTATCTTTTATGTCAGATATTGAATCGACAAATTTTTTAAAAGAAAAATGACACGCTTAAAGCTTTGTAATATTGCATCATTATTATTTTTTTACGTTATAGATGGATGCAGACAAGTTTAGTTTGGAAAAAAGCTGACATTTGTCTCTTACTTGCTGATAAGCAGCAGGGTCTCCGAATTATTTTTTCTAGAATTTTTTTATTGTGTAACAGTTATGTCTGAAGATTAACAAATTAAGTTCCAAAATGCTTAAAATGATAACTTACATAATATTTTTAATTATTATTTCATTTCTAGTGTATTATTCGCTAAATGTTTATGTATTTCACATACTTTGTTTAAAAGTAAATGATTATAAGATTAAAAATTTATTTTTAGATGACAGCAAGATATCATTGTTTGCCGTTCACTGGCAAAAATGGTCTATCTGGTATTATTACATCATATGGTCGTTACAGTAATCTCGACCTAAATCAACCTCATCGCTGTTTTTCCATTGAAAATGTTCACTCAAAAGACTTTTCAAATAAAAGCAAAAAAGTTCAAATTTTCGGTAAAATCTGTTACAAGGCTGCAGTTTCCTTAAAATTAATAAATTTCTTAACAAAAGATAGCAAAATAATTTATTTTTGTTTGTTTTTAACACACATCGAAACGAAGGCCAAATTTTGTGAGACATTTTGGCATTCGTTTTTTAAAATTCTCTCGACAAAAAAGGTCAATTTCTCGAGGACAAACACTTTGCCAAGCGTCTCACAAAATTGTGCTTTTTCTTTGAAAAAAATTCGATGTGAACACTAAATTAGACAAAAAATTTAGTACCGTCTGCTCTTTCGTCTGTAATTTAGGGGTAAGTACAACCTAAAATCCAAAACATTTTAAAGCCACCTCTATCAACTATTTTTTGAATGTAGAATGCAATCGATTGATTAATCGAGAGATAAGAAACTGCAGCCTAATCACAACTGTTAGATGTAACCCCTGATTCACAAAAATGCAAATCTTTACTTTCATGGAAAACATGTGAAAAAAGTTTTCCATCAGGATATTTAAACATCCATTCTGATTCTAATAAAAATGAATCAAAGAATGCAAAGGATTCAGAAGGCAAAAACAAAAATGCAAGCACCCTTTCCCTTCATATTGCAGCATATGAAAAATTGAATGAACGATTTGATGAATTTAATGATGGGACAAAGAAATTTAATGCATTAAAATCAGTTGATACTTTACCAAAGTTGCAAACAAATGAAGCAAGTTTCTAAGTTATGCTTGAGCCCTTATTTTATGTGATTGTTTCGATATTTGACTTAAATAAATATCAAAGAAATGGCATTTCTTTGAAAAGAAAAAACTAAAAATGGCATCAACCATGTCTTAATTTTTACAGGGTTATCTTATGTTTCCACGGCAAATGGAAGGCAGTGATCCCCAAACTCCAGAAATCCAACAATTTACAGCATCCCAAAAATTATTTTCACCAAATCAAGGAACTTCTGGTGTTCCGAATGTCAAAACCAGGTATTGTGAACAATCAAAATCTTCACCTATGCCACGAAGAATATTGTGAGAATGATCAGTTGATTCACGGATAATAGACATAATAAATTTTAGTAACGTAGCTTTCACTTTGAAGATAATGCTGCATTTTTCGTACTAGATGAAAAAATTTTTTGCTGCTCAAACTTATTAAAAACTAATAACTTATTTATGTTTTCAATAAATTGAAAAAAACAATACTTTTTAATAGTTTAAAAATAATTGATTATTTTCTATTTATAAAAAGAGCAACCTGATTACGTGCATCTTTAAAATTTTTGTGATTGTTTTTCTCCTTTCTTTCTAGAAAAAAAGCTTTCTGGCATTTTATGTCAGCACAATGTCTTCACTTTTGCAATTTTTATAAACGTTTTTTGAAGTTTAAAAATTTTTTATCTGATTTATCATTACATGTGTGATAATCATTTAAAATATGAATAAACCTTTTTTTACAGGAATCCATCACGTCATCTTATGTATTCATTAACGACGCCTCTCTTTTCTCTTCAGGTAATTAAAATAATTTAAAAGTTAAAATTTTATGGTTCAGTAATTTAGCGACATGCTGCTGTAGCAAGTTTCACTCGTCTTGCTTCTACATTTCAGCGACAACCGCTGGATGAAACATGGGCGGCAGCGGCTTCAAAAGCAATGAAAGGAAAAAGTGCAGAGTCATTAATTTGGCAATCTCCTGAAGGTATTCCAATTAAACCACTTTATACTGCAAAAGATCGTGAACATGCTCCACCAGAAACTGAGGTGAGTTTATATTGTACTTTTCATTTTAAAACACCTTAAATTTAGCATCCTGGTCGTTATCCATTTACTCGAGGACCTTATCCAACCATGTACACTCATCGCCCATGGACCATTCGACAATATGCTGGATTTTCTACTGTAGAAGAATCAAATAAATTTTATAAAGAAAATATTAAAGCAGGACAACAAGGTCTTTCTGTCGCTTTTGATTTAGCTACACATAGAGGGTAAAATTTTTGTATTTTATTTTGTCTTGCATTCTAGAAAATTTTGTAGCTATGATTCTGATAATCCTCGAGTCTATGGTGATGTTGGTATGGCGGGTGTTGCAGTTGATTCTGTTGAAGATATGAAAGCATTGTTTGATGGAATTCCTCTGGATAAAATGTCTGTTTCGATGACAATGAATGGTGCAGTTATTCCAGTACTTGCAATGTATGTTGTTGCTGCTGAAGAACAAGTAAACATTTTAAAATATTTTGGAAACTTTAGTTCCTATTTTTATAGGGCGTTAAAATGGAGCAAATGGCAGGTACAATTCAAAATGATATTTTAAAAGAATTTATGGTTCGTAATACTTATATTTATCCACCTGAACCATCAATGCGTCTTATTGGAGATATTTTTGCTTATACTTCAAAACATATGCCTAAATTTAATTCAATTTCAATTTCTGGATATCATATGCAAGAAGCTGGTGCAGATGCTGCTTTGGAATTAGCTTTTACTGTTGCTGATGGGCTTCAATATTGTCAAACAGGTCTTGATGCCGGATTAACCATTGATCAGTTTGCTCCTCGTTTATCTTTCTTTTGGGGTATTTCTATGAATTTTTACATGGTTTGGGTTTTCTTCGATAAAGGCATTTACAGTATATAAATTTATAGGAAATTGCTAAAATGCGTGCTGCACGTCGACTTTGGGCTCATTTGGTTAAAGAAAGATTTTCACCAAAAAGTTCCAAATCTTTAATGCTCCGAACCCATTCACAGACATCTGGATGGTCCCTTACTGAACAAGATCCCTATAATAACATTATTCGTACAACGGTTGAAGCTTTAGCAGCTGTATTTGGTGGAACACAATCGTTGCATACTAATTCTTTTGATGAAGCTCTTGGATTGCCAACACGTTTCTCTGCTCGTATTGCTCGTAATACTCAAATTATTATTCAAGAAGAAACTCACATTACAAAAGTTGCTGATCCTTGGGCTGGATCATACATGATGGAAACCCTTACTGATGAACTCTATAATGCTGCAATGGAAATTATCAAAGAAATTGATTCTATTGGTGGAATGGCAAAAGCTGTATCAAGTGGTATGCCAAAATTGCGTATTGAAGAAGCTGCTGCTAAAAAGCAAGGTCGAATTGATTCTGGTAAAGATGTTATTGTTGGGGTTAATAAATATGTTGTTGAAAATGTATGTTAACTTTGAGGGTAAAAATACTTTTCTATTAAAATGATTTTCTAGGAAGAACCAATTGATGTTTTGAAAATTGATAATCGTAAAGTACGTGAATCTCAAATTAATAAATTGAAAAATATTCGACAAAGTCGTGATTCTGATCGTGCAACAAAGGCTTTGGAAAATATTACCGAATGTGCACGAGGTAAAGGAAATTTGATGGAAGCCGCAATTGAAGCTGCCCGTGCTCGGTGTACTGTTGGGGAAATTAGTGATGCAATGGAAAAAGTTTTTAATCGGTATTTTGTTTTCTGAATTTTTTTGTTGAATATAGAAATAACAATGAGGGATTATAGTTACACTGCTGTCAACCGACTTGTTAGTGGAGCATATAAATCTGCATTTGGTGAGACTGGTGAAATTGATGCTGTTATTTCTCGTGTAAATAAATTTGCTGAACGTGAAGGTCGTCAACCTAGAATGATGGTAGCTAAAATGGGACAAGATGGTCATGATCGTGGTGCAAAAGTTATTGCAACTGGGTTTGCTGATCTTGGCTTTGATGTTGATGTTGGGCCACTCTTCCAAACTCCTCAAGAAGCTGCTCAACAAGCTGTTGATGCTGATGTTCATGTCGTCGGTGCTTCAAGTTTAGCTGCGGGACATTTAACACTTTTGCCTCAACTTATCGAAGAACTCAAACGTCTTGGACGAGATGATATTGTCGTTGTTGCTGGTGGAGTTATTCCTCCTCAAGATTATGATGAACTTCTTAAAGCCGGTGTTGCATGTGTATTTGGTCCTGGTACTCGTCTTCCAACTTGTGCAAATCAAATTCTCGATGTTTTGGAAGGAAATAACAAAAATGAAAATGAATCAAAACGTGCATCTGCATAATTATGATATAAATTAGGAAAGTATTTTATGATAAAAAATAACGTAACAGTTTATATTTTTGTTTTATATTATTTGAGAGCAAAGTTTGTACAAATAACTTAATGAATAACTGGGTGCTCGTGTTAATTACTGTATGCCATACTTTTATGCAAAATAAATTAGAGTTATAGGATTTTTAATTTCGGATCTTTAAAGTTTTGAAGTTTCATTTGTTGGGTTATGAAATACATACAAATAAAACCTACAGTAAAAATTAAAAATAAAAACCACGGTGATATTGTCAAAATATTGCAAAAAAAAGCTGATTCGTCTGCAGATTTTTTCGAAAATGAAGAAAATTACGGTATAAAATTTTATTCTTTTTAATAATAATTTTTTTCTCGAGTAAGCTAATTAACACTGTTGTTGCAATTTTAGTAATTGTTGTTGCTTTTGATATTATTACGGATACCATACTATTTGTTGTAACTTTGTAAATTTTTATTGTTAGATTTTTATCAGTTTTGTGAAATAATAATTCAAATTTTAAATGTCAAATTATTATATAGAATGATGGACAACTGCTTCATATTGTCTCAATTCTGTGAGATCTTTCATTGCGACATGACTATTTCGATCAGAAATCCATCGGCCATTCATTCCAGGAATTCGACTTGTAGGCTTTCCCCAAGTCATACCTCGGAAAAGTAATACTTCATCAACTAAAAGAATTTGTATTTTGTGACGGAAAAATAAGAATATTTTTTTCTCTATCACTGATTAGCTTTGACTTACCATCTGACCACATTGCATAAATGTGCTCAGCTTCCCGAACTGGATTATTATTTAGTTGTTCCAAAAATACGGAATAATTATTTTGTGTGCATTTGGATGAAGTGTAGCCGCATAGAAGCTTAAAAAAAGAGAAAAAAGAGGATTAAAAAATGGCTTGAAAAAGAAATGCTTTCGTAATGATTATAGCATACTTGGTCTTCACATGTATATCCAGGATAAAGTCCATCAAGGGCATTACACCAAGCCGGCACAGTTTGTGCGAGTTGACATGTACACAATCCATAATTTGGTCCAGCAATTCCTAAGAAGGTGTCAATATTTGCGCTAAGTGGTGGCCCAATTGTACAATTTCCATCTGTTGCGATTAGGTCTCCCCCTTTTATAGCTTTTCGGGCTAATGGAACTCCAACTGAATGTGCAATAATATCAACTTTTGGAGCACCAGTATAGTCAATAACGGATTTAATAAAGCGTCGAATTGAAAGTACAAATGAGCATGTATGAATTGTATTATAGCTATCCAAAACATTCCCAGATCCCCATGTATCTCCCCATGTTGTTGCATATAATTCAGCATTCGTATAATTTTGTTCCAAAAAATATTGAATTGATCGAGACCAGCCTGTTGCAGTTGGAGATTGAACATGTAAAGCTGCATCTCCAGTGCCATGAATAAAAATTACTGGTTCATTATGAATCTAAATATCCACTTTTTTTTGAATAAGTTGCACAGTCAAAAAATCCAACCCTATCAGTAGTTCGAAGTCTTCCACCAAAGCTACCACTTGGTCCAACATCTGACCGATCAAAGGCATCTCTTTCATAGCCATTACTTATTAACCAATTTTGAAAATCTTCTGTTAAAGGCCCTGTTGGTAATTTTTGTGAAGATACTGTAGCCCAAAAACCAATAAATAAAATAAATAATAACATTTTTTTCTGACGTTTAATTTTGTCTCTTCCAATAAAAGGACAAAAAGTAATCAAACTTCAAAAAAATCCTTGAGGATAATTTTTGCCTAAGGCGTGTTTTTGTTAAACTAGACTCTGACCTAGAACCTTCGCCCATACCAAAACCGGATTTTAAAAAGCAACATTGACCATCTTTTTATCTCCCGAGATTTCTTGGGAGGGCAGAGAGCCTTGAGGGGATTCTTTTTTTACTATCATTAAGACAAGCCTTTTTTTCTCAATTTTCTGATAACATTTTTTTTTATAGAGTTGATATCTCTTTCTCTCTTTCTGCCTCCTGTTGCTGTCTGTTTGCGTTATTTCATATTGACCCCGTTCAATGTGAAGATGAACAAAACAAGATAGAAATGAAAAAAAGGGGGGAAAACTTGATTTTCTTTTCTAAATTCATTCTTGAACGTCCGGTTTTTTTGGCGTGACTAATCATATTTTTTCATGTTAATTTCACAGAACTGAATTTTAAATGTTATCTCTTTTCTTTCACGTTTTTGCTTTTAATCCATTGTTGTATCAATATTATTTAATAAAATCAAAAGTTTTCTTTGTTATCCTTTTAAATTTTTCGAATATTTAGTTATAAAAAAAAAGAATTGGAACAAAGTTACAAAGAAAGAAAGAAAAAACAACTATGATAGTATTTTATTTTTTATTATGCAGCATAGATTAAAAAGCAATTTAGAAGAGAAAGAGAAAAGAAACTCAAAAGATATGAGACTTGATTGGCAGCGGAAGTTGTGCATTTTGTTTGAAATAGAGAATGAAAAAAAAGACTCCAATTAAGTTGATTTGTTGCCAATAAAAGAGAGAGAAAAAAAGGAGAGAAAAAAATGTCTCTTTGTTATACTTTGTTCAATCATTTTAAAAGCTTATAAACTAACAGAATATAAAAAACGCACACATATATGTAGTTGCATGTGACAAGGAAAAAAAATAATAAAAGTCAGTAGCGTGTATGCATAATATACACATCACATACATATACTGCTTTCCCCCCTCTCTCTTTTTCTCTTCAATATTTTGCTCAATGTGCCTGTTTATTTCTATTTTTTTCCCTTTCTCCATTCTTCTTCTATCATTGCAATGGGATGCCCTCTCGCAAAAAAAAAAGAAAAATTTATTGATGGCCTTATGATGACGGAAACTGCGTAGCTATACACTTTCAATTTTGTGTTGCAAATAGTGGTGGCCGCACCCCAAGAGTTAAAGCAATGAAAAAAAGAAAGAAAGGGTCTTTCTATCTCATTTTTTTCTTCTTTTTTTGCTTGTTTAAACAGCCCGCGACACCCTACCGTACACAATCAAAGCCATTACGCCGTGAGGCTGATGTCATTTCTTCCGTTGTCATGGAATGCCATGAACGTTATAATATGCACCTTGAGTGTGTGAAAAAAAAGAAGAATTTATTGTCGGTCGTTCATCTGTGAGATAAAAAAAATAATAATATGCAAATGTAGCTAAATGTTGTCTGTGTTGTTTTCTTTTTTTCTAAAATCAAGCAATTTTTAATCAACGCGTGCGGTCCACGTGACTTTATTAACCTTTTTTTAACTTTTCTTTTCCTTATTCTAGAACAATTTTTTATCTTATATTGCCATATTTACTGCAGATTGTACGCGCTGGGGCCCATTAATGTTGCCATGTCGCTGCAGTCTTCGGGCCTTCCAGCTGGTTTGAAGCATTCTGAACTCACTGTCAATGTAAGTATTAGTAATTTATATATGATAGAATTTTAAAAAAATACAACGAAAATTTAAAACAATGTTATATTATATATGTGTAAGTGACTGTGATCGGATTAAAAATTGGCAATGTTAAAACTCTCCTTAACATAACGTCACCTCACCGACACTGTAAAACGTTTTTTTTTCTTGTTGTTGTTAAAAGCAGCATGGTGAAAAAATTGTGAGATAGAGGAACAAAAAATTGATTACATAACGATTATAGGGTCAACATATTGAACCTGAATTTTTAACAGAAGATGAAGCTCGTCGACGTCGTGAACAATTAAATCGTCGACCATCATATCGGTAATCAATAAATTGATAGAGAAAAAGATAAAAAAAGTAATTTTTATATGTATATTATTTTTTTTAGTATGATATTAAAAGATCTTGAAACAGTGGGGGACAACAAAACACTGAAAAAGGAAATTGATGATAGTGGAATGGATCGAGGAAATTTACAACAACCTGTTCCATTGAGTGAGTAAATTGATGATGATATATTATTTAATAAAATAATAAACAGAAAACTTTTTTTCAGATAATCTTACATCCCTTTATGTTCCAGCTTCAAGTAATGGAACAATGCATGGAGTTACAAATGCAAGTCCTGCAAATGATATGGAACCAAATTCAGTTGGAAGTAGTGGAAATTCAGTTTTTTCTCCTCGAACTCTTACAGAACTTCCCCAACAGATGCCAGTATCATCGGAGCCACAACGATTATCACAAAATAGTAATGTAATGGTTCATGTAAATCCAAATGATCTTCTCAATATTAAACCTGTCAATGATGTTGTTGCAAGAGTAACAACTGCAGCAGCTTCAAATTTTATGAGTAATGGTAAGGAAAGAAAAATGCCAAATATTGAATCTAAAAATAAAAAGATTTTTAGATTGGCCACAAAATTTATTAAATGTATACTCTTCAAGTACAAGCCCAATGGGTGGAGTACAAATATCTGGAAGTCGATCAAATGGTGGCTCTGGAATGCCTGAAAATGATGATAGTAATAGAAAAAGACAAGTTAGGCTCCTAAAAAATCGGTAAACATCATATTCAATTAAAATATGATTTAATTAAATATATTTTTTTCTTCAGAGAAGCAGCAAAAGAATGTCGTCGAAAGAAAAAAGAATATGTTAAATGTCTTGAAAATCGTGTAGCTGTATTAGAAAATCAAAATAAGGCCCTTATTGAAGAATTAAAAACTTTGAAAGAATTATATTGTCGAAAAGAAAAAGCAGAATTATCATGATATTTCGCTGATTCGTGTAGAGTTATTCAAAAACATATCGACGCCAAAAAACATTTTTATATTATTTTTAGTCTTCATTTAGATATTCTTTTTCTTTTCTGTTTTTCTACTTTTACCATATTTACAGATAAAAAATCTGTAATTATCCCCTTTTAGAAAGTCTCAAAAAAACATATTTGTGTTTGCTCGGTTTTAGAATATCCAAAAAAATACAAATTTGCATAAATCAGCTAAAAGCAGTAAAACATTGTTGATATCTGATTTAACAATAGTTTTTGAATTTTTTGGGATATTTTAAAGCCGTTAGCATTTATTATACTTTTTTTTAACAATTCTACGGTAAATGCAGTGCATTTATCATTGTTTTATTTTTATTAAAATCCGGTGATATTCTTTTTTATTTGTTAATTGATTATAGTATTTTTAAGAGATCCTGGCACAAATAAGTTTCAATAAGTTTACCTATTATTATTATTATATTACATGCTGCTGCTCACCTCATTATTTTTTTTTCATCTTCTTTTTTAATTATTATTATTATTACTTTTTTTTATATTACTGTTATCTACGACTTACAATACATATTATTTTTTAACAAAAAAATATATATAGAAAAATATTGAAATCCTTTTTCGTCCATTGTTTTTCATCATTTTTTTAACGGTGTACTTTTTTATTTCTCAAGTAATTTTAACATTTTTTTTAAAAACGATCTCCAAATATTTTAACTCCTCGTGAATTATTTGTTACTTTCTGTTTTTTGAGTATTTTGAAAGCTGAAAAAAGAATGGAAAAATATGCAAATTTTCTTTTCACCTTTTGAACGCTAATGAATTCCCAAAAGCAAAAGAAACAAAAAATTTATATTTTATTTGAAATTTTTTTTATTAAAAATTCAAATTCATGGCAAATTATTAGAGTCTTTAAACACTTAAAAAAATCCTTTTATTTTCTAAATTTCCAATTAGCATTTATTCTAGTTATATATATTTTTTTTTCGAATGTTATATTTTCGTAATGGAATGTTTTGAAAATGAATAAAATTTAAAATTGTCATTCTATCATCGTCTCTTCAAATTATTGCCCATTTTAGAGCTTTCTATTGTTAAAGAAAAAAATATAAATTTTATGTTCATCTTCCATTTTTTATGTTGTCAAATTTTAAATTTTTTACAAATTTTTATCAAATCATATTTTTTTAGCATGCAAAAAAACGTTTTTTAAAAAAAAAAGTGATATTAAAACAATTCTTTTTTTGTTTTATTCTTTTCAAATACACATGTCAATTCCAGGAAAATTTATTATATTAAAATGTTAGAAGCTCCTTTTGCAAATATATATTTGTTTCTATTCTTGTATAAATCTTTTTTTTTACTTTATTCTGTTTTTTTTTCTATGGATTTTTTTGTTTTACTTTTTTTGAATTTTTTTGGGTGGTCGACAAGTTTTTAAACAAAAGCTCTTGTTAGACATTGTTTTAAGAAGGGCTCATTTTTTTGGTAAACGGATTTCAAAAAAAAATTTTATATATTAGAAAAAGAATTGATTAAAAATGTGCTGACTTGTGAAAGGCTTGGCTTAGCGCACGAGTTCTCGTTATCTCAAGTGGCGTAATATTATTTTTTTTTGTGCTTCTTCTTCTTGCTTGCTTGCTTCTTCATCCATCAACAACATAGGTGGGAAAGTTTTTCGCAGACTACTAAATTGAGAAAAAAAATTAAATAAGTGAAAAATTTTTCGTTTCTAAGCAACGAATGCTTGCACTTTTTTTTATTTCCAAAATTAGAGAACATTTGTTTGAATTTTAAAATCATGAACAAAAAAAAATACAACTAAATTAGCGAAAAATGAGTGGCCGTAAAAAGTCAAGAAAGTTAAACAAACATTCCTTTTTTTTAAAAAAAATGTACTTATTTTTTTCCGTTTTAATTCAAAAAAAAAAGTCCTTTTTTTGTTTGAAAGTTTATAGAAAAAAGTTGTATTTTATTCGATAAGCTGGTGGCTATAACTGAAAAATTTCTTTTCTTCTTCGTTATTTTTTTGATGTCCCAAAATTAGACACGCAATCTCTGTTTTGTTTTTTCTTTGTAGTTTTGCTTCATTCTCTTTTTTTTTGAAGGAACAACACCCGATAGAAGAAGAGAAAAAGATGAAACTTCGTCTTCTTCGTTACATTCAATTTTTTGACAGTTAAGCCCACATCAAAATAAAATATGCAAACAAATGCCAAGAAAAAAGAAAGAAAGAAAAAAATGCACTAAAAAACAAACAATTTAAAAAATGACATTTTTTTTCATTATTATTGCAAAAATTGGAAGAAAAAAAAGCATTATCATTATTTGTTATGATGAAGTTATTTTTATCCCTGAGACAGGTTTTTTTCATAATGTGCGTCATAAAAGGTGATGATGGATAAACCCGATTTTTATTTGTCCTTTTTTTTCTACCATATTATTCTTGTGTATTAAACCTATTGTGGTCAAAATTGAAAGTTCATAAACGAGGAGGATTAAAACATATATTGTGCAATTCCTAAACGAAAAAGAAAGAAAGAAATGCATTCTTCGAAATATACTTTCGGTAATGGAAAAGGTTAAAAATAGGAAAGCAAAAAAAGGAGATATGATGAAATAATGATGTTGATCTTCAAAAAAATTGTAAAGTTAAGTGCATCATGGGTGGTCATCAGAAGTCAATGAGAAGTAAAAGAGAAAACAAAGGATGATTGTATATTTTTATCTTTGTCTGAACTTTTTCTTTTTTCATCATGCACTTTCTTCTTTTTTTGTATTTCTTTTCTTCTTCTGTCATCATCATAAAAGGCTTTTTTGTTATTAATGTTAGCGATCCTTCATTATGAAGATAATCATAATGGGTTGTGAAGAATGATGATGATGATGAAGAAGACACCAGTCAGTGTCGGGGGGAACGCAAAAAATGGAGGGGGGGAGATTAACGACTTACTATATGCAAGGATAGTGATTATAGTTGGTAGGTAAGCTTAACCCGACGACTTACTGGTTTTGATTTGATGACCACGACAAATCAAAAAAAAAGATGATGATGAAGAAGAAAGAAAGAAAAAAAAAGTTAAGTGTGTGCATATTTTTACCCTTAAACTTTCACAACTAACTAACTACTACCACTACCTCCATCATTGAACTTCTATATTCAGACACAAGCCATTATCGGTGACGCGTAACACTGTTGTTTTCTTCATACAAAAAAAAGTTTTTTTGGTAAAAAATATCGTCCCCACCCCTTCTCTAATAAGATACGACGTAAAGTAGTGTAGACATTTAACTTTTGACTCTCGGGGCGGCCCCGATAGAAAAATCCCTAAAAGCTCTGCGCAACTTGTACATATCGGTCAGTGGTGGGGGAAGATCGCAAAAGTCCTTACTCAAGTGCTTTATGCAAACAACCCTCCTTTGTGTTGAACTAAACTAAAATTGCTCAAAACGGCTAAACAAGCTGACCACCGTTCAGTATTCAACTCAATATTTACGAGATGAATAACTCATTGGTTTTCGCGCTGATTTATTTTATAGGCAAGTTAATTTTTTTTTGGCATTTATCTTTTTTTTAATCAAAAACATTAAAGTCTTTGATTTTATATTTTCAAAGACTTTATTTTTACCTTTTTAATTAATTTTTTTTAAAAAATATTTAAAATTCTTTAGTTTCTGCTTTTGCTCAAAATACTCCTGTAATTGGTGGATCTTGTAAAACTGGTACACCAGATGTTCAAATTGGAGCAAAACAAACTCAATTTTTCTTAAAGTGTGAAGCCAACGATGAGTAAGATTCTAAACATATTTATTTTTGTATTTCTATATTTTTTTCTATTTAATTTAGTTCTCAAGATGGTAACGGTATTTGGGTTGTTAAAAGCCGAGCAGCTGCAGCTCCGGGCTCAAATGAAAATCAGAATGCACAACAACATCCACAAAAAATGCGAAAAGTTCAAATGAGCAATGTTTGCGGTTAGAATAAATTTTTTTTCAAAAATTATTTTAACAAAAATATTACTATTTAATTCTTTTTTACAGAACAAGATAGTAGCGCTCGAGAAGGTCAAGCCTGTACAACTTCTGAAACTTGCCTTCAACAAAATTATGAACAAGCTGGATCATATCTTCAATGTGACAGCACGTAAGAAATATTACCAATCATATTTTTTTGCTTATCATTATTTCATACAAATTTTTAGCAGTCAACGATGGATTAAACGTAGTTGCCAACAAGATTTCGTGTTTAGCTTTGAACATCAATCCTGTATTGGTCATACCAAAACGATTCGACATGTTGCTCGTGAGTATTTTTCTCAAAAAAATCTTTCGTTCCACATTCCACTTGACATTTTTTTTCTCCATTTTCTTGCGCAAAAGTGGCTTTGCGCACACTTTCACCTTTTGATTTCTAAAAAAGTTTTTTTTTCTAAAATGCTACCGTTTTAGGCCAAGCTGCCTCAGGTGGCGTTATCTGCACTTATACACAGTGCAACAATAATAATAATCCCTGTTCTATTGGTACTTGCAACAATGGATATTGCTGCAGTTCTGCTCCAATTGCTCCAATTCAAGGTTTGTTTGTTGTGGACTATTAAAAAGCACTCAAAGAAGCAAAACACATATTTTTCTTTTGTAATAAATTTAACGCTTTTTTTTAATAATGTTTTTAAAAAATATTGCTAACCAAATTAACGCTTTTTTTACCCTGTGTGTTTTTATTGCAGGAAGAAATAATGAAACTCTAACAAAAATGAATTCAACAAATAATAATGACATTTTGAATGAAACAGTTGCAGATTTTCCAATTGGTCCACCGGGTTTTGGTTTACCCAGTGAAATCTCCACCCTTGATCGGGTACTGATTAAAGCATCTGGAAACGGATGTGCGATTTACATATAATTATTTATTACCGTAACTTTTCCAAAATAATCCTTAAAATATAAGATAATAATTGCTTAAAATTGCTTTTGTTTTGCAAAAAATAGGCATTTTCTATCTCCTTTCCTTTTTAACAACCACCCTTAAAGGTTCCAATTTTTTTCCGCTATTTTAGTTGGATGTGCTGCAGGATTTTCTTCTCCAATAAAATGTACAGCTTCTCGTGAATGCCCTCCTGGATTGTTTTGTGATGTGGCTGTAGATCTGTGTTGCCCCTTACTGCTTCCCTTAACAGATATTTCAAATCCTAATAAACAACGTTCTGATGTTAAACGAAGACCGATAACCAGTTAGTTTAACCCCCTAACCAAAAAATTCAAAAAATTTACAAAAATAAATTATTTAAATTTATTATTTTTCAGTCAGTCAATCATGTCCATCATGCCGTGTTCCACAAATTATTCAAATTCGTAAGTTTGAATCACGCAAATAAAATAACATACACGCCTGTTTTTTTTGTTTGTTTTAATTTTACCATTTTTTATCCCATTTTGTGTTACACTAATTTTGCTTTAACATTTTGCTTTGCCCCTTGCTTTTAGCAAATAACCATTGTAATCAAAAATGTCCACGTGGATATGTTAGTTGCTGTAATACCCAAGCTTCCTCATGTTGCCTAAAACAACAATGTTCCAGCGGTCAAATTTCAACAGGTCGAAGATGCTTTGCTACATGTGCTTCTGGGCAAGTTTGTGTATCTGGAGTCTGCTGTTCACAACAACAAGCTAGTGAGTACATCTCACATTTGCTTTTTTTTATTGCTGTGTTTTTGCACTATCATCTAACTTCACCCCACTCTATTATAACAATTACCTTTGTTTTCTCTTTTTAGGTTGCCCCGGAGGTGGAATGCCCTACGGTACCTGTAATAGTGGATACTGTTCCGCTGGATACCAGTGTATCCAATCTACTAACATGTGTTGTGCAAGTGTCAGACAAATTAGTAAGTGATACAAACATCCCAAAAACTTTCAACAACAAATAATAATATTCAATTCTATTCTAACTTTGATAATTTGAAGGTACTTCATGCCCCGGTAATCGTGTCGCAGTTGGAAGTTGTATGAATGGACGATGTGGTTCTGGATATTCTTGTAATGTTCAAAGTAACTCTTGTTGCCCTGATCCAACAATCTGCCCTGATGGAACCCAAGCTGCTGGTGCATGTGTTAATAATCTTTGTGGTACTGGATTCACTTGCACAAATAATCTCTGCTGTTCCTCTGCTTCTACCACTCCTCGTTGTCTTGATGGAAGTTCAGCTGTTGGAGCATGTATCAGTGGTCGATGTGGATCTGGATTCACTTGTACAACTGGAAACATCTGTTGTCCATCAACTCTTACTGGTAAAAATATTTTGAACAAAAATTTTCTAATCATTAATTATGTTTTGTAGTATGCCCCGCTGGTCAAACATCCATTGGAGTATGTGTTAATGGTATCTGTCCTGCTGGTTATACCTGTGTTAATAATAATTGCTGTGGTGCCGCTAATACAATTACTTGTGATGCAGCTGATGCTTCTGGACCATGTGTTGATGGTTTATGCCCAGATGGATATCTTTGTGACAATGATGCTACAGATCCACAATGTTGCCCTAATGTTGATCTTACTGCACAAATCGGTCCATGCATTGATAACGCTTGTCCAGCAGGTTATTTGTGCGTTATTTCAAGACAAATTTGCTTTGAACGACTTGATGGTGGTGGTGATCCAACTGCTGCTGGTCCATGTATTGACGGATTATGCCCGGCTGGTTTCACCTGTAATACGGTTCGTGCTTCAGATTTGATACAATCATTACTATAATTTTAATATTCATTTTAGGCCACAAACGAATGCCTCCCAACCGCAGGATAAATACAAATGGTTGTTATGTGACAATCAAGCAAATCATTTTTATGTTAAAATTTAAATAACACACATCTAAATTCAGTATGCCTGTTTGAGCATCATTTTCATTGTTTTCATTATTCTTTTATTTATTTTAATGCAATTAGTAATTTATTATTATTATTATTTTAATTTATAATATTTTTAAATTAAACTTTAATTTATATAGTTGTTAAGCTTTCAAAGTGCAACAAAAATGCTTTTTTTCACATCCATGGGTCCAAGCCTTGTACCAAAATTAAACTTTCTTTTAAATATCATTTTTAAATTGTACAAAGCATTTTAACTTTTTCAAAAAAAAAGATATATAAAAATGCTCCATTAATTTCGCAAAATTTTGGCATCTCGGTTAAAAAATGCGCAAAAATTCATTCTTTTTTTCTCTGCAAAGCAAGTACACTTTTGAGCACTACATGATAATATTTTTTTGTTCAATGCTTTGCTTGCCAAATTCATTACAAAAAAAAACTTTATTTTTTTGTCTGTCGTCTTTTTTCTTCTTCTTCTGATTGAACAAGTCAATTTGGGATCTCTATTATTTAAAACTGAAAAAACGACTTTGACTGTATTATTGCAATGAAATGTTTAAAAACAATAATCAAACTGTTTGTTAAAAGCAAAGACATGTTGAAAAATAACAAAAACAAATCACATTAAAAGTTAAAAAAAAGTTTTATGCAACTTTTAACAAATTTTTAATGGATACACAATTAAAATTTAAAAATGAAAGTTCTTTACATTTGAGGAGGTGTAAAAAATGGTAAAATTTGAGAAGCAAAAAAGTTCATTAAAGCGGTTACAGTAGGCGGTTAAACACTTCTGTAATTATAAAAAAACCAATCATCGCAATCTTCTCATATTTTTTGGGAAATAAAAATTAATTTCATTTTACTAACAAATATCAAACAAAAAAATTAATAAGCTGGATAGCCAATAAAACAATCAAAAACTATAATAATAATATCAAATTTCAAAACCCTTTTCTCCGAATACGACGAGCCAGATGAATGTCCTTTGGCAAGATGTTGGCACATTTAGAAATCTTTATTATTTTAAAACTATTTGATGGTTATCGAAAATTCTTTCTTCAAATGAATAATTTTTTAGAGTTTATAACTGAGAACTTGTGCAGTATTTTAACTATCTGAAAAACTATGAAAGTATCTTCTTTTTTTAAATATTAATAAGCCTGTTTTTATTGTAAAGTTTATAAGCAATATGTCAGCGCTTTTTTATAAATTTTATCCTTATTTTTGATATTCATTTCTTTCGTGATTCATTTCTGTCTGCTCTCGTAATCGTGGCGCCAAAAGTAACATGCTAAATTTGTTTTGCGCAACTGCGATCTCTTCGACTTTTTCCATGTCTTAAAGCAAAGACCAGCAGGTCAAGGAAGCGTGCGCACACGGAAGAAAGCTGGTGACAAAAGGAACCTTTTGTGGCAATTGTGGCTTGTTTTTTGTCTGGCTGCAAGGGTCCTTTGAAAGGAGCTTCCAATCACTAGAACAACTTGGTCAGTGTTGTCAATGTCAGTTTGGAGAGGTAGTTTTTGCAGTCAGTTTTAAAAAACAAATTTTCACTCTTTTTTTGCTTGCTCATATAACTTCTTATTTTTTTCTTGTTTTATTATTAGTTCATGTTTATGAAATAAAGTGATAGATTTATTTTAGCTTAAATTAAGCTTAAATGCCAAGAGCATATGAAAATGGAACTTTTTTATGCAAATAAAGAATGTTCACATTTTATTTTGAATTAAAATTGACAAAAATATTAAAGTACCGTACCAAATTTTTATTTTGCATTTTTTAATATTTTGGGTGTGCTTTAAACTGAAAACAAAAATGTGAAATATATTCTATTCAAAAAGCGCTATTTTTTCATTGTTTTTTTTTATAAAAGCAGCATACAAAAAAAATTCTCATAAAAAAAGGCTGTTCCTTTACTGCTTCTTTTGCTTTCTTTTTCACAATGCAATGAGATGGCCATTGGCATAACCTTTTTTCTGTTCCACACATCAAGCGTTGCAAAAGAGAAAAATCGAAAAAGAATGATTTATGATAGTTATGACTAAGAGAAACTTACTGTTCAATTTGATTTTTTTTTACTTCTTTCGATTTTTAAATTTGTAAATAGCAGTTAATAAAACTGTTAACGTGAATATTTTGGATAAAACTTTAACAAGAAGTAATTGAATTTTTTAGACAACAAAAATATTCCATGGATTATTTTTCAAACCTCAGACGTCCAGAACGGAAAAAATCTCCGAAAAGAGAATTAACAAGTAATGTTTTGAAAAAAGGTTTTAAAAAATTTAATTCTGTTTATTTTAGCTTTCATTGAGGAACAAATCAATGATTCAATTAAAAGCGAAACAATGAAAGAAGCAGCTGATATTCTTCGTGAAAATAGGAATGATATTATCCTGTTTTTAAGTGAATGTTTCAAAAAGGGTAAGCTTTAAATATTATATGGTACAGTATACTTTTATAACTAAAATTTTAGCACCGAAAAATGCTTTGGTTAATTACATTTGGAATTCAGTTCTTCATCAATCCAAATTTATTAAAGTAACCTATTTATTGGCAAAAATTGCCGAAAAACTTGAATATCAACGTGATTCTATTTTTATTATGTCTGATGAAGAATTACAAGAACGCAAACGTAAGGTAAGTATTGAGATCAGAGATACAAATTATTATGCATAAAACTAAGTAATTCATCGAAAGAATTTTTTTAATATCTTCAAAAACGATAATGTTAGAATAAACTTAAAGTTATTATAACTCAAAATGTTATCATAAAGTATATATTCAAAATTTTAGGTTGAAAGAGTAATGGCAACACGTCAACAAATACAAGAAAAATCTCAAGAAAAAGAAAAAGAGAAATTTGAGCCACCGGCTAAAAAGCGGATGAGTGATGTTGATGATTCACGTCCTATTCACCCAAAATTTATCCCACCTGGATCAGTTTTTGATGGTCATGGACCAGGACCAAGTCGTGGACCACCTAAATCTCTTGCTCCTCAAATTGCTGATCCATCACTTCTCAGTCAAATTTCTTCTGAATCTTCTCAAAATCGAACTGAAACTCTTTTATCTTCAACTAATTTCGATACTGGTGATTCCGCTGCTGGATCTTCAAAGAGTTCTTCATCTTCAAAATCAAATTGCCGCCATAATTCTGGTAATAAATCAACATCAGCTGCACAAACTCGTCAGCAATACAATGAAATTAACAAGAGAAGAGCTGAAAAAGAAAAAAATTCAAAAGAATATAAACTTGTGAGTTACGGTAGTTTCAAAATCACGTATTTATTAAATTATTTAGGTTGATAGTGAATGCATGAGAAACATGGAAGGACCTAATCCGACTGGCACCATTGTTTCTTTCCCGAATTGTCTTCAAGAATGCCGTTATCCTGCTGTAAGTTTTTTTTTCGTTTATTTTTAAATTTTAATATTTTATTTTTTAGTATCGAAATCTTGAAACATGGAATCAAACACATGATTACGAAGATGAAATAAAAGATGCCTTTCATGCCTTCCGTAACAGTAGTGTTGTTGCTGCACCACTTAAACGCCCTCAAAATTTGTTCATCTTTGATTCAATGCCAACTTCATTTGTATTTGAAGTAATTTTTGATAAAGTAAAATGTATTGAATGCAGTTTTCCGAATGCACCATCGTAAGTTTTTTCATCTCAACGTTTTTTTTATGAGGAATTACGGTAAAAATAGATACCAAATTTTACAAAAAAGCGTTCCACAAGTTTTGAAAAAATTGTATAAGATTGAAAAGAACAGAATTCTTAATTCATTTAGTTTTTTTTTTCAGTTGGATCAATGAATTCTTGAAAAATGAAATTGAAAAACAAAGAAATGATTATGAAATTAAAAATGTTTTTGTTAATGTCGGGCTCGATTTTATAACTCTGGAACCAGATTGTGATACTGCTTTGAAACATGCATCTAATTTTTACAAGAATTTTTTGAAACTTTTAATCAGTGCTTTTCATCCAGATGGTCCAAAAAGGTATGCACATGATACAGAATCTTCAGAAGTGGTAAAAATTATTCCACCAAATGTAACGTTTATTAATATTCCACAAGTTCAACCACTTAATGGTGCTTTAAATCAAAGAATTATAAGAATGAATAATTCAATTGCTTCTTTTGTGAAAGAATGGAAAGAATCTGAAGAAAAAGATAAGATTTCGGTAGAATATTTTGATTGGGCTGCTGCATCTTCTAAATTTGTTGAATGCTCTAAAAGTCACCTTTGGAAGAGAAATCGAAAACTTATGATTTATTTGCAGGAAAAACGAGGATTTTCTTTGCGATCATAGATTTCAAATGGATCATAACATCTTGTTTTCATTATCCAATTTTTTGTTTAGTAATTTTTTTGTTTTTATTTATGATACAAGAAATAAAAATTTTTGAATAATATATTTTCTTTTCTTTTTACTGACATTTTTTGGTTACAGTATAAAAAATTCATCGTTTTTGAAGATTAATGGCCTGATCTTTGTGACGTAATTTTTCATGGAGATATTCTAAGAAAAGTTTTTTCTCAAGAGCAAAATGTCACAGATATCTTCGAAAAGGTCAACCAAATTTGCTTTCTTAGTTTCCTGAAAATTGGGATCAACATTAGATTCAAATTTCGCGAATCTAACAATTAAAAATTTTAAAAAGCTTTAAAAACATCGTTCCCACTGATCCACACTGTTGATTTATGCCCAAGTTAAGTACGGGCCAGCTGGGCTGAAAACATCTATAGAAAATGAATTAATTTATCTTAAATTCTTTATTAAAATCTTCAAAAACTATGTTCGCGTACTGTCTCAAAAATTCCACATTACTAAAACTATTACAAAAGAAGAACCAAAATTAAAATTAATCTTTTAGACAGAAAATTTTATGTGTTCATTAATTCATGAAAATATTTAAATTTTAAAATTTTTTATTAGCTGTTGGCAATCATTACACAACGCCAGCAGTCTTCTTTTCCTTTTTTTTGAAGAATGTGAATTTATTTTTTATTGTTCGCGGTTTATTTAAGCTTTTTTAGAATCTTGTGTATTCTCCGGCTTAAACTACTGTTAAACGTGAAAAATTCGTCGTATTGCTTTCAATAATGGCAGAAGGTGATAGTAAAAATGGCGATATTCATCAAAAATTAGATAAGATTCATGAAACTCAAGCTGTTATTACAAATTACTTGTATACATTGAATCAATTTATTTTGCAAACTCATTTTAATGTTAATGAACAATTCTCTGATACTCTTACAGCTTTACAATTTGGTTCAACATTAATGGGTGGTAAGGTTCTTTAATATATTTTTATAATGGATTAAATATATTTGTCAACATTTTTAGAACGTTTAAAAGGTATTAAATCTGAAGATGTTAAAGAAAATAGTGGACAAGAATCAAAAGATAAAAAAGGAAGTGAAGAAGAAGATTCTGATATATTTTGTAAGTCTTTTTTCCGAACAATTTCTTCCCAGTACGTAATTATTTTTAGCAAAATTTCCTCATAGCGCATTGATAACACCTTCCTCTTTTTTAGCTGCTGCATCACCAAGTAAAAATTTTATGATTGAACCTCAAACTCGTAAGTTTCATTTTAAAATTTTTTTGCTTCATATAACTTTTTTGTTTTTAGCCGTGCCTTCAACATCTATCGCAGAACTTTATGAAAATATTGCTAAAGCACCTGGTTCAAAAGCTTATAAACGCAATTTTCCAGCTGTTTTAAAATCTCCTAATCTTTCTATTGGTTTGTTACTTTTGTTAATATTATACTGTAAGTAACCTATTATCATGTTTAGTTGCTGAAGGATCAAATACAAGTTTATCAGGACAAGGTTCAGCACCTCCGAGCCAATCATCCATTCTCTCTCCAATTACAAGAAGAAAGCCTAAAACAAATATGCCTCCATTGACTCGTAAGTTTTCCTTTTCGGAAAACAAAAACATTTTTATTTCAAATTTTTTAGCTAATCCATGTGATCTTTCCTCTCGTCCTCCTCGAAGAATTACTGCTCCAAGTTCCTTCAAAGAACCGTCATTGAAAAAGAAGATGCGACGAACTTAGATATTGATTTTAGTATTTTATTTCGATGTATGTTTATTATTATAATGTGAATTAATAAAATAAACTTAAGATTTTCTTTGAATATGTGTGTAAAAAGAATTATAATCATAAATTTTATAATCAAAATTAAACAATTAACATATTTAAAAAAGGGCAACAAAATGCAAAATACAACACCGAGAAGTCTAATAATAATGAACAATAAAAAAAACTAATTACATTTAAATATTTGTATGTAGCAAAATAACACGTAATAATAAAGCAAAAAAAAATCTCATTGCAAGCAATAAATTATTTTCTAAACTCGTATTTCATACAAGAAGAGCTTTTTGATTTAAACTCTTTCACGATCAACCAATTGAGCCGCCAATGTTTTTGAGATTTGTCGACGAGATGGTGAAACACTTTGCCGAGTTCGTTTCATTGGTACTGGAGGACCATCTGATGCAACATAACCTTCTTTGAGATCTAAAAAATGAACAGATTAAAGAAAAAATTAGATTGCAATGATTAAACGAACTTGTCATAATCCGTTCAAAATCCCCATCAGCAATATCACTAGATGCCAATTTCTTTGTTCGAACTCTATCATTTCCATTAAGCCTTGCTGCCAATTCATTCATTAAAGCAGGAGTTTTTCCAGGTGTTTTTCGAATTGTTGCTTGCTTCTTTTCACTTTCTCGAGTTCGTTCTTGTTGCACCTTTCTTTCTTTCAGTTCAGCAGAACATTTTTGAAATGATTTAATAAAATTTGAAATATATGTGAAGAAGATATTTGGTTGTTGTTTTCGAGCATTTTCACCAAAGAATTCAACACAAGTGGTAAATGTTTCCTAAAAGATTGTATGTAATAAAATAATGATTGAGGATCAAATTTTTGAAAACTTACAGTTGCCAATTTTAATTCAGCTCGAAGTTCATTCATGGTTACTGTAGATTTTTCAACAAATTCTCGAAGAGCCACTGGGCTATCATTACCCTTTTGTTCATGTTCTCGAAGAACCATGTTAAACATATTTTCAAGTTCACGAGCATCAGTTTGAATTGAATCAAGATTAACTAAAATTTTCAAAGTTTCTTTCAAAACTTTTAACTTCAAAACTAACCTTGTGCGGCAGTATCAATGCATTTAAGCTGTTCATCAAATTTGGCAAGATTTGGAAATTGTTCATTAATACAATTACAGATTGCATGCAAAAGAGTTAATTTATGATCACTCGAACTCTTCATTACTTTCAACTAAAAAAAGAAATATAAATAACTATCTTTAAAATTTTTGAATGAAATACCGTATCCAAACTTGAAATTTTGAATCCATAAACCGCTCCTTTACGATGTCCATTCAAAAAATTACCATAAAGTAAAACAATTTCCAAAACTTGGTGAAAAAGATTTGCTTCTTTTATTGAAGTTGAAGCAGCCGTAAGATTCATTAATGATGGCTTCATCAATTTAACAGATTCTTCAAAGCTTGCCATAAATGACATCAACTTTAATTTAAATGGAAGACGTTCAATATCAATCAAAGCAGCAACAAATTGATCTTCAATTGATAAACCTTCAAATGAACCATTATTCTTTGCAGCATATTCTTTATACATTTCAATTTCTTCTGTATTCGGAACAACAGGAAGTAAAATATCAACAAGTTCAGGAGGTAACAATTTTAAATCAAGTCGATGCACAGCAATCATAATTTCGCTTGCTGGACGTGCAATTTTTCGACGAGTAATTGCAATATTTTGTAACCGTTTACTGGAAAGTAGGGTTACTGTACTTTCTTTAGCTGGATTCGATGTTGTTGATGGTGCTGGAGAATGTTGTGAAGCTTCAAGATTTGAAGTTGAATGAGTCATAACTTTAAAATTATCTTCAAGGAAGCTAAAGTCCACTTTATCTTGCAATTTTTCATCATTCAAATCCATAAATACTGTTCCCTTGACTTCATTGGGCTTCAAAGCTGACCATGTAAGCTGTGGAAGTTTATTTCTAAAAAAGATTTCAGGATGCGAATAATAAAGAATGGACAAACTTTGGTTGAATAACACGTCGTAAAGTTTTACATTCTTGATTATCCGCAGGCTTCATAAAACCAGCAAGTGGTGGCGGGGGAGGAGGACCACCTGCTTTTCCAAGTGGAGGTGGAGGTCCAGGTGGTGGTGGGGGCGGTGGTGGTCCACCTTTTACTGGAGCAAGCTGAGGTGCCGGAGGTGGTGGTGGCGGTGGTGGAGCATTCGTAGATACTGGTGCAATTGAAGTACGTTCTGGAGGCTTTGGCGGTGATTTTTCTGATAAATCAACAGCAGGCTTACTTTGTACAGCTCTTAATTCATCTACAAAATTTTATTCAAATTTTAAAAAAATGAAAAAAAATAGAAATCTGCTAACCTTCCATAGACTTTTTAATTGCAGTTAATTCATTCAAACGAAGTTCAAGTCTTGCATAATTCTCCTTGGTTTTTTGTAACTCTTCTTCTTTTGATTTAAGTTCAGCATTATGGGCAGAAACTAATGCACCTTGTTCAACTTTAATATCATTGATTTGTCGCTCTAATCGAGCTTTGTAAGAATAATATTCAGCTGCAGCTTGTTGATTCTTTTCACGCGACTGTAAAAAAGAAAATAATTATTACAGTAACTTCTATATAATTTTTTCAAATACCTGAGATAATTGAACACTTAAACTATCACATCGTTGTTGAGCTTCAACAAATTGATTAGATATATCAAGAAGATGTTGAACATCGATAATATTTTGAAGGTATGATTGTCGATGTGTTTGAAGTTGTTCACTTTCATTATCACCCAATTCCTAAATTTTACTATACAGATGAGTAAAAAATGGCAGACAGCGTTACCTCCAAGTAATCTTCTAAACCAAGAAGATTAAATTCATGTTGAAGAAATACTCGATAATTTTTATCTTCAACGAAATGAACAAACATATTAATAAATTGCATACACGAAGACATAAATTCAACATGGAATTCAACGGGATAACGAAAGAAATAGAAAAGAGTTCTAAATCGTTTAGTTTCATGGTAATCCTAAAATTTCAACAGAAATTTACAGTCAGAAAGTAATATTACAAATATCTTACATCTCTAAATCTATCAAATGCTTTAACAACCAGTTCATGCCCATCTTTAACATAACATATTGCAGATAATAATTCAACCACAAGTGTTTTAGTTCTTAAACTTGGATGAAGAATACTTCGAACAATACTGTATATTGCTTCAGAATCATTAAATACTTTGTTAAAACCAAATTTGTTATTCATAATAGCTCGAAGGCAAGAAACACAAACATGAATATCATCTTCAACATCACCAACATGTTTGCTAACTTTCGAAGATTTTGTTGATGATAAACTTTGACGCTTGAACCATTTTGATTCATCTGCAGCTGCTAAGACAGTAGAATCTGCAGTATTATTTACAAATACACTACTTTCATTCATACAACCAAAGGAAGAACTTGATTGAGCAGTCAAAGTTGAAATATTAAAAGATGAATCTTGCAGTTGTCGCATGTAATCAACAATAACTCGAAGGCCATGATTAGGCTCATCCAGAAATGTTCGAACCCAGTCAATACTATTTGTTCGAAGAGAAATTTCAATATGTTTCAAAATTGTCGTTGAAGTTTCTTCTCCAAGTAATTTTTTCTTCTTTTTCAAAGTTTTTTTATCCTGATAAGCCAAAAGTTTTTCAATATAGACAGCAGGATCTGTAACAATCGTAACATTATGCATTCGACGTTGGTCACAGACAAGATTCCATTTCTTTGCTAAATTACAATCTCGAAGAGTTCGAACTTTATCAGGTGGTAAATCCATCATTTTCTGTAATAACAAACGGATTGTTTGAATTGTTAAAATGGTTTTTTTTAAAAGCTTACAACAACTTCATCGAATTCTCGAAGAATTTCTTCTTCTGATGGCATTTGTGGTTGAGACATGACATCGGCGATAGTCGAACCATTTTGACTTTCACCACTACTGCCAGCCCTTGAATGGGGCAATTCAATTACGACCATAGAGGTCGAGGATTTATTTTCGATATCAGACACGATTGCAGCAGAAGAATAGAATGAGGCAGATCTGAATAAGAATAAATAAATAATAAATCAAGGGTAGAAAAAATACAAATAAAAGAGAAACAAGCGGAAATGATGCACGTTTACAATTAGAGAAGTAAAAAAAGAGCAGGTTGTTAATCTTTAGAACGAATATACGCGCAAACAAGAAGAAGTTTTGAACGCACGCTCGTTCACTCATTGCAACCGACAAAAGAAGCATTAAAAAATATACGACCAAAAAAATAAAGAAATACCTATTGCATCGACAAACGTCAAAAAGCTTAAAATCAAAACGTCTAAAAGAAAGAAAGCAATGAGTTTAAAGAAATACAAAAACAACGACACTTATCAAAATGAAATACAAAAAAAAGAAATTTGTTCAACATTATTAATTCTCAAAAGGAGAGAAGAACCTCTTCCACGGTAATGAAAAAAAAATGACAAAAAAAGAGAAAGAAAAGAAGCAGTGTTTAGAGTACCAAAATAGAAAGTACTAATCGATCATGCAAAAGACGTGAAACATCCACAAAAATATAACTTTTTTTTGTAATAAAAAAGAAATGTCCTGTTATTCGTGTTTTTTTTTCTTTTACAATCGCCACCTTTTCTAACCAAAATCATAAGAGCGTAACCGATTGGTCCTCCTCCCAATTTTTCCTTCTACAATGACTCATCCAATTAAATTTTTTTGAAAAAAAAACATTGAAAAATCAAAATAACAAAAGTGAGTATGCTAAGGCGTTTCAGCCTCGAGAGCAGCACAATCAAGGTGAATCACACTTGAAAATAAAATAAAAATATTTTAAAACATGTCTTAAATTTCATAAATAAAAAACGATGGCTGCTGTGCTTCGGAAGTGAATAAGAAATAAAAATATAAAAAATAAACATCAACGTAAAAGCTGATAAAACAACGATAAAAAAAAGTTTTGGAAAAAAAGGCTTAAAGAGCAAGAAGAACAAAGGTAAGGTTGATATCATTGAAGGAAAAAAATATTGTCAAACTTGTTGATGAAGTGGAACAATCAAAAATAGACAAACAATATTTTTTAAAAAAATATCATTTTTTAAAAAAAATTATTCATACCAAACAACTGTTATTAGTAAAAACTAAAACAACCCGGCACAAATGGACTAATCTTTGGAAGAAGGAGATGAAAAAAAAAAGTAAATCTATGTAATGTGTTTGGTCAAAAGGCTTGTCTTTCTTTGATCCATTGAAACATATGAACTGCATTAAAAGATGAAATACTGCTATAATAAAGGAAATAAGAGCTGGAAGAAGACTACAACGGTGCTAAAAAAGAAGAAAAGAGAATAATTCCATTAGAATTTAGTAAGCGTGCGCACGCCATACTAATAAATGACAAAAGAGGAAAAGCTAAGCTAAACGCCATTGGGCACTATAAAGCCTAAAATGCAGCCACAAGCAGCTGTCCACTAAAAGCAAAAAAAAATGTGGCCTTTGCCATTTATTCATCAGCATCGGAATGAATACAATTTCTTTCTCTTTTTTTTGCTTTTTATGTGAACAAATGAGTAATCTTTTTTTACATAATTCTATACACATATGGTAAAAGCATTTTTCTTCTTTTTTCGGCTTTTCCAATCATGTCACACGTAAATTATAATGTAAATATGGTAAAGACATTTTAAAGAAAAAAAGAACAACAAGCCAAAAGTATCAATGTTTTTATCATGATCAAATAATTGGTGATCGTATGATTTGTTTTTTTTTCTCCGTGCTTGTGAAAGAGCACCCCTATTTCCTGTCTCGACTTCAACAACTTAAGACAAACAACATTTTACAATTCAAACAGGACGCACATCACCAAAATAAGTTCAATTTCTTCTTTTCGCAGTCTTAAAGGAAATTTTGTTTGGTGGAATGCTATCGCTTAAAACTCTATTTGTCATAATTTACATTATTGGTCAGCTGTTTAATATTGCTAATACTTATGTTTTGACATGTTATACGCCGTAAGTTTAAACAAAAAATGATTCAACAAAAAAAAATAAGAAGAGTTTTTCTCAAACTAAAAATATAAAAAGTTATTGCAGTGCGTACAGTTTAGCACCTGAAAAGCTAAATGCAAAATTATGTACACATTTAATTATCATTGGATACAGCTATGTCGACACAGATGGCTTAATTCTTTTGCCAAATTCAACACAAATACAACCATATGTTGATTTAAGAAAAGAAAATCCTGAACTTAAAATATTAATATGTTTAACACCAGATAATAGAATAATGAGTCAAATAGTAAATTTTTTCAATTTTTTATAAAAGAAAGCTATTAAAAATCAAAATTTTATAGGTTTTAGATGATAGACTTATGGAACAAATGGCAAATACTCTTGCACTTTATTTGACAAGAAATAATTTAGATGGATTTGACATTGATTGGGAGTTTCCCGTTTGGAGTATTGATGCCAAAAAAACGGATAAAAAAGGCCTTACAACTCTTCTCAAGGTTAAACCATTTTTTTTCTTCATAAAAACTATAAAGAAGAGAAAAAAAACTAAAAATTTCAGACAATAAGAAAACGCTTTGATGAAGAAAAACAAAAAATATTGCTCATGCTTACGATTGGTGCTCCATATACAATTATTAAAAAGGGTTACGATATAAATGCAATAAATCAGTAAGAAAAATATTCAAATTTTAATAAAATTATTGTCTTAAACTTTAGATATGTTGATTATGTACAAATTATGACTTATGACTTTCATGATTACTCTCATTTAGAACCTATTACTGGATTTAATGCACCTCTCAGAGCAGCAAGTTACGAATATGCAATCTTAGCTCGAATGAATTCTGTAAAAACTTAAAAGGATAATAATTATAATAAATACTAAATAATTTTAGGATTATACTGTCAGATATTTAATAAGGATGGGTGTAAACAAAAATATAACAGTATTTGGAATTCCAACATATGGGCGTGGGTTTCATTTAATGTTCAAGCATCTTCATTTTCCTTATGCTCCAGCTACGGGCCCTTCAGCATTTGGAATAGGAATTGATTATAGAACGGTAAGAAAATAAATCTAAGAATTATAGTAAACATCATTAAAAAATATATATTTAAGATATGCAATTTAACTGCACAAGGATATGTTTCGTATTGGAGTAATGCAGCAGCAACGGGGTATTGGGTAAAAGATTATCAATGGCTTTCAAGTGAAAATGCTCGATCAGTACGTGTAAAAACAAATTATGCAAAAGAAATGGGATTAGCTGGGGTAATGATTTTTGGCATGCATACGGATGATTATGACAATGAATGTGGAACGGGTAAATTTCCATTAATTAGTGCAATACGTGATACCCTTTATTCAAATATTTCTTCTTCAACTACAAAACAATCAAAAAGTGTCAAACAATGGAAAAAGAATAAACATATGAGGGATCAATTTATTGTAGCATAATTTTGCCATGTTTAGAAAAAGAGTCAAAAGTGACCACCAAGTTTTTTTTTCGTTGCAAGAACAATATCTTACGTATTTAAATTTGTTTTTCTATTTTTGGTGTAAATTTTCTTTGATGGTGATTCTCAATTGCAATTGTACATATCATTTTTTTGCTGTTTCTCACAGTATGTTTTTGTTATTTGTATGTATATTGTTTTTTTAAAGGCTGTCGCCGAAATGTTCTTATTTTATAATAAATAATGGCATGAAAAGATAAGAAAGAAAATGAATAATGCTTAAACTCGCAATCGAACTAGCTTTTTTAAAAAAGACAAGTTTAAAAAGCATATTTCTAAAGAAAGGTTTTCCAAATTTGCAGTGGTTTTTTAAAAAGAACACAGACGCCGCTTTTTAAAGGCGGCTAGAACAAAAGAATTCTTCACAAACACCATTTAGAAAAATACAAGTAAAGTAATAACTGACACCTTCGCAGAAATTCATTTATTTATCCACCTCAATAATAAAAAACAAAAGGTTTGAATGACAGTAGTAATCAAACAAGTTAAACGTCTTTCTAAAATTCGTTTTTTAAAAAAACAAAATGTTTAACCGGAACTGTCTCGAACATCGATTAAGTAAAAATTTATTCTACATTTCCAACTCCAACGTCGAAAATGAAGAACCGACTTCAAAAAAAGAGAACTCTAAATTTTTATGCAGAAAATTAATTTATTCTGCTTCCACAACTAACTCATCATTTTCACAATCGCATAAGGGCATAAATTAAGATTTTGATTGTTCGCAATACCTGGTTTTGACATTCTGAACACCTGGAGTTCCAGGATATGGTGAAAATAATTTTTGAGATGCTGTAAATTGTTGGATTTCTGGAGTTTGGGGATCACTGCCTTCCATTTGCCGAGGAAATTCAAGATAATCCTAGAAATGCAAATAAATTTACGGTATGTTGTTTTAGTGCGCGACAATACTGTTTTTTAGTGTTTATTCTTAAAGATAGTGTGGCTTCTTCGATATTTATTTTGTTTTTCGAAAAAATCACATCAAATAAGTTTTCTTAAAAGAAAACAAAAGAAACTGAATTAAAACTTGCTTCATTTGTTTGCAACTTTGATAAAGTATCAACTGATTTTAATGCATTAAATTTCTTTGCCCCATCATTAAATTCATCAAATCGTTCATTCAATTTTTCATATGCTGCAATATGAAGGGAAAGGGTGCTTGCATTTTTGTTTTTGCCTTCTGAATCCTTTGCATTCTTTGATTCATTTTTATTAGAATCAGAATGAATGTTAAAATATTCTGATGGAAAACTTTTTTCAGACCTTTTCCATGAAAGTGAAGATTTTTGTGTATCATGGGTTATATCTCGCAATTTTGGTTAGGCTGCAGTTTTTTTTCTAATGAAGTCGAAAATCTTAATGATAATTCTTCAAATAAATGAAGAATGTCTGTTTGATGATTGTATTTAAAATACTTGATAAAAAATAAGATCATTATTGACAAATTAATTGGTTTATAAAAACTGCATCCTTGTAACAGGTTTTACCGTAATTTTGAACTTTTTTGCTTTTATTTGAAAAGTCTTTTGAGTGAACATTTTCAACAGAAAAACAGCGATGAGGTTGATTTAGATTGAGATTACTGTAACGACTATTTGATGTACCGTGTTTGTCTTTAAATGACAAACAATCTTCCGTTGTTGTCATCTAAAAATAAAATTTTAATTTAATCATCATTTAGGTCTATAAAAATCATTTCAAACACAATAAAGCTAAGACTTTTTTTAATATTCTGAAAATTAAACATTATCAAAAATAATTAAGAAAATTATCATTTTAAACAAACATTCACACTAAAAACTTGGAACTTTGATTTAATAATAATGCGGAAAAAAGTAAAGAATATTGCCTATCGACCAAAAAATACTGCTCTTCTTCGTAATTCAGTTTTTTTATCCATCAAAAATGCCAAAAAATAAAAATGATGAAATATCCGAAAACTGTAAACGCGTTTTTTAAAACGTATTATTTCAAAAGTTTTGTTTATATAGTCGTTTCAACACTTGACCACATTTTTATCTGTTCAATGGATCTACGAAATGTTTCAAATTCTGTGAAATTATTTGAGCAGTAATACAAATTGCAAGAGTGATGCTTTGTTTCTTTTATTATTATTGCAAAAATAAAGTTTTTTGATTGTTGGTTAAAAGTTTTAGTTTCGTTTTTTATCCGTTGGAATAATGTCAGAATCACCTGTTAATTCATACATTACAGTAACAGCTAAAATCGCATTCAAAAAAGGCCATCTCAAGCTCTAATAAAATGTACGGTATTTCTGAGATTTTTCAACATAAAATTCTTCAGAATCATAAAGATTGACAAAAATGGAAGTTTTGCTAATGTTTTTTTTAACCAAAAAATTTAAAAATCTAATATTTTAAATTTGTTACGTTTTATGGATTAAAATAAGCTGCATATTTTTCGCCCAAATCGAATGTATAATCACAAATTTTATAATTAGTATGAAATTTTAATATTTCATATTATTAGCCAAAATTTTTTAGACAGTCCTCGAAATTTTGATTTTAATTTAAACGAAAAAAATAAAATTTCAACAATTTTTCAATAAAAGATGTTTTTAAAAAATTAATGTGAAAGCTTGCACAAAATTCTTACCGCGATCCTGCTTTTTTTCAACTCGGAAAAATTTTTTTACTTACAGTTTCAAATTTGCTAATATTTTTATGATTTAGATTTAAATTTAAATTTAATTAATTAAATAATTATGGCAAGTAAAACTGTTACACGCGTAAGAAAGAAGGAAGTTGTTAAAGTTCTTCATGGTACACTGTTTAGAACAAATATTAAGTTTGTTTTCAATATTGTTAATCCGATATAAATTCATGTAAATATTTTCAGAGCTCAAATGGCTACTGCTGCTCCTCCTCTTGGTCCACAACTTGGTCAACGTGGTTTGAATGTTGCAAATTTTTGTAAAGAATTCAATAAAGAAACTGGACATATTAAACCTGGTATTAAGCTTTTAGAATTTTGGTGGATTTATTGATGTTATATTTTTAGGTGCTGTTCTTCCAACTCGATTACAAATTAAACCAGATCGAACATATGATTTAGAAATTTGTGCTCCAACAACTTCATGGTTATTGATGAGAGCAGCAGGTATTCGAAGAGGAAGGCAATATGGAGGTATGCAAAATTACATTTTTTGTTTTATTGATGAACTAATGTGAAAGTTTTAGGTGAAGTTGCTGGGAAATTATCTGTCAAACATATTTATGAAATTGCAAAGATAAAATCAAAAGACAAAACTCTTGTTGGTGTGCCTTTGAAAGTAATATATTATCTTTCTTTCCTGGATTTTTTATCGTTTTTAATTTTTAGGAAATTTGTGAAATGATTATTGATAATTGTAGAAAAATAGGAATTAAAGTGCAGCATGATGATCTTGATCCAGTTGAATACAAAGAATTTTTAGACAAACGTCGTGAAACTGTGGCACAACAACTGCAAGAATGGGCTGATAAGAAAGCAGCTAAAATGCTTCGAACAACTTAATCCTTTTTTTGCTTGTGTTATGTATTCAAGTTAGTTTTTACAGTATAACTTTATTGTCCGTAGTGTTTTTTTTTGATTATAGTAAAACATTGTTATTACCCAAAAATATACCGGTTTCTCTTTTTCAAATTATACAAATTGAAATATATTTTAATAAGTATCCCCTGATGTTGAACCTGCTCGTCTTAAAGATGCAAGATGTCGAGGTCGTGCTGTTATATAACTTGTTGAAAGAGTTCGAGGTTTTTCAATATTATTTTCTTTCTGTATAGGATCGGGCCAATGAGGTTGTGGTAATGCATCTAAGCGAATGGGTTTTTGTGTTGACATAGAATGTCGAGCAAAATCTTTTGCAAATCCAAAAAGTCGAAAGGCAGAATTACAATCATTTGGAGATACAGCAGGAGAAGTTGGAGATTTTGGTGACGAACATGAGGCTCTTCGCCGTTGTTGAGCTTGTGCCATTGCTTCCCTCAATTTTATACTTCTTAATTGGCTTGAAAGTTGGGTTACAGTTTGTGTTCGATCATGTAACTCTCCAGTCAGTTGTCTAATTCTGTCTTCCTATAATTATTATATTAATTATACTTGCTACATTCTTTTGTCGTAAAAATAATTCATGACTTACATGTTGTGTAATTTTGTCCTTGTAAAGGGCAACAGTATGTTCAAGCGTTTTTTCAAGTACAGCAGTATGTTTTTGATTTTGTTGAAGTTCTTCTAAAAGTTCTGCATTTTTTTGTTCCTCATTTTCTAGCTGTCTTTCAAGTTCTTCTTCTTTTTCGGAAGAATTGCTCACATTTAGTCTTCGAGTAAGCTCTACAATTATGGTTAATTTTAAAATTTTTTAAAGACATTCAACCTCGATTAATGTTCATAAGTCTGTCAATTTCTGTATGAAGATGTGATAGCATTTGTGTGTTTTGATTTTGAAGAAATGAAATTTGAGCTTTTTCATGTAATTTCCACATTTGATCACGTTCATGAACAGCTTTTTGTAGCTCTAATGGCGCAGATGTTTCCATTTGAAACATTACTAATAAATTAAAAAAATGAAATAAATTATTGTCTTGTTTTTTATTTTAAAAAAATATGGTAGGTATAAAAAATTACAAATGTCACAAGATGGAAGTATGAAAGAAAAAAAAGTATAACTCCTTTTTGTTGAGTTCACGTTTTTTGTAGTTAAAACTTATGGCCAACAGGGGGAAAGAAAGGGAGAAAAAAATGGAATCCGTGTCTTGTTGCGCGGCTGGTTGCACTTACGCTTACACAAAAAAGAAATATAAAATGGACTACTACCGTGAAAAGCAAAGAAGAAGAAGAAAAAAACAACATGAATTGCAATTTTTTCAGCCAAAGTGAAAGAGCTCCTCAACAAAAAGGCTCTCACTATTGTTATCTAAAGGCGGCAAGACTTCTTTGAAATTTAAACTTTTATATTTTTTGACGTCTTTTCCCTTCTTTCTCCCTCTTCCTCTTATCCAAAGCCAAAATCAAATTGGTAAATAATCTAAAAAAAATATAAAACATTTTTTATTCTCAAAAGAATTTAATTTAAAAAGTAACTGATAAGTCTAAGAATCATCTGACATCAAAAAAAAGAATGCATTAAAGGATAATTAAAAATAGATCTTTTTTCCATTTTTATTCCTATCGCAAAGATTAAAAAACGAAGAAATAAAAAGATGTTACGTGAAAAAAAAGTGTAGAATAAAAAAAAACACACTTCTAACATGGAATATGACGTTAGGAAGGGGACAACTGAAAGAGGCTGTTTCGAATCAATAGAAAAAGCTTCGCATTTTAGCTCCACTGAACAGCCTCTAGCAAAAGAAGACATTGCTAAAAGTGGCGCGTCTATGAAAATGTTGTTGACCACAATGAAAAGGAACTTCAATAAATAAAGTTACATTTTTTTGCTCTTGCATATCTGATAATGTTTCCTTATAAAGAAGGCTTGACGGCCAAAAATTAAATAAACTTTTTTTTATTACATTTTACCCATTTTAAACAAAAAAGAAATTTACAGAAAATTTAAAGAAAAAAAAGAAACCTGGGATGTATGAAATTATTTTTGAAAACAAAATGCAGTTTTTGTTTTTGAGATTATTAAAATTTGAAAAAAATAAAAAGAATTATTCAGTTATGTATCTTGCAAGAATTGGCAGCTGAAGAGCATTCATCATATTCTTTCAAGCTCGGATTATCGAGATCACCTCTATTACCTTTTGATCCAGGAGAAGCAAGCGGAGGTCCAAAATTTTTTACACATGCACAACGATATGATTTTGTTGCAGAATTGAAAAGCCTTCTTGGAACACCAACCCATTCACGATTAATTCCACCACTTTTTGTTGTACACCATACTCTGCCACCACTATCTTTATGCCATTCAGAATTACATGGTGGAAAGACTTCCGTTTCTTTCACTTGTTTCTCTTTCCATTCAACAGCTTTTTCAAGTTGCTTTTTAACTTCTTCAAGTCGTTCAGTTGGCTTTCCATCATTCTTATAATAAATTCCTTCAACAACTGCAACAACTTTGTAATCTTTTTCATAAAATTTTATCCAATCAAGTATTCCTAATAATTCTTGTTCTGACATATCACCGAGATCATCAATTAAACCAGCTTCAGAAAAATCACCAGTTACAAATGCACGAGTTGCATCTTTTCCTTAAGCATTTTTTTATACATGATATTAACAATTAATAAATAACTTACCTGAAAAGAAATGATATCCTCCACCAGGTGCATAATGTTTCTTTCCTTTAGAGACATCATAAATTCTTCCAAGAATTGCAAGATAAATTGGCTTTGAAGGTCGACTACCATCAAATAATGCAAGTTGTTCTTTCGTTAATACAGGTAATTCTAAAAAAATATAATTTCTGTAAACAAATACATAAAAATAAAGAATAATACAAACCTCCTGGACTTTTTAATAAAGTTTCAACATGCTCTGGAGTAATTGGTTTTGATTTTGTACGTCTTGTAAAACTTCGAAGTGAAGGTAAGCCAACTGAACTTCTTATATAATTTATTGATGATTTTATTGGTCCAATCTAAAAAATAAAGTAATTATTTATCACATTTTTTGTCATACAGTATTATTACCTCGTATATTTTTTGCAACGCCCAATTTGCTGCAGGTTTTATTGGAACATCAATATCATTGAAAGAGAAAATGAAAGAGATAACAACAATATTAACGGCAATAAAAATAAGTTGTGTCGTATATACAGGAGCTTTTAATATTACTTTATTTCGCATTACAGTACTTAATATAAATTATTAATAAAAAAATAAACACTTGATCGTTTTCTTTTCTTTTAAATATCAAAAGCAAATCATGAACTAACTAATCGATATAAAATAATAAAAAAAGACAAGTCGGTTCTTGTTTTATTTAACTTTTGTTTTTTTAAGAACCGCCGCCTGTTGTTATTTATATGTAGAACCTTGGAAAGAACAAAACGCCAAGTGTAAGACGTTTTTTTACAAATGTGTTTTTAATAAATACCTGGACAGGAGAAAAAAATATGAAAGCAATTATAGTTTGACAAAGCATTTTTTAATTCCAGTTGAAACATTTGGAGTTTTTTAAAATTTAAAAAGCATAAGAGATATCGACGAATACTGGTTTAATAACTATTAAGTTATACGGTAGATTCGATCATTTATAATACATGAATGTATCAGTCAAATTTGATTTTAAATTGGATCTTTATAAAACTTAAGAATGCAGCTTCTTTTCAGTTTATACTAAAATCTTAGTGTTAAAAAATTTTATATGCAATTTATTTTCGGTTTTACAGAAAGTAAAAATACAATAAAGTATACAGGTCACTGAACTAACATGTATTTAAATAAAATATTTTTTGCATTTAAATTTAGCATAATTTTAAGAAACAATTTTATTTAATAAGCTTTCGCTTTTTTAGGATACTGCTTAGCCTTGATAAACGAATGATATTCTCTGTTTTTTTAGACCGAAAAAATATTACAATTAGTGTTTGGTGCATTAACCGTTTATTTCCATTTAAAAAGACCTACCCGACCGATGGCGAAGAACAAAGAAAAGCAAAAGAGAGGAGGAAAAGCGAAGCGAGTTGCTTGCTCCTTTTTTCCATGACGCATCCAGAGAGTTGAATATTGAAAAAGTGTTTTTGGAAAGATCATGGTTTTTTCATCATAAAAAACCGCGTCAATAAAACAGATTGAAACAGTTTTCTTTCAGAGTTTTTTGAATATTTAATTGTTTTAATTTATTATTAAAAAATCCATAAAAATGCTGATTGTACATGTTAATAGTTTAATACATCACATGTTAACCAAAACAAAAAGTTAAAATATTGAATATGCAAATTTCACTCTGCATTATTAATATAAAAAAATTTATGTGTTAAATATTTTTTCATCTGTTTAATTAATACTATTTGCTTGTAACATCTAAGAAAACATTAAATTAATACTGATTCAATGATTTGGAAAAAATTCTTGAACAAACACTGTTTGAACGATTGTTGTAAAAAATTTTAATTTTTTTGTTGATATAAAAATATTAACTAAAAAAATTAACATATTCAGTTCCAAGTTTCTATAAAAAACACTTGTTAAAAAAGATAAGGTAATGAATGCTTCTTATATCAATTATTTAAATTCATTAACATTAATTTTTGGTCTATTTTTAGTGTTAAAAAATTGTTTTTAATCTTTAATAATAAATGCATTTTTTAAAACAAGATAAACGCGTTAAAAATTATGCGATATTACATCATTCTTATGTTTCGACATCAGCGATGGACGCAGTCAAGTTGAATTTAGAAAAAAGCTAGCAGTTGCGTTTTTTCTGTCATTCGCCAGCAGTGTCTACTAATATTTTATTCTCGAAAGTTTTCCACACCATTTTCAAAAAATTTGTGCACAAAAAAATACACAAATTTCGTTATCTTTGCTTGCGCGTCTGTTGGTTCTTCTTGTTTTGTAATAGTGATGTCTGGAAATTAATAATTTTAGTTCCTAGTTGCTAAAATAAACGTTAAAAATTATATTTTTCTAAAAACTTTTGTATTCGATGCTAATTTTTCGTGTTTGACATAACTTTTATAGGCCTAAATGATAAAATTAAGATTTTATTTTTAGATGACAACGAAGGAAGGTAGTTTGCATTTCAAAGGCAAAAATGGTCTTCTTGGCATTATTACATCAAATAGTCGTTACAGTAATCTCAATCTCAATCAACCTCATCGCTGTTTTTCTGTTGAAAATGTTCACTCAAATAGCTTTTCAAATAAAGGCAAAAAAGTTCAAATTTTCGGTAAAATCTGTTACAAGGCTGCAGTTTTTAAAATTAATAAATTCGTTCATAAGGATTCTATTTTTTACAGAATAAATTAATCTAATCAAAAGATCAATATTTTTGACTTCATTAGAAAAAAACTGCAGCCTACACCCAATTGACAGATAAAACCCATGATCCACAAAAATCTTCACTTTCTTGGAAAAGGTCTGAAATCAAAATGCCATCGGAATATTTAAACATTCATTGTGATTCAAATAAAAATGAATCAAAGAATGGAAAAAATCCAGGAGGCAAAAACAAAAATGCAAGCACCCTTTCCCTTCATATTGCAGCATATGAAAATTGTGTTGCTTCGTCTGATTCATTTGAAGAAATTAATGGTAGCAAAGATAAATCCAAGTTAATTAATAAAACTTTGGCAAATGTTAAATATAATACTTTATCATCAGCAATCAGTGTAAGATTTAAATACAACTTAATTTAAAAGGTATCATTCGATCATTGTTTCTTGCTTTTTACAGAATCCATTTGAATTCCCAAGGCAACAAACGGATGAAAAAACTGATCCTGCCGTAATGCAATTTTCAGCATCCCAAAAATTATTTAAACCTAATCAATGGACTGGTAACTTTACCTTTAGTAATAAAACTATAAAAAATTAACAACAAAATTTAATTGTTAGCTTAATTTATAAATTGATAAGTAAAAATGAACTGTATTCATTTATTTCGAGAAAAATGAATTTACCATAGGTACACCAACTAGAATTATTATTTTCCCCGTTTCTATTTTTGGGTTTTTTGTCTGGTTAAAATCCTTGTGGTCAATTTCGCATAATATCCAAACTAACTTTTCATAAGTATGAATATCTGAATTTTGGATAATGCTTGCTTCCCTGCGATGAAAGTTTTTTTGTGCAAAATTTGCTAAATTAATTTATAAAAAACAAATTAATCCAGCTAAATTAATTTGCTTGTTATTTATATTCATGCTGCTTCAGAGGCCTGTGTATATTAAAGTTCACTTAACAAACTTTTTTAACAAAAAATGCAGAAAAAAGAACGCACAAAATGTACCTGAAAACCTTAATTTTTAGTGAAAAGGAAAAGGTGATTGTTGATAAAAATTTATATTTTTTGTGTGCAGGTGTACTTATCTCTTCCCAGTTTGGCGTAATTATCATTGCCATTGATTTTACTTTTTAAAAATGAATGATTGCCACAAAAGCACTACCTTCTTGTTTTGCAATAGATAAACGGATTAAATGAAAAAATAGGTTAAACAAAAATGATCAAAAATTAAATGGCTAATATTTATCTAAGAATTAAATGAGAGTATGGCAGTGAAATAGCTCAATGATTATTTTTGGTGATTCGTTTTTAGAGATAAGAAAAATATGTTTTAAGATTTTTAGAATCCGTTTGTGTTGTTATTTTTATGACTTAAAGCAATAATGTGACATATCTAAAATCGTAGTTCAATTATCACATACTACTTTTTTCCCAAAAAATTTTATTTAGAGAAACACAACTAACAAAATCCAATCCAATTATGGCCATACTTTTACGCTTCTGTTAAATTTGTGTTTTTTGTCAATTTTTTGAAATTGTTCTTTGAGACTTTACTGCCAAAAATTGGCGCGTTTTTTTGTGTTTAAAAAAGCGCGTTTGTTTTTGAAAACATAGCACACATTGACAAAAACATTTGTCTTTTTGTTTTTGATTTTCCTCTTTTCCTTGTGTAATACAAAAATATTCTTATCTTTTTTATTTCTTTGTTATAATCAAACAACAAAATTTAGCTATGGAAGCTGCTGAACAATTGGATAATATGTCACAAAAATTATTATCACAAGAATTACGAATGAAAGAAAAGGCATTGGCAGATTTAAAGTAATTAATTTTATTTACTTTTTAGCCAAATTTTAATATTAATTTTTTTAGGAAAGATTATGAACAATTAAAAATTCGTGAACAAACTTTGGTTGAAAAAACTCGATGGGAACAAGGCCGAACCAAAGCTCAAGAAGAAAAAGCTAAAAGTTTGAGTGAAGAAATTGAAAAATTAAAAGAAGATTATGAAAATGTTATCCGAGAACGTGATGATTTGAAGAAAGAAACTGCAGCTTTGCGCAGAAAATCAAGTGATAATACTGTTCGGCTTCAATATGAAAGTGATATTATTAATTATCGGGCAAGGGTTGCTGGCTTGGAATCACGTCTTCATAAACGTCAAGAAGAATTTGAGAAATCTGAACAACTTATGCGAAGCGAAATGGAGAAGCTCCAAAATTTACTTGAAACGACTCACAGTCGTTTGAATTCATCTTCATCATTTTCAGAAAAAGAAAATTTAAATAGTTCAAGTGTTGAAGTCAGTTTTCTTTTCGTATTAACATTTTTGGTTAAAAGGACTCTAACAATGTCTAGAACTATGGCACACCGTAATATGCGGAGTTTATTTCTGAGGATATCATCATCCTTGTACAAATTTTAACAATTAAAACTTAATAAAAGCCTATGACTCAATTTTCTATCTAATTTAATCAACATATTTGTTTTAGAAATTGAATGATTTGCATTTTAAAATTGGTGACCTTACAGCAACAAATAAAGCTCTTCGTGATGAAATAAATCGACATGTTAGCGAAAAATCTGAATTACAAGAGGTAAAAATTTCAGATATTTATTAATAAGAAAATTTTCTATCAAAAATATTGTAGGAAATGAAAAGTCTACGTGAAGAAATGGAATCTTTAAAAGGAACGAATAATGTTTTGCAAGAACGCCTAACTGAAACAGAAGGGTCAAATGATTTTACAAGCAAATATTACACTGAAGAAATCTCAAAAATAAAAGCACAAAAAGCAGAAATTCGATGTGAACTTATAAGATTGCGGCGAGAGCATGAAAAATGTTCACAAAATATTCCGGAAGACAATGTATCCAAAGAAATTCATGAAAAAGAAGTTGCAGAATTAAAAAAGAAGATTACAGAACTTGAATCAAAGCTTCAAGAAACAAAGCGTCTTGCAGCTGAAAATGAAAGCAGTGAAAAAGGTCAAATTGAACAACTTACAATTGATTTAAAGAAAGCTCGAACTGCAATTGCACTTAATGAAGAAGCTTTACAAACTTTGGATAAACAAGCTGAAGATTTAGTTGTGAGTTTTTTTAATGTTTTAAAAGAATGACTTACCTAAAAAAAATTTTTACCGTATATTTCGGCAGACTAAATTGTTTATACTTTACAACATCTTTTTTTCTGTAGAAAAGAGGAATTAGGCATGAAAGAGACGTTTATTACAGAGACAGGAGAATTTATAAAGACAATATAAAATGGAATGAATATGCTAATTTATCATTTCCAGAAACGCGTCCAACTTGAAAATGCAAGCAAAAAAGCAGCAAGAAAAAAAGTTGCTGAACTTGAAACTGAAATCAAAGAATTCAAGAATCAATTGGAGAATAAAAAGATGATAGAAGAAGAATTGATAAATTTGAAAGTTGAAAATGATAAACTTCTTGATAAAGTTGCTTACCTTGAAAATGAAATCCGAGAAACGCATACTGATCATCGTGAAGAACTTGCTAAACTCGCTCAACAAGTTAATAAAGCTCGTATAATTCCATCATCAGATAATCGGCAAACAGAAGAACTTTCCAAAAAGGTTGCAAATTTGGAAGCAACAATTCGTCAAAATGAGAATGTTGCTCGTTCACTTCAACGTCAAATTGATCAATCCAGGAATGAAGTTATTTCTGCTGAAAAAGCGGTTTGTTTTTGAGATGCTCATTTTTCCAGCTTATTAATGCACTTCATTTTAAGCTTTCTGATATGCGTGAAAAGCAATGTACAATTGTCAATGAAAATACAGATCTTCGTCGGGCTTTGCATGAAGCTTTACAAAAACTTCAAACTTTCAAAACAAGTGAAGATAAAATGAAAGCAATTGATGCCGAAAATAAAGCTAAAATTGATACACTTGAAAAAGAAATTAATAATCTTCAAGATGAAATTGCTGAATTACGAGATGAATTATATCAAAAAGAAGAAAATATTGCTTATCTTCAATCAATTCAACAACCTCGAAAATTAGAGAAGCTTAAAATTGTCAATTCTCAGTCAACCCTTGTTACAGGACCTGATAATGAAATGGAATATGAACAATTAATTGCAACAAGAGATGAACTTGCCCGTCAAGTAAATGAACGTACAAAAAGTAGGTATAATATCTGATTTGGAAGTTACGGCAACCGTGTGATTGTTATTTATGCAAAACTTTTGCAATTTAAATTCTTTATGTGCTATTACCTATTTTTTTTAGTTTTGGAAAAGAAAAGAGAAGAGATTGTTCCATTGTTAAAAGCTAGCAGTGTTTGCAGTGAATCAAGTATTGATGTAAATCAACCAAACATGTCTTCAATGTCTGCCAATTCTTCACGAAGTCGAATCGGAACTATGCGACATGATATTCCTCATCGATGGACAAAAGTTTTTGTGACAATGTTTACTGTAATAAAAATTTTCTTTTTTTGTGAATATTAATGAATTATTTTTCAGCCTCGATGTGAAATGTGTCTTGAAGCTGTTCCTCGATTCTCTTATACTCATCGATGCAAATCATGCCATTTAGTCGTACATTCACAATGTAAAGCTGCTGTTCAAAATACCTGTGGATTACCTGCGGCATGCGCCAATTTCTACAATGAAAGCCAAGCATGTGCTATTGATCGAATGTCTGGATGGGTTAAACTTTGGAAAGGAGATTCAAATGATCCACAGAAATGGTTAAATACTTATGCAATCTTTGAAGGAAATGTTCTTGAATTTTATGAAATGGATACAACATCTGATAATCGTGCTGCTGAACCATTCCTTACTGTTGATTTCTCACAAGAACGTTGGAAAATTTCTAGTCAAACTGGTACAATTCCTGGAATTCAACCGTGTAATGCTGATTGCTTGATTGAAATTAAACTTTTAAAGTTTGTCTTTTGTATACTGTAATTTGAATTTTTAAATTTCCTCTTTCTTTTAGTCGATCTTTGTTTGTGCTCGCTAGATCTCCTTCTTTAAAACGAGAATGGGCTCGAGCATTACAAAGTGCAACAAATCGTCGAATTTTGGATAGAAATGGTTCCAGTCGTCGTACAATGTCTATGACAACATTAGTTCGAATTCAACGACCATTGCTCAAATTTCAATGCAGTGAACTTTTCCATGATTGGCTTTTAATTGGTACTCCACAAGGCTTATTTGTTACAAGCAGCTCCAGTCCTCGAATGCCATTCCAAGTTGCTGGTTTTTCAAATCTTTTCCAAGTAAATTTTTGTTTCTGTACTAGGTCTTTTTTCATATATTTTCTTTAGATGAAATATGTAAAAGAATACAATCTCTTCTTTGCAATTGATGGAGTTGAACGAAATGTTGTTGTTGTACATGGTAATCAACTTGAAAATGCTTTATGTGCAAGTTCATCACCTCGAGTTCAATCAACACCATATTCAAATCTTGCTGCAGCACATTTACTTGAACTTAGTGAACCACATCATGCTGCAGAACGATATCTTTATGTTGCAACATCTGATGGAATTACAGTATTCCATTATATGTCAAAGAAAGATATGTTCGTACCACATACTGAAATTCGACTTGAAATTCCTGCAATGTGTATTGTTGCTTGTCCTGGTGGATTTGTTTTTGGTTCAGATACATTCTACTTTGTTCCACATTCAACTTGGTCACCACAAAGCTTCCGAACTGAATGGGCACCAGATTGTCCAATTGGAATTACAAAAATTAGTGATGAAGAAATTCTTATTGTCATGCATAGTAAGTTTTTCGTTTTTATTTTAGTATATTTTGACAACTTTTGTAGATATTGGTGTATTCACAACTCCACAAGGTGTACGAACTCGCCATCCTGTTATTGAATGGGAACGTGTTCCAATTAGTGTAACATATTGTGAACAATTTCTTTTTATTGTTTATACTGATATGATTTCAATTGCTCGCGTTATCCCTCGTGAAGAACTTCAAGTTGGTGGTCCGTTAATTGAAGAATTGGAAGGTTATCGTGCTCCATCTGCTCGTGTAACAGGTTATGGTAAATCAACATCAGATATTTTGATGACAGTAATGAATGAAAAATGTGTTGAATTAAATAGTTTTTCGGCTCCTGTAAGTTTTTCTTTTGATATGAAAAAATAATATATCTTACAATCTTTTTTTTCAGACTTCATTAAAGCGAAAAGGAACTGCAACATCTTCCTTACAATCTCTCAAAAAGAAATTCTAGTTTATGGATTTTAAATGCCTTTTTAATGTCCCAAATTATGTTTGTATAATTTTTTTCTTTCTTGATTGATTTGTGCTTCTTTTTTTCATTTGCAATGCTAGAATAAAATCTTATTTTTTTAGCTTATTTGACTATAAGCATTTTAGATAATTTGTCTACGAAGTTTTCTTCAAAAGAAAAAATAATAATAATTAAAAAACTTTTTTTTTGTATTGTTGACCTTCTGGGTCAATGAAGGTCAGTTAACAACTTCTTTTTTTTGCGACAATCGTATGAAAAACTACTAACTTTGCAATTGTGTTCAATTGTTCGATTTTTCTACCTTTTCATGTGATTGATTTGTGAAAAGAAAGAAAGTTGTATATTGGTTTTTATTTGCGGCTGTTGATTGTTACTTTAATAGTTTTAAAGTAGTTTAAAAAAAGAACAAGTGATTTTTTTGTTTCAAATTTTGAACAAATGTTTTGTAAAATTATAAACGACATTAACCGTAAGTAATACTCGAATGATTAAAATTTTGATTAAAAAGCAAATATTTCAGCATTCATTTATGTGTAACAAAGAAATAAAAAAAATAAAAAAAATGTCATTAAAACATTGGATACCCAAAAGAAATCGCTACACAATAGGATATTTTTTTCTTTTTTTAATTTTATTGTTTTTATTACGAGCAATATGGAAAGCATTTCCTATTCGTCGACCATTATACACCCATCCAGACATTGAAGAAGTAATCCTTCAATGGTCAAATGAAGCTTATGAAATTCCAGATTTTACCAAACCTCGAAAAGGCCTTGGGGAAAATGGTAAAGGTGTTCATCTTAAAGGTGCAGAGGCTAAAATGTCTGCGCAACAAGTTGAAGGAAGTCCGTTTATGAGCGTAATTGCAAGGTAAAAAGATTCAAATAATCCAAAAATGCGATTTTAATAAAATTTCAGTGACAAAATCTCGTTTGATAGAAGTTTAAAAGATCCTAGATCAGTTGCCTGTAAAAATATTTATTATAATACTGATGAATTACAAACTGCATCTGTAATTATTGTTTTTACAAATGAACCATTTAGTTCTTTGGTTCGAACTGTTCATAGCATTGTAAATCGATCACCAAAAAATTTGCTTAAAGAAGTCATACTTGTTGATGATTTTAGCAGTAATAGTAAGTAAAAATTGTGAAGTACAAAACATAAAAATAAATTTTAGCTGATTTACAGTTAAAACTTGAAAATCATTTATCTCGGTTTCGGGGCTTTGTTCGATTAATAAGGGCAAAGAAAAGACTTGGACTTATTCGTGCCCGACTTACCGGTGCTAGAGCTGCCAGGGCAGATGTTGTAGTTTTTATAGATGCTCATTGTGAAGCTGGAGAAGGATGGTAAAGATATTAAATTTTTCATTTTTTTAATATTTGTATTTTTAAGGCTTGAACCTTTACTCGATCGAATAACAGAAAATCCAACAGCTGTTGTATGTCCGGTTATTGACAGTATATCCGCGGATACACTTGAATATTTGGGAGGAAGTGCAGGTTTGTTTAAAACTTAGAACCTAAAAAATAAATTACTGTATTAAAGGTGGGGTTGGTGGTTTTTGGTGGAGCTTACATTATAAAATGGAGCCGATATCAGAAACAGAAAAACAAAGGCGCAAAAATCCAGATACAGATTATTTGAGGTATTATTTCCACGTGTATTTTTTGGCAGTTCCATGGTGTTTTAGATCCCCTACAATGGCTGGAGGGCTTTTTGCTTCGAATAGGCATTACTTTTTTGAAATTGGAGCTTACGATGAAGGCATGGAAATTTGGGGTGGTGAAAATTTGGAAATCTCCTTTCGTGTTTGGATGTGTGGAGGTAAAAATTTCTTATTAATTTTTTTGATAATTATTAAAACTTGTTAATAAATTATAAGGGCATCAGAGAAAATACTTGGTTAATACTATTATTGATTTTTTCTTCTTACTTTTTTTGAATTTATAGGTAGCATCGAAATAATTCCATGTAGTCATGTTGGTCATATCTTTAGAGCAGGGCACCCATATAATATGACAAGGTTAGCTATACTACCTATCTCACCATTTAAGTAAATTATGAATAATACCTTTTACAGTACCTTGGGAGAACCAGATGTACATGGATTTAATTCAAAGCGTTTAGCGGATGTTTGGATGGATGATTATAAACGAATGTATTACCGTCATCGCACAAATCTTGAAGTAAAAATTCTAAAGATTTTTCAAAAATATTTAAGTTTTATTAAAAACTCTTAAAGTTTAGTTTGCTGATGCTGGTGACCTTACAGAACGGCATAATCTTCGAAAAAGACTAAAATGCAAATCATTTAAGTGGTACCTTGAAAATATCACACCGTACATGTTTATCCCTGACGAAAATGTCAAAGCTTATGGGACAGTCAAGAACTTACAAAGCGGATTATGCTTAGATACCTTACAAAGAAATGAAAATAAAGGGACGGTGATACTTGGAATTTTTTCATGTCAAGGTGGAAAAGGTAGTGAAGCACAAGTAATTTTTTACTGATTTTTCTTTTTTTTAAAATTCAAATAAAACTTTGTAGTTTTATTCCTTTTCAAAAGATGACGAATTAAGACGTGAAACAACATGTGTTGATGTTCAAAATACTCGACAACAAAAAGCTGTATTAAGGGATTGTTCACCGACATCTAGAAGCAAATTCAAAGTTGAGGTAAGGCCATACAAAATCGAACAGAAATATTATTTTTAATTTTTTTAGGACAAGCGGTTTGTTCATATGAAAACTGGACTTTGTTTAGATGCAACAGGATTAGAATTGGGAAGTGACGTTTTCTTTGCCCCTTGCAACGACTCAAACAAAGCGCAGCAATGGGTATTTGAAAAATATTTAGAACAAATATAATAATTCATTTTTCACATAAACTAGTACAATTAATAAATTATTCCTAATTTAAGAGGATTTAAAATTTTTTTGGAATTCATCTCCCTGGAAGAGAAATAGAGAATGAAGCATATCTATTGAAATTCTTTTTTCACAATAATTGTTATCAATATAATAATTTATTAGCAAAAAGCAAAAACAAATATCCCTATGAAACTAAATAACAAAACAATCATTTACCAATTAGATTTTCAAAATAGAGGTTATCAATCTTCATTGTTTTGGTGTTCTTGAAAAATTGTTGAGTTTTCTTCAAATCAGTTTTGTATGGAACAACAGAACGAATACATTTTTCGTCATCAAAAAGATCAACAAAAGTTTGAGAAATAGCATCAAACATTTTTTCAGGAGTAGCATGCCAAATTTCATTAACTTGATATCTAAATTATTAAAAGTAATTAGGTTTTAATATTCCACTGAAGCAAACATACTTGACAATGCTTTCACTGGGTGCAATTCCGCGAAGTTGTTCAACAATAGAAAACTTTCCAGCTTTTTTGACATGGCTAACACTTTGTACTAAATCAGAAATCAAGCTTCGTTTTGCAGCTTCAAATTGATCAGCATCTACAGTACGAGAAGTAATAGTTTCAAGCTAGAAAAATTAATTTTTTAGTTTTAGTTCAATTGATGTATTAGAGAAACAAACTTACAACAACACGTTTACTTTCATCATATGCTTTAATCATATCAGCGGCACGATAAAGATAAAATCCAAGACCAGTGTTTCCAGTAACAAAAATATAAACTCCATAAGCGAGACCTTTTCCACGAATATGAGTAAAAAGTGGTCCTTCACATTGACAAAAATATTGTGATAAAAGTTTTGCATAAACAATACGAGGATCCAAGAAATCAAATTTAGCTTCAGATCGTTGAATAAGGAAAGCTGATTCACTTGTACCATGTGGAATACAAAAAGTATTTCCTTTATTTTGAGAAAGATCAAGAGATAATTCCGAGGAACCCTAAAAAGGAATCAATGAATTAAAAAAAAGATTTTAAAATTAAATTAAACTAACGGTTAAAAACTTGGTTGTATTTTCAACTTTATCAGAAACCTTCCATCCTTGTGAAGTAGCAGTTTTGAGTGAATCAGCATTTCCAATAAGATGAATATTTGCTGGACATGTTGTAATCATTTGTGCCAAATCATTCATGATTCCAACAAATTTATCACTTTTTCCTGATGAAGCAAAATCAGCCATTTCTTTATGGAATTTTGCACTGGATAGCAAACAATTGAAACGTTTGTTAGAATCTAAAATCATAAAGTTGTAAAATGGATACGGTAACAGAAAAAAACATTACTTTCAGCAGCAATCATTTTTGTCATTAAAGCTTGTGCAATAGCATCACCATCTTGTTTAAGTTCTGATGCATTTCCAGCTAAACGTTTTGCAACAACAGCAATTCGAGAATTCTCAAAAATTACATTCTTCAAGAAAATTTCAGTCCATTTTGCAATATTATTAAATTTTTCAGGCAAAAGAATGTAATGGAAAGCAAGAAATTCTTGATAATCTTTTTTAACACCCAAATCAATTTTATGAGCAATGAAATCTTTCTTAAGCATGGTTGCAACATTTTCATAACTGACAACTTCACCATTAATTTTAACATTTGATTCAGTTAAAAGTTCCATATAAACTTGAAGAGCTGAACGATGTTCAGCAGGAATTTCATGAAGATCAAATAATACTGTAGCCTAAAAATTTATGTTATTAAAACATTTAAAATATAACTGGATAATTTACATGAAGGAAATTTGAATCAACTTTGTGACAAATTGTGGGATAAGAATTAGATGAACTGCTGCTTTTATGTTCTCTTTCGACATCAATAAGTTTAACATCAATATCATTGACAATAAAATTGCGGAGAATATCTTCTGTTGGAGCAGAAGCCTAGAATTATGTAAATGCAAGTCAATTTAAGAAAACTAACAACAAACTTCATTTTTTGCAACAGCTTTTTGTAAAGCCTCACCACATTGTTTCAAACCAGCTGGCCCTAATTTTTCAACTTGAGCTTTAACACGTTCTTCTTCCTTCTTAGCAAGTTCATCAACGAGTTTAGCATTTGGATTTCCAATAACGATAATTTGATCTTTTGTAAAATATTTGTTGACAAGACCTTCCCAATAAGATGCATCACGTTGTAAAAGAGATTTAAGATTTGTAACTTCATTTAATCGTTTTTCAAGGTAAGGAACATTATCAGTGTCAGCATTAACTCCCGGTGCATACATTGCATAAACAGAGAAAATACCATGATAATATTGTGTAGGATTTCCTTCAAGCTGAAAAACACGCAAATTTTTAACTACGGCTAGAAAAAGGTTTCCTCACCATAACATCCATTTGATGGATTTGTTGTTCAATCATAGCTCTCATTCGATCCATGTCAATTTTTGATTCCTTAAGTACACTCAAAGGAATATTAGAAAATCTAGAAAAAAAGTACGGTAAGTTTCTCGTAAAATATGAGAAAAAACCTACAAATCTTCGTCTTTCAAAAACTTTCTTTTGACTCCACCAAACCGGAAAGCCAATTCAACTCTTGAACGTTCACGGCTTTCACGACTGATGTCACTACAAATAGGATCTTTTATTTGAACGAAACGTTGTTGTAAAGGTGAATCTGGACCATCACAAAAATATGATAATAAAATTTGTAAAGGTGTTGAATCAGGATCCTAAAGAAACGTTGTTATTCCAAAAAGCAACAAAAAAAACATACAGCATGTTGTGGTCCTTGCCATGTAATCGAAACTGTACCATTAGTTTCATCTTCAACTGGACATTGTACATGCTCGAGATTAGCTGCATACCGTTCAGGCAAAATAACATCATCAAATGGACGTTTTGTTGATAATGGACGTTGATAACCAAAGGTTTCCAAATTGGAAAGAATATCAATAACTTTACTTTCATCCACTGGTCCAACAATAGTTATCATCATATTTGTATGATTATAATGTTGCTTATGAAAAGCTGTTACTCTTTCCAATGAACAAAGATCACGAAGAGCTGGTAAAGCACCACCAGTATTTGCACGGAAAGGATTTCCTTCAGGAAAAGCAAGACGACGACGAGTAAAATCAATTCTTGTATCCATATCATTTTCATGATCTTGCATTTCAGCATATACAACTCCTCCATCACGCCCTTCTCCATTGATATGATGAACTTCGGTAGTATATTGTTCAAGTGTAAGCATAGGATATAATAAATGATCGAGATAAACCGGTAAAGTTTTAAGGAATCCTTCACTTCCAACTGTAGTGATCGAATACGCCGTATGATCTTCATCAGTGTACCCGTTTGTACCAGATGCAAAGCAGCGATTTGCAATAGAATCCAAGAATCCTTTATATGGATATTTATGACTACCCATAAAAACTAAATGTTCCAATGTATGAGGAAGACCGTCATCACTAGTTGCTTTTGTGGCTAAAAATACAGTGATTATTCTATTAGAACTATAATTATTTGTAAAAAAGTACCAAATGAAAACCATCCATTTACAACAGGACTTGGTTGATCGACAAAAGCAACTCTCATTCCACTCAGAGTTGAGCGATACAATGAAACTTTGAGACGATTATTTGATTGCACGGAACATACTTTAAAGAAATTTTGCGCCATTTTAACCACCCGTGATGACCTAAACGAGAGATTTAAAGTATTTATAGAAATTATAGGTAAAAATATTTCTACATGTTTATATTTCTAGAAATTATAAAGCGTTAAGAAATGGTAAACCCCAAAAACAAAAACATTTAGCAAAAACTACACCCCAATTTCCAAAAAAGTTATAAAGGAACATGGCATTGCAAGCATATTGCCAAACGTGTATTCTGTATTTTTCTTTGTTTTGGTTACTATCATCTAAACATGGCACCGGGCCGTGCCTCACTTTCCAGGGTGGGCCGGGTTTTTTTTACCGGCCCGGGCTGGGCCTCCAAAAAGTCGGTCCGTTGCCATGCTAACTATCATCGCCTTTATTGGAGTTTTTTTTTGAAAAACGAGAGTAATAATTTTAAGTGTTTTGGAATGTTTTTGTTACTCTCACTCATTAAAAAACAGCTCCAATGAATTTTAGTGAGAGTAACAAAAAAACTTTTGAAATTACAAAGTTAATTTTAATGTTACCACTTTTACTGGAGAATATGCAAATTTTCAAAAATATTGAAAATAAATATGTCGAAAAAATTGCCAAACGATGTTAAGTTCAACTGTGCAATTAGTTTTCGTTTAACTTTCAAACTAAAAATTTGCTAGCCAAATCAAAACCAGCAATTATGTTTGGACACCCTGTATTTCGTCGTTTAAAGGCAAATAGATTCTTTCTTTTTTTAGTACGACTTCAAATGTTCGTTACGGCAATCTCGACCACTATACCTTGTTTCATTATTCCCAACACCTGAAGTTCCTTGATTTGGTGAAAATAATTTTTGAGATGCTGAAAATTGTCGGACTTGTGGAGTTTGGGGATCAGCCCCTTCCATTTGCCGAGGAAATTCAAGATAATCCTAGAAATGCAAATAAATTTACGGTATGCTGTTTTAGTGCGCGACAATACTGTTTTTTAGTGTTTATTCTTAAAGATAGTATGACTACTTCGATATTTATTTTGTTTTTCGAAAAAATCACATCAAATAAGTTTTCTTAAAAGAAAACGAAAGAAACTGAATTAAAACTTACTCCATTTGTTTGCAACTTTGGTAAAGTATCAACTGATTTTATTGCATTAAATTTCTTTGCTCCATCATTAAATTCATCAAATCGTTCATTCAATTTTTCATATGCTGCAATATGAAGGGAAAGGGTGCTTGCATTTTTGTTTTTACCTTCTGAATCCTTTGCATTCTTTGATTCATTTTTATTAGAATCAGAATGAATGTTTAAATATTCCGATGGAAAACTTTTTTCAGGTTTTTTCCAAGAAAGTGAAGATTTTTGTGTATCTTGAGTTACATCTGTGAATTTTGGTTAGGCTGCAGTTTTTTTCTTATGAAGCCGAAAATCTTAATGTAATCCTTCAAAAAATGCTTCATAAAACATAAGATCATTATTGACGAATTAATTGGTTTATAAAAACTGCATCCTTGTATCAGGTTTTACCGTAATTTTGAACTTTTTTGCTTTTATTTGAAAACTTTTTTGCGTGAACATTTCCAATAGAAAAACAGCGATGAGGTTGATTGAGATTGAGATTACTGTAACGACTATTTGATGTTATAATACCGAGAAGACCACTTTTGCCTTTAAAAGACAAACATTGATGTTTTGTTGTCATCTAAAAATAAAGTTTTAAAGTTATATATAGTTACTTTTTAACGAAATAGGTGAAACTCAAAAAAGCTAACACGGGGTACTCTGAAAATCAAATAATATGAAAAATAATTATGAAATTTATCACTTTAAACAAACATATATAACATAAACTTGAAACTTTATTTATTAATAATGCGAAAAAAAACTAAAGAATATTCGAAGATCGAGCTGTCTATCGGCCTAAAAAAAGCACTGCTCTTGTTTTAATTCAATTTTTTATTATCCATCAATAATATTATTGCATCATTATTGAAAAAATTGCATCACTATTTAAAAATAATAATGATGCAATATCCAAAACTTTGAACGCGTTTTTAAAACGTATCGATTCAAAAGTTTTGTTTATGTAGTCGAGTCAACCAGAATCTTCTGTAAATTCATACATTACAGTAACAGCTAAAACCGCATTCAAAAAAGGCCATCTCAAGCTCTAATAAAATGCACGGTATTTTTGAGATTTTTCGACATAAAATTCTTCAGAATTATAAAGATAGACAATACGTCTCATGGCATTTAATTTTATTAAAAGAAACGTTGTCGGCTTGTACTTCTTTGATCTACCTAGGTACAGTGATACAGGCCACTATCTTCCAAGAACTTATATTGATGACAAATATGAGAACACTCGCTTCTCCAATCGAGTATCTTCCCTGTTGAATAAACATGGCATTTTATTTGATAAAATAATTTCATTCGATGATCTCAAATTCAAACTTTCATTGAGTTACGTCACCGCAACCAACTCGAGCAAATAAGAAACTTAACTAAATTTTTTGCATATTTTTAGTTTTGTTTGTATTTGTTTTTGTTATATACATAACTCTCCTTTGTATTTTACTTTGTTTTTATATTATTTTTCGCTTCCATGGTCCATGGAGACATATTTATTTATAGAAATTTATTAAAATGTTTATTTTTAGATGACAACGAAGGAAGGTAGTTTGCCTTTTAAAGGCAAACATGGTCTTTCTGTTTTTGGAAATAGTCGTTACAGTAATCTCGACCTCAATCAACCTCGTTGCTGTATTTCTATTGAAAATGTTCACCCAAAAGATTTCTCAAATATAAACAAAAAAGTTCAAAATTACGGTAAAACCTGTTACAAGGCTGCATTTTTTCGTTGAATTTTTTAATAATGATATCATTCTTTAAAAAAATACAATTAAAATATCAAGAATTCTGATATCATTAAGAAAAAAACTGCAGCCTTACCATAATTATCAGATTTAACCCATAATACACAAAAATCTTCACTTTCATGGAAAAAATGTGAAAAAAGTTTTCCATCAGAATATTTAAACATTCATTCTGATTCTAATAAAAATGAATCAAAGAATGCAAAGGATTCAGAAGGCAAAAACAAAAATGCAAGCACCCTTTCCCTTCATATTGCAGCATATGAAAAATTGAATGAACGATTTGATGAATTTAATGATGGGACAAAGAAATTTAATGCATTAAAATCAGTTTATACTTTATCAAAGTTGCAAACAAATGAAGCAAGTTTAAATTCTGGATATAATTAATTTGATGTGATGGTTTCGATATTTGACTTCAAACAATATTGATGAAATCACATTTTTTCGATAATGTAAATGAAAAAAAGCATCATCGTGGTTTTAACCATGTCTTTATTTTTACAGGATTATCTTGAATTTCCTCGGCAAATGGAAGGCAGTGATCCCCAAACTCCACAAATTCAACAATTTACAGCATCCCAAAAATTATTTTCACCAAATCAAGGAACTTCAGGTACTCAAATGCTACAAAAAAATTTTCTTGATATAAATCACAGCTGTCGGCGTGATTAATATTGTTCTGTTTTTTTCAAATTATTGAATCAGTTATGGTAAACTAATATTTTTAACTTTGAAATAAATTTACCAGGTGAACAATTTATTGCGGTCATATTTCAGGTTTATCTCTCTCTCCTTATCCATTCTTGCTTTTTTTGATTTTTTCTTTGGTGTTTTCCCTTTGGCTCAATAATTTTTTTGTTTTTTCATGTATTTGCCTTTTAGAATGAAAAAGTCCTTAATCAGGAGTCTTGCTTTTTCATTTTATTAATTTTCCGAAAGTTTAATAATCTTCTTTTGTTAATGTTATTTCTCATATAATAACAGAATCCGAAAGTTCGTCTGTTTTTGTTAAATTCTTTAGAAAATTCCTGTCACGAAATTTTGTTTAAGTTTTTAAAACAGATTTTTTTGTTTATGCATAATCGCTTGCACAAAGTTCTAAATTATCACCATAAATGTGTGATACAGTTTTCTTAAAACTTTATTTTGTATATGAGTTACACTGATATATTTTGAAAGTTTTAAAGCAAGCTATACATTGTTATATAAAGGTTTACTCGAAAGTGTATTTTGTTCGGAAATTTTATTCATCACAACTGATTAAGTGATTTGAAAAATAAAGGGAAAATTATAAATCATGCCGACAGCTTTTTCAAATGATTGGTATTTATTGGGCCCGACACCTCTGAGGTAATTTTTCTTGTATGCTTCATCATGTTTACATGTATTCTTTATAGGAAAATCAGTCTATACAAGAATATTAATTTACCGTTTCAAGAAAGTTGTCGTTTTGCTAGTTGTCCTTATGGAGGCCCACTTGCAGTTGCTCAATCAGAAGACAGACAAAACTGGAATATTTTCATTTGTAATGCAAAGGGAAATATATTCTGCAGATTTGGTGTAACAGAACTTGATAAATTATTTTGGACAAAATGTCAAAAAGTGAGACTTTATAATTTATTTAAAATCCTAAAAGTATTCTCTTACAGCTTGTTGTGGTTTATTTAAATGGTGAAGTCCGATTGTATTCAGTATTTGGTGAAGAGCTATGTGTTTTTGATATGAACAAGGTGAATATTTTTTGTGAAATTAAATTTATCAATTAATGATTTCAGAAAATAAGAGATATTGGAATTTTTCATGTTACAACTTTCAATAAACAAGATAGCAATTTAGAAACTGGCTTAGCAATGATGGATAATTCTCAGAGATTATTTGTTGTGAATAATATTGTTCATAGACTTATTTGGTCTCTTTCTCCTTTAGCTAGTTTGTATTTCTTTAAAAATGCAAAATCGTTTCTTTATACTTTACAGAACAACCAAATAAGCCTTCATGTTTAACCGTCGTGCATACTGGTGGAAGAACAAGTGTTGTAATTTGTTATGATGAACAGTTCTTTATTGGTGCACAAGAAAGCAGCTTTGAATCAGTGGTATGGAAATAAACTTTTTTAACTGTTTTTTTCAAATCAGTTAAAATTTTTTTAGGTTGAAGAATGGATGTTTAATGAAGGTGGAAGCTATGTTGCTGCCCAATCATCATGGGATCAAAGTAAAATTGTATTTATTCATACTTCAAAATGTGCCCAAGTTACAACAAGTGATCTTCAATATTTGCTTCATACAATTGTTATTTCAATGTCTCCTCAAAGTTTTTCTCTTCCACAATGGTGTGGCAATGATGTTCTAGTTTTTCGTGGATCAGTGAATGAATTAATTTTTTATTCTATGGCTGGCGATGAAAAAACTTTAACATTTTCTCAACCATTTTGGCATGATGTTGATTCTGATGGCATTCGATTATTTTATCAGAATGAATCATCTCTTATTACAGTTGTTCCAGGTAGTTACTGTAATAAAAGCGACAACAACAAAATACCGTATTTTAGCTGACATGGAAAATGTTTTGGGATTAGTTTCGAATAAGCCTGGAGCTTTCTTGTTTGATGCTCATGAAAGATTGTTAAATCGAGAATATCTTGCTTTTGATTGTCTTGCAAATATTTATAAACAATTACTTCAAGGAGTTGACCAATGTCTGAATGCAGCGGCACATCATTTTGATCCTGCAATTCAAAAGAAATTAGTTCTTGTAAGATTTTATGTTAAAATTTTACTGTCTACAGTATACCGTTTTTAGTCTGCAAGCGTTGGCCGAGCAACTTTTCCAAAATATGATAATGATAAATTTGTTTATATTATTTCAATATTAAGATGTTTAAATGCCATCAGACAATTTGGATTACCAGTATCATTTTCCGAGCTTAATGAACTCACTCTCTCGGCTTTGGTTGATCGAGTTGTGGAGTTACGTGGTTGGCCGATTGCTCTTAAAATTTGTCATGTTATGGCTATTCCACCTGAACAAGGTGCAATTCGAATAATGGGACATTGGACACATAATTTATTGGAATCTGCTGCAAAATCTGGAAAACCAATTGATTCTTTGGTACTTGCAAATAAAATTTTCAATCAATTTGTTAAATTACCTGATACAAGCTATGCTGATATTGCTGAAATTGTCTTTAATAAAGGAAAAAATTTTCATGAACTTGCTAAAATTCTTCTTGAACGTGAAGTTGATATTTCTCGACAAGTTAAAATGCATCTTAAATTTGGAAATATTGAAACTGCGTTGGAATTGGCAGATAAAAGTCGTCTACCAAATTTGAGTAAGATTTTTAGAGGTTTTATTAAACAACTATCTCTAATTTTTAGCTTATATGGTTATTTCACATTTAAAACGAACTGAAAATCCTTATGAAGTTGAACGATTATTACTTCGAAGAACTCCTCATGCAGCACAACTTTATTCTGGCTCAAAAAGAGAAGATTCCTTGGAAAAGTTGCTAGCGCTATATGAGCAACAAGATGACTTTTTACGTCAAGCTCTTCATCATTTATCAAATTCTCAGCAAGGATTCCGAGGTGAAGTGTTAAATAAAGCTTCAAATTGTTTTGCAAAATTACAAAATGGTGATTTGGAAAATTTGGTTAAACAATCCAATCATCTTCTTGCACAAAATTCTGATTATGATCATAAAAGAGGAACTACTTTAATGAATGAATCACTTCGAGATACTTTTGTTTGGGCTATTGGTATTGGAAATGATGTAGATTTGGCAGAAAAGCTAAGAAAAGATTACAAGCTTACTGAAAAACAAGTATTTTATTGGAGTATGGAAGGATATATTAAAGCTAAAAAGAAGAGTAATTTGAATGATTTAGCTTGCCGAAAGCTTTTTACTGGTTTTTTGGTATGCTTAACATTTTTAAAATTTTGAAATACTGTATTTTGATGTTTTAGTCATTTGTTGAAGCATGTGTTAAACTTAATGAATTGGAACTGGCAAAAGAATTTATTAAAAGAATTGAAAATAGTGAAGACTTGATCAAAGCATACTGTATCATTGGGTTTGTATTGTTACGCTTTTTTACTGATTCTAAAGTTAAAAATTTTTAGGGAGCCAATGAAAGGTGCTGAAATTGCATATCAGAAAGATGACATTCGGGCATTACAACGTATCATATCTTTATGTCGTGAATCAGAAGATCGTGAAAAACTAGTCAAATATATTTCAACAATTAAACTGAAGCTTGCTTCCACGGCATAAATTTGTAATATCATTATTTTAATATTATATTTTATATATATTTGAAATTTGAAAGAAATGGGTATAAATAAATTTATTTATGATATTTAAAAAAACGTATTATTTTATTAAAAAGTAATAATTTAAACTTTTAATTATAATTCTGTATGTTCTTTCTTCGTATTTCGTTCACCTTTGAAAGTCTTTAAAGCTTCATTAAAATCTGCAGATGTTCGTTCACCCTTATAAGTTTTTATCATTTCACCGTCAGCAAAAAATTTAAAACTTGGATAACTTCGAATACCATAAATTTTGCACAGATTTTGATTTACCGTACAGTCAACAGCAATATACTTTCCACTTTTATCATTTTCTGCAGCTTTACTGTATTCTGGTTTAACCTTTTTACAGTAACCGCACCCTTAAAAGTAGAATTTTTTTATTTAATTGCTTAACTAAATTTAAACTTACATGGAGCATAGAAGAGTACAAAACTTTTTCCAGTTTCAATAACTCTTTTAAAGCTATCTTCCTTGACAACAATGACTTTTGGAGAAAATCCAAATTCATCACTGAAATATTAATTTGTACTTTTTTTTGATTTCGTGCAAAAAATATATTTACTTTGGCGTTTCTATGCTTCGGTTTTGATGAAAAGCATTTACAAAACCTTTTGCGGATCGTTCTCCTGCGTAATTTGCATAGAATTTTCCAGCTACAAATATCTTCAGTGAAGGATATGATGTAACATCAAAGTTTCGACAAGCCACTAAAATTTTAAAATTCTTAAATTTTTAATTTAAATCGCGCTTTTTACTTTGATATCGAGTACAATCAAGAGCAATAAAATTTGCCTTTTTCATTTGCTTTGCTGCTTTACTAAATTCAGGTTTGACAGCTTTACAATGTCCACACCCTAAAATTGGATTACGTTAATTAAAAAAATATAAATTAAAACAAACAAGGAGCATAAAATAAAACAAGTGTTCGATCATTCGATGCAATCAAGTCATCAATATTCCAATGTGTTCCTACTTTTACTTCTTCTCCAAATTCTAATTTAGGTCTAAAAATTAATGTTTTTCAATATAATTAAGTTTAAAATTAGCTCGATACATTGGTGGTTTTCCGCTTAATGCATTAACAAAATCTTCAATAGTATCAGCTTCAAAAGATCTCGAAAATTTGCCATTTTTAAAAATTTGATAAGACGGAAAAGCAGTAATATTCTTTTTTAAACAAAATTCTAAAAAATAAATTGTGAAATTACTTTTTATTTTTTAAATTTATTCTTTTTTTTACGTTTGTCCTGTGAACAGTCCACAGCAACCATGGATCCCTCTAACACAAGTTTTGCAACGTCATTGAAAATATGAATAATATTTTGGCATACTTTGTTTGCTGAAAACAGAAATTAAAATTTTTTAGTAAATTTTAACATACAAGGAAGACAAAACATAACAATTTGTTTTTCTTTAAAAACAATTTGTTCAAAATTTTTTGACGTTGCAACCAGTACTTGCGAAGCATACTGTAATGGCGGAGAAGGAGTTGAGCTAAAAATTAATTTGAAATTACAAATTTTTTGATTTAATTTTTTAGATTACCTTTCTTCATCCATTTTATCATTTTCAATTTCATTGTGTATAAACTTTACAAAATTATCAGTTGTTGCAGCATCATTAAAATTCTTTGACTTTTTTCCATTTTTGTAATATGAAATTGTTGGAAAACTATCGATTTCATGCTTTTTACACAAATCGCTTTCAGTTTTACAATCAACGGCAGAAAGCATAACATTCTTTTGCGATGCTAAAATTTTTGCTGCTTCCATATAAAATTTTTTAATTGCTTGACATGAAAAGCATTCTAAAATTAACATTAAAAAATAGTTGCAGCAGCTAAAAATTTGAGATACCAGGTGTATGGTACATTATCAGCACATGTTTCTTTAATTTATCGTCAGCATTTTTATTTGTCAAATGTATTACTTTTGAATCTTTTGATAACCAAATCTTTGATATATCTGATTTTTCGACAGTTTTTTCTGATTTTCCAAACCATTGAAGAATACTTTCCTAAATTTTTACAAGATTAATGTTTTTCAAAGCATAATAGTAATCGCCTTGCTATGTTGTCCAGTGTAGGGTTGAATTTTTCCATTATCAATGTAATACAGTGTTGGAAATCCATTGATTTTAAAATGTTCATTTAAAGGCTTTGTGGGTGGTAGTAACATATCAATTGCTGCAAATATAATTTTGCCTTTTAATTCAGTTGCAGCAGCGCTAAATTGTGGTTTTAAATTTTTGCAATGAACACATTTTGGTGCATAAAACATAACTAAAGTTGGTAGTTTTGATGATTTTATATGTTTCAAGAATGCATTTGAGCTTTCAAAATGTACAACCCCTTGATTATTTGATTCATCGGCCCAAGGTGTTTCACCATCAGGATCATAAAGGAAACGTTCAATAGTTTTTGGGTTAAATACTCTTTCATATTCTCTATTAAAATCACAACCTCTACGAAATTAATATTTTTAAAGTTTGTATTACGCCTTGGTAAAAATTACTTATAATGCCGCATACGGAAGGGTTGATCATGATCTGGAAGACCCTTCAAAGTTTTGCATAATTTTTTGCCTTCTTTTGATAAACAATCAACCGCCGCTAAAGTTGCATATCCTTCAACCAAGAGTGCAGCTTCAGCTAATAATGTCAAATATTCATCTCTTTTATCATTATCCGAATCAACATTATTAAAAAATATTAAAATATTTTTACGACTTTTACATACTTTCTAAAAATTTTTGGGTACAACTTTTAGGTAATTTTAAGCTACCGTAATTTTTCTTACTTTAAAATTATTTAAATCACCAATATTTTCAACAAGAAATTTAGCAACAATTTGATTTAAAAATAATATTAAACAAAAAAATATTAATTTCATGATGTAACTTTTAATTTTAGAAATAATATAAATTTTTAGGATATGCGAGCGTCATTAGAAGATTAGATGTGTATGTTTCAAGCTGAGCAAATAAAATGTAAATGGCTTATTTGACGTATCCTTTTTTAAGCTAAAATAGAAGCCAAAAGTGGAAAAGCTTGTTTTAACAAAGCCAACCAGCTACAGTAAAGTCTATGCAAATTTTGTTTTTTTCATAATTCTTTTAAGATTTAAAAATTGAATGCAAAAACTTTTACAAGTTATGGAGACATTAGAACTACACAAAACATTTCAATAAATTTAAATATGAAATAATTTTTAAAAATTGAATTTTTAAATTAAAACTTTATTGCAAATACTCTTGTTTTCTGTACGTTGAAAAAAGATCATACATGTTCCTTTTTCTCTGACCAAATAACCTTTGTTTTATCGATTGCAGACTGCGTCAAGGTCTGCCAAAAAAAACCTTTTGCATTGATTTAAACCATCGTGCTCTTTAATATTTATAACGTTTTAATCACTTTAAAAAACTATCTTTTTAGTTAAAAAATGGTTAATACAACTATCAAATTATTAGATGGAAATGATATTCCACTTTTTGGACTTGGTACTTATAAAATTGTTGAACAAAGTGAAGTTAATCAAGCTGTTGATGCTGCACTTGGAGCTGGTTATCGTCTTTTTGATACCGCAAAATTTTATGTCAATGAACCTCAACTTGGAATTGCTTTAAAAGTAAATATTTAATTTTAAGTAATTTAAAAAGCCGTTTTCTTTAGGAACTTTTGCCAAAGCATTCTTTATCAAGAAAGGATGTATTTATTACAACTAAAATTTGGCCATCTTTGGATGATAATTACAATATTACGATCAAAGAAGTTAAAGAATCACTTGTTAATTTACAAACGGATTACGTTGATTTGGTTTTAATTCATTTCCCTAAATCTAATGATCGAACTGAAGAAGATGGAGTTCATAATAAACAAGCAAGAAAGGAAATGTGGCAAGCTTTGGAAGAAGTTAAAGGTAAAACATTTATAAGGAGGACTACTTTTACATGATTAATCTTTAGCCCAGAAACTTGTTCGTTCAATTGGTGTTTCAAACTTCTATCCAAGACATATTGAAGAATTCAAAGAATTTAGTTCAGAAGTTCCTGCCTTGAATCAAGTTGAATTTCATCCACATTTTACTCGTCCTGAAATTCGAGCATACTGTAAGGAACATAATATCGCCTTTCAAGGCTATTCTGTTCTTGCTCGTTTCAATAAAGATCTTGTCGAAGATGCAACTGTTAAAGCCATTGCTGAAAAAAACAATTCTCCAGTTGAAGTAATTTTTTATAACTTTTTTACCAGTTATAACAAATTTAAATAATTTTTAGATAATTCTTTTATCATTTTTGACTTCACAAGGCTTTCCAGTTGTTGCAAAATCAGTAACCCCATCTCGAATTCAAAAGAATATTTCTGCATTGAATCTCAAGTTATCACAAGAAGATATTGATAAACTTTATGCTCTTGATAAAAATCATAATTATATTCGTGGAACTCCATGGCTTGTTCAATAATTAGTTATCTGTTTTTTTGATCAAATTTTTATTTGACAATGTTATTTATTTATTTATGAAATAAAGTGTAATAAAAGTATATTTTTATACAATAGAATAATATCATAGTTTTTTTTCATGTAGCTAATATAAGAAATTTTCATCATTTTTTTGAAATGTTTAACGAAAACCTCGAATTTTATATTTATAGAGAAAAAGAAAAGGAAAAATAAAGAAAAAGGGTAAAAGTACAGAAGAAGCAAATGATATATTTGCATAAGCGGATTAATGGTGGAAAAGTCGAAGACCTGAATGAATTAGGACCATACCATATTCATCACATGCTTCAATAATTTCATCATCACGTGTCGATCCACCTGGACTAACAATATATTTTACACCAAACTAGAAAAAAAGGACATGTGTTTAAAAGCACGATTACAGTAATCCTTACTTGATGTGCACAATCAATGTTATCTTTAAATGGGAAGAATGCGTCAGAGGATAATGCAACATCTGACAAAGTTGACAACCATTCCCGTCGTTCTTCGGCAGTAAAAGGTTCAACGGAATCTGTAAAATGTTGACTCCATTGCTCTGATGCAATTTCGTTTCCAAGTACACCAGAAACAAGTACGTCAATGGTATTTGATTTTTCAGAACGTTTAATATTTTGTTTCCAAGGAAGCGCAAGGACACGTTGATGTTGTCGAAGCCACCTATAAATAGGAATGTGATTAAAATGAAATTTATTACTGTGCCCTTTTTTTTCTCTCATTTTTCATCTGCTTTTTTTCTATTTTTGAGGGGATGAAGAAGCAATAACTTTTGTTTTTTTACCATATTTTTTCAGCCTTCGCTTTTCTCAGAATACTAAAAAAAGTCTTAAAAGCTACCACCGCCTTCACATCATCTTTATACATATTTTTTTTTGGTTCTTGTATAGTTCTTTTTCTTCGCATTGAAGTTATTTTTAAAGCATCAAGCGCTACAACAACTACTACTACTTATAATCGGTGACGTCTCCTTTTAAAAAAAGGGAGCGGAAATTTTTGTTGATAAAAATGGCGCCCTTCTTTTCCCACGTAATAAGGGATAATTTTTTTAAAACAAGAAATTTTTAACAGCTTTTTATCTTCTTCTTTTTCCTTTTTTAGTAGCATTTCTACATATTTCTTCTTCAACCGGTCAATTTTTTGTGATCTTAAAATTGATCAGTCAAATATGTATTAGTTTTCACTTCATTAATCACAGAATTAGAAAAAAAAACACACACAACAAAAAGCACACATTTTTGTTTTTTTTGAATTTGTTTTTATTTAAAAAAAATTTATTTACAATAGAAAAGAATTTTTTTGAGGCAAATTGCTGCTGCAAGTGATCATATTGATCATGTTTTGATACCTTTTCTTTTTATTTCCTTTTTTTTCTCTCTTGCTGTTATCAGTTTAAAGTTCTTTTCGTTCTTTTCCTACCTTAGCTGTTGCATGCTTCTCATTCTGACCACATATAATATTTGTCTCATCCTCTTTCTATTTCCTTCCTTTCAATTATTCGCTCATTTTTTTCCTCCTTCACTTTTTTCGATGATGATGATGCCTATTTTTAAAGTTAATCGCATTGATGAAATCAACGTTGTCGTCGTCGTTGTTTCTATTATTATTTGCAAAGCAGTTGTTCTTTTTTTCTTAAGCCTTTCACGTGTTAGATTATTATTATTTTTCGAACATGCTTAAAAAAAGTTGCCTGACGTCAAACAAAAAACAATCTTTTTTTTGCTTCTCCTCGTCATAACATAAATTTACATGAGAATACGGGAAAAAAAGGGGGAAAAAGAAGTTCGTGCCAATGTTGTTTTTCATCGAAGCTTTTTTTTGTTAAAAACTACAGAGTCTACAAAGGCATTTATCATCAAAGAGAAAAACGGCATATGAGGAATTTTATTTTTAAAAAAGTGACGCGATTTATTTTTTTTTACAAAATTCTATTTATTCTTTCTTTTGTTGATGTATACTATATAAGCTCAAATTTTTTCAGGTCTTTTTTGCTGTTGTTATCGCCTTAAACTAGAATAAATTTATTTTGTGCCTGATAGATTTAAATGGTTCATAGAATCTTGCAAACTCCGCTTGAAGTTTCACAGCTCGATTACACGAAAATTCGACGATAAAGAAATTTGGAGATTTTTTCTTTCATTCTTTTTTGGAGAAAGAAAGCTCATGATAAAAACCCGAATTTCATAATCAGAAATATAAAAAAGTTTTTTTTGAAACTTTTGATAAAAGGAAAATTTAAAAAAATATGTTTATCCTTGTTTTACTCGCTGGTTTATTTACTACGGTTGCTGCGTCCTCACTCAATTTTGATGCCAGTTAGTTTTTAGTTTGGAATTATTTCTATTGTTTATGCTTATCTGTTTTGTTTTTTTAGTTGAATTTGATAGTGACTGCATGAAAGCAATGTGTTTAGCGGATAGTGAATGCGTTCAAAAAGGATGTGCTCGAGATGATTTTGGCCGATTAGGCTGTGGATTTTTTAGAATGAACATATGGCAATTTAAAGTAAGCTTGCTTTTAACAAAAAATTACGGTAATTTATATCATTATTACTTATTTATAGCAATGTTATGAACCTGGCCGTGAAATTGGCGAAGATTCAGAAGATGCATGGATTCGATGTTCTGAAGATTATGAATGTGCATCAAAATGCATTAAAATGATTGCAAGTCGATTTCGATTAAAATGTTATGGAAAAAGTGATTGCGAAACAATTGCAAGAATACATGATGGCGGAGCAAATGGCTGTCGAACGGGGCTAACACTCAAATATTGGGAAAATGTTAAAAAATATTGCAATAATTGCTAATCTAATTTTTTAATATATTTTTGTTTGTATCACTTTACACATTTTTTCTATTCCTTCTTTTTTTCCTTTGCTCTCTCTCTCATTCTCTTTTTGCATTGTCACACTTTTGACAAGACCACCCATGACGATTTAAAAAAAGAAAACAATAAATGCACCTACCAATTGGCGGCCTTTTCACCAGCAAGACGAGTGCAATGAATGCGAGACTGTTGTCCAGCTCCCATTCCAATCACTTGACCACGATGAGCAAAGCAAACGCTATTTGATTGAGTATATTTAACAGAAATAGTTGCAACTAAAAGATCAATAATTGCAGATTTTGGCATCTAAAATTTTCATTAATTTAATTAACACATTTTTTAAATAATTTGAAAAAAGCATACATCTTTATTTTGTGATACAATATTTTCAAATGTACTTGGAGTAATTTGTGCATTATTACGTTTTTGTTTTAATTTAAGTCCAAAAACTGTTCGAACTTCATCTTCTGAAGGCAAATATTTTGGATCAATCTATAATCAAATTTTTGTTTTAACACTGCTTTTTTTGCATATTTGTGTCACGTTACTTTAAGAACCATATAATTTCCATTCTTTTTCTTTGCAAGAATTGACAATGCATTTTCATCATAGTCAGGAGCAATAACTCCATCAGAAACTTCTCGACTGATTATTCGAGCTGTCAGTTCATCACAACGTTCAGAGAGTGCAATAAAGTCTCCAAAAGATGACATTCGGTCAGCGCCTTAAAGTTTGATAAGTTATTTTTAGATCTTGTAAAACTTTTTAGTATCACAGCAGATTTTTTTGCAAAAAAACAAAAAGCATAAAAACGAAAAAGAAAAAAGAAGCGACAAGTAACAAAAGTTTTCACAAAAAACAACAATAGGAGAATTGCATACATTTTTTGTTGGCACAATTACCGTAAAAAACATACCAAGTATCTCCTTTATACGCTTTAACTTAGGAGTATTAAGAACCCATATTTGTTCTATAATTTAATAAAAAAAGAAAGTAAAAAAAACAAAGGATTGAAAGAGAAAAACATAGGATTAAGAAAGTTGAAATAAAAGTTATATACTGTAGAAATGTGGCTTAAGAAAAAATTAACATACCTCGAGCTCTGGCATATGCAGCAGCTAATGAAGGACGCTTTGGATCAAGTGGTAAATCATTGACAAAGCAGGCTTGAGCTTCTGCTTCATTTAAAGGTAACCCAACTGCAGCTCCAGCCGGTGAGACATGCTTGAATGAAGCAGCTGAAGGTAATCCAGTTGCAACCGCCAATTCACTGACAAGTTGCCATGCATTTAACCCGTCAAGAATATTTATATACCCGGGTGAACCGTTTAAAACTGAAAACATTTTTGCTGTTTAAATTTTTTTCTTAACTATTTTGTATTGTTTTAAAGTTTTCATTATCTTAAATATTAGATTCCCGAAAAAAATATGTCTTTGAACCAAAAAACTTTTTTCTTTTCTTTTCTAATTTCCGCTTTAACGCATTTGGTGGCAATAAAGTTTGCGAACTTTTGAAGTTAAATCGAAAAAAAAACTAAATGCGAGACAGCTTTCATCGGGCAAAAAAAAGTTCTTAAAAGCTTTTAACAATTTAATTTGCATCATGAAACTTTGCGATAAAAACACAAAAAAAGAAAGAAAGAATGCAAACTAAAAAAACTCGTTGCTGAAAAAGAAAAAAAAGAAACGCAAAAAAATTTAGTTTACCTTTAATAGGCATATCTGCTTGAAGGGAATAAAGTTCAGCGTCATTGCTTTGATGGGGATTTGTACCATAACGAAGTGAAAGTTGCCGTCGACCGTTTGTTGTTGCACCACCAAATTGTCGACGCATGTAACCACTAATTGATTCGTCGTAAGAAGTTGTATGCTCAAATGCCTAAAATTTATATATTTACTTCTGGGATACAGTACTTTCAACAAAAAACAATTTAATAAAAAAGGGTTAATAATAAGAAAAATGTGTTTAAAAACACTAAAAGTGCAAAGAAGTTTTTTTAACAAAAGGTGCAAAAATTAAAACGAACACTAAACGTTACGAGTCTATGAAAGAAATTTGTCCGCTTTGTAAGTGAATCCAAAAGACGATTGGTGGATCGAGATCGCTGCCGATCTTCATTATCTGTAATTGCAGCATTTTTACGAAATCTTGCCATTGAAGAAATTCTTGACATTTTTGCTTCTTTCTTTTTTTTCAAATAAATAAAATATATTATAAATAATCAGAAAATAAACAATATATTTTTTCTTTTGCTGATATTCTTTTAAACAGAGAACAAGCAAAGAAAAAAAAGAAGTGAAACACAAATTTTCACTTTGGGCTTAAAACTTTTTTAGACAGGAAATAACGATGAATATCCAAATAACCATAAAATTTGAACAATTTGGATTTTTGATATCAAGCATACTTTTTTTTTCGTTCCTCTGTCGTTAGTTTACGCTCAATTCAACGCTCGCTTCAAAGCCCATAATCTCGTTTTTTCTTGCTGTCGTTGTTGTTGAATATAAAAACAATCAAAAAACCACTTAACAAATTCTCATTGAATAATATCCAAAGAATACCAAGCTTTTTTTAAGGGCAGTGTCAATAATGTTAGAAAGAAAAAAAATTTTTTGAGAAGAAATAAATAATACCCAGAGGCAATAGATGATGATGAGCTTTTCTACGTTGACCGTTCCGATATAGAAGTAGACGACGTAGAGAAAAAGATGAAGCAGCCGCACTTTGATGAGAAAAAGATGGCAAATTCAGTTTTTTTCAAGGTTTCTTTTTCTCTCTTTTCATCAAATCTATCCTCTATTTTTTACTAAGAGATACATACCAACACATTTTTTTTCAGGAAAAAAAATGGAGAGGGCTTGCTTTTAAGTTTTTTTACTTGTTTGTTAACGGCATTCTACAACACCCTTGTCATCATCAACATCATCATCATCGTCGTTGAAAAGCAAAATGAAGAGGAGAGAAGAGTATGGCATCAATGTTGCTACTGCTGCTGCTGAGCTTTGGAACCAACATTTTTTTTTGTTGTCCAAAAAACCTCATAGAATCCTATCAAGAAGTTTAATTGCTTTTAAGTTTTAGGAGAACTTGACAGCGTGTTTTTTTCTTTCCTTCTTTCATACTTCTCTTGGGTAGTAGCGTCATAAAATCGTGTCAAGTTTTAAAATCAAATAAAAAAAATAGTGAAACAAGATTTTTAATGAGTAATTAAAAAAAGAAACAAAAAAGATTTTAGAGAGACAGCTTTTTAGGAAATTAAGTGATTACAGTTTTCAAAGAAAATGGGTTAATCTTTGTTAAAAATCTCTGTTGAAATGGAAAAGTCGAAAGAATCATACATGTGACTATATTAAAGTGCCAAAGTAATCAGTTAAAAAGGAACATAACACAAACATCAAGTTACAGTATCCCAAAATAAAACAAATAAAAACTAACCTTTAAAGCTAAAAGTTGTCGAGTTTCTTCACTGACTTTTCCATGAGAATTTTGTTTTAACTAAAAAAATATGTTTATTAACTTTCTTTCAAAAAAATCCTTGTGCTTATATACTTCCCAAGCAAAACTGTTTTTAAATGCAGATTAAGTTTGGTTCAATTAATTTGTTAAGGGCTTCCTTTGCTCATCATCAAAAATCAATCAACTTATTTGATTCAAAATTTTTCAAGCATAAAAACTTTTTTAAAAGTCCAAACATTTTTTTGTTTTCTTTGAATGCATTTTTTGAAAAAAATATTTTAAACACTGTTATTCGCTTTAATATTACTTTAAAAAATGCTAGTCCTATGTTTTTTTAAAAGTTTCTAAGAAAACAATAAATAATCATGTAAGAAAAAAAACAATGTTATCTAATTAAATTACAAAGTAAGAAAAACGGAAATCTTTTTTTTGTTTGAAAAACAAAATCCTTAAAAGAATTATTTCAAAGGCACAAGGGATCTAAGTGAACACTAAAAATAATAAAATGCATTGTTAGAAAAAATAAGATATGCTTAAAACAACAAAAAAATCTGTCAGAGCAAAAGTCAATTCCCTTAAGGCAAATTTTCAATGTGTTCCCCTTAAAAATTTTTGCATATATCTTCGACGATAGTCCATCCTAAAGCTCAATTTTTCTTCTTTAAACGTTTTATCTCTTTCTTTTTTTATATCAATGTTGTTCTTTTAAAGAAAAAATATGACGCAAAAAAAGAGATAAAACATTAGAATAAAGAACACAAACCTCTTGGATGACAGTTGAATAATCCGAGGGATCACAGACAACAGTAACACGAGCGTGATTTTTTGCTGCTGCTCTTAAAAGGGTTACACCACCAATATCAATTTGTTCAATGGCAGTTGGGATATCACAATTTGGATCACTTTCAATGGTTTTTGAAAATGGATAGAGATTACAGATGACTACAGAAACCAATGAAAAGTTGTTAGTCTAAAATATATAAATCTTTGTTTTAAAGCAATTTCCGAAATTTAGAAAAAAAGAAAACAAAATAAAAAAAAGTAAGTAAAAGGAAAGGCATTTAAAGCATTTTTTTTAAATAATTGAAAAAATGCTTCTTCTTCTTTTACTTCTATCATGAATCAAATGTGCCACACTTTCATTTTGTTTCTTGCCTTCTTTTTAAAAGACATCTTTAAAGTTTTTAAAAAGATGAAAACGGAAGTAAAACACAAAAACGAAGCAATCAAACAAAAAATGAATGGCAGCTAAAATATGATAAAGAAAGACAAAACAACAAAAAAAAATGACCTCCATATCTTTCATATCACTAGGATTGTCATCTCGAGCCAAAATTCCAGCATGAACTGCAGGATGAAGAGTTTTGACGCGTCCTCCAAGCATTTCAGCGAAATGAGTGATGTCAGAAACGTCATGAACTGGAAGGCCATGGTCTCGTAGAGTTTTAGCAGTTCCACCAGAAGCAACAAGATCAAGATTAGCTTTGTGTAATGCTTCAGCAATTTCAATGATTCCTGTCTTATCCGAAACTGATAAAATAGCTAAAAACGACAATCATTGATATGATGAATTACATCTCTCAGAAAAACCTACCAAGTTGTTTCTTTTCCATTTTTTTAAAAGTGTTCGATTCTTTTAAAATCACAAAACAAAAACAATGATAGAGAAAAGAAAGACCAAAAATGGACTCTATTAATTTGTCTTAACTGTTCGGTTTTTTTGTCTCCTTGCTTTTTCTCATTTTGCTTGTTATTTATTACAATTATATTTATACCCGCCTATTTCCAAAATCGATTAAAATCAAGGCATTGCACAAAAACAAAAAAAATGTCCCGCTTACCTAGGTTAATAAAACTAAACAAAACCTGCATGCGCACAATCTTTATTTTTTTGGAAATGATGTCTCAAAAGATGTCGTTGACAAAAAGGGAAACCTCAAATCTCTTAAAAGAAAATTGTCTGTAAATCTTTGGATTTTTAAAAATAAAAAGATCAAAAATCACTTAAGAAAATGCAATTTCTATAAAAAGATTAAAAACAAGAGTACAAAGGTCAAAATAAAAATGTTTCATTTTTCACCGTTCTTATTTTTTTATGTTTTGATTGTAATAAACAAGTTTGTTAAAGTTTAAGAGACACTATACGACAGGATTAGAAAATTTACAGTTCGAGCGTTACATGAAATTTTTAAATAAATTTTTTTGTGGTCCATTCGATTAAACAAGGTGAAAAAACATTATTCTGAAAGTTTTGGGTCAATCTATCTCGCACTTTTGATTTCGGAGCAATTCAAAGTTATGATATAGTCAAAAATGGAAAAATTCAGGAAAAATCCAAAAGTAAACCAATCAAAAAGTTTTTACCAACAATTGTACATATAAGTAAGGGCTTTTGAATGCATACCTGAAAAATTTTTTACCTGACCTCTAATGTCGAAATTTCAGGTATTGTAATTTTCGACACAGAAAAAAAATTTGCATATCGAATTTTTTAAAGCAACGACATATCACACCAAATAGCCCTATATCTGGGCTTTCCAAAAATATAAGATTTGTTGAAATCGGTGGGGTAATTAGCGATAGCCAGTAAAAAAGGTGCGCGTTATCAATATCTCCAACATCAACCTTGGGGCAAAACTCATGTATGATGAAAGATAATGACCTGCGGTGAATTGCACAATGAAATATCATGTTAAAAGAGTATTCTGGGTGAGTTTCATGACATTTGGATATCATTTAGGAATATGCCATTAACATGAAATTTCGAAAACTAGCAACATTAGACTTCGAAGGGAAAATCAAGGTAATTTTGGTTTTATGTTAATAACAAAAGAGAAAATGCTTTTAAAACATTAAATAGATGTAATATAAGTAATTATAAACATCGAACATTGATATATCGGTCACTTTTGATTTTTCCGGTCGTGGCATAATTTACCTGATTTTTGACCATTTTTTGAGGTCCCAAAACTGTATAAAACATCATTCCTATCAACTTTTTTTGCTGTTTCTGACAAAATATAGCATGTTTGGAATTAGTAGGTACAATATTGATATCTGGGGATACCCACTTTTTATTTCCCACCATTTTAAAAATCTTGGTATTTTTAACCTATAAATTATCGCTAAAATCAGTGTTTTCGGCATTCAAAAAGGCCCAAAATGTCTCAAAATTATTTTTTATGATTAATATTGCCAGTAAAAATAATTTAGGAACAAATATGATGCTTATGCAAATTTTTCAAAAATTTCGATTTTTTCAGATTTTCGAATTATTGATTTTTTATCGATTAATTTTTTTTTCTGTTTAATGTTAAGAAATATTTTTACTGAAGTCGAAAAAACTGTTTTTGTAACTTTTTTGGAAGACAAACATGGATTTTAGCGATAATTTATAGGTTAAAAATACCAAGATTTTTAAAATGGTGGGAAATAAAAAGTGGGTATCCCCAGATATCAATATTGTACCTACTAATTCCAAACATGCTATATTTTGTCAGAAACAGCAAAAAAAGTTGATAGGAATGATGTTTTATACAGTTTTGGGACCTCAAAAAATGGTCAAAAATCAGGTAAATTATGCCACGACCGGAAAAATCAAAAGTGACCGATATATCAATGTTCGATGTTTATAATTACTTATATTACATCTATTTAATGTTTTAAAAGCATTTTCTCTTTTGTTATTAACATAAAACCAAAATTACCTTGATTTTCCCTTCGAAGTCTAATGTTGCTAGTTTTCGAAATTTCATGTTAATGGCATATTCCTAAATGATATCCAAATGTCATGAAACTCACCCAGAATACTCTTTTAACATGATATTTCATTGTGCAATTCACCGCAGGTCATTATCTTTCATCATACATGAGTTTTGCCCCGAGGTCAATGTTGGAGATATTGATAACGCGCACCTTTTTTACTGGCTATCGCTAATTACCCCACCGATTTCAACAAATCTTATATTTTTGGAAAGCCCAGATATAGGGCTATTTGGTGTGATATGTCGTTGCTTTAAAAAATTCGATATGCAAATTTTTTTTCTGTGTCGAAAATTACAATACTTGAAATTTCGACATTAGAGGTCAGGTAAAAAATTTTTTAGGTATGCATTCAAAAGCCCTTACTTATATGTACAATTGTTGGTAAAAACTTTTTGATTGGTTTACTTTTGGATTTTTCCTGAATTTTTCCATTTTTGACTATATCATAACTTTGAATTGCTCCGAAATCAAAAGTGCGAGATAGATTGACCCAAAACTCTCAGAATAATGTTTTTTCACCTTGTTTAATCGAATGGACCACAAAAAATTTTATTTAAAAATTTCATGTAACACAATTTTCGAATCCTGTCGTATAGTCTCTCTTAAACTGCTATTAGAAACTCTTATCTTTTCACAATGTTTAAAGTTAAAACCAAATCAAAAATAAACTTTTTATTGTAAATAACTAACTAATAAAATATAACAGAAAAAAAGATAAGATTCAAAAAATAATAAAAACAATAAAATCAGTATGGGAATGTTTTGAGAGATTTTTATCATTCAAGTTGTCCAATTGGAGCATGTTGAAGCCAAAATGTATGCAAGAAATGATACAAGTTTTCAGTAACTGAAACTTTATAAGGTGTTGGATTAAGATATCTCTTATGATCTCCTCGTAATTCATTCAAAGTTTGAGTAACACGTTGTTTCATTTCAAGAAGGCTTGGACGTTCACAAACAATTTTGCCATCACTCCAAACTAAATCATGTAAAGCTTCAACTCGACCAGGACTTGCATATGCTCTTCGACTTTCCTAAAAAATTATAAGAATTAAGAATGTCAAAAATCAAAGAAAACGTACTTCAAAAGGATGTCGGCAAAGAATTGGAGTATTTACGGCTGGTGCTTCTTCATCATGAAGAGTTAACAAATCCAAAAGGCATCGACCATCTTTACTGTATAGACGATAGCATTTCTTACGACCAGGAATTGTAATTTTTACGACTTCTTGAGAAAGTTTTATTTTTGGAAGACCAGAAACAGCAACAAGCTTAAAAATAAAATGTTTTATGTTTTTTATTTCAATTGAAAGACTTACTTTATAAACACATCCAAGAGCAGGCTGTTTTTGACATGTTACAAGATGTGTTCCAACACCAAATGAATTGATTTCATGTTTTTGATCATTTAAAGACATAATAGTTTCTTCATTGATATCATTGGAAGCAATAATTTTTGTTAAAGCAAACCATTCCAAATCAGAGTTCCTAAAATATTTTTTATTTACTCATAAAGATAGAAATAAAAACTTACATGTCGGCAATTTGTTTAAATCTTACACGAATTTCTTTGGATAAATAACTAAGATCACCACTATCAATTCGACATCCCAATGCTCGATATCCGAGATCATGAAGAACAAGAGAAACAGCAATAAAATTGATAACACCACTTCGAAGAACATCATAGGTATCAATCAATGCCAAAAATGTTTCAGGAAAAGCAATGGCATACGCACAAAATGCTGCCAATTCACCTTCAGAAATTTCTTGGATTGAAATTCCCCAATTAAACTTTAAAAAAATTTAATAAAAATAAAATCAAACTTCAATTTAATTAAAAAAAACTTACTGAATCAACAATTTCTTTTAATTTGATTTTACAAAGCTCAAAGAAATCAACAATTTCACCATTTTTGTTTGATTTCAATTCACGAACTTGCATATCTGCGGCAGAACTGAATGAACAAATAAATGAATGGGCTTGAGTTCCTTTGACAGGGATGTTATAAAGTTTTCCAGCAAGTACATTCGATGTGGCATCAAATCCTACAGTAATCATTTTGTATAAAAAACATTTTAAAACTTTTATGCACTTACCTCCCATGTAACAATATTTTGATGCTGTAAGTCCACCATTTGGTCCTTGAGCTCGTCGTAATCCAAATTCAAGAAGTTCAGCATCTTTACCTGCAGCTAAACGAAATCTTGCAGCATTTGTTGCAACCAAACTTGAAAAATTGATTAAATTTAAAAATGTTGTTTCAAGGAGTTGACAAACAGCAAGTGGTCCTTCAACTGAGATTAATGGCACTTTTGGAAATACGACTGTTCCCTCTTTGATTCCATAAATTTTAAGCGAATCACAATTCAATGTTGAAAGATATTCAAAAAAGTTTTCTTCAGTTGATGGAGGTAAAACAGTTCTCAAAAAATCAAGATCTAAAAAAGTGATTAAAAAATGACAAAAAAAAGTAAACAAATAATCAAAAACAAACCAGTTTCAGAAAATTTAAATCTTTGAACAAATTCTAAGCAATCATCAAGTCCACCAAAAATTGTAAATTCACCATGAAATGGATTCTTTCGAAAAAATAATTCAAAACATGCTGGTTTATCATGCATTTTAGCTTTCCAATATCCATAACACATTGAAATTTGATAGAAATCAGTAAGCAATGGAGGAGGACTCATATTTTCTAAAAAAAGGAAAAAAATTTTAAAGATAATAATTTTTTCGTTGTTATTGCTTGCAATAACACTACATAAAATTTTTGTTAATAATGTTAAAAACAAAGGGAAAGTATTTATATTTGCACCAACCTGTTGAAAATGAAACCGCCATGTTTATTTTTTGTTAGTTAAAACTTCTTTTCAAATTTTTTTTTAAAAAAAAGGAATGCAGGAAATAGTAGAAGAAAAAATGCAGTAAGTAGGAAAGAAGAGTATAGTTGTGAAGAGAGAAAAAACAAATCAGTACTTGAAAATAATAAATCCCCAATTCAATAATTCAAATATATCGTATTCTTTTTTTTCACACCTATTGGAGTAATGAGAAGAAGGTTGAAAACAATGAGCTAAAGATGAGAAAAAAACATAAAAAACTTGAAAACTATGAACGATACAAGAAAATCTACGACAGAACAAAAAAAAATTTTCCGATAAGCAAAAAAAACATTTATGGGGAAAAAACGGGATGGATTAAGGAAAGAACAATGTTTCAATTTTTCTTCTTTGTTTGCCACAGTCTGATTTTAATACGGAAAAAATATTATATAGAAATAATGTCCGTGTGACAAAGTGCAGAAAAAAAGAGTGTAGTTCAAAGTTTTATTTTTTTTTCGAAACAAAATGAACCTATTGGTGTTAAAAATTGATAGACAGCAAAAAAAAGAAGCCATATGAAAAAAAAAGTCGAGGAGGTTCTTTGTTCGAGTTGTTTTTGTTAATGCTACTAACAACAATAATGTCATAGTTGAAACTTTTTTCGTCATTTTTTTGAAAATATGAAAAAAAGTTAAAAAATTTTGGTTCCTGTTTAACTTTTTAATCCGCCAAAAATAAAACACAAAAAAACGCTTTTTATTTTATGATTTTATGCTTGAATACCAAAAAGAAATCTTTTTTATCCAAAACTTTATCCGCTTTGAAAAATTCTTAAAAGCTTTCATGTTTTTTTTCTTAACGATTGCTCAATTCTTAGTCGGCTCATTGCCGATGACAGAAAAAAGATTCAATGTTGTTAGTTTAAAAAAAATTCATGCAAGCAAGCAAAGAACTAACAAAAAAAAAGAAAGAAAAACTTGTAAGCTTCTAACAACTAACCTTGTTAAATATCCAGGGATTTAATGTAAAAATAATACAAGTTTGTAAAACAAAAATAGTTAAAAATGTTAAGTAATAATAAATTAGATAAAAGCGCGAGAAAATTTAAAAAAGCCAAGTCGCGTTAAGACATGAAGCATGTTAAGCAACAAACCAGCTGGCTGGTTGTTCAACTTTGAATATTTTTTTCAAAAATGGCCATGTATATTTTGAAGGATTATTCGTTGGTTTTTATCATCTTTTCCAAAATGTCAAAAATTGCCATATGTTTCTACTTATAATTTTTTGGGTAACAGAAAGTTTTATCGAAATGACGTTTTGAGATGCCCTCAAATAATTTGTGTCATGTTCGAAAAGTTATCTTATCTATGGCCAATAAAAACCTTATTTGCTGAATGATATGAAATAAATCTAATGTAGGTAAAATGTTTATCTATTTTTTCAAAAAGGACTTTTTGTAAAAGGGTAACCTCAATGACTGAACTTTTTTAATCAAAAAGTAAACATGAACCAATAATTAATCAATTTATTAAAATTATTGAGTTATTTGAGAACAACCCCTTTTTATCATTGCATTTTATACGGATAAATGAGATTCGTTGACATTAAGAGTTTTAACAACTAGCAAAATCGATATGATCTAATAAATAAAGAAAATAAATTATGTTTTTGTATAAAAAATACTATTGCAATTTTTTGATTAAGTCTCAGTTTTTTCAGTCAATGGAACTAATTCGGCATCTTTGATAATCTGAGATTCATCAGCTGCCTTCTCGGAGGTGTTGGCGTCTTTTCTTTCAACATCATCAATAGTTTGGGGTAATTCAGTTCCAGCAGTTTCAGGCAAGAGGAAAAATACTCCAATTGCAGCCAATAATGCAAGGGTCGTGAAGGGAATTGTCACAACTAAACGACCATAAATATCAACCTAAAAATTGATTTGTATTTTTAAAATTCCTAAATATTTTTGCTTTACCAATAATAAAACAAGATATGATGAGCCAATACCCCCCAAGCGGGCGCAGAAAGAAGCAATACCAACAGTGCGACCCCGAAGTACAGTAGGAAATAATTCTGGAGTATAAGTGTAGATTGTTGAATAAGTGATAGTGATAGCAAAGCGAGCAAAGACAATTTGTGCAATACAAATGGAAATAGGAGCTAAAGATTATAAGATGTGATAAAAAGGAGTGTGTTTTAAAAAATTATAAACATACTATTTTCAGTTATAAAAATACTTAAAAACATGCAAATTGCAACAGATATTAATCCGCCAACGGTTAAACCTTTTCGTCCAAGTTTGTCAATAATTAAGGTAACAACTCCATTAGCAGGAATTTCAATGAAAGCTCCAAAAATGAATGTTTGATATTTATTTCCACCAAAAAGATCCATTTTTGTTGACATTCCATAATATAACATTGAAACGATTGGCCTAAATTTCGTATACTGTATTTAAGGTATTGTTAGAACATAAGCTTACCATAGAAAAATAACAACAATAGTTCGAAGACGAAGTTTAGGCGTTTTTAAAAGTGCAACAACGCTTACAGTCTCTTTTGGATTATGTTTTTCAACAATAATTTGATCTTTCCAATCAACTGGTATTCCACCTTTATTAATTTTTGCTGCATATGTAAGAACTTTTTCAGCTTCATCAAATTTATTTTGTGCCAACAACCATCTCGCACTTTCAGGGGCAAAACTAAATTAGCTGATTAAGATAAGTGATTTTTGGAATCTTAAAACTTACTATGCACAAACAAACAAAAGAATCAAGGGAATAAATAACGCAAATTGAAATTGTAGAAATGGAAGTTCTAGCATTGCAATTAATCCAAGAATAATTTGTCCAACTGCAAATAAACATCCTGCTCCAAAGCATGCCCATTTACGTTTTGATGGACTTAAGAATTCTAATGCAAGAAGGACAGGAATTGTAAAAAGGCCATAATGAGAGAATCCAAGTCCTATCCGACCCAAGATATATGCCCATACTCCAAGAGGTGCCATCAACCAAGTAGCACAATAAAATTCAACAACAACTGAAATTAAGAATGCTGTACGACGTCCATACCTTAAATTAAATGTTTAAATTGAATTTTAGCTTCGAAGGATAAATACTTACATATCAGATATAAATGCCAAAGCTAATGAACCAATCATTTGTCCAACATAATATGAACTATGAACCATTGCTTTTAAGAAATATCTATCACAAACAATGTTAAACTAAATTTGAAAGTTAAATCCACCAAAGAAAAGTATATTTTAAATTACCGCTGTAATGGCATTGGCAGATTTATCATTCACAACAAATTCATAATTTTCACATTTACATGCATCAATGTTTGTCTCATTTAAAGCAGCCCCAGAATAATTTCCAATACATTTAAGTGGAAAATCTCCTGAACCAATAAAGACCCAACTCATTAAATGTAAACTTGGAGCAAAACATGGCAATGCCATTAATATCATCATTATCCATTGATATGGCCCGAAATCTTTAACATATTTATGAATAAATTCTTCAAAGCTTAAACGTTTAATCGGAGTTTCAATAATTTGAACAGAATTTTCTTCATTTTTTATTACTAATGATTTTGATGGCTCTGCCATCTTGAGATGTTGAACTAAAAGTAGCAAGTTTTTTAAATGAAATTTTTATAACAACTTATTTAAATAAACAACAGAGTAACAAATTAACGGGAAATTAAATTTCAACAAAAATTTTTTAAGATGGAAATATATATCGTTATTCTTGGTCAATAAGAGATTTTCCTTGAGGTGTTAAAGGAATCATTTTTTCATCATTACTTCTATTTCCTTCCAATTCTTTTATTGTTTCCAGCATATCTCGCCCTGCTGTCTCTGGCAAAGTGAGCCGGACTAATATAGCTGCAAGGATAACTGAAATGCTAAAGGGAATGGTAATCACATTTCGACCATATACTTCTGCCTTAAATAATACTGTATTATTATCAATTTTTTAAGGGAAAATTTTTTACCAAATGCATAACCATAAAACTTGCACCAGATGCACCAAAACGTGCCATCATTGAACAACCTCCAACTGCCATATTTCGGATTTCTGTTGGGAAGAGTTCAGGAGTATAAGCATAAATTACCGCGTAACAGAGAGTTAAACTTGCTTTACTCAATAAAAATTGAATCATTGGAATTGCAGCTACAGTATTATCAGTAACAAAAATATTTGAAAAAAGTGTTAATCCAGCAAGAATATATCCACCACAAAGTAATGGACGACGGCCAAGTTTGTCGACGGTGAAGAACATAAAAATGGTTGCAGGAATTTCTGCAATCCCTCCGGCAATAAAATTTATGTATGGATCTGTGCCAAGTAAATCTGGCTTCATCGCAATACCGTAATATGCCATTGAAACAACAGGCCAACAGAAAAACATAACAAGTGTTCGAACCCGAGCTCGTGGAGTTTTAAACAGATCCAAGAAATTCTTTTTTCGTTTTCGTGCTGGTGAAGCAATTTCACCATCAATTTCAAGTTCATCCCACCACTTTTCTGGCATATGCCGACCATTTCTTCTTGCAACCATTCGAAGAATTTTATCTGCTTCTTCATATCGTCGTTGAGAAACAAGCCAACGGGCACTTTCAGGGATCAACCTAAATTTTAAGGATATTACAGTAAACACATACAGAGGTTGTTTAATTATTACCAAATATAAGAGATAAAAATAACTAAAGGTAAAGTTAAATAAAGTTGTAACATTTGATATTCAGTTACAAAATATGCTACAGTACCCAAAATTGCTTGACCTGTACTAAACAAAGCTCCAGCAAAAATTGATGCCAAACTACGGTATGATGAACCAATCAGTTCCATTCCAAGAATAACAGAAGTCATGAAGATTCCAGGATGGGCAAAACCTTAAAAAAATGTTTGAATTTATATCCTACAAATAAAGAGATATTCAAAATTTTACCTGCCCACATTCGGAAGAATGCAAAAAGATACCATGTATTTGCCACTGACATGCCAATACCAGCAATAAATTGTATTGCAATAGCAGCCAAAAAGATCTTTTTTCGACCATATCTAAATAACACAAAAATGGGATTTGATAAATCTTTTTGAAAAAATATTACCGATCACCAAGAAATCCAAAAATTAATGATCCAAAAAATTGTCCAACATAATAAGCTGTTTGAACAACAGGCTTTAAAACATGTTTTTTACAAACTAAATCCCACTAAAATAGTTTTTAATTTTTATAAAACATTTAAATTTTAAATATTACTCTTTCAACAGCTGTATATCTTGAATAATCAGCATAAGCATGTCCAAATTCGCATGCACTTCCATTACTGAAACTACAACTTTTATAGGAGCATTGCCCGGTTTCAGTTTGATTTTCACAGCCATCAAGTAATGGATTTGAACCAATGTAATAATTTGGCCTTGAAATTGTTGCTTCACTTTCTAATCGACAACGATGTGCAATATTTGGAGCCGTAAAAGTCCATGATAAACTATGAAAGGCACAAAAAATTGTTGGAATTACAACCAAAATAAATTGAATTTTTTGATAACGTCCAAATTCTCCCAAATATTGTGTTACCAAGTCATCAAACTTCATCGTAAATAATGTTTAAGTTAATTAACAATGTATAAAAAAGAAATTAATAGCAACACATAATTCAATGAAGCTTCGGTGTATAAAATTATTTTCCTTTTGAAAAGGTAACTGTCATTCCTATCTTCTTTTTCTTTATTGCATGCAAATCAAAGTTGTCTAACCCCCGTTCGATAATGATCGGTATATTTCTGTCCTTAAAAAGAAATGAAAAATGGTCAGATAAAATATTGATTAATATACGCGGCAAAAAATGAAAAGAAAAGTTATCACGATTGAAGCCCTGAAAAAAATTGCAAAAAAAAACTAAAGTTGCTTGGGGTCATTTTTATTAGTTTCCTCTTCTTTTTTTCTTCGACAAGCGCATTTTTTGAAATGTCATGTGGTTTAAGTTTGAAAAAAAAATTTGTCGAAGAAAAAAGCGCTTTAATCAAGGAAATTCAATGAAAGCAATCGTAAATATTTGCACACAATTTTTTGGAGACCTTTTTTTCACACTGCATTGAAATGGTTTGAATTTTGTTGTTGCTTTTGTAAGGGCAAAAATCGACAACCATTGTTAATTTAAACATTTAAACGTGGCATTATATCACTATTATAACAAAAGAGCAAAATTTGAACTATTTTAAAATTGCATAGCCTTATCAAAATGCTGTTCTAGCGTAATTGAAATTTAGAAAATTATTTCATTTAAGAAATAGTTTAAAATTTTGGGAGTTATAATTTTTTTTTTTTTAACGTTTTCTAAACAAAAAAACCTATATTCCCAAATGAAAGACAGGAAAAAACTTAAATGGCTCGGATTCGACAGAAAAATACATGACCTAACAAGACATTATAGGAAACTAAAAAGTTTTGCGATCGTCGATATTTACCAAATTTTGAAATATTCGATACAAAATATTCCCTTATTGATTGTAAAAACTTTCTGCACAACTTTGTGGATAGCTTTTGACAAATTTTTTTTTCATTTGACAGCAATAAAGGATTAACAAATTCCCATTTTTCAGCAACTTTTTCAAATGATTATTGTAAAAATTTATGACATTTTTCGATGAATTTGATCGACCACAAAAAGTCAAAATAATGTGGTTAAAAAAAATTGCTTCAACAAAAGCTTTTTAAAACCTTTTCATAAATGAAGGCTGTGTGTGATCATTGTGAGAATATGTTTCATACGAGAACTATTATTCAAGAAAAAAAACTCGAACAAAAATAAAAATAAAAGTGAGACAGTGACACAGGTTTTTGTCGTAAAAAAGCCTAAACAATATTTTCTTTTTTCAAAAAAGTTGTTTACAAAAATATGGTTCAATATTGCATCATTTTTTCTTTTGAACACACATAGTTTTTTTTGCTCAAATGTTTCTTTTTTTTAATTCATTTTTTTGGGAAATTTTTAACGGTGTCAAAAAGTGCTTATTTTGCCCTAAAATTGGGAACGAAAAATCTTTAAAAATCGTTCATTTTGTTCGTTTAAAAAATATCAAAAAATAATTTCTCTTAATTTTTTTGGTTATCATATTTTTGTGCCGTTAATAAGTATGAGGTCATCCCTTCATTGCCTGGAATTGAGGTGATTTTTGTATTAAACCTTTTTATCTTTAAAAAATAATGATAAAAAGGTTTAAGATTTAAAAAAAAAACATGTTTGATCTTTAACATTACGTATCGTCAAATGAAAAAAATTGTGTTTTTTTAAAACTTGTTCTGCTGTTTTATCTATTAATTCTTGAGGACAACCGTTTTTGACTAAATGATTTGTAATGTTTTGATAGCCTTTAAGGAAATTTTCTTTACATGAAATGGTAATCATTAGTTTTATTGTAAAGTTTTGTGTTAAATTTATTACTTTTGATTTCCATTTCAATGTCGAGAAATTGAGTTTGTGTATTAACTTTGTTAGTTTTTTCAAGTGTTAAACTTTTGTGATAAATTTCTTTTGCGATTTCTTCAAAGTTAAAATTTTTTGTAGATAATATTTGGATATCGTCGACATATCTGTAACCGTTTTTGAAACCTTTAAGTTTGGTTTATTTTCGCTTTTGCTACAGTAGTCATATTCCATCATTGTTAAGGTTAAATCTGCCAGTAATGGACTACTGTTATTACCTTGAGGGATTACATTTATTTGTTTAAAAATTGCATTTGAATTATTGCTATGGATGAAATACTACTTTTTTCATTGATCATTAAATACTTTATTGCTCATTTAATTCATTTATTCCAAAGCTTTTTTTGTTGTAAAAGCTTTGGAATAAATGAATTAAACGATCAAAACAGTAATCTCGACTTGAATAAAAGTCATAAATGTTCATGTTTAAATTCTAGTCATCTAAAAATCATTTCAAAAAATGAAAAAAAGAAGTTTTTAAATCATCGTAAGAAATAGACAGAAAAAGGCTGCAGACCTCTTAAATTTTATCAGCGACTCTTGGGGGAAATGAAGGAGGGGGAAAACCGAAAAATCAACGTAGACGTTATTTTTTTTAATTTTCTTTCTAGAGGGGAATCCACCCTAATAATTATAGAATGAACTGTTTTAATAACAAAGTTGATAAGTAATTCGTCTGCATTTTTGTTGTCCTGTTTTTATTCTTATTTCTAAAAATAGAGACAAAGAATTTGTTATTCATTTTATTTAATGATTCATTTCTTTGACTTTTCTAATGCCATATGGCAATGAGCAGCAGATCACGAAAGTGTGTCTATGAGACAGACAGCTGGTGCCAGGAGGAGGAGCAATTACGGATTGTTTCTTTCCAATGGCGATGGTCCTTTTAAAGGTGCATCCAATCGTCGAAAATTTATTAGTTCGTGTCAAGTTTTAAATTTGAATTGAAGAAAAAGACATATGGTGTGTCCTTTAAAGACCTCTTTAGATTAAAGCGTAAACAACATTTCCTTTTTCTATCTTTTTTCTCTGTAAATTTCAAAACGCATTTTTTTCGCAAAAAAGGTCTCTTTGATCTTTTGACAGACGCTTCTTCTTTTTTTCTTCGAACATAAATCGTCAATTTTATTTTTACTTTAAAGGCTGCTGTGTTCAAAATTTTTGTTTTTAGCTATACTGTTTTTAAAATTAATAAAATTCCTAAAAAAATAAACCTTGTTATCAGGGATTGTCCAAATCCAACGTCAACAAAAACTTCTAATTTTCAAAAAAACCACTCCTCAGATTTTTTCCTTTGATCTTTGCCGATTTTAAAGTCAGCATCGGCATGCTTTGCTTAATCCCATTTTGTCATCAGATATAAAATCCAAATTTGAGAAATATATTTGTTCGAGTACTGTAATATCCTTCCCAAATTTTTATCGTGCTTTAACTTAAAAGTAAATATAATGTTGAACTTTGTTTTAAATGTTGTACTTCAAAAAATTAATTGTCAACTAATTTAGTGCTAAAAATGTCAACAACAGATGATTATTGTTCAAAGAAGAAATGCCAAACTTCTGACAAAAAGAATGGCATTCTTGATTGCACAAATCAATTCAAAAATATTAATTTGAATCATCAAATTTACAAATGTGCTGAAACTGTTGATGCATTTTTAAAATTTGAAAGCAATTCATCCAACAATGGAAGAAAAGATTACCGTAATTTTAAAACAAAAATGCTGCAGTCCCAAAAAAAACTTGATGATATTTAACTTTTTTTTGGTGGACGTTCAATTTTTTTTACCTTTAAAGTGAAAAAAATAGTATTGCATCACTCTTTTGCCATACCCAAAGAAACAGTAACTTCTTTCCTGGGTACTGCAGCTTTTAATTTGTGTTAAGTAAAAACTTTGTTTGGTTCAAAAGATTCTGCTCGAGCATCTGGAAAAGATGGATTTTCAAAGACTTGGAAGAAAAATGATATTTCAAAAGCATTTGAAACTTTGAGTGTTTCTTCTAAAAATGAAAATCGTTGGAAGAAAAGTGAAACTTCAGAATCCAATAATAAAACTTCTAACACCCTTTCCCTACATATTGCAGCAAATGAAAGTTTTGTTGAAGCTTCAGAATCTGAAAAAAATCAATTGGAAGAGGTAAATTTTAATTTTTACTGTAGTTTGGATACGGTAATGACTTTTAACAAATTTTAGCTTAAAAGTTGCAAAACTTCTTGGAAGAATTGTAAATCAGTTTTGGCAAGCACAGATTCAATTCCTGTAATTCAAGTAAAATTTTTAATTTTTATGCTACAGTAATCAATACAGTAATATTTAATTTCTAGGATTCATTTGAATTTCCTCGGCAAAATGAAGATGGATCAATGGAGCCAGAAGTGATGCAATTTCAAGCGTCACAAAGATTGTTAGATCCCAATGGGTAAGATATTTTTTTTTATTTTTTTTATTTTTTTTCCTCTGATCCTGCATAGAATCTAATCTGCATTTTTCAATTTTTTGTATTAAATTGAATAGTAAAAACAAAGTTACCCCTTTAAATACAGTAGCCCTTTGTCATCCTCTAAATTAATCCATATTTTTTTTCAGACCTCGACCAAATGCCCAGGTTCAACAGCCTCAAGCTATGATGCCACAAGTTGAACTTCAACGACCTGTTGTTCCTCAATCTCCTCATGTCCAACGACATTTGCTCCAGCTGGACATCAACAAGCTTACCTTGGTGTTCAACAACCCCTCCACCAACCTGTTCCTCATGTTGCTGCTCCACCTCAACGACCACAACATCTTCAACAAAATCTTGGTGGACCAGAGCTTCATCAAAATCTTGTACAACAACAACAACAACAATTTGTTCCACAAAATCTTCCTCCACCTCCACCTGGAATTGCAAATAATAATATTGATCATCTTCATCAACATCCTTCACAACAACCATTTGGAATTCAAAATGAAATTGTTGGCAATCGTCTTCCAGATCATCATGCATATTTTGGATTATTGGGGCTGACATGAGATTGATAATCAACGGGAATTGATTATCAATCTCATGTCAACAAATTTGGAGCTTTTTTTTTTTTGTATTTTCTTTAAATTTGTATGTTTTGCATAATGTTTTGTAGTTTTTATTATTGTTATTATTTACTCAAATGTTTAATATTACTGTAAAATAAAATTTACTTGAATATTTTAGTTTTGTTAAACTACAGTAATCTCATTTTTCGATTTTAATAGACAATTTTTTTTGGGTATTCTTTTTTTTTGTTTTAAAAACTGAGCTCTGCTGAGATATTTGTTTTTTTAGTGAACATGAAAGTTTCATGAAGTGTTTCGTTTTTCAGACAAAACTTTTTTATTAGATTTCATGGATAATTTTTTTTTCTGCAATTGGTTGTTTCCTTATTAAGATTTATAAAATGATACCCTTTATTTTTAATTGAGTATTTGATTTAAGTTAAGTTAAGATAATATAAGATTTATGCGTTCTGATTACCTAGAAGTACTAGAATGGGGCAATGGTGATAATAAATTTTACGTTTAATGTAATTTAATAATTTCTGTGTTATGTTTTATTCAAAATTGTAATATTATTGTAAAATATAATTTTCAACATGAAAATGAATTTTCGTTTTTTAAATTACAGTAATCCTTTTTAAAATTTCAACAAAACATGCAAAATCCTTTTAAAATTTTTTTATGTTATTAAGAAACTAATCTGTTGAAAACTACAGTATTCTGGATATAAAAAAACACAAAACATTATTTACAAATTTTTTAAACAAAATTGTCATATACCTTATTTATTCTATAGTAATTTGTGAAGTACAGCAACATCTTTGACAAGTAATAAAAACGGATACGTTATCAGCGTTATCTCTGTTATCATTGATTTATAGATTACTTATTTTCATGCAAAAAAAGATTGATTAAAATTATTTCGTCGACTAAAAATTTGATTCTTCAAACTTAATTATTGAATGATTAAAAATGTTTTTATTGTATTTTTAATGAACGAAAAAGAAAAAGGGGCTGCTTTTATTCAAATTTTTTTCAACTCTGACATTCTAATTTCGATTTGTGAGTCAAAATCTGCAAGTTTGTTGAAGCTTTTTTATATGTTTTATCAAGGCCGTAGAGAAGGGGGGGGGGAGGGGCATTTGGGGCACGTGCCCTCCCCCGAAATCGAGAAAATCCTTTGATCTTTTGCCGCCTCCGTGTTAAGGCGGCAAAAGATCAAAGACGTGCCCCTCTGAAATGAAACTGCCCACTCCGAAATTCATTTCTCCCTATGGCCTTGTGTTCTTTAGTAATATTTTGCAAGAAATAACGTAAAATAGGTTTTGGTAATGAAAAATCTTGTTTTGAAATTTTTTATTTGCATTTTTGGTGAAACATATTTTTCATCTTCAATTTCATTTGTTCTTGTACCAAAAAAAACATAAAAACAACTAAAACGAGAATTACCTTGTATTTTGTCTAACTTCAGAAATGTCTAGGAAATCTGTTACGGTATAAAAGTTTTTAAAATACCATAATCTTTTGCAGAACATTTTTATATACCGAAAAGGAAGATCTTAGATGACTTTTAAAAAAAATTTGAATTTTTGCAGTTTTTGTGGATGTGAAACAGGGCTGTGCGAAATTTTCGTTTCGTTTCGCGTTTCGCAAAATTTCGCACTTTTTTCTGGTTTCGTTTCGTTTCGTGTTTCGCGAAAAATTTTAAGAAATTTCGCACTTTTTTGTATGCTTTTAAGCCGCTTTTTCTCAAATAAAAGTTTAGTTGCAAAGATGAAATCTTCAATTTCACGGGTCATTTGAATTGAAAAAGCCTTTTTTGGAAGTTAATTATGTTGGAAAAGAAAACCTTATTGATGGAATATTACCATCACTAAATGATCATAATAAAAGTTCGTTTACAAAAAATTGTAGTTGGTGATTGAATTTTTGAATTCGATTTCTTAAAAAAAATTTCGTTTCGCATTTCGCGAAATTTCGCATGATTTTTTAAATTTCGTTTCGTTTCGCGCTTACGAAATGAAATTCCTATTTCGTTTCGTTTCGTTTCGCAGAACAAAACTCAGTTTCGCACAGCCCTGCTTCTGATGATTCAACGCTGCAACTAGAAAGTCAACCTATGTTTGGTTTGGAAGATTCACAAACCCAAAATGGATTTGTTCCTGATAGTCAAGCTTCCGAGTGAAATGTGTTATTAGTGGTTTTCGAAATCGGCCTTTGATTTTGTTTTTGTTATATGTTTTCTGAAAGAAAAAATTGAAGAGAAATCGCATTGTCACGTTTTAATTCATTGATAAAAAAGAACATCTTTATTTACGTTATTTGTTTTATCACTTGATCGAAAGTTAGTTAAGCGTTTTGTTTTGTCAAAATTTTACAAGAAGACAACTACGTAATCCCAAATGATTTCCGTTCAATGGCCTACGGCTATATATTATTTCAAAAAGCGACAGGACATGTTAATATTGTCTCTTTTTAGTTAGTTTTGAGAAAGATTTTTACAAACCTTGTAATAAGGGTTTAAAAAGTTAAACAATAGTCGATGAAAACCGTCACTCCGTGGTTTTGTATGTATTTGACAAACTAGAAATTTCACTTACAACTGCATTATTTTTATGTTACCATTCATTGAAATAATTTTTTTTGTTCACTGGTTTAAAAAACAGTAACCAGAAAATGATTAAAAAAATATGCAAAAGCCCTTGAAAAAAAGTCTGCCAGTTGCCATGTATATTAACGCATAACAAATTTTCCTTTAACAACAGGTACAGTTCTTTTCAAAATCGCTCAATCAAACTCAACGGAAGTATTGATAAACTGAGTAGAAATTATATACAGAAAATATTATGAGATAAACCCTTGGATGATAAATGTTATAAAAGAAACATTTTTCTTATGGCCCTAAATAACTATTAATATTGTTTAGTTGGTTAAAAACGGCGCACATTTTCTGTTGTACCCTTAACTTAAGGTATTATTGTGTACCCCTAATTGAAGGTGTTCCAATATTGTATTTATAGTTGGCGTTCCGTAGACTGCGTGTTACACTTTTCAGTGCATAACATTTATTTATCTACGCAGCCAATTTGTCTCTCCTCGCTTCGTTTATCTTTGTTCTCTGCAGTTCTTTACTATAGTTACACAGGAAAACGGTCCGATCCTTGAAGAGCAATAGCCATGCAATTAATGCATGCACGTCGAAAAATAACACGGAAAAATAATAGACATTTAATTAATGCCACGAGCATGGGCATATGTGCTTTTATACTGCTTTTTTAAATGTTTTCAGTTTCAATAAAAATAACTAATTCCCTTTAAATATTATAAATTAACCGCTGTCTTTTGTTTCCTTTTTGTTGCAGCTATTTTTTGCCGAGAAAAAAAGAATATTGATTTACACGAAGGAATTTTTAACAGTAAAAATGGAAATAGATATTAAAACAAAAGAACATTATACGCGCGTTTTAATATTTGTCTCGACGCAAAAATATTGTTCAATAGCTATTGCAAAAAAATATATTTACTAATTCATAACCTTTTTTTCTGGGTTTCTTTTTTTTCTGATAATTTTTGTTTCAATTTTTCGCTTTTTTAAAGCTTTCATGGTAGCTGTCATTTCATTTTTTTTTCATTTTTTTCACTCTTCTCCTTAATTCTTTTTTTATAAATAGCTGATTTTATTTTAAAAAAAATTATTCAAAAATAGAGTTTTTAATTTTTTCCCCTCATACCTTCTGCTGCCGGTTAACGTTTTTTTCTCTTATTAAAATTATAAATGTGCCGCTTTATTCCCTTACTTTTTCTTGCAGGGAAGAAAAGAACATTGATTTTTCTCGAAGCGAAAATATTACTCAATATCTTTTGCAAAATAAACTTTTACGAATTCATAACCTTTTTCTTTGGGTTTCTTTTCTTCGCGGATAATGAATAATTCTTTTTTCGCATTTACAAAGCTTTCATGGCAGCCGTGTTTAATTTTTTTTCATTTTTTTCACTCTACTCCTTAATTCTTTTTTTATAAATAGCTGATTTTATTTTAAAAAAATTTATTCAAAAATAGAGTTTTTAATTTTTTTCCCTCATACCTTCTGCTGCCGGTTTTTTACCCGATTTTGTATTGCATGCGTTTTTGTTACACAGTGATCCCAAACGTAGGAAAAAAGGAACTAGAAATGGCCGCAACGAAAAAAAGGACAAACAATAGAAACTTTTGCTCTCTCGCGCTTTTTTTAAAAAAAAAGAAAAATCACGATTCAGCTTCTTCTTTTTTTTGCGAATCCGTTTATGTTAAAGTAATCGCTTAGAATTTACAAACTTAGATGAAGGACATCCTAAGAAATATGGGGATACCTTTAGATTAACGATATCATCAAAATGAAAAATTGGGCTAGCAAAAGTATGACAGATTTTTGGTGCAAAAACAGGCGTTTTTTGCACCAAAAAAGCGAGAGAGCGTTCGTCCGTCTTTTTCTTTTTTGTGCCGTTTCTAGTTACAAAAAAAATCACTGTGGTTAGTGATATTTTCTTTTGATCATATACTTTTATTTTGTTTTTAGAGTGTTGAAAATATGCAATCTACAATATCTCTGTTGTACAAAACAGAAGCTGAATCAAGAATGAATTCAAATCGACAAGCACCCGGCCGAGAAATTGATCGAATGAATAAAATTCTTGCGATTCTTGGACTTCATGCTGAAGAGGAATTACCGGGCAATGATACCTCTAATTTTTGGGGAATGAAGACTCATTTTTTTACTTTGCTTATGCGAATGAAATGTGAACCTAAGAAACTGTAAGTTTTCTAAATTTTCTTTTAAATGTTTTTGGTGAGGCATTCCAAATTATTTAATTTCATTTTATACTTCTTTTTTAGGAATGATGATTTTTGCGGCCTTCGATATGATGCTGGCTTTGTTAAAAGCTGTCGTTCATTTCTTGAAGAAGATTTTCCGACTTTTGAATCTGCTGTTAAACGAATTGAAGCATTGCATATGAATCCATCAGTTCGCTGCGAAGTATTTATGATTGCGGCATCAGCTGTCATTCTTAAAAGATTTATTTATATCTTTGATTTTATCGGCCAGATTACTTTGGATGAATTCAAAAAAGAAGTTTCTTTGCTTGCAGAATTTCTTCATAATATTCTTTTGGCTCTTGGTCGTACACATCGATGCTTGGATTTAATGCTTAAAGAAGCTGGAGGTGTTCCTGGTGTTTCAAATGGTAGCGGCCTTGAATTAATTTTGCTGCAAAATTTTAAGTTGAATAATGGGGAAAATCTTAAACGAGCATATGATTTATTAGCTCATACCCCATATGGATTCTATGCACCTCTTCTCGGCCGAAGAACTGCAGCTCATGAAATCAATACCGATTTGGAACGTGTTTACTTCCTTCTTCGAGCTCAACAAATTGTTAGTTTTAGATTTTCCGATATTCCAGTCTAATTTTATTATTTTTTTAGGTCGATGTTGATAAAGAATATGCTAATTTTGTTAATCAAGTGCCAATTTGGAGAAAAGGTCACGGCCTAATTTTTAACAATTTTACAAATCTTGAATCTCCTGTTGATCTTAAACATGCCAAGAATCTACTTATTACTCGGGCTGTTGCAAATACTGCTATTTTAAAACATGCAACTTTTTACCGCAATTTTTACTGCCATTGGAGGTTTCTATTTTTTTAATTCTTTCATTCACTAACAAGGTTTTTTAGACATCGTGAATACCGCAGACAAGAACTTGTGTCACTTGAACATATTCTTGGTTCCAATACAGCAGTTGATTATAGGTAATAGTTTTTTTATGATTATATTCATTTTCATAACTTTATTATTATAGTGAACCTAGTGCTTCTTCTGAACATGCTTCCGGCCCGTCCATCAACACAACATCTGCTCCTGCTTCAACAACTGGCACTTCATCTCTTCCTTTTCGGCCACCAGTAATTAAAATTGAAAATTTGAAACAAGAAATTCCTACTAATGATAACAGCAATGGAAATGCTGAATCTTCTGGTTCAACCACAACTCGGCCTGATAATTTACGAGAAACATTTATGGATGGAAGAAGAGTTGCAAAATGGTCTGAAGAATTAATGGGAATGATAGAAATTGATGATCCTGTTAAACGCCGCCAAGCTTTTGAAGAACTTCGGCCAAAACGTTCTACTTTTGAAGACGACTGGAAAGAATATGTTTTTAAAAAATTTCATAAAGGTGAAGAAGTTGCTGCTGAATGGAATGATGTTAAAGATTTGGATGATGAAGCGGCCCTTGAATGGTTTTTCAACAATGTTTTGCGAAAAAAAGGACCTCGGCCAAAGTAATTTTGTTTGTAATTGTGTTTGGTTTTTTTGTTTTTGGCTAATTGATTTTTTATGTGATGATATAAATTTTTGTGTTTAAAATTTTCATTTTGCAGTTGTTTCTGAGGTCTTAAGATATTATATATCTGAAGTAGTAAAGGTTGAAGAGAGGTGAATGAGAGGATTTACTGGACACGCAAGCTATATATTTATAGACAACAGACAAATAGAGAGAATGCAATATACTAAATCATCTGTAACAATATCTTAAAACATCCATCAAAAAACATTTTCTTTAAAAAAACTGGTTAAATGGTTTCTTGTGTCTTTTTAGAGTTTTGTTGCTCTCAACAACTAGTGCCGCAACTTTATCAGGTGGGGGTGACGCGCGAATAAAAATTCAAAAAACGTTCATTTGTGTTAGTATGAATTTAATTTTTCAGTGTTAATTTAGCATTTCTGTCGGGCGACGCGTCACCCTAATCACTCCCTCATGTTGCGGCAATGTCATTAACTGGAATTTTCAGTCTAGTTAACTGGACTACCGTAAGAAAATGTTTAATAATACAACAACTTTATAAAAAAAGTTTGTGTGGCATTCCAGTTAACTGGACTGAAAATTTCAGTTGTTGAGAGCACTAAAAAAATTTAAAAAACTACTCTTGGAAGTTTAAACCTTAGACAGTGTGTTAGAGGTTAGAACGCGTTGTGTGAGAAATTGTAGTCAGTGTTGTGCTTTTTTATTTTAGTCGCCTCCGCCTCCGGAGGCGCCTCCGGGGCGCAAAGCGGCATTCTCACCTTTGATCTTTTGCAAAACGCGCCTCCGACTCCGGAGGCGGAGGCGCAACAACACTGATTGTAGTATGAGATGGCATTGAAATAAAGTATAACAGATTAGGGATAACATATGCATTTATTGGTAATCGAGGGTGTAAAATCTGAAGTTTCGGTTGATTCCTCTCGAAGCCCTCTGTAAAGGGTTTTGTAGCCGTCGAATTTGCTTATCTTAATTATACCCCATAAAATGGGGTTTTTAAGATTTCCATTTTTATTTTTTATTTTCTTCTTCTTTGAACCAGACATGAGAAATGCGACCAGCCGGCAAAAATTTTCATGCCGGCGGCAAATTTGTGCAGCGCGGCGGCCACTTTTTTTATGTTTTAGAAAAAGTCCAAATTCCCGTAAAATTATAGTAATATTTGTTGATAATATTAACACAAAACATATAATGCTCTTCTTTAGGTTGAAAATACTTTAATAACAGCGGCCGGCCGGCAGTAAAATTCGGCCGCATTTCTTATGTCTGCTTTGAACTTTGTTTTTCGAAAATCTTGTACAGGGTTTTCAGGGGGTTTTGTATGATTATGATGCCCGACATAACATTTACTAAAAAAAGTTGGCGGTGTTAGAGAATTTCTCGGGCAAATTGGTTTGTCACTTTTCAGTTCGTGATTTTTCAGAATATCGGATATAAACCATCCCCATTTTAATTTGATAAACATTTTTTATGCTTACAAACTAAACTTTTCGAATTTGCTTATCTTTACTCTATATGTTAATATTTATACAAAATATTTGAACATTTTTTTATATCGATTTCGGTTTGGTATACTTAAAACTTGCAAAAAAAGCAATCGAGAATTTTGTTTTCCATTTTTTGTTAACGAAGTTATGTTTGGCGTTTTGTGTTACCGACGCCAACATTCTTTTTTTAAAAAAGGTGATTTCGGACTGGAAGATTTCAGGACGAACATTTTCTTTTGTTAAATTTTTTCATTTTCAAATTAAATTAATGTTTTTGGTTTGGTATTTTTTAGTTTGTTACATTTTAGGACGGGCAATCTTTGAATTTTAGATTTTAGTTTGAACCTTCATTTTGTTGATTTCAGTTTGGTAGCTTTTAGAATGCAGATTACTTGAGTTTTAAATTTTTATTCATGATTTTATTTGTACTCTTTTAATTTTATTCTTTTGGCGTGATTTTTTCGAAATTAACACCAAATGATTTTGCAGAAGTTTTTCAAGCCATTGCATAAAAAATTGAAAAAAAATTGCTGGCATGTCTTCTAATTATACCCGCTACTACACTGTCAACAGAATCTTAACTAGATATGGAAAAATTTTAACAAATAATCTTAAACTAACAGTGCCGCAACTTCACCTAATTAAAAGGAGGTGCCATTCCTTATAAAATTGCAAAAAATATCATTTTATCAAGTGTGAATTTAAATTTAAGGTAAAAAGTTGGCAATCAAAAGAGGTTTTGATTTCTCCCCGTCAAGTTGCGGCAGTGTAAACTAAATTATTTCATCTTCGGTTATTGTCATAAAACTCGAAAAAAATAACCCTCATAAAAACGGATGCCATATTTTATGCTACTGTTATTGATAATGGACGGTATAAATTGTTTTTCAAGAGAATTCATGCGGATTTTCTTGCAGCTCTATCGTAAGCATTTGTTGGGATCACAAGCTTATTGAAGTTGTTTGAACACGGCATTCCATTGTTGCTTGAAATAAAGAAAAAGGATATTTTTGAAATACGCTATAAAATAAAGGATAAAATAAAATTTATCAAAGTAAAAAATCCCCGTCCTAAAATGTTACAAACCAAAAAATACCAAACTAAAAACATTAATTTAATTTGAAAATGAAAAAATTTAACAAAAGAAAATTTTCGTCCTGAAATCTTCCAGTCCGAAATCACCTTTTTTAAAAAAAGAATGTTGGCGTCGGTAACATAAAACGCCAAACATAACTTCGTTAACAAAAAATGGAAAAACAAAATTCTCGATTGCTTTTTTTGCAAGTTTTTAAGTATACCAAACCGAAATCGATATAAAATAATGATAAACTTATATTCACATTTTTTTCTTTTTCCGTCCTGAAATATACCAATCTAAAAAATGTCAAACTAAAATTCTCATCACAATTTTCTCAAATTGTATCAATTATTTTACTTTTTATATCACAAAATAGATGTAAAAAAATGTTCAAATATTTTGTATAAATATTAACAAATAGAGTAAATATAAGCAAATTCGAAAAGTTTAGTTTGTAAGCATAAAAAATGTTTATCAAATTAAAATAGGGATGGTTTTTATCCGATATTCTGAAAAATCACGAACTGAAAAGTGACAAACCAATTTGCCCGAGAAATTCTCTAACACCGCCAAAAAGTTAACAGGACAAATTTTGACACCTTTTTCGTTTGCATTTAAATTTCTCGTGATTATGCTGCAATTTGCGAATAAAAACCAACAAACTAAAAAAATGATTCTTCTCCATTTATTATCAAGATGAATGCTTAAGAAATTTTTTTGGAAAAGGGCTTTCTCTTTTAGCGTAACACACGCCAAAAAAATCAGAACCCATTTACAAAATTTACAATAATTTTCCCAAAATCTCCCAAATATTTTTACCTTTGATTCAGGGCCTATTTGCAAAAACTATTTTCTTTTTTTTTTATTACATATTTTTAAAATTTCTTTTTTTTTATTACATATTTTTAAAATTTCTTTTTTTTTATTACATATTTTTAAAATTTTTTCGTTCATAACTCATTTTTTTTCAAATGGAAAGATTTACCAGCCCGGAAATGTCGTACCGGCCATTACTTGAACTCGAACCGGGCTTGTATTGGTGTCACTCTAGAGTTCAACAAAAATCATCAAATCTCTATATCTGAATCTAACTTTTATCACAAAAACTATATCAGTTCGGTGTTTAGACAAGAAAGAAAAAGAACAATCCAACCAATTAAATTTACAAAATTTACTGGAGAAAAATGTAGCAAAACAAATTGCAATATTTGCCCTCGTATCAATTTCAGAAATTATGTCACAAGCAAAGTCACACAAAACAGATATTTAACCTGTAAACCTGAAAATTTTAGTTGTGCCACCAAAAATGTCATTTATCTTTTAACATGTAAAACATGCGGAAAACAATACTGTGGTCAATCATGTAAACCTCTTAGAGTTAGAATATCTCAACATATTTATAACGCAACAAAGTGTACAGAATCACAAACATTACTGTATAAACATTACAGAGCTCACAAATGAAATTGACATTTTGGATGCTATTAATCTGACAGAAACTTCAGAAAGATTAAAAGTAGAAGAAACTTGGATTCGACTACTAATTACAGCTTTTCCATAAAGTGTGTCCCAAAACTTTAGCCGAGATTCAGAATTTAAGGATTCTGATGGAATCTGGTATCGGTGTTAAAAGCGATTGTTACCATCGTATTCCTCATGTTTAAAAACCCCTATAAACAAACTTTCAGCTACCGTACTCTTCTAGAATTCGCGTCGGGACATTAATCACAAAATTTAGGTGTCCCAAAACTTTAGCCGAGGTACAAAAAAAATTGAAAACTCAATAGCAAAACATAAAATAATGTTTGGAGGTTGTTCAGCATGCTTAATTTAACTTATTTGTGAAGAAAAAACCAAAAAATTTGTACTGGCATCGATTTGCCACCAACTTGAAAATGCTATTTTTGCCGTTTTTGGCACTTTTCAGGTGCTAATATCTCTGCGGGAAAACACTGTTACAGAAAACCATGAATGCCATTTTGTAGCCCATATTAAAGTTACTTAGTTCACCAAGTTTTATAACTCAATATCCAATGTGCATCTTCACGCACTTTTTCGAAAAACACAATTTTCACCTTTTTTCAGTGTTTTTGATAAAATTCTGCATTTTTTAGGATTTTTGAAATTTTGATTTGAGACAGGTGTGTGAGATTGAGCCATGAAACTTTGTAGACATGTTTAGTATGATAAGGGCTACAAAATGGCATATGTGGCATCTTCTAAAATTTACTATGAGCCATTTTATAGGCACGTAAAAATCGCCAAAAACGGCAAAAATAGCATTTTCAAGTTGGTGGCAAATCGATGCCAGTACAAATTTTTTGGTTTTTTCTTCACAAATAAGTTAAATTAAGCATGCTGAACAACCTCCAAACATTATTTTATGTTTTGCTATTGAGTTTTCAATTTTTTTTGTACCTCGGCTAAAGTTTTGGGACACCTAAATTTTGTGATTAATGTCCCGACGCGAATTCTAGAAGAGTACGGTAGCTGAAAGTTTGTTTATAGGGGTTTTTAAACATGAGGAATACGATGGTAACAATCGCTTTTAACACCGATACCAGATTCCATCAGAATCCTTAAATTCTGAACCTCGGCTAAAGTTTTGGGACACACTTTATGGGTTAAATGACAACATAAAAAATTTAGGAAATCTTACAAACAGTAACACCTGGAATAACATCAAAAAAGATCCGTCAAAACTACCATATTTCAATTTTAAATTTCCACGTGTAAATAAAACAAGAGGAAATAATAGAAAAAGAAAAAACAAAAACATGACAGTAACTAATATTAATGAAATTGAACAATTAAACGAAAGGCAATTATTTTTAAAATACTACAACTCATCCCAGTATGATAAACAAAATATCAGCAAACTGTTAAATGAAAACATAAAGTCACTTGAGCTTAAACTTAAAATCACAAGTTTAATTCAACATTCACCAAAAGCAATTGAAAAGAAATTCATAAATATTAAATGTAACTTTTTCAACCAAATTCAAACAGAAATTCCAGTTTTACAAACTCTAAAAAAATCCATGAAAAAAGCAAACATTTTCTTGCATGAAAATAAAGAATTTAGAATCATACAAACTATTAATACACCAATATGCATGAAAATATTTAATTTTAACAAATTTCTCGAAAATTTGGATTTAAACACAAATCAAAATTTCGAATGCAAATGTAATCCAAAAAACAAATTCTTTGATAAACACCACAAACACATAATTACCGGCGATAGCGAATTTATTAAAAATGAAAATTTAAGAAAAATCATTCAACAAGGCACTAAATATCGCGATCAAATAAACACAAATTTCAAAGAAATTAAAGTTTGGATTAAGGATGTATTCGATTCGATAAAACTTAAATTGGAAAATCTTAGAATTCAAAACGAAAAAATTAATGAATTGGAGAAAGAATTTTACAAACAAATTAACAAAGTTGCATATCCAATCTTTAATAAAAAATACCGTAATCAAACACCTTTGTTAAATAAACAAGCATTAAAAGAACTAAAAAATCTCCAAGAAAATTATATTATAACCAGTGTTGATAAAGCTTCAAACAACTATGCTTTTATATGCAAAAAATTTTATGTTGAAGCTCTAAACAAAGAAATGGGAATTCAAAAAACACCAAATGGATGGAAAGTTAATGGAAATATTACATATCAAAAAGTAAACAAATCTGAAGAAAGCATAATTGAATACCACAAAAAATTAAATAAAAGTCTTCAAATCAAAATCAATTGTGCAGAAAATAAAATGTTTCCTAAAATTTATGCTATCCCTAAATTCCATAAAACTCCTACTAAATTCCGCTTTATTACAGGTGCAAAAAATTCAAGCATTAAAGAAATTTCAGTAAAATTACAAAAAGTGTTAAGTTTTTTGAAATCTCACTTTAAAAACTACTGTATCAAACAAAATAATACAAGTGGTGGCAAATGCTATTGGTCAATTAATAATAGTTTGGAAGTTCTGCAAAATTTGCCAAAATTAAACAAAGACACAGTAATCTATACTGCAGATTTTTCCAGCCTATTTACACAACACTGTTAAAAAATATTTGATCAAACTGATAGACATTTGCTTTAAAAATGGAATACGATTACTGTAGTAAAAACGAAAATAAATTAAAACTTAAAGGTTTCAAAAATGGTTACAGATATGTCGACGATATCCAAATATTATCTACAAAAAGTTTTAACTTTGAAGAAATCGCAAAAGAAATTTATCACAAAAGTTTAACACTTAAAAAACTAACAAAGTTAATACAAAAACTCGATTTCTCGACATTGAAATGGAAATCCAAAAGAATAAAATTAACACAAAACTTTACAATAAAACTAATGATTACCATTTCAACGTAATCCGTTATTCAAATTTCAACTCAAACACACCAAGTATTTATAAAACAAATATTATCGCAGGTGAAATACTTAGAACAGCAAGACTTTCTTCATGTAAAGAAAATTTCATTAAAGGCTATCAAAATATTACAAATCATTTACTCAAAAACGGTTATCCTCAAAAACTGATAGAAAAAACAGCAGAACAAGTTTTGAAAAAACACAATTTTTTATCATTTATCTGACCCTAATGTTAAAGATCAAACATTTATATGTTTTTGATGATAAAAAGTTTAATATAAAATCACCTCAAATTCCAGACAATGAAGGGATGACCTCACACTTATTAACGGCACAAAAATATGATTTTTTTGGCGCCAAAAAATTAACAAAAAATTAAGAGAAATTCATTTTTAATTTTTTTAATGAACAAAATGAACGATTAAAATCCGGCTCTGCTGATGATGACCGTCCGGTACTCAATTTTTAATATTCAAATATTTAAGACCCTATGGCGTCCAGAGGAAATGGTCGAAACGCCTCTACAGGTAAGTATAATCAAAGCTTTTCAGATTCAACATGAATATTTTCAATTTTTATTTCTACCTAAAACCAAATTGCTATAGCTACATAGGCTTTTGAAAAATGTTGATTCACACTAATTATCGTAATTTCGCCTTGTTGAAACATCTGTGCCGTTGCATATTTTTGCATATTTTCCTCTCGAATATGATTAATTAAGCATATTTAACAATCACCAAACACTACTTTCTCCAAAATATCATATTCAACATTTTTTGAATGGGCAGTCATGATTTTGTTGCACCGATTTTTTGTACTGTTGTGCAAATTTCAATAAAGTTGTGATTTATCGGCCTTATTTCCTGGATTTATAGGTTTTCGGGCATGCTGAATCCGAATCTGAAAGATTTGAAACGTTTCAGCTTCTAAAAATTGCGGAATATGCAAATTTTGACTTTAAATTCATGTTGTGGATTACTGTATTACAGTAACTTTGAGCCCCTGGTAAACCCACAGATTGAGGATTCAGCAGCTGATTTTTTGCCACAATTATACCTTATACTAGATGAGTTTATGGGCAAAATATGGGCTCTCAACTCCATCATAAGTTGGAGATGTCCACGGTTAGATGACTTTTAAAAAAAATTTGAATTTTTGCAGTTTTTGTGGATGTGAAACCCCTTATTTTTTTTAGTTCAAAATATCAATTAATTAATTTAAGTTTCTTTCAATTTCTTAATCAGTTGATAAAATGTTAGATTAAACTAAACTGAAAAGATTTAAGCTTATTTTGATGTGTAAAAAACAATTTTGAGCAAAGATATATTTTCTACATCCAAGAAAATGCCATTTATCAAAAAAAGGTAGGGGGGAATTGAAGCATGGAAAGTTTAGCATTATAGTTTTCATCAATGAAAAAATAATGCCGAAAATATTTCTCCCAATTTTTGTGTTATTTATATTTTTGCCATTTTCGTTAAGTTTGTGATATTATTTGTGTTTCTTTTCATTTAATGATGTCTATGATATTGATAATCGTAATGCTTGGTGTACAAATAAAACTTTGTTAAAAAATTTCAATAAGGGATTGTCCAGATCTGAAGTGGGGTTTTTTGCTAAAATTTTCAAACCCCCCTCCCCTCCGTCAGATTTTTTTCTTTGATGTTTGCCGCTTTTTAGATGAGCGTCAAACCAATTTTGTTGACTGCAATTACAACAACATTAAATTCATTAAATTCAGGGTTTCTTGGACATGTTCAGTTTGATGTTGTGAATTGATTGGATAAGGACGGTATCAAATGACCTTTAAAGATTACTAACGGCATTTCAGATTTATTTGTTTCATATTGAACGAAATTTTAATAAACATAATGGAATTCCTTTTTTAAACAATAAATTTATTAATATATTCTTTGATAAGTAAATTTTCAATTTTTATTGTAGTTACTGTAATCGCCTTTTAAGGTTTAAAAACATTATTATCAACAAATGATTTATTATGATTCATATTTAATTTACTGGTCAAATTAACACTTTGTAAATAATAAAAAAAGTTTTTCCGCGATTAACGTAAGAACACATGGAATTTCGAACAAAAATGAAAAAAAACAAAATATTTTCAAAAATTTTTAAATTTTCAAAAGTCATTTGTTAGAAGTTAATAATTCTAAATGGTTTTGATGTTCCTTCTAAAAGATTATTTATGTTTTTTTGGTAGAGCTCTTAAGTTTGTTTTTTTGCTTCACCTTCATCACGTCCTTTTGCTTCATTGTCAAACAGTTTGACAATTAGATTTTATCATATGCAAAATACTGGAGATATTCGAGAAGGACTTGGATTTTTCCTAACATTGAATGATTCTGCTAAGTTTTTTAAGTAATAATAAAAATGGTTCTCATTTTAAAAAACTAAAACGATTTTTTAAAATTTTACATGATCTATTCAAATTTCAAAGATCAAAATGATTTAATAAATTGTGCCAAAAAAATTATTCGTTTTATAATTGTCAATGAAGCTAAGATGTTGCTGCAATGGCAGGAAGAAACCCCATGATGTTGCAAAAAAAGAACAATTTTGTGTTGCATTACGATATATAAAAAATGGAGAAATTGTGGAACATCTTTTGGGAAAGCAACCTTTGACTGCACAAAATGCAATTACAATCAATAATAAAATTTTACAGTTTACATTATCATAACAATGATAAAATTGGTATTTTCATCTTTTTTTTAGCGAAACTCTATTATTGTACATGCGCTATTTGTTTGACCTGTTTAAATTGTTTCCTGAAAATGAAAGTAAAATCAGTTGTTTTTTAATGTTTAATACATTCTTCTTTTTGCAGAATGAGTTGTTTTTATTGTAAAAGTTATAAGCAATCTGTCTGCGATTTTGTTGTTTTTTATTGATTATTATTTCCTATTTTTACCCATTTTTCCTTTTCATTTCTTGGGTGATTCATTCGTATCATGATAGTTCCTGTCTCTCTTTTTTCAGTAAACGCTAAATTTGCTTGCACAACTCCGATCTCTTCGACTTTTTCCATGTCATAAGGCAATAAGCAGGAGGTCAAGGAAGCGTGCGCATGCGGCATGATGCCAGGAGGAGGAACCTTTTGTGTCGATTGTTGCTTGTTTCTCTCTTGTTGCGGTGGTTCTTTAAAAAGCGCTTTCAATCAGTGGAAGAACCTGGTCAGTGTTGTCAGTGTCAGTTTTGCAGTCAGTTTTTTGGTAATATTCAGTATAATTTAGTAGCTTTTTCCTTCTCTTTTTTTTTGTCTTTGTTTTGTTCTTAGTTTTTTCTTATGAAATATAGTGATGGAATTAAATTATCAACGATAAAACGGATAAGGATAAGCTGTATATAAAATATTATTGAGAAGACTTCATCGTAAATAATGTTTAAGTTAATTAACAATGTATAAAAAAGAAATTAATAGCAACACATAATTCAATGAAGCTTCAGTGTATAAAATTATTTTCCTTTTGAGAAGGTAACTGTCATTCCTATCTTCTTCTTCTTTTTTGCATGCAAATCAAAGTTGTCTAACTCCCGTTCGATAATGATCGGTATATTTCTGTCCTTAAAAAGAAATGAAAAATGGTCAGATAAAATATTGATTAATATACGCGGCAAAAAATGAAAAGAAAAGTTATCACGATTGAAGCCCTCAAAAAAATTGCAAAAAAAAACTAAAATTGCTTGGGGTCATTTTTATTAGTTTCCTCTTCTTTTTTTCTTCGACAAGCGCATTTTTTGAAATGTCATGTGGTTTAAGTTTGAAAAAAAAATTTGTCGAAGAAAAAAGCCCTTTAATCAAGGAAATTCAATGAAAGCAATCGTAAATATTTGCACACAATTTTTTGGAGACCTTTTTTTCACACTGCATTGAAATGGTTTGAATTTTGTTGTTGCTTTTGTAAGGGCAAAAATCGACAACCATTGTTAATTTAAACATTTAAACGTGGCATTATATCACTATTATAACAAAAGAGCAAAATTTGAACTATTTTAAAATTGCATAGCCTTATCAAAATGCTGTTCTAGCGTAATTGAAATTTAGAAAATTATTTCATTTAAGAAATAGTTTAAAATTTTGGGAGTTGTAATTACAGGTATTAACAATTTCCAAGCAAAAAAAACCGATAATCCCAGATGAAAGACAGACAAAAACTTAAATGACTCGGATTCGACAGAAAAATAAATAACCTAACAAGACATTATAGGAAACCAAAAAGTTTTGCGATCGTCGAAATCTACCTAATTTTGAAATATTCGATACAAAATATTCCCTTATTGATTGTAAAAACTTTCTGCACAATTTTGTGGATAGCTTTTGACAAAATTTTATTTTTTTCATTTAACAGCAATAAAGGATTAACGAATTCCCATTTTCCAGCAACTTTTTGAAATGATTATTGTATAAATTTATGACATTTTTCGATGAATTTGATCAACCGCAAAATGTCAAAATAATTTGGTTAAAAAAATTGCTTCAACAAAAGCTTTTTAATGCATTTACATAAATGAAGGCTGTGTGTGATCATTGTGAGACTATGTTTCATACGAGAACTAATATTCAAGAAAAAAAACTAGAACAAAAATAAAAAAAAGTGAGAAAGTGACACAGGTTTTTGTCTTAAAAAACCCTAAAAAATATTTTCTTTTTTCCAAAAAGTTGTTTACAAAACTATATTTCAATATTGCATCATTTTTTCTTTAGAACACACATAGTTTTTTTTGCTCAAATATTTCTTTTTTTTAATTCATTTTTTTGAGAAATTTTTAACGGTGTCAAAAAGTGCTTATTTTGCCCTAAAATTGGGAACGAAAAATCTTTAAAAATCGTTCATTTTGTTCGTTTAAAAAATATCAAAAATTAATTTCTCTTAATTTTTTTAGCGCCAAATAAATCATATTTTTGTGCCATTAAAAAGTATGAAGTCATCCCTTCATTGCCTGGAATTGAGGTGATTTTTCTATTAAACCTTTTTATCATTTAAAAAACATATAGATGTTTGTGATTTTCAACATTAGGTTTCGTCAAATGATAAAAAATTGTGTTTTTTTAAAACTTGTTCTGCTGTTTTATCTATTAATTCTTGAGGATAACCGTTTTTGAGTAAATGATTTGTAATGTTTAGCCTTTAAGGAAATTTTCTTTACATAAAATGGTAATCATTAGTTTTATTGTAAAGTTTTGTGTTAAATTTATTACTTTTGATTTCCATTTCAATGTCGAGAAATTGAGTTTGTGTATTAACTTTGTTAGTTTTTTCAAGTGTTAAACTTTTGTGATAAATTTCTTTTGCGATTTCTTCAAAGTTAAAATTTTTTGTAGATAATATTTGGATATTGTCGACATATCTGTAACCGTTTTTGAAACCTTTAAGTTTGGTTTATTTTCGCTTTTGCTACAGTAGTCATATTCCATCATTGTTAAGGTTAAACCTGTCAGTAATGGACTACTGTTATTACCTTGAGGGATTCCATTTATTTGTTTAAAAATTGCATTTGCATTATCGTTATGATTAAAATACTACTTTTTTCATTAATTACTGTATTGCTCATTTAATTCATTTATTCCAAAGCTTTTTTTGTGGTAAAAGCTTTGGAATAAATGAATTAAAAGATCAATACAGTAAACTCGACTTGAATAAAAGTCACATATTTTCATATTTTAATTCTAGTCATTCAAAAATCATTTCAAAAAATTAAAAAAAAGAAGTTTTCAAATCATGGTAAGAAATAGACAGAAAAAGGCTGCAGACCTCTTAAATTTTACCAGCGAATCAGCGCCGCAACTTGGAGGAAATGAAGGAGGGGGGAAACCGAAAAATCAACGTAGACGTTATTTTTTTGATTTTCTTTCTAGAGGGAAATCCACCCTATACAGTTGTACCCCAGCAGTGACTGAAAGGGTTAATCGGTAGTTTTTCTGTTTCAGGCATCTTTTTAATTATTACAGAATGAACTGTTTTAATTGCAAAGTTTATAAGTAATCCGTCTGCATTTTTGTTCTCCTGTTTTTATTCTTATTTCTAAAAATAGAGATAAAGAATTTGTTATTTATTTTATTTAATGATTCATTTCTTTGACTTTTCTAATGCCATATGGCAATGAGCAGCAGATCACGAAAGTGTGTCTATGAGACAGACAGCAGGTGCCAGGAGGAGGTGGAGCAATTGCGGATTGTTTCTCTCCAATGGCGATGGTCCTTTTAAAGGTGCATCCAATCGTCGAAGCTTTATTAGTTCGTGTCAAGTTTTAAATTTGAATTGAAGAAATTGACATATGGTGTGTCCTTTAAAGACCTCTTTAGAATAAAGCGTAAACAACATTTCCTTTTTTCTATCTTTTTTCTCTTTAAATTTCAAAACGCAATTTTTTTTGCAAAAAAGGTCTCTTTGATCTTGTTTTGATCTTTTTTTTTTTTTTTTTTTTTTTGCTTCTTCTTTTTTTCTTCGAACATAAATCGTCAATTTTTTTTACTTTAAAGGCTGTACAGCTGTGGTCAAAATTTTTGTTTTAGCTATACTATTTTTGAAATTTAATAAAATTCCTAAAAAATAAACCTTGTTATCAGGGATTGTCCAAATCCAACGTTAACAAAAACTTTGTAATTTTTTAAAAAACCAATCCTCAGATTTATTCCTTTGATCTTTGCCGATTTTAAAGTCAGCATCGGCATGCTTTGCTTAATCCCATTTTGTCATCAGATTTAAAATCCAAATTTGAGAAATATATTTGTTCGAGTACTGTAATATCCTTTCCCAAATTTATATCGTGCTTTCTCTTAAAAGTAAATATAATGTTGAACTTTGTTTTAAATGTTGTACTTCAAAAAATTAATTGTCAACTAATTTAGTGGCAAAAATGTCAACAACAGATGATTATTGTTCAAAGAAGAAATGCCAAACTTCTGACAACAAGAATGGAATTTTTGATGACCGTAATAATCAATTCAAAAATATTAATATGAATCAACAAAATTACAATTGTGTTGGAAATGTTGATGCATTTTTAAAATCTGGAAGCAAATCATCTAACAATGGAAGAAATGATTACCGTAATTTTAAAACAAAAATGCTGCAGTCCCAAAAAAAACTTGATGATATTTAACTTTTTTTTGGTGTAAGTTCAATGTTTTTACCTTTAAAGTGAAAAAAATAGTATTGCATCACTCTTATGCCATACCAAAAACAACAGTAATCTCAGTCATGGGACTGCAGCTTCTAATTTGTGTTAAGTAAAAACTTTGTTTGGTTCAAAAGATTCTGTTCGGTCATCTGGAAAAGATGGATTTTCAATTTCATGGAAGAAAAATGATATTTCAAAAGCATTTGAAACTTTAAATATTTCTTCTAAAAATGAAAAGAATCGTTGGAAGAAAAGTGAAACTTCAGAATTCAAGAAAAAAACTTCTAGCACACTTTCCCTACATATTGCAGCATATGAAAATTTTGTTGAAGCTTCAGAATCTGATAAAAATCAATTGGAAGAGGTAAATTACTCGGATACTGTAGTTTGAGTACGGTAATTATGAATAACAAATTTTAGCTTAAAAGTTGCAAAACTTCTTGGAAGAATTGTAAATCTGTTTTGGCAAGCTCAAATTCAACTCCTGTAATTCAAGTAAAATATTTAATTTTTATGTTATAGTAATCATTACAGTAATATTTAATTTCTAGGATTCATTTGAATTTCTTCGTCAAAATGAAGATGAATCAATGGAGCCAGAAGTGATGCAATTTCAAGCTTCACAAAGATTGTTAGATCCCAATGGGTAAGATATTTTTTATGCAATTTTTTTTCCTCTGATCCTGCATAGAATCTAATCTGCATTTTTCAATTTTTTGTATTAAATTGAATAGTAAAACAAAGTTACCCCTTTCAATTCAGTAGCCCATTGTCATCCTTTAAATTAATCCATATTTTTTTTCAGACCTCGACCAATTGCTCAAGTTCAACAGCCTCAAGCTATGATGCCACAAGTTGAACTTCAACGACCTGTTGTTCCTCAAGCTCCTCAGGTCCAACGATATTTGATTCCAGAAGGACATCAACAAGCTTACCCTGGTGTTCAACAACTTGTCCAACAACCTGTTGTTGATCGTCCTCTTCACCAATTTCAACAACATTTTGCCCCAGCAGGGAATCAACTTGCTTCTCAACAACCCGTCCAACAACCTGTTGTTCATGTTGCTGCTGCTGCTCCTCATCGCCCACAACATCTTCATCAAAATCTTGGTGGACCAGAATTTTATCCACATCCTCCACAACAACCATTTGGAGCTGCAATTCAAAATGCAATTGTTGGCAATCGTCTTCCAGATTATAATGCTTATTTTGGATTGTTGAGACAAATCAACAATAATCAATTTGATGTGCTTGACAATGCTTTAACAGCAAATTTGGAACTTTCTTTATTGACATTGGATTCAATGAGCAAAATTTTGGCTCAAAATAGCAACAATAATAATCATTGAATGATTTGGAATTGTAGTATTATTTGTATTTCTTTTGAACATGTATGTTTTGTTGTTTTTATTATTGTTATTTTTTACACAAATGTTTAATATTACTGTAAAATAAATTTTACTTGAATATTTTGGTTTTGTTAAACTACAGTAATCTCATTTTTCGATTTGAATAGACAATTTTTTTTGGGAATTCTCTTTTTTTGTTTTAAAAACTGAGCTCTGCCGAAATATTTGTTTTTTTAGTGAACGTGAAAGTTTCATGAAGTGTTTCGTTTTTTAGACAAAACTTTTTTATTAGATTTCATGGATAATTTGTTTTTCTGCAGTTGGTCGTTTCCTTATTAAGATATATAAAATGATACCCTTTATTTTTAATTGAGTATTTGATTTAAGTTAAGTTAAGATAATATAAGATTTATACGTTCTGATCACCGAATTACTAGAACGGGGCAAAGGTGATAATAAATTTTACGTTTAATGTAATTTAATAATTTCTGTGTTATGTTTTATTCAAAATTGTAATATTATTGTAAAATATAATTTTCAACATGAAAGTGAATTTTCGTTTTTTAAATTACAGTAATCCTTTTTAAAATTTCAACAAAACATGCAAAATCCATTTAAAATTTTTTTTGTTATTAAGACACTAATCTGCTGAAAACTACAGTATTCTGGATATAAAAAAACTCAAAATATCATTTACAAATTTTTTAAACAAAATTGTCATATACTTTATTTATTCTATAGTAATTTGTGAAGTACAGTAACATCTTTGACAAGTAATAAAAACAGATACGTTATCAGCGATATCTCTGTTACCAGTGATTTATAGATTACTTATTTTCATGCAAAAAAGATTGATTAAAATTATTTCGTCAACTAAAAATTTGATTCTTCAAACTTAATCATTGAATGATTAAAAATGTTTTTATTGTATTTTTAATGAACGAAAAGGAAAAAGGGGCTGCTTTTATTCAATTTTTTTTCAACTCTGATATTCTAATTTCGATTTGGGAGTCAAAATCTGCAAGTTTGTTGAAGCTTTTTTATATGTTCTATCAAGGCCGTAGAGAGGGGGGGGGCATTTGGGGCATGTGACCCTCCCGAAATCGAGAAAATCCTTTGATCTTTTGCCGCCGCCGTGTTAAGGCGGCAAAAGATCAAAGACACGCCCCCCCCTGAAATAAAAGTGCCCACCCCGAAATTTTTTTCTCCCTATGGCCTTGTGTTCTATAGTAATATTTTGCGAGAAATAACTTAAAATTGGTTTTGGTAATGAAAAATCTTGTTTTGAAATTTGTTTAATTATTTGCATTTTTGGTGGAACATATTCTTCATCTTCAATTTCATTTGTTCTTGTACCAAAAAAACATAAAAACAACTAAAATGAGAATTATCTTGTATTTTGTCTAACTTCAGAAATGTCTAGGAAATCTGTTACGGTATTAAAGTTTTTAAAATACCATAATCTTTTGCAGAACATTTTTATATACTGAAAAGGAAGATCTTAGATGATTTTTTAAAAAAAACTTGAATTTTTGCAGTTTTTGGGGATGTGAAATCCCGTAACATTTAAGGGTCTATAACTGCTGATTCCTTCGAGGCTAACGATTTTCATGAAACTCAAGATTTTGGTTGTTCAAGTAGAGACCACCAAGCAAAAAATAAAAGTTTTGTTAAACAAATAATTTTGGTATATTCAGATAGCTTAGAGTCTTCTGATTCTAACTGTGAAATTATTTTTTATTTAAATTCAGTAATTTTAATTTAATAGCAAATCTTCGGCGAACACTTTTTATTTTCGTGGTCAGAAAAAAGAACAATAGAAAATAAAAAGAAGAAAAAAAAGAAAAAGCTCAGTCGTTTGCGTCGCGGGCTTGCGTGCAAAATGGAAAAAAAGGAAAGAGGTTCGATTCCCCGCACGTGTAAAAAACTTTGTTTGAGTTTGATTCTTTTCTGGGTTTATTAAAAAATACCTTTGTACAAGTAATAAAAAAAATAATTAATAATGTTTTGTTAATTAAATATACTTTTTTTATTTAGTTACTTGCGAATCTCAATAATGTCACTGCTTTTTAGCAGATTTTGTTTGCAATTTATATCGTAATATCTATTCTTATTTAGCAATACTTATCTGTTTCCGTAAAGACATACGATTTCCCTATTACATTATCCCTCATATAATCTCATCTATACTCATTTAAACAGTTCTTTTTAGCTAATGGTATATATATAACAATGCTTATTATAATAAATTCAAATAAAACCTAACAAATTCAAAAGAAGCAAAATAAACAACCACTTTTATTATATTGATATATCTGTATAAACATTAAAAAAATCAACCAAAATAATAACAAGAGGAAAAACAACAACTTTAGTTTTTTTGTAAACATTTTGGCTGTGGCAAGTAATTGATTTTTAGTGAAAAAAGGTCACTGAAGGAACAAAAATAATAAATAAAAATGTAAGTCATTAACAAAACTTAATTATTATTTTTTTAATTGCTTGTACAATGTTTTATAATAAACTCAGAAAACAATCAAAGTCAAACAAAGTTTTTTACACGGCCCGGGAATCGAACCTCTTTCCCTTTTTTCCCCTTTTGCACGCAAGCCGGCGACGCAAACGACTGAGCTTTTTCTCTTTTTTTCTTCTTTTTATTTTCTATTGTTCTTTTTTCTGACCATGAAAAATGCGTTTTTTTTCAAAAATTTTTTTGCTTGGTGGTCTCTATGTTCAAGTTTGTTAATAAATCTAATGTGGCAAAATGTCAGATCGAACCAAGCAAAAATATTCACCAAAAAATATTTGTATTCATGAATTTTTGGCCAAAATCGTTTTAGAAGTTGAACTTTCTTTTTTAAAAAAGGACATGATAAAATTTAAATGTTGAGTAAATAAATAAGATGATATATAGAAATATTTTTTAGTTAAAATAAATTACAAAACTTTGTTCGATTAATGTTTTCGTTGTGGCCACAACAAAAAAAATGTCAAGAGAAAAAATTGATTTTTTTCTTGAGTTGTCCAGATTTGATCTGGATAAGAAAGAGAATGAGAAAAAAAAATGTAGTTCACATTTTAATTGGATGAAAGTGTATGTGTGTGTGTCTGTTGACTTCATCAATGCATCATGCATACCTGAATTGTGAGGGTTGCAATTTTTCTTGGTTGATGTAGATCTATGGTTTCTAGCAGGAATGTGCGGAATTCCGTTACCGTTTCCGTAATGTACGGAATTCCGTCTATTTTTTGGGTTCCGTATTCCGTACAAGAATCAACGGAATACGGTAAAAATTTTGCCATTTGTGGCACAAATAAATTTTTAAATTTTTGCGCGAAAAAAGTTTTTATTGTTGACTCATTCTTTGATTGGTGTTTCGGCACATTTTTTGGGTGAAAATTTCCAGAACAAGCATTATGTCCTTGGTGTTAAAACTTTAAAATTACCAAAAGATGGCGAAGAAATATTAGCAAAGAAAAAGAAAAGTACACATTCTGCTGAAAATTTGGCACGAATCGTTGAAGAACTGCTTGAAGATTTTGGAATTTATAAATCTAAAATCTTCCTTATCCTTAGAGATCGAGCTTCGACGATTGTTAAATTATGCGAATCAATAGGAAAGGAATCTTTGCATTGTTTTGCACATCGTCTTCGATTGGTATGCGTTAATTGCAGTTGACACTTTATTTATTTGCTTTTAGGTTATCAAAGATGCTTTGAAAAAAGTAAAAGATTTTGATCCACTCAAAATTAAAAAGCTGATAAGAAAACTTTGAAAAAGCTACAAACTAAAAGACGCTTTCCAAGGAATAAATCTAATACAAAAGTAAAATTAAAGATTTTCCGTTACCGTTTCTGTAATGTACGGAATTCCGTCTATTTTTCCTCTACCGTATTCCATACCGTATTCCGTATAAGAAATTTATTCCGTACCGTATTCCGTACCGAATAAAAAAATCGATTCCGCACATTCCTGGTTTCTAGCAGGTGAAAAAAAAAGTTCAAAAAATTTTTCGAATTGAATTTGAATTTGTGTATCATCCCTCATTTCTTTCATTACTGTTAACTTGGAGAACTTTTTCCAAACTTATTTTTGAAAATGATTATCGAGTATTTTTGAAACTAGACCATGCTTTAGTCAAAGGGATATTCGAAATCCGTCGTCAGATTTTAGTTCAAAATATCAATTAATTAATTTAAGTTTCTTTCAATTTCTTAATCTTTTGGTTGATAAAATGTTAGATTAAACTAAACTATTTGAAAAAAAACATTACACTTTCTTTTAAATTTTTTCGAGAAATCAGCTTGGTCCACTCTTTGTGCAATTTTTCAAAATTTTTATATTGAGGTTCGTCTATCAATAGGATCTCAACCCCCAAATCAGGTATTAAATTTTAAACTGTACGAGTTAAAAATGATACCTTTATTTATTTTAGTTTTGCAATTTAAAATAAATAATTTTAATCTTTCTGCTTCTGTTTGGTTTTTATTTTGAAATTTTAAAGAGACATAAATGTGATAGCTCCTTTTTAAAGATGAATTTTAATTAAAGCGTAAACATCGTCATATTTCATCATTTCTTCTTGTGAACATAAAGCCTAGACAACATTTTCTTTTTTCCAAAAAGTTGTTTACAAAAATATGGTTCAATATTGCATCATTTTTTCTTTTGGACATACATAATTTTGGCGCAAATGTTTCGTTCTTTTTAGCTCCTTTTTTGGGAAATTTTTAACGGTGTCAAAAGGTGTTTATTTTGCCCTAAAATTGGGAACGAAAAATCTTTAAATTTGTTATTTTGGGGTATGCATTATCGCTATGATGGAAATACTACTTTTTTCATTGATCATTAATTACTGTATTGATCATTTAATTCATTTATTCCAAAGCTTTTTGTTTGTGGTAAAAGCTTTGGAATAAATGAATTAAATGATCAATACAGTAATCTCGACTTGAATAAAAGTCATAAATTTTCAAAGTCAAATCCTGTTCATTCAAAAATCATTTCAAAAAAGAAGAAAAAAAGAAGTTTTTAAATCATGGTAAAAGTAGACAGAAAAAGGCTGCAGACCTTTTTAAAACAAAGGGATCGTCCAGATATGACGTCATCCGAAAATCAGCCCTACCCCCTATACATCAAAGACACTTTTTGCCGCATATCAAAGGCGGCATGGTCATTACCCCCTCCCTTCCCCACGACGTCATATCTGGACGATCCCAATCATTAAATTTTGTTTTACTGTGTCAGAATTTTTATAGAAGTTTCGGAAAAAAAATGTTTCGATATTACATCATTTTTCCTATTGAACATAAAAATTTTTGGCGCAAATGTTTCGTTCTTTTTTGAAAAATTTTTACTTTTTTAAAAAGTGGTTGTTTCACCCAAAAATAGACATCCACAAATTTTTAAATTTGTTCTTTCCGAAAGCTTGTCAGGGCATTTTCAAAGCCCCGAGATGGTCCCGGGAATGCCCCAGAAAGCCTCGGGGCAGGGCCTTGGCGAAATATCAGGCCCCAGGACGGGCCGGGGACTAAGAAGTGGGGCCCTTGTCCATCCTTAGATTGAAATACTAATTTTTTCATTAACGAATGAAAAATTTGGTATTTTATTATTTTTTACAAAATATGCATTACTCGCCCTCTTTTTTCTGCTCCTATTAAACCTCCCACCAGCGACTCAGCGCCGCAACTTGGGGGAAATGAAGGAGGGGGAAACAGAAAAATCAACGTAGACGTGTTGATTTGTTATTGATTTTATTTCTAGAGGGGAATCCACCCTATACAGTTGTACCCCAGCAGTGATTGAAAATGTTAATCGGTAGTTTTTGTTGCACGCATCTTTCTAATTATTACAGAATGAACTGTTTTAATTGCAAAGTTTATAAGTAATCCGTCTGCATTTTTGTTGTTCTGTTTTTATTCTTATTTCTAAAAATAGAGATAAAGAATTTGTTATTCATTTTATTTAATGATTCATTTCTTAGTTCCTGTCTGTCTTCTTTCATAACTGTGGCGCCAAAAGCTAAAGACTAAATTTGCTTTTCGCAACTTCGATCTCTTCGATTTTTTCAATGACATAAGGCAAAGAACAGCAGATCACGAAAGTGTGTATAAGCGGCATAGACCAATTTTAAGTAAAGCGTAAACAACATTTCCCTTTTCTCAAAAAAGTTGTTTGCAAAAACATGTTTCAAAATTGCATTATTTTTTCTTTTGAACAACCTTAGTTACTCGCTTTGCGCAACTTCGATCTCATCGACTTTTTTAATGCCAAAAGGCAATGAGCAGCAGATGTGGAAAGTGTGTCTATGAGACAGACAGCAGGTGCCAGGAGGAGGAGGAGCGATTGCGGATTGTTTCTCTCCAATGGCGATGGTCCTTTTAAAGGTGCATCCAATCGTCGAAAGTTTATTAGTTCGTGTCAAGTTTTAAATTTGAATTTAAAAGAAAGACATATGGTGTTCCTTTAAAGACATCTTTAGAATAAAGCGTAAACAACATTTCCTTTGTTTTCTAAAATATGTTGCAATATTCTGTCATTTTTACTTTAAGAACTAAACATTTTGCGCATACTTTTCGTTCTTTTTTTAGGAAAATGGTACAGTTTTGCACCAATATATCTTTCTTCTTCTCTTACTAATGTTATAAAGTTTCCATTTAAAAAAAACAAGAAACTATTTTTGGTGATGTCAAAAAGTGATTTCTTTGCTTTAAATAGACATCCAAAAACCTTTAGTTTTTTAAGGTTTACGTTATCATAACAATGATATTTCTCTCTTAGCAAAATATTACTCACGCTTATTTTTCTCTTATTAAACCTCTGAATTTGTTCCCACAGGTGAAAGTGGTTTTCTCTGCATTGAATTTGTGACTACGTTTTTAAGAAATGCCATTTCATCTATTTTGCTTTTATTTATTACTACTATCGTATTAATAAATTTTGAATTTTCAGATGGCAGCAAAAGAACATTGTTTGATCATCAAAGGTGGAAGTGACAAAAGCTTTGGATGGAAACATTTTATGACCTTTGTTCAAATCGAGATTACTGTATTACTTTACGATCAGTAATCTCGGCTTGAACAAAGGTCATAAATGTTTCAATTTGAATTCTGTTCATTCAAAAACCATTTCAAATAATGTAGATCAAAATTTTTTTAAACTAATGGTAAAATTAGACAAAAGCGAACTGCAGTCCTTTTTCAAAAAAATGCTTGTGTTTTGTTTTACTGTCAAAAAATCAGTAGAATTTAAAAAAAATCAAAGTTGAATTTACTCCAAAAATTGTTTATATCATGAATTAATTTTTTGTTACCGTAGTTCCATTGCCGTATTTAAAATATTGTTGAAGGTTTTTAATTAAAAAGGACTGCAGCCCCAATAGAGAAAGGATCAGATTTAACTGATTCAAGAAATTCAAAAAATTCATGGAAGAAATCTGATAAAAAGTTATGCAATTTTTGCAAAAATGATTCTGATGCAACTGAAAAGAATGATCAGAAAAATGATAAAAATTCTTCTTTGATCCATAAAAATAGCAGCACCCTTCCTTTCATATTACAGCTTATGAAAATTCTGTTGATGAAAGAAATGCAGCCTTGCAAAATCTGAAGAAGAATGGAAGAAGTTAAAGTTGAATTTCCGAGGGAGCAAGAAGATTTTGATATGATTAAGCAATCTCTGGGATGCTCGAAATTGAGAATGAATTGGAAATTTCTCAATTCCGAGCATCTTGGAAATTGCTTATTCTAAATCAATCAAAATTATCAACAAAGAATTCAAACTCGGCACATTGATCTTCGAGATTCTCCAACTGTTTCAAATATCAGTCAACAAGATCAACATGCTCGTGGTTCAAACAAAGATGAAGTTCATTGTCCTCAAATTCGTACTATGAAACAATTGTTCATTTTTGTATTGATTTTTGCATTGATTTTTTTGTATTGATGGTTTGTTTATGTTTAATAAAGCCTATTTAAAAAAAGAAAAAAATTCTCTTTTTAAACTAAAATTCAGACAAATAACAATTTATATAATCAAAATGTTGAAGTTTAAAGGTTTTGTTAGGTCGTTAAATAAATGTTCCCGAAATTGAATAAAAATTGAAAAATATGAACGATATTGTGAATAATAAAGCCTTTTAAATAAAACTTTTAAGCAGGAATAAAATTTGTTATTAATTACTGTAGAAAGTATGATACAAAATTATAATTTTTGTATCATAATTTTTATAGACATTAAAATTTTACTTCGTTTTAGAAGTTGAACTTACTTTTTCAAAAAAGGGCATGATAAAATTTAAATGTTGAGTAAATAAATACGATGATAAATAGAAATGTTTTTTAGTTAAAATAAATTATAAAACTTTGTTCAATTAATGTTTTCGTTGTGGCCACAACAAAAAAAACGTCAAGAGAAAAAATTGATTTTTTTCTTGAGTTGACCAGAATTGATCTGGATAAGAAAGAAAATGATAAAGAAAAGCCGGTGAAAAAAAAAGTTCAAAAAATTTTTCGAATTGAATTTGAATGTGCTGTTCATACTATGATCCCTCATTTCTTCCATTAATGTTAACTTGGAGAATTTATTCCAAACTTATTTTTGAAAATGATTATCGAGTATTTTTGAAACTAGACCATGCTTTAGTCAAAGGGATATTCGAAATCCGTCGTCAGATTTTAGTTCAAAATATCAATTAATTAATTTAAGTTTCTTTCAATTTCTAAATCTATTGGTTGATAAAATGTTAGATTAAACTAAACTATTTGAAAAAAAACATTACACATTTTTTTAATTTTTTTTCGAGAAATCAGCTTGGTCCACTCTTTGTGCAATTTTTCAAAATTTTTATATTGAGGTTCGTCTATCAATAGGATCTCATCCCCCAAATCAGGTATTAAATTTTAAACTGTACGAGTTAAAAATGATACCTTTATTTATTTTAGTTTTGCAATTTAAAATAAATAATTTTAATCTTTCTGCTTCTGTTTGGTTTTTATTTTGAAATTTTAAAGAGACATAAATGTGATAGCTCCTTTTTAAAGATGAATTTTAATTAAAGCGTAAACATCGTCATATTTCATCATTTCTTCTTGTGAACATAAAGCCTAGACAACATTTTCTTTTTTCCAAAAAGTTGTTTACAAAAATATGTTTCAATATTGCATCATTTTTTCTTTTGGACATAAAAATTTTTTGGGCAAATGTTTCGTTCTTTCTCTTTTTTTGGGAACCTTTTAACGGTGTCAGAAAAAGCTTATTTTTCCCTAAAATTGGGAACGAAAAATCTTTAAATTTGTTATTTTGGGGTTTGCATTATCGATATGATTGAAATATTACTTTTTTCATTGATCATTAAATACTGTATTGATCATTTAATTCATTTATTCCAAAGCTTTTTTTGTGGTAAAAGCTTTGGAATAAATGAATTAAATGATCAATACAGTAATCTCGACTTGAATAAAAATCATAAATGTTCAAATTTGAATTCTAGTCTTTCAAAAATCATTTCAAAAAATGAAGAAAAAAAGAAGTTTTTAAATCATCGTAAGAAATAGACAGAAAAAGGCTACAGACCTTTTTAAAACAAAGGGATCGTCCAGATATGACGTCATCCGAAAATCAGCCCTACCCCCTATACATTAAAGACACTTTTTGCCGCACATCAAAGGCGGCATCGTCATTACCCCCTCCCTTCCCCACGACGTCATATCTGGACGATCCCAAACATTAAATTTTGTTTTACTGTGTCAGAATTTTTGTAGAAATTTCGGAAAAAAATGTTTCAATATTACATCATTTTTCTAATTGAACATAAATATTTTTTGCGCAAATGTTTTGTTCTTTTTTGGGAAATTTTTAATTTTTTAAAAGAGCTTATTTTGCCCGAAAATAGACATCCGAAAATTTTTAAATTAATTCTTTCCGAAAGCTTGTCAGGGCATTTTCAAAGCCCCGAGACGGTCCTGGGAATGCCCCAGGACAGCCCCGGGGCAGGACCTTGGCGAAATATCAGGCCCCAGGACGGGCCGGGGACTAAGAAGTTGGGCCCTTGTTCATCCTTAGATTGAAATACTAATTTTTTCATTAACAAATGAAAAATTTGGTATTTTGTTATTTTTACAAAATGTGCATTACTCGCGCTCTTTTTTCTGCTGCTATTAAACCTCCTACCAACGACTCAGCGCCGCAACTTGGAGGAAATGGAGAAAGGGGAAACCGAAAAATCAACGTATACGTTATTTTTTTTGATTTTCTTTCTAGAGGGGAATCCACCCTATCCAGTTGTACCCAGCAGTGACTGAAAGTGTTGATCGGTAGTTTTTCTGTTTCAGGTATCTTTCTAATTATTACAGAATGAACTGTTTTAATTACAAAGTTGATAAGTAATCCGTTTGCATTTTTGTTGTCTTATTATTCTATTATTCTTATTTCAAAAAAATAAGAGATAAAGAATTTGTTCATATTTATTTAATTTAATGATTCATTTCTTACTTCCTGTCGGTGCCTGTCTTCTTTCATAACTGTGGCGCCAAAAGCTAAAGACTAAATTTGCTTTTCGCAACTTCGATCTCTTCAATTTTTTCAATGACATAAGGCAAAGCTGCAGCAGATCAAGAAAGTGTGTATAAGCGGCATAGACCAATTTTAATTCAAGCTCAAACAACATTTCCTTTTTTCTCAAAAAAGTTGGTTACAAAAATATGTTTCAATATTGCATTATTTTTTCTTTTGAACATCCTTAGTTACTCGCTTTGCGCAACTTCTATCTCTTCGATTTTTCTACTGCCATATGGCAAAGAAGAGCAGATCACAAAAGTGTGTGTATGCGGCAGTTAGCAGGTGCCAGGTGGAGGTGGAGCAATTGCGGATTGTTTCTCTCCAATGGCGATGGTCCTTTTAAAGGTGCATCCAATCATTGAAACTTTATTAGTTCGTGTCAAGTTTTAAATTTGAATTGAAGAAATTGACATATGGTGTGTCCTTTAAAGACCTCTTTAGAAAAAAGCGTAAACAACATTTCCTTTTTTTTCAAAAATATGTTGCAATATTTTGTCATTTTTACTTTAAGAAAGAAACATTTTGCGCATACTTTTTGTTCTTTTTTTAGGAAAATGGTACAGTTTGGCACCAATATATCTTTCTTCTTCTCTTACAAATGTTTTAAAGTTTCCATTTAAAAAAAACTAGAAACTATTTTTGGTGATGTCAAAAAGTGATTTCTTTGCTTTAAATAGACATCCAAAAACCTTTAGTTTTTTAAGGTTTACGTTATCATAACAATGATATTTCTCTCTTAGCAAAATATTACTCACGCTTATTTTTCTCTTATTAAACCTCTGAATTTGTTCCCACAGGTGAAAGTGGTTTTCTCTGCATTGAATTTGTGACTACGTTTTTAAGAAATGCCATTTCATCTATTTTGCTTTTATTTATTACTACTATCGTATTAATAAATTTTGAATTTTCAGATGGCAGCAAAAGAACATTGTTTGATCATCAAAGGTGGAAGTGACAAAAGCTTTGGATGGAAACATTTTATGACCTTTGTTCAAATCGAGATTACTGTATTACTTTACGATCAGTAATCTCGGCTTGAACAAAGGTCATAAATGTTTCAATTTGAATTCTGTTCATTCAAAAACCATTTCAAATAATGTAGATCAAAATTTTTTTAAACTAATGGTAAAATTAGACAAAAGCGAACTGCAGTCCTTTTTCAAAAAAATGCTTGTGTTTTGTTTTACTGTCAAAAAATCAGTAGAATTTAAAAAAAATCAAAGTTGAATTTACTCCAAAAATTGTTTATATCATGAATTAATTTTTTGTTACCGTAGTTCCATTGCCGTATTTAAAATATTGTTGAAGGTTTTTAATTAAAAAGGACTGCAGCCCCAATAGAGAAAGGATCAGATTTAACTGATTCAAGAAATTCAAAAAATTCATGGAAGAAATCTGATAAAAAGTTATGCAATTTTTGCAAAAATGATTCTGATGCAACTGAAAAGAATGATCAGAAAAATGATAAAAATTCTTCTTTGATCCATAAAAATAGCAGCACCCTTCCTTTCATATTACAGCTTATGAAAATTCTGTTGATGAAAGAAATGCAGCCTTGCAAAATCTGAAGAAGAATGGAAGAAGTTAAAGTTGAATTTCCGAGGGAGCAAGAAGATTTTGATATGATTAAGCAATCTCTGGGATGCTCGAAATTGAGAATGAATTGGAAATTTCTCAATTCCGAGCATCTTGGAAATTGCTTATTCTAAATCAATCAAAATTATCAACAAAGAATTCAAACTCGGCACATTGATCTTCGAGATTCTCCAACTGTTTCAAATATCAGTCAACAAGATCAACATGCTCGTGGTTCAAACAAAGATGAAGTTCATTGTCCTCAAATTCGTACTATGAAACAATTGTTCATTTTTGTATTGATTTTTGCATTGATTTTTTTGTATTGATGGTTTGTTTATGTTTAATAAAGCCTATTTAAAAAAAGAAAAAAATTTTCTTTTTAAACTAAAATTTCAGACAAATAACAATTTATATAATCAAAATGTTGAAGTTTAAAGGTTTTGTTAGGTCGTTAAATAAATGTTCCCGAAATTGAATAAAAATTGAAAAATATGAAAGATATTGTGAATAATAAAGCCTTTTAAATAAAACTTTTAAGCAGGAATAAAATTTGTTATTAATTACTGTAGAAAGTATGATACAAAATTGTAATTTTTGTATCATATTTTCTATAGGCATTAAAATTTTACTTTCTTAAAACTGAAAAAATTTAAGCTTATTTTGATGTATAAAAAAACAATTTTGAGCAAAGGTATATTTTCTACATCCAAGAAAATGCCTGTTGATTAAAAAAGGTAGGGGGGAAATGAAGCATGGAAAAAAAATTTTATCAATGAAAAAAGTAATGCCGAAAATATTTTTCCCAGTTTTTGTGTTATTTATATTTGTGCCATCTTCGTTAAGTTTGTGATGTTATTTGTGTCTCTTTTCATTTAATGATATCTAAGATATTGATAATCGTAATGCTTGGTGTACAAATAAAACTTTGTTAAAAATTTTCAATAAGGGATTGTCCAGATCTGAAGTCGGGGTTTATGCTAAAATTTTCAAACCCCCTTCCCCTTCGTCAGATTTTTTCCATTGATGTTTGCCGCTTTTTAGATGAGCTTCAGATTTTGACTGACCCCTTCCCTCCCTTCAAACATCCGACGTCAGATCCGGACAATCCCATTAATGAAGTTGTAAAACCGTGTTCAGCATGGAAGCCATGGTGTATTGTATGTAACTAAAAGACTACAGTATCCTTTTTATTGTTTATCTAAACCAATTTTGTTGACTGCAATTACAACAACATTAAATTCATTTGCGAGGGTTCTTGGGCATGTTCAATTTGATGTTGTGAATTGATTGGATAAGGACAGGATCAAATGACCTTTAAATATTACTGCCAAAAAGATAACGGCATTTCAGATTTACCTGTTTCATACTGAACGACATTTTAATAAACATAATGGAATTCCTTTTTTTAAACAATAAATTTATTGATAAATTCTTTTTTAAGTAAATTTTTAATTTTTATTGTAGTTACTGTAATCGCCTTTTAAGGTTTAAAAACATTATTATCAACAAATGATATATTATGATTCATATTTAATTTGCTGGTCAAATTATTTTTATTTTATTTATTTATTTATTTATAACCTTTTATCTGTCACGCAGGACGAAAGGGGACATATTATGACACCAAAAATCAGTTAAACAAAGTGATAACAATTCAATACATTTTTTATTTGTGAATTTGGTGAAGTCATCCATCCATCGAGTAGGCGGTCTTCCAATTGGACGTTTTTTGTTTGGGATCCATTCAGTCAATTTTCGATTCCAGCGATCTTCAGGAAGTGTCATCAGCTTTTTGAGGTATTTCCATTTGCGTTCACGAGAAGATTGGACAATGTCTTTCAATTGAGTTCTTTCACGGAGCCAAACACGGGAATGGTGATCTAGTAATCTTACATTTAACATCCTTCTTTCCATTCTTCGTTGAGCTACAGCTAATCTTGTTTCTTCAGTTTTTGTCAAGCACCAAGTTTCACAACCATAGAGCATAGCAGGAAATACACATTGATTAAAATATTTTCTTTTTAAGTTGGCAGGTATTCTTCGAGAGATGAGGAGTTTCTTTGCTTTGTTGAAAGCATTCCATCCAGCGCTAATTCTTTTCGATATTTCTTTGTTGAATCTTCCGGGTTGAGAGGGCCATTTGATGAGTTGCCCCAAATAAATAAATTCACCGACCTTTTCAACTTCTTCATTGTTCAGCAGGATTGATTCGTCTGGATCAGTAACATTTGACATCCATTTGGTTTTGTCGCCACTGATTTGTAATCCAACACGGCCGCACTTATCAGCAACTTGATCAAGAAGAGATTGAACGCCTTCCAGAGTTTGTGATAGCAAAACTATATCGTCAGCAAAGTCTAGGTGACCCAATCTTCTTCCATTTATGTTTATGCCAGTATTCCAATTCATTTGATTCAGAGCATGTTGCAGGACAATGATAAAGAGCAAAGGTGATAGAGTATCGCCTTGTCTTACACCTTTCTGGATATTTATAGGAATGGAAGAAGAACCTACGTTTACACTTGAAGTACCATTTGCATAAATCAATTTAATAATTTCAATATCGCCAGGATCAACACCGAATTCTGCCAGAGCATTCCATATAGCTTGAAGTTCAACAGAATCAAAGGCTTTCTTGAAGTCAATGAATACGGCATATAGAGGCATTTTATATTCTCGGCATTTCTCGAAAAGTTGGTTGAGAGAGTGTATATGATCCACAGTTGAAAAGCATCTTCGGAAACCAGCTTGTTCAGGAGGCAAGGCATGAGCAGTTTCAACAGAAGCAGTAACACGGTTCGTAATCACACGAGTGAGCAGTTTGTAAAGAACTGGAAGCAACGAGATAGGACGGTAATTCCCAATATCAAATCGATTTCCTTTCTTGTACAATAGTATAGTCTTCGAAAAGAAAAGTTCAGTTGGCAAATTTTCTTCCTCGAATAATCCATGTAAAGCAGTAGCAAATCTATCAGCAAAAGTCGATATTGTTGATTTGACTACTTTAGACGGAATATTGTCAGCGCCAGGAGCAGTATTTCCTTTCATACGTCGTGAAGCAGCAACTATTTCCGCGGCAGTTATTCTTTGGAGAGCAACATTTGAATCACGATTGTGTACAGGATTTCCAGCTTCAGAAGAGTAGAGCTCATTGTAGAAACGGGCGATTTCTTCCATGAGATCAGAAACAGTTTCAGTGATAGCACCATCAGTACGCTGAAGATGTATCATTTGATTCTGTTTTTGAATCAATTCAGATCTACCTCGTTTTATACGATTCTCTTCTATTGCTTTCTCCATCACCTTTTCATAGTACTTATCAAGATCAATTTTAAAATACTTACGTATCAGCTTTGATAATTCGGTGTATTCAACAAGAGCACGTGCATCAGCAGTAATTGCATGTTTCATTTGTCGTCGACGTTCCATCAGTTGCAACGTTTCAGGAGACAATCGAGCATGAATATTTGGTCGGCGAGCACATTCTTTTGCAGTTGTCGATAAAGCATGTTTGATAAGGTTCAGTTCAGCTTCAGGAGTATCAGCAATGGGTCGATTTTGAAGTTTCAGTATCATAGATATCAGACATGGTATCTTTTCATATTCAGGTTTCACAAACGAAAATGGACGAGACCGACCCGCTCTAATGGGAAGACTTATGGTGGTTCGAACCATACGATGATCACTTCCTGATAATCTAGATATCACATTGACGTCTTCTATGATATTCTTCTTCTTGGATAGTACATGATCGATTTCTTTCGTCGTTCTACGATCAGGTGAATGCCAGGTCCAACGACGATTTCTTCCCTTTTTGAAAAACCCGTTCATGAGGTACAGCTGATGTGCAACGCAAAATTGACACAAAAGTTCCCCTCTTTCACTACGAGTATCCCAGGAATACTTACCAATGTATTGTTCACCATTTTCACGAGGACCAGTGGAAGCATTAAAATCACCCAGTACAATATCATATGTAGATGGACGAGCCAGAGATGAAGAGAGTTGATCCAGGAACATTTCATATTCATCTTCAGCACGACCACTTTGAGGGGCGTAGACCTGGGTAATCCGCAGAGTCTTTCCAGCCCGTAATTTCAAAAGTATTTGGATGATTCTGTCAGAGACATACTTCACACCAATAACTCGTTGATTCATTTCAGCTGAGATCAGCAATCCAGTTCCCGAGAAACGACCGCATACCATCCTGCACTTTTTCCAACCTGCACTTTTTGACGATTGAGTCAACCTGCACTCGAGGCCAACCTGCACTTCCCAAGTTGCACCCGAGGCCAACTTGCACTTCCCAAGTTGCACAAACAAAAAGTAAAAAATTTTTCAAAGTCATAAAACATCTATAAAAAGGCTCAATTCATAAAAATTGTTTCATTTTTTTGATTTTTCATTTATTAAATATGCCACCTGTTCGGCGCTCTGGTTTTGTTACTTTTGGTAATTCTGAAATTATCAAGGTTCATTCGCAGCGTGTAAATGGAGAAATGTGCTCATCTGAAGAAAAAACTGATAAATTCTCTCTTGTTACAAAGGATCCAGATCATGAAGGAATGTGTTATGTTTGGAGTATTCATCGACCAGCTGGCAAATCTCGTAAAATGCTATGTCAAAGATGCAGATATTTTTACACCAAAGATAAACAAAGATGGCCATTCAGCGGTGTTCCTTCCATGTATTATGATACTGAAACTAATGAAGTAGACGTCAATTTTCATCAATTAAAACATTTCAATGAATGTGCTCCACAAGATATCAGCAAAATTCGAGGCATTAGTTTAAGAAGAGAAATTCAAAATCGTGTTCAATATGTTGGAATTAAATCTGCAACAACTGCTGTAAATCAATTGGAAAAAGAAATAACAATTAGATATGCTGCATTATCTCCAGGTTTGTGCTTTATTTTATATAATTGATGCTTTAATGATTTCATTTTTTAGAAAAGCTTCATGTTATCCGGGATGCTGCCAAAGGAAATACTCGAGCAGTTTATCGAGCAATGGCAAGATCTAAATCTTTACGATATCCAAAAATTGTTTCTTTTCCTCAACTTAATTTAACAAAACATGTTGAATATTCAAAGAATTTGGCTGCTGATTGTCCAGATTATAAAGGAGATACTTCTTTTTTACGTTATGCTGATGAAGATTATGCTTTGTATATCTCTCCAACACAACTTCAAACTTTAAAGAGGTCGAAGAAGCTTAAAGGAGATGGATCATTCAAATTTGCTCCAAAAGGTTCAAGACAAATTTACCGCTTATTTGGATGTGTTAGAAAAACTAAATTGATAAAAATATTGCAAAATATAAAGCAAAACTTGATGAAAAGCTTCTCGGAAAAGAAGAAGAATTATCAGCTGAAGCAATTGCTGCAATTGTAAAGAAAAAACTTCGACAAATTGGTGGATATCTTAAATGGATTGATACTTTGGATGATGAAGAATCAGAATCTCAAGATCAAATGGAAGAAGAAATTTTAACAGCATTTGAAGAAACGGATGATGAAGAATGAAGATGAGATGCTGAATAATAATAATTGATAATAATATATGATATTCTTTTGTTTGCTGTGTTTTGTGTTAGATTTCACTTTGTTTTTGTATAAATTTTACTTTGTTCTTCGTTTAAATACTTTTCCGCTCGTTTTTTTCATGCAACCAATTTTTATAAAATATTGATCAATAAAGTGCAGGTTGGGCATGAATATAATGCAGGTTGTCGATGAGTGCAGGTTGGGCAGTGCAGGTTGGGCCTCAGTGCAGGTTGGGCTGTGCAGGTTGGGCAGACGGTGCAGGTTGGGTCTGTGCAGGTTGGGAAAAGTGCAGGATAGTCCGGCCCCCCGAGAAACGAGCATCCCCTGTTTTCCCACTATTATAAAGGTACTCACCAGAAGAAAGCCTTGAGCAAGTTTGTCCAGGTAGCCACGTTTCCGCCAGTCCGAGCACGTCGAATTTTTTCAACTTTGAAAGTTCCATTTGAAGCGCCAATAATCGATCATTTGATTGGATTGATTTGCAATTAAAGTGGTCAAATTAACACTTTGTAAATAATAAAAATAGTTTTTTCGCGATTAATGTATTTATTTATTTATTTAAGAAAGAAACACATGGAATTTCGAACAAAGATCAATAAAAACAAAACATTTTCAAAATTTTTAAATTTTCAAAAGTCATTTGTTAGAAGTTAAAAATTCTAAATGGTTTTGATGTTCCTTCTGGGTCAAATGATTATTTAGGTTTTTTGGTAGAGCTCTTAAGTTTGTTTTTTTGCTCCACCTTCATCACGTCCTTTTGGTTCATTGTCAAACAGTTTGACAATTAGATTTTATCAAATGCAAAATGCTGGAGATATTCGAAAAGGACGTGGATGTTTCCTAACATTGTTGAAAAATTGTAATAAAAGGTTTGCATATTAAAACTGACATAATAATAATGCAGAATTTTGATGGTAATAATAAAAATGATTCTGATTTAAAAAATTTTAACGATTTTTTTAGAATATTGCATGATCTATTCAAGTTTCAAAGATCAAAATGATTTAATAAAATGTGCCAAAAAAATTATTCGTTTGAAAATTGTCAATGAAGCTAAGATGTTGCTGCAATGGCAGGAAGAAACCCCATGATGTTGCACAAAAAGAATAATTTTGTGTTGCATTACGATATATAAAAACTGGAGAAATTGTGGAACATCTTTTGGGAAGGCAACCTTTGACTGCACAAAATGCAATTACAATCAATAATAAAATTTTACAGTTTACATTATCACAATAATGATAAAATTGGTATTTTCATCTTTTTTTAGCAAAAATCTATTATTGTATAAGTAAGCGCAATTTGTTCGATGTGTTTAAAATTGTTTCCTGCAAATGAAAGTAAAATCTGTTGTTTTTTAATGTTTCATACATTCTTCTTTTTGCAGAATGAGTTGTTTTTATTGTAAAAGTTATAAGCAATCTGTCTGCGATTTTGTTGTTTTTTATTGATTATTATTTCCTATTTTTTACCCATTTTTCCTTTTCATTTCTTGGGTGATTCTTTCGTATCATGATAGTTCATGTCCCTCTTTTTTCAGTAAACGCTAAATTTGCTTTGCACAACTCCGATCATCATCGTTGAATTCAATTTGGAGTCATCATATCCTATGACAATGTTTTCGGCCGAAGACTTTTCTACCATCGATACTGTACAAATACCAGCAATAAGTAGATTTTCGTCAAATATTGTCGAAGAACATACAAATTTATCTCCAGTTTCGGATCGGCTTCTTGCAAATCACATATCTGTCCGATTTAGAAATTACAAAAATTGGTTATGGAACTTTATAATCGATATCGATGTTAAATTACCGGTAATAATGAGCAAGATGATTTTAAAACTAACTAAACACCTCATGTTTTTAGGCCGTTTTAAGAGTGATTTCGTTGAAAGAAGTGGATGAAAATCTTGTTGCCCTTACATTAACTGACGGCCGCTTTTATACAGAAAGTATGATACAAAACACGTAACTTCTACATTTTATTTTATTTATTTTAGAAGCATATATTTTGGTCAATACTTTAAAAACTTTTCGATACTCTGAATTGACAGCCCAACCTTTCATTGAAATTTTCGAATGTAATGGACTTGTTAGTGACGCTGGAACTAGATGTATTACTATTAAAAGATTGCAAATTTATCCTTCTTCTCCGTTTGAAATGACATCGGCCGATGATTTTGTTACTGTGGACAATATAAAAATACCGTGCCCGTCTTCTGATGATTCAACGCTGCAACTAGAAAGTCAACCTATGTTTGGTTTGGAAGATTCACAAACCCAAAATGGATTTGTTCCTGATAGTCAAGCTTCCGAGTGAAATGTGTTATTAGTGGTTTTCGAAATCGGCCTTTGATTTTGTTTTTATTATATGTTTTCTGAAAGAAAAAATTGAAGAGAAATCGCATTGTCACGTTTTAATTCATTGATAAAAAAGAACATCTTTATTTACGTTATTTGTTTTATCACTTGATCGAAAGTTAGTAAAGCGTTTTGTTTTGTCAAAATTTTACAAGAAGATAAAAAAAAAATGAAAAAAAAAAAAAAAAAAAAAGTCTGCCAGTTGCCATGTATATTAACGCATAACAAATTTTCCTTTAACAACAGGTACAGTTCTTTTCAAAATCGCTCAATCAAACTCAACGGAAGTATTGATAAACTGAGTAGAAATTATATACAGAAAATATTATGAGATAAACCCTTGGATGATAAATGTTATAAAAGAAACATTTTTCTTATGGCCCTAAATAACTATTAATATTGTTTAGTTGGTTAAAAACGGCGCACATTTTCTGTTGTACCCTTAACTTAAGGTATTATTGTGTACCCCTAATTGAAGGTATTCCAATATTGTATTTATAGTTGGCGTTCCGTAGACTGCGTGTTACACTTTTCAGTGCATAACATTTATTTATCTACGCAGCCAATTTGTCTCTCCTCTCCTCGCTTCGTTTATCTTTGTTCTCTGCAGTTCTTTACTATAGTTACACAGGAAAACGGTCCGATCCTTGAAGAGCAATAGCCATGCAATTAATGCATGCACGTCGAAAAATAACACGGAAAAATAATAGACATTTAATTAATGCCACGAGCATGGGCATATGTGCTTTTATACTGCTTTTTTAAATGTTTTCAGTTTCAATAAAAATAACTAATTCCCTTTAAATATTATAAATTAACCGCTGTCTTTTGTTTCCTTTTTGTTGCAGCTATTTTTTGCCGAGAAAAAAAGAATATTGATTTACACGAAGGAATTTTTAACAGTAAAAATGGAAATAGATATTAAAACAAAAGAAAATTATACGCGCGTTTTAATATTTGTCTCGACGCAAAAATATTGTTCAATAGCTATTGCACTATCGTTCTTTTTCCTCGCGTTCGACGCCCAACCGCATCATAAAGTATTAAGATTTTTTCCACCCGAGAGAAATTTTTCGTTTTTTTAAAACTTTTTTTTCCAGTTCTCTAATGCTTTTTTTCTGATTTAATTATTTTGTATATACCTGCTGCTTTTTAAATCATCAAAATCGGCCAAGCAGTTGCTGAGATCTTAAAAATTGAACAAATCTTAAACAAAAAATAAGGAGAGAAAAAATAAAAAATTCTCTCGATTGGAAAAATTTTTAAAAAGCTCATGATGGCTTTAGGCGTCGAATAAACGATAGTGATTGCAAAAAAATATATTTACTAATTCATAACCTTTTTTTCTGGGTTTCTTTTTTTTTCTGATAATTTTTGTTTCAATTTTTCGCTTTTTTAAAGCTTTCATGGTAGCTGTCATTTCATTTTTTTTTCATTTTTTTCACTCTACTCCTTAATTCTTTTTTTATAAGTAGCTGATTTTATTTTAAAAAAATTTATTCAAAAATAGAGTTTTTAATTTTTTCCCCTCATACCTTCTGCTGCCGGTTTTTTACCCGATTTTGTATTGCATGCGTTTTTGTTAGTGATATTTTCTTTTGACCATATACTTTTATTTTGTTTTTAGAGTGTTGAAAATATGCAATCTACAATATCTCTGTTGTACAAAACAGAAGCTGAATCAAGAATGAATTCAAATCGACAAGCACCCGGCCGAGAAATTGATCGAATGAATAAAATTCTTGCGATTCTTGGACTTCATGCTGAAGAGGAATTACCGGGCAATGATACCTCTAATTTTTGGGGAATGAAGACTCATTTTTTTACTTTGCTTATGCGAATGAAATGTGAACCTAAGAAACTGTAAGTTTTCTAAATTTTCTTTTAAATGTTTTTGGTGAGGCATTCCAAATTATTTAATTTCATTTTATACTTCTTTTTTAGGAATGATGATTTTTGCGGCCTTCGATATGATGCTGGCTTTGTAAAAAGCTGTCGTTCATTTCTTGAAGAAGATTTTCCGACTTTTGAATCTGCTGTTAAACGAATTGAAGCATTGCATATGAATCCATCAGTTCGCTGCGAAGTATTTGTGATTGCGGCATCAGCTGTCATTCTTAAAAGATTTATTTATATCTTTGATTTTATCGGCCAGATTACTTTGGATGAATTCAAAAAAGAAGTTTCTTTGCTTGCAGAATTTCTTCATAATATTCTTTTGGCTCTTGGTCGTACACATCGATGCTTGGATTTAATGCTTAAAGAAGCTGGAGGTGTTCCTGGTGTTTCAAATGGTAGCGGCCTTGAATTAATTTTGCTGCAAAATTTTAAGTTGAATAATGGGGAAAATCTTAAACGAGCATATGATTTATTAGCTCATACCCCATATGGATTCTATGCACCTCTTCTCGGCCGAAGAACTGCAGCTCATGAAATCAATACCGATTTGGAACGTGTTTACTTCCTTCTTCGAGCTCAACAAATTGTTAGTTTTAGATTTTCCGATATTCCAGTCTAATTTTATTATTTTTTTAGGTCGATGTTGATAAAGAATATGCTAATTTTGTTAATCAAGTGCCAATTTGGAGAAAAGGTCACGGCCTAATTTTTAACAATTTTACAAATCTTGAATCTCCTGTTGATCTTAAACATGCCAAGAATCTACTTATTACTCGGGCTGTTGCAAATACTGCTATTTTAAAACATGCAACTTTTTACCGCAATTTTTACTGCCATTGGAGGTTTCTATTTTTTTAATTCTTTCATTCACTAACAAGGTTTTTTAGACATCGTGAATACCGCAGACAAGAACTTGTGTCACTTGAACATATTCTTGGTTCCAATACAGCAGTTGATTATAGGTAATAGTTTTTTTATGATTATATTCATTTTCATAACTTTATTATTATAGTGAACCTAGTGCTTCTTCTGAACATGCTTCCGGCCCGTCCATCAACACAACATCTGCTCCTGCTTCAACAACTGGCACTTCATCTCTTCCTTTTCGGCCACCAGTAATTAAAATTGAAAATTTGAAACAAGAAATTCCTACTAATGATAACAGCAATGGAAATGCTGAATCTTCTGGTTCAACCACAACTCGGCCTGATAATTTACGAGAAACATTTATGGATGGAAGAAGAGTTGCAAAATGGTCTGAAGAATTAATGGGAATGATAGAAATTGATGATCCTGTTAAACGCCGCCAAGCTTTTGAAGAACTTCGGCCAAAACGTTCTAATTTTGAAGACGACTGGAAAGAATATGTTTTTAAAAAATTTCATAAAGGTGAAGAAGTTGCTGCTGCATGGAATGATGTTAAAGATTTGGATGATGAAGCGGCCCTTGAATGGTTTTTCAACAATGTTTTGCGAAAAAAAGGACCTCGGCCAAAGTAATTTTGTTTGTAATTGTGTTTGGTTTTTTTGTTTTTGGCTAATTGATTTTTTATGTGATGATATAAATTTTTGTGTTTAAAATTTTCATTTTGCAGTTGTTTCTGAGGTCTTAAGATATTATATATCTGAAGTAGTAAAGGTTGAAGAGAGGTGAATGAGAGGATTTACTGGACACGCAAGCTATATATTTATAGACAACAGACAAATAGAGAGAATGCAATATACTAAATCATCTGTAACAATATCTTAAAACATCCATCAAAAAACATTTTCTTTAAAAAAACTGGTTAAATGGTTTCTTGTGTCTTTTTAGAGTTTTGTTGCTCTCAACAACTAGTGCCGCAACTTTATCAGGTGGGGGTGACGCGCGAATAAAAATTCAAAAAACGTTCATTTGTGTTAGTATGAATTTAATTTTTCAGTGTTAATTTAGCATTTCTGTCGGGCGACGCGTCACCCTAATCACTCCCTCATGTTGCGGCAATGTCATTAACTGGAATTTTCAGTCTAGTTAACTGGACTACCGTAAGAAAATGTTTAATAATACAACAACTTTATAAAAAAAGTTTGTGTGGCATTCCAGTTAACTGGACTGAAAATTTCAGTTGTTGAGAGCACTAAAAAAATTTAAAAAACTACTCTTGGAAGTTTAAACCTTAGACAGTGTGTTAGAGGTTAGAACGCGTTGTGTGAGAAATTGTAGTCAGTGTTGTGCTTTTTTATTTTAGTCGCCTCCGCCTCCGGAGGCGCCTCCGGGGCGCAAAGCGGCATTCTCACCTTTGATCTTTTGCAAAACGCGCCTCCGACTCCGGAGGCGGAGGCGCAACAACACTGATTGTAGTATGAGATGGCATTGAAATAAAGTATAACAGATTAGGGATAACATATGCATTTATTGGTAATCGAGGGTGTAAAAACTGAAGTTTCGGTTGATTCCTCTCGAAGCCCTCTGTAAAGGGTTTTGTAGCCGTCGAATTTGCTTATCTTAATTATACCCCATAAAATAGGGTTTTTAAGATTTCCATTTTTATTTTTTATTTTCTTCTTCTTTGAACCAGACATGAGAAATGCGGCCAGCCGGCAAAAATTTTCATGCCGGCGGCAAATTTGTGCAGCGCGGCGGCCACTTTTTTTATGTTTTAGAAAAAGTCCAAATTCCCGTAAAATTATAGTAATATTTGTTGATAATATTAACACAAAACATATAATGCTCTTCTTTAGGTTGAAAATACTTTAATAACAGCGGCCGGCCGGCAGTAAATTTCGGCCGCATTTCTTATGTCTGCTTTGAACTTTGTTTTTCGAAAATCTTGTACAGGGTTTTCAGGGGGTTTTGTATGATTATGATGCCCGACATAACATTTACTAAAAAAAGTTAACAGGACAAATTTTGACACCTTTTTCGTTTGCATTTAAATTTCTCGTGATTATGCTGCAATTTGCGAATAAAAACCAACAAACTAAAAAAATGATTCTTCTCCATTTATTATCAAGATGAATGCTTAAGAATTTTTTTTGGAAAAGGGCTTTCTCTTTTAGCGTAACACACGCCAAAAAAATCAGAACCCATTTGCAAAATTTACAATAATTTTCCCAAAATCTCCCAAATATTTTTACCTTTGATTCAGGGCCTATTTGCAAAAACTATTTTCTTTTTTTTTATTACATATTTTTAAAATTTCTTTTTTTTTATTACATATTTTTAAAATTTTTTCGTTCATAACTCATTTTTTTTCAAATGGAAAGATTTACCAGCCCGGAAATGTCGTACCGGCCATTACTTGAACTCGAACCGGGCTTGTATTGGTGTCACTCTAGAGTTCAACAAAAATCATCAAATCTCTATATCTGAATCTAGCTTTTATCACAAAAACTATATCAGTTCGGTGTTTAGACAAGAAAGAAAAAGAACAATCCAACCAATTAAATTTACAAAATTTACTGGAGAAAAATGTAGCAAAACAAATTGCAATATTTGCCCTCGTATCAATTTCAGAAATTATGTCACAAGCAAAGTCACACAAAACAGATATTTAACCTGTAAACCTGAAAATTTAAGTTGTGCCACCAAAAATGTCATTTATCTTTTAACATGTAAAACATGCGGAAAACAATACTGTGGTCAATCATGTAAACCTCTTAGAGTTAGAATATCTCAACATATTTATAACGCAACAAAGTGTACAGAATCACAAACATTACTGTATAAACATTACAGAGCTCACAAATGTAACGATTTTGAAATTGACATTTTGGATGCTATTAATCTGACAGAAACTTCAGAAAGATTAAAAGTAGAAGAAACTTGGATTCGACTACTAATTACAGCTTTTCCATAAAGTGTGTCCCAAAACTTTAGCCGAGATTCAGAATTTAAGGATTCTGATGGAATCTGGTATCGGTGTTAAAAGCGATTGTTACCATCGTATTCCTCATGTTTAAAAACCCCTATAAACAAACTTTCAGCTACCGTACTCTTCTAGAATTCGCGTCGGGACATTAATCACAAAATTTAGGTGTCCCAAAACTTTAGCCGAGGTACAAAAAAAATTGAAAACTCAATAGCAAAACATAAAATAATGTTTGGAGGTTGTTCAGCATGCTTAATTTAACTTATTTGTGAAGAAAAAACCAAAAAATTTGTACTGGCATCGATTTGCCACCAACTTGAAAATGCTATTTTTGCCGTTTTTGGCACTTTTCAGGTGCTAATATCTCTGCGGGAAAACACTGTTACAGAAAACCATGAATGCCATTTTGTAGCCCATATTAAAGTTACTTAGTTCACCAAGTTTTATAACTCAATATCCAATGTGCATCTTCACGCACTTTTTCGAAAAACACAATTTTCACCTTTTTTCAGTGTTTTTGATAAAATTCTGCATTTTTTAGGATTTTTGAAATTTTGATTTGAGACAGGTGTGTGAGATTGAGCCATGAAACTTTGTAGACATGTTTAGTATGATAAGGGCTACAAAATGGCATATGTGGCATCTTCTAAAATTTACTATGAGCCATTTTATAGGCACGTAAAAATCGCCAAAAACGGCAAAAATAGCATTTTCAAGTTGGTGGCAAATCGATGCCAGTACAAATTTTTTGGTTTTTTCTTCACAAATAAGTTAAATTAAGCATGCTGAACAACCTCCAAACATTATTTTATGTTTTGCTATTGAGTTTTCAATTTTTTTTGTACCTCGGCTAAAGTTTTGGGACACCTAAATTTTGTGATTAATGTCCCGACGCGAATTCTAGAAGAGTACGGTAGCTGAAAGTTTGTTTATAGGGGTTTTTAAACATGAGGAATACGATGGTAACAATCGCTTTTAACACCGATACCAGATTCCATCAGAATCCTTAAATTCTGAACCTCGGCTAAAGTTTTGGGACACACTTTATGGGTTAAATGACAACATAAAAAATTTAGGAAATCTTACAAACAGTAACACCTGGAATAACATCAAAAAAGGTGCGTCAAAACTACCATATTTCAATTTTAAATTTCCACGTGTAAATAAAACAAGAGGAAATAATAGAAAAAGAAAAAACAAAAACATGACAGTAACTAATATTGAACAATTAAACGAAAGGCAATTATTTTTAAAATACTACAACTCATCCCAGTATGATAAACAAAATATCAGCAAACTGTTAAATGAAAACATAAAGTCACTTGAGCTTAAACTTAAAATCACAAGTTTAATTCAACATTCACCAAAAGCAATTGAAAAGAAATTCATAAATATTAAATGTAACTTTTTCAACCAAATTCAAACAGAAATTCCAGTTTTACAAACTCTAAAAAAATCCATGAAAAAAGCAAACATTTTCTTGCATGAAAATAAAGAATTTAGAATCATACAAACTATTAATACACCAATATGCATGAAAATATTTAATTTTAACAAATTTCTCGAAAATTTGGATTTAAACACAAATCAAAATTTCGAATGCAAATGTAATCCAAAAAACAAATTCTTTGATAAACACCACAAACACATAATTACCGGCGATAGCGAATTTATTAAAAATGAAAATTTAAGAAAAATCATTCAACAAGGCACTCAAATAAACACAAATTTCAAAGAAATTAAAGTTTGGATTAAGGATGTATTCGATTCGATAAAACTTAAATTGGAAAATCTTAGAATTCAAAACGAAAAAATTAATGAATTGGAGAAAGTATTTTACAAACAAATTAACAAAGTTGCATATCCTATCTTTAATAAAAAATACCGTAATCAAACACCTTTGTTAAATAAACAAGCATTAAAAGAACTAAAAAATCTCCAAGAAAATTATATTATAACCAGTGTTGATAAAGCTTCAAACAACTATGCTTTTATATGCAAAAAATTTTATGTTGAAGCTCTAAACAAAGAAATGGGAATTCAAAAAACACCAAATGGATGGAAAGTTAATGGAAATATTACATATCAAAAAGTAAACAAATCCGAAGAAAGCATAATTGAATACCACAAAAAATTAAATAAAACTCTTCAAATCAAAATCAATTGTGCAGAAAATAAAATGTTTCCTAAAATTTATGCTATCCCTAAATTCCATAAAACTCCTACTAAATTCCGCTTTATTACAGGTGCAAAAAATTCAAGCATTAAAGAAATTTCAGTAAAATTACAAAAAGTGTTAAGTTTTTTGAAATCTCACTTTAAAAACTACTGTATCAAACAAAATAATACAAGTGGTGGCAAATGCTATTGGTCAATTAATAATAGTTTGGAAGTTCTGCAAAATTTGCCAAAATTAAACAAAGACACAGTAATCTATACTGCAGATTTTTCCAGCCTATTTACACAACACTGTTAAAAAATATTTGATCAAACTCATAGACATTTGCTTTAAAAATTCAGGAAAAAGATACATTAAAGTTGGATTTAATAAATGTTATTACACTGATGAATATAAAAATGGCAACATCGAAAATTTAGAAAGAGAAGATGTCATTTACATGATAGACACAGTTCTAAAAAATTCATATGCAAAATATGGTAACTTCCTTTTTAAACAAATAAATGGAATCCCTCAAGGTAATAACAGTAGTCCATTACTGGCAGATTTAACCTTAAAATTCCCGTTAATCAACGGGAATTGATTATCAATCTCATGTCAGCAAATTTGGAGCTTTTTTTTTTGTATGTCATTTAAATTTGTATGTTTTGCATAATGTTTTGTAGTTTTTATTATTGTTATTATTTACTCAAATGTTTTATATTACTGTAAAATAAATTTTACTTGAATATTTTGGTTTTGTTAAACTACAGTAATCTCATTTTTCGATTTTAATAGACAATTTTTTTTGGGAATTCTCTTTTTTTGTTTTAAAAACTGAGCTCTGCTGAAATATTTGTTTTTTTAGTGAACGTGAAAGTTTCATGAAGTGTTTCGTTTTTTAAACAAAACTTTTTTATTAGATTTCATGGATAATTTGTTTTTCTGCAGTTGGTTGTTTCCTTATTAAGATATATAAAATGATACCCTTTATTTTTAATCGAGTATTTGATTTAAGTTAAGTTAAGATAATATAAGATTTATGCGTTCTGATCACCGAAGTACTAGAATGAGGCAAAGGTGATAATAAATTTTACGTTTAATGTAATTTAATAATTTCTGTGTTATGTTTTATTCAAAATTGTAATATTATTGTAAAATATAATTTTTAACATGAAAATGAATTTTCGTTTTTTAAATTACAGTAATCCTTTTTAAAATTTCAATAAAACATGCAAAATCCATTAAAAAAATTTTTTGTTATTAAGACACTAATCTGCGGAAAACTACAGTATTCTGAATATAAAAAAACTCAAAACATTATTTACAAATTTTTAAAAAAAATTGTCATCTACCTTATTTATTCTAGAGTAATTTGTGAAGTACAGTAACATCTTTGACAAGTAATAAAAACGGATAAGTTATATCTCAGTTATCAGTGAGCTATAGTTTACTTATTTTCATGGAAAAAAAGTTTTATTAAAATTTTTTCGTCAACTAAAAATTTGATTCTTCAAACTTAATCAATGAATGATTAAAAAGGTTTTCATGAATTTTTAATGAACGAAAAGGAAATAGGGGCTGCTTTTATTCAAATTTATTTCAACTCTGACATTCATTCATTAATTATTTGCATTTTTGGTGGAACATATTCTTCATCTTCAATTTCATTTGTTCTTGTACCAAAAATACATGAAAACAAATAAAATGAGAATTATCTTGTATTTTGTCTAACTTTAGAAATGTCCTTGAGCATTTTTCATCAAATGTTGTTTTTTTTGAGATCATTTAGGGTCATAAACAAACATGTAAAAATATTATCGGATGATGTCTAGGAAATCTGTTACGGTAAAAAAGTTTTTAAAATACCATAATCTTATGCAGATCATTTTTATATACCGAAAAGGAAGCTCTTAGATGACTTTAAAAAAACTTGAATTTTTGCAGTTTTTGGGGATGTGATATCCTTTAACATTGAAGGGCCTATTACTGCTGATTCCCTCGAGGCTAACAATTTTCATGTAAATCAAGATTTTTTGTTGCTCAAGTTTGTTAAAACGCATTCCACCAATTTATTCTAAAATTTTGACAAAAATGGCACCGCCAAAAAATCGTATATTTTTTTATTTTACCTATGTTTTCGAACATGCTTAAAAAGCAGGAAAAAAATACTTTTAGGTCGAAATTCGGCAAAATGCCGTTTTTAGAGCATCGAGAATGCCAAAGTCGACATATTTTGTTTCCTACGGTATATATTCAGCTTTAATCTGTTTTAGGTATAATTGCACCTATATAGGTTTTCGACCATGGGGAATCCGAATCTCGAGTCCGCGTTTCGATATTTTTGCGTTAAGACCCCTTTTTCGCACTTTGACCTCACATTTTGCCTAAAAAGTAGGTCAAAACCTTTTTCTTTAGACTCGTTCTCCTCACCATCGGATTCCCCGTGGTTTTTTACCCATGGGTGGGAATTACCGTGAAATAACTTATTCCTCCCGATGTTTTACAAATTAATGAATATAGTCGACTCACAATTTCGAGAATTTCCATCACTTATGAAAAATCGAATTTTCATCCAATTATACTAATTTCCCACCTCTATAGGTTTTCGACCATGGGGAATTCAATGGTAACCTTTATATTGCCCTAAAAGCACGTTTTACATGCGAAATCCCCTCAGGGCATGATATAATATATCCGCTTAAATAAAAAATTCCCCCTGACTTTATTTTTGTGTTTCAGGTGTTAAAAATCATTGACTATTGTTCACAAAAAATGTTTTTATCAATATTAAACTATACTTTAGTCATTTGGATGCTGGAACTATTTTTTCAGAATATTTAAAATAACCCTTGATGTTGGGGTATATGTGCCAATCGTGGAATCGCTTTAACTTTGCAAACAATGAATAAAAGACATTAAAAATAGTTAAAAATAGTTTCCTGATCTTGTTTTTACCATTTTCAGCTGTGACACTATCTATTCATTGTTTTCTTTCAGTCTACAGTATCTAAATTTCACTTACAACAAATGGTTTAGAATTTTAGTATAAATTTGCTTTAAAAGACACAAATTTTGCATTAATAATATCCAAAAATCATATAAATGTTGTTCTGAAAGTAAAGTTTTGCAAAACTTGACCGGTCAATCAAGTTAGAGCGATTTCAAATTTTATACATATACCCCAACATCAAGGGTTATTTTAAATATTCTGAAAAAATAGTTCCAGCATCCAAATGACTAAAGTATAGTTTAATATTGATAAAAACATTTTTTGTGAACAATAGTCAATGATTTTTAACACCTGAAACACAAAAATAAAGTCAGGGGGAATTTTTTATTTAAGCGGATATATTATATCATGCCCTGAGGGGATTTCGCATGTAAAACGTGCTTTTAGGGCAATATAAAGGTTACCATTGAATTCCCCATGGTCGAAAACCTATAGAGGTGGGAAATTAGTATAATTGGATGAAAATTCGATTTTTCATAAGTGATGGAAATTCTCGAAATTGTGAGTCGACTATATTCATTAATTTGTAAAACATCGGGAGGAACAAGTTATTTCACGGTAATTCCCACCCAGGGGTAAAAAACCACGGGGAATCCGATGGTGAGGAGAACGAGTCTAAAGAAAAAGGTTTTGACCTACTTTTTAGGCAAAATGTGAGGTCAAAGTGCGAAAAAGGGGTCTTAACGCGAAAATATCGAAACGCGGACTCGAGATTCGGATTCCCCATGGTCGAAAACCTATATAGGTGCAATTATACCTAAAACAGATTAAAGCTGAATATATACCGTAGGAAACAAAATATGTCGACTTTGGCATTCTCGATGCTCTAAAAACGGCATTTTGCCGAATTTCGACCTAAAAGTATTTTTTTCCTGCTTCTTAAGCATGTTCGAAAACATAGGTAAAATAAAAATTTTTGCCGGTGCAGGTCGTTTAAAAAGTTTTGGTGGAATGCGTTTTAATAAATCTAATCTGTCAAAATGTCAGATCGAACCAAGCAAAAATATTCACCAAAAAATATTTGTATTCATGAATTTTTGACAAAAATCGTTTTAGAAGTTGAACTTACTTTTTCAAAAAAGGGCATGATAAAATTTAAATGTTGAGTAAATAAATACGATGATAAATAGAAATGTTTTTTAGTTAAAATAAATTATAAAACTTTGTTCAATTAATGTTTTCGTTGTGGCCACAACAAAAAAAACGTCAAGAGAAAAAATTGTTTTTTTTCTTGAGTTGACCAGAATTGATCTGGATAAGAAAGAAAATGATAAAGAAAAGCCGGTGAAAAAAAAAAGTTCAAAAAATTTTTCGAATTGAATTTGAATGTGCTGTTCATACTATGATCCCTCATTTCTTCCATTAATGTTAACTTGGAGAATTTATTCCAAACTTATTTTTGAAAATGATTATCGAGTATTTTTGAAACTAGACCATGCTTTAGTCAAAGGGATATTCGAAATCCGTCGTCAGATTTTAGTTCAAAATATCAATTAATTAATTTAAGTTTCTTTCAATTTCTAAATCTATTGGTTGATAAAATGTTAGATTAAACTAAACTATTTGAAAAAAAACATTACACATTCTTTTAATTTTTTTCGAGAAATCAGCTTGGTCCACTCTTTGTGCAATTTTTCAAAATTTTTCTTTCGAGGTTCGTCTATCAATAGGGTTGTGATCTCAACTCCCAATTCAGGTATTAAATTTTAAACTGTACGAGTTAAAAATGATATCTTTATTCATTTTAGTTTTGCAATTTAAAATAAATAATTTTAATCTTTCTGCTTCTGTTTGGTTTTTATTTTGAAATTTTAAAGAGACATAAATGTGATAGCTCCTTTTTAAAGATGAATTTTAATTAAAGCGTAAACATCGTCATATTTCATCATTTCTTCTTGTGAACATAAAGCCTAGACAACATTTTCTTTTTTCCAAAAAGTTGTTTACAAAAATATGGTTCAATATTGCATCATTTTTTCTTTTGGACATACATAATTTTGGCGCAAATGTTTCGTTCTTTTTAGCTCCTTTTTTGGGAAATTTTTAACGGTGTCAAAAGGTGTTTATTTTGCCCTAAAATTGGGAACGAAAAATCTTTAAATTTGTTATTTTGGGGTATGCATTATCGCTATGATGGAAATACTACTTTTTTCATTGATCATTAATTACTGTATTGATCATTTAATTCATTTATTCCAAAGCTTTTTGTTTGTGGTAAAAGCTTTGGAATAAATGAATTAAATGATCAATACAGTAATCTCGACTTGAATAAAAGTCATAAATTTTCAAAGTCAAATCCTGTTCATTCAAAAATCATTTCAAAAAAGAAGAAAAAAAGAAGTTTTTAAATCATGGTAAAAGTAGACAGAAAAAGGCTGCAGACCTTTTTAAAACAAAGGGATCGTCCAGATATGACGTCATCCGAAAATCAGCCTTACCCCCTATACATCAAAGACACTTTTTGCCGCATATCAAAGGCGGCATGGTCATTACCCCCTCCCTTCCCCACGACGTCATATCTGGACGATCCCAATCATTAAATTTTGTTTTACTGTGTCAGAATTTTTATAGAAGTTTCGGAAAAAAAATGTTTCGATATTACATCATTTTTCCTATTGAACATAAAAATTTTTGGCGCAAATGTTTCGTTCTTTTTTGAAAAATTTTTAATTTTTTAAAAAGTGGTTGTTTCACCCAAAAATAGACATCCACAAATTTTTAAATTTGTTCTTTCCGAAAGCTTGTCAGGGCATTTTCAAAGCCCCGAGATGGTCCCGGGAATGCCCCAGAAAGCCTCGGGGCAGGGCCTTGGCGAAATATCAGGCCCCAGGACGGGCCGGGGACTAAGAAGTGGGGCCCTTGTCCATCCTTAGATTGAAATACTAATTTTTTCATTAACGAATGAAAAATTTGGTATTTTATTATTTTTTACAAAATATGCATTACTCGCCCTCTTTTTTCTGCTCCTATTAAACCTCCTACCAGCGACTCAGCGCCGCAACTTGGGGGAAATGAAGGAGGGGGAAACAGAAAAATCAACGTAGACGTGTTGATTTGTTATTGATTTTATTTCTAGAGGGGAATCCACCCTATACAGTTGTACCCCAGCAGTGATTGAAAGTGTTAATCGGTAGTTTTTGTTGCACGCATCTTTCTAATTATTACAGAATGAACTGTTTTAATTGCAAAGTTTATAAGTAATCCGTCTGCATTTTTGTTGTTCTGTTTTTATTCTTATTTCTAAAAATAGAGATAAAGAATTTGTTATTCATTTTATTTAATGATTCATTTCTTAGTTCCTGTCTGTCTTCTTTCATAACTGTGGCGCCAAAAGCTAAAGACTAAATTTGCTTTTCGCAACTTCGATCTCTTCGATTTTTTCAATGACATAAGGCAAAGAACAGCAGATCACGAAAGTGTGTATAAGCGGCATAGACCAATTTTAAGTAAAGCGTAAACAACATTTCCCTTTTCTCAAAAAAGTTGTTTGCAAAAACATGTTTCAAAATTGCATTATTTTTTCTTTTGAACAACCTTAGTTACTCGCTTTGCGCAACTTCGATCTCATCGACTTTTTTAATGCCAAAAGGCAATGAGCAGCAGATGTGGAAAGTGTGTCTATGAGACAGACAGCAGGTGCCAGGAGGAGGAGGAGCGATTGCGGATTGTTTCTCTCCAATGGCGATGGTCCTTTTAAAGGTGCATCCAATCGTCGAAACTTTATTAGGTTGTGTCAAGTTTTCAATTTGAATTTAAAAGAAAGACATATGGTGTTCCTTTAAAGACATTTTTAGAATAAAGCGTAAACAACATTTCCTTTGTTTTCTAAAATATGTTGCAATATTCTGTCATTTTTACTTTAAGAACGAAACATTTTGCGCATACTTTTCGTTCTTTTTTAAGGAAAATGGTACAGTTTTGCACCAATATATCTTTCTTCTTCTCTTACTAATGTTATAAAGTTTCCATTTAAAAAAAACAAGAAACTATTATTGGGTGATGTCAAGAAGTGATTTCTTTGCTTTAAATAGACATCCAAAAATCTATAAATTTAGTTTTTTAAGGTTTACGTTATCAGAACAATGATATTTCTCTCTCTTAGCAAAATATTACTCACCCTCATTTTTCTCTTATTAAACCTCTGAATTTGTTCCCACAGGTGAAAGTGGTTTTCTCTGCATTGAATTCGTGACTACGTTTTTAAGAAATGCCATTTTATCTATTTTGCATTTATTTATTACTACTATTTATCGTATTAATAAATTTTGAATTTTCAGATGGCAGCAAAAGATCATTGTTTGATCTTCAAAGGTGGAAGTGACAAAAGCTTTGAATGGAAACATTTTATGATCTTTGTTCAAGTCAAGGTTACTGTATTACGATCAGTAATCTCGACTTGAATAAAGGTCATAAATGTTTCAATTTGAATTCTGTTCATTCAAAAACCATTTCAAATAATGTAGATCAAAAATTTTTTCAACTAATGGTAAAATTAGACAAAAGCGAACTGCAATCCTTTTTTCAAAAAATGCTTGTGTTTTGTTTTACTGTCAAAAATTCAGCTGAGATTGAAAAAATCAAAGTTGAAATTATTCCAAAAATTATTTGTATCAAGAATGAATTTTTTGTTACCGTAGTTCCATTGCATCCGTATTTAAAATGTTGTTGAAGGTTTTCAATTTTAAAGGACTGCAGCCCCAATAGAAAAAGGATCAGATTTAACTGATTCAAAAAATTCAAAAACTTCATGGAAGAAATCTGATAAAAAGTTATGCAATTTTAGCAAAATGATTCTGATGCAATTGAAAAGAATGATAAGAAAAAATGATAAAAATTCTTCTTTAAACCATAAAAATAGAATCACCCGTTCCCCTTCATATTACAGCTTATGAAAATTCTGTTGATGAAAGAAATGCAGCCTTGCAAAATCTGAAGAAGAATGGAAGAAGTTAAAGTTGAATTTCCGAGGCAGCAAGAAGATTTTGATATGATTAAGCAATCTCTGGGATGCTTGAAATCGTGAATGAATTGGAAATTTCACAATTCCAAGCATCTCGGAAATTGCTTAGTCTAAATCAATCAAAATCATCAACAAAAAATTCAAACTCAACACATTGATCTTCGAGATTCTCCAACTGCTTCAAATATCAGTCATCAAGATCAACATGCTCGTGATTCAAACAAAGATGAAGGTCATCGTCCTCAAATTCGTACTATAAAATAATTGTTCTTTTTTGCATTGATTTTTTGTGTTGATGTTTTGTTTATGTTTAATAAAGCCTATTTAAAAAAAGAAAAAAATTATCTTTTTAAACTAAAATTCAAACAAATAACAATTTATATAATCAAAATGTTGAAGTTTTAAAAATTTTGTGAGGTCGTTAAAGGAGGAGGCGCATCGCCTGTAGTTTTTTTGATGCAAAGTCGATTGCATTTCTCGACGCGAAAACACCTTTCATTGGAGCTTGTTTTTTTGTTCACTGCAGCTGCAAAAAAAGAAAGAAAAAAGCAGCTCCAATGAGTCCCTGATTTTTGTAAAAAAAAGTTTATAGTCGCATCAAAAAAACTACAGGCGATGCGCCTCCCCCTTTAAATAAATGTTCCCAAAATTGAATTAAAATTTAAAAATATGAAAGATATTGTGAATAATAAAGCTTCAATAAAAATATTAAGCAGGAATAAAATTTGTTATTAATTACTGTAGAAAGTATGATACAAAATTATAATTTTTGTATCATATTTTCTATAGGCATTAAATTTTTACATTCTTAAAACTGAAAAAAATTAAGCTTATTTGGATGTATAAAAAACAATTTTGAGCTAAGGTATATTTTCTACATCCAAGAAAATGCCATTTGTTTAAAAAAGGTAGGGGGAAATGAAGCATGGAAATTTTAGCGTTATATTTTTCATCAATGAAAAAAGTAATGCCGAAAATATTTCTCCCAATTTTTGTGTTATTTATATTTTGTTCAATTAATGTTTTCGTTGTGGCCACAACAAAAAAAACGTCAAGAGAAAAAATTGTTTTTTTTCTTGAGTTGACCAGAATTGATCTGGATAAGAAAGAAAATGATAAAGAAAAGCCGGTGAAAAAAAAAAGTTCAAAAAATTTTTCGAATTGAATTTGAATGTGCTGTTCATACTATGATCCCTCATTTCTTCCATTAATGTTAACTTGGAGAATTTATTCCAAACTTATTTTTGAAAATGATTATCGAGTATTTTTGAAACTAGACCATGCTTTAGTCAAAGGGATATTCGAAATCCGTCGTCAGATTTTAGTTCAAAATATCAATTAATTAATTTAAGTTTCTTTCAATTTCTAAATCTATTGGTTGATAAAATGTTAGATTAAACTAAACTATTTGAAAAAAAACATTACACATTCTTTTAATTTTTTTTCGAGAAATCAGCTTGGTCCACTCTTTGTGCAATTTTTCAAAATTTTTCTTTCGAGGTTCGTCTATCAATAGGGTTGTGATCTCAACTCCCAATTCAGGTATTAAATTTTAAACTGTACGAGTTAAAAATGATATCTTTATTCATTTTAGTTTTGCAATTTAAAATAAATAATTTTAATCTTTCTGCTTCTGTTTGGTTTTTATTTTGAAATTTTAAAGAGACATAAATGTGATAGCTCCTTTTTAAAGATGAATTTTAATTAAAGCGTAAACATCGTCATATTTCATCATTTCTTCTTGTGAACATAAAGCCTAGACAACATTTTCTTTTTTCCAAAAAGTTGTTTACAAAAATATGGTTCAATATTGCATCATTTTTTCTTTTGGACATACATAATTTTGGCGCAAATGTTTCGTTCTTTTTAGCTCCTTTTTTGGGAAATTTTTAACGGTGTCAAAAGGTGTTTATTTTGCCCTAAAATTGGGAACGAAAAATCTTTAAATTTGTTATTTTGGGGTATGCATTATCGCTATGATGGAAATACTACTTTTTTCATTGATCATTAATTACTGTATTGATCATTTAATTCATTTATTCCAAAGCTTTTTGTTTGTGGTAAAAGCTTTGGAATAAATGAATTAAATGATCAATACAGTAATCTCGACTTGAATAAAAGTCATAAATTTTCAAAGTCAAATCCTGTTCATTCAAAAATCATTTCAAAAAAGAAGAAAAAAAGAAGTTTTTAAATCATGGTAAAAGTAGACAGAAAAAGGCTGCAGACCTTTTTAAAACAAAGGGATCGTCCAGATATGACGTCATCCGAAAATCAGCCCTACCCCCTATACATTAAAGACACTTTTTGCCGCACATCAAAGGCGGCATGGTCATTACCCCCTCCCTTCCCCACGACGTCATATCTGGACGATCCCAAACATTAAATTTTGTTTTACTATGTCAGAATTTTTGTAGAAATTTCGGAAAAAAATGTTTCAATATTACATCATTTTTCTAATTGAACATAAATATTTTTTGCGCAAATGTTTTGTTCTTTTTTGGGAAATTTTTAATTTTTTAAAAGAGCTTATTTTGCCCGAAAATAGACATCCGAAAATTTTTAAATTAATTCTTTCCGAAAGCTTGTCAGGGCATTTTCAAAGCCCCGAGACGGTCCTGGGAATGCCCCAGGACAGCCCCGGGGCAGGACCTTGGCGAAATATCAGGCCCCAGGACGGGCCGGGGACTAAGAAGTGGGGCCCTTGTCCATCCTTAGATTGAAATACTAATTTTTTCATTAACGAATGAAAAATTTGGTATTTTATTATTTTTTACAAAATATGCATTACTCGCCCTCTTTTTTCTGCTCCTATTAAACCTCCTACCAGCGACTCAGCGCCGCAACTTGGAAGAAATGAAGGAAGGGGGAAAACCGAAAAATCAACGTAGACGTGTTGATTTGTTTTTGATTGTATTTCTAGGGGAAATTGGTAAAACTAATGTTTTTATTAAAGTGGATATATATCACCCCAGCAGTGATTGAGGGTGTTAATCGGTAGTTTTTGTGTTGCATGCATCTTTTTAAGTATTACAGAATGAACTGTTTTAATTGCAAAGTTTATAAGTAATCCGTCTGCATTTTTGTTGTTCTGTTTTTATTCTTATTTCTAAAAATAGAGATAAAGAATTTGTTATTCATTTTATTTAATGATTCATTTCTTAGTTCCTGTCTGTCTTCTTTCATAACTGTGGCGCCAAAAGCTAAAGACTAAATTTGCTTTTCGCAACTTCGATCTCTTCGATTTTTTCAATGACATAAGGCAAAGAACAGCAGATCACGAAAGTGTGTATAAGCGGCATAGACCAATTTTAAGTAAAGCGTAAACAACATTTCCCTTTTCTCAAAAAAGTTGTTTGCAAAAACATGTTTCAAAATTGCATTATTTTTTCTTTTGAACAACCTTAGTTACTCGCTTTGCGCAACTTCGATCTCATCGACTTTTTTAATGCCAAAAGGCAATGAGCAGCAGATGTGGAAAGTGTGTCTATGAGACAGACAGCAGGTGCCAGGAGGAGGAGGAGCGATTGCGGATTGTTTCTCTCCAATGGCGATGGTCCTTTTAAAGGTGCATCCAATCGTCGAAACTTTATTAGGTTGTGTCAAGTTTTCAATTTGAATTTAAAAGAAAGACATATGGTGTTCCTTTAAAGACATTTTTAGAATAAAGCGTAAACAACATTTCCTTTGTTTTCTAAAATATGTTGCAATATTCTGTCATTTTTACTTTAAGAACGAAACATTTTGCGCATACTTTTCGTTCTTTTTTAAGGAAAATGGTACAGTTTTGCACCAATATATCTTTCTTCTTCTCTTACTAATGTTATAAAGTTTCCATTTAAAAAAAACAAGAAACTATTATTGGGTGATGTCAAGAAGTGATTTCTTTGCTTTAAATAGACATCCAAAAATCTATAAATTTAGTTTTTTAAGGTTTACGTTATCAGAACAATGATATTTCTCTCTCTTAGCAAAATATTACTCACCCTCATTTTTCTCTTATTAAACCTCTGAATTTGTTCCCACAGGTGAAAGTGGTTTTCTCTGCATTGAATTCGTGACTACGTTTTTAAGAAATGCCATTTTATCTATTTTGCATTTATTTATTACTACTATTTATCGTATTAATAAATTTTGAATTTTCAGATGGCAGCAAAAGATCATTGTTTGATCTTCAAAGGTGGAAGTGACAAAAGCTTTGAATGGAAACATTTTATGATCTTTGTTCAAGTCAAGGTTACTGTATTACGATCAGTAATCTCGACTTGAATAAAGGTCATAAATGTTTCAATTTGAATTCTGTTCATTCAAAAACCATTTCAAATAATGTAGATCAAAAATTTTTTCAACTAATGGTAAAATTAGACAAAAGCGAACTGCAATCCTTTTTTCAAAAAATGCTTGTGTTTTGTTTTACTGTCAAAAATTCAGCAGAGATTGAAAAAATCAAAGTTGAAATTATTCCAAAAATTATTTGTATCAAGAATGAATTTTTTGTTACCGTAGTTCCATTGCATCCGTATTTAAAATGTTGTTGAAGGTTTTCAATTTTAAAGGACTGCAGCCCCAATAGAAAAAGGATCAGATTTAACTGATTCAAAAAATTCAAAAACTTCATGGAAGAAATCTGATAAAAAGTTATGCAATTTTAGCAAAATGATTCTGATGCAATTGAAAAGAATGATAAGAAAAAATGATAAAAATTCTTCTTCAGCAATGATAATAAAAATGCAAGCACCCTTTCCCTTCATATTGCAGCTTATGAAAATTCTGTTGATGAAAGAAATGCAGCCTTGCAAAATCTGAAGAAGAATGGAAGAAGTTAAAGTTGAATTTCCGAGGGAGCAAGAAGATTTTGATATGATTAAGCAATCTCTGGGATGCTCGAAATTGAGAATGAATTGGAAATTTCTCAATTCCGAGCATCTTGGAAATTGCTTATTCTAAATCAATCAAAATCATCAACAAAAAATTCAAACTCAACACATTGATCTTCGAGATTCTCCAACTGCTTCAAATATCAGTCATCAAGATCAACATGCTCGTGATTCAAACAAAGATGAAGGTCATCGTCCTCAAATTCGTACTATAAAATAATTGTTCTTTTTTGCATTGATTTTTGCATTGATTTTTTTGTATTGATGGTTTGTTTATGTTTAATAAAGCCTATTTAAAAAAAGAAAAAAATTCTCTTTTTAAACTAAAATTCAGACAAATAACAATTTATATAATCAAAATGTTGAAGTTTAAAGGTTTTGTTAGGTCGTTAAATAAATGTTCCCGAAATTGAATAAAAATTGAAAAATATGAACGATATTGTGAATAATAAAGCCTTTTAAATAAAACTATTAAGCAGGAATAAAATTTGTTATTAATTACTGTAGAAAGTATGATACAAAATTATAATTTTTGTATCATAATTTTTATAGACATTAAAATTTTACTTTCTTAAAACTGAAAAAATTTAAGCTTATTTTGATGTATAAAAAAACAATTTTGAGCAAAGGTATATTTTCTACATCCAAGAAAATGCCTGTTGATTAAAAAAGGTAGGGGGGAAATGAAGCATGGAAAAAAAATTTTATCAATAAAAAAAGTAATGCCGAAAATATTTTTCCCAGTTTTTGTGTTATTTATATTTGTGCCATCTTCGTTAAGTTTGTGATGTTATTTGTGTCTCTTTTCATTTAATGATATCTAAGATATTGATAATCGTAATGCTTGGTGTACAAATAAAACTTTGTTAAAAATTTTCAATAAGGGATTGTCCAGATCTGAAGTCGGGGTTTATGCTAAAATTTTCAAACCCCCCTCCCCTCCGTCAGATTTTTTCCTTTGATGTTTGCCGCTTTTTAGATGAGCTTCAGATTTTGACTGACCCCTTCCCTCCCTTCAAACATCCGACGTCAGATCCGGACAATCCCATTAATGAAGTTGAAAAACCTTGTTCAGCATGGGAGCCATGGTGTATTGTATGTAACTAAAAGACTACAGTATCCTTTTTATTGTTTATCTAAACCAATTTTGTTGACTGCAATTACAACAACATTAAATTCATTTGCGAGGGTTCTTGGGCATGTTCAATTTGATGTTGTGAATTGATTGGATAAGGACAGGATCAAATGACCTTTAAATATTACTGCCAAAAAGATAACGGCATTTCAGATTTACCTGTTTCATACTGAACGACATTTTAATAAACATAATGGAATTCCTTTTTTTAAACAATAAATTTATTGATAAATTCTTTTTTAAGTAAATTTTTAATTTTTATTGTAGTTACTGTAATCGCCTTTTAAGGTTTAAAAACATTATTATCAACAAATGATATATTATGATTCATATTTAATTTGCTGGTCAAATTTACACTTTGTAAATAATAAAAATAGTTTTTTCGCGATTAATGTATTTATTTATTTATTTAAGAAAGAAACACATGGAATTTCGAACAAAAATGAATAAAAACAAAATATTTTCAAAAATTTTCAAAAGTCATTTGTTAGAAGTTAAAAATTCTAAATGGTTTTGATGTTCCTTCTGGGCTAAAATATTATATATGTTTTTTTAGTAGAGCTCTTAAGTTTGTTTTTTGCTTCACCTTCATCACGTCCTTTTGCTTCATTGTCAAACAGTTTGACAATTAGATTTTATCAAATGCAAAATGCTGGAGATATTCAAAAAGGACGTGGACTTTTCCTAACATTGTTGAAAAATTGTAATAAAAGGTTTGCATATTAAAACTGAAATAATAATAATGCAGAATTTTGATGGTAATAATAAAAATGATTCTGATTTAAAAAATTTTAACGATTTTTTTAGAATTTACATGATCTATTCAAGTTTCAAAGATCAAAATGATTTAATAAAATGTGCCAAAAAAATTATTCGTTTGAAAATTGTCAATGAAGCTAAGATGTTGCTGCAATGGCAGGAAGAAACCCCATGATGTTGCACAAAAAGAATAATTTTGTGTTGCATTACGATATATAAAAACTGGAGAAATTGTGGAACATCTTTTGGGAAGGCAACCTTTGACTGCACAAAATGCAATTACAATCAATAATAAAATTTTACAGTTTAAATTATCATAACAATGATAAAATTGGTATTTTCATCTTTTTTTGGCAAAAATATATTATTGTATAAGTAAGCGCAATTTGTTCGATGTGTTTAAAATTGTTTCCTGCAAATGAAAGTAAAATCAGTTGTTTTTTAATGTTTCATACATTCTTCTTTTTGCAGAATGAGTTGTTTTTATTGTAAAAGTTATAAGCATTTTGTCTGCGATTTTGTTGTTCTTTATTGATTATTATTTCCTATTTTTTACCCATTTTTTCCTTTTCATTTCTTTGGTGATTCATTCGTATCATGATAGTTCCTGTCTCTCTTTTTTCAGTAAACTCTAAATTTGCTTGCACAACTCCGATCTCTTCGACTTTTTCCATGTCATAAGGCAATAAGCAGGAGGTCAAGGAAGCGTGCGCATGCGGCATGATGCCAGGAGGAGGAACCTTTTGTGTCGATTGTTGCTTGTTTCTCTCTTGTTGCGGTGGTTCTTTAAAAAGCGCTTTCAATCAGTGGAAGAACCTGGTCAGTGTTGTCAGTGTCAGTTTTGCAGTCAGTTTTTTGGTAATATTCAGTATAATTTAGTAGCTTTTTCCTTCTCTTTTTTTGTCTTTGTTTTGTTCTTAGTTTTTTCTTATGAAATATAGTGATGGAATTAAATTTCGAACGATAAAAGGGATAAGAATAAGCTGTATACAAAATATAATTGAGAAGACTAGGACACCGTGTTCTATCAAAGTATAACACATAGTTTTAATCGTTTAAATATAGAATGATAGTTCAACAAAAATCGTTTTTTCTCTTAAAATTTGAGTTTTATAGTTAAAAGACTATTTTCAACATTTTGACTTTTGTGATAATTTTATTTATGTCTTAACAGGCCCGAAAATGCCTTGGTGAACTTGGTGACAGTTCACCCCCCTTGGCTACAAACTTATAAGGGAAAAATTTAATTCATACTGGGACAAATGAAATTTTTTAAAACTTTTATAAGGGAGTTCACCCCCCTTACCAGTAACCAATTTTCGGGCCTGTGTCTTAAAACAATCGAAACTTATTGGAATGTGATTATTTCAATTTTTAAAGCGACATTTTTTTTTTAAATAAAAATAATTTAACGGCTAATTAGCTGATAAAAATAGCCATTTGAGCCCTACCAATACAAATATTAGTAGTATAAACCATTTTAAAAATTAAAAAAAGAGCCTCAAAAACCGGAATTTTTCTTTTTTTTGCAAATTTTAATATTTTGCAGATTTAAATCAGTTTTTGTTGATTTAATTCAGTTTTTTGCTAGTTTTTGCAAAGTCAGAAACCTGCGTCGTAGCAAAATGATCGGGTTCTGGCCGGAATTGAATTCTAATATTTTGGCGCCAGGCTTCTTAGCATGGTTGAAAACAAAAGAAACACAAGAAAATTATGAATTCTTGCCGGTGCAGCTTGTTTTTGGAAAAAATTCAAAGAATACTTTTTAAAGGACGGCACCCAAAGACATCTTCATTGGAGCTTGTTTTTTTGTTTCCTGCAGCTGGAAAAAAGAAAGAAAAAACAACTTCAATGAGTCCCTGATTTTTGTAAAAAAAAGTTTATTCACGATGGGTTTCCTCTTAATTTAAGGACGTTATTTTCGCACAAATTTGTCTCTTAATTCTGCTTCATGGTAGACGATGTACAGAATTTTTCAATGCTGTAGAGAATTACTGCCTTTCATGACTTCCATTTTCATTAAATAACATGTTAAAGGGGGACGGACGATTTGATACTTTTTTTTATTTCTCTAACGTTTTTTTCGTTGAGTTTTCATGACGATCAGGCAACAAAAACAATAGAATAAGGGATCGTCCAGATATGACGTCATCCGAAAATCAGCCCTACCCCTTATACATTAAAGACACTTTTTGCCGCACCTCAAAGGCAGCACGGTCATTACCCCCTCCCTTCCCCATGACGTCATATCTGGACGACCCCTATGACCCTTTTTTTAAATAAGAATAATTTTGTTTTTTGTTTTTTTTTGCCCTGAATTTGAGTCCATGCTTGCGAGAGATGTCATTTCTTGTGTTTTTTTTATATTACTACGACTACATCAATAAATTAAAAAATTTTAGATGAAGCGGGCTCTCGATGCAAATAATGATGATGTTACGGGAGCATCTGGTCCAAGCTCAAAACAAAAACAACGTTCTTCAGCTTCTCCACCCTTAGCTTTGTCACAGATGACTATTCCCCGTTTATCACTATTAACTCCTCCTTCATCAAACAAAGCTTCAAATCCTTTGTCCTCGGAAACTCGACAACAACAACCTATCCATGCTCAAACACAACCAATTCTTCAACAACAAAAACAACAACAACAACAACAACCTGCAACCTTGAAACAACAACAATTAAATGATACCATCAAAGAACAACTTGCAGCAATGAGATTGCAAACAAATGCTCTAGAATTCCATTCACATGCATTAAAAGAACTATTGGAAAATCATACAAATGCCCTGCAATTTCAATCCCATTCTTTGAAGGAGATTTGTGAAAAACAACTCGAAGCTTTTGCAAAAACATTTCAAAAGTGAGCTCTCATTTTAATACAATTGTAATTTTTTTTACATTGGTTGATTGATTTTTCTGTTGTTAAAAAATTGTTAAATAAAATTTTTCCCAAAAGAAAAGATTCTTCTGTTTTTTACATAGTTATATTCGGACAAATACTAATTGGCTATAGAAATTGTTGAGGGTTTTGAAGATTTTGTTAGATGAATTAAAAAAGTGGAAAAAATATCATATGCAATAATGATGAAAAAAGCGGGTCCCGCGCGGCACATTTTTCAATCATTTTTTAAAGATAAAAGTTTACGGCAACTTTAAAAGGGCCACATACGGTCAAAAGCAGGTCACAAAATATCTCTAAAAACTCGGAAAATTTTTGGATCATTTGTCAAAGAAAAAAGTTTGCGATAACTTTAAAAGTGCCGCAAACGAATCACCATTTTAACGGAAAAATGTCATCTGGCATATTTTTTGTTGTGCCATTTTTGTTTATTAAATTTGGTTTATCGGTATTTTATTACGAGTTATTTCACTTTGCAATGAAGTGTTTTCTACCAGCATATCTTTCTTTTTCTCTCAAAAATGTTCTAGATTTTTCATTTTAAAAAAGAACGAACCATTTCAGGTGGTGTCAAGAAGCACTTTTTTGCCCTAAAACGATCATCAAAAAATCTTCAAATTTATTATTATGGGGTTTACATTAGCATAACAATGACATAATTGGTATTTCTACCTTTTTATTTTTCTTCTCCAGTGTAACCTCTTAAATTGTTCCAAAAAAAGTAACATGCTAAATTTGCTTTGCGCAACTTCGATCTCTTCAACTCTCTCTTTCGATGTCATAATGCAGCAGGTCAGGGAAGCGTGTGTGTGCGAAAGATAGCTGGTGCCAGGAAGTGAAGGTGATCTGGCAATTTCTGCTTGTTTCTGTTTGGTTGCTATTGCCCTTTAAAATGCGCGTTCAGTATTTCATAAAAAATATTATATAAAATCGTAAAAAATTGATTTCGAACTTTTGAAAGTTTTTTGTAAATCGCCTCATATGATTAGGGTTTTTACAGGGTGTTCTAATCTCGAACCCTATTTTTTAGATTCAAAATGGCACCGAAAAATTTGATTCTCTTTGTCAATGGCAATGATTGTATTTTTCTTCGAAATGTTAAAACTCATCATACTAAATCCCATCCAATTTCTCACAAATATGGGTCTTTGAAATTTTTTGAACAATTTTCATCGATCGCTAATCTCACCCGTGTTAAAGCTATCATCTTTACGCTTTACGGAAAAGAATTTTCATCGTTTACTCAAGAATATGCTTTCCGTCAAAAATGTCGTCAATTCTGCGAAGAACGTGGAATTTTTTATTATTTTCCAATTATGGGTCTTCGCTTGTCTGCTGCAGCCCTTTTGGGAACAAAAACTATGGTTCAACTTGGTGAAACAGTTTTGATTTTGCATGCGGAATCTGGAAATGATTTAACAGGCTATTTTATGATGCTTCGTGAACAGAATTGCTATAAAATTGCTCGATTTTGTTATTCAAGATTTTTACCGTTTTCTCAAGAATGGAAAAATGATATTTTTGGAGAATTTAATCCAAAAAATATTATTCGCATTTATAAAGATAGTGAGGATAAAGCATACTCACTGAAATTGAAGAACTTCTTTAAAGATCAAAATTTTGCTGTTTTTAATGCTGGTGAAAAGGCTATTTTTGAACCATTTGAAAAAGTTTTGCATTTACTTGGAGAAAAAATAAATCCTTTCGATGTACGAGATAACTGTAAGATTCTATGTGAAGTAAGAATTGGATTCAAAATTTTGTTCTCTAATACAATGTTTGATGTTGCACCTTTTGAAAAATCTGCAATTGTTGATGTTAATCCTGCTGAAAGTGTATCTGTAAGTTTAACCTTTGATTTGAATACCTACTTGAACCAATAAATATTTGCTATTATTTTGTTTGTTTCAGCTTTCTTCAACTTTTCCATCTGTAAATTATTATCTTCCTCAAGGCTTTGAACTTGTGAAAGAAGTTAAATTATCTGAATTCAAATCAAAGAAAGTCAAGATCACCCTAAAAATTGATATGAATTCATTCTATGATTTTCAAGTTGAACCTTACGATGAAAGAAGTACCGATGAAGTGCTTTCACAGATTAATCTTGCAGCTGATGAACCTAGTGCTGCACTTGAAAAAGCTCGAATGATTTTTGATAAACAAAATTTTTCTGTTTATGGTTTTGCTGGTGGAAAAAAAATATCCTTAAAGATACAGCGGGTAAGCCTTTTTTGCAGTTTTTTAAAATTAAATGTTTTGCTCTGTTGTGTTCTTTTTTTCATTTTCATTTTATAATGAATGTTCCACTTTTAGGTTTAACCAAAACTCCAATCTATATTTCTTTTCATGAAGCTAAACCTGTTGTTGGAAAAGCAGCTATGGAAATGTATGCAAATAAACCGAAATTTGTTGTCTTTGGTATGTTTTTGTATACCTTATATATCAATATATCAGGCAAAACATTTTTAGATTTGATCAAGCTTTGTTCTGTCACCGCTGATGACATCTGTAATCCAAAATGGGGATTTAAGTTATCCAAAGAAGATGAAACTTTAATCGTTACAATGCAAACTTTGGAAGATGAAAGAAAATCAACTGTTGCTTTTTTGCTTGCTTTGATTATAAAAAATGGAAACTCTCGAATCAAAAATGAATACGGTAAAAAAATGACAGAACTCGAAATTGGATTTGATGGATATCAACCAAATGAAACATTAAAGAAAAATTTTGTTGAAGCTGGAGAATTGCTTAAAATTGGTATTGTTTTTGTTTAAATGTTACTTATTTTATACGTTTTTTTGTTTTGGTTTACATTTTTAGTTGAACTCAGTTTTTTCTTATTTAATTGTTTGAAAATTTTTTGTATTGTTAAAAGTTTAGTTTTTTTTTGCTGTTGTGGTTTCTTTTAACAATAAAAATTTGTATATTCGTATTAATGGTTTAAACATTCTGAGTTCTGTTTTTATTGAAACTGTAGAAACAATTAAAACTTGTAAATATATTTTACAATTTTAGAAAATACAAAAGAAGACAAATAATTTTTAAAATCATTTTAACCTAGCCAAAACACATTTAATTTTTACAATTTGTTAAGAATTTGTAATCATTTGTTATCGAAGTCGGTGTAATCATTTGTAAATGGATTGATATTGTTTGATATCTGTTTCAGTAACTTTTTTTTGACTGTCGTATAGATTTAGCTTTTTAATATTTGATTCATTCTTTTCAACAGGTTCCATGATTGGTTTGGAAGGATCCACTCTAAAATTAACGATTAATTGGGATGATTATTTAAACAGACATAATTTTAAAAAATAATAATAGTTGACGTATTCTAAATACTTTAAAAACTAAAAACATACGCATCGGGGGAATAAGATGAAATAAGTAAAATTGATTCCAAATCAATGGTGTCAAAAACGGGGTCGGTCGATTTAAATAGCTCATAATCTTTGTACAATTGTGATTTATGAACGGGAGTAATATTATCCCACAGAAGTGTCACAAAGCGATCTCGATCAATTCTTCGAACGAGATTCGTAAAGCCTAAAATATACAAAATCTTCGATATTAAAAGATGAATTACAAAATATTGAATTTTGGTTAGAAAAGTCTAAACTTCAAACATACCTAATACTTGCAAAATTAAACCCATGCTCTCATCTTCGCCACAATTTTCAGGATTTACTGATAAATAAACATATGAACCTTTTATATCAAAAGCATGTATTGCACCACATTCAAATTGGTTACTCTGGCGAAATTCAACAAATCTGTCAAATTTATAAAGATCATCAAAGTTTCCAATATATGTAAAATTGTGAAAATTTCCGAAAATTCGATTAAATTTATTAAGCTGTTGAACGACAAATTGTTGAAAAAGTTCTTTGTCAACACCATCTGTGCCATACGCTACATGTTTCCCCCATCCAAGTCCAGCATCAAAATGAGTTGGCTGAAATTCAACAGCTCAAAACATGATACAAAAATCTGATCCAGTTAAAAGGTCAAATTTTTTTTGAAAATTAGACTGAATTTTAGCATTAATAATATTATGAAGAAGTTTTTTTATCACTATTTTTATGTTCAAAAAAGTAATCAGTGATAAATAGCTGTTTTTCATTTGAAAATTTTCAAATCATGTGGGATGCAATTTATCAACACATCTACTAAGAGATATCTAAATAGCCCCAAAACGAGAGGGGCTGTTCAGATGCCTTCTGATATAAACATCATGATTTTTCCTACCCGCCCGTCGAATTGTTTTGCAAACAAACGCAAAGTAGTGTGGTTATTGGCTATCTGTAGCTACAAATTGCTTGTATCACGTGTTATATAAACAACCTCTAATCCCTCTCGCCAAACTAAAAATCCCTGCTACATGCTAAAGTGGCCGCTAAAATTTTCCGAATACTGTTTTTAGACCTTGAAAATACGCGTAAGTGACGTTTTGAGTAATTTTGAAAAAATCGTGTCTATCGGTTTCCACGACAGTACATTTTTAATTTAAAAAACTTACATAATACTTTTGTCCGCAAACATCATGAAACAAAAATGCAATAAAACAAATAAGTATCTTCATTGGAAAAATAAAACAAATTTTAAAATTGGGAGCGCTAACAACTTGAATAAGAAAAACCCAATATAAACAATAAAAAACGAAAGCAAAAAATATCCAATATCGAAATGTTTAGTGAAAAAGAAGCCTTAAAATTTTAAATTAAATATGATTGATGCCAAATTTCTAATATAATTAGTAGTAGTATCTACTAAAAAAACTGTAATTTATAAACTCTCATTTTAAATCAGCTAATTGTGATAAGTATTGTATTATTAAATGCTGTGACACCACTATTATTTTTATTTCCATACTTTGCTAAATTATGGTGCTCAGCTAGAAAAACATAATTTTTTAAAATCATATGAATTGGTAACAACGATATTTCAAGAATTTAAAACGCATTCTTAAAAATTGATTGATTCATAAAAAAATTGTTATGGAAAATGCGCCAAAAAAGGAGATAACGGACAACGACAACCAAAGATGCTACAGCTCTGACACAAAAAAACTTATTTGACAAATCTCCAAATTTTTTCTATTTATAACTGTTCAACTGGTCGTTATTTAACGACAATGCCACTTTTTTTTGAATAAAATATCAGAACAGATTTTTGTTTGAACTGTGATAACTGCTTATTTTAAGATAAAAAACTATAAAATTAAATATTAATATTTAATTCTGAACGTATTTCTTGGAATACAAATTAAATTGTTTTAAATAAGCTTTTTATGACGCTTTTGTACTATTTAACTGTAACAGGTGAAAACTTTAACAGAATTTTCTGTTAAAAACAACTCAAAATTTGAACGTTTTTTTTTTATTTTTCAACATTAAAACTTATTATATTTAAAAAAACAAATTTTGCAAATTTTAAATATCACACTTTGTTTACAAAAATTTAAAAAAAGAATTTTCAAATTTTTTTCGGCCCTTTTTTATGTTCAAAGCTTAAAGAACGGCGACTGGACAAAAGCTAAATTGAATTTTAAATAATTTATTTTTTTAAAACAAATTTTACAAAGTGTTAAGCAAATAAAAGCAAATAAAAGCTGAAATTAAATCAAAGCGAGTAAGAGAAAAACAACAAAAAGAATAAATGTTTAAATGTTACTTGACCAGTATAACATATCACCCCTATCATTATAATTACGTTTTAAAGGCACTGGGGTATTATTTGATGTACTTTTAGATTCAACATCAGAATCACTAGCTTCAATGATTGGAACATTATATGAAAAATTGGGAGGTGCGGAGATCTTTTTTCTAATTGGAGGACCTCGAGGATCAAGAACAGACATTTTTCGAGGATAATATGAGAAAGATCCATTTGGGCCTTGTGGATTTTCACATACAACAAATTGTGATAAAGATTCATCCAAGGAGCTATCAGATGACAATCGAGCATTTTGTCGTGCAACAGCATGTGCATAAATTGCTGCACATTTTGTTACATCAAAATTTGATACAGTTGATTCATGCATTGATGAAGTGACTGAAGCTCGAGCAAAAATTAGTCCACCGATTCCATTATGGATTTTACTAAAAAGAAGAAGGACTTTGTATCAAAACACAAATTCTAAGTTTTCAAACCTTGAGTCAACACTTATTCGGCTTCGATTACCAGGATGTGAATTGATTGCTGGAGGGGTTGCTGAAGCTTGTTCAATTTGTTCATAAACAAGCCGGCGCTTTTCTGTATCAAATGCTCGTTGTTTTGCATTTTGAGTTTTGCAACATACAACACGATAGCAGATTCTTTTAACTTGACAAAAAATCTAAAAAAGAAACACTCTTAAAAAGATATTAACAAATTTGAAACTAACTTCATGACGTATCAATTTATCATTTGCAATATAAATTGGAAGCCTCAATGCGGAACTAAGTGTTGAAAGAAGGGAGGAAACATCCGTTGCAATTGTATAAAAGGCATCATATTCTCGAAGAGCTTCTGGAGCCATGTATTCCAAAAATGCAATAACAACATCAATTATATTTGCAAAGAGATAGCATGTTACAACAATAATTAGAATTTGTGTTGCGGTTCTTACCCGTGACTTTAGGCGTGTCAAATCTTTACTAAAATTTTGTTTTTCTTCATTAAAAAAATCTTTCAAAATTACTACTATTTTAATTATACGAACCTATGACCAGAAGTCATATGAAGAATAAGATGTTTCACCATTTTATCTTTTTGGTTTCCTCTTAGGTTGTAAACAATGGCAGCATTACAGTATGCCAAAACAAAGAACGGGATAAAAATTGTCATGATTCGTCGAATCCAAAATCGGTAAATGTCATATAATGGATCGTTTACAATTTCACTTAACGAAACTCCAGTTGAAGCAAAGCCTTGACATTCTGGCATATGATAAACCTTAAAGAAATTACTGTATCCATCCCTTTGCAAATTTTTTCAAAAAATCCTTACTTCAACTTCAATAAAAATGCCTCCACGAAAAATGAGTCCACACATGAATGAGATAAAAACACCAAGGCCTCGATGATGAGATACAAATTGAAAGAGTTTACTATTTTCATTGGTAGATTGAAGATATCGTTCAAAAGATGCAAAAACAAGTAAAAATGATACAGTTGTAAAAATTATATTTGATACGGTAAAAGCTATATTTAGATATTCATGCCAAAGAAAGTACAAAGATAAAATTTGAAATTTTTCTGCATATACCTTAAAAATAGTTTGATTAAATTAGAGTATTATTGAAAAAAATAGAGTTTATTAATTTAACTTACTTGAACACACATTATTCCTAAGTATGACACTCCCACAATCACATCACAAAATGAAATTACTGTTAAATATGTTAATTTTCTTTTTCTTAGCAAAGATGAAGATAAAAAGGTATAGAACAGTAACAAATTATGAATAATACATATTACTGCAATTGTTAAACCAAGGAAGCCAACAAAAACTAATTTAAATTCCTATAAATTTCTTACTGTAGAAAAAAAGAAAGCTTTTTGAAGAAAACATACGAGAAGCTGAAGAGGTGCATAAAAGCATTTATCTTCTGGTTTGGTTTCATTTCCTGAAGAAGCTGTCTTCAATGAATCTTCCTTTTCAGCTTTCCCAAGCATCATCAACAAAAAAATTGCTAGACATGAAATGAAAAAATGCAAAGTCATCATTGCATTTTCTATGACAAAAATAACGTTTCACCTATAAAAATAAAAAGGTGATTAACATTTTTAATTAATTTTAATTTCTGCATTCATTGCAACAAAAAAATTGATAAAAGAATCCACGTATGATTATTATTTACACACATCTTTTTTTAAAAAAAAAAGACAGAAGCAACATACAGTAAGACCACTTGCCCTAAAGCAATTTGAACTTTCACGAATGGAAAACTCCAAAAAGAAAAACAACTGATACTTTCTTTTTCTTTCTAGCAAAATTTTTATTTGGGCACCTGTTTATGCAAAAACATCTGGTTGGACCTATTATTATCAAAACTCCTAAAAAAAATTGGCAAAAAAACCTATTACTTTTATTTTTTAAGACTAAAACCTTTGAAAAAAACAAAAGGATTTTTTTTTTGGAAAACCTGAATAAAACACTCGAGTAAAAAGCTTACCCGCTTTTATACAAAAAAAACACTCCGAGTTTTAAAAAAAAGTTATGAATTAAAATAGGTAGTAAGAAAGAAAGTAACTCCTCCTACTAAAATTTTAAAAAACAAAATTTGTTTTCAATTACATAATAAATTGTTTCTGTCAAATTATTTTTTAAGCAAGTAAGTACAAGTACACTGATTTAAGAATGAAAAAAGGAGAAAAAAACTTGGGTGTGAAAAAAAGAAGAAAAAGGTTTTATTTTTTTTTTGCTTGAAAAGAAGGGCAAATGAAGTTTTCTGAGTTGCTCATCTTCGAATATAAAAAAACATGTCCTATCATCAAAACAAAAACAACACAAAAAAATAAGAAACGTAAAAAAAAAGTAAGAACTTTTTTGTTTATCCCAAACATGGAACATTTTTTTTGTGCTAAAGATGAAGATTGCAGTCATTCAAAAGAGGTCAAAAATTGCAAAAAAATTTTTTTTAATATAATAATATACATAAATAGCACTCACTCTCTGTCTAAGGTTGTAATATAAAAAGGAACTAGTAGTTTTTCTTAAAAAAAACTTTGGACAAAACAAGGGCTAGAAATGAAAAAACACTTGAAAAGTTTAATTTTGAACATACTGCTTTTTCTTTTTTTTCTTCCGGTTTAGGGACTAAAAAAACTCTAAATGAACTCCCATTTTTGGATGTTTCCATTGAGGAAATATATTTTTATATTTTTTCATCAGATTTTGTCATTGTAATGAAAGGAATTTTCAAAGCTCCAAAATAAATAAATGGAAGCAAAAAATTTGCAAGCTTTTCCAGGCGGAACAGTTTCACGACATACCCTTGAAGAAAAAGAAGAAGAAGATGTAAAATATATCATCCTTAAGTGCTTTGGATATATAAAAAAAATAGTTAAGAAAAAGAAGATATGTAGGAAAAGCTTTATTGGGGAAAAAAACTTTTTATCAAATTTAAAAATTTGTATCGTTTGAAACGCCTTAAGGCAATTGAATGAAGAAATTTTTAAATTTTTAAACACTTTATTTATTTTTAAGTTTTTATTCATACGTTTCTCTTTTGACGTAAGCTTTCTGTTTTATTCAGCTGAAAAATAGTAAAAACAGTAGGCAACTATGAGTTCGAAAAGATTTTGACTAAACTTTAAACAAAACCAACCCGATCTTCGTTTCAACAGAATTGAATTAAAAATTCGTCAGTTTCGGCACATCCTTTTTTTACAAACATATACCCGATATATATACTGCTATTTTTATAAAGAAAAACAAAAAATAAATTTAATTTCCGTACAAAATAAATTTTTCATATTTTTTTAAAACCAAAAATTATTTTAAAGGTTCTTGACAGTAATCGAATCTTAAAAAAATTATTAATAGCTTTTTTTGAATGAAATTTAAATTATCTTTTTGTTTTTTTCAATTTTAAAAAAAGGGTAAAATCAAGCAAAAAAGCAAAAATAGCAGACTAAAATAGCAGTAAATAATGTTATTGTTGTTGCAGCTGCAGCTGCTGCCAAAATAATCATTGGCATAAAAAAAGGTTATCAAAATTGGCAGAAAAAATAATTGAAACCCATTTTTTATTTTTTTTGAAAAATTTTTAAAAAAATTTGAAATGAGACAGAAATTTTTTTTGAAGGCGGAAAAAATGAATCGTTTTGAAGCATTTTTAAAATAAAATATTTAAAATAAATGATGCTTTTTAGATCTCAAAAATTAAAATACTATTTAAAAATTTAAAGACATGGTTGAAAAGAAGGAAATATTTGGAAAAGGGCATAATATTACCACCACCACCACCACAAGTAGAAAAAAACGTTTTTTTTTGGGCAATAAATTGGCTTTTTTAACGGAATAATTTTGGTCCTTAAACAATTAGGAGTGGGGGGAATACCTGGAATTGGGTTGGTGGTTTTGTTTTTTTATGGTGCAAAAAAGATGGCAACAATTTTTGGTGGAAAGAATTGTGTTAGAGGAAAGAAAGAAATCAAATTTCAAGAAATAGCTTTGAGAAGCAACAAAGCAAAATAATTTGGTTATACCATGTTTTTGAGGCTTTGTTTTTTTCACCAATGATCTCTCTTTTTTTGGTGGTAACAAGTAAATGACAATATTTTTTTGGGATAAACAAAAAACTTGAAAAAAATCTTTTTTATCAAAAAAATAATAGGCACGAAGAAAAACGAGCCAAGATTTTTTATGCGTCAATGATTAAAATTCTCAGAAGACATGAAAAAAATTTTTTTTCTATCTAAACTCACTTAATTCAAAAAGTAGCGTCTTTAATAGCTCAATGTTTCCACTTTCTTTTTTTTTCGTCGTTCTTTGCTGCGCTTCTTTCCAAGGACCGAACGTATCTTTCTAGCCCTTTATTTTTTTATATTTTAAGAGTGACCCTAAAATTTAATTAGTAATCAAACAATACACAAAAGCTGTTAAAAAAGAAGAAAAAAAGAATGCCAAAATTATTTTTCAAATGCTTCCGGCTTACTTTTTAACATTTAATGATTTCCTTCCCTTTATTTATTCTTGATCAAGATAACACAAAAATAATTAAAATAATTTTGCAGCTTTTTTTAGCTTTAATTTACAAAAAAAATATTTATTTCCAAATTTTTTTTTATCAAACAAAACATTTCTAATTTTCTTTAAAAACTAAAACTACCATCAAAAGAAAGTTCTTTTTCCTCAAATTAAGCAACATTTGTTCGTTCTTTCTATTTTTTCCATGTCGGTTAATTGCCGTCACTAGCAAATTCTTAGACCAATTGGAATCCTAAGAAGTCAAAATTGCCAGAAATAAGAAAGAAAAAAACGGTTCAGTTTTTTTACCATTTTTTTTCCTTCACTTTTCTAATCATTCCTAAAAATATGTAGCATCTTGTTGGAAAAAAATTTTTTATTTCTTTTTTTTCTCTTTGATGTAGCAAAAGTCATTTAACACAAACGTTTTTTTTTCGTTGAAGAAATTAGACTCTTAAAGAGCAAAGATTTATTTGAGAATAAAAAAGTTGAAATAATAATAATAATATCCATTTTATATATGACCAGATGAAAAATCTTCTTTTCTGGTTGTTTTTTTTTGCAAGAAAAATAAAATAAAATTGCAGTGTTTACATCAGGGTTTTATATGCGTCTGTAAAAATTAAATTTATGAAATGTTTTATGAGAAAAGGTTTTTTTCTTCACTTTTGTCGATGAACTTGAGTATATTAAAGTAAATTATTTTTATGCAAAAACAACAATTTTTTTACACAATTTTTTAAGAAAAAAACAAATGTGTCATCGTCAACAGTAGTCAGGAAAGGGCGAGAGAAAAAAAGAGATGCATCTATTTAAAGGGGTATTATCAAGTCTGCTACTCACGGTACACATAAAAATCTTTTTTTAGTATCATAAACAAAGTATTTAAAAAGGAGACGGCAAAGGAACAAAGCTCAAGATTTTTTTCGTTTGCTTTTAATTGTTAAATTAATTCTAAAATTTTGAATGGAATTTATGATATCATATGCAAATTTTTGGAAAATTACAAGAAGCAAATTGATTATGTTTCTGTTTGTTTTCAAATATCAAAAATTTTATACAATGCTTTTTCAATGTTACATTATGAAATAAATAAAACCACAGTTTCGTTAAATTGCTTAAAGGTCGTTTGTTTTTAAACATATTTATTGCAGGCATAATGTTAAAATAATAATAATAAAAAAATATATATAATAAAATATGAATAAACAAAATTTGCGATAAAACTTGACAAATTACAGTAATAAATTGTCAAGTAAATTTTTTTAAATACCAATGGTTTGTTTGTGATAGATCAAATGAAGAAAAACAAAACAACATAAAAATTATTTTCTTTTCTTTTTTCTGAAGCTACAAAAAGATATATTTTATGTGTAAAAATAAAACTGGCGTCAGTATACAGTAACAAAAGCTGGAGAAACAAAAACAGATTCTAAAAAAAGATTGCATTCAATTTAAAGAGGTAGCCCTATTATTTAAAAAAATAGGCATTTAAAAAAAGACAAAAAATAAGCATAAAAAAATTTTTATTTTTTATTTGCGAAAGAAAAAAACTGACTGATAAAAAAAATTTGAATATTGGTTTCTTTTTGTGGTTGAAAGACGCTAGCGAGCTATATTAAATTTTGTGCTGTACAACAATAATAATAGTAATTAAAAAATAAAATATAGATAATAAAAAACAATCAAAAGAAAAGAAAATATTATACTATAACCCTAGGCAATGACTGAAAGAGTTGTGTATTGCAGATAGACCGGGATGGAGATATCCGGGCAATATATAAAAGACGACAAAAATAACAATCTGAAAGACGCGGGCTGAGAAATAATTGTATCACCGAATATATAATAAATGTTTGAAAAAAAAACAGAAAGAAATTATAATAATCAAAACAAATAATAATAATAGTAAAAATATATATGTATAAAAATAAACTAATGATTTGCTTTAACAAATTATTTTTGTTAAAATTTTTAAATTAAAGTTTTTAAAAGAAATAGATAGATAGATATATATATTATTTATGAAGCATCATTCCCGCTAAAGATGTTTGTGCATCTGCTCCAGCCGCATTATCAAAAATTGCCATGATATCGGTGTTAAGGATGAATGGCATAACAGTTTCAATTGAAAGATTTCCAATGAGTCCACTGAAGAAAAGTTCAACAAGAACAGGCTGTTTAAACCATCGTAAACATGGTAAAAGTTGAAGAAGTTGAGAGTATCGTTCAATTGAAGCTGCAATTGTTGCTTGATTACTATGATCAATATGATTTGAAGAATTTTCAGAATTTGCTGTTTGGCGGCCATCTTGACTTGCAGATTGACTAACTGCTGAAGAGGCAGAAGTTGTGGCTTCTGAATGCCCATCATTATCTGATAAATTATCATCCATTAATGCTTGAAAGTTTACAAGAATATAATCATATAATTCTTGACAGGCAGCATTATTAACATGTCGATAATGAGCACGTTGGGCAAGTTCAACAATATCTAAAAAAGCTTAGGGTACTGTATTTGTTTAGAAAAGATCAAAGCAAATACCTGAAGATGCAAATGCAATAACTTTTAAATATGCATATTCGGTTGAAGAAATTTTTAAATCTGATACTTTTTCAATTAAAACTATTAATTTTTTGATTTGATCATTAACTTCATCAAATTTCTCTGCTTTTAATCGCCCTAAAAAATTTTTATTAAGAAATATTTTTCCCAAAAATGCAAATTTTACCAAATCGTGCACAAGTACTTAAATGTGTACTCATTGCAATTAAAATATTTGATAAACTAAATTCTGGAGCACATTGCATTAATCCCAACACAAAGATATCACACCATTTTGCTTTCATTGTTGTTCCCAAAGGTATTGCACGTTGTGAAAGGGTTGGAATATTTTTTATCCAATGTACAGAAAGGAATAGCAGTCTGCTAGCCGTTTCACACATAAATTGAATTGTATTTTGTAGATCATCAGGAACTTGTTGGGGGATTGGAAGAACAAATTCCATGCATGAATTTGTTAAAATTGGTCCAGATGGAGCGGGGAGGGGGGCTTCATCATCAGATGATTGCATACAATCCATTCCACTTGCAGATGTTGTTGGAGAAGTAGAGGATACGGTAGTTAAAGCAGTTGTAATAGACATATCAACACCAGAATCCGCATCACCAGGTTCCCGTTTACAATTTAATGTTAATGAAGAACTTGGCGGCCTTTGTACCGTAGAAAGTGGGCTTGCCGTTAACCGATCAGAAAGAGCTGTCAAAGATGCTTCAGTCTAAAAATTTAAATTTTTCTTTTTGCAGGATTTTATGACCTATTTCTCACACATACCGAAAACTTGAATTCATTGATTGATGTTGGGCTTGAACTTTCATTCATGGTTGTTGCACCATCTGTGCTTGTTGAAGAATTTTTATTTCTTGATGAGAGGCCATCCCTTTCTCTTGAAGATGAAATCATTGGTTTTCGTTCTGCTTGGACCGCTGAAAAATTTTTTTCAAAAATGACAGATGGATTTTTTTTTCTTTAATCAAAAAAGGTCTTACATTCGCTTTTCATTCCCATTGCTATACATTTTTTCAATCGACAATACTGGCATCTGTTTCGATGGAATTTTGTTACAGGACAATCTTTACTTCCTCGACAAATATACCCAACTTGGAATTGATTCTAAAGAAAATTCTCGAAAATGCCTTTTTTTTAAATAATTAAAATTTCGAACCTGTTTTCTAATACTTCGTTTAAAAAAGCCTTTGCAACCCTCACAACTTTGTGCTCCTAAAAAATGTATATCGTATTTCAGTATCTCTCTCAAAAAAAAGTAATAATAATTTTTTGTAATGGTCAAAAATGAAGTAATAGTAGTAAAGGATAATTATCTCACCGTAATGACGTCCACTTGCTTTGTCGCCACATCTAAAAAAGTATAAAAAAATGTGTTATTAAAATATAAGAATGAATAAAAAGTAGTAATAATAACTCACACAACGCAAAGTTCATAGCATGAATCTTTTGGAGAATTCACTGAAAGAAGACCTGCTCCAGAATGTGTTGATTCTGAACCAGAGAATCCCAGGGAAGGGCTCCCATTTTGGGAGCCAATACCGTATTGTGGCATAAACTAAAAAAAAGTAATAATTAAATTTTAAAAATTTTTTTGTTTTGAATTATTTTTATGCTTGAAACAACAACGATGCTGAAATCAAGAAAGAAAAAAGAGAGAGGAAGAGGAAGGGCTTAAAAAAGAAGAAGCATCAAAAATGAGCAATCACTGATTGTATTGATAGCGGAAAGTGCGAAAAAAAAGGTCACGCCGGAAAACAGAAAAGAGAACTATACGATATACGTGGACGACATACCGGGGCAACCAACAACTAACTGAACGTAAAAACACATGATTTTAAAATGAAGACAACAACATTTTAAAACTTTATTTGGCCCAGTTTACAGCCACTTCATTTTTTTATCAATATGCAAAATAGATGACCTCTTTTGGATAAAATTATTTTTAAAAAAAGAAGAGAATTTTATTATGCATAATAATCATAATAATAATATGTTTTTGTGGAAAAAAAAGTAATGCAAAAGTGTAAAAGAATGAAAGTTAAGTCCGAGCCGGACAAGAGATATTATTTTGAGAAGAGGCAAAAAAATGGAACACTAATTTAAAACTGAAACAAAAATAGCCTCAATCAGAAAGGCATTTTTCAAACAGCTGCAAAAGCTGTTTTTGTTTGAAATGGTCATTTGGAATGTGAAAAGTTTGTGACGTTTGTTTTTGAACAAAAAATTTGCAAAAGTCTTTTTTTAAATGATAATAATACAGAAAAAAAGAGCTGCAAAAGGAAAACGTCTACAAATCAAAAAGCAAAAAGAATATTGTTATCAAAAAAGTTTTTCAATTTTCAGTTTTGTTCACGTTTTATTTTTCCCCCTTTTTTTTCTCTTCTTTTTTCTGACTTTTAATTTAAAACGTAAAAGAATACAACACGATTTTAAATAGTGACACATGCTAGGCATTGCCGACGATTAGTCGCAAACGGGTCAACGCTCCTCACTTTGTTGGTGGTGAGAAACATTCTTTTTTTGTTGTTGGAGGAGGAAAAAATGAGAGAAAAGGGAGGATAAGAGGAGGAAGGGAAATGCCTGGGCAGTCAGTCTTTGTTTGAAGCTGATGCTGCAGCAGCAACGGTAAAAAAAATGTTATGCAAGCGACAGCCGCGAGCGGCAAAATGACTGCCTTTTTTTCTCTCTTGAAGTGACCAACGTCCACCAAGTGAAAAAGCATAAGAAAAGAGAGAAGGAAAAAAATGACATAGGATTGTTATGAAAGGCTTCCACCGACATTTTTTTGCAAGCAGCAACTCGTTTAGTCAACTGACCGCTACCGCGTCGTCGTCAAGAGAGAAGCTTCTCTTCGTTCTCGACTTCTTCTTCTTCTTTTTGCAGACGATATAAACCAATGCATTAAAAGCCAAAGAAAAGAAAAGCCAAGGTTAATATATAAAAAAAAACGTGTTGCCAGCACTACAAGGAATACGCAACACATCAATGAGCAGTTGATGCTTTACTGATTTTTAACATTATAAAGTAATGAATTGAAGCTGCTGCCATTAAGAACTCTCCAAAAACGACGTGCTTTAAAAAAGAAAAGAAAGAGAAAAGCTGTCAGCAAAAAAAAGATGAGAATGCCAAGCTCAAATGACTTTTTGCCGTACACTGACCGACGGTCAGACCACTTGCCCTTTTTTCTTCAAAATATGTAATTCATGAAACAGATATGAAAGCAAAAAAGAAAGAGATATATATATTTATTATTAGATGTATGTAGGTGTGCAATTTTTGAAAGCAACAGCAGCAATTTAACTGCTAAAAAGAGCTTGCTTTAATGAATCTCATAATAACACTAAAAATGCAAAGTAATAAAAAGTGGCAAAAGTGCTTTTTTTCGAAAGCAGAATTGCAAAGGTTTCCCAAAATAAGAAAACATATAAAAGGTTACGGTAGCTGAAGACTAAAACAAAAATAGGGAATAAAATATAAAGTTTAAAAAGGTCAAGTAAAAAAAACCATTTTTTAAGAAAATAAAAGAGCAGAAGTACATCTCTTTACATGTTTCAAGCTCAAAACTGATCGCAACTAATACCGATAAAAAAAGGATAGTTTTTTTGTTTTTGTTTTAAAAAAAAATGATGGAAAAAATCAAAAAGCATCGAAATAAAATCGTTTTAAAAATTGAGCCAACACTTTTCTATGACTTTTTATTTTTGAAAAAAAAGCATAAACAAAAACAAAAGAAACCCGCAGTTTTGCTGTCAGGAAACCTCGGCTGGTGGCGACTATTTAGAAGCACAAAAAGAGCTGAATGGCACGGAATAATGGGGAGGAAAAGGGGGAATCATCATCATCATCAGAGAGTTATCCTTCTTTCTTCTTCATCTCTGTATAAAAAACTCGAACACATTTGACCTTCAAAAAAAAGCGCGCGATCTGTTTTTGCGTTCTTCCATGGGCTTTGGCAATCAACATTTTGAAACAACAGTATTATGATCGCCGAGTACTGAAGATGTTGTATTTTTTGACCATTTTAAGGCAAGAATATTTTTTTGTTTTCACCATCAAAAAATAAGGCATTCACTTAAAAAGCAGTATTCACGTGCATTTTACTTTTCTCTCCAAAAAAAAACAAAAAAGCATTTGTTTTTTTTTCTTTCATCAACTAATATTTCAGATCTCTGATTACACCTGGCTCATTTGATATATAAAAATGGGTTTAGTGATGCGGTGGACAAGAGATTAATTAAATGGCAAAAAGGTATTTTAAACGAGAAAAAAAAACAAAATAAAGCAATAAAATTTTAAAAGAAAATTTAAGAGAATTGAAGCCGCCACTTCTTTTCTTTTACTACTTTTTTTTCTTCTTCTCAAATTTTTAACTATGCTGCTGCAAAAAAGCATCACCATTTTCATTTTTAAGGGCAAAGGGCAGTTAAAATAGGAAGCACTTCAAAAATAAAAGAAGAAGAAATAAAAGAAGACGCGGGATACAACAAATTGAAGGAACTTTATAACGCCTAACAACACAAAATTATGTATATATCTATTTTTGAAAAGAAAATGAAAAAGAACAAAAAAAAGCTTTAATTTTTTTAATATATTTTTCCATGAACTTTTGAACAACGAAAAATGTCTCATTTTTTGCTCATCAAAAAAGATCATAATCAAGTTTAAGAAAAGGGTTGAAGAAAATTAATGTCAAGTTAGCCAAAAGGCCCTTAAAGTCAAACACATATGTATTTATTTCATAAAAATACAAAGAGACAAAAGATATATTTTTAAAATTATAACACAAAAAAAAAGTTTTTACAAACCTGATTTCCGACTTGACCAGCTGCAGCTGCAGCAGCGGCGGCAAGAGATGCGTACCCAGGTGGCAATTGTGGCAATCCCAGCCGACTGGCAGCAGCAACAGTGGCGGCGGCGCTATCGTGAAGATTCGCTTTCAGGTGATGACTATGTGGTGAAAAGAGCACGCTATTCGCAGTAGCAGCCTAAAAAAAATCCGTTTAATATTAGTCAAACAAATTTTGAGAACTTTTGTCATTTTTCGTAATAATATAAAGGATTTTAGTTGAGCAAAAAAAATTTAAAAGATAAAAACAAGAAAAAATAATATATATATAGAGATGCATAAAGCGTTTGCCCTTTATTTTTATTCAAAAAGTCATTTTAGAAATAAATCTCACAAGAGAAAAAAAAAGAATTTTTGACATGAGAGCGAAACAAAAACTGCAGTAAAAATAATGTTCGCCTTCCAAAAAGGTCACAAAAAGGTCAGTCGCGTAATCTTACGGGCATTGATTATTGTCGCGAGAAAGCTGAATTTCAAATAAACTCCAAAAATAGTATACAAATGAATGAGAGAATTTAGAAAGAGAAAAAAATATATAAAAAAAACTTCACCATTTGACCGGGGGAGGGGAAAGGAAAAGAAACATGGTGCCCCCGTGGCGGGTCGTCGCATTGCGCTTCCGATGAGGTCAATCGTGGGTCGACCTTTGACAACGCGCGCCTCTTTTGACAATTCTTTCTCCCTTTTTTTATTGCCAGCTGTCTAAACGAACCAGGGTGGCAGGAACGACCTCCTAAGGCGCAATTTAAAAATTTAGATAAAGAAAATTTTAAATAAAATGGCGAAATTTTATATATATTTTAATGAATGAAAAGAAACAAAAAAAAGGTCAATTTAAAAATAAATATCGAAGTTTAAATTTCGTTTTTGATTTTTTTTTCTCGTTAACTTTTCTAAATACCCTAGACTAAATAATGCACAACTAAATGGAGGGGAGGAAAGAGGCTAAAAAAAGCGTGTTCGTGTTACATTTTAATAACAACAATCGCCTAGACAAAAGATTAGCGTTGAACCACTGTCATCGCCGGGTTACTTCTTTATATAATTTCTTCTTCTTTTTCTTTTTTTCGACCGACAAGTACGCAGGTTCGGACTTCTTGCTTGCTGCTTGCGCGACAACCAGCTGTCGCTTACAGAGCTCCGCCGCCGCCGCGCAAGGAGACGACTCATTGACCTCGTCCTTCATAACTCAAGCAACTGGTCCGTCGTTGGTTGTCATCGTCTTCTTCTTCAATCTCCTTTTCAGACATATTTTTTGGGTTGGCGGCTTGTGGCATGCTTGTACTTTTCTGTATGGGCGACACTATCCTTTTACGGGGTCATTCTGAAGGCCATTTATCGGATGAAAAAAGAAAAAGACAAAAATATAAAATATGCAAAAAAAGAAGAATTTTGAATTTTAGATGTTTTTTGAGGGTTTCATAAATCCCTTGAAGGATCAGGTTTTTTTTTGTAGATCACCTGTCGTACATGAGTAACATTTATACAATTTAAGAAGGATCAACATTGGAATCTGTTTTGTTATTTAAAAATTAACAAACCTGTAGAAACTGCATTAATGAATTTGTTGGATTTAACAAATTCGTCTGGGTTGCCATGATTCTTCTGTTTTGTTTTTGGTTTTCACAGCAACTTTAATGGCAGAATCACAAAAATGGCTACATTAATTGTAACAAAATGAAGAAGAAAGATGACAGCCGATTGCAACGGTTAATGGCAAGCTAAAAATATAAAATTTTACTGTTATTTGTTACTTACAAAACACTTGAAATATATTTTTTAAAGTTTAAAATATACACGAGCTTTCATGACACGCCTTTTCACTACCGTATTCATCTTTCAAAAAATAAAATGACAAAGAAGAAGTTAAGCTTCTTCAACTGAAGCAAGGGTAAAACTTTAGTAAAATAAAAGATGAAAAAAGTAAGGATCCACTAAAATGGTTAAAGCGACAACGACGACACTATTGTGTTTCTGCCATGATTGAAAAAGAAAAGAATTTTTTGCTTGTTGACGTCCTTCCAACTTTAACTAACACGATTATCCGCTTCTGAACTTGTAAAAAATTTTTGAGAAGGCATTACACAATGAAAGGAAGCGGTAACGGGCCAGAAGACAAAGGTTTGAAGGCCAATTTGGGAAGGCACGTTTGAATGAATTTGTTGAAAAAAATGAAGAAGAAGAAGATTTTGAACAATAGAAGCTATGGATAAGCTTAATGCAATCAAGTGTGCGAGAAAGCAGCAAAGGCAAGATAATAATGAAGCAGATTTTTGTGGAAGAAAAAGAATATTTTACACGCTTGAAAAAGTTTAGACAAAAAGAGGAAGAGATTTGAAATGACAAATAAGAAGAAAAAGAAGAAGCAGTTACAGTATCCAAAAAAAGTTTTTTAAAAAAAGTTAACCAAAAGAATAGTGCTAGGTTGGGGACAACATATTGAAGATTTCATCCGGAAACATCAAACACCGAGAAAAAAAAACAATTTTTGCAGACATTTTATTTCAGGTAAAAAAACTTTTTGTCGTTTTCAAGCATGCATTCATCTCTCCCCCGATGGGGTTGAATTGCGGAGGTCTAAAAAATGCAAGCTTGCTTCAGGAGGTTTTTCTTCGGACAGTGTAAACAAAAATGCTCCGATATAAACCGGTACATTTTAGAAGGTGAATGTCAAGGAAATTAGCGTCATGCTTTTTTTTTAAATTTAAACCTTCAAACTTTGATGGAGCTAAGATCAGGAAGTTCAGGAAGTGTTGATCAAAATGAACAAAAACCTCTCTTTTTTTTATTAAAGAAAGACAGAAAAAAGAAAAATGAAAATTTATTCAAATTAGGGATGAGAATGTAATTCATCTGAATTCCTTTTTTTACCTTGTAAAAGAAATGTAGTTGAAGAATCTCTCCTTTTTTGGCGGCAAAGCTCTTTAGTAAAAAAAATTGCCTTTGGTGAATCTTCTTTTTTTTCTCCTTTCTTGCATAGTTTTACATTATCTTGTTCCTCTTTTTTCTCTCTCCTTTTTTTCCTCCTCCCCGCAGGCATCATTCACCACAACAAGCGATTTGAAAAGCGCAAGTTGATTTTTTTTTGCCAGTGAAAAAAAATAATAGAAGAAGAAGAGGGGGATAGAACAACGGGAAGTATCACCATCACAATAAGGGAGCAGGATTGTTGTTTAAAAAAAGAAGAATAAAAAAAATGTTAAAACCGGTTTCTGGTGCCAGTAATGTTCATCCTGCTTTTCTTTCTTTCTTTTTTTTTTGCATCGTCGTCGCAACGTTCACAGTCAACGGTCAGTGGCCCCTGTCCTCCAACCAGTTGGCCTTCTATAGTCCACTCATCAGAATCGCCGCTGTTGCCGCTGAATATGTATACGTTAAAAGCAATGATTCGTTTGGAAAAAAAATGAAAGGGAAGAATAGAAATTTGAAATTATAAAAAAAAAGAAGAAAATTTTGAAGATGAGAAAGGGATGAGCAATTTATGCCCGTAGGCAAGTTTGATGATGACGAGGTTGCGCGATAAAATATCAACAAAAAATATATATATATGAGAAGAAAGAAGTTTCAAGCGTTCATCGGTCACTTTAAAGATGTTTCAAAGACAAACTCACCCAATTGCACCCTATTTTGAGTAAATAGAAGAAGAAGAAAGTAACCGGATGGGACTATCCAGTCAGTCAGCTGTATTTTTGACAACTTCCGCACGCATTTTTTTTTAAAAGAAAAACGAGAATTCTAAACTTTTGTAAAAAAAATACAGAAGAGAAGGGGAAGAAAATTTCGCAAAAAAGCATGTTTAAAAGCAAAAATAACAAAAGGTGCTTTTTAAAAAAATATCAGAAAAATGATGGTTATTTATCAATTCAAGTTTTTTAAAGAAAAAAAAAGCGTTTACAGATAATTTATAAATTCCTAAAATGCCCCTTCTTTAAAAATATAATTTATGTATTTTTTCAAAATTGACTAAAAAACCGTTTAACAGCACACCATAAAAATAACTGTACAAAAAAAAAGAAGAAGGAAAAAAAGAGTAAGAACATAACACTCGTCCTGAAAAGTCTACAAAACGGCTGCTGCTTTATCGCCTCCAGCATGCGCTTAGAATGGTAAAGCAAATACGGAACACCACACAAAAGGCATCAGAAGAAGCAAAAAAAAATAAGGGAGGCAGAACTATCACAGAAGAAGAAAAAAAACCATCACCCTTAACTTTGATGCTTTTTAGTTCTGTGTATTTATCTCGTGATTTTCCGTCTTTTCAATGCACAAAAAAGGGATACACAATCTTTATATTTCTTTTTTTGCTAAACATTACTTGAAGCAACAGCAGCAGAATCCACAAAAGACATCTCCAAAAAAATTTTTTTAAATATATAAAAAATAAATGCTTTTGTACAAATAAAAGGTCCAGACTTTTTCACGCGCGCCAAAAAAACTGACCGACATGCGTTTAAACGCCTGAAGAAAGAAAAAGAAGAAGAAAAAGAAGCTCTTCCCAAAAGCCAATTTGCCTCATGTATTTTTTTTTGTATTGTGAGGGGAGACCTCCAAATCGGGACTTTTTAAAAAAAAAAATTTTATTTTTTTTGTGTCCACGTCGTTTTTCAAAGTATCGTTTTTGTGGCCACGCCTGTAAAAAAAATGAGGAGAGAAGGAGACAAATGTCCAGTTGCTTGCCATGAGCCAAAAATGGACACATAAATATACAAAAATATATATGCACACATTGCAAACGTAAATGATGCATTTTTATGAGCAAAAAAAGCGGCTAGTGATTTTTAAGGGAATGCAATAAAAAAATCAGGACACTATTAATGGCATTTTTTTCTAAAAAACAAAAGAGGAAAAGACTAATATATATACAAGGTATATACAGTAAATCAAAAATAAATGAGACTGTAGGGGATGAATGCTGATGATGGTAGTTAGAAAAAAAAGGAAAAGGATGACATTTGAATGACAAGAAAATTGGCAACTTTTTAGGAAGTTGTATAAAGTCAAAACTGGCGCCAAAGGTAATCATTGTAAAAAAACAAGGTATTCAAAATGATTTCTTATCCTTTTTGTCATCACATCGTTTTCTTCATCTTCAAAAAAAGCATTTAAGTTTCGTTCGTTTAACTCAAAACCTCAAAAAAATATTATTTTTTTTCTTCATCTGCAGAATCATTGCTTCCGCTTTTATGTCCACATAAACAGGTTTTTCTACAGTCAAGAGCACAGATTTTTTTATCTGAGCCTCCGGAAGCAAGATAAAAAAAGAGGAAAAAGAACTTCCTCTCTCTCTTTGACTCGCCCTGCGGAAAAAGGAAAAAAGCAGCATGCATTATCCCTTATCATTGAGAGAAAGGACCTTAGAAGCGAGCGCGGGAGTGTCCATTTTTTTAGTGACCACAGCCAGCTGGCCTTACTTTTTTTTTATTTTATTATGAAGCGCACTTCTACAAAAATTCATTTCTATACAGTCGTCTTTTTAGACTCAACTCCTGAGTCAATGTTTGCGGAAGATTTCTAATTTTAGTTTTTTTTTCCTAGCCATATTTTTCAGTTATATTTCTTAACAACTATTGACAATCTAAGGCGTTGTGTTCAATGTATTTTTTTTTTCTGCTGCTTATTTTCCAAAAATAAGAACAAGCATTTTTGCAAGATAGATATAATGCCCCTATCATAAAGTTAAAAAAGAAAGGACATCATATCATCATCATCAAAAAAGGTGTATGGGCCAAAAGTAGAAAAAAAATAGCAAAGACATTTCCTGAAACAACAGAAAAAAATAGGCTTTTTTGTGATAATTATAGAAATGAAAGAAAAAACAACTTTCTATTTAAAGCACTGATTAAAAGAGATGAACAAAAAAAACGTAATAAAAAGTGGAAAAAAGGGGGAGGAAAAGTTAAAAGTCATTGATAAAAAATTTTTTTTTAAAAAAAAAGTTAAAGCTTATCGAAATAAAATGTTGTATAATTTATACATACCATTAAAGAGAGTTGAAGCATCAAAAGCAATAAAAGAAAAAGTGAACAGAAGCACAATGTACAAAAAAATCTCCCCCTTAGGCAATCAACAACAAATACAAACAAAATAAATGTAAAAAAAAGAAGAACGCAAAAAATGTTTTTCAAAGGTTTTTTTACAAAAGGCGATTTCACGTTTTTTCATACGCTTCAGAAAGAATTTCATTTTTTTGAAATATTTTATGTTACAGGTGATAGATAGATGTCCGCTGGAGAAGAACATATCAAATAATAATAATAATCGAGCATGAGCGTTATATTAGTAGTGACTAGAAAAAAAAGCAGCAAAAAAGAAGAAGAAGAATTAAGCCATCGGTCACTTGACGGCCAATAGGGATAGATGATGATGTTCAAGCCGGTTTTTTTGAATGTTCCAAGTTATGCAAAAAAACAACATGCCAAATGGTTACTAAAAATGTTTAAAGCCTCTTTTTTTTGGACAACTACTAAAAAAACAAATGTTGTTTAAGGTTGAAAAAAGTGATGATACTTATTAAAATTCTGCATTATTAAAAAATGGATGAAAAAAATTTTTTTTTAAAAAAAAATTCTACAGGATCGTAATACGGAAAAGCATTCTTTTTTTCATCAACTTGTTAACCGAGAATGTCGCGGGGTAAGAATAAAATCAAGAGGCATGCGAATTTTTGAATCCTGTCCAAAAAAGAATATTTTTTTTCTTTTTTGATGCTTCCAGGAAAAACAGCAAACAATCAAAAAGGAAGAAGAAGTGGACAAAAAAAATAAACACTGTAGACATATTTACTGGCCTCGTTCCCTCTCTTTTTCTTCTCTCTTCTTTTTTCCCATGTGGCCATTCAAAAGCTTGTTCTCCAACCGGATGACCGCAGGGGCCGATTGTTGATCTTGCGATAATAAAAAAAAACCTCGCGAACTCGGACATGAGTCTCATCTTTTTGAGACTTGAAAATCAAAAAAGAGATGCAAAAAGAAGAAGAGGAGAGAAAAAAAGAAGAAGAGAAGAACAAAGTGAATGTATAACAAGTCGCACGGTAGTAGTGTCTTCAATCTAAACAGGTTTGAAGAGCGACTTCAGTGCTAAAAATGCCTATGAATCTTCTTCTTCTTCTCCATTTTGTATGGAACAAAGAAAAAAACAGATATCTATATTTTTTAAGGTTACCGGAAAAAATGAGAAAAAAATAAGTTAGTGGTTTGGTAAAAAAAGTCATGCTTTAAAAAAGCTTTGAATCGTTTTAAAATCCCTTCAAAAAAGGGAATGATAAAATGAAAGTACGGAAATGATGCAAAAAAAAATTGAAGATGCTCCCGTCAATTTTCAATGTCAATGTCAATCGTTGTCGGCATCAACTGATTATGGAATGTCCCAAAAGAGAGAGAAATAGAGATGAAGGAAGAACAACCTCCATGCTTAATTCAGATATCTGCAGTACACTGATCAAAAGAGAAAGGGAGACCGGTTCATTCAAAAAGAAAAGAGAAAAAAAAACCCCTTCGCTTCCCCCCTTCAGGGGGCGATGGTCGTCGGTGTTGCTGTTAAACAAGTGAAGATGAGCCCTTTTTGGGGGGGAGCTTAAAAAAATTCATTTACGACAACATTGCTTTTTTTCAAAAAAAAATGTGAAAGTAGGCTCAGAGGATGTCTAACGGCGGTCGCATCACATCCGCAGACAGGATTTTTTGATGTTGGAGCGCCTTGACGCATCCTCAAAAATCGCTTGTTTCGTTTTCACTTTGCATTAGGAATCACACATAAGCAAAAACAGAAAGAGAGAAAAGTTGTAGAAGTGACCAATGAAGGGGGGAGATGGATAGGAGAGGATAGCCTCAGGAAAGTTTTTTTTTTCTATTTTGCTTTGATACAAGAAGAAAGTGATAGAAAAGAAGATGCGCTGCTGCCGCGTGTGTGAGCTTCTCTTTCTTCTTTTTCTTTTTCTTCTCCTTCAGATTTTGTGCATCTTCAAATGACTAAAAAAATTCGTAATGGAACTGGTTTTATGCCATAGGCTAAGCGTTCAGGGTCAAAAATGGACAATTGTGACAGTAGAACAACGTTGTGATTCTTCTTTTTTTCTTTCTTCTTCTTTTTTTATTGAATCCATTTATTACAATGGATGTATTTTTTGACAACATTTTATATGAAGAAAAAAAAACTTTCTCAGATGTTGAGGGCGTCAATTACAAAAGAAAAAAGAGATCTTCTTCTTGGAACACATGAAAAAAAAGAAGAAGATGTCCGTAAAGATGCCACTGAATTTTTGAAATTGTCTTTTGACGGTCATCTATTTTTTTTTTCAAAAAAAACAAAACTAGTTTTTTTAAATGCCATTGAAGAAAACATGCCCCGAGGTCGAAAGTGAGCGTTAAAAAATTTTTGGAAACCATTTACATAACCGCAAAAATTCAAAGAAAAGTTTCAATCTTTTTTAACGTAACTAGTTTATTTTTTTTCTGCAAAAAATTTATAAAATCAAGCCACAAAATTGAAGAAGTTACAAAAACTGTAATTTAATTTTTTTATAGTTGAATGGAATTTCATAAAATGGAACAACCTTTTTCAGTTGTTTGTTGGAAATACCGTATGCTTTTAAATTCTTTTAAACTTTGGAAATACCGTATGCTTTTAAATTCTTTTAAACTTTAAATTTAATTTTAAAATGCTTTCAGAAATAAACAATGTCGATTGACTAGTTTATTAAAACTAAAATACAATAATAATAATAATAAATAGCAATAAATGAAATAAAGCACATATAATTAAAGGTGGGCATAGTATGATAAATTAAAATACTGAGCAAAGTATAAATAAAAAAAATGCAGGAAAGGTTTCGAATTTATCCCGTAAATGAATTAAAAGTTATTTGGTTTCTTCAGCATAACTGTAGCATTTGAAGAAAGAAGAGCGGATCATTGTGAATGGGAAGCATGATTCAAGAAGACCAAAATGAAGCCATGGAGAATCTTTTACTAAACTTTCAAGAAGTGTAAAAACTGATTGATGCATTTCCATGTGTTCAGCTTCAGGGGTTCCAATAATTTGTAAAAGACTGCTTGAAGCAAGCTAAAATTATTGAAAAAATAGTTTAAAAAGTTTCATAGAATACTGTAACAAAAATGCAGAAATTAATTTAAAAAAACCTACAGCTAAAAATTCACGCATTCGTTCTTGAATATCACTTCGACTATGATAATAGAATAATGCACTCGCCATTGAATTAACAGCCAAAGGAATAACATGACAATTATTTGGTGAAGCTTTGACACCTGCTTTGTAAAGTGATAACTTTGTTGTTGCAAGTTTTGGAAGAGCAATTGCAATAAAAACAAAAAGTAAACAAGTATCTTGATAATATTCTTCATCATCTTTAGCACGATTTGTTTGAGCTTGAGCTTGAATGGCACTCATTAGTGCAACATCTACATCAGTTTGAATACCAGCGGCAGCACACATTTCACTCATTTGCTTAAACAAAATAATTATTTATTGATCTACAGTAATTTTTTTTATTTTAAAACTTACAACTTTGCCCAATGGATCAGCACTATGAAAAAGTCCATTGAGTGAACTAATCAAAAATGGTAAACGTTGTTCAACAACATCTTTCAAAGCATCATAAAGCATATTTCGGAATGCAATAATTTCTCCAATAATTGTTACCCGTTGTAAAACTGATTCAATTGGAGATCCAGAAGTGCTATGTTCTTTTCCTTGTTTACGATCTTTTGATGAATCAGCAAAACTTAATCTTGCAGTAATTTCACGCATCCTTTCTGGTTTATCAAAACTGATACGAGCTTCATGAAGTTCAGTTTTATGTTCACGAACAAGTTTTAATAATTCATTAATTTGACAAGCAACATGCCAAACAAGTCGTTCTGCCATAAGCTTGATACCGTATGGTCCAATAATTTGAACAAGGGCACGAAGTTCCCGTGTATCAGTATATTGTTCAGGAGCAAATTGAAGTGGAACAACATCTGATGCACTAATAAATGAACGAAGATGATCAGAATAAACAAGTTGACAGAGGCTTGCTCTTCGTAAAAGTACTTCTAAATACCATCGAGAATAAATTGATGCTAATGTATCTTTTCCATGAGAATCTTGTGGTTGAGTTTGTTGAAGATAAACACCATTTAAAAATTGAGTTAAATCAAAGCGTACTGTAAAAATATTAATATTTTTAAAAAATAAAGTTATTACAATAAACTTACAGCAATTTTCAACTGTTTGCATAACAGAAATTTGAGAGCATAATAACATATGCATTTCAGATGGTTTACGAGGTGGATCACCATTATTTTGACGAAAATATCGATGTAAAGTTGAAATTAGTTCACTTTCAATATGTTGGTGAAGAAATTCTCTTGGTGCAAAAACATGATCACATGTTTGGATTTCTTTTGAATATCCAATTGCATTACAAAGATCAACAAGATAAATATAATTTTTATCAGCATCTGTAACTTCTTCACGATTTACTCGATAACTTTCAATTCCTGGCATTGTATCAGGAACATTGATTCGTGCCCCATTTGCTTGATATGCATGTGAAACACAATTTGCACAAGCTTGTGGAGAAAGTTTTTGTGCAAGAATTAACTCATCATTTGTCATTCTTCCAATAACTTCTGCAACACGAACAGCAAGTCGATCCAAAACTGCATTACAATGTGAAAGACTTCGCTCAACAATATCATCATGTTCTTCAGGACAAAAATCATGCAATGCATGAATAAAATGATTACAGATATAAGCAAATGCAATTGCATATCGAGATTGAGTTGGTAAACTCAGAGTTTGATTAAGTTGAGTATCAAATTGGGTGAAGTAAAAACTGAAAAAAATTAAAGTTGTAGTACGGTAGCTTAAGAAAATCAAAAAATTACCAATAAAGACTTAAATCACATGTATCTTTAATCATATCCGGAACAGAATCAATCATCTTTGTATGAAATATTGTTGTATTCATCATATAAACAAATTCTCGATAAGCACTCATTTTAAATTGTGAAGTATTCATACTAACAGAAGCTTGAAATCGGAACCAATCTAATCGAACTGCTCTTAAATCACATGTTTCACCTAAAGTAAAATTTATTATAAAACTTCAAAGAAAAGAATCATACTTGAAATATTTTGCAGTTCATCAGCTGCTGATCCAATAAGAATTGATTCACGTTCAGAGAGACCAGCCAATGATGGTAACATTTCAGAAAGTGCAATGGCATCACATTTTTGAACGTATTGTAAATGATATCTTGCAATAAGTCCAGAATGTTTAATCATTAAATTTTGTAAATCGGTCATATAATATAAAAGTTCAGGCAAAGCTCTAAAATAACAACCATGTTAAACAAGCTTTATGCAATGAGAAAAAAAATATACACATACTTATCATTAATTCCAACATCCGTTTGTTCTTTAGCTTTTTTATTTGCAATTACAGTAGGCCAAACTTGATTATGACGAAGAAGCCAATTAACTTCATCTCGAGCATATGATAAGCCCATCCAAATGAAAAGAATTTTAGGTCCCAAAAGGCCTGGTTGATCTTTGAATAAAAAGCAAAGATCTCGAAGAGCTGAACGTAAGAATTGTCGACGATGAGCATGAAAGCTGACACTTGTTTGAAGGGTAAGATTATAGAGATCTTTAATTTCTTGACAACGTTTGTGATAGCCTTTGATAGTTTCAAAAAGATTTTGTAACATTGAAAAAACTAAAACATTTTCATCTCGAAATAATCGAATACAAACACCATCTCGTAAAGCACGATAATATAAATCTGTGATATGGTCATCAGTTAAAAGACTATTATGACATACTGTTACACATACTAAAAAATTTAAGATTAAATATTTCTAAAATTATAACTAAAAAAAGAACTTACAGATAATCCACCGATTCATCAAATCAACAGAAAGATATTCACATGCACATGTATTTGTTTGAGCAACATAAAGAAGTTCAGCCGGATTTGAAGCTAATGAAATCATTGCAGATGCGCGTTGTTCTTCAGCAGAAATATTACGACGTTTATAAATGACAGAAAGTGACATCAAAGCTTGTCGAATTAAACGATGAACAGGTCCAAAATCTTCTGATAATTTTTTCAATGGTGATTCATAATCAACAATAAGTTGAGCTAATCTTGGAAATTTCGGTTCTGTAACACCTTTTTCAAGTTCATGTGCAGCATTATAAAGTCCAATAAGAGATTTTCGTTCTTCAATTCGGCTTAGTAAAATCATCGCACTGATAAAGTTAATAATCATATTAAAGAAGGCAGTAGTTGCATCAAAATTGAGTGACTAAAAAATGTCATTTACTAGTCTTCAACGAATTAATTAAACAATGCTTACAATATCCAAAGTGAATTGATTAGCATCCATAAGAGCAAGCTGTTGTAAAACATGTTCCTTAAGTTCCAACAAATGAACAAATGTAAAGTAATATGGATGCAAATTCTTCAAAACATCTGCTTTACTTTTGTCAACATTTGAGAAGGCACTCTAAAACAAAGATTTTATATGACTAATAATAATCTTTAATCAAATATTTACTGAATGTTTCCGTAAATCATTGATTGGAAATTTCTTGCCAATGATGGAAATTGCTTGTTCAAAATCTTTTTCAGTTAAAGCTTTAGGTCGAGAATTAACATTTCCACATGATTTTCTGATATTATATAATCTTGTTAAAAGCCCAACACATCGATCATTTAAAATGATTAATCTTTCAGCAATTTTTTGCTGGGCGTCCGACATCCTTCAAAAACACAAATGACTTTTTATTTAAAATAAACTTTTTAAATAAAGCTATAAAGATAGGATATAGGAAAATTAAACCTTTGGTGTAAAATATAAATTTATATATAATATGTATAAAAAGTGCCTAAATATTTATCGAAATTCCGCAAAGTTCGTATAAATCGACAATCAACAAAAAAACATTAGTACAAAACGTGATTTAAAAATATTTAATTTTTGTTCATAAAATGAAGATAAAAACAAAGTTGTCATATCTATTTTTAAAAATGCCATAAAAAACAATTTTAAATCACGTTTGTAAGGCGAGTTACACATAAAAATCCCGTAATAACAAACATTCGTAATAATCGTCGTAAAGGCGGATAAAGTTAAAATATAGAAAATTGCAAAAAAGAACATATAAAGAAGAGATTACAAAATAAAAAAGAAGAAAAAATAACAATTTTAGAAAAAAGAAGAATCATAAATAAAGCAAAAAATTTTGTTGAGGCGAGCGCATCAGTCATAAGTAAGAATAATGCATTTTATGTGATATACGAAAAAAAAGGAAAAATATATAGAGAATAAAGAAAAAGAATAGAGAGAAAGAGAGAGAGAGTTAGTTCACCATTTTGAAGAAAATATCAATATACAAACAGTTAAATTCATTTCGTCATAAGAAGAATTGCAGAAACATTAAAATAAGCCACATTGTTTGAGATTTTCTTTGATAATAATATCAGTAACAGCATCAAATACAAACCGAATATTATTGGTATCAGTTGCACATGTAAAATGAGTATATATTTCTTTTTGACCATCTTTCCTTTTATTTAATGCTTCAAACTGTTGTTGAATATAAGTTGCTGCTTCCTCATATGTATTTGGGCCTAAAAGCATATTCGTTAAAAATATATGACTAACAATCCAAAATCATTACCTTTATACTCTGGGAAAATAAGAGTTAATGGAGATTTACGAATCTTTTCAGCAAACAAATCTTTCTTGTTTAAGAACAAAATGACAGATGTCTCAGTGAACCATCGATTATTGCAAATCGAATCAAAAAGCTTCATACTTTCAATCATACGATTCTAAAAATAAAGTTATAGTTAATTAGTAACTTATATAAACAACAAAATACCATTTCATCATCTTCAGCTAAAACCATGTCATATTCTGATAAAGCAACACAAAATATAATAGCTGTAACACCTTCAAAGCAATGAATCCATTTCTTACGTTCACTACGTTGTCCACCAACATCAAACATTCTGAAAAAAGTAGCATGTTTAAATTTTAATTAACTTAATAGTAATAAAGCAACATACTTAAAATGCAAATCTTTATGAGTGAAATGTGTTTCAACAATACCAGTAGTTTTAACACGAGTTCGTAAAACATCATCTTGAGTTGGAACATAATTCGGCTGTGAAATTCTATCAAGAGCATTCAAATAATATGGCGCAGAATCATTTAATTGATATTCTCTTGATCGAGCAAAGCATTCTTGTGTACCAGGATCATTCCAAAGACGCTTCATAACAGCAGCTAATTCTGGTGGAAGTTCTCCTAAAAAAAGCCATACTTTATAAACCTGTTAAAGAAAAGAAACAAGTTGCTTACCTTCATCAGTACTTTGTGCCAACATGAAAAATTGTGATGCATCATCCCTTGTTGTTTGACGAAACGGAATTTTAAGTTGACCCATTGCACGCATAATTGCAAGCATACTTTGAATTGTATTGGAATACACTACAGGTTTGTAAGCTTTTCTTTCTTCCTCACTATATCCAGTTTCATGAATAATTTTCATTTGTTTAACTATCGTACTTTTACCAGATTCACCTGCCCCCAGTAGTAGTAGCTTCACTTCACGGGATTGTCTTTCATGGTCAGCTTTCAACTGAAAAAAGAAATCACGATCAGACGTGTAAGGACAAGACATCCCAATCAAAGGCAAAATGATGTTTTTTTATCACAAAGGTTTGGTTTGAGAGACTGATTTTTATAAAAAATTTTAAAATCTATTTCACATTCCACTCCCATGAAGGAATGAAATGAAAAACAAAATTTAACATAAAAAAGACATTTTATGATAATCAGTCTGTGGTGCACAAAAGAATATTTATTTGATTCAAAATCATGGGAAAACGGTTTTCGCTTTCTCAAAGAATATTGATAAAAAGCATTCAATAGAAAGCATATTCGTAAGATTCTTTAATAAAAAACACATACCTGTTCATCAATTGCTCTGGAACGCAATCGCGCACTTTGATCAGTACGCTTAATACAGTTACCCATTTTGAAGAAAAACTTAAGACATCCAAATCAGAGGCAAAATGGTGAATTAACCGGATCTAAAATTTTAAAAGAACCAATAAAAATTCAAGTCAAGTTTTGATAGAAGAAAAAAAACAAAACAGATATGCTTAATGCAAACAACACAGTGACACGCACGTCTCATAGTCCGCAATCTGCTATAAAAATGTACGCAATTCAATTACACTAATGCGACGGCAGATTTAAAAGAAAAGAGAAAAAAAATTATAAAGAAAATACATAGAAATTAAATAAATTTTACCTTAAAAATATCAAGATTATTAAAGGGATATTTTTGTTTAAAAAAATAATGTTAAATTCAAGATATAAATGTTAAAAATTTTTAAATTAGTACGAAAAAAATTACTATCTTCCAAAACCAGTAAAAAAAACAGCGCGGGAAAGAAAAAAAATGCAGAAAAATGAAAAGCATTTTCTTTCCAGGACTTTTTTCTGTTCTTTTGTTGGTGGGATCTTTTTTGTGCATGCATTTTTTTTATGTTGTTGTTGTCTTTTAAAAATGTGTTAGATGTGCACCTTGAGCAAGATTATCCTTTGACAAAAGATGTTTTTTAAAGAATGTTAAAAGTGTATTTAAGCTATTTTTCTGTTTTAAAAGTTGAAAAGGTCAGGGTTAAAGATGTATTAAAAGAAGAAAAAATGTTGGGAAGGAGAAGGAAACATTTATTAGAAAAAATAAACTATAAAAAATTAATTTACAAAACAGCTTTTTCTATAAATAATTAAAAAACAGATAAGTAATTATTACGTAAGAAAATATTCCGCATCATTTTAAAATACATATTAAAGAATTTTAAGTACGGTATGTCTCTTTTTAGGTACAATAAGTATAAATTCTTAACTATTGAAAACAAAGTTTAAGGTTCTTTTTTCTGATTAAGATATTGAATAAATTCGACCTTAACTGATTCTCACATTATCTTTTCATCAACATTTATTACAAAAACGGAAAAAAACGGATGACCGCAATCTAAGAATGCAAAAACCTTTTTTTTGCGAAACTAAAAAGAAAAGTTCCAAAAAGAGAGAAAAAAAGATAAAGTTAATCCGTGCGCGAGAAAAACACGTTGTTGCTGATTACATCCCAGTTGGATGCAACGCAAGCTTTGAAGAAGAAAAAAATAAACGACCGTTAATGTTTAAAAGAATAGGCAGATGAAGAAGGAGAAGAAGAATTGGAAGAAGAGCGTCGTCCTTGGACGACGATGTCGGCAGACATTCGAGCAATGACGGCGGTTTATTTTTTGTTTCGTCGTCCTTGTCGGTTTTGCATAAATAGAGCTGCGCTATAGACGTTGCTCAGTCGTGAGTCTTTTGAGTCTTTTTTTTTTATTAAAAGCCGTGAAGAAGAAGGGCCTTTTTAAAAATAGCTTTTTTTGCTTTTCCTCCTCCTCTTGTTAACTCTCCTTGACGGAATAAATAAAAAAAAACATTCGACGATAATGGTATTCTGCCATAATGTTTGGTTTGAAGACTTCAACAAAGGCATTTCTCTTTCTCTTTTTTTTGTTTATCAAATTCATTTTTTTTCTTCCTTCGGCAATTTCTATTCAGACACGGCAATAACACATACCACCAACACATTGTTTATCAAAAGGGAAGAAGAACTATGTTTGTTCCCAAGAGTGAAACTACTGTCAAAAAGTTTAATTTTTTTAAAAAATAAAAAGGCAAAGAAACAATTTCGAATATTTTGAATAACTGCAAAAAAAGAGATTTTTTGATAAACATCACTGACGTGGTTTCCTTCAAATCTTCTTTTATGTTTATCGGAGAGATTTTTGTAGTATTCCCAATTGACACTTCTTTTTTTTGTATAAAATCTTTTATCTTTTTCAAAAAAAATTTTTTTCTTTTCCTTCTTCCTTCTTTGAAAAATAACTTAAAAAATATAAGGAAAGGCAGGAAAAAAAGAAGAAAGGCAACTGAAACATGTTTGATGAGTTTGTTTTTCTTTTTGCCCGCCAGAAACGACGAGAACGACGACTTCTAACTCAAACCTTTACTTGTTCCTTTTTTATCGGTATTGAATATACAAAGACATGAGTGAAAAGAAAATTGTTAAACTTTTTTAGAAAGAAAGAAAGTTTTAACGTAAAAGAAAAAGTGAAATATAAAACAAACTCAAGAAAAACCCACCAATGCCATTTTAAAAGAAAATGAGAAGCGTGGAATCTTTTTTTTTTAAATAAAAGAAGCAACAAGTGTGGTAAAACGTAAGAAAAAAACATGCGTTTTTTGCATTTTAACAACATTCGTGAAATAGTAATTGAAAATAAATCTAAAGTTTATCTCTTTCTTTTTTGCAATGCATTTCGAAATTTGAGTAAATTTTTTTCCACCTTTGGCAATTCAACTATTTTTACGATAACTGAAAATTTGAAACTTTCAAGATTAATCCATCGCCGTTTTATGAATGAAGTGATTAATTATACTGTAAACCAATATTCAGATTGTAAAAAAATTTTTAAGGAATCAAAAAATTTATTAATTGCAAAGACCGAAGATATGCAAAAATATACCAAAAATTTTAAACAATGAAAAAATAATAATTTGTATTACGAAATTTTTTTAAGCTTTTTCTGAATGCTTTTTTTCTTAACGATTTGATTCGCCTTCAAAGTTCCGCATCACACCAGGATAACCTTTGATTACGGATTTTACTTCAAGATGAGCATTTAAAGATTTAATCGCGGAACACTTAATTTGAGGAGATACTTTTTTGATACATGTTCAATAAAATAATAGGAATCAAGGAATGGCTCTTCCTAAAAATAAGAAATAAACAATAAATTGAAAATATTCCACTCAAAAAATAGAATCCATAACAACGTTTCCATGAATCGATCTGGACCCATGCTTTGTTTGATTAAGCAAAATTAGGAATTTATGCTAAAATAAAAATAGCAGGAACTAACTTTTATAAACACTTTATGCTCCGCAGCTATTTTTCTTGCAAGATCATCATCTCGTGTTTTTAATTCAATTGCAATATCTAACACCTCCGAACAGCCATCTGTTTTTCGGTATTATGGAGGATGTTCTTCGATTGCTCATGCAAAACAAATAATTACAATAGAAAGAACAATTGTAATCGGACCAAATGTAAAGGATTTTGACGATGAATGCATTCTTATTGTTAAATATTGATTCTTCTTTGCTTTAATAAGATTCTGAAGCGATTTAAAATTTTCCCCTATAAAAATTGGTTGGCAGTTGAAGAAGATGAAAGTATTTCTTGTTCTTTCAAAGTACTGTGGTAATGATTTCGGGAGGTTTAAAAATTTCTTAAGATAATACTTTTTTTTCACTACAAAAAGCTCGATTTTTCGGGTAATCAAAGTTATTCAACAGCAACAAAGATAAAATTATAATTCTTAAACAGTTTCAAGTTGCAGCTTTTAAAAACCCAATTTATGAAAACAATTAGCAAAAGCTTGTTGGACTGAAAGAAATGAGTCACAAAATCCCGACATTTTTAGTAGTGTTAATCTATGTTTGTTAACATTTTGCAAGGATATGATGAACACTGCCCACCTTCATCCCTTTGTTTTCAGCAGCACATAATCAAATGGCATTTGCAAAAAACCTAAAAAAAGAAATATTTTTGACAGGATATACCTGTTGTTCGTATTTTAGTCTTTCAATATAATTTTAATCAAAAACCTTATTAAAACCAATTCAATTAAATGTTATGTTTTCGAAATCTTTCATTGCTTCTGATTTATTTTTGAAAAATGTAAAGGAACAGAAAGTGATTTATTTTGTGCGCTAGATTCTGATGACGTAAGTATTAAACTTTGCAAATCATAGAAGTGACTTGATAGAAATTTGGTATTTTATGAAGGCGCTTACATACAACAGTTTACGGAATTCAGTACTTTCTTGGCTTCCTTATTTTATACTGTACCCGAAAAATTAAGATTGTGCATCGAATTTTTGTGCAAGAAAACTAATGTGTGCTTTTTTTGACTTTTTCTTTCTTATTTTTATTTGTTACTCGTCGGCTTTAAACTTGAAGGCATCATAACCAATCAGCTATTCAGACATTTAAAAACAATTTGTTAAATAAAACTCAAAATGCTTTTATTAAATATTAAATAGGAATACGCAAAATAATTTCAGGGGCTATGTGCTCATGGTGTTCCTAAAATAAATCGTTCTTATACTGAAAATCCAAAAGCTAATATCAATTTATATGAAAATTGTACTCATTTAATCTATGGTTTCATCAGTTTTTCTTGTACCAATTTTTATATGGTACAAGAAAATTTTTTTATAATTACTACAAATATTTAAATACTTAATTTCCAACAAGTAAATTGAAAAACAAGTATCTTGGATTGGATTTGACAAAACTTTATTTATTTTTATTTATTTATTCACTTCAAAGCGATTGCTCACTTTAAGTGCGGGTAAAAACAAGATGTATAATATCAAGAAAAGAATACATAGGAAAATGAATACAATAAAAATGTTTTTAAATAAAGTAACAAAAGAAGAAATAAGTTTTTAAATAAATTTTTTGACTAAAACAGACACCAACTTTTACTGAACTTGGATATTTTGTGAATTTTCAATATCATGATCATCGTCGAGTTGAATCAGTGGGTTATGGTATTGTTTGGGATTTAGAGAATCATGATTTCAATGGATTATTTGTGAAAATAAGCAGCGATGACTTTGATAAAGCGAATACCATGCTAAAAGTCTTATATTATATTTTATTTGGGTGAAAAGTACAAATTTGAGTAATTCAACCGTTTGTTTCAATGTGTTTTGTAATTTTTTTTTTAAATTTTAGCTCATTGTATCACTTGATTCCCATTGGTTTCACGAACGTCAATCTGTCAAAACTGAAACTGGAACTTTACTTGATCGCTTTTGTTTAAACATCAGCATCTTTTTCCTCTACAGAAATTTAAAAATGGTAACTCAGAATTTTTTTGACTTTGAATTTTACTAATTTCTACCGTATGAAAGAACAAACTTCACAAATTCCATTTTTTATAAAATTAATTTTTGACTACTTTGAACAATGTCCTCTGATGTTTGTACCGTATACATATGCTTGTTGTTGTCACAGAAAATATATAAAAATTTGTTATATTGAAAATTGGAAATAAAGATCCTTTATACAAGCTTAATCTTATTGGAATGGCAATTCAAGAAATAATTGTTTAAACTTCTCCTTTAAGGCCACATTATAATTTTGGGGAGTACGTTTGTTCGGGTATTTAAAAAAAAGCCAGGTTTAGTATAAATTAATTTTTTGTTATTTAAAATATCCGATGTTATTCTATCATTCCTACAGTATTCGCGAGAATAAATCTATTATTTTTGGTAAAATGAACTGTAGCATTTGATCAGCAAATTAAATATTAATAAGAACAAATCATTTGTCCATTTTCGTATACGCTAATTACAGTAATTAATAAGGAAATCGAAAATCGTCTAAAAACTGAAACATAATGAATAAATTTATTGTTGTTTAGAGTCCCACTTTAAAGGTTAAAGTGCACTTTGTTTATTAAAATCTCGTTAAGTGAAGCTGGAACGTGTGATGCCGTTTCATTTCTTCCAAATAATATGAAACACAAAAATTTGAATTACAATTATCTTTTTGACGGCAATCTGCACAGGTCATTTTATCCTGCCCATATCCAATCGATTCACAAAGAACTGAACATGCCCGGGAGACACTTGTAAAAATTTAGTTTTTTTAAAAACAAGATATTAATATTCCCAATTTCTATCATATTTTTTAATTTTAAATTCAATTTTGCGAACATTTATTTAACGACCTAACAAAACCTTTAAACTTTAACACTTTGATTATAAATTATAATATGTCTAAATTTTAGTTTAAAAAGTAGTTTTTTTAAATAAGTTTTATTAAAAATAAATTTCAAAACAAACAATCAAAGCAAAAAAAGTACAATTATTTAGAGCAAAAAATTGATTTATTTTTGATTCATCTTTGATAAAGTTTCAAGATGCTTATTCATAATATCTTTCAAAGCATTTGTTTGAATTTCTGAATGTTGTATCATTGCATTAATTTGTCTGGCCATCATATCAGTAATTTGATGTTGTTCTTGATTTTCATTAGCAGCAGAAGCAGTTTCATTATTTGCAACAGGATTAGCAGATGGAGAAAGTGAAACTTCCGGTTGTTCTTGATTTCCAGTAGCAGCAGAAGCAGTTTCATTATTTGCAACAGGATTAGCAGATGGAGAAAGTGAAACTTCCGGTTGTTCTTGATTTCCAGTAGCAGCAGAAGCAGTTTCATTATTTGCAACAGGATTAGCAGATGGAGAAAGTGAAACTTCCGGTTGTTCTTGATTTCCAGTAGCAGCAGAAGCAGTTTCATTATTTGCAACAGGATTAGCAGATGGAGAAAGTGAAACTTCCGGTTGTTCATGAACATCATCATGATCAGGCTGAACTTGAGGTCCATTATTGTCCAAGTCAGATGCAGAAATCATGTCTGATTTTGTTGAAGATTCTTTTTCACTTCCATTTTGTTCATCATTTTCAGCAGTTGTGCCACTTTCAGGCATTGATGAAGAAAGAGCACCATGAAATCCGTCGCGTGGTGGTAATAAATTTCGAATAAAATTTTGAACTTCATTTTCACGTTGTTGTTCATTAAAACGCTCAATATAAATTTGTTGTAAGGGTTCAAGATTTGAAAATTGTGGAGCCACTGGACGAGTGCTCATTGGTGGTAAAAGAAAATCAAGACGTTGACGAGCAGGTTGATTTGTTTGTGGAGATTCATGTGGAGCAGTAGCATTTCGACGAGTTCTTTTACTGCGAGGACCAGTTGCTTCAGCAGCAGTACGTTGTCGGCGGTTGCTACGATTATTTGAATCATTTCCCTGCAACATTAAATGTAACCACAAAAAATTTTTAAAATTGAGAACTTACTTCATTATTTGAATTTGAAGAACGATCTTCAACATTTTCAAGATCAGCTCGAGACCCCTAAAAAATAACATTTAAATAAATATAAGCATGGTTGTCAAAAAAAAAAGAAACAAAAAAAGTTATAAAAATAAATTCAAAAATTACTTTGCTTAAATTTGAAATTGATGATCGGCTATTATCTTCAGTTTGTGCACCACGACGAGGACGACTCATTGTTTCATTAGAAGAAGCTTGAGCCTACAAACATGGATAATAAAGTAATTATTTATTTTAATTAGACAAAAACTTACATTATGTTGTGTAGGTGAAGCTGAATTGGATCCGGAAGTTTGAGGAACACAATAAGAATTATCAAATTTTCTTTTGATATCAGCAAATCTTTGATCTGCAGCAGTTGCAAATTTAGATCCATTTTTTTCCCATCGTTTCTGAAACAGTAATTGTCTTTAAGAATTTGAATATCATAAAACAAACTTACTTTAACATTTCCCGCATATTGTACCCAACTATTTCTAAAATGCTTTCCACCAAGATTTGCACTGATACATCTTTCCTGAAGTTGAACATCAAATTGTTCAGGATCATATCCCGGTTCAGCAATAATTTCTTCTGCAATATCCATAATTCGACAAAATTTCGATTCAGAATCTCTAAAATTTTAAAAGATTTGTTTTTTTTGTATCACTTCTTGAGCTACAGTACTCCTTGAACTGTGCAATGTAATAAAAAAAGTGATTAAAAAGTAACTTACTGATCATGCGGCATTTGTTGCGGAACAACCTAAATAAAAAAAGTGTAAAATATCAAATTTAATAAAATCAATCATAAATGTAATACTGTAAATTTTGAACATGTAGTCAAACCTCGTTATAATCTTTCTGGAGAACCCGTGAAAAATTAACATAAAAATGAGGGAATGTAATAACGAGGTTCTACTACATAAATAAGAATTTAAAAAAAATTGAAAAATGTCATAAATTCAGCTCTAGGATTCAAAAAAGACAAGCCGATCTTATCATTTTTAGAGATATATAAAACTTACCGAAGTTGGGCCTGTACTGCTTGATGCAGGTTGTTGGTGTTGAATTTGTTGTGGAACATCTTTTCCATTGACAAGTTGACGTCGAGAATTTTGGGGATTTCGATGCATCTTTTATATCCTGAAAATATAATAATAAGATAAACAATGATTATTATTATGTTTGAGCAAAGTAATAAATATAATAGCCAAAGGCTAAATCAACAACAGAGATAAAATATACGCGAGAAGTGGTGTCAAAAATGCTTTTTGAAAAAAGCGCGGGCAAAGAAATCACGGCTGCTTGCTTTTTTCTTTTGGCAGCGGGTTTTTTTCTGTGATCAACAGGGCCGCTGCAAATCACGCATTCTTTTTTTTCTTTTTGCTTTCATTCACAGAGCTCTGTGATTGAAAGAAAAGAAAGTTTTTTATGCATTTAAATTTGTCTTTTTTGTTTAATTTATTAATAAATAAAATATTTTTGCTATAGTAAGCATTTTTTACTCAAAAAGAAACAGAAAAACAAAGAATATTATTTTTTTTTCTCTCTCTATCATTCTCTTTTCTGTGATCGAAAGCACTCTCTTTGTGATCGAAAGCAGCCGCTGCAGAAAGCAAAAAGAATTGCTTTCTGCAGCGGCTGAAATCACAGGAAAAAACTCGCTGCGAAAAGAAATGTTAAAGAAAGCAAAAAAAATTTTAGCTTTTGCTATCGAAAGAAAGCATTGTTGACACCACTGAACGTGAACGAAAGCTCGAGAGAAGAGGTAGATTTGGCTGCGTAGAAATTGCAGCAGCAAAGAAAAGGTAACGTTCAATGCTTTTTGTCATTGGCGGTTGCTTTGCCAAAAAGCATTGAAGCGAATACATATAAAGTGAGTTGCAACAAGGTTACTACAACATCCTAGAAATATTAAAATTATCCTTTTTTATTAATTCAAATACTTTGTAAATTTTATGTTTTCTCCCTCCGTAAAATTTACGGAGGGGGGAATAATATTGCGTAGTCCGTAATATTATTCAAATTATTATTGATAAATATTTATATTTGATCCATAATGGATCAAAGTGGTATCCACTTAAATAAAATATTATTTTTGCTTTTTTTGTAAAATCGTAACAGTTATAAAATTTCTTTCTTTTTCACATTTTTTATTCAACACAATTATACGAAATTTAATAACGAATAAATTTTACAAAATATTTTATAAAATATAAAAAGTTTCGTTAATATAAATTTGAAGTATAATTATTTATTACTGTTCGGTCTGAGGCATTCTAAAATTAGGCTTTTTAATAAACAATAACACTGTTATTGTAAGCCTTACGGAGGTTGATGTTGTGGGTATTTTCCACCATTAAAATCTTCAAAAGAAGAATCTTCGCCATGTTGAATTCGATGATCAGGGCATTGAAATGGCTATAACGAGAATTAATAAGTTGCAAAAACTAGATTAATTACAACTTACCGGGTTTGGATATACTTGTGGGCCGTTGTTATTGTTCATGTTGGTTATTTCTGAAAAAGACACTTTAATTTTGGTTTTGCCTCTGATATTACACGTCTATTTGTATGAAAATCAAAAAAAAAATAGGCAAGGGTGCGCCGGTAATCGAAATGGAATTTTCAAAAGTAAGACGGAAGCACGTACTTAAAATTACAGTCAAAATCAAAGTAGAAAATGACAAAAAGACAAAGAATGTTTCGATATTGAAGACTAGCGAAATGGAATCATCCAAAACACTAATGGAACAAAAAAGAGAAAATCAAAGGAAACAACGTCTTGCATGCGAAATAAAAATCTTTTTAACTGTTTGTGTATTTTTTTCTGCTCAAAGAAAAGCATCATTAAGTGATCATTTGCATTCTTAAAAATCATCCACGATTCTCAAAGAAATTGTTTCCTTCTTTCCCAGACATTTTCTTTGTGTAGAAAAAATTGTTTTTACTAAAAAATTAATGTTGGGAAAAAATCATGTGATAAAAAAGACCGACAAAGAAAAAAATTACAGTCGAACCTCGCTATTCAATTTTTCATAGGATTGCAAAATTAAGGCACGTAATTCAACAGTAATTTTAAGCATTTAAAATAATAGCCAAATTTTTGTACCGTAATAAAAATCGAAGTCAAAGGTGAAAGAATAAAAGGCAAATCATAGTCATCCAAAATTAAAAGGTACAAAAAAAAGACAAAGTAAAACAAAACAATATTTTGCAAAGAATCATGTCCATCAAAAAATATGCAACTGTTTTTTAAGGTAACGGTTGTTGGAGATGATGGAGATCTCCACCCTCTTTGTATCAAATTAAAAAGAAAAACATGATTGTTTTCGAGCTCTACATCTGACAAATTTTTGGTCATGCTGTTTGTGCTTTTTCACTTTATTCAAAAAAAATTGAGTTTTTTGCATTCAAAAAAAGCATCCTTGATTCATAAAAAAAATGTTTTCTGCATTTTTCCAGATTTTTGGTGTAAAATAAATAAGGAGCATTCAATCAAAAATCATGAAACAGTTCTGTTCTTTTTTCATCTGATTTCACTATATGTCTGTGGAAAGAAAACATGATTAATCAATTTTTTTATGTTTTACAATAAGCGAAAGAATGCCAAGGAAAAGATAAAAGAAAAAAATTGTTTTCGGTAGTTTTACGGTAGATTTAAATTTTATTTTGTTTCCATAAATTCGAATTTTTAAGTCTTTCAAAAGTTTCTAAAAACGCATTTATTGCATTTAATTTTAATGTTATACAATTACCATTTTTTAGTTTCCATGTTTTTACAAAACTTTGAGTTTACAATATTTGGAATGTATTGAATGTCGCTGCAAAAGATATTTCTGGGGCAGTATCAAAAACGAAATTTCAGCTTTAAAAAGAGCTTTAACATTTCCCAACGCAAAATTAAAAGAAACATTAGAAGTTTATCAAAAAAGTAATTTATGTATATGTTTTGTTTATCTAAAGAAATATCCGTTAACCGACGTCGAAATTCGAGAACAAAAGTTATGCTTCAAGTCTCGGACGTCCATTTTTTAAAAACATGTTTTTTAAGACATCCATACAAAATTTGCTGAAAGAAAATTTAAGAAAACCTTCTCTTTTAGCATCTCCATTGACAAAAGAATTATCAAAAAATCAAATGATTACGAATTTATTATTCAAAGTTTTGAATTTTGACTTGGAAAGAATCCTTGTGATAATGATTTTTGGAAGCTCTATATTGATTATTTAAATTCAACAAAAAATGAGGTAAACAACTAAAATTTTTAGTAATATGGGTTTTTGATGGAAGGATGAAAAATCCGTCCAAAAACTAACAACATGTTAGTGCCAAAAAGTGTGTCATCGGTATACTTTTTTCTTCGATCAGTACATTTTGGTTTTTTTCGAAATCCTGGAAGTGTCGCTTGGAAACCGAAATATCATGATAAGTGTTACGTTTATTGGAATTGATGGATCTCTAATCTCTTTTTTTCAGCATCTGCTAAATGTTTATTCCCGTTACTGTCGCTTCTTTTTTGAAGATAAAGAATCTGTGCAAGAGTATCGAAATCAAATTAATTAATTTAATAAACGTGGAATTGATGTATCAATTTTTTTCGTTGATACAATTAAATTTGAAGCAGAATTTGGATCTCTTGTCAGCGGATTTGATTTATTTCGAAAAGCATTGAATTCAATTAATATAGTCTTTCTTTAAATTTGTTCAAAAGTTTGGTAAAAAAATCTGGAAATCTGGAACAAATTAATTTTGCTATCAATGAAAGTCGAAATCGATTGATGCCAGTAAAAAGAAAATTTGATTTGGTACTGAATGATTTGGATTTTACGCCATTTAATTGTTGGTATGTGACATTATATTTTGAAAAAACTTATTTCGAAAATTAAAAAAAAATTTGAAGGATTGTCGCTTTTTGGAATTTATCAGGAAAGACGTAGGATTGTTTAAGTTTTATGTTACAAAAAGAAAAAGAGAATTTTTCAAACTTAGAAAAAGACATGCAAAAATAAGCCAACTTCCGAAGTACTGCAGCTAAGTGAAGTGAAGGAGGCAGAGGCAAAGTGGAAGCTTGTGGTGATTGTTGAAGCTGACTTGTACTATCTCTAAATTGATTAGAAATTATATTTGAAAGAATTTGATGAAAATTTCTAATAGCTGTTCATCAGATGTAAGTGGTTGAATGATATCAAAGGTTCAATGACATATGCAAATCCTGTTCTTTGGTTCTGTATTCGACAAAGAACAGAACTTGCATTTGTCAATGAACCATGATGCTCTAAATTGTGAAATTTTCGATTCGGGGTCAACAGTCAGGGTTATTGTAAGGCAATCCGGTCCGATCCGACGGATTGATCCGTTAATCCGATCCGCGAATCCGATCCGTAATCCGATCCGTGGAATTTTTCAATCCGTTCCAATCCGTCAATCCGATCCGTAATATGTCGGATTGATCCGTGATCCGATATTTTGGGTTTCGGATCGGATTGCCTTACAATAGTCAGGGTTCAAAGGCAATGGGGTCAAAGGCAACGACCCCTCCGCCCATTTTAGTATCATCTTGTTGCTTCAGAAATTTGAATGGATTCTGCAAAAGCTTTTATGAATCAAAAAAATTTTAAATATTTGTTTTTAAAAAAATCACCATTATATCAGAAGATGTTTCAGAACCAAAATTTTTCAAATCCATCACTTCATGAATTTTTTCGTCACGGTTGCTGGAAACTCAATACAAATTCAAATCATGTTGTGAAATTTGCTCAGACATACAGTTGGAATCATCAAGGAGTCTTTGAAGAAAAGCAAATCTTTAATCAACAATACTTGTAAAATTATGACCATCTGTTTTCCCATGTCTCTGAAACAGTAATTGTTCTAAAAAGTTATAATCAGATGAAGGAATTTTCGAATAACTCTGTAAAAAGGATTTCTATTTTTACAGTAGGTGGGATTTTTGATCAAATTCATTGCGTTCAGGATCAACAGGAAGTGGATGATAAATGTATGTTTGAGGTGATCGTTCACGTTGGAATCAAATGTTCAGTCAGGAATTGCGCTGCTTCCACAAAAAATTCTGAAGTCACTTTAGGTTTTTATGTTTTAATTTTTATATATTCAGAATCAGCAGAAAAAACTCTATCTCATAACAGAGAGCTTTTTTTAGTAACAAAACTCTATAAACAGATATAAACCAAAATGCTCAAAAAAACGGATTTTTTCATACAAACCATTTTTCAAAAATCCTGGGCTTTAACGGAACTTTTATTTGTTGAATTTTATATATTTAGAATCAGCAGAAAAATCCTGATCTCGTAACAGAGAGTTTTAAAAAAAATTTAATTGATTTAAAAAGATATCCCTTAAAATGACTACTGACATAACGCCAAGACTGACGAAAAACAATGGGAGTGATTCCAACGTGCGTTGAAGGTGATGAATTCTATCACGACCAAGTTGTTGATGATGCATTGCTGTTGGAAAAAGTTGACGAATTTTTGGAACATTTGAATGATGATTCGATGCAGATGAAAGCTGATTTAAAGGTTGCATACTACTAACATTTGAATAACTAGGGTTCACAAATATAAATTGATTTTTTTGTTTAAAATATCCGGTGTTATTCTATCATTCCTACAGTATTCGCGAGAATAAATCTATTATTTTTGGTAAAATGAACTGTAGCATTTGATCAGCAAATTAAATATTAATAAGAACAAATCATTTGTCCATTTTCGTATACGGTAATTACAGTAATTAATAAGGAAATCGAAAATCGTCTAAAAACTGAAACATAATGAATAAATTTATTGTTGTTTAGAATCCCATTTTAAAGTTTATAGTGCACTTTGTTTATTAAAATCTCGTTCAGTGAAGCTGGAACGTGTGCTGCCGTTTCATTTCTTCCAAATAATATGAAACACAAAAATTTGAATTACAATTATCTTTTTGACGGCAATCTGCACAGGTCATGTTATCCTGCCCATATCCAATCGATTCACAAAGAACTGAACATGTCTGGGAGACACTTGTAAATATTCAGTTTTATAAAAAATAAGATATTAATATTCCCAATTCCTATCATATTTTTTAATTTTAAATTCAATTTTGCGAACATTTATTTAACGACCTAACATAACCTTTAAACTTCAACACTTTGATTATAAATTATAATGTGTCTAAATTTTAGTTTAAAAAGTAGTTTTTATAAATAAGTTTTATTAAAAATAAATTTCAAAACAAACAATCAAAGCAAAAAAAAGTACAATTATTTAGAGCAAAAAATTGATTCATTTCTTTGATAAAGTTTCAAGATGCTTATTCATAATATCTTTCAAAGCATTTGTTTGAATTTCTGAATGTTGTATCATTGCATTAATTTGTCTTGCCATCATATCAGTAATTTGATGTTGTTCTTGATTTTCAGCAGCTGCAGAAGCAGTTTCATTTTCAACAGGATTAGAAAGTGGAACAGAATCTGGATGTGCAGGTACAGCAACATCATCAGGATCAGGCTGAACTTGAGGTTCATCATTTTCCAACTCAGATGCAGAAATCATGTCTGAGTTTGTTGAAGATTCTTTTCCACTTCCATTTTCACCAGTTGTGCCACTTTCAAGAAAATCAAGACGTTGACGAGCTGGTGGATTTGTTTGAGGAGATTCCTGTGGATCAGATGAATTTTGACGAATTCTTTTACTGCTAGGACCAGGTGTTGCAGCACGACGTTGTTGGCGGTTGCTACGATCATGTGATTCATTTCCCTGCAACATTAAATGTAACCTCATAAAAATTATTAAAAATTGAAAACTTACTTCATTAATATTTGAATTTGAGGAACGATCTTCAGTATCATGAGGTGATGATTGCCCAGGCATACAGTATGAAGCATCAAAGCGTCTTTGAATATCAGCAAAGCGTTCATCATCTACATTTGCAAATTCATTACCATTTTCTTCCCAACGTTTCTGAAAAAAAAACGAATGTAATCTCGTAATTGAAAAACATAAACAACATACTTGAACAGATTTGACAAAGTTATAAAAACTTGTAGCAAAATTTGTTCCCTGAACTCCAGCTTTTTTGCATCTTTGATTCAACTGGGATCCAAAATCTTTTGGTTCAAAATCAGCTTCACCAACAATTTCTTCTGCAACAGCCATAATTGCTTGAAATTTTTCATCACGTTCTCTAAAAATTCAACATGCATTTGAATTGGTTTATAACATAAAAAGTATTGCACCAAAAATATTATAGATTTTTTTGGCCTTAAAAAACAAAAATAAGTAACTTACTGATGATGTTGTTCCATCTTAGGAGCAGCCTAAAAAAATCAAAAATTAAAAAAAATCAACGTTGATAAATAGGGGTTTTCCGAGTTTTGGGGATTTGGAAAAAAAGTTGCTAAGGGGTTACTGTATGAAAGTTGAACAATATCAAAAAACCCATGACTTTCTGTTTGGGACTAATTGTTTAAATTTTAAAAATAAAAAAGTTTTAAAAAAATTAGTGAATTCCGAAAATCTTCTCATCAGATTTGAGCAAAAAGTGATGAATCAAAAAAACGTGAACATTAAAATTTTCATAAAATGTAATCAAAATAATGAAAAAAGACATGAAAATTGCAAAATCCGTTATTGACCATTCACAACTATTACGTTTATAAAAACCACAAAAATATTAAATGTTCAAAACTTACTCGATTATTATTCGAAGATGATTCTGAATGAGTAAGTTGTCCAGTAACATTTTCAGGAACAGCTCGAGAATCCTAAAAATTTAAATTGAAATAAATTAAGGCATCGCTGTCTTTTGCGTTTCAAAGAAACAAAAGAAAGTTATAAAAATCAATTCAAAAATTACTTTGCTTACGTTTGAATTTGAAGAACTATTTTCAGTTTGTGCACCACGAGGAGCACGAGCCATTGTTTCATTAGAAGAATCTTGTGCCTACAATCAAGGATAATAAAGTAATTAATTATTTTAATTGGACAGAAACTTACAGTATTTTGTGTAGTTAAAGCTGAATTGGATCCGGCAGTTCTAGCAGTTGCTGGAGGACGATTGACATCATCATTTGGATCCTCGATTTGTTCTGTCTTAAAAGGATGCATTTCCTGAAAACGCAACAACAAGATAAACGAAGAAGCTTGTACATAATTTGGACGGTCAAAAAAAGAAACAAATATTTTTAGTAAACGTGTTTAGAGATGTGCATGGCGACGCGAGTGTTCCCCTTCATTTTTTTAAGCCAAAGAAAAATGCAAGAGAGGTTTACTGTAGAAATTAAAATTTTTTTAAACTCTTAATTTTTATCCTACTATATGTAAAATTTTACGAGGATTCCGAAAATCAAATTTTTAAACATCATTTCCATGCAAAAAATTTGAAAAAAGTCAAAAAACTGCTTCTTTTAACATTTTTCACATAATCATACGCTACACTCCGAGCCCTTCCAGCTTCCAAGCATATCACTTTGATAGAGCTTTTAATACTCCAGAAATGCTATTTTTTAAAAATCATCCACAATTAAGCACAAAGACAGGATTCACGTTTTTCTAATTTTTCTCTTCTTTTTTTCTCAAAACATACATGATTAGTGGTAGACGGCGTTCGATTAACAATCATACAGTCGCGGGTTCAAATATTTTTCAGTTTCAGAAAACATTTTTATTATTGTATCATTTTAGAAAAAAAATAAACTAAATTTTCTAAGTTAAAATTTTTAGTTCTTTTTTGTTGTAAAAGTTTATGAACCACTATCGAATCGCTCCCAATAAATTTTCTTATTTCAGCAAGGCAGAGTAGAACTGTTTTTACACCTAAGACTTTTTGAGCTTTTTGATGCTAACTTTAATGAGCTTACAAACTTTTGTTACAAATAAACACATATTTTATTTGATTAACAGCTAATTTTTTTCATTTAAAAATTAATAACTCTCAAAAGCCCGAAATCAATTTTTTACGATTTCATATAATCTTTTTTATGCAATACTAAACGCGCATTTTAAAGGGCAATAGCAACCAAACAGAAACAAGCAGAAATTGCCAGATCACCTTCACTTCCTGACACCAGCTATCTTTCGCACACACACACGCTTTTCTGACATGTTGCCTTATGACATCGAAAGAGAGAGAGAGAAAGTTGAAGAGATCGAAGTTGCGCAAAGCAAATTTAGCATGTTACTTTTGGCGCTGTGATTGCAAAAAAAGGCAGACCTAGACAGGCACTGAGAAATGAATCATTTAAGAAATGAATAGCAAAAAACAGGGATAAAAAATAATCGAATAAGAAATAAAAACAGAACAACAAAAACGCAAACAGATTATTTATTAACTTTGCAATGAAAACAGTCCATTCTGTAACAATAAGAAAGATGCGTGCAACACAAAAACGATTGATTACGCTTTCAATAGTGGGAAGAAATTAAGAGGTTAAACTTAAGAAGAAAAATTAAAATGGTAGAAATGCCAATTATATCATTATTATGCTAACGTAAACCCCATAATAATAAATTTGAAGATTTTTGGATGATCGTTTTAGAGCAAAAAAGCGCTTCTTGACACCACCTGAAATGGTTCGTTCTTTTTTAAAATGAAAAATCTAGAACATTTTTGAGAGAAAAAGAAAGATATGCTGGTAGAAAACACTTCATTGCAAAGTGAAATATCTCGTAAAAAAATAAGCCAAATTTAATAAACAAAAATGGCACAACAAAAAATATGCCAGATGACATTTTTCCGTTAAATAGTGATTCGTTTGCGGCACTTTTAAAGTTATCGCAAACTTTTTTCTTTGACAAATGATCCTAAAATTTTCCGTGTTTTTAGAGATATTTTGTGACCTGATTTTGACCGTATGTGGCCTTTTTAAAGTTGCCGCAAACTTTTATCTTTAAAAAATGATTGAAAAATGTGCCGTGCGGGACCCGCTTTTGATCGTTTGCAAACTCAAAAAAAGAGACAAAAACGCCACACAAAAAGGAAAACATTCCACATCCAATTATGCTCATCCTTAAACTTTACTTATGACTGAATCCACTGAAACAAGCAAAAGTTTTTTAATTACAGAATTCAAACTTTAAAAGAAAAAACGTTTTATGTTTATGATTAGGTACACTTCTAGAATAGTGGAAGGAGTTTTTTCATTTCTTTTGCTGCAAGCAACCCTTTTAGCTTGCATTTACTTTTTTTTGTTGCATTTTTCAGCAATCTTTATGCATGATGATTTATAGATTAAAAACAATGAATCATTTTTACTTTTTATCACAAAATTATTTTTCTGATTTGCTCTGGCGAGCTATCACGGGCTTGAAGTCTTCGATTACAAAAAAAAATAAAAAAACATCAAATCATAAATTGCGTTTTTTAACCTTTGAATCATTTGGACAAATATTTGTCATTTGCAAATGAAGAAATCCTTCCATTATTTTAAAATTGTTTCTAAGACTAAACTGTCTTTAAAACTTTTATTTAAACTATCAAAAAAAAATTTGGATAAGTACGAAAAGAGTGTAAAAAGACAGTTAATTCCCGAACCCCATGTACTGAGGAAGAACGCAGCGCGCGGTCTTTTCTACTAACTATGTTAAAAAAATGTTATATTTTGATAGAACTCGGTGTTCTAGTCTTCTCAATTATATTTTATATACAGCTTATCCTTATCCCTTTTATCGTTGATAATTTAATTCCATCACTATATTTCATAAGAAAAAACTAAGAACAAAACTAAGACAAAAAAAGAGAAAGAAAAAGCTACTAAAACTAATATTACCAAAAAAACTGACTGCAAAAACTACCTCTCCAAACTGACAACACTGACCAGGTTCTTCCACTGATTGAAAGCGCTTTTTAAAGAACCACTGCAACAAGAGAGAAACAAGCAACAATCGACACAAAAGGTTCCTCCTCCTGGCATCATGCCGCATGCGCACGCTTCCTTGACCTCCTGCTTATTGCCTTATGACATGGAAAAAGTCGAAGAGATCGCAGTTGTGCAAAGCAAAATTAGCGTTTACTGAAGAAAGAGAGACTGCAAATGAATCACCCAAGAAATGAATAGGAAAAAATGGGTAAAAAATGGGAAATAATAATCAATAAAGAACAACAAAATCGCAGACAAAATGCTTATAACTTTTACAATAAAAATAACTCATTCTGCAAAAAGAAGAATGTATTAAACATTAAAAAACAACTGATTTTACTTTCATTTTGAGGAAACAATTTAAACAGGTCAAACAAATAGCGCATGTACAATAATATAATTTTGCTAAAAAAAGATGAAAATACCAATTTTATCATTATTGTGATAAAGTAAACTGTAAAATTTTTTTATTGATTGTAATTACACTTTGTGCAGTCAAAGGTTGCCTTCCCAAAATGGCACAAATATAAATAACACAAAAACTGGGAAAAATATTTTTGGCATTACTTTTTTCATTGATAAAAACTATAATGCTAAACTTTCCATGCTTCATTTCCCCCTACCTTTTTTAAACAACAGGCATTTTCTTGGATGTAGAAAATATACCTTTGCTCAAAATTGTTTTTTTATACATCAAAATAAGCTTAAATTTTTTCAGTTTTAAGAAAGTAAAATTTTAATGCCTATAGAAAATATGATACAAAATTATAATTTTGTATCATACTATCTACAGTAATGAATAACAAATTTTATTCCTGCTTAAAAGTTTTATTTAAAAGGCTTTATTATTCACAATATCTTTCATATTTTTCAATTTTTATTCAATTTCGGGAACATTTATTTATCGACCTAACAAAATTTTTAAAACTTCAACATTTTGATTATATAAATTGTTATTTGTCTGAATTTTAGTTTAAAAAGAGAATTTTTTTCTTTTTTTAAATAGGCTTTATTAAACATAAACAAACTATCAATACAAAAAAATCAATACAAAAAAATCAATGCAAAAAAAATCATTTCATAGTTGGTTGTGGCTGTTGTTGTTGTTGATGGCCATTTGCAGGTGATAATCCATTTGAATTTACAACATGATTTCTTGCATCAGAAGCATTAATATTCTGAAGATTTTGTGGTGGAACAGAATTTGCTGCAGCAGTACGGCCTCTTTGAATAGATTGAATATTTGACAATGATGGATTCATTGAAATTGATCGAGCTGCATTTGATGTAGATTTCTTTGTACGTTTTACAGTAAGCAATCCTGCAGCACCTTTGCGGCGACGTTTTCTTCCTTGATTTGATTGAGCGGCAATTTCTTGTTGTTCTTCCTAAAAAATTAAAAATTGTTTAAACAAAAATCAATAAAAATTAAAAAACTTACTTCTTCAACAACCATTTCATCAGCATTAATTGGATCAGTTGCATTGATTGATTCATTCTGTTCAGAAGAAGATTGTGGTTGATTCATTGCAAATGGAGGTTCCCCAAAATCATTGAATGTCTAAAAATAATGTTCATAAAATTACTGTAGTTGAAACAAGATTATCAAAAAAGCCCAAAAAATCTGTCAAACTTACAGAAGGATCAATACCATCCATGCCAGGTCGAGTGGTATCGATGCTTTCTTCTCGAACAAATGACATTTGTCGAATTTCGCCTTCTGCCAAGAACTCCTAAAAAATGCGAATATTAATTTTTGCAACATAAATTTCGATTCGAAGTTGAAAGTTGAGTTACAGTAATCAAAAAATAACTTAAGATTACCAGATGATTACTGTAACTCAACCACCTACTTTAAAATAAACAAAAAAGAAATTAAAGAACGTTGAAAAAAAGCAAAAACATACAATTCGATGTTCTGGGACTGCAGTTGAAAGCAACCGCCTTAAAGTTGGAAATCCAAGTTGTCGAGGACGGGCCAATGAAGAAGATGGTCCAGGATTGATGCAAAAAGTTGGTTCAAAAATTCTTTGAATCTGTGCCATTCTTTCATCAGTTGCACTTTCAAATGTTCCACGAGCTTCATCAAAGCGTTTCTGTAAAATATTCAAGATTAGTGTTATCCAAGTTGAAAATAATAGGTTACTGTATTCAGGGATTATCTAGATCTTACGTGAGCATTTTCAAGGGTGGGTTGGGATGAGCCAACTCTTATGGTTAATGCGGCAAAGATCAAAGGAAAAAATTAAACGGTAAGGGTGGATTTCAAAATTTTAGTTATTTTGCATACGTAAGATCTCTACAGCAGTTCCTTATTGATATTACAGTAATAAAGCTATAACAACAAAAACTAACTTGTACTTGTAAAACATAATTGCTCCAAGTTCGATATACTCGACCTTCATCATACCCAAGTCTTTGATGTTGAGCATCAAGACGTTCAATTAATTCCTCCATCGCAATTTGATTCTTTTCATATAATTTTGCAACTTCTTCCACTGCATCAATCAATGCATTAATTTTGCGTTGATGGGCATTTGGCCGAGGTCTGAAAAAAATAATATGGATTGATTGAGAGGGTAACAACGGGCTACTGTACTCTAAGAGGAAATTCTGTTGAAGTAATTCAAATAAATATATGAAAAATTGAAGTAAATATGTTAACTTCTATGCTTAAGACTGATCTATAAAGATCAAAGGAAAAAAATTTGCATAAAAAAATATCTTACACATTGGGATCCAACAAAACTTGTGAAGCTTGAAATTGCATCACTTCTGGCTCCATTGATCCATCTTCATTTTGACGAGGAAATTCAAATGAATCCTAGAAATTAAATATTACTGTATTGATTAGTGTAGCATAAAAATTAAATATTTTACTTGAATTGCAGGAACTGAATCTGTGCTTGCCAAAACAGATTTACAATTCTTCCAAGAAGTTTTGCAACTTTTAAGCTAAAATTTGTTAAAAGTCATTACCGTATCCAAACTACAGTAAAAATTAAAATTCACCTCTTTCAATTGATTTTTATCGGATTCTGAAGCTTCAACAAAATTTTCATAAGTATGTAGGGAAAGGGTGCTAGAAGTTTTATTCTTGGATTCTGAAGTTTCTGTTGTCTTCCATCGATTCTTTTCTTCAGTTTTTGAAGAAAAATTTAAAGTTTCAAATGCTTTTGAAATATCATTTTTCTTCCATGAACTGTAAAATCCATCTTTTCCAGATGACCGAACAGAATCTTTTGAATCAACCAAATTTTTTACTTTACACAAATTGAAAGCTGCAGTCACAAGGAAGAGGTAAATATTTCTTTGGGTACGGCATAAAAGTGATGCAATACTCTTTTTTTTCTTTTTTTTTTGAACTTGAGCAAAAAAAGTTTAATTTCATCAATTTTTTTGGGACTGCAGCAGTTTTGTTTTAAAATTACGGTAATCTTTTCTTCCATTGTTGGATGATTTGCTTCCAAATTTTAAAAATGCATCAACATTTCCAACACAATTGTAATTTTGTTGATTCAAATTAATATTTTTGAATTGATTATTACGGTCATCAAAAATGCCATTCTTTTTGTCAGAAGTTTGGCATTTCTTCTTTGAACAATAATCATCTGTTGTTGACATTTTGGTCACTAAATTAATCGACAGTTAATGTTTTGAAGTACAACATTTAAAACAAAGTTCAACATTATATTTACTTTTAAGTGAAAACGCGATATTAATTTGGGAAGGATATTACAGTACTCGAACAAATATATTTCTCAAATTTGGATTTCATATTTGATGACAAAATGGGATTAAGCAAAACATGCCGATGCTGACTTTAAAATCGGCAAAGATCAAAGGAATAAATCTGAGGAGTGGTTTTTTGAAAATTAGAAGTTTTTGTTAACGTTGGATTTGGACAATCCCTGATAACAAGGTTTATTTTTTAGGAATTTTATTAAATTTCAAAAACAGTATAGCTAAAACAAAAATTTTGAACACAGCAGCCTTTAAAGTAAAAAAAAATTTGACGATTTATGTTCGAAGAAAAAAAGAAGAAGCGTCTGTAAAAAGATCAAAGAGACCTTTTTTGCAAAAAAAATTACGTTTTGAAATTTAAAGAGAAAAAAGATAGAAAAAAGGAAATGTTGTTTACGCTTTATTCTAAAGAGGTCTTTAAAGGACACACCATATGTCAATTTCTTCAATTCAAATTTAAAACTTGACACGAACTAATAAACTTTCGACGATTGGATGCACCTTTAAAAGGACCATCGCCATTGGAGAGAAATAATCCGCAATCGCTCCTTCTCCTGGCACCAGCTGTCTGTCTCATAGACACACTTTCGTGATCTGCTTTTGCCATATGGCATTAGAAAAGTCAAAGAAATGAATCATTAAATAAAATGAATAACAAATTCTTTATCTCTATTTTTAGAAATAAGAATAAAAACAGGAGAACAAAAATGCAGACGGATTACTTATAAACTTTGCAATTAAAACAGTTCATTCTGTAATAATTAAAAAGATGCATGCAAAAGAAAAACTACCGATTAACACTTTCAGTCCCTGTAGGGGTGATATATCCACTTTAATAAAAACATTAGTTTTACCGATTTCCCCTAGAAATAAAATCAAAAACAAATCAAAGCGTCTACGTTGATTTTTCGGTTTCCCCCTCCTTCATTTCCCCCAAGAGTCGCTGGTAAAATTTAAGAGGTCTGCAGCCTTTTTCTGTCTATTTCTTACCATGATTTAAAAACTTCTTTTTTTCATTTTTTGAAATGATTTTTGGATGACTAGAATTCAAATTTGAACATTTATGATTTTTATTCAAGTCGAGGTTACTGTATTGATCATTTAATGATCAATGAAAAAGCTAGTATTTCAATCTAAGGATGGACAAGGGCCCAACTTGTTAGTCCCCGGCCCGTCCTGGGGCCTAATATTTCCCAGGAAAGCCCTGCCCTGGGGCATTCCCGGGACCGTCTCGGGGCTTTGAAAATGCCCTGACAAGCTTTCGGGAAAAATAAATTTATAAATTATCGGATGTCTATTTTAGGCCAAAAAAAGCACTTTTTGACACCGTTAAAAATTTTCCGAAACAATGAATTATAAAGTCGAAACATTTCCGCAAAAAACACTATGTGTGTTCAACAGAAAAAATAATGCAATACTGAAACATGTTTTTGCAAACAACTTTTTTGAGAAAAAAGGAAATGTTGTTTGAGCTTGCATTAAAATTGGTCTATGCCACTTATACACACTTTCTTGATCTGCTGCTGTTCTTTTCCTTATGTCATTGAAAAAATTGAAGAGATCGAAGTTGCGAAAAGCAAATTTAGTCTTTAGCTTTTGGCGCCACAGTTATGAAAGAAGAAAGACCCCGACAGGAAGTAAGCATTGCAACGGGTCGACTTTTTGGAGGCCCGGCCCCGGTGCAAACAAGGCCGACCCGAGCCCGAAAACTTTTGTCGGGGGTCGGGCCCGGCCCAGTTTCTTTTTTTGTAAATTTTTAAGTGGTACTCCCTTTGAAAATTTTCAAAAAATCAAAGATTATGAAAAAAACACTGCACGAGAAAATTTCACATGCATTATTGATTTTGCTTTGCAGATATATTTTTAAGAAAACTCTTTGCTACCCAACTCAATTTTTTCGGTGATTTCCAATATGTAATTAAAAAAACATGAAAATGTATAGTTATACTGGAATCCGTTGTTAAAGTTTGATCACTTTTCCCTCTATTAAGTACTCTCGTACCGAAAATTTGTATTACTTCAAAAGGCAGGACTTGATTCCATCGTGCGGGAGAAGAAAACTTGAGTAATATTTTGCTAAGAGAGAGAAATATCAATTTTATCATTGTTATGATAATGTAAACCCTGCAATAATTAACATAAAGATATTTAGATCCCAATTTTAGGGCAAAATAAGCACTTTTTGACACCGTTAAAAGTTTCCCAAAAAAAAGGAGCTAAAAAGAACTGAACATTTGCACACAAAAAAACTATGTGTGTTCAAAGGAAAAAATGATGCAATATTTAACCATATTTTTGTAAACAACTTTTTTGAAAAAACAAAATGTTGTCTGGGCTTTATTTAAAAAAGATCTTAAAACGGAATATTAGATGTCACTTTTTGATAATTCTAAAATCAAAACAAAACACAAAATTTAATCAAAAATATAAGAAACGTCAAAATAGGAATACTTTAAGGGATGCATGCAATGAAGAGCAGAAAAAATAAAAATTTGTACCACAGAGACCGTACCAATACGTGAAACAGGTCAGTTTTTTCACAATAAAGGGCTAGAAAAATTCAATTAAAAACATTAAAAAGATTTTTTATAATGAAAAAATATATGTTGCCGAATGTTGTTGAATTAAAGCTTGCAAACATAATGTGGACAGTCAAAAAAAGAAAAAAATATACTTTAGTAAAAAGTAAAACAAAAGTATAAATAAAGTATAGTTGAAAACAAATTTCGAACAAAATTTCTTCTCTTCAATAAAAATCATACATAGTGAGTTTCTTCAAAGCTTAAAAAAGGGTTTTTGCTCAAATCTCTTTTGAATAGGAAAAACAGAATTTCATTTTCCAATCCAAAGAATCCTTGGAGTTACTGGCAGCTTATTTTGAAACCCCAGTTACTAAATCTTCTTGTGCATGATCGATGTTGAAGATATAGTTGATATCTAAAAAGCTAACAAAAAATGTGTCATTTTTGATAATATTTCATCCTTTTGGACAATTTTAACATGTCCGTGCAAAAATAAAACAAAGTAATAACAGTTTTAAAACATTTTTTGGCTTGTCACAATTAAGTTTTAAAAAGTTTTTTGTTTTGTATTTGGAGGCCGAAAAAGGTTTTTTATTAATTAATTAACCGATATTTAATTTTAAAAAACCAGAAAACAAAAAAGAAGATATGCAAAAATTACTGACGTCAAAACATGAAGATAATAATTTAATGACGCAAGAATTGACCAAGTTTAGGATAATATAAAACCGGAAAGATCTGTGAAAATTTTGTCATAATTGGTTTTTGCAAATTGGTTTATTCATTTATGATTCAATGAGATTTTGACTTTGAACTTTTTCATAACATTTTTGTGTTTTCATTTTAAAGTTTTATTTTGCATGGATATTGCAAATTTTCATACCTTTTGTAATAAAACAAATTTAAACATTTATCCACTCTTTGCTTCAGCGATCAGAAATATTAAAAAAAATCATTTTTCTTTTGGTGGAGGCACATCTTTTTTTTCTTCTGTCTCTCTCATTCTTTTTTGATAGGATCTTAGAACTTGCGCCAAAGAGAGGCAGCAATAAGGAATTTCAATCAAGGTCGTGACCCAAATGTGGGCTGTGAGTGCCGCGTCGACCGAGTTTCTGCTGTTCTTTTCTTTGATGAAAGCGGGTGTAGTCCGGCCAAGGGGGGTTTTGATACTTTGTAATCGTTATTTAAACCGCATATAATCCCCCTCTTAAAAGAAAGATAACAAGCGGATTCAATTTTTTTAAATGTGGTATATTTTTTATCTAATTAAATTATTTAAAATGCTTTTATATCTTTTCTTACTAGATTTTTTAAGAAATTTTAAATAGGACTGTTTTCTTCAAATGTAAAATAAATATAGGCATTATTGCTAATTTTGTTGTTAAATAAATTTCTGTCATTCAATTTTGAACTCCATTTTTATAAGAAGTTTTGATTTTGACCAATTTTTCTTTGAACTTTTACAATCGCGAAATTGCAAACTTTTTTTTATTAAATGTTGCGTAAAAGTGAAGATGCCTTAAGGGCATTATATTTTTTTGGGAGGATACAGTCATTCTTTAAGAATTAAGTCAACAGTTAAAAGTGTTTTCTTATTATCGATGCTATTGCATAAATTCCAAAAAAATGACCGGAAGAAATTCATGCCGCTAGGTGAATGACCTCGTTTTCACCACCAGGCAGGGGATGTCTCGATAACTTAAGAAGAGGTGGGATGTTTTTTAGTCGCCACTGGCGAATACTACCAAGTATCTCTTTTTGTACGTACGTCCGCCTTTTTAGCTCCCCTTAAAGAAAACGCCATCAGAATAAAAAAAATCTTTCTTTTTTCCCAAATAGCATCGGGAATTTACTCCAGGTCAAGGGTGCATTTTCTTTTCTTTCTTTCCTTTGCGCAAAAACATTAACTGCTGCATTACATTTTTTTTTCTGTTATACGTTGATTATTGGCATCAACAATTTTTAACGGTGTCTTAAGTGGCCTTGGCAAATCTTTTTCTTTTTTATTGTAAAAGATTTTGTGAGAATAACCTTTTTGGTCTTTTTTCGCGATTGATGGCGTTCCTTATTTTTACTGATCAAGATATTTGATATACGAATTTACTTTTTATTGCACGTTCCATTTTTTTTCTATTGATCTTCGCTATATAGCAGCCTATTTGAAAATCCCCAAAAACTCCTTTTAAAACTTAAAAATTTACAGGTACAATGGCGAATTTCATGGGGCTGTACCTCGTGCTTGCGTTTATTGCAATAGTGGAGGGAGTTTTTGAATGTGGGAATCATGAAACAGCTGCATTTGTTCGAATTTCTCGAGCTCGACTTGATGGTACTCCTGTCGTTGTTTCAACGGCAGGACATGATTTAACTTGTGCACAATATTGCCGAAATAACATTGAACCTACAACTGGTGCTCAACGAGTTTGTGCTTCATTCAATTTTGATGGCCGTGAAACTTGTTATTTCTTTGATGATGCTGCAAGTCCTGCTGGTACGGCTGATTTAAATCCAAATCCATCTGCAAATAATTTCTATTATGAAAAAACTTGCTTGCCTGGTGTATCTTCCCATGAAGCTTGTACCTATCGATCATTCTCATTTGAACGCATGCGTAAAACAGCTCTTGAAGGATTCGTCAAAAAAAGTGTTCAAGTTGGAAGTCGGGAAGAATGTCTTAGCTCTTGCCTTAAAGAAAAAGAATTTATTTGCCGTTCTGTTAATTACAACTATGACAACTACCTTTGTGAACTTTCCACTGAAGATCGTCGATCAAAACCAAATCACATGAGAATGTCAGATCAACCTGTTGATTATTATGATAATAATTGCTTAACTCGTATGCGAATTTTCAGATGTAAACACATTAATTTTTTTGCAATTTAGGTCAAAATCGTTGCGGACAATCTGGTGGTAACTTAGTTTTTGTTAAAACTAGTCATTTCGAAATTAAATATTATGATCATACCCAATCCGTTGAAGCACAAGAATCTTATTGTCTTCAAAAATGCCTTGATTCCCTTAATACTTTCTGTCGATCTGTTGAATTCTCACCTCAAGACAAGAATTGTATTGTCAGTGATGAAGATACCTTCTCTCGAGCAGATCAACAAGGAGCTGTTGAACAAAAAGATTATTATGAGCCTATTTGTGTTGCAGCAGATCTTAGTTCATCAACTTGCCGACAACAAGCTGCTTTTGAAAGATTTATTGGAAGTTCAATTGAAGGAAATCCCGTTGCTTCCGCTCAAGGTGTTACAGTATCTGATTGTATTTCACTTTGCTTCCAAAATCTTAATTGTAAATCAATCAATTATGACCGTACACAAATGAATTGTCACATTTATGCTTCTGGAAGAGCTGATGCGAATGTTAAAAGCAATCCATCATTTGATTTCTATGAATTTAATTGCGGTAATTTATTGAAATTTTTAATTGATTTTTTTAATCATCCAATTTATAGAATCACAATTTGGCGGTATGGCTCTTTGCACCAATGAAGGTATTCGCTTCATTGTTAACACCAAAGAACCATATACTGGTGCCATCTATGCTGCTGAAAAATTCAGCACTTGCTCACAAGTTGTTGAAAATGCCAAACAAATTTCCATTACTTTCCCACCCCCAACAATTTCAACAAATTGTGGTACAGTAATTCGTGATGGTAAATTGGAAGCCCTTGTTGTTGTTTCCCTTGATGGAGTTTTACCTCATCAAGTTACAACTGAATGGGATCGATTCTATCGGGTATCATGTGATGTTTCAATGGAAAAAATGTCACAAGAAGGTAGCGTTGTTGTTACAACCATCTATGATGCTGGTGAAGCTAACACTAAAGTTCTTGATGTTGGAACTCCACCACCAATTACTGCAACCTTGTCATTCTTGGATGCTGAAGATAAGCCACTTGGAAAAGCTTCAATTGGTGATCAAATTCAACTTGTTGTTACCAGTGAACAAGCTGGTCCACATAATATGATGATTACTGAATGTACTGCCACTCGTGTTGGTGGTGAAGGAGATACTCTTCCATTCACAATTATTGACAATGGGTAATTTAGTTCACATTTAAAGGCAATAATCTTACAGTAATACTTTAGTTGCCCCCGTTATCCAGCTCTTGTTGGTCCAGTTGAACAAGATTTTGATAAAAATCGTCTTAAATCTGACATGAAAGCATTCCGTCTTGATGGATCATACGATATCCAAATTCAATGTACTATTATGTTCTGTGCAGGAGCAAATGGATGTCCACCTGTATGTCATAAAAATATTTTTCTGATAATTTTAAAACCTTTTTTAGAGCAATTGCCTTGACTCTGGAACCAATGAACTCTTTGTTTCACATGGTCGAAGAAAGCGTGAAATTTCAACTGCTGAAGATCAAACTGCTGAAACCCTTTCAGCAATTATCAGAGTTCTTGCAAAGGGTGAAGAAGAAGAAGCAGATGCATTACTTTCAAATTCAACAAAAGATTCATATGATGTACAATTTGCTGAAGTTTCAATGGATACTTTATGCATGTCCGAAGTATGGTTTGTATCAATGGTTGTTACGATGTCAATGGTTTGCTTAATCCTAAGTTCTCTTATCATTATTTGGGGATGTTCATCAATTCGACAAGATTCTAAAAATCTTCCCATGTAAACGTGTTACAATTTTATCTTTCTCATTTGTTTTAGTTTTTACTTTTTTTAATCGCAAAATTTTTAATAATTACTTTTACATTCCCATAATATATTTTTATTTATTATGTTTCTGCATCTCCTATTTTTTGTTATTTTTTATTTTAATATGTTACCTTTAATAAAGCTTTTGTTGCTAATAAATAAAAATTAATATTTTCCATTTTACAGTTTTATAAAAATGAAAGAAGAATATCTTTAGTTGAACAAAACTTTTTCTTCAACTTTGTTGAAACTTTACCAAATACGTTTCATCAAAGTTTTTAAGCCATTCATTAAGGCTACTTTCAATATCTTCTTCTTTTTGTTGTTGTCGTCGACTGGTAGGTTTTTAACATTGTTCTTCAATTTGAGGGGCGCCATGTGTTGCGTAAATGCTAATGCGAGTTAGGCTTTTTTTTTCCTTCGGGTTGTGTTTGTTTTTTTTCTTCATGAAGATGTATCTTCCCTTGAGGGATACAACAATATATTGCTGTAAGCGTTCATTGTACCTTTCAACGTATTTTTTAGAAGAAAAAAATATAACGAAGAAAAACTATGAACCATTTTTTTCTTAAGAAAAAAAAACGACATACATTTACTGACCCCATAAGTGGAAGTGAACACATTGCATCTTCTTCTCCTCTGTTTTTCTTTAAACTCATCATCATCATCATCATCATCAGAAGGAAAAGCATCATCACCCTTCTTTTTTCTTTCTTACTTTTTTTTTCAGCAACTTGTTTAGCCTTTTTGTGCCTTTTTTAAGATGTTTCAAAGTTTTTTTTGTTATGCTTCCAACTTTGAATTTAAATTAAATATACACCAAAATTCTTTTTTAGAAAGAAAGTAAAGAAAAGAAGAAAAAGAAAGAAAGAAAGAGGAGATACAAGTTTGTGTCTCCTTTTTAACAATGATAGTTTACATTATATATCTATGTATACACAGCTGATTTGATTGTTTTTTTTCCTAAACCTAACTTCATGTGCTTTGTCATTTTAACAAGTTAAAACAACCTCATTCCTTTTTTTGGGGGGAAAGGAACACTGCCTCTCTCTTCTGTTTTTGTAATACATATTGTTTTTGGACTGACTGTTATTGGAGTTGTTGTTGACATGAAAAGCTCCCCTCTTTATATAAACTCATTTGCGTAGATTATAAAATTTAAAAAAATATATTATAATCAAGTTCCGTTTTTTTCATAAAAATATTACATGAAAATGATGAACTTTTGTGTGTATATTGATGTAAAGTGGTACCTAAAAAATATATATCTCTTTTAAGTGAATAAGATTTTGACACTAACATTGTTAAGAGAAAGCAATGTGTCTAGAAGAGTGCATACATTTGCCCTCCTTTTTGCAAAGCAAAAACAAAAAAATGGTACCAGCGTCATCAAGAAGCTTTCTTATTCTGAAAAAACCTTATTACTTTAAGAAAAGAAAAAAAAGTTGTAATTTTGCTACTTAGACCATCATTTCAACTAAAAATCAAATTAGTCAAATTTCTTGTGAATTAAAAGAATATGTTTGTATAATTTTTTTTTCATCTTTTTATAATTCGCGGGTTTTCGTTTTTTTTTATCATTTCCTTTTTCACATCTACTTTAATAGTTCTTTCTCTCTTTTTTCTCGCTCTTTGATCATTGACTCCTCTATTTTACAGTATAAAAATTAAAAAAAAATTATGAATGATGAAGAAGTTGAATTAGATGTGATCAGACAGCCATTATCTCTATTTATTGCATATTCATTAGCATATTCGGCTGTATTTATATTAGGATTTATTGGAAATCTCTTTGTTGTACTTTCAATTACATTACATCCTTCATTAAGAACTGCAACAGATCATTTAATCTTTTCTTTAGCATTAGCAGATTTATTTATAATATTATTTTGTTTACCAACAACTTTATTAAATAATTTATTAACAGGTAAATTTATTGAATTTTTAAAGAACCCAAAGTATCATTCTTGCACCTTTAAATAAACTTTTAATGATAACATAATATAATAATTCACGTGTTTGTAGAATGGCAACTTGGAGCAATTGGTTGTAAGCTTTCAACATTTTTAAATTCTACAACATCATGTGCTTCCATATTTACTTTGGTGGCTGTAACCGCTGATCGATATTTAGCAATTTGCCACGTTCTTTATTATGACAGATATGCAACTTATCCTGCATATGTAATTGTGCTAATTTGGGCAGTCAGTGCTGCACTTGGAATTCCAAATATTATTGGTTACGATGAGGTTTTTAATTTCTAATATAAATTGATAAGTAATAAATGTTTTAGGTTTTATATGATTTAATGCCCCCAAATGGTACTTTAGTCGCGAGACTTTGTGTTTCAACAAGAGATGATGATTTTTGGCATTTTTTAACTGTCAATGTAATTATTGCATTCGTGATCCCATTTTTAGTCATTATTGTTTGCTATGCTTTAATTTTCAAAAAAGTTGTTAGTCATCGAAGTTTAGCTGTTGATGCAAGGGTAAACATTTTTCAAATGTTTTGAATTCGAATTTTATGCATGCGTTTTTAGATAAGAGATGAAAGGGTAAAACTACGCGTGGCACAAATGATGCTTACAGTAATCGTAAATTTTATGCTGTGCTGGACACCTCTATATGGTATGGAAAAAATTAGTAGTTTTATTAATTATACCTATTTTTTAGCATTATATTGTTACTTTTTTCTTACGGATCCAATGCAACGTGATACATGGTTTTTTCATTTCGCTTCATCAGTTTTAAGGCCAGCATTTCAATGGCTTTCACTTCTTTCAAGTTCTCTAAATCCGCTAATCTATATTGGATATTCACAGAAATATCGTCGAGCATTCCATCAACTTTTATTACTTCCATGTCAATTGCGAATGGAAAGTTTTCGACAAGCAACACTTCGAAGTTCTACATCAAATCGGGAAGCAACAAATACTCGAATAAGCAATGTTAGCGGAAATTTTCAAAATCGAGAAAATTGTCAACCAAAATTTTTTCGATGGTCTTTGACAAGAACGGATGAAGCAATGCTTCCAAGGAATCCCTTTGTATCTCAACCACCCCGTCAAACACATTATGTTCAACATTGCCCAGGAACTGGTCATAAATTTACAACAAATTATCAAGCATATAAAAATAGTCGAAGTTTTGATATCTCAACTTTAGATGATACTCCGTTAACCTATAAAGGTTTGACGTAAAATATTAAAAAAAACTTAAATATTTTATGCATTTGTAAAAAAATTATAAATATACTTTTAACTTAAAAAATTTATTTGGAATTTAACAAAAGCATTTCACGTTTTTCTCGAATTTGAAATTTTAATCTTGAAACAGCAGATTTTATTTGATTTAAAGAATCATCATTCAGGCGGGCATTGTTCTGTATCGATGTTGCAAAACTATTAAATGCACATTCACGTCTTGAAACAATTGTTTTTAGTTTCTAAAAAATAAAAATTTATAAAAAATCCCTTTTTACAAAATTACCTGTTGAATTTTATATTGTCTATTCAAAAGTTCATGTCGTTCAGATAATAACAAACTAATTTTTTGTAAACTTTTATTTAAATTTTCATGTTTTTGTTGATAATAAGATAATGAACCAGTTTTTTGACGCAAGTCATCACAACGATTTCTAAAAACTTCAAACAAGTCATTTAAAATTCCTCACTGACTTACCGTATTTCGCCTAATTCTTGATGCAACAAATTTCTTTCATTTTCAAACTTTTCTTTTTCTAAAAGTGCTTCTTTAATTATGGTCTCTAGCCTAATTCTTTCATCATTTTGTGCTTCAATTTGTTTAACATCAGCAAAAGCTAACATAGGGTCAAATTGGCTTTCGCATTCCAACAATTTATGTTCAAGTTGTTTTCGTTCAGAAATTAAAGCTTCATTGAAGTTTGTTGCTTCTTTTACCTAAAAAAGCACAGCAAGTTTTATGTTTTTTTGCATACGGTAATTAATACCTCATCTCGCAATCTTTGAAAACGAAAAAATAATGCTGCTCGTTTTCTTTCAATTATTATAAATTTTTTTCGTTGTTTTTGACAAATTGTTAGCAATTCATTTGCTCTAAAATCAGGATAAAATAGATGTACCGTAAGCAATGAATATTTTGAAGCTTCTTGATGAACATTTTTTTCTGGCAGAATCTTAACATTACTTTCCAAAAACAACACAAGCTTTCTACAAAGCAGCTTTCTAATTTCTGTTTTTAATTCAGCTTCAAATAATTGTTCTTGAATTGGATCTGAATATCTCAACTAAAATCTAATATAATTGTTTCTAAACTTATTAAAAAAAAAGTGTTTACAATTTGTGATACAAGACTTTTGCTTCGAATTCGTGAACCAATATACCGTAATTTTAAGGCAGTATTGTATTCTCTTTGATGATAGACTTGATTTCGTAGTAATAACAATTTATCGCGATAATGTTCAACTTTTTTCTTAAAACAAAAATTTAATTTAATCAAAAATTATAAACAAAATTACCTCAAAGTAATCATTTTGATATTTAAAGAGAACCAATTCTTTAATTTCACTTGCTTCTAAATCTACAGTTTCATTGTTTTTAAGTTGAAATGAAATAGGTCCTAAATGAAGTTCAAAAATTGCAAATGTTAAACAATCTTTCCACAAATTTTTATTGTTATAAGATTGAGGATCAGAAAATTTTTTGATAGTTGATTTTAAATCAGTAAATTTTACAAATAAATGTTTATTTTTTCTAAAATATTCAGATTATTACTACAGTAATTTTAACTGCCAAATATTACCTGTTTACATCTGTAATAACGCCAACAAGATTTCCAACACTTAATTCCGCATAAACAATGTCAGACCGTAATCGTTTAATATACAGATCCTAAATAATAATAAAAACTACGGTATTGATAAAGCTATCTTGTTATTACTTGTAAAGATTTCATGGACAATAATTTCTGTATCTCATTTTCACATTTTATTATTAAATTTTGTTTTAGTTGATCGGAGGCTTTAAAGCTATGTTTCACTGATAATAATGATTTTGTGTCATCTATGATATTTTCTAATTGATTTCTAAGCGAATTTTCTGCAAATTAAGCTAATGTATATTTACTATATCTACCGTATACTAACCTTCTTTTTCGTAGCAACGACATGCTTTTCTTAAAATCTCAACAACAAGATCCGCATCTGATTTTAGTTCTTCAATATTTTCACCTTTTTTCTCATTTTCTTTTAATGAATCAAAATCAATTTCATCAATTTTCTTTGTAAACAAAGTTATATCTTGATGTAAATTGTGTTTAATAGCTGCGATACTTTGGCCTTTTGTAATCTCTAATTTTATGCCAGCATCCTATAATAAGTTATAATTTTATGGAAATAAAAATTTAAAAAGAACCAATTCAATATTCCTTTGAGTAATATCATTTTCAAGCTGTATTATATGTTTTTCCAGAGCTTTCTCATATTCTTCCAGCTTATTACCCAGTTGAAGATTTCCTTTTTCCATTGTGGAAGAATACAACTGATGAAAATATGAATCCTCACATTTTATTATCCTCAAAATAAACGAACAACATCTTACTAAAGAAACTACTACGAAAGACAAATGCAAAAAATATAAAGTTGTATAAAGTTAGCTTCAAGATTACTAGACCGTAAAAAGCAATGCAAGTTCTTTCTTCCGTCAAAAAAGGACCCTTTAAAAAGTGGAAAAAATTCAAAAACAAACTATAAATGTTTCTAGTTCTTTCTAAATTCAATTGCATGTAGTTCGACAGAGTTAGATGTAAGATAAATATTTTATTATCACAGTAAAAGAATAAATAACGATTCATACACGATTAATAAATTATCAGCTCTTGCCAAAGGATAGTGTTGGAGAGTGAGATTCTGCTGTACTACATGAGAATCCAATACCTGAAAAACAAATTAATAGATTAATCATAAAAAAATGAACTAAATTTTTCTTTTGTGCGCTTTAGTTGAACTTAATTCGAAAATATGATGCAAACTTATATTATTATTAATAACAAATCAGACAAAAAAAATCAAGAAAACCAAAGCAATATTGATAAAAACAATTTGCTTTGAGATATGGCAGTTAATCTCACTCATATAAAACAAAAATTTAATCTTCGATTGGCATTTTACTGTAATCTATTAAGGTTTAGTTACGATACTTACTACTGAGAGAAGGCGGTGCGCAAAAGAAAAATCCATTTCACCGTTGATTATTTATACCTTCAAAGTATGCCAGTGCTTCTTGAACTTCTTCTGATAATTCATTTTTAGCTTCAACACAATCATTAAAACTACAAGCCATAGTTATCACGGTAATAGCAGAATAAATCTAAAAGGAAATAAATATTAGTCCAGATATAAAAGATACAAAAACATACTCCAAAAGCAACAATCAACCCGAAGAGAAGCTAAAATTATTTCAATTTACTTAAATAGAAAAAGTATCTATATAAAAACTTACCCCAAGATATGATGAAAATTTAAAGCCAAGAATCAATGATAAAGCATATAAAGATATCACAATGATAAGAATTAGTTTAACTTTTTTATAAAATTCAGTCGCCATATTTAAAGTAATAATATAACATGAAGCAATACTTGAAAAAAGCAAAGCTTTGTTCAAAAGAAACGATCGATCCGCACATTTTTTTCTCTTTGCCACGTTTGGCAGAATTTCTTCCTTTCTTTTTTTAAATCAATGTGGCTTTCGACACGAAAAGATACGATACAATATGAGTAGTCCCTTTTTTTTCCTCTGTCTCTCTTTCCAACTTTGCTTCACAAATGTGTTTTTATTCTTTTTCCTTCGCTTTTGCCATTTGATTTTATTTTGTTAATTTTTTTAACTTTACTTTATACTTTTTAATTTTTTACATTAATCCTTTGCATATTTGTTATATTTTAGCTATGAATAATCCTTTCCCGCTGTTAACTATCCTTTTACGCGTTTTTTGTTTTGCGCTTAAGCTGTTGATAAAAAATATTTTCTATAACTTCAAATTAGCTGCTCTAAACGTTCATTTTATCCCTATTTCGCTATAACTAAATACGATTAATATATATCTTGTTTATATTAGCTAAATTAGTTTAATATGTATGATTAAAATGATTTACGTGCCGTATTGAACGAGTTTTTTGCTTATAAATTTATATATGTTTATTTACCTCAGAATTCGATTTTAGCAAACATGGGAAAGCCAAAGGGTATCTGTACTGCTCGTAAACTCAGACGTCATCGTCAAGATCAACGCTGGAATGATAAGCGCTACAAGAAGGCTAATCTTGGAACTCGGTGGAAGGCTGATCCTTTCGGTGGTGCTTGTATGGCTAAAGGTATTGTTATTGAAAAGATGTAAGTTAATTTTTTGCTTATTATTCTGTCTATGAAGCTGGAAAGCTTTCCTACTACTTAGACAAATATTCTTCGATGATATCTTAGTTAAATGATGATCTTTTTAGTGGTGTTGAAGCTAAACAACCTAACTCTGCCATCCGCAAGTGTGTTCGTGTTCAACTCATCAAAAACAGCAAGAAAATTACTGCTTTCGTACCAAACGATGGTTGCTTGAATTTTATTGAAGTATGTTTAGTTTATTTTTGTTACTTTAGCAATGAATCTCACTTTTATTATTTTTTAGGAAAACGATGAAGTTCTTGTCTCTGGTTTCGGTCGTAGTGGTCACGCCGTTGGTGATATTCCTGGTGTTCGTTTCAAGGTTGTCAAAGTCGCAAACACTTCTTTATTGGCTTTGTTCCGTGGCAAAAAAGAACGTCCACGTTCATAAATTGTTTCATTGAAGATACACGCTTTTTGTTTGTTTTTGTTGAATAAAATATTTTGAATACTTATTTGTGTTACCCAACAAAATTTGACGCCATCATGATAATTTTTGCGGTGAGGGAATTGAGTCATAAGTAAACTTTCTAAATCGGGCTCTCGGCTGATTTATGAAAAGTTGCGTTTTTAGGTCAACGTCATTCCTGACGCTTCCTTTTTTCTTTGGTTTTGGTTGCGCACAATTTTTTTGGATTGAAAAAGACGTGTGTGTTTTCTTAATATTCAAACGTTTTGTTCAAATCCAGAAGCGTACCAATCGCCGTTATTCGGGAAGATCTCCATTGAAAAGTGTCTATCATAAATGATATTTCACTTTTTCTTGACTTTTGTTTTCGAACAAAAATAAAGGAAAGTGGATTTACGCCTTCGTCTTCCTTGAAATTTCTTTCACATAAAATCAATTTCGACCTGTTTTTCCTTTTTTTCACTTTCATTTTTTATATGCATTTGTAAAAAACGGATCCAGCTGTTATTAGTATTTTTTTGATTATTGCATAACCATTTTCGGCATTAAATTGAATAAGATTATCCATAACTTTTTGGGAGGGCTAAGAAGATTGTGATTTTTATATTTCGTTCTTTTTTTCTGTAATTCATCATCGATTCTAAGACTAAAATTTTAGTTCCAATTTCTTTATATTGTACTGTGGGAATCAAATTTTATTTCTTTCTCTTTTAAAACAGTTGTGAACTTTCTATAAAAACCAATTTGATCTTTATTTTGGAGACATTGTTTTTGGAAGACACTAATCAGAAGAACTGGAACTGTTCCGAAATAGTTGATTACTCAAAAAATAATGTGGTATTCCTTTTTAACAGCCCATTTTTGGTTTAAACTATTTCTTTTTTGTGCAAAATTAGTAATGAAAGAATAAAAACATAGGAACATACTTTGGATAGTATTCCTCCTTTTGCGGTTGGGATTGATGGCCGAACTATACCTACACGCATGAAAATGAGAAAGAGAGGGATATGAAAATGATCCGGTTTTTGAACAGGATGATTGTTGTTGTTCGCGCAAGCAAGAATAAAAAAAAGTGGACGAAATGCAAACCAGCAACAATCGGGCAACCAGAAATGATCATCAAGCGTCGGCAGCAGGAGCAGCAGAAGTAGCGCCATAGGCTCAATTTTGTGATGTCTTCCCTTTCATCCATGAGATAGAGATAGATATTCCTTTTCTCTCTCTTTTTCTTCCCCTTCTCTTAAACTTTTTTTTCTTCCATATTCTTCTTTCTTAAAAGTATGCGCAATTTTTTAAGGAAAGAAATATAAACGCGTTTTTTTAAACGTTTATACAAAGCTTTCAGCATCTTCCCTTCCATGGCTCTCGTCTAAAGTCTACCAATCGTTTTTAACTTTCACCATCGAAAAAAAACTTTCGCAAAAATTTTCACTTGATTGTGGTTTGCCGCAGGCACTTTTTGTGTTGTAGTAGTATTATTCTCCCCCTTTCTTTTTCTTACCCCCCTCTTTTCCATCATTTTTTTGTTATCCATAGAAACAACCCTTTTTTCTTTAGCGGCGCAAGAAAGAGAGATGCATCCGGGACGATGCTCAAAGATTTATGAAAAAAATAGGCAAGAGGAGGGGGTGATGGCTTTTTGCGCATCCGGTGTAATAAGATAAAGGGAGAGAAATTATCAAAGGGGAAGGGGCGGTCATCAATGCCTCACGTGTTATGTTTATTTATTTTTTTTGCCATCTGCAACTTATATGATTTTTTTTCGTTTTCAGGTTTTTAAGAATTGAGTTATTAACGCTGATTAAATTTGTCCCAATCATACACATGGGATTTTTGCGCATTAACTCGGTATCATCCGAGCATATCGCTTCATTAACACTTTTATTTGCGACAATATTATACAATCATTTATCAATATTTACATTCTTTGGTTTACTGATGACTGCCTATATTGCATATAATTATGGAGATTTTATTTATCGCTCATATTTAACCCTTAATCGAGATTTAAGTGGTTTAACACTTCTTCTTCGAGTTAAATTTGATTTAAATCGTCGACTACGAGAAAATCGTGGTATCCATGAAATTTTTTTGGAAATTGTTAATGCACATCCAAATAAAACTGCTATAATTGATGTGCATTCTGGCCGATCCTTAACATTTTCGGAATTTAATGAACTTGCAAATAAATTTGCAAATTATTTTAAAGTAAGCTTTATGGCCATTATCATTTTTTTTATCAATGACAATGATATTTTTTTAGCAACATGGCTATAAAAGAGGGGACGTAATTGCATTATTCATGGAAAACAGCATTGAATTTGTTGCTGCTTGGATAGGACTTGCAAAGATTGGAGTTGTAACAGCTTGGATTAATTCAAATCTTAAAATGGAGCCTTTAGCTCATTGTGTTTTAACTTCTGAAGCCAAAGCCATTATCACTTCCTCACATCTTGCTTCTGGTAAAAACTTCTACCTTTCTCTTTTGAATTTCGTTAATCCCAAATAATTTAGTTTTAAAAGAAACCGAAAATGGCGGTCATTTCAAAAAAGCATCTTTCAAACGGTTCTGTTACGGTAAACCAGAATTATCAGGTCCTTCCAATTATATTGATTTATCTATGGCAATAAATAAAGTAAAATCCACTGAACCTGCCAAAGATTCAACAGTTGATTTTCGAAGTATTCTTTGTTTTATTTATACCAGTGGAACAACGGGATTACCAAAAGCTGCTGTAATGAAACATTTTCGATATTATTCAATGGTTATGGGATCTGCAAAATCTTTTGGAATTTATCCTACTGATCGTATTTACATTTCCATGCCATTATATCATACTTCCGCGGGTATTATTGGAGTTGGTCAAATGCTTCTCACTGGATCAACATGTGTTATTCGACAAAAATTTTCTGCTAGTAATTTTTGGAAAGATTGTGTTAAATATGAATGTACTGCAAGTCAGTACATTGGAGAAATTTGCCGATATTTATTAGCACAACCCCAAATTCCTGAAGAACAAACCCATAAAATGCGTTTAATGTATGGAAATGGACTTCGACAAGAAATTTGGCAAGATTTTGTTGATCGTTTTAAGGTTCGAATTGGTGAATTATATGGTTCAACAGAAGGAACTTCAAATTTAGGTTTGAAAATAAAAAAGATTTTTTTAGCAGCAAAATTTATTTAATTTTTGGTATTTATAGTAAATATTGATGGAAAAGTTGGGGCATGTGGTTTTCTTCCAATTTCACCGCTGACATCACGGATGCATCCGGTTCGTTTAGTAAAAATCGATGAAAGTACTGGAGAAGTTCTTCGCCGCAATGATGGTTTATGTTTTCCATGTCGACCAGGAGAAACTGGCGCAATGGTCTCAACAATTCGAAAAAACAATCCTCTTCTTATGTTTGAAGGATATTTAAATAAAAGTGAAACAAGTAAAAAAGTTATTTGTAATGTTTTTCGGAAAGGTGATACGGCATTTTTAACTGGTAATATTGAAAAAAAATTTTACACAAAAGGATTACTGTATTTTTATTTGTAGGAGATATTTTACATTGGGATAGACTTGGATACGTTTATTTCAAAGATCGAACTGGTGATACTTTCAGATGGAAAGGTGAAAATGTTAGTACTACAGAAGTTGAAGCAGTTTTAATGCCTCTTTCTTCTATTACTGATGTTACAGTATATGGAGTAAAAATTCCAAGTAAGTTTGGTGAAAATCTGACGGTTTTGAAAAGAAAATTTTTAGATACAGAAGGACGAGCTGGAATGGCAGCAATTGTAAAATCCCCAAAAGCTCCAGATAACGATGAAGTAATTTTTTGCCTTGATTTTTTTTTGAAAACTAAGATCAATACTTATTTTTGCAGGAATTTATGCAAATTATTACATCCAAAGTTTCGTCATGTCTTGCAACATATGCAATACCAATGTTTGTAAGGCTTTGTAGTAGTGTTGATAGAACAGGTATTTTAATGGATATGACTTTAAAGAACCTTTTTTGAAAACTTGACAATTTTTTTAGGTACATTTAAACTTGTTAAAACTCATTTACAACAAACTTCATATGATACTTCTGATCCATTATATTATTGGAATTCTTCAAAAAAAAGATATTTGCCATTTACCGATAAAGAAAGACAAAAACTTGATGCTGGTATTGATATTTCTTGCCTTTAAAACAAAAGATTTTACAACCTTAAAAAAAGCCATAACCTATTTTTTTCATGTTTTATTCGTGTTAAATATGTATATGTGTGTTATTTTTTAATTATTTTCATAGTCTATTAATTAGTTTAGTAGTTCTTTTTCTCTGTTGTTATTTCTTACAAAAAGCAACTTATATTTATCATCATCATCATTATTGGTTTCTCGTTCAAATGTTCTTTTGAACAATATATGTTTTTTTTTCAAAGTCATCAAATATTGTTTTGGCCCTTATTATATTTAGGGCGGTCTTTTTATGTCTATATCTTTTCATATTAATTTTTTTTGTGATTTCTTTTTTTTCGATATGAACGATTGTCGTTTACAAGAACGTTTTTTTGTTGGTTGCTTTTTTTTTGAGTAGTTTGTCTCACTTTTTTTTTGGTAATTGCTTCTTTTTTTCTTAAATTTGTTAATTTTTGGAAATTTTAATATTTTTTTTGCTTCAAACCCCCCGAATCTTTGTTTTATTCCATTTTTATCTAAAAGAAGCAAAAACTTTTGCGGGTTTTTTTCTCAATTTTCCGTAAATTTTTGCAAAGAAAAAAAATAAACTTTTATAAATGTATTTCATTTGATTTGACAATTTGCAATTAATTTACATTTAGATGGCTTGTAAAAAAGGTGCTTGTGGAGGTCCTGGTTATGCCACCCCTGCGGAAGCAATAAAAGGTCCAAGAGAAAAGGTCTTATTTATTACAGCTCCAAGTTGTCAACCTGATAAAGCTCCTGATGCTCTTGTAACGATTGATGTTGATCCTGAAAGTAAAACGTTTGGAAAAGCATTATGCAAACTTTTAATGCCAAATTTGGGTGATGAAGTGCATCATATGGGATGGAATGTTTGTTCAAGCTGTCATGGGTCATCAGAATTACAACGAAGTCATTTGGTTTTGCCATGTTTAAATTCTTCAAGAATTTATATTATTGATACAACAAATCCATCAAATTTAACTATTACAAAGATAATTGAAAAAGAAACTTTGCAAAAGTTTAATGTCACATTTCCGCATACTGCACATTGCTTGGCTGATGGAAATATTATGGTCAGCACCCTCGGTGATGCAAATGATAATAATAAATGTAGTTTAACCTTTGTTCTTTTCATCAACGAAAACAATTTTAATTATAGGTGATTTTTTGCTTATTGATAACAAAACCTTTGAACCTATTGGAACATGGACAAAACAAAATTTGACTTCTGAAAAAAATCTTTTTGGTTATGATTTTTGGTATCAACCATTTCATAATGTCATGTTAAGCACAGAATGGGGAACACCAAAAAATATTTTCCCAGGTTTCAATCCAGAAGATGTTGCAAAAGGTTGAAATTATCATAATCGGATTTAAAAATAAACATATTTTTAGGTTATTACGGTAATAAAATAAATGTTTTTGACTGGAAAGAAAAAACTATGAAACAATCAATAACATTAGAAGGTGAAGAAGGATGGCTTCCACTTGAAGTCCGATTTAAGCACAATCCAGAAGATAAAAATGCTTTTATTGGAACTGCACTGGGATCTGCATTATTCCATGTTTATAAAGATGAAGGCAGTGATTTGAAAATGAAATCACGACTCGCCGCTACAGTATTACCGAAGAAAGTTGAAAATTGGGCTTTACCAGTTATGCCTGGATTAATAACTGATATCATCATTTCAATGGATGATAATTTTATCTTTTTCTCAAATTGGCTTCATGGTGATATTCGAATGTATGATATCCGAGATCCCTTTAATGTTAAATTGGTTGGACAAGTTTTTGTTGGTGGCAGTATTCATAAAGAAAGTGATGTAATTGTTACCGAAGATCAAGAGTTAAAGGTTTGTAATTGTTTTTTACTCTTTTTTTATGCAACATAAAACAATTGCATTTATTTAGGAACAACCTGATGCAGTATATATCAAAGGGCTAAAGATTGATGGTGGGCCACAAATGTTGCAGTTATCTTTAGATGGCTCACGTTTGTATGTTACAACTTCATTGTACCGAAAATGGGATGAACAATTCTATCCAAGTTTAATAGAAAATGGGGCAAAACTGTTTTTAGTTGAAATTGATAACGATTTAAAGAGCAAGACAGAAAATCGATTAAAGTTAAACAAAGACTTTTTATTTGACTTTGGAAAACTTTTTGATAACGGTATTCCTTATCTTGCACATGAGATGCGTTATCCAAATGGAGATTGTACTTCTGATATATTTTTGAAATAAATTACACTTCTTTTGAAATGCATAAATGCATATTACAATGTTAAATAAAAGTGAAAACCAATAAAAAGTTTCATTAACACACTAATACATATGTCATCATCTCTTGAAAAAAAGAGGCTTTATTTGTTTAGTTACATACAGGTGAAGCAGCATTGAATCATCATCGTTCAACGTCAAACAGGCAATGAATAGGACTGATAAGGCCCATCTTAAGGTGTGTCATTCCATACTTTTTATATATGTTAAAAAATCGTTAAAAGCAAGAATAAAAAAAGTTTCATTGTCATTTATTTTCATTTTTTGTTTGGGTTGATTGTTGGTGCTGCTTCGTCCTCCTTAAACAAAGATGCATCTTATTGAACACCCATGTATACCATTTTCAACTCCAATCTTTGAAGGTTTACGACATGATTCTAAAATTCATATCCATGGACATGCATTCCCTGGCCCACAAGAAAGTTTCTGCGTTGAACTTTTTTGTGGATCAGATATTGCCTTGCATTTAAATCTTTCATTTGGTTGTGATCCACATATTCGGTTGAATTCACGTGTAAATGGTATGTGGCAATGTGAAGAACGTCATCACAATCCTCTTTGTATCGAAGAACATTTTCATTTAAAAATTAAAAACCATCATCATCATTTGGAAGTTTGTTCATGATTTTTATTTATTAATTCTTAATTTAAAACATTTTTAGATAAAACTTAATGGCCATCATATTTGTAACTTTGAACATAGATTGCCTTCACATTGTATTAACCTTTTTGGAATTAATGGAGATATTAGTGTTCACAAAATCCACTTCGAAGACTTCCATCATCATAACCATGGAGGACATCACAACTCTTCATACCCTGTTCCACCATATTACCCCACAAATTATGCCCCTCCAGTTGGATATGGTGCTCCCGTTGTTATCGTTGAAGAAGGACATCACCATCATCATCATGGTTTGATGCATGATCTATTCCATCATCATGGACACCATCATCATCATCACCATCATTAAACACTTTTTTTTATCTGTTTAAAGAAACAATTTTTGTATTAAAAACTTTTGTTATTAATTGTGTTAATCTTTATTACATTTTAACTTGTCTCTAATAATAAAATTCATTATAAAACAATAAAAATATAAGATAATTAAAGTCGAGACTATATTTCAAACAAATTTTCTCTGCGCTTAGAGGTCCTTTTTTTAATAATATAAAAAACAATATTTTAAAAAAGAGGAAGATGACTTTGAACAAGCATTATAATAATATGTGGTATAAAAGAAGAAAAAAATACAATGTATGTGTGTGTGAAGAAAAAAAAAGAAAGAAGGAAAACAAATTACAGTATAAAAAAAATCAAGAGACATTCTTGAAATTTTTTTTATGATTTCCTTGTCCAAAAAGCGACAGAGGCACAGGTTTTCAAGAAGAAAAAGAAATAAACAAGAAAAAGAACAAATATCAAACAAAAGATAATTTTAAAAATCCCGACATCAACGAATGATAAAAAGAAAGGATAAGAAAAATCAAGTTAACGAAAAACTATATTTTCTTTTTTTTTGCAATACTGCTTAATTTAGTCCCTTCCAAAGAAAAATATTAGAAGGTCAAAAACAAATATTTTTAGAGAGCATATTGAAAAAGAAGGACCTGATGCCACCAAAACAGCTGCGGTAAAAAAAATTCTTTTTAAAAAAAAGAGGGATAAGATAAAAAATAAAGAAGAAGAAGAAGTGATTGGTTGTCTGGGTATGCTTTTAAGCGCGCTTCCTCAAAGATAATAAAAACAAGAAATTTTTTAAGGGGGTTTTGAGCATTAAAAAAAGCAAATAATTCAAAAAAAGCCATCAATCAAAGTCAATGTTCATAGCTAAAAAAATCATTAACATAAAAAAAGTCATGGATAGCTAGAAACACAAGAAAGATAGAGAGAGAGAGAAAAAATAACGGGGAAAAAGAGAAAGCATCATTTGAAATAAAGAAAAAAAAACATCTATGGAAAAATTTTTCATTTGAAAAAAATATGAAGGGCAAAATACGGCATTTTTCTTTTTTTAGAATTATTTAAAAATTTTAAATAAATTTTAATATTCTTACTCCGCAACAAGATGGATAGAAACTGACATCAGATTTTTGTCAGAATTATTATTTTTGGAAAGTGACTTTTTTGTTTACAAAAATATATTTTACTTCTATAAAAGGAATATAAAAGAAAGACGGCAGCATTTTATCGCTACACAATTTTTAACAATAAAAAAAAACTTTGAAAAAAAGAAAACTAAGAATTTGATTTTTTTGTATTTGAAAAAACAAAAGATTTAATGATGATTATCCATTGCAGCCGTAATTGTCCAAGATGGATCTCCACTACGATGAACATGAACACAAACCCATCCACGGCCATTACGTTTTTGCCAAACGCGTGTTTCTTGACTCTTAAAAAAGGCATGGAATAAACATAAATTTAAAAAAAAAGCTTTTAAAAAAACATACTTGTCGAGTGCGTGCTTCACCATTTTTATCAATGTATTGAATTAATCGAACATACGCAATACAAGCTCCTTCTTCACCCATAAGATGAACATTCGGATTAAGGACTGTAGTATGAATTTGTGGCTTTCTTGCTGTATTTGCATTCATCGCAGCTGCTAAAAGCGGATATTTAGAATTTTAAATGTTATTTTTATCAAAATAGAAACGCATTAAGATTAATAAGAAGATATTAATAAATCTTACCATTATCAAAGTAAAACTTATGAAAATCTAAATCTTCAACAAGATTTCCTTGAGCTTCTGGTTCAAAGCATGTCATTGAAGGATCACATAAACGACTAAAAGAAGTGTTTTTTTTGTATTCTTTTTAAAAAAAAGTGAGTAAGATGCTTACGAATAAGTTTCAAAGTCTTTGCATGCAATTGCATCTTGGAGTTGCTGAGTAACACGTACAATTTCTTGTTTTTGCGCTAAAATAATATACAAATAAAAAAATTGATATTGTATCAACAATTTTTTTAGTCAAAAACTTCAAAAAATTTTTCTCTTTGATAAACTCCAACTTAAAGTTTTTTGTATTGAATTTTTAGTATGATTTTAACCAAAAATAAGTTATATAAATTAAAAAAATAATTAATGTCAAACTCAAAGGTCAATCTTTAAAAAATAATGGAATTAATAAAATATAAAAGCTTTGGCAGATGCAAAAATATAAGCAATAAAATATTAATTTATTATATATTTTTTTCTTACATCTTGCAAGATCACTCTTTTTTGATGGAGACGCTGTTACCACGGGTGGTAAAGTAGACGATGATGGCATTGAACTAATTCCAGGTGATGGGGAATGCCCCGAAACCGGATACGGACTTTTACTCATTGCATATAAAAAATATGATTTTTTTTGCAAAATTTGAATAAATATCAGTTTTTAGCAAATAATCATCAAAATTTGAATAATTTGACGCATTCTTAAATGATGCCCTTGAAATAATTTGAAGAATCAGTGTTTTCAGAGAATTTTAAATAAATAAACAAATTTTCTCTCAAAAAACTACACGAAAAAAATTATTGCCGGGTGTCGACAACGCAGTTTAAAAATATTTATCGAAAAAAAAAGTACGGCAGCGGTCCCACAAAACAAGGGATGACTTAGTCGATATAGACGAAAAAAAAAATATATAAAGATGAGAGCACTTGCTATTTTTGTGTGAGGCTTTTGGGACACAAAAGCGGTGTAAGCACCATTAGTAGTGTTTTTCTTGTTGTTGCGGCGGGCAATTTTAGCAGCGGGCAGTCAAAGCGGCAAAAAAAATATATATGTATCTTCGGGTTTTTTCCCTTTCTTCAATTTTTTTTCCTTTCTTCTTTTCTTACTTTTTTGCCTGCAGGCTGTGAAGCAATGCACTGTTGCATCAAATAGAGAACCTTCGATTTGTGGAGATAAGCAAAAAAAAATGAACCTTTAGGATGGATGAAGCAAAAAAAGCCCAGGATATTTGCTGTTGCTGTTAAAAAAAAGTAGTCACCCATAAAAACGTCACTTTCTTTTTGACTGACCTCTATTATTGACATGAACGTTTTTTTTCTCTATTTTCTTCCTTTTCTTAGGTTTTTGCCAAAAGCATGGGTAAAGTTTTTGTTTTTTCTTTAATTCTTCCTTTAGAAATTTTCTTTTCACGTCAATTTTGAGCTATCTTGTGTATGCCTTTTTTTTGCTTTCATGCCCAGAAGCAAAATCTTTGACGTATCATGGAAACACCGAAAAAAAAAGTATGGCGTCCGTTGCTTTAATTTTTTTTCTTTCAAAAACTTATTTTTTCAAAAAAAAAACACACAGGCAAAAATTTTTATGCAAAAAAAAGTTTCACTGCAAAAAAATAAAATGAAAGAGCTCACACTTAGTGCCATTTTAAAAATATGGTAAGAAAAAAAACTTGAACATGAATTCAAAATTTTTTCAAATTTGTTTTACCATTTCTTTTGTATTTTTTTAAATTTTTGTGATAAATGTTAAATAATATTATCAGTCACCGTACTCCAAAACAACAAATGGTTATATTTTCATGTGTGTTTGTGATGTGTGATATATATTAATAATTTGTAAAAAAATGCAAGACGATTAAAATGGAAAAAAGTTAAAGCGCTTTTGGTAGTGTATTTGTGCATTATAATGTGCAATAATATGAGTAATAAGAAAAAAGCATTTAGGGATAAGGATCAATTACCAATAAATGTATTGTTTAGCACAAGGAAAAAATTGTTAAGCATACCAAAAGAAAGAAACCGATCTATTTAAGGGTTACTAAAAAAGCATCAGGGAAAAAAGAGATATATAACTGTATATTTTTTGGGATTTTGACTAACACAACAAAGCTTTTTTTTCTATATTTTTTCATTAATGTTTTTTTAAACTTCATTTTTCATATCCCTCACCTGAGACATTTGCTGCATTTGGAGGTACAGCATTTCGTTGTTGTTGTTGTTGTATATGCCCTGCAGCTTGATGATTTAAAAAGCTTTGAATTTCTGCAGTTGAGGCTGGAGGAGCTGGTGATGCACCCGCTGAGGCTGGATTAGAAGCATTCCCAGTAGCATTATTCAACGCAATTACAGTCCCAGAAGAAGTTTTGACTGCAACGGCAGCATTTGGATCAACGTGAACAACGGTGTTTTCATGTTTAAGTACACCACCACTGGTTCCAGCTATGATAGAAAAAAAAATGAACAACAATACAAGCAAGCGTTTTAAATATCTTTTTTAAAAAAATAAATAACAAAGTGCAATGTTTTGCGTGTTTTTAATTTAAAAGTTTTTTTTAAAAAAGTGTGAAGGGGGAAAAGTGTTAAAGGATAGAGATAGATAGAGAAAGCGAAAGTGAGATTTTTTTTAAAAATATATAAAATATTGAAAATAGTTCAAAGTAAGTTTAAGGTTTACGGTGACCAAAAAAAGAACAAATTGCGCAAAATATCCCGAAAATAACCGCTTGCTAAACGCGCGAAAACTGGATAGTAACAAAAAGTAGAAGAAGGAGAAAAAGACAGGAAGAAGAAACAATTAGAAAAAAATAGAAAAAAAATGTGAAAAATTTAAAATCTTTGTTTTAAAAAAACAACAAGTGTTAAAACAAACATACCAAAACATATTAAAAAAGTCTAATAATTGTTTTTTTTTAATATTTTGTTTTAAAAAAATATATATAATAATTATTACTCCAATTGTGAAGAAGAATGATGCACCAAAAAGCTTCTTTATTAAAGTGTTTAGCAAGCAGGTTGTTGCGCACATCAAACAAAATTATTTTCAAAAAAGAAACAACGAATATTAATTAAAGCAGCTCACAGCAAACTTTTTAAAAAAGAAAAGATTAGGGAAGTTAAACAACAAATATGGTAGAAAATAATACAGGGAATTAGTTTTGATTTGTTTTGTATAAAAAAACAAAAACAATAGGATAATAAAAAAAATACAAACAAGCAAGCCAAAAAAGCAGAGCAAAAGCAAAAAAAAAGCGGTCAAGAGAATACAACATAAAGGGGAAGGTAGAAGACATAAGAAGCAATGAAAAAAATAAGTTACAGAAAATTAAAATATTATTATTTATTAAAGCATCTTTTTTGAATGAATTTTTTTCTTCAAACAAAAATAGTTTTTTTTGTGTGCAAAAAAAGAGAGAAGCAAAAGCATAAAAAATTTAAAAAAGCGGTTGTTTTCTTTATTTTTTTTTGAATTTTTTTAAAAAGCGTTTAAGTTTTTTCTTTTTAAGAAATGTAAAAAAAGAAAAGAACAATTACGGTATTATTTTAAAGTTAAATAAATTAGAAAATGGTTTGGCTTTTTTGGTTGGTAAGATTTGAAGAAAAAAAAGTATAACTGAATAAGCTATATTATATATTATTACAAAGGAGGATAGAATTCAAAAAATTATAGGAATGGAATAATTGTGGAAGTGAAGATTTAAAAATCACCTTTCTCGCCATCTTGTTCATCAATTGTTTGTGAAGATTCACTGGATTCTTTGATTGTTGAAGGTGGAGCTTCTTTTTTATTTAATAAATTTCGACCTAAAATTCATTGGATTAACTTTTTTAGCTAAAAAATATTTTCCCCCCAATTTTTAACATGTTTGAGTTTAAAAAACCTTTAAAATTGCTAGTTGCTTGTTTTCTTTTAACTTTTTCCCTAACCTGGTGTAAGACTTTCAAGATTTTTGTTAAGCTCATTAACAAATTGTTGAATTTCAATAAATTCTTTATCAAGTGAAGAATAATTAGGTAAAGATTCAATGGATTCTCGGAGACTGACATGACCTGAGTCACATACAGATGAAAAAATTTGTTGTTTATCAAAAATTAATGAAGTTGAACGTCCAAAGTATAAATCTGTTGATGCTGATGTCAGAGAAATTGATGACGACCATCTTTTCCTTCTTTCATATTTTTTTCTACGAAATCGAAATCGTGAATCTGGTAAAAAGGCATGAGATTGTGGAAAAAAGCTATCATCAACTGATTTAAATAAAGTTGGAGTAGATTTAATGACAGGTTTTAGGTCAGAACTTTCAGACTTTTGTTGTTTTTTATTGCTATTGTTATTATCATCATCATCAAATCTTCGTTGAGGAGGATTTGGTGAAAAGCTTACAATAAGCCAAATAATAATTGATAATAAAAGTGGCCAAGCGAATTCACAAAAATTCCAAAATTCTTTAATAAATTCATTTGAGGCCATTTAAATAAATAAATAAAAAGTGGGATAAAAACTATCTTTCAAGAAACGATGGCTGGGACAATATTACCAAAGAATCCAAGATAAATTTAATTTAAAAAAATATAACCAAAGCATACTTCTTTTTTTATTCACTTAGACATAAATAAACAGTGCTCAATTAATTTAAATCATCTTGTAAAGTTCCTCTTTTCGATTTTTTTCTTCTTTCTATTTTTTTTCGCAAACACAACTAAATTTAAGTTCAAAGCTTTGGCGGCTTTTTTCTTTCTATCTAATGTGTGTGTATGTATGTTATCTCAAAAACATTACGAATGCTTGGGATAGGAAGAAAAAAAAAGAACACACTTGGTGAAGAAGAAGATGAGCAAAAATATCTTTGCAGACAATTTAACTGCTTTACTAAATGCGACGACCGAGAGAGAAAAAAAGATGGGAAAAAAATTCCGGCACAACTCTGATGTGACGAATCCTTTTCCTTTTGCTTTCTTTCTTTTTTTTTGTTAAACAAAGATCCGAGAAAAAAAGAAGAGATAAAGCAAATAAAAAAAAGAGACAAAAATGTAGCTACCAATAAATTTATTAAAGAGATATATGCTCTTTTTTTATTGAATATTCTTTTTTGCCCCAAAAATTATTGATTAACTTGATGCACCCTTTTGAAAACAAAATTTTTATTCAAATTTTTTTTTCTTACCATTACTTGAAATTGTATCAAAGGATAAACTAGAATTTGATGATCCAACATTCGCTATGATACCCGCTAATTCAACAATTTCAATTAATTTTTTTGCAGTTTCTGGGCCATTTAGTGAAAGAGCCCGTTGCTTTTTCGAATGATAACTAGCTTTTAAAGTTTGCTCAGAATCACTTCGTCCCCATAGTGATGTTCCTATTGATTTATTCCATTTCAATGACTTTGGCATAACAATAAGAATAGAAATAATATATCAACATTAAAAAAATTATATTTTTTCAACAACAAATTTTTTTCCATTAGTAGTTGGACATAATAATAATAATAAACTGTCAAAAAAAGAGCTAACTCAACAAGCTCCTACTACTGCTGTTTACGCTTTATATCCTCCAGAAGACGAAAAAAATGTATATATATATATTTTTATAAGAAGAGAATTCCGCTTCCTTCTATTTTAGCCAAAAGCAAGAAACAACAAAATAGCTTCAAGTCACGCTAGAATTTCTTCAGAGGCTTTTCCTTCTATTTTGTAAAAAAAAGAAGGAATTACCTCGACTTGCTTCAAAGGCTGTTAGCTACTACGTATCATGATTAAGATGGAAAGCAAGCAAAAAAAAAGAAAAGACAGAAAGAAAGTTTGTCAGTAATCGGTTTAGTCTCTCTCACTTAACGACAAAAGTGAAAGTGACAGTAAAAGAAAGGTTTTTTTAATTTAATATAAAAGTTTGAAGTGAAATTATAAAAAAAAAGTTTTTTACCTTGGTCTTGTGGTGACCGAATATCAGAAGATACAGTATTATATTTATTTGTTGTACTGGGTACAGGTATACATACATCAGTATATGAATTGCTTCGATGTTGTTGGGGCGGAGATTGAACTGGTGTTTCTGATCTAATTGCAGATGGCACAGATATTGTTGAATCACTGACTACAGTACCCGAATCAAAACTTGATCTATTTGAAGAAATATTATTGATATTTTGTGGCAGTGGTGGAGTAGTTGGGGTTGAGCGAATTGCAATTTGTGGAGATCCAATTGGATATGTTGCAGGTGCAGGGGCAGAGGATTTTCTTTGCCTATATTTAAGAGCATAATGGTAGAGGGGGGACTTTCAATTGCACGCAACACTTTTATATTTTCTTTCATTCAGAGAAAAAAAGGAACTCACTTTGTGCTTTGTGTTTTTCGACCTCTTACTAAATCTACAAAACTTGAAAGAAATTTTGGTGTACTAGACCGAGATGGACTTTCTGAGCGTTGTTTAATTCGTTCACTATCACATCGATTAAATGCTGATGAAGAAGAAGATGGATCAGTCATTTCAGAGAAATTTTGTTCTGAATTACTTGAAGCTGGTGGAATTCCATCTGTTGCAGCGCGTAATCGAGCACTCGATGGTGAAATTGGAGGTAACTGTGATGCAGCATTTGATGCTGCTGCTGCTGTTGCAGCAGAGCGGTCAGATTTTCGCCGTCTTATATTTAAATGTTTCATCTTCTTTTTTTTTCACGAAAAAGAAAAGATGGAATAAATAATTTAAAATATCATGAACTAAAAAGAAATTCCAACAACAATATACTGTGATATATATAAAAGAAGGGGAGCGCGTGTGCTATCCATAACAGAAGAAAAAAAAAGGAAGAAAACAAATTTTAGTAAAACTTTTTTTTTTCAAAAAAATGCTTCAAGCCAAAAAGGGGGCGGTGTTGTTAGATACCAAAAAGTTAGCGACAATTGGTAGGTTCTTTCTTTCAAGAAAAAAAAATTGCACTTTAACTTGAAGTTTAATAATTGCTACAATAAAAAATAATAAAGTTTTTTTTTCTGTCAAAAAAAGCTGCTGCTAAAAAACAGATGCCTGCAGGGGAAGATCAACAACACAGATGTTTACAGTCATTTAACACCATCTGTTGTAGCAAAAGATTTTGTTGTTAACGGAGTTCATATATTTTTTGTTGGTGCCAAAAAAATTTAAAACTTTGTAAAATTAAAAATTTGAATCAGTTTTTTTTTGCAAAAAGTTGTTTTCAAAAAAGTTGTCTAAAAAATAAATGTAAAAGGAGGTATGAATAAGTGTCTCCATCATTCATGATGATGATTCGACAAAACAAAATAACCTGCTCAAGCATTAAAAAAATAGTGTGTGAACACGGAAGAAAGTAGAGAATGCAAAAAAAAACAGTAGAGAGAGAGCCGATACTTTCTTATTTTTTTTCTTTTCATCTAACGTGGACAATCAAAAAGTGCGCAACGCTTAATGAAAAAAATATATATCAAAAGAAATGATAAGGCGGACGCGGAAAACAAAAAAAAAGTGTTTTGGGGGGTTGAATTGCTCCTCAACTTAACGCTCTGGCTTTCTTGCTCAGACTGGTCTTTTTCTTCTTCTTCCATCTACAAGGAGGCAGAAAAAAACGAAGAAGTAGTAGTAATTTCTAAGACTCCCTTTTTTCCTCTGCTATTAAGAGTTCACCAAAAAAAATAACTTTAATCAATATACCAAAAAGTCATTTTTGTAAAAAAAAACATGATCAAAGGAAAAAAAACTGAATGAATGTCAGTAGATCCATGTCCTTCTTTCTTCTTTTTTGACTTGGCCAAAAACGAACCAAAGAAGGAAAGAGCAAAAAACATATAAAAGAAGGTATAAAAAAAATTTGTCACGCATTTTGATGTGATCGCATGGAAGAAAAACAAACATAAAAATGAACGCTGCTGAATAAAGAAGAAATTAAAAAGAAAGAAGAAAGAGGAGGAAGAGGAGGAAAAAAAGCTGAGAAGAAGCAGTTAATGCGTTTTGGGGCTGGTAAAGTAATTGCTTATCTTTATTCGATTTTATTGAAATGAAAATAAGCTGTGAAAAAAAAAACATAACACCCTCGTAAAATCATGAAAAAAGAAGGAATAAAAATGGTTGGATAAAAAAAATTTTTTTTATATAAAAATTCTTATGCATTTAAAGGAGACTGAAAATAAACACGTGTTGGTAAAAAAGTATATTTGAGGGCAAAGTTTTGTTATATATAACAAACCCTTCACAACAATCTGTCGACTCTTCTAACAATGCTTTCAATTCTTTTTTTCTTATAAAAAACGACATTTTTTGGAAGCAGCTTTTCTTTGAAGACCACAGAAACCCACCCAAAAAAATGGGCTGTTCATTACAATTTTTTTGCATATTCTTAACAAAAAAAGCTTTTTTTTGTCTAAAACATTACCACATGCCCCAAAGTAATGCCTTCCAACACAGAATGAAAATGAAAAAAAAACTGACGATTCTTCAATTTATGAAGATGAAGCAATCCCATGGCTTTTTTTCTGTTAAAAAATGAAGAAATATTGAGAAAAAAAAGCTTTGAAGAACTTTAAAATGAAAAAAAAAGAAAAGAAAATTTGACTTACAAAGTCGTATATATTTATATTTTAAGCCAAAAAAAAGTCATTTCAATTCGTCAAATTGTGACAATTTGATGCATATATATGGTTAAGGCATCTATCAACAACAAGCAACTAGCAATTTAATTTTTTTAATATGTAATTTTTTTTCAACACATTTTTGTACCGTATATACACATATTCATCATACTATACAATTTTAGCAATTTTTTAAAACAAAAGAAATAAAAGGCTAAACTTACTTGATAAATTGCGGGTGGCAATCATTGTTGTAAGGATAGCTCCCTGAAAAAATGATGGCATTTTTAAAAAATTTATTTTCTTTTAAAATTACAGGTTTTCAAGCATTTAAAACTATAGAAAAAATGAAAGGATTTAAAAAAAGTAAAAAAGCGATAGATTGTTAGAGGCCTTTAAGCAAATTTTAGTTTAGAGCATAAATTGTGTTTCTATATTATTAAATTTTTAACAAAAAAATTTTTTTAGAAAAAAAAGATTACATGTTAGTGTAATTCTGACGTTAGAATTTTCTCTCTTTTTTGTTAGATTTATTACTGTAAAAAGGAAACCAACCAATAAAGTTATAGCAAAAAAAAGAAAAAATAAAACAAAAAAATCAACGGACTTTACAAGACAAAATAATAAGAAGTCAAGCAGTTAAAGAAGTATATGAGTCACACCAAGTGTTTTGTAACATTTATGAATATAAAAAAAATTGATTGATTTTTTTTTTGAAATTTTTAAAAGAAAAAAACTCTTGATGATACACTGTGTTTTTTTTGTCATGGTTCAACTTTGCATGCAACCCGTCATCAATCCCGAGATTAAAATAAAGCAAAAGCAGTTTTTTTACAAAGCGCGAGAAAAAAAGACTAGCAGAGCAGAGATATTATTATTTTTTTTTAAAAATTATTATTTTTTAACATATTATATTAATATTATTTTTTTTTTATTATTGTATGCGTACCTCCATATGAGCCCGCTTCGGTGGAAGTGGGGTTACTGTACAAGATACTGAAGTGAATGTGCCATCGGAAAGACCATTAATATTATTATTATTATTATTACTCGTTGAAGGACTACATAATTCTGGACCAATTGTTGGGGTTGTTGGTGTACTTGAATTATTATTATCTGATTGGGGTGGTGGAGTTGGTTGATTTCGGGAACCAGTAAATGAACTTGTTGAACCTGCACTGCTTGAAATGTTTCGGAATGCGCTACTCATTCGATTGACAACTGTCACAGCAGAAATTGCAGCCTGAGCAAAAAGGGCACATCGTAGTAAAAAAAAGGAACGAAAAAAGAACAACAACACAATAAAATTACAACTTGTATAATTTTTTTTCTCTCTTTTTTTTTCTTTTCTCTATTACAATTTTTTTTGATTAAAAAGAACTTTTAAACCATCTTTTTTTTTGATAGAAGTTAAATAAATGCCAAAAAGAGGCATTTTTCTGTAATTGTTTTTTTTACACGCCACATAACAGGTTTAAAAAATGCACTACACTTTGACAATAGGAAGCAGAAAAAAAGGTGATCACTTTTTTTTAGGTGAAAAATGTAAAGCTAAGTTGAAGAAAAATATATATAATGGGTTTATGTATGTTTTTGTAGTAAAAAAAATTATTCACATTAAGAAGGGAGCATTCTGAAAACTGAACGAACGAGGAATGCTTACCTTTAACTTCCGTCTTGCATTAAATTTGCGAAGACAGTCTACGGTATCCTGTCGATGCATCATTGAAGCAACACGATCACGATTCTAGAAATTATTTTTATTAAAGCTTTAAAATGATCCATATTTTTATTGTTGAAAACTTACGCAAATCCATGGTACACGTAAAGCTTGATCAGCAGTAATACGCTTTTTAGGATTAACTGTGAGCATACTATCAATTAAATGTTTAGCTTCTGGGGTTACAGTATCCCATTCAGGACTTGGATACTATAAAATGGGAAATTAAAGTGAAACAATATTTTTAAATAATAAAGAAAACATACGTCATAAGCACCGGCTTTAATTTGATTATACAATCTATGCTGATCTTCATCCCAGAAGGGCGGATAACCAACAAGTAAAATGTATAAAATTACACCACATGCCCATAAATCTACTGCACGACCATATGGATCTTTTTTGAGAACTTCAGGGGATAAATATCCAGGTGTCCCAGCAAAACCATACCAAGCTTCTGAATCACCTTGAACTTCAATGGCAAGACCAAAATCCGCTAATTTAACTGCAGCACCTTTTGCTCGACTTGCAAGTAAAAGATTTTCAGGTTTTAAATCTCTGTGAACAATATTATTTGCATGACAGTATGCAATTGATTCAAGGATTTGTTGAATGCAATGACTGGCATCTGCTTCACTGTAAAATTCACGTGCAACAATGTCTTCAAATAATTCACCACCAGTTACGCTTAAAAATAAATTATTTTTTTGACATGTTTAAACATAAAAATACATACAGATCAAAAACTAAATAATGAAAACCCTCTTCTTGAATACTATCATGTAATCTAACAATATTGGTATGCTGTAATTTGCGGCAAATTCGGGCTTCACGTTCTAATTTTTGGAAATCTGAAAAAAGGACAGCTTTACCGTAACCAACAATTTTTAACCTTTTTTTCTACAAACCTCTTGCAGAAAGTTTTCGAGTATTAATAATTTTTGCTGCAAATTCCATACCAGTGGTTTTTTGGATACATCTTCGTACAACCGAAAATGCTCCTCTAAAAAAGGTATGAATTTCATATTTCCGTCCTTAAAATTATTTTCAAATAAAAGACACATACTTTCCAAGTTCATCTTTAACTTCATAATTATCACTAAACTTTGTTGATAAATTATTCATAATTGGAGGAACCACCATATCATTCATAAATACGTGTCTTTATTATTATTATTTGACCCGAGGAACCAAAAAAAAGAAGGAAGAAGAGAAGAGGAGGAAGAAGAAAATATTCAAAATTTGAAGTTTCAACTAACAGGTCGAGAACATACTTTTGCTTAACTTTGTCTCCTTAAGGGTAAATAATTGAGCGTTGCTTCTTCCGTAGATGCTTCTTCTGTAACAATTTCTTTTTTTTTTCAAAACATAATTATGGCAATTAAGACTTTTTTTTCAGTATATATTCTTTTTTCACGAAACTTTTTTTCACGAAAAAAGGAAAAAAAAATGGCAAATGCCTACACGGACACGATGGTAATACCAAAGTTGTGGCATAATAATGGCTTGTAAAAGGCAAAGAGAGAAAAAAACGTCAAAAACAATTAGACATTGTCAAAATAAAACATAAAGAAAAAAAATGAATGCTTACGGATGGAAAAAAGCATATTATTTACAATTGCAAATAGCATTTAACAACCATAAAAAAATCTATGAACTGTATTCCACGAAAAAAGAAGAAAAACGAATCAAAAAAGAGAGACATTCTTCTTAAAATTTAAGACTTAAATATGATGAGAAAGAAAAGAAAGCTGCAATAATCTTTTGTTATGTTGTTGATAAGGAATAAAAAAAGAAAAGAGGTTTCACATATTTTTTTTAATATCTTTTACAAAAAGGAATAAAAAATATATTGTTAAAAAGTATAAGAGTGTAGCACTCCTTAAAGTGTTTAAAAAATATTTTTTTTTTCTTTTATTTTGCAGCCTATCCTTTTCCCTTCAAGTCACGTATGTGTATTAGTAGTGTTCACGCCTGACATTGAAGAAAAAAAAGGACGCCACAAGGATTAATGCCCTGGACTTAAGCCGATAGAAGAAAAAGACAAAAAATAGAAAAGAGAAATTTCAATGAGCCGACGTTTGCCATACAGCAAGTCTCAACTTGACGTAAGCTGCTGTCTGCCATGTACAGAAGATGCTTCTCATTTTCATCTTTTTTTTTCTTCTTTAACAAAAAAAAAACAAAATTAACCATGCCCTCAAAAAATCCAATAATTAACCAATTTTTATGTATGATATGAGAAAGAAAAGACGAAGAAGAAGAGTAATAAGGCCTGACAAATATGCCCCATAGTAAAATAAGAGGATGATATTTCATTCAAGCACATAATTAAAAAAATGAATATTAAGGCTGGTTTATTAACAAAAAATATATATAAAGCTTAATTCCATGAAGCATCATGAATGCTCTTTTCATCCTTCTTTTTTCTTCTTCTTCGTCATAAGGAAGTTTAAGAATGGAAGAGGTCGACTTTTTTTTTTTGAAGCTGCTGTCAAAAACGGAAATCAAAAAAAAACTGAAAAAGAAAATCACAAAAAAATGACGTGCTTTTTTTGGTGTTGAGGTTGACATAAGACATGTAAATAAAGTTTAAAGAAGAAAAGAACAACCAAATATGGCATAAGTTTAAAAGGTGAAGAATAATAAATACTTTTTGACGACTATATTTCTTTTCAAGCAAATAAACCAAAAAGTTAGAAAGAAAAAAATAGACAATCAATAAGTTTAAACAAAAAAACCATTGATTTTGAAGTAAACATTTTTATGGTTGTTGGTTGATAGCAGCAACAACATGATATAAACAGAAGAAGAAGAAAAACAATGAGAAAACAAAGAAAAAATGTTTTAAATTCAAAAAGTCTTAACCAACACCAAAAATTTATTGTAAAAAAACACGCGAATTTGTTACCAAAAAAAATGTTAACTAAATTTTTTTGCTGGCAAATTAAATTAAAATTAAAAAAACTGAAAAGGAGGCAAAAAAAATTGAGAAAAAAGAAGGAAAAAGAAAAGATGAAAGTTTGCGATGAAAAGTCATCAAAAAACAAAACAAAAAACGTGATAAAAAAGAAAACAAGGAAACAAATATGTGTGTTTTTGTACAAGACGAATAGAAGTAAATGGAGAAGTATTAAAAAAGTGAAGACAAAAAAAATATATATTTAAAGCACAACAATGCTCTCCTCCTTGCATGCATCATCATCATAACCACCGTCAAAGAAGGAATTTTTGCTATTTTTTTCAAAAAAAATTTTTTTTGTCTTTTTCTTTTCTTTAAGCAGTGACTCAGTTTTTCTTTCTTCTTTTTAAGCTTGCACATTGACTGTGTTCCGCTTGAAGTAGCATATTGATTGGAAGAAGTAGAAAAAAAAAGAGAAAAAAAAGTTTAATCAATAGCAGTAATATTTTTCAAAAATAAATATATAGTGCTTTTAAAATTCATTAAATAGTTTTATATAGTTGTAAATATTTTACAAGGTAATAAAACAAATAGAATTTTTATTTGTTTGTAAAATTACAACAACTCCTTTACACACATAATGTTCAAAAATCAGTCTTCGAGAAAAGTTAAAAGAAGTAAAAACACAAAAATATTATGATTTTTGAGCAATTTTAAAAAAGGTAGTAACAAGATAAAAAAAAGCAGAGACAATCTGAAAAGACGAAGAAGAAAAATACAAAATAATATTTAACTACAAATTAAAGATTTTTGAAAGAAAGAAAAAAATATTTTTAAAATTGCGGCGAACAGAAAAAATTTTCTCTTTTTTTTATAAAAAAAGAAAAGTTGTATAGCGTTCAATTTGAAAAATAAATGTACATTTATGCTAGACAAAAAGAGAGAGAAAAAAAGGCCAAAAAAGATAAGAAAGAAATTTCTTTAAGTAAAAGCAAATATCAAAAAAGATTTTCTAGAGTAAAGAATCATGAAAACCAGATTAGTATTTTTTAAGCAATTTATTTTGGATCTATGAAAAACAATTAATCTTTTGTAAAAAAGTGCAGTAAACTTTTAAGACAATTGTTAATGATTTTTTTCTTCTTCTTCTTTTTTTTAACAATGTGTTTATATTCATTCTCAACCAGATTGCAAAAAAATATCAACACATAAAATTTACAACTTTTAAGTAGTTAAAAAAAAGAGTGAGAAAGAAAAAAGGGGAGATTGTCATGGCACACTAAAATGAAGCATTCATTCCTTTATCGTTGTTGCACGAAAAAAAAGAAGAAGAAAAAGAAGAAGCAGCAAACGGCAAGCTTTTAAAATGAAAAGTCATTTAAACCTAAGTCAACTTGGGGGCCCAAACACAGGAGATAGCCTTGCATTCATTTCTATATATTTTTCTTTCCCCTTTTTGAAAAATACATATAGAAAGGAATATAAGTCGTTGGCCTACTGCCCTCCTGGTCGTTGGCCCCGCGTGCTATATATTTTTTTTCTGGACACTCATCTCTTATAACTGTGCTTTCTATTGATGTGTGTGCTGCTGCTGCAGCTGCTAAAAACATTGCCTAAAGTTAAACAATATATATTTTGGCATATTTGTTAGGTGCTGCTTAAACCATAAAATTTTTATAACCAAAAATTGAAAAGTTTTCAGTTAAATTATCGGTGGGCTTTAAAATATTTATTTTTCTTATCTCTAAAAATGGGATATTTTCGCGCATTGAAATTACAAATAAATATATATCTTTTAGAAAGTGAAAAAAAGAATAACATGGAAAAATGCTTGTGCCAGTAGACTTCTCTATTGGGGAGGAAAGCAAAAAAGAATTTTTTGAAGAAAACACACACGTACACACAAAGACGGAAATGGAAGCGTATTCTTTTATTTTTGTTGTTAAACGGCTGTATAGTCGAAGAGTAGTGCGTCTTCGTATCGGGCTATTCTTTAACAGCAAAAAGAAAAAAATATATACGCCGCACCAAAAGCAATACTGCAATACAACACGCTCTTTGCCCATTTCTTTCCTCCCCAGTTTTCTTATTAACTTTCTCTTTCTTTCATTTATATTTTTTTTTGCCTGCAGGCAGCAGCTTCGGGATGTTTGGTTGGAAGAAGAAGAAAAAGAAAATATTTTGTGGCGCAACAACGACCTGGGGAACGCAGGAAGCGCATGCGCGAATATCAAAAAAAACAACAAGAGCATCGCCGCCGCCGCGCTTCTTTCACTTGTGCACACGCACGCTGCGCAATTAGACTTTCCAATGAAAATTTTAAAAAACACATCACAGAAGAATATAGAGCTTAACCGGACACAAATGAGTTGCTTGAAAAGCTGTCTTATAGTGATGGATAACGGACGGCAACCACGAGGAACTAACGAGTTGAGAAAAAATGCAAACGATGAGAGAATGAAAAACAAAAAAAAACATTTTTTTTTATTTTTCAATTTTTAGTGCAAGAAAAAAAACAGAATAAAAAAAACGTGTATACTGAAATGATTATGGGCCACAATTAATTAGAATTTTTTAGATAAGCTTATTATATATGTGGAATGTGTTTAAACATTCTTTTCATATTTGTTTCACTTTTTTTTAAATTAAAAAATTCTTTAAAAGGATAGCTGAAAAAAAAGAGATAAAAGTGAGGAGCATAAAAAAAAAGAGTATACGATATATCTGCCCATCTGTGTAAAAACTAATGTTTCGGGGCAAAAAGCTAGCAGGAAAAAAATACATATATAGGAAGAGGAAGAAAAAAAGTAGCTAGGAATGCCAAACTGCCAAAGACAATGAATTCAAAAAAAAATGTATGTCATTAGTGTGTGGAGGGCATGAAAGGCTTTTGTCACAAAATGTCAATAGTTAATATTGGATACAATTGTTTTTCGTCTTCTTCTTCTTTTTCTTTTCCCTCTCTTTTTTTAGATAAATATAAAATTATTTAAGAAGAAAATATAATAACTATTTTATATTTATAATTTTTTTAAAAATAAAATAAAAATTTTGTGAAAAGCATTTAACACCAACCACAAAACATTGATGTTTTGTGATGGTATATGTGAGAGTAGAAGAAGAAGAATGAAAAATAAAATTGCAAATACACAAAGGCATAAATGACCTTTTCAATATGCATGAAAAGCGGTATTATAAAAAAAAATAAAATTTTGTGAATTCCAATATTATTTTTTGAAAGTGTGAAATAGAAAAATAGAAAAAATAGAAAGAAGAAAGAAACCAAAAAAGTCGTGATATTTGTTTTTATAAAAAAAGCAGAAATGCATACAGATGTTTCTTCAAAAAATACAAATTTAAAAAAAATTATCCGATAAAGCCTAAAATAAGACACCTGCTAAAAAAATCTACGACAGAGAAAAAAAATTAAATTAATGCCATAGAAGCTGAGAATATTTTTTGTGAATGACGTAATACAGTCTCAGTTTTTGATAAAAATTGAAAAATTCTTAGAAAATTTATGAAACAAGTAATTTGTTGAAAAGTTTGAGAGTAATTTTGATAACTTTTACCAAATTAACAAAGTAGTAGAAATAGTAACGAAAAGTTAAACGGCATTTTAGAAATATTTCAATAACTTAAAATTTGTCACTTTTTTTCGTTACTTTGATTGAAAGTGCTGTTGTACTTTATTATTGCGTTCATTTTAATCCGCAAAAATACAAATTTTATATAAAAAAATAAAACAAAAGAGTTTTTTAAAATGCAAAAATAGTTTCAAACTATTTCTTTGGTATAAGTTTAAAGGTTATTCGTTATGTCAGAAAAGGCATTTAGTGATTTAAGGCAATTTGTTTTAGAAGGGGAGAAAAAACAACCACCAACATGACAGATAAGACGTCCAAAAATTAACTTAATTTGTTGCTCTTTTTTTTATTGGAGATCTTTTTTAGAAGAATGTAAACACGCTATAATTCAATCTTTTTTCTATAAAAAAATATATTTTCAATTCGAATAAGAATTTTTTTAAAAGAAGTAATCGACAATGCACATACAAAAAAAATTTAATTAACTTTTATTTTTTTACTTTATTTTAATGCAACATTCACTCTAAAAAATGAGTTATTATAAATAAATTGTATGACTTTTGGACGTTTACTTTTTTGTTGCTGCAAAAGTCTGGTTGAAATTAATCCTTGTTTAAGCCATTTTAAACAGCAAAATTTGTTTTAAAAAAGCAGAAAATAACAAATGCAATAAAATTTGCATAAATGCAACGACGCCATGAACCTTTTTGTGGACAAACATTGTTTTGTTTTGTTCTTTTCTTTCTTCTATTTAATCTTTGATGAAAAAGATATTACATATTTGGGTTAACAAAATTTTTGAATATATTTCAAATTGCTAAAGGCGTTGAATATGTTTTCTCTTTTTTATTTAACCACATTTTCTTAATTTTTTTCTCTTTCATTTTTTTTTATTACGAAATAAATCACGTTTCAATTAAATGAAATGAAACAGAAACAAAAACTTTAACAAAAAGTCAAAATATATGGTTTGAAAACATTGAAACTTTGGCATCCTAGATGTTACATAAAAGGCATACATTTTATGCTTTAAAGAATCTTATTGAACGTTTTTAATATTTGCAAAAAATATGATAGACTAAACTGTAGTTAAAATTATGAAAAGTCACGAAAAAAAAATTACTTAAAAAGTTTTGTTGACGACGACGGAAATATCAAAAAAAAACACATATGTCGATCCCTATACAAGGTGTAGTGTCCTGTAGTCTTATCAATCGATTTTGATTGTTCATTAAAATATATAACCGATTATCGGAAAAGGAAAGAAGGGAAAGGAGAAAGGCTCACATTTGATTTTTAATGCAAAAAACGAGTTGCGCACGTATTTTGCTGAAATAAGAATAAAAAAATTTTGTTGTTAAAGATTTTTGAATAAATTTAAGCTTAATTTTTTAGCAATGGCTACTCAATCTTTTGAAAATTGGAATAAAGATGGTGAAGTTCTTACTGCTGAACAAAAGCAATTTTACGAAAAGAATGGATATATTTTGATTAAAAATGTTGTCCCACAATATGAACTTGAACGTTTTCGGTAAGGTTTTTCCTCTGATCAATCCCTTGAAAATCATAAACCAACCTGATTTTTTTAGCAAACGTTTTCAAGAAATTTGTGAAGGCAAAGGTGTTTTACCGGAATACACAATTATGAAAGATATTTCAATTGCAAAATCTGAATTTAAAGCTGGTGAACAGGCTATTACAAAGCTTCAAGATTTTAACAATGATCCAATTCTTTTTGATTACTGTAAATATCCGGCTGTTGTTGATGTTGTTCGAGATTTAATTGGGAATCCAAAATCAAATTTAATGTCAATGCATACAATGCTTATTAATAAGCCACCAGATACTGGAAAGTTAACTTCACGACATCCAATGCATCAAGATCTTCAGTATTTTCCATTCCGACCAGCCGATGGCATTTGCTGCTCCTGGACTGCCATGGAATGGGTCCATCGTGGAAATGGTTGCTTAGTAGTTGTTCCAGGCTCACATAAAGGCCCCCTTCATCCCCATGATTATCCAAAATGGGAGGTACTAGCTTTTTCCGTCTTTTTTTTGTTGAAAGGAACGATAAATTATAGCTTTAAAATTTTTTTTAGGGTGGTGTAAACAAAGCATATCATGGAATTGTGGATTACGATCCAAATACTCCACGATTACATGTTGAAATGAATGCTGGAGATACAGTATTCTTCCATCCTTTGCTAATTCATGGCTCTGGAACCAATCGTACTGAAGGTAAAAATAGAATAAAATTGCTGACAGTTAAAATTGCTGACAGAATTTGTTGATTTATCTTTTTTCATCTTTTAAAAATTATAGGTTTCCGTAAAGCAATCTCATGTCACTATGCCAATGCAGACTTGTGCAAATATGTTGATGTTAAGGGGACAACACATGAAACGACATCAAATGAAATAATTGAAATTGCAAAAAAGCGTTTTGCCAAGCAAGGAATTGATGTCAAAGATATTGAACTTGATTTTGCTGATATTTGGCGAGTACGAGCCCGCCCACTTGATGGTCATCGTGCCAATTTGTAAATGCCTAATTTTTTTGAATAATCCATTTAAAACATCTACGTTTATCAATATATCAATATAGTTTTATGCATTTTGTTTAATATCCTTTATTTTTTCTGAAATAAAAGCTTTTCTTCAATATATTGAAAGTGCCATTATCTTTTTTGAAAAACATTATTCAAACTAATGCCAGCTTTGTTGAAGCTTGCCTTCTTTTTTTCATTCGTTCATTTTTAGTCATCGTGATGGTGGAGCGCAACCAACAAAAAGAAGAAACGGAACAAGCATAAAGGAAGAAAAATTTCGAAAATATAGCATTAGCAGAGAAGCAAGAGTAAAAATGCCTTTGGCACAGCGCAAAAATATAAGAGTGGTAGTTGAAAAAAAAGAAGAAAATAGAGGGGAAGAAAGCAGTAGAATTTATGGCTTTTTTCATGACGTTTTTCTCTTCCCTTTCATTTTTTGGGTTTTGTTTTGCATCAAGCATGTGCTTATATATGATACATATTTCATTTTAATTTGAGCTTTTTTTTACTTTCTATTGTTATAAATCATACGTGGCATTTTATTTTGCAGACTAAAATTTTCATCTCAAACAATACGGTAATAAATTATAGGTTTCTTTGGATATGCTAAAATAGATTTATTTAGATTTATATAGAAAATGGCAAAATACAAAAAAGGTAACTATAATATTAGCTTATGTAAGAAAAAAGAATAAAACAATAAATTTAAAGGGACGTCTGCAAAGTTTGCAGACTCTGCACTTGAAGATGACAAAATTGATGCAGAAATATTTGAAACAAATGAAGAAAATTTATCAGTTACAACTTCAATTTTTAATTTAAATGGAAAACCTTTCTCAGCTGTTAATCGACAAACTCTACCAAAATACTTTGTTGAACCTCAAGAATTGTAAATACATGGTTACAAATTTGCATATTTTTACATAATTCTTTATAGATTTGATGAATTCGGTTTTCGACTAACACCTGCAACAACAAATGCAAATTCTGAAAGTGAACTGGAAACATCTCAACATAGGTATTACAGTGACTAATCATAAGATAACCTGTTGAAATTTTAGAATGAAATGGATAGCCCATATTCAATTTACCCATGAAAAGGTTGATGAATTAAAATGGAGTGATGTTGATCCACAAAAGCTAAGAAGTGATAAACTGAATCAATTGTTGCAAACAAATGGGATACCACATTCCCTTCGACCTTTCCTTTGGGCAAAATTTTCAGGTGGAAGTAAAAAGCAAAAGATTGGAGCATGTTCTTTTGCAAAAATTTATGAAAGAAGTTTAAGAGATACCTCGGCAAGTGTGGATGGTCAAATAGAAAAAGATCTTCTTCGAACTTTACCATCAAATTTATGTTTTGCAAAAGGTGATGCACCTGGGATTGCATCGTTGAGAAAAGTCCTTAAAACTATTGCCTTCATGTATCCAGAATTGGGATACTGTCAAGTAAAAAATTACTTTTGAAAAAGTTGTCAAAGCATTATAATTCAGGGAATGGGTGTTGTTGCAACAACTTTATTACTCGTATGTGGTGAAGAACAAACATTTTGGATTATGTGTGCTTTGATAGAAGATATTTTACCTCCAAGTTTTTATAGTCATTCACTGCTCGGAGTACAAGCAGACGAGAAAGTTGTTAAACATTTAATGTGTATTCATACTCCAAAACTTGTTGAATTAATTCGAACTACTGATGTTGATATGTCAATGATTACCATAAATTGGTTACTAACAATTTTTACAACTGCATTTCCATTAAAAGTTGTTCTTCGATTATGGGATTTTTTATTTATTGAAGGTGGGGTTACGGTATTTCGATTTATAATGGCAATGCTAAAAATGCGTGAACCTGATATTATACTCGCTTCACAAATATCCGATCATACATCCGCAGATATTTTTAATGCAATTGCACAAATTCCATCAACTATTACAGACGCCAATGGATTAATCGATTATTCTTTAACTTTTGAAGACTCTATCACACCTCAAACAATTACAAGCTTAAGAAAAAAATATCAAGTCAGTCTTTTTCTTTCTTTTGTCGCATTTTTATTAAAAAAACAATAAAAAGTGATTTCATTTCTTTTTAGGGACAATTAATGGCTGATAGCGGAATGATTTTTGAAGCTCCAACATCTGATGGGAATCTTCCCAAACAAAAAATGGCGAAACGACATATTCCACGGTCAAAAAGTTTTCTACCAAATATTTTTAAAAATTCTGAAGCTTTAATATTGGTATGTTTTATCCAGAAATATATTGTTTAATAAAAAATTCATATCAGGATGACGAAGATGATGAAAATGATCCAAAAACAAAAAATATTCGACAAACTGAATTAATTGTAGATTTAAGAAATTCAGTACATCAAATTTGCCGGCATTTTTCCTTGTGCAATGAAACCCATGAACAACAAATCAATATGCAGGTGAGAAAAAATTTGTCATTTAAACATTAAAAATTGAAATTAAAGCGTCAAAAATAAGAGGGTTTTTAGGCAGATTATAGTCTTGAAAGTCATGATAAAGATCGTGAAATATTTTTACGTGCGAGAAGAGAGGGAAGAAAACGAGCAAGAGCATTGCTAGATTTTCAACAGCAAGAAGAAGATGAACTTGGATTTTATAAAAATGATTTAATAAATATCATTTCTGAGAAGGATGAACATTGCTGGGTTGGAGAATTAAATGGTGAAAGAGGATGGTTTCCTGCAAAATTTGTTGAAATTATTGATGAACGTGGAAAAAATTATTGCGCTTTTGGGGATGAAGCGGTTCAACCAAGAATCGGCGAAATTGTAAGAGGACAATTTTCTCAAGCATTTTTTAAGTTATTAAATCATGGCCTTCGAGAAGCTAATATTATTGCTGCTTCATTTGTTTCTCATCCTTGGCCTTTTATTGGTAAATTAAAAAAATTGAGTTAAAATGGTAAAATATACTTTTTAGAAGCTTTGTCAGCCGCGATTGTAGAAAGCAAAACAAAATCAGTTAATTCTAAGCTAATGCTATGTGATACATTTAAACTTGATCAAGATGGAAAAGTTCTAAGTCCCGAAGAATTACTGTATCGAGCTGTTCAAGACATTAATCAATCTCATAACGGAGTGGGTGCACAATTAGATGTTAAGCTGAGATCGCTGATTGCCTATGGACTCAATGAACAAGTACGTTTTAAATTAATTTAAAAATAGAACTTTATTTTTAGTGCTTACATTTATGGTTTGAAATGTTATGTGCAAGTAATCATCAAAGCGCCATTCGAGAACGATATTATCATTCATATGCATTTGTTCGATCACCTGCATGGAAGCAAGTATGAATCAACAAAAAAGTTTTCCTTCTTTTTTAAAAAATTTGTATTTATTTTTAGATAAAATGCGAACTTCGACTTCTTTCACAATTTTCTTTCAATCTTGATATTGGAGCTGAAATTCTTGATAAAATAATTTGTCCATCTTCAGCGCTATTATCTGGGTCTTCATCAAAAAAAAGTTTTCGAAAAACAAATTCTATGGATTTTTCAATGAATAATGCGACAAATAAGCAGCCATTGAAGGAAGGAGTCCGAGATATGCTTATAAAGCATCATCTTTTTAGTTGGGACTTGTAACAACAAAAACAACAAAAATATCAAATATTTATTTTTTACTAATGCTTTATTTTTATTTATTTATTTATTCATTCATTCATGAATTATACGGGTGTTTTAAGATAAATATTAGTTTAAAAATCATTTTGTTCTTATACAAAAACCGTTGTAAAATAATATAAATGAAAATTTTGACTTTGTTATGTTTGTTCTTCTTCCTTTTTTGAATAATGAATTTGCCTTAAACTTTTGTGGTCAAAAGAAGAAGAAGAAAAAAGAAGGAAGCAGCTAAATGCGCAAAAATCTAAAGCCTTGCGCTTTTTTTTATTACTACTTCTTTGATGATCGGAAAATCGTCAGTTGCAGTAACAACAACTGTGCGAACAACAACAGTCAACCCTTTTTGTTTCGATAATTTTTTAATGAAAGCTTAGTTTTATTCGAGTAAGAGAGAGATCGAAAAAAACTACTCAAAAATATGTTATCCGGTTTCTCTTTTATATTCCCTTGTATGCTTTTAATTAATATTGATACTTTTATGACCTCCTCCTTTTTTCCTTTTACAACAACCAAGTTTTTTGGGTTATACAAAAGAGAAAATCCATTTAAAGTAAAGCTTGTTTAAATAAATAATAATTAAAAATTAAGTTAGTTAAAACAAGGCTGAAGCAGCTTTTTTGTTTATCCCTTGAGAGAAATGCTATCCCTTTTGTTTTAAAAAATAAGTAGATGCAGAAAGAGAATAAAAATTATGCATGTGCCGATTTTAAGTACTCTCACTCATCATCTTTCCATCGGTCGAGGGGGTACTGTTTATATTCGATCAATAAAAGCATTGTCTTTTTGTTTTTGCATTTTTCGGAGTCCTGAACGAATGAAAACTAAGAAGAAGAAGATGATGATGATGATGATGTCCTTACAAATGCTAAGTGTGCGCGGACCGTTCCCGCTTAAGCTGAAGGGGCCAGGTGCATTGCATTCAAATAAACTAAAAAAAAGTTAAAGCTAAAAAAGATTTTTTAAAAACTGTTGTCAACAGTCATCTAGCGGCGACAAGCTTGAAAAAATTTCGCGCAGCAGCAAATTTTTGTAAAAATAGCATGTTAGCTGCTGCTCCTACTTTCTTGCTACTGCTACCATCAATCCAAATTTATCTTCTTCTACTTTTTTTGTTCAAAAAGTTTTATTATTTTTTTTGTTTTTAAAGTGCTAAAAAGCTTTCTTTCATGTTTTTCTTCCATTAAATAAGTATTTTTTAAAAAAAATTTTGTTTTCCCCCAATATCTCACAATAAAAAAATAAGAAATATTACTCTATTTATGAAAAAAAGTTGCGATAATTTATATTTTTTCTTTGATGTTTTTTTTCCTTCTCATTTTACAAGTCAATCTTCTTCTTTTCTTATAGCTGCTGGTAAATAAAAACTGTCTTATCTCTACTCTTTCTTCTTCCAAAAAAAGAAAAAAAAGGAACAGTCAATGATTTTCACCCAAAAATGTAATGAGAAAAACCGATAAAGCACAGAGTTTCTATTTTTTCTTGCAATTGCCGTTCAATACTTCTTCTTTTTTTTGTTAAAAGAAAAATGTTATTGAACGCCATTTTTTTTCGAGACACCCCATTCTTGGTTGAACTTTTTTTTATTACCTTATTTAACCTTTTTTTATGTTCCAACAATTGTTTCCATTGCATAAAAAAACCGCAGTTTTGACGAGTTTTTTTTAAATACAAAAAAATGATATATGTTTTTTTCTGTTCATAATAAATGGCAATTAAAATAATATCCGCTTTTTTCAGCTTTGGCATCTTTACTTTTTATTCAATAATAAAAGAAGAAGAACAGAAGAATGACGAACGATATAGACGAATATGACGATTTTCGTGAAGCTAATTTGCTTCTATCGACAACGCTGAAACAACTTGATGATGCGTTAACAAAAGGTATGTGATATCAAAATTTTTGCCCACTATTTAGAATTCTAAAATTCCTTTAATTTTCATGAAAAAAAAAGTTTACTTTTAATTTTTTAAACTTGATCAACGAATCAAAAAAAGGTGAAAAAAATACAATAAAATTTAAAGCTGGTTTTTTCCTCCTTCTTTTTGCACATCTCATAAAATTCAAATTAGCGGAGGCTATTAAAAAGTAATATGAAAAACGTTTGATATAAAATAAATCAACAGTTTTTGCGCGAAAACGAAGAAAAGTAAAAAAAAGAAAAAAGAAAAACCACAGCGGCGATCTTATCATTTAATTTTTTGTTTTTATTAATATTTTCAATGGCCAATCCCCCCTTACAAATATTTATTGGTACTAAACAACACGAAGATTTCTTTCGGATTTTCTTTATTTTCGATTTCTCTTTTTTTATTTCTACTTTCGATCATTATTATTACTTTTTTTATTAAAACCAAAAAAAATTCTATTTGAATAGTTATTCGACGTGTTTAATTTAGAATAACTTAAAACCTTCTATTGGTTACCTACTTTTTTTCAAAGAAAAATAATTAGGTATTTTTGTTGTTGTGAATTCTTCAAATTTTCCTTTTAAACGAATTAAAAAAATTGATTGAACAAAAAAATGCTTTTGTGCACAACTTAAAAATCTATATAATTTTTTTTGCGCAAGTTGAATGAAATTTACGTGTCAGGCGCATACCGCAAAAATCATCCTACCTTTTTTATAGCGTTAGTCTCTCTTTTTTCCCATATATGCATTTATTTTCCTTTCCAACCGCAGATTTTGTTGAAGGATTTCTTTAAAATCACAAACATACACTCAGAGAGCTCAAAAAAGCAACTTGTTTGACCAAATTTAAAGTCCCCCCTTTTTTGCAGCACAAAAGTGGCAGCAATTTTGTAAAAATAAAATAAAAGTAGAAAAAAAAGTTTGTTTTTATAAACCAAAAACCTTCAACGCAGATTTTTTTGTTCCAATCACTAATTTTTTGCATATACTAGACAATAAAATAATTTATCTATCTATCAAATGATAAAATGCTTTAAACACGGATCTGATACATTTTGTTTTCAATTTTTGATGTTTCTTATATTTTTTTAAGCCTAAAAATTGCGTGTGTCGGTGGTGGGATTTTGACAACAAATGCTTAAAAAAGTGAAAGAAAAAACAGCAACAAAACCACCTGTTTTTGATATTTTTTTTGTTAACTTATCACAATTGATTTTTTCTAATTTTTTTTGAAAAAAATTTATTTTTTTTTCTTTTTAGGAGTTCCAGGATCCCTTTACCGTTTATACTCGAATTCTGTTACCAGTGTAAATCATCCGTCGATCATGAACGGTGATGAATTTGAGAGACGTTCAATAACTCCACAACAACAAACGCATCATCATCATCATTCACAACGAAATAATAATGGATCATCAACGACAGGAATAATTTCTTCCAATTCATTCAATGGTAATAATAAGAAAAAAGATGTCAATCAAAATGGATCAATAATATCTCCTGAACATCAGCAGCAGCAACAACAGCAACAAGTACAACAACCAGATTTTAATGGAAATGGAATTAATGAACCACAACAAGCTCATAATAATGAGACATCAGGTGCAGAAGCAATTAAATTAAATTCAACATATGAAAATAGTGCTTCAACAGTTTCAAATTTAACAAATGTTAAGCCAATGCCACTGGCATGGAATGCATCAATTACAAATTGGATAAATCAAACAACAAAAAGTTAGTTAATCCCTTTATGTTTTTTGGTTACTGTCCCAAAAGAAAATTTGCATAAACTCTCCTATTTTTTTTAGTTTCCCCAGAAAGTAGTGGAAGTTGTACCCCTGAAAGTTCAAAAGGTGAAGAGTCTCCACTTTCTGATTTGGTGCATTCCTCCTCAGCAAATGGATTAGACGATCCAGTTCCAACTCAAATTTCTTCTCCTCCTTCTCCAGTTGGAAAATTTTTACAAGCAATTGAAGAAAATCGTCTAAATGTTCCCATTGATGCGGAAAGCAAATTAAAAATTATTCGGTGGCTTAATAAAATTCAAGAAAATTCTTCAAGGGTTAGTTTTTGTTTTTTATTTTAAACTTTAATGAGAATTTCCTAAATTTAAATCAAATAATTAAATTTTTTCATTGGTGATAACTTATTTTTATTAAATATTCAAGCAAAAAATTAGCAGAATCACATTTATTCGTATTTTGTCTTTATTTATACAACTCCTTTTCTTTCATTCATTGATTTTTTAAATCTGATTAAAATAGGCTTTTATTTATACCTTGAAGCGATCGTTTTTTTTCTAGAAACTTTTAAAAATCCTGAATCTTATAAATTTCATCATGCTATCTTCCGTTTTCCTTATCTGAATATCCTGTTTTTCTTTCACAACATAAGAGAACCTGAAAAATTTGCATAAATCATTAACCGTTGTCGTCGTTTAAAGTTAGTCTTTTACATATCATTGCCAGTGTTCATAGGTGCTATTATTGAAGCTAAAAAAATATATCAATAAATCTCTTTATTTTATTCAATTAATTTTGATCCCACCAAGGTTTTTTTGCAAAAGGCTCAAAACAAAGAAGTGGAAAAAAAAGTGAACGCATCAAGACGAAGACTGATCAATTTTGTGTCGTCCAGCAAAAAAAAAAAGAAGAAGAAGAATGCAATGTGTACGAGTTTCCTCGCATACCTTCCTGATCATTTGCTGATTTGCGGCTGCCAACAACTTCGTTGACAACGTTATCCCCTCAATATATTGGCAGGAGCAAGCAAGCAAGCAAGCAACAACAGCAATAGCACTTGTGGCATATATTCCTCTTCCTTTCGTTTTCTGCTGTTCTTCTTAATATTCCTCGATTTTCCATCGTTTTTTTACGGTTCCTTTTTTACTTCAAAGAAAAATTATTTAAAATTAAGTGAAAAACAATTATGCTTTATTAAAATTTAATTATATACTTTTCAAAAGTTTTTTGAATTTTGTATTATTTGTTATTTCTTCAAAAAAAATGAGTTCTATTCCGACGACATCTGTTGATGAAATTATTCGATCAAAACAAAATAATGCTACATCAGAGTCGGCACAATCCGTAACATCTGTGGATACAAATTTTTCAACGGGACTTCTGAATTCTTCAAGTAATGCAAGTATTCGAGCAAAAGAAAGTCGGACAAATGTGCCACGGTTTGTTTTTTTAGTGTCATATATATTAGTTCCTCAAGGAAAAAAGAAGAAGAGATAGCTTCTCAACAGAGTATATATACAATGTGTTTTGAGATAAATAAGTCGGAGTATTTTGAACTTTAAATTTTCTCACCCTAAAAGTGGCATCACTTTAGAAAAGATACTTTTCTAACAGAGCTTTTAAAAATTTAATGATGTTTATCTTTTTTTCGGTTACTGTAAACTTTTAGGACCCATTGTTGTTTTTAAAATACAAATTTGGATAAAAAATAAGTTTAACCGAGTTCATTAGTGCCAAAAAAATATGTCGGTTGTTTTGTTTTGAATAAGTTTTGGAGAATGTTTGCCCGTAAAAAGTAGAAGCCATCAGCAACAACCAGCATGCAGGGCAGGTTATTACCCTACCATGCTTGTTTCAGCTGAAGCATCTTCTTCCTTTTTTTATGTTTTTAAGAGGCTGTAATAATAAGAGATAGATAGATAGATGGAAAAGAAACTATTGAGAAAGGAACAGACGAAAGTTGATGGCTTTCTTGTGGACGAAATAACTTTCTTTTTTTCCTCCTTCTTCAAAAGCAACTGTCGACAGCTGCAACTAACTTAAATTCCAAACATTCTTTGCGATGCTCGTCTTTTTTTTACTTTTAATTTTGCATGCCTAAACGTTTTTTTCTTCTTCACATTCTTATTTGCGTTTTTTGGCAAAAAAATTATTGCTTTATTTTAAGAAAAAGAAAACAAGCACTTTAAGAGGAAATTATTTTCCTTGTAAATACAAAGATATAAGAAAAAAACTGAACAAAATACATCTGTTGAGAAGCTTCTCCGTTTTTTTGATGGAACATTATTTATGACATTTAAAAAAGAAATATCGCAAAAAAGTATTTTTGTAATTTAGAAGTTCATCAATTGTAACAACATGCTCTTCATCACGTCCAATTCTTCCGTATGTGACACATTACAGTGATTCAGGATTTAGTAGTACATTGAGTAGTGGCTCAAGTTGCTCATATTTACCCCCTCCACCACCATATCGGGTTCGATCAGGTACAACAAACAGTGAAGAAATTGAAAGATCAATGGCAGCTGCTGTAGAAGGATTAACTCGACGACGACAACATAAAATTCATCGAAGTTTAAGTGATTCAAAATACGGTACTTCTGTTATAAATGAGCTATCAAGTATTAGCCGAAATCAAATTCATCGAAATCATCAACCAAAATCTAATAGTACAACAAATTGTGTTGTAACAAGCTATAATTCAGTTGCCCCTGGACAAAATGCAAGTAATGAACATTTTGCATCATCAAATCGGGATTCAAGTTGGACAACTTCCCGTTTAAGTTTGGTTTGTACCTTTTACTTTTTCCTATTCGTTTTACTATTTTTTTATATTTACAAAAATTGACTATTTACTTCCTGAATAATTTATCATTTTGTAAGCATTTCTCATCTCTTCTAAAATGGGAGACGATTATCGTTTCCTGTTGCAATGGCGCCAATTTCTTTTTAAAAAAAAACAAAATAAAGGTCGTTTCTTGGCTTCAATGTCTTGCCATATTTCTTCTTCCTTTATTTATTTTCCCCCCTTAGTAGCGAAAATTCCACTAAACAAACGACAGAAAAAAAATTTTTTTGTGGTATTTTATTGCTATTTTTGTTATATTAAAATCTTTATAGATTTTAATATAACAAAAATAGCTTCTTCACACATCCATAAATGTGATGCAATATTTGATTCCTTTAACTAATATATAACAGACATAAAACAAATTTTCTAATAAATATGCAAATTTTTGTACAATCCTTTTTCAATTTCCTTTAATTAACATAAACATTTCTGTTTTTGATATTACTAACTTCCTTTTCTATTACTGTTTCTCTTCTTTGTTTCTGAGTTTGTCGAAACTTTCCTTTTTTTGGTGGGAAAAAACGGAAATGAATGCGCTTTTATCCTATCTTTTTTCCTATCGGTTCGTCAGGTCCAACAGTTGCTAATCCGTTTATGGTGTATATACTACTACTGGTCATCATTTTTTTTCTTGTGTTTGAAGCCTCCCAAGTCTGTTATTTGGCAATTTTCAAGAAGGCATAGAATGAGAAACATGCTTGTTGTCTTTCTTCTTCTCCTCTAAAAAAATTTTTGTTGTTTCTCCTGGGCGTTTGTTGATAGCGGTAGCTTCTCATTGAAGTAAAAAATGCTTCTCGGAAGCTTCGAAAAAAAGCGGTAGCGCGTAGCGCGCATTCTTTTTTTTTGGGACAAAGGACACCAGTACAAACCTTGAACTGCCAATACTCTTTTTACTGCAAAAAATGTCAAAAAAACCTAAAAAAGGCTGCAAAAAGAGTCTAAAAAAGTGGGTTGAAAGCAATAAGAATGCTTTATCATCATTGAAAATAAATCTCAAACAGAATTTATAAATAAAACTATATTTTTAACATTTACTAATACTCTTTTTATGATGTTATTTTTATATAATATAAATATACCTAAAATTTTTCAGAGTCCTTCTCCATCTATGTCCACAGTCTCATGTCCAGAATATCCCGAACTTCAAGAAAAGCTTCATCGTTTAGCAATGGCTCGTGACAGTTTATCCCTTCAAGTGACTGTTCTCAATGAACAAGTTGGAGCACAAAAAGATAAAATTCGTGATCTTGAATCAATATTAGTCTCAAAGAGAAAAATGTATCCATATTCAAATTCTGAAGTAAGCTATTTTCTTTAACATTTTATAATTTTAAAAAGACTAATGGTTTTTTTGCAGAGTCTAAATGAAGCACAGAAATTAGATTTAATTAATGAAATTAATTTATTAAAAGCAAAATATGCATTATTGGAAAAGGATAAAATGACGGCAGAAAGACGCCTTCAAATGTCCCAAACAGAAATTGATAGACTTAATCAACGAATGAATCAAATAATGAATCAACATACACTTCCATATCATCATACCCAACAACCAAATCCAGTTATTACCGAGCAACAAAGCATTGAAATGGAACAACTTCGAATTACTGTTCAACGATTGATTGCAGATAATGAACAAAAAAGTATTGAAATTAATTCGCTGAGGAATGCCTTGGATGAACATTCTCGGGCAATTGAAAGTTATGGATTGAATAGTCAAAGGTCATCAATGGGACAACCACCCCCGGCACCAGCTCCTCCAAATTTTAATTTAAATGCTCAACTTAGAAATCTTTTAATTGATGATGCAAAAGAAAATATTGCACATTCAAATTCTTTTCCAGCAAGTCTTAGTAGTCAACAAAGTTCTGCATATGGTTCAATGTCTGCAAGAAATCAGGTTCAACCTTCAACATCTTATACAACTTCCCTTTCAATGGCAAGCCCCCAACCATCTTCATGGAATTCCAGTCAATCAGGTACACCTCGACATCTTCATCATACAACTTCTTTAATGGCCCCTTCAGCTTCTTTCGGTGCAGTAGCAGCAGCAGCAGGAGGAACTAATTCCCCAAATTTCCGTTCCCCTTCATCCCCGGCTGCCCGACAACTCGCCGCTGAATTGGATGAACTTCGAAGAATTAATGGTGAACTTTCCCTTCAACAACACAATAACCAAAATTACAGTACAAATAGCTTACCTCGACAATTATATCCAAAGGTTGGATTCAAATTTGTAAGCTTGATATAATTAATAAAATATTTTCAGTCCAAATCAACATTAACTCTTCCACGTTCAAAATTATCTACAGGTAGTTCTGGGGCAACTGGAAGTATCACTGGTGAGTTCAATAATGGTGGAGGTCGAAGGGTACCCTCGCCGGCACAAAGTTCTAGCACAAGTTATTCTCAAAAAGGAGAAAATACTCGTGGCTCCACGAATGCTTTGAATCGTTGGATTCATGACAAAATTCTTGGAAAAAAGAAACGCCGGCGAGGCCCTCCAACAACAGCATCAACTCGGCCATGGAAAATGTCACACGTGTATGATGAGTATGGGAATAGCAATGAAATGAAAAATTTACCAACAAAACGCAGTACATCTGCCCCAAATTTAGGGCCAAAGGGTATTCATATTCTTATGAATGAAGAGTATTATCGAAATAATTATGGATGTAGTGATTTAGAGAGTGAGCACGAAATTTTTTTATAAAACTTAAAACCTTATTTTTTAAAAAATTAACTTTGAAGCAAAACTAATAACATATTTTTTTGTTTTCAAATACTTTTTTTGATCTCTTTTTTTTTGCTTTTTAAACCAAATTAACCCTTATTATTTTATTTTTGTACTGACAGGTAAATTTTTTGTTTGATTGCTGAAACAATATTGCTTTGTTGATTCTCTGCCTATGCTCTTACACACACACGTTTGGCTATGCTTTTACTTTTGACTTCAGTTTTAACCTTTACTATTACGTTTGATTCATGTCTTTATTTTTTAGTGGAAAGTGATGATGAAATGATTCGAAGTGTTCAACCATCCTTGACTGCATCATCCGGAAATTTTAAACGTGGTCGAACACGTTCAACTCTTCGAAGCCTTTTTGGAAAACTTACTCGATCAACTTCCCAAGAAATTCCAGCTGATGCCTTCCGACGTGGTAGTAAAATTCGAGCTTCTGCTGGTGGAAGAATCCCAAATCTTACCATTCCTCCAGTATCTGGTGCAATCTCTATTCGACCACCAGTTCAACAATTTGTTGAATGGAATACCGAACAAGTTTGTGAATGGTTAGCTGAAATTGGCTTTTCCACATATGTTCCTGAAGCAGAACGTTATATTCGATCTGGAAGACATCTTCTAAATATGAGTGAATCTGATTTAGAAAAGGTTTGAAATTGCATCATTACTTTCTTCTATCCTTCAAAATGATGACAAATAACAATTTTTATAGGAACTTTTAATCAAAAACTCGTTACATCGAAAACGATTACAATGCATTTTGGATTGTATTGATAAAAATGCAGCAGGTCCAGCAGATCGAATGGATGTTCATCAAGTTTTGTTATGGCTTGATCTTATTGGATTACCACAATATAGAGATGTATTCTCAGAGAATTATATTGATGGTCAAATGTTGTTATGCTTGACAGCACAAGATTTAATTGATATGAAAATTACATCTGCATTGAATCATGCAACCTTATCTCGGGGCATACAATTTTTGCATAAAGTTGATTTTCATTTACATCGACTTGAAAAACATTTTAATCAAGAATTATTACAAAAATGTCCAATTCCAAATGAAGTTGAAAAATGGGCTCATGGATGTGTATCACATTGGCTTCAAAGTATTGATTTAATTGAATTTACACCAAATCTAATATTTTCTGGTATTCATGGAGCTTTAATGGTTTATGAGCCAACTTTCACCGCTGAATCCTTGGCTGAAGTGCTACAGATTCCTGCGCATAAAACTCTTCTTCGAAGGCATTTGACAACACACTTTAACAATCTAATCGGTCAAGAAGTTGTCAGTCGTAAAAGAGAAACTTTGGCTCAACCATATGTCACATTCCTTTCACCTTTACTTCGTGTCAAAGTAAGTTTAAACTACCATAAACAATAAAAAAAACTAAAAAAGAGTTTTTTCTTTGATACAATTAAAATAATGATTTTTAGCCTTTGAAGAAAGGATTTTCGCTTACACGTAAAAAAAATAAAAATGAAATTTTTGTTGATCCAAATGTTCCTGTGTTTTCGACAAAATCAAAACAAGTACGTTGTTTTGAATTAGAATTATAAAAATAGATGAAAGAAAACAAAACATGCATATGGCTTACATGTTATTTCTATATTTATAAATATATATATTCGAAATTTCAACAATTACGAGTTTTTTCTTTTTTTAATTTCAGTGTCAAATCACAACCACCACAACAACTGCAGCACAACCACTAAACACGGACATTTAGAGAGTAGTAGTTGTAGTAAAAAATTTGTTTGTTTTTTTTGTTTGTTAAATATCATCGTTTCTGGTCTTTTGCAGTAAGAAGCACCCAACTTCACCCTTCTGTTCTTTCATATGGTTTTTATACTTCTTTTGTCATTTCTTTGACAAAAACAAACCGAAAAAAAATATAATTTGAAATTCTTATGTTTTTTTTATATATCTTTCACTTAGATATTGTTTATATTTTTGTCTGTGTTTTCTTTTTTTACCAAATGTTTACTGCCCTTTTTGTATTTGCTTGAAATTCACAAAAATATGCTTTTGAAAGATGTCTCCATTTTTTATGCTACAAACATTTTTGCTTTTTAATAAGCAAAAAAGAAATTTAACAAAGATATTTATTAGTTTGTCTCTTTTTCTCTATTATACTGTATATATACGACTTTTTATCAGAAAAGAAAATATTGTTCAAAAAAAATTTCGAAAAAGTTTTTTATGTAGTTTTCAAATTTTTACTTTCTGTGCCTTAAAAAAATTTGTTATACCTACCCTTATCTTATTAATATTATTATTATTATTATTATCGTAGTTAATAAAGAGTTTAAAACTTTTGTTTTTTTGTACTGTGGTAAATCGCCAAACACATTGAAGAGGAAGTTAAGAACAAATGGTTAATGATCAGATATTTCTAAAAATATCTTTTTGTGACTTCTTTGAAACCTTTTTTTATCACCCCAGTCAAAAAAAAAAGAAAAAAACAAGTATACATTTAATCATTTGAATTGTCTAAAAATAGTGTTGTCATTTATCATTTTGTAAAAAACCTTTAAAGAACAGAAAAAAAACTTTTGTGTTCATTGGTGTTACTTAAAAAGGAACAATTAAAAAAAGAAAAAAAAATAATTGTGACCAGGTCATGGGCGCAATAAACACACCGGAAAAAGAGTAGAAAGAAAGAAAAGATCATCTTTTTTTTCTATTTTTAATAATAAAAAGCCGATATGGCAATTCGCCAGTTTAATTATAGAAAAAAAGAGAGAGAGAGAGAAGAAATCAGATTGCAACAGCAACAACAACAGTAGCAGCGAAGATCAGCATGACGACAACAAACCAACTAAAAAAAGGTTTAACACCCGCGACCGAAAAAAAAATTTTTTTATGTCGTCATCTTAACGACATTCAAGTTTCATAAGACTTAATAAAAATCGTGAGAAAATGAATAAAAAATTTTTTTTCTGATGCCACGCGATAGTGATCAGTTGTTATTAAGAACATTTGGTCTACTTTTTTTTGTTCTTAATATTAAACTGAGAATTCCATTGTCACATGGAGAATAAAAATTAAAAAATGCGTTTTTCTTTTTATTGTGTTGTTTTTATCATTTCTTCGATCATTGCTGTTAGTGTTGATGATCATTAATCTATCCTTTTTCTCTTTTTGGAATGAAAATGAATCAGAATCATTTCCGTTTTTTCGAAAGTTTATGTATGATAATTTCAATGAGGATGATTATTTGCCTTCGGCGCTACGCCAAAACAGGACAAAAAAAGGAAAGGCATTTCATTATCAAAAGATAAGATAAGAATAGAAACATTATACGATTGATATCAGGCACATATATCAACAAAACAAGAGACTAAAAGAAGAAGAAAGATATTTTGTGCACAAATGCGCAGATCGCGCCATTTTGTGCACATTTGCGCACAAATTTTCTTCTTCTCCTTTTTAACATTACTCTCTCTCTCTCTTTCCCATAGAAAATGATAAAGTATTTTTTCATTTCAATGCAAAATCATATATATTTTTTTTCTGCAAATGTATTACGTTTTGCTCTCTAATTAATTTATCTTTTTTTTTATTAAAATATAAATATAATGCAATAAAAAAATCTGTCAGTGTAGTTTAAACAAAAAAAATCATATACATAATAAAGACCAAAGATACTGTAACTTTTTAATGCAATCAGTGTCAATGTTCTCTTTCATACTTCCATCTTGATGATTTTTACAAAAAAATAAGAAGTTCATTGAAAAATTTTTAATTGTTTTGACAGCCACCACGTTTTGGGTAAAAAATGTTGCAATCGGTTAATGATCATGGAACTACAAAACAGAAGATTCTTAAATAAGAGAGAGAGAATTGTTTTAACATACTCAATCATTATTTTTTTTGACATTTGTTGCATTTTGTAATGTATTTTTTTCTTATTTGAAAAATACTATATTCCGGAAAAAGAAGAGAGTGAAAAACAATTTTAACAATAAAAAAGAGTTAATTTGTATTATTTAATTTTGAAATTAATTTAAACAAAAATATCTTCTTCGACACAGAAGACAACGTTGACCGGTCGACGTCAACCGATCAACCCGAAGGCACCCGTTTTTTTCTCTCTCTTTTTCTTCTTCTACAAAGTGTTCACTTCTTTTCTTTTTTTATCATTTCGTCGCAAAAAATATATTTTTAGTTGAAATTTTTTGAAAAAAAAAACAGAAACGTGGCTTTAGGCATTGCTACGTGAATATGAAAGACAAAAAAGAACAAATAATAATAATAATATTTTTGTGCTTTTCTTCTTTTCATCGAGAACGATCAAGAAAATACTTTTCTCTTATTGTTGTTGATATTATTATAATAATAATAATGAAGATGATGTCTAGCGATCTCTTACTATTAATTGTCTTTAATATATAATGAATGTATTCCGCAAATTTGTTTGTCTGAAATCGCAAAGAAACCATGCATCGTTTCAACGAAAAAATCTCACATTTTACTTCATTCTGATGCAAGAAGAAATGAAAGAAAGAAAGAGAGAGAAAAATCGGACAAACGATCAAATCATGAAAGAAGAACAAACTTCTTTTTTTACTACCGTATGAAATGTAACAAATAAATGATGAAAGAAAACAGCAATATTTTGAAACATGCCTAAAAATTTTTATTTTTTTTGCAAATAACCGGAAACATTCTTGCTATATCTTTTTTTCCGGAATAACAATAAAAAAACTTTTTTTTAAATTTTATTACAACTTTGAAGATCAAAATCTTTGGCCAAAAATGCAAAGCAATCGCTCAAATTTCAATAATAAAAAAAGAAGATGTTTTTAAACTTGACTGTAATAAAAAAAATTTTTTAGCAATCATAGATCTATCATCCATGAATGTTACAAAAACATCCTTTCTTTTCTTAAACTAGGTTTCTAAAAAGTTCATTGAAAGAAAAAGCAATAAAACTTCTTCTTTTTTTTCGTTACCTTTTCAAAGCAGAAATCAATGACGATAAAATCTTGTATCCTCATAAAATTGCATCATTCTGTGACTTTCTTATTTTTTTTTAATTGCCGATTTTTAATGCGGTCGACATGATGAAACTTTTTTTCATTGTTATTTTTTTTGCACATAGTTTGTATGTTATGGTAGTAGTCAGTCACTTAAAAGTTCAAAGCCAAACTTAAAAACAAAATAGTCATTGAAAAAAAAAATGATGAAGTCAAAAACAGAAGAGAGAAAAAGTTCAAAAAAAAGAAAACAAAAAAAGAGGAAGTAAAGAAGTCATCGAAAATCTAAAATAATTGCTTAAAGATTGTTTTCCTGTTATTTTTGTGTCATTCAAAAAAAAGTGTTTTTTTAAATGAACTATTAATTACCTTTTGAGAGATAATTTTGTTATTATTTGGTCGCTTAATTTTTTAAAAAAATTGGTCTGAGATCGTCGCCGTTGTTGTCCCATACTTGAAATGTAGTAGCAGCGAGTAAACAAACAACGTGACAAAACCACCCAAAAATATTATGTATTTATTTTTGTTTCTTCTTCTCTCTCCAAAATAGACATCTTTTTTTTTCAATGCGTGTGTTCAATAAATTTGTGTCATCATTATTATCATTCTCATCAAAAAAAAAGTATTTTTATCATAGTTGGTCGCGCACTTACTTATGGTTTTAGGTCTTTGTGGCCAACTAGAAGATCGTTTAATAATAAAAAAAAAGTTTGTTGCAAAAACAAATCAAACATTGCATCTTCTCTCTCTTTTTTTCCTTCTTATTTTTTTTTGATTAAATTTATGACCGCCTTCTGTGATCTTTTTTTTTTGGGATCAAGCCCAAAAAAGAGAAGTCACGTGGTCATTTATTTAGATGATACAAAGTGATGATCAGAAAATAATCCATTGAAAAAAGACACAAAAATGTGCAATGTCGTTGAAATCAAAAAAAACACACAAGCAATCAATCAGAATCTTTCACAGGCGTGCTAGAAAATATTTTTTTTTCTTCTTCTACGAAGGCTCCGCCCTAACATCATGATGATTAAAAAATTTTTTAGCGGCACTTTTTTTTGCCGACTACTAATTACTAACATATGATGAAATTCTATTTCGTAGGATGATGATTGTATGTACACACTTTTGCCAGGAAACAATTAAGGAGGAGCAATTATCAGATAATGGCACAGATTTTTGTCCCGTTTTTTTTTCTATACATTTCTGCTTTTTTTTCGCTCCTTTCTTGCGTGGGTAACGAACTATTATTTTCACGCACGTGTGTGTTCTCACGGTCTGCAAAACGGATGCGTTGTACGACGACACCACGTTCGAAATCAAAATCATGGTCGGCATCTTTTTTCTTTTTTTTGTCAACGACATCATTGCATGCACAAACTTTTTTTTTCTTTCCCTTCTTCTGCTTTTTTTATTTGTTTCAACGTCGCATCTTTCATACCATTCGTTGAAACAAGTCTTTCTTTCAATGCGCGGGTGAAGGCGGCGCCAAATTTCTTTTCCTAAAATCTATATAAGCGTTTCAGCAACCTTTGAATTTTCAAACTGATCTGAGTCATTCTGGAAATATATAGCTTTTCAGAAGATCGAGACTATAATAGTAATACTACTTTTTCTTGTATCGTGAAAAATATTTGCTTCATTTTGAAAAAAAATTTATATTTTTCTAAAAATTTTTCATTTTTTCAGTTTTATATTTTTAATTCCCACGCTCACATCTTCTTCTTCGCCTATTCTCATCTTACAAAAATGTCTGTTTCAACCAGTTCAATAGGCTTTGTTCCACGAAAATTTTCACCAAAAGATTCTTTCAACAATAACAACAACGGTCAATTTCAATCTTCTGTTGTGATGCATAAAAAACGTGCAGCCAATAAAACTACTGATAACAAATATTTCCCATTGGTACGTTAATACTTTTTTCTCTTTTTTGATACATTTATTTTACTGTATTATTTTTAGGAATTGAAGAAACCACTTGCTCGTCGTCCTATTGAAACCTGGACAAAATTGAAGGCTTCAAAACATGCTCGCAACACTGTCAATCCAATCAGAAAAATTGCTGATAAAATGTCAGTGGCTCCAAATCCAGATAAATTTCCAATCAAGCTAAATCTTGGTGATCCAACTGTTATGGGAAATTTACCTCCAAGTCAAGCAGCAATTGATGCCATTCATGAAGCTGTTGATTCACATAAATCTGATGGATATGGTCTTGCTGTTGGTAGTCTTGCCGCCCGGCAAGCCGTTGCTGAACATGCATCTGTTCCTGGAGCAGAAATTAATCCCGATGATGTTATCCTTGCAAGCGGTTGCTCACATGCCATTCAAATGTCTTTGGAAGCTATTGCTGATCCTGGGGATAATGTTATCGTTCCCTTCCCTGGTTTCCCACTTTACACAACACTTTGTACTCCACATGGAATTGAAACTCGTGGATACAATCTTCGAATGAATGATGATGGTCTTATTGATCTTGTTGACTTGGAACGTAATATTGATGGTCGTACAAAAGCCATCATTATTAACAATCCTTCAAATCCAACTGGAATTGTCTTCCCTAAAGAACATCTTGAAGCCATTCTTCGCATTGCTGATAAACATCGTGTTGTCATAATTGCTGATGAAATTTATGGAAATCTTACATATGGTGAAACAGATTTCATTCCAATTGCATCATTATCCCCCAAAGTTCCTGTTATCACTTGTGATGGCATTGGCAAAAGATTCCTTGTTCCCGGATGGAGAATGGGATGGGCAATCATTCATAATAGAATGGGTGTCCTTACTGATGTTCGAGAAGGCATGATTGCATTGAGTCAAAAAATTGTTGGTCCATGTTCATTGGTTCAAGGAGCTCTTCCTAAAATTCTCAAAGATACTCCAGAAAGCTATTTCAATCATGTTCGTTCAGTTTTGAAAGAAAATGCTGATATTTGTTATGAAGCTTTCTCACAAATTCCATATATGCATCCCCTTCGCCCTCAAGGTGCCATGTATTTGATGGTTAGAATTGAAGAAAAATATCTTGGAGAAGAAACTGATCTTGTTCAAGAATTGATCAAGAATGAAAGTGTTTACTGCCTTCCTGGTTCAGCTTTTAATATTCCTGGCTGGATTCGCCTTGTTCTTACATATCCCCCTGAAATTACTCGTGAAGCATGTGAAAGAATTTCAAGGTACTGTACTTCAAAGCTTCAAGGTGATGTCCCTTCCATCAATGCCTATGACAGTACTGATCATTTAAATTCATGCGGATCTGAAAGCAATGAAGACTAAAGAGAAAAAAAAATTGAGCCTAATTTAGTTAAGCTTTACTTTTAATATTATATTTGTATATTTAGTAAGAAATTTTTGTATACTTTTATTTTATTACTCATGTACATAGGCAATCTTTTTCTTTCTTTTTTTTCTTTATACTTTTTGTTTTCCAACCCAAAATTGCAATGAGGCTTAAAATCAGTGATTTTCCAGTCAAACCTTTTTTTTGTTTCATCATACATATCTCATCCTTTATTGATTTGCTCTCAATTTTTTGTAACCATTTTTTTTTTAAAATATAAATTTATCTATGTTTTTTATTATAAAAAAAATAAAGTATATTAATATATAATTAAAATTTTAAAAGCAATTTTAAATCAAGCAAAAAAACTTTATTTTTGCAAATTAAATAATCTTTTTTTCACTAAAGAAATATTGTATCAGTTGTAGGTGAAATGTGTTCTTTATTTTCGATAATTTCTGATTTTTGTGGAACTGCAAGTAAAGCATTACTGCAACGACTTTCTGAATTAAAGAATGATGATCCACATGGGGTTGGAGATGGATCTGAATGTCGAATTGAGAAACGACTATTTAAGGTTGTTGTAGCTGTGGGAGTTTGATTACCATTTGTACCTAAGCAATGTCGTCTTCGATGCCACCTATAAAAAAAAGAGATAGGGTTTAAGTATTTCAACGACTTTTTTAGGTTTCTTTTTTCTCTTTCTTTTTTTTGTTTTTATCGAAAAAAAATGAAAGAGAAAAAAAAGTCATTGAAATAGTAAATGCCTAAAACTTTTTAGGAAAGCAATAAATTATCATTAAATGATCAATTAGAGTTTAGAAAGTTGATTGGGTTGCATTAATGGTGTGATATATGTACATCTCATGAAAGTGTCGTAGTTCTTTTTTTAAAGTGACTGACAACGTGAGTAGTCTTTGTTTTTTTTCTCTCTCAAACAACTTCAATCATAAAAATGTTTTTACAATAAAATAAAAAATGAGTGTGGTCGAAATCATTTTTAGCAACCAACTTATCAAATTTAACCAGCTGATTTTTTTTTCGATTTCTTTTGTAATAATATTATTGTCAGACTTTTTTTTAACCCCATGGGAGGTCTATGATTATTATTACAAAAAAATAAAGAAAAAAACCGATCAGAAAAAAAGTTATTTTTTGTTATTTCTTCTTTAAACATACCGACAAAAAAGAGCTCGAAATGTCTGACGGAAACTACTTGACATAAAACAATAAATTCCAAAATTGATGGGATAAGTAAGCTAAAAATAGATGATATCAAAATAAAGTGGTTTTCTTTTTTTCAAAAGATTGGGGGAAAAAACAAAGATGTTTACCATAACGAGCATATTGCTTGCGAGCATAAAAGCAACTGGAAACATTCCTTCAAGTAAACGATTTTGCATCCCAAAAGTATTATATACGCATAACAGCCCCATAAAAACAGCTTGCGGCAAATTTACAACAAGAAAAATTGTAACAACCATAACAAGCATTAAACTTGTTGAATTTGAGTCAATTTGTCTTTGAGCTTCTCGGGCTCTTTTTTCTCTGAAAGGTTGGATGTTTCAAAATTTATATTATTTTTCATGATTTCAAAAAAAGTTAACTAATAATAATTAATATTAGGGTAAAAAAAATAATATAGAAGAAAAGCATAAGCAAAAAAATAAACTAATAATGTAAAATTTAAAAATTCTATTGAAGCCATCACACTCAAATATGAATCTTTTTTTTTCCATTGTGGGCATATATATTTATTTATTTCATAAATTTATTATATAAATGAAATTTCTATGCTTACAGTAATTTTCTTCTTCCAAAAACTGGCCAACTAAGCATTCGGCATTGCCTGAAAGAGCTTTCACAACAGCTAGCAAATTTAAAAAAGATTGATTTTTTTCTAATAAACTACGATATATAAAAATATATGTATGTAACAATCACAAAAGCTAAAACTAAGCAACAAAACAATCACACCAAAGCTACAAAATTATAAAATAATATAAAAACTTACTTTAACAAATGTTCTTTTCGACGTTGAGCTTTTCGAATTCCTTTAACAAGAAGAAAGTTTAAAACTATTAATAAAATACTTGGTAAAATGATGAAACCAAATACTCGAGTCCAAAAATAACAATTAAAAAACATATTTGGTCCAATAGCTTGTACGATTTTTGTCATTCCAGATATACAACTTCTTGTATAAATCCATCGACCAGGTTCTATGAAAGCCCATCCTTCAAAGACATCATATCGATAATCAACAGATTTTGGTAATCCACATATGACTGATGCAATCGTGATTACAATTGTTGCAATTCTTACATTTCGTACACTGCATATTTGTCTTGATCGTAATGGATATTCTATCGAAATATATCTGTAATTTGCTTTCCCTCTTTCTTTTTTTATCAAAATCGTTTTCATTTCTGTTTTTTTAAAAAGCAGATTTCTTTTCTTGTTTTAAAACTTAAATAAAACTTCATTTATATTATTTTTAAAAGTTGTTTATCTTTAAGTGAAGTAAGTAAGTATTTATTTCAAGAAATTGCTATCAAATTTTTTTTCTTCTTTTCTAAAATATCCTTAGGGGGTTTCTATTATGAGTAGTCGGGGTTCATCAACCACCAAAACTATTGGATATAATCGGTTTTTTTCTCGTTTTCAAAGTACTACTTATCTTTCTCTTTTTTAGACAATATTTAAGGTTTTGTTAAATTGAAAATTTATGTTTTTTGCCGTAAGGAAAAGAAGAAGAAAAAGTACACAGACATGGGTAACCGAAAAAATGAATGTTGCAGCCATTTTTCATTCTTAAGCCAAAAATGTCTTCTTCAGAAGAAAAAAAAGATGGAAGAATGAAAGAAAGGCGTGGGTAACAAATCTCTGATAGCGTCTAAAGTAGGCATCATCGTTTCCTTTTTTTGAGAGAGAGAAAACTGATTACAACAGCTTTTTCTCTTCCTCCAATACAAGCAACATGATTTTAAGATGTTTGTTTATGTTGTACTTGAGACTATGAAAGAAAGAAAAAAAGTGACAAGGATGCAATATATAAATTTTTTTCGGAATTACACACATTGATTTTTCAATTAAATGTTTTTGAAACTTTTGTTGTAAAAAAAAATAAGGATATGCTCTGTTGCATTTTGAAATAAAAAAACACTAGGATATCAAAAAGTCAAGTCCATGAAATTCTTTCAATTTTTCGAATCCGCCATAAGTCATTCCAAGTTTGTGTTGGTAAAAAACATAATTCATATTTTTTTTAAAAAGAATGAAAAAAAGAAAGAAAAGAAGCTAACCTTTGACCCGCAAGTAATACCGTAAGCCACATAGCAATATTATGACAAACAGGAGGTAGTGCATCCATACTATATTTGTACATATGACACCACCATAATTGTAACTTTTCTTCATGTTCATTAAATCTATAAATAATAGGCAAGTAGTAGTAAAAAAAACATAGATGGGGATGTGAATAAATTTATTATTATTATGTCTTTAGCTTATTTTATGAATTAGTAAATTTCCCTTGAGGATAAGAAAAAAATTAGCCAAATTTAATAATAATAATGTAAAATCAAAAAAAGAAGAAGAAAGAAAGAGACAAACCTAAGAGTATGATAAAAGAAGTTCCATGGAAGTGGAATTATTCCAACACATAAATCTGCAACGGCCATATAATATAAGACAACATTCGTTGGTGTAATCATATGTTTTTGTGAAAGAACAATAGCAACCAAAACATTCGCAACAACAACTAAACAAACTAGCAATGGAAATACCTAAAAATTTGATTGCTACCGTATCCCAAAAATGCCAGAAAAAAGTTTCAACCTTTCCATAAATTAAATGTTCTAAATTTTCTTCATGTGATAATCGTAAAAAACTCATTTCTGTTTGACATATATTTGCACACGCATCATAATAAAACCCATGTTCCAATCTTAAACACCTGTATGCAGCTTGTTGAGTTAAATTTGACCATACACAATTTAAACTTTTTCGTAATTCATCAATTTTTGTATCATCTGAATCAAGTAATAAACTTCGAAATGGCCGCATCGCAGGTTCCTCAAAAATTGACGGAGGACAAAGTGAGCATTGGACGCCGCCGTTTGGCACAAAGGGCCTAATATAGGGGTCTTCAATAACGGCTGCCAGCTTGGCAAACTTTTTTTTAAGTGAGGGGTTGTTTGTCCTCACTTATATCTTTTTATTTATAATATTTTTCTTTTTAATGTGCGCGAAGAAGAAGAAGAATGAATGAAGAAGAAGACCGATGACGGGCAGTTTGATGGTTGGAAGAGCTTGAGGGTGTCAAACAGCGTTTATATTTTCTGTTTCTTTCTGTTTTTGAAAATAACGCCGTTATGGGTTTCTGGAATAAAAGTTTCTTTTTTTAAAACAAAAGTCTTAAAACAAATAATGTTGTGTTTTTTTTTCGGCACAAAAAATAAAACAGTGAGAAGTAGTATTTTCCAAGGGGGGAAACTGAAAAGAAGAAATATGGGCTTCGAAAAAAAGAAAAAAGAAGAAGGACCGAAAATATCTCTCAAAAGAAATGAACACGAAACTGAAGATTCTCAAATCTTGCAAGAAGAAGAAGAAGCAGAAGAAGAAAAATTGCAAGGAAAAAAAAGATGAAAAGGGAAAAAGTTTTTGACTTCATTTTTGATGGAATCTTAAATGGTTTCATAAAATTCTGCTCAATGAAATTTTTGGAAAAGTACCAAAAAAATTGTTCCCCAAAAAAGCAATACGGATCTCATGCTTTTTTTTAAACATTGACCAACAAAAAAAAGAGATATTCATCCTAGGTCACTGAAATTCCTTATTCCATTAACACTGACATCAATTTTAAGGAATCCAAGAACAAAGAGAAAAACTTTCTTCTTTTTTTGGTGAAAACAAAACAGTATTTATCTAATTTTATCGTAAAAAGCCGGAAGAATCGGGGGGTACTGGAAAGTTGTTGGTATTAAATTAAAAGGAATATATATATATTCGTGTAAATTCTTTTTAAAACAACAACAAAAAAAACTATAAAGTATTTTTGTGCTTATGGGAGTGAAATTTTTTATGTCATTAATTTTTAAAAACCTGTTGTCATGCCGGTTAAAATGATATCAAGGAAAAGAAGCCAAAAGGGGGGAAAACAGAAGATGGAAAAGGAGGGATCATTAAGGCTATTTAAAGTCAACAAAATAAAAGGCAAATATATATTTTTTGCCTAAAGGAAGAAGCATCATTTTTGTCCAAAAGCGTTTTTTCTTCTTATGTTTAAGTTCTCATGTTTGCTTTTGATTTTATAATATAAATTGCCAATTTTGAAAATATAAAACCTACTTGACAGCTAAAGTTTTTTGTTTTTACCGTTTTTGACTTGCTTGCTTTCCATACATATTTCGTTTTTTTTTTCTTAGTCAAGTGGTTTTTTGTGAGGCATCATCAAATACCTACTTGAACATGTAGAATACGAAAAAAAGTAGAAAAAGAAGAAGAATTCGTTGTAATTGAAAGCATATAAATTGCATGTGCATATTATAAATTCCTTAAGATAAAAAAAAACTTCACACGGAAGTCTAAAGCTCAAAAATCCTATTGTATAAGATAAAAAAAAATAGAGGTAATAAAAAATGTTTTTTTAAAAGGTTTTTTTCGGTAAAACAAAATAAAGGCATCTTTTTTGGATATCTTTGTAAAAGAGAAAAGGGCATCTATAAAAAAATTGCAAAAAATAATGAAGAAGAAGAAAAATAGCCAGCATATGAAACATAGCTGTCGTTTTTAGTAAATCATTGACGAAATGTAATCGGCATCTCTAATAGTAGTTGACATATATCCCTATCAGGCAGGATATGAGGGATGCCGAAGAAGAAGAAGAAGAAGCAGAAAAACCGATTTTCCGTTCACTGAGAAAGGGGGGCTATTTTTTTTGTGATAAAACATAATTAAGTCACATCGCCTTCCAAAAAAATTTTTTTGTTTCGTCTTTCTTATATCCCCCCTTCTTTTCTACAAGAACGACATTTTTGACATTTGCAAAGAAAATTTTAAAAACGGAAAATTGAAACCTAATTGTTCTGAGGTCACTTTCTAATTAATCCTGTTTTAAGAAGATGGGAGGCACAAAACTGAAAACTATATTAGCATCTTTTTCATCTTTTTTAAAATTCTTAAAAGAAAAAATCATTTTAATAAAAATAGGCGCAAAAATGAATGAAAAGGTTGAAAATGATTTGTTTAAAATGCCACAAAACAACATTCAGATTGCAATTGCCGTTAAGTGCCACACAAAAGAAAAGAAGAAGAAAAAGACGGCAAAGAAAAATAATGCATTTCTTTGGTGAACTAAACTCAACAAGTCGTAGGCGGCACTATGATAATGCTTTTTAAACAGAAAATTGAAAAATTTATAAAGTGATGACAGCAAACGAATATGTGTATTCCTTCTCATTGCCAAAAAGAAAAAAGGGTTTAACACCACAAAAATATGAAGATGTTTCTTTTTAATAAACAAAAGAAAAACTTTTAGAATGTCCAAAAAACAGCTTGCTTGCTTTCTTGTTCTTGTTGTAGCATATAATATATTTGGAAGATAGAAGTCTTCAATTATTAGACCAGTAAGAAAGAATGAATATTGTTTCTTCAAGGAGAAGAAGAAGAAGGCAAAGACGAAAAACAAAACTTCTTAAAACATTGGAATAGTTGTCTAACGCTTCACTTACGTTTTTTTCAACCAGGATGAAGTAAAGGAAGCTAAATGCCGAGTCGAGAAACTTAACCTAATCCAAGAAAAAAAAGAAAAGAAAAACGGTGTAACTTCTTCTTCTTTTCTATCTATCTCTATCTCTATATTTTTTTCTGAAATTGGTAGCCGCCTACTTTTGTTAAATGGAAAAATGAACAGTAAAAGCAGTTCTCAACAATTTTTTTTCCTCAAGGGAGAATTTTGTTTCTATTTATTTCATTTCATCTTTCAAATCACCTTATATTTTTTTTGCGACAGTAAATCGCATTTTTATCCCATTTACAAAATAGATTGGATCCAATTGAAGTAAAAGAGTTTATTCATTTTCATTACTTTTTTTAAATAAGAAAAAAAGAAACATTACTAAAGTTTGGCCTAAAAGTAAATAGTACCAAACTTTTTTTTTACACAAATATTTTAATTTTCAAACGAACATGAAGATAGAGTAAAACCACGTACAATAAAAATTGAAATAAAATCAAAACTTTTTTTTATAATGGAGATAAAGCAAATAATGGAATATTAGGATTAATAATAAAAACGCAGACAAATAATAATAATACAAAGCTTTTACTAACCATGGTAAAAGAAAATTAACTAACAATGAAAAAAAATTTACATAAATTTTTTATTAATACAAGTCATAATTTGTTTGTGGTTTTGTTGATTGATTACTGGCTCCACAAGTAATCAATTCCATGCAAAGTGCAGATCGTCGGGATTCATCAATGTTTCCCATGGATTGTAAAACATTCAATGGAGTTTCCATGCATAAATCTGGGGTATTTACTAATGTTGTCATTGTTTCTTCAGAAATGGATTTTTTGAAAATTTCAACTAAAGCAGGATCCATACAATCAACAACGTAATGGATAACAGTTCTTCCATTTGTTGCATCAGGGATCATTGGATCAGCTCCACATGCAAGAAGTTGTTGAATTGTTAATCGACTATCAATGATTCTTTGACTTTCTTCTTCCAATGAACCATGATTTTTTACGGCACAGAGTAAAGGAGTTAAACCCATTCCATTTTGGGCATTAATATTGGTTCTTGAATGATTGCAAAGTGTACTGACAACATCAAACATTCCTCGGGTTGCTGCATAATGAAGTGATGCATCTCGTTCATGTCTCAATGTTTGGGTATTTGGATTTGCACCAGCTTCCAAAAGATATTCAACAATTTCTGGGCACCGTCTTTCAACTGCTAAGAACAATGGAGTTTCATTCATTTTATTTGGCATATCAAACATGCGATGACTTGATGCATTTTCAAGTTTAAGCATTCTTTCAACAAGGGTATAAATTTTTGCAAAATCCATGAGTTTTGTTACGATATGAAGAAGAGTATCCCGATCAGGATCTTGATAGCTCAAAGCACCTGGGAAATACATCATACATTTGCATGTCCATGCCCAAGCTTGATCCATATCATCATCACTGATAAGGGCACGCAACTTTTCTTTTGCGGGTCTTTGTTGTGAATCAACGGATAAAGGTGCACTTCCAGTTTTAGATTGATATCTGTGTTGATCATTACTTGGAGTGCATGGTCCACTGATGCCACCATGTGGTTGTGCTGGTGAAGTTTGTGGGGCACTTCCTGCACTCAATGGTGAATCACATCCACTATCAGCTGAAAGGGGACGTTGATGATGTTGTGGACTAGAACTTGAACTGCTAGGAGAAAATGAATTTTTGATTGTTGTGTATGCATCAACATCTTCAGATCCAGTTGTATAACGTCTTGAGTATTTCAAGATAAAGTCAGACAATGAATCAGGAAGTTCAGTTTCACCCTACAAAGATAATTAATAATAGAGAATTAAAACATTAAAAGGAGATTTACTTCATTATTTGTAGATAAAAGTCTATTAATTTCAGATGAAGTTAATGCATGATCTGCAAATCCTGCAAAGGCAGCAGTTTCAGCTGTTTTTGATTGTGAAGAAGCTTTTTGCTGTTGGGCTTGTGCTTGTGGAACTGCTGCTTGAGGATAGTATGCTTGTTGGGAGGCTGTTGGTGGCTGATAATAATTATTGTAATAATTTTGTGGTGAAGTTGCTGAACTGTATCCATTATCAGAGAAAAGGGTATCTGGTGTTGAGCTATTTGAAGCAATGACGTCACGATTTGCATACCAATAATTTTGTCCTGGTGAATAATCATAGTTATTGTCATAGCCTGCACTGTAACTGGTTGGATCTTCAACAGCTGATTGCGCAGCAGCACCATAATGCAGGGTATTTCCCCCATAGGGATGGAAGGTCATTGGGGTTCTGGTTGTTCGAACTGGACCACGTGAAATTAATTCACCTTCATTTTCATCTTTTTTCTCTGCTTTATCTTTTTCTTCAGGGGTATTTTTCTTTTCAGCTTCTTTTTTCTCACTCTTTTCTTTTTCTTTTTCAACTTTCACTTCCTCTTTCTTTTCATCTGCTTCGCTCTTTTTCTCTTCTTCTTTAGCTTTTTCTTTTTCTTCAACAGGGGCTACATCATCTGACTAAAAATGCCAATTATACGGTAAAAAAAGGGTAATTTTAGTGTAAAAAAATTGTTACCTTTTCAGGAATTTTTTCTTCCGCAAGTAAATCCGCAAAAAGATTTGCGCCATCTCGAGCAAATTTTGAGGTTGTATTAGTTTTACGTGCCAATGCACTTGAACGTAAACTTTGCAATGTAACAAAATCTGCTGGGCTTATTGCATCCATTGTACGCATTGTCTTCTTTTCCTTTGGCTTTGAAGGTGGTACATTTTGTTTATTCAATGAAAGCTTCTTAAGATCTTCAATAAGAGCTTCTGCACCATTGATAGATTGGGAAGCAGGCAATGCGCACGGCATTGCACGTGCGACCAATGTCGAATCAGTAGACATCCTGTTCACGTTCACGTTGCTGTAAAATGGATGACAGAACTGAAGAAAACTCTAAAAATGAATCTCTTTTTTTAAAAACTTTGTTTTTCTATTTACGCGCAAGAAGAGAAAAAGAAGAAGTGCCGTTTTTCTCGCATTTCATAATACCACAACGTACGTCAATAACAAAGTTTTGACATTTTTCTATTAAAAAAGTCTAAATTTAAAATATGTCCACTTTTCTTGAGGTTTTCTCGTACAGTTCAAAGAGGGTCGCTGAGCAAATACTTATACAAAAAAGAATATGCAAACAGGCAAGCTTTTTGCTGACCGACGATGAGCGCGTTAATGCAATGGTTGCGAAGTTTTTAGAATAACAAAAAGGAAGAATAAATTTTTTAAATCAATAGCCACGAAATTGGTTAGAAAAACTGTAATGTTTTTGTTTTTAAATCTTATGCGCAAAAAAATATATTTGGACAAGGAAGAAAAGAAATAAAAACGTGTTTTCAGCCATTCTTGAAAACCGCGCCATCTAAAAAAATATAACTGAAAATAAAAAAAACATGAGAAATCTTTTTCACGACTTAACTTCCTTGTCCTAGTTTTTAGAAAATGAACGTGTTGAAAGAGAGAAAAGAAAAAAAATGGCAAAAAAAGGCAGGGCATTTGCCATGGCATGGCATATATAGCCGCCTACGGGAGGGGCGCAGGCAGCTAACACTCCAAGTGATCTTTAGTTTTGGCATTTGTGTGAAAAAAAGGAATTAAAGGCAAGTGACAGAGACGAGAAAAAGAGAAAAAAAACACGCTGTTGGGACAGTTGTGAATTGAAAAAAAGAAAGTGGTGGTGATAGACATGTCCCATTTGGTTGTGGCTTTCATTTTTTTGTCTGAATCTCTTTCCCGTTTAACAAAAAAAATGATGCTAAAGGGTAGTAGTCTCTTGTTAGTAAGGCCTTTTTTCATTTGTTTTTTTTAAATAAAAAAGAGACACAAGTACGAGCTCATATTTATATAAAGTAGAGAAAAAAAGGGAGACTTTTTCAGATGTATTCAAAATCAATATAGACGACAACAACATAATAAACGAAGTAAAATTCAACTAAAAAAGAGAGAATAAAAAAACTCCGCCTAGGGAACTTTTTTTTTCTCTACGTCTGTCGCGTGAGTCGTTTTTTTCCTTCTTTTTAATGTTTTCAACGTTGGCTTTATTGCTCAACTCGTGTGCACAGGGAAAAGAAAAGAAAGAAAAATGGATGACGAAAAAGGGCTTTGATGGAAGGCAGTTTAAACTTGCTTGCTTTCATGTGAAAAAGCGTCATCAATAAAGCTACCAGGAAGAAAAAAAATCTTTTTTAATTTTTCAAAGCTAACATTTTGAAGATTATCAATGAACAAGAAATGATAAATTAAAAATAGATTCATTTTTTCTTAACTAATTAAAACCTTCAAATTAAAAATGTTTTATATAACTGTTATTTGTTTACAAAAAAGTACAAAACAATAAAAAATCTTAAAAACAATAATTTATCTATAAAAGTTTGATTAACAGTTTTTTTTACCCAAAAAAATCATGAAAAACAATAATAGCACCATCAATGACAATAAAAAAAAGAGAATGCACTTTTCAACTACCTTTTTCAATGAATTTTTTCTCTCCTTTTATGTTCTGTATTTTGCGTTGACGCGTTTCTTTTTCCTCCTTTCGTTTCTTCTTCTTTTATTTTCTGTCTTTGGTTTGCACTCCCGAAATAAAAAAAAATTGAAAATGTTTTTGTCGGCTTGTGGGTCGCAGTTTGCCACCAACGTCAAAATATCTTTCTCTCTTCTTTTCTCTCTCTTGAAGTGAGGGTTAACATACACATGCTCGTTTCTCTACAAATCTGTAAAAAAAAACGAATAACTTGAAAATTATTGTATAATATATATATAAAAAAATGTAAATCATCATCATTTTTTTTGTAATAAATTAAAAAGTTTTATTTATATATTTTTTGTTGAAAAAGAAAATAGCGGCGCCATTGTGCGCATTACGACCACCATCATTTTCCTGCTATTACTACTACTAACAACAACTCATCGATTGATCTTTTTTTCTCTTATTAGAATTTTTATTTTCTATCTTATCGTTAAGTTTACGTGAAAAAAAAACAAAACTTTTTTTTGTAATAAAAAAAGAGAGAGAGAGAGATGGCAAATTATCCACAAAATACACATTATATGCAGCAGCAACAACAACAACATCAACAACAAATGAACCATCAACGGCATCAAGCAGCTTTATACATGCATCAGCAACAACAACAACAAGCTATGCATCATCAGATGTCTTCAGATGGTTCAATGAGACAAAGCATTCCTCCTCATATGATGGTAGGTAAAATAAAAAAAAATTTTATTAAAAAAATGACCACTTTCATAATAAAGAAAAAAGAGTGCGGGCATCTTTATACCCTAAGCACATAAAAGATTGACAGGCGAAGAGTAACGATGCGTATATTTTTTTTATTGAGCACTCAATGGTATATCATTAATTGGCAAAATGATAATTATTGCCGCTATTATTTAATCTTTATCTCTTATTGTTTTTGGCTTCATAAAACAAATAAAAAAGAGTTATATAAATATAAATAACTCAAAATTGATATTCATATTTTTTTTCGTTCTAAATTTCAGATGCCACCTCCTCCTGGTCAACAACGTCCCCAAGCTAGAATGATGTATATGACAGCAGCCCCAACATCACAAGCTCAACAACAACAACATATGCAAATGCAGCAGCAGCAACAACAACAAACACAAAGAGCTATGGTCATGAATCAGCAAAGACAGCAGCAACAAATGATGCCAAATTCACAGCAGCAGCAGCAACCACAACAACGTAAGATTTTATCTTCGACAAAAATCAGTAATGTGTAATATTCATAAAAATCTAAAAAATATGATTTGATCATATGACTTTTTTCCTAACATCAATTTTACTTAGCATTTTTAAAAAATTTACATAGAAAAAAATCCATCCTTAATGATTTAAAAAATGCGCAGATCTTTGAACAAAGCGCGCGCGAAAATTTTTCCACAACCGAATTGATTTTAGTTTATAATTCCTTTCTTACTCATATATAAATTTTTTATAAAATTAAGAAATTACATTGATTTTTCGTATATTTTAGATTATTATAATATTCAGCCACCACCCCAACGAGGAATGGTCCCATCTCCATTAAAAATGATGCCCCAACAACTTCAAATTAAATCTGAGGGAATGCGGACTCCTATTCATATGGCACCCCAACAAATGATTATAAGAGGATCCGGTCCAGGTGGATATGAAACTATTCAATCCCAAGTTATTATTCAACAACAACAACAACCCCAACAACAGCAGCAACAACAACAAATTGCTACAAGTTCTTCACAAAGTTTTGTTTCACGTGTGCCAATTAATCAATCTCAACAAATTCAAGCTCGACCACAATTAATTCGAACTTCAACAAGTGTTGTACAAAGAATCATTCGACCTGGAGATGTTGAAATGCAAGGATCTCAATATATTATTCGATCTTCAGCTCCCCAAGGCTTCACTTATATTCCATCATCTTCTGGTGAACAACAATATCATATTGTTCAACCAAGTCCACATTTTGTTACAGCTCCAGGTTTGATTCTAATCTCTTCCAAGTAAAACTTGTAAATCAGCAATTTTTTATTTAGGAGCAGGACAAACTACCGTACGGGCAATTAGACAAATGCAAGTTTCACAACCACAAACGCCATTAAGAATGGCATTAGCCCAAACAACTCAACAAGGAAATATGGTAATTCCGCCAGGAGTTGTTGTTATTCAAAGTTCAAGTGGCAATGAATCCATGAACCCAGTTTTATTAGAACAAGGTAGTGGAGGAGTTATTGCAACTTCATCAACTACAACCCAGCAAGTTACAATTGCAACAACAACTCCAGTTCAAATTAAACAAACTCCACAAGCTATTACAAGACCACCAATAACAACTGTAGTTCCACCAGCAGCTTCACAAGCTCCAAAAACTACTCCATCAAAAGGATCATCAAAAAAGCCAACCAAGAAAGCTGCAACAAAACCAGGACCTTCCACACAAATTCAGACTCCTGCACCTGCTGCTGCACCAGTTAAAAAAGTATCTGAACCACCTCCAATTGTTTTAACACCTCAATCACAGCTTGTCCAAAATGGTCATTTGGATTCTATTATTGGTACATCTAGAGCAGCTGATTCATTTGAGACAAGTGTTAAAAATGCTGTAAATGCATTCGCTGAAACTTATGCCGAATTTCTTCTTGATGAACTTGTTGATGCAGCTCGATCAAGAAAAGTAACAAAAATTGAGAATCATGATGCAAAATTTGTTATAAAACGGGAATCACATAAAGAGCAAGATAGTGAAGGAAAGAAAAAATAATAGTCATTTTCCAAAAATTTATGTTGCAAAATTTTTTTTTCTACCTGATTTTGATTGATTGTTTTATTGTTATTCATGTTTATGTATGTATTCGATATTCTGATGATAATTAAACCAAAAATTTATATAAATCTCTATTTTATTTATAAAACTTTTCCATACAAGAAGCTAGACAAATAATTACAAAAATAGAATTTCAATTAAATATAATAAAACACCTTGAGATTGACCAGATATGATGTCATCATCAAAAATCCGCTAGCTGTGCTTTTGATGTAAGGCAAAAAGTGCCTATACATCAAATCCACCTTTTTGCCGTACATCAAAGGCGATACGGTCACGTTAAATCTGGGCGATCCCCTTCGGAAGGGGGCAAGAATGTGTACTGTAATTGTGTAACCGTTCAAAACTATAATATTTTTTTATGAAAAAGCAACAATCATTTTCCAGAAATTTTTTGTTGCAAATTGTTTTAACTATTTTTTGTTCGAATCTTTATTATTTTTTATATTTATGTCCAAAATTCTGATGATAATTAAACCAAAAATTTATATAAATTACTATTTTATTTATAAAACTTTTCCATACATAGACTAGACATATTACAAAAAATAAAATTTTTTAAATAAGAATAAGACAATATTTATGTATATTAATATAAAAACACCTTCGGAATAGGACAAGAATGTGCACTGAATTGAGTGTAACCGTTTAAAACTATAATACTTTTTTAAGAGAAAAAATATAATGACACAAATAAAGAATTTCCAGAAAATTTTATGGGTTAAGATCGGTTGATTATTTTTAAGCTGACAAATTTTTGAAGAGATAAGCCAAATGCGACATTTGTGAGATCAGAAGTTGACGATAAGTCTTTTCATACCATTCAACAGATTTACCCCTAAAAATTACTTGAATTTAATAAAATGAAGAAAATAAAGAGTTCAAAAAAATTACTTTAAATCAATTCGATTAACATAATTAATTATCGATTTTCCATTTAATGGACAAATGATAAAAGCAGAGTGATAAATTTTAACATTGACGCAAAATGGGTCCTTTTTGCAAGATTTTTCTGCAACAAATGCTCTTCCAGTTCCTGGCTCATAGTCTTCCCACACTCTGTAAATACACAAAAGTTTAAATAAACATAATTATTAAAGAAAAAGTTTAAGTACCTTGCAACAGTGGCTTTTCTGGTTAATGCATCATTGAAATTGTTAAAAGTGATATGAGCAATATCTTCTTTATTTGAAGCATCAATAAAGGTTGGCTTTGTGGAAGATGTGATAAGATCCCATTTTTCACTAAAAACAAAAACACAATTAGTTTCTAAGTGATTAAGTGAGTAGCTGTACCGATGATTTATCAATGTTGAGACAACATACTGAGGTGATGCAAGAACAGGCAATTCAAGTCGACAACTTTTAATTGCACATGAATCATCAACTTCTCGGGTAGCAAAGACTATTCCATTATCATAAATGAGTTCAATGTGCCAGGACTTCCAATCTTGCTCATATTCCTATAAAAAATTAATAATATAAATTTTTGAAAGAAAAAATAAATTGTTTTAAACCTTAAAAAGATCTGCAACAAAACATCTCAAAGAAGAAGCAGCTCCAATTTCTTCAATTCCTGGCATGGCATCCTTCAAATCTCTTTTCTTTTTTTGTGGAAGTGGCTTCTGATTTGCAGCTTTTAAGATATGAGGTGGAATTGTATCAAATTCTGATCGATAACTGATTAAATCTGATAAACCATCTTTCATTGCTCGATAGTGAAGGAGTTCTTTATTAAACGTGATATCAATAGTTTTTCGACGAATAACTGGTGTTAACTTTTTTGAAGTTGAATTTAAATTTAAATCAAAAACAGTTGGCAGTACACAAACTGCTAGATTTTCTACTGTCATCTGCAAAGAAAAAGAAAATACTTAAAAAAATTCGATTTTTTAAACAACAAAAAACATACTAAATTTTGTACAGCATTTTTTGAAATACTTAAAAGAAAATCAACAAAAATAAGTAAAGCATCACGATGTTCATCTGGCATAACAATAGTCATCAATTTTATGATATCCAAATGTTTATCAGGATGAGATGCTGCAAAAAAAGAAACAATTAATTTTTGGAATTTCAAAACATTTTTTTAAATAATAATACCTGATATTGCACATGCAGCGGTTTCTGCAGCTTCACGAGGAACTAATCGTTGGGGTATTGCTCGTAAATATTGCTTTAATAAATCACTGAGATCATGAACTTGATTCAAAGTTTTCAATTCCTCTGGTAATGGATCATAACAGGTTAAAGTATCACAAATTTCACGCATTTCTTCGATTCGTGTTTTTGAACCAGATCGTCGAAAAATTCCATCAATATTTATTGCACTTTCTTTCAGATATTCCATGATATCCATAATAAATCTTGGGAATGGACAACAATTGCCATTTTGAGCTTGAACATAATGTAATGGCATTCCAAATAATTTATCTTTAATAATTTGTTGAGGGGGTCGATGACGAGAGAATTTATTTCGAATAATTTGAAAAAAATCCAAATTCATTCCCCATTGTTTAATTTTAGAGCTAACTGATCTTTCAATATATCCTGACATTTCTTCTAAAGCAAGACTACGGATAATTTGCTAAAAAATATCCATAAATTAGAAAAAGCTTTACATCTCAAAAAAACCAACGAACCAATTTATCAGCTGGTTGAATTCCATACAGATATTCGGATTCATAATCCAACAATTGATCGATTCGTGTTACCGGAACTGGATTTGGGACACCTCGATTCAAAAAATTAACATTACTAAAAAAATTTTTTTGCCTTTTTATGATCAAAGAGGCAGCTACAGTATAACTTACTCAAATTGCCGATGATTTAATGGAAAAGTTGTATTTGCATAAAAGGCTGCATTTCGCATAACTAATGCACCACCAAATCTTGGAGTTTGTCTTTGACTGCTTCGAGATAAAGAAGCTTCAGAATTATTGGAACTTGGATGATTCATTGTTGAATGCATTGGTGACAAACGTGTTCCATGAACAAGCTTTGTTGCAAAATTTGAAAATTTGTTATGAACATTATTTCCCGATGAATGAAAAGAATCTTCATTATGAAAAAAGTACCCATCTAATTCAGTACTTTTTGTGGCAGTACTTTTTGTGCTTGTTGGAGTATCATTTCTTTCAGAGTAATCTGGACTAATCTTCATTGAGCTGTTCATAATACGGTATTTTGACATTATTGGGCTTGATGGCACAGTTGTGACAGGAAGTGGTGGAGGATTTGTTGCAAGATTTGCAGCCCAAGAAGTTGTTCGACTAAAAAAGTAACAATAAAAAATTAATGTTTAAGAGTTTTAACCCAGCAGCAGCTGCAACAAAAACAGCAGCAGCAAGAAAACGGAAAAGACAATAAAAAAAAAGTATACGGAAACTAGTCAATCACTGGAACGTGAAAATCCCAAAAGCAAAAAAAGAAGTATGAAAAAAAAACTTAAAAATATTGCGTCTTTTTTGCGCGTTCAAAGAGCTCCTACAACCACCTACTATTGCTTTAAAGTAAGTATGTAGGTAAATGAATGAATGAATACAAAAAAAAAGAAGATGATTTGCCAAAAGAAATCCCTTACTTAAGCACATCATCTTTGTTACGTTTTTTTGCTTGCTTTTGTGCAAGACCACGAACAAAGGAAACATATGAATTTGTTGTATATGGATCATCCATCATCATTGGAGAAAATTCTATAAAAAAAAACAATTTCATTCATTTAAAATTTTACAAAACATTTTTTTTTTAAATCAAATAAAAATGACGAACTTGGAGTACCACCTTGGGGGCGGTTACAACGTGTTGAAGCTGCTGCGTCAAGTTCTTTAATAAGAGATTCAACTTCAGATGAAAGCTTAAAAAAAGATCAAATTAAATAGAAATAAAAAAAGAATTTAAAATATCTAAAAAAATACCTCATCCGCTGCTTCCTTTGAAAGATTGGGGGATGGTGATGATTCTTTTTCTTCAACAATTTTATCACAATTTTTTAATGCTAATGTATTATTTGTACATTGAGGTTGGGGATGGGGGTGATGTTGTTGTCGATGGTCAATTTTTTCAAAACTGCTTGTTTGTAGACTTTTTGACATAATTGATCGACTGCAATCATTCGCCGAAAATTTTGATAATTCTTGTGCAGTATTAAGCATGCTCAAAAATAAATCATCTATGGTAACGCTGAAAAAAAGAAAGAAAAGATATCAATACTTTTTTTAAGCTTTATTTTTCTCATATGTATGTTAATAAGCTTTTTGGAAGGAAAAAAATTTAAAATATAAGTAAGTTGCTTTTTTTAGTTTTGATTTATTTTTTCTTAAAGGTTACAAAAGTTGACCTTGAGTTTTTTTAAATGTCTAAAAACCGTAGAAAACCAGATTGCGTCTTTTTTTTCAGTACTTTTTTTTTACCCAAAAAAATATGCTAACAAAATAGGTTATTTAATTACCTGTACAAGAAAAAAAAAGTACAGCAGATCTAATTAGAAAGAAAATGGACACCCGAAACAATGCGCAATCGCAAAAATTTTTTGTCAAGTGGTATCACAAAAAAAAGTATCATAAAAAATTTCGACACAAAAAATTTTGTAAACAAAAATCAATTGATTTTTAAAAAATTGAATAAATTCTTTTCTTCAGAAGAAACAGTTTTGTATGAGTCATTTTATGCTGCTTTCATTTTTTGTAGCATTTTTAATAAAAAAGAAAGAACTCTTACGTTGCTGTTGACGTAGTTGTTGTTGGACGAGAAAGGGATTCTGGATCACTTTTGGTGGATGAAGTTGTAAGAGAAATTCCTTGATCTGGTGTTTGAGTTTTTTCTTCTTCTCCTCCTTCTTCCTTTGTCGGTGGAAAATAAAAGAAGTCAATTGAAGATGCCGCTGAAGAAGAGGTGCCACCAACACTCGATGAATTACAAGTTGAATGACTTTGATTTACGGATTTTAACTTTCGTGAAAGGCTATTATTTTCCAAAGCTGATGAACTGCCAGAAGAAAGAGAATAATTATCAGGTACGGTACCGTAATTCTGAAAGATAAAAGAAATTTTAAAATAATGCTTTTTATCATGCACATTTTTAAACCTTTATTCTTATTGGCTTAAGGGATAACTGAAGTTAAAAAGCTCAAAAATTACTGTAAATTTTGCATTTCTAGAACTAATCTTTTTGAACTTTGTGCAGCACATCATTTTTGTAACTATATTTAATAATTACTGCCAAAGAACTCGAATTAATTTTTATGGCAAAAAGTTTTTTAACAAAAAAATTTTGATTTTTATTTTAAACAATTAAAAATTTCAAAGAGCTATCTGATATTTAAAATAAGCGTTATTTTCAAAAGTGAATTTTAGATTTTGCATACTGTAGCTTTCTCAAAAATGGAAAAAAAAGAAAGCAAAAAACAATGCAAAAAAGTAAAATAAAATTAAGAACGTAATTTTTTTATATTGTACATTTTTACGCGCCTTAATCGATTAATCATAACAGCACATTCACTACCTGATGATAATCGGTTACTACTTTTCTTTTCTTCTTTTTTCTTTTTTGTTTTTTATGTTTTTAGAAGAAAAAAATGCAAAATAAAAAAGTATGCAAGAGATAAGGGTAAAAAAAACCAGATGGTGTCAATGGAATGAGAAAGGTGCCACAAGAGCAAAAACAAACCGATAAAGAAAGTGGATTCATGACGGCATTCAATTTAGATGTGGAATGAGTTGCCGGTGCCGTTGGTGAATGCCGATGAAGTTGCTCCATTTCAATCATGCTTCACACATCGTTGGTGGGCGGGCGTTCGTTAAAGTTTAAAAAAAGCTTTGGGGCGGATTTTTAACCTTAAAAAAGGAAATTGGTAAGTCAATATATCAAAAACAAAAAAACTGCTAAAAAGAATGAATAAAAAATAATAACAATGTCTAGATTTAGAATCAAGCTCACGCAAACCTCATAAAATCAGGCAAAAAAACGAAAATCGGAATAGCTATTTTCGAGAAAAAAAGAGAAAATTTTGCAGAAGATAATTATATTTTAGATGGTTTGAAAAAAAAACAAACCATCTAAAATATAATTAAAATGTACAATGAGAACAAAGGGAAAAGTGTGGAATTAAAGGAAATCAAAAGAAAAAAATTAAAAAGTAAAAGATTTGAACAAATAATGTCAGTTTATTTGTATTTGACAGGTCGGGGTTGCGTAAACTCAAGGAAGAAAAAAAATGATCAAATTTTGCAAGAAAAAAAATATGAAAAAGGTTTTATTCTCCAAAATAGCATTGATTCACACAAAAATATATTTATTTCTTAAAGCAATCATGTTCATGCAAAAAAAATCTATATGAATCACTATACCTATGTTAGGTAAAAAAATCAATCCATATTGAAGCAGCAGTTATGACTTATCACCTCATATAACATCATGTTAAAGGGTGGAAGAACATTGAGAAAGAAAGGTGTAACAATCAGGCTTTTTGAAAAAAAAGAGATAACGAACAAAAAGGACCCCCAAAATGAATAAAAATGAATGAAAAAATGCGCGATGAAACATTAAAACCTTAAAATTTTTTAAGAAAATAACAAAAAAACAATGGAAATTTTGTTGTAAGGACAACGTTAAAAACATTTTTTAAAAAAGAATTGTTGCGATAACAAATTTCATCTTCTTTTTAAAAAAGGAAGTCACAAAGTAAGAAAAAAACCGCATTCGCGCATGCATCGTTTAAATTGAAATTTACGGATAAATAAAAAAAGGGAAGAAAGAAAAAATTTTTTTTTACAAAATTAGGTAATGACCCAGAGCCTTTTTCATTACCTTGTTCGAACATCTGTTGATTTTCAAAAAATAAATTTTTTAGTAGTTAAAATCACCAGTAAAAAGATAAAATAGGAAAGACAAGTACAAAAATTCACTTTTTTTCTGATATATTTTTTTAGCGGAAGACGCTTTTTTGGACGTGAAAAAAAAAAGGAACGAGAAGGAGAAAAGAAAAAAAACATAGAAACCGCATTTATTGTTAATACAAAGAAATCTTGCGCGTTTTTTTTTGAATTCAAAAAAAGGTGTGTCGAAGCAAACCAATTGTGTGAAAATGGCTGATACCAACCAGCAAACACAACAAAAAAACTGACAAGACTGATTTTGAACCGAAGAGGAGCAGGGTGGGTGGGGTCTTTAACAACAAAATAAATCATATTAGGAAAAAAGTGATCCTTAACATTCATATTATTTTGTTGTTTTATTACTCATACCCTAAAAAAATATCAAAAAAACAAATCGTATTTCAAGCGCAAAGAAAAAGATTTTTGATTTTATCGTAATCGCTTAAAGATTACTCTTTAAAAAATTAAATCTAAACAATTTTGTTGTGCTATTTTAAGCTATATTTTTTTAAAAGCAGTAAAGTCCGATTTTGTGTTTCATGCTCATAGCCAAAAAAAATTTTTTTTGTCTTTTTCGTTTTCCCGTAAAGTGATTTCGATTCGTCGTTTTTGCGGCGGTATTTTGTTTACAGTTGGAGCGTGTCAGGAAAAGCATGTTCTTTCTCAAAGAGAAAAACGAAGAAGAAAAAAAAAGCAAAATTCCAATCGAAATTTTGTTTGTCATAAAATTTATACGGAGAAAGAGATAAGTGTCACAAAGTGAGAAAAAAAAGTTTTTTTGGCATTAAAGGTTGTTACATTTTGATAAGGTCATTATCAATTCTTCATCAATTTTACTCTTCATTCATTCATTCAAATCGAATGATATGAAACACGTTCCAAAAAAGATTTTTTTTTAATGAATGGCGATATGATGATGATACCCCCAGCTGTCACGGCCATCATTGTTTCCGATTGCGCATCTTTTTTTTTGCGGTTTCAAAGTCGTTAAATTCGCGCAGATGTAAAAAAATAGTAGTAATGAAGGAGAAAAAAACGAAGAAGAAAAGAAAAAAAACTACCACAAAAGCCTTATTGAACCAATCAAGGTTTTCAGTTTTTTAAAAAAAAATCATCGTGCAACAGATTCAGGAAACAAAGAAAAAAGAAGATGGAAAAAAAGAGAAGAAGGAAAGAAAGGAGGCTATTTTTATGTTGGCATGGCTTTTTGACATTTCCATGATGATAGATTGCGAATGGAGTTGCAGAGTTTAGAGCAGTAGGGCAGACCAATGGCGCGCAAAAAAATATACATATAAAAAAGTAGGGGGAAAAAAAGGGAAGACAAAGATGTCACTGATCGTGCTTTTCAGCTGCCTGTCAATAAAAGGAGAAAAAAAGAATGTAGTATTTTTTTTCAATTGTTTTTCTTTTCTTTTTTTTAAATTTAAGTCAAAAACATTACATTTATTATTCAACGGTGTGTAGAAGAAGCAAGCAAAATTTTAAAACAACAACATCATCGAAGGTGATTAGTATACAAAAGCTTAATCATGTTTTTAAAAATAATCTCTGCGCAAAAAGAACGCAAAGAAAAAACGAAAGTGAAATGGGAATTTGTTTAAGAATCTTCCAAAACAAAAAAAAAGTGAGGAAGAAACAAAAACGTAAAAAAAAAGAGGTATTGCTCACGATTGCTTTTTTAGAAGCTAACAAAAAAACATTTGAAGAAAAAAAAACAAAAAAAAGAGAAGGATGAGGCAGCAAGGCATCAGAAAAAAAAAGAATTCTCAAGTTCAAAGAGCATGGAAGAATTTTCCCTTTCGATTTCAATTTTTCATAACTGTTTTACAAAAACAGAAATGAAGAAAGAAAAAAAGGGAAAAAAATCATAGAAATTTGTGTAAAAAATTTCTTTTTTGTTATTCATAACTGTTTTTCAAGTTAAGCACATCCTTGAACGATAAGCGATCCCTCATTTGCGTTGGCGGTTTACACAGTCTTGTCTGCTACCGATGATGATGAAGAAGAAAAAGAAGGAGAAAAAAACCTTTTTATATTTTTGTTGTTATTCACACAAATTTGAAGTGTTCTTTTGTAAAAAAATAATATATTTGAAAAATTTGGATAAACCAAGGGCGGAAAAAGAAGAAAAAAAGGAGCTAAAGGTTATAGGGAAAAGAGAGAGAGAGAGATTTTGCATTTGAAACACAAAAAATAAAACATGCCAAAATGACATTTGTTGTCATTTTTTTTCTTGATCTTGAAGAAGACTGTAAAATAAAAAATATTTTATAAGACTAGATTTTACTGCCATTAAAATGTAGTAAAAAAAAGAAAAAGAAAGAGCCACCGAAAATGAGCTCGTTTCCGATCGCGCAACACTTAAAATGAAGGGAAAAAAAAAATTGTTTTCTCTCTCGTCATGTCTGATCCTGTCTTATTTGCTTCAGACTTCTATGAGGGAATGAAATGGTCAAGACTAAAAAGAAAAAACAAAAAATTTATAAAAAAAAGAGACAGAAATGATCAAAAAGCTTTGAAAATGATGAAAGAAGAAAAAAGAAAATATGGGGGAAGAAGCGGAAGTACACGAAGAGGAGAAAAAAGGAGAGTGAATTCGAAAAATTGTGCGCAAAAAAGACTCTCTTTCTCTGGACAATAATCATGATCTGTCATAATCATCTTTAATACTTTAGATTTTATTTGTTCTTGAATTTCTTAAACGATCATATACATTTTTTACTCATCTTTTCAAATTCAAATTATATGTATGAGAAATTTCTTTCTATTTTGAATGATAAAGAAACAAAATTGTTTATGATAAACAACCGCAACAAAATATGTGTTTTTTATTGAAAAAAATATAAAAAAGAATTTTGATTTTTAAGTGATCAAGGAAAATCGGAAAAAAATCGAAGCATCTGAAAAAAGAAAGAAGCATTGATCAAGAAGGAGGATGACGTAAAAGCTTTTTACGTTTTATGGGTAAAATTAGTCCTTTTTCAATGAAATCTGGGGCAAAGAAAAGAAAAACACTACTCAATTTCGATAACTAAATATATCATTCTTGAAGTTCTTTCTCCCCCAAATGTTTTGACTTAAAATCCATTCATTGGCATCTCTTTAAGCCAGATGTTGTTAAAAAACATTAGTCTAAAAACAAAGATACAAAATTTTAGAGTGCAAAAAAGTAGCAATATGTGATTGATTGAAATGTTTTTTATTCATTTTAATATTGAAAAGTACCTCATTGTTTGAATCCTCTACACATAAATTTAATGTTAAAATAGTTTTTATTAAAAAATATCAAATATAAAAATAAATAAATTTGCATGCCGGCAGTTAGGGCATGCATTCCCTAACTGACTTAAAAATAAAACATACAAAATACGGTAAAAAATAAACAACACAAATAAACTAAACAACAATGCAATAAATTAAATTAAAATCAACTGTTCAACAACTGGGATAAACGATTATTAAACATCTGAGTCCGCCAGTCACAGAAAACATCCAAAAACTTTTGAAATTTAGATGAATCAAGTCCATGAAAATGAATCATGGGAAGCTTGTAATCCTGTGGTTTTGTATCAATAATTTCATCAACAATTCTTTCGAGTTGATTCTTGTAGGTGTCAGAAATTGAATGATCAAAAGTGAGGTCAAAGTGTGTGACCTTATTTTCCTAAAAAGTACCTTCGTAAAAATCAATATAAGCATATTTCACTTACCTTCATATATGCATAAAATGCATCAAGACTAAACGTTTCAGGAATATTACTTAAACAAAAATACGGAAGTTGAGAGAAGTGAGGAATTTTTACGAGTTCTTTCCAACTTAATGAATTAACAGTAGAAGTATTTGGGTCACAAAAACTAAAAAAGAAAATTAATTACAAATGTTTGTAAAAATTGCCTCACAATATAAATTGTTTAACTTTTGGAAGTCCTGCAACAATCTTTTCAAAAGGTATAATTGAGTCATCATCGGACTTCACAGTAAGTTGGCAGGACGAAAAAGCATCAACTGATGAAGCAATAAAAATCAAATCAGTGTAAGAGATAATTTGTGCATATAAAACAAGACTTTCAATATCACATCTACTTATTTTGGAAATCATTGATGATAGAATATTATGATTTGTAAAAGATTTTACACTAAATGTTCCAGAAATCCAAAGTTTTGATGCCGCAATTTTTGAAATATCAATAGGTTTGTCATCAGTTGAAGTTTGCCAATCTCCATCTTCAAATTTCAAATCATGAATAACAAAAATTGGATTTTTAGCAAAAAAATATTTGCAGCACAGAATCAATTTTTGATGAGATTTTGCTGTCGGATTTTTTATAATGTAATCAATAATTGATTGACGAAAAGGCCATTGTTGTGGAAGCCATGGACCAGAGAAAACAATCTTCTTGGGCGGAACATTCTTGGATTCATCAAGTGGACCACTTTTAGAAACGTCAACATTTTTTGTTTCATTTTCTTCTTCAGCTGTTTCAAAGTTAAGCTTTGCTGCATTTGTTTGGGTAATTAAATCATCTGATTCAGGATGATGCAACTGTTGATGAGGAAGAGGTTCACCTGAGAATCTAGCACTCTTTGCAGCAGTGGCATCAATTTTAGCTTCTTCTGCTTCTTCAGCTTTACGTTTGCTCGCCATTTAACGTGTAATAAGAAGTTGAATTCGTTTACGCCAACTGATGTAACACTAAAAATTAGCTTAACGAAAGTGATACTTTTCAAAGAAGATTTATAGGTACAAAAACACGATCGCGCATGTTCTTTCTAATGGAACTCTTAGAGCATCAAGAGTTATTTGACAATAATTTGCTCTCTAGGGTTAAAAAAAAACTTGGAGAATCCGATGGTAATGTCGTATCTTTACTACAGTAACAATAAATAGTCTGATAAAAGTTTTCTTGACCCACGTATTAGGTAAGATGTGAATCCAAAGTGCCAAAAATGACTAAAAACGCCAAAATTAAAAAACACTGAATCGAGATATGAATTCCTCGACCTCGAAAACCTATATGGGTGCTAAGATATCGAAAACTGCATGCAGACAAATAAACTCCATGGGGAAGAAAAAACGTCGACTTTGGCATTCTCATTGCTGTAAAAACGGCATTTTGCCAAATTTGGACCTAAAAGTAATTTTTTACAGCTTTTTAAGCATGGTCAAAAACATTGGTAAACTCAAAATTTTTACCGGTGCAGCTCGTTCAAAAAGTAAATGCGTTTAAATATTTATTTATGTATTCACAAGCGCGAGAGAGCAATACAAAAAAAGAAGAAAATCAAAAAACGTTATTGTTATTTTAATCATTTGAGCGTTGATGTTTCTCTTTAAGAAATCATATTTAATAATGTTACACTTTATGCTGATGTTTATTTTTTAGAAGCAATAAATTGCTCTTCAAAAACTCAGCTTTTTCTTTGTTAAAAAATAACCGAAGTTGTTTATTTTCATTTTCTTAACACGATATTGAAGCACATTGTCTTACACTATTTTTTTTAAAAATTTGAATACGTCGAACTATTTAAGCATCAACAACAAAGTGTGGATTGTTTTTTTTGCTTTCAATATAACTGACTTTCTAAAAAAATGAGCAATGAAGAAAAACATAGCGTAATATAAATATTTCAATTGCGTGTATTTTATGAGAATTGAACACCTTGATTTTATAAAAATAAACCACTGATTTCTTAGAACAGATAAATTTTCGTACTAAGGCAAAAAATTTTTTAAAAGGTGACTTAAAACTATTGCTCAAAAGCTAGTTCCACAAAAACGTTGAAAATCCCGGCTCTCACCAAGAAATCCCTCACAACTTCCTGAAAACTTCAGATTCCTCAAAAACGCGTATCACACTTTTTGATTAACGTGTCACACTTTTTCCATTCCAAATTTCAGAATTTTTGAAGAATCCACTGTAAAAATGCCGAAGAAGTAGCCAAAATCAGAAACTTTTGGAACGACCTAGTAGAAGTTATCCTTTTCCAATTTATCAGTTTTTAAAATTTAAGTAAACCTTATTAACAAACACGTAATTAGTTCCGTGATTACTGTAATCATTAAAAAGAAATACACAACCCTGACGAATCTACTATCGTAAAAGCTATCGGCACACATTCCACTATAAAAAGATTGTAATTTTTAAATGAAACCAATTTTTAATCACTTTGGTTGTTTAAACATATTTTCATTCGAAATTGTATGACATGTAAGAAAAAATTTGAAAATTTTTTTATTAATAATAGTTTAAAAAGGGCATTCAACATAAAAAAATGATAAAAAAAATACTATAAAATTTGACAAAAATACAAAAATAAACTTTTTAGGCCAGAGGAGATAACCCCCTTAGACAAAAGAAATTGGAAACCATAAAAAGACTAGAGTGGACACGGCAACCTTAAGTGCAGACAAATTGAAACTAACAGGTATAGTTTGATTCAAAATTTTTAAACTATTTTAGCAATGGCTTTGAGATTGTAAAAGTTCGATAGAAATAAAAAAGGAAGCAAAAAGCTTAGGAACACGGGCATAAAATTAAGAGAGTAAAAAGCAAGATCAGAAATTTTTAGATACAAAAAACTACCCCAGACTAAAATATGCCAGAAAAACAGAAAGCGCAATTTCAATGAACCGCATGGATAAATTATAATTTAGAATCCAAAAGAGTATGTGAAAATACAACAATAAAAAAACACAATATAAAAAAGTTTTCTGATGACATAAACGGAATGACACATAATATAAAATAAACTTTATAATATTTTTGAGCAGATCAAATGCTTTAATTGGCAGTCATTCCACGAACTTGTCCCGTTTTTCTTGCCTAAAAAATTAATCATGTATTTTATCGAGGGGTATAAAATAAAAGAAAATACCTCATCAAGTTCACGACGAGCTTTTTCTTCGATGGCACGAATATCAGCCATTGTTAATTCAATCCAATTATCAATCCAGCAAAAAACTTCTCTATGAAACTTGGAAAACAAACGAGGATATTGCTAAAAATAAATGTTCAACAATAATAAGAATATAATCAAAACAAACATTGTGAGCAAATTTTTCAACAAGATTTTGAAGGCCAAACCATTTGAAATGTACGGTAACGAGCTTGTAAGCGCACATAACCGGTTCAGTTGAGCTTCGCCAATTGCCAGTTAATTTACCTCTTCCAGTTTTTTCAGACATAAATAATGAAGGGGAAGTTTCAGGTTTGACATCAGAAGGACTTAAGAATTCATTATCATTAGCAATATCGATTTGGACAACTTCTCGTTTTGAAAGAATATCATTTGGTAAATTATGAGCCTATAAATAAAAAGGTAAAGAAACAAAATTATGTAAATCAATAAATTACATTTTCAGTGGTACCACGATCAGGTAAATGTATTGTCTCGACTTTCACGTAGAAATTATCTTTCATATAATCAGGATTTGTGAGTACAGTTTTACAGTAAGGATAAGCATTCCAAGCTTCTTCGTGAATAGCTAAAGAACCTTTTGGAGCAATTTTCTTAACAATACCAGGCACTTTTCTAAAAAAAGATATTTTAATAACTAAATATTATTTCAAAGAATTAAAAGCAACTTACGATTGTAAATGATAAATTTTATGAGTATATTGACCAGTACTATATTGTCCATTTAATAACGGTACACCACTAAATGGCTCATTTTTAAGTACTTCAACACCTTCGCCACCACCAGTTTCTTGCTTCGATGCTTCAGCAACAGACCAAAGTTGACCAACTTGATACTCTTCTACAGTTAATGGCAGCACAACACGACTAAAATATAAGAAATGAGATGGTCATAAAAAGAAGTAAACTTACTATTCTTTAATGATCATTTTCACACGTCTTACAATATATTACAAAAGCGTATAAATACTATTTCTAAAAAACAAAATTGAAATACAAGGAGAACTGTACTTTAACGTTTTCAACAATTTTACGCAAGAAATAAAATAGTTTAGAAAAGTTACGTAATAAAAGTTCCTACCACGCTAGTACAAAGGTGTGCAATTTTGCGATTTTTTCAAGAAACGATATTATCATAAATTGAAAAACGTAAAATTACAGACCTCCTTAAAGAAAATCAAAAGAAAATACAAAAAGCATGCCTCAAGTGATTCATCAAAAAACAAAAATATACACGTGGCTATATAACCATTGTGAAACATAAAAAAACAAAACTAAATTCTAAATAGCTTTATTTATATATAGCCTAGTTTCAGGTAAAATACCGTCACACAAAAACAAAGATAACAATTGAATTAGAAAATTTTGAAAGTAGATTTTTTTCCTTGTTCTTTATCAAATTCAGGATCCTGTGCAACTTGTTTATAGTATTCCCAATTTTTCGAAAGAGGTTTATCTCCTTCAACAGTTGGCTTAGAAAGGAAGAATTCATATGGAGCTTCATGACTTTTCTTATCTTGATACCACATTCCCTTCTTCCAAAAAGAATAATCAAAATCACCATTACGTAATTTTTCTTTATGTTCTTGGTAAGCCCGTTCACGTTCAGCCATAATTTCTGGATGACGACGTTCCCAAATCATCCGATGCTTTTGCTTCATATAAACATCACGAACATCAGTTTCGGAATTCATTTCACCATATTTAATAAAATAAGCAAGTTCTGCTTCTTCCATATCTTCAATAGCTTCAGCACATTTGAACAAATTAAGTTGATGATATTGAACACATCGTTCAGAACGTTCTCGCAAAGTATTAAGAATATGATAATCTACAAGTTTATCAAGACGATATTGTTCATTTGCTTCAAAATAGCAAGCCTAAATATTTTACATATACATATATAGTAATTAAATAAATAAACAAACAAATAAATACCTGATCATTTACACCACATTGATCAATTTCTGGAACACGAGTAAGGCGACGTTGATAATAAGGCATTTTATTTTTGTCATGAAGAGGTTCAACAACATTTTGGCGGAACCATGTTACAGGTGTATCAGCAAAACGTTGTACATAATATTTAAGTGTTGGAAAAATTCCACCTTCTGCATCAAGTTTACGTAATTGCCAATAGGCTTGCCATTCTTCACGATCTTGCAAGCGACGACGTTGAACAGATGTAAGATGTTGATTGTCGAGGTCCTGTTCAACCATCTAAATTATTTAAGATAATAATTACAAATATATCATAATGGTAGTAAACACAAAATGTGTTTGAAATATACACATATCAAACTAAAAAAATCAACACGTTTCGATTACAAACGCAATAATAACGCATAGTTAAACTATTTGCATAGGAAAAAAATGTAAAACCAGATATATTAAAACCAGATTTTTGGTATAAAGATTAATTTAATGATAAAAAAAATAAGATGTTAATAAAAAAGCAACGCAAAAAAAAAACAAATGTTAAAAGTAAGCATCAAGAATCTCGGGCATTATGTGTCAAATGCGCAGATGGAATACTGCAATAAAAAATGTATGGGGAGTTGTTGCTGTTGTTGTTGTTGAGGAGGAGACAGACTTTTAGACAATGCTTATTATTGATTTTTGCATGTCTGAAAGCAACCAGGTAAATAAAAAACACTTATTACATCTAAATGTGATTATAATTTTTTTTAAATGCAGCAGTAATAAAATTTCGCAAAAGTCATATTTTAAATTTTATGTGCTTTTACAAAAAGTAAAATTTTACAGTATTTTAATTTAATTTTATCAATATAGAAATTTTCAAATTTTAATGAAGAAAAAAGCGTATATTAATAAATGACTCAAAAATGTGTTTTGTTTTAGCCACTGTAGTAACTATTAAATGTTTTTAGAAGGAAGTATAAATTCGTTTTTTTTCTTTAGAAAATTAGTAAAAGCTTATTAAGAGCTTTAATTGATGTGTGAAAAATGACTAATATGCGCATGCTTTAACAGCTAAAATGTATAAAAAAATATGATTTGCTAAAAATTTAGTTGACCTGTCTTTTGAAATACAATAAAAAAATTCTAAAAAGTGACTATTTTAATATTTTGGTATTGTTAAAAAATATATAATGAAACAAATTGGTTGGAAATAGGTTTTATTTATTTTTAATTATTTCGAACATCCAAAGCCATGTTCAATTGTCAACAAAAAGTATATGGTATCAATAGTCAGTAGTAGCCAAAATAATATAGCAGAGAGTAACATTTGTCACCATGTGCCTAATAATAGTTTTAACACATGGAGAATCACATGATATCTGTTTTATTTTTATATCCTCTGATAAAAAAATCAAAAATATTGCATCATTCTCATGAAACACATTGAAGGACGGAAATACAGTGCATCCGAAGTGAAGCACTTTTTTAGATATATTAATTTTTAGTAATTTGTAAACCATATGAAATGTTGAATTTTATTTTGAGCACCATGTGTATCTCAAAATTTTGGCACATTCAAACACAATCATTCTGCACCAATGTCTTCAAAAAAACTTCAACAAATATGCGATAATAGATCTAAAAAAATCTAAGCAACAAAAAACAAAAGTCATTTTTTATTTTACATGTTCTGAGTAAAACAAAATAATACAATACAGAATCATAAAATTTAAAAACAAAACAAAAGTTATTAATTCAACAGTTATATACAATCAAACCTCGTTATAACGTCCTTTGTCTCCGGTCCCCTCAACAAGGAGTCCTCTTAAATCGGACCTCGTTATAACGTCAACCTCATTATTACGTCATTTTTTCACGGTCCCTTGAAAAATGTTATAACGAGGTTTGACTGTATGTTTTGCATTTCGACAAAAAATCCACAGTATTCCATCTGCGCATTTGACACATAATGCCCGAGATTCTTGATGCTTACTTTTAACATTTGTTTTTTTTTTTGCGTTGCTTTTTTATTAACATCTTATTTTTTTTATCATTAAATTAATCTTTATACCAAAAATCTGGTTTTAATATATCTGGTTTTACATTTTTTTCCTATGCAAATAGTTTAACTATGCGTTATTATTGCGTTTGTAATCGAAACGTGTTGATTTTTTTAGTTTGATATGTGTATATTTCAAACACATTTTGTGTTTACTACCATTATGATATATTTGTAATTATTATCTTAAATAATTTAGATGGTTGAACAGGACCTCGACAATCAACATCTTACATCTGTTCAACGTCGTCGCTTGCAAGATCGTGAAGAATGGCAAGCCTATTGGCAATTACGTAAACTTGATGCAGAAGGTGGAATTTTTCCAACACTTAAATATTATGTACAACGTTTTGCTGATACACCTGTAACATGGTTCCGCCAAAATGTTGTTGAACCTCTTCATGACAAAAATAAAATGCCTTATTATCAACGTCGCCTTACTCGTGTTCCAGAAATTGATCAATGTGGTGTAAATGATCAGGTATTTATTTGTTTGTTTATTTATTTAATTACTATATATGTATATGTAAAATATTTAGGCGTGCTATTTTGAAGCAAATGAACAATATCGTCTTGATAAACTTGTAGATTATCATATTCTTAATACTTTGCGAGAACGTTCTGAACGATGTGTTCAATATCATCAACTTAATTTGTTCAAATGTGCTGAAGCTATTGAAGATATGGAAGAAGCAGAACTTGCTTATTTTATTAAATATGGTGAAATGAATTCCGAAACTGATGTTCGTGATGTTTATATGAAGCAAAAGCATCGGATGATTTGGGAACGTCGTCATCCAGAAATTATGGCTGAACGTGAACGGGCTTACCAAGAACATAAAGAAAAATTACGTAATGGTGATTTTGATTATTCTTTTTGGAAGAAGGGAATGTGGTATCAAGATAAGAAAAGTCATGAAGCTCCATATGAATTCTTCCTTTCTAAGCCAACTGTTGAAGGAGATAAACCTCTTTCGAAAAATTGGGAATACTATAAACAAGTTGCACAAGATCCTGAATTTGATAAAGAACAAGGAAAAAAATCTACTTTCAAAATTTTCTAATTCAATTGTATGTTTTATTTTATTTTACGGGTCGTTAGCTTAATAGTTTATTTATGAAATAAAGTAGATTTTTTTGTTCATTTACTACCTTTTTTTGCATTCTTGTTTACATGATTACGGTAACCATTGACACATTAGTTAAACGCTTTTTTTTAAAATATATTTGAGTAAAGAGGGGGCTGTTGTATTTTTCCAACAACGTTTCTTTTTCGAATCAAATTCAATTTTGTAATTCATTTTGTTGACCATTGCTGCGTGATTAAATTTCTCATTTTTTAAAAATGCAATTTGAGGAGATTTAGGTATTATGATCTTTGGTTTTTTAATGCAAAACGCAGGGAAGTACAATATTTTGCTTATGCTACGGTATTAAAATGTAATACTGTAAACGGTAACAAAAAAGTACTGTAATTTACGGCAACGGCATTTGTGATAATTTAAGCTTGAACGAAATTTGATTCCTATTACCTTTCATAAAAAATAGCCCACAAAAATTCTGTATTTATTTTTTTTACCCATGATGCATTTGAAAATCTCCTTATTAATACGGTTTTTGTATTTTTTGAGTGAGTTTTAAAAAACAAGTACTTTAATTGATGTTTGAATCGGAAGAAATGTCTGCTTTATGTGATTAAATGTAATAAATAATATGATTTTATTAAAACTTTTGTTGACCCGTTTTGATAAAATGTGAATGGCAAAGAAAAACACTGATGAAAAACATGATATAAACTATAATAATTTTCTAGGTTGTTGTCTTTTTTAGAACAACAAATTGTACATAAAAATAAAAATGTATAATGAAATTGAGATTGTTGAAGCATTTGAAAGTTTGGCACAATCTAAATTTGTCTGTCGAACAAGCAACGCACAAATATTTTCCATTTGAATACGTTTTTCTTCTTTAAAGCGTCTAAAAAAGATTCAATAAAGTGTCAAGGTAACAATGACTAATCAATGGGGGACATACGAAAGTTCTCGAGCATATTGAATGGGTTTTTCTTTTTCATCTGAAATTTTTGTAAAATTTGATGCTTCAATATGAGTTATCTGTTGAGCAGCTTCATAAATGTCATAACAAACTTTGAACCATGAGATCGAAGAAAGTGATAAACGATGAAAAGATTTAAATTTTTCAATATTAAATAAACTCCTAAAAAATTAAAGTTGCATTCTGCAAAATTTAATTTTTTGATTAATTACCGATAAACACAATGTTTATTACACATTTTTGATCTTAGCGGATGATCATTGTTATAATGTTCACTGATATCTGATTCAGCAGCACTTCGAGGTTGTCGGAAAAGCATTAAAACAGCAAATTGACATTCATTTGGTTTTTCCGGAATTGTAACCATATATTTTGCTACTGTAAGTCCATCATGAATAACATCACCAGCTGCTAAAGCTGCCGATGGAATATCTGTGACTAACCAATAAAGATATTGCCGTTTTGGATCAAACATAACTGCAGTAAATCGATCCTCCTTTGAAACAATATAATGCCGCAAGGAACGTTGATAATTATCAGAATTTTGAATTGATCGAAGAGAAGATAATTTTGGAATGCTTTTTGTTGCAATTGATGAAATTTGACGATCTGATAATGGATCTGCAAATATTTCATCTTCCCTAAAATTTGCGTCGTTAAAATTATAAATTAAAGATTTCAGAAATTTTTTATTACATTAATTCAATTTTTGTGCAACATACTTCCCCTTGAACTTCTGGCTGGGTAAAGCTAACACTGACAGAAGAATCAAGTTCATTCAAGGGAAAAGCATCAACAAAATCCCATCTTTGATCCTTGAGCAGTTCTAAAAAATGCTTGTTATTTTTTTTATGTTTCTTCTAATTTTAATAAATTTCTCACTTGTTTGTATCAATGAATGGCAATTATCTACAAAGCCACGAATTCGGCGTCTTTCAATTGCGAATGCATCTGCTCCAACCATTATCCAATTGAGACCAATTAAGCCTAAAAAACCGGAAGAAAAAAAAGATATTAACGTTCTTTTAAAAAATAATTCTCTAACCACTTTCCAATCCATGTTTAATCATAAATTTTGGAAGATCAAAAGGTTCATCAGGATGCCCTTTAAAATTTTTTGCTGTATAAATACTACCAGGTGGAGGTCGAAAAACTAATAGTGCCATTGGGGTCGGCATTCCACGACGAAAATTTTCGACAGGTTGATATTTTCGAATAACTTTTGTATCACGTGGATAATCAATTGATAAAAATTTTAATGTCCCAAATCCAACATCAACCATTGCAATTATCAATGAATCATTATTATTTAGCTCTGGCCATGAAATATCTGGTGGATTTCGAATAAAATATGGATCAACTGGTTCCATTTCAGGATGACCATCAAATTCTTCAACATCCGGTTCAACATCAAAATTATGATCACATGCTCGATAACTCCCTTTTAAAGGTTTATAAAGAATTCGAGGAAATATTCGGAGATTTTGAAGATAAGCAGATGAAAAAGTTTTTACCCGAAAAAGTCGAGATCCAAAATTATTATAATTTATTAAATCTGGGGGATTTATACAATTTATTGCATTATTCTAAAAAAAAGTTTTTTGTTTGTAAACAAACTTTTATTTTCTTGGAAAAAGCAAAAATAAATTTACCTCTCTAATCCTAGGGCTTAATCGACTTTCACAATGAAGTTTATGTTGATCTCCAAACCAAAATCTATCGGTTTCTGGTACAATTCTTTTAATTTTTTCAATACAGGCAATTGTGGTTGTACAAAATGATGCCTTTTTTTCTGCATTGATTTGATTAGAAGTAATTCCCAATAAAATAAAATTTAATAAAAATAAATGCATTTTTTAAAATATAAAAACTAAAAAAAGATGTAATTAAAGTGTATGCTTCTGGACATAAATCTTTGCTATAACAAAATTTTGTAACAATGTCGCGAAAAAGTGAAGAGCCGGGGGGCCCTTTTGATCCTATGGCGCCGACAGGAGAGATCGGGGAAAGAATGAACAAAAACTTTTGTTTTTGAATGAGAAGGAGAGGAGGGGGAGATCAATCTCATATAAACAAACATTTTTAGATGCGCAATGAAATATCTCTTTTTCTTTCTCTTTTTGCTTTGTTTTATAAGCCTAATAAAAAAATCATTTTTGCTTGTTTCTAACAAAAAAACATATTTTAAAAAAAAGTCTTCTCCGTGAACCTCTTTTTTGCTTATATTTTTTTATCCTTCATCAGTTTCGGAAGCTTTTAAAATTTATCCAATACAAACAAAAGTAAAAAAAAAGTGAAATAAAATGAAATGAAAAAAACACATTATATGGTGGCACAAAAGCAGCTGTGTGAACATAACCAACACCGTTCTAAGAAATTTTATTTTGCCTTTTTTTTTCTTCTTTTCTTTAAGTTATATTTTATCCCGGAAGACATGGTACATACTACCCCTTCCCCTAAAAGTAGTGTAAAATATTGCGCAAAATCGCATGCATGTGTGAAAAATCTTATTTTGTAACAACAACAATAAATAAATAGGAAAAGAGGGGAATAGTTAACGAAACGTTAAAAAATCGGGATATATAGAAAAAAAAGCCAAAGCATATTTTTTTTCTTCTTTTCTTCATTTATTGTTGCTGTAAGAGTTGCAATTGTGTGAAATACTCTCTTTTTTTACACATGCTTGGAAACAAAAGAACCTTTTTCACGCAAATATGATTTGTTAAGTGGAAACAAAGGAAGAAAAAATCACTTTACACATTTTTGAAGTAGTAAACATGAGAGATATAAATAATAAATATTACTGATATAAAATTTAAAAAAAAAGAAAAGTTAAATATATTATTTTTATTTATTTACTTTTTAAAAATGGTGTGAAGAAAAAAAAAGAAATGGATGAAGTTAACAGTTATTTGAGACATTGAAAGCAAAAATTTAAAAAAAGATGCCAATGACGGAGGAGTGAAGATCATTCCAATCAACAATCCTCAAGGGGAAATAAGAAAAAAGATTTTTAAGGCATTAAAAGATGACAGAAGAAAAGCTTGTTGGAGGATAATAATAAAATGCCGTTTTTTTCATCCTCTCTTATTCATAATACATAATAATCGAGGCAATGAAAAATGTAGTAAACGAAACGACCCAAATCAAAAAAAAGAAGAAAAAAAAAAATGAGTGAGAGAAACTTGCTTAATCCATCCCATCCTTTATGAACAAGAAACTATTAACTGGGGTTTTCAATTTCTTTACTACTACTACTACTACTATGTATTACTACTACTATGTCAAAAGTCATCCTAGCTTTAAAAAGCGGCTCATTTTTTTTGAAGTGTTCGAAAATTGTGAAAAAAAAATGTAACAAAATTTTTGTCGCTTTTTCTTCTTTTTTTTAGTAGTATTTTTTTATGGACACGGTTGGCAGGAAGGCACAAAAAAATGCAATGATTGATGATGAGTGGCATAAGTGGCTCATCGCTTGACAAAAAAAAAAGAAGAAGAAGCGTTGCGCACGCTAATCGGAAAAAAAGCTTAAATGGTTTTGTTTGTTTAAAACATGCTCCAAAAAAAAGTAGAAAGTATGGGACAACCAAAATTGGCACTTCTTGGAAAAACAAAACAACGCATCGTTGTGCTGCTTCGACAAAAGCAAAGCAAAAGGATGCGTCAAGCGTTACGCTAATTATGGTTTATTTTTTTTATACTTTTGACAAAAAATGAAACAAAAAAAAACAGTGAAGAGCATCGTTATGATTTTTTTGCTATGTTTCAAATGCCTAAAATTTACTTATATTTGGAGCCAATAGCGTCAATGACCGAAACAAAAAAATAATCCTTAACCCAAATATAGGAAATTTCGATGCTTCCGATTGCAACCGAAAAAATATAATATATTTTATGGCCTATGAAAAAATAGCAAAAATATTCTTCACTCTAAGTTATAACTCAGTTTTAAAAAAGCTTAAGCAATTCATTTCAAACTTATGCCTGCAAGCAAATTTTCAACCAACTGATCTATCACTTTTTAACGAACTCAAATCATTTAAAAACTTTGCGGCGAGAAAGATGATTTTAAAAAAAAGTAAACATATGTTTCATTCAAAAATTTTCAAATTTTTTTTTGTTAATTTAAGGTTAATGATCTTGGATTTTTTGGTTGTCATTAAAGAACATCAAAATAGACCTCAAAACAAAAACAATAGATTTAAATTCAACGACTAAAACAAAGAAAATAAATAGAATGTTAAAAGTATGTAGCAACCTTAAAAAAAAGCCAAAAAATATATTTAGGATTACTGACCTTGGTCGGCATATCCTTGCTCAAAAACAATACCAGAACCTCTTAAACGGATTTGAATGCCATTTTTTATATGCACGGTCGAATTTTTGTAAAGGCTTCACTCAACTGAAAATCAAATGGGGTGCGGGATATAACTATGTTTTTGGGGGAGCAGGGAGAAGAAGCATTTTAATTATAAAATAGAAAAGTCAAAAAATAATGGATAAGCAATAATAATGTTAGTTTTCTTCTACATTAAAAATAACCACAGGCACTTCTTTTCTCATTAAATAATGACTTAAGAAAATAGGCAGAAAATTAAAAAGTCTTGATTGTATGTAAATATTGCAAAATAGAATAATAAAACTGACTTTTTAGTTGAAGTTAGAAAAAAATGCCAATCAAAAAATCAGTGAATCGAAAATGAATGTACAATGAATGAAGTGTAAGAAAAAGAAGAAGAAGAAGCAGAAAACAAAAAAATCACATTAAAAAGCGCGAAAGTGAATGATTTGCAATCCTTGGAACGATAATATTTTTTAGTAAGCCCCAAAAAAATGCGCAATAAAACTGTTACACTAGGGAGAGAGATATCGGGCTTTTTTTACTTATTGTTGAGGATTTGCTTTCCTTTCTTCTTTTTTTATATCGCAATCATTTTTCATTATTTATCTCTTGTCAACATTCTTTTCCTACAGTCAACTGACAATCAAAAAAAGATCTCTCTTTCTCTCTTTTTTCTGGCATCTAACAACTTTTTAAACTGCCGTTGAAAAACAACAGCTTCATTCTTCTTTCAATCCTTGAAAGAGAAAAAGAAAATATAAAAAAAAAGTTGTCATCAACATTGCTTTTCTTAATTATACGGAAACGGGCAATTTGAACAATTCTTTAAATAAATTGAGTTTTATGCTTCTTCTTCATCTTCATTCTTGAGCTTCATACAATTGACTTTATGAAGGAGAGAGAATGCATCGTTCAAAAAAAATACATATATGTATTCTTTTAAGTACATTCTTTTTATTTTAACATTTAAAAGAAGCAAAAATTTATGGGAAAGAAAATTAGCTCTTATTTTCCATAATTTATTTAATTTTATTTTTTCAAGCATTTCTTTGCAAAAAATTTATTTTTTCATTTTTTATTATGTAATAAAAAAAATGTACAGGTATTTTGTATTTGTGTGTGATCAATAAAGAAACACAAGATTTTGTGGTTGTTGGTTAATTTATTTTACTGCCATTAACTAAATGCCAATTTTACAAAAAGGATTACTACAAAATAATATATGCAAATTACAATACAAAGAAAAGCAAGCACACCAAGGTGTGCGTAACCCAGTGAGTATTTCCCATGCTGAGCTACGAAAAAAACATATGAAAAAAAATTAAAGGAATAAGTTTCCACATTGAGGGGGAAGGAGAGGTTGTTACTCCAAGTATTTTTTTTATCAGTAAGTCCAGAAGATGTTATGGTAGGTATGGTAGGTAGGTAAATGGTACGAAAAACAATTACGGTTCATACTTCTAATTATAATATAAAAAAAATTTTAAACTGCCATGGTAAATATACAATTATTTAAAAAATAAAACAATGTTAACGTATACTAAGAAGCGGTTCAAAAAGTTAAAAATTTAAAAAAAAATGTTGCGTTATGTAAAAAATATTATGAAGGAAGAAAAATGTTAATAAACAATGCCCATTTTATGGCCCTTGCCAGGATAGCAATCATTTAAACATTTTTCGGTGAAACAGCACATTTTTTGGATGGTTTTTAAATCGCAGCCCTTCTGACAGCATTCTTGTTGAACGACTAAAAAAATCAAAGTCGTGTACAGTATACTTTTGATGGAGGGATAGCTTTTAGAAAAAAAGGGAAAAGCAAAAAAACATACAAGAATTTGTCATAGCCGATGACCCAAGGCAGGGCTGAGTTTCTCCAGGAAAAACACAGGTCTTGGCCACCATGCGATTTAATTCAGTTCCACAATATTTTTTGCCAGCAACGACGGCACATGTTGCAGCCAAGAAGAGAATGAAGCTGGTGATGGTGATGATGGAAGTTCTCATACCTAAAATTAATTTTTATTATTCTTTTTTGTTCAAAAAAAATATTAGAGATAAAAATTCAAACCGACTTGATTGAATGTGCCGCCGTTGCTTATATTGCCAGCTGCTGACAAATGAATTCGACCGAGGATCAGCAAAAAAAAGTGGAATTAACTTTTGTTTATGTAAAGGAAAAAAAATTGAGAGGAGGCGGTGCTGTAAAAACGCCCCGAATTGCGTTATATTGCCTTACGGCAGCTGTCGCGACACGGCGCATTTTTTGAAAAAATGTTAGCGACGAGTGGCTAGAAATTTATATATAAAAAAAATAAAAAACAACAAGAAGCGCATCGTATGACCACTTTTTTTTGTCCTCAAGGTTCTGTTTATTTTAAATAGTTGTGTTCCCATGCAAGAGTGAAAGTCAATCTTTCTTCTTCCTTTTTTCGAACATTTTTTAAGATGAAATGCAATTTTTGTTTTACACAATATACATATCTATACGAAAAAGAAACCAATTTGTTTAAAAGTTTTTTTTACTTTATTTGGGATAAAATGATATGAATAACATTAACATATTAAGTGGTAAAGCAAAAATAGAAATAAATGAAAAAGATAAAAAAAAAGTTTTTTTAGTCATTATAAATACGGTAATGATGATGATGATGAAAATTAATAGTTGCCTTTAACAAGTGCAATAAGGCCATCTTTGTAGGCACCAGAGCAATCACCTTTAATTGCATTTTCAAGTGAAGTTTTGTACATTTGTTGATAGGCTTCACGAATATCACGGAGATCAATTTCTGCCCGAGTGACAACAAGACGAATAAGATCTGTATCACGAGTACCAAGGCCTTTCATTGAATTTTGAAGTAATTCAGCAAAATATGCTGGACGATTTCGGATACATTTGACAACGGCAAGTAAGCCATCACGAATATCACTGCTAAATTCAGATTCAATAGCTCTTTCAATTGAATGTTTTGTAATTTTTTGATATTCATCAAAAACAAGTCGCAATTGTGCATGATTTTGTGAAGCAAGAATTGCATTGAAACAGCTTTCATCAGTTCCCAAACGTTGTTCACCAGCACGATAAAGATTTCGAGCATCTTGATTAGCTTTGAGGGAATCAGTGTGATTACTTTCATCACGGCCACCAGCACATAATGAAATGAGAAGACGTTTAAAATGTCCACTGGTATCACCGATGAGATCTTGTTCAAGGCTACGATGATACATTTGTTGATAGATTGCTTTTAATTCTTGAATTTGAGCATTTGTTCGAGTTGACATAATTTCAATCAAGACATGTTCTTTTGTTCCAAGGCCAGCCATTGCCTTATGAAGAGCATAGGCATCAAAGCGAGCTGGAGGTTCAAGAAGTGCAAGAATGAGATCTTCAAAATCTCCATGAAGCTCAGATTTTAAGTCATTGATAAGATCTTTGCCATACATAACTTTAAATTGTTTTGCAATTTCTTGTCGTTGCCAATTGCTTCGTTGACAAAGAACTGAAACAACTTTATCGTTGTTGCATCCAAATCCTTTCATAGCTTTTCGCAAGATTTCTGCATCGGCATTTGCATTAAAGCTGGGAACAGGACGAATTGATGGATTGTTGTACATGCTTGGAGCTGAAAAATAAAAAATAATTTAGTATAAAGAGAGAAAAAAACGTAATCTCCTTTTTTCAAAAAATTTTTAAATATAGAAAAGATGGACACGGACGTTGTTGTTTACTAAAGTGTATTCCCTTTTTTTTAACCCCTTTATCGCGCAAGCAGACAAACAAAAACAGTCGAAAAAATATCGCAGAAATAAATACGGACAAACAAAATTTTCAGTAAACGTATTTTTTTTCTTCAACTATCAGTTTTTTTGCCAAAAAGCAATAACATTTTTTTAGCATTGATTTGAAAGAAAAAAATTGTTTTTTCCCAACATTGTTGAAGCCGAAACATTCTCTCTCTTCTTTGTTATTGCACAATCTGCGCATCAGCCGCATCAGCTCAATAAATGTTTACTCACAAATAAGAATTTTTTAAATGTGGCTTGAAAAAAGACAAAAAATTTGCTGTTAGTTTTAAACAAAAAGACGTATTTTTGGAATGTTTTACTCATGAAAAGGAATTTACCACCGAAAAAAAGAAAAACCAATTCTGAGAGAAAATAAAGGTGGCAAAAAGTCAAAAATTTTATAAGGGGGTATAGAAACCGGTCTTTGTTGTGATTTTCAATGTCAAGATCTGTACAAAGAAAAAAAGCATCTTTTCATTAAAGAAATACACTTTATAATAAACGCCATTCGGCCATTTCTTTTGTCAGTAAAATATAAGTGAATGAAGGTTAATGAAATTATTATATACACAAAATAATTGTTCAAATAATGTGTCACAAAATTCTTTTATCGAAAGAATAATGACACATTATTTTTACAAAAAAAAGTTTGACGGAGACAAAAAAACGAAGATATGAAAAGATCACCAACCATAAGATGTTTGATATTGTGGGGGAGCACTTGGTTGTTGGGGTTGATGATGATGAGGTTGAGTTCCATGCCCGATATTTGGGTATACACTTTGTTGTCCATAAGAGCTTTGTTGATGTTGAGGCGGGCCACCGTATGCACCGCCACCAATTTGTTGTGGATTACTTGGTGGATATGGTGAACCACTTCCTTGTGGTGGATATGGTGAATTATTGAATGAACCAGGGCCTTGTGGGAATCCACCTAAATTTCCACTTGGATATGGTGCTGCTGCTCCTCCAGATGATGGATATGGTGCATTGCCTGAAGCATAGCTTGATGCATTGTTATCGAAATTAAAGCCAATGTCCCTTTGACTCTGATTATAACTACCTGCAGAAAGATCTGGGGGATAGCATAAAGTCATAGAAAGGTTAAAAAAATTACCTGAAGGGGGATATCCCGGGCCACTTGAAGGGGGATAACCTGGTCCGCCTGAAGGGGGATAACCAGGACCTGAAGGATATCCTGAGGGCTGGTAACTGTTGCCACCATAATTTTGACCTTGTCCTTGAGAACCACCGTATCCTTGATAATCTGATGGTTGATTTCCTCCACTACCGTATCCACCTTGATTTGGATAGCTTGAACCTCCTTGATTGGGATAAGCTGATCCACCACTTTGATTTGGATATGCAGATCCACCTTGATTAGGATAGCTTGAGCCTCCTTGATTTGGATAGGCTGATCCACCACTTTGATTTGGGTATCCGCCGCTCTGATTTGAACCACCTTGATTGTTTTGGCCTTGTGCGCCTTTGATTTGACTTGCTACATTCTAAAATGAATAAAAAAATATGAAAAAAACGTGTAAACAAAAAAAGCGACAAACTTACAGCTAAGCCACCAAGAATTGCATTAAAATTAGGCATTTTTAAAAGTTAAAATATGAGGAGAAAAAATGCGTGTGTAGTATTTTTAAAAAACAAAAACAAGAAATATAATCACCAGTAAAGCTCAAAAATAATCTGACGCGTTCCAATGATCAATGCAAAGGTTTTATACTTTTGTTGTCTCTTTTTCCCTTCACCTTTCTTTTTATTTGTGTGTGTATGTATGTTTTGAGGGGCGGTGATGAAGAAACTTTTTTAAATCGAGAAAGAAGAGAAGAAGAAGAGGCCCCCATTGCAATATGAAAAAAAACAACGTTACACACAATCATATTTACAGTGGCGCAAAACGAAATCAATTGAATGAGTCATCAAAAGATGAAATAGTTAAGGAACAAAAAAAAGTTTTTTTTTCTAACTAGTAATAAATGACGATGCTTTTTTAAAAGTATCTTTTTTGAATAGACACCTACAAAACTGACGTCAAACTTTGCACATTATTTTTTTCTTCTTCTGAAATAAATAATTGTCTGAAGGAAATTTTATGCAAAACGTTACGATAATTTTTTTTAAAAATGTGATTCATCCCATGTGATTAATGTAAACTTTAAAAAAACTGTTTCAATTTTGAGAATTTTATGAAAGAGGATGCCTCAGAAGCATCATAAAAAAACTTTTTTTGCAATGTATTCTTTCGAAATTTGTGTTTTCGTTCATTTCAACTAACTTTACATCAATTAAATACCATCCAAATAAATACTCGCAACATTGCAATTTTATAAACTCTTCAATTTTTCTCTATAGAGTTATGAAAAAAACACAACAAAAAATCATCATTTTGAGTGCTCACATGACTGAACAATAACTACTTAACATGTCAGGTATTATAAGTAAATTATTTTTGTGATAGAAAAGATACTTCTCCCAACAAACTTTAAACTTTTTCTAATTTGACATAGTTAAACAAAAGAGAAGAAAGCTGACGACATTTTTGTTAAAACTTTCACAACTTTACCCTAAAGAAAGTACACAAACAAAATTCTTTGTTTTTTGACATATTTTGAATGTTTATAAAATTGAAGCAGTTTTATAAGCATGCAGTTCAAACATCAATTTTACGCATTTTTCTCTCTATACCTTGGATTGCGTAAAACCGAGATTCAACTATCACGTTTTTGTTTGTAAAATTGTGTTACAAAGCTCCTGTAAAATATTTTGCATTCAAACAATTTTAATATAAAAATTTTTATATTTCTACTACAAAAAACTAATGATAAAAATATAAGCAATTATAAAATTAATTGATATACATGAATAAATTTTTTCCAAAAATCCATAAACTTAATGCAAAAAGAAATAACATAAAAATGACACAATATTCTTTTACTTTCTCAAAGTCATACATCTGAATGTAGACATCCCCAACTGATGATGGAGTTGAGGGCCCATATTTTGCCCATATACTCGTCTAGTATAAGGAATAATTGTGCTAAAAATTTAACTGCGGGGGTGGATTTACACGGGGCTCAAAGTTACTGTAAAACAGTAATCCACAACACGAACCCAAACTTATAACTTGCTTCAAAATATATCGTATTCAAATTTGGAAGAACCAAAAAAACTGATAAAGATGTGATAATACTGGAGCAACAAGCATAAAGTAATTTTTTACCACATCAACAAAAATAGAAATTTACCAAAAAAGAAGAAAAAAGAAAATTTTAATCGAAAAAAAATTTGAGTATTAGGAATTTCACCCAAGACATCATTGGCTTTATTCAAAGCAGTCAAAATTTCATCGGCTTCTTTTCGGCGATGAGTCATTTCTGCACTTTTAACAACCAATTCATTAACATTGGTAGAATTGTAAATACTTTGAGTGAGATCAGTTAAAAGATTATTGAAGATATCATTGGCAATAATTTTTTTTGGAATTCAATCCTTGATTGGCTTTTTAACATTAGCAAAGTGTTGCTTGATTAAACTATCTAAAAAGATTAAACTCCAGTTTAAGACTACTGCTTTTTGAGGTGCTGAAATTAAATTTACCGATGATGTAATAATTGCGAATTTATCGAAAAGTCAATTTTCCAGGATTCCGTTTGTTATACGCTTTTAAAGCAATAACTACGGCATCACTAGAATGGTCATCGGTTTTTTCCTCTTTGCAAAGTGAAAGAGAAAAAGATAAAAAATAAAATTAAAAAATTAATTAAAGTATTGATATAATAATGACACACAACTGGATATCAAAAAAAATTAACTATTCTTGCGATGACCACGACGTTCACTTCAGTGTTGTGCTTTATTATTTTAGTCGCCTCCGGAGGCGGAGGCGAAAAATCGACTCCGGAGGCACAAAGCGGCATTCTCTCCTTTGATCTTTTGCAAAACTCGCCTCCGGAGGCGGAGGCGCAACAACACTGGTTCACTTTCTGTAATAGTTTTAAGCATGCTACAGTATTGTCCCATTTCACTGAAAATAGCTTTTTTGTGTTAAACACGGTATTATTAAACTGTTTAAATACCTGACACCAGCTTTTACTGTGCATTCACAGAGTTCACTTGCTTCTTTGTTCCAATTGTATGCATTTTTTAAGAAATTTGAACGCTTATTCAAATTGATCTTTCAAAATTTATTGTATTTAATTTTTCTTTCTTTTATTTTTTTATTGAAATTGCGTAAAACCGAGATTCAACTATCACGTTTTTGTTTGTGAAATTGTGTGACAAAGCTACTGTGAAATAATTTGCATTCAGGCATTTTTTGATATAAAAATTTTTATATTTCTACTACAAAAAATTAATCATAAAAAATATAAGCAATTATAAAATTAATTGATATACATGAATAAATTTTTTCCAAAAATCCATAAACTTAATACAAAAAGAAAAAACATAAAAATGGCACAATATTCTTTTATCATACTTTCACAAAGAATTTCATTTAATCACGGGCCATTTCATCACGGGGGAAAAGTAAGTCATGACTAAAAGTGTGATGTTTGAATTTCCCAAAGAAAATAAGCTTATTTAAATCTTACTGTTCCAATTCAGGATTTTCCATAAAAATGAAATCCTCTAAAATTTGATCTCCATCAACAGCAATGGTACCATAAACTTGGACATAAGGGGTCTGAACATAATTGCGGCGGCCATTAATGCCTTCTTCGTTTTGGGCAGCAGCAAAATCGATGTCTAATTGAATTTCAATTAAACCAAATATTAAAAAAATAAAATTAGAAATGATAAGAACAGCAATAAGAATAATGGTTAAATAATCCATTAGTGTTTCGGCCACACAAAAGATTTTAAACTTTAACAACCTAAAATTTTTTTGGTTAATATTTTTTACCAAGAAATGCATTTTTCATCATTAATGATTCACTAAGAAGAAAATCAAAAGCCAAATCAAAGAAGGAAAAACTGTTGTAATACTTTTTCAGTTAAAAGCATGAAGTCTTTGTTATGAGTATAAAAAAGGAGCAAGACATAAAAAATATGAAAAAAAGATGTTGCAATTTTTTCGTTTAATATTTTTACCGTTCGAGTAAAACATTAATAAGCAACTCTTGTGTTTAAAAAAAACTACAGTAAGATTGTCAATAAAGTACACGAATAAATGATAAAAAAAAATTTTGCCAAAAATTTCATAAAATAACCAAGTTATTTTTAATTTTTTAAAAAAACAATACTATTGTTTTTGCATTATCGTCCTGTAAAATCAAGAATTAGAATTGACTCAACTCTATAAAAAACTAAAGCAGAATAAAAGATCAATGCTGGTCATTTACATCTTTTCAAAAGCTAAAAGAAGTTTATACGGGGATGAAATGTTGGTGGGATGGAGATAAAAAGCAGGGAACGAGGGCGCAATGAACACTAATATAGAATATGAAAACGTTACGGAAACCTAAGGCATAAAAAATATAATCACAAATAAAGCAAAAATAGACAATGTTACAATAAAAAACCCTTTAAAAAGAAAAAAATTAAAACGACAACCCATGAATATTTTTTTGGTTAATGTTTTTTTTAGCTAAAAAATGATTCACTCAGAGAAAAATCAAAAGCCAAATCAATGAAGGAAAGATGTTGTAATACCTTTCCAGTTAAAAGCATGAAGTCTTTGTCATGAATACTAAAAAGGGGTAAGACATAAAAACCCAGAAAAAAGATGTTGTAATATTTTTGCTTAATATTTTTACGATTTAAATAAAACAATTATCAGGTCGTTCCAAAAGTTCTTGCGTTTGGTTTTTTTCAGTGGCATATTTCAATGGGGGTTTTAAAAAATCTGAAACTTTGCATGGAGGTAGTCCAAGGGGTCATACGATTGGTGTGACTTTGATTTTTACGATATCTGATAATTATTTTCTATACCTTTGATTGCATAAAACCGAGATTCAACTATCACGTTTTTGTTTGTAAAATTGCGTTTCAAAGTTACTGTAAAATATTTTGCATTCAGGCATTTTTTGATATAAAAATTTTTATGTTCCTACTACAAAAAATTAATGATAAAAAATATAAGCACTCAAAAAAATAAATTGATATAAAAATGATAAATACTGTTATAAAAAGTACTGAACAGATGAATAAAATTTTGACAACATTTTCTTTTGAATCTGTTTGATTTAACGATGATAGCGTGCTTGGGCCATTTTACCTCGGGTAATAAGAAGAGAACGCCTAAAAGTGTGAAGTTTGAATTTTGCAAACAAATTAATTTATTGAAATCTTACTCTTCAGAATTTTCAAAGAAAACAGGATCGCTTTGGTTTTCATCACCATCAAGAGTACCATTAGAATTGACATTACGTGTTCTAATATAATGCTGCCAATTGCGGCGAGCAAAAATGGCTTCTTCATTTCGGGTAGGGGCAACAACCTCCTCTTCAAAATGGCTGTCAATAGCCCAAAGTAACAAAGCTACAGTGACAATAATTATGGCAACAGCAAAAAACATTATTGTATTTAGGAATGATGAGCTAAAATGGCAACAAATATGGTTTTAAAACGTTCCGGAAATCGATGGCACAACAAAATATAATTAGAACCAGTGTTCATTCCGGTAAATCATAAATCATGGGGACGGCAGAGGACCCCCCTTTTATAACTTTAAAATTTCATGGGGTTCAAAAGTGGGGATAAAAATCTATTGGGGACGGGAAATGAGGGAAGAAATGAACACTAATCAAAACAACGTAAAGCAAAAGAAATTAGACAATTTTTACTAATAAAAACCCCTTAACAAGAAAAAAAATTAAAACCACATTTCACGAAATTTTTTGGTTTTTGTTTTTTACTAAGACATGATTCACTCAGCTGAGAAAAATCAAAAGCCAAATCAATGAAGGAAAAATTTGTCGTAATACCTTTCCAGTTAAAAGCATGAAGTCTTTGTTATGAGTTTTCAAAAGGAGTAAGACATAAAAAATTAAAAAAAGATGTTGTAATATTTTCGCTTAATATTTTTAAGGTATTATTCATATTTTGTCTACAGCTGAATAAAAAGATCAAAGTTGGTCATTTTCTTTTCAACAGAGCGCACGCTTTTCTTCCTTTTTGAGCTGGAGGAGTTTTTTTTAGAAAAGAGTTGATTTTATTCTCATTATTTTTTTGAAAAAGAAACATAAGGAAAATTAAATATAACAACGATGCGTTTTTGTGCTAAATTAATCCATTACTATTTTTTAAATACTTTCAGTTCTTTCTTTAATGTTTAAAAAATAATTTTTTCATTTATTGTCCAGAGTCTGATATCATTTTTTTCAAATCCCACTCTGTAATCATTTCGCAGAAGTATGGATTGTGTGTAAATTTTAAAGGAGTTGACAATTTTTAATTTTGTGAATCATTTGTTCATCAGCAATTTATATTTATTTTTTGTCTCGTTTTAAATCACCCCTTATGCATTTTCGTTTTCGAGAAATTGCTTTGTTCTTTTTTATAAAAGTGATATATTATACCCGGAGATACAATAATTACCTAAAAATGAAATGTTTTGTTTTAAAGGAGGAGATCCATCGTGAATAAACTTTTTTTACAAAAATCACGGACTCATTGGAGCTGCTTTTTTCTTTCTTTTTTTGCAGCTGCAGTGAAGAAAAAAACAAGCTCCAATGAAGGTGTTTTCGCGTCGAGAAATGCAATCAAAATTGCGTATCAAAAGTTTATTCACGATGGGTCTCGTCCTTTAAAAAATTAATTACGATATTTATAAAACCAAGAATTTTTTTGTGCATTTATTCTGTTGTTTTTGAATTTTCAAAATTTATCATGTCTCGCTTTGATGATTCTTCCCATGAAAAACGTCGTATTGCAGATGTTGATGCTAATTATCATCGTTTAAAACATCCTCGGCAAGAAACTGATGATCAAAATTTTTGTAATCGTCGTTGCAATCATTCTGTTTGATCTCATTTTTGCTTTCTCTTGCTTCTTCATCCTCATTTCGGAATTCAAATGTTTCAAATTTTGTTGCCATTTTAAAAGTGCTTTTATTTGTTGCGTAAGATTCTCTAAGTTTTTTACTGGATCTATTGTCGTTATATTTCTTGACTTTTTTTTGAAGACAGCGATGTAGATTGATTGTGACTAAAAACGGTAGCACATGTGAAAAGAGGTGTATCTTTAGTCCATTGTGTAATTTCATAAAGTCTCTAAAAATTGTATTTTTAGCAGTGTAAAAAAATGAATGAGTGAAAACAGTCGAGGTCTTTCGAAAGAAATTTCTGATTAGTCTATGTGAAACCTTTTTTTTTCATTTTTACAAAAAAAAATTTCTTTTTCTTTTCCATGTGTTTGGTTTATCTGATGAAAAATATTATTTTTATTTTTGAAATTTGTTTTAAAATTTTGCAGATCTTTCCATACATTTGAGATTTCTTCGTTCATGTTTATAAAATGAAGGCTATGATTAAGTTAAAACTGAAAGGCAAAAAAAACTGTCACATCTAATTGTTTAAATGATTTCAATGACCGCTTGAATACGCGCAATGACCCATGACGGTCAGCTTTCAAGCTGACATACATATATATATAAAAAAGGCGAGAGGAAGAGGTACTAAGCTTTATTTTTTTCATAGCTTTTTAGCGGCCTTTCAAAAATGATTCATCAATAAACAGGCGCCAAAGAGGAAAATATAAAAAAGCTGCTGAAAAGACCGTGCAATTCTTTTTTTGCTTGCATTTTGCATTTTATATTTTTTTTTGTCGGCGGGAACTCCATACAAGCAATGGCGCAGGAGCGCAAAATCGAATGGTCATTGTTTGTTGTTGTTTTTGTGTGGTGTCGAGAACAGACAACTTTGACGACCGCAACAGCAAGCATCGGTGATGGCAGTCATGAGTTTTTTTTGGAAAGGCATGTTAAAATATGTATATTCACAAAAGAAGAAAAACTTTTTGTAACAATTGTTATTTTGATGTGTTTTTTTTTCTTCGTGCTTCTTTGATTTCCTTATTTTTCTGTCCATTAGGTGTATACCCTTTTAGTGAATTGAATGAGAGAAAAAAAACTAGTAACATTATTTTTGTAACAAAAAGAATAAAGTTAAAGAGAAAATGAAGACACGATAGAAGCTTTGCATGCGATTAGGACGAAAAAAACAGACGCGTAAAAATGTTAAAATGAAGATTCTTCTTCTCCTGCATTGCGCAGGATCCTCATTTGCCTTTCCACCAGATGGTTCTTTCTTTCTTCTAAAAGGCCGCCGAGGGTCCTATGTGACCTGCTTTTCAATGTCAATTTTTTCTCCCTTCCATTATGTTTTTTTTCTTCTTAAATTAACTTAAAAAGCTTTTTTTCTAAACGAAATCATCATATTTGACTTTTAATTTTTTTTGTTTCATGTTGCTGATGATGATGAATAAAAAGAATAACACTCATTTTTGAACATTAAAATTATGTTTCAGTTTGTTTTACATCATCATCATCATTATTTCTATATTGCATTATCCTTTTTGTGTCGATTTCATAAAATATTGAGCAAAAAAAAGCAGTTGTTAGTCATTTTTATTTCTCTAGTTGCTATTGGGTTGATCTTGAGCACTTCCGGTCAGCGTTTACAACAAATCATTTTAGCAAATAATAATTTTTTTATTTGTTTTTTTTTGCTGTTTATTACTCAATGTTCATTGTGCATTTTTGGGGCTTCTCATCTTGTTTCATTTTTACACCATTTCCCTTTTTCTCTCTTTTTTTTTTATTCTTTCTCCTTCATTTTTTGCCTCTTTTTTTGCTAAGTTATACCACCACTACCACTAAAAAAACTAAATCGACGCTGATTTTGGTTTTTGCATGCATAAAAAATATAAAAAATGCAGCTTTTTTCGAAGGCGCGCGCCGACGGTGATGAATTGAAAAAATGGCGAAGATGGACAGAAGAGGAGAAAAAATAGAAGAAGAAGAAGAAAACTGAAGAAGTGAGTCAAAAGCCAAAAAGAGAGAATGAAAAAGTCTGTTAAATGCTTGCATTTCGCTCCAATGAAAGCGCTAATGATGATTGGAGATTTAAAAATTTTTTGAGTTTGTATACAATGATGATGATGCGTGTTTTTCCATGATGAATATGACGCTTTTTTGCCTTTGTGAATCAGTCAATCCTATTTATGAAAGAGAGAAGGGGGAAGGATTTGCGCATCAATTTTTGTTTTCATGTTTGTTATGTTTTTGAGGAAGAAAATAATAATATACAATGAATTATTACCCTTTAACGACTAAAAATTTTTATGCTAAAAAGATTGAATTTTTTTTATGTTTTTCAAATTTTGACTTTGTTAGTTTAAAAAAAAGTCCATAACTTCCTTTTTTGATGGGTATAAATCGCTCTTCATTTTTGTGAGTGCAAAAAGACGTTTGGCATCCAAGCGACCAACCCAAGAAAAAAAATTTTTTTTGTGAGCTTGTGGTCATTGTCCCCCCTCTTCTTTATAGATATTACTGACAGCGGAAATCTTTTCCTTCAACGACGATTCTTGTTTTTATTCCGTGCCCCTTAGAATAAAAAAAAATGGCGTTTGTCGCTCTTGCCCTTTGGGCCTCTCTTTTTTTTCTTTAGTGTAACAAATCTTTTTGCTTTTTAACTTTTTATTTCCCCCCTTTTTCTTCTCCTATGAGAGTATACTTCCCTGAGGCCTAAAACGGATAGCTGTTCCATCCACCACTTTTTTTTCTTTTTTTATATATGCCTTTGTCAAGCTTCTTTGAAATATAATATTTTTGTTCTTCTTTTTATATTTAATTGTTGAATGTAACCAATTATGTTTGCCATCACTTAAAAAAACCTTTCTTTTCTATTTTTTAGTATATAATTTTTTTTGTGTTTTTGATAAGTGCATGTTTTTTGTCTGTCATTTTTTGACAGCAACTCATCACTGCTCAATTTTTCACACGCTTACTATTACCTTTTTTTTGAACAAAACAACAACTTGTTTAAATAATTTTTTGATGTTGTTAATTTTTAATTAATTCTTTTTTTTCGTATTTTGCAGCCAATTTGTGATGTAATGATACGCTTTGGAAGTGGCACTTACAATGTAAGAGACTCAGAGGATGTGATACCATATAAATCTCCGACGACTGCTACTGCTGCTGCTGTTGAGCCTTCTTCAACCAGCACTTTGACCAGTACTTTAACTTCCAAATCTTCTTCTTCATCTTTATTAAAATGTATTGTTACATTTCTTGATGATACTGAACATGAATTTGAGTTTCATGTAAGTTGCAAAAAAAATTAAACCCATTTTCTTATTTTTTTATATATTTTTTCGATTTAAAATTTTTTTGGCAGCCATCTGCCAAATGAAATATGCTCTTTTTCTCATTTCCTTCTTTGTTGTTGCTTTATTCAATTTGCATATTAGTATTGAAAAAAAACGTTCAAGGCCACTTCTTGAGCTTCTTTTCATAAAAAAAATTTAAAAATTGGGGGTTTTTTAGTTAAAAGAAAAACTAACCAATATAAACCTTTTCAGAAACATGCCCTCGGAGAAGAATTGCTAGAAAAAGTTTATGATTATCTTGATCTTGTTGAACGGGATTTTTTTGGTTTACAATTTGTTTGTTTTGATGTTGAAACAGCTGGAAGTCGAATGGTAAAATTATTTTATATTTTTTTGAGCCCAAAGTTACGGTAATTAATTTATAGCGATGGATAGATCCAAGAAAAACAATCAAACGGCAAATGATGTGTCCACCGTATTTACTTTTTCTTCGTGTTAAATTTTATGTTAGTAATCCAAGTAAACTTATCGAAGAATATACAAGGTAAAAAAACCATTAAAAATTTAGAAAAAAAAACTACAGTAATTCATTCATTACAGATATCAAGTTTACCTCCAATTAAGAAAAGATATTCTTGAAGGAAAACTTCCATGTACCGAACAAGAAGCAGCTATTTTAGGCAGTTATGCAGCTCAATGTTTGTTGCATATTTAAATTTAATTAACGATTGAATAATGATTTTTTAGCGGAATTGGGTGATTTTTCACCTGAAGAGCATAAAGAAAATTATTTGGAAAAGTTTCATATTGTGCCGCATCAAAGTTCATCTTTGACAAGAGTAATCGCACAATATCACAAACATCATACTGGACAATTTCCAGCTGATGCGGAATACAAGTTTTTGGAAGTCGCAAAAACGTTACCGCTTTACGGGTTTGATTTATATGAAGCAAAGGTAAGCATTAACTAACTCTTACTTTCAAAAGATCTTATGTTTCGATTATTTAGGATGATGATAATTTGGATATTTTTGTTGGAGTAAATTGTTCTGGTATTTCAATTTTTAAAAATGATATTATTCTTACCTCTTTTCCTTGGGCTATAATTGTTAAACTCAGTTTTAAAAGAAAATTCTTTAATGTTCAAATGAAAGAATATGATAATGGAAATGCAAAAGATTCCGTCTATGCATTCAATGCAATTTCACCACCAAATTGTAAAATGTTATGGAAAAGTTGTATTGAACATCACACCTTTTTTCGTTTGATTGCTCCTCCAATAGCCCCACAAAAATCATTATTTCATTTGGGAAGCCGTTTCCGGTACAGGTGAGAGAAAAAAAAAGAAGAGAAAGATTAATATGCCTATCTATGTTTTTTTGGGGGAATCTAAAAATTTTATGTTTTTAAGTGGACGAACTGAATATCAATCAGTTGAAGAAATGCGTCGTCGATCACAAGCTGAAAGAAATTTTAATCGAAATTATTCAATGACACATGGAAAACATAAAATTGGCGGAGAAAGGCTTGCTGTTGTTGCAGAAAATGATTGTCAAGCATCATCATCTTTATCAACTACATCAAATTCTGATGCATTCTCCGCCACATCAGCAGCTGATTTTGCTTCTCGTTTTTCAAAGTTCGTTTTTCTTTTTATCATTTTTCCCCCTATTCCTTTTTCTTTTCATTCCTTCTTCACTTTTGCTGTGCTTGTATATATTTTGTTTTGACCTTTTTTTTCTTACAAACATTTATGTTTTTTATTTTATTTTTTTTTCGTTGCAAACTATCTATCGTTTTTGTGATGCTTTAGTCAATGCCGTCGTTTATTTCCTCGTCGACAACAACATCATCAAACCCCTTCTGATCATAGACAAAATATTGTTCGTCGAAGAATGAATCAAATCACTGAAATAAATCCAGTTTCGGTTTTACCAGATTTTATACAACAGTTACTTCCAAACCCTTCGTCGACCTTTAAATTGTCCCAAGACATGACTATTCCAGAGAATTCTGATGATCAACAAAGTCATGAAGAAGAATGGTTAGTTCATTTGCTTTTTTCGTTACCTTCCTTTTTTTGCTACTTTCTTTTATTGTTTTATAATTTTTTCTTTCAAGCTTTTAATTTTTTATCGATAGTATTTATTTCCTTTATTTCTTTTTTTCTAAAGTTACTTACTTACTTTTCTGTATACTGCAGGTGGTTTCAATTCATTCATTTCGTATAAGTCTTAAAAATAATTTTTTTTTGCGGAGGTCAATGAATTTAGGAAAAAAAGGGAGTGAAGTTAACGATTTTAATTTTCTTTTTTTTTCATTCAATGCTATCTATATTGACGGTAACTTTGATTTTTCAATGCTCGTCTTTAGATACTTTCTTTTCATTCAGCTTTTGGAAAAATAAATTTTATTCATTTTTGATTGTGGTCAGTTAGCTAACAACTTTATTTGTTTGCTGCTGCTAATACTGAACATAAACTATTTGGCAGTCATCGAGAGAGAGTGAAAAAGTTGATTTCTATTGTTTTGAGCCATTTCAATGCCCTTCCAACGTGTCCATTCACTTATTTGTTTCTTTTCTTCTCCTTTTTTTCCTTTTTTTCGTTACGAGTAAAAAGGCGTCAATGTCGATCTCGTTTCCCTTCTTTTTTTCTCGCGCAACAATCTTTTTATGGGACTAGCAAAAAGGTAGACGAGCGTATGTTCAACCGGGTCATAACAAGGTGTATGAGGTCATTTGAGAGAATATGTATAATGATTGTTTTTGTTTTTATTATTATTATCTGTGGAAAGATATGAATTTTTTGAAACTATAAAAATATAAGCTTCTTTTTATCCCGAAAATTGCGTTCAGAAAAAGTTTTCACATCTTTGTGTCTTTAAAAGTTCTAAAAATATATCAAAAAAATAAAAGATGTGAAAAGTTTTTATTTGACTTCAATTTCGAGATATAAACTTTTTTTGATTACTTTTTGTTCTTTCTTAATAGTCAGTCCTCTGTTGTCTTATCGATGTTCCTTTGTTATTACTCCCCTTTTTTTGATGCTCATTGATGTGGGGGATTAGTCATCACGTTGACCGGAAAGTAAAATGACATATGTATTCGAATAAGGATATTCGATGCATTTTTTTGGGCAAGTTCATGCATCACAAAAAAAGTCAATTTAGACGTTATTTTTTTAAAAATAAATGACCACTCGATTCCCTTTTATTATTTATTTTTAAAATCTGTTTGTTGAAAATTTTTTTGAATGCGCATGTCAATTTCCTTTATCCGTGGTTGTTTCAATTCTTTTTTTAATCTGCAAGAACAAAAAAAATGTATCGCAAATTAGTTTTTTTTTGTTAAAAAAAGCGATGAGGCAAATAATAAAAAAAAGAATTTCAAACGGTCAGCAGCAGCCGACTGCTGGGGGTGATGGTTGGTGACTGCACTTTGACATTTAAAAAAGGGGTAATTTCAAAAAGAGATCTAATATATTTAGTGGCAAAACAAAGCTCATTGACTTTTTTTTTTGAGATCTAATGAGCTGTCATATGTGTTGTCACTTTGTTATTCACCGAAATATATTTTTTCTTTCCTATAATGGATGAAAAAAAAGATTCGTATTGAATGCTGCTGCTTTTGTTTTCCCTTTTCTGATTGCAAAAAAAAATATATTTAGTTTTTTTTATCGTGTTGTTTCGGGAGTTTTTTTTGCTGTAAAGTATTGCATTTCATTTAACAGTTTTTTCTCTAGGGTCTTTGTTTATAATATGTCGGATACGCCCAAAATATCCACAGGTGGTAATAAAGCAGAGATAACCACAACAGCAACGACATCTTCTTTACCTTCAGAAAATAATTCACCTCGACCTTTATATATTTTGCCGATATTATGCTGTCATTTTAAAAAACTTTTTTCTAAAGACGTAAACAAGAAAAACGGAAGTGGCAAAACAATGTAAATGGTTTTCTTTATTTTTTAAAAAAACACACTTTTTTTAAAAAAAAAAGCTTTTATCAAGTCTTTTCTTCTTTTTAATGATGCAAAATAGTTGAGCTTTATTTTTCATTTAAATCTGTTTTTTTTAGTTTCACTTTTTGTTCCTCAATGTTTCCATTTAAAGTCATGATCTTTCTTTGTTTTTCACTGCTATTCCATTTCCAACAAAAACCTTCTTAAAAGAATCAAATTTCACTTATTGTTATGCGCCGCTCTTTTTCTTCTTCAAGTTAATCATGCTTTTATGTGTAAAAGGGGGGCTTATGCTAGGCATTAAAGGGTTTATACTCGACGGAAGCTTTTCCATTCCTTTAAAAGGAATGGTCTTTTCTTTCATTTTTTTCTCAGTGTCAAGATAAATATCGATATTGCTGCTCATTATTACAATTCTTTATTTTTTTTGCTACTCTTCTGATGTTCCTTTCATGTCAATATATCTATTATTGACGAGAAAAACATACATTTTTTTATAATTTATTTAAACAATTGGTGTTCAAAAAAGTTGCAGCACTGATTTTTACTTTATTGCTATATATTTTCTGTCATCACTTGATTCATTACACATAAAGGCCGTGTTCGGTTTTTTTCTTCTTCTTTCAACAATAAAAAAAAATCAGTTGGCGTTTAACTTGGTTGCAATCATCATCGAATGGTCAGTAGTGCAGTGCCCTAAGGCCAACAAAAAATTTATTTTTTTTTCCTTCAACTTACGAATGCTTGTTTCCTCTCTTTTTTTGAACATTATTTTGGTGGTATTTGTTTCCCTTTTTTGGTGATTTTCAAAAAAAAGGAAGAAGACGAAGAAGAAAGGAAAGAAAGAAATAAGCAGGAAATAACAATCATCAACGTGCAGTTCTTTTTTTTCTTTTTCTGCGCATTTATTTCTGGACATTGTGATGATGGTTGTTGTTGCCGCCGCCGCTCCTTCTGCCGCAGGGAAAGAAAAGAAGACGAAGAAGGAGTGCTAGCTTCTCTATTCAAGTGATCCTTGAAGGCTGTACTTTACAAGCAATAATTTTTGTATATTTATTTTTTATACACTTGCCAAGCAAGGAAATCCTGTTGCATCACCACCTTTTAATTCTATTTTTCAACATTTATTCGTTTTTTTTATTATCCTTCAAGGAAGTTTATTAATTTAAAAGAAGAGATATTCAATTCAAGAAAAACAGCTGCCTGGTATTGTTTGGTTGCAAGCAGCGTCTTCTTCATTTTCTCGTCAGAGAGCTAAATACCAAAAAGAAAAAGGAAGAAGTTTTTTTTCCCGTGTCGGCACGCCTTTTATGTACAAAAAAGGCAAAAATCAACAAAGAAATTGTTGTGTAAAACATCAACAAGAAGAAAGAAAGAAAAGGGAAAGTTGCAAAAGGTGTACTGTTAAAGAAGAAAATTGAGAAGAATCAAGCTGTAGTAGTACACCAACCACTTCACACTCCTCATTTTATTTTCATATATATTAGCCTGACAGCTGGCATTTAAAATATTGCATTATTTAAGAAAGAAAAAAAATTGTTTTTTTGTTACATATTTTTTTTACCTTTGATTTGTGGCAAAAAAATGCTTAAGTTTGCGGTTGGAAATTGGGTTGAAAGTATTTACGGGCCTGGTGGTTCAAGAGATTTTGGTGGAAGTAGTGAAAGTGAAACGGAAAATCTTTTACATCATTCAATTATGCATCAAGGAATTAAACCTAGATTTGCTTCAATTCGTCATCGACGCCGTTGGTAAGGAAAAAACTATGAATATAAATGCATTAATTTTCTCTTTTTTTGTCTTTTTTCTTTTTCAATTTTTTTTTCTTGAAAAAAATTTTTTTAACACCTGCAGTCATGATTTATTATTTCTTCTCAATAATTTTTTTTGAAAAGCAAATATGACGTTTAACTAAAGTACCTACCCTTTTTTCTATAGCGTTCAAGACAATTTTCGTTAGCTATTTTCTTTGTCTAGGTAGTTCTTTTTTGTTTAGAAAAAAATCTTTTTCCTTGTTGCTAATTCTCTTTCTTTCTTTTTAATTGCTCGTTTTTATTCTCTTTTTTTAAATATTACTTTACACAACGCTTTTGTGTATTGCTTTATTTTTGTTTTAAAAAAATACTTATTTATTTGTAATTTGATATGTCTGTGATAATGTGATATCAGCGACTTTTTGTTGTCATTCATGCATACCTTAGTTTTGCCCTCTAGAAAAACAATTCACAAAACTTTACTATTTTTTTGTATCAAAAAATATACAAAACTTTTTTTTAATATAATTGAATCAAAAGTTTGATATCAAAATTTTTATTACACAAAAATTTTTGCTTCATGATGTTTTTTTTTCAATCTTAAAGTGGCTATTAAAAATAAGTGGAAGACAGGCTGCTGCTGCAGGCAACGTCTTCCCGTTTAAAATATCTTTTTTTTCCTTCTTTTCTACGACCAAACAGTTTTATGATGATCTGTTAACTTAAATTGTCGTCTTTCATCCATTTTTTCTTTCTTTAAAAAAATTGATATATTTTACCAAGTGGCTAATATCTATCTATCTCTCGCTTTTTTTTTCTGCTTCAAAAATGTGTGCAAATATGTCCGGTATATATGAATGAATGAATATATACCCACCACAAAAGTGTTGTAAAGGAAAGAAAGAGTTAGCAGGAGTGAGGTTTGCGTTCAAAAAAAATATATATTAAAATGATTTCAGCTTATTTATGTTGATTTTAAAATATAAAAATAAGCCGTCACCGCCTCATTAAACCTTTTTCTTTTCTTTCTCATTTTCTATTTTCTTTGAAACAAAAAAAAGAAAGAATTTTTGTGGTTGGACGATGATGACCGGTTGGTTGGTCAGGCAGGCAGTAGCAGCAGCTAATCACTAAGATTCACAAATTGATTCAAAGAAAAATAATGACTACAACTAGTTCGCATCATTAAATTTCATTTTTTCCTTTCTTCACTTTTTGTTACCTCTTTTTTTCTGGCTTATTTTTTTATACTTTTAATCTTTTCCTTACAAAGTTTTTTGATGTAAATAATTAGTTTTTAAATCCATTTTTAAATTCTTTCAGTGAAAGTGCTGCCCCTTCATTAGCAGGTCATCGACGATCTTTGGCATCTGTTAGTACTTCAACCCCAGCACCTCCATCAAGTCAATCAGTAATTTTGAGAAATTCAAATAACGGCACTTCAACTTTAACTGTTCGAGTACGTCCAAGTTCTCGAAATAGTTCAATTCTTGGCCTTGACGACGCTCCATCACCTGCTACATCATCTGCATATTCAAACGCAACAGCCCGATCATCCCTTATCCTTCCAAGTAGTGCCTCATCTTCAACACATTATTATCAAGCATATCCACAAAATCATCGAGATCAACAAAGATTTCTTAACGCTTCACCATACGATACAACAACAACTCTAATTCCAAATTCTTCTACTCCTGTTATTTCACCAACAATTGGTGGAAAAGAATCACCAAGAATTTGGCGAAGTCCAAATCATACAACAACTATGATTATCAATGATCAAAATTCTCAAGTGAGTTTTGTTTTTGTTTTTTACCTTTTTTTAGTTTTAATTATGTTTCAATTAGTCCTTGAAATTTTTTGTCACGTTAGTAAATAGCACAAGAAAGAAGGATCATTGATAGATATCAAAAATAGCTCATTTTTAAAAAATGAATCGTGCGAAAAAAAAGAGATTGCTCAAAAAAAGTGTGAAAAATAAAAGCTTTCCTTGCTTTCTACAAAACACCTCTATTTTTTTTAAAAATTTAATGTTCTTGTTGTACAAAAATTTTAAAAGACACTCTTTCTCTATCCATCGAAGGAGAAAAAGAGAACAAAGCCCCACAAGCGTTTTTTTCGAAAAAATCTTTTTTACGGGTGTATCTTTAGCTTCTACCGCTTTCATCTAATGTTTATTGCTTTGAATCAGCTAAACCTTGTGTTTTTTTAAATTCATCGTGACATTGCAACCCCAACCTCGCGGGAACAACACCAATTTTTTTTAAAGACAAACAAATTTTTTGTCACCCTCTCTTACAAAAAAAAATATGGCTATGGTCATTGGGGCTGGACTATCCTCTCTTTCCCAATACACGTTCCTTTTTATTTTTATTTTTTTATTTCATTTTTTTGCGCACACTCCCTCAAAATCAAGTGTATGTATTGTTGAGAGGGGGTAAAAAACACACGCAAGGTTGAGTCTTTTTTGAATTGCGAATTGGATCATCATTGAATATATATATATTTTTTTGTGTTTGAAAGGTGTGTGTGCATTCTTCTTCAATTCTTTTTTGCCTCGTGCTTTCTAGTTCTTTTATTCTTCATTTTTTTCAACTTCTAGATTTTTTCATTATCTAGTAGCATTCAATTTTTCCAAGGCTTCTCAAATTTTTATTATCCTTTCATATCTGGTATGATAATGATAGGGTTATCCCTTTAATTAATATTTTTTTCTGAATTTAACAACATACAAAACATTATTTCGAAATTTTTTTGCAAAATATCCAAAACATTTTTATTATCCCACGTCCAATCTTACTACTTTCGTATATTTCTTTTTGGACAATACTTCTGTCTTTTTATATTTTGATTTTTCTTTTTATTACTGTAGCCCTCACAAAAAACGCACATGAAGGAAAGAAAAAAAGAGAAAAGAATTTAAAAAAATAGTGCCTAAGCAGTAGAAGAAGAAGAAAGATCTCAAACAACCAGCGATTTTGTCAAGTGGATTGCTTGCTTAAGCTTCCTTCTTTCATATTTTCTTTTTTTTGGATGCTTGTTTCTTTCTTCCATTCAGCTTTTTTTCTGGACGATACCGACATTGCAATAACCAACAAGCAAGCTCTCAAAAAAATTTTTTTTACTCCAAGAAGCCGCTTCTTCCGAGATATCTGAAAAAGCAAGCAACTCCTTCATCATTTACCTGGTTGGCGTCATTGTTCCACTTTTTTTTGCACGTTAAAACTTTTTTTGCAAACGCGGTTTTTGTTCACTTATTGTTATGCAGTTTTCAGCTATCTTTTGCAATCTTGTTTTTTTTTAATTTTCGTTTATCCTTTTTATCCTTTTTATGCTAATTGTATACTTTTTTTAAACCTTTTTGAAATTGAATTTCTTCAGGAATTCAAAAAAAATTCAATTTTATCTCTTCCTTGGGCGGTTTTCTTGTAAAAAAGTTTGTGGCAACAATGCCGAGAGAAAGTCCATCTTCAACGGTTGTACTTGAACGACCAAAACTTGAACGATCAATTCGAAAAATGGCAGATCCAACATCAAAAACAAAAAAATCAAAAAATGTTCGAACAATTCCAACTTCAAGTTCACCATCTTTAGAGCCGGTGTTTATTTATTTATATATTAAAAAAATCTTTTAAAACGATCACTTTTGAATTAAGAGATATATATGTAAAGAATCAAAAAAAGGGAGGGGAGAAATTGTTCAAACTTACGTATCTCTCGTATTTCTTTTTTTTTCCTTCGGCCTAACCAAATTACCAACAAAAATATAGACGACACAGTTGCGCGCCCCTCTTTCTTCTTCTTCTTCTTTTTTTATCTATCTGTATATGCCTTAAAAAGACTCTCAATTCTCTTTTCAATATACATGTGTTATTTCACGCAAAAACTATAGTCGATTTTTTTTCGAATAACAGTATTTTTCCTGTGAAAAAAGAATTGTTTAAATTTTTTTCTAACCATTTTTTTTTCAAATTTGGTAATCGGTACTCATGTTTTAATTTGCTGTTAACTTCCCCCAATCCCAACAGGTTTTTCCTCTTTTTCTCCCTTAAACCATCATAGATGCTTTTGCGACCAAAATTTCATTTAGTCTTTTTTTTTGTTGCTGCGGGGACAAAAACTATATTAAAAAATCTATCATCCAAGTGTGCAAACTTTTTGATGCGCTTTTTTATTTATTTATTTTTTTAATCTGTAAAATTTTTGATTTAAAAAATTTCATGAGGCTTTTTAAAGGAACAATCAAATGCAAAAATATGTAACAAAAAAAATTTTCTTTGTTCCTTTTTTTTTGTAAACCTGAATCAAGAATGCTAATTAAGTCATGGGAAAACCTTTGTTTGTGCCCAGTTTTTCCCATGAACAACAACAAATGTTTTTGATACCTAAAAACACAATGACTTCTTTTTTTTCGTATACTATACTATTCTGTTTTTTTAGGTTAAACTAAAAATATATATTTTTTATCATTTTAAGAGCTGTTTTTTTATTGATTGAGATAAATTAGTACTTTTTTTTACTTGCACTAAGCTTTTATTTACTTTTGAAGAGTTTTTTTTTGAAGTTTTTTTCTCCCCCCTGTCACTCACCGCACCCTGATCGCTGCTGTAGGTTTGGAAATCTCGTCAATACCCTCAGGTGGCGCAATAAGATTGAATTTCAGATGAGTGAAGAAAAAAAGTAAAAAGCAACAAGTTTACATTTCCTTAGTACTAAACTTCTTTTTTGATAAACCTAAATCTGCAGAACTTTTTTTATAAATAAACATTAGAAAAAACGACATAGATAAACTTTTTTTAACAAAAACTTTAAAAATTTATTAAAATTTTTCAATAATTATCGATATATTTAGGCATGCACTTCAAGTGTTCATCATCCTTGTAACAGTCTTTCATTAACTCCAAACAGTTGTCGAAAGTCGATGGTTCTTAATGGTACGACATCCTCCAACGGTGTAACTTCTACCGATCACACTGTTATTAAAAATAATTACATTAATAATGGAAATGGAGTTTATCAAGTTTCAAATAATTCTTCAACAAATGACTATCCGTCCTATAATGGTACAGTATCCCGTCGATCAGTAATTAATGGCTCTTCACCATATAAAGGTTCAATTCGAATTGGACAAAATGCTACCAATAAATTATTGAATGGATCTGTTCGAAATTCAATTTCAAATTATCCTTCATCCTTCAATAATGCCAGTAATGGCTATGAAAATGGTTCATCAAGAACCCGTCAATCCCCAACTCGTCAACATGTAAGCATTAATTACCAATTAATGTTGATTAACATTTTAAAACATAAAAATTTTTTAGTCAAATTCTCCAACAAGTATTACCAGTGAAGATAGCACAGTTGTTGTCAGAATGGTCCCAGATGCTCAAGATCGTTTTGGTTTTAATGTTTCGGGAGGTTATGATCGTGGATATCCAGTTATTGTAAGTCGGGTAGTAATTGGTAGCCCAGCAGATCGATGCCATCCTCGTCTTAATGTTGGTGATATGGTTCTTAAAATTAATGGACAAGATATCAGTTTATGGCCATATGAAAGAGTTGTTACTTGTATTCGAAATATTCGAACTTCAACACAACATGGTGAAATTACACTTACAATTAAACCAAATGTTTATCGATGTGGGGAAGTTGATGATAGTGATCAGCAATCACAATCTGCTCCAGAAGTTATGCATGTTGCAGAAACTGTTCCACGCTCAGATAAACTTGCTCAATCTTTGCTACTTTTGAAAGAAACTCTTGATGCAGGAAAGATTGTTCGACAATTTGAATTACTTTATCGTAAAAAACCTGGTTTATCAATGAATGATTCACGTCTAACATCAAATATCACAAAAAATCGTTATCGTGATGTTGTACCATATGATTTAACTCGGGTAAAATTAGAACGAGCTCCAAGTGGTGATTATATCAATGCAAATCATGTCAATATGGAAATTCCTTCAAGTGGTATTGTAAATCGGTATATTGCATGCCAAGGCCCATTAGCAAATACAAGTGGTGATTTTTGGTATATGGTATGGGAGCAAGGATGTACCACAATTGCAATGCTTACAACTTTGGTTGAAAAAGGTCGGGTTAAATGTCATCAATATTGGCCATCAAGAAAAGAAACCTTGGATTACGGTAACTTGCAAATTACAAATGTTAGTGAAAGAATTGAATCTCATGGACATTATCGTGAATTTGCGATTCGTAACAAATCAGTAAGTTTTAAAGAAAGAAGAAAAAAAAGAAATTGCATTAATTCTTCTTTTAACAAATTAATTGTTAAATTCTTCTTTTTCTTTTTAGACACGTGAAGAAAGACGAGTTACACAAATGCAATATACTGCTTGGCCAGATCATGGCGTTCCAGATTCTCCAAAACATTTTATTGATTTTGTTGCAGAAGTTCGTCGCGCCCGAAATGGATCACTTGATCCGATTATCGTTCATTGCTCAGCGGTATGTTACATTTAAAAAAAAGGAAAAAACTGATAAATGATTTTTTTCCTACCTTTTTTTTAGGGAATTGGAAGAACTGGAGTTCTCATTTTAATGGAAACTGCTTCTTGTTTGATTGAAGCCAATGAACCTGTTTATCCATTAGATATTGTTCGAACAATGCGTGATCAGCGTGCAATGTTAATTCAAACATCGGTAAAATTTTTGATTCAAAAATAACTTTAAAAAAATTAAGCGAATTATCATTTTTAGGAACAATATGTTTTTGTATGTGAATCAATTTTAAGAGCCTACAAAGAAGACATAATTCGTCCATTAGCTGAATATCAAAAATGTCGATAAATTCCCTTTTATCTTGTTTTTTTTCTTCTTCTTAATCTTCATTTAATATTTTTTGTCTATGTTAGTTTTTTTTGCAAAAAATGTAACCCTTTTCCACGGGTCAATTCACGTTGCGCAACTCTTTGAATGAAGCGTTTGAATTGCAGTTATTCCTAATGTCAACATTTGAGAACATAATTTTTTTAGATTAAAATACGACACTGGTTCTTTTCTTCTTCTTTTTTACTTTGTTATTTTATATTAGAAAAAAATTTCTTTTTTTTTATTGTATACTTTTTTTTCAAGATTTTTAAAAATGTCGTTATATTTTATATTTTGCGCGTGAAAGAAAATGCAAAATTTGATTGCCCTTTTATGATTTTTTTTATTGTATATACATGCATAATTAAAAAAAAGAGGATATTAAAAAATTCGTTTAAAAATAATTTTTTATGTTACAAAGACACTTATTTATTATTGTTATTTTCGAAACACCATTCACCATCACCACAGTTAGTCTTATAAAAAATTGAAAGAAAAATGATTAAAAGGAATGGAATAATTTAATATTCATCATCATCAGCTTTCTCTGAATCTTGACTAACTTCGGCATAATCATTCTCTAATGCAGCTAAATCTTCTCGAGCTTCTGTGAATTCAGCCTAAATTTAATTTTAAATTTTTGAAACATTATGTTTAAAAATTTTATTACCTCTTCCATTCCTTCACCAACATACCAATGAACGAATGCCCGTTTGGCATACATAATATCAAACCTAAAAATTTAATTTATTAAAAATGCCATGGCACTTTTAATTTACTTATGATCTAATCGAACCCAAGCATCCGCAATTGCAGTTGTATTTGAAAGCATACAAACAGCTCGATGAAGTTTTGCCAAATCACTTCCTGCAACTACAGTAGGAGGTTGGTAATTGATTCCAACTTTAAAGCCAGTTGGACACCAATCAACAAATTGAATTGAACGTTTAGTTTTAACTGATGCAATTGCAGCATTGACATCTTTTGGGACAATGTCGCCACGATACAGTAAACAGACAGCCTGAAATTGTTAAAAAAATGAACGAAAAAAATCAATAATTAATTAAAACCATGTATTTTCCATTTCTTGGATCACATTTAACCATTTGATTGAATGGTTCAAAACACATATTTGTGATATCGCTGACACTCAAAGGTTCATGATATGCCTTGTCAGCAGAGATAACGGGTGCATAAGTTGCAAGAGGGAAATGAATTCGGGGATATGGTACTAAATTTGTCTAAAAAAGTATTGGTAAAATTGGGTGTTGGTTATTGATTACGGTAGTTGTAAAATAATTCGAATAATGTTATCTATGTAGTCATTACTATTAGTAATAATGTTATCCAGATTAGTTACCGTAACCGTAATTTCGAATTTGGCTTACCTGAAATTCAGTCAAATCAACATTTAAAGCTCCATCAAAACGTAGGGAAGCAGTAATAGATGAAACAATTTGGGCAATTAATCGATTAAGATTTACATATGATGGACGTTCAATGTCGAGATTTCGACGACAAATATCATAAATTGCTTCATTATCAACCATGAAAGAGCAATCCGAATGTTCCAAGGTTGTATGAGTTGTGAGAATTGAATTATAGGGTTCAACAACAGCAGTGGAGACTTGTGGAGCAGGATAAATGCTAAATTCTAGCTTTGATTTTTTACCGTATTCAACAGAAAGTCGTTCCATTAAAAGTGAGGTAAAACCAGAACCTGTACCACCTCCAAAAGAATGGAAAACAAGAAAACCTTGTAGCCCAATGCAGTTTTCAGCCTAAAAATAATCATGCTACCGTAACTCACTTTGAAATTAGCTCACTTGTTTACGAATTCTTTCCAAAACTCGATCAATATGTTCTTTGCCAATGGTGTAATGACCTCGGGCATAATTATTCGCAGCATCTTCTTTACCACTAATAAGTTGTTCAGGATGGAATAAATTTCGGAATGAACCTGTTCGAATTTCATCTAATACAGTAGGCTCAAGATCAATGTAAATTGCTCGAGGAGTAAATTTTCCTGAATCCGTTTCAGTAAAAAATGTATTCAAAGATTGTTGTTGTGGTGGAATATCAGCATCTGGGCAAAGCATGCCATCATTATCAATACCGTGTTCACGACAATAAAGTTCCCAACATGCATTACCAATTTGAGCTCCAGCTTGTCCAATATGAACAGAAATGCATTCACGCTTAAAGTATATAATTTTAATTAGGTATTCATACTGTAGAAAAGAAAGCTTACTCCAACAGATGGCATTATTAACAACCAAGAAATTCAGTATCCTTAAAATTCAAAAAATTATTTTAGAAAAAATCTAGAGAAGCGTTGTTAAACTTAAATGAGGGCAGCAAGAAATGAAAAATTTTCAAAAAAACTTAAAGCGGTATAAATTAACGGGAGCGACCTTGAAGGGCGGTAATGACCATGGGCATGCCCTTTCTTTCACTTATCGAATCCTCAATCAATCTTTTCAGCTTTTTGAAGTTAAATTGACCTTGTAAAAATTTTGATAGATAAAAAATAAAATTTATTCGGGTTTTTTTCCTTTTAACAAAATTGAGATCAAAATAACAACACTTTGTAAAATTAACAAACATCAACACAAACAGAAGATATACACAAGATTAAACAGGCTTTTTACTATCAGCTGATTGTTCCCTTTTTTGATTTAAAATTGTCTTCAAAAATAGATGAGCTTTTTGTCTTCTCTCCAGTTGTCGCTGTAATTCTTCTTCGGTGACAATATCTTCGGATTCTTCCAAAGCTTCTTCGATTATTTCACCTTCTTCTTGAGCAGCTTTTTGTCGTTCTTGATTTTTTATTTCTTCTTCATGTTGAACAGCTCTTTTAAAAAGATAAATTTGATAAAACATATAATATGGATTTGTAAATTGCATATGTTTAGAATTTGAAACATCAGAATCTAAAAAAAGGTACTGTAACAATTAAAGACAAGATAAAAAGCATACTCAAATAAATAGTTTCTTGTTCACGTCCATTTATTGCAACATTTTCTGCCTGTTCTCGAATTGTTACAGCCAATTGCTCAGGTGGTTTAATTATTTTTGGAAGCATATTTGGATAATACGGTGATGGACCATTATAAAATCTTTGATACCATTCATAATAAACATTTGGTTTAATAACTTCGTTTTCGTTTGTCTTATAAAAAATTGAAAAGTTTGCAGCTTTCTTTGGTTTTGGAGCAGCATTTGGCTCTGGATGCTGCTTTCGTTTTCTCATCAATAATGGGCTTAAATATTCATCATCTGATTCTGCTGCAGATTGACGCGTATCCTCTTCTTCTTGATGTTCAGGAATTGAAATATAAATTTTGTCTTTGATTAAAGATACAATATATTTATAATAACCATTTAATGGATCACCGGATAGAATAAAATGTAGCTGCAAATAATTGAACGTTATTGAGAACTTTTGAATGACAAACTTACATTTTTGTTATCTGCTGCTTTGGAAGATATGCTCGTTTCATAATCTGAACCTTTCTCGACAACAAATTTTGCAGTTTTTTCAATCAGTAAAGCTTGCTTTTTAGTTGAAGGCTAAAGTGGATACTTAAGACGTCATAAGAAAAAGATATTAAACATACTAAAACCATGCCAGAAGGATAATATTGATGCTTAGGTGGAACAAATGCTACATCTGGAGCAAGACTGGCAGCAGGAGGTGAAGGACTTTGCTTTTCATATGTGAATGGAACTCCAACATTTTTGATTGACGGACTTGGCTTGTCTTGATCTTCTATGCTTTTCAAATCCAAATATCTTTCTTCTTCACAAAGATAATCCTCTTCGAAATCAGGTACTTCACTTTTTGGTTGTATTTGACCAATTTCAGATGATGAATGAAGTAACAAACGACAATCATATCTAAAAATTAGGATAATTTTACAAATATACTAGTAAAAAAACAAGCTTACCTATCAACTTCAACTTCATTATCATATGGTAAATTTATCATATGTGGTCCTTCTTTGTTCAGAGTTTCAGTTGCGTTGAAAAGCTTTGCTTCAAAACCAAAAACGCATAAGTCGCTTTCATCGTCAGGATTCTATAAATAAACTAATTATTTGAATAAAAAATATTTCTAAAAAACTTACTTCAGCTTTTGATCTATTCTTTGCCATTATAAATATTCTGATAGCAAAAATTGTTCATACTATTTAAGATAAAATATCTTTAAAGAATGGAGTGAAGCTAAAACAATGCAAACTTATTTGAGAAACAGAAATGCTGCAATGTCGATGGCAACACTTTCAAGCTCTGATGAAGCATGAAACGATGAAATTTACCAATAAAGCAAGTTCGAACCTTATTTTGCTTATAATATTTAAGATTAAACTATTACCAGCTGCAGCTGGTGTGCAACTTCCAGCAACCTGTTTTTATATATTTTCGCTTAACTCAACAAATTATCTCAAAGAAAAATGCTTTAAAATGACACGTAGATATTGAATAAAAGCCAGATTCATGTTACGAAATTTATAAAGCTGAAAATTTGGATCATCCATGTTTTTAAAGTTGTGATCCTGATATGTAAAAACTTTTTTTGGATTCGTTGAAAAAAGAAAATTTTTTATGCATTGGCGTTTGTCGACGTGCTGCCAAAAACAAAGAAATCTTGTGTGCGTCTAGATTACGGTAACTGAATAAATTAATGAACAAATTTTTAAAGAAATATGTTTTATTAAATTTATGTAAATGTAAATCTTTGAAAGGATGTTTTAATAAAGAAATTAATTTATTTTACATTAAATAATTAAAGCACCAAAATATTTATGAGACAACAATACAATCAAATTACACATAACGCTTATTCCTGACGTTTATTATAAAAAAAATCAACACATTTCTTCATCAATTCCATTCGCGTTTCTTTATCAACTTCAGAAAGTTCATCATGACTTTTATCAAAAACATGGCAAGAGAATTGAAGTTCTCTATCAGACATCCATCCTTCTTTATGTGAATAGTTAAGGGCATGAAGATTAAGGGAACGATCTTTATTTTGAAGAACTTCAAGAAAAGATTCCCAGAATAAATTAATATTTTCAATTTCAACAAATTTTCTTCTACAAAATTCACCAACACGAGCAAGATTGTTGGTTTTCTTATTTCTCATAACATAAATAGGAGAATTTTTAAGGATATTATAGCCGCACAAGCAAAACACATCTGCTTCAGAATTCACATATGAATCAAGGATCTTCCATTCTCTTTTCGCGTCTTTCCAGGTTTTTGAAAGACTCCATTCCATAATCCACGTTTCCAATCGGATGCTGTTTTCATCCCAGTCCAAATCATGGTTTGTGTTATCTTTTGGTTTTGTGTATGTTTTCTTTTCTGATGAATCCATAGAGCCAGTATGAAAATGAATTCTGATGAAGGCTAAAAATTTTACACGATAGCTTAAATTTAAATCATCATTTTAGTTAGAACGCATGAATTTTTTGCGGACATTAAAAAACTTTTTCCCGATTTCAGAAAAATGACCATCAGAATTGATTAGATGTTTGGTCAAATGATAACTGATTATTGCCGATGCTCAATATCAAAAAAAATGATTAAATAATAAAAAATATGCCAAACACAAAAGCGTCATCCGATTCCGTTTATGGAAGCGGTTCTTCCATTACACGTTTAATCATATTTTTATTAAGCAGGTATTTTTTGTGAAATTTAGCACGAATTAATTTTAGTTATTCATCAGATCAAACAACTTTTACAAAAATCAATTTCGATTAATTTATACCTATCAAATCGGTAACACTTATCACGTTTTTAGGATCAAGGAAACATTGGTAAGGATACCAAGAAACTGTAAAATAATGGTCAGGGTATCAGGGGTAAAACATCGACAGAGATATCAGGCATACAACAATGTGGTATATATCAAAAGATTTTTCAAAGGCATTTTAAATAAAACCAAATTTTGATCAAAAAATTGCAAACCGTTCAAATCAACGAACATCATTTTTCTGACGTTTGCAAGAAAAATGAAAACTAAAAAACTTATCATTTTTTAAAAAGGTTATATACAAGTAAGATCTTTGTTCCTTTCGTAAGCCATGCCCATTTCCGTTTTTTTTTCGGTTTTCCAACCCTCTGGTTGTTGCTTGATCTTTCTCAGACAAGAAAAAGACAGATTTTTTTAACACTGTCTTTAACAAGAGGCAAAAAAAGGTACATGTTTTCCTCCTTCCTATCATGCTTTTGTTATTACTCATACCAAAAAAGATCGTTTGAGATGTCTATCAAATTTTATAAAGAACCAAATAGTCATAAAAGCATCTGGGACAAAGTCCATAAATGCAGGACGAGAAAAAAATTTGCAAATGAGTTTTTTAAACATTCGCCTTTGGCACAAATGAGGGGCTCACCAGAGTTAAGGATGGACGAGGGCCTAAATTTCAAAGTACGGCCTCGACCCGGGGAGCGCGGTCAACATATCTTTCATAATTTCGCTCTAGCTCTTTTTTTGCGTTTGTTTTCGAAGTGCAAAAAAATCATGGCCGGAGTTTCGGGGCTTAAGAAAAATGTCTGCGCCTTTGTTTTACCTGAAATGGTGACCATTTTACAAATTTTGGAACTTCGTTTTTCATGGATCGTCAAAGTCTAATTTTTTTATGATGTGTTACGCATACAAAGTGTTCGTTTTTAAATTTTTTTATAAAACATTTACATTTTTTACATGCTTTATTAAATATAAATTTCAACAATAATTATAATATAAATTTGAGTGAGGGAGGGTATAAAAAATTGAAATTATTACACCTTTTTTCTGTTGGCCATTTTGGAGATCGCAGCAACTTTAAAAAACTAGGAACATTTTTTGAAGCAAGTTGATTTTTATGAACAATTACAATTGCATGCTCTTTTCATACATAATGAAAATGAAATAATATTTAAGAAAGCTAAAATAAATGATTCTGTTTAACACTAAATTTTAAATATTGCTTTGGCTTACCAATAATAATTGAAACAACAAACTGAATACTATTAACAGCAACACCAACTTTAAGTTCCCAGTTACTCCAAGAAATAATGCAAGAAACAATGCAAAGAATGAATGAAGCCATAGAAAGGGAAAGATGTCCAAGATAGAGATTTGGGGAACCAAATTTTGCGGCAAGACTTCCAACAACAGAATTAATAAAAAATATACTGGCTGTCCAGATTGCAGAATAATAGGGGCAATATGCTGGAGTATCACAATAACACCATATTCCAGCACCCAAAATTACAACTATAATGGCACCTCTTTTGTTTGATCAGTGTTTAATATTGCATATTGATTACCTGAGAGCATAATTTCAACCAAACAAACCCGAAACATTCCACGATTTTCTTTCCGTGGAAATCTATCCAACCACAATGGACTATAATAATCTGATGAATTGCTGTGATAGGTTGGTGGAGGTGGTGGGGCATGCATTGGTGGTCTTCGAGATGTGGCATATGGTGAGGGAGAATTGCTGCCACTATTCTAAAAATTGTAATTCATTAAAGTAATGCATTAGAAGTTTTATTGTGTTCAAAAATTTTAAATTTGAAAGCGTTTTCAAAAGATGACAAAAAAGTATTTACTTGATTAATGGTAATATCTAAGCTTGGAGCACTTGGAGTTGCATGATATGTGACACCATTGTACATTCGTTTTTGACGAGCCATACATGGTAATGTTAATTCTTAAAATAATAAGATTAAATAAAATATTGAACATATATTTGTAAAACAGTATTGCAGCAATACAATTTACACGTTAAATTTATTCCTTACGTTTTTTATGAAAGAAATAAACGCATCTTTCCATCAATTCCAATCGCGTTACCTTATCAACTTCAGAAAGTTCATCATGAGTTTTATCAAAAACATGGCAAGAGAATTGAAGTTCTCTATCAGAAATGCATCCTTCTTTATGAGCATAATTAAATGCATGAAGATTCAGGGAACTGTGTGAATTTTCTAATACATTAAAAAAAGATGGCCAGATAAGATTCAAATTTTCAGTTTCAACAAGTTTTCTGGCGCAAAATTCTCCAACACGAGCAGTTTGATTGGTTTTCATATTTTGAATAATTGAAATTGGGGAATTTTTGAGGATTCTATAACTACACAAACAATCTTCATCATTTTCAGCATTTAAATATGAACCACAAATTTTCCATTCTTGCTTCACATCTTTCCAGTTTCGTGCTTCACCCATTTCTATGAGCCTTGCTTCTAATCCGATGCTGTCGACATCCCAGTCCAAATCATTTGTGCCAACTTTTGGTTTTGTGTATGTTTTCTTTGGTGGCAAATCCATCGAAATAGCAACACAAAAAAGAACTTGAATAAAGACTAACTAAAAAATGAAGCATAAAAAATGTTTTAACGATACTTTAAATTTAGATCAGAATTTTAATAAAAACGGATAAATTTTTGTGGACTTCAAAAAACTTTTTTCCGATCTCAAATCAGAATTGATTTTTTCAGATGTTTGGTCAAATGATAACTGATTATTGCCGATGCTCATTATCGAAAAAATATGGCTACAAAATAAAAATATGCCAAACACAAAGGCGTCATCCGAGTCCGTTTATGGAAGCGGTTCTTCCTTTACATGTTTAACCAAATTTTTATTAAGTAAGCATTTCTGTGAAATTTAGCACGAATTAATTTTAGTTATTCATCAGATCAAACAACTTTTTTAAAAATCAAATTTGATAAAATTTTAGCTATGATAATTACATGTCACGTTTTTTGGGAAACATTAATAAGGGTATCAAGAAACAGTAATACAAAAACAACGATATCAGGCATATAACATTGGATAATCGATTTTTCAAAAGAAATGGCACTATAAAAAAACAAATTTGAACAAAAATTGAAACCCATCCCTCAAGAACAGAACTTTTGTGAAACTGAGGTAGCAAAAAAAGGAAAATTGAAAAACTAATCACTTTTCAAAAAGGTTATATACAAGCAGATTTTTTGTTTACAAAATTTCTAAACCATGCCCATTTCCGTTTTTTGCTTCTCCAGACGTTGGGTTGTTGCTTGATCTTTTTTTTAGATAGGAAATCATATTTTTAGCACTGGTTTTTAATGGGAATTTAAAAAAAAGGTACATGTTTTCCTCCTTCCTATCATGCTTTTGTTATTACTCATACCAAAAAAGACTGTTTGAGATGTCTATCAAATTTTGTAAACAACCAAATAGTCATAAAAGCATCTGGGGCAAAGTCCATAAATGAGAAAAACACAAAAAAGTGAAAATGTCGTCTTCTAAACATATAACTTTGATATCAATAAATGAGATATGCCACAATTAAAAATGGACAAGGGCCCAAAATTTAAAGATTTGCTTCAATTTACCTTTTGCGGTTTTAATGAATTGCAAGGAAATCAATGTCGGCCTACAAATTTTGCAATTTTGTAACTTTGTTTTATGGATCATCAAAGTCAAGTTTTTTTCATAATATTTTTAGGATACAAAAGTGTTTGTATTAAAAAATTATTCTTTTGCAAAACATTTACATTTTTTACATGCTTTATTAAATATAAATTTTTTAACAATAATAATAATAATATAAAATTGAGTGAGAGGGGTATAAAAAATTGAAATTATTACACCTTTTTTCTGTTGGCCATTTTGGAGATCGCAGCAACTTTAAAAATTAATGACATTTTGGTTTTTTGCAAAGGAACATTTTTTTTGAAATGAAGCAAGTTGATTTTTATGAACAATTACAATTGCATGCTCTTTTCATACATAATGAAAATGAAATAATATTTAAGAAAGCTAAAATAAATTATTTTATTTAATACAAGCTTTTAAATCTTGCTTTGGCTTACCAATAATGATTGAAACAACAAATTGAATACTATTAACAGCAACACCAACTTTAAGTTCAAAAAGGCATTTACCAAAATCATATTTATCCATGTGTGAAAAAATATGACTAATTCTTGCAGCATCATGTTGACCAATTAAACAAAATGCAGAATTTCGATCAATTTTTGGATGCCGGTACGTTCCAACTAAAAAAAGTTTGACACTTCAAAAAATATGATAGGATATTTTTTTACCCAATTCCCAATTACTCCAAGAAATAATGCAAGAAACAATGCAAAGAATGAATGAAGCCATAGAAAGGGAGAGATGTCCGAGGTAGAGATTTGGAGACCCAAATTTTGCAGCAAGACTTCCAACAACAGAATTAATAAAAAATATACTGGCTGTCCAGATTGCAGAATAATAGGGGCAATATGCCGGAGTATCACAATAACACCAAATTCCAGCACCCAAAATTACAACTAAAATATCACCTCTTCTGATCAGTGATTAATATTGCATATTGAATACCTGAGAGCATAATTTCAACCAAACAAACCCGAAACATTCCACGATTTTCTTTCCGTGGAAATCTATCCAACCACAATGGACTATAATAATCTGATGAATTGCTGTGATAGGTTGGTGGAGGTGGTGGGGCATGCATTGGTGGTCTTCGAGATGTGGCATATGGTGAAGGAGAATTGCTACCGCTATTCTTTAAATTGTTTCAAAGTCATAAACTGTTTCATTAAAATAGTGCAAAATGTTTCATTATGTTTAAAATTGAAACTTTGAGGTCTTTTATTATATAAGGGCAACAAAAAAGTTTTTACCTGATTTATGGTAATATCTAAGCTTGGAGCACTTGGAGTTGCATGATATGTGCCACCATTGTACATTCGTTTTTGATTTTGATTACCGTATTCGTAACGAGCCATAATTGGTAATGTTAAATCTTAAAACAATAGTAATAAATTAAAATATTGAACATATATTTGCTGAACACGTATTGCAAAAAATGATGCTTTTAAGGCAAGAAAAATTTGAGAGAAGCAAAAATTTGAAAGGAAAACATGTTGGAAATCGAAATAAATGAACAATATCATTTTTTCTGTAAAACAAAGAGTGAAAAAAATATAAAGGGCATTTGCAAAAAAAACTAAAAACGGAACATTTTTCCGTGTTTAAGGATTTTAAGCAATCATGAAAATATTTGAAATTTTTTTAAAAGAGATATAAACATAAACTTTAACTAATAACAATTGAACAAAAAGCAATTTAAGAAGAAAGTTATGAATCATTTAAAACAATATGTTCAAACAAGCAATCATCAGCAGCCGTTTAATGTCGAAGAAAATTAGGTGCACACGCATATAAAAGAATATTCTTCTTCTTTTTTTTTCTTGACAGATAGGTACGCAACTGTTTTAACCTTTGTGGTTGTTGGGAATACCGCCGCCAAATGAAAGGTGAAAAAAAGACGTGGTTAAACCGCAAACCCGTTCTTTTGCTTGAAAACATTCTTTATTTTTACTCTTTTCATTGATTAACTGAGAAACAAAACTGTCATTTAACTTATTCTTTTTTTCGTGAAAGTATTACGCAAATGGCAAAAAAAATATTTAAAAGAAAAAAAAGAGAAGCAAGGCGGTGTCCCATGGATTCTGGAAAAATCAATTTTAAAAGAATGAAATTTGATAGTACATAACATAGAATTTGGCCATGTTGAGTGAAAATAAAGGACCACCGTTAAAAATGTTTTTGGAGAAAAAAATTTTAGAGACAAAAAATGCATTAAATATAATTTTAAAATTAAACATTTTGAAATTTAAAAAAAGAGAAAAAAAAAAGATGACCTATTACGTGTGGAGTTCATCAACAATTAGAAACTAAAATAAGCTACCACGTTTTTATATGCAACCAATCGAGTAAAAAAATTGAAGTCTTCTTCGCGCATAAAGCTTTTTCTTCTTTTTTTAATGATGAACAACGATATTTACTTAAAAGCAGAAATGTTTGTCTTGTAACTTGCTAGTTCGTTAGGCTTCCGTACGCTTGTGATTCATTCATCATCAAGGAAGAAAAAAAAAGAAAGAAAACACGCGCAGCAGCATTGAATCAAGCGCGTTGCTTCTTCTCTGTCACTTTTCAAGCACTTTTTTTCCACCAAATAAAAAAAAATACTAAAAAAATGAACAAAAAAAAGCAGCTATGAAAAAAAGTTTTTTTTTGGCCGGAAAAGTCAGACAATAAAATTAGTTTTAGCTTTTGAGCTTGGATTTCTTTTTCAGATATGAGTCGTCAACGCTTTACACCATCGATTTTAAAAGACATTTCCATTTTGCCCTTTTCATTCTTTTGACAAACAATGACAAAGTATTTATTTATTTTTACCAAAAATAAAAAAAGAGATAAACAGAATACTTTGATGAACATTTGAGTGTTTAAAAAAAGAATTTTAATTATCCAACTTTTCGATTGTATTCAAAATCTCGGAAGAGTTTGGCTTGATGATTCACACCTTTGAAGTCGCCAAAACGATGATTGTGATCCCAGTCTTTGTTGGGATTGCTTGCAATTGTGTCAGGAATATTTCCAATATCTAAAAAATTTATCTTTGTTTAAAATCTTTGTTGAAAGGCTAACTTACTATGGTCTGGACTAGTTTTATAAAATGCAAGAATTTCTTTAAAAATATCTTCATCCGATCTTTCTTCGGGTTTTGCAGTCTTGGGACGATCGTAACCGTAATCAGCATATGGATCAGCATATCCTCCAGGATAGCCATTGTTCATGCCATACATGGATGGATCGAGTGGAACTAAATTTATGTTTTTTAAAACTTTTTTAAACATTTTATAAGCTTACTGGCTGTCAAAGAATTTCCAGCATTGAGATATTCAATAAGTTTATCAATATCACTATCAGTTAAAAGATCAGCTTGATCTCGAAGTTCACGTTCTCGTCGTAGCTTCTCTTTTAATCTTGCAACCTAAAACATGAAAAAGACAAATTTTACAGTACCCTTTGAATTACAAAATACCTGTTCTAGACGTTGCCGTTGACTTTCATCTTCAATCTTTTTCTCTTTTAATCTTTCAGACCATTTTTTAAAACTAAATGTATTAAATACATTTGTATCACCCATTTTTTAAAAACCACAAATTAGAAATCTGACAAAAGCAAAAATGATAATTTGCAAAAAAAAAACTTTTTTCTTCAACAACAAATTTTCAAAACTTATGGTATGTATGATATTGAGGTAGCCATGGCTACAGTAATGCTCCAAATAACAAAAAAACAGTAACGAAGAAATTTCTTTGTTTTTTAATTTTTTAAACTTTATTTAAAATTCTTTTATTCTTTCTTTTTTTCAAACACAAAAAAATGCTGTTTTAAAACAATAAAAATGTACACTAAAAAATGCTGTAAATAATTACAATAATTACCTAGTATTGCCTTTGATTATTTTATATTGAATAACAAGATCACCAGCTTGTTTCCATACAAAATGTTTTACCGATCTTAAATCAACATCCGGTTCAAGTTTCTAAAAAAATCAATAACATGACAACTTTCATGTAACTAAAAAGTATACCTGATTGTTACAGTATATTTCAACTTTTTGTTCAAGGGCTGGAGGATACTGTGCTGCATATAATGATATAGTGCCATTTGTGCCTTCACTTTGTTCGGCAGGTCTTACTATTCGATCATAAACATGTTCCATAACTTTTCGAATTGTAAGCATTTCAGTTGCGCTAAGTCTTTCCCTAAAAAAATTGAAAATCTTCTTTCACTTTCTTCAAGAAAATCACAAACTTTTTTGGATTTTTATCAGAAATTGTTGGGAATTTTTGTAAATTGAAGGGAATTTTATTATATTTAGGAAATTGATTCTTTTCAACAATATCCAAAACCCATCTAGGAAAAAATTCTTGCATTTCAGAATCCGCAATATTAACCATATCTTTTGCAGTGCATCGAAAAACAGGTTTACCATTTTCTTCCATTAACAAAATTGGGGTATGCTCTGGTGCAGGAACATAATTTCCAACCGGGGATTCCTCATCATCATCCTTCATTGCATAGGGCCATTTGTTGAAAAGACTTCGAAGCATCATTCCACCATAATTCACTATAAGTTTTTAGCTGTATTAATAAGGATTTTTATGTGACATTCTTACATCGACTTTCTGGTGATCGATCAGCAAATCCGGCATCTTTTGCCGTTGTCCAAGCTGAAAAAACTTCTGATTCATCTAATGTAATTTGCAGCATCTGAAATGATTCTATGGTTTATGCAAATTTTCTTAATTAAATCTTTCTAATCTTACTCCACTTTTAACATCGATATTATTAATCCAATTTGGAACAAAAACTTTTTTGTTACTTTCTTTAATAATTTTATCCATTTCAATTTTTCCATGATCATTCACTTTTCGCGCTTGTAAAACATCCCAAGTTGCAACAAAGCCTTCTGTATCTTTTGTAACAATATGTCTTTTATCATTTAGCACAACTTGTTGTCGAATACTTGGAGCTCCTTTAATATGAAGACCTGGTTCATGGCACATAACAGGTTCATCATAATTACTATTCATTTTCATTGATAACGAATAATCTGCTGGTAAATCCCATCTCTTTATTGATGATCCCCAAGTTGCTGTATATAAATGTCTTAAATATTCTTCTCCCAATAAAATCTAAATTGCTTCTTGTAAAAACTAATTAATTATTTTATTTAAAAGCTACCTTTTGAATTGGTGAATCTTCAACGACAACAAGTTTTGATTTTGATACATCATTTAAAGGTGTTCGATAAACTCTATGATCTCTACCACCTGAATATACATGTGTAAAATTTGAATCTGCCTGCAGAGTCCAAACACTATCAGAATGGCAATTAATTGATGCAATACATCTTTGTTGTCCAATACTCCATAACCGAATTGTTCCATCACTACTTGCTGATAAACATTGTGTTCCTTCTTTATTTACAGTTATTGCACGGATATTATCAGAATGTCCTCGTAATTTGCATACCCGTACACAATTCCTTGGATCCCAAATTCTTAGAGCATTTTCTGGTGATCCCGAGACTAAAACTGTTGCCGTAGGATTCATTGCAATTGAATAAATGCTATTACTGGTTTCATTAAATGATGATGCTGAAATCGCAGATTTTATACAAGTATAACATTAAATTATTACTACCAGAAATTGCATTATTCATTGAATTTAGCCTCGTTAAAGTATCAACAGTCCAAAGATAAATACAATGATCTAAACCCGCACTTGCAATAAATTCAACATCTTTTGCATAAGCTAAACATCTAACATAATCCTTAAAATACATTTTTGAAAAAAATTATTAACCAAGTCACAAACAAACTTTATGTGTCCTCAAAGTTGACATACAAAATCCTTTTTCAACATTCCAAATTTTTAAAGTTGTATCACTTGAGGCAGAAACCACTAAATTTTGTAGTTATTTTTATTATTTAAACTTTTAAAAGCAAGTATCTTACAATTTTTTCCACTACAACATAATACTAAATCATTTACCCAATCAACATGATGCTCCATTGAACTCAAATATCTTCCATGTTGTTTATTTATTGCAATATGTTCTGGTAATCGAATATCCCATTTTCGGATAATTGTATCCGTACCCGCGGAATACAAATGTCCATTCATTGAATCATATTGTAATGCAACAATACTTCCTCGATGCTTCTTTTCATACTGATCTCGAATGACAAAGGATAACTATAGATAAAATATTTAAGGATAGGACTTAAAATTTGAATTTAAATAACCTGAACCCTCTTTCGAGGTGCTGTGACCATCATCTTTAAGGAATATAATTTAAACTACAAAAAATTATTTACTAAATGCTGAATTTGAAGGTGAGATACAAAAATATAAATTTGCATAGATTTTAAAATTTAAATTCTAAATGGATGGAAGCCATTTAGCTTTTGAGATTTTATAAGGCGATTAGCAAGAAAAATGTCAAAAAAGAAGAAAGAAAAAAGTGCAAAAGTTGCATATTGCACCCAACTAAAGAAATTTTAAGTTAAATGTTTTGTGCCAACAAACTTTTTTCATTAAGAAATGTAAAAATATTATTTATTGTTTAAAAATTTTTTATGAGATTCAAAGATTTTTTTATTAATTGTAAATATCCCAAAAATTGCTGCTCTTCTTCTTCTTTACGTTGCTTGCCCGAGTAATTGTCGTTGTCGAAGTTCATAAGATCGACAGCATTCATATTTGCCATCAGGTTGAAAGTTTTCAGGTTTAAGGGGTTCACATTCACCAGAGCATGTTCGAGGATAACATAAAAATCTAATATCACGAATATCAATTAGGTGTGTTAAATGAAAGATTAAATATGACGCAATAACAAGATATTCAATTATTGCTTGCCCTTGAGGAACTATAAAAAAATTTGAATAAAAATTAAATGAAGGGATTCAAAACAAACCATATCCATGACAAGGTGGATCAAGAATAAACTGTAAATGGGTGTCATGAAATTTAGAGATTGTCCAGATATATACAAGTGTACAAACAGCTTTAACAAAAAGGGATACATTATCAATGTACTAAAAAAATTGATTTTTTCTATTAGAAATTATTTTTAAAATAGAGAAAATGCGGAAAAAAACATGAATGCTTTAAAACGCCGGTAATAAAAAATAGCAAAATGCTTTTTTTCCATTCGTAAAAGCATGTGTTCATTTTTTGTTGATCATAAAAAGAGATGCCTCTCCTTCCTACCTCGCAATCACTGTATGAAATTGCAGAAAAAAGAAAGGTCCGCATAAACATATAAATACTTGAAGCCATTACAAATAACGTAAAAGAATATTGATATAATTCTAAAAATATGTACTTTTTACATTTGAATATTGAAAAAATGATACTAACGAGGAAAATCAAATCTTATTGTAACAATGGAGAAAGTGGCTTGTGACACAACTTCAACAATAGCAACAACAACACTAAGATCATTAAAAAATCGATATACGGTAGCTCTGTAAGAGTCTTCAGGTTCTTCTTCATTTTTTCTCAATGAATTTCTGAAATTAATCTTTCTTTCATTTCATTAATAATTCTGAAACAATACCTGACAATCATGGCAAGAAAAATTCTAACCGCCATTGGAACAACAACAGCAACCCGAAAGAAAATATTTGATAAAACTTTAATTTCAACTTGTCGCAATATCGAAGGTAACATTCCATTTTCGTATGGAATTTTGTCCTAAAAATTGAAGTAATTTAATACATTTTTCGATTATCAGCACTTACTGTGCACAATGTCAAAAGCTTTCCATAATTGAGCCAAATTTGATTTAGTGCAAAACGATTATCAGTATAATGATCAACTTTTTCCATAAATGCAAGAGTAAATGCTATGAAAACTACTGAAATAGCTGAACATATTCCTACAGGCCTAAAATAAATTTTTAGGTCATAATTGTAACAAAAAATAATAAATTACCATATTATTCTAAAATTCAAATAGGCAATATCTTCATTATCATCTTCTATTAAGCCACTTTTAAGCTCTCTTTCTTCAATCTCATTTTTTGGAATTTTAATTCTTTGTGTTGGCGCCTGTTTAATTTCTTCATCGATCTGACTCATCTGAAATTTTAAAATTTTATTTTAAATATGTGAATTTAACGTTTTTTGCAACTACAGTACGCGTAAAGATAAAAAAAAAGTTTCAAAAAAATCAATAAATGTTTAACGTCAAAGATTTGAAAAAAAAACTTTGATGGTAAATGAATTTTTTAAATTATTGATGCGATGCGCAAAAAATGAAAGTTCTTTTTTTTGTTCAATCAAAGCCCCCCACAAATCGGGTTTGTAAACTAGAAAAAAAACGTTTGACTGCCTTGGGGGCTTATATCTTCTGCTCTTCTACCTTTTTTTTTCTATACGTAGTAAAATCAAAAAAAATGAAATAATTGGAAAAAGATACTTTTGAAACAATACATATAACTAGAGACCGGCAGCTCACAGAAAAAAGTTCGTGAAAAAATACTTTTTTGCGTGTTTTAGGTACTTCTTAACCTGATTAAGCCGAAAATAAAATTAAAAAAATTATTAAAAATTATTAAAATGCCGAAAATAGCAATTAAAAATAGTACAAAACAAAAATTTTTCGTCAAAAAAAATAAAAAAGGAACACTTTTTTGTCGTGAAAACTTTCGTGGTGCGTTCATTTTTGTCGAGAGAAAAATGTTTTTGCACTTTTTTTGCAACTTTCTTTTGCTATTTTTTATCAAATTCTAGCTCTGCGATCGCTGTAACTTTGTATCCCCTGCTTTCCCCTGCTTTATATTTTTCCCTAAGATGCAATTTTTGAAGGGCTATCGAATGGTATAGGTCGCTAAGCTTAACATTGCTTAATTCATGGCGAAATAATTAAAAAACAACTAAAAATGCAAATTTTGGGTATTTGCCCAAGAGAAAACTTTTTCAAAAGTAGCATATTCGGAATCAGCGTAAAAAAATACGTCTGGTAGGTCAAATTATTAATCTTTAAAAAAGAGTATGCGCAATTTTGATTTTTTGATACTGTAACGAAGAAAAAAATGGAAAAAGAGAGAAGAAAAGAGTTCCCTGCCGGTCTCTACATATAACCGCAAAAAACTTTCAGAAATTTATTTAAAACATCAAAATAATTTCATATGTTTGTAAAAAATTTTTTCCATAAAAAAAGACTTTTACTTCTTTTTGCGCAATGTCTTTCATTCTTTTCTTCCTTTCTTTTTGTTCTGTTGAAACTGTTATATCAAGTCTGGATCAAATGTGGTGGTGGGGGGATGACCCAAATTGTGTTATTTCAATTGGAATTTTTATCCATATAAATTTTAAACGCTTAAGATTTAGATTTTCTTTTTCTTTAAAGATTTATTAAATAATTTTTTCATATTAATAAAAAAATATTGTCAAAAATTTGAATAGCAAAAAAACTTAAGAACCCGTTTCTTCTTCTTTTTTTTTTGAAAGTGAACTTTGAAAGACGACAAAAATTTAAGAAAGAATTTAAGGATAAAAAGCCGGAATAATAGTAAAATTTTTTTGATAGTTGAATGTTGAAGGTGCTCGAACCATAAAAAGTGGAAAACAACAAATATGAATTCGAATTATTGAACTAAATCTGCAGATTTGTCCTTTCTCACAGGGGTTTGTTTCAGGATGGCATTGTTGGGGGTCATCACTTCCTGGTGTTAATATTCTGTAAAAAAAAAATCATAAAATTTTATGTAAAATAATGAAAACATACGGTTTCCAAAAATCTCCACATAATTGACTTATTAATGCTTTTAAAGTATTTTTCTCTGGACTTACACAGCATAAATATTGACCAGATGGAGTTGCAACACATCGTTCTCCTTCTTAAAAAAATTTTATAAACATACATATTGACACATAAAAAAGTACCTCTACACGCATCAAAAACAGGACTACAAATTTGCATACGAGATTGTGAAGGATTTTGATATGGCATTGGGCAGTTATTACCTGCAATAAAATTTTTAGTCATAATTTCCAAAAAAAATTTGGATACTTTTAGAAACACTTTTTTTACTTGTTACACATAATTTATGGCATGTTTGTTCATCAGGAAAATTATTTGCTGACGGAGTACATCCTTGAAAGACAAAAGGTTGACATCGAGCTGTTGTAGCATGATAATACCATCTTTCACTTGGAATTTCAGTAGCACATTTTGTCCCAACATACAATGGCTCGCTACATGCAAATTCTAGAAAATAATTAATTATGATATTTTATGTTTAAGAAAATAATACCTTCAGTAGGACAGCAAACATTGTTCGAAGAGCATTCATACCCGGAGGGGCAGGCTGCATTTAAACATGATTGAATATTTCCTTCTGTTGATAGGGGAAGAAGATTGTGAGAGCAACTTGTATCTTCAATTAATGTTGGATCTTTGCAACAAATGCTTGATTTAGTACCAAGTGTTTGACTTAATTCACATCGATATCCCGATGGACAAGTACTCATTTCACTGCATAATCGAACCTTTCCATATTCATCTCGAAAAGGTAATTCATGGAAGGGACATCTCACTAAAAATTCAAATCATTAAATAGCCGATACGAAAAACAACTTACAAGCTACAGTAAGTGTAGCAGGGGTTCTTCTATGCCTACAACAAATTCCAACTCTATCATAATTTCGTCGAATACAATTATAATTTGTTGGACAAATATTATTTGATGAACATAATCGTTTCTTTGGATCTCTTATCATTTTACCCGGGCAAGATGTTAAATCAGTTGGTTGTCGAGGTTCTCGTTTACAACAAACAAAACGATCCATACTTTCACTGAATAAACAAACAGAATGTCGATCAACTGAACAACTTTTTGGTTGCAGAGGACTACATTCTCCCGAGCGACTTCTTTCAATATCTAATGTAAATGTAGGGGGGCAAGCAGGACCTTCTAAACAACAAATACCAGAATGATATTCATATTTTTCTTTATGGCATTTTGATCCGGGAGGGCATTGACTATCATGATTACATCCCATCATTCTTCGAGTATTTGGATTTTCAGCTGGTGTTAAAGTATTTGGACATTTTACTAAAAAAGGAAAAGTTAATTATTTGAAGATATTCAAATTCTAATAAAATTACAATGTTTGTAATTGTGACGAGCACAACAATAATATTTGTTTCGTTGACTACTAAAAATACAGTAATATCCTGATGGGCATTCTGTTGGATGATCAGATGAACAAGTTCGAGGTTTTTGAGTTCTTTCATCAATATATGCTCCTTGTCCATTTGGACAAACACCCATATTTAATAAGCCACAACAAACGCTTACTTGCGGATTTGCAGTATCTGCAACACAAACAAACCCAAATGGGCATGCTTTTTTAGTGCAATCATATGGAGGATCATCCGGTTTTGTACGATATACAATTTCTCCAGCAGCACAAGCAGCAGAAGTACAAAAATGAACACATCCTTGTTGGGACAAAAAATTATTTGAATTTCCACCACAACCCAAATAACTAAATGGTCGACAAATTTTTGATGTTGGATCAAACGCATATCGAATAGATGGATCAATACAGGCTACACCTTCTTCAACAGATTCTGAACAAATTGCATATCTTGTAGGACAGCAATAGTTCAAATCCTGAGATAATGAAGTTATTTCAGGATTTGAACTTGAAAGTAAAGTACATTCATGACTAGCTGGGCATTTTTGAGCTTCACTTGAAATATTTTTTGGATCACAAAGCATCGGTTCACCATTGGGTTTTCTCAAAATATTCCCACCCAACGGGCACCCTGATACTCCACAATATTCTTCACAGCTTTTTTGGCTTTCAAAATTATTTGAATTTCCATCACATCCACTATATTCAAAAGTTTTACAAACACCTGCTTTTGAATCAAAATACCATCGGAATGAGATTCCTGGATTACATGGGCGCCCAGGTTCAGATTCAAGTTGACAAGTGTATGCTAAAAAATAATCTATGCATTTTCATATTTGATATTCTTGATACCTTTTGCTGGACAACATGCAGAAGTTTTTCCATCAAAATGACATTCATAATTTGTTGGGCATTGTTTTTCATTTCCTTCTTGTCGATTTGAAGTACATTTCCAAAATCTTCCTGTATCTATCCTTAATGGTTCTCCTCTTGGACATTTTGGTACTTCTTCAACTTGATCACAAAAACTTTGACATTCATCGAGTGAGATAAAATTATTTCCATTTCCATGACATCCATTATATTGAAACATTTGACAAACTCTTAAAGCTGCATTAAACCAATATCTTGCAACAGGCTCTCCTTGACATGCTGCTCCCATTGCCAATGGTTCATTGCAAACAGTTGCTAAAAATATAATCCAATTACTTAAAGAAATTACAAATGGTATTATTACTAGCGGTCGGGCAACAAGTTGTTGAAACACAATAATGACTTCTTGGGCATTGTTGATCATTTGAGCATTCTGCATTTTCGCCACTTTCAAGTCGTAATGGACTTCCAACAGGACAAAGAGAACGTGAACAAAAATCCACACAATTTTGTTCAGTTGCAAAATTATTGTAATTTCCACCTTGTCCAAGATACCGAAATGTTTTACATTTTCTCAGTTGTCTATTCCAATACCATCGAGTTTGTGGTTCTCGGCCGAATCGATTTGAACCACTTGAATATTGTGGTGTAATTGGTAAAACTGCATCAGCAAAATGGCCGTCAATTCCACCATATTCACTACAGATAAATTCTTAAAAATAAAAATTTCATTCAAAAATTTAGAAAATGAATGTTAAAACCTGGATTCGGACAACAATGAGAATTTAAAAGTGTTTTAGTGCATTTATATTTTGAAGATTTACAATCATCATTTGAAGAACATGTCATTACTAAACTCGCATAATTACTGTCATCACCTTTTCTCCTGCTTTCCAATTGTGGTTGACCTCTTGAGCAACCTTCAATTTTTGTTGTTATATTTTGAAAACATTCATGGCCAAAAACAACTTACGAAAAGCACAAAAACTTTCACAATGTAGCTTTGTTAAAAAATTATTTGCATTTCCTTGTGTTCCCAAATAATCAAATTGTAAACAACTTCCTAAGGCTGAATTATAATACCATCGTTTTTCAGGTTCTGGTACTGAAGTACCTGCAATTGGAGCAGTTGCACCTGATTTTGGTTGACCAGAGTCCATTGCTTGAATGCACGTAAGAGCTTAAAAAAAAGAAAGATGACGTATAATTTTTAACACGGTTTGAGCAAAAAAAAGTTACGCAATTGTCTTTTTTTGGGGGTAATATGATTCTCACACTTTTTCGTGGTGTCTTGAATTATAACCCCTTCTTAGAGCAATAAAAAAAGGTCGCTTTTTGTTTTGCGTGAAAACCGATAATAGCTTAAGTGATTTAAAAAAGGTAGACAATTAAAAAAAGAAAAGAATACCTCGAGTGGGACAGCATAAACCTTTCACACAATCATACATTTCAGGAAAATCATCGCATCCCACAAATTGTTCTGCAATTTCTTTACCATCTTTTTCAAAAAAGTAACATTCTGATGGTCGATTACTATTTCGATTATACAGTATTGCATTGGCAGCATTTGTTGCACATTGACCTGGTAAATGACAAATTGGTCCTTCACGCGTTGGACTAACAATATGATTAGGGGGACATTGACACATGCTAAAAATTTTTTTAAGTGACATGGTTAAAATATTTTTGAAGAGATACCTAAATTGGCATTTTGCACCAGGCCAAACTGCTTCACATTGGTCATCATACGTACATCCACTTTCTTCAGGATTTACCTCTTAAAATAAAAACAATTGTTTTAATTAAAAATGATCAATGAAAAATTACTTTTCCAACAATATTCAAGGATTGGAATATGACTTGACCAACACCTGCAAACACCCCCTTCACAAAAAGCTCCAACAATGCAATCAGTGTTAAAATTGCATCTATGTCCAACGAGTTTAGCAACTGTAAAATGGTTTTCAACAAAAATTTAAATAAATGACAAAAAAAACCTGGCTGAGGAGTTGTAGTTTCAATATCAGACCGACGTAATCTTGCAATTTGAAGTTTACAAAACTGATGACTTAGGATTCTGAATATTCAAATTTAGACAAAAAAAAAGAAACAAAAAAAATAAATAGGAAACCTTAATTTCCTGCAATCACTTAAAGTGAGGTCAATTGAATATGCAAATAAACAATTATAAACCAAAAATACAGTAATCCATTCATAAACTATAGTTTTCATTACAAATTCATTTGAATTTCTAAAAATATTTTTTGAATAAAAAAAGATTAACAATATCAAATATAATTTCTTTATGGAATAAAAAAAAAGAATTTTTTTTCTGAAAAAAATAAAAGAAAAATACGCATACAATAAGCTCTCATCAAAATAACAATAGTGTGGCCCTCTTGGCGAGTCAAAGGTAGTTGTAGCAGTAAAATAAGGGAAATTGAGATGATCGCTTATAGCTGCAGTAGCAGTAGCATCTTTCTCGTTAACTTAGTTCGCGACGTCCCTTTATTACCATAAAAATAATGAAGGCTTCGACCCCCGTGAGAAACAGCCTTAAATATATCTATCTTCTTTTTCTTCATTATTCCTTTTTTGAAAGTATGATTTTTAACGTCATTGTGAAGCTGCTAAGAGTCCTCAACAACCTAATTGCATATTGTTGTTGAACTTGAAGTAATTTTATGCTATTTTTTTCGGAACCACTTAAAATCATTTACAGGTGCGAAGAAATAAATTGGCGTCAACAAATCGGAAAAACAAAGTTTATTTAGTTATTGAGCAAGTGTTTTTTTTCTTTCTTTGGTCAAAAAAAATGAGATAATAATAATTAAAAATATATAAATAAAATCATTTTAAAGCAAATAGAAATATGTTAAATATATCTTAATAAAAAATTTAAACCCGCTTCAATTAAGTAAATTAAAGCAAATAAAGTTCATAAATTTAAAAAAAGAGAATATGTTAAAATTTAATTAAAGCTTTTGTTGTAGTTAAGTGCTGTTGGCCACGTCGAATTATTCTTCATTATCCATTTCATCGAATAAATCATCCAAGGCATCTCCAGATTTACGTTTAGTTGATTTACCACTTTCTTTCATTGCTGATTTATTTTGTTTGGAAGAGCTTGAAGTTTCTACAGTACCACCATTGTCTTCTTCAACATTATGACCCGCAAATCTTTCTTCAAGTTCTTCCATTTGATCTTTATCATTATCATTTTCTTCAAGGGAATCATTTGTTGATTCTTCTTCTTCATTCATGCTTTCATCTTCCTCCGATTTTTCAGTACCTTCTTTACTTTCTGCTTCATCCTCTTCTTCTTCTTCTTCATCATCATCATCATTATTACTTGGTTGAACATTTTCAAGCTTTTGTTCATCAATGGCATCAAGATTTTTGTTAATCATTTCCTCAGCATCTTCATCTTCTTCATCTTCTTCTTCATTAGCATCATCTTCTCCTCCTTCGCCTTCCCCATTTTCTGCCATTAATTCACCACCGATTTCTTCTTCAGCTTCCAACTCGTCATTTTCCATCATTTCTTCATCATCTTCTGGAGCTTGTGTACCACCTCGTCTTCCGACAATTTCAACTGGTCGATTGATAACTTCTGGTGCAGGGGTATCAAAGACCAATGATTCCAAAGTTTCATTATCATATTTGTTGGTGCATCGGATATTTTCTTCAATATATCCTGGGCATGCTACTGCAGTTGTTGATAAAGTAATCATTCTATAAGTTAAAAAATAGGTTGAATTTTTTTGAAACATAAAACTAACTTATTTAAGCATGTACTATGCATGACAATATTACAAATGAAGCAGTGATGTGAAAATCGTCGAATAATAACAAGATTTTTACAAATTGGGCATGCCGGAACATCATATGCACGTACTCTTAAACGTGGTTCAATTTCCATAGCAGCTCGAGGTGAAAAAACATATGAATCATAATCACGAAGCTGTAAATGCAGTATAAATAATTATCTTTAATGAAGATTTCAAAATGTAACCTTTTTAAGAATATTATCTTTAACAAGTTTATTTAAAAATGCTTCAGCTTGTAAAGGTCGAATACCGTCTGCGATGCAAGCATTTAAGGCAAGTGTTCCATCTAATTCTCCTCTAGTTTGAAATGAATTTTCAACAAACATTTCTTTAATCCAAGCTTCAAAAAGTGTTTGCTCAGAATCAGAAAATACCGAAAGTTTTGAAGATTTTGCAGAAGCTGAAGTGGAGTACTGTAAAATTATTGCTTATAATAAATTGTTTTAACGCAACGATGAGATTACCATAACAATATACTTTTCATCTGTAACCGAATAGCTTGTTGAAATCCCAATTGAAAGATCCAATCGTTCAAGGACAGGATTAATACTATCAATTAAAGCTTCACAAAGAACTTCTGGAGTACAGATATCAGGGATTACTAGAATACAAAAAGATAACAAAACAAAACATTAAAAAACTAGATGATTTTACCAGTTTCAAGGCCGGATGCAGTACAAATGCTTTGAAAAACTTCAACAATTTTGGATGCCTATAAATTTATGAATATTACTACTTAATTTTATTTAAAAATTACTCGAATTCCTCCTCTTCCCAAAACAAGTTGTAAAAAGCTTTTATGGGGATTTCCATGATTTGCAGCAATATCAAGAATACTTGTCATTGTTAAATGACCAACAAGTTTTATAACAAGAATTTGTAAATAATATAACTTGTATATCAAAAAAGCATTTTGTGTAATAAATTTTGTAATCAGTTTATGCAAAATTTTTTTTGCCTTGGCAAAATGTTCTTGAACATATTTTTAACATGCTTTAGAACATGCAGCTTCAAAAAAAATATGCGTGTTTGTTGATTGTCGAATTTTTATCGATAAAAAAAGCCATGAGGCTTTTTCTTGTTCTTCTTTCTGTATTTGGTGTTGTTTATGCAAAAGAAAAGTATTCTGAAGAACTTTATCTTTCAACTTTACCAAATAATGATCTCTCTTCCATTTTTCGTTTTGTTACTACTGCATCTGTTTCAAGTAAGTAGTTTAAAGTTTTACTTTTATCAATAAGGATAATAATATCATACTTTTAGCACCAGATCATAATTTCTTATACATTCCTTTAACAATTAGACAATTATTGGGTGATAAAATTGAAGAATTTCAATTATTCATGACTACCGGCTTTTGGAGACATAATATTTGGGGTATTCAACCACAAAATGAATCTCCAACAGGTATTTCCCTGCATGTTAAATTTGCTAATATGAGGTACACAATTAAAATGTTATTTCTTTTATTTATATGTTTTTTTAGTGATGAAGAAGTTGACAAATCATGGTCAATCTTGGTTAAGCAAGTAAATGGCATCTTTTGTTCTTCAATTTTAGAAATGGATCCTTTATTTACTGCTACACCGAACTTTCATGGAGTAACAAATGATTCAAAATTATATCGTTATGGACATTTAAGTGGTGAACCACTTTGTACTGAAAATATTAAGCCTTTTCTTCGTTTATTACCATGTAAAGTTGTAGGTTTTACATTTGCTTTTATTAAATACTATATTCTAATTATGAATATTTTAGACTGGATTTTCTTCATTAATTGATTTGAAAGATGTTTTTGCAACTTCTTTTCATACTCTTAGTGTTGGTGCTAAACGTATCTTGAAGAATGGAATCTATGACTGGAGGGTTGAATTATTTGCACATTTTGTTAAAAGTCATGTTCGAATGCGTGAAAGAAATATTCATTGTGAGCAGCTTTTAAAAATAATTCGTCACTTTTCTAAAAACTTTTTTAGCACCATTCCGTATTCCTTTGAATTCAGATTTACAATGTAAGATTGCAGAAAGACAAGTTATTATTCATAATTTACAGCCAGCTGTAAGTTACCTCTTTTTTAATTTAGTTTTTTAAATAATATTTTTTAGTATACTGCAAATATGCCTGAAAAAGCTACAGAAACACCTGCTATATTGGATGTCACTGCTATGAATCTGAATGAAAAGAAGGTGTTTATGGTTCGTCTCAATAATACCGTATCCCAATCAATCATCGATCAAAAGCGTTCTATGTTTTCGTAAGATAGTTTCGTTATTAAAATTTCTATTTTTATTTTTTTAGTATTAACATTGCTCATGAAAAACCTGATTCTCGAGGTGGTATTATGAGTACCAAAATTGTCAATAATTTGGATAGTGAATATTCTGCTAATTATTATCATATTATTCCATGGCAACTTCATCTTGAATTATCTTCTCTTGATTTTAAATGCGTATATTTTTTTTTCTTTTAACGGTTTTTGCAAATTTTACACACATTTTTAGGTATCATCTGGACATGAAAGTAAAGGAATAATTATGCAAAAGTCTCTTGAGCCTTCTTTAATTCGAGGTCGGCCTGCTGCCATTTCTCTTCATTTACGGTTGCCTCCACATTCAAAATGCACTCTAAAGTTGTCATTTACGAACCATCTAATGACGTCAGTTATTTTGAATTCATTTGTTTCAGAATATTTTTTTCTTCTGTTTTTAATGAAAAAGGCTTTCGTTGTTTTTAGTGCTCTTGCTTATCCTCCTGACTCAAACTATGGAATATTTGTTCCTGGCCCAGTGTTGTCAATTCAATTAGAAGAAAATATTTATCGGCAATTTTCAAATGTTTATGGGTCATTTGAAAGTAATGAAGAAGAAAGGTTTGTGAATTACATTTTTAACAGTTGTCATTTTTTTAAATCGTCTCTTTTTTTAAAGTCAAAGTGTTACAAATTCAATGCGTGCAATTCAACTTTATGGTGAACCATTATTAATTTTGTTACCTGTTCCTGATTTTAGTATGCCATTTAATGTTATTTGTATTGTTACAACTGCAACGGGATTCTTATTTGGTTCAACGTTTAATTTGGCTGTTAAATTGTAAGTTCTATGATTTTTTTAATTGGCTTTTTACCAATTATTTATTTTAGATTCGTCCCAGTAATTACAACAAATGCCAAAACAGCTACAGGTTGGCGTGAAAAACTTGCTTCTAAAATACCATTCTTTCGTAAATAATGCAATATTTAATTTTTATCACTTAATTTATGCTTTTTAACGGGTGTTTTTTTGTATATCGTTAATGCTGCCTTATAAATATATTTTATTTATTTGACCTAATGAATCTTCTTTATAATGGTTTTCATACCGTATACCACTATATTTTTTTCTGAAAAATTATTTTGTTTTGTCGCGTGTTTCCTCTTTTTTTTTCTAACGTTAAAAGTTTCAAAAACAATTTTTTTTAAATTAGTTTGTTGCTTACTAATTACGTTGTGTTTCTTTCTTTTTTCCCTCTTTCTTTTTATTTCTTTTTTTCTCTTTCAATTATTTTTGGCATTTTAATTTGAATTAAATATTAAGCCTGCCAATGTTTATGTTGATTTTTCTCCCCTTCCTTTGAAAAATATAATGGTGCCTCTTTTTTTTCAAGCGACAACTTTTTGCTTATTGTTGCATTTCCTTGCCTAACTTTTGCTGTCTATTCTCTTTTTCCTCTTCAATTTTACTTTTTTAAAGGAATGTTGTTTTTTCAACAAAAAAAAAAGTAAAAGTGATATAACCTTTAAACTTTGCCAAATTTTTTAATATTTATTTTTCAAAAATGTTTCAAATCGTGTCTACAAAAGAGGACAACAAAAGAGAGATATGCCAAGAAAAAAAAGTATAAGTCTATTGACATTAGTATATAGACCAAGTGGTAAAATTCATCAGTATAAAGCTATTGGTGGTGGGAAATGATGGCGTCGGGTTGAAAAAAAAAGTAGAGGAAAAAAAAGCTTCAACGGACTGCACAACTATGAATTGATGATTGGCCAAAAAAACGCCCTCCTTGTTTGAAGACGCTGTGTTTTTTTTTTCTTTCTTCTATTCTTTTTTATTCCCGATGGCTAGTGTGCCGATGAAGCTATGCTTTTTTTGACTATCCTTCCCGAAAATGCTTCGTGTGTTCGCGTACGGAAGAAACAAATGCAAAGGGAAAGAAAAAAAAGTGAAGATGAGGAGATTTGGGCTTTAAAGTTTTTAAGGTGACAACCAAGCTTTTATTTTTAATGGTTTTTTAATTTTTATTTTTTAAGCTTAAGTAGGTTCTTCTGGAATTTTTTTTTGCTGGTGGTAGAAAAAAATTGCGTTTTTAAAATTGGGTAAAACATTTGAATTTTTTTTATTGCATTTTTTCTTCTGAACAAAATTACTCTTATCTCTTTGAATTATGAATCTATTGAAAGTTGATTTTTCACTTTTTTTTCAAACATTTTTTAAGTCGCGTTTATTCTTTTCTTATTGTGTTTTGCCTTTTGCTTCTCTTTTTTTTATTATTGAACTTTTTTTCTTTCAGCCCAGAAGCGGCATTTTTTCCATTTCTCCATTTATTTTTTTGGGATTTGCATGTTGTACGGTCGTCAAAAAGGCCTAAAAAATGGATCGTTTGTCATGGTATCAAGCAGGAGAGTCTATGGAAGAAATTCTTCGACAAGCTGCACATGTTGGAATTTATGATGGAGATTTAAAACAAGTTAGTTTTGATTTTGTTTGTAGAGCTACAGTAATCCCAAAAAGCTTTTTAGTCTGCATTTGAGCAAGGCACTTTATCACTTACTCTTCAACGTGTTATTTGGGCTGATTGTTCTGATCCTGTAAGCTTTTTTTTGCATCTTTATTCTTTTTCATAAAAGTTTTATCTTTTTGCTTTTTTTATTTTAGGATTGTCGTCTTATTCTTCATCACTCTCTTGTTGAAAAAATAGAAAAGCATAACAAATCCATGTTTAGTCGTGGTGGAAAAATAATTGTTTTTCTAAAACCAGTCCCACCAGGACATTCCCAAGGGCCTGTTGCGGCTTCTGCATGCCATTCTCTACGCTTTGTTTTTCGTAATGGTGGAGAAGAAGATGTAAGCATCACTCTTTTTGTAATTTTTTGTATTTAATTAACTTTAATAATTTTTTAGTTCTATAAACTTTATGTTGAAGCATTGAATCGTCAAACATGGAAAAGAACTTCATCAAGCTCAAGCTCAGCAGGTTCTCGTAATAGTCATGCTCAAAGTAGTCGAGGAGGTGGTATTTCGGGTATTGAAAAACGTTTAATTGATCAAAATAATAAAATGCATGAAAATATTAGTCAGGTAATTTTCGATTTTGTTTTAAAAGTTTTGATTACTACTATGGTTTGATTGGTCATACTAAACACGCTTTTTCTAAAAAAAATGCCTTTTTTGTAAAACATCTAACTTGACTAATTGTGTTTTTTCTGTTTAAAGGCGTTTGAAGATATGAGTAAATTAATGGAACAAGCAAGAGAAATGGTTAACTTGTCGAAAACAATTACAGAACGACTTCGAATGAAAAAAGGTGACGACATTACAGAAGATGAAGTTAGTTTCCTGAGGATATTTGTCATGATATTTACATATTTCTTTTGCTGTTATTTTTAGACAACACAATTCAAATCTTATTTACTTAGTTTGGGTGTCAATGATCCGGTAACAAAAACAACATTTGGTAATGGTGCAACATATTTTGAAAAATTAGCTGAAGAGATTACGGAAGTCTTAGAAAAGCCTTTAACAGTATGTTTAATGTTTTGATCACTTTTTTTGAAAAGATTTTTTTAGCAAATAATAAACCTATTATTTTAGGAATGTGGAGGAACAATGACCCTGCCAGAAGCCTATTGTCGTATAAATCGTGCAAGAGGTGTTCATCTTATTTCTCCTGAAGATCTTTTACTTGCCTGCCAAAAATTAGATAAAATTAATTCCAAAATTACGTAAGTAGTTTTTAAAAATTATTTTTGTCATTTTTAAAAAAATCTTTTTTTATAGAATGTATGTATTCGATAGTGGTGTAAATGTTGTGCAATTGCGAACAGTGCGTGTTGATCAAATGACTGAAGAAACTGCTTCTCTCGTCAAAGAATTGGGACGCGCTGACGCTTACAAAATTGCTCTTCACAATTCCATTTCTCCTGTTTTGGCAAAAGAAAGGTTAGTGTTTTTTTTTGTTTTTGCTTCTTTTTTTCTAAAAAACAGAATGATTTTTTCTTTTCATTTTTTTTAGACTTTTGGCAGCGGAAACTGTTGGTAGAATTTGTCGTGATGATTCTGTTGAAGGCCTTTACTTTTTTTGGAATCGTTTTCTCGAAAGCACTTAATAATTTTTCATTGTTGTTCTTTTTTCTTTTAAATTTTTTTAACTATGTTACATTGGCATTGCCGTTATAAATCGGGTAAATGGAAATATGTGTTCGATGCTTTTATTTTTCACAAAAAAAGTATACAAAAGTATTTTTTTAAATTCCAAAAGAAAAATGTTAGAAAAGTTTTTAACGAATTGCTTTTTAAGCCACATTACAATTGATTTGCTCATAGAAAAGAGAAAGGAGTCAAATGGTTTGCCGCAATATTTTCCTTTCTTTTTTTTACTTTCATTTTTCTTGGGTAATGTAGAAAAAAAAAGAATTTGTTTTGGAGAGCCTCAACACAATGCTGCTGTTCCCCTGCATAAAAACGGTGTAAAGCAAATGAGCGGTTTACCAGCTGCGGTTTAGCTTACACTTTTGAAAGATTGAAAAGTGATTGTCCGAGCGGGGGAGAAAAAAGAGAAAAGCATTTAAGCTTAAAAAACTTTTTTCATATTGGCAAGGTGGCACTTTTTTTTCTTAAGAATGTTTTCATCACATTTTCTTCATTGAAAATTTAGGATTTTTTTAATTCTTAGAATTTTATTTACTGATAATTACTTTCGAGATCTTCTTCGTTTATTTGATCATAATGTTTATTTAGAGATTTGTACAAAAGAAAGAAAAAATAAGATTTGTTCCATCACATTTTTAAAAGCATTTATTCCATCACCCACTTTCTTTTCCCCCCTTCATTGCAAAAGAAAAATGCACGCCTATTTGGACACTTTCCAATAATTCTTTTTTTTGCCACACATTATCGTCGGCATTTTTTCTACGCTTCGTTTATGGCCTTGGCCTTAATTTTATTTAATGCCATAAAAACTGATTTTTTTTATCACAGTTAATTTTTGTTGTATTTTTGGGCTGTTCTAAAATGTTCTTCATTAGAAAAGTTTCTTTTAAATTTGTGTTAACATGTTATTAATTGAAAGGGTAAAATAGGGCTTTATTATTTCGAAACATTTAAAAAACACTGATCATTTTATTGTTGTTTTTGTATCCGAATGAAAAAAAAACTTTGAATCTTTTTTTCAAAAATGTTTGTGCACTTTTTTTTATTTTTTCGAAAAATGTTTTTATTTTAGAACCAATTTTTGAGTGTCGGCAAAAATCTTTTGAAGGCATACCTTTTTTATTATTATTCTAAATGAAAAGTTTCATGATGTTCTTTTTGTTTGTATATGCCAAAACACTTATTTTGACAATTTACCGCGACGTCCCATTCTTAATTATAATGCATATATAAAAATGCAAATGCGACAGTGTGTGTGTGTCAATAATCAACAAAACTTGAACGTATGTGACCGGTCACTTATGATCACGGAATTTCGCCAAAATAATTTATTTTTATGCTTTCGCTTTTTTTGCTGTTATTTGTTTAATATTTTCACTTATCTCTTTTCTTTTTTTGGAATAAAAAAGCTGTCAAGCAATTTGTTTTTGGCCAGCTTGATTTGACAAAAAAAAACATGATGGATGAAAAATTGACACTGTGAAACACAGATATAATAACCGGTTTTTTTTTCTCTTTGAAAATTGTTATGCTATTTGAGGAATGAGATTTAACTCGGTGATCCAATTTCATACAATTAATGAGCTTTTTTTACATTTAAAATTGATTGTGGTTGTGGTTTTACCCATTGAACGATTTTGATTTTTGCGTGTATGTTTTTTTTCTTTTTTTTCTTCCTTGCTTTGCAATAAACAACTGGGAAATGATTAAAACAAGTTCTTCTGTCAATTTCAATCATGCGATTGTTATATTTGAGTTTTTTAATGTTTAATTACATTTTTTTTAAATATATGAGAATCGTTATCTAATTTTTTAATAGGTTAGGAGGGTTAATTTTTGGGGAGGTCTTAGTCATGTTTCAAGGAAATTTTTTTCATTGGTTTTTTTCGTTTCTTTTTTCCTATTACGGTTTCTGCTTTTGCCTTTTTCGACTCTTTTTTTTCCATTACAGTAATGCAACACTGTAATGGAAAAAACATTAAAAATATTTTTATTGTTGTATATTACCGAAACCATCATGTTTTTTTTCTCTGTTCATTTTCTCACCTTTTTCATTTTTATTACCTTTTGTATTTTATTTTTTTCCGCTGCAATAAAAAAGAGCGAGAAGCTCACAAATAATTACATTCTTTTTTTCATTCATTTTACGCCCTGCTTTTGCTGTAATAACAATAAAATCTTGCTTCTTTTTCAATCTTCTCTTTTTTCTTTTGTCAATTTTTATGTAAATGCAATAATACATATATTTTTGTTATCACTTTTTTTTCTTACGATTTCTTTTCTTCTTTTTTCTTTGTATGTTGTTTAAAAAAATTTTATAATTTGATTGAATGTTTGCCTTTTTAAACGTTCTGCTAATTTATTTTCTTTCTTTCTTTTTTTTGTATCTATTTAAATTTGATACAAGAAAATTCTTAAACTTTGCAACATTTTTCTTTGATGGCGCTCCCATCTTTTGCCGGCGGCGGTATTATTGAATTTTGGTGTTATTTTTTTTCATGAGGAGAATAGGAAAAAAAGGAAGAGAGAAAGAAAGAACTGACGATCGTTTTTGCACTAGGAAAAGATTCAACTAATGTCTCTCTCTGTCTCTCTTTATGGGGCCTGCCGTCAAAAACGTAAAATTCAATTTGCAATTGATCCACCCTTCTAAATTTTACATGAAATATAAAAAAAACTTTGAATAACCTTTCCATTTTCGTAAAAATTAAAATTTTATTTTAACTATATCTTTTTTGTTTCCTCTTGTTAGTTAGTAAAGCTTTTTAATTAATGACCTACTTGTTTAACATATGAAATATCAGAAAAATAAAAATTTTTATTATTAAAAGTAAAGAAAAAAAATCAAGATTATTTTTTTTGTTTACCAAATGAATTTTCAACAACCCGTCGGCGTCGTTCCCCCCAATCTTTTCCATATGTTTCTTCTTCTTTTTTTCTTTATTTTTGCCTCATTCCCGTTTTATGCCTTTTTTTTCCTTCCTTCTCCTACTGCCGACCGGAAGACGTTTTTAACTTTCACCGCTATGGTCCTCAGTTCGACACATTTTTCAAAAAGTTGACCAACGGTCATCGAAGAAAAAGGAAAGAAAAAAAGATGGAGAATTTTTATACACGCGTTGACTGACGCCGATTGCGGGGAGCTTTGTATTCATATTTATATTTTTTCCACCCAATAGTTTGTTGTTACGCTTCCGCTCATTTATATTTCTAAAAATGGTAGACTTTTTTGCAGGACCCCCTCTGTAAAAAAAATTATAAGTCTCTATGAAAAAAAAACAATATATATTGTTTTTGTTTTTGGTACTTTTTTTTCAAGTGACATCTAGAAATGTATATTTCGCTTTCATTTCTAACTTTAAGCATTTATCACACGTTCAAAAGATTACAAAATAGTCAGCTTAAAAATGGAATGCGAGAAGGAAAAAAAAGAAGAAGACTGATTGAGGGTGGTGCCAATGGCAATGAAAGAAAAGCTTTTGGGAAAGGAATTTCTTCTTCTTTTTTCTCTTTCGGGTCCTTGTCATGCGAGAGCAAGCTTAAAGCTTCGTTTGACTTATCTTCTGTTTTTGAGGTTTGGGTAGATTCCCTAAAGTAAGGCCATCCTTTTTTGCAGATAAAAGAAAAAGAAGAAGAAGCAACGTTTGCGGAATCTACTTTTCAGAAGGAAAAATAGCACTTCCTTGATTTTTCACTTTTAAATTATTTTTTTTCTTCAAAAAGGTGTACAAGTTGTATTAATTGGTAGTATTTTTTGGGAAAAAAAAAGAGTTTACTTTCTGCCCCACTTGAATCAACGATTTGTTGGGATCGTAAAGGTGTGTGACTTGGTCCCCCTCTTGTCAACATCCAAGCTCATCGGTCCATTCCTTCTTATATATTTTTTTACTCTTTCAAATATATTTTTTTGTCTTCATTATTATTGGCTTTGCACTCATTTTCAAATCTTTTGGAATCTTCTCTCTTTTTTTCTTTAGGGGGGGACTGTTTTTGCGCTCATCTCAGGTGTGTTTGATGGTCGTGGCGCGATGGTTCTTTCTTTTTTTTATAATTTTCTTTCTTTCTTTTTCATTATAAATATTCTATTTTGTGATGATGTTTTGTCAAGCTTTTTTGGTGGTTGAATTATGTAAGGTGCTCAACGGTTGCGTTCGACTTCGCCGCCGCAGGAGCTATTATTGACCGTTAGCTGCTAACTGAAGCTTGCTTGTAAACGCTTACAGAAGGAGAAAAAGAAGAACGAAAAAAAGAAAGAAAGAAGAATAGAATGGAAAGGTAACTATCGCGCAAATGATTGTTAGTGACTGTCAAATATATCGTGAATTTTGCAAATTATTTTTTCTTTATTTTTCCTTTCACAGAAAAAACTTTTTTACTTGTAGTTTTACCGTTTAAATTCTTGTTTTGAATTTTTTTTATTTATCCGTTTTTGGTACTATCAAATTTCCCTTTTCTTTTTTTTCTACTGTAAAAACTTTTATGCAAAAATTTAAGAAAATTCATTTTTCAGTTAATCTTCTTTTTTCTTTTTTTTAAATCTGCTCAGAAATGGCTACTGATGCAGCAGATTCTGGAGGTTTTAACAGTTTTGGCACATTACGCCGTTCTCTACGCCAAATAAATCCATTTAAAAATAAATTTTTTCGTTTACCAGCAACACCTCGACTTAGCAGAAGTCGAAAAGGTACTTGTTTTTTTTGAAACATTTTCTATTTCATGCATAATTAAAAACCCTTTTTCTTTTTGAAGTAATGGGTCGAGGAGAAGAAGCAACAAGTTGGAATTTTGAAAGGCCATCATCAATTGTTGGATCAATACGAGAAAATGGTTTACAACCTCCACCGTATGGAAATAATAATAAGCCTCCTCCACAAGATGATACTCCCACATATGATACCCCAAGCTCATCATCATATTTGCCACCGGAATATGAATATCGTCGTGGAGAAGTTGATGATATGTCATCAATTTATGGATTTCCGCCAGATGCTGTTTCACAACTTGGTGGAAGCTGTCGTTTAAGCAATCGTTTTAGCCGCCCTCCATTGCCAACTTTCGTATGTTTTTTTCTTCTTTTTCAAAAAGTTTAAAGTTGAAAAAAAAACCAAAAAAATACATATAATGCAATTTAGAACCCACCAAATGCTCATGAAGCTGAAACTATTATACATGAACACATGAAAAATTTGATGTCTTCTCCGCAACCTCCTCCATCTCGGCAACAACACCAACAACAACAACTTTTATTTTTACCCAATACATCATATGCTCCTTCTGGAGAAATTTGTGATGCCCGATGGCAAGGTTAGTAGTAGTACTTTTTTCTCTCTCTTTTCTTTTGTCTTTAGATACAAAAAATATTTACATAACCTAAAACTTTTTACTTTATTCTTTTTTTACAAGATATAATCCTCTTGGGACAATGTCGCATCATTTTAAAAACAAAAAAGCGCTTTTAAATTTTTTTCAAAAAAGGCTTTAACGTTTTATAAAAGAAAATACTTTTTTGTTTTTAATGTTTAATTTATTTATGGAAAATGCAAAATTAAAATTTTCATTAAATCAATAATTTTTATTACCATAGATTTTTGAGATCCAAATTTTTGTACTTAAAAAGAACAAATAAAATTGCAAATTTTAGGGCAAATGCTTCACTAAAAAAATTTAAGCCGCGTGCAAAAAAATCTTTTCTTTGAAAAAAAACATTAATGGCAATCCTCCTGGGAATTTTGCTGCTGCTGTTTTTTTGGAATAAATTTTAAGGGATTTTCTTTCATCTTATTTTTCGTGGAAATCTTTTTGAGAAAAAAATGATAAAAAGCTTTTTACTTAAAATCCATAAATTCAATAATATCAAAATACAGAAACCCTTTTTTTAAAGATAAAAGAAAGAACAATGAATCACCATTGATTTCTCCAACGCAATCAACAATTTCACTTATAAATACACAAAATCGTGCATTTCGATCTGCTTCAACTGGTGGATCAATGCGACAAGATCGACACAGCTTACGACCGTCTTATCAGCTCAATGGCCTTTTTAATCATCCAAGCTTAAAAAGCCTTTCACCTTCTGTTGCCGCAGATGTCAATGTCGTTTGCAATTCTTTATCAAAGCAATCTTTTTTGGTAATTTTTTGAGTGTAAACTTTTTTCATTGATTACAAAAGAAGGTTAAATTACAGAAAATTTCACCATTATTTACGCTCAGTGATGTCTTGGTTGAAGGGGAAGCCGAAAATGCCTTCCTTGGACGGGAATGGGTTTTTAAAGAACTTTATCAAATGATTATTGTTGAACATTCAACTTTTACATTTATTCAAGGAAGTAATGGAAGTGGTAAAACTGCAATCTCACGTCAACTTATCTTACAATCATTATTTTTTTCACAAAATTCTGTTAATGGTGATACAGTAGATTCTGGAATTGTTATTGAATCCCAATCTTCTTTGAATTCAACATTAAGTTCAAAAAATTATGAATGGCTTCGAGCAGTTGGTGTTCGAATTGTTGCATATCATAATTGCCGGCTATATAATGCTTCAACATGTGTAATTCCAGAATTTGTTTTAAATATTGCTGCACATATGTATAATTCACCATTGTTACAAGCATATGCAGATTTAATTCGAGAAAATAAAGAATTGATTGAACTTCTGACATCTGAAACTTTATGCTTTTCACTTGAACCGATTGAATTATTTCGAAAATTAATTATTGAACCTCTTAAAAGAGTTGTAATCTCAGATGATGAATGTATGGTAATAATTATTGATGCAATTGATGAAGCAGATTTTCATCGAAATGAAAGTGGTGAATCAATTGCATGGTTGTTGAAACAAGTTTCAACACAAATTCCAGTTTGGTTAAGATTTATTTTAACTGCCTCAACAATGGCACCTCTGTGTGGCCTGAATGTTCGAACCCTTCAAATTGATGATGCTGAATTGGATCAAAGAGTAATGAGAGATACTCAAATATTATTAGAGTATCGGATTACTGTAAGTCCACAATTGGAACAAAAGTTGAGAAGTTGTTCAACATCCGAATCGGTCAATGAAATAATTGATGAATTGGTGGCTCGATCAAGAGGAAATCAATTATTTTTAACACTTTTATTGGATCTTATTGAACAAAATCGAATAAATATTAATAATACAAGTCTTGCAGTATTACCAACAGATTTATATCAATTATATTTATTGTATTTTAATTTAATGTTCAAGTATGTTTGTCTTGTAACAAATTTTAAAATTAAACAATTTACATTAATTTAGATCACTTAACCAATTTCGTGAGGTATCAACAATTATTAGCACAATTATTGCTTCATTGAAACCCCTTGATTTAAATGACATTTATTCAATTTTAAATTCAAGTCAACCTGAACCTTGTATTACTCGTGATCAAGTTGCTGAAAGGTTTGCTGCTTTTATTTCAAAAAAAAATCCCTAATAGTTACACTATTAAATTTAGATTAGCTATGTTATCCCCATTGATTGTTAAATTATCAAATGATAAATATGCTCCCTTGCATCCAACATTCCGAGAATGGGTTATTAAAATGAGTGATGATACCGATTATAAAATTGATATTCGACAAGGGCATATCCTTCATTCACTTTATCTTGTTCGAAAAGGAAATCTTTCACCAGAGCTATTTTTTGAACTCGGGCATCATCTTTTAAAAGCTAATCCATACAAATATATGCGACCTGGAACTGCACCAGATTTACCAAATGGAAAAGATTGTCATATTTTATGGATTAAAAAAGCTGCTGGACATCCCTCTGCTCTTCATAATTCATTACTGTATGAAAGAAATTGTTATTATCCAAATTCAAAAGTGGCACGACTTTTATTGCTTAGTGGTGCAAATACAAATTGTTGTTGGCCGGATGGTTCATGCCTTTTAAGCACATTTGCTCATACCGGAAATGTTACAATGATTCAACTTTTGATACAATTTAATGTTGATTTAAACTTTGTAAACCTAAAAACAGGTCAAACACCAATTTTTTGTGCTGTACAAAAGGCCCACTTGGATGCCGTTCGAATGCTTTATGAACATGGTGCAAAGGTTAATATCTATGATAATGATGATCTCAGTTTACTTGATTATGCTGCAAAAACAAATTCTGTGAAATTGATGAGCTTTTTATTGGAATGTGAATGGTCAATTCGAAATCAAAAAGATAAAGGAAAGAATCGAGCAGAAGCTTTAAAGCGAGCTTTTGAAACTGCAGCTGCAAATGGACAAGTACAAATTTGTGAATTTTTATTAGATTGCACGGATGCAATTACAAATACTTCAACGGCAATGTGTGTGGCATGTGCAAATGGACAATCAGAAACTGTACAATTTCTTCTTTCAAGGTATTCAAGTTAATCCTTCCTTTAATTTTGACGTTCAAAGTTTTAATTTTTAGAGGAGCTACACTTTCAACAAATCAATATTGGCAAGGAAAATCTGCTTTAATTTGTGCAATTGAAAGTGGTTCATGGGATTTGGTTGTGAATGTTTTAAATAGTTCAAACATTGATTTAAATGCCGATAATACAAGTGATGATGGATGGACTCCTTTAATTGTTGCAGCTCGGCATGGCCATGTTGGTTTAGTTGATTTATTGATTAACAGAGGTTTGACCTCCATGCAGTCAAATGTTAAATTTATGCCCCGTTTTTTAGGAGCAGATATTGATATCCGTGATAATAAAGGATTAACAGCAATTATGCATACAGTAATCTGTCGACATGCATCAACAGCTGCTTTATTGATTGATCGAGGCTGTGATATCACGATAAAAGATAACAATGGCAATGGCTTAATTCATTTATTGGCACAATACTCAAATAAATGTTTAATTGATCGTTTACTTGAAAAGGGATTATCTCTTGAAGATAAAAATAATGAAGGTTTGTTTTCATAAAATATTACTGTATTTTTGATTAACGATAATTTTTTCAGATCTTCGAGCTGTCGAAATTGCGATTCGATATGGAAATCAAAATGCTGTTGATATCTTTTTACGTCGTGGAGCACGTCTAAGAACTTTAACATGGCGAGTTGCAGTTATTTCAGAACCAGAATTTGTATTAGTTTTGATTAGAAAATTACTTGATGATGCAGCAATATTATTCCGTCGTAAACGACCTCTTGAAGCTCTTCATCGATTTGAATATGCTCTTGAAAAATGTTCTGAACTAATGGGAGATAAAATTGATCAAGAGAATGTTATGCAAGCTTCAAATGTTGTTAAAAGTAAAACAGAATTCATTCGATTAGCTCCAATTCAAGGTCAATTACGTGAATACAAAGTTCAAATTTTACTTGCCATGGCATCACTAAAACGAAAAAATCATGAACTTATTGATGCTTTGAATTATACAACTGAGGGCCTTCGATTGGCTGAAAATAATGATAATCGCTTTGAACTTTATCTTTGTCGAGCCAAATGCTTTTTTGATAATCAAAATGTCCCGAAAGCCCGTGAAGATGCTGAAGCAGCTGCAAAAATTCGACCTGAGAACACAGATGTCAAAAATCTTTTATCAATTCTTAGTATGCCATAATAATTGATTACTAAATTTGATTAATCAAATGCTTTCCAAAAATTATTTTTCTTAGAGATTATTTTTATTAGAAAAAGAAAATAATTCTTATATATTTTTTTGTAAAATTTGCGGGTATAATTCGCCTTGTTTTGAAATTAAATTTAAGGTGACATTTGTTTAACAATAAATTTTTTTATACAAAAACAAAGGCATTCATTAAAACTGAAACATACTTAAATTATAAAGTAAATTCTAAATTATGACACTTATTTGCATACAGTGTGCCTTTTTCATGGTTTTTTGTTCAATGGAATAAAACAACTCCACAAGTGATGATAATTAACAAATTAAGATCGTCGAAAGGATTGTTATGGTACAGAGCTGTGCGATACCCGAGACTCAGGCAGACGATACCGAGATTCGAGACCCGATACCTTAAAAAATTCACCCGAGACCGAGACTCGAGACCAAAATTCGAATTTTTAAATTTTTTGGCAAATTTTTCGGCTATAAATTAACTCAATAAAAAGTTGTTTATAAAAAAGAAAGTAAATTCGACATACAAAATTTCAAAAACAGAGCATAAAACCTACTGTTTTTGAACAAGTCTCGGGTAAAAAAATGGCCGAGACCGAGACTCGAGACCCGATACCGAAAAAAATTCACCCGAGACCGAGACTCGAGACCGATACCCGAGACTCCGAGACGAGACCGTGGTATCGCACAGCCCTGTTATGGTACCATTTTTTGCACACGACATTTTTATATTCTTATGGTGTTGTAATATGCATGCAAACTTGAGAGTCAATCGTACCATGAAAAAAAAAGATTACCAGAGTTTTTAGGCCCAGAGTTTTCCAAACTTTTTTCAAATTTGCATTTTACCACTCATTGCACTTTCGATAACAGTTTCATTCATTCTAATTTTAACTATTGTTTTGTGAATGACGGATAAACAAAAGGATGAAATGTTTGTGGAAAATTTTTTTTGAACAGTCATCATTCATTTTTTTTTGTCATCAAGTAAGTTGACTTTTTTTGTCCATGTTTTGCGTGTTTTGCCCTCCTCAAATACATTTTTGTTTTCTTTGTTTTTTTTAACCCTAATCATCCGATTTGATCATATCTCCCTATAACTTTTGTTTATCATTAATAATTTTTATCAAATGTTTTTCACGTTTTTATAATAACTGTAATATATTATTATTAACACATTGATTTATTAATCATTAATTTTTAGGGTTTAAGATCAAGAGCTGCATCATCTTTTTGAATTGATTGAAATGTCGCTGTCTAAAATATCGCTTGATGATTCTTGCGTATCTGCCGCTGTAAGTTCTTGACTTAAATTTTATATATTTTAATCCTTATTTTTTAGAATCATCCTGGTCAAGTGGAAGATGGTACTGCCTCTAATCTTACTAATTGTAATATTAATAATAATAACTCTTCATCAATGAATAATACAACAAGTCTTGCATCTGTCAATAATCGTGATGAAATTCCACCAGAAACCAATCGTGCAATAATTATTACTAAATCTACTCCTGCTGAAATTGTAAGACGTTTTTTACGTTTCTTGGAAGCTATTAATTGCACATTACGAGGTATGTATTTTTTGGGTGATTTCAATCATTTAATTACATATATTCTTTGATTTCAGCTGATTCCACCCTTCCTGCAGCATCTCGTAAACGCAAACTTGAAGAAGATGTGGATGCGGTATATGAATTCTGTGATTCCCTTCCCGTTGTATGTTTTATATTTGAGTAACCAGTATTTTGCTTTCATATGTTTTTTTTAGAAACGGGAATATATGGTTGTAAACAAAAAACCAAAATTTGGTCCAGTTTTTAAATCATACGAGATTGATGAAGAGCCATCTTTTGATAATAATACTGCTGCTGTTGGTCATGCTCAAAAAAATGATGCTCGGAACGAAAGTGGAAAAGAATCTCATCGGGATGCTTTCTTCGAACAAGCTGGTCAAAATGGTGGTGAACAAGAACCTCATCGAAATGATCGTGAAAAACAACCTGGTCGAAGTGCTGGTAAAAATCAATCTGTTCGAAATGATGGTGAAAATGTTGATGCTGTTGAGGAAATGGATGATGATTTGGATCTCATCGGAGAAATTGTTGGGGCAATGAATGATAGCATTGAAACATTTGAAGAAGAAAACGAAGAAGAAGACGAAAATGATAAGGATGATGGATGCCGGATTTGCTAATATATTATTTACAAAATTGTGTTTTTGTATTAATTTTTTTTACCAATAGTCTTGTATTTTTGAAAGAAAATAAATGTTTGCATAATCTATTTTTTCTACTGCTTTATACAGTTTTCAAATTCTAATATTTTTGCAACAAACATAATGGAAAAGGCTTGATACTTGTAAACTTTGTTTGTTCTAAATTTGGAAACAAACTCATCAAAGCTACTTTAAGTTAGAGTACCTTTTTTGTAAATTAGATTAAAATTAATTATTAATTAAATAATCAAAAACCGTTTTCAAAATCTACTTAACAAAATTTCAATTAGTTCCACTGAAAAAGAACGTATCAGAAAAATATTTGTTTTTTTTAATTATTTTTAAAAAATTACTGTAACTTAATTCCAAATAAACAAGGAAACAATAAAAAACGAAAATCATTTATAATTTTTTACATATACACATAACAGGAGATTAATATTATATCAAAAAATTTATAGCAAAAAATATATATATGAATACTTACAATTAAAATTTACAACTTTTTTTAAAAAAAAGAACAAAAAATACATACTTTGAGATCAAAAGTTTGAGATGATTAAACTGATATAAATTCTTTATCGAGATCTATTAAAGACATGCATGAATACATTCTAAACAGGAAACAAGATTGGCATTGATTGCTTGCCTTGATGCTCTCTGAAAGAATAATTTTAGTGTTGATTATATATTAAGGATAAAAAGTTACCGGTGATAAGAAAGCTCCAGCATATCGCCATAATCCTGCAAAACCAGATTGCTGCAAGAATGAACAAACTTGTTGAGGTGTTATTCCAGCTGGTGAATCATCTAATGCACTTGTTTCAATAAGTCGAACAACCGTTGAAAGCATTTGTACACTATGACAACTTTGAACAAGTCCAACTATTTTTTGATCCAAAAGACATTCAATTACAGGTACAACACTTGGAAAAATTGATACAGCTTCCAACAAATAATCCAGAACTAAATGAACATTTGGGCAACTTCTTGCCAAAATTGCTAATACTGTAACGGTTAAGCTTTGAAGTTGCTCTTCATTTATCACATTTGGATCCAGCAACATTGTTGCTTCTTCCTCTTCATCTTCATTCCAGATACTAATTATTGGATTTTCAGTAAAAACATCAGGAGGTTGAAGTCCTTGAATTGCCCATTGTGGTTGGAGCACAGATCGAGTATTTTGTTGTTCAGGATTTGAACCCAAGCGAAAGCGTTGTTGAACTTTTTCATCAAATGGTAAAAGTGCCAGAAGATACGGTAGAGTTTCTTTTGTAAGAATAAATGGATTACTATGAGATGATTTTACAGTAATTCGAAGAATAAGTTGTATTAATTGAAGAACTTTTGTTGACAGAAAAGGTTGTCGTAGCCCTTTTAAAAGATATCCAACTAATGCAAAATTGAAGTTCGCTTTAAATGATAACCCAGCATATTGATCGAGAGCTTTTAAATCCCATTCTAAATGTATCCGAGATTCCATTGCTAAACGTTCAATACTCTAAAAAATGATACAGTTTATAACAATAACACAAGCAATAAAATACTGCCAATTACCGTATGTTCAAAAACACCCATTTGATCAAGATTTACTAAATTTGCATGTAATAATTGAATTGCATATTCATAAATTGTTGCATGTTCAAGTTGGAATAACAAAATAACAATCCAAAAAATAAATTTATGAATTGGTGAATTTGATGGAGTTAAAGTGTGAAGTCTTATCAGCGACAAAGTTACACCAGAAATACTTGTTAAAGATTCTCGTCGTTTAATAACTTGTAAAAGCATATACACAATTGCTTTGATATCAGCATCCGAGACAGAAGTTGCTAAACAGCTATAAGCAATTAAAGAACGAATTTGAAAATTTTGTGGTGAAGTTGATTGTGAAACCCAATGTCGAGCCATATTTCTCCATTCAACTAGCCATTCCCGTTTATTTTCAACTGCTTTTTCAATATCTGCAACCATTGCCATCATCAATGAAACAAGTTGATGAATATTTGATAGAGAAACTTGTTGCTTTAAATCATCTTCATTTGAGGAATCAATTTGATGTTCACTTAAAGAATCATCTGAAGAACTTTTTGCATAGATTTCCATTTCATCATGCTCAGATATCATTCTCATCACAGCATCAATAACAGCTTGACCAGATTTATAATTGGAGACATTAAAGAGCCGTAAAGTTTCTTGACTATTTAATTGTCGTAAAAATATTGATAAACATCGATGAAAATCTTCAGTAAATTCATAGTTGCTATTTGTTCCAAATCCATGAAAAATATTACAAACTATTCCAAAAACTGCACATCTAATAAAACGTGATCCACATCCAGCTAGGCAAGTTGTGATATGCATTAAATTTGCAAGTTGAAGTTCAATATTTATATCTGGAGCATTAAAACTCATAACCAATAAAAATGCAAGTAATTTTGGAAGATTTGGATCCATGGATGTTTGAAGTTCTGTCATAATTCGAGTAATTACAATATTTGAAAATGTTGATTGATGAATGACTAATGCTTGGGTAATTTCTGTTAGCAGCATTAAAGTATGTGGAGATTGAAGCATATGATTTAAAAGACTATTTAAAAGTTGTTCCTGCTTTCCAAGGACCGGCCAAACATCATTTAACATTAAAGCACTGAAGGGTGTATGTTCAGAAGTTGCTGAAATCAGCAATGAAAAAACTTCATTCAATTGTTCTTCTTCAAATCGATTCAGCACCACCCAAGCATCTTTTAAAGCTGTTATAAGAATTGCAGCATTTGGATGATGAACAATTTTAGGTAGCAATGACAGGAGTAATGATGGCTGGGAAGATACCAATGACCCAATAACCGGTGTTAAAAATGCTGTTGTATTTGTTGGAACAAAAACACATGGAGCTTCCTAAAAATTCTGCATAAATTACGGTATAACATAAAAAAAGTATTACCTGAAGTTGTGGAGTTACTCCCAGATTAAGCGATGTGCTTAAAGTATTTAAAAGTCGATAAGCAATACATCGAACTCCAACATCATTATCCACAAGGTTAACCAATGATAAAGTGATAACATCTTTGTAATTAGCCTGCAATTGAATATGTGCATCTGCACAAGCCGCAACACTGTTCTTTGATCGCATTGTATAAATCTTTTCCACTAATTCTCCAGCTTTTTCTAATCGAATTGAAATAATATGATTTTCACTAATAAGAAAGGTTACGGTAGAGGTGTTGATAAGTTCAATTTGTTCAAATGCCGCACAAGGAAAAATTTCACATACTTGAATTGGACGACCTCGCCATCGACATTCTCTTTCAATTTTTACAATGTTATCAATAAGTTTCACAGAGACATCCGTTTCAGTAGCAGATAAAATTTTTGCTTTATAAACACTAAAAGGTTGTGTTGACATTTGCCGCATTGTAAGTGGTGGAAGGCTGTCATAATTAATTGAAACTGAAGTTAAATCAAAGAAAACAGGGCTCTAAAATGATTTTTTAGATGGAGTAAAAAAAGTATTTAAAAATTACCTTTGAAAAATGTGAATCGTTAAGTTGAGTATACACTTTTGGAGAACAAAAAAGTATAACAAATCTTTCAATATGTGACAGAATATTTGGTGGGAATAATTTTGATAAATTTGATGGATATTCGCAGCACAAACAATCAATTACGCAAATGATTTTACCTTTGCCACACTTTTCTTCAATCGCTTTTTTAACAACATCCAAATCAGGTGTTCTAAAAATTGTTAATGGGATTACTGTAATCGACGGCCTAAAACATACATTATTCTTCTCAAAACCAAAATAAAAACAGGTAAAGTAGTTGTTTGTGTTTCACTATTTATTTGATAAAATGCCGGAAGAGTTGGATCACATGAATCACTTAAAGCTGATAATTGTCTGCTTGGAAGTTGATCTAAAATTTAGAATTTAACCAAAAATGTTTTTCAAGTTTCTTCTTTTTTTACCTGGCAAAGCATGAAGTAGAGCATCAATTCTGGAGCATAAATTTGTATGAGTTGCCAAAAGTCTTAAATTTCGAACAATTTCACATCGATTGGCAGAAAAGAGTTCATGAATATTTTGCAGCAATGGTAAATTTACAGATGGTGAAACAGATGAATCTGCATCCATCCATGTTTCAGCTGATTCATTCAAAGCAACAATTGATAAAAAGCTAAAAAGATATATTATTACAGTATCCTTCAAATAGTTAAAAACTAACTTTGCAACTCCATCTGTTTTTGAATTCATTAAAGGTTGAAAATGTAGCATACTTGTTTCTTTTGGATGAGTTGGTTGATTTACAGTACCTTGTAAGATTTTTGAAATTAAAGTTAATCCACGACTCATTGCTCTTGTTGGCCGACGACTAAGCATTTGATTTTCATATGGTGATACAATTGCAGGATTAAAGAATCGTAAAAATAGAATTTTTCCAAGTGCTGATAAACCACAATTTGGGAATCTTGAATTTATGACATGATAGATGGCATGACAAACACTTTTTAGTTGATATGGAAATCGAGCATCAGAAGATAGAATAAGATTAAAGGCCATTTCCGCAACTTCAATCGTTGCATCAACACCACTTTCAACTGTTGCACTTCCACATAATCTGAAAAATTTAAAATGGTAAAAAAATATTAGCTACAGTAATCTAAGCTAACCTTTCTTGTTCAATTTCATATATTTTATCAGGTTTTTTAAGCATAAATTGAAAAAGTGGTGATAAAGTTTCATAGAGATAAGCATGACCAAAAACTCGGAAGCAATATCCAATAATTTTTGCAGCTAAAGAAGATCCTCGAAAAAGTGTTGAAGGTGACATAACACATTCTGCTTCTCTGTTTAAAACAGTCCATAAAAGTTCACTTAATAAATGCCTTTCACTAAATGCAATTACAAGAACTCTGCTTAATTGATCCTAAATTTTAAAATTTGAAAAATGTTTTAAATAATTTTAAAAGTAACAAACAATATTTTCATTTGGTAATGCTGTAATCAAGGCATTCACCAATGGCAATCCTCCATCATCCGAAATAAGCGTAATTAATTTTAAAAGTTCACATTGTTGAGCATTAACTTCTTGCAAAGTATTTGCACTACCAGAAGATTTTTGACTAAGTACCCGACAAATTGCTTCTAATATCCATCGCCGTAATTTTGGTTCACCCGTCCAAGCAGTTTCAATTAAACGAGTAATCCCAAGCTCCAAATTTGATCCAACTAAATTTGCAACTGCTGTAAGGGCATAATCTTCGGTATTTGCAATAATCTCAGGACTAAATGGTGAAATATTTTCTGTTCCAGGGGTTCCAACTCCAAGTCCCATTTGTGTTTCCATTGTATTATGCATTGAAGAGGAATGAACAAGGGATGTTGAAGAGGTAAAGGCATGATTAAATGTATCCACAAGTAAGTTGAAAATTCTTAAACAAGCTGTAAGAATGGAAAAACCATACGAAACATCAATCACAACCACAAAAATTTTAAAAAAATAAACATACCACGAAAACAACACATTGACAAAAGCAACACTTACTTATTAAAATTTAATGACGATAATGCGATAGACATATTCCCCAATAATTTGCTTAATGCTTGAAGAACTGCCACAATTGCATCGCTATAAAATTTTTATATTTATATAAATATGTCTTTATTTTGTAAAAAATCATTAAAAACTTTTTTTCTTTATTATTTTGAGAAAAAAGCGGATAACATCTTTGAAGAAAAGCAATGGAAGACGATCACATTCCTTTCTACACATATATATTTTCTTGTTGTCTTGTCTTATCTTTTGCTGTTGCCCTTTATTTTTCTTTACTTTTTTCTATGCAAGACCGGCGCATTTTTATTAACATATGCAAAAAAGAGAGAGAGAAAAATCTTGGCACATCTGTGATCGCTTTTGTTTATGTTTGTCTTTTTTTTTTCTTCCGCAAAAAAAGAAAGAATTAAAAAGCTTACTATTTTAATTGTGAATTGGTGTAACCAGGAAGAGCCGTTAAAGCATTGGAAAAATATTCAATAAGTCTTGATTGAATTTGAGTTGAAATTTTTTGTGCTGTACTGTTATCAATGATAAGCAAAATTAATCCAGAAAGTTTTTTCACGAGTGTTATGGCTTTGTTTGTAGCTTGCCCGGGATTACTACTTCCTCCACTTCCACCACTTTTTGTTGAAATTGTTTCAGCATGTGCAACAGGATCAAGTCGAACGCCAGGTTGTTCGCTATGAGTTAAAAGCGCCGAAATAATTTGAATTGTTGATTCAGTTTTTAGTACAACAACAGCTCGTCGACTAAGCATATTTTTAAGAATATAAATAATATGTTCAACAAATAATCCATTTGAAGTATGTTGAATTAATTGAACACTTATTGTATGAAGGATAAAATGATCCAAAGCATAATCCATTTCAAAGCTAATTAATTCTTTAACATTTTTACACATCACATCTCGCATACTCGCTGTTTCAGTTCGTAAAACCGAAAGTAATTTTCCAAGAAAACTTGTAACATGATTTTGTTCATTTGCATAAATTAAATGTGATAATGAACATAAAAATCCAGAAATATTTGCCCATACATCCACCATTGATTGTGTGATATCTGTTGTTGTACTTGAATATGCAGCAATTCGAGTAACATGTTCAATAAAATCAACATGATCTTTAATACCTGTTACCAAATGATTGGTAAATAACTCCCAAATTCGATATGATTCATGCCAGGCTTCATTAAGGGAAGCATTTGTATGAGGTAAAGTTCGAAGATGTTTATAAATACTTTTTTGAAGAACAACTCTTCCAGCTGTAATAATATTTGAAGCAGACGATAAATGCGCAGACAGAGGGGAAGCAAGGTTGGGTGAGAGTTGAGCAGAGTGGACTGCGTTCAATTCAAAAAGTGAAAGCGCACAAAGGACCATGTCTGAGTCACAGCTCCATAAATAAAGGAAGCAAACTGCTTCAAATTTAATCAATGATTGCGTGGTCATTGCATCAATGTATTCTTCATTTACAAAATCATAATGACGTTTTACAAATTCAATTCTAAAAAAATATTTAATTTTAAAAACTTGTGAAAAAAATCATTAAATGCCTGTATTGCATAATTGCTTTTATCCATGTAATAACATGTTCAGCATTTGGAATTTGAAAATGTATTAATTTTTGACAAACTGAAAAAAGCATATGCGAGCCAACAGTAAAGAATGATTGCATTGCATGTCGGGGAGATTGATGATTCCAATGTGGAATCACAGAATGCAAAGCAAGTAATGCTTGCATTGCACCAGAATGAAGTTGTGGATGATCAATTAGTAAAACAAGTGCCGATACAACACTATCAATACATCCTTCATCTTCTTTTCCCTATAAATTTAAATAAATATTTTATCACTTATCATAAAAAAAATCATACTCTTTGTCGTATCAAAAGTAATGGTTGACTTGTTATTAATTTTAAAAGTGCAATAAGGAGTCTTTGTTGTGAACAGCTTCCATCTGAAGACATTGAGGCCATGCAACTTCGTTCAACTCGAAGTTTTCCAGACATTTTCTGCCAATTCTTTACATTTTATAAATCTTTAAAATTTAAAGAAATTAACTCACTCGAGAAACACTTAGTGGTAAATGTCCACTGCTAGCATTTATTGGATCTGTTTCAAGGACTTTCTCAATAACTGCCATCAAAAGAGCTCGAAGTTGATCAGATCGAGACATAATCATATCAATCTTTGGCCACCAATGTAATCGGGGCTTTAAAAAACTTTTTTGAAATTTTTGCAATAATTAGCATAAAAAGTACCTGAGTAGAAATAATACAAAGTGCTTCAACCAAAACAAGTTGCAAGACAGTTTGTGAAGAGGAAAGACAAATTCGAAACATGTCATTGTCAAATTTCAATCGAAAAAGACTAACAAAACAATCAACAAGAATTTTTCTATCCATTTCTCGTGGTCTGAATCCAGTTAGCAACACAGATTTTACATGTTCTATTAAAGATTGGACGACGTTGAAGATAAAAAAATCGGAAAGTGTTACAAATGTTGCACATTTGCAAAGGTTTACAGCTGCATGGCAAGCATACTGTACTTGTCCAGACCAAATTGGACGAGCATTTGTTACATATGTTTGAACCACCGTAACAATGGCATCCAGAAATTGTTTCTAAAAAGATCATTGTTGCATGTATTCAAAATAATTTAAAAAATAAAAGTTTACTTTTGCAACAACAATTGCAGGTAAATTAATTAAACCACTTTCGCTATCTTGTTGAGACTCAAGGGAACACTAAAAAAATTTAATTTTCTTAAAGTGTGTTTTAGAAACACATTAAATTTACCAAACCAACTGGGGAAATTGCTATTAACATCATTTGAACTGGCCAACAGATTGCTCGTCTTCGAAGTTCATTGGTATTCATTGCCAAAAATAGAGCATCACAAACTTCTGTAAATTAAAACAACATTTTTTAAAGATAAAACTTGTTGAAAAAAGTACCCGAAATTTGCGAATTTGATGTATGTTGCAATGTAGAAAATTGAGTTGGATTCCCTTCAATCCATTTCCATAAAATTGATTGCAACATATTACAAACTGTTTCCAAATGTTCTTTTCGAACAGGCCAAAGTTGATTTGTCTAAAATAACAATTAATTTCAAAATGAGGCCTAAGGGCACTACTTTAAAATAGCACAAACCAGTGTAATTATTTTAACAATGTAATCAGATGTAAACATAACATTTGACATAATATTTATATGTGCCAATGCCAGGTCATTTTGTTCTTCATCACATTCTTCAGCTTTTAAAGCTTGTAAAGCTCTTTCCAATCTTGAAAGCATTAAACCAGAATGTAATGCACCAACTCTTGCAACAATTGCAATTGCTTTATTCCGGATTGGTCCAGAACGAGTACATGAAATGAGAATCCACATTTCTTCTAAGACATTTTTCATGCAACATTCTCGTTCAACATTTCTTCCACTTGTTGGTTCAGCTTCATTAAGGCATTCCAACAAAGTTTCAAGAACAATTAATCGTGACTGTGAAAGTGCAACTTCTGATGTCCATCGCTATAAAAAAACAACAGAGACTACAGTATGTCTCATTTGCATAACAAAAAAAGAGAAAAAACATACACTAGAATTTACTCCTTTGAGAACTCTGACTAATGCCAAAACAACTAAATGCAAATGATGCTTTGAGACATTTATGATACATGTATGTGACGTATTTAAAAGTTGTCTTGTCTCTCTGTCAATTGGCTTTCCTGTATTTGTTGGTAACTGATCTTGATATCTTTGAATTAATGATGAAATCCATTCAACAGGTTTTTGCTTTTGAAATTGTGAAGATATCGAAGATGAAATTGGCCTATTTGAGCCTGATGGTAAAACTGATTGCATTTTTTGGATGAAATGATTGAGTTGAATTTTTCGATGTTACTTTCTTTTACTTGGGGTTGCACCTAAAAAATTAATTGATGAGGTTGTTATTTGTAAAAAATGAGAAGATATTTGTTTCAACTTAAACATAAATTCCGCACATGGCAAACATATTCATCGCGATTTTTTTAGTTATTTTTTCGCATTAATCAAAAATGTAAAAATCGAAAAAAAATTTGAGCGAGTGTTGGTAGAAAAAAAGAATGAAGCTTCAAAGCTTTACACAATAGACAATTATGTTTGAAATAAAAGCACTTAATAAAAACATAAAAAAATAAATGTGAAAAAGCGCAAATCTAAAAAAATGTCAGATTTTTTTAATCGAATTTGGCATGAAATTTGCCAAAAAAGAATGAAGAAGAAGAAATAGGAAATAAGATAGCAGGTTTCGTTTCAAAAATTCTTTTTATATACTTTGTTAAAACAGTTTTTTCATCATTTTTTTATAAAAAAATACATAAGATGAACTCGAAAAAAAAGATATAAGCATAAAAAAAGTCTCTAAATAAAGGCAGCACCAGCATCCAGCTCAATGCTACATATGCCCCCATGAACAAATTCATTTTCTCTTTATATGGGAATGTGGCGGCAGCTAGACCTTTTTTCCTCTTTTCTTCTTTTACTGCTGCTTCAAAAATGAAAAGAAAAAAAAAAGAAAAAAGAAGATGAAGAAATGCTTGGAGTGAAAATAGCTTATATGTGTGTGTGTGTATGTGTTCAATTTTTTTGCCATTTTAGTTTAACCACAACAACACTGTCCTCCAAATAAGCATTGAAAGAAGAGAAAAAAACAACGTGTAACAACGAGACAAAAAATGAAGTTTCTTTCTTTCTTCTTCTTTTTTTGATGAAAGCCAAGGTTTCTCATATGCAGCTTTTCGCTTTTAATATACTCAAACAAGAAATATATTTTTATATTCAAGATTGAATATTTTGTAACTGGAGTAACTTCACATTGCATTTAACTTAAAGTTTTTTTATTTTCATTGTAATCATTTCCTCTTTTCAAAAAAGTAACAAAGAAGCAAAAAAAGTGGTTAAAAAGTGTGAAAAAAAGTCGATGCTCCCACGCGTCGTAAATTAATGCAAAAAAAAAAGTAGAAGATTCTTTTTTTCCCGCACAGTACTTTTTCTTTTGTTTTTTTCCATCTGTTTTGAAGGAGAGAAACTGTTTGTCGGCGGCAATATAAATGAAAAGTCATCTTTTTTCCTTTTTCCTTTTTTAAAGTCGATGCTCCCACTTGTCGAGATGACATAATTACAATAGCAATGATAATAGCAACAAAACTTACAACTATTAAATTTAAAAAATTCAAAATTACAGTGACGCTATTTTGAGACGTTACGAAACGGGTTTTGTGGGTGAATGGGGGTAAGCCAAATGTTACGCGGCATTGATGTTGTCGGCAGAAAGCTTTGATGTTATGTTACCTAATGGGTGGATGCAGTTCGCGAATTGTGATTTTACCGTTACTTAACGTCTGGACAATTCCTTGGCATTCATTATCAGGATGAAGCATACGGTTTTTAGAATGAAATTAAAATTTTTAAAAGTTACATCTTCTTCAATTCCAAAAAATGCTTAGGAAAGGGTGATTCTAAGTATTCCCCCAATTATGGCTTTATCAATAATTTTATTAGTAATTTTTATTTTTTTGTTTGAAATGTTTTACTTTCTGTTTAATACAATTTGTGTATTGATGACGGTCGCTAAATACATGAATAAAATATTTGAAAAAAGGAATAATCTTTTGATGACTAAAACATTGCAAGTTTAATAGACAAAAAAATCGTTAAATTCAACCATTTGATTACAATTTTTCTCTTTCTTGATCTTTTAGAGCCACAAAATGCATTTGTTTTCTACGGGAGGAAAACAGAGTCAAAAACAGGACAACACTAATTTTATTTGAATAGTGCCATAATATAACTCAAAAAACACATTTTTTGATGCGATAACCCCATTTTTGTGATAAAGTTTGAAATTCTTTGTTTAAATTTTTTCAAAGATTTGTCACGAGTTTTTAATTAATATTCTGCAGTTTTTTGTGTAGTTATCAAAGTTACAAATATATTACTTTTAAGAAAACAGTTTTTTATTTGGATTCACGGATTTCATTGTTTTTTTACATTCCGTTTCATCTACGGTACCTTGTCGGAGATTCTGAATTTATATATAAAAAATATTTAATTCTAATGAAAAAGGAAACAAGAATTTTTGAAAAATTAATCATTAATCTGCATATAATTCGTGTTAAACAAAAAACGTAAGTACAAAAAAGGGAAAATCCCTTTTGGTTTGTCATAAAATGTAGTTTTAGTGTTAAGAGAAGTCGGCGTGTTAACCACTCGACCATTGATGTGTGACATGGTTGTTTCAGAAAATGAATAATGAAACTATGTTCAATAATTTACATAAATGTGCTAATCGTAAATCTAAAAAGGGACTTCTTTATACTTGATCCAAAAATTTACATTAATTATTCACTTGTTCAAAAGCTGACAATCCTGCTGACGATTTCATGCAAATTTTTAAAGCGTATGATGATCTGATGTTTTTTTAAGAGCTCTTGAAAAAACATCAGACATCATACGCTTTGAATTTTAAGCCTTTTACAAGCAATTATCCGCTAGAAAGATAAGCTCTCAAAAAAGTGTCATAATATGGAAAAAAAATATTTTCAAATCTTTTTTGCTATCACATACAAATGTCATGCATAACTGAAGTATACTGTAACATCATTAAACTTTATATCTATCGTATATATGCATAACATATACTTCAACAATTTTTAAAACTTCCAAAACACAAATTCCTAAGAATAATTTAATGGTTTACCATCAATATATACAGTACTAAATAAGTCAACAATACCTCTAACATTAATATATATGTTACGTCTAGGGTTGTACATTCCCCGGGGAATCGAAAAAATGAGGGGATTCCCCGGAGAATTCCCCTGCATTCCCCGGAAGTGCCATTTTGTAATTTTAAAATTACAGTACCCAAAAAATGTTAAAACTTGAATTTTTAACATAAATTCAAACATTTATATATTTTTAAATGGTTTTTTAAGCAAAGATACCTTCTTTTTACTAAAATATTTAATTTTTAACAATATTTTTTTTCTATAAGGAGAAAAAAAACAGGGAATGGAAAGCATTCCCCGCAAAAATCGGGGGATTTCAAAATCCCCAGGGGATTTCCCCGGGAAGGGGAATTGACAACCCTAGTTACGTCCGAACTGAAGAATTGTCCGATCTGAAGAACGGACGTTCGAATTGAAGAACCATTTAATAAAATTACTTGTTTAAAATCATAAACATTACTTTATAAGAACAAAATTTCGAAAAAATGACGAACATGACATTTTAAATTATTTTTAACACATTATTTAATATTTGCTATATTTTATTAACCTTTAAGAAATTCTAGCTATGATTTTAGCATTGCATATTAAATCATCGATTTCAGACGTTGGTTTTCAGAATGAACATCCGTTCTTGAAAATGGACGTCCATTCTTCAATTTGGACTTCGGTTCTTCAGAAATAGACGCCCGATTTGAGAAAAAAGGTAATTTTATTAAATGGTTCCTCAGTCCCGACGTCCGTTCTTCAATTCGGACGTCCGTTCTTCAGATCGGACATAACATATACAATAATCGTGAACTATCATCAAATTCTATTACATGATATTCTTGAATGGAATAAAAAATGTTAATCAACTATAAGATTAGATATTAAAAGCGTAATTTCTTCAAAGAACTTTTAAAAGTTCTACACTTTTTTTACCTAGGATCATTTCTTTCTATGCAATATTCCTAAAGATTTTATGCTTATATAAAAGTAAACATGCACTTTTGATCCAATCAAAACTTTATTTACTTGCATCAAACTATTTCTTAAGCAAGAGAAAAAATTAAATTAAATGTAAACAAGATGCTACGGCAAATTTAGAAAATTATTCAAGAAAGAACAAAACACCATTTTCTATTACTGGCTCATCTTTTTCAAAAGATACACGAAATATTCCAGGTCAAAATAAGTATGCAAATATCAAAATACTTATTTTTTGCAACAACAGCATATTTTAACATGTTATCAACGTTAAAAATACATATATAAATAAATCTTAACTAATTTTAATTAATTAGTAATGTCAGTTATCATTAATAATTAGTTAATGTTCGTTGAAAACAATTTATTTGAAAATGCGCTAGAAAATTTGCTCCCGGCAAGAAATCACTTTTCACACAGGTACAACAATCGTGGGAAAGTTGAGTTCTTCTCTCGCTTTTGCTTCCCAAAAAAGAAAATTCGCGAAAGTTTTTTTGTTTCTGATTTCTTCATTCATTTTTTTCTCAGACCACAAAAAATTAGTTTTCATTTTTTTCTCTTCTTTTTTATAAAATTATTTCTCCACACATATCTATCGTATATATGTTATCTTTCGTGTTATATTTGATAACTTTCTTCGTCAATGAATTCATTGATAGTACACGCCATTATTGAGGCATATCAATAGATTGAGCCTTTCTTTTGAGCTTCCTCCTTTTTACAACGTCTTATTTAGCAAATCCCTTTTGATTTACTTTTCGTGTATTTCTAGTCGTGTTGTGTTATTATTTTGTGTTTTTATTTTGTCAGTATATATTTTTACTATTATTTTTAGTTATAACTTGCTTTTAACTTCACTAACAATGTTCGGCTTTGCTAATCAACCTTCTCAAGCCTCTGCTCGTGGTGGCCAACATGGTGGTCTTCCTTCTGGCGGTTTTCGCAATTATTCACGTGGTGCAGCAACGTCATGGAGTATGTTTTAAAGAATGTTCATTTTGCAGAATATATTGCCTCATTTTTAGGACCTGTCTTCACCCGTCCTGCTTTTGAACAAGATAGTCATGCTTCACCTTCAAGTGGTGTTACCGGTTTGTGATATTTATATATTCGAAATATATAACAATGATGTTTTTTAGATTTTAATCGTGGTGGAAGATTTGCTCGTGGTAGCTCTAATAATGCTCCAGGTATGTTTTTTTTCTCGAATCCCATGTTTTTATTCTAGCATGCCTTTCCCGATTGATATCATTTTTAATAATAATATTTAATTTTAGGAAATTATTCTCGTGGTCAACCTACAAGAGTATTTGGTGGAGGCAGATCTTCAATATTCGAACCATTATCAAGTTCATGTGCCTTTCAACTTCATCGATCTTTCAATCCTTGGCAAGGTTTGTTTTGCCATCTATTTTTAATAGGCTAACATTAATTTTTTAGAAAGCGTTAACAATATGACTCCAGCTGCAGCTGATCGAGGTGGTTTTAATCAAGACTCTGTCCAAAATACCAATGATGAACTTAACGAAAAGGTTACGCATGTTAAAGAATCCATTGATCTTCCTGTCTTTGAAGCTGACAAATTTGTCTTTGGTGAAGGTATATTTTTCATTTTTTTTGCAATCGTATTTCCATTTGTTGGATTTTTCAGATATCCAAGAAAGTTTTGTTGGACATAAACTTCCTCGAAGTCATGCTGAAGCTGGTTATGCTCCCATTGCTCGAGGCGCTGATGAAATGTTTGCGGAAGATGATAAGTTTGCAGGTGATTACGATGCAGTTGTCACTGAAGATGAACCCGTTGAAGTTATTGGTCTTCCGCGTGAACTTAAAATTCTTCAGTATGTTACTTAATTTTTGTGGATTATTGTTTCAACCTTTGTTTTCTTACAGTACTTGGGCAGATTTAAACCTTGATCAACGTTTACTTAAAAATATTGAACGTGCAAATTACTGTCGTCCACGTAATATTCAAGGTGCTGCTATTCCTATCATCTTGCAAGACTATGATCTTATTTGCCATGGAGAAACTGGTTCTGGTAAAACTTTGGTAAGTTAATTTTCAAATACTGTAACTATATTCACTGCCCAAATTTTAGTCATATCTTTTACCAATCTTGGAACGATGTATTGATGATAAACGAACTAGTGAATATGCTTCAAAGCCATTTGCTCCATATGCTGTTATCCTTCAGCCAACTCGAGAACTTTGTCTTCAATGTTTTGAACAAGCTATCAAATTTGCTGATGGTATGTTATTTTTTTTAAAAGTTTTTAATATTATATATTGTATTTTTTAGGAACTGGAATTACCGTTGCAAAAGCTTATGGTGAATATGCTGTTAATAAGAATAAAAAAGAACTTTCTCGAACATGTGACATTCTTATTGCTTGTCCTGGTCGCTTTAAGGATTTTACTGATCGCCAATATATTATCCTTAATGAATGCCGTTTTCTTGTCTTTGATGAAGGTGATCAATTGCTTGGAGATGACTTCAAAAAGACTATTGATGATGCTATTCTTTACAGTAAACCTAAACCAGTAAGCTTTCTATCTTTATGTCGAATTGAACAACTTTTTAATTAACTTTTTTTAGAATCATCAAACTTTATTCTTCAGTGCAACATTCAATGATTATGCACGTATGAATGCAAAAAGATATATGTCTGGTCGAAGTGTTATTGAAGTTAAAAATAAAGCTTGTGCACCATCAAAGAAATGTGAACAAGTTTTCAAGGTTGTTCAAAAAGGAAAATTTGGTGTTGTTCTTAATTATTTAAGAGCTGAATTTGGCAAATGTTTGTTTTTTTTTGTTTGATTGCTGTACACATTTATATATATACTGCTTTTTAGTTGAAAAGGATGCGCAACCTCGAACCATTATCTTCTGTCATTCTTCTGAATATTGTGAAAAGCTTGTGATCGGCTTGGTAAGCTTTCCAATTTTTTTACATGTAATATCTTTTTATTTTTTAGGAAAGTTCTAAAATTCTTGCTCTTCCTCTTTGTGGATCTCGTGGTCAAGATTTGCGTGAAGAAGCTCTTAAGAAATTCCGTGATGGTGAAGTCAAGGTTTGTTTTTGTCAATTCAGATGTAACAAACTTCAGTAATTTCGCTTTTCAGATTCTTTGTGTTAGTGATGTTGGTTCACGTGGTCTTGATGTCAAGGATGTTGACTTGGTTGTTCAATTTGATATGGCATATCGTTATGATATTTATGTTAATCGAGTTGGTCGAACTGGACGGATTCGACATGGAAAATGCGTTTCTTTTGTTGATTTTGAAAAAGATCGCCATCTTCTTTATCAAATTAAAAAAGTGAGTTTTACTTAGTTGAAATTAGGATTTTCTCATTTTCACTTTCAGGCTATGGAAGAAGCAGGCCAAGATATTCCACAATCTCTTGATGATGCGGTTGGAGATTTTAATCCAAGTGCCGGCTTTGGTTTCAAGAATTTTAATGAAAATGTTTTTGGTGCTGCTCCTGCTGCTTTTATTCCTTCTGTCTCAGCAATCGCTGGAAAGGCTGAACCTTCTTTCTCTTCTGAAGTTTTTGAAAATTTTGGTGATACTAAGAAGAAAGCAGAAGAATTACAAGTCGCTTCTCCTTCTATTGCAAATGAAACAGTCAAGCCAACAACATCCTTTGCATCCTCTGCTCCACCTGTTCAACATGATTCAGCTTTTGAAGATTTGTTTGAAAAAATGAGAATCGTATGTTTTCATTTTTGTAAACCTTTATTAATCACTTTTATATTTTTAGGCCATGAAAGAAGCTGGTGCCGCAGATGAAATCATTGAAGTCACTGTTGCTTATGTGCGTGCTAAACATGATGTTGCTGCTGTTGATGCTTCAACTCAAAAAGCTCCTGAACTTCATGTTGCTGCTGCTGATGCTCCTCCCAATGTTCCTGGACCTCGAGATGAAGAAAATGTTCCTGGAATGCATCCAGTTTATGCTCCTCCTGTTTTCCGACCTCCTGTTTTTGATGCTGATGATGGCTGGAATTAATTTAATCATTTTTGTATTAACATTGTTTGTAATTGTTTGTAACAATGTTTTTTGTGAAACTTTTTTAAGTTTTGTTATTTGTATGTTGATTTTTTAATAAATCACTTTTGTTATATTTTAAAAATAGTTTTCTTATAAAAATCATGGGGTTTTGGGAAAGGTTGGAACATAAAAAATGGGATATTTGAGAACTTGAAAGTTGAGAAAAAAACAGTTAGACGAAATGTGGACCGATTTATAATAAAAGATTCAAGAAACAAAAGCTAAAAATATATTGTATTAGAGTTAAAAGTTCAAATTTATGCGTAAAGGATTAATTGTTCTTACAATTTGATTTTTTATCTTGTAAAATTATTTTGATGATCCGAATGTTCTGTCCTTCATTTGATGGGTTGATATTTTATGACATAATAGTAATGCAAATTTTTTTATAGATCAGTATACACAATCTCATCAAAAATGGTTTAATAATTTCTCCAAAAGAATTGTTTGAGAGAGACACTGATTCATCTTACTGTAGTTTGAAAAGTAAACGTTGACCAATTGCTTGTAAAAACACTATTTTAAAATGAATCTTGCAGACAATTTCGTTCAAGAGACTTTAAAAAAGTAGTTTGAAAACTTTTTACTTCTAAAAATCCGCCAGCAGTTCTTAATTTTTTTGTATACTGTTGTCATAGAATCATAATTCCAAGAAAGCTTTGTAGATTTTTTTGTGACCGGATTCTGAATTTAAGGGATTCAGAAAGTGCAAAATTTTGAAAATTCATTTTTTTATTTTTTTTATAATTTTTCGGTTTTTTAGATTTTAGATCACGAGAAATTCAACGAGTCACCATTTTTTGTCGTGGCAAAATACAAATTTTAATTTTTCTAAACCTTTTATTTCAATACCGTATAACAAAAGGCACGAGGTCCGACAATGATTTATCCAGACCAAAGTATCTATTTTAATGATATAAGTGTTTAATATGCAACAGAAACAGAATTGTCTGCGGCAATTACTTGTAATTGACTAAACTTTTAATCTTGAAAAACTTTGACGCTTTTTTTGTCACATATCGTCATTGTATTTATTGTGCGGTCTTAATGTTAATCTTTAATTTTATACTTATTTTTTGAGCTGGAAATATGATAATAGTAGTAAGTTTTAACAAAAAACCCGTTAGTCATTCTTAAGTGACAAAAATTTTCAATTTTTTGAATTCTTTTAAAAACAAGATGTCTTCTTTTTATTTACACATGTAGCAATTATTTACTTCGGATATCATGAAAACAAATTTCATTTTGTGTAAAATTTTAATTATTTTTAAAATATTTGTTTCTTTTAAACCATGACCATTTGAATGGAGAAATGATCATTTGTTAATGCTTCTGTTACAAAAGCATTACAGAAGTTTTGTTGCAAACATGCTGCATTCCTTGAATAGATCAAATAAATTCTTTCTCAAGCAAAAAACATGAGCAAATTTAAATTTCAAAAAAAATTAAATGCTGAAAATATATGTTTTAAAAGCCAAAACGACATTTTTGTGTCTTTTTTTCTCTAAAATTGGCCTGATGGTAAAACTGATTGCATTTTTTGGATAAAATGATTGAATTGTATCTTTTCGATGTTACTTTTTTTCTAGGGGTTGCACCTAAAAAATTAATTGATGAGGTTGTTATTTGTAAAAAATGAGAAGACATTTGTTTCAACTTAAACATAAATTCCGCACATGGCAAACATATTCATCGAGATTTTTAGTTAATTTTCGCATTAATCAAAAATGTAAAAGATTGATGAAAGTAAATCGAAAAAAAAAGAACGAGTGTTGGCAAAAAAATAGAATAAAGCTTCAAGGCTTAACACAATAGGCAATTATATTTGAAATAAAAGCACTTAATAAAAACATAAAAAAATAAATGTGAAAAAGCGCAAATCCCCTAAAAAAATGTCAGATTTTTTTAATCGAATTTGGCATGAAATTTGCCAAAAAAATTTTATATTCAAGATTGAATATTTTGTAACTGGAGTAACTTCACATTGCATTTAACTTAAAGTTTTTTTATTTTCATTGTAATCATTTCCTCTTTTCAAAAAAGTAACAAAGAAGCAAAAAAAGTGGTTAAAAAGTGTGAAAAAAAGTCGATGCTCCCACGCGTCGTAAATTAATGCAAAAAAAGTAAAAGATTCTTTTTTTCCCGCACAGTACTTTTTCTTTTGTTTTTTTCCATCTGTTTTGAAGGAGAGAAACTGTTTGTCGGTGGCAATATAAACGAAAAGTCATCTTTTTTCCTTTTTCTCTCTTTCAATGTTTTTTAACTATCGTTAAATTAAATGATGATTGTACCATAGACATATTGAAGCCACTGGAATGGCTCTTAAAAATTGCAATCTCGTGATTGATGCGGAATCTTTTTTTTCCTCCTGCAAATCCGAGATATTGCCGCAATGAAAAAATTTGTCGTTAATCATTTTGGTTTGCTGCCGCTGCTACTGCAATTCCGCCTCATTGTTTTACAGTAGATTGAAGAAAGGAAAGGAGCAAGAGAGAGCGAGGAATAAATATTTGAGTTGTGGCAGTCGACACATTTTCACATGTTTTTGTCAAAAAAATATACGGTACCAGATGTTGCGATTTAAAAGAAAGTGATGGAAGGATAACAAGCAAGTTATCTGGCACTTTACGAAAGACAAAAAAGTTATTTTTAAGTATTTTTTACGAATTAAATGTCGTCAGTTAATCGGTTTTCTATTGAATATTTGTTATCTGAAGATGAGAAACCACAAAAAAGACTTCTAAAAAAATCTAAGAATGATGGTGAAGTTGTACCTTCAAAGGTATCAAAATTATGTAAAATTTCTCCAAATTCATTATTGAATCTCCGTGTTAAATGTCTTCATCCAGCTCTTCGGGATGTCTGTGTCAGTCTTGAAGGTTCACCTTTATGGAAGAGATTTCATGCATTAGGAACTGAAATGATTGTAACTAAAAGTGGAAGGTAAATTTTAAAAAATATTCTAAAAGAATTTTTAAAAAGCTTTTTTAGACGAATGTTTCCAACTTTGCAAATTACTGTAAAAGGTCTTTCTCCAACTGCCACATATTCATTTATGGTTGATTTTACATGCATCGATAACAAAAGATATCGATATTCATTTCATCAATCAAAATGGATGGTTGCTGGTCCTGGAGACGCTGAGCTACCATCACGCCTTCATGTTCATGGTGATTCTCCCGCTCCAGGTGAACATTGGATGAAACAGGTTATTGCCTTTGACAAGATTAAACTCACCAATAATCAACTCGATCAAAATGGTCATGTAAGTTTATATTTTTTGTCCAAACAGTATGTCATTCTTTACCCTTTCTGTAGGTGATTGTAAATTCAATGCATCGATATCAACCAAACATTCATATAATTGTTAGTGATGCAAGCAGTGAATACATTTGCAAAAATACCTTTGTTTTTCCTGAAACAACTTTTATGGCTGTAACAGCATATCAAAATCATAGAGTAAGAATACTCCAACTTTTGCAAAAAAAAGTACTGTAATTTTTTATTTTAGATTACTGAACTCAAAATTGAAAGTAATCCATTTGCAAAAGGTTTTCGGGAATGTGAAATCGAAGAAATTCAAGCTCTTGCAGGATTGCGTTTTCCATTTTCTCCTTTCTTTCCTTTATTAAAAAATTGCTTTCAATAATTAAATTTTTTAAAACGTAAAAAATATTTTATATAAAAATCATTTTCATTTTTAAACAAGTAATTCTGTTCTTGGTGAAGGAATATTTCTTCCCGGCATTGTTTCATTTCCTCGAACTCTATTCTGAAATTCTTCATCATCCGAAGTATCGTAATCCGTTTGAACGCCTTTATTTGAAATTGCACCATTTTTTGCTTGTCTGGGTGTTTTTGCCTTTTTGCTGGTTGGAGAGGATCCGGTAGATGATGAAACATTTGAAGAGGTATCAGTACGCTTCTGTGCATCAACGGTCTTTTTCAATTTTGGATCTTCACTTGCTGAACGCTTTTTTGGTTTTTCATTATTTTGGGATTTTGCATTTTTTCTGGCTTCTGGAGATTGAATTGGTCGAAATCCAACAATTTCTGGATCTGAATTGATGGGACTATGAGGAACTTCTAGTTGCCGATGAAGCAAAGATGGCGGAACTTCTGATTTTAATACAGTATTATTTTGTGGTGGTGGAATGATAAGATGTTGTGGAGTTTGATTACCAACAATCGGTAAACGTTCAATATCTTTCTGATTTTTATGTTGTTGTTGTTGACGACGTTGCCAGCAAAGAAGAAGAATAAGAATAAGACAACAGGTAAGAATCGAAATTAAAAGTAATACTAAAATTAGAGCAACAAGAATGTAAAACAAAATATCTCGACCAGGTTCTGGAATTATTTCTTCATCAGAGATTGGGACCTAAATGATAGTGTTAGAGTTAATTTTTGTGCGAATAAAAATTTATTACTGGATATGTTGTAAGGTGATCAAGATAAACAGTCAATTTTTCAATCAAATTTGATAAGGCCGATCCTACAGAAGTAACAGTAACATTGATTAGCCGACTAGGACTATCATCAATTTCCGTTGAATTAGGAGGTTCTGTAGTAGAAATGTTCTGGCATTTTACAAGAGCAAAATATAATAAAAAGACCAAAAGCGTTTGCATCCTTAATAAAAAAAATGATGAAAAAAATGGAATGTGAAAAAAAACCATGAATGCCATGGTCTTTTAAAAAACAGAAAAAAAGAGGTCTTCTTCTTTCGGAAAAAGCTGAATCAATGCTGTGAATAAAAATGTTACGAAAAAAACGCCACTGTACGATCTTTACTTTTTTTCATATTTAAATTGTAAAAAAATATTTTTTGTTCGAAAAAATAGAAATTTAATGCGAGTTTTTTTATTTAATATAAATAATTCAAAAGACTTTAAATATAGAAAAATTACAATGAAAAGTTAAGATATTATAACATTGGATCCAATCATAAATTTAAAAAATATATTTTTAACATGAATCAAAAAAATCAAAACCTTAAAAAGATAAACAATGTACAATCATGTTAAAAAAATATTTTCAAAAACCCTGACTCAATTCCCAAATATTATTATCAAAACATAACAGACCAGTATCGCCAGAACACGAAATAAAAAAAGAAATGAATAAAGATTTATGTGTCATTACAGTAAAAAAAGAAAAAAAGAAAGAAATCATGGAATTTAATTTTAAGAGGTTTCTGAAGCTTGGACGTCAGAATTTGAATTTTTAGAAGTTGAAATTTTTGAATTTGATGAAATTTCATCTGATTGTAATTGTTTAACTTGAGCATCAGACATTTTTGGATTAACAGTTTCATTCTTTTCATCAGCTGTTTCAACAGGTGAATGATTTGAAAAATATTTTGAAAAAATATTTTCGGGAATTTCACTTTCTTGTAACATCTGAAATGGACAAACTTGAATAAAGATTGATTTTTATTACAAACAAAAAGCTCCATTCTGTTTGGTTAGTAAAGTTAAAGTTAATAAAATAAAAGGAAGTTTAATAAAGATTAATAAATTTTCTTTATATTTAGAGAACATCGAACTCATACCTGCTATCAACTAAAGTAACAACAACAAAAATGAGAAAGCTGAAATTTAGAAAGACAGTGGTAAAAGATGCTTATACGGTAGTTGCCAATAATTGTTTTATTTGTCCCTCAATTTTTACCGTAACTTTATTCAAAACTGCAAAGCTTTAAGCTATTTGTAATTTTTGCATTAATTACTGTAGCTCTACAATCATGTTGAAAATTTACCAAATATCTATCAGCACATTTTTTTTCCAAATCCCAGAGCTTTTCTGGATACATCAAATCGATTATATTTTCAAACATTTCCATCACAATATAACTAAACAATGCTTTTCGACTTCTTCTTTTCATCGGCAATCTTCAATGCAAAATTTGAACTGGAATTTGAAAGGAATATCAAATCTCATTTTTCTATTACACGCTTGAAGAGGTTAAAACCCTATATCTGCCATTTTGTTTCAATTTCCCCGATACAACTCTTGAACTAAACAAATTGCACACCCAATCAGCTCCCAATTCGACAATAAAATCAAGGTTTCTTCTGCGGATATAGACTACAATTCACTGCTCATCATCAATGTTACAAACAATAGCTGTTTGTTTAGAAAAGTTAATACAATAAAAAGAAGGTTAATCAAGACAAATAAATTTATTGATAATTAGAAAAGCATCAAGTTCAAGCCTGATATCAGCAAATCTAACGACAATAATAAAAAGACAAAGTTACAATTTTTAAAATAGAAAGATATAATGTAAAAAAGAGAGATAGCAGTGAAAATAAGCAATAATTATTGAACAAAATCTTTTTTACTTACATCAATCACAGCATCAATCTTTAAATTTTCACCACTTGAAACATGGAGCAAATTACGCAAAACAGCATTTTCAGTTTTCAAGCGAGCAATATCCTAAAATAATAATAATAATTAAAAATAAAAGAGTAAAGCAAAATCTTTTACTTTTAAGAATTTACTATTTTCAACAGCATGTTCATTGATGCATTCTTGGAGCAATTTAACCATTTCCATAGTTTTTTCAGAATGTGACGGAGCTGGCTAAAAGAAAAAGATAATAAAAATTCGAAGTTGGCAAAAATAAAATATATATTTCAAAGTTTAAATCAAAATAAAAACTTACAGTTAATTGTAATTTTGCCAATAAATCCAGCATTTTATCACTTCTTTTACAATTAATAATAATTTCGCGATGTCGGGCCATCATCATTTCCATTCCACGTTCCATTTCTTCAATGGCATATTCTAATTGTCGATTCTCTTCTTGTAATGCTTGAATTTGACGACTTTCATGTTGTAAACTTGCAACAAGATTTGCACGACCTTCAGGAGCATGAAATGTATTGACATAACCAACTTCTTGATTGTACTGAAAGAAAGAACTATTTAACAAATGCAAATACAATTTTTTATTAAACAAACCTCTTTCATTACAGCAAGTTTATCCGTTACTACATTCCCTTGAGCAAGACACCATTCAGCAATTTCATTTTTATTCTTTAATCCATCAACAAGATTTTGAACTTCTTTAAGCATATCTTCCATGACTAATTGTCCTCTACTTGCCATTCTTAAAATAAAAGAATATGAAATAAAAAATTTTAAGTTGAGATGGCCAAATTATAATATTGTCATTAAAATTTATTTTTAATTTCGCACAACAAAAAAATACTTAAAAAATTCTGTTGCGACGACAACTTTTGGTTGTGAAGCAAAGTGCACCATGCATTCGCGTCAAGAAAAATGCACTGAACATGTTAGGTAATATTATTTTAGTAATTAAAAAAAGTATCATAAATTAAAGTTAAAAAAATTAAATTTATGATACTAAAAATTAAATTTTTTCAAAATTTGCACTGAATATTTAAAATTGCATTGAAAAAACTTACACTTCATATGGTAATCGATGAAAAAAAGCATTATCTGGTGGAGGGGGAGGTGGTCCATTTGGTCTTTGAATAGGCTTAACAACATTTGCTTGAGGTATTGGAGTCGGATACGGTTTTCCAACAATTTGATGAAGTTGAGTTTTTGGTTTGATGGCTTTGACAGCAGAGATACTTTCATTACTTGGATCACACCATTCATGTAAACTTTGTACCGGATAAGCAAAGTTTTTTCTTTTGTTAATTTTTGGGGGTAAATAAAAAACATGTTCTCACACTCAAAAATTTACCGAAATACTTACTCAAAATTGTTAAATTTTAACCACTTTTATGTCCTTGTTAATTTTTTGAACCCTGCGACAATCTGCAAATTAAAGCCTTTTTACAGAATATTATAAAATTGCCAAAAATGTTTAGGTAATCCGAAAATCTTTGAATTATGTGTTGTTCAAGTTTTATTTTTAAAAGGAACAGATGTATCATGGTCAAAAAAATAAAGACAGAAAATGTGATCAAAAAAACTTTGCTTATCCCGAAAGCTTCAAAAAAGCAAAAAAATCTGAAAATAAATTAAAAAAAAACTTACACATTGCCAGGAAGGATTGGTAATTCTTGAGGAGCATCGAAACCTGGTGGTGGAGGAGGTGGTACTTTTGGTTTTCGAATAAGTCGAGCAGCATTTACTGAAGGTACCGGAACAGGATATTGTTTTCCAACATTTCGATAAAGAGAATGTCGAGTTTCAACCTTCATTTGATTTTTTGGTTTACCAGGTGTCCAATCCATTTTACTATCATTATCACTTGAAGCACTTGTGTTGGATAAACTTTGAGAATATGAAGATCTCATAATTGCACGTTCAGAAGTATCGTTGTAAAAATTCGTTGAAGTACTGCTATTTTTTACCAAATCATTGAAGTAAAAAATATTGTCATACAATGGATTGCAAAACTTTTATTCATTTTTTTTGCATTGTCTTGCATGTTTTGCATATTTCACATCAAATTTATCCAAATAAGTTAATTTTGGTATTAAAAATGTGTAAAAATAGGGTTTAAGTTGCTAGAATATTAAAAAAATATTTTTATGGATTCTGAATCTGATAACATGATTCTGAAGCCGAAAAACGGATTTTCACCAAATTCAATAATTTTGGTATCATTAGATTCGCCTTTTTACAATATTTTATTTCAGATGGCAAAACAATGCAATCCTTTTCAAATAAAAACAAATACCTGATTCTGAGTACAAAAATCTTAATATGAATCAGAATCTCAAATGTTCAGATTCTGATTGCCTTTTAAAATGTCTTTTAAGAAATCGCAATAATGGTAGTTCCAAAAGCTGCAATCTTGGACTCTTTTTTATGATAAAAGATTTGCTGAAGCAAAAACATGAACAATTATGTTTTGTTTACGGTAGGTATCACAGCAGAAAAATATAATATAAAAGTAATGATTGTCTCGAGGCTCTTCTTTCGAAAAAAAATTTTTCGTCATGGAATTGTAGGAAATTTTATGTTATAAGTAAAACCTAATTGTTTCAGATGGCAACGATAAACATGATGATGTCGATGAAAAACAAACAGAATTATTTCTTTTCCAAAGTTAAATCCATCTTCTGAATTCCGCAACCTTAATTTAAATCAAAAACGTACATGTTCAAATTTTTATTTTAAAACAAATCAAAATCTTGCAAATACTTACGGTAGCAAAAAAATCAGCAGTCCCATATTAATGAAATGTTAGATTGTAAAAGTTATAAAAAGATGGTATTAATTTTCTGGTAACCTTTTTGGTTAGAAAATGAGACTAATCTTGCATTTTATGGACTACAATTCCGTAACAATTTGAGGAAGTTTTACTTTAAAAAAAATTCCGTATATGAAGAAACAGAGGATAAAAATCGATGAAAGAAAGATGTTAAAGAATCTTCATCTTCAACAAGCAGCAGCACCCTATTACTTCAGATTGCTGCTTACAGCTGATAATGTTGGATTAGATTGTCTTTAAAAAGTGGTCGTTTAACCTTGAAAAATTAGCCAACTTTTGGTTGTTATCCATTCATCATCATCAACTTTTCAAGTAAAATTTAAAATTTCTAAACTTGCATTTCTGCGAATTTCATCTTATCAAAAATTGCTTAATGGTAACAAATTTAACATTTGTACCCAAAAGCATCAAACTTCAAAAAATGTAATGCCAGTTAATGAAAGTGAAATTAGGTTTGTTGCCTTTAAACAAGTTAATCTCATAAAGCATTTTGTGGATATTTATTTTTTGTCTTTTTCCTTAAATTTTTTTAAAAATTTTGTTAGCTGTTTAAGCATAGCGCAAGAAATATTCGTGTCGAGATTTTACGTGGGTTATGTTATTTGTGTATAAAACGGGTACAAGCTCGTTTTATTTTTTCAATCGCGCAAGAATATTATTACTCACTGGAGCTGTCTTTAAAATAAATGCATTTTTAATAAAATTATTTTTGTTTTTTTGCATTTATTATAAGCATTTATGTTTTAATAAATTTTATGAAATATCATGGCCTCTCGTATGCGGTAAGTTTTGTTTTTTTAAATTGTTAAAATTGTTACAGTTTTTTACATTGATTTTTTAGAACCAATGCTACAAATTTATTTGATGCATTTTACATCTTTAAACATGTTGGTGATTCAATTGACCTTGTTAAAAAGTATCCCCCTGATGTTGATGATAATGCTGGTTTAGAAGCAATCAAGAAATTTTGTTTCCCAAAATTAAGTACAAATTGGTGAGTCATTTTTTTAAATCATTTTATGATTGACCTTTTTATGTATAAATTTTGCAGGGCACCTTCTGATCCAGTATCCTTTTTTACTTTCACTTTAACAGATGGACATTCATTATTTACATTTGGGCATTGCCGTTTTTCTCCTTCCAAAAATACGTGTATGTGTATTCTTAGGTAAAAATTGAATGAAATTTTTGATTATTTTTAACTTTTTTGTTCATTGATTTTAGTGCTTTACCTGATATACCATTTTTTAAACATCTTCTTGGGCATTTAGCTGTTGCAGATGTAAGTTTATACATATTCCATAAAATAAGATAAACAATAAAATTCAATTTTAGGATACTGAAGTCGTTAAATGTCTTGAATATCTTTATCATGCTCCAATGCCTGTTGGTGAACAAACAATTAAATATTCTGAATTAATGTTTTCTGCATCAATTCGAGACTTCAATAAATATTTTTCGTCTTTCAATGAAATGGAAGTTCTCATGCTTTTTAATTCAGTACAATTCTCCACAGATCATATTATTTCTTTATATGCGAGGTTTGGTTGAAAAACATTCTTTTTTTATATGAATCATATATTTTTTTTTACAGTATGCTCAAAGAACGACGAATTATTATTACTGCTACACGGTTAGAAACTTTAACGAATTGTGTTTACGGTGCTTTAAAATTATTGTACCCTTTTCATTGGCAATCAGTATTCGTTCCAATTTTACCAGCAGATTTAATTGATCAATTAATGTGAGTTTTAAAAACCTTGTAAAATATGAATCTTTTAATTAACTTTAATTTTTTATAGGGCTCCAATGCCATATATTATTGGTGTTCCAAAGGAAACTTTACTTGCAGTTAAAGATCTTTCGCAATATGGTGAACTTGTATTGTTAGATATTGATAATCATGATTTTCAAACTGATACCGGTGATACACTTCCAGCATCAATCTCTAAATTTCTATCAAAAAATTTAAAGATTAAGGATACCTCAACATCGATTAATTCTGATGTCTTAGTTCGATCTTTTATGAAAGCTACAATAATCCTTTTTGGACGATATCGTTGTGGTCTTTGTAAAGCAGGTATTTGCATACCGAAAATGTTTCATTTCTTTCAAAAAATGTAATTTTTTAGATGCAGAACAAGAATCCAAAATTACATGGGATAAGCAACGATTTATTGATGCTCAACCAACTGAATTAAGAAGTTTTTCGCAAGCTTTGGTTTGTGAAGACGGTGTTCAATACTTTGAAAGAGTATGAATCATTTTTAAGAGATATTAATTTTAAAACAAGAATAACAATATATTTTTTTAGTTTATTGATGAAAAGGTTGATAGCTTAAATAATGGAAATCACAGAAATGATGAATTTGATCGAATGATTCGTAATGTTGATGATTATTATCAAGAAGCAATAGATGCAAGTCGAAATTTTAAAGATTCTATTCAAGATGTCGTTTCTGGGGTAAGCTATATCAAATTTTAATTTTTTTGTTGCAAATATAAGAATTATTATTGCAGGTAAAAACAAGTACAAATGCTGCAATTCTTTCCTTAAAAGATACCGTACAACAAACCCTCAAAAAGAAGCCTCGAGTTAAAATGCGTAAACCCAAAGGTGTACCATTAACTCCGTACAGCTTTGCACCGCCAATGCTTCAATCACCTGATCGAGCATTTACAATTCCACCTTTATTTGCAGAAGAAGCAACTGAAACACCTCCACGATCTCCAAGTCCTGATCATTTATTGCATTTTGATCGAAATGATGAATATTTTCCACGTCCAACGTCAAGTAATTCTCAATCAGCTTCTTTAAATTCACAAAATGCTGCTACAAATTTTGCTGCCTCTGACATCACTTCAATTCATTCCACAACCAATCCATTTATTAAACTTATGACTGAAGAATTATCATCAACCAATCCCTTTGCAACACCAACTCCATCTTCAACAGTCGAGCATACACTTGCTCCATCGCGATTAAATTGGGAAAAATTTGAATAAATGTTTTCATTTTCCTCCTCAACCTTTCTCTTTCCTTTCTTTTTACAGGTTTATCTCGGTTTTTTGTTCTATGTCAGTATTGTTTGTAACTTTATTTTTGCTCATTCTCAATCAATCCCTTTTTCTGGTCACTTTCAACTTTGCAATTTAAAATTCTTTCTTCTTTTTTTTGTATCTTTTTTTAAACAAAAACTTCTATACGAGTCTGATATTTAATTTATGATTGTTTCTGATTGTCTAAATTTTAATAAGAAATAGTAGATTATTTATTTATTTCTAAGCAATGAATGACTTTAAACAATTAAAAACATATGTATATCAGATCCTTCTTTTTTAATTTATTAATCCGAGATTTGTGACAAATGAATAAAGTTTTAAGCATTTAAAAGTTTCAAAGAAAAATTCTTTTGCAAAAAGATACTTTCTTCTACCATTGTTTTTAAAACAGAACAGCAGCAACAATAATTAATTATGTTTTTTGATTCATAAAAAAAGGTTGGCAAATTGTAATATGTTTTTAGAGATATCTTGTCAAAATTAAACAAAAACAATAGCATAAGTATTTTTTTTTGAAGATGAAGAAGAAGAAGGGGGAAAACCTTATGCGCAGCATATGCCAGACCCAAAAAAATGCGTCCTCGCGGCGGCGGCGTTGGTCATCAAATGATTTATTTTTTTTATTGCAGAGAAAGGCTCTTCTCTTATTCGAGATTCTGCAAAGATGGAATACTCAAAGCTGTCATTATTATTGCGCTTTTGACAAATTGCTGAATAAAAAAAACTTTAGTATATTTTTGTGAAACTATGGTTTCATTTTTTTCTATCTCTATCTTTTCTGCAGAAGAGATAAATTAGAATTTTTAGATTTGTAACGTTTTTGTTTTTAGGAGAAAAACGTAAAAAAGTTCTTTTGATTAAATTCGGCGATGGCATTGAAGTTGTTTGACACAAAAACGCTTCCAAAAACCATTGTATCTTCATCGTTTTTATCGCCCAATAATTACCTTTACCAAAATTTTTCACCCTGATCCCGCTTGATTTTTTTCTCTCTGTCATTTTCTAAAATGCCAAAGTCCTCCTCCTTTCTAAAAAAACAAAGAGTTTTTTTGAATCACTTCAAAAGGTCAAAGCTTGTTATTTTCTATCGACGGCAATTTTCTTTTTCCATCCAATTGTGAAAAGTGTTGTTAGATTCCATACTTTTTTTTAGAAAAGTGGTACACTAAAAAATATATTTTTTGGAGAAGAAAACATTTTCTACTGCTGCTGCCACCGTGCTTGACTGAAGCGCTGTCTAATTAGAATTGTTCGAAAGGCTGCCACTTATGTTTAAGCAGGAGGAGGGGGGACAAGTATTTGCCACAACAACATAGTCCTTTTTTGCAAAGTTTTTAGATTATTTTTTTCCAATTTTTTTATCTTGCTTCCTCATCCTAAAAATGTCAATTCTGTAATTAATTATAATTCTTATGAAAATAGAATTTTGAAGCATAATGGATGAGAATATAAAAGAAGACAGCCGCGAGGTTGTCAACAAAATATGAGGTCATGCTTTAGCTTACTTTCTTCTTTTCTTTTCTTAAATAATATATATTTCTTTTATTATTTTCCATTGAACTCATGGAGCAAGCTTTTATAACACTGTCACAAACACATACAAATTTTCTTTCAACCAGCTGAGACGAAGATTTCTTGAGTAGCCACTGTTTTTCTCTTCTCCTTTTTGCTTTAAATGGCTTTTTCTTCTTCTTCTTCTTCTTCTGCGCAGTGCCGTTCATTTGTTCTTGTGGCAGTTCGTAATTTTTGTGTCGTCGCCTTTTTTTTATAAATGAACCATTGATGGAAGGCCAAAAAAAGAGGTTTGTTGTTTTGGGAGAAGGCAAAAATAGCAAATTATGTTTCCTCCCTTTTTCGCCTTCTTCTTCTTCTTTTTTATTCGTGTATTACCAATCACATTTCGTTGATGAAATTTTTTGATGTATTTTTAAGGAAATGCCATTTGAAAGAAAATCTCATTTTTACTTTCTTTTGTAAAGCTTTTTTTGTTACTTTTATTTTAAAAAGATTTCTTTTTATTCAAAAATCATGCATTGACAACTCTCCCTGAAACTTTTCATTTTTTTTAATTTCGTTTAAAAATATGGGAAAAATATTTTTGCGCCATTTATGGTTATATAAAAGTCGAAAAAGGTTGATGCTCGAAGAACAATCCCAAGACAAACGTGTATTGTTCAGAGGAAAAAAAAACCTTTTTTTCTCTTCTTCTTTCTTTTCCAGAGGGGGTCAATTCCATTAGAATGCGGATCAATGAGTTGCGCATTTTTATTTATTATTATTATTTCCCATTTTTTTTAAACGTTAAGGAAGAGGAGGAAAAGGGCTACTGCGTAAGAGGGAGAAAAAATGACATTGTACAAAATCAGTACTATTAGTATTAGTAGTAGTATTTGTGACCAGACACTGTGGCGCGATTGTGATGGAAAAAAGAAATGTATGAATGAATTTCGTCCTCATAACCGGTGTTTTGTGCTCACCACCATCACCGTCACAACAACAATAACACAACAACAACTACCGCTGCTGCCCTTTTTTTGCGTTTAACTTCTTGTATTATTATTGCGCGCCGTTCCGTTGTTTTTCGTAAGAGCACAGGAGGAAGAAGGAGGAGGTGCGTCCCTCGCGCAATAGCGTGCTCATTCATTTTTTTTTTCTGATGCGTTCATCCAACCATCATCAATCCTCAGCGGGCATCCCAGGCAACTCAACACCCGAATAAACCTTTTTTTGAACACAATCTTTCAATCCCATTCTTTTTTGTATAATAACTTATAGATTTAAAGCCAATGTCATTATTATTATATTTTTATTATCATTTCTATTAATAGATTACATTTAACATTTTTAATCTTTATTTCTTTTTTGACCCTTTTTGTCCTTTCATTACTTTCCCCTTCTATTTAAATATATATTTTGATAACACTCAATGATATCAATTTTCCCACCATTATTAAATTCGAATATAACTTCAAAAAGAATAAAAAAAAGTTAGATCTAAACTTGATGAATTTGAAAAAGATGGGTTTTTCTCTCTTTTTCTCTTCTTCTTTTTTCATTCAATTTTCATTTACTGAAGGACATTTTTTTTATTCGTTAAGGTTTTTTTCAGGCGGGTAAAATCTAAACGCAAATTTTTAAGTATCCACATGCGGTCTCTTTTTTTTGCTGCTTCAACGCTTATTTATTGCCACATACAGTCGTCAGTCAAAATGAAAGTGGTCAAGCTTTTCAATAATAATAGAGATCCTATAATGGTCCTTTTCTCTTTTTTTGCTAAAAATATATTGCAATTAAAGAAAAAAATATTGCAAAAAATTAATCAAAAATACTTTTTTGCGGCTTTTTAAAAACAAAAGTCAAATGATCCTTTATAATAATTGCAGATATTCTTAATTAAGAAAATGAAAATTTGCATAAAATAACCTTTGGTAACAATTGTTTTAGAAAAAGGGTTTCAAATATCATGAACCCCTTTTTTGGTGTGTATTTTTGACCGCTACTTTTTTTTGCAACCTTTTGTTTTTGTTTTCTCTCTTCTTTTTTTTGTTCAAACACAAAGTAGGCAAAAAATGTAACATTTACTTTGAATCATTTCATGCTTATTATTTATTTTTTTCTAGCAAGACACAAAAAATGCTTTTAATCGTTTACTTTTTTTGTCACAATATTTAACTGCTTTTTTAAAAGCACGTTGGTTTTTTTCCTTCTTTTTCATTTTCTTTGCTTTCAACATCGATTATGACTTGAAGTGAACGGTTAGAAAAAAATGGACTAAAGAAGCCATAGAGTAGCCCCTCATATATATATATAGTTTTTTGTTTTGTTTTTTTTCGGACTCCTCCTTAAGATGATGATGCTGATGATGATGAAGCAAACCCCCTTCCCTGACTTCACTTCCCCCCGTTTATATATTTTTTTGCGTGCATTAACAACTTCTCAAGCTTGTTGCTCCACCCTTTTTCATCTATATTTTTTCCTTTCCCATCTTCTTCCATCCGGTGGCTGTGAACTGCCAGCAAAATTTTTGCCTCTTTTTTTAAAAAATATATAAAACTTTTTGCTTTCGGGATCCTTTTTACCAAGACACTTGTTTTTTTTATCTTGACCTGGTACCCCTTTTTTTACAGAAGTTTTTAATTTTAAAAGCCTTTTTCTTAAAACATTCTTCTTTTCTTCCATCCCTTTTTTTCTGTTTTTTTTCTTTTCATATCAGAGAAAAAATATGCGCGAACGGCATTAAGAAGAACAAAAAAAAGTGTCCCTCAAGGGAGAAGAGGCGCAAGATGTTTTCCCATTCTTGTCGACGAGTTTTTTTTAAAACAACATTCTCATAACTTTTTATACATGGGCATTTTCATACTTAACAAATGAATTATGTTTTTTTTTCACATACATATATATATTTTTTTCAAAAGCAAAACATTTATTTCATGAGTAAAAAAACTATTACTTTTTTTAGCGATCTATTAATCCTGGAGAAAACGAAGAGTTTTCGATAGCCCTTTAGTTGGCGATTTTTGTCCATTTCGGACAACAATATTTCCCACCAAAATTTTTTTATTACAACAACAACAACAACATGGTGGCAATTAATATTTTATATTTTCAACAAAAATTTTTATTAATTTATTTAATATTTTTTATTCCTATTTTTGGTTACAGTAAGTTTATTATTCCTTTTTGGACTAAAAATCAATGAAAACTTTTTTTTTCTTTTGGTGGTTTAAAGAAATGATGATGACTGTCAGTTTTTTTTATGCAAGTTTTTTCTTGACTTTTGTCACTTCCGTTTAAAACTCAAAATGATACTTATAATTGTTCTTCTCACAATTTTAGACATTATTTATAGATATATCTATATTCAAAATCTTTTCGCATGTGCGATTTGAGGAGGTGCCATTAATCTCAATTGTTCATCTCTTTCGTTTTTTCCTTCTTTTTTATTTCTTACAGTTTTATCCGCTTTAAAAATGAATGTCCCATTATTGTCATACTTTTACACTTTTCTTTAAAACATATTGAGACACATTAAAAAAAAGTTTTCTTATTTTTGGAGGGAATTGAAAGAGAGAAAAATACATCACTCTCTTCTACCAAAATTCTAATGAATCAATGAGAAAAACATGTATAAAAAACAGTTTCAAGCTATTAATTTTAATGACTCTTTAAGGGGTGTAAAAAACATGATGGAAAAACATCTTATCAAAATTTCTTTTATTTTCGATAACAAGTTTTTTTCTTGCAATGACCGTGTGAAAGGTAAATATCAAAAAAAAAGGAAGTTACAAAAACAAGCAAGACCTCTGTTTTTGAAAATTCTTTTGTATTTTTCAATGTTTTGGCAAGTGATTAAGTACCCGAAAGGATTATATTTTGTAGAATAGTTTTTTTTGTTGCGTAGTATTGTTCATTTCTTTTCTTTCAAACTTTATTTTACAAAACTTTTGTTTTGCTTTTTAAATAAAATTTAAAACTAAAAAGTTTAAAAAAAGGAAAGAAAAAAATTGATGCAAAATAGGTTGGGTTACTACTACTACTTTTTTTCTTTCTAAACTAAAAGGGGGCTTTGGACTGTCAATGCATTTTTACCGGATGCATCTATCTTTTATTTTTTTTTCTTTGCTAGTTTTTCTTTCATGGGTCTTTTAAAAAAGCTGTTGAAATGAAGTAATTTGTCTCCTATAAACGAAACGGTCAAGGCTTCTTTTTTTTTTTTCCTCTCTTTTATATTCATTCAAAACTCTCTAATGTTGAATAGAAATTTTTGAAGCTTCTCTTTTAGCTGCAGTTTTTGCCTTTTTTAGAAGAAAAACAAAAAAATTTGAGAAGAAAAAAGAGAGTAAAACAGAACGGCGTCGAACATGAAGTCGAAGCGCAACTATTCTTGAACGAGACCATTTTTCCATTACTCGTTCGCCTTCGTCTTCTTCTATTTTTTCATCAATCCAATTCAATTTGAGCTTTTGTTCATTTTTAAGACAGAAGAGTAAAAAAAATTTATATAAAAAAATGTTAGAGAGATAAAAAGTGGCACGCAAGCAACAACATTCAATGAATCTTCTTCTTTTTTTCCTCCCTTGCGCATTTACGAAATTCACATTAAAATTTTTTGTCGTCGTTTGATATTTTTTTATACCTTTTATAAATACTGTATCCTTCTTCCTGGAACAAAAGAAAAAAAGACTCCCCATTAAAAAAAAGGGCTTCGAATAAAGTGCAATAAAAAACATGTAAAATATTTCAAACAGGTGTTAATTTTGTTTTTTTCTTCTTCGTCTTCTTTTGTTATTGCGCTTCCTGACAGTCGACAAAAAAAATAAAAGCAAAAATTGCTAGTTTGCAAAGTAGTATTATTTTTGTTGAGGGCATCTGGTGTAGTAGAAGAGAATTGGGAGAAAAATGAAAAAAAAATTGAGGAGCAATAGTGATGATGGAAGCGGCGACAATCTTTTTTTTTTCTCTCCTTTCCCTTGATCCGATTAGGTGAAAAGAATGAATGAACGTTGCAGCAGCAGCGTTTCTGCTCTTCTTTAACGAGCTCAACAAAGAAGAAGTGCGCAAAATTTTGCATTGGTCATGGAAAAGATGATGAAGAAAAAGAAGACGAAGAATTGGCTTAGCATAGATTTCAACTAGAAAAAAAGAAGAGAGAATCCCATCAACAGAAAACATGCAGGGAACTTTTAGTTTTTCTCCCAATATAATTGTTACTTTTTTTTGACGTTAATTTTATTTTTGATTTTCTTTTTTTACTTTTTTGTTGTTGTTGTTCGAAAATTACACCTTTAAAACGAAGGCTATTTTTGATTTTTTTGTTCAAAAATAAAACTAGGAAATTCAATTTTGAGAATTTTTATGATCTTCATTTTTGTTAGCATCATCTTTACACATTTAAATACACCATATGCAAGAAAAAAACCAATTCAAAATACATAAAAATAACATACCGCGAAAGCAAGGTGCCATTTTTATTACCTTTATAATAAAATTCAATTGCTCATAGCCTTTTTTCTAAAGCCGGCAGGCAAATCATTGTTGTAACTGAATTGAAAAACAGAGAGAAAAAAAATCAAGGGCAAAAATAAAAATAATGCAAAAACATTCATAATTTTAGATGATGGAAGCTTACAACCTGTGATACTTGAACATCCATTGGATTCTATTGTACTTAAAGATGATCCAGTTACGATGAAATGTCGAGCAAGTGGTCCAAGTATTGTATATACATGGTACAAAAATGGTACCGAATTAACATATGACAAGAATAGTTTAGTCCTTAAAGATGGAAGCCTTTTTCTTGTACATGCTGCCGGAGGTAATTTATTTTTTTTTGCCACACCAATTATTTTAATTTTAAAATTTATCGCAATTATTTTTCACTCTAGCATTCGTTTAAAATCTTATTCATTTTTATATTGCGCATTCTCGTATATAAATTTTTTTTCTCATCACTAAACTAAAGAACTGCTGTTTATTTCTGAAAAAATTCAATGGATAATTTACATATATAAATGGGGAATGAATGCTCGCTTGTTTTTAAAAATATATAAGCGTTTTTAAAGACAGCCTTGCCAAAAAAAGAATAAATGCGCACAAAAACCATCCATAAAATGTGAAAGCAGGCGATGATGGCTGTTTTGGTGTCAATTTCAGTCGTCGTCGTTGTCGCCGTTGTCGTTTTGCTTCACCGGAGCTTTCATTGAAGGGGGGAATTGAATGTTGAGGGCATGGAAAAATATATTTTGAATTGCACTTTTTTTCAAAAAAAGGGGGATATAAAGATTAAGTAAAAATAATATGCAAGCATAAAAATACTACTATTTTTGAATTAAAAAAAGCATAAAAAGTTTACAGTTTTAGATTCCTTGGGAAAAGAAACTGAAGTTGGAAATTATTACTGTAATGCAAGCAATGAACATGGATTTGCGATATCAAATACTGCAACTGTAAGAATTGCAACGCTGAAACGGGATTTTCGAGCAAATCCTCAAGCTACTCAAGCTGTTGTTGGAACTCGAGTAACTTTAAGCTGTTTACCTCCAAGGGGATTACCAGAACCAGTTGTATCATGGCAGAAAGGTGAAAATACTTTGAGGATTCAAGAAGATGGAAGAATGTCAATTCATCCAGCTGGTGATTTAGTTATTGAAAATGTTCAACGATCTGATTCAGGATTGTATAAATGTATTGCAACAAATATGGTTGGTACAGTAGTTTCAAGTCCTGCAAATTTAATTGTACAAGAAAGACCATATTTTACTGTAAGAAAATTAATACTAAAAATACATACATGTTAATTTTAAAATAATTTAGAAAAAACCTGAGAATCAGACAATCCAAGAAGGAGGATCAGTAGAATTTTTGTGTCAAGCTTCTGGTGAGCCACTTCCGAAAATTTCTTGGCGAAAACGACATGGACAAATGCCTATCGGCAGAGCAGAATTGAAACCAGGAGATGACGATTATCGGTTTGCGAGTCAAGCATTAAGCATCAAAAAGTTTGTTCAAAATTTCAATGATTTTCAAAACTTCCAAATTTTAGAGTTCGACCATCTGATGGTGGGATTTACGTATGTCAAGGTAAAAGTCCTGCAGGAAATATTGATGCAGCTGTTCGATTAACAGTTTTAATGTCCCCTGAACTTTCAAAAGTTCCTACAAATCAAACTGCACAACCCGGAAAAACAGTTGAATTTGAATGTGAAGCAAATGGAGACCCAAAGCCAGGAATTGTCTGGACAAAACAAGCTGATCCAGTTAGTATAATTTTATTTGTTTTCTTTCATCTGTCTTTTTTGCAACATTTTTAGACTTTTACTAAATATGCTGGATTCTCGGAGGACAATGATAGAATTTATGCAACAGATAATGGACATTTGATTATTCGTAATGTCCGACCTTCCGATAGTGGAACCTACCAATGCGCTGCAATGAATTCCGTTACATCTGTTTTTAGTCAAGCAACGCTGCAAGTGAATGAAAAAGGTTTGCCATCGCTTTTCTTTTTCTCTCTTTTATGTTTTTCTTTTACAATTCAAGACAAAGTTGTTGTTATTGTCAAAGCAAAAAAAAAGATCTTTTTTCCGTATTTTATATCAAAAAAAGACACCGTTAAATTGTTTGTATTCAGCCGTTTTTTTTTCTCATTCAAATGTTTGCGATGGAACAGCATAGTCACGGTCATTGACATTATGTCCTTAAATCGTCTTCTTTTCTTTTAATCGACCTTTCCCAGCTTCTCTTTTTATATATATGTATTTCTTCCTCTTCTTCTTCAACATTCCAACATTTATGCAAATGAAAAAAGGGCGCCTCTTTTTTTTTTTATTCTTTAACAAGAAATTGATGGATGGCTTTTTTCCCTTTTTCTTTTAGCATCAAAGGTGAACCGAGCTTTTCCGTGATTCCTTCAATTCAATTCTATATATTTCCTCCCCAGAAATATTATTTCTGCGCAGCCCATCTGTTGTTAGCATTCAATTTCTGCTCATTCTTTAAGATATTCTTATTTTGTGTTTGTTTTCATGTTCGTTTTTAGATTAGAATTTTTTTAAATTGTTACCTGCGATGATTTTCTTCTTCTTTTCATTCATTCATGCCCAATCTGTTTTTTACTGTGAAATTTGATTCTTTTTTTTTCTTTTTATGGTTTTTGATATTTTTTTTTTGATCGTGACTTTTTTTCGGAGCTCATTAAACCAAGAAGTTGTCATTAACGTGACCCGCATACAGAACAGACGGCAGGCAAAAGGCAATCACCCTTCAAACCTCCCAAAAAATGACAATTCATTGTCTTCCTTTTTTTTCCAGAATGATTACCCATTTTTTGGTTTTTAAATTTTTTATTCAAAAATCGTAATTAACATATCAATAGGTTGTCAAATTGTTGCTTTTTGACCCTTTTTCTTGGTTTATATATTATTTTTCCATTTTCTTGATACAATTTTTTTTGTCAAGCAAGCAAAAATACAACATGATGATGGCCCCGCGCAATTGCTATTTTTGTTTCGATAAAAGAAAAAGTGTTTTTGCACACTTTTGGCTTTTCTTTTGAATATTTATGCAAACAAAGCAAAAACCTCTCCTTTTCTTTCTTTAAGATGAACGTGAATCACACGCATCGTTTTCCATGTTTGTGGCAATCACAAACAACAACGGCTCTTTTCACAAATGCTTTTCATTTATAATATTTTTTTCTTCTTGGTCTTCACCGGCGACGTTCAAAAAAATAGCAAGAAATATAAGTAACCCCCCATATATCTATCATTCTTTGGTCATTTTGTACTCATATTTTTTTGTGATGCTAAAAAAGGAATACAATTTTTTTCTTTTGATGTAAAAAAGTAGCCAGACTTATTTTTTCCAAAGATTTTTTTACTTCTAGACTCATTTTCATTGATGCTTTTAAGAGAGAAAATGAAGAAGAAGAAGCAATGCCTTTTCAATCTTCCCAAAGAAGACGAAGGACGAGGTTTTTTTCCCAATGCCAAAGAAGTGGACGTCAGGCGTGAATTGTGCAATTTACTAATACTTCGTATTCCATTCAAAAAAATTTTTTTTAAGAAGAAACTAACTCCTACGGGCATTTTGTTTGTATAATGTTAATTTTGAGTCAAAATGCTTTACTTTCCTTTCACACTTTCCACTTTTTTTACAAGTCTTATCTTCAAAAACTTGGCAGTATTACTCATAAATTTTTATTTTACCTTACTTTCATTTTAATGACTTTACGCTTTTTACAACAATTTTATGTCAAGTATCTTGACAATTTTTTTCCTTTAACAAAAATATATTTATATTAAAAGAAAAAATGTTGTTTTCAAAAATAGTCCATACTTGCCAAATCAAAATAAATAAATAGAAAAATACCGGATAATATTAAAAAAAAAGTTAACAATTGAAATCTTTCTTTTCTTTTTTTTTTGTTTGGAGGGGATCTCCCGATTACTCTTGATCCGATGAGTGGGTCTTTTTGTGGATGTTGTCGCCGCTACCTGTCTTTTTGATTCAAAGCTGCACTTGCGCTTGACTTCTTCTTTTGCAAAAGAACTATTTCCTGAGATTACGTTTAATTCTGTGATGATGATGTAGTTGGTGGGTCCGATATATATTGGTAACTTTCTATTCTCTTTTCTTTTCTTCTTCTTTTTTTATATTATTTTTTTTCATCTGTAGATATGGGCGGCTTTGTTCAGAGGCTGACCTTCACCAAATGTTCATGACTGGTTTTGACCACTTGTGACGCTTGTCAGATTTCTTTTCCTTTCTTCCTTCTTTTTTTACCTTTCTTTTTTTAATTTTTGAGTTTTTTTAACATTTGCTTTAAATTATTATTATTATTTGCCATCAATGTTTTTCTTTCCAACAAAAGCAATCTATTTGCGCTTTTTATATTTCACGATATCATCATCATCATAAGGTTTCATTTTTATTTCCATATGGTGTTGGCGATTTTTTATTATTCTTCTTCACCGTTTTTTTTTCTAAAGTTACAACCCTTCTTCTCCTTAGAAACGTTTTTTTCTGTCTTCTGTTGTTTTTTTTTATTGTGAGGGTTGACAAGCTGTGAAGTTTTTAGCTTTTTTAAAGGCAGACCATAAGGTGCACGCATTGTTTCATTGTTTTCTCACAAAAAAAAGTTCAATCTCGGCAAAAAGAAGAAAAACTTTTTCTTATTTTTTTTAACTAAAACTTTACTTTAGTATGTTTTTATAAAATTGCAACGTTCCAACGACTTGTTTTCACATCATGTTTTAAGCTTGCTTTTAAGCAAAAACATATTTGTTCGTTTTAGAAATGGATAAAGTGATGGTTTTTATCCGAGTCACTTTCTTCTGCTTTTGATCAAAAGCAAGGGCAAGCAATGTGCTTTCTCTTTTCTTTCCTTCTAACTTTTTTTTAACTTGTACATCTTCAATCACTATTGCCGTTCAGCTGCCACTTTCTTTATAACTTTTTTTTCTCTCTCCAAGCTACCAATATAAGCTGCTTGTTCATTTGGCATAACGACGACCTAGGAAGAAGAAGAGAAAAAAGTATAATCGCAATGTCAACTTGCGCTTGTAAAAAATAAAGTCTAACGGTTCTTATCTTGGTTTTTTCTTTTCCTTTTTTTGTATGCTCATTTTGGAATGTATGCATTAGGCATTATGTATTTTTTTGTTACCAACCTGGTCTTTTTTGCCATTTTCGAACAAAAATTTTCGATATTCCTTTTGTTGTTTTTTTTTTCGATGTCAACCACCAACTTTTGTGCATTATTTTATTTTTGCCGTTGATTTACGTACCTTCCTTCTTCTTGTTTTGATCCAGATTGCGGGACATTTTTAATATGTTTCTTATCGCTCTTTCTTCTCGTATATTTTTTTATAACTTTCTTTCTTTTTCTATAGCGAGAACAAAAAAAAACGACGACACCGGCACGAGATTAACTGCCGAGTTCGGCAAAACGATCTTTTTATTGATGGCAGTTTTTTTGAAACGAATAACTTTGTCATTGGCATGAAAATTGCTATTATGGTGTTTAATATATTTTTAAATTTGACAACAACTTTGTCGCTTTCCTGTTTAAACAGCCCTGAAGGATGTTCTAATGGGAGTGAGGATTAAAAAATGTCTAACTTTGTTTTGATCTTCAATAATTAAAATCCATTTTAGCAGATGTAAATCTTTTCCCTCCACCTGTAATCGAACATGGACCACAAAATCAAACTTTAATGTTAAATGATATGGCAATGCTGCCATGTCGGGTCATTGGAAGGATAACTCCTGAAATTACTTGGTTGCATGATGGAAATCCTATTATTTTTGAAGGTCCTGATGCGAGTGTTCGATATGAATTACTGTCAACTGGAGCATTAAGAATTTCTGGATTAAAGTAATAATTAACAAATTTTTTTTACTAAATTTACTAAAATTGTTTATTTAAGAAAAGAGGATAGCGGGATTTATACTTGTCGAGCACAGAATAATGATGGACAGGTTACTTGGACGGCATCGTTAGCAGTTGAAGATCACACAAATCCTGCTGCAGTATTTCATCGAATGGATGATATTTCTAAATTTCCATCACATCCTGGCAAACCTATAATTCATAATGTTTCCACTGATACAGTTGATCTTGAATGGATGCCTCCAGAGAAAGTTGGTTCATCAACAATTATTGGTTATTTAATACAGTATTGGTCTCCTGAACTTGGTGATACTTGGTTGAATGTTGCTGAAGTTGTTTCAGCTACAAGATTTAAAGTTCGTCATCTTCGACCTGGATTCACTTATGTCTTTCTTGTTCGAGCTGAAAACAAACAAGGAATTGGACCGCCTTCTGATCCAACTGAACCAATTGTTATGGAATCACATAATGGAAAGGAGAATCATGACTCAGATGAATCCTGGAATCGTATTGCTTCTTCTCAACTTGTTAAATTAACTATTGTTCAAGCACTTAATCATTCTGCAATTGAACTTAAATGGGAATTGGAACATTATGAACCTTTGATCGATGGATATTATATTAAATGGCGGGGACCACCTTTAGCATCAAATCGTCAAACTTGGATTAATGTAACAAATGGTCGACAAACAAGTTACATTATCAATGATTTGAAACCATTTACATATTATGAATTCTTTCTTGTACCGTATCATCGAAATAATCCAGGAAAGCTTTCAAATTCAATTGGTGCTACAACAATGGAAGCTCCACCATCAATGCCGCCAACCAATGTTCGAGTACGAATGACAGCTCCAAATACCCTACATGTTATGTGGAAGCCTCCACCCCAAGAAGCTATTAATGGAGTTTTAAAAGGTTTTCGGGTTACTGTAAGCTCAAATATTCCTGATCATCCAGTTCGAAATATTTCAACCAATGAACGAGCAAATTCTATCACACTTTTCCATTTGGTTCGAGATGCAACATATCGTGTTAAATTAGCTGCTGAAAATAGTGCAGGAATCGGAGAATGGCATGTTAGTGATCCTGTTGTAATCAATAATGCAACCCTTCATCGACACCTTAAAATTACTGCTGAAGAACAAGAACGTATTCGATTAAGTACAACTTTTACAGAACGAAATAAAATTCAAATTTTCTTTCTTATTGGTGTACTTTGTTCTATTGTTGCTGCAGCAATTGCAGTTGTTTGTTTACTTCAACGATGCCGGCATAAAACTGAAAAAGGAGATGGCTCAGCTGTTTGTTATAATCAAAGTCAACAACCATTTAGTGATACATATCCAGCTTATCATCCACCACAAGTTTCTCAAGTATTTCTTGATGCTCGAAATTTTACATCACCACATAATGTTTTACCAAATGGACAAAATGTTGTATTTCAAGCAACTCTTCCGCATATGACAAATCATAATTATCGATTTTCACCTTCTGAAAGCACATATTCGCAAATAATGGATAATGGATCTAATTATTATGGTCCAAGGGATGATGAAGGTGCACTGTATTCAGTTGGATATTGTGCATTAAATGATCCAAATCAAGAGAGATTACCTCCAATTCCTGCCTATCCTCCTCCACCACTTTCTCATGTTTATAACTCACAAAAAATGCATAATGATGCTCGAAGGCAATTAGCAACATCAATGGATCGACATATGGATGGCGGAGGATTTCATGATGGCCATGAAATGGCGGAACGAAGTGCAGCATTTTATTCTGCTCGAAATAATGTAAATACATCCGGATCACATGGATCAAGAAAATCTGATAGTCCTCCAACAGAAGTTTCAGTGCTAAATTCTTACAACAGTACTGTTCGGTCACAAACATTAAATCGTGGAAGTCCGCCTCGAAATATTCTTGATTTTGTACCGCCCCCTCCACCCTTGGATGAAAGGGGGTACGGTAAAGATGATTTTGGAAGAAATCAAATGAATGGTAAAATTTATATGCAACCAAATGAAATACCTTTGGAAAATTATATTCCAATTGAAGAAGAGCAGGGAACGGGTTATTCTAGTGCACGCATTATTCGTAATCGATCACGTCAAGGTAGATACAAAAAAATTTGCATAATGTTTTTTCATCCTGAACTTTTTTTACAGGTTATTTGGAAAATGGGCGTCGTTCACGAGGTACTGATGAAGAAAATAGTCAAAGATCTTCACTTATTGCAGCTGCCGATGAAGATGGTGATGATGAGCAAGAGAGAGGCCGAAGAGCCTATGACTCAGATGATGAGCGGTCTCAATCAACACGTCCTGAATTAGATGGTTCTTTTTCACAGCAGCCGCGAAGAGTTGTTCCGTATATGGGAAGAAGAGTTATGCATAATTCAAATACAAGCCGTAAGAAACATTTTTTTTATATTTCTTTTTTTTTCTGACCAATACCCCTCTCTTTTTTTTGCAGATGAAACAGGCGGTGTACCTCGACGTCCAAGTGCTGTTATGCATCGTGCAGCAGATTGTGTATGACACACAAGTCAAAATGCTCAGGAAAGATGATGATCGAAAAAAGAAGAAGGAAAAAGGAGAAAAAAATGCGTGTTTATTTTTTGTTTGTTTGTGTTATTTTGAAAAACCCATTTGTGGTGACTTGCCATTGGCTTTTGCGCGGGTATTCCTTAATTTTTTGTTGTTGTAAATAAGAAATGCATAAAAAACATTTCTTCCATAATAATTTTTTTTTACTTTCTTCTTCATTATTATGTTTTTTGTTGTTACTGTTTTACGATCTCGAACTAGTTTTTGTTTTTTTTAAATATATAAAATATCAAATAAAAAAGCTTTATGCTGCTCAAAAGAAAAAAGTGATATTGAGAAACATTCTATCTTTCGTCTTCTTCTCTTTTTTTCGATGTGTTCTCTTTTGCCTCTTTTTTTTTGTTTACCGCGTGTTTTTCTGTGTGTTTAAAACAAATTTTTGTTAAAGAACGATTTAATAAAAGAACTGCCTATCATAAAACTATCCCGAACTTGTTTCAAAATGTGTATTACTTTTGTTTTATAAATCGGATGTTAACCGTTTTTTAGTCCTTAAATTTGTAAATGAAAAGAAAAAATTGAAAGAGATTTAAAAAAAGAAAATTACTAATTAATCTTTTTTGAGTTTTAAAAATGGTGCGGCGTTTTTCACGCCCTCGTCCGAGCTGCCAAAACGATACTGATTCCGATATTGCTGAAAATATTCATAATGCAACGGAATTTCGAAATGCTGCAAAAACGGCACGATTTCGACGATTATTCTTTGAAAAATCTCGTCCAATTCAAGTTGATGATATTTTGTGGTTTATTTGTTTCGCTTTAATGATGGTTATGTTAGATGTTCCAAATACAGTTTTATTTCATCATAAAGTTGATTGGCATGTGTCAAAATAGATTTATTTCAAAAAATGATTAAAGACCTTTTCTTTTTAGGTTAGCACTTTATGCATGTGCTGCAGTAATCTTTTTAACACATATGGTTGGTTTGATTTTTCGGGTAATGAATAACAAACAACAAAAAATTAACCCAAAATACGGTGGATTGGCAGGAATTATTGGTATTATTTTATCGAGCTTTTTGTGAGTAACACTAACATTTTAATCTTTTTTGGGTATGGGATGATTTTTTCTATTTTTAGCTTTTCACTTGCAGTATGGCCTATTTATAATGTTTGGTCAATTTTTATTTGTTTTGTAACAACCATGACTTACATTGCTTTGATTTCAATTATTTAAAATATAAAAAGTTATTTTTATAATAAATGATAAAAAATATTTGCTACAAAAGATAAAAATAACATCTGAAAATACCATGTTGTCCGGAGAAGTCCATTACAGTGTTCTTTATCATTGCAACAACAAATATAACCATCTCGTCCAAAATCTGTATTAGCTTTGCATCCGCTTTCATCCCAACCATAATCAGGATTTCCGACATTTTGACAATCAGTTTTATCACAGCCTAGACTATATCCATTTTTACTGGAATAATTTGGATCTGCATAAACTGCACGTACACAATATCCTGTACTAGCACCACAAAATCCAAGATTAATTCGACGAGGTTTTCCGCTTTCTTTAAAGTCATGATAGCTAATACATTCAAGGGCATTAATTTGAGGTATTAAAAATAATGATGAAAAATTAAAAAATATAAAAAGATATGGAAATAAATTTAAAAAATGGATTAGGCACATTCTTCTCTTTCACAAAGAATAAAAAGTAAAATGAAATGAGACAAAAGAAAAAAGTACATCCATAAAAGCAGCTCAAAAATTTCATTCTATCACGAAAGACAAAAAAAACAATAATGTCAATATTTTATGCATCGTAGCTAAAATTTATCGCTTTTTATGCAACACTTTATTGTAGGGTTACAGTATTTAAAAATGCATGAAGAAAATGCCAATGACGTTGTCATCAAACTATGCATCTTTTTGTCGGTAAATGTTTTTTTCTTGCAATTATGCAAATTTATGTAAACTTGATTTTTGAAGAAAAAAAACTTTATTTAAAAAACAAGTTTCTCTTTGGAGCCTTTGCTTCTTCAGTTTACATTTTTAAATGGTCATGCTTTTCCTCTTACTCTCTTAACTAAATAAATGCTTGTTAGTTAACAAAATTTTTTAACCATTTTATAAATAAATATTTTTTTGCATTGTCTCTTATTTTTAATCAAATTTCTTAAGCTGCAAAAACTCTGTAAAAACCAAAATAAGGTTAGTTTAGCAAAGAGCGGGGTTCTTATTGCCTTCCTCGTTAACTTCATTCTCTCGGCATTTTTTTTTAGCTTTTTTTCACTCCTTTTTGCGCTCCTCCCGGTCCCCCCAGCTGCTACTACAAACGCCTTTTTTTCTTTTTTATAACAGGGCTTCTTCCTTTTCATTTATATCGCTCAAAGGCATTTTTTTTCTCGTTCCTTTTGAAGAGGCTGCAAATCACTACAAGTCATCTTCATATATAACATCTATATATACATGTGTTAGTGGCCGTGTAAATTCTGCTATTATCTTTTTTTAGCTAACTTTTTTTTCATAAATATTTTCGAATTTGAGCTTGTGTTGTAGAGTCTTTATATATATAGGTGTAAAAAGTCTATTCATGCTTCTCAACAAAAACATAAAAATGGGCTCACTGAAGCAAAAGCATAAATAGACAAGCAAAAAAAAAGTATCCCACAAAAAAGAAGGACAACTTAGTTTTTTTTGTGGTGTGAATTTGAGTTCCTTTTTTTTATTTTTCTCTAAAAATGCCAAAATCAACATCCTATTTTTTTCAGCATTAGTTGTTTTCATCTTTTCAAACAAACCATTTGGTAGTTTCAACCAACTGCTTCTTCGAAATCTTCCTGCACATTCTTTGGTCATTTTTATATGTTTTTCATTTTTTGTTATTGGAAAGAACATTAAGATTTCTTCTTTGGCGCTCATCAAAGGTGATCCTCTCTTTTGACTTTTTGAAGATTTGCCGAAAGAAGGGATATAGATCTACTGGATTTCTTTTCCTTTTGTTGTTGAGTTGGATTTTGCAATTTGTATTTTTAAAAGAAAGATGGTGTTCAATAAGTATTATTTTATGTTGATTTTTATTATTGTATTTTATTTTATGGGTATAATAAATGCCCGTTCAGATCATCCATTACATATGCGACTACCTCGCCTTCAGGTATGAACAATAAATATTAGATTAGTTTTTGCTTTTATTAATTTTACATTTACTTGAACAATTTTTTCTAATTTATTTTGTTTACATTATTTTTTTAAAACAGTTTATTCAAATTGTTAAATTTGTCAAAAAATTATAGGCAGAAAATCTTTGGCAGCTATTTATTGACCGAAATGCTGCCCTACAATTTGATATTCAACCAAATGATGGCACTGAATCAGTTTTATTAAGCGTTTATCGGCAATTACCACTTCAAAGACTTTTGGAAGTTAAAGTTTCAACATCAGAAAATAAGGTATCATATAACTAAATTTTTTTCTCAAAAAAAACATGCTTAGACGTTTTTGAAAAAAAGAAGAAAAAAAAATAGAAAATGAGAAGCATGGGAAAATAATTTTTTGTGCTTTGTATTCAATGAAAAAAGAAAGAATTTAATTTAGATTATTTTTACGCATTTAACAACTGGAAATACTCCAAGAACTTTTGTTTTAAATGCCCCACTTAATGATGGAGAATGGCATAAACTAATTATTGTTATCAATGGAGATGAATTGCAAGTAACAGAAAATTGCCATCAACTTTTGAAAAAAGCTGTTTACGATATGGAATTTCCGTATGTGTAAAATTTTTGACAAAAATTAAAAAATAAAAGAAAAAATGTTTTTTAAGATCGGTTCAAAATATTCGAGCTCATGTTGGAGAAGATATCAATGGAAATCTTCAATTTGAAGGAAAAATGCGAGAATTTAGTGCAGATTCAGGAAATCCAATTCAACTTAAATGCCCAAATTTGGAGATAATGATGGATAGTCCAGTTGAAACAATTATCGAAACAACTGATACAGCTCCCCGAGATGAATCAGATGGAGATGATACTGATTCAGTGGTTACTGAAGTTGCAAATCGACGTGAAAATACAGATATTGAAGAAAAAGATGAAAATTTTGGACGTTTGGAAGATCGTGTTACATATTTAGAAGATCAATTTAAACATTGGAAATCAATTGTTCAAGGTTTAGATGGCAGAATTAAAAAGGTTGAACTTCATCAACGAGGTTGTCAAGTATGAAAGAATTTAACAATTTGGAGGGATTTAAATTTGGCAAAAAAATATTTTAGATTGGTGGAAGAATAATTTCATTTGGTGAAAAGCAACAAAATGTTCTTAATTGTACTGAATGTCAATGTTCAAGTACAGGAGAATTACATTGTGGACCAATTGGCTGTCAACAAGTTAAATGTGCACATCCCATTCAAGTTTTTGGTGAATGTTGTCCAAAATGTGGAGCACAGGTTTCTTTCTTTCTTCCATTTTTTAAGTTCAAAAATAATAAAAAAAATTTTTTCAAGTGTTATTATAACGGTCGCTACTTTGAACATGGTGAAGAATTTTGGCCAAAATCATGTGTTCATTGCTCTTGTGCAAATGGAAAAATGACTTGTCAATTTAGGTACTGTATCAGATCTTTTAAAAATTTAATTAGTTATAATTGGAGTGTTTTTTAAAGAAAAGCAGAAAATTGTCCAGTTCTTGATTGTAATGAACAAGTAACACCCGAAAATCAATGTTGTCCAGTTTGTGTTAATATTGATCACTGTGCAGCTAAACCAAATCCATGTGATCCAAATGCAGAATGTCAAAATGGTCCATTTGGTCCAAAATGTAAATGCAAAACGGTAATACTTTTAAATTGGTTTTTTTAAATATCAAAACCTTTATTAAAACATTTAATCTCCATTTTAGGGCTTCTTTGGAAATGGAACAATATGTTATGATTCCGATGAATGTAATTTTTTAAAATTTGAATAATTGCTTTTTTAAACAAAATATTTTTTAGGTCAATGGGATGATAGTGCTCGACAACAGGTTTGTTTTTAAACTCTTTTTCCCCCCAAAGAATTAACAAATAGCTCTTTCCCCCTTTTTCTTCAGCTTGGTGGATGCCAAATGGGTACAATGTGTATAAATTTGCCTGGAAGCTTTAAATGTGATTGCTTGCCCGGTTTTCAACGGCTTGATGAAAGAAATTGTTTGGACGTCATTCGAATTTAAATAAAACGTTTCGTTTTTTTTATGATTGGTATAATATTTTTTTGAAAACAAAATAAATATTTTTAAACAAGTTCTCTATTTTTTGTATGGTGAGGAAAAACTTTTTTAAACGAGCATTTTCTTTTTCTTAAACTTTTTTTTACAAACAATTAGATTAAATTAAACTTTTCTTAAGTGACAACGAAGCATCCCTTTCTGTATCTTGTTTCGGACGTGTATTAGTTACTTACTTACTTTTGGGAATTAGAAACATTGGAGAAAAGAAAGGAATGGAAAGACAATCCCAAAAACTTCCAAAGTAAAAAAAGCTTAAAAACAAGACCAGATGCTGCAGTTGCTTATATATATATATATATATTTTCATTTGCTTTTGGAAAAGTGAGCTTTTTTCCTACTAAAAACTTTTTTTGTCAACCTTGTTTAGTTCAGGTCGTCCATTCAATTTTTTGAGTGCGGCATTTTTCGTTCTTCTTCTTCATCTTTTTTTTCCTGCAATGCGGTCATTGAACAGCCCCTAAAGCATTAAAATTTTTCAATTTTGTGGGTGAAAAGGGATGAATATGCGGTATCACTGAACAACAACAAAAAAATCGTCATTACAACAATATTTTAATGTTCTCCTTTTTCAAAAAGTTTTCAATCAAATATGTTGGTCATTGAAAATTGGCCTTGTATTGTTCCTCCTCTTTTTTTTGATTGCTCCATTTTTATTAATGTTTTAGCTGTTTTCCAAATTATTCAAAATTATAATTTTTTAAATCGGTTTAAAAAAGTCTTATATATTTTTTGGTTGCCTTTGGCCATTTTTTTAGATACTGCCTCTTTCTCATTGCTTTTGATTTTTTTCATGTTTTTAAATTTGTTATTCTTCTTTTTTTTCTTTTGTCTGTTTTGCAGGTTGTATTCCAAAAAAAACTCACAAATTATCATTTTTTATATGTTTAAATAATTGATTTCCTCTCGCTTTTTATAAATATGTTTTTTTATTATTTTCAAAAAAAAGTAACTACAATGAATTTTTGTGTTGTTGCCATCATTGTAGCGCAATGTTTTGTTGTTTTTTGGCGTCACAACAATGCCACCATCATTACTTAAGGACTTGAGAGTATAAAGACAAAAAGGGAGAAAAAGCTCAACATTAAAAATTAACTAGATAAAGTGACTTGTCTAAAATCGTCGAAGGTTTAAGGAATAGAAAAGAAAAGAAAAAAATACAATGCATAAACACAATATTCTTAAATTTATATTTTAGCTATTTATATCCTTGTCACTTTTTTTTCCTTGTCGGTTCTTTTCCTTTTTGTTAACCATCGAAAAAAAAGCAATTTTTCTTATTTCAAACGTTTTTATTAAAACAGATTTTTCATTGGTAATTTTTGAAATATTTTGCCTTTAATAAAAGCTTAAGCATTTTGATTTCTTTTCATAAAAAAACTTGACGTTTTGAAAAATGCCCAATTTTTAGTTACCAATTTTTATTCTTTTTTTATTCTTTAAAGCTTTACTTATTGTTTTGAAAGAATAGCATCTGTGCAAAAAAGCCTTCGATCTCTCCCCTTTCCATTCTTCTTTATTCTTTCTTTATTCTTTTTTATTGTTATGCCGAACAACAACAAAAATCTTAGCGCGCGGTGGGTGTTCTCTTTTTTTTCCTGTGGCACGTTCTTTTCTTCCGGCAATATTCGCGCGTTAGAAACAAGCAAAAATAAAAAAGTGGGCACACAAAAAAGGACATTTACTATAATTTATTTTTTTCTTTTACTTTTTTTTGCCACATCATCATTATCATCATCTCGCCATCATCACCTTCTTCTGTCTCCCCATTTCTTTTTTTCACTGATCCGACTATAGGGGTTGTTGTGGTTTTGAAAGGTGGGAGAAAAATAAAGCCCACAGTTAATAACTGCTGCTATGATGACGCGAGGAGGGGGGGGGGATGTCTGTGGGTATATATGTTTTTGCACGCGAAATGTTTGCGCAGAGCTCAAAACCGTTAGTTGAAAGGAAGAGGGAGAACGGAAAAAAAGGAGAGATTTTTTTGCTTTAAAGTAAAATTTCCGTCTCATTTTTTCCTCCTCCTTCTGTCATGTTTCTCAAAAATTTTGTATACTATCATTCAAAAAAAATTTTTAGTTATTTAAATTTTCTTTAAGCTTTTTTTTGAATTGAAAAATTAAGCTTTGTCAAAGGTGTCCCTAATTACAAAGCTTTTATCCTTTTTTTTGTAAATTATTTATTTCCTTTTCAAAAAAATTTATTTTTACCAAATTACTCATAAAAAACGTTACTCAAAGAGTTCACTTTTCATTTATTGATGACATTCTATTAACTGGAATTCTTCTTTTTTTTTAATGTTTGCCTCCAACGTCTTCCGCGCACCCATTTTTTTATTTATTATTTTACAGCCGCATCTCCTCAGCTACCACTACTACCACCACCACCTGATCAAGCCGATTGCGCACGCCAGAGTTCTTTTTCTTTATTTCTTTTTTTTTTACTGAATTGTTGTTTTCTTTTTGGTATCATTTTGCTTCCGCTTAAATGAATTTTTTAAATATATCAAACATGATGTAACACATTTTTTGATTTTATTTTGTGGTTTTTTATATTTAAAAAAAATTATACTTTAATTTTAGTTTCTCTCTCTCTTTTTTGTCAGACACCAGTCATATGTCTGTTTTAATTTTTTTTCAAATGTTATCTTTTTCGTTTCTTTTGTTATAGTTGTTTTTTTTTTCATATTTTAAAACAAACATTCAAACACGTCCTTTTTCTGTTCTTTTTCGTTTTTTTGTAAATTTTTTTACAATGTTGAAAAAAAAACTGTTGCTCTTTTGAATGCCAAAAGTTCAATTCTTTCTCCTTCTTTTTTTTGTTGTTGTTGCCATTTATTGCAATGAAGTAACTCTTTTTCTCTGCATTTGCCTTTTTCTTTCTAACATTATTTTAATCGGTCATGTCCTTATTTTTTAACTAATTTTCTTTTTAATAGTATAAAGCACAAAATTTTCTTTTTTTTGTTGGCTCATTTGCGCGCTTGACTTGTTTTTGACCGATGTGCGGGAGAGTTGAGAGAAAGAAAATAAAATATAAAAAAAAATCGGACAGGGGTGAACGGCGCGCGTCTTTTTCTTATTCAAGTCTCGAATTCCTTGGGATATTTTACACCCTAAATTTTGACAAAAAAAAACAACAACAACACTTTCATTTCTTTTCTTTTTTTTGCTTTTGATGTGTTTTTATTTTCTTAAAAATCATTTTGTGTAAGATTCGCTTATTTTGATGGATTTATTAAATCCTAATTTGTTACCGATGTGTGAAAATAAAAATGAATTAGAAAAACTTGCGTTGATTTTACGCAATTTTATAAGCCAAAAAAACAAGTTTTTTTAAAATTATTACATTTTTTCATTAGCAATTTTAAAAAGCCTTTTTGTCATTAGACCGCTTTTTTTCTATTTTATCTTTCTTTTTGCCCAAGTTTTTTTATATTAATCGATCACAGCGATATTTTTCACTTTAACTTTCTTTCTTTTTTCTTGTCTCATCATTTGACAACAATCTTTCTTTTTTTCTTTTTTTATTGATCAATCAGTTAAAAAAAATAAAAACAATCACATTTTTTGAACCTGTTTAATGCGGTTTTAACTTTTGTATAATGGTGTTTATTTCATTGACAAAAACATAGAGAGGATAATAATATTTTTTTAATAACTTAATTTTGGATTTTTAAAAATCCGGTATCTCTCTTTTTTTTTCTTTTGCTATTAAACTTGATTCATCCGCGATAATAATTATTTAAGAGGGAAATAAAAAAAAAGATTTGAAATATGCGTAAAAAGATGAAAGAGAATGATTTCTTTTTTTTGTTGGGATGGCTTCTTTTATAATTTATAACCGCATCCTTATTTTTATTTGAATTATAGCAGTATCCTTTTTAGGAACGCTGGAACGAATTGAATGTTATAGGTAGTTTTTTTTGACAGCTTTTAAGTTTCATTTTTTTTACAACACAGTACTTTTTAAAATACAAGAAGTATAATGTTTCCACATCGAAACGAAGGCAGAAAAATGTGAGATTTTTCGTTTTCTTTCGTTTTTAAAAAGAACAAAAGAAAAGTCTTTTCGTTTTTTTTCGAAAGCCTGTTTTACACATGGCGTTCATAAACATTTTGCCACACTTTGTCTCACGTTTTTCTGGTTTTTTCTGGAAAAAAATTCGATGTGTTTCCGTAACCCGTTCTTTTTTTACTGTTATTGTTTGTTAAAACTTTTTTTTTTTTCTTGTCATTTTTTTGATTCAATATAGTTCAAAGGCCTATTACTTTTTTCTTTCTTTTTTTTCTTGTATAATCCAATCCGATACAATTCTTGAGAGATTGAAAAAAGTATTGAAGAACTAAGAAACATTTTAAAAAAAAAAATAAGATGCGAAAATGATCGCTTTTTTATGACTGATGGCGCACGTAATTGTGTACATAATAGAAGTCAAAAATCCGCTCACTTTTTTTTTTGCTTTGCCTAAAAGGCTCAATTCTACTTTTTTCTTCTTCATCCTTCGGGTGATGGGGGTTTTCACGTAACTAAAATAAAATGCAAGCAAATCTTTTTTTTTTCTGTTTGCAAACCTTTCTTTCAATTTGCAATATTTACTTTTTAATGAAGTGCCACTATTTTTTTTTGATAAATAAGAATAAAAAAGTTTAAAAAAATAAATGTATTCAAAAATGAAAGAAAGAAATGAAAACAATTTTGTCGAGAGTAAGAAAAAGGTGGGATAAACATACCCAAAAAAAGTTGATTCTGCCTTTTTGTATGAAATGAAAAATGTGTATTTATATTTTCTCTAAGATATAATAACTATATTTAGAAATTAAATGTTTTGTATTAGTTTCCTCAATAATAAAAATTTTAATGCGCAGCTTAATTTTTTTTCTGCTTTGCTAAACCAAAAAAAGTAACAATTTGTCATAGAGTTCTTTTCCTTCCGGTAAAAAAAAAATAGATTTTCTAAGACTAAATTTTTTAGCCATTAAAATTTTTAAAGAATTTTTTTCTGTTTTTTCTTGTCTTGATCTTCATTAGTAATTTTTTTTCATGTGTTAAAATAAAACTTTCAAATAATGTAATTAATGCACATTAAGGGCGTTTCTAATGGCAACGTACACGAAACTTTTGGAGGTCAAATGGTACAAAAAAAATAAATTTTTTTGATAAATTTTTTTTGAAAAAACTAAAAACATTTAAAAAAATTAAATAACACTTTTTTTCTTCAATTTTATTTTGTTTTGAACTTTTGTATTGAAAAAAAATCGAAGCAAGCAATTGTCTAATATTATTGATTCGCGGGAGACTTATCAGTCGATGATGAATATCGAAAAAAAAATAAGAAAAAAGGAAGAACAAAACATTTGAACGCGATATTTTTTAAAAAAAGGCAAAACAATCACACAAATTGCCATTTATTAACAAGAAAAATCATTTTCAGGAGTCAACTTCTCCGTTTTTTCCCCTTCACACTTTGTCTTTTGACATTTCCAAGAAGAAGCAAATACTCTTTTTTACTGCCGATATACACTTCTCTCCTTTTTCCCTCGCTTTCTTCCACAATGTGGTGTCAGCGATCAAATGAATCAGCTTAAATTGTCATGAACACGTTGCGATTCTATACGAAACGCGTCTTTTTGGTCGTATGCGCAGTATTCTTTGGGTTTCTTATTCTTATTGCTTCAAGATCTTCATCACTTGAAAATGAAAGTCATCGAGGTTTGTGCCCCTTTTTGCATAATTTTCAAATCCTAAAATTTTTTTCAATTTTTTAGAACTTTCACAACATTATCCACGACCCTTGCCAAAGATCATTCGACCCGGTGAACAGCTTTCATTCCAGCCTCAACCTCCTCCGATACTCAACTCTCCAAAAATAAATTATAATGAATTAGGTAAGATTTTTAGATTTTTAGGATCATATTTTCATGACTTTTTCCGTATGCCTTTTAGGTATTAAACGTGAACTTGATCAAGAAATTCTTGATAGAATAAAATGGCACATTCGAGAAATTAATCTTAATGAAGGCGCAAACAGTGAATGCAAATTAAATGAAACATTATCACAATATTGGCTTAGAACAGATGGGTAATTCTTTTTTACTTTGATCAATCAACAAGTTTACTGTAGCTTTTATAATTTTAGACGATCAGTACCTGTAAGAGATTCATGGGAAAAATTTTATGCTGAAATTGGAACATGTGATCTTTATCGGGATGATGAAATTATAAACAATTTATTAAAAGATTTAAGTACAATGCCAATAAGGAATGTTCATATCATGGAAGGCGGGACTCAAGTAAAACTTGTATTAACTTTTGAAAATGAAAAACAAGCAGTATTTAAACCAATGCGATTCGGGCGAGATTACGAAACAGATCCAAATCATTTTTATTTTGGAGATTTTGAACGGCATAATGCCGAAATTGCCACATTTCATTTAGATAAGTAAGTATCAAAATGAGTATTGTTGTAATATCCAAATTATTAAATTCTTTCAGAATTCTTGGATTTCGAAGAGCGGTGCCAACCGTTGGACGGGTTGTAAATATGACGAGTGAATTGAAAGATAAAGCAGATCGAAAATTAAAGAAAACATTTTTCATATCTCCAGGTTTGTGATCATTCATACTGTAACTGTCTCTTAGCAACATTCTTTTTAGCTAAAAATCATTGTTTTGTTGGAAAATGTGATTATTATTGTGATACAACTCATTCAATTTGTGGGGCACCAGATTTAAAAGAAGGATCTGTTCAAGTTTTTTTACCTGATGATACTACAGTACCTCGAAAGCATAATAAATCACCATATCGAAGGTGAGCATTTTTAAAATGTTTACCTACTTTCAATTACTGTGCTTTTAGAACGTATTCCAAAAAGACTCAATTAGCTGTATGGCAACAAGATATGAAATTTTGTCAATGGAAAGTTCGAAATCAAAAGCAATATGCTCATGGAAGGAGGTTGTTAGATCTTATTGATCTTCATGTCATGGATTATTTGATTGGAAATCAAGATCGACATCATTATGAATCTTTTGCAGTTTTTGATAAAATTCCATCTTATGCTATTCATCTTGATAATGGGCGGTCATTTGGCCGTACAGATTTTGATGATGATGATATTCTTCTACCTCTAAGGCAATGCTGCGTTATTAGGCCCTCAACTTTAAATACTTTAATCAAATTTTATGGTGGCCCTAAAAGTCTTACCCAAGCTCTTCATGAGTATGTTTATGCAAATTATTGAAATAAACACATTTTCATGATTTTTAGATCTCTTTCAAATGATCCTGTTTCCCCGGTGCTTGCTTTCAAGCATTATCCAGCTTTAGAAAGACGTCTACATAAAATTATGAAATATATTTTGGAATGTCTGGATACTCAAAGAGATGGCCCTTCAAAGATGATTATAACTGAATATCATAATAAACGAGTACCTGAAACTCCTGAAGGTGAAAATGATGATGATGAAGATGATAAAAAGCAGGAAGATGATACGGTAGCTCAACAAGGTCAACAGCTACCAGCCGAACCTCCACAAGTTCCTGAACCAAATGTACAACAGCGAATATAAAATTTTGCTAATTTTTCTTCCAATTTTTTGTAATTCTTTTTTTAAGATGTTTTTTTATGTTGCTCAAACACTGGTGTCTATTTTTTCTGTGCCTTCAAAATTCTTTTATTCTTTCCTTTCTCCAAAAAGGGTTTCTGTACGCGTGCTTCTTTTTTTATCTTAAATCTTTTACGGTGTCATATTTTGACACTATAACCAATTCTTTATATAAATTTTTTTATTAAATGCCTTTCTCTTTTTGTTAATTTTGTTAATAATTGTCTTTTGCTGATTTAATATAATAGTCATTACTTCTTTCCTACGGATCACGAAAGGATTTTGGTCGATCCTTTTCAGGGGGAATGCCGGTGCATTCAAAATATTCTTTTTTTTAAAAGCTTTTTTCAAATTTCTATAAAAATATAGATTGTTAAATTCAATAAATGTATTCTTTATAAAATAACAAAAAAAAATTTAATTACACCTAACAAGAAAAAAGAATGGCACCGATTTCAAAGAAGTAGAAAAAAGAATAATTTTTTTTTTGAAAAACAGGTTATGGCTGGCATGAGTTTTGTTTTAGGAAAAAAAGAACAAAATAAAAAAAAGAATGTCTTAAAATTTTTGTAGTTTAAAAAAATATAATAAAGCAAATATGAAATGAAATTAAACAATATTATAAATTTTCAGCAGAAATATATTCACCAAGTTGGCTATGCCTTAAGTAATGTGCCCAATCAATGTCTTTTGCTCTGAAAATGAAAAAAAAAAGATTATAAAAAGATAAAAATTAAGACAGATGTTTTGCATAAAAATTTGTTGTTTTTTTGTTCTAATTTGTGTATAACTTACGATGCTAGTTGCATAGAATTTTTATCAATGCATGGTGCTTGAATGTGAGTATGACAAGCTTTATGACAAACCATTCGGCAAGCTAAAAACATCTTTTTGAAAAGAATTATGCTAATTTTTCTTTATTTTTTACCTCTGCATTGATAAGCTTGTTTATTGAAACCACTGGCAATTTTTCCATTACATGCATTACAACTTATTCCACTATAAAAAATTATGCGTTTTTTATAAAATGTTTTTTTTGCTTTTTATAAAAAAATTTCACAAACCATGAGCTTTTTACCGCAACAAAGGTATGATTTTGGCATAAATGTAGTTTTTTACCTTTTTTCAGAATGCTAGCAGCTGCTGGTTCTCTCGCAATTGACGGTGGAATAAGAATGTACCTATAAAAATATTATACTTTTTATAAGCTTTTTATATTTATTAACATTTTAAAAAGGGAAACACAAACTTTGTTTCTCCACTGCGTTGTAACTCTAATACCAAAGTACATTTACTATCATCCCCAGTATAGCGTGCTGAAAGAGTTGAAGTCAAGATTGTATTTCGTCTTTTTTTTATACCTATAATATACTTACCATGATCATCGTATTCTTTACCATAATATGGCCCTTGAGATTGGTCTCGAGATGGTGGATATGATTCTGTTTCAATTAAATTTTGTGAGGTTGCAGGATCTGCACTTTTTGAACGACCATATGAGCGACGCTTTTTATTTAGTCTTTCTTTTAAATCACCAAAGAATGATCGTTCACGTTTACGCTTTTCACTTCCACTTCGACTATTTGCTAGCGGGCGATTCATATATGGTGGTAATTCATTATGATCATATGTAAATGTATGAGCTTTACTGTCAGGAGTATGCAATGGTGGTTCTTTTGTTAAAGGAGTTCCAGGTTGTTGATGTTGCTGTTGTTGTTGATGAAGTTGTTGTTGGAATTGTTGTTGTTGAGGTTGTTGCCCCCGAACACTTGTTTGTCGATTAATAATTGTTGATTGAGAATGTTCTTCACTGGGTTGTCGTCTTTCAGGTTCAACGGTATCATGTGGATCATAATTCATATATGAATCATATAAAGATGCATGTGGACCATCTTCAGTTTTTTGATAACCTTTGACCGTAACCGTTGTGGTCTTGGTTGGAATTGGTTCCAAATGAGTGCCATTTTTTAATGATCCCAAAGAATCACCCAATGGTCGAATTGAATGTTTTATTGTTTCACTTAATTGATCCCCATCACGATTGATAAGTCGAGTTTGAGTTGTATGTGTTCCAATAAGAGAGACATTAGGATCATAAGAAAAAGTGAACTAAAATTGCTATTATTTTTTATGTTATGTTGCTTTTTAGTATAGTATACTACCTCCACCAAGAGTGTTCCATTAACGTTGTCATTATGGTATGGACGGCCTTGCAATTTAAGATATTGAGTAGGATTATTTGTTTTGATTAGCTCATTAATCCCAACAATTGCAAGCCCTAAGAATGTGTTATCCGTGTTACTACTCCCTCCACCAGCAGAGGAAGGATTATAAATTTCAAAAAGTATTTCATCGCTTCCATTCGATAAGTCACTGAAAAAAAGCTAGGAAATAATAATCTTTTTAGCTTGATTCCAATTTTAAATATTAAAAAAAAGAGAAATATTAAGAAAGATCCACATACAAATCATAATGCTCGTTCCAGTTTGGACTACTACTTTGACCATAATTTGTTATGTATTTTCTTTGGGGCTCATCCATTTCAATAACAACAAAAGGCTGTTGATTATTACCTAAAGTAATAATAAAAATAATATAAAATATTTTTGTAAGATCATATTTCAAAATTTTTTTTTCTTCTTTTTGAAAGAGTCAAAAGTAAAGGAAGAAGAAAAAAAATGGAAAGAAAGAGGATTTACTACATACTATCATTTATACTAAGATCATAAGCTCTTATGACGTTAACATGAAGTTTATTAAGTGGAGGCGAATTTTGTTCTGCATTATCCTATAAAAATACAAAATAAATTTCTTTGTGTTGTTATTAAAAAAAATTAGTATTTAGAAATAAATGAACTTACAGTTGAGCGATAAAACCTCTTAACAATGTCATTGACATCGGAAGACGAAGGAGAATTGTAGTTCTTGTCGTTACTCGAAATCAAAGATTCCAATTTGAAATTGACAATGGATGCTCCAACGGCTTTACAAATAATGTCATGAATTTCAACAGCTTCTGGACCAGTAACCTACAACAAATATTTCGATAATAGACTTTTGATGTTCATCCCTTTTCTGTAAAAGTGAAATATAAATACCCGTCCTTCTTCAACATCATAAAGCATTATTTCACTTGTTGGAGCTTCAGCAAAACAAATGATCAAATGTGTATGACCAGCAATTGTTGCAATTCGAAGGTCAATCTATAAAAAAGTTTATTTTTGTTTATCAAAAAAAAAGAATAACTTTGTTTTTTTTCTTTGTTTCCTCTTTTAAATTTTTTTGATAAGAAACTTACGTTTGCATTAATATTGGTCAAAAGTGCTTCATAGTTGTTTACAATAAATCTATCGTTTTTTCGTTTTGAAGTAAGCAACTTCAGCGTGGCGCGTTTTATGAAAATATGAGCACGTCCAGACTAAAATTCAAAGATTTTTGTTTTCCCAAAAAACAATAAAAGTTTTACAATTTGATCAACAGGTCCATCAATAAGTTGAAGATTAGAAATTTCAGGTGGTTCTATTTGTCCTTCTTCAAGATTATTTTTATCAATCCGTAAATCATAATGTTCCTAAAAATAATAATATGTTTTTTTTAAAAATGTTTATTTTATTCTTCTTCTTTCTTCTGTTTGTTCCCATCTCTTTTTTCTTTTTTTTTTATTTGCTTACATCATGCAACAAACGGCGAGCAGCATCATCAATTGCATTTAACAATTCGAAATGAAATTGCCTAAACTTTATTCCCGAATAGGAATATATCCAATTGATAAACGAATTTGCCCAAAAACTAGCATTTTTATACTTGCTTTTTTCATCTGTTGTATAACTAAAAAAATTATAATTTTATATTTCTTTTGATCTTCTTCTTCAATGTCTTTTCTTTTACCTATCTAGCAAAGGATTATTTGATGATGTTCCTCTTCTGTGATGATCTTCATTATTGTTATTATTATTATTATTCCTTTCATCAGATGATTGTTGTCTACCAAGTTTAAATACAATTAGATAGCAAATAATACCCACAAGGACCCATGATAATATTAGCCACGCTATACCAGTCATTCGTTCGTTTTTGAAGAAGAAAAAAAGAAACCGAGAGAGAGATGTTAACTAAAAATTGAAATTTTTTTAACGCGTTTTAAAATAGAAAAAATATATATTTAAAAATTATCGTATATATATAATGAGGATTACAGTTTCTGTAAATAAGCAGCTTTAAAAATTATAAAAAAAATAACATAATCTTACAAACAAGAACCATAAAATTATATGGTACTTTTTTATATTTTTTTAGTTGTTGGAAGTATTTAACAAACAAAAAAAGTGAATTTTTAGCTTAAAAAGGTTAAAATCTATTATATAATGTTTTAATTAAAAATTAAAAAAAGCTTATTGTTGTAAAGAGGAGTTCGAGCATCCGCTCGTTGTACACTCATAATATTAGAGTCATTCAAAACTTTTTCGAAGTCAACGAGCCTCGACGTGCTCTCAACTGTTCTTACTTTTTTTTAATATATATTTTTGCTTTCTTTTTTTTCTTGCATCTTTTTTTATTATTATTCTTATTCCTCAAGCAAGGAGTTTTGTTCGTCGCGATCGGCTTTTTTAAAGCTACGGAAGAAGAAGAAGCATTTGCAACCTGTTCATTCTTTTCTTGTGTCATTTTTCTTTTAGGAACCCAAGTAAGTAAGATATGTGGTCGGTTTTTTCTCTATCCTTCATCATCATCGTCTTCTTCTTCTTCTTATGACGACTAACTGCTGTAAGAGAGATTTCTTCCTCTTTTATTTTATTTTTGCAATATTGATATAGATATATGTATATATATATAAAAATGCAAAAACGTTGACACAAATCCATTGAGTAACAACAGCCGGAAAAGCTATTAATGCTGTTTGAAAAGATATCACTTCTTTTGTGCCCCTTTATGCTGCACTTTTTATATATATATCCTTGACACTTAAATTAAGAAGAAAAAAAAGATGAAAAAAGGGTTAAATTTGCTTTTTTTTCTTATTTTGCTTTTTTTTATCACTTTCTTTTTATTCTTTTCTTTTTGATGCCACATACTCACGTTTTTAAAAGAAACTGAAAAAAAAGAAACGTAAAGATTAAAGCTCATTTCCATGAATGAGTAAAAAGTTCTGAAAAAGCAGAAAAAAAATGAATTAAGTTATTATGAATTTTCAATTCATTTTATTTTGCTTATTTGTTTTTATCAATTGCTTTCCTCAAACAAAAAAATGATATAATATTTATGCATGATGTATTCTTTCTTTTCAATGAAAAAGAATTTGGGGTTCTGTTTACGCAAACCGAAAAAAAGAAGAGAGAGAGATAAAGCTGAAGAGAACATGTATTCGCAAACATATGTTATCCTAAAAAAATTATGTCCAAGCAGTTTTTTTTATCTTGTCGCCGTTGTCTTCTTTCATTGTAAAAGCATTTTGGGACATCAAAAAAAAAAGATGTTAGAACGGAAGCAGGCGCATCGAACAGCAGCAGCAACGGCGGCGGCTTTATGTTAGCTGTTTTTCTTCTTCTCTGAAAACGAATGTTGTTCTTTTTTTTTAAAAATGGACGACTTTGAACCCAAATGGAAAGACATGCTTTCGTTCAAAAAAAATGATAGAAATGCTTGTTGCAAACTTTTTTTTTTATTTTCATTTTGTTTCTTTTGTTGAAAAGCAAGAAAAAAAGGAAAAAAAGAGAAACGCTAAATTGAGAAACATTAAAAAGAAACACCGTCACCGCCTAGTTTTTTTGTGAAGTTTCTGCAACATGAAAGAAGAAGATGAAGAAGAAAAAGAAGAAGACGAAAAAAAAAACAGAACGTGTGTTTGTAGCGCAAAAAATAAAATAAAAGAATTGAATGCGCGCAACCGCAACGAGAAAAAAAACCGTGACGAATGTTGCTACTTGCATACGAGAACGGCTGACGGAGTAGTTTTTTTTTGCAGAGCTAAAGCAGCAGTTTGAAGTTGCCAGCGCCCATAGCAAGTGCCCTTGCTACTACTACTACTACTACTATTACGACTACTACGTTCCATTTGTTGTTGGCCCTTCGATGGTTCTATTGCCTAGGCTTGCACAAACGTGAGCCTTCAACATTGTTCACGTCTGGGAACAACATTTTAGCAGCTGCATTTATTCTTCTTAAGCAATCCTTGATTTCTATTTTTTCTCCCTTCTTCTTCTTGCTGTTCTTCTATTCTGTTCCAAACAAACACATTGGTGATAGTATCCCTTTTTTTCCTCTATTTTTTCATTGTCTTCGAATGCCATCGTCGTCGTCATCATCATCATCATCATCAATCTTAAATGGTAGAAATATATTTCATCTTCTTCTTCTTTATTATTTGATGTGATTATCTTTTATCAATAAAGAGCTGCCCTTCTTTTTTTATTCTCATTTTCAAATTGATTATCTATCTGGTACCAAATTTTAAAAAAAAATTCTATTTAGTTACAAATTTTTAAAATGAATGAAAAAATCTTTTTATAGACATACAAAACAATCAAAAAAAAGGCGTAGCTGTGATATATACGTGCATTCACAATATTTTTTATGCAATCAACGACGACATACACAACAAGTTAAAAACGTGTGTGCTACAAACATCTGCAGACATACCGTTTTTTTTTGCAAAAAAATAAAAAAGAATTTTAACTGTTTTTCTCAGTATTATTTTTCTTCCATTGAATTTAACTCAAGAAAGAGAAAAAGAAACATAAATTACTATTTATTTTATTTTGCAGTAATTTTATGTTAAAAAATTTATTATCAGCAGCTGGTTTTGTCTGGTATTATTCTTATTATTATTATGCTTTTATGAATATAAAATTTGCCGTCGTCATACTGTATTTTTTTACTCAACAAAAAAGACATCATCATTCTTTGATTTAAAAAGTTATTAACAAGAAGCAAAAAAAAAGAAAAAGAAGAAGAAAGGGCATATTTTATTCTATGCAACAAACTTGGTGGTGGTAGCAACAACAACATTGCCTATTAAACTTTGTTCAAGCTACTTTTTATTCCATTTTTTAAAAATAATTCTTTTTTTAAAAAGCTGGATAAATACACTCTATTTTTATATAGTCTATCAAAAGGTGGCAATAATACTAATAATAATTCAAAAATAATTTGTATTAAAATTAATAATAAACATTCCCAAAAAAGAAGAAAATTTATTTTATTCAAAAATTACGGTATTTCTATTTTTATTACGGTCTATTTTATTTTGTATTACGGTGATTATACTTTTTTATTACGGTGTTCAACATTTTCAATTTGTTTAAAAGCAGATAATTAATAATTTACATATATATATATATATTTATATATTTACGGTTTTAATTAATATAATTAATAATATTTTTTACAATAATGGGTACTTATTTTCCATATGATAGATTTGTTGAACTTTCTGCAAATGGTGTTGGCTTTCTTGCAGCATTTAATGCTCTACAATTTCAACCTCCAGTAAATGAAATCCGCTCAAATGATAGAGTATGTTCTTCTTCATTTATTTTTTATTCCTTTTTTTCTATTTTAAAAAAAAGAAATAATTTGTGCGTGTGTTCCCAATTAAAACTCGTTGTATATTTTATTTTATTTGTGTCTGTTTAAATTTCTTTTTCTCTCTCTATAAAAATCATGTGCACTTTTGCTGCAAAAAAAGAGAGTTAAAAAATTTTACGTTAATGCTTTTAGTATTTTTTTTGCAAAAAAACTTTTTTTAAATAACGGAAAAGAAAGAAAAGTTGCATTTTCACGTTTTTTTTCACTTTCTTTTTTTAAATGTATGAATTACAAAAAGAGAAAAGAAAAGTCTCAAGCATTGAAGCAATAAACAAACAAAAATAAATAAACCAAAAACTTTTTTTTAATTATCGTTTTTTTTTCATTCTTTTATTTTTTACAGAATAAAGGTGTCAAAAAAGGTGACACTGTCGACACAAACGGAATTCGAAAAAAATTTAACGGCAAACAATGGCGAAGACTTTGTGGAAAAGATGGATGTAATAAGGTGAGCTTTTGTAGAAGTTAGTTACCAGCACACTCATGTTTTTTTATTTTTTTCATACATATTTCTTTTTCTCTCCTCTTTTTTTCTTCTACTTCTTTTTCTTCCTGAGTGTTTCATTCAAAACATACAGAAATTTGGTCTAGAATTTTAAATTGTTTTTTTTTCGTTTTTTTTGTTTGTTTCCAACTAACTGCAATATTTTTTTTTGTTTTTACGTTTTTTTATATTTAAAAAACGTTTTTAATTTGTTACTCATCCATCAAAAAAAATATTTTTTTGAAAACACATATATATATTAAAAGAGCTTTAGTTAGTTATTTTTCTGTTATTTTTTTCCATTTTGTAACATGATAAATGTATTTTTTTTTGTTAAATGTAAAATATGAGAAATCAAACCTTAGGTCAATGTTATTTCTAATGTCATTGGAGACGTAATCGATTGCATTACGCTGTATGCTTCTTAATGCGTTTTGCTTCTTCTTTTAGTTGGCATTTTCTTTCTTTTTTTATGAAAAAAAGCTTTTCTTCTGCTTCTTCAGAAGTCTTTAAGAAGAAGAAGAAATCTCATCTGTTAGAATATAAAAAATCTAACATGTGAGAATCTTAGCTATTGTCACAAAAAAATTTTTGTTTCTCACGCTAAAAACTTTTTTTTTTCAAATGTTTCTTCCGTTTTTTTCTTCTTCTTCTTACTCTGTTAGCATATGCTTCTCTCTTCTCCATAGTAAAAGTCAAGCACAGATTTTATTTTTTAACTAGGTTTATTTTTTTTTGTTATTTAAAAGTTTATGTTTTTTTCTTTCTTTCTTCTGTTTATTGCGTTTGTATTTTACATTTTTTTTCTAAAAAAAGGTATTAAAGTTATTTACAATCTTTGTTAAAATTAAATTTTTTTTGTTTTATGAGTGCTATTAGACTTTAAAATTAAACAAAATCCCTTTGGCTAAGCTCTCCTTCTTTTCTTCATTGGTTGCCCTGCTGCTGGTTGTGGTAGCTTCGTGCTCACCTAACATTTTCTACTTCTTTTTTTTCCTCTCATTTTTTTTGTCTTTTTTTAGCTAAAGCTTACAACGGCGTATACGAATTTAGTTTCCGTTAAAAAAAATGAAAAAAATGGAAAGCAAAAAATAATGTTAAAGATTTAGTGTCTTTCGTCTTTTTTTCATTTTCTTAAAATGATATCTTATTTTAAATTTTATTTTAAAAAGTGTTTTAATATTTTTTTTTGAATTGCAGGAATCACAACGTCGTGGTTATTGTTCAAGACATTTATCACTTCGATCAAAAGTTGATGGCCGTGACGTAGTGTTATGCTCGTGGAATTCAACAAGGAATACACTTCGTCATCGAATGTCCTCTAAAAATCATCGTATGATAAAAGATAGTAAGCTTTTTTTTGTATATTTATATTTTCTTGTTTCTCTTGTTCTCTTCGATCCTTTTAAAAACAATGAACAGCTGTATTTTTTTAAAAAGAGGTTAGCTTGGCTCCTCTGGCAAAAAAAAAGAATATATAAAAATTTGAAAGAAAAAAAAACACGAGAGTAAAGAAGGACAAGGAAGGCCACACGCGTCGCAGATGGCTTGAACGGCTTTTGCGCTTTGTTCCTTTCAACGTCCGCGTCTTTTTTTTTACGAGTCGACGCAACGTATTTTTTCTTTTCTTTTTTTTCTCGTATTTTTTTTAAAAAATAAAAAAAGCATAGGCCGACCACATCTGTTGCGATTTCACAACCTCTTTTTTTGCATTGTTAAACTGGCATATATATAAAAAAAATCAGCTAATGTTTATTGTGTAACAAAATACAATGCTTACACAGAATTTTTTTGTATTTTTTTTTCAAAAAAAGAAATTTAACGTCTTATTGATTTTCAAGCTAATGTAACAATTATTTTTTTATCACGTACTAAATTTTTTTTAAAATGATCGATTTTCTTCCAATTTTTTTCTCCTTATCATTTTTGTTTTGTTTCTTTTTTTTTTATTGAATCATAAATATTTTTTTTAGAATCTGAACTTGCAAGTGATCTTTCTTCCCCCTTTGATTTGCATAACTTTAGTGGAATTTCATCCAAGCAGGCCATAAATTTGCATAATTTGAGTTACACCGAAGCAGAAAATATTGGCTTATTAGCCGATTTCAAAGCAATGAATGCATCTCTTAAAGCAGATTACACAACAACAAAACCAACTCTTGGATATTTGGATCCAATACATCTTTTGCCTTTAGTTTTAACACGCAATCCTTCAACAATTAAATCTCCTGAAGAACAATGGTCGTTAGGTGATGGTAATAACAAGGTTTATGTGCATTCAATTGGAATTGGTAAGTTTTATTATTTTTTCAAAAAAAAATCCAGTAAACTTTAGTCTATGCTCTTTTTTCAATTTTTTAGCCGACCATTTTATTGTAAATGCGTCACAATGCATTGGATCTGCATTCAATCCAATTGTTTCGTGGCATCAGATTGCGCCAATTGTAAACAAATCATTAAAAAGCAGCTCAACGACAGCCTCAACAATAACTTCGGAAGAAATTTCCACAAAACATGCTGCTACAAGTCAGGTATGTGTAATGAAAAAAATAGGAATAAAAAAAGCTGCATTGAAATGTGCTAAACTTTGGTTTCTTTTTTTGAGCTATAAATTTATTTTTCCAAAAAAAACCCCAAAAACACATTAATTTCTTTTTTTTCAATTTCAGAAAGGAAATAACCCACAAAATATTATAATGGAAAATTTGGATCTTAAATTACCACAAGTTTCTCAAGGATTTATTGAATATCTTAAAGAGCCATCAAAAGATGAAAAAAATAATGCATTTTTACCATTAACCTTTAAAGGGATAGAATTGGGTGTCACGCCATTAAATATTTGTTTATCTCCAACAAGACATTATTCCAAAAAGGAAGAGATTTTTGTTCATAATCCAAATCCAAAGCCTTCAACATCTGAATTTACACCAACTATACCAGAAATACCAACACCAAGCTATCGAAAAAAGAATGTTTCAATGGACCATAATCATAAAAGTATGTTTTTCTTATCATTTGTCTTTTTTTTACTTCCGTGTTTAAAAAACATGTTTAAATTTTTTAGAAGGAAAGAAAGATAATTTTGTTGTAACATTGGAGGCAAGTGGGGATGAAGGTGAACCCCTTACCCCAAAAATTGGTGCAATGCATATTCGACGTCCCATGAATGCATTTATGATTTTTTCGAAGCGGCATCGCCCAATTGTACAAGAAAAATTTCCAAATAAAGATAATCGAGCTGTTTCAAAAATTCTTGGTGAATGGTGGTATGCTTTAGGACCTGAAGAAAAGCAAGAATATCATGAACTTGCAAGTGAAGTAAGCAAATAGCAAAAAAAACGAGAAGCCTTTTTATGCTATTTTAAATTTAGGTAAAAGAAGCACATTTTAAAGCACATCCAAAATGGAAATGGTGTAGTAAAGATGCAAAGAAAAAAGATGGCACTGATAACGCTGCACAACATTCATCAGGTGAAGATGGAAGTGAAACAGAAGGTAGTCGTATAATTAATGGAACTAAACGAATGGTAATACTTTCATTCTTCTAAAATTCCGATTAAATGACGTTTATTATTCCTATTTTAAGCATAATGGAGAGATGTCAGAAACATCCAAAACGGGTGTTGACGTACGCGGGCGTACGTCAACAGATTCAGGGATTTCTAGTAGTTCACAGCCGTTTGTTTTAATGCCAACCCCGGCTCAACGTGGAATGGCAAAAGGACAGAAAAAATCAAAAGTTTTTATTAATTGCAATAATGGAAGCAATGATTCTCGAAGCGAAAATAGTGGAAGTGATTATGATCTTACAGTAAGACATTTTTTCCGTTCGATATTACTGTAACATTTGTATCTAATTATTTTAGGCTGGACCAAAAAGCCCTTACAAAAAGTTATTTAAACGTAATGATGACAGTATGGATAGAGTATTAACAAAAGTAAATTTTGCGAATAAATTTGCAAATTTACCTGCATTTGCACCAACCCGTGGTGGCGCCATGTCACTACCAACAACTCCATCAGCACTTTTACGAAATTGGATGATAGAAAAACATCAACAACCAGAACGGGCAGCCCTTCCAACACCACCTAAAAGTGCATTCGTCTTTCCGGTTCGAAATGAAAGCGGAAGTTTCTTCTTTGGACCTAATTTTAATCCAACTCAAGAACACGTACATGTAATTAATTGAAATATTCTTTTTTCTGACCTAAAAAAATAATGAGAATTAATTTTTATAGGGTGCAATTTTGGAAGATTCTGATGAAGCATCAATTTATAGTCCGAATACTCCAAGAACCCCAATGGGATCTGAGAAATCGTTGAATCGAAGGCTGCTTGATCAACGCCGTCAACTGATTGTTCAGCTGCTAAAAGATCATGGACTTTATCCATCTGGTAAAAATATAGAGAAAATCATACAAATTTTTATTAAAAACATTTTTTTCAGCTGATGTAATTTTTCAATTTCAACAAGCTCATATTAATATATTTCCAAATCGGCAATTACTAACACTTAAAATTCGTGAAGTAAGACAAAAAATTATGGCTGAATCCCCAAAATTACCTCCAACACCTCGAAGTCATTGTTCTGCAATTTTTGAATGATAACAAACAACATTTTTGATAAAAAAAAGACAGAAGCCTTGCATCAAACATCTTTAATTTATCATAATAAAATATAATTTTACTTTGTCAAATTGTTGTTTTTTGATTTTTCTTTGTTCTTTTTCTTCTTTTTCTTAAAGTGCAAAAACGGTCAGACGCTAGACATGACGCTCACAATATATTTTTTTCTTCTCTATCTCGGTAAATAAAAAGTTTTATATTTTTTATGAAATGAATAAGATTTTCTTTCAACAATGATAATGTTGACGGTGATCAAAACAGAAAATGAAATATTTATAATGAATAATAAAGAAAACAAAAAAAAGATCAAATGTTTAACTGGGTCGTCGACTTCTTGACAACTTTTACTAACTTACTTTTCTTTCTTTCAACGTTATTATTTGTATTAGAATGAATTTTCTTTTGTTTTTTTCTCTTAAAGAAACGGTATTTTTATGCTCTTGTTCTTTTTACGCGCGGCGCGTGAGCCAAGAAAAGAAAAGGAAATATATTGGCGTGAGTATTAAATTTTGGTTAAAGAAATTATTTTGAATGTGATCTCACCTGATAAGACATTAAACTAGAGAGAGACAAAAAAGAAATGAATTATAATCGGCTCTGTGATTTCTTTTTTATATATGTATTCTGATATATTCTGATTACCGCATTATTCCCCTGCTTAACAAACAAACTATATATTTCATTTTTCATTCCTTTTTTCATCAATCCCTTCTTTTCTTTTCGCTTTCAAATATTGATACTGATATTAATATTGATAATAATATGAAGTGATTGTTTTTCTTCATAGATGATTATAGTGGCAATGAAAGGCATTGTCTTAGTGAAGAAATTAGAGAGAGAAAAAAGAGAGAGAGAAAGAGACACTTTGTTCAATCTTTTGCAACAATTTTATTATATTTGCAATGTCGACCAACCCTCATTAAATTGATAACCACCACAATCAAAGAAAACTGTCAAAAGAGGGCTGGTAAGAAGGGTATTGGGGAAAGGTAAAAATGTGGAAAGAATATAAGATAGAGAGAAAAATAGGAATCAAGCTACATACATTTTAAAATATTTGCGCGTAGTATTTAAATCGTCAAAATTGCAAAAAAGAGATAGGTTTCTCAAGTTCCTTTATTTGTAGAAAGAAAAACTATCTTATTCAATTTATTTATTATAAATTCTTTGAATAGGAAAAAAAAAGGTATGACTGATTTTCAACAAGTTCTTAATGATACGGTGGAAGTTATGCAACATCCAATAGAATCTTTTGGTGCCTTAGAATATTCTGAAAAACTTTTACTTGTTAGTATTACATTCCTTTTGATAGCATTTTATATTTGTTTTGATGATTTATTAAAAGCTCCAACTAGTATGTTCTATTTTTTGCTTGGGTCTTTAAAATTAAACCATTTTCACAAATTTTTTAGGAGCAAAAAATGCAACAAAATATTATATTTTTAAAGGAATTAAAGCCATTCCAATTGTTCGCCGAAAATTAGATGCTGAAATTACAAAGGTTGAAAAAGATCTTTATCACAGTATTCATTATTGTGATGACACGAATACCTCATATCGAACACTTCCCGAAGAAGGATTATCAAAGGATCGATTGTTTGAACTTGCCAATGTATATGATAAAATGGAAACTCCTGCATATCTTGAAGGAAAAGTATCAGGTGCGGTATTCAGTGATGAATCAAATGAAGATGAAATTGCTGTGTACAAGGAATATTCATCAAAGTTTGCATGGTCCAATCCATTATGGCCTAAATTATTCCCAGGTGTTCGAAAAATGGAAGCAGAAGTTGTTCGAATGACTTGTGATCTTTTGAATGGGGATGAAAATTCATGCGGAACTGTAAGCTTTCTTTATTCTAATTTTTATGACAAAATTAATTAGGATCCCCTTTTATAGATGAGTACTGGCGGTTCAATGTCAATTATTCTTGCCTGTTTAGCCCACCGTAATCGAGCATATTCAAAAGGAATTAAAAATCCTGAAATGATTCTTCCAAGTAGTGCTCATGCAGCCTTCTTTAAAGCTGGAGAACTTTTCAATCTCACCATCATTGAAATTCCCGTTGACAAAGATACCTTTACCGTCAGCGTTTCAAAGATCAAAAGTTCCATCAGTTCAAGAACAGCTTTAATCGTTGCATCTGCACCAAATTTCCCCTTCGGAACAATGGATGACATTGAAAGCATCTCAAAAATTGCACTAAAATATGATGTTCCACTTCATGTTGATGCATGCTTGGGTGGATTTTTATTACCATTTATTAATCGAGAAAAATATGGTATTGCAAAATATGACTTTTCACTTCCTGGTGTTGCAAGCATGAGTGCAGATACTCATAAATATGGCCTCACCCCAAAAGGTTCATCAGTTGTTTGCTATCGAAGCAAGGAATATTTACATCATCAATATTTTGTTCAACCTGACTGGCAAGGCGGTATTTATGCTTCAGCAACATTGGAAGGAAGTCGAGCTGGAATTAATATTGCTTTATGCTGGGCTGGTTTACTTTTCCATGGACGAAATGATTATGAAGAAAAAGCAACCAGCATAATTGAAGCAACAATCAAAATTCGTGATGGTCTTGCAAAAATTCCTGAAATTAAAATGCAAGGAAAATCAAATATTTGCATTGTTAGCTTTACTTCCGATAAAATTGATATTCATCGCTTCCATGGAATGCTAGGTGAACGAGGATGGCAATTATCAAATTTACAATTCCCCTCTGGGTAAATCTTTTTATAACATGGAATTCTGTATTTTAACATTATGCAAATTTTTTAGTGTTCATATTATGGTCACATTAAATCATACAAAGCCTGGTGTCGTTGAATCCTTGCTTGAAGATTGTGAAGAAGTTGTAAAATTAATTCGTGAAACCCCAAATGAAAAGCCTGAAGGCGCTGCAGCTTTGTATGGAATGGTACAAAAAATCCCAGATCGATCAATCATTAAAACTTTTGCACATACATATTTAGATACATGTTATTCAATGCCAGAGAGTAACAAAAAATTAATTTAATTTAAACTTTTTTGTATATTATATTTAAAAAATAAAGATCATGACATTTAATTCATTCATTTTCTTGTTCAATTACACACATTTGATTAAGTAAAAAACTAATTTTTTTGCGACACTGTAACAAAAAATAAGAATAAAAGGTTAAAAACACTTTAAATTAATATCAAAAGAAAGAAATATGAAAGAGATGAATTAAGAACGATATCGAGCAGCTCGCAACAAATCAGTGTCATCTTCTTTGAACGGTAAACGTTTTATTAAACGTTCCATAAATTGCTGTTTTAAAATTGAAAATCCTCCAGGTTTATTTAAAAGTGAGAGATCAAGACCATCTGTCAATATTTCGAGATCTGGTAAATTACTAACCATATTTAATTCATCAATCATTTGAGGGGTTAAATATTTTAAATTTTGTGAAACTGATGTTCGAACATCTGAAAGTTGTTGCTTTGGCTTTTCAAAAACCACAACTGCTGCAACCGGGGATGAAGGGGCTGGGGATGTGGTGGTTATTGGTGTTTGGGTAGTTGAAGGAAGAATTTCATGATAATTAATAATTCTATCATTAACTCGTTTTCGAGTTGTATCAATTTTCTTTCTTGATTCACCTCTTAAATTATTATTATTAGATTTTGATTGACCAGAAATTGGAAAAATCTTTTTATGAATAGTTTCAAGAGTTTTGAGTTCATTTACAGTTAGCGCAGAAAGATTTAAATCTTGTTTAAAAGGTGATCCAGCTGTCGAAGGATTTTCACTTGAAAGTCTTGTAACATCAGATGGAAGATTATTTGTTGCAATTCCAAAAGTATTTTTATGTTGTTGTTGAATTTGATTAATTGATAATGGCACAATGGGCGTTGGCGCCCGTCGTGTTTCACCTGGTTTCCATGAAAAAACTTTTTCTTCATTTCTAAATGATGAATCTGGGCTGCTGCCATATTGATTGTTAAATGTTGCTGTCGATGAAATTGGTGATGGTGATTCATTATATTTCAATGAATTAATTAATGATGGAATAATTGGGATAATTGGCGCCACATTTTTTAAAAGTTGTACCCATTGTCCTAAACTTGGCACATTCTGGGCATCTAGTGATGGGGGAGAATTTTTTGCTGGTGTTGATTTATCGGATAAAGTTTCTGTTGTATCATCTTTTGATTCTGATTTTTCTGCAGATTGCTGCTCTTCTTCTGATGATTCTTTTTCAGTACAAAAGTCATCTAAACATCTTGAAATTGATGACTTTAATGTTGTTGTTTGTGATGGCGTTGTTGTTGTTGTAATAATTGATGATGTTGATGTGGTTAATGGTAAATTAATTGGAGTTGTTTCAACTTCCGTTGAAGATTCTATATGCTCTGATACAACTAATAAAATTCGAGGCCGAACTTGTGGTGGTTTTTCATTCTCTTTTTTAACTTTTTCCCAATCTTCATACGTAATCACTTTAATTTGATTTTGATCATTAGAATTTCGTATTTTTCGATTTTTACACAGCGATCCACCATCAAAGATTAAATTACTGATAGCAACAACGCTATCTTTGTTAGAACCAAATGCACGAAAAATTATCTAAAAAAATGCAAAAATGTTGTAATTTAAAAACGTGTTCATCGTGTGCTTTTTACCTGATATGATTCAGAATGAAAAATTTTTGGTATTGTATAATTCGTCCATTCATTAAACCTTTCAATTTTAATTTCATTACATTTTGAAAACCTTGAGGCAGAATTTAAGAAGGTTCGATAACAAACAAATAATTTTGCATCGGGTGTGACATATGTTTGAAAGTTAATTTGTATTGGTTCTGCTTGACATAAAATTCCATTGCTAATTAACGACGCACTTCCTGAACGTTTATTAAATTGCGCAAAAGCAATAGATTCAAATGTTGAAGATGAAGGGGCAGTAATCACACCACTTTTTGTAGTATTAATAACCTTTGATATTTTCCATCTATTTGGGTTTTCAGGTGGTAGAGAAATGGATGACCATTCACAAAATGTTGAAGAGAAATTACAATTAAGCTCTTGAATTTCATTGATATATAAAATTTGGGGTTGTGATTCTGAAAATACCTTCTTTTTGATTAATATGAGAAAAAAAGAAAAAGAATTTTTTTACCTACCAATAAAAAGGAATTTATAAATCAGAAACGTGATAAAAAGGTAGAGCTTCATTAACAATCAATAACACACAAAAATAATTGAAAGTCCGATGATTTCAAAGGAGAAGAAAAAGAAAATTTGACGACGTTTTTGCATCCGGAAAAAAAAGAAGGAATTCATTCATCCATCGATTGTCTAATCCAAAAAAATCTTTTTTTTTTCTTACAATTGCGCAACCGCAGGGCTTAGAACAAAATGTAACCACGAAAAATATAAAAATGCATTTATGTGTATTCGTCACAATTATATATTTAAAAAATGCAATAAAAAAAAAAGAAAAATCAAAAAGGTCATAATAAATTCAATTTTTTGCATAAAAAAGCTATGTGCAATCTTTGAAATAAGTATTTTTAGAAAGTATTTTTATGTTTCAAAACAAAAATATATTTATTTTTAAAGCTGTCCATTTTTGTCTAGCTTTTTTTTGATTATTCAGAATTCGAAGGTTAAAAATGCTGCACTTTTTTGATCTGTCATTTGTTGATTTAAGGTTTCAAAAAAAAGAAGAAATCCTAGAATGGACTTTAAAAGCATATAAAAGAATTAAATAAAGATGCCTCAGTTGACCATATTTTTTTACAAATGCTTGACCGAACAATATCATTCTTTGTTATTTTTGTGTTTCAATTTTCTATAGCTTTATCAGTAAATAAACAAGGTGTTGAAGAATTGCTGAAACTTCAATTAAGAGATGAATATTTATTGGGTAATTTTTGACTTTTCTTTTTGGATTTCATGTTGCTAATTTTCTTACAGAACAATTTTTACTTGATGAATTCAGTTACAAAGGTGCAGAAGATTTGATAAATCCAATGACGGATTTGCCATTCAGAGATATTCATGCAGATAACTTTTTTAAAGCTGGAGTGTAAGAATTGTTGCAATATTTGAAAACTTCTAAAATTTATATTTGCAGAATACAAATATCACATCTTCGACAATATATTGAAGGAAAAAATCATACAAAATTATTCGGACCTTTAAAGCTTAAACCATGGGTATCAATTGAAGTTTTAAAGAATGAACTTGCAAAATGTGGGAAACAGTATAATTATGTTTCAACAACACAGCAGCATTTTTCGGTTTGATAAATATAGTTTTTATTAAAATAAGATTAATTTACAGTATAATAAACAAATATATGGTACCATGAATATTATGAAATTTGGTTGCAGATATGCTTTTGATGAAGTCATTGTATACGGTGTTGGAATGGAAAGATTTAGATTTCGTTTTAAAGATGTTCTGTTAAATAAAATGTAAGTAATTTATTAAAAACTTAAGTTTTTTAAATGCTCTTCTTTAGTCAAAGATATTGGGCTTCAACAGCTCGAACAATTACAATTAGGGATATGCAAAAACTTATGAATTATTTTTCATCAAGATTTGCGGCATCAATGCAAGAACACTTTGAACGAGAAGTCAAAAAGCTTACTGCAATTACAGATGAAATTGAAAATGAAGAAGATGAATTAGGAATTACAGAAGAACCAGAATACGGTGAACCAAAAACCACAACTGCAAAAGTGGTTAAAAAGGTTATAATAAAACCAAAACGTAAACATAAAACAAAAATTCCATCAACAACAACCACAACGACAAGTACAACATCAACAACAACTACCACGACTACCACTCCACCATCAATTTTATTGACAACAGAAATAAATGAAGAGAATTCAATTCCAAATGTTGAAGATTATGAAACAACAACACCGAATGAAACTGAATCAGAAATTGAAACCGAAACAACTGAGGGCGGCGATTATTATGAAATATCGACAACATCGGAACCTGAATATCCTGATTCTGAAGTTGTAACGGATACAACAGAAGAACCTGAAGCTTTTGCTTTTTATCCATTTGTAACTTCATCACATGGATGTGTTCAAATGGATACAAATTATAATAAAACAGGTAAAATTTTAAAAACAACTTCTGAGTATGATTTTAACAACCAATTTTTAGCACGCTGCAATAATCTTAAAAGTATGCGATTAAATGCAAAAGAGAAACTTTTTGCGTTATTTCCAAGTGATGAAATCGAAGAACTACCGTATATGACCAAGGATCACACATTTCAATTTGCGTCTTTTCCAGTTAAATATAAAACAAAATTATCCATTTTTAACCACTTTTTTAGCTCACGATACGAATAATGCTAACAAATCCTGCAAAAGTACCTGAAATTTTAGATATCTTTCAAAAAGATATGAGTGCTGAAAGCAGAGATGTCATAGAAAATTGTATTGATGAATATTGTGATGAACCTGATGAAGTAATTGGCATGCCCTGATTCTCCAATTTTTATCGTTAATTTTAGATTGTTGAAAAGTCTCCTGGGGATGATGTGGATGAAAATAATCCTGATGACCATCATCCAAAAGATACTCATAAATTTTTTCAAGACAGAGCATTGAGATATAATTTATCTCCAAATAGTACACTTTTAGTGTATGCATCTTCTTCACCACAATTTCAATTGGAAGCTGCAATGAGAAGAAAGAATTTTAATGCAAAGTAAAAAAAACAAAAAATATTAATTTATGTTAAGCGAAATATTTTTAGACGAATTATTACAAGAATATTACCATCTGATACAAAAGCTCTATGGCATGATTTCATGGAATCACAGGTTGCTGAAACATTTGCTGTTCATCATCGGCCGGCACTTTTAGAACACTAATGACTTTTTCAGAATCTTTTGCGTGTTTTGTCTTTTTACGTTTAAAAATAATAAAATGTAAAAAAGTAATCATAAGTGTTTATTAAAGTAACAAAAACATGCGAAACCATATAACATTATTTTGACTTTTAAAAAGAATCTAAAAGAGTCATCTTTCTATTATTACTAATCTTCTGGTGTCATTTGTTTACGAATTTTCAAAATTTCTTTATCTTTCACAAATTTTAACTTGCTAATGTTGTTTAAAAGATAAAAAATGTTTTTAAACTTACAAGTTTTAAAATATTTTTTATATCTTCAGACAATATGTATTTTGTTTCGAAGAAAACCTTCAACACTTCACTGCAGAAAAAAAAATGCAGTAAATCTTAAGAATTGCTTTATCCATTTTTTTTTGCTACATTGAAATACAAAATTACACACTAGAAGAAGGAAAAAGAAGAAGAATAAGAAAAAATAGATTTGAAGAGCGCATAGGTCGAGGAAAAAAACTTCAACCACCAACTTTTTACCTTCAAAAATAAAAATGTACGTTTGACTTTCTTTCTTTTCCTCATCTCCTTGAGAGATATAGAGCGACGATCTTTTCCTTCTTCCAACAAGTGGCTTTGTCGTTGTTAAAGCTTTTCTTCCGCCGTAAATTATTGACGTTAAAGCCATGCTTGTTAAAAATTCTATTATTTTTTTTGTTAATTGGAAACTTTTTAAAAGACTAAATTGTCTATTTTTTCACAGGTTGTAGCAAAAAAATACAATGCCAAAAGCATCGTGTTTTGTTTTCCTTTTCTTCTTTTTTTTCTTCTTTGAAAAACTTGCTATTGTTTAGTTGTTTGGAGCGCGCATCGAAAATAAAGTTTCACTTTTTTTATTCATTTTTTTTTTCTTTTCAATTCAAAGCTAATCTTATTTATTGTGTTTTTTTTACTCCCGAATTGTAATGGACTTTGTAGCTGTTGTTGTCTTTTCCTCCCGAAAACTATGCATGTTTGGGAGTAATTCTAACTCTTATTTTTAATTTTATAGCAAAATGCTGCTAAAATTTTTGATACTGGCAAGTGTTATTGTGTCATGTTATTCAAGACTTTGTCCCATGAATAATCATACAGTATGCAATGATAACATGGGTGAAGAAGCTTGCGTTTGTGCCATGGGTTTTGCAGAAGTAAGTTTTGAAGGGTAATTAATGTTGAAATACAGTACAAATCTTTAAAAAATTAGCATAAAAAGTTTTTACAATTTTTTTATGATTCCCTTTTAAAACACTGTAATCAACAAATATAACAACATTTCTCTTTTTTAGGATTCTCCACCAGAAAAATCATGCAATCTTGTCATTAATTATAAAGAGAACCCAGATTTTCAAGTTGTTACTGTCAAATTTAAGCTTGATGAAACTGCAGCAATTCATGATTCATTCCCTGAAACAAGATTTAAAGAAGAAATTGGAAGTTCATTGAAAGAAGATGAGGTTTAAAATCAGTGATTTCTATATAGATGTTTTTTTAAAAACATTTTTTTCAGGATGATATTCTTATTCTTCGTCAAGGATGTTCTGAAGATGATCAACAATTTATTGTACAATTTGTCGTAAAAGACAAAGAATCTGAAAATGCTGAAATTCCATATGAACCAGATGATTTTGTTGATCCTGAAAAAATTGTAAGCAAAATGAAGGTTATTGGATTTTTAACCCAAATTGCTGATTTTGATGTTGATGAAATTGTTGCGGTTTGTTTTTTTGCGAAGTTTTTTGCTTCTAAAATCATTCCAAAAATATTTTAGACAGAAGAATTGATTCAAATTGAAGGATATGCTGATAATAGCCTTTTAATTCTTCAAGCTGCAATTGTTGCAGTTGTGGTTGTAATTTGTTGCATGTTAGGAATTTGGGTTTTTGCTCGAAAAAAGGATGATCCAGAATATTCTGATAATTTACAAAAGGTGTAAAAAAAGTGATCCAATTTTTTCCTCTATTTTCTTTGTTAGTTTTTTATTCACTGTTTTAAACAGTGATTTTTTTTGATATGCTCAATAAAGGTTGTGATATATTTTTTTGATTATAAAATAAAAAGTATTTTTTAAAAAAATAAAATAAAACATCTGTGATTTTTTATTTATCAAATATATAAAAAAAATCTTGAATGAAATTTTAGCAAACAAAAAGCCCACACAAATATCGCAACTGTTGTTTTTTTTTGTTTAATTAAAAAAAATTCTATTTGTTCCGAAAAAAAATAGAAACGGAATGCATCCACCTGGATAAATTCAATTCCTCGTGAGCTTCTCTCTTTTTATTTATTAATGAATGTTTTTCATTTCTCTTGTTTTTGACCAATGCAAAAGTCTCAGGTATGTATGTATATGAATGAATGTAATCAACCCACCCATTTTTTGAAAAAATAAACGGAAGAAAGCTATTAAGATGGGATATAAATTTTTCTGACTAGCTATAATCTAAAGCCGTATATTTTGAAAAATAATTAAATAATTTTTTGGGACGACCAAAAAAAGTAAAAAATTGCTATTAAAAAAACAAAAAAAAGTGACCAATGATTTTAATCTTTTTTGAAAATGAAAAAAAAAGGAAAGAAAAACTTGGGCCACATTTTAAAACCTTTTTTTGTGCCAAAAAAAGAGGAGGAAGGAAAAAAGGCAATATGAGTTTCCGTAAAAAGTTTTTTTTTATTCTCTGCAACAGCATTTTTTGTTGCTTTTTTTGTTGACAAGAATGAATGCCTACAGGCAAGAATAGTGAAGAGTAAAATGCGACCAGAGAGCAATTGCGTTTTTTTGCCAATTCAAAAATATTCAATGGGAAAAAAAGAAGCATGTAACTGCTTTTAAGTGTTCCAAAATTTTAATGCTTTTGTTTTTTCTTTTCTTTTAAAAAAAGCAAATCAAACTTTTTTTTAAGATCATGAGACTCAAAAAAGTGTAGATAAGCCTCTGAAATAAGTCATGTCTTTTTTTGCCCATTTATTTCATGAGCATTCAAATTGATGACAGTGTTCTATTTCTGCTTCTTTTTCCATTCTCGCCTTTTTTTGTACAATTTGATGACTAAAATAGAAGAAGAAATGACACCACCACTGATAAGAAGAAAAAGCTGCTGCTGCTCCTGCAGTTGTTGGTTGTTATCAAAATTCCTTTAATTTAACAAGGACTACTAATCACACCTTTTTTTTTGAAAAAAATAAAAATTCTGTTTTTGGCAAACAGCCATTTTTCACTCATCTCTCATTAAAAAAGTCGTAACGAAAATATATATATATATATGTATAAGAAGTGTGGGGAAAGGATGACGCAATTATAACAGATAATTCCTTCGCAAAAAAAGAAAACAAGCAGTAAAAGTCCGCAACAACAACGGTGACACAAAAGAAAGCAAGCATGATGAAATTTTGCTGTGAAAACAAACATTTGAAAAAAAAAGGATGAGAAAAAATCAAATGTTTTTTTTGTATTCATCGTCGAACTTTAAAAAGAAAAATCAAAAATCTTTATAAAATTTTATTGTCTTTTTTGCAAAAAAAAGTGTTTTTTAAATCGGCAAAATGTTGTCTAGAAAAAAGAAAATTTTTAAATAAAATATTTATTTTTTCTTCAAAAACCGAATACATTTTTTAAGCAACAATTTATCACCAATACAATATAATAATAATAATAAAAACATAAGGCAAATACACATATAAGTGCCATCAAAAGAAACAATATCATGGCAACCCCAGATAAAAGAAGAAGTTCAACAATAAAAAAAAAGAATAAGAATGTTTTGGGAAAGCAAAAAAGAACATAAAGAAAGTATATTTTTTTAATAATCATGTATAACAATGAAAGAAGAAAGGGGGGAACAATATACACATACCGGAATAAAAGCCGAAATAGATAATATAGTTTTCTTTAAAAAAACAAATTGAAGTTTTTGATATGTAAACCCGTCATCAAACATCATCATGGATTATGAGTTTGGACTCGTTGCAGTAGTAGTAGTTGTAGTAGTACCATCATCATCAATAGAATTCTTTTTATTTGATTTGAATACAGATGTTAATTTATTGATAAAGCTTTTTTTATTTGTTGATGGAGAAGCTTTATCACCTTGTGTAGAGGATGGCGACACGGTCCCACTATTTTCAGCTGAAGCATTCTCAGAATTTGTTAATGATTGAGTTGGATCAACAAAATTCTTTTTTGAAATAACTCGTAAATCATCTAATGCAACGGAGCGTGGTTTAACAACAACTTTTTGAGGGGAATGCACATTTGGCTCGGATGCCGGAACATTAGTTAAATTTCCACCACTTGAAGTTGGCATTTCAACGCCTTCTGCGATTGCAGCCAATGGCATTCGAGATGATGCTGATAATTTTGGTGGACTTCTTGAAAGATTTGGTAATGATAAATTTCCAACACTTTGAGCATTTCGTTTTTGAGTTGGAGCAATTTTAATTCGTTGACTTGTTGAAGAATTTTTAGCAAAATCTTGAAGGCTTTGAGCTCGAGACCGGACATTCTTAATTCGAGAGGTTTGAATTTGTTTTGTTTGAAATAATTTCATATCTTTAGTAACAATTGGAGCCAACATTTTTTCTGATGATGATAATAAAAAAATATAATATAGAAAGAATGTTTTATCAAATTAATTGAAAAAAATATAATAAATGAATAAAACGAATAATCAGGGAATCACAAAATACACAAAATATTTTCTTTTTCTTTTTTTTATATTTGAATGTAGTATTTGGTTTTAAAAAAATAACACAACAATAAAGAAGCTAGCAACAAAAACCAAAGGCACGTGTGATCCTTTCCTCTCGTTAGTATTTATTTTTTTTGCAAAAAAAATATTTAAAGGACTTAAGATCAGAATAAGACGTCGTTGCACCGTGTTCTTCTACTTGGCCCGGAAACAAAGATGAATTTCAGTGGCGCCGAAGATGATGATGATGATGATGGCTGCTGCTGCTGCTGCTGTTGGGAGGTTAACGTGACAAACTGTTCGCTTACTGATCAGAAAATTCTTTCCACGCGGGTCACAAAGGTGACGCAAAACAACAGTGCGTTCTTCCAGTGATTGTAAAGGAAATTTCTTTAGAGACGAACAAGAATATTTGCACGCACACAGTTTTGTTATTCCCTTTTAGTTGAATTTGAAATATAAAAAAGTGGGAAAGAAAATAAAAGATAGCTGTGTGTGCAATACTCAAGCGCCGCCCGTACGTGTATTAGCTGGAAAGAAGAAAAGAAGAAGAAAAGAGAGAGAAAAAGAAAGGAGAAGAAAATTTTTATAGAAGCGGAAGGCCTCCTTTCTGGGCGACGGGGCGGTCTCTGAATTGGCGCCGGGTAGGGAAAAAAACAGACGGGGAGCAAAAAAAGACTACTAAAAAAATTTTTCAATGTTCAAAGCTGAAACATTTGTGTGCAGAGAAAAAAAGGAAGAGAAAAAAGAGAGAGAAAGAAAAGGAATTACGAAAGAGAACCGGGCAGCTGTGAAATGCTTGGGCTGGCAGCTACTTTTTTCTCCTTCTTCTTCATTCTCTTTTTCGCTTATTCAGTCCAGTCAGCAACCATCTATCTATCTATCCAATGGGGCAGTTAGCATTTCAAAGCCAGCCCGCATATACGGGACAGACCTTTGTGTTTTGTTTTGTCTTCGCCACAATATTTCTTCATTTCTTTTTCGTCTTCTTCGTCTTCTTTAATGTTGGCCTTTTTTTGCGGTTTTTTTTCTTCTTTTCTTTTTTTTCTTCTTCTGCTGCAATGCGTCACTAACGTTGCTTGCTAGTCCTTTTTTTTCATGCTTTAATAAATGCAAGGAGCTTTTTTTGCCCCGCGCACAAATAATAAATGTGTATATGTTTTTGAACTGATTATGTTATTTTTGCAAAAAAAAAAGACATTTAAGAAATTTCATAAGAGTGAAAAGAAAAAAAGTTTTTAAAAAAAATGAAAGAAACCATAAAAAGCAGCATCAACAACACCAATTTTGACATTTTATTTGCGGATGAAATCGAAGATCCACTATCGAATCGCTCCCAATAAATTTTCTTATTTCAGCAAGGCAGAGTAAAACGGTTTTTCCACACGAGACTTTTTGAGCTTTTTGCTGCTTACTTTTTTTAATGAGCTTATCAACTTTTGTAACATAATAAACACATATTTTATTGTTTTTTATTTTTGTTTTATTTTTTGTACATGATTCAGCATCGGATGCTGATTCTTTTGACACCAAAACGAGTAGAATCCGTGATTTTTTTAAAAATCTGAAAAATTAAAAAAATTTGTTAAGTTTTATCTTAAAAGAATCAGCATCCGATGCTGAATCATGTACAAAAAATAAAATTTAAATTAAGGACAATAAAATATATGTTTATAATGTTACAAAAGTTTGTGAGCTCATTAAAAAAAGTAACCAGCAAAAAGCTCAAAATGTCTTGTGTGGAAAAACCGTTTTACTCTACCTTGCAAAAATAAGAAAAAGATTCGATAGTGGATCTTTTAAAAAATGCAAGAAAAAAATATGTGTATAAATGAAAAAAAATATGTTTCTCTCTCCCCTCCTCATGTGATGAATGCAAAATGTCATTCTAGTTGAATTAATGAGTTGTCGCATAACGGATAATGACCAACTTCCTTCTTTGTTAAACACAAATAAGGAAGCAAAAAAAATAATGGGAAAATACGGGAGGAATTCGCAGCACGTGTTATTGTTAGTTGTTTTTTATTGTTTCAAAGTTTTTTTTCGAAGGGTTTTTGTGTTTTTTTGTCATCGTCCAATTTTTTTAAAGCTTTTTTTTTATATTTGTATCATAAGTTTTTCTTTCAAATTTTTTTGCTGTTATTGAAAAAATAAGAACAAACATCATGTCATCAAAATCTCATGCATGCCACCAACTGCGCAACTAACAACTTTTTTTAACTCAAAAACAAATAAGATTGTGTTTTTTTTCAAAAAAAATATTAGCGTTTAATAACAAATTTTAAGTTCATTCTAAGAAATGAAGTTTTTGCAAAAAAAATAAAATTCAATTAATTTTTAAAATTGTTTGCATATCTTTCACCTGATGATTTTTTTGTTAAGAATGATGATGGAAGAAATAAGTTCATTTTTTTAAAACATTTTTTTTCTTTGGTTCTCACTTAGACATTAAAGCTTAAGCCTTGGCGCCACTAATGCTTCTTTATATCTAATATATATGAAAGTAGGTAGCAGCAGCATTGCGGAGTACCACAAGGTTTAAGGGTTAAGAAGATATTTTTTTGAATGGAATTTTTTTTTCTTGCAAAAGGGTCATTCATCTCGAGTAAACAAAAACCAATGATTTTTTTGACGAAAGCAAAATTTTGATTCTGAATGAAACTTTCTGTTTCTTTTTTTCTTGTTTGTCTTTGAGTTCATAAAAATTAAGAGTTTCAAATTTTACATGTTGTTTCAAATTGTTTAAACATTATTTTTTTTATTTCGTGAAAATTATTTAAAAATATCAAAAAGAAATGAAAAACGAACATGGAAGGCATAAAAAAAAGGAAAGAAGAAACTATGCAAAAATTCTATCCAAAAAAGAGATAAAAAAGAAGTTTTTGAACTTTGATAGTTCAAAGAAAGAAATATATGGAAGACAAACAAAAATAAGCGTCATTTGACACTTAAAATGGCAGTATTATTTTATCAGTAAATGCAAAAATTTTTGATAAAAGAGAGATAAAAAGAAATATTACTGAACAAAGAATTATAAAGATTACTGTTGTTTAAGAAAAAAAAAGTTTATTTTTGGCCGTAATGCATATTTTCACAACTCTGAATATGCTTTTTTTTAAAAAAAGTACTTAAAGGTAGTTTCCAAAATCATTAAAATGATAAAATGTGACAATGATTTTTAACAAGAAAAAATTGATACTGCAATCGATGTTCTTTGATTTAAAAATAGACAGACACAATTTTGCAAGTTAAAAATTTTGATCATAAACATTTGATTTTTTGAATTTTAGAAACTTCTTTAAGAAATGAATAAAGATTTTACATTAAAATTTTGGTAAGTTCATTTTTTGCAAGACATACATTAATTAGTTTTTTTACAATAAAAAAATCGTTAAAAAAAGAGTTAAAAAAAGAAAAAAAAAGAAATGAAGTGTTGATAAAAAGGGATAGCAGTATTCCATTTTAAGATATGTCTTTTGTATGTGAATATCAATAATAATAACGGTAACGATAAGGATAACGATAAGTCCTATATCTGAAAAAATATATCATTTTTTATTATTGGTTGATAGAAAGAGAAATCTATTTTTAAAAAAAGAGATAGAACTTGCAATTCACTAATCAGAGAGATCATCATCAAGGGATTCTAATTCGGGATCTCGATATTCGGTAAACTTGTTGGGCACTGGTCTGTTACTGGAATATTTAAAAATTGTGAGTGTTTATGATAATTCTACGTTTTATTAGAAGAAAGTTTTAAGTGTTAATTTGTTACTTTTTTGAAAAATAGCAAACATGAAAAAGAAACATAAACTTACCGTTCAAGGCTTGCAAAGCTTACAGGATTTGATTCGCGAACTTGATTACCAATTGAAGAAAATCGATGCTCCCAAAATGATGGAGTTCGTAGTGCCGCGCTGAGTAATGAAGTACCAGTTGTTCGATAATCAGATTCACCTTGGGTGAACATATGACCCGATAATGGTGCTTCACCTTTTGTCTTATAATCTCCTAATAATTTGCTGTCATAATAAGATGGACTAAAAATTACTAAATAATCTATACTGTTTTCATTATTTTAAGAAGACATACCCTTTTGGAACATAACGACCTTCAGGCTTTCTGAAAAGACTGACAGAATGTTGGAGATCAAAGTCAAAATAATCAGGATCACGTCGATTTGGTCGACTGTAATACGGCCTTGGCATTTGAAGTGATTCTGCTTCATCCAAATAAGTTTCAGTCATACTTCCACTTGCAGGCTCAGGAGCACGTCGAAATTCTTTTGTCGAAATTGATCGATATCGAGGTGATGATAAACCATAGGTGGTTTTTAAAAGTCGAGCTTCAACATCATTTGCTAAACGCTCATATCTGGATTCAGTAGTTGATGATTCAATTCCCTGAGAACTACTAACTGCTGGAGCAGCATATGGACCTGCAAGGATTAATAAGCGATATAAAAATAATATGTTTGAAAGTGATTATTTACCTCTTTCATAAGAGCTGTAAGAAGTCTGTCGTGGTAAATATGCAAATGGACTTGTGGATCGTCGAGTATGGGATCGTCTATCTAACAGTGAAGACTGGAATTCACGGATTTCTTCCTGTTGTTCAGAAAGACGTTTTGGCTGAAATTTATTTAAATTTAAAAACTTTTAAAAACATTTTAAACAAAAATGTTTACTTTGTAATAAGAATCTTTTATGCTTTCTCGTAATTCTTTCCATGCAGGTTTTCGATTTGAAATCGATTCAGTTATCATATCATCAAAATCCACTCTATTTCCAATGCTCGGAGATAAATGCAATTTGTAAGGATTACTTGGTCTTACACTGAAAGTTTAAAAATCAAAATCTTAATTAAAATTTTTTTAGCTACCTGGATGATGTTAAAGATCGATTAAGAGTATGTGATTGATAATCAGGATAATCAGAATCAACATCTGATGAATCCATTTTTATTGTGGGTGTACCAGTTGGTTTAAGTGAAAGGAGCCGATTTGCTTCATCGATTAATGGCTGGGATCGATGACTGAATTGTGTTCTTCTTGGTCTTGAGGATGACCCTTCACCACCATCGGTATCACCACTCCCCCCACCTGAAGTAGCAGAAGATGAAACGCCATTTTCAACAACTATCGTTGAAATTGGCACAGATTTCAAGGTATCTTCATTCGATTCTGACATATTGCTGTAATAATTTTAATAACCCTGCAGTAATAAAAATCGATAATAATAATAATAAAAAAAGATATTCAACGTTGCGACTCCACGTTTTCTTTTTCGTTTTTTACTGTTTACACCCAAATTGTATCAAAAGATACCCTGCAGACAGGTTTAAAAGAAGGAAGCCACGGCTTAGAAATGCCGAGTGCGGTGGTGGACCGCTTTGTTTCTTTTCAACCTATAAACAACTGGTGTATAATGCGGCAATTTATTTTTTTTTTCACGACGCGTCCACTTGCAAATTGATTGAAAATATGTGTATCAACAACATGCTATTCGACACGCCAAAAATAATCGTTTAACAGTAATTATAACCAGAGTGAGAAAAAAAGAGATATGTAAAAATTTGTGATGAAAAAAAATGTATGAAAAAAATAACAAGAAAAAAAGTTAACTTTTGAAAGATAAAAGAAAGCTATGCGCGAAAGTGCAAAAGTGACAAAGCGGGGGAAGATTCAAAAATATAACATGAAGCAAGAATATATTGAAAGGTAAAGAAGAAACAAAAAATTTCAGTGTTGATGGATAGAGCAAGGATTTTTGTTATTCAAAGTACACAAAAAAGAAAATCACATTATCGAGATTTTGGAAGAGATTTTTAACAGTGAGTAACGATCTATAAAGACAAACGCGCAAGGTTAAAAGTTGTGAAAACAAAAGAAAGGAAGAAAAAAAATGTAAGAAAAAAAAAGAAGAATTGACTTCATAAAAATCTACAGCAACATATCCTCTACTTATCCGAAGCATGCCCCAAGAGAAAAGAATACAGGTGTGCGGATCTTAAAGGTGAATTACGAGGTTCAATATAACGTTTTTTTTTCTGCGACTTGGCTTCAAGAAAAAGCGCATCTTCTTTTATCCTTGAAGAAGGAGAAAAAAATATACACAAAATTTCATTTTAGCTTAGCCACTAGCCGATCTAGTTCTTATTGCTTTGGTATGTCCGGTTGTCGTGATCCTGGAGATGAACAAACTTTTTATCTTTTTGGTTGTAGTTAAAGCTTTAAAAAGATTTTTAAGCTTTCTTAGATGTGTTTCAAATAGAAAAAGAAAGAAAAACGGGGCAAAGGAAAGGAAAGGAAAAGAGAAAGATAGATAAAGTAAAAGCAAGACCGCCGACAGCCGCGAGGGAAAAACTTTTCATCAAGGAGGCATTTTTCGAGATCAGTGGTGGGCGGTTCAGGTCGGTTGTTGTACTGGGGCATTGTAAAGAAAAATGCTTTAAAGCGTATCTCTTCCCTTTCAAAAGTTTTTGCATGGCTTTTTTGCACATTTTGTATGTGGTAACATTGTTAATAAAGTCAATGTTATTTAAAATGTCACCATTAATATAAAAATAATACTCATAAATTTGATTTTAAAAAATTATTACATCTTTTCGATATAATAAAGAAACAAGTTTGCTTTGTCATTTTTCACACATTTTCAATAGAATCAAAGTTGTAAGAAAAAAATCAGATGCTTTTGCAAAAAAGTTATTTCATAGCCCCAAAGTATCCAGTTACATTCTTTAAAAAATAATAACTTTTTGTTATTTCATGTTTTGGTTACTTTACTACGAATTTTTTCCGGCTATTTTGCTCATTGTTTTTATGTTATTGAAAAAAAACAATAAGTAAAGCGGCAAAGAGAAAAAAATCAAAAGTAATCGTAAAAAAGGATAAAAAGTTGTAATAAAGTTTTTATGGGAAAATACCAAATAACATCGTTTATTAAAAAAACAGTGTAAAGTTTTTATAAGCATTCATTTATCAGAAAAGCATAATTTCAAAAATTTCAAAAATTTCAAAACTGTTTAAAAAATATTAAACAGTTTTGAAATTAACCTAATTGTAAGCATTCGAACATAAATATAAAAACTTGTCATTGAATAATAAAGTTTAACCAAAATTTAAAATTCTTAAAATAAAATTGTTCATTTATTTAAGTATTCTACAAAAAGAAACATGTCATTTTTGACGATGTGGCTGTATGAGTAAATTAGAAAATCGGGATAATTAATTCTTTGTTTAAAATAATTCCAAATGCATTCATTCCTTAATTTAGTTCAAGCTTTAAAATAAATTTTAAATTTTTAGAACTGAGAACAATTGGTATGAACTGTATATTTCAGTTTTTTATTTCGGATAAAAATGTAAAAAATTTTTGGGACTTCTGACCTTGGGTGTCCGGCGGCTCTGACGAGGAATTAAACCCCGCCAGTATGAAGTAAGAAGCATGCTTCCTAATCATTGCACCATCCTGGCCATTTTTTCTTCTTTCAAAAAATCTTATGTACCGAAAATTGCATGAATCATCCAATGCCCCTTTTTTAAACCATCAGAAAACAGACAGAACATATTACTCTTGTTTTCAAGCGTTATTGTATCCAACGTCTTTGCTTTACTGCTTTTTTCAGGTTTTTATTTGCAGTTGTCCGTTTTTTGGTAAAAAATATTTATTAAAGATTAAACTTGATATTTATTCTCATCTTTAATGTAAAAAGAAACAAATAACTCAATTTTTTAAAACAAAAAAATTTTTAAAAAATTGGTGGAAGCAAATTGATTTCCGGGTCTGTGGGTATCCGGCGACTCCGACGGGGGTTGAACCCGGCCAGCATGGTCCGAAAGCAAGCTCCCAAACCATTGCGCCACCATGGCCAGGATTTCATCCTTCAGAAAATCTTTGATGAACTGAAAAAAACTTGGAATTTTTTTGTATCAACGGTTTAAACAAAATTGTTATCTTTTTTTAATCAATCCAAAACTTGTTAAATTGAATTTTTTTTAAACTAAAAAATAAATAGAGAATTCTTTATTATAAAATTGTTATATCACAAAATGCAGAGGAAAATATTAATTTATACAGCAAAAAATTGAAATCTGCTCTAAAATTTGTAGAAATAAAAGTTTATAATGTTTCTATCAATTGCAGTAATAAAAGTTTTTTTTATACGACGTGTTTTCACTTTGGGTTTAAGTTTATTATTTAAATCAAATTTCTGCAACCAGTTGTGCATTGGCTGAAATTTATTAAAATTTAGGCATAGATTCCACTTGTTTTAATTTCAATTTGTAAATGACATGTAACAATGTTTACTAATTGAATATCACCAAGGCTGTAGGCAGAAAAAAATTTCGGGGTGGGCATTTTCATTTCAGGTGGGCACGCCTTTGATCTTTTGCCGCCGTAACACGGCGGCGGCAAAAGATCAAAGGATTTTCTCAGTTTCGGGGGGGGCACGTGCCCCAAATGCCCCCCCCCCTTTCTACGGCCTTGAATATCACGACAAAGTATGAATTTTAATGATAATTAATGTTGAATTTTTTTTTGTATGTTGGATTTTTCCTATCAAATACAATGAATGCTTTATAAATGCAATTTAATATAGGTCACATAAAAATGTTTTAGATTAGATAGATGATTTTTGAAATTTTTGTCCATCATGATCTTGTTTTAAATTCATGACACAGTAAATTTTTTAAACTTTAAATGTTTTGATTAGGTTTTGTCTTAATTAATCGGTTGACAAACAAATGTTACTTCATTTAATTACATTACTACTTTATTTCTTGAAACGTATTTGACAATTTTGCGGTCTTAAGTTGATATTATAAACCTGATTTTTAGTTATTTTAGAAAACATAAAAGCTCATATGAAATTTAAAAAATGAAAATTCTATAACAATAAGAAAAACATAGACTAGTATTAAAAATATAAATTTCAAATAAAAGTAAACTTATTTTATTTTTTAAAAAAAACATTTAATTCCATTTGTACGAATTATGATGAGGAAAACCTTCAATTGTAAATTGTGTTAGGGAACGAGCAGATGCACCTGGAATATCATGTCCATCATCATCGTCATCTTTACGAACGCGACGCCATTTTGCCCGTCGATTTTGAAACCATGTTTTAACCTAAAAATGTCACATAAAAATAATTTAAACATTGTTAAATGTCATTTTAAATTTTAAAAAGAAGCTAATATTTCTACGACTGCTGCTAAAGTGATTAATGAATTTTAATTGAAATGTTAACAAACTAACTTGTCGTTCACTCAATGACAAAGATTTTGCCAATTTTTTCCTTTCATTATTTGACAGATATTTGTGTGAAACAAAAGTTTGTTCCAAAACATCTGTTTGTTCATTGGTAAAACGAATTTGACCACCTTTACGTTTTTGTTGGGTTTTTTGCAAGCATGGATAAAGCCATGGAAATCGAGTATTCCATTCTGGAACTAAAAACTTGCATACAATTCTAAATTTGCATAAATTAAAAATACCTGGCATCATAGGATTATGTCGAGATCCAACAAGTTGACTTGCAAGATTTAAATAATTTAATAATGGTGGAATTCCATTTGTGTTCTTTGGAACAGTGTTGTCACAGGCTTCAGGAGGAGGTGATTGTGATTCTGGACTTTCACTTAATTGTTCATCATCCTTTTTAGAGGTATCATTTGATACCATATTTGATAACATAAAATGTGGATGTGAATTACGAAAGAATGCATTTTGTTGATTTGCTGCTGCTGAAGCAAGAAATGGCGACATTTGAAATGGATTTCCATTCATTGTTGTCGGAAAGAGATTATTAGAAGATGGTCCAGGAGCACTTAAATCCATTCCACCACTTTTAGAAGATTTATCACTTTCTTGCTCTAATAACCGATTTATAGCAAAATTAAAATCTCTAGGCATACTTTTCCTAAAATGCAATAAAATGCTATAATTTAGTATAATAATAGAAGTCGTGAAATAAAAGGAAGGATCTTTTACAAAAAGTGTGGTTTTCACACAAATAATTGAAATAAAATAAATGGAAAAACAAATTATGCAACACGATACGCATCAATTTCAACCGTCTCATTATTGTAATCTTTATATTGAAAAAGCTAACTTAAATATATTCATTCATTCTGACAATGACCGTAGCAATCCAATGTAAATAATATAAAAATATATTCATCTCCCTCCTATTCTATTCTATTTCTTTCTTTTTTTTTGTAATAATGCCTATAGAATGTGAAAACGTTTTTACCCCCTCCTTGTTGTTACTCTGCGCAAGAAAAAAAAGAGGCAATCCTACTCCATCCTATCTCTATATTTTTTTTCTTCATCTCATAGAATTAAACGAGCCAATCACATTGCTCTTTTTAATGTATCGTATTCGCGGGTAACATAACATTCTTCATTTCTTCTTCTTCTTCTTCTTCATTTTTTTTTCATCGGGAACAAAGTTTGCGCAATGCGAGTTAATTTCTTAAGTAAGTATTTTAGATCAGCTAATCAAATGTGAATGCATTACCAAGAAGAAGAAGAAGAAGACATAAAAAAATAGAAAAACGAAGAAGAAAGAAGAAGAAGATGTAGGTAAAGTTACCGAAAAATTCATCGAACCGCTTTTTCTTACCCTCATCTCATTACAAATAAATATATCATTGTCATTTTTCATTAGATTTTTTTCTGACTCTACTAACATTTCAACGATTCAAATGACAACATAAAGCGGCTTTTTTTTAATGTACAAGTGCTTCGACGACTTACAATAATGAAAAAAAAAAGTTTTTTTTGATCATTCGTTTTTGTTATCGACTAATTAACAAGTACTTTGGAACACACAATACGATGAATTAATTTAAAGGAAGAATCAACAATGAATATCTTTCTTTTGGCTTTGAAAAAATAGATATACAGTAAGAAAAGGGGTACTTAAAAATAATGAAAGCAAAACAAATGTGATACTATTTTTAACAATTATAAAGCCTTCAAGTCTAAAGTTACAGTAAACTGAACAAGTCTCCGGAAAATTTAAATTGGGTCATAATTTATGCATATTTGTTGAACCTTTTAGGACGACTTTTAAAGATTAAAAAAATAAAAATGGTTTAAAATGCGCTTTACTTGGTAACAACAGATTTCTAAAAGTTACAGCGAACAATATCAACAAAAAATAGAAATAGTCTAATTTATATCATGCGAATCCGTATTTAATTTTTAACAAAGTTTTGATAATTTACTACCAAAATTTTAAATCTGTTTATTTTGAATCAGTTTTCACCAAAGCATTTCTTAGATATTTAATAAGTAAGCATAAACTGAATATAATAATGATCAAACTGATTTAGGAATAAAAAATTTTTAACTACAGTAACAAAAATGTTAAAACATGATAATTAATAAAAAAAGACAGTCAGAAAATGAAAGCACTGCCATCTTCAAAGATCTGCTAAAAAATCAAATGCCGATTAGCAAGAAGAAAAGATCTATTAATACAGAAGTTTTTTTTTCTCTCTCTCCTGTCGTCCTCTTGTATTCAAACCTTCTAAGCAGCACGCTTTAATACACTTGAACTGAACAAGTTGCCGCAAAAGAAATAAAAGGTTTCCTTCTTTCTCTCTCGTTTGTTAAAAATGTACAACAACAACAATGATTAAAAAAGAAGAAATAAAAGCAAAGTGGAAAATCAAAGCGCATCGCTTTCATTTTTCTTTATTTTTAGCTTCTTCAACCATATTAAGTCTGTAAACAATAGAAGAAGAAGAAGAAGAAAGGAGATCAACTTACAAACTTTGGCAAAAATATTATTATAGAAAAAAGGGTAAGAAGCAATCTTGTCGCGCACTATGATCTTATTTATATTTTTTAGCGTTCAATACAAGTGGAAATAAATATATGAATATATATCTATAAATGGTGATTAAGTACTTGAGATGTCGTTAATTCTCTTTTACTTTTTACTTAGTCTATAGTAGTAGTTTATAAGAAAGTCGTCTCCGTACAATTAAGGTTTCAATGACAGCTCCCTCCTTCTGAAATACAAAACCTATCAACAGAGTGAAATGTGCCCTTCTTTTTTCTCTTTTGATTTTTTTCTTATTTGCAAAAAATAATTTTAAGAGATTTTGCTTTCAATATTGAGACACCCCATTGCGCTTTGACATTAACAAGTGTCATGTCAAGATTAAATGCAAATGTGATACAACTTTTTTTGGAGGGATTATTCAAGTAACTCTAATGGATAGTTAGTTGAGATGGGCATGTTTACTTAACAAATGGTCTGGTTAATCTTGTTAATGAGTCTTTAAAGGGGTATGTTACTGAAATAAATGCATGGAAATTGCTGAAAGCTTTAAAAAATTCTAAAAGTTTTTATATCTGTAAAAATAAAAACACAACAATAAATTAATATGTTTGACATTGTACATACATACATAAATATACAGGCACAAAGTAATGTTCAATTTGAAAATTATAAAAAAATATGCAAATAAAAAAAATTTTATGGCAGACGAATGGAATGGAAATAATAAATGTCAAAAGACTGTAGATTGTTGGTGTAATTTTTTAACACTCATTGAACGGCGATGATGTTGAATACATCCAAATCCGAGGAGATCGCGAAAGCATCGACGAAAATCTCCATTATACATTGTGTAGATAATTGGATTAAGCACCTTAAAAAAATAAATGTCAGGTATTATTTAAGCTTAACTGAAAGAAAGAGAGAGAGAGGTTTAAGGCTTTTTCTTTTCTCCTTCCTTTTTTTTATTGTTGATATTACACACTTACCGAATTTGAATAACCAAGCCAAAGAAAGAATTCATTTAAAAGCCTAAATAAATATGTGTGACTGATTGAAGATACAAATACTTCAATTAAATACATTACAAAAAATGGCATCCAACAACAAATAAATCCTATAATAATAATAATAATATTGAAGGTTAATCTTTTTGATTTTTAAGGTCAAAAAGTTGAAACAAACCTAAAACAACAATTCCAATTGTTTTTAAAGCTTTTCTTTCTCGTAAATATACAATTTTTTCTTTTGAACCTCTCATAGATTTTCCACCTCGAGCATAATGTTGTGGAAAATTTGAATTTTGTGATGACGATGTTGTTGTGGTTGTTGTTTGAGCTTTTTGTATTAAATTAACTGCATGTAATCGAGTATTACTTGGTGGAGCTGGCATTGGCCGTTTTGAGAAAGGTGGATGCAAGTCAATATTAGCTTCGGTATTCTTTCGCGCGGGGGTGTCACTCTGCAAATAAAAGAAAAAAGATGTTAGTTAGCAAAAATTAACATGAATAAAAAAGAAATGCTATATACCCATCGATTCGGTGATGTTAAATCAACGAGTGATTTACTTTCTCTTTCAATACTAAATCGAGCATTATTAATATTATTATTACTGCTTCCATTTTGATTATTTGTATTTAATGAATTTTGTGGTGTTAAAATTTCATGATTTGATAGTGTCGCATATTTTACGGAATCAAGATCACATGATGTTGCAGTTGCTTCCATTCGATAAAGTGAAACTTTTGAATTCCTTAAAAACATACTTTTTTTGGATAATTGTTTGGGAGTGAAAGTAGTAGTAAAAAAGAAGGATAATTGTTTTGGTTTAAAAATTTCCTACGTGTGCTGTGCATAAATTAATCTATTACTATTAAACTTACGATGTTAATTTTTCATGAAGTGAATGATTCATTCGGTTTGGAGCTTCTGGAATTACTTGAAACTCTCGAACCCGTGAAGTTGGTGCACTTGCGCATCTAAAGAGTGTGTGCGGTGAATGAGGAGGAAAAAAATTGGGAGAGAAAAAAAGCGTGAAAGAAAGGAGGGTGCTAATTTGAAAAGTTACTCCAGTGTGATGAAATTTAAAAATTGTTAAAACTCAAAAAAGATTAAAATATTTATTTACCTGTTATGATTAGTATTTTTAATAATATTATTTTTCTTTTGTTGTTTATCAATTCGACGACTAAGCCGACATGTTCCAAGACTTTGACGCATAGTTTTTTCCCGTTCAGAAGCTACCCGAAAAATTTTAAAATACATTGATAACATTACCTATAAAATATGAAAAAAGATGTATTTAAAAATATTTCAAAAGTTATATATTATTACTAACCAGTAATGGAATATAAAAGCTTCCAGAAGCACTATAAATTCGATACGGAATTGAAGGGGAATACACGCATGTAAAAGAATTTTGTGTTTTTCCATCCGAAATCATAACAAAAATGCCCCATTCTCGGACAAACCATGGCGGAGAACATACTACAAATGAAATCCCCCATGCACAACTTAGCAGCCCTAATGCCATTGAACGACTCCTACAAAAAAATTTAGATATTAATTTATAACTATTTGATCAAAAAAAGATTAAACCTTGTTCGAGAATATTTTAATGGACTTGTAATTGCCATATATCGATCTAATGAAATTATGCATAAATTTAGGATTGAAGCAGTACACAATAAAACATCTACAGTTGCCCAAATTCGGCATAACATTTTTCCAAATGGCCAATTATGCCGATATAGGAGGTCAATAAGTGCTAAAGGCATAACAATTACACCTACACATAAATCTGAAAAAAGAAGAAACGTAAAACGTAATAATGATTAAAGCATTTTGTTATATTTTAGCAGGAAAAAAAGATGTAATTACTTCCTTAAAATTAAAAAAAGAAACTTACCAGCAGTTGCTAAAGAAGTAAGTAAAATATTTGTGAATGTTCTCATCCTTTTGTACAGACAGACAGATAATACCACCAGAATATTACCAAAAATAGTCATTAATATTAATAGAATCTGCAAAAAAAGTTAGTTTAAATAATTTTTGAACTTTGTCTGAAAACCAAAATTTTTGAACTTACAAGAAATAATGCAACAAAAATATCTCCTAATCCAAGGCAAAGATCTGGAATAACAACTTGTTGTTGAGCAGTTTTATTTTCAATTGTATCCATTTGTATTATTTCAGATGAAGTTGATGGAAAACCAATTGGAAAAGCTTCGGTTAAAATTGTAGGAGTTGTCATTCTGTATAAAATTTTGAGATTGATGTTTTTTTTGGTGTATTCCAACAAGGAGAGAAAATGAAAAAATAAATGATTAATTGCGTAAGATGGGATGCCTTTTCGATGTTTTCATTAAAAATTAATCCTTTGTTTGGGCACAATGGCTGAAAAAAAAGTAAATATCTCTCTTTTTTTCTATCACTTAAAAACAATGATTTTTAATAACCGCAATAAAGGTGGAACATTTAAATTTAAAATAAACGTGCATTTTCTAAACTTAAATATTAATTTTCAGACAAAATGAGAAGAGAGGAATGGAAGAAAAGCAAAAAATAATAATAAATTAGTATGATGATTATTATTTTAAGAAGCTGAGGCGATACATGAAAGGAATGAAGACTTTTAACGAATCTTAAAAGGGGGGGCTGTGTTTTCATTGACATCAAAAAGAAATAACGAAGAGGAGATACAAAAACAGCTAACATAAAGTATGGAAAGGGAAAGGAGGAAAAAGATGAAGGAAGTCGTTCTCTTCTTCTGAAGCCAAGGAGCAGTTAAAATGCAACAAGAACAAAAAAATTGAGAATGAGAAATGTGAGGATTTAATGCAGCGATTAGCAAAAGTTATATTATTTTTCATTCCTACCAATGAGGAAATGGTTGAAGAAGACGAAGTCGAAGAAGAAGCCAACAATCATGACGTTAGAAAAATTAGAACAGTTTTGTTTTAATAATGAAAAAAAGAAGGAAAAGAAAAAAAAGAGTTGAAAATTAATTTTAGATTTTTTTTATTTAAAAATATTTTTTTCCTCGTTTTTTTTCTTCTTCTTCTATTTCTGAACCTTCTTAATTTACGCTCCAATGAAATTGCACAATCCCTATCTTTTCGTTTTCTTTATTGCCATTCTAATCGACCATAACATCGCCAGAAAAAAAACAGAAGCAAAAAAATTCCAGTTTAAAAAAAATAAATTAAATACACTGCAATTTTTATTCATTCGATCGCATCAAGCGGCAACTAAAAATTTTAATAACGTTCGCACCCAACAAAAAAAAATAGAAAGAAACAAAATGAATTACAAAAAAAAATTTAAAAGATTAAAGCTTGCTTAAAGCTGCTATATTTTTGATATCCATCTTTTTTTTTCTTAAATATGTAATTATAAGCTGCACGTTTTTTTACATAAGAAAAATAAAAGCACTGAATGGTATTTTAATGTACATATGGAATTTGAGTTGATTAAAATAAATCATTTTTCGGCAAAAGATCAAAGGGAACTTTTTTTAATAAATATGCATAAAAACACATGTTGATATGATTCGTGAAGGTAGTTGAATGAATAACTTTTAAAATTTTGATTAATAAAAATTCGTAACTAATCCTTAGCGTTTTTCTTCGTTAAATTTAATAAAAAAAAAGTATTTTAAAGTCTTAAAATCTTTGTTACCTTCATTGAATTTGTAGGCTTCTTTTAATTTGCAAAAAAAAATTAAGAAAAAGAAATTAAATAAAAAATGATTAAGCGAATTAAATCTGTGAATTCCTAGAGTGTTTAAAGCACAAAATATTAGAAATTTGATAGGTTACGATTTTACATTTTACAACGTTGAACAAAAAATATATCAAAACAACAATCCCCAACAATACGTCACATTTTTCCCAAAAAGCTTAGAACTTTAAGCATCACTGTTATTTTTCTGAGGGCGAAAAAAAACTTTTTTTATTTCACGAAAATGCCTTTTTAACTCCTGAACCATGAGAAGCTTACAACACCTTTGTCAACAAAAAAAACGAAAGAAAGAAGACGAAGGAAAAAGAAATGTTGCATTGAACGGCGCATAATAAATGTATGAAACTTGGGATAGAACAAAAAAATATTTATATCTCAGACAAGCATGAATATTTAGAACTAAAAAAAATAATTCAAAAAAACATGATAATAACATGTTTTAATAGTTAAATGGTATGTGTATACCAGAAAATTAGATGTTTTTGATTAAACTCGAAACTTTTTAAAACAACAAAATCCATTCCTTTTTTTTATTCCTTTCGTTTGACATTATTCATTTCATGAAAAAAAAAATTTGAAAGTAAGAAATACCCGAGAAAATAGTTTAGAAGTCGACGAAAAGAAATGGGAAAGGAAAGAAGAGAGAGAGATTAGTTAAAATTCCAAGAACATTTAAGTTGTGCGCGAACAATGCCAATGGCTTTAGGACCACATAAAAATAAATGATTATGATGGAACGAAAGTAGCAACAAAAAAAAAAGAATACGAAGAAAATAAAAGAAAAAAAGTATCGAAAGCGTTTTTCATTTTAAAAGAGTTTCTTCTTATTTTTCACTTATTTTTTTATACTTGAACATTGAGTTGAATTAGTTGAAAAAAAGGAGGCAAAAGAGCCGTTTTACTATTTTTCACTGCATTTTTTCATATAATTCTTAGTCAGTCAAAAGTTTGTTGAACAAAATTGTAAAATGTTCTGTTATACACAATAGCCTATTTAAAGACCAAATACTACTTTTTTCATGCTTGATGTAGGGCAAAATACATTCAAAAACGTGAAGTTTTCTTTCAAAAAAATTCAAAATATGAACTTAAAACCCTTTGATCCAAAATAAATTATTTTCTTAATAAAGCATTATTGTTTTAAAAACAAGCTGAATTTTAAAAAAGTTTAAAAACAAAAAAGTACAAAAAAATAGTGATAAAAAGCTTGCAATGAAAAGACGAGGGAAAACCACTTAAGAGAAAAAGCTTGTCAGAATTTAAATAGTGCCGAAACTGTCGAGTACCCTAAAAAAAGCAAAAAGAATCCATTGTAAGTTTTTAAAACACAAGAGTTTTTTTTAAAAAACGAAGAAAGCAAAATTGAATATAAAACAAAACTATTACAAGATGGTTTGAAAATCTTATAAATACATAAAAGCAAACCATCATTATTAAGAGTACTTATTTCTTCTATTTACAAGCACACAAAAAAAATATGCATGAAGAACACAAAGAAATAAAAATTATAAATGTAAGTAAGGAAGGGGAATCGGATATTTGTAAACAATATAAAAAAAACGTATGCTTTTCACATTTGTAATTCCTTCCAAATGTAATAAAAGTTGAGAATGTCAGGTTCAAAGTAGTAAATATATATATATATCAGTTGAAGAAGAGAAATTCATTTCTTTTAAAAATTAATATTTTTAAAAAAGCAATAAAATGTTAATATTGAAGAAAAGAGTAGAGATATGAGAAAGCCAACCATCAATGACCTACTACTATACTATATCTTTTTTTCTACAAGAGATTATAAAAGTCTAGCAAAGAAGAAAGAAGACAAGCTTATAACCACGTACATCCGTGTTCAAAATATAAGGCCAAAAAAGAAGAAGAAGAAGTTGTCCTTTTTTTGGAGTTTGATATTAAAGAAGAATAAAAAAGAGAAAACAATCTTTACATTCATTTTTTACAGGTCTTCAATAAAAGAAAAGAGAAAAGAAATGACAAATAAAAGTGACTCAAATAATTTTTAAGAAGTTCTTTCATTTTTTCGAATCATTGGCTGCAATGGCATTTTCTTCTTTTGCAACAACCACCACGTTTTTTTTGAAACGAGATAAAAGCACAAAAAAAAGTTTCTCTTTTTTTTTCTATTTCTTGCGGAGGGGAAGTAAAAGAAGAACTTCATCATCATGCTAATTACTAAACGTTTGGACACTAATTTATGGAGAAAAAAAATGAATTCTTTTTTGTTTCTAAAAACACAAAAACTTTTCTTTTTTGTCATTAGTTTAATGCTTTAAAAAAAGAAGAATATGTATAAAAAGGAAGTGTTGAGATTCAAAAATGAAAGTTAAAAAAACATCATAACAGTTCATGTTTTTTGAATGTCATGACTCTTCTTATCTCATTGGAATCAAATTTCATCCTCCCAAAACTTTTTGAGTAATAAATTTGTTGTAACACTTTTCATTTCATCAAGAAAAAGATATACTCCATGTAGACTAAATTACGTCAATGATAAAAAAAATTTTGTTGGATAAATGAACGACACAAAAGACGCTACTCAAAATATATAAAAAAATATACGTTAATCTTAAACCATGACTTTTGACGCTGAATTTGATGATGAAGTTGAAGTCGAAGCCGAAGAAGAAGAAAAAGGATGAAAAAAGAAAAAAAAAAGACGGAAGAACAACAATAAATGTTAAATTTGGTTTTCGAAGAACAATTTGTTGTAAAGAGTTAATCAAAGCTTTTCTTTATCAAACAAAAGAATGAATACATCCTTTTATTTATAAAGAAGAAGTGCCCTATTTTTCCCCTTGACTGACTGAGATTACAAGAGAAAGGGAGAGGAAAAAAAATAAGATGCAAAATAAAAAAAAAATAACAACAGTGTAAAATTTAGACCGGAACACAAGATGCCAGAAGAAGAAAAAAGAAAGATGCCGAGAAAGCTTCAATTTACAAATTGAGAGAAATTTGAAGACTTTTTTTTTATTTTGCATTTATTTATTTCATATATTTTTTAAGTAAAAAAAACACTAAAGTATTACTCATCAACAGGTAGTATCATAGAGAGAGAGAAAAAAGATTTCTGAAAAAAAAATTTATTAATTGAACGGCTTCTGATCATTTCTTTATTATTTTAAAATTTATTTTTTTTAATCAGGATATAAAAGCGTTAAAACAAAAAATTTCTTTGCCTTTATTTTATTCCCCTCAAATAATATTAATCCACAGGGATTTCTCTTAAAATGTTAAAGATTCTTTTTCTTTGATAATAAGGGAGGTCAATGTAGAAAATAAAATGTAGAAGAAGGATAAAGAAAGAAAAAAAGGCCAAAGTTAGCTCACTCATCAGGAGCACGTTTAAAATATTGAAAAAATGTATTTAAAGGGAGAAGAAGAAGAAAAAGAAGATGAACTTGAAATCAACAACATTTTCTCTTCTTCTCCTTCTTTTTTTGCTACATGAAAATTCCCATATAAAAAAACTAGGGGGGGATAAGATGGGAGAAGAAGGACAATAAGTGGACTGAAAAAGGAGATAAAGAAAAAGGCGAAGAAACTTGTAAAGGCATATCTTCTTTATCTTTTTTAGAAGCGGTTACAAGAGAGAAAAAAAAGGAGAAGCCTGCTTGCTTCTGCTTGAAAGCGCGCAAACGACGATGAAAAAAAAGGAAAGAAAAGGCGAATGAATGCCTTTCCTACGGATAGAAATTCGGCATCGCTAATCTAACTTATTTCTTTTTTCACTACTTGAGAAACCCTGTTGCAATTCTTTTTATTCCCCTTCTTTGAAACCCGAAAGCTGAAAAGATTAGATCAAAGCACTTGATTGAATAAAAAAGAAAAAGACACACACAAAGTCCTTTTTTTTGAAAAAAATGCATAAAACAATTTAAAAACGGTAAAAATGAATAAAACCCTTTTTTCAAAAAAAAGGCTGTTAAAAAAGGTTTATAAACGACGACAAAAATAATTACAGCAAATTTTTTAAAGGTTGTTTTTTACATTTCCAATTTTAAAAAATAGAAATGAAAAAAAAGGAAGAAGCATTGCTTTATTTTTGTATTGTTGCCACAGAAAGAAAATTAAACTTCCAATTTTCATTCAAAAACAAAAACAAATCTTTTTTGCAAAAAATAAAACAATTTCAACTTTATTATTAAATTGCATGTTTTGTTTTATACAAAGATAATTGTTTGAATTAAAATAAGAGTCATAATCTTTGAGAACTTTTAAGACTTTGCTTTATTTATTTTGAATTAAACGTAAAACAAGATATTAAAATAATATATTTTTTTGCTAAAAAACAAAAAAGTTACAAAACTAAAAAAAAGGTTTGTGAGAGTATTATGTCAAATTGTTATTAGAAAAAAAGCATCAGCAGTTATAAATCATGTGAGAGGATAAATTCTTTATTCTTCTTCATCTTCTTCTTCGTATTCTTCCTCTTCTTCTTCGGGTTCTTCATTTTGGTAAACATCATAACGGATTTCCTTCTTGGGTTTAAATTCAAGAATTGTTGGTGGTGGTGGAACATTTGGGAAGCATGGGAATGCATCCTTCTAAAATTATTACCCATTTTTTATGTTTCATGAAATTTTTTCTTCTTCGAAAACATACCTTTTCGTACATTGCTCTTCTTTCACTAAAGTTTCGTCGATCAATTTGACGATCATATTTGTTCAAAACAGAAATTTTATTTGGATGACGTCCATCACCAACTGGATCGGCAGCTCCTTTTTTGTTTCCTTGTTGTCTTGCTTGACGGGAACGTTCATTCAATTCTCTCAACTATAATTTCAACAATTTTACTGTAATAAAGCTCCTCAAAAGCTTAGTACTTACATCATAGGTTTGACGTTCATGACGTTTTTCCAAATCGTATTTTTCAGCTTCAAGCTTGCAAATACGATGATGCATTTCCTTAATTTTAGCTTTAAGATCACCAGAAAGAATGCTATCAACGTCAATTTGTTTACGGATTGAGACAAGGAAATTTTGTTTTGCTTCTTCTTGTTGTTCCTTGGTCATGCCCATTTCTTGTTTGGCTTGAACGATATTACCGAATTTATCTGATTTATCTTTCTTTTCTGGAATAGTAAAGTTTCGGCCACCTCCAGCTGCTGCAGCAGCGCTTGCAAATCCACCCATCATTTGAGCACGTTTCATTTTTTCTTCATCCTTCTTTTTACGTTCTGCCTCCATTCTTGCTTTACGTTCTTCTTCTTCTTTTTGACGTTGTTCTTCAGCTTTTTGACGAAGTTCTGCCATTTGTCGTTCTTCTTCTTCACGTTCTAAACGACGTTTCTCTTGTTTTTCTTTGAGAATTCGAAGTTCTTCTTCTTCCCGTTCACGTTCAGAGCGACGCTTTTCTTCATAATCTTGAAGTTTGGCATTATCTTCATCTTCTTGACGACGCTTTGCTGCAGCCATTGCCTTTTCACCTTCATTCAAATTTTCATCTCCAGCATTTTCAGAATAACGTTGAGCTCTTCGTTGTCTAAAAAATTACTTCGGATACTGTAATGCTTCAAAGATACTAATTAATATCCATCCTTACGGTGCTTCATGATGTTCAGGTTGGGCTTCTTCAGCTTCTTCTTCTACTTCTTCCTCCTCGTATTCTTCTTCACTGCTATAAATTAAAAAATTTTTGATAAAATTTTTGAAAATGTTTTGAACTTACTATTCTTCTTCGGACATGATTACTAAGTATGGCACAGAGGCTAAAATAAAAACAATGTAATAAAAAAGAAAAGCTTCAAAGCTCAGCAAAGAAGAAAAAAATCGTTATCCGCGCAAGCTTTTTTTATTTATAAAATTGAAAACTCCTCAAAGTTTTTAGCGTTTTGTCATGACACAGCTTCAACTTTCCTTTTGTCCAAATGATTGAGAGTAGCGTCTGTGTGCTTCTTCTACTCTTTTTTGCTCTCAAGAAGTGTGGGGGCGGTCGTCAACAGTTTCCGCCAAACAGTTAATAAAAAATTTTGCGCAGGATTTTTTCACTTGTTGCGATTTTTTACATCTCAGATCCCTCCTTCACTTTGCTGTGATAACAAATAATAAAGCTTTAGCTCAGCTACTCCGCAAAAGAGGAAAAAGAAAGAATTTGTCTTTCTGTTATTCTTTTCATAAAGAGTCGAACCTTTTTTTCATTTTTGTGGATTGTGCGCATTTCATCCATCTTGAAGAACATCCTCCATCTCTTTTTTTGTTTACACTGTTACAAGGCTTTATCTCTTCACACACCAAAGTTTTTTGTAAAAATTGTAAAAAATAATAAAAATGCTTTTTAAAAATTTATTGTGAAACTTTAATTAGCTAAAAATCAAACCGAGAATAACAAATAAAAACACTTCCAAATTTGCAAAAACAGAAACATTTCACATTTTCACCTTCCAAATTGTTAAAACTTTATTAGCATAAATTAAAACAAAAAATCATGAATATATTTAACAACGCTTTCATCAACATGAATTCATTTGTGCCAGAAAGAATGCTTTCTTTTCTTCTTTGACAGAATACATGAATACTTTGAAGCAAGGTTAAAAGCTGTAATCAAAATTTATTCACCTGGTGGATTGTTGTTTTTTCTTCTTTTTTCCCTTTTTTGAAACTTTTTCTCTTTTTTGCTTTAAAAAGCCTTTATACATTTTTTTCTATCGCCTTGAGCATTGACGTTATAAACATTGTTGTCCTTGGGGGTGCCCAAATTTTTTTTGCGATGACAAAGGCGGGTTTTTTTTTCTTCTTTTTTTCGCGTAGTCTTTCTCAATTTTGTGCCAAGGCAATTTTCATTCTACCGGCAAAGGTTCTTTTTTGGCTTTATTGTTGAACGAAAAAAATTGGAAATATAAACTTGTGGTTAAGATAGAACACATATTATTAAAAAAATAGAATTTTATTTTAGTTTTTAAGCCATTTTGGTGACAAAAAGGCTCAAAAAAGAAGATAATAGTCGTCTCGTAAAAGCGCGGTCACACTTGTCGTGTCTGTCAATCTTGAACGTCCAAGCTTTTGAAGGAACAGAAAAAAAAAAGAATAGAAGGAAAAGATATTTTTGCCACGGTCGTCAGTCGGAATACCTTTTTTATATTCTTGAGCAACAAAATCTTGCCGGACAGCAATGATGTGAAGTTGTGATTTATTCAAGAATGAATGATGACATTTAAAGTTTAGTGGACAATTGAAAAAGCGGTGAAATCTCTTCTTCTTTTTTTCTCAAATGATATGTTTGTTATTTTAGTATTTTATTGTAATGTTAAATTTTTCATTGATATAAAATATGGATAAAAAAAAGGTCAAATTAGGTTGGTTTAGATGCAAAAAAAAGGATTAAAATTAATATCAGCTATTTTTTAAGTTACAATTGGAGCTTTTGACCCTCCTACGTATGGACATTTAAGAATGTTTGGTAGGACAAAGTTTTTAATCAACTTGTAGCATACTAATATGCAAATTTTTATAGAAAAAGCAAAAGAATTTTTGGAAAGAGAAAAGGATTGTCAAGTTGTTGAAGGAATAATCAGTATTATTCCTGATACATTTCGAAATAAAGCATGCACAGCATCAAGTTATCATCGAATGAAAATGCTCAATCGGGCCCTTCAATCTTCAAGATGGATAAGGTACATTTTTGCAACTTTTGATTATCTTTTATTCAACACTTGTTTATTTATTTATTTTGATTTAAAGGAATGTTTGTTTCTATCTTATTTTTTAGAGCTGATGATTGGCAGTGTTTTCAAACAACTGTTCAAAACTTTCCACAAACTTTAACATGTATTGATAATGTTTTTAATGTCGATAAAGATAATAATCGAATTTCAACGGTTTTTATTTGTAGTTATAAATTTTTTGAGCATGTTTCGGTGGATGAAAGTGATTTATGTAATATTGATGAACTTCATGAAATTTTTTCAAATTTTGATACAATTGTAATTTGTGCTTCTCAAATTGGAACATCTTTAACAAGTTGTTCAACAATAACTTTGACCAAAAACCAGGTAGGATTAAATTTCAGTTTATGTTCGTTTGTCTGATAATTGTCTGGCTTTTTTTAAAGAAACAATTGTACATTGTTCATGATTCAATTTATGGTGGTCCACAATCAGGGTCATTTGTTAGGTTAGTCTTGATGCAAAATGGATTCAATAAATATCAATTACTTTATAGAAAGGCATTAGCAAAAGGTGAATCAATAAGATATTGTACATATGATGAAGTAATTTCTTATATTTACGAATACGGGTTATACTCTTGTCAAGCGTATGTGTTCCATTTTCTGAAATTTTTATCTTCAAAATTAGGCATTTTTAGACCTCCATTACCGTATAAATCAAGAATTTTAACATCAAAATGTAAAGTAAGATTTAGTCCAACCCCGGCATCAACTTCTGCCCCCAGCACATTGTTACGGCTTTCACCAATTAAGTTATTTCCGATGGATAGCTCTTGGCCACTCACTTATCATAATAAAGTAAGCAAAAAAATTAATTTAAATTTTTTAAGATTCAAACTTTAAGCGTATTGAAAATATTGATGAATATATTTCAAATGATATTTCTGATGAATGCATTTGTAATGATCAAACATTAGTGGATGGGGCAGTCTGGCAAGAAAGTCTTGAAGCACAATCAAATAGAATAGCAGGTTAGTTTTTAATTAATCGATTTTTTGATTCCAAAAAAACATCTAAATTAGAAGCTTTGGCAAGGCTGCCTGAAATTCAGCAGCAACCACCTCCAAGACCACTTAAACCATCCTCAAAAACAAAAGCTTACGCAAAAAGTAGTGATAATGTTTATCATACATCAACAACAACACATGGGTCAAAATCATCTGATGAATCTCAAAAATTAATGTCTTCTTCCTTGATCTCTTTCACTTTTGAACAACATAATCTGTCATACACTCCCGAAACTACAGTTTAATTATTTTCTATTTTTTTATTGTATATTTCAAAAAAAATTACATTGAAACAATCAAAAAAATAATAATAAACAATTTCCATCATAAATATTAATGGTAAATATAAAGTGGACACAAAACAAACGATGATCTGAATGGTAAAAATAATAGTAATAATAATAATAAAAAATACCTGATGAATACAAAATGACGCGAAAAGAATTTAATTTACCAAAAAAAGGTTAGATGTTAACAAAAGCAGGTTAAATATTTACTTTTTTTTCTTCTTTGCAAAAAAATATTGTTAACGTTTTTTGGGACGCCGGTGTAAAAAGCGAGCCAGCGCTTAACAATTTACCTAAGACCTGGTTGCATATAATAAAAGATTATTGTACAAATAAAACGGAGATTTTTAGACAAAAAAAAACATTATTGGCAATCAAGTACTAGACGAGAGTTAAGCTACAATTAACATAGAAGAAAAACAAGAGAGATTGTTTTAAAAAAAAAGGGGATTACGGTTAGGTTGTTTTTAGTCAAATATTATACACGTATAAGAGAGAAATTTAATAAACACGTACTATTTTAAACACGAATATATATATATAAGCAAATTATGGGCAAAAAAAGATTTTTTTTAAAAAGTTCCAAATTAGCATAAAACCAAACTTTGTTAAAAATAAAAAAAATATCCTCACGCGTCAACTAAAGAAAACGTTGGGAACAATGAAATTCTTTTTACCCCACTGGAAATTTCAAAAAAAATTACAAGAAAAAAATATATTTTTGATACTCATTTTTTTAAAAGTTTTAAAAATCCTGACTTCCAGCTTCTTCAAAAAAAACCGTGAAAATTTTAGGTATTGACGAGATACAAATAATAGACGCTTATTACGTCTTCAAACAAAAACGAAGAGAACAAAAAAAAATTTAACAACATATAAATAAATTATTTTAAATCATTGTTGAATTTGAGACACATTTACGATAGAATACAATATTGTATTCATCAAAGCTACGACCTTGTTGATCTTCAGACATATTACAGGATTCTGTTGTAAAACCAACACGAAAACGATATGCACTTTGAATGAAATTTCCAACCGAAAGTTCATACGTATTTTCACCCATCTAAAAGATATTTAAATTTAATAAAGTGCTTTGAAAATTTATAAAAATTTGCATACCATATAAGATGTTGGTTCTTTATTCATGCCAATATTTGCAGTTTCGAAGAGACAAGTTTTATGGGCAAAATCTCGAAGACTTCCACAATTATCAACATATTTGTCATCTTTGATACTAAAAATAATTAAAAATAATTATTAAACTTTTTTTCAGCTTTTTTTATAAACATACTTAAATCGAACATGCAATGGAATTGTTGGCAAGTAGGGTGAGATCGGGACATATAGATTAAAACGACCATTACGAGGTTGACAACTTTTTTCAACACAATATCGTTGATCAAGTGAAACATTCAAATTTATAATATCAATTGAAACTCCAGTTGTAAATGGTGAAGAAGGGGTTGAGGTGCTTTTAACTGAAAAAAGATATTACAGTAATTTTTTAGAGTCGTATTTAAATTTTACTCACTTTCAATTTTTGATAATTTTGGTGAAACTTTTGTTAAAGGAACAATTCCATCAACATTATCAGAAATGTCATCAGATGTAAAATATTTATGAGTGCTTGAACAACAATACTGCGGACATTGACTTTTTAAGCCACACATTGACGCCAGAACAGGAGCCAGGGGTTGTGTTTGAGGTATAAATGAAACAGGCCGGAATTTTTCAATGAGATGTCCAATTGCATCTTGAGAATTTGTTGGTGCAGACATCATTGGACCATGTGGATCATTATTAACTCGTCGACACCAATCAAGAACATATAAAGTACACATTGCTAAAAGGCAAAGTGCCATAATTCCAATAAGTCCAACAACAGTAAATTGTGTGAATTTTGATGAACATAAATCATGTGAATTGCTTGAACGACAGCTTCGATGTTTTTTGCCGCCTTTTTTGTCTTTTTCTGTGCAATTTGTTGTTGTTGATGCAAGAGATGTACGAGAATATGACATGCTTTTTCCATCTTCACCTCGACCAAAAAGTGTTAAATCACTTAACCCTGAGGCAACAGATGCACCCAATTGCTTATTCTTATTTTTAGCAAAACGAGCAAGTTTTGCACTAATCTTTTCAACTTGATCAATTTTACATTCAAGATTTCCAGTTAAACGATAAAGTTCTTGTGCAGCGGCAACAGTATCATAGAAGATTCGAGTATCATCAACAGTAAGAAATTCTCCATTATCTCGAACTGCATCAGGAAGAACTTGGGCCAATTCTTGTGCAATAACACCAACTCGATGACGACTATTTTCATCTAAGCCCCATTCTCCAGCAAATTCAGGCTTATATGCATATTCAACAACTCGAACTTGTGCAAGACGTGCCAAAGCATCACGAGTTTCGATCTAAAAAATGTGGGAACTGTAATTATGCAAATTTCTTTGTGTATGAATTAATTACATTTACGATATCTTCTTTTACACGACGATCTGATGGACGGGTATGTGTTCCAGTTGAAACAATATTGCCCATAACAGATAATTGTGCATTATCAATTTGTTTATCAGTTCCAACTGCAACTGGTCCAGGATAATGAAGAACAGGACCATTTCGTTGCCAAGTAGCATCATTGTCAGGTTGTTCAAATTGTGCAGGATTTGATGCCTAAAAATAATTCATTATATCAGCTTGTTTAGTTTTAAACAAAAGAATTTTAAATTAATTAATGTTGAAAAGAGATTGTCTTGGAAACATGTTTAAAGGTCATATTTTTTAAACCCCACAAAAAGTTGTAAATTTTTTCTTTCTTTTTTTTGTTTTTCATTTGTGGCAGTAAGATTGTTTTGTTTGTTTAAATGGCAAAATCTAAAGTTAAACAAAATCATTTTCAAAGTAAACCTCATGCCCCTGTTGAAATTGTAAATTTAGAAGTTCCAAATGACTTTTACAGTACTCGAGATACTGGTTTTTGGGCAAATGTGACAACAATTTGTCATGAAGAAGTTGAAGCAAGAATACAAGTAAGTTGAAAAAATTATCATAAATTTAACAAGCTTTAATAATTTTAGGTTATTTTCAAAGGCTATGTTTGTAATGAAAAAGGAATCGTTTATGAATTTCTTTTTGAACATTGTTTTATTCATCTTGAAGGAAAGAATAAAGAAACAAATGAAGCACATTTGGATGTTCGAATTCGACGTTTACCACCATCAATGGCAATCTCAGATAAACTTCGAATCGAATATTGCTGTCAAGCAAGTGCTGATCCATGGTACAATAATACCCATATAAAAAAGGTATTTCATGTGATTCGAGATGATGTTCAAAAAGAAAAGACAATATTTCCTAATAGATTTCATGTGAATGAATGTGTGGGGCATAATCAATGTTGTCATCGAAATTGTGAAGCATTAAATGGAAAATTTTGGATTGATAAAAATATTTTTGCGCCAAATGAAAAAATTATTGTTAAATGGAAACTTAATACTCAAACTGCAATGAATGAAGCAAAAGTTTCGTTATTTCGAAATATTACTCTTCGACATCCAAAAGCTGAACATCCGATGGATTTAAATGTGGTTCAAAAAGAAATTATTTCAAGAACTGAAAAAGTTAATTCGGCAAGTGCTGGAATTTCCATGGATTTACCTGCAACACTTGCAACCTCACATAAACCAACAATTTGGGATACAACAAAACTCAATTATTATTTGGTATTTCAGCTAAGAATGGCAAAAATTAAAACACCTTTAGAATTAAATTTTCCAATTACAATTCAACATAATTTTAATGAAAAAGATCATCCGAAGAGTGGTTTAATAACTGAAGCCGTTCATGACATGTATGAAGTCAATGATAATAAAAATGGAAAACAACCCATTCAATATCAACCCCAAACAATTGTTGTTAGTGGGATAAATTTGCATACAAATAATCATCACACATTAGATGGAGCAAAAGTTGAAGTTCATTTAATTATAAATGAAGCAAAATTTTATACAATACATTTTTTGCTTCAAGGTTCTGTATGTGTTGGAAGTACATGGTATGAATTTTTACGATTTAAAACTACCATTGTTAAAGAAGAACTACACCTTGGACCACATGATAGAGAAATTGATATTCCATTTGATCGAAGTGAATATTTAACTCCAATTTTGCCTCCTTCATTTAACAATGAAATTCGATATGAATGTTTACTATCTTCAAGAAATTGGACAGATAATCGGATATTAGCAAGAAAAATTGTGTTAGTTGATCGTGAAACTGAAACTCTTTGCAAAGCTGAAATGCTTGATGAATATTATGAAGAGCAAGGCGCAATAAAATTATACATGAAGCAACGGGCATTTCAACGTGGAAAATATATTATGCTTCAATTGGAAGGAAAAGTTTCGCATATTATTCTTTCTTTAGTTCAAGATAAAAGAATTCGTCGACCTGGATTAGAAGTTGAAGGTCAATGGTTTAAAGAAAGGATCGTATGTGAAATGGTAAGCAGCCCAAATCGAAAAGACTGGCCCAAAGAATGGTCTTTAAGAATTCCTGATCGTATTACCCCGTCTATAGATGTTTGTTACTGGAACGTCCTTGAAATTGAATACAAAGTTGTTGTAAAAGTTCAAAGTCATGACAGACATGAGCATGTTCATGTTATTCCAATTTGGATTGGAACAACTGATGACGAGCTTGAACCACCATCAAATGAGCTACTAGATATTTTTGCAGATGGAAGTGAAGCAGGAGAGATTAGTAAAAACCCAACTAAAATTGCACCCGGTTTTGAAGTTATCCCAAATGAACATGATCAACCTTGGTGGGTTGATCGCCTTGACTTTGATGTCTATCATCCCGCTGATAACCTTACCCCAGAAAAGAAAAAATAATTTATGATTCCTTTTTTTGTTCCGTTTTTTTTCAAAAATTAATTTTTTGCGTTTTAATAAATAAATTTTTTAAAAAAAATAAAACTTACTCGAACAATAACTTTTTCTGATTGATACGCTTGAATCAATGAAGAACTTCCATCAGCAGCATATGCCAATAATTTAACAACAAGTAAAAAGTATTTTTGTTCAGGATTTGGTCGACCATTTTTTCGATGATTATTTAATGTTGTTTCAGAGAAATGTAGTCGAGGTACTGTAACTTTTGTAACACGACGTTCATGAATTTCAAGGGAAACAGGTTCATGTGGAACAGGCTTTCGATCAGTTTGTGATTGACGAATACTAATTTCTGTTGTTGGCATTTCAGCTTTTACACCACAAAATGCAAGCTTAAATTCTTGAATCTTTTTAAGTCCACCATCACATCGAAAATATACTGGACCACAATCTTCATGAACTTCAATATGAACAGTAATTTGAAAATGATTTTTCTTTTGATTAACATAACATCCATCTGCTGCACTATGATTGAAACCTTTATCAGCAACAACAACAACAGCCATATTTTGAAGGGGTTGATGATGAATATCGTATAGATCAGACCAAATTTCATTTGTGTATGGAGTAAACTGTAAATTCTCTTTCTTAATGCGGGGATAAGGGTCTTAAAGGATAACAAAAACACTTACACGGATTGGACGTTGTTGATAATTTTCATCATATTCATCCATGGGGATATTCATTGGAAGGGATGGAGTTCCTCGAGCGCTATTACTCATATACATTCTTTGTGAAGGGCATTCATCTTTGATAATTGGTTGTTGAAGGGGAAGCTCTGAACGCTTTCTTTTAGCAGATGGTGGTTGCATATTATTTCCAAGAAGGGTTGCTTCTGATGCATAAATATCATTATTAAGACCTTGTTGTTGTCCTTGTTGAGGAATAATGTATCGAGAGGTATTAATTGCAGGTGGAGAAACCTGTGAAATTTGTGAACCGGGAGTTGATTGAGGTGGATAAGGACTTAAAAATTCTGAATTTGGTGAATGTTGTGAGTGATGATTCATGAAGCGTCCATTCATTCCATTTAACTGTTGATTAATAAGATCTTGTGAAAGGATAATTTGTTGTCCATTTGCATCAGTACCAAGAAGGACATTACCTTGTTGAACTACTAAAATTAATGTCAAAATTTTACTTTTTTTGAAATTTAATACTCTTACAGTAAGGATATTGATCAGGTGAATATGGAGAATCTGATGTTGTACTTGGGGATGCAGATGATCCACCAGCAGAGATATCAGTAATTGGGGGACTATCTTGAAGACGAGTATTCCCATTTCCATTAAACATCATACCATTATTATCAGTAAGAATTGGATTTTGCATTAATCCATTGACACAATTCATTACTTGTCCGTAATTATTATTTAATGGTGCCTGATGAGGCGGATGAGGGTGAATCCACGTCCCCTCAATGGTGCCGTTATTATTTAATTGTTGTTGAGTAGAATTTGGAAGTTGTGTTGGGGGTTCGTTAAAACGTGATGGATCCGCTGGACTATCAACAGGTGTACTAAAAAGAAGAAGAAAAAAAATAAATAACAAATAAGAATTACTGTATCTCAAGGGGGAGTTTTTAGGGAAAACAAAAAAATGGTTATCAATAAAACAAAAGAGCAGCAAATGTCAAATATGAAAGTGGGAGTATTTTTTTTTGTTTAAAAAAACACAACACAAAAAAAAAGTTTGACAACTTACTCGTTATCGTTGATAAACTGAAGTATGTTAAAGCCTTCAGAATAATCTCCTAACGGATCGCCGAATCCCGTTTCTTCTAAAATAAATATGATTATTTTCTTTTTAAAAATGTTTAGTGATAAATTTTTTTTTGAAGTTTGAAGCAACTAACAAACCTTTGTTCATAAAACTTTGGCGTTTAGCCATGCAGACACATTGAAAAAAGATCAATCAAATTTTTTTATGTAAATGCCAAAACAAGGCTAATAACTTTTTTCTGTAAGATAAAAAAAGGAATGAAAAATAAATATTTAAAAGTTGAACAAAGACAATCAATAAAAAAAATCGCGCAGACAAGAAAGAAGAAAAGTGGTTTCGTAAAAGAAAGGAAGAAAAAATAGCAGCATGACGAAAAAAAGGAGACATGCAAATTAGCTTCCGGACATCTTTTTAAAAAAAATGGTTTTTTTTGTATGTTTAAAAAATGACTAAAAAAACTATCGATATATTATTATTGCCTGAGAGGTCGATCCTTTTTCTTTCTTTTTTTTCTATTCATTCAAAGGGCGCGGATACGGAAAACGCTTGCTGCCGCATTCACAAAGGGGACCCCATTTTTTTCTCAACGCTGGTGGTAGAAAAAAAAACGGGAATATGGAAAAAAACGAAATATGAGGCATTTGAAAGAGAATGAGTGCGCGACAGCTATGCAAAAAAAGAAGAGAGAGAGAAAAAAAAGGGGAAACATTAAAAAAACCGAACGCAACATGGGTGGTGAACACACAACGCTCTTTTTCTAAAAATTCGTGCCTGGCACCGACATGGAGGAAGACGAGCTTTTGCTTTCTTTTTTTTTGCTGTTGTTGTCAGGCGGTGGCCTTAACTGCTACATCAGCAAGTAGAAAAAAAAACGCGAAAGTTTTCCTCAAATCCATTCTAAAAGCATAAAAGGCATATTCAAGTCAAAATTTTTAGAAAAGATCATCAAAAATTATTGATTCACAAAAAAAACTATGATGAAACAAAAAAATGTTCGAAAGCATTTATGAAAAAGATTGTAAAACGCTGATTTGCACCGAACATGAATAAAAACGATATTTCTTTTTTGTCACAGCTGGAAAGTAATTTATGGTAGAAAAAAATATGCGCGAAACTCATGCAAAAAAGTTAATCTTTCCGTTCTGACTTTGCTTAACAAAAATCCAAAAATGTGAAATAATAAAAAACATTTGATGATGATAGTGAACTATGGAATTCTTTAAGAGTATGTTTTTCTCATTCGACCTCGCCGAAACGCTACTACTACGTGAAGGTCAAATTTGAAGGGGAAATAAAAAGAAAGAAGAAAAAATTGAAAGAGACAAGAAAAAATTTTATTTTGGTGAAATCACAAAATTTGATCATGGAAAAATCTCTCCATACATCGTCTACTACTTTTCTATACGCAATTGCCAGCCGTGTCCTCGAACAATAATTTATTCGGGAGTAAATAAAAAAAATATTCACACAAAAATACTGCCGAAATGCATATAAATTTATTGGGCCAACCTACTTTAAAAATGCGGGAAAAATAATTTTAAAAGGTATCGAAATTTCGATATTTATAAAAACATCAAAAAATGTTGATGCTAATGACCGTTTTGCTGTCATTAAAAAAAGAAAACAATAATGAAGAAAAAAAAACATAAGCATACTTTTTGTGCTGCAAATTGTGTTTGGAAGTAGCCAAAACAAACAAAATAAGGGACAAACGGAAAAAAAACATTTTCTTCTTTTTTTGAAAAAAAAAGCCAAAGCTTTTTGGGACTCTCGGCTGGCCAGACCTTTTTGCTTGTGACGCGTGCGAAAAAAAGAGTTCGGAGCAAGTTCGTGCCAGTTGAAAATGAAGCACGAAGTTAAAAAAAAAGTATTTTGAAGGAGAAAAAAATCGCATGTGCCTTAAAAATAAAAGCAAAAATTTAAAAAAAGACTGAGGTTAAAAAAAATTTTTTTTTCAAAAAATTGTGTAAGACAATTAAAATATTTTTTTGCCGCCAAAAAAAGGAACAACCAAAAATGTCAAAATTTGAACACGATTGCCGACGTTTTGAATGAATGGAAAAACGTTCCTTCTCTTTTTGAAAAAAATGAAGAAGTGAAAAATCAAAAAAAAAATACGCGTTCATTGTTTTCTTCTATTTTTTAGGCAAAATGAGATTTTTTTTTCGCGGCAAATGGAAAATCTTTTCAAAGGGATGGTTGGTTATGTTAACGAAAAAGCAAAATCGGCTTATTCACGACAAAAAAAAGAGAGAGAATGTGTTAAAACAAAAATCAAAAATTAGAATAAAAGGTTATGATGTTTAAAGAAAAACATGATGCATCTTGTGGAAGTTTTGAACGAACAATTTTTGCCGAAACAATTTCGAAATATTTTGAAAGAAACTTCAAAAACGATGTTTAAAACAAAACTTTTTAAACAACTTTTTCACCAAAATTTACCTTGAATGTTTTAAACTTTTATTAAAAATTGCATAAAAAAGTTACAAATTAATAATTGCTTCTTCATGAATCATGTTTTTTAAAAATATCTGATAAAAATGGAAAGAAAAATTTAAAAGCATGAGGTTAAAGGGTAATCAAACTGCCCTAACAAGTTAACACACAGAAAAAAAGGAAAAAAATTCATTCCGTGGACGGTAGTGCCATGCACGGCCGAAAGAACGACAACAACGCCAGCAGCAACTAGCCACATAAGAATTTTTAACAGCAGTTTGGACGTTGGTCTTGAAAATTGCCGCTGGCAAGAACGCTGTTTGTGTTCGGGGGAGAGAAAAAGAGCTCTCTTTTTTCTTTTCCCTCTATTATGCAATAAAAATGAGTTCTTTTTTAACTTTTGAAAAAAAATTAGTGACCATTGTCCATCTGCTTCAAAAAAATGACTAGAGTTTTTTAAAAAAAACAAAAATCTGTCTCCATAATAATTTATAAAACAAAAAACTTTGCTTCAAACTTCAAAAAAAATGTCTTAAATAAAAGCAACTTACGTGGATACTTGAGGAGTACGGTAACTGGTCGAACAACTTTGATCAATTTTTGAAGTTGTTGTTGTTGTCCAGGAGTAACAGCAATCAATTGGATCGGTTGTTGTTGGAGTGACTTTTGTTGGGTTCTAATAAATAATGGTTTGGGATTGGAGGGAAGAGGGACTGAAAAAAAAGGAAGGGTATTAAAAAATATGCATGTTTAACGACAAAAAAAGTAGTTCATTAAAAATATATTTTTTGCAGAAATAAAGTTAAAATGTGTGCGCGCCCGTTAGAGAGGAAAAATTATCTTAGCTTTAGCACCGCCTCATTTGGCTCTTTTTTTCAGAATGAAACAAAAAAGTTGGAAATAAAATTTGAACGTTTTCAAAAAAACAACAAAAGACTGATGCTTTTTTGAATGTCTGATAAAAAAAAATAAATTGTGCAATGCACTACCAAGCAAAAGATGCAAGCAACTTAGAAAGAAGAGATGCAAAAAAACATATAAAAGTACCGTTTTTTTTTTCGTTGAAAAATATAAACTTTTTGAATGAAAGTTTGATGAAGAATGAGAACAATAAAAGACAGAAAACAAAGGCAAAAAAAGACTTACATGATTCTTTTTTTGCCTGCATAATTATTTTTTTTTGAGGTGAATATATTTCTTTGGCAGCTTATTTTGATTGTAAATGGTGTAATTGAAGAAAGCCTAAAAATTTATACAAACGATCAGTGAACGCTGTGAAAAAGATTCAAAAATGGAAAGTTAAAAATAAAAAAAAGGTTGTCGAGTAAAGAAAATGAATAAATTTACAAATGTTTCAATGGCACAAATCGTGGCACGGCACCAAGCAACACTTGTTGAATGAAAAAAAACGAAATTGGCATTTTTTTGCAACAAAATGAAAACACATAAAATGCAAATTTGACATTTTTTATGGTAACACTGTATACAAAGACAGAACATATTTCTCAAAAAAGAAACTACCTTTTGAAAAAACATATTTTTTAAGGAAAAAATAAAATTTTAATTGAATAATTGAACGTAAAGTCTGTAGTCCCAGCTTTTGAATTAAATAATTTTATTCCTCACTAAATGGCAAAATGAATTTTAATAATTCTTTTGCAACATTTTAAAGTACATAATTTTTTTAAAAAACTGGACAATAATTAAGTTAGTAAAAGCATAAATTCATTTTACAGCTACATCAAAAAATGGACTTTGCTCTAACCCCACAAATTACTGTAACTGGTGCTTAACCTTAGGTAAAAAAATGATTGCAAAAGTTAAGTGTCTTTTAAAACGAAATCTTTAAGTGACGGATACAGTAGTCAACTTTAACAAAATTAAAGTAAAACATTCATAATTTAGCTAAAAGTTGGTAAGTTTTTTAAACGAATATTAAATGAAAACAAACCATAAAATTCGTTTTTAAAATATTTTTTAAAAAAAGTGTTCCGTTTTTTGGGAATTGACAAATAGCATCTGGCCAATTTAAAAAAAAGGATGCAAATGATTCTTTATTTCTAACAGTAACAGGGAAAGGCTCGTTTGATGTGCCAGTTGTTAATGTTTCAATAAAGAAAAAAAAATATGGTCTTCTACAAAAGGGCCAAAAATGGAGAAAACTATATTATGTTTTGGGAAAAAAGGTTTTTTTTCTATAATGATGAATTTAACGCATGTCCAAAAAATGAATTTTTATAAAAATTTCAAGTCCTCTCATTTTTGTCGTTTGGGACATTTTGTAGAAGTCCGTGCCAGGCATTATCTAAAAGCATTAATTTCTGAGAAAATGCGTTTTTTTTTCTTCTTCTTTCTTCTTTTTCATTGAGACAATGTTAGTTAACAAATTAATTTTAAAAAGGATCAAAAAATGTCGACAAGTTGCTACTTATTGCGCATTTTGTCCCTTCTTTTCCAGAACAGAACAAAAGAAAGGAAGAAAAGGAAGAAAGAGGCATTTCAAATTGCTGTTTTGGTCACAAAAATTATATGATACTAAAAAACAAAATGTTTTTTTGAAACAAACAAAGACCTTAAATTTAAAAAAAAACGATGTGCAATAGACAAAAGACCAAAAGAGCATTAAAACCGAAGGGTGTTAATAGCTTTAAAAAAAAGTAAGAATATATGTGATATTTAACAGATATAACTTTTTTTTCTATTTAGCTGCCTTCTTAATTTACATTGTATAGGTGCCAGTCAGAGATGTCGTTGCACTTTTTGAGGCAAACATTGGCTATATATATTTATTTAATATTAAGAAAAAATGTCTGCTGTCGTTTTTTGAAGCTCATGTACTTCTTCGGGACATGTCTACATAAGCTTTAAGCCTTTTTAGTCTTCCAAAAGTTAAAAAGCAATTATATTTGGCAGTTTGATCAAAGATTTATGGATATTTATATATCTGTCAGGGAAAATATGCAATAAATAATTTTTGAAAAAAAGTAATAATTGCAGTTTTGCAGTGAAATGTCAATCTCGAGTTGGTCAAGCAATTTTAATTATATCAAAACACAATGTTGTCTCTTTTATGTTTATTAATATAATAAAATATACCATACTATAACATAATTGCCGCATACTACATTATTACTGTAGCTTTTGCAAATAAATCTCATGGAAACTTTTTTTAATTGTTTTTTGATATACCGTATGAAATATGTACAACAGCTTTTGATCACAGAATGATGTTGATATGCCCATCATATACATCTGATAAATAATGCGAATTAAGCTTGTTGAAAATTCATTACCTATTTTTGAATCATTGCTTGATAAAAGCAATAACTTAAAAATGTTTTCATCTTTCAACCCATCTTCTGAAAATTATCGTTGAAAATTTCTATAGAAACTTTTACTCTTTTGCTTTCTAATGATAGCTTTTATAAAGGAGGATACTGTAGCAGAAAATTGCTTTTAATTGTTTAAAAAAATGCAATGAAATTTAACCTTTAATCTTTTGCAAAAATAAATTAGCATGTTTTTCATTCCATTTTATGACATTGTACTTTAATTCCTTTTTATAGGTAATTCTTTACCCTTAAAAAAGTTGTTTGTAATTAAAAATGTATTTTTAAAAAATTTCCTTCTTTTTTTATTCGTGTCTGGTTTTTAAAAATGATGCGTTAAAAAAGGAAGGCATTGCTTTCTTCTTTTATGTTGCAATCGAGGTTTCAACAAAAACAACACAAACTAGGCATCAAAGTTTCTCCCCGTTTCTTTTTTCTCTCATTCTTGCTACTTTAAAATAAGCATGCCAATATTATAGCTTTTTTTCTTTTCCACTGGCTATTCGAGAGAGAGAGTAGATAACAAAAAAAGAAGAAGCACAATGAGAGAGGGGGATCCACTGTTGAGCAAAAACAGCAGAGACAGTTGAGGCAACACTTTTGGCATCGTTTTTGCCCTTAGTATTTAAAATAACCAAAAAAAGTGCCGGTTTTTTAGCATGTAGACTTGCAGACTTAAAAATGGGCATGCAAGCCACAAAAAAAATATATATAGACGGTAGGAAGCATGCCTGCAAAGACTTTTTCTTTTTCCTTTTTTATATTTTGTGCCGCCTGTCAATGTTATATGAAAGCATCCCACCCGTTAGTGAGTTGATGCTCGGTTAGCCTCTAAGAACGACCCCAAAAGCAAAAGTGCTTCTTGCCGAAAAAAAAGAAAGATGAAGAATTTTTCCTTCTCAGGACATCGAAGACGACGACGACAATGTAAAGCTGACTTTGCTGCTCTTGTCAAAAAAAGAAAAAGAAAAGAAAAAGCGCGCGAACATGAAGAACACTTTTGCCAATAGGCTTTACGGCATGCCGACACGGCATTTAAATTTTTTTCCGTCGTGGTTTTTTTTGTTGTTGTTCAATTTGACAAGCTGTTGAAAAATGTTGATGGTGAAAGGTTTTATGATGAAAAAAAGAGGAGAGTACAAATGATAGGCTTTTTGATTTATTAAAATGTTTTTTATAAAATAATCTTTGTTAATAACTGTCATTTCTGATTTTTTACTGCTTTATGTTTTTTTTTTGAAATTACAAGCCATTTGTTTTTATTTATTTTTTTTGCTCATTTTTTAACATTTATTACATTTAATTTAAAATGACATAATTTTTAAAACATAAAACCAAATAGTATCAAAAGTTTTTTTTATTAAGTGTCAACATTTGTACAACAACATGAATGAAAAGAAAAAAAAGAGAGAGAAAAATATCATTAAAATGTGGTATGCATTTCGTCGTCGACCTGAATTGAATCTGGTTTAATTTTCATGATATCAAACGTTCAATAATTTGATTAACAATGCAGTCAGTGCAGCGTCAGTGATTTCATTTCGCACCTCTCTTTTCCTTCTTTTACTTTTTTTTTTCTTTATTTAAACATTGTTTTTAAATTTTCTTTTTTTTTCTTTTTCATTTTGATTTATATGCTATTTTTATTACATAACCTATTTGTATTTTATTATTGCTTTTGTTTTACACTTCTGCTACTTTTTTTTCTCTTTTGAAACTCAAGTGTAAAAAAGTCATAACTTTGTCTTTTACTGCTTGCAAAATATATACATATATATTTTTTTGTCTTTTCTTTGTCTGCAAACATCCCTGCTTTTCTTTCATAAAAACACGTGCTATTTGGAACTCTCATCGATTAATTTACTCGAATCTCTCGTGTATTTTTTTTACGACGACAGACAATATATTTTTTGTGTTTTTGTGTGATAACTTCATTGACTTTTTTGCACATTATTTTTCAAGCTTGATTCTTTTTTATTCAAATATTTTTCTTTCTTTTTTTAACTTTTTTTGTTTCCCTTTTTTCAAATCACTGACCGTCATATTTTTTTCTGTAAAAAAGCCAGAACAAAAAGGAATCGATTGTACAAAAAATTTCACGTAAACCTACAAAAGCAGGAAAATAATGGTTAACGGGCATGGCGATGACGTTTCTGAATCAAAAAAAAAAGACGAAGTTTCTAAGGAATTCCCATTGTTACAATCAGCTCGTTATTTCATTTTCATTGTGCTCCTTTTTTGGTTTCTTTTTTTTTGTATCCAAGATTTAGTAACCATAGAATCACTTCATTATATGTTTTTTTTTGATAACTGCTTTGAATCGTTTAACGTTAGCCATTTGAAATCTTTTCTTGTTGAAATGTCTACCGTAATATTATTTATTCAAATTTTAAACGTACAGTAAAAAATCAAAAAAATTGTTTTTTATGACAGCTATTTCTATTTTTATGTTGTGAATGTAATAAGCATTTTTTATTTGACACATTTTTTTCGCGCATTCCAAATTTTTTTTAAGAAGCTGCGATTGCAACACCATGTTTTTTGGCGGAAGTAATGAAGGCCACCCAATAAGCTCAACAACAACAATGCGATAGAAAGAAAGAAAACCTCAATGTGAGTTTTACAGGAAGCGCCGTATACTACTGCAACCAGCAAGAGAGAACTTGGTTGAAGTAAAACAAAAAAAACTGAGAAAAAGAGAGAGAGAGAGATGCGAACAAAGTGGCCGAACGATGACATTCTTTAACGGCGCTTGTCAATGCTCACAATGTCGGTCGGTTCTTAGTGTCACCAACAACTTGGTTGAAGCCAAAGCAGTTGAGTGAAAAGTGACTGTGAGCTTGCCTTCTTTTTACATAGCAAAAAAAAACGATCGCATCGCGCGTCTGACTGCTACCGCGTTTGCGCATATATACCCCCACCAATGTCGATTTTCTCTACATTTTTTTTTTGCGTTTTTTTAATGGTCAATCTTGACTTCTTCGGGATGTTGGTGACATCCTCAACAACAGAATATTTGACAGACATACGCGCGGAATTGTGTTCGATGGTGAGAGTATGCCGTGTATACAGATGTGTAGAAAAGCGGAGTTAGGACTGTTCGGAGCAAAAGGAAAGAAAGAAAGAAAAAAACTGCGAAGAGCGGAATTTCCGTGATTCAATCAATGGTGAAATTCTTTTTTTTGCTCATGTCGTTCATTAAAATGAGCCATTGGTCACACTTTTTTTTGTTTTTATCGCCTTGTATCTTGTTTTTTTTTCTCCTTTCTTCCCTTCTTTTTCTTTAAGGCATTGACCCCCATTATGTTGTGGTCAAAATAATTAAAGAACAAAAACGTGAGAAAACAATGTTATTTTGACGCGTGTCATAAATAATAATAATAATACAAATGATTATTTTCTTCTTTAATGATGATATATCTTTTCTTTTTTTTCAGACAACTCAGGTTATTAAAAATTATATTATTATTATCATTTTAAAATTAGAGCTTATGAGTTACAACAACAATAATTCAGAATTAGCAGCAGCATTATATATTTTTGGATATATTGATAAAATTATTTGATAAAAATCAAAATTTTTTATTATTTTTGCTAAAAAAAGAAGACAATAAAAGTTAATTGAATATTGGATCAATGCCGCGTAAACGATCCGGTGATGCCATGGCCGCTCAAGGTGGGAATCCACCAAGGCAAAGACAACGAAAAAAGAAAGAGCCTGTAAATACCTATGACATAAAACCAGAAGCAAATATGGGTTACGATATGCAAGGAATGCCAAATGGTATGCCGATGATGCAAGATGATGGAAGTCAATATGGTCATGGTGTACCACCAGATTATTATTATCAACAAGGTGGACCTACTTCAACAGCATCTGGAAGTATGAACAATGGATATTGCCCTCCATCACTTTCACATGGCCCACCCACAAATGCTCAACCAATGCCATATCAAGATATTGATCCATCCCATCAACAACCACCTCAACAAATGCCACCTCCACCATATAATATGCATCCAATGAATCCATCACAATCTCAACCACCTCAAATGATGCAACAACCAGGTCCACCTCCGGGTGTGAATCCAATGATAAATGGTCCAGGAAATCCAAATTTAAATTCTCAACAAAATGCCGGTATACCATCCCAGATGATGCTAAGGTGAGAAATAACTTTTTTTGTTTGATAATAAATTAGACATCTGTTACATACAAATTTCTAATAGCTGCAGATGTAAACTTTAAGGCAAAAATTTAAAGAATAAATCTTTTTAAAAAAGCATATGCGATTTTTTTTAAATACTTTTTTTTGATAAATTGAAACAGAAAAAGAAAGAAAAAGGGGCAGAAAGAAAGAAAAGAATCATGAAGCCTGCCTGGTTTCCTTCCTTAAAGCGTCCCTACCATTTTTTAAGACTTACCAAGAAGGCGCTCGACATTTTTTCCTTAAATGACACTTTTTATTTTTTAATCAATATTGTCTTTCTTGCACTCGAAAAAAACAGAGCATTGCTTTTTACAAACGTTAAATAAAAAGACGAAAAAACTAATAAATGTATTATCATGATTATGGTTATTTAAGGCCGCCACCTATTCCAATGTCACATATTCCACAGCCACCCCTTCTTGAATACAGGATATTAGAAATGAATAAACGAATATATTCATTTAATCATCAACAAGTAAGTTGTTAAAAATAAATAACGAATATATTCATAATAATATTGTTATTGTAGTATCACATTGCTCCAGAACATCATCCACAATGGTGGGAAGCATTTGGACAAGAATTTTTTGATGATGATTCAAGGCTTAATTTAATAACATACGAAACACTTGATAATCCAAAAAGATATTGTAAGACTAAAAAAAGCTAGTTTAATATGCAAATTTTAACATTTTTTAGGTATTGGTAAAAAATTAATTGGAAAATTCTTTCGAACATTGTTTGAAAATGGTGTTGAAGAACTTCAACTTTTGCCAAGAGCGCCTTCGGCAGAGCATATGTCTCAATGGGGAGCTTGTTCATTGGATTGTGAAAATGTGGTCATGTTTACGAGACTTCATAAACCCCTTAATGCACACGTAATTAAATACACAGAAAAGAAATAAAAATTCATTTAAAATATACATTTTAAGGTTGTAACAGAAGCAAGATTGTTCCTTGAATTTGCTCCATATGATGAAGCATACGGATACAGGATAAAAAATTTTACGCTTGAACTTAAAAATTCACAAGAATATATTTTACGAAATCAACAAGTAGGAATTTGCATATTACTTATGCGTAAAGATAAATAATATAAATTTTAGGATATGGATTATCAAGAAAGAGCAAAATATAATCTAACGAAATGTGGAATTCCAATCAAAACAATAAGTTTTCTTAAATTGTGCGTTATAATGGAACCTATGCAAATTATAATGAATTATTGCAAACAAAACCCTATTGTACGTACAAAAAAAATACTTATTATTACTAATATTAAACTAAAAATAATAATTTTAGACAACCCCAAAAGATGCTTTAAAAACTATACTCTTTCAATATCATCATTCAAGTCGAAAGAATGCAAGTCTTCCACCACCAATGCCACAAAATATACAACCCATGCCACCAGTTCCACAACAAAATATGATGCCCCCTCAAGCACCAATTGAAGAAGTTGTTAAGAAAACTCGAAAGCGGACAAGAAAAACTAATAATACCGCAGGTGGACCAAATACTACAACTCCAGCAAAACAACGAAAAGGAAATAGTCGAACATCACCATCACAAAGTGCAAACAGTTTTCCGATTAATCAAAATGTAAGTAATTGTTTTATATTGTTTTGGGTAGGAGTAAGAGAGACAAAAATAACATATATGAAAAAAAAAGAAAGTATTTTGTTATGGCGTGAGAAAAAGAAAAAAGAAGAAAGACTTGTCAATTGTTATCAGATAATACTCTAAAATATAAACCGGAAGATTCAATATATATATGTATTTTTTTAGTACAATGTTCAACAATATCAAGAAGTTCTTGTTGTTGGTGAACCATCTTTGATGGGCGGGGATTTTGGTGAAGAAGATGAACGCTCAATTTCAAGAATAGAGAATACACAATATGATGGATCTATGATGAATCATGGTGGTCCAGGGAGTGCAATGCCACATTCGGCTATGAATACACCAATGTCTGTTGGAATGCCAACAAACGGATCAAGTATGTATTTTTATTTATGAAGAAATACTACTGCTAAATTGTTGAGCGTACAAAAATTTAATAAAATTTTGATTATATCAAAAAAGAGAGAAATTTTAAAGAAAACAACAAAAAAATCTGCATTATCCAAAAAATTTTAAAAAATGAAAATACTGACAAATGGATATTAAAATCTCAAAAAACGAACATAAGCAGATATAAATAACCATTTCTAAAATTATACGATTTCACATGCTCAAGAAAACTTATTTTTCTTTATAAAAATATTTTTTAGCTCCCAACTATAGCCGACAAAATAGTTTTAATCGAGGTATGGAAGTACAAAAAATGCCACCGCCGCTGGCGGCGCCTTTGGCACATGCATCTTCAAGCTCTCAATTAGCAATGCATCCACCACCATATGAAATGTCAATGATGAATAATGCTTGGAAGAATATACCAAATTCAAATAATATGAATCCTTCAATGATGGCTCAAACAATTTGTGAACAATGAAGACGAATGAATAAATAAAATTAAATGTGGCAGAAATTACGTGTCCTTCTACTTGATTTTTTGAAAGAAAAGGAGAAAAAAATTATATGAATAATGTGCAGTTACTTTTTTTTGTTAAAGTTTAAAATATGTCTAATCTATCAATTTACTACTACTCAAAACACAAAACCAATGTACAGATTTGTTTTTTTTTTAAATTGAATTTTTATCAGCCTTTATATTGTTTTTTTTTATTATATTTTATTGTGGCCTTTTTGTAATTCCTTAAGAAAAAAATAGAGCTTTTTAAGATAACTTCTTCTTTTTATTTTTTCAACAAAAAATTCTATAGCCACATTTGACTTTTTTTAGATTTTAATTAAAGAAGCCAGGGAAAACAAATGTGTGAGTTTTTCAAGCATATTTTTCAAATATCAAAAAAAAACACAAAGCTATAGCAATTTTTTGCATAATCATTTGTATTACTTTTTTTTGAAAAACTTCACTTATGCTTCATCACCCTTTTTTATGCAATCAAAAAAATATAAGCATATTTTCTACCTATTTCTTTCCTGTTTTTTTTTTCACTCATTTTTTTTTAAAACTATCTTTCTGTTTTTTCTTACTGTAATGTACCTTCTATTTTTATTATATTTTTTTTCTTCACTCATAATCTTATTTTCTTTTCTATTTTTTACTACTAACCTATTAACTATTTTTTCTGTTTTTTTCTACAATTGTTGCCAATTATCAAAAAAAAGGGAAACCTTTTTTGTTTCAAAAAATCTAAAACTAAAAGTACCTGGCTCCGGTGCAATGTAAGATCTCAAAAGTTTTTTCCGAAAAATATTTGAGCTCAAAAATTGATGGCAATATGCATATTTTGCCGAAATAAAGTATCATGAAAAAAATAAAATATAAATAAAACATTATTTTTAAAATTTAAGATTATAGACAGACAAAAATTGATCGAGAGAAATAAAAAAACCGAAAACTTTAAACATAAAAAAAGAGAAAATTGACTAAAAACGTGTGTTTTTGCAAATTTTAATCTCTAAATAAGAGTTAGCTTAAAACAAAACTTAGTTTGAAGAAAAAGCGATAAACAAAATAATTGTAAAAAATTTGAAAAGAAAAAACGTAAAAATTTAAATTAATCTGTCTTTCAAAATATCATCGGAAGAAAGCATCAAGAAAAACAAAATGCAAAAAATGGTTTTTTAGAATTGAGAAACATTTTCCTCTTTTACAAAGACAGATGGTGCTTAAATTTGAAAAAAATCAAAATTCCGAAACACAATGGGTTTAAATAAAAAAACAAAAATTTGAGTAAAAAGAAACGATGAGCAATTGCAATTGATGATAGGAATGTTGTCAAAAATTTAAGGGAGAAAAATGATTCATAAACAAGAAAGAAAATCCAAATTTAAATGATAGCAAATCTTTTTTTAGTTGTATCAAAATGATGCGAAAACTAACGGAACAACAAAAAAAAATTTTTTATAGGAGAACACATCATTTCATGTAATTTTAAGAAGAGATAAGAGTCGAAGAAAACATACATATTTGATATTATTAATTTTAATAAAAACAAAAATCTTTTACAAAAATAGATGTAAACATCAAAAAAAAAATTGGGAGCAAATGCACATCAAAATCGAAAATAATATTTGAATGGTCACAGATGAATGATTACGGTAGTTAAAAGTAATGAGATCCAAAATGTGTGTTATTGAAAAATAAAAATCAGAAGCAATAAGAAGAAGAAAAAAAGATGAGTAAAAAAAGACATCGATTAACGAAAGGTAGAATGAATTTGCCTCAAAAACAAAAATTAAAAATCTTTGCGAATATTGTTGAATCATAAATAGTCTGTTTTTTCCTTCTTTTCTTTTTTGATGAAGAAAAAAAAGAACACGAAGAGAAAAAAAAAAGAAAACGACAACCTTTTTGTTAAAGCCATTTGCGCTTTTTGTATACCGCTCTCATCGTTTATCATTTCACTATGTGTTTTTTCGTCTCCAAAAAATAAAATAAAAACATATATAAAAAACACTTAAATATTTATTGATCTCATAAAATAACAAATTTATATAAAAAATAATTAAAATGTTTTTGATTTAAAAAAAATTGTAACTAATATTATACAAAACAAATTTTTTTTGAAATTTAAACACTGTAAAGTTTGAGTTGTTCGCTTAGATCTTCTGTAGTTTTAATACCAAATTTATCACTTTGATCTTGCATCATTGCAAAAATTTTTGCAATTTGTTCATTTCTGGTTTCACGCTCCTTAAAAAATTTTTTATTTGTTACAAGCCTTTATTTTTCTTTCAAAAATTTAAGTCATACTTGTTCCCGCTCTTGATCGGTCATGCTTTGTTCTAATTTTTGAGTTCGTGCACGAAGTTGTGCAGTAGCAAGTTTACCATGCAATTGAATTTTGCTAAGAGTTTCAAGAACATCATGATCCTCGTTATGGTTATCAGGGGTCACTGCTGCATTCGCTAAAACTCTTTGTTCATCGCTAAGATCAAGGCTAGCATTTGGATCTAAATTTTCTGCATCAATAAGTTGGGGAGGCTCAGGCTCATCTGGTGCAACCTCTTCATCATCCATGTCTATAATGTTATTAGGTATTTTAATTATATAAACTTTTATTGTAATTAATCAATTACCTATGAGTTCTTCATATGGTACAGTATCTTCGAGATCAACGGTTTCAACAAAGGTTTCTAGAATTTTTACCATAGATATTTCACTACAGATCGGCAACAAACACTCACTTTCAGATTTTGTCATTTTATTATAAATTCGAAATATTACCACACCCAAGAGTGGAAGGCCAACCGCCAATATAATTGTTAATATGAATGAAATAACAGTTTGAGGATCTTTTATAAATTCTTCAAAGCTTTCAAAGTGAAACACAGATTGTTTTGGCATTTCACCTACAAAATTAGTAGTAATAAAAAATTGACGTTAAACAAAAATGCGCTTAAAAAATAAAAGAATAAAAATTATTTGCCTTCTTGGTCGTCGTTGTATGTTTCTTTAGCATCTATTGCAGCCGAAGAAGACCATAAATCTTCTTCTAGTATACCAAGATTATCTCCCTCTGTAAGCTCAAAATTTGGCATCGTTGGCTTGACAACGCTTCTTTCTTATGTATTTACACGCAATTTTCAATCCACAGTTTTTTCGTCTTATCCTCTATCCTTTCATATCTACAAAACGTCATCATGTACGTAAATATATTAAAAAATAAAATCATCTCATTTCTGCGTTACCAAAATAAGAAGCTTTTTTTACATACTTAAATTTAACTAAAAATAGCAGCAGAATGCTATTATAGCAACAAAAATTACTTTTAATGATTCGTGTTCAAAACACCGAAATCAAAGAAATTAAATAACAGTAATTAAGCAATAAACAAACAGTAATAAATGTTTAAATATTGATAAAACTTTTATGTTAAATTTTTTCACTCAAAATGTTTATCATTTGTAAGAGTCTTGGGACGAAATTCGTTGAATTTGAATTGAAATGATTTTCCGTCAAAACGATCTTCCACATTTTCGATAACCTCACACTTATCAAACTTAAGCCACCGTCTTCTTCTATTTTTTCATCAAAATAAAGAAGCTAAAAATGGCTTTCAGTAAAATGTCAACCAACTTCCTTCGATGCTCTTCTAAAGGTAATTTTTTGTACATTTTTATCTTTTAAAAATATATTAAAATTCCATCAATTTTAGTTAGCCAACGTTTTTATACAGAAACAAATAAAAATCTTTCTATTAATAAACATACTCGAGTACTTATTCAAGGATTCACTGGAAAACAGGTATGTGATCAAAATTTATACTTTGTTTTTAAACTTTTGAATTTTCAGGGTACTTTTCATGGTCAACAAATGATTGATTATAAAACTAATGTTGTGGGTGGTGTATCACCAAAGAAAGCTGGTAGTATGCATCTTGGAAAGCCTGTCTTTAAATCTGTTCAAGAGGTCAGTGTATCCGAATTTTGGTATATTTTTAAATTATATTTTATTTAGGCCGTTGATAAAGCTGGAGTTGATGCAACAGTAATCTATGTTCCTGCACCAGCTGCTGCTGCAGCAATTGAAGAAGCTATGGATGCTAAGGTTCCACTTATTGTCTGTATTACCGAAGGCATTCCACAACAAGATATGGTTCGTGTTAAAAATAAGCTTCTTCAACAAAATCATTCACGTCTTCTTGGACCAAACTGCCCTGGAATTATTAAGCCTGGAGAATGCAAAATTGGTATTATGCCTGGTCACATTCATCAACCTGGGGTTATTGGTATTGTATCTCGTTCGGGTACTTTGACTTATGAAGCTGTTCATCAAACTACATCTGTTGGGCTTGGACAAACTCTTTGTGTTGGAATTGGTGGTGATCCCTTCAATGGTACAAACTTCATTGATTGTCTAGATATCTTTTTCAAAGATAATCAAACTAAAGGTATTATTCTGATTGGTGAAATTGGTGGAAATGCTGAAGAACAAGCAGCTGATTTTATCAAAAAACACAATACTGTAAGTTTTGGCTATGTTGTTTTGGCTGTACCAAGTTAAGCTCATTTTTTTAGGGTGCAAGTGCTAAGCCAATCGTTAGTTTTATTGCTGGTGTAACTGCTCCTCCAGGTATGAACATTTTTGAAATACACTACTGAAAGTTATACAGTTTGAACAATCCTTTTCAGGTCGTCGTATGGGTCATGCCGGTGCTATTATTTCTGGCGGAAAGGGTTCTGCATCTGACAAAATTGAAGCTCTTAAATCTGCGGGAGTTGATGTAAGTTGTTTTTTTTCTTAAGTTATATTTAGAATTTATATAATTTTTTAGGTTACTCCGTCTCCTGCACAAATGGGCACTCTAATGGCTAAAGCACTTCTCCATAATTTGAAGTAGTCAATATTTTTTAATTGTATCATTTAGTAATATAGTAGCTGTATACGATTATCTGTCTTAGAAAAGTGCAAAATAAATCATTTATTAATGTTTTCAAAATTGTTCTCAATTATACAAAGATCCCAATAATTCCCCATTTAAGCATAAAACAAATCTCAACTCAAAAATCACAAATAATCAAAAAATTAAATAGAGTTTATTTCAACCAATAAACATTAGATAATACCGCAATAAATGCACATCAGAAAAATGGTTTAAAAATGATACCATGAAAAAGGAAAAAGACGAGGAAGGAATTGCCGATAAAGTTCAAAGCGAGAAAGCATATCTTCACGGGAACGTTCAAAATCATAGTAGCGAGGATAGGTGACGAGGAAACATCTTTGGACGAAAGCGATCAATAAACCACGCATAAGATATTTACGTAAACGAAAAGGTAAATGAGAGCGAATACGGATTCCACGAAAATACTTAAAGTAAATTTCTACAATTGCAAGATGAAAGTTGTATTCTTCTCGATTTGCAACACCTTGAGCGAGTCCATATCGCTGTTCAATACGATTCCAATCAAACAGTTCTTCACAAAACCGTTCCATTATCACTTCAGTAATGGATCAAAAACGCCAAGTTTCAGATTGCCCAAAGACCTATAAAAATATTGCGTGATGATGATGAGAAACTTTAGTGATTCACAGAAACCAACCGTCGTGTAAGCAATTTTCAAACCAATTGATTGAGGAAGAGATGAAGCACTTTTGAATTACCTAAAAATGAAAGAAATTAAGTAAGTTAAACAACAAAAAAAAAACGCGCACAAAAACCGACACAAAATAAACGAAATAAATATAAATAAGAGGAAGTTAAAGTGAAAATCAATTTTATGATCAATGGCATGGTAACAGCGTTTAAATAATCAATAAAGTGGTTGCTTTATGCAAATTACGACAAAGCCTGACATAGAACAAAGATGAAAGCCAAAGAAACAATGATTTTGTTAAATTTTAACTTGCTCTACAAAAAACTTTTGAGCAGCGTTTTTGGAACTAGGCAACACTTATAAGACACATTTTGAGCCATAACTCAATTGTCATATCTAGTGGTTTCCTTGCAAATTCTACCGAACATTATTACCAAAGGCAGCCAAAAAAATTAAGCGCGAAGGTATATGAAACATTAAAGTTAACCGATGGCATTATTATTAAAAGCATTTATTTTGTGAAAGTAGTTTTTTTGATGATTAGAAAAAATGGTTTTAGTCGACTGCTTTTATATGGACGAAATTGCTGCTTCTTAGAGGACCAAACTGCGTACCAATATTAAGGGGGATGATATACAAAAAAAACTGTCTGGGGATCGACAAGAGACGAACGATGTTTTGAAAAGGGTGGCAAGAAATGATAAATTACCACGGCAAAAGCGCAAACAAAAATAATGTATCAAAGGTTAGTGAAAATTATGAAAAGCTTGCATTTTAGACAAAAAAACTTAAAAAATCATTGCGGTGTAAAAATGATTGGGGTGACGCGACCAGTGTTAGTGCAAGTCCGATGCAGGGCTGGGGGTACTTCTATCGGGTTTTTCTATTAACTGTTGAAGACTAGATAAAAAAGACGTTGAAAAATTTTGAGAAGAGAAGAGCGATCAAGCAACCATTCAACACACAATTGAAAATTGAAAAAAGGCCAGAAAATTATGCATTTACGCCTTTTATTTACTTTTGAGGTATCGATGCAAATTATTGCTTCATGCATACAAATTTTGGCTTTGAAAATGAAATTCGAATGGATTTGAATGGTTGTAATTTTCTGATATGTATCTAGTGAAATTAACATAAAAGGATTGGAATTATAATTATCAAAATTTTGCATTCCTGATTTTTTTAAAGAAAAAATGGTTTTGAAAAATTTCAAAAAACGGAGGGGGGATTCTATAAAAGTGCCGGGCTGGGCGTAATTACGTAACGGTTTGACCGTAATTACGTTAATTTTTTTGCGTTAAGTTACGCGATCACTATTAGAAATGGTTATGTTCGTTTACGAAAATTTTTAGTTAATTTCTGTAACACAGATCTCATTTTTCCCAATACATTTTAACCACGAAATAATAAAGCGTTAAAATAAAATTCACGAAAGTTTATAAAGCATTTAACGTACAAAAATTACCTTCTCGAAGTCGTCTTAAGATGGGAAATGTGGCATAAACTTAAAGGCTCAGTTTCGAAAAGCGTTGTCAAACAATGGATGTATCTGAAAGTACTATTCTTACACAAAATGAACACAAAAAATATCTTTACCTCAAAAAACAATGTTGATGTTAAAAGTAATTATAACTTTAACATTTTTTGCACACAAATAAGTGATAAACAATCAAAAAACAGATTTTGGCATTTTAATACTTTACTACTTTTACTTTTAATAAATATGTTCAATAAATAACGTTTAAAACAAAATTTAAGGGAATAAAAAGGGTAACAAAAATATTTGCTTTTAAAATATGAAATTGAAGACGTCTGTGCAAACTAATTGAAGCTGTTGTTGTAATAATCCATAAAAAGTAGAACTCAAAAATGAAATGTGGCAAAGTGGCTACCTTATGCCAATCACGTGAAACAAACAACATCATTGAAAAAAAAGTGTGTGTTAATTTTATTTCTTTTTTTTTTGCATTTTGTTTTTTCTTGTGATGGATTCTATTGATGAAACGCGTCCATTAATAGTTTCAGGAGGTGAAGACATTTTTGAGATAACTGATTTTACTGTAATTTCTGATTTTGAACAATTTATTGTTACACTTGAAAATGCAATACATGAATGGAATCTTGGTACTTCTGAAGCAAAAGGTGTAAAAAGAAAAGTGTCGAAGCGATTTTCAACTGTTTGTTCTTTTTATTCTTCTTAATTATTTATTTTTTATTTTTATTGTAGGACTTTTTTCAAACATGTAATTGGAAGAATGAATCAAAATTTATAACTTATCCTCCGCATAGTGAATTGCTGTTAACTCATGTATGGCCGGAAGATTCTTCTTCAACTGTGGTCACCGAAAACAATGATATGACATCTGAAGACCGATTTCCTGTTGCAACAAATGATTTATTACTTACAGAAAGTAATTTTTATCCTTGGTCAATAATTACACAACAATTTGGAGTTTTTGAATATTTACTTTTATCACCTGCCAAGGATGACTCGAATAACGTTACATCTGAGAATGAAGCACAAATGATTTTATCAGCAATTGATATTGCAACTATAAATTCTGAATGGTTTGTCAAATTTTCATTTCAACCTTTGTATGTACAGTATTTTAAATTTTAGTACACTTCCAATTTTTCTTCAGTTTGGTGCTCCTGATAGAATATTTTTTATTGGATCTGTTCAAAATGGAAATATAAAAACTCGATTTGAAACTGTTCACACTCATCATGCTTTTTCAAAACATAAATGTCTTAGTGGATTGGTTGATATTTTTAAAGAGCGACTTGTGAGTTTTATCTTGTATGCGTAATTGACAATATCATCTCATTATTTTAAGAATGACTCTACCATTCCTGCTTTGGATATTACAGTTGCGATTGAACTGGAATACATTTTAAGAAATGATTTTGATTACGATAATGATTTAAACACTGATGAAAGGTACATAAAGAATCTTGGCGTTTGTAGTCTTCCATTTGGTACTCGACGTGATGTTGTAAAAGAATTTCGACTTCTCACTGGATGGCCTGCTTTAAAGCAAGAAGCTATTACCGATACAATAAATTATAGTGATCTTGATCCATACGCTGCTCCAAGATGGCGTGCTAGTGTTACCTTTCATAAAGGTGTTCAAGGCTTATTGCGTATGCTTGTTTGTATTTTTTTTCACGATTATATACTGAATTTTCAGATTGTTCTCTTAGTAAAGCAAAAGAATATTTAAAAAGCATCGATGAAGAAACTGTAACGGAAAAGCTTGGTCCAAAACCTACAGAAAAAAGAAATGCAGCGGAAATTTTTCGACCGGTCGTTGATGGAGGATCTGGAATGAATATTAATATCGGTGCTGTGCAATTACCATTAAATGAAACGAAATTGACGGAAATAGTTACTGAAATTTTTAATGTTGGTCATGATTCTGCTCCTTCAAATCATCATTTTAATGAAGTTCAAAAAGATTGTGAAGTATTATATTTTTTCTTATTATTGTATACTGTAGTTTTTTAATTTTAGAATACTTTAAAATCTGCAAAAGCTGCTGTACCTGGGAGCATCGTTGATAGTTTAACAAAAAGTATATTGCTAACATTGGTTCAACCGGATTCTACTAAAAATCGGACTATTGCTATTTGTCAAATTTGGGAAGCATTCACTGAGAAATTACGAACATATTGGGAAACCAACAGAGATATTCCTGGCCTTGACGATACTGTAGTACCAGATTTATCGAAATGTTTATTGCATCAAAAATTACAAATGATTCAATGTTGCATTGATTCACGTCGAAAAAGGCATGAATTGTTTGATCAAACCAAAAATTTTGCAACACATGGTAAGTTGCTCTTATTTTGACTTAGGTATATACCGTATACTTATACATAAAATTTTTTAGAAGATGAATTCTATGATGCACCTGATGAATTTTCTATTACTGAAGAAACACCTTTAACGTCAGTGGATACTGTAAACTATGAACCTGAAGGTCGATTGGAAAAATCGGAAACTTTGAAGCTTTTACATCGTCCTGAACAGCCATTATATTTTCCAATTACACAAGACAGAAGTCCAATGACTGAAGATATGCTAGAAGAACATGCAGAATATCTTGCTTCGATGCCTGGTGATGATCGAGTTAAAGCTCAATTGGATACCTTACTGTCTGATATGCAAGCATTTAAAGCAGCAAATCCAGGTTGCTGTATAGAAGATTTTGTTCGATGGCATTCACCTCGAGATTATGTTGAAGAAGAAGATGGAACAGGACATTTATCAGAAAGAATGGATGTAGAAAATAATGTTTGGCGAACAACATGGAAAGAAGCTCGACCAATGGCAGTTGCACATCAAAATCGACTTTTTAATGAAAGTAAAGAAGCTGAAAAAATTCTTCATTCATTTATGTACTTTAAAATTTCTGATATTTTTAAAATGCTTATGCCAATGGCTTTGATAAGTGCAATTCGAAGACTGATTGAAGAAGGTATAATTTGCTTTTACTTTGAATGCACTGATAACAAAAAATAGTTTTAGCAGATGAATGTTATCCTATTGTTCAAAGAGATTTGAAGAAGCTTGTTGCTCATGTTACTCGATATACTCATCGTTTAAGTTATGATGAATGTTTAGCATCTTTAAATTTAATCCAAAAAATTGAATCAATTATTGGAGAATATTCGTCACTCAAAACAAAGTTTGATTTTAATTCAGATGATAAACATGATATCGGACAACTTTGTGCTGATAATGATACAATTCGAACATTTGTACTTGATCTTATGTCTGTTCCACCACCAGATCAAGCATTTGCGAATGCTTCTCCTGAACTTACAACTGCTCCTGTAACAATAATTGGTGCACCAAATGGTCCACTTGCAATGTCTATTAGAAGGCTGTTACACAAAGATTCTCGATTAGAACTTGAAGAAGCAGAAAAAGCTGAAGGAAATGAACCACCTGTAGAACTTAAATTTCCTCCGATTACAAGGTAAACATTTTTTTAAATTTAATGAATTAACAAATGGGTATTTATTTGTAGAAAACATTATGTCTTACGATGTACTGGTGCTCGTGAACATGGTTCCCCTCGTGTATTACCCCAAAGAATGTCGGCATCAATTGATGGCGATGATTTTCGTCTTTGTTTATCTTTAAGCAGTGATTTAACTTTTGCATGAAAAATGAGATTTCAAAAGCATTGTATTTTCATGTTTGTATAAAATGAATTTATATATAAATAAATATTTTAATACTTTAAACTAAGGCACGGAATGCAGAAATAGCTTTTTCAACTCCTTCATCATCAACATCCTTATGAAGAACAGCTCGAATACGGTTATGATCAAAATGAATTGCCAAAACTCCATGCTTTTGAAGAGTTGCAACAGCAGCTTCTGGATCATCAACCGTAACAATGACCATATTAGTCATATTCAAATCATCAACTTTAATCTTTGAACTATTAAAAGCTTTAATACTTTTTGCAAGTTTTTCAGCTCGTTCATGATCTGCTTTTACAGTTTCCAAGGCATGATCTAAAGCATAATGGGCAGCAGCAGCAAGATGTCCAGCTTGTCTCCAGCCACCACCCAAAATTTTTCGATCTAATCTTGCTTGATCAATAAATTCTTTTGATCCAACAAGAATAGAACCAACAGGTGCCCCAAGACCCTGCAAAAAATTACTGTAAAAAAAGGTTCAAGAATCGTAAAAAATAAACCTTAGAAAAGCACATTTGAATTGAATCTGCATCTTTAACAATTTCTGCAACAGAAACATTATGCTTTACAGCAGCATTATAAATTCTTGCTCCATCAATATGAATTTTAACATTGAATGGATCAGCCAATTTTCGAACTTTTGATAAATAATCAAGGGGTAAAGCTTTTCCACCAACAAAATTATGAGTATTTTCAAGGCAAATTAATTTTGTTTGTGGTCTATGATTATCACCAATACAAAGGCATTCTTCAATACTTTCAAGGGAAATTGTGCCATCATGATTGATTGGAAGTGTTGTGGCACAAACTCCAGCAATTCGAGCATAACCTCCAACTTCCCATCGATGAATATGAGACTAAATATTAAAAACCTTTATTTTAAGTTGGGGCTTTTTATACCACAACTTACAGTACGACCAACAATAATTTCACCACGTCCCATTGTATGTGCCATAATTGCTAAAAGATTTCCCATTGTTCCAGTTGTAACAAAAATGGCAGCTTCTTTTCCAAAAAGTTTTGCACATCTTTCTTCCAAGGAGTTTACGGTAGGATCTTCTTCATAAACATCATCACCAACTTCGGCTTCAGCCATTACTCGACGCATTTCTGGACTCGCTCTAAATTGCAAAAAAAACACAAAATCTCAAAACATACTGTAATAGCAAAAACTCTTACCGAGTTACTGTATCCGATCTCAAATCTATACATCCTGTTGAATTTTTAACACCAATTTTATTTGGATACATATTTCTTTTTGGAATAAGACTGCAATGAAAATGCGAAAAAAGCAAAAATGCTGTCTGTTTATAAGATCGAGCAAAAATCATATTATCTTTTCAATTAATCAGTCTTCTTTGAAAGAAGATGACAGGCGTATATACTACAATGTTTCAAGCAATGATAAGATGGCGTGAAAAAAGACTTTTTATTTATTTTTCGTTTTTAGACCTTTAACTATAGTCAAAAAATGATGATTATTTTTGTAGACTATAAAAAAATTATTACAAACAAATTGCGTCTATTAAAGAACCCCAGGTTAATTCGATCAATACATTTGCAAAGAAAGGTGATGATGCTTAATGTTTGTAAAATAATTCATCACTTTTGTTTCACAGTTTTTTTAGTAAAATGCTAATGACAAAAATTTAAAAAAAAATGATGTTAAAAAGCTATAATAAACTTCAACTTAAACGGATTTCTGCGCTTTATTTTATGTATGAGTCTTCTTCGGAAAATGTTTTTGCAAGCACACTGCATTGTATTTGATCAAAAACACCATTGATTTAACCTTTCATGTTGTAGTTTGCTATTCTAGTTTTCTAACGGCATTTATCTGTTATTTCTTTTATAATTTTTAAAAAATTAGTTTTAAATTTTTTTTAAATAAAAGAGGTAATTCGTATGATTGGTTTTTATGGTCTAAGAAGCATTTCAGTAGAGAAGAAGGGGGACGAATGACAGAATAATAAGGCGCCAAAAATACTAAAGATCTTGGTGAACAACATCCATGATTTAAAGTTTTCCGAATTACTTTTTTTTCTAAAAAATGCATTTTATTCTTTGAATTTCTCTTTCTTTCTGTAATTTTGATCAATACTTTGTTGTTTTTTTTTAAATAATAATATTGCTTTTAAGGTTTTTGAGGTATCATTATTTATTTGGTAATTAGTTTATCCCTAATCTTATTGTTACCAGATAAAGTAATTGCTATGTTATTTTTTTCAACTACGAATTATCAAAAAGCATATGAATAATAAGCATACGTCTTTTTGCATGCTTCTCTATAGTTTTGGTGATTCTTATGTAAGAAAAATGCATGAAAAAATACAAAAAAAAAAATCGTTAAGAATTTTTTTTATGTTTTGGTGATTCATTTTCTTTTTTTGACCAAAATGGTCGTTCGTTTTCTGCAGTAAAAAACAACAAAAAATGCGTCTGCTTTTTCCTCTTCTTTGAATGCTACCATTAAAGCTTCACATTTTTGTGCATAATGTTTCGTGTTCTTATTTATAACGAAAGATATTTATAGTTTTTAGCATCAGCTAACAAATGTGTTTAATTAATACTCGAATAAAATGTTCTATTTCTAATTCTTTCCGTTTATGATTTATGTTGTTTTATTTAAATTAAGTCAAAATACCTTTTTTTAAATTTTAGAGTTCGATGAATTCTCTTCCTGGCAAGAGAAGACTTTTCACTACCAATGATGTGACAGAATTAATTAATGAAAAACGGGCAAAACAATGTACGGTAGTATAACCTTTTTTGAAGCATAAATTTTTGCTGAAAATATGTTTTTTGACATTAACTTTTTAGCAAATACTGGATCAAATTCTACAAACCCTGATTCCTCTACAATTTCTTCTTCCCCGCAAATCAGAAAAAGTGGAGATAATACTTCAGAAATGGATGAAAGTGATGATGACATTGTTTGGATAGATAACGTTCAATCAACAAATGATTCATCATCAGCTATGCAAAGGGATAAAATTAAAAAGGACCCTGATGCACAAACTAAAAGTATGCCTTCTTCCATTTTTATTGCAATTGTGGCAAAAATTTGAATTTTGAAAATAACAAAACTAAAAATGACCCTCTTATTAATCTTAATTAAGCAATTTCTGTAACTTTCAGTAAATGCTGAAATTATCTGTATTAAGTTTTTTAAGATCTAATGTTTATTATATCTTTTTTTAGTAAGAGCAGTTGATCATTCCCGTTACGCTGAAAATCCAGTTAGAGCTCAAAGACTTGAAGATCATCATGATTCTTTATCATTTTACGTATTCCAAATAAAAGGTGTTACACTCCGAAATTTGGATGTCATTGTAAGTTTAAAAAATTATAGATGATCATCCATTTTTTTATATGGGGGTTTTTAGCCAAGTATGCCTCCACTTAAAGTTGAAAAATTCAAATCATTTTTTGTTATGTCTTACAATTTATTATGTCAAACAACATTTGTGAGGCATCAAGAATTATATGGTCATTTACGTCGTGTTAATTATGGATGGCAAGATAGATGGGGTATTTTGTCAAGAGAATTGATGAATTTACAAAGTGATATTTATTGCCTTCAAGGTGTTCAAAAGCAACGAGCTGTTGCATGTTACAAAGTTTTATTTGATAAGAAAAAAATGCAAGTATTTTATACTGGACGAGGCGGATCAAAAGGTGATGGATGTGCCATTTATTGGAATCCGAAGAAATTTGATGCTATTGAAAAAGTTGCAATTGACTTGGATTACAAGGTTCAAAATCTTGATCGACCGAATGTTGCGCAACTTATTTGCTTTAAACATATTCCAACTGGAAAAGAGCTTATTGTAGTTAATACTCATTTACTATTTAATCCAGATGCAGGTCAAATTAAAATTTACCAATTATCGGTCATCTTTGCCCACATCCAAAAAGTTTGTGATTAATTTTTACAGTATCCATTTTCATCAGATTTTTTAAGGCTCGAACTCGAAATCAACATGTAATTTTTTGTGGAGATCTTAATATTTATCCAAATTCACCAATTTATAAACTTATAATGGAAGGTAGACTTAACTGCAGAGAAACATATTGTGTCCCAAAATCCATGAGTGGCCAGCAACACATGTTTAATCAATTTGCAATGCAACATTTTACCATTCCAAAAGAAACTAATGTTACAACGGATTGCCGAATTGTCGAAGGAGAAGATGAAAGTGTCAGCAATACTTCTTCAATACTTACACATGATATTTGCTTTGAATCTGTTTACAGTCATTATACACATAGCAAAGAAAAAGAAGTAACAGCTTACGGTTTTCTTTATAATTTTAATTCTGATTATATTTTTTATTCTGTTGCAAAAAAAGATACTGTCGAAGTTAGTTTTATCTCTTGTAATTTACTTAGAATCTTACTTATTTTTTAAGGAAAATGTTACAAAAGTTGTTGAAGATGGTTTATTCCTTCATCAACGTTTATCACTTCCAGATGCCAAAATCATGGAACAATTTTCGGGTCCTCTTCCATATTATGGTAGTGCTTCAGATCACTTGCCCTTATATGCTGAATTTTATCTTAATTAAAACATTCCAATATGTGCCTTTAAAACTTTAATTTGTGCATCTTATATAAATTTTCTAATTTTTGTTTTTAATATTGTCTTTCTATGCAGTAAATTTTTTTTGGATTTTTATTTTTTATTAAAGAACGTTACAATACAATACAGTAAAAAAAATGAAATTGAGATACAAACACAATAACCAGTACCTTCAGTAACTGTTACAATGCTGAGAGTTTACTGACAAAAAGAAAACAGTAATAATATACATTGGGGGGTATTGCTGATACAAATGAGAGATAAATAAATCAGCTAATAAATAAACAACTTATTATTGTTTTAAAAAAAAGAGTTAAAAAAGGGGGGAAGTGATTATATAATGCAAGAACCATGAGTTAAAGGAAGTTTGTTGGAGGATGTCATTGTGTTGTGTTTATTGGCCACGATATTTGGCATTTTCGACTTCATAACGTTTCTTGTCATTTTCAGCCATCTTTTCCCATCTCTGAAATTTTAAGAAAGGGTCATTTTGTTGTTTGAGGAGGGAAAAGAGAGTTACAAACCGTTTTGTCAGTCAATTTGCCCCATTCAACGCCAGCGGCTTTTGCAACATCAGCAACTCCCATACCTGGCTTCTTCAATCTATTACGATTTTCTCCCATCCAAAAGAAGAAGGCAGACATGGCTCGCTTTGGAGCATTTGGATCCTTTCGCTTGGTAGCTTTGGTTTTTCCTCCGGTCTATAAATGGGTAAGGTAAGTGGGTATACTTGCAAGAGAGAAACTTTGTTATATTTTCTCATGTAGTAATTTTGTTTAATTTTTTTATTTATAAATTATTACAAAAAGGGCATTTTTATTTTTATTTTTATTCTTATTTTTTCTTTTTGCCGCTTTTTTGGTCCCCTTTTTTGCATTTTCACTTCTGTTAGTCTTTTCTTCGTTTATTTTTGCTGCAGTCAGCCCCTGTCATTTTCAGCGGTTGAACGCGTTTTTTTTACTGCTGGTAGTAGTCGCATTTCTCATTGAAGCGACGCAAAGCAAATGTAAAGAAGAAAGAAGAAAAACGAAGCGAGCACGGGATGCAGTTGTGAAGGAAAAAATGCAAAGAGAAAAACAAGGGAAAAAGAAGGGAAAGCTCTTTCATGAGTGTGTAGTAGAAAGAAAAAAAAGGGATGCAGTCCCCCCGTTGTCGCTCCTCGTGCTCGCCGATGAAAACTAAAACAAGTCAAAAAAACGCGGTTCATAGTCGCTGATGCTCGCAACCGGCAACTAACAGAAGAGTGTGATGAACAAAAATGCACTATTTGAAAGGTTATGAAAGGTTAAAACCTTCTCTAGGGGAAGAGCACATTGAAAAAGAAGGCCTTTTAGAAAGGTAAAAGTGGCACAAAGTTTGCTTTAAAGATTTGTATGATTTTGTAAATCAACGCATTTTATATAGAAAGCAATTTGATTTTGTAAATGCTGTGAGCGCTAGCTAGCTTTTATTTCAAGCTTTACTGTATATCATATCAGTATCGACAAAATTAACATATTGTCGTTTTTAGTTTATGTTGATATAAGGATTAGCAAGTTGCGCGCCCATAACTTTTTTAAAGTTTGTTTTCGGTTACTGTAATGTTAGTAACTAAAGAGTTAAAAGTTTTAGCTGTTACTTATTCTTATTTACAAAATCTATCAATAATACTAGTATATTTTTTTATTAAAAATATTTACCTGTTTAGCCATTTTCAGCAAATTGGTAAAGTAAATTCACCACCAAAAAGAATAAATAAGACGAAGTACACTCTCTGTCAGCAGTGAAAAAAGAACGTATGAGGAGGGCAATCGAGTGTAGTTGAAATACAAGGGGAGACCCAGAGCAGCTTTGATGATGATGGTCGTCGACCGAACAACTGCAACAACAGCAGTAGTAATAGAAAGTAGTAGAAGTGAGCGCAAATGTTGCCCTGCCCCTTTTGCAAAAATGAAAGGAGAAAGAAGAGAATAAAAACATAAAGAAGAAGAAGAAGAAAAAATAGGGGGGAAAAACGTTTCTATTTTTCCCCTTCTCTTCCACTTTTTTTCTCCCCCTAAGCTTGCTATTTTATATATTTTTGCATTATGTCTGTTTCCTTAAATCAACACAATAAACCAATTGTCACAATGTACGATACATCTTGGCCCCTCTTATAATTTTCCATAAGAAAAACCATACATGCGAGAAAAAAAAATTTTTCGTTCAAAAAAAATATCGGCTGTTTTTGGCAAACATCAAGCCGCCGAACTCGAGAATATTCTTCTTCAGCACAATGAATTTTGAAAACATTATGATTTATCGCCTGCTATGTCAGAAAAAAAAAGAGCAAATGAAAATGAATGAATATAAATTTTTTTGTGCAATATAAAACAAAAGAGAATAATGAAAAGCACTGAATAAAAATTGAACTTTTAATGATCTTATGTTGAGTGTCAAAGTGTGATGTTTCAAAGGCCAAAAAAAACACCAGGAGGTGACTTGACCTTTTAAGACGGGATCGCGCATAATAATACCTTTAAAGAATGCCATTTGGTCGATGGTAAATTTATTTCTCTACCTTAATCTTAACCCTTTTGCGCCATCTCACGACACTCATGAAATTTTGGAGCAGTTCCAGACTGTTTAAAATTTTAACAATTTATTATTTTTAAAAAATTCTATGCAAAATAAAATTGACAGTAATTTACAATTATGAAACTGAAAAATCGTAAAGTTATTGTAAATATAGTGTAACGTGATTGCAAAAAACTGTAATGAGTAAAATTGTATCTTCAACCGCCGGGGGCACACGATCAAAGGCGCTCCTTCAAAATGATTTTTGCCCCCTCTGAAAATAAAGCTGCTAAAATCCTTGCAAAAAATAATATTTTTAAAGATTTACTCTTTATGCATAAAAAACAAAAACAATATAAAATTTGGAAATCATAAATTTATTGTTAAGTGTTTACAAATTACTGTAATCAATAAAGTAATTGACATCGATTCAAAAAATGATACCTATGCATTTTTGGCGTTATGTGCATCTCTGATTTATTTTCTTTTTGTTGTTCATGTGACCGATACGTATCTAAATAACTTGCATCGCCATTTTCCTGTCCATCATTTCTCTTTCAAAAAAAAATCATCAATTCATTTTGTCTATTCGAATACAGCTTATAATAATAATAATCAGATATTATGCCGATCGTTCGTCAAATATCATTCAATCATCAACAAGGTTAAAAAAGTGTTTTTTTTAAAACAGTTTCTTTAACATCGACTTAGATTTTAGATTGCTTTGCTTTGGCAACTGATGAAGGTGTTAGAATATTTAATACTGATCCATTGGTAGAATTGATTCATTTAAGTAAGATTTTGTGTTAACAAAAATTAATGTAAAAGTTATTTTTTTAGAATCTCAAGATGTTGGAAGTGTTAGATTTGTTGCTTTGATGGAACGAACAAATCTAGTTGCAATTGTATCAGGAAATCCAAGACCAAAATTTGCAAATAATGTTGTTATGATCTATGATACAAAGCAACGAAAATTTGTTGTTGAAGTAGCTGTTGGAAGTCCAGTATTGAATGTTGCAATGACTCAAACGCGTCTAATTATTGTTCAGCTTACTCAAATTCATATTCATAATACTGATAATTTTCAATTGGTCAGATCTGAAGAGACAGTGTATAATCCAAATGGTTTAATGGCGATTAGTCCTGATAATAAACTTGAATTTTTGGCATATCCAGGAACAAAACCGGGTAGTGTTCAGGTATGTACTATATGCGATATTTGAGTTGGTTTAACTTATATTTTTTAGCTGGCAAATCTTCAAAATACAAGTCATAGCCGTTCTCTTGCTCCAAGTGTTATATTTGCTCATAAAAGTGCATTGGCAAGAATTGCATTAAATAATCAAGCAACAAGAATTGCAACTGGTTCTGCTAAAGGTACTGTAGTGAAAGTATTTGATACAAGAACTCGTGAATTATTTTATGAACTTCGTCGAGGTGTTGATAATGCCGCTTTACATTGGTTTGTTTCTATCATAGCTTTATTGAAATTAAATGTAATTTTTTAAGTCTTCGATTTTCTTATGATTCTTGTTATTTGCTGGTTTCAAGTGACAAAGGAACTGTCCATGTGTTTTCTTTAAAAGATTCTGATAATGATCGACAACCTTCTGTACAAAAAATGTAAGTATTCTTTTAATTTCGTTAAACTACGTACATCATTTATATTATGTTTTAGATTAGATCATATGCGTTTTGCAAATGAACGTCGAAGTATTGTTCAATTTTCTTTACCAAATTTTGAACAAATTGTTGAATGTGCCTTTACTTCAAATTCTGTTACATCGGGTCTCTCAAGTGAACCAGGGTTAAATAAAGATGTTATTACAATTGGATACGATGGTACTTATTTTCGATTTTCTGAATGCAGTTCAAAGCCTCAAGGACACGAACTTCTTTTTGACTTAGCTCAAGATAAAGAATTTTGGAATTTATCTTAATTTTTGTTTATATATTTTTTCTTATATTATACATATATTGTACATATTTTTTTGTATATATCATTATTTAAATAATAAACATTTCAAAGCAAAACAAATATCAACCTTTTTAAAAAACAAAATATTTTTTTTAAGAAATCGGTAATATGCCGTTATTTCCTTGTGATGTGTATATGGTGTGTAATAATTTATCTTGTGTGTATGTTGAATGCAATATACGTGTATTTTTTTTCTTATTTATACACCATCATAAGAGAGAGCAAGTCTTTTCAACCCCGTATCAGTTAAGGAAAGAGGTTTTTCGCACACAAGGCCGCGTTTTCTTTGTTGCTATCAGTAGTATATGAATTTTGTGTTTCGCTAGACTAATTACTTCATTTCACTTGTGATTAATTTAAATGCTCATTTAGGCCAAAAAAATATTAAAATTATATTTGTCGGCTAATGTGGAGTCCCATCATCTCCACTTTACCGGCAAATAATCGGCCGAATCTTGGGATTGATAAACCTGCAGGAGATGTCTACAACTTTGATGAAAGTAAACATTTTTGGGTATCTGCTGCTTCACAAGATCGTGCAATTCATTCTGTAATTTATGATCATGACAAGAAAACTCTTAGGGTAAATTTTAATACCGTATTTAGGTTTTTAAACCCCAAAAATTTAGGTACTAGATCAGTTGCTACTCCCTCATGAAACTGTATTTATTGAAGTTTCATCTGTTGAAGATGCATTTAACGTTATAAAAAGTATGCAAGTTCGTGGAGCCCCTTTGATAGCAACCGTTGGAACACTTGGATTAGGAATTGAACTTGAAAAACGCGGCCCTAAAAATTATGATGAACTTCTTCGTTTTATTGCTGAATGTTGCGAAAAGCTTATCACGTCCCGTCCAACAGCAGTTAACTTGCGAAACGCTATTTTAGATATTCAAAAGATTATTGAAAACGATAAAAAAGAATCTTCTTCAAATGCTTTGCGATTAATTGAAAGGTAACGCTTTGAAAAAAAAAACAAGCTTTTTTAAAAAATAAATCAAAAATTTTTTTGTTGCAGAATTCAAAATGCTGCATTTGAATGGTTTTTAAATGAAAAATCTGAAAATGATTTATTACTTAAAAATGCAACAATTTGTGTTGAAAGTAATTACGGTAGCGATGAAAAGTTGACTGTAATGACTGTATGCAATACTGGTTCATTGGCAACAAGTTCACATGGAACAGCTTTGGGTGTTATTCGACAATTACATTTTCGTGGACGTCTAAAATTAGCAATTGCACTTGAAACTCGACCATACAATCAGGGCTCTCGTTTAACTGCGTATGAACTTTTAAAAGAAGAAATTCCATTTGTTTTAATTTGCGATAATATGGCTGCTGCTGCAATGCAAAAATACAAAATTGATGCCATTCTTGTTGGTGCTGATTGCGTTGCGTTAAACGGTGATACAGCAAATAAAATTGGAACTTATATGCTTTCAGTACTTGCAAATTTTCATCAAGTTCCATTCTATGTTGTAACTCCAACATCTTCAATTAATTCATTAATTAAATGTGGCAATGAAATACGCATTGAAGAAAGACCTCCAAATGAGCTTATCACATTTAATGAAAAACTTACTGCACCAAAAGATACTCCAGTTTGGAATCCGGCATTTGATGTAACTCCTGGAAAATTAATCACCGGAATTTTAACAGAAAAAGGAAATTGTGCTCCAAAAGATATCCAAAAACTTTTTGATTAAAAAAGAAAATTCTAAATTTTCTTTCATTCATTCTAACATTTAGGAATGCATCATCTCAGTGAAATTAAATTTTAAAATATTTCAAAAATGAGTTTATGCATTTCTTTCTGTGCCAAGTCATAGTAATTTTTTTACGATAATAATAATATTTTTTGTATTTTGTTTTTTGTTTTTTACTGGTATTTTTTCATAGATATGCATTCCATCTTGCTTAATTTTAATAAATATGTCTTTTTTCAAAAAAGGTGATACTGTAAGACAAATTAAAAGTTCAAATTTATTTCTCAAAATTTTATCGGATTAGCTTCAACAAATTTTAATAGGATAATCGATTTTCTCCTTGAATATCCAAAACGCTATATTCAAATGGTCACTCTTTTTTATATGTTGCCGGTTTTACATCCAGAAGAACCTGACTTTGCGCATGAAAAAAAAGGAATTGAAGGGAAATCATCACCCCCAGCTGGCTCAAGGACATTTCCTTCTTGTTTTTCGGCGCGTACATGAAACTATGCGGCGTCTTGTCACCGAGGTGAAATGAATGAAGAAACGTTTGCGCATACTTTTATTTTTTCAAGTTTTTTTTGCAATTGACTTTTTTGGCGTGGTTTTTTAGAAAAATTTTTGTATTGATTGACCTTTTTTAACCCCATGTAATTCACTTTTTTGTGCCTATTATTCACGTACATCACGTAAAATTCTGTGTTTTTTCTAACAATAACCCTTGTTTCCCTCTTCTTTTTTGTCGTTGTTGTACTGCCTTCTATTGTTGTTGTCAAATGGACGACTATTCTTGCGGTTAGAAAAACGATTAAAACACGCTAAAATTATGTTTCGATTTGGACAATGGAACGATTACAGAAGCGTCATGACAAATGCCGGCGGAAACGGCAATACCGGAGGATGCATGCAAACTTTGGTCATAATTTTATCACTCATTTTTTTAATGCTTGCAATGATTTTAAGTATTGTTGGAGTTTTAAATCCTTCTTGGCAAGTTGTTGATCTTCGAGAATTTCGAGCTGAACATCATGTAAGATACCTAAAAAATTTAACACAAAGTAACAAAAAAATTATTTAAAAAAATTTAAGCATGGATTATGGCTTGATTGTACAAAAAGTCAAAGAATGGCAGGTAATTTGCCACAATACAATGATCGAAGTTTGCATTGTACTTATAAATTTGATCAACAGCAGGCAGCAGTTATTGATCAAAATATCGACGATATTGATGGAAACAGTGCTGCCGCAGAAGCTGCACATCATCAATTCTATTGTAAGTAAACTACCGTAATCTTATAAAACAACCAAAAAATATTTTTAGTTTGGCACAAAGCTTGCCTTGCCTGTATTCTAATTTCTCTTTCAACTGGTGCCTTAGCATTAATTTCTGGAACCTGTTCACCATGTTCTCCATCATGTGCCTTAATTTTTAGTATTTTAACTTTCATTGCCTGTAAGTTACTATTGCTATCGTTGAACTGTCACAAAAATATCACTACAAAAATATTTTAGTCCTTGCCTCACTTTCTGCTGCCGTAATTTTCTTTTTTGCTGCTCATCGTGTTGATCATCGATTCGTTCAAGGTCTTGTTGGCACTTATGAGGTAAAAACAACCAGGGTCAAAATATTCATCTCTAATCCTTTGACAAAAAAACCTATTATAGCAATCTATTGGATCCTCATTTTACATTTATTCGCTTGGTACTCTTTTATTCCTTTTTGCAACCCTAATCTCAATTGCCGGCGCCTATCAACTTCTCAACAGATCCTCTTCATCAAATGATCTCAGTTTTGGAATGCGAGATATGCCAGCTTTTTATCATGTAAATCCTACCAGGGTATAATCCATAAACATAATTAAATAATTTGAATAAACTATTAATTTTAAAAAATGCACAAGATAACTGCTCTCTAAAAAAATATAGACAAGCTGTTTTAAATCGTTTAAAAAAATTTTTAGTCAATCAGACAAATGTTGTTTTTTCCTTCTTCTTTTATTTTTAACTACAATGACGTGATTTTTGTTAAAAATAATATGTTTTCTTTTAAATAAATATTTGTATATTGAAATAAATGAATTTGACCGGAATAAGTTGTTTTGTGATAACAGAAAATTAATGAAGAAAATTATTGACGGATTGAAATCAAACGTTCAAAACCCTCTGGCAGCAGCAGCAATAAAAATTGCAGCAACCATAATCAAAAAAATGAATGTTCTTTCAACACTTTTTTTTGCTTCAGTCAATAATGTAAAATTTGGCGTTACGTTCTTTGCTCCACAAGTCATTCAATTGTGTGTTACGAGCTTTTTTTCAAAAGAGAAAGAAATTTCTTGAAATTTATACTCACATGATTGCCGCATCTTTCTTCCGCATTTATGTTAATTTTTTTCCAACTAAATCTGTATCAATCTTTTTATTTCAGGTTCATTTAATTGTAATAAGTCATGTCTTTGCCTTCCACAAGAGTAAGTTTTATATAAATAACCTTTTTTTATCAATAAACATGATTTCTTTTTATAGATTAGTGTCTGCCGTAATGTTAACAACACTTTACGAGCTCAAAATATGTCAACAATGGCTCGAGCAACTCAAGCACCAATAATTTTTGTTGAAAAAAATTCTCAACGTTAGTTAATGTTTATTACTTTATTGATAATTTCATGTAATCAATTTCTTCAGGTCGTTCAAACGCTTTACTTGGACCCAACAAGAACTTTCCCTTTCTTGGTGATGTTGCGATTGCGAAAAGTTTTGGCGCACAACCACTTGCTCTCGACACTGTATGTTTTTAGTTTAGTAAACTTTTATCATTATTGATCAAGATATGTTCCAGAATGAAGTTGAAATAACTGTTAAACCAGAACCTCAAACTAATCCACCATTCAAAACTCTTTCAATTGATCAACTTCTTACTCTTTCACCAAATATCAAAAAAGCAGTTGATTATGAACCTACACCATTTGTTGATAAACTTAAATCAGATTGTAATATCGAATTAAAAGCTATTGAATGCCCTCGTTTGCTTAAGAAAGGTACATTTTTGTTGTTAGTTGCATTTATGGTTTATTAATACTTTTTTAGAGCTCAAATATCTTTTTGTTGATGTCGATTTGAATGAAAAGCATATTACCGTCTTAAATCTTACCCAGAAAACTGATGCCGATATGGCTGCATGGTCTCCAGATATGGAAGTTGAACGAATGAAATTAACTGCATCAGTAAGAATTTTGGTTATCGTTTAGTCATATACAATATATATCATTTTAGTTTATTGATTCTGCTACAGCTATTTGCCAAGCTTTAAAAGAATTTGATTATTGGGCAGATTTTATTGATCCTTCAAGTGGTCGTCCTGTAAGCTTTCTTTCGTTTATCACTATTCCATGTTTTTATATTTGTTCTTTTAGTATCTTGGAAAATTTACAAATGCTTGTTTATTTGAAACTGATGATCGATATCGCCAACTTGGCTTTCAAATTGAAGATTTAGGCTGCTGTAAAGTTATCAAACATATGGTTTGGGGGACTCATGCATTTATTGGCACCATTTTCACTGATGCTCCGTTAGATTGTGATTTTATTCAAAATGTTATGAAGAACATCAATCAAGCAAAATAGGCATTTTTCTTTAGTATAATCTCATGTAAAAACTATTTCTGAGGGTTTTTGTCGGTATGATTTGATTATTGTCTCAACTGGTGACTATTTCGAATAAAGAGTAAATTTTTATAAATGTATTTGTTGTGTAATAAATTAGTTTGAAACTTACATATATTTTTCTTTATTTTTGATATGCATTGTTTACCTTTTATTTAAAGATCTTAACAAAACAATGGCCGTAATTACTGAAGTGAACGAAGAATTTGATGATTCAGAAACTTTGGGTCTTGCACGAAATCAACAAATTAAATTGATATTTATTCTTCTAATGATTTTTAATTCTCTTCCAATGCTTGGACTTGCTGCTTATATTGCCATTGTAGTTGGAACAATTCTTACCTCAGCTCTTTTCTTTCAATGTAAGCCTTTTTTAAATCTACATTAATGTCGTCATTTTATTCTAATTAGTTCCTTCAGTTTCTTTCATCTTTATCGGTCTCATGTTTACTGTACCTTTCTTCGTCGCATTAAGCTTCTTGGGATTACTTACAAGTGGATCCATTATTATTGCTTCAAAATTTGTTAGCAAAAGTACTCTTCAAAAGTATACTGGTTGGATTGATACTATTTGTTAGAAATTTGATTTTTATTACTCAATATTCCTCACCACCCTCATCATTACTTTATTTGTTTATACCGGTAATTTATTTATTTATGAAAACGGTTTTTTATTTTTTGTTGTATGTATAATTAATTTATTGAATGTATAATAGTTTTATTAAATATTAAATGCTTAGTTAGATAAATTCATGTACAGTAATAATAAATTTAATTAAGGCAATCTCGTTCTTCTTTTTCGAAGATAATTTGCATATTTATCGTACCAATATCAAACATTCTGGTTGGCTTTGAACCACTTGAAACATAAGCGTCAGGAATGCTAAAAAAGAATTTTTTAGGGATTTGTAAGGTTATGTCAAATGATTACTTTAAAGCAACTTTTCGTTGGCATGGCATAATTCCATCTGAAAAGAAGTTGAATCTTTAAAATTGTTTAAATCTTTTTTTAAAACTTTACCGTCGCAATCGTGATAAATTTTAAGCACGGGATCAATTGTGGTGCTAAAATTATGGTAATTTTTTACCATGTTTTTGAGTTTAAATCTTACAGTTCATTTGTAGTACCAGATAATTCAAAATATCCTCGATGATCGGTATGTCCTTCTTCTAAAAAAAAAAATTAGGTAAGTTAGTATATCCTTTCGCCTGTTTGACCACCTGGCATTTTAAAACTAACTGAACAACCTGGGATGAAATTTTGCATATAGGTAGCCAAGATAATTCTACGAAGGGGGTTAAAAGGGTTTTTTGTGGAATTGAAATTTTCGCAGAATTTTTAGGGATTTTCGCTGCGAGATCTGAAACCTTCGAAATTCTCGTTTGACGAGATTGCTGAAAAACTGAATTTAAAAGTTCAAAACAAGATCGCATACACATTTTTACACTAAAATCTTTCACAGGATACTTCATCACATTTTTGAATCTGCTTATTATCAAAAAATCTCCTATTTTTGACGTTTTTCATATACTTACAGTACCCATGCATTGAAAATTCCATTAAAATTCCAAAAATCGCCTAAAAATTTCAAAAGCCTTAAATTCTATAAGAACCATGTCCTGGCTATTCACAGCTCAAATTTATGCTTTAAAGTGCCAAATCTGATTTTTCCTGAACTCGGAAAACACAGTTCTCAAAATTTCGGATCTCGCAGCCAAAAACCCTAAAAATTCTGCGAAAATTTCAATTCCACAAAAAACCCTTTTAACCCATGGGTGCACTTCGTAGAATTATTTTGGCTTCCTATATGCAAAACTTCACCCCAGGTTGTTCATTTAGTTTTAAAATGCCAGCTGGTCAAACAGGCGAACGGATATAGTGACTTACCTAATAAATCATCAAAATCAACGCCGCTGTCATCATCCCATAATTTGACAAGTGTATTTGTAAGGGGTTGATCTCCACACATTAAAACTCCACGAACACCAGCACTTTGTTGACGAAATGCTGAAATTGCAGGAGCCAAAGCAATTGCAAAAATAACAAATTGAATCAACATCATTTTCTTCTCAATGACAATCTAAACTATAATGAAAGAATAATTATTTGATGGAACAAAATGTTATCCCCTACAGAAAAAAAGTGTGTATATGAAATAAAAAAGGGTGTTTGTTTTGGTTGAACTCTTACCCCAACAAACAATTGTATATCAAAAAAATGATAGATGATATAACTAACAATAAAAGACTTGTCGTATGTTTTTTTTAACCTTTTCAAAGTAAGAACAAAAACCAAAATAAATTTCTTTTTTTCAATCAGTATAGTACCCTTAAAAAAAGGTTTTTGTAAATTCTAAGAAAGACTTGAGAATGAATCATTGCAAAATAAGTATGAGTTTTTATACTTTTATTTTTAACTTGCGCATCAAAATAAAGAGACAACAATGTGAGCCCTTGAGTCATTCATTTTCGCGGTAACCACCGTAAAACTTTTATTATTTCTTTGATTTTTGAAGTTTTGATGACTAATTAATTGATAATTCTTTAATGCTTTTTCAAAATCCTTTTAATTTTTTTCTTTTTTAATAAACCTTTTAGCACTTTTTATGTGATTCATTTCCTGTTTATTACTGTAATTTAAAGTTCATTGACAATGTTTAAAATTATAATGTGTAAAAAAAGTTAAAGCAATATTTTACTTTTAACATGAATCCAAAGCTTACTTCTTTTTTTCAATGTTTTTATCGCTTTCTGGGCTATGATTATTCCATCATCAAAGAAAAACAAGTATCGCATCTCGCAACACAAAAAAAATTTGAAAGAAGAAAAAACCACACAAAAAAGAAAGAAACTCATCTTTGAAACCGAATAAACGATCATCAGAAAAAAAAGAATAATATCAAAAGACGAATGAAGGAAAGAGAAAAGGAGAAGATAGAAAGACGACAAGTAACACATGCGTGAACCGGCTTTTTTTGCATACAAAGATTTCCTCAGCTGCTACTGATGCTGCTGCTGCCGAGGAGCAGCAGCAGCAGCAAGAAGAAAATGACTGGTCAATGTCAGACGCCATCAGATGAAAAATATCTCTCTCCTCGTTCTTTCTTTTATTCAGAATTCGTTTGTCTATCCTTATGTTGTCTTTTAGCCTGCCCCAGGCAATGACGGATTTGAAGGAAAAAAGGGGGATTTATATCCATGCATATGCAGTTTTTTATACGAAATAAAAAATCATATCGCGTATTTACGGCCAAGTTTTTTGGCTTCTGATTCATTTTTTTGTTTTTTAATCCTTTTTGATTTCAGAAAAAAATGATGATTAGAATTACCATTCTTTGTTTGTCATTGACTATTCTTTCGGTATCAGCTCTTGAAGGAAAATATGATAGTTGTAAGTTTTTTCTCCCTAAAATGTTATAAAAATCTCTGGAATCGATTTACTAAATTTTAAAAGCAGCTTTTTAAAAAGTTTAATTTCCCTCAAAATTATCATATTTATTTTGATATCAATTTTAGCCAACGATTTTGATGAAATTGATCTTGATTCAGATGGATCCATTTCATTGACAGAATTCCTTAAATGGCGACATAATGATGATCAACAAAAAAGCATCAGTAAATAATATTCACAAACTTCTTCCTTTACCGTAATAAAAATTATAGGACTTTTTAAAAGCTATGACCTCAATGTTGATGGACATTTATCTGTTCCAGAATTTGTTCCCCTTGTTTATGCTTTAAGTCGTTCCCCCACTTCAGAAGCTGAAAAATTCTTCCAAGTTCGTTTTTGTCCATTTAAATAAGTTGTTGCAGAATTAATTAATTCGTTGCAGCAACTTGATAATAATGGTGATGGAGTTTTAACTCGTATTGAAGCTGAAAAATCCAAGGAGCATATCCCTGAAGAAATTACCAATGGACTTTTCCAAGTTGCAGATACAAACTTTGATGGACAAATTACTCTTCAAGAATTCCTTGCTGTCATGGAATCAGCTGATAATTCTAAACAAACTTCTGACATTGGCACGGCTCAAGCTCTTCTTATTGCAATGGATCTTGATGGAAATAAAAAACTTGACAAAAATGAAGTTCTAAAATATGCAAATAAATACAACAGAGTCTCCAAGAATGAAATCGATAATGTTTTTGATCTTCTTGACAGTAATCATGACACATTTTTGAATGCAAATGAACTTGAAAAATTACCTGGTAAACTTACAGAACTTGCTGGAATCCGACCTATGCCTGCTATTCAAAATTAAGATTTTAAATATGATTGTGCCATTTTAATTTGTTGCCATTATTATTTGTAAAAATATTCTGTGTGCTTTTTTGATTTTATTAGTCATTTATCATGCAATAGTTTGAGATAAATTACAATTTAACTTTAAGATGTAAAAATTACTTCATTTATTGTTACTCAAAAAGCTCATACATGTTTTTGAATTTAAAAAATGGCTACGAAGATTTAACTCCCTTAAAATAACGATGAATAATCTTAAAAATCTCTAATCTCAACACTAAAACAATTAAGAATTCCATGAAAATCCCAGATACCGTAAAATACTAACTTATTTTTTGAAGTTCCCAAATCAAATAAGCCACTGAAAAATTCAGACACAGTAATTTATTGAACTCTCTGATAATAAAAATGTTAAATTTAATAACAAAATTAATAAAGAGAACATCAGTTTAAAAACCAAAAAAGTAGTTTTAATTAACCTTTTGAAAAACTCAATGAAAATTACAACACATTTATTAATAACAAAAACCTTTTAAATTATATTAAACATTACAAATCAGAAACAACTTCAATTTTGCAATTTGGTGTTACAACAAATTGTTTTTCAGGTTTAGTGAACATTTCAGCAATTAAATAATGTGAATCAATAAGGGTAGAATGCATAATGCCGATTTGTCTATTAGAAAAATTAACCAAATATTTAACAAAATTAAGAAAACATCAAAATAAGAAACAGTTTTAATTTTCTTTTTCGAAAAAACAATGTCAAAATTACAACAATAAATTAATTAATAGAAAAAGTTAAAAATCACAAATAGCTTGAATTTTGCAGTTTGGTGTAACAATAAATTCTTTTCCAGGTTCAGGAAACATTTCAGCAATTAAATAATGTGAATCTTTAATTCGAGAAGCACGTTTGAGACCAATTTCTCCACCAGGAAAATATATCAAATACCAATCAACGCCGCTTCGCCTTTCCAGTGAACATGGTTTTGATGGCAATTCTGCTTTTGGCAACCACCAGCAAGAGTTCAAAGAACGACCATGTGTTGATACTTTAATAGATTGAATTCTTTCGATAAGAGTTTTGTCGTCAGGTGAAATTATTCCAGATAACTTTTGTCGCCGGTAATTTGTTACCACAACTAAAAATCTTCAATTTGTAACTATTATTTATTTAAAAATATGGAATCAAACCTTTATTCTTCGGAGAGGCGCCACATAAAATTTTGCTGAGTTCATCAAAAGAATCAAAAATAAATCCACGTGGAACTAAAAAAGTTAAATTATAAATGGAGAAAACAACTTTTAAACCTTACCAACAAATTCAAGCAAGAAGCTTAACTTCATTTGAGAAAAATAAATATGAGGAAGAAATTTAGTGATTGCAGATTTAATTGAATCATTCAAATTAAAGCTTGAATTTTCTTCTTCTTTTGCACGAAATTCTGCCCATTTAAATACCTAAAACAAACAATGACCGGAGGATGAAATAGCCAAAAACATACAGCTTGAAAAACATCTTCTTGGTTAACTTTTTGAATTTTGCAAATAGTTACAATTTCTTCAAGATTCCATTTGTCTAACTTTAAAAAATCATCAGTGGCAGAAAAGGTTGAAAAATTGTTTGTAACAAAAGGATAAACGGCAGTTTGGAGTTTAGCCAAAGAATATTTCATTGCCAATTCAAATAACGAACAAACATTTTGTTCAGTAAATTCGACTTCAGATAAAAATTCATCGCAATAATCTTTGAAGCATTGAACTTGATAATATTCAGAGATATCAACCATGGAAGAAATATTTTCGATTGAGAGTAGGCATTTACCAGAATACAAAAATGAAAGAAATTGGTAAAATTCATCAAAGCTGTAATCTTCAATTTTGACTGAATCCTTCTTTGAAGTCCATCTTTGAGAAAGCATAGAATCAAATGTTTCCGAGACCAAATTCAACATGCATTTATGAGCATAAAGTAACTAAAAGATGTATCATAGATTATTAACATTCATAAACATACAAAAAAGCCCTTACCTTCCCACCAATTTCAAAAATAAGATCAAATCGACCGGATTGAGGATCTTGAGTTTGAAATAAATTAAATTTTGCAAGATTTAATGCGAGCACATTTGATGCACCTTCCATATTTCTGAAATAAACGGTGTGCTGACGCGTCCAGTCGCCTGCTTGTTTTCCGTATTTCATATAAAAACAAAAATTACGAACGCGCAAAGCAATTTAAACAAATTCTGTAAAAGGAGAAAAAAAGGTCATAGTCGAATTAATAGATGTCCGTTGAAATTAATGAAAAAAGAGGATTCTGAATCAAAAAAAAATTTTTCCTCCAGAATCCATAAACGAGGTATCAAGGGCAAGGCAGAAAAAAATTTCGGGGTGGGCATTTTCATTTCAGGGGGGCACGCGTTTGATCTTTTGCCGCCTCAACACGGCGACGGCAAAAGATCAAAGGATTTTCAACAGTTTCGGGAGGAGGGGGGGGGGCACGTGCCCTAAATGCCTCCCCCCCCTCTCTACGGCCTTGATCAAGGGATTCGCCTCGACGAGTAGATAACGAATATATGAGAAATTTTTATTTTTAGCGGATTCTGAAGCCGTAGTCATCAAAAGTAAAAATCGTGAACAGAGTTTAAATAATCCTGAATCTGGCTTCAGAATCCTTCAAAAATTAAAAAAATTTCTCATATATTCGTTATCTACTCGTCGAGGCGAATCCAGTGATACCACGTTTATGGATTCTGGAGGAAAAAATTTTTTGGATTCAGAATCCTGCAGATTCAGAATCCTCTTTTTTTTAAATTTCAACGGACCTCTTTAATTCGACTATGACCTTTTTTTCTCCTTTTACAGAATTTGTTTAAATTGTTTTGCGAGTTCGTAATTTTTGTTTTTAATTTAATACGGAAAACAAGCAGGCGACAAAAAATCTCACTGGACAGTTCACGAGGCACTCGACACACCGTGTATTTAAATACAAAATACTTTAGAAAAAAAGAAAAGCGACGTTTAAAAGTTGAAAGAATGCAGTTTTTACGAAATCACGCTTTGAAATAAACGCATTGTTCAGAAGTATAAACAATGTTAACATTAACATAATTCTATAAAAGTCATAATGAACACGGAAAAAATAATTGATTTATTAATATCCAAAAACAAAAGTTGTTTTGAAAATAAAAATTGAGATGAAGTAAAAAAAAATGAAAAAAAAGCTAACACTTCGCCAACCACCTTTCCTACAGTAAAGAGAGGACTTACATTTCTTAAACCATTTTGAACGGGATAGTTTTGTTTTTTACAATAAATAGTCACTTTTCTTTGTAAACTTTTTTGTATTTAAAAACCCTTGAAAAGTTTAAAAGAAGAGAAAAATTATCAATAATTCTAGAACAATTTAAAATCATGTCATTCCTTTTTGTTCCAAATTATTAGGGTTGTTTATTTCCCGGGAAATGGAAAAAGCGGGAAATTTCCCGGAGTTACAGTATTCCAGGCTACAGTAATATTTTACCAAAATTAGCTTTACAACTTACAAAAGGACTATTAAATATTTAAATTAATCATTTTGACTATTTACAGTGTTTTTATTGCATATTTATCCCGTTTTCAAATGATTGATGTAAAAACATAAAAAATTACTGTAGATTTCTCGGGAAATGAGAATCATTTCCCGCAAAAAATCGGGAAATTTCCCGGGAGAGGGAAATGAACAACCCTACTAATAATAATGGTAATCAATTCTCTCAGAGCTTTTCAGACAAGCTGCAGCATGAAAAAGTACAACATATTGGGTGATTGGAAGAGAGGCGAAAAATTTGAGCTTAAACCTGTTTAAAATTCACAAAACAGCATAAACCAATTAACACATTTTGTTCTAAAGTCTTTTAGACTAAAGATGCGAGATTTTTATGGTATCTTTCTTTCTGAAAATTTAAACTTATGAAAGTGGCATAGTATTCATCCCCTCAAAAACAGTTGAAACTCCCCTCAAAAATGGCTGAAAACCCCCTCAAAAATAGAAATTTGTGGGGAGTTTCAACTCTTTTTGGCAAAATATTAAATCTCACCTCAAATTTTGATGAATTTCCCCTCAAATTTTTTCATCCCCTCAAAAACAGATGAACTTCTCCTCAAATTTTTTCATCCCCTCTAATTTGGATGAATTTCCCCTCAAAAATGGCTGAAACTCCCCTCAAATTTCTATTTTTGAGGGGGTTTTCAGCCATTTTTGAGGGGAGTTTCAACTGTTTTTGAGGGGATGAAAAATTTGAGGGGAAATTCATCCAAATTTGAGGGGATGAAAAAATTTGAGGGGAAGTTCATCTGTTTTTGAGGGGAACATTAATACTATGCCACTGTTTTTGAGGGGATGAAAAAAATTTGAGGGGAAATTTAATATTTTGCCAATGAAAGTAACTGTCATACAATGGATATGGATCATTTAGTTTTTGAACATTTGTAGGGCCTTTATTTATGATAACAAAAGTTTTTTACAAAACAGTCGCAATTTTTTGTTGAAATTTTAATTTTACAAAAATCCTTTTTCTATGAATTTTTAAGAAATGTGTTTTAATATAAAAGGTGAGAAGTTCGTCCACAATCCCAGATTGTTTGTGAATATTGTTTGCATTTGAAATATTTATGACCAGGTTTGATAGGGGTTTTTCCATTACATTTATCAAGACAAAATTCAAGAAGTGGATTTGCTCCAACCCCAATTCTTTTACAACAAGGTCGATTGTATTTCAAATTTTCAAGGCATTGATAATATACTGGACCTTCAGTGTCAAAATTGCATTTTCCGTTTTCAAAAGCTTTTAAAAACCTGAAAATTTTCATGAGTGGATTTTTGAGTTCATAAACAAATTATAATATTAGTAGGAACATTTCTGTAGCAGTCGTTATATTGTAGCTTACTGTATCGGAAAATGCCCTATTTGATGACCATTATAACCATGTGTATTCAAATTTTACTTCTTTCAACCTAAAACTTACTTCATCTGCGTTTTTGCTATATTCACAAAAAGGGTTGACAAGAATTTTGAATATTCTTATCCTTGCAACACGAAAGAAATGATCTATCAAGACCGGAACGTAGGTCTGCAAGAACTGCATCAACAAAAACAAGAAGACAGAAAACAGCTTTCATTTTTTCTGCCTTCCAAAAACAAACAATTGTTTCCAATTTTTAGGATGTTTATGAGAAATTTCCGATCTCTATTTATACGGATTTCAAACATCATCAAAAATAAATTTATGCTTTTCAGACACATTTTCTTACAAAATTTTTGAAACTGTTACATTTTTAAAAGCTTTTACGTGTCTAAAATAACATTATTTTCATGTTTTTGAGAAATATTTTTAATATTAACAAATTAAAACGTTGAGATATTAATAATTTTAGAAGAAAAATATTTGTCCTGAATAATTTATCAATGATTTAATACGATATTTCAGTAAGATCGGTTTAAAAACACAACAACCGTAATTTAAAAAAAAACTTTCATAAGAAATTAACTCTATCTAACCTTAACAAAGCTTCAATATGTTGTTCGATAATCAAACAAGCAACAAAAATATATAATTTATTACAAATATAATTAATTAACCTACAGTACAAATAAAATCTATATGATTAAAGAAGGAATTAATTCATCTACGCCATTAACAGCTGAAAAATATTTGTTCACAGTATCAGCTGAAACATCTTCCAACTTGCTTGGTTTCCATTTTGGATTACAATCTTTATCCACAAGAACTTAAATATATCCTTTTATTAATCACAATTATGCTAAAACCACAAAAACTTACTTGCTCGACAACCTTCATAAAAATCATTGCCTTCCAAAAAATGATAGGTGATTCGATGTTCCATTGTAAAAATACTTGAAAGATCACTGACACTTCCATTCACAAGCTGTTGATATGTAACTTTGAGAGATGTTGGACTCTGAAAAGATAAACAAATTAAACGAACAAAACTACAGTACCCATACCATTTTCATTAATTTGGTTTTTTGAAAATTCATCACCTTTTGCTTTAAGTTTCTCAATAATATTTTGAACAGATTTTCCATTGAAAGTTGTATTAATTGTTTCAATATTAGACTGCAGAGAGAATCCAGGAACATGTTTGGGTGTAAATTTACAAAGAATTTTATCAATCTTTTCTCTTTTGCATTCAGATTTTGGGAGTTTCTTTAATTCATTTTCAACTTCTGGAACATTCTTTGATTCAACCTAAAATAATTGGGATTTATAAGATTCAGATAAATTTGTCAATCATACATAATGTGTAGCTAAACCAGAATGAAATACATCAGCACCCTTTAAGCGATAAACAGTTAAAGCAAGAAACATTCCAAGTCGTCCAGGAAGTCAAGGAAGAAAGAATGATCCACCAACATCTGGGAATAAGCCTAAGGCAGTTTCAGGCATTGCAAGAAAAAAAAGCTTTATCTCCAGCACCTTTTATAATCACCAAACCAGCTTGATCATCATTCAACCAAGGCAGTCCGGAAAAAAATTATGATCCGGAATTCCGGAATGCCAAAAATCGTCCGGAATCACGGAATCCGATCCGGAATTCCGGACAGCCTTGCATTCAACCATTCCTGAAACAAACTTTAAGTAATACATTCAACATAATTATCAAAACCAACTTTCATTTTTGGATAAATTTGTCGAACCGTTGATAGATTTAAAGCATTCAAAGCTTTTGGACGATTCAATGTAATAATTCTTGCAGCTCCATCACAATCAAAAAAGACTTCTGATTCTGGAGATGTTGAAGACATTGCTCGTTTGGGTATCTAAAAAACATCTTTGTTGTATAAAAGTATAAAAAAACACATTAAACAATACCTGTGATAACAAGATTGGAGATCGAAGACATAAACGTCAACATATTTGATTAATTCAATGATGTTCTGTTAAAATTTAAAAAAAGATGGATTAAATATTGCTGATAAAAAGGTTTTTAGAACAAATTTTTGCGCAAAAAATAAATTTTGAACATCTTTTTTGCAAGTTGCAAAAACGAGCATTACGCCAAAAAAGTCCAACATTGATAAGCGATTTTGAAAGAAAAAGAAAATGTCACGGTGGCGTAGTGGTTAGAAGCTTACTTCTAAATACCACGCTGACGGGTTCGACCCCCCGTCAGAGTTTGCCATTATACCGTTGAATCAACGCTTCAAAGATTATTGTGATGCTTATGTTTCAAAAATTGATTTAAATGATACTAATTTTTTCTCCTTCTTAAAATCTTGGCTTCTGATAGAATTTTTATTTTATGAAAAAATTGAATCTTTTGGTTTACCGGCAAATTCTCCAGGCAATAGTTGTTGGTGGTGGCTTCCTAAAGCAGAAAAAAAGAAAAAGAACATCCACAACTTCGTCCAACGGTTACTCAACCATTCAAAATTTATGATACTGGAAAAACTGTTGGCAGCTATAAGTAATTCTTTTTTATTCATTGTCAAATTATTCATAGATTTTTTGTGTTGATAGAAACACAAAACTATGATTTTTGTTTTGTGTTTCTATCAATATCTTTTTATTAATAAATTATTTTTTGGTTTTTGTTTTGTGTGTATGAATATATTTCTATGAATAAATTATTTATTGGTTTAATTTTTAACGATGTTTTTTTATGACTTTTTGATACCGTAATCGTTTCGGTTGCTAATTTTTGAGTTACACCCATCTTGTAATTGTTCATTTTTAATTAAGAGAAACAAAATTATTTGACCTTTAATTTTTGTAGTTACTGTAATTTTGACAATAACATAGATATCGAAGAAAAATAACGCTAAATTTTAAAAAAGAGAGTCGTGAATGATTTTGTTACTATCTGAATATGGTAAAATATAAAGTCGTAGCATTTTATATATTTTTTTGGTTTATTCAGACATAAATTTAAGTGAATTTAGTCTAATCCATAATGATGAATTTTTTGGTTTTGTCTGTTACTTTATAAATGCTAATAATTTTTTTCCAAATTCCGTCGATTTCGCATTTTTTGTTTTTTGCCCATCACCTTCTTCGTCAAATTTGAACTTTTATCCAAAAGTTTTAAAACCAACAAAATAAAAACGATAGTCAATTTGTTTTTTCTTCAATTAAATTTTGCTGTCTTCTTAAAGTGATGCTTCCGATGGAATTGTTACAATAGAATTACATAGTTCTACTCATTGTGTTGAAGCAGAAGCACCTCCAATTGCTTTTGGGCATTGTTCAAGCATATTTTAACTATCAGCATTAAAAGTTTAAATTTTACGGACTTAACTTCTTTTTAACATTTCTATTATTTGTACTTAATAATTGTACATCGTCTTACACTTATGCCTTAATATTAAGATTCCATTCACTAAAATTTTTATTGTACTTCTTCTTTCTTTTCTTTTAGTTGTATTATTTTAGTTGAAAAGTAGTTGAAAAAGTTCATTGTAATTTATTTATTTATTGTTTATTTAATTTAATCTTGTTGTTCTTTTTATCTGTATTATGTATGTTTAATTTAAAATCAGTATGCGTTCGGGCATGCAAATAAATAATTAATTAATAAATCTTCAGAGAAAAGTCTAAGACGAAACTTCGAAGTACAAAAGCTGATCACTTAATTGGTAAATTTTCGTTTTACATTTTGTTTGAATTCATTTCTATCTATGATACATTTGCTACAGTAGGAAAAAAGTACAATATTTTACTTTCTTCTCAATGCATTTTTAAATTAAACTTTGCAACCAAACCCATAGATTTTTTTGTAATATCTTTTAGAAATAAAAAGTAAAGCATTAAGGATAAGTAAAGTCGCAAAAAAGGAAGAAAAAACATACAAAATTATCTTATAAATAAAGTAGAATGTTTATTATTAACAAATCAGTTAGTCTAACAAGTTCATTTCAACTTCATATTTTTTGATACAAGCTGTATTTATTTGTATCCGCTTTTGGATTCAACTAATTACCCTTATGGACATTATCTGATATATTTACAGAATATTTTTTCTTTAATGCCAAAAAAAATTACTTAAAAGATATTTCATGAAAAATTGTTTGAATAAATATTTAAAAAAAACCTGTTTTTCTTGCCAGAGAATAAAATATTATTTCACATAAGTGGAACATTTTACAACCTGCGTGTATTATCATTTAAAAATATAGTATCATCGACAAACTGTGTGCTTTTGAAATTGTTTTATTTATACGTATTTTGACCAGTATTTAATTTCAACATTATATGCGTTAATTTTGTATAAATACTTCATCTTTGGAATTTTTTGAACTTTATTTAACTATTACAAACAACAACAAAATTTAGTTGAGACAATCACGTTCTTCGCCCTTGAATTTTCCTGCAAGTTCAATAATACCAGCGTCATAAATGTCTTTGGGATGTTCACCAGATGAAACATACTTATCCGGGATGTATACAGTAACCTTTCGTTGACATGGCTAAAACAGTTACATGCGTTTTTTTAATGAAAAGTGTAGTTATTATATAGGTATGTCATTTTTTAACATAGCAAAATTATTAAAAAGCAAAAGAATTTATTTTAAAAACACTTAAAGAAATTGAATAAAAAATGTTAATAAACACACAAAATTCAAAAAAGAGACAACTTTGAAGTATGATTGAGATTTAATGAATGCAATCGCGTTCTTCACCCTTGAATTTTCCAGCAAGTTCAATAATTCCAGCATCGAAATATCTTTCCGGATGTTCACCAGATGAAACATATTTATCAGGAATGAACAAACTAATTTTTCGTTGACATGGCTATAGTGTTATAAAATATTACAGTATCTTTAAAAAATATAAGCAACGAAAAAATCAAAATGTAAAAAAAGCGATAAAAATATAAGCAAAAATTTTTTATTAAAAAGTCATTCCAACCTTAAAAGAAATAGTGTTAAATTATACACAAAATTAAAAAAGATAACGAATATCAGAAGATCATCGAAGTATGTATATGAGATTTTACAAATTTAATGGATGCAATCGCGTTCTTCACCCTTGAATTTTCCTTCAAGTTCAATAACACCCGCATCAAAATATCTTTCCGGATGTTCCCCTGATGAAACATATTTATCGGGGATGTAAATTGTAACCTTTCGTTGACATGGCTAAAAATTGGACAAAAATATACAAGCTTTTTTATAAAAGAAATAGTGCATTTAAATTATGTAATTGTGTTTAGGACAAAGCAAATCATAAAATTTGATAGTTTTTCATTTTAAAATTTCTGCAGCTTTAAAATAATAAGCAGCATAAACATTAATATAAATTAAACTTTTATGATGAAATTGTTAGCAGAAATTCAAAAGCATAAAGGATAAGTAAAAAGGAGAAAGCTTTAGCGGAAACAACATTTAAAAAAGCAAACACATTTTAGTAAATTTTCCAAAACAAACTTACAGTAAGACCATCATTGCAGTCATGATAACTAAAATTCAAAACCTTTAATTCAAAAACTTAAATTAAGATTAGCTTACATATTGATTTTAGGATCAATAGTAGTAAATTCATGAGTATATCCTTGGAGATCAAAATGTCCGCTGCCATCTGTTTTGCCGCTGGCCATCAAGTCATCAGTATCAATACCTCGGTCATCGTCGTAAAGCTTAACCTTAACATTTGCTGCAGGTTTACCGTCACAAACCTTGAACACATTTTATATTTTACAAAAGTCATTAATACAAAAATTACCAATTGCCCTTTAGCACCAGCACTTTGGGTTCTGCCTAAGCCAAAACCAATTGCCGCAGCAGTACCAAATAATGCAAAAATAATTAACAATTTCATATTTTTTTTATTTTTTAGCTGATTAAACGACTGATGTTTGAAGCCAAAATGTCTTATTTATGAATCGTCAAAAATCAGTTTACCTATTTTTCTGTTGTTTGTCTGTCATCAAGGACATTTTGTTTATTTATTATTATTAATGAAAAAGTCTTTAAAAACGTTTAAAATGACAAAAAAAGGGTAACGGAAGAGGCGTAACTGGCTAAATTCAATGTTAATCATTAATACACACCTTTGTGACCCGTTAATATCAACTTTTTTTTCCTTAAACGTTTTTTGAAAACAGGTTATTATTTGAGCTTTTTAACATAAAAGAAAGCGAGCCAATTCAACGTTTTTTTAGCATCAAGAACGATCGCGCACCATCAACAATGAATAAAAACAAATAACCGTGACGGAAGATAAAATCAACAAAAAAAGAAACAGAGATACACGTGAAAAGCTTTTTGTTGGTAAAAAAAACTGAAAAAATCAAAAAAAAAAGAAATGAATGAGAAGTTTGGCAAATAGTTTGAAATAAAATTTAAAAAAAGTCATGTCTGAGTCATCCACCATTTGTTGATCAACGTCTTCCGGGTCATTGGTTAGAGATCAAGATTGAGTAATCAAATACATGACCAAAGAAAACTTTTCCTTGGAAATTGGCATTTTTAATATTTTAATTTTTAACATGCTAAACGGGAATATTTAATATCAATAAAATCTCTGACAAATCATAGATTCTAGAATACTTTTTTTCATTTTCTTAACGATTACTTGATGTTATTCCTCGTTCACTTGGTACAGATTTATATATTAATTAAAAAGATAAAGAAGGATATTTCAATATTGTAGCAGAACGTAATACTCGATTTCCATTTGAAATAAAAAGTGAATGTACTACATTATATTTTAATCAAGATGAAATGGATTTTGTTGTCTATGAAGGTGAAAATCCGGTATTGGCAGAGAATAAGAAATTGGGATCCTTTACTTTGATGAATATTGCTCCGGGTCCATCTGGTGTTCCACGAATTGAAACTACTTTCAAAGTTGATGAAAATGCTATTTTAACTGTTACCGCTGCTGATAAACGAATTGGGAATACCGAATCTATTGAAATCCGTCCAGATAAAGATCGGTTATCTGATGAAGAAATTATTCAATTGAGTCGTGAAGTTCAAACTTTTCCTGAATTAATTGTTGTTGAATAATCTGTTTTATTGCTTTGTGATCGGTATTAATTTTTGTGATCTATGCAAAAAAAATATTTATTTTAAAGAATTGCTTTTGTTTTAATGAAAATTTGTGAAAACTGTAAGCTACAGTAATATCATACATGTATTTTGAGGGGAATGCATTTTTTGTGATTGTTAGTTTAAATGTCTTTTTTTCTGAGTTGCTGCGAACTTTTGATCCCAGATTTTAAATTTTTCCAAAATATTTACATTGATTACAAAGAAACGTTGAACTACAATTTTCAAAACTTATTAACGAGTTTAATTAAACGTTAACTGAATTTGGTGGAATTTCTTTGTTCAATTTTCAAGAAATAATCGTTACAATTTGAACAAAATTATATATGGCTGTTTTAGTTTTTACTTGGCAAAATGGTTTCGATATGTGCAAAAATTTACAAAAGCAAGCAGACACTGATCTGGTACAATTGGCTATTTTCAAATTTCGATTTCAATGCATTTTACTTTTATTGAACCCTTAAATATTGCAATAAAAATTATTATAAAAAAACAAAGACATTCCCATCGTTTAAAAATTACTTTTATTCTTGCAGTTTTCCCATGTAACTGTAAATGCCAAATTACCGGTATTTTTTTTAATAAAAAAAAAGATTAGGAAACAAAACAAATGGCGCATTTACAAACGACAAAAACGGATATAAATACATATATAGATATGACATGAGTGATGCATTCTTTTGAACAATACGAGCGCGCGAACAAATATCGCATTAGCGGATACCTTTTATTATATTTCAAAAAAAGGAAAAAAAAGAAAGAAAAGAAGATTCATTACGATGCCGATAATTTGCATACAAAAAAAAGTTTTAAAACATAAATCAAACTTTTTATATGTCACATATTTCAACAATAGTTTGTTATAACAGATTGTCAACAATTATGCTTTTTTCTTTAACCTTTGTTTGTGCCATTGTTCAAAGAAAAAGAGAAGTTCATTAAGTGTCATAAATCTTTTAACATCTTCAAAAAAAACAACACAATTGAATTTTTTTGCAAAAGAAAGAGAAAAAAGTTTCAACAGTTTTTGCGGTGAAAAAAGGAGAACAAAAAAAAAGATAGAATAGCAAAAAAGAAGAAGAAGGAGTAATCACTTTCATGCCACTTTTGCTTCCGGAATTAATTTTTATTTTCTTCTCTTTTATTTTAGCCGGCAATTGTTTTTTGTCAGATGATGATGACCGATGAAGAAGCTAATCATATAAAAAAAATCAAATGAGAAAAAAATGAACTGTGGCGCAACTTTTAAGTCTGGCGCCATTGTCCCGGAAGCGCTATTTCAAAGCTCTTTTTTTCCCCTTTTCTTTCTTCTTTTTTCTTCTCAAAACTTACAGTCCGAATTAAAATCAAAATAAAAACTATATATACAAAGAAAATATGATGATGTTGATGATGATCAAGGGGGGATAGAAAACAGTCACATTTAAAGCAAATGAACATATATTTTTTTCCTTTTTTCTTTTTCCGTCCCTTCTTTCTTTTTTATTTTTAGTAAGCAATTGTGCTGTTCTATATATTTTTGGAATTCGGCGCCATCATACCGTAACACCACAAAAAAAAACAGCAATGGCTGACAAAAAAAAGGTAAAACATTCTTTAATTGACAAAAAAAACTGATGTACAAAAATGGTGAATTTAAATTTTATTTCATTCTTCTTTAAATACCTTTATTTTGGGGCATCTTTTTCTTTTTTCTTCTTTTTTTGTGGACAAAAGTTTCAAGGTTAGCTTGGATTGCTTTTCTTAAACCTATCTGAACTGTATAATTTTCTCTTACTTAACTACATTTCTTTTTACTTTTTTACTTTTTTTCCTCTTTGAAAATGTTATTATTAGTGGAGGACATTTGACGGAAGTTATATCTTTTTCTTTTTTCTTTCAACAATTCAAAAAACTGTTGGTGGCATATTTCACGCATATAGAATCTTTTTTTCTTACATTTTTTCTTTTACAAAAATTTTGTCCTCATTTTTTTTAATGAAATTAAAAAATTTTCTTCTCCTCAATTCACTTTTTTGAAACCATATCATTTTCTTATTGAAAGCTTCTTCATTCTTCAGTAGTAGTAGTAATAACACGGACGGCACACAGAAAACAAAACGGTGACGCCCTTCAAATAAAATCACATTTCTTTCTTCTTTCTCCGCACCCCATTGGTTTCAATTTGCACGCGTATACGCTTACTTTTTTTTCCTTCTTCCATTTTTTCCCCCACACTTCTGTTTGTTCTGCCGATGATCGTATCTTTTTTTTCCTCTTAGAAATTCATGATTCTGAGGCCGCCGACAAAGTCACACCACCCAAAGACATTTATTCCTCAACGTCTCATCAACTTCGAAAAACGGCTAGATGTTCCTTTACCACCGTTCGATTACTTTTTTTGAAAAAAAACTGATTTTTTCTTTAATTTCCATATTAGCTCTTTTTTCATCTTCATTTTTTGTTGTAATTCAAAAAACTGTTTAAAAACTGTTAAAATCAATGATTTGTGTTTTTGATATTTTTTTCTTTCCTTTATTTTTACCATAAAAACCGCAATACTTTTGTTTTTGCTGCTTTTTGCTTTGTTTTTCTGTTGTTTTTTTTCCTCCTCTTTCTCTCTCTCTATTGTCTACCGTAACACTTCATTATCTTTTTTCTCAAATCTACTTTTGGGTTTCTTTTTTTCCTCATTGCTTTTTTAGGCATTTTTTTTCCGCAACTAATGTGCCTCAACAAAATGGCTTTTTTATATATTTTAAAATTTTAAACACATCTGCCTGCTATTTTTATTTCACCGATACTTCTTTGAACAAAATAACATTGTTAAATCTTTAACAAAAAAAAATACGGTTTAAAACGCTTTTTTTCTTTTTTTTTTACGAAAATATATTTTTTGAGGGAGAATTATGTTTTGCCGGAAGTGAAGCGGCGCCGCTAATCCATTTACAATGTTACTACGGTACCGTAATATCATGAACCGATTTGGTTAATCCGATTTGAATTGAATGCATGACGTTAAATTCTCATTGCCGAAAAAATAGAATTGAGAGTAGTGTTAATGTTTTTTACTGTTTATTTCAACGCTTTTAAAATTAAACAAAAAAAAACAGCAGCATCAATTTTAAAACGTTCTTGTTTACTCTTTTTCAAAAGCGGCTTCTTTTAAAAAAGTCTTGTATATTTTGGATGTTTTTTTTAATTCTTCTTCTTTATCTTGTGATCGACAATCTGTAAATCACTCTATATATTTTAACCAAGGGGGGGAACCGTTTTATGTTTTTGTAAAAGCCTAATACCAAAAATATATATATGCTTTTCTTTTCGTGTGTTACAAAAAAATAAAGGCAAGATTATTATGTTTTTGCCTTGGAATGCGTTATTTTGGCATGCATTTGTTTTTTTCATTCTTTTATTTTCATTTTGTCAAGATCATCTTCTTTTTTTTCGATTCTTACTTCCTTTCTTTCTTCCTTCTGGTGGTAGTGTCAGGTTTTTTAGAGCCAAAAAAACTTTTACATCATAGACATCATAGATAGAGAGATGATTACCGTAAAAGTCAAGAGATTAGTAGAATGCTGCAATTATGACCGGTTTGTCGATTGTCTTGTACACGTTGAATTTGAATTTTGAAGACAGGCTTACGCAAAAATGAAAAAAAACGTAGAAAGCCAGTAAATGATTTTTTGCAACATAAAACTAATACATTTTTAAAAAAGAAAGTTTTTGGTTTTTTTTGAATATGTTAAAAAAATACTTTGGTTTTCTTTTTTTTCTATTGGGAGATTTTAATATCTTGAGTACCTTCTTACCGGTCAAATATGACCTTGTTCATATGTTTTTTTCTTTTTCTTCTTATTTGGGATGTCAAACAAACATTTCTGTAAAAGAAGGGGGAAAAAAGCGAGGATAAGTGCCCCGGGGACAATAATAATAATAACAATAATAGGAGCCGGTGCGCTAAAAAGAGAAGAGAAAGTTACAAAAGAAAAAGAGCGCGGCACTCTTTTAGCACCTTTGTGACAAAAGTTGCCTGATCCAAAAGACGTTCGCCTCTCTCTCCCTCTTTGCTGCCGCTGTCAAGACAAAAGGGAAATTGGACGGAAGTTATAATTAGTTGTTAATGAATGGCAAACATGGAACAAATAGAGGAGAAGGAAGAAGGAAATGAGGAAAAAAGGAAAGAAAATAAGTTTACACCTTCAAAGAAAAAGAGTCAAAGTTAATTAAGCCACAGCCTTGATTATTATTTTTCATATTCGGGCTCTTTTTCTTATTCTTCAATATTGCAGTAAGACAACTGTAACTTTTTTTCGTGATACAAACATTCTCTTCCATTTTTTTCAATTTCAATTGCTTTTTTTTTTTTTATTCTTTGAATTGCGCAATCATTTTGCAAACTGTAGCTCTACGGTTATCGCTTTTTACTACTTTACTTTCCGGTTTTTTATTCTTTTGTAAATTTCGCACTTGTTTTACTTTAACATTGTATGTTTTTGATTCTCAGGAGCATACACACACAACAAAGATGTCCCGCCTTAAGGACCGGTTGGTTATCGGGCAAGCGTTCAGTCATTTTTTTTTCTACGCTAATTTCTTTCTTTCTTCTTTCTTTTTTTTTGCCTGTATAATACTGTTCCCACCAAAAACGATAAGAAGCTCTTCTTTCTTTCTATCTATCTTTTTTCATGTAACAAAAATATTTCCGAAATGGTTGAAACAATATCATCCAAATTTCTGTCTTCTTCTGTCATTAAGAAAAGAAGATGCAATAAAAGAAGAAGAAATAAGAGATAGATTTGGAGCAAAGTAAAAGAAGAGGGAGAAAAAAAGTTGTTCACGCTTCAGATGGCGTAATTCTTATATAATTTAAATTTGCAAAAAGAAACAATAAATCTCACGCATTGTTTTAAGCATCTAAACAAAATTAATCGAGTTTATTATTATTTGTAAAAAAAGTTTTTTTCATGACCTTTTAAGTGTTATGAATATTTATTTTATGCTTTACTGGAGCACTTTTTATTGTTGTTATTGTTTGCCAATCTTGTGAGATGCCTATTACCCTCTTTTTTTGCCAATGTTAATTGCTTTACTACCGATACCTTTTCTTTTCTTCGTCTTATTTTTTACTTACATAAATAACAATGTTTTTGAAATGTATTTTTTTTTCTTTCACATTTTTCACCATCTTATTGTTATGGCCTGAAAATGTAATTGAGAGAGGAGGCAGAAGGAGAAGAAAGAGTTAATTCACGTCTTTTGAGGATTCTATTCCATAAACTTTTTTTTTCATACATTATTTTTATGAATATATATATATATTTCCGATAGAAATTTGGCACACGGCGGATATAAATATTTCTTTGGATGTTTTTTGACCTTGTATTATTATCCTGACGTCCTTCAATCGGGGGGACACGGTCATTTGGAGTCCCCGCTATTTGAGGAGAGGAGAGAGAGAGAGTCTCGTTCCAACCCTCAAATATATTTTTCCGCAAGCAGGCGGCAACAAACGGGAACTGCTCTCTCTCTTCCTTTCTTTTATTTCTCTCTTCTTCTTTCTTCTTTTTTTCGACACAGCCAATGCGTGTTTGCATCATGCTTTTAGCCAATCATTTTTCAGTTGCGCACTAAAGCCTCTCCCATTACGGTACCTTTTTTTTCTCTCCCTCTTTTCAACTCCCGCGTCTTCGTTATTTTTTTTCATCACATTAAAATTACATTAAAACGAAATTTAAAATAAATAAACAAATGGGAATTTTTTAGGATGTCATCAATGTGGTTTTCATCTGCTTTTCCATTTGGTGCAAGTTATCCTCCGCTGACGCCGTTATTGATATCGCCATTCTCTCAACCATTATTTCCAAATAACAATTTATTACCACAATTTAGGAATTTTGTAAATAAAACTTTACTTCCAATTGCTTCAACGTCAGCTTTAAGAAATTCTGAAAATGTTGAAGAACAAGTTGAAATCAAGCATAAAAAAGAATCTTCTTCGGCAAATGCAATTTCAAAGTCTCAAATGTTTCTTGTTGAAAGTTTATTGACTTCTGTTGCTGCTTCTTCAGAAGCTTCTGAACAATCAAAATCTCCTTCACTCGCTTCAACTCCGGCTCCAGTATCTCCATTTCCGGTAATTTTTATTTTTATTATTTTAATTATTTTTACCGTATACCTTCTTTCAGTTGCTGCCACTTACAAGTAGTCCTGTTGAATATGTAAATGGTGGATATGGTTTAAAGAATCCATTGTTGCATCATACTTCTCCTCCAGATATTGATCCAACTCCTGCACCAACCTCTGAACCAGGATCATTAAGTTGTCGAACATGTGGTAAAAAATTTCATCTTCAAAGATTACTTAATCGTCATGCTAAATGCCATTCGGATATTAAAAGATATCTTTGTACATTTTGTGGAAAAGGTTTTAATGATACTTTTGATTTGAAACGACATACTCGAACTCATACAGGTAATTTATTTGTATAATTTTTGTTTGTTGATAATCAATAAAATAATAATATTTTTAGGTGTTCGACCATATAAATGTGATCTCTGTGATAAATCATTTACTCAAAGATGTTCATTGGAATCACATATGCGAAAAGTACATGGCAAAAAGCATGATTATGGATATAAAGAACGTCGAAGCAAGGTTAGTTTTTAAATAATTTTTTCACAGTTTTCAAGTTTACTTTTTATTTAAGGTTTTTGTTTGTGAAGATTGTGGATATACTGCTGCTCAATATGATGAATATATTACACATTTACGAATAAATCATCCCTTCAGTGCTGCATTAATGAAATTAACACATAGCAGTAAATTTAAACTTCCGGTTGCCGCTGAAAGCTTTATTAAATTTCCTGTCGCAAATTTATCTCCAACCAACTCAAGTAGCTCTAGTTCTTCATCAGATATTACTCATGCTTCATCATAAATATTTTTTTCAAGTCATTTTTTAATTTTTAAAGAATATATTCTTTTAAGCGCTTTCAATTTTTCTTTCGGTTTTTTGTTGTTGTTAAAAAGCTTGCCTTCTTTCCCTCTTTTTTGCCTTTACATTTTGATCACATTTTTTATATGTAAAAATTTGCTTAATATTTTTTTAGTTTTTTTATAATATTTGTATGCAAAGTTATTATTAATTAATACAATTATATAAAAATATGTTGTTTTTTTTTCAAATTTCTATACTATTATCTCCATCATCATCATTGTACCGTACAAGCCATTCAGAAATAAATCCAATCGGATTTGCGGGCCTTCGTAAAAGTACTTCTGCCAGAGCCTTGGTTAAAACAGGTGCAACTGTTCGAGCTAAATAAAGTCCATTGTCAGATGTTGGAAGATCAAGTTTATCATGTAAAAGTTTTTCGAATCGACTTCCATTGATATCGTCATCATCATCTCGACGACCAGAATCCATTAAAGAACTAAAAAATCTAGAAAATATTTTTATAGTTTTCAAAATATGAGAACTTTACCTTGAAGCTGATCCTGAATCTGGACTTGGTGGGGTATCAACTGCAGGGGCATCATCTAAAATACTTTGTTGAAAAGTATCCACTTCATCGTCACGCTCTTTCATAAGCTTTAAATCAAAAATTGCATTTCTTCGATAATAATCCGGTGTTCGTCCTTCCTAAAAAGGTATTTGAAAAATGCATTAAAAATAAATTTATAAAACTTTTACATTGTCAACTGCCATTGCATCCGCTCCTGCTTTAGCTAAAATTTTCATATAATGCCCTCCATCTCTTGCTGCTGCAGCATAATGTAAAGGAGTTCGTTTATTCTGTAAATATAAAAAAGTTAATAATTTACTTATTAATCCCTTGACAATATTATAACATACGTAATCAGGGGCATTTAAAACCATTGGAAAATTTGCAGCAATATATCTAACAATTTCTGTTTCTTCATATATTATTGCTGTATGTAATGGTGTACAACCATGCTTATCTCGAGCTAATGCTAATCTCTTTGTTGTAATATTCTCTTTCACCTTTTCAACATTTCCTTCACGAATTGATCGATGAATTGTTTCTATTGTTTCCTAAAAAGAGATATATGCAAATGACTAATTTTAATAACCGGAAGTTAAAGAAGAAAAAAAGGTTGTGTTTATCTTTTTTTGATCAATTTTTTAAAAAAAGGAATGGCGGTGCCATAAAAAGGTTTCCCATAATTTCTGTTTTTTTATTTTCTGTTTGAAAAAAAACTTCTGCAAACAAAAACATCTCTCTTTTTTTTGACGGCCATAAAAACCCAAAGGAAATTGGCTAATTTTACTGTAAAATTAGCCGTTGCAAAAAAAAGAAAAAGTTCTTAAAAAATTTTCTCCTTTTTTTAAGTAGAAAATTAGTTGCCTCGACCTTCAAGGATTTTTTTTAAGTATTCCAAAAACCGCTGCAACGCAATCAAGCATGCGCGAATTTTATGCGTGACAGGCGCGTTAAATTTCACCCTTACTCTCTCTTTAATTTCCTCTTTTTTTAAAAAGTCGACGGTTTTTTTTGCCTCATCTTTCTTGATCCCGAAAAATTGCGGGCACATGCCATCATCAAGTTCGGTAATTTTAAATAAAAGAAAATTTTCTTAAGAAAAAACCACAGCCACGCGCTGGGGTCGCTTTTTATTATTTTTGTGTTTTACTTTTCTTTCCTTTTCATTTCTTTTTTTGTAACGTCTTTTGATTGTTTTGGGATGGCCTTGGAAATAAGCCTGAAAAAAACCTCGCAAAACTACTCATCTTTTTTTTCTTCATACACGCTTCCATGAAAAAAAGTAGAAATAAAATGGCAATATTTTAGAAAATGGAATGAGGAAAAAAATAACAGGAAACATCTACTTAAGGGTTTTTATAAGTAAAAAGAGAGAGTTTTGCTCCTCTTAAAAAATTTTTTTTGAAGGAACATAATAATTTTTTATTTAAAGTGGTAAGAGTAGTAATAGAATGGTAGTTACCAATAAAGCGGGAAGTTCTTTCAAAAATATTTGAGTATCTGGATGACTTGTTGTTTTATCAATAAGTAAATCACCACAACCAGAAAGAACAAGTTGATCAAGTTTTCCAAGATTACCTTCACGAAGCCATTGTTGAATACTAAAAAAAAATTATGCATTTTTGATAGATCAAAAACAAAAAGAATGTGCAATACTTTGTTTCCAAATAACTTGGAGCAACTCGATTATGCAAAACTTGTTTTAGCGCTTGTTTTGTATCCATTCTCATTTGTTCAAGATTTATTTCACCAGGGTATTTGAGATAATACTTTGGAGGCCTTCCATTACAATCAAAAATATTTGGATCTGCACCAGATTTTCTCATTAATTTGTACATGTATCCTCCATCTCTTAATGCTGCAGAATAATGCAAAGGTGTTCTTTTATTCTTAAAAAGAAAATTTATCAAAAATAAGCTACATTTTGTGTTTAAACTTGTCAAACTTCATTGACATAAATTCTCATTAAAAAATAAAGGCCCCTAAGGGAGGTTAATTATCCTATTAAAACTTCAAAATTCTTTTTACCTGATCCATAGCATTGACAGATTGGGGGTAATTTCTTATTAAATATTTTGCAATATCAATTCGATCAAAAACTATGCATTTATGTAATGGCGCTAATCCCTTTCCGTCTCGGCATAATGCCAATTTTTTTCTATCTGTCAACAGCTTAACAGCTCTTAAATTTCCTTGTTCAATGGCACGATGAATTGCTTGAATTTTTGCTTGATACTGTGGAAGAACTTCAAGGAAGCCAACGGCATCCGCGTCATCAACTTGATGATTTCGACCAAGAAGTAAATCGGCATATCCATTTAGAACAAGTTCTTCAAGTTTTCCAACATTTCCAGTATGAATCCAATCCGAAATATCCTCTTCCAAATCTGAACTCATTTTAGAGGGTTTTTAAAAATAGCAGGTTTTTCACTTACCTTGAAGAAGAGGCCGATTAAGTTGTCCAGAAATTAGTTGATTTATTACGGCATTATCTTTTAAAGTTCTCATATTTAATCTTTTCCCATGAGTACGGTAATAAAATGGTGTATGTCCATACTACAAAAATATTTTTTGTTTTTACTTTTCTCTCTTTTTTTGCAAATCAAAAACAAACTTTATCTTCAATGAAAGCATCACCACCAGACTTTTGCAAAACTTTAATCATATGCTCGCCATTCGGATCCGCTGCTGCATAATGTAAAGCAGTTCGTCCTGCCTAAAATAACATTTTTCGTTTTTAAAAATAGAAACAATTTAAAACTAACATGATCTGTGCAATTTACGCAATGTGAATATTTTGCTAATAAATATCGAACTGTATTTGTTTGACCATATAAAAGGGCTTTATGAAGGGGAGTCATTCCATGCCGATCTCGGGCTGTTGAAAGTTGGATTCTATCAATTAAAGATTTCACCCGTCTTACATCCCCTTCTTCAACGGCTTTATGAATGGCATCAATTTTTGCTTGATATTGTGTAAGCCCTTCAAGGAATTCATTCGTTTCAGCATTGACAGAATTTTTATCCAATAAAAGATGTGATCGACCATCCAAGACAAGACTCTCCAAATTTGCGATATCCCCAGTTGCAAGCCATCTCTCAATTTTATCTTGTGTTGGAGCATCTACAAATGAAAACATTCATGTAATTCATTGGTCCCAAAAATAAAAAAAAGAAGATATCTATTTTTTACCAAATTCATCTTTGAAACTTTGTACCGTAAATTCTTCACTTATTAAACATTCAATTAAACAAAGTGGAAATTCAACAGAATTATTACTGTTATTAGAGTTGACGCCATTTGTACAACGAAAATCCCAGCTTTCTGCTTTTACTAACATATCTTCTTTTTCTCAAATATAATTTTTCTATCTCTCTCTCTTCTTCGGATTTTTCGGATTAACAACAACAAAAAAATCAAAAACAAAATTAGTCAACAAAAATGGTGAAGAAGACTGCAGCGGAAGTAAAAAAAAAGAAGAATTTATTCCATAAAAATAATTTTTTTTCTTGGGATATATTTTTAAAGAACTAAACTATCACCCTCTCAATTTTTTATATTTTTCTTTTGCTTCTGTTTTTGACTAGCATAAAATTAATTCTTACACGCAAAATGAAGCTAACACTTGGAAACTTTTAAGATTATTTATTAGCTACAAGCAAGAGAGAAAAAGAGAGAGGAGAAATGAACGAACCTTGGTCAAATGACGGGTCGTCCATAGAAATTCTCTTCATCATATTTGGAGAGGATGTTAATCCAGAGGCATTTGAAAGTGGCCTAACAATATGATCTGGATTATTTCGATATCTTGAAGCTGTATAACCGTCCTGCAAAGAAAATACCGTAATATTTGTAAATGCTGTTGAAGAACAAACTTTATCAGGAAAATTTACGTCTGCCCCAGCATCAACTAGTGTATCATAGATTGCGTTTCTGGCAGAAGCTGCGTAATGAGCTGCTGAACGACCTGCCTAAAATATGAAAAAAATTGCTTTTTAAGAAGCACAAAAAATAAGCGAACATGATCAACGATATTTAAATATTTTGGAAACGATTGAGCAATGTATTCAACAATTTCATGACGCTCTTTTAGAACTGCAACATGCAATACCGTAAGACCTAAAGTGGTTTTACTTAAATATTAAAGATTGGCAAAAAAGAGAGTCAAGAAAACCTTTTGGGTCTCGACTTTGAATCAATTCAACATCAAGCATTGACTTCAATTTTGTCAAGTCATTCTCGTCAATGGCAGTAAAGGCGTTGTTTAGTTTTGTCTGAAAAAAAAGATGTGAAAATGACAGATTAGTGTTGCTAAGATATGGTATTTTAACCTATAATTTTTTTTCTATGATAAAGCCTATAAAAAAATAAAAAGAACACATTTTTTCATTACCTGAATTTGTCGATATGCATGTATGTATTTTACAAGTCGATCATTCCCTAAATGCTTTTTTACAATCTTCCAAACTTGATCTGTTTTTCCTTGATACTGTAATTCTTCGAGTTCTTTATAACTTCGAACTTCAAAATCAATTGAAAATATTCTAGCTTCAATCTCTTTATCCACTTCCTCATCTTCATCTGAAAAAACTAAAAAAAACGGAATGGAATTTACGTGTTTAAAAAAAATGTTTGAAAAAAAATAAAAATTTATTTTTTAAAAAAAGTACACACCTTGAAACATTTCGTTGCCACTTGGATCGATGCTTAGATTGGCGTAAAGCTTTTTAGGAAATGAACCGCGTACATGCTAAAAATATAAAAAGCTTGTTTCTTTTTTTAAGAAATATAAAAGTTAGCTTCTTGTAAGCTGCGCAAAAATATTAAAAGTCAGATGAAAGAGGAGAAAAAAGAAGGAGCAACCATTCATGCAAAAAAATACATGTCGGCAAATTTTCTTTTAAAGTTTTCTTTCTTTTTTTTCCACAGTCTTCTTAAACTCACCGTTGGACTATTTGGAATTTCCGCAGCACCAGCTCGACGCAAAATTGATGTCATTGAATTTTTTGTTGCTGAACTGCTTAATGCATTTGCATATTGAAGGGGAGTACGATTTTCCTAAAAAAATAATAAATTGTCTTCAGATCAGCAACAAAGCTACACAAGAATTAAACAAATTTATTTCAGATTTTTTATGCTTATTTTTTTGCCATTTTTAAACAGGCAGAAAAAAACAACATCATTAGCTTCTATTGGTGATGAAAAAGATAAAGAAAAAGTGTAGAAAGCAACTAATGACTCAGTTGTATCAGCTTTTTTTTGGCTGCTGCTGTTGGCTTTTTATGATATTGGAAAAGAAGCCAATAAATATTAGAAGGAGATTATTTAAGCAGAGAAGGGGAAAAAATATGAAAAAATGTAAACATCTTAAAATTATCAAAAAAAACTATTTTTAAAAATATGAATGACGTGATTTTTTTTGGATGTTGGAGAGGGGATAAGCACCTTATCTGTCATATCGACGCAATTTGGATAAAGTAATAAAAGATAACGACATATTTCTTCCCGATTAAATAGCACTCCAAGATGTAGTGGAGTTCTTCCTTCCGCGTCACGACAAGTTGCCATTTCATAGCTATCAACTAATTGCTTCATTGTTGGTAAATCATCATCAACAACGGCTTGATGAATTGCTTTTATTCTCATCTGTAAAGAGACAAAAAATGGGATACTGTAATAGAAAAATTATAAGAAGACAATACATTTAAATTTGCAAGAATTCTTGCTAAATCTCTTGAATGTGGTGGAAATATTCGATGTTCAATTTTTTCATAATCACCATTAATGACAAGATTTTGCAAAGATTGAATATCTCGATCATAGATCATTTTATCATATTGATCACCAAGATCCATTGGATCTAAAAAAAAGTTAATCATTACCGTAATCAAAAAGAAATGGAATTCCCCAACATCGATTAAGTCCTTGAATTTGTCGTAAATCAACAAGACGAGGCATTCGTCGATAATTTTCTGCAGAATATCCTTCAAGATCAACTTGATGCTCGCCAGCTCCACTATCAACAAGTATATCAAAGCATAAACTGTCTGTACCAGGCATTCCGCACATTGCTGCAGCATACATTAAAGGGGTTCGACCTTCCTAAAATGATAAATAAAAATGAATAAAAAAAAGCAACGTATTCTTTTTTGGATACGTAATACTTCCGGATTTATTAATCCTTAAAAAAAGGATATTTCCAATAGATAGACGAAGAATAAAGGACACTCATTATACATAGCTTTTTAAAAATTATATTATAACATAATAATTAATACATACCATGTCCCGGGCATTTACAGGTGAATGAGGTTTTGAAAGAAGTAAACGTAAAATATTTGGATGATTATGAATAACTGCTAAGTGAATGGTAGAACAAAGTGAAAAGGGATGTCTTGCATAGAGTAAACGCTTGTAATCAATTAATGAGGAAACAGTTGATTCATCCCCAAGATAAATTGCTTCAAGTAAGGCATCAATTTTATGCTTATAAATAGGTAAAACTTTTAAAAATGCATTCGTTTTAGGATGAAGAGATTCTTTTCCTTCAATAAGAAAAGATTTTCCTTGTAAAACCAGATGCTCCAAATGTCCAACATCACCATCATCAAGCCAATCACAAACTTGTTCAACGGTAACAATATGCTTTTGATAACTTTCACCTTAAATTTTTGATTTGATTAAAAAATTTTGAATCACTCACACTTGTTTCCTGAATATTCATGATTTATTTACCTGATTTACTTCTTGATGAATCTTTTTGAGATGGCGACATTAATCTGTCTTTTAATATTTGAAATAAAAATTTTTTTGCTTCCTATTTTATTTTTTGAATATTTTTTTTACTTCTTACTACTACTATTATATCAGCTACTTTCTGGTAATAACAAAAATAAAAAAGAAATGATTAAAAAGAAGAAAGGAATAATAATGTACCAAAAATTTCGAATGAACAACATGTATTTTTTTCTTCTTCTTCTTGCCTTCTTCTTTTTCTTTTTCTCTCCAATTTCCAGGATGATGGAGAAGAAGAAAAAGAAAGAAAGCAGCACTATTTTTGTTTTAAGAAGACTACTACGAGAATCTTATGGTAGACGACAAAAAGTTCTTTAAAAGGCTTTAAAAAGATCATCCGCTTTTTTCTTGAAAAACCAAAATCCTTCGCCATTTATTTTTTTTTCTATATTTTTTGATGAAATATATGAGTCTTCAAGCTATCATATTTTAGTGTTTTAATAATATTACCATGGAAACTAAGGCATAAAATACTGCTATAATATTCATTTAGCTCATAAAGATTTAATAAGGATGCGTGTAAGTCAACATTAAATTATTTAATCAAAAATTTTATTTTAAAAAATATGAAACATTATTTTAAAAAATGGAAAGAATATTTTTAAAATGTCATATTTAAGAAGAAAGAAATAAATGGTATGTTTAATGTATTATTTTTTGAAAAAAACTTATTTTTAAGTATTGAAAAAGACAGAGAGAGAGATAATAAACAAAAAAAAGGATCACAACATGTTTATACGCGTACAAAATTGCAAGAAAGATTTATAAAATGTAATTATTATTATTATAATTTGCAGATTATTGCAGGCAGCACAACATTCTCAAAACCATTTGAAAATTGAAGAATTTAATCTTCTTCAACTCCCATCGAATCGATATCATTAATCAATTTAAAGAATGTTAATTCATTATAAAGAATTTCTGAAACTTCAGAAACAATGGCATTATGAGATTTTTTGAATGTATCATCAGCAACTTGAAGGATTGCATCATCCAGGATTGTTGTAAGCTGAGTTTTGAATAAATCAGAATTTACTCCAGCCGGAAAGCAAATTTTATTTGCCATTCCAATGATAAGTTCACGAAGCCTAAAAATTATTATACTGTATTTTATTGTTACAAAAATGACTATGAAACAAACTCTGTAACAAATTTTGCAGTAACTTTATCATTTTCATGCTTATTCAACCATGGAACAACATCTTCAATGATAAGACAAATCTCTTTTTCAACTCCATTTGAATCAGGTTCTTCCACGGTTTTATCGAAAGAAGTTGTGCCAGAAGTTGCAAAAATTCGAACTCTTTCAAGGGTTCGTTGCTTTTGAAGTTTACCGCGAGCACTGTTTATTTCCGAAATTGCAGCAGCACGCTACATAATTTTTGTATTAATTAATTAATCAATTATTAAAAAAGTTATTAAATTTACTTTTGTTTCATCATCAATTGGCTCTTTACTTTCTTCTCTTTTTGATTCAGCATTCTAAAAATATTTTTGAAAATAGAATTTCCAAAAGAAAATAAATAATATGCAAATGCAGGCAGGCAGGGTAATAATATCAAGCCGTTAGTTAAGTAGCAGAAAAATAAAATAATTATACAAATGTGCACAAAGGTAGGTAGGTAGGTAGGTAGAGAAGCAGGTATTTATAAAAATTTTAATAAAGCAAAAGTATTCCCAGTTTAAGCGAACCCCAGCCCAGCTTAATCATTTTCTAAGACTGTGGCAAAGCATTCACTTAACTGGTAAACTTTGGCGATTTTTAATAAAAGTATTATAGTATTATCATTAAAAATAATATAGAATAAAATAACAAATAAAACATAAGAAAAATTATTCAAAATACCAAAATAAAAATATTCGTGTTGAAAATCAAACAGATCTGCTAAAAAATATACTGTTTTTAACATTTAAATTTAATACACAAAGTTTTAACAAACAACACCAACACGAATATTTCGGATAAAAAGTAGTAATTATCATAAAAAATCCATTAATGATATTATTAATTTTCAACAACCCCAAAATCACATCATCCAAAAACTTAGAAGTAATAAAAAAACAAATTGTGATTGATTTGAATGAAGGGAACACATAAAAAAGAGAGCTCACGCTTGTTCCAAGATGCTTAAATAAAGAATTAAGACTTTTTACTGAAGATGCATCGCCGCTGGCCAAATCCGATAAAATGCCACTCAATTCATGTAAGGTCTCAGGAGTAGCAGTGAGCAAAGTATGCTTTAGCTCATCATTATTTGTTTCTTGACTTGTACTCCTTCTTCGGAATGTTGTTGTTGCTGCTACTGCTGCGGCTGTTGAAGGTTTAATTCTTTCATTTCCAGCTATCACACTGATCAGTAAATTGATCTATAAAGAATTTTGATTTTCTCTTTAAAGACATTTTTGATCCAAATAAACCAAAGAAAAAAAAGTTGAATGAATTGAACCGGCTATCCCCAATTTTCTTCCAAGGTATTAATATTAAATGCAAAACTTTTCTTTTCTTCCCTAACACTGAACGGAGGCGGAGAAATTTATTTAAAGGGCGGTACATATTGCCATTCTCTTTCTTTCCTTTTTTTACACTAAACACATCGTGCTTTATAGGTTTGACCGCAAAAAAAAAAGAAATACGGTCTTTTTGGTGATGAAGGTATTCCTTACGACGGCGGGAATATTTTTTTTAGGAAGAATGAAAAAAAAAACATTGCAAATGAACAGCCTCCCGGCTAAAAAAGAAGAAGAAAAACAGCAGACCTTTAAAGCTTTCAAGTGTGGCAAAAAAGAGAAAGAAATGCCGCCACCAGAGAGGCACATTTGTGGCAGAAGTACGGCAAAATAGCATTTCTTCTTTTGCTTTTTAAAAAAAATAGCCTCAACAAAGTTCCTCTTTTTTCCCTCTTTTCTTCTTTTCCGTCATCGACACACATTGATTATAGCAGCTGTTGCAAATGTTAACTGAACGAAAACAGATCAGAAGAGAAAAAAACAACGATAGATAGAAAAATTTTGAAAAGACAGCCGTCATCAACTTAATGAAAAAAATCTTCTTTTTTTTATCCATTTCAACAACTGATTTGGGAAAAATGAAAAAAAGAAGGGAAAAAAACAGACGTCGTTGACCTATCCAGAATAAAAGACAATTAAAATTAAAGGCATCTGTTTTTATAACTTAATAACTATAAAAAATGCTATATGTATTTTTAAAGCTTAAAGAAAAAAAAGAGAGAGAAAGATGGGAAGAAAAAACTTTACTGCAAAATAAAAAAATCTTGGGATAGCAATTATTAAAGTCTTCAAAAGCAAAAAATGTTACTTTTTTTTTAACAAATGTATATGTATAGAAATTTACAAAAAAGCGGCATCAACTTTTTTTTTAAAAAAGCGAAACTAATAAGAGGGACAAATGAACCTAAAAAAAGTATGCCCATTCTTTTTTTCTTTCTCTTCCAAAAACGCCGTCCACCTCTCCAATAATTTAGCATTCCACAAACGCAAACAATTTGTAATCTAATCAAGTCTTGGCAGAAGAAAATTAAGTTCTTTTTTTTGAAAAAAAAGCAACCGAAAAAATGACCATTCTTTTTTTAAAGTTTTAAACAAAGAAGAAAAAGTGGTGTTTGTTTTCTTCAAAAGATGAGAAAAAAAATTTTTTTTAAAACAGCCCGGAAATTAAAGGTCTCTTAGACAAAAGATTCTAAGTTTAAAAAACTAAAATGCAAATGTATTTTTATACCTAAAAAAAATGTAATTCCCAGGAAATGAAAATAAAAAGAAAAAAGATGAACACAATGAAAGTGAGAAAAAAATGCAACGATTTTGATTGCATATTTTTGTATACTGTTTTTTTATTTGATGCTTTTGCTGCTGCTGCTATCTTCTTTTTACAATCAAAAAATAAAATAAAAAGGACAAAGAATGGCAAAAAGCATACATATTCTCATAGACATTAAAAAAACCTTAATATAATAATATAAAAAAATAGTTTTTTCTTTGTTTTGAAGAATCGGGAAGAAATATAAAAAAAACACCAAGCAGGAAGGAAAAAGAAAGAAAAAAAAGCAAACCTGATCGTGCAATGCTGTAAGGCGATGATTTTGTAAAGCAAGTTGTTCTTCAATTCTTTCTAATTGTATTGCCATTTCAGGGCAATTACAATTACATTGTGTTATAATATTTTGGTAAGGTTGTGGTGGAATAATATTTGGTAGGGGAAAGCTGGGATAATGTGAAGAAGGATTTTCAAAGCGTGACAAAAATTCTTTTCGAACTTCATCAAGAAGAAGCTAGAAAAAAATCATAGAAGCAAAAAAGCAAGGAAAAAATTGTAATAAAAAAGTGGAAGGAAGATGCAATGTGAAAAGCGATATAAAAAAGGGAAACTTTTTAAACCTACTTTATTCACTTCTTCCTCGTCTTCTTCTTCTTCATCTTCATCACCATCAGAATCTGTAACAAGTTGAACAGAAGTGGTTGAAGTTAACGGAGGTTTTGTTTCAAGGGGAATCTTTCCTTCTGGCTTATTTTCTTCTTTAAGATTAGATTCCGTTGTTGCTGCTTCTTCTTCAACGCCTGTAGCGGAGGTTGCAGTTTCCTCCAAAGTTTTTCGAATTGTTGATAATGCACTAAAAAAGAATAATCAATTATTTTTTTTGCAAATAAAAAAAACATTTTTTAAAGATATATACTCTAAACGTTTAAGAGCAGATTGATAAGTGTCATCCATTGTTTGAGCGGCACTAACTTGACTAAGTCTTTCTCGGATTGCATTCATACGTCCACGGCGAGCTTTGATTGACTCCAAGTGCTTTGAAATTTCGTCGTATTCTTTGCTTGTTCTTAAAAAACAAAAAAAATTATATATTTTTTCATCTCAATTGTTTTAAAGGAGGGGGTTCTTTTTTTGAAAAAAAAATAATATTAATAAATAAATATCTCACCCAGGTGTGCTTTGAGCTGCTTGAATACAAGAAAAACCAGGTTCTGGATTTCCAGCTTTAAGATTTTTATCTAATATTTCTGGATTTTCACGTAAAATACTGAGATATTTAAGAACAGTTTGCTTTTTTGAAACATTTTCTTCTTGAATTTTTCGAACTAAAATTCGTACGGAAATTGAAAAAAAGGTATAGTTTTTAAAAAACGTTATATTTCAACTTTGATTGATGGCAATTTCAAAAAAGATAAAAAAAATTTAGCGTAAAAGGTTTTTTCCCCTATTTATTGCTTAAAGCTTTCAAAGGGAACATTTGCAAACAGTTGGTAGTTGGTGGTTGATGAAGAAGTAGTAGTAGAAGCAGTAGTATTTGAAAAGTAGATATGTTGTAAAAACATCCAAATGACTGGAAGTCAGGAGAGAAAAAGACAAAAAAAAAGAATAGCAAAAAAATTTGTTTCAATGACATTTGTGTGAGGAAAGAAAAGGAGTAAGAGAGGAAAGGCAAAAATGACCTAAATATGCATCTTTTTAACAACTATAAAATATATAAAAAATTTTTGGGGACAAAAAAGGATAAATAAAAAAAAAGTTTAGTTGTCATGAAGGCGTCAAAACTCTTTTTTCTATTTGGTTTTTATTTTTTTACTGCTTAAAATTTGCGCTTTTCATCTTCTTCATTTTTGTCATGATTGAGTTTCGGGTTTTTTTTCTTGCAAAAAAAGAGTTAAATGTGGATATATAAAAATTGAAAAGGGAAGAAAAAAGATAAGTCTTCTTCTTCCTTTTTTTTCTTCCTTAAAAAAATAAGCATCTGAATAAGCAAATGATGAGCATTATAAGGCACAAAAAAAGGAGAGAAGCAAGTGATTGAAAGATGCTATAATAAAATTTAGCTCAATGACGGCAGAAGAAAAAAAAGAAGTCTCCCAGTTTTATTCTTCTTCGTTCTTTTTTTTGTGTTGTTAAAGCTGAACATTCCAAAGATGTTTTTGCAGAAAAAAAAGATGTAGTAAGGTTTCTTCTTCAATTTGTTTTTGGATTTTTTTTGTCTAGGCATTGCAGCAGTCGCAGATGTGTATATGTATAGAATAGAAACATAACATTTTTTAGATAAGAAAAAGAGAAACACAAAAAAAACAAAGACAACTTTGAAATTAAATTCTAATTAAGAAAAATGGTGCTGTTGCATGCTTGCTTCTGCTGCTGCAAAAAAAAGAGAGGGGAAATGAAATAGGAAAGAAAGAAAAAGTAATTATGTCAATGCCATAAAAAAGCTTCAAAAAAAAGCGCCAAGTTTTACATTGCCAACAAAAACAAGGTTTTTTTTCATATCAAAGCTTTAAACTGTACCTCGATTTTGAAGGGAATCTCGTTGTTCTTCAATTTCTTTAACATTCGTTTTTCGATTTGTCTAAAAGCAGTTTTTTATTTATTGTTTTCCATCTTTTTTAAAAAAAATGCATACTGCTTCTCGTTCAAGTTTATCATTTTTCTGTTTAGCTTGGGCTAATTTTGCATTTGTTTCAGCGATTTGCGCGCATAAATCATTTACAGCTGTATCAGCTTCACTGGGATTGCCGTCTGTAAAAGAAAGAGTATTTTTAAAAACAAAAAGGTTTATTTGAAAAAAAAGGGAAAAACCTTCAGTTTGATTGAGGCCCATTGTTCGACGTAAAAGTTCAAGGATTTCACTTTCTTGGCATACAAATTCATTGTAGCGTTCATGCAATTGTTCCATCAACTTTTTATCTAATTGCTAAAAATCATACTGTAACTTATGTGACTTTTTTTAACACTCTTACTTCACCACTTTGTCGAAAAATATCTAAAATCTTTCGTTTTCCAGTTCGAATTGTTTTAAGACGATCAAGTGATCGAGTATGAAACTCAATCTGAAAACAGTTAATCATCGACAATTATTTTAAAATATTTAAACAAAATTACAGTATTTTTAACATGCTCCATTTCGGTATCAACTGGAGGCTTTTCTTCTGTCTTCTCCTGTACAGCAGGTTTGACCTCTTGACCTTTGTTGGATTTCTTTCCTTTTCCCATTATGATTTCAGGTAACTTAAGTCAAGTCAAAAATTATATTACAAAAATAAAATAACAATGAATAATAAGATATAAAATCGGTGATTAACCAAATTCTTCGATCAAAACTTTAAAAATCAAAACAAAAAGTTAAAGCTTTATTTTCAAAAAATACCCGTTGAACAAAATTTAAACATATACACAAAAAATTCATTCATTTTCAAACTTTTTTTGGCTTTGATTTTGACTTTCGCTTCATTTTGCGTTGATGCCGTCGTTGTCGTCGTGGAAATGATCTCGGCTTCTTTGTAAGAGTAATAAAATCAGAGATATTAAAAGTAGTAAATTTAAATTTTTTCATTTTAGCAATTAAAAGTGCTTTCAATGCAACTTTGGTAATAAACTTTGTTGGTGAAGGAAATAATTGAAGAGCATTTGCGAGCATAACTGCTAATAAATGAGAGCACTAAAAAAATCATCAATAAATAAAAGTCTTTGAAACTTTCTTCATAGAAACAATAATCATTTTTGCAAACATTGAAAAATCGTATTGCTTCTTCCAAAAGAAAAAAATTATAAAAATAGTTAAAAACTTACATGAGTAACATAACGCTTTTTCTTAGATCGAAGTCGAAATTGAGTGCAAGTACAATAATGAATATTTGGAAGAAGAAGAAGAATTCGAGGAGAACGACGTTTTTTCTGCTTTTTTCTTTCAATTTGATAAAAAAATACTTTTTTTGAAAATTCTGAATCTTTTTCACCAAAAATTCGATCAATTTTACCTCGATGAATATACGACCATGCAGTATCAAAAGTAGTTCTTCCAGCAATTTTTCGAATTCTAAAAAAAAATTTTGTTGATAAAATTTTGGAAAGTAAAAATAAATGAAAACATACACATGTAAAATTTTATTTCGATTTGACAATTCCCTTCTTGTATCAAATTCCTTTTTTCTTTTATATGGATGTAAAGTTTTTGCAATTAATTCAAGAACTTGATGTCCATTTAATCCATATTTTGATTTCATGACAGAATGATTATGTACATTAATATTTGTTGATGAAATCTAAAAAATTAAACATTTAAATAAAACAAAAAATTAACACCAAACATGGAGGTAAACACGGTGAAAATGTATCTTTTTTTCTCCAAAAAGCAAAATCAAAAGGAGGAAAAAGATACATGAAAAAAAAGGGAACGATGAAATTTTTGTACAAAAGAAGAAGACGACGACGACAACGGAGGAGTGCTGCAAGCGGTCTGCGCGTTTTCGATCAATCGCAACAACGTCAATGAGTATAGAAAATATGCAGTCGCAAATGTGTGCAACACCACCACCACCAGCCTCTCTTTCCATTTTTAATGACAAACGGTCGAAGAAAAATAAAACTATAATATCTGAGTCATCACTGTCAACGAGTTTAAAATAAATAAAAAGGTATTCTACTCTAATGTATGATGAAAAAAAGTCATTTTTCATTAATCAAAATATTAAATCAGTTTTAACAAAAGTTTTAGAAAATCTATGAAAAAAAATACAACTAGAACTCTTAAATATATGTAAGTGAAAAAGTGTTTTGTGTTGTATCCTCATTTGCATTTGCACCAGCAAATTATTAGCTGATGATTGATTTTTATTGTTTTTGATGATTAAACAATTATAAATTAAATCAAAAGAACACATGCTGACTAAGCATCCAGCTAAAATATTTTTAAATTTACCCCATCCTACTGTATTTTTTAGTAAAAAGAAAAACCAACCGCTCCAGGGTTTTGAACAATCGATGGTTGCGGAATCACTGAAAGGTTCAATGGTTCTTGAATTGGTGTAAATAATTTTTGGGATGCTGAAAATTGTTGAACTTCGGGTGCAGTGGGCTCATTATCTTGTTGTCTGGGGAATTCTAATTGATCCTGTGAAAATATAAAAGCATAATCGTGAGGTAGAAATTAAACATGATTTTACATTGAGTAATGAAGCAGCTGATTGTTGTCCGATATTTTTGGGTTTTTTTGTAGATATATCTTTCTTCTTTTTCTATTCAGAATCAGTCACTTGAGCTTCAATAAAATTTTCATAAGCTGCAATATGAAGTGATAAGGTGCTGCTGCTTTTATTTGAGCTTAAACAATTTTCAAATTCTTTATCATTATTAAAATTTGACTTGAAATAATCCTTTGATAAATTTTTGTGGAATTTTTTCATTGAAATGCTATCTTTTTGTGAAGTTGTTTTTTCAGGAACATCTAACAATTTTGGTAAGGCTGCAGTCCTTTTTGATGCATTTTTGCATCTATTAGTCAAGTGAACGAACCATGGTTTAGAATATCATCTTTAAATAAATTATAATTTGCAAAAAAACTATTAATGTTTTTAACATTAAAATACTGCAGCCTCTATTTCTTTTACCGTAATCTAAATTTCTTTGATGTCCAAATTTTGAACTTGCTGAGCGTTTATGATCAAATGCCGTTGTACATTTATGACTTTTATTTAAAGTAAAATTGCTGTACAAATCACTTGAATGCATTGAAGCCAAATCATGCTTATATTTGAAATGCTTGGATTGATTTTTTGTTGCCATCTAAATTTATTTTTACAATCACATTCCAGATGTTAAAAAAACACGCAAAAACAATACGGAATCATCAATTAAAAGAAGTCAAAGTCTTGTAAATATTTTTCATAAATTTGTAAACTTTTATTAACAGACAAGAAAGTGACAAAAACAAAAAAGCATTATTTTTTAAAACAACTGATGTCGTATTTCGAAAAAATTAAAAAAATTCGCTATGTACACACTCTTATATTTTGCTTAAAAATCAATATTTTGAAAGTAAAACATAAACGCATTATACGTACATATAAATTTTTGCTAAAAATATTTATTTAAAAGTTAAAATTAATTAGTTCATTCGATTTTTCAAAATGGTAGTAAATGGAATAATATTAATTGTTACCCCTATTTCGGATGAGTTTTTCCCCTAATTATTTTATCTCCCATTTTTTGGATGAATTTCTCCCCTATTTTTCACTTTCTTGCAAGAACAAAACGCCAAAACATTTTTAGCAAAAGTTAAAATGTCTCTATTCGCGTTGTAGCTATAGCTACTGTATTTATTAAACTTTTTTATGCAAATTTACACCAGTGATGTGTATTTTCGCATCAAAATTTTGATGACAAAAACAAATTGTTCATTCCCGATTATTGTCTGTCATTTTTTGCTCAAGTTCAACACTTTTTTATTTAAAAAAGATTCATTGAAAATTACTCAAACAGAATGGAATCAGATGTTTCAACAAATGTAAGTTTTGTTTATTGATTGAAACCGTTTACTGGAAAACTAAGTTCGGAAAAATTATTTTAACAACAAATAAATTTTAAGGTGACTGAATATCCGTTTGCTCTTGAATGGGAATTTCCTGAAGAACGCTTTAGGGCTTTCAAAGATTCAACTGAAAATGAAAGCTTATGTACTGATTTTTATACTGGTAGTCATGCATCTGGATTTAAATACTTGATCGAAATTTTTCCAAATGGACGGAATGATGAAAATCGTGGATTTACAGGAATTTATTTATCAGTTGAACTTGGAAATGAAAAGAAGGTTGAATCTGAATTCACTTTTTCAATTGCTGATTGGAATTGCACTCTTAATTATGTATTTGATTCAAGCAATGGACCTCATCAACGACACGGTGGTTTTCTTTGTACTCCTGATGAATTCCTTGATCCAATCAAAGAGTTTATTGTTGATGGAAAATGTGTTCTAATCGTTGATGGAAAATTCACAATTGAAAATGCTAAATCAACCGGCGAAGCTCAATTTTATCAACCAAAATGGAATCTCACTAAACAACTTTCTGAACTTCGTCATGTCGGCTATGAAGATTTTACTGTTGTTGCAGGTGGAAAAGAAATACAAGTGAGTTTTTAAAACATAATTTTATTTATTTAACATTTATCTTTTCTTTTCAGGTTCATAAATGCGTCCTTGCAAGTCATTCCCCAGTTTTTGACACAATGTTCAGCGCAAGATTTAATGAAGGAATGGATAATCGTGTCGAAATTATTGATTTTCCCTTTGAAGTTGTTGAAAATGGAATTTCACTTTGTTACCATCAAAAAAGTGCCTCTGATTTTTCAACTGAAGAAAATGCAATACTTCTTAAATTTGCAGATAAATATGATATTAGTATCGTTAAGGTAAAACTTTTATACTGTACTTTTTTATTGATTGAATAAAATGTTTTTGTTTCAGAAAAATATCGAAGAATATTTGTCAGAAAATATTACTGTATCAAATCTATGTGAAATGGTAAAAATTGCTGAAGAAGGAAACGCTTTATTTCTTCGAGCCAAATGTCTTGATTTCTTTATTGTTTGCTTATGGAAGAAAGAATCTGTCCCTAATATGAATTTTCTTGATAATGAATTTTTGGTTACTGCCATTCAACATTCTGTTTTTCAAAAATATCAGACTTCATAATCTAATCTGTATTATATTTCACTTTGATGTGTATTTTTGCTTTTGAAATACGTATAGAATAAATATATAAATGTTTCATTGTTTGTATTGAGTTAAACTAAGAACTGCTGTTTATGAAAAACGTTTTAAAAACAATAAAAAAGGATTCACATCAAACCGAAATGGAAAAAATGTGAGATATTTTGGCATTCGTTTTTCAAAATTTTCTCGACAAAAAATGTTGATTTCCCGAGGTGAAACACTTTGTCAAGCGTCTCACAAAATTTCCCTTTTTCTTTGAAAACGATTCGATGTGGAAAAACCTTTTGATGTCATCAAAATTAGATTTTATAATTTTTTGAAGATGTTCAACAAACTCGTAGAAATTAAATGAAGACATTATCACTCAACAGAAGTTAAAACGCATTTTGTGACAATCTGAAGTTAGGTGACAGAGGAGCAAAAATTTTGAGCTAGGAAGCTGAAAATTTGCATATACATATCATTTTATTTGAAACTTTCGAATGTCAAAAAAAAAAATTTATGCCAAGTTTTGCAAATTTTTTAGATGTGCAAATTTAAATAAAGTTTTGACACGAAAAATATGTTGAACTTTTTTCTCATTAATGATGATTTTAATTAAACATTTTTCAACAGCATTTATTTTTTGGTCCATTCTTTTCTCATTTTCATTCATTGAAAAACTCTTCATTAAGCATTTCTTCATCGCTGCAAAAAAATTGTTTGTTGAAGAACGTCATCAACATTTCACAACATCAACATCGGCATCATCGTGAACGAAATCGAAAAGATCAAAGAGAAGAAATGGTCTTAACTGCTGTTGATGATTCAGCAAGACTTGAAGTTATCCTTAAAGGCTTAGAAGAACGAGTTCAAGGTGGTCGTGAAAATCTTTTTAAGCTTCAATATCAACGTTCTGATCTTCAATTTGAGCTTAAAGGTCTTCAAGAAGAGTAAGTTTTAGTTTTTATGGATGTGAGATATCCTTTTTGCCATGGATTTTATATATCTCTTTGGGCAATGGATTTTATATATCCCTTTTTGCAATGGATTTTATATAGCTCTTTATTTTTTAGAAAGGTAGTACTTGATGGATGTTTATCTGAAGCAAAAGAAGGAGAAGCATTGGTTCGTGAAAAGAAGCGTCAAATTACTGCTGAATTTAAGAAAATCACGGATGTTCGTCAAAAAAGTACTACTACTCCTTCAAAAGCTGATGGATTGATTAAGCGAACTCTTATCCTTGGACGTGAACTTTTTTCCCTTCTTCGGGATATTGAAATTGAAGAAACTGCTCGAAATGCATTTGAATGCCGTGTTACTCGAATTCAAAAAGAATTGATTAAAAAAGCTGCTGAAAGGTTTCAACTTCAAGAGAAGGTTATCTTGCTACAAACATATTATGAAGTAGATTTAGAGCAAAATCGCCAAATCTATGATGAAGTTCATCTTTTACAAAAACGTTCTGAATCTTTCGATGCACAAATTGCTATGTTAACTCAATGGAGAAATAGGTAAGGATTTGTTTTTGTAAAGTTGACATTCTATCTGGGACTTCTTGTTTTTATGGATACTGTAATATGCAACAGCTTCGAAGATTTCGTTTTACAATAGGATTTACCACTTTTATCCCTTTTTCCTTCAATCATTCATTTCTTTGTTCTCCTTTACTCATATCAACATCATGAACATCTTGTCGTTTGGAGATAGTTGTCACATCTGTTGCTGTTGTCAACAAATATATCTTGCCTCATTGCTAATCCTTTAATAATCACCAACACTCTTGACATGACTTTGACTGCTGATCTTTTGATTCTGCGCTGCTTTTCAATGAAAAGATTGACCGACTATGCAAAAACCCACCCACAAACTACCTGTTACAGTATCTTTTCCATCAACATTGAGATTACATACATAAAATTATCTATTGAGCGTATGCGCCGAGCTCAAAAAAGAAAAAACCCATGTGAAAAGTGAAAATTCTTATTGCAAATTTTCACTATTCACAAGTACATATATATTATGGGTCTGTTGGGTCTCCAAAACATTAGATCTTGCTCTTCCATTGTATGCTGTAGGATGTTAAACTGTTATGCGAACAGTTGATACACTTCTTGAATCTGAAAAACTTACCAGTTCTTATTATCACCAAAATTACTTGGTATACGGTATATACCGTATACCGCTGCTGTAAATACGGTAGTACCATTTTTTAATACTGTTTATCGTATAAGATTTCAATACCGTACCTTAAGTAAAACTGTCACCATGTCCATGCCCCGAAAAATTGTCCCGCTCTCTGATCAAATATTCCTCCCATAAAAAAACTTTTACAATAAATTGTCATCAATTGTATTTATATTTACTCGTAATTTTTTCACTGATTAATTTTTTAATTTTTTTAGCTTACAAAACCAAATTACATCTGCCAATGTTGCACTTGAAGACTGTCGAAATACTGTACCTGATCCAATCACAACTTCTCCATTATTACAAAAGTTTGATGTTGAAAGAAGAATTTTACCTGTTCATCAAGAAGAACAACAACTACCACCAACATCTCGTCAACTTAAGCCTTTTGTAAATCCTTGGGTTATTCCATCACAAGATTTTAGTGTCTTTTTTCCTGCTTCGACAAAATTTCAACTCTTTGCTCAATCTAAACAACAAGATGGTGATGAATCAGAATTCCGTACATTTGATGATTCCCGAGAATCCTTTGCATCTGATGATTCATTCTTGACAATGCGGACATCTCGTTCTGTTCTCTTTAATCTTTCATCTGCAACAACCCGTTCTGCATCTGATGCTGATTATGATGGCCAAGAAAAAGAAAAGGAAGAAGCTGAAAATGAAACAAATCATTCAACTTCATCAAATACTAAAGAATCTCCTCCACCATTTGATTATGTTTTGAGTCAACTGCATGATGTTCAAGCTATTAAATTTCAAACGGAATTATCATCATCAACTTCTAAAACACCTTTTGGATTTGAAATCTGGCGTGAAGTTCTTCCTTCTGAACTTTCAGCAGCACCTTCTGATTTATTAAAAAAGAATTTTAAGTCTGAAGAAAAAGATGGCGACGAAGATGATGAAATGGATGATGAAAAGAAATAAATGATTGAATAATTTTTATTAATAGCTTATATGTTTAAATTTTAATGTATAAAGTTTAAATTTATTTATACAGTGTATTTTTGATTGTATGTAAAGTTTAACATGATATATAAATAAATTTAATGCTTTTTCAAAAATTGGTTTAGAAATGATTAATCGTTGTTTCGATTACAATATTTTAGCTCGATTCTATTGCATCGATTACTGTACTTTTAAACTTAGGTTTTTGTTTTTAAGATGAACATTTTCTAAGTTGCTGTCTAAGTTTGTAAACCACGGAACGAAATGTAACCAAAAACAATTAAAAGCTTTATTCAGACATGATAAATTCATAGATAAATGGAACAAAAAACGCTATTTATTTTGAATCTCGTAAATATCTTCTGTAAGCAGAACTTGTGCCATAACCTTGTGGTGTTGCATTCTGTTGAAGTCCAAGTTTGAACCTCATAGGTTGGCATTCACCCGATTTAACTGCAGTTGTAATCATTGTTGAAAACCTAAATTTTCAAGTTGATGCCAAATGATCAAATGTACCTATAAAGACTTCAAACTTGGCCAATATGTTTTTGTAATGATATATTTTCATGCTAAAGTTACCGGCAGTCTTAAATAAGCTAATTTTAATTTTATGTAAAAATAACGATATGTGAACTTTGAACGAGCCAGGTTTACCTCAGAATCCATGTATTTTTGCATCAGAAATTTTTTTATAAATTATTAAATTTATAAAAAAAAAATTTAAATTTAATAAATTTGTAAACCTTAATTTAAAAATAACAAGATCCCAAATTTACTTTATTATTAAAGTTATATAGATTTCGCAATGTTATTCACTAAAGTACTAGTTTTTGTTTAAATGTTGGTTTTCTAAACTAAAAATACATGAAACAAAATTGATGAGTTTGCAAGTATCTTTTTTCACTTCATTTTCTTTGTTTTTTAAACATAAGATACATGCATTTAAAATTAGAAATCTTTATTAATTTTTTTTAGAATTTTTAAAACAATATTTAATTAGCTGAAATGCCAGCGTCTTGGGCCAAAGAATAAAACAATGAATTGGGATTATGTAACAGTATTTGTGGTTCATTAAATTCTGATATTCTTCCTGCTTCCAATACCATAACTTTATTACTGTCAATTACAGTATGCAATCGATGTGCAATTGTTAGAACAGTACAATCAGCAAATTGTTGTTTGATAGTTTTTTGAATAAGTTGATCCGTTTCCATATCAACAGAAGCTGCCGCTTCATCCAAGACCAATAATTTTGATTTTCGAAGTAATGCTCGTGCAAGACAAATAAGTTGGCGTTGTCCAACACTAAATTTTAAATATTTAAATTTTTGTTTTATGAAATTTAAGAATATACCTGAGATTTTCACCCCCTTCTGTAATTTTGTAATTTAATAAATCTGTTAATGTTGCAACAAATGAATCCATATGGGTAAGCTTTAAAGCATCCCAAATTTCTTCATCTGAATGTCGAACAAATGGATCAAGATTACTTCGAAGTGTTCCTGAAATATTCAAAATTTTATATATTCAGTGTCACTAAAAACATTAATATTAACCTGAAAATAGAACAGGATCTTGTGGGACAATTGTTAGACGGGATCGAAGATCATTTAATCCAAGGGTTGCAATATCAACTCCATCAATCAATATTCTACCAGATGATGGTTCAACAAGACGGAATAATGCAAGCATCAGAGAACTTTTTCCTGCACCTGTTCGTCCAACAACTCCAATCTTTTCTTCACTACTTATATGTGCAGTAATTCCTTTAAGAATAAGATCAAGATCAGGTCGATAACGAAGTTCAAGATCTTCAAAATTAACGGAGCCTCTTGTTGGCCAATTTTTAGGTAATCGATGCATAGGAGCTGTTTCAAGTGCAGCTTCTGTTGGAGTTTCGGAATATTCTTTGATCCTTTCAACTGCAACAACATTCGTTTCAAGTTCACTTGTCATTCGTACAGCCCAATTTAAAGTTTGTGTAATCTGTAAATACATATTATATTACAGTATCCTTTTGAAAATCAAAACATACATTGAAGGCATAAGAAACTGAAAGACCAACTAAACCAGCTGTAACTCCAACACTTCCACGCGTAAGTACAGCCAAAAGTGCCGAAAGTAAAACAATTAAATTTCCAACAAGTTCTAATCTAACTGCTAGCCATCTAAAATGATTTTATTTTTAATTATTTGTTCGTTGCAATGAAAATGTTTTTTTACCTATTTGCAACAATTGATGGATAATACGATAACATATTATAATCAACTCTATTTTGAGATTCAAGTAAAAAATTTTCGGTACAATGATATGCTCGAATTGAAGAAGCTCCTTGTATGGATTCCTAAACACACACAAATATATGCAACCTATGTAACTCAAAAGATTTAATTACTTGAAAGTGAGAATAAATTGGAGATCGTGTTGTAGATTCTAATCTTTTAAGCTGTCGAGAAGTGCTTACATAAAATCGCTAAAAAGTTGATTAATTATGATTGCAAAAAAAACAAAAGAAGGGGGAAAACATAGGAGAAGCTTTATAGCATTTTAAAAAAAGAGAGGAAGCAGTTTTTTGAACGGACCAATATAAACATGTAGATAATTGCGAGAATGACGAAACAGATGATAAACATTGGAGTTGCGAATGCAATGACGGCAATAATTTCCAAAGATGCTATAGCTGTTCGAACAAAAGACATCAGGGATCTTGGAATTGCAGCATCTAGCCCTTCCACGTCCTGTTAAAAAATTATTATTTTAAAATTAAAAATTCCCTTTTCCAATTCTAAACCTTTTTAAGTTTGATTAGTTATTAAACACAACACAACAGAACAAAAGCATTTCAAACAAAATTCACATCAACAAAAACAATAAGCCAAAGGGGTCGTATTTTTTTAACAGAAGAAGGAGTATAAAAAATGCAAAAAAAAAAGTAACCAGTAATAAGAAATATCCAATAATGACAGGAATAAGAGCAAAAATAATAGAAGGAGTTACAATGATAGGCACCGAAAGAATGAAAATTCCTTGAACAAGCATCCCAATCATATTGATTAATGAAGATGGAAGTTGAACATCAGTGACAGCAATATCCTATTAATCAAAATACACAACAATATCAATCTTTTTTTTTGTCAAAAACCACCAAAAAAATAACCACTTCAAAGAAAAATTAAAATTCGTTTTCATAAAATTTCATAAAAGTATAATCAAATAATCTTTTTGAAAATTTTGTTTCAAATTCATAACCAAAGCTTTTGCAACAACAAAACCAACCTTTCCAAAACGATTCAAAATTCGTCCTAATGGTGTAACATCAAAGAATGACATTGGAGATCGAAGAATATTTGTTAGCATGGCTTCATGTAATATTCTACTGGCAATGACCATTCCTAATGCCATTAAAATTGAAGCAATGCAAACAGAAAATGCTTAAAAATTTAAATAATTTCATAACATTTTAATGCGCCGAAAAAGAAACGAACCTTGTCCAAGGCCTAAAGCAGTATAAATTCCTAATCGAACTTGTGATCCACCTGATCCAGTTTCGCCTTTTTGAATGTCTGCTGCATGATCAGACCAATCCGCAAGATAAAGATTACTGAAGACTCCGAGAACACTTGACACAATATAAATTACCAAAAACACCAAAGAAACTTTCCATCCAATTGCTTTCAAATATGTCTTATAAACACTTAGCTTAACTTTTCCAGTTTCCATTCCCTCTTTTTCAATTAATTTTGATTTTTCGGTTACTCCAATACCATCGTCTACTTTTTTTGTGGCAGCATTTGCAGTGTGATTAGCATTGTTCGAATTATTGAGTAATGGCTCTTTTTCAAGATTTTCAATTGATTTTCTGGTGGTTTCAGATTTACGACTTGTTGAAAGTGGACCTGGACTTGGTGATGGTGAAAGTCTTTCAACACTTTGACTAATTTGTCGTTGTAATTCTCTCGTTTTTGCAGGATCAAGTTTTTCAAGTTGTGCCAAAACTTCTCTAACTTCGGCAGCTTAAAATTTTTTTTTTAATTTTGGGTTCAATACAGTATCCTTACCATCTTCTCCAAAACTAACAGAACGAGCTCGATTTTTAGCTTCTTCAATAATAAATTCTTCAAGAATTTCAGAGAATTCTCCTGAATTACTGATAAGATCATGATAGCTTCCACTTTCTGAGATTCTTCCATTCTTCATAACAATAATTTGATCACAATGTTTTAAGTAATGAAGTCCATGTGTAACCAAAACTCGTGTATGATATTTTAGCATTCCCGTTTCAGAAGCTAAAATTAATTGATATTATTACCGTAACAATTGTTGTAACATTCTTACAAATAACATTTTCAAAGATATGTTTTCCAACATGAGCATCAACAGCCGAAAGTGGATCATCGAGAAGATAAATATCTGTTTGTGCATAAACACCTCGGGCCAAACTAATTCGCTGCTTTTGTCCTCCACTTAAATTTATACCTTTTTCACCAATTTCAGTGTTATCCCCTGCAGGCAGGGCAGCTAAATCAGGTCCCAAAGCACATGCATCAATAACTCTTTTATAAAGAATATCTATATCATTATGATTAAACAGAATATTCTTTTTCAATGTCATATTTTGAATCCATGGTTGTTGAGGAACATATGCAACATTTCCACTTATCGCAACTCCACCATCCAAACATTGCATTTCACCAAGAATTGCAGAAAGTAAACTACTTTTTCCACAACCAATTCGTCCAACAACTGCAACAAGGGATCCCTTTCGAATGCTTAAATTAATATCTGTTAGCTTAAATTCATCGGTTTCATCCCAGGTAAATCTTCCACCTTTAACAGCAATGGCAGTATCTAAAATTTTTTGAATTCTTGAAAATTTTCAAATCAATCAATCAAAGCTAAATTTACCGCTTTTGACACCTTCGGGTTGTGGTAAAGGTTCAATTTCATCTTCAGCCAAAAATGCTTTTAGACGATTGTTACTAACTTGTGATTGAACAGCTTGACTAATAATCATTGCAATAATTGCCAGAGGGAATCGAAGGATGTTAAACAATGCTAATGCAACGAAAGTAATTTGTGGAGTTAAAACATTATTTTCAGGATCAATAAAAACATAGGTACCAAATGTGACAACCGCTACTAAAAATGGTGCACATGACCATGACAAAGCAGTTGTGGCATTTAAATATGCTAATTTCTTTAAAATTGCAATTTCTTTTTGTCTAATTTCAAGAATCATTTTTTGCATTGATGCTTCCCAAGCATATAGTTTTAAAACTTTAATTCCATTTAGGGCTTCAGAAGTCATCTTCAAACGTTCATCTTTAAATTTCATTTGTTGCATTTGACATTTTCGCATTTTAATTGAAATATAATAATTGAAGGGTGCAAGTAAAACAAGAACAATTAAACCACCAATAACTGCAACACCAAGAAGTCGAAGCAAAAAATATACCGAAAGAATAACTTGCAACGGGGCAGACCAAAATAACATTACAAAAGTTGTTAAATCTTGTAATCGTTGAATATCAACTGACATTAAATTAACAATTTCACCAACGGTTCGATTCTTTTTAGATTTATTTGAAAGAAATAGAGCTTTTCGGTAGACCATTGAAGTAAGAACTGAACGAATATTCATTCCAAGACGAAACATGTTATGAAAATATTGATGAAGAATCTGAAAAAATCGATAAAAATTCAATCCAAAAATTCACAAAATCCAACCATTGATTGAAACAGTGCAACAATAAATAGTGTTGAACTAATTCCAATCCCAACCCATAATGGCGTGGATTCATCTTCAATAAAACTAATTAAATGTTTTAATAATTGTGGAGAAACAAATTGTAGCAAATCAAAGATAAGCTTATAAAATGCTCCAGTAATAAATGGTTTTCGAAAAGTTTTAAATAATGGCCATAAAATTGATGGATCTGTTTTGAAATAAACCCTTTTTCCATGTAGAGTTTTAGGTTCACATTTAATATCAGGCAAATTAAACCATGCTGCGGATTTTCCTTTCGAGATATCACAATCTAAAAATTTTTGAAATTAAATTATACTATGCTTTTTTGAATAATTTTCAAACCTGATAAATGTTTTTCCCAATTAACAGAAAATTTATCAACTAAATGTTTTGAGCGATCTCGAGGATTTAGCTCCCATAAATCATCCATTTCTAAAGCTCGTTTATTTCCAAGTTTTGCCATTGAATGAAACCAATTGAAAGTTATTTGATTCAAAAATGACGAATATAATTCAGGACATGTTTTTTTATCAATGACTTTATATTTTGGGGTATCAGCAAAACAACTGAATAGCAACTCCAAAATGACCAAAGGATAGTAAATCATGAATGAAAAGAAATTGATGTAATCAAATGAACTTTTATCTTCCTGAAAGGAAAACACCTTAAAAAAATAAGAATGAAAATCGATAAAAAAATTTACCGGTTGTAAATTATAGTACGAGTCAAGCTTATATCGAAATTCTGGAATACCACAAATTGCCAAAAGTAACCAAAAATTAAATAATATTCCAGAAGTTATTAATCCTCGATTTCTTGCAGCTATTGTAATTACAACCGCGATCGCCAAAGCAACATATAATACTGCATAACCGAATAATTGTGCAGCAGGATAACTTTCATCTTTTTCAATATAATGATGCCAAAAATTATAAAACAGTGTTACAGTATTATTTCCGAGCAGTATTAAACCTATTACCTGCAAAATTCAAAAGATAAACAAACAATGAAAAAAAAGAAAAGCAGAAAGCACAAACTATTCTAAAACTTGTAAAAGAGCAACATTCAAGGGGGCCGTTATCACTTTTGTATAATGCATATAAAGTAACAGGTGCAAAAAGAAACAAAAATATTGATGGAATAAAATTTAATACTGAGTGCTGATAGCATTCTGATATATGTGGAATTGCCGATGATGTTGCGGCTGTGGTTTCATTATAATTCTTGAATTCAAATATCTATAAATTTGTCATTATTATTATTTTCAATTATTTTCACTCCTAAAATTCCTTATTTAAATTCTTACGTCTTCATTTTCGCAAACAGGTATGCCAAGAATCATTGCTTATCTGATAGCGAAAAGTTTTGAAATATTTATTTTTAAAATAAAAAAATAATAAAAATTATCCTGCCATTTGAATATACCCTATAAAAAAGAGATATAAATAATTTTTATTTTGGATTGAAATAATATGTTTCAAACCAATTTGAGATTTGAGGGCCTTGCGCGGAAAAAGGAACATACAAAAATTTTCTTTCTTCTTTTTTTTCAAGGACAGATGGTGTGCGCAACTTTTTTTAATTTTTTGTTTTTCTCGTCGAGGCACAAATATTCATTTGGACACGCACAAGGAATTTGTCAACGCAATCCCGGTTGGGGGTGCATTCAAGCATGCACAAAGCATTATTTTTGATGGTAGAAAAAAAAATAGCAGGAATAAAAAGAAGACAGTTTTTTTACAATAAAAAATATAAAAAAAAGTTTTGAAAAAGTAGATTTACGTTTATTTTCAAGCAGACGACGGGGCACAAAAAAACGATATTTACATTAGCTGATTTTTAAACAAATTTTTTTTGTGTTTGAAGCCTTTTTTACTTTCAAGCATAGCAGTCCCAGCCTTGCTCAACCCTCTTCAACTTGAAGCAAAGAGAAAGCTCTGTCACCTTCGCGTACTCTCTTTTTTAAATATATATATATTCTTTTTTGTAAAAATAACTAAACACTTAATGTCGCGCTTTCACCTTATATTTTTTAGGTTGGTTAGTTGGTTGCTAAAACAACCTTCTTTTCTTTTCCGCTTTCTGTAATGGAGGAATCCATGGCTAGCTCTTTTTTTCTACTTCTAGCTGGTTGTTGTACGCTGTGAGGAGAGAGCTTATTTATATCCCAACCTCTTTTTTTCATTTTTTTACTTACACCTCTTTTTGGCTTTTTTTTCAGAAATTTGTTACTTTTTGAATTTCTTTTTTTGGAAATAAAATACTTTAAAATAAAAAGCAACAACGAAAAAAACATAAAAATATAGCTTAAAGTTTGTGACGAGACTCAATAAAAAAAAATATATATTTCTCTGATAAGCGTTCATTCCTATTCTACAATTTAAAGACTTCCAAAAGCGGATTTAATCACCCAAAGGGAAAAGAAGCTTTGAAATATATTAACGTAAAATGACATAAGATGACATGTTGTCGCGACACTTTGAAAAAAAATATTTAGAATTGACAAAAATGCTATTATGATAGACGGACACACATTTGTGCCATGTTTTTTTTTCTTACTTACTTTATCTTCTTCAACAACGGCTTTCAAAAGAAGTAAATATGCAAGAAAAAAAAATTGTTTAAAAAGTTTAAGCTAAAAATTCAACAAACAAATTTTTATGCAAAAAAAATAGAACACATAAAAAAGATGAGAAAAGTCACTTCAAATTTCTCACTTTAAGCAAAGCTGCAACTTGTTTCAACAAAAAAAAACGCCATGGATTGAAATTCAATACTTTTAGACTTTGTAGTTTTATATATCTTCAACTTTTTCTCAGCAATGAAAAGCAATGTTTAAAATTTGAAGAAAACAAAGGAAACAAAAAAAACAAATTTTTTATTCACTTCGCAACATTTATGAGGTCGTCTTCTTAAAAAAACGTCTTAAAAAACACTGAAGACAGTTGCCACCATGTTATCAAAGGGGTGGCTTATAACGCATGCCTATGATTAATCGTTAATTTTTTTTCAGACACTTGCAAAAAAAGTCTTTTCCTTTCTTTTTTTTAACAACGTAAATAATTTTTGGTGTTGGGGAATGTTTGTATTCAAATATTGATATTGTATATCTTTTGTTCTTTCAAAAACCCCTGTTTTATTATTATATTTTTTAAAAGCCAAAAAATGAGAAAAGCCGCCAATCAAAAATCGTATGCAAACAAAAATTCCAGAAAAAAATACAAAAAGATACAACAGATTTTATTTTCAAAACAAACCTTTTTTTGGTTGATGTTTTCAAACAATTTTAGAGAAAAACTCTTGAGCATTTTTCTTTTCTTTTCAATACCAACATTCAATTAATAATAATTTTTTAATGGAAAAAAATGACATTCTTTTGTACAAACGTAAACTTGTTTCATCTTTTTTTAACGAAGGTCAAATCATTACGTCACAATCAATAAAAATGACACCTTCGAAAAAAGACCTACTTTTTTAGATCTGGTGGTAAAAGCTATTTGTGTTTTTGTTTTTATTTCATGTAAATTTTTACTAGCTATCTTTTTTCTCCTTGCACCTTTTATTCAATGCAAATTTTTAAAAAGGTGTATCATTTTTTGCGGTGACAAAATGCTATAAATAGAAGTTATGTACCTGATTTTGCTCTCATTCGCACTGATTTTTTTTTGCTTCCGGATTATCATCTTCAAATTTCGTTAATGCTCTTCAACATCTTTTATTGGTATATTATTACATGGGCGCCAGAGGTAAGCTAACTTTTTCTTAAAGGTTTATTGATTTTAATGATCTTCATTTTTTAGGAGAAAGAAGTTGAAGAACTTCACAAACAGCAACAAGAAGTTCTCTCAACTTCTTTTTATTCATACTGAATATCTTCACGTGATTTTATTTCTCAATCAACTTTCTTTCTCGCTCTCAAATGTTCAATGGAAATGCTCAAAAACAACAATTTAATGCTAAAGGTGAATCAGATGAAAAACGAGATCAGACGGTTTTCACCTCTGAAACCTTCAGAAAACCGTCTGATCTTAGAAATTCAAAAACAACAACAAGAAGTTCTCTCAAATGTTTTAATTATATTCTTCATACACCAACAAAACTTCAACATCATCATTTAATTGAAATATTATTACTTTGACGCCAAATGTAAGCTTACTTTTTCTTAAACTTTATTATTGATATTAATGATCTTCATTTTATAGGATATAAGGCTGAAGATGCCTTTGACAAAGCTTAAGATCTTGCTCCTGATGGTGAAGAAACGACTGAAGAACTCTGAGATTCTGTAAAATAAAAGGCTGAAGACGCCTCTGATAAAGCCAAACATCCTGTTGTTGCTGGAAAAGAAAAAGCTAAAGAATTTAGCTAAATTGATCATTTAATAATTGGAAAAAATTTTACTTTGTTTTTTTTGTATTTTTGTAAAACTTTCTTACGTTTAAATAAATTTTTTACATTATTTTAACTTGTTTTTTTTGGGGAGAATATGGGAGATTAATGATTTGTTTTATGTAGTTGTCATTGATACTTTGAAGGATTTTAAGCTTATTAGTTAGGGTTTTTTTAGTCATCTTTCAAATTTTAATGACTTGTTTTTCTGTTTTCTCTAAGATTTTGGCATTTCAACAAGTCATTCAACGAAATTCTAAGCTCGGATAGAGAAGTTAAAAGCAACCACAAGAAATTCGATCATTTTTGCGATGTATTCTTTGTTCACATGAATTTTCAAGAATCTTTTTTTGGATTTTATTGTACTTGTCAATCAATAAATAAGATAGATTTTTTGAAAACTTCTCTAAAAAGTCTCATTAAAAAAATTGAAATGATCAATCAAAAGATCTCATGTTTACTTTCAAGGTTAAAAAGATCTATTATTTAAATAGGTAAAACTTTTCGGTATCTTTTTTCTTTCATTGATTTGCAAAAAAAGAATGTTAAAACAAATTGTAATTTTGTTAATTCTTGCTTTAATTGCTGTAAATGCTAGGTAGGAATTTATTTATTCAAATACAAGTTTTTTAAAGTTTTTACATACATTTTAGTATTCGTATAAAACGGCAATTTGGACCTGATGGAGCTTATCAACACAGAGGTGGTCCCAGTTATAGGCCATCATTTGGAGGTAATGGTTATGGCCTTCGTGCCCGTGAAGACATTCACCGAGGTGGTTACGGTATTGGTGGACGACGAGGAAATAATAAAGTTGTAATTACTGAATTTATTCATGGAAAATAATTTGATTGCATTTTATTACCATTTTATATTTGAAAAAAAAACTTACTTAATAAGCCATAAAGTTTTACTCTTTTACAAGTGTTACGAATTTTAAAAGCCTACAATTATTTTCTTTTTTTAATCTTTAATTAAAAAAGTAAAGTTCTTGAAATGTTAAAGCATCTGTCGCAGTTTATTTTAAGAACAAAGAATTAATCATTCTTTTTGAAGCCGTATAAAGTTTTTTTTTAAATAAATAAAAAAATATTAGTATTTTTTACCAATTCGGCTTAAATAAGCTACAAACTTCAAACTCAAAAAGGCTTATTTGCAGAAAAAAAGGATGACAAATTCGATGCTTTTCATGTAAACAACTAAAAAAAGTTATTTGTACGAATTCAAGTTTAACGTTTTTAAGGTAAAAATTAATTTTACAGACACTTTCTTTCGTTCTTATCTAAAAATATAGTTATGGAATAATAAATTTTAATAAAAAAAAATGAAGCAAATGAGACAACTGACTTCGAACAAATCAAGTGATTGTTCTTTTTTTATTGTAACAAAAGTAGGCCAACTTTATTTGATTTACTTGTTTTTTTACCAAATAATTACACTAATACTGTGAATTCACTTTCTAAATTTGGTCAACAAAAAATCACGAACCGACACGGAAGGAAAATAGACAAGTCAAAAATGTTACAAAAATTAAATAGAAACACCTTTTGAACGATCAAAGATTTAAAAATCAATTATTTGGGATGGATAAATTTAAAAAAAGAAGGAGAGATATCTTAAGTAACAGTGTTTTGTGACTCACAAGCAGCATCGAGTAATTAAATATACCGTAATTAGTGCCAATTAATTAAAAACAGAAGATTGTTTTTTAGATTCAAATCCGGCAAAGGTTATTCAATTATCTAAAACTTCAAATTGAATATCATTTGGAAGCACTGTGATAACGAATACTTATTTTAATATCATAAAACTGCCAAATTTTTTCTCTAACTTAAGAATAAAAATGATGTGGTAATTATTTAAGTGCAGTTTGGGCCAGCCGATTATTACAGCGTGAACTCTCACTTTTTTTGAGAAACCATTTTAATGTTAAATGACGTTATTCGAAACTGGTTCGAGATGAAACGGTAAAGGGTGAAAATGAGTTTAAAAATTAAAAAAGGTCATTAACCGAGAAGCCAGAAGGACGTTTAATTATTTATTTTAAACTTGTTTTGTCTTACCGCAAAGGTCATTTATTCTTGTGATAATAATACAATTGTATGTCCTTGTTTCAAGTTTGGCGAATCTTTTTTTCATACGTAAAAAAGAAGTATAAAAAGCCAAGTGAGAAAAACAAAAATTATCAACCTTGAGTAGTCTAAAAAATGCGAGCATTCATTATTTTGTCTCTTGCTTTGTTTGCTGTTGCAATTTATGCTGAAGAAGTTGTTCAAGAACAACAAGCTGAAAATCCTGCTGCCGTTGTTGTTGAAGAAGAGTAAGGGATTTTTTATTGCCGGTTATATTTGGAACTCATTTTGAATAATTTTTAGAAATGCCGGTTCACGTGTAAAAAGATGGGGAGGCTATGGATATGGCGGAGGATATCCTTCATACGGTGGATATAGTGGAGGCTATGGTTACCCAAGTTACGGTGGTGGATACGGTGGCGGCTATGGTGGCGGATATGGAGGTGGTTATGGAGGTAACAGAAGAACTGTCATTATCAAGAAAATTATTATTCGTGATCCACCAATGTATGGTTAAATACTTTTTTTCAACGACAAAACTCATTTTGAGAAAAACATATTATAGTTTATTTTTTTTGTTAACCCTTTTAAGACGAACAAATGTAATATATCTTTATTAAATATTTTTGTTTGCATACATAGTAGCACGAATTGTAAATAAGTAATAAATAAAAACAAATATAAAACAGATATCGCGTCAATATGGCAAGTTTTAAATAAAATAAAACCCTTTTTTTAAATGTATTTGAGCACTTCATAATAAATTGCCAAAACCAATGCACCACTTGTTGTTTTTAATGAATTTGTCATTGCTCCTCGGAAGAAGCCATTCATTCCTTCTTGCCTAAAATAAATTATTTAATTGATGTGATTTAACAATGAAAAAAAAAGTCAAACCGCATGATTTTTTGCCAACAATCAATACTTCCGTTATATAATTTTTCTTTTTTCCCTGATTCCATCATAAGGCGACGTCTTACGGTATCTAATGGATAGCACATGATACTTGATGTAACAATGCATGTCTAAAAAAGGAAAACACATTTAACATTCTTTAATTTTCTTCTTTTTTTCGTAGCAAGTCAATACACATACCTGAGCCAAACACCAAAGTGAAATAAATGATAACTTTTTCGAGTCTTCAACAGCTGTTAAACGAAGTGTATCAAAAAGACCAAAAAAGACTGCTCGTGATACTACGATAAATTGCAAAGATACAACAAAACCACTGAAAAAAAGGAAAATGTTGTTGATGCTGTTGTTTTGAAAGTTGCTTTTACCCACCGATATAATCCTCGAATACCATCTTTTGAATAAATTTTTTTCAAGCAATCATTCATGCCCTTAAATCTTTGACTTCCATCTTTCTTTGAATCAACTGCTAATCTTGTCCTTGCAAAGTCCAAAGGATAACAAATGCAAAGGGTTGTTGCACCCCCAGCTCCACCAGCAGCAATATTACCTAGATAACAAGTACCATGGTACACCCTTTTTTATAGAGATAACAGATGACTAACCAAGAATAAAACGACCATGCTCTTTTTTCTTGTCCACGCCACCTAAGAAAACTAGACGGAAATAATCTCGAAATGCAAAATTTAATGCATATGATGGAAAGCATCTTGCAATGCTAGCTGAATTTCCACGCCATAAAGAAAGAACACCCTAAAAATTAATATTGAAAAGAAGAACTTTTTTAGGATTATCAAAGTTACTTGTTCTGATGTAATTTTGATTAAACAATCACGAAGTCCTGAATATCGTTGTGGAGCAAGATATGCTTGAGCATTCTGTAATTGAAGTACCAATTTAAGTCGATCTACTGGTGCCAAAGCTGTTTTAGATATAACTGCTGCAGCTCCACCAGCGGTACAACCTTTGGCTAAATGCCGCCAATCTGATGGATGAGAAGTTGACGCAATACTGCTCATCGTAATTACCCCCGGAGATCTAGAAAACTCAATCAATAAATTCAATGGTACAAGAACTTTCTCGAAAAAAAGATAACTATAGGTAAACATCTTTCTATTGTAAAACAAAGAAAAAGTGACGTAAACAAATCGCGTTTTTCATTCATATGATGATTTATTTCAACAATAGTTTAAAAAAATCAAAAATGTTGAAAGTTTAAAAGTTGTTTAAAAAGTTTAAAGAAAAAGTAATAATTATTTTAATAGTTAAAACGAAGAATTAAGAATATATCAAAACAAATGTGTAAGAACGCGCAGTCAATATCCTCAAAAACGCACAAAGCATATATTTTTATGACTTTTTAGCAGAAAAAAAAAGAAGAAGATGCGATCGGCTGACTAACATTGAACAGCTTTTTCAGCTGGTTCTTTCTTTATATTTTTATATTTTCTCCCACTCGCTGTTCTCTGCAATAATAATAACTGCAAATGACAGGCATCCCTTTTTTTCCTTTTTCTTCTTCTTTTTTTGCATTCATTCAAGTCAAGTCAATCGAACCATATTCACGTGAATTCTCTCTGATAATATTTTTATAAAAAAAAAAACAGGAAAATAGATAAAAAGGTCAAAAATTCATTTGATAATCTCAAAAATATTTTATTATACAACAATATTTAAAACATGAGATTTAAGTTATTTGCAGGAAAAAATAAAAATAAATAATAAATACAGTATACCAAAGAAAGAGGCTTCTTTTTACTTAAAAATAATAATAATATCGGTTTTTTGATTCAAAGATAAACTTAAAAAAACAGGAAATTTAAGAGGCTTTGAAAGTACAAAAAGCGATCCAAAAAAGTACTCCAGATATTGAAATAAAGAATACATTGATAAAAGCGATAGAGCCGATACCAGTTTTTGACATGCATACATTTTCCTATAAAAAAGAGGTTACGGTAATTTAATTTTGCAAAAAAAAGAAAGGCACTGACTTCAGTAAATGCAAAATTATCATTGATCCATGAAGATTGTGATGGTTTTTGGGGGCCCATAATAAATTCGGCCTGAAGTTCGGTAACGCCTTTTTCGATTGGAAGCGAGTTTTTTGTGACATCAATTAATGCATTGCTTTCATCAGCCCGTCGTCGACGAGGTGGGTCTGGGCATTGTGGAACCTAAAAATGTGCACATTTAATACAAATGAACAATTGTGTTGAAATAAGTTTTTTCTTAAAAAAAACTATTGATTTCTTTTGAACATACATCACAAAATTGTTGATCAGGTTCTTTAATAGTAAGTGTAATTTGACAATCAAAGAACATGCTCTGTTTATCGGCATATTTGTATACGTGTGCTTCTTTACCAACCATTAAATCTGAAACATAATCCAAATTTTGAAGTAAATATTTGTCATGAGCACATCTATAAAAAAATATTTAAAAGTTTGGATACAGTAATTTATTCAAATTAAACCCTTCAGCATTGATAAGTTCAACCTTATCTCCATTTCCATCATCAACAGTGCAGCTATGAACTTTCATGCAAAATTGATTTTCTGTTTGAGCATCACAAGTCCATTTATGATAAACCATTTGTCCAATGGTTGCATAAAAAACTGGTGGACCTTCTGGAGTGCCATCCAACACTTCATAACGACAAACAGGCATTGGAACTTGTTGAGTTTGTAATGGTGGGGGAGGCATACTGTAATATTTTAATTTATTCATGTGTCCCAAAAGTTTTGTTTTTAACATACTCAACAGTAATTTGCCGTTCAAGCATATTTTCCATTTCCATGTAATAACATTGTATTACATAAACTCGATCAATTTTTGTTAAATATTCTGCATTAAATGCAACAACAAGAGTTGTCGTGATAAAAATACCTTTTGGATCATTCTGTAAACAAATCAAAAAGTTTATAATAAGAAGATTCCGGAAAACCGCTTTTTTCCTTTCTTTCTTTGATGCTGTTTTTAGCTTATTTGGGTTTTTTTCTTTTAATTTTGTTTGAAATTTTTATGAAACTGGACAGGATTCTTTTTCTGTTCAATAGCAGCAGCTTATGTTTAACTTCCCCCTCTTTGAAAGGGGATGAGCGCGAAATGGACACCAGACCGAAACAAACTTTTTAAGCTAATACGTTTGTCCGATCAAAATCATCATCATCAAAGCCACTTTAACAAAAAAAATAGAAGAGAGAAAAGAAGAAAAAAAGATTAAATCATAATAAAAGGTGCGCAAAAAACTATATTACTTAAAAATGATTTCGTGCGTTCAGCTCTTGACCGCCGATCTGGAAAAAAAGAAGGACAAAAAAAAAGGAGTGCAACAATTGCCGCCCTCCTGGAAAAGCAAGCTTTAAAAAATACAATCTGTTAGAAAATGTAAGCTCAGCACTATATATAAGCCTTTGCTATCATATCTTTCAAAAATCATAATATTTTTCTTCCGATTTTGATTATAATAACTTTTTTGATTTTAGTAGTTTTAAATTGTTTTCCTTATTTTTTAGTAATAACACCATGTGCCTTCGCAAATCCTTCTTATTCGTCTCCGCTATTGTTGTAATCGCATGTGCTCAAGATTGGGGCGGCATGGGTGGTGGATATGGTGGTGGCGGTTACGGCGGTGGTGATATGGGAGGTGGATACGGTGGCGGAGATATGGGAGGCGGCGGCTATGGAGGTGGAGACATGGGCGGATATGGCGGCGGTGATATGGGTGGTGGATATGGAGGTGGAGATATGGGAGGAGGTTATGGTGGAATGGGAGGATATGGAGGTGGCATGGGAGGTTATGGTAAGCGAGGGTTAAAATTTTATCATAAATGTTTAAATTCAATTTTTAGGCGGTGGTAACTTTGGTGGTGGTTATGGTGGTATGGGCGGTTATGGCACCAACCAAGGCCCCGTTCAACCCCAAGGACCTCAAGGTGGTTTCCAAGGTGGATACGGTAACGGCGGAGGATATGGCAACAGCAATAACGGTGGATACGGTGTTGGCCGACATTAAGCCGTTTTTCCCATCCCATTAAATAACATTAACTGTATATTATGTTCATTAAATATATTCATAATAATAATTACCTAATATGTATTTAATAATAAAATAATATTGATTGCAACTTACTGATGACCTTCTTTCAATTCCACAATCTTTAAATCCAAGAGAAAGTGAAGCATTTCGAACTTGAATCTCACTGCTTCCATCAACAGCCGCAGAACGGCATTCAGGATCACCAAGATGATCTTCAACAAATACAATTCCACGAAAAGTATTTCGAGTATCAAATCTAACGTCAATACTATTCGCCCCACAATTTACATATGGATCACCTAAGATTCCATTATCCACAAATGCATTTGTTAATGAAAACTGAATAAAAAAATTATAATAATTAACTTCTAAAACGTTAAAAATTTACCAAAATCATGGTAAGCCATATTAATAGCAGCCTTGGTAACATGGCTCCAAGTTTGAGTTTTCCAAAAATGTCTAAATTTAGCTTTTTTTAATTACGTGAAAAGGAAAATATTTTTAAAAAAAGAGAGTGAAAGTTTCAATTATCTTTTGAAATCACTTATTAAGAAATATTAAAATTGTTGGATTAAGAAGATGAAAACGGAAAAAGGAAGTGCCTCCGAAAAAAAAAGGAAAATTGATTAAAATGGTATAAAGTGAAACAGCATGCATATTGTTCTGTTATAACAAAATTAAAAAAAGCTATTAGATTTTGAAAAAAAGGATATAATTAAACATTTTCTACGGGAAAAATAGATCTGTTCAAAAGAGGTACAAAAATGATAAAAAAACATTTAAATTCGCAAAAAAACCAAAGGTTTAAGGAAAAAATTACACGAGGATTTCTTGTCAAATACGTGTTTAAGGCTCGTTAAAATTCACAGTAGGGTGCGTAAAATAAAGCTCCATTTCAAGAAAAAGGGTCATCATTTCAGAAAGAAGGAAAGCCAGTAAGTAAAGAGGAAATCGGCATCCATGAACCGGCTTCTCCAAAAAGTGATTGTTTTCGGACGAGAGCTACTACACTACTGGAAGATGAGGGAGAAAAAATGAGAGCATTCTGAGCTCTGCAGTAGATTTTGTTACGATAAGGATCTAACTCCTTTTTTTGCTTGCATTTTTTTTAAATTCCACAAATGAAGGGAAAGAAATTCTTGGATAAAAAGACTTGATTTTGAGGATTGAAGAAACGTTGAAATTTTTTTTGAAAAAAGCTCATATTTTTTTTATAAAATTGTTTTGAAACTTTGATTTAAATCTCAAAGGACAAGTTTCAGTTAGTCATTGAAAAAAATGATTATCATAAAATAATATGATAAGGCATCAAACATTTTTTTAAAACACATATAAATCATTTGTCATAGAGTTTTTTTCTGAATGCTTATTTTTGTAATTTTTTCAGCTTAAACTTAAACGTCACACAACATTTTTGTATTGACTTTAAAAGTTCAAAGGGCAACTCTCTCTCTCTCTCTTTTTCTTCCTGCATATTTTTGTATGTATTTTTATGTTATAAAAACAGTTGAAACAATTGTGGTTGATGACGACGACGACACCACCGACAACAAGGACGACACTTTTTCTCCTTCCAGTATTCATTCAAGTCTATTCATAGTGATATCGTTCGATACATTTTTTTCTTCTTCTATTTGACCTTTCATGGAAATACATTTATATGCTTTTCATTGTTTCCGGCTCCAAATAAAGTAGCCCCATTTTGTTAACAAAAAACTTTTGACAGAATTGGATTTTATTCGTAGTTAAAAAGTTCACTTTCTTACAGTATTTTTCTTCTCCTCTTGATTTCTTAAAACTCTTTTATTTTTTTTGCCAATTGCCACCCAATTTTCTTTGTTTTTATTGTTGAAATAATCTTTCCTTTTTATATGACATAAAAAAGAGGCTGCAAAAAAAATAATAAAGTTAATTTCTGATCACTAAACTGCTTTTTGTCGTCTTCCCCCAAACATAACTCTTTTTTTTGCAAGTACCTGCCAAGAAATGAAATTGTTCAAAAAAAAATTTTAAATTGTTTTTTGAACAATCTTTTTTTTTATCATTGTTCAAACAAAAGAAGCAAGATAAAAAAAAAGAAGAAGCATGCTAGTTGATGATGCCTTTCCCTTCTTCTACCTTTTTTTTTCTTCCTCATTTCGTTAACTTTTTCAAAAATACAGTATACTGTAATAAAAAAAATAAAACAGGTTTTTTTAGCAACTTTTTCACATCTACATTATTAAACATGAGAATAAGGTGATTATTCTAGATGCCATTAAAAAATTCCATTTTTCATTTTAAAAAAACCATTTTTTGCCTATTAATTTTCTTCATCACCTCATACGATCTAAAATAAAATATCACCAAAAATAATTTATTTGCCCCAGACGCGTGTCATTTAAACAATTTCTTTTTTTTCCATAGTTGTTCGGTTTTTTCTTTCTCTATGCTATACTACATTTATCAATCGTTTTTTTCTTCTTCTTTCCATCTCTTCACCGACCTGAAGCCCCAATCACACCTTATGACATCAAAAAAATCACAAACATCTTAAAATAAAAGAAGAAGGAAGACAAATAGAATAGAGTTTAACGTTGTAAGCAATCAAAAAAAGAAAAGAAGAAAAAAAGGGGGGGATTCCACATGGCTTTTGTTGTTTACGTCTTGTAAAAATTTTTTAAAAAACAAACATTAAGAATTCTTAAATTTGTTTCATTTAGCTTTAAATATTTAACTTTTTTTTAAATGATTGACGTTTCAATTTTTTTAAGTATTAAATAGTTTTGAAATGAATAAATTTTTGCTTTTATTTCCAGTTTTTTTTCTTGTCTACAAAACAGACGCCTTTGTCACGTGGTGGCAGCATCCTGCATATTTTTTATGAACGAGAAAGAAAAAAATCGAGCATGTGTTTCTTATTTTTTTTTAAAAAAATTGTTTGATTTTTCAAAACTTTAGTTTTAATTGAATTGAATTTTTTTTAACTAACTCGAGCTTGAGTGATCTCCTATTTTTAAAATTGCTTTTTTCTTTCTTTGGCAAAATGTTATTATTTGCGCGCTTTTTTATATCTGCTGTTTTTGAACATTTCGAAAGTGTTGTTGTTTTGTTTTTTATATGCAAATTTCATTGTTATTCTTTTTTTTGTATTGATGTTTTTTTTCTTCAAATTTATTTATTGTTCATTATTACATTTTAGGCAGATATGGATGATGACCAAAATTATACATTATCATTTTCGGGATGTGGATTTCTTTGTATGTATCATACTGGTGTAATTGCTGCAATAAAAGAATATGCACCACAATTAACAAGAAATAAAATTTGCGGTGCTTCAGCTGGTTCAATTGCTGCTGCTGGAATTGTTTGTAATGTATGTGTTTCAAAAGCTGTTAGTACAATTCTTGCTATTGTTTCACAGGTTTGTTTCATTATTTATTTTATTTAAAGTTTTAACAAAGCAAATTTATTTCAGGCTCGACAAAAATTACTTGGACCACTTGATAGTAGCTTTCATTTGATGAAACTTGTTCAACAAGGCTTGGAAGAATCTATGCCCTCAAATGCTCATGAATTATGTACTGGTAAACTTCAAATTTCTCTTACTCGAGTTAGTGATGGCGCAAATGTTGTTGTAACTGAATTTCCAACAAAGAAAGATCTTATTGATGCAATTATTTGCAGTTGTTTTATTCCATTTTATTGTGGTACAACTGCTCCAAGTTTTCTTGGTGTACAATATTGGGATGGTGGAATTACAGATAATCAACCAATTGTTGATGCAAATACTATTACAATTTCGCCATTTTGTGGTGAATCAGATATTTGTCCACCTGATATTGATAGTGCAAGTTTATTTGGATTTGATTTTAATGGAACATCAATTCGTTTTACATCCCAAAATTTATTTCGCATGTTTGGTTGTTTAATTCCACCAACACCAGAAAATTGTTCAAGAATGTGTCGACAAGGTTTTGAAGATGCTTTACGATTTCTTACAAGAAGTGGTATGTTTCTTTTTTCTAGAATTGCATCTATTTTAATTTGATTATACATTTTAGGAATGACTCCATGTGCTCGATGTCTTACAATTCAATCAAGTGCTCTTCCACTTCCAAAATACGATAGTTATATTAAAACTCGTAATTCTTCTTCAGTTTCTTTAATACCACGTGCTCGAATTGGTTCAGAATGTGATATGTGTTTTGATAAAGTAGAACCCAAGATTAATTCCAGTCATACAACAATATTATTTCCTCCTTTAATGCAAAGAAGTTTGTTTACTTTGAAAAAATTTAATATAATTTTTAATAATAAATTTTTTAAAGCACTTGATGAAGCGGCTGCTGCTGAAAATTGGTTAATAAATTATCTATGGAAGTTCCGTCTTATACGTTATACATGGCGCTTTATGATTCCTGCTGTTATGCCAATGCAATATACTTTATTTGGCTTGAGAAGGTAAGTCGTTCGTTCGCTTTGTTGTTTTTTGTTTCTCCTTTTTTTAAAAATATTAATCCGATACAAAAAAATACTAAAAGCCATTCATTTTCAGAATTGCTGCATGGATTGCTTCTTTGCCACAATTGAATGCAATGTTGAGACATTTCAAAGAAATGCTTTTATTTGTTACTAATGAAATTGAAAGAATTTATGGACCTGTTACACGGTTTGGATTTTTTATTTTGTATTTTAAAAGTTTATTTAATGTTTGCCTTCTTTTTTCAGATTATCTTGCTACTTTTCTGTTACTGAAATTAAAAAGCCATCTTCTTCATCTTCTCAAATGGTTCCAATGGTCCCTATTGCTGCTACAACAGATATTACTACTTCATACACGGCTTCATTTGATGAAGAAGATTCAATAAATAATTTAGTCAAATATAGTCAAGAACATGATGCTGTCTTAGCATTTTATTATACTGATGATAACAATAGAACTCAAGTGTGTGAAATTTTTGATATTGAAAATCCAAATCGTGTTTCAACTTGTCATTCAACAGCATGTCATAAACCTCATGGACATCATACTCCATTACCACCATTTATTCCTGAAAATGATGTTGATGATGATGAATTAGATTCTGCTCAAAATGCTAATGTTATGTCTTCTCCTGGATTTGCAGAAGATTCTGGTCTTTCATTAACTGAAGATAATGCACCTGGTAGTACTAAGTAAGTAAAACAATTAAATATTTGTATTTATACATATTTGTATAAAAAGGTTCTTTTAGTAAACGTGATGCCTTTACCCAATCTTCACCAGTTCGGCATTTAAGTACTGGAAGTCGATCATCATTACGTAGTCTTGGCCGTCGCTCTGGAGCTCTTCGTCGTTCAGTTGCCAATCGTGTTTCAAATGGTATTCCATCAAATGAAAGTGGCTCAGGTTTACCAGCAAATAATAATTCAACTAATATATTTTCATCAGATTCTGATCCGGATGCTGGTGAATTATTTATTGCAAATCGACGAAAACGGGCAGCAAGTGTTGACTATGACGGCGATGATGACTGACAATTTTAGTGCAAAATGATAATCGATTTAAATATTATTATTATTGTTAATTATACTACTAGTTTTACTTGACTAATGTGTGTACCTATGTTTACGTGTATATTTTAAAACTTTCTACTGCATTTTCTTTTTTTGTATCCCGAGTCATCATTCCTTTAAATATAATTGTGTGTTTTTTTATATTTTAAGATAGTTTTATATGTATATGTTTTCTAAAGATCTTATAATATAAGGCTTAATACGGTTGATTACTGTTTTTTGAAATTTTTGGTTTAATGGGACAAATCGTGCAATTCATTTTTTGCTTTATATAATTAATTGACTACTGTATATTTTTTCTCCCAAAATATTACTGGTTATTTGTCTAAATCTGAATTCGACAAAAAGTGAAAATTAAATATAAGAAATATATTAAATTTAAAAGTTCTTGAAGGAAGTTTTTTAAAAATAATATTCAAAAGGATGTCAAATGGTCATCTTCTTACTTTTTTTTCATAATATGCGACAGAGAATTATTGCTTATCAAAATGTTGTTTTTGTTTAAAAACGAAAAAAGTTAAATGAAGAAGTATGACGTGCATTTCAAAAAAAAAAACAAATACCAATCAGTTTTATTTTTCTTCTGCAAAAACATATCTAAGAAGGAAGGGAATTGCGTCTAGTTATATATTTTTATATGTATTTCAAAACACAGATTTTTTCACATAAACATTGCATTTTGTTTTGTCTCTTCCCCTACCTTTGTTATTTATATTTTTTTTTGTGCGGTGCTGCAGAAGGTCTGACGATTGATTGTCCTTTTTAAAAACAAAACACAAGCGCACATACTAACTGACTGATTCATATTTTTTTAGCTTGATATAATTCTCTTTTTTCTTCTTCTCTTCTTCTTGTTTTTCTACTCTTTGTGCTTACATATATTATTTATGAGGAGGAGGAGTGCGTTGCACTTATTTTTTTTTTGTTATTTCTTTTTATAAAAAATGAATCGCGAAAAATTAAATTTTAAATGATTAATCATAAAAAAAATTTTTTAAATGTTACATTTTTAGTTATGAGTGGGTCCCCAATTCTTGAGGACGGAGATTCTAGTATCTCAAATGGAGGCACACCCCTTCCAATTCTTAATACTTCAGATGATTCTGAAGAACAACAACAATCAACTCCAACATTACCAAGTCCTCCACCAACAAGTGATCCATCAGAAGTTTTAAATAATAAAACTCATAAAGATATTGTTTCTGAAATGAGGAAAGAAATTATTAAAACAGCTCCGAATCGGCAAGTTTCCGATTATCATTTTCTTAAAATTCTTGGTGAAGGCTCTTTTTCTACGGTAATAAATTTATTCAAATAGTAATTTTGTTCATTAATGAATTAAAAACAAATTACAGGTTTATTTGGCACATGAAATTCAAACAAATAAAAATTTTGCTGTTAAAGTTATGAATAAAGAAAGTATTCGACGGGAAAAGAAGGTAATATTTATATATATATACAATAAATAAAGGTAGTAATTATGTGCTAAAATTAATTATAGTTTACAAATGTTTTACGTGAAAGAGATGTAATGGCATCTTTAACATATGCATTTGGCGGGCATCCATTTATTGTTGATTTACATTGCGCATTCCAAGACAGAACTCGTTTATGTAAGTTATTACAAAACGTTAATTTTTTTAATAAATTACATGTTTAGTTTTTGTTATTAAAGCTGCACCAAATGGTGAATTATATGATTTATTAAAATATATGGGCAAATTTGATAAAGATCTCGCATTATTTTATTGTACGGAAATCGTTGAAGCTTTAAGCTTTATTCATAAATGCCGAGTTATTCATCGTGATTTAAAACCAGAGAATATCTTAATTGGTGAAGATTGGCATATTCTAATTTCTGATTTTGGATCTGCAAAAATTGTTGGTGATAAAGAGCAAGAAGCTCTTGAAACCGAAGAAGCCAGTCAACTTCGAGCACAAGGTCAATCTCGAGGGTCTTTTGTTGGCACGGCACAATATATTAGTCCTGAAGTTCTACAATCTCAATGTGCCGGATATGAAGCAGATTATTGGGCCGTTGGGGCAATATTATTTCAAATGTTAACTGGTTATGCACCTTTTCGAGCTTCAAATGAATATCATATTATGAGGCGTGTAATGAATTTGGAATATGATTTTCCAGAAGGCTTTCCACAAAGTGCTAAAGATCTCATTCAAAAATTTCTTGTTATAAATCCATCAAAACGTCTTGGATCATTGGATATGGGAGGTGTGGATGCTGTTAAGAATCATCCATATTTTGAAGGGATTGATTGGGATGAAGTTAAAACTCGTTTTGCGCCTTCACTTTTACCAAAACTTCCATCAACATGGGAAAAAGATCATAGATTTCCAGAAGTTGGTTCAAATGTTAAGCCTGGATTAAATGAAGAAGCTTTAACGAGATTAATGGGATTTGGAGCTGATGCACCTTCATCACCTCCAGCACCTCCTCCACCAGCTGTAAGTTTTTTTGATACAGTATTATATAATTGCATACTGTATTTTTTTAGAATGTACTTAGCCCTGATCAAATAAAAGAATTAAAACTTACAAAACAAAAATCTGAAAATGTCTATCATAAATTTGTGAATGAAAATTTAATTATTAAACATGGATTTGTTGATAAAAAGAAAGGACTATTTGCTCGTCGTCGAATGTTCCTTTTAACTGAAGGCCCACATCTTTATTACGTTGATCCAGTGAATATGGAACTTCGAGGTGAAGTACCTTTTACAAAAGAATTACGAACAGAAGCAAAGAATTTTCGATCCTTTTTTGTTCATACTCCAAATCGATCTTATATTTTATTTGATCCTGAAAGGAATGCCAAAGCTTGGTGTGATGCAATTGATGAAGTTCGTGATCGATATTTTAAGAATAATAATGATAAGAAAGGAAGTGGAGGTGAAAGTTCAAGTAAGCAAAAATGATATTTGAAAAAGAAGAAGATGCTACACAAAAATTTTGAAAATATGACAATTTATTATGGGTTATTTTGCTTTATGCACTTTCTTTTCTTTCTTTTTTGTACAATAAGGGTCCTTCCTATAACGGCTTATTACTTCCCAGTTTTGTTTTGCTCCTCTCTCTCTCTATTATAAATGCCAGTATGAACAACTCAACTTTCAACTGTTTTTTTTGTCGTTATTGTTAAGTAATAATATTTTTTTAAGAATCGAAAGAAAAAATAATTTTATTTATTATATTTTAAATAAATTTTTATAAAACAAATACATGTATACAGTAGTTAGTTACATTCATAAATTTAAAATAAATGATGCTTGCACATTTTGTGCTATATATGATTTACCCAGGGACATAATATGTTAAATACTTCGTATATAAATAAACGGAAATGTGTGATACAATAAAAAAAATAATATTGGGCAAGAATAATGGAAATAATAATTTATTTTTTAAAAAGCTGCTTAAAGGAAGGCATTATCACCATATGGTGGATGATCGGTTGAAGTTGTGGTTCGGGGACTTAAAGGTGGTTCAGATGAACTTGATAACGTTCGAGATGTTCGATAAATAAGTTTTTGTACATACATTCGTAATCTATTTGTAAAAGCAATAAATACAAATGCATTTACAGATGCTGACAACATTGAAAGTACTGTACTTATATGAGATTGAATGTAATCAGTTCTAAAATTTGGGCATGATTAATAAAAAATTTCAAACAAGTTTTTTATATACCTTGTCGGACATTTCTTTTGTAACAAAAGCTGCCATTTTCTGACAACATTATATAATTGTAATGAATGAAAAAGTAAATGTAAAATAATAATTAATGTTATTGAAATTGTTGCACGAAATTCTTGTTTTTGTCTAATTCCATCTGCACGTCTTTGTAAATAATTTAATGGTTTGCTGAAAACGGTTATTTTATACTCCGGTTACTGTAATTTTATAACAACAAACCTTGTGCACATTGTTTTAATACTTGCACCACTTGTGCGACTATAAACACTGAATTGTGCATAAGCAAAATGTCGATTTCTAATTATTTCACAAAGGGTTAAAATACTAAATACACACATCCAAATGAATGGAAGAAAATTTGATAAAATTGGATCCAAAAATGAATGATAAATAATTCGATATGGTGATAATAATTCAGTAGTTTCTGGACGTCGACTAATCAAAAGCATTGGACGCCATTTTACTTGAAGTTCAACCAAAAAGAGAGGAATTCGAAATGCTACTGCTAAACTTAACATAACAAATAGCACAAATCTTGCACGATTTGCTGTATCTTTGAATCTTGAGATTACAGGCCTGGATATCTATAATTTAAAAACAATGAAGCTATTTTTAGATCTTTGACCACTGGTATTATTTGGTAAACAATATATGTATAATGTTTTCGTGTGCAAAAATAAAAGTAGAAAGAAACACATAAAAATAGAACATTGTCTAATTTTCTCACGCGTCTTTCTTTTCTACGTAATACAGTTGGCAAATAGCTTTAGAACGCTTTATATTACAAGTCATTTGGTGGTAGCCCGTAAGCTTATTGCATTTATTTGAATCCTCATGTTGCTTATTTTTGAAGGGCACTACCAGGTTCCACCAATGGTAAAATGAGAACTTCCTTAACAAATTAACAACAACAACAAAAACAAATAATAGAAAAGCAAAGGTTTTCCCTACCTTCCAATACCGATGAGCTGATAATGATGCAATTGTCCAAACATGCATTGTATTAATTGTTGATTCTAATCTTGGCATTGTATATTTTAGAAAACGTCTTTCAAACATGCATAATTCATAAAATGTATGATTTTTTGTGTGATGACTATCACATAATTGTGGTAAAAGTACTGTAGCAGAAGTAACAAAAATATGACAATGATCAAGGATAAGCAAAGCTTTAAGATATAAAAATACACCAGATGTAATTTTTGGTGGACTGTATAAACATACCTAAAATTAATTATTTCATTTTCCATGAAACTTTTAAGTTTGAGTTTTATTTTTAATTGTATATTGCAATTACATTTTTTTTCTTAATCAAATTTAATAAGGCCTTTTTTAAATGTATACTATTTTGTTGCAAAAAAACAATTTTCGAAGTTTTAGTGAATCTTACTGCTTTTGTTCGTATAGTTTTCTTATCTTCTCAGATTTTTCATTTAATTGGCCCTTCTTTGAAGCAATTTTATGCATCATAAAAAGGAAAAAGAACGTAATTGTAAAAGCTAATCCCCAAAATTGTGCTTATAATAGAATTTTACAACCTCTTCTTCTTAAATTCTGTTTTTTATTTCATATTTTATTTTTTTAGAAATAAAAGTGTTTTTTTCTATAAATCAAAAATAAAAAAGAGATACAAAACAATGAATTTGTTTTTCATTCAATTGCAAACAAGGCTAATTTTGATATGCTGAACAAATACAGACTCTTTACTGCCAACAATGCAGATCTATTTTTTTTTCAATTTTTTGATGAAAGTTAGTCCCTAGTTATTATTTCCAAATTCTCAAATATTTCTTTAGTGCTTTTTTTGAGTGAAAAAAATATACTAATAAATGTTTTAAACGCTCCTTAAGAAGTCTCAAGTAGGTTAGCAAAAAAAAAGAGAAAGAAATTCGGTCAAAATTGTTGTCATAGTCCCAATATATCGCCGGTGAGAATTGCTCGAATGCGGAAGATTTTCATATATTTGTTTAAAGCGCATCTCTTTCTATCTTCATTTATCTATCTCTCTTCATTTTTATAAAAGGAGTGACGAATAATGAAAGAATAAGATGCTAAAATTTTAAGTATCATGAAAATGATTCCGGTTAGCATTATGCTTTCTGCGTGATTCCCTCTTACCAAAATGGATTAGGAAGTGATAAAAAAAGACAAAAATATAAAAAATGATAGGGGAGTAGTACCTGTCACAAAAAAACTTAATCATTTAAAGAAAAATGAAACATATTGTTAAAATTAAGCCAAAACATTTGTCAAGAAAAAGAAACATACCAAAGCTGAAGCATTAAAAAATAAACCAAAAATTGCTAATGGTAATAGCACATATAAATTAACATTATAAAGAAACCAAAAAAGTTCATGATCATGAACTTTTGGCTCATGATAACATGCAACTGATTCAGCCCACCATGAAGAATCTGCCATTATTAATTACTGTCGTTTATTATTATTAATATAATTATATTTCTATAAAAAGATAAAAAAAATTTATACATTTTTCATAACCTTTTCAACAAAAAATAATAATAATAATATTGTTCAATAATAATTCATTAAAGGAACAAAAAAAGAGAAGCCGCGTAAATATACAAAAATCAAAAAAAATAAATGTTTTCTCACAAACAGGCTTGAATAAAGCTGGTTATTGGAATCGGAAGCCCTTTAAACTGCTTTTTTCCCATTTAAAAAAGGGGAAAAGAGAATCAAGTGGATACAATTTTGTGGGGGAGAAGAAATCAACATGAGAAATGCGGAAAAAAAAGAAAAATAACAATCAAGCATCAAAAAAATATATTATTATTTTTTTGTCAACTAAAAGCTTGAAAAATCATGATGCTGCATATATGACAAAATGGTTCACAATAGCCTCAAAAAGCTAACAACCGCAGGGGATTATTTGTTTGATATGTATGTTATGACTAATACAAAAGAGATGAAAAGGAAAGATGAGAAAGAAAGGAAGGAAGGAAGATGATACAATGAATCTCAGAAAAAAAATGTGTGATTTTTTTCAAGATTTATTCTAAAAATTATGTTTACTTTTTTTTCTTTGGTAAAAATGTATAAAAAAATAATAAAAAAGCTAAAACTTTTAAAAACTGTGAAAAGCCCGAAACATTTCTTGACGTAATAAGTTAATCCAGAAGTTTAACAACTCCGTTTAACCTTAACGAAAAAAAAAATAAATTGACCGAATTCGACCTTTTACAATGTCCACTATTACATTGTTGTGTTTTTTTGTCTTCCTTGCTCCTCCTTTTTTTTCTTTTAGGATGAAATTTTTTTAAGGACAAAAAACAACATCACTCAAATATCTTCTTCTTCTTCCATTTCGGGGTGGGGCTGAGATAAAAGTGTTCATATTATTTGTTTTGGCATATCTCTTTTGAAGAATAAAAATTTGAAAAAGATAGTCTTCAAATATATCAAATTGCTTTTTTTAGTTGAAAAAAGATTATGAATATCCCATCCATTCTTTTATTACTTTAAATTGTTTAAAACTTTTTTTTACAATCTTTATTAGCTTTATTTTTAGTTTCATGTGTTTTGTTTCAAAAAATGCAACAATATTAAAATTATAAAATTCTTTATTTGAATTAATATAAAAAAAAATTGAGAAAGGCACATCCATTTATTTTGCAAAATTTCAAATACAAAGTTTTAAAAAAATGTTAGAGAGAAAGCTAAACGAAACTGTAATGGATTTTATTAATTAAAAAGACAAGAAGACTAGCTTGCTGACATTATAAAAATTTTAAAAAGAATTTAAAAAAGGCAAAAATGGTATTATTTTTAAAAATATTTCAAAATAAGAAAGTATAAAAAAAATTAACCAAACTCATATTATGTAAGGTCGATTTAGAAAATTGGTGACATGTTAAGCAAAAACTACACGTAAAATTAAAAAGAAAAGAAAAAAAGAATCTAACTAATTAAACCTATTGCGTTTAAATAAAGCAGCGTGCATTTAAATAATTAAATGCTTCTGCAAAAAAAACGCGATACAGTATGGCACACTATTAATAACTAGAAATAATAATCATTTACTTATTTCAAAGAGTAATTTAGAAATTTTGTTGCTAACACTCACTAAAAAAAAAGAAACAAGAGAAAAGCAAAATAAAGAGAAAAATAACTCAAAAATGGAGATTTTGGGTTAATGAGAGTTTAAAACGAAGAAAAAATAAAGTATAAAACGAAAAACACGGGGTTGAAGAGACTTAAAACAAGAAAAATAAAAGACAAGCGGGCTGTTAAAAAAAGGAAAAACAGAAAAAAACCCGCTGAAATGTTTTCGAATCTTTTGTTTTTTTAAAAAATTATTACGGTATTTGGTTGAGGTTTTTTTAAAAAGGAAGAAGGCAAATGAAAAAAAAAATTAAAAAGTTGGTGTAGTTTGTAAATTATTTGTCTCTGAATTATCTGATCGAATACTATCTGATGAAGTATATTCCGTTGAACATATGGAATCAGGCGTTGCCGTGCTGCTATGTTGTTGAGTAATGTATCCTTGGCTTCCACTTAAATTATGTCTTCTTTTGGAGTATACTGATGCAGCAGAGGGGAGATCAAGAGAGGGATCCTAAAGATAAGCCATCAACACTTTTTTCGAACAATTTTAAATTACGAACCGTTTTAACTTCAACTTTTTTACCATTTATTGAATGTTGTTTACCATGAGCTTTACACTTTGAAACAGATTCTTTGTCTTCAAAAACAACAAAACCAAAACCTCTTGGATGACCAAGAATTTCAATTTGTTCAACACTTCCAAATGTTTCAAAATGCTGTCGAAGACCATCAACTGTATGATAATCCCAATGTATCCCTTAACAATGCCCAAGTTGACAAAAATCTTAGAATTTTTACTTATTCAATCTTACCAGATAAAATAACTTTACAATCTTGTTGAGGCTCAACTTCAAGAAAATATGGTGGATTGTTAGCAGTCATGGGTAACATTTGCTCTCTTGGAATGGCACGTTTGGGATCCACAACTTTGCCATTAATTGTATGCGGTCTACCATTCATAGCAGATTCGGCCATTTGAATTGTTGCATAAGTAACAAATCCAAAACCTCTTGACTGCTTTGTTACAGGATCCCTTATAACAATGCAATCAACAACAGCTCCCCATTGTGAATAATACTCTCTCAACTGTAAACTTTTAATGTTTAATTTATCTAAAAATATTTAAAGTGAACCAACTTGATCATCAGTTGTTTCATGATTAAGACCACCAATAAATAATTTTCTCATTTGTGCAGGTCCTTCACCAATTCCAATACTTCCATTTGGAATTGGACTTACTGCTCCATTGGACATTAGGGTAAGGGGTGACGATGCATAGTATGATGGAATTGTTGTACCCATTGGTGGGGTCATACTCGAAACTGGATGCGGATAATAGGTAAGATAACCGTTTACCGATCGAATAGGTAAATAAATTGCAGGCTGTACAAACACACCATCTAACAAAATCAAGTAAAGTGAAAAAGCAATTGTGGAAGCAAAAAGGTGAAGTATAAAAAGGGGGAGAAAGACAAAAAACTTGACGAATAACTTTAAGCTAAGGTGTGCAGACAAATGATTAAAGACAAAAAAAAATATTTTTTTAACTCTTTTTTTGAAACAAACAACTTTTTTTGTTATGTTTTTAAGAAATAAATTGGGATTTTGAAAAAAAATAGCATTCCAATGTTTTTTTTTGTTATGCTGCACTTTTCTCAACCTTTAGCTTTTTTTATTATGTCAAGCTTTTAAGGATTTTGCGTGTTTTACTATTTTTAAATAGTTCAAATTAGGAATAGAATAAAAAAGTTGGAAAATATAACACAAAACCACACCGTGTAAGCTAAAATATTTGAAATTGTATTTTTTGGGGGAACAAAAGTGAAGGTTTACTCCACAGGTTACGAAACAAATAAATGAATTGTGAAAAATAAGTTTTTTTTCTAATTAATTTTGTTTTAAAATATCGTAAACATAAAAAAATAAATCTTAAATAAATTTTACGGTGCAATTTCGAAAACAAGCGGTTAGCAGAAAAAAGGGTGTTAATGTGGAAAAACACATACAGTATGATTTTTTTTAAAGTTTCCTTACCTGTGGAGTAAACCTGTGGATACATTGATTGAAAAGAAAAAGCTGCAACCGTCTTGTAAAGCAACCGTTAAAGTCCTTAAATAAACAAAAAATATTCTTGTAACAACGATCAAAGAAAAAATAAAAGAAATATTTGAAAGAATTTTAACTTTTTTACAAATATAATAATTGAAAAAAATAAATGGAATAACTTTATATCATTGAGACCAAAAAACATGAGATAATAAATAAATAAAAAACACAAAACGAAATAAGTTAAATTAGCTACCCGGAGTATCATTGATTGAGTTATCAGGGGTTTCTTCGGCTACCGGTTGTTGTTCTGTAGTATCCATTGGTTCATCGGATTTTACAGATTGAGATTCTTTTTCTACAATTGGTGTAGATTCTTTGGATTCTGGATTATTAACAACAGGAGAACGACGATTTCGATTATTAAATCGTTGTTGTTGAGATTGATTTTGATTACGTTTAAGAATTTCTATTGGAAATGGAACTTCTATACTTAATAAAGACGGAATGTGAGAACTTGATGATGATTGTGGATTTTGAGCAGGAGATTTTGATCCCATTCCCGAAAGATTCAAATTAATAAGTGGAGCAATTTGTGGATTTTGTTTACGAAAATTATTGACTCCAGCGGCAGATGGCGTTCCTGTAGGAAGTTGAGTCGGAATAAGTGAAGTATCAGATAATAAGCTACTATTCTGAAAAAAAAAACAAATATGTAAAAAATTAAATACAAAAAAATACAAAAAATTTTACCAAATTTGAAGGATTTTGAGCAAAAAGCGGTGCCGTATTTGCAATATTAAGTCCAGGTATCAAAACTGGAGCAACTTTTGGTGGAATTTGTTGTTTACTTTGGAATGGTGGTAAAATAACTTTAGGTTCAGAAGTAGACAAGTTTGATTGTAAGAGCAAATTTGGTTGCGATGAAATATTTTGTGGAGTAGCTAGACCCATCATTGGAGGTGGAATATTCATTGGAGGAAGAATATTTGAAGCAACCATAGCAGGTGGTGTATTAAAGCTTGATAAACTTGGTTGAGAAATCATTGGTGGAACAAAATTTAATGGAGAATTTCGAGCTGGTGAACGCTCTTGTGGAGGAGGATTTGATACAAGCGGTGGAGCGTTATGAGTTTGAGCCAAATCAGTTGGCAATTCAGTTGTACGATCATTTTCACTCTCTTCGGTGTAATTACGATGAACATTGTCACCAGAAAATGATGGTAAAGCTGTAGGTGCAACGAAAAAACTTGTTGGTAAAGTTGGGGGTGGAATATCTGCTACATAAGTATATCCAGTAGTTGCAGGTCGAAAATCACGAGATAAAACTTGATAATTATGCATTTTATCATAATATTGATTAGGTTCAGGTTCTCTAAAAATTAAAAACATTTTCATACTTTCAAAAGAAACAATAAACTCACTCCTCGGTATTCATTTTCTCAACAAGATGAGATTCATAAACTTCAGTACTTCGATGCCATGAATTAATAATATTTCGAACTTGTTTAGCTTTATTCATTTTAGCATCCAATAAATTACCTCCAACGATATTTGCGTTTTCTTCATATTTATCAACACATTTCAAAGCTTCAATTGATAGCCGGCTAAAAAATTGAATATTCTTTTATTCGTCAATTGCTAACAAAAACATACTCGTGAAGATTATCAAATTCGCGATAAATGTCAGAAAGTTCAGCAATAAATGACGATAATTCATAGAAAGTTGCAGCAAATTCATCAATATCAAAATTTTCGACATCTGTTAATCGCTGAAAACGGAAACAATTTAATTTTAAAATATTTAACAAAATAGAAAAGGATAATACTTCATTAAACATATTCAATTGATTAAAGAGATGAAGAATATTATCTCGAACATCTTGAAGACGATTTTCTAATGCTTCACCATCCATTAATAAATTTTGTGAAATTGCATAATCCAAATTTCTAAAAAAACTTTTAATAAAACTTGGAGAATAAAAATAATCAAGATTTTTACCCATTAAAAGCATTCATCGGTTGATTGAAATTTGATCCATTGCTAAAAATATATCAATTAAAGGATATTTAAAATTATAAAAATAACAAACCTTTCAAACATTTGACTATTTTGATTATAAATTGCCATTGCTTCATCCTCTTCATTATCAGTTGTAAGTTGTCCATCACTATGTTTACTTGCATTATCATCAATTTCTTCTGTTTCACTCTTTTTTGATTCAGATGCTTTTTCTTCTGCACCAGATTCTTCTTCCTCTTCTGGTTCAATTTCAAAAATTTTCTTCTCTTCAATCTTTTCTTCAACTTTCTCTGCAATCTTTTCTTCAACCTTCTCTTCAATATTCTCTTCAAACTTCTCTTCAACATTCTCTTCGATATTATCTTCAACCTTCTCTTCAATATTCTCTTCGACTACAGCAGTTTCATCAGCAATATCACCCTCAGAAACAGCAGCAATATCAATACCACTTTTATTTTCGGTATGCTGTGAAATTACATCTGATAAAGCACCATCTTCACTATCAGCAACATCGTGATCGAGTGGAGTAGACATTGCAACATCCGATTTATCGATGACACCTTCCTCCTCTGCCATATTTTTTTATGTTCCTATAAAAAAAAAGTATTATTCAAATTAGGTTTTTCTCCTTCTTTTTTTTATCATTGATTGAATAACAGTTTAATATGATATTATTATAAAAATATCATTTTTTTGTCTACATCGTAGACGAAGAGAACACGAAAAAAAGCGAAGATCATTTTGAAGGAAAGAAATTGATAAGGCCCAAAAAAAGACTTCTGAGATTGTCGTGTCTCCTTCTTCTTCTTCAACACTGTTTTTAAGAAGCAAAAAAATCCAATAACTTTTTTTGTCAAAAAAATAAAGGTAGCGTATTGATTGAAGGATAAAAAGCAGTTGATTTGCGTGGGGTTATTTGAAAGACTTTAAGTCAAATCTATGAAGTTCGGGTTTGTCAACGACGTCAGTCAGTTCATTATTTCTTCAATTGCCGCAGCAATGCTCAAACTGCATTTTTTGAGCGTGCTCGCTGTATGCTCGATGTTGCTGTTGCTGCTGCTACTTGCTTATTGAAGAAATAATATAACAGGGGCAGCTCAGTTATTTTAGTTGACAACAGTGGCAGCGCAAAATGGGTGAGCCTTTTTTAAAAAAAACTACGACGACTTTTGAGTTGCTTGTCGTCGTCTTCTTCGATGTTGTTGTCAGAAAAAAAAGATGAGCGCGTTAGGAAAAGAGAAGAGAAAATTTGATTGTTCAATGTGCTCTTAGCCCCTGTTTTGCACGACAAAAGTGATCCCCTTTTCCATTGTAGAAAGAAACCATTGGCCTTTGCACTTCTGTTTCTTTTATACTTTTAAACTTCAATATGTCGCATGATGGTATCAACATGTGGAAATTGCAACATTTTCAAAAACACAAGAGCAAATATTATATATTTTATTTTTTATGCTATATTTCCTAATAATAATAAAACGACATAAAACCGAGAAAAAGACACATAAATGAAAATTCTTGAAGAATAATAAGGAAGAAATTTGAGCTTAAGGGATAAAGCACAAAACAAAAGTTTTTTTTGAAAGTTTTAATATCGATAGCAATTTTACACAAAATAATCCTAAAGAATTATTTTGTTCTCCTCCCTTAAAACTCTCAAAACTTTCACATTATTCCTCAAAAAATTTATACAATTAAAAGTTGCACAGCCTATTTGGATTCTTTTTCCATTTTAATAAGTTCTTTAACTCCATCATACATCTGTCGTACCTGAAAAAAAGAAAAGAAATTAAACGCTTCAGAATTCAAGATTTTAAAAAACTTACTGCTTGATATTCACTAATACCAAGTCGTTGCTTATTAGAAATATCCATAACACCTCCTTCACCTTCTTCTGAATGTTCACCATGAATACCACGAACTTGAAGATTCATTTTATCACAAATTTCTTTAAAATCTTTTCGAGCAGAAACTTTTGGAAGTTTGATATGAACAGAAGCACGAACAGTTGAGCCAAGATTCGTTGGGCAGAAAGTTAAGTAACCAAGATGAGGATCACGAGCAAATGGAACCATTTTTTCAATATTCTAAAAATAAATTCAAAACTTTATGGTAGAAATGGAATCTAATACAGTAATAACCTACTTTAACCCCACGAATGAGACGATCAAGAACATTTCCAACATCAGAACCTTGTTGCATTGAAATAAGGCGAAGATGATCTTCTTCATTTACCCAAATGAGGAAAGTTTTATCATTATTATGGAAGATACCGCGTCCCGAAGGCCAATATTTACAAGCATTTGCATGTTGAAGATGACGATCACCTTCTTTGAAAAGGAAATGATCAGCAATAAGTCGATTTTGTGTTTCTTTCTTCATTCCTTGAAGAGGATAATATGTGCCTTTGAGGTCATCATCTTTAACTTGTTCCAAAGCATTTTTAACTTTTTCTTGCATAATTAAATAATCATCTCCAGTCAAAAGAGGATTAAATGGATATCCACGAAGAGTACGTCCACATCGAATACTAAAACGGCAAAAACTATATAAAATAACATTTGAATACAGTAAACAAACCGAGTAGAAATAATGTATTTGCCATCAGGGTCAAGAGGTTCAAGTTCTTTTGTTCGACCTTCACCAAGATCAACATCAGGTTGTTTATCATTTGGACCAAAGCCATGGTATTCTTGAATAATTGGATCAAAGAGAGCAGCAAAGACTTTATATGAATCACTATCAGGAGCATATACTCCAACACTTGCATCAGGATTAAAAACTCCTAAAATAAAAATGTAAAGCAAAAGAATTTGTTAACATTCACGTACCTGATCGAATAACATCATATAAAGTTGCTCCAAGCTTGGTCTTCTTGTATTTTAGTTTATCCACAACACTTTGAGTCAAGTGCTTTTTTAACAAAGAATTGCATTCAGAATTATCTTGAAGAGTTTTATATGCATTTTCAATCTTTTTAATATTAAATGCATTATTTTCGTTAATTTGTTCATTTGTATAAATCATATCCCTAACCTAAAAGTTTTGATATTTAGTAGAAAGCTTCTATGATTTTATAAAAGCACATACGTATGGATAAGCAACTCCATAACCACCTGCAACCCCGATCAAACCCGCCAAGCCGCCGACAACAATACGTTTGTGAAGAGCCGTCATGTTGCCTGAAAAAAATGCCGATAAAAATTAATTAAAAAGTTTCAATTATAAAACATTTTGTATTCGAATGTCGAACATTAAAAAAAAATTTTTTCTAAACAAAAATAAAAAAAATGCATTAACATTTCCAAATGGGACCAAAACTCGGACGTGAACTTAAAAAAATTTGTTTCGGGGAAAAAAAACTTAATCGTGTGGTTTTTATCACAACAATCAACAAAATAATTTTAATCAAATTTTTAAGATAATAACTTTTATTTTATTATAAAGTTTACAGTAATATTTTTGATAATGTTTATTTAATGGCGCGACCAATTCCTCCTGAACGCCATTCATCACAAAGTACTTCAACTTATGGGTTTAGTGAAGTGGATAAATTCTTAAAAAATACAAATAATACAAATTTCATGCCAAATTATAATTTAAGTAACGGATTACGGTATGATATTGAACCAAGAAGGCGGGATATATCTAAAGATCAAGTACCGTCTCCTGGAACATTGTATGATATTGATGTAAGGATTATCTTTAATTTTAGTTGTTTAAAAACATTTAATTTTTTGTTTGAAATATTTAATTTGCCATTGCATAATTTAATTAGTATTTGTTATAGCAATCACGTGCTTATCATGGATATAACGAAGGTGAATCACCAAAACATCGTTCAAGGCAGAAATCTGGATATTCAAATCGGTATTATGAACAAAAAGATAATAATATGATTGAAGATAGATATCCAGATGGTTTGTTTTAGAGATAAATTTAAATACAAACTAAACTTTGTTGTTTTATTTTAAGAATCTCCAGTATCTCCAACTTCAGAATATTTTTATCGCCATGATAAATCTCGAAAATCTACTCTTAAATCAGCAGTAAATTCAATATTTCGTATTTTCCGTAATAAAAATGCAAATCATAAGGATGATTCACAGTTGTATATGGGTTCCAAAAATATATCAAATTCAGCACATGTGGTATGGTGTAATTTCTTTTTTTGATGGAAAAATATATAATCCATTCCCAATTTTCATTTACCAGCTTGTTTACATCTCTTTCAACATTTTTTAGGTTCATCGAAGTGGAAGTAATCGAGGAAGTGGAAGCAGTAATTTTCAACGAACTCATTCTTTCTCTGCTCCAAGTAGACAAGATCGTTCTCGTTCTGCAAATGCTCGAGAAATAAATAATACTGTAATAACAAGGGAAGAACCGCGGCGTATTGTTGAACAACAACTTTCACCTCTTCAACAACATCCAAGAATTCCACCAAAAAGTGAAATTCTTGAAGCAAAAGCTAAATTACAGCCATTAAATCGTGATAGCAGTGGCCTTCCAATATCTAATCCAATGCCAATTCGACAACCCCAACAACAACAAATTGTTCAACAAGTTCAACAAATTGTAATTCAACGACCAACTCCTTGTCAAACTGGTATTATTAATCATGGAAATAGTTGTTATATGAATTCAATATTGCAATGCCTAGCATGTACAGATAAATTTGCGCAACTTTTTGTAACTGATAATTATTTGAAATATCTTGTAAGTTTTTTATACTGTATTTTTTCATGTTTAACAATGATTACTGTAGAAAAAGTCTTCTGGACAAAAAACTGAAAAGAATGTTAGTACTGTATTAGCCTTGGTACTACAAAATATGTGGTTTAATGGTGAAATAGATAATGCTGTATGGAAGCTTTCACAAGTGACCGCAGAAAATAATTCGCAGTTTGGGAATGCTTATCAACAGGTTTTTTTGCTGTTTGAATATATTTCTGATTTTTATGATAAACTTTTAAGGATGCTCAAGAATATTTAATTTGGTTATTGGATAAAATTCATGAAGAATTAAAAGATGAAAATTGTCGAAATCATATTACTTCAAATAATCGAAACATGAATAGGTCTGAGGAAGAGTTAGCCGAAGAATCTCTTACCCGTCTACAAGATGGTAGTTGTTCAGCCATAACAAAATTATTTTGTGCTCAATTTCGTTCATCAATTGAATGCGTTTCATGTAAATTTAGGAATCTTAGTTTTGATCCTTTTCGATGTGTTTCTTTGACAGTTTCACCAAAGTTTGTCTGATTATTACTGTAGCATTAATTTATTTTTTTGCCATTTTTTCAGCAAAAATTTGCATCTTTTTTCTGCTATTTGGATTCCCTACAATGTTGATAGAAGTTTAACGAGATATGGACTTCGAATGAGATCAAATAGTACAATCCATGAAATGATTGCATTTTTGTCATCACAAGTTCGAAATATGTCAGAAGATTTTACAATCCCGTGTTTACTTCTGTCAAGTGGAATGTGCCATCTTCTTGATCCAAGAATACAAATTCCTATAAATACAAGTTGTCCATTAGTTTTAATTGAAGTTCCAGATGGTGATGTAAAATCAGCGAATACAGATTATATTGCAACAATTTGTACATTCGCAGCTGGATACGGTAATGACTCAAAACGACATGGCTTTCCATTTGTTGTTGTTGTACATCGAATGTGGAATTATACAAAAATTTTGGAAGAAATTTTACATCGTGGTAATGATTTAATCAATTACCGTATTGCTGGTCTTTCAACTCATCGAGAGCATTGTAAAGTTGTTGTTGGAGATGCAAATGAAGGAGCAGTTTTGGATCCAGGATTATCATTTCCACTATTAAGTTGTAACACACAAAATCAAACATCATATAATGATAATCGAATGCCAATTTTACAGTTGACAATTAAAGTTAGCGTAAATTATGCAGAAAGGTTTATAAGAAGTTTTATTCAAATTTGAAAAAATGCATTAATTTTTAGCTTCTTCAAAAATCAACCTGAACTTGTCAAAGATCATCCTTCTTTGACATCAAATGATCTCTATGTAACATTGGAGGATTTACTTCATGAATATGTTCAACCTGAGGTATTGGATTGGAAATGTACTGGTTGTTTAAAAAATGTTGGCCGAAAACAACTTAAATTTCATTCTGTTCCACCTGTTTTAATATTTCATTTGAAACGATTTCATTTGGTAAGGATACTGTAATTCTATTAATTTCTTCATAAAATCATTAAAACTTGCAGGAAGAAGATGGAACAATGAAACGTGTTGAACGACCTGTTAGAATTCCACTTGAAAGTCTTTCAATGAGTCCATATATTTGTCGTCCAGATAATAAAACAAATATGTTAAGAAAAAAATATTGTAAAATTGATTCAGATCTTAGTAATGGAGATGTCAGAGGACTTTCAAATGATGAATATATTTATGATTTAATTGGAGTTGTTCATCATTATGGTGATCGAATTAATTCTGGTCATTATACCGCAACAACAAAAAATCCAGTTGATAATAAATGGAGAGCATTTGATGATGTTCGAGTTACATCTGCTGAACAAAAAGATATTACATTTTCATCAAGTGCATATTTATTATTTTATGAAAGGCGACAAACTACTTCTGCAATGTCTGCAAGATCTCGTCCACCACCCCATCATTGGTTTGAAGATGTTCCACAACATATTGCAGAAAGAAGTATTCGTCGAAATCTCTCTAATGGAACCCTCAACAATAATAATTCTAATCATAATAACTCTCATGTAAGCGGGGTTAAAACCCTTCCACGTCCAACTTTTACATCATATTTACCTGAAAATGGCCCCATTAATAATACTACTACCGTTAATGGACGGGTAACAAATGGTGATCGTTCACGATCTTATCAAAATCTTTCGGGATCAAAGTATGAAAGTGATGCCCCGCCGCGTCGTAATGTTTATTAATCAACTTAAAAAAATTTGCCTTTCCTTAATAACCGCTATACATAATTAACTGTTTCTTTTCCTTTCTCTCTATCCTTCCTTTTTTGCTAATATTATGTCCCAGGAAATATATATGTATATGTATTTTATTTCATGACTTTTTGCTTCTAATATGGTATAATTTACTTTCGTGCAGATCTTGATATAATTAGTCAGACGCAAAATATTTAAGTCTATTCATTTTATAAAATTTTCTCCCTGTATATCTTTTACTTTTTTGCTCGGTTGCCTTAAATGTAGTTTTTTTTACTTCTTTTTACCGTTGAAACTTAAAAAAATATTGTTAAGAAAATTTTTGTGGTATATTTGACAAATATTCACTTTTAGTAAAAAATATGTTCTATTTAATTTTTAAAATTGTAAATAAAGGCACTATTTTATATTTGAAATACAAAATCATGATTACTTTATTCTATTAAAATAAATTTTTACTGTAAATTACCGTTTTCCCATAATTAAGGATGACTGGGAACCTGCAACAAAGTTTTTTTCATTCAGAATACAAGTCAAAAGTTCGAGCCCGCGGAGAAGACAAAAAATATTTTTATCATTTAAGATAGCATGATCTCTTTTAAAGTAATTTGAGAGAATCGTTATACAATCAGAAGTTGAATATGGAAATGCCAAAAATTGAAAAACCTCGAATTATTTTGAATACTGCTGAGCTAAAAGAATTGAATTCAATTCGAAGTGCCTTCACTTGTAGAGATGAACCGTTGAATAATTTTAAAGCTGCATCATATCTTGAAAAAGCTGTTCATGATCCCTCAGATATCATGAATATCACAATTCGAAGAACTGTTTAAACTGCAAAAAAGCTTCCAAGATTCCAAGAAATTAGTAATGATGGAAAATTGGTTATAAGTTTTTTTTTCAAATTTGAATTATCTGGGACGCCATCAGTGTGGGACCCTTCAGGGTATATCTCCCTCCAAAATCATATGTCATAAATCCTTTAGTCGTTCACCGCCATTGACAAAAGATCAAAGGCGGCGTCCTTGTTGAAGGGGTTATGGTAGTTTTGTAAAAACTACCAGAAACACAATTTCTGGTTGATACAGTAATATAATATATTACAGTAATTTTTTTAAATTTTTTTAATAACGAGCAATATTCTTTAATTGTTTTGAAAAATTTACAATTGGTGACTGTAGTTACCGTAACCTCATTAAGTATTTAGCATTTTTCTATTTTTTAGCATCAATAATTGATATGTTAACAATTCGAGGTGTGGTCTTACTTGATGAAAAAATGAAGAACTTTAGTACCCCAGTTTTGGGAAAAGAAACAAAAGCAAACAGCCGTGCTTTTTTTGCCAGCTTTATTTTCAAAAAGCATTTTTGACACCACTGCTTACATGTTTTGCGCAGGCTAGAGATTTTCACGCTTCCAAAAATCTTTATAAATATTTCGTACATTTGCATCAAACAATCTTAATGTTGTGGAGAATGTCCACAATTAGAATAATTTACATAATTTACTTTTATTCACTTTGAAAATCTATAAAAACCCTTTCTCGCTTTCTTTTGTTGTTCATTCTTTTATATTATTTTGTGGTGATAAACGTTCTTCATTTATTCACTCTTTCAAACATACTTATCTGTGGTAGAAGAGCAATTCTTCTCCATATGGAAATGTTCAAATTACCGTGCTCTCGTGTATTCCTTTGTTCATAATGTTTGCTTGTTAGTGTTGCTTAAGAAACGTAAATTTTTAGGATGGGTAAAATCAGTGATTCATTGATTAAAGAAATCAAAGAACTTGGTGATGGATCAGTTGAAGATCAAAAACAAGCTTGTGACCTAATGGAACAAAAAATATTTGTTAGAAAACATTGTACTGATAATTCTGTAATCCCGAAACTACTTCCAGTAATTGTTAAATTAATTACATCTGAAGAGCAAGTTTTAATTTTTGTCTTATTTTATTTGTTATTTTATATTTTAGTCAATCTTTAAAAGAACTTGCCGCTTCTTTTGTTGAGATAATTACATTTACATCAGATTCTCTTCGAACTGATAAAGAAAATACTCAACTTGTAATTGATCACCATGCAACTGAAAATCTGGTCAAATGTTTATGCTTTTCTCACAACAATGAAGCAGTTATTGCTCAGTGCTTACGATGTTTAGCAAATATTTATAAGGATTTTCCTGCTGAAATTATGAAACATAATGCCCTTCCATCAGTCATCGAATGCCTCAAATCAAAGAATGATGAAATATTATGCTGGGCTGTGGAGATTTTGGAAAATGTTTCAAAAAATTGTGAAGAAAGTATTCTAGTCATTTTTGAAGCTGGTGGAATTGTTGCTTTGAAAAACATTATGGAATCATCAAATAATCCTAAATTATTCTTGAAAGCTCTTAATGTTTTATCATGTATTATTTGTCATAATGCTGAATCATGTCAATACGTACTTGATATTGGTATTTTGAATTTGATTGAAACTACTTTTAAACATTTATTTGATGATATAAAGAGAAGACCACGACGAAGTTGTTTGAATGTTTCGGATAACAGGTAACCAATTTTAGTATTAAAAGGTCGTCCAGATATGACATCATCTAAAAATCAGCTTTACCCCTTAATCATCAAAGGCGGCACAATCACATCCTTCCCCTGATGTCACATCTGCACGATTTTTTACAGTTCAGTCTGGATTTTAAGCGATCCCAAGTGACCGGAAAATATCGCGCAAAATCGAAGTTTGATGAAATTTTGGTTTTTTAGTGAAACTCAAGAAAATATTAAACTTTTTGCAATTAAGTTTATTTTGAATGCAACATACTATAATGAAAAACAAGTTGATATGGTGCTTGAAAAAACTTTTATTCCATTGATTCTTAAACAGATTGGCGGAACAACTTCTGACATCATTAAAAAGGTGAGTTTCGTAGAAGAATGTTTAAATATTTTTTATAATGCTATTTTAGGAATCTGTTATGGTCATTGGTAATATTATTGAAAATAAAGCCAGCTTTATTCAAAATTTATTAAATGATGGCATTATTTCTTTACTCTACAAAAACCTTGGAAGCCAAAATTCTGAATTCCTCGAAATTGTTTTGGCAACTTTATTCGATATAATCAAATATTCTGGATATGATGAAACTGTTCGTCAAAAAATTAAGGAATGTGGAAATCCAGAAATGCTTCAGAATCTTCTTCAACGGGAAGATCTTAAAGGATTTCCAAAGGACATTCACAATTTTGTTGATGGAAACGTCAAAGTTGAACTTTGTGCAAAGTAAATTTATTTTATCAAAATAATGAAACACAATATATAACTTTTAGTGAATCGGATGAACATAATGAACAAGGATCTGTACCTGAAAATGAAATTGTTCGTGAATTTGATCATAGTCATGTTGGAACTCAAGAAATTGCAACAGCTGCTCAAGATTTTGTTGCTGGAAATGTCAAAGATGAACCTGGAATTATTGTAAAACTTGAATCAAGGTAACTATTTTAATGTTCGAATAAAATAATATATTTGCTTATTTTAGCGAATTCAGTGAACAAGTAGTAGTACGGTCAGATGCAGCTCGAAATCAAAATTTCAATGAATATGGTGAATTCTCTGATACCGATTTTAATGATATTAATTTGGAAGCTCAAAATAATGTTACTGTAGAAACAGGGTAAAACATTGAGTGTTAAAACATAGCTTTTTTAAGATGATTTTTAGTACAATCAATGAACAAAATCGACTTTCTGCAGATATTATTGGTACACAAGAAAATAAGCGAAAATCGGATGCATCTGAACAAGCTGAACCACTTTCTAAAAGAAGTAGAAATGGTCAATCTTCAAATGAGTAAGCTTTTATCTTTTGTGAGCAGTATGCTTGAGATCAAGTATTTGCGGTATACAATAAATGAGGGGGAGGGGAGTTTGAAAATTTTTTTTAAAATACCCGACGTCAGATATGGACAATCCCTTGTGAGCAGTATGTTTTAGGCCACGCATTTGCGGAACTTAACGTTAAACATTTTTTGTTAATTTAAGAAATTCTGCGTCAAGCATTCGTTAATTTATTTTCTTTTTTTCAGAAATGTTTCACGCCATTCTTCACCTGAGCTACATCAATTATTGTGTACCCTAATGAATCCTCCTCTTGAATCAATTCGTAATTCGGAGAATGCTATCACACCTTCAGATGCTAATGTTTTCTCAAGTTTGCCTGAAGCAACAACTTCTCATACAACAAATCGGTAAAAATAATTCTTTTGTCTACCAATTCGTTTAACAATTTTTACAATTTTTTAGAGATCAAAATGATGCTTTTTCTTCTATTAAGTATTTTATCCCTTCTGAAGCAGATATTGTTAAATATTGCGAAACTTTGAATTTGGATTTTGATCGAAAAACTTTTCTTGAATTTTTTTCAAATTTTGATTTTGCAACAATTACTTCTGATTCAAAGCCAAAAAGTTTTTATCCCACAAATGATAAATCTGGATTTGGATGTTTCTCTCTTTACTTTACTGGAAAAGAATCTTATGCTGATAAAATTCGGAACGAACTTTGTCTTAAATATATCCATCTTTTGGATTCATCTGGAAGTTCAAGTAATTTTTTAAATTCCGTTTCGTTACCGTAATCTTTAACATTTTAGGTAATGAAAAATTGAAGCAGATTTTTTATAGTAATTCAATGACATCTGAACATTTGGAAATAATTGTTCGTTGGTTAAAGTGCAGAATTATGGTCTATTCAGATGAAAATGGTTGGGAAAAATATGGTGATTGGGAAGCCGAAGATAAATTTGTTCCAATTTTTGTTTTGAAGAAAATTCAATCTGGAAATGATTCCGGTTTCGAAATTGTTTTGTCTTTTGATTTAAATTAATTTTTGCTTTAGCAAGTGCCATTTTTCACTAATTTTTGTTTTTGTTTCCTTTTTCTAATGTTTATGTTGTGCTAATGCTAATTAAAGATATTATGTTTTGTATCAATAAAATTGTGTTTTTTCAGTTAACAATTTAAAATTGTTTTTTATCGTAGCAAAATACTTTTTTACGATAGTGTTCTTTTAAAAAACATGTATTTTGACTCAAAACTAAGCATTGTGTTGGGCGGCCCAACTTGGGCCCACTTTTTGAAAGCTCGGTGCCCTCGGACCTTATGCAAAATTTTTAACATTTTTTAAAATTCACTACTTTGATGTTTTGACAAAAAATATCCAAAAAACGATGTTGAATAAGGAATTCCATGTTTTTATATCATATTTTTCTATGAAATAATACAATTTTTCCTATTAAATAATAAAATTGTTAAATGAATTTTGAAAATGTCTTTATGATAATAATATTGTCTTTTGTAATAAAAATGTCTATTAGAGATTTGAATTAATGATTTTTTTGTTATCTACAGTATACTTTCACGTCTTAGTTTCATTTCAGTAAAATGCTCAAATTCAATGTATAAACAAAGGATACAAAAATTTTTATTTAACGGAAAACATATCTTGCAAAAGTTATCAAAAACAATAGAATTTGATAAAAGACAGTTTCAAAGAAATTATAAAGTAACATTCTTCAAGGAGCAATTTTGAAGATTTTGTATTCATAACCATTCAAAGATAATGTTGCTTCAGAAGCATCAACAATTTTATCACCATCAACACCATCTTCAGTAACAAAACTGGCATGTTGCAATTGGTCAGTCATAGCTGCGTTAACCAAGGAACTGTATGGAACATCAATTTTTGAAGGTTGCTTGTTGAAAGCAAGAACATAATAAATGTTATCATGACTGTAGCGAACAACAGAATGATCAGAGGTGAAATTCAATTTTGCAAAACGAAGTTTATGGCGAAGAGTGCCTAATCCTTGGAAACGTTCTCGAACATTATGAGATGAATAAGGGAATCCAGGCTAAAATAAAAACAAATTAAACTTTGATTTAAATACTGTAAAAAACTTACAGCATAATATCCTTCAAGTTTAGGGAAAAAACGTGATTCTTTTGAATCAGAAAATCCATCATCTTCACCTTCCCAATGCATAAGACCAAGTTGAGGCTGAGCACCAAGGGCCCGTTGATGAGGAGGAATAACAGCATTTTCAAGACCGTATTCATCTCCATAAAGTGTATGAGCAGTTGGATAAATGAAAAGTCGCAAAGCATTCAACAAAGAAGCAAAATTAAAATGATCAACATTTGGTCTAAAAAATTAAGATTAAAAAAATTTAATAAAACTGATAAAAACTTACTTGGGTAAAGCAAAACGATCACGATAAACGGAATTACCAAGACAAGTAACAGATGCATTTGTGGTTTCAATAATTGTTTGATTTGCATATTTCAAATGAGCATCGATAACAGAAAGTGGAGTTGCAGTTTGTTTGTCATGAGGATCTGTGACAATTACAGAGGCATGAAGCTTCATACAAGCAGCAGTTTGCTGACATCCAACAAAAATAGCACTACAAAATTATCTACATGTTTAAAAGCGAAAACAATTCCTAAACTTACAAATTATTATCATTAACTTGTTGTTGAATTTTAGAAATAAGTTGATTGTAACCAGATACCGAAATATCAGTAAAATTATCTCCATGAATGTAGACACCATTGACGCCAAGATCTTTTAAAATTTTAACACTTCGTAAAAGGACGACATGACTTTCAGCATTTCCAATATCAAGATAACCATTCTTGACGTAAGAAGTACGTGAATATGTACTGTTAGGAGAAACGTGAAGTGGAATATCAACAACAATTTTAACATCATTATCAGCAGCAGCTTTAACAAGATTAGAAAGTTGATCTTTACCGCCAACTCTTGCTGCAATTGTATCATAGGATGCAACTTCACGAGGACCAAAATCATCTTTGTAATAATCAAAAACAGAAGTAAGAAGAAGGGTATCAACTTTAATATCATCGGTAAAATATTTGAGTTTATCTTGAACACCTTTAAAATCTCCAATAATATCTCCATCAGAATCACGGAAACTTGGAACAAAGATCTATAATGTGATCAATTAAAAAGCTCAAATTTGATTTAATTAAATTTAACTTACTTCATAAGTATTAGCAACAGTATACCAGGCTTTATCGGTATTAACATCAGTTCGAGGGCTCATAACGATAAGAACGATAGCAGCAGCAAACAAAGCAACCCAAGTAAGCCAAAAGAGAATGAAAAGAGCCCATCTAAAAATGAAAAAAGTTACACAAAATATGGATGATGAAAAATATCGTACCGAAGAACTTTGTATTTGGGATCATTACGGTAATGTTCAAGTTCTTCCTTTGTTAATCCAACGACAATTGGAGCGGTAGTTACTGCGACATTGTCTGCATCCTAAAACATGAAAATTTTTATCAATGTATTACGTTTAATTCTAGAAAAACTTACACGTGAAAATTGAGCATCAATACCAAGTTCAGCTTTGGCATCTTCGGTTTGAGTGGAGGGCATTAAAGACTCTCCCGCAGACATGATTAAGTTAGTAGGAAGTTCTAAAATTTACGATTGTAAAGTATGATTAAAAACAATAAAACCGCGTAAGATAATAAATAAAAAGTGAAAGTTGAATACAAAACGCAAGTAGATCAATAAGTAACACGAAAGTGATGATTCACAAAAAATTAAGTATCAAAAAACAAAAAATGGATAGGAAAATTGAACATGAACGTACATTTTTTTTCTAAAACAGTGATGCTTTTTAGTAAATAAAATCTCATAACGAATAACCATGTGAACATATTTTTTTAAATGTTCATTTGAATGACCAAAATGTTTTAAGCGACGATAACTATTTTAACATTGATATTTATTAAATTCAAGTTTGTCACAAAAACATTCTTTATTTTCCACATTTTAAGAAACAAAATGCGCAACTAAAAGCTTCACATTATAATGCATTAACTTAAAAACAATTTCTAATAGCAGCTAATTTGCTTTTTGGATTGAGGTTAGCACCTTAATGCTGCTGTCTCAATGGAAATAAAAAAGAAATTTGCAAAGTCGCATTGGTCTTAATGAAAATAAAAAGAAGAAAAACACTATAACCTTTTTCTCGACATGGCAATGTTGACCTTGGTCATAGACTTTCACCGATATATGCAAATGAATTTCTTTTGTATGTCTCAAATGTCATTATGATTGAAGAAGAAAAAGTTGTGCCAGCATACTCTACCTATACTTTCACGAAAAGGTCAAGCAGCGCAAACTTGAATGCGCAGAAATGTGTGAGTTGCAAATATAAATGACAGTTCTTTGAAGAAGAAAAATCTCGCGCCTTGTATCAACAATCTCAAAAAGATCGATTAATTTTTAAGATATATCAAATCTATATCTGCATTTTGGAGAAAAAAAATTGTAAATTATTTATATAAATAAATTTTTAGAAAGTAAAAGAACGAAAAAGAAAGATGTTAAATTTAAAAAACTGACTGACACTTCACCCTTTCGCTTTTATTCTGCAGAAAAATAGTAAAAGAACTAAAAATCATTAAAAAGAGAAAATAAATGGTTCGTCGTCTGTCAGAAAATAAAAAGCAAAATGAAAAAAAGCAATCATAATCATGATGCAACGAGCGCAAAAAAAGCTTTTTCCTTGCTGCTGCTTGCCTTTCAATTTTTTTTCTTCTCGTTTGAAAAATTGTTTTGCCAGCCGCAGTTTATTGGGAAAAAAATTTAAGAGCAAGACAGAAAACTATGACAGCCGAACACGGAAAGAACGGAAACAGACAAATAACAAGAGAAGATGGAAATGAACTGAATTAAAAAAATATGTCTGTGATATTCATAACATTTTTTTGATGGTATGTCGAAAAGAAAAAAATGCAATATTGCAAGAGAAATTTTTTTATTACATTAAAGCAGCAAAAATACTGGCATTGTATAAAAAACATATCCCAAAGATAAAAAATATCATCTGATTTTTAAAAAAATAGTGGGTTCAAAACAATTGTTTTGTATTTCAGGCAGTTTAAAAATACAAAAACAATGCGCAAAATACAAAACAACCGTAATTATAACCATCATATAATATAAAATAGCACAAGAAAAAAGTATGTTTACATCGGTTACATGGTTCTCTTAAATTAGTTTCTTCCCAAGGCTTCTTCAGGTGAGATCGGATCATGACATCCAGGCATACGGTTACGAGTAGCTGAAGAGCGCCGGCTATTACCAGTTGAATGACTTGTTACAGAATTGGAGGAGCTATTCCCAGGAACTTTGTATTCTTTGATATTGACATTTCCACCAGCAGGTTTATGATTAGCATTTTCCAAGGATCCAACTTTACTTTGTGCGGCATCAACTTTGACCTTTTGATTGAAAATCTAAAAAAGACTTTTTGTTACAAAATAAAGATTACGGTATTTTGATAAACACAAATCATACCTTAACATCACCACCAGCAGGTTTATGATTGGCATTTGCGAGAGATCCAACTTTTGGTGAAGCTTTCCATTCAAGTTTTTGAGTTAAAATCTAAAAACTTGAAATTAAACAAAATCATCCACAAAAATTTACAAACCTTTTTTTCAACATGAGGCGACAGAATTTCGGCTTTGGCATCAACTTTAGGTTTCGCATTTTCTTTGAAATTAATCTTTCGACTTTCAATTTTGACTTGCCCCCCGCCTACAAAATGATATAATGAAAAACAAACATTATAATTTTCTTTGTTTTACCAGGTGTATGATTTGCATTTTGCAAGGAACCAATTTTAGAAGTAACATTGAATTTAGGTTTTTCATGGAAAATTTTGACATTGCCACCACCTGGAGTATAATTTGAAGAGGCATTGACTTTCCTAAAAGAAAACATTTTTTGTTAATATTTTACTGTAATTTAAACCATTTTTTAAAGAATACAAGTTTGAATTTCAAAAAGCATTTTAAAACAAAAAGAAATCTTCTTACCCTTGAATGTTCTCATATTTCTTGTTTCTTATTGGTGTTGTATGTGCAGAATTTTCTAAATTATCGCATTACAAGCTGTGGCTTTTATGGTATTAAAGCTTACCAGTTTTAGCAGGAGTTGACCGAGTTGCACTCATTGCACGTGCTGGAGCAGTTGATGGAGCCCTAAAATAAAAAAGTTTTATGCCCTATTAAATCCATTATTTTTTTCTTTTTTCGTTTTTACTACTGCAATCTATTTTTCCTAAAATAGAAAGAGCTTTTTTATGGCAAAATAGTGCCAAAGTAAAATGATAGAAAACTTATAAAAAAATCTTTTTGCTATTATAAGATTATAGATTACACATATGTTTTAAAAACTTACTTTGCAGTTCCTCGTGGATTGTTGGAGGGAGTTCTTTTAGTTACAGATGGTGCTGGTGTAAAAGGTTTTCTTTCAGTTGTTGTTGGACGCAAGGGTGTAGAGAGTCTAAAAAATTTAAATTAATGCAATATGAAAACACTTTTTAGTATCTCGTAATAATAAGAGAAAAGACAACAACCAACAGTAAATACTCACCTTTTAGCAGCAGCATTAATTGAAGCAGTTGTTGGTTTAATAGGTACTGTAGTTTTCTTATCAGTTGTTGCAACAGAACGAATAGGTGCAGTAGGTCTAAAAAAAGGTTAATATAAACAAATATGACAATGAAATCATGAAATTTACTTTTTAGCAGCAACGCCATTGCTTACAGTACTTTGTTTGATATCTCTTGCAGCTGGCTTTGCTTGTGTAGGTTTTTGGAAATGAAATGATTTCTTTGGATCAGCAGTTGCAGCAGTTTTTGGAATAGCTTTTGTTGCAGCAGATGGAACAGGCGTTTTTTGTGGAACCTTTGCTGATGGTGATTGTTTTGATTCAACAGTTTGCTGTTGTTGAGGCTTTTCAGATGCTTCTTCTGTATATCCTTGAATAATAACTTTCTCAATTTTAGGTTCAATATCATTTGGATCTCTTTCATTATGAATAACGTCATCACCATTTGAAGCAGGATCAGAGATATCAGGTTTTTGCGGTTTATCAGGATTTACATCATGAGGAATAGAAGGTGATTCATTCTTCGGTGGATCAGGATCATCAGGTGATTCTTCATCATGACCATTTGTTGTAGCATTTTTAGAGGAAGAAGGAATTAAACTTTCATCATGTTTGTCATTGGTACTTTCCCCTTGAGAATGATTAGAAATTGAAGGCGAAGGAGTACGATTGGCATCAACTGGTTCAGGGATGTGTTCTTCGATTTTGTCAATAATAGTTTCTTCCTTCAATGGAGATTCATTTGAATGATTAGAATGGTCACTTTGAACAAATGAATATTCTTCAGTTGCTTCTTCTTTTTGTGGAGAAGTATCAGCCATGAGGAGAAAGTTAAAATGCTTGATGTAATTACTTTCAAAGGCAAAAGCAAACTAAAAAGATAAAAAAATTTATTTTTCGACAACAAAAAAAAGGAAACGAAACAAAACGCGGTAAAAAGAAAAGAAACAACAACAAATAAATAAATCCAGATTTTGTTTGAACAACTTAGTGTTGGATTTCTTCCAAAACAAAGAAGCGAGAAAAAAGAGGCAAGAGGAGAAATAATTGATCACACATTTGAATGAAAATTTTTTTTGCAAGCTAAGATTTTACAATAATAATAAAAAAATGTTGTGAATGAAAGTTATTTTAGAAAGATAAAGATAAGCAAAGAGAAAGGCGGTTTTCTTTGTTGTTATGGAAAAAAATAAACAACACACAAAAAAGCCATTTTTCTATGTCATAATTTTTATATGTAAAAAAGAAACCACGACAAAATAATGTAAAATAACCAAAAAATTTGAGGATTCTGGAATAAAGGTTGCTAACGACGATTTAAAAAAAGAGGAATAATTTATTTTATAAAAATAAAGATTTCTGGAAAGTTTAATATTGTTGAAGATAAAAATTTTAATAAAAATGTTTGAATAAAAAAAGAAACGCAAAAAAATTGAGTTCAATGCTTCCTTCCTTACAGTCGCTTTTGTTCTTTTTTTCGTTTTATTTTACAAAAAACAACAAATTGCGGTAAACATCGTTTTTAACTGCTCAATTTCAAAGTTAACTTTGTAAGGGAGAAGGGCGCAACGGAATAACGGAAAAAAGGGAAAACAAAAAAAATTAAGTCAAAAAAATAACAAAATCATTTAAAAAATGAAAAGAAAAAAGTAGTGCGCAAAAGGTAGAAGAGGTGTCCAAGACATCCCCCTTCCTTCCTTTTATTCAATGAGTACATCATGCGCATGCCCCAAAGAGAGTGAAGAGTTTATTTTTGTTAACTGTGCATACATTGCGGATGTCGCTGAAAAGTCTTGGGCTACTACTATTTCTTCTACTACTTCTACAACTGCCAAATAACTAGCCCGCCCATGATGGAAAAAGCACCAAGAACAACAACAACAATAACGATGAGGACTACTACACCAACATCACAGGGTCCAGTAGAAAAATTTTTTTAAGCGCGCCAATGCAGCCATAAACCAGTTTGCTTTCGGGAATATAAAAAAAATAAAATAAAAAGAGAAAAGCGGGATTCTAAAAATGCTTCGTTCGTTTTGTCGTCTATATTATTGCCAGCGGGTTGCCCATTATTTGAGAAATAACGGCAGCAAAAAGTCACAAAAAAAAGTAGAGGAGAAAAGAAGACGTTTTCGTCATTAAAGTTGAATGTTACAAAAAAAGTCATTTAATATTAATACAAGATAGAGGGAAGAGAATCTTCACGTAAAAAAGCATAAAAGATAATAGAAAAGAGAAGAAAAAAAAGCTTTTAGAAACAATTTTCATACATATGAAACTTTTCGTAAACATATTTACACAATAGAATAAAAGCCACACCAAATTTTTTTTTCTTCTTATAAAACTTTTAAAATGCATTTGAAACCATTTCTTTTTAGATGATTAAGGCTTACACACAGCGAACTGACTGTTGATTTTTTGGCAAAGCGTCAAAATCAAAAAAAGCAAAAAAAGTGATGTTTTGGTTTTTATCATAAATAATTCCTGAATTATCAAATTAATATTTTTTTGTTTCTAGGGTAAAAAACACTGAAAAAACTGAATCTGCCACATATAGAATACCCAAAATGGACGATTTTAAGGGTTTGAGGACGTGTTGAAAATGACCCTACCTTTCAAAAATTAATAACTCAAAATTTTATGCAAATTTTTTTCTCACCAATGTTACCATAAGATTCAGCAAGTTCGATTCTATAGGGTGAAGGTTGAATTTTGTTAAAATTACTGAACGTTTTTGAAAAATCTCAAAAATACTGATTTTTACAGTATTTTTGCACATTTTGATGCTCTTAATCATCTATAATTAACGTTTTTTCCTCGATTATGTGTGGAATATATCAAGAAATAATCAAATAATATGTTACAATGCCATATATAAGTTATACACAATAATAACTAAAAAGAAATAATGTTAAACTATATGTTACTTCATCAAGATGCGTTTTATTCAAGATCAATTAAAATTCATCCTCATTTGTTGGATTTCTTTGTAAACTACTGTGTAATTTTTCCAAATAATTGTGGATAGTATCAGAATTCTTTTATTTTGTAGGTTAGACGATGTATAACATCCATGAACATATTTACATGTTTATCCTCTGATTTTACTATTATTAAATAAATAATTATTCTTATATTTCTTTGGCATAGAGGACATCTTATCTCTTTTTAGAGTTAAAAAATAGTTAAAAAAGATGATACAATGTGCATAAACATAAATAACCAAAGTTTAAACTTAGTTAAACTTTACATTGCTTTTATACTATTGGTGTTGTTGCTGATGACAGCATTTTTCCAATGTTTTGTTATTAAATGAGTTTAGCATTTGTACTATATTATTTGATTATTTCTTGATATATTCCACACATAATCGAGGAAAAAACGTTAATTATAGATGATTAAGAGCATCAAAATGTGCAAAAATACTGTAAAAATCAGTATTTTTGAGATTTTTCAAAAACGTTCAGTAATTTTAACAAAATTCAACCGTCACCCTATAGAATCGAACCTGCTGAATCTTATGGTAACATTGGTGAGAAAAAAATTTGCATAAAATTTTGAGTTATTAATTTTTGAAAGGTAGGGTCATTTTCAACACGTCCTCAAACCCTTAAAATCGTCCATTTTGGGTATTCTATATGTGGCAGATTCAGTTTTTTCAGTGTTTTTTACCCTAGAAACAAAAAAATATTAATTTGATAATTCAGGAATTATTTATGATAAAAACCAAAACATCACTTTTTTTGCTTTTTTTGATTTTGACGCTTTGCCAAAAAATCAACAAACAAGAGATTTTCAGTTCGCTGTGCTTACATTTCAAGAGGGGAGGCGGTTTTGCATGTTAAAAATAGCATTGACCTACTTTTGTAGATTACAAAATGTGCACTTCTTCTTCTTCTGAGAACTGCTCTTTCTTTTTTCAATCTACAAATTAACAACCCTTTTTTTTCGTAGAATTATGTTCAAACATTTTTTCAAACCTGCCCCCAAAAAAATCACAAAAATGACTCTTTTGCAGTTTAATGAGAAAAAAAGAGAAGAAGAAAATCAAAGAAAATGAGGATGAAAAAAAGAGAATCTTGTTCGATGGACGTAAAACATTCAAAAAAAAATGTTTTTGAAAAAAATTTCATCGATGCCAGGGCCATACGAAATGCATTTTTCATTCTTCTTCTGACACTTTTTTTTTCGGGCCTTCTAAAAAGTAAAAGAAAATAGAAGGGTATAAAAATCCTGCAATAGTTTTTTTCGGAGGAAAAAAAAGATGCCCGCTTGAAACTCGAAGCGATGTACTTTTCTTCTTTTTTTGTTTAGCATTTAGTTGGGGTAGGACTTTCTGTTTTGCCTTTTATTTTTCCAAACTCAAATATAGAGCATTTCATGCAACAACATATACATGATGCTGCATTTCTCTCTTCTCACATTTTTAATGAAATTGTAAACTTTGACGAGTTTCCTATCAAATTTTTTATTATCTTAATCATTTTGAGGCAAAAGATTTAAGCTTTCAAATGCCCCAAAAATATTTGACAAGAAAAAGAAAAAAAAAACATTACAATTGAAAAAGAGAGAAGAAGTTTTATGGATAAATAGAAAAAGAAAAAGCAACAGAAAACTTCTCTCAAAGCTACCCGCTTTTGGGTAAAAAAACCGTACGAAACTTATGCACAAATAATAGTAATAAGTACATTAACAAACAAACAAAAATTTTAAAAAATGAAAATATATTAATTTTTGGACAATAGATTTCTTTCCAAATCAGCAACAGTTAAAGGTCTTGCAGATGAAGGTAATTGGCGCAAGATTGATTCAGGGATATGTGGAGGTTCAGGTTTAATTTGCTGTTCAAATTTTGGAGAAGTTGAATTTGGACGATCAGATGGTGGTGGCATTCCAGGTGGGAAAAATGGTGGCCCAAATTGTGGATGCATTCCAGGTGGCATTGGCGGCATTCCATGAAAAGGTGGCATATTTGGAGGAAATGGTGGCATTCCAGGCATTCCTGGAGGAGGAGGCATTCCTCGCATATTCATCATTGATTGTGCCATCATCATATTATAAAATACGCTTGGATCAACATTATTTGGATTTCTTGGAAACATATTTGAACTTGATGGACCATTTGAATTACTTTCATTGTCGGAATTGTTGAATGAGCCTTCCCGATGACTACTTGTTTGAGGCATATCCGGAATTAAAGGAGAAGATAAATTCTGTAAAAAACACATAAGAAATAAGATCTAATAAAATTCTGATAAAAAAAGCCTCTTACATTTTCTCTTCGAATAACATCAGGAGATTGAAGTGAGCGTTGAGAATTTGCGCCAGCTAAAACGTAAAAATTTAGTTAAAAACAAAATTAAAAATAATAAAAAAATTTACAAGAATTTTGACTTTTCATTCGAAGCAATACTGAAGTAGGTAAATTTCCACCATGGGTAACGGAGGATGAATTATTTTGTGATGAAGAGGAAGGTGGAAGAAAGGGTGGTGGTGGTACACCATTTGGACCCATTTCTAAAATAGATATCAAGGTCATGCACGTTTTGAATTTCAAAAATAACTTACGTGGATTCATCATATGGAATGGATAAAAAGGAAAACGCATCATATGTGGTGGCACACCATTATTTGGCATTGGCATATTAGGAAATGGACTTGGCATACGACCAAATGGTGGTGGCATCATTGAAGATGGTGGTAGAGGTGCAGGTGAAGATCGAGATGGACCAGAGGTATCTGCATACATATGAGGAGGAGGTGGTTGATGTGGAGGTGAAATACTTTGTTCTCTATCATTTTTAGGGAAGTGAGGTTCATAAAATGAGAGATCAGGAGTACGATTTAATCCATGAACCATATCACGTAAATCATCATCATCATTTTTAATTTTATTAAGAAAATCTGAAGAGAATTTTGGATCCCACATTGATTTCATTGGAAGATTTTGACGTTCATGTTGATGAATATTTTGATGATGATTCATTGGATGAACATTATGTTTTGATTCTTCGGATAATTTAGGCTCTTGTTTTTCCTTCCCAATAAAAACATCATGCTTTGGTAAAAGTGAAGCAATAATATCATCTTCCCATTTATTTTCTTCAGGAGTTCTGCTCATCGATTTTAAGCCTTTAATATGAACTTCAGGAGGATTGCGTATTGTATCAATAAGCTCTGGTAACAATGAAGGTGGATCTTCTTTAACATCAACACTTTGCATACGCTTTTCAATATCACTAGCTAATACCCCAGCAGAAACAGGCATTTCAGGCCAAACATGATTTCCACCGAATAAGTCAGTCAGATTATTGGATTTTGGTGGTGCTTCTTGTTCCTTTCGAACATTTTCAGAATTATTTGAGGCTTGAGATTCTTGTTGTTGATTTTCTTGATTACGTTTAAAAAAGCTGATAAAACGACTTCCACCAGAAGTTGGCTGAGATTTGGATGATGAAGAATCAGAACGACGAATTTCTTGCAAAAGTTGAAGTTCATCAAGCTTTGGAGCAGTTAAAGGAGTTTCTTTCGGTTTTTGTGTTGATGCTGTTTCAGTATTATGACCATCAAATCCTTTTAATTCAATAACATCATTAACAGATATCTTTGATTCCATCCATTCTGGAAGCTCTTCGGTATGTGAAGTATGAGAACGTTGTCGATGATCGCGTTTATCATTATTGGTATCTTTGTTATGCTTCCATCGATTGTTTTCATTTTTCTAAAAAGAATAATATTTAAAATTCACGAGAAATATGTGCCAACGTACAATAATATCATCCCGATTACCAGATTTTCCATTTCGCCAAATCTTTGAATTTCCTTGTTCTATAATGTAATCATAACTTATATTAAAAAAACTCATATGTCAACCACAAACCTGATTTATTTGTACTACCTGGAACACAACCACCAGCAAATTGTCGACGTTGTGGTGATAAACCTAATTCTTCTTCGCCTCTACTTAGCATCTTTTTAGCTCTGGCAACAGTTTTGTTATGAGTATCATGAGCAAATGTATGATCAAACCATTTATCAGGAGCAAATAACCCTTTGTCACTAAAACATTGATTGATTTTTTATTATTGAGTTAAAAAACCACAAAAACTCTTACTCATTAAATTCGATTGAAAGAAAAGAAGGTCGGATTTGAGCAGATGGATTTTCTTTTATGCTTAACATCTCTTCACGGGTATACGCAAAACTAGAGCCTCCAGAGTCTTGTTTGGCTTTAGTAGTAGCAACTTCATCGGTAGAACGATAGGATACTTCCATTGAGAAAATTATAACAACTAAAAATTTAATTTAAATGTTATCGGTTAATATCTTGATGAATCAATTATTATAATGTTTATAAAAAAACAAGTCGCGCAAAAAACAATTTTGTAATTAAGACAAACTCGGATGGGGTGGTAAAAAAAAGAAAAGAAAAGAAGCCAGCAGCAGCAGCGGCCAAAGAAAGAGAGAGAGAGAAGAAAGAAAGAAAAGAACGTGGTGGCGGTGTTGAACAAAATGTATTGATTTGCAGGGAAGTCGTTTCGACTGCGAAATAAAAAAAAAATAGTAGAAGAATAAAAAAAATAAAACGATGGATGTCAAAAAAGAGTAAATGATGAAGAAGGAGAGAAAGAACAAAAAAAAACATGAAGACCGACGATGGAATAATGGGTGTTTCTGGTTTTGTTTTATGTCGGAAAAGGCCATGATATTTCTAAAATTGTTATCCAGAAGAACAACATTCGAACATTTTATATTTTTAAGCAATTGCAAATGCAAATGAAACAAGAAAAAACTTAACAGGAAATTTTTAAGCAAAGGGATTTTTTTATATGAACAAGAGTATTACGCTTGTTGTTGAGGACACTGTAGATCGGATAATCAAAAAAAAATTAAACAATATCACATTTTTTGAAATAAAAGTCAATGAGATTTTTTAATTTCGATTGATAAAATAACATGGGGTTTGACTATATCAAATTTTCGGGAATAAAATTTTTCTGTTGCATAAAGACTTTTATTTTTTTCTCTGTTGTTTATGTAAATTAATTAATTTTATTTAATTCCATATTATCATAAATGAACGAAAAATTTTGTAAAATGGAAAAAATTGTAAAATAAAAGTGTTTCACTTCATGGCTCTTACAGTATACTGTAATTTTCAAATTTTTTCAAACTCCAATCTGCAATCGGTATCAAGATTTTAATTTTCGAATCAGCAACAAAAAGTATTTTTTAAAAGTGAATATTATTAGACTGTTGTGTCCACAGCAAATAAACCTCGCAAATCGGAAATAAATGTTATCACTATATAAATTTATTTTAAAATTTATGTAGTCTCCAGGAAAGCGAATAAATAAAAAGCAGAGTAAAGTAAAACACTAACTTGTCTTTCTCAACATAAACTAGGTAAAAAATGTACAGACTTTAATAAAATTCTTATTTATAAGCCTACATATAAAAAAAAAGAATTTTTCAAAAAAAAATTAAAAAAGGGCGCGTCAAACCCTTTTTTTTGTATCGATTTGTTCCTTGAAATTTGAAATAACCACTCGGCCATTGCTACTGGTGAAGTGAGTTACAAATAATGCATTTGTGACGAAGACAATGATTTCTTGAATGATACATTTGTTTCGAGAATTTGCATTTTTGCAGTGTTCGTTTCCTTCGAAGAAACAACTGCTGACTGGACGGTCTTGACATAAGCCAATCATCATATTTCGCTACTCATTTTTCAAAATAGGGTTCAAATTAAACTTCAAGATTCTGTTTTATTCATATTTTAAATCTTATTCAATTTTTTTGTGTTTTGAATCAAGTATTATCTACGTACCTTGCAAAACTTTCATTTTTTTCTACAGTAAGAAAAATAGGATTTTCTTTAAAAATGATTGGTTATAAATTTCATAAATTCCATAATAATATTATATTTAATTGTTTTATAAATCAATTAAAATCTGTTTTACTACAGTTTTTTCTCTTTGTTTTTTATACAAAATAAATTTTTTAACAAATTTAATTTTCCGACCATCAAATATTTTACAACATTTAAAATAAATGATTATCATTTCCAAGCCGCAAAAGGGCCGCAATGCGGAAAGAAATCAGTGAGTTGACAACCACGTAAACAACAAATTTTCATAATTTCATCAATTGTTGCCGGACGATAATGTTTATCTTTGATTTCAAAAAGTACAGAACGCTTTTTTCGCATTGGACATGCAAGTTGAAAGGCTTCAAAAAAGGAACGACCACCTAAAAAAAGGAACAAGCATAAGAAAACAGTTTACGGAAAAAATACAGTATACCTGGTGGACATAATTTTAATGTTCCAAATTTTGGTTCTGGTTCTGGGGTTGTATTTAGCATTCCAATTAAAGAAGGCATTTGTAAATCTTTCATTGAAAATGGTAATGCTTTAATACTGATAAAAATTGTTATCAACGTAAATATCACATTTCTCCATAATGTCGGCATTGAAAATTAGAATATATATTTTATTAAAGCAAAAAACAGAAGAAGAAGAAGATAGCAAATAAAATTTTGTAATCAATAGAAAAAAATAAAAAACAACATACAAAAAGAATGCAATCTTTTGAATACTAAAACTTTCTGAATGCTTAAAGACCAAGAAGAACAAGAGAAAGGGATGGTGGTGGGAGAAGATGTTGCTGTCGTTAAATGGTTAAGATAATTGTTGTGTGTCCTTTTATATATCAAGTTAAATATGGTAAAGCCTTTAAAAGATGGCCGAAGCTTAACTTTGTAGATTGATGTCACTTTTGTTTGATTTCCTTTTTTTCTTTTATCTTTTAATTTTTAAGTAGGAGTAAATTGCATAAAGCTTATAAAAGGTTCCGGTATTTTACAGTTGACCCTTTTTTCTCTCAAAAAGCTGAGTTTTGTTTTTGCTGGAAGAAAAATATTATGGCAAAAAAATTATTCCATAAAAGTCTTTTCAAAACAAATCTACTTAATTCTATTGTATTCTTTAAGGGAAGGTTAAGTTTGAAGGTCATGAAAGGTTGTCATCGTTGTTGGGGTGTTGATGTTGCCCCTTCAATTTTTACAATCGTGCGTGTCCATCTTTCTTCTTTCCCTTGGCTTTCGCCTTTCATTTTTCTTTCTTTTTTCTTTGATGCCCAGTCACAAAACGTTTTTTTTATTGTAAACGACATTTTTTTGTGATTTTTTTCGAACATTTCAATGTTGTTATCAAATTGTCTAGGAATTGTTTTATTAATTGCTTCTGGATTTTTAACAGTTTCGTAAGCTTGTATTACGGTAATTATTTGATTAATTGGTCCTTTTTAGTTGCCAATGCCCATACAAACATTCACATTCCCAAGCCCCAATTGGCAGTGAAGAAGATGCAGATGCCAATCCACCAGGCTTAAAACCAGAAGCTCATTTCATTCAAACAACTTTCATTCATAGAGATAAATCTGGTAATTTTCTATATATTTTTTTTCCACAATTTCAATTTTGTTTTTAGATGATGATTTTAAATTTACACAAATTGCTATTGATTTAATTAATACTTTGAGACAAAGATTAAAGGTTCAAGCAAAAATTACTATTGATAATGAAAATGTAAATTTTTTTAAGAGTTTTGTAGATTTTTATAAAAATTTTTAGGTTGATTGTGAAGATGGTGGTTTTGTAACGTGCAAAGAATATCCTTTAAATGAAGCTTATCACTTTTTTATCGTTGAAGATCCGTAAGATTTTTGTTTATCAAAAAAACTGTTTTTTTGTTAAAAATGTTTTTTTTAGTTCCAATGGTGCAGCAGTTTACAGCCTTGATCGACAACATAATACAAGTCCTGAAAAAATTGAGCTTGCCCTTCTCGAGTAGGAAATTCATTGTACTCCCCCACACAGACAAAAGAAAAAAAATAACAAACAATGTCTCATTCTTTTTTCAGTGCTCTTTCTCGTCATAGCCGACATTCTTTAATGCCATATGCGTCAGAAAAATGTGAACATGAAGTTGGATTTATTCGAGAATTAACACCAAAAGATTTAGCAAAATTTATCCGAGAAAATCAAAAAACTGCTGCAAATACTGCAAAAGCTTCACCCTCTGCAATTTTTACAAGATCTCCAACAGAATTAAATTTGATCAATGAACAAATTTTAGAAATGAGAAGTTTCGAAGAACCAAAACTTGAACCTGAAATTGATGCCTTGAAGGTTTTTGCTAGTGATGAATTAAATAATGCCTTAGAAAATGAAGAAAAATATATTTTTGTACTTTTTTGGACAAAAGTTAATTCTCCTTCCCTACATGCTTTATATTTATGGAAAGAAGCGGCAGAAAAATTATCCAAAAATGAAAATGTTATTTTGGGAAGTGTTGGATGTCATGATGAAGGTGATGTGTGTCGAGCATTTGGAATAACACATCATGATAAACATACAATTTTTGCATATAAAAATGGACAAAAGCTTACAGCACAATTTAATATGAGAGATTCAGATTTTTATACTGAATGGGTTCGAATGTAAGGTTTTGTGTTATTTCAAGGGATACGGTATACATACAGTAAATTATAGGGTTGCTGCTGGAGCAATGCTGAAAGTTGAAAGTGAAGAAAAATTAAAAGCTGCAAGAAAGGGATATCTTGATGGATTTTTGGATTTAGGGCAACGAAAAGCTGTAACAATTGGAATTTTTCAAAGTGAAGAAGATAAAGAATTTAAAAGTTTGAATAAAATTGCTACAATTCTTTATGGAAGATATCATTTTGTTTATTCTATTAAAAAAGAATCTCCGTCATCGTTGACAACTTTTCGGCCATATGAAAAAATGCGTCGTTTGGATTATAATGGAAATTATGATATTCCTTCACTTATTAAACATATTACACAAGGCTCCAATCCTACTGTATTAAATCTTGGTGAAGGTTTTACCAGTGATATTGTATATCATAGCCCAAAAGATTTAATTTTACTAATTCATAATGAAGATCGAGATAGACAAACTGAATTCTTTGAACTTGCTGCAAAAAAAGAAAATTTAATACATTATAATTTTGGGCATATTGATAGGCATGTGCTTCTTTTTTAACTTTTGGTCTTTTAATGTTTTTTCTTCTTCTTTTTTTTTCAGAGCTGCAACTGTGAAGTTAGACAAATTTTTCAAGGCAATTGAGCTTAACATTGATGCCGTTCCGCTTTTATGTCTTTTTACTTCCAAACAAGGACGATGCTTAAGAAATATTCAAAAAATAACACAAAAAACTTTGGAAAATGGGTTTGAAAATGAAGAAGAAGCAATCATTATTGAGTTGACTCATAAAAAGCCACATCCATTAAAAACGATTCAACTTGAACACATTAATTCCATTTTTGGTGAACAAGAAATTGAACTTTTACCCGATCCCATTCTTGCAAAGCTTCCTCAACCCCATGGTCATCAGAATGTTCATTCATGGGATTTTTCAGGAGATAAACAAAGTCTTGGCACAAGTGGATGCCCAATGATGGCACATTTAAATCCACAAGTAAAAGATGAACTTTAGATATGTTCTTTGATAATTTAAAGAAAAATTCTTTTATTAGCTTTTTTTAAAACAAATAATAATTTATTTCTTTTGTATATAATAATAAAAACCTTGAAAATTTATTTTATTTATAAACTATATTGTCAAATGTATGTCCAGACTTTAACAAAAATAGATTTCTATAAAAATGGGCGGATTGAAAATCTTTTTTAATTGCGACAATCTGATACTGATAAGCAGAGTAAAGTAAAACACTAAATTGTCTTTCTCAACATAAACTAGGTAAAAAATGTACAGACTTTAAAAAAATTCTTTTTTATAAGCCTACATATAAAAAAGAATTTTTCAAAAAAAATTAAAAAAGGGCGCGTCAAACCCTTTTTTTTGTATCGATTTGTTCCTTGAAATTTGAAATAACCACTCGGCCATTGCTGCTGGTGACGTGAGTTACAAATAATGCATTTTGTGACGAAGACAATGATTTCTTGAATGATACATTTGTTTCGAGAATTTGCATTTTTGCAGTGTTCGTTTCCTTCGAAAAAACAACTGCTGACTGGACGGTCTTGACATAAGCCAAATAAGCGTCATTTTTTATTATTTGCTGTCAAAAGCAACAGAGATATTAAAAATTATTAGTCAGGTTTTTAAAATATTTACGGATATCGATATCACGTTTGTTAAATTAGATTTTTTTAAAACAAATAATAATTTATTTTCTTTTGTAAACAAAAAATAAAAACCCGTAGAATTTATTTTATTTTTAAGCTATACTTTCTCGCATTCCTGCATATTCCGGAGGGCAAGTTATTCGAGGACCTTTAACTCCATTTTGGGCGATTGTAACAATTCTGACATTTCTGTCGTAGGATTGATTATTGCTGCGTCTGGGATGTCCAATACTTTGATAATATGGTTCAGCAAAATAATTTGGAGAACGAAAATAAGTGTTATCGCTGACTCGTCTTTCGGGTCGTGTTGGCCGAAGTAAACTTGATGAACTGTATCGTTGATTGCTTTTATGTTCAACATGAAGTGGTTCAACGATTTGCAGTGAGGCACTCATTAAACCATCTTCATGAACCTGAAAAATATCTTATTTTTGGGGAACATGAAATAAAAAGAAGATAAACTCTTACAGCAATGGCTGGTTGAGGAGCAATAAAAACGCTGACTTCTGACCCCCGATAAGAAATTGAAACACTTTTTCGCGTTGCTTCTTCCGTTGAAGAGGATCCCCGAGAGAGAGATTTTTCAGACATTTCTAATGTGGAGCGTTGTGAATAGCGGCTTTCAATGCTTCGATTATCTAATTGTTCCTTTGGTAGCCATACCCATTCTTGTACATCATCTGTGTCTTTATCATCACTAATTGAATGAGATGAACTAAATTTTGCTAATAATGGCACCACAAGCTTTTCATATCCACTTTGAAAGCTTCTATTTCTTCCAGTAATTAAATGAAAAAGACCAACAATAAATATTAATGATAATAAAATTACTAATATTGGTTGCAAATTAAATGTATTTGGATGAATGTAAGATGTTGTACTATTTCCTACTGTAACAAATATTGAAATGAATCTAAACAAAATTTTAAATGAAAATTTACCTATTAATTGATCAGCTTTTGTACTTCGCCTTCGAGTTTCTTCTGAAGATTCAGTGTCAAAATATGTTTGAACAATTGACTGCCCAGAAGCAATTGGAGGTGCTTCGGCTTCAACACAATATGTTGAACTATGTAATTCAACTGTAACAATTCCAACTGAGGCATCAGATAAAGATGTAATTTCAACAATAGGTGGTCGAGGTTGTTGTGTTACTCGAAGAGTCTGTTCATCACTTGAATAAACACTTAATGAAAATTCTTTTCTATCAACATCTGATAACAATTCTCGATGACCATCCGTATAAAAGATGTAAATTTCAAGACTTCCATGCTAAAAATAAAAAACGTATTCCAAATAATTTCAAAAAATAATCTCACCTGATATGGATGTGTAAAATATGATTGCACACTTGTAATAAGTTCATATTGATAAGAGATATTCTTTTGTGGCACAAGATTTAAATGAACATTTGAAATTGGTCGAACAAATAATTGTGTAGGTAAAACTTTGTCATCACTAACCTAAATATAGTCAATTTAATTATGTTGTTTTACATCAAAGGTCAAATGAATTACCGTAATTGTGGCACTACCGTAATCAATAGCTGGAGCAATGGTTTTAATAACAAGTCGGGTAAGGCCGGGCTTCTTTGCAACTCCAATTAATCTTCCATTTATTTTTTTAATTGTTAAAATACTTGGGTCAACAGATTGTATTCGATTGAATGCAAGTTGTGTAACATCAAACATCAAATCTCTGTCCCCAGTTAAAAATGTTCTTTCACCTGTTTCTTCATCAACAATATGAAAAGCGGCAAGAACTTTAATTTCTGTTTGTTGATATCTCCTTTCACAAACAAATTGTTTTGCATTTCGAATATGCCGACGTTTCATTGGTAAATCTTTCCATAACGCAATATCCCATGTATTTATTGCATTTAAAATTGAATCAGATACCCATACAGTAATTGGTAATTTTGGATACCAAACTGTAAATTGTGCATTTGTATTTAATGTTCGAAATTGTACATGAATTTGAATTCCTGATAATCCTCGAACTTCTGAACCATCAACATAGACGGATGTACAAGTTGGAGAAGTTTTTAATAATCTTGGTTCAGAGCTAATGCAATGTGACTTGTCTGTGACTTCCCGAACATTCCCGCCTTCACTTATTGAAAAAATGTGCATTGAAGTTGCAGCTTGCACGCCCGAAATAACTGCAGTATTAATTATTTTATTAGCCTAAAGGAGAAAAGAAAAAATGGAATGTTCTTTGAAGTTTTAAAAAAATGACATACCCTTGGAAGGGCTGCAATTGCATATGCTTGATCTGGTAATACTGTAAAAGTTGTATCAATATGAGCTTCCGGAAGATCAATAACTTTTTCATCAAAAACATATCGAATTGACCAATGCAGGGCTACTTCTTTTCCATTTCCTAATGCTTGTAAAACGTCATTTTGTGATGAAGATTTCAATTTTAGCATTAATGCTAACAAATAATCATCAACTGACGAATCTTTAGAATTCGGTTGTTCAGAAAAGAAAAGAGTAAATGAAGTATGAAATGTTGGGGGCGATGTTGAAGCAACTTTTAACGTCCAAGAATCTGCTTTTAAGCCTGTTGCAGATGTTAACTCCAGTCGAGAATCTGTCCATAATTTTAGTTCAATTCTTTGCAACTTTGTTAAATTTGCTTTTTTTGGTCCTCGAAAATGTAAAAGTGCTGCAGCTCTTGAACCTTCAGAAAATGATAAATTTGGCTTTGCCAATAATGAAAGTTCACTAAAAAATGTATTTTTTTAAAATTATGTCATTCTTTTTTTTCATGTGCAATTACCCGTAATCATTAGAATGTAAAGGTAGGACATTTAATTTAGTCAAATCATTTTGTAAAAAGACTTCATTATCCTCTAAGGGCTTTTGTGGTGGCAAACAATAATTCCCAACAGAGTATAATACTTTGACGGCATTCTAGAATAACAGGTTCTATTTTTGTTAAAAAAAATTTTTTTGAAAAATCTTACATTAAATTTTTTATCTTTTTTATTTACATCAAACCATGAAAATGGAATTTCTTGTCGAATTAGACATGTATTGACAAATGTATCCTTTTCTTTAAACATGCATGAATTTGTTACCGTACTTCCATTACTATTTTGAAGTTTTATCGAAATACAAAGTTCTTTTCGAAATGTATTTGTCCATGAATGATCACGATAAACTACAATATCAACAAAAGGTTTTTCCTAAAAACCCATTTTTTAATTATTTAAAAAGGCATAAACAAAAACAATATGACTCACAATTGAAATTTTTGATTGTACAACTTTTACTGCAACTGCACAATACAAATTTTGCATTGATGAATAAAGGGGAAGGGAGAATCGTTGTTCGCCAATTTGTGCAGTCAATAATTGCTCAGTATTATAAACACACCCATTATGAATATAAATTGAAGATCTTGTAATATTTCCATCAATTATTTGACGATTTGGACGTTGAAGAATGAAGGCATCATTCTCTGGTGAAATTGTAACAGATAAACCTAAGATTGTCATGAAAGAAATTTTAAAACTCAAAATTTGATAGGTTTAACTTACTTTGAACTTCTTCAAGTAATGTCAAAGCAATAATCCCTGTAAAAAAGGATTCAAGTACCATAAAGACCATTTCGAATTCAACTTTGTAAAATTGTTGGAAAGAAGATGCGTCTCCTTTACAATATCAACGGCATCATCATGCTATGAATAAATGATAGAATTAAGACGATTGACACTAATGAAGTGGTTGTATAATAAGTTAACTGAATGTCATTTCAATGGCATTATTTTTCTTTCTTTCTTTTTCACATGCTCCGGTTCGCCCGAACACTTCGCGCTGACACGACAAAGGCCAGCCCATTTTTTTGCAAAGATCCTTGCGGCTATTCTCTTCTTTTTTTACTCAAAAAAAGCTGGGACCAACACGTCAAAAAAAGGGAGGGCACTATGCTTGTACGACGACGACGCGTCTATCTCCTCTTCTTCTTTCTCCTCTTCTTCTTCTTCTTGTTCTTAACAAGGCAACAGAAATAAAATATTTTTTGAGGCGCAAAACAACACGCAAGAAGAAGATGAAAGAAGAAGAAAGAAGAAAAAAAAACAGAGCTTTCTTTTTTTCATCTTTCATGTAGCGGCGAGAATGGCCCTCCGCTTATCGTTTATGTCGGGAGGGAAGCATAGCCCGTTAAGCACGCGCCTTTTAAAAAAATCTAAAAAAGAAATAAGGCATTTTTCAAAATGCATGCCCAAGTAAGTAGTTGAAATGTAAATGCTTACTTCTTTTTTTTTTGTTGTTAAAGCATTCTTGGGAAAGGAAGACGAAGAAGAAGATGCTAACATTTTTTATTTATAAAAAAATTGGAACATACATATAAAGAGGATTAAGGATAAACTTAAAAAAAGGAAATTGCTTTGAACTCATAAATAAAAAAACCGTATGAAAAAAGGAATCAAAAATATTTTTTAGGTAAAAAAGGAAACAGTGAAATACCGTAGTTTTGAAAGAAAAAGGACCAAAAAAGCAAAAGCCTTTTAATCGAAATAAAGAAATATGTTCAGTATTTGCCAACAGCTTTATATTCAACTTCGGCATTTAACTACTTTGAGCCACTTCCTCTTAAGGCATTTCAAGAGTTCTTTTTTCTTCTTCTTCTTTTCAACTCTGAAATGACTTGTTTGTAAAAAACCAAATGTTGTTTCCATATTTTTTTTCATTTACTAAAAGAGTGGGAGAGGAGTAGTCACAACTAAGGCACAACCAAATCAGTAGAAATAAAAAAAAAATTGGTTCAAATATTCTCTTTTCATATGGATAATATATAATATTATTTTAGAAAAATGAAAAACTACGCCATTCTTTTTTCTTTGATACATTATTTTTCCCATGTTTTTAACAAACGAAAGAAAAATATGAAAGCCGATTTATAAATATAAAATGCACGTTTATTATTAATTAAAAACATAATATAAGGCACCAAAATATTAATACTACCAAGCAAAAACCGTACAAATTTAATAAAAAAACATAAGGCAAAATAAGGCTGATTAAAGCTTTTTTTCAAAAAAAAATATTCTTTAGTTATTTCTTCTTTTTTTGTTGTGGAATACTGTAATCATTCAGTAACGGAGTTGTACAACATTATTGCACCACATACAATACAGGAACCAAATACGAAATATAATCCAATATGTACATTTTCAAATATAAAAAGTGAAAGGATAACGACAAGAATAATCGAAACAGCAGATGCAAAACTTTTATGAAGATTATCCAAATGCTTCATTACAAGTGAAATATAAATGCCACCAACACTTAGAAATCCTAAAAAAGAAGATTACGGTAGACACCTAGCTACAAATATAAAAAAAATAAAATTCCTTACCAATAATAATGTATACAAAAGAATTGAAACCATGTTGAAAATTATTTAATGAAAAATTTCCATCACTCATATAACAACCAATAAAAGCCCAAAAAATGCCACATGTATACATTTGAAGATTTCGAATCCAAAATGGCGTTGATGATCCATCTTTTAACATCATTTCAAAATAAACTCCAGCAAAACCAGCTGTGACACAGGTTGAAAGAACGGCAATTAAACCTTTGAAATGATTTTCACCTTTGTTTTTTGAACTTTTATCATCAACATTATTAAGCTACAAAATTTAAATAAATTTAGAAATTTAATACTTTAAAGAAAAAAAGTAAACTGACTTGAACTAAAGCAACACCAGCAAATAAAAGTAAAATAGCTGCCCACCGACGACCAGAAAATTTTCGGCCAAGAAAGAGCATCATAAAAATTGCAGTTGTAACAACCTTCAACTGAGTTGTAACTTGGTAAACGCCCGCATCCAAATTTGATAAAGCAATAAAATCCAAGTTATTTTGAATTGCGTAAGTCATTGATGGAACACTCATTTTTAAAAGCTCCATAGGCTTACCAAAAAATTCACGTGATAATAGCTAAAAGAGAGATAAAATTTAATAATAATAACAAAAGAAAAAAAATAAAACTTACAGTACTAATTTTTTTGTAACAAAAATTACTTTCCCATGCAATGAAACATAGTACAATTGTACATTTGGCAAGTTCACTTAAAAATACAACAGCACAGGATGAATAAAGCTAAAAAATTAACAAAGTTAAATAAATAAATAATCATTACAGTACCTCAGCAGGTGGAGTTGTTGACCTGGTAAATCGAACCATAAGCGTGTAACCAGTCCATAAAATTGTCATTGAAATAATAACATATGCTTTAAAGAAGAATCCAGAATTAGTGTGTTGTCGAGGTATTGATGGCTTTTCATTGTTTTCTTCATCCATTAAACGCTCAAGTTCAATTTCAGTATCTTTTGATACCATCATACCCCCTTCAAAAGAATTCTTTTTTTATAACTTTAAAAGAAAAACAAATATGATAGATACAACCACGTTTCGCGAATAAAAGCAATCAACAAAATGATAACGTGTCAAAAAATTTTGTCTATAAAAAAACTGAAAAAGGTTTGTGCACATTTGCCCAATGTTTTTTTTTGATTTTGATCCCCTCAATAAAAAAAATGTTGTCCTATGCGAGTGAAGTATCTAATTACGGGAATGCTTTTCGGCGTGGTTTTATCAAAATCATAAAAAAAACATTTATTAAAATTCTAATACTTTTCTATAAATCTTTTTATTCAATTTTTATAATTTACGTTATAATTTCAAACTTTTAAAAAATCTCTTGTTAAAAAACTGCTTGATAATCATTTGTTAAATGAAGACAAACATTTTTTTAAATTTTCTGGCGTATAATAAAGAACATAAAAAAATCAAGTACAGCTTTTAAGATCACTTATTTGAATCAGGATTTATCTGAATCATTAATAAATAAAAAAAGATTTAACGTTCAAGCAGTTTTTAAATGAACAAAAAAATTGAAAAATGTAATCAAACAAAATTTTATTCTGTTATTCTCGAAATTATTTTTAATTAGTACTAAAAAAACTACTGTAAGATTTTCTATTGTCGCACTTAATGCATTTCAAATATCCTACACCAAAATTCACGAAAAACCTCGGCACTTTGAAATGCGGCAAAAAGATCAAAGGAATAACATTGCCCAGGAGGTTTGATAAAAAATTACGATTTTTAATACTTTCTTGAGAGGCCTCAAACTATTCAAGCAATGCTTACTATATTCGTTTCAAACTTCTATTATAATTTCGTTCTAGTGCAAGCAGGAAATGTAATAAAGCAATTTGAAGCGCGATTTATTGCTAACATAAAATGGCTGTAAAATCTAGGTTTAAATTTCATACGAATTCCAGTCATTTTCCCTATGGTGGCAAGTGTGACCAAAATCAACATAATAATAAACGCTTCCAAAGATGGGTGTCGCTACTACTCAATCAATTCGGACAGCATGAAGAAGCCTATCAACACATGCAGCAGCATGTCATAATCAAAACATTTGCAAATGAAAGAAAAGCGAAAACACAAAATCATCGGAAGGAAAGAAGATATCACGCATAGATAATGAAAGGAAAAACCATTAAGTGGGTTATTTTGCGTGCAACAATTTTTCAAATTCGTCATAATATTTTGTGACTAGAATTCCTTTATAAAAAAAATTACAATAATAATTTAAACAACAAAACAAAAAAAATTAAATGCAATCACAGAAAAAAATAACCCAAAAGAAGAAAAAAAAATAAAACCATACATATGCATTTTAGTTACAATGAGAAAAATAAAACATTTGATTCACGATGATTTAAAATGAATGAATAATTAGAAACTTAATAAGTCCTATAACAAGATTGAGAGCAAAAACGGCTGTCCCGTAAAAAATCATAATACTCGCAATTTTTTCCCTGTGACTGAAAAAATAAATAAATGTATGACTATTAATGATTTATGTATTGCAGACTACAAAGGTGTAGTCGCATTTAAAAAAAGGGAAGGAAAAACTAACTATTGTGGTTGACCATTAAAAAAGTAATCAACAAGTGTTCGAGCCATAAATTGACCATCTAAACCATGACACGGAACAGCATTCAGCAATCCAAGTGCAAGAGAAAATGTTATAAAATATTTACAACTTAATTCTAATTGTCCAGGAATATAATAGGGTATCCATTGAGACCGTGGAACAAGATCTTGAAGATTAAGTAAAAATCGAGCCTAAAAAATAGAAAAAAAAGTTTAAAAAAAAAGAGTAAAAAAGTAAAAATTACCTCTGTCAGTTGTCCAATAAAAATTACCGGATTCGAAACATTTCGAACATCAAATCGCAAAAGTACTGTTCCATTATACATAGCAGGATACACACATGTAAGGCCATCCTAAAAAACAAGTTTTAAAAATGGAAACAAAAAAAGCTTTAAAATCCACGTAAATTTTCTTTTTTTTTGTAAACAAAGAACAAAGGATGACACGATTCGAAAATTTAAAAAGATTGAGTTAATAATAAAAGCCTTTGTTTTTTATTATCGCCAAAAAGTGAATTCCAAAAAATTTCAAATGGGTATAGAAATACAGTAATTTATGGGAATTAAAAATCATAGCTAACCTTCTGTTGTGGACTTATATCACTGCAAGGAAAATGTTCAGTTGTTTCACGAGCAGGCAGACATGCAAAAGATAATTCTTCTCGGCTTAATGGATCAAGCTTTCGTCCATGACTTGTTTGAGTTGTTGGTTCTTTTTCTGCATTATTTACATTATTGATATTTGCACGATAAGCTCTATTTTTGATTCCCAAGGATTCACCAAAATTTACCATTTGTGTGCTATGTTTTATTGAAGCATTTGTTTGCATATTTGTTGACCACTTTTCATTGTAATATTGAAAGCATATATGAGATGCAGACGTGATATTTTCAAATTCTTGACAGCATGCCATTTCACCTCCAACAGAAGATATTCGATTTGGACTTGCAGTTAATGAAAAGACATTATTTGATGAAAGATAATAACCATGTTTTGGAGATAAATTATCATGAAGAGCTAAGCAACGAAGATATTCAATTTTATCACGAACATCACAACCATTTAGCCGAGTAATAACATGTCCAAGCTTTAACCCGTTTGGACCAATTAATCCAGAATCTGTACTCACATCTAAAAACAAAAAGATAAAGAGATTACTGTAGAATTTTTTTGTTTACCTGTAACTAAAACCCCAGCACCAGTATGAAATAAAGGAAGGCAAAGAAAAGGAATCCATATATACACAAAATAACCCATCAAAGCTAATATAAGATTATGCCAAATTCCCGCAGAATAAATCCGAAGTTTTTGAGCTGATGTAGCACGTTCTATAAAAAATTAATTATGAAACACAAAAAAATATCAAAAATAAAATCTTACCAAGCTCATCAGTATCAATTTCGGTAAAAGCACCCGGATAAATACCATAAATAAATAATCCAAACCCTGTCACTCTAACATTCGCATTTATTGCAGCAAGAGCATGACCAAGTTCATGAATAATTCCAGAAATAACTAAGACAAACATAAATAAAGGTAAATGTGACAATGGAATATTCACACCCGGAATTACAGGAGTTATACCAGCTGAAATGTACAATTCTGTTATACTACAAACTAAGATCAATAACCTACATTGAACATGATGTTGATATGGAACATACGATAATGCCTGTTCAACATCATCACCTTCTCCGATAGTTTTGTAATTTCCTTCTGGTGAAATTCTAACATCAAAGAAAGACTTGATAGAGAATAAGGCCATAAAATTAAAAACTTCACATAATAAAAGATAGGATAAATAAGCAGTTGAGAGAATAAAACAACAAAGACCAATAAAAGCTCCAATGGAAAACCAGGTATCAATTGCGCGTAACCAAGTTCGGCTAGTTTTCCATGATCGAATAATAGAAGAATAGGAAACAACTAATTGTGTTCCTTCAAGCCTTGAAACATAAAATCGTATCTAAAAAAAGTATTATAAACAAAACCACAAAAGTATTAAGTTACTTGTGAAAGAGAAATTTGAAGACCATAACGATCTACAAGTTTCAGGTACCATATCACCTGATTATTGCGCAAATAGTGATCCAAAAGATTTAAAGATGTCCAAAACAATAGAAGCAAGCATATGCTTGTTGTGACTAGCATGACACATCATTCACAGACTTCCGTCACTATAATCAATATAACTAAGGCTTAAGAAAATGTAAACAAATAAAAAATAGTTAATGTATACAACACGGCCAAAAAAACCGTTAAAATGTCACAAAGAAAACATGTTTAATAAAAAAGATAATTTATTCATTTATTCAAGATGTATGAAAGATATGTTTTAAAATTATTATGTACCTGTATATAATCAATGTCTTGCACAACCACCAAAAAACATAACATGAAAAGAGAAAATGTACCCCAGCATGTCATAAACCGCCATCCATATCTTCATCATCCCCTGACAATAAATGTGCGCCTGAAGGAGTATTCTTTAATTCAAAAACATTTTGCCTACGTCGATGAACCATTTTTGTATTTAAAAGACATCCCAATAATATTGCACAAAATAGTGATAAGAAAGAAATCATCACTAAAAAAATGTTTTACAATGATTAAAACAACAAAACGGAAAAAATAACTTACAAAGATAAAATTCACTTGTAAAACTATACCAATGTTTTAAGCCACATTCAACCTCCCAATTAACAGGAATCACATGCTTCCGCAATTCAAAAAGTTTCTTCAATGTACAATTTTTTTCGCATCCTGGAATCTCCAATGGTTCAACGAAAGAGCTATCCGTTTGGCTTTTGTAAAATAATTTAACGATAAATTCATCGCCAATTTCATGGAGTTCAACAAAAAGTGCAGTGGAATAATGCGGAAATACATTTACCGTAACCCCGAGAGCATTTAAGAGAGCACTAATTGAAGTATCATGCTGAAAAATTAAACTTTAAAAAAATCAAAAAGGAAAGAGAAACAACTTACCCCAGAAAAGGCATAAAACTTCAAACGTTTATCCAACATTCCTGCTTCTCTTAGTTGCATTCGATCAAGGATATCTTTTAAAAGTGGACCACCTCTTAATCGTTTAAGCAAATCTGTATGATATAAAAAATTTGAACTAATATCATAAAGTCTCCAAATTTCTTGTTGTACTGTAGCATTAACCCAATCAGGAAGTTTATGACTCTCATTATGACAAGAAATTGCAAAAAGTGGATCAAAGAGAAACCAAATTTCTCGAAGTGGTAACGGAATTTTTACGGCACCAGATTTTTCAGCAAGAAAACGAAGCATATTTTCATTTTCTTTTGAAATTTTTAAAATTTCTGGATTACTGGAAAAAATCATTTGCCGCTCATTATCCGCAACTGGGCATAAAATTCTGTCATATAATAACTAAATTTATGCAGATGAAAAGTGAAATTCTATGCTCAACAATTACTCACATTATCAAACGCTTTGGAAACGGTATGAACTGGAATGGGGACCCAAAGTTCTTCACCATGAATCGGAAATATTCCTGATAAAACTGCTTGTCCAGAAGCTAATGTTCTGTTATAATCCGAACTTCTCACGTATACCTATACTAATATAAACCTCATCAATGGTTTTAATTATTGTACAAAAAAATACCTCAAAAGGAGAGTAATCTTGTGAAAGGAATCCATCATAACGTTTTCTAAGAAATTGCCCAAGCTTGAACTCTTGTTGAATGCCTTTTTTTGTCAGCTCTCCAAGTCCTAGAGGCCAAGAATTTATGCCATTGGCTGTATCAGTTGGGAGTAAAATGCTTGGGGTTCTATCTCCATGCCGCCAAACCTAAAAAGAATTTATAGCTTTTTTCCTTCAATGTATTCATCAATCCTACAGCATGAACAAATCGAAGTGTTTTTGTATCTGCATGTTCTAATTCTTGAGCTCCCAAAATATGCACTAACAAAATACCATTTAAAAAAATTATAAAAACTATTTTAACTAACATAAATAAGGACTAGATTTAAATAAAAGAAGGAAGGGTTCGATATTGATAAATTTATGAAGGCATATCGGAGTCAAACAAAAAAATAAAATATTCTCAAATTTTTATGTGTGTTTATTCTTTTCGTTTTGAGATTTTTTTGCAGCCTATTAAAGGTTTTAAGTTTTTTGTTGGTGTTATTGAATTGGTGAATCCTTTTTTAAAAGTAAAACATAGTGAAAAAAGTAAAAACACAAACGTAATAGTTTTTTTATTACAACAGCAGACAATTTTTAAATAAATCTTGCACACGGGTAGGCAATGTCATGAAGTGAAAAAAATTTTGAAAGAAAATAAATTTTTCAAAGACATAAAAAACGTAAAATGCTACAGTAAATTTATTTAATTCAAACAACAAATTAGCACAAAAACACCATTTTTTATTAATTAATTATTTATTTGCATGCCGTTTTTGATTCATTGAATGCAAAAGAGAAAATTTAATAGAAAAATCTTTGCCACAGATTTTAAAGAATAACAATTATCGATTAATAAAAATTTAAAGAATAAAAAAATGCTGATCAAAAACTTGATTCCATGGAACTGCAGTGGCTCATATCCTAAGGATAGAACAAAAAAAATTTCGAGCAACTTTTCCAACTAAAAATTTTGGCATTCTTTTGCATTCACTAAATCAAAAAATAGAATTTCAAAAATTATAATTTAACAAAAACAATATAAAATTCATTTATGAACGAGGAGGATTCTTTCTTTTTCGAAGGCTATATTTACCATTACGAAGTTCCTAAAATATTCGTAAATAAAAATTTTTGAAAAAATATTAAAATCTCTGTTCGTGATACATTTTGATGAACCATTTTTAACTTTACGGGACAGAATTTGTTAAAAAACTTACATCACTTTCATTTTCTTCATCATTTTCTGAAGTCTCTCTTCTTCCTTTGCTTTCATCATCAGTTAATTCAATATCATCTTCTTTATCAGAGTTATCATCAAATATAATCCCATCTCGTGCACGTTTCCGCAATGACTTTTGAACTTCTTCTTTGCTTGGTAAATATTCCAAAAATTCCCGATAACGATGACCATATAATCTTTTGAATCTTTTTGCCAACCATTTATATGCATATGGACCCGTAACTTTTTTGCCGCAAACTTCGCGAAGAACTTTACTAAAAAGGAAATTAAAAATTAGAAAGCAATATGTTTATAAAAATCTTTACCGGTATATTTGTTTGGCTTCAATTTCTTCTCGAGTTTTAGCATCACAAATATGCTTCGATGGACGTCCAGGATTCGTTTCAAAAATGTCATCTTCATCAATTTTGTATGGTGTATTAAAAAAAGAACGATCATGATTATTGTGAATATGCTGGCAATGAATACAAATGGCTTTATTAGACTTGATTTGAAAGCAAAAAGAACGCTTTGGACCATGATATAAAAGAATCGACTTCTTTTTCAATGTTTTATTCATTCCACGAACACCTTGAAATAGCATTGTATCAACCTAAAATTTGTGTTATTTTACTTAACACTTTACAAAAACATAAAAATCCTTTAATTAAAATTTGAAATAAATGATTCGCGCAATAAAATCGATTCGTTCAATAAATTTAAATTTGTTGGAGAAACAATAATGTTTAAACGAGCTACTTAAAATGATGTTGAGAATGTGTTTAATAACACCGTTTTTTGAAAGTTATAAAACAGGAAATTCGCGGACATTCAAGTAAAAAATCACGAAAAAAAATACAAAAATTTTTGCAACTTTTGACTCAAGCGGCAAATTTTTGCGCGGAGTTAAGAGTTCAAAAAAAAATGCGACAGAGACGCAAAGAAAACTGCTTTTTTAACTTTTTTGCGTAAAAATTTCATTAAAACGTCTAAGAAACGGTAATTACGTCAAAGTACAGATTTTTATTATTTATTACTTCGTTTTTAATTTAAATTATTTTACCACAAAAACTAATCAAAAGTTTTTTACCCTTGCTTCATCCAAAAAAACCTATATTTTTTTTTGTGTTGCATGAAACATATCACTAATTTTGCATTTAATTATTTAATTATTTTGATGTTTGTTTGTAATTTTTTCTTATATTTATGCAAATTTAGTTTTTGATTATTATTTTGCTGGAATTCACCAAAAAGTGCCTATTATTTTTGTGCATAAAAAATCTTATCAACTTCCATCCAAAATCCAAGTCACCTGTTCTGAAAATCTTCAAAGCAAGCTGAAAGCAAGACAAGACAGTGGCAAAACAAAGCTTTCCCAAAACTTTTCATGGGATTATTTAACTATTCATATATATCTTTTTATTAATCTATCCCTCTTTTTTCCCTTATTTGTTTTATTAAATGGCCCATTATTTATTTTAAAGTATCTTTTTAAAAAAAAGTTTTTAATATTTTAACAAATATTTTATTGTAAAAGTTTAATTTTTAAAAGTTAAATTTTTTAAAGTGGTAAATAAATTCTATTAAATTGCAAAATATAATAAAATATAACAAAGCTTTCCCAAAATTTTCATGGGTTTATTTCACTTAAGTGTAATCATATATATCTTTTTATTAATCTATCTCCCTTCTTTTCCCTCGTTTGTTCTGTCGAATGGCCTATTTCATATTTTAACAAATATTTCATTGTAAAAGTTTAATTTTAAATAAAGTTTTTTAAAGTCAAAAATAAATTATATTTAATTGCAAAACATTTTTTTTCAAAGAAAACAATTCGAAAAATTACATCTTTTATTTTCAAACTTCTACAGCAAAACTTTTAAAAAACAAAAAAATCAGTAAAAACAAAATAAAATATTACAGTAATCTCAATTTTTACGATTTTTATTTCCAAATAATTGATTTACTGTATTCGAGAATGTACTAAAATAATTATTTTGTGTTGTAGCAAGTTGTCCCAAACGTTGAACTAATTGAGGAGACAATTCAATTCCAAGAGTAGCAGCAGGAATTTGAAGTGCTGGTGCCATTTGATTAACTGGTGGAGCAATATTTTGAAGAGGGGGTTGGATTTCAGCATTTGAAGCAGGTTGTTGAAGGGTTTGATCTGCCAATGCAGCAGCTTGGGGTTGTTGTTGTTGTTCAACATTGATAATAGGAGGAGGTTGCTGTTGTTGTGGTGTTGGTTCAGCAAGAACACGATGTTGATCAGTTTCATTTGAATTTTCAGCAGGTTGTTGTTGAATTAATCCATTTTGAGTATCATGTTGAACTGGTCGTTGTTGATTCAATTGTTGCTGAGAAGCAGAAGCAGGAATTTGAAGTGCTGCCGAAAATGAATTAAGATAATTATTACATGTTGCAGTAAACTGTTCCATAAGTTGATAAAATTCAGGAGGTTGTTGAATTCCAAGAGCAGCAGTAACAGCAGGAATTTGAGGTGCTCGTGGCATTTGATTCTTTTGAAGAGGGGGTTGGACTTCAGCATTTGAAGCAGGTTGTTGAAGGGTTTGATTTACCAGTGCTGCGGCATGAGGTTGTTGTTGTGGTGGTGGTTTAACAAGAACACGATGTTGATTAGTGTCATTTGAATTTGCAGCAGTTTGTTGTTGTTGTTGAATTATTCCATTTTGAGTATCTTGTTGAACGGATGCTGGTTGTTGTTGCTGATTCATTTGTTGCTGAGCAACAAAAGCAGGAATTTGAAATGCTGTTGAAAATGCATTAAGACAATTATTATATGTTGCAGTAAACTGTTCCATTAGTTGATAAAATTCAGGAGGTTGTTGAATTCCAAGAGCAGCAGTAACAACAGGAATTTGAGGTGCTCGTGGCATTTGATTATTTAGTGGAGCAATATTTTGAAGAGGGGGTTGACGTTCCGCATTTGAAGCAGGTTGTTGAAGGGTTGGATCTGCCAATGCAGCAGCTTGGGGTTGTTGTTGTTCAACACTGATAATAGGAGGAGGTTGCTGTTGTTGTGGTTCAGCAAGAACACGATGTTGATCAGTTTCATTTAAATTTGCAGCAGGTTGTTGTTGTTGTTGAATTAATCCATTTTGATTATCATGTTGAACGGTTGCTTGTTGTTGTTGTTGATTCAATTGTTGCTGAGCAACAAAAGCAGGATTTCGACGTTGATGTTCTCGATGTTGAGGTTGTTCTTGGAATGGATTTAAAGCTGGAGAACTTGTACGATGACGTTCACGTTGTTGCTGTTGAGACATAGCTGCAGGTCTGCTTCTTTTCTTTACACGTTTTGGGCTTGGACTAGATCTTGAAGTTCGGCCACGAGTTCTTTTAAGTTCACGAACTACCGAATGATGTTCCTTAAATAATGAATTTTTAAAACTGAAGTGAGTAAAAAAAAAGATAACATACTTCATTGGAAGATTCTGTTCCAATAACAATTACAACTTCATCACCAGATTGAATTGTAACATTTTCATCGGGGCCACGCGATTCCTTTAATAAAAAAAATTAAATTAACAAGTTATAGGTTTTAAAATGGTTTCTTGTTGCTTACAGTACAATCGAACCTCGATTGTACATTCCTGTTTTACAAATACGCAAAAATGGGGGTCGTCGTTTTACACTGTATTTATATTAACATGACTAAACAAAATTTTAAAAAATCTTACATTTCGCAAAACATTTGAAACTCCACAATGCATTGAAGCACCTTCTTCAGGATTTTGTTGATGTGGACGTTCATTTTGACGGACTTCAGCAGTTGCTTCTTGCCGTTTGCTAAAAAAATTAGGCACTTTAGACAAAAAATAATGGGCGTAAAACGAATAAAAAGAACTGAAAAAAATCTCAAAAGAAATTGTAAAACAAGCAGAGTTGAAAAAAACATTTTTATAAAATGGCAGAACTCACTCATTTTGTCCAGGTCTTAATAATTTTTGAGATGCTTCAAATTGCATAACCATAGGTTTCTGAGGATTTTGATGTTGCTGTCTTGGAAATTCAAATTGATCCTAAAAATTTTTGCTTCTTTACCATCTTTAAAAAATGGCTTTAAGAGTCAGAAAAATGCTTTTTTAAAAGTGGTTAATTAGAATTTTAAAAAAGGATGGTGGCGATATGGGTTCTTTTTTAACCCCTGAATTTCACGTTTGCGCCGTACAAACCTGAAAATCAGGGAAATGTTGTCAAAAGGAATCCATTTTCGTTATGAAATCCAAAACGGAAAAAGTACGTAAACCGTAACCGTTTCTAAATAAAAAAGATGGTAAAAATAAGTTTATGACTTTATTGTTCTACCTATTAACAAGAATATTTTTTTCATAAAAATTTTATATACCTGAAATGTTGGAGCAGCAAAAGAAGGTTTAAAATCCTTGGAAGTGCTTTTCAGAGAATTCTAAAATTTATTAAATTGATTCTATGAGCTCTTTTTGAAAATTGCAGAATGTTACCTTCAACTTGAAATTATCAAGTTCATAATCATTTTCTGAAGAAGCAGCAGCAACTTCGACAAAATTTTCATATGCTGCAATATGAAGTGAAAGGGTGCTCCTATTAATATTTGGCATTTTAGCTTCTTTCTTGCTTTTAACATTCCATTGTTCATCATCTTGAGAATCGTCAAGGCTCAAAGTTTTAATGGTCTTTGAAATATCTCTTTTCTTCCATTGAAATGAAAAAGACCCTTTTGAAAATGTTGAACCAAAATTTTTGGAATCAACAAAACCTTTCGCTTCAAAGGTGGCTGCAATCCCAAAAAAAATTAATCACATGTTTCTTCTAAATTTACCATAACGTTAGGAATAAAAAGTTTCGAATCAAACTACAGAATTTTATGTGATTGCAACCTTTTTCATTACCGTAATCCTTTCGTCCATCATTTGATAATTTGCTTTCAGATTTTGAAAGTTTGAAGTTTTGAAAATGGTGATTTTGATTCAAATTGACATTATTGTTTTGACCATTATCAGCCGAAGAAAAAGTACTACCAAAATATCTTTGCTTTGATGATGAATCAGAATATTTCGCTGCCATTTCTAAATAAATTTATTCTTTGAAAAATACTGTATTTTACAAAAGTGAGATTAAAAACACGGAGCGAATAAATAAAATCTAGAAGTGACAGATATATGCCAAATTTGGGAAAAAATAATTATGCATCTGCGCTATTTTTCATCTCCTTATTTGATTTAGTTCCGGTTGTTGCGAAAGTTGTTTACAACCAAAAAAACGAGCCAAAGCCCAATTCTGTAAAAAGAAATAAAAGGTTTTTTCAGCTTTTTTTGTAAAATGGAAAATTTGCAAAACACTGGAAGAACCAAAGATTTTCTTTTGCTTTCAAATATCACATTTCCAAAAAAATTCTAAAAAATTGCGCGAGAAAAGCAATTTCAAATTGAAAAAATTTTTAAAATTGAAAAAAATTTAATCAACAAAAAGCAATTCTTACTGTAATGTACAGCTTAGGGTTCAGGCGGCTATTTTAGCAGGATAATAACTGAAGATTTTTGTTAACCGTTATTAGCCGGTAAACAAAATTTTATATTTTAGAAAATTTCGTAAGATAATCATGCTTCATTTTTTTTTGATATTATCATATTTCAATGATTTTTGATTTTTTTTAAGACATAAATAAGCTTGTTTATAGAGTTTTACTGCAATTATCAAAATAGTCGAAACTTTAAAACAGTATTTTTAAACACAAAGCCCTTAATTTAAGAGAAAGTTTTATTTAAGGTTTAAAAACCACGTTAAATTTTAAAACCCAAATTAAGCTAAAATGAGTAAAAAAAGTTTTTGATGCAAAAAATGGCTAAAGTCCTCAAATTTTTATATTAGCCGGCTAATTCCCCAACCCATAGCAGTAGTACATCTCTAATCTTTATCCCTATCATAGGGATTAGAGCTGCACAGTTTATCTTTTTTTATAGTTTTTATCATCAATTATAAATCTTGCCAGTTGGATGTTTTGTTTATTGTGAAAATAAAATTTTTTACTGTAATACCCGTAAAATAAAACAACAAAACCCAACCGCTAAAATTTGCATATGCTCATCGTTACCGATTCAGAGGGTAAAAATAGGAAAAGAGAAAGCAGGCAACAAGAAGAAGACAAGATGCCAGTCAGTTTTTGCACATTTTAGAAGGAAAGAACTCTTTCAATATTTTTTCCTAATTTAGTTTCAGCAAAAGGTGGAGTCCATTTGACAAAAAAAACCATCTGTTGCAAAAGTTGTTTACACCTAAAATTTTGCAAAAATGTAAGACAAAATAAATAGCTGCATTTCGAAATCTTTTGCGCGAAAAACAAAATTTTGTGAACAGAATCAAAAAAATGATTTCTTTCATCGTTATTTTTTTCTCAAAATATTTGCAAAAAAGAACGAAAAAAAAAAGATGTTGTTTTGGATTTTTTAAAACGCAGTCTGGCTGAAAAAAAGAGTGTTTCACTATAGCCTTGGCACAAGCAAAAATAAATCTTTTTAAAACAGAAACTCTACCCATGTTTTCGACTATGTTTAATAAGCCCAGATCCAAAGTTTTTTTGGTCAAAAGTGCCGTTTTGGCACTTTTTTGTGATATTGAAGTTCAAAACGGAGCAAAAACATTACATGAATTTTGTTAAGACTATGCCTTAAGGTACTTGACAATAAATTATCTAAATTTTTTGCGATTTCGATAAACGATTATTCAAATTTCCTGTATACAAAAATATCTGCTTAAGCGTTTTTTGCCAAAAAGCTGACATTAGGGATTAAATCAAAAATCTAATTGCAACAAATTGTTAAAATACCCTTGAAAAACATGTTTGTTTTAATTTTATATTTTTCACAAATACAGTTTCCAAGTTTTATTGATTTTACCAACCCATGGTCAAATACATACAGTAATCTCTTCAATAAAAAAAAATGATTAGAAAGCGGCTGAAGTTGTGATAAAAAAAACTTTTTTTAAAAGTAAAACGTCAGAGCAATAGTAATAATATTCCAAACATAGTAAATGATCTATCATATGTTCACATCAGCCAGGAAGAGGATGATATCTCCGAATAAATATGCTTATGAATATTTGTTCCATGAAAAAACAGCCCCCATGATCAAACATGGTCAAACAAATAAACAATTGAAGCAATTTTGATGAAATTTGCAAGATTCATTTAATTTTAGATTTATAAAACTCTCAAAAATTAAAATGAACATGCAAATTTCAATAAAATGCAAATAATAATAAATTTATTGTAACACGTAAAAAATAAAAAAATTGAATATGATACGATTGTTAAACAAATCCGTTTTAGAAATAGAAATGGAAAATATTCCTGTAAAAATAAAACCATATTTTTGCCTAAAAATAATAAAGAATTTAGCGCATTAAAATTTAAATCCCAAACTCACCATAATTTGGTATCAACAAATTTTCAGTAAAAAAATATAACAATCAGGTTTATTTATGAAGACAGCTTCCCAAATGTAGTGTATGATTTCTTTAAACATTCACTCGATTTGGAAGGCTATCTCCTAATAAATATGCTTTATGGAATATATTTTACTAATTACAACAAATAATTTGCCAATAATACAAGCTTTAATTTAATTTAAAGTAAACATAAATAAACATAACAAATAAATATTTGAGCTAAAACTCACCATTTTTGTTCTCTCTCCAGTAAAGAATATACCAAAAAAGTTTATTTATGAAGATAGCCGCACAAACCTAAGTAATGACTATTAATCACATTACTTAGGAATGGTAGCTATCTCCAAATAAATATACTTTATAAAATTGTGTTTTGCAGTTAAGTAAAACCTAAAAACAACAAATTTTTTAAGCGTACAGTAACTAAACATTTAAAAACCTAATAATTTTAAATTGAACTCACCATATTATTTGATATATAACAAAATTTGAATAAAAAATATGATATTTATTTAGGAAGCTAGCATCCAAAATCGGGATAATGATTTTTATACACATTGTCCTGATTAGGATGCTATCTCCCAATCAATAAATATATCTTTTGGGAAATGTTTTTCATTAATTACAACTAAGAATTGGCCAAAAATATATCATTTAATTTACAGCAAATTAAATTAAAAACAGTAAAATCGTATGTAACAAATTTTCAGTAAAGAATATAACAAACAAGTTTATTTATGAAGATAATATTACAACCCTAACAAATGATACATGTCCACATCTGCCAGGGATGGTAATATTACCTTCTAATAAATATGCTTTATGGAATATTTTTTCTTTAATTATAACAATGAATTTGCCGAACATATAGGCATTAAAAAATTTAACTAAAAATAGATCATATTAAATATCGTGGTGTTGATTAAAATTTATGAATAACTAAAAAGTTGCTTATTCTATCATGCAAATATTTTTGTTCTCAAACTTGATCCTATTTTCTATGGCACTTTTCGCAGCAATGTGGAGAACCTGATAGAAAATCTTTACGAAAAATCATTAAAATAACAAGTAATGCCTTTTAGAATAAAAATTTGCTTTGCCTTTTATGGCTTTATTGAGTAAAATAATTCTATTCTTATAATTTCTGAAAACTTCATAATTGTTTAAAAACATGAAACTTACGGTATAAAATAAAAGCATCTGTTCCCAAACTGAGTAAAATCACTGTACCTAATATCGTAAAACTACTTAAACACTGTTTACGATTATCAGGTACAGTAATTCTACGAAGTTTGATTCATATGTAATGGACCGACATTTGAAAAACTGAAACACCTTTTTGAACCCTGATTAAAGGAGATCTTTCATTTGATTCATTTTTTATTATTTCACAAAAAAGTTTGAGAATCGCAAATATCCGATATTAAGGAACTTTCGCTCTTTCTTTTGTTTTTTTCCATCGAAAAATTTTTTTAAACATTTGATTATCATTTCAAAGAAAAAACTTTTTTCGTTGTCAAAAAACAAAAGAAAAAACCGAAAGTTGCTGAATATTAGTTATTTGTGGTTCGCGAACTTTGTTGCAAAATAAAAAAAATCCAAACAAATGAAACCACGGGCTCATTTTGCAGTCGGTTCCGGCCTCGGCCGTGGACGATCAAACAGGGGCGATTTTGGTACCAATCGATAGCTTAGAGCTTGGGCTATAATATCTGAAGTCTGCAAGTGGTCCCGACACGAAAAACCGGAATTACAACCCTGAATCAGGGTAAATGTTAAGGTAAAATTAAATTTTGGTAGAAATGAGCTTTAAAACACAGGTCGATTTTTTTTAAAAAACGGTCAACGCAAAAAAAGAAGAAAATATTTTCCACACGGGAGCATTATCCATTTTTAAAAAAGCTTTATTAACTTTAGGAATTAATTCCCAAGCCAACTGATATTCTAAACGTTTTTTCTGTATTGCTAATCGTTCTCAGCACCTTCGAGAACCTAAGTGAGTATGGAGAAAATTTAAAAGTTTGTATGAGCTGAGTTATCTCAGATATTCGTTACTACACACGATTTTTCTGTAACAAAAATTTATAATGAAAATATGATGCTCCCGTGTGGAAAATATTTTCTTCTTTTTTTGCGTTGACCGTTTTTTAAAAAAAATCGACCTGTGAAAAGTGATTGTTTTTTCAATTTTTTGAATGATTTACTAAATTTATACTATTTTTTATATGTGTGAAAGGTTTCAATAGGATATCTTATATGAACACCGAATACACAATTTTCAAAGTTAACTACATTTAAGTTGCTAAAAATTACCTAATAACATAAAGAAACATGCAATTTTTATATTAAAAAAAACTTTATTTATTGATTTTTGACCTTATAAAATCCTTTGAAACCTCTGAAAACAATTAATAATATTTTTTTTCATGTGCTATCGGTTTTTTTAGCGTGGAACACTTTGCCAAAAACTATTGAAGATACTGAATTTTTTACTGTAGCATTTCAATCTGATTGCAAAAGCTTTTTCCGTCTATTATTGAGGCTTCATAGCTCTGATTGTAAGTAAATCGACATTTCTGAATACAACGCAAGCATTTTTAGTTGTTTTAAAGGACACTAAAGTACTGATTTGAGTCATAGATATGAAAAATAGCATAATATTTCTTATTTTGGGAACTAGTATTCGTATGATAAACCCACAAGATTGTAAGTGGTCTCAAAAAATTCCCCATAAAAATTAGAACATTTTGGTGCGATTAAATTTTCCATTTAGCCCCTTGTTTGGGTTTTACAGTCCAACTTTAATTTTTGTGTTTTTCAAAAGCAGTGTAGTCTACGGGGATCTAGTTTATGGGTAATGTTCTGGCATGTGGACGTGATATTATCCCATCAGCACAACAAAATTTAGAAAAAATTGGTGCGATTAGATTTTTAGTTTAGGCCTTTATTATTGACTCAGGCTGACTTGAGTGGAAAAAGCAAAAAAAGTGCATAAACTTCTTATCATCTCAAAATCGCGGAAAAGGAACTTGAGGAGGTTTAAGCTGTGTTTATATGTTTTTCAGATACTTCTTCAAATTCTGTATTCGTGGTTTTCTCTAAGGACACCTAAAAACGTCAGGACATCAAAAAAACCACTTTTTTAACCCGATTTTTGGTAAAAAGTGACAAAGTTCTTATCATCTCAAAATCGCGATTAGACCAAATAGAAAGTTTTTAGCAAGTGGAATATGCTCAACACATCTAAGGGTAAATTCTGAATTCGCAGATTGTTGATATGTGCCCTAGTTCCGGAATGGCATCAAAAAAAGTGCCAAAAAAGACCGATTTTGGCCATTTTTGAAATATGACCTGCAGGTTCGGGAAATCGGTCCGATTGGGTTGAAGTGTATTTTCGATGTTTCTGAGTTGTTCTACATCGATTTTGACCAAGGCCGCCGGAACCATACAAAAAAGGTACCAAAATGAGCCCGTGAAACATCTTTTTTAAGAAAGTTTATTATTACGGTAGTTACTATAATTCTTTATAGTTTTCCCCCTTTTTTTTCAGACACTTTTTCCATGGCTATTCAAAGGTACAGAAAAAAGTGTTGATCAATTGATGAGTTCATTGAAAAACATTAAAATCATGGTTGCTTATATATGAATTTTCGTTGCTAAAAAGGGGTGGCGCAAAGAAATGCTTTTGACCAGAAAGAATGATTAGGTTACGTTTTCATTCATCCCAGACTGCCTTTATTTTGCTTGTAAACAGCGAAAAAAAGATGAACGGTCCATCAGTCTCGAAGCATAACTGTTGCAGTTAAAACAGAGGAGAATTGCCCGCCCCATCCAAAAAAACCTTTCTTCCAAGAAAACTGACTTTTTCATTATTTTTTTACACTAAAAAATAAGCATCGAAAGGTACGAAGCATGAGCAAGCATTTTTTTTCTTAACCATGCAAAAAAATCTTTGTCTGTTGTGCCACTCTAATGCTAGACAGCTTCACCAAAAAATTTTTTTGGGGAAAAATAATGAAATCATCTTGTGATCATTCGATCATGCACAGTTTTTTTCTTGCATAAAAAAAATGTTTTCGTAAACAAGTTGAAAAAAAAACTGATTCATAGTCTGCAAAGTCGGGTACGAGGGCGGGTATGGGCTGGAATTTGATTTTTGTGATTTAAAAAGACAAAAAATCATTGATGCAAGCTATTACAGTATGAATAAAAAAGACACTATTTTGGAAATATTTTTTATTTGAGCTAAAAACTTTGTTTCAAATTATGCTATAATTTATGCAACATTACAATATGCTATAACTATTAAAAGCAAAAAAGTTTGTATGAAAAACTGTTATGCTTAATTGAACAATGAAAATTAGAGTTCTAAACAATGAATGAAAAGATGTAGTTTTTTTCCTTGAAATTGTTTGCTTACATTTAAAAAAAGTGTAAACCATAGTTGAAATAATCTAATTATATGGTATCTTTATCAGGGATGTACAAAAAAGACTTTCTTCCGTGTTCCCAAGAAAATCCAACAACTACATCCACAAAAACTTAATTGACAAGGGTTATCAAAATATATGCTACTGTTTTAAAATTTGTCAGAAGATCCAAGCCACATTAATTATTAGGAGAAACCTTGGGATGAAAAAGTCCTCAAAATATTGAATTAACACGCAAATTTTGTCTTTTTGATTTCAATTGCTTTTTCTTCATCTCTAAAAATGACGTGATGCATTCTAGACGATATTTCAGAAAAATAAAAGTGATCATTGATAGCTTGGCATTTGAGTTCGAAAATGATGCGATTTTTTCTTTCCTTGCTGTTTCACAAATTTTTTCTGTTTAATGCTTGACAAGAATGTGCTGATTTTGCAAATAAAATGCTCTATTAAACTAGCCAACGGGGAAACAATAATTAAAAATTATAACAAATACGGCTGTTGCAATGTCAGACGTGGAAAGAGATTAAAGGTTGCAGACGGAATTGGCTTACAGTAAGACGGGAAAGGAGATTAAAGAAGGGATCCAAAATCGGCTGTAAGACGGGAATCCACCAGCTTTTTATTAAATTAAAATTTAAAAAACCAAAAAAGGTGGCATAATTAAATGTTTTTATGTTACTTAAAAAGTTCAAACCAGATGCATTAAAACTATTCTAGTGATTACATGATTCTTTCTTTTTGAATGTCTATGTTTTTTTAAATGCGATGAAGGAATTTGTAAGCAGTAAACAAATTAGTTCTATAAGAGAAGAATATTTCAACATGCAAAAAATCCATTACATGAAAGTTGTTAAAAAAATTTTGTATGGTTTTGGGTTCTTCTGAAGTTAAAAAAATTTAAAAAAACGTAGTGGAAAAACCGGAGTTCCAAGTTTTTTAGTGTATGCCGAAAGGGAAACTGAACCCAAATCTCCCTTTTCTGGTCATCTGGTTGAAATTAATTGGCGCGCATTTGTTTTTTGTCTGTTCAGTATTGATTTTCTCATTTCTTTTGCTCAGTTGCATAATTTCACACATTCTTTCGTATCACACGATGTGTCGAAGCATCATCCACTCACTTTTTTTCATCGCCTGCTTGTTTTCCATATTCAAATTTGAAACACATATTCCGGAAGGACAACGATGTTTGAACGAATTCTGTAAAAACACAAAAAAAGGTTATCACTATAATCGTGCATTGAGAAAATAAAAATAATCTAATTCAGATTCCGCAGGATTCAGATTCTTCCGTTTTTCCTTTGTAAAAATGCAGTTAAAATCCTTTTTTGGCGAAATGAAACTGTTGCGCATGCATAAAAATTTTGATGCATTTTGTATGATTTTTTTATTGAATTCTGAATCCTGCGGAATCTGAATCAGATTTTTTTTATTTCCTCAATGCACGATTAATTTTATACCGATAACCTTTTTTTGTGTTTTTACAGAATTCGTTCAAACAGCGTGGTTCTTCCGGAATTTGTGTTTTAAATTTTAATAGGGAGAACAAGCAGGCGATGAAAAAAAGTGACTGGATGCCTTGACACACCGTGATTTCATTGAAAAAAAAATGAAAATTTAGCACTTTCAATTTTTCTTTCACCTTTAGCTTTTGCCATATTTTCTTTTTCATTTTTTTTGTTTATTTGACATTCAAATTTTTTTGGAGGGAGATTTTTTTTTGTTCTGTGTTAGTAAAAATGACGTGTTTTAAAATAAAATTTGAGGATGTTAAAATTCTAGGGATATTGTTTAGATTGTTTTTATTAGGACACTGTTTGAAAAAGTTAAAAATATAATAATAATAAAAGAAATTTGTTCCACATCAACATTCTTAATAAAATCTTTTTCAGACAAAAACCTTCCACCATCGAAATGCCTGGAAAGAAGCGTAAAGCTGTTATTGATGCCAGAGAAATCGTTGCTTATCGAGAAAAGCTTCGAAAACGTCCACCACCTCCACTGTTGAAACTCACAAATAGAGAACGAAAGAAGTATACTTTTAAATCTCCGTTCCCTCAAGAATTTTCTCTTCCTTCAAATATTATTTATTACGTTGCACGAAATCCAAAATTTCCAAAAGGCCATCTCAAATTAATTTCCACTTGCAAATTTCTCCTTCGATTGAGTAAAATTATTCCTGTTAGAAGTATTGCGCATTATTCCGGTGAAAAGGATTACAATAAATGGGAAGCAGATGGAATGAAAATTAATTTGAAGAATCAGTTTCTTAAGCTATGGATTCACACTAATCTATACATCTGGACTGAAAGATTGTCTAATCTTGCCACAACTTTGGTTAAAAATAATTTGATATTTTCACTTCGACAAATTTACATACATGATCAAATTTTGACATTTGGAGAACTTAAAATTCTTGTTCATGGTGGAAAGTTGGATGATGTTGAGTTTGAAAATAATGTTGTCGAAAATGCAGATGGAAGTACTGTTGAATTTGAAAAAGTGTTTGAACTTATTTACTGCAAAATGTTGAAAATGCAAGTTGTTACTGTAGTTTTCGATTAATCTTTAGAATAATTTGTTTCAGTAGATTTCATTCAAAACAACATGGTATTGGTAAAAAAACAACAATCAAAATTATGGAAATTTTATCCTCTAATCAAGTAAAAGATGCACAAAGCTTTGATTTAAATAATATTCCACAAGATTTTGATTTTCACATATTTGCTAAATTTTTAAAAGTAGTTTTTAATTAGTTAATTTTTTTCATTTGGACTTTACCATATATTTTAGAGAAATATGAAAGGCCAAAAACATACAATCGAACTTTATTTTGCTGCTGAAATTTCTGATGCTTATAAAAATCAACTCCAACAATTTGTAAATGAAATTATTCAAATTCGTGGAATTTATGCTCATACTGTTCCATTGATTAATTTTCCTAGTCAAAACGATGAAACATTTAAAGAACTTCAAAAAATGCGGTATGAAAGGGTAAAAGGAATTCGTCGAAAACGAGTTTTTTTTGTTCACCAACATACATAAATAAATTCGAAAACAAATCGTTTCTGTCAACGGTATTTTTTTGATAAAATTTTATTATGTTAATTACCGTTCTCCTATTTTGTTTGCGTTTATTTTATTATGTTAATTATCGTTCTCCTATTTTGTTGCGTTTACTTATGTATGTGTATTCTTTGTTTGATTGCCATGTATTAATTCATTCTTGTTAAAAATTTTACAGTATGTATTGTGGATAGATAAATTACAGTATACCTATGTGGAAAAAAAATAAAAATAATTATTTTTTGTATTTTATTATTTTTTGCTTTAACACATCTCAAAAAGTGTAAAAGAAAAAGGGGTCAAGGGCTTGTTGTTAAACATCCAAAAATATCAAAAATTGCTTCTTTAAATATTTTAATTTATAACCTGTTAATCTCCAAATAAATATATTCATTCAAAAAAAAAATATATTATTTTACATTTAAATAAGAACATAATTTATTAAATATGCTCCTCCTTTCGTTATAACAAATAGAAGATTTTGTGATTAAAAAGGAAATTGAAAAATCGATCCTAATCACCAATTAACTTATCGTCATATTTTTGTTTTCTGAATTTATTTAAAGAAAAGTAAAAAAAAACTTTAGTTTTTAAACAAAGTAGAAAATCGCTTGAATAGTAAACTTTTGTTCATAAATCAAATTTTACATGATCAGCGTTTTAATTTTGCTTCCAACTTTTGTACAATTTTTAGTTGTAAAACAGTAATTCTGTTACAGATTTTCATAGTTTTCCCAGGGTTAAAAACAAAAAAAAGCTGTCATTCTTTTGTCCATTGAAATTTGATCAAACAATTGCCCGATAATTTTTGTTTAATTAAATTTTTTCGAGAATTAATTCCATCAAGGATTTTTAGTGATGCCTTAATCGAGAATGCCCATCATCATCTAAACATTGTTGTTGTTGAACTTCAACAAGGTCAAAATTCCATCATCGAAAATGACAAAAATCAATAAAAAATATGATCCTCAAAACACGGCAATTATTTATCCCCCCTTGTTTTGTAACAAATAAAAGCGGATAAAGGCTTCTCAAAATAGCGATAATTATTTCCAGATTTATTTTATTATTTCAAATTTTATTTTAAATTAATTTTACCACTTCGACAACAAAAATAATGGTTGTGAAGAGTATATTATTTTCTTTAATATCCAAAATGTCGTAACTTCTTTTTTACATTCATTCCTTCGTTTTTAATTTTAATTATTTTACCACAAAAACTAATCAAAAGTTTTTTACCCCTGCTTCATCCAAAAAACCTATTTAATTATTATGATGTGTGGTCGTAATTTTATCTTATATTTTTGCTAATTTTTTCTTTATTTATGAATATTTTCTAATTATGCTAACTTTATTCTCTTCTTATTTATAATGGTTATTTTATGCAAATTTAGTTTTAAATTATTATTTTGCTGGAATTCACCAAAAAGTGCCAATTATTTTTGGGTATAAAAAATCTTATGAACTTCCATCCAAAATCCAAGTCTCCTGTTCTGAAAATCTTCAAAGCAAGCTGAAAGCAAGACAAGACAGTGGCAAAACAAAGCTTTCCCAAAACTTTTCATGGGATTATTTAACTATTCATATATATCTTTTTATTAATCTATCCCTCTTTTTCCCTTATTTGTTTTATTAAATGGCCCATTATTTATTTTAAAGTATCTTTTTTAAAAAAAGTTTTTAATATTTTAACAAATATTTTATTGTAAAATTTTAATTTTTAAAGGTTAAATTTTTTAAAGTGATAAATAAATTCTATTTAATTACAAATTGAGTTTTTTCATAGCAAATCTTTTATTTTCAAGCTTCAACAACAAAATTTTTATAAAACAAAAAGATCAACAACGACAAGAAAATATTACAGTGATAATAATAATTTAATTGTTAGCATTATTGTTTCCATGAATTGCATGTACTAAGCAAATTATTATATGTTGCAGTAAGCTGTCCCAAAAGTTGAACTAATTCAGGAGGTTGTTGAATTCCAAGAGTAGCAGCAGCAGGAATTTGAAGTGCTGGTGCCATTTGATTAACTGGTGGAGCAATATTTTGAAGAGGGGGTTGGATTTCAGCATTTGAAGCAGGTTGTTGAAGGGTTTGATCTGCCAGTGCTGCGGCTTGAGGTTGTTGTTGTTCAACAGTGATAACAGGACGAGGTTGTTGTTGTGGTTTAACAAGAACACGATGTTGATCAGTGTCATTTGAGTTTGCAGCAGGTTGTTGTTGTTGTTGAATTAATCCATTTTGAGTATCTTGTTGAACGGATGCTGGTTGTTGTTGTTGATTCATTTGTTGCCGAGCAACAACAGCAGGAATTTGAGGTGCTGTTGAAAATGAATTAAGATAATTATTATATGTTGCAATAAGCTGTTCCATAAGTTGATAAAATTCAGGAGGTTGTTGAATTCCAAGAGAAGCAGTAACAACAGGAGTTTGAGGTGCTCGTGGCATTTGATTATTTGGTGGAGCAACATTTTGAAGAGGGGGTTGACGTTCCGCATTTCGAGCAGGCTGTTGAAGGGTTTGATCTGCCAATGCAGCAGCTTGGGGTTGTTGTTGTTCAACACTGATAATAGGAGGAGGTTGCTGTTGTTGTGGTGGTGGTTCAGCAAGAACACGATGTTGATCAGTTTCATTTAAATTTGCAGCAGGTTGTTGTTGTTGTTGAATTAATTCATCTTGAGTATCTCGTTGAACTGATGCTAATTGTTGTTGATTCAATTGTTGCTGACGACCAGAAGCAGGATTTCGACGTTGATGTTCTCGATGTTGAGGTTGTTCTTGGAATGGGTTTAAAGCTGGAGAACTTGTACGATGACGTTCACGTTGTTGCTGTTGAGACATAGCTGCAGGTCTGCTTCTTTTCTTTACACGTTTTGGACTTGAACTTGATCTTGAAGTTTGGCCACGAGTTCTTTTAAGTTCACGAACTACCGAATGATGTTCCTGAAATAATGAATTTTTAAAACTGAAGTGGGTAAAAAAAGAAGTTAACATACTTCATTGGAAGATACTGTTCCAATAACAATTACAACTTCATCACCAGATTGAATTGTAACATTTTCATCGGGGCCACGCGATTCCTTTAATAAAAAAAATTAAATTAACAAGTTATAGGTTTTAAAATAGTTTCTTGTTGCTTACAGTACAATCGAACCTCGATTGTACATTCCTGTTTTAGAAATACGTAAAAATGGGGGTCGTCATTTCACACTGTTTTTTTATTAACATGAATAAACTAAATTTTAAAAAATCTTACATTTCGCAAAACATTTAAAACTCCACATTGCATTGAAGCACTTTCTTCAGGATTTTGTTGCTGTGGACGTTCATTTTGACGGATTTCAGAAGTTGCTTCTTGGCCATTTTCACGATCCTGAGCTGACGGCATCTGTTCAGTTTCTCTTTTGCTATAAAAAATCAGGCATTTTAGTCAAAAATAACGAGGGGGAAAACGAATAAAAATCAGGGTTGTTCATTTCACTTTCCCGGGAATTTCCAGTTTTTTTTGCGGGAAACGGTTCCCACTTCCCGGGAAATCTACAGTAATATTTTTTTATATTAAACGTTTAAAAACGGGATAAATATGCAATAAAAACACTGTAAATAGTCAAAAATGATTAATTTAAATATTTAATAGTCCTTTTGTAGGTTGTAAGGATATTTTGGTAAAATATTACATTAGCCTGGAATACTGTAACTCCGGGAAATGGAAATTTCTGGCCTTTTTTCCATTTCCCGGGAAATGAACAACCCTAATAAAAATAAGTTTAAAAAATCTCAAAAAAAGTTGTAAAACAAGCAGAGTTGAAAAAAATTGAACTCTGCTTATTTCACAACAAAAAATGCCAAAAAACTTACTCATTTTTTCCAAGTCCTAATAACTGTTGAGATGCTTTAAATTGCATTACCACAGGATCCGGATTATTTTGATTTTGCTGTCGTGGAAATTCAAATTGATCCTAAAAAATTATGCTATTTTTCATCTTTAAAAAATGGCTATTTAAATTAATTAAAATTCAGATAAAAATTAAATACGTTGAACGCGAATAAAAAATGTTAAACAAAAATAAAACAGCTCGAAATAAGGAAAATTTTTTCGTTTTGGGATATCAGCATTAAGCAAACAGCTTGATGTGATTTTTAAACAACATTTAAATTTATTAATTAGAATTTTTAAACAGGATGGCGGCAATATATATTTTTAACCCCTGAATTTCACGTTTGCGCCGTACAAACCTGAAAATCAGGGAAATGTTGTCAAAAGGAATCCATTTTCGTTATGAAATCCAAAACGGAAAAAAAGTACGTAAGCCGCAGCCGTTTCTTAATAAAAAAGATGGTAAAAATAATTTTATGATTTTATTGTTCTACCTATTAACGAGAATATTTTTTTCATAAAAATTATAAATACCTGAAATGTTGAAATTGGAGCAGCAAAAGAAGGTTTAAAATTCTTGGAAGTTCTTTTCAGAGAATTCTAAAATTTATCAAATTGATTCTATGAGCTCTTTTTGAAAATTGCAGAATATTACCTTCAACTTGAAATTATCAAGTTCATAATCAATGTCTGTAGCAGTAGCAGCACCTTCAACAAAATTTTCATATGCTGCAATATGAAGTGAAAGGGTGCTCCTATTAATATTTGGCATTTTAGCTTCTTTCTTGCTTTTAACATTCCATTGTTCATCATCTTGAGAATCATCAAGGCTCAAAGTTTTAATGGTCTTTGAAATATCTCTTTTCTTCCATTCAAATGAAGAAGATACTTTTGAAAATGTTGAACCAAAATTTTTGGAATCAACAAAATCTTTCGCTTCAAAGGTGGCTGCAATCCCAAAAAAATAAATCACATGTTTCTTCTAAATTTACCATAACGTTAGGAATAAAAAGTTTCGAATCAAACAACAACAGAATTCACGTTCCTGGTGTGACTTGACCATTTTCATTACCCGGTGGAAAACTTGGGGGAACAAAAAGGGGATGTCGGTCTCTTTGACATTTTGAGATTTCCTTTTTTTCCTTCAAGCATTTATCTCCAGCGTTTTTTTGGAGGAGACTTGAACATTTGTTTTTTTTAAAAGGGCTAAATTTTGTTATTTTATTACCGGCGGCAAAATATCAAAAGATTTTGTTCATTTTAGAGGAAGTTTCAGTTTCACTACCCCATCTCTAAATATGGGCCTTTTCCCCTCTACTTTTAACAAGTTTTTCTAAATTTTTCAAAATCCTGGGGGGAAATTTATCCAACGGGAATGAAAAAGGCGAAGTGAAAGTCACAGCTAAAATTTGTCTTAATCAAAATTTCACTCTTATGTGATTGCAACCTTTTTCATTACCGTAATCCTTTCGTCCATTATTAGATGATTTGCTTTCAGATTTTGAAAGTTTGTGATTTTGATTCAAATTGACATTATTGTTTTGACCATTAGCAGCCGAAGAAAAAGTATTACCAAAAGATCTTTGCTTTGATGATGAATCAAATTCTTTTGCTGCCATTTCTAAATAAATTTATTCTTTGAAAAATACTGTATTTTACAAATATGAGATTAAAAACACGGAGCGAATAAATAAAATCTAGAAGTGACAGGTATATGCCAAATTTGGGAAAAAATAATTATGCAGCAACGCTATTTTTCTTCTCCGTATTTGGTAAAGCTCCGGTTGTTGCGAAAGTTGTTCATGACAAAAAAACGACCCAAAACCAAATTCTGTAAAAAGAAATTTTATTAAAAAAAAGCTGAAAAGGGTCTTTAAGCTTTTTTTGTAAAATGGAAAATTTGCAAAACACTGGAAAAACCAAAAAAAAAATTTTTTTTTGCTTTCAAATATCACAGTTCCAAAAAATAGTAAAAAAATTGCGGGAGAAAAACAAATTCAAATTGAAAAAATTTTTAAAATTGAAAAAATTTAATCAGCAAAAGGCAATTCTTACTGTATTGTACAGCTTAGGGTTCAGGCGGCTATTTTAGCCGGCTAAAAACCGAAGATTTTTGTTAACCGCTATAAGCCGTTTTAGAGTTTTACTTTTTACCATAACACCCGTAAAATAAAACACCAAACCCCAACCGCTTTTTTTAAAAATTTTTATATGCTCATCGTTACCGAAACAGGGGGTAAAAATAGGAAAAGAAATAAGAAGAAGAAAAAATTCCAGTCAGTTTTTGCACATTTAAGAAGGAAAGAACGCTTTCAATATTTTTTCCTAATTTAGTTTCAACAAAAGGTGGAGTCCATTTGACAAAAAAACCATATGTTGCAAAATTTGCTTACACCTAAAATTTTGCAAAAATGTAAGACAAAATAAAAAGCTGCATTTCGAAATCTTTTGCGCGAAAAACAAAATTTTGTGAACAGAATCAAAAAAATGATTTCTTTCATCGTTATTTTTTTCTCAAAATATTTGCAAAAAAGAACGAAAAAAAGGATGTTGTTTTGGATTTTTTAAAACGCAGTCTGGCTGAAAAAAATTGTTTCAGTGCCTTGGCACAAGCAAAAATAAATCTTTTTAAAACAGAAACTTTACCCATGTTTTCGACTATGTTTAATAAGCCCAGATCCAAAGTTATTTTGGCCAAAAGTGCCGTTTTGGCACTTTTTTGTGACATTGAAGTTCAAAACGGAGCAAAAACATTACATGAATTTTGTTAAGACTATGCCTTAAGGTACTTGACAAAAAATTATCAAAATTTTTTGCGATTTCGATAAACGATTATTCAAATTTCCTATATACAAAAATATCTGCTTAAGCGTTTTTTGCCAAAAAGCTGACATTAGGGATTAAATCAATACCCCTGAAAAACATGTTTGTTTTAATTTTATATTTTTCATAAATACAGTTTCCAAGTTTTATTGATTTTAACTAGGGTTGTCGTGGCCGGTCCAAAATCCATATTATGGTAACTTTTTCCGAAAAATTGACAAAACATCGAATTATTTATTACCTTATATAATTTTCATTTTTATTCATTGTAACTTATGTTACTTGTATCTTCCCCGGTTCTACCGTAAGTCGTAATAAGCCTTTATTAGATCCTTTATAACACATATAACATATATTACATAACAAGATATCAATAAGAGCGAGCAGGTCTTCGACCGCTCCTTGCTTCACTGCCGCCGCTGACTGCCTGAGGCTGGTTATCTCATTCCTTTATATACCAGCATTACCAGTCACACATTCCATTAAACTGGTTCCTTTCTAAACGGGTTACAATCGCTCCCCCATAGGGTATCGACGCCTCGTCGATCATGCCAATTCATTGTGGCCTTTAATCAGGTTCTACAGCTTCTCTGGCTGGACCATTTTACACATCATTAAAATTGGGGGGATTATTTCTTCTTTATTCATTCAGGCAGGTTGTGACCAAAACTGGGTTTCTTTTTCTCTGCGGCAAGTTTTTAAAACAAGAGATGGTTGGTTGTGCTTTGTAGCTTGTCTTCAACCAACTGATTGAGTTGCAATCCAATATGCTCACGGAACATATTCATCTGCTTTATTTATGACCTGGACAAATGTTGGGTTGGGCTCGGAGGTCACTCACCAGGCAGCCACTCCACCATTTTGTGTTGATGTCCTCATCAACTTGTTCACCAGTGTTATTCATCCATAATACATTTCCAAAGATCATGATCAAAATAAAGACTCATTACGGAGCCTGCGGCTGTTATGCAATCAACGTTGAAATAAAACAAATATGTGTCGTTTTTATGTCCGGATCTATTGATGTTAAAAGACTCATACGAGCTGTACGGGACCGTAGGACCTCCACTTGTAACTTATGTTACTTGTATCTTCCCCGGTTCTACCGTAAGTCGTAATAAGCCTTTATTAGATCCTTTATAACACATATAACATATATTACATAATAAGATATCAATAAGAGCGAGCAGGTCTTCGACCGCTCCTTGCTTCACTGCCGCCGCTGACTGCCTGAGGCTGGTTATCTCATTCCTTTATATACCAGCATTACCAGTCACACATTCCATTAAACTGGTTCCCTTCTAAACGGGTTACATCATTTTTAAGCCAAAAAACGATAAGTAGAACAATTTGCTTTGATATCTTTAATTCTTAGCATGTGTTACAGTATCCTGATGAACGAGGTTTCACAATCAGTACATAAGAGATGGTATCATCCAATAAATATGCTTTAGTTTAAAGTAAATGAAATTAAAAACAGTTAAATTATGTTTTTGCTGCTAAGTAATAATATCAAATATTTCAAATTAAAACAATTTTGTGCTTTTCAAAAATATTTTTAATATTTACCAATTTGGTAAATTTGTAATACAAAAATGATGCCTGCACAGTATAACATAAAAGTACAAAATACATCTCTATAAACCATTAAGATGCATTTTTAAAGTACAACTTCTATGTTGCACCATGATCAATCACGGCATAAATATTTTTCAAGAACAAATGTTTCAATCATACAGTAAATAAATATGAAAAAACATTAAAATTAAAACTTGAACTCACCATAAATTTAAAATTATCAAAATTTTTTAGTAAAATAATATAACACACAAGTATATTTAGGAAGGTAGCAACCATAAGCAGTATAATGATTTTTATACACATTGTACAGATTAGGATGCTATCTCTCGATAAAATACACTTTATGGAATGATTTTCACCATTTACAACAGATAATTTGCCAAAAATAAAGACTTTAATTTAAAGTGAATTTAATTAAAACAGTTAAATTGTTTGAAACAAGTTTTCAGTAAAAAAATATAACAGTCAAGTTTATTTATAAAGACAGCTTCCCAAATCTAGTGTATGATTTCTTTGAACATCCACTCGATTTGGAAGGCTATCTCCTAATAAATATGCTTTATGGAATATGTTTTACTAATTACAACAAATAATTTGCCAATAATACAAGCTTTCATTTAATTTAAAGTAAACATAAATAAAAATAAGTTTATTAATGCAGCACAAACTTAAGTAATGAAAAAAATATAATATATAAGTTTATTTAGGAAGATAGCATCCATAATCAGTATAATGATTTTTATACACATTGTCCAGATTAGGATGCTATCTCCCAATCAATAAATACATCTTTTGGGAAATGTTTTTCACTAATTACAACAAAGAATTGGCCAAACATATATCATTTAATTTACAGCAAATTTAATTAAAAACAGTAAAATCGTATGTAACAAATTTTCAGTAAAGAATATAACAAACAAGTTTATTTATGAAGATAATACAGGGTGTTACAAAAAAAAGTACAATTCTTTTTTTAAACAAGGAAGAGGGGCTGCCAAGACCTATGGTTGGTGCCAACAAGGACTTGGTGGGAAGAGGTACTTGACCCTACAGTATCATGGTTACGGTACTTTCGCTTCGAGAGTTTCAGAAATTCAAAGTTAAAAAAACACCCATTTTTGGGGTGTTTCGCGAATCCCTTTTCCCAAGGCCCCAGGGCGGCTGAAGACCTGTGGTTATGGGGTTTGGTAGACCTTGACCTACTCTCGTCGTTCCCCTTTGGCATGACTTTGGGGGACTTTCGCTTCGAGAAATCCAGCACTTTGAAAAACCTTTTTCATATTTTTATACGTTTTTGACTATGTTTGACTTATTGGTGTAGTCCACCCAGAAGAAGTTGGAGGCTCATATTTGTTGCCAACAAACTTCAGACCTTTTGTGGTCGATCCCATTCCAAAATATTGAAATCTGGAAAAATGACTTCTTTTCGATACTCCAAAATGCCCAAAAACGGCTGCTTGAAGTTGTATACTAATAAATAATAAGTAACTCTGTATACACAAAAGCTTTAAAATGTTGTTTTTTGTTATAAATCAATAAACATAGTCCAGATAAATACTGTAAAATACATTTTAAGCGTTTATGAACAATTTGGATAATTCAGCATTGAATTGAATTTCATCATGTGTTAAGTATACATACTAACATACGAAAATTATGGCTGCTTAAAATGTCATTTTTCCAGATTTCAATATTTTGGAATGGGATCGACCACAAAAGGTCTGAAGTTTGTTGGCAACAAATATGAGCCTCCAACTTCTTCTGGGTGGACTACACCAATAAGTCAAACATAGTCAAAAACGTATAAAAATATGAAAAAGGTTTTTCAAAGTGCTGGATTTCTCGAAGCGAAAGTCCCCCAAAGTCATGCCAAAGGGGAACGACGAGAGTAGGTCAAGGTCTACCAAACCCCATAACCACAGGTCTTCAGCCGCCCTGGGGCCTTGGGAAAAGGGATTCGCGAAACACCCCAAAAATGGGTGTTTTTTTAACTTTGAATTTCTGAAACTCTCGAAGCGAAAGTACCGTAACCATGATACTGTAGGGTCAAGTACCTCTTCCCACCAAGTCCTTGTTGGCACCAACCATAGGTCTTGGCAGCCCCTCTTCCTTGTTTAAAAAAAGAATTGTACTTTTTTTTGTAACACCCTGTATCGTGGTGTTGATTAAAATTTATGAATAACTAAAAAGTTGCTTATTCTATCATGCAAATAGTTTTGTTCTGACTTCTTCATTACTTTTTTACACTAAAAAATAAGCATCGAAAGGTACGAAGCATGAGCAAGCATTTTTTTTTCTCTTAACCATGCAAAAAAAATCTTTGTCTGTTGTGCCACTCTAATGATAGACAGCTTCACCAAAAAAATTTTTTGGGGAAAAATAATGAAATCATCTTGTGATCATTCGATCATGCACAGTTTTTTTCTTGCATAAAAAAAATGTTTTCGTAAACAAGTTGAAAAAAAAACTGATTCATAGTCTGCAAAGTCGGGTACGAAGGGGGGTACGGGCTGGAATTTGATTTTTGAGATTTAAAAAGACAAAAAATCATTGATGCAAGCTATTACAGTATGAATAAAAAGGCACTATTTTGGAAATATTTTTTATTTGAGTTTAAAACTTTGTTTAAAATTATGCAGTAATTTATGCAACAGTACAGTATGCTAAAACTATTAAAAAGTTTGTAAGGAAAACTGTTATGCTATTGAACCATGAAAATCGGAGTTTTAAACAATGAATGAATAGATTTTTTCATTGAGAATTGTATACTTACATTGTTAAAAAGTGTAAGCCATAGTTGAAATAATCTAATTATATGATATCTTTATCAGAGATGTGCAGAAAAGACTTTCTTCCGTGTTCCGTTGTAGCGGAACGGAACAAAGAAAAAAGCGGAATTCCGTTTTAATGGAACAACATAAAACTAAAATTTTTTCAACTTGAGCTAAAAATTTAATTATTAGGAAAAATCCTGAGTTCAAAAATCAAAAGAAAATGATAGTTTCATTTACGGAGAGTCCTCAAGATATTGAATTAACACATAAATTTTGTCTTATTGATTTCAATTGCATTTTTTTCATCTCGAAAAATGACGTGATACATTCTAGACAATATTTTAGAAAAAGAAAAGTGATTCGAACAGTGATCATTGAAACCTATGACATGGCATTTGGTTTCGAAAATGATGTGATTTTTTCTTTCTTAACTGTTTTGCAGATTTTTTTATTTTATGCAAAACAAGAATGTGCTGATTTTGCAAATAAAATGCTGTGATACATACTCATATATTGTTTTATGTTGCTGTCATGAAAATTTTGTTTTGTAGAGAAGAACGAACGCCTGTGAAAATTTTTGTCATAGCCGCATTTTTGCCGGTGCCGCAAGATAAAAGGAGAGTTGTTTAATCAAAGTTTTCATTTAAAAAACATGACTTTCGAATTCAATTTCATGTGCTGCAATTGGAATGAATTAAACAAACCACTCTTGCTTTGTCATTTATTTCCTTTGTTTTTTTTTTCTTGTACTCTTGCATAGAAGAGTTTGAGACTGATTTAGAGATATCATTTTCCTTCCAGAAATATGAAAAAAATTCCTTCCTCCAAAATGAAGGTTTTTTAATCAATTAAACAATCAAAAATCTATCGTTTATTAATCGGTAAAAGCTGCAGCTACAAAAAAGTGATAATGGTATCGCTTATTATATGTACACGAATCTTAAAAATCTTCTTACCTAAAATTAAATGAAAAATTAATTTTCATTTTCGGGACTTTTACATGTATTTTGTTGTTACTGTTACTTTTTTATCCTTAAAAAAAGGTTTCCGACAACAAACAAGAAACACGGAATGAAAAATACAGTAACAGTTTAAAGTATTTTAAATATTAAAAGTAAATAAAACCTATTCGAAGAGAGGGGATATTAATTAATTTTTAAATTTTAACGTTTCTAAATTTTATTTGGCAAAAACGGAAGGTAATATTTTGCAATCGATAGAATAAAATGAAATTTGCTGAAATCAGCAACATAAACAAGAAGAATTGCAACGAAGAAATTTTTTTACGATTGTTGTAAAACTGTTCATCCTAATTTAAACATATTTTCTCTATCAAAAGTGTGAACACACAGGTGATTTCAAAGAAGTTTTAATTTATCCTTAATTCAAGTCAATACAAAAAAATAGGTACAAAACCTAAATGAAAGAGAGCACAAAATTATTTATACAAAAAGAAAAATTTATTAATTACTTAGAGACATAAAATGTCATGTCATAACAATGTTTTTCATTAATACACAGGTGATTTCAAAGAAGTTTTAATTTATCCATAATTCAAGTCAATACAAAAACGAGGTACACAAAATTAAAAGAAAGAGATCAATTTAGCTAATAATTATTAATACAAAAGAATTCATCAATTACTTAGATACATGAAGAAAGGCATCAGTGAATAGTTCCATTACAATATCTTGATTAAGAATATTCAAATCAACAACTGGTCTGGTATTCTTGAGACAATCACCAAGAAATTCACAACATTCTTTTTGAAGTTTTGCAGCATTTGAAAGAAGAGCAGCATTGGTTAAACGGCAAACAGTGATTTCATTGATCACAGATAACAGATACTTTTCAAGTTTATCCTAAAACAACGAAAATTCATTAAAGTTTAACTTTTAAACCAAAACTTACTTTTTGGACGTTAAGATCGTATTTATCATAAAATTGCAGAAGTTGAAGTTTCTGTTCCAAAGATGAGAATGGCACAAGGCTTTGATGATAACATGTTTTGATTGCCATTTCCACAATTTCAAATGGAAAATCTTTTATTTCGACTTTACTTTCTTTACCTTCTTTAAACTTCACAGTAGACATTGTAGCAAATACAGGAGAAAGAGCACGAAGAACAGCTTTATGAGCCTAAAAGTATAAATAAATTGCAACTTGAATGACTTTAACATAAACAAATAATAAACAATGATTGTTCAAAAAAACCTTCAATGAACAAATATGGTTTTAAAATGTATAAAAAACTTACAGTAATTTCACGCCCATCAACAACAAATGTAAAATCTTTATCTTCATCTTGATTCCACAATCCTAAACATAATACATCTGAAGGATTATCAAATGAAGGGAGTTCTTCAACAGCAGTCAAAAGCTCTTCTTCTTTTTCAACAGTTAAAATACCATGCATTTTAATAACCATTTCTCCATCAAAAAAGAATCCCTTTTCAGGGGTAAATAATTTATCATATTTACAAATCCATGTTCCATATACTTGTGAATTTTCAAGATTGGTTTCCAATAATTCAATAGTTTCTGATAAAAATGAGAAAGTAAAATCAATTTGAAATTTCTTTTCATCAGGACCATTAACACCTACACCAACGAATGTTTTTCCTTCGTTGCCTTCAAAGTCATCATTTGGATAAATTCTTAGGTGATATTTAATATCATTAAAATTATATGTGGCGAAAGATTCAGTCTTCAAAAATCGACCAGGTTGCAATTCCTTTAAGGATTTTTCAGTGATAGTCCATTTAATCGCGATCGGACATTCAGTAATCTGTAATAATATGTAAAATAAATTTGATCAAATAAAATATAAAAATGAAAACTTACATTAGCATCATCACTCATTATTAATTTCACCAAAATAACCAAACAGAATCAATAACAGCAAGAAAAGAAGTAGAGGAAAAAGTTTGACGAAGAAGTTTGAACAAATTTCAACTTGTTTTGCAGCAGAAACAAATGAAACTTTACGTTTTTGAGATCAAAAAATTGAGAATGAATTTTAAAATTTGAATGTTCAAGGTTGGGAAAAAAAATTGAAAAATTTGCATGAATAATAGTAGTCTGAAATCAAAGAGTTCGAGAACGCCAAAAATGAATTAGAAAATATATAATCAAAAAGCACCTTTCACTTGGATGTCAATTAATTGAAAGTTTTGTGTTTTGACCAACATTTTTGCATTACATGGTTTAAGTGATAAATAGCAGATACAAAAAAACTCTGGATTATTAAACATTTTTTTATTTGATTATTTTTTTCATTCTAACAAATAGCAGTTTTGTGACAACAAATCTTTAAAAAAACTTTTAAAAATATATGTACGTTCTTCTCGGCTTCTGAATGTATCTTTAAAAAGAAAAATAAGATTGCTTTTTTATTGTTTAAATTATACCAGATTAAATTTTTAATATAAAAAGATTATTTAATTGCAACGTGCCAAATTTAATTGATTATTACTATTTAGCTGAAACACTGCGCGATGAAATGGTTGATTTAAACCAACGTTTAATTCGACTGCAACGGCCGGAATTCTTTGTTTTTGTAGTGCTTCGTAATTCTCGAAGCTTTTGGACTCTTCTACATTCAAGAAGATGTTCATCAATAAGTTTAAGCTGAATTTCCATTCTTTCTTTTTCTGCATAAGTTTCAGCTTGTTCTTGGGTAATTCTTGATCGAGCTGCTTCAATCATGCAAAGTGTCATTGTTGCACTATCACAAACATCCGAATATAAATTACAGAGAAAAGCAATATCCCCAACCATATCCACTCGATCTGCATTATAACTTGTAAAGCAATAATAAATGAAACATTATGAAATAGTAATAAATTCGGATAGTACAAAAAATAAAAAAGCATAAAGAGAAAAGCACTTTAAAATTTAGCTTTTATAAAAATAAATTAAAATTTAAGCATAATTAAGTCTAAATTTTTTTGAATTTAGAAGGAAAAAGAAAAAGTTTTAGATAATTAAAAAGAAATTAAATTTAGTGTTTCGGCCCCTAACCCCATAAACAAAAACACAATAGACGGAATTGAACTCCCATAAAATTCAACCATGTTGCATTACAATGTTTTGATTATTATGTATTCTTGAATATTGTCTTTGCTACTGTAATTGAATCGTTTTCGAAATGTGATAACCCGTTTAACACAAAAGTTTTTTTTGTAAAAGAATCTTTTATTGATGAAAGTGATTTTATTTCGTCAAAAAGATGCAAATTGTGGACTTTCTCTACACTCTACTTTTTTAACAAATAATTTATGCCACAAGTAAACAGTAAATAAACATTATCGATAAAATAATTAATTTTTTGATTACCAGATTTCAGTTGAAGAAAAAAAGGAAGAAACAACTTATTTCAATAAAATTACAGTAATCTTCAAGTTTAAATATTTATTAAAAAATTTCAGAAAAAATGATTAAATGAATCGATTTTATATAGGTTATTGGTTGAGTTTTTAAAAGTTTTACTGTTCTTTTATGTTTCAAAAAAATTTTTAATGGTAAAACAAATTTCACATTAAAACTGTTCCTAAAATGCTAAAACAATTGATAAAAAACGATAATTCTTCAATCGAACGTTTAAAAAGTTTTTATCAAATTTGGACCCTCTTATATGGTTTAGGCGCTTCAATAAAACGTACGTGAACGTTTTTGTATTCAACATCAACAACATTCCAATATTCGTTTTTGTGATACCACCATCATTTTAAAAATAAATTTTTTCAACTTTACTGGGATTAACCAAAAAGATCGAATTCTGCAACAGTTAAAACTTGGCGAATAATTGAAATAAAACGAGCATCACAGCTATACATTTTTGGAAAAATTAAAAATTATTATAATTCACGAAAAGTATAATTAACTAAAATTGCATGTCACAAAGTAAATTAAAAAAAACATAAATGAGACCCTTTTCTATAGGTTGTTGTTTGGGTTTATTTTTTGGACCTTTTTCTAATGCAGTTATAAATAAAAAGATTATATTTTTTGCACTCATTTTTTATAAAATTTATTCAACAACTTTAAGGATTCTGTCGACATTTTTTTATGTCATTTGTTAAGATATTTGGATCGCCCATGATGCTATAAGAAAGCACAAAAAACTTAAAAAAATGCTGTTTTCAGCCATCTTCATTGTTTTCATTATTAAAGGGACACTGAAACTTTCATTGGGATTATTTCAATATTTTTTGATATGCTCTTATGATTATTTTGTATGTGATAATGTTTTTATAATATTATATTTTATACATTTACAAGTTAAGAAAATATTTCTAAAATATTCAAATGCAAGTCGAAACTCGAACTCTCGAGCTTACTGGTCTCATAAACGACCGCCTTACGGCAGTCGGCCATCCGACCAGCGACGAAATACTCTGCTATTCTTTAGGGGTGAAAATGTTTTTGACACACTTTTTAAAAAATAAAATTCTCTGCAGAAATTGACAGACACTTTTCATTTTTTAATGAAAGCATTGTTGCTGCATTTAATCTTAGAATTTCAGTTTTTTTTATGTTGGCATCTTCAACAAGCTATAACAATATGATATTTTTTTTTAATTTTTTCTAATTTTATTGTCATTTATTGTTTGCGGATGGGGAAGGACAAGAAACTTATAAGCGGGCCTGAAACCATTAACTAATTTATTTATTTTCTCAACACTTTTTCTGAAAAAAATAGCAGAAAAATCAGTATTAAGTGTTTAATTTTAGATGACAACAAAAGATCATTCTTTGTCTACTGACAAACAGGGTTTTGTTGTTTGTGATACCTCAAACAATCGATACTGTAATGTAAATCTTAATCAAAGCCATCAATGTTTATTTGTTGAAACTCTTCAATCGAATGATTTTTCAAATAAAAGCAAAATAGTTCAAAATTACGGTAAAATCGATTTTAAGGCTGCAGTGTTTTATTAATAAATTTGTGAATAAGGTTCTACTTTTTCTGATATTAAAATATACTATTAAAAGAACTTGAACTCCGATCTCATTAGAAAAAAAAACTGCAGCTTACCCCCCAATCATCAGATTTGACTTATGATATACAAAAAAGCAAGTCTTCATTTTCTTGGAAAAAATTTGAAAATGATTTTGCACCTGAAAATTTAAACACTCTTTCTGATTTTAATAAAAATGAATCAAAGAATGGAAAGGATTCAGAAGACAATAGTAAAAATAAAAGCACCCTTTCCCTTCATATTGCAGCATATGAAAATTTTATTGAAGCTGAGTTAAATTCATTTCACGGAATCAATCAAAGCAAAGATGAATCCACCTTTATTACAAATTTGAAAACTGTTAAAAATAAGACTTCAACATCAACTACAACCGTAAAAGTTAGATAAAAAATAAGAGTTGTCTATTGATTTGTTCTTTGCAGAATTTATTTGAATTCCCAAGACAACAAAGGGCTGAAGTAACTGATCCTGCCATAATGCAATTCAGAGCATCCCAACAATTATTCAATCCTAATCAAGGGAATGGTGATTCTGTAACTGCAAAGAGGGCAATGTGTTCTTCTGCTTCACCTTCTGGGTATATCTTTTAAGTCGCTCCATGTTTTTTGGATTTGATCTATTCGCTTTCCTTTGTTGCGTTCCCTTTTTTCGTTATTGTTTTTCAAATTTGCATATTCTTATTAAATAAGGAGTTTTAAATTTTGGATAATCAGACAAAAATCAAAAATCTACTCTTAAATCCCATTAAAAAAACTGTTACTTTTAAGTTCGTTTTAGATCCTTTTATAATTCATAAGAATACGGTTAGAATATTCTTAACACGAATCTTTTTTTACACTTCTTAAATTCGATTGGATGTTTTATTTATTGCCAGACGTTAGTTAGTGACTAATTTTGTATTTTCTAAATAGCTGTGAAATAAAATAGGTTTGAGTTTTAAAAAAAATATTTAGAAATATATCCTTCATAAACAGATTTTAAAATTTCCCAAATAATTGCATAAAGCATTTCTGTTTAATTTGTAATTGTTAATTGACCATTTTTAATTATTGTAGACACCATATGGATGCTTATTTAAATTCAACATTTTCACTTCGTGATTTAGTTGAAAAACAAATACCTGAAGAATTGTTGAAGCTTGAAGATAGCGCAAACAGATTAGAACGGGTTGCTGCATTTGCAGAAGCAAATTATATTAAAGTATGTTAAATAAATATCTTCTGAATAATAAAAAGAGTAACGTTTGTAATTAAATTCTAGTCACCAAACAAAAAACAAGTATTCAATGAAACTCGAGGATGGACAACTCAAAGTTTAGCGGGTGTTGCATATCAAGTTAATCAACTTTCATCAATGCTTATTCGATCATTGGATTTAGAATGTGAAAATATTGCATCAAAAGTTAACGAAGTTAATAATATTTCACAGGTTTTAAGATTTTTAAAATTAAACTTTTAAACTTTTGGTGTTTAAGGAAATTGCAATTTCAAATGAACGAAATGCTCGTCAACAAATTGGAACTTTTACTCATAGCAAAAATGTTGCAAGATTAAACAAAATCTTATATCCTTCTCGAAGAGTATGTGATTTTATTTTGGAATTTTTGTATCAAATTTATCGATATCAATTTTTATAGCTTAAACCACCTCGTCATCAATTTACTGAAATTGATTTTAATGTATTGGATAATGTTGGACATGCAGTTAAAGATTTTTCACAAAGACCTTCTGTTAATCGAACAAATTCAATTCTTTCTGGAAGTGATAATATGAGCTCATACAGTAATCAACAACCATATGACTTTTTAATTACTCGTGGAAATCCAAATGCTACTGTATGTTATTATTTTAGCAGACAACTACTGTAATCTAATATTTTAAGCTTTCTCGAAAATCCCTCAAATCTGAAGTTTATCGGCCTTCTCAAGTTTCAAGTTATGCAGATATTCAAAGATATTCAACAGTAACAAGTCGAAGCAATATGATGTCTGAAAATGGTTCATTACAGTATCAACAAAGTAATACTTCTCGAGCAACAATTTTACCACCTTCACAACTTGGTTCTGTTTCACAATATCGACTTTCCGTTGGAAGTACAGAAGGTCTTCCACCACCTCCAGCTGCACTTTCTCATCCAAATGATGAACCTTTACCTCCACCACCATTTGATCAATACCAAACATATGGAGGTGCTCAACCTTCAACTCCTGATTGGGTACCTGCAAATTATATTGAAAAAGGTAAAGGTTTTTATATAACAATTTTCAAGATTTAAATTCATTTGATTTTAGCATTGGCAATTTATGATTATGAAGCTGAAAAAGAAGATGAATTAAATTTGCGAGAAAATTGTATTGTTTATGTTGTTGCTAAAAATGAAGATGGCTGGTATGAAGGTATCATGGACGGTATGACCGGATTATTTCCTTCAAATTACGTTCAAAAAATTTAATTCTCTTTTTTTCATGCTTTAAAAAAATCTTTTAATATCCAATCGGGTTTATTTTTTTTGTGTCATTTTTGTTTTGTATATGTTGCATTATTTATTTCTCTCTTTTTATCTGCCCAGCTTTTATATAAATTATATTACTTACATATATTTATTTTTATTTTAGTTTAAAAGAAAATTTAATTGCCTTTGATATAAAATTGTTAAAGATGTAACCGCAGTTCCGATTACAAAAACAACAAGTAAAAACCGATCTAAAACTAATGCCACTTGCTGCCATGTTAGCTCTGCAGCATTCCTTCTATCTTTTTCTGCTAAACGCATTTCGTTTCTGAAAATTTAAGATTAATTAAGTCAATGAAAATGTTACACATTATTTTTTTTTACCTTTCAATTGTTGCATGAACTTTATTTAAAATAGCAAAAAAATCATTTTCAAATGCATCATTGCTGGTGGAAGTATCAGGTGGGGGCTCACATATTACTGTAGGTGGAGATATTCGAGGTGGATTACATGCTCCATTTGGTGTTGAAGCTGCAGATTCATGTGAAAATGAGACTCGTTTTTTAGCTGTTTCTTTTTTCTAAAATTTTTTAAATAGCGAAAAATTGGCATAAATAAAAATACCTGTAAAATTCCAGTTACAAAAGGTTCAGATGTTCGAGTTCCACCAAAATTTGTTGTTAAAAATTGTGAACTTGAAAGGGTATTAACTTTTATTGTTGAAATGCAACTCTCTTTTCTATCACATGTTGATTCATCAGTTTTATGTTCTTTATGATAAAAATAATGAACGTGATCATTGAGGGAATGATATGTTTCAATTTTCATACATAAAAATTTTGCGACATATTTAAATGCAATTACTTGAACGATTTCAGGTACTGGATTACCATGATATCCAGTGTGATGAATATTCAACTACAAAAATGTATTTATAAAATTTTATAAAAACATTTTTATAAACCTACAGTAAACACGGTTAAAGCAGTTGCAAGAGAAACAATAAAAATTGTTACACCGTAATATAATCCTATCAGTGGTAAGGCATCAGATGTTGGTGGCATTGCTTCTGCAACTAACATTAAAAAAACTGTTGTTGACAAAAGTGATGTAATTCCTAAATGCAATTGTTTGGGGTCATTTTAGAAAAACGAATGTTTAACAAACCAAGAGTAACCTTCTCGCCTGAATCAGAAGGCATATAGAATCCTAACAATGCAATAAGACTGGTAAGAACACATGGAAGGATTAAATTAAAAACATAAAACATTGGTCGCCTTTGAATATTTATATGTATATCAACATATGGATAAGGTTCCGGGCAACAACTATAAACAATTGAATTCTTTTCAGCTTCAATACTATTTAAAATCCATTCTGTACTGGTCATATAATTTGATTGATCTCCAGTATTGGACGTTAAAATTATATCAATTTTTGTGCCGTCATATGCCTAAGAAAATTAGTTTTGTAAATTTTTTCTATTACCGTAACCCTTACCCATGAAGCATATTTTAATTTACAATTTTGTTGATCAAATGGATAATATCTAACGTCTAAATGACAACTACTTTTATAAATTCCTGCTGTTGACCATGTTACATTTCCATCATATGTTACAATAACATCCGTACTCATCACAGATTTTGAATATTCTGAATCTGCATTTGTATACAGAATAATATCGGGTCTCCATACTTTATGATATGGTATATGCATTTGTGTAATATTTTCAAAATCATTTGGATTCCAAATTAATTTATAATCAAACCAGCTCTGTTTTATCCAGGCATTTGTTGTGATCATTTGATTCCTTTCATCAACATCAATAATTTGTGTCAAAGAAAATGAAAATGTTACATTTATTGGAATATCATGTTTTATCGAAGGTCGAATATCATTTTGATAATTTATTAATAAAGCCCTGTACAATGTATCTAATGTATCATCACTTACTGAAACAAAAGATTAATTAATTAATTTCTAAAATTAGATCATTTGCATTTTTAAAATTAATCTACAATATCCAAAAATTTTGCTTTTATCATAAAAAAAAGATTTATGGATACTGTAGATAGAAAATGTTGTAATGAATAAAAATTTTGTTTCATTTATCGATTTGATTTTAAAACTTATTTCCTAGAAAAGAACAAAACAATATTCTACCGTAACCTTTGTACCTCATTCAAACTTTAATTAAAAAATTTTTCTTTCTTCTTCAAGTATTTTTATATTAAAAAATAATACTTACACGACAATCTCAACAAATAACTTGCCACCCACAAATACCAATACAGCATTTCATTAGAAAAAAATGCAAGACAAAATAAGTGAATTTATTACGGAAGGCGTAAAGAAAGACTTGATGAGCTTCAACACAGATAAAATAGAAATGAAAGCTCCTTTAATGTGATAAAAAGAGAAAAGGAACCATTCATTTTTCAACATATAGTTAGTTGCATAATGCTTTTAAAGTTTCTACCAAAAAAATTCTTTTTTGTTGGTTTTGAATAAAAAAAAAATAACTGAGTAAATACTCAAAAATATTCCAAACAAGTAAAGGGGAATGAATAAACACTGGCAAGAAGAACCGTTGCTAAAAATCTTTAACTGCTACTTTTTTTTTCTTTGGGTCCCTTCAAGTCACGGCATGCCGGATCTGAAGAAGCAAAAAGCCACTCATGTCTATGCTTCTTTCTTTCATTTTTTTCTTCTTCTCGCCAAAAAGCAAGCACCATTTCAAATAAGCATAACCAAAAAAAAGTTTAGTCCTTAAAAACAATTTTTATTTTTTTACGACTTTGTCCCATTCTTTTTCAGAAAAAATAAGCTTCCCCAAAATTGCGCAATTAATAAAAAGTTTGTATTTCAAAAAAAAAAGATGATTGATTCTGTTATCTTAGAACAGCACCTACTGCCACCCTCTTGATGGATTATTCCATCTCTTTTTTCAGAAAAAATGAGAATTTAAAAAAAAAAATAGAGTTTATTCAATGAAAAAATAAATGTTGCAAAATATGAATAAAAAGCAAAAAAATAAGATACAAGTAATTTTTATTTCAACAAATTTAAGCATCTTTAGGATCAAATTTGATGGCACAACTATTGATACAGTATCTTTCACCAGTAGGTTGAGTATCTTCTTCAAAGACATGACCAAGATGTGCATTGCATACTTTACAACGAACTTCTGTTCGATTAATACCGTATGAATTGTCAGGAATTCGAACAATATTTTTGTCAGTTCCAACTGATTCATTAAAAGCTGGCCATCCACATGAGCTATAGAATTTGGTAGATGATCTAAAAAACTTTCGCCGTTATTACAGGTTTTTTATCTTTCATAAAACTTACACAAAAAGTTCTGTACCACAACATGTACATTTATAATTTCCTTCTTTAAAATTTTTAGTTAAAACACCTGAATGTGCAGGTTCTGTTCCAGCTTTTCGTGTAATTTCATATTCTTCTGGTGTTAAAACTGATTTCCATTCAGCATCTGTGACATCTTTTGGATCAGATTTTCCAAGTTTTTTAAGAGCAGATTCTGAACCAGCTAAAAGAAATAATAATATACACTGTTTTTGGTTTAAAACAAAGAGCAAAAATCTTACTGGATTCTGCCATTGTTGCAGCAAAAGCAAGTCGACTAAAAATTAACAAGTTTTAGAAATAAAAACAAGTGATGAAACTATTTATTTTATAATAACAACAAAAAATATAAGAACGTTATTACGTTAAATAAGTATGGAATTTATTTGTAAGAAATACGTAAAACTCAAAAAGAAACAAAACCAACCAGCTACGAGAAAAAGAGCGCCAAATTGATCGAGGAAGCATTATATAGTTTTGTCCTTATATATTGAAAGAAGAAGAAAAATGTCCTTCAATTGACCGATTCAAAAGAGAGACTGGTTATTGGTTGGTTGTGATGATATTTTTTATTCTATTTTTTTATGAACAACGTCCTAGAACGACAGAAATGATGATAATGAAAAAAGTGAAAGTTATTTTTATATGTTTCATCATTGAATTTTTTATGGGTACTTTGTAGAAAATATTATAATGATAGGGTTTATTGCGAACGATAACAACAAAATATAAACAATAAAAAAATGCAAAAAAATAGATATTTCTTAGAGATCACTACGTTTTGTTGAAGAACGAATAGGAGAATTATGCGAAGTAATTGCTTCAGTTAAATTATCAATTGATGATCGAAGTTGTACGACAAAAAGGAAATGCACGATTAAAAGAAATAAAAGCATAAAAATGATAATCATTTGACGTTGTCCAAGTTCGGTTAGCTTTCTTCGAAGTTCAACATTCTAAAATAAACTTTTGTAAAATTTTTTAAATAAAATTATAAAAATTACTTCATTAACAGAATGAATTGAAGGTTCTCTTTGTCGGAAGCTTTCTTGTGAAGGTAAAACAAGAGGTTCAGATGTCGCTAAATGACAATTAAAAGTTTTTTCGATTTTATATGCGGCAGGAACTTCTTTCCAAAGTGTTCCAAAATTTTCAATATTTTCGTTATTTGTTCGAATTCCCATAAAAAGAAATCGTTCTGATTTTAAGGTAGGACGATATTCTGAAAAAAAAATTTTTGTTGATTACTGTCATTTTTATTTTTTAAATTTTACCATTTTGAAGTTGAATTCTAACATAATCAGATTCTTGAGGAGGAATGAAACCAACACTTGGTCTAACACGGAATTTTTCAGGAGAGGTAGTTTTAATTTTGAATAAAAGACCGTTATTTCCGGTATTTTTAATTACAAAGATATCTACAGGATCTCGTTCTTCATCAATTTGTCGGAGTTGTAAACTTTCTTTTGGACTAAAATTAATTCAGAATTAAAACTTTTTTAATTAAATTATGCAAATATAATACTTAATAGCAATTCCATCAGTTTCAAACCATTCAAAAGGATCAGCATTTTGTTTTTCTTCAACCAATAATCGAAGCATTGCAGTTGTACTTTGCTTTCTCACTGATGAACTACTTCGAGCATGTCCATTTGGGGCCATATCATCAGGATCTTCAGTTTCTTCAAATCGAACAAACTAAAAAAATTTAAAAGCTTTAAACTCTTTTTTTAAAGAAATCTTTTTTTCAAGCATACTCTTTTTGAGGAGATAATGTCGTCAATTGATGGACGGAGTTCAGCAGGTTTATTTGTGGTTTCGGCAACAGCCGAGGAATGTTCGCCACTGGGCAATATATTAGCTGGTGCACTTTTGATGAGGTCGTCCATTGTGTATCTATCCTGCAACGATAATGATCAATTTTTTAGATAATAGCTTAAAGGCATTTGCCGCAAGAAAATAATGAATAAGATCGCGCAATTTTTTGCGGCTGTTCCCTTTGGTCAGTTGCTGGAGATGCACGAACGAGAGAGTGCAAGAGCAAACTTTTTAAGTATTACACCAAAATGAAACACAAAGTCATTATAAATGCTAACAAAATCAATGAAAAACACAATCAAATTGTTTTTTTGTTGACTGATAGCTCCCGATAAAATTGTGTAATGAAAGAAAAGGAAAGGAGTGAGAGAGAGAGAACGAAAAAATAACAGTAAATAAAAAAAAGAACAAACCGTTCCATTCATACTTTCTGGGAGTTCTGAGTCACGAATAAATGCATGAATTTGATGTTTTTCGGTTATTTCATGAGCCATTGGAAATTCATAATTTGCGAGTAATTGTTGAAATAACCGAACAGATGCGTGAATTCTCACAGGAGTACCGTATAATAAAGTTTCGGCTAAACATCCTGGATAGAAATATTTAAAGCAATGAACCATAAATTTAATGAATGTAAAATCCTAAATATTGATTGTAATTAAAAAATAGCTTAAGGTCTCATAAACTTACAAGATTTTTAGCTCCAGAAAGATCGACAACAACTGTAAGAGGAGACATTTCAAAAGCTTTTAAATTATGTTCAAGCCAAAAAATAAGTAATTGATCAATTGTTCGTTCACTTGGATCATGTTGATTTAATTTAATCCAAACTAAAAAGTTTTAAAAATTATTAATTAACCAAAAAAGTGGTTGTTTCTTACGGATTCGATTTCCATAGACATCTTTTCCTCGAAGATAAATGTTGAGCTTTTCAGGAGAAGAAACAAATTCAATTAACCGTAAATCTGAAAAAACACCTACTTAATAAAATAAAATACTTACACAAAATTATACCGTAAACATTTGTGCATTTTCTCCATCTTAAGCATTCTTGAATAACTGCAGATGTAACATGAACATCTTCTTTATGTGCCAAGAAAAATGCTAACGGCCACCATTGTTCATTATTAAGTCGATCCAAATCTTTTTCATAAACTTTTGCACGATTAATTGACTATAAAAAATTTGTATCATGTTTACTGTAATGATATAAGAGAACAAAAACTATACCTTATTCACATCAAGAATTATTTCATTCAAAGTATTTCTTTGTGTTGCCGTCAACAATAATAATTTGTCATTTAAACTGTTTCCTGTCATTTTTTTTGTTTAAAAAATGCAGCAAAAAAGAAAAAACCTTAGCTGTCAAAAATTCTTTTTTTGTGTCAGTGTTTTTTTTTCTTTGTTTGAAGGACGCTCTCAAAAATTGCGGGAGTTTTTAAACCTCGCGCTTTATGAGGTTTTATAACGAACCGGTAATTGAAGATGCTTACTACTTGTTAGCTGCTCGTTTTTAAAAAAATATTTATGCAAAAAATGTTGAACTTTTTTTTGAAAAAAACGGTTTATTATGTTTTTCAAGTTTATTAATAATACAGTTACAAATATATCACAACTTTTTTTACTATCTTTTGTACGGATCAAATCAAATCATGCATCAGAAAAAAAATTATACTAGTACCATTATCACTTTGTTTTACAAGAAATACCATGAGATAAATAAAAATACATAAAAAAAATAATTAAATAAATTTTAAGTTAAAAATAAACCCGATGATAATCATTTGCTCCAACACGAGCATTACATTCTGGACATTTTCGGTTACGACTTTTAAATAATTTCATCACACAATCTTCACAAAATAGATGATAGCATTTTGTAAGGGCACAATTCTTTGGATTCACTTTACAAGTTGGACATGAAAGTAATTCTTTGTAATGTTTAAATAGGTGTTCAGAGATGATATCAATTTTACTTCCAGCTCCTTCAGCTTTTCCAACATTATCTAGCAGACGATTATACCGCATTTTAACTTTTGCTAAATTAATTGTTGCTTCATGTGCTTTAACAGTTGATTTAATATGATCCTAAATAATACGTTTGTAGAAATTATATTTCCTTAACAAATGTCATACTTCTGCAAGTTTTTGGGATTGTAATTTTAATTCTGCAAGTCTTTTACGCTTTTCTTCAATGCTTGTTAAAATTTTTTCTTTATTTTTTGCAAGTGTTTCTGTACGTTTTCCAGCAACTCTAAAATCATACACTTTTGCTTATTACTGTAAACATCAAAAGTTATTGTACCTTGTTCGATCACTTAAAACGCCATTCCATTTTTTGATGCAATCTTTGATTGTATGATGCTTATTTTCCATTACTCCAACACTTGAACGATAATCTGATAAATGACTTTTTAATTCTTGCAAATATTTAACACTTTCAGCATTATATTTGTAGGCATTTTCCAATTTTGCTTGATCTGCAATACATATCAGTTCTTGCTGTTCTTGCTTGTAAAGATTATTAATTTGTTGAGTACACTAAAAGTATTTACCGTATTTTTAGTTGTAATTATTTTTTAAACAAAATACCCCATTCAAGAGAATTGAAAATCCAACAGCACTTGACGTTTTTGCTTTTGTCATTTGATATTCAGCTTTTCTTGCCCGAATAAGTTCATTAAATGCTGTTTCACCATTTTTGATATTATGGTATATTTGTCGAACTATTTCAGCAGGATATACTCGATAATCCAAATAATCAATTGAAGCATGACTGAGAAGGATATTTTCTTGTTCACGTCGGCAATACTGAATGTAATGCTTTAAGGTTAATCTTTCAACCAGCTTTTTCTTTTCATCTGGAATTTCTTCCTTTTTAGCAGCAATCCATTCAAGCATTTTTCGAAGATTCTCTTTTTCTGGTCTGAAATGGTACGGTACTTTTGTTGAACTGTTGCAGTTTTTTTCGAAATTACAGTAATCATTCAACGATCGTTTTACTGTAAAAAAAGACTTACGGAAAATAGATTGGTCTTTGAAGAGTTTCTGGTAATAGAATATGCTTTAAAGATTCGAATAAACCTTTTGGAATATTTTCAACAGAAATTATCATTTCTTTTGGATGAACAAATTCTTTAAAATCTGCTAGCAGAACGGATTTTGGAACGTTCAAAGTTGTAAAAGGACTTTCATTTTCGCTGTCATCTGTAATAGATTCAGCTTCAAATTCAGAACTGATATTAATCGGCATATCACATGGTTTTAATGATTGTTGAGAATCATCTAAAACTTTTTTAAATTTTTTTTGAGCTTTAATATCAATTAAAAGTATGTACCTTTATTACGATTTGAATCTTTTGAAGATGAATCTGTTTTTCTCCGTTTTGTCGAAGATGAACTTGCAGATGTATTTTTAGAATCTTTTTCATCCTTCTTTTTTTCACGACGATCTCGATCTGAATGATGCTTTGATTCTGGGGAACCCTTCTTTCTTTTACGGTATTTTTCGTCTGGTGAACTATGTCGGGATTTTCTTTCAGATTCTCGTTCATGTCGGCTTCGCTTATCTCGAGAATCATTGTCACTTCCACGAACGGAACGACTTTTACTTAATTCCCGACGATTTCGATCTCCGGAATACGGTGATCTGTCAATTTTTTTGCCTTTATCAAGACGAAGTTTTGGACTTCTACTTCTTTTACGTTCATTTTTGGCTGCAAAAAATATATATTGAAATGGTTTTTGAAAGTTGAAAAAAATTACCATTTTTGTCTTCCGGAACCACAATTAATTTGCTTGGAGCTGCATCGAATGTCCTTCTTTCAACTTTTAAAGGTTCTGCGGTATTTGTCAATGCTTTTCTAAGTGAATCTTAAATTATCATAATTTTTAAATAATTTATTTAATTATTAGATTAAATTACTAGCTTGTGCAGCGGCAGCTTGAGCCATCATTGAATTATGATGAATAAGTTTTGCTTCTTGTTGTGCACCAGGAAATGGTGGAATAAGTCTTTCAGGTAATTCAAATGCAACCGTAAAAGAATGATTTGCAAAATATCTCGATTCATCCAAATCTCTTTTAATCTGTAATAAATATGATTAATTTATTTTTTATAAACATTAAATATTTACTTTATCTCTTATTTTTTCTTTCAAATTTGCTCCATCATTATCCGAAAATGTATCAGAATTAAGAGTCAACTCCAAAACATCATTATGTTCAGACCATTGATTCCGGAATCGAATTGCTAAAATTTACATAATTTTTTTATGCTTTGGCACTTCAAAAAGCATACTGTAATGTGAAGCCAAAATTCGTCTTTGTGCAACTTCTTCTATCACGCCATCATGGTTCTTGAAAGCATTTTCAATAGCAGTTCTTCCTTCCAAAAATCTCTCTGGAAATCCATCAAATTTTACAATCATTTTCCTTCGAAATTCTCCATGTTTTACATAGGTATTTGTTACACTACAATTTATTCTTTGAATTCTTCGTTGACAAGCTTGCCTTAAATTTTAATCGTTATTTTAAATTTTTTTATCTTATAACTAACTTCCAATATATTTTATCTCGTCGTAATTTGTGAATTGTTGAAGTTATTTGTACATATAAAGGTGATTTAAGAGCTGCTGCACGGATAACTTTGTCCAGCTAAAGTTTTTAATTTATTTTAGTAACAACATTTTTCCAAATGAAAAATTACCTCAAACCATTTGAACTTTTCATTTCTAATAATTGCATCTTTATTTTCAAGGAATTTTGTGTCGATTGCTTTTCTCGCAATTTCACAATCTTCACGACTTTTTACAGTATTCGCTTGTAAATTTGCAATCTTGAATTTAATAAAAGTTTTAAAATAATTAGAATAATTTTAATTATCTGTTTACCTCCACAGAACTTATTCGAAGAGTTCTTTGACTATCTGATCTGCAAAGATTTGAAGCCAGTTTATATAGTTCAACGGCATCAGTATGTGAAGTTGAAGCTCTTTCAGCCAGATATTTTTTAGAATTTTTTAAATGCTTTCTTCGACGATGTAATGTTACTCGAGTTGCAGAATCACAAAGTCTCAATCTTTCAGCTTCAAAATTTGTAAAAATTTCTTGACAAAAAGTTTTACGCGTTGACAGTAGATTAAGGCAAAATTGAACCATTGAATTTACAACCGGTTTTAACAATTCTGGATCAAAACTAATATCATTTACTTCTGAAGACGAGGCTGCCAAAGATGGTTTTGTCATACGTGCAATTTCGGCATTATTGTAATGCCGAAAAATTGCATATGCAATATTTGTTGAAAGGATCAGCAACATGTCAGAACTCATCCAGTATTCCGCAAGAAACTTTTGTGCTTCGTTAAAACATTTCTGAAAATTTTGAGCTAATTTTGCATTTTCAGCAAAATCTTTGTAGACGCAAAATTTTCTTGGCAGATTGCTATCTACAAAAAAGGTAAAGGAATTGAGTAACTTCAATGAAACTCCAATTAAAACTTACTCTTCTTGATAATAATCTTTTCTAAAACTTCATTATCATTCAAACTTGTTATCGCTTGAATCAGCTTATTTGCAGTTGCTTTTGCAACAACTTCATTGCCTTGGATACGTTCAAGACGTTCCTTTAATTTTTCAAGATCAATTGTAATCATTTGATCAAGTCGCTCATCCATTTTAACTGCTGCATTGTATGTATACTTTTCTTGCATCTCATCCTATAAGCAAAATTACTTTTATTATTACTTGTTTATTATCCAAAAATTAAAAGATAGTTCAAAAACATACAACTCCATTAAGGCTCATCAGTTGATGTGAATGATATACTAAAGGTGGGCCCTTTTTAACGGGCGTCTTTTTTGGTGGCATTTTTAAAATAGTTTGTTAATTATAAAGTTGTATTTTTATAACATAAAATAAATTAAAATTAATATCGATTCAAATAATACACATCAAAGATTTTTTACAGACTTTTTTATTTCATCTTTTCTTCTTTGTAACCGCGTAACAAGAGTTTGTTTTCGTGTTGAGAAAAAATGCTGTTACAAAGAGACTTCTTCTTTTTTGAGCAAATTAACAAAAGCATATAAATTTATTTTTTTTTTTTTCTGTTAAAAAAGGGGACATATATGTCGACATACAAATAATTTTTTGTAATTTTTTTAAAAACTTTTGATATTTATTTAGAAAACATTTTAAGTGTTAAAGCTTTTTTAAAATTAATCAATTTTTACAGTGCATGTTTTAATTCGAACAAAAGTTGTAAACCGTTTTTTATTAATTTTTTTTAATTATATAATGCTATGAATTTTGTATACTTATAAACAAACATCATAATTTACAAAATTGTTTTAAAAAATGAGCGTGATAAAAGTAAATGAAAAATAAAATTAAGATGACAGCAAAAAATAAGGAGTTGAATTTGAATAATGGAAAACCTGATCAAAAATGCCAGCGATACTCAAATTTCAACCTCAGTTTAAATCAAAATCATAAATGTTTGAACGTTTCAGTTGTTCACTCAATTAGCAAATCAAGCACAAATAGCAAAAATTTTGGTAAACAAATATTGCAGTCTTTATTGAATATTAAGATTATTATCAATGTAATCAGTATAATAACATCGTTTTAAGAAGTTGAAAAAGTACATACTAAAAAAGCATCATATAAAAAATAAAGGACTGCAACAATACTGAAAATTGCAGATGTATTTGTTGTTGAGAAACCAGAAAAGGGAAATTTGCAATCATTTTGGAATAAATCATCTTTAAATGGATCCAGAAATGCTTATGTGAAAGATGAAAAAGAAACCTCAAAAAAGAAATGGAAGAACGATGATAAATCTGCTAATAAAAAGAATAGTAGCACCTTATCCCTTCATATCGCAGCATATGAAAATTCCATTAATGGTGGTGATACTGTATCATTGGGAGAAAATGAAGATTTTAATGGGAAGGAAAAATCAAATTGTTTGATTAAAAAGTGTGAATCAATTAGTTCAACAACAATTATTCAAGTAATTTGTTGTAAAAAATATTAAATCATTTTTAAATTGAGAATTTACAGAATTCCTTTGAATTTCCAAGGCAGCAAACAGATGATGAAACAAATCCTGCCATTTTAAATTTTACAGCTTCTCAGCAATTATTTAACCCTAATCAACAACCAATGCATATTGCTCCACAACAACAACCAATGCATCCCGGATTGGTTAGTTTCTTTTTGTTAGGGATTGTCCAGACGTGACGTCACGCAAATATTCGAATTCTCAGACCCCACATCCTTACCGTCGCGTTTTTTCCTTTAATCTTTGCCGCTTTTAATATGAACCCCACCCATAAAATGCGTGACGTCTTATCCCTTAAATCATGTAATGCAAAAATGTTGGTCAAAACACAATTTTTAGTTGATCTGGGAAATCCTTTATTCATAATATAAATAAAAATGCAGTGTTAGAAAATATTTAGAAAAAGCGTCCCCGGTTGAAAAATTATAAAACAAAACCTCTGTGAAACAATTTTCAGTATTACTTTTACCACAAATATTACTTATCCCTAAATTTGTAAATTTTTTCTTATATTATTTAAGCTATTCAGAGTAAAACGATTTATGGATTTCCAGATTTTTTCTAAGCACTTTTATGGGTGGATGAGGGTAAGCCAAATCTTACGGTTCATCTTAAATGCGGCAAAGATAAAAGGAAAAAATCTTACGGTAGATGTGGGTGTGTTAATCAGTGAAATGCCTTTCGCTGTAAGAATGTTGACTGGCAATATGCGAATAGTAGAAACAAGATTTTAAAACTTCAAAAAAATAAAAGAGAAATTTTCAAAAGTTGAAACCTTGTTTGAATAATTTAAATACGAAATCTCATTTTTTTCTTTATTTTACAGATGGAAAATTTGCAATCTGATTGCATCTCATCAGTAAGAGAAAATTTTCCTGGATTCTTTGAGAAAAAGGATGAAGTATATCCATTCGAATTTGAATTTGATGGAAAGGATTCTGTGGAAGAAGGATTTCCAGATGTTCTGGTTTTAAGTGCTTATTTTACTTCTGGAGAAAATGACAAAGAACATCTTAAAGCTGATATTGGAAAAAGTATTTTTGCAACAGCTTTTAAGAATAAAAATTTCAAAGATGAAGAAATGGATACTCATGAAATTAGTGAAAATGATATTCAAGCAGAAAATCTCCGAAAAATTAAGAATATGACTTCTGAAGATATTGCTGCAGCACGTGAAGAAATTTTGGAACGCTTTGATCCTTCAATTATTGAATTTTTGAAGCGACGAAAAGTGAATGAATCGAAAGCTGAAAATGCAGCAGCTGGGGACAGTAAAAAGAAAGGTAAACGTTGCTCTTTTAATTTATAAATTTAAATTTTTTAATTTTAGTTTCCAAATTTCGACTTAAAAGAATGGAAGGAGAAACGGAAACACCAAAGCCGGCGGAAGAAATCATTGAACCTGCCGGTGAAGAAGTAAAAAATTTGGAATTTTTCAATTTTGATGTTCCTTCTGGTTCTGAAGAAAGCGCCAAATTTTCCAGATTAGCAATGGTACATTTTTGATATATTTTCCAATATAATTTCTGGTTTTTCAGAATGCTGTTCAAATGGATTTAGCTTCAAAATCATATGGCCTTACTGCTCCCCGGCAACAGACTGCTTGGATTAGCATCTTTGATAAATTGGCGGCATCAACTTCTGCGGAGAAAGATGATGAATTAGTTTCTTTAGCTATTCAGAATATCTCCAAGATTAAAGAGCTTTACATTGAAGAAGTGTAAGCTGAGTTTTTTACTAATAGTTTTCTTTACCGTTTTTTCCAGACTTGTATCTGAAAATAAAACAAAACTTGAATTTGCTGCAGATGTTAAACCTGCATCTGATGGATCATGGATTTTTGTGCCGATTCGCCGAGTATTGGATGCCGTTGAAGATAAACGAATGCCGTCTGCAGATGATGCAGAAATTATTCGGTTAACATTTCTATTTTCTATCTTATTTTGGAAACGTCAAAGTACTTTGATGCATATGTTTGGATCACCGTCTGATGCATTATGTTGTGTTGCAGAAACTTTTCTTTTGGGACCTGAAATTTATGATGATAATATTGTTGATAGAGCTATTACTGTACTCTTGGATGAATATTTTATCCTTTATGGACAAAAGGGAAAGCTTGCATTTGCTGCTACAAAGCCTATTGCTCGTCTCGATGCTTTCCTGCCTTTGTACGAATTTAATATTTTGATGTTTTTAATTTCTGATTTTTAGCTATTACGATTTAATGAAAAAGTATGAACAATATGGTGGCGGATCTTCAAATTTTAGTCGAATCCTTTTCGTGATGGCTTGCATGAATTCTGTTCCACAAGATGCAATTTTGTTACTAATTAATATTTGGGATCCTGGTTGTTCTATTGTTCGACAATGTGATATTTCTTCCACGCATATGGTAGGATTCTTTGTTTATAATCCTAATGTATACTATACTTTTGCTATTTGTAGCAACCATTTCTGCAATATTTACTCAAAACAAGAAAATCCAATCACTTTTATGTTGAATCTGAATTATTTTTGCAATATGGTCGACTTTTAACATTATATGCTGTTGCAATTAGAGATGAAAAAATTATTCGACAAAGAAATCCTGGACTTTTTAATCTTGCAGCAACTGAAATTGGTGAATTTGTTAGATTTTGGAGGGCATCAAAGGTTAATTAAATTTTTCATTTCCGTTTTATAGATCAAATTTTTAGCAAGATGACGTTGCTCGACGTGAAGAAGTAACATTTTTATCTGAAAGATTGATTGAAGCAACTTCATCTTTTATTAATTTTTGATTAGTTTTTTCTTGTTTGTTTTTTTAATAAAGTTATTCTGAAAATTATTATTACAAAATCAAATTTGCAAAGTTCAAACATGTATAAATACATTGTTAGGTATAACAATAATGTCTAAAAGAAATCGAAATAAAGATCACCAAAATATTGTATATCCGTGTAAACATTATGCGATATGGCTAAAAAAAGCATGAAAAAAGTAATACAAAATATGGAGACATTCAAATTTTCAAATCAGAGGAATCATCAAAATCTTTTTGGATTTCTTTACAATTTCTAGCAATAATTACATTAAAAAGCAATTATTTTTAATATTATTGTCATTTAAAGTCAATGACAACAGATACGGATTTTGCAAATGATCAAACAACTCTTCATAATGTTCCTTTGCTTTTGCTTTATATTTCCATTCTGTTATTGACCTTCTTCGGCCAATTCAAGATTTATGCCAAAAATTTCGACGCAAATTATACTCCATTACTCAATTAGAAGAAGATATTGCACAACTTACTTCCCTGTTGGAAGATTTAAAAGATAACTTTGGTGACAGCTTACAAACTTCTATTGATTTGTTACAATGAAAGAAAGATGATCAAGATACTCAATGCACCGCAGAATTGTTTAATGGTCTAGATGGGTCAATAAGTGTTTCGGTGCCAGTGGATTCGTTTTTTGAAGATACTTTCCCCATGATAATGATACTGTAATAAGGCATGCAACAAGATAAAATTTAATTAGCTTACAGGATACTGTCGTTCCAGCTTTAATAACAGAATTCAAATCAAAATTCCCTGAGAATCCACTTTTAATCCGTCAATTTGAAGTGCTTGAACCTTTAAATTTACCAATGGGTACATGAAAATGAATGCTAATCAATTGAAACCCTTGGTAACTTGTTTTGTTGGCGCAAATCAATAAATTATTTTTCAATGTGTCGAAGTGTTAAAATGGGTTATTCCAAATGATCGGGAAACGTATTTTGAAAATCAAAAAGTGTCCATGACAAATTTTTGGTATTATGCAATGAAAAATGCAAAAAGTAAAGTTGAGGAATTCAAAATTTTCATCTCAAAAATAATGGCAACTTCGGCAGGTTCTGTTGTTTTCGAACAAGCTTTTTCAACATTTTTTATACCAAAAATAATAGACGCATTCGCCTGAGCACCACCAGTCAATCATTTCAAATGGTGTAGAACCAGAGGCATTTGATCCATTACCATCCAACACTAGCGGACGAATTCCGGCAAAAAGTTATAAAAAATATCAAAAGGTACTAAATCTTTGAAAAAAAAAGAAATCTTTTGCGCCTCCATAAAGGAAATCAATCAAAGATGAGTAGTGAATGCGATTTGATAGTCTTCCATTCGAATGAAAGACTATCAGACATTCGAAATTGTGCACAACATTTGATTGACGTTTTTTTATTTCTTGTTTTGCGCGCGTTGTTACGGCAAAAGGTTCTTGACGCCAGTTAGTATTTTGCTTGGTGATTTTTTGATAACATTTTTTGTTGTTGTCTTAAATAGTAAAAGCATCGTATTTTGTGTATCTTTAATATAAAGAAATTAGAAGTTGGATTACACTTTTGTTTTATTACAACTCAATTGTTAAACAATATTCGCAAAACTTGTATAATGGGAATTGAAGTATTTGTGCATATTAGAGATCATACCGAATCAACAACTGAAAAGCAAAGTTTCGAATTTAGCGATGAAGTTCGTTTATCTTTTTGTAGAGTTTATTTTTGATAATCAAAATGTGAATTTCAGGCTACACTGAAAGATCTGAGAGCTGAAATTTCTCAAAGTTGGAATGTACCGGTTGCTTTTATTTATTTTTTCCGCGATGGTGATCAAATATTAGATTCTAAGTTGAAGCTCAATGATCGGGATATTATTCATGTTGTAGGTGATTACTTATTTTAATTGAAGATGGATAGCTTCGTCTGTCAGTATCATACTTTTATAGTTTCTTTTTTCAGGAGCATTCTTTTGTCAAAAATATGAAAGCGATTAATGCAAATTTCTCCTTTTTAACTCGGAACTTGGATCTTCGCGATGATCTAATTGAAGGCATGGTGAGCTCAATCGTTGATACCGTAAATCAAATGAAAGAGAGACGTTTTTTCAATTTTTATCCCGAACTTGAAGTTGAAGCTCTTGCTGTTGCAAAAAAAGCTTTAAGCTTTCTTGGTGGTTTAACAACAACAGTGCAGACCGCAGCTCGTCTTTATTTTCGCGATCTTCATATCAAAAATGGAGGTCTTCCAGAAAACTTTCGGGTGAGCACAATTTTATTTTCTTAACATAGATTACTGTACCGCCTTTTCCCTTTTTTAATCTTTTGTTGTCGAAACGGTCTCGTGTTTATCATAAACGTTTATCTCTTGCTATTATAGATTGAATACGGCTTGAAAATTGGTGGAGTCAATTGTGGACTTAAGTGTATTATTAATGGAAGTTCAGAATACTGTGTGAAAGTACATTTTGGTGGCCCAAAAAAGAATTCTTCCAATTCAACTTGTCCTCCGAATTTAAAAGAAATTTTTGGCTATATTTTACTTTATACTCTTGGTTTTGGTCCTGAAGTACATTTTCTTCCTCCTCCAACTGAATCTTCCAAAGATATTATATATATTGCGACAAAAAGTATTCCAGATTTTAGTGAGTATCGAATGGATAAAATTTGTGCTGCTACACCGAATATTTTAACCGCATTTATTGAAATTCATCTTTTATCTACTGTTTTTCGGTTTTCTGATATTCATGATGAAAATTGTGGATATGTTGATAATAAACTTCAAGTTGTTGACTTCCTCGTACCTACTAAACCAGGTAAGATCTTACTTGTTTTTTAGCATATAGATAAGTTAAAATTCTATGAGTACAGTCTTATTATGATAATTTTTAGATTACACAAAGTTTAAAACTTATTCTGGACGCCAGCGATCACTATCAGAATATTTTTTGAAAGCAACTCCTGATCCTGCATCCCCCATTTACAACGGTGGTATTAAAAACAAAAAATTTGAAAAAATTGTTGCAGAATGTAATCCTGAAGAACGACGTCGTGTTGGCAGAGCTATAATCCAAAAGTTAAAGATGATGGAATGTATTGAAAATGCATTGGTCTGTTATATTTTCTCAGTGTTAAATACATTAATTTTTACATTTTTAGAAGGTAACAGAAGAGGTTAAATCAATGATGAAAAAGTTTAAAATTGAAATACATAGTACTGATGACTTTCAACAATACATTCATGATGTTAAAACCAATTACAATGAACTTGAAAAAGTTTTGTTTCCTTCTTCGGAACTTTGTGATGCAAATGGTAAGCATTACTTATTATAAAGATAACAATAAAAGTCTGAAATTTCTTTTTTCAGTAGTCTCCGGTGGTACTCTTGCTTAATAGTAATTTATATATCAATTCATACGCTTTCCTTTATATGTGAAATTGTTTATATTTGTGAAAAGTTTTATATTTATTTTTTCATTGAATTTTGATGCTCTTTTTATTGTGCAAGTAGTAAGAATAAAATTATCTGTCTTCAAAGACATGTTCCATTACAGTATCCAAAATAATATATAAGATAATAAGATAGTTTTGTCTTTCGGTACAACCATGATGTAGTTTTGGCATTTTTTAATTAAGGTAATTAAATCTTTATCATTTTCTTTGTCATCGCGTGTTCATCAGATCCGGAGATTTAAAACGAAAGTGTATGTCCCCATTTTATTCTCCATAATCGAAAACCTGTATACCCAAACAATGAAAGCTAAAAGTCCATAATGAGTTTTTCGAATCAAAAAGCATTTTTGACTTTAGAACTTCCTTTAAATCGCTACCGAATTCCATGCAAACATAAAATTGTGCCGAAAATCATGAAAATCGTTGATTTAGGTCCTCATGCAATTATTGTAAAAGGTTTCAGATCAGTCTGAGGCATTCTACTTTTTTCTACCACCTCTTAGTGCTGAAAGAAAAATTTTTTAAATAGTTCGTCTTACAATTTGTTAAGCTTTAATCAGCAGTTACAGTAATTTTAAAAATTTTAACTCTTGGGGAACACTATGCCAGAATTGAAATTGAAAAAGAGAACACTGTTGAAGACTTGAAAAATAAAGGAACTTTGCTTTGGACCAAAGTATGATCAATGAACATTAATTTGTTAAAAAAACTTTTGGAAGAGATCTAATAAAAGTTGAATTTTTTTGAACTTAGAATGATGTAACCTTTTGTTTTGCAAGTTTTGTTGTTGTTTGCGTGCACTTTTTATTCTCATTTTTACAAACCGTTTGACATTAATTATGTGATAATAAATATTGCTTATGTTGAAATCTTGCTTCCCTAAATTACAAGACTATATTTGATTTTTGTGCTTAACATGGATTTTTTTAGATTGGAACTGTATGCGGCGAAGTGCCGACACACGTTATTCTTCATTTTTTCTTTGCGTAAAATATCGCACTTGTACTTGTTTAAAGAAAAATCGCAAAAAGGATGAAACAAATTTATAGACATATCGAAAAAGATGGTTCCGGGTATGCTTTATCATTGTATAGACTTTATATTTTTACTATATGTGTTAATATTTTAGCATCGTAAAGTTGATGTGTGAAGAACCAGAAGATATGTGGCATTTATTTAATATTGTTCGAGTTGGTGATAAAGTTCGTGCAAAAACTTTGCGAAAAGTTCAAAATGAATCTGCTACCGGATCCAAGACTAGTCAACGGATTACCCTTACATTAGAAGTTGATATTGAAGCAATTGATTTTGATCCAAGTGCCTGTTCTTTACATTTAAAAGGTCGAAATATATTAGAGAATGAACATGTCAAACTTGGTGCATATCATACTGTTGATTTAGAAGTAAATCGTCCTTTCACTTTAAAAAAGCCTATTTGGGATATTATTGATATTCAACGTCTTGAAGAATCTTTGGATAAATCTCGTAATGCTGATGTTGCAGCTGTAATTATGCATGAAGGTTTAGCAAATATTTGTGTTCTAACTTCAACAATGACAATTGTAAAAGCTAAAATTGATATGCCAGTTGCAAGAAAGCGTAAAGGATTTTCTGGTCAACATGATAAAGCTGTGATACGGTTTTTGGATGCGGTTGCTCAAGCTTTTCTTCGTCATATAAATATGGATGTTGTTAAATGTGTGATAATTGCTAGTCGAGGATTTTTACGTGATCAATTTTATACTCATCTTCTTGCAGTTGCTGAAAAACAAAATAAAAAATTTTCTGGTACTGATCAATCAAAATTTATTATTGTACATTCTTCCAGTGGTTTCAAGCATGCCTTAAAAGAAGTTCTCGCAGATCCAACAATTTCTGCTCGTCTTGCTGATACTAAGGTTCTATTATTTTTGTTTTTTATTTGATTTAAATTTAATTTTAATTTTAGGCTCAAGCTGAAGTTAAAGCTTTAAATCAATTTATGGAATTGCTCAATGCTGATTCTTCCCGTGCTTTCTATGGTTTTAAACATGTTTTAATGGCAAATGAAAAATTTGCTATTGATACTTTGATGGTTTCTGATGCACTTTTTCGTTCACATGATATTTTACAACGTCGGCAATATGTTGAACTTGTGGAATCTGTTCGTAATCAAGTAAGTTCTTGTAAAGTTTAAGTATAGGTACAGTATGCCTCAAGAAAAAAAGCTATCATAGATTCTGTTTGTCTAGCAAATTTTTCTATTTCATTTCAAAACGTGTCAGACAAATGACATCTGGATCTTTTCTTGAAACATTCTGGATACTGTAGAAGTACAGCTTGTCAGTGTCTCAAGAAAAGATCCAGATTTTCTTTGGGCTGGTACATTTTTTCTGTTCGATCTAAAAATTTGTCATCCTAGTAAAATCTGGGTTTTTTTCTTGAGACATACTGTAGCTGTACGTTTTTTTAACTTTCCTAAAAAAGAGCAAGGATTTTTTTCTGTTACTTTTAATTTTTTCTTACTCTTTCAAAAGCAACCGCGCTATCTTTCTTTTTTAAATAAAAAAATTTTAACTTTGTTTTTAGGGAGGAAATGTACTAATTTTTTCAAGCATGCATGTTAGCGGCGAACAACTGAATCAGATAACGGGTGTTGCAGCTATTTTGCGGTTTCCTTTGCCTGAAATTGAAAACGAAGAAATGGATGATGATGAACAAATTGAATCATTAGAAATTCCCGAGCGAGCGTTAGAAGAAGTTCACATTGATGGTGATGATGAACCATTTGATGGTTGATAATGATGATGAAGATGTTACAAAAGAATAAATTAAAAAAAATACAAATGCGTGTTGTCACAAATTATTAATAAAAATGTTAAGGTGCTTTTATGTATTCCATAAGTTTTTTTCGTTGTTTTGTTTGTCGGTGAAGAAAAAGAAAAAAAAAATAATAATAATATGAAGAGTTCTATCCTTTATTGGCTTTTTCTAAACACACGAAAGAGAAGAACAAATTCGTTTTTTTTTTCAAAAAACAAATAAAAGTCATTTTTCGAACCACGTTTTGCAGGTTTAGCATATACTGAATACTAAATCAAGTCAAGCTTTTAGCAGCATTTTAAAAAGAAAAAAAATTAGATACGTTATTTTTTTTATTATTTTAGGCGGTATAGCTTTTTGATTAAAAATTTAAAAAAAGCCTAACGAGACTAGACAATCATTTGGGGTGTTGTTTGGCGTATGCCAAATGATTTTATTACCGTCGAAGAAAAAAAAGCCGCGGGGGAAGAAGCAGAAGAAAAAAAAAGTTTTAAGGTTTTTTTTATTCTTTGCAAATGTCGTTTTGTCAATGTCATTAGGAAGAAAAATAAAAAAAACATCAAGAAAGATAGAAAAAAAGAACTGTTAAAACAAATGGCTAACAGCGATAAATTTTTTTGAAGAAGAACTAGTCACTCATCATCAAAAAAAGAAAAGAAGAAAATGAATCCTCGTACTTTCCCCCAGGGGAGGTGATCCTTCCTTCCTTCCTCCCGACTTTCTTTTCTTGTTTCATGCTTGCTTGACTTTTTGAAGTAAGATTCTCCCATTTTCTTTTGTTTTTCCTTTTTACTCTTTTACATTTTTTAACTGATATCCTCTTTAAAATATTTGTTATTCTTTCTTCTTTTCCTTTTTTTTCTCATGCATTCCATTTTTTTTCTAACTAAAATCAAACATGAAAAAACCCCCCTTCAAAATTGATAACATTTGATTCTTTCTTCTTTTTTTTTCGATTTCACATTGAATAATTATATATTTTGTCCTGTGACAAACTGTTTCAATCATCTGTGTTTCTCTTATATTTGTGGTCTACGTTCTAAAAAGGAAAAAAAGAAAGATAAAAAAAAGAAAAAAGGGGGATACTTTTAGAGCCGCAGAAATGGTTTTTCTGCGCACATTGAAATTGTTGCAAAAACATTATTATTATTATTGAGAGAGAAATCTCCCCCCTTATATTCTGTATACTCCTAATACGGCGTCACAAATGGTCACTCGAAAATTATGGTTCGAAGAAAGAGAATTTTTTTTAGGAAATGAGATAGAATTAAGAATTTTAGGCGGAACTTGGGTTTTTGTCACATACCTATACCCCTTTTTCTTCTTCTTCTTTAATGTTTTTCCTTTGTAAATATATTTCTATTTTAAGTATAGCTTTGATTGGTTTTTAAAGGTATACCATCCTCTTTCCCCCAAATTTTTTTTGTTATTTAATTTCTTCTTTTTTTGTTCCTAATAGAAATAATTTCATCCAATTTCTTTTTTGATTTTGTTATTTGTTCTTCAAACCAGTTGATTAAACAAGCTTTTTTTGCCTTTTTTGAACAGCTACTTACTTTCTCCTTCTTCGTCTGCAACCAACATCTGTATCAAATAAAAATAAAAAGTGTTGTAAAAAAAGAATTTGTTAAGAGCCTATTTATTTCTTTTCTTCAAAAAAGTTCTTGCTATGTTAATTTCTTTTTGTGGTCATATGGAAGCCAGAAAAATTGAAAACAACTTCTTTTCATCCAAATATAATAAATATATGCAATTTATCCTTTAACTACATTGAAAATTTTCACTTTTTTCCATATTTTCTCTTTTTTTTTCTTTTTTTTTCTCCAATCCTGGTTACAAGCTTCATCATTTGTTGGGCATATTATTCGAGAAGTAATATTCTCCCGTTGCTAAGTACACCTTCCATTCTTTTCCCCACCCATTTATATTGTTGATAAGCGGTGTTCAGCCAAAATGAATATGTTGAAGAGAGGATCGTTGACTCTATTTCCCGTTTCCTTTTTTTTATTATCAAAAAATTTATACCTTTTTGCACTTTTTTCCTTCTTTGATTGATTGGAAATTTACATAACTCTTGATTTTTTTAGAATACTACATCGATCGAGAATGATTCTAATCCCCCTCCATATTATTTTTTGAAAAAGGGCTATTTGCATTTTTTCTTCTCTTTTTTTCTCTCATTTTCTTATTCATCATGTTTTCATTCCTTTTAAACGCTTGAAAAAGTTTTTTTTATTAAAGTTTTTTCTTTGTTCACAAAATTGTACGCTATATTTTTTCTGCTGCTGATGTGATTACATTTGTAATTTTTATGTCGTTTTCCATGGGGCCGCTTTTTTCCTTCTGATTTTCTGCAAAAAAAACTTTGTCAAAATTAAATGCACTAAAAATTGTACAGTGTTTTTTTTCATGATTGCCAACACCTTTTTTGAATCATTAATAATAACAACAATGTTCATAATAAATATAAGGAAATGATATTTTCAATGATAACAACTTGTTTTTTGATAAATTTCAATAGGTCTTAAACTTTTATGATCTGATTTTTTCGGATTATAATAATTCTTTTGATCTTTTTTGTTGGAATTTATAATCTACTTACAAAAATCCGGGATTGCCCTTGCTCCTTTAACTTTTTCATGTTATATTTAAAGACCATCAAAAACTTTTGTTAAAGTAACTTTTTTCCTTTTGATTTTGTACTACTTTTTTCTCCCACTTTTACTTGAAAATTAATCTCATTTCGTTTGTTTGTGATATTTTTATTTGCAGAAAAAAAAGAAGAACATTTTCTTTCTTGCTCTTTCATGTTTAATTTTCAATGTTTTGTTTGAATTACTTTAATGAAATACTTTTTTTAGATGAGTAAATTTGCCATAGTAATAGTTAGTGCCTTAGTATTTATATTATTAGTTATTTATAGTCAAGATTTATCAACAGGAACGGGTTTTGCACAAGTAAGTTTTTTTTATGGTTTTATTTTTTTCTTGTTTTCTTCTACCGTGTTTTCTTTCTTTTTTAGGTGCTTTCATTTGGTCCACTTGGCCGCACACTTTTAAACCATGAGAGGTCATTGTTCAAAGAGAATGAGGAAGATTTAAAACCGCTACCATTACTTACTAATTATGATGTCATGGTAACAATTATTGCTTCCTTCCTTCTTCTTTTGTAAAAAGCTAATATTGTATTCTCTTTTTAGATTGCAAATCATGAAATTCTATACAATCCTACATCAAAAATTTTGAAACAACAAAATCAAAGTGCAAATTCTACTACTCCTCAACTAAAGCCTTTAAATGTTCATGTTGTAATGCATTCACATGTTGATCCAGGATGGCTACAAACTTTTGAAGATTATTATCAACAAAAAGTAAAGTATATCCTTGATTTAGCTATTAAATATTTGAATGAAAATAGTGATATGAGATTTATATGGTCAGAAATGTCATTCTTGGAAAGATGGTGGAGAGATGCAACAGAATCACAAAAAGAGATAGCAAAAAAATTAGTTAAAGAAGGAAGATTTGAATTAACTGGTGGATCATGGGTTATGACGGATGAAGCAACACCATATTTTTGGGCTTCTATAGATAATATGGTTGAAGGGCATACATTTGTGAGGGAAACTTTCAACATTACTCCAACAACTTCATGGTCTGTTGATCCATTTGGACATGGAATGATGATACCATATCTAAATGCAGAAGCTGGAATAAATTCAATGGTTATTGGAAGATTAAATTCTCATTTAAAAGAAGAATTACGGGATAAAGGATTATTAATGTTCAATTGGGCTCAATTATGGGATGAAGTTTGTGACTTACTTTTTTTGCAATTTTTTAAACTTTTGACATATTTGGTTCTTTTTTTAGACAGGCGCTCGATCAACACCGCTTGTAAATGCTCTCCCAAAAACATACTACACAACTTCTGATTCATGTGGAATGGATTCAAATGTCTGCTGTCAATTTGATTTAGGACCCTCTGCTCGCTCATTCTGCAATAAACGAGCAAATCATATTAATTCTGTGAATGTTGGCCTTTATGCTGCTAATCTCGTTGCACAATATCGAACTCTTGAACCTTTTTATAAATCCGATTCCATTTTGGTTGCTGTTGGTGATGACTTCTTTTTCTCTCAAGATGGAGATTGGTCAATTACTCATAAAAATTATAAACAACTTTTTGATTATATTAACAAAAATTTTAATTTAATGCAAATTAAAGTCAAATTCAGTACGGTACATGAATTCTTTGAAGATGTTCGATCTCAAAATAAAAATTTTCCTATTTTTACTGGAGATTTCTTTCCATATACAGAAGGGAAAACTGGTGGGTATCCGTATTGGACTGGCTTTTATGTGCATCGACCATTTTTTAAACGAGCAGAACGGTTAACACAAGTAAGAAAATTAATGATTTTAAATTATTACTGTAAAAAATATTTTTAGAGCAAACTAAGATCACATGATTTATTATCGGTATTATCACAATATTCTGAAACTATTAAACAAGTTCGACCAGCACGAAGGGATTTAGCACTTTGTCAACATCATGATTCAATTACGGGTACAAGTAAGCCGCATGTTATGGATGATTATATGAGTAGATTGGAGAAAGCTTTTGATGAAATAAATATTGCTGTTGGGGACATTATTAGTAAAAGAATTGCACCTCCTGTTGAATCTTATACAGTAAGCAGCATCTATTTTTAAACTAACTTAAATAAACATTGTTTTTTTAGCTTTTGCAATATCCACATGAAACCAAAGATGGAAGAAGTAATTTACATGAACTTACATTTACTGTTTCAAAACAAAGGCATACAATATTGGTTATCAATCAAGGAACTTTTGCTGAAAAACAAAAAATTACTTTAAGGATTAATGATCCTAGAATTGAAGTTAGTATCAATGGTAATCCAATCCCGGCTCAAATTCTTCCAGTTCCGGATCTTAAAAAAGGAATAATTTCAAATTCTTCATTTGAAATTATATTTTTTGTCGATTTTCACCCTCTTGAACTTCAAAAAGTTGATCTTCAATTTTCTAAATCTCAACCACAAAGTACAATGCTTTCTGTTCTTTACAGTAATAATACAGCCTCGTAAGTTTTCGTAAAATTTATTCAAAATCAAAAATAATCGTCTAATTTTCAGCAATATCTTTCCTAGTAAACGTCTCAATAATACTAACATCTTTTCACTTTCAAATCAATATTTTTCTATATATTTTTGGGATGGAGAAATTGCTTCAGTTCGTCGATCGGGTGATAATGCTTCAACAATTTTACATGTTACATACAGTGGATTTGGAGATCGTGGTGGTGCATACACTTATGTTTCAACAGGTGGCATGGAATCTATTGCAAATTCTCAAATACCTGTCAAACCATTTTCACCAATGTTTGCTGTTGGGCCATTAATTTCAAAATCATATACTTGTATAACACCAGCATTAATTCAAACGACAATAATTGATAATGGAAATGCATTAACTGATTTACCGATACATATTGAATTATTTTCAAATCAAGGCGCAATGGATGCAACAACAATGATGAATATTCAAAGTGAAGTTGACTCAAATGATGTCTTTTACACTGATGTAAATGGAATGTTCTTTTTAAGAAGAGAAACTAAAAAGTATGTTTTGTATTTTTTAATGTTTTAAATTACAAAGACTTTTTTTGCAGGAATGTAATATTTGAAGGGAATTTTTATCCAGTTGCATCAGGCATTTTTATTGAAGATGATAATCATCGATTAACAGTTTTAACTGGACAAGCAACTGGTGCAACATTATTTAATAAATCTTTGGATATTATGATTGATCGACGACTTTCTGGTGATGATGGAAAAGGACTTGGAAGAGGAGATGCTTCAGATGTACGTTTTTTCTAACTCTTACAAAGCCTCTTTTTAATAATTATTTTTTAGTCACTTCCTAGCACATTACGGTATGATATTCTTCTTGAAAGAAAAGTGTCACAAGATCTTCAAAATTTCAAAAAGCCAATATTCTTCTCTGGAACTGCTTATTATGCTTTACAAAATTTGTTATATTTTCCTGAAATGTTAGCTTTAAAAGAAAATACAAATTCATTAAATTTATGGCCATCAATTAAATGGCCATGTAATATTGAATTAATAAATATTCGGTATATTGATGAAAGTTCAGGGATAATTTTATTACGGGAACTTCCATTTGACCCATCACTTCCTCAACTTGACTGTACAAAAGATAATTACGTAAGTCCATTAAAAAATTAAATAAATGTCCAACTAGGTCATTTACGAATTTAATTGAATCTTCTTTTTCTTTTTTAGAGGACACTTTACAATTCACTACTTACAATTTTACGAAATGCAAATTTATTCCAAACTTCTTTGACTGGGACAATGGATACAGATCGGGTAAATGCAGAGAATTTTGAAAATTTGTTTTTAGTGCCTTTAAAAATTGTTGCTTTAAAATTTTATTATTAATTTTTTTGTTTTTGTTTGTAACCAATTTTTTTATCATACGGGAATTCCTTAATTGCGGGTTTTCAGGGTATTCTTCGTAGAAATGTTTAGGAAAAGTCTAATTGTTTTTTTTTATTTTAAATTTGTTAAGTTTATTAATAAAGAACTTGTTATTACAAAAAAGTAAACAATACATGTCATGATGACAAAAATCTCATTTAAAAAAATACAAAGTGATTGCTTTAAAGACTTTTAAATACCTGTTTGAAAGTGTGATTTTAAAGTAAATTAAATTTCAAAAGAAGCTATACAAAATAATAAAAATAATAACCGGCACAAATACAGTCAGAAGAAAAATTTGATATACAATTGCACAAAAACCGTTCATAAATTAAAAAAAATTTAATTATGACGACGTGAAGGCAGGAAAAACAAATACAAGAATTTTTTAAATGAATTACATGGATAAAAAGAAAGAAAAAGGGTCGAAAAAAAGAGAAGGAAAGAAACTTTCTTTTTTGTTGAAAGTTAACTTTCTGACTTAGTTTTTAAGCTGGAATGACCAGAAAATGGATGGATCAAATTTTATGAATACCCAAAGCAAAAAAATAGTATACGGTATTTTTCTCTTTTTCTTTAAAATGTTTCAAATCGATGAACAAATGATGGAGCATTTCGAACGCGATTCGCTTCAGTGCAAGCTTTTCGGATTTGTTTATTAACTGCAGCGGGGCCACAACTAAATACTCCAATATCATTAATCTAAAAGAAAAGTTTTGTTAGTTTAATACTCGTATTTTAAAAAAAAGACGATTTACAGATTGATGTTTGCTTTGAAGATATTTGAAAAAGACATCAAAGTTTGGCCGACCAAAATGATTTGTTGCTTTTAATCCGGTGAACATACTACGATTATTGCTGTTTGTTAAGCCACGGAAATGCTTTTCACAGATATACTAAAAATATATTTGAATGAATAAATAAAAAAGGCCAAAAAATGTTACATACCAGCATGGTTGTTCGTAAATCAAATTTATGGAAGAATTGTGTAACAAAAATATGCGTTTCAATAATATTTCGAGTATCCGCTTGTTCAACCTTTTTAAGAACTTCAACAAACCATTCAAAATTTTTATGAGTTGGACAAATCCAAATAAAGTAAACCTAATAAAGTATAAAATTGAGTAATGTTGAATTTCAAAAAAATCAAACCTTTCGGCAGCGAATATTACTGTGATTTTCTGCAGATACTTCATTAGCAAGATCAGATAAAGTTGAAGCATATGGAGTAACACCAATACCTCCGCCAACCATAACAACAACTTCATAATTTGTCCATTCTTGATTACCATCTCCAAAAGGTCCATTCAAATTAATTACGGGATACGGTAAGCAGGATGATTGTGATTCAATAATTTCATTTCTCAGCTTCCATGTCCAAGGTCCAACAGCTTTAATGTACAATTCCAAAACAGGTGATTGTGGTGCAGATGCAAGTGAAAAGGCATGATGTTCATTAAATGTACAACTGAATGCCGGACATGATACTCGAACCCATTGACCAGAACGAAATTTGAAGAAATATGGTCGTTTAAATTGAATATAAATAATATCTGATGGTAGAATTGCTGCTTCAGTGACTTGTAGCTGTTTGTATTGTTGTCGCATTCCAATAATTCTATCCAAAACAAAGATAATAATTGGAGCTGTAACGTAATACCAAAATGTTGGAGCAGAAAGTAGCTTTGGAAGACCATGTAAAATTGTAAGGGCATAAAGGAGAATATTTAATAAATGTGTAATTCGGAAGGCATGATATGCACGTTTAAGGATTGCTGGCATTGCAAAAACATAAATAATACTCATCACAACAACCAAAAGAATTCCAGTAATACCAGTAATAGTTCCAAAAAACCAATAACTTATTGATGGAAGGAAATTTGAGCTAAAGACAGCTTCTTGGAATAAACATGCAAGACCTTCTTGACTTTGTGTTGCAACATTATAAAAGTTTATGCAATGTCCTACAGTATGAATAGCAGACCAAACTCCAGCAGTAACAGCAACAATTTTATGGAAAGTAATTGCAGCATCAAATGGAATATATTCTCCAAGAGGAGTTTCACGAAGAATTGTCATAACATTTCGGCAAACCGTTAACAGCACGATTGCCATGTTGAAAGAGATTGCAGCAGCTGCACCCCGGGTAATTGAAATACCGTAACCCATAACTCTTCGAAGATCACGATGTTCAGTTTCAAATCGATAATCTAAAAATTTACATAAATTCTACAATACCAAAAAAAATGGATAATATTGCTGCTTACGCCAAAATCTTTCCATGAATAAAATCAAATTAACTGCCACAAACATGAACAAGATTGCGATATGTTGTCGGTAGGTTTCCAAATATGAAAAAATGAGTGACATCCAATTTGCTTCAAAGCAATTATTCTGTTCTGTTGTTACCGCAAAGCTGTTAAGACTTTCAGTTCTAAAAATAAAGAAATTTGTTTTTTATGACACTTTTCAATTTTAAACATACTCTTCCAAATTAACTTTAAGTTGAGCTTTTCTAAAATGTACTCCAAATGGTCTTCGAGGATGAATAATTTCACTGAAGATTGCTTCAAAATCGGTATAACTTAAAGACTTTTGATCAGTTTTAATTCCAGCATTATGAAGAATTGATTCAACAACATCTTCTTGAGTATATTGATCAATTTTAACACCAACGGCCATATTTAAAGATTTGATAAATTCACAAAATTCACTTTTTTCAACATATCCATTATTATCTCGATCACACATATCAAAAACTAATTGAAGCTTTTCTTTTTGACTGCCTTTTGTAAATCTTTTCAAAACTTCCAAAAATTCTTGGAAACAAACAATATCACTATCTTTCTTTTTTGCGATACATGCAAACATTCGTTCCACGAATAAATCATTATCCCGCATTCCCATTGCATCAGCAAATTCAGATTTTGTAAGTTTCATTTGTAGCACTTCTTCACTTGGAACATCTTCAAATTGTTTTGAATTATCACTTAAAATTGGTGCATTAAAAGCTTTTGAATATGCTTCTCGGAAGAAATGATCCAATTTTGCTTGTCTTTTATCCTTTGTTTCAGCTTCCTCCAATAACACATCATTTTCAGCTTCAATTTCTCGAAATGCTTTATTATGTTTTGCTAAACAATTTGCAATTGCTGTTCGAAGTTGAAGCCAATGTGTTTCACTTTGTAATCGAAGAACAACATCATAATTTTTTGGAACTGAAATACACACAAATGGACCATGAACCGGACGGCTGGCTTTTTTCGTTACAGTAATTGTAACAACATGCGTTTGTGACATATCAAGCCGACGCAAAGTGCCGCCTCGACGCTTTGATATTTTAATTAGCGGAACACTAACATCAAGGGTTACGGTAACAGAGCGGCAGAATGTTTCATTTAACCATTCAATAGCTGAATAATAATTGAAAATTATTAAATGTCATTTTTTTAATTTTTTTCACAAACCTGGAAAAGTGAATTTTGGTTCTTTGCCATTTGTTTTCATAATGTCACTCGTTTCTGCTGTCGGATGAATGATATTATTTGCAGCAAAATGAGCTAATGACAACTTTGCTTTGATCTTTTCCGATTGATCAAAAAGGATTCCCATTTTCTTTCGTTTTTGAACTAAGAAATATCCAATTCCGATACAAACTACAAAATTGTTTAAATCGTTATTGGCATTTTAGATTGTTTAAAATTTATACCAATTGGAACAGTTGCAAGAACAATGCAAGTAAAAATGAATGCAACTTCATTTCCAGTAAAATGATCAAATCTCATAAATGGTACACAACTTTCTAATCCAGTTGTATTAACTTGAAAAGGTTGTGGACATGGATCACCTTCTTGCCAAAAGAAAACATTTTCTTGGATTTCACTTGGATGAATTGATGTTGTTTGACTTATGATATCCCGCAATGTAATATTAAAAACATATTGAATTTCTTCATCAGTAAAAATTCTGAAAAAAATGTTTTTCTTGTTTTATTTCTTTTTTCAAAGCACTTAAAATATTCTTTAAAATTGCAATTAAAAAGATCTTAAATGAAAACAATAAATTGATTGACTTCAACCAAATTGTTTTTGCGTTCCACTTAAATGTTTTGTTTTTGTCAACGCAATTTTATTATTGGTCCCCCACAAATTGTTTCTTTTTTACGTCATTTGTTAAACCAAAACCATTCAAAAAAGTGTTAATTTTTATATGGAAAGAAACATACCCATTTAATTTATTTTCAAACCAAAATCGATCAGAATCTCGAAGGCGAAGAAATTGATCTTTAATAATTTCTGAAAAAAGTTGACCAGGTCCATCACCATTTGATTCAAGCATTCCACCAACATATGCATCAAGAATATCAATATTATCATTGTAAAGAGCAGAAAGATTTGCAATAATCTATAAAAAGAAACAGATATCTCCATGGATACTGTAACAATTAACAACTACTTACTTCTGGATGATTTTCAGTAAATGTTGGATTAATTGATGTAAAATTTCTTGGTTCTAATGAAAAAGTTTTTCTTAATTCATTATATGATGGAATTCCATTATCTCTTGCTCGCATAATGGAAGTTGAAACAACATCTAATCGAGTAAAATGCATTGGACCAAAAATGAAATCTCTTAAATCCTCAACAACAATATTATCTTCAGCTTCAGCAATTTGAGAAGCCATTCCAAGGACGATTTCATCAACGCTATATTCTTGTACGACATCTTGTGCATTCCACCAATTTTGACATAATCGAAGTGCAGGAAAACCTCCAACTTCAGTTCGAAATTCACATTCTGTATTATTTCCTTTTTTCTTTCTCAGCAGCAATGCCGGAGGCACAATTGAATGAGGAAATCGAAATGCGGTAGTTGCAAAAGAATGTGAAATTCCTGGAGGCATAAATGGCTTATATCGTTCATATGCTGGAATGGCATCTGTTCTATTCAATAAAGCTGGAACAAAATCATAAAGAACAATCTTTTGTAAAGTTGCAACAACAAATCGACGAGCTCCTTGAAACAGCTCTTCATCAGTCCAATCAGGATAAATTTCTTGTAATCGTTTAGCTTGAATATTATGCCATCGATATAGCACAAGTCCAAAACTTAATAATCCAGGATTTTCATTAACTCGTGAATCACCCAAAACTAAAATTTTCTTTTTTATGATTACTGTAGTGGTGATTATTTTAAGAACTAACTGAAAAGCCTTTCTGGATTCATTAAACGATGAACTTGTGGAGGTGCAGGATTATTTAATGGAATATGTTCATTATTAAGTGGTGGATATCCTTTCATTGGACCTTCAGCAAGTGTTCCATTTTGCCATGATCGAAGTTCAGCAACCCATGGTTCTTGGGTACTGTAAATGAATGAACCATCAATCCAACTTGTTCGATCATTGACCTAAGAATTTCATAACATTAAAATAACTATTGCCATTTGCATTTATTTTTTTACCTGCTCTCGAGGAGAATTTAATCCATGCCCTGTATTCTTGTCATATTTTGCACGAGAAAATGGAATTTCTGTTTTTCCTTCACATTCTTTGTCAAAAACTTCATCACATTTTGGCACAGGAATTTTTAGCATTTCAAGGGGACAGCTATTTTGTGTTGAATGCATTATTTCATATGCAACAACTTGGCCTACAAAAGGAAGACAACAAAATTACAGATTTTGTCCTTTTTTCTCATGCTGTGAATTCTCAAAAATAAAATTAAAATTTCTCAAAAAAATGACCTCCTATAAATGTGTTTTTTGGCATTCTCCCCCTGCATTTTTAGAGGCAAAAAAGAAGTTGATTGCAGAATTTGACTTTTTTTTTTGCAATTCTGTTTCATTTGCATTCGAGAATGTCAAACTATTTTCCTCTTTTTCTTTGCCTTTGGAATTGCGGAGGTGAATGAATGAAATGTCCAGTTTTTCTTCCTCGATTTGTGTATAAAAGAAGAAAAAAAAGATTTGCTGTCCGAAAATTCTTTTGACGATGCAAATACAAACTTTTCACTTTCAAATAAAAATAGAGAGAAAGTAAAAATAATTCCAGTCAGAAGAAAAAGAAAAAAAGAAGGATTCAAAAGAGAAATTTGTTGGAAGATAGATAGATATAACTTACTGAAGAATGCTAACATTGTAGTCAAATTTCGTTGTGATGGAATTCCTGATTGACCTTTGAAAACCAAATCTAAAGGGAATTATGGTCAAATAGCTGATAAAAAAACTCTTTTTTAAAGGTATTACCAGAGATAACACGAGCCGATGGAAGATTAGTGGGCAAAAGATAAACACCATCTTGATAATTACTTGGTGCATCTCGATGCAAACGACTTCCAACACTTCCCCATTGTGGATTAGCTAAATTATTGAACCATCCATCATAACGTTGAAATTCATGTATTCTGTCTAATGCTGAAAAAATGGGGGATAGTAATTTAATATATTTTGTCTCTTTTATGATTCATCAATGCCGTAAGATTTTTTTTCCTTTATACAGTTTTTTGACATTTTTTTTGCAAAAAAAAACTCTCTTAAAAAGTGTCAAATGTTGACAAATTGCAAAGTTTAACAATGAAAAAAATTGTAAGTATCTTTTGAGGAACAACGCCCGTGTGCTTGATTAAAAAAATGTTCTTTTTGTAAATAAAAAAAAGAGTTAAGTAGTCCCATGGAATTTTTATTTTAAAAAAAGAATGTATTCTTTCAGACAAAAAAATATATGCTACTAAACAAATGGTAGTAGTAGTAAATGGCGTAAAAAAATTATGAAAAAAAAGTATTGAAAAAACTACAATGAAATAAATATATATAACTAAACTAGTGTAAATCAAAACCAGTATAGGAAAAACATTCTTTTTTTAATGACAAGAACAGATGAAATTTCATTTCAATAACCACCATAAAAACCAGTTTACGGTCATTTAAATAACTCTTACTTTAAATTGTTTAAAGTTAATAAAAAAAACGGTTTAAAAAATATAAGATTAAGTAAGGATTTTTTCGGTGAACTTACCGGAGGTTAATGTAATCAAAAATGTAAAAATTACAGCAATGCAAATCCATTTTGATTCATCATCAAAACGGCGGCGTCGACGCTGCATGTAAGCTCCGCGTCAAAAAATAATTATGGAGCCAAAAAAATGGAATTCTGAAAGAAAAAAAGAAAAAGGTAAATAGAATTTTGAAAAAACAAAACATATGCCGATTTCAGATTTTTCAAATATAAGAAGAAAAAAATGGGGGAAGAGAAACACGATAAATCAATGAAAAGCGCGACTTCTAATACTACTACATTTCTACTTTGTATGGTTGGGGGTTTTTTTTAAAGAATAACGCGTTTCAAATGGAGAACCAGGCAAGAAGCTCTCCACTGATAGTAGAAGAAGTAGTAGTAGTCATTGTGCTGTTCGCAAAATGAACAAAAAAATCAAAGAAGAAACCACAACAACATCAAAAAGAAAGAAGACCAGTCGTCAAAGAATAATGCGCAAGTTTTTTGGGAAGTAATAATAAATATTTTAAAATCTTTGAAAAAAAAGAGATTGCATAAGGATTCATTAATTATGAAAAACACAATAAAAGAAAGAAAATGATAAAGCTAATATGCAATCAAATGTTTCATAATAGAGAAAGGAGAAGAAAAAGAATTACTGTAAGAAGGACACTCATAAAGCATTCAAGTCCTTTTTTCTTCTTTCTTCCAAAAAAGAAATCAACACGTCAGCATTTGATCAAACTTTTTTTTAATGAAACACAAATGAGAAAAAGGAGGCAAATGAAGCTTATTGCATTGAAACAGAAGCCAAAATATATTTCTTGAAATGGTTTTTTTTCATTCTTCCATACATTGAGGGACACTGTCAGGAATGAAGACTTTCTTCAATTAAAACCCGCCTATTTCCGGGACAGACAAACTAAGAAAAAAGAAAATGGTGTAGAGGAGAAAAAGTGAATTAACCGCGCAAGACATTCTTTTATAATAAAGGTGATCAGGCCAATAAAAAATTTTAATCAAAATGAGATTCTGGTTACAAAATTTTTAAATTCTATGAAAAAAATTTTATGATTATTAAAGTTCATTAATTTTCTGAAGTAACAACATGAAACAATAATTCTTATGATAATAAAACCAATAAAAATATCAGGTATAGAAGTTAAAATTAATTTGAAAAATGTGTAATTTTTACAATAAAAATTTTATTTATGATGCCAAAAAAGGGAAACAACAGAAAAAGTGAAAGAAAAAGTTGGACAATAGAAGTCAAAGAGAGAGGAATAGAAACAACAACAGAAGGAAGAAGAAGAAGAAAAGTGAAATGAGGTCGCCCTAAAACTATTTCAATCCTTCAAAAATCCAGAAAAGGAAAGAAAAAATCACGCCAGAGGCATCATAACTTGAAGAAAAAGAGAAGAAGATGAAGAAGACATTTTTTGATTTCTTTGATCGCATAAATTAGAATAAAAATTTTAAAAAATGACATTGTAAACTTTTTTGGACCAAAAAAAATTGAACCTGAGCCTTTTTGCTTCATTAGGACAGCGGAAAAAAGTGCAAAAAAATCGCAAACGCATTGGGTGGTCTTTTCTTTTCTCAAAAGTCAAAGGCAGCAGCAGCAAAAACCTGAGAAAGACAAAAATAAAGTCTTAAATTTTAAAACTGTTATTTTAATACCTTCTTTTTTTCTGATTCTTCGAGGATTACTCGATGTAATTCTAAAAAATGACGTTAAGGCTACAAAAGAATCAAAAGAAAGAATGCAGCATTTTTTATTAAATAAAAAGTAAGACAAATTTTTCAAATTTTTGTGTATATTATTTACTTTTACCAACATAAAATTTGTTGAGTTGAAGTGGGAAAAAAAGTTATATGAATGTGATATCACCCACAGATTTTATAAAAGAAATGAAAGGGGATTTGTTTATACAGTTTTGCTTTTTGTGTATTGTTGCAGTATATACAATACCCCCCAAAAAACAAATAGAAATATCATAATAGCCCATGGGTAAATATATAGATGTTTCAACAGTAATTTCTCCGACAGCTTTCAAGTAAAGTTTTTGAGGTCAAATTTCTTATTCATTTGCACGTTTAATAAGAAAATGAATGCAAGAAATACATAACAAAAGAAGTAAGCTTCAGATTATTATAAAATCATTAATGAACGAAAGTAAACTTCAATTATAAAGCCATTTTTAGGATGACGAAACCAAAAAAATAATAACGAAAGAATTGACTGCGATCAGACGACCGCTTGTGGTTCAGCTGTTCATTGAGAATCTGCTTTTTCAAACCAGATTGCCCAGTTAAAAAATGCTTCAAAAAGTATTAAAAAAAATCAAAAAAAGAGAGAAACTTCACGCAAAACGCGCGAGTGAATTAAATTTTAATGCATGCAGAATCTGCATCAGCAACAACAAAATATTCCTCAATCAATTCGCGCAACCTCTTTCATTTTTATCTGTATCGCCTAGAGAAAACGGACGGGATTTGAAGAAAAATATAAAAGATAAATCTATCAATTTTAAGGAATAAAGATTTGAAATAAATCGATTTTCTAAATTCGGCGTCAAGATTAAAGTTGTTATAACGTTTGACATCGCGTGTTCACTTTTATCATTCATTCTCCCTCAGGGGATGATGTATTGTCATTGATTAAATTAATGGTTTATGAAAAAAACACTGCGGTAATTAAAAAGGGAAGAAGAGACGAAAGAATTGTAAAATGTTACTTTTCCATATTTGTTTCAAAAAAAAATACGAGAAGAAGAGGGTCCTTCTTCCAAGGAGGTATTTTGTGAGTTTGATCTTTATCATCTTTTAATGGTCACAAAAGTGAGTCCGGAATGATATTTTTTAAACTTTTTATTCATTGAGAATCTGTCAGAAGAAAGAAACTTTTTGCATATTTTAGAGTTATGAAATTTCGACACCCCATTTTTCTCAATTTGGAGGTGTCTCATTTTTTAAAAACTTTTTTTAAATTAATCATACTTCAAAGGAGTTTTAAACTTTCAACGCCACCATTGGCCTTTATTTGATATTTTGGGCCTCCGTGGATTGTTTCTTTCTGATTCATTGCAACAAGCATTTATTGTTTCCAAAAAACTTTTCATTAAAAAAATAAAATTAAAAAAAAGATATGTAAAAAATAAAGAGAAAAAAAGTGCCGTAAATATTAGAATATTGCTTGCAACAAAATGTTTAAAAAAAGATATTCTAAAATGAAAGTGTAAAAATTATTACAAAAAAAATTTGTTTTTTTAAGCTTTTCTTTTTTTGTTGCAGAAAATAGCATTCATCCATCCTGAGTTGTTGTCTATTTTTTCTTTTGTGCAGAAATGTTAAGAACACCTCGTGATGAAAGATGTGACTTTAGGGTAGAAACATCGACATCAGATGGAAGTTTGTAGGCTCTATGAATTTCCCGAGTAACTGTTCCATGTGCATCATTACGAACTTCATGACGGCAATTGATCAAAATATCTTGTCCAGAAACTTTAACCTAAAAAATGGAAAACTTTTTAAAAAGCTATTAAAAAATTATAAAAACCTCAATTTCATTAGGAGTAAAAAATTGAACATCAAGTCCAACTTCGAATTTTTCATGGCTGTTTGTGACTTTTACAACGCCATCATTATGTTGAAGAGGCCAATCCCAGGTTTCTCCAACCCAATCATGTCCAACGGGGATAGCGGTCATTCTCTATTATATTTCTAAAATCAAAATTTTAAATTAAAATGTTTAAATAAAAAAAGTTTTAAAAAAAATTTTAAAAAAATGTTGTTTGGAAGAAAAATAACAAAGTTTTTTCTCACAGTTTTGACGAGCATCTGTCAAAATGCAAGATCGGATAAAATACAGCAGCCTACGCTTCTTCTTCTTCTTCAACCTTGCGCAAGAAAGAAAGAAAAAGTAGTAAGCAAGATTTTCATTTTCTCTCTCCACCTGACAAACTATGCTTATATCTTTTTTTACCCTTTTTTATTATTATTATTATTGAGGGATATATTGAGTGTGGGCTTTTTAGAAAAAAAAAGTTATTTTTTCTTCGAAACTCAATAGAGCCGACTCTTAAGAATCTTCTTTCTTTTTCTTCTTCTTCTGTTTGGACTCTTCAATACCGCCTTTTTTTGTACACACACATATTTTTGCAGCCTTCTGTTAGATAAAATAAAACTTTTTTCTTTTGACATCAGCTAAGTGTAATTAAAATTCAAAGAAAAAAGACGATCCGTTGAACTTTTTTTCAAATATACTTTTTTTTATTATGCAAAAAGAATCCTCATCCCTTTAAAAGTGTTATTAACCTTTGATGGTGGGAGATTACACTTTTTCATTCATTCATTTTGTGTGCAAAGTACTAAAAAAACTTTGCTTTTGATTACACCAAAGACAGCTGCTGCTTTTGCTTTTTGGACTTGCATTTCTTTGATTTTTATCCACCACATTGTGAAACTTTGGATGCATCTTTTTCTTCAACGTTTTCAAGAGTGTGGCAATAAATGATTGCAAAACAATGTTGCATTTATTTCACTTTTTTCAAAATTTTATAATAATAAATTTAAGTTTATTTTTCAAACTTCTTTTAAAATCTTTAAATCATTAAATAAAAAAAATGCAGGCTTTAAAAAATTTACATTACAAACAAACTTAAATTAAAAAAAATCAATAAAATCTGCACAAAATCATAGAATCTTTTGTTTTGCCTGTATACGGTAATAATAAAGAATTAATGTTTCTTTTGAGCAGTAATTGTTAAAACTCCACGGCTTGTAAGATGTGATTTAAGGGTTGAAACATCAACATCTGATGGAAGATGATATGTGCGAGAAATTTCACGTGCAACAGTGCCATGTTGGTCATTACGAACTTCATGACGGAAATGAACAACAAGTTGATCACCGTTAACTTTTACCTTTAAACAAATACTTTTATTTTTTCAAAATGCAATGATTAATTTAAAAAACTCACTTCAATTTCTTTTGGGGTAAAGAATGCAGCATCAAGTCCGACTTCAAATTTTTCATGGCTATTGTTAACTTTAACAACACCATCATTATGTTGAAGGGGCCAATCCCATTGTTCTGAATTCCAATTGTGGGAAACTTCAACGCTAGACATCTTTTTAGAAACACTAAAAATATCAATGAATACAAATAATAATCAAAAAGAATACAATAAAAAATTTAACGATTTAAACAAAAGAAACAACAACAAAAATAACAATAATAATAGCGATCAAAGAATGCACTTTGTTTTTGTGGCATTCAAGTTTATTCTAACATAGCATTTTTAGCTTGTGGGCGATAGGATTTTCTTTCATCTTTTTTTTAATCGTTTATAACGGGGACACTAACAAAGTTGTAAGAAAAATGGAGATTGTTCAAGAAAAAAAAGGAGGCGGGCAATAATAATGGCATTGATCTTGCCAGAAAAAATAGCCTCGTGTTTGATGCTTCTTTGAAAACAAAAAAATAATTTATGATTTTTTATTGACTTTTAAAAATCATTCAATGCTTTAAAAAGAAAGATTTAAAAATACTTTTTGGATTTTGCAGGAAAATTCTGGAATTGAATTTTGAAATTTGCTTTAATATTTGTGTTTATTTTTTGATCCATCTTTGTGAGTAAAAATGCCTTATTTTTTTAAAAAAATGTTCCTCTTGATGTTTTTGTAAATAAAAAAGATGCTTGAAAGAGTCAAGTCATTGTTGTTTTAAGTTGGTTGAATTCTATCGAATGTTGTTCTTGACAAATTTTGAATGTAAAATACAAAAAAATGCGTAAAAATGTGTAAAAAAATGTTTTATCCAAAGGGATATATACTCGTAAAACAGACGACACAAAAAAACAGCCCAGAGAAAAAGTGAAATGAAATGCACCTTTAAAAAATAATAATTTAAAAAGAATGAAAAATAAATTAAATAAATATTTAAAAAATATTCTATCACAGTTGTTGGAAAAAAGGTTTTGAAAAAACTTTAAAGTTCTTCTTTCTTTTGGAAACTTTTGACCGCATGCTTTTTCATAAATTCTGTAAGATGATCAAGGTCCCGATTACCGCTATATTTAATAGGAGTTGTTTTCTTTCCAGAAGGGGCAAAAAAGATTGTGGGGAAACCTTCAACATTGAAATTTTGTGGAGCATCATTTGCAGTTGCATCAAATTTGGCAAGAATAAGATTTGGTTGTTCAGATTTAAGTTTTGCAGCAAGTTGAGCATATTTTGGTTCAAATTGCTATAAAAAAAGAAATTTTTATCAATGCCTAAAATGTTTTCATTCTCTTACCTTACAATGCCCACACCATGGAGCATAAAATTCAATGAGAACATCTTTTCCCTCATCATTAACTATTTTATCAAAGTTTGATGCAACCAATGTTTTAACAGGTCCTTTATCATTCTTTGGTGTTGGTTGTGATTTAACATATGGTTTAGCTTTTCCAGAACTAATAATTTTCATGAATGCTTCCAAATTTTCTTCTAATTCTTCATCGAATTTTTCAGGATCCATTGGATATTTTTTTCCATCAAAACCAAATACGAGAACATTATGTTCTAATCCGCTGTCACCAAGTCCAACTTCAGCAAGTTCTTTACTGAATTCTTCTTCATCAGCAATTGCAAAACGGTATTTTTGATCCTTGTATTTATTTGCGATTGGAAGAATTTTGTTACGCCAAAATTGTGTTCCTTCTCGATATTGTGCAGTGAAGTCAACATTGTAATAAATAACAACAAGGGGGTATTTGGTATATCGGGTTGCAGCATTATTACGAGTCATTTGTCCAACAAGTGGTGCAGCATTATCACGCCAAAATGCAAGAATATCTTCAACAGTTGCACCATCTTTACGATATGTTCGAGAACGAGGTTCAAATTTAGACCAAAAGATTTCAGGATAGAAAAGAACAATATCATTTGGTTTAGCTTTGTAATGTTTCATAACTTCTGGATCAGTGGTATATCCAATTGAAGTAAATTCAGGTCGGGTCATTTCTGCAGCTTCTGTGAAAGCTTCATATGATTGTGATTCTTCTGTTGCAAAGAAACCAATAATTGTTACATCATCTTTACTGAATAATCTTTGTGCTGCTTTAACGGTTTTAAGTGGCTTGGCAGCAGGTTTAGCTTGTTGAAGCATGTATTTAACAATTCCATCAGCAGTTCTAGGACCATCATAATCAAAACGACGACCATTTCGAAGAATTTTAAGAGTTGGATATCCACTAACACCAAATTGATCTCCAAGTCGTTTTTCAACTGTTGCATCAACTTTTGCAAGAGGAATATTATGTTCCTGTAAATAATGAATTTTAGGGAATTATGTTTTATGATACTGTAAAATGCCAACTTTAAGCTTTTGAGCTGCTTTTTCATATTCAGGGGCAAGCTGTTTGCAATGTCCACACCATGGTGCATAAAATTCAAGAAGCATAATTGGTTTATCAGAAATAAATTCATCAAATGTTTCAACCGTTAATGCAACAACTTCCTCTGGGGGTGGCTTATAATTTGGATCAGTTTTTTCTTTAATCCATTGAACGATTGCTGTAATTGATGCATATGTTTTTATTGTTAAAATCACAACTTTCTTTCTTGGCTTTTTTTTAAAACCCGGTAGTGCCAGGTAAACGTTGCTCAAATTTTTTTGAGGGTCAGTGCAAACAATGACGACTTACTTAAGCGTCAAAGTAAGCGAGCGGCCATTTCATATAATTTTTTTCTCAACTGCGCAAAGGCTAAACAAACTTCAATAAATAAATAAGAACTTACATTCAGCTTCGCGTCCACCATCATAATCAATAGGATTCTCGCCATCTTTCCAAAATTTCAATGTTGGAAATCCTTCAATTTTAAATCGCTTATTTAATTCCGTTTCAACTGTGGCATCAACTTTAGCTAACGGAACTTTTTTAAGTTGTTTGGCAGCTTTTTCATATTCAGGAGTTAACTTTTTGCAATGCCCGCACCTGAATAATCCAAATTAGCATACTGTAACAATAAAAAAGCAACAAAAAATATACCATGGTGCATAAAATTCAACTAAAGCTGTTGGGTTTTCTGCGAGAAAATCATCAAAATTTGAATCAGTTAAAACATAAACACCTTCATCTTTTTCGTATTCGGCATTAATAATTACCAAAAAGGTGCATAATATCGATAGAATCCTTAGTAATTTACCCATTTTCTACAATTTTTTAATATTTTAAAAACCAAATAAATATCACGTAATGACACGTAATTTAAATAAATCACACTATTAAGTTTAAATCAAACGATTATTTAAAACAACTTATTTTTTACATTATGACTGCTTAAAATAAAACAAAGTAATTTAAAGAGCCAACAGAGCTACACAATGACCTTGATATTGCCAATGAAAAAAACCTCAACAATTCTATGAGCAAATAATAAATATAGAGTGACTGTCATTTCTGCGCAAGAAAGGTTTGCTTCGACCTCTCCACCTTTTTTTTCACTCACAAGAATGATCTGTCTGTGCTGGGCCGTACACTGTGGTTTCCCTGTTTGATGCTATTTTTAAAAGGGCTTTAGTTACGGAAGGATATACGAAAAAAGAAAGCAGCAACGGTATATCTGCAAAAAAAGCTATCGTAAATATCCCTTGGTATTTTTTTATGCAAATGTGTAAGCTTAAATAATTTTTAAAGCAAATGTCACAAACAAAATAAAAATAATAATAACACCTAAAAGTGGTAAAAGATATTATTTAAAAAGAGCACCTATGAAGCCATAAATTTTAGCGTAAGCTTGAAAGGAAAGCATGGCTTAAAATGAATATTTTTATTATTATTCAAAAAATGAGCTCTATTTCTCTTTAAAATTATTTTTAATCTTTACAGTATTAAAAAACGTGGAATAATTTTCTACAAAAGTTGGAAGTTCTACTTTTTTGAAAAAAGTAATAGCATATTTTCGCGCAAAGACTTTCTGATCTTTTTTAAGATCGTCGTCAACGATCTTGGGCTTCTTCTTTAAAAACTTTACTGATTTTTAAACAGTTTTTTTCGCTAATATTTTGTGATGTATTATTTGTAAGTAATAGTGTTTATTAGATTTACAATAGTAATGTTGTTTCGATTACAAACATTTTGCTTTTACATTTCTTAGCCGTGTTTTTAACGTGTGTTTTAATTCTCCGATATAATGAATTTTTTAATTTTATTTAATTATTTATCAATATTTTAGATATGTCATCTTCTTGGCTTCAGAAAAGTAAAGGAATTCTTGATGCAATTGTTAATCTTTTGAGACAGCCACCACATCCACCAAGTTTTGCACCTGCAATATGTGGTATTCCTCCTTCGAATGCAAGCACTTCATATTCAGAACAAAATATTCTCAATGATTTTCGTATTGTATTTGGTGTACCAAAATATAGAACTCCAAAACGTAAGTTTCAAGATACTATTAAATTATGGGCAATGTTTATCTTGATTATTTTAGCTCGGATTATGAAAAGAAAATTTGGTTTTACTCGTTTATTGCATCCTGAAGAAAATCTTGTTACATGCAAATGTGGATTCTCTCATCATGTTTCAACAATTTGTATTGTTTGTTATGAAAAAATTCGAAATGTCACCAATCTTATTAAACAAGAAATGATGAAGTATAACCCATATCTCGGTGAACGTCAAGATAAACCTTTTTCTGTCAAATATGAAAATGATGAAAAGGATGCAGAGCCACCATCAAATGCAAAAGTCATTAAAATTAAAGAAGAACGTGATTCATGGTTCACATCAAGATTTTCAGAAAATGATAAAGGTAAATAGGAGTGCCGCAGTATATTATATTGTTTGTTGGATTAGTTAGTTGATGATAATGATTGAATAAAATGATTTTTATATTTCTGTTTGATCAATTGAGAATTTTTATTATGTGTTTCGTGTTTTTATTGATTCAGCAAAATTGTTTTAAATTCGATTAACAATTTTAATGCATTTTTTAAAGTATCATCTCAATTGGCAATACTTTTTAATGAAGAATTTTGTTGTCAGTCATTCGTTTATATTTTTTTTGCTCATCTGTTCCCGGCCTTGCATGCGAGGGTTAAAAGAGACGAATTTGTGTATAACGACTGTAAAAAAGAGGGACTAGTTTGTTCCTCTCTTATCCCTCTTTTTTACCCAAGTTGCACGCAAGTTGCGCCTCTTTCAGCAGACTTGAAATAAAAAACTGTTTTTTTTTGCAATCGTAAATGAAGTTTTTTTTATTTTTTTAAGATTTTAATTTCTTTTTTTATATATTATATTTTTTTGTCTAAAAGTTAAAATTTAATATATATGACGTTTAAGAAACATGATAGGCAAAAAATGCAAACACAATAAAAAAATTAAAGTAATGGAGAACAGTTTTTAAACTGTTCTCCATCTCAAATACATGAATAATTAATGCAACATATGTGATATCTCCAACATCAATGAAAAAGCCCTTACGAATAATATCTTTAGCATCAATAACCACTGGCTTAAGGGATAACTTGGCAATAAAATTTGGTAATTTATTATTAATATTTATAAAGATTTTGGATCTTTCAGAGTCTCAATATCATTATGATTAACATTGATTGATCTTGTTGGCAGAGGTCGGATATAAGCAACAATTTGACCATCATCTTTTTACCAATTGTAGTAATTAGATTCTTTGAAATAACATAATGAATTTGTATGATTCCCCAATTGCAATATAAGTAAATCCATTTATTTCAAGAGAATTCGGGGCGGAAATCCACATGATCGAATCAAAGACCCGAGTTCAATATTAGTGCTTTCATTTTTCCATTCAACAATTGCATTTGTTTGAGATAATCTTTTGCTGATTTGCTTTAAAAAAATCTGTGCAATTAGACATGTAACCATATTATTAGTATTTTGCAAATCTTATATCAAACTGAATTTTCGTATGCTAAAATTCAAAGTGTTGCACCTGGTTCAGTTTTTCGTTTTAAAAATTTCGGTGATATGCAATTCATTGATTAATACTCAAGCTAAAATTCGTGATCGAATTTGTCGAGAAGAAGATGCTTTATAAGGAGCAGCTGTTGAAGATGAAGTATCACAAGTTAATATTGTCTTTACTTAGCCCTCTTTTTCCATTATTGAAATGTTTGTTCCTAGAAAATTTTCATACTACCGCAGAAATATGTATCCCCCAGATCCCAAAGTATTGTTGCCTTGGCTGAAACTGTTGCAAATTTACAGCAAGATGTTGATGGAATCAGAGTAAGATTTATGCAGCAACAACCTTAATGCTAATAATTTAAATAATTTGCAGAGTAATGTTGCATCTTTAAAAAGAAAACAAAGTTCTCGTCGTCTTAAACGTAAAGTCATTGAAGCAGCTGTTGTTGAACTCGATGGAGTTGAAACAAATTTAAATAATTTACTCGAGCTGAACTTAATCGTCAAAGGTTGGGATCTTTTTCAGTTATTCATGATTTAACTCTAGGGTTGTACATTCCCCGGGGAATCGAAAAAATGAGGGGATTCCCCGGAGATTCCCCGGGGAATTCCCCGGCATTCCCCGGAAGTGCCATTGTGTAATTTTTAAATTACAGTACTCAAAAAATGTTAAAACTTGAATTTATAACATAAATTAAAACATTTATATATTTTTAAATGGTTTTTAAAGCAAAGATGACCTTCTTTTTACTAAAATATTTGATTTTTAACAATACTTTTTTTCTATAAGGAGAAAAATTACGGGGAATGGAAAACATTCCCCGCAGAAATCGGGGAATTCCCCAGGGGAATTACCCGGGGAATCCCCGGGGAAGGGGAATTGACAACCCTATTTAACTCCCCATCAAATTATCGCTACTCTTGAACCAGTTAAAAGCATTCCGTGAATACAATTTCAGCTTATTTGTTTCAATTCTTGCAAGTTATTTCTTAGAAAGATCTTCAATGGTAAAATCTTTCATTCCGCCTATGGGAATTCATTTCTGTAAATCAGCATCAAAATTTAACACATTGTTTAATATTAGCTAAATTTTATTAACCTTTAAGAAATTCTAGCTATACTTTTGGCAATGCATATTAAATAATCGATTTCGGACGCTAGTTCTTCAGAAAAGACGTCCGTTCTTGAAAATGGACGCTTATTCTTCATTTCGGAAAAAATGGATCTCCGATTTGAGGAACAAGTAATTTTTTAAATGGTTCTTCAGTTCGGGCGTAACATATACAAACAATCTTTTTTAGCTTAATATTAAAAAAAATATAATATATAAAAAAAGAAATTAAAATCTTAAAAAAATAAAAAAACTTCATTTACGATTGCAAAAAAAAACAGTTTTTTATTTCAAGTCTGCTGAAAGAGGCGCAACTTGCGTGCAACTTGGGTAAAAAAGAGGGATAAGAGAGGAACAAACTAGTCCCTCTTTTTTACAGTCGTTATACACAAATTCGTCTCTTTTGTCCCTAACCGTTTGTGTTTTTGCAAGGCCGGGTTGACAGAGAGCGTCTTTTTTTTATTCTTTCTCTCATCATTATTACCTCTTTGCTGTTTAAAAAAGCTCATTTTTCATGACGACTTTAAATTTAAAAAGAAAATATTTTTTTAACATTCTTCGAAATCAATGAAATTATCTTTTGGCAACTTGTCCATTAACGAGTTGACGTTAAAAATTGGCATTTACTATTTTTTTTGTTTTTTTGAGTATTTCATTTTTTTAGACACAAAAATATTTGAACAGACACAAATCCAAAAATACTGATGATTGAACTGACCAACCATTTCTCTAACTTTCTTTTGTTTATAATATTTTTTTCTCCCCTTTTTTGGTCTCCCTACTACACATTTTGTCCTTGAAGATTGACGATTAGCGTTATATTATTACTGCTGCTGATAACGCAGCAGCCGACCGAATAGTTATTAGAAACAAAGAGTGTGTGCTTTACTTGTGTTTAAGAATTTTAAGGAGGGCTTGTGACCTTTTTTGAACATATATTTTTCAATTTATGCCACAAATCACATTCAATATAATAAGTTCTAAATGTAAATTTTTTTTGTAACTCCAGTTTAAAACTTTTGAAATGTAAGTTTATTTGGAGCGTCATTTTTTTCATAGAAAACCTGCTTTTTTTGATTCCTTTTTTTCGATGTTGCACACTGGACTTTTGTAGAAGCCAGTGTGTCACGATCAGAAAAAAGTGATTTCAGCGACGAAGTGACGCGAGTTAGTTATAGAGAATAGGTGACGCAGAGCAGCGTTTTTCTCCTTGATTCATTCATTTTAACCATTTACGCATTTTTTTCTCTTTTCATCTATATTTTTTTTTTCATACAGCAATTTGCTGACAAGGATTCGAGAAATCATCATTGATTTATTCATTTCTTAAAGTTTTTATATTTTGATTAGTAGTATAAGAGAAAGATACCGAAAAATAACTGAAAAAATACGCCTCAGCACAATGTGCTCCAAACAGGACTCGAACCTGCGACCTCCTGGTTTCCGGCCAAGTGCTCTACCGACTGAGCTACTGGGGCTGCGCTTTGGACGTTGAGAAATTGGAATTTAGAAAACCCTTTCAAATGAAAGGTTATAACCGCCAAGACGAGTGGGTAGTTAAACCGCGACAATCAAATCAAGGTTAGGTTATAATTATAAAATAAGAGAAAGATACCGAAAAATAACCGAAAAAATACGCCTCAGCACAATGTGCTCCAAACAGGACTCGAACCTGCGACCTCCTGGTTTCCGGCCAAGTGCTCTACCGACTGAGCTACTGGGGCTGCGCTTTGGACGTTGAGAAATTGGAATTTAGAAAACCCTTTCAAATGAAAGGTTATAACCGCCAAGACGAGTGGGTAGTTAAACCGCGACAATCAAATCAAGGTTAGGTTATAATTATAAAATAAGAGAAAGATACCGAAAAATAACCGAAAAAATACGCCTCAGCACAATGTGCTCCAAACAGGACTCGAACCTGCGACCTCCTGGTTTCCGGCCAAGTGCTCTACCGACTGAGCTACTGGGGCTGCGCTTTGGACGTTGAGAAATTGGAATTTAGAAAACCCTTTCAAATGAAAGGTTATAACCGCCAAGACGAGTGGGTAGTTAAACCGCGACAATCAAATCAAGGTTAGGTTATAATTATAAAATAAGAGAAAGATACCGAAAAATAACCGAAAAAATACGCCTCAGCACAATGTGCTCCAAACAGGACTCGAACCTGCGACCTCCTGGTTTCCGGCCAAGTGCTCTACCGACTGAGCTACTGGGGCTGCGCTTTGGACGTTGAGAAATTGGAATTTAGAAAACCCTTTCAAATGAAAGGTTATAACCGCCTAAAAAAAAAAAAAATCAGAGAAGAGGAAGAAAAGTATCGAATCATAAAAGTTCTTTAGACGAAATAAGATACACCATAACATAAGAAAAAAAAGAAGCGTTGTTAATAATAATCATTTCTTTTTCGTAATGACTGCTTTGTCATAATTAGTAAGAAAAAAATTATGTCTTCTTATAGGTGGCAGAATAGTTTCTGGAGGAATGCTCTCCCTGATTACATTTTACCGGATTTTATTCGTTATCGACTTTTAACAACCGACGCAACTTCTTCAACTTCGTCGACAACACCCTCAACAACAACACCAACAATGCCACAACATCGAGAAGTATCTCGTCATATTAAAGTGAATACTGAACAGCAAATCAGAAAATTTTGCTCCAATGAAATTAGGTATGATTCATTACTTTTTTTATTGAATTGATTTAATGTTTATACTTTTCTAGTACCTGCAAGTACAATGCTATTTCGTTTCTTCCCAGATTTTTGTTAGAACAATTTCGACGTTATTCTAATATCTTCTTTTTGGTAATTGCACTTTTACAACAAATTCCTGATGTAAGTCCAACGGGACGATACACAACTGCGGTACCATTTTTAATGATTATGACCATTTCGGCTCTTAAAGAAGTCTTTGAAGATTTGGTATGTTTATTTTTCACATTTCTTAAAGCTTTAATAATGTTAAATGTTTCAGAAAAGAAGAAGGATGGATTATATTGTAAATAATTATATGACCTTAGTTTTGAAGAATAAAGATTGGAAGGAAACTGAATGGAAAAATGTAAATTTGGTTGCTTCTTCCTTACTGTATTTAATGATAATAATTTTTTAGATAAGAGTTGGCGATATTGTGAAGATTGTTGATGGACATGTTTTTCCAGCTGATATTGTATTGCTGACTTCCAGTGAACATCATGGCCTTGCATATATTGAAACCTCAAACCTTGATGGTGAAACAAATCTTAAAATTCGGCAAGCTCCTAAAGTATCCGTTGAATATAGTACAAAAGAGAAATTGGAAGAGATGCAAGCTGAAATAGAATGTGAAGGTCCAAATAAAAATATTGCAAATTTTGCTGGTACTCTCCTCATACATAACAATAAATATGCTCTTAAAGCAAATGAATTATTATTACGTGGTGCAAGATTAAAGAATACTGCATGGGTTTATGGTGCTGTTGTATATACTGGACATGACGCAAAACTTTTAAGAAATTCTAAAACTGCTCCTTTGAAAAGATCTACAATTGATATGCTTACAAATAATCGAATTATCTTTCTTTTTTTTGTGCTTGTTGTATTGGCTTTAGTTTGTGGCGGTGGTGCTAAAATTTATGATATCTTTTATCTCAGTGATGCATGGTATTTGGGAAAAATTGCTGAAACAAATTTTGCCTGGAATGTTCTAACTTTCTTTATCCTTTACAATAATTTAATTCCAATCAGTTTACAAGTTACTCTTGAATTGGTTCGTTTCTTTCAAGCTGGATACATCAATCAGGTAAGCTTTTCTTTTGCTTAAACCTCATTTTAATTTGTTTTATTTCAGGATATTCAAATGTATGATGAAGAATCTGATACAGCTGCCAATGCTAGAACTTCTAATCTTAATGAAGAACTTGGTCAAGTACAATATATTATGACAGATAAAACTGGAACTCTTACAAGAAATATTATGAAATTTAAAAAGTGCTCTGTTCAAGGTGTTAATTACGGTAATGATGAAGATGATTCATTCAGAGATGGCAAGCTTGTTGAAGATTACAAAAATGATAAGGTTTGTTTTCTTTCAATTTAAATAATATTTTAATAATTGATTTTTAGTCTGAAAACAAACTTGTTGGTCATTTTCTTACTCTAATGTCTGTTTGTCATACCATTGTTCCTGAAGAAAAAGAAGAGGGAAGATTGGAATATCATGGTTCTTCACCAGATGAAAGTGCACTTGTTCGTGGAGCTTCACGTCTTGGATTTATTTTTGAACAGAGAGCTCCTGATCATGTAATTATTAAAAAGCATGGTGAAGAAGTTAAATATTACATTGATCATACTATTGACTTTGACAGTGATCGGAAAAGAATGAGTGTTATTTGTCATTGTGATGAAGGGAACTATCTTGTTTATACTAAAGGAGCTGTAAGTTGTTTTTTGAAGTAGAAAAATTGTGACATTGAATTTTTAGGATAATGTGATATTGAAACGGGTAAAGACGGATCAAGCTGAAGCTGTTAAAAAAGCTGAACAACATTTATCTGATTATGCTGAAAAGGGATACCGTACCCTTTGCTTATGCTATCGTCCATTGGAACCTGATTTCTATAAAACATGGTCAGAAAAATATTCCAAAGCTACTACTGCTGTACCGAAGGATGAAAAAGCTATTGCTGAATTGGAAAATGAAATTGAAACAGAAATGATATTTCTTGGAGCAACTGCCATAGAAGATAAATTACAAGATGTAAGTTTTTGTTATTTTTTCATTCTGTGGTAATGTACAGTAACATTTTTTTAGTATGTGCCAGAAACAATTATGGCAATGAAAAAAGCTGATATTAAAGTATGGATGTTAACGGGTGATAAAAAAGAAACTGCCATAAATATTGCTCAATCAAGTGCACTCATTGATAGTAAAACACAGCTGCATATTATTCAACACAAGAATGATATTTACAAAATTAAACCATCACAACAAAATAACTTTACGCTGGCGATTAGTGGAAATGTTGTAAAAGATGTTATATCAACTGAACATAAAACTTTTGTAAATGATGTGGTTCTAAAAGCTACTACAGTTGTATGTTATCGTATGACACCTTCACAAAAAGCTGAAATTGTTGAAATGGTTCAAAAAGCTAGCAATGATGTGGTTTTATCTGTTGGAGATGGTGCAAATGATGTTGCCATGATTCAAGCTGCAAATGTTGGTGTTGGAATTACGGGACAAGAAGGTTTACAAGCTGCTTCCTCAAGTGATTATTCAATTGCTCAATTTCATTTTCTTCGTCGTTTATTACTTGTTCATGGCGCTTTTAATCATGACAGAACGGTTAAAGTTATTCTGTATAGTTTTTACAAAAACATTTGTTTGTATATTATTGAATTATGGTTCGCATTCTTCTCGGCATTTTCTGGACAAACTCTTTTTGATCGGTGTGTTTTAGTTTTCTTTTTTAAATATTAATTTTAATTTATTAAGATGGACGATTGCCTTATTCAATGTTGTCTTCACAGCATTTCCTCCAGTTATGCTTGGTCTCTTTGATCGACCGGTGAAAGCTAGAACAATGCTTGAATATCCTCAACTTTATCGAAAATTTCAAGAGCGAGCATTTTCAAATAGAATTTTTGCATTATGGATTGCTTTATCACTTTGGCATTCGTTACTGCTCTTCTTCCTTACATATTTTATTATGGAAAATTCTATTCTTTGGAAATCTGGAGAAGTTGGTGGATGGTTAATGCTTGGTTGTTCTTGTTATACGGTATGATTCACTTTTAATTAATTTATTGTAAATTATTTATGTATTTTTTAGTACGTTGTGGTTACTGTATGTTTGAAAGCTTTGCTTGAAGCTGATACTTGGACTGTAATATTGCTTGTATTTTGTTTTGGATCTATTTTATCATGGTTCGTTTTCATGATTATTTATTCAGAAGTTTGGCCTTGGATATCTATTGGTGCTGATATGAAAGGAGTTGCATGGATGATGATGTCAAGTGGAACATTTTGGGTTGGACTCGTCTTTGTTCCTACTGTGACTCTTTTAATTGATTTTATTATCAAAGGGTAAACTTTTTTTTCCAGTATTTTTCTTAAAATTACGATTGTATTTCTTAGTGTTCAAACATCGCTTTTCCCTTCTCCACGGGATTTAATGGTCATGAAAGAGAAGGAAGATGCTAAAAAGAAGAATGTACATACGATACGGTAATGCTGTAATTTTTTAAAATTCTATATTAATAAATTTATTTTATTATAGGGTACAAGGTGACTTTGATGAATATAATGACGATCCAATTACCAATCCACCAACTGATACAACTACCTCTGAAAGAGATCAACTACGTAATAATCTTACGCCGGAATACGGCAGTTTAAACCAGTTGTTTAACAGTAATGGTTTAGAAAACGAAGATCGCGCTTTAATCAATTCACAGCCTCCTGAAAATAATGCCTATTCAAATCCTGTGATGGAAGATGTTGAACTTGGAACTGTTGATCACAGTGCTCGATTTAATAAACGTAGCACATAATCATGGTCTCTCAATTCTCCACTTTTGGTATTTCATATTTACAAATATGAAATTTCTTAATCTTATCAACTAAGCATTGTCTAAAATTATGAACTGTATTAATCTACGGGTTTTTTGTTATTTTATTTCACTTCTTTGAAACAATAATTACGAGTTTAGAATTTTTTGTTATATTATTGCCTTGTTATTTCTCTTGTTTTATTTATACTTCTTTGTTTTACAATAAAAATTTTTTTATTATCGTTACAATTATCATCCATCAACATTATGTACACTTATTATTCAAGCTTATAATACATTGCTTGGATTAAAAAGCAACATTTTTTAATGTATGACGTTCGAATACATCATAATATTTTTCGATGCTTTCAAACTTCTTATTTCGTGGAAACAATTTTTTTTCTTTAACGAATTACGGCATATCGCATACCCCCTTACTTCAAGCCAAAACAAATTTCTTGTCGAGCTTCCCACCCCAAAGGCAATGTGTATTTTTTCTGAATAAAAAAATATTACTATTGCATCATTCTAGACTATTGACGCGTCCCTTTTGCACTTTTTTTGCAATCATTCTGCAAAAGAACTTTTCAAAAAATCTTTTAAAACATTGAATTTATAAATATTGTTATTTCTTCTCGTTTGTTACTGATTTATACCTAATTAAACGGTTTTGTAAAAAAAGATTCAGAACATGACAACAAAAGATGAGTTTGTGCCGCTGAAGAAACAACCAATTCGTCAAAATATCGGTGCACAGAATCAATTTTCAAATCTCAACCTGAGTCAAAATCGTAAATGTTTTACTGTATCACTTGTTCACTCAAATAACAAATCAATCAGTAAAAGCAAAGATTTTGGTAAACATAAATGCTGCAGTTCTTTAAAAAGAATAGCTTCGATTAAAATAAACTTTGAGTTGTAAAAATTACTGTACTGTAGATGAGAATTTTTGGATGCTAAACTTTTTTAATTAAAGGATATCTCAAACGTTATCGAAGGACTGCACTATGAAACACATTAAAACACAGATTTAAAAGTTGTTGATGATGGAAAACGTCGATGGCATAAATCTTCAACCAATAATTTACATTCAAAACCTTTTAAATCTGTTTCTGCCTTTGATAAAACTGAAGAGAATGCTAAAACAAAGAGGTGGAAAAATAAATCTTCAAATGCTAAAAACAGCAGCAGCACTTTATCCCTTCATATCGCTGCTTATGAGAATTCAATTGAAGGTGGTGATACTGTAACATCATACAAAAAAGAAAGCTTGAAAAAAGATTTAATTAAAAAACGGAAACAAGTATCAATTAATTCTGCATTGGTTAGTCGATTTAAATTAGAAGCAAACTAAAATAGTTTTTTTTTAATTTTTTAATTACAGCATCCATTTGAATTTCCAAGGCAGCAAACAGATGATGTTTCTAAGCCAGAGGTTATGCAATTTACAGCATCCCAAAAACTGCTTAACCCTAATCAATTGGGTTCATCACAAGATAATCAACAAGGGACTCAAAATGCTGAGGGTGTTTGTCCAGCTTTGGTTCATTTTAATCAATGTCCTCCACCGTCTTCTGCACAAATTTCTGGTACAGGTAATCTTTTTCCTTCCAGTATTATTACTGCATTTATTTTGGTTAGTGATTGTTTAAATTATATGATGCTTTTTGATGTTACAGAAAGGTATACTAAAGCTTAATTTTAATGTAGTTTATTTTATCAATAAAGTGATTTACTGTATTAAAAAAATCTCCGAAGGAATTTTTTCTCTACCCCGTTAAATTAATAAATTTTGGATCCTGTTTGCTTTATGCAAATTAGTCTTCGGGCAGACTTGCATAACATCTTAGCAATGGAAAAAGCAAGGATTTTTAATTTTTGGATAGAAAATTATCAGCGAAAGATAAAAATTTTTTAAGAAAAATTATTTTTTCTAATTCTGCAGTTAGTTTGTAAAACATGGCCCCGGCGCGAAAATGCATAGCATAACTCTCCCGTAACTGTTCCATAACTTGTTTGAGTTCTTATGGAATAGTTACGGGAAAGTTATGGAATACCCTTCTTTTCTGTGTTTAATGCTTTGAAAAAAAAATTTCTTCTTTTGTTTTTGTTCACATTTTTTTCTTCGTTATTCTTCCAGGTGTCATACTTTATTCAATTTTAAACGTTGACAATCTTTCTTTTTAATAATTACAAATTATATCGCCACATTTTTTTTCTAGAAGTATCTCGTCATATTAAAGTGAATACTGAACAGCAAATCAGAAAATTTTGCTCCAATGAAATTAGGTATGATTCATTACTTTTTTTATTGAATTGATTTAATGTTTATACTTTTCTAGTACCTGCAAGTACAATGCTATTTCGTTTCTTCCCAGATTTTTGTTAGAACAATTTCGACGTTATTCTAATATCTTCTTTTTGGTAATTGCACTTTTACAACAAATTCCTGATGTAAGTCCAACGGGACGATACACAACTGCGGTACCATTTTTAATGATTATGACCATTTCGGCTCTTAAAGAAGTCTTTGAAGATTTGGTATGTTTATTTTTCACATTTCTTAAAGCTTTAATAATGTTAAATGTTTCAGAAAAGAAGAAGGATGGATTATATTGTAAATAATTATATGACCTTAGTTTTGAAGAATAAAGATTGGAAGGAAACTGAATGGAAAAATGTAAATTTGGTTGCTTCTTCCTTACTGTATTTAATGATAATAATTTTTTAGATAAGAGTTGGCGATATTGTGAAGATTGTTGATGGACATGTTTTTCCAGCTGATATTGTATTGCTGACTTCCAGTGAACATCATGGCCTTGCATATATTGAAACCTCAAACCTTGATGGTGAAACAAATCTTAAAATTCGGCAAGCTCCTAAAGTATCCGTTGAATATAGTACAAAAGAGAAATTGGAAGAGATGCAAGCTGAAATAGAATGTGAAGGTCCAAATAAAAATATTGCAAATTTTGCTGGTACTCTCCTCATACATAACAATAAATATGCTCTTAAAGCAAATGAATTATTATTACGTGGTGCAAGATTAAAGAATACTGCATGGGTTTATGGTGCTGTTGTATATACTGGACATGACGCAAAACTTTTAAGAAATTCTAAAACTGCTCCTTTGAAAAGATCTACAATTGATATGCTTACAAATAATCGAATTATCTTTCTTTTTTTTGTGCTTGTTGTATTGGCTTTAGTTTGTGGCGGTGGTGCTAAAATTTATGATATCTTTTATCTCAGTGATGCATGGTATTTGGGAAAAATTGCTGAAACAAATTTTGCCTGGAATGTTCTAACTTTCTTTATCCTTTACAATAATTTAATTCCAATCAGTTTACAAGTTACTCTTGAATTGGTTCGTTTCTTTCAAGCTGGATACATCAATCAGGTAAGCTTTTCTTTTGCTTAAACCTCATTTTAATTTGTTTTATTTCAGGATATTCAAATGTATGATGAAGAATCTGATACAGCTGCCAATGCTAGAACTTCTAATCTTAATGAAGAACTTGGTCAAGTACAATATATTATGACAGATAAAACTGGAACTCTTACAAGAAATATTATGAAATTTAAAAAGTGCTCTGTTCAAGGTGTTAATTACGGTAATGATGAAGATGATTCATTCAGAGATGGCAAGCTTGTTGAAGATTACAAAAATGATAAGGTTTGTTTTCTTTCAATTTAAATAATATTTTAATAATTGATTTTTAGTCTGAAAACAAACTTGTTGGTCATTTTCTTACTCTAATGTCTGTTTGTCATACCATTGTTCCTGAAGAAAAAGAAGAGGGAAGATTGGAATATCATGGTTCTTCACCAGATGAAAGTGCACTTGTTCGTGGAGCTTCACGTCTTGGATTTATTTTTGAACAGAGAGCTCCTGATCATGTAATTATTAAAAAGCATGGTGAAGAAGTTAAATATTACATTGATCATACTATTGACTTTGACAGTGATCGGAAAAGAATGAGTGTTATTTGTCATTGTGATGAAGGGAACTATCTTGTTTATACTAAAGGAGCTGTAAGTTGTTTTTTGAAGTAGAAAAATTGTGACATTGAATTTTTAGGATAATGTGATATTGAAACGGGTAAAGACGGATCAAGCTGAAGCTGTTAAAAAAGCTGAACAACATTTATCTGATTATGCTGAAAAGGGATACCGTACCCTTTGCTTATGCTATCGTCCATTGGAACCTGATTTCTATAAAACATGGTCAGAAAAATATTCCAAAGCTACTACTGCTGTACCGAAGGATGAAAAAGCTATTGCTGAATTGGAAAATGAAATTGAAACAGAAATGATATTTCTTGGAGCAACTGCCATAGAAGATAAATTACAAGATGTAAGTTTTTGTTATTTTTTCATTCTGTGGTAATGTACAGTAACATTTTTTTAGTATGTGCCAGAAACAATTATGGCAATGAAAAAAGCTGATATTAAAGTATGGATGTTAACGGGTGATAAAAAAGAAACTGCCATAAATATTGCTCAATCAAGTGCACTCATTGATAGTAAAACACAGCTGCATATTATTCAACACAAGAATGATATTTACAAAATTAAACCATCACAACAAAATAACTTTACGCTGGCGATTAGTGGAAATGTTGTAAAAGATGTTATATCAACTGAACATAAAACTTTTGTAAATGATGTGGTTCTAAAAGCTACTACAGTTGTATGTTATCGTATGACACCTTCACAAAAAGCTGAAATTGTTGAAATGGTTCAAAAAGCTAGCAATGATGTGGTTTTATCTGTTGGAGATGGTGCAAATGATGTTGCCATGATTCAAGCTGCAAATGTTGGTGTTGGAATTACGGGACAAGAAGGTTTACAAGCTGCTTCCTCAAGTGATTATTCAATTGCTCAATTTCATTTTCTTCGTCGTTTATTACTTGTTCATGGCGCTTTTAATCATAACAGAACGGTTAAAGTTATTCTGTATAGTTTTTACAAAAACATTTGTTTTTATATTATTGAATTATGGTTCGCGTTCTTCTCGGCATTTTCTGGACAAACTCTTTTTGATCGGTGTGTTTTAGTTTTTTTTTAGTTTTATTTATACGCTCCGACTACCGAAGTATTTTTCTTTTTTAAATATTAATTTTAATTTATTAAGATGGACGATTGCCTTATTCAATGTTGTCTTCACAGCATTTCCTCCAGTTATGCTTGGTCTCTTTGATCGACCGGTGAAAGCTAGAACAATGCTTGAATATCCTCAACTTTATCGAAAATTTCAAGAGCGAGCATTTTCAAATAGAATTTTTGCATTATGGATTGCTTTATCACTTTGGCATTCGTTACTGCTCTTCTTCCTTACATATTTTATTATGGAAAATTCTATTCTTTGGAAATCTGGAGAAGTTGGTGGATGGTTAATGCTTGGTTGTTCTTGTTATACGGTATTATTAACTTTTATTCAACAAATTTTTTTATTAATTATTAATGTGTTTTTTAGTATGGTGTGGTTACTGTATGTTTGAAAGCTTTGCTTGAAGCTGATACTTGGACTGTAATATTGCTTGTATTTTGTTTTGGATCTATTTTATCATGGTTCGTTTTCATGATTATTTATTCAGAAGTTTGGCCTTGGATATCCATTGGTGCTGATATGAAAGGACTTGCATGGATGATGATGTCAAGTGGGACATTTTGGGTTGGACTCGTCTTTGTTCCTACTGTGACTCTTTTAATTGATTTTATTATCAAAGGGTAAACTTTTTTTTCCAGTATTTTTCTTAAAATTACGATTGTATTTCTTAGTGTTCAAACATCGCTTTTCCCTTCTCCACGGGATTTAATGGTCATGAAAGAGAAGGAAGATGCTAAAAAGAAGAATGTACATACGATACGGTAATGCTGTAATTTTTTAAAATTCTATATTAATAAATTTATTTTATTATAGGGTACAAGGTGACTTTGATGAATATAATGACGATCCAATTACCAATCCACCAACTGATACAACTACCTCTGAAAGAGATCAACTACGTAATAATCTTACGCCGGAATACGGCAGTTTAAACCAGTTGTTTAACAGTAATGGTTTAGAAAACGAAGATCGCGCTTTAATCAATTCACAGCCTCCTGAAAATAATGCCTATTCAAATCCTGTGATGGAAGATGTTGAACTTGGAACTGTTGATCACAGTGCTCGATTTAATAAACGTAGCACATAATCATGGTCTCTCAATTCTCCACTTTTGGTATTTCATATTTACAAATATGAAATTTCTTAATCTTATCAACTAAGCATTGTCTAAAATTATGAACTGTATTAATCTACGGGTTTTTTGTTATTTTATTTCACTTCTTTGAAACAATAATTACGAGTTTAGAATTTTTTGTTATATTATTGCCTTGTTATTTCTCTTGTTTTATTTATACTTCTTTGTTTTACAATAAAAATTTTTTTATTATCGTTACAATTATCATCCATCAACATTATGTACACATATTATTCAAGCTTATAATACATTGCTTGGATATACAAAAGGAAACTTAAGTGTAAAGCTTTGATGGAATTTCGAAAGTCTTCTCTTTTGCAAAAGTAACCAATTGTTCAAAGATATGATCAGCCTTTGAATGTGAAAAGCCAACAGGTCCAAATACGAATAAACAGGTACGGAAGCATGAAGTATCACCGCAACGTTGAACAAGTTCATTACTATTCTTTACTTTGAATAAAACATCACCAACAGGATTATGACGACCCTTACCAAAATGGAAAACCTTCAATACAGTAATTAAATCAGCGTCAACAATATTTCCCATTTCAAGTATAACATTTCGTACTTCAGTAACAAATTCAGTACCCTCAAATATTTGTACGATTAATATTTTTGAACGACATAAAATTACTTGTTCTCCCAAATTATCAATTTTTGCAATTGGACAAGGAAATTTTCTTTCTTCAATTTGTTTAAGGATCATTTTAGCTTCATTCATTTTAGAACCAACTACCAATGAATTCTTGATCTTAAAACAATATTATAAAATTTATACGATTTATTACAGTATTAAACTTACTAAATCAACAACAGAATCATTAAGCTTTACAAAAGCATCAAGATCGTGTGAACAATTTTTCAATTCGATGGGATCATTATTGTTTTTACCCAAAATTTTAAGATCATCAGCAGCGCATTGTAAAGCCTTTTTAACACTAAAGATTGATTAATACATTAATGAATACATCTCAAATTAAACATACTATTCTTCCAAAGCAATTACAACACGATGATTATAAAGTTCTTCATGAAGTGTTTTGCGAGCTTCAAATATATTTTCAATGCTACGTTTATATCGATCAGGAAATGCAATCCAATTGAAATCATGCTCAGGATGTTGAACAATTTCAGCAGTTTCAAAAAGTAGTTCAATCATATTCTAAAAATGATAATTGTTTAAATCAGTTCAGATATACGGTACAGAATACAACCTTATTAATACCAACAGAAATACCAGCTCGTTGAGAATCCCGTAGCAAATAATCCATTTTATCGACATCAAGACCATTGATAGAGTTAGAAACAATTGCAAATAAAAATACCTTCTTTTTATCAACAACTAGAGGCCATTCACCATCAACATTACAGAAATTTGGGGGATCAATAAGCTGTCCAACAAATTTATAGTAACTTTCATCAAAGAATTCATCAAATTCTTCTTTAATGTAAGGATAATCATGAAAAATTTTATTCAAAATTCTGATGGAGAGTGTTTCATGCTAAAAACGAGTAACAAACGTATATCAGTGAACGTGACATCATCAAAACATACTCTAACATGGTTTTCAGAATTAAATACTTCTTCATATGTATGTGAGAAAGGACCATGTCCAAGATCATGACATAGAGCAGCAAGAGAAACAGCCAAAATATCATTTCCTGTTACCAATGTTTCATCATCATCATATGTTCGCATTGCAAGTTTATTCATGAATTTATATGCTAATGAAGCAGTCCTAAAATCCTGTCTTTATTAATAAGTAAAAGAAGAAAGAATAACTGACCCCAAAGAATGAACGAATCTTGAATGATCAGCACCAGGAAATACAAAATGAGAAACACCAAGTTGATGAATATTTCGAAGGCGCTGGAATTCAGACGTATCAATGATTGACTTGAAGATTTTGGGCAATGTAATTATGCCATCGCTTTCACCATTGTTGAAGCGAATAAGCTTATTTGTGTTCGGATTCCATTGTTCCGGCATCTTGAGATCCCTAAAAATATTATAACTTTAATTGTATATTTTATCAGGAACAAGAACTGCGAAGTCATAAGTAAGTACCACGAGTAATATATAAAAAAAGTCAAATCAAAGAGGTGATATCAAAAACGGTATAAAATTGAATATTATAAATTTATACATTTGAACCAAAGTTTTCAAGTTTTTTTACACAAATCTTTTTTCACTGTTATTTATAAAAATACCCATATAAAAGAGTTGAACAGTAAAAAAGTAGAACAAAAATTTTAACAACCGGTAATAAAAAAAATTACACCGCGAAAATTTGTTGTAAAGAGAACAGCCTTTTTTAATTTATGCGTAACTGTTTTAGAATGTTGCAAAACTGTTGTTTGTCATTAAAGAGCAGTTTTTTGCTTCATGCAAATACTTTTTAAAATTAAGAAGTGTTGTTCTAAAAAGTCTACGTTTATAGAAAATGCAATTAATGTTAAAGAAAAGCAATAAAAAGAACATTCGCGGCCTCATTTTTTTCCTCAAACTACAGTAAAAACAATTATGGAATGTTTCATCTATTAACTCCATTTTTGAGAAAGATATACCCTTATAATATTTGCGCCTTTTGATCGATGATTTTGTTATTAGCAGAATTATTACATTAAGAAATCGATTGAATTTTAGCAATAAACAACGTTTGAGTCATGTTCAAAAATGACATTCATTCATTGGAGGGGGGGGGGGGTTTGGGGTGATTAATGTAACATTTATTGAGCCTCAAACTAATTGTGAATTTTTTGTCGCCATGAAAAAGTAAAAATAGTAAAAGCGAATAATTTAAAAAAATAAACACAAGTTTCCAGTGCAAAAAAATGTGCAAAATTCAAAGAAACGGCATTTATTTTGTCATTTTTAGTGTCGAAAAGATTTTGATCTTTCTTTCCTTACAAAAGATCTTTGGCAAGTGAGCTTTTATTTTATTCCGGATACAGCTGGCGAAAAGCGGTACTTTCGAAACTGAAATTATTTGAGAATAAAAGCGAAGAAAATTTTTTTCACGAGATTTGTGACACACAATTAGTAATTTAAAAAAAAAGAGAATGCGGCATCTTTGAAGTTTTTAAGAACGGAAATTTTGACCTTTGGTCACCACATCAGTATTTTTTTTACAAAAAAAACAATCGGTTTAAACTATTCCAATGAAAAGCTTATCAAAATCATGTTTTGTTGATAAATTTCATTAAAAAGTTTATTTACGTGCAAATCCAAATAATTTCAACAAAAGAATGCTATTGAAGCAATAAATTTTAAAGACATAACAAAATATGATACTATTCAAGATTTTAACATATGTACTTGCAAATGCTGTGCTTTAATTTGCAACGTTTTAGAAAAATTTTGAAGTTGACTCTGTTGAACATTATCCGAAGCATAAATTTTTATTGTTGTATTTTGTACTGTACCATAAGCTACTGTTTTGAATTTAAAAACTTATAAAAGCATTTGCCACCATATATCACATTTTCGATGATTTTCGAATTTAAAAGTTACCATTGATATATCAGTTTTTGAAGTAATATTTACCTTAAATTTCACATTATTGAGAAAAAATTTTCAAGTCTTTTATAAATTTTTTTTGAAAAAGAAACTAAGTTTTTAGTTGGCACAATGCGATTTTTGCCAATCGAATCACATGGGAAGCAGTAGCTTCTTTCTATTAATTTTTAAAGACATTCTACTTGAAAAAGTTTTTTTAATTTTTATATGGATCCAATCACTGCCCCTCCTGTAAGGATCCTACAAACTTCTGAATTGAAAGTTTGTAATCACAGTGATGTTGTTCATCATATTGAATATGATTATTATAGTAGACGATTAGCTCTTGTATCAAGTGATAAAATTGTTTCAATTTACACGGTAAACAATATTTTATGAAAGATTAAAAAATGTTTAAAAATTAAAATTTGTAGAAACTGCCAAATAATAGAGGATGGACAAAGACGGGACAATTTCGAGTATGTCATTCATTATTAAAAATGTGTACAACATTATTATTATGTTCATAAAATATTTAAGGTTAATGGAGGTGCAACTTTACGGGTACGTTGGGCAAATCCAGTTTATGGCCAAATTATTGCAACTGCCTCTTTTGATGGAAATATTTATATTTTTCAAGAGCATTCTAAATGTAAGCTTTTGTAAATAAAATGTTATCATATAAAAATAGTTGTTAAATTTGCAGTTAATTCAACATATAGCTACAATGATGTATCAGTTGATAGCAAAGGAAATTTGATTACATCTGAATGGAATCAAAAAACTCATATAAAATCTTCACCTCCCACGACAATTACTGATCTTCGATTTGCTCCACATTATTTTGGTCTTTTACTTGGTGCATGTAATTCAAAAGGCGAAGTACATGTTTATGAAGCACCAAGTTCTTTAAATCTTGATAATTGGATTCCTGTAATGAAGTTACAAGTATTTGATTATCGTTGTCGTGCCATTTCATTTAGTACTGATAGATTTAATACTGTTTTAATGGCAGCCTGTACAGATGATGATAGATCACGGGCTGATCGACAAATTGCAATTTTTCCTTATGCAAGAACTTGTGACATTGGGTTTGTGTTTCCTTTTTTTTTAAATTTGCATATTTAAAGTTTTTTTCTAGTGTTGAAAAGCCTGAAATTACTTATATTAGCCCATATGCGGGTTTAAATGTGCCTTTACCGCCAAGTGATCTTGAATTTTCTCCAACTGGTGCATATTCATTTCAACGACTTGCAATTGCTGTTGGACCATGTGTTGTAATTTATCATATTAATGCAATTACTGTCAATTTAAATGATGATGATTCACCTGTTAGTTCATTATCAGAATCAAGTGCAAATACAGTAGTTCGAGCACCAACAATTAGCATAAGTGCACCAAAATCTGAAGAAGAAGAAACTGCTGAACATGAAGATGATACTCATAATGATAGTGATCGACCATATCGAGAAAGAGTAAGAAAACATTCACAAAATAAATCAAAACCAGAAAAACTTGAAACTGTAAAAGAAAAATCTCAAAAGAAAACTGTACAATTTATGATTGATTCCAGTGCAAGTCGAGCAGGAGCAAAAAGTCCAGAGCCCCGAAAGCCTTTAGAAATTTCATCTGAACCTGCAAAAATTAAACCTTCCCTAAAACAACCTAAACCTTCTCAAGAAACTGATGATGAAAAAACACCAATTGCTGAATTAAGTTATAATTTTTCTGAAATTTGTCGAATGTCTGATGCAACTCCTGATGGTGAGGCATCAGTTTCAGATGAAATTTCTGTTCCAAGTCCAATTCCAATTAAACAAAGCGAAAGTGTCGAAATTCCAAAAGGTGAAGAAAGAGAACGGGAAGAAGAAAAAGCTGAAGATGCAGATTCTGAAAATTCCGAAACACCTGCCCCGGAAACTAAAATTGAAAATAATTTAAATGAAACAAAAAGTCCACCCAAAAAGCGTCAAGAAAATCCTCCTGAAGAAATTATACAATTTCGTCGAGTTAATCGAGATATCGATCAGCGGACATTTTATGAAGATATTGATGAAGATGAAGTATCTGCTTCAACAATTCGTCAAACGATTCCACCAATTGTTCGACCAAAACCATCAATTTTTGGTCGAGAAGATTCAACAACACCAATGATGGGAAGGCAAGATTCTCGAACTTACAATAAACGAAGAATTGAAAAGCATTCACCAGATAGTCAAAAGGCTACAAGAAAAGATTCGGATATTATAAAGCCGCCTGAACAAGTTGCAGAACTTATAAAAAGAAATATAAAAGCAAAAGGCAAAAAACGTCGTCATCATATGGGAGAATCAGATGAGCATCATAAAACCTTGGATGATGTTGCTTCTTCACTTTCAAGTGATTCTGGAAATAATCATTCAATTTCCCGTAACTCAAAAAAACAAACTGAAAGTGGAAAAATTGCCAAAAAATCTCCAAGTTCACCAGTTTCCTCTCAGAAAATTACAACACAATTTCATGATGTTGATGGAAGATTGTCATCAGCATCCATCATAATTCGACCATTTGCAGATGCTGGAGGAGAACCAGTACAAGAAAAATTTCAACATGAAGATGATGACACAACCAAACTAAAACTTATTTCTATGCGTCAAGCAATTTTGCGCGCTGGTCGAGCACAAGTAAGAATTATACTATTGCTTAAATCATTAAATGTTTATACCAAAAACAAATTTTAGGTCAAAAAATTATCCTTTAATCATACTGGAACTCTTATTACTGCCGTTTATTCTGATGGTATTGTACGTATTTGGAAAAGAATTAATCCTGCATTTTGGCATTGCTCAAATGTTATTGAACCTCCAATTGTTAAAGGAAGAGAAGATCTTGAAGTTTTGCCTGAAGGGGCATATTACTGATTGAATTCTCTTCAATTTTGTTGTAAATTATATTTATCAAATTATGTGAAATAAATTATTATAGATTGAAGTTTTATTAATCAACATTTTTTAATGTATGACGTTTGAATACATCATAATATTTTCCGATGCTTTCAAACTTCTTATTTCGTGGAAAAAATATTCTTTCTTCAACGGATTACTGTATATCGCATACCCCCTTACTTCAAGCCAAAACAAATTTCTTGTCGAATACCCCTTTTATTTTTTTAAATTTTTTATTATTATAAGGAACAGGTCAAAATTCTTAAGGTTTTATTTAACATGAGTTGCGAAACCATAATTTGAAGTGCTAACAAGGTTATAGCTCCCACCCCAAAGGCAATGTGTATTTTTTCTGAATAAAAAAATATTAATATTACATCATTCTAGACTATTGACGCGTCCTTTTGGAATTTTTTTTGCAATCATTCTGCGAAAGAACTTTTTAAAAAATCTTTAAAAACATTGAATTTATAAATATCGTTGTTTCTTTTCGTTTGTTACTGATTCATACTTAATATAACGGTTTTGTAAAAAAAGATTCAGAACATGACAACAAAAGATAAGTTTGTGCCGCTGAAGAAACAATCAATTCTTCAAAATATCGGGGCACAGAATCAATTTTCAAATCTCAACCTGAGTCAAAATCATAAATGTTTGAATCAATCATTTGTTCACTCAAATAACAAATCAATCAGTAAAAGCACAGATTTTGGTAAACACAAATGCTGCAGTTTTTTAATAATAAAAAACAATCGCTTTTATAAAAATATAGTTTGAGTAATAAAAAGTACTGTACTGTAGCTGCAAATTTTCGGATTGTGAACTTTTGAAATTGAAGGTTATTACAAAAGTTAACGAAGGACTGCAACAACATTGAAAATAGACTCAAAAGTTGTTGATGATGAAAAACTTCGATGGCATAAATCTTCAACCAATAATTTACATTCAAAACCTTTTAAATCTGTTTCTGCATTTGATGAAGCTGAAAAGAATGTTAAAACTAAAATGTGGAAAAATGATTCTTCTAATGCTAAAATCAGCAGCAGCACTTTATCCCTTCATATCGCTGCCTATGAGAATTCAATTGAAGGTGGTGATACTGTAACATCCTATAAAAAAGAAGGCTTGAAAAAAGATTTGATTAAAGAACGAAAACAAGTATCAATTAATTCAGCATTGGTTTGTCGATCTAAATTAGAAGCAAACTAAATAGTTTTTTTGAAATTTATTAATTTCAGAATCCATTTGAATTTCCAAGGCAGCAAACAGATGATGTTTCTAAGCCAGAGGTTATGCAATTTACAGCATCCCAAAAATTGCTTAACGCTAATCAATTAAATTCATCAAAAGATAATCAACAAGGGACTCAAAATGCTGTGGGTGTTTGTCCAGCTTTGGTTCATTTTAATCAACGTCCTCCACCGTCTTCTGCACAAATTTCTGGTACAGGTAATCTTTTTCCATCAAGTATTATTACTGCATTTATTTTGGTTAATGATTATTTAATTATAAGATGCTTTTTGATGTTACAGATGTTACTAAAGCTTAATTTTAATGTAAATTTTTTTAATCGATAAACTGATTTACTGTATTAAAAAAATCCCCGAAGGAATTTTATCCCTACCCCGCTGAATTAATAAATTTTGGATCCTGTTTGCTTTATGCAAATCAGTCTTCGGGCAGACTTGCATAATATCTTAGCAATAGAAAAAGCAAGGATTTTCAATTTTTGGATAGAAAATTATCAGCGAAAGATAAAAATTTTTTAAGAAAAATTATTTTTTCTAATTCTGCAGTTAGTTTGTAAAAAATGGCCCCGGCGCGAAAATGCATAGCATAACTCTCCAGTTCTATAACTTGTTGGAGTTCTTATGGAATTGTTACGGGAAAGTTATGGAATACCCTCCTTTTCTGTGTTTAATGCTTTGAAAGAAAAATTTCTTCTGTTGTTTTTTGTTCACGTTTATTTCTTTGTTATTCTTCCCCCTGTCATACTTTATTCAATTTTTAACGTTGACAATCTTTCTTTTTAATAATTACAAACTATATCGCCACATTTTTTTTTCTTTCTATCTCTCTCGTGTCTTTTCGTCTCTTTTTGTTCCTTTACAGTTGTATATATTTATTCATTGCATTAAAAAACCTTGCAAGAGCTTATCATGAAAGAAGATCGTCTTTTGACGTTCAAAGGTTAACCAACCTTTTGCCTGTTTCTTCTTTCTCTTTTTTTTGTCTTTTTTCTTAGATTGTAATAAATGATTCCTTTCTATTTTCATCGTTCGCGATTTCCGTTATTTAATATTTATTTATTTTTGAATTTTATTAATTTTTAGCACTGGGATACCTTTCTTTGTCTAAAATTATGGAACAAAACTTGGATAAGCTAATTGAAAATTATCTTGCATGGGATAAGGTTGTTTTGCATTTAATTGTTTTATAAACATTTTTAACAGTTTACAAAGTTTAGAATCCCAAAACCCGTGATGAAATTCAAGCTCTTGTTGATAAAGGTGATAAAGATCAATTGGGTGCTAGACTTTTTGGGTCACTTTCATTTGGAACTGCTGGAATTCGGGCTCGTGTTGAAGGTGGCTTCAAACGATTGAATTATTTAACTGTAATTCAAATTACTCATGGGTTTGCTCGTCATATGAGAAATGTATTTGGAAATAAGAAATTAAGTGTTTGCATTGGATATGATGGCCGTTTTGATAGTAAAGCATTCTCTGAATTTGCTGCAAATGTTTTTATTCGTAATGATATTGAAGTTTATCTCTTTTCTGAAGTTGTTCCAACTCCGGTTACTGCTTATGGTACTGTATCCCTTAAATGTGATGCCGGGCTCATGATTACTGCATCTCATAATCCTAAAGAAGATAACGGATATAAAGCATATTGGTCAAATGGAGCACAGGTTGGTACTTTTATTCAAATATTTATAAATTACGACTCATAATATTTGTTATAGATTATTGAACCACATGATATTGAAATTTGCAAGATTGCATATTCAGAACCTCAACCACGTAATGAATACTGGGAAAAAGAATTTATTCATTCAAGTCCAATGTTACATTCCGCTGATGCTGCAATTGAAGATTACGTTAACTCTGAAAAGCAACGGGTCCTTGATAAAGATCTCAATTCAAAATCTAAAATTAAATTTACCTATTCTGCTTTTCATGGTGTTGGATATAAACTATCGAAGCGAATGTTTGAAGAATATGGTTTCCCACCTGAAAATTTTGTTACTGTAAAAGAACAAGCTTATCCTGATCCAAATTTCCCAACTGTTCGTTTTCCAAATCCTGAAGAAGGTGCAAAAGTTTTACAACTTTGCTTCCAAACTGCTGATGCTGCTGGTTCAACGGTCGTCTTGGCAAATGACCCAGATGCTGATCGTCTTCAACTAGCTGAAAAGGCACCAAAGTAATAATAATTTAATAAAAGATTATTTTTGAAGATGTGATTTTTAGTGGTGATTGGCGTGTATTCTCTGGAAATGAAATGGGTACATTATTAACTTGGTGGGTATGGAAAAATTGGCATGAACGAAATCCTGATGCTGATCTTAAGAAAGTATATTTCTTAAATAGTGCAGTTTCAAGTCAATTTGCTAAAACTATGGCTGCCGTTGAAGGATTCCAAAATCGAACAACTTTAACTGGCTTTAAATGGATGGGAAATTTAGCAGATGAACTTCGTCAAAAAGGGAATACTGTAGTTTTGGCTTGGGAAGAATCAATTGGATTTATGCCTGGAAGTTCAATGGATAAAGATGGTGTTATCTCTGTTGCAATGTTTGCTGAACTTGCTACATGGCTTTCAAATAATGGCATGTCATTTGCTACTCAACTTTTAATGATTTACAAAAAATATGGTTTCCATTTGGTTAAAAGCAATTATTATGTTGTTCCAAATCCATCTATTACAAAGTCATTATTTGCTGATTTACGACATGAAGCTAAATATCTTTCACATATTGGAGCTCAAAAAGTTAAATATATTCGTGACTTGACAACCGGATACGATAATGAACAGGAAGGAAATAAAGCTGTATGGTTTTTTTTAAATACACGAGATTAAAAGCAAAGGTTAAAACACATGGGTTCTTTTTAGGTTTTGCCACTTAGTACTTCATCTGAAATGATTACATTTACTCTTGAAAATGGATCAATTGCAACCTTACGTGCCAGTGGAACAGAACCAAAAATCAAGTATTACATTGAACTTATCACTGAATCCGGTAAAGATGACATTGATGAAGTTGTTCGAGATTTCGTTCAATTCGAAAATGATGTTGTTGCAAGTCTTCTTCAACCAACCAAATACGGTCTTATTGCTCGTGATTAAAAGCAGGCATTTCTTTGTTGAATAATATTTATTATTTTGAACAGATATATATTTTCTTATTTTGTAGTATTTAAATAAAGTTATTTATTAAAGTAAATTTTGGATTTTCATTCTTTTATGAAGCATTAATAATTTTAATCTCACAACAAAAGTTTTTGTATGAAATTTTGCCCTTTTGTTCTTTTAAAATTGTTTATTTTACGGAAAAAAACAAACAGATAAGATTCTAATTTAAAAGTCATCAATCTTCGTCATTTTTTCTAATTTTAAAAAGAGGAAGCATTTCCTTTGGCTAAACAAAAACCTGTTATTTACACGATATTTGTTTTTTTAAAAATCACAAAAATATTGATTTTGACATACATACACAACTTATTAATAACCATGAAAATGTTTTGTTTACAAATTTTCACATATTTTTTAGGTATCAAAAGTTTTAAAGAACAAATCAAGATGATCAAAAATGCATGTTAACATGCATTTCTTAAAAGGCATTACATATTTTTGACTTAAATGTTTTGAAAGTATTTAAAAATAAAAAACTCTTGAACTTCCTTTCATTCATTGATTTAACCAAGGCAAAAACCTTAAAGCCTACTTAATATTTTCTTCAATATTTTTGTTGTGAAAATAAAAAGAAGGAAAGCAAAAGCTTTTTTATTGTGTGTGTGTATCTCATAAAACAACAAAAAAAAGAAAAGAAAGGCTTCATCAGAGTTGATATATTTTCTTTTTTTTTCTTATTGTTCGTTGGATTAACCTGACAAATTTGCTTTAAAGAAACAATTAAGCAGTTTTTCTCTTTCCAATATTTTTTCATATTATTTATCGTTTATGTATCATCATTAGAAATTAATGAAGAAAAAGTGACTTCCATAAAGAGAGATATAGATTATTATTGTGGAACTTTTTTTGCAATTGCATTCGAAAAAAAAATTTATACTTCCTTATTGTGACTTTTTATTCTTTCGACAAAATATTATCATTTTATTGCTTATAAATATGGTCTTTGAAAAGATTAATTCAAAATTTAATCAATTGATTTTTCAAATATCTTTTGGATTACCATATAACAAAAATATGAATGGTGAGTTTGAACAAAAATTTATTATAATTATTTATCATGCAATTTTAGGTAAACTTCTTCAACCTTCATGGGCATACCGTAAGAATTTGGCAAGAAATGAATGCAATGAAACTTTTTTGAATTATTTTGCTAGTGTTAATCTTCCATGAAAAAATTAATCTTTTCTTTACATCCGGGTTTTTATTTCCTTTTTTGCAATTTGTAAATATTTTTTGTATATGTATGCATTTTTGAAATCCAAAATAAACATTTGTTTCTGAATATCCATGAAGTAATTTGTAATAATATTGGTGGGGAATTTCAGCATTTTCATCTTCTCCGCCAACGTAAAATTCTTTGTTTTATTTTCTATAAAGAAATGAAATAGAAAAGAATTGAGACATTGTGCACTTCGTTTAGGGTATTAAGACAAAAAAAATATATACGCAAATGACGAAGTCTTCCATTGTAAATTGATTAAGCAAATTTTCTCGCTTAAGCAGATGTGACTCGATATTCCATTGAAAGAACAAAATAATGCGTAAATATAAAAGGCGCAAGAAAAAATCTCTGATTATCATAAGCTTTTTAGTTTCGAGCTTAAGCAAGAAAAACGGAAATCTTCCAAGTCCATTGCCATTTCTAATTGTAGCTGCTCAATATGTGGAACTAAAATGGCTGTTGAAGAAAAATGCTTTCTTTTTTCTACAAGCTGACATCATTTAGACACTTTTTTTGCAATTAAAAACTTTAGGCGTGGTTCTCTCCTTCGGAAACAGTCCATTTTTGATATGGCATCATTAGAGCCATTTGTTCGAAGGGTGAAACCCCTCTATTTTTTGATCTTTTTTCTTTTCTTTTTTCTGGCAAATTCCGTTTTTCTTTCCTGAATTGTGACGCTGTTTTCAGAATAAGGAAGATAAAAAAAAAGTTATTCCATCACTTTTATTTTAGGTAACAATTCACGCAGCCTTTAAATTCACAATGAAGTTCTGGACCGCCATTGCTCTTCTTATTGTTTTGGTTGCGCAAATCTTTGCTTATCCCGCATATGTAAGTTTTACAATCTAAAAAGAACGGTAAATTTTAATTCCTAAACTTTCTTATAGGAATCAGATGCCGCTCTCTCAGACGAAGTATTGGGTAAATTCTATCGATCATTCCTTAAAGCTAAAAGAAGCCGTAAGTTTTAAAGCCTTTCTAATCTGTCCCTCAAAAATACAGTAAACAAAATTTTTAGCAAGTATCGGTTTATCATTAGCTGAATATATGGCTTCCCCACAAGGACAAGATAACTTCCATTTTATCCCATCTGGTCGCAAGTAGATCCTTCTTCAAGTATTTCATCTGTAGATGGTCGAAATTCGCCAAAATATAGTTTTTTTCAACTATTTTTTTAAAAGAAAAGAAACAATAGCAAAACTGTCACAACTTTCTTCTTCTTCTTTTTTTCTGATTGCTTAATTTCTTACAAAAAACCGTGTCGCCGTCGTGTGTGCAATCTTTTTTTTTGTTTATCTGTGCATTTGGGAAAACAAACCCCCCTTTGTAATCTCTTCTTTTTTATACTGTCGTTCTCTACTTAAGAAAAACCATGTTTTTTGCCGTCGTCTGATTAATTCTTCCGGTGTTTCAAAAATTATTTTCATGCCCCTCCTTATAATTTGTTATTTTATATATCAAAATTTTATGGTTCATAGACTTTTAAAAAAATGTTTAAATTATTAAAACTTTTAAAATTGCCAAATATGAATGGAATAAACGTTGGTACTGTTTAGAAAAAATATGCTTGGGATAAAAACATATAAAATTATAAACAAATCACAGACAACAAGGAAAGAATTTTCGAACATACAAAGCTAATCTGTTTTTTGCTACTTATTTGACGCTATTCAAACAAATACAAAATGATCAAATTTTCTTCAAAATGTGCAACCTTAAATCATTACAAGCAACAGATTTTTTTGAAAACAATAAAAAAAAGAACATACACTGTATATATAAAAACATTTTTAGAAGGTTTTAAAATTAATTTTTTTTTCATTGAAATGATTTTCTTTTTTTCGCAAGCTATGCATCGTTGCAAATACAATCGAGGCCAACCTTTGCTTCTTCTTCTTTTTTCTTCGACGATGGGGGGTTGAAGGCCTTTTTAGAAGGAGCTTAAAACGCATTGAGGGTTAAGAAGTTTTCTAAACATTTGCTGCTGCTGCTACCGAACATCAAAGGTAATGTTCAACTCTTCTTCATCTCTTCAGTTCAATAATTTTTATTTTATTCTGACAGCCGCCTACCTTTTTCTATTTTTTTGTAATATATTTTTTGTTCCTCTCTCTTATTTTTTTTGTAATTTTCAGATGTTAAGTCTTGTGACCGTTGTAACGGGCATTGTAAAAAAAGCCAAAATCTATGCCAGTATGCAACGAGCACAGTACTTCGCAAATGATGTAATAAAATAATTGTATTATAAACCCCAATATTTTCAAAATATTAAAAATATATTCTTTGCCTTTGAAAAAACAATATTATTGTTGTCGTCGTCGCTATTTTGGCTGTATTACTAAATTAAGTTAATTTTAATTATATTTCTTTTTTTACCATTTGTGGCTGCAAGATATAAATGTTTTATGAAACAAAAAAAATAAAAAAATAAAAGAGAAAAAAGAAGGATAGTGATGATATGTCTCTGAGATTAATCTTCGGCGCATGGTGGTACAAGCAAACTGGGAATTAATACATGCCCATATGATTTTTCTTCATCTGTATTATAAATTGATATAAAATCAATATCAAATGTTCGGTAACCGCTGGGTAGACGAATAAGTACATCTTCACGATCATATGAACGAAGGGGGTCCTCACTAAAAAAAGAGAAGAAAATGTTTAAAAAAGTTTTTAAATAAAAAAAGAAAATTGCACCTTTTTTGACCCACAATCGTCGCCTTTTCTTGTCTTTCTATTTTATCTGGGAAATGTCCAATTCCAACATAAAAATATGTGTCTATAAAAAAGGATATATGAAATTCCTTTTTGCTTCGGATATCTTATCTTACTTGAAGTTGAATTTTGTCCATTATAAATAAAACCAGGAATTAAAATTGTATTACAATTTAAAATTTGTACTCGATATGACGTAACATTATGTGACCATCCCGAAAGTGGAGCTATCCTTTCTTCTCTTGGTGGATCAATATTTTTTAATGAAATTAATGGTACACTTTTCTAAAATTCAGGCGTTTAAAAAATAATGTCTTTGACTTTTGAAAAATTTTTACGTGTTCACATTGATCATAAAGACCAATCCATAAATAATCAGTAATTTTTGCACCATTTGTAAGGGTAAAAGCAGCTGCCCGATCATTGATAGATGGTAATGCAAATTTTACATCCATTGTTGGACGTTGGGTTGTTGTTGTAAATCTTGGAGTTGGTTTTCCGTGTCTTCGAAGTTCTTCCAATCGTTCACGACGTCGTTTTTCATGTGGATCTGGAATAACCCAAAATAATGGGGTACTCGGCGCTTTTGTTGTTGTTTCCCATTCATCAACATATTTATTATTTTCATATGCTTAAATATCTTGTTTTTAAATTTCGCACTTTTTGATTTAAACAAACTTCTTTGAGCTGGTGCACGACGTGGAAAATCCTCAGCAGATCCCATTCGCAATTTATTTACAACCGGTCTTGATGTAGTTGTAATTTTTATTTCTGTTACAACATCTCTTGGAAGTGGCCTCATGAAACTAGAATGAACTTTATTTGGTTTTCGATAAAAATGTTCTTCTTCGCTCATGAGCATAATTCCGGGACCTTCTTGGGATTCAGAGGATCCTGAAGATGATGACCACCTTGATAATGGTGTTCGACTGGCTTTTGGTGCAGTGCTTGAAGCTTTGTTACTAAAAATAAATTCTTGTATTTAAATGTTTAAGGAATTTTTAGATAATTACTTGAATAAAATTAAAGGTCGAGATGGTATTTGAGAACTTGGTCTTTTTGTTATCCTTGATGCTCTGGTAGTAGTTGTAGAAGAAGTTGTACGTGTTGTTGTTCTACAAAGATTCATAAATTATGTTTTTTAATGTGCTTAACTCACGATTCTGTGGTTGTAGTTGTCTTTTGCGTTGTTGATGTCGATGTTGTTGATGGAACTGTTGTTGTTGGAGTTGTTGAGGTTGTTGGTGGTGCAATTGTAATGTCTTTTGTTTCCTTATTTTCATGTTGAATATGAATTCCAGAAAATGCTTTCTTTTCTTTTGAAGAAATTACAAGTGTCCCATTAGTTGGTTCCATGAATAAATGATCAAATTGTCTTGGAAGATTTACATTACTTTTCCAAAGACCAAATTGTCGTTTAGCTCTTCGACGCATTGCAATTAAAGGTTGTGCAATTCCAATCAGTACTCCATGTCCTGGGATTACATCTTCGACATCCTCTGATCTTGGTGGTCCAATCATCATTGAAGTACAACCTAATTGTTGTGGACGATGGGTAAAATGATTAAAAACTATTGTATATTCATCTGCAGCATAAACTTCCGCGGAAGTTCCGGCAGCACTGTAATGTAGGGCTCCCAATGGTACACCATAATATTCATCTGGATCATCTTCTACTACAAAAACAAAAAATATACAATATTTTAATTATGCAAAAAAAGGACACAAACTTGATTCTGAAGATAATGAATTCGTTATAATAAAAAAATAACAAAAAATAAATGAAAATGTTTTTGAAAGCCCCATCAGTGTAAAAAAAGGATGCAGAAGAAGATGACAAAATACAAATTCTTGACAAGGTTGAAATCAAAAACACTGATATAGGTCATTGTCGCCCACTGATGGGCTTGCGTTATCGGTCTTGATCCATTAAAAGTGTATTTTTATTTATGTGTGCGTCCTCAATTTCTTTTTTATGTTTAATTTTTTACCTAAATAAATTCTTCAAATAAAAAGATAATGTTTGTTTTTAGAAAAATTTAATTCAAGTTTTTGCAATTTTGAAAAAAGACATTTTTAGATCATTTTCATTTGAGCTATTATTGTTACAAAAAAAGACAGAAAAAAGATAGCATAAAAAATGAAAACAAAAGAAAAAAGTATTGAACAAATAAATAAATATATTTTTTTTGTATTTAAAAAAATTAATTTTTTAAAATTTCCATGCTGGTCGTTTTTCGGATTTATCATTTGGGACTTTATCGCTTGGTACAGAACCTTCTTTAGGTTTTCGAGAAAATAGCGGCGGTCTTGAAGGTGAAGTTCGCCGAGGTTTCTCTTCAACAATGCGTTCGGCATCAGCAGGGGACAATAAATTCCTACAAATATTTTATTGCACATATTCTTGTTTTTTTTCCAGTTGTAGCTTACTTTGAAGGTCCAGTTGGGGATGTTGGTTCAGGAGATAAAAATTTTGTCTTTGATGGACTTCGATCTCGTAAACGAGTTAAAAGACTTGGAGATTTTGCCCGATTTGCGATCACAGTATTCTTTTTTAATTCTTTCTGTTCCTTTTCTCGTTCTTTCTCCTTTTTCTTTTCAGCTTTTTTTGCTTCTGCCGCAACTAATTTTGCATCCTTTTTCTCTTTTTTATCGGTCATTTGTGAAACAAGTGTTTGAAACATATTTTTATGATAGTGATCGGTTGAAGATGGAACAGCAACACTTTGCTGAAAAAAATAACATTAGTTATTAACAAATTAAAGTCTTTAAAAAACACTTACTGATCTTAAAGTCTTTTTATCTTCAACAACCAATTCACAACAATTATCATTTTCTTCATGAATTTTAATACTTTCTTGTAAATTTGCAATTTCTTCATCTTTTGAGGTTAAAGCATTTCGAAGCTCTTCAACAAGTTGTTTTAGCTTTTCAGATTCTTCATCATCTTCTTTCTTTTCTTCTTCTTCTTCCCATTCAGCTTGAATACCATTTTCAACAGTATCTTTTTTCACACTGAAAAAATAAACAATTAGGTTTCAGAATTTTTAAAATAAAAATTTCTCACTTTTTTTCTTCAAGTTCTTGTAATAATGTTTCAATTTTTTGTTCCAATTCTTGTTTATCATTACGAATATCAGTCAAAGTTTTTTCGTGCTCTTCTTTCAATTGTTCAATTTTCTTTTCATAAATTAGCACTTGCTTTTGATCTCGTTGCCGAACATAGTCTTCAGTCTTTTTTGAAATTTTTTGTAATTCAGCTTTTCGACTTTTTAATTCTGCTTGAACTCGAATTTTTGTTTCATTCAATTTTTCAAGTTCTTCTTTTAGTGCATTGATTTCTTCAGTTGAGGCAGCTTGTGATTCTTCAAAGTTTACGTTGGCTTTACTGCTTTCCTCCAATTGTGATTTGTATTTTGTGATCTCATCATTTTGTAGGTTTAAAAGTTTTTGTTGTTCAGCTAAAGTTTTTTCCTGCTCTTCAATAGTCTTTTGTAACACATCACTTTCTTCCTTTCCTCCCTCGCTTGAAACTTGAACTTTTTCAAATGCTTTAAGTTTGGCCAACATTTCTTCATTTTCACTTTGTAGTTTTTCAACTTTTTCCAAAGCTCCATCTTTTTCTTCAATGATTGTATTTAAGCTTACTTCAAGATCTTGAAGCCTTTGAAGAATTGTTTCAAGTTCCGGACCACGTGTTTCAGTTTCACCTGATAATTCTTGACGAAGTTGATCTTTGACTAGCGCAACATCAACATCCAAAACACTATCTTCAAATTCATTCAAATTTTCAGATTTATTTTTAATTGTAGAAGATTGATTTGAAACTTGTGACATTTTAGTTTTGACGGATTCAATTGCTCGTAAAAGCTCAATAACATAATCAAGTGAAATTTTGTTATTTTGATTGTTGCTTTCAGGTTTTGTTTTTAATTGATTTCGAAGTACGCCAACTTCTTCTTCCAATGAAGTCTTTTCAGAGCGTAAAGATTCAATTTCTTCCCATAGCTTAACATTTTCAGGTCCAAATGTTTCACTTGCTTCAAGATGTTCCCGAAGTGAATTATATTGTTCTTCAATTTCATTGAGCTTTGATGAGAATTCTTTTTTCATTGAATATTCACGTTCTTCAGCTTGCTCTCGTTCACGCTCCAAAAGCTTTTCATAATGTTCTTTCGTTGAATCTTTTTCTTTTGTAAGTGATTCAAGAACTGCTTCCAAAGCTTTAACTTGAGAATTTTGTAGTTGTGTTTGACTTTCACTTTGACTTTGCAAATTTTCACGTTCTTTTTCCAAAAATTCAACTTTATTTTTTAAAGCTTTTACTTCTGTTTGCAACTCTTTAATTGTAGTTTCAAGCTTTGACTTAGCACTTTCAGCAACAGCTAACATTTGAATTTTATTTTGTAATTCTTCCTGTTGCTGCTTAAAATCTTCCTTCATTTTATCGTAATCTTCTGTAACATTCCCCAAGCGTTTAACAGCTTTTTGAGTTTCAGCACTTGCAAATGATAACTGAAAATGCAAATTTTAGCACAAAACATACAAATTTGTTTTTTTAAACTTACATCTTTTGAAATCTTTTTGATTTCGTCTTCTTTAGATTTTAATTTCTTTTCAAGTACTGTAACATCTTTTTGACAGCCATTCATTTCATCTTTGCTGTGCTGCGCTTGATGTTCTAATTCTTGTAATCGATCATGAAATTCTTCTTGTCTTGCAGCTAATTCCTCCTTTAAAGCTTCTTCATGATCCCGTAATGCTTCAAGCTCTTTTGAATACAGCATTTTTGAAGCTGTCAATTCAGTTTCATACAAACTTTGTGCTCTTCGAAGTTTCATTTCAAAGGTTTCTCCAAGTCTTTCTTTTTCAGATTTCAAGCTTTTTCTTTCTTCTTCTAATCGTTGAATTTCGATAATGTATCTAAAATATAAAAGATAAAGATATTGTTGGTTGAAACGAAAAAGTGATGTTTACTTTTGCTCAAGATTAATCAATTGTGAAGCTGAAAATCGTTGTTCCAGAACTTGAATTTCTTTTTGATGCTCTTGTCGCATTTTCTCTAATGCTTGTTCCTTTTCACGTTCAAACTTTTCCTAAATTTCGTCATTAATTTTTTCTCTCCCTGCCCAAAAACAATTCTTACCTGTAAAGCTTGAAAGCTTTTCATTCTGGCTTCAAAATCTTTTTTTGCACTTAAAACTTCTTCACTTAATGCAATAATTTTATTTGAATATTCAGCTTCAAGTTTTCGTTCTCTTTCTGCAACTCTTTCTCGATATTCTGTAAAAGTCCCCATAACACTGTATTTTTGTCGTTCATATTCTGCAACAGTTTCTTCCAATGTTTGAATCTTTCGTCGAAGCTCTGATTCTCTTCCTCTTCCAGCACTAGAAGCGGCGGCAACTTTAAGCATTGCAAAAAGTTTTGCAGAATCTTCACTAAAATTTGAAGATTCTTCATTGTAATCTGTTGAAGCAACGGAGGCAGTGGGTCTGACAGGGTTGGTTTTTGCAACAGGTTTCATTCCACTTGTAACAGGTGGAGCTGGCCATGCAGCAATTTCTGGACGAGAATCTCGATTTACAGAAGTTGAAGCTTGAGCTTTTTCAGTGTTTCTGTAGAATGTAATTTTTTGAAACATTTAATACAGTAATGATATTTAGCTTACGAGTGAGATGATCTGGGTGACCGTGATACACGTCTAGGTGATCGTCTACCAGTACTAGATTCACGCATGTGAGGGCTTACAGAACCCAAATGTGATCCTTCTTCAATCTCGTCACTGAGATAACCAAGCTAAATGTGAAACAAGCGTTAGAAACCCGAAACTAGTTAAGTTTAAAAGTTAAGATCATGAAAACAAAAGGTAAAAAATGAAACTTACTCGTTCTCGAAACTTTTCAGACATCGTTAAAAGCTCAGTTTTTCTATTATGCAACAACTGCAGAATAGGAAAAAGTAACGCAAGATATCAGTTAACTTTTAACAATTTGTTTGAAGCAGTTTCATCACGTGAAAAGATTTTTTTCAAGAATACTATAAAGTTGAAGAAAAGAAAGCAAAAATGAAAGAAGAAAAGAAAGGAAAAAAAGGTGAGTGAAATACTTTGTCAACTGAGCTCAACAATGACTTTATGTCGATTGACAGGCATTATCGGTGTCCATTGGATACTTTCCCTTTTTTCTTGCTTTTTTCAATCCGGGAAGAATCCCCCTTAGGACGTGATATAGGAAGAATGAACAATTGTTTAACTCTCTTTTTTTGTTTCCTTCCTGGCACTCACACATTATATTATTTGCTTCATTATATTTTTTTTGTTCTCGAACAGCTTTCAATAACTTATCTCGTGTTGGTCACAAAAGACGATGATATTGGCATTGTTTCGTTTCAAATTTTTTTGTTGATTAGGAAAGAAAGAAATAGAGAAGAAGATGAGTGTAAGAGGTAGAAACGAATTAAAAAAAGTATAATTTCCAACGGCAATAACAATTGCCCCAACAGGCGCAATGACGAATGCTTTTAAGTCAATCATTAAATCGTAGTCTTTTCTCTAATTTTTTTCCTTCATTTTTTTGACTTAAAAATGAATGGTCAAAATCTTCCGGACATAGCAGTTGCCTATGTTACATTCTTCCTTTTTTCCTCTTGTTTTTGAAAAAGGTCAAGACCTCAAATGATAAGGCAAAAATTATATATAAAGATGTCCTTGAATAACATGACGAGACTAGATCAAAAAATATTAAATATTGCAAATCATGTCATCGCTGAAAAAAAGATTGATTAAATTGATAAGCATCATATTTTTAGTATGACCAATACCTAAAAAACTGTTGGACTTGTGAACTAATTTTTTTACAAAAAAAATTCAATTGATTTTTGTCTTTTCTCTGTATTCTTTTTTTTGTCATTAAAAAATAAAAAAAGTGGTCAGCAAATTCAAAAAACTAAAAGATTTTCTTTAATGTTGACGTGAAAAACACATGAATTAGGTCGTCGAATGCGCTCCGACCTCAATGCATGCAGCCCTGTGGCGGATGATGTTTTAGTAATTTTTATGGATTTATTTCTTTCGCTTTTTTGTTGCATCCTTTCATTTCTTTTGTTTCTTACTTTCTATAACTTCAAACTAAAGTTTTAATCATTTTTTTACAGATGAACGTTGATGAATTTCGACAACGAGTTTCGGATGTTTTGCCCCCAGAACTTGATACTGAATTTACATTAAATCGTTGGGTACGAAATTTTGAAAATAATATTGATTTATGTGAAAAAAAATTTCGTGAATATCTTAAAAATCGTGCTGCATTAGGTTATGATAAGCCAGAATCTTTGGATAATTTTTATTCTCGAGAAGATGTCAAAACATTTTGTGATTTATTTAGTTTATCCCAACTTCGAAGTGATTGGGTCAGTGAAATGGACAATGGAATAGTTTTTGTTGAAATGGGTGTTGGTGACCCTGGAAAGGTATCGATAGATAAATGCTTTTTTGCCTTTAAAACATTTTTTCTTAGGTAATTAAAGCAATAAGGGCAGGTGATTATTACAGTATATTTTTTGGTTATTGTGAATATTTTCAACGTCTTGTTTTACAACATGAAGCAAAAACTGGTAAAAGTTCACATGGAATTTGTATTTTTGATATGACTCATATGAGTATGTTCAGTTATGCAAATCCTCTGGCTCCTATTAATAGATTATTTGAGGCATGTTTTTGTTTTTTTTAAACAGAAAAATTACGTTACAAAATTTTCTAGGGTCGAGTAAATATTTGGTTGGATTATTATGGTGAACTTCTTAAACAAGTTGTTATTGTTAATCCACCCCGATTATTAAGTGCTGTCGTTCAAATTATGTCAATTTTGTTACCAGCACGAGTAATAAATCGATTTTCATTTGTTGGTAACCAGCCTGACGACATGTTACCACATATCTCTATTGAAGCAATTCCGGTTGCATATGGTGGAAAGAAAGAGATAACGGATGCGAAACTTTCAAATGGTTGTAATGAACCACGTCAACTTGGTAAAGATGATTATTTAGTAAGTAAAAGCAGGAAATCTTTTATGATTATGATTGATTATGCAAATGTTTTTAGGTGGATGGAGAAATTTGGCAAAAATTACACATTCCAAATGTGAAATATGAAAATCATGCCATTAATCCTAATGATACATTTGTACAAAAATTTGAAGCTAAAGCTGGTCAAAAATTTGTTTATGAATATCTTGCAAATCGTGAATTTGAAATTACCTTTGTTAACGAGGATGACGAATATTTGTTACCAAAGTTTAAAGCTTCAACCCCCGCAATCTCAGATGAAGGGATAATTGAAATAAAAAAAGATGGTGAACTTAGATTTGAAATGCGAAACCTTAGTAGACTTATGAAAATGAAACTTAAATTTGCTGCAATGCTTATTTAAAAAAATATATTTATTTTTACTTTCTTTCTTCTCATTTTTTGTATGCTAAATAAACTTTTAATTGGCTAAAAAATATGAATGTTTTAAAACTCAGAAATCCCTTAAGGGAATAAAGATATATCTACCACCTATACTCATTTGCACACTTACATTTAAAAATAAAATTTTAGTTAAAAAACAAAGTTAGTATCCATTTGTATGGTTCATAAATTTTAGATTAGAGCTTGTTATAATAATTTTATTAATATTTTTTAAATGGCTCAAACAGAAAAAGAATTTTATGAACATCTTCAAAACGTTTCAAAGGATGACTTGATTGAAGCTTTGATTACTGCTCGTCGGGATGCTTTGGTAAGGATATAGGTTTGTCGTAAAAGTATTTTAAAAATGTAGTGTTGCAGGAACATATTCGAAACTGCAAAGAAGACGGTATGCATGAATGCTGTGTTGTCGGAATTGCACAAAGCATTCCACATGTTTACGAAGATTTACAAGCTATTGCAAAGCAAGCTGCTAAAAAGGCCTAGATTTTATTCATAGTTTGATAAACAATATTTCTAAAATGCACTGATTTAAATTTAAATACAAAATTTTGAGATTATTTAACTTTATAAAGTATGCCGTAAAATAATAACTATAATCTTTCAACTTAAACTAAATTAATTTTTCAAATATTTTTTTACTTTATTCACTCTTCAAAATAATCATTAAACCTTGAAAAGTATTAACAGTTTCTTAAATTGTTTACCATAAACAAGTATTTATCGTAAATTTTTTTATATTAAATACATAAAATTTTCAACAAATTTTTTTAATACAACAAACATAAAAACGAGACCACAAAATTAAAGCAAAAAAAACAACTAAAAGCTGTTAACGAGGCTTATACAAACCATTTCTTTCATCAAGTTTTTGCAAAATCTCTTCATAATTTCCAAATTCAATTTTTGATTGCTTGTTGATGTAACAATATTTTTCAAAAACTGCCTATAACAATCAATTTTTACATCAAAATCTAATAAATTTAAAATTCTCACCAATGTACTAACAGTATGAATAGCTTGAGGACCCCAAGTGTACCGAGGTAAACTATCCTGATTGATATCCTTTTCTTCAATTTTACGAAGCCATCCATTTTTAATAAATTCTGCATTATATCCCGAAATAGTTTTTTTAAAAACTTCATCTGGAACCTTCATTTTTTTCTAAAATATATTCAGATAGATATTATCTCTATTTTTTTGTACACAAATCTTAACTTACACACATATGTCGTAGAATTTGTTCATCAACAAGCCATTGCTTATGTCCCAGTTCAACATTATTTGACATCATGATTGATGTAAGAAGTGTAAAAAGTAATCCCTTTTTATCATCATCTGTAAATTCATCAGCATCTGGAAGAGGATGACTAGTAGCTGAACCATCATCAATTCTAACACCATCTAAAGTTCCATCAACGTATAGTTCATTTAATTCTCCACGAACAAGGGTTAAATCGTTTCGCATAAAAAAATTATGTGATGGTCCATCATAGACGAGCTAAATATATATATATTGTTTTATAAGCATACGACATAAGTTAAAGGAAATTTGTCTCACATTTATTCCAAATGCATCTGAGAGAGCAGTATTTAAATCATTTAAGCCATCTTGCCAATCCTTAAAACGTCCTCGATATAATAATGGTTTAAGATCAGGTTCTTTGATAGGTCCTTTAGAAGAAAGGGCAAGGGCAGTTAAGACTGCTTCACCAATTGTTGGACATTTATGCCCTGATAACTAAAAGAGAAAAAACTGTAGACTATTAAGACAAAATAAGAAAAAAATTCTTACAACTGGTGTCTCTTCACTAATATCCATATTTTCATCCACAGAATTTTCAAGTTCCTGTGTCGCAGAAGGCTTAAATTATTTTAATCGGTTAATTTACAATCTCTTTACTAAAAACAAACTTCATCATCTTCTGAAAAAGCAGGTCTAGCACGTCGTCGAGAAGCCTATGAAATGATTTAAATTTATTATAGAAAAGAAAAAAAATTGAACTAACTCGAGTTGCACGAGAATTTCTTGCTTGATTATTATTACTTGGGCGAACGGTTGTCTAAATATATTAGCTTTATATTAAACTTTTTATGATATTTAAACGTACATTAACCTCTTCTTCACTTTCATCCGGATCTATAATACGTCTACGAGGCATGTCGGTTTTACAGTTTGTAATTAACTTCAAAAAACACTAAAATTTACAAAACTTTTTTTAAAATATAAAAACGCGCCGAAAGATATTGAGAGTGATTGCTGCTTTGCATATTTTGCCACTTTTTATTAAATTTAAACAAAAAAATTTCGCAATCATACATACAATGGTATATCATAAAAACATAAGGGGTCACACTTTTAAAATTTACTCTATTTTTAAACTTCTATACCAATAAGAGGAATAAATTAGTTTAATAAAACATTTAAGATACTCCCTACAAAAGAGTCTTTGGTGTTCATTTCTAATTTGACGAGTAGCTTTTAAGTTGACGTTGGATCTGGACAACCCCGAGTAATTTTAATCATAAAAGAGGACCACAAAAACAGTGATCATTTATGACTTTGAGAAGTGACTCAAATTGTTCAAAAAATATTTGAGGGTAATAAAATTCGTCTCAAAAAATGGTTGAAAGATTAAAAAACATTTGCAACGAAAGAATTTGATTCATATGATTTTTTTCTTTCAAGATGTTATAAGAACAATCTATGATGCATTTTATTTAAGATTATGTTAATACAGTACATATATTTAATATCAAAAAATTTACATTGAAACAGATTCATCATTTTCAAGATTACGGTATCGAAAAAGTTTATTTGTGTCATCGCTATCAGATAACTTTCGATATAAAATAAATTTAATAATCTTTTGATAATAAATATATCCAAGAACAGCGGTGCCAAAAACAATTCCAATCAAAAGTATCCAACAATAATATTTGAATAATGATGGCCTTGTTGTAGTTGTATGATACAATGTTGAAAGTCTTCCACCACAAATACTTCCAGTAACTTCAATACCACTGACATTTTTACAAAAATTCCGTTTCCTCAAAACATTTTTTAATTTACTTGAAAAAATTGAATCTTCAAGTTGTAGATCATTGATGAGCCAGGCCATTGAACAATCACAGATATATCCACCCTTTGTGCGAAGATAAAGTTTTTCAGCTTTACTCCAATCAAATAATCTTTCTGAGATTGACGAAATAGCGGTCCATTCAATATTGAAATGTTTAATATTTGAATAAAGTTTCTCAGAAGTAAAAGATCCAAAGGCGTTCGGATGAATAAAAGTCAAATTTGGGCTTTGCCAAAATTCGATTTCCTCAAGATTTGGAAAATTACAAAATGCACAGTCATTGATGGCCTTCAAATGCATTGCTCCAATAAAATCAATTTCTTTTAAATTTGGATTATATCCAAAATCATCCTTGTTTAAAGTTGTTAATTGTGTATGACTAAGACTTAAACGTTGAAGATTGTGAAGAGATTTTACAGCTTTTGGTACTGTAGTGAAAGGATTCATGTATAAATAAATTTTTTCAAGGTTTCTGAAATCCATGCTTCCAAATTTTTGATGTCTAACACAAAAATTACTCACACTAAATTAACAAAAACGTCATTTTCCAAGGTTGTAATATTACAAAAAGATAGATCAAGAAATTTCAAATTTTCCAAAGATGATGAAAATACATTTTTATTGAAAAATGGCATCAAAGCAGGATTGTCAGATAATCCAAGGTATTCTAATTTCTTTAAAAACATAAATGTTTTTGGTGAAACTTGTTTCAGCTGATTTGTATTCAAATTCAAATTAACCAACGTTTTGCCGAGATCTTCTGTTAAAACACTTTCATTGATATTTGTTAAATTATTGAAACTTAAAATTATTCCTTCAAGCTTTTTAAATTCATCAAATGCGCCATTTTCAATCAAAGAAATTTCATTATTTGAAAAATCCAATATTTGGATATTGTATTCTCGGCCAGGCAAAATTTCTCTCATATTTAAAATTTACAATTTCAAAAAATCATGAAACTTTTTTTCACACCTTTTTTAGTACAGTAATTTTGTTGTTGGTAAATTTAGCAATTTTTACAGTAAAATTTTCAGCAAGTATATGAATGTCAAGATTTTTAATATTATTGAAGTTACAGTCGAGTATCGTATTGTTACATTTGCATTTAGTTTCTAAAATTTCCGAAATTGAAAATACTAATCATGCTTAAAATATTCTAAAAAACACACCCATAAATTCATCACCACAGGCATAATTATAATCATTTTCAAAATCTCGTTTTATCCTCGATACTCCCATTACAGTATTCCAACTGCTACCAAAATCTGTTAAATACACAAAATTGAAAAAATAAGATAAAACATAAAATTTAAACAAATTTTTCATTTTTGAATGTCTAAAATTTTGAGGAATGCCAAATCACGAGAATAACAAATGAGTAATCTTGAATTCAGTCACGTCGATAAAATTTTTGTACCAAAAAAGAAACCGTTTTTACGCATATAAAACATTCCTGTTTGATATTTTGTCTGACAAGAGATTAATTACCGTCAAGGAAACAGGCGAAAAAAATGAATTGAACTTTTATGGGTTTTTAGGAGTGATTTAAAAGTTTTAAAAAATGACTGATTTATTAAGAAATAAAATTCGATTTACTCATGAAAAAGTTAATTGGATGATTAAAAAACATTTGTATTTCGATTAATTGGATATGCTATTTTTATCAAAAAATTGATTCAGTTATTTTTTTAACCAGATTACTGTACTTTTCAGCAAAAAAAAGTGTTGTGTTTTACAAATTTGGGCCTTCAAAGACTGTAACGCATATCAAAATTTCGAAAAAATTTTAAAAATAAACTCATTTCTAATGAATAATCAATTCCCATAACATCCTCATATTCAAATACATGGCACAGTATCATAGAAAAATCAAGAACGAAATGAATTAAAGATGAAAAATAATTTATTGGAAATTTAATACCTTCAATAAAAAAATTGGCAGAAATAATATTATTAAAATACAAGACCCATTAAAAGTAAAAATAGATTAATGAAAACACTTATTTATCATCTTCCAATTCTTCATCAGCTTCGAAAGAAGAAATTAATACAGGTTTTGAGACTGCTCCAGAGCTATACTTTGGCTTTTTTGCAACAACCATATGTTCACGATTCTGAAAATTATAAAAATTTCATATCTTTTATCAAAAAAAAAACAACATACAACTGGAAGAGAATTAATAAAATTCATAAATGAATCAACATTTTCAGGAAATTTTCGTTTTTGAGAATCTCTTTGAACGGTTGAATTTGAACTTGTTGAACCTGTTGAAATAGATGAATAATGTGTTGCCGTAACTACTCGCAAATGCTTACGATTATTGCGATTGAATAAAAATTTCCAAGATTGAGTAAAATATTTGTATGGTGATTCAGGATCAAAATGTGGAATGATCTTTTCTTGATTAACTTTGACATCTACTGGTTTTTCAGATGGAGAACTTTTTTCTTGAGCATAGATCTCCTATAATTTTTTTAGTTTTAAAGTATTTCAAAAAACTCAAAAAAACTTACAACACCACGATCATCTTTAGCATCAGACATTTTTGTATTATTCACTAAATCTAAAAAATAATAAATGATTTTATAATTTAATCATTACAAAAATACTAAAAATGTAGCTATCAAACACGGTTTAAAAAAATTAATGAAAAGCAAAAAGCTATACGGCGACGCAATACAAGAAAATAAAAAGACAGAAGAAAACACGAATTATGACATTTTTGTCTAAGAAGTAATAAAAAAAATGATTTACAGTCACGTACAAACAAAATGCGAACAACAAATTAACAAAGCAAATAATCGAAACGTATAATGATAATTTTAAAGGTTGTATTTCTCAAACTGATTCTATGCATCATTATCAAAAAAACTGAAAATTCACATAAATGAAAGCCCTGCCAAAGGCAATCAAGATTGCCAACCGCGAAGAAACTCAACAAAAAAGGGAAAAAACACACTAGCATTTGTTAAGAATTTTTGGGCTGTTTTTAAAAAAAAATTACGGTGAGTAATCATTTTCCTAAATTAAAAGCAACTAATTTAGGAAAATTATTATAAACAAAGACACTCTAATAATTAAAAACAACAGATTTTTTTGAAAAAATGACCAATGAAATCACAGAAGTTAGATGATACATACAGTGGTTCCAGAACAAAATGTAATCCATTAGCAGCAACAAATTTTTAATTTTAAAAAAATCGCGGAAACGAATAAAAAATGAAAAAACTCAACACATTTTTTTGAATTTAAAAAAACCAAGATTACCGCCACTTTTTGAAAAATAGGGTTCATTCCCTTTGATTGAACGGTCATTTAAGTTCGAGAGAGAAGTTCAATTAAATTCAAATTATTTTGGCAATGTGTTCTTTTTCTCCTTTTTCTTGTTGCTCCACAGAAAAGAAGGGTATTCCATAACTCACCCATAACTCTTCCGTAAGCACCCCATAACGCCAAAGTTAAGGAAAACCATAAATACTTACGGGAAAATCGTAAGTATTCCATAACTACCCCGTACCAAATGCGCCAAATTCAAATTCTTTTTCTCTGACTTGCAATTTTTTTTATAAAATTTTGTTGGTTAAAAAAATGTTTATTGGGATAGGCAATATGTATTTTTTCTGAAAAAAAAACACATTAATATTGCATCATTCTAGACTATTGACGCGTCCTTTTTGTATTTTTTTGGAGTCATTCTGCAAAAGAACTATTCAAAAAATCTTTTAAAACACTGAATTTATAAATATCGTTGTTTCTTTTCGTTTTTTACTGATTTATACTTAATTAAACGGTTTTGTAAAAAAAGATTCAGAACATGACAACAAAAGATGAGTTTGTGCCGCTGAAGAAACAACCAATTCGTCAAAATATCGGTGCACAGAATCAATTTTCAAATCTCAACCTCAGTCAAAATCGTAAATGTTTAAATGTATCACTTGTTCAACCAAATAACAAATCAATCAGTAAAAGCAAAGATTTTGGTAAACACAAATGCTGCAGTTCTTTAACAATGAAAAATTATAGTATCGATGAAAATATAGTTCAAGTTGTAAAAATTACTATACTGTAGATGAGAGTTTTCGGATGGTGAACTTTAAAAATTAAAGGTTATCTAAATAGTTATTGAAGAACTGCACCAACATTAAAAATAGATTCACAAATTCTTAATGATGAAAAACGTATATGGCGTAAATCTTTAACCAATAATTTACATTCAAAACCTTTAAAATCCGTTTCTGCATTTGTTGATGGTGAAGAGAATGTTAAAACAAAGAAGTGGAAAAATGATTCTTCTAATGCTAAAATCAGAAGCAGCACTTTATCCCTTCATATCGCTGCCTATGAGCATTCAATTGAAGGTGGTGACAATGTAACATCCTATAAAAAAGAAGGCTTGATAAAAGATTTAATTAAAGAACGAAAACAAGTATCAATTAATTCAACATTGGTTAGTCGATTTAATTTAGAAGCAAACTAAAATAGTTTTTTTTTAAATTTTTTAATTACAGAATCCATTTGAATTTCCAAGGCAGCAAACAGATGATGTTTCTAAGCCAGAGGTTATGCAATTTACAGCATCCCAAAAATTGCTTAACCCTAATCAATCGAATTCATCAAAAGATAATCAACAAGGGACTCAAAATGCTGAGGGTGTTCGTCCAGCTTTGGTTCATTTTAATCAACGTCCTCCACCGCCTTCTGCACAAATTTTTGGTTCAGGTAATCTTCGTTTTTATCAATATACTTATTTACTGTAATAAAAAAAGAATTCCCGAAGTTACTATATATTTTACCACAAATATTACATATTCCTGAGTTAGAATAATGACTTTAATATTTTTAATTAATTTTCAAAAATACAAATTGTATTATACAATTATCATATCTTAAGATTACCGCCACTTTTTGAAAAATAGGGTTCATTCCCTTTGATTGAACGGTCATTTAAGTTCGAGAGAGAGAAGTTCAATTAAATTCAAATTATTTTGGCAATGTGTTCTTTTTCTCCTTTTTCTTGCTGCTTCATTATTATGTTTTTACTTTTTTTGCAATATTTTATAAAAGGGAGCAAAAAATAAACAACATGGAAAAAGAGTTGTATGTTTTTTTATGAAATGAGAGAGAAGTGAAGCTAAAAATGTTTTTATCTTTTTTTAGAATGAATTTTTAAGATTAATTTTTTTATCATCTACTGTGTTTTTGTTACTATCCATTTCCTTTTGTTTTCTTAAATCACTTTATTCCTTTATAAAAACGAATTCAAATAAAAGCTTGATTTTTTTAATTTGGCATGTGACACGTGTTATTATTTTCTTTTTCTTTAATTTTGAAACGAAACTATTTCAGGAGCCTTCCTCTCTACAATGGAAGAATTCCGAGTGGACGAAGATGAACTTGCGAAAGACGTTGAGTCATTCAGGTTTGTTTCGTAAAGTTGCATTTTATACTTCTATGTCATTCTCCACACTTTTTGCAGCATCATTGATGACAGTGAAGAAAAATTGTTTCAAGGAATAAATAATAATGATAATTCTGGAGCTGAAATATCTATGGAAGCTCGTCAAGCTCAATGGGTGGTACGTTTTCATTTATTTTTACCTTATGTAATTTTAAATAAATTATTTTTAGAATTTACTTGGTGTTCGTAATAAACCGGATCAGCTGATTGACTGGGATCATCTTTATAATTTAAATGATCAAGCTGAATTGAGAAAGCAATGCCAAAAAGTCGTTGAAAATGTACAAAGTAATAATGGTGATAAAAGAGAACGAAAAACAAAAGTTACCGTTCCTGCATTGGAGAGTATGATGACATTATGGTGCAAAAAACGTAAAATTCAAAATGCTTCAAAAGTTCATTGGACTGATTTGATGAGTGTGCTGATAGAAATGGATTTTGATAATCCAACATTATTTAATATTTTTTTTGCTATTACAACAAAATATATTCCCAGGTAACGAAAAGGTTATATTTTTATATCACTTAAATGCTCTCTGTTTTAGAGATATTGATGAAAATGGTAAAACTTATGATTTGTTTCGATTAATTATGCAATATCATGATCCTGAAATTTGTTCACATCTTGATTCACTTAAAATTACTCCTTATTCTTACGCTTCTTCTTGGTTCAATTCACTTTTTAGCAAAGATTTAGATGTAAAACTTTGCCTTCAGCTTTGGGATATTTACTTTGAAAGAGTTCGTATTATTTTTAACATTTTAGTATACATTCTTAGAATTTTTGTTTAGGGTGATCCATTTCTTGTTTTCTTTATTTCACTTTGTTTGGTACAATCAGCTCGAGATCAAATTCTTCAAATGAAAGATAAAAATGCAATTATATCCTTTTTACAAGATATACCAAAGAATATGAGTGTTGAAGATATTACTGATTTAATTGATGTCTGCAAAACTTCTATAAGCCTTACACCTCTTTCTGTACAAGAAGATTTTCATTGCATGCTTTTTGGAGCAAATATGGTTGAAGATTTTTATGAACTGCCCTTACAAACTTTATTGTGCTTACCAATATCTGTTCAAGAACTTTATAAACGATCTGTTGATGGTGGAGCTTATGGTGTAGTAAGTACAACTACTTAACGATGTGCTTTTACAAATTAGTTTTTTTCTAGATGATGCCATACAATTATTTTGTTATTGATACTCGATCACAAAAAGAATTCAGTAGCGGAAGTATTCCAGGCTCATATAATCTCAGTGGTCGTTTGGTAAAATTTTGTAGTAATTGTTTTACTGATGATTTACAACCTAAATTTTATAGCTCGTTGATGTTCCAGAAAAGTTTACTAATGCTATGACAACTTTAATGAGATTTAAGAAAGAAAGCTGTCCAACAGATCATATTTGTTTCTTTGGTTCTGGATTAGAAGAAGATGATTCATACATGGTTATGGTTATTTCAAGCTTTTTACATAAAAATGTCAATCATATTTCCTACGTTGATGGCGGTTATAGAGCTCTTCATTCTGTTCTTAAAGAAACAAATAACCTTAATAAATTGAGTAATCATTTTGATGGGAATGCTTGCCTACATTGTAATGGTCAAAAAGATGAAGCCAAAGAATCTTTCACTTGGGTAAGTTTGAAATTGATAAAACTCGCAAAACCAAAGTTTAACAACTTTATTTTGACTATGTCGTGAAAAAGATATGGGCAATGCCGGAGCAATTTTTTAGGGTTCAAGCAAAATGAACGTTTGAGTCTTGCATAACAACGTGATATCTTTCAGGGTAATTTGAAATGTCGATGTGTGGCGATTTTGTCGATGCTCTTTTTTTGAATTTGACAAATTATTTGACTCCAATAAAAAACAAAAAAAGTTAAAAGAACCAAGTTCTTTTTCCACTTGCGCAAACAATTTTTTCAACCGCTGAACACCTTTTTTGGGTTTTTTTCGTTCTTTGCTCTCATGTTTTGCACATGCATGTAACACGATCAAAAAAGGAAGTAAACATGTGCACATGTTTACTTCCTTTTTTGATCGTGTTATTTTTTTAAACTAAAATTAAATTCTCTCTTTCTTTAATTTCAAATAAAATCATTAAAATTTTGTTCCTTATGCATCTTTCACATAACTCATGAGAAAGATATAAATTATTAGCTTATTGATGGAGTTAATCTTTTTTTCATGATTCCTATCTGTGTTTTCTTTTTTCTAAACTTTTGTTGTTTTAATTTAATCTTTAACTTTACAACCGTTTTCAGTCTGTCATGGAGCGCATGAACCAACAACGAAAAGGACTCAAGGACGCAGCAAAAAATATGATTGAATATTTTCCTAAATTTGATATCTTTGGTCGAGAAAATGCTCAACATGCAAAAAGTGATGAAAGAAATCAAAAACGTTATAGAAATGTTCAGTCAGTTTTTACTCTTGAAGATTCTGATGAATCAGATAATGATGCAACCTTTGAACTGGATGCTTCAAATGCAAATGAACGGGTATGTTTTTGAGCTATTGATTATGAAAAAAGTACTAATTGTTTGTTTATAGCTAAAATGGTGTGATATTATCAAAAAGCCTGAAATTACGCATAACTTTGAAGGACTTGAAATTCTACCTGATAAAAGTGTAACACCATGTTTTATTGCTTTAAGCCGTACACATATGCATGTTTTCCATGAAGTTCCTGAAGATGTTAGTTTTTTCCCTTTTTGACTTTATTAATAAGCTGGCATCATTATTTTTAGAAATCATTCATTAAAACATCAGCTCGTCATTCTTTGGGTACTGTAATGCGAGTATCAAGTAAAAAGCAACATCCAGAATATTTAACTTTTCAATTTGGTTATGAATTACCAACTGGTGAGGCTCATATCAATCGCATCCAAAAATTCGTTGTTTCAAAATCGGGTGAATTAGCAACTGCTTGTAAGAATAATATTTTTGCATTGAGACCAAATCTTTTTGATTAAATGCAATCAATTCTTTTCTAACATATTCTTTCTGCTGTGCTTTATTATATAATGTGATAATTTATGCAATACGTGATAATGTAATTTTCTGTTGTAATATAAATGTTTATAAATATAAAGACTTTTATTAATTGTTTCAAAAATATTTGTTTTGACTGTTAATTTAGCAGTTTGAATACTTTGATGTTTTTATATTTATTTTTAAAACATTAGGAGCTAATATTTTTCTTCGTAGATGGATGTCCGTACCGAAGATATTACTGTTCCATGGAGTCAAGCTCCTGATCCTTCTGAACAACAATATGGATCATGGCGTTTAGCAGTTTTTCAAGACGTTCAAGAATCTCGTGATGGAAGTAAACTTTATTTCCTTTATGATCCTATTGCTGATGATAACTGTATCACAACGTAAGTTATATACACTCAAAGATAATCAATAAGAAGTAATAATTTTATAGTGGTGGACGTAAAGGAACAACTTCTTTTGCCGTTTTTGATAATAACCGAAAATGTTTTGTTGCACAAATTGTTCTTCGTGTGCAAGGCCGTGTTAAATTTGTTTTTGCTGTTCCTGGTGGTTCACCAAATGGTGGTGGTGACCAATTTGTTCTTGTTACCCAAAGTGAAGACTATGGAACTTTTACTTGCCATTTCTGGAAACTCACTTTAAGCCATGATGGCCTTAATCTTGCCCATGAACCTACTTCATTACTTACGGCTCCAATTGCTTTTGAAGGTGATTTTATTTGTTCAATGAGAGATGATGCTCCTGAAGTTGTATTTGTTCATTCACCTGGAATGAATATTACTCGTATTGCTGCTGATGCGATGTCACCCCGCGATCCAATCGAACGATTTTCTGTTCCAAATGCTGAACTTAATCATTTTTATGATGGATTTTTACATGGAGGGTAGGATTTCATATCGAAGAATATTGTTATACATAATAATAAATATCTTTAGAAATATTTACTTTTTGTCTGCCAGTCCCGATGAACAACTTGATTATACTCGAGTTCATATTCTTTCATTGCAAACTCGACAAATTACAACTCAATACTGTAAACCTGATTTTCAAAGAGGTATGCCTCCAACCCGTCGTCAAGCTGGTCTTGATTGTTATGGAGGATATATCATTCTTGCTGGTGGTGAACTTGATTATGGAGATGGAAATGTTACTCGACTTGTTGATTATTGGGTTCTTGATTTATCCAATTTTACATGGATTCAAGTTGGATCACAAATGCCATTGCCTTTAATTGAACCACGTGTAACTGCCGGACAATCAGGTAAACTTTTAATTTGAAATCTATACCTCATGTTTTATCTTCATGATAATTTTTTAGGATCTGTTTATATCTGGGGAGATTTCGATCAACCACTTCCTGGTACGTTTGTTGTCGTTTCATGTATTGTTTTTAGAAATAATAATAATTGTAGGAATGCCATCTGCCGGGACTCATCTGCGGATTCTCCGTGTACGGGGCCTCAGTCTTAAACCTCCAAGTTATGATCAAGCAATGAATTATCCAAGTTCTGCTCCTGCCTATCCTCAACCGAATCAACCAGGCAATTACCCGTCCCCTCAAGGCGGTGGATATGGCTTCAATCAACCCCAAAGCGGTGGATATAACCAACCCCAAGGAGGCGGTTACAATACTGGTCAATATAATCAACACCAAGGCGGAGATAGCTTTGGTCCACCACCTTCAGGAACTTTTCCTGGTCAGAATCAACAACCACAGTATCCAGGCAATCAACAACAACCACAGTATCCAGTTTACCCTCCACAAGAAAAGAAGAAAGACTGTTCAATTATGTAATGGCATTATCGCATAATCTTGTTTACAATTTTTCTAAACTTTGTCTATTAATCCTAATGTAATGTATTCTGTTTTATCCTTTTCGCTTCAATTGCTAAAATTTATTATTCTTTTTCATGATGATATTATTATAATTTAAACTTTGAAAGCAAACAATGAAGATACTTATTTTTAAATGACAATTTTGTTTCATGCGCCTGGCACACAAAAAATTTTTTTTGTCTAACAAATGAAAAATAAAAACTTAGCAAATTTAATTTTGAAAGAAATCAAGAAAAAAGAATTACGACTTTTCAAGTCGTCAAATAATTTTTATAGATATAAATGATATTAAATCTAAGAGAAAAAAAAAGGAAAAACAATAAAAATTTAAAATACAAATAAAAATATTTCACCGCTGAATGAGCTTCAAATTAATAAAAAAAAACCGTTTAGCTTAAATACCTGGCAAGCAAAAATCAAAAACAAAATCAAAAAATAATGCCATAAAAACTTTTAAAAATGACACACATAGGAATGAAAAGAAGATAAAAGAAAGTACATAAAAAAGTAGGTACGATTGAGAACAAGTTTTTTATGAATGCTACTCGTTATAAAGCTGAGAACAATGAAATTTTGTATAGAAAACTAAAAAAATACTGGACACCGTAAAAAAAGGGTAATAGAAAGAAAAGTTTTCTTTTTATTCAGAATGCCATTGAGAAGGATTTATTTGTTGCATTGATTCAGTAAGCCATATAACTTCTCCTTCAGTAGATGTTGGTGGAATTTCAATTACCGGTTCCTCATTTGAATAATTTTGTTCTTCAATGAAATCGGTTGCAATAATTTCATTATTTAATAAACTGCTTGCAGATTCGTTGTCTTCAACATCCAATGAGGGAGTTGCAAAAATTTCAGCAAGCAAATTTTCAGTAAAAGCAAAAACATCTTCTTCAAAAAATGTACATGAAGTTGTTTTACCGCTTTTGACGTAATCTTGAAAAGCTCTGAATATTTCGCCATATGATGCAATAACTTTGCCACCATTTTGAACGGTTGCTTCCAAGACATCTCTCATTTCATCTTGATGCTCTTCAAAGCTTTCAAAATTTGGAATTAAAACGTTATGAGGTGGATGAAGTACAACATCAATTTCTTCCATGTCTGGAGTATAATCAAATGAATGAACAAGATCTTCAAAGAATAATTTTGCATCTTCAAGTGATATACATGTGACATGGGGATTGAATTCTTCTGTTTCAGCAGTAACATAATAATCATCATCTAAAAATGTTAAAATTCAAGAAATAAACTTTTAAATTAATCAATTACTAACCAAATTGATAAGTTACAGGTGAATTTTGAATAGTAACAACAACAACATCATCATTTTCATCCGTTCTTTCTGTGACAACTTCAACTGCAGGATCAGGACGTTTTACAATATCATTTGGTGGTTCGGCAAAGCGAACTCGAGGTCGAACAAGACCAGTCGGTTTAACATTTAAGCTAAAGGAATTTGATTAACAAAAATCAAAAAAGGGAAGGATATTTTACTTTGATAAAGGTTGTACAAGGGCAAGCATATTTTGTTCAACTGTAAATGTTGGACGTTTTGATGTTGTTGATGAAGCCGAGGATGTACTAGATCGATTTGTATTGAAGCTTACGACACTATGATTCGAACTACTATTTACAGAAGATGAAGTTCCACGAGAATCATTTTCATCCCGGCCACCGCTGCTACTATGATTTGGTGATCCAGTTGGAGTACAATTTTCAACATCTACGGGCATATCTAGAGGGCAAAATTAAATTTAATCTTATTTTAGAATTAGAATTAGGAACATACTTGGATCTAATTCTTCATCCCCCGGTGTAGTAGTAACTGTTCCATTAGGATGATTAAAAGATGTTCGACCTACTGGAGAAAATGCTCCAGTTCCTGAGATAACTGGCTTTGAAAGTAATGCATTAGAAGTTGGAGTACTTGGTAATTGAATTCCATTTGATGGAACTACAGTAATCATTGTAGAAATTGATGGCTTGACATCAATTGGTGTTGGAATTTTTGCCCGATTTGCAGGAATTGGAATTGGTTTTGGTAATCGATGTGCTTCAACAACACCCATTTCACGAAGTTCTTCATCCGTTACCAATCTCATTTCTTCATTTGGATTTGCACTTTTTGGTGGAATGTATAAACGATAAATTTTTCCATCTTTTGCACCTTGTGCTTTACTGGTTTTACAAAGATCATATGCTTTATCACCATGTTGAGTTTTGATATGTTTTCGTAAAGATGATGGATCAGTATAACTTTTGTCACAATTAACCGTAATACATACATATGGTTTCTAAAATTTGTACCAAAAATTATATTGTTAATTATTATTAAAATAGTATTTACCACATCGGAATGAGTTCGAGATTGATGCTTTGCTCGATCAGATGCATTTGAAAAGGCTTTACCGCAGCCGGCATGCTCACATTGATACGGTCGTTCACCGGTATGAGTTCTGATATGAGTTTTAAGATTTTCAAGACGACTGTATGCTTTATTACATGTGGGATACTAAATTATTTGTGGTTATACATTAGTAGAGAAAGGTATTTATCACTTACAAAACATTCATGTGGACGTTCTCCCGTATGTCTTCGAACATGAAGTAAAAGCATGTATTGTGCATTAAATGGACGGCCCCGAGTACAATTTGACCATTTACAGTAATAAGTTGTTTGAGGTTGTATGTGCAAAGCAACAACATGTTCAACCAAATTTTTTAAACCCAACAAAGTTTGATTGCATTCTTCCCATTCACAAACTAATGGCTCATCAGAACAGAATTTTTCAGATACATGATTTGCTTTTTGTTCAGAATCCCCATCATATTCATCCTCATCTGCTCCAGAGAATGTCGGCTTTTTCAAAAATGTTTCTCTTTTGAGACTAAAAAAATTTCATGCTTAAATAGGTTTGGGTTGTAGAGGCAAATGTTGCTTATTTTAAAACTTTTTTTGAGAACAATTAACAAAAGAATTTTTTTAAATGATTGTGTTTTTTTTTCTTTTGTTTTAATTAACGCTTACTTTTTTCTTCCACTTCGATGACCACGTCCTCCTGAAGAAATTCCATTATGTTGATTGGAGATTCCAATATTACATGGAGGATTTCGTGGACGTTGTTGTACAAAATGTTGATAAACTGTAGTTAAAGTTTCTTCAGAGAGATTTTTATTTGCCATTTGTGCAGCATATTGTTGAGTAAACTCCTGAGGGGTTATGGGTGGTGGAAAATTTGGTGGAACTCCTTGCATATCTAAATTTGAATATTGTCTTTAAGCAACTTATTTAAAAAAATTTATACTTGTTGGAGAACATAAATTACTGGCATCCAGTGGTTCTTCAGATTTCCTTTTTCGATTATTTGCATCATTTGAATCTAAAATTTAAATTAATTAATCTAAAATTTTAGGTGGATATAATGTTAATTTTGTAGAACTAAGTGATTTCTTTTTAAATTTTAAATTAGTTCATTCCCATATTTTAAATTGAGAAGGAGATTAAGAAAGTTTTTTTTAAATTAATAAGACTCTTCTATGTATTATCAATTTAAATGAACTTTAATATATTATTTTGAGCTACAGTAGCATTGAAGAGGTCTATTACCGTACCTTCTGTTATATCAATAATATAAGGCTCTTCCATCTCTTCATCAGTATTTTGTAACAATTCCTTTTTCATTCTTCCTCTAGTTCTCATACCACCACTACTACTACTACTTTGTTGATTAGAATTGTACAAATTAAACGTATTATTTTCAACAACATTACGCCGACGCTTTGTTACTGGTTCTATATTTCGACAATATTCTTTTGTTGTTGATGCTTCAACTTCTACAACATCATCTTCCGCTGTCATTGGTGGACCTACATTTATCACTTCAATTGTTCTAGGAGCAGTTCTTTTAGCTCGCGGCATACTTATTTTTGATACAATTCTTTCGCGTTGTTTTGCAGCAAAACCCCCCAAAAAGGACGCTATAATATTTAAGAACTTTTAACAAGCTATATTTTTAATGAAAGTTTAAAACCACGAAAATTTAATTGTTAATCCACGTAACACGTCACTTTAAAATTAAATTTCAAACAATAAATTACTATAAAACTTCGACTACTTTTTTAATCAAAAACTTTTATTTACCGTTTATCGAATGCCTTTAGGGTATTACGGTTTAAGTCTATTTTGAAGGAAAAAAAGAAAGCATTAAAAAAATATTGAGACAAATCAAATTTAGAAAAAAGTATTTATTTGGATTTAGTTTAAGAAAGAGCTGTAAGAATATGAAGGATAAAATTGGGACTCATCGTGGGTGGTCTTTTTCCTCCAAAAAATGGCATTCGATTATGTGCATATTATTTTTGCCAAAAACGCCAAAAATTTTTGTATATTTTTTCCTTACAAACCTAGAAAAAAATAGTAGTTCTTCTTCTTCAAAGTCTTTCCGTTCCTTTTTACTTTTGCTTCTTTATTTTTTTTTCTTTTCTTTTCTTTTCTTTTCTTTTCTTTCTTTTCTTTTACTTTTTTTTTGTCCAAAGTTTCTCTAAAAATCGTGACACACTCTTCCTTATTTTTCATCAAAAAAATGAACACTTTTTGAGACAAACGAACAAGCCCACCCAAGTCACTTCAGTTGATTTTCAATGGCAAAAAAATATTAAAAAGCGAAGTCAATATACTATGGGAAAGAGAGAAAAAGAGGATTCGAGAAACACCACAACCAAAGATATATTTTTATCTATCTATCCATTTTTCTACCATATTTATAAAAATAGCTGCTATCAATTTGTGGTCCTTTTTTTCTCTTTTTTTTCTTTCTCTTTTGAGGATTTATCTGTTTTTGTTGTTACATATCCTTTGCAAATAACGAACGCTAAAACCGAAAAAAAGTTCGAAAAAAGAATTTTGCCGGAAGAAAGATAAAATTCAAATACTTTTTTTGATCAAATTTGTAACATTGATAAACTTTAGAAGGTTCTGATATCAAAGTAAATAAAATAAATTCTTCAAAATCATTCATATGACTTGGTTGTCAATGAGACCCTAAGTAAATGAAATAAATTCAAAACAATTTAGAATCATTTGAAAAAAAATTCCCATGAAAGAAAAAGAAAAGAAATAGGGGCAACTTTTCAAAAAAGGTAAAATAATTTTAATTGTGATTTAAAACAGTATTTAAAAAACAGGTCTTTTTGCTCCGAAACATGACTACCGTATACCTCAAAAAAAAGAATAGCAAAAAATGTTAACAAATGTTTGGGAATATCATAATAAAAAGAATTTTTTTCTAAATTTAAAATCCTTAAAACATTCTGACGTCACATACTATAAGTAATTCCCAAAAAAAGAAGTGTCTAAATAAAAAGCAATAACATTGAATTAAAACAAGAGCTGTACAAATTAATTTTACATGGAGGGGGTAAAAAATGAAATTTTTTACCCCCTCTTTTTTCATCTTCAAATTTCAAACAACTATATCAACCACATAAAAAATAAGGGACCCCAGAAATATCAAAACATTTGGTCTAACTTATAAAATTTTTTTTGATAACCCTGTAAATTAGCCAATTAAATTTTTTAAAACATAAAAATGTGTGTGTCCATCCTTGAACGCGAAATTACGCCTTCAAAATTTTCTTCCTCAAAAAAAATAACAACAGAAGAGAAAAGTGAAAAACGTATACACGGACATTTCACGTCGCACATGTATCAAAGCATTCTTCTTTTTGACAAAACAAATGCCTTACAGAGATGAAAGGAAAGAAGTTTAACGTCGAAGAAGGACCACCCGTCTGCGCTCTCCCTTTTATACACGACAAACACATGTACACCAGAAACAGGCCACCCATGTTGTTTTAGACAACAACAAAAATAAGTATTGCTGAAGATTTTTATACTATAGAAGAAAAAAGAATAAAAATACATATATAAAAAGAAGGAAGGGTGAAAGGCAAAACCATAATCAAAGAGATTTGCCGTTCTTCAATCGTTTCAAGGACATTTCAAAAGAAAATTTGCATAAAAATCACAGAAGACACTATGACATTTGTACCACATCATTTACATAAATCTATTAATTACTTTTGGGAAGACGACCATTTTTTGAAATTTTTTGAATTAAAAATACCACCAACAAAACCGGTAATTTGTCTTTTAGTCATTTTTGATGGGCAAAAGGCAAATTGACAAATTTTTTTTTCAAAAAAAATTGATTCTCGAAAATTGGTTAGTTGGAAAATAAAGTAAACGCATACCAAAAAGAAGCATATTAAAGAAAAAATAGATGTTTTTTAAACATGCACTAAAGTTTTTTAAATCCCTTAATATTTAAATTTTTGTTTTTTCTTTTTTTCTTTTCAACTCTTTACAAAAGTTTTAAACATTTTACTTCTTTATTCTTTTTTAAATTTATTTCAAAAAAGAACGTTTTTAAACGCATTGAGCGTATTTCCTCCGTAAAATACATTTTTTTCGACCGCACGCAAAGTGAAACTGCCTTTACCACGGCAATGAATGTGACAAAAGATTTCCGAACATCTATAGCCGTTTTTTTCTCCTTCTTTCATTTTATTTTTGAACACGAGGTTTCCTCTCTTCATCGAACATTTTTTTTTCTTTTTAAGGGATAAAAGGATAAAAGAAAAAAAAAAGTTTTTTTTATTGCCGGAACATGAAAAGTGACGGAGACAGACAAAATGCTTGAAAAGTAAGTTAATTGAAAAAAACATTTTTTGGGCCTTCATTGAAAACCTTCATGAAACTATGCTACATTAATCTCTCTTTCAATTAATTCCCAACCAAAGATGAAACCCTATACACTACAGTAATCTTAGCTCTTAGTGACCAATTAATCAAAACCTTATTTAAATTTTTTTTCTTACAAAAGATATGTTTTTTAAAGATATCACTTGTTCTACAAAATATGTAAAAGAGAAGAAAAAAGTTTATGACCAATTGTGGCTTACCTTGTAATCGCATATGTGGAAAAAATGGCGGTCTCAAGGGAACTCTTGGCATACCACCGGCACCACCATATGCATATGGATTCCAACAATTTGGAGTTTGTTGTCGCAAAACAGCATTCATAAGATATCTAAAAATCAAATTTATGTTATATTTTTTTGCCTTTAAGCTTGATCAAAAGCTTACGCATTTTGAAAACGAGCTGCAGCAACATTGTAAAAGGTTGCAGGATTGTTGAAGCACATTTGTCGAAAATGTGATGAAAGTAATGGCATTTGTGGAAGGTTTGGAGTATTTGGCGGTGGTCCAACTATTGAAGAAGTAGATGAGGATGGAGGTGATACAACTGAACTTCCTGATTCATCTCTTGCAACTCCTGATGATGCATCTGATTCATTTGAGACAACTGAAGATTCTTCCATTCCAGAATCAATCGAAACATTTGATCCTTAAATGACCACCGATGGTTATTGCCGTAATGATTGCTGAAAATTAAAACTTACCAAATGAAGATCGAATATTATTTGCAACACTAAAATCTCCTAATGACCCGCTATTTGTTGAAAGTAAATTATTAGATTTCATATCACCAAATATTCCACTTGATGATGTTGTTCCTGTACTAACAAGTGATGAAGAAGATGATGAAAATTCTGTATGAACCCGTGGAGTTTGTGGTGGAATAAATTCATCTCCATCGTCTTCATCATTATCACCCATTGTTGCTGCAACTGATGATGGAGGATTTATATCTTCGTTATGATTGCTTTCACTACTTCTTGTTAATGCTGCCATTCTTCGATCTTCTTCTACTTCACTCCACAAATGATGTAATGATCTGGCGCGGTTTGCGGTTTCTCCACCGCCACCGCACCGTTCTTGAACAATGATTGGAGCCGTGGTTGCTGCTGCTGCTTTTTTTCTCTCTTTCAATAATAACAACCAATTTTTACCGTATATTTTTTGGTAACATTAAGGCACATAAAGTTCAAGAAAGAAATTAGGCACTTTTGGAATAAATTTTTTGAAAGAAGAAAATGAACTGAGGCAATCTGAAAAATGAAAAAAAAGCAGATGAAAAAATGTCAAAAGTTTTTCACAAAAAAAATATTTTTTCACGAAAACAGAAAAAAGATTTAACCGCTTACACAAAAATTTTCAAAACAATTGCAGATTGAAAAAGAAAGAAATTAAAACCCCAAAAATACCTAATCAAAAGCTTTTAATGATCACCTTTCTTCTTTCAATCTTTTTTTTTATTTTTCTTAACATTGATTCAAAAATTTTTATAACAGTTAATGATGACAGCGGACACGTATAAAAAAAGCATCATTAATTTTCAGTTGTTTTTTTATGCTAGACTTTTATCACGGGTCGCAGAAAAAAGAAAGAGATACTAATCGATCAGTAAAAAAAAGAATTTGTGATATAAAATCATTTAAATCAAATACCCAAAGTGAGAAGTTCATTGCGGCTTTTTTTTCGCAATTTATTTTATTTCAAACAAAAAAGGATGAAAGATTACGGTATATAAAAAAGGGGCAAAGGATAAAGAAAAAAAATTTTTTTTTGCCAGAACGTTAACAATTAATTTCAAGGAATTCCTTTTTCTTTTATAAAAGAGCCTTTCGTGATTTGATCGATGTCACATCAAAAATTCCTTTCATCGAAAGAAGGGTATATATTCAACAAATGCATAAAAAACACCTTTAAATATTGACCCATTAATTTTTGCCTACTACAGCTGTCAACTTCATCGCATTTAATAGACTTCTAATTTCTTGCAAGACCCCACTGTTTTAATCATTCTTTTATAGTATAGTATAAAAAAAACTTGCTGCAACTGGTTTATATTTTAGAAACAAAAGTATTCAAAAAAAAATTTTATCACCAAAAAATTAGAAAAAAAATTAACGATAGTTCATCGCGTGTTGAATTTTTTCTTAAACTAAATTTTTTTGCAAAAGGTAAAAAATTGAAACATTTTTTTAATAGCTTGATTCTTAGTTTTTGTTACTGCAATTAAATTAATTATTTTCAAATAAAGTAAATGCATAAAAAATATCTGCACGTAAGAAAGTTATAATTATTTTAAAAGAAATGTGATTTAGTTACGTTATCTAAACTACCACAATCATTTATTAGAGAAAAAATGTCAAACCCCTGAAGGCACAATATGAGGAAGAAACGGCAATGCGCATGTATTAGTATTAAATGCTGTCAGAAAAGAAGAAGAAAAAAAGTGCCTGCAAAAAAAATTTGAATGGCATCATACGGCTTTTTCCGGTCTAAAAAACGACTGCAACTTCTTCTTTTTTAAATGTGCCAAGAACTGAGGGCAATGTCAACCGCCTTTTTGAAAGCCTTGAATGTTGCCGACCTCAATGTTGCGAAGCCCATAAAAAACGGGGCAGCTTGCAGAAACAAAAAAAGAAAGAAAAGAAATTGTCTTTAAGACTCCAGATTGACTTCTTTTTTTGTGGTAAAAAAAGAAGGAGGGATAGGTTTTTTGAAGAAAAAAAGTAAAATAAACTAAAACAAATGAACAGGAAGAAAACAATAAAAAAAAGTAACGAAATGATGTCTCTTAAAAAAAAATATTTTTGGCGAAATATTTTTTACGATGTTGAACTCCAAAAACAAAAAAATTACCTTTGAAACAAAAGCAGTTACAGTAAAAAAATGAAAAAACTAAAGAACCCAAAATCACGTCCTAAAAGGTCCATTCGAATGCCAAAAAAGAGATAGCTTTTACAAGTATCAGCAATATCTGACACACAATGATGATGATGAAAAAAATCTGGAAAAGATAAGACTGAAGAAGAGAAGAAAGGCAGAAGAAAAATCGCAACATCTGGGACTGACTGTCAATAACAATAGCTCAAATAGCAGCATCCTGTTGAAAACAACTCTGTGTTTTTTTTTCAATAAGAAGAAAAAAGAAAGAGTGAAACAAATAAAAGAAGAAAAAAAGGCGGCGTTTACGCAAATTTGTAGATCAAAAAATGGTGGTGACATTTACTTAGGCAAAAAAATATAATATCGTAAATATTACCCTCAAAAAATCCCAAAAGAATTGAAAAAAGTTGGGTATGATTAATTAAAAAAAGGTTGAAATACATCTTCATGCGTAAAAGGTGGTGGTTGCCATAGCTAAAGTTAAAAAAACTTAAGCTCATTAAAGAATTAAAAATAAAAAATAAAATCTTTTTTTTGAAGGAACATGGGATTTAAATTGTGGGAGGTCGCTATCAACCGGATATCTTTGAAGTCTTTTGTTTCATTGTTTTGACAAATAAAAGAAATACCCGAAATAAAATTTTAAAAGCTAATAATTCTAATCAGGAAAAAAAAGAAGAATTCTTTTAACACAAAAAAATATAATTTGATCAGGAAAAAAAGTAATCATCAACAGGCAGAAAGAGAGAGAGAGAGGTGGTCCATTTTTGATGTTCCCTTTTCCACAAAAAAATAAATAAAGTTCCTAAATTCTTTGTCTCGTTGGGTCCGTCTGTCAGCAACGTCAGAGACGTACAAAAGTGCAATCTATGTATTAAAAAAACGCCTGCCACAACATAGGTTGAAAAAAGGGGGTTAAAAAAAAGAAAGGTAAACGACAAAAAGATGAAAGATTTGTACTTCTTCTTCAAAAAGAAAGAATTTTTTTTAAAGACTTTGACATTGCAAAAATGTCCGATTTTAAGCGGTTGTTGCCCGCCATCGACGTGGTACATGAATTTATTTTATTGCCAATTTTATTTTCAAATAAAGAATAAAAAAAATCTTATTTTTAAAACAAATATATAAAATAGAAACAAAAGGTCAAAAGAACAAATTATAACCGAAAAAAAGGCTATGTTATATCCGTTGTTTTAAAAATAGAAAAATAAGGCAAAATTTATGACGTTTATTAGCCAACCAAAAAGAGAAAAAAAATGGCTGTACAAATTAGTCTAATCCAAATTCAGCAATATTTGAATTTAATTTCAATATTGAGAGGGGAAAAATATGGAGAGAAAAAAAACGGCTCTAAAAACTACAATTTTCTTTGGTGGCGTGTTTTTTTTGGCCGCTAAAGGCAGTAGTTTTTTGCCATCCCTCTTTTTTCTTTTTCTCCTTTTTTTGCTTCCAATTTATCTTTGCCTTTTTTGCATTTTATTTTTTTGGTTACATGATAATACTCTTTTACAGATGAAGAGAAAAAAGAATAATGAAAAGAAGAAGGTCTAACGTTGCAATCACTTAAATGATGTTTTTTTTGTTTTATTTCATAGATAGTTTTTTTTTCTAACGGAAGCAGTTACAAAAAAAAACCCCAGCAGCAGCATTCACTTGAAATTCAGACCTTTTTTTGTTGTCAGTGAAAGCCAATTTAAAGTGCACATTTCAACAGGCGCAGCAGTTGCAGTTGCATTCAAAATTTGGGTGTTCCTTTTTCCTCCCTATATTCATGTTTTTTGGGTACGTGCGTCTCTCACAGCAATTTTTTTTGTCTGAAGACAAATCCCAGGTTTTAATGTAACCACTTGTAACAAGTATATATATGTATATAAGCGCTACTCGTCTGACTATTACAGCCGTTTTTCTAACAACAACAAAAAAGAACGCTGGAAGAAGCGTGCGTCGACGTTGACTTTCCTCTCTTAGCGTCATAATACAAGGAGAAAAAAAAACAGCCGTGAAATACGACCACCCGCACTATAAGTCGCGACGATTCTTGACACGAACAAAAATAGCTAATTTTTTGATTTTTTAAACATTAGTTGGATCAAAGTTTTTGGTATAAATGCTATTTATATAACTTTTTAATCATTTTTATTATTTTCTTATTAAAAAGGGATAAATTCCTCATCGATTGATACCAAGATCATTGAAATTGGTCACACATACACTATTTTTCTTAGCTATAAGCGATTTTGCATGTTAAACATTAGATACAATTATTCCTACCTGCCAGCAATTCTACATTTTTAAATCATCTTTTATATCACAATAGATAAAAAAACATATTTAGAAAAAATGTAATTCAGCTTTTTTAGAATCTGAGTGAAATTTTCCATTAATTTTTGCAATGTTTTACATTGAAACACAAGAAATTGCTATATTTCGTGTTAAACATTGCAAAAATTAATGGAAAATTTCACTCAGATTCTAAAAAAGCTGAATTACATTTTTTCTAAATATGTTTTTTTATCTATTGTGATATAAAAGATGATTTAAAAATGTAGAATTGCTGGCAGGTAGGAATAATTGTATCTAATGTTTAACATGCAAAATCGCTTATAGCTAAGAAAAATAGTGTATGTGTGACCAATTTCAATGATCTTGGTATCAATCGATGAGGAATTTATCCCTTTTTAATATTAAAAAAATAAAAATGATTAAAAAGTTATATAAATAGCATTTATACTAAAATCTTTGATGAATTAATTTTATTAAATTTTTCGTTTTTTGTGTTTGGCAAAGTGGCAGTAAACAAAAACCTTATAGTGCACCCGGCGAGCTCCGGGGCACACTTTTCGCAAAAAATGAAAAAAATGGTCAGCAGCAAAAAACACGTTAAAACAAGTTTTATGCTTCTTTCCAAAGTTGTGATTTTTGATTAGAATCAAAAGCTAAATATTTTTTACACTTTGGAAAAAATTCAGAGAAAGCAAATGATTATTTTTTTATCCCATTTCAAGTAAAAAAAATTACTCTACTTGTAAAAGCTCGAATGTGGTATTCCATCATTTATAAAACTGCTTAATAAAAAAGGGCAATGAAAAGTATATAAAAGGTAACGTCAGTTCTTTCAAAAAATATTATTCCCTAATGACACGATTAATATTGAGACCTATCGTAATTATTAAAAATGTAATAGCTAAATATAGATAAAAGAAAGTTCTCAAAAAACGTTTTGGGTGTGATAAAATTATAAAACAGAAGTTTTTTTTCGAAAGTTAAATACAATATTTAAAAAAAAGTTTAAAATTTCTCCTTAGTACTATAATAAATTTAAGCCATTATAAAAGTAGCCCTTTACCACCTGGACTTTAATCATTTTTAGTTTAAATAGAAACATACTTTTTGGTGGTTTACTTTACTTTAAAAAATTTTAAGAAAGAAATAAAAAAAATTTAAGGTTTCAGACAAAAAAGAGAAAAATCCAATCGTCGTCGATTACCCCTTTTTTCACATAAAAATAACATCAGACTTGAAGAGTATCTTAAATTTTTTCACAAAGAAAAAAAATTAATTGAAGCTATAAAACAATGAAACAACCAACGGGAAAGAGAAAAAAAAACTCACAACAAGATGTTGCGAGTTAGTGTTTGAATCTATCAAATAAAAAACATAAGACAAGAGAAAAAACGTCTATGAGGTAAAAAGAGAAAAAAACTTGCAAAGAAAATAAGCATCATCAAAGGAAAAAAAATTTTTTAACGAGGGGTTGTTTTAAAACATCCGATAAACCGATACGCATAAGAAACAAGGTCTTTTTTTGCAACACCCTCTGGCAGCCCTGGTTTTTTTTTCTTGTGAAATTGAAATGAATATGTATTAAAAAAATATAGAGGAAAGAAGAGGGCAAAGTGAGTGATTGTAATTCAGAAGGAAGGAATTGACAGCTTGAGGTTAATCGACATTGTTTCGATTCTAAAAACTGACAGGACCCCTTTTATGCCAAAAAAAACCATCCGAAAATTAATTGATCTTCAAAGGAGGTGAAATGACTAACACCGATGATACAAAAAAATCAGAGTGAGAGAGATACCCCGGATGTTTGAAAAAAAAAGTAACCTGGGATGAAAGAGTAATAGGTTTTTAGAAAGCGCGGGCAAAGGGAACAGATGTAAGGATAAAAAAAAAGAAGCGAACACCAAGAATGAAACGAAGAAGAGTCTTATGGGACAAAAAACAACAGAAAGAGAAATAGATATTAAAGAAAGGTTTAAAAAAAACAACAAAAAAGATGATGATGATTTTTGAATATTGTTGAATTGAAATTTGAAATGGCTACGGCTAATTGCCTATTGCATGAAATCGTCTTCTTTTTTTTAACGCAGGAAAAAAAGCAATAATACTCCTATATATGAATCGGCGTATTTGATACTTAAAGAAAAAAAAAAGATGGGAAGAAAAGGGAATAAATCAAAGCAATATACATTTAAGTTTTCGACATTAACATTAACTTTTTTTCTTCGTTCTTCTCTCTTCTTCTTTTTTTTGAAGTTGAAACCTCATTGATTTTTGTAACATTTTTAAAAAAAAGAATAAAATTAATGATTGTCGGTAGCTAAAAGATATATTTTTTTATTCTGAATAATACTCAATTTTTTAGTGATACGCTAAATGCTTGCACAAAAAAAGAAAGATGAAAGTCAGACAGTAAAAAATAAAAAAAAAGCAAAAAGGGCAAACAAAAAATTAACGCAGCTAAGGGAAAAAAAGGAGAGAAGAGGGAAAAAAAATAAACGCAAACGTTTTCAAAAAACGTCTGAGGATAGTCAAATCGCTCGGAAGTCGTCGGATGGTGAGGTCCTCTCAATACCACACATAAAATATAATATAATATATTTTGTTTGCTGTTTTTACTTACAAGCAAGGCCGCGAAAGATGTGAGGCAATAGACTGTGTTTTTTTTTGTATTTGAGTGTTTAACAAGGTATTACTCAAAAAGAGCAGCAGCAGATACTAAGCATCAAAAGTAGTAGTAATAGTAATTAGATCAAACCTCAAAAGTTTAAATTTCGATGGGGACAAAAAAAGAAAAAGAAGGAAAAAATCAACGAAACAATAAAAGACAATCGCTAAAAAAAGAAGCAAATAAACAAGTGAGGGATACTGTAGATTTCCTTATTCAAAAAAAGAGGAAGAGGAGAAAACAACAAAATTTTGAAAGATTTCAATAATAAGAAATGTTTGTAAAAGTAAAATTTAATGAAAAATTTAAAAAAAAACTTCAGGAAAGTTCATAAGGTGAATACAATTTAAAAATAAGGTACAAAAAAATTTGCATTGTATGCCGTTTTTTTTAAATTTCAACAGGAAAAGCTTTTTTTATATATAAGGAGTTGGTCGAAACATGTACTTTTACTTAAAAAAATTAAACTTAATTTTTTTCTTCAAAAATTAGTTAAGGAGAGAAAAAGAAGGAGTACCGTCAGAATTGGTGCAAAACTCTGAAATTTATGTCCGCGACGATCAAGTTAAACCACCTGCAGGGGCTATAAATTTCTTGTCATCAAATGAGAACTTCTTCTTTCCAATTCCTCCTTCCTTCTTCTTTGAAACATTTTTCTCTGTCTTCTTTCGTTTTTTATATTTCAAACTACTTCATTTCATTCTGTATCGCTATTTGCAACAATAGGCAAGCTGATCGTGTTCTAATTTATGCAAAAAACTTTAATGTTTCTTTTTTTTCTTTTATAAAAAAAATTTCAACGTACGCGCGAATTTTTTCAGTATTTATGTCTCAATAGCTATAAAAATGTGATAGGACATTATTTCAATGGTTAAAAGAAAAAAAATGAAATGAAAAACTCTTTTTTTACATTTTAGAAACAATGCTACCATTTTTTTGTTCTTTATTTGCAACAGTAGAAATGATGATAATTTGTGGCTCTTTTTTTCGGTGCCATCATTAAGCTATTATATCCAATTTATTGCCTTGCCCAATTTTAAAAAAAACTAAAAAAATTATGTGATTGTTGCGGTTTCGGTTCTTTTTTTTGATGCGGCTCGAAAAAAAATATGAATGACAAAAAAATTGTTGTTTCATTTATACATATATTTTTTTATTGACAATGGAAACAAAAACATTGCCGTTTTTGGAGTTGAATTTATATGCTTTTCTTCTTTCTTTCTTCTTCAAAACTACATGTGTTGCTCTCACTCTTCGTTTTTTTATTTCAAAAAAAATAAAAAAGAACCCTTTTAAAAGAGAGCTTGAACACACAAGACTCAAAGAGAGAAAAAAAAACAAAAATTGAACGCCTGTCACACTGGTGTGGGGCAGCAAAAAATAAAAAGAAAAAAGGGAACAGGCGCCGACTGGCAAGAACGCATAAAAATTTTAACCTCGGATGGAAGGGTTTCATTGAAGGAAACCAAAAAAAACGAGACGAAGAAAGAGAAAAAGAGGACTTTAATAGCAGCAATGAAAGAATGCATAAAAAAACCTATTGAACTTTATAATATCAAAAAAATATGAAAGAATCCGACAAAGTTTCAAAAACCGGGAAAAATCACAATTTTTTTAAACAAAAAACAGAATCTTTTTTTTTCAAACTTTTTGACGAGGTAGTTAATATTTCCTTTTTTTCTACAAACAAAAGATTCATTTTTACAATCTCTCGTTACTATTTTCTTCTTCTTCTTTTCTTTTTTCACACCTTTGTCTCTTTTTATTTTTTTTTGAAAAACATAAGATTGCTGTTAGTCATATGCTAATGAGGAAAACTAGCGGCGCCAAAAACAACAAAAAGAGGATGCGCAAAAAGAAAAAAAATAGAAAGAATTGAAAAATTATTAAAAACCAAAATTTTGAAAGACAAAAAAAAAAGATTTCATTAGTTTATTTGTGATGAAAAAAAATAAGGGTAAAAAAGACCGTAACCTTTTCAAAAAGGAAAAAAAAAGAGAGAGAAAAACTTTTGAAAAATAAAAATGGCACGATTGGAATATGCAAGCAATATGGATAACTTTAATTAATGAAAAAACCTGTCAAAGAAATTTTTCTAATTATTCAAAAAAAGAGAAGAGATTACTTTGCAACAATGTGTCTACAAATATAACTTTTCTTTTGGCATTAAAAGGTTAGTTGTAAAAGTGAATCAATGGGAAAAAAGAAGAAAAAGTTAAGAAAAAAACAAAGGAAATAAGCATCGTAAAACAAATGCTAAGTTTTCAAATGCAATCCAAAATGTACTTCATACTTTTTTTTCGAAAGACTTTAATGGTCTTATACTTTTTTTTTAGTTTCTGATAGAAGGTAAAAAAAGAAGAAGAAAAATGGGGGACCTTAAATATAAAGGAACGGAGGCAAGTAAAAAAAAGAAGAAAAAAAACAATAAAGGATAAGCTGCTGCTGTTGCCGAGGTAAAACATCAAGAGAGAGACGTTCCTAATAATCATCAAAAAGATAGTGATAATAAAAGCAATTTTGTACTTTCATCAACGAAAAAATCTTTTTATTATCATCTGTCTATTTTTTAACCACCCATCAAGTTGCCCTGATAACAATGTTGCGGAATAAACACATTGATGATGAGATTTATCATAAGCTTTATATAAAAAATTTTTTGATAATAAGTTTTTTTTGGCTAGGACACACGCGTTGATTTGCTGCTGTTGTTGCAGCTACAGCGAAGTTTAAATTGACGCCTTTCTACTTCTTTTTTTAGTGGTATATTGAATGATCCCAAGATTGATAGGATGGCGCCGTCGCAAATGAAAAAAAAGAAGAAGAGAAGCGTTAAACACAAACAACAAGAAAAAATCACTGAAATGAAGAAAGAAAAAGAGAAAAAAACTACTGGGCGGCTAAATATTTTTTTGGTCGTTTTTGATACAAACAAGAACATTTTTTTCTGATTTCCAAAAAAAAATGTTTATGAATGAGTCTGCAAAAGCTTTAAAAAAAACTTCTCATTATTTCATTTTTTTACTTGTGAATAAATCAAAAAAACGGAATAAGTAATAACAAAGATTTATTAATATTTAAATATCAAAAAAAAAGAAATATTTTAAAAGAGAAAATGTTTTCAAAAAAGGCACTATTAAATGTGACAATGTTGATCCGGAAGAAGGCAACGAATAGGGCAAAATAAAGCACAACAATTGATATAATATTTTCTGGGAATAAATATTATTTTTTGATTATGTTTATAGTTTTTCTTTATACAACATCTTTAAAGGCCATCAAAAACTCTGACACGGGATTTGGAAGAGCCACTTCCACTCTGAAAAAAGTGTTACAAAAATTAGACTTAATTTTAAAAAAAAGTTTAAAAGTATTAAATTTGAATTTATTAGTATTTTAAAAAAGATCAGACAAAAATTAACATTATTTTGCATACATTAAAACAAAAAACGAACACCGCATGTTTTTAAGCACATTTAACGCGTGTTATTTTTTTCATGTTTTTTGACTTGCCTTTTTTTCTAATAGGAATAATACATTAATAAATCTCTGTTTGACTAAAGCCATATAAAAAAGGGATTTTTTAAAGACTTTTTTATTCGTCAAAACTTTTTACCTTTCGAAGTGTTGAATATTTATCCCAGCCATTATTCATATTATTTTCATGCATTTTATCGTAATCACTTTGACGATCTTCAATTTTTAAAGCTTCAATTTCTCGACGAAATTCTGAAAGCCGATCACGAAAATCTTGATTTCGCTTTTTATAATCTTCATTTTGTTTTTCCATTTGTGTTCGAATTCCTTCAAGTTCTTCATTGAAGTATTGGCTTGAATAGGTTGCAGGAAATTGTCCAGGATTTGAATATCCATTAAATAAGGGGTCATGCTTGGCAAAAGAATTTCGACCTGGTGGAGCTGCATCACCTTCTGCAGCATTTTCAGCAACTAAATCTTCGGATACTCGAGATCTTGCTAAAAATAATTTTTGCTTTTTAACATTCAAAAGCTCGAAAAAATAGAACGAACAAGGTGAAAGATTTTGTATTGCATAAGTCAAATATGAAAGATATGGTTCATCATTATTTAATCCCATTTGACTTGAATATGTTTTACCCGTTTCTTGCATTAGCCGATGTGCAAGAAGTTCTGCATCCCTGACTTTCCGCTCTAATGCAATCTTCATTTCTTCTGCTTCAATTTGTGACATTTTAATTCGGCTTACTTCTGCTTCAGCTTGATTTGCACGTTTTGAAAGTTCAAATGCTTCTTCTTCAGATATTCGAGCCTTTTCAGCAATTGATTTATTTGTCTCTTCTGTACTTCGTAACATTTCTTCCAAGACATTTAATCGATCATTTACCATATCTACTTCTTGTCGAAGTCTATCTCGTTCAAGTTCAGCTTGAATTCTTTGTTCATGCTCTTTTTGCCAGCGTGTCATTTCTTGCTATAAAAATACAGGCTATTGTGGAAGAAAAGGATTAAAAAAATTGAGGAGGGAAAAAATGAGGAAGAAAAAAAATCAGTCAATAATATCTCCCTACCGATCGCTTTGCACGTTGCTCTTGCGCTTGTGATTTCATTTGTTGTATTTCTAATGTATCAGCTTGTCGACGACGAAGATAAAGATTATGTGTTCCAATACATAAATCCAAAATTGAATGATTTACCGAAGTTTCTTGAGCTCGAAATTTGATTTTACTTTTATCTGTGACTTTTATGGTAAAAAGTTTATTATTAAAATGAATATTTTTAATTTCACTCCATGCAAAAAATGGTCGAGGTGACATTCGACTTGAATTTTCATAGATTCCTAATCCCTGAGCAGATATTCCAAGAAGTAAGTCAGTATCTTTTTGATTATAAATTGGATAATATTGTATACCATACATTGATAGATCTTGTGCAACTCGAAGATATTCCATTTCAGCTTCTTCGCTAAAGCTTTACATGGATTTGGTTCCAAAATCGAATAATGACTTACACAGTTAAGCCACTATTATTTAACCACCAATTTCGAATTCTATCTTTCCACATTTCTGAAGTCATTTCATATTGATCAATGACAGATTGGGGTAATAATTTATCAAGTTCAAGTTCAATATCTTGCTCATAATCACCATACTAAAATTTTATTCATCCACTTATCGTGATTATGAATGCTTAAATTTTGTAATTGAAAAATTTTACCATTGCTTGAACAGCAAAAGATGCTAAAAGAACAGCAGCTTCAGGTTGGCAATAAAGATCCATGGATAAAATGCTTTGTTTAATTTGTAAGAAGAATAAATGCCGAGTAATATCTTGTACTAATTCATCTTCAATAACTTCAGGATAAAATTTTACCAAAAATAAAAAGAAATAGCTTCCATCAGCTTGTCGGACAACGCCTTGACTAAGAATCTAAGAAGATATAATCAGTGTTATTTTAAAGGATAAAACTACAGTATGAAATTAACCTTTTTGTCAAGTTGTAACCAACATGGAAAACCTTTTTTATTTGTATGTTGTAAACCAAAATACCAAACTTCACGCATTCCAATAATTCTACAAACCATATCAAACAAATCTCGACCATAACAATTTGCCTAATAAAATTATATTCAGTTATTTCTTGCAAATGGATCGAGAAAAAGGATCAAACCTCAATTGGGATTGCTTCTAAATCAGCATCCATGGTTGTAACTTTAACATAAATAAGACGCTTACTGCGTCCAGAAAGTAAAAAACTCATTATGAAAAATATATAATCTTAAACAAAAAATAATCTAGTAAAATCTTTTTAACACCTTCAAATAATATTTAATTAATATCCACCGAATAAAATTATATAAGGCACTTAATATATTTTAAAGAACTTTAAATAATATTTAAATTTTTACATGGTCAGCTCTAAAATAGCTTAAAATATTTGTAAATTAAACAGCAAGAAAGAAATGTATTTTTTTCTTCTTCGTTCAGTTAAGATGTCGACAACAATTTACGTGTGCGTCGATCGGCAAGAACAAGAAAAGAACAAGAGAGATGGAGAGGAGAGGCGTTGCAATTTCTTTTCTCTCCTTTTTCTCACTAAAAGGAATAATCTTAAGACGAAATGATTTTTTTATAAAGAAAAGAAAATGCTGATTTGATTGCCGGCAATATTGCCCGATTTATTGCAAATTTTGCAATATTTAATTGATATAAGCAAAGGCCCTATTGTGTTTTGTTAAACATAAAATGATGTCACTTTTGTATGGAATAAAAACTATTTTTTATGGCTTTTATGCAAATTAAAATTTTATTAATAAAATTTATTTATTTAAAATTTTAAAAGAATACAATCGGCAAAGAATCATTACATTTTTGATCTAATGTTTTACCAAATTTATAATGAGAAAAGATAAGCCAAACAGTTAAAATTAATCCAATCCCGCCAACAGCTAAATACATACGAGCAAATCCAATATTTCGAATTCCTAGCCAAGAGGTTACGGTAATAAAAACAAATTTTTCAATTTCACTATCTGGACAAAATGTTGTTTTAATTTCACCAGTTATCTGAAAAAAAGGGGAAAAATGTTAAATTGTTTTGTTGATATTATTTCTACCGTATATTGCCCTTGTGGTAGACCATGCTTGAAAATACCAGTTTTTTTAACTTTTCGATACGGTTTAATAAATGTTGAAAAAGCTGCCCTTCTTTTCCAGACTAAATAATCTGTATTTTGAAGTCCATTGTTTGAGAAGTTTTTCATATCCAACTGATAAATTGGTGTCTTCCAACAGTCAGAATATACTATTGTACAATTCTTAAAGAAGCGTTGCCATTTTGCCGGATCTTGAATGCCATTAAGTAGCTTTGGATTTTTGTAATAATTTCGATCTTCATCTTGTAGAATTCCTTCTTGTGTAAATGGAACATTCGTCACATTTTCAGTTCCATATTCTTTTTTAACGGAAAAAACATCTTGATACATGTAATCTGAACCTGCACCACAACGTTTTCTAACTCTTGGAAGTTCATCAATATGATCTTCAATCACTCCCACTAACCAATCTCTTCCATTAATTACTGTGTCATTTCCTTTGCAATCCTAAAAAATGTTTTTGAAAACGAAAAAACACCATAGGCATACTTCAGAATATAATAAAGCTTGATGATAAGTTTCAGCTTCATAAGTTCGATAATTTTGATAAAAATTAGTTAGTCGATACATTACAACAATATCTCCATTTATATCAGAAGAAATATTAAAGTGACATGGTTTCATTCTTTTTATTTTATCACTACTTTTATTACCATAATTATCAAAATCTTCTTCAATTTTGCAGGTCAGACGGCGTTCAATTGCTAAAATTCGTTCAATTTCAATTTTCATTAAAATTCCAAGTGCAATAAAGATCGAACTAATTAAAAATAAAAATATTATCATTGAAAATGGCTCATAAACAGGCTTCCAAGCATCCATTTTTTGTTGCATAATTTTTTCTTTAAATGTTAAATGTTTTGGCTTTATTCGAGTACAATTGGATGGCCGTCGAAATTCTGGAGTAACACCTTCATCATGAGCATAAGCAGGGTTAATATAGGAAGCTTTTCGATTCATTGATTTTTGTTAAAAACTAAAACAAATTTTTTATTTCACTGTTTTTTTTTGAATGCTTAAAATTTTTATGAATCATTTGTTCCTTTTTTCTTTTGAAAAATTTGCACCAACAATGAAATGTTAAAAGAAATAAATTAATCATAGCTTTATTTTTTTACAAAACAAAATCGATTGATTATTACTTACATACCCTTGGAAAAATGAAAGCATAAAAAGTTCAAAAACGTACAGTACCCTATTTTTGTTTGGCATTAACTTTAAGGGATTTTGAAGTAGATGAAAATGAAAAATTAAGTTTTGATTTATTTCCCCCAAAATTAATGCAAAAGATATTCATTGGATGTTCTTCGATAAATATTGAAATGTTGTAATCATTATTATTTGAGATTTGAATTGGAAGATTTTCACATTCATTGATGAGATCATTTTTTGAAAGAGCTGGGCATTCATTTAATGTACACGTGAGATTGCTGAAAGAGTCAGTATCACAAACTTTGATCCATTTCTGAAAATCGGAAGCTTTTATAAAATTTAAATATCAAAAAATTCAAACCTTTAAATAAGAAGCAAGACCATTCGTGCTTACAAGACATAACTGCAACATTAAAGCTGGAAAGGAATTTACAGCAATAAGCTGATGGAAGAATGAATCCGTAATTGATAAATATTTATGACCAGGTTTCATGCTGATTTTTGTAATTTGAAGTGAAGTTAATTGTGATAATTCAAGAATTTCAATATGTTCATCTGTAAAAGTATCTTCTCGAGCATTCGTTACATTCATTAAAGAAAATTGTTTCAAATCATTTTGACAATATCTTAGAAGATCTTTCATTGCAAAACTTGAAAGATTTCGCATATCACATTTATGAAACGATAAATTTGTAATTGAAAATTGCCGACAAATTGAAAAATGATCAAGTAAATAATTCATCAAGCTGTCATCGAGGTAGCCTTTTGGAATGTTCTAAAAATGTTTTATAGCTTAAAAAAACAACAGTTTTACAAAACTTACTTCAAATTGTAATCGGAAAATAGAAAGAAAACGAAAAACAAAATCAAAATAATTTCCATTTTGGACATCTTCATGGGTGAAAGTTAAGGATTTAACTGATACCTTGCTACCGTATTTGACACTTCTGAGAACAAATGCATTCGTTTCAGAGTTGTATGAAATTGTAAAACGGCTTGATTTTTTCGTTTCAAATTTTGAATCCAATTCATCAATAATAGTTTTCATTCGTCGATCTGCAAGTCGAAGGTTGCATAAATCTGGAGCTTCAAGATTTTGAAAAACATTCAGAAGGACTTCAGTTGGCATACTATTTAATCCATTTTCTTTCAGATAATAGCATCTATTGATATCAGAGTAGTTTGGCATTTTGGAATCCATAAGAAAAGAAAAACAATGCTAAAATAATTTTTTTGCTTAAAATAGTATAAAAATATTTGTATAAAGAAAAAGCGCGAACAAAAAGGGTTGTTTTTGCAAAAATGACTTTGCAATCTTGCAAAATTCTTTTAAAGCAGATGCTCTTTTTTTGATAGGAAAAACCCTTGCTCACGTGAAGAAAAAAACAAACTAATAAACAAAGTGAACACTTTTTATGTTGGTCAGTGAGAAGGCGGGAATGAAGCAGCTAAAGAATGAAAAGCCCCTTTTTAAACCCACCTCAAACATGTGAGACACATCAATATATGACAGTGAAAGACAAACACAGTTTGCACACTCGTTTTTTCTCTCTTTTTCTAAAACTAGATTAGATATGTATTTTTATATCTTTAAAAGTTATAAATAATCACCAATCTTTTTTTAGAAATATCAAAATTCTCTTTTTTAAAGATTCTCCAAAAAAATAGGGTAGACAGACAAAGCGGCATCCTTTTTTCCAAAAAAAAAGAGTGGTACTTTTTAGTTGTTTTTAACTTTCGTGGTGTTCACGTGAAATGACACCAAAAAATAAATAAATAAAAAGCAATCTTTTTTTTTTGCAATCCTAACTGGTGTTTTTTGAAACTCTGTCCAGAGAACAACAAAAAATAGAAAGATTAGAAACAAATGTCTGAAAGCAAAAAAAGAGGTATAGCTAATATTGCACGTGTTAAAAAAGGGTTTTCCTTAAAAATATTTTATAACAGAAAAGAAAGAATTATTTTAAGTGATATATTTTCTCAGACATTGTCTTTTTTGATCGTAAATCAAAGATTTTTGTAAACAAATTTATGATCATAAAAAAGAAATAAACAAAAAACAACATGTACACACAAAAAAGATTTTACAAAAAAAATAAGATGTCTATAATCTAGTTGGGGATCCGGCAGTCATTTCATCGCTGATATCGTCGGTAATGTGATTTCCAATTCTTTGTTTTAATGCAATTGTTTTATTATTGGCGGCAGCACCTTTTTTTAGACCTTGTCGAGCAATTTCGGCAGGTTGTCGATCATCATTTACTGTTAAAGATAATGGTCCTCGACTATCTGTTGTTTGAACTGAAACAGCACTATCTAAATCATTTGGTCGATATGTCATATATCCAATTATTGTTGCTAAAATTGACACTAATTTGCATACAACGGCTGAAAAAATATTTTATATTTAAATTTTTGTACAAAATGGATACAAAAATATGTCATTACCAACTCCCATAATTGTCCATGATAAAAGATTAGGATCATAAACAAGGCAAGATTGCTTTGAGCCACATTTTGATTCCTTCCATTTTAAACATGTGGTATCAATCATTAATCCGAACAATACCCCTCCGGGGATAAATCCTAAAATACATTGTTCGACTTTATCAGAAACGTGAAAAAAAGAATACCAAGCAATCGAAGGAAAGTCCAGTGAACACCAATTCCAAGAGTTCTTTGCTGGAAAGGAATTACTCGAAGCATAATCTAAAATTTTAAAATCAAAACGAAAATTTCAAAACAAGGATTACTTGTTGAGATGGAATTCCAGATGCAAAACTTGCAACAACAGAAAAAAATAAAAGAACAAGAAATAGCCACATTGGCCATCCACATTCTTTTGTACAAAATCCATTTACAATATTACTACCATTTGTTGATGGTAAAGGCGTCGAAAACAATGCCAAAAATTCATCCCTGCTATCACTGACGCAACTACAATCTGTCCATTCATCACCATTTGGATTTGCTATTCGTGTTCGGCAGCCAGCAAAACATGCCGAATAATATGTATTTCCAGTTTCATGATCACATACAGGATTCCATTCAGATTTGCAATCACAATCTGAATTACATTGTGATTTCAAACCCGTAAATGTTTCTGCTGTGCTAAAAATAACCTCGATTAAAACGATCTTTGAAAATGCGATTTTTATCTCTATCTCTTACGTGTTTTCATAACCCACATTTATACCAACAAAATTTCTTGCAGGGCATTGAATTAAAAATGATGTTATTAAAACAAGCGCGATGACATGACAGACAAGAATCATTTTAAGCATTCCACCAACTTGAAGATTCATTTGTCGAATTGCTGCTCCTCCAAGCATAACTCCGGCAGCAGCCGCAAATATTACCAATGCTAAATAAATAATAAATTTATTAATAACAGTATTTTTTTAAGATTTGGTTTATCATCTAATAATAAATTGTAACTTTTGATCCTTGAAAATTTATATTGTTTTTCGAAAGTTGAACTCCAAAGATTTGCATTTAAAAAAATTAGAGTTCAAAAATTAAATGCCAAATTTTTATGCTTATAAATATTGTCTCTTTTAAAAAATCTTACATGATAAATATGATGCTTTTGTTGGAGTTGTACTAAGAATTGTTTCCAAAATTTTAGGCATAAAAGCAGCAAAACCATTAATAACAATTGATTCAAAAATTCCCAAAACAATACACATAACAAAAGTTGGATTTCTCAAAATATTCTAAAAAGGTCAAAGGTTTCATTCTTGTTTTTGATTGCTTACTCATCATCAGGAAGTAATAAATTTAAAAAAATAAATTTTACCCAAATTGCTTTTGGTAAATTTTTGACATTTCCTTTCAATATTTCATCTGATTCATCAACCTGTGATACAGCATGACATTGATTCACATCTTTCATTCGATGTTTTTTTGCTTCCGGTAATTCTCTTGCAAACATTAAAATTGGGAATGCATTTATCACTGCCGCAACCGCACAAACCAAAAATCCAAGCCACCATGCTCCAACCCATCTTGGATCAGATGAATCTTTTAGAGGAACACTGAATTAAAAATTTGCATAATAAAATGAATTTTTTTTGTCTTTTATTTTACTTACGTTGACATATCAACTCGATCAAAATCTGTATAAATTGTCAAAAAATATCCCCCAATAAAAAGTCCAATAACAGGGCCAATACTTGTAACAACAGCATGAATGGCTTAAAAATAAATAAATAATTGTAAAATTTTTTTCTAAAAATAGATGATGATATACTAACCAAGATAAACAGGTGAAGCTTTTTGTGAAACATTTTCATCAATGTAAGCAGTGCCAATTGAAAATAAAGGTGTAGCACCAATTCCATGAAGTGTTTGGCCAAGTAAAAATATCAAAAAATATGGATTTAAATAGCTTGATGTTTCATCCGTTGCTCCAACACATACATCATCAAGTTCTCTAAATTAATGACCTTTTTGTAAAAATGATGGGGGCATTTTAAAATATTACCTATTTGTACATTGCCCATAATCAGTGGCATTTAAGCTTTCCCCAACAACATACGGTGAAACAATGTAATGTGGTAAAGCACAAACAAATGATCCCAAACCCATCACAAATGTCCCTAATCCAATCCATCGACCTTTATGCCCTGAAAAAAGAAGGAATTTCGTTTTTTGTACAAAAATGTTGCAAATCTTTTTTTTATAATTAATTAAATTAAAATCAAAAGAAAGTTATTTACCTGTATTACCCCAATGACAGACAGGAAAAACTGCTATTAAAACTGCAAAATCATACCAACTTGAAATAATGCCCGTTTGTGTACTGTAACAAAGATATTTTTCATTGCAAATTTAGGTCTTGAAAATTTTTAAAGAATGTTACCTTGTCATATGAAAGCGCTTTTCTAAAGTCGAAAGACCAACTGGAAAAATACTATTTACAACCAGACTTTGTACAAATGCACATATACCAAGCATTATTAAAAGCCATTTAGCATTATGAAATCGTTGTAACCATGATGGTGTACAACTAAAATTATTTAATAAGGAATAACTAATTAATATTTTAAGTAACATACCCTCCAAAACCACAAAGTAAAGGATCATCTTCACTTCCATATCCTGATGACGACGTCCTCCTTGATGAAGGAGGACTTCCCGTTGAAATCGAAGAAGGAGGATAAAATCTTGGATCATAATTCTTTGACCCAGAGGGTAAATCATTTTCTAATTCAATTGTCATTGTTGTATAAAATAAACAAAATTAAACAAAAAAAAAGTTTTTTTTAAAAACAGAATAAAATTATCCACAACAGACAATAAAATAATTTTTTTTTTTGATGATAGGATTAATTTGTCATTTTGAAAGCATTAAACAGTACTCGTTTTGACTATTGCTGCACACATATACACACGTGTGCGTTTAGAACTTTTTTTTTCAATTTTTTCCTTCCTTCTTGATTCTGTTTTCTTCTTTTCACTTTTTTTTTCACTTTTTCCTTGTCCAGAATATAATTCTTATGTTTTAAATTCGTAATACTAATTACTTTTTTTTCTTCGTGGCTGCAATTCTTCTTTTATGCCCTGTTACTCTAAAAAAATGACAAAAAGTGACAAGAAAAACCAAAACATCACTTCTTTTTTTATTCACGCAAAATGCAAGTTTTTAAAATTCTAACACGTTTATCGCCAATGACAAAAGGGGTTTAGAGAGATGGGGGACAACAACAATGATTTTTCAAACCCACCTTTGAAATAATGATTGGGAGAAGGAAAAAAAGAAGGCAAATTGGGGTTCGAAAAGCTCGCATAAAATTTTTTTACCTCTCATTGATTTTTAACCCCTATATATCAAGTACACATTCCAAACGTAACATCCCCTCAAGGCCATTTAAATATATATATTTTAACAAATAAAAACAACAAAAAAAACGGAAAAAAGGATTTTTATTGCACAAAAAGCATTTGAGAATGGCCATTCTAAATTTCTCTTCTTTTTTTATTTATATTTATTTTCACCTTAAAATAAGGCACTTTCTTCATTTGTTAGAAGTCATTTAGAATACTTGACTAAAAATGATGACAGAAAAAATAGTATCAGAAGAAGAAGAAGAAAGAAGAAAGAAGAGTGATTCAACAAAACAATCAAAAAAGATGTACAGAAGAAGAAAGTTTTTTTTACAGAAGAAAAAAAGACTCAAGAACAAATTTTTAATGTCAAAAGAGGTACACGATGATAAAAAAAACACTCTCTTTCTCCTCACAAAATGCATTAACTACTTTTAGAAGTGACAAAAAAAAGTGATTAGAAACTGATTACAATCTTTTTTTTCTTTAATAATTGAAACTTTTTTCTAACAAAATTAAAAAAATATGAAAAATGATGAGAAAAAAAATTAAAAAACCACATTGATTCAAAAAATTGTAAATATTTATTTGTGTGACAAATATCCATCATCATCATCATCATTTAGAGATTAACAGACAACAACAAAAAAAGGTGTCCAAAAAAAAGTAATGACAAATAAAAATAAATGGCTTTAATAAAGTATGTGTATCCTCTCCTAAATATATGGCTTGCCAATTAACATCCATATTATTATTTTACATTCATTTATTTGATAACGATGATGGGTTACGCAATGAAAAAAACCTTTCAAGTCCCCCTTTTTTTCTTTTAATAAATAAAAAAATGAAACAAAAAAACGAGTTTAGAAAAAAAATATACATGGTTTTGGCTTTCCAGTGATGATCTGAAGAAGAAGAACCGGCCAAATAAATAATAAGTGATGATAATGATTTTGGTGTGTTTTTGCTTCTTAACCATAATCTTCACACCAATTTTTATCCCTTTTTTCTATCCTCTATTTTGCACCCCCTTTTTTAATCACTTTTTTAAAATTAAAATGCGTTCATTAAAAACTTTAAGCTTAATTTATTATTATTCTTAAAAACCGTTTGTAACAACAGCAATCATGGCCAAAAACTAGTTAACGAAAAACGTTTACTGGACACCACAGACAAGAAAAAACACAATTATACAGTTAAATTAAATAAAACAAGAAATTTCTGAATGACAAATGTGTCTAAAACTTTCCTAATCTGAATGAATTTTGTATTTTATTAATGATGATTTTCAAGCATAAAGTACATTCAAATTTATTGTATATCATTTAAAATTTAAAGACTCGGAAGTTTCTCGAAAACAAAAAACTGTCAACTTTTTATTCAAAAAATTTTTCAAATATTTCAAGAATTTGATTTGGACAATTAAAAAAGTATTGTATCGAAATTTCTTTTGATATTCTTTGTCTTAATTCCCCAATCTTTTTTAAGGTAAAAAGAAGTACAAACAATTTTTTTAAACGTACCAATAAACCTTCTAATTTGATTTTGAACCAAGTTAATGATGGCTCTTCCGGCCATTATATGTTTGGGTTTGTGAAAAGAAGAAGAAAGAAAGGAAGAAAAAAAAGGAATTAATGGAACCAAATAAAAATCATAGTATGCTGTTTTTGTTTTGTTTTTTCCTTCTTTTTGTTTCCTTTTTTTCAAAATTACCTTATACTTTCTTTTTTCTTTAATTATTAAGCATCAGTTTTTTAAATGTGAATGACAGATCACATGATGGCAAAAGGCCAGAAGTATATGTATTTTATACTTCACCGGAAGAAGGGGTTCATTCATAAATAATGATTTTGAGTGTGTTTAAGAAGTTTAATATATTGTAACATGTTTTTTATTTGATTAAATGTTGTTTTAATAAATTTACTTAGGTGCATTAAGTTGTTGTTGCCTTTTTTTCCTTCAATATTGATTTTGGTTGATTACAAAGAAAAACAGGTCTCTAAAAAATTGAAGATAATAAATTTATAAAACACATGTTTTATTTATGTAACCATTTATCAAAGATATTTTTTTTATTACAAAGTTAAAGTTATAAAAGTAGGATATATCTATTACTAAAAAAGGAATCCATAAAAACTCTCTACGTAAGAAATCTATCCACACAATATAAAAATGAAGAAGATTGTCATTGATGGTATTGAAAAATAAACGTAGAATATAAAAAAACCGGTTAGCTCCGACCAATCCTGGAAATAGAAAAGAGGGATGAATGCAGCAGAAAGCTCGTAAGAAACGGTCAAAGCACTGGAACGCGTGTTCAAACCTTCAACTTTTTGTTGGACTTTAAAGCCTTAATTCTGATGTCAGTGAAAAGAAAAAATAGAATTCAATATCACAGAAAAAGCATAACTTTTTTAATGCTTAAAATCCAGTATTTTTATTAAAAATAACAAAATTGCATTGTTTTTGCATAAAAAAATTGTGGTTTCTTCGAGAAAGACTCGTTCGTTTTCTTTTTTTTCAGTCAGTGTTGTTCCATTTTCAAAAGACCACCCAACGCGTTTGCACTCTTTTCTTTCCTTTTCGACAAGGCAACAGCAGCAGCTAACAGAGCCTTTCCCAATTTTTTTGTTTGAATGCCGAAGAAAGGAAATCATCTTTGAGCAAAAGAAAATTGAGCAATAAGAATCGGGCACGCTTGTCCGTACATTCTACAAAAAGCTGATTTGAAGTCGTCGAATATTCTTTCTTCTTTTTTTGATGATGGAAGGAAAGAATGCTGCATGGAGGGGCGGATCAAGAAGCAATAATCCTTCATGGAATACTACTGCAATTTCCACAGAAGGGATGTTTATTCCAGAAGAATGTGCGTCTTAAAAAATCTTTTTTTCATCATGTTTTTTTAATTCTTTTTATGACAATAGGCGCTTAGTCGAATACGCTTTAAAATTATATAAATCCAGACAACTTCAAAAAAGGCAACGCTTTTCCGTCCTTTGGTCGCGCGCATCTTCTTTACTTTTTTCATTTGCTAAGAAATTTTAGGCATTATGCTGGTAGAATCTGAGATAAGGGAGAAAGCTTATCGCTTTGTAGCATTTACAGCAGTAAGCTTTTCAATTATTGCTATTGTTGCTGTATTTATTACTTTACCAATGGTAAATAATTATGTTAACAGTGTTCATCATCGTGTACAAAATGAAATGGAATTCTGTAAAATGTCTGCAAAAGAAGTCATGCTTGAAATGCATGAATTTCGTGCAACTCCAAAAAGTGAACTTCCATCATTTTTAAAATTTAATGGCCAACAACAAAATGCTACAAGAATAAAGCGTCAAGCAGCTGCTGGTCAATGTGAAGGATGTTGCCTTCCAGGTGCTCCTGGCCCTGCTGGACGTCCAGGCAAAAATGGTGTACCTGGTCGACCAGGTGCTCCTGGAGCTCCCGGCTTCCCTGGAAGACCCCCAGCGTAAGATTTCCCTATAACAATTTTTTCCTCTGCTTCATCAATCAATTTTAGTGTTTGTGAAGAAGTTACCGAACCTCCATGCACACCTTGTGGCCCTGGAGAACCTGGGTAAGTTTACAAAATTAAAAAAAAACCTGTTTCAATTTCTTTGTTGTAGTCCTCCTGGCCCTGTTGGTGATCAAGGTAACCCTGGACCTCCTGGTCATCCTGGACGAAATGGTAATGATGGACCTCCTGGACCTCAAGGACCACCTGGACCTCCTGGAACCCCTGGCGAACCGGGTCGGGATGGACCCCGTGGTGATCCTGGTAGACCTGCTGTCTCAACTCCTGTCATTCCTGGTGATCCTGGTACTCCTGGTGAAGCTGTAGGCATTTAAATGTTTAAAACCTTTTTATTTAAAAGTTCATTTTAGGGACCTCAAGGCTTACCCGGTGATGCTGGTGAACCTGGACGACCTGGTGCTCCCGGATTACAAGGTCCTGGTGGACCTCCTGGACCCTCCGGCCCTGTTGGTCCTCCAGGTGAACCTGGTGAGCCAGGGCCTGCTGGTATTCCTGGTCCTGAAGGAAACAAAGGTATTCCATTAAAAAAACTAACACCATTTTTTAAATTGATTTTTAGGTATTTGTCCAAAATATTGCGCACTTGATGGCGGTGTCTTCTTTGAAGATGGAACTCGTCGTTAATTTGCAATTATTTTAAAAATGTAAATTTAATTGTCGCAATATTATTTGAATTAAAAGTTACAATAATATTTTCTATTGTTAAACAACACCTGACAAACCAAATATTAATTGTTTCTTAAAGTTGGTACCCAAATTCCAATTGTTTAAAGTATATAAATTTTTCAATAAAATTTTATTTTATTTTTTATTGTTGTTTTATTACACCAAATGCTTAAATATTGATAGTCTTTTTTTCATATAAAACTTCGATTAATTCGATTATTAGCTATGGTAGTTTCGTACTACATAATACTTTTAAAAGCATTAAAGCTTATAACGAATTATTTATTCCTCACGTATTTTTCATCGCAAAAATAAATAAGAAATAACTTTGCAACTAAGCGAATAATTAAAACAGCATTTTTACCAAAAAATTAGAAAATCTAACAAAATTTAACTCGTAAAATTTTTTTTGAGTAAGGGACTGTCCAGATCTGACGTCGGGTAAAAAGTCAGAATTTTGAAACCCCCCACCCCCTAAATCGGGTAGCCTCAGATTGGGCAAAAACCCCCCTCCCCCTCCCGTCAGATAAATCGTCAGATTTTCAAACAATTTTTATAGAACAAAAACACGACATATTTTATTCTTAAACGAATTTTCTTTAATTTTTAGCTGTACTAATAACTTTTAATAAGCTCAGATCAAATCGGAAGTTTCATTAATCTATGACAAAGCATTTACATTTTTATTATTTTCTTTGGGACCCTCTAAAAATTCTTGCATTTAATTTTTTTGTCGCAGTTTTCAGAGGAGCCCTCGAAAATGTAATCGTAATTTAATATCTTTAAAAAAACAAAACTACATTTAATAAATGGCAGTTAAGGTTCAAAAAAATGCCAACATAAATGTGAACTTTCAAAAGCATTGCCAAAGTTGCAATTTGAAGGTCATACACACAATATGCTTTCAGCTATTTATTTATCTCTATCAAGAAAATAAATTAATTACAAGTATTTATATAATATTAATACCACTTAAACTTGTTAAAATATCATGCACTGATATTTTTCCTATGATAAATTATAACAAAAATCGACAAAAAATCACCATTTTTCTGACGTCAGATTAACTCGATAACCCCCCTCCCCCTCACGTCAGATTTCATCAGATTTGGGAAAAACCCCCCTCCCCCTAAAACACCCGACGTCAGATCTGGACAATCCCAAAAAAAGGTGAATTCTCCACAGCCGAAAAAATTTTACAAGAAGCTTCAAGATTGCGTTCACCTTCAAAGAAAGTGACAGCAGATCTTATTTATGTTCAAAAAAAAGTAAATGATTTACTTTTTTCGAATATTTAAATATTTATCATCATTTTCAGCTAGGCAGATCTTACGAAGTTATACATTCATCACCACAATCGATGTTTCAGACATCTGTTTCGACAAATCTTAATGTACATCATCCTCAGGCAACAGAAAGACACTGGAAAAAGAAAGAAAAATCAAACCGAAATAAATTCACCGCAAAAAGCATACACCCACAGTCAGATTATGGGTATCAACCAATAACACCATATGTAAACAGTCATCAACATCAACAATATTTAAATGAACCCGTTTACAATGATAATTATAGTCAACCATATATCTCACCACCCCAACAACTCACAATGCCACAGTATAACAATCAGACTCCGTATTTACATCAACCATCAACTTCGAAACAAAATGTTTCACAAAATTTACCTGTGCAACAGCAACAATATGCATTCATGCCAAAATATCCCGGAATGTAATTTTTTCATTGCATTTTTTTACCACTTTTTAACTAGAGACCGGCAGGGAACACTTTTTCCTTCTCTTTTCCTTTTCTTTTTTTCGTTACCGTATCAAAAAAGTGGAAAATTGAAAGGGTTTGTTCTTATTTTTGGATTTTTATCCTACTATATGTAATTTTTTACGCTGATTCCGAAAATGCCACTTTTGAAATTGATAATCCTCATGTATCATCTCGAAAACATCGATTTTATAACAAAAATCAAAAAATGACCCATTCCCCATCCGACCCCAAGAACGGGACTAGTACCATTCGATAGCCCATTGAATTCTGCATCTCGTACAGTATGCCACTTTTCCCCCCGGTTCCCCCTTCATAATTTTTTCAATAAAAAACTAAATTATGCAAGCAAAAAACGTTGCAAAAAAAATGCAAAAACTTTTTTCTCTCGACAAAAATGAACGCACCACGAAAGTTTTCACGACAAAAAAGTGTTCCTTTTTGCTTTTCAACGACGAAAAATTTTTAGTTTTGCAGATTTTCAGATGGCATTTTCGGAGCTTAAAATTAATTTTTTTAAATTTCGTTTTTATTTTCGTTTTATTCAGGGTCAAAAATACATGAATCAAGCAATAAAAAAATTTTTTCTCAATTTTAAATTTTCACCTGCCGGTCCCTATTTTTAACAAAAAAAATGTGTTTGACACTTTTTTGCTTTTTCTTATGTATGATATTTGAAATAATTCGATAAAAAATTATCTTGTATTTTATTTTGTCTCAACACAATAAAGTCATCAACTTTATTCTATTACATTGAAACTAATGTGATAAACCAACATTCAATCCATTTGAAATACATTTATTATACATCTTGAAAATTAAAATTTCAAAGAAAACAAATAACAAAATATTTAAAGACCTTTGATTCAAAGGCTTTGAATGCTCCATAAAATTGCTTTTTTGACCAGCTTGTTTCTTCAAAAATTTCCAAAGCTTTTATTTTCTTCTTTGTTCGTATTTTGGTTTCATTTTATTAAGCTTTCAGTAAAAAGTAAAATTTAATACACTGAAAAAATAAAGACAGAAGCAAAACAATAAAGAGAGTGTAACAATGAGCAACATCAAAAAACTTAATACTTATTGAACAAAAAAACGACAGGAGGAACCACAGCTTTTCTTCTTCTCAGTGATACTTTTAGTGATATGTCTTCAGTTATTCCGATTTGATACCATATGATAACCCCGAAATAGGGCTGTAAAAATTATCAAAACTTTTGAAACTATATCTTCCACAAATGATGGCCAAAATTAAAAACTGCCGGAAATTTTTAAGCACTACAGTAAATGAGATAAACCCTATAATAATTTTTACACATTTGTTATGTAAAATATTTTTCCTTGAAAAGGTTTTTTGTTTCATAAACTTGATAATATAATGCTGAACAAAACAATTTATTTAGTTCCTAACAAGTGCACCTTCATCATTACTCACAATTTTCAATACCATAAACTTTATTCTTCTGCTTGAACAAAGATCAAAAAATTTTGGTACCCATATTTACAAAAAAAAACAGATTAGAAATTAATATAAAGACTATAAAGTATTTTTAAATTATGCAGATTTGATGGCACTAATAAAATGTCCCATTTCTTGTGTAGTTTCTTCAGAATGATTATAAAACGTTGCCATTGATGAAATATTGATATCTTTTGCATTTGCAGCTACAAGATAAGCCTGAACCATTTGAGCTTCTTCTTCAGAATGAGTAAAAATAGCAATTGAAGCCGATGGTAACAAAAAATCAAAGAAGTTTTCCAAAAAACTAACAGGACTTATCATGTTGGATAAGATAATCATGGTATCAAATCTTGGCAAAATATCTATCTTTTCTGGAACATATTCCAATCGACGTGGGCGTACTGTAATTGTACTATCTTCACAATCCATGCTTTCATCGTCAATAGCAGCATTCATTTTGTTCGAATTTTGTATTACAGCAGAGGGAAGAATATTTGCAATTGAGGATAGACGAATAAGACGAAAAGTATTTAACTAAAAATTAAAACATATAATAATCAAATTATTATAAAACGAAAAATTATAAATATTAAACATACTTCTTTAGAAGTTGTGTCATTGTAATCAATTGCTTTGAAAGCTGGACAAGACTGAGAGCTGAATTTTTCGTAAAGAAACCACATTTCACCATTGCCTTTAATAAGTTTTAATGCAGATACGGTTACCATTCCACCCATTTCATCATAAACTAAGATTCGTTTTCCAGAAGTAACATTAGCATTATTCATAACATTAATAATAGAATGAATTGAAAATATTGGATGTTTTTCTGATATATGCTTTTTGATATCGTTGTAATTCTTATAAACTTCATTGAACACTTCATTATTTGTACGAACAGGTGCATGATGAGCAACAAGGCTTGCAGGAATAAAGTTCTTGGCGCAAGTAGTCTAAAAATAAAAGATAGTTAAGATAAATGACAAAGAAAAAAAGCTTACATATGATGAGCTTGCACTTTCATCACAAAGATCACTACCAGTAAAAGATCGTTTAGCAGAAGAAGTATCAAATGAATGACTGCTTTTTCGCTTTCGTGATGGTAATAAATATGTATGTGCTGAAAATCACAATTTCATTATATAATAACTTATATTAAAAACAATAACTTACAATCCATTTTTTCGTCTGATTTTGCAGCTATTGAAGTTGAATGATCATTGATATTACCGCGATTAGTTTGATCCATTACGTTATTTACCAAGAAAGAACAAGCTTTATGAAATTTTGTTACAATTGAATAATCATGAAGAAACTGAAAAAAATGTTAAGCAAAAGTTAAGCAGTTTAAAATTTCAAACAAGAAATATATGAAAGAAATAGTCAACTATTTCTGTCACGTATACATTCTTTGGATAACAATCTATTTATTCCCGATAAAAGTTTGGCTGAGCATCATTCAGTCAATCAAGTCAAGTCATGCAAGGTGGCTGAAAAAAAATAGAAAAATTACACCCAATATTTTCGTGTTAGAATAATTTTTTGTTCATTTTTTTAAATTTAAAAAATGTTCGACTAAGGGACCGTCATCGAATAAAATTTTAAGCTTTTCAAAAAATTATTAAACTCGAAGGTATTTTCGAGTATTCTCTATCGATTGGCAGAAGCCGATTTCTTTTTCGACCCCCTTTAAAAGTTATAAGCTTCTGAAGACGTGCGATTCAAAAAGAAAACGGTCAAATTTTTTCATCCGAGATCCACAGCATTGCAGTAGTAAAAGTATGTGTATGAGCATCATAATATAACACATACAACAAAATTAATATTTATCGCTTAAATGTATAATTTGTTGTCGATGTTGCTTTTTAGTAGATTAAGGGTTTACTATGTTGTTCACATACAACTCAAAGCAGCCAACTTTTTCTTTTGATGTAAAAAGTTTTCCAAAACAGAGATAACCAAAACTACCGTTCTTCGCTTAACTCAATACAAACAATAAAACATTTATAAATTTATACTGAATGTATGTCAAAAGCAAAAATACACATCAAAATGAAATATAATACAGAAATAAGTTAGTTTACATTACAAAGTTTGAAATTTTTGGTAAACAGAATGTTGAATTGCAGCAACCAAAAATTCATTATCAAGAAAATTCATATTAGGGACAAATTCTTTCTTCCATAAGCATATAATAAAGTAATCAAGACATTTGGCTCGAAGTTTTAAAGCATTTCCTGCTTCAGCAATTTTTACCATTTCACAGAGATTTAATTTGGTAGTCTTTTCTGACAAATATTCTTCGATATTTTCCTGAAACAAAAACATTTTATTCAATCAATAAAAAAGTACAGTATAAAAGTTTTACCTTAACAATACTAATATCATATTTATCTGCAAATTTAAGAAGGATTGCATTTTCTTCAGTTGAAAAATCAGAGACATTTTTTTGATGGTAACAAAGTGAAAGTGCAGCTTCAACAACTTCAAAGGGAAAATCAATAATTTCGACACGATTATCCATTCCTTCATTAAATCTTGCGCTGAACATTGTATCAAACACTGGGGAATGACTTGCAAGGACGCATTTATGAACCTGAAAAGAAAAGATAAATGTTAAATAAATAAAATTATGTTTTAAAAATTCACTTGTATTTGATTTCCACCTGCGACAACAGTAAAATCTTCATAGCCGACATGTCGAAGTTCAGAAAGTTGTTTAGTGAGATTCCATTTTGGTTGATAAAGTTGAGCTTCGCCGGTTGATTTACCATTTTCAACTTTGAATTTCCCATCAATTCTTAGAACACATTTTCCGTCAACAATAAATTTTTTGGTTGGATCGAAAAATTCATCAACATCACAAAGAATATAACCGTATCCATGATTTGTATCAAATACATGATTCTCAGTTTGATTCCAATCAGCAGACTTGATTGAACAGGTATATTCAGCTTCAACTTTCTTTTCATTTCCAAGATCAACACGTAAATAGATTTCTGTTATTCCACGACCTTGATTGTCCCATCCATTTGGGAAAATTTCAAGTAAATATTTAAATCCAGATGCATAAACAACAGTAATAAAATCGGTGTAAACAAATTCATTTTCAGTTGAATCCTTCAATGCTCTGAGACGTTCACCAGCAATTTCCCATTCAAGAGCAAATGGATATTCAGTCACCTTAAAATTCTTTTTTGTTAAAAATAATTTTTCAGAACTAAGTTTTCCAATAAACAGTTTCCATCAATCTTATACATAACAAAATTAATGATAATAAACAAAACTTACATTTGTTGAGATATCCAAATCCATTCTGATTGAATAATGTTCAATAAATATTTCTTAAATTAAAGAGTGTTGAAGTCAAAAAATAATTCCCAACAAAAATGACAGCCAATGATCGGGAATGAATGATTTGTTTTTTCCCATCAAAGTTTTGATGAGTGTAAATTTGCATAAAAAATTAATAAATACAGTATCTTTCATCGAAAAACAAAACTTTATTTTTTGAAAGATCCATTTGCCATTAACCTTATAAATACAAATTGAAAAGGCGTTTCCGCGCTCATCGGAAACGCAGCGGACGTATAATATAAGACATCGTTTCTGACCACGATTTTTAAATTAAATTAAAATAAATTTAAAAATCACTTAAGGAGCAATTTCTTATCTTATTTAAAATTATTCGATGATGTTTTTGTGTTTTCTATGATATCAAAAGTCTTTTTTTTACACTGATAAAAATAATAAATTTCATCTTTAATATCATGAAAAACCATCCAAAAAGATGACTTATTGTTTAACCAAATATTTCTTGTTGTGCAATGCATTGTTAAAGAAATATCAATTATTTTTATTTCTTTTTTATGCCATTATAATACATTCATTTAACTGAACAATTATTATAGATTCACCCAGTATTTTATATATTTTTTTGCCGCAGAATTTAATTTTTTATCTGGGATAAGACAGTTTTGAATTTTTTTGTTGTTTTTATTTCTCATTTATTAAAATATTTTTTACAGTAATTTTTCCCCTTTTTTACAGTAGCTTTATTTTTTCTTTTTTTAAAGTAAAAAGAAAGTTAAACTAAATAAACAGAAGTTAAAATTTAGTAAAGAAATGTGGTGAAAAAATCAGCAAAACCGTGTTTAATTTGTGATGTTTCAACAACAATGCCTCAAATTTATAAGTATGCTGAAACATATTAGCAAATTCTCAGATCACCTGATAAAAAAAATTGGGTTGTTCATTTCCCGGGAAATCGCAAAAAGGCGGGAAATTTCCCGGAGCTACGGTATTCCAAGCTACAGTAATATTTTACCCTTATAACCTATAAAAGGACTGTAAAATACTCAAATTAATCATTTTTGACTATTTACAGTGTTTTTATTGCATATTTATCCCGTTTTTAAATATTTAATGTAAAAACATAAAATATTACTGTAGATTTCCCGGGAAATCAGAACCATTTCCCGCAAAAAATCGGGAAATCTCCCGGGAGAGGGAAATGAACAACCCTATAAAAAACAAGAAATTATACAGTATTTAAATAAACTAAACTTTAAACTTATCTTTATTAAAATAGCTTATCCGTTTTAGTGTTTCGGCTACATTATACTCTTTTAAGTTAACTTTAATTTTCAAAAAAAAAGTTTTAACATTATTAAACAAATTGAAAGAACTGACATATTTCTGCTACCATTTATTGATAAAACGCATTTTGTGAGAAATGTAGTCTGTATTTCAAAACTAACTAAAATACGTCAATTTTCGCGATATCGGCCGTATTTCAAAAATGAGCAGAATAAAAATCCCGGAAAATGAAAAATTCGTATTCTACGCCCTCGATTCCCTAAATATAGAAATTTATACCCAAATCTGATATAAGTTTTGTTTCTGTGACACCAACAGTTTCTCACAAAATGCATTATAAAGTTAAAAACGTGTTAGTGCCGAGAAAAAACAAATTTAAAAATAACTAAATATATTTATTACAATTTAATTAATACAAATTAAGACAACATTATTGTGGCAGAAATCAAAACATTAATCAATAATATTGAACACTAATTAAATATGCTTATAAGAATATTCAAATGAGATATTATCGTAGTTCATTGGGGACTCTCTTCCAATGCCAATGCATTTACAGAATGTTCATTGATAGAATTCTGATGAAACATAAACGTTCTACCAATATTAATTACCATTGCTTCACCATCATTAACAGAGAATTCAATGTACTTTCTTTTTCGATCATTCATTCTAGCGTTAGTCCTTAAAAAGTGGAAATTTATAAATCTTTTCAAAAAAAATAAAAATAAAAACTCACAATCGATCGCGTAAAGTATAAAGTGTTTTATTTGAAATTCTTGCAAATTTATCAAAATCATCTGTGGTCCAATGACATCGATTAGGATTAGCACGAAATCCAACAACTGCTACATCTAAAATGTCAAGAAGTTCATGCTTTGCTCTTGATGACTAATTTCAACTTACAAACAACATCATAAATAAAAGCATTTGGAAGTTGACACATTGTTCCACGAGCTTTTCCAGAAATGGTGACTGTCCAGATTGTATTTTGAAATTCTGGTTTTCGAAGAAAGCCAATAATAACTTGTACACAAAATTTTGCAATATCATTTTTGCAATTTTCAAAAGCCAAAGTTGAGATGAATTCATTAAGAATATAATCGGATGCTCGATAAATTACAGTAGTTAAATCAGAAAAAATAAACATCCATGGTTCTGTTTGAACATTGGCAAGACGGATCTGACAAATTGAGGTCTAAAAAAGTGCATAGATATTATTTTAATAAATTAAAAATATAAATAAATTAGTATGGTAACTATATTAACTTACAGAAGGTTCCAAATCACTTGTGTTCAAAGATAGTTTACGTCGACGAGAGCTTGGTGTCTAAAAGTTTGTATTAATAAGCAAAAATATATTCAAAAGTTTACAAAAGTATTTCTTACCATTGATTCTGCTACAGAAAAAACAGATGTGAATGAAGTTGTTCCTCCACTTCCTTTCAACCAATTAATCTCAGCTTTTGCATTTTGAAGTTCACGTTTAAGTCGTTGATTTTCTTTTTGAACATTTGCTGAAGCTCTCATAAAAGTTTCCAAATCTCCAATATTATCCATAACTTCTTTAGCTTGATATTTCAATGATTTAAGTTTATCAAATATTGGATTTATATAAGAAACAAGAGTTGTAATATCTTCATTATCTTTGCTGGGTTCATCTTTTGCAGAAATTTTTTCACCATCAACATAATCTGATCCTAAAATAAGCCAGATCAATGAATTATTTAAATTAATTAAATCGTTTACCGTTGTCTGATGAATCTTGAAAACCAGAACTTTGTGATGACATTTCTTTTGAGATAAAAATTTTTAAAATAGTTTAATTCATTCAAATCAATAGAAAATGTTCATGAGTCTGTTGATTTACCATTTTTTTTATAAAACGTGAAATTTGCATGTGAAAGCAAAAAGTGCAGCAAACTATGTTCTTCAAATTGTGATACCCTTTTATTGATAAAATTTGCATGTGTTTAATGCTTTTAGCCCTACTAAAAACTAAAAGGTTGATGTATTTACTGGAAATGCTTAAGAAAAGTACAAGCGAAAAAAAATCAAATGAGCAGCATGGTTTTTTTAAACACAACTTTGATCATCTGATTTGAATAATCTTTTATTTTTCGGCCCCTTTAGAGCACCCTTATGAGAAAAAAAGATACCCCGAGAGAAATATATACATATTTTGGATATCGTAACAGTATGCACCTTCAAAATGAGCGCTTGTTGATCCATATTTTTGGGAGATGAGGGGTAACTGCTTTTCTGAAAACGACGTCGGCCAAATTTCTTGAATTCCTGAATAAGATTTTAGAAAACGTAATGATCCTCGAACTTTTAAAATAACTTTCTGATTTCATGGGGATGCAAAAAAAAACGTTAGACAATGTTGCTATTAAAAACCCTTAACAAGAAAAAGAATTGATACAACAACCCATGAAAAATTTTTAGTAGTATTTTTTACTAAAGAATGATTCACTCAGAAAAACCAAAAGCCAAATCAATGAAGGAAAAATTTGTTGTAATACCTTTCCAGTTAAAAGCATGAAGACTTTTTTATGGAAGTAAAAAGAGGACAAGACATAAAAAATATGAAAAAGATGTTACAATGTTTTTGTTTTAACTTTCTATGACTTATGTAAAATAGTGAATTATTCCCCTACTTTAAATATACTTTAATTTGACTGAAATGGTTTCGTTTGCAAAATTGCGTTTCGAAGCCACTGTTTTGCATTCACTCATTTTCTTGGTCAAAATTTTTTATTAATAAAATAGTAAAAAATTTTTAATATAAAATATAATCAATTACAAAACAAAAATCATAATACATAAATTCAGCAAAATCCAAGCCGAGGTAATTATGATTGATGAATACGAACAAAGCTGCAGCGACAATTAACATGACAACAAGTGCAGGCATAGTTAAAGTTGGCATTGTTGGAAAAGTTTTGTAAATAATTTTTAGCTAAAATGGCAACAAATACAATTTTAACGCATTCTGGAAAGCAAAGGCACAAAAACAATATAATCAGTACTATCGTTCATCCCCCTTTCGGTAAATCAAAAGTGAAGGAGACATCAATGGATCCACCTTTTACGATGAAGGGAATGAAAACTTCATGAGGACGGAGGGATAAAAAATTTTAAAGGGAAAATTCAAAATTCCGAGAATCCAAAATTAATGATTGTTTGTGCCACTTTTATCACATAACAATGCTGATTTGACTCTTGAAATGGTCAAAAACAATAACTTTTCAATTTATTGTTTTTGATCATTGAAAGGTTGCAGGAACGGGAACGGGTAAAAAAGCAGGGATGAAAATCTATCGGAGATGGGCAGTAAGGAACAAGCGGAAAAATGAAGAAAAACGCAAAGCAAAAAATTTTAGACAATGTTGCTATTAAAAACCCTTAACAAGAAAAAAACTGATACACTAACCCGTGAACATTTTTTAGTTAATATTTTTTACTAAAAAATGAATCACTCAGAAAAATCAAAAGCCGAATCAATGACGAAAAAATTTGTTGTAATGCTTTTCCAGTTAAAAACATGAAGTCTTTTTTGTGAAAGCAAAAAAGAGGACAAGGCATAAAGAAAACATGAAAAAAGATGTTACAATATTTTCGTTTTAATATTTTTACGGTTCAAACAAAAAATGAAATTATTTTCTGTACTTTAGATCGCGCAAAATCCAGATTTGATTGAAATGATTTTGTTTGTAAAATTGTGATACGATGCTACTGTAAAATATTTTGCATTTACTCGTTTTCTTGGAACATATTTTTTATTAATATAATAGTAAAAATTATAGCTTTAAAATATGATCTACTAAAAAATAAATCGACACAAAAAGATAAATAATAAAAAACTGTCATAAAAAGGAAAACATGACCATAGATACGAAAAGGAAAAGATATGAATGGTACCATTTTCCTTTGGCTTTCTAATGTCGATGTCCGGCATTACGTTCTTGGACTTGATGTTGCCGATTACGACGATCAAAATCAGCTTCTTCGTTGTTGTGTTCGGGTTCAGAAAACTCTGAGATAAATGTCAATGAACCATATTAACCAAATTGTAATAAAAAATATGATAGCAGCAGTAATAACGATCATTGTTTAATTTTGGCTTAAATTGAAAAAATCTTATTATAGCTATAATGGCAACAAATATAGTTTTAACACAGGGAACACGAGGGGAGAAATAACACTAATCATAACAACGTAAAAAATCTGACAATTTTGTTCAAGAAAAAAAAACTGATACAACACCTGTGAAAATTCTTTGGTTAAAGTGTAGTGATGGAGCGTTAAAGGAAAAAAGCCAGAACTATAAAAAGTATCAATAAATTTCCTTAAAGTTTTCTTTGTGTAATTTCATGAAATTAATAAACAAATACTTGATTCTCGTATCTAGACAACCTTGATACTTTTTTTTCTGCATTTCCGGATATAAAGAATTTTTTGATTACAGTATCAGTTTGAAAAAAAATATCGTTGTTTTTGAAATTTGATTAATAAAAACCTTACATTTTTTGTATGGTTTTAAACAGTTTTGTTGCACCTTAAAGGGCAGGGCCAGTCTTGATGTTTTCAATGGATCAAAGAAAAAGCGCCGCTTCTCGAAGTAAAAGTGTTGAAATATAATACTTTTACTATTCAATTTGCGGTAATTATTACTTTTTAAAAATACAACAACAGATCAAAGTGAAAGTCCCAGAATATTAGTTAACAATTAATAAAGAATAAAATATCCTCTCGATTAATTAAAACCTATAAATATATGTAAGACGTGATAATTAAAAATATTTCAGTCTGATCAACAAATATAGAAAAATCATAAAAATTTACTCAAAATTTGTATGATTTTAATTTTGTTTGTTTTTTATTAAACATTCCTCGAATTTTTTTGATATGAGTAAATATCTTTAACATTTACCATTTTTTATAAATCATAAAAGATACAGTAATATTTGACCGATCGATTCTTTGTTACAAGAGAGAGGGGAGTCGAAACATGCTCATCTTTTTTCTCCCTTTGTTTTTCTCCATCTGACCGTTTTTTACATTCCTTTTTTTGCAAAAACTGACAATGACGATCCCTACAGTGTTTATTAAACAACTAATAGTGTCAAAATTTCAAATATTTTTTTATTGATTTTTTTTTTCGACATACTTTATACAAATAAAATTTAAAGTTATTAATATGATAGAGATCTATTGCACTATTTTGAGAACATAAAATAAATATAGATTAAACATCTATTATTGAGGCAGGCGGCGTTGAAACATATGAAGTATTTAATTGCTCTGATGAAGTGATAGGTGACCACGAATGTTGAAGATGATGATATCCGGCACTCAAAACTTCATATCTGTAATTTAACAGATTATTATAAATTAAAAGCTTATTAAACAAAAAAGAGCTTACTGATGATCTGGGTTAGATTCTGTAGACATTGGCTTTGGAGGTAGAGGACATTGAGGTATCATATGACGTTTGTAAGCAGTTGCAGGATGAATATAAGTTCCACTTCCACTGCTAATTGAATGATCAATCAATCTGTTATTTGATGACGTCACAGAAGAAGCACTTGAACCTTGTGAAGCAAGTACACAAACAAGAATAATAACAAGGAAGAATACAATTAATGATAAAAATGTTGCAATTGCAATTGGCCAAAAATATAATGGATCAGAAAGTTTTTCCCATAATGCTTCATTATTTGCTGCTGTAACTTGAGAATCAGAAATTATCAGCGGTTCAGGACACCATGGACATCTTTCTTCATGCTTTGAAACTTCCAATGTTACATTAAAACAATTTCCACGAAGTTCAAATAGCTGATATTCTTTTGTAGCATTAGTCTAAATTTAAAATTATTAGTTTTAATATTTATTAATAATAATTAAAAAAATTACCTGTACATTCATCAATAATGTCTTTGGACTGCTATCACATACTCTTGGAAAATGATAAGTTGGATCATCATTGATAACTTCGAGTTGAGTTTGTACTTGAGATGGTTCACCACTATTCCAAAAAGATGTAAATATTTTTTCACTAATAAATTTTTGTGATGGCCATTCAATAAGAGAGAATTCGTCTAATTCAGAAATTGAATGAACAACTCGAAATCTTAGACCATTTAGGAAGCAAGATTTTGCCAAACATGCATTGTTGAATTCAAGATTGATAACTTTCGTTACAATCCAAAATGTTTTGGCATCAGAAGGTTGAATAAAAATACCAAGAAGAAGGAATAAAATAAAAGAAGAAAATTTGGAAACGCTCATCTTTGGATTAACAATAAAAAATAATGAATGGCACATTAGAAGAAACAAAAAAAGGGGAACGATTTTACATCTGTAGCTTGAAGAAAGAAAAGAAAAAAATATATTTAACAAACAAAAACAAAAAAAATCGGCATACGACAACAACTTACGAATGGGAGCCACTTGAAATCTGCTCTAGTGCCACATTCTCATGCATTCCTTAGTCGAGAAAAAACCCTGCAAAAAAATTACCATAAAAAAGTGAATTTGCCGCTTCTTTCACACGAATGGGGGCATAAACGGCGCACTTTAGATTTGGGTTATATTTTTTTTGCTTTTGATGGCAAACGTAACGGAAGCAACAACAAAAAAGTGTTAACAACATTTTAAGGGTAAAAACACATTTCTTTGGAGCTGCTTTTTCTCAATTAGCGTTTGATAGGTAAAACGGATGGGAAATCCGGAAAGAGGCAGCAAAAATAAGAGTTCTTTTCTTTCCTTTCCCATTCATTCATTTATTTTTTTTCGAAACCTCCGATAAAAAATTAGGCACAAATAATTTTTTGTTTATAAAAACAAAATAATTCTTTTTCTTGCGCAATTTTAAGAGATTCAATAAAGGATTACAGCACTACCACCAGCATTAAAAATATATATAAAAAAATGCTTTTGAGATGGCGGGCGACAGATTGCATCGGTTAGAAAGAAAGCGATACTGAAACAAAAAAGGGGAAATGGCAAAAAAAGAGGGAAGGAAGCGTTCGTTCGCGCACACCAATGCCATTGACATTTTGATGGATTTCAATCTTGATAAGTCAATTTGCTTTTAACAAAATTATCGCCATGGGATTGGTGACTGTGACTTTGTATGCTGCAATAGCGACGCCGGCTGCTCCTTCCTATTTCAATATAAAAAAATCTAAATAAAAGATAACAAAAGCGAATAAAAAAAATTTTGCAGCAGGCGACTTTTTAAAAATCAAAAAATATAGAAAAAAACAGAATAAAAAAAAGGAAGGGATGCTTATCGTTCAATATTTTTTATGGCTATTTTATGGCCTTTTTACGTAGCAATCAATTCCTCTTTTTGCTTCTGTACAGTTTAAGCAACAAAAAAATATGCGATTGATTCAACTTTTAATTTTTTTATTTTGGACAATTTCAACAGTTTCATCTTTGCAATGTTGGACTGGTAAAATTGATGATTACCTTGATGGTCATCGGGAAATGTACATTACGGATTTGCCGTGCAATGCTGGTTACTGTAGTAATATGACAGTAGAACGTATAGATAAGAATGAAACTGAATTACATTGTGGTAATCAATTGTTGGAAGGTTGTGATGTCAGTGGATTGAATAACAGAAATTTTATTTCATAATGAATTTTAACTTTTTTAGGGAAACAATCTTGGATGCTTTGTTCTTCCAACTCGAACAGCCGAAATGTGTTGTTGTGATACTCCACTTTGCAATGATACAAATCGTCATGATATTTTTCAATTTACGCAATTTTTAATTATTTCGTTTACGCTACTTTCACTTCCGTTCGTGCGCTTTTAAGATGAAAAAAAGAAGGAGAGAATAAAAAAGAAAACGGTTTAAAATCATTGAATAAATTGCATTTTTTGACCTGTTTGGGATCTCTCTATCTATGAAAAAAAAGAAAAATAAAAAGAAAGATGACGAAAAATTTATCTATTTAAAAGTGAAAACGAGTTGTGTCATTTGTTTTTGTGTTGTTTATTTAGATCTTTTTGGATGTGTTTTTCTAGAAAATGAAAGTTTGACCTCTTTTATCATACGTCACAGATATTTCAACATTGTGGATACGGTACTTTTGTGGCATCATTTTTGTAGTCATTTATGGGGGTTGATTACAGGTAGCAATAAAAAACTTTTATAAACACACGAATTTTAAACACAAATTTTGTTAAACATTTAACTTTTAAAAATAACTTTAACTGGGATACTGTAGAATTAGTATTTTATTTTGAATTGAATTAAATAATTTTGTTAAAATGTGCTGTTCAAACTATATTAAAAACCCCCAAAAAACACTGTAGACGACCTGCAACTCTACCTACACAATATTTTCCATATTTGAATCTTTTCTTTAAATTTAAATTGAATAAATAAATTTATTTAATTTTTCATTCAGCTTATTCTCAAAAAAGTGACAAATTTTTCTTTGCATCACAAATTAATCGTTTCCTGTCTTTAAAAAAAGGGAAGTTTTACAGATCAAATTATTGTTTATTACTAATAAACATAAATACAATTATCTTTTTGCACAAATGTTTTCGATACCTTGTAACAGTTAACACATTAAATTACATTTGAAATATTATTAGCAGATGTATTTTTGTTTCAAATTCTATACACATTTACAATAAAAAAATTGTTAACCCAGAGACACACTTTTCCTTAAATGATCAGACATATTTGATACTGTTAAAAAACCATTGTTTGTATAAATTTTTGCACGCCCATGTCAACTTTTTTCTATTCCTTAATTTCCATTTTCTCTCTCTTTTCTTTAATGTCTGATCAAAGAGTGAATGTAGTAGTGTTCTTTTACAAAAAAAGAGATATATTTGACTAAAAAGATACAAAAGAAAGAGATAATCGCTGTTTCCAATTTCTTTTTCATCTCCTTTTTTGCACATTTACTTCCACTTTTTTTTAAATAAGACATTTTATGAACTTTTGATAATATTTAACACCTAATATAAAAAATTCAAAAATGCACTCTTAATGACTTTTTTAATTAATTATAATTAATGATTGTTGCAATATAATTTGAAAAATCATTATAACTAAAATCTCGTAATTTTTTTTTGAAGAAGAAGAAGCAAACCGAACGATGTCCACTTTATGCAATTACCTCGCGTAAAAAGCATGATTTTTTTTCTCATTCTTTTTTGGAAGCAGACAGAGAAAGTTTTATTTCACGGACTAAATCAAGTTTTTTTGCGGTCAGAAAGTGCGGCAGTACGCCATTCTTTGAAGATGGCCTGCAGAGTCCAGCCGGTTTGCCAAACCTGACATTGCATATATATTCTTCATTTGAAGAGAGATGATCAGACGACTTCCTGGGCGATGTCGCCTTCTATTGGACATCGCTATATCGCTTATGTCGAATGAGAATAAAGAATCTGAAAATATAATACGAAAAGATAAAAAGAAGAATCTTCTTTCTTCTTTTTTTGAAAAAGAAGACAATTAGCTTCAAAAAATTGTTAAAGAAGAATGTGTTTTGACATGATTAAATAAATTTAGAGAGATATCCCTTTTTGAATTTGTTTTATTCATTCATTTATCTTTGTGTAACTTTGTTGTTTATAACTACATTTTAAAAAATGATCAACAAATTTTATGAAGATATTATTGTATAATTCATGCTAAACTTTTGCTATCAGTGATATATCATGTCACAGTTCTGTAAAACATTTTTGTGCTCATATCCGATTATTGTTCAATCGTTAATTTCAATTAAATTTTATCGCTTTTGATGATTACGCAACCCAGTTGCTTTTTTTTATCTTGTTGAGTAATATAGAAAGAAGACGAAGAAGGAGAAAAAAAAGGTTTAATAAAAAAGAAGATACACGCAATCCACAAGAATGATTTTTAGGGTGGAGTTAAATGTATCTAAAAATGGATGAAAGCAAATATCATTAAAGAAGAAGACGATGAAGAAGTTGTAAAAAAATTTACACACAGCTGATTTGATATATTTGATGGACATTCCTTCAGAAGTAAAAGGGAGAGAAGAAGAAGAAGAAGAAAGAGAATGCGCAAGCTTTCTGTCATCATCACTTTTCAAAGAAAAAGGGGAAGAAAAAAAAAGATATTGCGCTTATAAAGGCGGAGTTAGCCCAAAAGACCTGATTTTTTTGGCAGTATGTTGTCAACATATGTAATATGTTTGGATTTATATGTTGCTTTTTTTACTTTCATACAAAGGTTAGAAAGTTAAAAGAACAAAATCTTCTTCCTTCTTTTTCTTTTTTTTTCTGATATTTATCACTTTTTAATGTCTGAATTAAAAAGTTCTTAGAATTCCTTGAAACTTTTTTTGATGTTTTTGCCCATTTTTTAAAAGTGCCTTTTGTATAAACTTTTTTTTCCTTTTTTTTACTTTTTAATACTTCGAGAAATACTTTCTTGTTTCGACTGTTTTTGTTTTTTTTTAAAACTTAGACAAACTTTTGTATGTTTTATTTTTCAGTACTTGTTTTTCATATTTTGTTTTCAAAAGTTACGGTGCAGTCCAATCTTTTAAGTATTCAACAACAACTACGAGCCATCAATTTTCATCTTACTAAATCCATTCATTTTTTTCTCTTCATCAAAAAAACTCCTCCAATAGCTCTTAACGGAATATAGACTATTGCAATTCTTTTTTTTCTCCTTCTTCAACTTCTATTACTACTACTACTGGTGTTGCAGTGGACAATTCTTTTTTTTTCTTTTTTTAAGAAAAGCCATCTCCGAACATCTTTTTTTGTGATCTCTTTGAATCTTCTTCGCTCATTGTTGCAGATATGAACTGGAAGCAATGGTAAGTCAATTTCATTTATTCAGATGATCTTTGAGACAATAACCAAAAAAATCAGAATCGCATTAAGAAGAGAAAAAAACTAACTGAGAAAAAGAAGGGATATGTAAGTATTTATAAAATTTTGGGACCAAATCATTTTCAAAGAATAAAGACTGAAAAAATATATAAATATATATTAATACTTAAAAAAATCTATAGTATCAAAGCTATGTTCAAGTTAAGACTAAAAACTTCTTTTGACACCCCATTTTTCAAGTGGACGATTGTAGGCAATTTGAATTTGCGTCACAAAAAGGTCAAAAAGAGGCACAACTAACTATTTAAATCACTTAAAAATTTGTTTTTCTTTTTCATTCATGCAACTTATTTCTTTTTCTTCTTTGTCGTTTTCATTTCTCTCTTCTGCTGCAAGATTTTCATCAAAAAAATGTTAATCAAATTTCCGCAATCCAGGTAAAAAAAAGTTTTGCTTCACTTTCATTGTATCCTTGTTTTTTTTATAAAAAAATGCATTTTAATTGTCAAAACGTATTAAGAGCGATAAATAATATTCGAAAGTAAGAACAATGAATTTCTCTCTTTTAGAGAAAAAATTAAGAATTTGTTTCTATTTAAAATAGAATGAGATATCTTTCGTCTTTTTTTTGTTCGCCATCGCAATATCTATCTTTTTTGATGCTTCAAAAAAAAGAAAATGAGAGCGATCAAAAGAGAGGGGGTTTTAAATAACGGTATTTTGGGTCGTTTAAAATTGCAAAAAAAAAGAGAAAGAAGAATTTTGAAAAAGAAATTGAGAACACCTTATTTTTTAATTTTTGGGGTCATCATATACTTTTAATTAATAATAATAAATGTTTTTCGTTGAAAAATTAAGATATGAACTGGTTGTTGGCTCATCCACCACACACTTTCTCTAATAAAGTTGTTTACAAGCTTTTTTTGATGAGTTTCTATTTCCCTTTTTTTAATCCTTCAGCTCCCAGAATACTGCATCATTTATTTTTGCCCCCTCCGGGTATAAAAGTTGCGCAAGCAAAAATATCTTCTTTTTTTTACAAGCTTCGCTGCCCATTACTTCCCCCAAATAAAAACAACATGAGCATAAAAATAGTAATAAGAAATAAAATAAAATGAATTCTTTAAAAACATGAGTCAAAGTTTAAATATTTCCTTATTTGCAGGTTATCAACATTTTTAATCGTAATTATTGCCATCGGCGAAATATTTGCTATTCCAATCATTGTCAATGAAAATGTCGTTTTTGAGGTCATTAATCCAATTGAAGATACTACAACTATGGTAAAATTTTGGAAAAAATCATAAAAAAAATTTTTTATTCTAATTTTTTAAGATTATTCAACATCATAAACATCGACACCGTCATCATCGTCATCATAAAAAGCGTCGAAGTTTGAATTCAAAACCTGAACAAGAAACCCCAGGAACTGGACGTCGAAATAAACAGATGATGCTAACAAAGCCATATTGGCCATGGCCATAAAAGCGTTAGAATATCTGTTCTTTTTTCTTTCCACTCCAAAAAACCTCCAAAGAATGTGTTAAAAAACACTCAGTGAAGGGCAAAATATCAAAGAAATTAACTTTGACCAATGGTGCTTCAATGAAAGCTTTAAGCTTTAAAATGACAGGGATATCTCCATGTCAACAAATGCTGAAAATGGTTAGAAATAACAATATCAAAGCAGTTGACATTTTAAAATCATGACAAATAAAAACCTTTAAATGACCCAGATGACTTTTTTATTATGGCAATAATTTTAATAATATGTTAATAAAGATTTTCTATAATAATAATTTCTATCAAAGATTTTACGCTCTATTCATTCATGAAAGTACAACACAGGCCTGTGCACAATGCAATATTCATTAAAATTAAGGTGTTATTTTTTTGGACATAATTGTAGGAAAAAAACCATAGACATGCTTTTTGTTTTTGTTACATAATAGGCGATCATTTTTTTTTATCTTATATTCTTCTGATAACTATAAATAAGGCAATTCCGTTGCAACTAATTCCCTCTCAAAATTTGAACTAACAAAATTTCTTTATATATTTATGATAACAAAAAAGGGAAAAGGAAAAACAAGGGTGAAGCATTTTTAAAAGTTTATACAATTTTTCATGTTCGTACTTGCAAAAGTGAAAAGTGTTTCGAACACACCTTTTCGTTCATTTCTTTTTCTCCTTTGCTTTGATTTTGCCAATACAATATTTTTTTTGGTATGCTTTAACGAAAATAGCCTATATTGTATTGTTGCGCCTCATTTTCCTTCTTCTTGCTTGTTCAATCGTCAACAAATACTGAAAAGTTTGAGCGCCTTTATTGACGTTTTACGGCGCTTTTTCTCTCTCCCTTTTTTTCTTTATTTTTCCTTAAATGTGTACTTTTTATTCATTTTGACAATTGACTGTCAAAAACAAAAATAATAATAATGCAAAAATAAAGTTAAAGCTTAATTTTTGATTTTTCCTTTTTTTATAGATTATTCCGCCTTTTTAATGAAGTTATTAAAAAAAGTGAAATGATAAGTTTAAAAACAATTGAAGCTGATCTTATTCGAATTAAATTTGAAATTGAGCGAGCATTAGATGATCAAAATAATAATGATGCCCTAATTCAACGAAATGGCTCTGTTCGAGGCCGAAAATTTCATGTTTACAATACTCTTCGAAAAATGCAATTACGAAATCAATGGAAAGTAAGAAGATTTTTATTTGTTTGCTAATGTATTTTTAAAATGCCACCACTTCTTTTTTTATAGAAAGATTATATTGCTGAAGAGGATTCCAAGGTGATAGTGTATACAACAAGTTGTGGGATAGTTCGAAAAACTTGGGAACGATGCAGGGATACGTTAGCATTACTTCGAGCACATGAAATAAATGTTGAAATTCGTGATCTTAATATTAATGGAGAATTGGTTGATGAAATTATTGACCGAATGGGATTACATAATGTAATTGAAAAATTTTTGCATCTTTTTTGAATCAAAATATTTAATTTTTTTAGGAAGAACGAGAGTTTATTCTTATGAGTTTGCCGTTGGTTTATGTTGATGGAAATTATTTTGGGGTAAGTTTGCTTATTTTTAAATGAAAGTGACCGCTACAACAAAACGTAAAAGCATACGTATTAAAAGGAAATTTTTTTTAAAAAGAACAATTTTTTGTACAGGTTGCAATATTTTTTCGTCATTGTCCATTCTTTTATCAAAAATTTTTTTAGAATCATTCCACCCTTATTGAATGCAACGATACTGGTGAACTTGCAGAGCTGCTTGACAAATTTAAAGTCAGACATTTTTTGAATTTTTTAAGGATTTCTTAATATTTTTATTTACAGGGTCGACAAAAATGTAATACATGCGGGGATATGGGATATACCCTTTGTTCATCATGTCGTGGAAGTAAAAAATCAAAAATGATATTTCAAAATACAAATTTACGTTGTGCTGTTTGTGATTTAAATGGTATTGTACCTTGCAAAGATTGTTTTTGTGCATAATCTTATTAATATTTTATTTATTATTTCTAAACAATTTTTTCTTATTTTTTAAAGAGATCACTTTTTTAACAAACTTAGTATTAAATTATTACTTACAACAAATTTATGGTAAATAAAAGTGATTTCCTTTGATATATTTGGGAAGTGGGGCTTCACAATTTGGTTCAGAATCAACAATTCGACTTTGCTTTAATACAGTAATATAATTTCCTTTGCTATGAACAAATTCATAATTGCCTAACGTTGCCACGCAATTTACGTCACTAAAAAGAAAAAAGTTGTCTTGAAGTGGTTCCAAATTGCAGCAAAAAAAGGAGCGAAATCGAAGAAATAAAAAATAACAACAACCAACTTACCGAGCAAGTCTTGAGTAACATACATGAGGAGTTAGACAACGGGAAACACTCATGGTCCAATGCTCGCTGTTTATTGCACTCATACAATGATCAAAATCTTCAAATGATTTTGTTGAAGATTTCACAATTGTTTCGTTTGCAATTGATTCAAATGTTGATAAACGAGTTTGCCATTGACTACAAAACTACAAATAAATACAAAAAAAATCAATAAAAAATAAATCATTACTTATTAAGCATATTTGATAGTTTTGTCATTTCAATTGGCCATTCATTTACTCCAACATCTTTATAGGAATGCCGTAAATGATAAAAATGTGCTTGACGGCATGGAACTCGAACTTGTACATAACCAAATCGATGTATACCTGTTTCATGCATATTTACACTATCAACTCGACTGGCATTTACTGCAACTCGAGTTTTCATTCTCCAAACTTTACAACTTGATTTCCAATGTGTATGAGTTAAAAAATCAAAATTAAAGCTTTGAAGTTTATGCTCATTTGCATTATCCTCTGGAAGAACAAATTGAACATCTCGATGTTCAAAAAGGAATGAACCCGCTTGAGGATGTTCAGCAAAAAGATTCTGCAAAAAAAATTTGCATATTATAATAACGATTTAAAACAATTACTTGTAAAATAGCAATATTTGATCCTGGTCCAACATCCATTGGATTTGGGGATAGCAACATGTCATCAATATCAGTAAAAACTATCATATCAGCAAATGGTTTTGCAAAGAATAAACAATTTACATGGGATTCTTCAATTCCCCGAGAAAGTACTAGGCCATTTGGATTGACATCAGATAAAATAGGCCACATTGGCCAATCCCGAAGAATTACAATTCCTTTAAATTACTTTCATTTTAATTCTTAAATATACTTGAAGCAAACCTTTTCGTTCGTACTCTTTTAAAATTCGATAAGTGCTATTTGATGCAGATTGAATGGGAACAATAATTTTTGTTGCACCCGTTGCGAGCCACGTTTCAATCCCAGTTACCATAATCTGCCATTCGGTATAAATATACATTGGTGCAACACAAACAACAAGTTTTTGCTTTTCAGCAAAAAATAGTGGTTGCTCAATTTGTACATCAATAATTTCATCACTTAAAGAACTTGATTCTCCACCTGTTGAAAGTCTAAAAATAAGTTCAAGCAAAAAAGAGCTTTAAAAATGGTTATGTTTTTTTGTTTACTTTAAATTATTAATACCAGCACCAGCAAGTCGGCATTCAGCTAAATGACCTGACCAAGCACAAATATCATTTGCTGCACGTTTTCCTTTATGAATTCTTTCAATATGAGCTTGATCAACAAGTTTTACGCCATTTATTTCACTATGACAATAAATGCTATGTGAATCCCGGGCATCCCCAACAAATTGGATAACCTTAAATTATTGATTTTTGCTTATGTTAAATTTCAAAAATCTATTTATTACCGCAAAATTTCCATTAATATTTGATTCAGCTCGAGGTCGATAAAATGCTCCAATAACAATTGGTCGAAGCCCAATCTTTTTTGAAAGAAATGAATCACCAAGATTTTTTAAAGTCCACATATTTGTTGTTCGATGATAAATTGCAAATCCAATAAAAATAGCTGCAAATGCTAAAGAAATTCGAAAAAGCATAACCGATAGATATTTTGCCGAGAAACGACTCTGAGACCAGATGTATTTTGTTTGAAGCCACATTGGATAGATAAATCCGTTTTCAAGATTTGTCATCACAAAATATATCTCTTCCAAAAATTATTAACAATCAATTTTTTTTCTCTCTGTACTTTTTTTTTAGCAGAAAATCCACCTCGAAGATAAACGTGGATTTGACCTTATTTGATTTACCTCCCCATCCTTCTTCTTTTTCTCTCGCCTTCTTTCATGTCTTGAGGTAATCTTGCGCATCAATCTTTTTTTCATTTTCATTTTTTCCCTTCTCCTCTTTTTTTGCAACCAATATAAAATTTCTTTTAATTTAAACATCAAAGTAAAAAAATAAAGCAAAATGTAATTTAAAAAAAATATATTTAATTTTTATAAGCTTATATAAATTGCAAAAGACATCTTATTTTGTTTTTAGCCTCATAAAAAAAAGTGAGAAAAAATGAAAGGAAAGAATGAAGAAGCCTGTTGAAAAAAGAAGAAGAAGAAGGCTTGACCAATTTATTTATCCTTGCTTGAGTGTCCTAAAATTGCACTTTGCAATCCATCACAAACATGCATATATATAGATAGATATATTTCTTTGCCTAGTTCTTCATATTATTTTTCGCCATAAAACTTTTAGTACAATTGCGCGGAATTTAAATATTTTTTTATGTGTTCAAAAATCCTCAAAGTGATATTTAATGATAAATTTTCTCAAAAATAGCTTTTACCTCTTTTTCCAATATTTTTGATATTTTAAAAATTATCATCATTTTTCTGCTTTCACAGAAATAAGCGTGATCAAAACCAATTTATCAAACACTTATATAAATTTTAAAATACTGATAAATGAGACAGAGAGTCTTAAGAAAGACATTTATTTTAGTTTTTGCAATTACAGAGACTCTTTTCTTTATTTCTAGCACACCCTTGGGTATGCTTGGTGGTTTATTTTGGTAATGACTTGCTCAGGCCTGTCACCAAAGATGGAAGTTTATTTTGTTTTTTTACCAATATGTGTTCAAATGTTTTTTTTGAGTTGGTTTTTTTTCACATCATCATCATCAACAACATTGTGGAAGATGTAGCATGCTAAGCCATTGTAGAAATCTGTCGAGAAAAAAACACTTCTTTAATAACTATGTTAGCATGACTTGTCACAACATGCCTATTGGTCGTCGATGTTGTATGTTAAGGTCCAGAGGAATGTATATTTTTTTTCCTGAACATCTTTTTTTTTGGCGCATTGCAATATTTTTTCTTTTTTTCTGGGGGGTGAAAACTTCATTCTCCTGCAGAAGAGAAAAGAAGAAGAAGAAGGAAAGTTTTGTTCCTTCAACTATATGCGAGACAAATGAATCTGGGCTTCTTCTTCTTCTTTCTTCTTCAATTTCTCGGGCGTGGACGTCTTCTTCTTCTTCTTGTCTATATATATTGGCCTCCCAAAAAAAAGAATAAAAATAAAAGCAAAGAAGATGCGCCCAACGGCTATTGCCAAAATGTCCAACATAAACTGCTGCCGTTGCTGCACTGTTGTGCTTGAAGATGAGTTGCCGAAGTATGTTGTGTGTTTGTGAAAAAAATGCGCGCAATTGAATAAGCATTCAGTAGTTTTGTTCGGGTTTTCTTTTGCTTTCTTTTTTTTTTCTTCGACTTTGGAAAAAAAAACTTTTTTTTTGGCCGCCAAAATAACTGCACCAAATGAACGCTAACATCAGAAGACTGTTAAAGCGTCGAATGGAAAGGGGGGCCCCCGGACATCTTGAAAACTTTTTTCTTTGCATTCAAAATAGCGGAAGCTTTAACATTTGATTGAAGTTTCAAAATCAAGAAGATAGAGAGAGGAAGAGAGAGAAGAGGAGAGAGATCTGTCATTCAAGTACAACAATGACCAATTCTTTTTGTCTTCTTCAACTTTGAAATATTTCCTTCAAATTTATTTGATATTCAATACCTTTTTCGCCCCCAAAAAAGAAGTAGAAGAAGCTGTTATTATTTTTTAATCTTTAAAAAAGGCCTTTTTTCCTTTTTTACCTCCTATCCAAATTTCTTGATTTCTTCATTTTTCTCTCTTTGAAGTCTCTTTTAAAATTTTCAGCTGTCTTTTCTTTGTACTTTTAGGGGGAATGTTTATTAACACTCTAATAACTCCTTTTTCTTAGTTTTTGCACAAAAATTTATATTGGTGAATAGCTGATTTTGTAAAAAATGTTTAAATAGATTTTGTTTTAAGGTTTTAGTCGTCATCGGTGGCTAAGTCTGTCAATGTTTTTTTTCTCCTTCTACTTCTCCTGCTTCTTCTTATTCTCCATTTTACAGCTGTCTTCTTCTTCTTGTCCGGCACAGTTTCCCGTAGTATACTGCTACTACTACTCTTCTTTAATGTAACTCCATAGATGTAAAAATTGAAAAAAAAAGATTTCTTTCCTTCTTTTTCACAGAAATAAAAGAAACAAAACCAATTTTAGAAAGCACTTAATGAGATAAGAAAAAAGAATGTTTTTTCGTGTATCTTCTAATGATTATTCTTAAAATTTTCGTGTTTTTTTTTGAAAGTATACCTTTTTACTGTTTGTTTACTGTTATCCCTATTATTATTATTATTATTTATTCGAAAAATGCGGTTTTCATATTTTTTTTGTTTAAATTTAATAATATTTTTTATGTGGTCTTTCAACCCTTCATTATTCTGCCCCCAAACATTAATGACATATTCTTACTCTCTTTCATAAAAAAAAGCCTTGCAAAATTTTTGTTTGTTAGTTTTTTTCATATATATTTTGGAAGGTCACGTTAAAATTTCTTCTTTTTTTGGCATTCTTTTACAAAGTATTTCCGATAATTTTCGGGCATCTCAATTTCTTCCTTATAAAGGACAACTTTATTTTGCAGTTGTTGGAAATTCTTCTTTAAATCAAAGAAAAAAAAGTAGTTTTTCGAATAGCAGCAGCATCAATAAAAATATTTGTGATATTTCATATTTTTTTGGGCTTGTTTTACATTTTTTTTGTTTGAGAGATATTATAAATCTTGTGTTTTGTTTTTTCCTTCACAATCTAAATAAATTAAAAATGCTTGGTTTTTTTCTATGCTTAAAATCTTAAAGTTTCATTCTGTGAAACGAATGCCTGTTTTTTTTCTCCTTCTTCTTCTTTCATGTTTTATTTTTATCTATTCCGATTGACTCACGTTACATTTTTGCCCTCTTAACTTTTCATCTGCATATAAAAATGTTTTTTTTCTTCAGTTGTTGAGATTGATTATTCTTAAGCGTTATATTTATTTTTCAAAAAAATTCTAAGGTTTGCTAAAAACGCTTCTGTTTTCTATATGTTATTTTACCCAACTTTTTTTATTGGATGTTTTTGTTTTAACAAAAATTGCTTAAAGCTCGGGTTTTGTTTTCTTCAAAAAAACAGGATAGAATTCTTAATGTTTTTTAAAGCTAATCTAATTTTCAAGAATTTTCTTTAACTAGATAGTTGTAAATCTTAAGCTTTTTCTTCTTCTCTTTTTTTGAATTGTCACACATAGAAGGTCTATCATTAAAAGTATTCGATACATTTTTTAAGGCACACAATAAGATAGAGGGAGAGAGAAAAGAGGAGCATTGGTATCGTAATTGATCATAGTAAATGATAGGGTCTTAGAGCTTTATTTATTAGAAAAATAACACTTTTGTATAAGCGCATTTTATTTTCTGAAGTCCGTCATCATCACCATCAATATATGTTTATTCTCCAACTCTCCTGTTTTTCACGACTGAACAAGCATCATGATATTCTTTTGGTGAAGTTATTGTTGTCATCTTCGAAGAACAACAAAAAAACACATATATATGTAAAAGCATAGCAGTAAAACGTTAAAAGCTGAATGTAAATGTTCCCGCAACTGCTTAATAGCTGTGACTAAATTGTTGAAATGCCCCAATTTTTTTTGTGCTTTGCAAAGACATTTTTGCATCGCTTTTAAACATTTTTTTCTTCGCTTCTTTACGTCGTCTAGAGTCGCAAAATAACGCATTGCAGACGCCCGTTTTCTTTATGCCATCAAACGGCCTTCGACACTACTAAAGGGGAAGAAAAAATAACACGAAGAAATAGAAGGAATGAGGGGAATATAAGAGGAAGCAATGGACACTGGGGAAAAAACCATTGGGAGGCGCTTCATTCTTCTTTTATTTTTTTTGTTGTTGTTGAAGAGTTGCATTATAAGAAGACTTCAGCATTATTTTGTTTCTGTTAAAGTTGTTCAAAGAATTTTTCTTCTTCTTCTGGGCCTTCTGAAAAGTGGGACATACAAGAGAAGACTTTTTTTATACAGCAAACACACGCTCATCCTCCCTGAATTGCTGCCATAAATTAAATGCATCATCTAGTGTATGCTTGAACAAGAAAAACTTCCAGAAAAAAAAAGTGTGAAGTGTCGCGGCATCTTTTTTTTTTAACTTCTGCTTTCTGAAACATTCTTTTTTTTGTGTTGCTGTTGTTGTTGCAGACAATTTAGTTTTAAAAGCTTCTTTGTCCAGCTGCTTCATTCATTGGTTTTCTTTTACTACAATTGGTTGATAGTAGATAAAAGAACAAGAAGAAGAAGAAGAAGTAGCTGTTTTTGGATCTTCTGAAGGAGAAGAAGAAGAAGACGAACGAAACTCATCTTTTTTTTATCATTTTACTGGTTTATTATATTTATTTTATTCTTCTGCAAGAAAGAAAAAGCTAATCAGGGGCTTAAAAGCTTTTCCCTTTAAACGTTGCCCCAATGGGTGCTGTATGCAATTTTGATTCAAATAAATTGTCAGTTTTCCCACAGAAGCTTAAATCAAAATTTTTTTCATCTTCATCTTCATCGTCGTCGTTGTTGTTAACCTTGTGTCAAACAACAACAACATCAACTTTATTTTATTTGATAAAAAATTATTTTCAAAATTTCAAGTGCTGCTGCTATTATTATTTTTGTTTAAAATTAAAATTTCAAATATTGTTATTATTATTAACTGTTGACATCAACAACAAGAACAAGAATAAGAAGAACAACAGCAATTTGAACCAATTTCAATTCAATTTTTTACTTCTTCATTGCTGCTATTTCTGTTTTTGTTGCATTCTGAACAAGAAGAAGATTTTAGAAGTAACAATATTGCGTGGTGGCGCAACTGCAACTACTCCTTCTACTACATCTTTTTTACTCCACCAACAAACAACATTCTCTTTAGAAGCAGCATTGCCCCTTGGCATTGCTTCCGCTTGAACAGTGCGCGTCACAAACGTTTTTGACGGTCTTCAGAAAATAAAATAGAAAAGAAAAACGAAAAACCCGAGACTTCATTGTTCATTGAAAAAAAAGAGAGAGAAAAAGATAGCAAGTGTTAAAATTGTTTCTCAGATTGATACATTACTTCATTAATTCTATTGTTAAACATTTATTTTGCAAAAAAAACTCTTTTTCATCTTTATTCTTTCCATCTTTTTTTTCTTACGACATTCGCACTTTACAATATTGATTTGTGGGATAACAGTATTCAGTATTTGAAAATATTGTTATAAATTTAATCACGAAAAAAAACAAAATGTATGTTCGATATTTACAGCACCAGCATCACGGCACCGTTCAATTATTGATGATGCCGCTGAGCACGGCGGCTGGCTCTGTAAAAAGTTCAAGATGGTTCGTTCTTTTTTTCCTCTTTATTTTTTGAGAGTTAATAAGTATGCAAATTTTTTAAGGTCAGAAAAAGCCGAAGATGACGATAATATTGAATGTGAGCCGGTCCCGCTGCCAATTCAGACATTTCTTTGGCGACAAACTAAGTCAGTTTTTTTACACATTTTTTAGATTATGAAAAGCTTATTCAGTTAATTTGCATTATTTTAGTCCTTTTCTTGGAGCAAAATCCTACAAATTACATGAAGCTTCAAGTGTGGTATGTTAATTTTTGAAAATAGGTTAACCCGTGTTCTAAATTTATAAAATATTTAGACATTTGAAAGAGTTGTAGTTCAAAATATTTTACATGGATTAAGTCCAAGTTTATCAGATGCAATTGCTTCAGTATCAAGATGGAGGTTTGTAAGGGCAGCATTTCCACATATTATACAGGTATTCAGATTTTAACTTAAAAATGCCTAATAAAGTTAAATTTATAGTGTTGTGCCGCATTATTATCAGAGCGTGTAAATGAAAATGATCCAATACCAGTTAGTGGATCATTGGCAAAATTATTGTATATTTTACATTGGCTTTTAATGGATGCTGCAACAGAATGCAATGAATCCGTAATATTTTCTATTAAACATTATTTTTAAAACTCCTAAATTAATTTAATTTATTTACAGACATTTGGTGACTCTGGTGATGGTGTAATTTCGGTTAGGCAATTAGCATTCTCTGTTGCAAGTATACAACTTTTTGTTTATTTGCTTGCTCCCTTATTTTACCATATCAATGAAGATGAAATAGAATCTCATATCCGTCTTGAAAGTGGCCTTCGTCTTTGGCAAGCATTTTGGCAGGTTTGTTGCATTGTCGTTTTTCATTGTCTTTTTTTTTCTTCTACTCCAGGGAATTTTTTTCTTTTTCAACGACAAAAAAACTAAGAATTTTATTAAAAGAAATTCTTTTTTGATTTATAAAACAAAAATTTCTCTCTTTTAGTATCGAACTCCAGATATTCTTTGTTTTTGTGCACCAGTAAAACAGCGAAGATGTCAATTACCCCAAGTAACAATGGCAAAAAAGCTTCCAGCTGCAACCGCGGTTGAGCAAGGAATTTATCTTGGTGATGAAAATATTGCAAATAGAAGATTATCACAAGTCCCACAAATATCAGTAACAATTCCACCACCAAAACCTCCAAGGACAGATTTAAATGTTTTAAGAGAAATTCAACAAAAACAAAAAACCAAAAAAGAAGATTTACCTCCTGCAGTTCCATCAGTTCCCCCACCATCTGAATCATTTTCAGATGATGCAGGAAAATCAAACTGCTCAATTGTTCGAAGTGTTAGTGACTATAAAACAAACGAAGTTGCCGCAGAGTTACAAGGAAAATTAAATTTAAAAAAGTCTCGGACTGATGTCTTTCACAAATCTCCTGGTAAGTTTTTTTTACCTTCTTTTTTTCAAAAAAAGAAAGAAAGCTCTTTTTTCTGTCTCCTTTTTCCTTCTTTTTTCATTCTGACAAAGAAAGTCATTACAGATTACTCCGATTCTGACATATTTAATGGCCTTCGAGACATTGACGAAGCAATGAAATTTGCAGAAGACAATTCACTTTCGGATATTTTTCATTTAAATGATAAAGCGGCGCCTCTTGTTCTTTTACAAGAAATTTGTTCTGCAGCATCTATAGATAATTCAGATGGAAAATCTTCAAATGGCATAGAACCAATTTGCTTAAAATGTGGAAAACGGATTGTTCCATCTCCTTTAAATAGTACAAATGACAAATGTTTATGCAAAAAGGGAAGTGTAGCAATTGAAATTCCTGCAATTATAGCTGCAAAACAAGCTGAAAATAAAATAATTACGAATGGAACAAAACCGACAGAATCGCTACCAGAAAGTTCATCAAGTGGAAGTCAGCAAACGGTTATTAATATGGGGCAGAGGAAACCTCCGCTCCTGCCACAACCCGCACAGCCACAACAACAACAACATCAATCCCCGCCTACAGTTTTATTAGAAGGAACTTGGAAGGATTCCGCTTCAATGCACAGCGCAGATAAACCTGATGTATTGATAGATCCTCATGAAGCCTCTTATTTGGATATTGCAATTTTGCGATGTTTATTGATTGAAAATTGGGCAGAAGAAGGAGTATTTTGGGCGCTAAAATTTTTATTAAATCGATTAACAGATATTCGACATTATCGTTTAATGCATGATGGAACATTTCGTTCACGATCAAATTCTGTTCCAACAACAGCTCCTCGAGGTTCACGTCAAGATGTTTTGGAAGCCGATTATTTGACATGGTCAGATTTGCAAGAGAGAACAGAAATCAATAATACAATTCGAAAATCCGTAGATGAGCAAGTAAAACCAGAAATTATTGAAGAGCCATCATCAAAATTGAAAACTGCAATTTTTAATAAGTTAGTATTTATTTTACATAGAATAAAAACTAATTTTAAAATAAATTTTAGAAAAAATGATAATCAGCTGACAGTATCCATGGATAAGAGAAGAGTTAGTGTAAATACTCTACCAGCAATCAAAAAGGCTTCTCGAGCAGAAAAACGAAAACTTCCTCGTAGTAAAAGTGATCCATTATTAAGTCGAGCCTTAGAATACATGGAACCATGCCGAACAACATCTGTCTCAGAAAATGTTGAAAATGGTGATTCAAAAATGATACAACAAAACTTTTTTCCTGAAGCAACTGGAAGTAGTTTATTCATTGAAAAGAATGGACATATTGATCTTACAGTTGTTTTATCAGTGATAAGAAGTTTAATTGAAAGATGTGGAGCTGTAAGAATTTTGGAGATTGCACTAAATGTTTGTGATACACTTTTAACAATGACGAATGTTGATCCATCAATATTTTTTGAAAATATTTTAAAAATTGTTTTACGAACATATTTGCATATGGGTTGCCCAAATGGTTGTAACGAAGGAATGAGAACGCCACAAGCAGATTTTCTTCAAATAAAAGCAAGAAATTTACTTTCACAACTTTATAAAATTAATCCAAATGCTTTTACAAAATTACTAAAGAAACAAGTGAGTGAAAATACTGTTCAACAATTATTAGATTGTATTCATGCGATTACGGTATTCTGTCAAGCTGAAATGGGTCCACATCGAAATAAACTTAATCGAAATCGTCGACGATCATCTGCTTTAATTCAACACAGTGAAGCAACTAGACTTCCATCATACAGAAATCATTTCAATGAAAATCATTCTGGAATTGAAGGTGTAATTATTGATACAATTTTAACACCCTTAACTTCAAAAATCATGAATAAAATCAATGAATTATTTTTACCAGAAAATATGGGACTTTATCAAGATGTCAGATTATTTGTTTCACATGTTGATGAAAATCATGGAAATCCTTTTCGTCGAACTGCTTTAAGTGCACTTGCAGCTAAAATCAATGCTGAAGAATTTTCAAAGTAAGAATTAATTTTTATTTTTTGATTTAATTATTGATTGAAATTTATTTAGTAATGATGCAAAATCTGTTGATAATAGTGACACTGAAAGTATGAAGCATTGTCTTACTGTTAATAATAGCCATAGTAAAGATAATACTTCTCTTCGAAGAGGGCTATTTAAAAAGAAAGATGTCCGAGTAAGTTTTAATTATATAAAGAAAACTAAATTTTTGACAACATTTATTTTTCTAGTTAACGACGGAAGAAAGTGAAGGAGAATCAAGTCCATCAACACCAAGGGATGTTCCCTCTGCAGATGATACTGTCAGTGTTGGAGGAAGTCCTTTACTAACACAAAATTGTAAACAACAAAAAAAATCTGGTGGAAAGCTTCAATTTGCATTTAATTTATTGAAATCATCAGTAAAAACCGATGCATCAGAAGATGAAAATTGGACGGATGAAGCAACAGCAATAACAAATTTAAATCCAGATGATGCTGATAGCTCTTGTTCTGCTACCCTTGATTCCCGACAAAATAGAATCTCATTCCGAAATGCTGCCCAACGAGTTAATTATCAAAGACAATCAGTTTCAACTGATAATGTCATTGAACCATTTGATAAACCAATGGATTCAAATGTACTTTCACTAACACAAACATATCTTCCACCAAAAAGACTTGTAAATATTATGGATGTTAGAGAAGGAGCTCGACGATTTGCATTTTTATTAGAAACTTGTAAACCGGGTCAAGTACCAGATGCTCCTTTATTGAGTGCCGTCTCAGAATTGGTACAGCTTTTTTGTGGATTTATAAAAAATTCTATCAATCTTTTTTTAGAAAGCACCAGTATTAAGTAGAGCTGTGATATTACTTGAATGTTCACATTTTGTTTATCGCTGTAATCGTGGAGATTGGCCAGAATGGATTCGATCAGGGAGTACACAACCTCGACCTTTAGGCCCAAATGTTCCAAGTAATAATGCCCCATCTCGTCCAGCAACAAGTGGTTCACGAAAAGCTTTTCTAATGCAAAGAGCAGCAGGAAGAAATTTTTATGAATGGGCTCTACAAATTGGTGTTCGACTTCAAATTGCTTTGGAACGAGAAGAAACGAGATCAAAGCAAAAAGAAGATAAAAAGCGCCTAAAAGCAATGGATGATTTGGAGAATTTTCTTGATGATGGTACTGTCAATGATCTCAGTGGTGATGGTTGTCCAATTGCGTTGCAGCTAATCGCATATACAGTACTCTTTGAAATAACTGCTTTTTTACGTGAAACTTTTCAATTAATTCCTCGTTCAAAAATTACACATAAAAATGCAGGAAGTAATTCAGGATGGGAAAAATTAATGTCTCATCGAAGATGGTCAATTTTATCAAATACTTTTAATCAGCAGGGAAGCATTCATAGTATCAATGATTTACATCCTGCAATGCAACGTAAGTAACACATTATAAAAAATTAGGGCTGCACATAACAAAATCATGCCCAAAACACTGTACATTTATGCAAATTTTAGCAGAACGAAGAGTCAGTTATTCCACAGCTGATGAAGAATCTTCCCCTCGAGGATCTCATGATCTCATTGAAGAGCCTCAACTTGCTGGAAATGCTGAGAAAAAAGGTTTGCAATTTCAAAAATTTTGAATAATTGCTTTGATAATGACTTCACTAATTATTTATGCCAATTTTTGCTAGCAAAAAAAGCAAGCAATCAATAATTTAGCTTTTATTTAACAAAGATTAGTTTTACACACATACATTTATTGATTTGATTAATAATAATAATATTGCTTATTGCTTTATAAATGCAGATGTTAGTAATCCATTGTCTACGCTCAAACGCTTTGCCTCTCGTAGCCGATTGTTTTCACGTGAAACAAGTCTATCCACAACTGATGACGGATCTGAACGAGGTTCAACTCGTTCAAGGGTTTTACGAACACAACAAACCATGCATGCTTCTTCCCCTGGACAATACTCAACAACTTCAGCAACATTTACAATTCCAGAACCAGGTTCTCACACATTATTAAATACACTACTACACTCTTCTTTCGTTATATCTTCTTCTAATTATTTTTTTTTTATATAGCTTAATCTATAATTTTTCAAATTAACTTTTTTCGCTGCTGCAGCTTCTTTCTTTTAGTTATATGCTTAAGTTCAAACATTTTATTTTCGCTTTTTTCATTCGTTAATTTTTATTTTTTACAAAATTTTTAACTTCTCTGACTATTTTTTTCTTACCTTTTGCAACTTACGTTTATAGTGTTGGGGCGTAATTGAGTTTTATCAAAGAAATTTTTTAGTTCGACGACTTGCACAAGGTAGACAACGATTGCTTAAACGTGGATCACCATCTGGACAACCGCATGCATCTTTAGAATCAAGTCATAAAAAGCGTGAAACATCTTTTCGGTTTGAACATCTTTTGTAAATTTACAGTAATTTTTACTGTGTCCTCTTCAGATTACGAAAACAATCACGATCACCAGCTGCTTTAGAAAATGACGAAAATTTAGCAGAATCAGGTAAATTTTAAATTTTTAAAAAATTTAAACTGTTTGCTTGAATTTTTCTTTTTTTTACTGATGTGCTAGCATTTTTTTGATTAATACGGTTCTTTTCGTTACTTAACTTTTATATCACCTTTTTTTCCGCAAAAAAAACGTGTTGATTTTTTTAATTTCGCACAAATGTTTCCTTAGTTTTAAAAGTATTTCTGTTGATATGGGTTTCTTTAACACGGGTTTTGCAATTCTTTTTATTTAATGGGTTTCTTCATTATTTTTCCACGGTGATTGAAAAGCATTTTTATTACTATCAAATTAACACATTTTTTGCTAACTTTTAATATTTATTACTCACATTTGTAAAAAGCTTAGTCTAACACTTTTATTTTTTTTCCATTTTTTGCACATTACAGCTCCATTGATGGTAGATTCTGAAGGAGGTGCATTTTCACAACAACGTCGAAAAACTACTTCATTACGAAGTTCAACAAAATGGAATATTCGTTCAACAAGAATAAGATCACCTGGTTCCCGAACTTCACAAATTCCAGCCGGATTGCCTCCCCCCATTTCAACAATTGATGGGCAATTCGTTTCTGCAACATCTGTTTCACAAGTTGGAGGTAAGTTTTAGAGCGGTTTTATTGCACACATTTTTCATACATAAAAATCAAAGGTTCAATAAAACGCTCAAAAATGTTATATTTGTGAATTTGTATGGTAGTTTTTTTTTTAAATTTGGGCTTGATCTTTCGTTTTTCATTACTAAATTCTTTACTTTCTAATTAACGTTTTGTCACGCTCTAACACACAAAGTACACTTTATTTTTATGCAAATTTTTATTTCTGATTTCTTTTAAAATAATTATATTTTAGTTCCTCTAGGAAATCGTCAAAGAGATAGTTTGAAACCAAAAAATCCAACATCCGGAAATGCAGAGGATCATGAAAGGACCGGATCACAACGGGAAGCTTCTGTTGGAATTGCGGATCATTTTTCACCTGAGCGTCGAACAACTGGCTCATATTCAAGTTCTCAACATGGCGGAATTCCATCTGCTCAACAGCAGCAACAACTTATTCATTCAATTGAGGATAGTGAAGATGAGATGCTAAAAAATATGCCATGGATAAAAACAATTATTGAATTTTCAAAAAAATTTGATATGGAATGTACACATCAAAAATATTGTACTCGATGGTGTTATGAAAGAGTTTATCGGCAATGCTTTCGTCTGAATGAAGCGTTTAAAGTTGTATATGATGATGAAGTTTCCCAGGATTCAATAATTGATAAAAGAAAGCAATTTGTTGAAAGTTGGCAGGCAAAACAAGATTTTACAAAACAAAAAAGAGTTTCAAATCCCCGGAGGGAAAGTGCAGTAGTTCGACAAAGTGGAGTTGATAGAGTTCCAATGGCATTGAGGGGATTATTAATTGAAAAGTTGAATGAAATTGAAGAAACTAAAAGTAATAAAAAAGAAAGCAATCTTGTAAGTTTACTTTGAATTCATAAATTTCAATAAAAGATAATTTTTTAGCCTCCTGAAGCACCAGTGGATTCTACAGAACTAACCAAAAAGCGTTCACCAATGCTAAATTTTCTTCGAACACAAGTTCTTAGCATTCCACATGTAACTTTCTCAGCATTGCTTAAAAGTGCAATTATTCTTACGGTTGACCAATATAAAACAATTCTACCATTTTCTTGGAAGCTTCTCATTCATAATGATTCTCATATTGCTGCAGCAGCAGCTTCAATGTTTATTTGCTGCTCTGTAAAATGTCCAGATGATGCAATAAATATTATAAAAGAAAACTTGAATAATCCTGATCCAAATGTCCGTACAGAAGCTGTTCAAAGATTCTTTTCGCTATGGCGTCACAGATTTCATGTTTGGCTTAAAATGGAAGATGGTGCACAATTTATCTTTAAAGTTCCACCACCAGGAATTGATTTTACACTTCCATCTCCACCAATTGGGCAGGCACAGCTTCCAGTTGTTGATTCACCATGGATGCCACATGTCAAAACAAAAGTCGAAGAACTTTCTTTAAAAGAAGAAGAACATTCCACAAGTCAAACAATTATGACAATGACAAGAACACGAAGAAAACAAAAGCAAGAAATGGTCAAAAGAGCTGTTAGAGAAGCTGAAGAACGGCAATGTGAATTACGACAACAATTTCCTCTTCGAGCTACAGCAATTGTCCAACAAGCTGCTTATGAGCCTGCACTATTTTATCATCAAACATCTGCACAACAGCAGCAACAACAAGCACAAGCTCAACAAAGCTCTGATGGCACAGGTGAAGAAGAAATTGTACATGCTCCAACAAGTCGACATCAAATGCCTGTTGCACAACCATTATTTCCATCTTCTATTTTAAGTGCTGTTCCACAAATTATTGAAATGTTAGATGATGTTCATGTGGATAAAAATGGTGTTTCAGGTAAAAAAATATCCCAACATCTTTCTTTACAAAAAAACAAAATTAAATTTTCAGTTAGCGACATTTGCCGAAAAACTATATGGAATTGTCTTATTGAAGATTCAACATTATTTCTTCGACATTTTCTTGAAAAGCTTACAAATAAAGATAAACAAGAATATTTATTTGCACTTTTACGAAAAATTGTTCTTACTTTTCGTCCATTACCAAGTCAAACAGCTTATGCTCTATTAAATTATATGTTTGGATTCGTTATGTTTTATGTCAGATCACCTTCAGATGGTTCTGATAAAACACTTGCACATGCTTTAAGTTTAATTTGGCTTGTTGCTCCATATGTCAATGGGCTATATTTTAAAGATTTAAAACAAACTTTAAAAAAGGAGCAATGTGATGTAAGTTACATTATTTTTTTTAAATACAAAAAATGTTAATTTGTAAATTTTTAGCAAGCATTAATGATAACTGCAAATGTTCCAAGTGCTAAAAGAATTATTGTTCACGGCCCAGATTCTGCTTCTGGGGGTATCCCAACGCAATTTTCAATTCATGAAGATACACAATTTCAACAAATATTAATTGATAGTTTAGAATTTTTTCATATTCCTCAAAATGAAGTTGATGACTATTTTTTGGTTGATGCAAAAACGGGATTTGTTCATAATCCGAGTGCCTTTGTTCGAGATTTCTATTTCTTTCATCGTTCATTTTATCCACAGCTAACTTTGATCAAACTTAATCGTGAAACAGCAACAATTAAAATGAGACAAACAGCATTTCAACAAAAATTAATTGAAATTGGAAAGGTTCTGCTTACTCATAACGCCCTCAAATACAGTCCAGAAGCAGTTGTTCCACAGAGAATATTTTTTCTTCATGATGAATTCACACATTTACCTTCATTTCCACGAAGAAGTTTAGAATCATGTTTTGGAATGTATCAAGGTCCAATGGGAAATGAACTTCATTCAATTGATTCAATGCATAAATATGTTTGGTCAAAACTTATGACAGATATGTTTGAAAAAATGGAGAATGCTTTCATGTTTGGGGATTTACATCTTTTTATCAATGTTATCAATGGGATTATGATAATTCATTGTGAAGATTTATTAATTCTTAGACGCTGCATGTCAACATATATTACAATGGCAATACATTTTAATACTTTATTTGCTAGTCAAGGATTCTTTTTGATCATGCCGACAATTCTACGATGTTATAGTCAAAGGCAAACAAATCGATTATTTACACAAATTATTGAATTTGTTTGTAAACAATTTTATATTTTACATCGAAAACCTTTTTTACTTCAAATGTTTGGTTCAATTGCTGAAATTTGTGATCAGAATAATAATGATTTGGAAATTAATGCAATGCTTGTTAAAGCAAAATATTTGTTTAATTTGATGAAAGCCATGGAAAATATGAATGAATTGGTGGATCAATTGGATATTTTATCACTTGTTCCATATCCAAAACCATTGAAAGCACTGGATTTATGCTATCGAGATGATCCAAATGCATTCTTTATTTTAACAGACGCAATGGCAAGTTGTGTAACTGTTTGTGCATTTTCACCAGAATCGCGAAGAAGTCATCAAATGCTGGTAAGTTATTTAGATTGATTTCAGTTAACAGAAAGTATGGATTAATTTTTAGTTAATTATGCAAGCTTTAATGCCATATTACATTCAACATCTTGAAAAAGAAACCACAGAACAAAGTAATAATCCTGCAGCAGTAAAACATGAAATTCATGCATATAATACAATGTGTGTTGAAATCAAAGCTTTAATCAATAGTTGCGAAACATTAGCTAGAGGACCAACTCGAACTTTCGACCTTGTAAATACTGTCACTGATCGAGGAAAATCTTTGATTGCCGATTCTCCCGTTGATCCCCCTACCGTAGTTGAAGAAGATAAAGGTGGAAAAGAGAAAAAGTCAGCTGTTACGGCATGGGATGCTGGAGGGGATAATATTGAAATGGAGAAAGAAATATTTCGTGGATCTCGAGATGCTTTATTAACGCTTTGTGCATTATTCATTGAAAAAGCTGGAGCACGTTTAAAAGAATTGACAAAATTAGCGTCAACCCTTGAACATACAAAAATTCCAGAATTATTGGATCATAAATGTCATGTAAAGCTTAGTGAAATTGCTTTATCTCTTTTGAAGATTGCTCCATATGATCATGCTACAATGAGTTGTCAAGGATTACAAAAATATTTTATGATTATTTTACCTGTTGCTGATTGGTCCGTTGAAACAAATCGTTCGGCACTTAATATTATTCTTCGACGTTTGGACAAAACAATTGCAAAAGTTGGAAAAAAGCTTTCTGTTAGAAAACGTGCAAATTGGACAGCAATTAGTAATTGGCTTATTGGACTTTACAATACTCTAACAGCATATCCATATATTGCACATTTACATCCATTAAAAACAATTACACAAATGTGCCTTCGTCTTACAGTTGGAGATCCATGTACTGAAGATCTTGCTCCTGGTCAACAAGCATATCTCTACAGTAATTCAAATACAATATTAAATGCATCAACTCCACCACCAATTTTTTGTAACACTGTTCTTAAATTGACATCATTTCTTATGCAAGCTCTTGGACAATTTGCATTTTCTCTTGAATTTGTTTGCAGTTCAGATGGGCTAGGAGTTGCTGCAGATCGACTGGAAGCTGTTCTCAGTCATGTTTTAATTCCACTATTTCTTCGAGCTGCAATGCCAGGAAAAGAAAGTCCACAATTTCAACAAAAAGATATATCATATTGTTTAAATGTTATCCATAATGCCATTAGTCCATCATTGGCTAAACAAAGTCTTGCACCAGTTACATCTGCAACACTTGCAACTTCACTTATTCGAGGAACTGTTGCTCATGATACAACTGGCCGACAAGGATCTGTTTCAGTAACAGATAGAGGACATTCAGCTACAGTATCTACACATCGATTAATTCGTGATTCAGTTGTACAATCAATATTTTTAGGTAAATTATAATAAAGGATGTTCTTGTATAATTAATTAATATTAATTTTAGCTTTAAAAACAATGATTGTATCATTTCAAAAGCAGTTATCAAGTCATTGGACAAAGATTGCTCGAATTGTTAAAGATATTGTTGCAAAGCGGGTTGGTGGACCAATGCTGTTTTCATTCATTGATTTTTTGCTTGGTTTAAATCTTCCAATATCTCTTATGATTGTTCCAATTGTTCACAACAAATTAAATCAAAAACCAATTACGGAACAAGAAGCATTATGGCAACAAGAATTTCGAGAAAGAATCACAAATCCCAAAGCTGGTAGTACACCAGATTCAATTCGAGGCTATTATTCATTACTTAATAAACTTTGCTACGAACTTCAAGCAATGAAAGAAGATTTTTCAACAAGATTAATTGAGCTTCCACTTTCTCATACTCCAACAATTGGAGATTTACATAGTGATTCTGGAAGTTCACAAAGTGTTAGCACACATCGATCATCTCATTCTCGACCAAATAATGATACTCGTCGAATGAGTACATCAAATGCATTCTCGAAACTTCGAAAAGCACCCACTGAAGGAGTTCATAATATTCAAGATACAACAATTCTTGAAGATACTGAAGATGAATTAGCTCAAATGATTGGTGCAAAAGTATGTTTGAAGCAAACAAAAGAAAACTTTTCTTAACGAAAATATTTTTTAGGTAAGCAAAAGCCCATCTTTACCATTTAACAGAGTTTCAATTAATCAATCTCGAACTCGCTCAATCAGTGGCGGAATGGGAATGTGGAAAAGTATTCGTCGAAAATCTAAAATGTTCGGAGAAGAACCTGTCAGAAATAATGTCGAAATGAAAGAAATGCATCGTCGAACTCGTTCATGGAATAAACGGTAACCCTCAAATATAATAAGAATTTCCATAATTGTTAAATAATTTTAGATTAGCAAGTAAAAATAGTACAAGTGAAGATTCAATTGTAATTACGCCTTTAACGATGCCAGAAGCAACAACAACAAAAGTAATTCGTTCATCAGATGTTTCAACTTCAACATCAAATTCAAAATCTGATAAAGGTGGAAGTGGAGGAGGAGAAATTGAAAAAGGTGGTATTGTTCCCCCACATCATCATGATCGACAAAGAATTGTATCATTTTCAACACCAAAGAAAGAATCTCTTTCACAAACAATTAGTGATGCAGATTCTGATGAATTTTGTATTACATCTCGTCATCATCTTATTTAAAGAAACAAAAATTAAAAGATTTTATAATAACAAAAAAAACAAAATTTTTTATACTCTTCTAATAACGTGTCACTTATTTTAATTTCGGGTATTTTAGAATTTAAGCAAAAATAAAGCTCAATTTATAAAAAAAATAATAATAACATTCTTGGAAAAAAAACAGCAAACACAACAACAAAAAAAATTGATTAATTATTTATGGGCGGAAGTTTTGTCATCGTACTTGGATATTCAGTTCCATAATTACCTGAAAATTTTTTAACAAAAAAATTAAAAGCAAAAAACTAGCTTTTTGAATGAATTTTTCTTTTTTTGATGTTGCTCCAATTGAAAATCATTGATCATAAAAGTATTGCTCATTTGCAAATCTAATGCATTTGGTTAATTTTTTTCACAGGTATAAGAGACAAAATCTGCATATTCGTTGCATTTAAATGGCTTTCAAAAAAGTGCCAATTTATCAATTTTTGTATAAGAATGATGAAATTAATCAATGCATTTTTAATCTTTTAATTTTAGATGGCTTGGTCAAAAACCAACAGCAATTGGTTGCGGGATTCGGTCATGTCACTCTCAAGGGATGACAATTGTTTGTCAGTACAAAGTTGTGCAAGTGATTAATTTCTATTTGAAAATGGCACACTAGATTTGACACTTTTACCTTATAATAAAACTATCAAGGGATAATTGCCGTGCATGCTTTTTGTTACTTTTTTCATGCACAAATTATTAATTTTAGAAGAAATTTCATCAACCAATGAAATTGAAACCCCTTGTTGAGTTGATCCAGCTTGTACAACTTATGCAAATTCAAGGTGTGATTCTACAACTCGACTTTGCTATCGTTGAAATAGCAGTACAATTATTGTCCCGAATTCTTCTTCCCTAACCTCATCCCCCCTCTGGGGCATGTGTTTATTTGGCAAACAATTGTGTTGTTCTTAACTTTGTAACAACAATATGTACTATGATTTAATGACACGAAAATGTGCAGCAACATGCCGTCGATGCATTCCCTGCAACAATAATAACAACAACAATATTCCATCTGGAACATGTGTTGATTCAAATGCTTCAAATTGTGCTTCCTGGGTTGCAAATGGTTTCTGTACAAGTGAATTCTACACTGCTACACAGAAGCAACAATTTTGTGCAAGAAGTTGTAATTTATGCTAAAACTTGATTTTTTTAAACAATTGTTTCTTCTTTCATATATCTTGATCAAATAAAACTGCATATCACAAATTTATTCTTTTGCGCAAAAATAATGTAATAAAATTGTGATTAAAAAATTTCGTCCTCCCTTTTAAAAAATCTTGGCATTGTAATTACATAACTAAATTAGAATTTTGAATCCGAAAAACCAAAAAATCTTCTCTCGAAGATTTAAAAATCATAGTACAATTTTGTCACAAAATGCTAAAAAAGAGAACGTGATCTCATTGCGTAATTTCAATTCATCAAATACTTTGAGTTTCTAAAATTTGTTCAATAAAAATTATCATACAATGAATTTTTAACATTGTTCAGTCCACGAAAGAATAAATGTCTCGACGGGATTACTACAAAAATGTTTTGCATTTTTTCGTTGACACTTGTAAAAACGCGTCATTGATATTTTTTTCTTTCTCTCCAAATGTTGTAATTTTTTGCGATAAATATTACCATTTATTCATTATTTATTCGTCTATCCACACCTTTTCAGTAAACTCTGAACGAAATGAATTACTACTCCATTTTAACTCCGGCTGATCAAAGAAGACATTTAACTGTCGCAAATAATTATCATCAAGAGATTAATAATATGTTGCATTCTGGTAGACCTTCCTCGACAGCTTCTTTCGAAGAACTTTCTCGACATTGTTATACAATGGTATGTTTTTTGCTTCTTATGAAATGCATAGGATTAGATTCAGATGATCCGGACAACATTTGATATAATATATATGCGTATAATACACATATTCTTTTTAGGTAATCCATGGATATGGCAAGATCTTACATAATCAAATCAAAGATGCTTTCAAGAAATATTTGCGTGAAACGATGCTATCTTATGTTATCAATACAAATGATCATGATTTTTTGTTCAATCTCTCAAGTGTTTATTGGCCACTATATCATGAAGCTGCAGCAAGAATTGCTGACTTTAATATGTATCTCGATCGAGTTTACATTCAACAACAGCGTCACAATGTTCCAACAGTCCGTGATTTGGCAGTTCACTTGTTCCGGGTTGAAATTATTCAAGATCCTGATGTTGAAAATCTTTTGAGATCTACTGCATATAAAATTATTGAATTGGCACGATTAAATGAAGATGTTGAATGGTGAGTACTTGCTTTTTATGCCAAGACTTTTTGAGAAAGCGGTGCATAAGAGGTTGTTTTCGAAGGATGAATGTTTGGGGATGTGATATACTTACTTAACTAAAAAACTTACAATTCTATTTAAATCTATCCAATAGCGTTTATGTTTTTTTAGAGTCTGTTCCAATATTTATTTTTATGTCGGTTGCCTTCGAAGTCGGAGGCGCCACAACGCTGACCACTAGAAGGTTACAAGTCGGAGGCGCCACAACGCTGACCACTAGAAGGTTGTAAGAACCACGAGATTTAAAATGTCACGCATGAAACATGTGTTCCACAGAATCCTCAAAGTCTTATGACATTTGTTCCTAAAAATCAGGACTTGACTGTTCTGCCAATTATTTTCTGTGCAAAAACAAATTCTCATGTTTTACTGAAGTATTTTTTAGGAATAATTTGAAATCAACATGTGATATGCTTCTCTTTCTTGGATGTGGACATCGTGAATTTTATCAAGAACATCTTGAAGAATGGCTCGTTCAAAAATTCACTGAACATTATCGAATAACATTTCAAGCAATTATGTCTGAGAAAAATGCTGGAAAGCTGCTTCAAATGATGGCTGATTTTATAACCAAAGAGAAGGAATGCATTATTGCTGGACATTTTGATTCTATTACTGAAACAAAGATCTTGGATGCCTTGAATCGGGAAATTATTTCTGAAGTCAATATTCAAAATATTGTTGCTCGAGAAGATAGTGGTCTCCTTTACATGTTGAAGAATCATCGCATTGAAGAAATGATGGGATTATGCAAAATATTGGGACATACTCCAGATGGTATTTGCTCTATGGTGGATCCGTTCTTTGAATATATTTGTGTAGATAGTCCAACCTTACCTAAATTTAATTCTGCTGTTTTTTCTAATAATCATGTCGATATTATTGGAAATATTCTACTTCTTCAAACTGAAACATCCCAAATCATCCATTATGTCTTTGAAGAAGAAAATTGTGAACTGAATGATCGAATTCAAGCTAAATTTGCAAATTTGATTACTCCAAAACTCTTATCTTTCTGCATCGATTTTCTGCTTAGAAAAGAATGGAATTCTTTGCATGAAACTGGTTTTATTGCTGATATTCTTGACAAGGCATTAAAAATATTTAAATTTTTCTCTGATAAAAGTGCCTTTGAAAAGTATGTTTATTTTGTTGGACTTCAATGTTTTTTCCATAATCAATTTTAGGTGTTACCAGCAACATCTTGGTAGACGTTTACTTGCATCTCAAAATAATTCACTTGATGGAGAAAAATTTATGCTTGAAAGATTAAAGGTATGTTTTGTTTTTATAGTATTTGATTTCGGTTTGTATAAAATGTCTTAATTCTGCTGTTTTTTCGATCTGATAATATGCCGGGTTTAAAAAAACCTTGGAGTAGCTATCACCCAAAAAATCAGATATAATTCTATAAATAATGGTATATTTTTTAGACTGAATGTGGCTCAGATTTCACCCGAAAAATGGAAGGAATGCTTAAAGATGTGAAAGCTTCATATGATCTTATGAATTCATATAAAAAGAATGTTGGTGTTGTAGAGGTTCTTTTTTGTCCCCTGTTTTGTTTTTTATAGTTTAATTGTTTTAGATTGAATTTTCTGCACATATTTTAACAACAAGTATTTGGCCAATCTTCAGAATTCCACCATGCATTCTTCCTGCTCCAGCTGAAGCAGCATTTAATTATTTCCAACAATTTTATGTTGCAAAACATTTTAAACGAACTTTGACTATTCATCCTGGACTTGGTAATGCTGATTTGAAAGTAACGTTTTACAAGAAGCACATTGTAAGTTGTAGTAGATTTACCGTAACACAATTCAATTACTCTATTTTGTTTAGGATGGCTTAATTCAGAAAGAAAGTAAAATACTTGTTGTTTCAACATTTCAAATGTGTATCCTAATGAAATTCAATGAAGCCGAAACTATAACATACAAGCAATTATTGGCTGAAACAAATATCCCAGATCAAGATTTGAAGCGAGCTTTAGCTCCAATGGTTATGGGAAAGGAATCTCAAAAATTGATTTTGACTCGGATTGGTGAAAATGTAACAACAATTGGTAGGTTTTTGTTTGACTTTGTTTTACAGGAAGCTTACAGTAATCACGGAATACTGTAGTTGTGTATATCTCAGTAGTTCCTAATTTTTGCTTAGTTTTTTAAACTTTGAAATCATTTTTTGTTTCAGAAGAAAATGATATTTTCTCTGTCAATGATGAATTTACTTCAAAACAAAATCGAATCCGAATTCAAGCATCAAAAATGATAAAAGGTGAACCCACTCTTGAAAAGGTTTGTCTATGCATAAATTTTAATGTTAATAAATTTTTTTCATTTTTTAGGTTGATGAAGATCGAAAACATGAAATTGAAAGTGCAATTATTCGTGTTATGAAAGTTCAACGAAATCTTCTCCATGATGAATTGATCGCAACCGTCACGAAGCAACTTAATTCTCGATTCTTGCCTGGTCCAACAATTATCAAAAAAAGTATTGAAGCTTTGATTGATCGAGAATTCCTTATACGTGATGAATCAAATATGAATATTTATCATTATATTAGTTAACTTCCGTTCATTGATTAATAATATATTTATTTTATTATTTATGAGACACATATTAGTAAATTTAGTTTTGGATAAATAAAACCCTTAAAAGTTTAATTTCATTCATGATTTTTAACATTGTGTGGTTCTTTTGGTTATAATTCAAAGTTCATTTATTTCATACGTTCACCGATTCGTAACAGCTTTTTCCACTTAAGGCGATTTTTTTTCAATGTGAAAAAGTAATGGCTTACTTTGTTTTTTTTGTTGCATGGCAAGCAAATGCAGGTTTCTCTCTTTTCTTTTCATTCTACTGACAATGCCGAAAAACGTTTTCATTGAATTTTTTTTCTTCTTTCTTGTAACTTCAAAGCAATCCCAAAAAACACCTCGTCCACTTCAAAAAATCTTTCCCTCTTTTATTTTTAGTCAAATTTTTTTCTTAAAAAAATCAATGAAAGAGCATGCACTTGTTTGTCTATAGATTGTATACACATGCTTTTTGGATTTCAACATTATTCAAATTTTTTTGTTTTCTTTATTCAAACATTTCTTGATTACAATCCAAAAATTGATTTTTTTCTTCTGCATTCTTTTATATTTCCCATTTTTTGTCTTTTTCTTTTATTTATCTGAATTAATCTCAGAAAAGTTAGGGAAAATCTTTACTTATTGGATTTTTTATCACTGTTCCATTACTTGGCGATTGCCTGATTTTGTTTTTACCTGTTTTTTTGCTTCTTTCGTACAAAATATTTTTACTTGTTTGTAAATTTGCATAACTCTGATATTTTTAGCCAGGACAAGCAATTTTTTAAACATTTGTTATATACACGAGTATTATTCACCATATGATAATGAATACATGATACCTAAAAGTAAATGGAATGACAGTGTCAAGTAAAAAAACATTTAAAATCATGTATTTATACGATGACCTTTAAGGATAAATCTGTTTGATTTAGAAAATAATCAATTCGATAATTATGTTAGAATAGAAGCAAATTATATGGTATGATATCAATTGCAGAATTCCTTTTAAACTTTTACAGCGCATTGAAGATGAAACATTTTTTTATAAAAAAAAATAAAATTTTTTATACTCTTCTTAGAAAGGTGGTATTGTTCCTCCACATCATCATGATCGACAAAGAATTGTATCATTTTCAACACCAAAGAAAGAATCTCTATCACAAACAATTAGTGATGCAGATTCTGATGAATTTTGTATTACATCTCGTCATCATCTTATTTAAAGAAACAAAAATTAAAAGATTTTTTATAAAAAAAACAAAATTTTTTATACTCTTCTAATAACGTGTCACTTATTTTAATTTCGGGTATTTTAGATTTTAAGCAAAAATAAAGCTCAATTTATAAAAAAATAATAATAACATTCTTGGAAAAAAAACAGCAAACACAACAACAACAAAAAATTGATTAATTATTTATGGGCGGAAGTTTTGTCATCGTACTTGGATATTCAGTTCCATAATCACCTGAAAATTTTTTAACAAAAAAATTAAAAGCAAAAAACTAGTTTTTTGAATGAATTTAATTAACATAATAATTATGCTTTCAAATCATAAATGTTCAATTGTTCTATGTTCTCAGTTTTATTTAAAAAAAATTTCTCTTACTTTGTGTTTCCGGAGGTGTTGCACCCCTTTCTTTATATGATGAGGGGGTGACAATTTTTGGTAAATGCACTGATCCTCTTTTCTTTTTTTGATGTTGCTCCAATTGAAAGTCATTGATCATAAAAGTATTGCTCATTTGCAAATCTAATGCATTTGGTAAATTTGTTCGGCCACCGTTTTTCCATAGCAATTGTGAATTCCATGATACCACAGGGGAATCCTGTCGAAGTGGAATTAATTGATAATTTAATTGATTTTTTATCACTCTATATTCTTGTTGTAATTGTTGCCTTTGAGCTTCTAAAAATTTTTGCTTTTCTAAAAATATTCTTCTACTAAAAAATTGATTACCGTCTGATTCATTATTAATTAATTTATCAGCAATTTGTTCATATTTGTGAATTTTGAGAAGTGAACTTTCTTGTTTTCGAATTTTTAAACGTTGCAATGCAGAATCAGAATGTAATGCCATTTCTATAAATATAATTATTATTTATAAATTCTGACATGCCTCTCTCTCTCTTAATTATGCATTTCCCTCCCTTACTTTCTGCATCCCCATAAGCCATTTTGACAAGCAAGTCAATAATTTCCCTTTGATTAATATCTTTTGCTAAAGCTCGCATCCTTGACTCCAAAGAATTTGAAATATCTTCGCCTTTTCGTAAAGCTTTTTCAATTTTTTGTCGAACTTCTTGCAGCGCTGATAATCTTGTTTCCTGTTCAACAACATCCGTCTTTAAACGGCCAATTGCATCAGAGAATTTTTCTTCATCTTCTTTATTGTGTTTCTCCCATGCCGTTAAAATTGCAAGTTTTGATGCCCGACTCATTTCAACATCATATGCTTCATGATTAGCTTTAAGAAGCTTTTCTCTATAATCCCCTTTTGCATTTTGTTTATACAAATGTTTTTTTTTTTAAAAATATCATACCTTAGTTTATGTTGTTTTTCAGTATTTGATAAATATTGACTTTTAAGGGAATTAAAAAGGGATGAAAATCTACGGTTTTCATTTTGAGTTGATTGATGATTTGCATTTACACTTGAATTCCATTTAAGTATAGGTTTTAGGGGCTCCCTTTCAACAGATGTCAAACTTGCCTTATCAGAATCTTTTGAAACTAAAAAAAGAAATTTAATAATATGCTTTGAATTTCTTTTTTTTTGAAAGAAAGAAATATGTTTTACGTTGTCCGCTTGAAACTGCATGGGTTAAATTAGATTTACGAGCAGCTTCTTTGTGGGCTTCTTTTAAAGCTTCAACATAGGGCTGGTCGGCTGATGCTGGACGATTCTGTGTTATCTTAAAAAAAGAAAGCATTCTTTTTATTTCAGTTTCTTTTAAAACTTTTTCTCTTTCTCTCTCTTACTCTTGTTGTTATATTTTTTGCTCGATTTGCATATACTAATGTATTATATGTTTCATCATAATTTGCAGAACTTGGTGAAACATGTGCAATCATACATGTCTTAGAATTTCCACCCAAACTATCTTTTAATAGTCTTGTCAATTTGCTATCTCGATAATTAACATATCTTCCTTTGTTTCCAGTGCTCAAAGCATTAATTACATTCCCCAATGCTAGTAATGACCGATTAATTGCTGCTCCTTCTTTTAGTCGTTGCCCTTTATTCTGCAAAAAAAAATATAATAATAAGCACAATGCTTTTACATTTATTAAAAAAATGTAATATTATATTTCTTACTTGTGTTTGAGACGCCCGCTCAGACCCTGCTAAATCAATGAGAAAAAGCTTTCCATGTTGTACAGAATTTTTATACAGCGTTACCTATAATTTTGAGAATAATAAATGATTAATGAAGGGGGGAGGAGAGAAAATGAAAAATGGAAAAGAATAGAAAAGAAAGAGAAGGGCGGAATATATTTATTACCTGCAGTAATGCGTGGCTCCTTGAAGAATTTCTATTTGCAGCTGTTGGCTCTTGTGTTCGTCGAGAATTTCCTTCTTGTAATATTTGCATAATTCTATTTGTATTTGGAGCTTTAACCCTTGATAATCCGGGGACTTGAACATTGCCCCTTTCATCCTCTAATAAATCTAATACTCCTGCATTTGGATTAAGTAAATCTTTGATAACTTCATTATAAATTTCCTTTAAAAATTCTTATATTTATATATCTCTTTAAAAGTAAAGAATTTGTTTACCAGGTATGATAAATAAACAGTAAATTCATGTGGATTTATTTTGTCGTATAATCCACGCGTTAAAAGCATCATAAGACCTGGTGTTTTGTCATTTCCCACCATTGTATATGTTTTTCCTGAGCCTAAATTGTCATATTTAAAAGTAAGTTTATGCATTTTGATTTTTTTTAAATGTTGAACCTGTTGGACCATATGCAAATACCGTTGCATTATAACCAGAAACAACAAAATCCACTAATGGTGCAGTTGTTGCTACGTGAACTTCTTCCTATAAAAATTGACAAACATATTTTTGTGTTTATGTTTTTTGATTGATAGCTTACATGTGTTGATTGTGGCCCAAATGCAGCATCAAAAGCAAAATGGCGTTCATGTTGTCGATTTTGTCGAAGAATATTATTTTCAAATTTTTCTGGGTCCACAAGTAAAACTCTCTAAATATTTTATAAAAGTTTAAAAACCACTTAAAATTGATCTTAAGTTTTCTTCTTTTTTGGCACAAATGACATGCATGCTTTTTAACAAAAGATCTAAACTTTTCTTTCCATTTTTGGTGTCAACATTTACCATCCCGAAAATCTTGTTTTCCTTTTTTTTGCATTCTTTTGTTCCCAACAATTTTAAAAAACAAGTATTGTTTTACAAAAAAAAAATCTTATTAATTTTTCAACAACTTCAACGTCAAATGAAAAGAGCCGGAAGAAGATTAATAATAAAAAGAAGAAGAAGAAAAAAGCTTACCTCAGCGTCTATAGGATAAACACATTGAAAATTTTTTCTTTGCTTTTCATTATCATTCAGTGGTCGAACTCGTACCGCTACCTTCAAAATTTTACTTATAATTATTATACACAAAAAAAGAGATTAATGAAATCTTTTTTTTTTATAAACCAAATTTTAGCATAAAATTTTTATGGAAGAATAAAAGGAGTAAAAACTTTTTTAAGATATGAACTTACAGTTAGTTGGGAGCTACTTGACATATTAATTAATTACCCCAACAATGATGAAAAATTTAGTGGTATTTTAAAATTAAATTTACAAAAAAAAGTCACCAACAAAATTAGTGATTATGTTGAACAAAAAAAAACTTATAAAGTTTAATAAAGTAATAAATTTTTGTGTTAAACTTGACTAAAGTAGCACTTCTGCAACTACTTTTAAGAAATTCAAGCACAAAAAAATTTTCGTTGGGAGGAGAAAGAGAGTTTTTGTCCCCCTTGGTAAGCCCGGAAGCCTGTCCTAAACATATAGGAATTGAAGCCATGACAACGACAATTGTGAAGCAGCAACAGCCTAAAAGAAAGGTTGACAGAAAATAGTATGCTATTATTTAAATGTTAGATATAGTTGTCATTTCTTCTTCTGCTATCATTTTTTTTACTTTTCTTTAAATTAATAGGTTTATGTTTCTGCAAATTTTTTGCCTTTTTTAGCATTTTAAATTGGTTCTGGGAATAACCTTTATATGTTATACGGTAACGCGAAAGTAATTTTTTCCATGTATAATTGTTCCATTTTATGAAGAACGCCTACATTGTTTAACCTTTTTTTTACTTTCACATTCCAAAAAGACATAAACATAAAAAATATTTATTTGTTTAATATTGCGTGTTCAGAAAGAAGTTACCGTAATACCCAACCGCTGCCTTCTTGGACATATCGGTTAAACAACCTCCGCATAAAATTATAGGTTGTGGTAGAGAAAGATCAGAAAATTATGAAGGTTCAGTTTTGTTTTTATCTGTTATTAAAATTTTGATTCTGCATAATCAAAACGTTATTTTTTTTAAAATATGATTTGAGCTACAATTTTTTTTGTTGTGTTTGGCATTTGCACCATGTGGCTCTCATTTATCATTTTGATATCAAAATGCCGTTGAATATATTTTCAATAGGGTATATACTTAATTGGGGCACACATTGTTCTTTCATTTAAAACATGTATTTAATTTATTTTCAGTGCCGTTTTGATATTCAAAAATTCTCGAATATGTTCAACATCAAAAAATGTTAACATCAAAGAGACAACAAAACGTATGCTTTTCTTTCAAAGTTTCATAAAAGAAAACTTTTTTAAACGGAAATGCTGACGTCATTTAACTTAACATTAAACTTGGCATTCTGAAGCTAGAATTGATTTTCTTCCACAATTCTGTTTCGAGTTCTTTCATAAAAAAAAAGAAAAAAAAGATTGCGGAGCATTACATTTTTTTCTTCTTTCATACACCGCCGCCGCCATTGCAATGCTATGTTGGGCGGTCCTGCCATTGAATTCAAGCAAGCAAAGAGTGAGGAAGAAGGGAGGGAAAGAGAAAAAGAGGGAAAGCCTCCTTTTGGCTTTTCAAAAACTTCTTTCCATTATTTTTTGCTTCTTCCATTAGTATGAACAACGCAAAGCAAGTCAATGCCACAAAATTTTTTTGCTATGCATTGACATGCTCTTTTAGCTTTTTGAAGAAAACGCAGAAGAGAAAAGTGCTTACTTGTCTAATAGTAGTAGTTGTAGCTGATATAACACTAAAAATGCATTTTTATACTTTTTTTTTGTTTATATTCTTTTCCTCCCATTTGCCCGTGGCAAATGAGGATGCATCAATGGGAGAAAAAAAAAGATTTTTTTTCGCGGACCCGCTCATGGATAATATAATGCAAGTAGGCGATGACAGCTAAACGATGTTGTCTTTCTTTAGCATTGACGAAGAACAGGCGGCGGGGCAGTCATAGTAGTAGTTCTAGTAGTAGTAGTAGTCAAAAGGAGCTGCAACAAAAGCATCATCAATATCCGGTACAGAGACCATCTGTCTCGTTTACGCCTGCTATTTTCTTTTTATTTGCTTCTAACAATGGAGTTTAGGAATTTCATTTTTTTCTTCTTCTTCTTCAGATTTTTTTATCATTTATTTTGGAAATTTTATATAAAAATTTTTATATTTCAAATTTTGTTTCATTTCCTTTGTTTTCATTGTCCTTCTTCAAAAAATTTTTTTTTCATGAATCACCTTTGAGAAGAACAATACATTTTCCCCCCAAAAAAATCTCTTTTTTAACGTGTAAATGGTGAAGAAGAAAAACAAAAAGATGGGGGTGAAGGAGAAAACTTTACATCAAAGTTAAAAAAAGTGATTATTGATTAGTTTGAAAAATGCCAACGCTTAAAAAGAGGAAAAAAAATTCTGGGCAATGTTTTGAGGGAAAGCTTTTAGCTTTTTTACTTCTTCTTCTTTCGTCTTCATGCATGTGCTTTGTCGTTTTCGTTGTTGTTGTCCTTGAAATATTTAGAAGCGCGTTCATCTTACATATCTTTGAAAGCAAATTCCTTTTTTCCCTCCTTTTCTGGACATTCCAGTGCCATAAATTCCTATACTCTCAATTTTTTTTTTTAAAGTTTCAATTTTAAACATTTTATTTTGTTTAGTTGTGGTGGAATATACATGCTCATTTTCTTTTTCTGTCGTGATTATAGTTGCCCTTTTTTAGTATTGAAATTTTTCCTCTTTTTTAAATACGTAGTTACAACCTTATTCTTTTTGGTAAACGAATGTCAGAAAGCTTTAAGCATGACTTTTTTCTCTTTATGGATGACAGAAAAAAAATATTTTTTATGGACAGTGAGAAAATAATAGAGAAAAAAGAGGAAAAAAATGGGAAAAATTTGAGTAGAGGAGTTGCACATTCTATCATGTGATAATCGGACAATTTCAGTATGCGCTTTCTTTTTTTTTTATATATTCAAAGTGCTTCCGTGAGTTTAGCACAAACAAAAAAAGTTTTTTTTTAATTCCTTAGATACCGAACATGCGTTTTTTGCATAAATGGAAAAAAGAAAAGGTTATAGTCTTTTAGTCTTTAGATTACCGTGTCCAATATTTTTCCCTTTAGGGAAAAGGTTACTGTTTTTTGTAGCTTTAATTAGGAAAAAAAAATTTTTTGTGTTAAAGCTTTTTTCTTTGCAGCAATTATCCAGTTATACAGTATGATGACTTTTTGATGACTGAATGTTTTTTAAAAAAGTCTTTCAAAATAAAACAGTATACAAAATTTTTATTTTTTGTTGCTCATTCTTTTTCGCAGATTTGTCATTGTTCCTGCTTTGTTGCTTATTTTTTTAAAAAAAAATGACGAGCAAGAAAAAAGAATTTTTGACTGTTTAACGAAAAAAAAACAACACAGGGAAACACCTGAAAAATTCAAGAATACGGATCTTTTTTTTTTGTTATTGTATAATCGGGAAAGGTGGTTTATTGATGCTTGTCTCTTTTTTCCCACCCGATCAGAGGAGGAAAAAAAGGGAAAAAGAAAAGGGAAAATTGCAATGAGTTAGTGAAAGAAGCAGCAGCAACAGCGTTCTTTTTTTTTAAATTTTTTTCTTCTCCATTTTTTCTTATTCTATTCTGCTTCCTTCCTATAGGCAAGCAGCAGCACCAAGCAACAGCATCGGGGTGGTTCGTTTGGTTGCGCAGTCAAGCTTTCCCTTTTTTTCCTCTTCTTCTTCCGTACATATCGACGACGCTCTAATGTTTACTTTTCACTCACAACACTTTTTTTTATTATTATTGACATTATTGCTAGTGGACAAAAAAAATAATTTTTTTCATTGACTGGTCTTGCTTAGTTTTCATTCCGAAAAGCATAGTTATTTTTCAAATTTTTAAGTACAAAGTTTTGAGATGATGTAGCAAAATTATTAGGGGGGTTTCTCCCCATTTTTGTACTGTTTATCTTCTTTCTTTTGAAATTATAAAAGCATTTTTTTGTTTTTTCTCTTTCATCAATATATTTATTTTTTTCAATTGTGCTGATTTTTTTTGAGCCGATTAGTACGTGTATATTACATTTATTCCATCATTCCGTTTTAACTCATTGACTAAATTTTTAATTTTTTGTCTCTCTCTCTCACTTTTTTGTTTTTGCAAAGAGTTTTCCCAGTTTAAAATTTATATCAACAGCAGTCATAAAAATCGTTTTATTCATTCGAATTTTTTGATATATATTTTGATAATAGTCGTTTCATTAATGTTTTTAGGTTTTTAACCTTTGCTTCATTTTTTTTCTATAATACCCGTATTTTGAAGTTAAGTTGCAGCAATAAAACTGATTTTTTTGAATGTGATCTCATTTTTTTGAGAATTTATGATTTTCAATTAAATAACGCAACCACATTCAAAATGATTTATTCTTTTGGGATAATATTTTTTTTCATATTAAAATTGTAATTGTTGATTTTTGTTTCCCTACTACTACCTATAGCATGAAAAACCTCCCCTTAGGGTTGAGGGACGCCCTGTTTGAATCATAAAAAATTTAAAAAACCTTGGCAGCGGCATTTAAGTTGATGACACAGAGGTGGCAAAAACAGAGAGAACTTGTTCCTATTATTCTTTCTATGGGAGCGCAACTTCTTCAAATTTTTCTTTTTTCTCTTTCGTTCTCTCTCGACTTTTGATCAAACTTTTTCAACAAAAAAAAATTTAAAATTTTTTAGGGTGTTCTTTACGCATAAAAGAATTTATGCACTCTGATTGGACATTCTTTGTTACTTGTTTTAAAAGTTTATTACTACTTTGAAGGGTAAATATTTTTGTAAGAAAGAATTTTTTATCAAAATAAAAAATTTAAAATGAAACAAAAAAAAATTCTTATCATAAAGAAAACAAATAGGTAGCAAAGAAGGTATTGATTTAACAGATAACTCACGTGTAGACAACCGGTACATTTTTGTTTTATTGTTCATCTTTTTTACAAGAAATCAGAGATTTTCGTCTTATTAAGGAATAGAGAGAGAAAAAAAAGAGAGAGAAAAGGTATGACCATGATGATGCGGTTGAAAATGAATTTTTTTTATTTCACCTTAGTTGATTATTGGTTATTGCCCAAAATGTTATATGTGTTTCTAAGATATTTCTTCATATTGTTGATGAGTTTTCTCTGTTTTTCTTTTATTTTCACACTATGATTTTGTTTTTAATCAAAAAAAATATTTTAAACATTTTTTTACCCTTTTTTCAAAAATTTTTCATTTTCCCATTATTCATTTTGAATATTTTTTTTAATACTCTCTTTTGTTAACGACCGCTTTTCACATATATTTTCATATAAAAATTTTGTGCAGTCTTTTTACTTACTGCTGCTGTTGCAGAAGAAAAAAAAACACGAGCGTGATCTCTTTTTTTCCCTCATCGTTTTTATGATTTTTTTTTATTGATTGAATTAAACAAAACGTTTTTATTTTACTATATTTTATTTTTTTCCAGAGCTACGTTGTGTGCGGAAATAACATATTCCGGTTTGACAGACACACACGATGGCTGGTGCAAACGAGGAAGCCCAGCTTGCTCAGTGCCAAGCTTATGTTCAACGGCATAATATTCAGCAGCTGGTAAAAGAGGCGATTGTTAGCCTCTGTATCCATAAACCAGAAAATCCTGTACTCTTTCTTAAAGAGCACTTTGACAGACTCAATGAACAACGATCTCAGGTTTGTATAAGGGCAAAAAAATATTGAAATTGGAATTGTAGTAGAGGAAGCAAAACATCGTCATAAGATGAAATTATATTTTTTTTTGCTGAAAAAAAAATTCATACATACACACATCGATGGGAAATTGCGCATAAAGGGGTATAAAAAGACGTTTTTGAGCTGTTAAACGCTCTCATACTCTGACGAGGCTCGGTGTTTCAAAGGCAAAAAAAATTTATATGTAGGAAAGGAAACCAGAGAGTCACGGTTGCGCCTTTCTGCCAAAAAATTAATCATTTGTCAAAGAAAAAATTGTTTTTGTCTATAACGACCCAAGCGGGACTCCTTCTTGACTCTCTTTTATTTCTGTAATTTTTATTTTTCTTCATTATACACTTTTTTGGGGGGGTTTCATTTTTTCGTTGTTGAATGGATGGAAAGAGATTCCATTTTTTATTATCAATTTTTTAAAGTCAAAATTATTCTCTCTCTTTTTTTACCGCATTCCTATCATTGATAAATTTCTATAAATCTTATTTTGCTTAATTAATGACGTAAAAAACCTTTAAGAAGCTTTTTTTCTTTCTTTTTTTGATTTTTAATGAACACCTGCTGCTTTCCATGGTGATATATACTGTATTCACCTTTTTTAAAATTAAGTTTTTAACTAACTTTGTTTTTTTTTTTAACTTCGAATATTTAATTCAATATTTTCGCACTTTTAATGCCTCAAGCAAAAATTTTTTTTTCTTTCTACTTTTTGCAATGACACTTCTCTCCTTAAAACAACACATGCTATATAGTAACAAAAAGAAAGGGGCGCAGCAGGGCAATAGTAGTAGTCACATACACAACAAGCTAAAAGAAAGAAAAAAAAATGCAATACCCAAACTGCTCCCGCTTCCGAGCCATTGCCTCATATTATTGTTCGAGGCAGTCATTTCTTCTATCTTCTGTTTCAAGCATTTAGAAAATGGCACTGGCTTTTTGGAAGTTGAGTGTGAAGTTTGTTTGAAATCCATGCAAAATATTTTTTACTCTTTTCGTTTCATTTTTTTTGCTGTTGTTTGCATGCATGAAACTTTTTATTTTTTTTCGAATTCTATTCAGTAAACTATTTTATTCGTTTTTAACATTTTATTTTAACTATCCATCCTCTTTTGAGTAGTATCTCATTCAAAAAAAGCTTTTCGAAAAAAAAACTTTTTTCTCCCCATTTTTTTTGGCTATTTTTTTTATCTTTTCAAAACAATCAATTTTACGTCATTGTTCGCGCTGCTGTTTGTAATTCGCGAAAAACATTTATAAAAACAGAGTTATAACTAGTTATGTTTCTCATTTTTTGGAAAAAAATTCAACTTTAAAATTATATTTGTTATTATTAAAAAAAGTGTGTGATGCGGTAATGGGACAACACTTTAGTCGTAAAAGAAACGCGCGAAATCGCCCTCCTTCTTCTTCTCCAACTCCAGTTGTTGTTGCGGTAAGTTGAACTTCTTTTTTCAAGAAAAGCATGCAAGCTTAAAAGCATAAATCTTATTATATTTTTTTGTAAAAAAATATCTACTTTTTCCTTTTTTTATGAAATGTTTTTTTGTTTATGTTCAAATTGTACATAAGCAATTCGACCTTCGTTTATCTGATTAAAAAAAAGTTTTTCCATAAACATTTTAGTAGGGAAATAAAAAATAAATCAATTTAAAATATTTTTTCTTGCATCTTCGATGTTTGATTTTCAATAATAAAAAAAATATTATGAAAAGACGATTATGAATTTCTTTTTTCTCTTTTCTTTCGCATCCAACAAAAACACGCATAATAATAAATCGATTGATTTGATGCATTCTTTTTCTTCAACTTTTCGTCTTTATTTTATTTTTTCACAAATGCAATAAAAACATTTTGCTATTTGAAAATGACAACATTCATTTTTTTAAACAAGTCTAATTGTGGCAAGAAAAAAAAAATAAAATAAGACACAAAAAAAAAATTTTTTTAACAAAACATTGCTTCAAAAACGTCTTCGTTTTTTTTTCTTCCTCATTTTTTTTCCTCCAGGGCTCGATCTTCCTTGCTTAAACAACATCAAACAAAAAAGTCGAGGGCGGCTGCGCTGGAAGACATCGACCATTACTCCAAAAAGCACTCCGTTGTCGCAGAGCTTGCTCCTCGCTAGTTTTTTTTCTCTCCCTTTCTTCTTCTTTCGCCCCTGCCAGTCAAATTCGGTTGCCCCTTCCATTTTCCAGGAGTGGAATATCTATATATTCTTCTTTTTTTGTTGACGCTTGGACTTGCTTTTTTTTTCTTCCATCTTCTTGCATTATTGCCACCACCAACCGCAATATCAACCAATTGCATAGATATTTTTTTTCTCTCCTTCAAAAAGATCATTGTCTTAAATTTCATATTTATATTTCTTGAGATCTCTGGGATATTTACAACACAGCTTTAAGGCATAATGCTTACTGAGGTATTTTAGATTAAAAAATATGAATTTTTTTTTCAGCAAAAATAAATAAAATTTCAATGGAAAAAATACAATAACATTTTTTTGGGAATACAATAGGGGATAAAAAAAGGGATAATTGATGGATAAATTTGATTTTTTAGGAATCCTCTCGTAGCCGAGAACCGGTTGATGATGATGACACTTTTGATGAGGCTCCCCGGATGCCTTCAAGTCGACGTCGCCTTGGTGTTTCTGCTGAGGTACGTGTATTGTTGTTGTTGTTTTCAATGACCAAAAAAAGAAGAAAAAAAGTGTGAAAGACACCATTTTTGTATAGAACATGCATTAATTAGCAATTCAAAAAATAAGAATACGAAGAAGACACAAGAAAAATAGCCAAAGGCATTTTTTTAAGTCAATATTTATGGACAAAATTTTTATGGCATTCTTAAAATTTTTTAGGTACCAGATGAGAATGAAGCAGCAAATTATGACAAAGTTGTAATTCCTAAAGATGATGATACTCAAAAAGCTCTTCGAGCAGCCATGTGCAAGAATGTTCTATTCTCCCATCTTGATATTGATGAACAAAAAGCAATTTTTGATGCAATGTTCCCTGTTGAAGTTAAAAAAGGTGAAACAATTATTGTTCAAGGTGAAGAAGGTGATAACTTCTATGTAATTGATCATGGAGAAGTTGATGTATTTGTTAATAATGAATATGTCCTTTCAATTCAAGAAGGTGGATCATTTGGTGAATTGGCACTCATTTATGGCACTCCCCGTGCTGCAACTGTTGCAGCAAAAAGTGAAAATGTTAAACTTTGGGCTATTGATAGGTTAACTTATCGCGCCATTCTCATGGGTTCAACAATGCGAAAACGTAAAATGTATGATGAATTCTTGAGCAAAGTTCAAATTCTTGGTAAGTTTAAAATGTTAAAAAAGGTTTCAAAAATTGCCATTGTTTTTTTTTCTAATTTTTAGCTGACCTTGATAAATGGGAAAGAGCAAATGTTGCTGATGCTTTAGAGCGATGTAATTTTGAACCTGGAACTCATGTTGTTGAACAAGGTCAACCTGGTGATGAATTCTTTATTATTGTTGAAGGTGAAGCAGAAGTTTTACAAAAGAGAAGTGATGATGCACCATTTGAAGTTGTTGGAAAATTGGGAGCTTCAGATTACTTTGGTAAATTTTATGCATTTAATATGCAAATTTATCCATCATTTTGATATTGCAGGTGAAATTGCTTTACTCTTGGATCGTCCACGTGCGGCTACCGTTGTTGCCAAAACTCTACTTAAATGTGTTAAATTAGATCGAGCACGTTTCGAACGAGTTATGGGTCCTGTTCGAGAAATTTTGAAGCGTGATGTTTCAAATTATAATTCATATGTCAAATTGATGACTTAAATTCGTCCATACTTTTGAAAAATTAAAAAAACTGAAATTTATATTACTCAGCAAAAAAATGTGCTTAGCTTGAATTTTGATTTTTTTTATTGTTTTATTAAAGAAAAATTTCTATTCTTTTTTTTTCCATGTCTTTTTTTGTGAAATCTCTGTATCTCGCTAAACTGCACTCACTAATACTCCCAATTTGGCTGGGGTTAACAATTTTTTAAATATTTTTAATATTTCTCTTTTTTGAATCTGACATGTTTATTTAATTTTCTTTCTTTATTCATCTTTTTTTTCTTGCTATAAGCATAACCGTAGATTTCTATTATTTACTAACTTTAATAATTTTTTTTTGAAAAAAAAAGTTTCTTCTATCTTGCCCCTTTTAAAAAACTTTGTCAATTTTTTTAATATTGAGAATTATCTTGTTTTTTTTTAAATTTTGCCGTTGACAAAAAATTTTTTATTTAATATATCTATTCGTTGGAATTATTCTCAGCTTTACATAGAATTTTTATGTTGTGTTTCTCTATTGTTTTAGTCATGTTTTTAATATATATATATATAAATTTCTGCGTGTATCAATATATAAAAAAGAAAAAAACGTTTTAAAATGACAGCCCTGTGGCACTTTTGTAGTAGTATTCTGTTTTCTTGTACTTCTTCATAATTTTATACCTGTGTTGAAATGCTGAATTGTTTATGTTTTTTCTTATTATAAAATATTCTTCAGAAAGAAAAAAAAGGAATCTTATGTGTTTTTTTTATTGAATTATGCGAAATATATTTTTTTCTTTCCCTTTTTTATGTGTTAATTTTGCCGTTTTTTTTTGTGAAGTGTTTTTTTTCTCTTTTCCAACAATAGAAACATTTTTTTCTCCTTTCTTTAGGCTGTCATTCGTTCAATGGCACAGTCTTTCTCCGTTACAAATTTTTTTTTCTAAAAATTTAAATTTTTCTATTCTTTTTTAGATTCCTTTTAAGCAAGATATTTTAAAACATCTGACTTGTAACATTGTTTTTTCCTTTTTTTGAATGTCTATTTAATTTTTTCTTTTTTACCAACATTAATTAATAAAAAGTTTTGTTTATTGAACATTTGTGTAAAAACAATGAAAAAAAGAAAGTAAGAAGATGGGAGGACAAATGACACTCGTTTTATGCATTTAAAATTAGAAGAACATTTAAACGGCAAATAAAAAAAAGAAAAAAAAGATGCAACTATTTCATTGTAAAAAGATCTTCTTAAAATTTTTATAAGCTTATTTTTTGAAAGAATGTCTTGGGTTACTAATTTAAAAAATTGGGAAAGATTACGTGATCGAGATGAATATATGAAAGAGGTTTATGGTGATCCTCTTGCATATATGAAGGTTTGTGCTTATCCAAAAGGAATTTAGGGATTAAAAAATATGTTAGAAATACCTAAAAACTACAGGATGAAGAACAAACAAAATTTGTCACTGAAAGGGAATATTTTGGTGATTTTGGATATGGAGAATGTTTTAATTCAACTGATAGTGCAGTTCAATGCGAAATTATTCATGCTGATTTTGATCCAAAAAGTCTACCGTATGAAAAACGAATGCAATGGCATTTTCGAGAATTTTGTTATAAAACTTCTGCACATGGAATTCCCATGATTGGACAAGCACCAAATAGATATTATCGGTTTTTTTGTTGAAATTTAATATTAGTAGTTTTATTTAAACAGTTTTAGAAGTGTTTGGATAATTTTATTTTTGGGATGCATGTTTATGCTTTATAAAAATGCACAATCAGTTCTCGATAAATATCATAGAAATGAAAAAATTGTCGATATTCAGTTAAAATTTGGTAAAATAGCATCTATAATAATAATGAAAAATTATGCTTAATTTAGATACTGCACCCTTTCCAGCAATAACATTGTGTAACTTAAATCCATATAAAGCTAGTGTAGCCACAAATGTTGAACTTGTTCGAAGAACTGTAAGCTCAAAAATTATTTGCATGCTTTAACATGTACTTTTCATCTTACAGCTTTCTGCATTTGATGGAGCAATGAATAAAGCAGGCGATACAGAAGTTATTCATCATAATCGATTTAAACGACAACTAAATAATGCTAAAAAGAATTTAACTTCTGAAAGTAAATATTCACATTCTGGATCGGCATTTGAACCTGTAAAATTTCTTTAACGCATGATGAGAATGTCACCAAAAAAGGTTTATAGGGATATTCAAAATGCAATTGCAAAGAAAGAAGCGACGAAAATGTATCAGAAGAAAAAATTGATTGTGAAGGAGAAAAATACAAAACTCTTCAACCTGAAGGAGATTCAGATAAATGTTTGTGTGCTTTTGATCGAAAAACTACAGATGCATGGCCCTGCTATTCACATGATAGTTGGCTCAATGAAACTTGTGCAGTTTGTGATAGTCATGCATTTTGCAAAAAATGTAATTTTCTCGATTTTTATGCAAATTTTTAAATCATTAAATTAAAGCTGGACAAATTGGTGGAATTTTTCAAAAAGGTACAACTCCATGTCTTTGTGCTCCATCTGGAGAATTTTGTGTTGCCTATGATGGACAATCAAAAATTGTTAAAATTTGGGAATTTTTATCCGGTGAACCAGATGAAGTAGAAAATGCAAAATTTTTGGAAGCTATGGGTTTTCAAGTTTGTATTTGCCAAAATTGTTTTCGAAATTAACATTATTTTTAGGGAATGACAGATGAAGTTGCAATTGTCACAAAAGCAAAAGAAAATATTATGTTTGCGATGGCTGCACTTTCAATGGAACAACGAATGTTGTTATCAAATACCAAACGAGAGCTTGTTCATAAATGTTCCTTCAATGGACAAGCTTGTGATATTGAGAAGTGAGTTATGTTTACGGTATGCAAATTTTATACACATATTCAGTGATTTTTTAACACATGTTGATCCAACTTATGGTTCATGCTTTACATTTAATCATAACAGAACTGTAAACTTAACTTCTATTCGAGCTGGTAATTTTTTTTAACGTATTAATTCCAAATAAAATGGAATTTTATAGGTCCAATGTATGGTTTCTTTGCCAAAGCTGTTTTCGAAATTAACATTACTTTTAGGTATGGTTTAAGAATGTTAGTGTATGTCAATGCATCAGATTACATGCCAACAACAGAAGCGACAGGAGTTCGATTGACCATTCATGACAAAGAGGATTTTCCATTTCCAGATACTTTTGGTAAATAAACATTATTAATTTTATCCTTGATGTTTAATTATCATAATTAAGGTTATTCTGCACCAACTGGATATGTTTCATCATTTGGTTTGAAGCTCAGAAGAATGTCAAGATTACCAGCACCTTATGGTGACTGTGTACCAGATGGCAAAACGTCTGAGTATATTTACAATGAATATGAATATTCTGTTGAAGTAAATATTTTTAACATTTTTTAATAAATTCAAAGCTTTTAAGGGCTGTTACCGATCATGTTTTCAACAACTCGTGTTGAAAGATTGCCATTGCGGGGATCCACGTTTTCCAGTTCCTTTAGGATCTCGACATTGTGAAGCTGCAGATCCAATAGCTCGAAAATGTCTTGATGAAAGAATGGGGCAACTTGGAGGATTACATGGAAGTTTTCGATGTCGGTGTCAACAACCTTGTCGACAATCAATTTATTCTGTAACCTATTCACCAGCAAAATGGCCAAGTCAATCATTAAAAATTCAATTAGGCTCTTGCAATGGAACATCGGAAGAATGTACGAAACATTATAAGTAAATCCGATTACAACGAAGAAGGTTTTAAAGCTTTATTAACGTGGAAAAAATTTATTTTAGAGAGAATGGTGCGATGTTGGAAGTTTTTTATGAACAGCTTAATTTTGAAATGCTTACTGAATCGGAAGCTTACGGGGTAAAAAAAATCAATAGATTTTTAAAAAAATTGATTTAATTTTTTAATTATTTTAGTTGGTAAATTTGCTTGCAGATTTTGGAGGTCAGCTGGGACTTTGGTGTGGAATAAGCTTTTTAACATGTTGTGAATTTGTTTTTCTATTCTTTGAAACTGCATATATGTCAGCAGAGCACAATTATAATATCTACAAGAAAAAGAAAGAAGATAAAAAGAAGCAACGTGAACTTTGGGGAACTTCTTAGAAAAACAACAAGAAGAACAAGATCTCTTTTTTTGCCTTTTTTGTAAAGAATAACCTCTTCTTCTTTTTTGTTGATCATTTTTTTTGGGTATTTGATACTGTTTATTGTTTGGATTTGATTTACATTTGTCAATTGTGTATATTCGCGTGAACTGCGCAAAGCGCATCAAGCTTAATCTTGACTATTGACAAAAGGCTTATAAAATTTATGTATATTTTTTTTATTCAACATAGATCAGACCAAAGAAAGGAAGCCTTCTTCTTTTTTCATTATTTTACCGAATTTGTTGCAAAAAAATTTTTGTTAATAAAAAGTATGTATTTTTTTGTTTAAAAATTTTTTTGATTAAAACGTAAAATCAAGTGGTTTATAAAGATTTGCAAACATTCATTTCCTATCGAGCTTCACAATATCGCATTTCTTGACAAAATTTTTCACAAAGTGTCATCGGATCACTTCTTTTTTAATTTTTTGTTTTCTGACGACGCGGTAGTCAATTTTTGTCCCACTCATCACAAAAAAATATATTCTTTATGTCAAAGATATTTTTTATTCTTATTTTTTATTGTTATTTTTCAAAACAATAAGAGAAAAAAGGGGAGACACCGATACAAGACGAATACTACTTGTCAAGCTAAACAAAAAAAAGAATATCTTTTTTCTTTTATTTTATTTGCATAAAAATAAACGTGGCTGTCAATTTCTGCACCAAATTTAAAAAAAAAGAAGAATATTTTGTTGATCTTAAACGGTTTGCTTCTTTTTTTTGCCTACCTCCCTCTTTGCCTGACTTTGAACTTCTTTTTATTGTTAGAATAGAAATCTAACCACCATCACCACCATCGCTTTTTCTCCCTTACCTCAACCCCGCCTTTTATGAAATGGCCGAGGCAAAAGTCAAATATTTTGCGCATCCTCTTTTTGGTGGTGGTTTTTTTTTGTCTCAACCACTTTACTGCTCTTGGAAGTAATGGTAGTCTAGTCATCATCAACTTTTCCAAATTCATATTTAATGTGTTTTTTTTTTCATGTTAATAAAAATAGTTTATTGTTTTTGTTGGTCATTTTATAAAATCGTGCATTCAAGCTTTTTTAATTTATTCATAAATTTTAGAACGCAGATCTAGCTTATTCGACAGCAGCTTCTGCTTCCTGCGCAACTTTTTCAAATTTTTGGCTGTTTTTATTTCATCCCTTTTTTAAGCAGTTTTAGAAAAAATCAAATGTTGTACTTTCTTTTTATCATCTTGCCAGTATTTGTTACAGCAGGTTGGTTTTCTTTTTAGGAATTTCAAAAACCTTCAGATTTGTCGATCATGCATGACTTAACTTTAATCCGTATTTATTTTTTGTTGTCTTTATTTTTTTCTTTTGTAATCGAAGCAACATTGTTATATTATTGTGGAATATGTCTTTAGAATGGACATGGTCACAAGAATTGTCTAAGATTAGTGAAACTTTAACAGAAACAACAAAGCGTGCAAAATATGATGATGAAATTCGTTGTCATTCTTGTACAACCATGAATGCATCAGAAATTGTTGGAGGTTCTGGTGCTCATCCTGGAGTTTATTTAACTTCACTTTTACTTTCATCAATTCCTGTAACATCTGTATGTGAAAATCCTATTGAACAAGATGGCTTAGCACCAATTTGTGATCAAGGCGTTTGTGTTAAAATTAATTATACTGCTCGACATTCGGGTGCGTCTTCTTCAATACTTTTAGTATTTGCTCTTTTTTCTTTTTTGGTTTTTTCACTTTTTATTTTTGGGTCTTTTTTGAGTTATCTTTTATGATGACTGTTTTTCCTGAAACCTTTCGGCTTCTTTAAAAATTGGTGTTGTTTTAAAATTTGAAAAAATTAAACCGAAAGGTTTCAGGTCGAACAGATGTTTTGAGAGCTTGCATTCCACGTTCTGATGGTGTCTTCAAGCAATTGTGTACCCGTTTTGCATCAAATCAAGCATATGGAACATGGTGTGTTTGTGGTGAAGATTTATGTAATACTTCAACAAATTCCAAAATCTTATCATTATTTTTCTTGACAGTTTCGATTTTAGCATTTGCATTTTTAACTCAGTATTGTTAATTCTGATACATTTGTTCCTTTTGTTTTTTGTTTTTTTTGTTGAATTCTTTCTTTTTAAATCTTAATTGTTGGTTTTTTTCTCATTCATAAAAACTTAAACCTGATGAAAAAAATAAGTCTTAAACAAGCAATACAAAAAAAAATAATAACGAAAAAACTTTTTAAGTTAAAGGTCAAATGCGAACAATCCGGTGTTATTCATGGTAATTCTTTCTTCTTTTCTTTTTTCTTTTAAAGGAAAAATATTTTTTAAGCACTACAATGGATGCCGATCGACTTCTCAGTGATGTTCAAGACCAAAATTGGCGGCGATGGCTCGAAAATGTTCGTTTTGTTCCAAATACCGAAGAATGCAATGACAATTTTGCGGTAATATTAATCTTTCTTCTTTTCTCTCTTTTTTTTAAAGGAAAGAAAAATTTTTAGCCAGAAGTGGCCCTTCGTTCCGGTGTAAGAAGCCAAGAATGCATTGATGGAGTTTGTATGAAAATGTGGTTTAAAGAAAAAAATGGTACTTTTGCTTTAGAGCTAAGACTTTTTAATAAAAATAAATTATTTCCTTAGGGAATTCCCAAGTTTGGCGGAGTTGTATTCCAAATGCTCAAGAACAAATTCGCTCAGATTGTACTCGGATTACAAGTAGTCAAGGTAAGAAAATTTTTTTGATCAAGTTTCGAAAAAAGTGTAAGTAAAAAGCAGCATATAAAAACTTTTTCATAACAAAAGACAGACAAAACTGTTGCCGAAAAATGTGACTAATTTGATGACACTTTGAATAAAGTTAGAAAAATTGCACCTAATTATGAACGCGTTTTTTTATTTTCATTGTTGCACTATTTTTCAAAGACCTACCGCTGAAAAAAAACTGTGACCAAAAAAAGTATCAGATTTTATTTTGACTGTAATAATAAGTTTTTTAGGTGATATGGAAGTTTGCACATGTGATGGAAATTTATGCAATTCAAGTCAAAAAATAAATTTTAAATGGCTATTATTTTTAGCAACTTTGGTAATAAAATACTTTTATTAATTATCTACAGTACGCCAATTTTGCCGAATTTACGCAAACTTTTCTTCTATCAATAAAAATAATAATAATCACTTTTAATCACGTGTAACTGATCTTACTTTCATCTATTTTTCAAGTATTTTTTGCTGCCGAAAATGCATTATTTTGCTTTTTAATCGAAAAAAAACATTAATCTTTTTATTAGAAATTTATCATAGATAGAATATCTTTAAAAACTTTATTAAAAAAATATAAACACTACATTGTAACCATTTGTGGAATATCTTCTACTTTTCGTCTCTTTGAATATTTTAACCATGTCTAAAAATAATAAAAAATAATAAATGTTTTATGTGGTATTTAAAACCAACTCTTTTGTGTGAAGTACATTGAATTGTAATAACAATCAGGATGATCATGATAATTAAAGCACTGATAATTGCAAAAAGTGTAATACCAAAACTTAAATTATGTTGAACTTTTACAGGAGAAATAACCTATAATTAAAATATTTATCAATGTTTTTGATTGCGAAATAAACAACCTTATATTTAAGCTTTTCACTTAACATTTGATGTCCAAATGCATTTAGCTTTGATGCTAAAAATGGTAAATCCCGAAAATAGTCTGGTTTATCCACATAAAATTTGACTACAACTGTTTCGGGCTCTACATCGCTTCGAATTAAATCATAAACTTTAACATCAACTTCATTCAACATTCTTTTCTTTCTGCTGCTATTATTATTATTATTTTCTTCGGTAATATTTACCAAAGCACTTTCAACAAGGTCTGACAAATTCTTTTCCAAATCCGATATTATCACCCCTTCGTCATCATTAATAGCCTCTCTTTGCACACGTAATTTTACTTGCATTAAACTTTTGGAAGCAGCTGCTGCGGCATTTGTGTCGTCACGTAACATTCGAAGGGGTGTGGAGGTTGAAATTAAGATTATTGCTGTTGAATTGGGAGTCGTAATGGTTATGGGTGGAGCAGGGAAGTCATCTGGAAATGTTGAATTTTCAGGTAAAACTATATTAGTTATCGTAGCAAAAATTGGAAAACCCTCTATTGTTGGTGAAGTTGGAGCAACTTCTGTTCCAAATTGTCCAATGATAAAATTATCAGGTGGAATTGGAAAACTTGGTTCAATACTTATCGGATTATCAATAGAACTGTTAATATTGGCACCATTTTGATTTGATGATGGTGGTGTATTTGTACCAGGACCCATGGGAGTTGGAGTAACAATCACAAATCCTGGATTTGTTCCTTCTTCTTCACCGTTTGTCCCTGACTCTTGATTGGATGATGTTGGAACAGTAAGTTGTCCGCCGCCTTGATTAGGTCTCCCTTGGTTTCCTTTTACAGTTACTGCGGTAACTGATGTTTCTGTACCGTTTTGAGATGTTTGGCCCCCGCTTCCATTTGATCCGTTTTGAGGCCCTCCACCGTTTCCATTGGATCCATTGCCATTAATTGGTCTGTCGGGATTAGTATTAATCATGGTAAAATTTGCATCCGTGTCACTACCATACGGTCCTAAATTTTAACAATGATTGGTATCAAATTTCTTCTTTTTGCTTGGCAAACTAACCAATATTTTGGAACTGATCTTCTGGTGGTACGAATTCTGGCAATAATTTTACGGCAGAAATCCCTTGTGTATTACTGGATACATCAAGTGTGACATTACCAGTGTATAAAAGTAAATGTGGAGCTCCACCAAGAATTTGAATAAAGTGATGTCCTGCTGTGAGACTTGCCTAAAAAGGATTATTGTTACAGTATACAAAAATCAAAATCAAACTTTTGTTAAATTTGTTTGCAATGCAAGTCTTGATTGATTTGAAGTTGATAGAATCGCAGCATTTTCTGTGTCATTACCCGCAAATAAATGAAGTGAAAGTTCTTGTGAATCAAGTTGTAAAGCTTCTGCTTGAGTACCATTTGTGCTACCTTGAAGTTTAACAGTTCCACCACCAAATCGATCAACAGCCATTTGAGACAGTTGATTAACATTTATTGAAATATCTGATGAATTTGGTTTAATTTGAAGAGCAGTATTTTCATCTGGAGCTCGAATTAGCAGCTCTTCATCAGTCAGAGATAGATCAAATGGTGATTGATAAGTATGAAGTTCAACTTTATGAGTTTCTGTTGTTAAAGTTAGCTTTCGATAATCTGATTGAATATCTAATCTAACATTTCCATATAGTAATCCAACTTGGGCACCATCTAATATAATTGCAACATTATATTTATCTGATACAGATGTGATTGTTAATTCTCGGGCAAAATTTTTTAAAACATTCGATGATAGTGTTAGCTTTCGTGCAATTTTAACATCCCATGTATTAGCATTTATTTGAGCTTTTCGACCATTTATGGCTTCAACTTGTGTTTGAGTTGTTGTATCAGTAAGAGATAAATTAACTGAATTTTGAAGTGAAAGAAATAATTGACTTTCAGAATCTGTTTTTCTATTTGTTGTTTCATTTAACTAAAAATTTGAATATTTAAAATGTTACAGTAATTTTTAAACAGAAACTTACAGAATAAATTTGACCAAATGTAATAAATTCTGCATTATTAAGATTAAATTTTGATATGGCTTTTTGGGCAGTGAGATTAACATACTCGTCATTTGGATTAAAGCGTAAAAGTGAAGAACTTGACCATATTGTTGCATCAAAATGTGTTTCAAATAATTCAATTCGAGAATTTGAAGATGTCACCGCAACTTGATCTTCAATGGTGACATTTGAATCAAATGAATGGACCTTTAAAAAAAGTTTTGGATTAGAAATTCTAAAAAAAAATGTAAAAAATATTACTTGAACATTATCAGAAGGCAGGGATTGTCTTTTCCATCTTCGACGTCTATCAACATATCCATCGATAACAGCATATAAAAGGATCACAAGAGTGATACAAAGTTCAAAAGTTTGAAATTTCATAACTGCTTTTGCGACATTCCTCGAATTCTATCTTTTGTACATAAAAACTTGCTGACTACAGCATCTAAATATCAACAACTTTTAAAATAAATAAAAAGTTTAAATAAATGAAAAAAGTGATATTTCCGAGAAAAGAAATTTTATTGCACCTGTTTTAGTAAAAGCTTATAAATAGGGTCCCAGAAAATGACCTCCTTTTTTTAGTTTAAATGTCCTCTTTTTTTGTCAAAAAGCTTGCCGAATGGCCACTGGGCTGCAAAACACTTATATGGCAGCGTGTTCTTGTTGTTATTATTTCTATATGATGATGGCTCGAAGGAAAGAAACTAACGGCCCTATGTATCCATGACAACTGTCACTGACCATCAAAAGGAGTTTATGTACAAGTAGTAAAAAAATGAAGGGGTAATAAAAATATGCACGTTTATCCCTGCTTTTTTTGTTAAACAATTTTTTGTCAGTAACCATGAACAAGAGTGACAAGAGGGGGGAATAACAATTGGATTATATATTAAAAAAAGATGTTCTTTAAAGAGTATACTTGAAAATCATATAAATAAATGCGCGAACGGTACTCCTCCTTTTTATTATTATTAATAAATAATTTTCATAAATTTTTCAATTGTGTTTGTTGTCATAAATATATCAATCGTCATCTCATAAATAATTATTGGACAGAAAACAATCTCTCTCTTTTTTTAATCTATTGCCCTTAAACAAGATTACAGAGCCTAAAATCCAATATTTTATTTTTATGGGACACTTTTTTTTTCTTTTTTTTCTCATTTTTTACATGATCAACTTTTATTTTACTTTTATTTAGCAAAAAAAATGCACATTTATAAATTACCTATAAATAAATTAAGCATTTAATTTAAAATTCTAATCTTTAAACAACGTAAAAAACTTAATTAATTATGAAAATTTTTCTCACAATTTACCAAGATTTTAATTTTGCTAAAAAAAACCTTGTCGTAAAAGAAAAAAATGAATAAAAAAAGGATATAAAACTTTTAAAAATTGTGTCTACTTTATTTAATAATAATAATACCTGACAAATGAGCATATAACTTTCATTTACAAGCATCTTTCAAAGGCTTCTAATCCGAAGGATGAATATTGCAATTTTTGAATGAATGAATGTCTCAAGGATTTCTAACTGAATTTATTTATTAATTACAAAATTCTTTTATTCAATAAATATATATAAAAACAACATAAATTGTCAAAGTAAAAAAGAAAGGAAATAAAACAATAGGAAATTTTTAAGTTATTTTAAAAATTACAAAATAAATCCCGTAAAAAGTATTCACGCGAGATTTTTTCTAAATTTTTATTAGTATTTTTTTTATTATATTTACAAAGTACAGTAAAATAAAACATTACAAAACATGAATAAAAATTATAAACCCTTTTTTTAAAGTATTCAACTTGTTTTCAAACCCGTAAATTATTAGAAAAGAAAAATAAAACATAAATAATTTTAAAAAAATAAAAGTGTAAAACACTACTACACAAACGTTTCATTACCGAAACGAATAGCAGCCGCTCCAGAATCGCAACGGCGTACAAATAATCTTCCTCTTGTCCATGGAGGTAAAAGTCTCATTGGTTGAAATTCATCTCGTAAACGTCTCTCACGTGCTCCAACAACTGAAACCAAACAAAAATCTTGTAGTTGTGGAAGCTTATTATCATTATCATCAGATAATAAAGTGAGCTGAAAATAATAAAAATTTATTATATTTTACCAAAATTTTAAATAAAAAGTTTACTTTATTAATTTGTTCCACAACTAATGCAACAACTTCTCGAGCTGTTGTCGATTGATTAATGCTGAGACGAATTGCAGTATTTTTAGGTAGAGCACAATCATATGCTGCAAAAACTCTAATAATTCCAGAAAGACGAGGTGGCGGAGGATTTTGATGAAGTTTTCGGGCAAGATAATCTAATGTCGTAGAATCTGATTGAAATTTTTTAGCTGCTTCAGTTTTTCCAGCTGATTCAGATAAGATATAGAGATTATCTTCTTGAAACATTTTATCAATAGATGCCAAACGAACTTCTCCACGTTCAACAACACTTTTGGATCGAGATAATGGTTCTCGAGAAGATGATTCATTGTTATTGGTTTTACTGTTACGAAAGTTTGCTCGTCGAAGTGCTACTGCTTGAGGTGTTGCATCAGTATTATTATTGTTATTTTCGATGGCATTTTCACCTTCAACATTTTTATTACTTGGATCACTATGATATCCAACATCAGATGCATCATCCCCAGGTAATGCTGGAGGTGGTGGATTCAAAATATGACTTAGAGAAATTCCACAATTTGTTTGTCGTTCTCGTGCAATTGTTGCAATATTACTTATCCATCTTGCAGATTTCCAAATTTCATCTAATTTTGATTGAAATTCACCAAGCTTCTCTAATTGTTCATTATAAACTCGTGCATCTTTTTCATGAAGGCATTGACGAATTTCATATTTAATTATTGTTGTAAAATGTTCAATAAAAATATTCATTCGACAATAAGTTGCAATAAAATCTGGTTGATATGTTGAAAAATTAACTGCAAAAATAAAAAAAATGTTGTTGCAAATTTTATTGTATAGTAAAAAAAGCACTTACTCATTTCAAAAACCGTAATTGGAATTGAAGCACAAGCTTTACATCGATCATTGTATTCATCGATTGCGGTATACGATGCATGAACTTGACAAACATCTTCTGCACGTGGAAAAATCTGCAAAAAAGGTATTTTAAATTAAATTTTTTAAATTTTTTTGCATACCATAATAAATGAAACATCAGAATGAAGTTGTAAAACTTGAAATTTAAAAAGTCGATGATGTCTGATTAAATCGGAATCCAAATCTAAATCACTTAAAAGCATTTCTGTAGCTCCCATAAGTTGTTGATGAAAGGTATGTTGGGTTGGAGTTGGCCGTGAAAATTCATTGTCATCTGAATCCAATGATCGTATCCATTCCCATTCTTCTTGTGAGACATGTGGAGTTGTCCGAATTCTTACATATGGAAGTGCAGATGGCATATTATCAGGTACCGTAACCCGAATTGTATTTAAGCTTGATTGCATTTTTAGATATCCCAAATATAATCCACGATCCAATGGAATTTGACTTGATTCAAAAAAGTTTAAAACTGTCAACATTTCTTTACATAAAAAATCTAATGGTGTGCTAGATGACTTTTTACGTCTTATTTTGTTCAACTTCATCCATCTCATTGCTAATCCTTGTGACTATAAAAAAATTTTTTTTCTTTTTTTTTCGATTTTTTTGAAACTTACTTGTGTTGCTTGATTTTCAGTAATAAAATAAACAGAAACAATAAAAGTTGTTGCAGCAGAATAAGTAAGAGGAACATGATAAATTCGACCAATATCTTTAACCCCTAAAGCATTATGCATTGCAGCAACTGCTTCCAAAACTTTTGCACGAAATGGTGAATTACTTGACCATGTTCCACCACTTGAATCCTAAAAGTTATGAATTACAGTAGGAAGCAATGTCTTGAAAAAAGTTTACTTGAAGATAATTAACTTGATCCCAACAAAGTGATAGCTTCATTAGCCATTCCATATCATCCATGGGAACACTGATTATGCTTTCATCAATTTGTATCACCGGTAAACAATCATCAACAGTACATAAAATTTTATCTTCAGTATAAATTAAACTGGCAAAATACAAGCCTCTGTAAATTATTTCATTTATAAAGTTCCATTGTAAATGAAAAATTACCGTCCAACATTTTTAATAAATTTTGAACTTGCAGAAAAGAGATTTCGAAGACCTGTTTTCTTTTTTTTTATCGCACCATCGCCATTATTTGGAAAAACAACTTGCCAAACAGCTGATTGACGGTATTTTTCAACTTGTGAATGAAGTTCTGCCATTTCTCGCATTGAAACAACTCTTTCTGGATGTACATTGTCACAATCTTCCCAACCTTAATATAATAATTTAAAAAAGCAAAGAGACCGTTGAAAAGTGATTACTTGAAATTCGCAAATTTTTTGGCAATGCAATAATTGGTTCACCGAAACCCCACATTGATCCAGCAAAAATTCGAAAAGTATAACATTTTCCATGTTCAAGATTACTAATTGTAATTGAAGTACCTCTCATATCATAAACAATTTGAGAACCTTCAATTTCTTCAAACGATGAAGTTCTACTCCATTCAACTATAATAATTTTAAAAATTAACAATAATTAGAAATTAATAATTGATACCTTTATATTTAGTAATTACACAATTTCCAGATGTACCAGGTGCAGTAAATTCAATGGTGGCTCGAGTGGCTGCAGCAACATACACCTTTACATCGACTGGTTGACCCGGCATTTCCGGTTTATCCAAAACGCTTTTCATTTTCTTTAATGAATTTAAATGATGTTCCATTGTACGGAATCGCTTTTCTTCTTCCTATAGTATTTAAATAATTGAAACAAAGTTAATTATCAAAATATTTTTTTTACAAAATAATAATAAACACACCTTATTTGAAAGGGACTTCATTTTCATTAGTCGAAACCGAGTTTCATAATCAAGCAACACTTCATCAACAATTTGCTTTCTTTTGTTTATGTCAGAAACTAAAAAAATTCAGAAAAAGAGAATGAGTAATACAAAAGAAAAAAAGGGAATTAAAATGTTATTTAAACAGTTCATTTTCTTTAAAGATTGAATTTACGTTTCTCACCATCACTCGAAATGCCTCTCTCCTTTTTCTCTTCTTTTCAGCGGTGTGTAAAAGCCACCAAAAACTCTGACTGATAAACGTTAAAAAGAAAAGAAAAAGATTTTTTGAGGCTTTTTTGTATGATTAAAAACATATAATTTAAAACTTACGCTGCAAATTTTCTGTTGCTTCATGTTGAAGTAAAAGTGATGCAGCATTTAACCGGTTAAACATTAATGCAACATCCAAGAGGGTGACTTTACATGGAAATTGACTGTAAAAAGCATTTTCAACCAATGAATCATTTACAGGAACACTATTTTTTGAAAGAATCATTCGCAATGAATCAAGATCATCTTGTTCAATTGCAGCTAATGCACCTAAAAGTATAAATGTGTGATTTAGAAAGTATTTTCGTACATTTCAAAATTAATTAAATATCAATCTCAAACGTTAAAATTTAAGCAAGTCATTGACATGGATACTGTATAAATTATAACTATGCACAATGTTGTGTTTTAATCAGGTATCAAATGAATTTTTAACCAACATGAACTACAAAAAAGCAACAAACATCTACGACAAATTCTTTAACTTCTTATCAGGAAACTCCGGAATGTGACTTTTAAAAAGCTCATTTTAGTTACGGTATTTTTAATTACTTGAAAATTTATAACTGGTGAAACAATTTAAAGTTATCGTAACTATCAAATAAAAAAGTACTAAACATACCGTATACACTGATCATAGCGCTTTTAACTTTTCTTTTAAGACTTTGTTCAACTTGATTCAGCGGCGGCGGCCTTCTTTTTTCGGCACTTTCGACACTGCCTTGACGGCGCACTAAAAACATGGTTAGATTAAAATTTAAAATAAAAATCGGAAAAATTTTTTCTTTTTCTTATGCTTTTTTTAACTTTATAATTATTTCAAATTTTTTTCAAAGCTTGAAGCAATTTAATTTTAAAACTGAAATTAATCATTTTTCTTTGTTTGAAAACGTCACGCAAGGCAATCACTGATGCTCTTGCTGCTGCTGCTTCATCACGCAATACCCCGCAAAACAAGCTTTTTTGCAGCTTCTCTTTAATTTTCTTTTTTCAAAAACCATTAAAATTTTAAAAAATAATTTAAACACATAAAATTTTCTTTTTTAACAATAGAAATTATCTTACCAAATTTTGTGACGCCGCCGTCGCTGATACTTCCACTTGCAAGGGATTCTGTTAAACTAAAAAAAAGTTAAGTTTTGAAGAGAAGAAAAAAACTTTAATAAACAATAACAATTATAATAATTAATAAATATTGATTGATTGAAGAGGAATGGCATTGCCTCTTTCCTTTTTCGATCGGCGGCAGGCGGTTTAATGCAATTCATTTTTGGCGGTTTTTCGCGTTCAACAACCTTCATCATCTTTTTCCCCCCTTTCTTTTTTTCCTCCTCTTCATCGCCTGCCGTAAGAATTTTACTTGAAAGCGTAATGCGCAAAAAAAGAAGAAGGAATCTCTTTTTTTGATGTCACCATTTGAAACTTCTAAATTGATCGTTTGTCCGTTTCTCATGATCACAGAAAATAAAAAGAGGTGGACAGCGGCCAGTAGCTCGCAAATGTCCGTTAAAAAATTCTTATTTTAAAATTTGATTTGACATTTAAAAAAAGAGAGTCAAGTAGTTCTTTTTTTTAAATTTAAGTTTTGAGGGCAAAACAAAACGTGGTAAAAAGTTGAAAGAAAAAATTTTTTTGAATGAAAAAAGTTTTTTAAACTTCCTGAAGTGTATATTTAAGCGATTGTTTGGAAGTAAAAGAAGAAGGGTGGAAATTTTGGGATGATGACACGAGGTTTAATTAACAATTTCCTCTTGGAGAAAAATGACCTTCCAAAAAAGTTCGCCCACCAAAAATTGCTTTAAAACGTAAACGTAAAAACTTACGTGGTTCTTCGATCATCAAGACTTGGCTGTTTGTGTAAAAGAATTTTTGAAGCTAAATGATGCGCCATTGTTGGATGAATTGTAAGTTGCGGTTTATTTCCTGCTGCGGCTCGTTCTAACCGTAATGCATATGGCTGAACCATGTTTATATAGGACGCTAAAAAGGCATATATAGCAATCATAAGATATAATAATAAACAAGTCAAAAGAAACAAAATGAATGAGGGTAAATTATGTTGTCAAAAAAGGGAGGTCCAGCTTTTTTTCTTTTTTAAAGAGTTATTATATTTTTTGCTTTCTTTTTTGCTTATTTTTTTACCAGCTGAACACATTTTTTTTTGTTTTAAGAAAATACATATAAATGACAAATTGAAAAGTTGTCGAAAATGGCAAAAAGCCAGCCGGTAATAATAACTTTTTTGTAAAAGAGAAAAAAAGGCCGACAAATACATGATGATTCGTTTCTTTTTTGTTGCAACAGTCACAAACATGATTGCCCTATGTTTTACAAGCAAAAAAAAGGGAGGAAAAATTAATCAAGAAAAGATCATTTGTGTTTTCTCTCATAGACATAAAAAGGCATGGAATGTGGTGCGCCTCTTATAAAAGGATGTTAAAAGAAAATAATTTTTTTTTGATAAAAATGACAAAAGAAATCCATAAAATTAGCGATGGTTTTAAACATCATATTTCAATGAGGAGACAGAAAAATAAATAAAATTAAATATTAAAAAATTTCAAGGATTTTAAAAATGCATTCACATCGTTTGCTTTTGTGACAATATACAGTAAACAAAATGCAAATTAAAAAGACAAAAACAAATACTGAAAATTCTTTTTTCTTTTTAAAATTATTAAGAAGCCTAAAAAATAATATAAAAAATCAGCCGTTTAAAACTTAATTGAATTTTTAAAAAGTTACCTTTGACTTTCAAGAACATCTAGTTCGTTTTTAAGCAAAAAGAAAAAGGGTTGATAAATGCAAATGTATATAGTTAGTTCAGAAACAAAGAGAGAGAAAGTAAAATAAAATTGTGTTAATAAAGAAACTAATGGATTTTAAGAAATGGGAAACATTTTTTTTCTTTTAAATAACTTACATTAAAAATGTGTTATTTGATTTACAGACAAACTTGAGTCAAAATAATTTAAAGCAATATTACATCTGTAATATTGCAAAAAAATATTAACATAGAATTTAGATTGACAATTTTTCAAAGATGAGTTGCAAAAAATAAATATATCACTTTTGTTGCACCCAAATATAAGCAATCATTAAACGAATTCTCCAATAAAAAAAAACCTTTACCATCGAAACATCGAAGGTTAAAGTAAATGTTAATAAAAATTTTGATTCCTCTTTCACACACATACACAACAAAAAAAATGACGAAAGTTTATGCTTCTGTAATGCACTAACAATGATAAGAAATGGGTTCTCGTCTTTCCTCAAACAAAAAAAATGCTAACTTGATGACAGAAAAATAGCAAAAAATGGTTTTTATTACCTTTAAAGAAAAGTCAAAGTGAAGTGATAAGGTCGTATAGAAGATAGACAGTAAAAAAAGAAAAGAATTTTAATGTATCAAAAAAGAGTGTGATCAAAATGACCTCAATATATATAAAAGCTTAAAAGGGTGTCTTTTTGAGTCAAAGGTTATTACTTATGTATATGAAGAAGAAGGAAGATGTTGTTGTGTTTGATAATCAAAAAAGAAAGAGAGAAAGAACAGGAAAAAAGAGGTTTAAATGCAGAACAAACTATAAAGGAGCTACAGTATGCCAGGAAGAAGGAATTAAAAAGCAACAAATAAATCAAAATATTTTAGCTTCGGTAGAAAAATTTTTGGCTTTGGCTTTAATTTCAAACATTAATGATCTCAAAGGTGCCATAAAAATAATAAGAAAAATAATGAATAAATTTTACAACGCTTTAAAGAAATCAAAGTTATTAATGATCCATGATCAATTTTTTTTAAAAAGGCGAAAAGAACACTTGACAATAAATTTAAATTTAAAGTTTTAATTGAAAAACAGCCGTCTTAATTGCAAAGGCTCTCTCTTTCTCTTCTTTTGTTGTTTTTGATTTGCCTAAAACAATCAAGCCCAAGAAAAGAAGCAACATGAGCATTTGTGATGTTCTTCTTTTTTGTTATTTAAAAACAATTTTTTTTTCAAAAAAAAAATTATAACTCAAAACAGTTTAAAAGAAAAAATGGATTTACCAAATGTGATAGATTCTGGTTCAATAATTTCAATATGAGGAGTTGGCGTTCGAAAGAATATTGTTGTTGGAGCACTATTTCGATGGCGAGCAAATAATTTTTGTGCGGGTGTCTGACGATGTCTATTTCGGGTTGATTCACATCTGAAAATCATCTTTTGATTTAAAGAAAAAACAGAAAACAAAATAAATAGAAAAACAATGTATAATAAAAAAAAAGTTTAAAAAACCTTTTTAATTTATAAGAATTTTGTCGAAAAAAGTGCGATGAACTGCTTGAAGAGGAGAATGGTGGGCATGAAGGGGATATTCGACGATTTCGATTATTATCATTTATTGCAGGAGATTTTTTTCTTTTACCAGAATGTGTTCGATGCTTTTTTTGTGAAGATGGTGGAAATGGATGATGTGTTGCAACAGATTTTTGCAAGCGAACAACAAAAAGTATTGCACGAATAATTGAACGTCTAGATTTCATTTTTCTTTGGTTTAACCGTATCTGAAAAAAAAGATAAAGGAATTTGATAGAGAAGACGACACCTTCGCTTCAATGAATTACTTAATTTCCGGGTAGATAATAAAAGTGAAAAAGAACAGATGAAGCAAAAAAATATATATTCCGTCTTTCTTTTTTGAGCCTCACAAAAAGAAGAAGCTTCAAAAGTTGGGTTCAAAAAAGGAAAAAAAAAATTCGAAGGAAAACTTTTACAACGATGCCAACGGCGTGAGTCCTCCTTCTGTGGGCGAAATATATAACAAAATACATGGGACATATTAGTAAACAGAAAACATAATAAAATCAAAGTCAATTTTAATCAGCCATAGAAAAGGCAAAAAGTAGGAAAAATCCAAAAGTTTTGAAAACTTTAAAGGAAATATATAGGTTTAAGGAATTAAGAAATGTCAAAATAATGTATGTAAGAAAAATAAAAATATTATCAGGCATTTTTTTTGAAAAAAATAATATTTGCTTTTAAAAAAGATACAAATGTATATCATTCTTAAAAGGCTTATAAATTTTTTGATATTATTTTTTGTGCAAATAAGGTTTCCCAGTTTTTATATAGAATTAATAATCAAAAGACACAGGCAAAAAAAATTTAAAGAACGACATATATTTTAATTATAATTTAAATTTTTATTGTTAAACCATTGTTAAGAAGAAAGAAAAAAAACGAAAAGAATGTAATGAATTTTAAAATTTTAAAACATAAATCATGTGTTTTAAACGTTATCCCACTATAGCAACTATGGTCCTTAAAAAATGAATAAAACTCAAACTTTAAATATGAGATATTATTTATCACTGCTTTATTATTTGGTTAAGATTGTGTTTCAAAATTATAAATGAAAGAAGCATCTCAAATTTAAATTTATGTTGAAAGTTTTTAAATATCATTTTTTGCACTTTTTTACATGTGATTTTATTATTTTGTTTAATCATACTTTAAGAAGCTATATTATAGCATGTTCAGTTTTAATGTGTCTTACTGTAGTTAGTTGAAATGATTGGTCAACTTTTAAAAGTCTCTTTTTTCGTTGAATTTTAAAAAGATGAGATTTCAAAAAATAACTTATCCAATCTTATTATTATGCATTATATGTTTATCCTTTAGCATTGATATACGATTTTCTTTTCTCTCTCTCTCCTTTTTTTTCGTTCCACGCTAGCAACCTAAACTTATTTTTTCAAGCATCTTTTTTCTTCCTTTCCTTTCCATTCCTTACCGCTACGCCACATGCCGCCTTTCTACTTTTGCTACCGCTGCGGTCAAAATGATCACGTAAAAAATCCAGAAAAAAATGTCGTTGTTGTCCGTCTTAAATGTCAGTGCGCAGAAAGAAAAACTTTTTTCTTCCTCACTATTTCTGGTGTCAACACAACAAAACGCGATTCCGTTCATCATTTGCCCGGAGGCAAGAAACGTCCTCCCACTGGTTCCAAGGAGAGCTATTTCGAATTTGCTTCTTATTTTTGGGAAAAAAGGGAAAGGGGGGAGAAAGAGACGAAGAAGGCTTGCCATCACCAAAGAGATATTATAATACATTATTACCCAGCTTTTTGTTTTTACGCGACTTCTGGTTTCTCTATTCTCTCTAATATTTTTTTAAAAATTTTATCAATATTTTGAATTTATTTGTTAATTGAACAATGATTTTATCAGATTTTGTAAAAGCTACCGTAATCACTACAGCTTTTGTAATTGTTGGTGTAATTTGTGGTAAGCTTTTCTACTAAGCTTCTATACTTCCATAAATTACTGTAATATATTTAGCAACTCCTGGACAAGTTATTATTAAAAGATTTTCAAAAGAACAATGCAAATTTAATCCATGTTTAAATGGAGGTAAATGTATTCCTGGTAAAATTGCCTGTGAATGCCCAGGTGGATGGATGGGACGATATTGTCATAGTGAGTTTTTACATTTTTTCTCTTTTTTATTGTATCTGTTTTTTTTCTCATTCTCCAATGTCATGGTAAATTGGTTGTCAAATCAAATCTTCACTTTCACGCCAAAGGCGGTAAAAATCTCTTTTATGGTCAACGGTTTTTTTGCAGAAAAAAACCACAAAACCGGATTTTTCTTCCTGTTTTTTTCCTGCATTTTCTTTTTGTTTCGTTTTTTATTTTAAATCACCTGTTTTATTAGCGAAAAAATTAATTTATCATTCAAAAATTTATATATCATTAGAATTTTAATGTCTGATTTTTTTTTTCAGGACGTTGTCGAAATATATACCAAAGTTGTGATCGATGGGCGATGGAAGAAAAATGTGAAGTTGTTCGAACACAAACAAATTTCTTTGATATTAATTGTGCAGTTAGTTGTAAAATGTGTGTAGCAGATCCATCAGTCAGTAAGTAAAACAAAAGATTCTTCGATAAAGGAAAACATAATGTTGCTATTTTTTTAATTATTTGATAAAGAAATTTTCAAAAAAAAACACGTTTAGAATTAAGTCCAATTCCGTTACCGCCTGCTCTTGAACCACTACAATTTATGATGGGAAAATGGTATTCCCAAGCTGCCAAAGGATTACGATATCCAACTGATATGAGTGGAACAGAGTATGAAGAAATTTTAGATGTTATGCCTGCAGAAGTGCCAATGTTTGGAGCACCTTCTTTAAATTTGACATGTACTGCATGGGAAGGTGATGATATTAGAATTACACATGGATTTTTAACAATTAAACCAAATTCAAATCCACCTGAAATTGCAATTTTAAGTTCAAGTAATGAAGGCTTAAATATGGTGGAGTTAGGAACCTTAAATAATCATGCCGTAACTTTGAATATAAGTTACATGCAAGTTCATCCTGCAATGAATAATGATATTCTACCTTTAGGAGTATGTTTTTAAAAAAAATGATTTATGCAAATTTAATTTATTTTTTTAGGCTACAAGAAGGTTCAAACGATCAGGACAATTCTTAGAAATGACAGTTGCGAGACTTTTTCCAAATAAAAGAATATCACAATTTAAAAAAATGTTTAGAAAAGTTAAAAATTATCCTTATTAATATATAAATAAATAAAATTTTAAACAGGAATAAAAAAAATATATTTTTAATTACAACCAATTTTTTCAATATATTCTTTTCTAGCATTCATAGAATCTGTAGAATCTGAACGATTATGAGCTTCCCATTTTGGTAAACCTTGAAATAAACGAACAACATAAATATAATCGCCATGATCAGGTGTAAAACGATGATAAATTCCTGCTGGAAGAATTAAAAGATCCCCAGGTTCACTTAAAATTCTAATCCATTTATCCTAAATCTGTTATAAAACTTCTACAATATATTAAAGTTTTCATACATTTTTATTTCGAACATCAAAATATCCATGTCCATCAATGATATACCGTATCTCTTCATCTACATGTAAATGTTCTTGAAAAAATTGTTTAATTTTTTCTTCATAATTTGGTAGCTTTTCACGATTTATTGTTACTTCATCTCTGCTATCGTATCCTCTTTCATTGGCAATTTTTTCTAATCCATTTTTTTCTGGAACATGATAATACAGTACTCCAATTTCTGCTAAATCTTCCAATGTTAAAGGTTCTGGTGGATTTTTTTGACATTGATCACGTGGATCATCAATTTTATCAGACATTCGCCAAACTTTTACCATTTTTGCAATTCAAAATAAAAAACTTTAAATAATGAAAAGTTTATAAAAACTATTAACACAGAAAAAAATGTACAAATTAAACGCTATAAAAATTGAAACAAATTAGTTAAAATTTAATCATCATTTTCTTTAAGACGAGCAAGAAAATCATCAAAGTGTTGAGAGCGTTCTTTGAAAGTGTCCAACTATAAAATACATTATTGATTATAAAAGACAATTAAAAGATAACAAAGAAAATATATTATTTACCTGTTGAGAAATATCAGGTGATCCAGATTGTAAAAATGATCCTAAATTAACAGGTGCTTGACGCATTTCTCTAACATATTCTGTTAAATCTTCACCAAGATCATCACTAACACCAAAAGATAAAACCTAAAAAATATTAAAAGTTAAAAATTTAAATAAATCTTAAACATACTTTTACATAAGAGTCATCACTTGATTCCATTTCATCTTGGTTTTCTTTCTTCTGTTCAATTGGAGCTTCATCAGATTTTTTGCTTTCTTCTAAAGAGGCAGATGATTTGCTATCTTTAATTGACATATTATCCGTAACTTCTTCAATATATCCAGGTGGAGCACTTGGACATGTATGCATTTTAGATTCAATACCTTTCAACGGTGAACGATTCAATAAATTTGTATTATTTGTAATATTATCTAAATTTAAATAACTTTAATTAGTATCAATAATAATAAAAATGTTCTTACCTGCATCTTCTTCGACTTTTTCAAGACGATCTTCTTCGCCGTATTGAGATTCATAAAGTAAAGAAGCAAAAGGAAATGAATTATTTCGAAGACGAGCACGTCGGGCGCTGTTTCGTTGTGGGAAGCTGCTTGAAGCTTGGGGGCTTCCTCGACTTGACTTCATTTCACTTTTTGTTGTTGTTGAACTTTCTGAAGAAGAAACAGAGCGACCAAGTTTGTTTTGAGAGCTGTGACTACCAAATGGAGAATCCTTAAAAAAAAGGTAATAGATAAATGATAAGGTGAAGTACAATAATAGAATATACCTGTACATTTGTAGTAAAGGTAGGAATACCTGGAGAACATGGACTTAATTTATCTTTATTTTGTCTGGGAGGTGGAACAGGAGCAATTGAATGTCGATGAAAGAGAGTTATTTCTCCAGCTAAAAATTAAACAAATGTCATTATTTTTCAAGGATTTAAAAAAAGAGAATAATATAAAACTCACATGGTAAAGATTCACCAACTTCACTTGTATTTTCATCATATGCAGTTGGATTAATTTCCAATACAGTACGATAATGAAGATCAAGTTTCACAGAACCGTATTTTCCAATTACACTACCCAATTGAACAGATTTATATTTTTCACCCAACAAAGATAAATCAGCTTTTCCTTCATAAACCTAAAAAGCAAAATTAATTATTAAATATTATTTAAAAGCACTGCAGTATAACATACCCGATACATAACAACATAACTATCTGCACTTTGATCTTTAACATAATATCGATAACATGGTGTAACACGTGCAGCAGCAATAACAGACCGTAATAATTGACTCAGTGTGAAATATAATTGAGGATGATTTTCTTCATCTTTTTCAGCAGAATCAAAAGACATTGCCCAAGTTTCTAAAGGCATCACTTCCCCACTTGCTAAATACAAGAAGAAATCAACATTTAAAGATGCAACACCAGGAATAAAACTGAAATAATAAATATATGTTGAATCAAAAATAATTACACAGACAAAATATAAAACTAACTTTTTAACATGAGCCCGTAGATAAGCAGCAATTTCACCAATTTCATCAACCCTAAGTGCAAACCAATCATTTTGATCTGGCTCTGGATTACATTGATGATTTACAGGTTGTCCCATGCGAGCTTGTACCACCGATTGAATGACCCGAGTTGAAAAATATCGTAAATATTTTGAAAATTCAGTAAAATCACGGTCACCCATTTTTAATGATTTTGAATAATTGAAATTTCAGTTTTAAATTTAAAAAATGATGTAATTAATTTTTATTAATACAAAAAATTTTCGATACCAAAAAAATGTAACAGCTGCAAATCAGCTGAATTTTTTGTTCGCCTTGTGACTCGTTTGCATTATGCGCGCATGCTTTTTTTATGACTTTTTTTAAAAAAAGCAAACAAAGTTTTTTTTTGTTACAAAGAAAACTTTGTTACATTGATTTAACTCGTTTAAAATGCACAGACGTAATTTTAAATCTTGCAAAAAATAATTTTTGGATGAATCTGATTAAAAATCTTTAAAAGATTTTTTTGAATTGGAATAATATTATTTTCTACCCATAATTCATCTAAATTTTACCCATAATTTTTAAGTGCCTATAATTCATCTTAATTTTGCATTCAAATCAAAAAAAACCTCGTTCGAAATTAACGGATCGGACAACTGGAAGAGTAAATGGTTCTTGAGTTGGTGCAAAAAATCTGTAAATTGTTGAACTCCTGGTTTTTTGGATTCATTGCTTTCTTGTTGTCGAGGAAATTCAAAGATATCCTGAAAAAATGTAAAAGCATAATGCTATTATAGAAAATAATATTTTACATTGAATGATAAATCAGAAAATCCTATTCAAGCATTCAAGAAATTTGGCCGACGGCGTTCTCAGATAAGAAGCAACCCCTCATCTCCCAAAAAAATTGGATCAAACAAGGGCTAAAAGCATCAAACACATGCAAATTTTTATCAATAAAAGGGTATCACAATGTGAAGAACATAGTTTGCTGCACTTTTTGCTTTCACATGCAAATTTTACGTTTTATAAAAAAATGATAAATCAACAAACTAATGAACATTCTCCATTGATATGAAAGAATAAAACGATTTCAGAACTTTTTTATCTCAAAAGAAATGTCGTCACAAAGTTCTGGTTTCCAAGATGCATCTGACAAAGGTAAGCGATTTAATTAATTTAAATAATTCATTCATTAAATATCTAAATTATTTTAGGATCAGATTATGTTGATGATGAAAGAATTTCTGCAGAAGATCAAAACAATGAAAATAATTCAAATCATCCACAAACATCAAAAATTGTTCAAATGAGTCCTGATGATTTTGGTAATGAAGATATTACAACTCTTGTTTCTCATATAAATCCAATATGTGAAAAACTTAAGTCATTGAGATATCAAGCTAAAGAAGTTATGGATAATATCGGGGATTTGGAAACTTTTATGAGAGCTTCAGCAAATGTTCAAGAAGAAAATCAACGACTTAAACATGAACTTCAAAATGCAAAAGAAAAGAATTATTGGTTGAAAGGAAGTGGAGGAACAACAACTTCTTTTACATCTGTTTTTTCTGTAGCAGAATCAATGGTGAGAAATGCTTTTGTGAACTTTTGAATATATTTTTGCTTATTAATACAAACTTTTAGACACCAAGCTCTCGTCGAAGTAAAACATCTGTGAACACAAGTGAATTGGAACCTTCAGTAAGTTAATATAGTTACAATGCTAATTGATTTATTAAAATAATATTTATGTACTTTTTTAGACCTCAATTTGTCAAATCCGTCTTGCCAATGTTCAAACAGAACCATGGATGTTTATTTTTTCTGATTTAACTACCGTAATTTTTCGAGCATCCGATTATATCCTTAATGAATTCACCTCAACTTTGGCTTTTGAAAATTGCAAAAATGATATTGCAAAATTTTGTGTACAAGTTATTATTGGCTTTCTTCGAAAACCAGAATTTCAAAATACAATCTGGACAGTCACCATTTCTGGAAAAGCTCGTGGAACAATGGTTCAACTTCCAAATGCTTTTATTTATGACGTTGTTTGTAAGTTGAAATTAGTCATCAAGAGCAAAGCATGAACTTCTTGACATTTTAGATGTAGCAGTTGTTGGATTTGGTGCTGATCCTAATCGATGTCATTGGACCACAGATGATTTTGATAAATTTGCAAGAATTTCAAATAATACACTTTATACTTTACGCGATCGATTGTGAGTTTTTATTTTTATTTTTTTTGAAAAGATTCACAAATTTTCAATTTTTTAGGGCTAACGCTAGAATGAATGATCGAAAAAGAAAGTACAATGAATTCTTTGTTAATGATGGTGAAGCAATGGTTGTTAATATTGGTAGAACGTATATGTTTCATCAGAATTCTATCAATAAATATTCTGTAAATGCATTTGCATCAGAAGAGAGTCCCCAATGAACTACTATAATATCTCATTTAAATATTTTTATAAGCATATATAATTCGTGTCCTGTATTATTAATGTTTTGATTTCTGCCACAATAATGTTGTCTTAATTTTTATTAATTAAATTGTAATAAATATGTTTAGTTATTTTTAAATTTGTTTTTTTCGGCACTAACACGTCTTTAACTTTATAATGTATTTTGTGAAAAACTGTAGGTGTCACAGAAACAAAACTTATATCAAATTTGGGTATAAATTTCTATATTTAGGGAATCGAGGGCGTAGAATACGATGTTTTCCTTTTCAGGGGTTTTTATTCTGCTCATTTTTGAAATACGGCCGATATCGCAAAAATTGACGTATTTTGGTTAGTTTTGAAGTACAGACTACTTTTCTCAAAAAATGCGTTTTAACAATAAAAGGGAGCAGAAATATGTCAGTTCCTTCAATTTGTATTTATAAAGGTTAATGGCAAATGGGTATTTGTTTTTCGATGAAAGATACTGTATTTATTAATTTTTTATGCAAATTTACACTCATCAAAACTTTGATGAAAAAAAAACAAATCATTCATTCCCGATCATTGGCTGTCATTTTTGTTGGTTATTATTTTTTGATCTCAACACTCTTTAATTTAAGAAATATTTATTGAACATTATTCAAAGAGAATGGATTTGGATGTCTCAACAAATGTAAGTTTTGTTTAAATCATTGATTTCGTTATGTATAACATATGCTTAAAACCGTTTATTGGAAAACTAAGTTCTGAAAAATTATTTTAACAACAAATAAATTTTAAGGTGACTGAATATCCATTTGCTCTTGAATGGGAAATTGCTGGTGAACGTCTCAGAGCATTGAAGGATTCAATTCAAAATGAATATTTAAGCACTGATTTATTTACTGGTATTCATGCATCTGAAGTTAAATATTCTCTTGAAATATATCCAAATGGACTTAATGATGAACACCGCGGAACTACAGGAATCTATTTAGTAGTTGATCTTGGAAATGAAAAGAAAGTTGAAGCAGAATATACCTGTTCAATCAAGTCTGCTGATTGGAATCAAACTGAGAATCATGTATTTGATACAAATCATGGATGGGGTAATATTCTTTGTGATGTTGATGAATTTTTCGATCCAACCAATAAATTCATTGTTGACGGAAAATTTGTTCTAAGAATTGATGGGAAATTCAAAGTTGAAAATGGTAAATCAACTGGTGAAGTTCAACTTTATCAACAAAAATGGAATCTCACTAAACAACTTTCTGAACTTCGACATATCGGCTATGAAGATTTTATTGTCGTCGCAGGTGGAAATCAAATACAAGTGAGTTTTTAATACATAATTTTATTTATTTAACAGTTATCTTTTCTTTTCAGGTTCATAAATGCGTCCTTGCAAGTCATTCCCCAGTGTTTGATACAATGTTCAGCGCAAGATTTGATGAAGGAATGGATAATCGTGTACAAATCGTTGATTTTCCCTTTGAAGTTGTTGAAGCTGCACTTTCACTTTGCTATCATCAAAAAAGTGCCTCTGATTTTTCAATTGAAGAAAATGCAATACTTCTTAAATTTGCAGATAAATATGATATTTCTATCGTTAAGGTAAAACTTTTATACTGTACTTTGTTTTTTGACTGAATAAAATGCTTTTGTTTCAGAAAAATCTTGAAACAAATTTATCAGAAAATGTTACCGTATTTAATCTCTCTGAAATGGTCAAAATTGCTGAAGCAGGAAATTCTCCTTATCTTCGAGCCAAATGTCTTGATTTTTTTATTATATGCTTACGGAAGAAAGAATTTGTCCCTAATATGAATTTTCTTGATAATGAATTTTTGGTTGCTGCAATTCAACATTCTGTTTACCAAAAATTTCAAACTTTGTAAACTAAGTTATTTCTGTATTATATTTCACTTTGATGTGTTTTTTTGCTTTTGTCATACATTCAGTATAAATTTATAAATGTTTTATTGTTTGTATTGAGTTAAGCGAAGAACGGTAGTTTTGGTTATCTCTGTTTTGGAAAATTTTTTACATCAAAAGAAAAAGTTGGCTGCTTTGAGTTATATGTGAACACTACAGTAAACCCATAATCGATTAAAAAGCAACATCGACAACTAATTAGTCATTTAATATGGTTTTTATAATACTAATTTGTTCCATAAATAAAATTTTGATGTTCATAATGATACGTTTGACTGTTACAATGTTGTTGATCTCTTGATTTCCAAGCATCGATAAATATACAACTTTATTGATTTACCCGTGAAAACTTTTTATTATAAACTTGAAAAAGTTTATTATCAAAAACTAATCAAAATTTGGAATATCTTCAAAATAATATCCTGGGGTTCTTTTATAAGCGTGATATGCAACCCATAAATGATAGCTTCCTGGAATGAATGCAATGCATCCAAGAATAAGACTTGGAAATGAAAAATCATCAGACTAAAATTAATTGTTTACATAGTAAAATAAAAATTATAGCTTACAGTATTCTTACGGCGATAAGATGTAAACGAAATCAAAATTAAACAAATCCCGATGATTGTCAATGCAAAAGCTAATAAAATTCCTTTCCAAGGAATTTCAACATCAGTTTTTGCTTGAAACTAAAAGTTTCAAAAAAACACAGTTTTTGGAAAAATTTAAACATTTCAAACCTGAAATTTATTGAATGATTGATTGTCATTCGAGTCATTTTCATCATCTTCTTCTTCAAGATGTTTATAATGATTCTTTCGAAAATTCATTGTTGTAGTTTTTAAAAACGTTTACTGTAAATTTGACAAAGTTCGTAAAAAAAACAATAGCTACAACCTCAAATATTTTGTATGTTTTTGCTTAAAAAACTTGATGTTTTGTCGGTTTTTTTCTTCACTGTTCACAATGTTTTTTTATAGTTGTTGCGCCTGGAAAAGAGTTACGGCAACTGACAGACATGTGTGTGTTCATCAGCATCGCATTGCTTCTTTTTTTTCAAATGCGCGCATATTTTTTTTCGATGAAAAGAAACATAGCATGTTCGCCAACTGAGGGGTTGTCTTAATTTAAGTAAAAGAAAAAAACGAATTTTTTTGGTAGTATAATATTAAATAATTATAATTTTCTGGAATTTAAGTAAAAAGTCACCTGATCTTTTGTTCTTTTTTAGCTTAAAAAACAGCTAGTCCAAAGTTTTGAATTATAAATTTTTATTACAATATAGAATCCATGCTACCATATGATATTCTATGGATCAACAAAACCCATCTTCCCATCCGTTAATATCTTCTAATCTTGCTGCAGCGGCAGCAGGATTTCCATCACAGTTAACAGGTAACAACATTGTTTAAATTGAACTTTAATTGTTTTTTATAAAATGTTTTTTTAGCTGGATTAAATAATGCCAGCAATAATGTCGGACAAAATCCTCTTTTTATGTCCACTCTTCAACATCTTGGATTTACAACAAATCCTGCAACAAGCCTTCTTCAGTCTCCACAGATCTCATTGAATGGTCAATTTACTCCCGATCTTTCAAATGTTCCTTGGAATAATCAGCCATCAACGTCATGGTTTGATCAGGTTTTGCAATATAAACATTATTCAAATTTATATAAAATTACAAATTTAAGGCAAAGGTTGCTGCAATGTATAATTCAATGTTGCAATCAACTGTTAAGTAAGATCAATTATTTAAAGATTACATTTTTAATATGCAAAATTTTATATTTTGTAGTGATCATCATGCTCAAACACAGCTTGAATCAATGGTTGAACAAAGTCTTAAAGCTGCGGCTGTTGCAGCAGCAGCTCAAGCCCCATCATCAATTTCATCGGCAGCTCTAAATTTAGCAACCCAACAAGCGGCAAATGTTAATGCATTTACCAATGCTACAATGCCAATTATGGCAGCTGTAGCAGCAGCCGCGAATCCACTTTCTTCAATCCCAAATTCATTTTTTACTTCTGCAGCCGTTGATTCTCATCAACAACAAAATCAAATGATTAATCCAATTATGCAACAACAACAACATCATCACCAACAACAACATCAACCACATCTACAACAACAAAATAATCAATATAATAATATTCAACCAAATGTAACATCAGTTTCTGCAACAATTGTTATTCCAAATTCTTCAAGTACAAATCTCATAACAGTGCCTTCCTCTTCAACAACAACAAATTTTGCAGAAGCATTTGAGCTACATAAAAATTCTTCTTTTAATTATGGCTTAAATTGTGATATTAATAATATTCCGTCAACAAGTTCGCAAATGTTAAATAATTCTATTCAACCAAAACCTTCTGAGTCTTTTAATGTTTCTGCAATGATTTCACCACAATCTACATCAACGGCACAAAAATTTAATCAGCCTCTTAATGATTTTTTATTTCCTACCTCAACCATACAAAAGCAAAATGCATCTACAAATCAAGTGCCATTATCCCTTAGTCCTTTTCAGGTAAAATTAAACTAATCATTAACGTTTTATCAGTATCATTCATTATTTTAGACAAATCCAATGACTTCCCTGGCCCAAGATGTCACATTTGATGATCTTTCAGCATTTGATTTTAATGAACTTGAAATGTTTCCTCCAACTAAAGCTTCAAGTTCAACAAATATTCCATCAATATTTCCAACAACATCTGATATTGATGGTCGTATAAAAGCTACAAAATCTTCAACATCTGATTTTAGTCTTCCCCCACAGCAGTCATCTTCTTCAAAAATGTCAACAAAACTTTCAAGAGAAATGGAAACAGACAAAGAGTTGAATCATTGGCTGTCTTTAGCGGTTGGAGGAAATCTTCCTGATGAAGATGTTCATGGAAGTCCCCTTTCGAATTACGGTGAACCGGGTAATGATCATATGGATTTATTTTCAACTGAAACAACTGGGATTAGCTTAGATCCAATTATGGTAATTTTTATTCTTCTAAAAAATGTTTAAAATATTTACATTTTACAGTTTACACCACCAGATTCTCCCACACATAATGAACCAAAAGATAAAAGGCCAATACCGTCACTAAATCTATCATCCTCTAAAAATGGTTCTTCGAAGTTAGATGTTCAGGCATTTTCAAGCAGTCCAAAAGAGGATATTCCACAACCGCAGCCTCTGGTTGAATCTTTGATATTTATGCCAAAACCAAAATCAGATGGAACAAATAACCGAATACCTGTATATAAACAAAAGAAAAGCATCTTTTCTTCAGCTTCAATAACATTGGAGAAAGCTTTAAATAAAGTTGTAAAATCCAGTAAGAAATTTACAACATTTGAATAAATTATAAACCAAACAATTAACTTTTAGAAAAAGCTGATGAATACAGTTTTACCGATGATGAAGAAGAGGAACAACCTCTTTCAAAAAGTGCCGGATTTGATTTTTTTAGTGATGATAGTAGAACTGCAACAGGTGATAATGATATGGATCCAAAATCTCAAGAACCCCTTGAAGCTACTACAGTTTCAAAGAAGAAATCAGTTGTTGAACCTAAGATTCAAAATGAAGAAGTTAAAGAAGAAATCAAACAAGAGAGAAATAATGTTGCAGAAATTATTCGAAAACGGAAGCAAATGTTGAAGAAATTACCTCATGTCTTTTTGTACAGTGAAATTCTTGATGGTGATGATGCCATAACACCTGGTGGAACTTCTGATATTCAAGAAGAGTATGAAGATAATAATATAAATGAATCAGAATCTCCTCAAAATCTGGAACCACTAGAATCAGTGAATGAAGAGGAAGAAGAAGAGAATGATTCCCCTCCAATTTTAACTGCACCATATTGTGAACCTTCGTCTTCCACAAATGGAATTCCAATTTTAAGAATTAAAACTGAAATTCCAGATCTTGTAAATTCACCTTCTGCTGTAGCAGCAGCAGCTGTTGATGAAGTTGTTGTTAAAGAAGAAGCGTAATATTTTTTCCTTAAAACTGTAGTTATAATATACATTTTTTATAAATTTTAGAAGAGAACCTGAACGAATTTTGCCAAAATTGGTTATCAAGCTGCGAAGAGAAAGTGTCACATCTCCTCCGGTTCTAAAGAAGAAGAAGAAAAAGCATAAGAAAAAGAAAGATGATACAGATTGGGAGCCATCAGAAAAGAAAAGGAAAAAACATAAAAATAAACATCGGCATCATCATCGAGAATATACTGAAACAAGTATTATCTCGAATACTGCTTTGATTGAAGAAAAGAAACCATCGATATCTTTTATCAATGGTTTTACATCAAAGCCTTCACCATTTAATGATCCAACTGTGATACAAAGATTAAGTTATTTTGGTGAAGCAAATGGAGATTCACCGGTAATTTACCTTATTTAAGATAATCTTTTTTATTTAATTAATTACATCGTTTTAGAAAGGTACATTTGTTGTTTACAAACAAGATCTTTTGAAAAATGATTGTCCACTTTGGAAAGTTGACAATCAAAATTTACTACAAAAATATCCTCTTATCAATGAAAAATCGGGTGTTAAACTCTATAAAAATAGTTCAACATACTCGGGATGGTGTGATCAAGTTGCCGTTGATTATATGGTTGTTCAAGTGAAATATCATAAACATAGCAGAGCCGAGACTATCGTTGAACCGTATATCCCTATTATGGATTTACTTCCTGCTATCACTGATATATCTACCGGATCTGATGATGGATTTGGTTTAAGAGATGAGCCAATTCTTGATGATATTTTTGAGCCTCTACCACCTGGTTCAATGAATAATACAATGTCGTCAACAAAAACTACAGTACGATCACATATGCGCTCATTTACACAAGCCATGCTTCGACATGCTGCATCTCTGACTTTTCTTCAAAGCGTTAAAGATAGCAATGATTGGGATTATCTTTGTGCTTTGAATGAAGTTGAAAATATGACTTTACTGGGTAAACAACGAATAAATGATCGAGTTCGATGGGGTCAAAGATTTGAAGTTATGTTAACCGTTTATGCAAATGCCACAATAACCCATGAATTAATTGGAGAGGAAATTTGTCAAGCATGCGGAGAAAAAGTAGCAAATAAATATTTGAATTTATTTTCAAATGAAAGTTACAACTATGATAGCTTAGAAATTGAACAATTACCCGATATTGATGGGCAATCTCCTGTTGTAGCTATTGTAAGACTTAAAAAATATTCAAAGTAGTTTAAAAAATAATATTTTTATTTTAGCAATTTTGTATTTGTTCAAGATGTTCTTCATTAGCTTTAACCTATCATCGACTTCATCATATGAGATATACAACGTTTCGGTATTGTGAAGATTTGGTAATCATATTTCTTATCATGTTAAACACTTGTAACTAATTAAATAATATTTTAGATTGAAAATATGAGTATTTTAAGACCTGATTTACCTCTTGATGCTCTTATTACATTATGTTTAAACAAACGATCATGGCAAAGAAAGGTAGTATCAATTTTTGGTAATTAAATTTTAAAAAGTTGACCCAATCTATTTTTTAGCTCATCAATGAATATGCAATACTTTGGAGAAAAGTTCAAGAAAATGAACTCTAACACATGAACTCAAAATTTTTTTTAAATCATTTATACAAATTTATTAACCATAGTACTGTAACTTTACACTTGCCTTAATTTATCTTTGATGTTTTTACTTGTTAAATTTTTTAAAAATATATATTATTACCTCTGGTGCTTTGAAGCATTATGCAGAATCTTTTAATAAATAATCGATCTCATTATTCTCTCTGTTTTTTTAAAAAAAACGCATACAAACAAATTGAGAAAAAAAAGAACTTGGTCAGAGAAAACAACGATTTTAAAAACGACACGTTTGATAAAAACAAAAGAAGAAAAAGTAGTGTCATATCTTTGCTTATTTTTATATACGATTGAATGAACTGTTTTTTTTTTCTTAAGTGCGTTAAACTACTTTTTCTTTGTGTAACATTATTTATTAAGCTTTTAGAGCATAAAAAAATTTCTTTAAATTCGATCTTTTATTGTTTTTCCTCTTTCCTTAAACGTTTTTTTATAATGAATCAAAAAAACGCTAAAAAACTCAACAAAAAAATGAATGTCCGTCATTTTTTTAAACTGCCGCCATACCGTAGTTCCTAAATCGATTGCAAAGAACGACAGCCACACATCTCATTTTGGGAGCTAGGCGCTATATTTTTCCAACAACGTTCAAACCTTTCAAAAGAAACATATATCGGGTACTTTTTTTTAACTGATAAATTTGTTCATGCGAGTGTTTTTGTAAAATTCTTTTTTTTATATAATAAATTAATTTACTTAAATAAATATAAAATAATATAATATAAATTAACAGGCGAGTTCAATCTATCTATATTATTATTCATATTATTTTTTCCTCTCTTCTTCCTTTCAATCAACAAACGAGTAGAGTATCTTTGTGTTAACTTTTTTTGGCTCTGAAAGATAGTATATGAATCGAGTTGCAAGTATGGAAGGGCGGTTAACAGCTCCTCCTGAAATTGGTGGTGGCTGCTCACATGATTCTGGTAGCAGTCGAGCTTATCAAAAAGATGAATCATCTGGATCTGGAACTTCTTCACCGGGAAGAAGTAATTCATCATCGAATTCAAGTTCGGCAAGTGATGAATGCCTTCGTCGGTGCTCTGTTAGTCGAGATGAATGTAATTCTAGTCCCGATGCAACAACGGGTAAAAATTATATATTTTTTATATAAACATAACATATGGAAGTTATTGATTTTAGATTCACTTGATGGTGATATGAATCGTCAACTTTTGAACATTCTTGTAACAGCGAATAAGTTAGTTTTTTTTTTATTTCTTAACTGATGCTAACATTTTTTGGTAGTGTTGTATTAACGATTTTTGCTTACCTTATTACGTTTTTAAAAAAATTTCATTACAATTGAGCAAGGGAAGACCCTTATATGACTCAGCAAATGTAAAGCTCTTCATAAATAGAAGGGATACTCACTTTTTAAACTAAAAGCATTCTTAACTTTACCAAAAACATGGCAAATTTGGATTTTATTGATTTCAAGATTTTTCGTGCTTTTTTATCAAAATCGCCTGCGGCAATCATTTACATATGCATTTTTATGGCTGCGTAACGACTATTGTCTTGTTCTAGACGAGATTAACCAAAAAACAATAGTATTGCCACCTTTTGCATCTTTTTTGCCACCATTTTCCCACTGTTGTGCAAGACAACAAAAAAAAATTTGATCAGTGGTCTTCACTGGAAAGTAAGGGTTCGACCACAAAAAAAACGATGGGCTAAAATAATACGTCATTGATTGCAAAAATTTGCAACTAGCCAACCATTTGCAGCGATCCTTTTTTATGTTTTTTTCTCTTAAGTCATATTTGTCTGTGAACAAAAAAAATTATTGTTTTATATTTACAAAATTGCAGCAAGCCCCTTGTTTTGAAACACGGAAATTTATTATTCACCCTATAAAATTTTTAAAAAAACTTATAATTTTGATTTATCCATTTCATTTTTTTAGCGGTGATCACTTTGTCACTGATAATACCATTGATAATACAATGATGGCGAGTCTCAAAGATTTATTTAAAAGCGAAGGAAATATCGACGAAGCTTTAAGTAGATTAAAAAAATTGAAAACTCATAATGCAAGTTGCCAAACTGAGGTTGTTGATGATATTCCATCATTATCAACAATAATCCGTAATCAATCTTCAAGTAAGTTTATCATTATATATCACCTTTTTAATGGATAAACTATATTTATCTTTTCCTCCCCTTTAAAGGCTCAACCAATCTTGCTGACATGGCATCAACATCCAATATCACTGAAGGCATTTTACCACTTGAAATTCGGAACTTTAGTCATATGCAAGAAACAATGCGTGGACCAATCATTGGAATTCGGGGAGTTCCATGGCGGATTATGGTTATGCCTCGGCAACATGTTGTACAGAAAAAAGGGACACAAAAATGTCTTGGATTTTTTCTTCAATGTTGTCCAACAGCTTATTCTGAGTATGATTCATATCTTTTTTTGCCCCAAAATTGTCTATTTTTTTTCTTTAGTTCATGGTCTTGCCAAGCAAGTGCTGAACTTCGACTTATCTCACAAAAAGCTGATGTTCCCAATTTTACACGAAAAACAAGTCACAGTTATACTGCAAAAGAAAATGATTGGGGTTATTCATGCTTTATGACATGGGCGGTAAGCTTCTTTCTTTTTCCAATTTCATATCCCAACATATTAATCATACAAATATAAATTTTTTAGGATATTTTGGATGAAACCCAAGGTTACATCAAAGATAACACTGTAAAAGTTGAAGTTGTTGTAAAAGCTGATCCTCCTAAAAATATCCTGTATGTTTTAAAGGCCATTACTGTAACCATAAAATTACTTTAAAAAATCTCATTTTTTAGTGACCATGCACAATTTCAAAAGAAAATTCGAGAATATATTCGCCTTGCGGATGTACAAGCTTCTAGAGGATATATTGATAAGGCAATTGAAGTAAATAACAGTGCAAGCAAATTTTGTAAAGATAAAGATTCTGAATGCAAAATTGAATTAGAAACCCAGTTAAAACGACTTATTGACCTCAAATTAAAAGAATCAATTGAACGTATTGAAAAGGGTAATACAACTAAAAATGGAGAAGAAGATAGTTTAACAAATATTAATGCGCTTCGTCAAGCTATGGGCGGTGGCTCGGCAGCGCGTTCCCAAAAAGCGCAAAAAGTGGTTAAGAAAGATGGAGATCCTGCAAGCAAAGAAGCAGCAAGAAAGCAAGCGGTTGTTCGAAATAATAAAGGTCCTCCAAAATCTATGGAAGAAATGAGACGTGATATTGAAAAGCAAGTACAAAAAACTGCTGCAGCAAAGAAAGCACCTGCAATACCAGCATGTAATCGACAAATCAGTGGTTTAGCAAGTGCAAAAGCAAAGGCAAAAACAAATGGTACAACAACTCCAAAAATTGGTGGATCAACTGGTCGTCTTCCTGATTCACCTCCAAAAGGCAATGCAACAGGCTTTCGAAAAATCTTTAATGATGAGCTTCGACTCTCTGATAATGATGAAAGTTCAAATGCCAGTATTGAAAATATTAGTGGAAAGACTATTGTTGTTCCACATGGAATCTCAGATGAAGATTTAAATAATTTACAAGGCAGTGATGCAGATGTTTATGTTGGAGAAAGTCAAATTTCTGTCAAGCTATCTGCAACCGATGAACCAGATTTTAATCTTCATATTGCAAAAGTAATGGAAACTTTAAAAGATATTTCACCAGATTTTCATGAAGCAATGCGTAAAACATTTAGAGTCCGTTACAAAAAAAACTTAAATTCTTAAAGAAAATTTGTAATAACCGTAATATATATTTTTTAGAATCCTTTGGCAATGGCATACAGCGAAGAAGATTCTTTTATGGAAGAATTATACGGTGGTCCTCAATCCCCACCTGTCCACGAAGTTTCTGTTCAAACAGAAGCTGTTGTCCCAGTTGTAACTGAAACGGCAGTCGTTGATGCGGCATCTTCAAAGGCATTACCCCAATCTCCAGAAGATAAAGGACGAAAGGTTAAACGTGTTCGAAAAACTCGCGGCAAACAAGAGAATGATGAAAGTGGACAATGTGGACAATTAATTGGTGATAATCAACAAAAAGGTGATTCGATTGATGATCCTGCTGAAGGAATATTGGAATATGAAGTATCTGGATCTGCATCAGCAAGTAACTCATCATCAAATTATCCTGGAAATAGCAGTAATCAACAAGATCCATCATTTTTGCAAGAAGGCGATGAAGCCTTTGGAAATTCTTCATCAACTCGATATTTCAATTCATTGCCAATGAATGTTGCATTTGATTTTATTGAACGAATTCGTGATAATGATAATCCTGAACGTCCAGGTGCATTACCCCCTGGCGAAGAGATTAATTCTGTTCAATTTATTGATCTCATGTTTCGTCAAAATATCAATGATTTGGTTACTGAATTTGTTAAGAATCGACAAGCTTTTCAAGTTGGAGTTGCAAATAATATCTTTAAAACTTTTCCTGGTTATCAACCAAATCGGCCTCTTGGTGCATTTGAACAACGACTTGTTACTAATGCTTTAAATGTTGTCTCTGTAAATTGCTTAAATTTTACTGCAAGCATTCACAAATTATACCGTTTCTTCCATAATTTAAATATGTCTGCAAAGGCAAGTGCTGTTAATAATTACATGAGTGAACTTGAAACTACCATCAAAGAAATGAATCTCACTCCATCAGCACCTCGAAATGCAGAAATCAAAAGTAAGATTACTTTAGGCATCATTTTTAGAGTTAATTAAATACTATATAAAAAAATTTTAGTACAAGATCCACCAATAAATCCATTAGAATTTAATGTATCTGAAGATCCTGATTATCTCCTTGATAAATCATATCGTCGCCTTCATGAATATCTTGTTGCTGAAATGAAATTTATTGTTAATGTTTTCTCTGGATTTGAGTATGTTCATTTTTAGGGCATCTTAATTTTACAGTAAATTTAAATTTCTTTTTTAGCTTTAGTTATGCTGAAACAGTCACTGAAGCAGTTAAACTTATTCGACGTCTTCGTCAAGACAATGAACGCTTAAAGAAAATGGATGAAGATAATGTTATCCGGCAACAAGAACTTGAAGAACGAAAAGAGCATGAAATGAATGAAATTCGTAATTCAAATAACGGTGACAAAGATAAAATTAATGAACTTAACAAACAAATCAAAGAACTTAAAAAGGAGAATAAGCGATTAGAAAAGAAGGCAAAGCAATCAGATTCACAAACTCAAGAAGTTTCAACTTTAAAAGATAAATATGAAAAATCTGAAGAAAAGTTGGCTGAAATTACAACTCGTTACAATGATCTTTCAAGTTCAAATGCACGTGAAAAGCAATCATGGCAAGATACAAAAGCTAATTACATTCGTGAAAAGCAATCTCTTGAAAATGATGTAAAAAGCTTAAAAGTTCAATTGGAAGAAAGCCGAAATAAAGCAAGAAAACTTGAAGAACAATTTGCATCTGTAAGTTTATACTGTACCATTTATTGACAAAATATAAATTATTTATTTTGCAAATTTTTAGGAAAAGAAATCAAATCAAAATCAACTTAAAAATGAAAAAGAACGTGCCATTAAAGCTGAATGCTCCCAACTTGAAACAACTCTTGAATTTGGTGTTAAAATTCTTGAACGTGCACAACAAGATTGCAAAATTCAAATTCGTCATTTTGAAGGCCTTTTGAAAAATCAACTTTCTGAAACTGATCAAGGAACTTGTAACAAAGGAATTCAAGCATGGAAAGAAAAGATTGAAGAAATTAAAAAGCTTATTACAAATGCAAAAGCAGAATTCCATGGACAAATTGCTGAAATTAAAAAGGGTAAAACACTTGCAAGTATGCCAAAGATTACTGTTCCAAAACCACCTCCACATCCTGTTTTACCACCTTTGTCATCCCATCCACCCCAACAACAACAGCAACAACAACAAATTCAACAACAACAAGCTGCTGCCGCTGCAGCTGCCGCCGCTGCTGCTGCAGCTCAAATGATGCAACATCAACAGCAACAACAGCAACAGCAGCAACAACAACAATCACAACCACAAACTCCTGGAGGGCATATGATTACAATGCCAAGACGTGCATCACCTCATTCAATGAATGCACAATTTGTTCAACAACAATATCAAGAACGTGGAATGATTAGTCCATCACAAAATAAAGCAACATCTACTCGTGGATCAATTACCCCTCAACCAATTGGCAATTTTTCAATGCCACGTAGCACCATGCCACAAAATCCTGGATATCAACTTCCAATGGGTCGTCCAAATTCTACTATTGGTGGATCACCAAATACCAATAAAACTGGTTTACTTCCAATTGGTGTTCGTCCACCAAATTTTACAGCTAAAAATGGAATTATTCCAACAACTCCACAACATGGAAGTATGATGAAAGATATTGATAATGCTGCCGCTGCTATGCTTAATGCAGTCGGAGGTATGAATGCCCCACATCGTCCAATGGCACATTCCCCACCAGTTTCTGGAGCATATGGTGGTGGCGTCTCAGCTGCACAAGATATCTTTTCAATGAATCCAACCCCTCGTAATACAACTGCAGTACCTCCACCACAAATGCATTCTCGTGGATCTGATTATCGCTGGTATGATCCTCTTAATGCATACAGTGATTTCTTCCCTGGTACTGGTAATGAACAACGCAATAATTGGGCTTCATTAGGTGGAGATTTCTTATCATCAAATAGAAATTCAGCTATTGCAACTTCTCCTTCCATTACCAATGATCCAGGATCAGCTCCTGTCACTTCATCTGCAATTGGAATGAATCGTGGACCACCACGTACTGGTTGGCATTTTGACAGTGAAAATGCTCCTGTAATGAAACAATTGCCATAAAAAATATATTTACATCTTCTTTGATTAATCTTTGAGCTTTTTTCGAAAAGAAACATTTTTTTCCATCCTAATTTGACTTTTTAATATTGTTTTTCCTACAATTTTGTTCTTCTTACAAATTTAGGTAATATAGTATATCCATATATTCTCAACCCTTTTTTTAAACCGTCTATATTTTTTAATTTTATTTCTTTGAATTTTTATTGTAATAATGGGTTGCTTACACTGGTTGAGAAAAGAAATTTTTATTTTTAAAATATATACATATATATATATAAATATCAAACATAGAGATTATTTTCCTATTATAGCTTCTTCTTCTTCTTTTTATTCCCTGCCTTATAAAATAATAGAGATAAAATTATATATATATATATATGTATATATGTATAAGATTATTATCTATTTCAATTTTTTTTAAAAAAGGAAAATATTCTTCTTTATTGTATTTTTTTGTCTTTCTTAAAAAAATTTTTTGTTTAAATGTCACTGTCCCACATCCGAGTATATCGCTGGATATGTGTGTGCTAATCGCTGACAAAAGCAGTCGCAATCTGTTAACCTTTCTAGCTTGGTATTCTTGTTCAATTTCTGTTTTATTTTTTTTTTGTTATTCTATAATTCAAATTTTGTTTACATTCATTTTTCAATATTTTTTACCACTTGTATTTTGCATTAAATTTTAAAACTTTGTTGACCGCCCCCTAATTTTGCAACATTGTTTTTAAATTTAACATTGATAAAAATTTAATGCAAAATTTTGTACTGCGCTATGGTTCTCTCTCTCTCCCTCGTTTTTTTTTGTCATTCTTATTAATATTTCTTCTTTTTCCCTTGAAAAAAGTTTTCCCAATTCCTTTGATTCAAACAAAACATCTTGTTCTTCTTCTTCGTCGTTGTCGTCAATTGTTTTCTTTTTTTTCTGGGCTACTATATTTTTATGAGTAAATCGCCTTTTAAAGAACATCTGATAAATAAATGGTTTTGGTTTATATGGTTTTTGTTCATTCAAAAAATCCCAACTTTTAACAGTAAATTTTATAAAAAAAAGTACAAAAAAACATTATTACAAAAAAAATTTTGTATTAAAAAATTACAAAAGAAAAAAGGCAGCTAAACAATAATAATATAAGAAAAAAATATTTAAAAAAAACTTTCTTTAAGAAAACAAACGGGAAATATTTTATTTTTTGTTTTAGAATCCTTGAGTAAAATTGAATCGATTTAAATTGGTTTCTAATGATTAAACTAACGAAAAAAGAAGGAGGAAGAATCAAAGAAAAAAAAGAATATTAGAGGCATATAATAATAATAGAATTTAATACAGAAACGGAATAATTGATTGATTTTCTTTTAAAATGAGAGAAAAATAAAAGAAACTAAACAAATGCCCAAAAACAAACAAAATGTAAAAAAAGAATATAATAATCATCATATTTTTTAAAAAGAATGCATCAAGCAAAAAGTATTCAAAATAAAGACAACTGGTACAATAAAAACATGAATGCAGTGTTTTGAAAATATATTTAACGGACGGAAATTTATTTACCGTTCGTCGCAATAATAAAAGGCGGTATTGACCGATTTTTTTCTCTAAAGCTTTGCTTTTTTTTTAAATATAATATTATCGGTTTTAGAGCTAACCAGCGACTACTTATTTACTCGATATGTACAGTTTTTCATGAAAAAAATGTAGAAAAAAATGAGTTGAATAAATTGAATAACGAGTTGTTTTTTAATTAGATTGAAAAAAAAGGGGGGGGGGAGAAAAATATTCACTCGGCAATATTAATAATATTTTTTTCTTTCGAAAAATTAAAAATATCTTATGCGTTTGGCGGCTGCAGCTCGACGAGGAATAAAATCATTTGGATTAAATGCTGGCTTATCTTCTTCACTTGCAGATGGAGGAGATGGTGATGGCTGTTTTGTTTCAGGTGTTTCAGTGGTGGCATTTGCAGCAGGGCGACCTCTTTTTCGATTATTTGTTGGTGGAGAAGATGTTGAAGCAGTTGAAGTTGCTGCTGCTGCTGTTGTTGAAGCTTTCGAAGGGGTTGCAGTTTTTCCTTTTGGCGCTTTCTTTTGTGAAGTTCCAGGTGCTGGAGATGGTGAAGGTGAAGCACGCTTTTTATTGATTGCTGAAGCCCGTTTAGATGCTGGACGAGTTGGTTTTGCAGCATTTTTAGGAGCTTCATTTCCTTCAGATTTTGCAGCAGTAAGGGTATCATTTTCATCACTGAAAATTAAGATTATGTTAAGAAAACCCATTTTTAAAAATTATTTTTCAAAAGCTACCCCATTTTTTTGAGTTCAGCTTGTAATCTTTCACATTCACTCATTTGTAAGGCAAGATTTAATTCAGTTTGTTGCAAGCGATCCAAAACTCTTTTGTAATCATCATCCAATTTTGTTGCTCGCCGTTTTTGGGTATAATGTCGGCTTCTTTCTGCTTGTAATTGACGTTTTAGTTGTGCAACTTCTTTCTCCAGTTGACTCTTATTTTCATCAACATCTGAGGAATCAACTTCAGTATGTTCGGGTTCCTCTTCCTCATGCTCACTTTCAGCTTCAGCTTTTCGTTTTCTACCTTTTTTGGCAGGGGCTTTTGGTGCTCCGGTTGCAGGTGCAGAAGGGAGGGCAGGCTTGATTTTCTTTTCGGCTGGCTCTTTTTTCTCTTTTTTCGGAACGGCTTTTTTCAAAGCATCTTTACGTTTCGGAGTTGCAAGTTCTTCAAAATCAGAATCATTGAAATTTGAAAGAGCCACATCTTCTCGTTTTGCAGTTTTGATACTTTTACGTCGGGGTGACTTTTTGTTACTTGAATCTCCAGCTTTTTCATCTGCACCTGTTGCTTGGGGCTGAGGTTTTGGTGGTGATGATGATTGCTGTAGAGCTGGAGTTTGTGTGACAACATATTGGGGTTGCATGGATTGTTGGGGATGATGTTGTTGAGTAAGAATTTGTTGATAAGCTTGTGGAGACATCCCTGGATGGGGCTGTGACATTATTGTTGCACCTGGAGGAAGTGTCATACCTGGCTGGTATGTGACAACTTTGGCCATTTGATTTTGCTAAAAATAGACATCATTTAAAGTAGCTCTATTGTTTTTTCAATAATTTACCTGATTATTGACAGCTGGACCCTGTTGGGCACGAATTAAATCATTAATATTGCTAAAGATGACAGTAGTATTATTGTCAAATTTAGCTGTCGAATATCCTGCTGGAATGGAATAGCTTGTATTTCCAGCTCCATTTTGATTTCTTGGTACAGTAAGTACAGTAACTTGTTGTGGCATGGATTGAGAGGTAGGGGATCGAATTGCTTGAGAAATTGGTTGTTGTTGAAGATAATTTGGCATTTGTACAACTTGTTGTTGAGGTATTTGTGATCCAGAGGGTTGTGCAGCTGCGGCAGCGGCTGCAGCAGCAGTAGCTGCTTTACTTTTTCTTCCTTTTGCTTTTCCTTTAAATGGTGATGCAGCAGGCGGAGGAAGTTGAGTAATTTGTTGTTGTTGTTGCTGCTGTTGCTGAATTAATGGAATCATGGATTCATCTTGAACCATGTAAATGGTTTGTCCGGGTTGTAAATGTGGTGCAAAAACCATTTGTTGATGAGGTTGTTGTTGAACAGAATTAAATGGCAATTCAACATTGGCAAAACTGACTTCTCCATTATTTCGATCTTCACCTTCAAAGGGTTCATTGTTTCGAATTTTATTCATAACAGAAGAAACGACATCATCAATTGTTGAATTTGGATGTGAAGAACCTGGACCTGCATTACTTTGTCCTGCAGCACCAGTTTGTTTTTGAGTGTTATTCTTTTTACGCTTTGGTTTGGCTGGCGCAGCATTTGTTGAATTTGCTTTTGCTTCTGTTGCAGCTTGCCGTAGAATTGATTCAATTACGGCATCTGTAGATGAGGATTCTAAAAAAAGTTCTCCTATTGTTTTATGTTTTAATTTAGAACTTTTTTTACCTTTTTGATTATTTCCAGTTTGTGGATTGGTTTTGGCATTAGAAGAGCCAGAATCCGTTCCACCAGTATTAAGGGCACAAACAAATTCTTTAGCAAAAAATGTTGCAGAATCATCCGATCGTGATTTGAGCGTTTCAGCAGTTTGTTTTAATTTACGCACTCGATCACGAAAACGTTTTATTGGCAATATTGCTTCGGCACTTTCTTTCGTAACATTAAATCCTCGAAGTTTAAGTACTGCAAGCCAAGCATTTTGAACAGCAAATTGTGAAACGAGATCCATAACGGTGCCATTTGTGACTTTTACGGGCGGGCCAGTATAGTCAAAGCTTACCGAACCAGCAGTAGGCTGTGCACCTGGCTTTGTAACACCTCTTTGTTTGACAACTAATGGAGGCATTTGCATTGATGAAGCCCCTGTTACAGGTGGATCATTTACAGGTACATTACGTTCTGTCATTTCATTTTCAGGATTTGTTGTTGTTGTAGTTGTGGATTTATTAGCTTCAGATTTTTCATCACCTACTGCAGTCGGAGTTGTTGTTGGTGTGGCTGGTGTGGGAGCAATTGCCGCAGAAGAAGCGGTGGCAGGAGCTACGTCACTCATTGCTGATATTTGATAATCTGGTGTTACAGCCACAAAAAAATTTTAATGAAAAGTGGTAAAAGAAATAAGTTGAGCGAATGGCCGCAGACGGCCTGCAAGTTAAATGCCAATTTGTTTTTAAGACACAGTAACTGCAACTTCTAAAAAGGTATCGAAATTCTTTTTTTTTATTAAATTATGACCTTGATCAAAAATTTTAAAACGGCAATTTAAAAAAAATTTGATGGCTTTTTGTAAAATAAAATTTCAAAACGATAGGCATTGTCAAAATATTTCACGGTATGATTAATTATTTTAAACAAATTAAAAGTTAAAAAAGTGTACAAATTTATCATAAATTAGATGACATCTTAACTGACGCGCTAACCGCCAAATTATACTCAAAGCAAATACAGTACAGTAAAACTTTCTTAGGTTTTTTTTACTTTAGTACAAAAAAGAAGAAGAAAGTTAAAAAAGATAACGATAAATGCCACGCCAAAAAAGCGCGGCAAAATAATTTTTTTTCACGTATCAAAAATCATAAAGTGGTCAAAAAATAAAAGGCGCCTTTTTTTAAATTTTTAATTGGCTGCGTTCCAAATAAATTCATTCATTCATCATGTTCCAGTCTTAAGTGGGTGCCACTAGTGTAACTAAAAAAAGCTTGCAAAAAGAAAAAAAATAAACAAAATTGGCAAATTGCCCATTTAGAAAGAAGTACTAATAGAGGAAGTAGACCCTATGGCGTCACAACAACACTTTACTATAATCACGTGTTAAATAAATATAGAAACTGGACAACACAAAAGGGAATGTATGACCGCCATATTTTGCTTGAATCAGCAAAATCATGAAAGAAGAAAAAGGAAAATAAAATGTATCAATGATAATGAAAATCAATAAAAAGGTTAAAAAGTAGTAACGCACTCCAATTTTTTTCTTTTTGATATGTGTTTTTTTAACTTTCATTTTATACCAACCAGTTTCACGGGTTAAAATGATGAAGGAGAAAAAAAGGTGATGAAGGTCTTGTTAAAGAACATTAGTGAACCATCCCCAAAAAAGAAAAAAAGGGAGAAAAATTACGCACACAAGCAATGGTGATTAGTTCAAGTAATAAAAAAAATGAGATTGAATTGAAAACAAAATATTAAAAAAAATTATTTTATGCAACTGTAAGAAAAGGCGGGATGTTTTATTTCACGCGAACACCTTTTTTTTAACCGTGAAATGTATAGTTTTTTCTTATCAGTGAAAACAAAAATTGGAAAGAAAAATTGTATGAACAGTGATAGGCTAAAAAAATTGTGTTCGAATGGAGCATCGCGATGACAGTAATGAAAGAAGAAGAAAGAAAGAGAGAAACAACAGTCATCAATATGTTTTTTTTCCACCGAAAATGAGAAGGTTTTTTTTATTCTTCTTTTTTTTATTTTTCAGTTCTGGCGTTTAAAAAGAAGACAAAGAAAGTGAATAATCTTTTTTTGAATAAAAAAAAATTTAAATATTCGAATAAAAAAGAGAAGGGAGGGAGGAGAGAGGGTGGTAATAACAAACATGCTACATAATCTTCTATGCAAAAAAAATATTGGCACTTGCTTTTTTTCTCTATAAAATATTTTTAAGTATCATAAGATAGATAATTACTTCCGAGGGGAAATAAACAACAAATGACCACTTCATAAAAACAACAAGCTACATCAAATTTGTTACAAATAAAAAAGAAACAAAAAAAGCATTAAAAAGACTTGACTTCCCGTTTACACATTTTTAAAATGGGAAAGCCCGTTGGGGTGGCAACAACCGTACAAATGATGAAAGACCAAATTGACTTATTTTTTCTCATACTCAAAATGATATTGAAAATTAAGAAAAATTTTTTAAAACCCGCTAATCATGTTTAAACCTTAATAGGCGAATGTCTTTAAATCAGCATGTTAAAAAAAGCAAATGAAAAAAGTGCGCCTGTTTTTTTTGCTCGTATACATAAAAATAACAAAGCAACCAGCGCAAGATGATGAACGTGATGCAGAATGTGGAGCCAAAAGCTGCTGGAAGCACACTAAGGAAAGCAGCAAAAAAATACGATGAAGAAGAAGAAAGAAGGAAGCGCGTCGTCCAGCAGCAGTAGAAGAAGAAGAAGAAAAAGTATTGCAAGCCCAGTCAGCCGGGAAGTTAGCCGTCAGCCACAAAACAGCATCAACAACAACCGAGTGTTGTCAGACCACCCCGAGAAAAAAAAAGTAGTAGAAGAAGAAAAAAAGCAAGCAAGCCCTTGCAACGGCCACAGGCAAATTCTTTTTTTCTTCTTATTTTTCTTCAGTTCTTTCTATTCTTCAACATTGCATGGACGCCGCCGCCGCTTCTTTTGGAATGGTTACGACCCCCCTTTTGGCGTCTTTTTTTCAGCTTTTGAAAATAATACACGATGAAAGACGAATTTCATAGAAACGAATGAACACATTCGAGGTGAAAAATATATAAAAAAGAGAAGAAGAAGAACAAAAATAAAAAAAAGAAGAGAAAGAAGAAAAATAACACAGACAAACAAAATATATGCTGCCCAATTTTTTTTTCCATCAACAAAATGAATATTACTGCCATTCGGGTGGCTGGAATAGTAGTAGTCGTAGTAGCACAAACATACAATGTTGAAAAAAAAAGAAGAAAAAAAATAGATGCAAGAAGAGAGGAGAAACAAACAACACAAAAATGCGCAGCAATTTGCTGGCCGTTGCAAAAAGGGGACGGGTTATAATATTATATTGGTGGTGAAGAAAAAAAAGCAAAAAAAACGAAAACGAAGAAGAAGATGAAATAAAAAGACCCGTTGCCAAAGTCCAACCAATGTTATTGAGTGAATGTTTGTTTCGTTGCCAAAAGCAATGTTAAAAAAAGTCGAAAGGAAAAATACATATATAAAAAAATGAGCGCGTACATGATGCAAAGTGTGTCCGCCCAAAAACATTGAAAAAAGACATATATCGTCGAAACGGAAAAAAAAGGAAGAAAAAAAAGAAGGAAAGAGAAGAAAGAAAGAATCTCGTGACTTAGACCTGGAAATATAAAAATAGCAAAAGAACTGCTTGCCGGGTGGTTAAACATAAAAACATAGGGAGAAGAAGAAGAAAGCGTACTTTTTTTTTGCATTTTTTTTCCATTCATGTTGTTGCGCCTTCGTTTTTTTTCCCATTCAGCCGCACATGATCGCATACATCTCAATCGGTTCGACAATCTTCAAAATAATAACAATATCATGCAAAGTTTGTAAATGTTCAACGGAAAAAGGACAAAATTTTTACAGAAGTGTTACGGGAAAAAAATTTTGTTTAAAAAAAGAAAATAATACGCTTTAAAAAATTTAAACAGTTTTTTTTATTATCATTGAGCATCATTAAAAATTGTTTGGTTTTTTTCACGCTTTTTTTGGTGAAAAAAATTGTATCATAATTTTTAACTTTTGCTTGATTTAAAAAAAAATTTATTTTGGAAGAAAAATGATGAAAGCTTTTTTTGAATTTAAAAAAATTAAATACAATTGCAAAAAATATTTATAAAATCAACAAAAAAAGCAAGCGTATCAGTAACTTTTATAAACAACAACAAAAAACTAATTGAATACAAACAAGTTCAAAATACAGTAATTCAAATCAAAATTCAAAACACTTCAAATGAATTCATTCTTTTTTTTTTACTTTTGTCTTTTTTTCTGGTTATTACCTTATCTTATCAGATGTTCTGCACTTTTACTATCAACAATTCTTCATCTTGCTTTCCATGAGCTTAAAAAAATTCGTCAACTAAAAATCAAAAGGAAGAATCAAAATCACTAAGAAAAGTATGTACAAACTATTTTTTATTACCAATTTCATTGTTTTAAAAGAAAAACTTTTATTTGTAATTTTGCAATATAAAATTTTAAGAAAAATGTTATGGAAAAAAGCAAAACATGAAAAAAGAGTTACAAATATAAAAATATACTGTATCATTTGCAACAATTTTTATTGTTTTGATTTAATCATATTTGTTTAAAACACAACACTAATGTAGTAAAATCATTTGGTTCAACAAAATAAAAGAGAGAGCAAGAGAAAGGAATGCCGAAGGTCAAGAGGATGGAAGAAGGGAAAGGAAAAAAGGGGTGGAGGATGAATCATTCATTCATTATAACAAAAAGCTTAATCCAAGCATTTTTTTTTCCTTGTTGATGGAGAAAAAGAAAAGAAAAACCGTTGCAAACAATGTTTGTCTAATCGATGATGCATGCTACTACTACTCCTATTACTCTCAGGACTCGCTTCTCTATTGTTTGCCAAAGTACCCCTTCTGGTATGGAGGAAAAGGTGAATTCTCAGTCCACGAAAAACCAACCTTTTGTTGAAACAGTGTATCTCAGTTAGCTTCACGTCAGTTTTTCAAAAGCAAAGAAAAAGAAATATTTCGGTACTCCTTTTTCACTTTTCTTTTATCTAAACAAAAAAAGAATTTTGTGCTAAAGCGTGTTTCTCATTTTTTTGATTGAATTGAGACACTATTTAGTGGTGATTTTCTTGATTTTTCATTGTGTTCTTGTTAAATATAAATGGATTCCTCTGTGTATAGAAATCAAGGAGATTCTTTTAATCGAAATGTATTACGGTATAATGAAGCTGAAATTAATCCTTACCCAAATCCAGAACAGGTACATCGTACTGGAGCGCTTCCGATTTTAAGAGTTGAAACCGAAAATGGTGATGTCAATCGACCTGAATCTGCTTCAGTTGTAAGTTTTCAGAAATTTCATATTTCCCGCTTATTTGCAATTATTTTTTGCAGTTATCGCCTTCTTCTCAACAACGAAATTTTTATGTTGGTAAAAAGAAATATTCTGTGAGCGAAGATTCTCTTCGTCTTCGTGAAATGCCTCTGTTTGACAAAGTATGGTCTTTCCTTTTTTCACATTGTTATTATTCAAGAAAAAAATGAATCATTATTTTTGTAAATGTTTTTTCTTCTGCGAGCAATTTCATTTCTTTTGTAGTATATGCCTTTAAGGCAAAAAGATGGAAGGAAGTGAAATTGTTAAGACTAAAAATGATAACCAAAATGATGAAAATTTTGTTGAATTTGATTTTCAGCGTGAAACTCGTCGAAAAAAAGGTCCAAGTTCTCCGACTACGGTATTAACAATGGCAGGATTATTTGTCTGTGGTTCAACATTATTATTGAGTGGAATAATTGTTTTATGTCAGGTAAAACATTTATTTTTATTAATTCAAATGAAAAAAACTTAAAATATTTTTTAGCAAGACGAAACACCTTTCATCATTACTGGAAGCATTTTCTTGGGTGTTGGGACATTAATGGTAATTTAATTTGAAAAATAAAATGTTACAGAATATTCTAATTCTAGGTAATTATTTGCGGATTTTTACAACGCAAAAATGTTATTAAATATGTTTTGGATATTAATAGAGATTTATATTTCTTAAAAATGAGTGACAGTTATATGTGGAAATTAATGTTTCGGGATGAAATTTCTACCTTACCACCTCAGCACTAAATTAAACCAAAGATTTGTATAAAAAAATGCGTATATTTTCCGGGTTATCTAATAAATATTTTAATAAAATTTATTGATTGAAATCAACAACAACAAGAAAAAACTTAACAATTCAGTAATAACAAATTATTCAGTAATATCATTACTACCAGTTTTGAATTCCCTATCAAAAAGTGCAGTCAATACGGTAGTGGCATAACTACCAGGTGAAAGTTCAAATGTAATAAAAACAGATTGGTGACCTTTACCGTAATCAGGTTTTTCTTTTGAAGGTGGATAAAAGACAAATGGAGCATCAAGATCAGCATGTTCAAGAACTTTGAAATCCATAGATTTTGGTTTAAGAAGAATATTTCGAGTAGTAAAATGAAGAGCAAAATTACTGTAAAAAGGTTTTAAAAATAAATAATAACAGCCAGGACTAAGAAAACTTACGCTTCATGCTTCTTAAAAGATTCCAATGTAAGACCATCTTTAGCCATAAGATCAGTATAAATTTCAAAAACTTCAGGATGCTCTTCAGCAGTTAAAGAATGATCTGGAAGAGGTACACTAATATCAGGACAATCTTCAAGCGGATGTTTTTCTTTGAATCTAAAACATAACTGTTTACATTATTAAATTCCAAAATTGAGCAAACAAACCTTTCAATGAATTGATTGAACATTTTACTTTGATATGCATGTACATACAAGCTTCGAACATGCCGTGGCAATTGCAATAATGCTTGAAAGTATTTGTCAGATTGTTCAGAAAATTTTTGCAAAGCCCGAATTACTATAACTTCATTGAATTTTGACATAAAGCCAGGTGTATTTCGAAGAACAGATGCATTTTTCACTTCTGCATATTTTGTTAAAATTCCTTTCAAATTACCTATAACTCAAAGATTCGTTTAACAAAGATATAAAAAAGTAACAAACCATGAATACAAGCATCAGGATTAAGAATATTGTTAACAGCATCTTCATAACGTTCATGCAAAATAAGTTTTCCAATTTCAGCAGTATTTCCGCTAACCGAACCAAACCGTTGTGGACCAAAAATATTGAAGCAGCCATGAGATTTAACTTTTTCAAAACGATCAACATCAATTTCTGCATTTCTTAAAAAGTAAAAAATATATTATTTTGAGCAATTATCTTTACAAAATCTACCGTAAGACAATTTGGAAAATATTGCTTGTATGACTTCCCATTTTAATTGGAGTATCTTCATATGAAAATTCAGAAAGTTCAATTCCTTGATTCAATAAACGATCATGATTAGTAGTAAATTTTGAATCATTAACTTTAAAAGCAGAAATTCGTTGATATGTAATAGCTCTTCTATCCTTTGTACCCGCAAATTGAAATAATTTACTTGTTGCCCTTAAATCATTCCTTTTAGAAGACAATAGCGTAAACAAACATTTTACCCAATACACCGAGCAATACAATTCAAAGCATGACTATTTTCATGATCAGTTTTCTTCAGAGTAAAATGGAGAAATTTACCAAGACCTTCAGGCCATTGAATTCTTCTAAAGAAAGCAAATGTAATGAGAAAAAAATTTTACAAACAAACGTGTCTTTTTTGTGAATTTTAGCATATGAAACTTGAACACCTTCATCTATACTAACTGAGGAAAGCATATTATTGTAATGATCACGGATATAAAGATGAAGAGCTTTTCGATTTTCCTTGGTATTAAGATCAGCCTAAAAATACGGAGAACTTATTGCAAATAACATATTTTTTTTCAGACTTACACTTAACGGTACCAAATATGTGCCATCCTTTGCTTCAAGAAGTTTACTCATTTCTTCATTATCTTCTTTTGTTAAAAATTCTGGAGAGGTATGTGGAATATCCACTTTGATGCAGCCATCATATGGTTTTAGAACATTCGTAGGCCATGTTCCACACAAATTTTCACCAAATTTTTCAATAACAATAAAATCAGAGAAAAGCTTTTTAAAAATAAAAGTATTATTTTCACCAGCTTTATTCTCTGTATCTGCAGGAACTTCAACAGCTTCAGTCATCGGTGACATAATTGAAACTAAAAATAACAAGTACAGTCGAACCTCGTTATAACGTCCCTCGATATAACGTTTCCCTCGTTATTACGTCTTTTTTTCACGGTCCCTTGAAAAACGTTATAACGAGGTTCGACTGTATTCTATTTTCAAGCAACATTAAAAAGAAGAGCAACCGCCAGTTGGCATTGATACGCATTTTTGCCAGCCTTAGTTTAAAATATTAGGCCATAAAAAAGATTGATACGGTAGTTTAGAAATTATAATTCAGCAACTAAAAAATTACCCTTAAAAATGCTTTAAGTCTTTTTACTTTGCTCATTTTTTATTACGGTACTATATATTATTTGATCAAAGATAATTTTTGTGGTTTACCTATCCCCAAATATTCTGCCGGTGGAGGTGGAAGACGTTGATTAGAATGAATCAAAGCAGAATAAACATTTACAGGTCCTTCTTGAATCTTGTTTGGTGAATCCGATTGATTAGGGCTAAACAATTTTTGGGATGCTTTAAAATGCATAATGGCAGGATCACTTTCGCCATCCGTTTGTTGCCTTGGGAATTCAAATGGATTCTGTAACTAAATTTTTTAGTTTGAAATTTAAAACGCATTCGATTAATTTTTTCTAAAATTTTTTTACCACTTCAATATCAAAAAGTTACACAGAACAGAAAAAATTTGACTACCGACTTTGCCGAATTTCACTTTAAAAACATTTTTTCTTGCATCTTAATCATGGGCAAAAAATGGGCAAAAAATGGGCAAACTTAAAAATAATGAAGTTTTAGTTGTGTAGTTTTTTTGAAAAATTTAAAGAATGCGTTTGAAATCGACTTACTAATGTTGAATTAATAGATACTTGTTTCCGTTCTTTCATTAAATCTTTTTTCAAGCCTTCTTTTTTATGGGATGTTACAGTATCACCACCTTCAATCAAATTCTCATAAGCAGCGATATGAAGGGATAAAGTGCTGCTGCTGATTTTAGCATTTGAAGACTCATTTTTCCACCTCTTTGTTTTAACATTCTCTTCAGCTTTATCAAATGCAGAAACAGATTTAAAAGGTTTTGAATGTAAATTATTTGATGAAGATTTTTGCCATAAAGATGAACTTCTTTTTTCATTGTTGACAACTTTTGAATCTGTATTTTAATGTTCCTGCAGTCCTTCGTATATTTTTAAGATAATCTACCGTATTTTTTAGAGCTCGTCCCACAAAAAATCTTACATATTTTCAGTACACTGTTTTTTAAAATTAGAACTAAATTTTTATAAAGACAATTGTTTGTTTATTATTAAAAAACTGCAGCATTTATGTTTACCAAAGTCTTTGTTATTACTGATTGATTTGCTATTTGATTGAACAAATGATTGATTCAAACATTTATGATTTTGATTTAAGTTGAGATTTGAAAACTGATTATTTCCACCAACATTTTGAAGAATGGAGTGTTGACTTTTAGGCAAGAATGCATCCTTTGATGCCATCTAAAACTTTTATTTACAAAAATCGTACATTTGTGTTTAAAAAAGCGATAAGGACATCAAAATCTGCAAATTTAACATTTATAAAAACTAAAAAAGTTTGTTTTGGAAATTTGTTGCGAAAAAAATGTTCCGGTTCGGCTTGAACATCGACTGACTTAGTTTGTTAAACAAAAACAAGGGCTAGATAAGTAAGAATGATGCAATTTTATTGATTTTCTCCAGTTCCTTAAAAAAGTAAAAAACTTTGAATTAAAAAAACAATCACAGTATTTTTTAGCATACGTTTACAAAAGATTTAATTTTTTACACATTGCATTCGAAAATCTTTTGCCAGAATCGGGCAAGTGTTGATAAAATCGAAAAAAAAATGTGCGTAAAAGCCAAATTTATTCCGACTGATCAGATTACTTTTTCATTATAATTGCTCAAGTAGTTGACGAATACTGTTTTCCGTATTTTCAAGTAAATCTGCTAATCAAAATTTTCTCTTTCTTAAAGCCTGTTTGAATCACTTTTGCGTTAAATGATATCAGATTAGGTAAAACATTCTATCCTCGAGTGAACTGATTTCTTACTAGTTTTATGAAATGTCCTCAGATATATCTGCAATAAATAACACTAACAATAAATCTTGGTCAAGATTTGAAAAATTCAAGTGATTTAGTGAAACATGTTAAATTGCATCTCAAATTACATAGACATGTATAAAAAAACCCATTTTATAAATAAATAAAAAATGAAATTAATTAGTACACTCATAACAATAATTATATAATAATAACTGCATTTATTTTGAAGTGGAGAAAAGTGCACATAATCCACTTGCACCGACGAGGGCAGCAACACAATTTAATGCAGGGCTGAAGCTGGCGAGGATGAAGAATGAAAGAACAAGAAAAGTTGCATGGAAAAGTGCATTATTGAAGAAGAAGGAAAAGGCAGTTGCTTCATAATCTCCAACTTCACTCTTCTTCCATAAAATTCGTTCGTCTTTTTCAAGTTTTGAAATTTTCTTGTCATCAGCAAGTTCCTTTGAAACTTCACGAGCAATTGCTTCACCACGTTTAACAATAATTCTAAAGACAAAAATTGAAATTAACCTGAGAATCAAGATCAAGGAAAAAACTTACTGATGCTTAAGATTTTGCTTGGTATTACTATAAGCAGTTCCAAGGAGAACAGTTGAAGCTGCAACGGCAATCAACCAAATCATCCATGCTTCAGTTACTTCCATTTGATGAATTCCATAGTATAAATAAATTGGAGTAGCACTAACAAGTGCAGCAACGGTATAGAAAAAAACATTACCCTTTTTGGAGACATTTGAGGAAAATCCCTAAAAGATATTAATCATTATTAATGATACAATACAAAAATAAAATATAAATTTTCAACAACTTACTTGAAGGAGAAGTTCTTCTTCACGAGAAAGCTTTGTTTTGGACATGATAGAATCTTATTCTAAAAAGATGTGTATATATTAATGGATAAAACCTTGAAATATCTGTGACAATAAAAACGAAAATTAAGAGGTAGTTTTAAAAAAATAGCAATCGCAAGCTATGGGGACGTGGTCAGAGAAATGCATAGAGAAACAACATCTACAACATCACACAACGCACACCTCCCCAAACTGCAAGCGAACAACATTTGCAAAATTTCTTGTAACGAAAATAATTTATTTTTTTGTTTAAAAATGTCAAAGTTTGAAAAAACACAGAAATACAAAATCTTGAACAAAAGGATTATCTTTTTTTTATCTCATGAAGTTCCTTAAAAATTCATTGTTCTTTTTAATGAGCTTTTATTGTTCAGATTGTTTTATAATATTCTGTAAATAAATAATTAAATATTGACTGTAAAAAATGCCAAATGAGGTTGTTTGGTATGTTCTGTTTACAGCTTTAAAATATTAAATGTAAAATCTTTTATAATTATAGGGTTGATAAAATTCTTAACCCAAGATCTGTTGTTTTGACATACAATGAAGCGATGAATGTATTGAAAAAAGCGAAAGCTGTAAGTGGTCGATCCCAATTTACCACTGCAGAATGTAAACCATCATCTTCAAATGCTTCAGTCAAAATTGAAGATCAAAAAGAAGAATGCCTTAGATTTCTTTCAATGCATGCGGATGAAATGGAAACAAAACCATTAATAAAAATGCATGAAGAACTTCAATCTATTGCTGCATCGAAAATTGCTTTTAATAAAGCTGTAAATAAAAAGCTTATTCTTGCTGATGGTCTTCCCCGGCTTAAGCCATCAACTTTATTAAAAAAAGATATTCTTCGAAATCAAAAAGATAAAAAGAAAAGTAAACCTGCTTCAAAACTTGTAAATATTGCAAGTTCTGCAATCAATAAAGAAGCAGTAAAAGTGAGGGAAAAAATTAAATGGTAGTTTTTGCAAATGTTTAAATTTTTAGAACTTGTTCCATGACAAAGATGATGATCAAATAGTTGTTTTAAGTTCATCTGAATCTGAAACAAATGAGATTGAAGAGCCAGCTATTAAAAGGAAGCGAATTGTGATATCCGATGACGAAGATATCAATGATGATGCAGAATCAGAAACCCCGATAATTTCTACCGTAAGCTTAGAAAAATAAATTGCAGTTAGTTTAAGTTATTTTTTCTTTAGAAAAAAGATACAGTACAATCGATTCCCGAGACTGTATCGCAAAAAGCGACTGATGGAGATATTTTTAAACAAGCTTTTATTTCTTGTTCTGATGCAACTTCCAATGATCCTATAACAATTACTTTTGAAGCAGATGATTCTGGAGTTAATGTTATTGCTTCAAGTTCAAATGTACAAAAAATTATTGATGATGAAGAATTACCACCAAATTCTATTTTTTCTGATAAAACTGTGTCAACTTTCTTAAATAAACCAAATACTTCTCAAAAAAGTTCTGATGAAGCATTACAACATTTTTTATTTGGCAAAATCGAAGAACAACCTGGAAAATTGAGTTTGTCAAACAAAAATAAAGTTAATATCCCAAACATGGATTTGATTCAAAAATTATCATATTCTGAACTGGTTAAAGATGATAAATTTTGTTCAAAGCTGCTTAATACTGTTGAATCGGATATTGATGTGACACCATTTTTTGATATGGAGGTTCGAAAAGATACTGATAAATCTGGATTTTTGCCGAGACAAAGTATCTTGAATTCTTTGTTTACCGTCGAAGATATGGAAATGATGGAATATAAAAATGAAATGGAAAAGATGAATTCAAATCGAGTTCGAGAAAAGCAACGAATTCAACATCCTTTTGTTAAAATTCGACCACGTTTAAATTGGAAGCCAACAACTGTTCAGAAAAGTTATGTCCGAAAAACATGTATTGATCCAAAACCCAAAGAAATTGATTACGGTATCAAAAGTATTCTGAAAAAGTTTAATGGAAATGATACAAATTTGGCACAAATAAGCATGAAGAATCAACTTATTAGTCATAATACCGTAATTCATGAAGCTATGAAATATTTGTTGAAGAATAAATCTACTCAAAAAACTCCTGATGAAACTGAAGCTGCATACAAAAAACTTTCAAAATATCCTTTGACATTCTTGGAAAAGTTTAATCTTTTTACAACAATGCCAAAAAATTTATCTGGAATCCTTTGCTTACTTGATGATCTTGGACTTCGATTTAATAATAAAGAAAAATTGGAAGAACTTGAAAAAGATTGTATTAGCTTATTTGGAAATCCTGCCACAAAAGAAACCGATAATGATGATGATGAAGAAGAAGAAGAAAGTGATTTGGAAGGTGTAAAAAAAGTTCGATTCTCAAAAACTGTTGAACATCGATTTATGTAAAAAGAATTGTTGTAATATTTATTTTAAAATAAACCCTTTTTATTCAGATGCTTTGGTATTTAATTACACGTAAAAAAATAAAATCCCCCCTTTTTTTATAAAACCGTAACAACACTTCTTTCGATATCACTGGAACTTGACACACTATCAACAGATGGATCTTCATCTTCTTCCTCTTCAGGATCAAGCTAAAAAAGAAGCAGAAATTTGCATAAATTTAAGATAAAAAGGCTCAATCACAAACCGCATTTAATTCTTCTTCAGAATAAATGAATGGAAGCAAAACTTGTCGACTAATAATTAGCAGAACAAGAACAAATGGAAACATAATTGCAATACCTAAAAATTAATTTTTAAAAGTGTTTGAAAATATACAATTTAAAGTACTTTTAATCTGTTTAACAACATAAATAATAATTAAAGAAATAACTTGTAACAAACGATAAAATCGAATTCGGTTTGCAGTAACCTAAAAATTTGATTTGTAAATTTTATTTCCCAATTTTGCAAAAATCACACTTACATTCATATCACAATTTGTATGCCGAAAATGTTTACCAAAATGCATAACATTTAATAATCCCGCAAACAATGAAGTCTCCATCATGCTTGTCATTCCAGAATATAAAAATACTCCAAATAAACATGCAACTGGAATATAATTCAAATATTTTCCAAATGATATCGTTGCACCAAATAACAAGGCCACACATAAAGTTGTAATTCGATTTTCAACAACCCAACTAACTTTTGGATTTTCACCTGGTGCCGTCTTTTTCATATATGAAAGACCTTTACAATGTGAAATTGTTTGAACACCCGCCACACACATCCATGGTAGTCCAACTAATGAAGAGATAAGAACCCCCAAACCCGTTACCATTAAATCCCAATTAAGTCCACCAGGTTTTTCAAGTTTTCGAGCCTTTTGTTGTAACAAAATACTGAAATACAATAATCTTTGTAATGAAACAAAAAATTAAATTCTTACTAGCACATTGAAGTTTCAACTGTTAGCAAGACAAATATCATTAAACCACCAAAAAATCCAGCAAGGGCATATCTAACAATATACCATGGATCAAAATTTGGAAGAATAATCATATCATGCCGTCGGGCATTTCGATTTGTCCATCGAAATACAATTGGAATATCTACGGTTCGTAAAATTCCTTGTGGGACCATCATGTAAATTAAGGCAATTGTAACAATTAAAGTAATTAAAATATTGAAATCAGAAAGAAAATTTCTAACCTAAAATTTAATATTTTTTAAACAAAAATTAATTTAATTTTTGTGAAACTTACACAACGACCAAGAAAAACACTGAATCTAAGATAATACAAAACCATTGCAATTCCAAATGAAATTAATACAACAAAAACTGCCATTAAACCTGCATTTGGACGTGGCAAATCACATTCAAATACAGTTTGTTCATTAAGTACACCTCCCTTTGCAAGAATTTCATCAAGGCAATCATTTGAATAATTTCGATAAAAATCAAATCCCTTCGTTGGATTTACATCATACTCCTGCAATAAAAGTTTTTATGCAAATTTGCTAAGATTTTTGGGGTAAAACAAACGTGATAAATATAGTGACCAGTTTCCAAAATATAAATTAAAGCAATAAGACACGTAAATATTTCTTCAGTAAAACCTGTAATATATTTGAGCAACCGAGTACCATTAAAGGCAACCAGAAGAAAACATAGTATTGCAACCGTAATACCGGCATAAACCCTAACTTCCATGTAATCCAATTCAGCAAGTTGAGATAACTGTAAAACAATTTTTTAATTGACACATCATTACAAATAAATTGATAACCTTGTAAAAACTGCCTTCAAAAATCATTACTGGACCCGAAACACTTTGAATAAGTAAAGGCTGTGCAGAAAATAAAGCCCAAATAATTCCAATTACACTTGTTGCAACCAAACATTCTGTAACACCCATTCCACCCCCAGTAAATTCTTCCAAGATTTTTGCGAAAGTAATTGTCGGAGGAAGTAAACTTAAATACAGTGCAATAACTGTAATAAATGCAAGCATTTTGCCATCTTTGATATCTTGAAAATCACTAATGTAACGTTGTTTCAAGTTATAAAAATCATTGATTAAGCTTGAAAAAAACTGATTCTTTTTCTTTGGATTGTAAACTTTTTTTGGATCAATGATAGCTTCATTGCTGCTGGCATCATATGGTTCAGTTTCTTCTTGAATTTTTCGGAAGCTTGGTTTTTTAGAGCGTTTTCGTTGTCGAAGTTGATTTCGTTGAACAACTTTTTGATATGCTTCAAAACTTAAGACATCTGGAGAATCAACCTAAAAAATTTGCATATTTTTATCAATTACGTGATAAAATGAGCTACAGTACCTTTCCAGGTGGAAGCATTGTCATAGAATTCATAATTTGATCAAAATTTCGTACCATCTCTTTTTTATCTTTGAGAGAATAAAGTGATGATAAAAAATCCTAAAATTCATCATTTTACTTTATTTTACTCAGACACAGTAATTTGATTACTCACTTTATTTGTAGCTAATGCAGCAAAGACTCTTCCCATTTCAAGAAAGAGATTATTTGCTTCAACGGGACCAACAATTAAAACAATAAATCTTATTGGAATTCGTTTTTTAGTTAAATGAAAATCCACCAAAGGTTGAAGCAGCCGAATTAAAATGAATTTTGTTTCATCGAAAATTCCAGTTTTTCCAACTAAAACTTGAACACATTCACTGCCTTCTGGAAGTGGATGACCATCCCATTGACTTGAAACTGCCGAAAGATTTGATTTCATTGAATGTAAAGAATGTGCACTATTAGATGGAACAGGAGGCTTTGGAATATCCAATAATGGTTGATTATCATGTTGAAAAGTGATAGTTGGAATTTTAAGGGAATTATTTGCTATGGAACTGTAAAAATGTGATGGGTACAAAAAAACAGATGATTTTGAGATCTTTTTATAAACCGGAAGCACAAACCTTTCACTACCAATTGTGCTTGCCGTATCTGCCGGAGTTTTTATACTTTGATCATCCGCAGATATATCCGCATTATGCCCAAAAGAGCCATATGCTCGACAATAAAATTCATTTTTCAATTTATTTGGCATATCTATTGCACTTGTTGAAACACATCTGGTTGGAGGATCACGATGAAAGATCATTGATGCATTGGTTCTTCCGGTTGTAGTTAATTTTCTAATCCAATTGTAACTTGGCTGATTATTTCTTGCATGACTAAAAAAATGAGGTACATTTTTTTTCAAAAAAGGCTTCTTTTTTTCTTTCAAAGCTTACTCTCGCCGAAATGTCATAAAAGCAACAAGAGAATTGGAGTCTTCTGAATTCATTGCACCTAAATTTTCCAATTCAACAGCAGTATAATGACAAATTTCTCCAAAATTTTCGCCTTCAACATCTAAGGCACACATTGCTTGATCTAAAAATTTTTTTGCCTTTTTTTGCATTTTTAATTAATTTTTTTGTCGAACCTGAATCAAGAATTTTTCTTAATGCCATGACACTTGTAAATGTCAAGAATGGTACATGTGGTTTACTCCACATTGTATCAATTCCTTCAACCGTTTGTTCATATTTAATGAATCTTGCAGCTTCATGCCACATTCCCCCTTCATTTTCGGCATCAAAATGATAAAGTTGAACAACTGCCTAAAAAAATTACTTTTTCTTCCCCTTTCAACAAATTGCTTTTTCTTTCGAAAAAAACAACAAAGGCAACAAAAAAAAACAAACATGTTCCGGAAACATTGATTTTGAATTTCTTTTTCCAAGTGCATTCTCAAGGGACCGAAATGGGATATCATCAAGATTTGCTTCCAAAAGTTTTTTCAAACCATCACCAGCTATAAAAAAAACAAACAGTCATGTTACATATGTTTTTGAATTTTTTTATCTGCTATTAATAGAAAAAAAATGAAAGAAAAATAAAAACAAACCGTGATATGTATGCGGCGGAAATGGCTTTAAAACACTTTTTAAAATTGGAGATTTTGCAGGTAAAATTTTTTCAAGACTTTCAATTGATGCAGACATTTTAAATTTAACCCTTGGACGAGTGCTTTCATCATTAGTATCAGTAGGTAATTCAATTGGTTCAACAGTAAATTTTGTTGAACCTTTTCCAAATGATGGTGAAGAAGAATCATCATTACTTTGAGCAAGGGATGAAAGATTTTGATGTGAAGAAAAGACATTCCGATTTGATTCATCAATAATCTCAATTTTAGGGATATCATTTTCATCATCCATAATTACGCTATAAAAAGGGTATTAAAAAAGGTGGGGATTTATTATTATTAATATTTTGACAAGATAAGAATTAAAAACCATAAAAACAGAAATAAATTAATTTTAAAGCTGTCTTAAAAAATATACGCAAGAATGAAGAAGCAGCAATAAAAAAAAACAGTGTGAAGAAAAAAGTCTGCAGACGCCTGCCGGATGATGATGATGATTCGTTTCAAGGGGCTACTTTTTTGCCAAAAAACAAAAGCAAAAAAACAAAAAAAAAACATCCAACCCGCAAAAGAAAAAAAAACCACGGCAACTAAAAAAGGGCTAACCAAAAAACATTTTTGGAATTTTATCCTCAAAAATTTTGAAAAAAACATAAGAAGGCAAAAAAAGGGAAACAAATTTAAGCAAAAAAGAAGCAAAAGAGCAATAAAGAAGACAGAAAAAAAATGACAGCTCCTTGTTGCATATAAAGGAACAAACAACAAACTTTTAAAATTTCAAATTTTAAATAACACCAAAAATGGGCTTCCCTGTTTCAGACAAATAACCACAGAGAAAAAAAAATTAATATTCAAAAAAAGGGAACGCTTTTTGTTTTCTTTTATGTTGGATACTGTAAGTTTAAAAGATGGCGGGAAAATTTTATTTTATAGACACAACAAATGAAATTCAACTAGTCTAATGGGCTTTATGAATGTCTTTTTTTTAAACATTTGGGAAATAAACTAGAAAGCCCCTTTCTATTGGCTAACATGAACTTTAACGCAGCAAGCTATAAAAGGTAGGTATTTATATTTTTTAAAAGGCAATAATAAATAATAAAGAGAGAGTGTTCAATGCGGAAAGAAACCAACAAACATAAAAAAACAGACGCTAATGAATTTTTTCATTATAAAAAAATTTTAAGTTGTTTTTGTATATTATTTAGATGATGAAGATTTTTCAAAGAATTATAAAAAAAAGTTAAGATGACGAAATATTTTCCGCATGTGAGAAGCAGCTTTAACTCCTACATACGACTACTACTACTGACCATTGGTAAATTGAATTAAGAGATTGAAAGAATAATAAGAAGATTTAGAAGTTTAACGATACACACATCAAATGCAAACATAGCTGCGCATTTGATGCTGATGATGATGAAAATCTAGAGAGAGAGAGAAAGAGAGAGAAAGCTTGGTGCTTGTGTTGTTGCTCTTTGGTTACCAAAAACAAAAGAAAGAAGAAGAAGGAATATAATTCCGTCTTTTCTTTTATTTTTTTACAAAAGCTGATCATCAGCTTGATCATAAAAGATTTATAAAAAAAAATGTTGCAAAATAATAATCAAAAGAGAATCGCTAAACATGATTTATATATTTTATTTTTGATTGTAAGGAATCTAGTGTTAACAATCAAAGGTTACGCCTTCTTCAATTTTTATTTACTATCTCACAACAAAATTCCGTAGACGTCTAGAAAATCTAGAAAAAATAATGAAAAGAAAAGAATTCTTTCATGGGAAAGGTATTAGGTAATTAACATAATATTTTTCTAGATTTCTGTTCAACAACTGAAGATTATTGAGCACATAAAAAATCAGTTACCGTAATCCATAAAAAAGTGTCTGCAAATTGTTTTTTAAGTCAAACAAAAAGTTTTTTAAAAAAGTTATTGTTTTTTCAAATTAAAGATAGTCAAAACTGATGACTAAAACATTATATAAAATTTCTGCATAGTTTTTTTCTTTATAAATTTTGAAAAGGCAAGATGATGAAAACTAAGACATTGTAAACTTTTTCTTCGACAAAATTTGCAAAACTGTTTTTGAGATGCCAAATGACTAACATCTGCTTTTGAAATAATAATTTGCAAAAAAAGGAATTGTTTCATCGCCGCTCGCGCTTTTTGGCAAACGTCAACAATGTAACATAAGATTTTTATCAAAGATATTAAAATGCATAAAAAAATATTTTATATGAAATTTTTATTTTTTGTTATTACGTTAAAATTAAACATAAAAATATTTTTGGTTAAAAAAATAAATTTTGGGGAAGGCTTTTTTATTGTCTTTCAGCAGAAACTGATCCTTTCACGTGATTTTGTTCAAAGACAAAGAGATGAACATTGTTTAATTCAAAAAGTTCTGTAAAATGAAAGAGAAGAATGCTGAAAGCTGTGAGATATTCCATAAAAGCAAGGTAAGAGGTATCAGCTAAAAGTTTCAAATAGTGGTTCAAACATCTTAGTCTTTTTAAACTTACCGTAATGATTACAAGTTATTGGTAAAAAATAAGCATGCAAATGTGCAGTTGTTGGAATAGAGGAGTAAACAAATATTACAGCAAATGAACATCGAAGAAGGTATATAGGAGTTTGTAAAAATTTCTAAAAAAATTAAGATAAACTGTATTACCAGACTAAAACGACTTTACTTTAACTCCAGCACTATGCCTAACATCAGTGATAAAGCAAAATAACATGTATAACGCAGTTGAAATCATAAAAAATTGTGTGAATTTTAAATTGTAAAAAGGGAAATCTAAAACATTTTAATTTAACCAAAAATTCCAAAACTAGCCTACTAAAAAAGTCCAACTGAAAACTAATAATCAACATGACACTGCCAAAAAGTAATTGTATTGCTAATAGAAATGGGGGAAATTTAAATATAATTGAAAGAATTTTATTATTAATATTTGAAGTTTGTTGTAGAAATACATGATAACGGCAAAATGAAAAAAATACTCTTGCGGTAGCGGTATACATCAAAGCAAATTTAAACCCTAATTTTACGTATGGTTCAAGTTCAAATCTTTTAAACAAAGATGGAAAATTCGATGATGGTGTGGTATTCTGAAAACATTTGTAAGAGGCAAATTTTAGTAAAAAATTTAGATTTTTCTTTAAATATCTCTTAAATTTAGCTAATTTTATACAAACTCTTACCCTACAATATGTTGGCATATTCCCATTCCAAACAACCAGCCATTCAGTACCATCTCGATGTTCAAACGTAAGTTCTCTGTTAAAAGCAAGTAAACCGATTCCAATACAAAGTATTTGAAAAATGCCTATCATAAAATTAACATGTTTTAATGAAATATTTAATAAACAAACATCATTGTTATTTTTATCAATAATATCTAAATCGTTTTGAACAATCATATTCCCACCAAAAAATTACAATTTTCTTTTGAATTGTTTTTTTGACATTAAAAAACGCTTTGAATTATGATGATTTCATTTTTTTCAGCGTCATGCAGTGCCCTCATTTTTTATTGTTATTAAACCCATAAAACATTAAATTACATATAAATGTATTCTTAAAGGATTCAAAAAACTGCAATAAATCATTTTATTTATTTATTATTACTACTTAAACATTGTAACTGATATCGTTTGACACGCTGTACATATCATTTCTCCAGAAAAAAACATTATTATAGATAAAAAAAGACAGAAGAAAAAAACAAATTAAAAGTAACACACAACAATAATGGCAATGTAGAAGAATTAAAGGAAAAAACACTGTTTTCGACAATTTCATAACTTTTTTTTATAAATATAGGAATGGAATGTGAAATTGAAATCAGAATTTAATCTTCTACGATTAAAATTGCAAGCAAATTTACCACATCTTTTACAAAATAATTGTTTTAAATTTTAAAATTATAAATTTTTTGATCTTTAAGCAGCAACTCAATCAAGTCGTTCAATAATTTTTGTTACAAAATTACATGCTCGAAATCCTGCATCTTTTGCTGCAGCAAGAACTTCTTCATGTGTTACTTCAACGGAATTATCAGCATCTGTATTTGCACTAAAAATTAAATGGCATTGTTTTTTTAAATCCAAAAAATTATTTTTAACAAACATATTTGTGATTAATGAAAAGCCAAAAACTCGAATTCCGCATTGCCTTGCAACTGTTACTTCATGACATGTACTCATTCCAAGGGCATCTGCACCAACAGTCTTGAAATACATAACCTCCGCAGGCGATTCGTATTGTGGACCTCCGCACATAACATAAATTCCTTCTTGAACTCTGATATTTTCTTCTTGTGCCACAGTTAATGCCAATCGACTAAAAAGTAAAAATCAGTTTTTTCTTGTATTTAAAAGCTATTTGATGCACTATATTTTTTTTCGGCTGCTATGAAGTGAAAGAACAAAAATGTTAGCGTTATCGCTTGGGTGGCCATGTTATACCACCCATGTGATATAATTTATAGGTGTGATAAAACACTTGACTTCCGATGTTATCCTTATCACTTATATTGAAATAAAAGTCTAAAGTCATAAACTAAAAAAAGCATTGTTTATGACTATTTTTTATTTCGGGTCCTTTTTTCTATCTTTTTTCTCTCATGAAAATCGCACCATTGCATCATCTTTAGCAAAGACAAAAGAATTTAATGAATGATATTATTTACCGAAGATTTTTATCATATGCATCATGAATTGAAACAAAACGTGGACCAAATCTTGGATCATTTATTCCAACGAGTGGACTGAATCCACAAAGACCCGGCATAAAAATGTGATCTTTGATGACCATTAAATCTCCGTAGTTAAAGGCAGGATTAACTCCACCAGCGGCGTTTGAAACAATAAGAGTTTTAATACCAAGTTGATGCATCACGCGTACTGGAGTTGCACACTTAAAAAAAATATAGGGTAATGGACGATTAAAAAAATAGTAAAAAAATACCAACCAATGCAAGATCCATTCCATGCTCATATGGATGAAAACGGCCTTGCATACAAACGACATATTTTCCACCAAGATACCCAAAAATCATGTTACCTTTATGACCAACAACTAAAAAAAGAAACAAGTTTAAATTTTTTTGGTTCTAAAAAATTACCGCTTGTACTTGGAAATCCTGGAATCTTTTTGTATGACAAAACTTGGGGTTCTTTAATGCAATCTCCAATATCACCTAATCCAGAACCACAAATAATTCCAATTGTTGGAGTTTCTTTGAGATCAACTTGACTTCTGACGACATCAGTAATTTGAAGAAGCTCATCATAATCTCTTGGACTAAAAAAGAAAAAGAGGAAGTTGAAGAAGAAAAAAACGTGACAAAAATTTTATCAGCAAAAAAAAATTTTTTCTGCTGATGAATTTTTGATGCAGAATTAAAATCATCATAACGTCATGCTTTAAAAATCAATGAATAAAATACAAAGTTTAGCTTACTCAAACATTGAAAGCCCATGAGAATTTCCATTTGGTAAATGCCCATTTTGAACATGAAGACCATTCATTTTTTAAAAATTTAAATGTGTTGATTATTAGGTAACTGAAAAAAGATAGTATTATTTTTAGTCATAAAATAGAAAATCTATTCATAGAAAATATAAAAAAAGGTTTTTTTAAATAACTCGTCGTCATCTTGTGTACCTTTAAATTTGATCAATTACACGCAGAAGATGATAGGGTTACAAAAAAAATAATATTTCTCCTTCGAGTTTGTTTATCGTTTATTGAGTGAATTTTAGTGTTAAACGTATGAGAAAATTGTAACCTATGACCTTTTTGAGCTTATAGTGTCGCGTGCTATTTTGATAAGCAATAAAAAGATGAGCAAAAAAGAATCTCAAAAATGGAAAAACAAAAAGTATTCATACAGAATGATGATCAGCAATCAAAATACTTTTAATTTTTCTCAAAAGCTTTATTATTTTTTTTTCATTTTAAAAGCTAGGGCGGAGTTCTCAGCTGCTTTTTCTTACTTCTATTATAATGGATTTTCAATCGTTCATTGTAAAAAGAAAATATATTGATAAGCTCTGAAACACGCCATAGAATTGTAAGCTTTTTTCTTCTTTCTTCTATTGTCATCTTTAAAAAACCTTTATTTTTTTTGCGGGGGGCAAAGATGATATAAAGGAGTGAACAGTTAAAAAAAATTTATTGCTAAAAGGAAGCTGTTATAAATGAGACAAAACCTTCTTTTTTATGGGAATGGAGTTTATGACCCTACAATCGTTGATAAAAGAAAAGAAAGAAATTTTTTGGGCCTATATTTGGGATAGTTTTTTTCCCACGTGAGAAATAGACAAATCTGATCAACAAAAATATATAGTACGTTACTTTCTTCTCTCTTCCCTTTTTAACATTGTACTAAACATTACTTCTATTTTTTTATATATTTTGAAAAATCATATTTAAGAGGTCAGCCACGCGATTGAACAAATTTAGAAAAAAAACAAAAAAATAGGTTCCAAATGAGCGATGACATGATTAAAATAATTTTAAATGAAAAAGTTTCTTTTAACATTTTTAAATGCAAAGAAAAACTTGTATTCAGAGATTGAAAAAAAGAAAAAGAAAAAGCGAGGTAAAAAATCAAAAGTAAAATGCCTTCAATAAAGAAAGACATGTTACTTTTGATTTTTTACCTCTTCAACAAAGAAAGAAATATTAACTTCCTTCCAAAAATCAAAATGTTACAAAAAGAAAGAAAGATTGTCATTCATTAAAAAAAACGAATTTTTTGATCAAAGACCAATTCAGAAGAAAAAAATGTATCATTTTTTAGATCATTATCATCCTGTTCGCGAGTAATACTTTTGAATGATAACAAATCACTGCAAAAACCCCCTCTTTTCAATGGGTGTTAAAAATGAAAGAAGGATTTAAATAATGACAAAAAAGGGGGAAAAATGGCAACAAGTAAGAAGAAAAGAAGGCTTTGACAATCTTTGCAGAAATTGATAAGTACCGCAAAAATGATGAATTGAAGTGAAGGAGCCTCTCTCATCGGGTTTTTTGTCTATTATTTTTGGAAGGATAATCTTGTACATCTCGTGCCGAAAAAAATTTATATAAAAAAGGTGTACCATTCTTAAAAACCTCAAAGAAACTGATAAGATATAATATAGCATTTCCGGCAAAGCAATGGCAACAAAAAAAAGTAAGAAGACGAAGAAGATCACATTTGGCGCGAGAATGTGCGTTCCCTTTCAACATGACGAAAATCAACATGTCGACGACGTCAGACTGAAAATCGTGGTTTTAATTTTCTTTTCTTTTTTGTAAAAAGGAGGCGTACACCTTCTTCCTTCCTTTATTCTCATATGCCTTCAAGGATGTTTTTAAATAAGTTTACCGTAAAGATTTTAATCTTCCTTTTTTTCATCTTGCTTCAAATAAAGTTTATTTAAACAGTAAACCTTAAAAAATACATGAATTTTCTTTATTAAGTTCAAAAACTTTTAAACAAACAAATGTTAAAAAACTTCAAAAAAGAAGAATGAAAGAAATAAAGGATTACGAAATTGCGACAATAAAATTACAGAAAAATAATAAATTAAATTGTTTAAAGGGTATTTATGATTTTACGGGAAACATGGGACCTTGAAGTTGAGGAACAAATGATGGAGCCATTCGTTGTTGGAAGGGCATTCCAGATAAACCAGGAATAAATCGAGGTTGGGACATCATTGGCCCGAAAGCAGAATTTTGCATACCACCTTGCATTCCATTTTGCATTCCACCATTTTGCATTTGATTGCCTTGATACATATTTGAGAAGGGTGAAGATGATCCCGAGCAATTACAATCAAGCCCATCAGCCATTGATAACATTTGTGCTGAAATTACAGTAATCTTATTTTTTGCTAGTTTAAGCTTGTCTTTTACCAAATTGTTCAAAAGCTGATGCACCTTGTTGTTGTCGACGAAGTTGCTCTTGAAGACGTCGAATTTGTTCATTTAATTGTTGGATTTGTTGTTGTGCGGCTGCATTTGAATCGGTTGGAACATTGATATTATTCGAGAGAGACTTTGCAGCACATTTGCATTGAAAATCAAAATTTACTGCTAAAAAATTGGTAAAAATTACTCTTTTTACATTATTTTTCCTTTAACAAACCATTGCCATTCATTTGTCCAAAACTACCACCCAATCCATTTCCCATTGGAAACTTAAAAATTACTGTTAAAATGATATTTATTAATTTAATTATTATCAGACCTGCATTCGTTGCTGATTAAATGGATCCATTTGTTCTTCAACGACAGGCTTTTCTTCATCTTCAGATGCAAAAGTTAAAGCCTATAATAATTAATTTAAATTTAAATATTACGAGTAAAAATATCTTTTTTTTATTACCAAAAATGTCAAAGAAAACAAAAGTGTAAGCGTTGAGTATCGCATCGTGGTCACAAGATTTCGGGAAATGGCTACTTCGCAGTTAATGCAGACAACGACGACAGTCTTACTTGTTTGGTGAGGTGCCGTTTAGTCGGTTTTTGAATATTTTTTTTGTTAAAAAAAGAATATCCAAAAACGGCTACTTTGAAGGACAAAAAAGTTGAAATGTGATTTTTTCATGTTTGATTTTGGCATTTATAAGTGTTTTCTATCAAAAGCGAGGTTAACCCAGTTTTTTTATAAAAAAATCTTTACAACTTTTCTGGATTTAAAAAAAAAACTCGGCTAAGCTTTTTGGTCTTGTGTAGGATTAACACTATTTTTTACCATTGTGTCTGTCCACTTTTTTTTGCATGGAGCTGGTTTTTTTCGTTCCATCGTATTCAAGAATGGATTTTTTTGTTTGTAATTTCGAAACCATATTAATTTTATGTTTGGTGGTAAATTATACATACGACCTTTGCACATTTTTTTTGGTTGTTGTGTGAAAGCCCCTCACCGCTGTGTTTGATGCTGCTGCGTCACACACTGCGCGCGTTTGTTCATTGAATGAGGCGCAGCCGCGTGGAATGTGGCTTTCTTTATCGATCGATTTCACAATTCTTGGCAACGAAACTCAAACGAAAAAAAATGTCAATAAAATTGTTAAATGTTGTTAATTATAGTTTCTTAAAAAATGTTCGATTAAATGTCGTTATTTTGTGTCGCGTTTTTTTAGGTGTTAGTTTTTATTGATTTATTTTTCTTTCAGGAGAAAGCTAAAAAATGGCTCGTACCAAGCAAACTGCTCGTAAATCAACCGGAGGAAAAGCACCCCGTAAACAACTTGCCACTAAGGCTGCCCGTAAATCTGCTCCATCTACTGGTGGTGTTAAGAAACCACATCGTTATCGTCCTGGTACCGTTGCATTGCGAGAAATTCGTAGATACCAAAAATCCACTGAACTTCTTATCCGTAAACTTCCTTTCCAACGTTTAGTAAGAGAAATTGCCCAAGGTAACTATCATAATATATTTTTGCATAAATGGAGTTAATCCCCTTCTCCTTCAGATTTCAAAACTGATCTTCGTTTCCAATCTGCTGCAATTGGTGCTCTTCAAGAAGCTGCTGAAGCTTATCTTGTTGGACTTTTTGAAGATACAAATTTGTGTGCAATTCATGCAAAGCGTGTCACAATCATGCCAAAAGATATTCAATTAGCTCGTCGCATTCGTGGTGAACGTGCATAATTGATCTCATACTTGAAAAACACTTTCCCTTAAACTTCCAATATATAATCACTCCTTTTCCCTTTAATTATGTATTTTTTTGAATGTACAACCACAACCAATATTTTCAAGTTTTAAATAAACATTTTTTTTAAATAAATTTTCTCAACAAAAAGAAAGTCTTCGTAACAAACAGATAAAAAACATAACAACAAAATGAATGATATAATTTAAAATATAACAAAGAAAAACAAAGAAGAGACAAGATAGCGAAAAAATCATTTGAAAGTAGTTATGGCACTTTAAAAGAGATATAGATTTTTAGTTATATAATAATGGCTCATCATCACTACCGATATCAAATTCAGCTTTTTCACCTCGTTTAACTTCAGTTCCAAAATACCGATCACCAAAATTTCCCATACCCGGAATAATATGTAATAATTCATTAATAGCTGGATCAACGCATGTTGTAATAAGTTTTACCCGTGGAAATGAATATGCAATTCTTTGAATTCCTGGTTGTGCCATTAAAAGTGCACATAAAATGATATTCTCTTCTAAGACATCATGATCCAAGAGAATTCGAATTGCCATTGTTGCACATGATCCTATAAAAATGAAAATTTTATTCATTTTCAATGATGATTTGGTTTTAGGTTTTACCAGTTGCAACTGTAGCATCCATTAAAAGAACTTTATAATTATTGATATGTCGTGGAAGTCGTAAAAAGTATAATTCTGGCATCATTGTAATGCAATTTGTTTGAATAAGAATTTTTCCAACTTTGCAATCTTTTACAACAGCTCTTAAAGATTTTTCTAATGTTTCACCAGCTCGCATAATTGCAACTCCACACAATTCTGCATTTCTACGTCTGCCGTAATAACTGTAAGAAAAAGAATTAAATATGCTAATTTTATAAATCATAAAAATCCTACAGTTTTCCGCTAGGCATTTTAACTTCAACATCTTCATATGATAAAAAATTAACTGCATGTTCAATAAGAATTCGCATTAATCGTTCAGCATAAAAAACAAATTCATCACTAAAATGTCACACCTTTTTATTTGTAACAATAATTTTCAAAAACTTACCGTGGAGTATCTTTATTACGGATAAAAGTTTGTAAACCTTTTACTTGTGGAGTATCTTTTACAATGTGAACAGATTGTGGCATTGGAAGATGTTCAAAGGCATTATTATCCCAATCTTTGATAGGTTTTGAGGCTTCATACCCTATAAATCCAACAAAAGTTTAAACAATTCATTGAATTTAGAGGAAATGAACCTCGTGCAGCTAATTGAGTTTTAACTTGTCGAACAATCAGATCAATGGCAACCAAATTTTCACCCCCTCGTGGAATTATGACATCTGCAACTTTAGCTCCTGGTGCAATATATTGTTCAAAAGCAGGTTTTACATGTCTAATATATTGATCAAGAACCCCAGCAAAATCTCTTCCACGTTCTCCGGTATCACGTGAAAGACGACGAGCAAGTCGAGTATCAGCATCAGTGTCAACAAAAACCTATTAAATTTAGATTTATTTTTTTAACAGAAAAAAAGCAACTTGTTTACTTTTATGTCCATTAAATCAACAATTTCTTTCATATGAAAGGCAAGAATTCCCTCAAAAATGAGTACGTCAGCTCCATACATAACATTGGTATTGATATCACGTTTATGGGTTGTAAAATCATAAACTGGAACGTCAACTGATTTTCCTTCACTCAGTCGTAAAAGTGTTTCATGAAGAAGGTTAAAATCAAATGCATCAGGGGTATCAAAATTATATTCATTTTTAGAAGCAAGTTCATGTTGAAGTGGAGTTAAAACTTTATAAAATGAATCCATTGATAATACAGTTACCCAAGGCATTCCCAATCGTTCTATGATACTTTTTGCGACTGTTGTTTTACCAGAAGCTGAGCCACCACAAATTCCAATTAAATATGGTTTATTAAGGGTTTGTCCATGAATATCATACCATGGTGGACGACCTTTTGTGTAAACTTTCTAAAAGTAATAAAAAAAATGTATTAGTTATTACAAAAAAAGAGTAAAAATCTAACCATGCCAAGATCAGTCGTCATTAAATGATCTTCTGATTTTGAAGAAGATAATTGCCGGCCACGACGGCATACATGTCCAGGGCCTTGATTTGGATTAAGCATTTTTTGATCACTGATTGGATCGTGTATTTTTACACGTCTTTCACCTGCAGGAGAAGGCAAAACTTTATTCGCATTTTTGTCCTGTGTTGCCGGCTTATCTTTTAAATCTGAATCGTTTGAGATTGCTGGCATTATCTGCAAAGCTTTATTATATTTCAAAAATATTACAACAAATCTCTTTTTTTATTTTTTTTTGAAAAAATCCAGTCTAGCAAAAAAATATTTTAAACGGAAGGAAAAAGGCTTAAAGAAAAATATATCAAATCTTGGTCTTTAGGCATGAGAAAAAAAAACATTTCAAAAAGGAAACAAATAAATTAGTCAAAGTTAAAGCATTTCTAAATTGTTTTTTTTTTCAACTTCCATATTAGGAAAGAAAAGGAAGTGTTTTTGAAAAATATACCACACACTCAAAAAAATGGTATATCAGACGCGTCAAAAAAGTGCTGGCAAAACAAAAAAGGTATTATTACGTCGTTTATTTCCCCCCTTTTGTTCTTATTCTCTCTATTCTCTATTGGGGTCCAGTCACAAAATTTAGAAAAAGCGCATTTTTTATAGAAGAATTCTCGATTGGAAAAAAATATATATTCAACATTTGCACCCTAGCACCGACTAGACATTCATCGTCTAACAATTTTTTTTTGTGGCTGCTGCTGCATCATTGCAACATTTGGCTCATTTTTAGCCCATTAGTGTTAAGCAAAAATAAAATCCATTTCGAAATATTTTTTTCTTGCTGTGGGAAAATGAGAGAGAACAAATGTCAACTGACCTTTGAGATACATTTTTAAATAGATCAGTAAACAAGCAAGTGAAGGAAAAAAATGAATAACTGTTTGCTTCTTTTATTTTAAAAAAACAACAAATGCTACCTTTTTTTTAAAAAGTAAAAATTTTTAAATTTAAAAAAAGCGCTTCATTCATAAAAATTTGTTACATTCAAGTTTGAATACCATAATTACAAATACCAAAAAAAGCAATGAGTGCATTTTTGTCAACCTTGATTTAAAAAAATTTTCAGTCAATGTGCATATGTTTTTCCTTGTTTATGTCAATCGAGAGGACCACTGTCAACAAATAGTTCATTGTCACAAAAGAAAAAGAAAAATATGTATTTTTTCCACGTTTCATACGTCCGACAGTTTTATTATCTTTCTGGATCATCATTGTCAGCCGCCGTCCAGTTAAATTCAAATTAAATCCCCCCTTTCTTTCCAAATTTGAAGCATTTTCAGCTGCTCTTTTGTTGCTTTTATTCATGCATCCTCTTTTTTTAAAAAGAATAAAAAAAACGTGTGTTATTGCTGCCACGTTTTTTCGAGTTTTGCGTTGAATGCTAATTTATTTGCTTAACAACCATCATCATCACAGCATTTTTAGCAACCACCCGATTCTCTCCTTTCCTTTTTGTTCTTCTATTTTAAAGATACTTTTTATTAAAAATTTTTGATTTTTTTTAGCTTTGCTCAATCATGCTTTTTACATATAGTCTTTATGGATTAGCTGCCGCTTGTGCTTTACTGCATCTGTATACTCGCTCAAAAAGTCCTGCAGTTGAAGATGCACAATTTCTTGGCTTTCAAAGAAGTTATTTGACGGTTTATCTTTTAGCTGTTGGTACGTCTTCCCTTTTCTTTTTATCATTACTGTAGAGTCTTTTGGGAGAAAGAAAAGGTCAAAAAAGAGTGATGCGCGTTTTTTATGTCCTTTCTCTTGCACGCATAAATGGCAAATACCGTATGCTGCGTTTTTTTTTGTTTCAAGGAAAGTCAAAAAGCCAAACTTCTAAATTTTATTTTTAATTTTTTATAATTGCTACCGTATTTTAAACCTATTTTTTCTCAGCTGGTGATTGGCTTCAAGGACCTCATGTTTATGCTCTTTATCAATATTATGGAATGTCAAAACATGAAATTGAACAACTTTTTATTGCTGGATTTGGATCAAGTTTATTATTTGGTACTTTTATTGGATCATTTGCTGATAAATTGTAGGCATTTTTTCTGTTATTTGAAAAGAATCATCTTTATTTTTTAGTGGCCGAAAAACAAATTGCTTCCTTTATGCTGTACTTTATGGTGGAGCATGTATTACTAAACATTTTAGCAGCTTTGAAATTCTTATGCTTGGTCGTCTGCTAGGTGGAATTGCGACTTCAATTTTATTCAGCGCATTTGAATCTTGGCTTGTTTTTGAACATAATAAAGTTTGTTTTCTTCTTCTTCTTTTTCCATGTACAATTTTCAATGTATTCAGAGAGGTTTCAATGATAACATGCTTTCAACAATTTTCTCCCATGCAACACTTGGAAATTCTCTTGTTGCTATTTGTGCTGGGGTTGTTGCTCAAACGGCTGCTGATATGTTTGGATTTGTGTAAGAAATTTTTTGTGTAATGCTTTTATGAATATTTTGTATTTTTTTCTTTCCTTTTTAGTGCTCCTTTTGATGTTGCTCTTTCAATTCTTTGTTTGATGGCAATTTTATTAGTTTTGACATGGCCCGAAAATTACGGTGACTCAAAGGCTGCTCTTCATACTTCTTTTGTTAATGCTTATAAAACAATTCGACAAGGTAATAATTTTTTATTTTAAATAACATTAAAAATAATGCTCTTTTTTAGACACAAATGTTTTGTATCTTGGCTTGGTTCAAAGTTTATTCGAAGGTGTAATGTACACTTTTGTACTTGAATGGACTCCAGCTTTAACGGAAGCAAATACAGAAAATGAAAGGATTCCACATGGATTAATTTTTGCTGCTTTTATGGTTGCAGTAATGATGGGATCATCCATTTTCAAATTACTCTCAAATTCATTCAGCAGTGAATCTTTCTTACGGTAATTGTTTTTAATTTTTTTTAAAAAAATGTACAATCATTTTTTAGGGTTGTTCTTTTGCTTGCATCTTTCTCTCTTGCAGTTCCAATTCTTGTTCCATCAAATGCTGCCGCTATCTTTGCCGCTTTTATTCTTTTTGAAGTCTGTGTTGGAATCTTCTGGCCTGCAATGGGATACCTTCGAGGCAAATATATTCCTGAAGAAACTCGTTCAACAACAATGAATTTCTTCCGAGTAAATTTTTTACATTTAATTACATTCTTACAAGTTATTTATTTTACAGGTTCCATTAAATATTATTGTTATTGCTATTTTATATCAAAACTTTTCAATGCATGTTATCTTCCAATTTTGTGTTGGACTTCTTTTGATTGCAACAATTGTTCAGTTTGCTTTTTGCCTCAATTGCAAAAAACAAGGCATCCGATATCCAAATCTTGCTAATATTCCTTTAGCTGCCAATGAAGAAAAACAAGACTTGAATTAACATATTTTTGATGGGCTTATATGGGTTTTTTTTAAATTGTTTCTTATCTAATCTAATGCATATTTTATTTAAAAAATTACTAATCGATCACTATTAAGTATTACAATTTTGTAACATTCTAAGGTTTTATAAAGAATAAAATAGTTTTTTTAATTATTGGTTATCTGCAGAAAATTTTTGTCATTCTGATTAGAGTCTGCTGAGGCCAAACAATAGTTTTTTTTTGTTCCAAGAACCGAGAAAAAATATACTGTAAAAAGGCAGAAAACATCAAGATACCGTATATTTTCTTCATAAAATATCATCATGTGATTCCAGCTATGATTACTGTAATTCTATGTTTAAAATTATAGTAAGCATGAATAAAAATGCAGTTTATTTTTTTGTTTGAGCTATTTAAATGCAAATTTTTATCGATTGAATTTTGGCCAAACATTTTTGAAAGAGATTAGGTTTGAGTATAGCTTTGTTAAAAAGCGCCCGCTTTATCGCCATCTGAAGCAAAAAGTTGTGATATCATTTTAAATGTGCGAATTAATATAGTGATAAAATGGAGGCTAGAATTCATGCTTATAGAAATGACAGTTGCTTGATCTTCTTAAGTAAAAAAGGTTTGTAAAAGTAAATTAAAGCCCCTTCAAAATTTTCAAGCAAAATAGTAGAAGTATATTAATAATATCATATTTTTACAATACAAGATGACAGTAATATATAATATAATAACGAAACATATGATGTTTACAAAATAGCAAAATAACATCAACAAACAATAAGTCTGACAGAAAAACAAAAAAGAGGAAAAACATTAGAAAAAATCACCCGCAAAAATAAGTATAATATAATCATATTGGAAGAAAAATTGATTGACTGGAACATTGACAAAGTTATGTATTTATTTCCGATAAACATTTGAAGACGTCGGTTGTGAAATTACTGATGAACTGGAGTATGGTCGAAATGTTGTACCACCTACAATTCGTTTTACTGGAACTCCGGGCAACGCTTGAGCAGGACGTTTTTGTCCAACTGAGTATGATGTTGATGGAAGACCAAATTTTTGATGAATTGGATAAGTTGGAATTGTTCTTTGAGTTAGATAAGAATATCTTTGAATGGATTGTGAACCTGATGGCCGTGAGGCAGCGCCATTGTAATGACTTGAAGGTAATGTTGCATATCGTGAAGGTGTTGCTGCTGCAGAGGCTGAAGCTGATAATGGCTGGGCTGCTGTGACATTGCCTTGGCATTGATTTATTGTTCGTCGTTTAAAATCTGTTCTAATCATTTTCCTGAAAATAAAAAATTAATATATTCAAAGAAAGTATATATGCATACCCTGTTCGAGTTTGAAGACTTTTAGTTATATCAGCGCATTCTTCTTGAAACTTCTCTAAAGCATTCGATAATTTTGCTGCATCACCTTCTGTCCATTTCCTAAAAATTTAATAGTATTAATTAAAACGCCATTTAAAGAAACTAACGTTTCACCAGCAACATGAATATTCTGGGTTAACTCTCCTAATCTTTTAAATGCTAATGCTGCAGTCATAAAAACTTCTGTTAATTTTACCATTGATGTTTCAGATGAATTCGTTGTTGTAGCTGGCTGTTGATGTTGAGTTGACGGCTGAGCAGTATTTGCAGTGTCCGAAATAACGTATTGTTCCATGATGAAATAAGTTCGTTGAAGATTTTGTGGATGAAGATAAGATTGTTCTAAAAAAATAAAATGGTTTTAAACAAACAGTTACGGTTACATATATAAATTACAAAAATTTAAAATAAAGATATAGAAATCGCAAATTAACGATTATAAAAACCAATTAACACGGTATATAAAATAATTTTTTTTAACATTGAACAAAAAATAATTAAAATATGGATTATTCTTAGGTAATTCAGAAAGTTTTTGCGTTTGAATATACTTGACAAAGTGTTCTTCACCATTAAAAGACACAAAAACTTTCTGAACGCCCGATAAATATTACAAAAAAAGCATAGCATTAATGTTCCCCTCAAAAACAGATGAATTTCCCCTCAAATTTTTTATCCCTTCAAAAACAGTTAAAACTCCCCTCAAAAATAGAAATATGAGGGGACTTTCAGCCATTTTTGAGAGGAAATTCATTCAAATTTGAGGGGATGAAAAAATGTGAGGGGAAATTCATCCAAATTTGAGGAGAGAACTAATATTTTTCCATAAATGACAAAACAACCAAAAAAAATAAATTAATTTTGTGGTTTTAATAGTAACATTCTACTTCAATTATATTTTAATATTATTTATAGCCAAAATTACAATCACGGACTTCATTTTTCGAACGCACTTCACAGGTTTTTTTCGAAAATTTTCGTAGTTTTTTTCTTTGTGCCATTTTCGCGCTAGGACTTTAAAAAGTGAATTGAAGTCCGGTGAAGTGAAGTGAACAGCGTTCGAAGAATGAAGTCCGGGATTGTACAGGGTGATTCAAGAATTTTTCCCAATTTTAAAACGTTATAAAAATTTTCCTACTAAATTTAGGAGAAATTAGATTGCACCATTCAACTCAGCTCTGGATAGGAAAATTTTTGATATCAAAAAAATTAAAAAATAAAAACTTTTTTTTTCGAGTTTCACGTACTCCCCCCTGTGGAAAAAAATCATTTTTTGGTCAAATTTCTCTTTTTTGCCTTTCTTTTCATTCACGAGTTTTAAACAAAAGGAAATTTTGCATAGTTCGTTGTTTTTTGAAAAAGAAATGAAAAAAAGCAAAAAAAGAGAAATGAGACCAAAAAATGATTTTTTTCCACAGGGGGGAGTACGTGAAACTCGAAAAAAAAAGTTTTTATTTTTTAATTTTTTTGATATCAAAAATTTTCCTATCCAGAGCTGAGTTGAATGGTGCAATCTAATTTCTCCTAAATTTAGTAGGAAAATTTTTATAACGTTTTAAAATTGGGAAAAATTCTTGAATCACCCTGTACGACAAATGTTTCTCGGAGGCAAAATGTTGTAAATTTCGTGATATATTTGAGAAAAATAGTCTTGATTGCTTCAAAAGAAAATCAATGTTATTTTCCAAAACTATTCGTTAATTTTAATTTAATTTAAATATACGTGTGTTTTTTTGTATTTGTCATTTATGATTAAAAATATATACTTTAAAGCACACCTTCAGACAAAATTTGTAAAACATTGTACCGTTTTTCCATTACAAATTTAACATTAACTTAATAAAAATGCAAAACAATTTTGGGAAATAAGGTGTAAAAAGGGTTTTTTTGTTAACTTTCTGCAACGAGCTGTTTTGCCCCTTTGTGTGGCCTTATTTTTGTCCTTCTTCCTATGGATTGTCATAACACTTTCATTCAACTTTCCTACTTTACAGTGCAACATATATTTCCTACCCGGTATGTATAATTATTTGAGCACTGGCCAGTGTAGCACGATCCAAGGTGCTTGATTATCGGGGCATTGGAGACAACAATAGTTAGAGCGTGTGTATACAGAAGGACAACTTACGGTATTCCTTATCATTAGTTGTGGAAACGAGTTTTGTAAAAAAAGAAGAAGAAAGAAACTTGGAACGTTCCAAAAGTTTACCATCCAAACCTCATTCCTGCTGCATCCATCCAAAACAAGCTTCAACTTTTGCAATTTTTTTTGTAAATATGATGTACAAGTTCCAAAAATAAAACTGAATGCACCAAGTTCCTTCATGAACGCATTCAAAAAACAAAACCTGTTTGGGATCTTGATTTCCTCAATATAGATTTTGCTACAGAAATTTTCAATAATGCTTTTTATGATGTTACTAAACCATTTCATGTTTAAACCTTTTATCCTACTTGTCAAAAAAATACTATTTCGAAGTTCCAATTTTAAAAATGTAAAATATGTTTGATTGATGATGAACAGTTAATGTGATTGTTCAGATGTGACGTCACGCAAAGATCCAAAATTCTCAGACCCCCATCCTTACCGTGACGTTTTTTCATTTGATCTTTGCCGATTTTCATATGAACAGGCACATTTTGCGTACCCCCCACCATTGTTTTCCCGATTCCACCTTTTTCCGATTAGAATCGATTCCGATTCCTCTCCCTTGCTATTCAGATTCCACTGATTTTTTTCAGCAAAATTTTTTCGTGTGAACTTATTTCTGTTAAGCCCGCTTTTAAAGCATCACAAAAAGATGAAAACAAAAAATAGGAAGTATTTAAATTACGCATTTTAAACCATAAAAATGAGTCTAAAGATACATATGTGTAACATAAAAGTAAAAAATTATCAGTTTTGGAATCGTTTCTTTTATTTCCGATTCCATCGATTCTTTTTTCGCTTCCACTGAATGGAATGGGGATCGGAATCGATAAACGGAATCAGGATCGGGAAAACAATGACCCCCACCCACCCATAAAATGCGTGACATCACGTCTGGACAATCCCTAATCATAATAAATATCTTCTGCAGTGAAACATTTTAAAAAGACTTTCTTGAAAAAGGCGGTATAAAATTTAATGCTGTAGTGCCAACAATGAAAGCATTTGTCAAACAATACCCCTGGGTAAACCGACAAGGCCGAAACATGTCAATTTATAGTTACAAACTTCCAAATTTTAGTGTTATAATTTAAAATCAGAAGAACAAGTGGCTGCCAATTAATTTTTTAACTTACATGATGCAAAAGAAAGACGTAATATATTATTTTATTATCATAAATATTTAAAATAAAAATAAACCTTTTTCCCATGATAAAAATTACATAAATAATAAATTACCCCCAAATAGCAATTTCAAAAAAATGATATTTAAGCATTTCCATTTTTAATCAAATGACGATTATGAATTGTATTTTCATCGCTATCAATTGCAGATACAGTATCTTTCCATGTTTCAATTATTTTCTTCAAATCATTAATAAATTTTGGCTTTTCTGTATCTTTGTATTTGTAAGTGATTGATGAAACAAGAGTGTGATAAAAATCAATGAGATGACCTTCTGTTTCTTTTCTGAACCATGTCGTATATTCTTCTGGAGACATTTCGGTTGATGAATATGGCATTGGTAATTCTTTATGATCAATAATTATGATATGAATTAAAAACCAGTATGGTATTGCACTTTTAATTGAATTATTACCATTGATGGATTCGGGTAATTCTTCAATAAATTTTATAAATTGAACTCGAGAATTTATATAATTTGAAGTTCGACATGAAAAATGCTAAAAATAAATAAAATCAATTTACTGTATTTCATAATACTCAAATATGACCAACCTTCAAAAATACATTAATAAGAGAGCGTAAATCATTTGCATGCCGAGCAGCACTTGCAGCATTTACAGGACGAACAAGTGAAATATGAAGAAGAAATTGTTCAAAGACAAAAGTAACAAAGTTATGAGTTTCTTCCACTGATGAATTAAGCATTTGTAAACTTCGAAAATGTCGACTAAATGCTGCTAAATGATCACCAAGTTCAATCATATACGGTGAAATACCAGGTTGAAGATTAACGATATCTTCTTTAAGCATTGAACCTAATACCATACAAATTGTTGTTTCAATTGATGACATACATTTATCTTTATAAAAATCAAGTAAAGGCTGTAAATGTGCAGCACCATTACGGTAATGTTGAGATAAATGATAAATCATATTTAAAATATTATAATTTTGAGTTTGAATATTACTCATCCGACGACCAAATGACCATTGATGATTAGATGTTCGAATAATTTCACCTGCTCGATTTGCAATGTACATGATAACTCGACGAACAGTTTCTTGCATAGCTTCATGAAATTTCGAATCAAAACGACATTTTTCAAGTTCATCAATAAACAGTTCACTAATCTAAACAAATTTAATAATTAAATAAAATATTATAATATACATGTAAAACTTTCTTACTCCAAGATAACCAGTTCCTCGCTGAGCAACACCTTCTTTAAACATCATATCTACAGCATCAATCATAGAACTGTATCGTTCACTTGTATAAAGATTATCAATAGCTGATAATGAATCAGTAATAACAGATCTCACATCACTTCTTTGACGATTTGCACATGAATGAAGAACATTAAGAATGTAAATAACAGATGGGCTGTATTGCGAAAGTCGATAACTTATCAATTTTCCAAGCTTTTCCGTAAACCGTTTAGCAACATCCGATCCTACAACATTTTTTTATTTAAATTTTTAAACTCGAGGATAATTATTACCGATAAGTTGGAATTGTGCAAACCATTGATCAAGTTTTATTGCAAGCCCAGATTTTTCAAGGGATTCTTGAACTTCAGAATCTTCTTTCAATTCAGATAAATTCTTCAAAATTCCATCAATATCATCAACAGCTTTTTTGATAATTTTTGTGAATTCTTGCTCAGCTTCTTCACTATCCATAGCATAAAGAGATACTACTGCATGATTAACCGTTAAAGAATCATTACGTTCTAATGCATCATATAAATTTTTAATAATATTTTTTCGAGTATTTTTATCCATTTTTTCAATTGTTGGACGAATATTTGAAGAGAACCAAGAAAGTGAAGTTAAATTATCATTTTCATTACAGATATTTTTAATTTCACGAATAATATCTGCTTGACGAGTAAAATCTACATCATCCCATTCAACAATAAGCTCTTTGAGAGTAACTTGATCATTGAGAATTTGACGAGTAATTCTTAAATTTTTCATATCTCCTAATAATTTTGAGAATGCAGTAAAATTTTCTTGCAACTTTTTTCCAATTTCTGTTGCATTTCGAGCTGCATCATTTACTTCAGAATGAAGCATTCGCTGCATAGAATCTAATGTATCAATTGATCCTGCTTGTTCAACCAATCTATTTGAATTTGATTCAATCTAAATTAAGAAATGAATAATTTGTTTGTTTTTTAAATTTTAATAGTTACCTCATGACGAAGATTGATATTCAGAGATGCACAAACTGATTCAACAGTTGACAGTACTTTTTTGTCATCCAAATGAATATCCTGGACAATTCGAGTAAGGAATGAATGTTCATCAATTTTTCCATTAACATAATCCTCAATTTCTTGAGCACTGCTCATGCCTAAATAATTAAGTCAATTAAAATTTTGTATTCATTATTTTTGCGCTTCCGCTTTCCATGAAAATCAGGCTCCCGTTCCCAAAACTCGCTCTTGCTTTTGAGGGCGCTCCCAAAAGTGATCTTTTTCTCCTCGCTTCTGCTCCGCTCCTTTTGGTTCATATTTTTTAATTAAAAACGAAAAACATAATCCGAGACTACTACTTTTACATGAACGATTTAAATGAGTCAAATCAGGATCTGAATTTGACGTTTTTTTTGTTTAGCAGGATTTATAAATCCTTTGTTTCCAACTGCAGCCCTTGAAAAACTTGTTCAAAAATTATAAAAAGTATTTAAAGCGCTAAATAAATGAATAAATTTTTATAGATTAATTTAGAGGGCTCTATCTTGAAGGCGCTCCTGCTCCCAATCGTTCCCTTTATAGGTATAAATAGGTTCTCCCGCTATGAGGAGCGCGAGTACACTGATAATTATACGACAGCATACTGTAGATATGAGAAGATAATAATACTGGTTAAAAACCACATTAAATTATAAAATATATTATCAAACACAACAATTTATTCAAATCAAAGACATATCTATTCCTAACAAACAACTAATAATTCTATTCTCCTAAAGCAACAGCTTTTTCAATGATTTCCTTATCATCTATTTTACGATAAGATGTAACTGAAACAGGTTGAAAAACTTCAGTAATAAGTCCTCGGCCAATTGTTTTTTCAGCTTTTCCACTTTCTCGAAGAGTAAAAGCCATATTTTTGAGAATTGGAACTTGATTTAAAAATAATAAATAAGCTGTTGTATGTTCACCAGGCATGAGAAGTTCATTCTTAAATAAAATCCGACCAGGTTCATCCCATGTAGAACAAAAGATTCGATCAGTAAAACCACTCCGAATTCCAAGTTTTCTGCCATTTTCAGCTTCCGAAAGAAGATAAAGTTCAGTTTTTAACAAATTTGTTGTAACAATTGAACCCGGGCTTCCCATCCACATGCCACGTTCAACGCCTTGAGTTTTTAAGCCTCTGCATAAGACACCACAATGTTCACCAGCAGTCACCTAAAATTGAATTACAGTAATACTGTAACGAAAAATAAAATATTACTTGTTTTACAGACTTTTTAAACACTTGAATATCACTTGCAACAGATTCAGATACTCCTCCAAAACCTTTAATTTCAATCTTTTCACCCTTTTTCAAGGTTCCCTGTTTAACAGTTCCAACAACGACAGTACCCCTTCCAGTAATTTGTACTCGGGAAGCAATAGGCATTAAAAATGGTGCATTCTGTTGTCTTGATGGTTCATCAAGAGCATCCAAGGCATCAACAAGTTCTTCAATACATTCAAAATTATCACCTTCAAGAGCTTTAAGAGCTGAACCAGAAATAACTTTAACATTATCTCCTAAATCGATAAAAATAAAGCTGCGACATAAATTTCTTCAAACAACCAACCATCAAAACCATGTTCAGTCAGCAATTCACGAGCTTCGAGTTCAACTAATTCCAAATTATCCTGATCAACCAGATCAGCTTTATTAATAAAAATAATGATATTCTTTAGACCGATTTGTTTAGCAAGTAATAAATGTTCCTTTGTCTGAGCCATAACTCCATCGGTTGCAGCAATTACCAAAACAGCAGCATCCATTTGAGCTGTTCCACAAATCATATTTTTAATAAAATCACTATGTCCAGGACAATCTGTATGAGCATAACGCCTTTTTTTACTTTCATAGCCGATATGAGCAATATTAATTGTGATACCACGTTTCTTTTCTTCTTTACCTTTATCAATTTCATCAAATTTAATATATTTTGCACCACCTAAGATAATACAAAAATTTATAACATTTTGATTTTAAAGAAGAAAAAACCTTTTTTGGCTAATACACGAGTAATAGCAGATGTAAGAGTAGTTTTGCCATGATCAATATGACCGATAGTTCCAACATTCATATTTACTTTTGTTTCTGGTGATGATGTAGAATAGAAAGAAGTCGTACGCAAACATGATGATCTCGGAAAAGAACGAGATAACAAACGTAAACTACCAAGAAGAAGTAGAGAACTCATCTTTGACTTAATACATTTTGCACCACCTAAAATAATACAATATTTACCATAATGAATTTAAAAATTACTTCAAATGTAAAAAGCCGGTAACGAATCTTTGTAAAATGAGCTGGCACAGAAAAGGAGGATATTCCATAACTCTCCCGTAAGAACTCCAACAAGTTATGGATACTTACGGAACGCATTTTCGCGGCGGGACAATTTTTTACAAACTGACCACAGATTAAGAAGCTGTCCAGATATTACGTCATCAAGAGATAGGTAGGTAGGGCGAAAGAGAATTATGACGCCGCTTTGATGTTGCGCCTAACATAAAAGGGATTGTGTGACGCATAACAAGGTAGGGGTATGAAAAAATCGACATTTTAATGACGTAATATCTGGACAGCCCCTAAGAATGAAGGCCTGGGCCAGGACCTGCTAGACACGTCTGCTGTTTGGTCCGTAAGCCCTTAGCGGGCCCGGCCTGTGGGCTTAAGCAGAACTTCATACGTTTTTTAAAATTGCATACTTTAATGTTTTAATAAAAAAAATATGAAAAAATTATGTTCATTAAAAAATTCCATATTTTTGGCATATTTTTTTATAAAATAATACAAAAATGAGTAAAAATAATTATTCATAACAAAAATTTTAAAAAAATGCGTTTTGAATTTTTTGAACAAGACCCGCGGGGCTGAAATTTTGGGCCCGAGCTCGGCAGGTCCAGCTCGTTTATTTTATGTCAACCCGCAATCATCCTTACCGCAGATCTGCTCAAATTAAAGAAATAGTTTTTTTAAATTGATTTTTTTATCTTTCATCGATACTTAATTATCATCCATTTTTCGCAGACCACAAACTTCAAAAATTTTGGAAAAATCAAATTTTCCTCAGATATGATTAATTTTCTAGTTTTAAAGGTTTTTCAAGCGTGGAGAATTTAATGTTCAACTTTATTTTTTAACTGGTTTACCTTCAGAAGGCCGGATTTTGAAGAAAGCCCCGAAAGAACAAAAATCAATTTGGGCTTTTCATACCTAGCTACCCATTCCACATATTACCTTTGAAATTCCAGGGTTTCGCTATGACACGGTGCCTGTCAGTAATATGTAGAATTCTAGGAAAAATATATGGGAACTTTAGGAAATCTTTTTTTATAAGAGTAAATATGTTTCTTGATAAAAAAAAGTTCTCATTAAAACTAAGCTTTAGTATACCTTTTTGTAACAAACCCAATTGATTAGGGTTAAGCAATTTTTGGGATGCTGTAAATTGCATAAAAGCTGGAACAGTTTTATCATCCGTTTGTTGTCTTGGGAATTCAAATGGATTCTGAAATTAATATATTTTTAAAAACCTATTTTAGTTTGCTTCTAATTTAAATCCACTAACCAATTCAGAATTAATTGATACTTGTTTCCGTTCTTTCATTAAATCTTTTTTCAAGCCTTCTGTTTTATTGGATGTTACAGTATCTCCACCTTCAATCAAATTCTCATAAGCAGCGATATGAAGGGATAAAGTGCTGCTTTTGGTAGTTGTGGCATCAGAAGAATCATTTTTCCACCTCTTTGGTTTAGCATTCTCTTCAGCTTCATCAAATGCAGAAACAGATTTAAAAGGTTTTGAATGTAAAGTATTTGATGAAGATTTTTGCCATAAAGATGAACTTCTTTTTTCATTGTTGACAACTTTTGAATCTGTATTTTAATGTTGCTGCAGTCCTTCGTTAACTTTTGAAATAACCTTCAATTTTAAAAGTTTAACATCCGAAAATTCTCATCTGCAGTACAGTAATTTTTGTAATTCGAACTATATTTTAAAGGAAACTATTATTTTTTTAAAAACTGCAGCATTTATGTTTACCAAAGTCTTTGATATTACTGATTGATTTGCTATTTGATTGAACAAATGATTGATTCAAACATTTATGATTTTGATTCAAGTTGAGATTTGAGAAATGATTATTTTCACTAACAGTTTGAAGAATAGATTGCTTTTTCAGCGGCACAAACTCATCTCTTGTTGTCATCTTCTAAATCTTTATTTACAAAACCATTTAATAAATTATAAATCAGTTACAAGCAAAAAGAAAAAACGAAATTAACAATTTCAGTGTCTTAAAAAAGCTTTTTAAAAATTCATTTTGAAGAATGGTTGCGAAAAAGCACAAAAAGAATGCATCAATAGATGCAATATATATGTATTAACAGTCTAGAATGATGCAATGTTTGAAAACATAAATATTGCATCATTCTGTTCTTTCAGAATAAAAGTTTTATTCACAAAAAATACACATTGCCGAGTAAGGAGGAGCGATTTGCACTTCAAAATATGGTATTTCAAGTATGAACTTGAATCAAAAAATGAAACTGATAAAAATTATGCTGCAGTTTTTGTATCGAAAATTTCTAACAAAGGAAGAAAACTGATTTGAAAGTGTTGGGGATAATTTTGTATTTTAATAGTTTGCATTATGTTACTCAATCTTTATAACATTTTCATTTTTTAGGATGCATTTGAAAAATACTTTATTGCTGAAATAGATGAATCAAATATTTGTCGTCTCTCAAATTGTTCTCTCTTCACAAATTCATCAAAACTTAAGGCCAAATGTATTGAATTTCTTTGAGAATGTCTCAAAACTTCAAAGCCAATTTGTGATTTTGAAATTCTTGATAAAGATTTTGCTTTGAAATTACTCAAACATTCATTTTGTAATTTTTTAGAAATTCCAAATGAAAAGAAGTGATAATTTTTTTCTGTAAAATATTTTACACTGCTGTGTTTTGATTGTTTTAATTTTTTTATGATAAGTAAAGTATCATTATTATTTAAATTGTTTCATTTTTGTATTTGAACTTAGACTTACAAATGATCAAAAACTTTTTTTCATGTTCCTTTTTGCTATATTTCTTTAAATTTTTGATATATGTCTTGTCAATGTGGCTCCATGTTTTACAGCACTTGGAATCTAATGCCATTGTAAACTACGATTATCAATTATCAGATTATAGTTTAAATTATTTATATCTGTAAACAAATACAAATGATTCTGTTAGATAAATTTTACTAAAGTAATTTTGATTGAAATTTCTACACCTTTTGTTCCACTGCAATATCCCGATGTTTAAGATAATATTGTTATACGAAGTACTTTCTTAAGTTTAAGCTAGTAGTGAAAGCTAAGACAGATGAAGGAATCTAAATTTATTGAAAAAATTTTGGAATACATGTCATTGTTTGGCAGGCACTCTTTGTAGGTTAAAAAAATATATTTTTAAGTGGTGCAACCAAAAAAAGAAAAGATTGTGTGAAGGAAGTCCAAAAAGTGAACATGCCATGGCAACGCGTGTATTCTCTCAGTTTTAAAATATTCTTTTACACGTAAAAAAATTTAAAATATTTTTTGCGTATTAAATTTTTTTCTTCGTTATTTAGAAAAAAGAAGATTACGGTGGAATTTGGTTTGCTTCAATGCTTTCAAACGGATTTCAATTTATTTGCGACAAAAAAGGTAACATTAAATAATAATACCGGAATAATCCGTTAATAATGGGCTCTGGTGCAAGTACAACAACAACAAAAGTTGATCGGATAAGAATTGACTCAAATGGGGATATTTGGAAGAAAAAGTAAGCATTTTCATTTAAAAATTCTATAAACGGGTTTAAAGGAGAAAAATCAGTTTTGTGAAATTCGTGAATGAAACAAAATAAAATATTTTAAATATAAAATTATGAATAGCAAAATAATTTAATGAACTTTATAAATTTTTTAGAAAGGACGGAACTGAAAAGTTGTGTCGTCCAACAAGTGGCATTCGACCGTTAAGTGGAATTCAAAAACGTATTAGAAATCGTTCTGTTTGTTTATAATTTAGTTAAGCTATTTATTATTGGCGTAAATTTTATAGAATTCATTACACTCAACAAAAAACAAAGAAGCGCATGATTCAAATGAAACGTTAAGTTCAAATGTGGATAATTTAAAAATCGTACAAAGTGAACTTGAAGAAGATGTTGAAAGATTAAAGCATGAAATTCAAAGATTGGAATGGGAAAAAGCGGAATTAATAAGTGAAGTATCTTTTCATAAAAATGAATTAAAGCATAATGTAAGCTAGAAATGTTATACAAAAAATATTATTTTAAAAAAATATTATAGAATCATAACGGGTTTTACAAAGACCAAGAAGAAGATGCAAAAAATGTGGAGGCTGTGGTAAGATTTTAAAAATTAATTATTTTAATTTTTTCTTCTTCAATTTAACCAAATTTTAGAGATCTCAAATGGATCAAAAATTGTATGAAAATTTAGTACAAAAATTACAGTATCAACTTAAAGAAGAGCAAGAACAACACAAAAAGAGATTAGAATTTGAACGAGAACTTCGAGAAAAGATGGAAGATGTTGTACGAATTCATTTAGGAGATGCATTCTTATTTGATGCAAAAAATTCATTTGCACATGACACTCTTCCAATTGTAAAATCGTTTGAAAACGTTAAACCATTTTGCAGAAATCTTTTATCAAGTCATGGACGTTTGGTAATTGTTTAATCTTTAATTAAACAGTATTATTATATTAATGTGTTTTAGTCAACTCCGGGAAATACTTCAACAAATTTTGTTGAAACAATTCACGAAGAACCAGGTGAAGAACGTTCAACTTCACAAGCAGAAATCATCAGAATCCATGATGAAAGTCCAGAAACTCGAAATATTCGTCCATCAACTGCTGATGTTAAAACAAATTCTATTACGTCACCGATTAAAATAGGTTTTTGGATCTCAAAGATTACGGTAACTTAATATTAAAATTTTTAAGGAAGAGGAGAAAGTGCTCCAACGTTATTTAAACGTTCAAAATCACGAGAAAAAAGAAGTCAATGGAGGAAAAAGAAAATTGATGGTGACAAAGAAAGTATTGACAGCCACAGTATCGATGATGAAATTGATGATATTCTTAGTGGTTCATTCTCCAGTATATCAGTAAGTTTTTTGAAGAAGTCGGATCCAAAATGATTCAATAAAATTTTAGAATTCAATTGGTTCAAATAAGCATCGATCTGCAAAAAGTCGAGATTCAGGATATTTGGAATCTGCAAACTTTGATACGGATTCAAAATTAGATGTTTTAAATTTACCTTAAGCAAAAAAATTATGGCAGCCATTTAACAAAATTCTTCTATATTAAACGATTCGATTAGTATTTCTTGATGTAAATATTAGAATCTTATTTTAAAACAACCAACATTAAAGTTTTTTGAGAGCATAAAAAATTTTATTGTAAGAACAACATAACAAAAAAAGTCTTTCTGGATACACAAGTAAACAAAGTATACCGTTTTTAAACACCCGAAAAGATGATTAATAAATAAAACAACAACTGCAATAAAAAAAAATAGAAGCAATCATCCAAATATCATTGTTGTAGAATACGAGTATCCCAAAACTATTCACCACTTTTTCCTTTGAATAAAAAATTAATCAAGCTGGATGCTTTTGATGGAGTATTTGAAGCATTTGGAGATGGCTGAAAAAAACAGTGCATGAGTATGTAAAATCAAAAACAAAGGAAACTTACAACAGCAAGAGAACGCATTCCAGGAATAAAATGATTGGATGTTCTAAAAAATATCACCATTAATTAATCATACGGTTCAAAGAAAAATATTCTTCCACACATTTTTACGTAATGATAATAGTAAACAAATAACTTACTGTGGACTAGAAAAAGAAACATTGTTTGGACTTTTATCTGCTACTGGATTTCTGATTGAAGGTGTAGCAACATCCCAATCACCAGAATCACATCCATATGGAACATTAGAAGAATGAATAACTCCAATAAAGTAATTATCAACCAATTCGCCATTTCTTTGAAGAGCTTGTTCAGCATGAACTTTAGTAGCATAACGAAGATGAATCCAATTACCATCAGTGGTAGGAGTGGCAGTTTTTACAACTTGTCCATGACGACTGAATAAGTCAATAACTGATTGAGCACCTTTTTGTTTATCAAATCCAAACACAGTAACCCAAAAATCACGTTCTTCAATAGATGGTGCTGGTTTTTTCTCTGGTGAAGTCTCATCGGCTTTACGTTTAATAGCCGGCAATGAATCATTCAATGAACGCAATGGTGGTCCTCCTTTGCTAAGACGTGATTCCTTTTCATTTTTTAATGGATATGGAGAGAATCTTGCTTCTCGTCCAGAACCATCTTTACGGGAAGCAAATGTATTACTTCGGCTGCATGATGGAGAAAAGAGTGTTCGAGATGGAGCTGATTTGAAAGAAGAATTAGCATCTAAAATAGGTAAAAGCTAAACATTTGATATAAAAAAGAAATAAACATACCACTGTCAATAAGTTTACTAATATACTTGTCATCCTTTTGCAATTTTGGCTTTTCAATAAATGCAGCAGCACCAAAAAAATGTGGAACACAATTTCGATCTTCAACAGCACGTTGTTGATTACCTTCATTTTCATTTGCAGTCGTAATAGTACTAACATCAAAATTTGGATTTGGTGCAACACGTTCCCCAATCCGTCGATTTGCGAGTGGCGTTGATTGAAGCATAATACGACGTCGAGTTGTAAATGGAGAATCCAATCCAGTGATTGTACTACGCCTTTGAATCTCAGCATTGTTACGAACACTTTCTTCAATTTTAAAATTCATTTGTGATTCATTCACAGTTCGAAAGCTGTCGTTATGACTTTCATTAAAAGTTTTACCATTAAATCTTGTTGATGAATTTAAAGGTGAACCATTAGAGCCTTCATAGAAGCGACGAGAACTGAATGAATTATTAAAATCCATAGTTAAAGATGAAAAGTAGATTAAGGTAAATATGAACAAAATAAATTTATGATTAACTCAATTTTTAGCATTGACAGAAAGGCGCGCTTTCTTTTTTGAAATAAAAAATTTTTTAACGTCTGCAATTTTTCTGTGCTCTCTTTCGTTGTAAGAAAATTATTAATTTTTTAATTTTCTTTTGTGTAAAAATTTTTTTATTTTATTTTTAAAAAGATATTAGTTTATAAAAGTGAGACATCGTCGTATTTCTATAATTTTTTAAAAAAAAGAATATGTAAAAAAGTAGAAAAAATAGAGAATTGCGTCGAGTGGGAAGAATTTTTGTGGAAAATTTTTAAATAGATAAAATAAATAATGAAAGAAATGTAATGGTAGGCAAGTTTACCTAAAATATGTTTTCAGAGCCGCAAATTAGTCCAAAGTAAGGGGGTGGAGATTGCTTATTTAAAATCTCAAAATGTCTTATTTTATCTAGTACGAATTCAGTTTTTTCACCTTAAATTTGGAACCAAAGGGGTGGAGATCTCCACAATCTCCATAAGGCAGTTGCGGCCCTGTCGAGGAATACCACGAATGCGTGTTACAGCTTTACAAGAAACTATCAAACAAATACCTCGAAGAAATGGGAAAAATGACACTGAGTTAAAGAACTTTTTACAAAATTGTCGGTTCATGAGACGTTGTAAAAAACATACAGTAATACCTTGTACATTTTTGAAGAGATTTGCTTCTTATAAAAAATTGTTTAAAAATGTTACATAATTTTAAATATCCATAACTTTATTCAGCTACATTAGTCATTAATAATCTTTTACAGTAATCACAATTACATAAAATACAATTATGGTAAAATTACGGTAGTTTTGAAAGATTCCTTGTAAATTTGATCAACTTTTTCTAACATCCAAGTATGTTCAGAACCACCAAAAATTTCAAGGTATTGATCATTTTGAAGATTTCGAGTCTAAAATTAAAACATTAATTACTTGCAAAAACAATTACAGTATACAACTTACATTTTCAGGGAAAGTTTGATGCCATCGATAAAAATATTTGTTTGCAATTACGGATGCAATCATAGCTTTAAGAGAGAACAATGATTGTCGGCATGCAAATGATGTCCATTGTAAAATTGTTTCAAATGTATCATTTTCCTAAAAAAACTTGTATTAATACTCTGTAAAAATACAATAATCCAACAAAAACTTACATCAGCAAATTTTTTGCAAAGTGATTGTTCAATTGTTTTTCGGATTTCAAATTTTTTATCTGCATCAAAAAATTCAACAGCAATCAAAAGTCGTGAAGCATATTCAAGATTGTAAGATTCAGGCATTTGAAAACATGTTGTATGTAAAAATATTACGATTGGTTTTACAACATCAATTTTATGATCAATTGAAAATTCACGATCTTTAAAGATCCAATTGGATTCAAGGAAACGTTTCTTCATCAGCTTGCTTGTAATATTGATGATAATTCGTCGGGAAGGAACATCTCCATCAGGACATTTAAAAGTGAAGTCACTAAAAATAAGTAGGTTATCATGATTACAGTAATAGACATGGTACAGTATGAAAGTGGATAAGATATATTCAACATTTTGTTACAATGGCGGCAAAGATCAAAGGGAATTATGATGACATTAATAAAAAAAGTCCATCCAAACTCGACGTAACGACAAAATCCAAAATTCTGAAATCCGCTTACCCTTCCGTCACGTTTTTTTCCTTTGATCTTTGCCACTTTTTAAGGGAGCGTCACATTTTGTCTACGCATGATATCCAGATATCAAATCTTGACCCAAAAAATCCTAACCTTTTCTTCAAAAATCCAAATCGATAATCAAGTTCCATTTCTTTTGGATATTCATCATACATTTTCTTGCATAGCTTTTCAAATGGTCGATAAAAATATGTTGCTTCCAAATGCAGTTCAACAAAGACAACCATTTTTGTAATCTGTTCTGATTGAATTGCTTCAAACATTTTTGCCACAAAAGTTTCGGAAGTTTTGAATTCATCTTCAGCTGGAATTTCGGTCATCTTGATTTGAGGAGATGAATCTGGAAATGAATTAATTATTTCAAAAAAGGACAGGTTTGTTCAAGGATGACATCAATAAGGTAAAGAAATGGCGGCATAGATTAAAAGAATAGTTACAAGGGAGCTAAACTGTATTATGCAAATTAGCATCTGGAGATAATATTAGTTAAAGAATCTTTGATGTCATCGTTACCATCGCGCAAACCCTAATGAATAAATCAATGAAAAAAACTTACACAACAAAATATTCATATCATTATTATGATAAAAGAGATCATAAAAAATAAAGCAAGAACCATTCCAAACTTTTGTTGATTCATGTCCCATAGAAGTATTTGCTGTTCGAAGATTTATTCCTTGAAGCGATAAATCCAAATGCCAAATTTCATTACCAAAAGCAAAATTGGTTCCAAATTTTCCATGAAAATTTGTTCGTTGATTTTGATCATCTTCTGCACCAGTTGGGATTGTAATTATCCATGGATATGTGAAGATGATATTATTTTTTGATGGATCAGCAGCAGAAATTTTTTGATCTTCTTCAACCCGTTCTTTGAAGTAGAGAGACATTTTTGGAGGAAGCAATCTATCAATGGAACAAGCAAGTGTGATGAAAAAATGCAAAGAATAATTCCTAAAGCACTAATTAGTCAAAAAAACGTAAAAAATTAGGCAAATTCATTAGTTTTTTTAGTGAAAACAAAGTTTCTAAAATTCTTTCATAAAATATGCAAAATTTGTGATAATTGACTTTAAAAAAGCAAATTTATTAAATTATTCAGTTAACACAATCACCACAAATACATTTGATATCTTTTATATCCAAAATTGCTTTCGTAGATAATGATTCTGAAAAAATATTTGTAAAATCTCGAAAAATTTCATCAGAGTTGATTTTCAGATGTTTCTGTCTAAAACTTTTAAATAATTTTTCAACAAAAATTATTGTAAAACTTACATTTATAGGAAATCTTTCAATTCACTAGTAAAAATCACTAGTAAAAATATTTATGAGCAATTGTTGTGGAAAACATTGTATAAAGAAGAGAAACTGAATGTCTTCCCCCTGATGCCCTGCTAACGGTCCTGCTTCGATGATAAAAAAAATTTGTAATCAGCGTTGTTAAGCGATATCAATGTACATAAATATGTTTCTTCCTTTAAAAGTATCGTATTCTCACCAACAAGGCCGTAGAGAGGGGGGGGGCATTTGGGGCACGTGCCCCCCGAAACTGGGGAAAACCCTTTGATCTTTTGCCGCCGCCGTGTTAAGGCGGCAAAAGATCAAAGGCGTGCCCCCCCTGAAATGAAAATGCCTACCCCGAAATTTTTTTCTCCATACGGCCTTGCTCACCAAAACAGGATTGGCTATTCAGATCTCAATATTTGCAAATTGATAAATAAAAGTTTTTGTGCACTTTAGTTTTATCATATTAAATTATCTCAACACTTTTTTCCTTGCAATTAAAAAAATATAAAATATAATTTTTTCAATTTTATAATACATAAATTTACTTTTATTACCTTTTTTGTCTGGTAATAAATTAAAATTCTTCGTGGCAGGTATATTTTCTGCCCCATTTAAGTCAAATGATTGCTTCACCCATTTTTTCATTTTTTGAGTACACTTTTCTTCATCAGGTTTGTTTTAATAATTGTTTTCTTACGATACTGTAGTAATTAGTGCTTTAGGAATTACATGGAATTTTATTGATATTTTAATGAAATAAGTTACTGTAGAAAATTTGTATTGTTTTTGCTTTCATTTATAATAACATTTGTGTGTAACGATGGCGTTATAAATCAGTGTGGTACCTGTTCATTTTGATCGACTTCAACCTCTTCGGCATGTTTTTCTTTGATGTTTACAAAAAATAGGCTCCAACTCCGGAGTTGGAGTAAACATTGTTTTTAATGCTTTTGGTTTTTGAATGAGTATTGTCCTACACAAAAGGTATACGTTTTGGTTTACAAACCCTTTTTGGAAACCTGTTTAAAAAAACAAATTTGCCTTTTTGTATACTTTTGCTAACAAATCTATTTTTGTATGTCTTCAAAAAAATCTTACTTTTAAATTTTTTCAATATAACCTTTTTTGGAGAGAAAAAAAAACAGTTTTACAAACAAAAGCTTTCTTTTTTGAAGTGAGAACAAGTAGCAGCCGAAATAAATCACAATCGGAGAGAGAAGACTTTTTGATTCATATATTCTTTTTTAGCTAAAAAATGAATGTGCATTGCGGGAGGCTGGAGACACAAGAAAAAAAAGAGTCAAGCAATTGTTCAAAGTTGTTTTTATACAATAAAAAAAATCAGTGAAAGACAGCAGTAGCAGCAAAATTTTCTCTCAATCGTTTTATATAGAAGCATCAACATAAAAATGAGAGAAAAAGGCTGCCGATAGCGTGTATATGCGCACAAAATATGTATGGTCGGAGTTGCGCAGTAAAAAGTAAAGGAACGAAAGAAAAAAAAGTGATTCGTTGTCGTCAGAAGAAGAAGAAGAAAGAAGAAGAGTGACTCGAAACCCAATCGTCGAAAGACGGTCCCAAAGCATTATAACTCTGCGACGTGCACTTATATTTTTCAATATATAGCAGCAGCGCAACAGCACATCTTTATGTCAACCTTAAAAAAATTTTCAAAGGAAAAACTGGCAAGAAAGGAAAATAATAAAAAGTTTTTAATAATAAAATAATTTTTTTTTATATTCCATTCTGTGTTATCATTTCCTTCTTTCTTTCTCTCTCTCTCACACTTCTTTTTCATATTTAAAGAAAAAACCCATTTATCTTTTTTTTTCTCTTTATCCGCAATTCCTTTGGATTCCGTCCAATTATTAATGATGGCGTTCCTTTTTAATGTGCGGTAAAATCACCGCTTTTTTTTACGATTGCGCCTTTTTCAGGTCGCGCCCTGGTTGAAAAAATATGCTTTTGTTTTAAAACTTCTTTTTTCCATCTTCTTTCTCAAGGCGATCTTCTCTTCCTAATTAGGCAGTCAGAAGATGAAGAAGAAGTAATATTGAATGTTGATAATCAATGTTAAAAGAACGAAATAATTTTGTTTCTCAAGTGTTTGTTTCGCTCTTATCGTTCAATGTTATTATTGTTCTTCGTTGTTTTTCAATATTTTTTTAATGATTAAAATTGGTATTATTAGGCATTATATTTTTTGTGAATCATTAATTCTAACCTTTTGAAATTCTTCTTTTCCACTGATTTTTTTTTGAACAAAATTAAGCGCGGCACGCCTTCATATTTATCATTATTTTATTTTTTTTTCATTTGTGTTTCCTCTTTGTATCTATTTTTTAGCAAACAAATTTTTTTTGAGTTTTGTACAAGAAATTTTTTTTTGAGGACGACAGTGTGCTCCGTATTCATTTTTTTTCTACTTTTTCTTTCCGTTTTCCATTTTTTTTTCTTAAGCCGATACCCAACAATTTTTTTAAAGATAAAATCATTTTTTTCTTAGTTTTTGCTTCAATTTTGACCCCAACTATCTCTATTTTTTCGCTTTTGCTTTTGATTTTTTTTCCTTCCACATATTGCCTATTTCCGCATATGTGTCACTGTCAGCTCACTTATGACTTTTTATTTTGGATTCTTTTTTTTCTTGAGGTCGTTAAAATTATTTATTTTTTTAAAAAAAAACTTTGAAGCTAGTCTTTTTGAATGCTGTTTTAAGCGAAAAGAAAAAAAATGTGCAGTTAATCATTGAAACCGTTAAAACAAAAAAGATTTTCAAAAAAAAAGAAGAACCAACAGTTTTTTTTCGTTGAAGAAAAAGTCGATGCATTGCGTTGATAAGCTGTTGCACGAATTTTAAATCTGTAAAGCCATTATCTCTTTGAAACGGATCCCAGAAAAAATAACTAGGATGCAAATAAAATTATTGTTTATTGCTAATATTATCTGATCATAAACGTGACCGAAAATTATTTGAAATGGATGTTTTTGCTTGTTTTTTATCTCTTGGCAAATTTAATCCTTCTAAAAAACGTTTTTTTAGATTTTTAATGCACAATGAAAAAATTGAAGCGTCGTTTAAGTCATGCATTTCGGTCTTCCTATAAATCAGATGATGAAGGGGCTCATGTATCAGGACAGCAGCTTGTTGATTCATTTCATACTATTGATTTAAATGGTGCTGCAATATTACAACAAAATTATAATCGTTCAAATTATGGTACACATCGAAAAGGACATGGCAGTCAAGGATCATTAGCAACATTAGATTTATCTGATTCAATGAATCATATCTCCGATCGATTAAATGCTGATGGAATTATTATGGAAGAAGGACATGGAACCTTGACAAATGCATCAGGGATTTATCGACGACGTGGATCACGAAATCAGTTATATCCACCAAATTTTATTCCTGATCGACCTATTATTTCAAGACCAGTTAGTTATTACGGGCATGTTAGCAATGTTTGTGAATATCCTGTTAGTTAAAAAAAAAATCTTTTTCTTTCTTTCTTAACTGACAGATGATACTTTAGAATTGCGAACCCCAAGTACTTATCCGTCCAAAATCGCGTCGAACATGCGACGTTAAATCAAAACATAAGAGCTTTACTGAACATCTTGTTGGTTCTTTAAAAAAAACCGGAAGACCGCTCTTTGGGCATCGAAACAAGGGTAAGTAGTTCTCTTTTTTCTTTCTTTCTGTTAAATAAATTAAATACACAAAACATGTCATGATTTCTCTTAATCATAAAAAGAAATTTCGTTAAAAAAAATTATTTTTCCTTTTTGTTTCTGAATCATAAAAAAACATCTTTTTTCTTTCCTCATTTTTTTGCAAACGAGGCTATTAAATTTTTGGGATAATTCAAAAAAAAAGAAAAATAGAAGAAGAAAAAGATGACACGCGCCAAAGAATTTCTTTTTATCTCTCAAGGGAAAATATATATGTATGCTTGTAAAATTCAATGGCTCTTGTAAAAAAAACTCAAAAAGTCACCAATCCATTTAATTTGTGTCCTCTTCATGTTTTAAGAGTGTTCACAAGAAGACTTGCGACATAGATAAATTGGCTTATGCTAAGGGAATAACGGACGTAAAAAAGAATATATATATAAATATATGTGACCAGATGTCCTTTGGCAATTGACCATTGTAAGCTCTTTCTCTCTCTCATTCTCCTCCTTCTTCTTCTACACTTCAACACACAGTAAGAAGCTTAGCTTCTTCTTCTTTCTTTTTGTCTTTCTCTCACCAAGTTAGCAAGGCTTTTTGAAAATGCCGTTAGGAGAAGCAAGTTTTTTTTGTTCCTCCTTTTTTATATGTGCTGTTTATGGCATGTTCCAACGTCTCTTTTTTTTGTCTTTTTTCTCCTTTTTTTTCGCCGTTTTATTCAGTCCTTTTGTGGAGGGTTTTTTAACCATCCGAAAAAGAGAGATAGAGAGTTACTGCGCACGCAGAACATGCAGGCCGCCATTTCATATTGATTCTCTTCCCTTTTTTTCTTCACTTTTTTCCTCTTCTTCTTTCTTTTTTTTTGCCGTCTAGCACATGCATTAGTCGCTAGTGACACTTGTCTGCCACCAACGACAGCAGTAGTAGTACTACTACAACCACAACGACGACTACTGCCTCTTTCCATCTGTATATTAAGCTTCAGCTAAAAGAAATCTGCTTTTTAGGCATTTGACCTTAACATTTCTCTCTTTCTTCCCTCTTTTTTTTTATTTCTTTGCGCAGTATTAAAAGAATTTTTATTTTTTGTTATTGTTAAAAAAAATTATTGTAGAAATATTTTTTATTACTTTTTCAAATTAATTGGCGTTAACACTGTTATTATTCATAAAATTTTCTGCAGCAGCTTTGAAGACTCACCTTATTGTTGCGCGAGGCGGGTCTCTATTATTTCCGGTCTCGTTGGTCGCGTCAACAAAAATTTTGTTACTTTTAACCGTCTTCATTCATGCTTCCCAATAAAGCTACTAATAGCCTTCGACACTTGTTGCTGTCTTAAATATCTTGTGTGAAATATTTCAAAATATTTCAAAATATTAATTATGTCAAGATCTGCAACATTTCATGATTTTTGTAATCCAACTGCCGCTGAAGAAGCTGCATTTTTACGAAATGTTCAATTAGGTCGTGGAGGATTTCGTGGTTGTGATTTACCTTCAACTCCTGAAGATGATCTTCCATTATCAGAAGGTGCTGAAACATCATCGGTAAATGGACAGCATAGGCGAAATCTTTTAGCAAATAATACTTTTTCTTCTTGGTTACAATTATTATTATCAAAAAAGCGACGCGGTAATATTATGTCTTTCTCACATAGGCCATCATTTATGAGGCCATCGATCTCATTATGTAAGTGTAATAATAGCTTATAATTTTTTTAAAATTTATTTTCAAAAAAAAATTATTAGTTCACAAAAGCGTTATTTTTATTTTTTTTTTATTCATCATCACACATGTGTTGTTTTAATCCTTTAATAATTACACACTGTCAATATGTCAATTTTTATGCATTTTTTATTATTAAAAAAATATTTGGAAAAAAGGGGAAAGCAAAAAAAATATGAATAATCCTATTCTTTAAAATTTTGCTTTATTTATGTAATTTTTCAGCTGTTGTACATGAAACAAATGCATTAGGTTCTGATGGTGAAAGTATTGAAGTTTCACCATGTACGAGTGATCAAATGTCGACATCTTCACATGGACATTCATCTTGTGGTAATAATCTTAATGGTGAACATCATCAAAGATACATTCCAAATGTTAAATTACGTTCAAAACCAAATAATAGGCGATGGAGTGAGGTTTGTGTGAAAACAAAAAAAAGAAGGATTCCCCATGAGGAATTTATTTATGTATTTTTATCCGTTCCTTTTATTTTTATAGCAAGACATTCAAAAACGACTTTCATTGCCTGCTGACATAAAATTGCCACAAAATGTTGTTGAAAAGCTTAATAGAACTCCAACCCTTGATAATCCATTAACAAGAAAAAGTCGTCGTGCGTCACTTGTAAGTGTTTTTTTTTTGCTTTTAATTTTCTCTAACACCATCCTCTCTGGTTGTTGTTTTCTTTTTATGCCCTGCATTAAGATACTTTAATTAGCAAAATTTTATTTTATTAACAATGACATTTTTCTTTCTTCTTCTTTTTTTATGGTTATTATCTTTTTTTCAGAGCGAAATTGGTTTTGGCAAACTTGAAACATACAAAAAAATGTTTGATCTTGGTGAAGGGACATATGCTACCGTATACTTGGGTGAATCATTACTTACAGGAAAGCTTGTTGCATTAAAAGTAAGAGAGACATAAAGATGATTCATATACAATCAGAGTTGTTTTTTTAAAGGAAATCAGATTAGAACATGAAGAAGGTGCGCCATGTACTGCAATTAGGGAAGTATCATTATTACGTAATCTAAAACATGCAAATGTTGTAACATTACATGACATAATTTATACTGATCGAATTTTAACACTTGTATTCGAATATGTTGAACATGATTTACGAGATTATATGGAAGAAGTGGATACAATGATAAATTTAAATAATGTTAAATTATTCCTTTTACAACTTCTTCGTGGCCTTGCATACTGTCATAAGCGACGAGTTTTACATCGAGATTTAAAACCACAAAATTTATTAATTAATAATAACGGTGAACTTAAATTAGCTGATTTTGGACTTGCTCGAGCTCAATCTGTTCCAACTAAAACTTATTCAAATGAAGTCGTAACATTATGGTACCGACCACCGGATGTTCTCTTGGGTAATTAGCTTTCTTTTTTCTCTTTTTCTTTCTTTTTTCGAATTAGCACGAATTAGTATAACAAAATAAATTTATTTAGGCTCAAAAGAATATTCATCACATATTGACATGTGGGGTGTTGGATGCATTCTTTACGAAATGTTGACGCGCAAAGCCATGTTTCCTGGTTCTACGACGGATGAACAACTTAATTTAATTTTTCAAACACTGGGCCCTCCAACGCGAGAAAAAGCTTCATCATTATTCGAATCACCAAATTTTAAGCAATTAAATTTTCGTCCTTCTAAACCAAAACCTTTAACAAAATTATCTCCAAGAATAGATGGTCAAAGCTCAGATTTATTAGATAAATTTTTAAAGGTAAATAATATTTTTTAAAAATAACTTTTTTTTGTTTTCTATAACAAATTTATTATTATTACAGTATGAAGGACGTGAAAGAATATCAGCTGCCGATGCCATGCACCATTCATTCTTAAGTAATTTTCCTTCAGCGATTTTCTCTTTGGGTGATAATGAATCGATTCTTTCTGTTCCGGGCGTTCGATACGTTCAGGAGACATTTGTACATTCACGAAACTTGCCAATGGTACATTCATCAACGAGTATGAACGGTTTTACAAATCAATCTAAACAAACCTTCCAAAAGCACACTTAGAATTAAAATTTTTTAGAAAAAAAGAATTATATAATTTTTTTATATTTGTATTAAAAACGGGTAATTACTCGTCAAGAAAAAAATCTTTTTTTTTGTCTTAAAATTTTTATTTTTAAATAAGAAAACCATGTCTTTGAAGATGTTTGTAAATCAAAAGTTTGCAATATTTTTATGAAATTATTTTGTTTCTTTTTTTTGTTATTTCTATTCTTTCTTTCATTCTGACGGTTGTGTTTTTTTTCTATCTTTCTATTCTTAAAAAAAATGATTCGATGCATAAATTGTAATTTAAATAAATATATCATTAATTGATAATGTTGCTAGATTTTGTGAATTAAATTTTTTTTTCGGAACAACAAAAACGAAAAAAAGAAAAGGAAACGTTGTCATAGAAACATACAGAATAAAAATACGCATTATGATGTGAACATTGCCAGAGGCAAAAAGAAAAGAAGGAAAAATCGTTGTTATAGCTTGCATGCTATGAGTGATGACGAATTATTCCTTCCAGAGGTATCCCAATATTTTTAAATGTTTTGAGTTTGTAATTTAACAATGTATTTTTTAAGGAAACAACGCCATCAAATTCACGAAGCGATTTAATTGGAAGCTTATTTGGAAGTGGAACAACCACTGCAAAGGTTTCAAAATCAATTTTCTTTTTTTGCTTCTAAACATAATGTTTTACAGAGAGAAAAGAGATCTGTTGAAAACTTGTTCGGAACAACCGCACCAACAACTACAACTGCAAATTCATCGGCAAGACCAAACACAACACAATCGGCATCATCGAGGAAGCGGCCGACTGTTACATTTCAAGATCCTCCGGTTACGGATTCAAAAAACACAATTCCAACCGAAACAAAACCCGAAACAACAAAACCTCCAAGTACGGATTTATTGGATAGCTTATTTACAAGCTCTTCTTTAACTGGTAGTAGACGACGTCAACAAGATACAAATTCCACACAACGACCAGCAACAACAACTGCAACTGTGAGTGGAAGACGAACAATCGACTTTTTAGATGAAAATCCGCCACAAAGAACTGAATCTATTCCAAAGTAAGAGGATTTAAAAAAAGAATTGAAATAATAAAAAAATCCAAAAAAAAATTCTAGTCGACAAAATGACGCTGAAGTTGAAAATTTACGAAGGGAAATTTCAACATTGAAATATGAGAAAAGTGAAGATCAAGAAACAATACAAAAGTTGCAAGCAAATATTTCAAAATTGAAAGATGATCACAACAAAGAAATTGAACAAATAAATCGAAGACACAGGTAAAAAATCAAGATGAAAAAAAGATGTTGGAAGGACTTCGGAAATAAATTTTTTTTAAAAAATTTTAGAGATGAAATTGAAGCTTTAAATAAAAAACATGAAGTGGAAATAAGTCAAGTGGAAAAAACTGAAAAAGCACAAGCCGATATTTTAGCATCAATAAATGAAAATCAAAAGTAAGATTTTACAGTATCAATAAAAGTTAGAAGATGAAAGAAAATTTTTAAGCATTTTCAAAGACGTTATTGAAAGGATAGAAGTAATACAAAATTCAACATCAACCATTCAAGATCAGGTTGGATTTATCAAAGATAAAAATGAAGAAGCTGAACATGTAATTGAATTTGCAAATAATCAAGTTGAAGAAGCACAAAAACGGTAAAAATTGTATTAAGGTTAAATTAAAAATCATCTGTTTTAGATTATACAAAGAGCTTGAAGAATGGGAAGAGAGAAAACGACAAAATAGTTCTGCCATTGAAATAGAATTTGACAAATTAGCCAAAACTTATAAAGAAGAAATTGTTGAAGTTTGTTACTTTATTGATTCAGAGAATGATGAAATTAAATTTATAGGGAAGAGAATGGATTCAAAGAGAAAGAGATAAATTGTATGCCGAAAAGAGAGCATTTCAAGAAGAGCAAACAAATATCATTCTTTCATTCGAGAATCGAAAAGAAGAACTTGATGATCTAAAATCAGAATTTCTTAAAAAAGAACATGATTTACTTGTAAGAGTTGTAAATGAAAGATCAACACTTCAACAACAACAAAGAGAATTTGAACATCAAAGAAATGCCGATATTATCAGATTACGGAAAGAAGCCGAAGAACTTGAAGTATGTTTTGCTCAAGTTCAAAATTCCTTGGCTGCAATTGAATCTATCAGAAAGGACTATGAACTAAAAAATAGACACGTAAGAAAATCAAATTAAAGAAACAAAACAAAAATTTTTAATTTCAGTTACAAATTAATGTGGATATGCTTTCTGAACATCTGCCTTTACATTTACAAAATCAAATTAAATTATAATTTTTATTTAAACTGCAAAAAAACTTTCGATTTTTAAAAAATTAAATAAAGTTTTAAACTAAAAGAAATATGTTGTCACATTGAAAATTTTTTCAAAGTATACTGTATTTTGCATGAAGCATTTTCAAAATCATGACGAACATTGCAAAAAAAGAAATAATTGTTAAAGTTCATTTTCAACTTCATGAGCACAACATCGTAAAAGTTGTGATCATGAAAAGCACAAAGAAATCCAGATTTTTTCTTGTTACATTCACAGCCGATTTTTTTTTATTCAGACGTGAGCCCAACACTGACCTTTAACAATTATTTCTTTTTTTCTTTTTTGTTATTGTATTCAAGCTTGAAGATCCTGTCAATCAAAGCACATTGGCAAAATGTTCTTTCATGACAATTTTAACATTAGTGTTAGCAAAATGATGCAACATATTTTTTTTGAAAGCAAGATTACCTGATTTTGATAATTTATCTCTTTTGATAGCTTTAATTCTTATCGTTCAAAATGCCTCTGGAATTTGAGCTTCCGGAGACAATGGATCTTCCGTCCATTGAAGAACATGTGCTTGAAGGTTGGCGAGAAAAAGATACTTTCCGAAAGTCACTTGAGTAAGTTAGCCTTTTTTTACCTTTGTTTTTATACCTATTAAGTATTTAGATTAAGTAAAGATCGCCCTGCATTTACCTTTTATGATGGACCACCATTTGCAACTGGTTTACCGCATTATGGTCATATCTTAGCCGGTACAATCAAAGATGTCGTTACTCGATATGCTCATCAAACAGGACATTATGTTGAACGTCGATTTGGTTGGGATACGCATGGCCTTCCCGTTGAATTTGAAGTTGATAAAGCTTTGGGAATTAAAGGTCCCTCAGATGTTTATGAAATGGGAATTGGAAAATACAATGATGAATGCCGAAGTATTGTTATGAGATATGCAAAAGAATGGAGACAAACTGTTGAAAGAATGGGTCGATGGATTGACTTTGATAATGATTACAAAACTCTTTATCCCTCTTTCATGGAAAGTGAATGGTGGGTTTTCTCTGAATTGTTCAAGAAAGGCTTGGTATATCAAGGCGTAAAAGTTATGCCATATTCAACTGGTTGTGCAACACCTCTATCAAATTTTGAAGCTGGACAAAATTATAAAGATGTTCCAGATCCAGCTGGTTAGTTATCGATTATAATTGTTTAACGACATCCAGATACAACTCATTTATTTTAGCATTTGTTGCATTCCCACTCGTAGATCAACCAAATCGTCGTTTAATTGCTTGGACAACAACTCCATGGACTTTACCATCGAATTTAGCATTATGTGTTCATCCAGATCTTGATTATGTTGCTGTAAAGCCAAAAGATTCAAATGTTGAAAATGTTGTTCTTGAATCTGCTTTGAAATCCCTTTACAAGAAGGCTGGAGAGTATACTGTTGTTGAAAAATTCAAAGGTTCAACATTGAAAAGCAAAAAATATGTTCCACCATTTTCATATTTTGAAAGTTTGGATACTGGAAAATTTTATCATGTTTTGACCGGGACTTTTGTTACAACTGATCAAGGAACTGGTATTGTTCATCAAGCACCATATTTTGGAGAAGTTTGTTTTTGATTGTTAAACTTTGTTACAAGTACCGTAATTTCAGATTGATTTTTCGACATGTCTTGAACATAATGTTATTACAAAAGATATGAAAATGATTTGTCCTGTTGATGAAAAGGGTTGCTTCACTTCTGAGGTTACTGATTTCAGTGGACAATATGTTAAAGATGCTGATAAACAAATTCTTAAAAATTTGAAAGATCGTGGACTTCTTGTTAAACATGAAAGTGTTGTTCACAGTTATCCATTTTGCTGGAGATCTGATACTCCATTACTTTATAAAGCTGTTCCATCATGGTTTATTCGAGTTGAAAGGTTTGTTTACTCTACTTTGCTGGCTGAACTTATGTTTATTACCTTTTAGTATTGTTCCACAGTTGCTTGAAAATAACGAACAAACTTATTGGGTTCCATCATTTGTGAAAGATAAAAGATTTGCCAATTGGCTTCGTGATGCTCGTGATTGGGCTGTTAGTCGAAATCGGTTCTGGGGTACTCCAATTAATCTTTGGGTTAGTGAAGATATGGAAGAAATTGTATGTCCTGCTTCAATTGGTGAACTCGAAAAACTTACTGGAACTAAAATTGATGACATTCATCGACAACAGTAAGTTTGTTTAAAGTATTTTAGTTTCTCCATCATTTCAACAACACGATAAGTGTGACTTGCTCTCTTTTTCTTCTGCTCATTACAGTATTATAATATCTGATAATTTTAGTATTGATCATTTAACAATTCCATCAAAAATGGGGAAAGGTGAACTCAAACGTGTTACACAAGTTTTTGACTGTTGGTTTGAATCTGGTTCAATGCCATATGCCTCTCAGCATTATCCATTTGAAAATTCTGCCAAATTCGAAGCTAATTTTCCTGCTGATTTTATTGCTGAAGGAATTGATCAAACACGTGGATGGTTTTATACTTTACTCGTTCTTTCAACAGCTCTCTTTGGAAAACCTCCTTTCAAAAATCTTATTTGTAATGGACTTGTTTTGGCATCAGATGGCGCAAAAATGTCAAAACGTAAAAAGAATTATCCAGATCCAATGGAAATCTTTCATAAATATGGTGCTGATCCATTAAGACTTTATCTTATCAATTCTCCCGTTGTTCGTGGTGATAATTTGCGTTTCCGTGAAGAAGGTGTTAAAGAGGTCGTCAAAGATGTTTTCCTTCCTTGGTTTAATGCATATCGCTTCTTCCTTCAAAGCGTTCGCCGCTATCAAAATGTAAGTCTTATAAATTATTGCGATGCATAAATTTATTAATAACATTTTTTGAATAATATTTTACATTAACCTTACCTTATCATTTTAGGCTCATGGAAATGATTTTACAATTGTTCCACATAAGATTGAAAATATCATGGATAAATGGATTCTTTCATTCACCAATTCCCTCGTCAAAACTGTTCACACTGAAATGAAAGAATATCGTTTGTATACGGTAGTTGGACCATTAACGAAATATTTTGATGCTTTAACAAATTGTTACATTCGATTAAATCGTCCTCGACTCAAGGGTGATTCCGCTGATGCTCTCAAAGAAGATCATGAAGCTGCTTTATCAACACTTGGACATGTTTTGGTTATTATTACACAGTTGATGGCACCATTTACACCGTTCTTTTGTGAATATCTTTGGAAAACTATGAAACTTTTTACTTCTTTCACCGATGAATCAATTCATTTTGCAATGCTTCCGACTGCTGAAGAACAATATATTGATAAAGAAGTTGAACGAAGAGTTGCGGCAATGAGATCCGTAATTGATATTGTTCGAGTTTTACGTGAACGAAAAAATGTTGGTGTACGATATCCACTTCGTGAAGTTGTTGTTGTTAATCGAAGTCAAGAATTTTTGGATGATGTTGAAACTTTGAAGTCTTATATCCTCTCTGAATGTAACGTCAAAAATCTTATTGCCTCTGGGGATAAAGAAAAGCATGGTGTTCTTTTAAAACCAAATATTCAATTTAAAGAACTTGCTGCTCGTCTTAAAAGTAATCAAAAGGATGTTGTTAATTATCTCAAAACCAAAGTCACCCAAGATGAATTGGCTCAACTTCTTGATATTGGAAAACTTACAATTGGGGATAATTATGTTACAACTGATGAAGTTGCCGTAGTTTATACATTTGATCCTGCAAAACTTTCTGGTGGAAACGATGAATGGGAAGTACAAGCTGACCATCAATCGGTTATTATGTTAAATATTAAATGTGAAGATGATCTCCTCAAAGAAGGTTTTACCCGTGAAATTATCAATCGTATTCAACAACTTCGTAAATCTGGAAAGCTTACTCATTTTCAACATGCTGTTATTCATATTGTTGGACTTGATGCAAATTCTGTTCTTGAAAATGTTTTGACTGAACAAAAAGATGCAATCAAAAATCAAACGAATTCAACTATCGTTGTTGGGGATGTCTCTGATAAACACCCTGTTTGCTGTAAAGAATCAACTCGTATCAAAGATCTCTCCTTTGATCTTTGTCTTTTAAGTGATAATACTGTTTAATTTTGATATTGTGCAAGGATGACATTGTGAGTTATTAAGAATTATTTTTTTCATGTTTTGTTGATATTTAAATAAATTATTTATGTAATAGTGTTGAGTTGAAATATTACATGGAATGCAGTTTTTTTTGTTAGAAACTGAAAGAACTTTGTGTTCGAAAATGAAAAAGTTTTATTTCCTTTTTTGTTGTTTAACAGACGTTTTATCTTGTGGAACTGACTTGAGTGCATTTAGTTGTCAGTCAAATTTTTTGGAATTCTATTCTTTTGACGGCAACTCTCTCTGGATTTTATTTATTAAACTTATGGATATAGAAAGAGAGGGAGAGTTTTAAGATGTTTTTGGAATATACTCAACTTAGTATATTGGTATTACCAGAAAACAAAATAAAACATAAAAAGCTTTAAAAATTTGACAAATGCTCAAAAAAAGAAATATAATTCTTTGTAGTTTTTAACTGCCGATCTCTTTTTTCGGGTGCCGCCTGGTTTTGACCGTCGTCAAAACAATAATAAACAGCCACTTTAGCGCGCAAGCATTTTAGAAAAACAAAAAAATTGTCACTTGTTTCTTTTCTGTCTTTTTCCCCTCTTCTTTGCATTTCATTTGCTACCGTAGTTTTTCTTATTACTTTTTTTTCGCTTATTGTATTAATAATATACAGCGTGTTTTTATCATAATGTCGTTCGTATGCGCATTTGTAATTAATCTTTTCTCCTTTCGTTGCAGGGCTGGCTATTTTTCCTTTATTTTTTTCTGGTTTTAATTTGCATCAAATTTGAATATAATTAAAGTCACCTTTACAAGAAGGCATCATTAAGTTCGTTCTTTTCATTTTACAATTTTTCTTTATTCTATTCGAAAACTATGGCAGCTACTGGCTCTCGACATAAAGAAATTTGGAGTCCTGTTAATGAAAATGAAGAATGTGTCGAAGAAAAGAATGAAACAATTGATTTATCAACTTCAAAAACAATGATGAATTTGGCAGAGGTAGCGAAAATTTTAAATTTTTATTTTACCTTAATTTGAGATTTTTTAGAACCCATTTTCATTTCCTCCTTTTCCATTACCACCTGTATTTCCATTTGGTCATTTTGGATTAACAAGAATGCCTTTGATAATGCCGCCCTTAAATCAAGCTTTTCTTGCAATGTGCACAAAATCATTTCAACAATTTCCAAAACCTCATCGTCAATCAGAAACAAAAACTGTTTCAACAAAACAACTTCAACGTTCACCATCAAAAGAAGGGGGTGTTGCTGCAACTCAAAATCCTATTGTAAATGAAATTTTAAAAGATTCCTTGTCCTCTGAACAACACCCAATCAATCATAATGTTTGTGCAATTTGTGGGGAAGGGTTCCGTTTAACTGGTGATCTTGTGCATCATATGCGTCGTGAAAAATGTCGTTGGACCCCGAAAGCCTCCTCTGCTTCGGCACCCTATCAAATACCAAAACGTGAAAATAAGTAATTTAAATATCCTCTTTTAATTGTTTAATTATTTATGCATTGAACTTATTTTGTAATTTATTAATTCATTTTTTTGAACGATAATAATTAATTAAATTAGCTAATTGGAGTAATTCTTGAAATATTTATTGTTGCCGGAGAAATTGAGGATCGAATGAAATGTGATTGATGAAACATTGTTTTTTCTGCCAATGTTACTCCAGTCAATCTTGCAGCAAGTTTTTGAATTTGTCTTCGGTATTCTGGATGAAAAATGACATTCATACCAGTATGACAAAGTGACAAAAATCTATAAAAATTTGTAACCTTTTAAAAGGCAATTTAAATATTTTTTCATACCCTGTAGTTGAATAAGTTAAGCTTACAACAAGATCATTGGGTGTAAAAATGCCCCAACTTGCACCAATCATTACAACACTTGGAGCAGAACAAAGAACAATATCGAAAGCCGTCATAACAATAAAAATATTTAATTGTGGACCCTTTTTTCCTGTTGAATGGATTCCTCGGGATGCTTTCTAAATTAAATTTTGGGGTTAAATACCGTAATCAGTTTTACATGTTTTATATTACCTTATGAAGTCTTGCGATAATACAGAGGGAAATAAAACTGCTGACATAAGCAAATGGAACAAAAGTAAAATGAAAAGTTGAATAAAATTTACTTGTTGATGAGATAATTGCGCAATGTTGTGTTGAGGTTTGTCTGGTACTACCGTATGCCGAAAAAGCTGCCCCACCGAGTGACAGTAAAATACAACAAAAAATGATAGCAATAAAAAAGATTTTCATTTGAGTTGAAAAGATTTTTTTATAACTACCAGGTTTATGGACAGCAATAATTCTTTCTCTAAAAAATTGTAATTTTAAAAAATTCGTCTGGAAAGAAATGCTTACGCAGATGTTAAAATTGTCATCCAAGCAGGAATCTCAGTTCCTAAAATTAATGGAATCGGCCAATATCGCTAAAATGATATATTACGGTAATTGCGTAAATGTACAAATTAGAAAGTTACCGTATAAAAGCATTGATGAACGGTCATTGGAGTTGAGAAATTTCCTAATAAAAACTGCGTGCCTCTTCCAAAACCGGTAAGAATGTATGAAATGCCATTAACAATTTCCCCAAAATCTAAAGCAACATGAAAGAGATAATTCATTCGAAGCTCTCGATTTGTCCAAAAAACAATGATATTGACGGTATTCGCCAAAATTGCAACAGTTCCTTAAAAATGATGTTAATTGTAAACACGCGATTTCAAAGCATTAATCATACCTAATGATACATACAAAATACACATGAATAATGTATATGATGGATTAGAAGAATTAAAATCTTGTTCCGCCGCCATTTTTTTTTCTATCAACTAAACCGAGTGCCAAAGTTTACGGTTTTTAAAAAATGGTGTGTTAATAAAGAAATATTAATAAAAGATGCTGATTTATATTTCCTTTTTCTATTCAACCCCCTTCTGTTAATAACAATAAAAGGAAAGAAGCTTCTATTATATTAACGTCAAAAAGAAAGAATTAAATGATAATGAATGCAAAGAAATAGATTACTGTATTTATTATAATAAGTTTTTTTTGAATATAACTTTTTTTTTAAATGGTTAATTAACGTTGCTGTTGGGAATATTTGACAGTCAGTCTTGGTACTCTTTGAACCTTTTCAAACCCTCAAATTATATCTATTATAAAGGTTAACAAAACCTTTTTATTTATTTTTTATCCAACAATATTACCAATTAAAGACGGAAATAGATGTAAAAAAGCAACACAAAAGTGGAAGGATTTTTTTTGTGACAGTTTTGTGAAATGAAGTTTAACCATGTCTAAATTTGCATTTTTTTTTATTAATCTCTGCTTTGAAGTCAAATTTTAAACACCCCTTCTCATATCATAAATCACATTACAATGTTTTATGGCTTTTTTTAAAGTTAATTTTTTTGGAAGAAAGGTAAGCCATAAATGCATTAAAAATAATAAAGTTATCAAAAAAAAAAGAATTTTTATTTTCGTCATGTTGTCACTGAAAATGGCACATCACCACACATTGAAATAAATGCAAAAATTTTTATAAGGCATTTTAAAATCAAATAATTTCCCAAAGGAAACCAGATGCAAAGTTTTTTTTCTTCTTCTTCACAAATGTTTCTCTTCTTTCGTTTATTTTTTTTGCATCAAAGAAAAACGGCACCGTTAAAAGGCATTTGTCAAGAAATAAACTTATGTCAAAAAATCTTTGAAAAAACTTCGGCACTTTTTTGATTTCTTGAATTAACATGAACTTATCTTGATGAACGAAGGAGAGAATAATGGAAGAATAAAAAAAAGACCAAAGGAAAAAGTTCTTCTTCTTCTTCATCTTCTTTCTCGGCTCTTTTTTTTTAATCGGTTCAATTTAAACAAAATTTATTTTTGTTTCCTTCAAAGTGCGCCAATTAGTGACCCAAACTTTATGTTACCGCCCGAAGGGTGACAATGGAAGCAAGAAACAAAAAAAAGAGAGGGGGGGGGGGAAAGAAGATAGAAGAAAGAAACCCGACGTGATTGATTTTTATTTTTTCTGTAGTGGACGAGAATTTCAAAAAATGAAATGGCGCGCACAATTCTCTCTCTCTACGGGAGATCCTTGGAAGTGATCAGGGCTGTGCGAAACTGAGTTTTGTTCTGCGAAACGAAACGAAACGAAATAGGAATTTCATTTCGTAAGCGCGAAACGAAACGAAATTTAAAAAATCATGCGAAATTTCGCGAAATGCGAAACGAAACGAAATTTTTTTTAAGAAATCGAATTCAAAAATTCAATCACCAACTACAATAACTTTTAACAATTTTTTTGTAAACGAACTTTTATTATGATCATTTAGTGATGGTAATAGTCCATCAATAAGGTTTTCTTTTCTAGCATAATTAACTTCCAAAAAAGGCTTTTTCAATTCAAATGACCCGTGATATTGAAGATTTCATCTTTGCAACTAAACTTTTATTTGAGAAAAAGCGGCTTAAAAGCATACAAAAAAGTGCGAAATTCCTTAAAATTTTTCGCGAAACACGAAACGAAACGAAACCAGAAAAAAGTGCGAAATTTCGCGAAACGCGAAACGAAACGAAAATTTCGCACAGCCCTGGAAGTGATGGAACAAGAATGACAATGAAGAAGGCAAGAAAAACCTCTGTTTTTTGTAAATTTTTCAATTATCGGTTTCCATTTCGACTTTTTTTTCGTTGTTCATTTACGGTTTCACTTTTTTTGGTTGACTTTCAAAATTAAAGGTTTAAAAAAAATTTTTTCGTTTAAATTTTGTTAAATTTTTATATCTAATTTAAAAATCTTTCCCTTTTTTGAATAATCACACGGAGGAAGAAGGAACGCTGTGGCGGATTTTCTTTTTAATTTCAAAAACATGATTTTTTTATTACTTTTATCTTGATTTTTTCGACATCGACCCTCTTCTATTGAAAATGCCAAGTTCACTTATTTTTGAATTCAGAGACTTTTGTAACGGAGAAATCAATCTGGCAATTATTGTTCACGTTTTTTAAATCAGACACTTTGCAATTTTTTCGTCTCTTCAATAATATTGAAGAATTATTGCACTGTTTATATCTGTCATTTTCAAAAAAATGTAACAATTTGACCTTTTCCCGCCATTATATTATAATATTATATGTTAATCATAAACGTTTCATTTCTTTCTTCCGCAAAATAATTCATATCAGATCGGCAAATGATATTACCGCTATTTTACTTTTGCCACGACATATTTTGGGAGAACGTGAGATAAATAGATTTATCCCATTGAAAAATAAACCCCCCGAGAAAGAGAGAAAAAGAGCAGAGGAGAGAGAGGGTTGATGTTGCGCATTCCATTGCTGTTTTGCGATATAAAAAAATGTATACCTTTACGTGTAACAGAAAAAAGAAGAAGAATGCGATTCCTTTTTTGACCACGTCTTTTTTCTTAATATACAACATTGGGTGATAGAAATTCGTTATCGTTAAAGACAAATTTATTAACTTATTACTAAATAATTTCAAAAAAAAGAAAAAAAAATTGATTATTTTTTTATAACCTAACTTACTTTCATGTAACAAGTTTATAAAAATCGTTACCTCTTTTTTAACCTTTTATTTTTTTTCTTTGACCAATGTTTCCTTTTTTTACCTCCGATGTTTCTTTTCCCAGGTTTTTTTTCTCATTCAAGTTCTACCTTCTACCTTCTGCCTCGAGTCAATCAAATCAAAAGAAAAAAAACTAACTGATTTTTATTTATTTATTTTTTTCAGTTTTGTAGCGCGCTTTATTGTCGATTTTTTATCCCTGTTCGAATGAAGGATTCTGGTCACTCAAATTTTTCTCGTTGGAAACGAGCAAATTTACAAGCTTTTGATTGAAATAAATATCAAAGGACAACAATATTAGACTGCTGCTGCATAATTACAACAACAACAGAAAATTCCTTCCTTCATTTTTCTTTCAACGTAGATGTCATTAGTCGAAAAAATTTTAAAGTTCAAATTTTATTTTTTTATTGTAATATTTATTATTTTTCAAAACGGGTACTGTTCACCGGCAATTCCGACAAATGTGAGCAGAGAATTTCATAATAACAATAATAATAATAACAATAATGGGCCATTTGATTCTGATATTTGGTCTCTCATTGATCGGCAACCTGGTCTTCCTGATATTATATTACCAAGTTTATGCCCATCACCATGTATAAATTTATTTAAAGCACAAATGTATAACATATCAGGTGCAGAATGTGCATGCCGATGTTCAACAACATCACCAGGTTTTGTACAAAGTATTGGGCAATGTTCATCAAAATTAGGTATGGAATTTTTTTTGTGTCTTCTTCTGTTATCAATCACCAATCACTAATAAATCAAAAAAATTACAAAAACATCAATTATAATTGATTTAATTCTATTTTTTTTTGTCAAAAATACCTTTTTTTTAGAGGAGTGTCAAAACCCTGTTCGTTTTGAAGGTAATGTTGATTCTTCATTACTTCCCCTTTTCACATTACCTGCACCACAAGGTGTAATTGGTTCAAAAGCGAATATTTTATGGCACGAAGCTAAAATTAAATTAATTCCATCAGTTGGTGCTCGGTGTAATATTTCTGGAGTATATTATCTTAAAGACGACCGACTTTGGCAGGAAGCAGCTCCAAGTCTTTTTTATATTGATTGGTTTGAAGATAATGCAAAATTGTTTGTAAGTTTTTAAAAGTTAATAATTTTTGAGATACTTTTCTTTTTATTTATTTATCACATATGTTTGGTCCATAGAATTTCTTTCAAAAATGAGCGGGAATTAGGTCAATGTCAATCAAAAAAAATATAGAAAGAAAGAAAGGGGGGAAATCCAATGTGACTTTTCTTATGACATTAAAACTTTCCTTTTTTTGTTTTTTCAAAAAAGTAATAATAATAATAACTTTTTAAAGTGGAATGGTACAATATTAGAAGCAAAACAATTGGAAGGTACAATAATTCAATTAAAACTTGATTGCTTTGGTCATTCAAGAAATGCACATTGTCTTTCATTTCGAATTGCTGGTCAAACCGGGCCACTGCTGTCAAAAAGAAATAATAATTCTGGGCAATCAACAACAGGATATCAAGGAAGATTCGAAACAATTGTAATAATATTCTTAATTATTCTTATCTTTTTGGTAATCTTTGGCGCGATTGTTTCCTGGCAAATTTGTTGGGGACTTAAAAAATCTGAATTGATCTCAAATATTCAAATGCGAATACTATATCAGATGAAACAAGATAAAGATAAAGAAGCATTGGAGAATAGTAACAATAATCATCGATATCAATCAATTTCTCGAAATAGCCATAATAATAATAATTCACAATTAAACGAAGAAATAATTGATGAAACAAAAAGCGGAGACATGGTTCAACATGGAATTGTAAAACGAAAGCTATTTTTTAGTGCAGGTATGTCAGAATTACGGTAACTATTAATTTTGAAAATATTATTAAAATTTCAGAATTTTTTGAACCACATTTTATGATGAATCCTCCTCCCATGGCAGAGCAGTTTCTTCATGATTTACGAAAAATGATCGATCTTGCAAAGCATCGAATTCATGGCAGAAAGCATATCCCACAATTGGTTTCAATTCCAGAAGAAACAAAAGAACATTATGAACCTTATATGGAATTACACAATCGCCCCAATAACCTTCAAGTAACAACTCCAACAAGTTATGCAGCAAGAGAAGAAGAAAATTCTCCAAAATCAGTGAAATCATGTGATTCTGGTCGTGAATCAATGAGAGATGCATCAAGTACTGAATCGGTAGCTTCTTCGACGGATTCAAATGCTCTAAAAGCTCGAAGTCCTATTCCAATTCTACCAAATGGTGGTGTAAAAAATCTTGTGCATGAATTTGAACCACCTAAACAAGAATCCAAAAATCGAAAACCTGCTTCGAGGATTCCTGTAATTACTGGCTTTGCGAAATCTCCAAAACTTCCCTCAAAATCACATCCAATTTCGATAGCCCAACAGAAGACATTTGCTGAAGTACCACCTTTACCACCAAGAAATCGACCAACATCTCCTTTAAATAATATCAGCAACCACAACAACAATAATAATAATAATAATAATAATTGTGTTACTCCACCTCCTCCTCCATTACCTTCATCACCTCCCCCTACAAGAATATCTGCAGCAAATGGAATTCCTCAACCAGTTGGTCATGCCAGAAGAAAAACTTATGCCGTCTTTCCCACAGATCCTATGCTCAAAAAATCTCTTCCAAGACGAACAAAGAAAAAGCCATTACCACCAACAAACGGGATAATCGAAACAAATATGTAATAATCTAACTTTTATGCATTCCTTTCATTTTTTATTTATGTTTTGTTTTTATATTTTGCATTTCATTGAATTATCGAGATTCAAAAAAATGAATTATTATTTTCATTATAATTTTAATTTGCAACACAAGAATTTTTTAAACACGTTTTAATAAAGCTACGAGAATAACAAAAGTGCATGAACAGGAAATCAAGATTTGAATACAGTAACTTCTTTTTGAAATTATGTGGCTCATCATGGTGCTACTGTACCTTTCAAAAAAGACGCTTAAGCACACCATGTTTTCACTTTTTCTAGTCTTTTTTGTTTTTAGGAATTGCCCAAATCTTAAAATCCGAATTTTCAAATCCATCCCACTCGATTCGGAAAATTAAATTCTTTGATCTTTGACACTTTTAAGCTGAGTGTCTCGTCCTAAACTTTGAAATACAATATGATTTTAAAAAAAAGCGCAAGTAATGTTGTGTCTTCAAGACAGTCTGCATTTTTTATCACCAAAGAACAAATAAAAATCAATAAAATTGCATCATTTTTACATGTCTAGCCCTTGCATTTTGTTAGAAATGGGGAAGTATAAATAGCGAAGAAAAATAAAGTCAAAATCAGTCGATGTTCGAGTCAAAGCAGAACATCTTTTTTGCAAAAATATCTTAAAAACGATTTTTTTAGATTTTATAAACGTTGAATTTGTAGATGTCGATATTCTTTTCCCCTTATAATTAATTTAAATACGAATGTACGGGTTTTGTAAATACAGGTTTTAGATGGCATCAAAGGATGCATTCTTGCCGAAAAGGCAACAATCCATTCTTCAAAATGTTAGTGGAAAGAATCAATATTCAAATTTCAACTTGAATCAATCATTTGTTCAATCAAATAGCAAATCAATTAGTAATAATAAAAGCTTTGGTAAACTAAAATGCTGCAGTTCTTTACCAATAAAAAATAATTGTTTCCATTAAAATGTAGTTCAAGTTACAAAAATTAGTGTAATGTAAATGCAAATTTTCGTATGTTGAACTTTTAAAATTAAGGATTATCTCAAAAGTTATCGAAGGACTGCAGCAACATTGAAAATAGACTCAAAAGTTGTTGATGATGGAAAACGTCGATGGCATAAATCTCCATCAAATACATTACATTCAAAACCTTTTAAATCCGTTTCTGCATTTGATAAAACTGAAGAAGATGGAACCAAAAAAAGATGGAAGAATGAATCTTCAAATGCCACAACTACCAGAAGCAGCACTTTATCCCTTCATATCGCAGCATATGAAAATTACATTGAAAGTGGAGATACTGTAACATCGGATAAAGATGAAGGCTTGCCAAAGAATTTGATCAAAGGACAAAAACAAATATTAATAAATTCAGCATTGGTTAGTCAATTTAAAATAGAAGCCAACTAAAATAGTTTTTTAAATATATTAATTTCAGAATCCATTTGAATTTCCAAGGCAGCAAACAGATGATCGTGCAATACTCTATACCTCTCAGGCAATTTCCGCTGGTACCTTTGAGATTCCACCACATATGCTTATTCGAGCTCATCCATTTCGAAATGAAAGTATGGGATTCTTGGATTTGAATGACATCATTCAAATCCAAGAATCCTATCATGATGCTGCTGCAACTGGACAAGAAGATCATCGTACAAAAAACTTGCACATATACAAAGCTTATTTAATTTGGGATGGAGTCAATAAAAGCAGTGAAATCAAAAACTCTGATGCCAATAAAAGTAGGGAAATCAAATAAGAAATTCAACAAATTTTCTAAATTTCAAAAACAGGTAATTTTAAAAAAGCAATTTAGAAAATTTGTTGAATTTCTTATTTGATTTCCCTACTTTTATTGGCATCAGAGTTTTTGATTTCACTGCTTTTATTGACTCCATCCCAAATTAAATAAGCTTTGTATATGTGCAAGTTTTTTGTACGATTTCCCGACTTTTATTGATATCTTTGATATATAGTTAATAATAATGCTCAGTATTAATACCCCTTTTTAATGACTCATTTTGGTCGCTTTTTAAATTAAAAAGCCACGAATTCTCTTGTGAAAACAGTGACTAAGTTGGTGTAAATCACAGCTTGTGATATAAAACTGAGATAAAGTCTGAGATAAAATCTTAGGTCTAAGATAAGCTCATAAAGTCACGTAATGGAAAGAAAATCGAGGCTGAGCGTTAAAAAGCTTGTCTGAGCTACAGCGTATATTTATATATTACGTAAAATAAAACAACAAATACTAAGCGATCAATAATTTTTATAATTATAATTCAAAGCTGACAAAATTAAAAAGTATTAAATTTTTACTTGCATAGAAAACATTAGGGGTAAAATTATTTTTTACAACCGCGGACAAAAAGAACCAAAAAATAATTTTTTAAACATTAAAAAACACATTTAAAAATGTATAATTAGTTCTATGGGCCCCAAATGCAACCCGGCCCATTTAACCGCGGGCTTTTTAATCTGTATTAATTTTAAAATAATTACCGGCAACAAAAAAAATAGCGGGCAAATTTTAATTTTTTGCGGGCCGGATTTTACCTGACCCGATCCTTAAAACGTGAACCCAACGTTTTACACATTGTCAAATTTGCAAAAAAAGAAAAAAATTTCACTTTAAAAAATTTTAAAAAATTTTGCGGGACTAAAAAATTTTATTGGGCCGGACATTTTATGGCCCGGGCTAAAAAATGCGATTGAAAAATAATTTTTATTATTAATTTAAAAGATAAACAAAAAAGTTTTTTTAAATCTCAGCGACTAAAAAAAGAAATCAAAAACATTTCTTTTTGCGTTAAAAAAAACTCCCACCACGAAAAAAAAGTGAATTTTTTGAGACGGAACACAAACGAAGAGACATCAGCATCATTTTTTGTGACAAAACTTTCTAAACCACGTTGTAGTGGTCCGATTTTTTAAATTTTTTTTTTAATTTTCGACATTAATGGACGCCCGGAAAGGTAGTCCAAACATAAAAATAGTAAAAAAGTCAAAGAAAAGCCGAAAAGTTGGGGTTTTACGTTTTGGGGTCTGTGGCAGGTGGGGAACTGAACCCAAATTGCCCCAGACTCCCCTTCGGGTCGTCCTGGGGCCAATGAACTCCGGACTTTTTATGAACTCCTAGCTGTTCAAGGTTCCATCGATGCGTAAGTTTTTTGAAAAGTATATGCTTTTATTGATCTTTTGTTGCAGACATGAATGCATGGCTGTTGGTAGCAGTGAAATGTATATTTGCTGTGACCGTCAACGACAAGAAAAGTATGTTCGTGGTATCACTTTTCTCAATGGATTCAAAAAGAATGCTCGAATGGTCCAAGAACATGGTGATGCGGTCATGAAATTTGTCCTTGATCCTGTAAGCTCTGCTTTCTATGGTGAATTTTGCTTAGCTGAAGCTTATCATGAAGTTTCTCGTGGAGATTACTCAAATCCAGCTGCTGTTGAACTATTCCTTTCGCTTTACCGCAATGTTCGTGTTTGCCTCTCATTCAAGAAATCCAAGATTCTTCGTGTTCAAGGCCTCTCTCGGGAAAAGCTTGAAAGTCTTTCGTATGTTTTTTAATTTGCACTGTTGATTGCTTATTTATGATTTTTTACAGATTCGAACGAGATGGAGTACTCATGGAATGTGCTATCATCACCAAATTATCGCTTCGGCTGTCTCGCTTCCTGAACCGGTATATCTTGCTCATGAACTCGCTAAACGTGGTCGTAAAAATCTTTCTTGTTACAGGTAATTTTTTTGCTAATTTTGTTTTTTGTAGTTTTAATTTGCTTTTCATTTTTAGTGGTGTCGCAAATGTTCCTCGATATAATGATGGCAGTATCAATTACGAAAAACTTAATGAAAGATTTACTTATGTCGGCAATGATCTTGTTCAACGGCGCTTTAGTGCTTAGCTTCTTCCTATCTTATTACCTCCAACCTAATGCTCATATCGTACTCTTTTTTTGTCATTATATTTTTTTCATTCTATTGTATCTATGTTTTTGTCAATAAATTTTGGGTTTTGTGCATTCTTTCTGTTGTGGTTTTTTTTATTTTCGGCTGGAGTTTTGTAAGAGGTTATTCTTCTATAGATTGATTTCGGATTTTACTTAGTGTCGACAGAATGACAGTCAAGACAGTCTGCATTTTTTATCACCGAAGAACAAATAAAAATCAATAAAATTGCATCATTCTTACATGTCTAGCCCTTGCATTTTGTTAGAAATGGTGAAGTATAAATAGCGATGAAAAATGCAATCACAATCAGTCGATGTTCGAGCCAAAGCAGGACACCTTTTTTTCGCAACACACCTAACTTATTTAAATTTTATAAACGTTGAATTTGTAGATGTCGATATTCTTTTCCCCTTATAATTAATTTAAATACGAATGTACGGGTTTTGTAAATAAAGGTTTTAGATGGCATCAAAGGATGCGTTGTTGTCGAAAAGGCAACAATCTATTCTTCAAACTGTTGGTGGAAATAATCAGTTTTCAAATCTCAACTTGAATCAAAGTCAAAAATGTTTGAATCAATTATTTGTTCAATCAAATAGCAAATCAATCAGTAATATCAAATCCTTTGGTAAACATAAATGCTGCAGTTTTTAAAAAAATCATAATTTCTATTTAAATATTGTTATAAAAATTACTGTACTGTAGATGAGAATTTTCGGATTGTGAACTTTTAAAATTGAAGGTTATTTCAAAAGTTAACGAAGAACTGCAGCAACATTAAAACACAGATTCAAAAGTTGTTGATGATGAAAAACGTCGATGGCATAAATCTTCATCAAATACTTTACATTCAAAACCTTTTAAATCCTTTTCTGCACTTGATGAAGCTGAAGAGAATGCTAAAACAAAGAGGTGGAAAAATGATTCTTCTGATGCCACAACTACCAGAAGCAGCACTTTATCCCTTCATATCGCTGCTTATGAGAATTCAATTGAAGGTGGAGATACTGTAACATCCAATAAAAAAGAAAGCTTGAAAAAAGATGTAGTTAAAGACCGGAAACAAGTATCAATTAATTCTGCATTAGTTAGTCGATTTAAATTAGAAGCAAACTAAAATTGTTTTCTTTTAATTTTGAAATTACAGAATCCATTTGAATTCCCAAGGCAACAAACGGATGGCGAAACTGATCCTGCCATTATGCAATTTAAAGCATCCCAAAAATTGTTTAGCCCTAATCAATCGGATTCACCAAGCAAGATTCAAGAAGGACCTCAAAATGTTTGTTCGGCTTTGGTTCATTCTAATCAACGTCGTCCACCTCGACCAGCAGAAAATTTTTGGACAGGTAATTTTTCTTTGTTATTCAAACCACAAAATTTTGTTTGGTTTCCTTAATGAGGACTCCTCATGTATGTAAATTTGACTTTCTAAAGCTTTTTAAATGAAATATGAATTTGTACCTTCCTTGTTTTTTAAAAAATTAATGAAACCAAAATTATGTTAGCGATCTATTTCTATTTTCCACATCGAATTTTTTTCCAGAAAAAACCAGAAAAACGTGAGACAAAGTGTGGCAAAATGTTTATGAACGCCATGTGTAAAAAAGGCTTTCGAAAAAAAACGAAAAGACTTTTCTTTTGTTCTTTTTAAAAACGAAAGAAAACGAAAAATCTCACATTTTTCTGCCTTCGTTTCGATGTGTTTCTTGCAAAATTGTAAAAACAATTCTCTTTTGCAGTTATGTTTTTTTTCTTTTATTTGCATATGAATTTTCTTTGCGGAACCATTTTTATGAGAAAAATGCTGGAAAACGTCTGCTTATTACAAGAGACGACAAAACAATACCATTTAACTCGTTTCTTTTGTATTTGAAATTAATTAATCTGCTTCATTTTCTCTTTAAATTGTCATAGCTTTGTCGCTCATATCTTTTAATTTAGGTAGTTCAAAAATGGCCATAGATTCCCTTGTGGAATCTGTGGTTACTTACAACAAGCGTCCACCATTGTTACATCTATATGGTGGCCCTTTCCTTGCTTTATATTTAATATGGCTATATGTTTGGATTGGCATTTATGGATATGAAGAATTTTGGGAAATTGGTTGCATTGGTACAACATGTATTGGCATTTTACAGGTTTATTTTGTTTTGCTATTTTTACGTGCTCTAAATTTTATCGTTTAGGTACTTTCAATTCTATTTTGTTATTGGTTTGTTAGTGTAAATTGTTTATTTACTTGCAATCGGGTATGTTTGTTGCTGAACAATATTTATATAATAGTTTTATCGTAGGTAAAAGATCCGAAGAAAGCTGTTTGGGTACGGGTTGACCCAACACCGAACAATGGATGGTCTGAACTCATTCCACTTCGTCGTACTTCTGTTAGTCTTTGAATATGTTTTTCTTATAATTTTTGATTTCTTTAGTTATCTGATGGTAGTATTAGATTGTGGTTTAATTTTCAAAAAGTTTTATATGCTTATAACGAAGACAAGCATGCATTTTCTTCTATTGAATTTGATACAAATAAGCCTTTCAAATATTATAAAGCATACAAAGGTATTGAAACTGATCAAGAGCTTAAAACAACATGGATGGAATATGGTAATAATAAGTAAGAAAATTCATCCAAAGTATTCTATATTAATACACGAATATTTAGTATGGAAATGAAAGTACCTCTTTTCTCTGAATTATTTATTGAAAGAGCTACTGCACCATTCTTTGTTTTTCAAGTTTTCTGCGTTGGTTTATGGTGTCTTGAAGATATGTGGTATTATTCTTTGTTCACATTAATGATGCTCGTTACATTTGAAGCTACAATCGTCAAACAGCAACTTAAGAATATGTCAGAAATTCATAATATGGGAAATAAACCATATCCATTGAATGTGTGTCTATTTTTAAAAAACCTTACACAATACAAATTAATCTTGATATTCTTTAGGTTTATCGTAATAAAAAGTGGATTAGAATTAATTCCAATGAACTTGTTTGTGGTGATATTGTTTCTGTTGTTCGTTCAGTTGAAGATCGGGCAGTTCCTTGTGATTTACTTTTATTGCGTGGACAATGTATTGTTGATGAATCTATGCTTACTGGAGAAAGTGTGCCACAAATGAAAGAAAGTATTGAAGATGTTGAAAATGATCGATATTTTGAATTCAGTAATGATAGTCGCTTGCATGTAATTTTTGGTGGAACAAAGATCGTACAAAATACTCCTGTTACAAAAGCTGATGGTGGAATGCGACCTCCTGATGCTGGATGTCTCTGTTATGTTCTTCGTACAGGTTTCAATACTAGTCAAGGATCACTTCTTCGAACGATTATGTTTGGTGTTAAACGTGTAACTGCAAATAATCTCGAAACATTTGCTTTTATTCTTTTCTTGCTTATTTTTGCTATTGCTGCATCAGCATATCTTTGGATTAAAGGTAGTGAAGATGAATCTCGGAATAAATTCAAATTATTTTTGGAATGTTCCCTTATTCTTACCAGTGTTATTCCACCTGAACTTCCTATTGAATTATCCTTGGCTGTTAATAATTCTTTGATTGCTCTTCAAAAGCTTGGTACGATTTTGATTACTGTAGTTGTACAAATAAAATTTAATTTTTTAGGTGTATTTTGTACTGAACCATTCAGAATTCCATTTGCTGGAAAAGTTGATATTTGTTGCTTTGATAAAACTGGGACATTAACAACTGATGCTCTTGTTGTTGAAGGAATTGCTGGAATGTCTGGATTTACTGATAATGAAGAAGTTGACATCAATAAAAATTCACAAGAAATCCCTACCTCGTCGTTACAAGTTCTTGCAGCATGTCAAAGTTTGGCTAAATTTGATGAAGAACTTGTTGGAGATCCGTTGGAAAAAGCGTGTTTAGCATGGATTGATTGGAATTTAACTAAAAGTGATTTTTGTATTTTTTTTGACGTTTCGTTAATCGTTAGCTTTAGGTGATACCGTAATTCCTAAAAAAGGAAAACAAAGTCCTTTAAAAATTGTTCATCGTTACCATTTTTCAAGTCAACTCAAAAGAATGACCGTTGTTGGAGGATATACTCATCCTGGATCCTTTGAAGTACGAAATCTTGCTTTAGTTAAAGGTGCACCTGAAATTTTAAGAGATATGGTAAGCCCGTTTATCGTTTTTGTCGCTTTCTATTTTGAAATTACAGTATGAAGATGTCCCTAAAGATTACGATAAAATGTACAAAAAGCTTGCTTTATCTGGAGCTCGTATTATTGCACTTGGTATTCGTGAACTTGGTACACTTACTCATCAAGAACTTCGTGAAAATAAACGTGAATTTTATGAACAAAAATTAACCTTTGCTGGTTTTGTTGTTATTCATTGTCCATTAAAACCTGATACCCGAAATATGATTAAAGAAATCATTGAATCATCTCATCGTGTTACAATGATTACTGGAGATAATCCACTTACTGCTTGTCATGTTGCAAGCGTTTTACGTTTTACCAAAAAGCATTCACGCATTATGATTCTTGATGAACCTCTTGAAGGTGAAGAAGAACCGGTATGGAAATCAATGGATGGAAGTGAAAGTGCTGAATTAGTACCACGTGGAAAAGTTGCGGTTAAACATTTTATTGGAGCAAATGAATTATGTCTTACTGGACCTGGATTTGAAATTTTATCACGGGAACATCCAACTTTCTTAAAATCTATTATTGCTGATGTTCGAGTATTTGCACGTATGTCACCAAAACAAAAAGTAAATTTTTATTTTTGAACTTCCTTCTTGAGTTAATTGAGTTTTTTTTTGTCTGTGTTTAGGAACGAGTTGTCAATCTTCTTAAAAGTCTTGGCTACATTACTTTAATGTGTGGTGATGGTACAAATGACGTTGGAGCCTTGAAACATTCCAATGTTGGCGTTGCTCTTCTTTCACATCCTTATAATGCAAATAAGCCTAAAACAGATGAAAGCAAAGAAAGTAATGAAACAGCAAATTCATCATCAAATAATTCAGCTGCTCCAAAGCCACCACCAGCACAAGCTATTGCTCATCGTCGTGGTGCTCCTCGTCAAATTGATAATCGTGTTGCAAGGTTAACCTTAAGCATACTGTAATAGAATTTAATATTTTTGTTTTTAGACATCAAGCTTCTGCTCAAAGTGCCCAAGAAATGTTAGATAAAATGAGGAAACAACTTGAAGAAGAAGAAGCTGTAAAAGTTATTAAACTTGGAGATGCTTCAATTGCTGCGCCATTTACTTCAAAATATACTTCAATTCAATCCATTTGTCATATCATTAAACAAGGCCGTTGTACATTGGTTACAACTCTTCAAATGTTTAAAATTCTTGCTTTAAATGCTTTGGTTCTTGCTTATTCTCAAAGTGTTCTTTATTTGGATGGTGTTAAATTCTCTGATACCCAAGCAACAATTCAAGGTCTTCTTTTAGCTGCATGCTTTTTGTTTATTTCACGCTCACGTGTAAGATTACATTTCTTTGATTTTTTTTTAATTTCTTTTTGACATAATTGAATTATTTTAGCCTTTGAAAGTTCTTTCACGAGAACGTCCAATTCCAAATATTTTTAATGCTTACACTTTGTTAACCGTGACATTGCAATTCTTGATTCACTTTTTATGTTTAATTTATGTTGTTCAAGAGTCACATCGTTTGGTTCCTCGGTAATTTGATTATGCGATGAATTTTTGAACGTTTGGTATACCCCCAAAAAAAATTTTTTAGGGAAAAAGTTGATCTTCAAGCTGAATTTGCACCTAATCTTCTAAATACTGCTGTTTATGTTATGTCAATGGCACTTCAAGTTGCAACTTTTGCTGTAAATTATCGGGTAATTTTTATTATTTTTTAAAATTATGTTTTCTAAACTAAGTATTTTTAGGGTCATCCATTTATGGAAAGCTTGTTTGAAAATAAGCCAATGCTTTACAGTGTTATTGGCTCAGGGATTGGAGTTTTCTTATTAGCTGCGAATGCGATGCCAGAAGTTAATGAAAAATTTCAACTTGTTGAACTTCCTGAAGATGTAAGAATTTTTTTAAATTGTAAAAAATCTTTTAAAAATACTGTAAAAATTTTAGTTTCGTCATAAACTTGTTGGCTGTGTTGTGGGTGATTTTGTTGCTGCTTTCATTGTTGATCGTACTCTTAACTATTTCCTTGGTGATAAACGAGCAAGATAGAGCTGAGCTTAAAGCAAAGATAATAATAATATTAATAAGTATATTAGTTATATAGTAATTTATTTACTAATTTTTCATTCCATTGACATTTTTATTTTGATTTGTTTTTTTTGTATTGTTTGTCGACATAATTTAATGTTTACTTTTTTTGCCTTTTTTTCTTGATGATTGAAAAAAAAATGAATTAAATTTGTGATTTTTAATTTTATGTGTGAAAAGACATGAGTGTTTTCTTTAAAAGTTTGATTGTTAACAGAAAAAAATTAAAATAACAAACATCATCACGAAATAAATTTGTGACGTCACATATAATTTAGAGTCATAAGGTTTGTAAGGGTGGAGCCTGCAACCTCAGACATAAATTCTCTTCTTCTTTTTTTATTATAATTGTATCTTGAGCCTTTCTCTTTTTTATTTAACATTCTTCTTTCAATGTAGAATTTTGAATGATCATAAAAAGACAATACCGAAAAGAGATGGTCTTTGACAGTTGACGGTAGAAAAAAAAAGACTTAAAAGGGTTCATGATTCATTGGAAGGCGGGCAACAAATTGAATAGATCATTCCAAAGCGTTCAGCATAGATATAAAACAATTTATTTTTTTTATAAACAACATTTAGTTTGTGGTTTTCTATTTAATTGTTATTTTTTTATAACATTTCTCAGGCTACTTAAAAAGGTCGAGACAAAAAAGGGAAACGACCATTTTTTGGTGATTTAATTCTTCGAATAACATTTTAAAAATGGCCAGTCAAAAGTCTTTGATAATTTTGACATATTTTTTAAATTTTTCTGTTATAAATTGTGCGATATTTAATCGGTATCTTCCTGGAGCATCTTTTGGTACAAATCCTCATAGGTACGGTAGATTTCATTTTTTTAAATTACTTAATATCGGTGATAATTTTTGTTTTTTGAAATTGCAAAAAATTACTGTATCTATCACTTTTTAAAGAATCTTAATCAATCTTCCATTGATATTTTTTTTGGAAAAAATTCCAAAAGTAAAAAAAGACTATAAAAATCATTTTAAATATTATCACGTAGAAGAAATAAAACAATAAATCAAATGGTAAAACTTTTTATGATTGTCCATTTTTTTAGGGTGTACATTGATAAAAGTGCTTATAAAAAGGTAACTTTATTAGCAAGTTATGGTCTCACAAAAAGCATGTGTGATACAGCTGAAAAAGCAGTAAGAGATCATTATTCTGGTATTGTACCAAATTCTGGAAATGAATGTAATGAAATTTCGAATGTAAGTGTTACAGTAATTATTTTATAAATAAATTCTTTTTGCGGTTTTAGGAAATGGAAGATAAATATGGGGGTTTTTGGATGGTTTCAATTTTTGATTCAGATTATGATGTTGCATACACAATTAGTCGAAGGTCAAGAAGTTATGGAGTTTTTGGAATTGATGATAGGCTAGTTCTTATAGCACGAGATGGTGGAATACGACGACATGTTGGACCTGTCTAAATTTATTTATTTTTTGTAAAAATTCTATAGTTTTTTTCTTTTAAAAATTCTTTTCTTAAACGGGTATATCGTTAATGTAAATGTGTCAATAAAAATAAATAAAAATAATGATAAATTCATTTTTTTTTGTTAAATAATTCAAAAAACTTCTGACCTTTAAATGATTCTTATTTCGCCTTCTTTTCTGTCATTCCCATTTTTTAAACCATTATTTCTTTACCGCCATTCATTTTTTGGGTTTCTAATTCTTTTTCTTTTTTTCTTTCTTTTTCAATTTGTTCTAATGTATGAAAAGTGGGTTTTCCATGCATTTCTTCATCCATCAAACAATCACATATAAAAATGAATAATCGCCAAGTACTTATCAAACTGTAAACTTCAAAAGAAATTGCAAAAACCTGCAAAAATGGTATTCATGAAATTTTTTCATTCAAAAAAAATTTATATTACAGATCATATTTTTGGTTTTTTAAAAAAATACTTGAAAATTTTAAAATAAAAACTAACTTCAACTAAAAACCCTGAAAGTCTATAAGATGTTAAAGTGTCATGTGTATTAGCACTATCTAAAAAATCAACAAAAAATTGCAAAATCATAATAATAATGAATATAAAGCTTGTAAAAAAATATGGAATAAAATAATGAAATTTTTGTAGTTTAATTCCAGTAAAAAGAATTCCATAAGTTGCCATTGCAGTAAAAAAGGCTACAGTACATGCTGCAAAAAAAGATATTAGGACTCAGAAATTGATTTTTTTAAAATTTAAATTTACCAAAAACAAACAATGCTGGAACTTTCATAAACAAAACAGATATAAAAAATACAAAAAATAAAAAGGATTTAATATAAATTAATAAACGCACTAATCTTTTTATATGAATAAATCCCATCCATGAAAAATATCTCGGGTCATTTTTCTATAAATTTAAATATTACGTTTCTTAAAATATGTTTAAAATTTAAGCATTACACTAAAGAAGAATGGATCATATTCTTTTTTCTTTACAACACAGCAACAACATCCTTCAAGAAAAGATTCAACAAATTTATCCAAACATTGTGCGAGACCTAATGCCTCTTTTGATGAAATGGAGCCCGTTTCTGTATTCATTTTGGGGTGGTCAAGTTAATGATTTTAAAAAATATAAAATTAGTCATAAAAAAATCAGCAACAAAAATTTTGTTTGCACGTAATGAACCGTTATTTTTTTTTTCTTTCAGTAGACGAAAGTGCAGCAGTAAAGACATTTTAATTCATTTCATTTTTTTACTTCTATTATAATGCAATGAATGAAACATTTTTTTCTTCGTATTATGAAGGTCCCGCTCATTAGAAAAATAAACGAGTTTCAAAGTTTCAATAATTAAAGGGCGTTTAGATTGTGCAACGGTGGTTGTGCTTTAAATAGCTACAAGACTTTGAATTCCATGAATTATTTGCAACAATAATAGGATTTCATCAGTTAACATGATTTATAAAATCATATTTAAAAAAAATATTAAACCGAAAAATGCAAAATTACAGTAATTACATTTTATTGTAAATTTGCATTTTTTATTACAGTAGTAAAATTACATTTTAATAAATAAATATGTGCAGCAAAAACAATGATTTTTATATTTTTTTCTTTCATTTTTGTTATCTGCATTTAATTTTACAGAGATTCTTCAAATGAGCAGTGATAAAAACGTATTTAAATGCCATCTCTAAATTTTATTGGTAAAGATCGAAATGCTTTAAAAGCATTTTGCAAATGATAATAATATCATAAAGGGCATATTTAATGGGGTAATTGCTATCCCAGACAGGGCTGTCCGGGACTCAGTTTTTTGGCCGATCCGGGATCCGGGACGGGACATCCCGGAGGACCTCCGGGATCCGGGATTCCGGGACGGGATTCCGGGATTTTGAAAATTACAGTATTTCTTTAGACAGAATGGAAAAAACTGCGACTTATTTGCAAAATAAAGCAGAAAATCATTGCTAAAAATCACAAAAAAAGTTGTTTCAGATAAAATAATTAATTTTAAAGCTTTTTTTGAAATGTAAAAAATGGTGGTAAACATCTAAGTCACGAAAATGTGGCTTTGAGTCAAAGCAATAAAAATAGTTTTTGATTTACACTTAATTTTTGAGGACTAAATTTAATTTTTTGGTTTAAAATAAGCAAAAAAGTTGATTTTTTTGAAGGTTTTGTTATAAAAATTAGTCCCGGAATCCCGAAAACTCCCGGTCGAAAATCCGGGATTCCGATCCGGGACAAAAATCCCGGAAAAATGGCCGGGATCCGGGATTCCGGGACCCCGGATCCGGGATCCCGGACAGTCCTGATCCCAGACTTTCAACGTATAATTGAACTTCAAAAATAGCTTTTTTCTTTCTATTTTTCTTTCCAGACCTTTCATTTGTATGGTTTCATCACGAAAGTCCTGTCACTCGTTTGAGTTGTTATTGCAAAAATTGAGACAGACTTGTTTTTGCTTGTTGTGGTTTTCAGTAAAGCTTTATTATTTTAATTATATTTATTATTTAGTTAATTTAACCTGTTAAATTATGTCGGACGAACCAGATAAGCTATTAGAAGATATCGAAATGTTAAAAGATGATGCGGAACATCGTTATGAAGCAAAATTGAAGGCTGATTTAGCAAATATATCAGGAGATATTCAAACTGTCCCTTCAATGCCATTAATAACTGCAGATTCTCAATTAACTGAAGAAGATATCTTTCGGATGAAACGACTTGGTAAGCCTATTGGAGCAAGTGAAATGCAATCTGTTGCTTCTGTTGTTGATTCAACTTCCAACTTTGGTGACCACGTTCCTGATGATAATGGTTCAATGAATAGTGAAGAGCCATTTGATATTACTGCAAAAGATGTAAATGATCAATCTCTTGAAGATGAACGTCCAGTCCAAACTGAGAGAGATATTCATGTATGTGCTTAACTATCACTTTGTGTATTATTCATTATTCCATTTTAATTTTAGATCAGCATTTGTGGACGATATGGTTTTAATCGTAATCGTATGCCAGTCCCTGAATTCCCTCCTGGTGTTGGTACGGTTTTTTTTAAAATCGAATTTAATTTTCAAATAAAGCTCATTTTTAGTTACGGAATTAACTTTTCCTTTTGCTCCTAGAAATATTCCTGAAGGTTTTTCTCCTGAAGAATACAAGCGAATGTTTTCTCAATCAAAAATTTATCTTGTTGGTACTGCTCATTTCAGTAAATCAAGTCAAGATGACGTTCTTCGTACAATAAGAATGACTCAACCTGATGTTGTAATGATTGAATTATGCGCATCTCGACTTTCAATTCTTTCAATGGATGATCAAACTTTATTAAGAGAAGCAAAGAATCTTGATCGCGAACGTGTTATCAATTTAATCAGAGAAAGTGGACTTGCACAAGGTATCCTCCATGTTTTATTACTTTCTACCTCTGCATATATTACTCGCCAACTCGGAATGGCTCCTGGTGGAGAATTTCGTGCTGCTTATGAAGGATCTCTTAAAGTACCATGTTGCCGTTTAACATTAGGTGATCGACCTATTCAAGTTACATTTCAACGGGCTCTTGCAGCTTTGGGAATTTTCCAAAAAATTCGTTTGTTCTATCATCTTATTCTTTCCAATGGTGCTACAATTACGTAGGTTTAGAAAGATTTTAGATGTAATAATTTCCATATTTATAGACCTGAAGACGTTGAACGATGTAAGCAAAAGGATCTTTTGGAAGAAATTTTACGAGAAATGGCTGGAGAATTTCCTCAACTTTCTAAGATTTTTGTAAGTGAACGGGATGAGTATATGGTCCATGTTTTACAAACTTTATTGGAACGTACAACAGAAGAAAAGATTTTGGCGGCTCGTGATTGTGGTGCCGAATATCAGCCTGTGAATATTGTTGCAGTTGTTGGAATTGGGCATGCTCCTGGTATCACTGAAAATTGGGATCGTAAAGTTAATATAGCTGAATTGCTATGTATTCCTGAACCATCATTTGCTTCAAAAGCCATCAAATTGACTCTTAAAGTTGCTGTTGTTGGTGCAGCTGCATATGGAATTTACCGTCTCGGATCATATACTTACGGTAAAATCCGTCCAATGATTTGATCTTTTTGTAAATTTTTTTATATCTATCTATTGTACGAATGACTTCAATGCATATAGCACTTGTTTCGGGTTTTTACTCGTTTTTTATAAGTCTAACATGTATGGTTTTTGTTTTTCATTTATTTATGTCTGGGAATCTTTTTTCAAAGGTGATTGAACTCAAATAAACGGTACTGTAAAAAAGGTGATTTATCAAAAATATGAGAATTTTACATGACATTGTTTTGTGAATATTTGAACACACAATGAAAATACCAGAAAAAAAATTAGAAAAACAAATCAAAAGACGGCCAATCGTGCCCTTTTGAATTGGTGTTCGCAAAAAAGACTATCGCCGTTAATGTCCAGTCAGCAACTGTTTGAATGGCAAAAATGAAGAATACGGCTGGTTGCAAAAAAAGCGAGAAAGCGAAATTGAAGTGCTTTTAAATAGTTGTTGAGACGTTATCGACTCCCTCTCTTTTCTTCGACCTGTTCGCACCACAACACTTGCAACATACCTGATTGCATTTTTGAAAAAAACTTGGCAAGGGACCTTTTTTCAAAACAAATTTTTTTATACTAGTAATTTTCCTTCTCTTTTTTTGTTGTAAGCTTTTATTGAAAATTAAGCATTTCCCCATCTTCTTTTTTTCTCCTTTTTTTCTTGATTAAATTATTCTTTTGTAAGAATTAAAGAAAAAAATTATTTCTTTTTCAATGCCAATTAAAGCCCACCCAAGACTACTGCTGCGAATTTCAATACATCAAAAAAAATTTTTTGTTGAAGATTGCTCATTGAGGTTATTACCAGTTTTGCTTCATTTAAAAACAAAATGGGTAAAAAAAGGAGAGAAAAAAGAAGAAGAAAAGAATTTTTCATTAGTAATTGCCTTGCATTTTACAATTTCAATTTGTATGCATAAAAAAATGATGCTCACCAATAAATTCCATTTCACACGATGACCGCTGGTCAAAAGCACGTTTTTATATGCAAAGAATTTAAATTCCTATTTTTTTTTTGTTGTTTCAAGTTTAAAGTTTTTTCCTTCCATTTTTTCCCCTTTTTTTGTGCATGACAATAGCGGAAGAAAAAGTGCCACTACCATATCCTCCTCTCTTTTATTTTTTCTTCTCAAAATTGGTTTTCAATGAGTTTTAAATTTTTGTTTTAAAAATATTTTTTGTTACAAATTAGGCATTCAATTTGCAAGTCAAAAAAATTTGTCACTTTTATTCAACAACTTATTTCATCGATGATTGACATATAATTTTTTTAGGAATAAAAATTGCATTTTTTTCTTCTTTTTTTTCTGTTGGTATTTCTTACAATAGATTTTAAGCTTGCTTCAGATGTTTTGTTCTGTTCTTATCGCACCGTATGAAGAAGAAGAAGAAAAAAAGTAGGTGCGGACGATTTGTTGTCGTCGCCAAGCCTTCTTCCTTAGTAAGCCTAAATGTCCGGAAATAACGTGGTTGCACAAAGTAGCTATTCAATATTGCTGAATCACTATGTGAAAAGAAAATATTACATATAAAGAAAATAAAAGAAACCACAACAATGTACATATATTTTTGCCATACCATAACATTTTCTAACACTCTTTAAGCAAGCATCTTTCTTTTTATATATTATTTGATTCCCTCTTTTATATTTTTGTTTTTGATGTGCAAACAAATCAAACCCCTTTGAACTTTGCCAGACCTTTTTTTTCTCTCATCTTTTCCTTCTTTTTATAAGAAGACAAATATGAAACTATCGTTAATAAAAATATGATGATTTTTTTCTCATGCAGCGTTCTTATTTTTTTCCCCATTTTTTTTCATCACTCATCATTTATACTGTTGAATTTTTTACAATAACTGCTGCTGCTGCCATCATCATTTGCCATTCATCTTTTATCTCAAAAAAATTAATATACAAAAAAAGAAGAGGGAAACTGTCGAATCTAAGAAAAACCTGTCAATAATCCGTAAATGGAAAAAAAATATGATTCAAAAGAAAATGCCGCAATACTGAATTCCCGCGAGATACTCCCGCTGACCTCAGTTCTTAATCGTTTTTTCTTCTTCTTCTTCTTGTCTTCTTCATGCTTACTTACTTAGCCTTTCCTTTTTCTTCTTTGGGAGGTTTTTCATTGTATTCTGTCATAATTAATTAGCATTCTGTTTTTACTAAAAGATTTCAAAAAAAAATAGCGAAAATTCTTTTTTTTACCATTTAAATAAAATACGGTCTTTTGCTTTTTTCTTCTTCTTTTATTGTAAAAAATGTTGCAATATTTTTTTTTATCTTGAAAAAGTTATTGCACTTAAAGTGGTGATGTGATACTTTAAAAAATTTTACAACATACATCTGCTCTATATGTGTTGTTACTTTCCGTTTTAAAAGCGAAGACAGATAGATAAGCAATAAATAAATCGCGGATATTTTTGTTTCAAATTTTTGAATTTGTTGCTTTTTCTTTTTTTGTGATGGTGAATCGTTGCATTGCGTGTTTAGTGGTTTTTTTGAAAAAATATATTGAAAGTCATTATTCATCAAATATGATTTTTTGTTCTCAAGGATCTTTTAAAAACCGATTTAAAGTCTTAGGACACTCGTTTTTATTTCTTTGTTTTTTTGTAAATCACTGTAAGAAGCCAAGACATCTGCCTAATTCCGGTTGTTGCCGGCTGCATATTTTTTCTGCCTTCTTTTTCTCAATACACGCGCTCATTCGGATAATAACGTTCCCCTCCTCCCTTTCTTGGAGATGAAAAAAAGAATGAGAGAGAGGGAAAGAGATGGTATTGTTCATTCTTTGCATTACTTCATGTGAATGTTGCTTTATTATTATTATTACAATTTTTTTTCGGACACATTTTCTATTTACAATTCATAATAATTTTTAAAAGTAAAAAAGCCTTGAAACTTGGTTTTGCTTGAATGAAAAGAGGGGTATTGTAGGCAAATTTGAAAGAAGGAAAAAATGGCGCAAGGTTCAAGTGTGAAAACGTATTGTTGCCTTCAAGTTACAAGTAAAAACCCCCTTCTTTTTCTTCTTTCATCTCATCCTGTATTCTTGCAAATTGGCCCACCAATACTTTTTCTTCTTCTTTTTTGAAACTAAATGAAACAAAACAAAAAAAACTTTATTTTTTTTATTCTTACCTTTTTTTTGTGTGTTATACAATAACAACAAATCAAAGTCTTTTCTTTTCCTACCCCCAACAAAAAAAATTCTAAGATGTGTCTTTTTGAGCTTAGTTAACATGCTGAAATCAGAATTGATAAGAAATTTGGCGCCACTATTCAAGTACATCTGTTCGTGCAAAAATGAGATGAAGAATCATACCTCCTACCTTCTTTCTTTCTGCTTTTGGTATATTTCAATTCAATTATTTTTTGATTATTTTAACTAAATTTTAATATTTCTTAAAAGTTTTTTATAAAATTTTATGACTAAACATATCAATGCTGATGAATATATTTGATCTAAAAATACTTATCATTTTTTTATGAGGTTCCATTTTGATGTTTACAACGTTTTTGCTATCAAAATTTTTTATATTTTGACCCTTTTTTTCGGTAAATGCAAAAGTGTTTTTTAATCGATTTCTTTTTTCCTTTTTTACATGAGTTTTTGCCTTTCGATGTTGTTATCGGAATGCCGGAGGGATATTTGGCACCCAATTATTTTGCATTTTGTGTTTAGGCAACAAATAACCATTCACATTCATAAACAATCATTTTTGTATGAATTAAAGTTGCGCAAATCAAGATAAAATTATTATTATTATTCTTCCATGAGAGAAAAAGTTTGATTGTTTTTGTATTTTTTTTCTTCCTCCCTTTTTCTTTTTATGATTTGCTTTAAGATTTGTTGTGTTCGTCTTAAAAGCTTTTTTTTTGTAAAACACCTGCGCAGATTTGATGCATGATACTGTGGTCGGTTGTTTCATTGCTGCAAAAAAATATCGTTGTCTTTTCAATCATAAAAAAAGACAAAAAAAAGAAACGCTTTGAATGAAAAAAAAATTCTAAGATCGCGCGCTTGCCAAAAACATGAATATAGCTCTTTTTTCTTTGGCATAAAAAAAGAGAGGGGATGTCTTTCTCATATGTTTGAGAAGCTTTACTCTTCTTTTTCCTTCTTTGCTTTTCACCGTTAAGCTTTTGCAAATATTCTTCATAATCCGTGTTGTTTTTTATTTTGAGTACCCTAATTTTTTTTAGGTTTGTCTCTCATATTTGCTTCACTTTTTTCTTAATGGTATTTTTTTCTTTTTTCTAAAAAAAAGTTATTTTACGATTGAATTACTACCTCTTTCTGTGCAATAACACCTTATTTTGAGGTCATTCAAGGATTATTGTCTCAGGAAAAAACTTCAAGTGCGCAACTTTTATGCCTTCCCCTCCTTTTCTACAAATCAATTGAGACAATAGGGGGTAGCTTCCATGCATGACATTTTGTTTGAATCATATTCAAACATTCCAAAACACTATCTTAAATTTCTCATTTTTTTGCTGCACTGAAGGAATTTTATATTTTGTCCAAAAAACGGTAGTGATATTATTTTTCATGAGAGGGAAAAAAAGCCATTAACTGTGCAAAATGAAAGACTATCAGCAAATAAACCATAAATCCAATTTGATTACTTTTTTTTGACATGAGAAGTCTTCTATTTGCTGCTGCTATATTTGATGGCAAAACACTGCCAATGCATTGCTTTATATTATTACTATTATTACTTTTTTCGAAGAATGAATGATATGTGTCCCGTTTGACCTTTATTCGATCCCTTCATTTTTTCTTTATTGAATTACCCTCCTTCCTTTTCTTTTCCTTGACTTCTCATGTACCTCTTCCTGCCTTCTTTTTTTCATGTTATTTCTTTTTAGTTACTTTTTTGCTTCGTTTTTGTAAAAAATTATATTTATTCATTTTTTTTTCTTGACAGCAAAACTGAGCTCATTACAGTTGACTTTGAAGGGCATAAGATAGGCCAATTGGTAGTTGTCCGCTTTTTTTTATTTTTTTTTATTTGAAGGCTGCTACTGCTGTATCGTTGTTACAGTCATTTCAACAGAAAAAAAGAAGAAGAAAAAAAAAAGGGGATCAAAAAGCCGCTTTTGGTATAGCCTTTCCTTTCCCCCCTTTTCTAAAATTCCGTATAATTGTTCGTTGTTCTCATGGTAATTAACTCATTTTCTGACCCTCTCTTTTTCTCCTCTCTCCCCTTCCCAATATGGCAGAGATTAGGAACAGCTCAAATCATGTTTATGCTTCGATTATCGACCTGATTCCGGCCCACTGCGCGTATTATTTATATGCCACGATCACAATCTGTCAATTTAGAAATGTAGCGGCATTCTTTGATATCTCTCTTTTTTTCTTTTCCTTTTTTATTCATTGTTTATTTATTATTTTTTGATGATTATTCATTCCTAAACTTTTTTTTATACCTACCATATTCAAAACCAATATCCTTTTTTCAGCAATGCGGAGTAAATTTGAAATTGCGTTGCTTGCTTTTGTGATAATATCATTCTTGAGTAATTTTGGGGCAGCATTGGAAGAAAATGAAATTGTTTATGAAAATTATACAGTAAATGTGGGACAAGTATTTGTTGCCACTGTTCATGGCGATGATATTGATGTAACCCTTTTGCCTTCATGGATCAAATCCAATGGCACTGCACTTTTTGGCATTCCACAATTACAAGAATTTTATACGGTTGATGGAAAAGAAAAAGTTGAAACTGTACATCTTGGTAAAAATGTTTATGCAACAATTACATTTTTATTGAAAGAAAAGAATATCTGTGGTTTTGAGGAATCTGTTTTTATGGAAGTTAATCAGAAAAAAGAATTTACTAAATACACTCCCAAAGAAATTAGGTAAATTTTTGATATCTTTTTAAAATTTGCATAATATTTCTTGTTACAGTGATATCATTCAAGATTTCGCAGTTATGATGGATCTTAAACCAAATGATATTCGAGCTTTACCAAGCAAATATTTAAGTTTATATCGTGAAGAAAATAATGTCGTTTATGGAGATGATGATGTGACAGATAATGATGTTCTTGTAATTGTTTGGGTTTTAAGTTGTGGAGATTTTGGTGAAGATGAAGATCTTGTTAATACCATTAATGTTGTAAAAAATAATAATTACAAATTTCGAATTACACAAGGCTTTTTAATGGATATTAATTGGGCATCTGATCAATATCTTAAAAAAATTGATACAACAAAACATCTTGAAACCACAACCCTTTCTTCTTTACGTACAACTCGACGAGCTGATCATCCTCCGAAACGTATTAATAGTTTGCCATCATATGAATGCATTCAGTAAGTAGAATTCGGTAGTCCTAACCCTTTAATTAAAATCTCCATTAGTGTATTAATGCTATTGAAAAAAATGGCATATTTGTTTTTCTTTTTTTTTTGAAATTTAACACTATATTTACATTTTATTAATTATAACCCTTTGAAACATCTTAATATTTTTCTTTTTAGAGGAAAAGTTTGTAAACTTTCAATTCCAGCTCATACATTTATTGATGAACAACCAATTGAAACTTTACAATATACCGTATATCCAATGACACATGGAAAAAATTTCTTGGATGCAAATTATCCAATCATGGAAGGGGTACCACTTGAAAATGGAGAATTTGATTTTCGACTTGAAGCTCGAGATAACATGAAACAAGTAAGAAATTGTTTTTTAAAATACATAATTTAAATTTATGACTTTTTCGAAAAAGACACACGACAAAATTTATAATTTTTTTAAACTAAATATGACAGTTTATTTTTTAGGCAACATCCGCTCCATTCCGTGTTGTCGTAAAACCTGAAAATAAAAGCGATTATTCATTTGAGGCATTAGTGGATAAAGAAATAAAACAAATAAATGGCACAATTGCATGCAAATTTATTGATCGTCTAGCAAATGTTCTAAAACTTGATGCAGAAAAAATTCGGATTAATGCAATTCAACCAGCAAAAGGAAATTGGCAAACAATTATTAGTTGGTCATATTTATCCTATCAAACAACAAATCACTGTAATACTGAATCAATTTATTTACTTAAAAGAAAAATGAGTAATAAACGAGGAAATCCCCATCAAACATTTGTTAAAAATATGGGACAAGAAGTCCACGTTCGAGAGGTACACATTTTACATTATACACTTTTTTTCTTAATTCAATTTTTTTTAAATATGAAAAAAATGCAACAGATGTTTTGCATTAAGAAAAAAATCAAAGAGTTTATTTATTATATTAGCTGTTCTCTTTAGGTCACATTATCCCTTGCTGGACTTTGTAATACCACAAGTGCTTCAATTGATTCAACATCCTCCACCCTTCTTCCAAAAGATAGCGGAAAAACTCCATCAAATACAGAAGTTGAACCAACGAGTGGAAGTGAATCAATGATTCCACCATATTTATTAGGAATTATTCCAATTGTTTTTATTATTATTCTTTTAACAATTTTAATTGTTTATTGTTGCATGTTTAAAAAAAGTGGCAAAAAAGGAAAGAATCAACTTGATTATGTTACAAAAGGTTTGAAAGAATTATGCAAATTTTAAATCTTTAATTGAAAACTTTTTTTAGGTCAACCTGTTGTATTCCCAAATGAACTTGCAACTGATGATGACACTCCATCGGTTGCTACTCCAATGCTTGTAAAAGATGAACGACCACCATTACAACCAAATCTTGAAGGTACAACAATTCATGAAAATCCACTTTATAAAGCTCCAAGTGTTGCTCGAACTTCCATTTCAACAACCAATGGTCACTTAAATACTGCAACAACCTTCCGTCAACCAAATAATAATAACAATAATGCAAATCAACGACTTCCACCTCCTTATAGCTCACCTTAAAAAAAACCTTTTTTTTCTTCAAAAATATCAAATATTTTATTTGTATACTGTAATGGCATTTTTTTCTTTTTTTTTGAAAAATGTTACATGCTTTTTTCTTTATGGATCTCCGAAATTTCGGTTATTTTTTTCCTTATCTTTTTTTCAGTTATTTTTTGTTCTTGGGTTGTTTTCTTTTGCCGTAATTATTCCTTTCTTTCTTTTGATTTTTTATTATCAAATGGTCTTCAGCTTTAATGCAGTTGTAACCACCACACACAAACTGTTAAAAATTGATTTTGATCAGCAGCAGCTTTTCTTTTCTTTTCTTCATTTCCTTTTTCTTTCTCTACACTTTTTTTTTGTATATAAAAGCTTTGATTTTTCTAAGGCTTTTTTTCTTCTTCTTCTTTGATTTTGACGTATTTATTGTTTACTTGAAAAAAAAAACAACATAAAATGTCATTAAACTTTACATCAAAAGATGTATATTTTACATAACAATCTTCAAACATGACTATTAAAGCCAAAAAAAAAGAATGGAAAAAGTAAAAAAAGGCATACCCAAAGAACTTTGAAGTGCCACTTTCATCCATTTTAAACACCATCGGTTATGATTGAGTTGAAAAATTTTTTTTGAATAAAACAAAATATAAAAAAAGAGATGCCTTTTTTCCAGACAAAAACTTGACAAAAAAAAAGATCGAAAACTGAAGAAGAAGCCCTTTTCTTCTTCTTTTGGAAGCTTGAATTTTGACAAGAGTGGAGCGCAACGTTTTTTGTTAAAAACAATTCCCTGGCGATTGTTAAACAATAGTTGCCAGTTTTTTGTTCTTTCCTTCACTTTGTTGGCACCATTAAATGCAAAGATTTCTTTCTTTTGTTGGAATATTGTGAATTTTTTTTTACTATTATACATTTATTCAATTTATGATACATATAAAAATTTTTAACTAACCTTTTTTATTTCCGTTTTTTTGAAAAAGACGTTGAACTATTTTGGGATATATTTGTTACTGAAAATATTGTTTTTTTTTGCAGGAAAAAAATTCACTTATTTATGTTATCCGTGCCTCTTTTCATCATCACCAAAAAACGAAGAAAAGCTTTTTGATGAGGGTGTCGTCCAAGAAAAAAAGAAGAAGTTTTTTGTTTGTTTCCCAAACGGTCCGCAAATAAGATTTGCGTAAATTGACCAACGTATTGGCTCCTCTATTTTCTTCTTCTTCCCCCTTTTTTTCTTAAAGATAAAAGGAGTTGTAGAACGATGCTTTTGGCACACTTACAACACCCCAATAATGAAAATGGATTTCTTTGTTAACAAAAATATTTTATCTACCAAAATAAAGTATTATATTTAACAACAAATATTATTACTGCTATTAACAATGGTAAAATCAGATAATACCTCTGCAACCACTCGACTTCTGGGTAAGTTAATCTTTAAATGGGTTAAAATAAGAAAGAGAGTACTAATTAATGCAAAAATAATTAGGTACTTTGTTTTTAGTTAAATTCTTTTTTTTATTTGTTGTTGTTGAAAAAAAATCGTGGTAAATAAAAAAATCTGAAAAATGAGGGTGGATTTAAAAGGGGAAGGAATTTCATTGAAGACGAAGAAGAAGTGCGCATTAAATTACTTATTGCTTCGGACGACAATGCCAATGTCAAGCTATTTAAGATGCTTTTTCACACGCTATTTTGTTTCTATTTTTTTACAAGGTTAGAAAGCTGCCATTTGCGCAGAAGCTATTTGACTGCTAACAAATTTAGTTTTGCAAGCTTCAAAATTCAAAATTGCTGTTTGAAAAAAAAGAGAATTCTTCCTTTCTTCTTTCCTTATATATAATTTTTGTTGTTTTTTTGCTGCTGCTTCACTCCATCTCTATTATTATCATCCTTCTTTCATCAAAAGTTAAGACTATAAGACCAATGAATGATGAGTAGTAGTAGCCTCAAAAATTTTGAAGTTTTTTCTTTTTTTTGTTTTGACCATTATTGTTTAATATACCATAGATTTGCAAATAAATAAAATGCCGAATATGAACATGAGAAAAAAAGAAGACATAAAAATGAAGAAGGCATTCTTCTTCCTTCATCTTCTTCTTCATCACAGATTTTGACGATTTAAGAAAGTGCCCGAAATAAGCATTGACTTAAGTGAACAGCAAATTTTGTTTGAAGTGAGGAAACAAGGACGACGTCGACGACCTAACCTACAAATAGCCAGAGGGCCCGCAAAAAACTTTTTTTTATATAAAGAAAATGAAGTAGTTTAGGAGCTTCTGCTTTTGACCACTTTATACTTACTTACTTAGATACAAATTTCTTCGCCATATATTTTTTTCTTCGCTTTTTTTTTCGTTTATTTATGTTTTTTATACTTATTTATGTTCAAAAATATTGCTTACCGTTAAATGGCACTTTTTTCTTAGCCCATATGGCACCCCATTTTGACATTTCAATGTGAAATATTATTCTTTTTCTTTAAAAAAAAGTTTTATCTTTTCATAAAATGAACACATTTTTTGATAGTCGGTCAAAACGTTTTTTTTGCATAACTGCTTTTTTTGACATTTATATTGCTAAAGAGCAAACAGCCTTCGTTTTCCCTCGTTTTTTGATATGAATCCCAAGATGATCGTATTCTTTTCCCATATCATTCCCAAAAGAGAAGGGGCTTGTAAAGTTAAAAAGGGAAGAATCACTTGTGACTGACTTTTGTTTTACACATCTTCTCCTTTTTCTTAAACTTCTGTGACAGACGGTCAAGGCAAAAAATCTCAAAAGAATCTATCAAAATTAACTTTACTCTTTAACAAAGGCGGCACAATTTGCTTACATAACTTTCTTTTTTTTGGTATTCCCTAAATATATAAATGTTAATCTTACCATTGTAGTTTCTTTTTTGGCCATCTTTATTCTCTTTGTTTTTTGTTGCAAATAATTCTGATGACGATGAAGAATCTTCGGCGGTGTTATTTTTCAACCTTATTTTTTTTGTTGTGTCATACTTTTTTTAAAAAAAATAGCAATGCCTTTCACTGAGTATTTGGCCATTGAGCTTTTTTTTCTAAGATTCATAAATAAAATTTGTCGCCCTGCAGTTGCATCTTTTTTTTGTTCATAGCATCAAAAAAAAGTAAGAAAAAAAGTTGTTGTTCACGCTATAATAATCTCATGATTCGTGTATCGTATATTTGTATTCGTGTAAATTTAAAAGTTTTTTCTAAGAATCTTCTTTAATAGCTACTGTGATATATTTATATTATGATGAAATTTGGTTAAATGTAAATTTATTGAATACCTAAAGAATACTTTTGTTTTTCTTTAAAAACAACAATGGCTTTATCATCATCATCATCTGCAAAAGGCTATCAGGGAGTAATGGACCCTTTGGTATGTTGTTTTTTTTTTGTTTTTGTTTAGCTTTTTTATTAGCTCATCTTTTATTCTATAATTTTAAATGCTTCAATTGAGGCACCTTATTTTTCCCTCTCTTTTTTTTCTTCATTTTTTGGTACATTAATTGGCTTCTGCCATCATTGAAAGAAAATTGAGAGGCCAAAATGCTCCAAGTTTGTTGTCAGTTTTTTATACTAGAAAAATAGGATGCTGTCCGTCAAAAAAACCCCAAAGCTCGTTTCCTTAGTTTAGTTCATTTTCCTGTGAGGTTTTATTCTTTTCAATATGTTTATACAACATTCATTTCATATTATACAATTCTGAACCCTTATCCATGATCTTATTGTTCTTATTTCTTTCAAGACTTTGCTTGTTTTTTTAAGTCCCTTAAATTTTTTATTAACTTTTTAATGTAATGTTTCATTCTTTCTTTTTTCAAGCTTCTTCTTTTTGATGTTTCTCTTTTTTTTTTGCAAATGAAGACAAAAAAAAGAAGACGAAAAAAATAGAATGGTTACAACTTTTTGACGCAACTAAATATACACGCAAGACAATTTTGAAGTTGATTCAATTCTCCCTTAGGGCTAAGGAAGAAACTTTGTCTTCCGCGCGCTTCATTTTATTTCATTTTTTTTATAAAGCAAACAACCCTGAGGGGTCGAACAACAATTGAAATGATTGCATGATGTCCAAGACTGCTTGTTGCATTTTTTTGGGTAAAGTAGGAGAAGAAGAAGAAAAAAAATATAAATAAAACGAATAAGATGCTGCATTTTCCACGCCGTCATCGTGAAATAAAAAATGCCCAAAAATAAAAAAAAGTGTAGTGCAATAGTTAAAAAAATAAGAGGGGCAGTCCCATGAAGCGCGGGTGAAGATTCTGAGCAATAAAGAGAAGAAGAAGAAAGAAAATGAGTCAAAACAAACTAGCCAAACGCCAAAACGAAACGAAAAAAATAGAAAGGGGGAGAAAAACCCCGCGCTGATTTTCTTGCCTTCTGAAGGACAAAAACAGAAGAGAGAGAGAGAGGAAAGCTTCCTGAAAGGGGGCCGGCCAGCCCCTTGTTATCCAATTCGTCTTCCATCCCCACAAAAGTATTAGGAGGCACCACTTGTAGCATTTTTGGCTTAACAATCGAGTCAGTCGTCATCTCAATGGAAGATTTTATTAGTCTTTCTCATTCATTGCTTAAATATGTCATCTAGTTGTTAGAAAATTGACTTGTTGGCAGGGAGTTAGTTTGTATATATATCCCTTCCAAAGTTCTTCAAAATCAAAACTTTTATTTTTTTATGTTCAAAAAAGCTTGAGCTAAATATATATATTTTCAATAATCATGTCGATGGATGCAATATTTGCTGTTCCACCTCCGACAGATCGAAAAAGGAGTCTTATTGTGCAACAAAATCAGCACAAAAAATCTTTTTCAGTCACCAAAGCGGCTGTTATCTCTTCGGCAATGTTGGCCCGAAAGAGTTCACTGAATACTGTACGCAGTGGAACGGTCGCAACAAATAATTCTGGGGGTATTAATCAACAGAATAGTTTAAATATGCCAAATAAAAGAGATTCCATGGCAGCAATTGCTGATCTTTTGGCAGCAACATCTGGTGGAAGTGCAAAAAAGTTACAAAAGCCAAGTTAGTTTATTCTGTGTAAACAATAGTACGGTAGTAATAATTATTTACAACCTTTTTTTCTTTTAGCAATATTAGATAATCCAAAAGCAGATAAAATATTAAAAAGTGTATGTATATTATCAATGGTGACAGTATGCATGCATACCCCAAGAACACTACAACTTGTGCCATCTTTAACATTTCCAATTCTAGTTATTGATTCGATTGTTACATTAATATTTACGGGTGAAGCAATAATCAAAGCACATCACTTTGGCCTTTTTAAAGTAAGTATCTCTTCTTCTTCTTTTTTTCATCTGAAAAAAAAGCAAATGTTGCAATCTCAAGGGAAAAATTTTAAAAGCAAAATGCTTCTTTTTTTCCAAATTTTATTTACTTTTTTTTTATTCAAAATCAATACAAAAAAATATATATATGCAATTAAAGTTATTTTATTTTTTTTTAGCATAAATCCGCATATTTTCGTAATCAATGGAGTCGATTTGATTTTTTAATGCTCATGTTTCATTGGTTATCTCTGGGCTTGTATATCTATCAACTATTAAGCATGTTTTTTCCAATGCTTCATCTATTTTATTACGAATGGCTTGGCGTATGCCGTTCAATTCGACCTCTAATTGTTGTACGTCTCTTGAGACTTACACTAAAATTTAAACTACCAAAAGCAAGAATTCAACAATTGCTAAAGTTAGTTTTTTTTCCTTTTTTCCCAAAATAAAAAATGTCAACAAAAATAACAATCAAGCAAGCAAGGAAACATTTTTTCTTTTTTTTCAGGAGAATGAGTACTCAAGTCCAAAATGTTACGTGGTTTCTTGTCTTTTTTATGGCACTTTATGCAATTATGGGTATACAATTTTTTGGACGAATGGATTATCATTGTGTTGTACCAGGAACAAATCCAAAAAATGTTACAATTAATGATTTAGCAATACCAGATACAATGTGCTCAAAAAAGGGTCAAGGAGGGTATGAATGCCCGGATAATATGGAATGTGTAAAACTTGATTTAAGTGCAAAACAACAAGGCTTTTATGGAATGTTTAATGATTTTGGTAATATACATATAGCAAGCAAAAAGAAATATATATCTTAATTATTTAAATTTGTAGGATACAGTGTTTTTACTGTATATTTAGCAGCATCTGAAGAAGGATGGGTATATGTTTTATATGATTGTATAGATTCATTGCCGTCACATGTTGCATTTCTATATTTTATTACACTTATCTTCTTTCTTGCATGGCTTGTCAAAAATGTCTTCATTGCTGTTATTACTGAAACATTCGCAGAAATTCGTGTTCAATTTAGTGAAATGTGGTCAAAGAATGAAGTGACATTAGATGATGACTTTAAACAAAAAATTGAAAAAACTGATGAAGGTTGGAGGCTTATTCGATTAGATACTGATCCAAAGCATTTATCTGGAAGAATAAAAGTCCTTCAAAGAATTCTACGAAGTACTGCCTTTCAATGTGTTATTGTTGGATTAGTTTTGGCAAATGCCCTTATAAATGCATCATTTGTTTTTCATCATGATGGCACAGATGAAGTTCGGCGATGGGTTTTTTATTATATTGAATGCGGGTTTACATTATTATTTAATATTGAAAGTGCTGTAAAAATTATTTGTTACGGGTTTAAATCATATTGGAAACGCAATATTTTTAAATTTGAATTTTTGTTATGCCTTGGAAGTTCATTAAATATTATCAAATATTTTTATGATCGAAGTGTTTTTACTTATTTTCAAACATTTCGATTATTTAGACTTATTAAAGCAAGTCCCATTTTGGAGGATTTTGTTTACAAAGTATGATTTTAAAACTCATATTTTTAAAGAAAATCAATACCATTTTAGATTTTTTCACCTGGGAAAAAATTAGGTGGTTTAGTTATTTTTACTGTTGCCTTTGTAATTATTGCATCAGCCGTTTCCCTGCAATTATTTTGTTATGTTCCACATTTACATCATTTTCAAACATTCCCTCAAGCATTTATGGCAATGTTTCAAATTATTACCCAAGAAGGATGGACAGATTTTGTTGTAGAAGTTTTACGGCTGGTTGATGATAATTTAGTATTTTTTGTTTCAATTTATTTTGTTTCTTATCATTTATTCGTTACCCTTATTGTCTTAAGTTTATTTGTTGCTGTTATTCTTGATAATTTGGAAATGGATGAAGAATTAAAAAAGGCTAAACAACTAAAAGCAAAAGAAGCAGTAATTTAATTAAATTTTAATTAAATAAAAAATAATTATTTTTAGATTACGAGTATGAGAACAAATTTGCCATGGCGGTTAAGGGTTTTTGAGCGCTTTCCAACTCGACCTCAAATGGTTAATCTTCGACGGGTAGATAGCGATTTCTTAGCACCAAAAATTAGAGATAGTTTTACAACAAATTTTGTGAGTGAATGCAACGAAATATCTGATGATCCTGCAGGTATCCTTTAAGTTTGTCAAAAAGCATAAATTATGCAAATTATATTTTCAGAATTGGGAAACCGAAAAACTCTTTTACGCTCAATTGAACCATTAATTCGAAAACGTCCAATTTCCATAACTGCCAGACATGTCGGAGAATTGACAATGAAGGCGAATGTTGATGCCCTAATTCGGTCATCAATGAAACAACCGACACTTTCAATGCAAACAAGTGTTCGAGGAAAGCCTATGTCATTTTATGATACAATGGCAGAAAATGGTGATATTAGTCGAGCCGTTGAATCAAATATTCGAAGAGATGTTAAACAAGGAGAAATTGATATTCGAGCATTACAACAAAAACAACAGCTGGCAGAAATGACACGAACAAGAATTGAAAAAGATATGCGTGAAAATCATCCATATTTTGATAGACCACTTTTTGCTGTTGGAAGAGATTCAGGTTTACGAAGATATTGTCAGAAAATGGCAAATGCAAGATATGATCCCTCTGGGGAAGGAATGAATGGTTCAAAAGCTGCACAAAGAAGATATAAGCAAATACAGTAAGATTTTAGAAAAAATTTTAATTTAAAAATATATGTGCTTTTGCAAGAAATTGCAAAAGCGTTCCAAAATTTAATTCAAAATTACCACTCTTTTACAAGGGTAAGAATTTATTGATACCGTTTGAGGTTCAATAAGACCTATTTTTGAAAAAAAGAAGAAATATTCATATACTCATTTGGCCAAAAGAGAGTGCGCACGTTCACGTTCAACGACAGACAACGAAAGAGAGACTCTTTTTCTTTGCACAAAAAAGTTTTTAAAAAGTGTTTCATTTTTTTTAAAAAGTGAAAGCTATTACAAAAATTAATTTAGTTAATTTTTTCAAGCAAAAAATAAATAAAAACAAATTTTGCAGTGAATTGGTTGGACTAATGCCATATCTCGATTGGGCAATGGTTTTAGTAACAAGTATTTCATGTGTTTCAATGCTGTTTGAAAGTCCCTGGCCTGCAACGGGAGAAAATTTAATAATGTTTAATTATTATCTTCAAATTGCTGATTATATGTTTGTTTTATGTATGACCTTTGAACTTGCTGTTAAAACAATTGCAAATGGTTTATTCTTTACCCCGGAGGCATTAGTAAAAGATGCGGGTGGTGTCATGACAATTTTTATTTATCTTGTTAGTTATACCGATTAAATTGCTTTTATGAAAAATGAATTTTAGACTTCATTAATGTTTTTATCATGGATGCCAAAATCTGTTGAAACAAATTCATGGGCACAATTACTTATGATTTGTCGAGCAATTAGGCCTTTAAGGGTTTACACCCTTGTACCACATATTCGACGAGTTGTTGTTGAACTTTTTCGAGGTTTTAAAGAAATTTTGCTCGTAACAATTTTGATGATCGTTTTGATGTTCATTTTTGCAAGTTTTGGTGTTCATTGTGTTGGTGGAAAATTGGCAGCTTGTAATGATCCAATGATTAAAACAAGAGAAAATTGTACTGGGGTATTTTGGCAAGAAATTTATGTGACAAGATTGGAAGTACCTGGAAAAGGTGTTGAAAATGTTCATCCAAAACTTCTTGTTCCCAGAGTTTGGACAAATCCACATAATTTTAATTTTGATCATGTTGGAAATGCCATGCTTGCATTATTTGAAACCCTTTCGTACAAGGGTTGGAATGTTATAAGAGATATTTTATTAAAACGGGAAGGAGCTGTAAGTTACATTTTGAAACAAATTTTTTGATTCCATTTAATTAATTTTAGTGGGCAGTAGTATTTATACATTTGTATGTCTTTATTGGATGTATGATTGGTTTAACACTTTTTGTGGGTGTTATTATTGCAAATTATACAGAGAATCGTGGAACCGCTTTATTAACAGTTGATCAAAGGCGGTGGAGGGATTTAAAAGCTCGTTTAAAAATGGCCCAACCTTTGCATGTTCCACCAAAACCATCAGAATCTGCAAATTTAAGACGGCAATTCTATGAATTAACAATGAGTAAAACATTCAACAATATTTTCGTTTTTGCCGTTTTTCTCAATTCTGCAACATTATTTTTGCCATGGAATGTTGAAGAAGAAGATGAATTGCCTGCCCTTCTTTACACTGCCACAACCATTTCAGCTTTTGTAAATATTTGTTTTGGAGTTGAAATTGTTTTTAAAATTGTTGCATTTACAATTCCTGGATTTTGGCAAAGTCGTCGAAATCGAATTGATCTTTTGATAACAATGCTAGGCATTTTTTGGATTATTACTCATTACTTTGTTGCAATGCCTGCAAGTGTTGTTGGTGGAGAAGCACGTCTAAAAAAATTTACATATACATTTGGTTATATTGTTGTAATATTACGGTTTTTTACTATTGCTGGACGAAGTACAACTTTGAAAATGTTAATGTTGACAATTGTTATGTCAATGTTTAAATCATTCTTTATTATTATGGCAATGGTATTACTTGTACTTTTCTATGCTTATACGGGCGTAATTTTATTTGGAATGGTTAAATATGGTCAATCAAGTTCAAAGCATGTCAACTTTCGATCTGCACAAGAAGCTTTAGTTGTACTTTTTCGATCCGTTACTGGAGAGGATTGGAATGATATCATGCATTCTGTAATGACAGCTCCACCGTTTTGTTATTGGCATGAAGGAATAAATTTTTGGGAAACTGATTGTGGAAATTTTTATGGTTCATTAATATATTTTTGTTCTTTCTATTTAATTATTACTTATATTGTTCGAAATCTTCTTGTTGCTATTATTATGGAAAATTTCTCCCTATTTTATTCAAGTGAAGAAGATGCCCTACTTTCATATGCAGATATTCGAAATTTTCAACTTGTTTGGAATATGGTTGATATTGAACAAAAAGGTTATATTCCAGTTAGAAGAGTGAAATTTCTGCTTCGTTTATTAAAAGGTCGTCTAGAAGTTGATCCAAACAAGGATCGACTGCTGTTTAAACATATGTGTTATGAAATGGAAAGACTCCACAATGGTGATGATGTCTCTTTTCATGACGTTCTTTAGTATGCTTTTCTTCTTTTTTTTAAAAAAAAATTTTTTGATTTAAAAAATTGATAATTCTATCTTCTCTTTTCTTTCAGTATGCTCTCTTATCGATCTGTTGACATTCGAAAATCATTACAGCTAGAAGAATTGCTACAAAGAGAAGAACTTGAATATATTATTGAAGAAGAAGTTGCAAAACAAACAATTAAAATGTGGTTAGAATATTGTTTAAGAAAAATTCGTGCTCCACATAAGGAGTCATTAGTTTTAACACAAACTCTTCGGCCATCATTTGGTAATGTGCATGTAAATCCAAATTCAAATGCAACTGAAATTGTTTCACAAAGACCAAAACTGTCTGTTATTCCACTAACAATGGATATGAATGATGATGAAGAAGAAGCTCGAGATAGTCCACATAAGATCAGCAGAAAATTTACGGATTATCGGGCACCTCGATCTCCAATTGATGAAGATTTACCAGAATATCGAAAACGAAAACGTGCAATTCGCGGACGTCGAAAAAGTATTCCTGATGTTATTGAGGTTTGTTTTGTTTGAAAAGTTATATATTTTGAAACATTGTTTGAGCACGCTTGTTTGCACGGCTGAATTATATATTGCAGTGATAGTTCTTTTTTTGTTGATTTCGTCTTACTTTTTTTCACTGTTTTTGATGTCTTATTTGATTTGATGTGTTGTGACTCTTTCCTTTTTTTGATTTTGATGAATATTTTTTGTTTTGCAAGCACAAAATATGCTTATCTTTTTTTCCCTTCCAGACAACAAGTTTGTTTCAAGAAGCTGCCCGGAAGCTTCTTGGAACAAGTTCTTCACTAAATCAAAAGAAGTCATCATGGCCTTGCCGTCCTGTTACCGTTATTTCACCATTAATTCAACGAAAACGAAGCAATGCTCTTGGAATTAGGCCTATTCAGGTGACGCAAATATACATATAAAACAATAATATTATATACGTTCTCTCCCCCCTTTTATTTTCCCTCCTTATTCTGTCTCACTCACTTTCAAACGTAACAAAAATTTTAAACAATAATTTTTTTCCTTTAATTGATATTTATCATTTTCATTTTTTTAAAATAATAATTATTAATTAATTGTAAAAACAGCTTTGCTAACAAAAATTTTTTCCCGTTCAACAACAACAACAATGTCTCTTTTGTTTTCTTTAAACAAATAAATTTGAGAAAAATTATTTAACATTTTGCATTTTTTTAGCTTTCTGCTCACGACTTGCCTGATCTTGAAGAGTGGTCGGAAGAAAATCCATCTGGAACAAAATCACACGCTTCTTCAGCGGGACTTCCACCAAAATCACCAATTTCACCACAAAATGCACATTTTGGTATGTGAATACTTTTAAAATTAAAAATTGAAAGTTTGTCTACAGGATTTAAAAAATCATTTACATAAAAAGTGACAAATTTTTTTGCTAAACCGTTCTCTCTCTCTCTTTGATTTTATATATTTGTTTTAAACATTGAATTATTATATTTGTTTTCCACGTTTTTGCAGACAATCTACAACCAATTCGAAAAATAAGTATCATTTCTCCTAATAATCACGGAACTCATACATCACCATACGGTATTGACGTATTTTTTGCTGCCCCCATTCAACAATCAAATCCTCCAAATCAATCTAATTCATTTTTTGAATTAATAGGCAGTGAAAACATCAAAATTTGTGACGATATTAAAAGTTGGTGGAGTGATATGCACAATACAAAATAATCATAAAAAAAAGTGAGAGGTATGTCATATTCTTGCTTTCCCTTTTCTTTTTTCCCCCTCCGCTTTTAGTTCATCAATAAAAATACCTCATAAAAATGGAGGGTGAAAAAAATGAATGATATATTTTTTTACGGAAAAGATATAAATATGCATATAAAAAAGTTAAGTGAAAGTTTAACAAAAAAAACCGATTTAATGCAGAAAAAATTAAAATTCATTTTTAAGCACTTTTTTTCGAAGATTTTCTTATTGATTTTTATTTCAGTATTAATATTTCATATTTATCATTTCCTCTATTTCGGTTTCTGCTCTTTTTTAGAAGAATTTTTATCATTTTGTATTTTATAAATTTTTAGACAATGAATAAATTTTCATGCCGTCTTGGGCAGATTTTTCAATGGACTTACCGTACTTTGACATTTTTTATACGTCGTTATTGCTTTTTCTCAGGTTTTTTACTTATCAGTTTTTACTGCTTAATAAAATTACCTGTATGGTCAAATTTACCGATAAGTGTAAGATAATTTTATTGTTAGTAAAAAAGATAACAAAAGCCGATTAAATTTAGCTTAAACAAGGTGGTCCACAATTACAACTTGTTCAAACTGATGATTTGGGAAGAATACCAGAATTAACAAATTTTCGGCAATATATGTATGTTCGAAGTGCTTTTCGAGTTAGTGATACCGAAATCAGGTTATCAGTTGTAAAATCACATTTTAATATGTACGTTTATTACAAAAAGGGTTATCAAACAATTATCTTTCGAACTTCAGATTACCTCTTTATTTTCATTATGGTTCAAGAAAAGGTCAAGTAACATTACTTTGTCATCTGCCAAAATGTCCGGATGACTTTTCACCACCATGTGATTTGAATGGTTATATTGGAATGATAAAAAATTTAACATCATCAGATGTTGACATTCATTTATTTTTGTATTCAACAATTACAAATCTTACAAGCCGAATTACAATTGTCGATGTTCGACCAAAAACTGAAGGATTTCTTCATCCATCACCATATTACCCTCATAAATTGGGAGTTTGTTTACAGCCTATTTATCTTATGACAGATTATACTTTATTTATTCAATTTTTTGAATATTGGTTAAGTGTTGGAGCAACAAAATTCTATATTTATTGGGAATCATACAGTGAAGAAGTGAAAGATATCTTAGATTTTTATATTCAAACTTCTGGAGCTGATATTGAATTAATTAATTGGTCCCGTTTACCAACAACAATTGAAGGTGAAACTGATTTAGATATTAATCCAAATGCGTATTGGTTTCGCCTAGAAGTATTTTTGGGCATTTTTGATTGCATGCATCGTGCAAGGTTAGATTACTGTAAAAGACAAAAATTTGCAGAAATAAATTTTAGACATAATGTAAAATACGTTGCACAAAGTGATTTGGATGAAATGTTTTATGTAAGAAATCAAACATTGCTTGAATTTTTAGAAGAAATGAATAGATTACATCCAAAAATGGTTGACATACAATTTTTGAGCAAACGTGTTCATATGAATGTTTGTTTTTTTAGCTATTTTGATGGAAATAAATGTTATAAAAAACCCTTTTTTAGACAACAATTGGATCCATAACACACCCATTGGAGTACCCCTTTGATGAATTCAAATTACTTTCCGTTGATAAAGGTGCATTCAAAAAACCGCTTTACACAAAAATGATACATCGGCCTGAAAGAGTAAACCAAAAACAAAAAAATTATTGATTGGAAAATAAAATAAACCTTTTAAAGGATTTTCAAGTTCATATTCATCGCCCCCAAACTCCTGAAGAAATTACTCCTGGAAGCAAAAAATATTATGAACATATAAATGTTGGAGCTTCACAAGCAGCAGTATGGCATTTTAGACGATTAAAAGATCATTATAGAATTTATCGAACTGAAAAAACTACAAAACTTTCAAGTTCTGTTGAAATTTGGAGAGAGAATTTCCAGAATCGTTTAAAAACTGGCAAACTTGGTACAATTTTATTGTTTTTGAAACATGCAAATTTTATACATATTATTTAAGCTGAACGAAAAGAATGGAAAAATCGTGGGGCATCATTTGGAAAGGAATTAGAAAGATGCCGACAAAGGCAATCAGATAATCGACATCAAGTTTGCCATAATTTACTTGCTTGTGAATTACAAATTAAATCGGTGCAACCAGATGAATGGGTCAGGGCCAGCAACAGTTGGCATTTGGTATAATCACAACTGTTTTATAAATTTTCTTTAGCTTTCATTTTTTTAAATTATTTGATCTCATTTTGTTATCAAAAAACCAGAAATTCCATAGATTTTTAATGTGGTAGATTTGTTATTTCATAATACGTGCCTTTCTTTATAAAAATGCTCAGATAAACATTTTTTAATCTATTAAAGTTTAATAATAATAATTAAACGTTTACCTTTTACAAATAAGTAAAGACAATAAAAAATCACATTTTTAACTCTAATTTTTAGAATAGAAAAAAACAATGACCAAATTCAGTTTAAATATGCAAGGCCGGATTACTGTAAAGTCAAGAATATTAGAAATATGGCAATGAAGTTATCATGACAACATGTAATGAAAACAACAAGATAGTTCAATATAAATTTGTTGTTGAGATAAGAGTAAAAAGTACAAAATGATACTATATACAATCAAAAATTTCAAAACTACGAAACAATTATTTATTTCCAAGATTCTTCTTGATACGCTTTACTCACAAATAAATTCTTTTTCTCGCAAAAAAGTTCAAAATAGTCATAAAAGGTTTAAATGTTCTTTTTTTTCTCAAAATTTAATTTAACAAGTACTTTAGTAAACTGATTTTCTTTCCAATGGTTAATTTTTTGTTGAAATTCATTTTCTGAAGATGTATCGGATCCAAAAATATACAAATTTAACAATCCACTTTCTGTCATATGCATCTGAGCCATTACAAGGATATCTTCAAAATCAACATTAGCTTCAATTGCCATTCCACATACATAAAGTTTTGTTTTTCTTTTTATTCCAATTAATTCTTTTAAGCAGGAATTCGTAAGTGGGTTTTTTGAGCAGCTAAAATGCTTTTAATTATTAAAAAATTATCCAAATAAATAAAATTTACTGAATAAATCGAGCATTCTGAAGCTCTTTGAATGCATGTAAAAATGGAAAGAAATCTGGAGGAAATTGAACCGTTAGCATAAATTTTGTAATATTAGGCTTTAACATAAAATGAAGAAATTTCACAGGTAAAATTCCAAAATAATCATCTACGAAAACAGTTTTAGCGCAACTAAGATCAACTTTATTAAATATGTCATCAATATCTTGATTATCCAAAAAAATACTAAAATAATTTAAAACTTTGATGGATTTCACAGCAATATGAATTTTAAGAGAAGATATTGATAGTTTTTCACATTCAGTTGAATGAAATGAATGATGAAGAGCTTTTAGAGTTTTGCAGCATCTCATTAATTTTTCTCCAACATCAGGTTTATTATTTTCCAGAATATAATGTATAAAAGGAGTCGGAAGGGAAAATATTTGAGAATATGATTTTGATAATTTTGGGATAAAATAAACCATAATTACAGCTGCAACAGAAAAGAATGCTGATAGCTTTTTCTTCAATGAAAAATATTTGAGAATAAAAAATAAATTCAAACTTGGAAAAACCTTAATCGATTTTTTAACTGAAACTAATATTGGAATAACAATTTTTGGATGTTTTTGAAAAAGGGAAGAAGAAAAAAGTTTGGATTTCGAAAAAAGGTTAAAGAGTTTAATACGTGACGTTTCGGCCCTAAACTCTAGACGTCTTTATTTAATTTTATTAATTTTTAAAGTGAAAAAAAAAAAGAAAGGAAGGTGGAAGGGACAATTAAGTCCTAATGGTGAGACAAATTTGGTAAATTTTTAAAAAATAATTAAAGGGACCTAAATCAATAAATGAATTGGGTTTCATGGAGTAATTTATTTATTTATTGATTTTGCAGAGCCAAAAAATAGATAGAAACTGAAAAGTGTTTTTGACATTTAAGGAAACCCTTTCAGCGTTTTTAATATCTGTAATTATGGTTATGTCCCAGACAATGAAAATCAACGATAAACTTTATTTGAACTTTCAAAAATTTTTTTATCAAGTGTTTGCAAGGTAATGTGACTAAAGCAAGACAGGACCAATCCAAAATCCAAGAAAAAAGCTTTCGCCTTTTACAATAATAAAATACATTAAATTTCCAAGACTTAAACGTTTTATTTATAAATTACAATCTTTTGGAAGCAAAGCTTCCGACATCGTTAACAATTTTTTATACTGTCTGACATACATATTTTTGCTTCTTTAATCTTGATATGAGATATAAAGTGTAGCAATAAAATTCCAAAAATTTAATATAAAAATGCAATTAAAATTCTTGTTTATTTGACTACAAAAACACATAAAAAGTTTTTATTTTCATCTTTGTGAACTATTTTAGTTCACAAAGATGAAAATTCGCTTATCAAAAATATTTATATCAGTTTTGTGCTTTGACGTAGATAATTTAAGACACATCAAAAAAATAAGCGTTAAAATTCCCGTAGTTGCTTGCAAAAAAACTCCGTCAAAAATAAGGGAATCAAAAATCTGCTTCTTTTTACAGCTTTATTGTCTTTGGAAAAACTTTGCACTTCTTTTGCACAATTAAAAAGAAAATATGTGTTTTTATGAGCTGATGAATGTTTATTTGATCGCGAAAACATAAACTAAAATATTGGCCTTTTTTAGCGTAAAGATATAAAAAACTATTTTGTTGTAGCTTTTTTTGGGGGTGTCAAATGGTTCGATGCTCTTTGAAGAGCATAACAATTTTATCTGTGTTCCTTTTATTAGCATTATTTTTTTATATTTCGCAAAAACCTTTATTTATTTCATTCAATGCAACAACAGATGACGGTAAGTTTCGTTTAATTTGGCAAAAACACTTCTATCACAAAACCTCAGAGATATTAATTTTAAGAAAAGAATATTCGTTTTTAGCTCAATCTTATAACAAAGTGTCAGAAGAACCTGATAATCAGTTTATGGATGATTTGACAACAACAACATCTGAAAACAGTGTTACAGAAAATATTTATTATCAAATACCTCCAACCAACAGTGTTACTTATATCAGAGCAGCTTATCGGGTTTATAATACTGAAATTAGAATATCTGTAGTGAAACTTCATAGATCACGGTACTGTAATTTTAAATTAAAAAGTTAAAACTATGTTTAAATTCAGGGTAAATATATATTATAAATATGGCAATGAAATTGGAAAATTATATTTTATTTGTGAACTTTCAACTTGTTTAGATTATTATTCAAAACCATGTAATATGATTGGGTATATTGGATTAATTAAAAGTAATAAATTGGGTAATCATGAATATATTTATTTTTCTACAACAAATCATCCTCAATCATTTAATGTTAAAATTAAATTACAGTTTGTTTTTCTACAATTACGAAAGTCTTTATAAATTAACTAAATTTTATAAAAATTTACATAAATTTAGAGATGTAAGGGTTCGTTTGAATCATGTCCATCCGCATATTTTGGGAGTTTGCGTTCAACCAATTTATTTGCATGCCGATCACTTTCTTTTTATCAATTTTTTTGAATATTGGCTTAGCCAAGGTGCAACAAAATTTTATATTTATCGAGAATCATATTCCAAAGAAGTTCAAAAAGTACTTGATTATTATTTAACTGCTTCAGAAGCAAGTATTGAATTTATTGATTGGTCGCAGCTGCCTTCACCAGAAAATGAAGAAAATGTAAATAAATATATTTATCGATTAGAAATGATGCTGTCAATATTTGATTGTGTAACACGTTCTCGAAGTCATGTTAAATTTTTGGCCCAAACAGATTTGGATGAATTTATTTACATCAAAAATGGCACTCGTGTTATAGATTTCATGAATGTATTCAGTGAAAAACATTCAGATTTTTCTTCGGCATCATTCAGCAGTCAAAGAATTGCATTCCAAAAAGTTTGTTTTTGCTCATTTTTAAAATTTGTTATTTGAATATTGCAGGATTTCTTTAATAATTTTGATTCATTAAACGATATTTCATTTTCGTTTCTTGAAAATGTTAAAATTGAACAGCATATTTTTAAACGACCATATTACTCGAAATTAATTTATCGCCCTGAAAGAGTTCTTCGAGTTCATCCTCACAAACAAATGCAACCGGATAGACCTTATTTTGTAAATCAAAGATATTACAAGAATGCTTTGGTTGATAATACCGAAGGATTGGTGATGCACATGCGACGAATCAATGACACATTTGAATGGAAACCAACCGAAAATTCAACAATTTTTTCATCTTTAGCAAAGACTTTAACTAAAAATTATTTAAATCGTCTAAAAAAGTTTCCATTTAATGATGAATTAAATTTACAAAATATTGGAATTCAGATTGTAGAAGAAGTTGAAAATTGCAGAAAAAAGGCTTCACAAAATCGAACTCATCAATGTCATAGCGTTTATAGTTGCGAAAAAGATCTTTCGGAAAAACATCAAAACTTTTTTATTCATGTTAATAATTCTTGGATTTTTCTTTAAACAAAAATTTTTATGTTTAATGTAAATATTGGTGTTATTAAAAACAAAATAAATATCTCTACCCAAAGTAATGCTATTTTTGCGATTTTTAATTATAACGAATTAGATTCTAAAAAGATAAATGTTACAGTTGTGCGAAAGAACAACTGCAAAGTAGCTTTTAAAAATATAAAAAAATAAAATCCATTGAAAACTAAATGGAGATATTTCTCGAAGCTAAAAGAAAATTACAGAAGGCTAAATGTAAAACTCTATAATTGTAAATGTAAAAATTACTTCCAATATTTACCGTTTAAAAAAAGGTGAATTGTTTTAATGCAAATTAAAGTACATCAAATCTCTAAAATGTAAAAAAGAAACTTCTCAAAAATGCCCAAACCCAAAATCAATTGTGCCAAGACTCCAATTTTTATATTTTTTTAATATTTTTATTTAAACAACAAACGAACATTTAAGTAAATGTTACAAAAACACATTTAAAGTGTTAAAAAGAATAAACATATAAAAAAGTGTTACAAAAAACAAAATTGAGAAAAAGAATTGCAAAAGATGCAAATGTGAAAAACATAAAAAAAACAAAAAATTAAGCAATATTTTTTAATAAAAATCAAGACCAACCAGATGATGATTGATTTCTTAGAATATCTTTAATCAAACAATGAACGAGGATTAAGTTCTTTAACATAGAATTTGCGGCGACGAGCAGGGGCAGCATTTTCAGTTTCTTGGCCAGTTGAAGGTGGAGGATTTGCTGAAACAGTTGCAGTTCCAGTGAATGAACCATTTGTGGCTGCTCCAGTATTTCCAAAAGCACGATTTTGATTTGCAGCTGCACGATTTCCATATTCATTATTTGTAGAAGGAGCAAATTTAATATAACTTTGACGTGTTTCAGGATTTCCACCTCCAGAATTATATCCATTTCCTTGATGATCGCGCATATTATAGCCATTGTCATAATTTGTTCGATATGATGGAGTTGCACGATTCAATTGTCCATCATTTTCATAGCGCATTGAAGAAGAATATGAACCTCCACGAGGAGCAGATCGACCACGATAATTATTTGAATCACGTCTTGGATATTGTGGACCAGAAGAAAAATCTCCACGGGTATTATATCCATAAGAAGCATTTCCACGATTTCGTTGAATTCCATTTTGGTGAACTGGTGCAGGAGAATCTTCACGTGCAACGAAACGACCAGAAGAAGATCCACGAGTTGGAGCAAGAGTTGTTGCAGGAATATTTGAAGCAGCTCCACGAAATCCACGATTTGCTGTTGCAGATCTTTGATTTGTATCTTCCCATCCATGATGAGAAACTGAAGCATTATTCTTTGGTGCTTCTTCTTCATTACGGTGATCATTTTCTTGATCAGCAGCAGCTCCATGAGGTTGAATAACATTAACAGATTCTTCTTCAACATGGTCATGCTTTGGTTGTTGTGATGTAACAACAGCATCTTCTTCTTTTTGTTCAACAGCAGCAACGGGTTCACTGCCAGCTTTTTCATTATCAATAGTTTCCTTTTTGCCATGTTCTTCATCCTTCTTTGGAACGGGAACAGCTTCTTCTTTCTTTTCCACAGAAGATTCAATCCTAAAAATGTTTCACAATTATCCAGAGAAAACACACAGAATAAACTTACATATTGCTTCCATTCATTAATTTTCCAATTCTTTTAACAAGCTTGTAGACAGGAATACCCATGAAAGCATTGTGAAAGCATCCATCTAAAGATTCAATGAATGCTGCACCTTTTTCAAAAATGTTATATGGAATATCCAAATATTTCCATTCATCACTTTTGAGATATGCTTCAAAAATTTCATCAGAGAAAACACCAAATTTAACTTTAGATTTAGCAGAAAATGTTGTAAGCTTCTTATCCCGAGGGAGAAGCGCAACTCCAGTAACAATTGTATGCTCTCGACCATTAAATTCTTTCAAAATCGTAAGAGCTTCACCAGGATTCAATGGTTTTGAGATAACTTTTCTATCCAAAACAGTTACAGTATGAAATGCAATAATTATATCATAATCACTCTAAAACCAGAGAAACATGTTACACAATCGAGATAGTCAAAAAACATTTCAAAAATAGGTAATTTCGTATCTGATACGATCAGCATGCCTTGAAATTTTGTCTGTCACTACTCCAAAAAAGACATATCTCAGAGATCAAAACATTAAAGTTCAAACGTAAAAAATACCCACCTTCATTTCCAATAACTTTGCTGCAACATCGTAAGCTTTTTCTTCAGCAATACTTTTAACAAGAGTCTGTACAGAAATTGCTGCTTCCAAGCCTTTCTTAACTTCAAAATCGCTTCCGACGTATTTTGCTTTGATTCCCTAAAAAATAGTACAATTAATACATGTTTATGGGATAAGGATCTCAATTATTGTCGACAAGACCCAGAGTAATCTTATATAATATCCCCATAAGCTATATCTTTTGCCATACAGCCACTGCTGAATGTCAAAGCGATGTCATTAAAACATGAAACCTCTTATATCCCGAATGAGATCTTACCCTACCCCTAATTGTATCAATAAAAAGTAGCATTAAAAAACTCACAATTCGATTAAGATGTCCTAATCGACGAATTGTAGTATCAGCTAAAACAATTTCAGCAAGGCTGGAATTACCAGAATCAGTAAGAAACCACATTGCTGTAGTATTAGCCATCATATTTATAGCTTATAGCACACTAAAAATAAAAAAACTTAAATTAATTTCAATAAATTTGAAACAAACAATAAATAAAATAAACGCGGTATAAAAAATACGAAACGATGAAAAATTTTAGGAATCTCAAAATGAAAGAAAATGAAAGAAAAAGAAGGACAAAGAAGAAGCAAAGTACAGTATGACAGAAAACAGGGAATTCGTTGCGAAAATAAAAAATGCGAGTGAAATTTCGAAACACTTTTGAATTTGTGCGTTTTTCATTAGATTTTTACTGCTGAAAAAATACTACTGTTTTATTAAATTTTTTTGTATGTGAGAAATGTTTGCACTCAGTTTGTGTTATTCAAAGTATAGCAACGGATCTACAAAAAAATTGGCATTGTTTTATTAATAATTAAATTTTGCATACAATAATTAAAAACATTTTGGTTTTTATTGGCATGTGTAAAACATGTTATGTAATAATAATGTCGAGGGTACTTCACAAAGATTCAATGTAGTTATTAATATTTGTTTTCACATTTAGAAACTCCGATTGCCGAAATAGAAAAGCACCAAACACAATTTTTGTACTACTGTGATGCCAAGTTTAGATCACACATAAATCTTTGTCAGTGACAGGATAATGAGTGCATAATGAATACCAATTGTGCATATCCGACTTTTATTCACAGGCAAGAATGATGAAACCAGTGCTTAAAAGTTGATGAAATGCATTTTTCTGTAAACAATAATAGATAATGGATTAATGTTTTAAGGCGCAAAAAAAGTCTTTTTCATCTCCCTCTTCCGTATTTTCTCGAATGTTTTCGTCTACCTTTAAATTTAAATTTAAATAATGAGCTGATGTTTTCTTCCAGTAGCCCGAAATAGAAGTTGTATAAGTTTCTTTATCATTTTTCAGTAATAAACTACAATCAAATTTCATCCATGTATAAATGAATAACACTTCTTCATCAAAAATGCATTATTTTCTGTAGAGGGAATGAAACAAGAAAATTATTCAAATTTTATGTGTTAAACAAAAATAACAAACTTTGACCACAGAAATCGTCTTTGTGCATCAAATTTTTTCAAAAAAGGTATATTTTTTCTATGCATTTGCATTTTGCACGCAAAAACGGCTGATAAAAAAACATGTATCGTCAGGCAATGTATTTTGTTTTGTTTTTTCCCTTCTTACGGTATCTCACATCTTGCTTGAAAATGTAAAAAACACACTGTTTGAAATATAAAATAAAGAAGATATTTGTTTATTAAATAAATATCAAAAAAAAACAACAACAAAATTGATAAATCTTAGTGCGATATTTATTTACGAATTTGGATTAAGATTTCAGTGGAATCATCACCAGCCGATCCAACAGTTTGACGGAAGCAATAATTACCATAAACAATATCATCATCAAATGTGTATCCGTCACAAACAGTTTGACAGCTTTCAAGATCCTTAAAATAAAATTTTTACTATTAAAACATTGACGAACAAAATCCAAGTTTCTTAAACAATCTTATGCTTCAGATTCACAGATAAATCAAAGTGGATTAATCTATCTGTGAAAATACGATGGATAAATATCGCACTAGTAGAAAAAAAGGAACTTACAGTAACTTCACAATTGCCGGAATCTTTCAAGAATGAAAATGTTAATTTTGATGGAACTTTAGGCGAAGCTTTAATAATTTCAACTAAATAACGAATACTGTATTGAACGAAGGAAGCCATTCGACGACAAAAATTCTTTGGAATTGTGCATTTGAATTCGAGAGAATCAACTGATGGAAAGAATTTCATGATTTGAGCAAAGTTATGGGGATATAAGCAGAAAAAGGTATGAAAGATATAATTAAAAATTAAATCTTTGATACCAGATAAATGTTGACTAAAAATGGTGATTCTAAATAATCAATAAAATATATATGTAAATCAAATACCTGAGTCCCAAAGATTTTTTAGACATATTCTCAAGAACTTGCAAAGCTGAGTCTCGACTTGTTCCTTGATTTGAGAATTCTAATTTTTCAGTTTTGCAACAATACAAAGCAAAATGAGATTCAACAGGACCCAAAAGAATCAAAGATTTGAGATTGAAAGAATCACGAAAAAGAGAATTAATTTTGTAATGAGGAATTTCAATATGTTCAAGAGAAGAGTAAAATGATGGAAGGAATTTGTGCAAGAATAGTATACGGCATGATTCACCAACAGACAATGAAATTAGTTCTGAAAATAAAAATGTGTCATTATTGTTTCTTGGGGCAGTGATCATGATCATCTTCGTTGTAAGGGATGAGTGATGCTTTAGCATTGACATGCTTGGAATAAGCAGCTCTGCAAAATGGATAAAAAACTTACTTTTCTTAGCAACTATATTATCAATAACTGTTTCACAGATTGATGGAAAAGCATCAATACCAAATTTCTGAACACAACTTCCAATGTAATTCATCAAAAATGCAGCTGGTGGTGTTTTACCGCTATCACAACTCAAGGTGCAGAATTTTCCATCCTAAAATATTTTGGACGAATATATAAACAACAACAATTAATAATAAAAAACACTCACCCATCCAATGCAATAATGATCTTTGTAAAGTTTAAGATGAGTAACAGAAGCAAACACTTTCTTCATTGCTTGCAAAGGTTCTTTTCCAGAGAGAGCAAATTTGATAACATCTTTTTCGGTTCCTGTTTCAACAATTTTCTTTCCAATTTCAATAAGTAGATCAGGATTAACGCCAGACATTATCTAAAACGTGATGGATAATTTTAAATTACGCTATCATCAATTCCTCGAAGAAATATCTGATTTTAGATAAGTACTACAACAGCCGATAAAAAATTTTTGCGAGGCTTTCCCGTAAACTGCAAATTTTCTTCTTCTTTCTTTTCCATTCGCGAACTTTAACCCGTTCTCTCTAAAAAAAGCTAAAGCAAATTACAAAATCAGCGTCTTTTGCCAGCATTATCGACTTGTTTTTTTTTTCTTTAAAAAATTAGTGTTTGTGCTTTATACTTATATTGTCAATTATTCATATAAAGTTTTTAAGAATTAAACATGTTTTTTTGCAACACTGATTTAATTCTTGTTGCGAAACAATCATCATCTTTTGTTTATTAATTTATTCGTTTTCCATTTTGCGTTCTTATATTTCGCTTTACAAATATTTTTATATATATATATAATCATTAAAACTATTTCAGATATTAATCAAAAACTATGGCTGAATCATTAATTCTTTCTGAATCAGAACCAACACCTGATCGAAATTTGGTCATCGATATCTTTGGTGATATCTTTAATCCCACCGTTGCTTCAATGAATTTTACAACTGGAGAAGTTCAAACATCAAAGCTTAATTGGGAAAAAAATATTGATAAGTTCTTTAAATTATTTCAAGAAAAAGTTGATGTCAAGCGAGTTAAAGCTCTTGTTTTTCGTGCGATGGAATATGAAGCTATGACTTTCAAAGAATCACAAGAATTTCGACTTAAATGGAAAAATTTTTGTGAAGCAAATGGTATCTTCTATTTTGTTGGAAATGATATTCACTTCAATGCTATGGCTGCAATTGAAAGAACTAAAACAATGGTGGAAGTTGGTGAACAAGTTTTGATTGTTATGACGAAATTTTTTGGTCTCGTTTTTACTGTTCGCTTGATTCGTGACAATGGCTTCTATCGATATATTGGTTCACAAATGTATGAAAGTGCCGATATGCTTCAAATTGGTCTTTTGATGTCTGAACCGAAAAAAGTTATCTTATTTCATGATTCTGGAGCTACCCCATCAGTATTCGAAAAAGTCAAGAAGATTCTTTCAAGGTTTGATCTAGAAATTTTACCAGAAGGTGATGGTTGTCAACTCGAAATGGAAGCTATCCTTTTTAAAGTTTTTCATTTAATGGGTGAACGAATTAATCCATATGACATTCGAGTTGCATGTTCTCAAGCATGGTTTGATGTTCGTTATAGTGATAAATCTTTGATTAATATTGCTCCAAATGAGGTCTTACCCTTGGAAAGATCTATTACAATTAATATTGAACGTGTTAAATCTGTTAAGGTATGTTTTGTTACAATTTATTTTTGTATATAATCAATATTTTAGCTCTTTGCTAAATTTGAAGTTATTCCATATGAACTTTTGAAAGAAATCAAATTGTCTGATTTCGACACTAAACAAGCAAAAATTACTTTGAAGATTGATATCAATTTATTCTATGAATTTACTGTTGAACCTTTTGGTCCAATTGCTGAACCTCCATCTAATACTCCAAAAGTTCGAATTTCTTTCACTCAACGAAGTTTTTCTGTTTTCCTTCAAATCAAGAATAATGAAAGAGTTCTTGAAGATTTTGATGGTAATCATTTTTGCATTTAAAAGATCTTGTTTAAAAACATTTATTTTAGATTTGGAAGAAACTCCACTCTTTATTTCTTTCACTGGAAAGAAACCAATCTTTGGTCAAGCTGCTTTAATAACTTTTTTTAAGAAACCTAAATTTGCTGTTTATGGTTCGTTTTTATTATTATTTCTTCTTACAAAATAAATTTAATTTTTTAGATCTTATGCGTCTTTGTGCAATTTCAAATATTGATTCCGTTGATCCATCATGGGAATTCAAGGTTGAAAAAGAAGGCGAAGATGTTATGGTTATTGTTAAAACAGCTGAAGGTGAAAAAAAATCAAGTGTTGCATTTATCTTGGCTTTACTTCTTAAGCAAGCACTTTTACTTGTTAAAAATGAAATTGGAAAAAAGTTGGAAGAAATTGAAATTGGTTTTAATGGATTCTCTCCAAATGAAACTTTGAAAAACAATTTCGTCGAAGCTGGAAAACTTGTTAATGTTAAGATTACTTTTGATTAATCTTGTTATTCTTTTCTTGTTATGCCTCTTTTGTTTTTATTCTTTATGATCTTCTACTTATGTTTCACATGTTACGATTCTCTATCAGAACAAAAAAATTTCTACAGTATTCAATTGTTTTTACAAAAAACCAACGCAGCTGTAAACGAAAAAGGCGTGATCAGTTTGATAAATATGTTACAGTACTCAAAGTGTTCATCAAATACAAAATTTAAACCACTTTCTTTTCTAATATATTTTATTACTGGAAGTGTGGGTTAGAAACATACATGCTGAATTTAATATAGTCATTTAAGCTTAATATTTATTTAAAATAGATATAAATAAATTTAAATTAACAAAAAAGAATTTTGATAAGATTCATAAGTTACCCGAATTTATTTAATATCAATGCTTAAAATTACTTTTTTATAAAATTTAGTTTCCCCAAAAATATGCACGAAAGACAAGTATTTACAACATTACCGATAAGTTAAAAAAGATTCTGCAAACGAGTTTTTCTTTTTATAGAATTTCATTATCATTTTTGTTCACGAGATTCGCATATGCTGGTGCAGGAAATATAACGAATAAAGAAAGTTGAACGGCAGATATTATAACAGCAACAATATTTGGCATCTAAAAATATTGAATGATTTAAAGTTTTATAAATAAATTCAAAAAAAAATTTTACTTTATCCATAAAGCAACCATTAAACAGAAACTACCATATTTGCAGCACAAAGTGCAACATTAGAACGTATTCATAATTGATATTATCTTGCAAAAAAGAGCACTTTTAACTTAAAATAGAAATATTTAAACCAAAAATTTTTAGAACATTGTATTTGAAAATCATTTGATTAAATATATATTAAAAATTTTCTGTTTTTTATTTTTATCTGATACTTTTAAGTCAATTTAATGAATCAATTTAAAACAAATTTAACCATAATAATGTGTTTATGTTGTAGCAGAATGAGACTAAGGCATTTCAATTTCTTCCTTTAAATACAAAATTTTTTAAAAGTTTATTTGTTTGTAAAAATTAATAAAATGTACAGAAAAAATTATTTTTTTGTATCTTTAAAACTATCAAACAATCTTTTTAAATCAGAAACGGGTTTCTGTTTTTCAGCATGTAATCCATCAACAGGATCCCAGTCCAAACTTTCATACGATCCTGCGCTATTCTAAAATGCATTACTTTTAACATCTGTTAAGACAAACAATTAAAAGCAAAAATAAATAAATAAATATATAAGGTTAAGACATTAGGTAAAAGAATTTTCTTTGTTACACAACAAACTCACATCTTGCTCTTGTTCCTCTTCTTCTTTCCCAAGTTCATCACCTTGTGAAAGTCTTCTCTTTGGACTTTGCTTTCTTCGAAAAGCTCTTCGTATTCTTCGACGAGCTTGTGTCATTTTTGGAGGAGAAGTTAATTTTTCCTGAAATTCATAATTCGACATTCACATTACAAAGGGAATTTCAACAAATATGGAAAGAGTAGACAAAAAGACGTGAACTTGATTTTTTTTTTCACAAACCTGCATTGCTTCGGTTTGAACTTCTTGTGATTCATATTCTTTGGTTTCAGTTTGGGACCTTTGATTCTTTGTATCTGTTATATCTGTTTGCATTTCATTATCCAGCAAATCAACAATTTGTGTTTGAAGTTGTTGTTCAAGAGTTTGAATTCTTTCTGTTTGAACTTCAAGACTCTAAAAAGCAAATAAAATTACATCAGATTCTTGCGTTTCCACATTCTTACCATATATGTATATTTATGGGTCATTGTTTCACTATTAAAAAGTTCAACAATTGGAGTTTGTGTTTCATCATCTGTTCCATAAATGGAATCTGTTTGAGATTCTTGATCATTTAAAGATGTCGTTGATGAACCTTCTGTCTGCACACCAGAATCAGCAGACTCAAGAGAAATTGTTTGTGCGCCACTTTCATCGCTAAAAATAAATTTAAAAATTTTTTGCCCTGTTTTTCTATTTTTACAACTTACAGCATAACAATTTCTGTTTGTGTGTCGGCTTCGTAAAAAACTACTGTAGGTAATGGAGATTTACTTGGAATGCTAACTTTTGATGGATCTGATTGTTTAAGATATTCATGTACCATTGACATTGTTTCAGGATTTTCTTCAGCTTCTTTTGAAACAGTTAAAAGTTTTGGTATCCCGCTTTTTACGTCAATATCTTCAAAGATAGGTGGTAATTCGACACCCGCAACTTTTGCCTCTTCTTTGATCTCATTCATTACTTGATTACGAGTATTTGCACTAAAAATACATTTTTTAATTTACACATGTTAAAAGTTTATAAAAACCTTGTAAATTTCATGAGTAATCGAGCATTCCGACTATTACCCCAACTTTTCATCATTCCAATTGAAGCTCCTTTATGGTCACCACCTAATTATTAAACATAATCAAAAAAGCTTTAATTATAGTTTTAATTAATTACCTTTCGACATTGCTGCTTGATAATCTGCTAATAATTTCATAAGCATTCGCTTGTACAAATCTTGTAAAGCATTTTGAATAACATTAATACACATGCTCACAAGTGAAAGACCAATAATTACAAAGACAAAGCAAACAACCATCATACTGTAATTTTATAGGTTTTAAAATTTTTTCTCTATTTTAACTTACTCTCTCCTTGTCACAGATACATCCCCAAGACCAATTGTTGACATACTAAAAATTTGAAATCTGATAACAATCCCAAAAAAAACTCTTAAAAACCTTATAAACATAAAATACCAGCTTTCGCCATACGTCCAATCTTCCCAAAGTTGGAATAATGCAGCGCAAAAAAATATCCATCCGATTGTAATTATTAAAGCTACTTTTACAGGCATTGGTGCTTCACCTTGTTGAACAGAATCCATTGCCCCTTCACTTGCCTCCTTCTGAATTGTAACTTCTTCATCTTCTTCAAAAACGGCATCTTCAGATGGTTCACCTTGTGTTCCACCAACTTCCAAATCCAAAGAAAGCTGATCAATAGTATTATTATCCGATCCGTGTCTAAACGATCAAATAAGAAGTTTATTGATTTTATTAATTTTACAAATTGTGTTTACCTTAAATTAAAGCTAACTTTTCGATTTTCTTCACTCATTTTTGATGCAATACTTTTTACTTCTCCTTGTTCCATTATTTGAACCTGATCTTCCCGTTTTCTCTTGAAAAGACTTTTAAACCATGATATTTTGTTATTGCAATATTCAACAAGTTCTGCGATGGATTTGTAAAAGAATTCTCCAAGGTTATTTAAAGTCATTAACATAATTGGGATTCCAATAAGCCCATACACAACCGTAACAATTCTGCCAGCTGCAGTAACACATGCAACATCACCGTATCCTTAAAATTTAACAAGAAATTTATTTTAAAAAGTTTAAAAATTCTATGTATTTCAATTGAGCTATACAGTATCCCAGATAACTTTAAAACCATTAAATTTGTAACCAATGATCATTTTTTCAAGATGGATTTTGATGTTCAAAAAACAGTTTTAACAGTTGCTTTAGCATAATTTTCTCTTTCAAAAACTATGAGTAAATGAGGGGTTTACAATTAAAAAAAGTGCAAAAACAGGTATAATTAAAAAAAGATTATTGTTTCTGACTAAGCCAAAATCCATTACGTTAATTTTTTGTACTTTTTGTTAATTGCTAGTCAATAAAAAAATAAAACACTTAATTTTTCTGCATTTTTAGTAAGATTTTCTCACATACTTTATTTGATGCATTTGCTTTTATTTTTTATCTTTATGCCTGAAGGCCCATTCTTCGATAAGATTTATGAGAATACACAACATAGCTTTTTTTGTGTTAAAGCATCAATTAAATAACACGCAAAAAAAAGATTTTTTTGCACCATTTTTAAAGTTGATGAACACTTTTTTTTCAACAATTTGTTCAAAAAAATCAATTCTATTAACTTACCAATTGTTGTAAACAAGGTACCCGCAAAATACATGGATGTTACGAAATTCCAAATTGGAGTTGGATTTATTTGTACATCAAGTTTTTCATGAAAATGATCAACTGCTTCTTCAATAAATTGTCGACGCTTTTCAGGGCGATTTGCTGCTTTATCTCGTAATATTTCTTCCATTCTTTTCATTAAAAGCAAGCGTTCTCGTTCAACTGCTACTGTTCTAAAAATAAGATGGATTACGTCAGAAAAAACATCAAAGAAAAAATTAAGAAAAAAAATTCTTGCCTTTGTCGAATTCTTTCGTCATCTGCAGGACTTTCAAGCCAATAAAATAGCACAGCTCCAAGAAGCATATAGATTAAAACTCCGATTAATGGAAATAAATATTTTAAATGTCTTCTTTTGTAAAAATCTTTAAAGCCTGTTCGCATTCGTCCAAACCATCCCTTTGGAGGTGGGGGAGGTTTATTGGAACTTGATATTGATTTTATTCCAGCACTTTTTTCTGATGCACTTTTATGTACAATTGAAATTGAAGGTGGTCGATGGATTACTGTTGTTGTCCCGACACTTGTTGAAGTATTACCCGATGTAAAAGTTCTTTTAGAAGTTCCAGAATCTGCTCGATGAAATCCTGGTGCACCTGGTGTTGTTGGTGTTGGTGGAGGTTGACCCGTAAAACCTAAAATGTTACTTTTTTTGCTTTCATTTTCTACAGTACCCTTTGCCTTTTTCTATACCTCGTAATGATGCCGTAGATGGAGTTGGATGAAATCCTGCTGCGGAACTTGATAAAGCAGGTCGCCTTGTACGTTTATTAAATAAAACTGGCATATTGAATTAAAAATCCACAAAAAGATGATATTCTTTTTTTTATCTAAATTAAAAGAAAACATAAAATAAACATTAAGCAGTTGTTTTTAAAACAAACACATACGTCCCAAGTGATCCTCCAAAATGTAATAATTCTTTTTCTTCTCTTTCTTTCTTTTTCACACTCAAATATGATAATAATAACCGCAATAAAAGAAAAAATATGATGTCGTTAAATTGTTTTCATAGTTCAATAAAAAAATACTCTTAAAAATCCAATTGACACATGCTTTTGAGAGAAAGAGAGATAGATATGAGTAGGGTGGTATCAAAAAAAAACCCCTTATTTAACAGTTTGGGGTGGTTAACTTCTTAACCAAAAAGATTAACGAAGATTGCAAAAGAAGAAAGAAAGAAACAAAATAATGTCAGTGTTAGACATGAGAATATATCAGGAGGAGAGAAGATATCATTGTGTTAGGTAGTTAGTTATTCAAACAACTGACAATCCCCATATTTTCCCTCTTTATGTTTTTTTTGCTTCTTTCAAGATCATTGGCATTAAAAAGGTAGATATATTGCATGTAAAGTGTGTCCGATATTGAACAATCAAAAATAAAAGAAATTGTGAAGAAGTATTTTCAACTTTTTTTTTCTACAAAGATAACCGGGAGATATTGCATTTTTTTTCAAAAGAGGGGGAGGATATGTCAATTTTATTTTGTTTCTTTTTTAAATTAACATCTGTGGTGGTATCTCATGGCATCAAAAAAAATTTTTTGATTTCAAGCATAACATTTGCTTATATTAAGTTGATGTTTGCTTAATAAAATTAGATTAGTCACCTCTTTATAAAAAATGTTCGTCTTTTTTTTCTTGTTCGTTCATGTGAAAAATTTTAGGGGTTTTTTAATTCTTTTCTTTTCGTAAGTCTGTAAAGATTCTGTCTGTAACTAGCTTAAAAATATTCTATTTGAAAGCATTTATTGTTCTTTTAGCTTTTTATAAACATTTTCTTTCGCATTAAAAACTAATAATAATAACATATAAAAATTCTATTGCATTACAGTAGTACATAATATCCCGTATTAATTTAAATATATTTTTTTAAAGGAATGAAATAACTTTTTGAAAGTCATTACTATCATGTTTGATGTTTCTTTTGACGTTTCATAAAAGCAAGGCATTTAAATATTATAACAAATGCATTTGACAGGTTGTTGATTAATTTTTCGTGGTCCAGATGATGATGCCGTTCTTTTCATTTTCATTCTTTCATCTTCGCCACCTCGATTCACTGTTAATCGAACCGATGACGAATAATAACATCGATTTGGGGCACGTAATGAAGGCGTTGGCATTAATTTGTGTGAGCTAAGTGGTGAATTAAACCCGTTAAATTCTAAGGTGGCACTATTTCGACGCCAAAATTTTTGTCGAAATGTATTTGAAAAGAAATAAAAAATAATAAAATTTGCAGAACTTGATGCAACCACCACAAGATTACTAATATCCACACAAAGGGTAGCTTCAGAAGAATCCAAAAAATTTTCTGACCCAATTGCATGCTCTGCAACATCTAACGCAGTTGGCATTAGCCGTGAACATAAGAATTTTGCCATAACACAAAGCAATATCATTTCAGAATCTGTACAACCGGAAATATTTTGTTGTGCAGCCATTTTAAGACGGGCTTTTGCAGCCGCTCTTAAAACGAACCATACCCTTGAAGACATTGCAAATAGTACGATATATGGAAGTAAGGAATAAAACATTAAGCCTCCAACAATTCGATAACCAATCATATAAATTTGATTATGAACTAAATCTGTTTGTGCAAGGTAATATTGATTTTCATCATCAAGTCGAAGTTCAAGTTCAAAATATCTTGGAATTGAAAAGCATAAAGCTGCAATACAAATAAAAAATAATATTCTATGAATTGAATTAAGTGATAATTGTCTTGCAGTTAAAGGTGAACATAAACTTCGATATCGATCTATCATCAATGCACACATTAACCATACTGATGCCGTAAGTACAGTATTACTTAAAAGATAATAAAATGGAAAGAAATGAATATATGCTCCTAAGGTGCCATTCATTAGGGCTGGTAAAGAATACATAAATAAAGCACTTAATAACAAGGTCGTATCGATGAAGGAGAGCCACATCAAATAAATATAAATTCTTGGTTTTGTTTGTCCAGCATATGCACCAGAAGATTCTGATCGTCGTATTGAAGAACGGGTTGAGCGACAACTCGCTTGTCGAATAAAATTATGCCTTGATAATACATATACGGTTAAAGCATTTAAAGTCGTTCCAACAATTACAAAAGATAAAGTCAATGGACCGTTTAGAATATATGGCATCAGAAAGAAATGTTTTGAAGATTTTTTTCTTTTTCTTGATGCTGTTTATTGAGAAGCAGCAGCCGAAATTGAAAAAAAATAAAAGAAATATATCTAAACAAAAAAGAGATTAAAAACAATAAGAAAAATTATAGAAAAAAGAGGAAGCACGAATTTTAAATGATTAGGTGTAAATAATAACTCTTAAACACGTAAATGTTTTTTGAGAACGCTTAATATTTGTTCTTTAAAAGAAAAGATGAATTAGAAGAAGATGAAAGAGAAAAATAAGTTTAAGCAAAAATTGATTTGCTTAAGTTTTTTCTTTTCTTCTTTTTCTGGTAATCGCGTCATCCTTGGACTAAAATTCAAATCAAAACCCTCAGGGACAAATTCTTATGACTGGAAAAAAGTTTAGCGACAATTGTAAATTCGCATACAAATAAAAAAAGCATATTTTAAAAAACAAGAATCTTTTTAGGGGCACCAAAATTCTTTCTTTTTTTTCATAAAGTGCCGCCCAAAAGTGTTGCGGTGACACTTTTCATATTTATATATAAAAAAAAGATTTTTGTTAAAAAAATATTTGAACAAAAAAACACTACCAAAAAAAGTGGGAGAAAACTATCGAAACAGGATGTTTCAAGCTTTTTTTTCTCCCATTTTTTCGCTACTGTTAATAGCAGGGACAAGCATTAGCTACTTCATTTCTTTTCTTCTCCTCCATTATTTTTTTCTTCGTATATTTTTTTTGGTGAATAATAGTCAAAACTATATTGTCTAAATATGAATATTTTGCACAATCCCTATGATATGAACACAGAAAAGAAAAGAGAGCTAATTATTTCTTAAACTTTCTCTTTCTTTTCATTATTAGATGACTATATCAAACAATTCTTTTTTAACAGCATCACAATTGGCGTCAACTGAAACAAGGAAAAAGAATTTCTTTATATATTTTTTAAAAGGGGGTAGAAAAAAAATGATTCTACCATATCCGAAAAGAAAGAAAAAAAAAACAAAAAAAAACGAAGGATAAGCAGTCGTCCAAAAAACATATCGGAAACAGAATGTCATATTATTTTTGGGCCATGTTTTTCCGCTTTTTAAAAAATATATGAAAATATGAATTGCCGAACCCAAGGATATATCAAAAAGAGATTTATTTTTTTGGGTATCAGCTTTTATCTTATAATAAAAATATTATAGAACAAAAAAGGCAGACATTTTTAAAAATAAATTTAAAAATCATGAAAATTTTATTGAAAAAAAAGTAAAACATAAATGTGTTTCTTTCTTTTTTGCATTAAAGCATTTTTAATTGAAATTTGCCGCTTTTTTGCATTTCTTTGAAAACTCCCAAATGCGCGTAAAATCTTACAAAATTTCTTTCTTAACCTATTAAGTTTCACACAGTATAAGTAAGGAGACGAAAAAAAGATAAGATTTTGTTTAAAATATCTTATATAAGGAAAGGCAAAGACGAAGAAGAATGCCGTATATTTTGGGTAAGGATATAACAACAACGACGCGGAAGCTGCTTTGTAAACCGGATGTCCGCAAATGGACAAACTCCCCTGATTTCGACCGGATTTTGATGCTTCCGCATCTGCCAAGGAGTGATAGCAAGAAAAATGGATAAAGAAAGGAAGGGGGACCTAAGTAAAAAGAGAAATCCCCCCCATCCCCATCCACAGAAGAAGAGTAAAAAACCAAGTTAACTCGTACGCAACCAGAAGAGTGATGAAGGGATAATTGAGTTTCGGACCCTGTAAACTGAGATGCAAAAGGAAGGATTTAAATAAAATGAATGCCACGGAGCATGCTCCAAATAGATAGATGGCGGCGGTGTTAGTTGTTTTTAGAAATCAGACATTGCTTTCTGCTTCTATTTTTTTTCTCATCATCTTCTTCGCCGTCGTCAAATCTATAATTGGAAAAGAGAAAACGAAGTAAACAAAATGTTAGGGAAAAAAACGAAGACAACGAGTAAAGCAAAAAATAGAAACAGAAGTTGTAACTACCATTCACTTTTTTTTGACTATTTAATGAGGCAACATACTGACTTTCTTTAAAAGAAAAGAAAGTTAAACAAAGATTAAAACGTCAAAAACCAAATAAATTGCCAAACTCTCGCAATTAACTAACTTTGAAAAATGTTCTTCTTTCCGTCTGTCATTTTTTGTAATAATTAATGTTTTTTAAAAAGCGTTTCTATTTATCAAAGTACACTTTTTTAAAATGATTACGGTATTATTTTGTGTGTCATTCTTCGAAAATTTTTGAAACTTCATTTCCTGCTGTCAAAAGAAATAGAAAAAAAAAAGATTTGGGAAACAAAAAGTAAAAACATTATATTTTTTTTGTTCTTCTAAAAATGATATCGTCCTTGATATATGTAATGGGTTCCACACGTTCAATCATCTTACGACCGTTTTTTTCTGTATTCCAGAATTTCTTACAGAAAAGAAAATGAAAAAACAGATGCAAAAAGTGTTTCGAGCAAATAGGTTCAATTGTTTTTTATTTATTAAGATAATTGAAAGATTGCTTCGCCACAGTGGCGCCATAGTTGTTAGAGTTTTTTTTATATTGTACGAAGAAGGTCGTTGTTTTACGATTACATTTATATATATTTTTTATTACATTTTTCAAGAAAAAAAATAAATCACATAAGTGATGCATCACCAAAAAGCTTTACCATAAAATTGTTGAAATCATTTTTAAGGGCTTCTCCTTCATGGTCAATGTTAGAAGGGATTGTATGAATACCAGACATTTGAGAAGGAAGACGAAAATCAGCTATTGCTGAATCATTGGTACTCTCACTTGTATGATGTAATAAAACCATAACATGTTCTGGTAAAAGACCTATTTTGACTACGAATTCATTGTACCTAAAAAAAAGACATTTATCGTTAAAGTTTCATTTTGCGTCTTTTTTTGAATGAATGACGTTCTTTGTGTTTAAGTTTTCGGTTTAATGAGCTAGAAAGCTAATTGTCTTTTAGTCAGATTTTTTCCTTCCGTTTCAACTTTAAAATAATGTTTTATGTCATTGTTCTTCTTCTTTTCTTACCAAAAAAGAAGATCATCACTTGTACTTCTTTCAGGATCAACAACAATAACAACACCTCGAACGCCTAAACGCAAAGCAGGCCAACAATTTTCATATCTTGGATCACCACTACAATCCCATAATTCAATAATTTTTTCAGCATGTTCTCGAATTTTTAAATCTGATGATTCAAGTTCGAGAATTCGAACGCCTAAAATTTGCATAAATTTAAAGCAGAGTAAAAATTTTGTAGTTATATGCAAATTTTGACACTTCAGGTTAATCTCCCATCAGCAACAAATGTAAATATAATGTTAGCAGCATTTTGTTAAACGTAATCAAAAAAGTTTTAAAAAAAGCATACCTTTTGTTGGTCGATAATCTCTTCCAGCTGATTCTGCTGTATCTGCAACATAACTGGAAATTGTTGTTTTTCCACACTAAAAATATACTGTTTACAAAAACACAAACGTAAAACTGCAAAAATTCACCTTTAATGGACCAACAACAAGAATTTTTGCTCGAGAATCTTTGTCAATTGCCATGAAAAATTAAGAACAAAAAATAATATGAATTTTGCAGAAACTTTGCTTTTGCTTTAACTTGACAAAAAGAAATGTTTCCATAGCAACGCTTGTCTATTTTAGTCCTTTTTTATTGTTGTTTCAATTTTTTTTTATCTTCTATCAAAAAATGAAGAATTGAATATGCATTACAGAATTGCCTCTAAAAATATACCTCTTGCAAAAGAAATCTCTTTTTATTTAACTCACAAAAAACATATTCAAAATTTATTCTTTTAAAAAAGATGAAGAAAGGGTAAAGAAAAAAGAAGAAGATGGCTCTGCGTAAAAACAAGTTGCTTGTCTTCTAAAGTCATATAAATTATAGATGGCTCCCAGGAGTCATCGTGCGACCTTAGCATTCTCTGCAAAAAAAAGGAAGAAGAAGGAAGCCTTCTGAAAATATAAGTGAAAAATCGTGCCGTTTTCTTTTTCACTTTGACTCAATGCGAGAAGGGGAAAAAAATACCATGGAAAACTATTGTGTTGTTTGTTGTTGTCCATTTGGGAGAAAAATAAAAGTAAACCTACCATCCATTGGGGGGCATCGGATGGCTCCCTAAGATGCCTAAAGCTGTCACTTATTCCATTAACTAAGATAGACAACAGTCACTTTTGGTATTGCTGAAAAGATATGGTCGAGAGCTCAGAGGTTTCTTCATATTTTAACAAACGGTCCTTCACTTTCTTGCTTCTTTCAAAAAAACGGCATTGCTTTCCCTTCATTAACTTTTTTATAAATGAACAAAAATTGTTTTTATTTTCCATCTTCATTTTTTGAAAAAAAGAGGAAAACTTTTAAATAGGTTAGTTTTTTTACGGCCATTTAAACAAGGTCGTTTAAGTTGTTATAAACATTCGTCTTCTACTTTTTTATTATTGGCAAAAAAAATCAGAAGAGCAAGTACAAATCTTTTTTTTGTCATAAAATCATTTCAATTTTTCAAAAAAAAATTATATAAATTTGATTAAATTTTTTTTGTATAGTGGACAAAAAAAACGAACGAACCGTTTTTTTCTTTCTTCCCATTATTATTACGAATGAAAAAGTGTTCTTCTCAAATTTCATATAAACGCTTCTTCTCTTTCTCTCCTCTCTCGAATCATATTCTTCTTGTACCTTCTGAAGTAACCAGCAATTTAGTCCTTTTGTTCTGCCCTTTGTTTTTATTTCGGAAGCGCCAATGGCAAAAAAATGTACATTCACACAAATGAAAGAATAATAAAAAAAATTGGTGGCTATGAAGAAGGCGCCGCTAATTTTTTTCTCGTTCAGGTCATAATTTTTTTGGCTACCCAGCGTTTATGTTTTTTTTGGTGTCTTCATTAGAATCATTAAATGCCGTTTTTTTGACGACCGTTCAAAATAATTTATGCATTATTTTTTTTTGGTTAGGATTTCTGTTATCTTTCTTCAATCAGGTCTTTTTTATATCAATTTTATTCTTTTAAAATACCTATAAATAAATTTTTGAAAAAAAAGCGTTATCGTGCCAAAAATTGCATTTTTATGAAGTTTTTTGACTCTTCCAATGTTTCCATTTTTATTTATTTCTTTCTGAATTATTATTATTATTATTATTTCGTTCATGTGTATTGGAATCGTTCCGCAACATTGAACAACTACCAAAACTTTCCCTTTTCACTTATTTTTCTGGACAAATACAACTAACTTATTAGCTCAATTTGTACTTTTTTTTCTCTTTTTCATTTTTCTTGGATCACAGTAGTATTTTCGGATTAACAAATTATCTTATTTTTTTTTCTTTCAAATTTTTTCTCGAGATATATCTCTTTCTTTTATGTTTATGTGTGACACTTTTTTTTCTCATTTTCCCACATCTCAAATATTCTCAAGCTTTGGCATTTTTATTTTTATATTAATAATAATATATTCTGCAGAAAAGTGTTCTATAACTAAAACTTTAGGCAATAGACAAATAAGCCGCGCAGAAAAAAATATATTTGAAAAGCTTTTTTTGCAAGTTTCAATAAAGTTTTTATTTAAAAATGACATGTGTGTGGATTAATGCAAAAATTTTTATACATTTCTTTACTTCCTTTTTTTCCTAATCTAATTCATTTTTTTCTATGTGGTACTGTCATTTTTGTCACATATTAGTGAACCAAAATTGATCATTATCATGATACACTATTGTATCATTAATGTTACAGTAAATAAGTAATTCATGACAAATTTGTCATAAAATGACTGACAAGGTGCAAATAATTCGTGTTTGGGGGCATCTCCTTGTCAACAATTACTGACTTAATCGTAACGATTATTGCGCAATCAATTTTTTCGTTATCCCCAAAAAAAGTTTTTTTTTTCACACCGGAAATTCGTTATCGAAGAAGATAATTATCATTGTCATGGCTGCTATTACACATTTTTTTTCTACAACTTTACAATTTCTTCTCTGATTGTTTCTTTCCTCTTTTTTTTTTATAAATTTTTATTGTTTTTAAAAATTCAATGTCCACAAATTTTTTTATGACATAAACAAAAAAAAAGAACGCCATTCATCCAAGACTTTTCTCCTCCATTTTGCATCGATGGATCATTTTCACTTTTTTTTACACTTCTTTTCTTTTTTTCTTCTTCCAAAGTCGCACTTTTGTGCTAAAGAAGAGAAAAAGTCAAAGTGGCAATTGTGGCAATAAAACCCTCACCGGTCATTGTTTAGTTCAGTGAATTAAGAAAACTAAAATGTTTGTTATGTTTACCGATGAAAAATGACCAATAAAAGAACTTACTTTAATTTTCTCATTTTCTTATTGTTTAAAAATAGGAAGAAAAAAATTGGGTTTATTTTAGGGAACAATTTTTAAATAAATAAATAAGGGGTAAATGATGTCATTTTTTATAGCAATTTATCAAATAACTTTGGCCGAAAAGAACAAAAGACATTGCGCAAACAGCCATTTTTTGCTGCATTCATTCTGCGTTTTCTCAGCTCGAGCTTTTTAATATCCTTCTTTTTTTTGTGCTGCATTGTTTGCATCGAAATAGGATCGAGCAATAGAAGAAAGGGATTAGCAGGTCAGTGAAGAAAAAACATTGCTGATGTTAGGTCATTTGGTTATATATTTTTTCGATAAAAAAAATTATGCTTATTTCATCCCATTTTCTTTCTCTTTTTGTTTCGGAGATTTGTAATATTCAGCTTTTGGCACTTTGGCTTTTTGTCAGGACAGGTGGTAGTGGTTAGATGACTACCATAATCATATTCTTTCTTCTTCCATGGCCTTCCTTTAACCCCCAAAACAAAAAAAAATAGTGGGCAATTTCTTTGTCTGATTTTCTTTGTTTATAAAAACTTTTTTTTGATGTCTCAAAGAGCTATTACGGTTATTATAATGACAAAAAGATGACACTTTGTTAAAAAAATAGCCATCTTTTTCGACCTTTTTGATCACTATCGTTTCAATTCCACGGAAATCAACATTTTTTTCGTTCACAATTTTTGCCGCATCATTTGACGTCTTTGTTGATGGCGCCGTGCCGCATCTTACTTTTTTTTATATGTTACATTTCTTTTGTCTGAAGGAGAAAAAAAGTCGTCAGCGGCTAGGATAGAGTTTCTTAAAAAAACTGATATCTAAGGTCATCATCAAAAAAAAAAATATATATATATATAATGTGGAGTGTTTTTAATGCCGCTATTATTTTTTTTGCTTCAAAGTTTTTCATTTTTTCGATTCAAAAAAAAAACCACCTAAAGAAAAGTATACAAATTTACTATTTTGGGAGATGATGAGTAAAATCTTGTAGTAGTAGTCCTCCCTCCCAAAAAAGATGATCCTTCCATCTACCCTCATGAGAGGTTAAGTGTGTTTGGCAGGCGACAAAGATGTTGTTGTTTAAGAGGCTCGCGCGTTCTCATCTTGACTAAAAAAATTTTTTTTTGACTTATATGGCTTTTTTATATTTATTTTTTTTTTGTAATCTATAAGGCAAATGCTCTTGATACATAAGTGAAGTCACCACCACAGTGGAAGCAATATTATAGATAGGTTTTTCTTCCCCCCTTTATTATTACTTTCAAAAACTCGATATATAAAAAAAATATGAAATAGAAGAATGTGCTTTTCTCACATTTTCCAATTATTTTTATTTTTTTTATATATATTAAGAAAAATGAAAAGATATGGAGAGGAATAGCTTTGCATTTCCTGCGAAAAAAAGCTAAACCCAAAAAAAAGTGGCCAAAATTATTTTCTAAGGCATTTTCATTTTTGACACTCCATATATTTTTTTTCGACACAAATAAATATATCTCTTTTTTTCCAATGCCCATTTTTGGTTCATTCTTTTTTTTTCATATGTTTTGACTTTTTTAAAAATAGAAAAAAAAGTATTGTTTTTGATTGACGCGAAAGTAACAACTTAAAAAAGAGGCAGTTAGATTTTGGCTTATTTATTTGTATATCGTCTAAAAAAAAGAAATGAACTCCAAAGGCTACTTTCTTTTTTTATGAGGAGCTAAGATTGGAACGGTGATGGACGCGTTCAAAAAAAAAGAAGAAAAAGTTGCAGCTGGCGTGAAGCGTTGGTCGTGGTATTGCTTGTTGACAGTTTCCGATTGAATGCGCAAACAAAAAAAGGGCAGGCACGAAACAGAAAAAAGTTTGTTTTCAAGTTATTGTTTTTTTTGTTGCTGCTACTGCTACTTCGGCGATCTTAAACTTTGAACAGTGTTTAAGAATTATGTATCAAAATAATAATAATATATGAATCATTGAGAGAAGTGCCTTTTTCGATTGCTTCTTTATTTTCTTTTAATACTTTTCTTTTTTTCTTTTCATTTTCTAGGGCGATCGTCTAAAGTAAAAAGTAAATTAAACCTTTTTTTTGTTTTTTTTCTTTGGAGGCCGCAACGATAATTATGATTAATTATTTTGATAAGCCAGCAATTTAAAAGTTTTTAAAAGACTTTTTTTGTCGGTGCAACGCTTTTTTTTGTTTGAAACTTTTGATTTCATTTTATAAAAACCGTTTCTACCGGAAAAGGATTCTTTCTTTTTTTATTGACTTTAAACAGTCACACAATGTTGACAGTCTACTTGAACCAACGAAAAGAAAAAAATGAAAGAGAGAAATCATTGCCGTCATTGCTACCGTTTCTCTCTCTCTCTTTAACGGCCTTCCATTCTTTTTTCGCTCAAACCTGATCCAATGACTCGAAATGCGAGACATTTTTTTGTTGGCACATTTTGTCTTCGTCACCTGGATATATTAATAAAAAAATATATAGAATTGTGGTAAATAAACATTTCTTTAAGAGTCAATGTTTGTACAGGTTGTTGGCAACAGTCAATGTCACCACAATTGTCAGGTGTTATTGCCATGCCACAATATAACCCCACTTTTTTTCTTAATGTGAAATTTAATAATAGAATAGAAAACGGAACTTTTTTCTTTTTCTTCTTTTCATTATTGTCATTAATGAGTTTCATTTGCAAACTAGCTCTACCAGCATTCTTTTCTTTGGGGGTAAGCTTCTTTTTAATCCTTTTACTCCATTAACTAAGGCATTCAAAAAAAAGAAATTGTTCGTGTCGGCTGCCACCAGGGAGGAGGATTCCCTTTCTTGCTCATCTTCATTGGCATGTGCCATTATTTTGGAACACTTAAAGCAGCTATATCTGGAGGTGTTTTTATATATCCATGCCTTTCTTTTAGTTAATAAATATCCATTTCCATTTTTTTCTTTTTCTTTGTTTGCTTGTTTTTGTCTGTCACTGTTTTATTCTGGATAAAAAGTTGTGGCTTTTTAAAAATAATCTAGCTGTCAACAAATGACTTGGATTTTTTCATAAAATTTTTGCCAACACTTTTTTTTTATCTTAATGCATTTTTGATTTTATTTTTGACACATTACACATTTTGTTTTTTCCTCATGTTATTGCCATTTTAGTATCCAAATAAAAAAACGGAAACAATAGGTCTCTTTTAATGAATACTTTAATTAAACTCATGTTTTAATTTGTGAATAATGTCTTTTGGCGGATATAAAAGGCGGCGCAACTACTTAACCTCAGAATCAAGTAGTAGTCCTTTTCCTTGTATTTTTTTTTGCAGCACCCCACTTCTTCCTGTTACCGCCAGTTTTTTTGGCTTCTTTTAAAAACATAAATAAAAGAAGGCGAACCGCTAAGATGCAAATTTTGCCAATTTGTTGTTCCTTCTTTTTTTTCTTCAAAGCATGAAATCGTATGCATTTATCATCCTTTCCCCCTGTTTGTGGCTCCTTTTCAATTTTTTTTCTCCTTTGCTTTGGTTAGATTAATCTTTTGCAATACACTAAAAACAGAAGCTTCCATTTTTTTCATTTATTTTCATTCCTAATGTCATTCCTTCCCTTGCTTCTTTATACTTCTTGCTAACATTGAAAAACGCGTGCCGATCGGCTTTGAACAAAAAAAAAGGTAATCGTCGGCTTTTTTCACCCCTTTGTCTTAAAAAAATTTTTTCCAAACCATTTATGCCATTTTCGCGCACCTTTTCACTTCTGTTTTTTTTGATCCTTTTTTGAGAGCCATTCCAAAACCTTCTGCCTTCTGCCATTGTTTTGTTTTTTTTGTGTGTCAAATAATGTCAGACATTGTTTCCTTTTCCCAAAAAAATATATATCGGTAATTCTGGTTTTTTTCAGGTTTAATACATTTATTGATAAGTTTTTTATTAATTTTTTTGATATTTTGTTATATTTAACATGATTAAGTTTTGAGATGACAAGAAAAGACATATAAGCTAAAAATTGCTAACGGCAGTCCTGGTTCTTGTATCTATAAATATATGCATTTTTGCAAAGCTGAGGTTCACTTTTTTTCATGCATCTTCTTCTTATTTTTTTCCCCTTCAAACATAATTTGTGCATGTAATCCAATTATACTTTTTTGGAGGTGCTGCAGTTTTTGGCTGTCATTGAGCTTTTTTTGCATCTTTTTTTGTGTGGCAATTTTTGACTTACAATTTCAAGTATATATTTTTAGTTTTATATTTGAATTATATTTTTAGAAATGTAACAATTTAACTAATAACGTTCTTAAACTTCTTCTTTTTTCCGTTAATTGCTACAGTCTTAGCCGTTTTTTTTTCTTTTTTTTCTGTCCATGCAAAAGTTGGAATAAACCCGAGTTCAACTCCCTAGGTGGTCCCAATTTTAGTCGTTAATGCCATTACCGGTCGTGCATTGTTTTTTTTTGCATTTCTATGAATAGAAGGAATTGTGGCATCTTGCACCAGCTAGATATTTTCATTATTTTTTCATTTATTTGACTTTTACAAAATTGCCAATTTTTCTTTTCTTTTTTCCCTTTCTAACAGAAGAAAAAAAAGTTCTTGTAGGTCAAGAAATGGAAGGCAAAAACTGACATCCGGCAATTGTTTAGCTTTCTTCTTTCAGTTTTTCATGCAATCAGCGCGATTAACAATGTATTGCCCTCCGGAAAGAACGCTTCAAGCAAGTGTTCCACCAGAAGACTTTTGTGCGGGTAGTAGTAGTAGTGTAATGATTTTTTCTCTTTTATTTTTTTCGACTGGCACTTTGCGCATTTAAGAGATGAGAGAAGAGACAAAGAAAATAAACATTAGTTTTGAGAAGCTGAGTTTTGAAGGAAAAAAAGGGGCGAAAAATGAAACATATGGTGACGGGCAGCAATATGATGAGAGCGTGAGAAAGTCTTCCTTCTTTTTTTGAAAATCGCCAAAGGACTTTCAATTTTTAAAATTTTTATTTTGACTTTGGATTTTGGTTTTTTTTGTTGCAAAAATATTTGTGATAAAGAAAATTCTGAAAAAATATGTCATGATTTGCGCAGATTTTTTTAAACTTTTTTGTGTCCTTGTAATCATGAAAAATATATATGTGGCCACCTTGTCGCTTTTGCTTACCGTTGATCATAAATTTTATTTTATATTTTTCTTCTATGATTTTTTGGTATACGCTTTTTAATGACAGCAGATGGTATTCTTTCTTTTTTTTTCAATTCCAACTGTCGCCTTATTATTCGATCCGCAAGTTATTTATTACCGTGACGTTCTTGTGTGTTTTTGTTTCAATTTTTACGTAACTTTCAGAATTTATTTTTTCCACCCTTTTCCTTTTTCTGACATTGTTGTTTCTGTAGAAAATTGCAAATCTTCACTTTTAAGATTAAAAAGATTTGTAACATTTTTTTTTTCATGGTTTTTGTTTACGCTAAAAAGGCAATAAGCTGATGCTTAAGCCTACAAATTTGTGCGCAATTTTGCAATCCTCCACTTTTGGGCACACAAAAGAAGAAAAGCTTCTTCTATTAGTAGGACAAGACAAAAAAAAGACATAAATGGGCATTGTTTTATTTAAAACTAAAAACCCTCATCTTTTTTCTTCTTCTTCGTGTATATATTGTTTTTCTATGATATCCGCGGCTGGACCCACACAAAAAAAGCTATAAAATGTCATTTGTCAAATGGTAAAACTGTCCTCATTGGCAATGAAGAAGGTGTCGACAACTTGCGCAGCCATAATGATATCAACGAAAAATATCTTTAGAGCAATTTTCACACACAATATCTCTCCTCCCCATTCCCCCCTCTCTTAATATTTATTGCATATACCCTTTGAGCTTTACTTGTTTTCAATCATAACTCTTTTTTTTATGGCCAATATGCCTTAGTTTGCATACACATTCTTGAGATCTTTTTTTTGAGTGTCAAAGCATGAGACGCTTTTAAGAGAGATATCAAGTTATAAAAAGTGATGCCTTTAGAGAATGCTTCAAAATGTTTACAAGATGTAAAAAAGAAATTCTTGAGCTCACAGCTTTCTCAAAATAATTTTTGGTTTTTTTGAAAACAAAAATGTTTTGTCTCATTTGCTCATGTTTTTTTTTGATTCTTCATTTTTCATTGTATCACTGATCTTCAAAAAGTCATAAACAAATGACCCCTAAATAAATGGCGGCCTCTTTCTTTTTTTTCTTATCATAGATAATTTTTTTTCGGTAGCAGATAAATTCTTTTGGTTTTTTGTTGTGTCTTTTATAATATTTTACGGTAAACCCCAAAATGCGATAGGTAAGATTGACTTAAGTAGAAGAATCAATCAGATGAAGCACTGAAGCGCATGAAGAAAAAGAAAAAATATTCTTCTCTTTCTTTTTAAGATGTTATTCTATAATGACAGGTGTAGGTTCCTCTTATTCCTTCTTCTTTTCTCTGCATCTCCTAATGTTTTTGCAACAAATTTATTTTTTTCAATGCTTAATCGTTCATTAGTGATTTTAATTCATAGTTGAAGAAAGAGAAAAAAATAAGGAATATTTTGGACTCACGCATCGGCGATCTTTTTCCGTATTAACGCTTTCTTATTTTCTATCTTCTTTCATTTTTTTGCCACTTTTCAACACTTCTTCTTCATTTCATTTTTATCCCTCAAAACGCGTTTTCTCTCTTTTGTTTCTTTTCTTACTTCTTCTTCTAAAAACCGATTCCAGCGTAAAAGAATAAACTTACTCATTTTCTTTCTCTTTTTTTTGTAAGTAATTTTTACATAAATATTCTCCTTTGGGGTGGGTATTAATGAATGAATGAATCAAAAGTAGAAAGAAGATTTTTTAAAGTTGTGGCAATCTTTAAAACAGGAACCCCTACTTTAATTTCAAGGCATCCGGTTTTTACTATTTTTTTAAAAACAGAATTTCCGTTTTTTGACTTTCTTTATTTTTAAATGAAACTTCCAATTTTTTTTGGTTGTTGTTTTTAAAAATGCTGCTGACCTTTTGGTAAGAGCTGCTGCATTACCGCCGGCCACTGCCGTTTTTTTTACTACTTTTCCTTTCGGCAACTTATCGAAATAATATCAAATTGCGTCTTGTGGCAGGCACGCATCTTCTTTCAAGTTATTTTTGTGCGAGAAATTCCAGCAATCTTTAGGTCCAAACCGGACATCTTTTAGCATTTTTTTCTCTTCTTTTTTTTCAATCCCTCATTCATCTTGATTTTGTTGCCATTTTAATCTCTATGTTTTTTTAATGTTTTAAAAAAACTGAAAAAAATAGTGGTTAGTTTTAATTCTAATCCCATTTCGCGTTGAAAATGATGCCCCGCCTCTTTATAACAGAAGAAGAAAAAAAAATGGGCCGCGCGTTGTGGCTACTCCTGGGTGGTAGCCCAGCCGTTGACAGTTTTGAATCTAGAAACTCCTGCAATTGTGTATTTATTATTATATATTTACCGATGATGACTTTTTTTTTCTCATGCCGAGTACATTAATTCAATTTTGCATATTTGTCAGCTTCTTTCTTTTCCTTTCTATTATTGGCCGAAAATTGCGTGTTTGACTTTGATTCTCTCTGTCTGTCAAATTTGATTTTTGACAGATCTATCATGTTTTAAATTTTTTTCCGTTTTTCTTTTTTTTTTCTCACCATTTGGCAAAAATGAATTAAATCTTTAATTCTTTATTTTTATTTTTTTAGAAATGCTCAAATGTACCTCTTGGCCACTGATATCATTTGTTTAATAACATTTTTATTAATTCCATTTTCATACGGGCAATCCCGATTAATATCAACTTTTCATTCCAAAACTCCTATTAGTAATGTAGAAATTGCAAATAATACTGTAAGAGTTTTTTTTTATTAAATCTAAGCCCATTTTTGGATTATAATTATCGATACAATTTAGATTTATATCGGTGCAGAAAATTTTCTTTATTCTTTAAATGCTGAAAATCTTACTCTTATTCAAAGTGTAACAACGGGTCCAGTGCTTGATAGCCATTTATGTAATTCCGAACTTTCATCATGTATTAGCTCGAAAGCAAAGTCGAGTATTGTTGAAACAAATAATTATAATAAAATCCTTCATCGACTTCCTGGAAGTTTATTAACATGTGGATCTGTAAGGCAAGGAGTTTGTGAACTTCGTTCACTTGATAATATTTCACGTGTTATTAAAAATTCTACGGTTGCGGTTGCTGCGAATTCAAAAAATGCTTCAACTATTTCACTTATTGATGCCAAAAATGAAAAACTTTATGTTGCTGCAACATTTTCATATGATTCACCGTATCGAGAAGGATTTCCAGCTGTAACAACTCGATTACTGTATAATTTTCTGCCTATTAATGCCGGAAGTCTTGATGGTGAAGCTGCTGTTCATATTCGAGCAGAATATCGTCCACGTTTTCGTGTAAATTATATTCATGCATTTCAAGATGAACATTATGTTTATTGGGCGACAGTACAAAATAAATATGTTGTCTCGACAGCATATTCAAAAAAGGTGACTAAGCTGATCCGAGTTTGCCAAGATGACGATAAGTGAGTTTTTGTTTTGTTTATTTTCATGTTTACTTTGTTTTTCGCCTTCCATTAAAACTAGTGTGCTTCGAATTATGCAACGAAGTAGTGCCCACTTGCGCAATGGTCGGAAGCGCTGGCGCGAAAAACATTCGATTTATGGAGGAAAACTAGCTTCGTTTACGAAGAAAAAAAGTGTTTAGGTTTTTTTCTTTTACATAAAGCCAGCAATTATAGTCTTAGCTATTGGCACTACCACAACTACCCCCCAAAAAATATATATTATACCTAGTCCCAAAAGATGTCAATTAATTACTAAAAATTTTAATAAATCCGAAAAACATCAAAAGGCGAGACTAATACTTTTTTTTATTCCTGTCTTAATTAGTCGTTCCGGTCATCAGGCCCGGTGGCGTCAAAAAATTGGGTGTTGACCAGATTACCTTCCCGCATAATCGAAAAAAAAAACGTTGTGTGAATAATTCATTTTTATTATTATTTGCTGCAAAAATAAAATAAATGCAGGATTAAATGCGTTCTCTTATTTTTAATGGACATGAGGGATAAAAATGAAAAACAAGCAAAAGAATTTTTTCAATGAATATGTAAAAACATTGGCATAAACAAAACAAGTTTTCAATATATTTTTCCCGTTTTTTAGATATGTTTCGTATAGTGAAATAGAAATTCAATGCCGTTCAGAGGATAATGCAAACTTTAATATTCTTAAATCGATGACAGAAGTTGATGGGCATCTTGTTGGCATTTTTACAGATGATGAAGGAAAGCGTGGATCAGCAATTTGCTTTTTTCAACTTGAAAAAATTCGTCTTACTTTTTGGTATAATATTGATCGATGCCGGGGTGGAACGGATACCATTGGCTTACCACATATTGGTCGAGATTCAAAGTGTATTAACGTAAGTTTTTTACACCTGACCTTTTCGATACCCTTCTTTTTTTCAAACTATTAAAATTTGCATAATCCTCAATGCCAGGAAGAAGAAAAAGGAAAACATAAAAAACTTTCGTTTGCATCTTTTTTTGTTATTAATGAATGCGCTTTCATTAAATGTTTTGGTTCCGGGTGGATTCGCTTCCGCCCAGTCGAGCCATTGAATCGATGCCGAAAGGATATTTTTTTCCATGTGTGTATTTCATCTTTTGTTAAATGTTCTGTATTTGATCAAAACCCCATGGTTTATGGCCACTGCAAAATAAAAACGCCGTGAAAAACAAAATTTTTTACAAAAAGCAATGCGACAAAAATAAATGCATAGTTGAAAATCAATCACTTTTTTTTAAAAAAAATGAAAACATCTGCTTTTGCTAAAAAAACCTAAAAAACCACTAACAACATTACAAAAAAAAGTTACAGTATGCAAATTTTTTTCAGAAATCACATTTACCACTTTCTGAAGATACTTGTCAACTTGGAGTTGGAGGGACAATTGAAGTTACACAATTTGCATCTATCCAATTTAAAGAGAGATCATTAACAGCAATTGATGCTCGAATTGTTTTAAAGAAGACTTTAGTCATTGCTGGAACAAATGGTGGAGAAATTATTCAGGTTTGTATCGTAAACATTATTATTTTTTTAATGTGGCAGAAAAAGTGTGTACATCATCATTTTTTATTTTTTTTAAAAATCTTCACTTAATACTTACTCCTCATTAATCATATTCTGATTGACTTTATTTTTTTCGTGCCACATTTATATATTTTTGCAAATCCTTTTTCTGTCGTTTTTTTTTCCGGCGACACTTTAAAAAACTCTTTTACAACTTCTCTGACCTCAAGAGCTTTAATTTCTTCTTCGATATCCTTGTCGTTTTAAATGATTTACGAGCTTCAAAGCTCTTCTTTTTTCACACTTCCTTCATCATCTTCAAAAAAAGCAAGCATTAAATTCTTTTTTAATAAACTACTTATTTCTTGAGGGATTTTTGGCAAGGATAAAATAAAATATATGACCATATTTTGAGCGCGTAAAAACACAAAAAAAATTTTTTTTTGAAAATAAAGCCAATTAAATTAATGAGGAAATTCAAAAGCAAAACTGCAGCTGGAGCTTTTATTTTTTTTTGAGGTTATGGCATTATAATGTGAAACAGAGAGAAAAATTTTTTTAACAAGAATGTGAAATGACCTTAAAACAAAAGAATAAATGAAAATAACTATTAAATTTTATTTAATTGATAAAAATTAATTTTGTAAATTTCTTTCTTTTAAGATGTCATTAAATGGTGAAAGTGTTCAAAAGCTTGTAAAATACAATGAATTCGTTGTTGGAGCAGATGCCGTTTCAAAAGTTATCTTTGCAAATGATGACAAATTTTATGCTGTTGTTGGAAATGAGGTTCGTTCCATTATTGTTTTTTATCAAAAATAAATAAAAAATAAATAATAATTTTTTTATTATTATTTGGCACTTGTGTGTAAATTGTACTGTAAGGTCATTAACTGTTTTTTATTTCGTTGGCATCGAAAAGTCTGAGTTAGAAAGGGATAAATAAGACGATTTTGATTTTTATATAGTTTTTTTACTTATGAATAGTTTACTTGAAAAAATATAAAAAAAGGAAGATAAACGGGCCATAAATTATGCATCCTGCCGTCGCGCGGTGAAAGAAAGAAAGAATAAAAAAAGATTTTCTTGAAGATGAAGATTTTCAAAGATTTTTTTGGGACCTCAAATTGTTCTGCATTCACCAGAAAGGGACAAATATATGTTAAAGAAATTTCTAAAAAAACTGTGATATTTTAAATACATAGAAACATGTTTTTGACAGTTCAGATTTTAAAGTTTGATAATTTTAATATGCACCAAAACACTCTTTTCAATTTTTAAAAAGATTATTGACTCATAATTGAGGTTAAAAAACGATACAAAGCTTTTTGCCGCCAAATTTTAAGACTATTATGTCTTTTAAATTTATAAAAAATGTCAACAATACTCATTTAAAAATCATTCAATAATCGTTCTCTTTGCAGTTGGTAACCTTGAGAGTATCTGTTTGCCATCAACATACAAGCTGCTCATCTTGCATTGAATCACATGATCCCTTTTGTGGTTGGTGTATGCATGAAGGAAAATGTTCGGCACAATCGGAATGTCAATCTGGACTTTTACTTACACAAAAATGTCCTCAAGCAAGCGGAAGTATTCATCCACTCAATCATTCTGTAAACAGCGGACGCGATACATCAGTTTTTGTTCCAATTTTAAATTTGCCAGCTCCAGTTGATGGAAATAAGGTATAAATTTGCATAATTTTGATACATCTTTAAGATTTCTAAATTTTTAGAACTATGAATGTTTCTTTGGCGCTTTTAAGTCAAAAGGTCATTGGAGTTCAAAGGGTGTAAAATGTCATCTTCCAGAACAGCGCCCTGCTGTTTCTGCGCCAAATGATTATGTGGTTGTTCCATTATCAGTTCGAAGTTCACTTTCCCGAATTAATATTGTTCAACATAATTTTACATTTTTTGATTGTAATCTTTACAAAATGTAAGAGCACAAATTTCTTTTTAATTTTTATCAATATCAAAATTTTAGCTGTTCAACATGTTCTCAATCAAAATGGTCATGTCAATGGTGTGGTGAAAGAGAACAAAAATGCAAATTAAATGATGGTACCTGCTCTAATGTTATCCTTTCTGATCAATGCCCAAAAATTAATATCGAATCACAACCTGAAGTTCTTATTGCGGATAATACCAATGCTACAATATCCTTCAACGTTTTAAACATGAAACAATCTGATAGTGATTTTCTTCAATGTCGATTTTTGGCAACTTCTCAAAATCATCGAGAAGTTCGAGTTGGTGCAAAAATGCAAAGTAATAAAATTTCATGTGCTTCTGCAAAGTTTACTTATGATGATGCCAAAGCATTCAAGAATTATTCCTTGGAACTTGTAAAACACAATGAAGTTATTGATACGACTCAAGGTAGTTTTAATATTTTTTTTATCAGTTTTAACTTAAATTTTTTAGTTACTGTTTACAAATGTGAAGAAATGGCTTCTGATTGTTCGCAATGTTTATCACTGGATCCAAAATGGCGATGCACTTGGTGTAAATCTGGATGTCATTTTGATGAAGTTTGTGGACCTTTAAAATCTCAAACTCCTAGAGCTGATACACTTTGTACTGAACCTGTAATTCTTTCGGTTTGTATTCAAATTTGCATTTAATTTCATAATCAAATTTCATTTTTAGTTTTCTCCAAAGGGTGGCCCGATTGAAGGTGGAACAAAAGTTGAAATAATTGGAAGAGATTTGGGTTCACGGATTCAAGATGTTACAGATAGAATTATGGTAGCTGGATCAAAATGCAATGTTGTGGATTATGAGATTTCTGTTAAAATTGTTTGTATTGTTGAAAATGGCTCAGGTTCTGGACCAATTAGAATTACCGTTGGAAAAACTGGAAAACGCTATGTTGAATCTGCTGAACATTTTTCATTCAAAGATATCGCTCCGAAAGCTATTTATCCTTCATTTGGTCCTATTTCTGGTGGAACAACTTTAAGCATTCGTGGAATAAATCTTGATATTGGATCAAATGTTAGCGTCTACTTGGATAATCTACCATGCAAAGTCATTGAGAATAAACGAGGATCTGGAGATATCATATGTTTAACTTCACCCAGTCGCCGAATCTATGATGTTAGTGCCATTCGTCTTGAAATTGATAATGCTGTTCGAGTGTTTAATGCAAGATTTTCATATCGTTCTGATCCAAGTGTTACATCAATATCTCCAACAGCTTCATTTGCAAGTGGTGGAAGAATTATTGTTGTGAATGGAGAGAATTTTGATTCTGTGCTATCTGCAAAAATGGTTTTACTTTCATCAGCAGAATCTCCGGTTCAAATAGTCTCAAATCTTGGAGAATGTCAAATATCAAATTCTACTAAAATGCTTTGCACAAGTCCAGCCGTTAATCTTCCAGCCAATCATCATAATATTGATTTATCCTCTTATACCAGATGGCCTGTTGGATTTATTATGGATGATGTGAAAGAAGTTCAAAATCTTGGATATCGAGTTCAAATGACAACGGTACCGGATCCACAATTTACACCTTTTGAAGGAATTAAAATTCAATCACCTGAACAATTGCTGATAATTCGTGGAAATTTTCTTGCTCAAGCGGCTACATTGGATGAATATACAGTTTCAATTGGAATAGAACGTTGTCCAGTTGTGGTCCTTGAAGCACATGAACTTCTTTGTCGACTTCCTTCTCGACAACCTGATGCAACTGATGATGATGGAAAGCCACTCGATGGAGACCAGCCAATGGTTGTTGTACGAGTTGGAGCAGTTCGAGCTGAAATTGGTCTTATTGAATATGATGATAAATCTGCTTTATTACGAATGAATCTTGAACGTTTGCTAATTTTGGGTGGAAGTGGATTACTGATTTTAGCTGCTGCATCATTTTTAATTGTTATTTTATGGCGTCGAAGATCAAACAAACATGAACGTGATTATAAACGTATTCAAATGCAAATGGAACAAATGGAAACGAGTGTCAGAAATGAATGTAAACAAGCCTTTGCGGAATTACAAACGGATATGACTGATTTAACAATGGCCATTGAAGATGGTGGAATTCCATACAATGAAAGAGCAGAATTTGTTTGTCGTCTATTATTTCGAGATTCAACGGATTCCTCAGTTCTTATTGGATGGAATAGTCCTGGACAAATGGGTATTTACACAAGTCAAATGACGATTGCAATGGGACAATTTGATTCTTTAATGTGGAACCGACAATTTCTATTTATTTTTGTTCAAATGACTGAAATGGACCATTCAATAACAGTTTCTGAACGGTCAACATTAGCATCTTTATTAATAGCAGCGCTGAGCAGAAATATGAGTTTTTGTACAGATATTGTTCTTTCACTTTTGTCAACACATATTGAAAATATGATTCAAGGAAAACGGAATGTTCCATTGCATTTACTTTTTCGACAATCTGATAGTCTTATTGAAAAGTTATTTCAACATTGGCTTACTATTTGTTTATATCCATATCTCTGCGATCAAATGGGACCCGGCCGATATTTTTATTTGTTGTACAAAGCTCTCAAATGTCAAACCGAAAAAGGACCCGTTGATGCCATAACCGGAAATGCTCGCTATTCATTAAGTGAACAAAAGCTTTTACGAGAATCTGTTGACTCTCAAGCAATTAACCTACAAATTATTCCATTTGATGGATTTCCACAAAATCCAATTAATTGTCGAGTGCTGCAATGTGACACAATTTCACAAGTAAAAGCTAAATTCTTGGATTTACTTTATAAAAATGTGCCGTATTCTGATGCAAGCCGATTAACAATTGATCAATTTGATCTTGAATGGGCATGTCCAAGAAAGGGAAGCATTCTTTTATTGGATGATGACAAGCCACAATGTAAAGGCATCAAAAGGCTTAATACAGTTGGATATTATAATTTACCAAATAATTCATTAATTGCTATGCAAACAAGAAATCAACAATCATTTACATATCGAAGTGGATCAAGTGATACAACATGTTCAGCATGGAGTTCAACACATTTAATTGAATCCCCAACATCAAATGGTGATGTACAATATTATCATTTATGCCCACCAATGTCTTCTAGTGGGTATGGAAGTTTGGGAAGGCCATATTCTTCAATGCAAAAGAAAAAGAAGAATGGCTTCAAATCTCCAGCAGTTACAATGCCCCGAAATATTCCAGAAGTATATTTAACACGTTTATTGACATGGTTAGTTTTGTAATTAAATTTTAAAATTTATATTTCTTTTTTAATTTTTAGCAAAGGAACAATTCAAAATTTTGTTACCGATTTCTTTGATTCAATTATGATTGCACATTCACATGATCGAGTACCGGTTGTTTTAAAATATGTTCTTGATTTTCTTGATCGTGAAGCTGAACGTAATGGAGTGACTGATCAAGACATTATTCATGCATGGAAAACAAATGCAATTGTTCTTCGATTTTGGATGCAATTAATTCATAATCCTGATTGTCTTTTTGATATTCAACGACAGCCTTGTCTCGATGCTTCCCTGGTTGTAATTGGTCAAACATTAATGGATGCATTTAGTCAAAGTGATTATCCACTTGGCAAAGAAAGTCCATCAAGTAAATTACTTTTTGCCAAAGATATTGCAAGATATCGTCCAATTGCAAATAATATGTTCTTGAGATTGCGGAATGAACCTGCAGTGGATGATAAACTATTTTATGAACATATTACAGCCATATCAAAGGTAAAAGAAATTTTTTTGAAATATATTTTTATTATTCAAATTTTGTTCTTTTAGATTCAAAATGATGGAATAAATGGCAGCTTTGCTGTTAATGAACTTCTACATTGGGTAAAAGCAAACGGGTTAAAACTTGTCGAAATGTTGGCTCATGATCCTGTTGCAATACATCATCGGCTTGCAGAACGCTTAGAACAAACTGTGCATTCTACATTAGCTGATCAAGAACATATTTATGCCACGCTTCAATAGATTTATCTTAAAATAACTAAAAAACACATATGATCTCTTTTTATTGAATTCCATCATTGATTATGGAATTCACAAACCTTTGTTTTGTTTGTATAAATTTTTTTATGTAGATAATATTGTTTTATTGTTCAAAATCTGAATATAGTAAAGAATAAATTTTATAAAATATTTTAATATCTTCGACGCTAATGATTCGCCTGAAAATTAAACCTGATTTTTTTCGAATCGAAAGCCTCATCAAAAGTTTTAGCAATAAAAGTTTTTCTGGATGAATTTAAATGATTGTAAATACACAAATATTGATTTTTTTTCTTGAAGCAAAACTTTTCTTTATTAAAAAAAAATTACGTATCATTTTTATGATATTGTCACAAACTATAGAAATACAGTGCTGAATTACTAAACTTGTACATCTCTTTTTTGAATGTTGGAGAATATCCTGAACAGATTTGACAATTTTCGGCTTGGTTCAAATTTTATTAGACAGCAGCGCCGCAATTAGGGGGAAATTGACAATAATCTTTGATTGAAGGGCTGGAGATGGCATTGGAAATCCATGAGGAAGAAGTAAATCTTGGCAAGTCATGATTCACATATTGCGATATTACACTGCTGAACTTAAAGAACGATTTTTTATCTGCAAATAAAAAGCTATTGCAGTTTTTCCGCTCACGCGGAAATGTTCTAGAATGGTTAAATAAATTTTAAAGAAATTGCATCATTCTTATAAGTTCAAAAGCAATAATGTCAACAGCTGCGTAAAACATTTTCGTATTTGCTAGAATTATTATTCATGTTTGGTTGTGTCTTTTTCGAATAAAATTGGAGCTTTAACCATTTAGTTTTTGTAAATCATCAAAATTTTTTCAACTAAAATTGACAATATTTATTAATTCAGTTTGGTTTAGTGGCTGTTTTAAAGATATCATAAACGATTATTGTTGATGTGGACAAAAAAACTGTTGCGCTTTTTTTCGTGAAAAGTTGTATTTTTTATTGCATTTATTAATTTATACTTTAAATAATTTTATATATTTTTAATTTAGTGCCAACATGATGCCGAATGCAGCAACTTCAACATCAATAAATGATCGTCCAGCATTGTTGAAAGAATATGAAAGTAAATTGGAAGAACTTTTGACAAGCTGTAATGAAGATATTTCTGAAAGAATTTACAGCAAAGAATTGATTCATCTTGTTCGAGATGTTCATAAAGTATGTTTAATGCATTTTGTTTGTAATTATATAATTGTTTGCTTATAGAGCTTTCACTTTGTTCCATGTCCAATGACTGAAGAAGAATTGCAAAAATTTGGAATTGATCGAGGAACGATGCCTCCTCCGAAACCAGTAGAATATAAAAATCGAGCAACAGGCAAATCTAATGGTGTATCTGCTGGTCCTGCTTATGGATTATCATCTAATAAAAAATTCATGGAAAAATCCTATAATAGATCTGCAAGAAAACTTCATCGATGCCGTAATCCTTGGAAGCGTGTTTTCTATTCTTCTCATGTTCCTTCATCCACTGTTGAAGCAAAAATTGAAGTTTGTTATTATTATTATTCATTGAAATATTTTTTTGTCTTTTTCATTTATTCAACGTGACCTCTGAATTGTTCCTTTAAACTACGGCTTAAAAATTGTGGTCTGATCTGGGTCGGCTATGAGTGGTTTGTGGCAAAAAAGGTCATGATGTAAATATTACGCAGCCGGCATGGACCAGTTGATCACATTTTCAAGCCCGGCCATAGAAGAAAACAGAAAGTAAAAGAAAGATATCGGTTTTAATCTTTAAAACATTCAGGGTCATTTTGAAAAATTGAAAAAAGTACCAAACTGGTTACTTATATCCTTTAATTTAATCCTCTTTAGAAGATTACAAGATCAATTCGTGGAATCCTTAACAAAATTACTCCATCAACTTACGAAGAGCTTTCAATGGAAATTGTTGAAAAACAAATTTGGAACGATCCTGATATCTTACCAGCTGTTGTGGATTTGATTATATCCAAAGCAAGTCAAGATCAAGTATATGTTAAAATTTATGCTGAATTATGCTTGGATTTATTTGCTGCTGAAGAATCGGATGTCTTTGATCAATGCCGTTTCTTGAAGGCTCTTGCAAAAAGATGCCAAATTGGTTTGAATAGTACTGTCGCTAATTGTGATAAAGAAATTCTTGAACTTCAAGACAAAATTGAACATGAATATCAAATGAGTAAGAAGAAGCGGATGGAACAAGATCTTGAAGAAATGAAAGCTCTTAAAAAGCGTAGATCCAAAGGGTGTTTAAGGTTAGTTCTTGATATTTAAGATTACCGTATATGTCATTTACATTTTAGACTCATTGCTCATCTCTGCAGAGTTCCAATTTTTCATTTTGAAACCATCCAAAATTGCTTTTGCCGTATAATTACCAAATCCAAGGCTTCCAAAATAGATTATGTTGTTATGATTGAATTTGCAACATTTTTTCTTTCTGTTGTTGGTCCTCATGTTGTTAAAATTGATGATTATGAAGATCAAATATTAATTATCAATCTATATGTCTCTTATCTTGTAAGACAAAAGCCAGTACTTCCCAATCGAATCAAATGTTTGATTATGAATTTGGAAGGTCTTCGAGCAAATGGATGGACAAAAATGGTTAAAAAGTCTGAATCCGCAGTGGAACAACATGGAAAGAATCGTGAAGCTGAAGTGGAAAAAGGAAATAAAGAAAATTCTGTATTAGTCAATATATTGGCTTCTCAATCTGCAGATCTTAAAAAAATCCTTAATATTTGTTAAGAAAATATGATGATTGTTTCATTTATGTTAAATATTAGGAAAAGTATAAGATATTTTTTGTTATCATTCAATTATTTCGTGTATGCATCCTATTTGAATTTTAGAAAATAAAAGTTTTTACTTGGTCGATTTATTAATTATTTGGGTATATAAATATGAAATGCTACAGTAATCCATTGAAATCTCTGCATTTGATTTAAAGCCGAAACAAATATAGAAGCAGTTTATATTTACAAAACTAAAACATTCTCTTAACAAAACAGAACAGTGCCATGTTTCTGAGATGTTAATTCATAATCATCATCAACAAGAATGATTTCTTTTTCTTCAAATTCATCAAAACTTAATGATTTTTTTTCAATTTATTGATTTAAATTTTCAAGATACTGTAACTACAGTAACAAATTTTTTTAGCAAAAAAATGGAAAGCAGAATTCTTCATACTTGTTTTACTTATAGGCAAAATTAGGACCAGCTCCACTTTTTGACTTTGCAGCCAATTTCAGTTAGGCTGTATCTTATATTTTTTTACATATTGCAACTTGCAAGCAAATCAATGTTGTGAAAGTTTTCTTTTATTCAAAACTTTTTATAACTTAATAAGGGCAGTATATTTTAATTAAATAACGATATAAAAAAAATACAAAAGTGAACAATAAATAAACAAAAAAGTACTTTTAACAATGCTAAAGAAAGAAAAAATTAAAAAATATTAAAATCAAAGCATTTGAGGTTCTTTAGCAGAATAACCGTATTGATATTCAAGGAATTTTTTATGTTCTTCTTCACTTGCTTCAATGTTTCCAATCATAACTCCACTTCCACTATATAAGCCTGATTCGAGCTCCTTCCTTTTAACAGCATATTTTCCACTTCTTGTTCTCGCCCAGCAGCACATACATAAAAATAGAGTTATTCCAATAAAAACAATGCAAAGAATTATAATAAACCATAAAGAACTTTGTAAATTTTCTGAAAGATAAGAATTTTTTATCCCAAATTAATTTTTGATTTGATAATAATATCTTACCACGATTGATATGTGATACCGGATGTTTTCCTTCATTATAATACATAATAGGTAAAGCAGCAGAAATTCGAGGGCCTTCTTTTGCAACCGCAATTATAACGTAATTTGTTTCTTCTTCAAGATCATCCAAAATTACACTGGTTGTTGGTAAATCAATGTCTTCGGTTCTCTTCCAATCATTTGAATTTGACTTTGAATAATTTACATAAAATGATGAACCAGGCATTTGCCATTCTGTGCCATTTGAAGGTTTCCATTTTATTAAAATACTTTTTGGTGACATATGCTTAATATCAATTGCTGGCATATCCGGATCTTAAATATTCCCTATTATTATTGACTCAAAATTTTCCTTTTTTCAAACCTTTTAAATGCCAAGTTCTAACTAGTCTTGTCACTTTTGGGCCTTCTCCTCCATTTGTTTCTGCCCAAACTGAAATTTTATATGGTGAATCAGGAACCAGTGATTCATGAAGATAATGTTGTTGCCGATGAAGCACATATGTTTCTTCAATTTCTCCACTTGTTGAATTTTCGAATGTGATGAAATATCCTCGAATATTTCCATTTGGATGCCTTGGAGGCTCCCATTCAACAATAATTGAATTTGCTCCAACAGCATGTACTCGTAAATTATGAACTTTTGAAGGAGCTCCTTCAGGTGTATTAAAAGAAATATTTTGGCTTGGAGGAGATTCATATTTTTCATTGATAACATGAATTTTTGCAGAATAATTTTTCATTGCTGTTAATCCAGAAATTGTTGCTTCATTAAAGCCAACGGGAATTCGAATATAATCAGTAAAAAGTGGACGTTCATTTTCCCAGAAAACAAGTTTATAACCTTTAAATAGCCCTCGAACAGTTTTTGGTGAAACAGGATTCCATGAAAACTCAACAGATGAAAAATTATGGAATTTTGTTAAATGAAAATTTTTTAGTGCTTCAAGTGGAACTAAAAAAAATTTCCATTAGTTTCATAAAAATTTAAAAAAATGCACAAACCGTCTTCACCGGAATATCCGATAATTTGTTCTGGCTCCAATGAACTTTTTCCTTCTTTGTTAACTGCTTGAACTTGAACCAAGTATTCTGTATAAGTTGGAAGTTCTCGAATTATTGTTTCATTCTGTAACGATTTTGTTACATTTCAAATAACATTTCTTAATAACTAAAACTTACAGCTAATGGATCTTCAATCAAAAATTCTATCCATTCAAAATCCGGTTTATTCTCTTTATATCGTATCAAATATTTTAGTTCAGGAGCATTCCAATCATATTTTTTCATAGGTTTCCATTGAATCACCATATTATCGGGTTCACTGCCTTTTGCCGTTACTTTTTCAGGATTTAAATACGGTACAGACATATCTGTAGAACAATGATGTCCACCAGATAAAGTTTTAGAAGGCATTCCAGGTTCACTTGAACCATATGAATTATATGCGATAATTCGAAAAGTATAATTAACCCAAGGAGACAATGTTATAATTGCTTGATATGTTTCTGGAGTAACTGCAGTCTCTTCTAAAACTATTTGCCATTCATATGGTGGAAATCCGGTTTTCATTTCAACTGTAAATCTTGTAATCTCTGAACCATGATCATCAGGTTTCCTCCATTCAAGTAAAGCTTGCCGGTTATTACATTCTAATTTTAAAATTTCAGGAGGATCAGGGATATCTGAAATTGGAAATTATTTTCACCTTGAACTTTACAAAGTCACTTACCTCTAACTAACAGTTTTACACCTGCAACTTTTACATCTACATCTGTTACAGCAACACAATCAATTAAACCCGAATCATTTCCTCGAAGATTATTAAGCATTAAAGTGCTAACACCTTGTTTAAGTTCAATTGGCTTTGTTTTATTAATTAGCCGGCCATTAATTGTCCAATGATAATCAACTGTTAATCTTGGATCAGAAGATGCTTCACAATGTAATTCAATGCTTTCATTTGCTTCAATTGTTATCTTTTTTGGAGATGGAACTTGTGCAAAATAAGTTGGACCTATAAGAAAGGAAAAAAATGAAAATTAATTTAAATTTCATGATTGCATACTGTAAATTTCAAGTTTATTATAAGCTCTATTAAGACCATATTTGTTGCTGACATTACAGTAATAATATCCTTCATCAGCATTGTTGACATCAAAAATTCGAAGAGTATGATTTGGTAATAACTAAAAAACATGGTATGGTTTTGCTATGCATTGAAAGAAACAACAAACATTTATTTTTCCTGGTACCACACTTATAATCTGATCATTGACATCAACCCATCGAACAATTGGATCTGGCGCAGCTTCAACTTCACAACTCAAATCAACATTTGATTTTCGAACAACTTTCCAAATTCTTTTATCTGGCATTCGAAATCTTGGTGCATGGGCTTTGACATTTACAAAAGCATTCGCAAAAACATATCCCAATGGATTTGATGCATTGCATTGATAGACGCCCGTATCAATATCATGATCTAATGCATTTATGCGTAAAATGTGTCCACCATCTAATATTATTCGACGGTCATTTTCTGGTAGTTCTAAAAAATGAAAACATAATTATTTTTATTTTATTTTATTTTTTAACAAAAAATAAATGGAAAGTAAATTGAATTTTTTGAAAAAGAGAAGAATTTCGCAATAAAAAAAACACTTACCATAAATTGGTTTTCCATTAATATACCACTGTATCAATGGGGTTGGATTCCCAGAAGCAAAGCAATGAAGTTCTGCAGTACTTTCTTCCGCTTGTTCAACATCGTCGGGTGGATTAAAAACCCAAAATGGTGAAGCTGTTACTTTTACCGTAATTTGGTGATATAGATCACCAGCTCTACATTCATAAACTCCAGCATCTTCAGGATAAACAGTATCAATGATAAGAGAACGACCAAAATCTGATTCAACTGTATTTAAATCTCTTATTCGTGAAAGCGGTAGTTGACCTTCAGCTTTTGTCCATAAAATATCTGGTACAGGTCTAGAATAAATTTATCTTTCATGACATTTGTTTTTGGAAAACATTTATCAAACCTTCCACCAAAAATACACATAAGTTTTAGCCGCTTTCCTGCTCGAACACTTACTTCCGTTGGGCTAAGATATAATTGATGTGGATCAATGCCAACAATTCCTAAAAGTTTTTTGTTTTCAAATTGTTTGTTTTTATGCAAAATATTACTTTTTCGTGGCTTTACAATTATTTGTACATGATCCCCTGCTCGATATTCCCCTCTCATAACGGGTGAAGTTGCAGCACATTCGTAAATAAGATTTGAGCGACCATCGTGTGGATAAGTTGTTGAAAAATGCAATTTTCCCTCAGGATCCACAGAAACATGTGGCCGACGTATGGTTTCAATAACCGAAGTTTGATTCGTATCTCGATATAACCAAAAGACAGTTGGCTTTGGAATGCCATAAGGTGGCTCACAATCAACTGATAATGAATCTCCTTCTTCCACGGTGATAGTTTGTAATGGCCTTGATGGAAAATGTCCAAGTACTCCTAATTGAACATGTACACGATTTGAAACAGCAGTTCCAAAAATATTTGATACAAAACATTGATAATATCCTGCATCTGCAGCAGATGGCTCAGTAAAAAAAATTGTTCCACTGTCTGGAGCGTTCTGCCATAAAATTTGTTTTCCATCGATTTCAAGTTTTTCGTTATTTTTCTTCCATTCAAATCTAAATGAATTATTTTTTCAAAATTATGTTAACTTTAAAAAAAACAGAAAAAAAAGTAAGTCAAAAAATGCTTACAATTCAGGGTCGCCGTCTGCTTCGCATCTTAAAGTTAATTTATTTTCAACAAAATCATCTATTTGGGCTGGCTCAAACCAAACTTCATCGGGTGGTTCAACGGTTAATTTTGGAGGGCCTTTAAAAGAAACGGATACGATAAAGTGAAAAGGAAAGGGATAAACTTTTTACACTTACCAAGAGCCTCGGATATTCCAAAAAATATAATAATAATTAAAAATGATAAATGCTGCATATTATTTTTCATCAATCAAAAACAGCAGTTAAAATAAGGCAAAAATAACGGCAGGACACATTTCAAAAAAGAATTTGCTTGGAGGTATAAAACTCTTCAAGCACAATTGGCAGTGAAAAAGCTGAAGAAGAAGAAGAAGAAAGGGAAAAAGAAGTGTCTAAAATGAAAAGCATCTGAGTGTTACTACTACTATTACTTTATCTTCTTCTTTTTTTCGGGAAAATAGTACATCAAATTTAACAAAATGAAATTGCGCAATCGGAAGAAAAAAAAGTATTTTATTGAGGGTGGCAAAAAAAGGCAAAAAAAGAAGGAAAATAAAATAACGCCATTTGGGACTTGTTCTCTCCAGGATGAATTAGATCATTACTTTGTCGGCACTTTGTCACACTTCCTGCGCAACTTCGTCTTTTTTTGGATATAAGTTTTTTGTTTTGTTATTTGAAAAAAGGCTCAAAATTTCATTAAATTCTTAAGTCAACTTTCTTACTTTGAAGAAGGAAAAAAGACATAACAATTATTTTATATTTTTGAGTGAAACAAATGAAAATTATTCAACAAAAGAAAAATAAAGAGAGGGGCCAGAAAAAAGTTATCGTCAAAATGACAAGGTGATACGCCAATCATCAAAAAAGAACTTATATATTATAAATATATGAAAAGAGAAAATGTTATTCGACGGTCAGTTGGCAAACGAAGCGCAAATTAATTAATCTTTTTCTTTTTTTAAAAAAAAAGAAAAGGAACATCAACAATTGTTTTTGCCTAATCTCATTTCATCGTCACATAGATTAACCTATTGGATATTTGATTGGTCAAAAATGCGTTTAAAATATTTATGACCAATTTGTCACCTTTTTTTATATAAATGAGTATTACAATAAATAATAAATAAATGTATATCTTTTGACTTTTGGAGAATAAGGACAGAAAAAACAACTTTAAGCTTTTCTTGCATATGGTAAAAAAAATAGTAATGGCCTAAAAAATGTTTTAAAAAAAGAAAGAGTTAATTTGCCCTTGACTTTATATCTTTGTACAAAGCACGCAAAAGAAAGGAAGACGAAAAGCAAGAACTTGGTAATAGAAACTCTCTCTAAGTATCTTTTTTCTATTCAGCCCACACTCGTCTTCGTCGTCTTCTGAAGTCATTGATACAAGACGTTTTGCGTCAAATTTTTTTTTGGAAAAAAAATGGTGGGCCTACCAAATTCTTTTTTTATAGAAAAAAAAGTAGAGGAGTCTGTCAACGCTTCTTTATTTTTCGACGACAAGCAATTCCTTCCGGCTAACCGGCAAGGCGGAAAGTCATCGAGTTTTTTTTTGGGAGGAAAGCTCATCTCATTTTCTTCGTTTAAAGCTTCCTAAGAAGTTTCAGGCGGTTAAAGAAGAAAATAATACTGCCACAAATAAGGCGGGAAAGTGATGACAATCCCTCTGATGTCCACTTGCTTTTTTTTGTTAAAAAAAAGTCGGCCGTCTTTTGGGAGAAGAATAAAAAAAAAGTGACTAATGGCAAAGAAAGTCTGATGCAATCAATTTCAATCCTTCAAACAGATTGTGCTAGCATTATTTGAAATGAGAATGCGTTTTTTTATACTTAACTTTTTTGAAAAAATATTGTGAGAAAACACATTAGCAAGGATCTCATTCTTTTTTTTTCTTGTTAAGCAAAAAGCCGATTATCAAAAGAAAAACACTTCAAGGGTCATTAAGGTGAAATAGAAGAAGAAGAAGGGGAGGCAGAGTGATAAATTTATTTTTAAAGGGTCAATAAAAAGCTCTAAAAAATGAGGCATGCTTTAAAAGATCATTTAAAAAGAAAATTGTTTTTAAAAAGAATTTTTGGAAGAAAACAAAAAAGTATACTTTTTGCAAGACAAATGGCATTCTTTAGAGAAAAATGTCATGGAAAATAATTACGGTAACAACCATAAAATGATCCAAAAGTTTTTATTGCTCACAAAATTCCAACTTAATTTTGTATCTGCTGATGGCACTGATAAACTTCTGTATTTGACTTCATCACCACCTTTAAGCATCAAAAAAGAAGAAAAAAAGCTTAAAATAAAGTCAAAAGAAAGAAAGAAGAATAAGCCAATAAATGATTCATTTATATTCAAAAGCTTGTTGCCATTCAAAATATTTGGAGACAATTGCGCATCCGATGAGCAAAATAAATTTTTTAGTAAAGGCTTGAAAACGAAACAATAAAAAGCTCTCGACCGTTGGTCAGTTGAGGGAAGAGAAAAAAGAAGGAGAGGCGGCTTTGCATTTCAACAACAACAAAAAAAATCGTGCACAAATTGACGGCTCAGTTCCGGTACTTTGCCCTATGGACTCAATACAAAACACAATTAATTATGCAAATTTTTTAGCGTGAATACTGCTCAATTTTCATCTTTCTTTTTCAACTTAAGTAAATTTAAATGAAACAAAGTTCTCAAATTTTATTCTAACCAGCTTTTTTCTTGGCTTGCTTGTCTTGTTTGAAGAAGAAGAAAAGAAACATTTCTTTTTTTTTGTTAAATTTAAAAACTTTATTTCTTTTATCACAATTTAAAAAATATAACCCTGAAAAAAATACTCGAACGAATAGCTGAATTGTTTGGATATGAAAGAAAAAGAAAGAAAGAAATTTGGCAAATTTTGTCACAACAGTAATAATAAGAATAACAAAAACTATGCATAGTGATATACTAATATGAATGAAAGATAATAATAGAAATCTGTGATTATTTACTCGTCTATCAAAATAAATAATAATAAAAATATGTGTGTGTTTTTTTAACTTAATGATATGGAATTTGAAAAGCTGATAAGATTATAAAGTTTTTGAAGGGCTATTTCATCAAGTGGAAGAATAGCATTGTCTACCGGTTTAAACGAAGCACAGCTGTCATTCACTGGAAAATATTTAAAATTATTTTCTTCTTCAGAAAAAAACAATTTGTCATTTGTTTGAAAGCGTTCAAGAACAGGAAATGGATGGCCTTCGGTTGAAAAAATGATCCGTTCTTGATTTGCATTTATTGGATGGTCTTCATTGAATAACTGAAACAAATATATTATAATAATTAATTGTTAGAAGCATTTTTCTAGACAAAAAGTTACCAAATATAAATATTTGCATGTTTCTGAAAGAAAGAATGATTCCATTCGGTCTTCAAGAGATTTATCATGAACGCTATGAATGGTGGCGAAGCCACATACAACACCTAAATTTTTTAAAGTTAAATTTTTTGGTTATCCCGAAGATTATTTATCACTTACGAGTATGTTTATTAAGGGCATCAATAATTTCTCGGCCAACATGTTGATAGAATGGACTTTTTGTTGCTTGATATAATAAATATGTTGATTCAGCAAATTCTGGTCTTAAAGGATAAAATTCGACATCTGGTGTTCTGAAAAAAAGTTTATGATTAAATTGGCTGCAGTGGTGGTGGTGCCCCATTAAAAATTAATTACATACTTTAATTGCCAATTAAATCTTTCGGGAAGTCCTTCATATTTTTGCCAAAGGGCATAATAAAAGCCGTGCAAGACAATTGCATCTCGAAGATCTCCAGCTAGCACTTTAACACCCGGGAAACTTGCTTGCAGTGAATCAATCCAAGTATTCAAAATTGATCCATCTCTCATATCCACGTTGGTGTAGAACGGCAGCCCATATTTATTTCCATCTTGATCAATCTTGGTATGCCTCAAATGTTTATCAAGATTTTCAGCGGAATCTTTGAAGCGTAAATAATCTTCTTTTGAACCAAATAGAATAAAAGCTTTTAATAAATATTCATAATATGAATCAATTCCTGCACCGGTCCCTGATAAAATACCCTTCCATTCTCCCGTCTGAATATCAATCACGTTTCCTAAAGTTTTTAAGTAGCATTGAATAAACTACAGTAATCTTCAGGCATACCTAAAAGACCCGTATTTAAATTTCTTCTTAACCAAAGATTCTCATTAACAATTCTGGCAAGTTTTTCATATGTTCCATCATTTAATAATTTTGAAAGAATACCAAATTCAAGAACCAACGATCCAGCTCCAGCTGTACAAGTTTCATTTATTGTATCTGGTAAAACACCTTTAAGCAAATTTACACGGGGATATGGAATTTCTAAATATATATTTTTAACAAATTTTTATATGCTTGAAAATTAGCATACGTGTATCGGTATTTGCAAAAGCTACAAGAAGTCGATTCGCTAAATCATGTGTCATTGTTAAAAGTTCTCCATCATAATTATTCATGGACATTCCTCCACCAATATATGGATTTTCATTGGTAAGTATTAGATGGGTCGATAGTAAAGAACCGATAACTCTGTAAAATCATAAGCTGTTACAGATTAAGTTGTTAACAGCAAATATAAACCTGATTGTTGCTTCAAAAACTTGAACAGTTACATCATTTTCAAAGTGTACATTATCAATAACAAGTTGAACAGCTTGGTGAAATGCTGTTTTATTCCCAAAAATTGCTAAGGATGTTAGAGAATCAACCTTAAAAATCAAATAATTTGAATAAAATGGATATATTTCAATCATACCAAAGTTAAAGAATATGCGCCCAAGGCGTCATTGATATTAATATTTTCGCTGCAATTTTCATCTATTATAAACATGCCTTTTTAATTTTAAATTTCTTACGGATTTTCATAATCTGGTCCACGTCCCGAACAATGAATTGGATCCAACTCATCGAGGGGATAAGCATGCTTCATGTAATTCCCAAATCCAAACCAAAACATATTTTCAACTTGTTCTTGAGCAATTTTTAGCTCTTCTTTTGTAATCTTTCCATATTGTTTTTGTAGATCTGATTCATAAAATGGATAAGGAATTTTATGATGCTGATTGTCTTTAATGCAGCATCCTCGTGTCCAAACTGCAGCTAACAAACTAAGATAAAGCAGTTTTTGCATTCTAGAAAAACATTCATACAAAAAGATTAGAACCATTTGCAAGCAATTAACTCACTTAATCAACTTAATAGTCTTCTAAGCATTATATACAGTTATAAATTTTTATAAAAAATAGTTTTTTAAAAGTCTACCGGTGATTTAAATATTAAATTTTTTGATCATGAATTTTTTTATGATTATGTCATTGGTGGCAAAACACCACAGCTTGTGCTTGCTTGTTTGCAAACAATTGGTGAAAGTTTTTGACTTTTTTAAAAAAGAATTTTTTCATAAAAATGCAAAGTATTTATTATTTTTTGATTAAAATTTTGATTATTCATTTTTAAAAGGCATCGAATTTTTTTATTTTTTTTGTAAAATATAAAGCTTAAGTTGAGTCACTCATGCATCAAGCAGCAGCAAAAACGCAACAAGTATTATTACATTTGATAATGCGCAAATCTCTTGAAATCCGGCAAGAAAAAAGTTTTTTTATATTTCTCGTTTGACGAGAAACTAGTTACAAGCCAGTGGTCAAAAAAAATGGATGTCCAGTTATTTTACGCATCGGATTAAATATTAAACAGTATATATAAAATGAGGATGACATAAAGTTTTTTGTCATTGTGTTTTTTTTTGTAAAAATTTGTAATCATGAAAGTTTTTGTTGCTGGTAAGAATTTTTTAGAAATTTGACTAAAAATATTTAAAAAAGTTTCAGTTTTATGTGTTGCTATTTTGGAAGTTGTTGTTGGCCAATATCCTATTAGTCCATATTCAAGATGCTCATATTGTTTGTTTTTTTCGTATAGTTTTTTTATAATTGAATTATTTTATTTAGGTTATTCACCGTATTCTTCAGGATACAGTGGTTATAGAGGTGGATATGGTGGATATGGGGGATATGGAGGCTATGGATACACTGGTTATGCAGGCTTAACAAATCCAATTTACTCGCCAATTGCATCTCCCTTATCCACATCAATTTATAGTTCACCATATGGGTAAGAAAAAGTCAAATAAAAATAATGATTTATGAAACTTATTTTAAGTTTAAATACTGCTGCTGGATTATGCCGTGATCGATCCCCTAATTGTGCATATCTTGTAAGCGTTGGTGAATGTGCTACAAATCCTCTTGTAACGAGAACAATGTGTCCAATTTCTTGTGGAACTGGATGTAATTTTGCTGGTGGAATTGGAGGCGGTCTCGGTCTTGGATACGGTACTATGGACTCCCTTGCTGATAACAGCATTTATTCTTCATCTCTTTTATATGGTGGGTTATCACCATATTCCAGTGGAATTTATAAAAGAGAACCAAGAGATAAAATTGTTTCCCGTCCAGCTGCTGAAGCAAAATAATTCACTTTTTTGCCGCAAATGTTTTTTAAATTAAAATTGTTTTATGTCATTTTTTGTAAAGTATTTGTTTATAAGAAAATAAAAAAAGACGAATAACTTTAAAATTGTAACAGAAAATTAACAAACAACGCTTTTTAGTGTAAAAAACTAAACACAATTTAGTAATGATTGCTAACTTTATAAAAAATTTGTTTATCAACATAAGTAATTATATTTATAAAAACATTGCAAAAAAATACGGTGAAAAACAAATTGCACTTTAAATTATAAAAAAAAACTAAAGATAATTTGCTAATTAATGATTGCACTTTTAATGAAATATAAAATTATGTACCATAGATGACAAAAAACATCTCCAAATATTATTTACGACAGAAGGTGTCAGAGATCGTTGAATGGCTTGTCTCTTTGAACTTGCTTGATTTAACCGCATAAACCAAGGAATTGAGCGGATCTAAAATAATGCTTTTGTTTTATTAATTTTTTCAAAATAAAATTACCTCTTTTTGCGTTTTCCGCCACAGAATGATGGTTGAGGTGGAGGGCAGCAACAACTGCTAACTGGAGCAGGACAAGGTGGAGGGCATGCAGGAGCGCATGAAACTGGAGCAGGACATCCACATCCTGATGGAGGTGGTGGAGGAGAGCATGGATTGAAGTTAACAGGTGCACAAAGACCACCTTGTCTTGAAAGCCAGTTTCCACCGCAGCAACCTCCTTGTCCCCCGCCATAAGCTTGAGGAGGTTGTGCAAATGATTGTGGACCACCACGATATCCTCCAAATTGTTGTTGACCTCCAAATTGTGGTGCTGTGTTATAAGATCCACCATAAGATGGTCTATTGAAGCCTCCTTGTCCTCCGAAAGATTGCCCTCCGAATGATTGTCCTCCAAAGGATTGTCCACCAAAAGATTGTCCGTTAAAACCATTGCCGCTAATAGCTCCAGGATTGTATCCATTGTTGTTAAATCCATTAACTCCAAAGCCAGTTGGGGGATTAGGATTGTATCCAGCTGCTCCAGTTTGACCTTGAGGTTGAGATCCTCCTACAGCAGAACCTGTTTGAGATCCAGAAACTGATCCAACATGGGGAGGTTTGACAGATAATGATGATGGAGCAGGAGAATAATCAGTACGAGGTGGGGGACGTTCACTAATTGAAGCTTCAGAATTCGGGTTTTCATAATTACCACCACCTGAAGATTCACCAAAGTTGCCTTCTCCTCGACTTTGTGGTTCTTCTTCATCTTCTTCTTCCTAAAAATTAAATTATTGCATCTGAATTTTACAGATTCAAAGTACTTTTGTGATTTCAGAAGGAGCAACAGATTGACCACTGTATGAAGGAGCTTCTGTTTTGTCTTCAGTATAACTTGGAGCTGAAGTTTGAGAGGGTGGTGGTGGAGGTGGGGGTGGTGCAGGAGCTGCGGTTGTAGGAGGCACGTAATCGATTGATTCAACTTCGTTTTTAATCTAGAATAAAATTTTAATTAATGTTTTTGGAAAAATAATATTTTTTACTTCATATCGAGTGCTTGAATCAGGAGTAATAGTTCGAACAGGTTGTGCAGCATTAGATGGAACGGGAGCTGGTGCTGGTGCAGGAGCCGGTGCTGGAGCTACGCTTGCAGCACTGTTTTCTGAATATGATGCAGATGAAGATGATGATGAACCAGATTGGCTGTTATAATTGGAGTTGCTTTGACTTGAAGATTGACCTTCATAGGTTTCTGTGTGTTTCTCAGGCAATGGTTGAAGAGATCCAACACCAGGTACAACTGGTTGTCCGACTAAATTGTTTATATAAAATTTGTTATAACAAAGTTTTATTACCTGTTTTATATTTATCTGCATTATCTTCATTATCGTAGTCTTCCTTTTCAGTTTCATGGGATGAAATAGTTGGTTCAACTCGTACTTGACCATGCAAGTCATCACCTGTATCGTATTTTGCAGTTGTAGCTGTTGCTGCAGGAAGAGTAACAGCTGCTGGAGGCGGTGGTGGTGGTGGTGGTGGAGGAGTAGGAGCTGGGGTTTCAGAAGGTACTGCAGGAGCGGAAGTTATTGGCGCTGGAGGAGGAGGAGGTGGAGGAGATTGTGGAGGAGGAGATGGTGCAGGAGGAGCAACATGAGTGGCTACTGTAACTTCTTCGTAAGTTTGGGGAGCAACCGAAGGAGCGACAGGTGTTCCAGCAGTAGAAATTTCAGAAGGTACTGGTGCATTTGTTGGAGCTTGAGTTTGTGGTGGAGAAGGAGGTGCAGAAGAAGGAGCAGGAGGCGAAGGAAGAGGGGTAGAAGAAGGGGAAGGCAAAGAAGAAGGTGAAGCAGAAGAAGAAATTGGGGCAGCTAAAAAAATATTTAAGTTGCTGTAAAAAAGGTTTAGGAAATTTACAGGTTTTATATTGTTCTGAATTATCTTCATTATCATAATCAGAACCAGATTTAGCCGATGCTTTAGAAGTAGAAGTTGCAGGCAAAGGAGCAGCTGGTGCATTGGTTGTCTCTTCAGGTGCCGGAGCGTAACCTTCTGGAACAGCAGGAGTTTCAGGAACCACCGGAGCTGGTGCAACTTCGATTTGTGATTCAGATTCTGAGTAACTTGCTTTACTTGATGAAGATTGAGAATGATTTTCACTTTTTGATGAAGAAGTTTTAGTTTCAGAATTGGAAGATGAGGTTTGGATAGAAGAAGAAGCGGCTTGTCCACCTGATGAATATGATTCAGTTTGTTCTTTTGGTAAAGCAGAAGCGGAAGAAGAAGAAGTAGGCACAGAATTAGCAGAAGTTTGAGATAAACTTGCACCTGTTGCTTCAATGTTGCTTGTTTGAGCAACACCAGCATTGTTTGATTCCACTTTATTAGCAGAATTTGATGATGACTTATTATCAGTTTCAGAGGTTTTTGTTGCCTGATAAGATTCTCCGTTATTTTCTTTATCAGTGGTTTCGACCTTAGCAGGGGCTCCAGCTGATGAGCTTCCTGAAGATGAAGCAGAAGAAGTTTGAGCATTATTTGCAGAGCTTGTTTTGTCATTTGTGGCAATGGTGTTACCACCATTAGCAGCATATGATTCGCCTGTTACTCCTTCAGAAGTATCAGTAGTAGAAGCGGCATTATTGGCCAAAGAAGTGCTTGAAGATGAAGAAATAGAGGAAGCAGTTTCTTTAACTCCAGATTGGAAAGAAGCTAACAAAAGGATAGTAAAAGAAGTTAGAAAAAAAGAAAAAGAAGTAGTAAGAAATAAACCTACCAGATGCAGTTTTTTTAGATGAACTAGCACCAAAACCAGCAATATTAGCATTCTGCCCTAAATTTCTGATTGTAAACTTTACTTGGGGTTTTTTGTAGATGATTGTCTTTGAACTGGAAGATGCATCTGCTGTTGCAGAGGCAGATGAGCTAGAAGAACTTGAACTACTGGCAGAAGATGAAGTTTTTGAAGAAGATGAAGAAATTGCAGAAGCAGTTGAAAGTCTGTTTTTGGTTTCTTGTAATACTCCACTTAAATTTTTAAAAAATAAAAATAAACTAAAAAATTTGATATGAATTTACCCAATATAAGTTGGATCAGGATGTGGAATTTCAGGAGGTGGAAAATAGAGGGTCTTTGAAGCAGGTACCAAAGGAGAAAAGCCTCCATGTGCATGTGGATTATCAATTGAAACCGCGGCACCAACTGGAGCAGAATGTCCTGGGGTCAAGTCATATTGGGCAAAGGTTGTGCCAATAAATAACAGCAATGCTGCCCAAACTTGCAGCATTTTGACTAAAATTAGAACCAAGATAGAAAATTTTTTTATAATATTTCAAAATGCAAAATATACAGCTTTTATTAATGATAAAAGTGGAAGATTGAGCAATCGAAAAAAACAAGAACTGGTTAAATAGATGTCTAAGAAAAAAAAATGAAATGATCGCAATATTACTCTCTGATGACTAAATTCCCGAAAAACATTATTAAAAAAAGATGCATAACTTATTAGGAAAAAAAGAAAAAAAAAGAAGCAGTAGAGGATTAACTTTGCTGTTGTTTCAGAATAAATCAAGCGTTTTTTATCATCAATGTCGGCGCCTTCCCGCCCTTGTTATTTTAGAGATGCGCAAAGAAAATTCAATACCACATGAACATGTTTAAAGAAGATGCGCGCCGAAAAACGAGAAATCTCGAAACAACATAAACTGGAATTTTATCACGGGTGGAGCTATCAGAGCAAAAAAAATTACCGGATATTTTATTTGGTTGAATGATTACGAAAGCAGTAATTTGCTTTTATTAATGAGAAATATTAACAACGAGAAAAAAATTCAGAAAAAAAAGAGAGAAAAAAACAATTTAGGTAATAGACATGATAAAAAAAGAAAAAGAAATGGATTTATTACAGTTGAAAGAAAAAATATATCAACAAAAAATTCAGTTTTCAAATTAACATTTTTAATATTTATTTCAAAGTTTGTTGAAATTGAAAAAAAATCGAAAGTGTTTAAAGTGGCAAGAAGCCAAACATTCAAAAAAATGCAATTAATTTTTTGATGTCTTTTGTAACTGAAACCCGATTTGCAGAAAAAAAAATGAAATCCACGAGCGAAATCTATTTACAAGTAAAAAAATGCAATGTTTTTCCGCATCATAAACATTTCAATGGATTTGTAAAAAAGGCATCCCAAAAAGAGAGAATACCATCAAAAAACCTTAAAAAGCAATGAATTTGCATCTTTAACGCTCATTCTTTGATGGCCTCTAATTGATGGTATCAAAAAAGAAATCAGGATTTTAGTTTTACAAGTGGTTTATCCATTTTTTCTCTTTCTCTTGCTTCTTTAACTTAGACCGGATTCCTTCCAAAAATGACTCTCGCATTTTATATATTTTTTTTCTTGTAAATGCAAATTGCCTGAGGCTTTTGATTTAACATTCTTCCTCAAAAAAGGAGTTGAAAATACATAAAAAACCTTTAAAACAAAAAACGAAGTTTTTTTTAATAACCACAAATAACAATGATTTTTACAATTTCTTCATCAATGATTAATTGCATTTATTTACTCGGAGTTAGAAAAAAATAGATAATATATATTATTTTAACTATCCTTCAGCGGGTTTACGTTGACTTTCAGCGGCATACTGGTTTATTGTGTCTTTGGCTTGCTTCAATTTGTTGATTAAATTTGCATAATCACTACTTCGGCCATTATTGAACATATTTATACTGTCACCAAATACCTTATTCATAATCTTGTTGTATTCAGCAACAGAGCTATTCGTTAAATCTAAAATTATTTTTAAAAATTATTGATTATCATGTCGAATAATTCTTACATTGTGTTTGATTATTTGATGGAACTGGTGGTGGCGGAGGAGGACCCGAAGACACAGTTGTTGTAGATATTTTTACGGTTGAAGAAGTAGAATTAGCAGCAATAGTATTTGTTGTTGTTAATATCTTTGAAGTAGTAGTATCAGAATTAACTAATGTTGTAGTAACTGATGCTGCAGGTGTGGTAATTTTAGTAGAAGAGCTAGTAACAGTAGGAAATGTCGACGATGCAACTACTGCTGAACTTGTTGCTGCAGCTGCTGTCGTTTGGGAAGTGGCTAAATATTATTTATTAGAATTAGTTAAAATTTTTCGAAAAAATACCAGAAGGTGTCGTTGCTTTTGGAGTTGTTGCAATTGAAGAACTCACTGCAGAAGGACTTGAAGATGCGCTTGCTGCTCCTGTGGTTTGTGCAGCTGTTGATGTGATAGCACGGCTCGTTGAGGTAGTTACAGAAGCGGCAGAAGTTGTTGTCGGAGCTGCTGAAGTTACTATAACAGTAGTGGTAACTGCAGCTCCTGAGGTTGTTGCTGAAGCTGCAGTACTTGTTTTCACAGCTGTTGAAGTTACTGCTGCTACCGTAGTAGTTGCACCAGCAATAGTGGTTGTTGGCGCTACCGTAGTTGTTACTGCTGCTAAAGTAGTAGTTGGTTGAGCTGTTGTTGTAGTAGCTGCAGCAACAGAAGTTGTTGTGGCAGCTGCCGTTGTTGTTGTTGCAGCAACGGTTGTAGTTGTTACAGCTGCCATAGTTGTTGTGGCAGCAACAGTTGTTGTTGGAGACAATGTTGTAGTAGTTGCAGCAACAGTAGTTGTAGTTGGAGCGAGTGTTGTTGTCGTTGCAGCTACTGTTGTAGTTGTTGGTGCAACAGTAGTGGTGGTTGATGTTGTAGTAGTTGTTGGAGTTGTTGTAGTTGTCGAAGTTGTCGTGGTTGTTGATGTTGTTGAAGTAGTTGTAGTTGTAGTTGGTGCAGCAGTTGTCGTTGTCGTTGTTGTTGAAGTTGTTGTGGTCGGTGCAGCTGTTGTCGTTGTTGTTGAAGTTGTTGTGGTCGGTGCAGCTGTTGTCGTGGTTGTTGTTACACCTTTTTTCGTTGTCGTAGTTGGAGCTCTAAATTAAATAAGGTGGCAAAATTAAATCTGTGAAAGGTTCATACCCAGTAGTTGTTTTACACCAATCTAAATCACATGCTTCTGGTGCGCTATAATCCATGTAACTACTGTAATATGCAGATAAATCAAGAAGTGGTTCATTTAAAATAGGGTCATTTTCATTAAGAGTATCATAACAATTTGTGCCAATGCCACTACTACCATCATAGTAATAATAATCTGCACGTTTACTTCTGATATGAATATCATCCTCATCAGAGAAATCTTCTTCCATCCATGGAACAGGTGTTAAGACATGAATTTCATCATTATTTATCTTTTCATTAATTGCTCGAGATGAAATAAGAATAAAATAATTTGTTAAGATAACGACAACAACAGCCGACAAATTTTTGGCTGTTAACATAATGTCGTTGATGTAATAATGTTCAAAAACAATGATCAAGTAAAAAAAGAATTACCCAATTTTGTTCATGAACAAAAAAAAAAATAAAAATCGATTTTCATTGGCTTGATGAAAATCCTGTCGAGTATTATCCGCTTTACAAAATCGTAGAGAAAGAAAAATGTGTTCACCCCCTCATTTAAAAAATTCTTTTATGATTTATTTTGATCCCAAAATGTCAATAAATTAAATCAACAAAATTTTTGCAATTAATTCTTTAAAAATGAAAGAAAAAGAGCATAACTGATAGAAAAAAAAGAGATATAGAAAGTGTTAATAGGATAATTAAGAAGATAAGGGATGAAAGAGGGATATGTCAAAAAATAAACTTTTTTTTAAAAAACTGTACATCGTAATATCAAAAAAACAATTAAGTGAATAAAAACAAGAGAGAGAGAGAGTAAATTACCATAGAATTAAGTGTACTTTAACATTTAAGAAAAAAACTAAACAAATGTTATTGCAGATCAAATTGTGGCAGAAGTAGATAAGATTAAAAATTGTTGCGAAAAGTATTATTATAAGTTATACGGGAGTTGTAAGTCCAAGTAATTTTTCTTTTTCACTTTCAGGATCATATCGATGTCTTGAACGTAATTCTGGAGTTGAATATGATGGATAATCATCTGGTTTCATATCTGTTCGAACACCATTTGGTGTTAGCCTTGTCAATGTATCCCTATTTCTATCAGAATAATTGCTTATGGTATCTGTGCGTGGATTTATGGATTCTTCCTAAAAAAAGGTTTTATTAAATACCTTTTTATTTTTTTTGTTATTAGTTTTTTTCTTACTGGTCTGAATTTTTCGCTTCCTTGCTCTTGTCTTCTTTTTTGTTTCACACACCAGCAGCACAAAAATATTAATACCATGATCATAATAATTGCAACAACGGATAAAATTGCGGTAAGCCATTTAAGCATATTTTCAAATTCTCTTGATCTACACCATGGTTGTGACCCTTTATTCCATTCAAAGCGGTAGCGATTATAGTCATTATAATCAACGACCATTTGACATTTATATTCATGATCACCTTTAATCCAATGTGTTTGGAAACATTCAAATCGAGCAGCATCTCCTTGCATGTATGCTGGTGCAAGAGCAGGAGTTTTCATCAAATACTCTGGATATTCAATATTAATTGGTCCACAACTATTGTCTAAAAAAGATTAATGATCTTTGTCTTATTCAAAAAAAGATTTTTAAAAGTTTTACATTGTCGAACTGCTTCCATTCGTTCACGAACAAATGTATTCCATGTATCTTTTGAATTATGACCAATAATTTTTGCATTGAGCATTGTGTAATCATACAAGCATGGAACATTATCACCACAATCAGCTCGAATTTCAGCAGGTTGATCTGGACATTCACGGAAAGCATATTGATCATAAATTTGTCCTTGGTATGGTTGAAGATTCACTTAAATTTTTTGTATGTTAATTTCTAACATTTTTATAAATTTACAAAAATGCTTACTAATTTGGTTATTTTCAATTTCGATACAATTTTGCAAAAGTTGTTCCAACATTGGTCCACTTTTTGGATAGAAACGATATTGAGGACCTTCATACATTGGTGCAACTTTGTAAACAGGTTCACTTTTCATAAATGTTTCAGGGAAAGCGTCAAACATTTTATCTTCATCTCGTGTTGTTGAGAACATATTATCAGTAGGCATATATTGATTAACTTGTCCTTGATTGTAATCCATTGAACTTGCACCACCACTACCAGGAATGCGATCTAAAATTAATATTTTAACTAGTTTTTTTGTGTATTTTTTCTTCTTACAATTGCTAATGATTTGTTGTCGAACAGCTTCAGAATTGATATCATTAATTGTTAAGGTATTATACAATGAGCCAGTTGCTTGATCAGGGAAAGGTCTCATTAGGCCCGCAACTCTTGGAAGATTATATCTTTGTCGTTGTTCTTGTTCACGAGTTTTATCACCATCTGGTCGAACACCATATTGTGGAGAAACGCTTACAGTAACATCAAGCATTCCCATACTTTCTTGATACATTGTAAGACGATCAATATCAACAGCTGCAGATTCTCGAATATAAATTCCAATTTGGGCTTCTTCAAGAACAACATAAACTTCTGCTTGACCTCTTTCAACATTGTTAACATAAACCAAAACTCCGCGGAATCGTTGCAATCTCATTGTATCGAAATATCTCAAAATATTTCCAACGATTACACTTGTACGATACCGATATCGGAAGGTATCTTTTCTTGCAACAACATGAACTCGATCAGTTCCAGTAGCTTCAATGGCAACACCAGTAATAACTGTTGCATTACTTGGTTGCACCAAATTTTCTTGAGAAATTGTTCGGCCAAGCATACTGAAGTCAACTTTTCGATTTGGATAACGTTCAAGACGAACTTGAATTCGAACTTCTGGTGTAAAAGATGTTGGAGGGATGTAAAGAAGATTGTAGACCCCAGGTTCATTAAAAACAAATTTATCATTGTCAATGGTGTTGAAACTTCCTGCTCCAATGGCTTGCCCAATTGCAGGTGGTTGATATTGTTGACAACCACTGCTGGGACGACGCCAATAAAAAAGTTGACAACGGAAATTTGCATATTTGCAGCAAAGGAAATATGGCATATAATCATGATGGAAGGCGGATAAGCCAGGAACTTCAAATTGTCCCATGTATGGAGCTGTTCCAAATTCATAAGCTCGAAGAGGGAAACCAGGATTGTAAGGGGTTTGTTCAATAACTTTAATGACTGGTTGATATGTCGTTTGCATAAGAAAACCCTTTTCATCATAACAACAAACTTGACCATAATGAGTGGGGAAACGACTAAAAAAATTAAATAGAATTGGAAAAAAAACTAATAACTTGAAACTCACGATGTGCTTTCAGATTCTCCATATCTTCCAGTACCAGCATATGAGCCATAAATGTTTGAAGCTGACATGTAACAATTCTTTGCACCAATCATTGTTGTACAAGTGATATCACGGAAAATTTGTGAACAACGTGGATGTGGCATAAATCTTCCAAGATCATATTTTGCTTGAATTTCCATGCATGGACAAGATGCATTTGTTTCAGTATCACGTAAGAAATTCCATTGTGCCCCATCTTCATCATACCAATCATGGCACATTTCTGTTGCTTTTTGGACAACATAATCGTTACGAGCATCTTGTTGTTGTTGAGAATAGCTGTTATAATCATATCCAGGATTATTTGAAGTCCAAAGCCAGTGAAGAGAGATTGGTGAAGAAACAAGACCAGAAAGAAGTTGTGGAGCAACATTTTGATCATTTGCTCGAATAGGGGCAAGCTTGAGATATCCAACTCGATAAGTGTATAATTCATGATTTCTTTCCCAATCATTCAAGTACCAATGTTCAACTTGATTCAAATTAATTCGTTCTTTTTGGGCATTAAATCTGTATTCATAGGTGTTTCGATTGGAATATGTTGTAAGACGACAAAGAACACGATGTTCAGGACGGAATTTTTTGATCTAAAATTATATAATTGAGGAAAATTCTTATTCATTATTGTTAGCTTACATTATCATCTTTTGTTTCTTTGTATCCAATGACATAAAGACCAAGTTGTACAGCATATAATGTGTCATCACTGATACGCATTTGAGTGTTATCTTGATAATTCAAATCAGGATTTGTGAAATTCCGAGGGAACCATGAAATTGGCATTACTGGATATTCAATAGGATTTTTGAACCAATCATAAATATTTCCAATATCCAGCCTCATGGGATCCAATGTTGGAGGAACTATAATTAAACTACAAGTCTATAAAAAATTTTTATGTTTTAACTTACCAAAATAAATATAACCAACAAAAGCTTTTTCATCATTTGCACCAGTACTTTCAGGTTGGAAGAAAACAGTTTTGGTACCCCAATCATAAATTTTTGGAATATTACAACGAGCAATTGCAGGATTTACTACGGTACATGTGGCTACTTGACGTTGTTCAATCATCAATTTATAGGTGACACTTCGATCAAGACAAAGGGCATTGATGTCAACAGTCATTTCACCAAGCATATTTACGATATTTGGATAAATCATCATAGGATATGAACCCCCAGTTTTATTTGAACAACCACCAGGTCTGACAACATCATCAACACGGAACATGTAACGACCTCGAACCATATGTGGAACACCAGAACGTTGAGCAAGAACTTTTGGAGTATTTTTGTATAAGAATGTTGGATCAACGGGTACAAGGCCAGTATGATTTCCACCATTGAACAAAGCTTGACATCTTCCATTTCTTGAATTCATTCGAACATCAGCAGCATCAAATCCAAGTTTATCATAATTTAAAATTACATAACTCAAACGTCCGGGTTGATCAGTAAGCCAAATGACTTGATAGGTGGCAAGTTCACCATTGTCAAAATCAGCACGATTTGAAACAGCTGAAGCAGTATTCAACCACGTGACAACAACGGCAGCATCAGCTCTGAATGCCGTTGCACCGGCAACACCTTCTTGAAGCCATCTCATCATTTCATCCAAAAAGTAATCACCTTGTGAATCACATCTAATATAATCATCTGCTGTACCAGGGCATTTTTCAAAACGATTTCCAAAGAAGCTTGATCCTGCCATTGAAGCGGTATCAACATTAATATTTTGGTTTGAACCTCGACCAAACATTGATTGTCTCATAATAACACGGAAGTAAACACCTGATTTAAGTGCTGGACCACCAGTTTGTGGGATTTGTTGTTTGCATAAATATGGGGCAATCATTGCAGGATCTTGCTGTCTTGGCCAATCAGTTGAATCTGGACCAACATTAATTGTTGGACCTTGATCAAGGACAGTTGCAAATGCCATATAACCATTTACGGAAAGCTAAATATTAATGATAAAAAAATGTTGTTAAGGGCTACAAAAAGATATACCGTAGTGTAATTATAAAAGCCTCCATAATATGGAAAATACATATGTAAATTTATGGTTTGCCCAGAAGTTAAAAATCCAGGGGATACTTTATGATCACCAGCTTCAGGACCAAATGGCACCAAATTGACACCATAGAATGGATTATTACCAGTTCCAGTAAAAAGTTGAGAATTTTGATCAGCATTGATCCCAAGTCCAGGATTAAAATTTTGTGGACCACCTCCAATTCCAGATTGCAATTGGGCATATGTGGATGAGATCAAATAAATTAAAATGAAAGAAATTGATAACATTATGGCACTGAATTTTGAAATGGGCAGAACCCGAGATAACGGGTGGCCATAGGCCATTTCTGCCAAGAATAAATGGAAAAAGGATTAAAAGACTAATCTAAGCCGCAAGGAATCCTTGATGAAAAGAATTGATTTGAGCTGAAAGCTATAAACTTTCAATTAAAATTTATGAAAAAAAAGATGAATGAAAATAAAATTGTTATGGCACGTTCCTATAAGAAGAAGAAGACAAACAATCTTTAAAAGGAAAAAATGACTAAGCAAATGATTTTAAAATCTGAAAAAGCTATAACAAGCCCCCACAAGAAGGGGAGCATCATGGAAGAATCATGACTCACACTGAGAGACAATGTTGATATTATCGATTATTGATGAGTGATAAAAAATAAAATTGTAAGCTTTTAAAAAAAGGAAATAAGAAAAAAATGTAATATTTTTTGGGCGAAGAAGAAAATATTTTTTGCTGCATTTTATGTTTATCGGGTGCTAAATTTAACGATGTTAAAGTTGTGTTGTCTTTTAATTTGATTCAAGTGAGTGAGAAAAATAGTATATGTAAAGCAATGAAACAAATTTATCAAAAATTTTGGACATAAAATTGGAAACGTTAAAAACGCTCGCATCAATGATAAGCATCAGCAATAATCAACAACGTTATTTTTTACCCTCCAAAATTAAGCATGCTTTGAAAAGTAACTTTTTTTACAAGAGAGCAAACAAAAAAATGCTTAAAAAGTTCAATACAAAAAAAAACAAATGTGTCTCAAAACTAAAAGTATAGATGAAACATAGTAATGATCGTTTTTGATAGAAAGCGGCATGATGAAAATTCTATATATTTTTTTTGAGGAAAAATAGGGAAATGTTTGCATAGAGCAAGCACTGGAAAAAGAAGAAAAAATGGTGGACGGCGCGTCTCAACAAATTTTAAGCGTGACGGAACGTAGTAGTTGTTGGTGAGGTGAAGAAGCAGTTGAAAATATATAAAAAAAAATGCACGCTTGAAAATTTTTTTTCTCTTTTTTGCTTGCATTTTTATTTTTGAGGTGTGCTACGCTGATGAAAATATATGATTCATCCTCAAAAGACGGACGATCGAGAATGAGACTGTCACACGCATGAAAATTATTTTTTTCGCTATTTTCTTCTGTTGCAGCTTGTGGCAAACCACCCCTAAATTGGCTTTTTTTTAATGCCGACACAAAAACGAAGAAGAAGAACGAAAGTGAAATTGCTTCACCTTTTTTTGATTAAAATAGAAAGAATTTGAAAAAGAGTAAATTTTTAGTTTCATCACGAGATATTAAAGATGACTAAAAAAGTAAACAGGAAGTTGAAAAAGTCAAAGTAAAAGTCGACTCGTTCAACTTTCTTTTTTCTGAATCATGTTTTTGTTGAAATTTATTGTTGTTACAGTTTTAAAGCCTCTTCCAAATACCTTAAAAGTGTTAACGAACATCAGAAAAAAAAGATATTTTTTGTAAGCTCTTCTTAAAAAACTTTGAAAAGTAAACATGAAACTTAAACATTAAAGAAAAAAGTAAAACAAAAAAAAGAACATTGATTTGATTTAAGTGCAATCAGGAAAGTTAGTCAAAGAAAGAAAGCATTCAAAAATGAGGCAAAAGATACAAAACATTTTTACAAAAAAAAGAAATTTTTTTATGTCTGGCATTGTGGTGGTGAGGTAAGTGTTCTCTAAGCAACAGCTTTTTTTTAAATACGTGTGAAATAAAAAGCAAATATTTGTTAGAGGCAAAAAAATATATGAAAAAAAAGGTTTAAAGAAATGAAGTTTAACGGAAAACGATCTTTTTTCAAAAAGAAAATGTATATTTTCGATGGAAGTAATTACCTGACAAAACCTAATATGTTCCTCTCCGAATTTAGAAGAAAAATGGCATTATAAAAATATTATTCAAAAGGCGCAAAAAGAAATTGTATGTACGCATATTATTTTTCCACGTTGATCATTCAAAAAAAATTTGCGCTAAAAGAGGTCTTGTTGTTGTTCTTGGCCCGTATGCAAACATTAGGAGCCGGCAGCTTGCATTTTTTTAGCGCTTCCCTCATGACCGATCGCTTGAAAGAGCAATCGGCAATACTATCGTTGTACAAAAGAAAAGAAAAAAAAGGTGAATGAAAGGAGAGAGAGAGGACATGAGCAAAGCAAATGAGCCATGATTCTTTTTCTTTTCTTTTTTCTTTAACGGGTTCAACAATAGCTAATACGCGCAAGCGGTCAGCATCGAAATGTTTGTTAGCTAAAAAAGTGGTCATGAAAGGCAAAGAAGAAAAAGAACTTTGAAGAAAAAAATTCATATTTTATTTTTTTTACAAACGTCAACTTTTTAGAATAAATAAAACGAATAATATTAATAATAATAATTTAAGTGACAGAAGCCTTTATAAAAGATACAATAAAAAGTCGATGAATTTGCGTGAAAATGGCAGTGAGAAGATTTTTTTCCTGAATAAAAATAAAGCCGCAAATTGCCATATTGCAGCAGGAAAGACAAAAATAAACTTAAAACAAATGTGTTAGTTAATAATAAAAATTAGAAAATAATAATAATAGTAATAAATTTTAAAAATTAAAACTTTAACAATATATTAGGCTACAATTTACTACACACTTGTATTTAAGCCCATAAATGAGGAATTTTGTGTTGCTGCTATTGGCTGTGGGGGTGGGGGTCCACGGGCTCGTAAATCGTTCAATGGAGATGATGCTCGTGAAGATGGAGAAAATGCATCTCCTTTTTCTGGTTCGTAGGCCTTAAAAAAGAAATAAAAATAATTTTTAAACTTTGATATTATGATAACATTAAAAAGAAAGTGTTATCTATTTTAAGTAATGAAAGGAAAAGAAAAAAAGCTTACATCGTTTCGACGACCATATGCTGGTGAGACAGAGCCAGGTCGAATGGGTTTAAGATCTCCACGATTTTGTCGACGTCTTTGTTTGATACACCAACATGATAAAAAGATCAGAACAATCACAAGGATAATTCCAATTGTACTTGCAATTGCAGTAAGCCATTTCAAGAAATTTTCAATTTCTCTTGCTCGACACCATGGCTGATTTCCTTTATTCCATTCAAATCGATATCGAGTTGGATCATTGTAATCAACGACAATATTGCATTTATATTCATAATCACCATGAATCCAATGTGTTTGGAAGCAACCAAATCGTACAACATCTCCTTGCAAATATCCTGATGCAAATGCAGGTGTTTTCGTCAAAAATTCAGGATATTCAACATTGATGGCACCACAGCTGTTGTCTTAAAAAATATTTAAATTTTAAATGTAAAAATTTATAACAAAGTTTCCTACATTGTCGCATAACTTGGGTTCTGTCAAGATTGTACTGATTCCAAAGATTTTGAATTTCAAGTCCAAGAGTTTCAGAATTGAACAAAGTGTAATCATACATGCATGGAACACTATCACCACATTCCGCAATAATTTGAGCTGGATTATCTGGACAAAGCTCTCTACCAATTTGTAATGTAAGCTGACTTTGAAGGGGTTGAAGAGCAACTAAAATTATCATTTAAAAAAAAAGAAAGTATTCCTAAAAAATTACTATTAGGATTTTGTTGTAAATCACGACACATTTGCAAAAGTTGAACCAAATCATTTCCATTTTTAGCATCAAACCGATAAACACCAGTTTCATATTTTGGAGCAGCTTTATAAATTGGACTATTTTTCATTGCAACTTCAGGGAAAACTTCAAAGGCTTTATCGGCATCTGTACTGGTTACAAACATGTTATCATTTGGCATGTAATTATTAAGTACTCCAGGAGGATTTTGTTGGGTTCCTTGATTTCCAGTTCCAATAACACGATCTAAAAATTTGTTTTAGTTTGAAAAACAAGGTTTTAAAATTTACAATTTTGGATAATTTGTTGTCGGAAAGCTTCAGAATTGACATCATTGAGGGTTAAACCTTCATAGAGGGCTCCAGTAGATTGATCAGGGAATGGACGGATTAAACCAGCAACACGTGGAAGATTATATCTTTGACGAATATCTTGATCTCGAGTGTTATCACCATCTGGTCGAACACCATATCTTGGTGGCACACCAATTTCGACATCTAATAATCCCATACTTTCTTGGAACATAGAAAGTCGATCAATATCGAGGGCATAGGATTCACGAATTTTAAGACCGATTTCAGCTTCTTCAAGAACAACATAAATTTCAGGTTGACCACGTTGAACATTGTTGACATAAATGAGAACACCGTTGAAGCGTTGAAGTCTCATTGTATCGAAATATCGCAATAAATTACCAACAATAATATTAGTACGGTATCTGAATCTTCGTGTATCACCTCGAGCTGTGACAACAACCCGATCAGTACCAGTAGCTTCAATTGCTACACCAGTAATTACGGTAACATTTGAAGGTTGTACAAGATCTGCTTGAGTCATGTAATGCCCCAGTAAACTGAAGTCGACTTTTCTATTTGGATAACGTTCTAATCGAACTTGAACTCGAACTTCTGGATTATTTTCAGTTTGTGGAATATAAAGAAGAGTATAAACTCCAGGTTCATTAAAGATGAATTTTTGATTATCGATAGTACCCCAAGTACCACCACCCATTCCATATCCAACAGCAGGAGGCTGATATTGCTGACAACTACTACTTGGTCGACGCCAATAAAACATTTGACAACGATTTTTAGCATATTTACAACACAAAAAGTATGGCATATAATCATGATGGAAAGCACTTAAACCAGGAACTTCAAATTGTCCAAGATATGGTGTTGAACCAAATTCATAAGCTCTCATTGGGAATCCAGGATTGTAGAAAAAGTTTTCTATTACTTTAATGACCGGCTGATATGTTGTTTGTTGTAGATATCCATCTTTACTGTAACAACATACTTGACCATAATGTGTTGCGAATCGACTAAAAAAAATATTTTAATCTTAAAATCTACGGAAAAACATTGACTTACTGCATATTATTAATATTGAATTCACGATCATGTTTTCCTGCATATGAGCCATAAACATTTTGAGCAGACATATAACAATTTTCAGCCCCAATAACTTCCGGACAAGTAATATCACGGAATTCTTGTGAACAACGGGGATGTGGCATAAATCTTCCAAGATCCATTTTAGCTTGTGCTTCAATACACGGACAAGAGGCATTAGTTTCGGTATCTCTGATAAAGTTGAAAAGGGCTCCATCTTCATCATACCAATCATGGCACATTTCAGTCGCCTTTTTAACAACAAATTCAGTACGAGCCTCTTGATCAGCCGCCGAATAAGTTGTTGTTTGGAATTCAGGATTATTTGTTGTCCAAAGGAAATGAAGTGAAATGGGGGCAGAGACAAGACTGTAATTTTGAATATTTAATTATTAATAATTTTAAGTTTAAAAAGTTATTAAAATTACCCAGAAAGCAATTGAGGAGGTTGAGTTGGATTATCATTTCCGCGAATTGGTGCAAGTTTTAAGAAGCCAAACCGATATGTATATAAATCATGCATTCTTTCCCAATCATTCATATACCATTGTTCAACTTGATATAAATTTATTGTTTCTTCCTGTGCCCTAAAGCGGTATTCAAGTTGATTTCGATTTGAATAAGTTGCAAGACGAGCAAGAGTTCGATATTGTGGACGGAATTTTTTAAGTGAGTCATCTTTTCCTTCTTTGTATCCAATAACATAAAGACCAAGTTGTACAGCATATAATGAATCATCATAAATTCGCATATTGGTATCGACAGGATTTAAATCTGGATTGGTGAAATTTCTTGGATACCATACAAGTGGCATTACAGTATACGGTAGAGGATTTTTGAACCAATTATATATGTTACCAATATCCAGCCTCATCGGATCTAATGTTGGCGGAACAAAATAAACATAACCAACAAAAGCCTTTTCATCCATAGCTTTACCAGTTTGAGGTTGGAAATAAAGTGTTTTTGTACCCCAATCATAAATTCGAGGAATATTGCAACGAGCAATGGAAGGATTTAAAACAACGCAACTTGCAGTTTCACGTTGTTCAATCATGAGAATGTATGTTTTTGTTCTGTCCAAACACATTGCATTGATATCAATTGTCATTTCACCAAGCATATTAACGATATTTGGATAAATAAGCATAGGGTAAGTACCTCCAGTTTTATTTGAACAACCACCAGGTCGGACAACATCATCCACTCTGAACATGTAACGACCACGAACTTGACTAGGTACACCAGATCGAGAAGCAAGAATCTTTGGAGAATTTTTGTATAATTGTGTTGGATCAACATCAACTAAACCAGTGTGATTACCACCATTAAAGATGGCTCTGCATCTGCCACTCCTAGAGTTCATCCGGAAATCAGCAGCATCAAATCCAAGTTTATCATAATTAATAATGACATAACTTAATCTTGCAGCTTGATCAGAGAGCCAGATAACTTGATAAGTAGCAAGTTGACCGTCATCAAGGTCGGATCGACCAGATACAGCTGAAGCTGTGTTATACCATGTTACAATAACTGCGGCATCAGCTCTGAACATATTTGCACCAGCAACACCTTCTTGAAGCCATCTCATCATTTCTTCAAGGAAATAATCACTGTTTGCATCACACCGAACATAACTTCCAGGTGTTCCAGGACAAGCTTGTGATGTTGATTGTCCAAAGAAGCCAGATGGTTGGATAGAGCCTTCAGTGTTAATGTTGAGATTTGATCCTCGACCAAATAGAGATTGACGAAGAACAAGACGGAAGAAAACTCCAGTTCTTAAACCAGGGATTGCATCTTGAGTAATTTGTTGTTTGCATAAATATGGAGCAATCATAGCTGGATCTTGAACACGAGGCCAATCAGTTGAATCAGGACCAACATTAATTGTTGGACCTTGATCAAGGACAGTTGCAAATGCCATATAACCATTTACAGAAATGGTGGTGTAATTGTACCATCCTCCATAAAAAGGAAAGAACATGTGTAAATCAATTGTTTGACCAGATGTTAAAAAACCAGGGGCAACTTCTAAATCCCCATTTTCAGGACCAAATGGTACCAAATTTACTAAAATGTTTTGCATATTTTTAGAAAAAAAGTTTTTTTCATACCTCCATAAAAAGCATTTGTGCCAGTTCCAGTGAATAGAACTCCGGCATCTTGGGGTGTTTGAATATTCGGACCTTGTTGTTGAACAACTTGAGCGCTTATCTGACCCGTATTAAAGCTAATAACAATAATAGAAATAAAAAATATTTTTAATGAAAGACATATTGATTGATGATATCTGGTATTTTCATGGATTTCCCTGAGATTGTTAGGCGGCGTCGCTACAAGAGGACGCCGCATTATTGAAGAGGAAAAACGTAACAAAATGTTACGTTACCTTTTTAAAATCAAAGATTCTTCTAAAAAGAATAGAATTTTTTTAAGGAAATCAAAGACTTCATAAAAATGATACAATATGACACGCAAATTTAAGTAGCTTGGAAACGTAAAAATGAAAAAGTAAAAAGAAATAATAAGTTGAAGAAAGAATGCAACTAAAAATGAACAAGCTAAAGAACAAGTTGCAGAAATTTTATTTAAAAAAAAGGGTTAAGGAACTTTCAGACAAACAATAAATGGTCAACAGAAGATGAACGTTGAACGTGAGTTGAAAGCGGCTTCCACTTTAACCCCCCTCTCCATATTCCCCCTCCCTCCCTTCCCGTTTTGTACAAATATATGAATGAAGAAACAATCGGAGGCTAACGCGATGGTCAAAGTTTTTAAGCGTTGGATTTAAGTAGCGGGAAGCAGCAAAAATGTCCTCCCGATTGACTGTTGAAATTATCGTTACACATCATTTGTTAAGAAAAAATATATATAGAAAAACTAAAAATACTAGAAAAATGTTCTGAAGCTAATATTAAATAATTACTAAATTCAGTAACACAAAAAAATGAAAAAATGGCATTAAAAGAAGACAACTACAGTAATCACGGTAAAATAAAAAAAGGATTAAAGAAACACAAAAATTCACAATTGGCAAAAATGGCATCATGCTGTTTTTCCAAAATTTTTAAAATTTATTTTACTCTATATATTTAAATTTTTCTAAAACAAATGTTGTTTCAAACGCGCAATAAAAAATCGACTTGCTTTATTCACTTAGTCATTCTTACTGTCTACCTTGGCAGTAGCTCAGTTCTCTTTTTGACGATGATGATGATGATGGTTGTCCCGTTTTGTGGGATAGCGGTCATCGCGTAGTTCAAACAAATCCTCAACGCAGAAAAAAGTAAAGACTGCCTCATATATGAAAAAAATGAACGTCGTTGTTGATGATGACCAAAAGAAAGTAACGGGGAAAACAGTGACTGGTATATAGCATTATAATATTTTTATTATTATTATTTAAATAATGAGCATAAACTTTAGAGATTTTATCTTTTCCGGTTTAAAAGAGAAGTCATTACAGTATACATATATGTAATGGTTTTAAACAAAAAGTTTTAAACAGAAGGGATTTACCAAAGTCAAGGCTGGTTTTTAAATTTTGTAATGCTTTTTTGAAAATAATGATGACTAACTGAACCTACTTTTTCGGGTCAAGTTTTGCTCCGAAAACCGAAAAAAACAAGTATTGAAATGAATCAATGCAGAAGAGTGAAAAAAAACAAACTACTGTGTTATAAAAAAAGTGATAAATTCAAGAACATCAACTTTTATGGACATTTGGTAGTATTGAATAAAAGCGAACACTGGCCTCTCAGGTTACCTTCTTCTTGGACCTTTGCCCCACGGTCAGCAGCAGCAGCTACTGTGTTTGTTTACTTTTCTAGCGTTGTTTCCTATTGCGAACAACAATGCTCCTTCAGGTATAGACTTACTTACTGCAAAAAAAAAGATGAGGAGGAAAAAAAGAAGGGGAATAAAAAATTTGTATATAATAAAACAAATTTATAAATCAATATCGTGTTTTTGGAAAAGTGGTAATAGTAAAGAAAAAAGTTACAGTTTTAGTTTTAAGACAACAACCAATAATAGTAAACTATACATTTCCGGAAATTTTTTTATAAATGTTGCATCGAATTTTTTTAACATCAAAAAAGAAGCGAAAGTATGATTCAAAAAATAATGATAAAATAGTCATTAGCGTAAAATTCTACTAAAAGTTGAATGTAATAGTGTGATGTGAAGGCAAAGAAATTGTAAAAATAAAATTTTGGACATACAAAATTTGTGGAAAGATTTAATATATTAAAGACACGTGAGGAGAAATAAAACGAAATTAGCATAAAAGAAATCAAAAAATTAATAATAGTTTTCCTTTAACTCTTTTAAATTCAAACTTCAAGTTTCAATCAGTTTGACTTAACCCATTAAAAATAAAGTCAACTAATTACACGTCGGTTTTTTTTATTAACTTTGTAAATGTTATTCTTTTTAGCTACTAACGCAAAAATACTCCAAAGAAAGAAGTGCAAAAGTTGAAAAATTTTGAATAGAAAATCGGATCGTAGAGTACTTACAAATTATACTTAACCGTTTTTTTGCTTCGATCTTCACTGATGATGATTGTTTATTATGGTGCTTTGATGCGTGGCGAACAAGAGCTTTGTTTCGCTAAATCATTTTATTATTATTTGTGGTCACTGCAAAAGAAGACAAAAAAAGACAAAAAAAAGAGAAGTAAGTAAGTAAGTTGAATACCACTTAAACGTTGATTTTGACATTATTATTCATTGTTTTAAAAAAATGCAAATTATAAATTTCTTTTTGATCTAAAAAGATCACATTCACATCAAGTCATCAAGTAAAAGCAAATGTCTTTCTAGTGAAGACATTCATTGATCAACTTTTTGTTTATCACACATCTGTAATGAATTATGAAAAACATATGGAATTGCTTTCAGTTTTTTTCTTTTGTTGTTTTTTTCAATAATTTTATAACCTTTAAAATTTGACAAAAGAAATATTAAAGCTTTCTAACAAAAACCAAAACATTACCAAATAAAAATAAATAAAAATGAATTGTTTTTTTAAAAAGTTTATTATTTTCGAAAGAAGAAAAAAGGTTATGTCTCAAAGAAGAAGCTAGTCCAAGAACAACTGTTGCATACTTGCATATTGAGCTCATCCATGCTTCTTTTTCTTCTTCTCCTTCAGCTTTTTCCTATGTTTGTTGGCAAAAAAATGAAGGAAAAAAGGTAGGAATGCTTTAAAAAAATTCTTTTTTTTTTCAAAGCACAGGTTAACGATGGAAAAAAAGCCCATCCAAAAGCAACCGGAAATTTTTTTCATAGTGTTTTTTGCATTTATTTGCGCCAAAGATAATTGCAAAAAATCAGAGAGGGAGAGAAAAAAGAAGAAGAAAAGTTGCCCTCTTTTGCCCATTTATATTTTGAATTCTTTTCATTCTTTTTCTTTTAAAAAATTTTTTAAAACAAAGAATGATGTTGTTGTTCCTGATGCAATTTCTTTTGACTTTTTTTAATAATTACTATCAACTTTTTAACTTTTTTAAATGTCAATTTTTTAGATGGATTTATTTAAAAAATAAGAAAAATTCTTTCAAATGTTTAATTTTATATCATTTCACTGCCTTTTATTTATTTTTATCAATAATATTTATGCTGAAAGCGGTAAATTGATTTTTTATCATTGATTGATCAAAGCAATAATTTTTTTGGATTTTAGATATCTTTAGTTGTTTACATTTAAAATCTTTATGCAAAAGAATACCACAGTGTTATAAACACTTAAAACATTTTGAATCAAGATGTGGCATATCAATACACAGTAATATTTATGGATTTTGGAGTATTTGAATATAAAATTTTAACAATTTAGATTGTCAAACTGAAACAATTTCTGATTGTGTACATTGTTTACGGTCGATTAGAGAAAGTTTAGGAGTTTATAATGGAACATGCTGGTGCTATGAAAATCATGGTTTGAAATTTTTTTGTTCATTGGCATTTCAAATATTAAAATTTTAAGGAGCTTTAAAACAATGTGAACATTTTCGTTCAAAAATATGGAATCATCCTTGTGAAAAAGTATTATCAAATTATCATGTTGAAAATGCCTTATTGATATCAGAAGCTGAACTTCCACTACCATTACAAAATACATTATTATTTAGTGAAGATTCCGATGATGATATTGATGTTTTTAGTAATTCTTTAAAAAGAACAACCCGATCTCCAATGGCTACAGAAATTCAACAATGGAGGCATCAATTGGATAGTTGTACGTGGATATATTTGTTTATATTTGAATATTATTCATTTATTTTAGCTTTACCTGCTGTAAGGCCTCAAAGAGCGGAACTAACATGCCATGGTGCATTATATGATGTTTGTTTAAAGCACATTGCTTGTCGAGAGTTATGGAAAATTTTTCGACAATCTTGTATTGTTGATGCACAAAATCAATGCAAAATGACAAATCCTGATAATTGTTGGCAATCGTTTGAAGGTATTAGCTGGACAGGACTTGGTAATTGCACATGTACTGATAGTAATTCTGATTGTCATTGGATTCGTTTACAAACAAATTACAACAAATGCATTTGTAATTTTTTCTTTATTTTTAGCTGTTTAAAAATATTAGAGAAATTTATAGATGAATTAACCTTATCTGGTCATGCTTCAAAACCACAATCTGTTGCATCTTTAACATATATTGAGCAATATCGTCAACATCATAGCTATACAACACCTCCTTCAACCATATTTACAACAGAAACATCAATTGAAACAACTTCAATTGTTTTTAAAAATACTCAGCAAGATACCAGACAATTTCAACAACAACAACAAAATAATAATTATTATTGGCAAGAAGAAGAAAGAAAAAGGCTGCAAGAAGTTGAACGAAAAAGACAAGAAGAACAACAGAAACGGCATGAAGAGGAAAGAAAAAAATATGAAGAAGAGAGAAATCGAATAGAAAAATTGCGGCAACAAAGACAAAAAGAAATTGAAGAGAGACAAAGAATTTATGAAGAACAATTAAAAAAATCCAGAGAACAAAATTATAATAATAATTATGGGAGACAAAATCAAAATGATCATGGAAATTATAACAACAATAATAATCAAAATCAATATAGAGGATATGTGAGAGCTGATTTAAAGTAATAAATCGACAGTAGATTATTTTAGAATTTATGATAAGTTTTAGAATTGCAACTACAACACCAAGGACAATTGCAACCGCGCTGCCAACTCCTCCAATTAGTACAACACGAAAGACAACTAAAACAACAACTTCCACAACTACAACCACCACCACCACAACAACAACAACAACAACACCTATCCCAACTACAATTGCAACAACTCCATCTACAACCACATCCACATCAACAACAACCGAAGAACCACCTACAGTAACTATTGCAAGTGAAGAAGATTTTGATGAAAATGAAAATAATAATTCTGCAGAAGAAGAAGAAGCAGACGACGACGAAAGTAATTCAAAAACTCATATTTCTACTACTACCACAACTTCACATGCATTTATTGTTTCAAAAAAGCAGCTTAATATCCAAAAAAATATAAAAAGAGAAGGTTTGTCTCTTCTTTCTCCTACCAACATTTTATTTTTAAGTAAACATAAATTTTTTTTCCGGGGGCAAAAAAATTTTTTTTTAAACAACCTCATTGCAGACCAAAAACTCTTCTTTTTTTTCAATAAGCACGCTTTCCGCTTCTTTTTTAAAACGCCAATCTCAATTAAGCTTCAAGATTTTTTCCATGTTTTATTATTTTTACTAGCAATGTTGCAAAAACAAAACGATTTTCACTCATTAGTTCACAGATGTGTAGCAATGCAAAGAAATTTTCTCTATATTTTTGTTTTTGCTTGAATTTTTGAGCTTTTTTTTTAAAATAAATTTTTTATTTCTTTTGTGGCTTTAACCGCTCAAAATAGTGGTTACTTCTTCTTCTTCTTTGCTGTAGAATATAACTAAGAATCTCATGTTTATAATCGAGTCCAAGTACTTATCGTATGTCAATACCTCCTCCTTCAACTACTATTAAGTGAAACTTTTGCCAAAGAAAGAAAAAAGAAAAGTTTTGCCACCATTAAGAAAACGGAGCGTGAGAAAAAAAAAGAGAGAGCGATATCAAATGCAGCAGTTTTGAAGCCTATATTTGAGAATTTGAGTTTAATTAGTTGTAATATTGTACAAAAAGCTTTTATAACACATTTTTTAATCTTTTTAACATTCTGTTTTTTTGAAATTTGATGCTCATTAACTACGGTATTTGACTATTACCCCTTAGGGGCACACTTTTCATTTTAAACTAGCATTTCACTTTCTTCAAAGGTTAGTATTCATCGATAAAAACATTTTTAACAAAAAGTTGCAAAATATTTTTTTAAATGAATTGTTAAAACGCAGGAAAGCCATCTTATATTTTTTTCTTGTCGTTTTTACCCAATTGCCTCTCTTTTTTAACATTTTGAACGGCAACCATCTTTTAAGCTCACTTTCGATTTTTGTTTGCCCGGAAAAGACAACTCTTTGAATTCATATTCTTATACTTTTTGGCACTTATTATTCTTTTATGTTTTTTTATTTTAAAACAAAAAATAACACGACAAAAATCCTTAAAAAATAAATTACTTACTTCATTGCTCCGTCTGAAAATTCTATTGTTTCTTTTATGCTTCCCTATATATATTTTTTTCCTTTTTCTTCGGGCAAATTTGTGAAGTTTTTTTGGAAGTCTTGTCAATTGCCCTCGCTTCCTTTTGATGTTTGTCGTCTCCAGTAAAAAAACCTTCTATTGGAATTTTCTTTCTCCTGAGTTTTTGACATAAGTGTCTTTGCAACTTTTTTTTTGCACACCAACTTTAAACTTCATAAAAGGAGGCAATTTATTGAAAGACCACCCTGATAGTGTTCCTTCATGAATTCAAAAAAAGAAAGAAAGAAAACTCCTGGGAACACTTGTTATTAGCAAGCTCATTTTTTCTTTTTCCCTAATTATTTTGCGCTTTATTTTTTATTTTCACGTGGGTGTTATTGACGTTAAAAAGGGTATATTTTTAAAGGTAATATTCTACATTATTGCGTTTTTACGTCAATTTTTAAAATGGAAGAAAGAATATTTTTATTGTCAAAAGGCTGATTAATCAGTCATTCCAATTCTCCCTATATCTACCTTTTTTGGGCATTGCAATGCGGTTGGCTTTTATTCTTTTTGGTTTAATGAGTATTGCTATAGCTTCAGAAGAAAATCATTTTAAATGTATAAAATTGTTTTTTTAAGTTCTAAAAGTTTAAAATTTCATTTTTAGCAAGTACTTGTAAAGCTGCGCATAAAAGATGTGAACTTAATGAAACATGTAAATGGCATTTAAGTGAAGTTCTTATGCGCTGTACAATTGATGGTAATTGTATTCGAACGCAATGTGCTGCGGTAAACTAAACATCATATTTTACATAATTTTATAAACTTTTTAGGCATTACGAAGATTTTCTCGTTATGTTTCACCACAATTTTCTGAAGCTGTAACATTTTGTCAATGCGCAACTTCAGATACTGAATGCAAAGCGTTACAAGTAAGTAATTGTGGTAATTATTTTAGAAGAATTCTTTTAAAAACATTTTGTTTTTCTTTAAAGCACATGCTTTATCCTCGTTGTATGTATTCTCATCCTGGTGAAAAGCCTCGAGACATTTGTACTGACGCAATTGAAATGTGTAATAGTGACTCCTATTGCCAGTAAGTGTTTAAAAGAAATAAAAATTTAAATGGACACATTTAAATAAAAAAATGTTTTATTTTAGTCGTCGCTTACCAAAATTTAATCAAAGTTGTTCTGTAACAGATGGAGGAGTTTGTGATGCAAAAGATTTAAAAGCATGCCGAAAAAGTCTTTTATCAATAAGAGGTACACCTTTGGAAATGCCATGCTATTGTTCAGAAAAAGATAAAAATTGTATTCAAAATCAGTCACTTATGTTACCAAGTAATCCATGTGTTGGTAAGATTAAATAAAATTTGAATATTTTTAAAAATTTCTAATGATTAAGAAAGTGCAATGGAAGATTATGCTAAACATCATGTCCCACCTCAACAAATCCAAGAACCTGATAATGATTTGGATATTGAACAAAGTTGGCAAAATGATGTTTCTGCTTCAGTTGAAAAACCTTCAACCGCAAAACCAACCACTTCGACAACTTCTACAACCTCCACGACATCAGGATCGGAAGAAGAAGAAAGCGCAGCGGAAGCGGAAAATAAAGCACAAAAATTATTGGAACAAAAAAAGCTAAAATCTGCAAAAACAACCCAAAAAGAATTGGTTCAAGATAGATCAAAATCGGCAAAGAAAAAAGAAAGCATCCAAGTTGAAGATAAACTCGTGAGCAACCCGAATGAAACTTTGGACTTTATTCCAACAACAGTAAAACCATTTAAACGGAAAAATTTACACACTTATCCAACTGATGCATATATAACTCATGCTCCACCTCCAGAAGGTGTGAAGTTTTAACATAAATTTTTTATTCAATGGTTATAAAAATAAATTTCAGGTGGTTGTATGGCTCGAAATATTGATGGTAGTTGGATAACACATTACAAAAATTCTGTGATTAGGGTAATTAGTTTTGAAACATTAAATTTATAAATATTTTTTAAATTCCAGCAATATTATGATTGGTCAGGTCAATGTTCATCATGGTGTGAATGCACCGAGAGCGAAGAATTAAACTGTCATGAACTTCCATGTTTACCAGATGGTTCATGCCAAACTCTTCAAACTAAAATCGCTTTTGGAGAAAAATTATACATTGATGGTCGAGGTGCATGTATTTGTCAATCAGGTGATTTCATTTGTGATACATCAGAAGACATGAAAATTGAAGAACTTGAACCTGGATTATACATAACATTGGGATATTCGCTTCAAGAATTAAAAATTTTTAAAGAAAAAGTGCCTAAGAAATACAGAGAAAAATCTGGACTTGTTAGCCCTGAAAGTTCAGTTGTGAAAGATATTGTCAGTAGATTGCAATTTGCATTAGAACGGGTTATGCCAAAGGTAATTTAAAATACTTTTAAAAAATTTTAATTGTTTAAAAATGTAGGAGATGTTATGTCGAATCGTCACTTTGGATGATTTATCTCAGGGATCAACGGTTATGCTTCAATTGCAATGGTATGGAGTTGACTTTTATACCAATGATACTGAATCTCGATGGCATATTGGACGTATGGAAAAGGTAAAACTCTTTTCCTCCGAATAATTGGCACTTAATATTTACATTTTCAGATTTGTTCACCGTATGTTCAAAAATTAGAATATTCATTTTTACTTGAGAAAGCAGATCGATATCAACTTATCTTATCTGCAGTTAAGCAAATTCGTGTTATTGATCTTCTTGACGGGTTACCTGCAGTTAGTATTAGCTATGTAATAATGCCAAATTTTTATGTAATAATAATAGCGTTAATTCTTTCATATTTTTTGTAAAGATTGTTTTTATTATAAAACTTAAAAATAAAACGAGTTTTTTTCTTAAAGGAGGAGATCCATCGTGAATAAACTTTTTTTACAAAAATCAGGGACTCATTGGAGCTGCTTTTTTCTTTTCTTTTTTTGCAGCTGCAGTGAAGAAAAAAACAAGCTCCAATGAAAAGTGTTTTCGGGTCGAGAAATGCAATCAAAATTGCGTATCAAAAGTTTATACCAGATGGGTCTCGTCCTTTAAATGGATAAATGTGTTCATGAACGGATAAGGTACACGAAACTTCGAGGTGGACATGGACAATATGCCGCATCGTTGCCTAAATATTTAATTTTAAAAAATGTTATGACAAAAAAATTTATCTTACCAGGAAATCCGGGGTTGCCTCGTCTTCCATTGTCTCCTTCGAGGCCTGGTTCTCCAGGTGAACCGGGAGGCCCAACGGGTCCAGCTTTTCCACTCACCCCAGGAGCACCAGGTTTTCCAGGTTCCCCAGCTTTCCCTGCAGGACCAATAGCACCAGGACGCCCAGGAGGGCCAGGTCTTCCTACACGTGGTTTACTGTCAGCAGCAAGCAGAATACCGGGAGATCCCGGAAGTCCAGGAACACCTATGGCAGGGAATAAAAATGCTTTGTTAAAAATATTAAGTTTCATACCTGGTTTTCCTGGATCACCAACGGGTCCAGGAGGTCCTGGGGGACCTTGTCCATTAGATGTTGTACCAGGTAATCCAGGAGCTCCATCTGGTCCAGGTGAACCTGGAGGACCATCAGGACCTGGTTTTCCTGGTGCTGCAGGACATTTTATGCATTCTGAAGGGATATCACAGAAGTGTTTTCCATTGCCAGTAGATGTGGAAGGTCGACCAGGGGAGCCAGGGTAACCAGGATCTTAAATGTAAGTAAATAAAAATTGATTTAAACCTTTTAAGACAACCTCCATTTTCCCCAGGGATGCCTGGAGGCCCAGGTGGACCAGGAGGACATGTTGGGATAGTTCCACAATTACACCATTCAGGCATTTTATTTTGTCGCTTTTTACGCTGATCCAAAACAAATTTATCAAATGGTACCAGATTGCTTTTGACGGAAGGAGTAAATGTTTGTTGAAGAGTCATCAAATCTTTCCAGGCAGCATCAGTTTCACTCTGAATCTTTGTTTAACCAACATTTATTAACTTTAATAGCTTACTCGAAATTCTTGAATTGAAACAAATACAAATTCTTGCATTTCATTGATTTCTGTATACAATTTTGGAATAACATAACATGCTGTAAGTAAAACAAAAAAGCATGCTATTGTAGCACAGGTAACAATAATACGATCACCATTCATTCTTTTTGTCATGAATGACACTGAACATATTGTATTACATTGATGCGGCTTTTAAAGGGTGGAATATTTTGGTGCTGCTCGGTAGGGTGCCCTCGTTATTTATTCCACGGGCCGTTAAACTTTTTGATTGCATTTATCGTAGTAATACTATTTTTGAATCTATCGCAAACTTTTTTTTCCTGTCGACAATTTAATTGGAAAAAATTGAATAGAAAAGAAATGAATAAATGAAACAATTCCTTCTTTTGAAACAATTTGTCAAAAATACAAGATATATCTTTTTTTGGAAAAGTTTTTGGTAAATATTTTATCTGTCTACATTTTATTTGATAAAAGCACATGTGTTTGTTTCATTATTTTATATATAATTTCGAAACTGAATTTTGTGTTTTAGCTCGAAAAGAAACTAAAACCCTTTTTATAAATTATTTGATATAATTTTAGATTAAACAGTTTTTGCAAATTTTTTACTATAAAAATGGCAAAAAAATCTGTTCTAAAATATATATATATAGATCTATACAACATTTTTACGTTTTGTAAAACATATTGTTTGCATGTAATCCGGTTTGATTCGGATAGTTTCTTTCTCACTTTTTTTCTTGTTGAGGTCAAATTGAAAAAACTTGATTTCCAAGGTGTTTTACGTCATCAAGTTTAAGAAAAAAAACACAATAACATTAAAAAAATCTAAACACCTTTCACAAATTTTTTTTATGAATTAAACTGCTTATATTTCTTTTTGTTTAAGCAACCTTGAAAAACCTCATAAACCCCAAAAGAAAAGAAGAAAAGAATATGTCAAAACAATGATAGGCGCTTAAACCAGTTTTTGTTGAAATTACTCATCTTTTTTGTTCGCCATATTTTCCATTTGTTCCAGTGAAGATGTTCCTCTAAGGAGGACTATTAATAAGCAAATATGAAACAATTATATCAAAATAGAAACCCTTCTCTCTTTGTATTAATACTTATAAATCGAAGCAGGAACTTGATATATAAATAAACAGAAACCTCTCTTTTCACGCTATTATAATCTACTAAAGCGAAATATTCTATCAACGAATCTTCCAAAAAAGGGGAGATAGATAAGTGGAAGCGCGACGAATCCAAATATTTTTTTGGTGAGACAAAGAAATTTTTGTTTATATAACTATTAATCATGAAATTTTCAACGACATGTAAGTTTTGTTTAATCCCTTTCTAAATTTAAATATCATGAATTTAGCATTTTATCTAATTGGGATAAGTTTTATTGGTAGCGCAATAATTGTAAATGCAGCAGGTGGATTAGCTGAACTAAATCAACTTGCAGGAGATGCACCATATATGGGATGGGGAAATCAAGAACAAGCTCCAGAATATTTTGCTTCATCTCTTATGAAGCGATATGGTTCAAATGTTTTTAATAATCCTTTGAATGATTATGCAATGCGATATGGAGCTGGAAGATACGGTGGATATTCTGGTTACTATCCACAATACAGATATTCTGCACCATACTCAAATTATGGTGGCTCAAATTATGGCGGACCTCGTAAGCTTTTTAAAGATAAAAATTAGTCATTTAAATTAAATCTTTCAAGGTTATGCTCCATATAATTCTGGTGGATTTGCATCTGGTGTTGCTTTACAAGATGGTGAACAAGATGTACCATTGACGCCATCAGCTTCAGAAGTCCCAGCTCCAAATGGACCTCCTGGCACGAGCACTGGCTTAAACGATGCTTTTGGAGGTGGAACATATCAGGGAAAAGGAAATGAATGGGTTAAAACCAAAGCTTAATTTGTAAATATTGTGACATACACATTTTATATTTTCATTATCAGTTACTTAATCCACATGTAAATAAAAATAAATTTAAAAACATTGATTTTGTGATGGAAATTGGAATGAAGGTGCAAAAAGGTGCCATTGTGGATTTGGAGTAGAATGTTGTGACATTTTTGAGAAATTGTAAAAAAGATTTTGAGACTGTTGAAATGGTTGCAATGAAGTTGGAACATGATTTGAAGATGTGGAATGTTTTGTTGAATTATTTTGTTCATTTGGTTTTGATTCAGATTTATCACTAAAGTTTTTGGCTTTTAAAAAAACTTATTTCTCGAAAACTTACAGTAACTGTTCATCAAATGAAGCAGGACGTTTATTTTTGGTTCGATGATTTTGAAACCAAACTTTTACCTAAATTTTAATAATAATCGTTTTTTATTGTTATTAAAAATAACAAAACAAACTTGAGTTTCAGTAAGCTCCAACTTTTTAGCTAATTCTTTCCGCTCTTTTCCAATTAAATATGGATTTCGATCAAATTCACGTTTAAGAATAATCAGTTGTTCCTTTGAAAAAGTTGTTCTTGGACGCTTTGGACGATTTAAATCTAAGGCTTTCGGAAAAATCAGCTTTTTGATGGATCCATCAGCAGCTAAAAAATATTATTGTAAAAAATGACCAACAATTTTAATCAATTTTACCTGCAATTTCTAAAACTTGACAATATTCTGGAATATCAGACATCTTATTTATAAGCTCAAGAAAAAATAAATGAATGTCTTCCAACTGCCGTTTTCTTGTTTTGGTTGCGCTTTTAGTTCTTCATCTTTATTTTTGGCACTATGAAAAGCGCGAACATCCCGTAACAAAAAAAGGCCGCGCACTTTCCCTTTTAAGTGCCATTTTTTCAATCACTTTTTTCATGCGACTCAACATTTTATATTGTTTTAAAAAGTTTTACTTATTTCATTCATTTTTATTCATTCAAAGAAGATTTTTTTCTTGAGGTTAATGGATGTTCTTTTTTGAAGTGTTTAATTGCTAAGTATCCTTACAAAAACATAAACAATCGTTCATTTTATGACAATAAAAAAGGTCGTTGTATTAGTTTTTGTTTCAATATTTCCACAAATTAAACCTTAAAAATGGTTATTGGAAATATAGCAAATTTTTTTTACTCAGATTAAAGAGATTTTCAAAGATATAAAAAAGATGTGCAAGAAAAACAGGATTCACAAATTCCAATGAATAGCATCCTTAAATCATTGAGACAAGAAAAATATATCATCCGCATTTTTGGATAAAGCGTTTTGAAAGATGATGTTGCTTTTTTGTTTTCTCACTTTAATGTCCTTTAATTTTGCATTTGCTCAAAATAATGTAAATTATTCCAATACTTTAATAAAATGGGGTTTGTTTTTTTCTTGAAATTTAATTCTTTTTTCTTATTCTTTTTATTTTTTTGTTTCTAGAAAGGCGTGAATTAAGCTGTGAATCAAGCAAAGATGGAAAAACTCCCGGTCGCTGTCAATTGTATTACAAAAATGATTCAGTTGGTGTTCCCGCAAAATGTCGATTAATCACAAGTTTGAAAAAAAAGAAACAATCATGATTTTTTCTAATACAATTTTTTTAAGATTCACGTCAATCTTGTGATATTGATTGCAAAGGAGCCGATCGAGACTCTGTTATTTCAAAAACTCCAAATAATAATCATAAATGTGTTCGATTTTATACATACAATAGTGAAATTGAACAAGGAACCGGTAAATGGAATATGTGGAGAAGTGATGCATGCGCATTAGAAAAAATTTCACTTGAAGTGCATTGCGGATTTCCATAAAAAACTACACTGTAACTGAGATCATACAGAAGGCATAGAAGATTGTGAAGCAGTACGATTTGTATCAAAAGTACCATAAGCTGGTGGTGTTTCACCTTCTTCTAAATATTCATTTAAATTACATGTTAAAACTAATTCCTCTTCATCTTTTGGTGTAGAATCTCCAACATTTTGTGGAAGTTCATACTGTAGTACTACAATTGCAATAGTTCTGAAATAAATCTTTTCAAATAAATTTTAAACGGTTTTTTCACAAACGTTGGAATTGCAAATAAGAGATAACTCCATCCACCAACAAATTGAATAAGAGGATAATATAAAAGATTTGTAACCATCGTCGAAATCCAGTTTATTGCAACACCACATCCCAATGCAATTCCGCTTGCATTTGGTGGCACAAGTTCTCCTGGGATGAAATATGCCACAGGGCCTGCACCAACATTATATCCAATACCAAAAAGCAAAAACGTAAATGCAAATCCAAGGGATGCCCAACTTCCACCTCCAACTGTTTCGGATACCAAAGAAAAAACTGTCATTAAATAATTTGCCAATGCACAAATAATTAAAGTATTAATCAATAATTTTTTTCGGCCACAAGTTTCAACAAGTTTTAGCGCTGGAAGTGTCAAAAGAATACTAAATAAAGCTCCCAAAGTTGGAATAAATGGAATAATAAATTTTGTGAATGATGCAATTGTAAACATTCTAAAAATTTTTCATAGATATTTTATGCTAATAAAAATCTTACGATGTTGAATATGACACAACTGCCATACTTCCGCTAAAAACTTGCGTGGCACTAACAATTATTCCAAGAATTATTCCTTTTCGAGTTCTTGAATCCGAAAATGCTTCATAGAATGACACTTGTTCTGGGATTTTTGTTACAATATGCTTGTATTCACGAATAACAGCATCATCATTGTAATTTTCGAGAGCATAATAAAATCTATAAATATCTAATGTTTATTTAAAATCTTATCTAAATATTACTTTATTGAATTTGCGGCTTCTGATTTATCGCCTTTATTTAAGTAATAATTTGGAGTATTTGGGGTATAATGGTTTAATGCAATTTGAGTTAATCCAAAAATTACTGGTAAAGCAAGCATCAAATGCCATGTTGCTGAACCTCCAAGGATATTTTCGATAGAAAGAAATGCTCCAAGAGCAGAGCCTGCACAAACTCCAATATGAACAAAACAACTTAAAGCTCCCTTAAATTTAAATTTAAAATGAATACTATTAATGATTTTGAAAATATTGATTTTACTTTTATATGTTTAGGTGACATTTCTTGAACATAAATTGGTACCAGCGCACAAGATATTCCAGTGTAAACACCAACAAGTAAACGACCAATGATCAAAAATAATAAAGTGTTGAAATAAAATGACAAAAATAACGAAATACTTGCAAATACCAAAATTATGTTGTTATATAACATTAAAGCTCGTTTAGTGCCAAAAGATTTTTCCATTTGATACAAAAATAAACAACCAATAAAAGCTCCAATTGCTTGGCAGGCAACAATGAAAGCCCTTAAAATATTTATTAAATTTGTAACAAAAAAAATTAATTTTTACCATAATATATCCACATATGCCTTAGACAGGGATATCTTTTGTTCGATGTATAATTTTGATAAAAATGCATTTTGAATTGTAATTGCTGGAACATTTAATGCAATAATATGATATCCAACAGGTAAAATCGATAAAGTTGATATTATTGTTATCAATGAAACAATTCTTTTTTGATTCTTTACAATTTCATTCAAATTTTCAAGCTGCGGCGGACATATTACATTTTTAAGATTTTCCATTACAACAAATAAAAAAGATTTTGATCAAGACAGAGAAGAAAAAAACTATTATTGGTCTCTCAGTACCCTTTATATCTTTTCTTATCAAAAAAAAACACTACAGGAAATGTACTTGAGTTTTTTGATTCCTTATTCTTATAAATAACTTGCTTGTTTTTACATTTTTGTTTATTGTGAATCATTTTTTTATTAGAAATATCTTAAAAAGCAAAATAAAAAATTAAACATAATAAAAAGAGAAATGGAGAATACTGTAAAGCAGAGCTTGAGCCTTGATGCCATCGTGTTTGATCACTATTAAGCAATCGACCACCAGGATAAAATTCTGCTTCTGGCATATCAAGGGTTTCTTGAAAAGTTGAAAAACCACCTGGATTAAAGTGATCCATCATTGCAGAATTTACTTTATTACATTCATTTCCCTTGCAACAACAATATCTATCAATTCCATGATCACGTAAAATTTCGCCAAGAGTTTGTTCGGGCAATTTCAAGCCATTTGCTACGGAATAATCAACCCGTTCCGTTGAAAACTGGTCATAACATCTTGCTTGATAACTTGATCGTGGACAATTAAGGATTGCAAAAACGGCTAAAAAGTGTTAGGTATTTATATAAGCTTTTTTTAAACATAGCTCACGATGAAGATGTGTAATTCTTTCAACACACATATACCGGGCTTTATCCCTTGTTTGATACATTTGATTATCAACAACATATTTTACCATTGCACATCCAAAACTTCGCTTACAATGTTGCTCATAACCTAAACGCATTATTTTGGAATCTCATATTTGTTTCAAATCTTACCTCTTTCACCTGGAGCTGCGGTATGACATTTTTCTGCTGTTACAGTTACAATAAAAATTGCACAAAAAATAATAAAACAATGATAAAAAAGCATGATTTTGTTTCAAATGAAAAAAAAGAGAAAAAGAATCATCATTCAATAAAAATAACGCTTTTAAGGCAATGCTTGAAGAAAAAAAACTGGCATTAAAGCTCAACATGAAGTTCATAGTTCTTTTTAAAAATGAATCACAATTTTCTTTAACATAGAAAATATCAATTTTGTTCTTTAAACAATATCTCGAAAAAAATTGATATTTAAAGGGACCAAAAACTGTCTATTATTTATTCTTCTTCACTTCAGTTTTTTTTGGTGAAACTGAAAAGATGAAGTCTGTCATAATTTTGATTGCTGTGCTTGGAGTTGGAGTTTTTTCAGCTGAAACAAAAGCTCGAGTAGCTCGTTTAAGCTTCCATGACGATTCATTCAGAAAACCTGTTGTTTACCCTGAAAATTTGATGGGCAATAAATTTGGGCTATATATATCAATGTCAAGATTATATTGTCAATGCAAAAAATTTGTGTTGAAAGCACATGTACTGTATCAAAAGTCAAAAAGATTTATACATTTTTGACAAAAATGTGATTTGGGCGGGGAATTTTCCACCGAAATTTTGATAAATAACTACTTTTTGTGTGCCCCTTGTTTTTTTATGTTTTTTTCTTGAACGGCGATTTTAATTGCTATTTTTCTTAATTTTTTTGGCTGTTTCAAAATTCCATAATCGTTCGCTCTCTCATGTTCATGTGTGTTTTAAATTTAAAATATTTATTTCTCTTAAATTTTGCACACAAACATACAATTCATTCAAATCCAATCAATTACAGTAATATAATAAAAATTATTAATTTTCTTGTTGATCATCTTCTTCTTCTTGAGCATCATCAGCATGTTGTTGAGCAAGGGCAGCTTGATGCTGGCGAACCAATTCACGAACGGCACGATTAAAGTTTGACATTGAGCGTGCTTGAATCATATCAGTTATTGGAGTCTAAAATCCGATATTCTATTACTGTAGTAAATTATGTTTATTATTACCTGAACCGCAAAGTAAGGAATTGGTGGAATGTAATGGATGGAGCCATTTGCAACTTGAACATACATTCCAGGTTGGATGGATGAAGCATTTCCATCAAATTGAACAATTTCTGGAGCACGAGTATTGAATGCTGCAGCACGAGGACCAACAGACGCAACAAGAGGAATCGAATGAAAAACAGTTGGATGAGGTTGAGAAGGTCGTTGTGGAACAGCAATTCTTGGTTGAAAATTTGGACGAATTTGAAAAGCGTGACCCTAAAAATGGAAATACATTTATTACAGTAATTCACAAAAATTACTTACTCGAGATGGAGGTGGACCAGAACCACGGCGGATTGGTGCAGCGTTTTTTTGAGCAAAATATGCTTTACGATCACGACGTTTTTGATCCTAAAAGGTTTTGATAAAAAAAACTGGAATACAGTAAATGTAAAACACTTACTTCCAAAAGTTTTTGCTGTAATAAATATTCAGTAAATGTTACAGGACCATATGGAACAATAATCCGATCAAATTGATCCAATTCAATTCCAATGCTTTGAACAAATGCTCCAGAATTTGCAAAACCTGCATCAACCGCAATCTGAGGAATATTGATTCCAAAATCTCTAAAATTATCAGGTGTTGAATATTAATAAACATGGAAAAATACAACTTACTCTTCAACACTTTGCACAAATCGAATAAATGGCACAGTTTGTTCATCACGGATACGAGCTTGTCCATAGCAAACATTTGCAGCATGACGAATTAATTCAATTTCTTCAGCGGTAGGTTGATTCATCCTCTCCACACACAAGAATATGGACAGAATTTGTAGATAAAAAAGTATTCAAGAGATTTTCGTGATCAAGAGAGAGAGAGAAATATCGCAACTTGAATGATGAACAATTTTTGTGATTGAATGAAATAAGAATATGCGACTGATGACAAAATTCTGAATAAAATTAAAAATTATCTTACAAAAGTGCAACATGCAAAACATTGTACTTTTAACAATGGATATTCAAAGTAATTTGATCATTTTGCATAATTTTTTTTGACAATGAGTTTTGCCATATATCTAGTATTTAAACAAAAATTTTACTCATTCTACAATTTTTCAACCTTCAACGACAACATGGCTGATAATCAATATCTTGGATATCCTGGTTCTGCAGATAAACGGTAAGCTATCTTTTTTTTATAAATTACCTTCAATTATCAATTTTCCATTTTTAGAATCATAAAAATTAATTTGCGTTATGATGTTGGTTTAGTGACTTTGAATTCTGGTTTAGAACTTGAAATTGCTGTTGAACATCTTCAAATGCTCGATGATTTTAAATTTGATTATCATGCTCAAATCAATGCCAAAAGTGCTACTGTTGCTTGGATTGAAAATACTGATCTTGTCTGGGGTTCTCTTCGACAATGCCTCAATGTAAGTATAACAATTGTTTCATATGTTTGTAACTATTCAAACTTTTTTAGGCATGCTTCACTGGCTCTTATCCTGGGGATCTTATCTGTGGTTTGGTTCAACTCTGCACAGGGGTAAAATTCCTCTCTTTTACTTATTTTGCTGCTCCAAACTTTGTCACCATCCTTGAACATATCACAAGTCCAGCTTTAACAGAACTTACTGCGCATGTTGTTGGAACAGATTCAAATGCTTTTGGTACTTTTGATGCCCTTCAACAACTTGGTCTTCGAACTGGATGCTCCATTCGTCGAATGATGCTAATCTTTGCAGATGCTTATCCCGGAAGCGATGTTGGTGTTGATGCTCATCAAGTAAGTTTGTTTTTTTGTGTAAAAGTTTAACAAATCTACAGTATCCCTTTTTCAGATCTTTGGCAATTGTTTGGCATCTGATGCAATAGTTTATTTGCTCTATTCCTGTGAAGGTGATGCTTGCATGTCTCGATTGGTCAATAATTATCAATATGAATCTGTTGGTCAAGTTTCTATGGCTATCAATTCCCCCGATGTGAGTGCCGTAGAAGAAGGAATTACATTCGAAAAATATTATGTTTTTCAAAAATTGATTGGCGGTATTACCTGGATTATTGGATGCAAAAAACAAAATTTGCAAAGTTTTACCTCTGAACTGCCTATGGTGATTTCTTCACATCAACGTGTTCCATTTAATCCAATGGATGCTCAATTTGAATATTTGGATATTCGAACTCCTGGTCAACAACATCAACCCCCTGAAAAAGATGTCGAAAGCGTGCTTGCACAATTTGCGGATTCACGAAATCGTGTTTACAATGTCCAAAAGTTTGAATTTGAATCAACTCGTGGGTGTTGCCTTCCAAAATCATTTAAAGTTCTGCATCCTCATTTTTTCATGTTGCCAATTTGGGATACTGTACGGTAAGGATGTATTTGTTTTGATACGATTCATTTTTTTAAATGCCATTTTTTGTTTCAGTGTGAGTGAAGTAATATATCTCCTCTCTGATACTCGATATCGTCTATCAACCGGTCTTATCGTTCAACTTCCTCAAATGGTAGCTGAAGCATCATTCTATCGGGATATGGTTGGTGGAGCAGCACATCGAATAACTTTCATTTCCACGACACAACAACGTCGTTGGATTAATGCAAATGGTCTATATGAATTCTTGCAGAATGTTCGACAGGTTGGATTTATTTGTTCATTGGATTACTGTAATGATAAATTCTGTCTATAATTTTTAGATTGATTTTTATGGTTTTTGGTATTCTAATCCCCAAATCAATATCCTTGAACGTCTTCCACATGAATGCCAAGTTATTTCAATGATGCGCATGAAGACTGATTTTCGACCAATTCGATTTCTTCTTCATGAAGTTCCTGCTCCAATTCGTGAAAAGATGACCAAATTCTTTTATGATTCCCGTGACACTCAAGAACAAAGTCTTGGCTCCATAATGAATGGAATTGTTTATCACGAACCAGAAGCAAAGGATTTTAAACATTTTGAAATGCTTTCTTCTGTGTTTGTCGTTGCCAGAACAATCTCTGAAACAGCTTTTCCAACAACTATGGAAACCTTCATTGAAGTAAGTCATTCTTTTGTGTGATAGCAGTAATTTGTTTAATATTTTTAGCAAATGTGTGCTCTTACATCTGAAGGAGCTGTAATAACTATTTGTGTGCATGAAGTGATTGGACTTTCTTCTCGGCAAAAACTTGGACTTTTGCATGGAAATGATGTTTTGGTTCCTGGAATATTTTCCTCTCGTCATCATGGGCCTGGATGGGTCAAAATTATGAAGCAATTCAAGATTGAAGCATTTAAAAGAACTTGGTACATTATTGAACCTCGGGTCGAAATTTATCAAAATTACTAATTTTCTATTGTGTGACTTTGTGTAAACTAATTTGTAATTTGAATAAAATTTTGTAAGGGTAAAATTTTTTTTTGTGTCAAACATCGATAATATTGATTAGAAAGTTTATAAAATTTCGTATCATCAGCTTCAAATTTTTAAAAACTGATACAGTATCTCTTTGACAAAAAAACATACACAAATTTGCATAATGAAACACAATTTTGATTTGGGCGGGGAATTATAATAAAAAACAAATGCATTGATTTGGGCGGGGAATTTTATTTTGGACGAAAAATCTGTTGAAAAGATTTGTTATGACTTAAGTCAAGTACTTGAAAACACTTCTTATTTTCTAAAAAATAAAAGACAAATGTATTGATTTGGGCGGGGAAATTTATTCCTTCTGCTACAAAATAGTAGGAATTAAATGGTTTTTCAAAGTGGTGTAATTAAAATCAAAAAAGGCAAACTTTTATATTTTTCGTGTTAATATGTTCTCGTTAAACATGGATATTTATTATGAAACCCAAATGGCCTGAGAAATTTTAATTTCTCAAAAAACGTGATATAAATTTTCTTATAAATAAATATCTACTGTATATGTATAATGTTTTCTTACTCAAAATTTTCAATTTTCAAAATATTCAAAAACATCAAAGAATTAAATTACAAACATTTATTATTTTTACTTTACACATACAATGCATACAAAAGATTAGTAAATCATCACACACACTTAGACGGGTGGATCAGCATTGGCATGTGCATTTGGAAGAATGGCACCAGGAGGAATGAATTGAGCACGAGGTGGGCGGGTACATGTAGGTTCAAAAGCATATTGATCGAGTTGCAAGATTGGATCACCTTGTGGATGACTAAAAATTTTTTTTAACAGATTGTATTAAAAATTAATGAAATTATAATACCTTGAAACTGGTGGTGGATTTGAAACTCCAGGAACTTGTCTCCAATGCATTTTGAGTCCTTCTGCACTCGCATATTGATGAAAGAATTTTTCATATTGATGAGTTGTGACACGGACATTTAGACGAGCGGTGAAATTTCCAATAATATCATGTTTTGGAACAATGATATAATTTTGTTTTGGACCAAAATCAACGTCAACCATCAATTGAAATGCAGCATTTTCATTCATATGCGTTGAGTATCCACCAGGCGCATCACGGGATCGAACAGGAACTTGACCAATTTGATATTCAATTCGACTTTCAAGCTTCTCTAAAAAATGAACCATTAAAATTTAATAGAGATATTGAATAGACAAACCTTCCGTATCCAGTTCAGCAAAGTTGATACAAGCATTGAAAGCAACAAAAAAGGTATTCAAAAGGAGAGGCGTTGGGAATCTTAACATAAAAGATTCTTCCCGAATTCCATCAAAATCGATTTTCTAAAATTAAAAAATTTTAAAAAATTATTTCATTATCCAAAAAAAACTCACACATGATCCAATGCAAGCAACACTAGCAGTAGCAGGAAGGACCGAGTATTTCCAAGAATGATCAATATCAAATCTTTGAAGTTCACCAGCATCACGACGCAAGACTAAAGCAGCAGAGCGAGAATGAATATCCTTGTAAAAACAAGGAATGACCATTTGAAAGGTTGGATTATCACGAGAGAGAAATTCACATGGTGGCTGTGTTGAAAACCTAAAAAATATCTACCGTAATATTTGTAGTATTAAAAAAAGACTTACAACTTTTCTTCAGTTACCAGTTGATTCATATTTGTTTTTTCAACACACACACTTCTTGTTCTTTTACAGATTGAAGATGACGAAAGCGGCAGTGATTCAACGAGTGAAGATTGAGCAAATGAAGTGAAAATAATGTTGTCTCTTTCCTTTTATCAAATTTTTAATGGAAAAAAATTTCTTTTTGTATATTCATGCAAATGTGCATTTATGTAAATTTTTTCACCCTCAAAATTTGATAGTGATCAGTATTTAAGCAATGAAAAGTCTCATTTGCAATCTTTTTTCGCTTCTTCATCAACTACAACTTTTTTTTGTGTGAGTGTTGTCTGATTGAATTGAAGATGGCTGCTTTTCAAAATTTGATGCATGAACCTGCTCTACCTCCACATCGCCGTATGTTTTTTTTCTTCTTTTATTATATCATCTCTATTTTACAACAGTTTTTAGGAAATCCATTCTCTGATGCTCTTGATGAATTTACTGTCCGACTTCAAGATTTGGCTTTTGAAAAGCGGAACAAATGCCTTCTCATGTGCATTGCCCATGATATTGAAGACCGCGATATGTTCAATTCCTTCCAAGATGCGTGTGATTCTGGTGTTTTCCGAATGCCCGATGAAACACTTCGTGACATCAAAGCAAATTATGCCGGCCTTACAATGGAAGAACAAATTCAAAGAGAAGCTCGAAAATACCGTGCAATTGCTTTTGCTGATTACATGGAATCTTGTGTAAGTTTGTTTTTCTCTTAAACTATTTGTGTATATTTATTTTTTTTTAGGTAGCTGATACCATCCAACCTCTTGTGAATGATGAACTTGCTTTGGTTCTTGGATATTCTGGTCGAGGTGTTGTTGCAATTCCAAATGTTACATTTCCAGCTGAATGTAAAGAAGTCTTGCTTGTCTTTGATGATCTTTTGTCAACATCTTATATTAGCTTTCCTGTTTTTGAAGGGCATGTTTATCCTCAAGCAAATGGTGTAATGATTCTTTATGAACATGGTGATCCTGGAATTGATCAAAATTTCCGCCTTCATCGGGTAAGCATTTTTTTGGGATAATTTTGGATTACTGTATTTTTTGTATTTTTAGCGTGTTACGGTATTTGTTAAACCAAAAATTCGACAATTGGAACAACGACTTCGTGGAATCAAAGCTCTCCGAGAAGATGAAATCGTTCAACAGAAAATGCATCCAACTGGTCCCGTGATTGCTGCATCCGTCAATTATGTCAATGTTCCTGCACCAAATGGAAGCAATTTGAATTTTCTTCAACGACAAGCAATTGTTGAAATGTGCCATTTGGATCCTGGTCATCCATATGTTTTGCATGGACCACCTGGCACTGGGAAAACCAAAACTGAGATCGAGCTTGTGAATGCAGTTTATCGAGATTATCCAAAGCAAAAGATTTTGGTTCTTACCCATACCAATGCTGCCGCTGATGGATTCACTGAAAGGCTCCTCCGCCGAGGCATCATCCCTCCAAATCAAATTATTCGTGTTATGGCTACAAGTCGATCTCCTGCTGATACATCTGCACTCGTGAATTCTGTTACTCTTGTTGAACATGGTGAATACAAGATTCCAAAAATTGGTGACTTTGTTACAAAAAAAATTGTTATTTCAACAGTTGCAAGTGCTGAAAGATTCCATGGAGTTGGTAAAGGGTATTTTCGTAAAATTGTCTTTGAAGAAGCCTCCCAAATTCCTGAAATTGATGTCTATGGACCACTTGGATCATTTTGTGATAGATTAACTCAACTATATTTTTGTGGAGATCCTGAACAGCTCGCTCCAATTGTTATCAGTCGATCAATTGCAAAACTTGGCTACGGTATGTTTGTATATTTTTTTAAATTTGATATTTTATTATTTATTTATTATTTAGCCGTTAATGTTCCTACAATTTTGCGTTTGGCGAGACTTGCTCTTTATCGTTCTGGTAATATTCATTATCTTATCATGCTTCTCGAAAATTACCGTAGTAATCGGGATATTCGGCGACTATATTCTGAACTTACCTATTTTGGTCGCCTTGTTCAAGCTTATCAAGAACCTTTGGTTGACTCTCTTGCTAACGCTCAAATTATTGACAAGAAATCAATTCCCATCCGATTCCATATCTCTGTTGCTGCTGAAGTTCGAACTGCTGAAGGAACGGTCTACAATCTTGGAGAAGTTGCTCTTATCATTCGATATGTCAATCAAGCACTTGAAGAAGGGGTTCGTCTTGGAGAAATTGGAGTTATTACCCCTTATCGGGGCCAAGTTGAACAAGCTCGACAAGCTTTGCTTAATACCAATCCTGCGTTTGAAGAAATTATGGTGGATACGGTAGAAGGCTTTCAAGGACTTGAAAAGCGTGTTATTATCGCTTCCTTGGTTCGATCTGAAGATATCGGATTCTTGCAAGATCGTCGTGTAAGTACTTTTTTATATGATTGCAATTTCTAATTTTTTAATTTTTTAGCGTCTTAATACTACAATTTCCCGTGCAAAGAATCTTCTTATCCTCATTGGAAATCCTTTTGTTCTTCTTCAAACCAATCTTGGAGGTCATAAGAATTATTGTCTTCGACTTGTGCGGTGGTTGATGACATGGTCATGCTTTTACCAAGATTCTGTAGGAGATGATCGTGATTCAATGATTGAAGCCGTTCGAGGAATGCTTATGCTTCCACCAATTAATGATCCGACTGTGGCTGATGATGATGGAGAATTGGAAGATGCTGCTCTTGCAAAACGTACATGGCTTCAATAATTTGAAAAAAAATCTTTTACTAACATTCTGTATTGTATTTCTCTATTTTGTATGAAAATAAAAATGTGGCATTTAAAAATTTAATTTTTGATTGAAGCATTTTTATCAAAATATATAAAATTTTCAACTTGTAACTTCAAAAAAAATGATCAGAATCCAACATCATTCACAAGAGCATAGTTTAGTTGTTGTACATTTTCATAGGCCTCTAAATAAGAGAAAACGATCTTGAATTTTCTTTGCAGCAGCATTAAAGATCTTCAATTGAGTTTGTTGTTGAATTTTTCCATCTTCGCCCTAAAAATAGATTACTGTAAAACCAGAAAAAATAATAATAAGAAAGGTTACCGTATCGTCAAACGCAGTAATATCTGGGAGATGGTATTCGTATCCACCTGAATGAATCTTCATACCAGGCTTTAGTTGTTGCATTGAACCTTCATAAATTGGGAGCTTGTCAATCATCCAATATCGAGGTCGGAGATGAGGTTGAACTGCATTTTCGGCATTAAGGTTTTCAAAAATACTCAATTCATGAAGAAGTTCATCATACTCATGTCCAGTTTCTACTCCATTGCTGCTACGACGATAAAAGGAGCATCTTTCATACCCTACATCTTCTTTGGTCAATTGTTCAAAACTGCGCCGGCGAGCATACACACTTGAATCAAAACAATTTTGACTGAAGTTTTCGGTATCAACATGGTCATTCATTCTTCCAAATTTGACATGACAAGCATGAATAGCTTTGGCACAAGCATTAAAGAGATTTACTTGAGTTTTTTGTTTAGTTTTTCCATAAATATTCTAAAACATACAACAAAAAAATTATTGTAAAGCAAGAAAAATTGGTAAAAAAGGTTACCGTATCTTCAAACGCAGTAATTTCTGGTAGACGATGAAAAGCCCAGTCTGCCGTTTGAACTAATATACCAGGTTTTAAATGTTGAATATGTCCTTCATATATAAGAGGGTAGTCCAAAGTATGTCGCCTTGGATCTTTGACAAATTCACCAATGCCATTGCAATCACTTTGATATTTTGCTAGAAGATAGTTTAGACGAGATAAAATGGCACCACATTGAAGATCTCCTTCTGCATAAACAGGATTGCTTCGCCAAATGACAAGGCGATTATCCACAACATCAACTCGGTTATGATTGTCGGCAGAAGCCATGTGGAATATACAATCGGCAAAGTTTTTTAACAATGCACACGTAAATCCTTCAAGCGCAAAAAGGTGATTTCTAAAAAATTTTTCTGATATAAATACGGATTAAAAAACTCCAAAATATCGAAAAAAGGAATTGACAATAAAAAAACAAATATAGTTTTTTTTTGAAAATTATAGAACCGACAAAAAAAAACAAAGGAAGATGATACAGTAAAATGTATGGCTCCCACAACGAAAACCTCAAAAAACAACTATTTAATTTTTTACTTGAAAAAAAGAAAACATTAATATAATGATTTGGGCGGGGAATTTTAGAATAAATATTTTAAACATTTTTTAACGTTTTTGTTTAATTTTTTCCCCAATTGTTTATATATCAATATTTTACTTTGAATATCTTTATCATTCAGTTTTTAGGCATCACACAATGTCAGATGCGGCAAAGAAAAAGTACATCATTTCATTGGAAGTAGATGAAAGCAAAAGCTCCCCTGCGTGTGTTGAATACCTTGTAAGAGATATGGAACAAATGGATATAACTACTTTTAAAAAACCAATTGAATCATATTCTCAAATACTTGAAAAGATTCCAGTTTCGGCCAAAGAAATCAAAGCTTGTGTTTTTCGGACTGCTGAATACTTTTTTTTATCACGTGAAGAAGCTTTCAATTTTCAAAAGAGCTGTCGTCAATTTTGTCGTGAAAATGGCATCTTTTTTGTGTTTGATTCAATCATCAATCTTTCAATTTTAGGAGCAATTAATGATGGTAAGATTATGGTCAAAGATGGTGAAAGGGTAATGACAATTATTGCGCAAGAAGAAGATGAAGCAACAAAGCCACCACTACAAAGATGGGATAGAATTGAAAAATTCCGAATGTACTTTGATTCGTAACACTTTGCCGTTTCTGTTTTTGCTAATGGTGGCCGAGAATATGTTATTAAAGATGCGGAAGGTAGGAGTTTTTAGACAAATTACTGTAACTATAATCATACATTTTTATAGGATTCGCACAAACTCTTTTATGTGTTTCTCTCGCTCAACATCCACCAGTTATTGGACAATCCGCGTTGAAAGATGTTGAACATAACCCGAAATGTGTGATTGATGGTAAATCTTTATTCGGATAGAACAAGACTAATCAAGTAAATTTTAGATATTCTATCCGTTTGTTCATGCTTGGGCGGAAATATGGTTAATCCACATTGGAGATTCCGTGTTGGTAATAATGCATTCGGGACTTGTGTAATTTACGAAAACCAACACAACTTTACCGTCGAACAACCAGTTGAACATCTATTTGGCGGATTTATTTTGTATGCGCTTAAATGTGTTGTTGCTGCTCCAGGAAAAATCCCAATGTCATTGAAGTTGCGTTTGCTGATGGCATTACCGTAACCCAATGTTTGAGAAATGTCATTTCAACTGCTGGAAGTTATTATAGATGTAAAATTGTTTTTGTTTAATGTTTTTTGATGGTTCTTGGCCAAGAAATAAAGTGTTTTGTTGTTATAAAAATTTGGTTTTTCTTCTAAACATGTTTGAATGCACAAAATTTAATACTTTTGTTATTTGTAGAAAATGAAAGTTTTTATTGTCTTTTTTCGACAAGTTATAAACATGTCTGTGGGTGTTGGAAACAATAACCATACCAAAATTGTCATTCCGTTTTTGAATGACTATGATCATTTCGTGATTCCTCTGAAACTTGAAACTATTAAAGGAATCAAATGTCCTTCCAAGATGATTAAATTTGGAAAATATACCTTTTCAAATGCAAGTTTATTTTTTACTCAATAGAAATCATATAACATTTCACCTTTTAGTTTCGTGTGCCTGCTGAAATAGTTTCAATAACCGAAAAACATGGAGTCAAAACTGAATACAAAATTCGAGAACCAGGATCCAATGACACAAACCTAATAGCAGTTATTCATTCGGATGCAAGTTGATTTATAACTGTCAAAAATTTGTATAAACCCATTTTTTTAGCACGACAAAATATGTCCATTTGTTGAAGGTTCTCTTGTTCAAATATTTGGAAAGCTCATTTATTACAACACTCAACTTGTGATTGAAGCATGCAAAATTTGGAAAATTGATCATATTCGTGTAGTTGAAATTTGTCAAAAAGAAGCTCGGGTTGCTGAACTTTATTTTACCAAAGTTTGTTTTTTTGTAAGGAAATATATAAACAACTATTTTGTAACCTTTGAGAATATTCCTGAAAGAATTGCGAATGATGAAAAGTTGGCACACTTTTTTGAAGGAACAATGCTCTCGTCAATGCCACCCCCAAGCAATAAACATGATGTTTCAAATTCCGTTGATCCAATTCAAAATACTGTAATTGAACCTGTTGTTAAAGAAAATTGTTCAAAATTGTGTGATTCTTCTCAACCCAAAACGAAGGAATGGAATCCACAACAGGAAAAAATTTTATCTTTTTTAAAATCATCAAATTCTATTGCGAATGCCAATATGGCAAAACTCGAAGGCTCGAGTTTTGCCAAAATCAAAGATGCTGTAAAAGGTGACGCAAGATTTTCAAAGGACATTTCAAAACTTGTAAAAGAGTGCGCCATTTATCAAACAATTGACGACGATCATTTTGCTGCAATTCTTGATGACTAAATTGTGTTTCTTAATTTATCATGTTTTGTAATTGATAAAGGTTAAAATTTATTTCTAGACTACATGGGAAAAAATGATACAAAAAAATGATAGTATACAAAAAAAATGATAGCATACAAAAATGAAAAACAATGAGAACAATAAATGTACAACAAAAAAAACACAAAAGAAATAAATGTACAACAATAAATTAAAAAAGAGATTCATGTAATTCCCGCTTAAACTTTACAACTTCAAATTCTTTTTCTTCTCCAGTCGCAGATGAAATAATTTTCTTAAAAGAATATTGAGCTTTTGATGAAGATGGAAGATGTTTTGTAACTTTGAAATCAGCGAACTTGGACATCAACTTCCGAATATTATCTGATCTCTAAAAAATGCTATACTGTAAAATTTCAACAAAACTTTTTTAAAAAACTTACAAAATAAAATTGGTACACAATTTTTCGAGGTTTTTTGACCTTTTTCAAAAGTTCAAGCAATGATTGAATATCTTCACAAGCTCCATTCCATGGATTATTTTGAGACAATTTGATTGGCGTGATGACAATCGTATCAATTGATTCAAACATGTCAACAATCGCAGCAAATTCATTTTCATCTGCAGTTGAAAAACGTCCAAAGACGGGAAAAACTTCAATTTTTGGAATATGTTTGATATTTGGACTAAAAATGAAAAACAGTTGTCAGCATATAATTACAGTATTCCCAATTACTTACCTAAGAGGTTCAGCTTCATCAATCGCAGCACAATAATCTTTCAAAATTTGGTACCCATTCCATCCATATGGGCAAATTGCCAAATGTTTAACACTTGGGCATCGATAAAAGGCATCACTGTTGGAGATTTGTGCATGTTTGATTGAATTATCAATGGTCCAAATTTCTCGAATAATGATTTGTCCAATGGCAGAAGCTTCATCAAATTGAATATGTTGAAATGAATCCTAAAAAAAATAAAAGATTGTTGTTAAAATAATTTTAAATATTAAAATACTTACAATTCCAATTTTTATAATTCCATCTTCAAATTTGATATACTTCATCATGCGCAAAACAGTTTGAATTGATTGAAGTGGTTCTTTTCCAGAGAGAGCAAATTTTTCAACGTCATCAGGATAAAATGAATCCAACAACTTTTTGGCCATTTCAAGCAGAATATCAAAGTTTAGAGAAGTCATTTCTTTGGAAAGTTTTTTGATAAAATTGAGTTAGTAAAATATTGTAGCACCCGCAACTGGAGGTAAAAAGAATATGAAATGAATATTTACTCTTTTTTCCAGTTCATTTCAAATCAAAAATACGCCACTCTCATTGATTGCTCTCGAATTTGCTCATTGATTGAAAAAGCGAGCAAAAATACAAGACCTTTTTTATAAGAACAATGCGTCACTCTCATTGATTGCCCTCGAAGTTGTTTTGTTTGGAAAGCGAGCAAAAATACAAGACCTTTTTTGTATTTATTTGTTTTGTCAATACATGAATTTCCTGTAATTATCGAATATTTCATAAACTTTTTTTGAAGCTATTTTTATTTAAACGGTTTAGGAAAAACCAAAATAATCATGCTTACCGTAATTACACGATAGACAATGTTTGAAATTTTTCTCAAAGGAAATCTTATCAAAACTACAAATCTTGTTAAAGCTTGAACGTTTAATTACAGAATGTGGTAAAAAATGTGTTACACAAATTTATTAAATTAACTTTTTTATTATTACTAAACAACATATAAATTTTACAAATTTAAAATATGCTCAAATTTATTTAACAACAAATACAAAATAATTGCAATAAATAAATAAATATTTATAAAATAAAACTACAACTAAGCAGAAATTTTTTTTACCATGGAGGATTATTATTTTTGAAAGGTCGACCACGGATCAATTCTGCACACATTGATTTCCAACGCAAAGGAGTATTTTCAACATTAATATGATGGACTCCACGCGCATATTGTTCACAATACTGCATTACGCAAACAGCACTTTCAGCCACAGAATTATTGACGGGATTTGAGATTGTTTTGGGGTATTCAAATGACCAATTTTCCCAATTAAATTCAGGCCCTCCAAGGAATATTTTGAGATTGCTTCTAAAAAATATATAGTTTAAAATTGCAGAAATTAAACTCAAAATCATTTACTTGACACATTCAAATTGTTGCTTCATCTCAACATTATGTTGAACATGTTCTCCATCTTCGTTGAAGCCGATTGGATCATATACAAAAAGTCGGTTTGCTGTATCATCACAAACAACACACGCATAATGATAAACGTTTTTGCCGTTTGAGATTTGCGCTCCAACTTTAAGCAATGCAAAAGCATAAAAAAGTGGTAAATTTGTTTCATCTTTTACAACATTACCATCATATGACCATTCATATGGAATTCTTTTAACCTAAAAAATGTTTTTTTATTCAGTTACTGTAACACCAACCAATTCCTTACCCATTGACGGCGTTCATTACCACGATCGCGTAAAAGTTGAAAATACTTAACGACAAACGCATCAGATGGTGGATGAGATTTCAAATCATTGAATAAAAGATTGTATGGCCCAACAAATTTTTTGTTTTTGAATTCTTCTTTTAAAATTCTATGAGCTTCTTGGATAAAATCTAAAAAGGCTCATTGTTGTATTTTGTTAACAAATTAATAAAAAAAAGTCTACACAAACCTTGTACATCCTCCTCAAAATATTTAAAATATTCGCATGTTTCAGTAGATCCAGGAACAACACACGCACATCGTTCTGACAGAACACCATGATCATTTTCGACGGCTTCAGATACCTCTTCCTCTTGTGGAACATCTGCTTCTTCTTCACCCGCATTGACAGTAAATGATTTGTGCGAGGAATGTTTTGAATCTTGGGAACTGCAAGCTTTTGGATTTTGTAAAATCGGGAATTGTTTGTCTTGATGCCCATCAACATGCTGCGAATTTGAAAGACTTTTTTGAATCTTTGGATCAAGAGGTTCAGGACGGCATTCTTCAAACGAATAAAATGTTAAAGTTGTAAACAAAAGTCGACCACAAAGCAGTTCACATAAGATTAAATTTCGGCCAAATTTTGGCATTCCAAAAATATTCACTTGACGGCCAATCTGTTCTGCTACAGTACAACAATATATGGCACATTCAATGTCACCTCCACTTTGATGAGGCAGAAGGGGTGGTGGAATTTCTTCAACAGCACATCCAAAAGTTTGCAATAGAAATTTTGAAATTACTTGAATGCCAGCTTCATATCCTTCTTGGTTGCAATTGAGTTCGGGATTATAAACAAAAAATGTTAAAGTATCCAAATCAGCAGCATACAAGATAAAATGTGTGTACGCGAGGATACTAGCCATATAGAGGTTTGGCTTTTCTCGTTGAGCATTCTTTCCATGGCCTCGAAGATTTTTAATAATAGTACCATCAGAATCAATTTGCACAGATCCAACATACACCTAAAAATTTCTATGGTATTACGGTAGTGATATAAAAAAAGAAACCTTTGGCAAATGTGAATATTTTAAAGATCGCTCTTCAATCAATTTAAGATATTCTGCAACCACATGATTTGAAACGAGTGAATTGGGGGAAAGAGATACAATCTGACGGGTATTGATTCTTCGAGCCCCATGTTCTTTATCTGGATCATTTGACTTTCGATTGTAGGATTTGGCCATATTCCCAAGATCAAAGTCGAAAGCTTTTAAGGTTGATGAGATGAAATCTAAATTTCTATATTAGGTACAAAAAGAAAGGTGATACACTAACCCTTTGCATTTGAAAAATCAACATTCACTAACGCGGCTTGAACCTTTGCATCATATTGTGGATTAGGTTGCCAAGAGGGTTCATCATCATCAATAATTTGAGTGGATAAAGAAAACATTGGAGCTGGACGAGGAGCGGCAACATTCGCACGAGATTGGGGAATTACAGTATCCGTTTTGTTATTATTGTTCCTTTTGATTGCATTTGGATCAACAAGATTCAAAAAGATGTCATCGTTTTCGAAGCTATCATTGGCTTGATCAAATCCAACACGAGGTTCATTCAGATAATTTTCATCTACTCCAAAAACTTTTTCAAATTCATTCATTGAAGTATTGACATCATTCACATGTTGTGACGCAACTTTAAATTTCATCAATTCAAGTTGAGATACAGTTTCTTCAGGTTCGTCAATCAATGGATGAAAAGATGGAGACCGGGCCATTGATCTTTGAGGAAGAGATGCTTGGCTTGGAGCTTTTGATGCGGCTGCTGCATTTGTATCATTACCATCATTTTCAAGATTTGATCTTGGAGGAAGAGAAGAGTGATCGGGTCTTGCTGCAGCTGAACCATTCCCATCACCCTCAACATTTTTCTTTGATTTTCGAATCCTTGGAAGCTTGATAAATGGAATCGAGGCTTCATCTTCACACATCCAATCTTCCCATGGTATACGAAAGTTTTCTTTTTCTTGAACATTTGGAATTTTAAAATGCTCATTCCATTTATCTTTATCCTTTACCAGTTCAATATAAAAACGCTTCTTTTCTGCAAGCGATGCAAAAATTCCCAACGTGAACTGATACCGATCAGCTGGATTTTCACGATTGAAAAAATCACGAACAATTTGTTCCATTGAATTGCCAGCGACAAACGCATCTTGGAGAGCAAGTCTTTGTTCAGGTTGAAGAAAAATTCTTTTGACAATGTTTGCAAGATCCCGGCTCCGAATCAAATAATCTCGAATACCTTCTGCAACTGAGAGATCTTGAACAATTCTTTCAATGCAACTTTCATGATTTTCAAGTGATCTCGTATGATCAAATTTTGCAATTGCAGACTTGAGTCTTGTAATCTTGGTCCGGATGGGAGTTAGACGTGCTTCAAACCATTTCGCAATAGGTTCTGTTGTTGGCCGCTTTCTTCCTTTGTCTTGTTCACGCTGCCTTTGTCTTTGACGATCATTCTTTGGATAAATTGCATATTTGATTTTGCTGTCTATGCCATGCACCAAATTTTTGCAAGTTGCTTGTTCAAAGGCAGTAAGTTGTGGAGCATCCAAAATCTCATAAGTCATAAAAATATCCATTGCAACTTGATCTTCTGAATCAGATGGGATAGGCCGTTCATATCCATCATCTTCTCTTGAACTTGAAACACCCGTAAAAGCAGCATTTTCTTCATTGGCACGTTTACGACGTTTTTCTTTTTCTGGGGGTCGTTGAGATTCTGCTTTCTCTTCATTGGCATCACGTTTACGTTTACGACGTTTTTCTTTTTTTGAAGGTCGTGGAGATTCTTCATCTGAACTTGATACATCCACATCCGAAGCAGATGGAAGAGGTCGTCGGGGTTCTTCTGTTTCTTGTGCTGCGGCATTCACATCAACTTGTTCATCGACTTGAGCAGCAGAGCTTTGGTTTTTATTTTGAGTACTTTGAAGCGTTGTATCAGTATATACTGTAGCAGAGGGAGGGGGTTGTGGATCATCAAAAGAAGTTGAAAGTTGTTGTTCTTCTTGTTGTAGATTTGCAACTTCTCCATTCACATCACTTGGCAATCTCGATTCATCTTCCGCATCCTCTTTTTCTGAATCATCACTTGAATCATTTTCATTATTATTTGCGTGATTCAATGCAGCTGTTGAAGAAGGATTTGATTTGATTTGTTGAATCTTCTTGTATGTACCAAAACCTAATCGAGGTTTTCGAAATGTTGGTTGTGGAGTTTCTTGTCGAGGATTTGTAGCAGCTGGACGTCTTGTTTCTTCGTCGTTTCTCGAAAAAACAAATTGAGGAGCTCCATCACGCGCAGGATTATTCAAATTTGTTCTTTCGGGATTTGAAGAATATGGTGGTGGAGGATCCCGATGTATAATATCAATGTTCAAGGACTGTGCCGGAGGAGGTGTTGAACGAGGCGTGCCTAAATTTATTAAGTTTACAGTAATCGAATTTTTCTCGAAAAAAAACTTGCTTTGATTTGCTTTAACATTGTATTCATGTCCAAAAGGTACTTCAGCCTCAACCCCATCAACGTTTTTTGAATTTATCTCTGGCGTCGTTGGAGGAGGAGTTCGAACTGGAACATCCAAGTTTGGAAAATTTGCTAAAACATATAAAAGATGAAACAATTTGGGATAGAAATTTCTTACGATTAACCGGCGAATCACCAACATCAGAATCACAATGATTTGTAGACGAACCTAAAATATTTTAATTAAATTTATTGTTTACAAAATCAGTATATAAATATTACCGTAATCTTTAGCTCCACGAGCCGTTTCTTCGTATATTTGAATTGCTCCATCCAATGTTGAATTTAGCATATTATTTGAACTTTGAGAATCTCGAAGTGATGGAGCAGTTTGGGCTTCACTCTCATTTTGGTTTAGTTGAGAAGCTTCCGGAGGCGGAATCATATTTGATGGTTGTAATTCCTCTTCCAATTCATTAAAACTTAAAATACGACGTCGTTTCTTTTCTGGAGGTGGAACATTTTCAACATCTTCTTCTTCGTCTCTTTCGACACCATCCGCATTCGTATCAACATTCGCAACAACAGGTTCTTTATCATTTTCATCCTGTGCCAAAGAAATATCATCTTCAAGTGGATGGCTTTCTTGTTGTGGTTCTGCAGGTGTTGAAGGTTGCACAAATCCAGGATCATAGACGGCACACATTTCTTTGAAAAATCGATGAAGTGCTGCAGGCTTAAGACGAGCATTTGGGCCACATTTGGCTTTCATTAATCGATTTTCAATTTCCATTCCATATTCCAGAACAATGCCTGGAATATTTGCATATTGATCCAAGAGATCCTTGCATTCGCATCTTGGGCGTTCCAACATTATCGGATAGCATTGCTTTGAGTAGAAATTTATTTCTTCTGCTACCGTAATCCCAAAGGAAAGAGTTTGATAACAAGACTATAAAAATGGTGTAAAAAGATGCGAATGTTTGAAAAATAATAAAAAAAACTTACACCAGGAGCAACCACAAAGTATTCATTTGGTTTTTGAATCATAATAAGAGGTTCTGCTCCACATGATACTAGAGTTTCATATATTGCTGCAAAGGATCCATGAAGCAATGGTGATCTGCAAGACGGTACATTTCGAACATTCGCCAACCGCATCATCAAAGAGTTTTGTTTGTCACGGGGAATAATGACCCAAATCTGAAATTGAAGAAGAAGAAAAATAAAATTTTCAAAATGTTAAAAAAACAACCTTTTGTTGAGAACCTGGTAACAAATAGCTAATTATTGGTAAGTCGAATGGTTGAAATGTGATTGGAGAGATAAAAAGCCCAGAGGTAACAATGGTTGAGCTGTCAAAAGAGAGAGGAGATGAGAGTTTGGAGAGATTCCAGCCATCTCGAATTCCACAATTCTCTGCATTCACAAGTGTAAAAATTGATTGTTCCATTGTAGCACGAGTGCCACCAAGCACTTGTTGTTTATCCCAATATTGCATGGCACGGTCATCCAATTCTTCAAGTATTGCTTCTACCGTAACTTCTTCATTCACGACATCACGATTGAAAGGAAACGTATTTGTTGTAGCGCAATTTTCAAAGGCATAAAAGTTATCCCCAATGTGATGGACTTTAAATGCTTCAGTATGTGCAGATCCATGTTGATGGCGATTAAGATTTTGTTGAACGAATTCGTCGACGATGCCACCGAGCTGAGAGACATCAACCGCAGGAGGAGGAGAAATAATCAAACATGGTTTTTGCTCCAGTTTATAATTGGCAAATTTTGCAACGTCGCATTGGTGATAAGATTGCTCTGTCACAGAAATGTGCAGCGGATCTTCCTCCATCACCACACGCAGATGCCTTAAATTATAAAAATACTGTACAAACAGAAGAAAAGAAAAAGATTTTCAAAGATATCAAAGATTGCAGGTGACAAAAATTTCAAGAAAAGCAACAATTTTTAACAACAATTTATTTTATTAATATATCAAAATATCAAACATAAACAAACATATAGATTTTTAATAAAACTATATTAAACAACCAAAATGAAACAAAAATATTAAAACAAAATAAATCTTTTCAGCAACTTTTCTTTGAAACAGGTTCAGATTCATCAATCACATCGAGATCGGAAGCATTATCACGAGGACGCTTTTGTGGAGCAGGAATAAAAGGCTTTTCATCATCAAACACAAGACCAGTAGGAGCGGCACGAGGACGAAATTGTTTTTGGCGAATTAGAGGAGTCTAAAAATATGAATAAGATTATTGTAAAATATAAAAAATAACAAAAAAAACTTGCAACAGATTTCTTTAATCTAGCAGCAGCAATTTTGCGAATTTGATCAGCTTCTCGCATATTCTTGAGTTCCGTTTGAAGTTGCTAAAAAGGTTGAAATAATTATATGTAAATCAAAGTACTAAAAAACTTGCATTGATAGGAACAAAGGCGCCAATGATGGCATTCATCAAAGATGGAAATTTTTCTGCTGCATTTACTCGAGGAAGGGTTACAACACCTCTAATTCCGCCAACCGCAGCAATATCAGCTTCTTCATCGACCGACAAAGTTAAATTTTCATCGACAAATAGTTTCCTAAAATATTAAAAAAATTATTTTTATCAAAAAATGTTTGTAAAATTTAAACTTACTGCCACTTATCTTCCAATAAAGCTGGATTTGTATTTCCAAGAAGCTGTTGACGTTCTGCGGTTGATAGTTTTTTCTCAAAAAACTTATCTCCTCCATCAAGCACGGACATTGTTAAAGTATCAGCCTTCCAGACGAAGGTCCATTTAACATCATCACCAAATTCGAGCTGTTGGCAAAGAATGGAGACAGGAGCAAACATTGGAAATCCATCATCAAACGCAGAAGAATTCATTTTTTATTTTTTTACAGAATTTCAAAGCTTTGGTAACTTCTAAAAAAGAAAAAAAAAGTTTTGAAAATATGAATCAAAGAGACGAAAGAAAAGTTACACGTCAAATATTGCAAATCTTTGGGTCAAGTGTGAAAAAAAAGAACAACATAAAATTTTTTTTCGGACATGATCATTTTTTGGGCCAAAAAATTTTTCTCGACACGATATTTTTTGAAAAAAAACACTGGAAAACTAAAAAAAAAATTTTAGGTTCAAACAGTCTAAATTTCATTTTTTTAAAGAACAAATGCTTTCTTTTTCAATCAAACAATAAAAAGAAACCGCTGTGAAAATATTTTGTGTGTGCCGCCAGAATGACTGATATCCTGCCAATGGCATGCTCTTCAAAGGGCGGCAAGTATGCAAAATTTTTAATTCCATATTTTTAATTTTATCCTTTTGTTTTTTTTCAGAATTATTGAACTTCGATTGGATAAAGGATTTGGAAAAGTTGTAATGTATGACGGATGGGAATTCTCCATTACACCAGCAAATTTCCCACTTTTGCAGCCAATGATCTTTGATAGTCGGGTTCGACTTTTTTCAATTGGCGCTAGAATTGATTGGATTGATGCGGGTGTTGTAAAGCCTAAAAATTCTACTGATCCTGCTGGCAACATTTGGACAGGATTAAATGCTGTCTATCATGTAAGATTATAAAAAATGACAACAAATAATTTTTCCATCTTTTTCAGATAAATTTTCAAGGTTCATATCACCAGGATGTGGCTGAAGAAATTCTGCAAAGATGTACATCCCTCCTTACATGTTCATTCACTTATTGGTCTTGCCAAAGTTTTTCAACACTTATTGGTAAATTTGCATCTGAAAGCCTTGTTGAACTTGTGGCCCATGTAAATGGAACTCTCTCGACTTTTGATGAAACTATTGGAGCATTGGGTAATCTCGCCGATCGGACTTCATGTAAATTGTCAACTTTACAACTAATTTTTTCTGAAAAACTTTCGGCTGAAGTTGTGAATGACGGTCTTCTCTTTGAAGTTTGTCCCTTTTCCCCGCCCAAATCACATGTTTAACCTGTTTGTCCATTTTTAGGCATTTGGAAAGCTTCTTGCTCCTGGTGCAAAAGTCTGTTTTCTTTTTCAAGATGAACCAACTGATACCTGCATGAAGAAATTACTTCGTGATCGAGGATACGTTGCATATGGATATCACTATATGGCACATAATGATCCTGCGTATGATGATGACTTCGATAAAAAGACATATGAATTATACCGTATTGGTCACAAGGAATCATATGGAATCCAATGGTTTATGGGATGCCGCAAACAACCAAACCTTCAAACTCATGTCCTTTCAAAAGATTCTGCTGAAGATGTTTATGTCATTGAAGGCACGTACCCTTTAACCGATTACAAAATTGTCGATGGAGCTGAACATCATGTCTCTAAGATGCGTGTGGAGCTTTTGGCAACTGCCCCTCCAAGTATTAAACATGGTAAACATGTTGATGCCCCATCAATGAAAGTGATTCCTCTTGAAAAGGAGAAACAATGTTGTGAATATATTTCTTCTTTTTACTTTTTTGAACAACCATATTGTACTGCACCAGTATGGAAATCTTCATTGTATGTTTTATATTAGTAATTTTAAAATTTTGTTTAATGAAAGATATTTTTAGAGTCCAAAAAGCAACCCATTGTGTGTCTGGAGACGTTGAATTTTTCACCTCAAATGGATTCTACTTTAAAGTTTTGTACTGCTCTCCTTTTGCATTCTGGAGAACTATGCATACTCGAGCAACTTCAAGATTCATTCTATCATCTAACAATCCTGCCATTGGAAGTGCGCATGGAATGGAAGGATGTTTAATTTCTTGTGAAACGGTATGAATTGTTTCCTTTGATTACTGTAAATATAATAAATTTTTTTAGTTTGAACTGGTTGGAACATGGTATTCTCTTCAAGCAATCGGAGCTCTAAAATGCCTTCAACGATCAACAAATGCTTTGGTACTTATGCGGATGAGCATTGATAAATCGGAAGGGCATGTCGGAGACGTATTTAATCATCTTTTTTGTGATTTGCCGTGGTTCTCTCGGGGTGGCATGGAATATCTCTACTGTGATACTCGTGATGCAGATGAATCAAGATATGAAGATTTTATTCATTCTTTAACACGGCATAATGAACCGTTCCCTCCATTTTCTGAGCTTTGCATTGTTATCAGAAAACCTCCTGTACCTTTTGAAATGGTCTTTGAAGTGAGAAAGTTTTAAAAAATATTTTATTTTAAATTTTTTACTCTTGTTTCTTTTTCAGACAATTGGACTACATGCACGAGGAAAAACAATCACCCTGATCTTTTGTAAACGTGCGCCTGAAGAAAATATCCATATGCTTACCCCTGAAGGTTTTGCTCTGATTCCAAGAATATATTCAATGAGAAGCAAATACGTTGATTTCAACATGCGGATGGAGCAATTTTCTTACATGTTCAACGATGGTAAATTGATCCTCTTGATGCCATCCCTCGTTTAAATGTTACTTTTGTTAAAAAATATTTTTGTTTATTTTTTGATATATTGGAAATATCAATATTATATTTGGTTAAATAAAGTTAATTAATTTTATAATAAAATTGTTTGTTTTTTTTAAAAAGATTACAAAGATTTACAAAATAACAGCACCCTTACAAAAAGACGTAAGCTTTAATTTGGAAGAAATTTCAAACAAGTTTTATTTGATCTGCAAAAACAAAATATTTCTGTTGGTCGAACCACGATACAGTATAAAATTATTATTCTTTTGTTGCAAGAATAGTTATAGCCATCTTAGCTTTTTTTTTCCAAATTTCTTTTGCTGCTGCTGCTGCTTTTTACACACAAAATTCCCCGCCCAAATCATTGAAAAAGTTTACTTTTTTTTCTCTCTCTTTTAAAAAAAATTATTTTTTTAGAACAAATTCCCCGCCCAAATCATTGAAAAACAAACTTTAAAAGAATAATTCTTTTTCCAATTTCCATTTTACAGTTTCATCGATTTAATATTTATTTTTTTCCCTCGCTTTTGTGTTTTAGAAATTTGTTTCTTGAAGTAGCAGCTCAAAGAATTACAAAAGTACAGTAATTTTACAAAAAGATTTTGGGTGTATATATTTTTGCAAAAGTTTAAATGTTAAAGGCTGTAGCAAATATTTTTGTAGAATGTAAACTAATTTGACAAAATTAAACACGTTTAAAACAACAATTTTTTTTTCTCAAACAACAAAGAAACTGACAATAAAATCAATAATTCCAAAGAAAAAATTTCAAATAAAAAAAAACTAATAATCTCATTCAAGCACATTCGGTTGAGCTTTAAAGAGGTTCAATGAGGACCCATGTTCGATTTCGATATTTTGACATTGATTGCTTCATTGCAAAAGACCAAGGATCACGTTCAAATCGGGAAGAGAACATCAGAGGAGCAATGACAGGTTTTGAATGGCCGAATCCCAAAGTTTGTTTATCATGCAAACATACAGCTTCTTGCACGAGGATGGTGATAGTGGCGTCAACCGCAGTAAAATCAAGAATACCCTAAAAATCTCATTTTTAATGTACAAAAATAAATCTACAAAAAACTGACTTTTACAAAATGCTCAAATGACATTTTTGCATGTTTGAATTTGCCAGAGACTTTCTTTGCCATAACAATCACTGAAGAGAGTTCATGAAACGTTTCAATTTCAGTATCAAATCCTCGGCGATTTTGGTAAGCAATTCCATTATAGATTGATCCAAGACTGTCATCTACAGTATCCCGGGCATCATAGAAAAATTTGGAAATTTTTGGTCGAGCACGATTTGGGCTTTGAAGCATCGCAGCACGAATCAAGAAGCGAAGTGGTCGTTTATCTGCCTTCATTCGCATCAAAGAAAGTACCAAAGTTTCAGGTGGAATGCGTTCAAGGATATTTTCTTGTGCAATTGAAAACCACCAGCCTTGAAAATCAACCTAAAAAAATGCAAAAATTATTATCGGATATCAAATATAATTAAACAAACTTGACGAGCAGCTCGTAAAAATTCACGTAATCCATTTGCTTCGATCCATCGTCGATCATGGGTGGAACAGGTAAAGATTGTTCGATGTGCTGCAAAAACAGTTCGGAAGAAGCAGGATTCCATAGCCATTTCAGCAAGTTGAACGATGAGACCATTTGAGAGCCGAAATCGAGTATCCCCTTCGAAATAGATAACTTCAGCCACACTAAAATGAAAGAAATTTTTACAAATACAGTATACTTGAAAGCAACCTACCGTACAGAATCCCATATTGGCATTGAAAAAAGAAGAGGTCCCTCAAATTGAAGATTCTTTGGAGAACAGCAATCACGATTTGATTCATCTTCATATTGTCGAGGAGGATAAACTCGATCCCATGGACGCGCAAATCTCCCATAAACATCTTGATGCATCAAAATTGTTTGATGTTCTTTGTCATGCTTTGGAGGATCAAATCTTTCAACTCCGGCAAATCTTGGAGGAATTCGTGTTTTCGAAGAGATTTTAGGAGGAATAAAATGATAAAAATCTTGTCCATTTTTCTTTTTACAGCCAATAATCCATGTAATTGAATCGATGACCTTCTTGAAGAGATAGTATCGTTCAAAAATTGGAGCTTCATCAAACACATCGACAGTTGGAAGGTTGGCAACCATAGAAATTGAACCAATATGTTTATATCCAAATTGATCGATCAGTTGAGACATGCAAGAATCACCTTCACACGCAAAGAGGACATGAACGATAGAATCCGAAGCCAGAGAGTTACCAAAAATCTGAAAAAGGGGATACTGTAGATTTTTTATATTATTTTAAAAACAAATTTACTTGATGAGCATCAACACCAACATCGCTTCCGGGATAAGCATCTGCAAAGATTAGCATCATTCGACGAATGGAGCATCCAGTTCGACGACCAAGTTTTTGAAGAGCATCAAAGGTTGCGGCAGTATTTGAATCTGTTCCAACAGCATGCGCAGTAAGTTCCGTTAAGTTTGGACTTGTGACATGTTCAAGGATGGTGACGAAGCTTGGAGCAGCAAAATAAGTAAAAGAGAGATCTTTTACACTTGAGCAGCGTTGTACCAATCCGCAGATAAGATCATCAGGATATGAGCCGTTGAAGCTTGCCTAAAAAAAATGATTAGATAAAATTCAAAAAAATCAAAAAGTATAATACTTACATTGACACATTGACGAAGAGAATCCCAGACGAGATCATTTTCTCCAACCCAATCAACAGTGGCTTTTTTTGATACAAATTGAACATGATAATCAAATTTAAACTCATCGAGCATGTGAAGTTGATCAGGATTAATCTCCAATTCCAATCCAGAGTTTAGGGTCATGGCACCAGCATCACGACGCAACAAAATTTTGATAATTCTGAAATAAGGAAAATTAATACTTGAAGGTAATTTAAAAAAAAAAGATATTTTACCGATTTTCAACAGTTTCAGGGAAACAGAGATCACGAGAAACTAAATCCATGTTTGAAGAACAAAGTTTCTAAAATTGAAAAACAATAGTTTGGCTTTTTAACAATATAAATAGCAATTTCACAACAATTTTTTGAATAAAAATTAAACGCGAAGGGTTTTTAAAAAAAGAAGAAAGATGAAAAATTCGGCGTGAATTTTATTTCATCTACAAAAACAAAATATTTCTGTTAGTCGAACCACGTTACAGTATAAAACTATTTTACTTTTCGTGCTAGAACCATTATAACGATCTCAGCTATTTTTTTCCAAATTTCTTTTGATGCTGCTGCTGCTTTTTACACACAAAGATTCCCCGCCCAAATCACTGAAAAAGTTCACTTTTTTTGTCTCTTTTAAAAAAATTTATTTTTTTAGAACAAATTCTCCGCCCAAATCATAGAAAAAAATCAGTGTTTTTCTAATTCTAAAAATCAGACTTTTTTAGAACAAATTCCCCGCCCAAATCATTGAAAAAAAGTTTTAAATTTTTAAAGGAATACCAACAACAGAAACAGAAAAACAGTTTCCACAGTTTTCTTTTTGCATTTTCAATATTTTCGTATCTTTACCTGGTTTGAAAAAATGAATTATTAAAAAAGTTAAGTAATTTTTTCAAAGCTTTTTGTTGGGTTTTTTTTATTTTTAGGCGCATCAACATTTATCAAAGACATTTTACTAGTATAATCACAATTTCCATAAAAATAATATTTATTTTATTTAATTATAGAATGTCGAGCGTTTCCTTCATATATGGGACTACAGTAATGCCAAACGTGGCTAAAGGCATTACTGTAAAACCGACTGTACAAATAATAGATCCAAAGAAATTTGTGAATGATGATGTTAAAATTAAATTTGCAGAAAACCTTTCATCGGTAAATTTTTGTACTGCATTGTTTAATAAATGATATCTGTTGCCATTTTTAGATCCAAAGAAAAGAAAGAAAAGTTGCGATTGGAGGAAAGTATCCATCTGTCACGGCATTATTGGGAGCTGTAGAAGAAGATCTTACAAAGCTATTTGATTGGCAATCAAAGAAAACCATGGAAATGGGAAATGCAGGATTTCAAAAATATATGGCAACCAGATCTACATCTGGCAGAAATTTTCATAAAGCTGTTGAAATTTTATTGAATGAATTACAAAAAACTGGAAGTATCAGTGGTGAAGCATGCACAAAAGTTTTGGTATGATTTTTGTAAACATGTTTGACTTTAAAAATATTTTTGCTGTTGTAGAATAATGCAGAAAAATGTGAAACTCATGGATACATTAAATCGATTTTGCCATTTTTAAAATCTCTTCAAAAAACTGACTGGATGAAAATTGAAAAGGAAACAAAAAACCATTATTATTGTTATCAAGGAAGATTTGATGCTGTCATTGAACTTGGGTATACTGTATTTGTGGATTAATAAATTGTAACCAAAATGATTTTTTAGAGGTGAACCAACATTAGTTGATTGGAAATCTGTTAGCTCTGATTCATACAAGCATAACACTGCTGAAAAATCAAATGATCTTAAACGTCTTTATGGTATGCCACTTCAAGTTTGTGCCTACATTGCTGCAGTAAATACAGATCCAGATTATCGAACAATGCCCAAGGTATGATTTTGAAAAACTTGAGCAATTTTAAACGTTGTGTTTTTAGATAACACAAGGTGCCGTAGTGTTGGCTTATCAAGATGGGAGACCAGCCGAACCTGTAATTATTAAACCGGATGATTCAAAAGTTTGTTGATTGATTACAGTATTCCTGAACAAATAAAAGTTTTTTAGGAGTATTACCAAATCTTGGCAGAAAAGATCAATTCATTTTGGTGGAAAATATTACATCCAAAGAAAACCGACAAAGACATTTATGGAAATATCAACTTTGTTTTTAATCCGCAAGCTAATAAGAAAATTGATGCGCCTGATGATAAAAAAATTGATAACGAAAATGTTTCTACCGTAGCTGTTAAAATCAACGTATCTGAAAAAAGGTCCCGTCCTCGTGAAAGTCAAGCTGTGTTTGACAATTGTGTGCCTGTTGCAAAGAAAAATTGTTAATTTTTTTTTTTTTTTTTTGTATGTTTGATTTTTTGTTGTATTTTGACAAAATATTTTTGTGTGTAAATCTTATTTTGGAAATACTTGGTTTTTTAAATTACTAATACATGCTAGATTGTAGTTAATTCAATTTTTTGACTTTTAACCATTTACAGTATCAAAACTAAAAGAAAAAATGTTTTATTTATTTCAAATCAAAAAAGAGAAAAAAGATCAAAAGAAAGGTTCGAGAAAACCCCCCAAAATTTTTTAAATCGATTGTTTTTCTTTAATGGCCCTTTTTAAAATGTTAAAAAATTTTAACTAGTCTTTATTAATATTTTCCGCGTCTTGTTATTTTTGCCTCCATTGCTTGGATTTATTTAAACAGTGTTTTTTTCAGATCAAAGCCAATTTTTGTGAGTGGTGTTTTTGAAAGACTTCTTTTGAATGGCTGATTCAACACTCAAACACTTGGGTTCTCGTAAAAAACTCCTCTGGCCCGGAGGACCCTCAATCGAACAAAGATTTGCGCTTCCATATTCAATAATTAAATATTTGGCCTTAAATCCGTCGTCTTCTGAATGCTACATGAAATTAATTCAAAGTTGCAAATTCTTTTTTGAAAAGAATCCAATCATTGTGGTCAAACATTTGAGTCATGGAAAAAATTGTGAAAAAGATCAAGTCAAATGTGGATGGAGCAAAAGAAATCTTTGTACAGGACTCAATATTAGAAAAACTGTGGCAAGATTATGGATTGTTGAAACTCTTTCATTTAATTATGCTCCTGATGATGAAAAAATTTCTTCAATGCTTTGCAACAAAATTTTTCATTGTGGGGATATTTCGCTTACATTCTTTGACCAAAATACTGCGTTTGAAGATTTCAAAGTTTTATCTGCATCTGCCAAAAAAGTATCTATTGTGCAAAGTAAAATTTTTAACAATGATGGGAGTGAAGTTATGGTACCCGATATTTTGGGATCGCTTACAAATGTTGAAGTTTTTGATTAGTAAGATTTCTGTTGTTTATTTAACTGATAAATTTTTAATATTTTTAGTTCCTTCTACTTTGGTGATAGTCTTGTGAATGATGAATCAATTGGAAGAAATATTATTAAGCTTGAAAATCATCATATGCTCAAACGTTTGACTTTACGGTATACTCCTGAAATTTTTGGCTTAAAAGATCTGGCACAGGTTGTAAAAGTAAGTCAGTTGTTTCTTATACAATAATTTTTGCAATTTTATTTTTAGGCTCATCCTGATATGAAAATCGTAATTGGCTTCAGTGATGAAATTTCTGATGAATACAAAATTCAAGTGGATGGTCTTATTGACAATTTTATCGAATCCAATGTTTCAAATTGTTTAATCGATTACGAAGGGCATGATGAAGACAAATGGAATCTTTTGTTGCGAATGTGGAAAAATTCTTAAACCAATTTATTTAAAATTTGAATTTTTATAGATTCTATAAGCTTATTTTTGTTATCACTCTTTTCTAAATATTGTCGTTTGTCTTTTCTTGCAACAATAAATTTAAAAAAATTAAATATTTAAATATCATTATTACTTTAATCATTATAAAAACAATCAAATAACATCTAAACAAATAAAAGTAGACGTAAAAAATATAACACAATTTAAATTTTTGAAAACAGCGACAAAAATTTTAAAACACATTTCGTTGCAAGACTTATAAAATGCCCTAAACTTGTTTTTGTAGTTGTTCTTTTTTCCCCCAAACACTTTTTTCACATTTTTAATCATGCGGCATGCTTTAATCGAGTTTTTCTTTGATTATTCCTGTTAATTTTTATATCTAAGTTTGGTTCTTTTATAGGTTTAAACATTTGCGTGTGTTGGATAATGGAGGAAACCATGATTTCTTGTGGCAGCAGCGGATCCCCGCCTTTAACAGAACCAATATCTGTAATTAGTGGAATTGCTGGATCAAAAGCAGCGCCTTCAACAGCCTCATATGAAATTGATGCAGCTTCTGAAGATGACAAATTTGTATGTGAATTTTATTATTGAAATTATGTCGTTACCTTTCATCTTTTTAGGTGTATGAATCTGACAAAGATGTTGTTTTTCGAAATCAAGATGGTCAAATTATGGAAGAATTCGGCAAAGTAAGAGTATTTATTGATGTTTTTAAAATGTTTAACACCTTTGTTCCTTTTTAGCCAAAATGGGATAAACTTCGTGAAAGACGTCAAGAAGCTGCAAAAGCAAGAATTGCTCGAGGTCAAGCTGATGTTTTAAAAACTTATCCTGCGATTGATGAACCCGATACTATCTCTGAACATTTGGCATATGCATATAAAAATGAAAAGGGTGAAAATCAAATTCTTGATTATGGCGCCGTGATTCGTCGTTTGAATCACCTTGAATCTGCAGATGCTGATCCAAATTTTTTCCCTCGACGGGATGGACCTCGTGATATCGAACTTCCTCCAATTTTGAAACAACAGTTTGCTAAAGTTGAACTTGATCGAGTCCTTGTTTATAATGGTCACTTTGCTTCTCTTCAACCTGGGATGCAAGTTATGACTCCAGATGGGGTAGTTCATTATCTACCAAAACTTTCAATGATTGAAGAAACTGTAAGTATTTTATCCGTTGTTAATCTTACATTAAATTTATCCATCATTTTAGGCTGCGTATGATGAAATTTCTCAACGTGCTGATCTTGAAAGCTTCAATACTGCTGCTCGACAACTCCATCGTCATTACAAAAATCTTTTTTGATTAGTCTTTGTTATGCTTAATTATAATTGAATGTATTAGTTTTATATTTGATTCATTTGAATATCGTTTATTTGTTTAAATAAAGTGTTATTTATTTTTAAAATACTGTTTAATATTTTTTGCTACTGTAATTTGATCAGTTTATTATTACCTTAAAATTTGTCGGCAAAAAACGTTAATAAATAGTACTGTAATTTTAGAGGAAATCTATTACTCCTTCATCTGGAAATATGCAGAATCAAACTTCTCAAGAAAATGCTGCGAGTGAGGCCCACGTTGGTTATGGAGGCCGTGGTTTTTTTTATGAAGAAGAAATGGTAAGATTTTTATAATTTGAACGAAATTTAACAATTTTTTTAGGTAGACCAACTTGTTCGCCGTATACGCGATCAATCAATTGCTACACCTGCGCCTGTTGATGATGTTGAAATGGTATAAATTTAGTTTTTTTGAAAAAGTTTAATCAATGTTTTTTAGGTACATCATGGTCAAACTCAAACACCCTTTTATGCTGGTGAAGTTGAAAAACTTGCTAATCGCCTTGAACAACATCATATCAATGGTTCCGTTCCTCCACCTGCGGCTGTTGTTCCAACACCTGAACTCGTCTTATACAATGGAGATCCTCAAACTCTTCAACCTGGTAGAAATGTTATGACTGCGGATGGCGCAACTCATCATCTTCCAAGCATTCCATATTTTGCAAATATTGTATGTTCATTAAGTTAATCATAACTATTAATTTAGCCACCTTTTTAGGATGTCTCAGAATCTATGGTTCAAGGACGTGCGATGGCTGAATTCAATCGAGCCGTCAAAGTTGTTGTTCGACACCATAAAATGATTAAAATGCAAAATCGATTCCATCGATATCTTTGATTTTTTTGTGTTTGTTGTTTTATTATTTGAAATTATCTATTTGTTATTGTAATTCAAAATTTGTTGAATATTTAAATAAAATATTATTGTTGTTAAAACTATTCTTTTTTTCTTTCTCCAGAATATCGGATCATTACCGTAATAGATATATTTTACGTTCGAAAAATAACAATTCTTTTGCAAATGTGGGAGTTTAGTTCCTTAAAAAATGGATGCGATTGAAGGCCTTCCAGCTCCAGTACTCCATTATATTTATTCAAGTCCTATCGCCCTCAAGGCTTATCAAAATCTTATCTCATCTTCAAAAAAGTTTTTTATGAAAAAAAAGATTATCCCAGTTGGGTATGTCCAGTATGATTGGAAAGGGATTACTGTAATGGATGGAGAAGAAGACATTGAAAATTATGAGATTGCAGAAGGATTCAAGCTTTGGATTCATGACACCCTTCATCTTTTGGAAAGGACCCCAGGCAAAGGCATTTATTTTCTTCAAGCAAATGTTTATCAATGCCAGCTTCAATTTTTGGATATTCAATTTCAAAAAATGACGCTGAATGAATTTGAATTCTTGACAAAATCAAAGTCCATCAGAAAACTCTACCTCCGCCATTCTACCGTAACAAATTCTGTGACTGGTGAAAAAATTGGACTCGAGCAGGTTATGAAAAATCTTCCATTTGTAGAACATGTTGCATTGTAAGTTTACTGCAGATTATTTTGCATATCCTTTTATTCTATTTTTTAGGCTGCAATGTTTCGACTTTCCATCCCTTACAACAGAATCTCAAAATGCTGCGATTGAAGTTCTCTCTGAATGCAATCACTTAAAAGATTTTGATTATTCAAATATTCCAGAAACATTTAATTTTGAAATATTTGCTCAAAAACTAAATGCAAGTTTTTTTGTAATTTGTAAACAAATATTTTTGATAGATTCTCTTTTTCAGATGAAATTTAATGGAATCTACAGTCTTTCATTCGTTCAAAATCTTTCAGATGATTATCGTAAAAATCTTCAAGACTTTGTTGACGAAATTGCGAGTGATGCCGGGAATGCTCCAATGATAATGTTCAACGGCCAATCTGAAGAATCTTTTCAAAAACTTGAAGTCATTCGAGCAAAGAATTTTGAAGAAAATTACGAATGGTAATATTGTTGTTATTATATTGTTTTATAATGTTGAATAAATTGAAAAAATTTGAATAAAAATATATTTTATGAATCATACGTTTTTTCAATAGAACAAATACAGTATAACGAAAAAGAGATTTTATTATCATAAATTTCACATAAAAACTTCAAACACAAGATGAATGCTTTATACTGGAGGATCATCAAACCCACAAATAGGCGGCAAATCTGGAAGCTTTGCAGGAAGACGTTCAGGCGGGACAACATCTGTATATTCATTGAGACAAGGATCGCCTTGTAATCGGCTAAAAATAAAAACATTCCATATTAAAATTTCTTAAACTTGAAAAAACTACATACCTTTTAAAAATTGAATCAGAATAATTTACGGCATCCCGCCAATGAGCTTTGACATCATTATTGACTTCATACTCAAAATGCTCGACAAAATGTGATGCGTTTTTGCCAGCCTTTAAATGAAAAGGATGATGACCAACGCCAGGATGCTTCGGCAAGATATAGCTGCAAAAATTTGGAACACTAATATCATCACTATTGAGCAAGTCGAGATTTCTTTCATAATCATCTTTAGCCTCAAAGACATTTGACCGCATATCATCCCCGGATAATTCATTTTCTTCTTTATCATTCGTTGCATCTAAAAATTGAAAATTTTGAATACTGTAATGAAAAGATATAAGCAAACCTTCAAGTTCTGTATATCGACGGCTTATACAAGATTGAAAAGCTTCTTCGAATTCAGTTGCATCACCCGCAGAAGAAAATTGAAAGAAAATCTTTGAAAAATTGTCTTTAACGTAATTCTAAAAAAGATAAACCATTGAAAGAAAATATAACAAGGGAATAGTATGCTTACAAATTTAACAAGTCCAAAAAGATGTTCGGCTTCAGAGATTTCAGTGAACCTCCAGTTTGCATCAAACGCAATTTCTTCAATTGATTTAGTACCATCAAAAAGTTTGATAACATTTGAAGTTGGATATCGATGAATTTCAACACTCACACCATCTTCAGCAGCAGCAACCCGAACATTATCAATCTTTTTGATCCTATAAATTATGGATATACTATTTAATAAATAGGAAGCAAACAACTTACATCATTGTTATTTTTTGTTTACAGTTCAGTGTTCAACAACCTTTACTAAAAAAAGTAAATTTTAAAACATAAAAAAATTTACAAAAATTGCGTTCGCCGCGGCTTTCCAAAAAAAGTGCTTTTCCAAAAATTTTTTTTGTTTCTAAAATACTGCTGTTTTTCTCTTTTCATTTTTACTTAAAACTTTTTTAAGATATCACCGTGAAAAAGAAAAGCGTAATATTTGTTTAAATATTATGCAAGAATGTAAGTGTTTTATTTAATTCATTTATTATTTTAGTTATTCATTGATTTTTTAGCAACTGAAATAAATTTTGCGAGTGTTGAAAATACACGAAAGGAGATAATTGCAACAGCATGTCGAGATCGAAACATCGCTTTAATCTTATCACTTCCTTTTGACTTTGATGAACCGACTTATCTGGATATGCTTCAATCAGGAATTGCTTCAACTTCAAAAACCCTGAGCATGCCAAAAGAATTGTTGGATTTGATAAAAGCAAAATACTCCACCAAAGATGAGCTTGAAGTTGCCTTTAAAAAATGGAAGACAATATGCAGTATTAAATATATGGAAAAGGCGGTAAGCTTTTTTTCTGCTGTACTAAATAAATTTGTATTGTTTTAGTTGGAATGCGCAACTCCGATTTTTGATAATGAACCTGCTACCGTAACTTCAAACGATGAACGGCATTTGTTCGTTTTTAAAGATCAATACTTTCCAAAGGGCAGCAAGAAAGTCTTTATTTGTCGTGCGGATGATTTGAAAAGTCAAGAAAATGGATTTATTATGTATCATGGAGTTGCACTTAAAGTTGGATCAGATGTGTGTATTTTGGCCGGACATGTTGATGAAGACTTTGAGCACAAATTTGAGAATGCTACGGTATTTTTTGATATTTTTAGAAAATTTCTAGCCTTTTTACATTTCTAGAATTTCACAGTATTTCGACAACCTGATACAAGAGAATTTGAAACAGAAATGCAAAGCCTTCGAATCTTCAAAGATGATAGAATTGTTCAACAAAAGCTCTTTTTGAATGGTGATGAACGTATTGAGCCTTGTCGCTCTCTTCCTCTTGCGATTGATGCTCGACTTAATCAAGGCCAACAAAATGCTATTCGTTATGCAGTTGGTGGTGACCCGGCTCATATATCTATCATTAATGGTTCCCCAGGATCTGGTAAGTTGACGAATGATATACTGTATAATTTTTCTGTAATTGTACTCTTTTTAGGTAAAACTCGTACCATCTTATACATGATTGAATACTTAAAAAGAGCAAAACTTGGAACGATTTTGGTTGTAACTGCCACCAATACTGCGGCTGACGTTATCAATGAAAGGCTTCTTCAAAATGGCATATTGGAAAGTCATGAAATTGCTCGAATTATGGCATCTACCAGGAAGCTCGAACGTGTATCTGATTCAATAAAATCGACCTGCTTTACATGTTACGATCAAAATCTTGAAATTGAAAGATTTTGCATTCCAAAGAAAAACCAAATTCTCAAAAAGAAAGTAATCATTGCCACAATTGGAATGGCATCTCGAATTGATCTTCCAAAAAATTATTTTAACTTCATCATTGTGGATGAAGCCCCACAAGCAACTGAGGTTGATACTGGAATTGTATTTGAGAAATTTTGTGGACGCTTATGCAAAATTATTCTTTCTGGAGATTTTCGGCAGATTGGAAAGATCAATGTTACAAAAGTTCTTGCTCAATATGACGAAGGTATGTTTTTTTTCCTTATACCTTGGCTACAGTAATCCATAATAACATTTTCAGATATATCTCTTTCTACCATGATGCGATTGGCGAATTCGGAAATTTATAAGGCTCATCCAGAATTAATGGTAACATTATGTGAAACGTATCGTAGTCACAAGGATATTAAAGACTCTTATTCAAAGACAATGTATGATGATACTCTTATCTCTGTTGAACAACCAGAACATCAATCTCTGTGCTATTCGTCAATATTGGATTATCAAGTTTGTGCAATTACATATTTTTTTTATTAACAATTGTTTTTTAGGCTGTTCCTATAAGGTTCCATAATTGTAATGGCAAACAATCTATGAATGATGATGAATCTTACTTTAATGAAACAGAAGCTCAACTGGTTAAGACATATGTGTGTGCTGCGTTAGAAGCTGGCTTAGAATATTTCGATATTGGAGTCGTAACTCCATACCGCGGCCAAGTTCGAGTAATTCGAGATCTCCTTGAAAAAGAAGAAATTTTTAACATTAAAATTTCCTCGGCTACTGGCTTCCAAGCTGATGAACGCCGTTTAATCATTTGCTCTTTTGTTAGAACTTCTGGAATAGGATTTCTTCGAGATTCTCGTGTAAGTTTTATTTGGCGTAGTACTGTAATTTACTTATCAGCATTTTTTAAGCGCCCAAATACAATGATTTCGAGGGCCCAACATATGCTTATAATGATTGGAAATGTCCGAAATCTCATAAAAGATCCATACTTTGAAAAACTCTTGCGTTTGATGAAAGAAAAAAATGCAATCTTCTAGATTGTTTAAATAAAAAACTTTTATTTTTTTTGTGATTTATGATATATGTTGTTTAATTGTTATGAAATAAACAAATTTTTCGAAAATATTGTTACAGTAATTGCGAAAGTAATAAAGTTGACACAACTTTGAATATCTGTTTTTTCTATCACCTTTTGAATACAAAATTCCCCGCCCAAATCATTTTTTTGTCAACAATAATTTCAAAATCAATGCCGTTTTCGGAATAACGACATTTTAAAATTTTACACTTGTTCATCAAATTGTAACAATTAACGATTTTTAGATATTTCATCAATAATAAATCAAAGGCCTAAATTTGTAATATTTGCGGATGGTAATTACATTCAATCAAATTAATTTGAATTATGGAAGAAAACATTGGAAATTTTGATTCATCAAATCAATCAAATATTGATGCGGGTGATGAAAATGAACAAGTAAGGATTGCTTTTTATTAATTTATACTACATTTTCTACAATTTATAGACTTGGTTGGATACATCCGAAACCCTCAGCAACACAACTGAAATTACATCTCAATCAACTCCTTTACTCGGCTCAATCAGTTTTGAAACATTTGAAAGTATTTTTATTAAAGGCAATAATACCTGCCCTAAATGTGAAATTCATGTCGAACATTTAAATTCACAAGATGGATTGGTTAATCATTTTAAAAAATGTTTTGCTGGTAAAAACAAACCGCGTGAAGATTCGCCTGAAATTATTCATGTCAAAGATGTGCGTGTTGTAAAGAAAAAAATCAAACTTGCTTCAACTCCAAAGCGTAATGGTCATGCTACAATCAATTTTGATGCAACTAAATTGAAACCTGGTGCAAGTGTTACAGTAATCTTGCGTGGACGTATTCGAGATGGAAGAATCATTCAACGCAACAACACCCGGGGCCCTATCCCGAAATTAAACAGCTATTCAGTTGCGATTGGAGAAGAGGTAAGGTGTTCCATTTATGTCATTGATTAAAACTTATCGTACATTTCAGCGTCATACAATCGACCCTCGAAAGATTATGCCAAGCCGATGGTCAATTGTTCCTCATTTAAAAGGGTGAACTCGTGAGAATAAAAATAGTCTATATTTGAATTGTTGTAAGTTTTCAGTTTAATATTGTGCTTAATTTGGTGTAGTTGAATATTTTAATAAGAATAAATATTTACAAATAATGTAATTTTAATCTCCACATATATACCCCAAAATTGTTACAAATAAAACAGAATTTAACTAAAATGTGGTGCAAAATCGTTCAATAAAAAAAAGTTTTTTATATATTAACACTATCAAAAATAAACAATATTCAAAATAAACAACAATAATTAAGAATAATAACAACAATATTTCAAAATTTTATTACCAATTATCAATAATTTGAAAACAAAGGATCACATTTCATCTTGACCAACTATAGCATCTTTTGACCAATCTCCTTCACCGTCATCCGCAGCAGAATCAGAATCTCCTCGACGATGTTTTCGTGGAAGTTCACCATTTCCAAGTTCCTTGTCATCCTAAAAACAAATGAATTAATGGCAATTCTTTTCTTTCTTCCCCCCTTCAAAAATTTTCATTCATTTTTTGACACTTGGAAAATTTTTTGTTTTTTTACAAAAATTTATCTATTTGCATAAAACATCATCGGTTTTTCATTCAAAAAAATAATTTTTCTTCGAATTATCAGTGCTGGAAAAAAGAATGCTTCGAAAAATGTACATTTTTGTGATTTGAATGAAAAACCTTCAAAAATGTATAAAAAGGATTAATGGTCAATCAATCGGGTTTCTTCTTCGCTTTATCGCTCCTTTGAAGGGGAGAAGAAAGCAAAGAAGTTCCGAATTAATGAATTGTAAAAATAAAAAATTACTTACCGAATTACGCTTTTTGGGACGTCTACGCATAACACGGGTACATCGAATTGGCGCCTTTTCCATTGCCTTTTCAATCATATTCCGAATATCTTCAACAAAAGCATCATGCCCATCGTCGTGTTTTTTGAAAGGAAATGTTCCGGCCATAATATATTCACCATCAGACACACCACGTTTTTCTACAGTTGATATTAGACCTTTTGGATTGAAAACATTCAGCAAATCCCATCCAAGTTCAGCTCCCAAGTTGATCATCAAAGCCTCAACTATCGAAGATTCTGCTCTGGTGCCTTCAAAAAGGACAAATGCATCAAGAAATGGTTGACTTGCAATCCATGTATTCAAACGTTCAAGACCTTTCACATCTGACATAAAGCTATGTTTCGATAAACGTTGTTTAACATCCCAGGACATTCCAACATATCGTCCGGTACGATGTTCATCAACAATGAGGTAGACCTTGCTTGTTCTAGGTCCCCGTCGACGGACGCGTCGCGCTTCCAAATCAGCAGCCACAACTTTGATCTTATTCGTTACATTGAGGGTTGCCGTCGAAAATGTCGTATGACCGCGAGGGTTATAAAAATTTTTTTCATCAAGTTGTCCTTCTTTCTTTTTCGTCACAGCAGCAGATGTATCAGTTTTAGGAGATGGAAGTGAAACTGCACGTCCGCTCTTGAAAAAAGTTCGAAATCTGGTGAAGGTGGCAAGCATGTTACTTTCAGGAAGAGTTTTCTTTAAAAATCTAGAAATAGCAGTAGCAGAAGATCCTTTAAACCCAATTTCTTCAGCAAGCTGTTTGTAACTTTTATCTATAAACACCACATAAAACACAACAATATTCAAACGAATATCATACCTCGACCATAATCTTTCACTTTTTCAATCATTTTATCAATTTCTTCTTCATCATACACAGCCGCAGACGTATCAACTTTTGGAGTTCGAAGAGGCCGATCAGCTTTATGATAAGAAAGAAGCATTGGACATCCACTCTTGAAAAAATTTCGAAATCGGGTAAAGATGGCAAGCATGTTACTTTCAGGAAGAGTTTTCTTTAAAAATCTAGAAATAGCAGTAGCAGAAGATCCTTTATATCCAATTTCTTCAGCAAGCTGTTTGTAACTTTTATCTATAAACACCACATAAAACACAACAATATTCAAACGAATATCATACCTCGACCATAATCTTTCACTTTTTCAATCATTTTATCAATTTCTTCTTCATCATACACAGCATCAGATACAACAGCTTTTGGAGAAGAAAGCGGCACAGCATCAGATACAACAGCTTTTGGAGAAGAAAGCGGCACAGCATCAGATACAACAGCTTTTGGAGAAGAAAGCGGCACAGCATCAGATACAACAGCTTTTGGAGAAGAAAGCGGCACAGCACATCCACTATTGAATAAAGTTTGAAATCGGGTAAAGAAGCCAAGCATGTTACTTTCAGGAAGAGTTTTCTTTAAAAACTTAGGAATAGCAGTAGCAGAAGATCTTTTAAACCCAATTTCTTCAGCAAGCTGTTTGTAACTTTTATCTATAAACACCACATAAAACACAACAATATTCAAACGAATATCATACCTCGACCATAATCTTTCACTTTTTCAATCATTTTATCAATTTCTTCTTCATCATACACAACCGCAGACGTATCAACTTTTGGAGTTCGAAGAGGCCGATCAGCTTTATGAGGAGAAAGAGGCATTGGACATCCACTCTTGAATAAAGTTTGAAATCGGGTACAGATGGCAAGCATGTTACTTTCAGAAAGAGTTTTCTTTAAAAATTTAAGAATAGCAGTAGCAGAAGATCTTTTATATCCAATTTCTTCAGCAAGCTGTTCGTGACTTTTATCTATAAACACCACATAAAACACAACAATATTCAAACGAATATCATACCTCGACCATAATCTTTCACTTTTTCAATCATTTTATCAATTTCTTCTTCATCATACACAGCATCAGACGTATCAACTTTTGAAGATCGAAGAGGAATTGGACGTCCATTTTCGAAAAAGGTTTGAAATCGAGTAAAGATGGCAAGCATTATACCTTCACCGAGATCTTTCTTTAAAAATTTGGATATACGATCAGCCGCAGTCTTTCCTTTATATCCAATTTTTTCAGCAAGCTGAACATAAGTTTTACCTAAAATCCCAAATTAATCACATTCAATGTATTATTTAAATTAAATAACATACCTTGACGATAAGCTTTCACTTTTTCAATCATTTTGTCAAGTTCTTCTTCATCATACACAGCCGCAGCAGATATACCAGCTTTTGGAGATCGAGAAGGTTTCATGGATGATGAAAGATAATTGAAAAAAAAACCCGGAAGCAGCAACACACAAAACAATTATAAAAGATTTTAATTGATATTGAAAAGTGAAAATCTAAAACGATGAAAGATCTTGTATGCAACTACAACAGGTTTATGAAATGGCTTTTTAACGATAACAATAATTTTATTAAAAATTTTTTGAATAAAAATTGAACGCGAATAGTCTTTTAAAAAAGAAGGAAATAAAAAAGTCGGCGTGAATTTTATTTGATCTTCAAAAACAAAAAGCGTGTCTCAACCAAGAACGATACAGTATAAAACTATTTTACTTTTCGTGCTACAACCATTATAACAACCTCAGTTGTTTTTTTCTACATTATTTTGCTGCTGCTGCTGCTTTTTACACACAAAAATTCCCCGCCCAAATCATTGAAAAAAATTAACTTTTTTATTCCCACGCAACAATTATCATCATTTAAGATAACCCTTACAAACAAAAATGCATTAGTTTTGTTGTAGATTCTCGTGTAAGTTTTATTTGGTGTAGTTGTACTGTAACTTGTTTATCTTTAATTTTGTAGCGCCCAAATACAATGATTTCGTTTGATGAAAGAAAAAAATGCAATCTTCTAGATTTTTAAAATAAAAAACTTTTATTTTTTTTGTGATTTATGATATATGTTGTTTAATTGTTATGAAATAAACAAATTTTTCAAAAATAATTGTTACAGTAATTACGAAAATAATAAAGTTGACACAACTTTGAATATCTTTTTTTTCTATCACCTTTTGAATACAAAATTCCCCGCCCAAATCATTTTTTGTCAACTATAATTTCACAATCGATGCCATTTTCGGAATAAAAACATCTTAAGATTTTACACTTGTTTATCAAATTGTAACAATTAACGATTTTTAGATATTTCATCAATAAAGAATCAAAAGCTAAAAACTACAAATTTTGTGGATGGTGATTACATTGAAATAAACAAATTTGAATTATGGAAGAAAACATTGGAAATTTTGATTCATCAAATCAATCAAATATTGGTGAGGGTGATGAAAATGAACAAGTAAGGATTGCTTTTTATTAATTTAAACTACATTTTCTACATCATCATCCAGAATATTCTGCACCTGGATATAATCCACCTCGACCTGAATACCCTCAACCAGCATATACTCCACCCCGTCCCGATTATGGTTATCAACCAAATCCACCACCACAAAATTATCAACCTAGCCCTTATTAATTGCATTCTTTCTTTTCTATATAAATTTTTACCTACAAAAGCTTTACAATTTTATTACAAATTTAAATAAAGATATATTTTTTGCAATTTTATTAGATCACACTTATTAAAGTAAATAAATTATTTGTTTTGAAAGCAATTATTTGAGATCTTTACTTCCTGATTGATATGGAAAAAAAAGAAAGTCTTAACAATATCAGGTTTTTACGCAACCTTATGGCGCAATATCTTCTTAACTTGCCCTAAGGCATATACCACAATTAAAAAGATAAAAAAAACCCGTCAATAAAAATAAACAGCAACCGCGAAAGTGCACATTTATAAAGGTAACAAAAAAAGCTTAAACCTTTTGCTATCAAACTGGACATTGGAGTTTTAGAAAAAAAAGGTAAAATAAAAAATCGCAGGCGTTTCTTTTTACTTTTTTTTTGATTTTGTTTGTGATTATCACAATCTTCTTCAAAATATATATTTGATACAAAGGATTACTTTTTTGCTTGATTTTGACATTTTCTTCTTTTTCAGGATTTGCCATGGGAGGAAGTGATTTGGAAGAGAGACGGCGATATGCCGATCGACTTCGAAGAATTACATTTTTTGGAGTCCTGTTGAGTACTGTGGCAACAATTGCAAGTGTAATTATTGTTCCACTTGTTTATGGTTATATTCAACGTATTCAATCTTCACTTGTTACAGAATTAGAATTATGCCGAACTGAATCTACTAGAATGTGGAACGAATATACTGTTACCACACAGGTAACATTTTACCATTAATTTGCTTTACTTTATTACTATAAAATTATTTAAGTACATGGGCTTAATGGCTCAACAACCACGTAGATTCCGACGTGGATATCTTCCAAGTCGATATGATTCCGGCTATGGTGGAGATAATACAGGATATGCAACCGTTTCACATCCTTCTAATCCATATGGCGGTGAAAGTCCAGTTGTAAATACACGAGTACCAGCTGTCAACCCTAGTCGTGAACGTTTCCAACCTCGAGATTATTCTGGCATTGAACAAAGCAAATGTTGTGCTTGTGGTATGGGAGAACCAGGTAAAATAAAATGACGATTTATTTCAAAAACAACAGGTAAATCTTAAGGTGATGCTGGCCCACAAGGACCTCCTGGTGACAATGGTGTTGATGGAACTCCCGGAGAAGATGGCTCCCCCGGACCTGATGCAAGACCCGGTGAAAAACCAAACGAACATAGTTGGTGCTTTGACTGCATGCAAGCGCCAGCTGGACCACCTGGAGTTCCTGGAACCAAAGGAAATCGTGGTCCTCCTGGGCAACCTGGTGATAACGGTTTAGATGGTAGAAGAGGCGAGCCAGGCCCAGCTGGACAACCTGGTAGACCTGGTGCATTAGGTGCACCAGGACAAAAAGGACAACGAGGTGCACCAGGAGTATTAAAAAGTGTTCCTGCACCCCCTGGTCCTCAAGGTCCTGTTGGGCCTCCTGGGGCTCAAGGACAAAAAGGACGACCTGGAAATGATGGGAAACCAGGACATCCTGGACGTGCTGGATACCCTGGGGAACCCGGTGCTCCTGGACTTCCAGGAAAGGATGGACCACCCGGAAATCAAGGAACTGAAGGAAGACCAGTAAGTTTGATGTCGAACAAAACATTAAATTACTTAATTTTTATAGGGAGACAGCAATGTATGCAGTCATTGTGCACGTAAGTTTCAAAATATACTTGAATGACAAATCATCTTTAATGACATTACTGTAATTTTTAGCTCCTCGTTTGGAAAGTGGATACAACAATTAAAGCTATTTCACATTTACATAAATTTCCATACAAAAAGCATAATCATAAATATAATTTTCATTTTATTGTTTGTACATATTTGTTGTTTCAACAGTTGCAATTTTATTCTTTTGCCATTTTTTCAAATAAAAAACTTTTTTGCTTTTCATTAAAATGTAGTTAACCGATTAGAAACTATTCATTGGGAAAACTTGACTTTTTAAAATTATTTATTACTATTAAATCCGCAATTAACCAATATATACCCTATGCAATAAAAAAACATTTTTTGATCATGGTCAAACTTGTTTCTTTGTCTGCAAAAAGAAAAAAAAGATATTTTTTATGAACTTTTTTTTTTGTCTCGTTTTTGGTGTTTATCTTTTTTAAAGTTACTTTATCCATTTATTAAAGAATAAATCATTTATCAAACGTCTATAATGTTTCTTTAAAACAAAAAAGCATGCATATTTCGATATGCTGTTGCTACACACATCCGCAACTATGAAATAGAAATTCTCAAAAACATCTATCAATATTTTCACGGATGTTAAAATATAATAACAAAGAATAATTTGCAAATTTATAAACTTGCATTCTTGTTTTTTTGTATCAAAAAAGAAAAATAGATATTTTTAGTTTACAACCTACTAATAGATTTACTGTATAAATAACCATTTAACAACAGCAGAAATCGGAAAAATCTTAAATATGAGACAGTTATCTGAAAAATTTTGCTATTTCATTTAAGCAAAAACTATTTAACAGTTGAGCTCAATATTCGATAGGATTTTTTGAAAAATCTTGGGTTGGCAAAAATTTGCGAATTCTCCAAATAACATGATTAGAGTAACATTAAATGTTCACTTCTAAAACTGTTAAACTCACTGAAATTTATTGGAGCTGGTTTTTTTGCTAATTGAGGAGACATAAATATCATAAATAAAATCATATTTTTACTCCTTTTTCCCAAAAATCTGCTACAATAAAGGCGATGATAGCAAGCAAAAAATGAGGTAAAAACCTTTTCTTGTTACTGTTGCCTTTTTTGATTATTATTGCATAGCCCAAATCGAATTAAAATATTTTACGTCTAAAAACCCTCTTCGATACTTAACGCAACTATGAAATCCGTTTTTTTAAAACTTTAACATAAAAATTTGCCATTCAAAAGAAAATCATGAAATAAGTTTGGGCAAGTTGCATTTTTAAATATCTAAAGGGCTGTAGTTTAAGTAAGTTCAACAGATTCTGTTATCATTGGACACCTGTTTTAGTGATAAATGTTTTAAAATCTTCAAAAAAAGACCGGAAATATTTCTGGTTTCAACAGTTGAAATTTTAATATTATAAATTGAAACTTATATTTTGCAAAAAAGTAAATATTTTATGAATAAACGACCTTTATTTTCAGTGAAGGTTGATGACTTGTTGAAATCAAACATATGCTTTTTTTATTATCTGATTTTCATGTTTTGAAAAATAAAATTTAACCCGTTCAAATTTATGGCCAATGTTTTGCAAAATAATTCAGACATAAAAAAAACTTGTTTAATCTGGCATAATCAACCATTGATAAGCATAGTAACTTTCCGGTTTAAATGTCGCATCATCTCTCGATTCCTCATAAAAATCTGAAAGAAAAGCCAGATCATACGTCAAGCCATGCGCGATAAAATAGAAAGGAAAACAACGGATATAGTTATCAATAAAAAGAATCGTTTGTCTTGATAAACAGGTCTTTGAACAACAAGTTACATATCATTTAACCGTAGATAAAAAAGAGAATCCCTTGATGGAGTAATATATATTGCCGCTTAGTTGAGCTAAAGTCATTGCATTTTTAGTTTTTTTTTCATTGCGCAGTGATTTCATAAAAAGATAAACACAATTTTTTTTCTTTTTTAGGACATGGAGTTTTCTAAACCTTCTGACAAAATGGGACTCATTGAAGAACGTACACGAGAAGCTGACAATCTTAAAAGATATGCTTTTATCGGCATTTCTCTAAGTACAGTCTTAACTTTGATCGGTATTGTTGCTGTTCCTGGCATGTACTCATACATGCAATACATCCAAATGCAACTCGAAGATGAAGTTAATTATTGCCGTGTCCAATCCCGTCTTTTGGGTGACCAACTTCAACAAACTTTAAATAAGAATCCTGTTCTTCGTAAGTATCGTGACACTGTTGCCGCTCAACCTCATCCTCTAAAACAAGCCATTTACGTAGGTCAACACACTAGCTCCCGACAAGCTCGCCAAGCTTACGGTAGTGCTCCACCTGCTGATGACTATAAACAACCCGGATATGCTCCAAAAGATTCATTTGCCCATTCCCAAACTGAAGTTGCTGCTGCAACTGCTCCCGTTGAACAACAAGGAGGAAGCTGTTGCTCATGTGGACGTGGAGAAGCTGGACCCGTTGGACCTCCTGGTGAAGATGGTCATGATGGTAAAGACGGCAATGCTGGAGAAGATGGAGCTCCAGGTGCCCCAGCTCCTGCCACTCCTGCACCAACCGAAGACTCATTCTGCTTCAAATGTGAAGATGCCCCAGCAGGTATAAATTTTTTATTCTTTTCAGTTAAAAAAACTAAATCATTCTAATTTAGGACCTGCTGGTAATGCTGGACCTAAAGGTGCTCCTGGTAATGCTGGAGCTGATGGTCAAGCTGGAGCTGCTGGCAATGCAGGACAAGCAGGAGAACAAGGACCTGCCGGTCCAGCAGGAGAAAATGGGCAAGCTGGAGCTCCCGGAGCTGCTGGCCAACCTGGTACTCTTAATGATGTTCCTGGTACTCCTGGCCCCGCTGGTCCAGCCGGCCCCGCTGGTCAACCCGGACCTAATGGAAACGCTGGATCTGATGGGAACCCAGGACCTGCTGGTCCACCCGGCCCAGCTGGAGATGCTGGCCAAGCAGGACCTAAAGGAACTGACGGTCAACCTGGTTCACCTGGTGAACTCGGTTCCCAAGGAGATGGAGGTAAATCTTTCTTTGTTCTATGGACGTGTACAACAGATCAAATTTTAAGGTTCTTGCTCACACTGTCCTCCTCCTCGAACTGCTCCTGGATATTAAACGCCGCAAAAAATGATGGAATTTGTTTTCCTTTTCATTTGAAATTTTGTTGTTTGTACATATCTTGGAAAGCAAATTTGCATTGTTATAAAAATGTTTCTTTCTCAGACTTTTTGTTGTTTACACATCATATGAAAATCGAAAATCAAGAGCAATCAAAAATGTTTCACCATTTCTGTTGAATCATTATGATTTTATTTCAATCTTTAATACCCCAATATAAATGAAATCAAAATGAATCACTTCCTGTTAAGAAAAATAGGTTTTTTCAAAAAAAACAGAAGCAAAAAAGCATGTCATTTGTTGGCATTTGTCAAAAACAAAATGAGAAAAGGAAACATAAACAAAAAAGTAAAAAAAGCTGGTGTGCGAAAGAAAAAAAGACCGACAATAGCAGGTGACGCGAGTTTTTTTTTCATTTTCAAAAGGCGGAACACCCCACTGAAAAACTTGAGATGTGATGCACGTATAAACTTTTGAGTCGACTGCAAACAAATATATATTTAAAAAGACAACTGTGAAAAAAACTGAGAGCTCAATTAAAGAATACAAAAAATATATTTTTTTAACGCTTTAAGCGGTTTTTTAATACATTTTTGTTTTTCAACTAATTTTGTTTTTTTCTCTTTTTAGGTAGCAATGTTTAAACCAACTTTTTTATTACTGGCTTTAGCTTTAAGCGCTTCTGCCCTTGTAAGTTTCCTTGATCTCAATTTTGATCTTTTTTTCACTTTTATCTGTTTGGTTAATTATTTATTACGCAATTTCAGGTTCTTCAAAAACGCGATACATCTGCTTTAATCAAAGCAAAGTTTGAAGATTTTAAAGATGGCTGTTTTCCCCGAGGGTCTTTAAATGGTTGTACTTGCACTGCAAAAAATTCAGATGGTACTGAATCAACTCAATCCTTTAATTCCGATATTGAATGCAAAAAGCCAATCGAAGGTATAATTTTTGGAAATGAAAAAATTCAATGATTTTTTTGTTCTTTTTTAGTACAAACAATGGAAAATAAAGAAAAACTCAATGAAGAATTTATTGGTAAATTTGGAAAATTGCGTGAAGAATGCTTCCCACGACCAAGTGGTGGCTGTCGATGCAATGAAAAAGATGATCAAGGAAATGATGTTGTTCGGACCTATAACAATACCCATCATTGTAATGGACCAGTTACTCGTGTCAAGAGAGGACAAGTAATGAGCTCATCACAAGATCGTCCAAGTCAAAATGTTCGTGATCCCGTTCGTGAAAAAGCCCAAGCAAATTATGCTGCAGTCGTCAATGAATTAAAAGATAAATTCCGAGGTCTTCGGGAAGGTTGTTATCCACGTCCAAAAGGTTGTCTTTGTGTTACCGGAAAAGATGTTAACGGTCGGGAACTTACTCAACGATTCATGAAAGATGCAGATTGTAAATGCAAAGCAGGATCAGCTGGATGCCCTGCTGCTGCTGGCGCATAAGTGTACTTTTTTGTTTGCTTGCTTTTAACTCATTCTCATTACATTGTATTTTTTTTCATGGGTTTGTGCCAAATAATGCCAAATATTTTGAACTAAATTTTTTTATTGATGAGTAAATAATAATTATATAGCAAAAAGTAAACGGAAATTAAAACTAAAAGCGACAGACATTTTTCTTCACAATGTACATACAAGTAAAAAAAAGCATTTTGCATTTTGCAGAACACCAGAAAAGTTGAACCAAAACAACCTTTTTAAAAAAAGAAAAAAAACAAGATTTAAACCGAAAAAATATTTGCGATTAATGAAAAAAAGAGAACCGGAGTACTGAGATGTGCGAAGAAGTCATGCTACCAATACTCAAAGTAAGTTACGCCGTCTTCGCAAAAGTGGCACATTTTATAACTTAGATCATCTTTTTCTTATGGTAATAACAGCAGACCATACATGGCTAAAGAGATTTATTTATGGTATTTTTTAGTAAATTTTTAAGTTTTATCTTACTCGATTTTGTCCATTTTGTTGTGGTTGTTGTCCAACTTGACATACTGATTGACCAGGACATTGATAATTAGCATTGCATGAACCAATTTGAACACCACCGGTGCATGAGCATTGACTGTCCCGTTGGGGTTGGGTTGATACATATGGAGCTGGGGTAGGTAAATTTCCTGGTTGAGCATTATTTGCTGTAAATTTAATTAATTTTATAAAACTTGTATGTTTTTTGTTTTGAAAGCTTACAAGAATCCCAAACGCAAACTTGAGCATTGGCATCAAAAACTGTTGCAGGTGCACAAGGCATACGTTGCCAACGTCCACAGAAAAGATTGTTTGGTGCAGGTTGGCATTGAAGGAAGTGAGTTCTTGATTCTGGATCAGTAGCAAGAGGATCAACCATCCATGAGCAAATTCCTTGGTATCGAGCATTTTGGGTACCACCTTGAACAAGGGGACAAGCTTGTGGTTGAACAACAGGTTGTTGGGGTTGTTGTTGGGGGCAGTATTGTTGTTGAGTAGTTGTAGTTTGGCAGTTCTAAACAAAAAATATATTGTTTTTGTTTTAGGAAAAAATTTGTTAAAATGCAAAACATAAAAGAATTATCAAAGATAAAGGGTGGATCTGTGCTTGCAGAACTTAAATGTACCGGTTGTTGTTGTTGTTGTGGAGGAGCTTGTGGTTGCATTTGTTGAGGTTGTTGGGGTTGTTGATTATTGCAAACACATTGAGGATTTTGCATTGTTTGTGGCATTGGTTGTTGTCCAGGAGGGCAGACACATGCAGATGATTGAATTGGGGATTGTTGTGGTTGTTGTTGCTGTTGGGGTTGTTGTTGTTGGGGTTGTGGTGAGGGAAGTTGTCCAGGGTATTGCTGTTGGGAGGAAGGAATTTGTTGTGGTTGCTGAACAGAGGGTGATTGTGGTTGCTAAGAAATATTAGTGAAAGAAAAGTGTGTGTGATTTTTATAGATAATATCAAACGTGCAATTTTAGTGTAAGTGTGCAAATAAATTAAACTTCTCTCTTTGAAAGCTTACATTATTTGGTGGGTTATAAAATTGTTGGCTTTGTTGATCGTTGCATTGGCATGGAGGTTGTTGTTGTTGCTGGCAGCATTGGTCGCGGTATACTGTAGGAGTAGAAGTCTGAGCCTGAATTAATTATTGGGGGTAAAAATGTTCAATTTAAAAGGGATGAGACAGTATAAGGGGTGCGGAGCATAATAATTTGGGGGAAGTTTGGAGAAAATGGGTAAAATTGTAAATTTTGAACTGAAGCAAAAAAGATGACAACAAAAAAGATTTTTAAAAATAAATGGAAATTAAAAGGGATCGGGGATTTTGGATGAATTTTTAATAGAATTTTTGAAGCATAAAAGCATGATCAATCCAAAGCGTTGCTACGCACCCCATTGAAGTCAATGCTCACATTCAAGCAAACACAATTTGTTTGTTGACCGGGGCATGGACATTGGGGAAGATTTTGTTGGGATTGCATTTGGGGTGATCGTCGGACAAGTTTACTGTTGCGAGAAACGGTAACAGGTTCAAGGATTTCGGGGGTTGGGCAAACGCAGTTATTTTCGCCATTAGGGCAGGTGCATTGACGGGGAGCTTGACGAAGTTCTTGGATGGTGAACTAAAAGTAAATATATTATTGTAATATGCATATTTTGAAATAAACACTGTTATAACCTCAAGATCTTTTTCAGTTGGACAGAATTGATAGTTTGAAGAGTTTGGACCATCACAGAGTTGTTGTTGACGGCGGATTGAACGAGTTGTTTTACAGCGGCGAGCAGAAGCAACAAATTCATATCCAGGAAGGCATTCCCGCAACAACCAAATGCCCAAATCTTTGCTATAATATGTATTTATTTATTGATTTGTATATATTTTCTCTAGTAAGAGATAGTATCGGATTACTTTACAAAACTTATAACAATAGGGAAATCTTTTGAAATGCTATTCATCGTTTTACTTTTTTTGTTTCACAAAAAAACTATGCATGTTTCTTTTATTGAAAAGTAACTAGTTGAGAGTGAGGTTTTGCGCATGAAAATTTTTTTTGCCTCCTGAAAAGCGCGTCAAGTGTTGCTAATAACAAGTGGTCAGCAAGTAAGCCGATAAAGCACTACTATTTGCTTCTTCATTGCTTTAGGTATATGCTTTGTTTCCCCAAAAGAAAATAAAATAAAAGAAGAGATATTTTTTGAGCACTTTGGTTGGGTTTCTTGAGCAAAAAAGCTATTCAAAATGATTGATCACAAATATATTGAAAGCAAAAAAAGACACTTTTAAACCAAATGATAATATAAAAAAGATGCATTCTTTCTTTCACAAAAGAATGTTGTTTAGGGAAAAAAATGAATTAGCTCGAGTGTTTTTTTTTATTCATAAAAAAGAAAGTAACTCAGGTATTTTTTAATACTGGGTCGCAAAAAGCAAAAACATGTTTTATACTGTGTTTTTTTTCTCTTTTTTGTTCGGAATTTAAAAAAAAGAGAATCGAATTTCTAATGTTCAGACTATTTTTTTGAAAAACCATAACTGAACGCTTTTTTTGTTCAAAAATTTTGCATTTCCGGTCAGCTTTTTAATAAACAAATGAAAGTGGAATGAAATGTTTTTTTTTTGAAGAAAAAAAAACTTTCTACGATGCTAAAGATTTTCTAGTTTATCTTTAAAACAGAAAAAACTTGAAGAGACTTAAAAAAATTGTTGATATAAAGGTTAATAAGAAAAAAAGTGTGTGAAATGTCTTTAAGTTCTACAAAATTTATAATGTTGTTCAAAAAACTTAAGAGCTTGTAAGAACTTTTAAACAAATATTACTGCATAAAATTCTTTTTAACCTTTGGTTTTTGCAATTTCAAGTAAAATAAAATTAATTGACAACTTACCGGTCACCAGTGTCAAGGTTTTGTTTGACACATTCGACATATCGTTCTGGATCTCCTGTGGCACGAGGGAAACCTGGAAGTTGGCAAATATCACCAAGGATAGCTTGCCAATATTGCGGTTCTTCTGTATTTGAAAGTTTTTCTTCACCAGTTAATTCTTTATCATTTACGGCAAAAGCTAAAATTTGTAATAGTTTTTTTAAAGAATAAAGTAAAATTTTGCAGTCATAAGAAATAGAAGAAATAAGAACTTCAATGGGATAAAGAAAATATAAAATACAGTACCAAAAGCTACAATACAGCTAAAAGCAATGGAAAGTCGAAGAGTTGACCGCATTTTTATTGCAATAATATTAAGTAATACCTAAAAAGATAGAAAAACTTTTTAAAAAATTCGAGATAAAATACAAAATGTGAAAAATGCACGCAATCACAATTTTGGTTTTCAAAAAGTTTAAAATGTTTCTTCTTTTTAAATATATATTTATATATTTTTAGGCATATCAGCTATTTTGAAGAAGCTGAAGACAACCTTTACTGTGATGAGTGAAAGCAATGGCTGATAGAAGCCTCCTGGAGGCTCCCTATATGAGGACTGAGTTGGGGCGGCCTCATCTATCTTTCCGACCGGATAGCATTGGTTTTTTGCACCTTCATATTAGCAATGCATCATCTTGAAAGGGGGGACAGTGCTTAGTTAAAGAAGAACGGTGTGTTCACAATCTCTCTTTTTTTTCCTTTTCTCTTTTTTTTATCGTATGCTGAAGAGGCGCAAGCGCACTTACCTCATTTTTTTTCTTGCTTGCTTGCTTCTGCTGGCTTTCTTCTGCTTTTTTTGCCCCTGTTGAAATCATGTGCGGGAGAAGACCGCCCGCAGCGATTCCCCTTCTTTCTTCTCTCGTAGCGTTTCTTTTACATCATGAAAGCTCAGACGGTTTAAGATATTATGTTGTAAAAAACCGTTTACTCTCTGGCACACTCAAAGTGTTAGAAGTATTTTTTTTGTTTAAAAAAATAAAGAAAAGCAAAGATTGTGCGTTTGAAACTGAAGCAATTGCATAAAAAAACTTCTGAACCAAACAATCACAGATAAAAAAGCATGAACAAAAAAATAGCTACTTGAAGTGCAAATTTTAATTACATATTTTGATCGTGACTTGGTTTTCAATTATCCTTTTCCGAAACATCTTTGAAAAAAAAAGAAATATGAGTTTTGAGTACAATCATTTTTCTAATCAAGCTGAAAAAAATATCTTTATCCGATTATTAAAAAACCGGATATATATGCTATTATTGCTTATCATTTATGCATTCTTTCCTTTTTTTGTATATTTCATTATAATCATTGAAGAACCGGAAAGTCATTTGAAAGTTTAACTTAGGTCGGCTTTGTTTACCTGACTATCAAAAAAAGAATAGAAATCGATGCTTGACGATTGAAACCGGTGGATTCAAAAAAGAAAAAATATATTAAAAAAATGACAATCGCTTCCGCAAATAGTGACCGGTTTAATAAGGGAAAAAAAGATACTATTTCTTTCTCTTTTTTTTGAAAAGAAATAAAAAGTGAAATAACTTTCTAATATTTACTTTTTTCTTTTTTTTTAAAACAACGGAAGAAAAATATTCTGCTTCATCTTCTTCTTTTTTCTTTTTGATGATTAAAGAAAAATGGAAGAACTTCTTTTTTTGTGCATAATTTATTTTTTTTTGCATGATAAATAAAAAAACAAATATTATAGTGAAAAAACTGTCAAAAAATGACGAAGAAGAAGATTAAATGCTACCATGAAAAGTAATCTTCTTTTCTCGGGCAATTTGGAAGGTTAAAAAAAGTGGACAATAGACAATTAAAAAGAGTTTTTTAATAATAAAAAAAGTTTCAAGCTTATTGGCATTGATCAATGATGATCTTTGTTGCATGAAATCAAATATTTTTTCATTTATTTGTTAAGAATTCTTTTTTCCTTGTTAGCTCTTGATTATTCACATAGTTACCAGTTCTGTAACAAAAACTATCTACAAATACAAAAAAAAGCTTTTTTACTTTATATTTGTTTTATCATTCTTTATTATTTGTGTTTTATGACTCTTTCTTTCTTTTTTTTCTATTATACAATCATATTTACTACTACCATAATATCAGAGACATAAAAAAACATATCGTTTTTTGTCCTCCTTATTTCTTTTTTTACCATTACTGATCAGAATAGAAATATAAATTTTTTTAATAGGTGAAAAAAACTGAGCTTTACCCTTAAGGACTTAGTCATCGTTTTTGGATGGGGATGGTTACTACTGCTCCAGTAAAAAAAAAGAAAAGAAAAATAAGGTAGCTATTTTGAACAAGCAATTTTTGTAACTCTTTCTTCTCAATATTTCTTTTTTGATTTTTGAGTAAAGAGGTCTTAAACGCGGAGAAGAACTTGATATTGCAGGCAGAAGCAGCAGTCATTCTGCTTAGTCGTCTGAGTTCTTTTTTTTTGTTTAAAAAAAGCTAAACGGAAAAACTTTTCCAAAAAATTTAAAAAAAGAAAGGAAGGGTCCATGTGGTACTTCAAAAAAACAATATATCGTTCAAGTACTCAATTTTTGGACAAAAGGCATTTTTGTGACACTTATCAGATTTGCAAGCTTTTTTTGAAAAGCAAAAATTTTACCTTTTTTCTTCTTCAAGCTTATTTTAAGAAACTTTGTTTTTACCATGTCAAGTAACTCTTAAAGTACTTCTTCGATTGCTCAACAATTATTATTATTACTATAATTCCCCCTCTCTCCGATAAGCAGGAAAAAGGAATGAAGAAAGAGCATTTCAGTTTTTTGTAAAATGACCATGTCTTGCATGAATGTTTTTGTAATTTGATAGTTTTTGCATTCTTTGTTCTTTAAAAAAAATATTGTTTAAAAAAATGAAGAAGAGTAAACCAGATTTATCAAGAACAAAATCCGATTCAAAAGTCAAAAAAAAGTTGCTACACAAAAGAAGAAGAAGAAACAAAAAAAATAAAATTATACAATTATCCGTGTTTTTGCCAAAGAATTTTTTCACTGCACTTTTTTACCATTATATTGCTTTGAGACATTGTATTTCAAGACACCAGTACCACGACCAAGTAAATATTCTAATTTTAAGTTAAGTCTTAAAAATTCTAATACATGATCATAAGCGCTGCGGCGCTTGTATGCTCCTTTGTAGGGTGCCATAACTTTTTGAATTGCTTCAGTTGCTTCAAGAAGATTATAATGTGGAATTCGGGTAAAGAAGAAGTGATGTGCAACATGACCTAAAAATGAAAAATGAAAATATATAAATTTAGAAAAAGTTTTTTACCATCAGTAATATGATGCAAAGCAGAATCCATTCCAAAACCATAGTATCGATCAATAGTTTGTGCTTGACCTTTTACAAAATTCCATGTACCTTCTTCATAAACTTCAATTTCTTCATCTTGATGTTGAAGATAGGTAATCATGACCATCCAAAATCCTTGGAAAAGTAATGGAACATAATAATATTTGATAAAATTGTAGATACTGTAATTGCATAAATGAAAAGCTACCTGAAATTATTTTTATTTGATTATTATTTTATTTACTCATTATTTATATTTATCTTACGCATGCACAGATCAAGCAAAGACCACCACTGACAACGCATTGAATTCGTTCACGGGTATTACTAAAGAGACGAGACCAAGGCCAAAAGTGTGAACCATCTGGAAGACCAGCAACGGTATAGATGGGATTCCATCTAAAAATATAAAAAAATGGAATTAATTTTATGCATTTGTTCATTGAACTCATAAAACATCACACCATATTAATCGTCTGTGATAATAAAATTTACAGTTCTTTGACACAAAGAATAATTGCCTTTTTTTGCGCCACACATAATAAAATTGCAAAAAAATAGGAAGAAAGAAATGGAACGAACCTAAAGAAACCACTTAATGGAAATTTTGCAAAATTTTTTGCAATCCAATCACGATCAAGATGATCATTTTCAGTTACCCATGGATGGCCTTTATCTTTATCAATATGTGATGTATATTGATGATGTTGACGATGAGATTTTTGCCATGGCCAAAATGGTGCAAGAATTGGTGCATGTGCAATATGTCCACATAAATCATTTAACCATGTATAATTTGAAAAACTTCCATGTCCACAATCATGTCCAACACAAAATAATGAACTTGCAAACATACCCGTAAACCAATACCTAAATTGTTATTCTTCAGTATAAAGAACAAATAAGCAAAGAAAAGAGATAAGAACATACCATACTAAAAGTCCGGTCCAGCCGGCATAACCTTCTACAGTAGGCAAAATATAATAAAGTGCCCCCAAGATCACAAAATCTTGAATTAAAAAATAAATAGATTTTAATGCATTTTTTTCAAAACAATGCGGTGGAATAGCATTTTTAATTTCTTCTAAAGTTGGCAAATTCTTAACAGGTTGAACAATTTCTTCTTCAGCAGATGCCAAAATTGTTTGAGTTACAGATGGTGGAGCCATCTTTGACAGCTTTTTCTTGACTTTACTCAAATTAAAATCTTTTACCTTTAGCTTTTAGGCTATTATGTAGTCCTTTTTGGCGGTCCGCCTTAAAAATAGGCTGTTCTGCATTGAAAATGGAAAATACTCTTTTTTTATATTTGTACATGCTATGTCTAGGTGAAACCATCCGACGTTAAAGAGGTGAATTTAAAATATGGCGTGATCTGTTTCTTCTTTTTCTTCACTTTTTTTTTGAGAGAGAACAGTTTTGTCTGCTTGAGGAAACACATCAAGCCGGCACCATTTTTAAACGATACATGTGCGCTTCATTTTAAAACGCACGCAACAAATAAAAAAAACATTTTGAGCGCACTTTGTTCGATTGTCCTTCGACCTATCGGTCAGTCTACGTGAAGAAAAAGGTGTAAGGGACAACAAACATAAAAAAAAGTCGTGGAAAAAACACAAAATGTGTATTGTTTGATAACGACTCATACATCGCTTTTTTAAGAGTATTACTTCCAAATTTTCAAATATTTGTGCATTTGCACATTTTAATTTTAAAAAGCGTTGAACAGCTATTTCTGGTATTTCCATCATACATGATGATGGATACGATTCACTGCTGGGAAAAATTTAAAGATGTTTAAAGGAGGATAAAAAGTTTTACAACAACTGTAAAAAAATTTGCAATCAGAAATCTTTTTAGAAGCATTCCAAAAAGTAGCCGTAAAAAACCGACATTCCCAAAAAGGAGAATTGATTTGTCAATCGGTTTTGTTTCAAAAGGAAAATATTAAAATCCATCATTAAAAAGTAATATCTTTTCACTTTTTCGGAACTGCTAGTTTCACTGATAAATAAATGATAGATTTTTAATAGTTTTATTGAATAAAAATCTTCCGCGGAAAAGAATTTTTAAAATTCAGTGAAGAAAAATAAAATCTCTGCATTACTTGGAAACTGATTTATACAAAGATGCAAGCAAGAAAAAGAAAAAACCAAATGGCAAAGCAAAAGTGATTTTTTCAATAACACTTTATCCCTTCAAATGGCAGCATATGATAATGAAATTGAAAATTAGAAATTTGGTTTTATAGAAAACTGGATCCAAAAATTACTAAGTTTTAATCAATTTAATTCGTTAAAACCATAACTCAAACTTCTCGAACTCTTTAATTCATGCTAATTTTTCTCTTCTTCTTTACAATCACAATCTTGTTTGAACATTCAAATTCAAAAATTCATTCACAATTTTTTTGCTCTCAAAAACGTAAAGTTTCATTTGTTTCTGCTGCAAAACAAGTTGAAATTTGTTCAAACTTCTTCGTCAAACTTTTTCCTCTACTTCTTTTCTTGCTGTTATTGATTGTGTTTGGTTGGTTTGGTGAAGTTAAAAATGAGTAACGATGCTAATGTAAGTTTTTATTTTTATATTTTATTTGATCAAATTTATTTTATATTATTACAGATTATTGAATGTCCAATTGCGATAAAATTTACAATTCCTGAATATATCTTGAAGCAATTGGAACCTGAAGTTGGTCTCAGAACTGAATCATTCGATACATTCAATTTTTACGGTATTAAATACAAGCTTATAATACGACCAAATTCTGTAATTAAAAGAAAAGAAGGAGAAACTCTTGTTCTTTTATATTTTGATTGTCCTTATGCAATGAAATTGAACATGAATATTAATTTATTTCTTCCAACAACGACTAGGCGATTTACGGGAACCAATCTTGAAAGTTCAAAAGAACATGGAGTATGTATCTGCAACTTTGATGAACTGTTTACCCCTGAAAAGGGATTCTTTTTTGATGGAGAAATGGTTATTAAAATGAATGGTATTTTAACTGTTGAAAAAGAAGAAGAGCTTTTGACTGCTGTTGAAGAACTCCCTTCATTTGATAATCCTTCAGATATATTGTGTTTAGGATTGTGGAATCAAGATGAAGATAAAGATTTTATGTTTGTTGTTGATGGGCGTGAAATTAATGTAAGTTTTTTATACATATAAAAACCATATTTGTTCATTGAAGGTTTTTTTGAACAATCATTGTTTATTATTTGTTTATGTAAAAGTCATTTAAGTTGCATTTATTAATATTTTTAGGCACATAAAGCTGTTCTTCGTGCTCTTTCTCCTGTATTTGCTGCAATGTCTACTGTGAAGTTTAAAGAAGGTAAAGAAAGTAAAGTTGAAATTAAAGATTTTCCATTTGAAATTGTGGAAATGGCAATCAAAACTTGCTACCATGCCAGCCTTGTGCCATTATCTTCTTTGGAACAGAAACTTAAACTTCTACAATTCTATGATAAGTACGATATTAAAGTTTTAAAAGTAAGTTTTGGTTTAAAAGTTAAACTTTAATGAATTTTCGTTGTTTTAGGATAAACTTGAAAAGTATCTGTTATCTGTGATCAATGAAATCACTGTTTGCCGTTTAACCAATGCTGCTCTCCTATCAAATGCTGCAAAACTTCAAAGAGAATGTTGTGAATTTCTTGGTGATTGTCTCAAGAATACCAGACCAGTTGTTGATTTGAATATTCTTAATCAAGATATTGTAATGGAACTATTCTCTGATGCCTTTGTTCATGTCTCAAAGTAATTGATGAATTCTTTTGTATTAATAATTATATGCTAAATTGATCTTTTTCATTTATATTTGTGTACCTCGTTTTTGTATTGACTTGAATTTTGGATAAATTAAAACTTCTTTGAAATCACTTATAATTAGAATTCATCAATTACGTCTCTAAGTAATTGATGAATTCTTCTTTTTGTTTAAAAAATTTTGTGCTCTCTTTCATTTAGGTTTTGTACCTATTTTTGTATTGATTTTTAATGTAACTTTTTTGGTATCACTTTTGTATTCAAATTAATTAAATGCATTTATTATTTATTTAGTATATTTTGATTGTTTTGAAAGAGTGATTTGAAAGCATTTTATAAAAAGAAATAGCAATTTTCAAACAATTTTTTTTTTATTGCAATAGGCTTTCACTTTTAATGAAAAACATTATTATGACGTGGCATTTTACGTTTTGATCGCAGAGGATATCGACATAAATGCGTGCATTGAGAATTCTCATTTTCCTTACATTGTGAGAAACAATACATTCCATCGGGACACTGAAAAACCTAATTAAACCTAATTTATTGAAAACATTAATTTTTTTTATTTCTATATTAGAAAAACAAGAAAGTCATTGTTGATCAATAATATTAATTGTTCAGCAAAAAAAAATTTTGTTTTCAAAATAATTTTTGTCATTTTGTGATGCAAATTTTTAGCTCAGAGATTGTTGTTACAAAAAAAAATTCTTTCCTTTTTCAAAACAAAAGACATTTTTTAAAGCAATTGAATTTTTAGCATCTTTAGCAATTGTTGTTGCGACTCCGACTCATGAGTTAAAATCAGAGTCGACAAACTCGAAAGATCAAAGGACTGATTTTGTCGACTGATCAGTTGCAGTCACCAAAAATCAAAAGATACACAACAGTGTCTTCAACTTATTTTAAATAATTGGCTACTTTTCTGCTTTCTACGCAGAATTTTAGTAAAAAAATATAATATTTAAAGAACAAACCCGGATATCCGTTCCTCGATTTTGATAGCACGGATATCCACTAGCATGACTCCCAACAGCAATGAAAAAATAAACAACAAGAAGAAAACGCATCATAAAAAGCATTAAAACTAAATAAAATGTAAAAATGATGTGTCTCAGTCTTACAACAAATTATTAGAATCGATTTTTTAAATGAATTTTTTACGACAAGCACTTATTGAATCAATTAAGATTTTATAAATGTTGTATTAATGAATAAATTTATACTAAAAAGCTATTATTGTTCTATAAAAGCATGGAACTGATTGTGATAAAAACTTCTATACTGTAATAAAAAGTAAAACCTACTATTTTGTAAATCTCGATACTTTTTAGCATTGCATTTATTAATTTGTACTCAAAATTTATGAAACATCAAATATTCTGATAGATTGTAATTACAACTTTTAAAACATTTTTGCTCAGAATAATGTGTTTTTTAAGCATTTTTTATTTAAAACAAAATCGGAGATCAGACTTATAGAAAAACAATGACCAATAAAAACAAAAGCCGCTTAAGTCATTCAAATAAAAAAAACTACAAATACTTTGGGCTTTTAATAAAAGCATAAAGTAATTGTCTTAATATTAATTAAGGAGTTTTAATTGGTTTAATTAATTTTTTATTCGTTGTAATTTTTTTGAATTTACTTCAAGGTTTTAACATCCGAAATAACTACAGTTGAAGTTATAACATTTTTTTAACAAGGAAATAAGCTCAATTATTATGTTACTTTTTTCTTGTGATGTTTCATTTAAGTTTTTATGACTCAAAACGGCAGCAAAAAAATGAACATTTCTGAATTGTAGCATCTCAAAAATGTTTCTTTTTTTCACTTATATTTTATTTCTGTCTGCCAGAAATACATTATTAAACGTGGAAATTTAATTTTCAGTTATGGAAGTATTTATTTTGTGTTCGCAATCTTATAATTTTTTTCTTTTTATATATGCTTTTTTGGGTAATATATAAAGGTTACCGATGATGTAAATTTTTCGACAACCGTAAGAAACATTGAACATTGTAAAAAAATGCCGTCTTTTGCTTAATACCTATTTTATGAGAATATTTCATAGGTATTAAAAGCATGTCTTTCTTTTGTTAAATTATGACATTTTTCAATGAATAGTTTTTCTTAAGAATTAGGGAAAAACTAATTTCATTCAAATTCAATAATCTTTTTGTGACAGCAATTTTGACAATTGTATATAAATACAATTTAGATTGCCATTTGTACTTAGATCAATTAAGTAACTAATTTCCCGAGAAATTCCTTTCATGTTTATTTGTATTAATACTTTTTTTTGCTGCTGCGTGTTCCTTTTACTCTCTTCCTCCACAGACAAAGTTTCACAATTCATTTGCACTTTTGCCCTTTCTTTCTTCTTTTCTTTCTTCTCTCTCTCTTGTTCTTTTTAAGGGATGTTGCCCCGGCTTTGTTGATGATGACCACTAACACATATAATTAGCTTTTCTGGAATAAAATAAGTTAAAGGAGCTAAAAATGTGTCAATTTTCCTTATCATCAAAGTTATTGAAGAGATTTTTCTCAACTTTTAGAGAGAGAAAAAATATGACGCATTTTTGCAAGAACAAAAATATATGAATTGAGTACAGATGTTTTTCTTTTCTTTCTTTTTTGCTTATTTTATTAATTTTTGTTGTTTTTCTTCTTCATCTTCAAATGAATAAATATATGAACCAATTTAGCATGACTCTTTCTTCTTTTGGCTGCAGTTTATTTTTAAATACTTTAGTGTTTAATATATATTTCCTAAAGACTTGTTAATGAAAAAATAAAATTCTTTTTTTCATTTAGAAGTTCTTCCTTTTTCCACTTCTTTTTTTTCCATGTAAAAGGATTAAGGTTCTTGTTATTTCAATAAAAGCCATACCTTTTTTTCTTCGTTCTTTTCGACAATGTTATTTTGTTATTTGTTTCCTTAACACTGTTTATTTTTGATAAATTAGATTTATTATAGAAAAAAAAGAAAAATAAAACATATGGCGGAAGAAAGAACGAATAATTTTCAGTCGTCAATTCCAATAACAAGTATAAGCTCATGTATTTTATTACCAAAAAAAGGGCAGCAAAAATCTTATGATTTAGTCAAAAAAGTTTCTTTACCATTATATTCGTCTTCGTCGTTAGCAGTAAATATGCCACTTACACGAGCTTCAAGTTGCCGAAATTATCATAAAGTCACATGGCAAAAAAGTTATAGTTCAGAATCTTTAAATGGAAAATTAAATCCATATTATTCAATAAGTGGGGTAAGTGAAATAATTTAATTTTTAATCAAAAACATTTTTGTGTTGGACTTTTAACTTTTAATCTGGTCGTTTTTGTTTAATTAATTGTGTTAGAAAACAAGACTAGACAATAAACTTTCAATTTATTTCCGGTCAGGAAACCTTATAATTGTTTTATAGTAATCCTTTCCTGACCATTATTTTAACAAAATTAAGAAAAAACGTTTTTCAGAATTCAGTTCCCTATGAACCACAAATTGATTCAGCCAGTAAATTATGTTGTCAAGTCCTGAAACTTATTACATTTGTATTAGCATTTACAATTTTTATATTTTTTGCTCAAGGTTTAATGTATTTTGTGTATACAGTAGTCTACAATAATGTTGCAACAAATAATATGACCAGAACACCATCGGCACGTCAAAGTATTCATAATCTTTTTGGACCCGTTGATGACATGCATTGAATATTCTTTTTCTTCCTTCTATGTAATTTTACATTTAACACGTTGCTACTTTTTTACGGGTAAGTATTAAAATTATACAAAACCTTCAATTTTAAAAAGTTACTTTTCTTTGAAGGTTAATAATCAATTTGTTGCCTTACTTACTGTTGACGTTTTCACTCAAGAAAAATAGAGGAGAAAAAAAATCTGTCAAGCAATTGTTCATTGTGTAAATATTCTAATACATAACTGGTGGTATTATGTGCTGATGATTTATTTTCAACGTTAAAATCAAAAAAAGTCCAAATGTCAGGCTTTATTGCTCCTAATGTCAACAAGATTTCTTACCTATAAATTTTGGAAACTTTATAAACTTTTTTTTCATTTTTTTGATATTTCAAAACGCGTTAAAAGTTTGTAAAATGAAATTTTTGATTCTTTTATTCGTTTTTGTTGTCGTCGTTGGAGGGAATCCAGCTTTAATGACATCAAATACTTATCCTGGATCAGGGGCATCTGGACAATATCAAACCCAAAATCAATATCCAAACCAATATCAAAGTCAATATCCCGGTCAACAACAACAACAGCAATCAGGATATTATCAACGCCCTGTTTATCGAAGTTTGTTTTTATATTTAAATTTAATTTTTTTCATAACTTATTACTATTTAGATGGCATGATTTCTCCTGTCAATTATACCCCATATCTTCGTACTCGAAATGTCAATCCTCAAGAACAAGAAATGCGTATCCTTCCATATCCATCACAATATACTGCACAAAATCGCAACAATAACAACCAAAATCAAGATTCAAACAATCAAAATCCACGTCCATCTAATTAATAAGGGTTTAAATTTATAATAATAATAATTTCGATTTGATACATGTATTAATAAAAATTATTGCAAGAAAAAACTAATATTGTTATTTTTTTAAATCCAAAAATCAAGTTATGCAATAGTAACGTTTATTCTAGTTTCCCAAAAAAGGTTACTTTTAATTTCTGCTCTATTTAGTATTTTATTCAAAAAAATTCTTGTTTTTATTCTCTGGATATTGTTATCGTACCAGTTGGTACAGTGGTCATTGTGTCATAAATATTATGAAAGTAATAATTGTTTCTATCCACTTTTTTGCGAGATAAAAAGAGTAAAAAATAGCAAAATTTGATCCATAATAATCCACAAAAAATGATGTTTTGCAAATGTTTGTTGGTTCTTTTTTGTTATTTTATTTTTATTTCGGCATTTCCATCTTCAAACGAAAATTCAAAACCTGATGAACATGATTCATCAAAGTCGTTGACTTCGGCATCTGATTCAACAACACCTTTACCACATTCATCAGTTGCAAATTCTCCAATTGTACCACAAGTTGTCTACCATAATAATCAACCTCTGGTCAGTAAGACATCGTTTAAAGATTAGTTTAAACAACAAATTTAAAAAGCAGCTGCATTTTTTTGTTAAATTTTTGGCAGTTTTCATAATCATAAAAAAACAAGTTTTTTACAAAATATTGTGTTTTCTAAAAAAGTTATTTATAAAACTAATTTTTAGAACACTATACAACGTGTTAAACGTTCCGTAATCAAATTTGATCATCGAAAGCATCATGAAAATATCTATTCTATTGCAAGTGGTGAAAGAGGAATTCGATACATTGAATAAAAAAAATTTCTATCTTTTTAAGCTTCATTATTTTTAAAATCTTGTATATCGTTTTTTTGCTCTAATAATAATAAACCTGATTTTCTTAAGAAATTAAAACCGCTTCACACGCAATTCATCTTTTTAAAAATTTTTTTTTAAATTTTCATTTTTTCTCTCCAGGGGGTTCCTTAGAAAGTACATCTGTTTTAGTGACAACCGGCTATTAAAAATACTTTCAAACAAACAAAAATCTGATTTTTTAACTGACTCGAAAAAAAATAGTTGGAAATCAAATTCAAATTATTGTTCTTTAAAATCAAAAGGAATAATTCGTGTTCAAGGTTTTCTTTTTTTGGCAATCTTCAAAAATCTTTAAAAACCTCTACCTCTTTTTTCACATTAAAATCAAAGTCAAAACAAAACACCTGGAACCAGACGATTATGTAAAAAAGTCATTTCGTTCATTTTTTTGTCTTTTTTGCAAAATTTTAAAAGCTTTTTGCGCATGTTTTTGTAGATCTTTTTTTTAAAAAAATCAAAATTTAACTAATTTTTTAGCGGTTCAATGCTTTCTCTTTTTTTGTCTCTTGTCATTGTCATTTTTAAAAAAAGAAGCAATGCTTTTTGAAAAATGACCTCTTTCTTTTAAAATCTTTTGATTTCTTTGCGATTAAACAAAGAAATGCAGCAAAAAAAACGATTAAAGTCATGAGCCTTTTTCTTCTTTTTGTTTGGCAACAAATTTGCCGACGATTCATTTCATTTTTTCTGATGACAGTATTTACATTTAACTGTTGCAAAAGACGAATTTATTCAAGAGAAGATCCATTTAAGATTTTTTTGTTTTCAAAAAAAACTAGACATCTCTAGATAAAATTTCTTTTCTTTTTTCTTCTTCCCAGCATTTATATGTTTCTTTCTTTTCAGACTTGTTACGCTTTTTTTTAACGTTGTTACGCAAGAATCAGGAAAGCCGTGGAAACCCCATCTAAACAAAAATCATCATCATCTTATGGTAGTAGAAGTATTGTGTGAATGTTTCTTTTCGATTTCATTCAATTTATAATTCATTTTGCGATTTTTAGATGAGTGCCTTTTAAGAGCGCGAAAATCGAGTGGTCAACGCAACTCACTCGCCTCTTCATTTAACGCTACTTTTTTTTGTGTATTGAATTAAAACCTGTTAATTGCGTGATTTTGTTTAGATGATGCTTTTTTGAATTTCTTGTAAGATTTAATTCTATTTTGTTGAAATAACATTTATTCTAAAAGAAAAATCTAAATAAAATGCTTGATAAAAAGGTCCTTGAAAATCAAAAGTCATTATGTAAAAACATAAAAAACAGCAATATATAGATTTTTGTCATTTCCGGCTAACTCAAGGACACTTATCCCAATTTATAATTTTTTAGTATTAGTTTAAAATAACAACAACCTCTCTACAACCTTCTATCATCTTCCATATGTTATGATTTTTTAATGCTTCATTAAAAATTTATATTCTCTGACATCTTTGAACGGCGCGTGCCTTGTTTTTTTCACAAAAGACCCCCGAAAATGTTTTTTTTTCTGTGTTGTTTTTATACATAGCGGAACATCCTTTTTATGATTAAGGCATTGGCCCATACCCGACTCATAAACCATGTAAGAACATGCAATTTTAATGTTTTATGTCTTTTGAAGATGAATATATATTTTTTGATGATCACTTTGACTCTTTTTCTTTTTTTGATAGAAATAAAATCATAACTTTTTATTCTAATCATATAATTTTTTTTAACTTAATTGAATGAGAAAATGAAAAAATCAAAAGAAAGAATTAATGATGATTCAGATTTCCTGTTACGTTAATCAGGTTAAGATGAACGGTCTCCAAGAAGCAGCAGAAGCTTCCTTTCCCCTACCGAAACCAGCCCTTTCCTTTAGGGTTTCTTTGCTGCTGCTGCTACTGCTGCTTTTCCCAATAGAACGCGCATCTATCTAATCCGCAAACAGCTGATTTGATCGTTAAGCGTTTTTTTTTCTTCGAATTAAGTATTTTTTTAATACAATGTTTGTCGCAAATCTTTTGCCGCCGATCTTAATTAGAAAATATCAAGTTGTTTTTTATTATCAGAAAAAATGAAAAAAAAGACAGAAAGAGGAAATTAAAAATTCGATAAAGTTTTTTTACCTTTTTTTAATGTTTTTATCATATTTATTCATCAGCTTAAGATATCATATATCCCTTTAGGGAAAATAGTTAACTTTTCGTTGAATGATATGACAATAATCTGGGCAATCTCGAATTCATTTTGGTTTCTGTAATCTTATTAGTAGTACAATTTTTCAAAATTTGAGTAACCAAAGAATACAAAAATTTTGTTCTGTTTTAAAAAAAATATCGCAAAAACTTTTTTTGCATAGTTTTCGCTTTTATTAGATGTCCACAAAAAAAATTCTTTAACTCTCTTCTTTTGTTGTTGATGTTCGTGTGTTTTATATCAAATTTCACTACCAATAAATGCAATATTTATAAGAAAAAATAATAGCTAATCTTTATTGCTGATGATTTTTCCTATTCCTTTAAATTTCTTTTCTTCAAAATTCAAATAATTGTAGGAGCATATATCTACGGCTGGTGGCTCACCGGTGCGAGGCTAATCGTTTTGACCCTTTATTATTGTATTTTTTTATTCAAAATATATATACATATAAACTTGTTGAAAGAAGAAGAAGCTGATACTTATCTACTTATTAGTGTGCGCGCGCAGTCCATGGATTAAAGTTCATAAATGTATACTTTGAAAATCAAATCTGTTTTTCCTTTTTTTGGAGAAAAAAAAGGTTAAACATTCTCTTTTTCCCCTTTTGAAGCTTTTTCCTTGATCTTTTTCAAGTGAACAAAGTCAAGGACATTTTGAGCTTAAAGAAAAAAAGAGAAGCGTGCTTGCTTCATATCAAGTAAAAAATGCCGACCCATACACGGTAGGTGTCTAAGCAAACTTTCTCTCATTTTTTTCTGATCTTTTTTTTGTTTTTTTTTGGAATTTAAAAAAATTGGAGCGCGGATTTTGAAGAAAAAAAGGTGAATTTGTTTTATGGTTTAAAAAAAATTATGATCAATCTTTCTTTTTTATTTCTTCTTATTTAATGATGCTCATTTTTTGTTACAGAATTCTTTTCTTCTTTTTTTCGAATCAAATTTTATGCTCAAGATTGTAAATTTTCTCTTGGGAGTTCCGGCATTTGATCCTTTTAGTAGTAATAAAATAAATTTTTGTTCTTTTATTCGTCTTTAAGAAACCGATTAATTCGGGAAACAAAGCAAGCAGGAGCACTTAATCGCTAAATTTTTTTCTCGTCTACTACTTAATTATTCATCGAGGTTATTCACTTTCTTGAATTGCATAATTTTTTTTTGTCTATTGTTTGGAGGCACTTGGAATTTTTGATCATTTTTTAAATGACATGAGGACAAATATTTTTTTTGAATATTATGTATATATTTCTTGACAAATATCGAGAGGGACCCGCCCAAAGTCATTTTTCTCATGGTAGTGAGAAAATGATCTTGAGATCATCCTTTAAAGCTTGTTTTTCATATTCTGACACATTATTGCAAAAAAATAGAAAAAAATATGAGACTGTGAGGATATTAATATAGCGGAAGTTTTTCTTTTATCTCCTTTTTCGGCATAATAATATTTTGCTTCCATAATCCGGATAATAAACTTTGTTTTTGGCATGCGCAGACTTTTTTTTCTTTTTCTATTACAACGGTTCTTATTTTTTGAAAACTAGAGGTGCCCCGCCCCTCCGGGGCGGCCACCAAAGATTCATGTAGCCTATACTTGTACAAAGCTTTGTCTTGTTTATTAATTTGAGCTGACACTGTAATTTGGGATCAACACTAATTTATCCATAAGAAGTGCAAAATTCTTATCTAATAGCATTTATAAAATTTCAGACAATTAATGCCTTCTCTATCTCGATTAAACAGTCTTTATTCGCGCTTCTCAATTAAATTTACATTTTTCTCTTTGCTAATAATTCTTCGGCTTCGGAAAATGTAGCTCGTTGAGTTTCAGTTCTTCCTTTTTGCACTGCATTTGTTTCTTCTTTGAAGCTGCCCAAAAATCTTGTATAAATTCAATGGAGGACTGGGATTAAGGAATTATTACCACTTTCATTTTCTCGGTAAAGTTTTTATATGATAATATAAATAAATTAGTTGAAAAAAAATTAAATAAATAAATTTTTGCAAATAAATCATGAAAAAAATCTTGAAAAAAACGAAAGAAAAAAGATGCATTTTTGCCCGCAACATGCGTCATTTGCGCAGTTTGAGAATTATGAGGTGAGCACCAACCAACGAACATTGTCTCTTTTACGGGTAGACTTGGATGGCGCCATCATGAGATTTTTTTTTGCTATTTTTTTTGTCAACATTCAAGCTAAAAAAAATTCAAATACTTGCCTCACCAAGTTTTTTTTATATTCAGGTATTGCTTGTGATCGTGTTTCTCAAACTTTTTTTTAAACTTTTTTTGTTGGTCTTATAAAAAACAACATGCCGCAATTGCTTTCACACCATTCTTGGTTCTTGGGTATGTGTTGGAACACATGTAAAAAAAATCCGATATGAAGAGAAAGAGGGAGAGAGAGAGAAAAGAGTGTTAATTATGTCAATCACTTATGTTACCTAAGAGAGCAAGAAAGAGAAAAACTTTTTTCTTTTTCTCTTTCTTTTCATTTCTTCTCTTTAAGCTAACATCCGCAAGCATTTAATTGCGCGTTAAACAACTCCTCATATTCTTTTCTTTTTCTTCTTTCAATGCCCTTAAGTGCTGCATCCTCATTGATGAAAACATTGAACAAGAAAAAATATATTTTTTTTGCGCGGCGATCTTAAAAGACTTGGTTCTTAATTTTTCTGAAGCCTTTTTTTACCTTTGAAAATAACTGCTTTTTAAGAGTGAGTCTTCCAACAACCATCAATTCTTGGATGACTAAGAAAAAAAAAGTATATTTTGTATAAAAAAAACAAAACCCGATAAAAAATGATAATTCACTCGATTTTTATCGTTTTTAACAATCATTTTTTTGTGTTTTGAAGTTTTTACTGCTTTTCCAAAAAAAGAGATACAAAAATTCTATTTGCCCTTAGATAATATTGCTAATCGTCTGTGATCTTTCTTTCGAGATAATCATCGCTGCTTTGGATTAATAATATATATATATCTGTAAAATCTTGTTTTAACGAAATTTTGCCGCAAAAGAAAAAAAGGAAATTTGAGTCAAATGATTCATTCTTGCTTTGATCAATTTTTAAAAAAATGGCGGTCAGTTCTTTTCTAACGGATCTTTTTTCTTTTCCACATGAAAAAAATAGTTTTGATTTTTATATGTTTCATGATCACTTTTTTTTCTCATAGTTTAAACAATGAGAATTAAAAAAACAGGGTTAAAAATATATGACGTTTTAATGCGCAAAAATTTAGCAAATTTTCAATTGCGGCAGATTCAGAACTTTGATAGATATATCTATCTGCCTATTGAATTCAAGGCCGTTTTTTTAAACAATATTTTTTTAAAAAGTGGAAATTATGCCGCATGAAAAATTTTTTGTTTTTTTAGTAGAGAATGTTGAAGTCCTTGAATTGAATTGTTTTTAGTTCATGCCACTCATTGCTCTCTTTTTTTTTCTTTACACTTTTTTTACATCGATCCCAGCATAAGAAATTAATCGTATAATCTGTCAATTATGTGCGAAAAAATCCTTAAGGAATATAAATATATTTTTCCGTTTCTTTTTTTTTACAATCATATGGTGGTGTTTTGCTTCCTTCTAACTTCTGATCCTTATCAAATACGGGGATGGGTTATAAGTGCGGTATAATTTATTGTGTTTTATGCAAAGTTTTTTGAACGCCTTCTTTTAATGGCAAAATAAAACTTTTTTTTGTCGCATTTCATCTCTTTTTTTGCTAAGCTATTAAAAATATTGCTTTTTTCGAACTTATTTATGTAATAGTAGTCATTTACCCCGTTATTTATATCTTTTCTTTTCATTTCCTTTTTCATTCTTTTGCATTTTCATTAAAAGTTTTTTTCCTCTTCGGTGGCGGCGGCACTTTTGTTTTTCGATTGCGCCACCGGAAATAAGTCATTGTTCCTGGAAAAAAAAGTTACCGAAGAATCCGTTCTGCTATATTTATTTCACCTCTTCTTTTTTTTCATTATCTGAAATGGAATGGTTTGCTTTCATTTGCGCCATTGTTTGATTCTTTTTTTGTTGGCTTTGATTTTTTAAAAAGTGAACATGAAAAAATGTAACCAATGCAACTTCTTCTTCTTTTTTTATGTGTCCTGAGAAAAGCAAATGTTGCAACATCAAAAGTCTGCAGGGGGTCAGTTTGGGTGGTGTCTAACTTTTTTTGTTTGATTACACCGCTTTTCTCTCTCTCTCTTCTTCTTTTCATTTTCCCGCGGATGTTATTGTTTTCTATATTGCATAACACCTTAACTAAACAATAAAAATTTTGTTGCTTGACCTTGTAGAGGAAAAGTAAAGAGAAGAATCTCTTTTAATAGATTTCTTTTCGTCTTTGAAAAAATAGGGATGAACTTTTATTATAGCAAAAAGAAATTTAAAAAAAATTATCTTTAAGGGTTATAAACTTTTATGGCTTTGAACTTTAAAAAATAACAAAATGCAAAGAAAGCGTTCATTTTTTTGAAACATTCGTGATTGTTAATTGCAACAAAAAAAAGAATTCGAGTTAAATAAAACACTTTTTTTAAGGAACACCTTAAATATAATGGCTTCTTCACCAGGTGGATCAACATCAGTTTCTCAACGACTTGTCAGCTTTTTAATTGATGCTGATGATGTTTTACAATGTGAAATATGCATGGAAGCATTTGATTCAGAAAAGAAGCCACCAAAGTTACTACCTTGTGGACATAATTTTTGTGAAGCATGCTTATTTTCTCTTTGTTTGCATCAAGAGGTTTGACCCCCCTTTTGAATTCTTGTTTCTTTTTAAAACTGAATTTTTAGTTTAATTTTCTTGATTCCATCAGTTGTCCAACTTGTCGAAATCAATTTGAAACTTCTGCAGCTCTTAATGCCCCAACCAATTATGATCTTTGCAGTAATAACTTTTTGACTTACTTTTTTTTCTCTTTCTTTTCTTAACAATTAATTTTTTGCAGAAATGTTAGAAAGTGTTAAACGTGGTCAAGACTTAAATGTTACAGTAATTCATGTTGCGGATAAAAGTTTTGCCAGTTCTGCTTCAAAAGCCCAATATGCAGTTGATACAAGTACACCACAAAAAAAATTACGTGGAAAAATGAAAAAGCATGGAATACCAGGAAAGAAGATGATGATCTCTCTTGATCCAGTCTATGAAAAGCCAGCTTCTACAGATATCAAAAAATTGAATGATCCATATCGGTGTATGGATTGTAAAAGAAAAATAAATTCTTCAAATCGATGCAAAATGAGCAGATTTTGTCAGCGATGTTTTGGAAATGATAAAGTTCTGGTAAGTTTCATCATAATTATTTATTTTATGGAACAAACAAATAAAACAATACAAAATTTTTATAGCATCTATCATGTCTTGAATGTTGTGTCAACAAACATAATGGACATCAACTTAAATCAATCGATGACTTGGAATTTGAACATCAAAAGCTTCTGAATGAACTTCGAGAACTCGGTCCTCGAATTAGCGATATCAGTGTACGCTTTGATGAAGGGCTAAAGCTTCTTGAAGAAGAAAGCAATATCAATCTTGATTTTTGTTCATTGGGACGCGCAAAGCAGGTTTGTGAATAGAAATAGAAAAAAAAGAAGAATAAAAAACATCTGATCGACTTTTTTTAGACTCTGATTAAAGAGTCCGATAAGTGTTACTCTAAATCAATTTCAATGCTTGAAGATCCATATTTTACTCCACTTCCCCCTGCAGTAATATCAAAAATTCGTCATCGGCAATTACATAATTTTACGCGTTTACAAAAAATGTTTAGTTTATTAGAAGTACGTGGTCTTAACAATTTTATCATTTTCAAATTAATTTTGGTTCATATTTTTAGAAGTGTCATCAAAATGTTCAAAGCAGACTTGATCGACATTTAAATATGCTTACAAAATCTTTACCAAAATCAATATCAACAAGTTCCCAAAGATCAATGTCAACGGTAAAACTTGATGTTGGCGCAACTTATAGCAGTTTAAGCACAATTTTGGCACTTGCAAAAGAAGTTATTCCTGAATATTCAATTATAAAGAGAAATCTTCCACTGATTGTTGATGAAAATTTAACTGAACATCCAAAAATTAATGCCATTAAACAATGTGTTACTATCATGAATAAAGTCATCAATGAGTAAGTTCATTTTCTGAAAAAAAAAATTTGTTTTAAAATTAATTTTTAAATTTCAGGAATTCTCCACCTGAAATACTTATGCTTTTTCAAGATGCTTATTTAAATTGCTTCCATTCTTTACATTTTTTCTCAAAGAAATTGGGTGATTCTGAAGAAAGAAAAGAAATTTGGTCATTGGTACAAATTTCAATGACAGAACTTTTAAGAATTGCAAGTACAGTAAGTTATTATTGACTTTTAAAAGGATACGGTATAAAAATATCTTTTTTTAAGCGTTTTACAAGTTATAATGCAGATCGAGTGGATATGGTTGGGGATATTGCATTTCTGTGCAATTTATATTCGGATGTTTGTGATAGTGCAACAATGACACTTTGCATGATTGAAGCAGCTCGATCAAGAATTACCCAAGAACAAGCTGAAACATATGCAGAAAAAGAAAGAATGGAAATTCAGCTTAAACTTATTGATGAACATCTTCTTGAATGTAGAAGAGTCCAAAAGCTTCGAGAATTACGAAGCACTACAAAAACAAAAAATTCCGGCCGTTGCAGTCGAATTAAACGTTGGTTTAAATCAACCATTTCATCGCGCAGTGTTTCAGCTAAATAGTTATAATCAATTAAATTTGGCACGTTGCAATTAAATAATCTTTTTATATTAAAAATTTAATCTGGTATAATTTAAACAATAAAAAAGCAATCTTATTTTTCTTTAAATACATTCAGAAAACAAGAAGAACATACATATATTTTTAAAGTTTTAGAACATTTGTTGTCGCAAAACTGCTATTTATTAGATTGAAAAAAATAATCAAATAAAAAAATGTAAAATTATACAAAGTTTTTCTTTGTTTGGTATTTATCACTTAAATCATGTAATGCAAAAATGTTGGTCAAAACACAATTTTCACTTGGTTGACATCCAAGTGAAAGGTGCTTTTCGATTTTATATTTTTTAATTCATTTTTTGCGTTCTCGAACTATGTGACTTCAGACTTCTATTATTCATGCTAATTTTTCCATTTTTTGTCCCAACCTTGAGCAATTCAAAAATTCATTCATAATTTTTTTGCTCTCAAAAACGTAAAGTTTCATTTGTTTCTGCTGCAAAACAAGTTGAAATTTGTTCAAGCTTCTTCGTCAAACTTTTTCCTCTTCTTTTTTGCTTCGGGTGATTGATTCTTTTTGGTTGGTTTGGTGAAGTTAAAAATGAGTGATGATGCTAAGGTAAATTTTTATTTTTATATTTTATTTGATCAAATTTATTTTACATATTATTACAGATTATTGAATATCCGATCGCGATAAAATGGACTATCCCTGAAAACTCCTTAAAGGAATTGCAACCAGGCGAATATTTAAAGACTGAATCATTTAATACATTCAATTTTTATGATATTAAATATCACCTAAGAATCTATCCAAATGACGCGGAAGAAGGCAAAGAAGGACAAACATTCGTTGGTGTATATGTTGATGGTCTTGCTGAAAAGAAATTTCAAATTGATCTTACTTTCTCATTTTTATCAAAAACTATTGAATTATTTGGAACCAATCTTGAAAGTTCAAAAACACATGGAAAATGGATTTGTAAATATGATGAACTATTTACTGCTGAAAAGGGATTCTTTTTTGATGGAGAAATGGTTATTAAAATGCATGGTATTTTAACTGTTGAAAAAGAAGAAGAGCTTTTGACTGCTGTTGAAGAACTCCCTTCATTTGATAATCCTTCAGATGTATTATGTTTGGGATTGTGGAATCAAGATGAAGATAAAGATTTTACATTTGTTGTTGATGGGCGTGAAATTACTGTAAGTTTTTTATACATTTTAAAACCATATGTGTTCATTAAAGGTTTTTTTGAACAATCATTGTTTATTATTTGTTTATGTTAAAGTCATTTAAGTTGCATTTATTAATATTTTTAGGCACATAAAGCTATTCTTCGTGCTCTTTCTCCTGTATTTGCTGCAATGTCTACTGTGAAGTATAAAGAAGGTAAAGAAAACAAAGTTGAAATAAAAGATTTTCCCTTCGAAATTGTGGAAATGGCAATCAAAACCTGCTACCATGCCAGCCTTGTGCCATTTTCAACCTTGAATCAGAAGCTTCTACTCCTCCAATTTTATGATAAATATGATGTTAACGTTCAGAAAGTAAGTTTTGGTTTAAAAGTTAAACTTTAATGAATTTTCGTTGTTTTAGGATAAACTTGAAAAATATCTGTTATCTGTGATCAATGAAATCACTGTTTGCCGTTTAATCAATGCTGCTGTCCTATCAAATGCTGCAAAACTTCAAAAAGAATGTTGTGAATTTCTTGGTGATTGCCTCAAAAATACAAAGCCAGTTGTTGATTTGAATATTCTTAATCAAGATATTGTAATGGAACTATTCTCTGATGCCTTTGTTCATGTCTCTAAGTAATTGATGAATTCTTTTGTATTAATAATTATATGCTAAATTGATCTCTTTCTTTTAATTTTGTGTACCTCGTTTTTGTATTGACTTGAATTATGGATAAATTAAAACTTCTTTGAAATCACCTGTGTGTTCACAGTTTTGATAGAGAAAATATGTTTAAATTAGGATGAACAGTTTTACAACAATCGTAAAAAATTTTCATTGTTGCAATCTTTTTGTGTTGCTGATTTCGGCAAATTTCATTTTATTCTATCGATTGCAAAATATTACCCTCCGTTTTTGCCAAATAAAATTTAGAAACGTTAAAATTTAAAAATTAATTAATATCCCCTCTCTTCGAATAAGTTTCATTTATTTTTAACATTTAAAGTACTTTAAACTGTTTATGTATTTTTCATTCGGTGTTTCTTGTTTGTTGTCTGAAACCTTTTTTTAAGGAAAAAAAGTAACAGTAACAACAAAATACATGTAAAAGTCCCAAAAATGAAAATTAATTTTTCATTTAATTTTAGGTAAGAAGATTTTTAAGATTCGTGTACATATAATAAGCGATACCATTATCACTTTTTTGTAGCTTCAGCTTTTACCGATTAATAAACGATAGATTTTTGATTGTTTAATTGATTAAAAACCTTCATTTTGGAGGAAGAAATTTTTTTCATATTTCTGGAAGGAAAATGATATCTCTAATTCAGTCTCAAACTCTTCTATGCAAGAGTACAAGCAAAAAAAAAACAAAGGAAATAAATGACAAAGCAAAAGTGGTTTCTTTAATTCATTCTAATTGCAACACATGAAATTGAAGTCGAAAGTCATGTTTTTTAAATGAAAACTTTGATTAAACAACTCTCCTTTTATCTTGCGGTACCGGCAAAAATGCGGCTATGACAAAAATTTTCACAGACGTTCGTTCTTCTCTACAAAACAAATTTTTTATGACAGCGACATAAAACAATCTATGAGTATGTATCACAGCATTTTATTTGCAAAATCAGCACATTCTTGTTTTGCATAAAATAAAAAAATCTGCAAAACAGTTAAGAAAGAAAAAATCACATCATTTTCGAAACCAAATGCCAAGTCATAGGTTTCAATGATCACTGTTCGAATCACTTTTCTTTTTATGAAATATCGCCTAGAATGTATCACGTCATTTTGAAGAAAATGCAATTGAAATTATAAAGACAAAATCATGTATTAATTCAAAATATCTTGAGGACTTTCCGTAAATGAAATTATCACTTTTTTGTGATTTTTCACCTCAAGATCTTTCTTAATAAATAATATGGCTTTGATCTTCGGACATATTTTAAAACAGTAACATATATTTTGATAACCCTTGTCAATTAAGTTTTCGTTCATGTAGTTGTTGGATTTTCTTTATCTCATTGTAGAAGATTCTCCACTCCAACGGAACAAGCTCAGAAAATAAAGGAATGGAACAAAAAGGAATGGTTGTGAAAAATATTATCCCTGATAAGGATACCATATAATTAGATTATTTCAACTATGGTTTACACTTGTTTAAAATGTAAGCATACAATTTCAAGGAAAAAAACTACATCTTTTCATTCATTGTTTAAAACTCTAATTTTCATTGTTCAATAAAGCATAATAGTTTACATACAAATTTTTTTCTTTTAATAGTTCCAACATACTGTACTGTTTCATCAATTACTGCAAGATTTTATACAAAGTTTTTAGCTCAAATAAAAAATATTTCCAAAATAGTGCCTTTTTTATTCATACTGTAATAGCTTGCATCAATGATTTTTTGTCTTTTGAAATCTCAAAAATCAAATTCCAGCCCGTACCCGACTCTGCAGACTATGAATCAGTTTTTTTTTCATCTTGTTTACGAAAACATTTTTTTATGCAAGAAAAAAACTGTGCATGATCACAAGATGATTTCATTATTTTTCTCAAAAAACTTTTTTGGTGAAGCTGTCTATCATTAGAGTGGCACAACAGACAAAGATTTTTTTTGCATGGTTAAGAAAAAAAAAGCTTTCTCATGCTTCGTACCTTTCGATGCTTATTTTTTAGTGTAAAAAAATAATGAAGAAGTCAGTTTTCTTGGAAAAAAGGGTTTTTTTGGATGGGGCGGGCAATTCTCCTCTGTTTTAACTGCAACAGTTACGCTTCGAGACTGATGGACCGTTCATCTTTTTTTCGCTGTTTACAAGCAAAATAAAGGCAGTCTGGGATGAATGAAAACGTAACCTAATCATTCTTTCCGGTCAAAAGCATTTCTTTGCGCCACCCCTTTTTTGCAACAAAAAATCGCATATAAGCAACCATGATTTTAATGTTTTTCAATGAACTCCTCAGTTGTTCAACACCTCAGAATAGCCATGGAAAAAGTGTCTGAAAAATAAAAGGGGGGAAAACCAGAGAAGAGTATAGTAACTACCGCAATAATAAACTCTCTTAAAAGAGATGTTTCATTTGATTCATTTTTTTTATTTCGCAACAAAGTTCGCGAACCGCGAATAACTGATATTCAGCAACTTTCGCTTTTTCTTTTGTTTTTTGTCAACGAAAGAAGTTTTTTTCTTTGAAATGATTATGAAATATTTAAAGCCCAATTTTTGAGAAACTTGAGCAAAACTTGGCACAAAAAAATTGTCTTATAAAAAAGGTATTAAAGGAGGATGTTACTTTGACGCATAGAACTCTCGACACGCCAGGAAAAACGCTCAACTAAATCCTGATTCAATCAGGGAAAGGCAGAGGAGTTTTCCTTGCGTGGCGGGAGTTCTATGCGTCAAAGTAACATCCTCCTTTAAGTAGTTTTTCCAGGTAAACAAAATCCCGGAACACGATTTTTGTTGCCTTTTTGGTCTTAAGTGTTGTATTTTTCGATATGCAAATTTCTGGGGTCAAAAATGAAAATAAAAGATCTCCTTTAATCAGGGTTCAAACAGGTATTACAATTTTTCAAATGTCGGTGTCAATTACATATGAATCAAACTGGGAAGAATTACTGTACCTGATTATCGTAAACAGTGTTTAAGTAGTTTTACGAAATTAGGTACAGTGATTTTACTCAGTTTGGGAACAGATGCTTTTATTTTGTACCGTGAGTTTCATTTTTTTGAACAATTATGAAGTTTTCGGAAATTAAAAGATTAGAATTTTTTAATTCAATAAGGCTATAAAAAGCAGAGCCAATTTTTTTTCTAAAAAGGCATTACTTGTTATTTTAATGATTTTTCGCAACTTTTTAGTTATTCATAAATTTTAAATATCCCCACGATATTTAATATGACCTATTTTTAGTTAAATTTTTAATGCCTATATGTTCGGCACATTCTTTGTTGTAATTAAAGAAAAAATATTCCATAAAGCATATTTATTAGAAGGTAATATTACCATCCCTGGCAGATGTGAACATGTATCATTTGCTAGGGTTGTAATATTATCTTCATAAATAAACTTGTTTGTTATATTCTTTACTCAAAATTTGTTACATACGATTTTACTGTTTTTAATTAAATTTGCTGTAAATTAAATGATATATATTTGGCCAATTCTGAGTTGTAATTAATGAAAAACATTTCCCAAAAGATATATTTATTGATTGGGAGATAGCATGCTAATCAGGACAATGTGTATAAAAATCATTATCCCGATTTCGGATGCTATCATCCTAAATAAACTTATGTATTATATTTTTAATTGAAATTTTGTTATATCAAATAATATGGTGAGTTCAGTTTATAATTATTAGGGACTTAAATGTTTAGTTACTGTACGCTTAAAAATTTGTTATTTTTAGGTTTTACTTAACTGCAAAACACAATTTTATAAAGGATACTTATTTGGGGATAGCTACCCATTCCTAAGTAATGTGATTATTAGTCATTACTTAGGTCTGTGCTGCTATCTTCTTAAATAAACTTTTTTGTTATATTCTTTACTGGAGAGAACAAGAATAGTGAGTTTAGGTCAAATATTTATTTGTTACGTTTATTTATGTTTACTTTAAATTAAATTAAAGCTTGTATTATTGGCTAATTATTTGTTGTAATTAGTAAAACATATTCCATAAAGCATATTTATTAGGAGATAGCCTTCCAAATCGAGTGAATGTTTAAAGAAATCATACACTACATTTGGGAAGCTGTCTTCATAAATAAACTTGATTGTTATATTTTTTTACTGAAAATTTATTGATACCAAATTATGGTGAGTTTGGGATTTAAATTTTAATGCGCTAAATTCTTTATTATTTTTAGGCAAAAATATGGTTTTAATTTTACAGGAAATTTTTCTATTTTTATTTCTAAAATGGATTTGTTTAGCAATCGTATCATATTCTATTTTTTTATTTTTCACGTGTTACAGTAGATTTATTATTAATTGCATTTTATTGAAATTTGCATGTTCATTTTAATTTTTGAGAGTTTTATAAATCTAAAATTAAATGAATCTTGCAAATTTCATCAAAATTGCTTCATTTGTTTATTTGTTTGACCATGTTTGATCATGGGGGCTGTTTTTTCATGGAAAAAATATTCATAAGTAGTATATTTATTGGGAGATATCATCCTCTTCCTGGCTGATGTGAACATATGATAGATCATTTACTAAGTTTGGAATATTATTACTATTGCTCTGACGGTTTACTTTAAAAAAAGTTTTTTTTATCACAACTTCAGCCGCTTAAAGTATGTGCCCTATCTGTCGTTAAATTCTAATCATTTTTTTCTATAAAAGCGTTGAAGAGATTACTGTATGTATTTGACCATGGGTTGTTAAAATCAATAAAACTTGGGAACTGTATTTATAAAATTAAAACAAATATGTTTTTCAGGGGTATTTTATTTTTTTTTTATTTTTTTTTAAAAAAATTCATTTAATGTTTTTGCTCCGTTTTGAACTTCAATATCACAAAAAAGTGCTAAAACGGCACTTTTGGCCAAAATAACTTTGGATCTGGGCTTGTTAAGCATAGTCGAAAACATGGGTAAAGTTTCTGTTTCGAAAATATTTATTTTTGCTGTGCCAAGGCTATAGTGAAACACTTTTTTTTCAGCCAGACTGCGTTTTAAAAAATCCAAAACAACATCTTTTTTTTCGTTCTTTTTCGCAAATATTTTGAGAAAAAAATAACGATGAAAGAAATCATTTTTTTGATTCTGTTCACAAAATCTTATTTTTCGCGCAAAAGATTTCGAAATGCAGCCTTTTATTTTTTCTTTCATTTTTAGCAAAATTTTTGGTGTAAACAACTTTTGCAACAGATGGTTTTTTGTCAAATGGACTCCACCTTTTGCTGAAACTAAATTAGGAAAAAATATTGAAAGCGTTCTTTCCTTCTTAAATGTGCAAAAACTGACTGGCATCTTTTCTTCTTCTTATTGCCTGCTTTTTCTTTTCCTATTTTTACCCCCTGTATCGGTCACGATGAGCATATAAAAATTTTAGCGGTTGTGGTTTGGTGTTTTATTACGGGTATTACGGTAAAAAAACTTTATTTTTACAAAAAATAATTCGCAAGGATTACAATTGATGACAAACACTATAAAAAAAGATATACTGTGCAGCTCTAATCTCTATGATAGGGATAAAGATTAGAGATGTGCTAGGGTTCGGGAATTAGCCAGCTAATATAAAAATTTTTTTGGACTTTAGCCATTTTTTGCATCAAAAATTTTTTTCTACTCATTTTAGCTTAATTTGGTTTTTAAAATTTAAAGTGATTGTTAAAAAATTTTGTTTACCGGTTAATTAACAAAAATCTTCGGTTATTATCCTGCTAAAATAGCCGCCTGAACCATAAGATGTACATTGCAGTAAGAATTGCTTATTGTTGATTAATTTTTTTACAATTATAAAAATTTTTCTATTTGAAATTGCTTTTCTGCCGCAATTTCTTACTATTTTTTTGGAAATGTGAAAGGAAAGGAAAATCTTTTTTTTGGTTTTTCCAGTGTTTTGCAAATTTTCCATTTTATAAAAAAAACTGAAATATTCTTTTATGTCTTTTTACAGAATTTGGTTTTGGCGTGTTTTTTTTGGTCGTAAACAACTTTCGCAAAAACCGGAACTAAACCAAATACGGAGATGAAAAATATAGCGCAGATGCATAATTATTTTTTCCCAAATTTGGCATATATCTGTCACTTCTAGATTTTATTTATTCGCTCCGTGTTTTTAATCTCACATTTATAAAATACAGTATTTTTCACAGAATAAATTTATTTAGAAATGGCATCAAAAGATTCTGATTCATCATCAAAGCAAAGATATATTGGTAATTCTTTTTCTGCGGCTGCTTATCAAAATGGTCAACACAATAATGTTAATTTGAATCAAAATCACAAATTTCAAAATTTCAAACTTTCAAAATCTGAAAGCAAATCATCAAATGATGGGAGAAAGGATTACGGTAATGAAAAAGGTTGCAATCACATAAGAGTGAAATTCTGATTAAGACAAATTTTAGCTGTGACTTCCCCTTCGCCTTTTTTATTCCCGTTGGATACATTTTCCCCTCAGGGTTTTGAAAAATTTAGAGACACTTGTGAAAAGTAGAGGGGAAAAGGTTTAAGATGGGGTAGTGGAACTGAAACTTCCTATAAAATGAACAAAATTCTTTGATATTTTGCCGCCGGCGATTAAATATCAAAATTTTAGCAATTTTAAAATGTTCAAGTCTTCTCCGAAAAAAACCCTGGAGATAAATGCTTGAAGGGAAAAAAAGGAAATTTTGAAACATCAAAGAGACCGATACCCCCCTTTTTATTTCCTGCAAATCTTCCCCCGGGTAATGAAAATGGTCAAGTCACAACAGGAACATGAATTCTGTTGTAGTATTCCTAACGTTATGATAAATTTACAAGAAACATGTGATGAATTTTTTTGGGATTGCAGCCTTTTTTTTCAAATTCCTTCAACTCAGGATCGTGAAAATGGCCAAGAAGGAACTTCTGAAATTCTTCAAAATGGACGTACACAACAACAACATCCATAAGAAGGTGCTTCAATGCAACGTGGAGTTGCAAATGTTATCCAAAATGTAAGATTTTTTAAAATTTTTGTTTATTCATGTAATTTTATTTAATAGAGTTTGCAATGCAAACTTTGCATTATAGTAGACCTCCAGTTTATATCTTTGTAAAATAATGATGTAAAGCTCAGGTTTACTGTATTTGTAAATTAGCAATTTTAAGGCCAACAATTTTTTGATTTAATTTTTTTTACATTTTAGGAATTGCGTGGCCTTGATGTACGTGAAAATGAAGCAAATACTGTTCGTCCAACATTTCGACCTGTTTTTGAAGAGGAACTTGTCGCTGCACCGTTATCTGGAAATGGAGTATGCTAACTTCTTTTTTTACACACTTCAGTTTTAAAAATTAATTATTTTAGGAAGATCGATTGGAAGCTCGTAAAAGTACAAGAACACGTGGCTGGCCGTACTCCAGGATACAGCCCTAGTCCAAAACGTGTACCTGTTTCTGATTTTCCACCAAATAATGGCACATCAACGCTTTAAAATTGCCTGTAAAGGCAATTTTAAAGCGTTCTCGAACTCCTGCAGCTATTTTTCAACAACATCAAACGTCATGGAGCTGTAAATCCATTCCAAGAACAACCTCAACCTCGATTTGTCTTTTTTGTTTTATAAAAATTTTTTTGTTGTTGAAGTTTGAAAATAAAAGATGTAATTTTTGAAATTGTTTGCTTTGACAAAAAATTATTTTGCAATTAAATATAATTTATTTTTGACTTTAAAAAACTTTATTTAAAATTAAACTTTTACAATAAAATATTTGTTAAAATATGAAAAACTTTAATTTTTTTTAAAAAGATACTTTATAATAAATAATGGGCCATTTAACAGAACAAACAAGGGAAAAAAGGGGAGATAGATTAATAAAAAGATATATGTGAGTACACTTAAGTGAAATAATCCCATGAAATTTTTGGGAAAGCTTTGTTTTGTCACAGTCTTGCTTTGAAGATTTTCAGAACAGGTGACTTGGATTTTGGAAGGAAGTTGATAAGATTTTTTATACACAAAAATAATAGGCACTTTTTGGTGAATTCCAGCAAAATAATAATAATTTGGAAAAAAATTTGCATAAAATAACTATTATAAATAAGAAGAGAATAAAATCAGCATAATTAGAAAATATCCATAAATAAAGAAAAAATTAGCATAAATATAAGATAAAATTACAACCAAACATCAAAATAATTAAATACAAAATTAGTGAGATGTTTTTTGCAACACAAAAAAACTGTAACAGAATTACTTTGTTGCAACTAAAAATTATACAAAAGTTGGAAGCAAAATAAAAACGATGATCATGTAAAATTAGATTTATAATTTTTCCCACAGTTTACTGACATAGCGAATACGGAACAAAAGTTTATTATTCAAGCGATTTTCCACTTTGTATAAAAACTATAGTTTTTTTTTACTTTTCTTTAAATAAATTCAGAAAACAAAAATATAATGGTTTACAAAACTTTCATTTCTTTCCTTTTCTGATATTTGAGCTTAAATTTACCTATGCAAGCTGTTTTTGGTATCAAAAAATGTGTAAAAAATAGGGATTCAGATGTTAGAACAAAAAAAACATATTTTAGTGGATTCTGGTTGGATCCAGAATCCTCAAAAATCAAAAAATTCTTTTATTTTCGTAATCCATCATCAAGACGAATCCAGGGATACCAAATTTATTGAATTTGGAGAATTTTCATTTTTTGGCTCCAGAATCCTGCTATCGGATTCAGAATCCAATCAGAATCCACTAAATATGTTTTTTATTGTTTTAACATCTGAATCCTTATTTTTTACACATTTTGATACCAAAAACTGCTTATTTGGGTAAATTTAATCTCAAATATCAGAAAAAGGAAAATAAAGGAAGAAAGGAAAGAAAAGGAAAGAAAAGGAATTAAAGTTTTGTAACCCATATGATGATGAATCAATTTTGATCATGGAAAATAAGGATCGATTTTTCGATTTTCTTTTTAATCACAAAATCTTCTATTTAGTATAACGAAAGGAGGAACATATTTAATAAATTATGTAATTATTTAAATGTAAAATAATATATATTTTTTTGAATGAATATCTTTATATGGAGGTTAACAGGTTATAAATTAAAATATTTAAAAAAGCAATTTCTGATATTTTTGGATTTTTAACAACAAATATTTCCTGCCCGGCATGTATAACCATTTGGGCATCGGCCTTGGTAGCACGATCCAAATGGTGCTTGATTATTCGGGCATTGGGGACAACAATAGTTGTTGGCAGAGCATGTGTATCCAGAAGGACAACCCTGTAAATTATTAAAATATAAAATATATATTTTTTCAATATGTTTTTACCTGTCCACAAAGTCCACTTGTTTGACCGTAGCGACATTCACAACAGTAATTTGAAGAAGTGCAGACCATTGATTGTCCGCATGTTCCTCCGCTGTAACAACTTGAAACAGCTGTAAGTCCAGCACAGGCATCTAAATTACTTAAAATGATGTAATGGTTAAATGTTGGTCTAAACTAACACTGCCATTCTTGTCCAGTTCGTGTGCAGCACAATCCATTTACACAACTTTCACTTGATTGACATCCAGAATTTGAGGTACATCTAACTTGAGATTGTTGTCCATTATAACAAAGACCAAAGACTCCACCAGGGTTTGTATTTCCACCAGAGCAGCATGCACCGTTTTGGCACGAACTGCTAGTACCGTAAAATTGTTGACAATTGGCAGAATTTTGACAATACATTCCCAAGAATTGACCACCATTAAGACATTGGGTTGAAGGTAACGGCGTAGTGCTAGGTTGCAGTGAATACTGTGTACAACACATTCCATTTAAGCATACTGTAGCAGTTCCAAAATATGTTTGACATGAGGAAGCAGTTTGACAATACGTATTTAAAAATTGTCCTCCATTTGAACAATAACTAATTGGTTTTACTGTTGTACCAACTGCACCACCTAAACTGCAACACATGCCTAAAAATGTTGAATTATGGTCATTTTGAAATACTTGAATATGAAACATTTTACCATTGATACAAGCAGATTGACTACCATATAAGTTTTGGCAATTGATAAATGAGGTACAAGTTGAACCAAGATAAGTGCCACCATTATTGCATTGTCCATTATTGGTTGAACCAGAACAACAGTATCCATTGATACAAGTACTATTAAAACCATATTGATTTTGGCAATTTTGAGGTGTGCCACATGTGCTTCCCAAATAATTACCGCCGTTTGAACATTGTCCAAATGAAGTTGAACAACAATTACCTGAACGTTTAGTCTTTTAAAAATCAATAAAATCAATAAAATTACCATTTATGCAAGCCGATTGTGTACCATAAAGATTTTGGCAAACACTATAGCTAGTACATTGCGTACCAAGATAAGTTCCCCCATTGGTACATTGAGGATTACTTGAAGGATTAGAACAGCAAACTCCTATTGAAATTATATATTTCATTGAAAAATTTTATTTTAAAATCGCTATTAAATTAACACATACAAAAAAAAGCAAATTTGTTAATTACCATAAATATAAAACTAAGAATAGTGCTGTTAGAAACTTACCATTTGTACAAATTGAATTAAAGCCATACATGTTTTGGCAATTTTGTGTACTTTGACAGGTTGATCCTTGAGGAGTTCCACCATTTGGGCATTGATTGTTGTTGTTTGTGGAGCAACAATATCCTATAAAATTGACGTATTTGAGTTTAACAGTAGTATAAAATTACCATTTAGACATGTTGCAGAATTTCCAAAAGAGTTTTGACAAGTTTGAAGATTTTGGCATGTTAATCCCAAATATGTTCCACCATTGTTGCATTGGCCGTTTGAATTTGTTGAGCAGCAATAACCTTAAACAAACATTATTTTATAGCTTATTCAATGTTTTCTTTTACCATTGTAGCAAACTGCATTGTTGCCATATTGGTTTTGACAAATTTGCGTATTTGTACCACATTGTCCGCCAAGGTAGTTACCGCCATTTGGACATTGATTGCTATTAAAAGAACTCGAACAACAATATCCTAAAAAAATTTATTTTTGAATAATCAAAGTTAACATCATTACCATTGTAGCAAACTGCGTTGTTTCCAAAATTGCTTTGGCAAATTTGGGAATTCGTTCCACACTGTCCTCCTAAATATGATCCACCATTTGGACATTGATTGTTATTAAAAGTAGAACAACAATATCCTATAAAATATTATTTCATACTTCCTAGCATTTTTTATCATACCATTATAGCAAACAGCATTATTTCCATATTGGTTTTGACAAATTTGTGTATTTGTACCACATTGTCCCCCAAGATATGAACCACCATTTGGGCATTGATTGCTGATAGAACTTGAACAACAATATCCTATAAATCTGATATTTTAGAAAAATTATGTCTTTGAACTACGATTACCGTTATAACAGACGGCATTGTTGCCATATTGGTTTTGACAAATTTGGGTATTTGTACCACATTGTCCTCCTAAATAATTGCCCCCATTTGGGCATTGATTGCTGTTGGAAGAACCCGAACAACAATATCCTATAATTGGTTTACTCAGAATTACGAAATCAAATCTGAAGCCGTACCATTATAGCAAACTGCATTGTTTCCAAAATTATTTTGACAGATTTGACTATTTGTTCCACATTGTCCTCCTAAATAATTGCCCCCATTTGGGCATTGATTGTTATTAATTGTAGAACAACAGTATCCTTAAAAAGAAAATCAATTTTTATTGACGAAATATGTTTTTTACCATTATAACAAACAGCGTTATTTCCATATTGGTTTTGGCAAATTTGAGAATTTGTTCCACATTGTCCCCCAAGATATGAACCACCATTGGGACATTGATTAGTTGTGCTGGATGAACAACAGTAGCCTAAAGCAACATATTTGGACAGAAATAAAAGGGAAGAAAACTAACCATTGTAGCAAACGGCATTATTTCCAAAATTATTTTGGCAAATTTGGGAATTTGTGCCACATTGTCCACCAAGATAATTGCCACCATTTGGGCATTGGTTACTGTTAGAAGAACTCGAACAACAATATCCTACAAAGTTAATACTTTGAAAAAATCACATATGTCTCTGAATTGTAATTACCGTTGTAGCAAATAGCGTTGTTTCCGTATTGGTTTTGACAAATTTGAGTGTTAGTACCACATTGTCCTCCGAAATAATTTCCTCCATTTGGGCATTGATTGTTATTGTTATTTGATAAGCAACAAATTCCTGAAATTTTTAAAAATATTTAAAATATTTGGTAAAATTGTTTTACCATTGAAACAAGCTGCATTATTTCCAAAAGTGTTTATGCAAACTTGATTATTGTTATTGCATTGAGTACTTGTGGGAGTTGCACCACTTGGACAAAGATTGTTGTTTAATGTTGAACAGCAATATCCTGTAAAATAAGCTTTGTGTTCAACGTTTGGGGAGAATTATACTACCATTATAACAAACGGCATTATTTCCATATTGGTTTTGACAAATTTGGGAATTTGTTCCACATTGTCCTCCTAAATAATTGCCACCATTGGGACATTGATTGCTATTAAAAGAACTCGAACAGCAATATCCTAAAAGAGTTTTGTTTTTTGAATAATCAAAGTTAACATCATTACCATTGTAGCAAACGGCATTGTTGCCATATTGGTTTTGACAGATTTGGGAATTTGTTCCGCATTGGCCTCCCAAATAATTGCCACCATTTGGACATTGATTGGTGTTTGTTGTAGAGGTGCAACACATTCCTATAAAGATTTATTACTTTTTAAGCCAGGTTTTATTGAAATTACCGTTGATACAAGCAGTACTCATGCCAAAAGCATTTTGACAATCTGGAGTTGTTTGACATTGCAAATTAAGCGAATATCCCCCATTGCATTGATTATTATTATTATTGTTGGATGAACAACAATATCCTAAAATTCAATCAATTAGTTTATTTCCAAGTAAACTATTAATCACCATTATAACAAACGGAATTAACTCCATAGTTGTTTTGACAGATTTGAGTGTTAGTACCGCATTGACCACCGAGATAATTGCCACCATTTGGGCATTGGTTGTTGTTAAATGTGGAACAACAATATCCTTTAAGAATAAAAGATATGAAAATCTAAAACATTTCTTATCTTACCATTATAGCAAACAGCATTGTTGCCATATTGGTTTTGACAAATTTGGGTATTTGTACCACATTGTCCTCCCAAATAATTTCCACCATTTGGGCATTGGTTATTACTGTTTGATAAGCAACAAATCCCTAAAGAAGAACAAGTTTTAAACATTTTTCAACAACTTTATTACCATTGAAGCAAGCAGCATTATTCCCGAAAGTATTTGTACAAATTTGACTATTGGTGCCACATTGAGTATTTGTTTGTGTGGAACCACTAGGGCATTGAAATTGCCGTTTTTCACGTTTTACTGTATCATTCGAAGATCGAGGTATTAAATCTTTGGTTACAGCAACAGTACCAGAAAAAGATGCTAAAAGTACAAAAAAACTAATCCACAACATTCTATCACAATGGAAAGTGATTTAAAATGAAATGAAAAAAAAAGTGTATGCTTTATTCTTTTTTTCTAATTATTCTTTTTTTTTCCAGAGCCACGCGGGAAGTAGAAGATAAAAAATTTACACACCTGCTATTAAAAAATAGCTTTTCAAATATATTCATTGTCAATATTTCCGGGAAATTTCACAAACGTGGAACTTTTAAGCACATAAATGGATCATATGTGGGCCAGAAATTTCCAAAATATAACCTTTATTTGTGATGTATGCTTTTAAAACAATGCATTTCATAAGTTTTTATTGAATTTATTAGTGATGATTCAGAAACAAAATAAAAAAGATACTATAGCATTTGAAAAAATACTTTGACCTTATTGGTATTTTGAATATCAATTTGCAATATTAAACTATTACGATTGCTTGATTGCATCTACTAACATTATAGTTTTTGAATTGGCTGTAAAAAATCTTATCTTGTCTGTCATGTTTAGGATTTTTGAATTTCAGATTATAAGCTTTACTATGACGGCTAAAATTTATCAATCAATTTATTTTACCCGGCACATCTTTCTACATGTTTTCAAAAATGTTTTTTCATGTTTATTGTTTTTAAAAACGGTGTACGCACACTGAACACCTTACACACCGATGCATTGAAGCAATGAATACTGTAAACACGTAATGCTAAATCCTTTCCTTCAAATAAATGAAGATTGTTCGCTGGTTCGTTTGTTTGTTCGTTTGTAACGCTTTTATTTTTTCATTCCCATATTAACATTAATCACAGAACACTGATATTATGTGCAAGATAATTATTTCATTAGAAGCAAATTTTAAATGAAAGCTTTATTTTTTGTTTTTGAATTGTTGTAATTATAGTTTAACTGCCAAATACATTTGTCATATTTAAAAAAAGAATTTGTTACTGATCATCATCTTTCGTGTGAATCAGTTTTTATTTTTCAAAATGGTTATTGCTTATTTTTACTTTTTTTTTGTTTTTCAGACGTACCCAATACACGAATGTTTCACGATTTTGTTGAATATGGTGCTTTTTTCATCACTGTTTTTTAACGAAATCTACATTTTCAATTGTATGGAAGCGGCCAAAGATCATTTTTTGAAACAATACCTTACGAGGAGGAGATTTGTCTTAAGCAGCTTTGTATGAGTTCTTTAGAAGTCACTTTCCCGACATTGTTTATTTATTTTTTTGACGATATTTTGTTTATTTTTTTGTTTTCAACTGATAAAAATATTAAAGTATATTTTCTCAATGCTTGCAAAATCCTTATTACATAAATTTTAACAGTGTTTAACCGCTTATCAAAATTAAAGCAGTAATATAGAAATTTTAAGTATTGTTCGAAATATATTTCTATTAAATGTGAAGAGGATTAAAATTTAAAAAAATTATATTTTAAAAAGATTGTAAGACTTATTTTGTTTCTTTTTGTCGAAAAAATGAACCTTTTTATTCAAATTTGAATAGCCTACAAAAAAGATTGCGAAATTTTTTCGAAAGCTTAAGTTATTTTTTATTGTTATTCTCCATGGCATTCTTGATGTTCCTTTGGGTTAAAAGAACCAACAGCAAAAGAAAAGAAGAAAGCTGGCAAGAAGAAGCTATTCAGCTTTGCGCGCGTTAGAAAAAAGAGAACACGAGAAAAAAGCGAAGTCGTCTCATTGCATTTTTTTGGAAGAAAAAAAAACATTTATATGCGAAATTTTTAAAAAAAAAAGCAACAATCGATTGTGCTTTTTTCATGCTTAAAATTAGTTTTTTTGTAAATGAAATTTAGTCATAAATTTATTTTTATTTGTTTTTTCTTTATTTTAATGCTTTTTGAAGCATTTTTTACAAGTCCAAATTTGTCCCCATTAATGCACTTTTTTTCGTTATTTTTTCAAAGTTAAATATATCAAGTGAAAAGTGCAAACAAGATTAAATATCTAATATCTTAAGTCAAAGAATAGAACTAAAGGTATTAAAAAATGCTGGGCAAAATAAAAAAAAAGAGGAGGAAGAAGAAAGACGACCCAAAGTCTGCTATATGTTTTTTTTATCACAGTTGCTTAAAAAAACTAAGGAATTTCCGGTTGACGCAATTGTTTCGTGATTCCCGCCTCGTGGTTTGGCCATTTGACACAAATTTTTTTAAGCATTTTGAAAGTTATTGATGTTGAAACACTTTCAACAAAAAATAGACAAATTTTTCATATTAACCCAAGACATCCTTTTCAGTTGTCAAAAGGCATTTTTTTCTTCTTCAAATATTATAAAGCTTTTTGGGGTTTTCTTTGCCGCAAAAATGCCTTTAAAAAGCTTATTTAAAGAGTTTTTTCTTTCCTTTTTTTGTGACGTGTTTTTCGAAAAATGAAAAATTTTCTTTCTTCTTTTTTCTTGACCCTAAATGATGGCATTTAAAAAAACTAACTTTTTTGCAGTTAAATTTTTTAAATGGATTTAACAGTGAAAAGTCATGAAAAGACAAAAGAAGAAAAGCAAAAAGAAGGTGGTGCAGAAGGAAAAAGGGTAAAAGAAAGTGATGGAGGAGGAGGCGGAAAACACAAAGAAGATAAAAGCCCGTTGTTTCAAGATTACAGTGGTGAATTTGGATTTTGGAATGATGTTAGCCGAGAAACTCGTGAGTTTTACAACCAAAAAACAAGTGGGTTTAACAAATTTATTTAACACCTATTTTCTAGCATATTTGCTGATAGCCTTCTAAAAATCTAATATTTTTTTACTGAATTTTTTCAAAACTTTTATTTTAAATGTGAAAAACGTATGGTTCAATGTCAAAAAAAAATTTATGTAAAGAACGGAAAAAAAGAAAGGATTACTTGGATAGATAGTTTTTGGCACTCAGACCAGTCACAACTACTCCGCCCCATTTTTGAAAGAAATAAAAAAAATGTCGCCGCAGTTAGCCTAAAAAAAGGCGCATCGCCTGAATGCCCAAATAAGAGGTGCAGACAATTTTTGTCCCCTTTTTTTCTTTTTTAAAAAGGCTTTTTACTAACAATAAAAATAAAAAAAGAGGGGAGGGAAACTAAAAAAAAGTTTTGCTACTTTGTAACCAGCTTTCTATAAATTTTCTGATTTAACATTATTAAAAAACGTTTCTGAATAAAATCATATTTGTGTTTCTTTTTACTTTCTGCCAAATAAAATTTATTAATGTGTTTCTGTGCCGAATTCTTTCGCTGCTTTATTTAATCCTTAACTTATTATTTATTTTAATAACTGAAAATTTGATTCCAACTTAAATTAAGAAGCCTCAAATATTTTTCCATTTTTAGTCAGCGCTTTGGATCGTATTCTGAAACCCAGTGTTCCCGTTGTTGACGTTATGTCCAAGACGGCAGAAGCTTTAAGTAAATCCTATGAATATAAAACCACTTCAGCAGAAGATCTTGTCTTTGATCTTTTTAAAGCTCAAGGTCCAAAAGAGGAAGCATCAATTGGAAAGCTTATTTCTGTAAGATTTTTTTATAGGGTTTAGCTTAAAAAAGCATACGGTATTTTTTAGGTTCTTCGATCTTTTGGATTAAAAGAAGATGATCCTCGTCTGCGGCAAACTATGGATAAAATTCGTGATTATGATCAAATGAATGAAGAAGATAATGATGTTCGGCATTATCGTCTTAATCGAAATCAATTCAAAGAGTAATCAATTTATAGAAATTTTTGCACCAAAAATATCATAATTTTTTCAGATGTGTTCATCCATGTATTGGTCTCATTTCACAAGCTTTAAGAAATCAGCTGATTGTTCCAAATTGGACAGAATTTACTTCACAAATTAAAGAACTTTTTGAAGCAGTAAATTAAAAATTTTATTTTTTCTTTCATTTTTATTTTGATTTCTTTTGTAGTGCCGTGACGAAAAAGGTGGAAATGTTGCAACATATATTCCACAACTGGCACGTCAAGATCCAAATCGTTGGGGATTATCTATTTGCACAATTGATGGTCAAAAATATTCACTTGGTGATTCAAAAGTTCCATTTTGTGTTCAAGTAATTTTTATTTGAATTTTATATTCAAAAATTCAGTTACAAATTTTTAGAGTGTTTCGAAAGCTTTCAATTATGCCATTGTTGCTTCGGATTCTGGTGCGGATTATGTGCACTCATTTGTAGGGCATGAACCTTCAGGTCGTCTTTACAATGAGATATGCCTTGATGCTAATGGAAAACCACATAATCCAATGATCAATGCCGGGGCAATTATTGTTACATCATTATTAAAAAAGGGTTGGAAAATGGCAGATCGATATGATTTTGCATTAAACGAATACAAGAAACTTGCTGGTGGTGGATATGTTGGATTTAATAATGCTACATTTTTATCTGAACGTGAAACAGCTGATCGAAATTATGCCCTTTCATATTATATGAAAGAGAATAAATGCTTTCCTGAAGATATTCAAAGTCTTCGAGAAGAACTTGATTTTTATTTTCAACTTTGTTCTCTTGAAACAACTTGTGAAAGTGCTGCTGTAATGGCTGCCACCCTTGCCAATGGCGGTGTTTGCCCTTTGACAAATGAGCGCTGTATTCAATCTCGACCATGCCGAGATGTGTTGTCTTTAATGTATGCATGTGGGGTATGCTGAAACATTTATTTTTACACGGTGTAAAAAAAAATTGTGGGTTTTTGTTGTTAAAACCTTTGAACTTTGGAAGTGGATCCAAAGTTCAAAGGGTTGGGTGGATGGATACTTGGATGGAAGGGGTATTTGGACGATACCGTACCTTGGATACTGTATTTTCGCTTCGAGAGATCCAAGCGTTCAAAGTTTAGAAAACACCGTTTTTTGGGGGTCTTTTTCAAATCCCTTTTCCCAGTCCCCCAGGGCAGTGTAAGGAAATATGTTGGTGCCTTTTGATAGACCATAGACCCAACTCGTTGACGCCCCATAGTGTGACTTTTTGGAACTTTCGCTTCGAGAAATCCAGCGTCGAGAAAAAACCAATTTCCAATTTATTGATTTTTTGGTCAACTTAGAACGATTACCCTGGGTCGCCCAGGAGGAGTTGGACCCTTATATTTGTTCCCAAAAAACTTCAGCCTATTTGTGGTCAATTCCATATGAATATATTGAAATCTGAGAAATGTTATTTTTTGAAGCAGCTGTAATTTCCTTATGTTAGTAAGTATACATAGTATACTACAAGACTCAATTCAATGCTAAATTATTCAAAATGGTCATAAACGTCTAAAATCTATTTCACAGTATTTTTCTGGACTATTTTCATCAATTTATAGCACAAAACGTCAGTTAAAAACTTTCGTCTTTACACTGTTACTTGCTCTTAATTACTATACAACTTCAAGCAACCATTTTTTACTGTATTTGAGTATCGAACGCTGGATTTCTCGAAGCGAAAGTTCCAAAAAGTCACACTATGGGGCGTCAACGAGTTGGGTCTATGGTCTATCAAAAGGCACCAACACATTTCCTTACACTGCCCTGGAGGACTGGGAAAAGGGATTTGAAAAAGACCCCCAAAAAACGGTGTTTTCAAAACTTTGAACGCTTGGATCTCTCGAAGCGAAAATACAGTATCCAAGGTACGGTATCGTCCAAATACCCCTTCCATCCAAGTATCCATCCACCCAACCCTTTGAACTTTGGATCCATTTCCCTTTGTTTAACAACAAAAATCCACAATTTTTTTAACACCCTGTAGAGGAATTAAATACCCTTTGAATTTTAGATGTACGATTATTCAGGGCAATTTGCTTTTCATGTTGGATTACCAGCAAAATCGGGTGTTAGTGGTGCATTAATTATTGTAATCCCAAATCTTATGGGTATTTGTGTTTGGTCGCCACCTTTGGATCGAATGGGTAATTCAACTCGTGGCGTATTATTTTGTCAAAAACTTATTGAAACATATAATTTGCATAATTATGATAGCCTACTGCATGCAGATTCAAAGAAAATTGATCCTCGTCGAAAAATTGGTAATAAAGAAACAGATCTCGTTGTTTCTTTACTTTTTGCTGCAAAAAATGCTGATTTGGATACAATTCGTCGGTTGTATCTTCAAGGTGCAAATCTTAATATGGTTGATTATGATGGTCGAACGGCATTACATCTTGCTGCAGCAGAAGGACATGTTATAATTGTTAAATTTTTGTTGCATGTTGTTAAAGCAGATTGTCAAGTTCGTGATCGATGGGGTCGTTCTCCTCTTGATGATGCAAAAGCTTTTCATCATACTGCTTGTGTAACACTTTTACAACGGGCTTCATCTCGGGCTGCACGGGAACATCGTCGAATGGCAAGTGTTACAGAAGGAATTGAAAGTGATAGCACCGTTGAAAATGGAAATGAGTTCGTTTAAAGGAGTTTGTGAAAAGCAAATAATGTATTAAATTTTAGTGGATTCTTAACTGTCAATAAAGATGAAAATGATGAATCAAATATTTCAAGTGAAGATGAAGAAAATAATTGTGGAATTATGATGATGGGGAATAATGTTCAGGAAGAAAAGAAAGAAGCGAAACGTATTTGTAAGACTTATATTTTTTTGTCATGTTCTCATCATATATTTTAGTATCTTTGAATTCCCTTGATCGCCTTTCTCTCTGCAACGATCACAATGATGACATTTCATTGGCTGGGGATTCCGAAAATCATAGCACTTCAACAATCCCGACATTTCATTAAATGGCCTTTTGAGTTGGCGCAAAACTGGTTTAATTATTTCTTTCACTCATTTTATAATTTAAAAAAGTACTTTTGAATGTATGCAATAAAAAAAATTTTAATTGGATTTCACTCCCGTGAAAAATTATCGAAAAAACAGTTATAAAACAATTATTTAATTAAATTCTAACATGAAAATTAAAAAGATTTTGCACTTTTCATTTTTTCGTTTTTATGTGCTTTTTCAAAAATAATGGTTATGCTTTTATTTTCGTACTTTTTGTTATATCTGTGTATAAAAAGTTTTCAAATTTAAATCATAAAAAAACTTTGCATGTTTTTATTAATGACGTATTTTATTACAATTCATCGAAATCATTCCCAGACAATACGGTAACCATATTGTTCTCGGGCCATAAATTCCTAACTGATTTTCCTTTTACTTGTTATTCCATGGATAACAATTCAAGTTCTTTAACAACTCAACCACAATGGTATCGGGCGTTAGAAGCTCCACCCCAGTGTAAATCTACTGTATATGTTGTTGTTTGTTCTGTTATTCCACAAATTGATCGATTTTATTTAACTTCTAATCAAAAAACTATTGAAAAGGTTGGATTTTGATTATTTCAGTCAAAAGTTTTGTCCTTTTTAAGATTCCATTTCAAGTTGCTGATCAAATCCCTCGAAATTTGGTTGTATGTATGAGTCGGATGTTTAGCTTTGAAAATTGGCAAATTTTTATTGCTTCCATTGAAATTTATAAGCATTATGGTGCAAATCTTATTGTAACTTATTTAATAAGTTTGCATCCAACTTTATATAAAATTATGAAATATTACGAGAAAGAAGAAATCTTAAAAGTGAAGCCTGGTCATCGATATTTTAAACCTGCCAGGCTTGAATATGATCCAAATGATGAAAATGAATGGAATAATCAAGATTCAAGTTATAATAGTTGCTTATATGAGTTTAAAGAATCTGCAGAATTTATTTTATTTGCTGATTGGGATGATATTTTGGTTCCAATTTATCATAATAATTACAAAAATGAACTTCAATGGCTTCAACATTTATTTCCAAAAGCTTCATCTTTTATTTTCCCTCGGTATACGGTACAAGTGCTAACAAGCTTAAGTCCCTCAACTTTTGACTTGTCTGGCCTCTTACATAATTTGACTTTTAATGGAAAAAGTGAGACAGGAAAACATATTTCTATGCCCTCGAGGATTCAAGGAACATGGATTCATACGCCAAAAAGGCCAAATAAAGCTTTTCAAGTAATTAACTTGAACAAAAACGAAGGAAACGTATTACATTTCCGGCAATGGGTTTATTCGGAAATTAAAAAAAGTAAAAGTTTTACTGAAAATATCTTATTTTTAAATACCACTGGAATAAAATTATCCTTTGATTTATTTATTCAAAAAAATAATCTAAAAAGGGTATCCAATTTCCTTTTTACGATAAGATCGAATAAATCTTTTTTTAGCTGTTTTTAAAATTACCTAAAAAACTGGTTTATTATCCGCTGCTTGTGGAATGTTACGATACAATTAAGAAGGAACTCAATGCTTACAGTTATCACAGATGTCCAAGTACCCCTAAATGCAAGCGAAATACAAGTGCCAAAGTTTCATGCCTTAACCTGGTCACCAAATTTAAATCTGTTATGTTTGATGAAAGATTTTATCTTCATCAAAGAATATTTTATGCGTTTAAAGAAGACAATAACGGGTGCTTGATGTAAATATTTTTTTGAAAAAAAATTTTATGCATGGATAATAAAAAAATATAGAAGCAAAAATGGAAGCTTAAAACCATAAAAAAATAAGTTAATGACAATGTTATCACAGTTCCGTAAAAATTTCTCTTGTTACAAGAAAAAGGCGTCATAAAAAAAGTGCAAAGTTTCACAGGAAAGGTGCGAGATCACGAGTAAGAGAACAGAACGAAATTCCACTGATCATTTCAAATCATTGGTGTTTTTTGTAGTTAAATTTTTAAAAAAATGAATATTCAAGCTATAATATTTACTTTTATATTTGTAATTGGAGCTTTATTGACATTAATATCATTTCAAGAAAGGTTTTATATTTTTGTAATTTTTAAACAAAATGTGATATTACTGTATTTGTTTTTAGTTCAGTGACGTCAGAAAATAAATTAAGTAATAAAGCTATTACTGCTCTAAAATGGTCTGGTGGTGTTATAACTGTAATTGGATTTATTGGTTTAGCTTATACTTTTGGAGAAATTGTAGATAAAAATTTTCATGGAAAGCATGAAACAATAATGATTAATTTGTTTTAGATTTATCGGCAACGTCAAAAAGAAATTAATGGTCATAAACGTAAATGGGAAAGACAAATTGTTGAAAGAGTTGAAAAATCACGTGCTCAAACTTCTATTGAAAAATCACGAGCTCAAACTGCTGCAACTTATACAGCTTCACCTGTTTGAGAGAACATTATACTATCCCCAAGTGGGAAGTTTTTTTATTGAAAATGTGGGTGTAAATAATACTGTTAAAAAACTTTTTTTTAAATGTTCTCTCATAAAGTATGTTGTTTTATGTGTTTTTTAAAAAAATGTTTTTGAAATTATGTCATAATATTGCTTACTTTAAGCTTAAGAGAACATTTTTTGAACTCTACCAAGAAAATCAAAACTCACATTTTGATAGGATTTTGATTTCTTCAAAAATGCATAAAATTGCAGCTGTGAAAATAAAACCGCAGTAAAAAAAGTTCTGATATTTTGTTTTATTTTTCATAATTTTTTTAAATTTTTATTTGACAAGGAACCGTTTTGAGATGATACTCTCAGATTTCTTAGCTGATGTTTGGGTTTGATAGTACTCTTCGAGTGATGAAAAACCCCCAAACATTAGATGCCCTTTCGGGGTTTTCTCAATTTAACAGAGTATTGAAGTTCAAAAATCCACGACCGTCGTGGCTAACATGAAAGCAAAAAAGTGGTGGCCATTGAAATTTTTTATACATGTGAGGGTTCGATAGTACCTTTCGAGAGATACAAAAATGTTTCTTCGGAATTTTTCCAAAGTTATGGGGTTTAGAACTTTGACAAATACAAGGTAATTTTGAATTTTCTTATGACCCGAAGGTCATGAATTTTTGAACTTCAATACTCTGTTAAATTGAGAAAACCCCGAAAGGGCAGTTAATGTTTGGGGGTTTTTCATCACTCAAAGAACGCTATCAAACCCACACATCAGCTAAGAAATCTGAGAGTATCATCGCAAAACGGTTCCTTGTGAGTTGCACAACAAAAATACCTAAAAACTATCTTTATTTTCATTGTCATGTAAAGAATGAACTCGTATTTTTCGTAACAGTAAAAGAAATAAAGCTTTTGCAAAAAGATATGTAAAAAATGTAACATGTTAAAAGCACTTATCAGTTATTTCAAAATAAAAAACGAAATCTTTCAATATCTTTTTTTTATATCAATACCATTGATTTTTTATTTGGTGATGGTGAACAGAAGCATGCACGCATGGTTGGGCCTTCAATAGTTCCACGACAATAACATGCTATCATTTTACGACTGCCATCTTTTTGACATGCTTCTTTACAGGTGTTTTCAATACATTTATCAAAGGCACCGAAAGAACTAAAAAAGCATAAAAAGTATTATACTTTCATTTTGAAAACATTAAACTAATAATAGTTTTTCTTTGTTAAAAAAAGAGCTTATTTTAAGAACGATGAATAAGAATTTTATTACATTATTATATTCATATTAAGTAATAATTATTTATATTAATTAACTACAGTTCAAAAAAATTCCAAAAAAGATCAACCTACCAGGGAAGCGTAAAATGTGGACTACATTTTGCATGACACGTTGACGATTCGGCTTTTGTTATAATACAACATAAAATAATAATAATAATAAAAACAAAATTTGTTGTTAAACTGGCACTCTTCAATGAAAATTTTAGCTTTGGTGTGTTAATCCGACAGAGATTTGCCATTGAAGAGAAAGTTAAAGTCAAAAAGCTTCTCACAGAAAAAAAAATAAGATAAAAATAAAGCTGTTTGTTTTAGTTTCTTGTCGTCTTTTTGTCTCCGGAAGTCGTAAAAGATTGTTCGATAATTGAAAAAGTATTTGTCTTAATATATGTTAAAACGACAACATTCAACAACTGAAAGCAAAAGCAATAATGACAACAAAATTCTGATAGTTTTTTTTTTCAAATAAACTATGTCTTTTTCATTTTCGGTCAAACCTATGCATTTGAGGTATCAGTTAAATAATCATTTCAAAACCGGATTATGTATAAGAAGGAGTTGTGTTACATCATTGAACGAAGTGTCCTCAAAAAAAAGTAGTTTTTGAACAATCACAAAAATGTCACTTTTTATTGCAGTAGCGATCATATCGCGCATGAACTTCCTCTCCCTCGTTTAGGTTATTTGACATTGAAAAAAGATAAATGATTTCTACTTTTAAAAAAAAATGTTCATGCAAAAAGGTCTCTCTTTTTTATCACTTTTGTAATTTACATTAAATTTATCACTCATTATCACTTACCACCTTATTATTATTATCAGTCTTCAGAAGGAGGCGGAGCAAAATTATGAATCTTAAATAAAAAGTAGTTGATTTGCGGTGGCATTCTCTTTTTTTTGCAGGCGTGGCTTCATTTGGTACTGGCTTTTGCCAAAAAAAACTGCATCCCCGACATCAAGAATATAAAAAAGAAGCAGGAAAAAAATGAAGAAGAAAAAAGGGGGGAGAAAAAAAGTGAAAAGCAAAGCATTGGCGTAAAATAGAAGAAGAAGAACCCGACGCTTCTTAGCTGGGGCATCTCATTCTTCTTCTATCTTGGAGAAAAGCTAGTGTAAAAAAGTGAAGAAGAAGAAAAAGAAAAAAGAAACGACACTGCTTAAATAATTTTTTTTTGTCATTCACCGGGTTACCTAAGAAGTCATTTTTATTTTCTTTTTTTTTTAATAAATTTCCTGTTTATCTTTAAATTTTTTTATATCTTTAGTAATTATAACTATTTATAAATAAAAACAATGTTATTATCACCAGAACAATTTGCTCGTTTAACAGAATATGCTTCGTGTAAGTTCACATCTTTAAAAAAAATATATAAAATGGCACTGTTTTTTAATCAGTAATGAAAAAAATGGAGGGGAGAAAAAGTAGATGGCCAAAACTTCCGAAATGAAGAAGCCATTTTTATTCATTAATGTGTGACGTTTTCTCTTTTGGTTTTTCCTGTTTCTTTTTTTTGCAAAATTTATCAGAAATCATTAAGTTTACTATTTATTTGCGGACAAGAAAAGAGTTTTTGTATTACTATTGTTATTCACTTTAAATTAGGTTAAAAGCATTTATAAGCATCGACAGGAGAGAGTCGCTGCCGCTTATCAAAATCCAAAAAGGCGGACATGCTCGCGCAAAATTTTCAATGAAAATCGCGGACGTCAAATTCTCTCTTTTTTTAATGTTTTCTTCGAAAAACGTCATTTTTTCAATTTTTATATCATTTTTTAAATATAAATAAAAAAAAGCAATGGCAACTATAGCAGCAGCAGAAGCGGTGCCGTAGCTAAGGGAGGAAGCTCTCACCTGTTTTTTTTTGTTTTGTTTTTTTTTCATTTCAAAAAGCTCATCTCCTTTTTTTGCTAAAACAAAATTTGAGACAAACATTTGTTTTGTTTTTTTTTTGAAAACAAAATTGAACATTGCCTAGTTATGGTGCTTAGTTACAAATAATGCACAAAAAAGCACGGAAAATAAATCAAAAAAATTTCTAACCATACATTAAAAAATCCTTTTACAGATTCAAGTCATAAATTACTTGAAATGCTCGCGGAATTTCAACCCGAGGGAATGTTCTATAAATATATTAGTGAAGACGAGCAGGTTTATCTTTCAACCTTTGAAACTACAAATGATAACATTTTTTGGGGGTTAAAACATTATTTACTTTAGGGATTTCAAACAATAAATTTTATTGGATTTACACATTTTATTAATTGCTATTTTGGTGCTGAACTTCCTGTCGATCTTATACAACAATTATTTCTTTCTTTTGCTCAAGTCCCTAAACAAACCAAAAATTTGCATAATGTTAATAATGCAGGAGGTGGAGGAGGTCCTCCTGCTTCAAATAATACTGCGCCATCCTATGGGGGTACGCATACCTCTCTTGATGGAACATCTATTTCGAGCTCATATGTTTCATCTTCATCATCACAAGCATCAGCGCCTGCCTCACTTCAACCAATAAAAAGCGGTAATTTACATATTAATATAAAAAATATATAAAAATATAGTTGGATGATTACTATCCTCTTTTTACTTAAAAAAATGAATTCAAAATGCTCTTTTTTAAAAAAATAATATTTTTTTTGCAGAAAGACGTCCGTCTGTTTTTGAAGAAGCATTCGGGGTTGTAAAAAGTGCATTTCAAGGTTCCTCAAATAAAGAAGTACCCCATGAATTTGTAAGTAATAATTTTGACAAGTTTAAATCAAAAATTTTCAAAGTCAGTAAAAGAAAAAAATTATATGATAAATACATTTATAGCCTTTAATTGCTGACGAAAATAGAAGAATTCCACTTAAGCCACTTGTTTGTTACCTGTCATTACTTGAAGGCGCTCCGCCTGAAGATAAATTAGAGTGTATTGTTTTTTTTTATATTCTATTTTTACAAAAATTCATTTTTTGAGCATTATTTTTTTTCTAGTTGTTTTTCACGTCTATGATTCTGATGATAACGGATTTTTGGATAACAAAGAAATTGAAAGTATTATTGAACAAATGATGAATGTTGCAAGATATCAACAATGGGATACTATTGAACTTGAACCTGTAATTTTTATTCCAAATACAAATTTTTAATGATGCTATTTTTTGACCCTTTAGATTTTGAGACAAATGATGGCTGAAATTGATTATGACAATGATGGAATTGTTTCATTGGAAGAATGGAAGCGTGGTGGTTTAACTACAATTCCTCTGCTTGTTTTATTGGGTTTTGATAATGTAAGTTTGAATCTTTATTTTTCAAATTAAAAACATGCCTTTTTTAAACAGGAAATGAAAGAAGATGGTTGCCATATTTGGAGATTAAGACATTTTAGTAAACCTACATACTGTAATGTTTGCTGTAATTTACTTGTTGGTTGGGGAGGTAAACAAGGATTAGCATGTTCACGTATGTTTTTTTAAATCATTGTTTCAACGTTTTTTTTAAATTTTTATTAATTTAGTTTGTAAATATACAGTACATGAAAGATGTGTTCGAAATGCTCAAAACACATGTATTCATACGTATAATACCAATCCCACAAAAGATACTGTAATGAATCATCATTGGTTGGATTCAAATTCTGCAGCAAAATGTGCAAAATGTAAATCTACAGTTTCAATATTTCAAGGAAAACGTTGTCGGTGGTGTCATAATTTGGTATGAAAAAAATATAAAAATTTGATAATTTAAAAAATCAATTAAAATAATTTAGCTCCACACAAAATGCATTGAACAATGGCCAAAAGAATGTGATATGGGTTCATTGGCGTATCATACCTTACCACCAGTAAATATTATTCCATCATTTCTTGATCGATCACAATCACAAAATAGTAATTTTGTACAAGGAAATCCAACAAAATTTAGTGTTACAAATTTACCACCAAATCGTCGGCCACTTTTAGTTTTAATTAATCCAAAAAGTGGTGGACGACAAGGTGAACGAATTTATCGAAAATTTCAATATTTATTAAATCCTCGACAAGTCTATGATCTTATAAAAGATGGTCCAGAAAATGGGTAAACTTCTTTTTTGTTATTATTATTATTTTGACAAACACAAAAAACATTTTTTTCAGGCTCCATCTTTTTAAGTCAATCAAAAATGCCAACATTCTTGTGTGCGGCGGAGATGGAACAATCGGATGGGTGTTAGATGCAATGGGTAAGTAAAAAAAGCCTTTTAAAAAAGGAGTGATATAAAAAGTAACATTTTTTCTAAAACTTTTCTATTTTTAAAGATAAGATGGATTATGGCGAAAACAGGCCCCCCGTTGCAGTTCTCCCTTTGGGCACTGGAAATGATTTAGCGCGATGTTTAAAATGGGGAGGAGGATATGAAAATGAACCGCTGCAAAAAATTTTACATGGCATTGAAAAGGCAAGCCAGGTAAGATTATTTATGAGAAAAAATATATAAATAAAGGATTATGTAAAATACAAATTTTTTTTATAAATATAAATTTTAAGATATATATGGATCGATGGCAAATTACAATTGAACAAACAAAGAAAAGTGATAAAGGTGATCCACAGCCCAATCATATTATAAACAATTATTTTTCAATTGGAGTTGATGCAAGTATTGCACATCGTTTTCATGTAATGCGTGAGAAATATCCAGAAAAATTTAATAGTCGAATGAGAAATAAATTATGGTATTTTGAATTGGGCACAAGTGAAACCTTATCAAGTACATGTAAAAATCTTCATGAACAAATCGATATCTTGGTTAGTTACCTTTTTCATTGATTTCTGATTTATTGAATTTCATAGTATCTATTTATATGACTCATAGCTATTTATTTGCATTTTAATAATCATTTATACTTAATTACTTAATTTATTTTTTGATTTTAAAAGGAAATTACCGTAATTTTAGTGTGACGGTGAAACCATTGATCTTGGAAATGGCCCAAATTTAGAAGGTATCGCATTACTTAATATTGCATCAATATATGGTGGAAGTAATTTATGGGGTAATTCTCGTAAAAGTGCATCAGGATTTCATATTCCTATTTTATTTCCACAAATTACAAATAATGCTGTTTATGGCTTACAAAATAGAGTACAAGATATTGGTGATCGATTAATCGAAGTTGTTGGACTTGAAAGTGCAATTCAAATGTAAGCAAAATAGTTTTAATTTACGAAATTTTTAAATATCTGGTCTTTGTTTAGGGGACAGATAAAAGCAGGTGTTCGAGCTGCCGCCAGACGGCTTTCACAATGTTCAACTGTTGTTATTCAGTAAGTACAGTATATTTTGTATTTACAATTGCCAATTTTTTTTAGAACTCATAAACCTTTTCCTATGCAAATCGATGGTGAACCATGGATGCAACCCCCGTGCATTATTCAAATAATTCATAAAAATCAAGTACCTATGCTTATTGGTAATTAACTCTAAATTTTTTTTCAAAATTTGAAAAATCATTTTTAGGAAATCGAAAACGAAGTACATGGAATCTTTTACGTCGACAAACAACGGATGACAGTTAAAAAAAGATACTTTTAAAAAAGCTTGCTTGCTAAATTTTTTTCGCTTTATTGTTTTTTCGTTGCAATTGCTTTATTTTTCTTTGTATAGTTGAGAGTTTTTTTCTATATTTAAAATAAAAATAATTTTGTTGTACGATTGTTGTTTTTGTACAAAAATATGAATAACATTATTTTTTTTCTCTGCTTTCTTAAAACTGTATGATTGAATCAGTTTTTTTTTCTTATTTTCCCATAAGTCTGGATATAAATAGAGTGGCATGCTTTCCAAAAAAAAAGTAACAAACAAAAAAATATGAAATTAATTTTTGGAATTGTTGTAATTTTTTTGTTGTTTTCATTTATTGCTGCAAAAAAGGCTCGATTGTATAAAGTTTTGGCAGATGATTTTCGATTAAACTTAAATTTTAATCCTTGTAGTGGACAAACGTAAAAGTGTTCTTTCTTTAAAAAAAATAATAACAAATTTGATTTAGTGCTTGTCTATGTTATAAAACTTTGGAAAAAGAAAGACGATTTTATAATTTTTCATCCCTTTACCTTTCTGTGCTATGTGATAATCCACAAGATGCTTTTATATGTGCAAGGCATAAAATTTTATCATTGAATCCTTCAACATCAAATGAAACCGAAAATGGAGAAAGTGCTTTAGTTGTTCTGACAAGTGCTTTAAAGGAACAAATTACTAGCAAAATGGGATTTCAAAATGTCAATTCGTTATCTTTTTACGTCAATATCAATGTGGGTTTTTCAAAAAAGGAGGGATTATGACTTTTATAAAGCGAAAATTTTTAAGGAAAAGAATGTAAAAATAGACTCATCTTCAAATATTATAATCTCAGAATTTTGGAGGTTTCATTATAAAAGTCTAGACCAAAGAATTGTAAAACTTTTTGTTAGCTCATGTGAAGATAATGTTCAAATAACCTCGGTAAGATTAAATGGATTATTTGAAACTAAAAACTCTCTTTTTATAGAGTAATTTGGAAGAAGTTGATGTTAAAGAATCTCTTGAAAATAGCTCAATTTGGGAAACAATTACCACATATTTGTATAATACTGGTGACAAAGCCTTGAATGTTGCATCAACAGCACTTAAAATTCTTGCTGGCGTTTTGAAAATTGATATTTGGGGACCTGATGAATCTTATTCAACACCTATTCCATTTATTAAAGTAACACCTAGAACTGATCCAACAACAACAACTACATCACTTCCATCTTCCTCAACTTCGCCTACAACTACAAAACAAGCTTCAACAACAACTTCAACTGCTAAATAAATACAGAATTAAATTAATAAATCACTTTACTATCACACTATCTCTAATAAATCTAATATAACAATTACCCAATTAAATCAATAACATTTTTTCTAAATAACAATACATCTAAGCAGTTGCAGCAGATTGTTGAGGATCAGAACTTTGAATGTTATCAAAAATTTGTTTGATTTCTTCGACTTCTTGTAACTGTTCATAAAATTGTCCAACAATTGTTGCTTCAGAATCAGAAATTGGAATAGGATGTAATGGAATTAATTGAGTTTCTGCCACTTCAACGACATATCCTTGTTCACTTAAAGCACTTTCAACTTTATTCAAATTCCCAACTTCAGTAGTAAATTCTAATTTTGGTCCATCTTCTTCATCAACCTTGATAACTTCTTCACAATCTAGTTCAATTGCCAATTCTTCAACATCTTCAACCTTTACTTCTTTTCCCGCTGAAGATTTGCCATCAATTCGAACAATTCCTTTTTCTTCAAAACGATTCATAAGACTATCAGGTGCAAAACGAAAATGTCCAATCTAAAAACATATAAGATTGGCAACATCAATAATATTGAAAAATAAAAAATATCATACCTTTTTCAAAGCTTTAGCAATACTACTTTGAATTTTATTTTTGCTGTCACCTTCTGCTTCAATGATAAAAAATGAACCAGATGGACCAATCATATCAAAATGAAATGTAAGATCAGGCTTGTTCTAAAAAATAGATAAATTCAATACATATTTATACTAATATTTAAAAAACTTACTTTAAGTTTTGTCAAATAATTATTAAAAGTATCAAGAGATAGACCAGATGCTCGAAATTCTTGTTGTAAATCAGCAAGCCTTCTATTGAGTTTTAAATCAAATCCACCATTTTGAGCAGCAGTTTTAACTTTTGTAAGAAGTTGATTGGTTTTTTGAGATTTTATTTGATCATTCTTTCCTTTTGTAGCTTTAATATTTTGCCATTTTGAATGCCCTTTTAAAGCTTCAACAGAATATGAGAATTGCCGACGACTGATAACTCCAGCAAAACGACCCAACATTGCCTAAAAAGTATATTTAAAACTTTAAATTTATACTACTTTATATACTATTACACGAAAATTATTTACCGTAAAAGTTTTTTTCAAAAAAAATTTTAATTTTAAGGAAAAAATATAAAAAATAAAAAATATTTCTTTCGTATCAAGACCACTCAGATGTTCGACTGACTCCACCCGCGTTGATCAACGCAGAGCACGCATATTTTTCGCTCACAATTGGTTATATGCTGTGTTATTTGTTGTTTCCGTTTATCGGGTGTTAGTTCTTTTTTATGAAAAATAAAAATAAAATAAATCTCACTCATGTGGCAACAAATAAATATATGAATATTAATTTTTTTTTTAAATTTATGCGTGAATGACCCATAGAAACATATGTTTGTTGTTTTTGTTTATGTTTTTTAATCAACAGAGATACTTCAATGTCTTATAAAACTTTTTTTAATTGATAATTAAAAGGTTTTGTTTTTTTGCTTAATTTTTTGTATTAAAAATGTAAAGATTTCGATAAACATTTTTTCTTACGTAATCCATTTTTGTATATTCCCTTTATTAGTAATACTCTTCTTCTTTTTTTAACCTATAATAAAAAAAACTAAGTGAACAATCTATCTTTTATGAGTCATCGCCCACTTTTTCTCATCAAAACATTGCTTTATTTTTTCCCGATATTTTTTTCTTCCCTTTTCAACTGCTTGTTCTTTTTCCATTTTGCTTTTTTTTTCTTATTTTTATTTTTATGAGTTGCCACTTTTATGTGGTGATTGTAAATAGAGCTACTGATAAAAAATATTTGATATCATCTTTTCTTTTTTTAGTTTTTTAAAAACATGGCGGGGGTCGAAAAGCCAGTCCCAAAACCCCGTACCGTTTTTCCCTCTGCTCCTGGTTTCATTGCACCAAAGACTCATTCATCAACTGATTCACGAACTTCTACTCATAGCCAAGTATCAACAACTTCATCCTTACCCGTTACAAATGAATATGGATGGCATCCAAAATTGACTCATACAGCATCCACAGAATCATCGGATTCTTTTTTATCCTGTAATGATGCAGCAATTTCAGTACCATCTGCTCCACCACCATCTTCTGAATCTTCCCCTTTGACTCAGCTTTCTCCTGCTCGTCCACCACCACCAGTTCATGGACCACCACCATTACCAGCTGAAAAGGATGCATTAATCCCGGAATTTTCACCACCAAGCGGGCCTCCACCACCGATTCCTCCTCGAAACCAATGTTTTGAAAAACCTCTTCCTGATCCTGTTAAAGAAGAAGAGGAAGAAGAATTCCTTCATTTATCCGTTGGTGATACAATGAGTTTGTCACAATTTTCTGCACAAAAAATTAATATTTCATTGAATAATATTTCATCAAATGGTCAGTGGTTGGGCAGTTTTGATGATGAATCATTTGATAATAATCATTCCCCAGCATCTTCATTTCAAAGTACATGTGAATTATATGATTTTTTGCGGCCTGCAATTGGTAATGATACTGTAATTCCTGCAGATAATTCACAAAAAGCTGAAGGTGAAGTTGTTTCTCTTTCGGGATATGTGAAATTAAAATCTTCTAAAAAAGATTCAAAACGTTTATTGGGATCAATTCGAAATCGGCAACTATTATTTATGCCTAGTGATTTGGTGAGAAAAAAAAATAATATATTAGAAAAAATTATAAAGAAAATCGTTTTTTAGGATGATTCACTTGTTCATGGTCCATATGATTTATCAAGATTGCTTTTTGCTGGCAAATCAATCGAAAATGCCAGTGATGTTATTGTTGTTTTACGACCTGTAAAACAAGGACAAAAAATTCCACATGGAAATGCAGAAGTTTTAAGATTTGAACCAGAAGAAAATTTTTATTTTTGGATTACACTTCTTGCAAAAGTATGATACATATAAAAAAAACTTTGAAAAAATAATAATAACTTAAACATTTCAGTGTAATTGTCCAAATTATAGCGTCCTTCATGCTTCTTTTTCACAAATGGATGGTGGTGGAAAAGTTTATATCCGAGAAGGAACAACTGGACTTTGGGATGAAGGATTTGCATTTACCCGAGAAAATGCTTTTTATTATTTTGTTCGAGAAGATGAACAAATTCGAGAACTTGATATGCGAAAATTTTGTAAAATTAAAATGGATTTGCCTTTAGCAGATTACTGTAATCACATTTCTCATTCACATTGTGGTCCTTTTATTATTATTCTTGATGGTCTTTCAATTTATCTTCAAAATGAAAATGATGGAGCAACAAAAATGTGGTTTAATTTTTTGCAATCTCAATTACGTCGTCCCTCCAGACGTTTAAGTGAATGTCAGCTTACATACGATGATGTTCCAGTAATTGTAGATAAATGCATCAAATTTGTTTCAGCTTATGGAATTAAACAAGCTGGACTTTATCGTAAAAATGGTCCAAATTCTGTAGCTCGTTCAATTTTTGAATCACTTAAAAATGGTAACTGTTGTTGGGATAAGGAAAATAGTGTTACAGTATCCTTTATTTACAGAACCTTTTGATACCCATATAACATATTTTAATGATGAAACAATTAATGCAGCTGCTGATGTTCTTCGAACATTCTTTCGACAACTTGATGTTCCCCTTATCGCTCCAGAAATTCAGCCTGATCTCTATTCAATATCTGATCGATATCGGCAACGTAAGAATCTCTTTTTTTCAAAGATATGAATTTTAGTAATAAATTAATTTAGCCATCTTGGAAGCTGTTCTTGAACGAAAAGATGCACATCGGCAATTACTTCTTGAACAAGCAACTGAATATCGACGTGTAATCAAAACTTTACCACTTGTTCATTACAATACTTTAAAAAAGCTTGTTGATCATTTGGTTGAAGTTAACGAACATGAATCAGATAATCGAGCATCAATTGACAATCTTGCGCGAGTTTTTGGTCCAACTATTTTTACCAGTGATAAAGTTAGTTTTTTTACTGCAAGGAAAAAAAAGGAAAAGAAAACATTTAACCGGAATTTATTTTTTGTGCCTTTTTTTAGAGCACTGAAACTCCTACATCTGTATTTAGTCGAACTGGTCAACAAATTTCCGTTATGAAAGATTTGCTTGAACTGTATGATCATATTTTTGATGTTACCCATGCCAAAAATGCAATGGATATCACAGAAGCATTTGAATCAAAATGCGCATCAAAACCTACTGCTGAAGGATTTTTAATACCCATTCATCTCAATCAAAAAGACAACCAATGCTTCAATGTCCAGTCAAGCTGGACTGCGGAACAAGTTGTTGAATACAAAAGTGAAAAGTTAAAAGCTGGGCATGAAAACGATGTAAATGTTTATGGTCTTTATGAAGTAAGGATTTTATAGAATTAAACATTTCGGTATTATTATTTGCTTCATAATAGAAATTTATAAAATTAGCATAATAAAAAACAACAAGAATATGTCATTCATTTAGTTTCAATTACATGGCATTTTTAGATTGCAAAAGATGGGAATCTTGAACGTCGAATTGGTGATCGAGAAACAATTAATTCAATTGCCATTCAACGATGGCTTGCATGGAATGCAAAAGATACCTATATCATTTTAAAAAAAGAATCATTCTTTTTTAATCCCGGTGTATGCTTTTTTAAATCTCTTTTAAGAAAATCTTTTAAACACAGTAATTCTTTTAGAATACTCGACCATTTGCAGAAAATATTAAAATTTGTGAACCTGGATCAAAAAATTTTAAAACTGCTCAATTACGAATTGAAAATGGAAAAAAAATTCAGCAATTTCCAACGGTAAAAAACAATTTGATTGTTAAGGTAAAAAGTACAGTAGTAGTCGAATTTTATAGGGTGAAAAACTTAAAAAGCCACAAAAAGAATGGAGTATCGATGCGACAGTTTGGTTTATGGGGAATATTCCTGAGCGAAAATTTCCACAAAATTTTCCATATACTACAACATTTTTTGCTAACAATTGTAAAACAGGAAAATACAATATTAAATATGCGGGTTTTTGTGTTGCATTTTCTGACGAAGTTCAACGAAATCAATGGTTAAATGCAGTTATTGCATGTCAACGTGATTACTCTCCAATTGTTCTTATTCCAGATTTGTAAATGCATACTTAATTTAAACTTTAAATCAAAAATGCTTTAAAAAATTTTTTTATTTAAATACTTTTTTTTTGAACAGTTAATTCCTAAATTCTATTGTTTTTTTCTAAAATACTTTTTAGCATTTTTTCTTCGGGTAAATTTACCAGATCTTAAAGTATTTGCCTTTATCATTTTTATATGTTATTATTATTACTGTCATAATCTTAAAATTTTTCTTTCTTACATATCTTACTTTAAAATTTCTTTTTATTTTCCGAACGAATCAAAGCGGTGCTAATGTCGTGCTTTTGAGATTAGTCATTCCACAAAATATATATATTATTTATATTTATGCGTCTTCACTTCTCTTTCTTCTTCTTCTTTTTTTTAAAACTAACTCATCGGCGTCAAACATCTTCATTCATTTTTTTGCTGGTCATTTCTCTTTCTTGTTCTTTTTATGACGTTTATTGTTACAAGTCAATGGGTTGTGTTTTTAATTTTTTTTTGTATTTGCATAATAGAAATCGAATAAATTTATTTAACTTTATTGTTTTAGTTTTTTATTACAGCACTAAAAAAATGGACAATGTCCACCCTTTTTTTCGACCCTTTTAGTTTTTTAAACTTTTTTTAATTTATAAAAAAATATGATTGATTATTACTTGTCTTTTATTTAAAAAAAGTAATCTTTTATCAAAAATGTTTCCTTCCTTATCAAAAATAACTGTATCACTTGACCTATATTCTGTTTCCCCCCTTTTATGTCCATGACACCACTGTTATATTTGCATTTCAAGGTCAAAAATGTTTTCTACTTTAAAATCGTTTTTGTTTCAAAATAAAAATTTATTTTTTTTTTAAAAAAATGTATTTTTATCTATTTATATTCTTAAAGTTTTTCATGTTGTTTTTTTTAATGTTGCAAAAATCAGAGCAAAGAACAAAATAAAATTTTTCCCGCGTGAAAAACAGCCGTCGTCCGGCCATCTTTCCTGACTTTGCTTTAAGTTTTTTTCTTCTTCTTTTCTTTCTGTTTTTTGTTGCTCTTCCGTGCCGCTTTGTTCATGTCACTTTTAAAAACTTGGAAGAAATAATATTCAAAACACAATGCAGTAAAAAAAGAGAGAGATATAAAAAAGGGCTCAAATGTTGCATTTTTTTTAAAAAATGCGATGCAAATAACTGTAATACCATCATCAAATTCAATGTTTTTCGATTTTTATGAGCTTTTCATCTGAGGTCATTTCATTTTTTTTTCAAAAAAATTTTTTTTGAACAGTGAACAGTGACAGATGGTCTAAAGGATACTTTTTTACAAGCTTTTCATTCTTATGACAAATAAAATGATGATGTTTACTTTTTTTTATATTTTGCTGACAATGTGATCATTTTTCTACGACCTTTGTTGTTTTTTTTTGTGTAACCTAAGCAAGCATATTCGCTTTTATTATCTTCAAGTTAGGGCTTTAAATTATATATATATTGCTAGAGGATTAAATTGCTTAGATTTTCATTGAATATATAAACAATATCTTTTTTAGATTAAAAGAAATAGATAAAGAAAAGAATAAAATTGGCTTAAATGTATTCATTTAGTTTTTGTTTATGATAGATATGTAAGATATTGAGAGAGATTTTTTTTATTGTAATGAGTTACTAGGTGAGGGTTGTGAAGGAGGCGTTGTTATAGTTCTGGACCGGCATAATCATGTTGTTTCGGCATTTAATAAGAAACAGAAAAGAAGTTGTTGCTGTGTTTTTTAAAAATCGTCTGAATATTACTTAGACTTTTTGTTTTTTTTGAAAAAAGATGTTTTTTAAAATTTTAAATAATTAAAAACTTCAATTTTTGTTGAAATTGATAAATCGTTTTCTTGAAATTTAATATTTTTTTATTAAATTACATATAAAATGATTTTCTCGTCTACTGCGGATAACCTTGAAATTTTAAAAGAAAAAAAACAATTTTAATATTTTTTTGCCTAAGATTTTTTTTGTTATTTTTATGCGTACCCGAAGCGACTGGTACGGCCTCGGAATCATCTTATTTCTTGACAGTGCGAAGTCTCTCTTTCTGTTTTTGCTCCCGTCATCAAAAAGGGGGAAAATCGACCACCAACGTCGCCGTTGCCTTTTTGCTTAACCTCCTCTCTCTCCCTTTTTTTCATGAACTCGCCCGCTGGCGGGGCCAACTGCTTTCGGGTTCTTCTTTGCTTTTTTTTATTTTTCATGTTGCGCGTTCCATCCGCTACAAAGGGCCTTTCCTTCTTCTTCTTCTTGCTTTTTTTTCTCTTTCATTTTTTTTTCTTCCTCTCATTTTTTTTAAACGTTCGGCCGCCAAAACAGAGTGTCAGCCCGTGTCTGGTGCTAACCCGTGCCTCTCTCCGCCTTTTTTTAAAAAAAAGATAAATAACGTTTAAAAACTTGCAAAAACACACAAATACATATAAACACGTATATAAAAAAAATAGAGAGAAAAAAAGAGAGAGACGTCCGCTTTGGTGATGACGCTGTAGTGATTAGACAGACGGGGTTGCAAAAGAAAAAAGTTGTTACGTTTCTTTATTCGGGAAAAAGAAGAAGGAAAAAAAGAGATGCACAAATATATTATATTATACAAAAGGGAAGGAAAACTTTGTACTGTCCAGAATAACAAAAGGAGGAAGCTTGTCCACGTTTTTTCTCATCTTTTTTTCTTGCGCAGGCAAGCCCGTCTTAGAGGGCCGTTCGAAACTTAGTTTTATTTATAAAAAAAAACTTTATGAGTTTTTTTTATTTCTCTGAGTGGAACACCTGAGTGCCAGGAGATGTCGGGGTGCCAAAAGTTTCTCTTTGATCAAGAGGGTGAGAAATAAAAATCAAACAAATGTATTAGCAAGGAAACGTGTTACATCTAACAGCAAGTCCCTCTCTTTCTTTCTTTTTTTGCTTGCAAAATACACTAAGCTCCACCCATGTCTTTGAACTACCCCTTTGGTAACTTACTTCTTTTTTCTGACAATTAAAAAGTGTCTATGGTTGACCCCCTTTTTTGTTTAACTCTTTTTTTGTGTCATTGTTTTTTATTCCTTGCCAAATAATAACAATTCTCCCAAAAAAAAGCTTTTTTTGTTAAAAACATTTTTTAATTAAAATTTTTTTGGTTATCTTCTAACATATAAAAAATAGATGCCTTGATTATGTCGTATTATTTTATAGTTAAGATAGCTTACAGTTTTTATAATTTTTTTGCCTCCAAAAAAGGAATTTAAGTTTTATATGAATTTTTGCGCACGCCTGCGGGCGTCGATTCCTCGTGGTGGTTGCTAATCTTCTTTATTTTTTTCTTTTTCTTTTTGAAATCAAAAAAAAACATGTCGTGGATCTTTTTCTTCTAGCAAATTGTTTTTTATTTTGTTGACCCCATTCTTGCAATGACTCGATTTTCGAACATTTAACGTGAAAAATAAAATATAGGCCTTATAAAGATTTTATACTTTTTTTAAAAAAATTTTGTACAAATTTCTTTTTCTTTTGTTTTTTCTTTCAAAAATTTTTTTTATTAAAATTTGTATCATTTTTAAGAAATGGCTGTCGGGTGCTTTGACCCTCCAACTTTTCTCCATTCTTCAGCTGCCCTTTCAAGTATCTGGAGTAATAATGATGTTGATGATCAATCAAATTCAGATGATTCAACTTCATCTTTTCGTCGACAAGTATCAAATAATGATTTATTCTTTGGTAATGTATTCAGCAGCAATAATGTATCCACCTCAACTGCACCATCATCTTCTATGAGGCCCAATCCCAATCCTTCAACAATTGCAAACGGTTTTGGTGCAATTGGACAACCAATTTCAACAACAACGAATCCTTCCGCCATTAATAATTCAAGAATTCGATCATGTTGGTCCCCAATTAATCATGAAGGTTTAAATTCAAATTCTTGGTCATCTGTTAACAATTGGATAAATGGTGGAGAAGTATGTACTTGTTCTTTTGATCATTAAAAAAATGTCATAACAAATATGATAGCATTCTTTCTTTCTTTTTTCTTTTCTTTGTTTTTTACAAGTTTTTCTCTCTTTTTTTTGCTAAACATTGCAACCAACGCAAAAAAAAAGTTTAAAAAACATTTAAAACTTTTTTAAGCAGCATTTTTTTTCGAGACTTTTTTTCTGTCATAAAAAATGTTTGTCTCACCCCTGTCATTTTTTTTCTTGCATCTTTGCTCATTTAAGTCTGCTAAAAAAAGTCTTTAATTTTTAATACTGCTAAAAAAGCAGAAAATCAAAAAGGTTTATTTTAAGTTTATATATAAACTATTACATATATGTAATAGTGTGATGACTTGTAAATTAATGACATCGCTTTCTTCAAAAAAAAACACTCCAAAAAATGCGCCAAAATTTCAGAATCTTTGCTCTGGGACGTTTTTCCCAAGACTTTTTTTTTGCATCTTTTTTGTTGTGGAATGTGTTTTGAGGGAAGGGGGAAAAAAGGGGACGCGTGCACGTGCACGCTTCGTGTGCCTGGCACCAAATGGAACCTTATCCCGCCACTATGGTCTTGAACTGCGACGCAAGAATAGCGATGAAAGAAGAAGAAGGAAAGAAAAAATGGCCTAGAAAAAAATGAAGAAAAAAAGCTTGCAAAAAGAGAATGCAAAAAAAACTTTTAGAAAACTAGATAAATAATCGCAATTAATAATTACAGATGTCAAGTAGTGGAGAAGAAAGAGCAGACAGTACCCGTTCAGGATCAGATTCTCTTACGTCATCATTATTACAAAATTCACCTGTTCGTAATCCTTGGTCAAATGATGATACTCCACCAATTTTTCCTGAAACTACAGTAAAAAAGCCAACAAAATCTTTGTCAAATGTTTATGAGGCTTACAACACTGACAACGAATATTCACTTTTTCAAGATTTTGTTAAACTTAATATTGATGATGCTTATAATCCAAGTTATGGTGCCCCAACAAGTACTGGATCTTCTAAATCTTCAACAGGGCATCTTAATAATTTTGCCCAATCCCATAATTCTGCTCCCTCGCCACCATCATACAATGATCAGCAACAACAAAATTATTATCACCAACATTTTGGAGTTAATAATAATAACATTCACTCCCATAAAAATGCAAATAATTTCATGAAGAAAAATAATACATTTTCTTCTGTTTCATCAGATTCAAAAATTTATGAGAATGCAAATTTTTGGAATAATCAAATGTATCCTGGATATCATCAAGGAAGTGAAAAAGATTTGCGTCAAAGACAGGTATGTTTTTTAAAGAAAACAAAATCTTTTCAAAATTCATTTTAAATTTTTTTAGGTTAACAATAATGGTAACATGTTTCATTCAATGCCACCAAATGATTTGATGCAAATGCCAAATCAAGTTAATAATCTTCAACAACTTCCACTTTCTCCACCTCCCGCCCCCCGTTCACATAAATCTTCTTCCTGCGATGAAGCAGAACTAAATTGGTATCATCAAAATCTTGAACTTCAGCAATCAATTTATGAACATGTTTATAATTTGATGATTACTGGACAACTTCCTGTTCCAAATAATAATTTTGCTCAACGAGCTTCATTTGCTGCAGCAGCTGGAACATCAGTTGGAAATTTCAATAATTCTAACACTAACAACAGCAACAATAATCGATATCAAACATATGGAAGACGCTCAAATAATCTTTCATATGAACTTCATCAACGCCTTGATGAATGTACTGAACAATATCGACAATTGGAAAAGGAAAGGAAGAAAACGGAAGCAGAACTTGCTCGGCATAATTTGGGAAAGAAAATTAGTTCTGCAAATAATCTTCCAATTCCAAGATTACCTCCAGCTCCATCTCGAATTGATCGATTAGTTGTTGATTTTTTCCGTGAACATGCTCGTGTTGTAACTTTACTTGGAAAAATGGAACAACTTCGAAATCAAAGTTTAAATGAAAAAGTCCATGATGTCATGCGTGAATTACTTGATAATGTTCGAGGATTACAACAATGCCGATTAAGTGAACGTTGCGCAATCCTAAATCATCTTCGAGGAGAAATTGGGTCATACAATGAAGAATTAGGTAAAAAAATTAATTTAATCTTTAATTTTTCATAAAATTACAAAAATCATTTTAGAATCTGCAAATCTTTTGCATGCTTTAACAGCTGTCTGTCAGGCAGTTCTTCGAGCACGTTCTGCAAATTGGTGTGCACTTATATGGACAATTGGAGCTGAAAATGAAGAACAACAACAACAACTTTATCGAATAATTGAAGCAGATTTTGAAATGGAACCACCAGAAATAAAATTACGCCCAATTAAATCTCAAAATTTGTCATAATTACTTTTTATTCTTCTTCTTATTTTCTTTTTTTTTGCATTTTATTTCTTATCACTTTTTTTAAAACATTTTATATCGCCTTCTTTTTGAGAGATGCCTTTTTTAAAATAAGATAATCTCTGTGGTTAATGCTTTTCTTCTTTTTTTTCCGTTACCCCATTTATCTCCCAAAAACCATTATTTTACGGTTAACCACAGATATATACACTGAGGAATTATGTCATTAACGGGTTTTTAATTCATTGTATTTGGTATTCGTTTTATTAAAAAAGCACTTGCATAATATTTTTCTTTTCTCTCTCTCTTTTCTTAAATTTTAAAAAAAAATTATATTATTGAATTTTATTCCGACTGTAATAATACGAGCTTTGCGCAAATTTATAAGTAATGCCATTTATTCTAATTTGTAAAAATAATTTTTATATCTTTGCTTCTATTTAAATTTTTCATTCCTGTACATTTAAGTTTAACCTTAATTAACACGTGATGGTATCCATAGAATCTTTTCTCTCTCGGTTTACAAACTTTTAATTTTGTTTTTCTTTTTAACGGTGATTCTTAAAAAAATATATATGGAAAAACATCCCAAAAAATTCTTTTTATATTACGGTAATGTCAATGTTTATCTCTCTCTCTTTTATGTATATCAATCAATCAATATTTTCTCATGTTCCTGAAGTAGTTTAATGCTTAGCTTTATACTTGTAACAATAGAATCTATGTATTTTTAAAATTCAAATTTGCGCAAAGAAAAGTTGTGAATATATATTTTGAAAATTATTTGTATTTTCTTAGAAAAAAAACTTCGAAATTGTTTATATTTTAACTGTCGTATATTACTTGTTTTGCAAAACAAAAGACTGCATCATATATATTTGTTTCTACCTTATAATGATAATCCTATTAAATGTTTACTACACATTTTCATACTATGAAAATGAAAAAAAAAATTTATAATAATACTTGTGCATGATTTTATATTATTCTTTTTTTAATTATTTAAAAAAAAGCTCAGATACACACGCTTATATGCCTTATGGCTTTAATATAATATCGCTTTCTAATATTTTGTTGTTAATATTGAATTTTCTCTTTTTTTTACAATAGCAAAAAAATACCTGGGAGTTATTTTTTATCATTTATCTTTTGTGAATTATTATTTATTATATACTTTTGTTTGTATCAAAACTACATAAAAAATAAAATGGTAATGGTTGTAAAAATAATTGTTGTTGATGGTTTCAAAAAAGAAATAGAAAAACAAACATAAAATTTAAAAAAAAAACAAATGCAACGAAATAAATATGAGTTGTCAAGCATTCCATCATTATTATACTACGCTTAAAAAAAGCTTGTTTTTTACATTTTTTTTTGTCTTTTTTGGTTATTGATTGCGGAGAAAAAAACTTTGTAAAAAATTGAGATGCGAAGAAAAAAGAGAAAAACCTGTATAAAAATTTTTCATCTTCTTCCTTTTTCATCCCGATATAGCAATTCTTTAGAACAGACTTCCAATGAGAAAAAAATAATAAGAATTCATGAAAATTTTATGTCTTTTTTCGCGATCCTTGTTTGTTAAACTCTCTTGAAAAGAAAAAAAAGAATAAAAAGTTTTTTTTTCTCTTTGACGAAGATCATTTTTTTAGTAGCGTTGTATTATTATTATTAAAAAGAGGGGCAGAAATAAAACGCTACAAATTCCATCACATTATATTAAATTAATTAATTAATTCAATTTTGATTTTATTTTGATAACATTTTTATAAATGAAAAATAATGGATACATTCATTGATATATTATCTGTCACAGCAACCGTTTCAACAATTGGCTTATTTTTATGTGGAGTTGGAATTTGTCGACGAATTCATCAACGAGGTACAACAGATGGAACAAGTATTGCACCCTTCTTTTTAACATGTATTGGTTGTGCATGTATGTTTGGATATGGTTGGACAAGGAAAGATATGACGGTAAAGTTTGTAAATGGTGTTGGATTTAGTTTTCAAGTTGTGTATTTATTCTACTACTATATTCATACAAGGGTAAAAGTAAGTTTAAGATTTAGAGCTAACTGAAAAAATAAAGTTATTATACTTTTAGCGAAAAGTGAATAAATTTATTGCTGCTGCTATTGTAGTTATTTGTACAACAGTTTGGTATGTTAACAGTGAAAGATCACTTGAAGAAAAGCAAAATGTTTTGGGTACGATATGTATGGTATTGAATATTGCAACAATTGGTTCACCATTAGCTGATATTGTAAATTTTTTATTTCTTTGTATTTTTTATTACTAACAAAGCATTTTAGGGAACAGTTATTCGAACAAAAAGTACAGAAAGTCTTCCATTTGCACTTTGTGTTGCGAATATGGTAGTTTCTGTTCAATGGCTGCTTTATGGAGTATTAGTTGATGATTTTTATATTAAAGTAAAACTTTTTTCTAATTTATTTTTATAACTATTAAATCTTTAAATATTTTTAGATGCCAAATATTGTTGCTGTTATAATATCTGCCGTTCAACTTTCTTTATTCGTTATATTTCCTGCACCAACATATGCGAATCTCGTGAACAAAAATGATAATGAAATTCTATAATAGAAAAACTCGTTTGCAGAATCTTTTTTAACTTATCGGTAATGTTGTAAATACTTGTCTTTCGTGCATATTTTTGGGGAAACTAAATTTTATAAAAAAATAATTTTAAGCATTGATATTAAATAAATTCGGGTAACTTATGAATCTTATCAAAATTCTTTTTTGTTAATTTAAATTTATTTATATCATCTATATTAAATAAATATTAAGCTTAAATGACTAAATTAAATTCAGCATGTATGTTTCTAACCCACTCTTCCAGTAATAAAATATATAAGAAAAGAAAGTGGTTTAAATTTTGTACTTGATGAACAGTTTGAGTACTGTAACATTTTTGTCGAATTGCTCATGCCTTTTTCGTTTAAAATTGCGTTGTGTTTAAACAATTTAATACAGTAGAATTTTTTTAATTCTGATAGAGAATCATAACATGTGAAACATAAAAAGAAGTAGAAGATCATAAAGAGACATAAAAATTAAAACAAAAGAAGTATAACAAGAAAAGAATAAAAAGATTAATCAAAAGTAATCTTAACATTAACCAGTTTTCCAGCTTCGACGAAATTGTTTTTCAAAGTTTCATTTGGAGAGAATCCATTAAAACCAATTTCAATTTCTTCCAACTTTTTTCCAATTTCATTTTTAACAAGTAAAAGTGCTTGTTTAAGAAGTAAAGCCAAGATAAATGCAACACTTGATTTTTTTTCACCTTCAGCTGTTTCAACAATAACCATAACATTTTCACCTTCTTTTTCAACCTTGAATTCCCATGATGGATCAACGGAATCAATATTTGAAATTGCACAAAGACGCATAAGATCTAAAAAATTAAATATGATATATTTTGTAATAAAAAGTAATAATAAAAACAAACCATAAACAGCAAATTTAGGTTTCTTAAAAAAAGTTATTAAAGCAGCTTGACCAAAGATTGGTTTCTTTCCAGTGAAAGAAATAAAGAGTGGAGTTTCTTCTAAATCTAAAATAAATGTTTTTAAACAAGATTCTATAAATACAAAAATGATTACCATCAAAATCTTCAAGAACTCTTTCATTATTCTTGATTTGAAGGAAAACAGAAAAACTTCGTTGAGTGAAAGAAATTCGAGCTTTTGGAGTATTAGATGGAGGTTCAGCAATTGGACCAAAAGGTTCAACATTAATTTCATAGAATAAATTGATATCAATCTTCAAAGTAATTTTTGCTTGTTTGGTGTTAAAATCAGACAATTTGATTTCTTTCAAAAGTTCATATGGAATAACTTCAAATTTAGCAAAAAGCTAAAATATTGATTACATACAAAAATAAATGGTAACAAAACATACCTTAACAGATTTAACACGTTCAATATTAATTGTAATAGATCTTTCCAAGGGTAAGACCTCATTTGGAGCAATATTAATCAAAGATTTATCATTATAACGAACATCAAACCATGCTTGAGAACATGCAACTCGAATATCATATGGATTAATTCGTTGACCCATTAAATGAAAAACTTTAAAAAGGATAGCTTCCATTTCGAGTTGACAACCATCACCTTCTGGTAAAATTGCTAGATCAAACCTTGAAAGAATCTTCTTGACTTTTTCGAATACTGATGGGGTAGCTCCAGAATCATGAAATAAGATAACTTTTTTCGGTTCAGACATCAAAAGACCAATTTGAAGCATATCGGCACTTTCATACATTTGTGAACCAATATATCGATAGAAGCCATTGTCACGAATCAAGCGAACAGTAAAAACGAGGCCAAAAAATTTCGTCATAACAATCAAAACTTGTTCACCAACTTCCACCATTGTTTTAGTTCTTTCAATTGCAGCCATAGCATTGAAGTGAATATCATTTCCAACAAAATAGAAGATACCATTTGATTCACAGAAATTTTTCCATTTAAGTCGAAATTCTTGTGATTCTTTGAAAGTCATAGCTTCATATTCCATCGCACGAAAAACAAGAGCTTTAACTCGCTTGACATCAACTTTTTCTTTAAATAATTTAAAGAACTTATCAATATTTTTTTTCCAACTAAGCTTTGATGTTTGAACTTCTCCAGTTGTAAAATTCATTGAAGCAACGGTGGGATTAAAGATATCACCAAAGATATCGATGACCAAATTTCGATCAGGTGTTGGTTCTGATTCAGAAAGAATTAATGATTCAGCCATAGTTTTTGATTAATATCTGAAATAGTTTTAATGATTATATATATAAATATTTGTAAAGCAAAATATAAGAACGCAAAAAGGAACACGAAAAAATTAATAAACAAAAGATGAATTGTTTCGCAACAAGAATTAAATCAGTGTTGCAAAAAAACATGTTTAATTCTTAAAAACTTTATATAAATAATTGACAATATAAGTATAAAGCACAAACACTAATTTTTTAAAGAAAAAAAAAACAAGTCGATAATGCTGGCAAAAGACTCTGATTTTGTAATTTGCTTTAGCTTTTTTTAAAGGGAACGGGTTAAAGTTCGCGAATGGAAAAGAAAGAAGAAAAAAATTATTTGCAGTTTACGGGCTCATTTTTGGGTTAAAATTGTCTTGTAGACGCGCCCCTCTTAAAATATGATAGAAAACACTTAAAAATCATGGAAAAATCATATTAGGAGTTTTTATGAGGTATTTTGGGGTTGTGCCACTCAAAAATCAAAAATCAACAAAAATGGTGTTTTTTTTGGCACTTTTTACGATGCCATACTCGTAATACCTGAAAAGGTCGTCTTCAAACTACCATTCATTTTTGCTTTTGGGTGTGGTTGACCATACTTAACCACCAGAACACGTTTATATATCCCCCAAATTATTTAATTCTTTCGTGAAAATTGGCTATTTCGGCCTAAACAAACATTAATCCATTATTGTTTGAAACATTAATCCATTATTGTTTAAAGAAAAATGCATTTCATCGACTTTTAAGCACTGGTTTCATCATTCTTGCCTGTGAATAAAAGTCGGATATGCGCAATTGGCATTCATTATGCACTCGTTGTCCTGTCACTGACAAAGATTTATGTGTAATCTAAACTTGGCATCACAGTAGTACAAAAATTGTGTATGGTGCTTTTCTATTTCGGCAATCGGAGTTTCTAAATGTGAAAACAAATATTAATAACGACAATGAATCTTTGTGAAGTACCCTCGACATTATTATTACATAACATGTTTTACACATGCCAATAAAAACCAAAATGTTTAAAAGTTTTTAATAATTGTATGCAAAATTTAATTTATAATAAAACAATGCCAATTTTTTTGTAGATCCGTTGCTACACTTTGAATAACACAAAGTGAGTGCAAACATTTCTCAAATACAAAAAAATTTAATAAAACAGTAGTATTTTTTCAGCAGTAAAAATCTAATGAAAAACGCACGAATTCAAAAGTGTTTCAAAATTTCACTCGCATTTTTTATTCTCGCAACGAATTCCCTGTTTTCTTTCATACTGTACTTCGCTTCTTCTTTGTCCTTCTTTGTCCTTCTTTTTCTTTCATTTTCTTTTATTTTGTGATTCCTAAAATTTTTCATCGTTTCGTATTTTTTATACCGCGTTTATTTTATTTATTGTTTGTTTCGAATTTATTAAAATTAATTTAAGTTTTTTATTTTTAGTGTGCTATAAGCTATAAATATGATGGCTAATACTAAAGGAATGTGGTTTCTTACTGATTCTGGTAATTCCAGCAATGCTGAAATTGTTTTAGCTGATACTTCAATTCGTCGATTAGGACATCTTAATCGAATTGTGAGTTTTTTAATGCTACTTTTTATTGATACAATTGGGGGTAGGGTAGGATCTCATTCGGGATATATGAGGTTTCATGTTTTAATGACATCGCTTTGACATTCAGCAGTGGCTGTATGGCAAAAGATATAGCTTATGGGGATATTATATAAGATTACTCTGGGTCTTGTCGAAAGTAGTTGAGATCCTTATCCCATAAACATGTATTAATTGTACAATTTTTTAGGGAATCAAAGCAAAATACGTCGGAAGCGATTTTGAAGTTAAGAAAGGATTGGAAGCAGCAATTTCTGTACAGACTCTTGTTAAAAGTATTGCTGAAGAAAAAGTTTATGATGTTGCAGCAAAGTTATTGGAAATGAAGGTGGGTATTTTTTACGTTTGAACTTTAATGTTTTGATCTCTGAGATATGTCTTTTTTGGAATAGAGGCTGACAAAATTTCATGGCATGCTGATCGTATCAGATACGAAATTGCCTATTTTTGAAATGTTTTTTGACTATCTCGATTGTGTAACATGTTTCTCTGGTTTTAGAGTGATTATGATATAATTATTGCATTTCATACTGTAACTGTTTTGGATAGAAAAGTTATCTCAAAACCATTGAATCCTGGTGAAGCTCTTACGATTTTGAAAGAATTTAATGGTCGAGAGCATACAATTGTTACTGGAGTTGCGCTTCTCCCTCGTGATAAGAAGCTTACAACCTTTTCTGCTAAATCTAAAGTTAAATTTGGTGTTTTCTCTGATGAAATGTTTGAAGCATATCTCAAAAGTGATGAATGGAAATATTTGGATATTCCATATAACATTTTCGAAAAAGGTGCAGCATTCATTGAATCTTTAGATGGATGCTTTCACAATGTTTTCATGGGAATTCCTGCCTACAAGCTTGTTAAAAGAATTGGAAAATTAATGAATGGAAGCAATATGTAAGTTTATTCTTTGTATTTTCTCTGGATAATTGTGAAACATTTTTAGGATTGAATCTTCTGTTGAAAAGAAAGAAGAAGCTGTTCCCGTTCAAAAGAAGGATGAAGAACATGCCAAAAAGGAAACTGCTGTTAATGAAAAAGCTGGCAGTGAACCCGTTGCTGCTGTTGAACAAAAAGAAGAAGATGCTGTTGTTGCAGCACAACAACCAAAACATGACCATGTTGAAGAAGAATCTGTTAATGTTATTCAACCTCATGGAGCTGCTGTTGATCAAGAAATTGATCATCGTAGTGAAGAAGGAGCACCAAAGAATAATGCTTCAGTTTCTCATCATGGATGGGAAGATACAAATCAAAGATCTGCAACAGCAAATCGTGGATTTCGTGGAGCTTCTTCAAATATTCCTGCAACAACTCTTGCTCCAACTCGTGGATCTTCTTCTGGTCGTTTCGTTGCACGTGAAGATTCTCCTGCACCAGTTCACCAAAATGGAAGTCAACGAAATCGTGGAAGTGCTTCTAATGGATATAATACCCGTGGAGATTTTTCTTCTGGTCCACAATATCAAAGACGTGATTCAAATAATTATCGTGGTCGATCTGCTCCTCGTGGAGGTTCATATTCTTCTTCAATGCGCTATGAAAATGATGGACAAATGAATCGTGCAACTTCATCATATCGAACAAATTATGACAATGGCTATAATATGCGCGATCATCAAGGAAATGGATATAACTCTGGAAGTGGAAATCCTGAAACACGTCAAAGTTATATTAAATTTGCTCCTTCAACAAATAATGAATATGGAAATCGTGCAGCTGCAAATCAAAATCGTGCTTTTGGAAATACTGGAGCAGCCACAAATGGTTCATTCACTGGAACTGCAACTGTTTCAGCAAATCCTCCTCCTTCAACTGGCCAAGGAACTGAAAATTCTGCCCCTGTTCGTCGCCGCAAATTCTATGTTGAAGAACTTAATCCTCGTTCATTGTTTGATTAAAGATATTCTAAGAAATCAATCATCATCATGGTTGGTCTTGAATTTTATTAAAAAATATTGCTTAATTTTTCGTTTTGTTTTTTCTATGTTTTTCACATTTGCATCTTTTGCAATTCTTTTTCAAAATTTGTTTTTTGTAACACATTTATATGTTTATTCTTTTTAACACTTTAAATGTGTTTTTGTAACATTTACTTAAATGTTCGTTTGTTGTTAAAATAAAAATATTAAAAAAATATAAAAACTGGAGTCTTGGCACAATTGATTTTGGGTTTGGGCATTTTTGAGAAGTTTCTTTTTTACATTTTAGAGATTTGATGTACTATAATTTGCATTAAAACAATTCACCTTTTTTTAAACGGTAAATATTAGATGTAATTTTTACATTTACAATTATTGAGTTTTACATTTAGCCTTCTGTAATTTTCTTCTAGCTTCGAGAAATATCTCCATTTAGTTTTCAATGGATTTTATTTTTTTATATTTTTAAAAGTTACATTGCAGTTGTTCTTTTTTGATTTACTTTGCAAAAAAATAACATTTTCATTGTTGAGTTTTGAAAAGACTATTGTTATATTTTGTGTAGGAATTAACAATATGGCGTAAGAAATCAAACATAAAACTTTGCACCAAAATTCTTGGTAACATGATGTTTGAGTTTTATAAAATTTTAAGCTCTGAACGTAAACAATCTCGAACAATGCTTTTATATTCACGCTTAAGAATGACACAAAAAAAATAAATAACAAGACAGTCTTTCTTTTACAAAAAAAAGAACTTTCAATTCAATAGATTATTTGTGCATTTTGTTAGATTTTTTTTATTTCAACAAATGCAAATAAAAAAAAGAGTTAACGTTTAACGCTTTTTTCTAATCTCACAATTTTTTTACGCAAGATGTGAATTTGATAGAAAAAAAAAGATTTAACCTTTCTTAAAACTAAAAAGTTAGTAAACATGCCGTTGCTGGCAAAACTAACTATTTACCATTTGATTGGAGGGGGGTATAAAAGCAGGAGTAAAAAGTTAAAAATTACTCATTGAAACAGAAGCAGAAAAGAAGAATGCAGTCGTTGTCTTTTGTCTGTTTGCTTCTTGCAATTGTTTCTGCAATTCAAGCACAATACGTAAGTTTAACTTTTTGCAATAAAATTTTATTTTGCTTTTTTGTGTTTATGCTTTGGGGCTTTTTGTTTAGCTTTATTACTATCCGTATGCATATTATTACTATCCCACAAGTAACGCACAAACATCTCAGACAAATCAAAATGGACAACAACAATTGACAAGTAGTCAACAACAACAATATTATCCATCTTCACAATATACATACGGTACCGATCAACAACAACAAGGATATAATGGACAGGTTTGAATGATGATAAGCTTTAGTTTTGTTTCATCAATTGTCAATTTAAGACCGGATATGCAGCAAATACAAATACATATCCACAACAAACTCAATTAACAAATTCTCAATACTCTACCGCAAATTCCAATCAACAATATCGTGATCCCTCAACAAATGGTGGTGCGACTGCAACATCTGGACAACAACAACTGTACTACTTATATTATCCATATTCATATTATTACACATACCCCTATGCATATTACGGCAAAAAGTAATATGAAGAACAAATTCTTTTAATAGTAATCAAAGAAATATATATTTTTCATAAAAAATTTGCATAGTTTTCTCTTTCACATTTATTGTTTTTATATACTATTTTGTAGTACTTTTTGCGATCAATAAATAACAAACAATGATTTAAAACGCCGAATTTATTCATGACTGACCTTTTTTTCTTTCTTTTTCACAAATGGTCAAAAATGCGTATTGACCAAACCAAACCGCATTGTCCGACGAGGTCAAAACCTTTTTTGTCGAATACGAACGAGCTTCAATACAAAAAAGGACAGAAAAGAAAAATCAAACCATCAAAAGCTCGACACCGAATGTGTAAAAATTATCGTACGCTCAAAAACTATAATATTATTTGGACTTTAGAATTTATTTTTGTTGTTGTTGGATGTTTTTATATTTAATTTTTTAATTTCTTAATTCTTTTAAGAGATATTTGAGAGCTCTTATTTTATGCTAATAAATTTTGATTTTTTAGGGAAAGAGAAAAAAAATGAAGCACTTAATTGGGATTTTTGTTGTTATTGCATTTATTGTACAAATTATTTTTGCTGCTCCTGTAAGCGAAAATGCAATGGCTGAAAGTTCCCATGCTTTAAATCATTTTCAACGTGTAAGGTGTTTTTGTTTCTCTTGTTCAGCAGCATCATTTTCTTTTGATTTTTAAAATGTGTAAAAAGCATTTTATATTTTGATAATATTTTCTTTTCCAGGATGCTATCATTGACACTGCTGCTGCTGCAGTAGTACGAGTTCCTCGAGGTGCTAAGCGTCGACAAGATGGCGAAAAACGCCGTAAAAATAACAAAAAAGGGCGTAAAGGAAAGAAGCAACAGCAAAATGGTGGTAAGAAGGCTCGAAAAAATGGTGGTGGCCGAAAATCACAACAACAATAACTGATACAGTGCCATTTAAAATTTATTTATTTTTGTAATATGTTTTTAAATTAAATTTTTACTATATATCTCTTTTTTTTCTTCACTTTCTTTCATTCTTTTCGTTCTGCATGAATAAAAAAAAATGTATAATAATCTCTTCTTCATTGAACACAATTTATATTTCTTGAAAAAAAAACGAGAATAAGAAGAAGATAGGCTTTAACAAGAATATGTTCCTTTTTTATATACAGCTGCAACACAAAAAATATAGAATATGAACTCTCTTGAGAAAAGCGATGATATCTTTTTGCAATGTATTCTCAACATTGACCACTGGTCATTTACTTCATTCTTCTTTTTTTCGGGATTTTTTTAAAAGCTTAAATTAGATAAAAGCCGAACACAACTATAAAAAAATTTTTTGTTGTTGTTTCCAATATTATAGTTTTTCATCTTGTCTTGTAGTAGTATTTTTTCGTAATTTTAAAAATTGAAAAAAATTTTTCTAGTCAGTTATATTTTTTTCTTCTTGTATCATTTCGTTTAATTCAAAGAGATTCTTTCTTTGTTTCGGCATTCATTAAAATATATGCCACAAAATGAATGCCATTAAGATAGCTTAATACGCCAATTGTTTTTAGCTAATGATCCGCGCAGTTAGCAAAAAAAAGGGATTGAAGCCAGACGAGAGACAAAATGACTTAAACGAAATTATCGCATCTTTTCTTTTTTTTCCCATTGAATAACAAATTTGGAGGAGCAGCTTTTTTATTCTTTCCATATTGTCACATAAAAACTAAAAATGTAATTTAGCAGCATGCTTTATCTTTGTTTTTGTCGTGTTTTTTGTCAAATAAAAATGCAATAACTCAAAATTTTTTATGTTTTTTAAAAAAAATTTATTACTTCCACATTTTTTAGATCATTATGTCATTGGAAAGTTTAGCCATGGAAGAATACGGTCATTTTTTGTCATTTTCTGAAGATGATAGTGATGAAGAAATGATTGGAGAAAAATGGTAAGATTTTTGAAAAAAACTTTTTAAAAAAAGAGAGTTAACTCTTTTTCCCGTTTATTATGTTGTTTTTGACCTTAAGGGGTTGTTGTTGTGTAAACACTCTATTAGCTTGAAGGAAATCCGATTAATAGACTTTCTTGCGCACGATGGTTTAGTTTTCAAGTGTTTTTGCCATCAGCATTATTGAGGCCCCTCAATGTTCATTTTTCGCTTAATGGACTGTTTCACTCATTCATAATTGCCCATTTTTTAGCATCATTCTTCTCTTTGGCATATATAGTAGATGCTATTTTTCTTCCTCATTCTTTTCGAATTTTAAAGTATTCTTTTTTTAAGTTTTACCTGAGCTTTTTTAATATATGAAATATTCATTAAGCTGTTGCTACTGCTACCGGCTATATTATTTATTTCCCCTTTTCGGGTCCATATTGTTCAAATTTCTTTTCAACTGACTTCTCGCTTTAATTACAGTTTCAAAAATATAATGCTTTTGCCGCTTAAGGATTCTAGAAAAAAAAGTATTTAAAGGAAGAGAAAAAGAGTGACCTCATGTTTATGCCTGTCTTCTCTTTTTTTTTACCTGTGCGCAACTCGTGTTCATACAATGTTTCAATCTATTCTCCAAAAAAAGTATGAAATGGATGGCAGAAAAAAGGAGAGAAGAAAAGAGTTAGTGAACGATTCATAAGCGAATAGGAACACAAATATAAACATTGAAACATTGTTGCTGCCCGTCGACTGTCACACTCATCATCTTCTGCAGAAAATCAAAAAGAGAGAGAGGAGTATTTTTCACCACATTGAGCTGCTTTTTCTTTTTGCATTTATTACGTGAATGAACAGTAACAAAAAAAACGTTAACCAGATTATCAGAAAAAAAATTTAAACCGATCACGAGAGGATCGGTTGTCTGATTCTCCTTCAATGAAATAAAATATAGCTTATATTCTTCTTTCACTGAAGGGAATAAAATTCAATTAAAAAAACTGAGTATTTTTTTCATTTTTTCAATTAAATGTGTATATCTGCTGCCATCGGCAAATATAAGTCATCATCTTCCTTTTTTTAGGGTCTCTGTCATTATCGCTTTAAATTTATTTATATGCGCGAAACAAAAAAATTATAAATATAAAAATATAAAAGAAAATTAAAAAATTAGGTGTCGGCCACACCCTTTGAGAATCTATGTTTTGTAACAAATTTTATTATATTTTTCATTGATCACAAGTTTCGATTACAAATTTTACTTTTGTCAAAATGATGATGATTCGTTTTGTTTTTCTTTCCTTTTTTTTCTTCAATGAGGTCTTGTTAAATTATATTATATCCGGACAACTGTCAAACTTTTTGCCAACTGCAGTATATCTTTGTTTTGAGTGAAATTTTACAACTTTTCTCGATGTCATTAGAAGGGAGGGGAGGTTTAAAGGCTGATCTTTAAAAAAAAGCGACACAAAAATTTATTATCTTGAGATCTCTTTTTGCTGCTGACTAAATTCATTATTTTGCCAACAGAAATGCTTTTTTTTTATAAAATCGTGATTGAAAAAAAGCTAAAAGAAACAATTACTAACCAAAAAATTGTCAATTTATCTTTTTCAAAAAGTCAGCATTTCTTTTCTTTTTTTATAAATTGTTTGTTGAGGGAATTTTTTTCCGGTGTTCCAAGAACAATTAGATCTGATTCATTTAATTGTTTTTTGTTATATCAAAGACAATTTTTTGACGTGTATTTATTACTCGATTTTGCGCCTCCCGTATTTTTCTTTTGATATAAAAAGGCGACAAATGATGACTAACAATAATGCCGAATAAACAATACGACAGGAAAAAAAAACCATTTCATTCAAATATGTGGTTATTGCTTTTCTTTTCATTTCTTCTTTTTGCCTTCTGTTTTTGCCAATCTCCGTTATCAATCTTTTTCTTAAAAAAAGATGCGCGTAAATTAATTGCATTTTTATTAATAATAATAGAAAAAAGTGACATTGTAATAATGGCATTTGAAAATATAACCTTGATAGTTTTTTTTATGCCAATCACTTTTTTTCTTTTGCCTATTGTTTAATTTTTGATACTTTTTTTTCTCATTCCTATATATGTTATAATATTACATGTATTATTACTATCTATCTATCTCTCTCTCGTTCTCCATTTTAATGTTACATCAAATATGGCTATGTTTCTGTTCTTTTTTGGAACAATAAATCTCTTCTTCTTTGCTTCTTTCGTTTTTTTTTGTTCTGTATAAAAATATGTTCAATCAAAACGCTTGTCCCACTTATAAAAAAGCGGGATTGCTTTCGATCTTGCAAATTAGACTCTCTCTCACTGTTTCTCTCTTCCCCTAAAGCAAGGAATAAAAATAAGTGAACAAAAGCATAATAATAATTTTTTTTCATTCGTTTATTCCCTCCATATATATTATTTTTTCCTCAATATTTACTTTTTTAAGCGTGTCACTTGTCTCAATTTCAATCGCTTCTTCTTCTTCTTCTTCTTCAGTGCGCAATGTCAGAATAAAAAGGAGATCGTTCTATTTCATTATATTTTGCGTGTTTCTAAAATTTGAGAAGCTTTTTTTATTCATAGACAAAAAATTTATTCATAAATGAATCGGCTGCTGCTGCTGCTTATAAACTGTGATCAGCACCAGCAGCAGCAGCTCTTTTTGTCTGCATCATCCCCCTTTTTTAATTCCTGCTTTTTTTTGATTATGGCCATCAAAGTTTTGCCGACATATTAAAAAAAGTGTTTTTTGACTGACAGTTTTTTAAATTTTTTTTGACGATTCGAATTGAAACGTTTTACTGTTTTTCACACCAAAAACAATCCTTATTTGTATCGAAAAAAATTTGGTTTTTTTAAAGTATAAAGTTTTTTGATATAATAATGTAATTTTTTTTCTGTTTTCTTTACTTGTTCAAAAGATTAGATTTAAGCGAGGGTGGAAGGAAGGAAAAAATTTAAAAATAAGAAGTAACTGGCGGCGGCATTGGTTGGCAAAAAAAGAGTTTTGGTGGTCATTCGTCAGCTTGAAAGAGAGAGAGGCTGCTTTTGCTTTTTTCCCTCAATAACTTATGGGGATGATATATATATGCATCACGATCGCTTATGTTTGCTTGAACAACAAGAAGAAAAAGAAGAGTGAGATAGATTGGAGAAAAAAATAGCAGGGCAATGGAATTTGGTTCCGGAAAAAACTTTCAAAAATTCTTTTTTAGTTTTTTTTGGCGGGCTGATCACTAGTCCAATCTTGCGATTGTTATTTCAGATTAGAGAAATATGTTATATTTTTTTGATGCTTTGTGTAAGAGTACATAAGCAATTGTGTAGCAACAGCATGGTAACTTTTTTTTCTCGTGATTGATTTTATATATTTTTTTATTTGTTGGTAAAAAATATGTATGTAATCGTTGCCTTTTTTTACAACTTTCTCTCGGAAAAAAAGACGTTTTTTCCCATCAAAACAAATATGAGTTTCTGAATAATAAATTTTTCAAGTGTATTGCGGAATGGAAGAAGAAGAGGATGACTCATAAATGATCAAAATTTTTTGCTTTGTGTTTTTAGAAAAAAAGGTGGTCTTAAAAAATTCTTTAAGTTTTCATTTACCTGGAATTTCTTTTCATTTAATTTTCATAATATTTTTCAAATTAATTTTTTTTCGATATTGTATGGAATGCACTTTATCACAAATTAGGATAATTAGATTAAAGGAAGTGAACAGTAACCCTTTTTTTTATTTTCCATCATATTTCCTTATCCGTTCCTTTCTTTCTTTTTCAAAAAAATATAATTCCTTTTTTGAATTGTCATGTTTTTCTTTAAAAATTTAAAACAATAATCCGCAAATTTTGGTTATGTTATTTGTGAGTCAAAGCTAGAACCCTTTTTTCGCTTTCGTTTGAAGTATTCGACAATAAAAAATAAATTTCAAACCTGTTTTTTTTTCTTCTTTTATTTTACGGGAAACTGGACATTCGATAATTTCCCTTTCGTCTTGAAGAAAACCCGCTGGGTACTTTGCAAGAAAAGAGAATGAGAGAAAGGGAAAAAAAAGAGGAGCAGCAACAACAACCACCACCACAATCAACATCCAATCCCCTATCCACAATAATTTTAAGGACCTCTTTAAACCAAAACTAATTAATTCGCAAAGAAGTTCACTTTTTTTTGAAAAAAATCTAATAAAAAAACCTTTGCAAAATTTTTTGAAACCCTTTGAGCAAACCAATTTTATAAAAATTGTCAACTTTTATTGGCACCAGTTTTTGAATGAAAAAAATGTTTTTCTAAAACTATGTATCTTCTTCTTTGTTTTGTTTCGTGATGGTTATCGAAATTTACAATCTACATAGTGCTGTTATATGCAAATTTTAAGTCCCTTAAAGCTTTTATCCTTTCAATCCTTTTGTCTTCTTTTTTTAAATGAGTCATGGATTTTCTCGTCAAAAAGCTGTCGTTTTTTCCTGAAACAATCAAAATTGCTTTTTTTATTTCTTCAAAAACGGCCATTTTTTCTGTCAACCTTCTTTTTTTTGTTCAAAGCACATTAAATTAAATTTTCATCGTCATTTTTCAGTTCTTGAAAGACGAAAAATGAGCGCCGCGCAATTTCTCGTGATTGGAACTCAATTGTGCGTGTCCGGAGGAGCATGCTTTTTTTTTTAACTGTTCCGGCATTGTCTTTATATATTTTATATATAAGCACAAGGGAATGAATCATTGTTGTGCGCGAAAAAATATATATATTTAAAGATAGAGAATGGCTTAATAATGTTCGAAAGAGGGGAAAAGCAGGCTTCAAAGGAAGGGAGTCATTTCATTGCATTTTCTTTATATTTTCCTTGTTAGTAACGGCTCGTCCTAGTACCCAATTCAACTACCCCTCATTGAAATCTGCCCTCTTCTTTTTTGAAGCGCTTCCCGCTTTCCCCCTTTTTTAATGCCCAAAAGCGTCAAAGGAAAGGCCAATTCCAGAACAATGACCAATTTGAGTAACAACAACAAAAACAAAAAAATATAGATACACATTATGTTTTAAGAGGAGGAATTGGTCACTACCCTCTGTTGCTACTACTACCACCGGATAACCATTGGTCACTTGTTTTAAAGATGAAAAGAAAAAAAAATTATTTTTGCGGGTTTTGCGCAAAAAAAAGAAAGAAAAAAGGAATGAGCTTTTTTTGATGATTTTTAACGCGTCATGTTTTTGCATTATTTAGATTCTTTTTCTTCCTTCCTGGATTTTGTTTCAAATTCTTTAGGATCTTTTTTTTTCGGTTTGAGCTTTATATTCTTTAAGAGAAAAAAATTCTTTTAACAAAAAAAGCTTCTTGCGACAGTCCAACAAATCTTTTTAGCTATATGAAGTGTACCGGATTTGAATTATCTCTTCGAACCGGTTAAATATGAACGCCGAAAAAAAAGCAAGACTATTGTTTGTATCTTTTAACAATTACTATTTGGTTAAAGCCGAAAGAGATAAGGCAAACAATAAAAAGATAAAGTTGTTTTAGATTTTTTCTTTGAATCAAATTTTTTACTGTCTTTTTTGATACAAAATAATTTTCTTGGCTAAGATCTTTTTTTAAATTTCTGTTACCACCGGTGGCCACCTGATTAAAATTCATTTAACTTTTGTTAATAAAATTTGCATGATTGATATATTTAGCTCAAAATTTGCATGATTTTTTTTTCCTTTTCTGTTTTCCTTTTTTCCACACTTGACACACTTTTATCTGCTGCTGCTTTTTTAAGGTGCTTATACAGTTTTTTGTTGTTGACGACACGAGAAGAAGGTAGGCTTAGTAGTAGTTGACCACACGACAAAAAAAGTTGTTTCCGGTGTGTTTTTACCCTCTCCTTGTCTTATTCAGTTTTCTAAGGTAAAAAAAATAGTTTTTCAAGACTCAAAATGAAGAGTATCATCTTACATGCGAAGTGTCTTTCAATGGAAGCATTTTTGATATAAAATAAATTTTTTTTGTCAATGCCGATTTTGCAACATGTTGAAAAGTCATGAATTTTTTTTTGCTCTCTCCATTCATATTTTTCTATTTAAAAAAGGGGGACGACATTGCGTGCAAACTGTAAATGCATTATTAACGAATAATTCTTTTAAAAAGAAGAGCATCTTCTTTTTTAAATATTTTTTTATGTAATTATTTCAGTAATTTACAACTCTTGATTGTCTTTTAAATAGCTTTTTTTTTCTTTCATGCTTTTTCCTTTACCTTAATGTCTCATATTTTTGCACCTTTATCGGACCTGTTTACGACTTGTTCAATGCGCGGTGTGGTATGTTTGCAAATGCTGCTATTTTGAAGGAGTCAACGAAACAACTATACAACCATTGGTCAACAAAACTTGAATTATAAGCACAAAAAAAGATTTATACATATAATTTTTTTTGTATTATTCATATTAAAAAATATTTTTAAAAGCATTTACCCCTTTTTTGATTTTTTTTGATGCTTTTCTTATCGATCATATATCACTTGAGTGTTTTTTTTTGTCTTGATTATGCTTTGAAACTGATTGCTTACGTGTTTAAATTGATTTTTTCTTAATCACAAAAAAAATCACAACCTATCAACCATCAAAATATTATAGATATAAGCCTTTCCGTTCCTTTCAGTTTTTCTATTATTTCAAAAAAAGACTGAACCTTCTTTTTTTTCAGCTTTTCCGTATTTGCCTCTCTTTTTGATAGCAGTAACTACGATATTGAATTAGATTCAATTGGAAAAGAAGAGCTACTTGAAGCTGAAAGAAATTTACTTCGAAGTTGCAGTCCATCTCATTCAGCTTCAGATGTTGTTGTTCTTCTGCCTTCATCAATGAAAAATACAGAATCAAATCTTGAAGTGAGTTAACTTTCAACTTTATTCCCTCTTTTTCCCTTTCCTTTAATGTATTTTTTTTTCTTTATAGTTTTTTAAAAGAACTATCTATTTTTTTTCTGGCTTAAATTCCGAAGGGTCATTAATCAAAAATTTTTTCTCCTTTTTTTAGAAGAAAAAAAAGAAGAAGCGCCAAAATTCGGTCAACAATAGTAGCATCTTTTACAAAGATTGAGATTTTTTTCAGTAGCGTTTTTTCTGCATTTCTGGAGCTTTGAGCAATATTATTTTTTTTGTCCGAATTCTTAAAAAACGTAATTAATTTTTCCTCTTTTTTTCTTCATCTCTAACAAAGATATATGTATATGCGCATTTTCAATTTCCGGAAAATCAGAAAAAAACGATATTAATGCAGGCACGATCATCCTGAGAAATGAGAAAAAAATTTTTTTAGATGTTTTTTCAAATGTGAGAAAAAGTCATTTGATTTGTTAGTTTTAATCAAAAAAAAATAACTTTCGTAGTTTTTTTTCTTTCATTGTGTTTTTTATTTTGATTGAAGCTTTTATTGACATCTTATCTAAAAGTAGAAGACGAAAAAGGAAAAGAAGAAGAAGGAATCAGCCTTTTTTATAACTATGAAACTGTAAATTTATACAAAGTTTCTTTTTCTTCTTTTTTGGAGGGAAAGAGAAAAGCAAAAATATAATTTTTTGATGGCGTAAATATTCTCATCTTCTTTTTTGAGAATATTTCTTGCCTCCTAGCATTGCTGTACACTTGAGGACCTCAAAAATAAAATATTATTTTTTTTCCTGCTTATTTTTTTCCAAGTTTTGAGTCATACGCTTGCCCCAATGTCCCCCGGAAGTTAATGTATGCATATTTTTTTAAGATATAAGAGAATTTACTTCTTCATCTTTTTTTGTGGTTGGGATTTGTAACCTTTTTTTTAGTATATATGCAAAAAGTAAAGCTTTTTTTATCTCAAAAAAATGCTTGAAATTGTGTACATAAGCTACAATTTCGGGTTATTTTTGTCTTCACTTCTTCTTTTTTGTTCCTTAGAAAGAAAACAAAGCTTTTTGCGTCTTTTACACGGTTTCCGTAGTCATCTTTTAGTGTTTTTTCTTTTTCTTCTTGTATGAATAATTTTTCCTCTTTCTTTTTCATGGAGTCATATTTCGATTGGTTACAAAAAAAAAGAGAAAGCTAATCATATTTATGTCTGTATGTTTGCGAAATTAGCACTATTTTATTGTTTTTCTCCTCATGTTCAGATGATCTTTCCTTTTTGAATCATGAGGTATATGAAAGTATACCTTGATGAATCAAAAAAAAAGTGTCTGCATTAGCACATCGGTTAAAAAAAATAGTGTAAAAATACCGCGGGTTTTTTTTGTTTTGTTAATAATCAACAACTCTTTTTCTGTTGTTTTTTTATTCTCCTCAAAAAAAAAAAACTTCGTACCACTTTGCAAATAGGCACTCCATAAATGACTAAAATTGGTGAATAATAAAAGAACGCTCTTTTTTAGAATAAAAAATACATGGTGAATGAGAAAACCTCTTTTTTTGCCTTTAGGAGTTTTTGTGGATAGTTGTTTAACAAAAAAATATAGGAGAGTGGACAACCGTGGCATATGTCGTCGTCGTTGTTATTGTTGTTGTTTTTGTTATTTCTCTATGGCATTGCGCTGTCTTAAAAAAAACTTTTTTGTTACCAGATGTTCAAAAAGAAAAGACCGCCGCCATTGTATACTGACTAAACTGACCACTATTTTTTTGTTCATAAAAATGTTTAAAAAAAAGAAGTTATAAAAATCTGGGGATAATTTGTGAAAAAAAGTATTTTTTTCTTTTAACTTTTTTATGTTATTTTTACGTTTTATTTTTTTTCGAAAAACAATTGGCATCTTTTTTTTGCATTCTGTTTTTTTTGATGAAAATAAACAAAATTGCTTCAGATGCAAAAGTTAGACTTAACCCGGGATTTATCTATCTTTTTCTTTCTCTCTTTTTTCTGGCAAATTTAATAATTGAATTTTTGACTTTTCTATTTTTGCCTTGAAATTTGTCAAACAACCACTTGCTCCCTTGTGTGACAAACAATGGTGGTGGTCCTCTTTCTTTCTATTTTTTTTACTACCAAGCGGGTTTGCATGTTTTTGGATAGCTGATGCTTCAAGCTTTTTTTCCGGAAGAAAGCTCCGCAAGCGATGCCACTCATGCATAAAAGATTCTATTCTTTTTTCTTTTATTTTTTGCTTTTTTTGTGTTTTTTTGCCATTTTTCAAAGCTTAAATGGCGTCGATTTCGGAAACATCTTAAAGCTTTTGTTTTTTTAACGGTTTTGAAAATGCTATTTTTATTTTGGACAAAAGAAGTTATTATGCTTTTTATTCTTTGAGAAAAAAAGCGAGGGATAGAAAGGGGGGTGAATGGACAATCAAAAACACCTGGGCTAAGGGGTTGCTGTAGCTTCTTCGATATTTATTTTCTTACATAATTTTTGTGTGACATGCCAATCTTCCGTTTCCTTCAGATTTTTCATAAAGCAAAAAAAATTGCGTCGAATGATGATCGGTATTGTGATGAGCAATCGACTTCTATAAATGGCAGATGTTTGCGATTTTTAAGAAGAAGAAAAAAAAATAAAGAAAAGCACAAAAAAAAGAATTGGATAAAAAAATGAGATGAACAAAAGCTTCCACTAAGCGATAATCTTAATTTTGCGCGATTTCCCTTTTTTATTGAAGTAAATTGAAAGTGCTTTTAATTGCCACATATATTCAAAATGATCCAACTGTTTTTCACCTTTTTTCCTCTTCGATATTTAATTGTAAATTTCTTTTTAACTTTGGCATTTATCCCATTTTTACGGCTCATTTTATATTATAAATAATGATAATTATTTGAAGAATATTTATTTTCGTTCATAAAATTTCTTAATCCATCCTTTTAATGATTGTTATTTTTGTTTTCTTGATTTTCTTTCTTTTTTTCTCCTTAATTTTATTACTTGTTAATCAATCAAATCATCTTTAAGGCAATGAACCCGGACACAACAGGCGCGTCCCTAATGCAGCAGCATCATCAGTTAAAAAATGCCAATGCGCAGCAGCAGCAGCATCAACTAAAACAACAGCATTATCCAGTAGGAGAGAGTAGTAGCAGCGGCAGCAATTCAATCGGTGCCGCCGCCACTGTTTTTGATGACCTCTCTTCCTTACCACCTCCACCACCACAGCTGCAAGGCGGAGCTACTGAGGCGACAATTCGATGCCGACCACAAGTACCACCAAAACCGCAAATCGACCTTGTTCGGTACAGCATGGCTAATGCAAAAGGTATTTTTTTAATTATCCGTTATTAATTTTTTTTTTAAATTTGGAATTTAAATGTTTTAGAAGATGATCTTGATGCTATCCTTGGAGAACTTTATGAATTGGGAAAGCAATTGAGTACCGATGAAGGATCAAATAATTTTCTTTTGGGTCTTCCATCCCTTCCAGTTTCATCTTCTCAAAGCAGTCAACTTCATATCACTGGACATAATAACTCTAAAACGCGAGCAGAGGTATTTACCATTGCAAGTTTTTAATTTTTGCAAATTTCAACATTTTTAGTCTAATCATTCCATTTCCCATTTACAACCTGATGAAGCTATTGTTCATCTTCCACCTCGTGTTAATACAGATTTTTGTATTAGTCCAGATGTTGATTCGGCATTTGGTGATTCAAGTTCAACCGATTGTTCTTCCGGTGACATGAATCGTTACCGTCATTCTGAAATATCATCATCTGACAGCTATCGAGGTTCTTTGAATACACCCTCTCCCAGTCATCAGGTGAGAAATACTTTTTTTTTATTGTTGTGTTGTTTTTCTCTTTCTTTTTTCACTATTCCCATCTATTCTCTATTTTTCGTTTTTTTTGTGTGAATCAAACAAAAAAACCTATGCAATTTTTAAAGGGCACTACTTTGTTTTGCCAAAAAAAATATTGCAAACATATTCTTTTTTTGGTTATGTTTTGAAAGGAGGGTTATTTGTTTTCATTTTTTGAAAAAAAAGAATCTTTTTGTCCTTGATTTTTTTAAGTCATGTCTTTGGCATGCAAATTGCATATTTTTTTCAATCACAAAACTGTTCAGTCTTGAACTTTTTATTTCATCGATTAAAAAACCTTAGACGATAGCACCTTTTCAAAAAAAATCAAAAAAGAAAGCCGAGCATCCCAACAGATGACCTCTAAAAGCCATCAACCTAGAGGGAAAAAAATTTTTGGGGTCTGTTGATGATTCAAAAAAAATTCTATTTCTTTTTTGTTTTTTGCCGCGTACTTTGTTCCGATTCTTTTTTTGAACAGAAGTCGACAAAAAGCAGAATTCAAAAAAAAAGAAGTTCTAGTAGTAGGGGGTGAAACATAATCTTCTGAGTCAACAACAAAAACATTCGCTTCTTCTTTTCTTCATCTTTTTCATTTCCGTCTGCCAAGGATCAGCTCTTTACAAAATATTATGTTGAGATGATGGTTCAAAAAAAACTGTCAACAACAAGAAAAAAGAATTTGCAATTTTCATTAAAAAGAACTCTCAAACAAACAAATAATATAAATCTTAAATAATTAAATGCAAAATATTATTTTTTTCCATTTTTTAGAGTTCTCCTAAATCTGCTTGTACTTCTTCATCTGCAAGTAACAGTGGATCAAGTCAAATCTCAAATGCAGATTTAAAAGCTCAAAAAATTAAAGAAGCTCTTGAAAAAATGAAAGAAGCAAAGATGAAAAAGATTTACGTTAAAATTTTTCTTGAAGATGGAAATGTCAAAGGCCTTTTAATTGATGAACGATGGACCGTTCTTGAGACCATGAAACAGCTGGCTGAAAAGCTTAATATTACTTTAACACCAGAACATTCAATTGTTGAAGAATATCCTGATTTGCATATCAGTAAGTGTACATTTAAAAATTTAATGAATGAGAACACTAATAAATAATAAATGAAAACAAATGGCACAAAAAAATTAGCGAGAAAAAAAGAAGAGAAGAAGATCAAATTGCGGGCGCTCATCTGGCGACGTCTGGTCGCGCTAATTAGTAGTAAAGAAAATTTTTGGCGCCATTTGTTGTCGTTCTTCTTTGTTTTTTTAACATTCAAAAATCAACAATAACCTTATAAGTCAAAAACATGATAGTAATAATTACGAATTTTTAGAACGAATTTATGAAGATCATGAATTTGTGGTTGAAAATGTTGAAGATTGGTTAGCAGATTCAAAAAATAAATTGCATTTTATTCGTCGATCAGATAAATATAATTTTATCAATTGTCCACAACATTTTTTGCTTAGTGACAAATCAGATTTTGATTTACCTCCTGCAGAATCAAATGAATGGAATGCAGATTTAAAGCAGCAATTATTGAAGAGATTTGTAAATTCTTCACAGGTGCCAGAATTGGAAGGAAATTTATATCTTAAATTGGATGGAAAAAAATCATGGCGAAAATATTATTTTGTTTTACGATCATCTGGACTTTATTATTGCCCCAAAGGTAAAAAAAAAGACTTAAAAATTACTGTAATTTTGAAAAATTATTGAAAATTTTTTAGCTAAAGGAAAAAGCACCAAAGATCTTCAATGCTTAATGAATATTTATAATAATCAAATTTATACTTGTACAGATTGGAAGAAAAAGTATAAAGCTCCAACGCAATATGGCTTTGCAATAAAACATCCAAAAATTCAAGTTAAAACTTCAAAATATATCAAATATGTTTGCACAGATGACGAAAAAACATATGTTAAATGGTTATCGGCTCTTCGAATTACAAGGGTACTTTTTTATTAAACTTTTGCCATAAACTTTTTTCATTTAAAACGCGTTCTGGCTGAAATTCTGAAAGGCTTGGCACAGCAAAAAATGAATCTTTTTGAAACTTTACCCACGTTTTCGAATATACTTAACAAGCCCAGATCCAAAGTCTTTTTGTCCAAAAGTGCCGTTTTGGCACTTTTTTGTGCCATTGAAGTTCAAAACGGCATTTTCAGATCTCCGGTGCCATTGGAGGTATTGTCTTAATTTTCTTTGGTATAGGGGTAATCGAGGTCGCTGAATCCGAATTTCGCATTTTCGAGACTCGATTTTCGCGTTGGGACCCAAAAAAATCGAAATTTCGGCATTGTGCCGTTCTCCTACTTCGGCATTTTGCCGTCGGGCTTAGCAAAAATTACCATCGAATTCTCCACGTTTTTTTGCCCTGGGGGACGCAAAATATTAAAAATCCATGAACTACTCTATTCTTTTTCCTGTGGAGAACAACGTTAATCGTGGTTTTTCGAGTATGAAAAAAATGAAAAAACGTTCAAAAATCAGTTTAAATGTGCAAAAATATATAATTTTCACTAAAAATGTGTTAAAACATTGTTACAAATGTATTGGAAGCTTCAGAATGCCAAAAATATCCAAAATGCCAAAAACGGCAAAAATATGTGCCAAAAATTTTTTTTTCTTTTTTTCTTCTTATTTTGTGCCTATAAGGGTTTTCGATGATGGGGAATTCGATTCTGATATTTTTTTATAGGTTTTATATGACAGAAAAGCCGAAAACGGCACTACCATTTAAATAAATACGGTACTGTTGAAAACTTTAAACTGCCGTTTTCGGCTTTTCTGTCATATAAAACCTATAAAAAAATATCAGAATCGAATTCCCCATCATCGAAAACCCTTATAGGCACAAAATAAGAAGAAAAAAAGAAAAAAAAATTTTGGCACATATTTTTGCCGTTTTTGGCATTTTGGATATTTTTGGCATTCTGAAGCTTCCAATACATTTGTAACAATGTTTTAACACATTTTTAGTGAAAATTATATATTTTTGCACATTTAAACTGATTTTTGAACGTTTTTTCATTTTTTTCATACTCGAAAAACCACGATTAACGTTGTTCTCCACAGGAAAAAGAATAGAGTAGTTCATGGATTTTTAATATTTTGCGTCCCCCAGGGCAAAAAAACGTGGAGAATTCGATGGTAATTTTTGCTAAGCCCGACGGCAAAATGCCGAAGTAGGAGAACGGCACAATGCCGAAATTTCGATTTTTTTGGGTCCCAACGCGAAAATCGAGTCTCGAAAATGCGAAATTCGGATTCAGCGACCTCGATTACCCCTATACCAAAGAAAATTAAGACAATACCTCCAATGGCACCGGAGATCTGAAAATGCCGTTTTGAACTTCAATGGCACAAAAAAGTGCCAAAACGGCACTTTTGGACAAAAAGACTTTGGATCTGGGCTTGTTAAGTATATTCGAAAACGTGGGTAAAGTTTCAAAAAGATTCATTTTTTGCTGTGCCAAGGTTTATATGGAGTACTCTTTTTTTCAGCCAGAGTGCGTTTTAATTTGTTTTTTTTAGAATAGTTGTGCAACGTTATATGAAAATTATTTAAATTCAACAAAAATTACACCAGGTGTAAATTCTCCAATTCGAGTTGATGTTCCTTTGATGAATGCTGAACGACTTTCAACTATAATGTCTCAACAACAACAAATTAATCAACGGCCATTATCAACTCCACGAAGTCCAGCTCGAATTTCTGTTGTTTCAAGAAATACAACAAGTAGTGACCATTGTTCAACTTCATCAATTCCATTTGAACAAGATGATTGTGGAACAATTAAACGAATGCCATGTGATTTAATGGATTCAACAACAAATTCAATGCAAAAAATGTCTTTAGCTAAGAATGCTGTTGCTCAAACATATATGCTTCGGCATAGCTCAAGTGGAAGTAGTCAAGGAAATAGTAAACAATCAAGTGTAAATGATGATGATGACTCAGATGAAGAACATTTTCCACCTCCCCCTGAAGTTGTGTTACAACGAACACCAACTCCTCAACAAGCTGCCGCAGCACAAATGGTAAATATATCAAAAAAACACTAATTTTTTATGGAAAAATAATTCTTTTTTTCTCTTTTTTTTAGCTTTCCAATCGTTCATCTTTTGCTTCCCCAATTCCACCACCAATTCAACGTGTTCCTCCAACATTCGTAGAAAAGCAACAAATGATTACTGTAACCCCCCAAAATCAAGCAATTCATTACAATTCTCGAAAAGCTCCTCCACCACCTCCAAAAAGATCTGAAAATACTAAATTAGTTACAGCCGCCCCAAATGGAGATTTATATTCTGAATTGCAAAAAGCAACGGCACTTCAAAAGCGTCGAATTGAAGGAAATTAAAACAATAATTTTTATAAAAATTTTCTTTTCCAAAAAAACTATTTTTATTGAGCGGTTATTGTCATCTTGTCAAAAAAAATATCAATTTAATTGCCTTTATTATTCCTTATCCCTTTTCACATATACTTCCAATTCTTTTATATTTGTTTTTCATACATAAAAATATATATATATGTATTTGTCAATGATATTATTGGCAAAAATCTTTTGAAAAATTTTATTTGCATTTCTTAATTATCATAATTATATATTTTTTCAACTTCTTTTTTTTGCGCAATTTTGACAAAATTTTGCAAATCATTTATATGCACCGGTGTTGTGTGCTTTTTTGTCTTTGTTACTCTTTTTTTATCTATGCTGAAATTTTTGATGAACAAAAAAATAAACTTATTTGAAACTATCATACTGTATAAAGCATAGAATTATGAACTTTTTTGAATTGCTCAGAAACATTGTTTTTTCATACACCGTTTATCAAACAATAATAATTCAATGTTAAAAAGAAGAACAAAAAAACTAACAAAAAAAGTATAAATTTTTAAGAGCTACTAACTTCATCATATGTTCTTGCTCGATGTGGCCTGCCATGTTCATGATGCATACGTTTTAATCTAGTTGAAACCGATGAGCTTTGTCGATGTTGAAGTAATTTTGGTACTACTACTTCTGTTTCAGCTATAGCTGGCGTTGTGGTTTCACTTAGTCCTGGGCTGCTTGCCGCCAGAGGCGACTTTAATAATAAGCTACTGCTTTCCGTAATAACTTGCTAAAATAAATATATGTTCAATATTTTTTTATAAAAATTTTTGGGGATAAAAACTTGCATGTGTTACAGTTCGATGAGAAGAATTTGTTCGAGATAATCGATTACTGTTGCTTCCATTGTAAAAAGTAACTTCCATTCGAGCATTATAATTGAGGCATGATTTACAAAATTTCCCAAATGTTAGTCGATTTGCCGCAACACAAATAACTCGAATAAAACCTTTTCTAAAATTATCACTGACAAGAGCATAAAGAATTGGATTAAGGCATGAATTTGCATATGCTAATACCTGAAACCCAAATGTTTTTATTGCTAAAATAAACCCGAAAAAGTTATTACTTGACTGGAAATTTGTATGATAACAATCGGTTTTCCACCTCTCATCACCAAAGTATCCGGATAAACAACTCCAGAAAAGAAGAAGCAAAGATTTAAAGGAAACCAACAAACTGCCCAAATAACAACAACACAAAGCACAAGCCGAGTTACTTTTCTTTTTGCTCGAATTGTTTCAGGACGTGAACGAATCGATCCTGTCTAAAATTCAATAATTTTAAAAATATGTATTTTTTTTTAATCAAAACATACATTTTTACTACTTCCACCTCCTGGCCTTGGGGTATACCATAACTTTTTTAACATTAAATAATACAATACACATGTAATTCCAAGTGGTAAAACATAACCAAATATATTAAAAGCAAAAAAATATATTCTTGCTTCTGTGACAGTTGCTTCCCCCTTTGCAATACTTACAATTGAGCAAGCACTTCGATTTTCTGCGATAAAAGTGTAATCATAGACATCATGAATTTTTCCAACTTGAATTTGACTGAGCAAAATAAGAGTATAAGTTACAATTAAAGCAACACAAGTATTCTTTGGATTTCGTAATGTCATACTTTCAACCGGATAACAAACAGCTAAAAATCTATCTGCTGCCATTAATGTTAAAGTCCAAACAGAAAAATATGCAGAAGAGTGCTAAAAATTTATTTTACATTTGTTTAAAGGGGAAATGAAAATAATACCTGTAAATAATTTATCATATTACAGGTCCATGTTGGTAAAACCCATTTTGGATAAGCATAATCAATTGCAGTAAATGGTACACATAAAGTTAAAAACATTAAATCTGATATTGTTAAACCAATGATTAAAGTATTCGTAGAATTTCGCATTTGTCGATTTAGTGCAACTAATATTACTAAAGCATTTCCAAGAACTCCAATTATCACCACAACTGCAAATATTGATGGAATAATTATTCCAACTTTTCTTTCAAATGCTTTTGTTTCATTAAAAAATTGCATAAGTTGTTGATGAATAATTGCAGCATTAAAAGTATCATTGCCATTCATAGTAATATTATTGTATGTGCCTTGAAAATTGAATTTGAGTATCAAAATTTTGAATTGAAAAAAACCACGAAATATGAAAAACAAATTACTTCTTATAAGGGATACTGTAGCAGTTTTAAAATATTAATTTTTCGCACTGTTTCTTTTGTTTATAAGCTATAATAAAAGCTAAAAACAAAAAATTTTTTACTCAAAATAATAAAAAATAAAATAAATGATATCTTTGTGAATCTATACTTCCGTCAAAAAAAAGTGCTAGTAATAGCGCATGTCAGGCCCTATTTTTAGTGATATGATCCTGAGATTTTGAAAGATGCCGGCGACAGCTTTGAGTAAAAAGCTTTGTCGCCTTCTTCTTATTTTTTACTTCTTCACTCAGATGTGTTGCATTCTAAGATTATATGTATATACGGCAGAAACAAAAAAGAAAATGGCAAGTAAAAAATGGCAAAAGATTTTTTTTTTCATACTAGCGTCATTGTGCGACAGTGGAAATCCGGAGAGGTCTGTTTAGTTAGTTAGTTTTGGCTCAATGACAGATGACAGAAAGTGAAGCAACAACAATCAAATTGAATCATCTCCAACTACCATTGAGTAGTAGAAGCAAGTCGTAACTTCTTTTTTTGAAGGAGTTCGAATATTTTTTTTTGCATATTACTCTTTCATATTCCTTTTGTGCTGTATTTCATATTGGGCTTTATCCTAGCTTCATAAAAAAATAACGGTAAACGTCAACAAAAATACAAGTGTTCATTTTTTGATGGCTATTAATTTTCAAAAAATAAAAGATTGAAACACAAACATTCCAATCTGAGAAAGACAAAGAAGAAAATAAAAAGATTTTTCTCTGCAGCATTTTTGTCATACGGTAAACTGTTATTAATAATAAATAATGAAATGTTTTTTTGTAATTTATCGTTTTTTTTAATATTCTAATAGTATTTTCTGTGTAAAAAATGGGATAAAAATGAAAGCAATCGTTTACTTGGATAACAAGAAAAATAAATAACAATTCAATGGCATTTTGAAATACTATATTTTAAAAAATCTATGAAAACCCGTAAATTTTGAAAGAAAAAAAAACTAAGAAAGGGCAAAACAAGGACAAAATATAAATCATTAAAAAATAAATTAAAAGTGAATAAATATCCCTACATTGCATAGTTTCTAAAAATACAAGTTTCTAGTTAAAAATAATACAAGCAACCAAAATATTTTAGCAACAAAAACCTTTCTTGATAAAAATTGTAGATCCACCCGCAACTATACCTCTCCTCGAGCGTGCCGAATTTAATTATTTCTTTTTTTTTCTTCTCAATGTTCCAAACATACAAAGGCATGCACACTAAGTGTGCAAGTTGGGGATGTATTTTCTTTAGCTCATTTCAAAGAAGAAACAAAAAACAACACAAGGCAAAGAGTTAAATTTGGTATCACAGTTTACTATCTATAGCATCGTCATCATCTGTGTCATTGCATATCAAAGCTTTTTCAAAATCTTCTAATTCTGTTGAACTTGTTCTTTCTAAGTGATGATGATAACTGAAAAATTTAAAGATAATTATTGTTATGTTTTTAAACTCACAAAAAACTTACTTTCCATCATGCACAAAGAATTTTCTGTTTGACCCTGTAGGCCAAAACAGATGAACGAGGCATGCAATTGCAACAAAATTTGCAAAAGTTGAAATAGCTGCAAATAAGATAAGTAATTTAAATAAATGCAAATGTAAACTATGCAAACAAACCCAAAACAATCTTTAACCGCCAAATCTCTGATATAAATGCCGCAATAACACCAAGACCAAGTAAATAAACAAACCACACCTAAAAAAATTTTTATAAAATAATTATTTTCAAAAGAATGTGTTGCGAGACAGGGTAATCAAATTCTACATTTTTTTCAAAATTTTTTACAAATTTTTTTTTACAATTTTACAAAATTTTCACGTACCATATAAGCTGCCCCAAAATGAACTAGAAAAACAATTCTCTCGTCATCTGGTTCTCTAAAGTTACACAAATAAAATTTGATAAATTAAATAAAATAAACCTTTTAATTGTACGTTTAATTTCAATGAAAAACCATGCACCTTGAACAAGTCTTAGAATTACCAAACCACGATTTGATAGAAAATCAAAGGTATTTGTTTTGAGATAGGATTTTGGAGTTATCTAAATCAAACAAAATCAAAATGGATAATCAATTAAAAAAACATACAAAACCATAAATAAAAAGAATTATATGAATTGTTGTCAATAAACACCAAAAATAATGCACGCGATTACTGTAAGCGATTGCGGAACGTTGTTGTATGGACCACCCCCGGGATAATAGAATCAGTAATAAACAAAGGCAACAAATTGCTGCTACCCTGCATAACTAAAAATTAACAAATATCATTTTTATGATTTACCAAAGTAAAATCTCTCACTTCTCCAACAAACATAAATAATACTGTATTTTTACCAAAAAATGCAAAAATGTACGTATCAGTTGCTTGTAAAATTAGTCCAGTAATTTTTAGGCCAATAATTGAATTAATAAGTTTTTGACGTCTTGGTAATATACTTTGTCGATTTAATGACATTGCACGTAATTGAGCAAGTGCTAAAGCAATATACATAAACATCGCAAACATATACACATGAATAATATCCTTAAAAATGCTTTGTAAAGTCATTGATCATAGTTCTTTAATGAATTTTTACTTGTTCTTCATATGAAAATTGTTTAGAAAAAGCATTATTTCCATTAAGAAGCCAAATATCGTATTCAATTTGATAGTTTCTTGTAGATGTTGTCCAATTGCATTTATCATTTAATGTGCAAGATAAAAGCAAAATATACCAATATTCAGGAGAAACAGGTTCATCAACACGAAAAGTAAATTGATATCCAGGAACAATTAGTTTTGGTTTATCTTCTTCTTGGCAAATACCGTCTTTTGGGCATGGCACAAATCGAAGCATGTCACTTCTTTTACCACCAGAAAGACATTTGACTTCAAATGCAATTTGAGAGAAATTCTGCAACAAGAATAACATTTTTATGCTAATCAAATATCAGATTATCTTACTTTAAGCATTGTACCACATGATGCAGCATATTCAGATTCCATTAAAATAGTACTGATTTGAGATTCAGGAACTATAATTAATGAAGCTCTATCTGTAACAAAAGCACCTCCTTTTTATCTGTAATAAATCATATTTTAACATACTATTTTCATTGATAGAAATATTTTCTCCGACGTATGTAATATTTCCATAGATAATTCCTTTTGTATTTTCAGCATTTAATGGATTAAATTGCTGCACACCAAATCTTGAAATAACATGAACGGTTTCATCCATATCCCATTTTCCTGTTTTGTGTAAACTTATCACAAATGAAGTGCAGCAACAAAATAAAAGTAATAAAGTTCTCCACATTGATATAAGGCAAGAATTAAATTATTACAGAACATTCAGATTTACTAAATTTTAAACACAAATGTACAAATATATTTCTATTGATTAAAAAATGTACAACTCTTAAACAGTTGTACAAATCTGTATTTTTTGATTATTAACGTCGGGTTACTTTTGATATGATTTGTTTAAAAAAAGCAACGTTTTTTTAAACAAATTTTTTAAAAGCGTGGAAGAAATATGTTTGACACAAAATGCCAATTTTATTCCATGTTGAAGCGCAAACATTTAATTTCAAAAAATTTTTTGAACATGTGTTTTTTGAAAAATGGCTTTTGATTGTGAATTGACTCATTAAATTTCAAATTTGATTGTGAATAAATAATATATAAACTATAGATTTTAATGTGCCTTAATTGATGCTTTTAAATCTGATTGATTATTTTTCAATTATTTACAAAGATTTTATTGTAATTATTGTAATACAAGATGTAATACGCATTATTATTATACAATTATTACGATTAAATTTATGTTTCAGCTAAAGCTTCATCCATGCCTGGGGCAGGTGGTGAACCAGGAGCATGTTCACATTTGTAGGTAACTGGATTTGGACGGAATGGGAAACAACAACATCGACAAACTTTGGAACGTTTTCCTTTATCGCCTTTACCACCTTTGGATTTTCTTAAAAAAGATTTAAATTTTTAAAATGAATAAAATTATGAAAAAACATACACAGTTTGAGGGATACAGCTATACCATTTTAAATTTGCAATATGTTTTTGGAAAGCTGGTTCAACGCCATCAAGATTGACCTTTTTAGTGGGCCATAATTGACATTCTCCACCATTTTCTTTTAACATATCGTAATCAACATGACAGGCTTCAATTTGATTGATGCCTCGCAAATCTGAACGGCTGCAGACTTTTTCTGAGACATAAAAAGGTAAAATTGAACGACCACCAGGAATTCTTAAATTTTTTGATAATAAAATTAACATAAACAAAATGCAAAAAATCTTACTCAAAAGGACTTTGATGACATTTTCTTGGACCTCCAAAACCGCATGATTGTTTGTATGAACACATTCCACATGGTTTTTCTGATTTCATTACAGATGACATGTAATTAAAGAAGCTATTGAGGGCAGTTTCATATCGCTTTTCAATGAATTTATAGAACCAATGCTCTTGACAAACAGGTGGTAATTGTTTGAGATAGGTACGTTTATCTTTTGGATTTGGCCAAACACATGAACCCCAATTACTCCATGTTGAGCAATCAGCTGTTCGTGAAACGTTTGAATAAACGGCTGCTAATTGAGCTTCTAGAATTGGATTTCATTAGAAAAGATACACTGATTAAAATGTTTTTACCAGTATATTCAACTGCAATAATCAAAAGCAAAAATCCAATCAATTTCATTTTTTCTGTAAAAATACTTCCAAATTCTGAATCCTCAAAAAGCAAAAATAAAATAACCGATGGAAAAAGGGGTTACCAAAATCACAAAATAAATATATATCCAAGATTCTCACCTGAAATACTAAAAAATTGTCTGACCCAGATGATAGTCGCGCTCAAAAATAATAGTTGCGTAATTTGTTCAGAAGACGGAAGAAAAAAAAGGATGGAAAGAAGACAGCCGTTTCTGTGACTGTCACAAAATTTTCTTATTTTCTTTATATAAAGTTTGCTTCTATTCACTTTTAGTTTAAATACCCAGAAGCAATTTCTGAATCTAGCTCAAATGTTCCGCCCATTATTTTATATATAAAAAACTTTTTATTACAAAATAAAAACAAATCCAAGTCTTTTTTTTTCTTTCTTATTCTTGTAAAGGATGAAAGGAAAATTTTTGAAAACCGTCTTTTGACGCTTTATTGAGTCTTGACCTATTTCCTTCGCATCATAAACCGGGTTTAATTGGATTTTAAGCTCTATCCCCCCTTTCATTATTTTTTTGATTTCCTTCAAACATCCTATATTTCATCCGATTGAGAAAAAAAAATGAAGAAAAAAAAGTTTATTTGAGTTAATACTGAACACAAAAATAAAAAAATGGAGAGAGAGAGAAACCGAAACAACATAAATAAATGAATTCATTTATAAAAAATAATTTACACGTTAATTTAATTCAGGGCGTGCATTAATAGTTGCAAATCCATTATCCATAATGGTTTTTACTCCTTTTGGATTTAATAAAGCATCAGATTCATTATTGGGGGATCTTTCAACATGTCCAACGATATGAGCAGTAATTCCAAATTCTTTAAGTCTTTCAATATATCCTCGAGCATCATTTGGATTAAATGCAATTAATAATCCTCCACTGGTTTCAGCTGCAAGACCATCAAACATATTAAAACCATTTCCATTTGGAAATGATTTACAAATGACATCAGTGTATGGAATCATAGGAAATGTATCAATGATAAAGTGAACAGGAGTATTTTGAGCTTTTGCAAGATTATCAGCATGTCCAATAATACCAAATCCTGTAACATCTGTTGAGGCATGAGCCTTAAATTCTTTTAAAAATGTTGCAGCAACAAGATTATGGCTTGCCATTTGAATGCAAGCTTGATGATAGGCTTCCCGAACAGATGATTCATCTAAACTTTGATATTTTAAGCGTTCAGGTGATTTATGAATCCATTGATGAGCATTTACAGCTGCTCGAATTCCCAAAGGTTTTGTAAGAACAAGAACATCACCAGGAACTGCGCCATTAAGGGTTGACAATGCATCTACCGGAACAACCGTAGTTCCAACCCCACCCAACATCATCCATGGACATTCAACAGTTTGTCCGCCACGAACTTCAACACCTGCAAATTTGGCGCCAGCCTGAAAAAAAGGGAAAAGAGCATTTTTTTAAAAAAAGGGTATAATTTTCTTTTTTCTTCTTACTTGAAAACCACCCATAAATTTACTAACAACTTCCAAGCGAAGATCTCCAACAAGATCGCGTGCAACTCCAAGTAACATTAACATATTATCAATTTCACAAACACCTGTTGCATAAAGGTCACTGAGAACATTGGATACGGTAATTAATCCCATAACAAAAGGATCATCAACAATTGGATAAAAAAAGTCAGTGGATTGAACCATTCGAAGATTTGGAGCACATTTAAGAGGAACAATTGCACTATCCAATCCAATACCTGCAAAAAAATACGATATTTTTTACGGGGGGAAACTTTAAAAAATCCATAAATCTGGCGAGTTTTTTTGCTTTATTTTTTTCTCATCTTTGTTAAAAAAAATATGTGTTTTTTGTTGTTTTGACTCACAATTGTCAGAACCGAAATTATAAAAAAACCTCTTTCAAAATAATTGCGATTCAACGTACCAACAGATCCATCACTTCCAACTTGGGCACCTTCTTTCCAATCATATTGAGTGATTTTTAAAAATTCATTGAGTTTCTAGAAAGAAAAAATATTTATTACAGTAACCTTTTTAAAAAAAAGTTTCATACTTCTCGTGAAATTTTACATCCACAACCTTTAAGTCCAGTGTAATCAGTAAAGAAGAAAGGTCCATTTTCAAGATCTCTAAAAATGTTTTAATTTATTTTTGAAAGCAGACAGTTTAGAAAATCACTGACTGATAATCGTAATTTACCCATTTTTGAACTTCAAAACGGTAACGAAGTTCACGAAATTTCAATTGCTTGATGTTATCCATTCTCTTTTTTAAAGCTTTAAAACCTAATCTAAAAAATATTCTTATCAGAATGTTCAAGGTTTTCTGACAAGTGATATAAAATATTTAAAATTCGTAACCCCACGATATCGTTTTTACAAATATTCATTACATTGCATTTTAAAACGGATAACTCTTTATTCGTTAACAAATTTATAAACATCTTTTTTAAAAAAAGTGATACACATATGAGAAGAAAAAAACATTTGTGAGCAACAAAAAAAATAATCCTTCAAAAGAAAGAAGAGAGTTGTGAAAAAAGAAAGGAGAAAAAACAGTTTGCATCAGTATAGATAGAAAGAAAAAAAACAACGATCGTTTTTTGGCGCACTTTTTGAATAACTGCTTTTTCCTGTCTCCGCCTTAAAAATCTGGCAGCAAGAAAAATGGGAAAAAATATATGTATAGATGGGAAAAGAAGACAAAAAACAACAACAACACATACACAGCACTTTTTTTTACCCGGTATAATTATTTTATATAAGCGAATTCAGTACCCGCTCTATGTATATTTATATATATTTTTTGGTATATTGTAATGACAGACAGCTTTTATGCATAATAAGGAAAAGGGACGGGAACATGAGAATGAATGAAGAAGAAAAAAAGAACTGGAGAGTAAAGGTAACAAAAAGCAAAACCCGCAAAAAATCGTGTATATTATTATTGTGACTTTTAAGGATGCTTGGAAGAAGAGAAAAAGAAGAAAAGATTTTTAACTGAAAGACATAACAACAACAAAAATTTATATTATAATAATAATATTCTGAGAAACAAAATCGATATGATTATGAAAAGCAGGAAAAAAACTAATAATAAAAAAGAAATATAAAGAATTGTCATGGCGGCAATTGGTGAGAAAAACAGTATTGTCATAAAGCATAAATAAATCAAAAAAAAGAAGATAGAAGAAATATGTGCTAAAAATGAGAAAGGAGGCGAAAAAATAACGATAACGTCAAAGAAGAAAAAAAAGAATTATATGAAAAAAAACAATTAACATTTAACAGGTGCTTCATCTTTATCATAATAAAATGTGGCCGAAGGAGTTTTTAAAGCTCGTACAGAACGCCGTGTTCGAGGATCAGGATTTTGAAAAGAAGTTTTTGAAGCACGGGCCCAACTGAAGAAAAATTTTTTATTTTCAGCTGGTGGAGTTTTTGATAATGGTTCAGGGGGTGGTTCACTTCGTTGTTTACGAAATCGCAATGACATTCTTCGATTTCCACTCTCCTGTTGATGATGACTTGAAGGCCTTTCAAAATCTGTATGTACTTGTTGCATCGGAGGGGTAGTGGGTGTGAGAATGTGAAGGGGTGAACTGGGCGAAGGCACTCGATGAAGGGGTACTGATGTGATTGGTTGACTGTTTCGATGGGTTCGATGCGGGATTGCAGGAGCGCTGCAATTTCTTGGCATCAAAGGGGGTGGAGATGGGATGCGACGATGCTTCGTAACTGTTGAAGTCGCCAGCCATAGGGGGAGAGTGGTGTCGCCTCTGTGAGGTAATGTATTTTCCTCCAAGTGGACGGGCTGTTTGTGTGAACCAGGTATTGAAGGCATCATAATAGTCGCAGTTGTTGTTTGAGGGATTTTGTACTTGTCCTGTTGGTGGTCCCATAATGTATTCCCCATTTCGTCGGCTAAACGAGGACTGGAAATTTTGTTGCGCCCTTTCACGTTGTTGTTGTTGAAGGAGTTGTCGTTGATGAATGTTAAATTGTTGTTGTTGATGGGGTGAGGGACCGACGTAAGCCGTGGTCGGATGGAAGATGTGGTAGGCATTTGAGGCTCGACCGCTAAAAGTATTTTAATAGGTTACTGTAAGAATACATTTTTTTTAATAAAACATACGCCATGTTGTCGGTGTATTGTACGACGTGAGGCGGGGCCTGCTCGTAGTCGGTTGTTTTGCTTGATCCATCATAGCAATGCTTTTGGTAATGGTATACGGCTTCTGGTTCAAACATACTCTATAAAAATTGTTAATAAATTACTGTAGAAATAATAATATTTTAAGCAAAAGCAAAAGGATTAAATGATGAAATAAATAAAAATTTTAAAACAAAGGGAAAGTTGGAGGAAACGGAAAAAATAGTCAAAAAGGATAGTGAAAGAGAGAATAGGATTGATTGCGTGGTTCATTAGCTGAACCTACCCAATATTTGTTGGATCTTGATAATTAATTCTTTTTGTAGGAAGTGTGCTTGAGTTAGAAACCAAGAATACATCGTAATTCTGTAGAAAAAAACAAACCAAGTTTGTGCAAGTAAATTATAAATTAAAAAAACTTTTTAAACAAAAATTAACCAAAAAAGATGATATAAAAAATTTCAAAAATAGGAAATTTTGGAGACTGTAAAAATATTCTTACCGAAGTTGATTCTTGAGCAGAATGTATTCGGTGATGTGAAATTGGTGGACCTGGAATTGTTCTGGGATATCGATAAGCCTGACTGGCATGTGGCGGAACAGCTGGTGGAATTGGACGATGTGGAGCATTATATGGTGGTGGTAATCTTGGAGCAATTTCATAATCATCATTACTTCCATGTTTTTGTGGAGAATTTTCTCCACCTCGTTGAAGGAAACGGAAAAATCCACTAAAATATGTAAAGTTAAAGGGTTTATAACGAAAGAACTGAACAAACCCAGTTGACTTTCGTTTATTTTTATCCCGAAGCATTTCAGGTTGAAATTCATGATGGACTTGCTCGCCTTCTGATACCCCGAATGCTGGTTGAGAATTTGACATTGCCATTTTAAAACTTGGAGCTGGTTCAATCTTTTTTCTTCTCAAAACATTTCCAGGTTGTAAAGTTGCAGCTTTTGTACCAGCAATAACCTCATGAATCATTGTTTCCCTAAAACATGATTACTGTAATTACACTTAGTAAGGTAATATTTAACATACTCTTTGCTTTTTAAATTATCTTTTGATGAAAGTGGTTCATGACTTAAAGAACGGGGCTTTAAACCTGAAATTTCAAAAAATCAGTATTTCAAAAAAAGCAAAGCTACTGTAATTTAAGTTCAAGAAAAAAAAACACCAGGAGAGGCAAGCAAAACCAATCACCAACTGTTTTTACACAAATTTTTATTTCTTACCATCATCATCTTTATTTTCAAGATTTTCTGGAATTTTTAATGGCTCAATAATGACATCATTTTGTGGGGCAACATAAATTGTATGTCGTCTTGATTTATCTTTCTTTGATCCTTTTAAATGTTGAAAAAGTTGAGACAGTGGTGCAAGCTTTGAAGCAGATTGTCCTTTCATAGATTTAAGCGATTGAGCTTGAAATGGCTTTGATGATGTTGTGGATGTTGTAGATTCAATAAACATTGATTGACGTTGCATTGATTTTTGAAGCTTATTTAAAGCTGTCCAATAATCATTTTCAGCTGGAGCTTTATTTTCATTTGGAGATAATTCCAAATCAATAAATTGTGGAGCAATTGAAAGTGGAAGGCGATGAGTTAAAGATGCTCGACGCTTTTTGAATTCATTGGATATGTTCGGAACTTCTGATAATGGAAATTGGGGAGCTAAAGCAAAGGTAAAAAACAAAAATTCAACAAAAGCCGCCCCCCAAAAAGGAAATAATAAAAAGCATAACAAAAGGATAGAAATGAAGCATGGGAAAAATAGCAATGATTTTTTTGAAATATACTTACCACTTGTTTGACGTTGATGAAGAATTTTTTGATATGCTTGAGCATGAATTGCATCTTTTCCACTTCCAAATGGATGCTTTTTCTCACTTATTGATTTTCTTGTCCGATTTTCACGATTAAATGCTTCTGAATCTGGTGCAAGACTAACTTCACTTTCATATCCATCAACATAAGCTGAAGTAGCTTTATATGGTAAAATATCTTTATTCTTCATTGAAGCTAAAAAATCAAGGCTTTGATGCTATCTAAAGTTTTTTAATCTTAAAGCATACATTTTCTTCCAAAATCAATTGCTGGATAATCTTTACATCTTGCAATATGTATTTTAACGGATTTTTGTTGCAATGGTACATTTCCTAATGTATTGGTGAATGCAGCAAGGGCATCAGCGTTATGTTTATATTCTCGAAGATCTAATTTTTCAATTCCAATTAACCGATCATTTTCACGAAAACGACCATCATGAAATGCTGCACTTCCATGTAAAATCTATAAAAAGAATTTTTTGATATCTTTTATTCAATTTTTTCATTTTTACTTACACCTTTAACAAATAAACCACAATCCACTCCACTTTCTAATGTTCCACTTTCAGGATATAATTTTCCACCTTTCAAACTTATTCCTAATCCAGCACTTCTTGAATTAATTAATTGTACATCAAATGTAAGAAATTCAACATTTTCATCCAAAATATCCACAAATGCTGATTGCCTTCTTTTATGTACCATTTCTAAAGATTCTGGAATTGCTTTGTGTGATTGTGAAGTTGATTGTTGTGGAATATTATCTGATTCTGTTTGTTCATTCTCAGCTGTAATTCTTGAAATACAAAAAGTAATCGTTGAACCAACTGCAGCTTTTTTAAGCATTTCAACAATTTCTGCTTGTGAAAATGTTGTTACTTCTGTTTCATTAATCTAAAATTTAATGTTGACAAATTTAGTCAATTGGCATATTTAAATGAACCTTTAACAATCTATCACCAATTTGAAGTTTATTATATGCTGGACCATTGATGCTAACAGAATTCACGCATATCAATGTTTCAGCTCTTGTATTTACACGACTTTTTACACCAAATCCAAAACCAGCCGAGCTTTTTTTGATTAATACAGTTAAAACTTCACCAGTTTTTGTTGTATTTGCTTGTTGCAAGGCTGTTGTTTTGAGAGCTTTTGGAGCCCCGGAATCATTTATCTCATCACCTGTTCGACGGGTAACAACTAATAATGGCTCTTCCACATATTGCAACTCATGTAATCTTGCTTGTGCTGCAGGCAGGGACATCTATAAAATTTAAAATAAACTCAATATATATATTACGATAATTGAAGAAAATCTATAAACCTGATAAACGGGTCGATGATTAATATCTGTAATTTGATCTCCAACTTTAATCCTTCCATCAAAAGCAACTCGTCCATCATCATCAATTTTTCTCACTTCAACAGCTAATATTCTTGTTCTTCGATTATCATTCAAATCTGGTACAGCACTTATCTATAAAACGCATATTTAATGCATGTCCGTTGAATATGAAAAAGCTTTAAAATATAAAAAAGTATACCTCAATCCCAAGTGGAATATTTATACTTTCTGCAGAAAGGATAACTTTCATTTGTCTTAAATTTGGATCTGTAATATTATTCAAAAATGTTTCATTATTTTCATTGCTTTCTTCTAAACGATCTCGAGCATCCAAAAATGCATCAGTGAAACGAGATTTTCGAGCTTGACTTCTTGAAAGATTCCCTTCAGCAGCAGCAGCAGAATTCATATCAATTTCTTTATTATTTCGACGAGATGAGCCACTACTATTTGAATGAAATGGTTTTTGAAAACTTTCTAAAAAGGGGGAAAAAGTTTTTATTTAAAGAAATAGAATTTATGATTCAATTTTTTTTTGCTTTTGCTATTTGCTTTTCTAACCTGAAGTTGGTGATCGCCGAAAACTTGCTGTTGTTGAAGAAGAATGTTCAGAACGATGATGGGAAAGAAATGGAGAATTTTTTCCGCTATAGTTTGGTGGTGGGACTTCAGGAACAACTTTTAATCCGTAACCTAAAAAGATGACTTTTTTGTTAGAGATTTATTAACCGAATGTAAGATGTGGATTTACTTGGTGGGTCATTTAAATTAGTTATTTCAACAACACCATCACTGATATTTTGATTATGTCTTTTTTGAGAAGTTTTATCAACGGTTATAATTGTTGGCGATGATCCAGATGACGATGACGATATTACAGGTTGTGGTGGGGGATCGTCGTATATTGCCAAAATCTAAACAAATCCGATTATTTTTAACAATAAGCCTTAAAAGGAAAATTAAAAAAAAAACAAAAATAGCGCACACCAAAAAAATCTCAAAGCTATGAGCAATCAACTTTTTTTTCTTCTTCTTTTTTCTTTTGTGCACTTTCGTCTCCCTTTTTTGTGCATAATTTTCCTTCGAAATTTTTTTCCGGAGGTGTATCATCATTGCAAAACCTTATCAAAAGTGTTGTTTTTTCTTCTCCTTCTTTTTATATGATTTACTTACCGTTACATAATTATCTTTATTCATTTTATAATATTTTGTTAAGTATTGTTTAATATTATGGCACGAATATCTTTAACATCCCAATCAAATACAAATAAATAATTATTCATTTAATAAAATACCATTGCTTGTTTTTTATTCAAATTTGTTTTTGAAAAGTTCTAAAAAATTTATTTAAAAGTATAAAACCGAAAAATAAAATTGAAACAAAAGTGTCAAATTTGTAAGGTCAAACGACAAATAAATTTTTTCGCAGGAACAAAAAAGGAAAATATATAAAAATTTTTTTTGGGAGTATGCCTGTCAATAAGCTCTCACCTACGATATCCCCTCTAACTTTTTTCCGCTAAACTCGAGATTGAAAGGTCAAAAAAACGAAAGAAACGGTAAGTACTACTCACTTGACGAAGAAAAAATACACGTAAATATAGCAAAAAAAATGGAAGAAATAAAGTTTTGAAGCTATTTCATACTTTTATTTTCTTTTTAAAAAAAACAAAAACACGAATAAAAACATTGGTTTTACAACAATCAGAAGAAGACAAAAAAAACTCCAAAGGCAAAAAAAGAAATCATTATTGGTTTTTATTGTTTGTTTTTTTTTTCACTTTTCGTTCTTCGTACCATAGAAAGTTTTTATTGTCCAGATGGAGAATCAATCCATGAAAACATAAATCTTTCAACAGTTTTGCAATACCAATACTCTTTGGTCAATAACGATGGCAGAAAAAAAGAAGAAATTTTTTTGATGGCTGCGGTGGCCGCAACGACAAAAAAAACTCTTGCTCAGGTGAGGTGAGGAAGTAAAAGAGAAGAAGGAGAAGGCTCTCTCTCTCCTGCGCATGCACAAAATGCATACCTCCATTTTTTCCTATATTATTATTATTTATTTTGGTAGAAGTGAGACATGCTATGTGCGTGTACAACTAACTTTTGGCTGCGCATAAAGGCCATTCTAGTGAGTTTTTTTTGCAATTCCGCAATGTATGTGAACTTTTTTTTTGATACAACAATGTAAAAGAATAATCATCGACAAAAAGATGAGGAAGAAAAAGAACTATCCGGAAATGGCTAACGGCATATTTATTCTTGTGTTCGTTAAAAAAAGGGTTAGTATCTTTCGACAAATATGTGTACACAATAGTAATAAAAAAGGGAATTACAATAGTATTGAAGGGTGCTTGAGAAATATTAACTTTGTGGATACTCTCAAAAACAATAACATCACATTCGAATGGAGGAAAAAAATTTAAAGAGCAAAAAAAGCTTGAATTCAATGTTTTAAAAAATAGCAAATTTCGAAGCCGGTTTCCTCGATTAACTCAATAGCTCAGTAATTAGTTAGGTAGTTGATTGAAGAAGAAGCGCAGTTCGCGCAAACAAAAAAAAAGTTCAAAAAAATCATTTTTTTTACTTCTCACCGATTGCGGTTGATGATTATCTGGGCACAAGAAAGAAAATATACAAGAAACCACACATGAACAAAAGTTGTAGCATTTTTTTCTCAAGGTGAAGGAAAAGGAGAAAAAGAGAAAGAGAATGAAAAATGGTTTGAATTATTATTATTTATTATCTTTAACAATGGTCAAGTTTTTTTCGGCGATATTACTACGTCAATTTTTATTGAAAAACGAAAAAGCAAAATTTTTTAAGGGTTTAATTAATTGTCAAATCACGCATGAGTAATAATGAGGACATTTTTTTGGCTAGAAGCATGGGAAAATAGAAAAAATATTTGGTTTGAAATTTGATAAACTGAACTTGTTTTTTTCTAAAACAAACTATCGTTAACTAAAATTTTATAACAATCTTAACATAAACAAATGAAAAGGGCATCCCAAAATTGCTGTTAAAAAAGAAAGCATTCAACTTTCTTTTTTTTAACATTCATTTCGATGAACAATTCAAAATACAAAGTTTTCAAAAAAACCTATTTCTCCAAAGTTTTGTTATGGCAATTTTATAAATACAAGAACATCTCTGAAAAAAACTTTTTGTTGATCAAAATGTTGTATCATTTTTTGTAAAACAAGCTTTTTATTATTTAAAAAAATCTTTTTTTTTCTTCCAAAAATATCGCAACAAAAGAAATTTAACGGCTGTCAGGAGGCGCCTTTCTTTTTTCTACAAATAAAAACCGAAGAAGCAACCCTCAAAATCATGGAACAGATGGCAGTAATTTCATAGAGTTGGTTTTATTTCTGATTGTTATTGTTGAATTTAAATTTGAATGAAAAATGACAATGCAATTTTTTTTGAATCAAACATTAAAAATATTTTGTCATCTGCCAAGTACAATTTTAGAAAGTGTTGTCGACTTTTTTTGTTATTAAAAATACACTTAAAATGATTATGTCTTTCTTGAGTTAATTATGAAGATGCTATTCAATTTGATTATTATAATAATACTACATCCTTTTTTTACAAAAAATTAGCATATTTTTTCATTTGCTAATTTCTTTTAAGAATTTTTATGCCAATGAAAAACAATCTATTTGAAAAACATATTTTTTAAAGACATTTAATCCCAAATTTTAAGATTATAAAAAACAGTTTTATGCTAGACTATTTTTTTTGATCATTCTGTCTGAAAAAAAAGTGTTTGTTTTGAAATCGGTATTGCCAAAAGACAGCGATATTTTTGGGGAAAACAGTTTGTGCACATCATTTAAAGCGTTGTTGGAGAAGGAAACAACGTTAGTTTTCCATTTTTTTGAGACTGCAAAGCAGGCGCAATTTTTTATTGCTTCCATTTAATACTTGAAAGCAATTGCAGTTTTACTAATCAAATCCATCTGTTAGTTTTTTATATAAGTTTTATAACTTTTTCTTTTGTTATTATAGTTTTAACTTATTTATTCAATCTTTTATTAGTCATGATTTTTTTGGCTATGATACATATTTTGACGAGGGGTAAGCCTTTGATCTTTTGCTGCTGGTGTCAAAACATCAAAGTGTTACTCAATTTTTGTGGGGTTACTGGTCCTAATGCCATCCAATGTAGGAATTAAAGCAAAAATTAACGATGATTAATTTTTGCTTTAACAAATCTAATCCCTTCTTATCTTTGCCTTGAAAGTTAAAATTTAGTAACCATTTTCTTTTCAGTTTAAAACGTCTTTTTATATCCTAAAAAAAATTCCTTCAAAGCTTTCTTTAAAATCATTTTGCTTGCCTTTGTACTATGATCTTTTTAGTGCCTTCATTTATGTTTTTGTCTGTAAAACAGTGATGCGATGAGAAAACGAGAAGAAGAAAGAAAAAGAAAAAAGAGAATGGCTTTTTTCTTTTTTACCATTTGCAAAAACAGTTTTTGCCTTCTCTTCTTTCTTTCTTTTTGACTTTTTATTACGGATATAGGCTTTCTGTTTTAGCTCTGAGTTGGTGTTGTTGTTTCTGTTTTTCTCTTTCGAACATGACTTTTGTTCCTTTGATCTAACCTTTTAAAAGTTTTATTTCTTTTTTTTTCTTTTTTGTATATTTTTCTGACGAGAACGATGGGAAAGTGATCAGTTTTTTAGGCAAAAAAATGATGTTTTTCGATACGGTCGAAAAAATAGGGCTAAATTTTTGTAAAAGGCTAGTTTTTAAAAAGTTTGTAGGAAGCGAGCCGTTCCTTGATAAAAGTTAGTCTTAAAAATAAATGTTTTTTCGAACACTCCAAATGTTTTTTTTTCTCATTTTGCTTTTCTTGCCTTTCTGCTGTTCTTCAGAACAATGAATAGCCCAGCAAATGATCATTGGCCGATGGCTGTGCTGCTGCCAGCGGCAAAGTTGGCTCTCGTTTTTTTTTCCTTCCTTCTTTTTCTTCCTCTTTTTTCAATAAAATTTTGAGAAAAATAGTTTTAAAATTCAAGAGAATAAGAGAAATTGTATTAGTCAAAAAAAAAAAGAATGTCAATGTCTTGTTCTTTTTTTCTGTTTTTGCTGCTTCGCCAATGGCAGCATTTTTCCCTCTTTTTAACATTTCTATATTTTTTTTCTTCTCTCTTTTTTGCCATGAAGTTAAAAAAGAAGAAGAAGAAGACAGAGAAAGAGAACGAGACATAGCGCAGTCATTGCTCAAGTCAGATTGTTTAAAAAAGTTAGCCCTCCGATATGCGTGTGTTTTTTATTACAACTTGCTGGTTTTGGCTTTTTTTTTATAAAATTTTGATTTGAATTTTGTGATTTTTAAGGGTTGGTGACTTGGATAATAAGAAACCAAGAAACACAATGAATTTGAAAATCTTTCGATTATTTGTTTATAATCGGGATGAAGTTTCATATACGGCAACAATCTTTAATATGCTTGTTACCATTGTTGTAAGTTAATAGAACCTTTTTGGATAAATGCAAATAAAAAAGTGCCGTTTTTGTAGACCGCCATGGCACTTGTCACTGATTCTTGGATGACTTTGGAAGCCAAATATATCACAGTTAAAAGAAATTCAACATTTTCATATTCCCAACCATATGAAACTTTAACCTTTGATACTTGGCCACTTTTGAAAGGACATGCATGCAATAAAATTGGTACTCGACAATTTTGGTATCCTGCACGATTTGGCCGTTTTATGGATCAATATGGGCATGCACATATCACTTTTCATTACAATGATATTGGTAAGAGATACTTATCAATTAATAAAGTTATCAAAAAATATTTTTGTTTTAGTTATGATTGATTGCATTACTCCAAATATTGCAAATCTTTTTTATGTTATCATTTCCCTTTCCTTCATTGGCATGATTACCTCCTTTGCAGCAGGACTTTTAACACTTTTTGCACCAAATTTTGGATTTTTAGTTTGGATGCGGCGAAATGTTGTTCTTGAACTTTTTAATTGTAAGATTTTGTCTTGAAAGCTTAAGTTTGTAATTAATACAGTATATTAATTTTTAGTGCTTTTAATTTCCCTTGCATTAATGGCAGCAATTGTTTCACATTATGAAGTAACAGCAATGCATCAAAATGCAATTGTTAATGTTGGAACTGGAATGTATCTCATCACTTCGGCCGCATTACTGATGTTTTCATCAATTGGTTGTTCAATTCGTCATCATAGTGCTGTACGAAAAATTCGTCGAATTGAAAATAAGCGTTTTATTTGTTCTCGAGCTCTACGATCATGGCAAGATTATAATCAACGAGCAGAAGATATGCGCCCAATTATTCGTGATCCATATTATGATGATGAAAGAATTATTGCATTTGCACAACAATGCCAAATTCAACCTCAACCATCACCAGAACATCCACATTCATATGATAATCCTAGCATGGTATCAGATGAAGGAGTCATTCCTTTTTAAAAGTTGAAAATAGGAAACTCTTTTAATTTCATTGATTTGTTTGAAAGAAAAATACCACAGCTTTTTTTTTCTTTCCGTGCTTTTCTGTATCGGTCTTACCTTTGTTTTTAATACAATAATTTTTGTCTTTTTTTCTTTCTAAACTTTTTTTTCTCTTTTTTTAGTCTTAGAAAAGCCGCTAATGGCGCCATCAGTATATGTGCGTATTGCCGTTATCTCTCTCTCTTCCTTCCTTCTTTTTTTTATTTCCATCTTTCAACAAAAAAAATATTTTTAATATTATTCTTGAATGATCAATTGAAATGATGATGCTTGTCAGCTGGACAATATTTTACAGTTTCTTTTCCGATATTTTTATCAGTCAATCAAGCAATGATCGCATACATAATATTTTCCGCCTTCTTCCTTTTCTACAACAATTTTCATTTCTTTTTGTCAAAAAATTTTAAATTTACTGGTTTATACTTTTTAAAAGAGCCAGTTTCATCTTTTTGCTTTCTTTCTTTTTTTAAATCCGGAATCTCTCCTTTTTGTTTCTTTAAACTTCATACTGTATTTGTGTTATTGAAAACTTTTATTACACCTTTTTTTATGATGATGATGTTAACCTCTCTTCTTTTGAACTTTCTACCTACCATCTATCTTCTTTTTTTGATTGACATCTAAAAGTCAGGAGGGTTTACTTTCATAAGTAGATTTAACTCTTATCAAACGTGTCCCATATATATATATTTTTCTCAACATCGAAGATTTATGCTTCTGTCTCTCTCTTTTTTGGTCATTCCAAAGTTTATATACGTTTGTTGCCAACGGTTGTCTCATTTCTTTTTTCTATTTTTCATTTAAAAAGCAGGTAAACATTTTTCCTTCTTTTTTTAGCATAATTTTGTTTTCGCTTTACATGTTTACTGTATTTTTGATTTCTGATCAACGATGATTTTTTATATGAAATGTTTTTTTGAAAATTAAATAAATTTCTATTTTATGATTCTATAGGTTTTTTCTTACAAATGCGTATTCTTCTTTTATGTTCAATATTTTTTGTTGTTGCTTCAACAACATATTTAGAGGTATGAAAATTACCATGTCAATGTAAAAAATGTTTTTGAAATAAAATTTTTAAGGATAAACGTTTTCCTGCTCAAATTGATGATGATGACAGTGAAATTGTAGTCAAAAATTTTAACAAATGTTCAAAGGTGAAAATTTCTTTTTGATCACATTTTCTAGAATAGTGAAAAAAAATATTTTTGATTTTAAGCATTTTGATAAGATGAGAAAGAAGAAATCGAGTTTTTTTGACTTGTTATTATGACATAAAAAAATGCCGAAAATATTACAGGATCAATATTTTGATCTTTATACTGCATCCTGTCAAAAATGCATCAAATGCCCTAAAGGCAAATTTGCAATAAATGAATGCAAAAAGTTTGATAATACAGAATGCGGATCCTGTAATGACAAAAAATATTCCAATACCCGAGCATATCGAACAAATTGTCGTGGCCTTCCTGTTAAATCCGGTGGGTACACAATCCGTAATGGTATGAGAAAGCTTGAGCCAAGTGACATTGAAGTTCCATGGAATAATATCGGAGAAGTGCGTAGTAATAGATCAAAACGTATTGTTCAAATTAAATTACAGAGTTTTGTTCGAGATCGACGTCAAGATGAATTTGAATTTGATAATGAAATTCCTGATTTACCATTTGATGATAATGATATTGATGATGCTAGCTATGATTCTTTGGAGGATGATGAATACGAAGAATTTTATAATGGTTTAGATCTTTCATCTGAAGAATTTGATGATCTTGAAACTGTTGATGCACAAATTATTTTACCTGCTGCTCGACCAATCCTTAATCAAACTGGAATTTTGGAAGTTATGGCTATGTCAGATGATTTATCAGATTCTGATGAAGATTCAAATACTGAATCGGATTCTAATTCAGAATCTATTGAATCTGCAGAACTTCGTCGTCTTAATTGGAATCCATCAGAAGGTAAATTGAAGAAGGTTCATCGAATTGATGAAACTGCAGCCGCAAAAAGTCGTCTTGAAGGTAAACTTAAGGAAGTACATCGAATTGCTGAAAATTCAGATGAAATCAATCTTAATGATGAAGATGATGACGATGATGTTACAACTACAAAATCTCCAAAAACAATCAATTTTTCTGATTCTGTTAAAGGTAACGTTAGCATAAATCTCCATGAATCATGAATAATTTTAGAATTGAAAAAAAATATTTTAGTTTGGAATCTTGTAACCAAATTTTTTGTTTTTGTTGCTTATTGTTTTGCTGTAATGGCACTTTTTGTTGCTTTTCGATATGCACAAAATATGCGCCGTCAACGTACCTTCAATGTTCAACCCCTTGTCATGTCTGAAGATCAACATCATGACCTTATCCGAACTGTCAATTATCTTCAAAGCAAACGTCGTGGCCCATTCAAATATGAACCACTGGAAGAATTTGTATAAAAAATTTTAACCTAAATTTTTGCACGTGCATTTATTTAATTTTATAATACTCTTGCATTTTATTTTTAACAGAAAAAAAGCGTAACGAGTGAAATGTTTTTTTGAAAAACAAAGAAAAAACCAGTAAAAAAAAAACTTTTTTAAAGTGTTTAACATATAATTTAGAGATCGATATATAATAAATGTGCCTTTTTTCATTCATTGTTGGCGGGGACTGGCAAGTTCAAAGAAGGAAGTTCAATTTGTTGTTCTAAAACAGCTGAAGATGAAATTGATGAAGAAGAGCTGCTTTCTTCAAATTCAGCTGTTTTAAAAGGAGATTTTTCTTCTTTCATTCTGTCATCTTCTTTTACAACCATTGGTTGGGGAGGAGATGCTTTTGGTTTTGAATTGGATCGCTTTTTGCTTAAAGGCACAACCATCCAACTTGGAAATAAATTTGCTTCTAAAGTCGAAGCAGATGTTGAATAAAGATGTCTTGCAAGCTTTCGAATTGGTCGTCGACCACAAATACATTTTGGCCATTCATTAACTCCAACATTCATTGCTGGATTTAAAATTGGATCACATGTTCGACAATAATTTGGAGGTTGTGATAATCGAAGAGTTGTTGAAAGCGCTTGCATAACCACATCACAGTCATCATTAAATTTGACATGAGCAAGTTCATCAATTTCTGTTCGGCCTTGATTGATTACATAAATCTAAAGCTTTTAATTTTTTTAAAATTTGATTCTTTTAAAAAAAGATAAAAATTACTTTTGCATTAGGTGGGAAAAGCATTTCATACCCAGCAAGAACTTTACAAGAAGTTCCAAGAACAATAATTAAATCAATATTACTTTTGATTTCTTCAACTCTTTTCCAATTTTGCGGATATGCAAGCCATCGACTTTCATTGCAATAAATAATTGTATCGACCAAAGGATTTTGACAAAGGTCACACGTACGTTTTGTGACATGAGTTCTACAAAAGAATAAATTACATGATTGATTTTTTGTTATTGAGGTATTTTTAAAAACTAACTCTCTATTACTATCATGTGTGACATCAAAAGTTCGAATAAATTGTTTTTTACAATTTGAGCACCATTCAATAAAGCTATTTCCATGAATTTCAGAAATCAAATTTTGTGGAATACCCGATCGAAGATGAAGGGCATCACAATTTTGTGATACAATATGTGAAATAAGGCCATCTCGAAGCATTTCTCTTAAAAAACAATGACATAAAGTTGGATTAACTTCACGCAAATCTGGGCATCTAAAAGTGGCATAAAAAATCGATAAATTAATGATTTTTTAAATCCGAACCCTGGATGTTTTGCACCTTTTCGTTTTGCAGTATAAACACCATTTTTGCCACGATAATCCGGAATGTTTGCATTCTGTATTGAAAAAAAAAATGAATACTACAGATCAACGGCAATGTAAACTTACAGTACTTATTCCAGCACCGGTATAAACAACTGCACATTTTGCATCTTCAATATCATCGGCCATATCTGTTAATTTAAGCATAAATTCAGGATCCCGCTTAAGCATTGTTCAATTTTAAAATGCTTATTTATTAATTTAAAACTTACTAATTTTTCTTTTACTACATTTTCCAAATCAATACTCGTCTTTTCTTTTGATCTTTTCATTCTTTTTATTAGCCTAAACTAATCAATATATTTTGGCACAAATAAAAACAAAAATTTAAAATAAAACCGGCAAAATTATAAGCAAAAAAGTAAATCAAAAGAGTGTTCGTTTCCCCCCCCTCAACGTGCGCGTATGCATCTTAACATTTTTTTTTGCTTTGTCGGCTGAACAAAATAAAAAAAACAGCGGGAAATTTAAAAAAATAGCAAGGACGTTTTTTCGTGTGTGTTTTTTTTTGTTTTGTTTCTTCCTTCCAGTTCTGCTCTATAACATGCAAAGGTTTTATATTTTTTGTTTCTTTTAAAAAAAAGAATTGTATTTTTGAGATTAAATGATGTGAAAAAAAGAAGAAAGAAGAGAGATGTCATATAAAAATTTTATATGTTTAATTTATCAAAAAACAAACACATTGACTGCCATATACAATTTGCGATTTTTTTCAAATTTACATAAAATATAATAATTTTGAACTCGATATATTTACAAATAACATGAAAAAAAGATTTTTAAGGCAGAAAAAGAACAGGGATAGATAAGCAGATGATATTTAGTATTGATAGGGTTTTGAGCCATATGGTTGATAGTATGGTCCTGGCATGCCTTGATTAGGTGGAGGTAGTCCTCCCATGGGTGGTGGGGGTCCACTATTATATGGACCATTTCCGCCAACATTTATTTGTGACTGTGCTGGACTCATTCCTTGTGGAGATTCTAATAATTCTCGGCGTTGCTGTTTATCTCGAGCTCGATTAATTAGCCAAACAACTAGCCAAATTAAAAATGCAATAATAACTAATATGCAAAATATTACAATCAAAGCAACAGCCCATCCATATTTTTCAGCCCTAAAGGTTTTCTTTATGATGAAAAAAAGTTTTATGAATAAGATTTGTTTATCTAACTTTAACAATGTATAAAAAATCAAAAAAAGATTGAGATCAACGCAAACTCAATAAGATGACTACAAAAGTAAATAATAGACAAAATGATTGACTTACCATGAAGAACCTTCACAGCATCGTCGATCACAGCACCCAAAATCTTTATAACATTGCTGTACAATTTGTGCTCCACCATTGACACTTTGATAAACACAATCAATAAATGCAGGATCATTTGCTAAATTTTAAGTAAATAGCTTAGGTAATACGGTATCATCAGAAAGCCCGATGATCAAAGGTTTACAAAAGGTGGTAAAACAAAATTCATAAAAATGATGAAATTTTGCTTATTCTGTTTAAAAAGTTATGACGGAACGATTAAAATAAAATACTTACGATTTGGACTACTACCAACAAGTCTTCCATCATCAAAATACCGAATATTGTTGTTACCGTTATTACCCAAGCTTGTGTTTGTGATTGTGTATTGTCCGGTATCAAATTGACGGTTTGGTGGTACTGTATTTTGAGAAACATATTGAAACCCTTAAGTAATCAACTATCAGTAATAATCAAATATTTTAAGAAATAAATTTTTACCTGGAGCATCCCAACGCGACCATGGCGCGTTTGGCTCTGCCGCCATTTCGAAAAAATAACCTTTAAAAAAGGAAAAAGAAGACTACCTAAAATGAATAAAAACCACTTCAATAGGATTTTAAAACAGTTTAAAACGCGAAAAATTGAAACAATAAAAAAGGGGGTAACTAAAAGACTTTTTTACCCGAAATCAACCTTTAAGCAAAAAAAGAACCTTTTTTACTGTTATTTCACAACACAAAAGAAGAAGAAAAAAAGAAATCATTCTTCCGAAAGAAGAAGAAGAATATGTCCAGAAGCATTCTAGTTGTTCCGATTGCGTTTCCAGCAACGACAACGACGACGACGACAAAAAAAAGAAGGTAGACAACAACCTGCTGCAACGGGACAATCCAAGGAAAAATAATAGAAAAAAAGAATCCTTCTCCTTTCAGGTAGTGGTGAGCTTTCCGCCAATGCATGAAGCGTTGATGATGAAAGAACAACAACGCATTCCAGCCTCAGTTGATGATGATGATGGTGAGGTGCGCGTTTTTGAGTATCGGCTAGAAGCTGCTGAAGAAGAAAGGAGGAAAAAAAGGTAAGCGAGATGATGGACATTTCTTAAAAAGCAATTTCCCCTTCTCCTTTTTCTTTTTTTCCAAAAGAATAAAAAATATATATAGGAGGTATGCGCAAAATAATGATGAGCTTAAATCCAGTTTATATATATATAGGAAGAAAGTCAAGGATGAAGCTGTTGCTGCAACTGCTCGCTTGCCTGCATACTTTTATGAGCAACAATTCATAAAAGTATGGTTAATTTGTACAAGAACTGAAGAGGCGTGCGCAATCATTTTTTTTGATGTATTAAGCATTTCCGGTACAAAAAAATCTCTTTCATTTCTCGGACGCTTGCAAGCTTTTGTCTTTGTTTAATAATTTACTTTTTGTATTTTTTGTGGTTTTATGAGGATTTTTTTTATCAAATATTTTTTAAAAAAACTCGTTTTATCAAGTCAGATTACAAGAGAGAGAAAAAAGAACGTGAAGAGCATATTTCCTAAAATACTGTCCGAATTTTGACAGTTTTTTTTTTCATTTTGTATTTAATAAAATGATAACAAAAAGAAGTAAGAAAGAAAAATGGAATGGGAAATGGGTCCATAGCTCAATTAATAATATATCATACAAAATAAAACAAAAGAAAAGAATGAAAATAGCATTTATCATAGATTTTCTAAACAGAACAAAAAACACACAATTGAATCGTTACAGTAAGCTAAAGACCCCTTTTTTGAAAATTTTTATAAAGAAAAAAGAAAAAACACATAGAGAAATAAGATTTACAAAGCTGTTTATGAACATTTTGTTTTGTTATATTTTTTTGAGTTATAATTGAGCACAATTTTCGGCACTTTTTTTTGATGGTGGTAGTGGAAAATTATTGTGCAACGGGTTGTTGTTGTCCTTGTGTAAGACTGAACCGTCTTGGGCGGTCTGCTTCTTCCATGGAGCTAAAAAATGTGAAAGCAATTATATATGTGGAATGTTTTTTTGAAATATTCTTGGCATACCTGCTTAAAGTTCGTTGACGTTCCATTCCAGGAATTGCAACACCAGATAAAACTCCACAACCTTTACAAAGAAGAATCAATGAACGAGCCAAATTATCAGGCTTAAAAACGAGGATTTCATTGTTAGAAAAAGATAAAAAAAGATTGAAATAAAAAATTACCGCTTCAGCCATAACATCACTAACATTGTCAACAACAAGTAAAGTTGTCTTCTTCTTATTCATACTTTTATGGGTTGTATAAACAGTATGGATATGAGGGGCTTTGGCACCAGTAACAAGTAATGCATCCATACTGTAATTTTAAAAAAATAATTTAATAGAATCTTAAAACCTAATATAGAACTTACTTATCCAATTTAGCTCCAATAACAGTTGAAAAATCTGTACGTTTACTAAAACTGAATAAATATTTGCTTAAATTTTTAGGATTCAAAGTATTTTTTAATTCAGCCAAATATGCTTCACGTTCTTTTTTATCACTTGAAGCAAATTTATGTGCAGCCAAGTAATCCCAAGCTCCTGAAGTCATTACACCATTTTCAAGTTGAATGTTAATAACTTTTTCTCTACAATATTCAATAATTCCAGCAGTTGTAGAAGTGCAATGAACCAAAATAATACCCATAATACGATTGGGGCTTGCAAGCTGTAAGAGAAAAAAATGCAGTTTTTTAGATGACATGTTTTTTGAAAAAATTTGTTTACCGCAAATCGACAAATAATATTAGCACCAGCTCCTTCTCCGAATGCAATACACGTACGAATATCAAATTTATCAAGAGCACACACAAGATCTTCTCCAATTTGTGCAAGAGATGGAAAATCACCAGTAAAATCTGGAGCATGATCTTCTTGTCCAGGAATGCATACATGAAGGAAGATAGCTTTCTGCTTTACATCAGCCATTGAAGGATGATTAACAAAGCGGATGAAAGATTTATCTTTAAAAAAAAATTAAAAATAGAGTGTTAGAAATGTATTAACTGATTATACAATCTTATAATCTTAACAGAAATATTCAAAAACAAATGTTATCCTTTTTTCATTTTTTTATTAAATAATCATAAGTACTTACGATTGGTACCAACATCATGAACCGTAATAATAACAGTTTTACCATGACGTTCTTCTAAATTTCCTTGAACATAAACATTATAAGTGCAATGTTTGCCAATTACGGCAACAGGAGGCTAAAGAAGGAAAAAGAAAAAGTTTTTTGGATTGCATCATTTACAAAAAAAAATTCAACTTACTTGCACATCAATATCGGTCATTTTTTGAGTCTTTTCAATGCAAAAATGATCTCAATCGAAAAATCTGCAAAAATAAATTATCTGAGAAATTTTGTGACTAACAATAAAAAAAAAATGACTTCTTTTCAACGCGATAGTTACAGTTCTTTTATCAGCAATGTTTACGCTTTCTTTTCAATTAAACGGAAAAATAATGGCTCTCTTAAAAGCAAGTGACAAAAAAAAATGATTAAAGTTTTTTGAAAATCTTTAAAAGGTCATCAGGCGATTATGGAAGACGAAAAAAATAATATTTTTAAAAAGACTTAAACATTGTTGGCAATGCTTTTTATATTTCATATACTCTTTGGTAGTAGAAGAAGAAAAAAGAGGGCCAACAACAAGGATGAAAAGCAGTAGCAGCTGGAAAGAAAGAAAAAAGAATGAAAAGAAACGAGAGGGTCGACCACAGCTTTCGATTTGTCAACAACGTATAGAAGGAAGAAAATAGCAGCAAAGCTAATGCGTGCTGTGGAGCGCCGAAAAAAGACGACACGAGGCCGCGGTTGAACCGTTCACAAGAGAATGTTGTGCTTTGTAAAAATAAAAAAAAAAGAAGAAAAACTTCTTTAGTTAAAAAAGATGGCAGAAAAATACATATTTTGGTAGAAAAACGAAGAAGAAGAAAGAAGAAGAAGAAGTAACCTTTGAAGGTTTTGTCTTTCATTTGTTTAAAAGCTAAAACTTTGGGAAATGAAGAAAAAAAGCAAAAAAAACAACGAATTTTTTTGACATCTTAATGCAATGCAACTGTAGATGAATAGGAAGAAGAGAAAGAGAAAAAGAGAGACTGAGCAAGAGCAAAGAATAAACAATAACAAACATTTGCTTAAAAAGTTCAAAGCACGTGTTTTTATATTTTTGTGATTAAAAAAAGTATTGAAACGACAATACCACTATAATCTTACCATGAAAACTATGCATATTCTTTTAAGGGTTATTTTTTGTTTTTCTTTGGCCTTATCAAAACTAATAAACATTATTTCAAGACCTTCTTCATTTTTTTTCATATCTTTGAAAAGCATAATATCATTCTGTTTTTGGGGGGTAAATTGATTTAAGATAATTTTCATGAATGCAAAAATTTGCCGCTATAAAAAGGGGTGGAGATGAAGAAGCTTATTTAAACAAATATACCCACAAAAAAATGGGGAGGAAGAAGTGCGAAAGAGAAACTACTTTTAATGCTAAAATTCTTTTTTTTTGATGACGGCACCAAAAAATTTAGGATGCCCAAAACCAAAGATAATCTTATTTTTGAAGCAGCAAAACTTTAAAAAGGCTAACGTGAACAAATAAAATAAATCAAAAATGAAAGGCTTGAAGCAACTACAAGATGAGCATCAATCTTGAAAGGATTGAAAAAAAGAATAAGTTAATTTTGCATACCAAAGATAGATATAAATTTCGAAATAATTTGATTTTAGAACAATCCAATAAAAAAGTGAAACATTTAATTCAAAAAAAAACAAAACAATTTTTTGGATAAATAAAAATTTGTGAATATGACTATTAACTAGTACTACAACTACGCGGCTGTTATCTTTTTTGTTCTTCCGTTTTTATATTCTTAAAGAAGAAAGAAAGAGGAAGAAAAGACGAGAAAGAAAGTATATGGAAAAGCAAGAGACGACAATAATAAACACGAACTTTGGCATATATGTATACAATTGCCCTGAGTTAAGTCGTTTTTGCACCAATTCAACGCCAGTCACAAAAATTCACGCAAACTACTGCCCAACGAGTCGTCATTTGAATTGTTATCTTGCGTCACAACAAAAGGCAAAATGGAAAGTAAGTAAGGAGAAGATTGAGCCCAAGTTGAGCCAGAAATGAGCTCACTGTTTACTGAAAAGAAAAAGCATTAAAAGAAGGGGATGCTTTATTTGAATGTTTTTTTCTGGTTAGGAAGTCTGGTCTGACAGGCTTTGCTTTGTTAAAAAAAGTTGATGTTTTTTACGCCTATTACTTTATTCAAAAAATTGAAAACAAACTTCTTAGTTGTTAAAACTTTTTTAAAATTTAAAAGTTCTTTTCTTTTCTTTTTTTGTTGTTACCAAGGAATAAAAAAATGGAACCCAAAAAGCTTCATCTTTTTCTATTGAAAAAAATAAATGAATAAACACATTTTTTTGAAAGAAGGACAACAACACAAGCAACCCCCAAACAAACTGTTGTGTTGATCTTTCCATTGCTTTCTTTCTTTTTTTTCCTGCTTCCACAATTTCACTGTTTTATTTTTGTGTTTTGCGCAAAAGAAATAAAGATACAAGCTACTGCTTTTTTTTATTGCTGAGCGACGGCATCACGAGTTTATCTTTTTTATTTTTACACACTCTCGCATTTTTTCTCTCTTTTCATCTGTTTTCTAAATGTTAGCACAAACCAAAACAAAAAAATGTTCAAAAATGTTGTTTATTTTTTTTCAGAAATCAACAAAAAGAATGTAAAAAACAAAATTTTTTTATATCAAAGAAAACAAAATACAGTCAGTACAAAAATGCCTGAAAAAAATGAAGAATAAAAATATATATCTTAACAGTAAAAAAAGTGAAAAACAACCCGATCAGCAAAGATTGAGTAAAACAATATAAGAAAAAGAGAAAAAAAGACAATACAAAATTAAATCAACAAAAGATATAATTCATTGAAGGATACAGTAATAATTTTTTGGAAAGAATAATGGCAATGGTTTCATTGTAAAAGAGAAAAGAGACAGTAACAAAAGAAAAAAATAGCACGACCGAAAGAGAGCTCAAAATTGTATATAATGCATATAACAAATTCAAAATTAAATTATATTTTTAAAGCCTAAACTACCGAATTTACAGATATCGTACTTGCTACTTGTGAAGTTTGTCGTAAATGATAAGAAGTATCTTGAGACGGCTGTAAACTTGATACCGCAACGGTTGCAGGTGTTCTATCAGTGAGATTCATTTCGGCATAGTTTAACCCTTCATGACTAGACTTGAAAGGAGCAGTGCGCCTCTGAAAATAAAAAGCAGCGTGCTTTGTGAAAAATAAAAAGACTTTTTTTTGCATTCCTCAGGTACTATTCACAAACACATTTACAACAAAAAAATTATAATTAAAAGGGATGATAGAAGAAAGAAGAGTTTACAAAAATAAAAAGTAAATCAGGGTAATTAAACAGCAAATAAAAAACCAAGTAATTTTTGTTCTTTTTTTGTTAAAAGAAAATACTGAGATACAAATAATAATTTTTTTTGCAAATGGATTTACAACAGCTAAACAGAAGATACTCGAGAATCCAAACGAGCTGCTTTATAAATAACATCATAAGGACTCTAAAAATAGGGAAAATAAGGTAAAACATGGGTGATGAAAAAAAAGAAAGGATGTTAAAGCACAATCAAAAATACTGTTAAATGCAGAAAAGAACGTGTAAAAATTGAGGGGAAAATACAACCCAAAGACCCGAAATAGAAGAAAACTTACAATAATTTTCAAACCATAAAAAACAAACAAAAAAGGTTACAATATTGAGAGTTGCAAAGGTTAAAAAAACAAAACAAAATTTCACCAACATGTTAAAAATGAATTATTGTGGAGTGAGGGTTTTTACACTTGAGCTTCTTTACTAATATAAATCTTTTCTTCAGTATTTACCTCATTTTTATCATAATATCCATGTGGATTTCCAACTTCATCCGTGTAAGTTTCAGGTGCACCAATTGTTGTCTTTAAATGATTTGAAGGATTTCCATATTGGCCATCTTTGACACCTGAAAAAATTACTGTAAAATTAACGAACAAAAAATACAAAACTTAATACCGCTGAAGCAAAAAAGTTGTCGTCGAATACAAAGTATCACAATTCCAGCAAGAATTAACAAAAGAGCAATAAGTCCAAGAACGCTGAAGATAATAATCTTTGCAACACTTCCAGATGAAGTACCACCACCAAGTAAATCAGCTAATGAAACCATAATTCTAAAAATGAAATTTATAAAAATATTTACATGTAAATGAAAAGAAACTAACTGTTTAGTTCCATGAACATTTTGAAGTTTTAAAATAATTTGACGATTCTTATCACCTTCATGTATTGGAGAAATTTGTAATCTTGCAAAAAAGCAATTTGGAGTAGTATGATTTTGTGAAACTGAATCAAAACGGAAATTTTGCCATGTTTGCTCAGTTTGAATATCATTATTATCAACAGCAAAAACAATTTCACGAGGTGGCTTTGGCATAGGTTCTCCACAAAATGGTACAGTCACAACAGCAGTATTTTGTCCAATTTGTTCAACAAATGGAGAGGCATCAGAATCCATTGGAGGTCCTTGTACCAAAACATTAAGGACCTCTTCGCTTGGAGCATCAAGCCCAGGAGAACATTCTGGATCCCCAACAGAAACATATGAGCATGCAGAACACCAATAAGTTCCAGTCATAGAATAATTTGAAATTCGAAGTTGACAATTTGCTGTTAAACGCTAAAACAAAATTGTGTATATAAAACTTTAGTCAATTTAAACAACTTACGACTACATTATTATTTAAATTAACTCCTGTTGTTGTAGTTGCACTATAATCTCCTTCATATCCTTGAGGGCATGCAGCATCAACAACTTCACCATTTGGACGACGCATTCTCCAAAGTACAAATGGACGAGGACTTCCTTCAACAATGCATGAAAGTTTGACATCTTGGTTCATATCAATTCGATTTTGAGATGTGAAAGGAGCGGATCTTTGAAGAGTCATGAAATTACTTTGAATTAATCTTGCAGCAGCTAAAAATAAATTGATTAATTTCATGTCATAATTTTTAATCAACTTACAATAAGGTTCAATAGAAACAGCTTGAGATGTTGGCATTTGATCATTAGGATAAAGACCATTATTTGCTGAACATTGAATAGATTTTCCTATCATTTCAGTGCCAATAGTTATGGAATGTCCGTTGCCGCTTGTAATTTCACCATTCTTTAACCATCGGAAAGAAACTGGAGGTGGATTAGCTTGAACAGAGCAATATAAAGTTTTTCGACGACCATTCTGTTGGCAGAAACCATCGGGACCACGAAGGCATTCAACATAAAATACATTTCCTTGATTAACAACACGAATTGGAGATTGATTATTTGAATCAACGACATGAACATTTCGAAGATATTCAACATTTACTGTAACAGGAGCAGAATCAATTTGTCCACCATTGATATAAGCTTGACAGATAATTGTTGCACCAGTCCAATTTGTATTGACATCAACATTTCTAAGAGAAATTGCCTAAAAAAGATTACGGTAATGTTTTTTTTTTTTTTTTTTTTGGCATTTTTTTAGTGTAATTATTTTATTTTCAAATCTCAAGCATGTACTAAACCGATATAGAAAATCCTATTGTTTTGTTTCATTTTTTTGTTTTATGTTGACAAAAAGGTCAACAGCATTTTGACACAGCATGTGCCGAATACAAAAAAAATGAATTGCATGCCGCCGAAACGTATTCACATTCAATGCCTACTTGACACTAAAATCCTTTATGCCATTTCTGTACAATGGAACGCAGTTCCTTGCTTTTTCGGTTTTTCTTCTCTCTTTCTGGTTAAGGTAATGCAAAAGGCGCCAATATTTTATTGATGTGTTTTTTTGGGAGAAAAAAGGAAATGCAGAAAATTTATGCAGCATGTGATCAGAAACATTAAAAAAAGACAATCGCCAGACTGCATTGGAATGCATACATTTTCTTATTTTAGACAAAAGAATGCAACCATAAAAAATTTTTTTAACGTAAACTAATTCATTCAAGAAAAAGCATTGTGTAGTAAATTTCTTTTGCAGCATCTCTATCTTTTTTTGATTCACCTTCGTCCAAAAAATGATTTATTTTCATCGATATTCCCAAAAATGCAGCGTAAGAATGTTTCAAGTGCTTTTTGCATTAAAGAAAAAAACGAAAAAAAGAAAAGATGAGCCACCAATTTTGTTGCTGCTTCTTTTTGAAAGTTACAAGACACAACATTAAACGTAAAAGCAAACATTCACTTACCGGGAAACCAGCATTTCCAGTGATATCCTGTGCGGAATTTAGAGCATGTACCATATCAGTAATATTTTTCTGTTCACAATCAAGACAATGAAATCGTAATTGAGTTACTGGAAGTTGAGACAAACAATATACAACTTCTGAGGATTCTCTTCCTAGCAATTTCCATGTAATATGTGAAAGTGGTGAAGAACCAAGGAAAGGATCACTAACAATTTTGACTTGAATCTTTTCATTTGGCATTTGAGCTAAAAGAAGGAAAGGATTTTAAAGATCAAAAAATGTCAAAAAAAAGTTACCATAAATTTGTAGGAAAATTAAAGAAATGCAAAACCATTGCAATATCCTTTGCATCGAAGACATTGTTTTTGACGCTTATTTCTTATCGCCAATTACCGTTCTCTAAAAAATCAAAAACTTATAAAAAAATTTTCTAATGGAAAAAAACGAAAGAGAAATGCCATTAAATATTTCGCGAATAATTAATTTATATCACGTTTCACGCTATTCCAATTAAAAAAAGCAATAAAATTCATTGATTTTATTTTAAAAATGGTTACGGTAAAATGATCACAAATTTTCAATTTCAAGCAATGAATAATCAAAAAAGCAGCTACCAAAAAAATGTTTACTAAAAAAAGACATTTTTTTATAAATGCAAAAAAAAGGAAAAAGGGAGAAAAAAAACTATCCCGCATTCGATCAGGCATCGGCATGTGTGCATCATTGCGCATGGAGGAAAAAAATTGGGATTGTACCACTGAAAGCGAGGACGTAAATTTCTTTTTCCTTGTTATGGTCAAGGCAATCACTCACTGATTGAAATGTTTGTCTGGCATTCTTACCCGAGTTTTTTTCTCTCCTCTTTTGTTATTCAGAGTCAAAAAAAGGTAAGGTTAAGAGGGACTAATGATGACCACTAGAATGTATGCGAGCAAGGTATGCCACTTTTCTTTTTTTTCTCAGAAAAAAATATGCAAATATGCATTGAACCTACAAAAACGACGACAACCGGTAGCCAAAGCTGCGCAGTAAAAAAGGCTTTGTTTCGGTTAGGCGTTCAAAATTCCCTTTTTTTCAACTTCAATATACATGTATGTACCAAAGATGGAAGAAAAATAAGAGAGAGAAAGAGTACGCTTTTACCTTCCTTCTACTTTTCTTCTGCAGTGGTCAGTCACTACTACAACACAGAAGTCGCCACAAGGATTTGCGCACGAGGGTGATTTTGATTCCAATAGAAAAAGAAAGAAAAGTAGTCTAGAACGTGAAAAATAAGATGAAAATGAGTAAAAGAGAAAAGTACGGAAATAACAATAATTTTTTTTGAAAAGAAAAAATTGCAATAATTATTTTTAGCACTTATTGTGATCTTTTTTCTTCTTTAATAATAATGCCCAAAGTCTATGAGAAAGTGCTTCATTTTTTTAAATATCCATTTTTGAGTGTAAGCTTTATAAATAATAATTTTTTCTCTCTCTCTCTCAAAAAAACGGAGATCAATAAAGAAGCAAAGGTAAAAAACTCTTTTGTTGCCGTTGACAGCAATGAATGAGACGAAAAAGGGCAAAATGCCAAAAATAGAAAAAAGCTTATAAAAAGCGGTTGCAGATTCGAGATTGAAAAGATGAAAAAGATGTATAATAATTAAAGGTTATAAATGTAGCATAAAAATGATCGCAACAAAAAATAAATAAGAATGAAACGCATTCAAAAACCGATTATTGCTCACTGAATCAAAGAAAAAAAATCTATGTCAAACGACATTTAAAAAACGGCGGCTTTTCTGCCAAGTTGAACATAATCGAAACTAAATCCTCTTTCTTTTTTTTCAATTCCTTAACTGCCGTATACTTTCCACAATAGAAAAAAGAACTTTTTTTTATGCAAAAACTGTTGAAGACTAATAAATGTGTCCTTGTAAGTTTGGTCAAGCAAATAAAAGAAGGAAAAAAAATATGGTAATGCAATGATTGATTTAATGGACATTTATATGGGAAAATAAGAATTATAGCAGTTTTTAGAAATATTAGAAGTAGTAAACATCAAAAAAGTATTTTATGAGCTTTTTCAGGGTAAAAAAATCTAAAAAAGAATGACAAAACATTTTTTTTACGAAATTAGGGTTACAATAGCATCATTCTATTTTTCTGTCTATTAGCATAACAATCTATGGAAAATTAGTCATCGAAAAATGAAACCAAAAAATGAGCCATCAGTTTCCGATATAGAAAAGCAGATAACAAAAAATATACAAAAAAAGAAAGAAAGGTCTTTGTAATTCAAATCTTGCGCTTATTACACAAAAGAGTTCAACATCTGGAGACAAAAAATGAATGGAAAAATGTTTATATAAAATGTAGATAAATAATAATAATAATAATCCGAAATATGCATTGAAAAACAATTAATATGTCTTTTCTTTTTTGAAAAACCTGCTAAAAAGAAAGAAAAGAAATATATTTTATAAAAAAAAATTCCAAAATCTGCAAAAAAGGCTAAAAAGTTCGCAAAAGCGAGAAGATGAAAAAGAAAAGAGATCAGTTATAGATGTTCTCTACACTGCTCTTTCTCTCTTTCTGCAATATCCCCCCCCCTAATAATAAGATATTAGAGGGTGTCAAATTAAAAGAATTAATTCAAAAAAATCGGATAAAAAGCGACATCACTTCAATTAAAAAATTATATTTTTCTTTTTTTTTCATAGTCTTTTTAAAAGGATGGATTCTCGCAAACACTTCATTAATTTTAAAAACCGTTTAAAAAATTATTTAAGGATAAAGAAAATGAAGGAAAGCGATATATAAAAATTTTTATATATTTTAAAAAAGCGTGAAAAATTCATTATTATATTTTTTTATGCTTCTTTTTTTTGTTTAAATTGTGGATACAAATTGTCAATCAATTTTTTTTATTAAAAAAAAGTTTCTTGCGCACGCCACGAATTAAAAAAATTTTTGCGTCGCATAAAACCATACGGGTCAAATTGAAACAGATCGTAATCGCTCATTTATATATTTATATATATATTTTATCTGAAAAAAGGAATAAGAAGAAAATTGGCACGCAGAAAAAGAAATAATTTTGAGCTCTTATTTCCTATCCTTTTTCATATGCTGATTTTGATCAACAGTAAACAGAAATTTAAACTGACTCATATTTTTTAAGAAAAAGAAAATCGAACCCTTTTTTAAAGCCTAAAAAATGTCAGCATTCCTACAAAATGAATTATGCAGGCGCCATTAAAGAAACCACTTTTTCAAGGTTAATTCACTTCTTTTTTTTTACTTTTAAATAAAAAATACCGAAACCAGAAGAAAGAAAGTGATATTCTTAGAAGTGACAAGACATATGAAAAGAAAAATTATCTGGGGTTGAAAAAGTCTTATTTTTTAAAAAGTGAAATAAAAGAAGAAGAAAAAAATAGAGAAAAAGAGATAACCGGAAAACAACAAATTTTTTAACCCCATGAATGTGAGCCGTTTCGTGAGCCGTTTCTTTATGAATTTATACGGCGAAAAATGTAATAAAAAATCTCTTTTTTTCTTAATTTCCTGAAATCAAATACTGAAAGAAAAATAACGGAAAAATATAATATTTTATAGATGGGGTTTTCAAACATGTTCAAAAATATGAATAATTTTGCAAAAAGAAGATAATAATGTTAGGGATTTGCATTTTTGGTTCTGCTTTTTAAAAAATATCTTCTGGCACTTTTTTAGAAATCAATTGTCATTAAATATTTGAAAAACTGTTAGTTCGTTTATTACCAATTATCAAATTTTCAACAATAATTTTTATTTATCGAGATTACGGTAATATCGTATTTATCAAATAGTTGTTGTGTTTAAGCTAAAACTTGCAAATACTGTAATTGTTGGTTGAATAACCTTTGCTGTTTTTTCATTCGACTTTGCTTTATTGTTGATGAAAATCATCTTATTGTTAAAAAGAAATATTATTTATCGATTCTGGCTATGATATTAGCATTTTTATTTCATAGAATTTTGTTGCGTTGTATCAATTTTTTTATTATCGAAAAAAGCATTCATTTAAAAAAACGAAAGAATGCATTTCAAGTAGCTGGTCATTTGTGGTTTTTTTTGTGTGTTGCTTTTTTTTGCCTTTGATGGTTGTTTCTTCGAATTTTTCATCGTAAATTGAAAAAAAAGAGAGGCAATACTGGCATGAATCAGAATTTTGAAAAAAAATCTTTTGCGTTTTTCATCACTAAAAAAATATCATGATCGAAAGGAAAGAAGCTGTCCACAAAAAAAAGAAGCATGAAAGCAGCCAACACAAACACTGACCGAATACAAGAAAGAGAATAGTCACAAAAAATTTTATATATTTTTAAAGTTCAGCGAAGAGTCTTTTTTTAGAAATCAGAGAAAAAACGGAACGAACGCTTCAATGTTAGCTTTTTTATTATTTATAATATTTTTACCAAAATTATCTATATGTGGATATGGATATGCTGGAGGATATGAAGGAACGGATGGAATTCCAAAGCCAGTTATGACTCTTCATGATGGACATGTTGATCTCTATGATAAGCTTATGGCAACTGAATACAACGGTATCTATTTTGCAATTTTAAGACTTACAGTAATACCCTTAAAAAATTACCGTTGCAGGAAATATCCAAACTGGACAACCGTATACTCTTGATATTTACATGGGAAATACAGATAGATATGATTACGTTATTGAAAAATGTTTTTATAATTCACGTTTGTCATTTCTTGACAACTATGGGTAAGCATGAAAAGAATAAAGAAAAATTATAATAACTTTTTCGTCTTTTTTGTGTTCTTTTTTTCAATAAGTTTGAAGCAAAAATAAAATTTTTTTTTTCTTCTTCAGATGTTTGCGTAAGGACAATGTCTTCCAAGAAAAATGGGAAACAAACCAATATACGATCAGTGGAGCGATAAAGCGAACCCTCGTATATTTTATTGCACCCGAACCTGTGGCCAGATTTGAATGTCAAATAAAAGTTATTGAATGTTGTGGGTGTGCAGAAGTTAGTTGTATTAGTATTAAATTTATTTGAGAAAAAATTATTATTTTTTTAGCAATCGTGTGAACGTCAACCAATAATAATAAAAGAAAAAACATTTGTAGTTCCATTAATGTGTTCATATCCAATTGGTGGTGGAGCTTTTCCATATGGTAGTGGTGGGGGATACGGTGGTGGATATGGTGGATATTGGGGTCAAGGAAATTTTTGGAATGTTATACCTTGGTGGCTATGGCTTTTAATTTTTATTCTTTTCTTAATATTACTATGTTTAATTGTTTGTGCAATATGCTTTTGTTTGATGAGAAGAAAAGGAACTCGACATCGAACATACCCTCCAGCTCTTCCACCTCCAATTGCCCCAAAACCTCAGATAAGAAAAAATGATGAAGGTGTACAAGCTTTCCCTGAAACAAAACAAAAAAGTCAACAAGTGGATTTAGAAACGGAGAAAAGAATTGAAGAAGAAATTCGGCAACGTCAACTTTCAAGATATGATGCCGTTTCACTTGTTGATTATCCTCCAAAACCTGAACCTAAAACTGTTGTGCATACAATTTATTCCAATGAAGAAGTAGAATTTCGTGATCGACGACGGGAACATGAACACCGAGAATTTGAAGAATATGGTTCGTTTTCTAACATGAAGCTTACAAATCTAAAACATTTTATAAGCTTTATGTGTATTAAAAGGATCTTGAACTTAACTCTTTAGGTCTGGATCAAGAATATGTTAACTTGGGACCACCTTCAAGAAGCTATCATCAAAGTTATGAAGATGACAGACGACAAGATCGTCGATATGGTGGAGTACCCCTTCATCGTGGAGCATCACAGTATCAGCAACAACAACTTCAACATGAAATGGAAGAGCGTTTAAGGCAAGATGAAAATTTCCGACGTGAACTTGAACAACGGGAATTCATTGAAAGAATTGAAAATGAATTAAGTGAACATCGAGAACGACGTCATTATGCTGCATCTCCATCAGGAGAAACCCTCCGAGAAGAAACTGTTCGAACACTTCGACAATCTTCTGTTATTTAAATTTTAATCTTTTAAATCATTAATTTTTTTAATCTTAAAAATATTTTTTTTTATCTTTACTGCCAAAATTATCTGAAAAAAAAAATAATGAATGATCTTTCAACATTTTTCTTACCCTATAATAAAAAAAATTAAAGCGCTTTTTAAAAAAAAAGATTATCATAAATTATAATGAGACCACCAATAATGTCAAGCACAAAAAAACTGATTTATTGATTTAAATTATACAAAAAAAATTGCAAAGACACTTTCTTATCTCAATCAAACAGGTAAAAAAAAAAGTCCTTTAAATTAATTTTAAACATGGAAAAAGAGAATCTGCAAAAAACGCTGCCTCATTTGTGTCTTCTGTCTTATGGTTATTGTGTCAGTGGTCCTTATTTTAAAGTTCACATATATATTTTTCATCATCTTCAAAAAAAATGAATGAAAAACTTCTTCAAAACGTTAATTCTGTCAATTCCCCGAATGCTCGACTTGCAATCAATACAAAAGATGAAAGTGAAAAATTTTTATCAACAGAAAAAATATGCAAGGTAAATAATAATATTTCAATTTTCCAATAAAAAAAACTTTGTTAAAACTTTGAATTTAGATTTGTGGTGATCGAGCTGTTGGATTTAATTTTGGAATAATTACATGTGAAAGTTGTAAAGCATTTTTTAGACGAAATGCTTGTAAAGAAACTGTAACTGCTTTTACAAAGTTTTTTTTGCATTTATTTATAATTATAATTTTGCAGGAAATTAAATGTCCATTTTCAAATGCCTGTGAAATTAATAAAGTTTCAAGAAGATTTTGTCAAAGTTGTCGATTACAAAAATGCTTAAAAATGGGAATGAAAAAAGAATGGTTAACAAGTGAAAAGCCGCAAAGATTGCGATCACCTTCACATAAACATAAAATGAATCCAGATTCATCGGACATTTTAAATTTAGATGAAATTGAGAAATGTGGTGTTGTATCATCGTCATCTGATGAAGTACGAGTTCCAAAGCATATGTTTGAAAAGTTGATAAAAACTGCTCAACAATTTCAGCCAAATGAGTAAAAATTAACTGCCACCGAATATTTATAAATTACGTAACAATTTAGACCTCCCAAAAAATGTACATGTAAATGTCAATGTGGATTTTATCCACCTGAAACTGAACTTTCTGCTGCTTCCCCTTTATCCATTCCAAAGCCCGATACTCCGGGCTCTTCCAAATCACTTTCATATGGTTTAGCGCAAATGACTCTTCCAGAGCCAAAACCATTTACAGAAAGCATTCTACAAAATATACCAAAGAATTCTCAACCCTTTACAATGATGCCAACTCCAGCATTTTCAACAAATGTTTATAGTCCATGGTATATAAATCCTGATCCAGCAACATTACAACAGTACTGTATTTTATTCTTTTAATATATATATAAAATAGTGTTACAGATATATGACAAGAATATCAAATCCAAATTATATATCCGCTCCCACAGCTCAATCTCCCTTTGGCTCTTATGATCCTTTGCAATTCAATCAAACTGGAAATGATTATTCTCGAAATATTGCAACTACAAATCCAAGTAATAAGTTTTTTTATAATTTTTTGCGTTTAACTGCTTTAATCATTTTTCGAAAAAGTGCATTGCGAAAACTTAAGCGATCATAACCATTGATCGGGTTATATGAAGGTACTGAGGAAGGTCGTGAAACACCCGATGAGCGTCTTGGGCAGGGACAGTATGACATATCTTTTCCGGGTATACCTTTTGGACCTAAAAAATTTATAATTAAAATAAGCAAATGTCATAATACAATATTACCGTCTGGACCAGGTCTTCCAGGAATACCAGGTTGACCTTCAGGGCCAGGTGATCCCATATCTCCCATTGATCCCATAATCCCAGCTGTTGCAGGAGGCCCTGGATTGCCCATTTCCCCTGGAGAGCCAGGTTGACCACCAGGTCCTTTTGGTCCGGGTAAGCCTTGTCCCCCTTGAATTCCATCTTCTCCTGGTACACCAGGTGGTCCAGGTGATCCAGGATGTCCTTAAGAATAAGATTCTTAAAATGCAATTTACGAGGAAAAAGGTCAATTTTTTTGTACTTTATTACATGAAATATGACATTTTTACAAAATAAAATTTTTTCATACCTGGACTACCTATATCGCCATCGGGTCCAATTGATCCAGGTCTTCCTTCTTTTCCTGGGCTTCCAGGTTTTCCTCTTTCACCATTAGGTCCTGGTCGGCCAGTCATTCCAGGAGGCCCTTGCAAGCCTGGAGGACCCGGGGGACAAGTGATACATCCAGGACGCTGTTGTTCAAAAATTAAGGTAATTCCTGGAGCTCCTGGAGTTCCCGGTTCACCTAAATAAACATTTATTCAAACAAAAATATGCCTTAAAGGAAGATAACCTGGATATCCAATTTCCCCTCTGTCCCCATCTCGCCCAGGTGGTCCTGGTAAACCAGGGGGACAATTTTGAGATCGCGAACCACAATCTAAAATCACAAAAAAACGGGTTTTTATTTTTGTAAACAACAATACTCACTGCATTGGTTTTGAGAACGACCTTCATAAAATGAACCAAAAACTGATGAATGTCTTTTTTCACGATTACTATCAACTTTTTTATTGTTCTTTTCTTGTCGCAATTCAATTAATTTATTCCATGCTTTATCAGAAGCTTCATTAAATTCGATATAATCATGTTTAAAATGAACAGAAAAATAATTTAAATCTAAATAAACTTCAAAAGCAAAGAAGGCTAAAGTAGATAAAACACAGCTGCATAAAATAGAAGAAAACAAAATAAGACGATAGGTTATTAGATCAATTTTTGACATAGTACTTTCAATTTCTTTGTTAGATTGTAACAATGACTGAATCCTTTTATACAAAAAAGAATTTAATTATGCCTTTCATCTTCAAAAGTTGCATAAAAACAAGTTTTTTGCATAACTCAAGCAGCTATAATTATCTCCCCCTTTTAATTCACTTTTCCTTTTCTTATTTATTCTTTTTTCTAGTTCCAAGTGTTGTCCCTGAATTCAATCATCCGATTCCGGCTGCTTTAAGCCCATATGATCGAATATTAATGCAAGAACTCGTTGATGCAAATAGAATTCTAAAAACTCCTATGAATGTTGCATGTAATGTTCCATCTGATGCAGAAATAAGCTTTTTAGATGTTGTTCGAATAACTGATCTTGCGATGCGTCGAATTATATCAATGGTAAAAATGTTATCATTTTTCAATGAACAAACACAAAGTGATAAAATTGCTATTTTAAAAGGTTTGTGTTTGTTGTTTATTGGTCGTCAAATGAATGAAAGAAAAATAATGGTCGATGCAAATGAGAGCAAAAGAAGAAGAAAAAATAAAGAAAAAAGACAACCTTTGCATCAAATAAAAAAATGTTTCATGTTTAGCACGTGTTTATCAGGAGATTTTTATAATATTATTTTGTATATATTTTAGGATCCCTTAGTGAATTGCTTATTCTTCGAGGGGTTATGGTCTTTGATCCAGTTAGAGATGTCTGGAGGCATGATATCTATCAAGGTTCAAAAGAAATTTTATTGAATTTCGATATTCTTAAAAAGACCCCTGAACAAAAACATTATGCAGAACATAAAAAGTTTGCAAAACCTTTTTTTTATATGAAACAATAATTAAAACGTGTTTTTCTTTTTTTAAGATTTTTGCTTTCATTTGACGACAAATGGCGCAGAAATGAAAATGTAATGTTGATACTTAATGCAATAACGCTATTCTGTCCTGATAGGCCAAACATCAAAGATGTAACAAAAGTTCAATCATGTCAACGAAGATACTATGACCTCCTCAAGCGGTAAACAAATATTCAAAAGATAGAGAGAGAACAAAAATGAAGCTATAAAAACAATTTTAAAAAAGATATTTTTAATTTTAGGTACTTGGAAACTCAATGCACAGAAACAGAATCTCGTCAAGCTTATGATTCACTTTTACGAAAACTTGTTGACTTACATGAATTAAATCAAAGTTTACTTCGAATTTATAGTAGTGTAAATCCAAATGATTTAGATCCATTGCTTAAAGAATTATTTGATATTTACCCTTTGTCTAAATAAATGAACGAAAAATTTGTGTTTATTGGTCTTCTTTTTTGCATGAAAGATCAAAGCAAAAAAAAATATGTTCCTCCGAGGATCATTGATGAACAAAGAGGTAAAACAACAGAGAACTTGCACATTTTTTTCGAAAGTAAAAAATAGTTTAAAGATTTTGTGAGATGCTTATTTTTCATTGTTAAGAAAAAAACTTTAAAAGCTTACATATTTTGTTAAAATTATTATTTGTTCATCCCCCAATTTTATGAGTTTTTTAATATTTTTTAAACCCCAAAATCCATAAAAATTTTCGCAATGATTTATGATTTATAATTAAGCTCTGTTTTGCGTTTTGTTCATTTTTATAATTATCTCCTAAGCATTACCATAGTTTTAATCAAAATGTGGTTAATTTATTTCTTATTTGAACGATTACATTTATGTTATTATAATTCATTTTCAACACATGAAAACTCTATAATCTTTTTAACATTAAATTAATCCTATCATGAAAATTTATATTTTTATTTGTTTGTTTGCCAATCTTATCAAACTAAAACCAAAATTAACAACCTTAAATTTAAATTCATCAAATGTTTGAAAGAATGTACTCAAATGACCTCATGAACTTGAAAAATGTTGTTTACTTTTAGTTTGTATCTCGACCAATGATAGATTAAAATTATTTTTCTTATGTATTTTTTGATGATTGATTTTTTAATTTTTTTCCTCAGACATTGATTTTCTTGCAGAAGCAAAAATTTAATGTTTGGCATTCAGTGCATTTTAATGAAAGTAAAAAAAATTCTTTGCTCTTTATTTTGGTCATTGAACAATGTTTTCTTATTTAATACTCTCTCTCTCTCTCATCATTTTTCTTTTCTCTCTCGCTTTCTTTCTTTTTTCCTTTGTTTTGTTTCTTTGTTGCCCTTAGAAAAGTGGACGTTGATTTTCTTCTCTCGGACGATGTGTCTTGATTTCACGCTGACTCTCATTTTTTTAACACTAATATTTTTATGACCACAGCAAAAACATGGGTATAAAAAAAGGGAGGAGCGAGCATTTTTTGCTTCCATTTATTTTCTTAAAAGATTATCAACATTGTTTTGTTTTGGTAAAAAAAACTCTTATTCATTTTTTTAATCGTGCTCGTGTTAATTGGTTTTGTTGCTGCTGTATAATTTGTACCTAATCATGTAACTGATAGTTATATCTTTTTTTTTAGGTCTTTCTCAACTACTAACAAAATCATGGCTTCTGCTTCAGACATTGATCGAAGAAAGCAAATTAGTGTTCGCGGTATTGCTCAAGTTGAGAATGTTTCTAACGTAAGTTTTTTTTCTTTCAATTGCGTTTTTCTAATGCTAAAAAATCGAAAGAAAGACGGATTCTCTTTCCTTTCTTTTTTTGAACTGCTGAAGTCTCCCTTTCAACTATCATATGTCATCACCATTCTTTTTTTAGATTAAGAAAGCTTTCAATCGTCATCTTCACTTCTCTTTAATCAAGGATCGTAATGTTGCAACTCCTCGAGATTATTACTTTGCATTAGCTGATACTGTTCGGGATCACCTTGTTAGTCGTTGGATTCGTACTCAGCAATATTATTATGAACATGATCCCAAGGTTTGGACTTAAGTTTTCCGTGTTTTTCATGCTTATAATAATTTTTTAGCGTGTTTATTACATTTCCCTCGAATTTTATATGGGTCGTACATTGACTAACACAATGTTGTGTCTTGCTATGCAAGCAACCGTCGATGAAGCTCTTTATCAACTTGGTCTTAATATTGAAGAATTGGATGAACTTGAAGAAGATGCTGGATTGGGAAATGGCGGTCTTGGTCGTTTGGCTGCTTGCTTCCTTGATTCAATGGCAACTCTCGGAATTCCTGCTTGTGGATATGGTCTTCGTTATGAATATGGTATCTTCAAACAAATTATTAAAGATGGTTGGCAATGCGAAGAGCCTGATGATTGGCTTCGTTTTGGAAATCCATGGGAAAAAGCTCGACCAGAATACATGCTTCCAGTCAATTTTTATGGACGAGTTGAAAAAGATGCTGATGGAAAGGTAAGAATTTAGGTTACAGGGTCTTATCTGCAAATGCTTCTAATTTATTCATTTTTAGAGTAAATGGGTTGATACTCATGTCGTTTTTGCTATGCCTTATGATACTCCAGTTCCTGGTTTCCGAAATAATGTCGTCAACACTTTACGACTTTGGTCTGCAAAAGCTGAAAATCATTTTCATCTCAAATTCTTCAATGATGGTGATTACGTTCAAGCAGTAATGGATAGAAATGTCTCAGAAAATATTACTCGTGTTCTTTATCCAAATGATAATGTCTTTGTTGGAAAGGAACTTCGTCTCAAGCAAGAATATTTTCTCGTTGCGGCCACTCTTCAAGATATTATCCGGCGATTTAAATCAAGCAAATATGGTGTTCGTGAAACGGTCCGAATCGATTTTGAAACTTTCCCTGATAAGGTTGCCATTCAACTAAATGATACTCATCCTTCCATTGGTATCCCAGAACTCATTCGACTTCTTGTTGATATTGAAGGACTTTCTTTTGATCAAGCTTTTGATATTGGGGTTCGATCATTTGGCTACACAAATCATACCCTCCTTCCGGAAGCTCTTGAGCGATGGCCTGTTTCAATGCTTCAACACCTTCTCCCTCGGCATCTTGAAATCATCTATGAAATTAATGCAAGATTTTTGGCAGAAGTTGCAAAAAAATATCCTGGTGATCTTGATCGTCTTCGTCGAATGTCTATTGTTGAAGAGGATGGAGAAAAGAGAATTAATATGGCACATTTGTGTATTGTTGGTTCACATGCCGTCAATGGTGTTGCTGCACTTCATTCAAAACTTCTCCAAATTGATACCTTTAAAGATTTTGCAGAATATTATCAAGGCCGATTCCAAAATAAAACCAATGGAATTACACCCCGTCGTTGGCTTCTTCTTTGTAATCCATCTCTTGCTGATGTAATCATTGAAGTAAGTTTTTGTTTAACTCCTCCTTTAAAGTATACTGTAATTGTTGTAATTTTTTAGCGAATTGGTGAAGAATGGGTAACAAATTTGGATCTTCTTCAACAACTTAAAAAACTTGATGAAAATGTTGGATTCCTTGATACCCTTGGCCGAATTAAAAATGATAATAAAGTTCGAGTTGCACAATTTATCAAAGAAGAATTTGGTGTTGATATTAATCCTTCCTCAATGTTTGATGTACATGTTAAACGTATCCATGAATATAAACGTCAGCTCCTCAATGTCCTTCATGTTATTACTCTCTACAATCGAATCAAGGCTGATCCAACTGCAAAAGTTGTTCCACGGACTGTTATGTTTGGTGGCAAAGCTGCTCCAGGATATCATATGGCCAAACAAATTATCAAGCTTATCAATGCTGTTGCAACTGTTGTCAACAATGATCCAATCGTTGGAGATAAACTCAAAGTAGTTTTCCTTGAAAATTATCGTGTTTCAATGGCTGAAAAGATTATCCCTGCTGCAGATTTATCTGAACAAATTTCCACAGCTGGAACAGAAGCTTCTGGAACTGGAAACATGAAATTCATGCTTAATGGAGGTTTGTACTTTTTTTTATTTTTGGACATGGTATCATTGTTCTCTTTTTAGCTTTAACAATTGGAACCTTGGATGGCGCAAATGTTGAAATGATGGAAGAATGCGGGGAAGAAAATATTTTCATCTTTGGAATGACCGTTGACGATGTTACAGCCCTTCAAAAGCGCGGATACAATGCCAATGACTTCATTTCAAAGAGTCCAGAACTCTCACAATGCCTTGATCAAATTGAAACGGGCTACTTTACCCAAGATCAACCTGATCTTCTTAAAGATCTTGCTAACTCAATTCGTCATCATGATCGTTTCTTGGTTTGTGCCGATTATTATGCATTTATTAAAAAGCAAGAAGAAGTTTCAAAAGTATTCCTTGATCGACAGAAATGGATCAAAATGTGCCTCCATAATATTGCAAGCTGTGGCAAATTTTCTACAGATCGAACAATCAGCGAATATGCAACTGAAATTTGGGGTGTTGAACCTAACGGAATTCGATTAGCTGCTCCATATGAAGGTGTAGAAGAAACTAGTGATAGTTAATAAGTTTTTATTTATTTTGTATCTTGTTTTATGTTGTCTAATATTTAAACTTTAAATAAATCTATATACTGTTACATTCTCTCATTACAATTGTGCTGGTGTTTCTGTTATCCAAAATTAGAAAAGTTTTTTGAGGACATAGTAGGAAGAAACGTTTTGATTTGAAGCTTAGATATTTCGGGCACCTCTGACGTCAGAAACGGACAGTCCCAAAGTGCATGAATTGGAAATCAAGATTTGAATGCTGTAACTTTTTCGTGAAACTACGAAGCTCATTGTGGTGCTACTCAAACTTCCAAAAAAGACTCTTAAGCACACCATGTTTTCTGTTTTTTAGTTTAGGGATTGCACAGATCTAAAAATCCGAACTTCCAAAAGTATCCTTTTGCTTCACCAAATTATTTTTTTTGATCTTTGACACTTTTAAGCAGAGTGCCTCGTCCTAAACTTTGTATTACAATACGATTTTTGAAAAAAAAAACACAAGTAATGTTGTGTCTTCAAGACAGTCTGCATTTTTTCTCACCAAAGAACAAAAAAATCAATAAAATTGCATCATTCTTACATGTCTAGCCCTTGCATTTTGTTAGAAATGGGGAAGTATAAATAGCGAAGAAAAATAAAGTCAAAATCAGTCGATGTTCGAGTCAAAGCAGAACATCTTTTTTGCAAAAATATCTTAAAAACGATTTTTTTAGATTTTATAAACGTTGAATTTGTAGATGTCGATATTCTTTTCCCCTTATAATTAATTTAAATACGAATGTACGGTTTTTGGAAAAACAGGTTTTAGATGGCATCAAAGGATGCATTCTTGCCGAAAAGGCAACAATCCATTCTTCAAAATGTTGGTGGAAATAATCAGTTTTCAAATCTGAACTTGAATCAAAATCATAAATGTTTGAATCAATCATTTGTTCAATCAAATAGCAAATCACTCAATAATATCAAATCCTTTGGTAAACATAAATGCTGCAGTTTTTAAAAAAATCACAATTTCCATTAAAATATAGTTCGAGTTATAAAAATTACTGTAATGCAGCTGCAAATTTTCGGATTGTGAACTTTTGAAATTGAGGATTATCTCAAAAGTTATCGAAGGACTGCACCAACATTGAAAATAGACTCAAAAGTTGTTGATGCTGAAAAACTTAGATGGCATAAATCTTCATCAAATATATTACATTCAAAACCTTTTAAATCCGTTTCTGCATTTGATAAAACTGAAACAGATGGAACCAAAAAAAGATGGAAGAATGAATCTTCAAATGCCACAACTACCAGAAGCAGCACTTTATCCCTTCATATCGCAGCATATAAAAATTACATTGAAAGTGGAGATACTGTAACATCGGATAAAGATGAAGGCTTGCCAAAGAATTTGATCGAAGGACAAAAACAAGTATCAATTAATTCAGCATTGGTTAGTCATTTTAAAATAGAAGCCAACTAAAATAGTTTTTTAACTATATTAATTTCAGGGTCCATTTGAATTTCCAAGGCAGCAAACAGATGATGAATCTGAACCCTCTGTTATGCATTTTACAGCATCCCAACAATTACATAACCTTAATCAATTGGGTTCATCAAATGATAATCAACAAAGGACTCAAAATGCTGTTTGTCCAGCTTTGGTTCATTTTAATCAACGTCCTCCAACTCCTTCTGCACAAATTTTTGATACAGGTAATCTTCGTAATGTATCTCCAATGAGCCCCTTGCAACCCCCTGTAAGTTTGTAAAAATTCCTCTAAAAAAGACGTAATTTATTTTCCTGTCAAAGCACCCCCGCTATGCTTTACCTCCAACTTATCGTGTAATGCCAAATCGTTTACCAATCTGCCGGCCGCAAAAAAACAAGCGCTTTGCAAAGCGTTTGTTTTTTTTTACTGTCTCAACTTTGTAATCTTCTTTTGAGTTGTTAAACTGATGTCGCCTTCATTTTGTCCTTTAATCTATGTTAGTATTATTAAAATTTGTTGCATTACTTTCTTCGTTTTTTTATCGCCTTTGAATTTATGTTGCTTTTTTGTTGGCAAAATTTTTCAAGACCTTTTTTGGACAAAGATTTATCCCCTGAAAGTGCAAAATCTTTCACACTTTTTTGTTTATGCAAAAAATACTCAAAAATTAGAATGATTTTTTGCTCTTCGAAAAAGTCTATATAAGGGCGTGATGTGTCGTATTTTTGTTCTCTTTTTCACTCTGGCAGCATTATGCTGTCTGCTTTCTTCCAATACGTATTTACGTATTATTATTTTTAGCGGTATTTGCTGCTAACTTCAACATCAATCGTGCAAACTCTGCTGCTGGTCAAAGTGAAGTGAGTTACTTTTTTTTATTTTTCTTTTGTCGATATATTAATCCATTTATGATTTGTAGCTGAATCTGGTGCTCGTGCATATCGAAATCATGTCCGCATATTTGTTATCTCTGATGATGGACGAACAATCTCATGATCCTGAAAAGGAAATGTAAGTTTTTTTACAGTATGTTTCTTGTCTTTTATTCATCCTTCTTTTTCAGAACGCTTTCATCGCATGAACTTCTTGTTAATAATATGATTCTTAATGATGCATATGTGCTTACACGTGGTTTTGGTGTTGAAGGTTTGCAAAAAGTCTACGATAACCGTGCAATGCTCTATACCTCTCATGCAATTTCCGCTGGTACTTTTGAGATTCCAGCACATATGCTTATTCGAGCTCATCCATTTCGAAATGAAGGTATGGGATTCTTGGATTTGAATAATAAAAAGTTTTATCATGATGCTGCTGCAACTGGACAAGAAGATCATGAACTCCGGACTTTTTATGAACTCCTAGCTGTTCAAGGTTCCATTGATGCGTAAGTTTTAATTTATGTGTATTTACATTTATTGATTTTTCTTTTGTTGCAGACATGAATGCATGGCTATTGTTAGCAGTGAAATGTATCTTTGCTGTGACCGTCGACGGCAAGAAAAGTACGTTCGTGGTATCACTTTTCTCAATGGATTCAAAAAGAATGCTCGAATGGTCCAAGAACATTGTGATGCGGTCATGAAGTTTGTACTTGATCCTGTAAGCTCTGCTTTCTATGGTGAAACTTGCTTAGCTGAAGCTTATCATGAAGTTTCTCGTGGAGATTACTCAAATCCAGCTGCTGTTGAACTTTTCCTTTCCCTTTACCGAAATGTTCGTGTTTGCCTCTCATTCAAGAAATCCAAGATTCTTCGTGTTCAAGACCTCTCTCGGGAAAAGCTTGAAAATCTTTCGTATGTTTTTTCATTTGCATTTTTGAATGTACGGTAATAAGCTTTTTTTCAGATTCGATCGAGATGGAGTTCAAGTTGGTGTTCTTAAACATTTTGCTGAAGTCTATGGCTTCGTTTCTGAAGCTGGACAATTGCCTGCTCTGGAAGTTCGCTTCCCTAATGGTCAACGCGGCTTTTATTCATTGGATTGCTTGGATATCTTGAAATGCCAAAAAGTTCCAATGGCGAAATTCAATCTCGTCTCTGCAACTTTGCATGATAACATTCTTAAGGTATGACTTTTATTTCAATGTTGCAAATTTGTGTAATTATTTTTTTTAGCGAAATGCTGTCAAAGCTCCTGTTCGATTCCAAAAGACTGCTGATTGCTTAGCATTGATTGAAAAGTACTTCCGTGTTTGCTATTCTCCAGTTCAAATGATTCATCTTGATATTCGTGGTAAACCTCAAATTGTTACCGGAACTGGTGCTCTTCTTCCTGATGCTAAAGTTTGTTGCGTTTTTACTAGGTTCATTCAATTACAATTATATTTTTAGGCTCGGTTCAATCTTCGAGGCCATCGTTATCATGATCCATCTAGCTGCAAGAAATGGAAGGTACTCAATGGCTCATCACAAAATATCCAGTAAGTTTTTTGGTTTTTGATATAGTTTAATATAAATTTGCATTTTAGAGAACCTATTCGAAAATTAATGATTGAAGCTCAAACTCGTGGACTTGATTTGGCACAACCGGAAATCAATAGTTTCAATGCTGCTGATTTTGATAACAAGGATAACTGGACTGCTGTTTTTGATGACCTTCTTGAATATGGTTATGCCTTTGTTCTTTTGATTAATCCTCGTCGTGATCGGAATCCCAAGACTCACCGTAAGTTATTTTGTGTATTTCTGATATCTGTTATGTAATCTTTTTCTTTTCAGATATGTACAAATGCTGTGAATTGATCTATGGTGTTCAAACGCAACATGTTCATCTCGAAACGCTTCAAAAGCCTTCTTGCCATGAAAATATTGTGCACAAAGTTAATGTCAAGCTTGCTGGTCTTAATTATAATGTCCGCCTTGAACCGTGTTCCATTGAAGGTCTTTTCTATGAGGACCGAATATTCGTTGTTGGATATGATGTTGCTCATTCACTTCCATCTTCAAATATTGGCGATGTCGAACCATCTGTTGTTGGGTAAGTTTGTTGTGCATTAATTACTCTTATTAATTTGATGTTGTTATTTAGAGTTGCATATAAGAAAAATATCCTGGTCGAAACGTTCCGCCTTGCGTTATGGTCCTTGCCACAAAGCGGCATAATCGCCGCTTCTACTCTTTTCGGCGTGAAAATGTTCTTCCTGGAACTGTTGCAAGTCAAAGTAATCGTCTTGAAGCTGAAGAATTTTATATGCAAAGTGCAAATGCAATTAAGGTATGTTTTAACTCGAGTCTAATACACCACTTATTTTTTAGGGTACTGCCAAGCTTACAGATTATGAAGTTATCTGCAATGAAGCACAACTTTCCATGAATGATGTCCAGGCATTCACTCATGGAATGTGCTATCATCACCAAATTGTTTACTTATGTCGGCAATGATCTTGTTCAACGGCGCTTTACTGCGTAGCTTCTTACCTGCCTGAACTTATTACCTCCAACCCAATGCTCATATCATTCTCTCTTTTTTTTTGTTTCATTCTTTATTAACTATGTTTTTGTCAATAAATTTATTGGTTTTTTCAATTTTTTCTACTTGAAGCTTTTGTCTTTAGTTTTGCAAGATTTTTTTGTAAAATGTTTTTCTTGGGGTTAATTTTTTTTAAGTTTTGGGGGAAAAAAGTAGACTCCTGGAGTTTAGTTAAAAGTGGGATAGACTCAATAATCGACTTTTATTTTTAAATTAGGAATGGGTAGAGAATTTTTTTTTATTTCGTTACAGTAACAAAAAAAGAATGTGTGCATACTTTTTGAAAAATTAATTATTTGAACTACTAAATTTTTTACGCTTTTTCCAAAAATGAAACTTTATTGATTTTTAAATTACAAGTTTTGATATTTACATTTCAGTGTTCTACCACTATTATTGAACAAAATCCAAAGAAAATAATAAAGTCTAAAAAGATCGATAAACTGCCAGAAAATCGTATAGATTTTGTACTTTAGTTCATTCAAAAGTAATTCCAATCTTTTGAATGAATATAAGTGTCTTCATTTGGGAGGTTATATAAAAATTCGTGAGTGAATTGAAGAAGATAAACGTTATGAACAAAATCTTACATAAGAATTGCAATAAAAAGAAAACGACATTAAATTTTTAAAAAAAACTTTATTTCCCAAAAAATTATTATACTACAAAAAAGACAGTTTTAAAACGCAATGTATCAAATAAAAATTACTACAAAAATTTATACATTGAATAGGAGTGTATGCAAATCACCGAGAAAAAGAAAGCCCAAAAATAATTAAAGCACTTTTTTATCACGTTGTTTTGTACGCTGAATCTTGCGCATCTTTGTCATTTCAGTTTGAATTTGTTGACGTTCACGTTTTTCTGCTTTCGTAAGCAATACAGCAGTTTCAGCAATTGGCCCTAAATCAAAGGCATCACGAATAACAGGATTGACACTTAAATGATTGTTAAGTTGACTCTGAAAATTATTAAAATTATATGTTGAAAAAAAGGATTGAGCTTACTTCAAGTGATTGACAAAGTGAGTCATAAAGAAGGCGAGTCATACAATCACAAATTTCAAGCTTTTCACGCTTATTGAAAGAAACTGTAGTTTCGGGATATGTATCATTGAAGATCACATCATTAATTTGTCGAAAAGTGAATCTTTGAACCCGTTTATCACGTTTGGCATGATATTTGAGAGAATCAGCAGCAAGTGTTTCAAGGACATCTTTAAGATGATAATGACTTTTAAATTCAAATTCATCATTCTTTTCTTTTGCAAGCTGGAACAAAGTGGCAAGAGCTTCTCCAGCAGACATACGAATTTCAACATTGGTAGCTTCAAGATAGTAAGTTAATTTACTTTCAGCTTCATCAATAGCTTTCATTGCAAAAGATTCACCAGCACGATGTAAAAGAAGAGTCCATGATTCCAATGCAGAACAAAATAATATATTTGATGGTGCAGAAGCTTTGGTGGAACTCCAAATGTTGTACAATGCAGCCAAATACGCTTGAATTGCAGTAGGTTGATCAGCAGAAAAGAAACTTGCAACTCCTAAAGCATGAACAGCACTTGAGCGAACACTTTCAGGTTTACTGTAATCATTACAAAGATTAACTAAAGTTTGTAAAAGAGGATGCATTTCTTCTTCGATATCAAAAGCTAAAAACATAAAAAAATAAATTCAGCAGATTTTCCACAATAATATACCTTTTTGAATGGCAAGTAGACTAATCACGGAACAAGCAATAACAGCTTCATCATCGGCACGACGTAAATTTTTATCAAGAGCATCACAAATTGAGCCCTTCCATTTTTCTAAATCTTCATCAACCACACTTTTGCGAAAGATTGCAACCAAATTTGCCATAGCTTTTACACGAGTATTATTTCTGTAAAAAGGAAACGTGAATGAAGAAATATTCTCAAATCCGAAAATTTTACCTTTTATCAGAAATATTTTCAACATTTTCAGATAAAATGTCAATCAAGTGGAGCGCCATTGGAGCTTCATCATCACTTCCTAAATCTTGATCGGCTGCAACAGATGAGATAGCCACGGAATCCATGTCACTTACATCGCTTTCGCGAGCTAAAGGTGCAATGTATTATAAATTTTGCAAAAAAAATAACCTCACCTGATGAAGGAATTTCTAGTTTTGATTTTCCTCGACGGCCCATTTTGAGATTTTGAGGAATGTTTCTAAAATTTGGATATATTAGTTAAGTTTATTCATGTTTATATCTGGTTTATCGAAATTAAAAGTCACGCAAAAATAGTTAAGATAGCTAAGGAATATCTGTGTTAGGAACGACTTAATCTGGGTAGTTAATAATATTATCAATACCTAATATATAAAAATTATAAAAAATTTTAATTTCATAATGATTAAAAAAAATAAAACGTGAAAGAAGATGAAGCGTCAATAACAACGTTGTATTCAAGTAGTAAGTTCTTAACACGAAACATTGGTGCAAACAAACAGGAAATAATTTTTTGATCATCGAAAAATAACAAAAAATTACCAATCTTACAATTTTACGGTTAACTGCTATCGTTTCTTAAATAATAAAAATAGTCAAGGCTTAGTTTAACAATTAAAAATATGGAGGTTGATATTTTATTTTAAAGAATTTACTAATTTCATAATTTTTAGGAACCTGTTATTATTTCGTCTCCTATACCTGAGCCAGCAAGTTCAGTTAACTCTACAGATGTTGAAGAGTTAGTTGTTTTTTGTTTAATGTTTAAATCTTTATAAAATTTTTTAGTATTAATGGCGAAAAAATTCCTGTTCGAAAAATTTTCATCGATGCAACAAAATTTAAAGAAACTGGTGTAATCACTCCAGAAGATTTTGCACAAATCATTCAACAAGTAAGATTTGTTTTTCAAATGTTTCTTTTTAACTTATTAGACATTTTTTTAGCATGCTGATGAAGAAAATGTTAACTGGGGAGAAATAGAAGATATTTTTGGTCTTTATGCCTTGGCAGATAGCGCCAGCAAAGAAACCGGTGGTATTCCTGATGCAATTTTAAAAGAAGCTATGTATTTTGTTCTTTCTTTACAAGCTAAGACACTTGAAAACGGTTGGCTTCGTAATCATGTTTTGAGACTACAAAAGTACTGGAAAGATGAAATGGAAAAGGAAAAAGCCACCAAAAGAAAAACTATGGTCTCGATGGAAGCTAAAGAAATTCATCCATTCCATTCTTTGAAGGTAACATAAATTGGAAATGAATTACAAAATCTATTCTTTTATCTAATTTTAGAGAAAGCGTAAACGCGCAACACCTGCCGTAGCACAAAGTCTTATGGGAATTAGTGCAATGCTTTCCCATGCTCGTACTATGATTTTGGAAGATGGAGATCACGACGTTGTTGAAACCACCGATGGTAATATTGAAGTTGACGGAGAAATCTTAACATTTGATTCATGGGGAAAATTATCTGGTTCTAATGACAATGTTATTAGCTACGAATACCAAGATCAATTTGAGAACAAGTAAAATTTTTAAATTTTTTAACCGCCTTATCTTTATTGTTATTTTTTTAGAGTAAAACCAACTCCAAATATAATTACTCTTGAATCTGCACCGGTGAAGGCTAAAAAATTCAAAAAAGATCAATCTGATGAAGATAGCGCTGCAATGAAACGTCGACGTACAGTATCTGAAGAAGGTGAAATTTCTTCTGATTCTGAAAAATCTTCTTCTACCAGTGATGATGATAGTGATTTGGAAGGGGGTAACAATGAATCAAAACGCTCTGCCAGTCGTCGACAACGTCGTCAAAATGTGAAAAATAATCATTATGATATGAAAAGACGAATGCAAGATATTTATAATCAACGTTTTGATGTTGTGTGCTATCTTAGTACTGAACAAAAAGTTGAGTTACTTCGATCATTACGAATGGTATACGGTGAACATGATGAATTAATGAAATCAAAAGAACAGATTTCTAAATTTTTGAGTCAACCTTGATTGTTTTATCATATTTTTTTTCTGCATTTTCTGTATTGTTTATGTTTCCACATTGTGTTGTTTATCATAAATTATTATTTTTTCTTTTACTATTTTTCTATAGCTTTTGGAAGACATTTATTCATTCATAGTCTCAAGAGAGAAGAAGAAGTATTGGCTTTGCAATTTTCTCAATTTTTACGGCTTTGTTAAATAGTTTTTTTTGGTGGCAGCTTTTTTCTAAAATAATGGCTCCACAATGTGGTAATTAAACTTCCTAGTTTTGTTGGCACATTCCTCCTCTTTTGGAAACTAAAAAAAAGAATAGTTCGTTCCTGTTCATTTTCACAACCATAGACGTTTTTTCCAGTTGGTTTATTTATAAATTTCCAAAAAGTTTATTTTTGAGGAGCAAATGGCTTGAATGTTTGTATAAAGAAGGTGTTTGAAAAAATGGATTTGAGCTTTTCTAAAACGGCTTAATGGCTTTTAAACATGAAACATTTTGCTTAAACTTTTTTGGAATTAAAAATAAATATTTTAAAAGTCAAATAAAAATCAAAAAAATTATTAGAATTTTGTATCTATTTTTTTCGGTTTTTTTTCAATACCGTAACCTTTCTTCTTCTCACATTTTTTTTCTCTCACATTTGTTTATAAAAACTTTTACGACAAATGCCAAGATGTTGTTTAAAAAAATATAGTGCTAATGCATTGCATCAGATAAGATGTTAGTTCTTTTTTTTATTGCCTCTTCATTATTTAGATGTCATTTGAGCTAGCAAAAAGCTTTAAGATGTGCGCAATGGCATGGGTGCACATAAGGTAGAGGTCATCGCCATGGCTGCGGTCAGTTATGTTGTTGGACCTCCTTTCCTTTTTCTCTGTTTCTCTCTCTATTACTCTATCTTTTACTCATACAGGTCATCATCCTGTATAAATCAAACTTCTTCTTTCATTGGCATACAGCCAAGCAAAACGCTTTTTTTTAATGTTAGAAACTCACTCATTTTTGGCACCCAATTCTATCAAAAAAATAAGTAAAGTGGCAAAGACTTTTTCTCTAGTGCGTCCTTGCGCGGATCAAACAAAAGCTTTACCATTTTTTTTAATACAGCCTTTTGAAAAACACAAGGGGGGTGGAGTTGGATTGAGCCACAGTCTGTTCCGAGAAAAAAAATACTTCATTGCCGCAACAATAATTTTGTGCACAACGGTTCGACTATTTGCGTGGCGCCTGGTCTCTCTTTTCTTTACTAGCATAAATACTATCCCCCAATATATCCATTCATTTTTGGCATTTGTTTTTCTCCTCATTATTCCTCTTTTTGGCGGGATAAATTTTTATTGCTTAAAATTTATTAGTCCTAAATATTTTTAGATCGAAAAGCTTTTTTTACAACAATAACAACAACAAAAATGGCTGAAAAAGTTGAATTAGCTGAACAAGTTCCCCTTAAAACTGATACTGATGCAAATGAACAAGTTGTAGTTGAAGGTGGTGATGTTGAAGTTGGACAAGTTGTTCCTGAAAAATCCGTTTCAGAAAAGAAGAAGATTTTCTTCTGGAAAAAGGTAATATTAATTTATCCCATTTTCTTGCATTAGATAAAAATTTTTATGCTTTAGAATAAGCAAGGAGAAGTTGTTTCTGAAAAGGTCACTTCTGAAGTTAAAGAAACTGTTGAAAATGGAAAGAAGAAATGCTGGTGGACTTGTGGCCAAAAAAGTGAAAAAGTTGAAAAAACTGAACCCGTTTTTGGTGTTGATATTAATCGAGATGAAAAATCTCTTCAAACTGCCATTGATTTAGATTTTTCTGATATCTTTGGAGAACCTGAAGCTCTTCATTCATTTCAACCATTTTGGCGTTGGACTCATGTCGTCTTTAATGGTGTCCGCAATTTCTTCTACAAACTTATCACCGTCATCTTTGCCCTTCCCCTTGCAATCATTTTTGGAGTTCTTTTTGCTATTGTTTCTGCCCTCAATGTTTTTGTTTGTGTCCCAATTGGCCGCTTACTTCAAATTCCAGCTGGATGGATCTTTAAGGTAAGTGTGGATATAAACTATCATTCTTCCGCTTCATTACTTTTTTTTTGACCTGGCAAAAAAATAGAGAGATAGAGAAAAGAGGGAAAAAAATAGTTGACAAAATCCTAAAAAAATTTTTGACACCCCCTAATTATAACTTTTTTTCCCGTTAAAATCCAATTTTATTCGCTTCAATAAACACATTTTTAGACATGGAGTTTTGTCATCAGCAATGTCTTTGATCCAATCACAAAATCACTTGGATTACTTTTTGCAAGCATTACCATGCGCCGATATGGCCTCAATAATGAAGTTACCCAACCACTTTCTGCTTGAATTACTGTAAATCCTTGAAAATTGCTATGTTTTGTTATTGCACAGTATTCTTTTTCCCTTTCTTTTATTTGGTGTCCCAAATTTACATTGCTTTCTTATTTGCATATTTTTCTTGTTGTTGAAGAACACAAATAAAGTTTTTGATTAAAAATTTATTGTTTTTTTTGATACAAGATTCTAGTTTACAAAACAATCGAAGACAAGGTTAAATAAGAACACTAATAAATTATTAATAGGTTTTGTCTACAAGAAAAAGTTATTACTTAATTTTTGTCACCTAAATTCTATCACTGAATTTTTATAATCAGAGATAAAAACTTAAATATTCAAAAAGTTTTAAAATTGTAATTAGATTTGCTAACTACAGTGTTTTAGCATGGAAAAAATAAAAAAAAACTTGATTTGTTACTAGGGTTGTCAATTCCCCTTCCCCGGGGATTCCCCGGGGAATTCCCCTGGGGAATCTCCGGGGAATTCCCCGATTTTTGCGGGGAATGCTTTCCATTCCCCGTTTTTTTTCTCCTTATAGAAAAAAATATTGTTAAAAATTAAATATTTAAGTAAAAAGAAGGTCATCTTTGCTTAAAAAACCATTTAAAAATATATAAATGTTTTAATTTATGTTAAAAATTCAAGTTTTAACATTTTTTGGGTACTGTAATTTTAAAACTACAAAATGGCACTTCCGGGGAATGCTGGGGAATTCCCCGGGGAATGTACAACCCTATTTGTTACAGATAAATGTCACATTTAAGTGTTTCAAAAGCTTTCGAATTAAACATTTTAAACATTTTTGTTAAAAGCAAAACTTACAATTTCGTTAAAACAAAATCATTTTCTGTTATTTGAATAATTTGAATAAAACATTTGAGTAAAATTTTACCATTTTTTGAATTTGAAGATCGCAGTTTTTTGGCAGCTTGCGACTAATTGTTAATTGAAAAAAGTAAAAAAAAAGTGAAAAAACGTTTTAAAAGTTTAACAAAGCTTTGGAAAAAAATAGCTTTGATAAGCATGTTATCCATTTGTTTAAAAGGAAGAAATCTTAAAAGAGCTGTTGGATATGCATATCGATGTGTTTCATCTGAAGTTACAAAACCAAAATCTGCAGAACTTCTTGCTCGAGAAAGCAATTTACCCGTTGAAAGAACTTCCCTTACAAGAGGTTTAGCTTTAAATCGCTTTGAAAAGGTTTGTTTTTTAAGGTTTCTTACAAATATTAATGAAATAAAATTATTACAGGATTTTATGATTTATCCAGAATTTACCGATACAGATGATGTTGTAAATATTAAGCAATATGTCACAAAACTTCAGGATGATCTTTCTGCTGCATGTATGTTACTTGTGCTATTTTGAGTTTGTTTTTGAATTTCTTCTCATTTTGTAGGGGCTGAACATAAAAATAGTAAACATGAAGGAATACCTGACAATGTTTTGGCGGTGCTATTAAAGAATGGTGTATTTCAAACATTTGTTCCTAAAGAATATGGAGGTGTTGGTTTATCAAATAAAGAACTTTTATGTATGAATGAAGCGCTTGGTGTTGATCTTTCTACGTATATGTTTGTTAATCAATCATATATTGCAACCAGATTAATTCAAGTTTTTGGAAATGAAGCACAAAAGGAACGGTATTTATCTAAACTTGCATCATTTCAACTTAAGCCTGCTATTTGTATGACAGATTTGTAAGACTTTTGATCTTATGCTTTTTATATTGGTATATTTTAATTCAGGCAAACGGGTGAGACAATGAATGTGATAAATTTCGCTGGAATTGGAAATAAAATGGAAGGTTCAAAAACTGATGTCATCAATGGTGACATTGCTGACATCTTTATTATTTTTGCTTACGATAAATCAGAAAAGGTTTTTTTGTATTTTTTGGCAATTTTCACTTTTATTTCATTTTAGGGAAAAGAAAATGCATATACTTGTTACCTTGTTGATAAATCTGAAATTAAAGATGGTAAAATTAATGTTACAGAAAAGAAGCAAACATTTGGATTAACACACATTAATTGTAAGCTTTATTGGTTTGATTCTGTTGATTATTATAATGTGTTAATAATTTAGTAACACAAATTAATTTTACTGATGTGCCTGTTTCGGAAAGCAATGTTCTTGGCGGTTATGGTTCTGGTCGAGCGGTTTCTAATGAACTTTTGGCATACGGTAATTTTTATCTTGGTGCTGCTGTTATTGGATTTATGAAAAAGCTTTTGTGTAAGTTGCTTTTTACCATTTATTAGACATTTTTTCAATATCAATTTCTAGGTGAACTTACTTATCAAGCTAATACTTCTATTGAAGGAAATCATCGGTTGGCAGAAAATCTTGCAATTCAAAGAACTTTAGCTAATACAGCCATGAATACATTTATTCTTGAAAGTGTTATTTATTATTTGGGTGGACTATTAGATGAAGGCCTTGTTCTTTCAACCGATATTGAAAATGCCATTCTTCAGGTATTTCTCGTCATTCTATGTCGGTTTCTTTAATTTATCGTTTTTAGCTTTGGATTAATAATGTATTGAGAGAAGCACTTTCAACGACTACTCAAGTTGCTGGAAGTGATGCAACAGATGAAAAATCAATTTATGATAAAATGACTCGTGATATCAATACATTGCTTTCTTTGACTGTAAGTTGTTTTAATATTTTTTCTTTGTTTTAAAAATGGAGTTTTTAGCTTTCTGATGTTTCTCTTGTAAAAACGATTTCGCTTTCAATGCTCGTTTCATGGATTGAAGAAACTTCTTTTAAAAGCAGGTTTGTAAATTCACTTTTTCATTACGATTACGGTATTTGAAATAATTATTATTTAGTTTCCTTAAAGCTAATACGTTTAAAAGTGTTGTCGAAAAAGCATCTAAACAAAATGCCTGGAGAAATCCAAAACTTAAACACTTTATTGCTGAACATGTTCATCCTTCCTTAGAACCAGCATGCAGACAATTGGAATATACGATGACTCGTCTTGATACTGTATTAAGTTGTATGGTTGATGATTCAGGTGATCACATCAAGCAAGATGTTGTGTCTCTTACATCTCTTTGTACTGTATTACAAAATAATTTGGCAATGCTTGCAACAATTGCACGAGCATCTCGGTCTTATTCAATTGGATTAAGAAATTGTGATATTGAAGTTTGTTTTAATTTTCTCATCCTTATTTTGTTAAGTTTTTTTTATTATAGCTTGCTTGGACGTTACAATTTTGTCATACTGCTGCTCGACAATCTGAAGATGAACTTGAATCTATTCTTGAACGTACGTTTTTTTTGGTTTAAACAAAATTACTATGATTACGGTATTTTTTTTAGATTTTGGTTTTATTCGAACAAATCCCACAATTGCAAATGTTGGGGCAGCTGTTGTTGAATTTGGTGGATATCCCATTGAACGCCCGATTGAACGCAATTGGTAAATTATAAAAATATAAATTTTTTAAAAAAGTTAATAGGATAGTTGTTTTGTTGTTTATTGGATTATATTAGATAAAACATAAAATACAGATTTGGTGTTGTACTCGTATAAATTTGGAACAAAAATTTAATTAAAAATTGTTGACCATAAATATCACTTTTGAAATGCAATACAATATTATTACTTTCATCAAAGGGGAGGTATGGGCATTACTTGAATTTTCTTTTGGGCGTTCAGTTGTCGTTGTTACCGGTTTTGGAGGTGGAGAAGGTGTTGCTGGAGAATCAGGTGCTACAAATGGTTTTGGAAGATCATAAAGTTTCTTTCCAATTACTGAAGGATTAATTGGACGAGCAGATACAATTGGATAAAAATGGCTTGCCATTGCAGTGTCATGTGAATTAATGCCTAAAGGCAAAGAAAAAAAAACAAGATTAATGACTTGAAGAAATTGAATTTTAAAAATACCTGCTGGTTGTGCGCTACCAGTTGCACCCATAATATAATATTTATGATTTAAATTCCATAATCTTCCACCTTTTGATGGCTGTTGTGGAATGATCTCTTGTGACCATTGACAACTAACTCTCCCATTTACAGCTTCACCTTGAACATTCCGAATAAGAGCAGCTTGTTCAGTCTTCAATGATCAAAAAAAATAAGAAAATTAAAAGAGAAAACGTGTTTTTCAAAAAAAGGCTATACCGCATTCAAAAATATCCGATCATTAGATTTTCCAATGTTATATGAAACAAAGACTTCTGGCTCAAGGGCAAATTCATCTCCAGTTGGACTTAAAACACATTCACTAACCATATCATCTCCCTGTAAAATATTATTTTTAAAATCAAGCAAGTGATTTATAAATTATTAAAATAATTTTTGCATAAAGCAATAAAAAATATTCCCATCAATCTTTTGAGAAAAACAATTTTTTTATATTTTTTACACTGTCTTTTTTTTCGTGCGTCATCTTGATGTCATTTTCTTGTGGGTTTGAAGGTATTCTTAAGGTCAAGTACTCTAATTTTACAAAAAAGGTGAAAAAGAGATAAATGATGTGACAAGAACTTGTTTAACAAAGGTTTTAAAAAAAATGAAGGAAGAAGGAGAAGGCGAAAAAAATATAACGCACCATTGAACTGTCGTGACTGAATCCGATTGCAATATATTGAAGTGGTGGAGGTGGTAATTGTATCGTTGCAACAACTTGAATTGTAAGTAAATTTTGTCCTGAGACATAAAAGATAATTCCAATTGTGCAATCTCTCATTGGATCACATCCTGCTGGTTTAAATAGGCAACCTTTTACTTCACCACATCCATCACGATTCATTTGAACAAGTTGTGAAAATGTTAATGAAATTATACATAGCAAAGATGAAAGTAAAAATAATGTTTTCATATCCTACAAATAAATAAATAAACAAATTTTAAATTTAACCGGAAGATTCGGTACTTCCGACTGATGTTTAGGCCCGTTAAGAAAATGTAGTCGCGCAAAAATATAAGTTTTCCACGGCTGAAGTGCATATTGTAACTAATGTGATATTATTATTTTTTTGTTGTTCTGGTATGGAAAAGAAATGCAAAGAAGTTTGAACAGAAGGTGGAAGTGGAAAATAAAAAGTAAAACTACTGGCCGTCTAAGAATCTCTTTTTAGAGATGCAACAGGTTGAAGTTAAGTCAATTTAACGGACGCACGCAATTTAAAAAAATTGTTGAATGGTTTCCTATCAACAACAAAAATAATATTAAAAAAATGGGAGTGATTCTGAAGCGTAAAACAGGTCTTTAGATCTTTCTCTCTCTCTCTCTCTTTGTTGTCGTTCAAGCAGGTATAATAATATTGTCAAAAAATTTGATGGCAGTGTTCGCTTTCAGTTTTAATAATAAATGAAAAAAGAAATATTTATCATTAAATATTTATGAAGGAGGCGATTGGCTATTAGGTCATATGGTAGGGTTTTGTTCAATGTTCAAAAATATATCACAAACCCTTCTATAACAAATTCTTCGATCAGTAAAAACTGATTGAAAAAATAAAAACAAAACCCTTTTTCTATATTTTCTTCCGTCTCAAAAACATCAGAAAGAATGTAAGTTTTATAAAAGAAAGAGAGTTTAATTTAAATTTATTTTTGGTTTAAATAAACTGCGTCAATTCGTGCATGAGTGACTGACTGTCTTAAGATTTTTTTTCTCTTTCTCTCTCAAAATAATGTTGTTAGAGGAACTTTTTTTTAGTGATTGAATTAATTAAAAAGTGTAAAATCAAAGATGTTTATTTCTTCATTAATATAATATTATAAGGTATTTATTAAGAAAGACACCGGTTTTACATTTAAGTTATTTGCGGCCATGATGAAAAGGGTTCAATTTTTGTTGTAATCTGAGGTATTTCCGTTTTCGTTCAAGGATTTTTTCATCTCCATCAACGAGTTCAATTGGAAGAAGATGGGATGCTAAAATACAAAAAATTAAACTTCATTTTAATTCTTGGCATTACGAAAAAGGCACTTACTTGGTTTTGGACATTTTGCTACTCTTTTAATGTATAAATTTGAATGTGGAGTATAAATTGGTTCACGAGTATTAATTTGATCATATAATTCACAGGCAAAGACATCTCTTCCACCAATAAATGCATAAACAGCTGCTTTACAATTCTGTAAATGTTATTTTATACTTAGAATAAAAACTTTTTCAAAGAATTCTTTTTTTAACCTCATCACGTAAACAGGTTGCTAAACATTGATCTTCGGTAGCTTCGTACCCGTTTAATGCAATTTTATACGGTATACTTGCCAAAGCTTGATCCCGATCAGTGTAGTATACAAAACAATCACATAAATAACAAGGATTCCCAAAGTGATCTGTAAATAATTGTATAAACATAAAAGTTTATTATTTGTTATTATTAAAGCCCATTTTTATGATTATTACATGTTATTGCTTTTTTTTGAATATCATCAAAAGGAAAAGAAAAAAGTGAGAACAACTGCGTTAAAATTAGTCAGACATGGAAGAGAAAGAAAAGAGAAAAAGCTGCTTTTCATTTCAAAAATAAAAGCCAAATTGTTGTCATAAATAATTAGTTATAGCCCCCCTTTGATAATGTGAAAAATAAAAATAAACTTACTTTGTCGATGGCTACTTTCTACTACCATAACAAAAGCACTGAAGAGAAAAATTGCTGATAAAAGCTTCATTATTTTTAAAAAAAGGGATGTTTTTAATCAAGAAAAAGAATTATGTAACACTGATATCGCAGCAACAAAAAAAATACAACTTTGACAAAAGTAGCTGATCCTTTAAAAAGGTTTTGAAAATTTCAGGTCACTTACTATTATATGGGTCATCTCTCATCCCTCTCTCTATTTTAAAAGATGAAAGTCGTCTCTTTTGTTTTATTATAAGATTTTCCTTTCATCTTTTGTGTCATCCCAGAAGATGAAGATGGAACAAAAAAAAGATATCCAAGAAAGGAAAAATTTATTATAATATGGTAATAAAGACAAAAGAAAGTGAACGTTGAAAGGAATTTTAATTGCCTTAAGGTATGCATTTATATTTTTCATTCAACTTTCTCATCTTTTTTCCCTTTTCTTTTTTTATTTATTATTTAAAGTTTCATTTTGGCTGCTGTTTTTGTTTCAATAAAAATATGATAAAAATTTGATGATGATTGACCAATTCAAAAATAAATATGATCATCACACCTGAGGATCATATCAACAAATAAAATAAAACAAAGGCAAAAAAAAGAAACAAAAAAGAAGAAGAAGATGAAGCTGATCCTTTTCTTCTCATTATTTTTGTCAAAAACGAAGAGGAAAAAAAGAAGAAAAATTGAAATTTTTTAAATGACAAATTGCAAGCTAATTGGAAGCTTCAAGTTTAATTCTTTAAGGTGACAGTCGTGTGGATGGATGGGGATGTGTGCATGAATGTGTCTTTTGTTTTCTATTATATATATTTTTTTGCTATTTTTTCTTCTTCATCTTCTACTTTGGGGCTAATGAATTGCCAGTTGTTCGTTTAAAGGAAGGGATCTGCAACTGTTAATATAAGACAAAAAAAATGAAGGAGAGAAAAAAAATGGGGAAGAAGAAGACAATCACACAACAAATATATAATTCTTAGTTTTTGTTAAGCTTGAAAACAGAAGAAAAAAGAAAGAAAAAAGTCGTCGACAATTGGTTGCCACAAGAAATGATGATGACACTCATTTTATTTGGCCTTTGCTTCAAAAATTGTTTCCTTTTTTTTCTATGCCAAAAAAAACTTCAAGAATATTTTCTTTTGGTTGCTGTAAAGAGGATACTTCAGTTTTTAAGCCTAAAAACAATGCACATCTCTTAAGCGATGTCGTTCTTTTGTCTGGTAAAAACAGAATCTAAAATATTTTTTTAAGATCTTCAAAACTTTATGAGTGCCAATCTCTTTTTTTTCTCTTTCGCTTGCCACTTTGGTCTTTTCGACCAAGTTTATCATGAAATAAATAAAATTCACAGATTTTAATGTTTTTATTTTTTCTTTAAAAAATTTTCATGTTGTTTTAAATTCTTTTTGCTCATTTTACTGTTTTCATATAACTTTTAATAGAATTTTCGTGACAAACATTTGAGACAGAAATCAAAATTACCAGTTTATGATGCTAATTTTGATTTCAATTTTTTAGAAGATCATGTCTATCAATTCGGTGGCCCCGCCACCTCGAGATAAATGGTCATCATGGGCAGACTTTATCATGTAATTATGAAATTTTAGAAAAAAATAAATGTGTACATCTCTTTTTTAGGTCATGCATCGGATATGCCATTGGTCTTGGTAATGTTTGGTAATCATTGTTTATGGTATTAATGTAAACAATGAAAAATAATTTTTATAGGCGTTTTCCATATCTTTGTTATCAGAATGGTGGTGGAGCATTTTTGATACCATATGTTATTTCACTTATATTTTGTGGTGCCCCACTTTTTATATTAGAAACTTCATGGGGTCAACTTGTCTCTGTTGGAGGATTAGGAATGTTTAAAATTTGTCCAATTTTTAAAGGAGTTGGAATTGCCGCAGCTGTAATGGCATTTTGGCTTAACATTTATTATATTGTTGTACTTTCATGGGCAATGGCGTATCTTGTTAATTCAATTCGATCAGATGATAATGTACCATGGCGAACTTGTAATAATACGTAGGAGTTCAAATGTTAAATACATTTGAAATTTTAAAGAGATGTTTTTAGTTGGAATACAAAACACTGTCGATCTGAATATGATCCAATTTTATGTGAAAGCAATCGAACAATTGCTGAATATTTTAATGTTAAAGTTTTAACTGATGATCATTTGAATGAATATAAAAAACAATTTTTTATTGGCCCAAAATCAAATTTCACATTTTGTACTCGTGCAGATTTAAGTGTTCAATCTCCTGTAAAAGAATTTTGGAATCATCGAGTTTTGGGAATTTCAAGTGGAATTGAAGAAGTTGGTGGTCTTCGATGGGATTTGGCATTTTATTTGCTAATTTGTTGGATTGTTTGTTATCTTTGCATTTTCAAAGTTGGTTTTTAAATTTTTTTTGTTGTTGGCTACAGTAATCCATTAAGGGTGTAAAATGGACAGGAAAAGTTGTATACTTAACTGCATCATTCCCTTATATTATGTTAGTTTGCTTACTTATCCGTGGTTTAACATTACCTGGAGCAAGTTTGGGACTGGAATTTTACCTTAAACCTGATTTTTCAAAACTTCTTCACAGTAAAGTCTGGGTCGATGCTGTTACACAAGTATTCTTTTCTTATGGCTTGGGATTGGGTGCTTTAGTTGCCCTTGGAAGTTACAATAAATATCATAACAATGTTTACAAGTAATTTTATTTCCTTTTTAATCCATAACAAAAAAATGATTTAGACAAGCAATGACCGTATGCTGTGTCAATAGTGGTACCAGTGTTTTTGCTGGTTTTGTAATTTTTTCATTTATTGGATATATGGCTGTTCAACAAGGAAAAACGGTAGCAGAAGTTGCGCAATCTGGTCCTGGTTTAGTATTTCTTGCGTATCCTTCTGGGATCCTTAAATTACCACTGGCACAAGTATGGTCAATTCTTTTCTTTTCTATGATTTTATCACTTGGAATTGATTCACAATTTTGTACAATGGAAGGCTTCTTCACAGCAATCATTGATGAATTCCCAGAAATTTTACGTCGACGAAAATATGGAAGGGAGATATTTGTGTTAGTTATATGCATCATAAGTTATCTGCTTGGATTATCAACTGTCACAGAAGTATGACTTATTTTCCAATGCATTAAACATAATTTAAAACACATATATTTTTAGGGAGGCTTTTATGTCTTCCAGCTTTTTGACTTTTATGCTGCATCTGGTTGGGCTTTGTTATGGCTTTTATTCTTTGAATGCATTGCAGTTTCATGGAGCGTTGGAATTGATCGATGGTATGAACATATGAAATCTATGATTGGATATTATCCAGCAGCATGGTGGAAATTTTGGTATGTTAAAAATCTCCCAAAAAATATTATTACTGTAAATTCTCTTTCTCTAGTTGGGTTTTTGCAACTCCATGTGTATGTATGGGAACGCTTATCTTTGGTCTTGTAAAGTATCAACCCGTTCGATTAGATGCATATGACTATGATTTCCCGGTTTGGGGACATGTTTTTGGATGGTTTTTATCCCTATCTTCAATGCTTTGCATTCCAGTTTATGCTATTTATCTTTGGATTGTAACTGATGGAACTACCTCTGAGGTATTTAAAATTAAAAAACAATTCGTGAATTAATTATAACTAAAATATTTTAGAAATTTGAAAAACTTTTCCGACCTGAAGTTGATCTTACCCCTGATAAAGAAGAATTTCCAGAAGATGGACATCAACTCTACGAATTTTAAGAATTGTTTTCTTTCGTTTTTTTGTATCTTTTTAAAAAAAAGCAATTATGATCTCTATGCAATTTTACATAAGTTTTAAAAATCTTTTTATTATTTTCTTTTAAACCCGTTTTTTACATTTTTTATACTTCTTTTTTCTTGTTTCACCTCATACTGTTTTTTTTCCTTAAATATTTGCGACAAAAAGTCTTTCAATTAAAAATTTTGAACGACAAATACGACAATAATCCCAGCAAAAAAAATTTAAAAAAAATTATTTCTTTCCAATTTGTAGTAGTCGTTTGAAAAAAATACAATTTGAAAAAATGTTAGTCTGCCTTTTGTCAGAGTTATTATTACTTTTCTTTGTCTTCTACCATATTCTTGTAATAATAAAATAATAATAATAGCCTATAAAAACTCCAAATATTAAACGTACATAAAAGCTATTATTAAAGCTTACTTTCTTTCTTGAGGATCACATTCCAAATGGTATACGGTAGCTGACGATGCATTGTTCTTTTTAAATGCAGCAAAATTCATATGTTTTTTGTCTTCTTTTTCTAAAAAATCTCGAAAGTAATATAAAATTTTTAGTATTTTTTTGTTAGTAGTAGGATTTGCATAAACAAAGGTTTTCTTCAAAGGCTTTGTTCCTCTCAGTTTTTTAGGCATTTGCATTAGATTTTTTTATTTGTTTTACTTTGTTTTTCTACTTTTTTAAGGCAGAAAAACGGCACGACCAGAAACACAAAAAAACTCTCATCGATTCCCATTTAAGATTTGATTAAAATGTTAGAAATTTGGGGCAATTTATTTAACTTTGAGCTAACCCTTTATATTTTTTTCTTAAGAGTAAATGATTTCTTTTGTAAGTTAAAAGAAATGAATCAATAAAAACATTTAACCTCCCCTGAGGTTCTGAACAAAAAAAATTGGAATGTCCTGTAGTCCTTTTTTTCAACTTTATTCTATTCCCTTCATTTTGATAACTCTATTTCCGCCCCTGTTTTTTATAAGAAAAAAATGTTGCTTCAACTAAATTCTAATCGTAGATTATAATTTTTTTACTAAAAAAAGTTACTCTTTTTGTATAAGAAAAAAATGTTTTTAAAAATTACCTTTTTTTATACTTTCCATAAAAAGGTTTTCCCTTTTTTGTATAAAAAATGTATTTTCTGAGGAATAATATTAATCAAGTCGCAGCTAAGGCCAATATAAATTGTTGAGCAATAGAAATGAATAGGCAAAAATATAAAATTCCAGCAGTAGTAAAATTTGAAACATTATTACATAAATCACCCGTACAAATGCAAATTTTTTGAATGGCTCGTCTTTCTTCGACATATCCCGGTAGCCAATTACGTGTTAAAGTTGCCATTTCAGCACAGCCATGCTTATCCGCAGGAATATCATAATTTACCCGTTGATCACAACCTGCTCCAACCCAAAATCTATTTATTCCAACTTGCATGGTTACTGTAGCACATGCATCTTGTTCAGCTCGACAAAGTATCGGCTCCATTTCACATCGAGGTTCAGGAAGTTTCTGTCTAACTCGGAATTTATCTAATTGTGTCGTGTCTTCGGTTGAAGGGATACATGTCATACAACGTAATTTTCGCATATTCTGTACGTAATGACCACTACTATCAACTTTTGTTAATAGAAAATTGAAACTGATGAGCAAAAATGAAGAAAGGCACCGGGAAAGTGAAAGACGCATTGAAGAGGTAGTGACGGCGCACGTCAAACTGCTAAAAAAAAAGAATAAAGCAAAAAATGGAAGTTTGAACAAAAGCAAGTAAAAAAGTGCAAAAAAATAAGCGTTGAAAGCAAATATGAAAGAAGAAAAAATAACTCAAAAGAGGATAAGCGCGCGCTCAATTAAACACCTCTAAAAGGCTCATAAAGGGGGGAAGGAAAGAAGAAGAATAATAAGTAAAAAAATAAATAACATCACCATGGGGGGTATACTACTACTACTCTACTGCAACTACGTTCACAGTAATTTAAGAAATTTTTTGCCTTAATAAAAAAATCTTTTTTTGCTTCGGGGGGATAAATGCCGTTTGTGTGTGTACACAAGAAGCTCTTCAAAATTTAAAAATATCCAAAAAAAGACGCCTTTAACGTCCGTTTAAAGAAAGGCGGAGCTGCGCGTTCTTGTTAAACAAGGTCCAGACTTTTTTAGAAAAACGAAGAAGTAGGATAGCAGAGATTGCAAAGGAGAAGAAAGAAAGAAGAAGAAGAAAGCAGAAGGAAATGAGATGATTGGAGCTGTTTGAGTTTTGGCACGTCGTTTTTTTTAAAAAAAAGTGAAGAAGGCATTCCTTTTTCCTCATATTTTTCTTCCTTCGTTTTTGCTAACTCATTCAGTTACCCATCTTTTTGCCGCGGCGACAAAGTGGTGAAATTTAGTTTTTAAAAACTGCAGCAACATCGCGCACTTTTTTTAACTTATACTTTTCTTTGATGTTAAAAAAAAGAGATAAATATGTATTTTTTGGGGGTCGACATCTTTTAGATACATATATATTCATTTACCAACACAAAAAAACCAGATGCCAAAAGAGTAGTAGTAGTTGTAGCCTTTCAATATTTTTGTATATCTCTATCTTTCTCTCTTTTGCAGCTTCTTTTTTTTGTGTGAGACAGATGATAGCTGCTGTCAAAAAAGTACGACTAAGTTTTACATAAAATACTCAAGGGAATAATAATCTACTGGGATTCTTCTTTCCTTCTTTTGCTTTCTTTCTCTCCTTTCCTTCATCTTATAGTAGAAGTATTTTTTGTGTAAATTTAAGAATAGAACACTCAATTTGCTCATCATTCATATGAAGTCAAGTTTGGTTTTCTTTCTTCTTTTTTGAAGAGTGTTAGATTGTCAAGACAAATTGAGTGCAATCATTACTTTTTTGTGCCATTTTTTTGTATATAAATAAGAAAAAAAGATGCAAAAAATATGATATCCTTTTTTGAAAATAATAGGAATACTTCAAAGAAGAAGTCAACACCCCATTTTTCGAGGTAAAAAAACTTTTTTTTTATTTCTTTGTCTCTTTCATTGAAGTTTAATGAAAAGCATGCCAACAGTTGAAGAAAAAAAAGAAGGGTATTTAACTTGCAAAATGTGAAGTTATGCATTTTGTTTCCGAAGAATAAGAAGAAATACATTGAAACAAAAAGAAATATTTCAATTAAAAATGTATTGAAAAAAAGTCTGAATCGAAAGTGAACAAAAAAAGATGTTACAATGAAGACCACATCAGTTTGGGTGATATTCCTTTCTGAAAAGTAGTTGACTGCCAATCGACACCAAAAAAGGCTTATTTTTAAGCTTTTTGAAAAAATGGATGTTAGCGGAAATCTTTCACCTATTTTAGGTTCATCTTTAGTTCGGTTAGATGCAATGCGATTAAAACAACTTCAGTTCGTTTTTATCACGATTATTATGAGGTCCTTAAATATTAATTAATTTAGATGTGAAAAGGTTTACAAAGCTATTGATAGTATTTGCCGGATTTCTGCTGATTCAGTACATTTGCGAACACCCCTTACAACTTGTGAAAAAATTATTCACTCTGATCATATTCTTTATCTTGCATGGGAATACGATGAGTAAGAAGCGAAAAAATCATATTTGTTTCAAACTTTTTTTTAAAAAAATTAATTTTTTAGAGAAAAAGATATTAGCCGTTTTTTGGGAATTCTTAAAGTTGGTCATAAAAAGCTTTTCCTTTATGATCGCCAAATGATAACATATGAAGGCGAATTTTTGTGCCTTTTGGATTTCTATGTTCATTACAATTATCAACGAAAAGGAATCGGCAAACAACTTTTTGATTACATGCTTAAACATGAAAGAATTCAAGCTTTTCAAGTTCCTTTGGATAATCCAACCGTAACCTTGCTTGCATTTATGAACAAAAATTATGAACTTACAGAGCCAATATGGCAAAATACAAATTATGTGGTATTTCCTCAAGTTTTTGAAACTGTAAAATATACAGGTAAAATTTAAAGGCATTTTTGAAATAAAAAAGATTAATTTTACAGAAGATGAAGCGCCAGAAGGATGGCGTCGACCTTCAACCCCTCGACAAATTGGAAATGGCTCAACCCAAACGCGTTGGTTAAATCATGCAATTACTGGTCACAGAGTTAAAGGACAAGCAACTGGTTCACCCGTTGATGCTGATACTTCAACCGAAGGAACACTTGCAAATCGAGCTCATCAAGCTCGTCAAAGAAAAAATCAACTTCTTAGTAGTAAACCTCTTTGGTAATATTTTTTTGCTTTTGACAACTCTTTCTTTAACATTTTTCAACATCTTTTCTGTGCTATCATTTGCTTGCGCCATTTAAATGTTATAAATTAGCTTATCTTGTTACACTGATGTGTTACTTTCGCTTTCATAAGTTTTGACATTACTTATTTATGAGTCATAATGATTGATAAATAATGATTTCGAAATTTCACAGAATCACGTTTGAAAATTCACATCCTCTTTATCACAATTATTGAGTCTTAGTAATTAAACTTTTTACTCAAAATCTGTTTTTTTGTATGCATAATTTTTGTTGAAAAAATGTGGTTCATGCTTATTAAAAACCAACGAATAAAAACGTAAAATTCTTCTATAAAATTTTTCCTCCATGTCAATCTTATTCGAACTTTAAAGTTCAAGAATACCAAACAAAATAATTTATTTACCCAATTGTCGTTATAAAAAATATTCAGGCAGTAACACCCAAAAAGAAACATATTAATTTAAACCACAACGAAGACCAACAATGTTGTCCGTAGATTCAACGGAGAAAAGAATGAAATAAAAGTGAAAGAAAGCTCCGATGAAAATAAGGAATTATATTTAAAAAAATAAAGTGTATATATAAAAAGAAGGCAATGATATCTTACAAAAGACAAAATATTATTTTAGTAAAACATTTATGCCGGCATTTTTTCCCATAAATAGCAAACAAACATTACAGTTAACATACAAAGAATAATAATTATAAGGTTAAACCGTAATTACAAGAACAAAGGATTGATACTTTAAGTCAATTGACAAAATCAGTGATTGCAGATGAAAGAAGAATGAGAAAAGACTTATCCGCGATTTTTGAGTTGATTACTGAGCCAATCAAGTCCTTCATAAAGCCCGTCTCCAGAAGTAGCACAAGTTGCTTGAATATACCAATTACGATTTCGCAATGTATGAAGACCAAGTTTATCAGTAACTTCAGCAGCATTCATAGCATTTGGTAAATCTTGTTTATTTGCAAAGACAAGCAAAACTGCATCACGAAGTTCATCTTCAGCTAACATACGTGTCAATTCTTCACGTGCTTCATCAATACGTTCACGATCATTGCTGTCAACGACGAAAATGAGACCTGAAAAAAGCAAAAATGATAAATTAGTAAATAATATCAGAAACGAACCTTGAGTATTTTGGAAATAATATCTCCATAATGGACGAATTTTATCTTGGCCACCAACATCCCAAACAGTAAAAGATATGTTCTTGTATTCAACAGTTTCAACGTTAAAACCTATAATATCGAACATTAGAATAAATTACAAAATAATCTCAATAATAACTTACCAATAGTGGGAATAGTCGTTACAATTTCACCAAGCTTAAGCTTATATAAAATAGTAGTTTTACCAGCTGCATCAAGTCCAACCATTAAAATACGAACTTGTTTTTTGCCAAATAAGCGTCCAAATAAGCTTGAAATGGTTAAGCCCATTTTGGCAAAACCTAAAATACTTAATTTAATAAATTAATAAAAATCTAGAATGATGACAAGAAAAATGTTAAACCCGCTAAAACCACGCATCGCGCAACAATGAATGACGTGCACGAAATACACAGCAAAGAAGAAAAAGAAAGAAGGAAGAAATAAAGTCACAAGAGAGTGCCGTCTCGAAACGCAAAAACGAACGAGAAAAAAAATCAAATGATTGAAAAATTTTGCCTTTTCTTCAAAGCTAAAATAAAGATGATGCTGCAAGCAAGCTCATCATCATTTCATTTTCTCGTCCATCAATAAAAAACTAATACATTTCAACAGAATGTATTACATTTATCGCTTACCAACCAAAAAGTAAAACATGCAAAACTGTACACACACATATTTGACGCTTCAATGTGAATTTTTCTACGTGTATTATGTTCAGGGGATCGTTGTAAGAACTTTATTTAAAATGCGCAACCCAAATAAACCAGCTGAAAAAAAAATTATTTACTTTTTGGCGCTTTTATTTTTAAGAAAAAATTTCTGGGATCAATTTGGTTTAAAAAAAATCTTTTTTTTCTTAATTCGCGAAAAATTTATTGTTTTAAGTTAATATTAAGCTAAAAGTAAACTTTAATTTACAGGTAAATAAATAAATCTGAATAAATGGGAAAACGAAAGGATAATCTTCGACGAAAATCTTCATCCGATGAAGAAGATGATATCCTCTGTCCCTGTGGAAAAGCTTCTGGAAGCTCTTACTGGATTTTATGTGATGGATGTGAGACATGGTATCACGGAAAATGTGCAAAATTTACAGAAAAAGAAACTTCAATGGTTGATAAATTTTATTGTGAAAAATGTATTGCTAAAAATTCATCTTTAACTACCACTTATAAACCTGGTTTTATCCCTAAAAAGGCAGTCCCCAAAGAATCTGATGTAAAGGAAGAATGTGTCTTGAATGAATCAATTCTAAAGCTGGCTGCATATGAACCTGAAAAATTACGTAATCTTCAAAAAATTGCTGAAGCTCAAGTTTTGGCACTTAACAATAAATTGAAAAGCAATAAACGATGTGGCAACTGCTCTGGATGCTTTAGAACTGCAAATTGTGATATTTGTACAAATTGTTACGAGAAGAAAGAATGTTTACGAAGAATATGTGTTAATCGAATAGGTTTATTTTCCTTTAACACCCTTTGATCTAATAATATATGATTTTAGCTGAATCCGATACTAAAGCTTCTACACCTAATCCTGATGAAAGTTCAAATCAAAAAGTAATTGATTATATCAAGAAACAAAAAGATGCAAAGTTATTGTATGGAAAGGATAAAGTAAAACCAAAGCTTTCTGTAAGTTTATTTCTTGCGTTTAAATAGAAAAATTCCCATTCCGGTAAATTAATGGGTTCATTTGAATCTTTCTGACTAATTATTTTTAGAATTCAAACGATGTTGTCCATTGTCATGGCCCTCAGTGCATCAAACAATCTCGTCCTGGATCAAAATATTGTTCTCATGAATGTGGTCTTAATAGAAGCAGAGTAATTAATTCTCTTTTCCCTTGAAATTATTAACTTAAAACTTTTAGGCTCGTTTATTAGTGGTACTTCCAGTTCGTGTTAATGATTATCTTCAGGAACAACCTGTATCATTTTTGAGGATTCAAAAACAAATTGAAGAATTATTAAAAGAACAAATAAGTTTGGATGAAGAATTAGCTGTTGTAAGTGATACAAGAACTTTCTTCAATGAATACATAAATCGGTTGGAACAACAAGATATAAAATGTGAAAAGAAAGAAAAACCTGTAAAAGAGAATAAACGAACAGCAGAAAATTCAGAAGAAGCTGGCAGTGGATTTGTATTTTTTTTTTCATTTTTTAGGATAAAGTTAATTTTATGTTTTTTAGAGTGGTCGATGTCCAATTTGTGGACAATTATCAAATGCATACGGTGCTTTACAAAAGCATATTATGAAATGCTACTTCCGTATTGAAAAGCGAACGTGCTTTGTTGGTCCTTATGCACAAGTACAAAATCCTGAAAATATTATTTGTGATGCATACTGTAAACAACAAAATGCTTATTGTAAACGTCTTCAAGTTCTTTGCTTTGATCATTATAAAGGATTTTTAACTGCTAAAGAAAGTGTATGTGGTGCTCCTTTTGCTATCTATGAAAATGGTGATATTATGAATATGCAATGTCCAGTTGATAAAATGACAATTCTATCAAAAGGACAATGTGCTCTAACAAAGGATGCATGTGATCGTCATCATAATTGGGGTTTAGTAAGTTTAATTTATTTTGCACAGTTGTGAAATTCTAATATTTTTCTTTTTAGGCTTTATTAGGAAGCTTGGATAATTATCGTCTTACGGTAGTTCGTCGAATTGAACAAGTCAAAATTCGCATTGTACAACTTCGTGAACAATATAATCGTCGATATGATGTTTGTACGTTATTACAAAACTATCGTATTACTGATGAAACTGATAAATACGGAATGCCGAAAAATGTTGATTACGTTAATTCTGTTCCGGAATACATTGAAAAGAAAATTGAATGGTCTGAAGAGGTTGTAGAAATTAATAAACGTCTACAACAACGACTTGATGAACGATTTGCTGCTGCTGAACGGAAGAAAGAAGAAGAAAAAGCACAACTTGAAGCATTGAAAAAATTGAAAGGAAAGAATAAACGTCCAGCTAAAAAGAAGAATCCTCCAGCAAAACGGGGACGAACAGCTGCAGCATCTTCAACCCGACAAGTTACTGTTGTTGTTGAACAAGAAAATACTCCTATGGAAGTTGATCCACCACAACAACAGCAACCACCTCGCCCTTCGAAAGCAAAAGAAACAGGTTCAACTGCACCTGCTCCATCAGGATCTCAACCAAATACTTCAAATGAATCTCAATTAAATTTTTCTCACCCAAGTCAAACATCGATGGATATTCATTAAATTTTGATCTCTAGTCATTTTGAAATCTGTACAAAATATTTTTATCTCTTTTTTCTCCACAAATATTATTTTGGTTCAAATATCATTTGTTATTTTGCAGTGTTGCTTTTTTTAGTTTGAAAATTATTAGGATATTCTTCAGTTTAGCGGGCAACAATTTTTCTAAAAGTTTTTGGCATTCACTTAAAAGAACGAAATCAAACTGAAGATATAACTTTTTTTGGATTGCTAGGAAGGCAAAAGCTTTGAGGAATTTTAGAATAGAGAAAAGAAACAGACATTGAAAAAATTTTTGCCCGATAAACTGAAGAAGACCCTATTATAAAAGTTAATAATAATTTGATTCATGAATTACGTTTTAATAAAATTTTTGTTTATAGATCACGTTAATATACACATCAGTTTTTGCTATTTTTCGGCAGAAATGAGACAGTAAATAATAAGTAAAGGGAGTATACTGTATACAGCTTCCTCTTTTTCTTGTGAAGAGATTAAAATTTGTAGCTACCGTATACTAAACTAATGACATCTATAATTTCAAATTTTAATTATATTTTGTGGGTACAAACTATTTTAAAATATTTAACTTTTTTATTACTAACTAAAAAACAACAATAACAAGTATATTTCCTATTTTTCCTGCTCTTGCATTTGAACAAGTGCGGCATAAACGCCTTTCTTTTTAATTAAAGATGCATGATTTCCTTCTTCACAGACTTTCCCTTCTTTGATAACATAAATAACATCAGCATTCCGAATAGTGCTTAATCGATGTGCAATAATAATTACTGTTCTATTCTTCATTACACGAGATAAAGCTTCTTGAACTTTTCTTTCATTCAAATGATCTAGAGCAGAAGTTGCCTCATCCAAGATAAGGATAGGTGGATCTTTAAGTAATGCTCGAGCAACTGCAACTCTTTGTTTTTCGCCGCCACTAAGAGTTACTCCTCTTTCACCAACAATTGTTTTGTATTTCGCAGGAAAAGTTTCAATGAATTCATGAGCATTTGCTAATTTTGCTGCTTCTCGAACTTCTTCATCCGTTGCATCGGGTTTACCATATCGAATATTTTCTTCAATAGTTGTTGCAAATAATACTGGTTCTTGAGAAATAATACCAATAACATTTCGTCGAAGCCAATATGGATCAAGTGTTCTTAAATTTTTGCCGTCAAGTGTTACCATTCCAGAAGTTGGTTCATAAAGTCTTTCAACAAGAGAAACGATAGTACTTTTTCCTAAAATACACAAAAATACAGTAACTTGTTATTTTCAAAGTGAAAGCTTACCAGCTCCAGAAGGACCACATAAAGCTACAGTTTTTCCAGCTTCAATTTTTAAATTCAAATTTTCAAAGACAACTTTATCTGGACGAGAAGGATAACGAAACGAGAGATTTTCCAATCTTAAATCTCCAAATAATGTATGGAACGGAATTTTTTGATCACCATAAATATTTACAGTATCCAAATGAAGTAATTCAACAATTCTAGCGCATGAGGTCCATCCTTTTACAGCTTGACCAAAGACAAGAGATAATTGTGACAATGATTTTTGAATTGTTTGTGACGTAACAAGAAAGCTCATAAGTTGACCCGGTGTCAAATCGTTATTAACCATTAAACGTGCTCCACCATATAAAATACCCAGTACAATACCATTGAGGAAAACATTCGTTCCAGCTTGAAATAGGCCAATCCCGGCACCAAGTTGTTCACTCATAACTCGAGCTTTATGAACTTCTTGAGCATAAAGACTAAAAAATACTTATAAAAGTAATAGATGATTATTAATAAACTCACTCAATTTCAGCATCTTCCATTGCAAAAGCTTTTACAGTTCGAATATTTTGCAATGCTTCTTCAGCAACACCCGAAGCTCGAGCAGACTGGGCTTGAGCAGCAAGGCTTATCTTTCTTAATAAAGCTCCACAAAAAGTTCCCACTAAAATGACCAATGGTACAACACCAACAGTTAACATAGTCATTGTTGGAGAAATAAAGTAAAGAGAAATGATACAACCACTCGTCTAAAAAATGAAAAGATTCATTGGAAATTCTTAAATACAATTAAAAAAACCTGTGCAAATGTTCTTAAACCTTGAGCAACACAAAGCTTAAAACTGCTTTTAAATTCTTGAACATCATTATTAAGTCTATCATTGAGTTCTCCAGTTCGTTGTTCATCAAAGAAATACATGTCATGATGAAGAAGTTTATTCAAAAGCCTGATCCTTAAATCCGCAGCCATTCGTTCCCCCATAATTGAAAGACTTGTAATGTAAAAAAACGTAAAAACTGCTTGAGCAATATATAAACCCAAAAGTTTTCCAGCAATAGGATTAATCGTAGCAAATTGTAATTCATTTTTATTCGTTAATAATCCAGCAATTACATTTACCAAATCACCAAGTAAAATCGGTAAACGAATATTGAGTAAAGCCACAACAATAGCACCCTAAAAAAGTAGAAAGATAATAATGATTTCTAAAAAAAATGCAAAATTACCGCAGTTGCAAATAAGAGAAAATGAAAGTATGGTCGTATAATTTCCCAAATATCACTCCATGTTAAAGGATGAATAACCAAAGGATTTTTATTTTCAACAACACGACTTGAAATATTTTTTGCTTTACAATGTCCATTTCTTAAAAAGTAATAACGGTAAACTCAAAACATCGTAATTTCAAATATACCTGATAGTTCTGGATAAACAGTAACCAAGTCCTAATGTAATTCCAGAAAGCCGTAAAGCTTTTATTGTTTTACCCAAAGTTTCTGATTCATTTTTAAACAAATTCGAATTATAATTCTTCCATTGCTTTAATCCAGTGTTGATCTGCTTTCGAAGAATTAACAAAATTTGATGATCAACAACTTTTGGTATTCGGTAACATGCATGATTTAAAAGTTTTGACAACATTTAACTGTTAAAATTTATTTTTATGTGAAAAATGAATTGAAACATTGATTATGGAATTAAATCAGCTCGTTATCAAATTTAGAGTTTTTTGAATGATCTTTTTTTAAAAGTTATTTTTCGTGCCAAGAAGTTTTGTATAAAATTTTTTGAATTTATTTTTGTGATGATGACGTAAAAGTATAAACCTTTGACCTCTTCTACAATGTTATTTAAAAGGACATTTTTTATCCAATGACATTTTAAACGACAATACTAGAGAAAAAAAACACATGTTATACATTTTTGATCACCGTAAAGATAACCCCAAGTTTGTTGTTGAACAATCTGTATTTGCAATCTTAGTTTATGTTATTGCTGTTATATTTTGTTTTAATTGATTACCGCCTACTTCCTTCTTCTGTATATAATGTATACACAGATGATATAGAAGAAGACAGAAAAAATCATTGAAGTTATATGTAAATGACGTGTGAAAGACAATGCCACGTCGCGTAATTGTAAATTATAATGCTAACAACCGAAAAAAGAGGGCGAGAGAAGAGAAGAAGAGCGCCAAAGATACGTGTCCTCGAGAAAAAAAATGTGAAGAGTGTAAAACAGAGAGAGAGAGTGGACAAAAGGGGAAAAACAAATGAAAGGATGAAGCGTTCAACATTTTTGCGATCTTTTTTTCTGGACCCTTTTTTAGTTGCTTATTCTTTCTTCGATTTGCTGTGACGCGATTTTTCTTCTCCTTCTTCCATTTTTATCACCTTTTTGTTACTCAAATTTCTATTTTTAGCTTTTTTATTACTAACCTCCTTCTTTTCAACATGTGTGGAATCTTTGCTTATCTCAATTTTTGTACACCTAAAAAGCGTCATGAAATTATTGAAATTTTGCTTCAAGGTCTACGTCGTATGGAATATCGTGGTTATGATTCAGCTGGTAAGCCTTCTTTCCTTGTCTTCGTTTGTTTCATGCCATGTTTCTTTTCTCTTAGGAATTGCCATTGACAGTTCAAATGATCCAAAGCATCAATTTGATGAAATTTCTGTTCTTCGAAAAGTTGGAAAAGTTGATGCTCTTGATGCATACATTCATGAACGTGATGATCTTGACAACAATATGGTTTATCAATTTCATTGCGGTATTGCTCATACCCGTTGGGCAACTCATGGTTCTCCAAATGATGTCAATTCTCATCCTCAACGTTCCTCTAATACGAATGATTTTGTTGTTGTTCATAATGGAATTATCACAAATTATCGTGAAATTAAAGAATACCTTCAAAAGAAAGGATACAGTTTTGAATCTGAAACTGATACAGAAGTTATTGCAAAGCTTATTCATCACATTCATGAACGGTATCCACGATTTGGTTTTCGTCAACTTGTTGAAACAACTATTCAACAACTGGTAAGCTTTTGTCAATATTTTTTCATATTGTATCTTTTATTTTTTTCAGGAAGGTGCTTTTGCGTTAGCATTTAAAAGCCGTCTTTTTCCCAATCAATTGGTTGCAACTCGTCGAGGTAGTCCACTTCTCGTTGGAATAAAAAGTGCTTCTCGTCTCTCTACTGATCATCTTACTGTAAATTTCAGTACTGGTTGGTTTTCATTTTAATCATTTTTTATTGTCATGTGTATTGTGTAATCGTTTTTGAACTTAAACGTTTGTTTAAGACGCTGGTTGGATTTGGTTTGATGATCATAAAAAAAGTTATTCAGCAGCCCACAGCCCTATTCCCGCAGGAGACGGAGAGGGTAATTTGTGTTTTTGTTTTGTCGCTGTTTTTCTTTAAATTATTTCAACTTTTACTAATACTGATTTTTTAGCTCGAAATGTCTTGAGTTCTTACTGTGGCGAAGAAAGTTTTTGTGATTCACCAATTGGAAGTGAAGTATTTAACATGTCAGTGACATCTCTTGCGGCATCTCCTGCTCGTTATGGTATGTGTTATTTTTTTGAATTCTTTAAATCTTTCAAATTCTTGTTTAGACAAGAATGTTTTCCGTGAAGGTACTCGTAGTGTTCGACCATTTGATACTTCAAAGAATTTTGAAGCTGAATACTTCTTTGCTTCTGATGCCAGTGCTATCATTGAACATACAAAACAAGTTCTTTTTTTGGAGGATGATGATGTTGCCGTAGTTGATAGTGGACGTACGTTGACATTATTTATTTTTTCTTTTTAATTGTAACTTTTATAGTTCTTTCTATTCATCGAATTAAAAGACATGATGATCCAGCATCTCAAACTCGTGAAGTGCAACAACTGAATATGGAACTCCAACAAATAATGCGTGGTGACTTCAAAACTTTCATGCAAAAAGAAATTTTTGAACAACCTGATTCTGTAATCAATACTATGCGTGGACGTGTATTACCAGATGGTCGAGTTGTTTTGGGTGGAATTAAAGATCATATTGGAGATATCAAACGTTGTCGTAGGCTTATTCTCATTGCTTGTGGAACTTCTTATAACTCTGCAATTGCTGTAAGTCTCTTTGTCATGAACGTATTTCTCTAATTTAATCGCTTTAGTGTCGTCAACTTATGGAAGAATTTACTGAACTTCCAGTTGTTTTGGAACTTGCAAGTGATTTCCTTGATCGTGAAACTCCAATCTTTCGTGATGATGTCTGCTTCTTTATTTCTCAATCTGGTGAAACTGCTGATACCCTTAATGCTCTTCGATATTGCAAGCCTCGTGGTGCTCTTATCATTGGTATTACAAATACTGTAGGAAGTTCCATTTGTCGAGAATCTCATTGTGGTATTCATATTAATGCTGGTCCAGAAATAGGTGTTGCTTCAACAAAAGCATATACTTCTCAAATTATTTCAATCATTATGTTTGCCTTGACAATGGGAGATGATCGAATTTCTCTTCGTGAACGTCGCTGCGATATCATTAGAGAACTTGGAAAGATTTCTGATCATATTCAGACTATCCTTCAACTCGATGATGAAGTCAAACAAATTGCTCAAGAAATTTATCAAGAAAAATCACTTCTTGTTATGGGTCGTGGGTATAATTTTGCAACATGTCTTGAAGGAGCTTTGAAAATTAAGGTAATTGTTTATTAGTCTTTTTTTTCATTTTGATTTTTTGCATTTTAGGAATTGTCATACATGCATTGTGAAGGTATTATGAGTGGAGAACTGAAACATGGTCCTCTTGCAATGGTTGATGAGAATCTTTCAATTGTGATGGTGATTTGTAGTGATCATGTTTATAAGAAATCTTTAAATGCTTTGCAACAAGTTCTTGCTCGAAAAGGCTGTCCAATTGTTATTGCTGATGAAGATGTTCCAACAAAGGATCTTGAAGGTATTCAACATATTCTTCGTGTTCCAAAAACTGTTGATTGCTTACAAAACATTTTAACTGTAATCCCATTACAACTTCTTAGTTATCATATCGCTGAACTTAATGGTCTTAACGTTGATCGTCCTCGTAATTTAGCTAAATCTGTTACTGTTGAATAATTTAATGTTATTTTTAAAAATTTATGTAATCTATTATTTTGTAATTTGTATGTCTGTGAATAAAGATAATATTAACTGTTAATAGTTGTCTTTTGAAAAGCATAGTAGAGCCAATACTGTAAAATTGCTTTGCCGATTTTTAAATTTAACGAAACTCCCCATCATTCATTTCTAATGCCACCAAGATGATTGCTGCTATATTGCATTCGTTTGTTTAAGAGTTGAAGGATAGTTTGAATGTAATCAGAAATTATATAAAAAAGAAAAAAGACCTTGTGCATAACGTGAATTTATAAGTGAATAAAGTTCTTGCTCTAAAGGCATTTTATAGGCAATTTTTTATTTAATTATGTTGAAACTTAAATAGGTGGCTTTAATTTTCAAGGTAATTCGTTTGTAGATTTTGGTTCAATGAGATATTTATAAAATATGGTATGACATTATCCTGGGAGAAATAATAAGAAAAAAAAGTTATTCATTGAATGTAAAAAAGAAGTCGGAAATATTCAAAATACTTTATTACTTAAGAATAAATATTCAAAGAGAAAACAGCGGAAAAAATTAAAAAATGTTTAAAAAACATTTTATAAAAAACATAAAAATTAAGCCAAAAATTTTTTTTGAATTCGTTAATCTTTTTTTTTATGTTCAAATTTCAGAATATTAATTTTATCATCAATTGTCCAACATGGTTCGAGTAATTCAATCATCTTGGCTTTAAATTCCGCTTTGGCTTTTAACTCTATTTTAACTGGAGTGCTGTATGTAAGTTCGTATTTAAACATAAGCGAAAAACGAGAATTTGTGTCTGCATTATTCTAAAAAAATTGGTTATAATATTATAAATGAAAGTATTAGTAATAATCGTTACCATCATAAAAATGTAAAAATTACTTGCATTAAAGGAGCCTGGTCAGCCAATACAACTCACTCAACAGAGGGAGCAGAGAAAAAAAGATTTCTTTTTCTTGTCAAAGAAAAGAAATAGCGCAGCACGTTGCCTGATTTTGCTCCCTGCTGCAAACGAGAGAGTTATATTGGCTGACCAGGCTCCTTTAAATGGGGGAAAATTGACAATTTTAAAGTATTTTATTGCCACGGGATGTTTATATCTTGCCAAAGTATTCAAAGCACGAGAAGTTTGGAGAACCAGGGTATAGTGTAAATCAGTGTAATTACTGTAAAACAAATGCACATTTTTTCAGATTTCGTGTATTTATATCTTGCATTCAGTGTTGTCGGAGCCGGAATAACACTGCTTGCATTTACAGTACGGCTTTCATTTAATCAAAAATGGCCAAATTTGTTAAATTTCATATTTAAAAATTCAACGACTGTTTCGCGAAAGATTAAAACTTACAATTCAATATGTTTGGCTTTTGGCACCAAAGTTAAGATTTCTTGAAATGATGCAATATCATCCGTTTTATGGAAAATCCGAACATTATGTAAATAAAGAAATTCAACTTTTCCCGTTGAAGTAAGAAATAAATAATCAGAGTAAAATAAATTTTGATAGGCTATGGAAATGTACCGAATACCACAATTATAAATATTTGGAATAATACTTTGTCGAAGTAACCGACCACAATCAAAACAATCTGAGTTATTTTCGTAAATAAAAGAATTGGTTATGCATAATTTCTTTAAATTGTGGCGAAATGTTTCACTGTTTGTAATAAGCGATTGTCTTGTACAGTGATGGAATCTATGTGAACCATGACTATTAAGTATATCCAGCAATTTAAGCATATGACAATAATTATCTCGAATTTTGTAAAGAAAAAATTTGCATGACATTTTCAAATTTTGTAGATTATGCGAGGTTCCTTGTCTTGTAAGATAATTAATTTAAAACATTGGAAAGCTAAAGTTTTGAGAGATTGAAAATTTGAATATCATATTACAGAGATTATTCAATGGAATACTGTAATAGGGAAAATGTGGCAAATCCACAGATTTTTTCAGCTGAAATACTATTTCAGAATCTTTAATTTTAGCTAATGTTTTGAAGGATTCTAAAATGTCATCAAAATTGTTTCCACAGAAATCGAAAATGCCAAATTCATTTTGGATTATTGATTTCATTAACTTTGCGGCACTTTTCTCGGATTCAAAGTCTTTTTCAATTGCAATTAATTCCATCCACCAAGATGATCGATCATCTTCAACATATTCTCCAATAACTTTCCGAAACATTTTTCTCATTTCTTTATCATCCAAAAAAAGTCGACAATATCTTTTGTATGTTGGAAGCTGAAATTCTTTTATTGAGTTAAAATGATATCGCAAAGAAAATGAGGTTTGCATTATATAATATTTCGATTGCAATTCGAACATTTTTTCATTTTAAAATGCCAAATATTTCAGCTTTTGCAAGATGAGTTACCGCAACGCAAAACGTGGAATTCCGTGCTTTTTTGGATTCCGTATTCCGTTAAAAAAACTTTGGTAAACCGTATGGCGTAAAAGGAAAAACATGTACAAAATTTTTTGATTACCATTTTTACATTTTTTATCCAACTGATAAAAAAATCTCTCACCGAATTAAAAAAATTACGGTATTTTTGCGTTTACCTAAAAACTACAGTAATACTACAGTAATCTCGAATTTTTCATAAGTCGTCGGTTTTATCTCATTTTAAAGGTATATAGCAAATCGACCACGGGGAATCCAATGGTGATGTTCGTTTTCCTTGAAAATGGCGTTTTTATGCACTTATTAGGCAAAAACATGCAAAAATACCTGTTTTTGACAGATATCGATTTTTCCCCCCATCTGGAAAATTTATTTTTGTACTATTTTGTAGCTCTTTAATAGGGCTATCTATGGTATGAATATCATCTTGCATACTGTATTCAAATTTTTGAGTTTTGCCCTTAAAACCGAAAATTACGACTCTCAAGTCACTCAAAAAGTAGGTTAAAGTTGAGATAAAAACCTGAAATTTTCAGGGTATGTTCCCCTAGCATAGTAGAACATTGTCCAATAGTTAGTTTTGCTTAATCCGGCATTTTGGATTTTTGGATATATGAAATCCACCCAGATCCCCTGAGGGGGTTTTGACGTTAGAGCAAGTGTGGAATGATCTTCTAAAATCCCAATAATCTCGTATACAAAAAATCAACTCTTTAACATCACTTTGAAAAATCGACTTGGGAATGAGCATTCCCATTTGAAAAAAAATGAGTTTTAACGTTGATCGTCCTCGTAATTTAGCTAAATCTGTTACTGTGGAATAATTTAATGTTATTTTTAAAAATTTATGTGATCGATTATTTTGTAATTTGTATGTCTGTGAATAAAGATAATATTAACTGTTAATTTGAAAAACAAAGTAGAGCCAACCATTCTGTAAAAGAACTTTTTAAAAAATCTTTTAAAACATTGAATTTATGAATATCGTTGTTTATTTTCGTTTGTTACTGATTTATATTTAATTAAGCAGTTTTGTAAAAAAAGATTTAGAACATGACAACAAAAGATGAGTTTTTTTTTATGAAGAAACAATCAATTCTTCAAAATGTTGACGGAAAGAAACAATATTCAAATTTCAATTTAAATCAAAATCATAAATGTTTTAATGTTTCACTTATTCATTCAAATAGCAAATCAATCAGTAAAAACAAAGATTTTAATAAACATAAATTCTGCAGTTCTTTAAAAACAATAACTTCGATGAAAATATAGTTTGAATAATAAAAATTACTGTAAAGTAAAGGAGAATTTTCGGCTGGTGTACTTTTAAAATTGGAGATTATCTCAAAAGTTATCGAAGAACTGTAGTAACATTAAAAACAAATTCACAAATTCTTATTGAGAAAAACGTCTGTGGAATAAATCATCATCCTCAAATACTTTACATTCAAAACCTTTTAAATCCTTTACTGCATTTGATGAAGGTGAAAAACTGAATGTTAAAACAAAGAGGTGAAAAAATGAATCTTCAAATGCCACAATGAATTGGAAATCAAGATTTGAATGTTGTAACTTTTTCTCGAAACTTCGAAGCTCATCATGGTGCTTTTAAACTTCCAAAAAAGACTCTTAAGCATACCATGTTTTCTGTTTTTTAGTTTAGGGATTGCACAGATCTTAAAATCCGAACTTCCAAAAGTATCCTTTTGCTTCACCAAATTATTTTTTTTGATCTTTGACACTTTTAAGCAGAGTGCCTCGTCCTAAACTTTGAAATACAATACGATTTTTGAAAAAAAAACGCAAGTAATGTTGTGTCTTCAAGACAGTCTGCATTTTTTCTCACCAAAGAACAAATAAAAATTAATAAAATTGCATCATTCTTACATGTCTAGCCCTTGCATTTTGTTAGAAATGGGAAAGTATAAATAGCGAAGAAAAATAAAATCAAAATCAGTCGATGTTCGAGTCAAAGTAGGACATCTTTTTTCGCAACACACCTAACTTATTTAAATTTTATAAACGTTGAATTTGTAGATGTCGATGTGTTTTTCCCCTTATAATTAATTTAAATACGAATGTACGGTTTTTGTAAATACATGTTTTAGATGGCATCAAAGGATGCATTCTTGCGGAAAAGGCAACAATCTATTCTTCAAAATGTTAGTGGAAATAATCAGTTTTCAAATTTCAACTTGAATCAAAGTCATAAATGTTTAAATCAATCATTTGTTCAATCAAATAGCAAAACATTCATTAATGACAAAAGCTTTGGTAAACTAAAATGCTGCAGTTCTTTACCAATAAAAAATAATAGTTTCCATTAAAATGTAGTTCAAGTTACAAAAATTAGTGTAATGTAAATGCAAATTTTCGTATGTTGAACTTTTAAAATTGAGGATTATCTCAAAAGTTATCGAAGGACTGCAGCAACATTGAAAATAGACTCAAAAGTTGTTGATGATGGATAACGTCGATGGCATAAATCTCCATCAAATACTGTACATTCAAAACCTTTTAAATCCGTTTCTGAATTTGATAAAACTGTAGAAGATGGAACCAAAAAAAGATGGAAGAATGAATTTTCAAATTCTAAAATCAGCAGCAGCACTTTATCCCTTCATATCGCAGCATATGAAAATTACATTGAAAGTGGAGATACTGTAACATCGGATAAAGATGAAGGCTTGCCAAAGAATTTGATCAAAGGACAAAAACAAATATTAATAAATTCAGCATTGGTTAGTCATTTTAAAATAGAAGCCAGCTAAAATAGTTTTTTAAATATATTAATTTCAGAATCCATTTGAATTTCCACGGCAGCAAACAAATGATCGTGCAAAACTCTATACCTCTCAGGCAATTTCCGCTGGTACCTTTGAGATTCCACCACATATGCTTATTCGAGCTCATCCATTTGTTGTTGGTCGTGTTGTTGTTGAGATTCGAAATGAAGGTATGGGATTCTTGGATTTGAATGATAAAAAGTTTTATCATGATGCTGCTGCAACTGGACAAGAAGATCATGAACTCCGGACTTTTTATGAACTCCTAGCTGTTCAAGGTTCCATTGATGCGTAAGTTTTAATTTATGTGTATTTACATTTATTGATCTTTCTGTTTTGCAGACATGAATGTATGGCTGTTGGTAGAAGCAAAATATATCTTTACTGTGACCGTCGACGACAAGACAAGTTTTATCGTGGAATTACTTTTCTCAATGGATTCAAAAAGAATGCTCGAATGGTCCAAGAACATGGTAATGCGGTCATGAAGTTTGTCCTTGATCCTGTAAGCTCTGCTTTCTATGGTGAATTTTGCTTAGCTGAAGCTTATCATGAAGTTTCTCGTGGAGATTACTCAAATCCAGCTGCTGTTGAACTTTTCCTTTCTCTTTACCGAAATGTTCGTGTTTGCCTCTCATTCAAGAAATCTAAGATTCTTCGTGTTCAAGGCCTCTCTAGGGAAAAGCTTGAAAGTCTTTCGTATGTTTTTTAATTTGCACTGTTGATTGCTTATTAATGATTTTTTTCAGATTCGAACGAGATGGAGTACTCATGAAATGTGCTATCATCACCAAATTGTCGCTTCGGCTGTCTCGCTTCCTGAACCGGTATATCTTGCTCATGAACTCGCTAAACGTGGTCGTAAAAATCTTTCTTGTTACAGGTAATTTTTTTGCTAATTTTGTTTTTTGTAGTTTTAATTTGCTTTTCATTTTTAGTGGTGTCGCAAATGTTCCTCGATATAATGATGGCAGTATCAATTACGAAAAACTTAATGAAAGATTTACTTATGTCGGCAATGATCTTGTTCAACGGCGCTTTAGTGCTTAGCTTTTCCTGAACCGGTATATCTTGCTCATGAACTCGCTAAACGTGGTCGGAACAATCTTTCTTGTTACAGGTAATTTTTTTGCTAATTTTGTTTTTTGTAGTTTTAATTTGCTTTTCATTTTTAGTGGTGTCGCAAATGTTCCTCGATATAATGATGGCAGTATCAATTACGAAAAACTTAATGAAAGATTTACTTATGTCGGCAATGATCTTGTTCAACGGCGCTTTAGTGCTTAGCTTTTCCTGAACCGGTATATCTTGCTCATGAACTCGCTAAACGTGGTCGGAACAATCTTTCTTGTTACAGGTAATTTTTTTGCTAATTTTGTTTTTTGTAGTTTTAATTTGCTTTTCATTTTTAGTGGTGTCGCAAATTTTCCTCGATATAATGATGGCAGTATCAATTACGAAAAACTCAATGAAAGATTTACTTATGTCGGCAATGATCTTGTTCAACGGCGCTTTAGTGCTTAGCTTCTTCCTATCTTATTACCAACCTAATGCTCATATCGTACTCTTTTTTTGTCATTATATTTTTTTCATTCTATTGTATCTATGTTTTTGTCAATAAATTTTGGGTTTTGTGCATTCTTCCTGTTGTAGTTTTTTTTAATTTTCGGCTGGAGTTTTGTAAGAGGTTATTCTTCTATAGATTGATTTCGGATTTTACTTAGTGTCGACAGAATGTTAATATTTGTCTTTGAGGAGTTTCACTCTTAGTATTTGAATATTTTAACAAAAATTTAATATGAACTCACAAATATTCGTAGTACAATTATGTTTCGGAAAGTACAGTAACAAGAAAAACGCTATCACATTGTGAATACAAATTTTTTTTTAGAAAATTAATTTTTTTTGATTTCTTACGGCTATTTTTTTTATTACAAGGGACACTGTAGTTTAAGCATCGTAATTGAATTGCATTTTATTCAGTTAATTGAAAGTCATTTAAATTTTAAAATTTTTTAATGTTTTTATTATGTTTTAAAGGTTGAATTTGACAACGAAATTTTTTCTAATTTTATTTGTGTATTTTTTTGCAAAATTGTGTACTATATATCATTTAATTCATAGTTTGTTGAAAAAAGATAATGATCATGTTATTACTTAATTTACATATTGCATTGCTGCCTCTAACGCAATACCGTATTGTGATAAAAAAGATAAGCAAGAAAAACAATCTCGGATTTTCGTACAAATCTCGTTTCTAAAGTTGTGATTCATTTCATCGGTTTTGTATTTCAATATGATAGAAACATAGACTACTTCAGAAACATGATTCTGAAATATACACCTTTTATCAGGTTTTAAAAATGCATCATTATTAATTTTGACCTTATTTCAACAGTGATTTTTAAGTCACATCAATTTTTCTTTTCGTTTAAATGCCAGTGTCTGTTTTGCATTTATTTGAAAGGTTTTATGTCTGAAAAATTAGTTAGTGAATGGAAGCAAAGAAACGTCATGCATAACAATTGTGAAATCTTTAAAATAAATTACTGTAAAAAGAAGACGAAATTAAGTCTGGAAAAACTTTTTTTTTTCAAAAATTATTTAGCGCAAATTCAGGCGTCAGGGCAACTCAATAAAAAATTATCAAAGAGTTTACTTCTTTTAAGCAAGTTTGTAAAGCCATTATGCTGTTTTTGTATTTAAAAAAATTAATGATTGTGTTGAAAATCTCTTTTAAAAAACTGTTTTATCATTTTTGGTCCATTTTGTTTTTTATCGCCCAAAATAGTTAAAAAAAAAGGTTTATCAAAATCGATTTTCTTTAATTTCCAGAACGAAAGAATGTACATTGGCTATGATTGTATCCGTCAAATACTTCGTTCGACCCAGTGCCTATTATTTTTGAGTCATGACAGTCCTCTTTTAATAAAAAAAAACATTTTTAATATGCTGCTATTTTTTTTGATAACAAGAATGCTCTTTTTTCTTTTTTTTTTCTTTTTCTTCATTTTGATTTATATGGATGATTTCATTATTATATGAGTCAATTCATATGGGTTTTGATGATGCTAACAAAATAAATTTTGTTTTTTTCTAATTTCTACAGTTATTACAGGTTCTTTTTTTCAAATATCTCTTAGAATTTTTGGATGTTTTTGAAAAAGGGAAAAAGAAAAAAAGTTTGGATTTCGAAAAAGGTTAAAGAGTTTAATACGTGACGTTTCGGCCCTAAACTCTATATTTCTATTTAAAGTTTAAATAGAAATATTTCTAAGAGATATTTGCTTTAAATTTTAAAGCAAAAAATTTTTATTTCTAATTACTATTTCCTTTGAAATTTTATTTTTTTAATACTGAAAAGGAACTAACTACATTACTCTTTTAAGCTGCTGATGCGCCAATTTATAGTTAGTTTATTTTTCAAGTGAGGCCATATTTGGTTGTATATCCTGCGCACATATATGTATATTAAAATACTTTGCATTCATTTTTATCGACACAAAATATGCGGGAGTAATATATAGAAAAAAAGGGGGAGAAAAATGTATTGAGCGATTGTGTGTGGGGCTGCTGTTGTTTTGTTGTTGCTGCTGCTGCATATATACGCTTATACTTCTGCTACTACCTACTGGCAACTGTCCCTGTGTTTTCTTTGGACTGCACTTATTTGGGTTACGCTTTTTTTTTATAAGGGAAAAACAAAAAAGCTCTAAGGGCAAATAGGTCAATTAATAAAAAAAACCAATAATTAACAAAAATAAGGACGCTACTAATAAATAAATGCCCGCGTAAATAAAAAACCAACAGTAAAGTAATATAAGTAAAGAACTTTATGTAAAACATTAACAAAAAAAATGCAACACAATAAAGGAAAGGCAAATACAAATTAAAAAGGAGGACGTTGATTATAATAAAATTGAGGAGGAAATTGTTGGAATTGTTGATATTGAACAGGCAAAGACATATTCAAATTAAATCGTTGATTCCGTGGTTGATGAAATCGAATAAGATTTTGAGGATGTTGATAAAATTGTGGACGTAAAGGTTGATGAAGCATTTGTTGTACTTCTACAAAATTTTGAACTCCAAAAAATGGATGAACAAATTGTTTCATGATCAAATTGTAGTTCCTTTTCAACACCCATATCGTGAGTCATTTCAATTTTGAAAGCATTAAATAAATCTTCATAAGCCAATTCATCTTTATCCTTCACAATTACAATGCCGCATACAAATGATTTCTGCCGATCAGGATAATCAGAGGATACAGCAACAATAACATAGATTTGTTGAAATCCAGGACGATTTATTCTAACGACTTTTGGACATCTTGAAAAAGCAGATTTCTGAAAAGACAAAACATTATTTCTATTAACAGTCTAATAAAACTTACTTGTAATTCTTCATCAATATCAGCAGGCAAACAATTAAGAATAAATTGTGGTTTTGCAGATCTCCTTAATGCCTTTTTAGTTGATTCTGAAGTTCCAGTTTCTGGTAAAACAAAATCAGCATCATTTTTATCATTCTCCAATACAGTATCATACAGCATATCCAAACATTCACCACCAGTTAAACCAGATTGTCTAACCTTATTTCTAACTTCTCTTCGAATTTTTGATCAGATTCATCAGGATCAGAATGAAATTTGACAATTCTTTTGGATTCACAGATTCTTCCAGTAACATATGTAACTATGGGAACAACTGGAAGTTCAGCATTTTTAGCTTTAGAGTTTTCTGAACGGCAACCAGAACATCTGAATATTCCAACATCGGGATTCTTTTTGTGTCGACGTTGTAAATTATATTCATATATCATTCCAGGATGAGTTTTAGATTGAAAAGTAACATTAATACTGTTTCGAGCAGATACACCATAAAATTTTCCGATCCATTCTTCTTCCATAATTACCAGAATTTTAAAAAACAACTTTGAAAAAAATTTGAAAAAAGAAATTTATATTGCATTAGTTTAAATTTTAATTTTTTAAAATATTTTAACAATAATTGTTAAATTTTTAATGTGTCCATTTAAAAAAGAAATAAAAGAAAAAATGTATAGCCATAGAGCAAACGTATTTTCCCATCTTTCGACTAGGCTGCACTCATTTGGGTTATTCTTGCAATATAAGGTCATTATTATGAGCGTAACCCAAATATTATACAACCGTTTTCTTTTCTTCGTTCGCCTTCTCCCCTCATCTCATTTCTCTCTCTTTTTCATTTTAAAAAAACTAAAAAATAATGTCTCTTTTCTTTCTTTTATTCTGTGCAAAAGAGAGGAAGAAGGGAGTGAGAGTGAGTAGAAGTAGTAGTAGTTGTTATGTGTTACGACGATGACTGACCTCGTTGCAGCAGCAGCCCCACAAATGAAAAAGAAAAAAAATAGTGTTCACAATTGTGTATAATAGATAGATGTATGTGGTGTCTTCTTTGGAAAAATACTCGACAGACGTACGGTAAAAAAACTATGCTATTATTATATTTGTCGTAATGTATGTGTGTCTAACTTTTTTTTATTCTTCTTCTTCTCCATTTTGTTTTACTTGCTTAATACACCCCAATGTGCTCGTGATTTTTTCATTAAACATAGCTTACTAATTGATGGACAATGTTTAACCTTAAGGAACTTTATTTGTTTGGTCACTTTCTTTGACCACTTTTTCCCTCTTTTTTTTCAACATTTTAGTGCTAGTTTGCCATGTTTGTCTTTCTTTTAAAAGCGACATTACATCAATAATCACAACGCGAATTCTTTTTGATTCACAATAACAACTTTTTTTTGAAACTTTTTTTCATAAACTTTTCCCTTTATTTCACTGAGATTTTTACTCATTTATTTATTATTTTTTATAGATTTTCTTTTCTTTTAAAAAAATCATTAAAATTTATAGATTAAAGTCGGAATCAACTTTATATCTCTTTTTTTATCGTTTTTATAGAAGCATTTAAACTCGAAAAAAAAATATAACGATAAACGGACTTTATTTATACGTTGCGTATGTAGCCTGGTTGTTTTTCATTTAAAAAAATCATTAGCATATTCTTTTCTTCACATTTCTTACACAAATTTCGGCAATGTTTTTTCTTTCGCGTACTTTTATGTTTAAAAAGCTTTTTTGTTTAAAAAATGAATAATTTTTGATTTATTACGCTATAAAAATAAACTTAAAAGTACAATTCTTAAAAAAAATTAATTTTTAGCCGGCAGCCATGGAGAATGGTGGTGGAGGTAACGCGTTCCCAACCTTTAAAGGACAGGTTCCTGCAAATGTCATCCGCGGGATTGGAAAACTTACATGGTTAAGTTCAAAAGCAGGATTAATTGCAGCAACTCGACCAAATCAATGCACTGTTTCATTTCAATTGAAAGATTTTTGCGATCAGGTACATACGAAATTTAAATGCTAGTAAAAATACATATTTTCTAAAATATAAAATTTTTTGTAGGGAGTCACAGATTTAACAACAGTTTTACGTACAGGTTTTCTTCTTTCATTTCTTGCAATCCCAAATGATGGAAATGATTGGATTGCTTCATTCGTTTCACCCCTTCAAGAAGTTGTAGGTTTTAAAAATGGGCATTTAATGTTACTAAAAATTGTAAAATTTCTAGGATGTTGCAACTGAATGCAATGACAAAGAAATTGATTTAGAAATGACCGATCAAGGAACAGGAAATTCTCGGGATCCATATTCCGTTGAAATGGAATCACAATCAATCAGCTATATGCTAAATCTTTTTGTTGCAAGCCGGAGCAATGTCATCCCGCTTTCAAGTCTTCACAGTCGAATCAGCAATTCACAAAATGACGAACTTTATCGTTACATTGGTTCAAGCAGTTTAAAGCGCCGTCAATTCATTGAACGTCGGTCATACATTTTTGGTATTACTGAAACAGATGGCGTTTATCTTCAACCTGCAGAAATTTATTCAACTGTCTGCATGCTTGCTGGTTTTCTTCTTCGTCGAGGTGGTGCTGCACCATCTGATGCATTATTCAGCTTTTTTCATAATTCAAACATCATTCATCGTCTTATGAAAGAAAGTATTGGACATGTTCGCGGGCGTTTTGTTGATTTTCTAAATCGGCATCCATTCGTTTTTTCGCCCTTTCCTGCCAAATTTTTTGTTTCTGTTCGTCGTAACATTCCATATTTTGATTATCACGCTTTCATTAAAAAGGTAAGAATTACTAAATCGACCAAAAAAATATATATTTAAATTAAATTTTTTTAGCATTATCCAATGTATTCCTCCGTAAATGTTCAAAAACAAATTTCTTACAATAATACAACCGCAGTTGCAATGATTATGCAATATGGCAATAATCATTTTGGTGGTGTTGGAATGATGGGCGAAGATCCACTTACTCCTGGAGTTCGTCCCCCTCCAAGTGCAAGTTGGTTAAACAATGAACCACTTACACCAATTACAAATTCTGCACCTGCTGGGGCTGTCCCACAACTTGCTGCTCCACCATTACGTCCAATTGCACCTGTAATGCATAATATGCTGTCAAACAGCACCTCAAATGACTTCTTATCCCGTTCTGATCCCTTTACAAATTCCAGTCCTCCTTTAAATGATTTTAAACGCATGACCGCTGATGTTGGAATTCAAGCTTCCAACGAGGTAATTAATTTATACAAAATTTTTAAATCGAATATTAATTTTTTTTGTTTATTAGGTTGGCGTTGGTGTAAACTTGGGTTGTACCTGTAAATGTAACTGTGGTGCAAATCGTCAACAAAATTTACGTGATGCAAATGGTTTTATACCATTTTATAATGGTCCATCAAATTTTTCACTTTTTGGTAATGGTGCATCCCCACCTCCGCATGAATTAACTCCACCTGGAATGGCCATCTCTGAAGATAAATTCTTTTCTCGTTCTGTCATCCAAAAAGAGCCAACTTTTTCTGCTGCACCTGGGGGACCTGTTTCTCGTACACCATCTAGTCAAACACCGGTAGAAGATTCAGAACGGGTCTATGATCCATTTGCCTATCAAATGCCTTTACAACAACAACTTCGTTCACTTAAATTGTAAAATGTTAAAAGTCTATTATTAATATTTTTTTTCTCTAATCTCGATTCTTTAAAATTTGTTTATTTCTTTCCTACGCAATACTCAAAAATTTGCCCCGCGGTGAGGCTTTTGTCATCCGGGTAATCATTTCTAAAAAATCAAGCTTGTTACAATGACGTATTAATCTGATATATAATTTACAATTTTATTATCTTCTCATTGCCAAAAGCGAGATATTCATATGTTTTAAAATAGTTTCTGATTTTTTTTTCTAAATTTATATATATTTTTTTGCAATTCAATATTGGTATCTCAAAAACTTTTCTTTATACGTAGTTTTATATTCATTTTCCTGTGGCATTCTTTTTAAGCAGGGTTATAATTTTTCAAAGCATACTCTTATTCTTCTTTTCTTTTTTTTGTAGAGCTCTTTTTATACTGCCAAATTTTTCCTTATCATTAAAAATATAATATTTTGTTATTTTATTTTATTTTTGCCTCATTTTCTATCCTGGTACCCCTTTTTTGTCGCATTTTTGTTTTTTCAATGCAGCTTTCAAAAACAAAAAAAATTATGCTTATGATCCAGGATATATCCTTTTTGATTTCTTATTATTGTTTATAATATTTCAGGGGATTATAAAATGTAATTATTCTTATTTCCCATATATATATATATATATTATGCTTAGCTCTATCCCTTCTTCTATCCTTTTATATACCCCTGTTTAAAGTTGATTAAACTTTTATTATTCATTTTTTGGTGAAACGTGTTTTATTTTGGTGATATCTAAATATTATTCATATTCATGCCATATTATTAACTGTTGTGATTTGTGCTTTTTTTGTGTATTTCTTCTTATCATGCAATTATCACATTTTTTTCAAATTTTAATATTTTTCTAAAATTTGAGATTTTGTTTTTTTATTATTTAAATAATAATGTGTCATCTGCCGTGCTTTTCTAATTTTATGTTTCTATTGTATTTTTGCTCATATTTTGCTCACTTTTGAATTCAATTCTTTTATTGTTTTTTTTTGCCTTCTTGGTCTTCATTTTATATCGATATCTCAAATATATTACTATTAGCCGACTAAACACATTCCCCAATTGTGCTCTTTAAATATATTTTTTTTTGCTTTGTTATTCGCATTTTTTTTCTATGTGTTTTTTTCTCTGTATCCAGTTATTTGCTCAATTATCTTGCAATGGTGTTTTTTTTTATCTTCCTGTATAAGTTTTAAAAAAATGCAATGTTATTATATTTAGCCAAATATGGAATGATCCAAAGAATTCAGGTCTCTTGATATTTCTTTTTTTCTTATAATTTAGATTTGCATTTTTTCTATATATAATATCTCTCTCTCTTTTTCATGCACGTGTTATCTTTTTCTTTAATCCTGACACTTTCAACCCAAAAAAACGAACCAAATTTTTATTATTGTATTTTCTTTTAAATATCTGGTAGTGTTTATTATTATTATTTTTTAAATATATTTCAAGAAATTTCTCTCTCTCTCTACACTTAAGTCAACTCATGAAATTCTCGTCTAGCCACTGTATTGCCTCTACAGAAAATTTTTAAGTCTTTCAATTTCTTTGATTTCTCTCATTTAAATTTTTATATATTTTTTAAAAAAATAATAACGCGTGCTTTTTTTAAAAGTAGTTTTTTCTTAAATATTAATGGTGAAAACATAATTATTATTATCCCAATTATTGCAAAAAAAAGGTTCAAAAAATTAAATATCTTTTTTAGTTTTGCCCTTAATTTTGTTTAGAAATTTCTTTTGTTTCCCAGATTTGCTGCATGCATCTTTTCGTTTTCTTTGGCGATCCTTGAGTAATGAATCCCGGCAGCTTTCTGTATTTCGTTCCCCCAGTGTAGTAAGAATTTTTCTGATTTCTTTCAATTATATCCCCTTCTTTTGCAGCCTTAACATTTTATTTAATTTTTCAAAAAAAATCTTTTATAAAGCCTTTCTTTCTATTCTTCTTCAAACGTGCCCTCTTCCACTTTTATATATAAATTAATCACTGCGTCTTTTATTTTGAACTTTTTTTCTGATGCCTTTTTTTAAAATAGTCAAACCTGGGACATATTCTTCCCTATCATTTTTATCGGTTTTACTAAAAAAATCTTGTTCAGGTTGCAATTATTCAAAAAAAATTATTATTAAATATGTATGTTTTTCGTTTTTCTTCTAAAAATTGTTCACTTATCTTTGTTCGCCTTCTTCAAGCGTTATTACATATTTTCATTTTTGATTATTCGTGTATGAAAACAAAAATTTTGTTTAGCTTTTTTTTGTTGTTTTTTCATTGGTTGAGGGAAATAAAGTTTGGCTAAAAAAAGTTTTTCTGTTTGACACACAAAAAAAAGAAAGAATTATAACCAGTTAAAAAAGTGACACAGAAAAAAAAACATAAACAGCATCCACGCGTCGTCATCTTCCATTACAGTATTCCCATTCTTCAAAAGTGTAAAGGAACCGCCTACAAGAGAGAGAGAAAAAGATGCTGATTTTTTTTCTGTGTTTGCGAGAAGAGGAAAAAAAAGGAGGAGAAGGGCAACTGCTCCAAAAAAGGCTGTTCAAGAACAAGATGAGCACTCAGTGAAGGGCAGTTTGATGGTTGTTGCCATTTTTTGCCTTCTTTCTTTTTCCTTGAACATTGTTATTGTTATCATATATTGTTGATGAAATGGTTGCAGAATCAAGATTACTTCTTCCATTTTCAATTGAAAATTTACTTCGACAAGAGAATCATACGGTATTAGAAGAAAGTTATACCTCTTCATCTGTTGTATCAGATGGTCGAACAAGTACAAGCAGTTCCTCTGGAAGTGGAATCAGCGATTCAAAAGCATTTATTTGTAAAGAATGTGGAAAAGTTTTTAGTGCACATTATAATCTTACCAGGCATATGCCAGTTCATACAGGAGCTCGACCATTTCAATGTAAAGTATGTTTCTTCTTTCAAAAATTCTTCAAATCTTTGATTTCGTTTTTTCTTGCTTTTGCCTTTTTGCTTCTAAATTAAGTTAGTGCAAAGAAGAAGCTTTCTGTAGCCTTTTTTCTCCTTTTAAAAAAGTTCATCATTTGTTTATTTTCATATATTTTTTTCTGTAGATTTGTGGAAAAGCTTTCCGACAAGCATCAACTCTTTGCCGGCACAAAATTATTCATACTGAAGAAAAACCTCACATGGTTTGCTATCATTTTCTTTTTTTTTATATTTTTGGTTTATATTAAATTTTTATTCAGTGTAAAATATGTGGCAAAAGTTTCAATCGATCTTCAACCCTAAATACTCACATAAGGATACATTCAGGTATGTTTTTACAGTAAGACTTTATAACATATTTTTGAGTAAAATTGGTTTATTTATTAAAAGTGGAAATTTAACTGTTTAATTTTACGGTTGTTAGAAATAAGTAAATTTGAGTAAAACCAACATAAAACATAGAGTAGCCATTTTATGATATTATGGTTTTATTTTCTTTTGTTTAAAACGTTTTAAACAATTTTAACATTTAGTTAAAATTTCGCAACGTGTACTAAAAAAACGTGTTTAACAGTTTTCACTATTGTTCAAACAATTATCATAAATTTAAGTACAGTAATCAAGACAAAAATAAGTACTTTTTTCTGTGTTGATTGCAAATTTGAGCCTTAATTTTGCGTGTATCATGATTACGGTAGCTTCCTGTGATATCGCATTTCGGTTCCAGAGTTTACTGTAGTGTTTTGTAGCACAAATCTTGTTGCGCTAAATTTTTGCTATTATAGTTATAAACCTATACTTAAGTTTTCAATTTTCTATAAACCAAAGCAGCCATAGCAATTCATTTCTTTTTAGGTTTCAAGCCATATGTTTGTGAATACTGTGGAAAAGGTTTCCATCAAAATGGAAATTATAAAAATCATAAGCTGACACATGATGGTGAAAAGAGATATAAGTGTTCAGTGTGTTCAAAAGCTTTTCATCATTCATATAATTTAGCATTTCATATGCACACTCATAATGATACAAAACCCTTCACATGCCAAATTTGTTCAAAAGGTTTCTGTCGCAATTTTGATTTAAAAAAACATTTACGAAAAATTCATCAATGTGATGATGGTATTTAAAGTTTAAAAAATTGAATAATGGTTTAAATTTATCTGGTATTTTTTTGGATAAAAATAAAGTTTTCTTGATTTTGTTAAAACTATTTTTTATTTTTTTTAAATTTCAATTTGTGTCTTTGTCTTTTTTTGTTTCCGGTTTTAAACTATTTTTTTTAAAAGAAATAAAACAAACAAATTTTTTGAATCTTAAAAAACATCTTATAACACTTTTGTAATGGAGAAACGGGCCATTGAAACTTTCTTCCTCTTTTTTAGTTCTTTTTTAGTTCTTTTTGAGTGATTACAGTATGATACTTCTTTTTCTTCTTCGTTGTTTTTTGGACTAGCGGCTGCAAAGACGACGACGTTAAAAAGCCAATGTGGCGTGTGAGGAGGAAAAAAAGGAGGCAAATAGGCACACGCTGGCGACAAAGCGGCGCCTAGTTTCCGATGCTGAAGAAGAAAAAAATAAAAGTTTTTTTTATTCTTTCGCGCACTTAAACGGATTGAAATTCTTTCTTTCTATCTGTCTTTTTTGCATAATATTAATCTCATTGACAACAATAGAAAGTGGTGTTGCCATTGACTACAGTATATATTCATATTCAATTTAAAGTTTATTTTTTGTGATAGATTCAATAATATAACTAACAATTATTATTCACACCCCTCTGAAAAAAAGTGGTCACAATAAAAGCAAAAGAAAAAATACCCATCATCAACAATAAATACTTGACTTTTGTATGGCTTCCGTTAGTACTTGAAGAAGATTGTTTTCAAGGTTGATAGATCTTTAATAAAAATGTTACTTTATATAAATGTTATTATTATAATGAAGTATGACAGTTTCTTGAAAGAAAAAAAATTTCTATTTGTATTTTTTATAATTCTTTTCTTCTTGTGAAATCAACACAAAAGAATGGCGTACGCGACACTTCATTCTTTTTTTAAGGATGGGCAAATGGTGACCTCGGCAACAATTTAGGATTAGTGCCAGTCATCAAAATGAGAAAGATTAACTAATGTTTTTCTTTTAAAAAATAAATGGATAAAGAAAATGAACGATTAAAGGTAAATAATAAACAAAAAATATACTGAAAAATAATATGCTTTTTATGAGTTTTGTTTGAAACAAAGTTGGGAAGTCATGATCGTACATGTTTGTGCTTTCAATTTAATATTTTGGTTTTAATTAAGAAAAATTTAAACTATTTACATGTTAAATGCCTTCTTGGTATTCATTAAGTATGAAAAGGTTCTTTACATGACATATAAATTTTTCACCTAAAATATACTGTACTTTTGCAAATTTTTATTTTTAATAAATGAATAATATTCCCCAGCTGTTTTTGAATATTTTTCTTTCTTTTTATTAAAGTTCATGCATTTTTACAGAAAAAATATACTGTTTTTATACTTAGCATTTCTTAATAAAAAAATTTCTAAAAGAACAACAATAATTAACTGCTTATGGCATTAAGTACAAAGTACAATAATTTATTACTATTATTACCTTTTTTACCTTTTGCATTTTAAATAACAAAAATGAAACCCTTATAGCTGTTTTTTTTATGATTATACATATGCAGTTTTATAAAAAAATATTTTAGAGTTATTAAAGGCTATGTAACAGAAAAAAAAAGAAAATTATACTACCAAATTTAATGCTACGCCAGCATTTTTTGACACTAAATGCTTTAGCTTTTTTTCGCGTTAAAACCCTGCGTTTTAACGTTTCATGCTCTCATTTTTCCTCTTTTTTTCATCGGTGGAATTATAAAAAATAATGCTGCTTTTTTGGACTTGAATAAATATATTTTTGGAAAAAAAAATATAAAAAAGGGAGACAAAGTTTGAAACAAATTTTTTTACAACTTTCTCAACTTATTTTTCTTTTTATAAAAAAAGCTTTAAAGTTTGAATTAATAATATATATATGTGCCGATAAAAATTAATAGCAAAATGCAGCATGCCATTGTCGTTGTTCTTGGGGATATTGGTCATTCTCCAAGGATGGGCTTTCATGTTATGTCTTTAACTGCAAAAGGTGTTCCAGTTCAATATGTTGGATATCAAGAATCAAAACCAAATGATCGTCTTCTCAATGATCCACTTGTTACGTAAGTGATACTTCCATTTTATGATAAATATATTTGCTTTCCTCTTTCAGAATTATTCCAATTGCTCCACCACCGCCAGTTTTATCAAAACTTCCATCAATTTTATCATTATTTTGTAAACTAATATGGATGCTTTTTACTCTATTTGGCACTCTTTTCTTTAGAACTAAATATTCAACAAGTTTAATCTTGGTTCAGAATCCTCCGGGTGTTCCAACATTACTATTTGCATGGGCGGTAAGTTTATATTCTCATTTTTGTCTAAATATATCACCCAACACAAATATATTTAGGCTTCAAAAATTAAAGGTGCTGCGTTTGTAATTGATTGGCACAATTATACGTCATCAATAATACGGTATAATTATGATTTGAATGTTGAAGCTAAACAACTTAGAATTACTCAAAAAATTCTTAAACTTATTGCTGATTGTGTTGCAGCCTTTGAAGGATGTTTTGGAAAATGTGCAACTTTTAATTATTGTGTTTCAAATTCAATGAGAATTGATTTGAAGAAAAGATGGAATGTTAATGCTGCAACACATTATGATCGACCACCATCATGGAAATTCAAGTGTTTATCTGAAGAAGATAAGCATACATTTTTCTGGAAATTATGTGATCATCCTGATTTTACTTCTTTGATCTCTCAAAGTCAAGAATTTGATAAATCAAGTACTGAAACAACACTCTTTTCATACCGTGATAAAGATGGAACTGCAAAATTACGTAATGATCGACCACTTTTGTTAATTTCTTCTACGAGCTGGACAAAAGATGAAGATTTTGGAATTTTATTAGACGCACTTAGAAAATTTGATACTTCTCCACCACCAAAACGAAGTAGTTTAATGTTACCAAAAATCTTTGTGGTTATAACTGGAAAAGGTCCCATGAAAGAACAATATTTAGAAACAATAAATAATATTCGATGGCGCTATGTTACCATAGTTACCCCATGGCTTGAAGCAGAAGATTATCCGGTTATGTTAGGATGTGCAGATCTTGGAGTATCTCTTCATGCATCAACTTCGGGTAAATATTTTGACCAGTTTTTTTGCAACACTGAACTTAAGAAATTATAGGTCTTGATTTGCCGATGAAAGTTGTGGATATGCTTGGATGTCGTGTTCCTGTTTTGGCAAAGAAATTCGATGCCATTGGAGAATTAGTGAAGCCAACTAATGGAAAATTATTTAAATCTATGGAAGAATTGTGCAATCTTTTAGTTGAAATGTCTTCTGGATTCCCTGAAAATTCTGAGGTAACTTTAATTCACTTTTTTGTATGTTATAATTGTTTCTTCTTTTCAGAGTTTAACTCAATTGAAGAATCAACTTCTTGAAGAATATTCTGGTAGTTGGGAAGCTCAATGGGATGCAAATTTTTGGCCGCCTATTGAAGGACTTCTTATGTCTAAGATTTTTGATAAACGCCGGCGGGAAAGATTTTCTGATGATGGATACAGTGATGAATCTGATTGATAAAAAAAAACTAAAAAGCTATAATTCACTTTCAACTAGTCATTCTTTTTGTACCTTTAATTAATTTTGTTACTTTTTTAATATGTTTTTTAATAACTTATATCATTAATTTATATCAAATTATTAGTTTAATATCGCGTAAAAACAACCAAAATATACGGAATTTTTAATAAAAAAAATAGCATCGAAGAATGAAAAAAATAACTGAATTTCTAATAGAAAGCGTTTTCCACGACAAAACATATCAACATGATGTAACGTTGATGTTTTTATTACTTTTGGTACATATATAACTGAATCTATGATATTAATGAAATAATCTAGTCTTTTAATTTTGCTCTTCTGTAAATACATCATAAAATTAAAAATGAAAACCTAGAAATAAATTTTATGATAACACAATTACACTTGAAAAAAATGCCATAAAAGTTTTATTAAATACAAACATATATATAATTAACGCCTATACAAAAATAATTATAAATGATTAAAATAGATAATTAATGCACTAATAATAATAATATGAAATTTAAATTCACTAATAAAATCCATAAAAGTGGGTTGCTGTGGAACAGGAGGAAGGTAGATTGAGCACCGAGAAATGCTAGAAAGAGAATTACGACTAAAAAAAGAAGGATTAAAGAGAGGGTACTGTATAAAGAAAGAACTTACGCTTGTCGTCGACGTCTTAAGATTGCAAGATTTTTATTTTCTAATTCAAGTTGTGCTGCAGCACGAATTGCTTCTTGAAAACCATTTCGATTGAATCCAACAGGTGGAACATATAATGATTTCAGAGGAGGACCAGAACGACGTGGTGAATTACCATTTGCAAGAGTAGAAGAACGTTGAGAAGATGAAGAAGGAGCTAAAAAAACAATTTTATCAGATGTTAACAAAAAAATTGAATACATACCGTAGCGATTTAGACGAGTGTCACCAAAAAGATAATTTCCATTACTTCCAATTTGTGAATAAGTACTACGGAAGTTACCAAGTGGAGCAGAAGGCAAAACTAATGAAGAAGGTGGTAGTACTGGAGGAGGAGGAGGAGGAGGAGGAGAAGAAGAATACATATTATAATAATAAAAGCATAGACGTGCAATCTCATGAATAGTTTGAAATTGAGATAATAATGAAGAATTTCCAGATGGACCAGCAAAAACAGTATCAGCATTTTGAGTTGCTTCAGTTAAAGCAGCAGGTACAGTTGGTTGAGCTGCTTCAGTTAAAGCAGCAGGTACAGTTGGTTGAGCTGCTTCAGTTAAAGCAGCAGGTACAGTTGGTTGAGCTGCTTCAGTTAAAGCAGCAGGTACAGTTGGTTGAGCTGCTTCAGTTAAAGCAGCAGGTACAGTTGGTTGAGCTGCTTCAGTTAAAGCAGCAGATACAGTTGGTTGAGCTGCTTCAGTTAAAGCAGCAGGTACAGTTGGTTGAGCTGCTTCAGTTAAAGCAGCAGGTACATGTGATGATGTTGAAGTTGTAGGTCTTGTACGTTTAATACTATTTTTACGACGAGGGTAATGTAAAAAAAGATTCAATGGTCTTTTTTTACCACCAGGAAGTGAATATCGTACACCACGAAGAACAAGGAGTTCCTTCAAAGCTTGATAAACTTCTTCCAAAAGTTGGCGTTCAGCTGCTACAAGCACTTCATAATTATTTGGTATCTCCTTGATCACGGGTACAACATTTATCCGCAATTCTATAAAAAACAGTATTAAAAAAGTAACAATCACATCGAAACGAAGGCCAAATTTTGTGAGACATTTTGGCATTCGTTTTTTAAAATTCTCTCGACAAAAAAGGTCAATTTCTCGAGGACAAACACTTTGTCAAGCGTCTCACAAAATTGTGCTTTTTCTTTGAAAAAAATTTGATGTGCAATATTTTAAAAAAAACATACTTTTCTTTACAGTCTTCGAGACAGATGGCTGAGCTAAAATTGATTTGAGTTTTGCTGAAGCATCTAAAAAATTGCATTAAATAAAGATTTATGAATTCAAAGAAACCATACCTTTTTCAGGACGAATTGAATTATTATTATTATTCTTCATTCCACCACGGGTTACGAAGATAAATTTGAACGATAATCAGCGGCAGATGTGGTGAAATTGCTTCCAAACAAAAATCAACGACAAAAATGTCGAAAATGAAGAAGATTGTGGATTATCAAAAATGAAAAAGATCGTGGAAGCATTTCTTATGCAAATTTTCAAAAAAACATAATTTTTTGTCTTGAATAAAAAACATATACAAATTTCCGATGATAAAAAATTGCAGCCAGAAAATCTTGTGATATAATTTTCATTTTTTAACGAAATTGATCAAATTAAAATAAAAATTTTCAAGTTACAGTAAGACTTCTATTTTTGTTTAAAAAATTAAAAAGCGCTTTTTTGTTTCGTGAAAACTTAATGATTGCAATTTAGTGTTTCTTCGTTTTGGTAATATTGTTAATAATATCCTATATTAAAAATATTAATAAATTATTGAAATAAAAGTATGATAAATATTTATGTTTTGCAATACTTATGATACGGTATAATTATTGTGTGTTAGCAGCAAAAGCAGCGTGGCAAAATGTTCTTTTTATTCTTCCATGTCACCGCGTTCTAATGCAAAAAAGAGACCGTGTCGTGTATTTATTTTTTGTCTTTGCATAATTTTTTCTGTATTGTTTAAGGCTTGTTATGATAAAAGAATAAACAATATTAACCAACCACAATGTCTTATTTTCGAAGCTTTTTTGGTCCTGGTGGTGAATCTGAAAAAGAAACGGGTGATGAGGTTGTTGAAAAGTTGGTATTACGTTTAGAATGCTCAACATCCATTGAAGATCGACGGGATGCTTTAAAAGCTTTACGCTCAATGTCAAAGGTTTATCTAATAAATATGCATGTATATGTTTCTATAACATAATTTACTTTATAGAGCTGCAGATTATCGGTCGCTACACTTGGATTAAATTATTATATTGAAATTCTTGCAACTGAAACAGATGTAAAAGAGCTGGTTGGATTAATCTTGGAAATTCTTAGTGAATGTTTAAGCTCTGATGATGAAACGGTTGAGCACGATGAACTTGGAAGTCAGCTTACGGCAATGCTTTTGAATAAGCCTGAATTTCTTAATGCAATGTTTCGAATATTAGAAATTCCTGATTTTTTGGTTCGTCGTAATGCTGTACAATTAATGACAACATTAGTTCGACATTGTCATAAAGAAGTCCAAGATGCAGTTATTGCTCAACCAATGGCTGTTTCAAAGATTGTTGATCTTTTGCATGAAAATCGTGAAGTAATCCGTAATAATGTTGTACTACTTCTTACTGAACTTGCTCGTGGAGATACTGCATTACAAAAACTTTTGGCTTATGAAAATACGTTTCAGTTATTATTTGATATAATTGATCAAGAAACTGCTGACAGTATGTTTTTTATATGATGGCGGCTTTTTGTATGGCTATAATATATATTTTAGGTATCGTTGTTGAAGATTGTTTATTTGTTGTTCTCAACTTATTAAAGCGAAATTCCAGTAATCAAGAATACTTTCGTGAAGCTAGTCTTGTTCAACGTTTAACTGAACTTGCTCGAATGTTTCTATGCCCACCAGAAGATAGTCCTGATAATTTGGTAACCGAATGGCCAGAACAAAAAACTTCAAATTTTATATTTATTCTTGAAATTGTTCGAAGCCTTGTTTCTCCAGTTGATAATATTCATAGTACTATTCATGCTGCTCAAAAAGTTCTTATGCAATGTAAAATGCTTGATTTACTTTCCATGGTTTTAATGAATGATTTTGGTGTTAGTGTTGAAGTATTGAGCGAATCAATTGTTACTGTTTCGGAGATTATTCGTGGTAATTATTCATGTCAAGATTTTTTTGCTCATTCAAGTCTTAATGAAACTCATCGGTATGTTATTCTTCACTATTTTCTGTTTTACAATAATGATTTTATAGGTCTTCTTTACTTGTTCTTCTTAAAGCAATGACTGTGGATAAACAACATTTTCGAGTTCGTAGCTCTGTTTTTTATTGCTTCATTAGTTTTCTTTTTGACAATCTGAATGGTAAAACTCAAGCTATTGAATCTTTACTTCCATCTGAAAATCAGGAAGAAGAATCCTATGCAATTGGTCAACATATTTGTCTTGCCATTTTGAGCACAGAATCCGTTCAAGTTTGGTTTGGAGCTTGTATTCTTCTACATTGCTTGATCGATGCTGATGACCTCAAGACTCAATTATTACGTGTTCAACTTTCAATAAATGATAGTGAAAATCCCTCTTCATTACTTACACATATCAGCCGTCAATTGGTTTGTTTTTTCTTTTTCATTTGCAAATACTAATAGCTTACTTTTCATTCAGATTAATTTGGGACCACGAAAATTACAAGTTCGATGTGGTATTTTAATGCTTCTTGCAACTTGGCTTCACAATTGTAATCCTGCTATTGATGCATTCCTTTCTTCTGAAGAAAATCTTCATTTTTTAACTACAGAAATGAGTAAGTTTTTTTTTCAAAGCATTAGACAATAGCAAATTGTCATTTCTTTAGTGGATCATGGTTCGTATGATGTAAATGAAGGTGAAAATCAACTTGTTCGAGGATTAATTGCCTTCTTATTGGCTATTTGTATTAATGATTGGAAACCAGAAAATCCTGAAAAAAAGTAAAGCTTTTGTGTTATGGATATTTTTATTACTATGTATTCATAATTTAGAGTCTCTTTTACGCAATTAATTGATAGAAGAGTTGGGAAAGAACGTCTTGCTGAAGCATTGGATGCTTTTAGTCGTTCAGAATTTTACATTCTTGCTGCTCAGCGCCCCCAACCATTAGCCAAAAATCCACAAGAGCTTAAACTTGAATATCAATTTACAAAATTATTTAAACAACTTGAAGGTAACTTGTTTTAAATTTTTTGTGACAGTTTTACGTATTTTAACTTTTGCAGCTGATCTTTTAAAAACTCTTCGACCAAATGGTGATCTTCAATCGACAAAAGTTTCTGAAACTGTTGTTTCATCGTATAAAAAACTTATCAAACAACAGGATGATACAATTGCTGCTTTGAGTCAAGAATTAGCTGCATTAAAAACAGCTGGTGAAGTAAAATCTGAGCAGAATGGTATCGTACAACAACCTGATAATCATCTTGTTGAATTACAAAATAATCATTTAATCGAAAGTTTAAAAGCCGAATTAGCTGCGAAAGATGCTCGAATTATTGAATTAAGTGATGCATATATTTGGGTTGAACAAGCTAAGGCGTAAGTTCCAATATTTTTAATAGAAACAATATTATTTATATTTGAATTTTTTAGTATGAATGAAAAATGGCAAGCTGAAGTTGCAACCCTTCAAGGATGGCTTCAACAATGGCAGAATTATCATATCGAACAAGTAATTTATAAAACTTTGTTTTCATGTTTTTTACAGTATGCTTTTAGCTTCAAAATCCTTATGATACTTATTGCCAACAACTTACTGCAGAATGTCGCAATTATGAAACTCAACTTGCTCAAGGATGGTCTTCTTATGAAGCATTAACAACTCAATTTGCTGCGCAAACCAAAGAATTAGAAAACCTCAAAATTCAAATTGTAAGTTTACAACGGAAGACGGGCCTTGGATCGGGATGATTAAACATAGATCGCTTTGCTTTTTACGATTATTTTTGTATGAATAAATTGGGATTAATTATTTTCAGGTGCAAGACTATAAGCTTTCATTTTTGGATAAAAATTAGAAAACTAAAAGTCTGTGTCCTAAAATTGAAATTTTATGGTCTTACATCCGAAAATAGTTAATCCTAATTTATTCATACAAACATTCTCGTAAAAAATGATCTAGGTTAAATCATCGTGATCCAAGACCCGTCCACAACTTAACTATTCATAGGCCTCTGCTCAAAAGCCTCAAGATTTTTCACCTGAAAAGCATGCATCTGGTAATGAAAAATATGAAAAACTTGTGAAAGAACATGATGATTTACTTTTATTATTGGCTGAACAAGACTCTAAATTAAAACATTACAAACAACGCTTAAAGGAACATGGTGAAGCTGTTTCTGATAATGAAATGGATGCTTAATTTTCAAACAAACAAAATCACTTTATATTTATACTTTTTTTGTAACTTATTTTTAAAAAATTAATTTATTAATGTTAGTATAGAGAATTATTAAAATTGTTTTGTTTTCTTTTAAAAATGACAAATGTTGTGCCTGTTAAAATGGTATATTGGTTATATTATGGTGATAAATTATTTTATTTGGGGGTTTTTTAAAGAATACACAACAATTTAAAAAAACAATATTCTTTTTAAATTGTTTCTCCTTTTTATGCAGCTCCTTGTGTTCCTCAAAATTAAATTAAACAACACCACATTGTTAAAAGGCTTTGTAAATTTGTTTTGTTTAATCATTTACCAAAAAATTGAATTTAGTTAACCCGGAAAAAAGGCGGAAAATGGAGTGAAAGGCGTTGTTTTGTGAAAAAAAAGTAAAGAAATTGTTTTTAGGATTTTCAAAAAGGAACCATGTAAAATAAGTATTTATCAATTAAAAAAACAATGCCATTATTGTCATAAAAGTGGTGGGCACGCAATGCTTCCGAAAGTGGCTCTTCAAAGTTTTCATAAAAAATTCATTTTTTTATTTTGTTTCACATTTGGTTTATTTAAAAAAAGATGAATACTGGAATTACTTCTTCTTATTCCTCGTTTACCCTGGATCGAGATTTTCAAGTCCGATTTTTTGGTTGGGCATTATTATTTCTTTGGGTTGCTGCAATGGTTTATATTGCAAGAGATTTTTTCTTTCCTTCATTATATGGTCCTGAGATACGTGAAAGCCGTTTAAACAAAGATGAAAGTTACGGTAGGTTAAAAAAATAAATTTTTCACCTATCCCAGAAAAATAAATTTTTAGATCAATTGCTGTTAAATACAGAAGAAATTGGAGACTTTGTTTAAACACATTTTCTTTATTAATCTCTATTTTTGTCTAAATAAAATAAAACATATTATAAAAATAAAAATTCAGAAACCATAAATGGCATCTGACCGGATGTACATGAATAATTATAAAAAGTGATAACAATAAGTGAGAATTAATTATAAATAAACAGCGAGAAGAAAGCAAAAAATGGATTTAAGCAGTCGAAAAAACAAGAAGGAGCTTCATTGGACGATAATGAAGTTTCCTCATTAATGGAATAGATAATACTTTTAATACAATACAAAAAAACAGGAAATAATGACCAGAAATATTAATAAACTACTTATTCTTTAAAATTGATAACAATTTGCTTTTGTTTTGGATCATCAAATCTATCCATTGTTTGTACGGAATTTAACATTAAGAATGCAAAAGCAAGTACCGAAACGAGAATAAGTGTTACAATGATGCCCATCCAAGTACCTTGATTAAATGTTGGAATACAATCAGTTGTTCTGGAACCAAAATAAGGAATCTTTGAACCATCATCTACATCAATACCATTTCCTTGGACCTAAAACATTTTATGTTTCTTTTAATAAATATGAAAATGTTTACCTGGAAGTTATTCAAGATAATTCCAACAATAACTTTAGACGAGGTGTCATTCTTTTGGAACAATAAAGCAGGAGTAGATGAACATGCATAATTGTAACCATAATAAGCTCGAAAACTTGATCCATCAACATTTGTAGCATTAGCTCCTGATATCGTTACATCATCTGTCAACCAACCACTGCCTTTTTTAATTGTCAAACCATCAAGTGCAGCTGATGCTAAATCAATTCCAGTATTTGAAATAAAATTGAGCCTATAAAATTACTTTTAAAATTTAAATTAAACATCTTTTAAACAAAACATACGTTAATGTAAAACCACTAGAAATTGACATTACAACTTCATTATTCAAATGGAGCTCACGTGCTGTATTAATTTGATAATCAATTTTGAAACTAAATATCAAAGATAAAAAATACAAATTAAAACAAATAATACCTAAATGGTGCACCATTTGTAAAATTACTGGGACAGTTGACAGATGAAGTTTTATCATATGCATAAGAATCATTAGCAACGGATAAAGGTAAGGCATATGCTCGTTGAACACCACCGAGGGAAGATTTATCCAAAACAAGGATTGTAATACCTTCTAAATAAAGTAAGCAGCTGTGTGTTTTTTTATCAAATGGATCAGCACTAGAATCATGATAAGGTGGAAGTACAATTGCAAAAGATTTTGGCACTACAGCTCCATTATTTTGACGGGTTTGTAAAGAACCTTTACGTGGTTGAGCTGGACGTTCATCATTACTACTTGCAAAGTCAACATCTTCAACAGCAACAGCAACCCGTTTAACACGTTCAACCTGAAAAAAAAGTGTATAATACAATATTGACGTTCAAATATGTATGAATAACTTACTTCTAAATCATTAGAATTTTCTTCAGCAACGCAAAATATGCCAAGTAATGCGAATATTAATAAAGTATAAAATATGTGCATATTGCTGAAGATGTGCTAAAAATTACAAGTAATAGATTTTCAAATGTTTCAAGATTTACAAAAAAAACAACACGTTTAAATCAATGCAATCCGGGAAAAAGTCACTCAAAAAGTGGTAAAGATTATCGAATTGGTCTTTGGAAAAAAAAGTATTGACTTGACGACTAGAGATCAGCGAATTCAATTCGCTTCAAGAAAAAAGCTATAGAAAATTTTCAAAAAATTTCCCCGGCAATGTTTGTAAAAAATAAAAACGGGCTTACTTACCTATAACGGTCTTTTTTTATTTTATCGTTCTCTTAAACTAAATTATCTCTATAATACTTTTAATATAAGATGGTTTAGATCGAACGAAACTCATCAAAAGATTTATTTTCACTGTTGTAATTTTACAATTTTTAATTTTTGTTGTTTTTTTTCAATTTCGTTTATCTGCGTCTCGCAAATCGCAAAGCCCTGTTTAACCATATCTTTTTTGCAGGCCATGAATACATCTAACCATGAAGAAGAGAAATCAGAAGAAACTCAGCAGCCATCAACTTCTACTTCTCCACAAATATTTACAAAAAGTAGACAAAATGGAGTTAGTGAATTTTATACTACTTCTTATGCAAAGCTTACAAAAGGTAAGTAATGTTTTAGCATATTTTTATAATTATTCTTAAATTTAGACAACATTGAATTAATGAAAGTTAACAATAATCCTCAGAAGAAGTACTACTTTTTTGATGAAAATGAAAAGCTTCAAGTTTATCAAGTTGTAAAATCGTCTGTTATTGAAAGCCTCAATGAAATGAAACAAAATTTTACATTAGAAGAAGGACTATTGGTATTCCTTGCTGCAGAAAGGGTAAGATTGAGTTGTTGTTATGTTTTTTAAAACAAGGAAGGATGTTTTAGTTCAATGATCCTACGATGGCAAAACTGTACGGCAGAACGGATGATGAATGTATACAAATTTTTACAAGCATTGTTAATAACCCAGAAGTTTTTGGTGCTTTACAAGATGCATTTCGTAAAATGAATCCTGGACAAATTCATAAGCTTATGTGTAGTCTTCCCTTTACTGAACAGGAAGATTCAATTATTAAAAGATTAGATAGTACACAACCTCCAACGAAAAATGACTTACATAATCTTCAAAAAGAATCTTTTACATATTTTCGGGGTCGTCGAGCTATGGCATTACGATATTCTCAACTTTGGACTAATAAAAAACTTGATAATCAAAAATGTGATTGTATGCCTTCGTTAACGGTATGTTTATCAGTTTTAAAAAATGAATAAAATGTGAATCTTTTTTAGGAGAATACTATACTACCATTTCATGATAAATTTTCTGCCGCTACACTTAAATATTTGACAGCATGCTCTACACCTGAATTGAATGAAACCTTAAATTTTGCTGAAAATGTTGCTGCTGTTTCACATTTATGTCATTCAAGCGTGAATTCAAGTGAATCTGATATTTTTGGAAAGCTAATTCTTAATGAACAAGTTTATGATATTCACAATGATAAAATTTTTGTTTATATTGCAAGCGGCAAATTATACTTTCAACCGGCTTTAGGAAGTAGGTTACTTATAGTAATGATCATTTTCTTCAACATTTTTAAATCATTACATTTTAATTTGTCTAAAATACTATTTACCTAAAAAAATTTATGAAAGACCTTTAGTCACTACTTTTTTCAATGCATTTTATACCATTGTTAAATAAGCAATTAACACCGTTGATTGAATTTGTTTTTTTTTTCAGGGGAAGTATCATACTGTAGTCATATTTGTGTTAAAATATCTGATGCGAAAATAACATTTATGAATGCATTTGGTATTGCAATCTTGGTAAATGGTGTGACTTGTTTATCTGGTCAGAAAGTTGTATTCCCTCACAAGGGCACTTTCGTTATTGCTCTTCCTAATTTTGAAGTATTTTCTTACACTGCTGATACCAATTATGTTTGTAAAACACTTAACAGCTTAAAGTATGTTTTAACTTTCTTACAGGTAATAGTGAACCAAATTTTAATAAATGTTATTTTAGGAATATTCCACTATCTCCAGATGTACCTGATAAAATACAACCAGATTTCGTTGAACAAAATATTGATATTAAAGATTCTAATATTACTGATATTAGTACTGAAGAAAATAGAATTAAGTCTGTTGTTTGGATTTTTCGTTTTTAGAAAATTAATTCTCTCTTTAGGAATGAACAAATGGAATCTGTAATTGTTCCTGAAAAACCAATTAAAGTTGAAAGAAGAGAAATTATTGAAGCATTACGGCTTTTTCAACATCCTTCTGATGAATATGATCTTATTCCGATTCCATATGATCTTCGTAGAAAAGCTAGAATGCGTGATATCGAAGGCTTACCAACTAAATTTCCATTGGATGAAAATTTATTGCCAGAATATGTACTTTACAAATATTTAACATTTATTAATCCAACAAAATCTGAGATTCCATGTGATTATCTTGCCTTTCAACAATATTTGAATGATGAAATGTCTGAAAAATTAAAGTTATCAAAGTTTATTAAACCTGATTCATTCAATTTGGCAATGATTCCAATGTCTGAAAGTGTATCCGGCGCTGATCAATATAATGTACAATTACAATCTTTATTACAACCAACTCATGTACCACCTGCAAAATATGAAAGTGATATTCGATTTTATTCCAATGTTCATCATGTTATTGAAGTCGAAGAAATTCAATATTTTGGTCAACTTCGTACCAAAGTTCCTCCTCCTCCTTCAATTCAACCAACAAAAATTAAAAAACCTCGTATAGAATCTAATATTGAGTACAATGATTTCAAATGTGAATTAAAAATTTTAAATTCTTATACACCTGGTGTACCCAAATATTATCCATATTTTCCACCAAAACCAAGGCTTGTTCGTAATGAATTAGGTCATCCTGTATGGATTAATCTTCCAGAAAAGCCAAAACCTAAAACGGCTAAACGAAATTTTGTCTCTCAGTGATAATTTCAAGGAACTCAAGAAGTTGTCGCGGTAAACTTTGATCCGATCTCTTTTTTCTTAATTTGTAATTTTTTTATGTTATTTTATTAACCAGATTTCTTGCATAATCTAAAAGCAGATTGTTATTGAGATCATGTCTAATATTTTTTTAATTGTCGTATTTGAATGTTGAATAAATTTCCTAGCATTTCCAAATTTGTTTTTTTGGGACAAACACAATGGATTTTTTGAGTTACGGTAATAACAAATCTTTAATTCAGTCATCATACACAAAAAATAAAAAAGACCAAACATGATATTGGTTTTGGTCTTCAGTTAAAAGTTGTGATTGTTTTTGTTTGAGTAAAAAAGAGAAGAAAAAAATGACATCATTCTATCTTCCCTCTTTTTTTTATTTCACATTTTTAGGCTACAGTTGATTAAACATAATAAAAAACTGCTTTCTCTTGAAACTTTATTTTTATTTCAGTTAAAAAATTATTAATAAAAATTTTGGTTAGAAATTTCATACATTTTGTGCAACATTGACACTGGATTATCAATAAAATTACAAAAAAAAAAATCAATGAATTCAAAAACCTAATTTTTTAAAATACAAATTAAATTTGTACATTCACAAAATTAATAAGCTTTTTAAAAGTCAAACAAAGCTCTTTTTTTGCACCTGCATTTTTATTATTTGTCTCAAATATATAAAAAAATGCTTGACAAAGGGGGAAGAAGATGACTGATCTGAACACACGCGATAAAATGAATATTTATAGAAGCTTGAATCATTGCATGTTTGTCAGAAGAAGAAGCTTAAAATTATTAAATAATAAAAAAATGCATCTCTTAAGCTTTGCAATTTTTTTGATCCTTATTGAAAATTGTTTTGGTCAAGTTTTTCCATTACAAGTTCGAAATAAACGTCAAAATGTTTATTACCTTTGTGGAACATATCCAAATCAGTACTATTCATTTTATCGTAAGTTTTTGTTTGTTTTTGTTTATTTTGCAAAATAATTTGCAGCATGTTGGTACAATCAAAATCAGTGTACAAATGGCGGACGAATGATTGGTGTTGGATGTAGCACGTAATTTTGAGATTATATTTTCCTTCAAATGTCATAAAATTTTAGTTCTGCTCAATGTACTCCATATTATAGTGGAGTATCAGCATGTATAAATGGTTGCTGTTGTACAGTACCAAATTCTCCAACACCAACTGTACCAGGTGGTGGTATTGGTTCTGGTATGAGATTAGTTATTTTTTAAAAATTTTTTAAAAGTACTTTAAGGTTATTGCTCTGATGGCTCGTTATCGTCTGTTAGATGCAGTGCTGCAGGACAATGCTCAACCGGTCAAACATGTAGCAATGGACTTTGTTGCCAAACTACTAACAATGAATGGCAATGTAATTCTTGCTTCCCTGTTTTATTATAAACTTCAGAAAAAATTTTTTTTAGTTGCTTGTGGGGGTCTTGCTGCAATTGCCAGTTGTACCAATAATCAATGCCAACAAGGCTTTAGTTGTACTCCATCAAACTATTGTTGTGAATGCCCGGTTGGTCGAAGCAGTGGCCGTTGTAATAATGGTGTATGCCCCAGTGGATTTACATGTCAAGCAAATGGTTATTGCTGTGCTTCTTGCCCTGGCAATGTTACACCTTATGGCGCATGCCGAAATGGAGCCTGCGGAGGTAGTGCAACATGTCGAGCAGGAAATATTTGTTGCCTTTAAAAAAACTCTGTTACGGACTACGAAAAAAGTGTTATATAAAGTGTCTGAAAGAAAAAAAATAAAACAAATCTTTTATTTTATTGTGACATGCTTTTTTGAAAACAAAAATTTATATACAAGTTTTTAACTACTTCTATGAGCACTGCTAAATCGACTGTGAAATCTTGAACCTTTTCCAACTAAAAATTTTCGAAAAGCAGATCGAAAATCTCTTGAAACTGCGGCATATAGAAGTGGATTAACAGCAGAATTTGCGTAACCAAGCCAAAATGCAATCGTAAAAAGCCATCCAGAAATACATTGATCAATGGGACATGTTTGAAAAGCCTATAAATGTATTTTTGTGTGTTTTTTCGATACAGTAATTCATTGAACATACTTGAAGAATGTAAATAATTGTAAATGGCAGCCAACAAATAGTAAAACAACCGACAACAATCCCAATTGTTCTTGCAACCCTCAATTCTGTTCTAAGTGATTGTCGACTTTTATTTACTGGAGGATAAAAAATCATGCGTTGACTAAAACTTTTCATTACCAATTGTTGAAAATGCTTGAAAAAAAAAACAAATTTACTTGTATTTTGTTGGTTTTTTCTCTGCAACAAATGCTGCTAAAATGGCTGGATACCATATTGCACTTCGAGCTGTTTTTTCAATTATCCCTTGTTGGGCAAAATATTTATTACTTCGAAGTTCCAAAGGTTCAAAATTTTTAGTTTTCATAAACATTGGATTCCCCTCTGAAATACAATATTTTTCATAATAAAAAGTTAAAAATTAAAAATTATTGTTCAAATTACCTTTTTGTGTTATTTCAGTTGTCGTCATCCAGGCATCTCCTTTTTCATTATTTAATGTCTCAATTTTTGAAGGTAAATTTGTTAAAGTTGAAATACTTGATGACCTTTTTCGATGCATCGTCACATACATTTCTTCTTTGGGATTTCCGCTTTCATTATAGTAATGTCGAAAGCTATTACTATGTCCTCGAAAAGATGATTGATATTGAAAATTTTTATTATTTCGACTTCGCATTGAAGAACTTCTTGAAGAATTTTTAAAATTTTTATTTCGATTTCCTGCTACTACTGCTATACCACCTCCACCACCGCCGCCACGATGAACTCTTAAGCATGTGCTTCCGCTTTGTGTTGAAGATACAATCGTTCCTGTACTGGATTGAGATGTTAAAGGTAAAGGTAGCAGTCTTGGACAACGAGAATCTTGTACTGTTTGAAATATTGAAATATTTAAAATTATCTAAAATTTCACAATAATTAAATTTTGAAATTATGGCAAAAAAATTACCATAAAAATTGTTGGTAAAATAAATGATACCATAGCAGAAAATAAAATATAAAAATTATTGCTTGTCATTGGAGTACAAACTTTTGGGATAAATTGTGATGAAATATTATTTATAATAGATGGTTTAATAAGATGCTCTGATATTTGAGATTCAAAAAAGTGTTCATAAATTAATGGTGGAAATGCTAAAAATGCTGATATAATCCATACTGTAGAAATTGTAATTTTTATCATTCTATTTGATGAAATAAAGCGATATTTAATTGGTTGTTTGACAGCCATATATCGATCAAAAGATATTGCTAATAAATTATAAATTGATGCTGTACTAAATAGTACATCTAATGCTAACCAAATTTTGCACCATAGTTCATTAAAAATCCATTCACTATAGTATTCCTGAAAGAATTGGAAAAAAAGGATGAATAAACATGTTTGTTTTCAATAGAAAGGTTTTTACCTGTAACATTGAAAAAGGCAAAATAATAACACCCAGTAAAAAATCTGCTAATGTTAAAGATAATACAATATAATTTGTTGAGGTATGAAGAGATTTTTGTGTAATTAATATGTACAAAACAAATATATTTCCTAATACAACAAAAATATTTATTGAGCCTAAGGTAATTGCTAACGGCAGCGACCAACCCCGATCATGTTCTTCTAACCATATTTCAGACATTCTAAAAAAGAGGTTACTGTAATAGTGAAAAAAAAATTTGCCTTCTTTGGAAAAAACACATCATAAAAAGAAAAAATGCATATGTTCAAAAAGTTTTCAATTTCTTTTTTTCCCTCCTTCAGAATGTATAAAAAAATGAGCTGTGAATGTTCGATTGTTTTGTGCAATTAAACGAAGAAAACATAAGAGACCGGGAGAAAAAGAATAAGAAAAGCCTATCTTAAGGTTGCATCAAGAAGTCAAAAAGTTTTTCTTCTGCTTATTCAAAAAAAAAGTCTCCAGAGAGTTTGTTTTTTTAAACGATAACCGGAAGGGTGGGGGATCGCGTGAAGGGAAAAAGGAATAGCAAGAAACAAGTTAATACAAATTAGAACAAAACATAAAAAAAATTAAACAATTTATAAAAAGTTTCAAATTATTACTGCTTGAAAACACTTTCTCAACAATAGTCATAACAATAAATAAAACAAAAATTATTCTAAAATTTAATTGCCATAACATACGGAAGTCTTTTTTTTTACTGACTAGAACATCTTCATCGAAAAAAATGATTACACTTGAAAATAAAAAAACAAAAGTAAGGAAAGCAAAATTTATTTTAACAATTTTGTGTTCGAAAAAAGGCGCTCTTAATAATCACAAATGTGGCGACAACAATCAAGATTGGCTAAATCTTAAAAGCTTTGAGACGCAACTTCCTAATAGAGCCCATATTTTTTTCTTTCCTCCTTCATTTTTTTTTCTTTCTTCCTAAAAAAAGCGGAAAGCTTTTAAACAAATTCACAGACTAACAACTTCATTTAAAAAGGCCCCCCCTTCTTTGATAAAAAAAGCGAGAGAAAAAACATGAAAGAAAAAGTTCTGTTTTGTTTTTGATATTTTACCGGTGTTTGGTTTTGATATTCAAAAATAAAATAAAATGGAAAATTTTTTTCTTTTTGTATATTTATTTGAAACAACAGTAAAAAGATTAAAAACCTTAAAAAGTTAGCATATTTAAATAGTATTCATACGCGGGTAATCCAGAGATCAAACTGACTAAATAATAAAAAGAGGGGGAAGAAGAAGAAGTTTTGCCATAAAGAATAATAATATTTATAAAAAAAACTATTTGATAATTTGCAAATAGAAAAAAAGAAGAAGAAAGGACCTTCTGCTTTTTTCTATTGTTGAAAGTTCATTGAAATTATGGTAAACAAAGAAAAGGAAAAAGAAGAAGATGCATACAAAAGGAGAAGCACGCGTAATAGTGCATATTTAATGTCTCTTCAAAAAATGTAATTCGAGACAATGTTTAGAATATAAAAATATAAAAGAAAAAAGTCCTCCCGAAACACAATAGATAACAAAAAAAATCTTCATATTTATAAAAAATATTTGAGGAAATTAAAACATCACAAAAAAACGAATAGTCTACTACTTTTCTTCTTCTGTTCCTTTTTTTAACTATTACAGGAGAGAAAAAAAAAGAAAGAAGGAAATAGAAAAAAAATTTATTAATAACAAAAAGCTGTTAAAGTAGGAAGTACTTGAAGTACTCAAAGTTAATGTTTAAAGACAATACCCATACACTTCTTTCTATGTCATGCCGCATCAATTCAGACTTAAATATGAGGATTTAAAAAAAACTTTAAAAATCATTCGGTTTTGGTGAAAAAAGGATGTATTAAATATTTAATTGTAATAATTAAACAAAAACAATCTAGTGAGGATTCCAGAAAACAGAAACCAGAGGGTGGGTGCAATCATTTAAAGTTTAAAAATCATAGTTTTACTCAAACATTTTTTATGCAACCTTTTGTTTGATTGAACTTTTAAAATATTCAAATTAAAAGAACTCTTGAATAATTTAACAAAAAATAATTTATCCAAACTCGGGATTTATTTATCTATTTAATTGAGCAATTAGATATACTATAAAAAAAGGGAGGACAAAAGCTGCTAAAAAATTCTAAAAAAAATAGCAAAAAAACGTCTGCAAAAATAATAAAACAAAGGCTATCATTAACATTTAGAAACAGAACACACTAAAAAAATTGAAGTAAGACTTTTATGAAACCTTATGTTAACCTCATTTTTCATCATCGTTTCCATATGTTTAATACAAGAAAAAAAAGAGAAAACAAAAAGAATAAAAAAAGAGATGAAGTCAGTTTTCCCAAAAGAATTTGCCTTGCCCTCCGGGTGAGACATCGTTTCTGAACGTTATCAAATTTTTTTCGCCGTTTTTTAAAAATAAAAAAATTTAAAGAAGAATAACAAAAAAAATTTTTTTTGCCATCATTTTTTTTGTTTTGATGAAAAGCAATGATAATAAAGGCAAACATCAAAAAAGAAGAAGATCATGACAAAAAAAAGAGATTGTAGCATTGTTTTCGGTAATTTTGAAAAACGCAACTTCTTCATCTTTTTGAAAAACAAATATTTGAGGGGTTTGATTCAGCAGTAGTTGAAAATAGGTATCGCAAACAAACAAAAAAAAAGACAGTCTTCTTTTGACATGAGCAAATTCTTATAAAGAAAAGAAATTAAAAAACAGAATGAGTTTTGATATTTTATTTTGTAAAATTTAAACGCCCTGCTTTTTTCTTGTTTGAAGTTTTATCATTTTTAAAATAAAATATGCAAAAATGGCACCTGTTGCATATTTTTTTGGGGGAGAAAATACAAGTCTAGTGACGTGAATATAAGAGTTCAGTTTTCTCATTGCAAAAAAAAAAAGAAATTTGCATCACTTTAAAACCACATGGCGCATATATTTTTAAAATCAAAGTAGCCTCCTACACGTATAAAAAAAGTTTTTTTCAATGTAAAAAAAATGATGACAGTAGTCTTTGACAGAAAAAAAATAAAAATAGCGCAAGCCAAGCATTTTTAACCAAAAATTTTTTAAAGCCTTTTATAAAATTTTTTATATTTTTATTTTTTCCGGTGTTTTTTTTCTGCTTACGCCATAGACCGCCTGATTGTAGCTTGAATACAAAAAAATACTTAACAACAATTATGAAATACAAAAGCTTTTAATTTTTATAATTATTTAATTACTTTATTATACCCAATTGTTATTACAATACAAAAAAAATTATTAACATTTTTTACAAGTTTTGGAACATAATAAGCTATCGTAGAATTTATTATTGCAAATGCCATTAGCAACATACGCTGAGCAATTTGGAATCTAAAATGGGGAGGAGATTATTAACTAAAAAAGAGCATCTTTTTACTACCTTATCTGCACAGACAGGGGAGTGTTCAAATTTTGGGGTACAGTAACCACAAGTTCGAGCACAATGTTCTGACGCTAAATCTTTGTAAAAAACATTTTTACACATTCCACTATTTAAAAGTTCAATGCATCCAGAACCTTTGTCAGAGCAGTTTTCATTACTTGAACGATCTAAAATTAAAAATGAATTCAAAGAAAATATATTTTTTAAAAGTACAAAACCTGCAGAACTTGTGCATTTTCCCAAGCTATTTAGCTTTGCAATATCCAAAGAAGTAAGTTCAAAATTGTCAACAAGTTGAACGCCCGCCTAAATATAATTTTTTTAAAACATGTTATTATTTTTAAATAATCTAATTACTTTGAGAGGCATCATTGTAACAAGTTTTTGTCCAGTTCGAGGATCACGTTTTCCGAATGCTGTTCCATCATAATGCATAATTGATTGATAATCATATGGATGATCTTTATATTCAACATCATTTGGAGAAATTAAACCAAAATTTGCCATTTTATCGGATTCAACATTTTGATATTGAATTTTGATATATCTATCACGATCAGGACGTTGATGTTCATGTTCTAAGCCAAGAACATGCATAACTTCATGAATTACAATAAAATCATACACGCATCCTTCCGAAAGTGAAAGAAGTTGACGTCCACCTTAACAACTATTTTTAAAATAATTTTTCAAAAATCAAAAATACCTATTTTTCCAACATAAGAATAGCATCCATCCTGTTTATCAATATCAAGATAATTTTTTTGATATGTATATTTTGGGAATCGAAAACAACTAACTTTCTCAATTGCTTTTAAAGAATTTTCAATAATAAGTTTCCTAAAATAGATAATATTCATATTTTAAAAATATAAAAAAAGCTAAATTTAGCATCAAAAATTGTTTTTACTTACTCTGATGTCGTATATCGATTTGATAATTTATATGGTACAATATTATTTTCCCATCTATTGTTTCCTTTTTCTTTAATTGCAACATTTTTGGCACCATTATATTTTCTCATTTGTATTTGTTTTGGAGATAAAACTATAATTTAAAAAATTTAATAATTTTTCTTTTAAAATTTAATTTTTCTTTTAAAAATTTAACAAGGAAGAATTAAGAAGACATACTTATATCGTCATATATAATACTCATATTGACGGCATGAGAAATAATAACAAAAAATGAGATAAAAATATAAAATATCATATACATCCTTTGAAACATTGTTATTGTTTTTTTTGGATGTGAGAAACTGTAATAATAAAAAATTTGAGACAATGTTTTTGCTTTTATACTAATTTCTATCATTTTGAAAAAAAAAGCAAATTTGAAACAATGTCTTTGTTTTTGCATTTTATTCTTTCCTTTTTTTGCTTGCTTCTTTTTTTGACGAGAGATATTCTTTTGTAAGAATACATTTTTTCAAGCTTTTCTTAAAAAATTTAATATTTGTTTACATTGACAGATGTGTTTAAATTAAATGGGCCGGTATTGTCCCAAGGCAAAAATTCATCATCTTCTTCCTTCATCATAATTTTTTATATGTGTTTTGCAAAAGCATACAAAATTAAAGCTATATTTTGAATGCACTTCCTTTTCTTCTTCTTCCATGTATGCGTTTTTCTTCATATTTTAAACGTGATATATTTCTCTTTATTTTGATAATGATGTACTTTAAAAAAATGAAATAAAAAATGTTTAAAAAATTATGTTACTTTTTTTTCTTTTTCAATGACTCAAAAATAAGCTTTCCTGTTCTTCTCCCCAATGCATCACATAAATCCCAACTTAACATTTGAAATAAAAAAATTTTATTTCCTTGAAAAAAAGCAATCAAGAACTTAATAAATAAAAAAGGTTAAATACTTGGAATTAAGTTTGATAAACAAACATGGTAAATAAAAAAATGTTTAACTAAAAAATTTCGTAAATCAAACAATGGAGTGTAAAATTGCAAAATGCAATGTTCAAATTTTAAAAAACTACAGTAATCATTAGAAATGTTAATTAATAGAAAGTTTAATCCTGTTAACAAAAAAAATGCAAAAAACCAAAAAATGTTCAAAATGTCAGAGTATTTTTTTTTCAATGTTTTTTATTGGATTATCCAACTTAAAAGTCAATAGAGGCCTTCGAATATAGATAGGGAAAGTGGTCTTGGAGCGCTTCAGCACTGGACAAATGGCCGAAAGAGAAAAAAAGAAAAGAAGAAAGAAAAGAAGAAAAAAGTGTTCGATTAATTTTTGTTGCAGTCCACTAAATATCTTGACTCTTCAATTCTTTCTTCTTTTCTTTTGTTAATGTTCATTTAAAGATTTTTATTGTTTTGACCATTTTTTTATTATCACATGAATTTTTAACTTTTATTTTGCCATAATTTAGAGAAAACTATGGGTAACAAATCTTGCTGTTTTCGGCGACGCGGGGAACCAACTAAAAAAGTGACAAAACAGTTTGTACCAATTCCGGTAATACACACATTTATCAGTTAAAATATATAATAATAATATTATTTTTCTTTTAAGGCTCCCCCACAACAAAATGGACGAAAAGCTTCTGTAAATTTTTTACCCCATATTAGTGAAAGAGAATTACCTGATGGTAAGAATAAGTTTTATAACAATGTCGTAAATAAAAAATAAAATTTAGAACTTGATCCTGATCCATCCACTCAACCATCTGTACGTCCAACATTTATGGAGCGAAGCCGAAGTGAAATGAAATGTAATAGTTTTTAAAAATTTAGAAAAAACACAAAAATCTTTAATTTTTTTTTCAGTAAAAGATAATCGGCGGTCATTTTATGTCCTTGATATTAACAAGCTGAATGAAACAAGTAATTTAAAAAAATCAAATAGTTGTTCAACAATTTTTCTTGATGATTCAACAATATCTCAACCAAATTTGAAAAATACAATTAAATGTATTTCACTTGCAATCTTTTATCATATTGCAAATAGAAAAAATCGAGAACAAGAAAGATTAATGGAAATATTTGAAGAAAGATTGCATCCAATTTCTGTAAAAATTGATTTGATCGTTTAACACTATTTTACATAAGAATTTTACTTTAGAGAGAACCAATTCCAATTGAAAATTTATCACATGATCCTGAACATCGTCAAATATATCGATTCATTCGAACTTTATTTGTATCTGCTCAATTAACAGCTGAATGTGCCATTATTACATTAGTGTATATTGAACGATTATTAACATATGCAGAAATAGATTTATGTCCATCAAATTGGAGGAGAATTGTATTAGGTGCTATAATGCTGGCTTCAAAAGTTTGGGATGATCAAGCTGTATGGAATGTTGATTACTGTCAAATTTTACATTATACTACGGTAGATGATATGTAAGATTCCCTAAAAAATAGGAACTTTGTGATTGATAAGAAATTATAGGAATGAATTGGAGAGACAATTCTTGGAATGCTTAGAATTTAATATTAATGTGCCAAGTTCAGTTTATGCAAAATATTATTATGAGTTACGGATGTTAGCAATTGCAAATGATCTTCAACTTCCAATTCATCCACTTTATAAAGAAAGAGCTGAAAAATTAGAGGTTTTTTGCGATAAAATTGTGCCATCATTTTTACAATTTCAATTTAGGCTTTGAGCAAAATTTATGAAGATAAAGTTCTTCCAACAAGTGGACATATGAAACGCTCACATTCTGCAGATCAATTACAAAGAAATGCTCGTGTCATTATTCCATAGTTATTACTTAACAAAAAGACATTGTGCCTTTCCATAAAAATCATCTTTTATCCCTTTTTTAATATCGTTTCTTTTTTTATTTTTAAAGATCAATATTTAAAAGATTTTTTACAAAAGTATCTGTATATTTATTTCGACCACTTTTTTTTGTAAACCTTGAAGATGCATTTCTCTCTTTAAATGCTTAATTCTGATATATACATAATTCTTAAATTATCCCATATTAATTCTTATATTTCTTCCACCGCCACAATTGTTTCTTCTTCTCCTTTTTTTATTTTTCTACGGGACTTTCCATTGAATCTATTTTCTTTTTTTTAAAAATTGAATCTAAATTTTGTTTACCCAGATATGAATTTGTGTGCAATCTTATTGTACCATTTATAAAAATTGAACAAAAGTTACAAATTTTTTTAATAAAACTATAAAAAATCATAAAAGGTTAAACTTTAATCAAAAACAAAGCATGCTAAAAATGAAGAAAAAACTCTTCAAACGAAATTTTGTATCCAATTGTCATTCTTTTTTTTATGAAATTTTATATTTGAAAAGGGTGTGTTTTAACTTTAAAGTATTAAAACTGCTTAAAAGCTAAAATATTACTGCTTTAAACTTATATCTCTGTTACTTTTAACCTATCACTTTTACCTTTTCAAATTTTAGAATGTGTGATCACGGACATGGTCATGGTCATGGTGGCTGTTCTTCAGAAGTTAGTGAAGTGATTCATGCTGATGAAGGTATGGAATATAATTTGAATTCAATGATTGACAAAGATAAAGTTACGGTACTAAATGAATCTGTTGATGGATCTGGTGTTAGGGTATTTAAAGAATGGCGGGAACATTTAGACAAGTTTGTTTTTAATTATTATTGCTTTCATTAAATTTTCAAATTTTGATTATTTAGAACTTTTTATGTTGAAAGTGATGTTGATGAAGAATTGCTATTTAATATTCCTTTTACTGGTCATGTTAAAATTACGGGTATTACAATTATGGGTGATTTAAATGAAACACATCCATCTCGTGTTAGAATTTTTAAAGATCGTGAAAGTGTAAGGTTTTCTAAAAATTTGAATTAATGAATTATTTCATAAAATATTTCAGATGTCTTTTTCTGATATTGAAGGTGCAAAGCCTGATCAAGAAATGCAGCTTAAACAAGATGATGAAGCTAAAATTGATTATCCTTTAATTGTTACAAAATTTGGTAATATTCATCATTTAACTCTTCATTTTCCTGCAAATTTTGGTGGTGATGAAACAAGAATTTATTATATCGGCTTACGAGGTTCTTTTCAACATGCTTTTCGTGATAAAATTGCAATTGCGACATATGAAGGTAGCATACTTTTCTATAATTAATTTTTATCCAATGATTCTTTTTAGCTCGTCCAGTACCAGATGATCACAAACATTCAATCCCAAATGCAAATCATCATCATGTTTGTTAGTGTGTTGTTATGACTGATTAATTATAAGTTATTCTTTTGGTTTGTTTTTCCATGTGAATGTAATTAACAGAAATAAATTTATCCTTGTAAATATAAAATGTTTTTACACATATTGAGTGAATGTGAAGATTACAGTAATCCGTGTATGTTGAATAATTAAGTTTTCATTTTTAAATGGTCAATTAAGTCTTATAAAGAAATACAAACATTTAATCTTTTTATAAATACTATCCAAAATCTGTATGTACTGTTTCTTTGGGCAGTAATACCGTAAACAAATGTTCATGTAAGTTAAGACTACTGTGGCGCAAATAAATTTCAGTATTATTTTTTTGTGCTGGGTATATTTAATTGTAGCCCCACTGTATAGAAACAGAAATAGCAAAACTTATACAAAAAAATCAAGTGACCATTGATTTGCATGTATCTTTGTTCTTTTACCATCATTTTTTTTTTGAATGCAAACATTAATTTAAATCCGGAAACAAAAACTTTGATTGATAACGTTTAATAGTCCAGTTAGCTCTTTTTTCTTTCTCGTTTTTTCCTGATAAAGCAAAAGGTGTACACCAAAAGAAGGCTTCCATCAGGTATAAAAAAAGCAAAGTAATCAACTTTAAGTTGTCATTTTCAGAGACATTTTAGCCATGTTTTCTCTGATTTTCTTTGCAGGTGTTGTCGGTATGTTTGAAATTTGTTTAAGAAGATGATATTAAAATAAACTTTTGAATTATAGTTGCAACAAGTTTGGCAGCTTTGCCAGATTGTGGAAAAACACCAATTGCTCCAGATGAGTCCCGAATTGTTGGTGGAAAAATTGCAATAGCTTACAGTTGGCCATGGTAATTTAATTATCCCATAAAGTTACAAAAAGCCATAACAAAACGTATTCTTTAAGGCAAGTCGAAATGTGCATGGATTACGGTTGGGGAAGTTGTGATCTTCGATGTGGTGGAACTATCATTGATGAACAATGGATTATGTCTGCTGCTCATTGTGTGTAAGTTTATCGAATTCAAAAAAGAATCTTTCAACTTTATAATTTGATTAAATTTTACAGTGATGGTTATGAAGATCAACCACAAAGTTTTGGAATTAAAGTCGGAACCTTTGATTACAATGACAACAATGAAACTGGAGAAGTTGTCTTCAATGTTTCACAAGTTTTCAAAAATTCACAATACGGTAGCCCCCATCAATTCTCACATGATATTTCACTTCTTAAACTTAGTGGAAAAATTACTTTCACTGATCACATTCAACCTGTTTGTATTCCAAAAGATGTTTCTGATATTGTTCACAAAGGCAAATCCGCTTACGTTACTGGATGGGGTGCCACCTCTGAAGATGGACCAGTTAGTGCTAAACTTCGTCAAGTACAAGTACCATTCTTGGAAATGAGTGTATGTTCATATTATTATATCTTAGGAATGTACAATTGAATGTTTCAGGAATGTACAAAAGAATATGGAAGCTCAGAAATTGATGACACCATGGAATGTGCTGGAAAGCAAGGTGTTGACTCATGTCAAGGTGATTCTGGTGGACCACTTGTTACCAAACATACTGATGGAAGATGGTTCCAAGCTGGTATCGTATCTTGGGGACAAGGATGTGCCGAAAAAGGCTATGCCGGAGTTTATTCTCGCCCATCAGCAAATTGCGATTTCATCACAAAAACCATTGGATATAATATCTGTCAATAAAAATGTGTTTTAAAATTTTCTTTAATTTGTATTTTAAAAAATGTCAAAAAATAAATTAGTTTATTGCTTTAAAATTACGGTTTTGCACATTTAAAAATTATTGAATGTTCATATTATATATCTTAGGAAAATTAGAAAAATTTTCAAAAAATTATTTTGAAACACCAACAAGAATTGCACCTGTTAAAGTGATAGAAGTTGCGATCAAAAGAACACGAAAATTTCGACGCCCTTGAATTTCTTTAAAATAAAATATACTCCAAATTGAGGCGATTACTCCGGGAACCATGCTAATAATTGGAAATGTGATTGCTTGTGATAAAGCATCATTAGCAACGAACCTGAAAAAAAAAGCTTTTACGTCAATATACTTTTTTTGTTATCAGTTAATGCGAAGCAAATGGTCAAAATAAGACGGATGGAAAGAAGTAGAAGAAGAAAATGTAGATAAGATTGATCTTATTGAATAATAAGCATACCATGATAATTGAGCAATTGCCCATAGAAGACCAGAAAAAAGTCCTGGAAGTATAGCTTTTGAATTAACATAGGGACTATTTTGAGTATAGACTAAATAAACCAAAAAAGCTGCTGTAGAAGTGAGAAAAATGCCACAGTAATGTGAAAAGGCATATGCAATGGCGGCATTAGGGGGATTTCGAAACTATAAAAAAAGAAATTTTTGAAATAAAAGCAATGCAAAAGTTATACATCTTCTTTATGATCTTGAATGTAAATAACTGGAACAAAGGTGACCCCATATAACATGCCTGCAAGCAATGACAACCCCAAGCCAAGGGAACGCTTGAATGACCGAGGCATATTTGTTCCTGAGGTTGTAACTTCTGGTTCACCAGGAACGTCATCGTTTAATAAATTTTGTTCTTCATTATTTTGGTCTTCTTCAACATCAACAGCAGAATATCCTTCTGCATCATTATTTAAAGTTGGTCGAATTTGAGCAAACAGAAAGCCACTAATAAATTTAAAATTATGTTTTAAACTTAAAGAAGATTTCTATGTTTTACAAACCCCATAACAACCATAATAAGGCCAAGATAATTAACCCAAGGATGTTCTGGAATACTCGGATTTATTCCAAATAAACCAAATCGTCCAGTTGCCCAACCAACAACACAATTGACAGTACCCCAAACGAGAATACCCATTCCAAGTCCAATCATATTAATAATCGGGACGGCAGTTAAATTTCCAAGTGCCCAAAGTGCACCGCCTAACATTGCAAGTGGTTGAAATTGAGGGAAATCATTGATGGCATTAACAATAATTCCAATAGCTAAAATGGCACAAGCCATAATCCATTGAGTGAACATGCCATCACCAGGATTAAACTTTTTTACAGGTACAAACATTGATCCGAAAAATGCGGATGAAACGGCACATGCTACTAAACCCGTGAAGGCACTCATCGCATTTACCTAACAAAAATTTAAAAAATCAAAAACTCTAATATTATTTTGTCAAACAAGTAAAAGTTCTTGTCAACAACAAGTAAAAAAAATTTGAAAAAAGTAAAAGAAAAAAATATTTATTTTAACCTATGATCGATCTATTTTCTACACAAAAGAAAACATAACAAAAAAAATACAAACAAAACTCAAACATCGCCTTGTTCAGCAATTTTAATTTCGTCATCTTCTGTTCCGACATCTTTAAGCAAATCATATCGAACAACAAGTTTAGTTGTAATTCCTCGAATATCCCCAACAGCAGTAATATAATCCTTTCCATTTGGCATAAAATCTCGAAGAATACGATTTCTTTTTAACATTTTCCAGTAATATTCTTTTCCACCTTTTGAATGATCATAGCTATATCTTGCAGCAACACTGTCTCCATGTGTCTCAGCCATAAATCTAAAAAAATTTAAAATCACATAAACAATTATAACAAACATTGATTGATGACTAACCGATAGAGAAGATACCATTCATTGTGACCATAAATAGCCAGAATTAAAAATAATGAATAAACAATTGCAAATGAACGAGCAGTTCCATTACAAATTTGAGTCTTTTGATGCAACCAATATGTGAAAATATTGGTAAAGGCAGTAAAAGTTGACCACGCTATTGCTCTATTCGCATAAGCATTGTACCCATCATTAGCATACAAATCACGCATAATAAGAAATTTCAAAGCCTTAAAAATTAGATAAAAATTTATTCGGAAATATACAATTGATTACCTCAGGAGATAGAACAAAAGTAGAAATAAAATCTCGACCAGCAGGAGAATCCCATGAAACAGGAAACTTTTGACCAAAAATTTTCATTTTATCCCAATTTTCTTTAAAATAATTTAAAGCTTGTTCTTCAGAAGTAAAAAGAGTATAAAGTGGTAATCCAATATGAGCACCAAATCTGACACCAAGTGATCCATCAGCTACAGTATCAAAGCTTTTCAAATCTTTTTGAATGCAAAAAGTTGCTTTTGAATCTTTGGAAGAACGACCTTCTTGTTCTCGAAATTTATTAAGTTCATTTTCAACCAGTAATTGCAAATGTGGAGGTATACTGTAGTCAACATTGTGTTTTTTAGAAAATGTAAAATTTAATAACGGTCCATGAGCAATTAAATGATAAATTGGGTAGGCAATAAAAGTACCTCCAAGAAGTCCGAGTCGAAAGCGACGTCCCCATTTTGAGCGAATCCATTTATCTGCTTGTTCCTTGAAAGTTAAACCCGGTCTAAAAATTATTTTTAAGAAAAGTTTAAAAACAAAGATAAACATACTTCGTTACAGTTTGTTTACGCATAGACATTGCCTTAAAAACAAATTTAAAATTACAAGTTAAATAGTTGAGCAATAATCAAATGTTTGTAGCATTTGAAAGCAAAGACAACACTAAATTTTACAAAAAAAGCTGGCGCATTTACAGTTGTTTAATTTTTTTACGTTTTGTTAAACCTTGGGTGCTTGCTGATTTTTTTTGAGTAACACAATGCCAATGTTTTACTCGACAGGTACAGTAAAACATGAGCAATATCGCGAGCAAAATATAATAACAAGCAAATTTTGAGAAAATATGGTATCAGGGTGTTCCATAAGTTCTGTCGCACCAGTTTTTCCTTCGGCAAATCTGACTGAAGGCTCCAAAAAATCTGAAATTTTGCATGGAGATAGCCTAAGGGGTTATACAAACGGTGTTACATCAATTTTTCTGATATCTAGAGTTTTCATGGAATTCTGAGGAATTTTCGCGGCGAGATCCGGAATTTTCGGGTTTCTCGTGGAACGAGCTCCGGTAAAAATAGAATTTGAGTATTTTAGGGGTCAAAATGGCCTGCGGGGATAGCCAAGACATTGATCTTACCGAGTTTAAGGATTTTGGAATTTTTAGGAATTTTCTGGAATTTTCGTGGAATTTTCAATATCAAAGTACTGTAGCACAACGAAACACAACGATTTTCGATGAAAATTTTTTCTGGAACGTCGTAATGTCAATGGAATTGATAGAAAATATAATTCAGTCATTTTTTCAACCAATAATATGAAAAATAAGGCTTAAAAATGTTTTTACAGATTTTTTAACCTTCATGAAAAGGTTACGGTAGATTCACTCACTTCAAATGCTTCGAAATCGACAAATTTGCATAATTATGCAAAAATCTTTCGCAGGACACTTCAGCACACTCCCTGACATCCATTTTAATAAAAAAAATCAAAAATTAAAATTTTGACTTTTTTCGACTTTTTCACGTGGTCCCCCCTTAGGGTCAAAAATTCTTCATGTGGGGGACCACGTGAAAAAGTCGAAAAAAGTCAAAATTTTAATTTTTGATTTTTTTGATTAAAATGGATGTCAGGGAGTGTGCTGAAATGTCCTGCGAAAGATTTTTGCATAATTATGCAAATTTGTCGATTTCGAAGCATTTGAAGTGAGTGAACTTACCGTAACCTTTTCATGAAGGTTAAAAAATCTGTAAAAACATTTTTAAAGGGAGCGGCCGGGATAGAAGAAACAGATTTTTGTTAGTCCATGTGGTCCCAGCCCGAAAGCTCTCTACTAATCGAGTAAAAAAAATTTTAATTCTCCAAAAAAAAATTTTTTTACTCAATTAGTAGAGAGCTTTCGGGCTGGGACCACATGGACTAACAAAAATCTGTTTCTTCTATCCCGGCCGCTCCCTTTAAGCCTTATTTTTCATATTATTGGTTGAAAAAATGACTGAATTATATTTTCTATCAATTCCATTGACATTACGACGTTCCAGAAAAAATTTTCATCGAAAATCGTTGTGTTTCGTTGTGCTACAGTACTTTGATATTGAAAATTCCACGAAAATTCCAGAAAATTCCTAAAAATTCCAAAATCCTTAAATTCGGTAAGATCAATGTCTTGGCTATCCCCGCAGGCCATTTTGACCCCTAAAATACTCAAATTCTATTTTTACCGGAGCTCGTTCCATGAGAAACCCGAAAATTCCGGATCTCGCCGCGAAAATTCCTCAGAATTCCATGAAAACTCTAGATATCAGAAAAATTGATGTAACACCGTTTGTATAACCCCTTAGGCTATCTCCATGCAAAATTTCAGATTTTTTGGAGCCTTCAGTCAGATTTGCCGAAGGAAAAACTGGTGCGACAGAACTTATGGAACACCCTGATAGTAAAGATACCGGAAATAGCCATCTGGAAAAATTATGGCTCAGTTAAATTTCAAAGGGGAATGAAAAAATTCACGCAAATTTAAAGAAAAGAAGAAAAGTACAGTAGAACCTCAATTTTAAGCCGTTTTTTCTCGATCCATTGGATCGCGTAAAATCGAGGTTTGACTATAAGTGAAAACGAATAAATGTGAATGTGAAATGAATTAAAGGGGACGCATGAAAATGATATAAAAAGAATGATGACTTGAATTGGTGTAAATAATTTTTGGGATGCTGAAAATTGTTGAACTTGTGGTGTAGAGGGATCATTATTTTGTTGTCTTGGAAATTCTAATTGATCCTGCAAAAAATTTATAGGCTAAAACCAGTGTTGTGCTGTTTTATTTAAGTCGCCTCCGGAGACGCAAAGCGGCACTTTTTCTTTGATCTTTTGCAAAACTCGCCTCCGGAGGCGGAGGCGCAACAACCCTGGCTAAAACATAAGATAAAAAAGCACTATTTTTTACTCTGTATGATAAACCAGCTGAAGACTGTTCAAACTTTTTTGATGTTGTGATTGATGTACCTTTCTTTCTTATATCTTTGCCAACAAAATAATCAGAAACTTGAGATTCAACAAAATTTTCATACGCTGCAATATGAAGTGAAAGGGTGCTGCTGCTATTATTTGAGCTTGATAAATTTTCAGATTCTTTTTTATCATCATAAAAATTTGACTTGAAATAATCCTTTGAAAAATTTTTGAGAGATTTTTTCATCGAAGTTTTATCATTTTGTGAAGTTGTTCTTTCAGGAACACCTAACACTTTTTGGAAGGCTGCAGTCTTTTCTAATGAGTTTTGCATGTATTAATAAATGATACATGTTGTACGATATTATTTTGTAAATTAAGTCAGAGATTACCTTTTACCATATGCAAAATATGGTTAATGTAAAAGACTGTAGCCTTTATTTTTTTACCGTAATGTTGATTTCTTTGATGTCCAATTTCAACATTTGTTGAGTTTTTGTGATCAAATGCTGGGGTACATTTACGACTTTTATTCAAATTAAAATTTCTGTAAACATCAGTTGAATCATTTAAAGCTGAATCATGTTTATCCTTTTGATACAAGGAATGATCTTTTGATGCCATCTAAATTAGATTTCAAAATCATATTTATAATGTTTGATTAACACGGAAAAATAATGTGAAGACATTATCACACAAAATAAGTTAAAACATTGACAAGTATTCCTAGTAAATTTGTAAACCTTTATTTAAAAGTAACCAACAATCAGAATTGGTTTATATCATGATAACAAAGGTTACATTTATTAATGTGGCACTAGTTTTCACGAAACCAGCAATTTTTGTCGCCTTTCAAAATGTACATGAAAATTTCACTTTAACATACAAATTCACACATCCTGTGCCAGAAAATCATAATGATGCAATTTAATTGCGTAAAAGTAAACCTTTTTCTTCCTTGCACGCAAGCATAACCCTGTCTTAACAAAATTTATTTTATTTTGATTTTTATGTTTAACATGTGAAAAATATCGTAAAATATTTTTTTTGTTTTTTTTATTAATTTTTTGAGAAAGACAACGCAATAAAAAATTATTTTTCCAAAATATACAACTTGTTGTACATCCTTGTACAAAACTTGATAGGACTACCGTAATCGAATGAGCTGTTATTTACTTTATTTTTTTATTGTTTTTCCAAAGATGAAAAACGAATTTTTTTGTTTGTTAGTATACATGTATGTTCTACATCTTCTCTGGAATTATCATACAAGGATTTTCAATCTGAATTTGGAATAAATGGGAAATTACAAATATATATTATCTTTTTGAAAATGCCCAATATTGTTTTTCGGTCTTCCACGATTCTTTTTAAAACCTTATACCTTTGTTTCTGCTCCTGCATCTTTTTTCTCGGACAATTCGGTTACTTGTTTAGCATTTGAATTCAAAAGAAAATAAACCATAAGATTTTATTAATAAAAAACACAACAAAGTCGAACTACATATGTAACAACTAAACACAATCTAGCAGCAATTAAAATTAATATTATAGTGCTCTTACATTAATACTAGATTTCTTTTGTTCTTCGGCAACAAATTTATGCACAGATTTGAGACGCTCGGTATAATTAATTTTTTGTTTCAAACAATTTCCTTCCCGATCAAATGCTCTTGCACAATCATTTCCATTTTCATAAAGCAATTTTCCAAAGGCTAAACGAGAATTAAAATATTCAATTGCACCTTGAACCATTGTTTTATCTCTGAAATGACATCATAGACTGTAGATAATGCAAAAAATGATAATATTACTTACTCTTCCAAAATACGACGATCTGTAGCTAAAATACGATTTTGGACTTCAGTGTTGACGATATAGAAAGTACAGAATAAAGCGATCGCGCCAACAACAAATAATGCAGGATATCCGCCAATCACAGAAGCAGCAGTTTTGAAAATCGGGTAACCCAAGAGAACACTACAGCTACCAATGACAGATGGAACAACCATATGACTGAATCTAAAATAAAAATTTTGATTACTGTAACAAATAAAATCAGAAAATCTTACGATTCACCTATAGTAATTTCACGACGAACAAAAAACTGGCGAGCTCGTTCAGTTAATAAAATACGTTGCAAATCTTTTTCAGGTAAATTCGAAGTATCAACAGTACCCTTTAATTTGCTGCAAAAATGAAACAATAAGTTTACATTAAAACTCTGAAACTCTTACAGTTCTTTCACAAGATCCAATAAATTAGGATGTTGACTTTTAAGTTCTGCAGTATTTTCAATGGTCGAAATGACAGGTACTTGAAATTCTGTACCACTTTCAAGATAAAATGACCCATAAGTACGAGCTTCGAGGTTATCAATCAAAGAGACCATAAACTAAAATAAAGTCAATAGGTGCCGAAAGGATAAATGCCATGAGTAAATAAACAAACATTGATATTGCGAAAACGTTTTTTCTTTTGTGTTGCCATTGTTGTAAATTCAGTATCAAGGGTTTCAATCAATGAATCTGGAACTACTGTTTTACTTCTCCATACCGCAAATTTATTAAACATATCATAATTTCGAGCAGCTAAAAAAGAAGCAGTAATAAGAGTACATTTATATATTTGTTCAAAGAAAAACTGACTATGTGTAAGGAGATAAATGCTAACACCTGCAGGCATTAAAGACAAATATAATTGTGCTGGATAGTTCTTTAAAAAGGGTCTTGCCATTGTATTAGCTTTGTTTAAAATGTCGGCATACAGAACTTGAAAAAGGTTTTGATTAACAAAAATGTTGTACTCCTCATTTTACATTAGTATTTTTCGTGTTAAGAAAAAACCCTACGTTTGGAACATTAATTGCGAAAAAAGAGTTTTGTGTTAAAATTTATTTTTCTTCTAAATCATCTTTAGCAACTTTAATAACATTTATTGTTTGGATGAATTAAATTTCATTACTGCAAATATTTTTATAATATCAAGTTGATGTTTTTCACGTGGTCATTATTTGCCAGAAAAAGAGAGGATCGGCGTCCATTATATCGTCGAGTTTTTACACATCGTCGTTTGGATATTGCACATAAAAGTAAAACTTTTTGTAATAGTATTTTTCTCCTTTAACATGACTTTTTTTAGGTTTTGTTCGCACCATCTTTGGCTTCCTACTCTTTAGTACATCTTATTGTATTACAAACGGCGTTATTTATTACAAATATATTCGTCCCTTGCGGCAAGAAGAACGTGAAGTGTTGGAAAGAGAACTTATTGAAGCAGATCGTGCCGGTTTCCATATAAAGTAAGTATTCTTTGTGTAAAACTCTTGAATCTGTTTATCCATGTTTTTGTTGCAGGTAATCAATATGAATGCTGTGAAGCAAGTATCTTATTTTGCTAGAACTAACAACTTTTTCGCTTTTGGGCTTGGTATTGCTGCTGGTGCTGGGTTCGAGCTTTTCAAAATTTATTTTTCTTTCAACGGTGTTAATTATTATTCTGTTTTTAAAAAGAAGCAACTTGAAAAAGAATTAACAAAATATGAAAATCATCTTAAAGAACTTGATAGCCTTGCCTCACAGTCAGCAGAAGTTACTTTGTCTTCAAAGCAATTTGTTAGTTCTTAGGTTAGTATATTGTATTTTTTTATTTGTTTTGTTAATTATTACGGGAAGCATTAACTTTTGATGGCCCCGTGTCATTAGGTTTATTTTTATATAAATGAGTTTTTGTTGATTTTCAGCATAAAGTTTTACCTATGAAATGTTTCTTTTGCTTTTTCAAAATCGGTGTATCGCCCGAGTGAAATCTATATTTAATCTTTATTATTTCTTTATAAAACAAATATTATATAGTAACAATATATTATTGTAATTTTGTAGCTTAAAGGGTAGGGCATAATTTTTGTAATTTTTCAAGTTGATTATTGAGTTCACGTTGCTTGTCATCGATTCTTTCTTTATTGCTTGCCAAAATTGCTGCACGATCATGCAATCCTAAATTATTAATTTTTATTAGCAAAACACTTTTTTTATCCACTCAACCTTCTTGTGAATTAATTGATTCAGTACTGGAAAGTGCCGAAAGACGGTTAAGTTCTGTATTACTTGTGCTGGTGTCAAACAAAGCACTCGTTTGTTGGATAGGAAGTGGTGGAAAGGTGGAATTTACGCTATTTTTGCCACTCATGGATAATCTTGAGGGTTGCACTTCAAAGGTATTGTATTGTTTTATAGTGTCAACAGATGAGTTATTTCTATAATAAAATATGCCCTTTTTTAAATAATTGCATGACAGAAATGTTTACCTTTCTGGAGGTCTTGGTGGTGCTTTGATGGTTAAACTTGTTGAAAGATCAGCATTCTTTTTTGATTTATCATTTGAAGAGTTAAGTTCATCAAGAATTGTATCCAATACATGAGAATCATTTCCTGATTTTGGGGCACTCATGTGATGAGAATTTGATGAACTTGGCTTTTCATAATTATTTGGGGATGGGGGAACAGGAGGAACTGTAGGATGTTCAATCGGTTTTACAGGCGGTTTACTTGCTGCTAGATTACAGATTACGGTAATATTAAATATTGCATCTCTCTTTCTAATGCTTACCATTATCATAATTTCTCATCATTGCAACAGGTGATTTTGCCCCAAGAGGAGGTTTTCCATCTTCTCGTGATGATGATCTGTGTGAGTTAATTGCGGGATCTTGAACCATTGCTAATTTTTTCATTGTTACCATCATGTTTGCTAATGTCTTGCAACGTCTTAAGCAACTATCAATTTGGTTGGTTTCATCTGTAATAAAATTTTGCTCTCTAACAACTCTTTCCATGTCTTCTTTGATTTTTTTCTCAATTTCTGATTGTAAATCGGGAAATTGTGCTAAAATCAATAGATTGTTTGTGTCTAAAAATTTTTAAGCATACTTTTCAATTTTGCTGCTTGTCTTCCAATTTTTGTTAAACTATTTGTTAATTGTTCAACTTCTGTCATTCGCAGCTTTCTATTTGAGTTAAGGACACTTTTACGAATATTTTCAACATTTCCTTCAAAACTCCTTAAAATAAACTAGTTTTAGCAATCAATATAAAAAATTCTTTAATTAAAAAAATCCAAAAAATACCGTACCGTAATGAAGTTTGTAAATCTTCGATTTGTGTGAGATGTTCTTTACGTAATTTTTCTCCAACAGTTTCTTGTTGTTTTGTTGGTTTAAAGATCTCTTGTTGATCTTTTTTATTAAGCTTTGAATGCAAAGTTGATTGAATTTTTTGAAAAGCTTCAGAGATAATATCTCGACTATTTTGAATATTAAGCTAAAATTAATGAAAATGCATAAATTCGAGTGGTGTTTTGAAAATACCTGCGCTGTTCGTCTAATTTCCAAAACATCACTTTGAGCTGTTTGAAGAGCTTTTTTGATACTTGCTAATTCGCTTTGCGTTTCTGGAGATCGATAAAAGGAAGATGTTGTTGACTCGAAATTTGAACCAGCGCTTTGGGGCTCTTTTCCGAGACTATTTGAAAATTTGCTAACTTCTGGATGAAATTCCAGAATTTGTCTTCTTAAATCAAGCATATCTTTTTGTGTACTTTCACTAACACCCTTTGAAACTAATGCTGAATGAACAAGAGATGAAAGACCAGCAAGTTGGCGTTCCATTGTGTCCATTCGAAAACTAAAAAATAAGCCCTTTTTGTATTGTTTTTGTTCTGTCTTTTTTTTGTTTACCGTGTTTCTTTGTCAATAATCGGTGTAACACTTCCTGAGCGTGGACCTTGACTACTTGTATCACTTGAATACGGATCATAATAAGAATCATAGCGACTTGATGTACTTCCAGCATGTGAACGAATTGGTTTTGTTAAAGAATTTGGATTATACATTCGACCACCTTCCCCTGGGACAGCACTTGCAGGCCGCATACGAAAACTGTTATTCATACGATTATTTCGATCACGATAATCATCTATTTCTGGTTCACTAACATAGTCGGCAATTGTTGGAGGGGGATGATCAGTAAATCGAATAGGTGGTGGAGATTGATATCCAGTATTATTTTGTTCACGGATTTTTAATACAGATTTATCTTTGATCTCTCGAATATCATCAAGTTCATAAAATAATTGGCCTTTTGATGGTTCTTGTATGTAAACTTTGACATAGGGTAAATTGAGATAATAATGAGTTAAATTAGGAAATGATCGAAGGAATAAGCCTTTAATTTGTTCAACTGTGCGAACATTTGATGGCAATTGTGAACGTTTAACTTCATCATTATACTGTAAGAAAATAATCATATCTAAAAATTTTTTTTGTATATCTTTATAGTTAAATTTTTTTTCCAGCTTACTTTGACTTCGTGGTGGTGGTTGTATTGATAATGTTACTTCATTCGCTGATACATCACTTTCTGATTGAGCACCATCGTCTGATCGAAGTTGTTGCAATAAAACATTCGCACGATTTTCACGTGGATGATATTGCTGACTTAATGCCGAACGATAGACAGGTGGAGTTAAAGCATTATCATTAAGATGAAAATTTTTTGCCGGCCGAGGTGGTGCTGGGGGGCATGTATTTTCTTCAACTTCCTCTCTGGTAGCTAATGGAGCAACCATGGAAGGCTGCATTCTATTAAAAATTGATTCATTTGTTGATGCCATTGGATTAATAATTGTTTGATTCCAACTACTTCTATTTGGTGGTCCAACATGTTGTACTGGGGTTTGTAAGGGATTTTGAGGAGCAACATTTGATCCACTTCCTTGTACAACAATACTTGGAGGACGATTTGTTACAACAATAGGCTTTGAAGAATTTGAATTATTTCCAACTCCTAAAAGGAATTATTTATTAGGGTTCAATCAATTATTTTTTTATGCAAATTCTTAATTTTTTACCTTCTGAAAACCGAACAGCCCTAGCCATTTTAGGTGTTTCATTATTAAACATATCAATCTCATTTAATCTCATTGCTTGATTCATACCGTAATCGCTGTCATTAATATAAGACGTGGTATTCGAACTAGAAGGTACTAATGTTGCGGGCTCATCGTGCGGAAGAGCATCGATTGGATCTGTTGCAAGAGTAACACTTTGTTCAGATGGCTTTTTTCCAATTCTAATTAATTTTGGACGCCATGAAAAAAATACAGAAGGCATAGTGATCAATAATCACGTGCTTCAAATTTTTATGTTGCAAAATTTAGGCTGCACAAATAATAATAATAATAAAAAAAAGCTAATTTAACCTAACAAATATTGCAAGGAAATCTTTAACGCACCTTGGCACTTTTAGTAAGCGACAAACAGTTTTTTTAGTTTGCACTAAAAGCTTAAAGGAAGAGAGAAAGAGAAAGTGGCTCACTTTGGTGATATAGTTGACCAATCCGGATCAGTGATGCTTTTTCCCTTTCTCTTGCTGTCGAGTTATGTTCCTGACATTTTTTCTGTCTTTAACTTGGTCCAAGAGCGGAAGAGAGAAGCACGAGATTTTAGGCGATATTACAACGCAAAAAAAGTAAGCGGGCATTTGTGGTATAGAACGGACAAGTGTTGTCAAATGGGATATAGAGAGATAGAGAACAATTTTTCTTTTAAATAAAATTTTTTAAGTTAAAAGTGATTGGCACTTACACAGCTGAGAAAGTAAATGAAAAACGTGGAATCTCTTTTAAAATTATTTCCCGCCAAAAATATGTATTATTTTAGGACAAAAAAATAACGACATAATATTTTTTTCGAAAAGCAATATGTTTGTTATTAAAACTTAAGATAAAGGATTCAGTGACAAAAATATCTCTTACCATCACGAAGTAAATGCCCAATCCAGCTGTCAAGCCTTTTCATTCCAGTATGTTGAGGCTTTGGAGAATTTGGTACTGAAGACGAGGTCGTTGTCTTCTGTGATGTACTTTTTCGGCCAGGTAAAATTCGACTGAACATTTTTTTTTCGTCGTTGCTGGTGATAATACTTTTCTTTGATGTTGGTATTAAAATCAAAAGGGAAAAAAATTTATAATGGTCAAGTCCAACGTAATCCTCGTAACAAATGACAGCCGGGTGGTCTTTTTTTAAATTTTAATCCACGAAAAAAGAAGAAAAAATGAGATAAGTTTCACGGCGATATTTTTTTGCTCTGCTTATCTTCAAGCAAGCGTAACAAAAACAAAGTTACAAAAAAAGCTTCTTTGCTTAAAAAATTTTTTTAAAGCTAAAAGGTGGAATTGCAAAAATAATGAAGGTGAAATTTAAAGTCCTTAAGAGATAGTTAAAAAAAATTGTCTTAAAGTAACGACTTATTGTTTAACTGTCGACGCAGAAAGCTGTTTTCGTGGACAATGTGTGCATTTTGAAGAAGAAAAAAAAATTAAGAGAATAGATTGAATGAAGACCGAGAGAGGCAGACGACAATTTAAGATCGTTACAGTGTGGCTACAACTATTTGCTATTTGCTTGTTATTTCGTTACTCTATCCATGAAGAACCAAGCGTATCTTCACATTCTTTTTTTTTCTTCTTCTTTCTTCTGCTGCGCGTTCCTTCTTTTTTTTAGGGAGCTTATTGTTGTTGAGCGTTGCATTCTTCTTCTTTTTTTATTATAAGTGTGATAATCTTGTGAAAAGTTTCACTTTAAGAAAGCGCATTTTAAACAAAAAAAGAAGATTTTTTATAATAAAATTAAAAAAACTTACGTTTTACATTTTTAACTTCAAGGGTCGTTAAAGGCTCATAAACATTATGACCACAATTTCCGCAACATTTCTCTCCTAACGGCAATGATAAGGCTTTTGTTGGCAACTGATAAAGATTAAGAGGTTTTCGATTTCGATGATACGGTCGAAAGGCAGTAATCTTTTCATAAAGATTCCCAAATACCATTGTTGTTGTTTTTTTTCAATTGCTGAAAAATAAACAATGAAAGGTGCTGTGTGAAAAGTGGCAACCTATCAACCACAAAAAAGTTAAAACTTTGAAAGATTTGTGACAGATTTTTTTAAAATCATGAAAAAAATAATAAGTGATTGTCAAGCAATAAAAAAATATGTCAAAGTTGATTTTTGATTGAATTTTGTCAATGCCATCAGCATGAAAATAGCTATGTATAGTATTTTTTTTAGAACATAAATAAATGTTAAAAAGTTGTTTTTTGTTATTTTTTTTAAAACAGTTGTTTTTGTGGTTTTTCATTGTCTAGTTTTTAAACGAAATTCTGAACATTGTTATACTTTTTTTACCTACTTTAATTTATCCCATATGTTCTCTGAAATGTGAAATACAATCCCTTTTATTGATTTTTATTCTTTTAAACTTTTTTTTATTATTTTTTTTGATCATCCTTTTCCTCATTTAATTTTTTTATAACCTTTACTTTTACTTTTTTTAAAAGTGTATTGCGCGAATGGTTTTTAAATGCTTCTATATTTTCGTGGAAAAAAAGAGTAATAATAGGCTATTTTGTTGTCGGCCATTTTTTTAAAGCATCATTCCATTGCCACTACCACATCCTCAAGCAAGCTTTGCGAAATTCCTTTCTTTTTTTTTGCTGACTAACGGTCATCTCTTTAATTTATTTTTTTTCTTTGCATCTACGACACAAAAATTGTGTGACTAAAAGCTATTAAGAAAAATTTCTTTTGTTATCCTTGAAATTTATATTTTAATCTTTATACTCCTCCATTTTGTATGTTTCAAAAAAAATTTTTGGCTTAATAAAAAAATAATAACAGTTCAAAAATTTTTCTCATGTAATTTTTGACCTCTTCTCCCCATTTTTTAATGTTTCTTTTTTCTGCATTGTTAAAGTTTTGTTTTCTAATTTTTAATCCGACAATAACTTCTTGTTTCATATTTTTTTTCGTGGATTTCAAGGCCCTTTGTATTTTCTTTTTTTTCCGGCCTTGCCTTTTCATATATTTTTTTTCACAATCTACATTATAAAAGACGGACTCTCTTTTTTTCGTGTTCCTTCCTACCGGCAAAGGCAAGGAAGAAATTCTTTTATTTTTCCTGAAAAAAAATAATAATAACAATCATGCTGTTTGTCGATTATTTTTTAAAGCATTTTTTGCGTGCCAGAAATAAAAAGAATTTCTTTTTTTTTGAATTTGTTTTTATTAAAAAAATAATATTTCTAGATTGCGGGCTATTGCCCAAAGGCTCTTTCAAATTATCCGCATTAGAAAAAAAGAAGGGACAGCTTTTTTTGTTATCATGTTCCATACGCGGGTAATGGGTGTTCGACTTCGTTATATTTTTGTTGCAGCTATATTTCTTTTTATTATCTTTTATTTTTATTCTTCATCCAGATTACCACCAGAACAAACACAAGGAATTATTCAACCAATTGTATCACATGATGGCCGATTTACGTATGAATCTCCATTCATATTTATTGGTAATTTTTTTTGTATTAATAAAAAGATATTTTGTGCTAATAATAAGAGTATTTTTAGGCGGAATACCTCGAAGTGGTACAACATTAATGCGTGCAATGCTTGATGCTCATCCATTAGTTAGATGGTTTGTTTCAAATTTTTTAATTGAAAAATATTAATGCAATGAATTTTCAGTGGTGAAGAAACGAGAGTTATTCCTCGAATCTTAGCCCTTCGAGCACAATGGAAAAAAAGTGATCGTGAATGGAAAAGACTTCAAGAAGCTGGTGTAAACGATCAAGTAATAAATGCCGCAATTTCATCATTCATTGTACAGGTTTGAAATTTATTTGATTTGAAAATTTTTTTAATAATACCGTAATTTTTAGGTTATTGCTGGACATGGTGCTCCTGCCCCTCGTCTTTGTAACAAAGATCCTTTTACACTTAAATCAACTGTATATTTATCTGAAATATTTCCAAATAGTAAATTTATTTTAATGATTCGAGATGGTCGTGCAACTGTTCATTCAATCATATCACGTCAAGTAACAATTACTGGATTTAATTTAAATGACTTCCGGCAATGCTTAACTAAATGGAATGCAGGAATTAGTGTTATGTATGAACAATGCAATGAAGTATGCTTTATTTTTATATTTACCATTTCAAATTTTATGATTTAATTTTATTTAGGTTGGTCCTAGCAAATGCATGATGGTTAATTATGAACAATTAGTGCTACATCCTGAACGAGAAATGAAAAAATTACTTGAATTCCTTGAAGTGCCTTGGAATTCATCTGTATTACATCATGAAGCATTAATTGGCAAAGATATTTCACTTTCAAAGTAAGTTTTTTGTATGGTTTTTAAATTTTTAAATTGTTTTATTTTTTAGAACAGAAAGAAGCACAGATCAAGTTGTAAAGCCAGTAAATTTGGATGCCTTAACCAAATGGGTTGGACATATACCAGAGGATGTCGTTGCAGATATGGCTTCAATTGCTCCAATGCTTGAAGTATTAGGTTATGATCCACATGCAAATCCTCCAAATTATGGTAAACCTGATGATATTGTTATTAAGAAAACGAAGGATATTCATGAAAATGGAGAAGAATGGTATAAAAAAGCTGTTGCTGTTGTAAATGATCCTTCTCGTGTGGATAAACCAGTATGAATTAATTTGCCACCAAATAAATTATTATATTATTATTAGAAGCGGTATATTGTATTATTTAAATTTAAAGTCATTATTATTTATATCAAATGATTTCATCCAAATTTACAAATTCTTGCCACCCGTTTTTTTATTGTTACATTTTCCTATGTCTTTTCTTTGTTCAATGATTAAAATGTCATAATCATCTTTTATATGGTCGCTCATCGTGCAGTTTTTACACATATTTATAATATTATCTTATCTGTCTCCTGTCTTATACTACTAACCTAACATATTTTTACGCATAATCTTTTTTCTATTTGTACAGAGGGCTTGAAACTTATTTTGTTATTAATTCGGGTGAAAATGGTTGTTGTATATTTTATAATTATATTATATGACTTACAAAATAAACAAACTTAATTTTGATTCTTCTTGAATTCCGCAATACATATTATATCTGATTCATTCAACAGAATTAATATTTGTCAGTCCTGTTTTACTTAGTTACAGTAATGAGGTAACTATCTGCTTTCGACTTATGAAATTTTTAAAATGTTCACAGATAAACTATAAAAATACAGTAGGTTACATAGCCCAACGCGCCAACAACTGATAAAAAGTCAACGCGTTCCAAATTTTGAAATTGTGAAATTTTATTTAACAACTTTCTTTTTTTGTATTATTATTTCAAAATTTTGCATTAATTTATCGAATTTTTTAAACTATTTAAACGGTAAAGTCGCAGAAGGTAATAATAATTGTTGTGACTCATTGAAAACGATTTTGTTTTGTTACTTTTAATGTCAGCCAGTGAAATAATACTATTTTTAAAAGAAAATAGATTTGTTTTAAGCTTTGTAACATTGCATCATCTTTATGTTTCGACATTACAGATGTACGCAAACAAGCTGAATTTGGAAAAAAAGCTAACAGTAGTCTATTTTTTACGAATATTCAAGGTCTTCAAAATGAAAATATGATTAAAATTTTATTTTTTAGATGACAACAAAAGATCATTGTTTGCCTTTTAAAGGCAAACATGTTCGTTCTGGTATTGGCACATCACCTGGTTGTTATGGTAATCTCAATCTTAATCAAAGTCATCGTTGTTTATCTCTTGAAAGTGTTCACTCAAAAGATTTTTCAATTAAGAGTAAAAAGGTTCAAAATTACGGTAAAAATCTATTTTAAGGCTGCAGTTTTTTATAAAGTAATTATAATGTATTTATTCTAAAGAATGTGTTAATAAGTATCTCATTTAATGGAATACGTAAAATACAATTTTAAGATCAATATTTTCGATTTCGACAAAAAAAACTGCAGCCTAATAATGACAGTTGTCAGATGTTACTCATGATACATCAAAATGCAAATCTTCACTTTCATGGAAAAAATTTGAAAATAAATTGCCATCTGAATATTTAAATGTTCATTCTCGTTCAGAAAAAAGCATCTCAAAAGATAGAAAAGATTCAAGCAACAACAAAAATGCAAGCACCCTTTCCCTTCATATTGCAGCATATGAAAATTCTATTGAAGCTGCATCTGATTCAATTGAAAGAATCAATATGAGCAAAGATGAATCAAACTTAATTAAAACTTTGGAAAATCTTAAACATATGACTTTATCACCTGCTATCAATGTAAAATTTAAACAATTTTGAAAAAAATAAGATTCGTCCATTATTTTGTTTTTTACAGAATCCATTTGAATTTCCAAGACAACAAACGGATTATACACCAACCGATCCCGCCATTATGCAATTTTTAGCATCCCAAAGATTATTTAATCCTAATCAAGGGAATGGTGATTCTGTAACCACAAACATTAACAGTAAATAATTTAAATTCATTGGATAACTTTTAATTTAATAATAGTAATATTAAAAAAACAAAAAATTCAAATTTTTCAAACCGGCTCTTATCGTAAGACATTTTTTTTTGGCTAAACCGTAATTTTTGGCCTTAATATGGTCCACCTATAAAAATTCTGATTTGCATTAAATCTAAACTTTTCATAATTTTAGATATTGAATGTTTTCGTGCAATCCAATTTTTTTAAAAATTAGTTGATTTTTATAGTTCTTCAAAAAAACAAATTTTGCTAAATAAATACGTTTTTTTGATTTTTTCATGCCATTCTGGTTAATAGTTCAGAGACTACTAGAAAAAAATTCCCTTACCACGAAAATAATCCCCAATTTTTTATATTTTTTTGTTGTTAAGGACGAAACGAAACGCAAATTTTATTATTTAAAGAATTCAAACCTTATGTCCATAAATTTTGGCTGTAATTTTTCTTTCTAAATTTGTATCAACTGAAATTAATTCTAATACAAAGTCATTTTCATCGAGAATTATTATTTTCAGCAATTTATATTGCCTTTTTTAATTATCTAACTTACCTGAAAAGTGTTCAATTTAGATTCAGATATGGATGAAAAACGATGTTTTATGCATATTTCTATTAATGGTAAAGATCAAGGGGATATTGTTTTTAAACTTTATAATGATATTGTACCTCGAACATGCCTTAATTTTATGCAGCTCTGTGAAGGATCTGATAAACTTGGAGCAGTAACTGGAAAAAAATTAACTTATCAAAATTCAACTTTTCATCGAGTTGTTAAAGGTTTTATGATTCAAGTAAGATTTTAGATGTGTTTTTGATGCTTTTATAAAAAGGTTTAGGGTGGAGATTTTTCACAAGGTGATGGTACTGGTGGCGAATCAGTTTATGGTGGAACATTTGTTGATGAAAATTTTATTATTAAGCATGATAAACCATTTATTCTTAGTATGGCAAATCGAGGCGAAAATACAAATGGCTCACAATTCTTTATTACCACTTCTCCGACTCCTTCACTTGATGGGAAACATGTTGCTTTTGGAGAAGTTTGTTTACATTATATTTATACAATGATGTCATCTATACTTAAAAATATTTAGGTAGTTGGTGGACAGAATATTGTTCGTGCCATTGAAAATCTATCTGTTTCTAGTAGCAAAAGTCGTCCATTAGCTGATGTTGTAATAACAAAATGCGGCATTCTTACTCTTCGTAAAAAAGAAAAGTAAATACAATTTTATTATTACTGTATTGTAATTATTTCTTTGATTTTAGGAGTTCAAAAAAGGTTCGACCAGAAAGTGAAGAAGAAGTTGATGCTAAACGAAGCAAAAAGAGAAAATCCAAGAAAGAAGAAGATGAAATTTATTGCAGTATTAAGGCAGAAGATATTCCAAAAGATCCTCCATCGTCGTTTCTTTCCCGACGGTAAGAAAACAATCTTATAGATTTCTTTAATCCATTTATTTTTGCAGTTCACCACCAAGAGATTTTAAAGGTAAAGAAAGATATCGTCATTCACGTCATTCTTCATCTCAAAATCGTCGCTACGATTCTGAAGGTAGAAGATTAAAAGGGCGTGGAGTTCCTCGATATGATCCACGTAATTCAAATCGTGCATTGCCAGATTGGGAACGTGAAGAAAGACGAAAAATCCGTCAAAAAGATGCAACAGAAATTATTGCTCAAAAAAGAAAGGAAGCTGAAGGTGGTTCAAAAAAGGATTCTCGTGCAAGGGAAAAATCATCATCTCTTTCAAGCAGAGAAAATTCTGTTGAACCACCTCCAAAAGATTTAAAAAGTTTAAGATCTGAAAGGCGTAATTTTGATGATATGGAAGTGGATTTTAGCAGTACTGTTGCAGAACATATTAGGAATTCATTTTCATCTGTAAAAAGAGAACCAATTAGCCCTAAGAGCAAGCGTCAACGTCGTAATGAAAGTCAAGGTGAAGAAAATCAACGAATGCCATTTGAAATGAATCTATCTTCAACTTATAATCAAATTCGTCCAGCAGGACCTGATTCACCAGTTCGTCCACCACGAGAACCTCAAAATACATCTCCTGTACCTCGAAGTGAAAGCCCGAGAATTGAAAATCGTCATAAAATTCGACGCCCTTTCAGCTATACTGATTCTTCTAAAATTTCTGATGAATATGTTGAAGTTGCGATGGAGACGGAGATGACAGAAAAATCTTCAAGTAAATTTTCTTCTAAACAATTTGCAACTTCTTCAACTTCTCGTACCCCTCCTGTACGTGATCGTATACTTGATGATGGAGATCGAAAAACGCCAAAGAATATTCGTGATCAACGTCAACCAAGCAGTCGTCATGGTGATCGTTACCGTCGACAACCTCGTCTACGTTCTCCTCTACTTTCTTCTCGTTCAAGATCCCCATCTCCATTCCACGGGGGGCGATGAAATGTTAAAAATGTATTTGATCTTTTTCGTGTGTTATGTTTCATATATATTTCATACTGATGATTGTGTATAAAATTTTGTAAAAAATAAATTTATTTTTTTCAACCCGATCTTAAATACCAAAAACCCGCGTTCTTTCCAATGTATAATCCAGTACTCTTTGATCACGATAATTAACCAAACCAAAGATAATGGCACTATCACTGCAGCATTCAGATGTTTTTTGAGATTCCTTCAATTAAATAATTTATAACAATTCTTTAAAAGTACGGTATTTTACCTCAAATGTTTTTCCAAAAATTGCATATTGACTTTGGGCAAACAAATTTCGAGGACTTTTTGATAAAAATAATCTTTTATTTTCCTATAAAATTATTAAGATAAGAAGTTGTTGCGAAAAAATATATGGCATACTGTATCTATTGGATCCCATATTTCAAAATTCATGGCTTTACTACATTGAAGTAAAGCTTTACCGGTATAAGATGGCATTCCCCAACGAGATGGCGAACAACTATAACGATTTTCAACTATCTTTTCAACTGCGGTTTCAGAAATTGCTAAGCCAGCATTGATATCAAACATTACGGTAGAAGAAAATGGAAATACGTAATCATAAAATGATCTGAAATATTTTATCTATAAACTTTGAAATGTAAAATTATTATTTTTTTACTTTATATTTGAAATTCTGCCAACAATAACTTGTTTCTCTGCAGATAAACGAGATAAAAAATGTCGCATATTTGCAGCTACCAAATAATTTTGTTCATTTAAAATTATATTCCAAACGTTTTTATGTTTCTTTTTGTTCCCAAAAGTATATGCTAAAATTTCATGAAAAATATGATATTTTCGAGGATCTAAATTTCCTCCAATATGATAAATTTCTAATTGTCCAACAAAATTTTCTTCCAATTTTTTAATAGATGTAAAATATAATGTTTCATTGCACCTTTTTCCATATGTATCTTTCACCGATTCAATGAATTTTTGTGGCTTTTCTGTGAAATGTTGTATAAGAATGATACAGCGAAGGTAGATATCTTTTTCAGCATCTGGATTTTTATGAGAATACAAATCATTAATTTGTGATTTTGTTATTGTATCCACTGTAGTTTCGTGTTCAAAATCAAGAATATGACCCAAAAATAATCCAATTAAAATTCCAAAAATTAATGGTAAAATTGATGATGATCGTCCGGTTCCATGTTTTATTCCAGGTATTAAAGGTTTTAGCTGTGATATGGATCTCATCCAAGCATTAGCTGATTCAACAAAATAGTAATAACAATAATATCGTTTATTTTAAATTTTAAATATATTTATTTAAGAAACATTTATTTGGCTAATACATTCGTAATTATATATCTATCTTATTTTAACTGCCAAAGTGGAGATAGAGTGAGAGTGCGCGAAAAAACCGAGCACAGAAGAATAGGAAAAAAAAACAGAACAGAGGTGGAAAGTGTGTAAAGGTGTAACCTGTAGAAGAAGATAGAGACGAACATCGGATGAAGTTTTTGAAAAAAAAGAAAAAAATGTGTCACAAAAGAAATGGAGAAATCAAAATTGCTTAATTTTTTTTCACACAAAAATTTGTACATTTTTTTCTTGACATAATAAATTACCAAAGAGAAAAATAATAATAAACATAAAAAGAATATTTATGCCTTTTTTGTGGTTTTTAATGCGTGAGAAATCATGTCTTTTTTCTCTTCTTTTTCTCTTCCTTCGTTTAAGCAGCAATTCTCATCACAATCATTGCCAATAACGGCCCTCCTTAAGATTGTTGCTTACAATAAAAAAAAGAAGACGACGAGAAAATCACAAAAGAATGCATTCACTTCTTAAATGGATGAAAACACACCCAATTCCTATAGAAGAATTGATACCCACATATTAATATTATTATTATTTCCTAAAAAAAGAAGCATCATTTTCTTTCTTTTTTTTGTTGAAAAGTTCAAAGGAAAAGAAAAAGAGGTGAAAAATTTTGCTAAATGTTAAGCTTAGAAGATTTGTTATTAGCTTTTTTAAAAAATAGCTTTATATTTTAAAAAGACCGATTTTTAACATCCTGATAAATTAATCCTTCCCTTTAAAATTATGTCAAAGTGGCCGTTACATTTAACTTTTCCAATTGGAAATGACACAGATGTTGGTGATTGTTTAACCGTTGCAAATTTATTACAAAAGCGAAGACATATCGATTTAATGTTTGCATTTTTGGGTTTATTATTTTCTACAGTACATTTGAGCATATTATTTTATATTCGATATTGGCAAAAACGGAAGGGATTCTTTTTGTTGTTTAGTCAAGTAAGCATTTCTTTCCGATTTTTGATGGCATATTTTAAAAGGTTTTATTGAGTTTTTGGAATACTGTAGCATTGTACAGTACCCCAAATTTCTATGTTGGAGTCACTTAAAATTTCCAAAACTAATTTTTTGTAGGCAATCCTTAGTATTTGTACTTTAATTTTCTTGCTAATTGGATGCTTAATTGATATTTGTTTGATAAAATTAAGCAAAGGATGGATATATTTTCGAGCATATTTGTGGTTATTTATTGTTAATTCTTTAATAGCTGCCTATGGATTTTTAATTGTTGTTTTATGCATTGATCGTTATGTTGCACTTAACAAACCATTATTTTATCGCCTCAAATTTGTTCGTTTAAAAGTAATAAATTTTTGTAAAATTTTATTGTCTAATTTAAAAATTTTTAGATTCGATTTTTAATGGTTTTAGGTAAGTTTTGGCATTCGGGTTTAAATGGGTTTTTAAAAAAAGTTGTTAGTTCGGATTTGAACTTGCAAAAAAATTACCAAAAAACTTATACCAGGCGATTTTGATGCATCTTGAAAAATTTATTAAAGAAGTAAAACAGAAATTTAGATGTTTTAAAATGTTTATTTTTAGGATGCTGCCTTTTAGCAACATTATGTTGTACAAAGTGGCTTGGATTTAATCGAATTGAATGGGATAATACATTCAGTGAAAATGAACTTGTTACAAGTAATCCATGGTATATCGTATTGAGAACTGTTGCAACAATTGTACAGTACTTTCTTTCTGGTATTGTTATGGTAATATTAAGTGTTAAAAATGCTTTAAAACTTCGAGCTCTTGATAAATCACATTTTAATGAATTGCGAATGAGTGAAGGCCCAAGAAATCAATGGACAAAAAGTCATAAAGTATGGGAAATGTAACTTTTTTTAAAATTTTTTTTAAAACTAATTTTAGACAATCGCAAATATTTGTATTTTTCTTGCATTTTCTTATATCCTTTTTAATTGGCCATATGCAATGACAGATTATTTTTATACTGATCAAGTATGTTTTAAAAATAAGTTATTCATTAATTAAATTTAAAATTTATAGTTATTTGAAAAAGAATGGTATGGAGTTGTTGAATTAATTATAAATTTGTCACAAGTTCTGTACATTCAATTAAATTTGCTATTCTTTGCATACTGTAGCAGAACATATAGAGCAACATTATTTAACGGTTTTAAATTCGTTGCCGGATTTCTTAAATCTACGCTAACATGCTGCTCCAGAAGTGGAAAAGGAGAATTAGAAAAAAACCGATCAAAATCTAAAATTAATACAGGTCTGTTTATTAGTGTATAAATGAAGTTACAGTAATCCATTTCAGTTTCAAATGGAATTCAAGGTATAAGCATCAATAAAAATTCGGATTAAAATAAAACTTTTGCATTAACTAATTATTAAACGATCTCAATTTGAAGTTGAAAATTTTATTACACAATAAAAATATTTTCTATAAAATAAGTGTTTCACAAATCTATGTTAAAAAGTTACAAAATGAATAAAAACAAATTTAAAATAATAATTATATTTTCATAAGACAATTTTCTTATTTGCACTTACCACCCCCAATTCTCCCAAAATAATCAAATTTAATAAATAAGGCAAAAAATAAAAGTAGACCAGTTTTTCTTAGCGCATAGCATAAAGGAAGAGAAGAATAAGGCAAACAGAAATAACTCCAGCCAAAACTATGGTATCCTTTCGTTTCTTCATTCTGATTTTTTGCATAAGATTGTTAATTGCAGGATACTTTTTCATTGTTTTTTGAAGTTGTTGCATTGCACCACCAACACGTCGTTGTTGATGATTGAGATTTTCTTTAACACCAAGAGCCAAACTAAAAACAATCATTAAAAATAATAAAACAAATCTTTCCAAAATAATAACTTACTTTATTTGATCATCGAGCATTCTTTCTGTATTTGTAATATGTTCATGTTCTTGAAGCAGCAATTCACTTGAACGATTTCTATTATTCAAAAATGTATCTCCATCTTGTGATGTACTACCACCAAGTAAATCTTCTCGATCCATTTGTTTTTCAACAACTTCTCGAACACGATGAAATTCATGCATATAATCTTTTAAAACATCATGATATCGTCGAACTGCATGCTGATCAGAACTTCCACCAGCTTTTTTATACATTAATACTTCGAGCTAAAAAAATAATTATATGAATCATCAATGAAAAACATATATGTAAAAACCACAAACTTTTTGATTGGCTTCTTCAAGTTGTTTCAATAAATCTTCAACTTCTTGAGCATCTTGAATAAATGCAGATCTTTTAGAACGCGTAAAATGTGAACTTTCTACAGCTTTATATCTGGGTCCTTAAAATATTAATTATAAATATTAAGAAAAATTTAAAGTCAAAATTTTACCTGTTGTTGAATATTTATTTAAAGCATGTAATTTAGTATCAATTGCAGCTCCCAATACTCGAGCTTCTTCTCTGAGAGCTAAAAATGTAAACATTTTTAAAAAATTAAAAAACTAAAGCAAAACAAAGTTTTGAATTAATTTTAAAAAAACTTACTATCCCACTCGCTTGCAGCTTTACTCATATCAACAGTGTACATTGTGAGCATGCAAATTAGATCACCATAAACATAAAAAGCCTTGAGGGGAAAGCCACGTTGCGCGTGTAAAAAAACAAGAATTTTAACAGCTGAAAAATGTGTTGATTTCAGATGCAGAATGCACGCTATTACTTGATTTGCCACGCAACAAAAATTCTCGTAACGAAACACAAAAAAAAATAACCATGGAAGTAAAATTTTGGTTTTTAAAAGTTTAAACAATTTTTTACATGACTTTAAAAAATTACGTAAGTAAAAACATTTATGCACACTCACAAATTGTCAGCTTTGAAAAAGGTGTGTGTGAAACAAGAAAACACAAGCAAGAGATTTCAATATTAAACATGAAATTTTATTTTTTTGAAAGCAACTAACATTAAATCCTTTTTTTTGATGGTGAGAAAGTTTATTTTATCAAAACAGTTGCATTTTAAAAAAAGTTTTGTTTATCTTTTTCCTACAGTATTTTTATATAAGTTTTAAACCGTTATTATCGGCATTTAAGTTTCAACATATTGTTTTTGCAATTTCTTTTCTCTTTTTATATCGACAGAATTTTCTTGCTTTATTTTTTCGATGCATCTGTAAATAATCATTATTATTTATTTTTTTAGAGCAATCAATTTTGCGATAACCTGCTGCCACACTGCGCGTATTCTCGTCACGAAAAAAAAGCTCAACAAAAAATTAAAAAAAGGGGAAGCATTGCTCTCTGCGACGACGAACTCTTTTTTCACAAAAAATATTATTCATGAAAAAATCGGGCAGAAATCAGTACCACTATTAATAAATCTTTTTCTATTCTTCACGTTAAAGATTTTGTAAATTATTGATTGTATTAGATATAGATGGTATCTTGTTAAAGTTTAATGTGCTGGAACTATTAAATATAATATTTTTTGTTACTGATTTATAAAAATGTCATCGTCGATTCATTACAAATTTCGGACTACGAATGTCTCAAAAACTCTTAGCTTTGATGGACAAGCTATAAAAGTTCCGGAATTAAAAAAGGCTATTTGTGCAGCTGAAAATATAAAAGCTGAATTATTTGATCTTATATTTTTTAATTCTTTCAATAAACAACCATATACCGGTGATGATGAAATTCCTCGAAATTCATCTGTTACAGTGCAACGAGTCCCCATTGAAAACGGTGCCAAAATTCCCAAAATTAGGTAAAATTTATAGAATACTAAATATCTGAATTAATTAAAAAGTTTTTTTAGTAATCCCGAAATATCTGCTTCAATAAAGCCTATCCCTGGTGTACCTGATAGTGCTGCACATATCAAACAAGAAGATTTTTCAAAAATGACTGAAGAAGAAAGAATTAAACATATCACAATTCAATCAACTTTTAAATATACTACTAATAAGTATGTTAAAATTATCTAAAATTTTTTTTCACATATATATATAACATACTTTTATTATTACAGCTACAATCGAAAGCCAATGTCCAATAACATGCAACAAGCCCCACCCGATTATCTTTGCAATCGATGTAACCAACTCGGTCATTTTCCTAAAGCTTGTCCACTGGTAACGTTAAATTACTATTATTACAAATTTTATTTTCCTACTGTGATTATCATTAATTTTCCAAAAGAATATTATTATACTTTAATAAACAATTATTATAAAATTATTTTTGTGTCTTAAAATTTTGTTTTTCTTTTTTTTATTATGATTTAATTTTTGGCAAATGCTAGTAATAGAGAAGCAGCTTAATCGTATATTCCCCCCTTTTTCAGCTTAATATTAGAAAAACAACTGGTATACCAAATGAAGAGTTAATGGAAACAACGGCAGATGATCCCCAGGCAATGTTACATCCATCTGGTAAATTTATGATACCAATCATGCATTACAAAGCCCGTGAACAACGAAAACTCATGGAAGAGCAAAAGAAAAAAGGTTTACAAAGTACTCAAGAGCAGAAATATAAAGCTGTAAAGCGGGAACTTCCTTCTGAATTAAAATGTCCAATTTGTAATGATATTTTTAAAGAAGCTTTAAAAACTGGATGTTGTGGTGAAAGTTTTTGTGCAGATTGTATTCAACAAGTTATGAGTGATGCCATTGCTGCTGATTTGAATTCAGAATGTCCGAAATGTAAAGCTCCAATTGGGGCAAGTGCTCTCTTTCCAAATAATTCACTTCGAGAAGCTGTAGATAAATATAAAAAATCTTTGGTTGCTCCCGCAGCTGCAGTAGAAGAAGAAAGTGAAAATGAAGAAGATGAACCTTCAATAGTAATAAATATTTAAAGTAAAACCAAAGATTAAAACTATTTTAATTTTAGAATGAACCAGAGCCAATTTCTTCTTCTCCAGATGTTTCACAACTTGAAGAACACAAAACACCTGAAAAAGTTGGTGAAGCTCCTCTTCCGACTACTGTAGCAGAAGCTGAAAAGCCAGTAGTTTTACCAACTGTCAATCTTAGTGCCATGCTTGCAGCTGCTCAAAAATCTAAACAACCTTCTCTTCCACCACCTGAACCTGTTGTTGATTTTTCTCAACCTCCACCAATTATTCTTTCAAAACCTCCGCCAATCATTCCAGCACCTGTATTGCCAGTAGTAGATTTTTCAAAGCCTCCACCTAATTTTAAATTACCTGATTTATCACACCCTCCTCCATTTATTCCTTCAACTGTTCCAAAAGTTAGCAAAGAAGTTGTTTTACCATTACCTCAACCACAATCATATCAAATTCCACCAATAAAGCCAACAATTTCTGTTTCAAAGTATGACGAAAAAGATGAAGAAGCAATTAATAGTGTATGGGAAAAATTAAATGTTGGAGACGATGTAAGTAATTACAGAATTATTTAAACCAAAAATTTAAAATATATAACTTTCTAGACATTAAATCTTGCAACTCTTTTCGAAACTCGAACTCCGTATGTAAAACAAAAGGATGATGAAAGTGATGCCAAAGAAAAGGAAAAGAAGCCAAAACGTCATCGATCAAAATCTCGTGAACGTCATCGTCGTGAAGATCGTCGGAGTAGTCGAAGCCGAAGTCCTCATAAGAAACGAAAAGAAAGCAGAGAACGGGAAGTGAAATCCAAAAAAAGATCCAAGGAACCAGAAAATCGGCATAAAGTTACAGAAAAGCGGTCATCTGATTATCGTCGAAACGAAAGAGAAAATGGAAATGGTAGTGAGAAGGAAAAGGAACGAAAAGATGATAAAGAAAAAAGAGATGAAAAACGAAAAAGTGATGAAAAAAAGGAAAGTACCATTCGTGATCAGGAGAGATATCGAAGATATGAAAGTGATGACGATAAAAAGGTGGTTAAACGTGAACTTGAAGAGATTAAAAAGATCTCAAAAGCTGAAAAAGAAATTAAAAAGCAGACAGAAAAGGAAAGAAAATTATTGCCCAAAAAGCCTTCTGAAAGTCTGAAAATGAAGGACGTCTTTCCAGATATGGGTCAGTTTAATACTTTATTAAAGCCTAAATAACATTTTTTTAATTTTAGAAGTTCCAACAAAGAAGCAATTCTTTTCTGATATTGGTATGTTTAAGAACCAAATTTCTAAATTTTATTTTTAACTAATAACAATGAAAATTAATATAATTATTTTCAGAAGATCTTAAAAGGGCATCATCGTCTTCCCAGGAAATTGTTTCAAAGATTGAAGTAAAAGAGCGGGAAAAAGAAAGAGAAAAGAAGAAAGACAAGGTGATCAAAGAAAAGGAGCAAGAAGTGATCAAAGAAAACAATGGAAAAGAACGGGAAAAGGAAAAGAAGAAAGATAGAGAAAGAGATCAAAGTGAGAAATTAGAGAAAAAGAAAAGCAGCAAAAAAGATAAAAGTCTTGAACGTGAAAAGGAAAAAGAAAAGAAAAAGTCATCAAGTAAAGAAAAGAAGAAATCAAAATCAGAAGAAAAGAAAAAGAAGAAGCGTCGAAAGACTTCTGATCGAAGTGATGAAGAAGAAGAAGATGAAAGGAAAAAGAAAAAACGCCGAAAAACTTTTGATCGAAGTGATGATGAGGAAGAAGAGGAAAAGAAAAAGAAGAAGCGTCGAAAGATCTCTGATCGAAGTGATGATGAATCAGAGGATGAAAAGCAGAAGAAAAAGCGACATAAAGAAAAGAAGCATAAGAAAGATCGAAAACGTGAACGTGAAAGTATTGGTGATGATAGTGACGATGATTATCGAAAAAAGCGTCGAAAACTTTGATCTCTTATTATATGTCTTTGTTCCTTCCTTCTTCAATTCCGGGATAATTTATAAAAAATAAATTTTTATTATTGTTATATATATATGTTTGATTAGTTTATGATAATTTATTGTTTATATAAAAGAAATGTGACATTAAAAAAATTAATAAAAAATGAAAAAACACCAAAAAATTTTTATGAATCAGCAAAATTTTGTGTAAAAAATAATAATTAAACAATGAATGTCTTAAAAAGAAAAAAAGTGAATAGTGTGTTTTTGTGAATAAGATGAGCTGCAACGATGCGCATCGATAGTATTGGTATTCGGGTGCATTTTTTTCTTTCTAGCTACAAAAGAGAGAAAAAATGCAAATTGGTTTTTTTTGATAGCTATTGATTAATTTCTTGATTTTTTTTTAGTGAATTAGGTAAGAAATGATTTGGTGCCATTCAGCATAGAATATTTCTTATCACAGTTTTATTGCGTGCTGAACAAAAAAAAGATATCATCTGCTTTTTTTTTATTAAAGCTGCCAGCTGTAATTTTTGTTGTAAATGAATTATGACAACAACAGCTAGTTCATCGACAGCATCCGTTCAGCAACAAAAAGCTGCGTCGAATTCATTTAATGAAATTAGTCATTCACGACTACATAGTTTAACTTCAATGTCCGATGAAGTAAGAATAATAAATAAAAAAATTTATAAAATGTAAATACTTTGTAAATCGATCTTTTAGCTTGATGCTGTATCTTTACCAAATATTGGTAGTTTAGCTGTCAGCACTGTAAATGATACAAAAAATTCAATTTCGTCATCTCCAAGTGTATCAGAATCTCAAAAAAATGCTGTAATTCCAATTCTTCCTGATATGGAAGCATCCGCATATGAAGATGACACACATGTATATGTAAATTTATCGGCATTGGATGAAATAAAGAGACATTGGGATGACGTTGATAGACGTCCAGATCCTCCAACTCCCTCACCTGGTACCACTCCTATTCGTGTACTTCCAACTGGATGGCAAGAATTTAAGACTCCTGGTGGAAGAACATATTTTTATAATTTCGAACTGGGATTTGGACAATGGAAACCTCCACGAGGAAATCAAATGACTCTTTCATTCTTGAAACGTCAAAGAACCAATGACTCATTTACATCAAATGAACAAGATGACACAAGAAATGAATTAAGCTCTTCAGAAAATATTCGAATACAACAAATTACAACTTTTCCAGTTGAAAATTCTAAAAAGGCATTTACTTCACATTCTCCCAGTATGGGAGAGACAACATCTTCGGAAGAAAAACAACAGCAGCCATCATCATCATCAAGCATGACTCAATCAATGATACTACCAATGCCACCACAGCAAAATAATGTAATTTTGTTATTCAATAAATTTTATTTTTGTAATTTTTTTCTTTTCAATTTTTTAGAGTCCTATGGTTAATAGCGTTGACAGTGGACTTGGACGAAGTTCAATTTCATACAAAAATCAAGGATTTGGAATGAAAACAATTCCAGATACAATGGCTGAAAGTATTATCGAAGGAACAGAATCTTCATCTTCAAAAGATAGCTTAGATTCATTTTTATTTGCACAAGGACATTTTGCTGATACTGCTGTAAAAAAGGGAACATTAGAAAAGATGAAAATTTTGGATTGCGGGGTAAAAACAAAGAAAAAAGAGTGGATTACAGCTTATGCATATCTCTCAAATGGGCATTTATTATTTTATAAAGATCAAAAACGAGCTGAGGTATGTAAATTTAAGCCATTGGCGATAGCTCAGTTGCGCCTCCGGAGACGATTTTTTTTCAAAGATCAAAGAAAAATTGCCGCTTTTCAACTACGGAGGCTACAAGACTGATTGCCAAAACACATATACTTATTTTATTACTGTAATTTACCAAACATACTGTAATTTCAGAAACTTGGTAAACATTATCCTGCTCCGACAGATGTTTGTGATCTTCGTGGTGCACAACTTTCATATGTTGATTCAAGTAAATGCAAAGATAAACGCCGAAAGAATATTGTTGATTTAATTTTACATAATAATACAGAATATTGGTTTTCTTGTAATGGCAATGAAATTGACAGCTGGTATCATACTCTTCGACAAACAATTAATAGTCTGGTAAACATATTGGTCTTGCTTTTCTGTACTAATTTATTAATGCTTTTTAAGCCGGCTGCTAAAGCATATCCGCTGCCACCTCCATCGACATATTGTGATAATCATTCCCTGCAGCGTCGTCCATCCGATTCAACGCAATCAGCGAAAAATGTATCCGTTGCTCCAATGCATCTTATCAAAGCATCTTCATTAAGGCATTCGCAAAAAGGAAAAGTTAAACCTACGATATCAAAAGAAACAATTGAAGTTGGTGAAAACTCTCCAACAAGAGATTCAATTATCGAACGACTGCTGAGATTTTTCCGTTCTCGACCATCCGTTGATCAACTGAAAGAACGAGGAATTTATCGACGTAAGATTCTTTTGAAAACCATTGGATAGTTGTAATTTATAAATTTTAGCTGAACCAATTTTTGGTAGTACACTTGCAGCAATTTGTTTACATGATCATACAAATGTTCCAAGATTTATTACTGAAATTACACGAGTTATTGAAGAAAAGGGTTTAGGAATTGATGGCATTTATCGAGTAAGCGGAAATTTATCTTCAATTCAAAAAATTCGATGTCAAGTTGATCAAGGTATCCTTTTTTTTGCATTACAGTAAGATCAAATTTACATACATGTTTTTCCAGATCGATATGAAGTTCTATGGAAAGAAGATGACATTCATGTATTAACGGGTGCTGTGAAGTTATTCTTCCGTGAACTTTCAGAACCCATTTTTCCTATTTCATTAAATAAAGAATTTATGTTTGCAATAAGTAAGAGATTTTTTGAGTATACTGTAGACATTTTTAAACTAATTGATTGCTCATTTTTAAGGACAAACAAACGCTAAAACAAGGCTCAAAGCTATTGATGATCTTTTAAATAGACTGCCTCTTGTTCATAAAGAAACACTCAGGGTTTTAATTTTACATTTGCTTAAGTAAGTTTAATATAATTTTAGAAAAATATTAAAATTTTAATTATTTTTTTAAAGAGTTGCGGGTAATTCGGGAAAAAATCGAATGACAATTCATAGTCTTGCAATAATGTTTGGTCCAGCATTATTTTCATCAGATGATAAACCATCAAATACTCGAACAAATGGAACTGTTGATAAAAAGAATATTGCTAAAAAATCAAAAGAGAAACCAAATGATCGAAAAGGTCTAATAATACATGATACCTCAATGAGTTCAGAACCAAATCAAATATTAGCATATAAAATGATCGTATATGGACAAATTGTTGAATGTATTTTAACAGAATTTAGCAAACTTTCCATTTTCATTCCTTCAAATGGTGCTACTTGTTAAGCATTCCATCTAAAAATATATATATAATAAAAAAAGAAGAAAATTAGCATTGTATTATTATTATGTCTACGTTATTGAATCCTATTTTTTCTCTCCTTCCCTTGTCATTCTAAGTACAGAAGTTTTTTTTACTTTTCATTTTGCAATATGTCACTTTTTTTTCTCGGTTAGCTCTACTTTCTCCTTTTTTTTAAAAAAAAAACAAAAAAGTTATCTTTTTTTCTCCTTTCTTTTGTTGTTATTGACATTGAAAAGCTGTAACTTATTTTCTCACGTGTCTTTTGTATGTTATATTTATAAACGTGAAGTTTATTTATTTTCTTTTATTAGCTTTAATATGTTAAAAATATTTCATCATGTATTGAAAAAATAATATTTTTCAAACCGTTTTGTACAATATGATTTAAAAATAAAAGATGTGCTACTGTATAATTTTATAATACATGTGTTAAAATACAAAAAAAAACATTCATTTACAGATTAAACAAAAAGCATTTTTTTATTTTTAAAGAGGACCACTCTGTATATTTATAATGCAAAAAGGACCATTTTGTCATAAACAGAAAAAACATTATTGTCCGTTAAAAAAAGTTATGCTTGAATAAGTTTTAGAAAATTTTTTAACAATGCCATCACAATTGGGTTAGTATAAAAGTTTTTTACTTTGTGACTTTATTTTAACGGATATTTTCAGAATCATTTGTTTCCCAGCTTGTTTGTCCACAAATAAAAGCTGATCCATTTCGTCGGGTTAGTCCTGTGAAAGAGTCGGCATTAGTTTTGGTAGAATTTTGTCAAGTTTTGGGACCAAAACCAGTTAAATGGTATCCAGAAGATGTAAAAACATTTAATTTTGATCAAATTGCACTTTGGTTAATGAGTGCTGAAAATGAGCATGGTTCTACCGTAACAATATTTAATCAACAACTTGGTATTTTTGCTATTATACAATATTCTACATTGTTAGATATAACTGCAAGAGCATTTCAAGTACATTCTTTTTAGAAATATTTTAGCACTGCTAATTTAAAATTTTTAGAGACCATTTGCTTTAGCATTTATTTGTGGAGAAGAAATTTCACCAGAACTTTCAAAATGTTTTGCTGAATTACATCCAAATATTTTTAATCCTTTATTAACTTGTAATCGACAAATGTTCACACATCTTACCGAACAAATGGTTCATTTAGCACAGTCTATTGAAGCTGATGATTTTAATAAATTTTATGCAATTGCATCTGATGAACCTACACCAGAAATGTCAAAACGATTACATGAACTTGCACAACAAGTTAAACGTACAAGTCCACGCTTGAAAAATGCATATTCTGTTTTGTCTTCCCATAATGATAGTTCATGTTTGTGTGGAAGTTCAACAGAAGACTTTAAAATATTTTTTCCATTACTTGGTCAAGCTGCAGCAACTGATTTAATGCCATTATTTTATATTTGTCCTTGTGTAAGAATTTTTAAATGGCAGCTTTTAATGCTTATAAAAATTATTTTAGGGTGCAAATGGATTTGATGAAAGATTTGAAGAGACATATCGATCACTAATCGAGAAAAGGGATAATCTCGGAGGTTTATATGTTTGTAATGTTCCAATTATTGATAAAAGTAGCAAATTTGGTACAAATTCTTTAAGTAGTATAAAGAATAATATGAAATTTGAATACAGTAATACCCTTGTTTCACTTAATAAAGTCTTTCATCACGTGAGTTTTGGTCATTCAACTTATTCTCTTTTTTAATTAACGAATTTAGTTATTGTTTGCTATTTTGAGTGGTGACCGAATCGTTGCTTTTGCTTCAAATGAAAGACGTTCAACTTTGAAAGATGTTTTGCAAAAATTTTGTTTACTTCGACCTATGAAAATTCATGAAGAATATGTTATTTATGAAACGGAAACCGAATTGTATGTTTTAGCTTTCAAAATTACAAAACAAAAACACTGTTTTTAGCTTCAATGATGTCAATAAAATTCAAATCGCTGGAATTATCGTACCTCGAAGTGCATCTACAAAATGTATGACAAAAAATGAATTTACAAATATTTCAACAAAAATTGATTTAAATAATCAAAAGTTAATGTGCCGACATTATGGTGGACAACTTTTGAAACCTTTCGCTCGACTTTCTTTCCCCGACGATCAAGCTTTAATCTCTTATGTTGCATATGTTCTAACAAATGTTAGTAGACTTGCAATTTTAGTTAATAATTCTTCTCTTGAAAAAGTTATTGCTGATTTTAAGCTATCATCAGATGATCAAATAATTTTAGAAAATATTTTAATTGAAATGAATTTTGAAAAATTTGGTTCATTGTTGAAGACTCGAAATGTACCCGAATCAAAATTAATGACTTTTTCCTTGTAATTTATATGTGTATATAATTAATTTTAAAAATAAATCATTTACAAATTTCACATCGAATTAGATTGCAGAAAAACAAAACACATGTATCAGGTTTTTGTTGTTGAAAAGACTGTTGGACAGCGTCCTATGTTTCTCAGTGGGAAATATTTTATATTTTCCAAGTGCTCAACATTTCTTTTAAGCGTCGTTCGTTTTTTTTATTGCTTGACATTTTTTCTTACATTTTTGTTTCTATTTTTTCCAATTTTTTTTGTTAAGTATCAAACTATATTATAGTATTTTCCTTTTTTAAAACTAAACCCTAAAATCTAAAAAAATCTAAATAGTAAAAAATTATGTAAAATTTCTTCGATTTTGTTTAAACAAAAAAAGAGGCACGTGACGTGGTTACTTTTTTCCCCAATATATTTGCCAAAAGTATTACACTATTTTATTGCAGAAAATATCTCATGGAATGTCAAGTGACGACTTGCAAACTCCTTCAACCTCATCCCAGATATCCGAAACCCCAGCATCTAAAGAACCAGAGCAGCCACCTCCAAAAGTTGTTGTTCAATTAGGTCCAACAACTCGAAGTTTAGCAGTTAAAAAATTGAGTGAATGCATTACTGAGGAAGCCAATGCTGATGGATATGCTGGGAATGGGGATCATGAACATGATGATCATGAGCATGATAATCATCCAGGTTGTTCAGAAAATGTTGTTGCCGAAGATGAAGTTAAACAAGTTCCAAAAAAGAATCAAGTTTGGTCTTCAAGTGAAACGAATAAATTTTTTCAAGGACTAAAAGAGGTTATTTTTAGTAATTTACACAAACAAAACTAATTGAAAGTAAATTTTTAGCATGGAAAAAATTTTGAATTGATTAGTCAATTTATGGCTAAATATAAAATTAAGCGGGATCGAATTCAAATTCAAAAGTATTATTTTAATACATTTAAAGCATATCGAGCTGTTACAAAGTTATCTGAAGATGACTTTAAAAATATTCCACGAGATGCAAAAGAATTATTTATAATTATAAATGGATGCGAATGGAAACAAAAAACATTGGGAGCAAAAATTTGTCAAGAATCTTTTAAACAACTTTTGCTGAATGGTACTGTAACTGTGAAATTAAAGAATAGAAAAATCTTACTTAAAACTCCAACCTGTAAAGCTTTAAGGCAATTCTTTAAATGTCAGTTTGATATATTATTTTTTTAAACAAACATAAAGCTATTATTTATAGATGATGAAAAATTTGCAAATATCCCTCGACAACTTGGAATTAAATTAACACCAAATACTTACAGAGATAAAGATTATGTTATATCATGTGAACAAAATCCATATTTATATGTTAAAGTTGATATGAATGATTCATTAAGTAATATCTTTAAATTATTACAAAAGAAATGGGTCCCTCGAGAATCCAATGAAGAAGATGAATCAAAACTTCCAAAATTTAAATTGGTTATTACTCAAACGACTTCATTTCCAAAGCTCATTGTTCGTCCACTTGATGATGCCCAACGAAGAATGTGCTTGCAAGGGTATATAATAGAAGCTTAAAAGAAAATTCCAATAAAGCATTTATAATTTTAGATTAATTAAATACTGTGAAGATCGAAATGACATTATTGAAGAGCAACAAGAAGCATGCCTCCCTGGATTTGCATCACCTTCATCTTCAAATCAGGGATCAACACAAATGCGAAAAAAGTTACGACCTGAAGATATTCCATCAAGTATCATTGTTGATTGTTGTTCATTCACAGATTTTTCGTTGAAGCATGATGTTTTAACTGAAGGCCTTTCACATGAAAATGTTGAAAATGTTTCTGCTTTGCATCTTTATCTCATTGTAAGCAATATAAATGAAATTATTTTAACGTTTTAAAAATAACAATTTTTTAGACTGGAATGCAATCTGAATTAGGATTCAGTTATCAAGTATTAAATTTACCAAAGCCTCCCCCAAGTGTATGGGATTTATTTGTATCCTTTGTAAAACGAGACTATCTTTGGTATGGAACTGATTACATGGTTCATGGAACAACTCATGCATTCCGAAAACGTAAAAAACTTCATCAAAAGAAAAAGCGTCGTGAAAGTGGTGAAATAAATAATAAAGAAGAGGATACCGCAATTGTAGAAGATGAAATGCTTGGATTTTTGGAGCAATGGAATAGTATGTCAAAAACTTCTGCAATCTTAAATCAACCTGAAGTTGAACAACAACCACCAGTTGAAACTCAGCCATCATCATCTTCATCAATGGCTACAGTATCTTCTTCAAATCTGCCATCAACTTCTATGCCTCCAGCACCCTCTTCATCCACTTCAAATATTTCGATGCTTCCACCTCCTTTTCCTCAATCTACCGTAGTAATTGTACCCCCATTATCTCAAGCTATACCAATAATCCGTCCTCCAGTTGCACGTCCTCGTTCAATTATTAATAGAAAACGACGAGCTGTTGAAGCTCAATCTCCATTAGTTAATCCTACAACCACTACCGTAATCTCACATATCTCAACAAGTCGACCAACAGATTTTTCATTCTTAAATCCTTCTGCCCCTTCCGTCCCTGCAGCACCTACATCCACTACATCTTTATCAATTATTCAAAAAGAAATTGCTTTAACAGATACCAATGAACACACCTCAAATACCTTTGATCACACAATTGATGGATCTTCCCTTCAGAGAGCTTTAACTGATGAGTTTTCAAATCAATTAGGTTTAATGGCACAACAAAATAGTGTTGATTATTGCCGACAATTTGAAGATTTTGTTAATTATTTTCAATCTCCTAAAAAGGCTTCTAAATTGCAATGATCTCTTTCTTTTTTTCACTTGTTTTAAAAATGTAGAAAAATAAAATTTGTGTTTTTTTAAATGATACTTCTTGTTTCACAGCAAATTAAAATGTTTCCCGAAGCTCTTGTTTTTCAGAATAAAAAAAACATTTTTGTAAAATATATGTTTGTTGATTTCTTATAAAAAATCATTCGTAGAAAAAAAGAGAGAGACAAAAAAAGCCTCTCTGAAAAATCTTTTTTTGTCTAACAGTTTTTGATGAATAATTTCAAAGCCATTTTTTATAATTTTTGTTAGAACCGTTTTTTATTAAACAAAAAGTTTGAAATTTTATGTTTATCCACTTTAAAAATTTTTGTTATGATTCAGTTTTTGTAAAGACAAAATTTCTGATTAGTTTAAGCGATGACTTACTGTAGAAACATAAAAATAGTTTACTTTATTAATTAAGCCAATTTGAATATGTATTTTTGACGTGATTGTTTGAGTTACATACAGTATTATGATAATTAATTTTGGTTCTTTTTCTATTGACTCCGACTCCGGGTCAAAAAATCGCGCTTTTTCTTTGATTTTTGTCAAAAATGACTCCGACTCCTGCTCCGGAGTTGAAGTTGAAAACAACAATGGTTTCGAAAAATAGGCATTGTTTAATTTTAAAGTTGCAAATCTGCCATTATTAAATATTATTATAAGCTTAGATACCTTTTAAAGTAAGATAAAACTAGGTACTGTATTTTTTAATAATATGCATCATGATTATTGACTTTCTTGACTCATATAAATTTATTTTTTGCTAATGTTATTGATTTTTTTATACAAAATCTTGTTTTATAATCAGAGGTTGTGAGTAATATAACAAAAAAATCTCGTGAATGCTTTTTGACCCCCAAGACAAAAAAGAAACACCACAGGACTGTTCTGCGAGTGGACCTCGCAAAGCAGCTTCTTTCCTGCGCTTCTTCTTTTTACATTTTGCTCATGTTTTTTTCTTCATTCAGTTGGTGGCTGGCTGTTAACTAAAAAAAATAAAATATTGCCGATCTTTCTTTTCTTTCTTTCTCTATGTTTTTGGGTTTTTATATTTTTGATGAATAAAATAAATTTTATGAAATCTTTTTACAATTACTACTACCTTTTAGGCTTTTTATCAATATTTCTGCCGCTTTTAAAACCCAATTTAACCATGACTAGTATTATGGATTCAATCGCCAATATTTTTATGGGAGTCTTCAATTGGGTTGATAATTTATGGTTTAATGTCACCGAAATTTATTATGCTGGTAAGTCAATAGTTTAAAATATCACTTTAAAAATACGTTGACATATTATTCTTTAGCACTTGAAGATCCAAATCCTTCTGCGGATGGTGCCCCTCGTCGACCATGGTATCGACGAATTTTTTGTTGCTGCTCCTGCTGAAGTAAATGCCTTTGAATGAGGCTCAATGGAAAAAAAAGGTTTTAAATTTGTCTTTTTAAATTAAATTTGTCTTTTTTAAATTAAGTGTACATATGTGTATTTATTTTTTTAACACTTTTAAAGCTTTTTTATAAAATGTATATAATTATGATTTAAATAAATTTTTTATTGATTAACTGAAACTATGAGTAATACTTAAAAACACTTAGAAAAAAAATAACATTTTTGAAAAAATTTTGAGTTTGACTTAACAAAATTTAAAACAAAGGTTTATATTTTAAGTAGAAATATCATACCTTTTCAAAACAAAATTTCTTTAATTTTAAATGCGTTTATTTAAAAAAATTTACATTCACCCATTTATGTGTTATCAAGCAAAAAAATGCATTGATCGCTTTATTGTATGTCTTTTTTTTGTTATTTATTTAATCTCGCACGATATTAAATTCATTGAATTTCTTAAAAAAAAGAAAACTCAATGTGTCATACTGTAGAATCCTTTTTTCGACCAAAGCAATCTTTTTTAAAGTTTAAAAACAAAAAATTAAATTTCTGTAAATGACAACATCTTTTAATAAAGAAACAAGTGATATTCGGAAAATGTTTTGGTAGATTGAATTTTGTTCTAACAAAGAAACCCCTAAGGGCATTTTGCTCTTTACAGAATATGTTGATAGTTATACGGTAACTTCAAAGAACTATATCGCCAAATTTTATTGGCATGTGCTGTGGAAAAATACACTTATCTCATTAAAAATTTTGAAAGTAAGTTCTGCAAAAGTTTACTTGAAAACTCTAAACTTTTCCGACTTTTTTTAACAACAAAACTTTTGAAAAGGCAAAACTTTTGTTTCTGCGGAATGTCTCAACACGAGAAAAGTTTGCAAAAGACTGAAGTCAAAAAATAATTATTCTTTTGTTATTAAAATTTTTACAGTCCAATTTTTAAACAAAAAGCTTTTTGTTTTAAAATTTATTACATCTTAAAATGTCCAGTATACACGATTGAAAGATTTTATCGTGTAACTGTCTTTCCATGTATTATATTTTGGTTCAATTTTAAACTTTAAATTTTTTAGATTCAACGTGTCTAAAAATGCAAGCTTTACTTCGAGCATATGAACAAATGCCTCCTGTAACAAGGACATATACAACTGCGTGCTTTCTTGTCACTTTACTGACTGTAAGTTTTGTTTAAAAATTAATTATGAACCTTTGGTAAATGTTTTATTTTAGGATTTAAAGTTTATTTCACCTTTTGATTTGTATTTTAATTGGCAGTTGATTTTATTTAAAGGACAGGTTAGTTAGTTTTTTTTGCTTTGTAATTCAATTGTTGAATATGATTATTTTTTTAGATTTGGAGATTGTTCACATCATTTTGTTACTTTGGCTCTTTTGGCTTTAGTTTTCTTTTCAATATAATTTTTACATATCGTCATTGTCAAATGTTGGAAGAAGGATCATTCAGTGGCCGCACAGCTGATTTTGTTTATATGTTTATTCTTGATGCAATTTTTATGGTATATTTTTAAGATTTAAACTTGTCGTAAATTTGGTTTTTTAGATTGCATGCGCTTCTGTCATTCATTTAGTCTTCCTTGGACAAGCTTTTACCATTATGCTTGTCTATGTTTGGAGTCGTCGAAATCCTTTAGTTCCAATGAATTTCTTTGGTATTTTATCTTTCAATGCTCCATATCTTCCATGGGTGCTACTACTTTTCTCTCTTCTTCTTGGTAATAATGCAATGGTTGATGGACTTGGTAAACTTAAATAAATAATGATCCATTACAGTATCCTTTTTTTGCAGGAATTGCTTGCGGCCATTTATATTATTTCTTGGAAGATGTTTTTCCAAATCAACCATATGGATTTCATATTCTTAAAACACCAGCAATTCTTAAACGTATTTTTGATGCCGCTCCAATGCCTTACGTAGAAGTTGATGAACGTCCAGGTGGTTATAACTGGGGTGCTGAACAACCAATTCAACCTGATGAATCAAGTGATGATGATGATGTTGTTCTTGTACAATAAACTTTATTCTCTTGTTGGAAGCAGTTTACAGGAGCTTTGTAGTATGTATTTTTTTTGTAAGGTTCCTTTTTCAACTACGGGCTTGTCATTATCATTATAATTAAAAATTGCCTTTTTTAATTTATTTTTTATACTCTTTTTTTAAATAATTTTTTTTTGATTGTTAATTTTATAAAAGAAATGAATATAAATGAAATTTTTATTTTATTTTTTTATTTGATATACATATAATATTATGGGGAGGACAGGGGACAACAATTATTCACAGACATGAAAATATTTTTGCATTAAAAAAACAGTTGTAAGGCGACGTTACAAATTATTAGAGTTTTGTACTGACGACCTATATGAATTTTTTGTGTAAATGTAATACTGATCGCCCAGGTCGATAGATAATTTTTGCGAACACTTCCGGTTTTGGGCCTTTATTGCTCTTCTGGCTTTTCTTCACTGGTTGCTTCTTTACGAGCAAGCTCTAAATAGAATAAATGAATGAATGATTGTTTTATACTGTGTAATTAGACATACTTCTTCGCACACATGCACCTCCGTATGGTGCATATGCAGGTCCACATCTGCATACACCTGAGGGATCACAGAATGCGCCAGGAGAACATGGAGATGGGGCAGCAGCAACACATGGAGCACCTGGTGCAAGAGCAAGTGGAGCTGGAACAGCAACTGGTGCAGCATAAACTGGGACAGGAGCAGGAACAAATACAGGTGGTGGTGGTGGAGGGGGAACAATTCCATAAATTGTTCGAGAAACACATACTGTACCTTCTTGAACAAGTTCAGGAGGGCAAAGACAGATTCCCATTGAGCAGACACTACCTCCGGTACATTCAACTCCAGGTTCACAAGGAGCTCCAGGAAGAGCTTGAGGAATTAAACGGCCAGTGACAACTGGAACTGGTGGTGGTGGAGGGGGTAAAGGCATACATCCAACAACGGGACTGTATGCAATTGGAGCAGGGCATGCACATGCGCCACCAATACAACTTTAAAAGACATAAAATATTTCAAAAAAAGATTTCAAAGAAAATACTTACGCAGCATTACCAATACATGCAGGAGCACAGGCTGGAGGTGGTGGTGGAGGTTGATATGCTGGGATTGCCATTGGTGGAGGTGGAGGAGGAAGAAAAGCTGGACCTGGTGCAACAGGAATCGGAGCAGGCGCTGGAAGGGCATATCCAGCTGGGGCTGCATAAAGTGGTGGAGGTGGTGGGGGAAGAGGTGCAGCAAAGAGGGGAGGAGGGGCCGCATAAAGAGGTGCAGCTAAAATAATAATAAAAAAATAATTAAATAGAAACTAAAACTAAACATACCAGCGTAAGCGGGCACTTGTCTTCGAATATTCTTCACCTTGGAATCGGTGCCATTTTCAGGGGTAGTTTCTTGTGCAAAAGTAAATGCAACGCAAAATGCGCCGATCAAGAGAAGCTTCATTGTGTCCGAATACGCGCTTTTTAAAAAGTTTTTTTTTGAAATATGGGAAGGTTCGAAATGCAGTGAGATATCCCTTTAGTCAAAAATATTGGACAACTTTTATAGTCTTGATAGAACGGAAGAGGATTGTTAAGAATTTGTTGACCGCCTCTAGTCTTGCTCCGCCCGAAGTGGTCAGTTTATATTTTTTTTCTTCCAGAAAAAAATTTTTCTTCACGAATGCTAAAGGGGATAAGAAGAGGAGAGGTGCGAAATAATTCGAGACCGGCCATCAACATCATCATCATCAGACTTATGCGCAAGAGGGAAAAAGGTGTCCAGGATAGGTCAATATTTGTGAAAACTAGTTTAGTTATAACTACGAAGAAGGTAAAGAAGTAGAATACTTTGGTCAACACTTGTTAAGGAACAACGAATTTGGCAAAAAATATATTGAAAAACAAAAAAAAACTTTTTGAAAGTAAAAAAAGGCACTCAATTTTTGTTTCATTTTTTTCTTCTTCGTTCGAACGATTTTCAGAAAAAACTCCCTTCATTTTGTGCATTGCAAATCGCAAACGTCGTTGGTGGTCTTTCGTTTTTCACTTTGTTTGATTTTTTTCTTCTTCTTCTTACACTTTCTGTTTGTATGCGATTGGATTGAAATTAATGCAAATAATAATAGAAAAAAAAAGCGAGAAAAAGTTTAAATAAAAATTGAATTAATAAAAGTAATTATGCGATTTATCTGTTTTATTTGGTTAACAAAATTTCTTTCCGGTTTTTGTTTTTGTAAATACTGAAAAAAAAACTAACTTACTAAAGCATCGAAGAAGATTACAACTTTCTTAAGATTGAATTTTAATCAGTCTTTTCGAGTTTTTATTCTTGATGAATTTTGTGCAAAAATGGAAAAAAAAGAATGCATTGAAAGTTTTTTTTTGCAAGCTAATGATGAAAAAAGGGATCGCGATAGAGACCTCTCCTTCTGGATGTGTTTTTTTCCTTTTACACTCTCTTTAACTAACCTCAAAAGCTTTTGTCTATTACTGTCTCAAAAAAGGATTTTTTTCCAGACAACGTGATTAAATATAGACAAATCAAAGATGTAATTGTAATTGAAGTACTTTGAACAAAAGAAAAATTGAAAAGTGGTATCAAGTGTTAATTGAAAAATTGAAAAGCTAGATTTATGCTTATCATCTATATCAACTTGTTTTTGAGTAAAATGTTGCATTAAAATCGTTTATGAAATAACATTTGACCTTTTTATTAAGTTTTTACGAACAAAATGTTAATCCTTTTTTGAAAAATATCAAAGCCAAAACAGATATAAAGAGTAAATTGCCTTAATTTATCTTGTAACTTTAGTTTCGAATACTCAAGTCTAAATTTCTTTCTATTTCAAGAGGTTTTTTTGTAGTCACTTTAAGCTTTTAAATATCAATGTTAATTGCTTTTTATCCCTCTTATGATAATCAATGAGACTGATTTCTAGTTCATTCAAAGATAGAGCTTCTCTTTCTAGTCATATATTTTTTTAAAGAAAGAAAAAGATAAGTACATTTTTAACCGGATATTTTATTACATTATTGCGGAATTCCGCAGAGCTTTTTAGGTCTTTCTTCTTCTTTTTTTCTTCCTCAAAAATATTATTGTGAATTGCGCTGATTCGTTCTTATTCTTTTCTTTACCTCTTTTTTTCTTTTCTTTTCTGGAGATCGTAAAAGGTAAAGAAGCTTCCTCAACCCTTGCAACTTTGTGTGGGGATTTCTTCAACTGACCAGTTCTTTTTGCAATGATTTGGCAATGACTTATCCTCGAGAAAAAAAATGTGTATGTATACCTTTGAAATACAGGGATGTTTTTCTTCTTTTTTGTGCACATGTCTTTTTGAGGAAATTTTATTTATTTGTTTGGACAAAAAAAAACGATAATACAAGTTAAAAAAATGCTTGAAAAAAGGGGAAATGAAACAAAAAATTTAAAAAATAATTTTTTTTACAAATGTTTGGACTTCATTTTTGTTGCATGAATTGGTGCATTTAACAATGATGGTGATGATGATGTGAGTGATGAGCTGAAATTGATGAATCAGTGGACGTTGAAGAAGATGAGGAAGAAGAATTTTTACGTTTTGTGTGACAGTAATTTGATGATGGATACTGTGAACAATAGCCTGAACTTGGCACTGATGTGCATGATCCACTGCTATGTCCTATAACTCCACTACCATATCCTCCAACAAGAGGTATTCCTCCGATTATAGGTCGTGCAGGAAGAAAATTATCTGATCGGGATGGATGAGGTGGAGTTGAATATGATCCAGGAGGAGGATATCCTCCAGCAGTTGGTGGTGAATATCTACCAGTGCCACTTCCAATCCTTGGACGTGGATATCCTTGGCTTGTTCCATGTCCTATCGGGGGACTGGGATATCCTCGAGAAGCTCCACTTCCAATTATAGGACTTGGGGAATTTTGATAAGAAGTTCCACTTCCAATGATTGAATTTGGAGGACTTTGATAAGATGCTCCGCTCCCGATATTAGAGTTTGGTGGGCTTTGATATGAAGCTGTACCACTTCCAATATGAGAATTTGGAGAACTTTGATATGAGGCAGTACCACTTCCAACATTGGGAGGATATGTTGAATTTGCGGAATAAGGTGAATACGGGCGTGAAACTGGAGGATAATTATTTGGAGAACCACTTATATTCATTTGATCAATTCTGGGGGGACTTGAATCTCTGGTATAATTTGATGGTCGAGGCATTGGGTATCCTTGTGGTGCGCCAGGTTGATTCATGCCACGTTCGAATGTATCAGTTGGGTAAGGAGGCCGTGTATATCCGCCAACAGAAGGATATATTCCACCTGGAGTTGCCCCTGATCCAACGGGCATTCTTGGAGAAGGCATGCTCTCATATCTTGGAGGTCCATTACCGATGATAGAATTTGGAGGACTTTGATATGAAGCTGTACCACTTCCAACATTTCTAGAATATTGAAGTGTTCCACCTGGATATGGCCCACTTTCAAGTTGTGAGGTTTGAGAATAGGGTACTTTTTCATCAACTGGATATGAAGAATTTGTGTTTGGATTTGGACGTTGTTTTGGTGATGCATATGGATTGACCATGGAACTCATAAACTCACCCGGCGCAGGTTTCATTGCATCTACATGTGGCTGAATTGGTCCAAGTGGAGTCTGCATTACATGACCTGGCATAACACCTGTCTTTGGTTTTGGCATTGCGGCTGCTTCAGAATATGGCGGCGGAGGACCATTATATGACATTATTGTTATCAAAATTTGTTAGAAAATCTAAATTTAATGTACGTATAAGAAACGAGTAAGTGAATTAAATAAGGTAAAAAACAAAACGATGAATAAAAGTTTCGATTTTAACAACGTCATTACAAGAAAAAAAGGTTAACAAATGACGACTTTAAAGAAATAACGCTTTCTTTACAATGATTCATGTTAAAGAAAAGAGGTATGCTTTGTTTGTGAAATGCTCGGGATTCATGTTTCCCTTATCACTCACCAAACAAATCGATACCGCCACTTCTTTCTATTGAAGCAAACAATAAAAAAATAGCAGTGCTGCGACAACACAGTTCAAATTTTTATCACTTTCTTTCTAAATTTTAGTGTACATGAGTTTACTGTCTGAAAAGCAATTTTTTAAAAGCCAATTTTAACGAAAACGGTCCAACATAGTCTAAGGCTTATTTTTAAAGTTTCTTGATATTTTCATACAGATGCAATCTTTTCGGAACCTTTAAAGCAGTGTTTCCACTTTTTAAAAAATGTGACGTCGGCGTCGGCGCCGGAGAGCTTTTTTTAGATTCATTAAAAATATGACAAATTTCTTCTAAACATATTCGAAATCTATATTTATGTTAAACTTACAACTAATTAGAGCGAAAAAAGCATGGATCAATGTTAAAAACTGTGAATTGAAAGTATTTTCGAGAAAATTTATGTCTCCGGCATCTCGGCGACGCCGAGAGAGACGCCGCCACGAAAAAGTGACGCCGATGCTAACGCCGGCGTCGGCGTTGTGGTAACACTGCTTTTTTAAAAGGTTCAAACATAAATGAAATTTTTACTAAAATTTAACACTCTCCGAGTCGGTTGATTAACCTTTATCAAAAATTGTTTCAATCAAAAGCATTTTTAAATATAAGCAATTTATGTATGATTTGAAAATTTCGTTGAAATACCCAATGTCAAATCTGGACAATCCCTAATTTGCTAAAGTTTTTCAAAATTTCAATTGTTGTCTGGAAAACACAAGGTGATCAAAAAAATTACGCCCCCTCAGGAGTATCTAAAACTAAAAGTGCCCTTTTTAAATTCCGATGTTCTGCCTGTGGTGAACTCCTAGAATGTTGTGGAATATATTTTTATTAGACTCAAATACCTCGAAAAAATATATAGGGTGGCTATTTTTTTAATGACCCTGTATTTAATTTTTTATCTGGATATTTGTTGTGTATTTGTTCCCTCTTTAACAGCCTTGTTAAAATAATATTGATTACTGTCCAGTCCAAAAAATCTTTTTTTAAACCAAAGGTCTTAATCGTATTAAATGCCACATCATCTCAACCAAATAGAAGTTTTATTTTCAACGTTTTGCATTCCAATTTTTCGGTCACTCTTGCTTCTTTAAATAAATGGAAATGTATGAATTTATTCCTTCCAATTTTACATATAAAACCTATTGTTCAACATATTCTCGACAAAAGTTTTTACTACCGGATTCAGTTATTTTCTATGTTACAAAGAATCCACCTTCGCCTAAAATGTTTCAAAAAATGTGTCAGTGTTGTAAATTTTTTTTTATTAAAAACCAAATTTTGGTAATTGAATGTTTAAAATTTGAAGAAAATGAATGGAAAATTGGCAGTAAAGTTAACCTTCTCAATTATGAACACTATAAAACGTTTCCGTTAAAAGAAATTTCAAGAAGTAAACTTTGGATAAATTATCAACTTTCTATTTATTCAATACCTGCAGCAACTGCCTCAAATATAATTCCAAAAATTTATAAATCTAATACATTTTTAGTGGAATTTATTCAACAAGATTTATCTCTTAAAGAGTTTTTATTTCTTTCTAAAACTGCAAAAAAATGTTATTTAGAAAGTGTCAACATTTATTTTAGAGACGGCACAAAAGTGCCATTGGAATTTATTGTTTCTAATTTGCTTAATCTTACTCACATTCATTGGTAAATAATTTTATATTTTTTAAAAGAAAGGAAGCATTCCACTTACTTTACCTTTTTGGAGTAACACGGTTGTGAAGATTACAATTATTTATGCAAATTTGGAAAGAAATAACCTTGTTTTTCCATAAATGTGTGGGAGTTAAACTTTTTAAAACAATAAATGTTTATTATTTAGTGAATTTTGTCCAGATAAATTGGATCATACGCCAAACATTTTTCAACAGATTTTAAAGATTCCCCATGCTCAAAATATAGTTTATTTTGGATTTAATAATGTCTATGAAAATTTTGAGTTTGATGTTTTTTACAAATACATTAAAGTAAGCACTTGTTTTTGCTTCATTTTTTGAACATAAAAATACTTTTTTCTTTTAGAATAAGAAAAATGTATGCTCAACAATAAGCTACCGTAATCCCATTTCAAATGGGTTGAAAGGAAATCTCGAAGCAATTATTGATGAGGTTCTTGACACAAAATGTCATCATTTTATTCCACCGTTTATTGAATTTCCTGGACTTGATGAAGAAAAACAAAATACTTTGTATGAATTATGTTTATATTTTAATAAATTATAGTAAATTGTTTTGTTACTGCTTTTTTCCAAAATAAAATCTGCCATTTTGAAAACATTAAAAGACAATACATGTAAAAAGTAACTAAAAAATGCAGAATGTTTTAAATTTAAGATTTTTTCAAATCTAAATTAATTTATTAAAATTATTAAAGACATGATTGTTTCAATTTCTTAACAATATCGTAGTTTCTTTTTTAGAATTTCCCATAAAAAAGGAATGTTTGAAATAATAAATGTTTTTGAAAAACAGATTAATCAAATCATTGAACAAATTAGTCGAAATGCAGTGAGTTCTTAATCTGTTTAATTTTTTAATAATGTTTTAACTGAAATTACTGTAGGATGCTTGTCAAGTTTTAATGTGCTCAGCTACCTGGTCAAAAGAAGTTCATACACTTGCCAGCAATTCTCTAGTGGATCCCGTTCGCCTTGACATTGGTTCATTAGAACTTTCTGCAAATCAAAACGTACAGCAATATGTTGAAGTTATTGAAGAAAGTCGTAAAAAAGATCGACTGTTCGAAAACTTTTTAAGGTTAATATGAAACCTATAAAGTTTTTCCTTTTTCAGTTCCCAATATTTTTATTCAAATATTTTTAGGAAAACAATAAAAGGTATTATCTTTCGTGAAACTAAGCGTAAAGCCGATGACTTAGCTAATGAAATGTGTTCTAAAGGATGGCCAACTCTTTGTATTCATGGTGATAAAAGTCAAAAAGAACGTGATGCGATACAAATTTATTTTAATAAAAACTAGATACAACTACAAAAAAAGAAGAACTTCAACAACAATTGAAAAATTTAATTTTGAATATTATTTGGCGATTTTTCATACATTTAAAAATTATTTTAATGTTACTGTAATATATAAGCATTTCTGCGATACAAAAATAATATTTCAAAATGTTCGAATTGTAATAAATCATCTGATGTTTATTGTCTGTTGTTTTGAATCTTTTTGCATTTCCGGGGTAACACTTTTTTTGCAAGAATCCTTTTTTACAAATACATCCATGTTAACAAATGCATATAATATATTCTTTCCAGTTACGTGAAAATTGTAAAGCCAAATGTTAAGAATTGTTGTCAAAGCAAAGAATAAATGTTTTTGGCATTTGTTAAAAGTAACTGAAGCATTACTCATAGCCGTTACCTGGGGCAACGTTTTAGAAAGAGAAAAAAAGTCTTTTTAAAACTCCGCCTTTACTAAAGCTGTTTTTGAAAAAACTTGACTGATGTAAAAAGCTATTTCATTCAGTTTTAAAGTTTTGAATCGAAGGTTGTCTCGTATTTGCTGCACTTTTGAAAATGTCTGAAGAAGCTCCTGAAAGTTATGGCGATTTTTCTAATTATAATGCCGATAGTGTTCCAGAGCCAGAAGAGGTAAGAAACAAAAAAATTTATGTTTTTAAAATATATAATTTTTAGGAAATTAAAAAAAATCATCCTGGTCGTCCTGATTTAGATTATGATGATAAACCTGTAGGACCTGCTCCAGAAGTATTGGAAAATCAAGATGAAGATAAATAAATAAACCTTAAACAACAATGATAAGCTTTCTTTTTTTCTATTAAATTTCTAATTTATATGATTCTTTCTTTCTAAAAATATTAGACTAAAATTTCAAATGTTTTATTAATTTTTCTAAATTCTGTCAGTACAGTAACCCTGAATAAAGTTTTTCTTTTATTTAAAACAACTACTTATTTTAAAATTCTTTTAAATTATAGCATTTGGAAGAAAAAAAGCTTTAAGATATTTTTGAAGGAATGTTACAACTTATAATTAGCTTTTAAAAACATCGATGTAAAATAAAAATGAAGGCAATAGTATTCATCATAAGTAATTGTCATTTTTAAAAAATCGTCCCTCAAAAATTCTGTTGTTTCATACAAAATATCATTATTAATAATCTTTACTTTACAGTATCTTAATTATTAAAATATTACATATATAACAAATAAAAAAATATAACAAGAATAATCTACACGTATAAGCTAACATCTTATAAATATTACTTTGGTTAAAAAAAGTTAAAGTGAGTAAATAAAATTGAGCATAATTATTTCCAATATTTGTTAATTCCTTCCATAATACTATCATAAATCATAAATGTAATTGCAACATCCAAGCATACGCGACTCAATCGAGGTACAGTACCTTTATAAAATCTAAAAAACGAAAAAAGTTAAAAAAGAAAATAAAACTGAAAAAACATACGCAAAGAAACCTTCATGCTTCCATATTTGAACGGCACAATCAATAGTTCCTTTATACTTTTTGGCTTCCAAGCCTTGCATTCTTGTCTTAACAACATCAATAGGAGTATTACCGTATACACTTGCGGCACCAGCTAATAAAATGAATGTCAATAAAAAATTTAAAATCAATAATTATTCACTTACCAATAGCACCCATTGCTCCAACAATTGGTTTACTTATTATAACAGAATTATCACCACCACGATACCAATCTTTAAGAGTTTCCATAACAAAAAATCTTATTGCTTGATTACTTCCTTGCTTTGCCATTGTTGCATAAAGACCTTGATAGAGACCAGAGAAACCTTCAGTTTTAACAATCAATCCAACACCATGTGCAAAACCTTTGAATCTTGGCTTTTCTAATGTTTGATCATGAATAAATTTGACTTTGACTGTTTCCATAGGAGTTACAGCAAAAATAGCTTCTGAAACTCCAGCACCCATACCACAAATGAAACGCATATGAGGAGAAAGATTGCCATTTTCATCAGCGGCTTTTCCCTTTAGGAATTCGAATGTACCAAATCTGAAAAAAAGAGAAAGAGATTGATGAATTCAATTCAAAAAAAAAAAGAATGGTGGATTACCTGAATGAAGATTTTGGAATAGAACCATAAAGAAGTACAGATAATCCACGATAAAGTCCAAGAAAGCCATGACCTCGAACAGTTTGTTTTACACAATCAATTGGGCCCTTAAAGAAATAAAACAGTTACCTCAGAAGGGAAAAGACAAATAAAACTGACCTTGTATTTTGGCTGTGCTGAACGTTCATCAAGTTGAAGTTGAGTTTTAACGTATTCAGTTGGAAAGGTAATACAAATTTCGATTGCACCAGTTAATCCACCAATGACAATACCCTTTATTGTTCGATCAGATGGTGCATACTGCCTCCAGCCGGTTAATGCTCTAAAAAAATTATGATCAAATTTTGGTGAAGATATTTAAAAAAAAGAGGAACTTACTGTGTTGGAGTTGAAATGGTGGATTTCGGCGTTACAGACATTTGTAGAAGCCGAACTGGAGCGTTTTTGCAACTAAAAATGTCAACATTAAAATAAACAATTCAAAAGAAGAAAAAAAGAAGAGGAAAATACAAGCGTTTTTATTTTTTTTATTGTCGCCGCACATTGACTCGTAATTTGATTTCGCGGTGGCTCTCCCACCAATTTCGTGAAGGCCAAATTTGAACAAAAATGCGAGAGTATGCACAATCGATGGAATGTTTTAACCCATGGATAACAAGAAAAAAAAACAAAGTGTATAAACATGAATGAACTTAGATAAAAAGGCAAGAAAAAAAAGTTAATGTTAAAAAAATTTGTGAAAGCAAAGCTCATGCGTTAAAAAATCCTGAAATCGATGCGGAAAAAGGCGAAAAGCAACCGGACATGCGGGAAACTCTCACGTTCTATATAGCATATAGAGCTCATCCGATGGAATCTTTTTTTCTTTTTGCTATTTTTTATGAAAAAGAAACAAAAACGAATAAAAAATAGAAACTAATTTTTGATATCCACAAAAGAATGTTAAACTATTGCATCAAATCAATGATGTACTTTTTGGATCTTCATTTTTATGTACAAAAAAAATGTGGGGCGATGAAGAAGCGCGCCACCGCAAAAAAGTTGCGATAACACAATTTTTTTGTGGTAAGAATGAAAGTCTGCAAAAGTGGGTCTTTATGGTAAAAAGTTCAAACATAAATCGAGAGAAATGATTTATGTTTGAACTTTTGTGTTTAACAAAAGTCCGGAAGCACATGTTGTATTATTATTTCATCAAATTTTTATAGTGGCCAAGAAAAAGGGAAGAATAAGAACCACGTCAATTGATGGTTGTTTCAGACAATGATTTTTAACAGATTATTATTACAAAAAAAGAGCAGAAAAAGAAAAAGAACTAAAAAAATATACACGTTGCATGTTATACCTTACGGATGCATGCACCAACGTTTTTTGACCTTGTTTGGAATACATTGCATGTGTGACGTGAGACACAAATTTCTCTTTTTATGGCCATCTTTTGGCATTAACCTTTCTTATCAAGAAAGGACAACTCATGGCGTGATAGTTTTTTTGCAATGAATTAAGGAGAAATGGTAGACAAAAATGGAAACCCCAATCAAAGATTCTTTCTTAAAATTAAATTACAATTTTTTTTGTGGTTTCTTTTCTGAGAAAATTACACCCCGAAAAAAAGAAGAGTGACAAAAAATACTGTAAATTGCAAAACTTAAAATAGCAGCAAAAAATAAACGAGAGACATTAAATTTAAAGCACGATATGACTTACCATAACGAAAAATAATACTATTACTTGATTGACCATAATATTTTTTGATTTAAAAGATTTTGTAAATACTGTTTTCCAAAATTTCTGTCGATTATCACGGGATTGAATTTGTTGAACATTCGTAATTACTACAAGTCGGAATCATGATTTTTCTATGAGAATAAAACCAACTGTATTCAAGATTGAAATGTAAAGTAATTTAACTTACAAATTTTTCACCGTCAAATTTTTTGTTTTTTTATTAGGTTTGTAATTGCATTAAAAATGTCTTATAACGAATAACTGAACTTTATTTTGTCATTGAAGTTTTAAAAAGTTATTCTAACTACTATTAATTAACAGTAATTTTGTATATATTTTTTTGTAATTATATTTCTTAACATTGATTTTAATATTTTTTTAAAAATAGTAAGTGATATACCTTTTTATTTTCGATTTTTAATTTAACGTTTTTGGCAATTTTCCTTATTTGTTTTGGTAATTCTATTTAACATTATAATAATTTTTGTTTTATTAACAATTTTTAAAAGATGAACCATCACTGTTTTTTTGACCACAATAGATAAACAAAAACAGAAATAAAATATAGCACCAAAAAGCAGGCAGTCAGGCACCAGCCAGCTTCTTCTTCTTCCTTCTTTTGATAGATAGACGCACGCACGCTTGTAATGAATCATTTTCTCTCTGTCTGCTTGTTATGATAATAAAAAAATATACATGAAAAACAGTTTTCAAGCTTGGGTTTAATTCACTACTAATATATTTCTGCAGCAAGCTTACTAATTTATTTGTTAATTTAATTTATTTTATTTTAATAAAAAAAATGATGCAGGAAGATGGTTGGTGTTAAAATAAGATTTATGAATAAAAAATTTAGCTTAATTTCAACATTTTTTTTAGTGAGCTTATCTCCAGATGATACAGTAATTGAAAGTGCAGTTCAACGAGGAAGATCCGATACTGATGACAATAATGCAGCAATTGCAACTGGAACAGCAATTCCAGGACCACATTCAGAAGGCACCCATCTTTTTGCTGATCGACAAAAAACTTCAAATACTATTACACCGGAGCAAGCTTTTGTTCATATGATAAAAGCAATGCTTGGAACAGGTCTTCTTTCTCTTCCATTAGCTTTCAAACATGCTGGCTTATATGTAAGTTTTATATTATTTTATTTTATAAAATTAATAATAAATACTTTTAGCTTGGTCTTTTCCTATTGGTTATTATTTGTGCAGTATGCTTATATTGTATGAGATTGGTGGTATTTGCAGCTCATTTTGTTTGTAAACGGTAAGCAGGATATTATTATTTTGATTTCATTAATTTTCTTTCGTTACAGTAATGGCCGAGAATTAATTGATTATGCTAATATTATGCGTGGCGCAGTTGAAGCGGGCCCGACATGGATTTCTAATCGAGGATACTTTTTCAAGTAATATTTATTTTGTTGATTTGTGTATAACAAGATTTTTAGACAAGTTGTCAACGTTAATATCTTTGTCGCACAACTTGGATTTTGTTGTGTTTATTTTGTATTTATGGCTGATAATCTTATGGATGTAAGTTGTCCAAAAAATTGAAATTAATTAAGCTTTTTTGTTTTAGTTTTTTGCTGAAAATGCAAACATTTTTATTCCAAAATCTATCTGGATGGTTATTTTACTTCTTCCAATTCTTGCTTTCTGCTCAATTAGAAAATTAAATGTTCTTGCTCCTTTTGCATTTGCAGCAAATATGATTTATCTTGTCGCTGTTGGTATTGTCATCTATTTCTTTCTTACTCATCTTCAACCAACAAGTAATGTGGTAAAAGTTGGCCAGCTTTCTGATCTTCCTCTTTTCTTTGGTACTGTAATGTTCGCATTTGAAGGAGTTTGTGTCGTAAGTTTTGCAATAATATAATTAACTATTACATAAAACGAATATCCTACTTCAGATAATGCCAGTTGAAAATCGTATGGAAAAGCCACAATTCTTTATTTCCTGGAATGGTGTTTTAAATTCATCTTGCTTAGTCGTTCTTGCTGTCTTTGCGGTCACAGGATTTTATGGATATCTTGCTGTTGGAGACGCCGTTAAAGATACTGTAACGCTTAATCTTCCTGATCAGCCGTATGCTTTTGACGTGATTAAATATTACGTTTTAATTATCTGTTTATAGATTTTATCAAGCTCTTAAAGTTATGTTTGTTCTTTGCGTAATGGTTTCATATCCACTTCAATTTTATGTTCCTATGGAACGAATTGAAAAATATATTACTCGTAAATGTGCTGTAGAAAAGCAAGTCAAATATATTTATTCTGCCCGATTTGGTATGGTTTGTTGCACATTGGCAATTGCTGAATTAGTACCACATCTTGCGCTTTTCATTGCTCTTATTGGAGCTGTTGCATGTACTTCTCTTGCTTTATTATTTCCACCAATGATTGATTTACTTGTATGTTATGCTCAACATCGTTTAACCCTTCGAACATGGATTATAAATGGTATTATGTTAATTTTTGCACTTGTCGGCTTTTTTACGGGCACCTATTCAGCATTATCTGATATTCTTGCAACCTTTCAATGAAAGCATTTTCGGGTTTTATTATGTAACTATCGTCTTATCAATTCTTAACTAAATGTGATAATTTTACCAGAGCAATATTTATATTCGGTTTATTGTGTTTCATATTGAACATCTTGCAAGCTTTTTCTTTTGTTGATTCTTCGTTCATTAAATAAAATTTTTATGTTAAAGATTTTCATTTCTTGGAATTCTAATACAGTATCTAAGTTTTCCTAAATGTTAATTTTTTGTATCAAACACATATCAACAACGAAAATTTATAAAGAACAACTTGACAAAATCATAACATAAAAAAAAGGTCAAGAAAGAAAAATTTGTAAAATTAATAATAAAGAGATTACGAAAGAAATTGAGCATGCTTATTTCTTGTTATACATAAAAGCATTTGCAACATTTGATTGAGCGGCAACGAATTCATTCTAAAAAGTTTCAGGATTAACAACAAAAATATATAACATATAAACTTACTGTAGAAGCATTTGCATAACGATTACCTTGAACACCAAAAGCACAAGCTGCACCAACAAATTTCTTCTTTTGAGGAAGATAATCATTAATTAAACGAGTTCCAGTGGCAATATTTGATTGAGCAGCAACAGATGCAGCAGCCTAAACCATAACAAATTTCAGAATTAACAACAAAAATATATAATAAATGAACTTACTTCAGAAGTGCTTGGACCATTCTCATCCAAAGGAGCAATGATTAAATCACCCTTTTCATCAAGAGTAAAACCATTATCTTGCATGAAATCTTTTCCGCAATGAAATTTTGCTGCTCTTGCAACCTTTATAATCACAATTCCATAAGTGCTAAAAAGTAAATACATCAATAGAAAAGATTAATTATAACCATGAAATTGATATTCTCTATCAATTCCATGGTTATAAAAATAACTTACAATATCATTTTATCACGAAATGTTTCATATTTCATATGCTTATTGCCACGTTCATATTCATTACACAACAATTTATCAGCTTTGTTCTTGAAAGCTTCAAGTTCTTCAATGTTTGCCATATTACAGAAGTTAAGATTAGTATATATATCAATAAATGAAAAATCTAAAAAAATAAAAATGTATTAGCAGGAAAAAAAGAAGCAGAAAAAAGATTCACGACTAATAACTACAAGAATAAAAAAAAGTAAACGAAAAATATTTTTTGTTTACAAAATTTGAACAAAATATTTTGAAATCCCCACAGTAATTTTCTCTCTCTCTCTCTTTCACTTGCTTTCGTGGTGTGACACTTCAAGGGCGCATTTTTAAATTATTTGATGGTTTTATTTTTTTCTATGTCAGATAAATTTTTAAACATAACGAAGAAATTGAAAACTTTACAAAAACTTCCTGCAAATATTTCATAGACATCCAAATAGAGGATTTTTCCACAGTTATCTCCGCTTTTTTTCCTGATAGTTCTTTTTCATTTGAGGAATCTGAAAGTCTTAAAAGAAGAGCCAAATATGCTGATTCAGAAAGAGTTAAATTAATTAAAGTCCAAATGGAATTGTGTGATTGAAATTTAACCTTGAGAAGATCATAAAAACATTAAAAAATTTTAAAATTTAAATGACATGCAAGTAATTAAATAAAAAGCAATTTAATTATCATGCTTAAACTACAATGTCCCTTGTAATAAAAAAATAGCCGTCAAAAATCAAAAAAAATTAATTTTACTACGTATATTTTTGATTGCATATTAAATTTAAAATTTTTACTACAATTATGTCAACATATTCAAATATTGAGCGTGAAATTCCTAGAAAAACTCAAAGATAAATATTACCATTCTGTCAACAATAAGTAAAATCCGAAATCAATCTAAAGAAGAATAACATCTTGCAAAACTAAAGCCGAAAATTAGAAAAACTACAACAGAAAGAATCCACAAAAACCCAAATTTATTAAACAAAAAACATATATAAATAAAAATAAATAAAAAACAAAAATAATGACGAAAAAAGAGCAATAGGCACCAAGACGAGAGATGCCTTGACTTGCAACAGTTCCAGGAAGAACGTTTTCACGCCGAGAAGAGTAGAAGCGACGATTATGCCGCTTTGTGGCAATGTTGCGTTTGAACACCATAGATCAATTCACAGCATTTGAACATATCTGAAAAGAAAAAGATTACATAACAGATATCAGAAATACACAAAATAACTTACAGTGAGTCTTGGGATTCCGATCACGACGAGGATTAATCACAAGAACAAAGGCATAACCATATTCAAGAAGGTCATCAAAAACAGCAGTCCAGTTATCCTTGTTATCAAAATCAGCAGCATTGAAACTATTGATTTCCGGTTGTGCCAAATCAAGTCCACGAGTTTGAGCTTCAATCATTAATTTTCGAATAGGTTCTCTAAAATGCAAATTTATATTAAACTATATCAAAAACCAAAAAACTTACTGGGTATTTTGTGATGAGCCATTGAGTACCTTCCATTTCTTGCAGCTAGATGGATCATGATAACGATGGCCTCGAAGATTGAACCGAGCCTAAAAATATAATTGTAATTGAATGAACCTAGTAAAAACGCAACAAACTTTAGCATCAGGAAGAAGAGCACCAGTTCCGGTAACAATTTGAGGTTTACCACGGATATCAAGATGAATCATTTGAACTGGAGAATAGCAAACACGGAAGCCTTGATAAACTTCACTGTACTTTTCAATCAATGCTAAGCAATCAGCAGTCTTTTGGAATCGAACAGGAGCTTTGACAGCATTTCGCTAAAAAAGAAATAATTACACAAATTTGCAACATTGAAATAAAAGTCATACCTTAAGAATGTTATCATGCCAAGTTGCAGAGACGAGATTGAATTTCGCCATTGGAACTTTTTGGCACTTCAAGATATCCAAGCAATCCAATGGATAAAAGCCGCGTTGACCATTAGGGAAGCGAACTTCCAGAGCAAGTAATTGTCCAGCTTCAGCTAAGCAAGTTTCACCATAGAAAGCAGAGCTTACAGGATCAAGCACGAACTTCATGACCAATTCTTGCACCGGATCATCACGGCGTTGCTTCTCACGCATTTCAAGTCCATGAATTACGACATTCTGCAAAAGCGCAGCATTGACAGCTTCTTGCTTGGCTTCTTGGAAAACGTAATTGCCGTTGAAGGCTTGGTATTGACGACAAGCATTGTATGCAACTCTAAATAACAACATCAAATTAATAATAGTAATTAATGCACAACAAACATACCCAACAACAGATGGTTCAACATCGCCAATATTTGAAGATGGAGGTGAATGACCAACATGATGTCCAACAACGAAAATTCGGTCACCATAGAAAAGACCTTCAATGGGACACGGTTCAAGACGCATAGGATCAAGCACGAACTTCAGGACAGCTTCTCCATGTTTTTGGACGATTCGAGCATTCTTTTTGACTCCAGTGAGAAATGTTATTCCAAGAATATTCTTGTCTTGTCGTCGACGATGACAGCAAATATACATTTCACTGCTACCAACAGCCATGCATTCATATCTGCAATAGAAGAAAGATTAATAAAAATCATATAATTTTAATAAAAAACTTACTCAGCGCTGGAAGCTTGAACAGTTACGAGTTGATTGTATAGAAGATTGACGAACAAAATCACACCAAGCAACATGTTGAAAAAAAAATGAAACTGAGAAGAAAAAACGACACATCACCCCTTTATATACACTTTTTACAAGGGGTAAAAATCATTCAAATTTTGTAATTTTTGCATATTTCAATAAAAAAAAGAGTGTGCAAAATCTTGCATTTTTTGTGGATGAAATTGTTTTAACAAGAGCAACAATTTTATCTTCAAGAGCATTTTTACATAAATGTAAAAATGCTCTTGAAAAATTTTGTCAACAAAAAAGCAAAATAAATTCAAAGGAAATAAAAGCGATTTTTTGTAATTTTCGAACTTTTTTGTCATTTTTTTTGGATTTTGAAAAAAATAAATTTCAAGTTTGAAGGCTAATTCTTCGTATATATACTAAATCGAGGTCGTATATCACGAAAATGAAGTCGGTTTTGGCCAAAAATACCATGGACGGAGATATGCTAATGCACGCCTCACATAAATTATTTGTTATATTTGTTGCAGTTTTATTTTTTTCTTTATCAGAATTTTTGGAGACATCTTTTATTGTTTTTTTAACCAAATTTGAAAAAAATTTATTTTTTTATAAGTTTTATTATAATTTTTGGCAACTAATTCTAAATAAATCTTTCTTTCAATTTTGATTTACAAGTATTTTATAAATCAGCACACACAAAAACAATTAAAAAAGTAATGTTTACTTGCATAAATATTAAAACGAGTTTTTGGATAACTTCTAAGACGTTTCTCATTTTGTAAAATATTTCTATGGATTAATTTTTTCTTGTAAAAGTAGCCGCCTATTCTCGATTATGTTGATTTACATTGTTTGGAATAAGAAATATTCAATTTGCTTCTTAAAACCCAATTGTTGAAGATTCATTTTCATTTTCAAACAGGTTTAAGAACATTACTGCACAAATAAGTTTATTTAAAAAAATAATATAAATCCGTGTTATTGGATTTTCGTTTTACACATTCTCAAATACATTCGATTCAAAAGTATATATATACTCGTTTTTAGCTGCCGTAGAATGTTTAAACTTTAATTTTATTTCTTCTATGAATGTTATGTTTTAAACAAATAAAATTGATACTAATCTTTTATTATAAGTTAGATGTTGCACAAGAAAGTAAAATTGGTAACGCTTAGAAAAAAGCGAACAACGATTGCACTTTTAAAGGGAAAGACAATAGGGTGAAAAAATTTGTGACAAAAGAATATGGCATTTTGGAAATGAAAATGTTGGTGCGAATACAATAATAATTTGTAAAAACGGGGAAAAGATAGCAAAAATATTGAAAGAAAATATATTTGAAAAAAATATGAATTGCAACGTGTTGCTTATCGTCGAGTTCCATCTTCGAAGAAGACACCGCCATCCAAAGCGCAGTATTTGGGGCAGATACCTTTTTCTCCAGCGCCACCAGCAGGGCCAGGAGGACCAGCGGGACCGGGTTGACCATCGGAACCTGGGGCTCCATCGGGTCCAGGGGTACCTTTGGGGCCAGGGGGTCCTAAAAAGTTTCATATTGATTTAAATCTCTTGATTAGTTGTAAAGTTCTTACCAGGTGGGCCATCGTTTCCGGGAGCTCCAGGAGGTCCAGGTGGGCCGGGTGGTCCAGCATCTCCAGCTTCTCCGGGTTCTCCAGGTACAAGGGGTTCGGATTGAGCGGGGACTCCAGGTTCGCCAGGGGGTCCAGCTTGTCCGGGTTCTCCAGCTGGGCCGGGAGGTCCTCGAGGTCCAGGGGTACCAGGGGTAGCATCAGATCCGGGTCTGCCGGGAGTACCAGCCTCTCCTGGGTCACCAGGGGATCCGGGAGGTCCAGGTGGGCCGGGTGGTCCTTGTGGGCATGGTTTGCATGGTGGTGGAGTAACGGGTTCACATGGGGCTAAAAGAATATCAATATTGAAGAACTTGTTTTAAATGTTTATGCAAATTTACCTGTTGGTGGTTTACCAGGAGCTCCTGGGGCACCAGGGGCACCGGGTTTACCTGGGCGACCAGGTTTACCAGGGGTACCTTGTGGGCCTGGAAGGCCGGGTAAGCAGCAGCCTTCGCATTGAAGATTTGGTGCAGGATTAACAGCATCGTAACCAGATTGACGGGCAGTACGATTTGCAGGCATTTCAGGGGTATTCTTCATGTGATTAACTTCAACATACATATCCTTTGCGGATCCTTTACAGAAGCTAAGTTCATGATGCATTTGGCCCTTTACCAATTTCACATAATTGTATACCATTGGAAGGGTAACAACAACAGAAAGAACAGCAACAATTGAAAATGTTACTGCCGAATAGGCTACAAAGCGGTAAGCCTTGATACGACCGTCAGTTTCAGCCATGATTAAATTTAAAAATGAAAGAGCTGAGATCACACTGCTGTTAAAACAATGTGAGCGCTGCTGATAAATGACGATAAAAGGATCTTTTATATAGAAGTTCCTATATCCGTTAAAAAGTCGACCCATATCAAAACGTTAAAACGCGCCGCATAGTCCGCCCAAAAATACGGGTCATCCTTAAAGCGTCAGCGACAAAAAAAGGAGAAAAAAAAATCTCGGGTGTGCGTACTCATTGTTTTATTCTTTTTGCGGTTTTTGCAAAAGAGATGAAACGAAACAGAAAAAAAATACTTAGAAGCAAAACTTGTAGAAATAACAGCACATTGAAAGATAAAGAAGTAGAAGGAAAAAAAACGTTAGCGTCAAAGTAATTTATGCCGGAACGTAGATGACATATGATCGATTGACTACTAGTTAAATGGTGATTTGTATTGACATTCAAAAGTAAAAAGTAAAAAAAAGCTTCATTTTTCTGATAAAGGCTTAAACCATCTTGTTTGTTAAAAATTTTATCATATTAAAAATCTATAGTTTTATGGATCACAGATGTTTTGGTTTCAAAAATTTCAAAAGTTGTAATCATTATTGTTAAATTTTTATTGAATGTAGAATTAATTTGAAAAAGTGGTAAATTAATACCAACGTCAACGAGAAGCAGCTGTTTAGATTATTTCTCTATTTTTTACGGGATAAAGTACATGTAAAAATGGATAAAAAAAGGCATTCATTAAAAATTAAAAAATGCTGCTTGGTTTTTAAGGGTGCAAAATTTTTGCATTGGCTTTTTTTTCTGATAAACACTTTTTTGGTGCCAGTTTTATTAATGACTCTTTATTTTTTACAGCATGATAAATTTCTTTTTTTCTGCAAATATTGGAGGCTTCTGTCTTTTGGAAACGAAAACTGAGTTTTGACAAAAGAAGCATTAGAATTGGTTTATCTGAGAATAAGGTTTTGAAACTTTTCTGTAGCAAAAGCCCTTTGATGGACAAATGCTGATACCGAACTTTATCATTATTGCCATAAGTATAAATCATGTATATGCAAATTTTATGCAAATTATTTGTTACTGATTTTTTATTTGAAACTTTCAAAGGTTTTTTTATAAAAATATGTACAGATAATGCCCAAGAAATGGCGATCTGTTTTAATGGTTTACTGTAATGCTTTTCAAGGTGTTAAAAAAGATGATGCTTCAAAAATCACGTTATGATTTATATTTTTTCATTTTGAAATTGCGTGAAATAAATAATTTTCCAAGTTTTATGAAGAAAAAAATCATTATAACATTTTTTGTTTCATTTTTTAAAATTAACATTGCAAGTTGAAGAAAAAAGAAGTTTTGCGTCAAATTTTTGCATTCCAGTAAAACTTGATTGACTATAAGAATTATTTCAAATTCGGGAGGCATATATTGTGGTTTAATTTTGAAAAGAGATTTCTCGTTTTTTTTCAGAAAAAAGGGAAAAACAAAAATTCTCTTATTTAAAAATACTTTTACCCCCATTTTTCTTTCTTTTCAAAAGTTATAAACCTTCAAAGAAAATATACAAATCTATGATTAAAAATTTGGCACACATTTGTGTTAAATATAAAGCAAAAAAGATGTTTTTCAAAGAAAAAAGTAACAAAGAATGTTTACTAAAAATGTGACATTTTTTTTCTGAATGAAAGTAGCAAAATTTGTAATAAAATTATTTTTCTTTGACGACAAAGACATCAAAATTATCCTCTATTTTGCACCTTCGTCATTAAATTTATTTTATTAAGATTCATAAATTTTAATATTTTTAAATTTTTAATAATCTTTGAAAATATGTGCTTCACACTTTTTCTTTTTTCATTTCGTTGATTACATTTTTTCAGGAAGGATCCAGCAATTAAAGATTGAAAATTTTTTTAAATTTTAAATTTTCAAACGTTTTCGTAACGTTTTTGTTTCATATACATATATAAAAAGTCAATTAGGTCATATTAACGAAAGCTTTTTTTAATGAACAAAAAAAAATGGGGAAGAAGAATGAAGTGAAATCAGGTGCATATTTCTTTGACAATGAACACGGAATGACAATAAAAAAAAGGTAAACCGGAACGGTTAAGATCTTTTTTTTTACCGAAATTAATCCATCTACTGACACATCTTCTTCAAGAACGTCTCGGAAGAAAAAAAAAGAGCTACGATAAAAAGTGATGTAAAAAATAAAATGAAAGATTTCTGAAGAAGACAATGCCCTCCTGCATCAAAAAAATAATATGAGAGTTGTCACTTTTTTTGTTTTGTTGTTTTTTTTGGAGGAAGAAATAATAAATGAAGCAATTTAAAAAGAAGAAGCGAAAAAAAAAGTGTAATATTAAAAGCAGAAAAAAAATTTGTTGTTATATTGTAAACGGGCAATATGTTATTCTTTTCCTGGTACTATTGTTGCATTTTTAGGCATCTTTCTAAAAAAATATATATAAATGGAAACAAAAAATATATATGTCATTTTCTATATTGAAACAAAGGCATTATTGCAGGATTTCCTTTTATGCTGAAATTTCAGAAGTGACGACATGGATCCAAACTTTTAGAGAAGCATAAAAATAAGATGAACGGTTGTTTTGTGGAGGAGGAGGAATGTAGCTGTAGTAGTAGTAAAAGAAGATACATAAAAATAAATTTCTTCTTGAGGTAATTTAACTCTTCTTCCTGAATAAAAACAATAGTTCTTTGACTTCTCATTTTTTTTTCTTCTTCTTTGTCTTCGGTAATGCATAGGATATGTTTCAAAGTAAACTTGAACATCTTTGTATAGAAAAGTATTAAATAGTTAAAAGGAGCTATTTATATCAAATTGTCTGACATTTTTCTTCTGCTCCTTCTTCCCCAGATGGCACGTTGGCTTTTCCGCGCGATAATAGAAGTAGTAGTCAATTTAGGGAGAAATTGTTTCAGCTGCTTTGTAGCAAAATTTGTTTTTTTCTTTCCAAAAATAAATTTTTTTCTGCTAATTTTGACACTGTTTAAAATGAAACTTTAGCAGTTTTTATATTTTTTTTGTTTGATTATTTTATGGCATCAGTTTGAATGTTTTGTGTTTTAAAAGGATAGAAATAAAAAACATGCTTTAAAGAAAAATATAATTATCCTGTGGGTGGCAGTATAGGTGGTCCATCATTCCATTGTTAAGATACCCAATCATGCGTAAAACAGCTTTTTTTACTACAACTATAAAACGGTACTTTATAGCTGGTGGCTATTCAAATTTACTAAAATCCTTTCTTTTTCCTCCTGTTTTCTTCTTCTGATATGTATGTTTTTTGAAGCTTTTATTTTTTATTTTAGTGTGAAAAACATACGTTATCTACTTTATATGATCATTTTAATTTTAATCTTTTATTTATTTTTTCTACTTCTTATAAAAATGCCTAAATGAAACAAAATAGTATAAAAAGATAAATGGAAAAGATTCAAAGAAAAGTTATCCACGTTATCCTTGGAGGAGATTTTTAATTTTATATACCTAAAAATACATATTTTTTTAAAGTAAATAAGTTATTAGAATTTTTAGAATTTTTAGAAGAATTTCTTTATTCTGTACCTATTCTTCTTATAGATAGAGAGACTAAGAAAAAATCTTTATCCAATTCAATTGTTATACTTGTTTTTGTCACTTGGACAATACTTTAAAAAAATAAGTTTTTGCATTGCTCTCTTGTTGTTCTTTTTTCACGTCATCTTTTAGGAACTTAAGTTCTCCCCCATTTTTCTTTGGTGTTTTTTTTAAATATTTTTGGTTATTGCCAACAAAAAAAATCACACGAAATCTCATACGCAAACTCAGAAAGAAAGAAAAAAATAACTTCTTTATTATTATTTTTTTCACTCAGTTAGTTTATAACGTGAATACATTGTTTTTTTGATAGTATGAATAAAAGAAAAATAAAATATTATTCTTCCAAACTTTCAAGGGGGTGGAATTTTCTGAGAAGATGGCTTTGTTAAATTCTATTCATATGCTTCTTTTTTATCAAAAAAAATTATAAAGAATTCGAAAAGATTGTGCCAAACCTTTTTTTTTGCCATCGCTTCTTTTATCCCAAATAAAATAAATATAATGTCTGTTTTATTGTTTCAAATATTTACTGAGAAACTTTTTAATTTATTCGACTTTGTTTTTATTGAAAAAAAGAATTTCGAAAATATTTGCATTAATAATATTATTAAGAATCATAAATTGGTTGCTAACTTTTTTTCACGCTTTCTTTTTGCTTTGTTGACGGAGAAAATATACGGTAATAATTTGGAAAAAGGCGGAGTTAAAGAAAGGAAGGAAGAGAATAAAAATGCTTTAAAAACTTTGAAAAAGTTTATGATAATTTCAATGAATAAAAAAATGTGTGTGTTTATTTTTTTTCCACTGCTTGCTTGCAAATTCAACCTTTTTAGTTTGGATATTTCATTTCCATTCAAAAAAATATATAAATGGAAAAGATTTATATCAGAGATTTTCAGGAGTTTCTTTTCCTTCTTCTTTTTTTGAATAGCGTCATTTAGAATTTTTGTTAAAAACAAAGTTTGCGCAAATTTCCCACAAAAAAGTATAATTTCTAATTAAAATGCTTCTTTCAAAATCTAGCTTTTTTTGTTTTGTCATTGGATAAAGACGTGTTTCAAGAAATTGAAGGAATAGAATTTGTGTTTACTGTTTTTTTTGCAATTCCCACTTGCTGTAGCCTGGCAAGGAAGAAATTCTCACTTGAATTTTTGGACTTGTATTTTTTAAATAAAAAAAGTGATGTGTCTTTATTAAAAAAATACATTAATTTTCATTATTAAATGTAAAAAAAATTAAATTGCAAAGTTTTAGAAGGCGTTTTTTTGTTAAAAAATTTTTGTGTTTTTATTACCAGGTTATTTTTATAGTGTAATTAGATTTTTGATTAATGTTCTTTTGGTAATTTTTTTGTATAAAAAATTTAAAAAAATAACCCATTTTTGATTAAATGAAATCAGATGTCGGTGAATAAATTAGTTAAACGTTGTCTTAAAATAACAAAATTTTTAAGCTTTAAAAGTTCTTTATTTCTTTAACAAGTGTTTTCTTGTGAGAAATCTGTGAGAAGTATGCTTGAAGATATCCTAATTTAATTAATAAACGCGATGAATTCTAATTTTTTGGCATTCTTTTTGGCGCTTGTTCAAATTCTTTTATTCCTTTATTTTTAGGCATTTTACACGAAAGAGATTTTTTTTTCACAAACAAAAAAAGACTCATAAATTATGCAACAGAACATGTTTTCAATGGCACAAATCTCTTTTGTCTTTATTCTTGTTTTGGGTTCACTTTCTTCTACAATTATGGCAAAACCAAATAACCGACTTTATTATTTATTTAAGTAAGTTTTAAACAACAACTAAAAATACGTCATTTTTCGAATGAAAACAAACCCATTCCTTTTTTTAGTGATGATAATTCAGCATTTCGGTTATCACCATACTATCGAGCATATGATTCTTCCGTCATTGTTCCAGCAAGTGATTCAGCTGCTGCTGCAGCATCTCAGCCTGTTGACACAGATAAACGAACACCAATGAAAAAAAATTATGATCGAAATTGCTTCTTTTCTCCCGTTCAATGCATGTTATCCTATAACACAAAGACTCATCAAGACGCCTATTATGGTCGCAGAAAGTAAAATATATATCAAAAAGAGAAACAATCAATCCCCTGATCTCCCATGTATAGAGAAAAAAATCGAAATAAAAAAGCAGTAACTTTTCATACTTCTTTTTTTTGTTATGTTACCGTATCTTTTTTTATATATCTTTTGTGATAAAAACCTTTTTGAAGTGGGCAAATCTTTAGATGCTTTTGTTTATTTTTTTAAATTAAAAATAAAGCAATCTCTTTGTTTTAAATTTTTTTTCATAATTTTTGTTCTTTCTGTCTATAAGTCTCATATGATTTTTCAAAATTTTCATTAGTTATAAGAATATCATTTAAAAAGATTGTTAATGCTTTTGAGGGAAGAGCGACTAACACCATAATTTTAAATTTGGAATAAAATGTCTTAATGTTTTTGTGGCGAAGAAAATAAATGCTATCACAACCTTAAAAAGAATGGCACGAAATCTTTGACAAGAATAAATTGCTTTGTTCTCAAAAAATTCAAAAAAGCCGACAGGACTAAAAATGAGTAAAATTTTAAAATTTTCTTTGTTATCCATTTTTAAAACACATTTATTTTTTGATCGTATAAAAACTGGTATATAATTTTCAGAGATAAAGTATTAATTCAACTCATAAATAACAAGCTTGAGCTGGAAAAACTCTCTTCCAATTTTGAATTGGAACTTCCTGTTAGATTTTTCTTTTCTGGCATGTGAATTTTGCCTTTTTGATTTTGAAGATGAATCGTATCTTTAATATTTTGTTTATTTTTTTAATCTTTCATGAAATTGTTGAACTTGTTCCTGTGAATAAAACCACAGGTAAGTTAATATTTGAAATTATTTAATGCGTGAAAATTGGAAAAATTTTGCATAACATATCCGTAACTAGCTTGACCGAATTTCGGAGAATTCTCCGAAATTTGGACAAAGAAGCCTTATGGCCAAGATGTTGGCTTTGACTTAATTTTGTTATGATGAAAGTAGAATGTTAAATTAAGGTTTTTTAATAATCAGTTTTTAACATTAAGAAATCAAGTCAAATACAAAGCCAGCAAAACTTCAAAGAAGTAATATTTTTCCCGGATGTATCCTCCGAACGTAAAGTTTCACCATTTTTTTATAAGAAACATAAAAAAGTATTTTAGTCGATACATTTTGTGTTCTGCAAAACCAATGGAGCTTGCTGCAAAAAATGCTGCTACAAATGATTTTTCAAGTTATATTCTAAAATTTAAGAATTTTTTTTCCAATGAAATTAAAAATGTAATGCATTTTTGTTTTCAAAAATTTTACATAAATTTAAAATTACTTTTTTTAAGTTCGAAAATATTCTTCGACGAGCAGCTGAATATCTCATTGTTTGGATTGCAATTACAGTAATATTTGTGATCTTGTTTACTGTTACCTATCCATGTTATTTAAAAGCCATTCGAGCCAAGCAAAATAGCGAATTGTTATGAATTCAGAATCCTTTTTTTTTATTAATTGAAGCTTTTTTTATGCAATTAAAATATGTGCTTTATTTAAGTATTATTTGTATGCTTTGAAATCAATTGTGCAATTTAAACAAGTATTTTATTTTTTTGTTAAATATTACCATATATTTTTGTAAATGGTTATATAAGATGATAAAATAAAATATATCAATTGTTATCCACCGAGTATAAAGCTATGAAAAAAAAGAAGAAGAACAAAAAACAACAAAAGGAAACTACCGTATACATGACAAAGAAGAAGAAGATGAAAAAACAAACACATGAGAATCCTATCGAGCAAAGTGAGCCTGAGTGAAAGAACTTGAAAACAAAATATTTTGTTAGTGCTTATTTATTTTCCATATTTATGGTCAAAAAAAAGCATTTTAGTGAAAATTATAATATTTAATTATATTAATTAATTAGCTAGAGAGGGATTGGTGTAACTAAAATTCATGAATGCTTCTGGGTCAATTGAATCAAGTAGAGTTTTGTCTTGAATGGGAGTAAGAACTGCTTTCTCTTGAGTAAAATCTTCATCAAAGTTTGATGTATCGTTTGGAGATCGCTAAAAAAGAAAACCATTTTTTATTCTTTCAAAACCATGTTAAAAATTAATGCATACCACTGTTGGTTTATATGGTGGGGTTACGCCTCTTTGCTCAAATTTCTTCCAATCAACTCCACGGAAAAATGCATGCGTTCTGATAGGACCATCAGGGCATTCAGGCATTCCTAATCTTGTATTTGGATTTCGATCAAATAATGCACTTAAACATTTTGCAGCTTCTTTTCCCAAACTTTTGGGGAAATATGGTCTTTCATTCAAAATTGCATCAAATAGCTCATCTTCACCTTCCCCATGGAAAGGAGATTGACCAATTAACATTTCATATAACAAAACTCCCAAGGACCAAAAATCTACTGCTTCATTATAGAGTTGACCTTTGATAATTTCAGGTGCAATGTAATCAGGAGTTCCTTAAAAAATTATTATTCAAATTTTAAGTTATAAGTTCTTAACATTGTTTTAATAGATAAAAAAGAACTCATGAATAAAACATGACTTTTGATTTACGAAAAAGTTTATTTTTTATAATAAAGTTTTTTTGCAATAAAATTGTTATAAATTGGAACAAAACAGAAAAAAAGAAGATTAGGGATTGGACTTTGCATTTTTTTGCTTTTCAATTTTTAAAAAAAAAACAACTTACCACAAAATGTTGAAGCCATTCCATTTTCTCGATTCATTTCAGTTTTACACATACCAAAATCAGCTAAGTGAATATGCCCTTCTGCATCTAGCAGGATATTATCAAGTTTTAAATCACGATAAATAATTCCACGTGAATGCAAAAATTGTAATGCAACAATAATTTCGCATGCATAAAATCTTGTACGAGTTTCATCAAATTTTTTAACTTGTTGAATATGATACATTAAGTCACCACCATTTAAATATTTCATTACAAAAAATAGATATTCCTAAAATTTATGTTATTATTGATAACATAAACTTTATTTAAATAAAATAAAACTTACAGGAGTTTGAAAGGAACAAAACATTTGACATAAAAATGGACACTCGCTTGAAAGAATGAGTACCCGTCTTTCAATAAAAGTGCACTCGGTATCATCATCTTCCAAAATTACATCTTTTTTGAGGCATTTCATTGCAAAGAATCGACTTGAACCTTTTAATTCAACAAGCAGAACCTTTCCAAAGGAACCTTTTCCAAGAACTTTAAGAATATTAAAGTGTTGAAGTTTATATTTTTTAACAGGTCCATCTCCACCTGACCAAAGATTATTCATGTATCTAAAGAAGTAATAAATTGTTAAAAAACATAAAATTTTGCTGAAAACTAACTCTTCACTTTCTGTTTGATCAACACCATATGCATGATTTTTGAATAATGCTTTAAACTTTTGACCAACACCATTTGTGACAGAATTTGATTGCTTTTCTGATGCAAGTGGAGATCCGCTGACACTTAAATTTCCCAAATTTGGTGGGGCACTTGCTGTTGAAGCAGAATGGGATCCACGTTTTATTTCAAACAAAGCATCAGATAATTGTTTTTGGTTAACTCCACATAAATTTGGCATATGTTTTTGGCATTTATGATGGCAATTTATTCCGCATACTTCACACTTTACACCTTGTTTAAACAGCCCATACAATAATGAACCACAATGATCACAAAATGTTGGAGATTTAAAATTATATTGTTTAAACCGATGAGGAATATCAATTTTGAATCGTTCTTTTAAGTACTAAAAAAAATATTATTTAAATTACCGTAACCATTATTTTTCTAAGAAAAAGTTTACATACAATTGTATCTTTTGTATTTTTAGCTGAACCAGGGCATTGTACTAATATTTTTTCATGGCATTTTTTATGAACTGCTGCAGAGCAAAGCTGACATTGATAGCCTTGTTTATTTAAGCCCCACATAAATTCAGAGCATAATGAACAGAAAGTTGGTTGCCGGAAGAATGTTGCCAAAAAATGATGACCACGTATTTCATGGACCCGCGCATGCTTAATTGCACCACGACGCCTTTGTAATCCAAGATTTGCTTCAAAGCCTCTTGGAGTCATTGTACTATCATCTAAAAAATGAATAAAAGTGTCTTTTGTTTTCATATAACGGTCAAGAAAAGAGAAAAGGAGTATAAGAAGAAGAAAAAACTAACCGACACTACCAATTTTTCGAGTTTGAGCCAGAATTCGGCCACACGGCTTCAAATTGATCCAAATATGAGTAATAGCGTCGTGTTTACACTTCGAAACAATGTCCTAAAAATGTGCGAACACTTAGTTTTCAAACAACAAATTTCAATAATAATAATAATGCTTGAGTGTCCAATTGGGTATACATACAATAATAAAATGTAGAAAAAAATTAAAAAAAAGAAAGAAAAACGAACGGTTTTTCTTTTTTTCTTTTGCTGATGTGCAACAATGTCAAGATTATAGGTAAAAAATTATTCCAGAAAAAAAATACTAAGCATCCATGCAAAAGATCTTTTAGAGAATGAGAGAGAAAGTGGGGGAAAACAGTAAGTTTACTTTTGGTGTAAAAAACTGTTTGCTTGCTTCCTACCACAACGGATGATTCTTTTTTTCGTTTCACTTGAAGCAACACAGCTTTTTATTGATAGAGAGGCTTATCCTCAAAAACGTAGGGAAAACAAAAAAAAATCATCATCAAGGAAGGAAGATTTTTTTTATATTTTAAAAACAAAAAGGTAAAAAAATTTTTTTCTTTTGTTTTTCTACCCGTTTTTTTGAAATGAAATAAAAAAAAGTATAAAAACTCGCCTCTAATCTCATTGTTGCATCCGCAATAGGAGCCTTTTCAAAAAGTAAAAGAACTTGAAGCACTCGGCCTTGCAAAATTCCAACATCAAAACATTTCTCCCAATCAACTTGCATTGTTTTTCTTTTTTGTATTAGCCGATTTTCACCTGAAAAAAAAAGTAACACATGTTAGTCGTCCTCGCACATTTTTTAATGAATGCCTTGACTTGAGATTTTAATTAATGCGCTTTAAGCACCTACCATTAACTTCAACCTTTTCTTTAACATTTACCGCACATGCTAAATCAGTGATTTGTGCGCCCTTTGGCATATTTTCATCAGGCATTTCAGCTCGAAGAAATTTTAATCGACATGCTGCTTCTGGTTGTGACATTTTGGAAGAATCTTCTTCGGCGTCTTTCGACGGACTGCCCTCAACGAGCACTGTTTCAAGAAGATCTTCCAATGGAAAAAGATCGTGTATCTATAAACAAATAAACATTTTTAAAAAAAATATTTATTTTTTGAATTAAATTCTTTTTTTTTCTTCTTTCTTCTTTATTTTTGTTTCAATAATGGAAATAAAAAAAAGAGAATAGAGAAGTAAAAAATATTAAAGAAAAAAGAAAAGTTGACGTAAGTTTTTTTTCTTTTATCTTTTTAAATGCCAAAGTTTAATGGTCAAAAAAGAGAGAGAAAAATTGTTTGTTGAGAAAAATGTGCAGTAGCAGATCATCATATAAAGAGAAGTAAGTTGAAGAAAAAAGGAAAAACACGACAAATCATAGCAAAAAAATCTTTTTTTGTTGTCGTCATTTTCATGCACTTTTTGTTGCTCAAGGAAATGAAAAGAGAAAGAGAGAAAGAGATGCTTTGCCCGATTAAAAAAAGTTTAAGAGATCTCTCCTTCTTTCTTTGCTTGCGGGCGGACAACTGACCATCAGAAATAAAAAGATGATGAAGAAGAAGAAACGAAATAAAATAAAACTTTGACAAATCATATTGATCGTTTCAACAAAAAAAGAAAGAAGAAGAAGACATCAAATAATTTTTCTTTGCCTAAGGCGGTTTATATGACTGACTATGACGAAGACAACAAAAATTAAAACGTTATCACTCTTTTTTTTAACGAGTTTTGGCCTTTTTATTTGTGTGTGTTTATTTTCACAACTAAAGATTGCTCTTTTATTTTGTGACCACTTTATTCTTTTAAATATTTGTAAAAATTACGCTTGAATAACTTCTTTTTTCAAATATTTTTTTAACTCTTCTAATTCAGAGAGATAAAAGAATAGAGGGCGTTACAATATTTTAAATAATATTTTAAAAATAGGGAAAAAATACACTAAAAATAGAGTCATCGAAAAATAATAGTAACATAAATTAAACATGTAACACAAAATATCGGTAAAAAAAATTGATATTATTATTCTTCTTTTTTTGTTTCCATAAAATATTTCGATTTCATGTTTTCCCTCCTTTTTTTTGCCAATATAACTAACATTGGGCAATTCAGAAAAGTGGCTGTCATTGAAAAATAAAAATAAAACTAACAAATACTTAAATTAGGGATAGAAAATGTTTTTTTCCTTGTTTTAGTTCTTTGGGGCCTTTGACTGGGTCTTAGTAGTAAAAAAAACAAGAATGGTTTAAATGATCTCTTTTGTTTTATTTTTCATATAACTTTTGCTTATTTTTAAAAAATTTAAGATTTTTATCAAAATTTTTTGTTTTATCTTTTATTTGCTTTTTAAGGCTAGAGAAATTTGAGTATGTTAAAGAAAAAACACAGAAGACCTCCTAAAAAGTTGTTTCGTCAAAAGTAGAATGAATGTCAAAGAATATTATGGTAATGCTTTTTTTTCTATTTCTTTTTTTTGCAAATCTTCATCCATTTTCGTTTCTTATACGACATCAAAATAATACTATTAAAATATATTTTTTTTTGAAAAATTGGCAAAGAAAAAGTCAAAACTTGCAACACTACTCTTCTTCTTTTTATAAAAAAAAACGAGGTTTAATAGTCTTAAAAAATCTTGTGCAAATAAAAAGAAAAAATTTCATTCAAATCGAATATAAAATCATTGAAATAAAAAAAAATGTGAAAGCTTAATTAACATGCAAAAAATCTTATGACTCTTGTTTTCTAATGCTAACAATCTCTCACCTCAGGTTCTGGACGATTATTATTGTTATTATTTCTTACTGGAGCCATTGTTGAATTATTTGAATGATAAAGGGCAAAGCCGTGCAAGAATCCGCGCGGCATTGCCACTAAATTCAGCACCATTGAAATATAACACCGTAAGAATGATGAAAGAAAACAAATAGCCAAAAAAAGAAGAAAATAGTAAAAAAAAGTATACTGATTAAATAGTACTTTTTTTTAAATATTTTCTTTAATATGACAAGAGCAATAACTACAACTTCATCAACCACATCATCATCATTGAGATTGTGCCGTCGGCACACGGCAGCAAAGTAAGAACAAATTTGGTTCCGTAAATGAAAGGGAAATATAAAAAAATCCACACACATATATATAGATTGTGAAGAGCATCTTTGCCGAAGACTGCCATAAAAAAGTGGAGGGAAGACTTGCCGTAGCCGCCTCTTTTTTTTATATTTATTTTTTCTATTTCTTCTTCTTCTGTGCTGTCAAAACTAACTGTCTGAAGAGGAGAGCTTTCCTGAATTTGCAGATGCTAACGGAAAGTAAACGATTCATTGTCAAACTATTACCCGTGGGAATTTTTAAGACATCTTTGTTTGTAAAAAAACATGAAAAAAAAAGAAAAAACAACACCGAAGAGAGAGAGAGAGTGAAACATAAAAGAAGGAACAACGATTTACTACTCAATTGAAATTATCTCCAAGAAGAATAAGAATGAAAATAGAAGAAGAAAAGGGTGGTGGGATGCTACTACTACTACTACCTTGTGGGTTTTTTCAAGTATTTCAATAGTTAAAGTATTTACATATATCTATATTCTCTTCTAGTGTGTGTAGCTACTACTTATCAATGTTTAAATATTTCCTTATTGTTTTAAACTTTTAAAAAAAACTTCCTGGCCTTTTTTTTAAACTTTCAATATACATCATTTCATTCTTCTTCTTCTTTGTGGTTACCGTAACAATAAAAAGACCGAAGGTGAAACAAAATTAATTAAATGATTAAAAACATTTATTTTCTAATGTCAAATGCAGGAAGGAAAAAAAGAAAGAACAACGACCCGTCAATTTTTTTCTTTTTGAAAAAGCCTGAACTATTGTCAAAAAAATAAATAAAAAAATGATGTCTTAAATTCTGCTCTAATTGGATACCGTAACTTAAATTCCTTGGTTTTATTTTTATATAAATAAAAACTTTGCACTGCTAACAATTATTCTATCAAAATTGGCTCGTGTTGAAACTCTCTGTCTGACTATCTTTTTTGCATGGTAAATTATTTCAATAAATTTGCAATAATTTACATTTTCTTTTTGCTTTTTTTGTTGCAAAGCCAACTTTAATTAAAACTGCAAAAAAAATTTTTATTGCAAAAAAATTTAAATTCATGTGAACAAAAAAATCTCTCAGAAAAGTTTGTTGGAAACATGAAAAATATTATCCTATTTTTAGCAATTATTGCTACTCTTTTTAGCATCATTTAAACGTCATTGCTACAAGTTTGTCTCTTCTTCTTCTATATTTTTTTTCCTCATTTCCCAATGGAGAAATCAATCCTTGCTGACGTTTAAAACTGGGAGACATGTGTTTTGTTATTTTTCATCTTCAAAAAGAATGATATCTTTGAAAATCTCACACGCAAGAAATATATTTTTTTCAAGATCTAAAATTGGCCAAAAGCCAGTCATAGATAGATATGGAGAAAGCATTAATCATAACTTAGATAAATAAAAGTCATCATTCTTGAAACATTTTTATCAATGAAAATCTATGAATAAAGGAAAAAAAGAAAAGAAAAAAGTTTAAATTTTGTAACAAAAAAAGAGATAGAAGTGATAGTGTGAAGGCATCCGTTTGGAGTTTTTGTTGTTACTTTGAACAATCAAAAAAGTGAAAAAAGCAAGCTTTAAATAAAAAAAAAGTCTTTTTTTGTTAGTGCCGAAAAAAATAGCGGAAAAGCGCCAATTTTCTTGTTACGGAAGGCACATCCGCTAAACTTTTAAAGTCATCCTCACATATTTTTTTTCAGTGTCGCGGATAGCGGCATTTTTTATTCAGCGTTCGATGTGTTTCAGCTTTTTTAGCAAAATGCCAAAAAATAAACTAAATTACGCATCAAAAAAAACGTTACATAACATTCATATTTTAAAATGGTTTTTACAATTCTTCCTGTAAAATTCTAAGAAAAACGATAGAAATATGCAAATAACACAAAAAATAAAACGGAAAGAGAAAAAAAAGCAAGCAAAAAGTATTAAAGATTTCCTGATAGATAATAAAAAGATGTGTTAGAAAAGGTTAATGCTGATAATTGCACCGACTGACTTTAAAAATAACCAAAAAAAATATAGTTAAACAAAAGTTTCTATCCTTTTTTTGCTGCAAATTATTTGACAAAGCTTTTTTTTGTTCTTTTTTTTCCTACAAAGTTGCCGTAAAACGAAGGACTCAAATTACAGCAAATATGCCATGCCCCATAACAGCAACACAAAAAAACTGCCTAAATTAGGCAATAGACAAAAAAACTATCAAATGCTTTTTTTTTGTTTTTGGGGCATTTGATCTTTGAAATTTTTGCCATTTAATGCGGCTCCTTTTTTTAATTTATCTTCCCCCATTTCTTTTTATAACAAAAAATAAAAATAAAAACTACCTCAAAATTAGGTTCCTTTTTCTTCATTTTTGTATTAAAAACAAAATTTCAACAAAAAAAATATATATCAGCAACCTGTTGTTGTTGTTAGACACCAAAAAAGCAGCTCCTTTTTTTACTTTTAAATAAAAAAAGAGTTTTTCAACCTCCAAAAACAGAAGAAAAAAAGAGACATTCGAATTAGATTAAAATTGAAAATCGGTAGTTTAGCAAATTTGTTTTCAAACATTTTTTTCTCCCTATTATTTGTTCATCAAAAAAAAAAGAAATGATGGCACCTCGAAAGCTACTGCTGCTGCTCTCTATTTGTGATTGACTAATTTGGATTTTTCAACAACAAAAAACAACAAGAAACAAACTTGAAAACGTCTGAACGGGAAGTAAAGATTGTAAAATTATAAAATATTTGAAGCAATTTTAGTGAAAATATATAAAACAAAAACGAATGCTTTTTTGGGCAAAAACGTAAGTAAAAAATGAACATTTTGCGCTTAATTGCAATTTCTTGAAGTTAATTTCGTGAGAAAACCTTTAAGGATATTATTTCTTCTGTGTTTTTCTTTTATATATAATTCTTCCAACCATCTAATGCATTTTTTCTATTTAGTTTAGTAAAATTTGGTTTTAAACATTACCATAATAGAAATTTGAAGAAGCAAAATGAAGAAGAAGACGACGAAGAAGGCAGAAGAAGAAAAAAGGATTGCTTTTCAAAAACAAATCAAATAAATGGACATTATTTGTTTCAAAAAAAGATAAATTTGAAAAAAGTAATTTTTGAGTATTTTTCGTGTATTCGATCATCCTTAATCAATAGCAATAAAAAAAATTTGTGTTATTTAAGAATAATAACAGGCGTTGGAAGGACCCTAAACACCGTGAAAAAGATGAAGAAGAAGAAGAAAAAAGAAACAAGAACACAATAGGAAAAAGACAATTGGCAGAATTTCATTTCTTTTCTTTTTTCTTGCGCTTTTTTGTTGTTGTTGAAACTTGTTCAAAAAGCACTACTACACCAAAATTTTCTATTCAATTTCATCGATTGCGGAAATGGTTAATATGGCACTTATTTTACAAATAAAAAAGATGGAACAACAAAAATTCTGTAGAAAAGAAGAAAAAACGGGAATACAAAAAATATATAAAAAAAATATTATTCAATTCTTAGTTATTTTCTCCCTATAGTTCAAATGATAAATTTTTGATTTTAATAAGTTTATATATTTTTTCGAACATTATATTTTTTTGAACAATCGATCAATGAAAAACATCAAAAAACTAAAATACAAAAAGGAATTTTGTTTACGTGTGAGAAAAAAAATGTGAATAATAAAAAGAAGAGGTTGCGCAGATTTTTTTGATTTTTTTTTCAAAAACAGAGTAAACACTCTTTTGCATATCCTCTTCAAGTTGATCCAAAAAGCTCATCCTTGATGGTATTGAGAAAAAAGGGCAAGAAAGACAAATACAAAAATAAAAAAGTTTTTTTAAAAAAATTATTTTTAGTCTTGAACAAAAATATAGAAAATATAAGAAATTTTATTGTAGAAAAAAAGTTAAGCACACACTTTTTTTCATCTTTTTAAACACGACTAAACACACGGAAACACGATCTTTTTTTCTTTCGTTCTTTTTTTCCATTTTTTACCAATTAAGGTTGTCAAAGAGCAAAATAACAACGTTTTTTTTGTGTTTGCTGCTTTGCGAAAGTTTAACAAAACCATGACTAATTATTTGATTAAAAAAACAAAAGCAACAAAAAATTTTTAAGCAATCTTTTGTTTTCAACGTGATCATCACCTTTTTAAATCAATTCAATCGAATTCTCTTCTATCATTTTTTTTGTATGCATGCAAGAATAATGACAAAAAACAGACAACAACCAAAAGAAGAAGAAGAAAAGCACGACCATCAAACAAAAACGTAAAGTCGCCATTTCCATTTTTGCATTTTTTTGTACCACACCCTCTGGGATGACGCGTTTCATGCGCGCGCATATACCATTTTTAAACGAGTAGTTTTGATTGAGGGAGGCAAAGAGAAGAGAGAAAGATGGGTAAAAAATGATATAAATCACTCAGTTTACAAAAAAAGATAGATGAATAAAGCATAAACTGATTGATCATGATGATTATAGAAATACGAAAGCTAAAATGATTTTTCTTGATAATGATTCATAAACTGAAATCAAGAACAAAGGTTTGATACACTTTGAGAATGTAAAAAAAGTGTTGTTTGATTTTTGTTTTGCTCCACTACAATTTAAACAATACAATTTCTTAATTACCAAAATTTTTTGAAAACAATTTAAATTTAAATAAGAAAAGCTAAAAAATTTTTTAAAAGACCAGGAAACAAAAAATTTTCTTTTAAAGGAAACCAACAATTACACAATTACCATTATTCTTATATATCAAATTATAAGAAAGAAGGGAAAAAAATAAAAATAGTGCGCTTACCTCATTTGATTCTCGACTATTATTCATTCTTCTATGAAATACCCGCAATGAAAGCGCTAAAGACCGGAATTTCATTTTCGGCATTGTTGTTGGTGTGGTGGAATTTGAAACACTTTTATGTGCCAAAAGAAGCTTTAAGGTTCACGTTTTATATATTTTATAAAAAAATAAAATATAATAAAAAATATACGTGTGAAGATATATTGCCGATGAATGAAAAAGCACACTCACGCGCTGTTATTTTTATTCACAGAAACCAATGTAGTGCCATTTGCCTGAAAAAATAAAAAAAAATGAAGAAGTAAATCTCATAGAGACATCCAGTAAAAAAAGAGGGTAAAACTAAAAGATTCCTTTTAAGCTGCCTGCGCGAAACCTTGGCAACACATAAAAAAATTATAAATAATCAAAAATAATTAAGAAAAAAGTTTTCCTAAATATCTCATTAGAAAAATTTTCATTAACTTTGAATAATTAAATCTTAGAGTACACGAAATGACGCAATTTTTGGGCTTGAAAAAATCACAGAAATAACAAAAATACTAAAATATATGGCACAAAAGCCATAAATTTTAAAAATTAACTTTTATTCATTGAAGGAAATAAAAGTGAATAAAGTGATGCTACTCTTAAAAAATATTTCTAATATAAAAAAATTTCTGTAAAGTCAAAAACAAGGGGTGACATAATAAATATATTTGTTATGTAAAAAAGAAAAGGGATGAGCCGATCTTTTTGTGGCAGTCATTTATATTTTTGTTACAAGAAAGTGTCAATAGTCAATAATAAAAAAAAACAAAAAAAACAGAAGAAGAAAAAAATGCGACAAGTTGTCTTTTGACGCTTTAAACGGAAATTAGCATGCTTAATGGCAAAAAAATACGAAAAAGAATAAATAAAATGAACTCAATGAAATACATTTAAATATATAGAAAAAGAAGAGGAGAGACAGAAAAAGATAAAAGAGATAAAGTGTATATAAAAAAATTAAAATATGGTTACACTAAAAAGTTTACCTATATTTTTTGATAATAATAAAAATACATGAAATAAATTTATATTTGCTTTTTTAAATATTTTTTTATACTTAAGTCTCTCTCTTGGCTGTGTTTTTTTCTCTCTTTCTTGTTGACATGCTGTGAAATTCCAAGACACAGCAGGGATTCCTTCTTCCGGACTAGTTCAAAATCTAAAGCTTCCGGCATTCAAGCGGTGGTTGAAGGCAAAAAAGGAGAAGAAAAGGAAGAGGAGGAGGGGATGCGCGAAATGCCATCCATAAAGGAAGAATAAAAATAAGAGTAACAACAACAAAAAAAGGAAGAACAAAGTTGCTAAAGTTTAATCACTTCCGTCAAAGAAGTTAATTGTTTGACAACATGATGGCATGGAAAAAATACTTTTTTTCATCAACGTTTAAAACTTTAAAAAAATATCTTAAAGAATAGCCTTTGACAGTGAACAACCGCATAGCATACATCTATTATCTGGAATAATTAAATTTTATACAACTCTAAGAAATCTGAATAAATATATTCCATGGTATGTTTGTTTTTTTGTTGAAATATTAAAACATAGGTTTAAAGGTCAAAATGAATAATATTTTTACCCATTTTTTAAATTTAAAGCTAACAAAAGGTGACAAGACAAACAAAAAAATTTTTTGCAAAAAATGCTATATGTAAAATAAATTATATTATCTTTTTTTTCAAAAAAAATATACTCGTTTATTATATTTTCAGCTCGGTTTTTTTGGGAAGACGAAAAGAAAAAAAAGAGGGAAACTTTAAAAATTTCAATTTGTAAAGAAAAAAACAAGATTACTCAAGGCTGCTTAAAGATATTTAAAAAAAGGAGCTAAAAATGCATAAGTGTAAAAATGCTGCTTGGTTTTTTTACTTTTAACTAATTTAACGCTTTTGTGATTTAAAGAATACCAAAAATGGTAGTACTTCTTATATTAAAAAAAACTTTTTTTATATTTTACTTTGTTCGTGTTATTACAATTAAAAGCACTTATTACAGTTTTTTTGTGCTTTTGAAGCATTTAAAAATATTTGTTTGGGTAAAGGTCCAAAGAACGAAAAAAATGTTGGCACTTTTTTGCTATAGTTTTTAAAAATTTATTTCGAACAAAAAATAGGTTAATCAAGAATCTCAATTTTTATTAAGCAAAAGAAAAATATTGAAAAGAATTTTTTATTACTCATAGGTTAGCAACAAAAAGAATAATTTTTTGGGGTTTAAAATATTAAAAAAATTATAATAAAAGAAAGTGACGTTTGTCAAGGACTTTAAAAAGAAGCCAAAAACTTTTTTTCTTTTTTTCTTCCAATTTTATAAGCTTAAATTTATTAAGCGACAATTGTCGTCAAAAGGCAAACATCCGGAATTCTTTTTTGCAAGTGCACATTTTGATGAGTCCAATTTTCTCTTTCCAACAAGTTCAGGACAAAAGTGCAGAAAAGGAACGCTTTTGCAGGAACTATTTTTATAAACCAAATCTAAAAATACTGTAACTATTTTTACAAAGAAGCAGACGATGCCAAAAAATATAAATATTAAACAACTAAAATTGCGCAAGGTTGACAAAAGAAAATTGCTCCGCCTTTTTTTTAAAATGAGAGATCTCAAGCATCATCATTAGCTATTTATTTACGTATATATAACAGATAATCTATGTCAATAACAACATTAATTAAGCTTCAATTGTGTTAAAAGAGAAATTTTTTTTAAAGATAATAAAAAAATAGGCCAGCTTCAACGTAATGTCTCAATAAAAACTTTAAAAAGATACTCAAAAATCAAAGGTGAGAATCAGCAGGAGCAGCAGCAGCTGTTGCGTTCATCAACTTTTAAAAACCATATGATCAAATTACAAAAAAAGAGATATAATGAAACTAATTATCGTTAAATTTAACACATTTTTTGAAAACAATAGAAAAAAAAATGTTTTTTCTTATTGTAAAAGTTTAAGTGAAGAAGAAATTAAAAAAATAACAATCAAATGTAAGAACAAGCGTAAGCAAAAACATCCAAAATTGCAAAAATGAATCAAAGCTTCTTCTTCTTGCTCCATCATTGTTATTAAAATGTAAATGTAAAAAAATTGCTGAATAATATACAAATAAATATATATAAAAAAGAGCTTAAAAATGGCAACTGACCTATAAATAATCATATGAAAAATGAGAAAAAAAGAATTAAAAATGGTAGAAGAAGAAGAAGAAGAAGGAGGCAGATAGAAAAAGCAAAGAGGAAATAGACATCTTTAGTAATGATGCTTCTTAGCGAAGTTCAAAAACATGAATATAAAAAGCAATGAAAAAATAAAGTAGAAACAAAACTCATAAGTTTTTGGTTGAAAGCAAGAAAAAAGCTTCAGCCTCTCTGCGCGCTATTCCACCCTCTGGCAATCTGAAAAGGAATTCTTCCCTTTCATCTGCTATTTAACATTCTATAGACAAACCTTTTTCCCTTCTCATTTCCTTATATTTTTTTTTATATTTTACCAGAAAAAAACAACAACACATTGTAGCATCATTGGTAGTAGGAGTAGTAGCTTCAACTACAAAGGGTCAGATTACTTTTTTTGAAAGACAAAAAAATTCGAAAGCAAAAGTGAAAAAAAAGAAACAAGCAAAGGCATTCAATTGTTTTTAAATGACATTGAATAGTCGGGTCTCGTTGTCCATTGATATTGTTACAATTCTCATCTGTATAGAATATAAAACAAACGAAACCCTCCCAAACAAAATTTAAATAAAATTTAATTTGTTTTTTTTAGTTGTCAGGTTTGAAGTTTATTTTTGCCGTCAAGAATCAATGATTTTTTATTAAATTAACAAAAAAATATATATGGATCCCAAAAAAGGAAAGAATTAATGAGTTTATGCTGCATGCGTTCTGGTGGTCATCGCCTGCTTGCTTTGCTTTTATTTTTTTGCTTACTTGACTATACATAACTGTGAGAAACTTTCAAAAATTGTTGCATACTTTTTTTCTTCTTCCTTTATTTTCTCTTATAAAAAATTGATGAAAGCATATAAGAAAAAGAAAAAAAAATTATTTATTCCAATGGCATTTTTTATATATATATTATTATTTTAAAGAGAGAATAATATAATGCTTATTGCTTCTGTCTAAAATCATCAACAATTAAAAATAAAGAAGGTGGAGGAAAAAGAAGGAAATAAAAATTTGACTTTTAAATACAAAAAACAAGAGAACATCCATTAAAAATGTCAGAAAGAATTGAAGAGCATCGGTCTTCATCAACACTTATAACAAAGGCTCCTCTTTCGCATCCACTTTTTTCACTTTCTTTTTGACATGTAAGTGAATGAAACTGTGGTTGACTTCCATAACGTTGTTTAATTCTTATTGAAATTTCATCAATAAGTTGAGGAATGAAGGATGAAGCTTTGAAAGAAAGTTGTGCGGAAGTATGAAGAGCTTTGCATTCTTTTTTAGATAAAATATTTTGGGTAATTAAATTATAATCAAAGTCATCTGCTAAATCAACTTCAACAGAAAAAGGCTTTCGATCATCAGCTTGTTCAGTTGGAAGCTGAAAAAAGAGAAGATTTTGAGCAAAACACAAATAAAAATCTTAAAAAATTCTTACCACACCATCAACATAACGGAAACGATCATCAACAAATTTAATAAATCTTTTTTCAATGACAGATCGCTTATAAAATTCAAGAATATCCTAAATTTCGATTACTGTAGGTCTGACATTATTCTCAAAACAAACTTCGCTTGGTTGAAAAAGTTCTTCTTTTTCATAATGATTTGCATAAAAAAGTCGATTTCTTCTCATTACAATATTTGTTTTATCCAATAATAATGCATTGGCAACTGATTGAGCTGCATCACGTCCACGTTGTACTGTAATAAATATAAAAAAGCTTAAAAACTTAAAGATTAATCCTTACAATTGAACTGACAAACATGTAAATATTCAAAATATGATGACAAAAAATTCTTAATTTTATGCCCATTTACTTTTGAAAGAACATCAACACAATTTGTTTTGCACCGTAAAACCGAGGTATAAATGCTTGTCATAACAATACTCATTTCAGGATTATCTCCTTGCATTGTTCCCCAATCCAAATAATCCTAAAAAAGATGATTTCAAGCATTTTTTTTGGCATTTTAGTAAAAATTACTTCACACATCATTCGACATTTCTTTTCTTCTTTAAAGAAAGCATTCAAAGATAAATCAAAATGTTCAACACATTTTAGCCAATCTCCATCTTCATACGCTTGAGTGGCAGACATGTAATAACGCTAAATAAAGAATTTTAATGAGTAAACCAAAAAATTCCAATTTACTTCATATTCCATTTGTAATGCATCAAACATAAAAGAAGAATCAAAATCTTTTTGTTCTCTATAAAAATCGAGATTTGCAATTGTATCAACATTCCCAGGATGGGCAACCAAAAATGTGAAGGCACTTTTAACAGCATTTTTTAAATCTCCCATTTTCCAATAACAAAATTGCAAATAATGATATGGTTGACGGTCTTGAAATTCTTCATAGACATCATAATTTGACATTGGAGGGCGTTGTTCAGTAAATTTATCAATCCGACAACTATAAAAAAAATTTTACAGCGTTTTGTTATAAGTTGTTGATTACCATTACCGTAATAAACAAAGAGCTTTTTGAGCAGTCCCAAATGCGATTCCCATTTTAACAAATGTATGATCTTCCAATGCCAAAATTTCTGCAGGACTTTCATTAACTTGTTTTTCACATTTTTCACGGCACCAAAATGTTTCATCTCGATAATAATGATAATCTTCAATGGCTCTTAACATAAATCCAACGCAATCATGCCATTCTTTATCCGTGTATGATCGCTTTCCATATTTGTAAAGATTTTCAAAAGTAAGCTCTGGTTGATCTGGACTTCCAAAAGAAAGTGTAACAAAACACCAGAATAAAAGTATTATTATACTTTTCCACATTAAAATATTAAACAAAGGATTGAAGAAGAACGAGAAGGGAGAGAAGAAAAAAACACAGCTAGCCAATGGTTCAACAAATGCCCCAGACTGCCACTCGAACAAAAGACAAAACTTTTGACCCCCGTAAGCATCAATCGATAAAATCTTAAGGAAAAAATATAGCATCTGTTTATAAAAAAAGAAGAAGGAAAGAAAGGATGTGTTTAAAAATCAAAAAAAAAGAAATCAAGATTTATTCAATTTTGTACAACTTATAAAATAATGTTCAAAGTCTTTTGTTATTGGTATTTCAGCACGTAGCTCTTGCTTTTTTGGTCTTAATTGTATTAGCTCTTTATCCAGCTTACTTTGTCCGGGACCTGGTAAATTATTGTAAAACATATTATCTGCGTAATAAACTGTCGGTGGATCAAGTAAAATACAGGTGACAGGATCGTGGATATCAAATCCATATCTTAAAAAAAATCAATAAAACCAAAAAAATGCAAAATTGAAACAACGAAAAACAAAAAAAGAAAGAATTTACTTGTTTGCTAAATTACACAGACATTCGCCTTCTTTTCCCATAACAAAAAATTGTGTTCCATCTTCAGTAATAAAAACTAAAGTTACATCATTTTCTTCACCACTTGAAGAAGAATTATTTGATGTTAAATAATTAAAATTTCGGCCAGTTTTTAATAATATTGATCGAGTAAATGACCGAAATGCATGCTGAAGATTTATCGACATAATGGGGAAAAATCCGGAGACAAAACAAAAAAGCAGAGACGACGCGTGTGCTCAAAAAAAGCTGAAAAAAAAGAGTGTTTCTCTTCTTTTTTCCTTCAATAAAAATTCAATGCTGCTGCTGTTGAAGAAAATTATTTTTTTAAAAAAACGTCATGTGAATATAAACCAGTGACTGAATGTTTTTTGGACTTTGCTTTCAACAAAAAAAGAGCTAGCTTTGTCTTTCTTTTTAGTATTATCATTAATTAATAAATTTTAATAAACCATAAAACATTTTATTCTTGTCAAGATCGTTTTTATGTCCTTCTTTCTGGTTTATAAATATCTTTTTTTAGCAAAAAATAATGAATTTTTTTTCATCTACTTAAAGTTACTCTAACTTATCTTTAATCAATCTTTAGTAACTTTTCTTATTATTATTTTTGTGAGATATACATAATGATTGTCAAAAAAGTTCAACAGTTTTGAATGATTTTAAAAATATAATGCAAAATAAACTTTATTGAAATATATTTGTTATTATATTACAATTACATACAAATCAAAAGTAAAATACGAGTGAAGTGATGATAAAACAATTAAAAATGTAATATTTAAAGAGCCATATAATTTTCGCAACTTTGAATTTTTCCATCTCCATCAATTACTTCAATTCGATAAGGATTTTCAGGCCATTCACCAGAAATTATAATATCATTTTGTGTTAAAGCAAAATCTCGCATTCCATTTGACCAAATCTAAAAACTTCTAATTAAGAATTCGCTTGATTAAAAACTAAAAACCTACCGTAAAAGATGAACCAGGTTTAAGAAATTGACGAGCAGAAAATTTGAATGTGGCATCTCCATAATAGCATAAGCTTTTAACTTCCCAACCACCAATATTAAGCTTTTTATCATTATTGAAAGTTAATTGAATTTGTCCACCATGTAATTTATTGATTTCAATTAATTTTTGATTCAATTTTTGACGAGGAATTGCACTTTGAGGACAAGTTAATACTTTGTAGCAATAATGTAAATGATCAATTCCATTCTGAATTTGAAGTAAGCGATGTTCTTGATCTTCGAATCTTGAATCAAATCCAGCTAGAAATTTTCGAATATCAGTGTTTGAATCATCACTTGAATTGATAAGTTGCTCAGGTTCAGGTTCAGAGATATGCAAAAATCCAATATTGAGAATGCTTTCATCATCTTCAATATAGATGATGTCATCATCTTCAATCATTGGTTCAACATCATTTACAATCACCGGAAGATTTTCTTCTTTTTCCTCAGCTTGATGTTGACGAAGTTCTTTATTTGATAGAGTTGATTGCAATTGTGGAGAACCAGAAATTATTAATTCACTTTCTCGTTGAGCACAAATAGTTGATTCATTATTCCCCATGCTGCTGCAGAATTGAAAAGATTGAAGCAATGAAATTACTTGTTGCTGTTTGACAGAAATAAATTTTTTTATAAGAGAATGAATAAGACACATTTATGCAAATTCAGCAAGTAAATCAGTCTTGAAAACACGAATAATTTATTTTTGCGCATCTTTCTTGATGTCATCATAAAACATTTAACACATTGTAAATTAAAAGTTAAGAATTCGATATACATTTACTGAACTTTTGCACCATTTTTGAATCGAACTATTTCGTAAAAGTTATTCTAAATTTGAACTTCCATTTCTCTAAAATAAATTTGATAAAAGTTTAATAAACTTTTTTATCTGAAAAAACATTTTGCCAAAAATCAAAGAAATCAAAAAACATAATTGAAAGCATTCGTTTTTGAATTTTTAATTTAAAAATAATATTTATTGCTTTTCATTAATAAAGATTTTTGAAAAAAACTCTCTTCACGTGAAAATAAATTTGCTAATTCATTTTTCGTTAAATAAAAAAACATAAGCCTTCTTTTGTAGAACATTAAAATCAAAAATAAAAACTTCTTTTTTTAAAAGGTGAACAAAAAGTCGTAACAAATATGGTTCAAAAAAGATATTAAAAAATATGTTCCGCAATAAAAAAAACTTGGAAACTTTTATATAAATAAATCGAACAGGAACATGTTACGCTAATTGATTGAAATTCAATTAATTTTTTTCTTCATCATGTTTTCTCTTTTTTGATGTCCTCTAAATTTTATTTGGTTCAACAAAAAATTAATCTTTTCCACAAATGTTTGCTTTCAAATGGTATCGAACGTTCATTGAAAAGCGTCAACAACGAAATGCTACAGTAATCGATCCATGGAGATTTCAGGTATGTAAATTTCAAAAATTATGAACTAACAAGTTCGAAAAATTATAGGAAGAAAATAAAAAGTATCGAGTTTTTTGTGGTTTTTTACATGTAAAACCTGTTGTAATTACTTTTACAATACTTAAAACATTTTTTATAATTTGGTATGTCACTTCTAAAATCATCCAACAAACCACAAGTGTTATGACCTTGGGCAAGTTTTATTCAATCCAAAAATGTGATAAAATTGAATTTTTTTATTACAGTAACATGTTTTGCATTATTTCTTATTATTAGTAGTAATGCATTTTTAACAATTGGAGTTATTATTAGAAAATATACTTTTGTAATTCCATATCTTACAATTTGTGTAATGGTAATATTAGTATTAACCCTAAAATTATTTGTTGATGTTTTAACAACCGCAAATACAAAAGATACTCTGGAAGAGGCAAAATTGAAGAAAATTATGTTTCAAGTGAGTTCCATTTTTCTTTTACAGTAACCTAAAATCCATTTTTACAGTCATTATTAATTATTGTTGAAATTTATTCTGTTTTTATTGTATGGAAAGTTTTTAATTATATTACTGATTATTACATGGAAATTGAATTTTGTACTATCACCAAAATTGCAGAAGATAAAAAACAAAAAGAAAAGGTTTGGATCAAAAGCAAAGATTATCATTTAAAAGTTTTTTAAAGGAAGCTGAAGAAGCTCGAGAACGGAGGAAAGAACGCGTAGAACTTATAAAACGGTTACAAATGGAACCAAAAAGGAAGCCAACATTTCCACAAATTGCTGCTTTGATGGAAGAAGCCAAAGCATTGCCACAAAAACCAGAAAGAAATTTCTCTGAAAATTCTTCTTCCTCTTCTGATCGATAAAATTTTGACTGTAATAAAGCTTTCTTTCATTTCTTTGTTTTTTTGGACCCAAAGGTTTAATCTTTTTGAACTGCAACAAAATCATCTGATGGTAATATTTGCAACACCAGACAAAAAACAAGCACAAAGAATAGGTTATTGATAAAAGTTTTTGATAAAACATATACATAAAAAGAGACAAATTTATGCACAAAAAATTTGACTTTTGAAAATAAAAAATGAAAAGTTTAATTATTTTTTTGCTTTTGAATATTTTTTGTTTTGGATACGGTAAAGTAACTCAAGTTGAGATTTATAAAAAATATGATCGAGTGTCGAAACTTATTCAAAGTGGTGAATGGAAACATATTGTTGCAAATTCTCGAAATATTGGCAATGAAACACTTTATGATTGGTACGACGATTTTTACAAGTAAGTAAAAGGCTTAAAAGTTTTATTATGTTAAATGCCAAAAAATTTTACAGTATCAATGTAACAATTGGAACACCACCTCAAACTTTGTGCCTTGCTTTGGATACAAATTCCGCTGTTACATGGGTTATTGATTCTGCATGCTATGATGATTACTGTGTTGGATGGACTATTAGTGATTATGATAAAAATCAATATTTTACTTTGTAAGTTTACTTATTTTTAAAAATCTGAATCCCTTTGATACATTTCAGTAATACAACAACCTATAAAAATACTAGCCGTAAATTCTCTGTCGACTATGACAATGGTGATGAAGCATCAGGTTGGGTGGCATCAGATGTTTTTAAATTCTCTGGATTTAAAATTTCTCGAGCTGAATTCGGACTTGCCGAAAAAGTCAATGAACATGTAGGATATGAGCCAATTGATGGATATTTTGGAGTTGGTTGGCCCACTTTAGATGTTGATGGAATGACTCCACCTATTTGGAATGTTACTGATCAAATGGATACACAAATGTTTACAATTTGGTTAGATCGACATCCACGCTTTCAGGAATACGGTAGCAATGGTGGACAAATTACTTTTGGTGGTTTAGATATACAAAATTGTGATCCAAATTTCAATTGGGTTCCATTAAGCACTTCTGCACAATGGGAATTTAAATTAGATTCTTTTTCAATCAATTCATACACTGACAGCAAAACCACTGCAGCAATCTCAGATGTTGGAAAATCATTTATTGGTGCCCCGTATTGGGCTTTGAATAAAATTGAAAAATTTACTGATGCTAGTTATGACTTTCAACAAGAGATTTATTTAGTTCATTGTAATAGAACAGGATTACCAGATTTAATCTTTACAATCGGAGGTGTTAAATATCATGTCCCCCAATCCGAATATGTCTTAGATGTAAGTAATCCCTTTTATCACTAAACTACAGTATGCAAATGTTTTAGCTTAATATGAGCAATGGCATGTGTGTCTTAGCTGTTTATGAATTAAAATTTAATGGCTTTTCACCAACTTGGATCCTTGGAGATTCTTTTATCCGATCTTATTGTCAAGCATATGATATGCAAAATCGTCGTGTTGGTTTTTCTAAAGCTCATCATTCAGAGATACATTAATAAAATTTAACGTTTATAATAATAAAAATAAATTTTATTTAACAAACCCGGATTCTTTCCTAACAAATATAAAAAAGATAAAACAAATACATATTATTAATGTGGTTCAGGAACATGCCCATCAACATAAAAATTACGTGTAATTCGTGGCAATGTTAAAGTCATTCCTTCTAAATCTTTTTTAAGAATAATTTGACATGATAATCTTGAATTTGGTTTAAGAACTGGAGCTAAATCAAGCATATCTTCTTCCTCTTCTTTTGGTTCAGGAATTTTATCAAAATATTCTTCATCAACATAAACATGACACGTGCAACATGCTAATGAAGCTTCACATGCTCCTTCAACTTCAATATCATATCTTTAAAACAGGGGAAAAGATATATAATTTGTGTAATAATAGACTATACCTATGAGCCAAATACATTGCATTATCTCCAACTTTTCCTTTTATCTTTTTATGGGTTCCATCTCTTGTAATATATGTAATATTTACAACTTCATCTTCACTTTTAGGATCTTTCCATTCATATTCTCCATTAAATAATACATTTGTATGTGAGATTGATCGACTTCCAAGCAAAAAAGATCGCGTTGTAGCCTGAAGTAATCGACCAAGCATTTTTAATTGTTTGTTTTTCCCTGAAAAAGAAGATAGGATAATTATTTTGTTTTTCACGATCAAGACTCTCAAATCATATATCTTAATTTTCTTTTATTTAAAAAGTGATAATTAAAGTCGTAAACAAACATTTTTAAATGCCCTTTTGCATTTTTATCCAAACGACATGACCGAATTTTGGAAAAAAACCCAGCGACATTTTTTGCTTGGCAAAGTGAATTTGTTTTGCAAACACAACTTTTTTATATTTGTTTAATCAAAAATTAAAACAAAAGTTTTACAGTAATTTCCTTTTGAAAAACATCCTTTATTTTTCACTTTAAGGTATTAGTGACATAAATATGTCGAATTTAATGGTATCCAACTTGAAGTAATAAAAACAGTACAGGAGTATAAAAAATAAAAAAACACAATAAAATGGCATTTTCAAAATGCCGCTTTAACAAAAAATTACGTTGAAGAAGCATTTTTTTACCCACCAATTGCATTAAAATTCATTAACTTTTGTGATGTTTTAAATTGCATCATTTCTGGCTTTATTGATTCTTGGAATTGTCGAGGAAAATTAAATGCATTCTTCAAAGTTTTACATGCAAATGTTTCCTGTAAAATTTTATGTTTGTGTTGATTCAAATAAGTATAACAGCATTACTTGTTCGAATTCTTTTCCCGAAGAATGATCAAAATTTTGATTTTCAATCCCATTTTCATATGCTGTAATATGAAGGGATAAGGTGCTGTTGCTCATTTCAGTCTTCTTTTGCCATTTATTTTCTTTCTTTTCTTGATTACATTCTTGGATGTATTCAAGTGATGGAGAGATATCATTTTTCTTTGCTGAATGTAAAACATTTCTTCCCGATGAAGAATTGTAATCATTATAACCAACAAAACCTAACATTATTTATCAGTGAAAACTGCAGTCCCCAAAAACAAAATGACGATGATCTTTGTAGACAGATTACAGTAATCTTGTTAAAAAGAGATATAAAATTTTTGACAAAATTAAATTAACATATCTCTTTTAATTTTTGGAACAAAGGACTGCCGCAATTATATTATTTTTTACCATTACTTTTTTGAAAATCTTTTGAAAAGCTTTGAGATTGCAAAAAATTAACATTTTCAAATTTTTTATTATTATTTAAATTGATGCTTTTGTATTGATCATTTCGAATTCCGTTGGATGATAACAAGCAACGATTTTTCGCCAATAATACTGCCCGTTTTGTAGACATTTCTATGAATCACGACAATATTTAAACGCTCTTCTCTTTTTCTTCTTTAACTGAACGACCTTTAAAATTTTAAAGTTCTTCTGTCTATTATTATTATTATGGCTTTGGCGAATGGGACATCTCCGCCAAGAATATTCAATTCATTTCACTTTTTTTTTGGTGAGAAAAGAAAAAAAAACACGAACTTTTGCTGCTGCTGCTACTTTTTTTGCGATCAACCAACACCACCATCTAGTTCCGCTTGATTTGTTTCATTTTTTATTTAAAAAATACATATGCTTGGTGACAGAATTAAATCTTTTTTTTGATAGCTTTTCTTTATCCAATCTATACTTAGTTTTTTATACGCTTTCGAGAAATATATGTAATTTTAATCGTTAATGCTAAAAATGTTTTTTTCCTTACAAGATTATTCATAAGTGTGATGAATCATAATGCTTTCTTCTTTCAGGTCTATGGAATGACATCGGGAGGGCGTCGAAATAACAGACGGCAGCATCGTCAGCTCCCGGTATGTTTTATTTTTAAATTATTATTTTTTGTTTAATAATTGAACATGAAAAGAAAACAATTTCAGACCTCAGAATATTATCCTGGTGCTGGAGGAGATACTGAAATAAGCTGCTGTGTAAAGTATACAGTCTTTGGTTTCAATGTAATATTCTGGGTGATTGGATTTTTAATGCTACTGATAGGCCTTTGGGCCCAATTTGAAAAGAATAACCCATATAGTCAACTAAATCGATTATCAAAATTTTATCTTGATCCTGCTTTGCTATTAACAATTATCGGTGCTTTTACATTTATCATCGGGTTTAGTGGATGTGTTGGAGCATTACGTGAGAATACGTCTTTCCTTGCATTATATTCAACTTTACTTGGATTGCTGCTATTGGCAGAAATGATAATTGTTGTCCTGGCATTTGTATCAAAAGATTGGATTGAAACTGAACTAAAAACAAGGCTGGATGATATGGTGATACTTTATCGAGATGATCCTGATCTGCAGTCTTTAATTGATTGGATGCAAGTTGATTGGAAATGTTGTGGTATTAATCGTCCTGATGATTGGGATATGAATATTTATTTCAATAAATCTGCTGCAAATTTAAAATCTGAGGAAGCTGGTGGTGTACCATTTTCATGTTGCATTGATTATCATGATGTCAACAAACAATTACCTAACTATGCATGTGGTCATAATGTTCGACAACTAAAATTACCTCAAATGTCTGCTGTAATTTATCTTGAAGGATGTTTACCGAAGTTGCAGCAATGGCTGAATAATAATTTTGTATATGTTGGAACCTGTATATTTGTTGTTGCTATCATTCAAGTTTGTTTTTTCTTGCTTTTCTTACTTTTCTAAATATTCTTTTTTTAGTTCCTTGGAATCTGTTTTGCTCAGGATTTAAAAAGTGATATATTTGCTCAACGGGCGAAATGGAGCCGTCGTTAATCTTCAGTGCCGCAACTTCACTAAAATCGATTTGTTGACGCGAAAAAAGCATGTGCATTTTTTTTGAAGATCTCTCATTTCTTTGCGGTGATAATTATCCAAATCACCCTAAGTTGCGGCACTGTTAATCTTGCCAAATTTTTCATTGCCTATAATTTGCCTTACCCATACAATCCTTTCTTTTTTCCTGTTTATTGTAAACTGATTTTGTGTTGAATAAAGGTTTTATTACTGAATTTGAGGAATTATACACATACCTGTTTGTTCAGATTTTTTACCGTATCTCTTTGTTTTTTTTAAATTGATTTACTTTTGTTCCCTTTTGGATGACCGAAGAAAATGATGAAATACAGCAATCAGAAACGATAGAAGATGCCATGCAAAAAGCTCGGATCGAGCGTCTTGTCAAAGTTGCCGAAAAGGTTTTGAAGGAAAATAAAGAACGATGCTTTAAAGCCTTTGCATTTTACTTCATTGCTTTAATTATTATTGGAATTCCACTTTGGTGGATTACTACTTCTCCATATCGTGCATCTCTTGAAAAATTTGGTGATTCTATTATTTCTCAAGATTCTGATGAAGAATTTGTATGATGATTATAATATTGCTTTTTTTGTGCTAAATGTTTACTTTTTAGAATTCTCCAGATGTTTGGAATGAAATATCGACTTCCGCTGCTTATAATCTTCATTTAATTTTTGTTCATGAAGAAAATGATAATACCAAATGGGGAAATATTGAAAAGTCAATTCTAAATGAAGTCAACAAAATGGTTAATTATCTCTCGGACACTGTATTTTTCTCTGTCACAATTGAACATTTCTGGGATCTTTATCATTCAGATGTTGTTTCAAAGAAGAATAACAAAAGATTATCTTTAAATGGCGGGGATATGACAAAATTTATTACTGCTATCGATAAACATTCATCTCCAATTGTTTCAACTGATCCTTTACTAAAATTTGTTTTTGTTTTAACAAATGATGGAATTGAAATTGATGGAGTTCAGGTAAGCTTTATTTAAATATTTGGTGAATATTAACTTTATTTTTAAAGAGTAATGGTCAAACTTTTGCATCGTGGGGTAGCATTATTACTGTATCACCGGGCAAAAAAGATGAATATTTTAATGCAATTTATGAATCATTTCATTCACTTCTTGGTGCTCAACCTTCTTCCAATGAAATTCCTTCAACTGTCAAACATCCGGATCATATTTCATGGAACAATTTTCGACGTCGTGCTTTTTCAGAAAATATTAACAAAGCAAAACATTTTATTACTGCTATTAATACTCTTGCTTCAAAAATGCCTCAACTTGTTATTACTCCAGAAGTTGGAGAATTGGTTCGAAAATCAAAGAATTATGTTAAAGAAGCAATTGCTGAAGAAAGTGCTCTCAAAGCTTCTGTTGCTCGATTGTTAGCTGAACGAGCTGCAGATCATAGCTCATTAATTGGAACTGGAGATTTAACATCTTCATTAAAGATTGGTATTTATGTTCCTATTGGAATGCCGCTTCTGTTACCAATTATTGAAGTATTATTACGGTATTTCTGGGGTCGATATAGAAATAGACATATCAAAGTAGACTAAATTTTTTTGTTATTTCACTTTATTGCCTTATTAATTATTAAGTTTCTAATTATAATTGTATTATTTTGTGGGTAATTTTAATTTGTGATAAATAAATCCAGATCTCATCATTCTATGTGTCATTTGTCATCACTTTTAAAAACATTCATTTTTCAGAAAGAACAAAAAACAAGCCCAAATTTTTAATGTATTAAAAATATAAAAAAGCAGCAGTTGAAAAAAAGAATTTAAAATTAAATAACGGCAAGCAACCAGTAAAAGTGGCGTATAAATGTTTTAAAGCTGTTGTCAAATTAATTAAATGAGAAAAAAATTATTTCTAAGAAGTTTTTCACTTGTTTAAGAAAAATTTTTTTATTTCACTTCAAAAAAAGTGAATTGTAAAAAAGGGTAAAATGTTATTCACTTAAAAAAATTTTCCGTTTTTTCTTCTTCTAAAACTTCGCATGTGTCCTTAAAGACAATTACTTGCTTATTGATCTCATAAAGGCATGCGATGGTATTTATTATTATTATTATTCTCACTACCACCCTCACAACAATATTTTACATTTTAATTTTTAGCTGTTTACAACAACCTATGTTTTTTGTAAATTTATGGCATCTTTGTTTTTTTTCAGCGGCATAAGGGGCATGTTGTTTCATAACCTCTTCAAAATTGCACTTGTTTTTTAAGCATTTTGGTTTTTGTTCTCATGAATTGTTTCATTGAAATTTGTTTGTAACTTTTTAAACGACGGCATCTTTATTTTTTTATTTAAAATAATTCAGTTTAATACTGTAAAAATCTGCGCATCTTTGTTTTTATCCTTTTTACAAAACTTCTTAAACAAGTATACTGTAGATACATTCTCTTCCGTGTAAGAGAGGACAAAATAATAACCTTTTTTTGAAATACAATTGCATGAGGCCTTGTCGCATTTATTATTTACTTCTTGAAAAAAAATATGGAAAGGTTACCCTGGGGACCTTGAAGAACGCCTTTCACATAATGTCTAAAATGTTTTTTAGCCGGGCTTACCTTTCTTCAACTTTCGTTTTTTTTTCGGTGATTAAATATAACATACACGGAAAAAAATGAAAGGCAATATAACTTCAGGCGCGTTTACCTTTACAGCTGTTAAGGAGACAAAAATTTTCTTTTACCATATTTTTTAGGGTTAAAAAATAATGTGTAAAAAATTCTGTTGAAGCAATAGTTTGTCGAGTGTGTGTGAAAAAAATTGGTAGAAATATAGTTATGTTTTTGTCAGCCTGAGATTTTACATATAATCATAATATTTGTTTAGGATAACATGAAAAAAACTGAACATTAATTTTTTTTGAAATTTAGGAATTGTTAAAGTACAATTTTTTTTGAAGGACAGCTTTTTTTGCGCTTGAATGAAAGCGTAAATGATTTTCTTTCTTGAATTCTTGAAGAAAAATGCCTTTCCTCCTTTTTTTGTGGTGGTTTTAGTCATTTTTGTTTTACAGAAATACTAAAAGCCCTTTTGTCGATCTATCTTTTGTTAAAAATGTTTGAGTTGTTTTTACTGAAATTTTAGGTTTCTTTCATATTTTCTTTTGATACCGTTTATTCAAGCTTCGACACGTGTACCGCAATTTTCACATGCCATATAAAAACCTGTTTAATTAAATTTACCTTTTTCTTTTTCTTTGACATATTTATTACTATTTTGCCTTCTTTTTTACCACCTTTCTTTATTTGCGTGAATCAAGTGTGAAAGGTTGGGGTACTTGTTTTTTGCCATTTTTATATTTGCTTTGCCTTTTTCTTTAAGATTATTGTGTTAAAAAGCTTTATTTCTTTTTTTTAAATTTTTTTCTTCTAAATTTTTAGAGAATTCACTGTTATTTTGGCACAATGCAAAATACTTAAAAACCAAATTTTGTAAATTAAAAGAATTAAAGTCGTCTTTAAGAAGAAAAAAAAGATGGGACAATTTCCTGCAAAATTTCGAGAGATGAGTGGTCGAAATGCTGCTGGAGCTGGTGAAGTTGGAGCATCTGGAAATCTTTCGTATGATCCGGATGAAAAATGGTCCAATTTATATCGAGAAAGAGAAAAGAATCATTTGTATAAATGGGTTGGAACAAGATCAGGTAAACAAAGTTTAAAAAATTTGAATATTCTCTAATGCTAGATTACTGTAGGCGGCGAATTGATAACAATTTATGAAAAAGAGGGTGAAGACGGTGTATTGAAATTTGCTCAGGAAAAAATTGAACCTATGATGTATGAAAATGGCCGAGAACCACAATTAATTAAATTTTCGGATTACATGAAATGGAAAAAGACAGTGGTAAGGAGCTTTTTTTTGTGTTGGTGAATATTAAATAACGCCTCCGTGTTTTTCTTACGTTTTTTTAAACAACAAAAAATGGATTTTTTTTGTTAATTTGTTCAAAATAACTTTTTATATTGAAAAATGTTTTTTTCAATGATTAAATCTTAGGTGGCATAGATGCAAAAAAACTTGTTTGTATTAGCACTTTTGAAAAAAATGTCACGGAAAGAATACTATAGTTTTTACCGTATTTTAGAACATTGAACTCGGGTTAACGGATAATGAAAACGGTGAAGAAAATTCAAAGTTTCGAGAGCATTTGGCCCAATGGAGGCTGAATAAAAGAGGAGTTGATGGAGAAACTTTAATTCATTTATTGCTAAACAGAGAAGAGCCATTTTGTTCAGAAATTGCAAGAATTCTGATAAATGCATATCCGGGGTTAGCAAAAGATTTATATCTTGGTGATGAAATGTTTGGACAAAGTGCCCTACATTTGGCAATTGTTCATGACGATTATGAAACGGTTCAACTTTTGTTATCAAAAGGTGCAGAAGTTGGTGCAAGAGCATCAGGAGATTTTTTCTTACCTGAAGATCACAAAAATGCTAAATCTCCTAATTACCAAGGTTATGCGTATTATGGTGAATATCCGCTAGCGTTTGCTGCTTGTTTTGGAAATAAGGATATCTATGATCTTTTACTGCAATATGGTGCAGATCCAGATAAACAAGATATGTTTGGAAATACAATTTTACATATGTGCGTCATTAATTACAGTAATGTAAGTGTATTATTTTTGTAAAGTTCTAATAATTTTTTACGTATTTTGTTTAAGTCAATGTATGGATATTCTGTCAGACATTGGCATAAACCTGCGCATACAGATCTTATCAATCATGCAGGATATACTCCATTAACGCTTGCAACAAAACTTGGTCGAAAACAAATTTTTGAAGAAATGTTAGAATTAATGAAACTTGTAAGTATCATTCTTTTTTTTAAAACTGTTGTAATAATAAAGTATACTGTAATTAGGAATTTTGGCGTTTCTCTGATATGACGTGCAGTGCATATCCATTAACAACCTTGGATACGATAAGACCAGATGGAACAACAAGTAAGTGTTTCGTTGCTATAGATACTTACTAAAATTATAGGGTTAAATTGAGAAGGAAAAAAACACGCACATTTTTTTAGATTATGATTCTGTATTAATGACAGTTATCAATGGTCGAACTCCAGAGCATTTAGATATGATTGCAAGTGAAGTTATCCAACGATTATTGGAAGATAAATGGAAACTTTATGCAAAAGTAATTTTAAAAGTTGCAAAAAAAGTATTATAAAACATTAAAATTATTATAGAAAAAATTATTTATGCGTCTTGCTCTTCTTGTGATCCATTTAATTTTTCTTAGTGTTATTGTATTTGCTCGTCCGGCACAAATAAATCGGATATACTTCTTTGATCCCAAATTTACAGAAGAACGTAAATGGGATGATGTTTTGCGAATGGTTTTTGAAGTTTTGAGTGTGTTGTCAGCGTTATATTTTGTTTTTTATCAACAAGTTGATGAGCTACGAACTCAAGGATTTTATGGTTATTTAAAGTCCCTACAAACTGCACCAGCAAAAATTATATTTTTAATTGCGAATATTTGTATAATTGCATGTGTGCCATGTCGATTTACAGGTCAAATTTTACTTGAAGAGGCATTACTTGTTTTTGCATTACCGGGTTCATGGATGTTTTTATTATTTTTTGCAAGAAGTTATAAATTAACTGGTCCATTTGTACAAATGATTTACAGTATGATTGCTGGTGACATGATTCGATTTGCGATTATTAGTGCAATATTTTTGGTTTCATTTTCACAAGTCTTTTATTTTGTTGGAAAAGATATGGCTTTAAAACAGCAGCTTGATGGAGATTTGAATTGCCCTGTAACTGGATACAATATTTATACGTATGAATCATTTTTGGAAACATTTGTTACATTATTTCGTGCAAGTATGGGCGGTTATGATGTAAGTTTGAAGTATTTAAAATCTCTTATAAAATTTTGTATTTATTACAGTATGAAGAATTTGGATGTACAAATTATGAACCTCTTACAAAAACTTTGTTTGTATTTTACATGTTCGTAATGCCAATTATGATGATCAACATTCTTATTGCAATGATGGGTAACACATACACAACAATCATTACACAAGCAGAAAAAGCCTGGCGACAACAGGTAAACTTAATTTTTGTTTTCTTTTATGTCATCTTTTTCTTCAGTATGCACAAATTGTAATGGTTTTGGAGAGATCTGTTGATCGGCAAAAATTGATTGCAAGTCAACTTGAATATTCAATCAAACTTCAAGATATTAATGCTCGAGGTCTTATGGTTATTAAACAAACAAAAAAGACTCGAGCTCGACAACGTCGACAAGCTATAACAAATTGGAAGGTATTCAAATAAATTTATCCCTTCAGAACTTTCTAAAACAATTTTTTAATCCTTTTTAGAACATGTCCCGTAAAGTTATGAATTTGATTAACAAAGTTGGCGTTGAGCATGTTAAATTGGCATTACACAGTCACGAAAAGCTCTACGAGGAGGTCGTAACAATCAAGAATCAAAGATCACCAACTGCGGCACTTGAAGGCTCACAACATGAAGGTGGTGGAGGACAAAGTCATCGACTTAATTCTTCATCTAATACTGTTAGTTCGGCGTCATTTTATGAATGATGAAAATAAAAAAAAATAAATTCTTCTTTTAGCATGATGGTTTGGATAGCATTGAACAAAAATTAGAAAGTGCATTAGTTTTAATGGAAACTTCAAAAGTATCACCTCGAAGTCATCATCCATCTAGTTTACCACCCTCAGAGCATCCGAATGCAATCGGTTCATCACAAAGCAGATCAGATACTCGAGCATCAATTGTTTCGATATCAGCAAAAGTGCCATTTGGCCTTCAAAAATCTCAATCTGGTTTCCTTTCGGTTCCAAAGAAAAAAGTTAGAGGTGTTGAGCAATTTGCATCCGTTGAAGTTCCGAATCTTCCGAAATTTGGTGAAAATGCAGCACCCACTTCTGCAACAAATGGTAATCGAACTCGATTCATTGCAAGTCCCCCTCGTAAAATGGGTGTCGTTACAACATCGGGCTCACATAGTAATAGCCCTGTCCAGATGACTCCAATCGAAGCTGCTTCAAAACCTTCTACGGCAAATGGATTTGCTTTAAGTGAAAATGAAGCTGCAAATCAGCATCTATTTCGAATGAATGATTTTACTCCACCTCCTCGATCCATAAGTCCTCGAATCAGAAGTGATTTGTTCCGAAAAAAAGATGCTGGTGGCGGTGGTGGTGGTTCAGCGTCATCATCAAATTCAAAGGTTTAATAATGTTTTCTTCTTGTTTTTATATTTTTATTTTTAAAAAAATGGCTAATGAATTCGGTTTAAAAATGTATAATAAATTTTTATGTACAAAAATTTTAAAAACTCTAATAACATAAAAGTAATAATAATAAGAAATGAAAGATTTATGGCATAGTAGAAAAAAGGTTGTATTTTTTTCGTTTAACAAAAATACTCTTTGGTAAAGGCAGGTTCAACAAGTGGCTCCGCAGATTTACTTGGACTACAGTATGCAATGACGTTTTCATTCGTTTTATAAACACCATCTGGAAAAAAGAAAGTAGTCAAAAAAATTTTTTAATAATAAAAAAAATACCTGGTCGACTACGTAAATAGCAAACAAAAATGCATAGAGCAAAGGCAAGAAATATTGCCGTTAATACACCTATTATTGCTAAAAAATTATTACTTTTTATTTTTATTTATAAAAATGTAATAATAAAATTCTTACGTGTAATAAAAAGAAGATTTTGTTGATTTTTAACAACTGAAGAAATTTGAATATCACTTGCTCCTTCATCAACATCAGGAGGTTGATCATATTGTCTAAAATTTTTATTTAATTTTTTGAAATATGGTATTTAATAAAATTACAAATGATCATATGGACAACTTCCAAATTTTAGTTTTCCTTTATATCGAAGTCTAGAATCTTTTGGATTTTTTAAAGGAAAAGTTGAGCCAACTTGAAGTCGAGAAACACAACCCGTAAAATCTGGAAAACTTTTATTTATTATGTTTAAAATTCAAAACTGGACTCACTTTTATCAAGAAAATCCCAAGAATTAAGACTAACAAAAAAGGAGAAATTTCCTTCAATATGAATTGCTTTTTCTCCATTTAGCTTGAGATTGAATTCTTTTAAAGAAGCACAAAATTCGATGTCTTTGGTTTTGTCATCATTAATTATTTGTTTTTTATATGTTTGATTGTGTTGAAAGAAAAACCCGTCATAAATTAGCACGTTTAAAAGTCCAGAATTATCAATGCTCATATTGAAAGAAGATTCTGCAAAATGTGCCTTTGATTTTATCAATGATACATTTTTGGTATTTGTATAAACATTCATTCGATAGCATGTTGCCATTTGATCTGGATGCTGCCATGGAATGTATATCTTTGACCCCAATGGAACCCACATTCCAACTTCTATAAGGGTACGATTAAAAATTAAAAAGCTTTTTTTTTGGATTTATTTGCCAAACCTTGTTCACATTTTTCTCCACCAAAAGGAGATGAAGAGCAATTACATTTATAAGTGTCATAAAATTCTTCACAAGTGCCATTATTTGAGCATCTATTTACTTGGCAATAACCCGTTGCACCTAATTGTATCCCAAGTGGATTCTGCTTTCGAACCATTTGTCCAATTTCAATTTCTTTCCCGCAAATATACAATCCTTTAATTTGTCCAGCAAAACCGGCATTTCCTCTTGTAGTTCTTGATCCAATTATATATGTATATGTTGTTGGTAATAAATAAAATGAACTTAAAATTTTTTCTTGTCCATCAATGATAAGTTTCATAGAATTTTGATCAACTTCCCAATAAATTGAATGCCATTTATCATCATTGACGTTTATATCACTAACAATCTCATTTGTTCGTCCAGCATTTACTATTTGACCAACAATTTTACCACCTCGAATAAAAATTTGAAACCATCTTTCACTGTTTGCTGATTCCCATGTCCAAATGGTCATTTGTGAGTGAGAAAAACGTGCATGAAAATAAATATCAAATACATTCTCCGTAAAAGACTGTGAACCAACAAGGTGTTGATTACGGTCAACAAAAGTAATGGTCTCGTAAACATCTATAAAAAAAATGTATAAAAAAATGAATAAATATTTTATGATGCCTTTTTTTCTATGTACACTTACATCTTCGAGCACATTGTAGAGGGCCAATTGTAACACTTGCAGAAGTTTTATAACCTGTTCCACCAACAAATAATTGCATAATTGGAAGTAGCTGTGAATGAGTATTATATCCTTCATCAATTCCATCTCTTCCAGAATCACAATTACACATGCTATGTTGTAGACAGCTTGCATTCATTGCACATGAACACATTCGTGAATATGGTGGTGCATCAGCCCATTGTAGACCATGTTGACCATTTCGAGTTGCATACCATGTTGAAGGACGTCGCTCATTGTTATACGTCATTAATTTGGTTCCACCTTTACATTCAAATTTCATATATTGTCGACAATTTTCAAATCCTTCAACAAATCGATCCAGCTCATTATTGCCAATCAAATATGTTAATTCTTTTCGAACTGCTCCAGGTTCTGTTTCACCGCTCACACTAACTTCTTGATCTCTGACATAAACGCCTTCGGGATCAATTGAAAAATGTTCAAGAATTGTCCAGTCATCAGAATCATCGAGCAATTTTAAATCTTTTTCATTAACTGCAGTCGTGCATTTCACTTTAAAGGGTTTTAATGGACCACCTCCATCAAGATCAATTGTAATATTTTGAACTTTATCATTTGATGATTTCTTCAAAAAATGTCTTACTAATGGATGATGTCTTGGACGTGTTTTTTCAGTTGCCCGAAAATCTTCACATGATCTTGGAAGTAGTGAAGTATGACAGTATCTTCCACCATAGTAATCTTGACACGTGCATTTAAATTCCTCCAATCCAGTTTGTGAACATTTTCCACCATTTTCACAAGGATTGGGTAAACATTTTTCAACAAACATACAACGTCCTTTGACAGCTTTTCCCGAAATAATTGTTGCAGACTTGAGATCAACTGTAGCAGAGCGATAACAACCTGGAGAGGAAAGACGGAAAAAAGCCATTCGAAGACCAATTTTTCTTACAACATTTCCTTCAAGCCATAGCACCGTTAATCCATCAACATCAACATCCAGCCTTCCACCTCTAAGTTTGACCGACATTGAATGCCAATTTCCATCGGTAATTTGAATAATTGGAAGTGAAGATTGTTTGATTTGTTGTTTTTCGGTTTCAAGTGAAAGCGTTTGATTTGCATCAATTAACACTTCAATAAGGGTATTATTGTTTGTATCAAATATTGTAAGAAGGGAGGAAGGCAATGGCAGAACACGAAATTCAAATGCAAATGGCAAAAATGAATAAGGAATTTGTACGGCACCATTTTGAATTGTCAGAAGTTGCGGTCTTGGCATTTGGCATTCCCGATATGATGTAGGAGCAAAAGTTAATAAATCAATATTATTCAACTGCATTCGAGCAAGACATCCATGATATGATGTTTCAATGTCAGCACTATATTGATCTTCAGGTCTTCCACCAACTTCAATTTGAAAATTAAAATCTAATTTTCGATAAAGTCCACTTGGAGTTGTTTGATTCATTAAAATTCCATCAATAAAAAGTTGAACAGAATCAAATTGATGTGACCATTTCATTTCATGCCATTCACCATCATTTAAAGCTCTTCCAGCTGTAAGAGATGTACGAGAAAGGGAACCAAAATCAAATATTGTTTCGATTACACCACCAATAATTTGAGCAATTAGCATATCACCTTGATCGGCAACAGAAAAGAAAAATACACCGTTTTCAAAAGTTCGAAAAGTAACAATTAATTCATTTTCATACATAGATACAAGACCCGCTTTAAATGAATCTACAGTATATGGTTGAGCATCAAAATATATTGGATGACTTGCTGAAAAAAAATTGGTACCCGTAAATAACTTTAATAATAATCATTTAAAACATACAGTATTTACATGCTGTTATTAAAATTAAGGGTGAAGCTTCATCAGAAGGTTTATCAAAAACTGGAATGATTCTGAGAGATCGAGTTAACAAATTTAAATGCAACCATTCGACATTGCTTGATGAAGTGGATGAATAAATTACCTAAAAATTTAATTTTTGCATATAATTTTTTCTTTGGCATGCAATTATTTATTTATCTACCTGTTTTTGTCCATTTTCTTTATAAATTGGTACATCATGATCTTCTGATATCCTTGAATAAAGATAGTATGCTCCCAAAGGAGCAACAACAGCTATCCTTTGAATTTTATGAACGGTCCCCAAATCAGCTTCATAATTTGCATATTGTTGTTCAAAACATTCTTGACCCTCTATAATTTGTTGCTTTAATAAATAAAAAAAGCAAAACATTTTTAGCCATCAATTAGCTGCTGCTTCTACTTTTTTTTCTTCAATGCATGACCCATTGCATTCAATTATAGCTTTTAAAATGCCGATTGCATGTCTCTATTGTAAAAAGCTCTCAATTCCTAATTGGCCAATTCTGTATGTTTTTAAACCCCAAAATTATTTTTTTTTCTTGTTACTTTCTTCATTTTTCTTTTCTTCAATGCCACACATCTTGGCTTTTTGAAACATGACCGATAACTTCGATGTTGAGGTCTTCATTGAATGATTCTTCCTAATCCAATTACTCATGCTTGGGCTAATAGTCACTAATCCTTAGCAGAAAAAAAACGGAGGGGTCGATGCCATCTTTTTTTTATGCAATTTTTCTTCTCTTTTTTTGCTACTATAAGTGCGCAATTCTAGCTTTTTTTAGCAAACTAGTTAGCGCCTTTCCCGTCTTTCAAATTGACAAGCCGACTTCCCCCCTTTGGGGATTAGAGTTTCAATGTCCATTTTCAACCAAGGGTGAAAATAGAGTAAAGCCCTGTCGATGAAAAATAAAATGTTTTTCAGTATTTAAGCATATGCTTTACTATTATTTTTTTTCTTTTCTTTATTTCTTGCTTATCAAATGCAAATGTCCTCCTCCTTTCTTTGAATATGCAGTCATTAAGACAAAAAAAAAGAAAGAATAAAACTTACTTATTAAACTGCAGCAAAATGCTGTTATAGTATAAAAAACTAAAAGAAATGAAGAAGAAGAAGATCTCATCTTTTGTTGTTGGAAGAAGCCTTCTTCATGGCAGAAACCAAAGTTTTTATGCCAAAAATCTTTTTCTAAAAAACAAATAAAAAATTGAGATTTAAAAATCAAAATTATTGTTTATGTCTCTTTTTTAAGTATGTCAATTTACCAAAAAGAACAAAAGAAAAGCACGAAGTTGAGAGTTTTTGGGAAGAAGAAGAAAAATGAGGGAGGAAGGGTAAAGTACCCAATGTAACACGGGAAGCTTTTGAAGAAAAAAAACTCAAGTGTGAAAATTCTCATTTTTTTAAAAAAGGATAAAGTAAATAAGACATTTTATAATGGGAGAAAGAAGAAAAAAAATAATAGGAAAAAAGTTATTTGTTACATGTAAAAATAAATTTTTATGATATAAAAAAAATAAATAAGTAAATTTATTTGATTCAAAAAAAATACGTTTGGCAATTGACAATTTTGCACATTTAAAAGGGCAGTTTCAAGGAGAAGATGAAGAAGAAGAAAAAAATGGAGAAAGTTTTCCTCCTTCTTCTTTTCTTCCTTCTGTTGTCCTCTCCAAAAAAAAGTTGACGAAGACGAGCACTTCTATAATGCCAAAAAAATGAACAAGGAAAAAAGGAGTCCACGCTCAGTTGAGTGTGGGAGCAACATTTGCATGTGAAACGCTAACGGCAGAAAAAAAAATAGCACCGTCGTAACTTTTTTTGGACAAACAAAGAAAAAAAGTAAAATTGAAAACTGAGAGTTAACGTGAAAAAAGAAATGTATTTAAAAAACTTTTAGAAAATCTGAAAAAGATTTTTTGGAAGATAACTTTTTACTTTGCCTAATTTAAGGCTGAAAAGTAGGGCTTAAAAAGTTAACAGAATTTTGTTTTTGGACAATAAAAAAAACCACAAATTTGTTGTTATTTTTTGGTCATAAATCTTTCTCCCAAAACCAATCATTTTTGCTTTTTTTAGATGAACAAAAGACGGAAGAATTCTTCTTCTTTCTGTCCAGTTTAAATTCACCTGTCGAATAAAACATATCATCAATAAAAAAAATTGAGAACGCATATGGCCTTGTCAGATAAGTATTTAATATAACTTACACCTCTTTGAAATAGTGGTTTTAAAAAAAGAGAGATTTTAATTTAAAAAAAGATATTAAAAATGTGAATAACAACAGCTGCTGCAAAAGGTTAATCGAAAAACAGAGAAGTCATCAACACCGAAAAAAACAAATTAACATAAATCCTGTTAAAAAAGAAGAAGACGTCTAAAAAAACTTGAAGAGATTCAGTTTGTTAAGATAAAAATTATTGTTGAGGCGTAATAATGCTTTGACAAACAATAGATGCTTCCATTCTTAGAAAAAAAATTTGAACAAAAAGAATACTGTTTAAAAAAAGGCATTGTTTAAAAGTTTAAAAATAACTCAACTTTTTAAAAAACATATATCAAACAAAGAAAAAAAAATCTACAAAAAAGAGAGGGAAAAAACATGGCATCAAAAATTTTTGGTGACAAATGTAGCAGCAAAAATGGTAGAAGTTTCGTTCCTTCGAATGGATTATCTCTATTGTGCCGAAGAAAGAGAAAAGAAGAAAAAAACTTGCGCTCATTTCAGTCACCGATCGGCACGAAACACAAGCAACAGCCGGTTTATTCTTCCCATTTTTCTTCAATCTTTATTCTTCCAATCGTTTTCATTCATCATTAATGAATGTCAAAGACAATGTCAAAAGAACAACAACAACACCCCAAAAAAATGCTGCTGCTGCAAAACTTTTTTGTTTTGTTTTTGGCAAGAAAAAGAGCATTTGCAAGCAGAAGCCGAAAAAAAAACAACACTAAAAAGGCGTGAACCGGAAATCCGTTGTGGCTCTCATAGCCTCGTTTTCTGCATTTTGTCGCTTATTGAATTTCTATTTATCTTATGTCAAAGCAATTCAGAAGGAAGAAGACGAAAAAAAGAGGAAAGAAGAAAAGATGAAGTAACCCGCTGCGCATCCAGTAAAAGTATGAAAAAGAATATATTTATATGGAAAAACTAAAAATTCATGGTATTCTGGCAGGTTTCATCCCCTCTTTTTTTCTGTCTTCTTTAACAATTCAATTTCAATTTTCATCGATACAAAGTTAATTTTAATTTTTTCTTCCTTTCAAATAGCATAAGAGATATTAATAATTCAACACGGTTTCTATAAAAGTAAAAAAAGAAGAAAAATATATACGAATTTTGAACAGAAAGAAAGCACCAAAAAGGTTCTCCATATAAAATAGGTACGAGAATCGGTGATGCGCAAGCGTTCCTTTTTTTGGCATCAAAAATGCATGAATTAAAATAACAGATGAAGGCTCGGTCCTTTTTTTCATTTTCAAACAAGAACAAAAAAAAGTGTTGGTTTTGAACATCTGGAAGAGGAAATTGCGCGAAACATTGCATAAACGATGAGCTTAAAGTAGGCGTCTTTAGCAGCAGACTTTTGAAAATGTATGATTTATTTTCTTTCTTTTCTTTTTGTTTGCACGAGAAAAAAAAAACACAAAAAAGAACAATGCCAATAATAATAATAATAATAATAATTTAGAGAAAGAAAGAGAGAAAGCTAAAATGAAGATAATGTTAAATTGTTTGAAGTATGAGATTACCCTTACTTTTTGGCAAGGACACACTTGAACTATTCTGATGATGACAAAAAAAGACAATGTATTTTGCAAAAGCTAAAAATTCATTGCAAAATAAAACTGGGAAAACAATCAAAACAATTCAAAGATGAGAAAATGATTTCTCTCACAATTTTTTTAATATAAAATTTCAACGGTAACAACAATACTTCCCCCTCCTCAGCATGAGGTGTCGCATGCAACAATTGAAAATGCGTCAAAGCCCTTTTGTTAATGGGCACCTCTTCATTCTACCGTTTACACATCACTTTATTTTGTCTGTGATTTTTAAAAAAGTAATTATCCTCTTCTTCTTTTTTCTTCTTCTTTTTCCTGTACTAACAAAAGCCGAAATGTTTTAAAGAGAAGAAGAAGAAAAAATTAAACAATCGACAAAGATGTCGATGTACAGCTAAGTACATAACAAATAAAGCATTCCTTACATTGAAACATAAGAACGAGAAAACAACAAAAAAATATACATATAAATTCAATACCGAATGTCGGCATAAGCAGCAAAGGTTTCACCGAGTTTTTCTTTCATTATTTTTCCTTATATGACTCAAAAGAAAACAAAACATGTTCAATCAATCTTTTAAAATCAGTGAATAACATTTAATTACTATGAAGTAGAAAGCGATATGACAGTTTTAATTCTCCCTAAAATCTAATTATAAATATCTTCTTGAATTAATTAACAAACAATTAAAAATCAGTCCTTAAATATGATTATCGTCTGCTACTTAAGCCACTACTTGATCCTGCGGAATCCGTAGTTTTCTGATTAAGTCGCTGATCTTCTTTACCGTATATACATATATACAATAATTTGTTTGAATGCTTTTTTTGTTTTTATGTGAATAAAATATGACGCTTTTTTTGCTCCACGACCTTCTGAATACTTGTGGCAAAGATTTTTTGCAGCATTTAATTGTGACAAAGCAACTTTTGGTTTTTTTGATCTCCACAAAATTATCAATATCATCCTCGTCAATAATTTGCCTTTTAATTTGTTTTTTTTAATAAATATTGTTTGACCTTTTTGCCTTTAAGGGTCGACCTTTTTTAGTCATTGATTTCTCTTTTGGAAAAAGTTTAGCCGAACTACAGCGTCTTTTTTTAGTTAGACATTTTTTTGACACGATAAAAATATACCAAAAAATTGGTAAATTTCAACCTGTCGGAAAATATCAATAAGTCCTGGAATTGAATGTTTCATGCTTCTAATTAACATTGCATTTACATTTTGGATGTAGATATATTATATTTCTAAAGCACAAACACTTATATTTCCAAAGAAAAATTAATATAACTTTGTTTTTGTGCAAAGAGGTTAATGTTGCAAAATTTTGAAATTTCATGTTGATGCCGAATTCCCAAATCATCTCCAATGAAGCTGAAACTTGTCAGGACAACTTCTATAGCATAGTATTACATAACAAAAGCCACTGCCAACATCTATCATAATCATTGAGTTCTGTCCCCAACATGATGTTGGAGATGTAGTTTTTAGTTTCAAATTGGGAAAACACCCTCGCAAACTAAATTTTTTTTTCATTCATTGTGGTCTATACATATGCAAAATCATTTGGGGAATTTAATAAGACCAAAAAAACTTATGCACGTCAGTAGAATTTTCTGTGATATTACCGTATACCACCAACTCCGAAGCCTAATAACTACTCGAAAAAATGAGTTTAAAAAGGCAACTTTGTTATATTATGACTCACTGAGTTGAGAGGAATCGATCCATATGCATTTTATTGCATTTTTTGAAAAAAGTCATTTTTGGCACTATGTGAGGCGTGCAATAGCATATCTCTGTGCCATGGCATTTTTAACCAAAACCGACTTCATTTTCGTGATATACGACCTCGATTTACTATATATACGAAGAATTAGCCTTCAAACTTAAAATTTATTTTTTTCAAAATCTGAAAAAAATGACTAAAAAGTTCGAAAATTACAAAAAATCGCTTTTATTGGCAGTGTTGTGTTTTTTACTTTTCGTCGACTCCGACTCTAAAAAATCTTGTAAAACATGTAAAAATGCGTTTTTGATGCTGATTCTTACTAATTATTATATCTGTTATAGCCGAATTTGATTTTCCGCTGAATTTGATTTCGCTAGCTGAATTTGATTTTCGCTAGCTGAATTTGAGTTTTGCTAGCTGAATTTGATTGACTGTCGCCGAATTTGATTTTTTCAATGAAAATATGAGAATTTTAAAAAAACGATAAAAAAACAATATTTCACACTTTTGAAACAATAAAATAATATAAACCAATTCATTAAACTGTTAAATAAAATCAAATTTTTTAAATTTTTTCATTTTGCAATTTTTGAAATGGCTTCTCAAAATTCTGATCAAATTCCTTCTCAATCTGAACCTGATTCTGACCGTGACAAATTAAAAGAAAAATTTGAATCTTCATATTTAACATGGAAAGGGGATAAAAAGAATTTAGCTGTTAAACCTGATGAAACTTACGATGCTATTGTTGAAGCTTTTCGAAAAAGAAATTTCAATGAAGAATTAAATTTTAATGAAAAAAATTGGGTTTCAAGGTATGTAAATGTCGGAAGTAATTTTAACTCATATCACATTTTCAGATATCAATGTACAAGACAAAATGGTGTAGAAGTTTTGCAACACAATGAGAAATTCTTAGTAAAAGAATCAAATTTATTTAAATTACTTTATGATGTTCATATTGATAAAGGCCATGCTGGACGTGATTTAATGTTTTATGAATTGAAGAAAGATTTTGACGGCATTTCAAAAGAAGTATTATCAGTATTTGTTAAAACGCATTCCACCAATTTATTCTAAAATTTTGACAAAAATGGCACCGCCAAAAAATCGCATATTTTTTTATTTTACCTATGTTTTCGAACATGCTTAAGAAGCAGGAAAAAAATACTTTTAGGTCGAAATTCAGCAAAATGCCGTTTTTAGAGCATCGAGAATGCCAAAGTCGACATATTTTGTTTCCTACGGTATATATTCATCTTTGATCTGTTTTAGGTATAATTGCACCTATATAGGTTTTCGGGGTCGGGGAATCCGAATCTCGACTCCGCGTTTCGAAATTTTCGCGTTAAGACCCATTTTTCGCATGTTGACCACACATTTTGCCTGAAAAGTAGGTCAGGACTTAATTTCCCAGACTAGTTCTTCTCACCATTGGATTCCCCGTAGTTTTTTACCCAAAAAAAAAAAATCGAAATTTCATCCAATTATGCTAATTTTCCACCTGTATAGGTTTTCGGCCATGGGGAATTCAATGGTAAACTTTGTATTGCTCTAAAATCATGTTTTACATGCGAAATCCCCTCAGGGCATGATATAATATATCCGCTTAAATCAAAAATTCCCCCTGACTTTTTCTTTGTGTTTCAGGTGTTAAAAATCATTGATTATTGTTCACAAACAATGTTTTTATTAATATCAAACCATGCTTTGATCATTTGGATGCTGGAACACTTTTTTCAGAATACCTAAAATAACCCTTGATGTTGGGGTATATGTGCAAATCTTGAAATTGCTTTTACGTGCTTGTACAATCCTGTTTTGCAAAACTTTGATTTCAGAACAACATTAATATGATTTTTTGATATTATAAATGCAATATTTGTATCTTTAAATGCAATAGTAAAATTCTAAACAGTTTGATGTAAGTGAATTTTAGACACGGTAGTTGGAAGGAAACCAATGATTAAATAATGTCATATGTTGAAAATGGTAAAAACAATATTAGGAAACAATTTTAAACAAGTTTCAATATCTCTTAGTCATTATTTGCAAAGTTAACGCGATTTCAAGATTTGCACATATACCCCAACATCAAGGGTTATTTTAGGTATTCTGAAAAAAGTGTTCCAGCATCCAAATGATCAAAGCATGGTTTGATATTAATAAAAACATTGTTTGTGAACAATAATCAATGATTTTTAACACCTGAAACACAAAGAAAAAGTCAGGGGGAATTTTTGATTTAAGCGGATATATTATATCATGCCCTGAGGGGATTTCGCATGTAAAACATGATTTTAGAGCAATACAAAGTTTACCATTGAATTCCCCATGGCCGAAAACCTATACAGGTGGAAAATTAGCATAATTGGATGAAATTTCGATTTTTAATAAGTGATCGAAATTCTTGGTATTCAGAGTCAACGATATTCATTAATTTGTAAAACATCGGTATGGACGAGTTATTTGACGGTAATTCCCACCCAGGGGTAAAAAACTACGGGGAATCCAATGGTGAGAAGAACTAGTCTGGGAAATTAAGTCCTGACCTACTTTTCAGGCAAAATGTGTGGTCAACATGCGAAAAATGGGTCTTAACGCGAAAATTTCGAAACGCGGAGTCGAGATTCGGATTCCCCGACCCCGAAAACCTATATAGGTGCAATTATACCTAAAACAGATCAAAGATGAATATATACCGTAGGAAACAAAATATGTCGACTTTGGCATTCTCGATGCTCTAAAAACGGCATTTTGCTGAATTTCGACCTAAAAGTATTTTTTTCCTGCTTCTTAAGCATGTTCGAAAACATAGGTAAAATAAAAATTTTTGCCGGTGCAGGTCGTTTAAAAAGTTTTGGTGGAATGCGTTTTAAATGTTGCGTTAAATGTCAATTGAAGAAATTTTTTTCAAATTTTTTCGGTAATTTTGAAAAACCTTTGTAAACTAATTTAAAAGCTATTTTTAATAACCTAATATGCTTATAATATCGATAAATATGGTTTACAACTATATAATTAAAAAGAAACAGCTTTTCTAGCAATTTTTAAAATTTTGTGCCGGAGTCGACTCCGACCCATCGACTCCGACTCCGGAGTCGGAGTCGCAGCAACACTGTTTATTGCCTTTGAATTTATGTTGCTTTTTTGTCGACAAAATTTTTCATTTTTACATTTATGTAAAAATGCTCTTGAAGATAAAATTGTTGCTCTTGTTAAAACAATTTCATCCACAAAAAATGCAAGATTTTGCACACTCTTTTTTTATTGAAATATGCAAAAATTACAAAATTTGAATGATTTTTACTCCTTGTAAAAAGTGTATATAAAGGGGTGATGTGTCGTTTTTTCTTTTCAGTTTCATTCATTTTCAACATGTTGCTTGGTGTGATTTTGTTCATCAATCTTCTTTACAATCAACTCGTAACTGTTCAAGCTTCCAGCGCTGAGTAAGTTTTTTTAAAATTATATGATTTTTATTAATCTTTCTTCTATTGCAGATATGAATGCATGGCTGTTGGTAGCAGTGAAATATTTATTTGCTGTGATCGTCGACGACAAGACAAGAATATTCTTGGAATAACATTTCTCACTGGAGTCAAAAAGAATGCTCGAATCGTCCAAAAACATGGAGAAGCTGTCCTGAAGTTCGTGCTTGATCCTATGCGTCTTGAACCGTGTCCCATTGAAGGTCTTTTCTATGGTGACCGAATATTCGTTGTTGGACATCATGTTGCTCATTCACTTCCATGGAGGCCTCCATCTTCAAATATTGGCGATGTCGAACCATCTGTTGTTGGGTATGTTTGTTGTGCATTAATTACTATTATTAATTTGATGTTGTTATTTAGAGTTGCATATAATGCTTGTCGTCAATACCAAACCTTCAACAGCAATTACTTTTTCCAAGAAGCAAAGCAAGAAGCTGTCAACGCTGAACTTTTGCTGAATGCAGTAATTCATGGACTTGAAATGCGTGAGAAGCAACGCCCTGCTGATCCGGTGCAAGAATTGGTCATGAAATTTGTCCTTGATCCTGTAAGCTCTGCTTTCTATGGTGAAACTTGCTTAGCTGAAGCTTATCATGAAGTTTCTCGTGGAGATTACTCAAATCCAACTGCTGTTGAACTTTTCCTTTCCCTTTACCGAAATGTTCGTGGTTGCCTCTCAGTCAAGAAATCCAAGATTCTTCGTGTTCAAGGCCTCTCTCGAGAAAAGCTTGAAAATCTTTCGTATGTTTTTTCATTTGCATTTTTGAATGTACGGTAATAAGCTTTTTTTCAGATTCGATCGAGATGGAGTTCAAGTTGGTGTTCTTAAACATTTTGCTGGTCTGGTCGAAATGTTCCTCCTTGCGTAATGGTCCTTGCCACAAAGCGGCATAATCGCCGCTTCTACTCTTCTCGGCGTGAAAACGTTCTTCCTGGAACTGTTGCAAGTCAAGGTATCTCTCGTCTTGGTGCCTATTGCTCATATCATTCTCTTTTTTCGTCATTTTCTTTGTTTTTTATTTTTTTTTATTTATGTTTTTTGTTTAATAAATTTGGGTTTTTGTGGATTCTTTCTGTTGTAGTTTTTCTAATTTTCGGCTTTAGTTTTGCAAGATGCTATTCTTCTTTAGATTGATTTCGGATTTTACTTATTGTCGACAGAATGGTAATATTGGTCTTTGAGTTTTTCTAGGAATTTCACGCTCAATATTTGAATATGTTGACATAATTGCAGTAGAAATTTTAAATTTAATATGCAATCAATAATATACGTAGTAAAATTAATTTTTTTTGATTTTTGACGGCTATTTTTTTATTACAAGGGACATTGTAGTTTAAGCATGTTAATTAAATTGCATTTTATTTAATTACTTGCAAGTCATTTAAATTTTAAAATCTTTTAATGTTTTTATGATGCTCTCAAGGTCAAATTTCAATCATACAATTCCATTTGTACTTTAATTAATTTAACTCTTTCTGAATCAGCATATTTGGCTCTTCTTTTAAGACTTTCAGATTCCTCAAATGAAAAAGATATATCGGGAAAAAAAGCGGAGATAACTGTGGAAAGAATCCTCTATTTGGATGTCAATGAAATATTTGCAGGAAGTTTTTGTAAAGTTTTCAATTTCTTCGTTATGTTTAAAAATTCATCTGACATAGAAAAAAATAACACCATCAAATAATTTAAAAATGCGCCCTTGAAGTGTCACACCACGAAAGCAAGAAAGAGAGAGAGAGAAAATTACTGTAGGGATTTCAAAATATTTTGTTCAAATTTTGTAAACAAAAAATATTTTTCGTTTACTTTTTTTTATTCTTGTAGTTATTAGTCGTGAATCTTTTTTCTGCTTCTTTTTTTCCTGCTAATACATTTTTATTTTTTTAGATTTTTCATTTATTGATATATATACTAATCTTAACTTCTGTAATATGGCAAACATTGAAGAACTTGAAGCTTTCAAGAACAAAGCTGATAAATTGTTGTGTAATGAATATGAACGTGGCAATAAGCATATGAAATATGAAACGTTTCGTGATAAAATGATATTGTAAGTTATTTTTATAACCATGGAATTGATAGAGAATATCAATTTCATGGATATAATTAATCTTTTTTATTGATGTATTTACTTTTTAGCACTTATGGAATTGTGATTATAAAGGTTGCAAGAGCAGCAAAATTTCATTGTGGAAAAGATTTCATGCAAGATAATGGTTTTACTCTTGATGATGAGGGTGATTTAATTATTACTCCTTTGGAAGAAAATGGTCCAAGCACTTCTGAAGTAAGTTCATTTATTATATATTTTTGTTGTTAATTCTGAAATTTGTTATGGTTTAGGCTGCTGCATCTGTTGCTGCTCAATCAAATATTGCCACTGGAACTCGTTTAATTAATGATTATCTTCCTCAAAAGAAGAAATTTGTTGGTGCAGCTTGTGCTTTTGGTGTTCAAGGTAATCGTTATGCAAATGCTTCTAAAGTAAGTTTATCTATTATATATTTTTGTTGTTAATTCTGAAATTTGTTATGGTTTAGGCTGCTGCATCTGTTGCTGCTCAATCAAATGATGGCAATGGATCTCGTTTAATTAATGATTATCTTCCTCAAAAGAAGAAATTTGTTGGTGCAGCTTCTCGTGTTCAATCAAATGGTAATCGTGATGCAAATGCTTCTAAAGTTAGTTTATATGTTATATATTTTTGTTGTTAATCCTGAAACTTTTTGTAGAGTGAATCCGTTGCCGCAAATGTTGCAAATGCTTTTATGTATAACAAGAAATAAGCATGCTCAATTTCTTTCGTAATCTCTTTTATTAATATTACAAATTTTTCTTTCTTGACTTTTTTTTATGTTATGATTTTGTCAAGTTGTTCTTTATAAATTTTTGTTGTTGATATGTGTTTGATACAAAAAATTAACATTTAGGAAAACTTAGATACTGCATTAGAATTCCAAGAAATGAAAATCTTTAACATAAAAATTTTATTTAATGAACGAAGAATTAACAAAACAAAAAACTTGCAAGAAGTTCAATATGAAACACAATAAACAGAATATAAATATATATCTGGTAAAATTAACATTTCAAAAAATAAATTTATTTGATTAAAGAAAGACATAAATACGAGAAAAAACCAAAATTGTTTCACAAACACATATGACAATCTTCATTTCCATATATCATTTGTAAATACATTCCACTAGTTCAAGATCTCCTAAAAATAAAATAAAGTACAAGAAGATTCAAAATTGGATACAACAAAACTTACTTGAAAGGATTTGAACGTTTTCTTGAACCAGATGCTTCAGAAGGCTGATTACTTCGAGTTCGTTTTCGTCGATTAACATTCAAACTTTCTTGTTGATTTTCCTTATCCCTCTTTTCTTCTGAAAAAAATGCACCATAACAAAAAAATCATTACAACTAGATTATCAAAAACAAAATTAACTTACTTTCTTCTTCCGCTTTTTTCATTAACTTTAAAGTTTCTTTTAAATCATTGCAAACAACACCAATTTTATCTTCATCATCTGTAACAGATCCACCACTATTGTTTAAAGTTGATTCACAGTTTGCAATTTCATCCTTAAGGTAATCAGATGCAAGTTTCCCCTTGAAATCTTTAACCAAAGGATTTGCGTTGTTGGAGAGAAGTAATCGAACAATTGTTGTATTTCTTAATGTTGAAGCTTCCATTAGGACAGTTCTTCCAGCAGGATACTGTAAAAGTGTAGATTTAAAGATAATTATTAATCAAGATTATGGTTGTTGCATACAGTGATATCACAAAATGGTCACCGAAAAATTCACATAACAATACCGCAATCATAGTAAAAAATTAAATTTTAAAAAACATAACTAACCTTTGAACCTTTATCATTTGTTGAAATATCAACCGATGCTCCAAATCGGATCAAATATTCTACGATTTCATTTTTACCAAACATTACAGCTAGAAATAATGGAGTTCTTCCTGCACCATCTTGTTCATTAATAATTTGCATATATCCACATTCTTCGAGCAAAAACTTTACGTCTTCAAACTTCTTCTTCTCAATAGCTTGATGTAGTCCATTTTCACCAAACCTATTCTTTTCTTTCATCTTTTTCTTCAATGCTTCAACTTTTTCATGCTTCTGCCATTTTGCATTCAAAACTTGCAAAACTTCATCATCATCAACTTGATCGTATTCATCAAAGAAATCTGAAGCAGCATATTCTACATCAGATTCAACAACATCAATAAGTCGTTGTTGACAAAGCTTCCGTTTTTCTTCCATTTCAGCAATATTCTTTACACTTTCTTTATCCGGATAATCCTTTAGCAATGAAATAAATGCAGCATAAAATTTTACCTAAAACACTAATATAACATAAAACTACAGTAATCCGTAAAACATACCAATTGCTTATCATCTTCCAAGTCCTGTTCAAGAAGCATCAATATTTTTTGCTTTTCTTCAAATGAACAAATATCCAATTTTTGCATTGAAATAGCTAAATCCAATCTAACATCAGTCAAAGGAGAAATTCGTAAGGTTTGTGAAATTTGGTAAAGATCATCAAATTTTTGGAAACATTTTAGGTAATATTCTTGGGATCTGGGAAAATAGTTAAGACATTTGAGAAGCGCTTCATGGATTGACTTTTTCTTCAATAAATTTTCACTTGGAGTTGCTCTAAAATGATAAGTATATATTGCAAAACATCATAATAAAATAAAGCATACTGTAAGAGTTTGTCGTAATAAAAATATGCAAGTTCAAAAGCTTTCAAATTACATAATCCATGAGCAATTTTTTCATAAGCTTTAGCATTATCTTGTAATCTCTTGCTCAACTTGTACCCTGAAAAAGGTATCATTAACATCAACAAAATATCTACCGTACACATTAATACTTACATTCAACCAAATCTTTGGCAACACAATTTTCTTCATCATTTTTGATTGCTTCTTTTTCTTTGTAAGCTAGCCAAAGTTGTTGTTCAGCATTTTCATAATTCTTATGAACCAGGTAATCATGGAAGAGACAATAATGCACATTGAGTTCGTAATCCTTCAATTTATGCTTCTTATTTTTTGACCAAAGTGAATGCATTTGCTGAGAAATTTCAAGTCTTCCTTTTAATGGAGTATATGATCTTTTAACATCCAGCAAGAAATAAAAAAGTTCAACATTTTTTTGAACTCTAAAAAACATAAACTGGATTTAAAAGATATTAATTATAGTATACTCATAAACATACCCTTGACATTGAAATGCTTTTTCATAAAATTCTTTTACTTCTTTGTATTTCTTTTCAGCCAATGCAACTTTGATAAAAGTTCGATAAAGATCAGCTAATCGAAGTTCATAATCTTCATATTTCTTTTTGTAATCTTTGCCTAGAAATGTAGGTTTTTAATATGATTACGGTAATACAACAAGGGACTTACTTGAAGGTTGTAATTGTGATTGAAGTTGTTCCAAAAGATTAAAAGAGAGAGTTAAATATATTCGAGCCTAAAAAGTGTAAAACTTTATATTTCAAAATAAGGAAAAACAGAAAAGGCTTAAGTGTTGCCTTAAGGTTTTACCAAAAATATCCCCAAAAGTATCTATTTTTAATCAATGATAAACCAGTTTAAACCTTCGGTGTAAAAAAAGTATCAAAAAACCTTACTTGATCATATTCTTTCATTTCAAACTTGCAATAACCAATTAAATGAGAAGCATCTTGTCGTTTAATCATATCCGTTTGTTCCGTCATTACAGGATATTTGGTCATAAATGCATTTAAAGTTTCAGATAATTGATCTTTATCGATTTCTAGAAATATATACTCGTACAAAAATGGCAAAACAGACTGCTAAAAAAGCTTACCACAAAGAACTGAAAGATACCCATTATCTGCTTCATACAGAAGTTGAGCTTTCTTTGAATGATTATCTGGAACCTTTTTTGCATATTCTATTGCATGTTTGTATTCGTTAAAAGCTTGATTAAACATTTTAAAGCCCTTAAGATAATCTGCAAGATTCACCATGCTTCGAAGCGTTGCTACTTGATCCTTATTTCTTGTTCTTTTTATATCATCTCGGAATTCTAAGAAAAACATCTGTAATTATGACTCAACAAAACAAGAATTACCTTTAATTTTGTTGTCTGTCATTATTGCAGAAGTGAATAATTACAAAATATTACCGAAATCTAAAACAGTAACATTCATTAACAAAGAAGAAAGAAAACATTTTTGAACAAGGATTAACACAGACTAACTCTTCTACAGTCTTCCAACAGATTTCCAACAATAAGGACGATTTGGAAGACTGTTTGCCTTCATTCCTTGTTGTTTTTAAAAACTTTAAATTCCAATAGTCTTTTTACAGTCTTCCAACAGCGAGAAAAAATTCCAACTGTCTTTCTGTAATCTTCAAAACAGCAAGGAAAATGGGCAAACAGTCTTCCGAATTCTTGCTTACGGTTGGAAATCTGTTGGAAGACTGCAGAAAAGTTCATCAGTGTTGTTGCAAATTTTTAATTCAAAAAAATACTTTCACGGATAAAAATTTGTCACTAAAAGCTATGTCACACAGTGCAAAAAGAAATTAGTAAGCGAAATTTAAAAAGAAAATCCACACAAATTCTTTTTTGTACAACAACATGACAAAAGAAGACTAATTAAAATGATCTTCTAGGGTTGTTCATTTCCCGGAGTTCCAGTATTCCAAACTACAGTAATATTTTACCAAAATTAGCCTAATAACCTACAAAAGGACTGTTAAATATTAAAATTAATCATTTTTGACTATTTACAGTGTTTTTATTGCAAATTTATCCTATTTTTCATGTTTAATGTAAAAATGTAAAATGTACTGTAACATTTCCCGGGAAATGCACAACCCTATGATCTTCTCTTAGATTTAAAAAAGTTAGTGAATTTCTCATTTTACTTTCCTACTTGTGAAAAATATCAATAACTTATACAATATTTTATTATGAAACTTAACAAACTAAATACATGTACACTCATGAAAAATACAACAAAAATAAAAGAAAGGGACTGCAATGGGGAAGGTTTTAGATTGATGATTCAAAGAAATGATTTAAAGGAAAAATAATAAAAGTGGTTGAAGCGGGATGCTTTTATATGGATCTTGTGGCTGCTGTTTTGAGGGACCAATGCGTACCAATCTGAGGTGAGGGATTGTCTGAGGATCATAGAAGAAAAATGAAAAAAAAGAAATGTTTTGCCGAAAATGATTCATCGATAAAAACTGCATTAAAAAAAGGTTCAAGGGTTGCTGAAAAGCAGCAGCATACTTATCGTCGCATCAGAAGTTTTGATTTCACTGTTTTTATTAATTTTAACGCAAATTAAAGCAAGTTTTTAAAGCGATTTTAAAGGTTATCTTTACTAATTTTAACATTCAAAAAGAAGATCATCAACAAAAAATTCTAAGCTATGATGAGCATTTCTTTTTTGGCAAATAGCAGCTCGGTTCTTCATTTTGCGCAATGAAAAAAGAAGACACAAACACCTCTTTTTTTCACATAAACTCCGTTTTGACCATTGCGCAAATGGTGTTGGTGATGTGAAACATTATTACACATTTTGATGATAGAACTCGAAGAGTAAAAAATGCACAAGTATTCCTGGAGAGAATGATTGATTTTTCTGGATTGTGGAAATTTTTTAAATGGCTTGTTTGGCAAAGTTTGGATTCATTTGCGCGTTCTTTTTTTTTTGTTTTTGTAAAAAGTTGTTTAAAATTAAAATTTGGAATTGGATCGTAAAAATAAATTTTAGTTACAAAAAAAGCGTTTGCTTTTAAAAAAAAAGTTTGACTTTTTCTGCCATGAACCCTAAATACCAAAATCACAAATGCGATTTATGCCATCCTATTTATTATGTAATTGCAAACGCAAATTCATTGTGAGAGCGAAAACTTAAAAATCTGAGCACAATATATTTTTGTTGGTTATTTTGTCAATATCGAATCTTGTTTTTCAATTTTGTTTTATAGCCTTTAATTATCTTCCTAATATTTGCAAAATAAAAAAGATTCGATAAAGGCCCTTTGTGCGCACATATGTCACTCGAACAGTTTAAAAAACTTTCTGTAAATTGTTAAAATTTAAAAAAAGTAGGTTAACATTTTTGTGGTTAAAAAGAGCAAAAATTATAAATTTGTATAACTGATATAAGCCTAATTCGACGAATCAAATTATTCATTTTTAATCTAATGCTTCAAACATTTTTAAACATAAAATATTTCCTTGAACAAGCTTCTTGAAAGTTGCATAAAACATTTAAAGGAACATAATCAATTCTAAGAGTTCAATAAAATGTAAGAAACTCATGTATAAAAATTTTTGGAAAGAATATTGATACATACTTACACTTTTAAACATAGGTTGTACTGTCAGATATTCAACAAAGATACGAATCAATTTGGGTGATGAAATATTTGGGATTAAAGGGTCTATTGGTTATTAATTTATAAAGAATGGAAAGTTATACGTATTACTAAAAATGCAAATTAATAACACAAAATTTATATTTAATCCTTTATTTATTTTAAATTTCAATACACACAAAAGCGAAAAGCTTAAAAAATTTGAAAAAGGAATGTAAAAAATAATAACGGTTTTTTCACGCACTAGTATTGGAGGTACCTTCAGTTCCAACACTTTCACCATCTTCAGGCATCTCCAAACGATCATTGCTGCCTCCAACAAAGCTTAGCATATTAGTTGCAGAGCGATAAGTATTTGTTCGACGATTACGTAAGCCACTGAGTTCACGAGTAAGACTTGCATTATCACGAGTTAAGGAATCATTTGCATCAGATAAATCATCAATTTGACGTTGCATACCACGCATTTTAGCACGAATCTGGGAGCATTCTTCTTCACGTTCATCAAGTGTACGACGAATTTGACGATTGCGGTTGTTCAACTTTTCAATCTAAAAATAAAAAAATTAAACAATTATTAAAAGCTTAAAATTTTACCTCTTCTCTGAAGTGATCAACCGATCGTTGCATTTCATCAGCAACATTAGATTTTTCTTGAATCTTCTTTTCGAGTCGACGAATAGCACGTTGAGCATTCTGGGCATCAGCAGTTTCATGGGAAAGAGTTTCTTCCAAGCCAGTAATCTTTGCTTCCAAAGCAGCAATAGTTGCCCGAGATCTTGTTTGAGCAGTTGTTTCTAATTCTTCCACTTTGGCACGAAGTTCACGAACAACGCGTTCAAGACCTTGTTTCTCAGATTCATATCGTTGACAAAGATTACGTTCAGTGGAAAGTTCGCTGGTAAGAGTTTCAACCTGAAAATCCAAATTTTAAATACTCATTAAAAATATAAAAAATGTGTACCTGAGTTTGAGATTTTCGGAAACGTTCTTGAGTAGAATCCAAATCAATTTGAATTTCTTCATTTTCTTCTTCCAAATCAGCAATCCGACTTTCCAAGCGAGTTTTTTCATCAGAAGATAACGAAGATGGACGTAATTTCAATGCTTCCAATTCATCTCGTTGACTTTCAAGTTTACGTTTTTGTTGTAATAATTCTTCAGTCAATTCTCGCAAACGTTGGACTTCTGCATCACTATTACGCAATTTCTTTTCAGTTTCCCGCAATTGTGCCAAAGTTTCATCACGAGCCGCACGAGTTTCTTCAACTTGTTGTTGTCCATCTTTAAGCATCTGTTGAATCTTTTTAAGTTGTTTGTTGTAGTCATCTTTCAAACGATTCGAAATTTCCAATTGACGTTCAACATCAATCAGTTGAACCTCAGCCTTTTTCTTAATCTTTTCTGCAACACCACGTAAGCGCTTTTCATCTTCCAATTCAGCTTCTAAGTCACGGCATTGTTTAATAAGTTGACGACGCTTTTCTTCAACTTCTTGATCTTTAGCAGCAAGAGCACGATCATGTTCAGTTTTAGTTCCTTGCAAAAGAACTTGCAGTTGTGAACGACTTTGTTCAGCACTTTCGAGAGCATCTTCTAATTCTTCAATTTGAGCACGAAGATCATTTCTCTCTTGTTCACTTTGACGATTAAGTCTTTCCAGTTCATGAACACTTTTACCAGCTTCATCCTTATGAGAAAGCTGAAAAATGAAATTATTATACTGTTAGTTAAAAAATATGAGAATATAAACTTACAACTTCATCAAGATCCCCTTGCAAAACACGCCGATGACGTTCCGAATCTTCTAATTGATCACGAAGTGTATCAAGTTCATTCTGCAACGAAAGAATTCGAGTTTCTCGATCGCGAGATTCTTGAGCATATTGATCACGTTCCCGAGTAACTTCAGCAAGACGAGTTCGTTCTTCAGCAAGTTGTTGATCAAATCGTTTTTGTTTCTTCTCCAATTTTTCATAATTCGTACGAATACTGTTAAGTTCAATATTGAGGTCATCAAGTTCTTGAGCAGTATTTTTACGGTTACGCTCAGAACGTGCAAGAGCTTCTTGTGTAGTTCCCAATTCTTGTTGAGCATTTTCAAGATCACGGGCTGCTTTCTTTCTCATTTCTTCCAACTGTTGAATAACTCCTTCATCAGCCTTCTTCTTTGCTTCTACCAATTGATCTTTAAGAACACGATTTTCTTTTTCAATGTTATCCTTTTCAGCTTGAACTTCTTCCAAAGAATCTTGCAGTGTAACCATATCGCTTTCTAAATCACGTATTCTTGTTTGAACGCCAAGCTTGCTATTTGTTTCAGACTGAAGAACCGCCTGGGCTTCAGCAAGATCAAGTTCCAAGGAAGCAATTTTGCGTCGCAAAGCATTAGTTTCCTGCTCATCTTCTTCTTTATTTTTATTCATCATATCAACTTCTTGCTGCAATTTCATGTATTGTTCAGTTAAAGCAGCTTTTGCGTTTTCAAGATCAGCAAATCGGTTTCCAAGATCACTTGCGGTACTTTCAGCTTGCTTTCTACGTTTTTCAGAGTCAGCTTTAGTAGATTGTATGCTTGACAATTCACGTGCAAGTTCTTCTTTTTGTGATTTAAGTTGTTCGAAATTTCTATCAGCTTGAGCTTTTTGACGTTTAATTTGATCAACTTCTTCACGACTTTCTTCCAATTGCCGTTGCATCTTAGAACGAAGCTCTTCCAACCGATTTTCGTAATGAACTTTCTGTTCTTCAATTTGATTCTAGAAAAAATCCTATTAGTAAAAAACATTAAATTTTAAAAAAACTTACCGAAATCATAACGAGCTTGTTATCTTTCTCCTTCTGAAGATCAACAGCAAGTTGAGTGCGATCAGCAGCTTGCATCACTTCTGTTCTAACTTGTTCAAGTTCGTCTTGAAGATCACGACGTAATTTCTCGGCTTTTGCTCGTGCTTCTTTTTCAGCTTCAAGATCTTCGGTCAACTCAGCAATTTGATATTTCAATTCACTGATTTCTTTGTTCAAACGAGCAATAGTGGCAGCATCTTCATCACTTTTTGCTAATGCTTTATGCAATTCTTCATCACGACGAATAACAGCTTGATTGAGTTCTTCCAATTTGGTAAGCTTTTGATCCAATAGGTCTTTTTGCTCCCGCATATCATTTTCCAATCTTCTTTTAGCTTCTTCAAGAGCTTGACGAGAACGATGTTCTTTATCAATTTCATCTCGTAGTTCTTGAACAATTTGATCGCCTTTAGAAAGCTTCTTATTTGAATTTTTATTCTTTTCTTCTTCATCAAGCAGAGCAGCAGCAAGTTGTTGACTTCTTTCCTCGACCACTTTCTTTTCACGTAAGGCCTTTTCAAGAGTATCTTTGGTTTCTGCGAGCTTTTCTTCAGCAATTTTCAACTTCTGATCAACATTTGCCTTATCAATTTGCATTTTTTGTCGTGCTTGTTCTTCGCCTTCAAGTTGTTCTTCAAGATCACGAACAGACATTTGTAGTTGTTTTTTTTCATCAGAAAGAGTAATAAGACGATTTTCTTCTTCTTCAAGGCGTTGTTGCATTTCACCCAACAGATCATTAAGTTCATTGATGCGATTTTTAGCACGTTCATGCAATTCTTCAGTTTCATTTCGTTCTTCACTTTCATTTTGCAACTGTTCAGATAACAAAGAACGTTCTTCATTAAGTTGATCAACACGTTTCTGAAGTTCTTCTACTTCTGTTTCACGCTTTTGTAACCGTTCTTTTGCAGAACGAAGTTCTTCGCCTTTCGCATGCAAAACAGCTTCTTGGTTAGTAACCTAAAAAAAGATTATAATAAACACTTTCAATTCAAAAAAACTTACTTGAAGCAGTGGTTTAACTTTTGTATAAAGTCTCCACCATTGCCAGTTACGAAGTTTAAGCCAAGATAAACCATTACGCTGAAGAACACGTATAGCATTTGATTGTTCAACACGACGTTGATAGAATCTTCTAGCAAGAAAAGCACGGCATTGAGCTTGGAATTTGATGATTAGACCAGCAAGTTTTGTATCCCTTTCTTCCTCGAGTTGAGCAAGTACTCCAGCACGTAAAAAGATTTTGGACTGACCAATACGATATAAATTAGAATCCATTTCCAAAGCTTTGGTCATCTTCCTAAATTTAGTTCAATGAAAAATAAATTTTTTTAACTCAAATACTTACTTGACAGCTTCTTTTCCATCCATATAACCTTTTGGAATAACACCAGGAGTAAGAGTTTCATAACGATGACGAAATTCTTGGAATGGTACACGACTTGGAAAACCTTGACGACATATACGAATACCTTCAAGAACACCATTACATCGAAGTTGTTCCAAAACTAATAAAGAATTAATTTTTCCAGGTTTCTTTTCATGATTTGGAATAATACATCGAACGAAATGAGGAACAGTATTCCGCAAGGTAGTCATGAGGCGAGTTAACTGTTCTTTGTGAAGTTGGCTTACTGTACGGAACATTCCCTTCTTGGCACGTGCACCAAAGGTGGTTTCGATTTCAGTGGCGCCCATACCAGCAAATTCAGCATCTTTCCAAATATTTACAACAAATGGATCAGTAGAATTTTGCATCAATGCAACAACGTTTTCATTCAAAGGATCCATATTCTTGGTCAACCATTGTTCAGCAACGTAATCAACACGTCCTGCATAATGCACTACAGCAAAATCACTTTTCGAACGAACTTCTGGTACAACAAATTTAGGATGTTTTTCATGATTAACCAAAAGCTTTTCAACAAATGATTTATCAGTAGCTTTGGGAAACAGACATTGTTCATCAAGAAGAGCAAGAATTCCCATAGGTTTTTCAATAAGATCAATGGTAGGTTGCAAATCAAGACCAAAATCAATAAATTCCCAATTAATTCCTTCACGTTGATATTCTTCTTGTTCATTAACAAACATGGTATTATTAAAAAGTTGTTGAAGTTTTTCATTGGTATAATTGATGCAAAGTTGTTCAAAACTGTTGAGACCGAAAATTTCAAACCTAAAATAAACAGAAGATAAAAGATAAATAAAATAAAATCCTAAACAAAACACCAACCCAGCGATATCCAAAATTCCAATAAATGAAGTTCCTTGTCGACGAGTACGGTCAAGAGATTTATTGATTCTATTAACAAGCCATTTAAACATTCGTTCATACGATGCTTTGCTAATAGCTTCAACCGCAAATTCGGCCTGTTCCTTATTTTGAGCTTTTTGAACATGTTCACGACCAACTTTAATGCGAGGCTTCAAAAATGCTTTGGTAAAATCAATAACAGGTATTCCAAGAAGATGACAAATTTTTTGAGCAACACGATCGTCAGGTAATACAGCTTGATCACTATTACGTTCTTGAATAAATTCAATATTGCCAAAAAGAAGAATTGCGCTAACAACATTAAGAACAGAAAAAATTTCATCATCATGAAATCCCATAATCTTCATTGATCTGACAGTATTATGAAATTCACTACTATCATCAACATTAGGTAAACTAATGTGGCCATTTTTAAGGAATTTGTAATTGTTAACAGTTTCAAGTAAAAAGGTACCTATAATTAGCATGGATTAATATTTGAGATATATTCAAATGTACAAACTTCGCTGTTCAGGAGAGGTACCAGCAAGGAATTGATAAAAGATATGAAAACTGCGTTCATCATCAGCTTGACGACAGGTACGAGATTTTTCCAAAAGATAGAATTCTATATTTGCACCGGAGATATAACCACTGTTATCAAAATTTATACGAATAAATTTGCCCTATAATGCAGATATAAAAAATGTAATTCCAAATTTAAAACAAACTTACAAAACGAGAAGAATTATCATTCTTTACAGTTTTACTATTACCAAAAGCTTCAAGAATTGGATTTGCTTGAAGCAATTGCTGCTCCAGTTCACCCTGAAAACAACCAATTTAAAAATATAAAATAAGTTAGAAAAAAAAGCAAGCAAAAATGTGGAACATAGGAATTCAAGCGTAAGAACCTAGCAAAAACCCAGAAGAAAAAGCAATAAGCAATAAGCAAAAAATCCGAAATACTTACAATAACGCTTATGGAGTCCTGATTGACCTACAACAACCTTTTTAAATGGGAAAAAACTACACCCCAAAACAAATATAAAGAAAAACAAACCTTTCCAGGAGAAGTAACTAATTTATTATGACGAGTAGCACCAGCAACATGAGCCAAATATTGGATAACTTTCTTTGTATTTTCAGTTTTACCAGCACCAGATTCACCCGTACATAAAATAGATTGATCTTCACGTTCTTGAAGCATTGATCTGTAGGCTGCATCAGCAATGGCAAATATATGTGGAGGAAGTTCATGTCGCTTTTTGCCTTTAAAAGTTTCAATGAGTTCTTCAGTATAAATGGGCAATCTTTTATAAGGATTGACAACAACACAAAAAAGACCAGAGTATGTCTAAAAAAATTAAGATTAACAATAGCGTAAAATAAAAGAATCACATACATAAATCAAATCCGAATAATATCTCGACTTTAAGTTATGAAGTACAGAAGCTTCATTCAAGCAAGAGAGATCAGCCATATCTTCAACTTTTTCAAATTTTGGAGGATTCATCTTCTGACAATCATCAAGGCTAACTTCCATTCTTGTACCCGTTTCAACAATTTCCACAGTAGCTCTTTCACCATTGTCTTGGATAATAGAACCAGCAACAAATCCTTCTTTTTCATGAGGTACCCAAATAAGATTTTTCTTTGCCCAATCTGCTTGTAAGACTGGATCATGAAGTGCAGCTTTTTTTACCATCAAATATTGAAGACCACCATCTTTATCAGAACCATTTTCTTGTTGGCGGCTTTTAGCCTTGGCCGCAGCGCCTTTGCCGTTCATGTAGGCCATCGAGGCGCAATGCGGTTAAGTTCTTTTAATAAAATGTTCGATATTGTTTGCTAAAAAAAGATGATTATAAGTTGTAAAAATTCCCGAAAAATCACATGGCAGAAGAAATTTTTTAAAAAAAATTTTAAAACGGAAACGAAAGCAACAAAAAGCACACCATTGCAATTCAAACACGTTAAACTCGCGCCAAAAAACGGACGTAACCGAATGAAAGACAACAAAAGAAAAGACTTGCTGGTGCTTCGAATGACCAAGATTTCAGTACAAACAGTGAGGGAAGGTGAACTTAAAAAAGGCGTCGTGTAGATGAATTTATGTTGACTTGATTGTTACTGAACATAAAAATTGACAAATTATGCATGCACACAATTTTAGGTTCATGAAAAATAGAAGAAAAACATTTTTAAAAAGTTAAGATGTTCAATACAGATCGACTGTTTAAAAGTAAATAGCGATGAAAAAAAAGCAAATTCTAAAAATGTTTGCAATTGAATGATTCAACTTCTAGAGATTTTCAGGAAAAGGATAAGGCTTTTCTTATCAGAAAAGAAAGAGTAAACAAAACAGTAAATAAAAGCATCAAAAAAATACATCGTTGCATAAAATAACGCCAAACCCATATCATCATTTTTTGATTATGACACAACGGCCTCAAGATCGTGGAAACTATCAGTCGCAACTTAAAACCAAAAACGCTATCCATTGCACGCTTCAGTGACAAAACAAGGAGAAGTAAAGTCAGCAAAAAAAACTGTGTTTACAATCAAACGTTTCACACATTGCAAAAGCTTTATTCACGACACATTTCGCACAGTTACATACAAAGCAGCGCGTGATACACGTACATATTTTGGTCCCTCAAAAATCTATTTGATCAATCAATATAAGGCAAAATAAATTCAAAAGTCAAAAAGACAAAACAAGAATAACAATGGACAACGGCTCCCCTCCTCAACCGATCGTGAGAACGCTAAGTCGACTTCGCGGATGGTGGTATTCGGGAGAGAATGCGGTGAAAAAACAAACCAAACAAGATTTGACAGAAGCAACTAACTAGTCATTGAAAAAAATAAAATGAACTTTTATACAAAAAAGTCACTAATGTTTCATATCAATAAATTTCTCCTACCTAAGATAAACCTGACTCATTCTTGTCTGACTAACCCTTTAGATGAAAAAGAAATGATGAAAAAACAAGGAAGGTTTTAAAAAATCCAATATCACAAACTTCAGCATTCAAAACTTGTTCTTAATTCAATTTTGTAAGAACATCAAAAAAATGTATTAAAAACACATCTTCATTTTTCATTTTAATCAAAAACAAAAAGCCAAAACTGGGGGCGCCGAATAGTAAACCAAAAATACCAACATGTTGTAAAAAAGCTGCTGTAAAAAACTAAAACATTCTGAATGCTTTTCTATCTCAATATTTAAAGTTTTAAAAAAATTAAACAAAAAAATTTTTTTAAGAAATCAGAAAAAATTTGGTGATAAACAAGGTCGCGCTTGCGAAAAATTTTGCACGTTTATCCGCATACATTAGTAATCATCTCATATTATCGAGTTCTACAGAAGAATTTATCGCACCATCCCCCGGCCGAAGAAACTTTGTGTCACATTCCATGTCTATGAACAGTTAAAAAGGCAAAATAGCGCCGGTTGCTCAAAGGTAAAAACAACGTAATAAGAAGAAAAAGATCTTAGATAACGACATTAAATAAGATTGCCTCAAACCAAGACAAAAGTGAATTTGCATAAAACAGGATCGAACAGCAAAAAACAAGGTGACGATGTGTCGTTATGCGACACAGAAATACATTCATCTTTTCGAGGAAAAACATTGTAACTACAAATAAAAAAAGTAAGCATTAAAAAAGTTGTGAAAAGGTGAAATCAAATTATATTGTTCGCGCAGTTGTCAACATTGAAAAAGTATAGTAAAAAAGAAGTGGTCATTTTTTAAGGTTTGCAGGTTTGATTTTTTTAAACGTTCCACACGGCTGAAAAAAACGCAACTGCTTTAGGTTGGCGGGAAGACGCTTACGAAAAGGACAACAGTTGATGGTTGTACCACACGTTCTCTTGCGCATCACTCTTTTTCTCTAACTTGAGTAGTTTTTTGCATTTGTTCGATCATTTCTTTTTGCCTGTTTTATTCTCATCTTTATTCGTTGACTGCTTGGTTGTCATCCATCAGCTGCATTGACCAAGACTCAAAATCGAGCAAAAAAGGGAGCACTGCGCAAGTAGTCTTTTTACATCGTGGTCAAACCGCACGCGTTCTCGCCTAAATTATCGATGTTGTATATGCAAAAGCAATTTTATTTTTTATGTATGTATTTTCAATGGTGAGAAAATCGAACAAGACAAAAGTAACAACAGTGTATGTCCGCGCAAACGCACCAAATACAATCTATCTTTATCCGAAAAAAATGCTGATGGTCATTGACAAAGCTCGTCTCTAGAACATGAGGAATTACCTTTTTTTCAATCTTTAGCACGCATAACCCCTAAATTGAAGACGGGGTAAAACTATGAAAAGAAAGACAACCAAGGACAATCATTTTCCGACGAACCATTTTTCGATTTGCGCGGGAGAAACCTCATTTCTTTTTTCTCTATTCAGTCTTTTTTAAAAATTTTTAATGGCAACATTCCTTTCTTCAAACTCTACACTTACTCGTCTTTTCGCATTCAAAAAATTTGACTATTGCCATAATATTTATGGATCAATGTCTAATTCTTCTTATTTTCTCAAAATATGAAAAGGTGAAAAATAAAATAGGAGCGAAGAAACTGAAGATGATGTTCGTTCAATGTTGGATCAAAAAAGGTGGTGTCAAACATAAGGCAAAGACTTAAAAATATTTTGCATCAAAAAATCAAACAAAAACTTTGAATAAAAAATGCGCGCGATTGCCTTGTTTGAGAAAAAAATTGAAAAATTTTAAACAAAGGCTTTTTTAGAAAAAGGCGGTTCCATGGCAAGGATGAGTCATTCGAAAAATGTTGAAACTCAACAAAGAGAAAAAAAGGACTGCTTCGGTTTCAATTTTAAAATTTTCCCAAAATTAAAAAAAAATTAAAAATTATTATGTTTGAGGAAGCTTTTGAGGAAAGGCAAAAATATATATTGCAAAAAAACTTAGTGCAATAAGAAAACGCATTTGCGGCTAAAGGTCCGGGAATGCTCAGTCATTCTTTTTCTGCTGTCCACAACAAAAGGGCACCAATATGGACTAAATCAATTGCAAAAGAACAGCTGTCTATACGCAAACTAGTTGTCAAACGGGATCCATAAGAGAGAGAAAAAATGTTTGCATACATTTTTTATAAGTCGAAAACTACCAACAACGTTCACATTCAACAATTTCAGTCAAAAATGGTAACAAAAAACAAATAAAAAGTAAACCCCATTTAAAAAATACTTACATTTAAAAGTTGTTGAAGGTATTACAAGATAGCAAAATATCAATAACAACACTGAAAAAGAGGAAAAATTATTAATTTAGTTATAGTCAATATGTAATAAACAAAACACGACCGTAATTAAAAACATATCAAAAAATGTTATTATGTTATTCGCAAAGTCTATTTTTAAATGATATTATCCTCTATAAACATTAACAAAGACAAAAAAAAAGTTTGCTCAGTAGAGTTTATAGGAGGATGGCATGAAATAAAGAAACTCGAAAAAAAACAAATTTTGTTAATCGAAAAGAGGTACATATCAGTGAGAAAAAGAAGAAAAATCATTTCAATGTCATTCAACAAGTTCGAATAACATCTAATCTTTATCTCATCATCAAAAATACTGACCTAATAGATTGAGTTAAACATTCTTCTTTAAACATATTTTTATGTTATATAGATCTTACAAAAGAGGAAAGAAAAAATAGTACACCAAAAAATCCTAATTTAATTCAATAGTTGATGGGGATAGAAAATAATAATTATTTTAAAATAAATATAAGAAACATTGACAACAAGAAAATTTGAAAAGAGATGAGAAAAAATATTGTTCGGCAAAAGTCGAAAAAGAGTTTACAAAAAAAAACGAAGAAGAGCAAAGTTACTTTTTGGCAAGATGTAACATTGGCATTCAAGAGAGAAGATGTTCTCCTACATAGATTTGGGCGGTAAATTTAAAAAACAAACTCAAAATTTTTTTATATTTTTTTTGCGGTGGTGCCGCGTTTTTTTTGATTCCAACCATTTTTTTGTTAAAGCAAAAATGGAAATGCTTCTACATTTTTTAAGATTTTTTTCAGGCAAGTTTTTGATGATGGTTGAAATGAATCGGCATTATGTATCATTTTAAAGCAAAACATTTCATTTCTTTTTTTCTTTTTTTATTCTTAGAAAGGAATGAATCAAGAAGCAGCATTCTTTTCTTTCTTTTTTGTTTGAAAAAAAGATGCGAAAAAAGAAAAATCTCTTCACTTTATTGTTTTTTTTATCTTTTTTCAAGAAGGATTAAAAAACAGAGGTCAAATAATTTTTGCAATGTTGAAAATAAAAAAAATTATATATAAAGGAAAAAATGCTGAGAACAAAAAAAAGAAAAAAATTGAAAGAATTAATTTTTTTGACATCATTGTATATTCCGCAACACAACTTTTTTTATCAGTTAAATTTTTTGAATTAATTTTTTATACATAGCCATGTTCCACCACCATATGGAAGTAAGGAAGCATGAACACGAGGATCATTTTTGATGCGGGTATTCATTGCTTGTACAACCTTGATGTCAGAATTTGGTTCACTAGAAATAACAGCACCATTCTCAAGAGCCTATAAAAGTTATAATATTTATTGTGCATTTATTTTTTTAAAATATAGCATTAAAAATAATAATAGATTAACAAACGTCTGTAATAACGAGCATTCCATTTGTTCGAAGTAATCGAACTGAATGTTCATAATCGTCAAGGCTGTTAACCTTTTTCAATTCATTCATAAATATAAAATCAAATGCATTTGGTTCATATGCTGCAAGCTTGGTCAAGGCTTTATCAACAGATTCAACGGATCTAATTTGAATACGATTTGAAATTCCTGCTCGAGTTGCAATTTTTGATCCGACTCTTTCCCAAAAATGACTGTATTCAGGATATTCAAGTCCAATAACAATCCCTCGAGAATCTGTTACACTTGCAATTCCGATCACCGCAAGTCCAGTAAAAACTCCTACGACCAAGCTTCTATTTGGTTTATATAAATTCATTAAACTTGTTGTTAGTTGTACAGTTTCTGGTGTTGCAGTTGCTTTCCATGTTAATGGTGGTGGTACTGATAATGCTTGTGTTTCCTGTAATAATTATTTTTTTCAAAAAAAATATTAATCATTGCTTTTTTTTGCTTCAAAATTACTCGTAGCACTGAATCTAAAATGTCTGTTAACGGAGTCCCATGACTGTAAGCATATTGAAAAATAGGGTCCTCTGTGTTGAAACTTTGCAGCTTTACAAAACATTGCTTTCCGGCTTCTGAAAAAAGAAAAAAAATATAACATTTGATAATGAATCAGTCTGTTGAAGTTTTTTAAATGAATCAGATGCAAAGTTCTTTAAAAAATTGACTTTTGGAAAAAAAACATTTTAAAAATTTTGACTAACAAATATTTTTTTTACGAAAAATTGAAAAAGAAAAAGAAAAACGAACGGCAAGTATCACATGTTCTTGAAGAAGGTGATGTTGAATTTGTTTGAGTTTTTGTATGAAAATATGCTTTAGCAGGTGATGAAAAACCTGGCATTTCAGTTATCTTTTCATTTGATTTTAAGAGTTGAGCCGAAAGACGTTCATAAACATTTTTGTGATGATAAGATGGTGGTGAAATGTTTTCTGTTGAAGATACAGGAATTTCAGTAGTTGTAGGGCGACGAGATTTTGGGGTAGTAAAAATATGAGGATACGGTAAATTGACATGTGGTGGATGTGGATATTGTTTGGTAAAATATTCTGTAAAAGATGGATAAAATATTTGAGATAAACGTAACAAAAAAAAGTGGTACTTGAAGATGTGATATTTTTAATCCATGGCTTTAAAGCTGCTTCAAATGGAGTTTTTGGTGTTGGTGGTGGTGGAGGTGGCGGGGGTGGTGTGTAAATGGTATTAAGCTCTTTATTTTCTACCAATTCTGTGTAAAGATCACCAAATACCATTTCGAGAATTTTATGTAACCAATTTAAATCACCTGAAAATATGTTAAATTGCTTACAAATTTCGTCTCAATGAATTACAAACCAATTGTAACATAATCCAAAAAGCTTCTTTTTGATCTATTAAATTTTTTGTCATCATTTGGGGATTCAGTTTGAGCATTAATCTAAATTATTAAAAGATTTGAAAGTTACAGTATACTTTGTAAAGTGATTTTTACCTGATTAAATAAGAAAATAAAGCAAATTAACGCAATAAATGATTTCATATTTTAATAATACAAAACTGTGATGTTAAATGACTTCTTTAAACCATTTAAAAAGGACAATAACGTGAAATAAAGGTTGTCCATCAAAAAGTCGCAAACAGATTTTTTTTCGGACATCAATTCATTAATTTCCGCGTAGATTTGACAGCTTCAAACTTTTTTTCTTGCTTTTTATTGTATTACTTTTTTCCTGTCAAATGTTAAAAAGCCTTTTTTTCGTAAAACACATTGAATAATTTTTGTGATTTTTATTTTCATTAAAATTTGTATTTGGATCCCTTTTATGATGAAGAGAGAAAAAATGAGATGTCATTCAGCAATCATCACTTTTGAAATATGAAGAAGAAAAGAAAGAAAAAAACTGTACATGCACTTTTTTGTTGTTTTTTTTCTCTCTTTGAACATCACGGCCTTTACGCATTTTTTTCTTTCATTTTATTAATGTAAAGGTGTTTTTTTTATCATTGAAACCAAAAAGTGGACAACCAATAAAATTAAGTCACCTGGAATAAATGTAAAAATTTGTATGGCAGCAAAGTGTCAATTGCATATTTTTAAAAAAGTGTCCTTAAATGAGTAACCTTTGAAAGATGTTTTTTTGTTATACAGTTTTTTTTGGTCAAGAAAAATATTATGTTTTTTAAAGGAAAAAAAAACTTTCGTTAATTCCAAAAGAAAGCTTTTTTTGGGGTTTGTTTTTTTTAAACAAGAAAAATTTGTATATACACGTTAATCATGATAAATGACTTGTTGTGTTAGTTAAAGCGTTCCAATAAAGTTAAGACCATTTTTTCTTTTAAAAACTTGTCGCAACAAGTCTATGAGCTTTTAGTTTTTTTCTTTTCCCCATTCTTACTTCTTGCTTTCAATTGATTACCGTGTTCTTACCAGAAATTCAGTCAAGCGTATTCAAGCTTACTTATTTTGCCTGCCTGCACATGCATGCTTGGTACTACATTTCCTTTTTTCGTTTGTTAAGCCATCGAAAGTCAGAAAAACAGTGTTATATTTTGTAATACAAAATAATGAAATTTAAAGTTTTTGCTTTTCCAACCACAACAACAGCGATACTTCCGAAGAAGTAATCAAAAAAAGTGTATCATATTTGTTAGTTTAATTTCCTATTTCTACAAGAACAAAAAATTACACAAAAAAACATCCTATAAAATTTGTTAATGAATCTTCCGGAAACTGAAACAATCCTTTTTTTCTTTATAACTTATGCAAATTTTTCAAGGAGGAATTAACGTTAATTTAAATCATCCACATAAAAGAAAGGAAACAAGTTTTTCTTCTTCTACCGTATACCTTTTTTCTTTTTAAAGCAAAAAAAGCAAAAAGACAATTCTACATAAAACAAATTCTTTTTTTTGACCAAAGCCTTTCAAAAAATTTTGTTTTGTCGTCACCCTTCCGCTTTATGATTTTACACAATTGCGCTACAGAAATTTTTGCGGCGAGCAGGTCGCTAAAATAATGTTGTGAAAAAAAAACCACCACCATCATCACCACTACCTTTAAAAAGCTTACAAGAGATTCAGGAAAATGTGTTTACCGATTGGTTCTCTTCAAATGTATGTGAAGGCTGTTTAAAAGCCATCTAAAAAAGGATTTTGGAATGATTTTAAACATGGAAGGCTCCGCCTTCATTTTTCTCTGGAATACTGGCGGATTTAGCTAAAATAGTATGAAAAATGTGGAGGGAAAGCATTTTTATGTGGCAGAAAAAGAGCATCTGTCACCAGGTCTTTCGAACAATAAGATAGAGAAAAAAAGGGTTGTCCGTAAAATGAAACACGGTATTGGTTGTTGTCTTCTTCTTCTTCTGATACAGCAATAACTAACTTTTATTTTTTTAACAAAAGAAAGAAGGACACACAGAATACTTTTTAAAGAATAATATTGCTGTCATACAAGAGCATCATGGTATAGTAGTAGTAGAAGAAGTAGAAGTAGTAGAAGTTTGAAGAAGAGACCACTCAAGCGAAGCTGACTTTTATAGTTGCTCGTACATGCCAATGCTCTCTCTTAAATTCACTTCGTTTTAGCATTTCGACAAGTCATCCGTCAACAATTTTTTCATATTTATCAAAACTTCTTTTTTTTTTCAGAGGTTTCTACCTTTTGCTTCAAATCAATCTATCGTTAAATTCAAACAATTCATTGACAGATCTGTCACCACAAGCTTGATTAACCTTTTAATCTTTATATGTGAAGCGGTGGCAGCGTCCCCCATATTTGAATGCTCTATCAAGCCTAATCGTCGGACCATAAGGCGAACTCAGGCGTGCGAACACCATCTGAAGTCAAGCGCGCATCGTCCGTGTTTGTGAGGGAACCGTGGTGGACTCTTTCTCTCTCTTCTACAAATTTCACCCTTGTGTGATTAGTGTGCCAAATCAGGTGGGCGAGAATTGTCATTTTTTTACTACACAAATGTTTTTTTTAAATTACACCAATATTTTATTTGACATAATAGTTATTCTTACACTTTAAAAAAATAGTTGAATTTTTTTTCTTCTCCATTCCAATGTTATTGTATCTTTAACATTTATGAGTAATATAGATTCTATCACTGCCTTTCTATTGTACGTCTAAAGAATTACATCAGTTCTAAAATTTTAGAAAATTCAAATTAATTTTCTCGAAAATTCTTGAATCTGCTTCATTTTTGAAAGAAGTTATGCAAATTTCTTACAATTCCCAAAGAATTACATTAAACTTTGGAAAACTTTTAATACACTCAAACACAAAGGCTTTTACAAAACTTCTTGAATCTATTGCATTTTGAGACAATTTATGCAAATTTGTTATAATATTTTCCACGTAAAGCTTTTGATTATTTTTTAATGCTTGATTTGACATTTATAACTCTAATAACATCATCTTTTAATTTTTTTATATACTGAATACTAGGAGATGCTTTAAATTTTTTTGAAAAATAAGTTAATTAAAATTTTCCATTTCATTTAAGTTAACACAAAAATTATACCATTAGATTAAGATTCGAAATCACGTTATTATTACGAAGCTAAAATTGTATCAAACAGTTTTTTCTGCTAAAATCATACAATTCTAATAGTAATGCACGTATTCAAATTTTTAAACAATAACTTCATTTTATATGTCCTTCATCAAAGCTCATTTTACAGTAGGTCATCTTCTTTTATTCAAGATCAAAACCTTGAATACCGCCGTTGCTTGTTTCTTTCATTCAGACTGTCACTTATCCAATTATATCTTTTTTCCTCTTTAGTTTCGCGCTCACACGTTATGTGATCCTACCGGAATTGTGTTATTGTGGTTGTGCCACAAGCAGCAGCAGCATGCAAAATAAAAATGCCGCCATAATCCTATTCAACGATAATTAATACGCGGAGGAACGAAAATTATTCTTTTTTTTTTGAATCTATACAAAAATTGAGGTGAACAAAAAAAGAATAATACTCATTTGCAACTTTCTTTTGTTTGCGCAGAAAAACAAAAAAAAAATAGAGAGAGAAGTCGAAAATGGGAAAACATGAAATAACAAGATTACTGTCGATGTTCAATTTTAGAAATGTGAATAATATTTTTTTCCAGAAAAATATCCATAATCGGTTATCTTTAATGCAAATCTTAAGGCTTAAAAAAATGCCTAAGATTCTCAAGATGGATAAAGTATAATTAGCTATAAAAATGAGGTACTTTGTTTTAAAATAAAAAGCAATAAAAAGACAAATGCCGGCTTTGAGGTTTTAAAAAAAATATTTTTTTTGAAGGGGAAAAGCTAAAATTTTAGTATCCTCTTGTTTATTTCAAATTTATTTTTCACATTGTCCGCTCTCTCATCAATGGATAATCTTCAATGATTTTTGTATTTTTTTTGACTTTTCTATATATTTTTTTGTTTTTGTTCATGGATTTACCTGTCAATTTTTTTTCTCTCTTTCTTTCGATATATTATTTTGTGCAATGTTCAACACTTGTTGCCGAGAATTCGGAAGGATTAGCAACTAAAAATCCTTGCTTTTGGTTGTTGTACAAGCTCTTAATAAGAGGGATACCGCTCAGGTTCACAAGATGTTACAAATTTATATTTTTATATACATATATGAACAGTATGCTTTTTTTTCTTCTTCTTTCCACCGACGTATTAAGAGGTCAAGCGGAATAAAATTTTAACTAATTATATAAAAAGAAAAGCAACACAGAAAAAATGGTTGTCTCAGAAAGAGCTTAAAAAATATACTGTATTATTTTTCTTTTTACTAAAAAATACAAAAAGACTTTATCTCTGACATTGAGGATAAAAAATTAGATTTGGCACGATATTGTTATGTAACAACTCAATGATATGAATCTATTTCTGTCAATGAGTGCCAACTTTGGCAAACGGAAGAAACAAATTGGCGTCAATGATGAAAAAATCAGATAATGCGCAACAGGAAGTACGAGAAAAATAATGAAAAAAAATTTTTATTAAAGTTATTGTAATTAATTTTTTTGCATTCTGCTTTTAGTCTTGAGTTTTGAGAAATAAAAACTTTTTAAAAATTAAAATGGCATTTTAGCTGTCAATTTTGACAAATGAACAATAAGTTAATTTGAACACTTTTCATGTTTTCCCGAGACTCATTGTAAAAATGCTTTCTTTTTATTTCAAAATGAGGGAATTTCTTTTTCTTGTCTATATTTCATTTTCTGCCTTTGACATTATTGTTCTTCAAAAGTAGTTTTTCCGTTAGTTAGTTAGTTCGAGGTTTTTTTACTTTGAGCTAAATATTCTCTCTAATGCAATGCCGATTCTTTTTTTGACTTCTGATTCTTTGCTTTCTTTCTTTTTCTTCGTCTGCTTCTTTAAATGTAAGGCTTCATGTATTAGAAATTCTAATCTCTTTTTTCTTTCCTTTTTTTATTGTTTGTAACCTTAGTCAAAGCTTTTTGTTTTCTCTTGTTCAAAATTATTGTTTTTCAAAACCTTGCAATGAGATTTAAGATGATTTGGATCAAGTTGTCAGTCAGTCATTTTCAAAGACACCCCAACAAAAAATCTTATCTCTCCTCCATCCGGCCATCACCAGTCAAGTACCTTTTTTTTATATGACAAATTGTTGCGCAAGTTAACACTTTTTCTCGATGCGCTAATTGTTGGCCATAAATCGAGGTCATAAAAAAGCATTTGACTGCATTAAACTTTATAAATACATAAAAAGCAGCAGTCTTTAAAAATGATGAAAAGTATAAACTGTATAAATTAATATTTAAAAACAATAACAAAAGAGACAAAAAAATGAAATATTTTTTTTAAAACAAAAAGAGGAGGAAAATCTACAAAAAAAACAAGTTTTTATTAACATTTTATTTTTCAAAAAAAGAAGAAATTCAACATCAATCAATGGCAAGCAAATACCTTTGAATATATTTCTCGTCGACAGCCTGCAGCAAGGAACAACCGTAATTTTAAAATACTACTAAAAAAGGAGAAGAGTGGAAACGAGAAAAATTTAAAAATGTCGACAATCATGTCAAATAACAAATTTTTTGCAAAAAATATATAGAAGCGAATGAACAAAAAAAATGATGGCGCAATTCTTTCGTCTCTTCAAACTTTCACAGCCTTTTTTTATACATTATTTCGATTTAGAAAATTGCCTTAAAAATAGCAGTTTTGTCGGCGTCGTCGACTGGCAGCAGCAGCAAAGCCGCATTTTTCTTTCATTTTCATTTTTTTCTCAATTTTTTGCGGTGAAAATGTTTTTTAAAAAGAGACACAGAGAGTGCCTCTTTTGTTTCCTTCTTTTTTTACTCAAAAAGCATACAAAATCTCAGAAGCTAGTTAAAAAAAGGCGGGTCCTTCAAAAGCAAGAAAGATAGTATTCATTTTGGAGTTTATTGGCGAAAGTAAAGACGCAACTTTAATTTTTAGTGGCTGCTCTCTTTGAAGGGGGCGGAGACTATACCCGAGAGCACGTTAAATTGAAAAAAAAAAACCCTGACGGATGTACATGAATCGTTGAACGTGTCTCCTTTTGCTGTAACCAGCGAATGACGCTGACATCAACTAGAAGAAGAGGAACAACCCCGAAATCGGAAGCCAAAAAAAGAAAGAAGAAAAAAAGGCAGCAAGCTCGAGTATGAAACAAACCTACCGCAAACCATCCTGATCGCCATGTTTTTGGTATATTAGACTCATTGGACAGAGAAACGGTGTATTATTTCTTTCTCATTTATTATTGCTCATTCAATCAGTGATTAAGTGAAAAGAAAAAAAGAATAAGAGATCGTAATCCAATTTTCAATTAATTAATTGTAGCTTCTTATATTTAATTTTCAACTGGTGCGTTAAGAAGCTTTATCTTTTTTCTTGTCATTTTTTTTACAAATTTGATCTTATCAAATCGTCTTTTCCTTCTCTTTCATCTTTCTTTTTTTAAATTTTCGCTTCTTAAGCCAGCCAAGTCGGCGATTTGACACGCTAAAATAACCTTAAGACATTTGTAAAAAAACCTCGGGGAAAAAAATAATGTTAACCTAAAACACGTTAAAGAAAATTTGCAAAATAAAAATGTTCAATGAGTGGAATGATGGTGACAAGAGATGACCACACCAACCCCGCCATCACTTTTGTCCTCAAGCGCAACAGCGGCATTATTCTGAATTTTTTTGCCTAACCTTTCTGTTGTATTTATATAAAAATTTTTTTGCGAACTGCCAAATATGCTGCCTACGCTTGATTAATTTGCAATTCTGCCTGGTTAGGTAAAATCATTTGATTTTACGCCTCAACTCATCAAATCTATATATATGTATATTCCACGAGACCACCCTTCTTCCCTAGGCAGCCCCCAAAAAAAATTTTTGTGGGGAGAAGAAAGCCATTCCCTATTCTTTTTTTGTTACGGACCTTCAAACATTAGAATACAACAACAATGAATGAATCTATTTAGTCAATGCTTCATATATATATATTTTTTAAAACAACAATACCACTACTACTGCTACCCTTTGAGGAGGGTGTCGATGTCACCATCGGCATATGTATATATTTTTGGGGCGGGCTTCTACTTTAAAGCAGTAACAAAAAAAGTGTATTCATTCACGCTTTTTAACAAACTCTTTAAGCCTTTCCTTCTCCTTCTTCCTTCAGCTTCTTTTTTTAAATATTTTGTGACAAAACCGATTTTCAACTTATTTTTTATGCAATTTTTGTGAGAGTTGCTAGTAATGTTGAGGATAGAAGGCATCAGTAGCAGCGTGTAAATGATGAGAAGCTTGGATGCACAAATTACGCGCTTCAGCGAATGTCCATTGGTTATGCCAACATTATTCTTCTTCTTCTTGTCAACCGGCATCATTGCACTTGTTGGCGCAACCGGCGGTATTGCCGTGAACTGTTTTTCTCTTCTTTCATATTTAAATTATCATTTTAAACAATTATCTTTCAATAATAATAGCAATATTACGGAATGCTGTACAAGTCAATCGCCGAAAGGTTGGTGAAAAAAAACATTGTTTAAAAGTCTTGATTTTTCTTTATTTTTTTGCTTATAAAACATCTTTCGTCTTTTGCTTATTTTACTGATAGTCTGCTGAATTTTAGTTTATACAAATATTTCTGCAGTAGTTTAAAAATTCTTTTTCTTTTTAGTTTTTTTTTATCACACAAAAAACCACTTTCACAATTTGAAGCTTTTGTAATAACTTATGGATATCTTTTTTAGCCATATTCGGCCACTGTGGTTCAAATTAGACAAGACGCATTTGCGTCTGTTGTCCCATTATATTTATTTCAATGATTCCTGCATTTATCGAAGACCAAAATATTATGCCCAATTCAAGAGGTAAGCTTCTAATTTTTCTTAAAAATTTATTTATTTTATATTTTCTTTGACATCGAAGGCTTTTTTTGCAGCTCCTCTCAATCTCTTGGGATTCTCTTATCTGTTTTTTCTATTTTCAATTCTAAATAATTTTAATTTTTTATTCTTGAATTTTTTTAATACATTTTTTAAACATCTTTTGGCGCCAATTGCTACCGTTGTCGTCAATTATTGGTTTCAAAGCGTTCTGCTTTTTTATATTTTTTTCCATCATCTTTTTTTTATGGATTTGATCGTTTTCTGTTTTTTGAAAAAAAAACTTTTTCTTTTTTAACGTCATCATGTTCATCTCAAGGCCTTCTACACCCGTTCAATTTTTTTTGCTTCCGTAGAAAGCCAGTTAAAATTAACGGTTATTCTACAATCATCATCATGTCGTCTTTAAAAGTTCGTGGGCTCTAATACAAAGCTATATCATGAAATTCTATTGCTTTCCTCTTCAATTCCACAACAACAAAAAAACTCAGAATCACAAAGACTCATTTTTGACATCGTTTTATTTGTTGCAATTTTTTGAACACCAATAACAATGAAATTTTGATGTTTTAAATCACCATAAATTCAGCTTGGGAGGGTTGTGGGGACCAAAAAATTTACGTTTTTAACAATTTTAATAAACTAATTTATTTGCAAAAATAAAAAATTTTGAAGAGAAAACAAATACCGTAGTTTTTGAATATCTTTGTAATTTTTAAAACATCACCATTTGATATTATTTTTATTTTATCTGGTGCCACTTTGAGCTGCAATTCTATTTTGAATTTATTTTTCAAATAACACCCTTCTATGCCATCAAACAAACCATTCTTTGTGTGGGTCATTACATTCAAAAGGGGAAAAACTGGCAACAATGCCTTATTTCATTTCACCGGCAACAATTTTGCTGTCTTCCTTTTTGTTACTCTTTATTCTTTTTTGTCATGATCGATTTTTAAAATAAGCCAGTTTTACATTTTTTCTTTGAAAAAAAAATATTGAAAAAAATCTGGCCATGGATACTTCTCTTTTTTTCATCAAAAACAAAGATGGCACACTTTGCGCAATTGTGAAGAAAAATATGCCAAAGAAAACGATGAAAAGTAATGAATTGTCAATCAGGATCGGGATCGAGATTCTTCTTCATAGATTCTTCTTTAAATGCCGCTAGACCCCTGTGGCGCGAGTTGTCAACGCTGTCGTAATGCCGAAAAAAGACAAAAAAAAATGAAAAAAAGTCCTCAATTATTGAAATGAAAAAAAAGAAGGGGGAAGCCACAATGAAACGTTCAAACGATAGATTTCTTTTTTTTATTTCAAAGAAGCTGAAACTGACTGCGGCATAGTTAATCCGGGTACTTTTTTCCGTCTTTCTTCTTTTGAACAAAAAAGAATGCCAAAAATGTATTTTTTTTTAACACAAAAGTCGAAAATCAAAAATGAAAAGAGAACAAAAGCGGTCATTAAACGGATAAAAAATCCTTTTTTTTATACAAAAAAAACATGATAGCAAAAATAAATATGGTTTTAATAAGGGAAATCCATTTTAGAGCCTTCTTTTTCTTTTTTCATTTTGTTACCGTAATCGAAGAAAGAATTTTATCAATTTTAACCTTTAGTAGATGCCTCTTTTTTTATTTCTTTATCAACGTCTATATCTTGTTCTTTACAGAATACTACTAAAAATTTTTTCTTTCTTTATTCTTTCTCTTTTTTTCTCTCATTTACCGTAATTTTAAATAAAGTGGCGACAATCAGCGAAAAACGTACATCCGGTGTGTTCTCACTACTTACAACAACAACAACTACTACTATTCCTGTTGCTTTGATTATAGTTGCCTTTTTTTCCTTCTTCTTTGCCTTCTTCTTCTCTCGTTTTTTTTCTATGCCGACAACAGAGGTTGCAAAAATGTATATTTAATAACTGGCAATCTAGAAATGAGTATTGTCGGAAGTAGCCTGCCAATGTTGTAGCCAAAGACAAAAAAAAATTAAAATCAGTGACCCGTATACAGTAGCGAGGGAAATAATCTCATTACTCGCCAGAAAAAAAGAAAGAGAGATCTTGTTGTTGTTGTTATGGATTGGCTTACATGAAAATAAAGAGTGTGAAAAAAAAGAAGAACAATAACAAAGCAACAAGTTCTTTTTAATTACCTGACTTTTTGTATCACAAACCTTTAAACTTTATTTTATTCAATAAAGTGTACTGTACAATATTAAATTATTGTTATTCTTTCAAATTTCTTATTTAATGACATTTGATGAAACAGCATGGGGTATGCATTTTTTTATTATTTCTCAAGATGATCTTTAAAAAAGATTATATAATAAATATATCGCTTCCGATCAAACACTTAAGCAATCTTCTCTAATCCTCTTCGGCTAAAAAAAGCCTTCGATAAAGTGTCATTATAAGTATTTAAAACAAAAACAAAATTGAAAAACAAAAAAGCTACAATTTTTAAATTTTTTTTTCAGATCTCTCAGGCCATACAGGTGTAAATCAATTAGGTGGCGTATTTGTAAATGGCCGGCCACTTCCAGATATTACAAGACAAAAAATTGTTGATCTTGCAAAAGAAGGAATGAGACCATGTGATATTTCAAGAATGCTTCAAGTTTCAAATGGGTATATTATTTGCAATTGATTAATAAAAATAATAAATAAAATTTCTACTTTTTACAGTTGTGTATCAAAGATACTATGCCGATATTATGAATCTGGAACAATTCGACCTCGAGCAATTGGTGGATCAAAGCCAAGAGTAGCAACAAATATTGTTTGTGATAAAATTGCTGCTTATAAAACAGAAACGCCATCAATTTTTGCATGGGAAATTCGTGATAAATTATTATCTGATGGTGTTTGTACAGCTGAAACTATCCCATCAGTATGTCTTCCCCCTTTTTTTCCCTTTATATATCTTTCTTTAACATTTATCGCTGTAGGAGGCTTTTTTTCTGATTTTCCCTTAAAAAATATTACCCCAAAAAGAGAAGAGTTTCTTCTTTCTAAACATATATATATAAAGAACTGCCTGAAGGGATTCACGTTGTGAGTGAAATCAAAGAAAAAAAAAGTTTTTTTTTGTTTTCATCGTTGCGCGGCGAGCACTATGTTAACACGGCCATCACCGGTTTTTGTCATTATGGCAAGTCTTCAACGTTAAAATTGAAGACAGTTGTATTTAAAATCGCGGTAGTCGTACAAACAGCACTTTTTTTTCTCTTGTCGATAACTAAAAACTTCTTTTAATGTTTTTTTCTTTTCTTTTTTTTCTTTCCTTCATTAAAAAAAGACAATTCCTTCTTTAGCTGCTGATCGAGGAATACTGTAGAGTCAAAATGTAATGATTTAAGTGTGTTTTTAGGTGTCATCAATAAATCGAGTGTTAAGAAATTTGGCTTCAAGAAAAGAGCAACATCAAACTGCAATGATGCAATCAGATTATTTTGAAAGGATAAGGTTTGATTCTTTTTTCCTAATTAATAGGATTTAATTTATTCCCGAATTTAAGCTGACAAAAGCTATGTAGTTTAAATTTGGATTAAATAAGTTAAGATTCAACAGAAATGCTACCTACCAGTTTTAAGGGAAACAATAAAATAAAATTGATTTTTAGAAATTACCAACCATGGTGTGGATGGCAGATGCCAATGCCTGGTGTTGGAATTCCAACTTTTCAAAATGTGCCCACTCTATCAACAGTTGATCCAAAAAAAGAATTTATTGGTTAGTTTATTTCCTTTCCCTATTCTCTTTTCTCTTTGTTGCAATAATACACCGGAAGCATCATCACAAAAATAGACAGAATATTTATAATCTGAAAAATAAATAAAATTTGTATTGTCATTAGTAGATCAAGATAATCATCGCACAACAGATCATAATGTTGAGGCTATTACATAATTTTAAGTGACAAGGCCAACTTTCTTTTCTCTCTCCAAAATACTTTTTCACGCCACGGATGCGATTAACTTTAAATCACTTTCGATATATTTTGTTAATATAATTAATGAAAGAGAAAGAAGAGCTAATTGTATTTTATTTTTTTGCCAAAATTGCGTAAATTGATTAAATTTTTCCGCAAAAAATTAACATTAGTTTATTTATTTATTTTTGCAAATTCCTTGAAATAACATTTTGTTGTAAGTAAATTATTTGTTTCACGTTTTTTAAAAAAAATAGAAAAAATTTAAAAGTAGCTTTAAAATGCTTTATTCTCCCACGCAATATTTCATTCTTGTCAAAATTTTTTAATTCAATTATGAACTAAACGCGCTAAAAAGAGGAAAAAGATATACCCATAAATTTTGACAGACTGTCATTATTTATATATTTTTTTCATAAACCAGTTGAAATTGCCCTTCATTTTTTTATTATTATTTTTTTTTATTCAAAAAAGAGCTGAGATTTTTTTGATGCTTGTGTTTTTTAACTGGTAAAAAAAATTTATGGAAGATTTTTTAAAGGAGACAAAAGAATATATATGCTGTTTGACATGAATATGGACTTTTCAGGCATTTCATTTCCTGTTTTTATATTTCTTTCAGACAATAGGATATTTTATTTTTTTAAAATTGACTCTTTTTTTAGTAGTTGTACAAGGAGTCAAGACCACCACAGTTACATCATCATAAAAAAAACGTTATTTTGTTTTAAAAAAAGTAAAAAAAAGATTTCAAAAAAGGAATACGTTGATAGCGAAATATTACCGTAGTCTTCTTTCTTTTAATTAATTTCATAAGCTGACCGCACTTTCTTTTTTTTCTGTCTCTTTCCTGTTCTATTACTTGTTATTTATCAACTCAGAAAGAAAGTAATTTTTGCCTACCTACTACTATCTACTAATGACGTTACCTCATAGACCTCGTGCAGCAGGTAACTTAAATCACGCTTGAAATATTTTTGATGTTAGTTTTATTTATTTCTTCAATCTTCTTCTTCTTCTTCTTCCCCCTTTCGTATATATTCATGTGTGCGCGAAGAACATTGACGTCTTCGTCTTCTTCATTTTCATGAGATGAGAGAAAAGATGCTGACAACCATCTATCGTCCCCTTCTTTTTTTGGGTTCTTTTTGCTGCTTTTATTTCTTTCTTTTTTTTTCATTTTTTTTCACCGTCTTTCTTTACATTCTTTCTTATGTCTTTCACTATCTAAATGAGCGTATTTGATGCGCAGTTCTAGAGGGTAGCTCCGCCTCTTAATATGGGCGGCTTTTGCCTTTCAGCCATTCGCATTCGAGAGAGCGAAGGAGAAAAAAAAACCGCAAACCCTTATCAGCAACATTATTGGTCTCGCTTACGGTTAATGTAGAAGTAGAAGGAAAAGAAGAAGAAAAAAAACGTTGATTCTATTTTTTTCCTCTATATAAAATTTTTTTTTGGTTTTGGTATACTCACTTTTTATCCATCAGTGTGTTATTTCATTTGTTGGGCGTCAAATAATTCTAGTTGGAGCGGCATTGAAAAAATATAAATTTTTTTTCATATACTGTTTTTTTATATTAAAAGCTATTTTTATTATTTTAAACAATTTATTGAGTTATATATATCAAATATTTCATTCTTTTCTGTTCCGTCTTTTTCGTCTTTATCATCATATAATTTAATGATGCAACCGGTGACTCCAAATATGGGGACAACAATAATGCCCCCATCATCTCGAAGAAATTTAAATAGTGTTAACGGAGTTCGTAATAAGATTATTGTTAAAACGGGTATGTTTCAAATTAATTCGGTCATTATTTTTCTTTTCTCTCCCCCTTTTTTTGGATTGTTAATTTATCAATAAACAATTATTTATTTGTTTATTTAATACTTTCGGCGTTAATCTAATTAAATATGATGTGCCATAAAGGGAGAATAGAATAGTGTGGTCATCACTATCTAAACACTTTCGAAAAAGGCATTGATTAAAAATAACAACAAAAAATTAAAGTTATTTAATTAGATGTGCTTTTAATTCGTAAATTGCATATAAAAGAAAGCGCAAAAAATTGTTAATTTATATTATTTTACATTAGTTAGGTAAAACGAATATCTTTTCTAAAAATCATATGTTCTTCCGGCAAGAAAATGTGATGAAAAAAAGAGAGAGAAAGAGATATATCTTTGTACAAAAAAAAGGTATCGGCCAAAATAACTGTCATTAAAGGATGTATATATTGACAATCATTTTTATTAAAAAAAAAAGAAATGTTGATAATAATAATAATGATGTGTTGAAAATAATGATGAGAGAGAGATTGAAATGCCTTTGCAATGCAATCTTTCTTTCCCCCCTCTTTTTTTTTGTTGAAGATGTCGAGGAACGGGATAAATGCGCGTGAAAAAAAATCTAAAAGAATTTTATCCTATTTTTTCATCTTCGACGATGATGACAAAAACATATATCCCTTTCCATTTTTGGCATCAAAAATTTAGAATTTGCTTTTAACTTTGTTTTTTAAATCAAATTTCTTTATAGAAGATGATCACAAACATCATGTTGATTCAGATGAAGATGCTGCAGCCAGAATGAGACTTAAACGAAAACTTCAACGTAACAGAACTTCCTTCACCCAAGAACAAATTGAAAACCTTGAACGAGGTTTAACATTACTGTACAATTTTTTCTTTTTTTTAAATTTCTTTTCTTTTTTCAGAATTTGAAAGGACTCATTACCCTGACGTGTTTGCCCGTGAAAATCTTGCTGCTAAAATCAATCTTCCAGAAGCAAGAATTCAGGTTAGTCGTTTTTTTTGCTTGTTTGATTTATTTTTATTTTAAATGTGTGAAAACAAAGATAGTCTAAAATAGTAGTCATTTTTTTCCCTTTTTTTCTCGTTTAATTCAACACTGCACAAAAAAGGGCTATTTTTTATTGCTTTTCTCATGCACTTGCGCATCACTTTTGGCGATCGGCACAGACGGGTAGAAATTTGTCAGTTTGTATGCAAAAAAAAACTACTGACTTTTTAGTTTTATTATCTCGTCCGGAACACTTATTTCTCTCGGGTGGTCCGATGCTCGTGCCTTTTTTTATTGTTGTTAAAAAAAAGTTAATGATTTTTGCGCAGAGGTTTTTTTTCCTCATCTCCTTTTAATTTTCTTTCTCTTTAACTTTTCTCAATAAAATAATAAAAAAAATTTCTGCAGAGCTGACGATATCAAAAAAGATCAAAAAACGCTTTTTTGCTTATTTTTTAAGTGTTTCAATGAATAAATTTCCTTTCTTTTTGCTACGTCTGTGCTGATTTCCAGGTGTGGTTTTCAAATCGGCGTGCCAAATGGCGTCGTGAAGAAAAAGCACGTGCCCAAAAACGTCCACATGGAATAGATGGAGCACAAATTGTTCAGCAACACAATGGAATCCCAACGCCAAGTAGTTCTGTTTCCTCAAGTGGCTCAGCTGGTTCAACAGCATCTGCGGCGTCGTCAAGCAACGGAAGCGGTGGTGGCCATAATACGGGATGTGGAGTATTATCTCCACAACATGCATCAATGCTCAATTCTCAAACACTTCAGTCTCAGTCAATTACATCAACAACCCCGCTTCTTACAAATGGTGATAATAATGCTGCACTTGCTGCTGCAGCAGTTGTAGCAAGTAATAATGCAAATGGAACAAATGGTAGCGCGAATGGAAGTACGGGTGTAAGTCCTGCAGCAACCCCAACTGCTCGATATCCCCATCAAACAATGGCATCTAATTTCATGCAACATGGAACACACATGTATGCAAATTTACCGAATACAATGGACCCTTATGGGTAAGGAATAATAATAAAATTAATACAAAAGCATTTATTAATAAATAAAACAGTAGTTACAGTTTTGCAATGGGTCATGCACAACAAGATTTCACTTCATATCAGATGTTCCCTTCTGCAGGCCGATATGATGCTTTTAATGTTAATGTAAATGTAAGTATCATTCAACAAATTTCCCACAGTAAATTAAAATTTAGCCATACGGGCGACCAATGCATCCTGCTCAACCAACTTTTCCAACGACAATGAATCACAATTCGATCTCAAACACCACTGTCCCAGGTAAGCCTAATGTTTTTCTTCTTCTTCTTCCTTCCCTTCTCTCTACAGTATATTTGTGGTTTTGAAACTCAGCCAAAAAAACAATAAACGTTGAGAATGAAAAAAAAACGAACGCTGTCAAAGCACTTATCTGTCGCCGGATTGGCTGTCATCAATTGTGCGTCGGGGGGTAGCAATAGACTTCTGGTGAAATTCTTTTTTTTGAAAAATAAAACGCAGCAGGTGTTTTGTTTGAACTGAGGAACTCTACTACTAAAAAATGGGAAGACTATGTGCGCTAAACTTGTCAGCACTAATTAACGTCAAAGTATCTCCTTATGCCGTTAAATATTGTGGAACGAAGCTTATTTCTTTTTCCTTTTTTTCAAAATAAAGAGCTGGTATTTTTTCAAAAACAATTTTTTCAAACAAATGCTCCTTTTATTTACGATATACTAAAACAAAGACAAAAATATTATTCATATATTTTTTATCCTAAATTTAATATAAATGCAAATTTAAACAAAATTTCAAAAACCCATTCCAAAACAATTTTATAAAATTCTACCAATAATTTTTTTCAGGTCTTAGCGCAAGTCTAGTCCTTGGTATTGATCAACCTTCGAATCTTCAAGACCTCTCAGATGTTCATCCTGATCCATCATCACTTTACTGGAGACATCAGTAAAATAAATAAAAAATTCAAAATTTTTTTTCCAAGCCTCAATAAGAGTCTTCTCGACTCAATTCAGTCATTAAACTGTGATCGCAAATTGCAGAGAAAATACCAGTCTTGTTATTTTTATTCATGTTATTTTTAAAAAATTAAATGTTTTTCTTTCCATAACTTTTAGCAATTTATTGCTACTTATTTTTGTTATCTCCCAGTGTATAATAGACAAAAAATGTCTTTGTTTTTTTTTCTAAATTTTTTTTTGTAACATTGTTTTTTTTGTCTCAATATCCTTCTTTATACTTTTTTTTATCTATCGTTTATTTTTCATGATTCGATTTCAAATTTTTATGTGTATTGTTAATGATTAGCACAGTCTGGCTATGCTTCTTTTTTCTTGCATGTCATTCATATCAAACTTTTTTTTAAAAGTGAAATAAATACAAACGTTCAAAAAAGGCCAATCATAGAAATATTTACTGTTTTTTTGTTATAAAAATTTTTTTGTTAGACATTTTATCGTCTGTTCAGGTCCCAAAAAAAGAAGTTTTCACCTTTCGTATAAAAAAAGAAGTATATTTTTATTATCTAAAGTGTTCGGTCGGAGCCTTTTGTCCTTCATAAATCAAAAGCTGATATATAGCTTTTGCATTTTTTAATTTGATTTCTAACTTTTATTTTCTTAATTTCTCACAAACATTTCATTTTTATACTTTTTTCAAAAAAAGTTTTTTTATGGTTTTTTATTAAATGGTAACAATAAAAAAATTTTTCTTCTTTTTTTAAAATCAAATTTTTTTCTTATAAACATGCAACCCATAGGGTATATAACTGAGAATCTATCTTTTTTTCTAAAAAATTCATTTTTATTTTCTCCTTCATATTCAGTTACCGTGTCAATCGGCATTTGTGATCTGTTGCTGCTGACAAGAATGATGCGCACTCACGCGAAAGCAAGGGGGGAGCGCCTTTTACAACAACGACGCCTCGCGCATTCTGAGTGACACGCGCCTGATATGTTTTGACAGGACGGCAAATTTGCGTTAACTTTCAACCATCCACCGGTTTCTCGCCCTCACTTCCGTGCTTTTTGGCGCCCGACGCTTTTTGGGACTTGCTTTAAAACCATTCATTCTTTTTTAAATGAGAGAAAGAAAAAACATTTTCACAAAAAAAAAACAATTTAAAAAACACACACATTTAATTGATAACATTATAAAAAAAATTTATAAGGTATTTTTTTGGATGTTGAACACATTATCATCTATCTATCATTTTGAATATAACCATCCAATAAATCAAAAAACGACAAGAAAAATGATGGAAGAGTCCGATGCCGCAAGTTATTGTTGGTGTCGGGGGTATAAATATTTTTATAAAAATGTTGTTGACCATCATCAAACAATTTTTGTGGTCATTTATCATTCAAGGTGTTAAAAAATATAAATATATCATCATTCAATGAATGAATGAATAAATAAAAGAGTGAGAAGAAAAAACGTCTTCTCTTGCAATAAAAAGAAGAAAAAACGAATCACATAAAAAACGTATTTTTTTTCTCATGTCTTTGAAAAAAAATGATTTTAATGATTTCAAAAATTCCAAAGCGATGACCAAAGAGAGACTTGTTTTTCAGAGTCGTATTGAATTGATTTTTTTTAAAAACCGACAAAAAAAAGATGCTAAAAAAGGATATACACATCATTGATCAGTTGAAATATTATTGGAGATATGAAATGTTGCTTTAAAGTTATTTTTGTGATAACTTTGGTAATTTTTGTTGCAGATGCTTTTCAATTGAGGAGGTCTGTAATACTGTAAACGTGATTGATGATAATTAAAAGATTATCTGATAATTTTAGTCGTCGAAATGTTCCAAATCATCTTGATCATGCTTCAAAATTATTGAAATTATTTTTAAAAATGGCTGAAAATGTTCCATTATCTGAAAATAAGTCAGCTCAGCCTACTGTAAGCATCGTTCTTTTTTTATTTTTTATAGTTTCATAAATATTGTTTTTATGATAGCAGCAACCAATTAGTTATAAAATTATTGATAAAACTGAATTTGCTGCAAATAAGGAAATTCTTACAAATGTTTTTGAAAGTGATATTGTTATGACCGAAGATCAGATGTTAGATGTCATTGGAGCATTTCAACAACGAGTTAGTAAGTTTTCTTTTCTTCTTCTTCCTTTTTTTCTTGATTATGGTAACATTCTTTTTCTTCTTTCTTTCTTTTTTCCGATGGAACAAAACTTCGAAAAAAACGGAAGTCTATTGCTGGAAATTCTTACCGCTGGGCAAATCATACTGTTCCTTTTGTCTTTCGTGACAAAGACCCAAAGTGGCAGATTATAGTATGGAATGGAATGCGAAAATGGGAAGAAGAAACATGCATAAAATTTAAACAATTACATCCACAGACAAATGAAAAAGATTATATTTATATTTTTAAAGGTGGGGGATGTTATTCAAGTGTCGGAAGGATTGGCGGTCGACAAACTGCTTCAATTGGATATGGTTGTGAATCTGTATGAAACCACAAAAAAAAACATCTAGAAGCATAATTTTATCACAATTTTGTCATTTTAGGCCGGAATTGTTGCACATGAAATGGGTCATGCATTAGGTTTTTGGCATGAACAAAATAGAGGTGATCGAGATGAATTTATTAATGTCAATGAAGATTTCATTTTACGTGGAACAAAAGGAAATTTTGAAAAACGTTATGATATTGAAAGTACTGATATTCCATACGATTATTCATCAATTATGCATTATGGCTCACAAGCGTTTAGTAATGACTATAAATATGTTACGGTAGAAACGAAAGATCACAGATATCAACATACAATTGGACAACGTTCTGGTTTATCCTTTACTGATGTTAAACAAGCAAATATGATGTACTGTCGTGGTATGCAAATTTAAAAAAAGTTAACAAAAAATAATTTTTCTTCAGATATTTGTCCCAACAATATTACGGATTGTAAAAATGGCGGTTATCAAGATCCAAAGAATTGTCTCATTTGTAAATGCCCCACTGGATTAATCGGAGATTGTACAATTTTGGCTCCTTCAACTCCGGGCTGCGGTGGAGAAATTTTTGCCCTTCCAACCTGGCAACTTTTGACAAGTTTTACAGTTGGAAAATGTTTCTGGCGTATTAATGCACCAACAAATCAAAGAATACATTTTGAAGTTGTTCATTCTTTGTACAGTTGTGATTCGTCATGTTCAGAAAACTTCCTTGAAATTAAACATACTAAAAATTGGCAGCAAACAGGCTTTAGGTAAGTCGTTTGGATTACTGTATGTAATAAAATTATATAATTTCAGGCAATGTTGCAGAGCTGTACCTGGCACAATAATTTCAGAAACAAATCAAGTGATAATTTTTTCCAATTCAAAATCTGCACCAGCAAATTTTACTATTCGTTACATTATTGGTACAATAGTTGGAATCGTTTATTAATAATAGTAATATTTTCAGATTCTCCAACACTACCACCTCCGCCTCTTGCACCATGGGAAGGTGATGGTCTTACTTCATTCTTAGGAGGAGAAATTGGCATCGATAATACTCTTGAACATTATATTTTCAATGATTTTCCAAAAATGTTTAAACGTTCTAAACCATCCCCTGATAAGCCACTTGATTTGTTGACACCTTTTGTTACAAGTTTTTTGCGAAGCATTAAACAAAATAATAAATAAATTCATAATAAAAATTCATTAAAGTGTTCATTATTGGTTCTAGATATAAATTATACTAAAGAAAAAAGAAAGATCGAAGGCACTAAAAATAAAACTAAATAGCCTAACAAAAATGGCACACAATAAAAAAAGTAAAACTAAAAACTTGGAGCACCAGTGAGATACCGAATTTTTTCATAAGAAATCCAAAATGTTAAAGACCAAGGAGCCATTCGAATATAGGTTGGAAGGAATCCACGATAAAGAGCCCAAAATCCTTCTGTACGAATAATATGCATTAAACAATCGAATGAGCCTTTGTAGATACGAGTTTGTTGATTACTAAAATAAAAAACTATTATTTTAAGAAGAGAAAATTCACCAAAATCTTACTGTTGATGATCATGTACATGCCGCAATTGATCCATAATTCGAGTTTTTACAACATCTGAAGGGGTTGATGCAATAGCTGCAGCTAAACCTGAACAAGCACTTGAACATCCATGTGTTAAGAAATCATCTTTCATATTTGTATTATGCAAAAGCCAATGCTTTGTACGATCATATGTAGCCAAATCTAAAAAATGCTTAATCACAAAAAATTGGAGCAACTAAAAAAATTACCAGCCATATTCAATAAAGCTGCTCGTTGACAATTTGGAATCCACCCAATCCATAAACCAGAAATACCATTTGTACGATACAAAATCCTACAAGCATGCCAAGTACTTTTAAATCGAGGTGGAAGATTTTGAAGTTTACGTAATCCTTCCATTTGCATTTGGACTTTAATCAAATCTGCAGGACTTGCAACAAATTGAGCAATTGCACCAGAGAATGCACCAGAAACCATAGATTTCCTGTAATAAATGGTTAAACAAAAAGAAAACAAAAAATATATCTAAAGCTTACCATACTGCAAATTCCTTTTTATTTGGATCTTTCCAATTTGAACGCATTACTTCTAAAGAATTTCATTATAACACAAGAGTCACTTAAAATCTAAACTAACTAACCATATACACCCATTCGAATACCGGTATAAACTAAAAAATAATTTAAAGATATAAATATGTACATAAATTTAAGTTTAAACTTACCATAATGTCGATATATTGCTGGTGCAATTCCTTGCCATAAGCTCAATAAACCTTCATGTCTTGCTGAATATTAATTCTATACTATTATGTTTTAGTAAATACAAGCTTCTTACCAATATTATAAGTAACTTTCAGCATTCCACTCGGCTTCTTTGGTATAATTCCAGGTACCGCATGAGTTTGCAATCGTGTCTTCGTAATATCTAATGGATATGTGACTAAAAAATTACCAAATTCAAAACTAAAAAAGATGACAAAAGATATAACTTACCCGTTTCTGCAACCATTGCAGCAGTACACGATAATACATATTTAATTGCAATACTTTTTGCACTAGTACTATTGCTTAAATCATTTACAGGACCATGAGGCATTATTATTTTATATAATTTTTAAGATTAATAAAAACAATTTTTATAAACATAAAAGCAAAGAGATTTCATACTATTTGTTAGCTAATCTTGAGGGGTGCAACTTTTCATGGCTTTTCTTTTTAACATTTTGAATTGGCATAATGTCTACAACAAAATGCTTGTACGTTTTTAACCATTCAAAAAAGCATGTTGCTTTTAAAAAAATCTTTGAAACAAACAGGCAATTTTGTAAAAGTGATTTTGCTTTTTCCTTATTTTTTTCTCTAAGAATTTTGTAAAACCAAACTTCTACATTGGAACACTATTTTGCCTTTGAACAATGTTTTTTTTATCATATTTACTGTAGTCTACCGTAATTTATGTTGTTACAGTATTTTCATGGATTACGGTAAAAGCTAATCAATTCTTTTAAAAAGTGACATTTTGTTTAACAAACAAATTAAGGAGATGAATTTAATTTCGGAGATTAACATTACTTATGTTTTCGAAACACAAATATTGCTAAAAAGGTTGAAAAAAATTTCAAAATAAAAATTTTATTTTTGGATACCTCAGTGCCGCCACTTTTGGTTCTGCTTCTCAAAAGAATTTTAAACTTTGAAAAACTCAAAGAGGCCCACGTTTTTTTTGGTTTCCAGATACACGACAGATGTTAATGAAGTTGCGGCACTGGGATAGACGCCATTAAATAGTTTGATCGAATAGAATTTTACTTCTTCTGTTTAGTACTGTATATAAGTTTGGCCATACCTGGGTAGGTAGTTGTTGAAAATCAATTTTTCTTGCACCATTCAATGAAGGAATTTTTAACAATTGCTACTATTTGCCCCAGGGTTTGTTGTTCAGCACCATTTTAATTTCAATTCCCAATAATATTTTTTCTTTGAAATTTCGCGGCAAGCGGCATCCTTTGATCTTCGGAAACCCCCTTTAAACTTTTCGAGGTTTCCCCCCGTTGCCATTGCGGGCCTCCAGCTACTTGCAATGGCAAAATAAAAGCATTGTTTTTTAAACTTTAAATTTTTTAAACCACAAAAAATATAATGGTTGCATTTAAATTTAAACATTGCTCAAGTTTTATGTTTTGTATTCATTGCCATCCTCATAAACACAATCTTAATAATTTACTATAATTTCGAATATTACTGTAATTGTTTTGTTATTTTTACAGTTGATTATATTTGTATCGGCTCTTTCAAAAATTAATCTTTGATAAATTTTATTTCTTTTTTTTGTTTCAAAATTATTCGTTTTTTTGGCGCAAAAACTTTTGCGGCAGTGTATTTCTTTTTTTTCAAAATGATGTTGGTTCCCAAAGAGTTTTTTTTGTTATACGGTGATTCGATGTTAGTCCGCATTTTTAATGAAAAAAAAAACAAAAGCACTCGATTTCAAACAGTGTAATGTGTTAAAGGTGTTGCCGTTTTGAGCAGATCCTTTTTTTAGGAAGTAAAAAATTGGAGAAAACTTCTTTTTCGTTTTTAACCTTTTAGAATTTTGATTTGTTTTTTCATTTGCCTGTCGCATTTGCATGCTTAAGAAAAAAATTGTTTTTCAAAGCAACAGTAAGCATGGCACCGGGCCGGGCCTCAAATAAAAAAGCTTGAAGCCCGGGCCGGGCTTTCTTTTAAACGGTCCGGGCTTAGATTTTCGAAAATTTCCAAAGGGGGGAACTACGTAAAAATTAACAAAAAAAAGAAAACCGGGCCGGGCTTTTTTTACGGACCCGGGCCGGGCCTCTAAAAAGTCGGCCCGTTGCCATGTCTAGGCAACAGGTAAAAAGAAATGTCCGTCACGTAGGAATTTGCTCTAATGATTATGTCCCTAAATTCTTACCCCCACTTTCCCAATAAAAAACTGTTTAAATGGAACATCCCTGAAAGCTGTTTTTGAAAATCTGTCCCTCAAAATTCATTTTTTTCCCAAATATCGTGTCCCTGAAAATTAGTCCCCAAAAATGTTTGCTCTAATATGATTCTTATATAATTCAGTATAACTAATTTTTAAGTTTTTCTGTGATAGCTAAGAAAGAGGCAATTGCTTTTTAAAAGCTCCAAGGGCGATTTATTTTTAATGTTAAAAAAAGCGCGAAAACATCAAAAAAACAACAACGGTCGAACACGTCTCTTTTGGTCAAGCCCGGGCCGTGGTTTTTAGTATTGGTTATGTCCGTGCCTATTCTCATTGCTCGCTATGACTTTCTTTCAACATTGAATGCACAGACGCCGTTAATAAGAAAAAGGGGATGCTGATAGTTTTTCCTTCTTCAGGCTCTGGAATCATATTTCCGTTATAAGAGTGTTTGTGTAAACCAGATGTGCAATTAATCTTATTGTTGCTTAGTGATATCCACATAAAAAAATTTTTGGTAAAAAAATTTATATCAAAAGTATTGAATTACTAATCCTTTGTTTGTCCTAAATAGTTTCATTTTTAACAATTTGAGCAATTTTTCAAGAGTCTAAAAAACTATGTGATTTTTTTAAATTGAAGTTAAAAATTTTGTAAATGGCAAAAAATATTATTTTTTTTTTGTAAATTGATCTATATTTTTGTTATCGATAATAGTTTTATTACTGTCTTTCCAAATTATAAAAACAGGACACACTCTATTTTTTGTCAACTAAGTGAGGATTTTTTTGTTCAGTCAGGAAAAGGCACATCATTTTTTGAAGATGCCATTGTTATCTTTCACTGCATTGTTTGTATTTGGCAGACCACCCAACCACAACCAGCTGAGTTGAACTCAATGTACTTAATTATTTCTTTAAGGAAAATATTCTTTAGTAGCACATGGTTGTGATAGATTTAAAAAAATAAAAATATTAGGGTAGTCAATAAGTTCTGTCCGCTGTTTGACAAGCTGGCATTTTAAAATTAACAGGACAACCTGAAGTAAAATTTTGCGTATGGGTAGCCTCATGGGTTGTGCAATGGGGGTTAAAAGGTTTTTTGTGGAATTGGAATTTTTATGGAATTTTCAGGGATTTACGTAGCAAGGTCCGAAATTTTCAAAATTCTCGAGGAACGAACTCTGTAAAAATTCAAATTTAGCAGTTCAGCCAGGACACTGTTCTAATAGATTTTAAGGGTTTTGGAATTTTAAGGAATTTTCTCGAATTTTCGTGGAATTTTCAATGGTGGGGGTACTGTAACTCGGATTTTTCAAGGAAAATATTTTTTATAGCACTCCAGTGTCATGAAAAATGATAAGAAAAATATTATTCATTGATTACTGGACACAATAGTATTAATTAGAATACAAAACAGATTTTTGGAATCTTCTTCAAGGGCGTAGCCAGGGTAATCGATATTATATCTTCGTAATGATTTGACAAAGGGCACGTGCCCGTTGTCAAATCATTACGAAGATATAATATCGATTACCCTGGCTACGCCCTTGATCTTCTTGAAAAGGTTACGGTAGGTTCACTTGTTTAACAAGCTTTCCCAAAGCTTTCCAAAATTTGCATTTTTATGCGAAAATCTTTGACACGGCATTTTAACACACTCCCCCGTACCCATTCTGATGAAAAAAATCAATATTTATCAGATTCTTTTTTTTATAAATAAAATTTTGACTTTTACTTTTTTTGAATTTTTCACGTGGTCCCCTCTTAGAATGAGAAATTCTTCACGTGAAAAATTTCGGGGTGCGCATTTTCATTTCGGAGGGGGCACGCCTTTGATCTTTTGCAGCCTTAACATGGGCGCGGCAAAAGATCAAAGGATTTTCTCAGTTTTGGAGGGCCAGGTGCCCCAAATGCCCCCTCCATCTCTACGGCCTTGCTTTTAATTTTAAGCTTTATTTGCCAATTTTTCTTTCACTCTCTTATGTTGGCCCGTCAATGAGTTCTTTTTTCGCGGGCATTTTTCTCATTGATTATTTTCCTTTTTTTAACTTACTTTATATCTCCATTACCGTTTTCTCAAAAAAGCTTTTCTATCACTGTTATTAAAAAAAGATTTATATGCAGTTTTTTCAATTTCAAAGCCAATTTTTGTCCTTTTTTAACACGGCACGAACAATGCTTTTTCCATTAATATAAGAAATATCGGTAAAAAGAAAGCTTGTAAGGCTTTTTTTGGAAACGTTTTTCCGTCTAAAAATTAATATCTATCTACAGTAAGAAATTTCCGTGTATAACAAATGGCCACGCGACTTATTTATTAACAGATTTTTGCCTTTTTTCAATTTCAATACTCTTTCATTTTAGGATCTTTAACCCCAAGGATAAATAAAATTAATTAGTTGAAATGGGAAAGGATGATCCATGTTCATCGAAAACGGTCATGTAAGTTTTGAATACATAAATTTATATAAATTTTAACAATACATTCTTTTAGACGGGATCCAACCAGCAGCAAAAAGAGGAAAAAGAAGAGATTGAATAAAGTAGTAATTTTAAGATTTATAAAAACAATTGCTGTAAACAAATTTTTTTAGGGAAGTTCGAACACTGATGCCATGGATACTGAGGTGACTTTTTTTTGAAAAATATTATAAAATTTGTGTAACCATGATTTTTGTAGGATACGACTGCTAACATCAATATTTCAAATTCACCTTCAACAATTAGCCGAAATAATAGTTCTTCAAGAACACCTTCTCCACATCCAACATTTAAATGTTTGGATGAGGTTAAGAGTAATCCAATTGCTGATCTCGTTTCTGTAACAGATTTTGAAAATTTACTAAAGCCTAAAGGTTATTTTATAATCATTTTTTGTCATGAAATATAACGAAAACATAATTACAGGCATTCCCCCAGATGCTGAATCAGTTAAATGTCATTTGGCAAATCATTTATTAAAAGATAAACCTTTGCCTCGAAATTTAAAATCCCGTAAACAATACACTTCGAAACATATTCCTGATTTACCAAATAAAGATTCTACAACTTTCACAGTAAATGAAGATAATTGTGCCAACACCAGTCAAATTGCTGAAGTTGATGATGGTGATGAAATTATTGGTGAATCATCTGCACAAGAGAAAGAAGCAATTTCTGTACAGCCTGTTAAACAACCTACTGTTAAGATTATCAATGAAAATGTTACACAACAAAAAATTTCTGTCAAATTTTCATATGCAGTTGAATCAACATCACCTAAAGCAAAAAGGCGAAGAAGTAATACATTTAATTCATCTGCAACAACAACCCCTAACATTGAAGAACCTGGTGTCATGCAACCTCCACATGTTCAACAAATTCTTGATAGAAATTCTCGAAGTCGTGAACTTCCAACTTCCACGAGCAATGATTCTGATGTAATTGATCTCCAAAATGAACCTGCCGCTTCAACCTCTGAAAATCAAAGCATTCTTGAATCTCGTGCAGCAAGGGCAAAATCATGTAAAGTTATTCGTCGAAATCTTAAACCAAAGAAGACAAGTTCGTTTTTAACCCCTAAAAATTAAAAGCTATAATAATGACGTCCTTTTCAGCTTTTGAATGTGCTTGGATTGATCCAAATCAAATGAAGCCTGCCAATCCAAAAGGAAAGAAAAAATGGACCTTTTTGTCCAAAGTTGAAAATGGAACTAAAATTGCTGGAAATCGTCAAAAAGGAATGATGTTTCATGAATATCGCTTGCCTGGAAAGCCAGAACCATTTTCAAAAGAATCTGCTAAATATTGCGTCCAATTTGTTGATACTAAAGCAGAATATGGTGATCGAGAACGGGAATACTGGAAAAGAGCCAATATGGGCGCCCCACCACATGAATATTTAAAGAAGGAATGTGATGGCAGACCAAAGAAAGCCATTCCAGCAAAAGAATATTTTCAAAGAATCTTGGGTGGTCGACCACGTTCGAACAGCTGCTCCACTTATACAGAATATGAGCAAATTTACAAGCAAAAGAATAGGCTTGATAAGCCATCCACAAAGAAAAGCTACAAAGTTCATCCAAATGAATTAACTCGAATGTTTGGTCGCCGCTCAAAATCTGCTGATAAACTTGGGTATACTCGAACTGAACTATTTACAAAGTACATTTGGAGAAAATTTAATGTTGCAAATTTGAATCTGGAAGCCCAGTTCATGTTCTCCTTTTTAAGAAAGTATGATGAAGGAAAATACTATCAAACTTTTGCTGTTTTTTGGGCTGAATATCACAAGATCCTTGAAGAAGAATGTAAAAGAAGTGGCAAAGAATTTGTGGTTCCAACAATTTGGAATGTAATTCCATATGCATATAAAAGATTATCTGATACCGAAGCAGCAAAAATTGCTCCAGAACCTTCAAGAATGAATTCAGCCAATTGGATTATTGATTTAGCTGAACAAATTCTTAAAATTTTTTGTTATGATGCTAAACCAATGTTGTCAATTATTCAACCAATGCATGATGAATTGTTAAAAGATCCACTTATTAATTCTGCCGCAAAAAATGCATTGAAGCATCAGGCATACGAGAATTTTAGTCTTAAACAATTTTTTATTAATTATTTAAATGGTAATAAAGAAGCTCATCGAATTTGGGAAAATCGACGTGATATTCTTGTTCAAGCTCGTTTGGTTGAGAAGCGGTTTCTTGGAATTGAGGGGATCAATGATTTTCTTCCCCCTCAATTCAGAGCAAAAACCGTTAGCAAAATCCCTGAAGATCATGTTATCTTCTTAAATGATCAGACCTTATGGATGAATGAACAGATGGTTGAAATTCGAGAAAGAGAAGAAGCTGAAAGACTAAAAGAAGAAGAGGTTTCTTTTTTTTAAAATTATTTTCTTTTGTTCTACAGTAATGTTTTTTTGTAGAAAGAAAGACGAGCAAAAGCTAAAGAAGATTCACTTTTGGCAGAAGAAGTATCGAGGATTGAAAATGGTCTTGAAACTGTATTTTACGAATTCATTGATGATCCTGAACCTTACTGGGTAAAGAAAAAGGCCCCTCCTAAAAAACCTGCTGCCACGTCTAAAGGTCGTACTCCTGCAAAGCCAAAAGGTCGTAAACAACAAAGAGGAAGAAAACGAAAACACGCTGAAGTTGAAGCTGATGAAAATTCTGAAACTCCTGAAGTTAATACTCAAGATCGTGATTTTTCTCCTGAATTATCAGGATCATATTTATGTCAAAGAGTTAGTTTTCCATACAAAAACACATTACTGTGAAATATAATATTTTTATATAATTTTTAGGATAATGAACAAAGTCTTTTATCAGAATCTTTTGCTTTGGATAATACTGTGGATAATACCGCTGATAATACAATGGATGGAACAAGTTCAATGGATTTTGATCAAGAAGAGACAAAGAAAGTTGAATTTACTGCAATGTTTGATATGCAATGTCTACCACAACAAGCATTTCCTGAAGCTATTGTTACATGTCCACAAAAAGAAGAATTTGTTTGTGAACCATTTATTGCCAAACCTTTGTCGTCTACTGCTCTTTCTGAACTTTCAAAGATCAATGCCAAAGAGGTTATGATGAATCAAAAACAATCTGAAAATGTAGTAGATCAATTCCCAGAAACTTTAGTTCCACCGTATCCTGCCGATTTAATTCAAAATGAATTTTATGATAGAAGCATGAATGCAATGGATGAAGATGAGATTCTTCGAGAATTTTTAGAACCAGAAGCTTTTCACATTGGAAGACCACACACAACACAACCAAATCATTCACAAAATGTTGAAAGTCAACCTTTAATTCATCAAAAAGAAGTTAATCTTCCAGAAAGTGTTGGAATCTCTGCTTACAAAGAACCTGTTCCTGATGTTGCAGTTGTGAAAGAGCTTGAAATTGGTGACCGTATTCCAGAAGAAAAAGACATTCGTCCAGCTGAAGACTTTGAAGCTAAAAAGGCCGTTTCTCAAATAAATTCGACAGGTAATTCACTTTATCCTTTAAATTATATATTTTAAAACTAATATCTTAGAAGCTGAACCTCGAAGACTAGAAGAGGAAGCTCTTTTACAATCAACTTTTGATGATTCTGATTTACTTGATTATGATGATTTGGAATTAGATTTTCCGATGAAAGCTGTTAATTCTGACAATGATTCACACATGGCTGAAATTACTGTACCCGAAACTGATCATTCAACTTCTTCTGCTCTTTCTGAACTTTCAAAAATCAATGCCAAAGATGTTGTTATTAATCGAAAAGAATCTGAAAATGTAGTAGATCAATTCCCAGAAGCTGTAGTTCCACCGTATCCTGCCGATTTAGTTCAAAATGAATTTTGTGATAGAAGCATGAATGCAATGGATGAAGATGAGATTCTTCGAGAATTTTTAGAACCAGAAGCTTTTCACATTGGAAGACCACACACAACACAACCAAATCATTCACAAAATGTTGAAAGTCAACCTTTAATTCATCAAAAAGAAGTTAATCTTCCAGAAAGTGTCGAAACAATTCAAGATGATCGAGTTCAAAATGTTGAAAGTCAACCTATAATTCTTCAAAAAGAAATTAATCATCCAGAAAGTGTTGGAATCTCTGCTTACAAAGAACCTGTTCCTGATGTTGCAGTTGTGAAAGAGCTTGAAATTGGTGACCGTATTCCAGAAGAAAAAGACATTCGTCCAGCTGAAGACTTTGAAGCTGAAAATGCTGTTTCTCAAATAAATTCGACAGGTAATTCACTTTATCCTTTAAATTATATATTTTAAATTAATATCTTAGAAGCTGAACCTCAAAGACTTTCCCGTGAAGACAACGCTTTCGAACAAGCTCTTCGGGCGTCAAATTATGAGGCTGAGTTACTTGATTATGACGAAGATGGATCAGATTAAAACAAAATATCATCTTTTAACCTCACTGCTAACAACTCGAACAAAAAAGAACTTTGATAATTTTACTATTATTTTTAACTTGTTATTCTGTCTTACTTTTTCACTTGTTTTTTGTTAATTTTGTTTTTTTTCTTATGTATCTCTTTAAAATTGTATTTATTTTATTACACCACTTTTATTGTATCGTTTGTATTTCGCTTCCTTGGAGGCATATTCTTTTTAGAATAAATTATATTATATTAGATTTTCCGATGAAAGCTGTTAATTCTGGCACTGATTCACACATGGCTGAAATTACTGTACCCGAAACTGATCATTCAACTTCTTCTACTCTTCCTGAATTTTCAAAAAACAATGCCAAAGATGTTATGATGAAGATGAGATTCTTCGAGAATTTTGAGACCCAGAAGCTTTCAACATTGGAAGAAAAAATGCAGAACCAAATCTTTTACAGTTGCACTAATACTATTGTTTTGTTAATTTTTAAGATTAATAAAAACAATTTTTATAAACATAAAAGCAAAGAGATTTCATACTATTTGTTAGCTAATCTTGAGGGGTGCAACTTTTCATGGCTTTTCTTTTTAACATTTTGAATTGGCATAATGTCTACAACAAAATGCTTGTACGTTTTTAACCATTCAAAAAAGCATGTTGCTTTTAAAAAAATCTTTGAAACAAACAGGCAATTTTGTAAAAGTGATTTTGCTTTTTCCTTATTTTTTTCTCTAAGAATTTTGTAAAACCAAACTTCTACATTGGAACACTATTTTGCCTTTGAACAATGTTTTTTTTATCATATTTACTGTAGTCTACCGTAATTTATGTTGTTACAGTATTTTCACGGATTACGGTAAAAGCTAATCAATTCTTTTAAAAAGTGACATTTTGTTTAACAAACAAATTAAGGAGATGAATTTAATTTCGGAGATTAACATTACTTATGTTTTCGAAACACAAATATTGCCAAAAAGGTTGAAAAAGTTTCAAAATAAAAATATAATTTCTGGATAACCCGGTGCCGCAACTTTTTTCGGCTTCTAAAAAGAATTTTAAACTTTGAAAAACCAAAAGTTGTGCATGTTTTTTGGTTTCCAGATACACAACAGATGTTAATGAAGTTGCGGCACTGGGATAGACGCCATTAAATAGTTTGATCGAATAGAATTTTACTTCTTCTGTTTAGTACTGTAAATAAATTTGGCCATACCTGGGTAGGTAGCTGTTGAAAATCAATTTTTGTTGCACCATTCAATGAAGGAATTTTTAACAATTGCTACTATTTGCCCCAGGGTTTGTTGTTCAGCACCATTTTAATTTCAATTCCCAATAATATTTTTTCTTTGAAATTTCGCAGCAAGCGGCATCCTTTGATCTTCGGAAACCCCCTTTAAACTTTTCGAGGTTTCCCCCCGTTGCCATTGCGGGCCTCCAGCTACTTGCAATGGCAAAATAAAAATGTTGATTTTTAAACTTTAAATTTTTTAAACCACAAAAAATATAATGGTTGCATTTAAATTTAAACATTGCTCAAGTTTTATGTTTTGTATTCATTGCCATCCTCATAAAAACACTTTTAAAGGACGTTTATTGTATCAGTCGAGAATTTCTTGGCATTAGGAAAATTTTTTTGTCTCAGAATCGGCTGAAAATGTGTTTCTAGGGTAATTTGGGTCTAGGAATTTGAATTTCGTCATAATATATACAGAGTTTCTTCTGGTTGATTCTGAGATTCAGAATCCATGACCCAGAATCTGGATTCTGACTCCACATTTTTCGAAAAATCTCAAAAATGATACAATTCGAAAGGACGTGGTGAGTCAGGAAAACCCACAAATATTTATAAAACTGATATTTTAAGTTGATTGCAAATGTACAGATTTGATGTAGGTGGACTAAAACTTTCCAAAAATGCTACAAATAAATGATATTTCATAATAAATGTCACCAGAAAGCGATTTATAGTCGTTTTCTGAAGTTATGAATTTTTTGATGTTGGAGATATTGAATTTTGCTGAAGTCGACAAAAGTAGCACATGAACAATTTTTTTTCTTCCCCCTACTTTTTTAACCTTATGTTATTTTTTGATGCCCAACCAGTTAAAGTTTATACCTTCTGGTAAGTTGTAAAAATGGATTTTAGAACTCAATTACCGTAATTTTAGGCCATTTTGAACTTCTCAGGGGCATAAAACCATTTAAAGGACGAGATCCATCGTGAATAAACTTTTTTTTGCAAAAATCAGGGACTAATTGGAGCTGCTTTTTTCTTCCCTTTTTTGCAGCTGCAATGAACAAAAAAACAAGCTCCAATAAAGGTGTTTTCGAAATAAAAAAATGAAGCAATTGAAAGATCTCCTTTAACTTTAAAACTAACTAAAAATCATACTTTTTCATCATTCATTATTAGTTTTGTGGCTTTGATGGCTGCTCATGAGCTTCTTCTCAACTTTGCTGATGTCTAAATTTTCTATTCCAATGGTCCTATTTTGGGCTATATATTTTCTTTGTGTCGCTTTAATGATTAAGGCTTATTCATTGCACTAATATTTGAGTCTTCAGAATTAAAAGTCAGAAACAAATATAGATTTTTTTAACGTGCTATCACCAAGGATACGGTACTTTTAAATTAAACGAATTAAATGGTTAACACAAATCCAAAGTTTGGGCGACGTCGTTTTCCCGGAAATATATTTGAGGACGGCATATTTGGGGAAAGTTGTTTAACGTAGATTTTTGCAGCAGCAGCAGACACGGTTTCAAATGCGGCTCTTTTTTCGTGATGCTTTTTATTAGAAAAACTTGCCGCTGAAAAATTTAAAAAACTTCTCATCTATAATGTAAAATTAAAAATTACCGTAAATAAAGGAAGAGTAATCCAAATTAGTACTTTTAATTATTTAAAGCTAAATTTAGTATGCTGTGAATTATACTTTTGTATATAACAGAACTAACCGTCGGGAACTAAGTGTCGGGAACTAAGGGTCGCAGCGACACTTAGTTCCGGAACTAACTGTCCGGAAACTAACTGTCGCGGAACTAAATGTCATTTTTCCAAATATTGTGTCCCCAAAAATGTTTGCTTTAATACCAGACGCAGCGCGCCCCGAAGGGGCGCGCTGCGGTTGTTTACGACTCAACTTCACTACCTTTCTACCCCTAAAAATCGATTTTTGTTAGTTTTAATCGTAGAGCTATGAAATTTGACATGTATGTTGAGAAAAAAATCGCATTTGATAATTCATTGGGTTTGACCCCCTAGGACCCCTGGGACCCGTGTTATGCCCCAAAAACCGTTTGTGCGAGTCTGGATTTCGATGTTCCCGGTATGGGGGACTTATGAGAGGTATTGGAATGAATCGGGCATGGTTCAAATAGTACCAATTGACTTTTGGTTTGTCCCAAACGGTTTATTTTTGACCCCAGGGGACCACTTTTTCTTTTAAAAAAGGGGGTTTTGCGGGGTTTCGAGATTTTTTGTCAAGTACGAGCTTAGATAAGTATTGGAATTGATAGCCCGTAATTAGTTACATATGAATCGACATCGGGTTTACTGATATATCTTCATTTTGGACCCCGGGGGACCACTTTTGTTTTTAAAAACAGGGTTTTGCGGGGTTTCGAGATTTTTTGTGTGAAGAACGAGATTATACGCACGCACATATTTAACTGTCATTTATGATGAGCTAAATTTGTGTACTTTTCAAGTTTTGCTTGTCATTTGTTATTTGAGTGAGTGAGTTGGAGGGAAGAGGGAAATGAGGCCCGGCCCGAAGGGCCGGGGCTTATGCCCTTCCGCCGATTTGCTTGTTTTTTGTTAAGAGTGTCATTGGGTTGGAGGCGGAAGGGAAGAAGAAGAAAAAGTTTTAACCATATTATTGGTATTTAAAATTTTAATTGAAAAATTATATTTGATTAAGATTTAAACAACAATTTAAACATTTTAAAAGTAAATCTTTAAGGGATTTGCATATTGTATAATAGTAAAAAAATATTCATCATCATGATATATGTTAAATGCCAAAAACTGTAAAAAACAAAATTACTGTAAATATTGCATCATATTTGTTAAGCCAGAATTATCTTAATAAATCGATTATTGTTTTGTTTATATTGAAAATAATTACTTTAAATTTAAAGTCTCCATTTTCCTGAAGAAATAACAACAAGCTCTCAATTATATCAAAAATAACTTGATCAAATTCTTAGTTCTTATAAATCGTAAACTTTACCTTGCAGCAGACGGCTCAGGAGACTAGCCAACGGGGAAACAATAATTAAAAATTATAACAAAAACGGCTGTTGCAATGTTAGACGTGGAAAGAGATTAAAGATTGCAGACGGGATTGGCTTACTGTAAGACGGGAAAAGAGATTAAAGAAGAGATTCTGAATTGGCTGTAACACGGGAAGCGAGATTAATTTTTTTTTCAGTGGGACAACTACAGCCATCGCCCTCTGCACTAAATAAATGGCGGACATGTTCATGATCGCAACTCCGCGATCATCTTCGAACCCCCATACAGATTTTTTAAAAGTCTTTTTAAAATGATTACTGAAATGTAAAAAATTTAATAATACCCTATTACTTTTTTCCCAAGAAATTGCTTTACTTAAAGCTATAGCTCATGAAACTAATTTCATATTGTAAGTTAATCAGACTGTTGTGTTTTAATCGAGAAATTATTTTTTATTGATTACCCACAAATCCCTTTTTTAAATGAATTAATATAAGTTTGTTAAAGTCAAACCCCGAAATATACAAAATGGGGACAGCTGAATGTTTTTATTTAAAGGGCGATGGCTGTAGTTGTCCCACTGAAAAAAAAATTAATCTCGCTTCCCGTGTTACAGCCAATTCAGAATCTCTTCTTTAATCTCTTTTCCCGTCTTACAGTAAGCCAATCCCGTCTGCAATCTTTAATCTCTTTCCACGTCTAACATTGCAACAGCCGTTTTTGTTATAATTTTTAATTATTGTTTCCCCGTTGGCTAGTATGATTCTTATTTAATTCAGTTATACTAATTTTTAAGTTTTTCTTTGATAACTAAAAAAGAGGCAATTTCTTTTCAAAGGCTCCAAGGCCGATCCAGTCTCCTTTTTTAAAGTTAAAAAAGCGAAAACATCAAAAAAACAACAACGGTCGAACACGTCTCTTTTGGTCAAGCCCGGGCCGTGGTTTTTAGTATTGGTTATGTCCGTGCCTATTCTCATTGCTCGCTATGACTTTCTTTCAAAATTGAATGCACAGACGCCGTTAATAAGAAAAAGGAGATGCTGATAGTTTTTCCTTCTTCAGGCTCTGAAATCATTTTTTCGTTATAAGAGTGTTTGTGTAAACCAGATGTGCAATTAATCTTATTGTTGCTTAGTGATTTGCATAAAAAAATTTTTAGTAAAAAAATATTTATATCAAAAGTATTGAATTACTATTAAAATCCTTTTTTTGTCCTGAATAGTTCCATTTTGAGCAAGTTGAGCCTTTTTTTAGAGTCTAAAACTGTATCATTTTTTTTATTAAAGTTAAGAATTTTGTAAATAGCAAAAAATATTCTTTTTTTGTGTAAATTGATCTATATTTTTGTTATCGATAAAAGTTTTATTACTGTCTTTCCAAATTACAAAAATTGGACAAACTCGATTTTTGTCAACTAAGTGAGGATTTTTTTGTTCAGTCAGGAAAATGCACTTTATTTTTTGAAGATGCCATTGTTATCTTTCTATGCATTGTTTGTATATGGCAGACCACCCAACCACAACCAGCTGAGTTGAACTCAATGTATTTAATTATTTCTTTAAGGGAAATATTCTTTACTAGCACATGGTTGTGATAGATTTAAAAAATAAAAATAATATTTACATAATTGAACCAAAGATGTTTTTGATTAAATAATACATAAAAAACTTTAATATTTTCATTCTGTCGAGATCATCCAATTTTTAAACATTTGTGTTCTTTTAATTTTAAGCTTTATTTGCCGATTTTTCTTTCACTCTCTTATGTTGGCGGACCCACCACAGCGTCGATGAGTTCTTTTTTCGCGGGCATTTTTCTCATTGATTATTTTCCTTTTTTTAACTTACTTTATATCTCCATTACCGTTTTCTCAAAAAAGCTTTTCTTTCTTTGTTATTAAAAAAAGATTTATATGCAGTTTTTTCCATTCCTAAGCCAATTTTTGCCCTTTTTAACTTGGAACGAACAATGCTTTTTCATTAACATATTCGTAGAAATATCGGTAAAAAGAAAGCTTGAAAGGCTTTTTTGGAAACGTTTGTCCGTCTAAAAATTAATATATATCTACAGTAAGAAATTTCCGTGTATAACAAATGGCCACGCGACTTATTTATTAACAGATTTTTGCCTTTTTTCAATTTCAATACTCTTTCATTTTAGGATCTTTAACCCCAAGGATAAATAAAATTAATTAGTTGAAATGGGAAAGGATGATCCATGTTCATCGAAAACGGTCATGTTAGTTTTGAATACATAAATTTATATAAATTTTAACAATACATTCTTTTAGACGGGATCCAACCAGCAGCAAAAAGAGGAAAAAGAAGAGATTGAATAAAGTAGTAATTTTAAGATTTATAAAAACAATTGCTGTAAACAAATTTTTTTAGGGAAGTTCGAACACTGATGCCATGGATACTGAGGTGACTTTTTTTTGAAAAATATTATAAAATTTGTGTAACCATGATTTTTGTAGGTTACGACCGCCGACATCAATATTCCAAATTCACCTTCAACAATTAGCCGAAATAATAGTTCTTCAAGAACACCTTCTCCTCATCCAACATTTAAATGTTTGGATGAGGTTAAGAGTAATCCAATTGCTGATCTCGTTTCTGTAACAGATTTTGAAAATTTACTAAAGCCTAAAGGTTATTTTATAATCATTTTTTGTCATGAAATATAACGAAAACATAATTACAGGCATTCCCCCAGATGCTGAATCAGTTAAATGTCATTTGGCAAATCATTTATTAAAAGATAAACCTTTGCCTCGAAATTTAAAATCCCGTAAACAATACACGTCTAAACATATTGCTGATTTACCAAATAAGGATTCTGCAACTTTCACAGTTAATGAAGATAATTGTGCCAACACCAGTCAAATTGCTGAAGTTGATGATGGTGATGAAATTATTGGTGAATCATCTGCACAAGAGAAAGAAGCAATTTCTGTACAGCCTGTTAAACAACCTATTGTTAAGATCATCAATGAAAATGTTAAAAAACAAGAAATTTCTTTTACAATTAAATATGCAGTTGAACCAACATCCCCTGCAACAACCCCAAATATTCAAGAACCATCTACAACAACAACCCCAAATATTCAAGAACATAGTGTCATGCAACCTCAAATGACGCATGTTCAACATACTCTTGAAAGAAATTCTCGAACACTTGAACTTCCAACTTCCATGAGCAATGATTCTGATGTAATTGATCTCCAAAATGAACCTGCCGCTTCAACCTCTGAAAATCAAAGCATTCTTGAATCTCGTGCAGCAAGGGCAAAATCATGTAAAGTTATTCGTCGAAATCTTAAACCAAAGAAGACATGTTCGTTTTTAACCCATAAAAATTAAAAGCTATAATAATGACGTCCTTTTCAGCTTTTGAATGTACTTGGATTGATCCAAATCAAATGAAGCCTGCCAATCCAAAAGGAAAGAAAAAATGGACCTTTTTGTCCAAAGTTGAAAATGGAACTAAAATTGCTGGAAATCGTCAAAAAGGAATGATGTTTCATGAATATCGCTTGCCTGGAAAGCCAGAACCATTTTCAAAAGAATCTGCTAAATATTGCGTCCAATTTGTCGATACTAAAGCAGAATATGGTGATCGAGAACGAGAATACTGGAAAAGAGCCAATATGGGCGCCCCACCACATGAATATTTAAAGAAGGAATGTGATGGCAGACCAAAGAAAGCGATTCCAGCAAAAGAATACTTTCAAAGAATCTTGGGTGGTCGACCACGTTCGAACAGCTGCTCCACTTATACAGAATATGAGCAAATTTACAAGCAAAAGAATAGGCTTGATAAGCCATCCACAAAGAAAAGCTACAAAGTTCATCCAAATGAATTAACTCGAATGTTTGGTCGCCGCTCAAAATCTGCTGATAAACTTGGGTATACTCGAACTGAACTATTTACAAAGTACATTTGGAGAAAATTTAATGTTGCAAATTTGAATCTGGAAGCCCAGTTCATGTTCTCCTTTTTAAGAAAGTATGATGAAGGAAAATACTATCAAACTTTTGCTGTTTTTTGGGCTGAATATCACAAGATCCTTGAAGAAGAATGTAAAAGAAGTGGCAAAGAATTTGTGGTTCCAACAATTTGGAATGTAATTCCATATGCATATAAAAGATTATCTGATACCGAAGCAGCAAAAATTGCTCCAGAACCTTCAAGAATGAATTCAGCCAATTGGATTATTGATTTAGCTGAACAAATTCTTAAAATTTTTTGTTATGATGCTAAACCAATGTTGTCAATTATTCAACCAATGCATGATGAATTGTTAAAAGATCCACTTATTAATTCTGCCGCAAAAAATGCATTGAAGCATCAGGCATACGAGAATTTTAGTCTTAAACAATTTTTTATTAATTATTTAAATGGTAATAAAGAAGCTCATCGAATTTGGGAAAATCGACGTGATATTCTTGTTCAAGCTCGTTTGGTTGAGAAGCGGTTTCTTGGAATTGAGGGGATCAATGATTTTCTTCCCCCTCAATTCAGAGCAAAAACCGTTAGCAAAATCCCTGAAGATCATGTTATCTTCTTAAATGATCAGACCTTATGGATGAATGAACAGATGGTTGAAATTCGAGAAAGAGAAGAAGCTGAAAGACTAAAAGAAGAAGAGGTTTCTTTTTTTTAAAATTATTTTCTTTTGTTCTACAGTAATGTTTTTTTGTAGAAAGAAAGACGAGCAAAAGCTAAAGAAGATTCACTTTTGGCAGAAGAAGTATCGAGGATTGAAAATGGTCTTGAAACTGTATTTTACGAATTCATTGATGATCCTGAACCTTACTGGGTAAAGAAAAAGGCCCCTCCTAAAAAACCTGCTGCCACGTCTAAAGGTCGTACTCCTGCAAAGCCAAAAGGTCGTAAACAACAAAGAGGAAGAAAACGAAAACACGCTGAAGTTGAAGCTGATGAAAATTCTGAAACTCCTGAAGTTAATACTCAAGATCGTGATTTTTCTCCTGAATTATCAGGATCATATTTGTCTCAAAGAGTTAGTTTTTCATACAAAAACACATTACTGTGAAATATAATATTTTTATAATTTTTAGGATAATGATCAAAGTCTTGTATCAGAATCTTTTGCCTTGAATAATACTATGGATATTACTGCTGATAATACAATTGATGAAATAAATGCTACAAGTTCAATGAAATTTGATCAAGAAAAAAAAAAGAAAGTTGAATTTACTGCAATAATTAATATGCAATGTCTACCACAAGAAGGATTTGTTGAAGCTGTTTTTACATGTCCACAAAAAGAAGAATTTGTTTGTGAACCATTTATTACCAAACCAATTTCAAAAGAGAAAGCATCGGTCGAAGCAACTTTCAAAGCTCCAACGCAAATCGAAGCTCGAGTCAAAGCTATCACCAGTTTAACAGTTTCTGAACCTTCTTACAAAAATGCTGAAGTTGATAATACTTCCTTGGTTTCTGCAAGTGTAATTGAACATGCTCAAATTCAAAATACCATCTCTGCTTACACAGAACCTGTACCTAATGTTGAAGTTATCGAAGAGCTTGCAATTGGTGACCGTATTCCAGAAGAAAAAGATATTTGTCCAGTTGAAGAGGTTGAAGCTGAAAATGAAAATGGCGTTTCTCAAATAAATTCTACGGGTAATTCACTTTATCTTATAAATTATATATTTTAAAACTAATATCTTAGAAGCTGAACCTCAAAGACTTTCCCGAGAAGAGGAAGCTCTTTTACAATTAAATTTTGATGATGATGATTTACTTGATTATGATGATTGTGAATTTGATTTTCCGATGAAAGCTGTTAATTCTGACAATGATTCACAAATGACTAAAATTACTGTACCCGAAGCTGATCATACATCTTCTTCTGCTCTTTCTGAACTTTCAAAGATCAATGCCAAAGATGTTATAATTAATCAAAATGAATCTGATACTGTAGTAAATCAATTCAGTGTTAATGAAATAGTTGTCCCGGAAGCTTTAGTTCAACCGTATCCTGATGATTTACATGTTATTCAAAATGAATTTTATGATGGAAACATGAATGAAATGGATGAAGATGAGATTCTTCGAGAATTTTTAGAACCAGAAGCTTTTAACAATGGAAGACCAATTGCACAACCAAATCATTCACAAAATATTGAAAGTCAACCTTTAATTCATCAAAAAGAAGTTAATCCTCCTGAAAGTGTTGAAACAATTCAAGATGTTCCAGTTCAAAATGTTGAAAGTCAACCTTTAATTCATCAAAAAGAAGTTAATCCTCCTGAAAGTATTGAAACAATTCAAGATGTTCAAGTTCAAAATGTTGAAAGTCAACCTTTAATTCATCAAAAAGAAGTTAATCCCCCTGAAAGTGTTGAAACAATTCAAGATGTTCCAGTTGCAGTTGTACCTAAAACAACAAAATCACAAGCTCTACCTGAAGATAGCGCAAATTTAAGCAAATCTAAACAAGTTGAAAAAGTTGTTAGACCAGTTGTTGCTGATGAGAAAAATCAAGTTGCAGATTTATCGCCTTTAACATTTGATGATTTTATTGACATGACTAATGCCGAAGCAGTTCAGAAAATTTTACCTTATACAACATATTTGTCTTTTAATAGTGCTTTTAATGGTATTACATCATTCAAAGATAAACATAAGCAAATATTAAATAAAAAACGTCCACCTTATCATGCATTTAAAACTGATGAAAAACTTGTAATCAATTGTGGAAAAGTTGGAAACAATGGGGAATACTGTCAAGCTGTTATCACAAATGATGATTACTGTAGAGTTTATTACTACAACAGCACTGGACGATGGGTTAGTAAAGACTTTTTTGGGGTGCAGTAATAATTTAATGTTTCTTTTAAATTTTAGATTAAGCAAAAAGAATTAATAGCCGAAAATATTTTGTTATTTGATCAGCCATGTACAACATACCGATCACAAATTGGGTCAAAATATTTGCCACCCCCAGATGATAATTCCGAATATGAAATGATTGTTTATGTAAGAATTTTTTTTTCAATATTAAATATTCCATAAGAATCTTTTTAATTTTAGAAACATTATTTTGGGAATTGGGTGCTTTCGGGTGGCGCAAAAGATATTTATTGTTATTACACGCTTATTACTGGAAAATTGGTAAGTATTAATTATATATATATCAAATTCGACGACTTTAATTTAAAAAAGTTTAGATTTTACTTTTCGAAGATGCTCATCGATATTTATTTGATTTATCTTTGACACCATGTTTACATTACTTTAAATTTCGTACTAAAGTAAGATAATTAACTTATTAAAACCTTTTTTAATCTTTTTCTCACTTTTAGGATAATCATGTTTTTAAGGACATTGTAATTGAAAATTACAATCAAATCTTTAATTCTGTAAATCCTCCAGAATCGATCTCATCTGAAGTAATACAAAAAGATAACATCTTCTATATTCGAAAAGATCGTTCAGAAAATCCTGATATTGATGGAATTGGCGGTAAAGTGACTTCTTCATCTCAATCTGATGGATTCTCTTCAACTTCTTCTAAACAGGATTCGACATCACAAGGATCACAGAAATCACAAAAAACAACGCCGGATCCAAATTTAGCAGCTATTGAAGAAAAACGCAGAAAAGAAAGAAAACATAAACAGCAAAATCATTCCCAGGAACCTGTTAAGAAAAAACCAGCGATACTTCCTTCATGTTCATTTGATAGTGATGATAAAAATATTGTACTTGATTTTCATCAACTTGTAACACAACCCTTAAAATATCATCGACGCTTACATGTTGATCAAAAACATGCATTTATGTTGGAAGAGCATGAAAAATTGATTGTTCACTATGCTAAAATCCTTGAAGCGAAAATTCGTGAAAATTCAGAAGTAAATAATATTCAGTATGAAAAGTTGCATGGTAAATTTGCTTTTTTTTTGTGACTGAAGTGTAACTAAAAATTTTTTCAGAGTTGCCAAATTTAATGATTAAATTGGGTGCTTCTTTTCTTTTCACAGAAACAGATGATCGATTTTCAATTGAACCTGTTGACGAAAAATTTGAAGATAAAACTCGAACATTCATGGGTAATATTGTTGCTGGAGCATTGTGTAATGCAATGAGAATGTAAGCAGATTTTATACTGTATAATTTAACAATATTTTAACCGAATTTTTGTCTTTAGTTTGACATCTCTTTTCACAAAAGCATCTCCAACTGATTTGAATAAAATGATTATTGATTTCCATACTGGTGAAAGATTTAAATCGGCTTCTTTTCGTTTAACATATTGCAATGGTGAACCAGTTTGGGGATTTTTGGATAATGCTCTTGCTTTGTGTATTTTTGAATATTCAAAAGATACGTCAACATTGACGTTCCATTTCATTCGACATCTTGTAAATGCTTTCCAATGTTTTGAAATGTTGGAACTTCCTGAAAAAGCTTACCTTGATTATTATGCAAATGTTATTGATTTTAAAAGTCCTTTCTATTTTGCTGAAAGAATTTTATACGATACTATGGAAAAATTTTATAAGTCAATTGCAAATTTGGTTGAGGATATGCCAATATTTCCTCCCGAGTATTGCTCTGCAAAATTGGTTCAATCTGTTAATGAAGATTCAAAATTGTCTCAAAGTGTTTTTATTAATGGAAATGTTTTTTGCTTTCAATATCAATGTAGACAAAATCGATTTCGAATTAGTACAAAAATTCCTCGTGAAATGTTTACGCCTGATAGCCTTAAAGTTGTTCCATTAGAGATTCGATGTCATGATACTGTTGGAAATGATTACTTAATGGACCCAATTATTCCAAGATTGATTTTTTTAATTAATAAGAATTTAATTATTCATCCAACGACATACCAAATTTTATTCCATCTAAATGATGTTGCAGAAATTTATTTGTATTCATTTAATAATGTTCAAATTCCATTTATGAAGGATTTTTGTGAAACAAATGGAAAATTTAATTTATATCAAATGCTTAAAGCTGGAATTCCCATGATAGTTACAGATATCTGCCATCAAATGTATTTGCATACTGAAAAAGCGCCGTTTAATTGTACTCTAAAAATTACTGGTTTTGAGGAAGCAAAAGCGTGGCTTGAAAATCTTGAAACATTGGAAGATGACTGTAAAACTGGAATGTTGCATTTAGTTTATAAAACTCTCAATACAATTCTTCGAGCTCGAAATGCACTTCAGTTAATTTCAAAGGAAGATTCTGAATTCCAAACAATTTCAACGGATGTTATGAGACGATTCCGATTACACGAAAGCATGCTGAATGCACATTTCAAAGTTAGTATTGCACCTGCAGAGGCTTTGGTAAGATAATATTCTGATAAATAAAAATAAATTATTAACTCAAAAAATCTTTTTAGCATGTCAAACGAGCATCATATCGTCCTTATACAGATTAACCATTTAAGATTTAAATTTATTTGTTTATCTTTAATTTATATCATCTTGCCATACATATATGCAACTCGATCTCTTTACTTGAATTTCACGTGTCTTTTTTTTATTATTTTTGTGTTGATGATTGCATAGTTCTGTTTTCGGGTGTTTTAATTTAATGGTGTTAGCCAAAATCTGATGCTTGCTTTAATAGCGGCAAAGATCAAAAGAAGAGATTTATTGGAGGGTGTCTCAAAATTCGAAAAAACTCGACGTCAGAGTTGAGCGATTTCTTATTGATTTTTTTGCATTAATTTTAAAATTTGATTATTTTCGCAATATTTTTTAATACTTATTTATAGTTTGTAAGATATCCTCTATTATCATAATATATTATATTTATCACATTGTTTATCACTTTCACTTTTACTTCCATTTTGCATTCTGCCAATATTGTATACGTTTTTTTGAAAAAAATAAACTTAAAAATTTACAATTTAATGTTAATACAATTTTTCTTTGCTTTTTCAAATACAAAAAACGCCTTTCTCTCATTAAATTACTTTTTTTTCCTTCTGACAACTTCTGGTTACTTGTTAAAAAAGTTTTAAACAGTAAAAACAATATAGAATTTTAAATAAGCACTAACTTTTTATTAAAAAGGAGGTTCCATTAATTGAAAACTTTGAGTGGGATATTTTCATATGCAAACAAAAGCTTCTAAAAAAGATATAAGAATTAAATTAATTTCAACAACTTCGACATGGCAAAATTTGGTTGAGATAAAATATAAAACTTTAAGTGAATTACAAAAGTGGAATGTTTTTGCAATGTAACATGCTTTGATTCTTTATTTGTGCTTTGATCAAGTACACAAAAACAGCACGTTGCAAATTAAATATTGCTGCTAAATATTAATCTTTATTGTGTAACCGAAAAATTGTAAAACTAAATTACTAAAAATAGTGTATTTTTGTTTACTTCCTACGTTTTTGTCGTTAAAATTTTTGTATATTAAATAAAAATATTTTTGTTATGGATGTGGCATATTAGAAGTATTTAATTCAAAAAACTTAAATGATCATTTTAGTCCTCGATGTTTTCGGGTCATGCTGCGATTTGCTTTTTTTGTTTGAAAATGATAGTCATTTTTTTAAAATTCGAGCCGCCTGAAACCACTTCTACTGTTTCTTGTTCTCATAGATTACTGTATTTGGCTGTTTGCAATATAGCAAAATGAACTCATGTTTTTTTCAAGTTAATGGCAAGTTTCAAACGAGCCAAAAAGTAGAATTTCATAGAATAACAAAGAGCGATATAAAGAATTTCAATTCTATTTATTTAACATCATAATATATGGTGGTGTTCTGAGATGAGCAATAAAATAAGCATGTGTTTAAAAAAAAGGTTGTTCATTTTTTGTTATTATCAAATTCTTTAAAATGTTTTGACATTTTAAAATAATATTTTAAAACGTATTTTTTAAAAAAAATAATAATATGATATTCTTAAAGTAAATAACCACGAAAATTGCTTTCGTAGAAACTTTAAAAACTACGATTTTTTTATCCTTCCTAATAATTATTTTTGTTTATTCTTATTCAAATAAAAAAAATATGTTTAAAAAATTTTGGGTTTCATGAAGCAATTTTTTTCTATTTATTTTTTTTATTGCAACCTTTTCTTGGTATCTACATTTATTATATATCTGCTAAACAGTAATTAAAATACACATATATAATGGCACTTACTTGAATTTTGATGCCGAAAAAGAAGAAAAGAAAATACTTATTTAAAACAAAAGTTTTTTTTCCATTTTCCCCCAAAAAATGATGTTTATGAATAAAAAACGAAACAAAAAAAACAGTTTTCCGCCCCCTTGCTTCTTCTCGTTAAGTCCCATGTCAAAGAAAAATGTTTGAGTTTGAAGTCAAAAGGAAAAAGATCATTCATACACAATTTTGAGGCGTATTTCCGCAAATTTCATATCTATAACGTGATACTCAGCTATTTTTTTTTATTACGTAATTTAAACAAAATTATTGTCTGATAAATAATTATTTTTTTAATAATCATTTCAAATAACAAAAAATTGGCGTGTTTGAATGAACTAAAATGACATTTCATTTCTTTTCATTTTGGGTATTTTATAGTTTGCTTTATTCTTTCAAGCATGTCTTGATTTGAATGTTGCAATATTAGCACGAAATCTTATGCAAAAAAAGAAATTGTTGCATACAAGTTTTTTTGTGTGACGACAATATTTTTCTTTTCTATAAATAAATAAGCGTATAAAAACTCAATTTTTTTTTGCAATTTTGTAATTTTCATTTCTTTTTTTTGACATCAAAAGCCAATACACATTGGACAAAAAAATGTGTATATACTTTCTCAACATGACTGTGGGAGTTTATGTCTTACTGTAACCCTTCTAATAAAATTAAACTAATTTTTTAAAATTTCATTGTCATTTTTTTTGAAAACCATGGGATTACTTTGGATGGTTGTACATTTTTCTTTTTAAAAAATTTTATTTTAAAAACTTCAATTACTTTTACGGAACTTTCTCACGCAACCTCCCCATATATATATTTTAAAAAAATAACAATTCAAGTCTCTATGGAATAAGTTTTTTTTAAATGACTGGAAGGAAGTTATTGACCATGATTTTTAGCCTATTTGTTTCAATTTCTAAAGTTTTGTGAATACTTAGCGATAGGCTTGAATGATAAAAAAAAGCTAAACGTCTCATATTTTTTCTTTCCGTGTTACAGTTTGAGGAAGAAAAAGAAGAAGAAAAAAGAAAGAAAAGCCACAAAGTGTAAAACAAGCTTGTCAAAGCATCTTTTTGATTGACAATTGCCAAAAAAATTTATATATATTTTTTTTTGTTTAAGCTTGCGAAAAAAACATTTGACACACATACACACGTGTCTTCTTGCATTAAGGACTCATTTTCAGGTTTATTTCATTTTCTTTTATGCCATTTTCTTTTCTACAATGCTCCACAATTGTTTAAGTAGCATTCGATGGATATATTTTTTACAGCCTTCTAATATCTTTCCAAAATGGCATCCTTTGTTTTTTTTCGTTGCACCCCTTAACAGGCATTTTTATACGGGCCAACAGGGGGCTCTTATTCCAAAAACAAGAGAGAAAGTGACGCCCTTTTAACAAAGAAGGAAGGATGCCCCCCAAAACACAGGAGGCAAAAAAAAAGAATGCCTCTCATTTTCGAATCTATTTTTTTTATCGGTTTACATCTGTTTCATTTTCATTGTTTAACTTCTGGCAAAGAAGAAAAAGACGTAGGAGAGAAAAGCTTAAAAAGGTACTTACAATTGTCAGCTCAAAATGTTTCTTCCTGTTTCCGATGTTTCTGTTTTTTTTGATATATATTTTATTTTGCATCAAAATATGAAGCCTTTCAAAAGTTCATATGTTATGAATTAGTCATCTGAAAGACTCCTACCACCAAAAAAAAACAAAAAAACGAGCACTTCATTGTGCCGAATGCTTATTGAAATTAATGTTGAATAGAAAAACGAGTGTTTTTTTTGTTAAATTTAAGCATTCTATTTTTTTTTGATTTTTTTAGTAGTTTTTGTATTTCCTTGTTCGTAGTCAGTCACATCTCTCTTCTACACTCTCATCCCACAGTGTTTCTAGTTTATACATTTTTATTATTACTTTTATTCTCAAAACTTTTTTTTATTCAAAGTCATTTTTATAATTAATTTTTTTTCGGGGATCTTTTTTATGAAACAAAAAAAAGCTAAACTTTTGTTTTGGTTATCACAATGCCGCAACAGAACAGCACCATCAACAGCTTCCCAATAATGGTAGGCGGAAGTGGAGAAGAAGCGTTAATAGGTTAAAACAAAATCAATTTAAGGTTTTATGGATATCTTGTGACTGACTTAAAACTAAAAGAATGAAAAAAAGCTTCAAATTAGCTCTGTTTAAGCATGTTTAGATTGTGCATAATTTTTCAGGAAGTTTTTTTTCTCTTTTTTCTATGTTTTTTGTTGCACTGCTTTAGAAAAAAACATGGTGTCTATCAATTTGTTTTTCTTTTCTGCTTTGAAGTACTTGAAAAAATATTAAACAAGTATCACTTTTTTAAGTTCATGGATTAGTCATTGACTTTTTTTTAGGATAAAACATAATTTTGGAAAAAAAGGAATCAAATTCTTTTCCATTTTTAAAATATATATTTTAATTTTAATTATAAAAACAAACAAAGTTTTTCATTTCTTTCCTGCTTTTTTTCATAAATGAAAGCAAAAAAGAAGAAGAAAAAGATAAACATTGGAACAGTAAATGTTTAAGGAGTGAGGGGTTCTTTGTTTTTTTTGTCTATATAAGATGTATGCGTGATTGACAGGACTTGATAGAAAGTTTCTTTTTTTTTGTGGGGGGCGTGCTTGTTGTCGTCTATCTTCATGTTTTACGTTGTTTTTGTAAAAATTTTTTTCTTGAAAGTAAAAACAAAAAATGAAAGAACAAATGCCATTTATAAAAAGGCGGCAAAAGTTCTGTTAAATTAGTGTTAACCGTATTTACTTTATTAAAATTAAATTCTTGCTTTCTTATTATCTAAAAATTTTTTTCATGATATTTTTTAATGCCTTTTTTGCATTGCAAAAAGTATTATTTTCTTTGCAAAAAATAAGGTTTTTATTTTCTACTGACAATGCAATTTTGCACGCTTTTTAAGTATAACTCTTGACTAATTCTAAATTAGTTTTTCTTACTTTTTTTTTCGTGGCATGTATCTTTTTTTTTCACTCATTCACTGTCTATCTTTTTCTTTTTTTCCTTTTTTGATTGAAGAATTTCATGTCTTTCTTCAATAATACTTGAAAATAACAACCCCCAAGAAATAATTATTTTCTTTTCTTTTCTTCAATGTCTCAGCTGGTGCCTTCTTTCATTTCTAATTAAACTGATTTTTTTCTTTGGATTTAAATGAAACGTGTTTTATTTTTTCTTATTTTATTAAAAAAAATAACCCATATGTGTTTGGCATTTTTTCGGTTTTAACTTATTATTACACGTTTTACTTCCTTCAGTTTTGTATTTTTTTTGTTGAATATCTTATTTTTAGTTATTAAACAAATCGTCTTTAAAAAGTATTAAAAATGGTAAATTATTATAACTACTGTTTCTAGCAATAAAAGTCACAAATTTAAAAACAATAACAAACAACATTTCATAGAATTAGTTATACATTTCAAAACTTTTTGCCGTCAAAAGTAATTTTAAACTGTATCCCTTCAAAAAGGCTGTCTCAAAAAATAATTTTCCACGAATAATGCGACTACTACTTTGTAACGTAACCATATAATTGCCGTAGAACTTTCAACCCCTGACGTAATCGAGCTCATCTTTTTTCTTCCTGACTCAATTTTTGCTTGGTACGTTGTTTTTGGGTATTCAATTTCAGTACTCTTTTTTTAAATTCCTATTTTCAATTTTATACCATAAAAGAAAGTAAAAGTTTTGAAAGGGTATTAAGATCGATAGCTAAAAATTAATGGCAATATGTTGTTGTTCTGTTTTTTCCAGAGTCAAGTGTTATCATCATGGAAGAAGAAGAAGAAGATCAAAGCTTAAAAATATTTAAATTCAAGTCAACAAAGGTCAAATTCTCCTTTTCCTGCCCTTGTCATTTTATTTCAATCTCTCGTTTGCCCCCCACTTAGTAGCCATTGGAATTTAAGCTGCCATTTTATATGTACAAATAAGAAGATTCTTTTTTTTGCCTGCCGCATTTTTTGTTGTTAAAGTATGCTATTAAAAAAAGATGGAGAAAAAAAGTTTCACAGAAACTGCTTTAAAAGTTGATAAATCTTGGAAGAAAGTAGACGACCGGAAGTTACAAAATATATATTATTAAAATTAATAAAAGGATTTTTTTAAGCAACGGTAATGTACATATTAAAATTGAATTTATGCTTCTGTTAAAAAATGTGATTTAATTTTTTTTCAAGAACATTTTTTCAACGTAAGAATTTTTTCTTTTCGTTTTTTTTTCTTTGGGACAAAAACAAGTTTACAGAGAAAGAGAGGAAAGTATAAACAATAACTTTTTTGCGTGTTTTCCTCCAGAATTATGTATTAAAAATATTTTATCTTCTTTTTTTGCATATAAACATACGGTTATGCCATTTTTTGCTCTCACTTTCGTACGTCAACAAATGGCAAAAAAAAGTTTTTTTGAAAGTTGCATTCAAGTTGCGTGAGACTAAAAAACTTTTCAAAAGACCCCAAAAAAATTTCCTTCAATACTGATTTCATTTTAAGATAATTTTTAATGTATATAAAAAATGCCTTTGTTGCATTTACGTAGACAAAGATATGATTTTTTTCTCATATCCTAAATTCTTAAAATTCAAGTTTCTCTCTCTGTTTTTTCTTGTTGATATGTTAAGTCTCAACCTCCTCCGCGTTCTATTTAAAGGCTTTTTTTGTAATTTAAATTAGGAGCTATTATTGTTGTTATTTTTTATTATCTTTGTAACCTTCTTTAGACAGTTATTTACTCAATAAACCTTATTTATTTCCATTTTTTTGTGCTAAAGGTTCCCTAATTATTTCTGTTTTCTTTTTTTGCAAAAAAGCTCAAAAGAGCTAATGTCCCAAATTCTATCATTTCATGGATTAAAGCGTTTCTAACCAATAGGAAGTTTAGAGTTAAGGTTGGGGAATCTTTATCTGAAGAATACGACATCAACTCTGGTGTACCTCAAGGATCCAAAATTGGGCCTGTTCTCTTTCTTTTTTTTATCGCAGATTTGATCTCTCATTGCGCAACCCCTGAAGTCATTAACATGCTTTTTGCAGATGACCTTAAAGCAATTTCTTCTGTTCTTTCTGCTGCTGACTCCCCACTTCAAAAATTCTTAATAAAGCTCGAAGCATGGTCCAAAGAAAACCAACTTGAGATTGCTATTAGCAAATGCAATGTTTTACATTGCTTACCTAATAGTAATCCCAAGTATTCGTATTTCTATGATGGATTTAAAATTCCCAATAACCAAAGTTGCATTAGGGATTTGGGATTAAACGTTTCTAATGATCTTAATTGGGATACCCATATTTCTAAAATTTCCAAGAATGCTTTGGGTCGTCTTTTTATCCTCTTTAAAGCGCTAAAATCCACCTCAACTAAGCTTCTCGTTCATATGTATCATACATATGTTCGTCCCTTAGTTGAGTTTGCCACCCCTGTTTTTAACCCTACTAAAGTTAAGCTCATTGACAAACTTGAAAAAGTTCAAAGAGTCGCTCTTAAATTAATTTTTCTGCGTTCCAAGGAACTTAAACCCCATTTTAATGCCCCATATGAAGAAAAACTTGAGATGCTCGGTCTAGAGTCGCTTGAATCACGTCGAAATAAGTATGACCTATGCTTTTTAAATGACTTTTTAAACGGTAATGTTAACTTTAAACTTAACATTACTCTTAGATCGTCAAAAACGCGGGGGTCACAAAAAAAACTTGTCCTTCCAAAGGCCCTTAAATCAATCAAGAGAAATTTCTTTTCCTACCGGGCTATTTCAAAATATACAAAACTTCCCAGAAACCTACAGTATACCTGTTCGAAATCTTTTAAGAAAAATCTCCAGGCATTAAAACTCTAACAATACTAAAAGAAAACTACTACTATCACTTTAAACTTGTATATTGTATTATTTTTATTTACTTAACTCACAATTTTGTTGTTTTTTTCTTTTTTCAATTTGTAACTTCTTTCTCTTTAGTTTTAGTTTGAGTTGTTCATTGTTTTTATTTTAATTTAACTTGTATTATTTCTAAGACTTGTTCTTATATTTATTTCATTTGTTGTTTGTTTATTATTTAATCATCATGTGTTAGGACATGAATAAATAAATTATTATTATTATTATTTATTTCCATTTTTTTGTGCTAAAGGTTCCCTAATTATTTCTGTTTTCTTTTTTTGCAAATAAATTTTTCTCTTCCTTGAATCTTTCTCGACATACGTTTAAAAGAAAAAAGAAGGAAGGAGAAAAAACAAATCTCAGCTTAAGCTGTTCTCAAATTTCTTAAACAATAACATATTAAGCTTTTAAATGTTTGGGAATACGATCATTTTTTCTTTTCATCTTTTTCAAGATACATCGGCTTTTCTTTTGTTTAGACTGAAACTGATGACGAAAAATGAAGAAGAAAAAGAGGAACACATGATTATATTTGGTGGAACAGTTGTTGCCCCCCCCTTCCTTCTTTTTTCATTTAACTTACTGTTCACACTTCTTCTTTTTTCCTTATGTGGTCTTTCGTTTTTTTTTACATATATTTCTAAAGATGATTGTGTTTTGCGTATTTATCATTTGAAAAGAAAAGCTTCAATAATTTTATATTTCGTTTATGAATTGTATCCATCTGAATAAGAATCCTTCTTTCTATCCTTCCGAAAATGTAGTTACCGCTCATTTTTTTGCAACATGTTTCATAAAAATTTTATCTAGCCATCTTTTTGCTTCTTTTTTTCTTTTTCGTGACTGTGACTTTTATTTCCCCCAAATCTATTGATAAATTTAACACATATTTTTTTCTTTCTTAATACTGTTTAATATTTAAAAACTTAAACCATTCTGAGAATAAACTTTTTTCCCCCTTTATTTATACTTTCTGCCATTTACATACATACACATTCCTTTTCCCAAGATGATTTTTGAGTAATGGTTTGTATTTATCTCTCATAATTTTTTTCATTATTAATTTTATTGTGGAAAAAAGACCTCATTTTGTATCAAAGCACTAAAGAAAAAAAAAAGAAAAAACACTTCATCATCGAACTTTTAACAGGTTTATCAAGAAAATAAAAGCTACAACGATTTTTTTTGAAAATGTCACATTTTAAGATTTTAACACAAAAAAATTTTAATCTGACTTTCTTTTGCTTTTGGGAGGTTTCTTCTGTTTTTGCTTTTTTTTGAAGCTTTGGTTGCATCTTTTTTGCTTTTAATTTTTTAAGGAAAAACAGAATTTAAAAAAAAACTTAACCTCTTCAAAATGATATCTTTTGTATCCTTTTTTACCACCTAAAAATAACTTTCTACTTTTTTGTGCATTTGATATATTATTAAGTTAAAACAGATAATTTTGTTTTATTTTTTCCAACTTCGTTTACCGTTTATCACAACATAAGTACTTTGACCCTTCGAATTGCTTTTTTTTCAGAAAGTTTTTTTTCCATTTTTTTAATCTCGGAGCTTACAATTTCCTTAAGACAAAGCCTTTCCTTCATTTATTTTTTTTCCATTCACTTATTATAGTAAGGTTAATCATACCATATTTTTTTAAAAATGTACATTTCACTTCCGTAAATAAAAATCCTGGAACTTTTTTTGTGTATTATTCATTTTTCTCGAAAAAGTTTTTGAATTTTAATTGCATGTTTTTGAGTATTTGTTCCATCAAAGCAATTTTAAATTATGACCCACTAATAATGTTTCGTTGTATATATCAATTAATGTTTTCTACCACTACACCACACCATATCTTTATTATTACCAATTTTGTTATTTTTTTTCAGAATTTTTGCCTTATGTTGTTGTCCGCCATAACAAACTTCGGCGCACCACTTTATTCCAATTGCATTTGGTAGAAAACGACAAAAAACAGAGAAAGTCTTTGAAAAAAAAGGACTTAAGAAGTTGTAAAACGCCTACTACTATTATTTACGGTGATGAAGACCTTATTGTTGTTGGTCGTCATTTGAAAAAAAAGGTTATATTTTGCAACTATTGTAAGGCTTTATTCTTATCAAAGAGAAGTAATTAAAAATGTCAATTGAATTAAATTATTTACAAAATATTACCAAACCGAATGACAGTATATGGCCGAATGTAACATGTGAAAATAATTCACCATGGCCATCTTGTTTGTCATTGGGAACGGCATTTGTAACAATAGCTTTTATGCTTATTGTTATGCTGGTAAGTGAAAGAATTAATTATTTGGATTTATTCAAATGTTTTTGATTTTTTAGGTAATAGTACTTGGAAATTTATTGGTAGTTTTAACTGTAAATAATGATCATAAACTTCGAAGTCAACGACAAAATTGGCTGATTGTTTCATTGGCAATTGCGGATTTACTTGTTGGGCTACTGGTAATGCCTTTAACAATGACATATGAAATTATTGGTGTATGGGTACTTGGTAAGGTGTTTCCGCATTCACTTTTCAAAGTTCACAAATTAATAGTTCTTAAACAGAGATCCTTACAACACGGATATGATTAATATAATTTAATGCCGCTTAAAATCCACATAAAGCTTTTTAATTCTTATCTTCTTCTTTTTTTCTTCCAGGTGACATCTTATGTGAACTCTGGCTTGCATTAGATGTACTATTTGTCACGGCTTCAATTTTACATATTTGTATAATCTCACTTGATCGATATTGGTCTGTTACTCAACCACTTACATATCCAAGTAAAAGAACTCCAACAAGGATTACAATTATGATTGGTATGTTTGAGAAGATAAATAAAGCTAAATCATTGTTTTATAAAATATTTTAGGTGTTGCATGGAGTGTTTCATTATTAATTTGTATGCCACCAATCTTAGGTTGGAGACAACCAAAAGCAAGTGGAGAATGTTCTGTAAGTAATGAATTGGGATATGTACTTTACTCTTCCCTTGGATCATTTTACATTCCGGTTATCATTCTGATGATGGTTTATTGGAGAATTTTTGCAATAACAAAACATCACAGCAGACAAAGATTGAAAGAAACTGAAAGAACCGATAAAACTCTTTGTCAATTGGCAGCTGCTTCAAGGCTTAATGCCGCGGCAAAATTTGCTGATGTTAAAAAGGATAAAATTTCTGGTAAAATACAAAAAAAATGAATGATATTTTAAAAATTCAAAATTATCTTTTTTAGCTATAAGCCCATCCAATATGCCATTAATAGAGACAACGCTTATAGTTCAAAAAGATGCCGTAAATGGATATGTACGTCTTTTATAAAAGATAAAAAGAAAACAGATTAAAATTTCAAAAATAAATAAAACAAATATTTTTTTTAGACTCGAACTTCAGATGATAATATCAATGGGAGTAAGATTGCGATATCTATAAATGGAACCAGTAGTAGTGGTGATGAAATGTATTTGGCACAAAAATTTGATAATAATAACACAATTAAAGTATCCCCTGAAAAGAAGTCAAAAGTCAAACAAACATTTAATCGAAAACTTTTTGAGGTATGATTTGATTATTATTTTTTTAAATTGTATTTAAGCATTAATGCTTAATTTTATAGTTTAATTCTCTCTATACCAAAAGATCAAAATGGATGTCATCTTTGGAGGAAGTCAGTGAATCTACAAATGGAAAAAAGACAACAGATAAACGTCGAAAACTTCTTAAAGCTAAGGAAAGACAAGCGACCATGTTACTTGGACTTATTTTGACAGCTTTTATTGCAAGTTGGCTGCCATTTTTTGTACGTAATTTTTCTTTCTTTCTGTCGCTTTAAATGTACTTTTATTTATGTCATTAAATTTAAACTTTTTTTTTCTAGGTTTTATACGTTCTTGGTGCATTCAGTTACGAAGCCCCCACAGTTGTATTTAAATTTTTCTTTTGGCTTGGTTACTGTAAGTTTACTTACTTACTTCCCCTTTTGAAATAAAAATAAAAACATTAATTCGGTTTTTAGGTAATTCGGGCATTAATCCAGTAATTTATACAGTATTTAATCGAGAATTTAAACGAGCTTTATGCCGTCAACTTCGACGCCAACAACGAGCTATTCTTTCATTTTGGGAGCATTTTGCTTAATTATATTTTTTTTCTCATAAAAAAGAAAATTTTTAATTAAATTTTTTGATTGGTTCAACCCATAATATTATTACATATCTAACTGGAATATGCCTTACATAAATTATTTCCAGTAAAAAAGCATGGCAAATTATATCGAGTATCTCTTTCTTTTTGTTTTTCAAAAATGTGTTTCACATGTTTTTTTTTCTTTATATTATTATTGACAAAATAAATAAATTTTTATCTCTTTTTGATGACTAACTAACATTGTTTGCATAAATCAGCAGTATAAAAGTTTAATTAATGAAGCAAACAAAATGCATGAATAAAATTTTTCAACAAAATTTTAAAAATGTTCTTGGAAATTTAAAACCATTTAACATTGTAATTTTGTTACGAAAAAAAATTGTGTGTAATAATAAGTATGTATGTTTATAGACTTTAAAAAATTGCTATTTATTACATTTTAAGAAAAACATTTCATAGCAGCAGGAATCAGCTATACGCCAAAAAAGAAGTTTCTTCTTCTATCTTATTAAAAGTGTTTAAATTGTTAATATTATTAGACCCGTATTAGAAAAATAATAGTCACCGTAAAAATACGAAAGATTCTGTTTTAAAAAAAGTATTAAATCTAACAATTATATATCAAAACTATAAAACACTAAATCCTTTTGAATCTGAACTTGTTTGGGCTGCAACAGTTTCATGCTGTAAAGTAACAACGACATTTTCGCAAGTGTTTGAACTATTTGATGACACTTTTGTTTTAAGTTTCTTCTTTTTTGTTGAAGAAATAATTCCACCATTATGAATTAAAAATTTTCTTGGATCTTTGAGAAACGTGTATTCAGTAGAACTTGAATTTGAACTTTGTGAAACTTCATTGACATTGCTCACCGTTGAACTTGGAATAACGCCATTATGAAATTCTGTTACTTCCTGGTGATTTGTTGCATTTGCATGTCGATTTAAAAGTGTCCGTTTACGGCGATTATGGGCTGCAGCGATTGCGTGTTTGCGACATAACAAATAATGTAATTCTCGACGAAGTTGCGTGTTAAACAATAAATAGACGGTTGGATTCACTGAGTTATTAATAAAAAATAAGGAAGTCATAGCAAAATATGCCCATTTAGATGAATAGATATAAGGTAACCATTGCCATGTTGTCCATGTTAAAAGGAATACAACAGAAACAACAAAAAACTATAAAAAAGTAATTAAAAATTTGCGACGTTTTTTGAGGATCAAAAAAAAGCAAATCCATACCTGAATAAATAATCGCATTTCCTTTTTTGAAACTTGTGAACGTGGTGGCCGAAGTGATGACGCTCGATTACAACCTTCTGATCCATTCATTTGTTGAGCTTGTTGTTGAAAAAGAAGCTGAAAAAAGTATTATGCAAATTAATTTTTGTAAATGAGGGTACAAAAAAGGTTTTCAAAGCAGTTCAATAAATGATTGCGAAAAAAGCTTTTAAAAATAAGCAAAATAACGTAAATAGCTTTACTCTTTTTAGGCATAATTGACCTGGGATAATTTTATTTTTAATTATAATCCCTTGAGGATTAATTATTACGTGTCAGACTAAGTTTTTAAAAGTATTGTCATAATTACGTTAAACCTATTAGTGAAGGCGTTTTGTCTGTTTTTTAAACAAAATGTTGTTACTTTTGTTTATATTGAAATGATGTAAGAATACAAAAAAGTCAAAGTTTTGATGCATTTAAATTATGAGTTTTAATGAATTACGTAAAAAAATTGGATTTCGTATTCAAAAATGTTGTGAAATATTTCATTACAAAAATGATGTTAAAATTTTTATCATCATTTTTGTATAGTTTTTATCTTAAAAACTTTGAAAATTATTGATACACATAAGTTCTGTCACATTTTTCTTGAAATTTATGATAAATCAAAACATGTATTATTCTACTAAAAACTTCTGACAATTTTTTGTTTCCAAAATTCGAAAAATCAACACACTAACTAAATTAACAAAAAAAGATTCAAAAAAGGAAAATTGCAAAACAAAGCAAAAGAAAAAGAAGAAAGCACATACTTTTTGTGAACCTACCCGAGTTCGGATGGTTAATTGATATTTAGCCATCGCTTTGCCACTTTCCCGAACTTTATAAATTATAACGGCATATGAAAATACCATCATAACTAAGGCTAATGAATTTATAGCCATATCAACATATTTATACCTGCAAGATTGAAACATGAAAAGATCGCATTTCAAAAAATGTTTATGTTTAAATTACCATGTATCCATTGGTTCATATACAGTAATATAGTAATCTGAATTCCATAAAGTATAACAACATGGAAATAGTGTTGGCAGCGAAGAAAGAAATCCCAAAAGATACATTACAATCAATATTATTACAGATCGCTTTGGAGAAAACATCCATTTATATTCCATTGGATATACGATACTTACAAAACTGCAAAAAAAATTAAATTTTTTTACATTTAAAAAACATTAAGTTTACCGATTCCCTGCCATAAGACCCAATTGAAGAACAGCAGTATACCAAAATAAATCATAAAAAAATATCATAATAATATTGCGATTTGAATAATATTGAACAAAATCATCATGAAAAGCAGTTGCAGGAACAAGATGAACAAGAGAAATAATAGTCATGATAATATCACATACTGCTAAAGATATGATAAACCAATAACTGAAATGATTATTTGATTAGAAGCATGTATACTAAAACTGTATCATTTTCGAACACATTTGCCCAGATGAATAAAATAGCCAAAAATGTGATATAAGTTTTTCAACTTCAAATTAAAAAATTGTTTACCTTGTGGCGGATCGCATGGTATTACTTTTTAAAATTCCATATACAATTAGAATATTTGAAACTAATGCATATGTTAACATTACAAGCCATATTGATACAACAATAAGATCATCTCTTGCTTGATCAGCTGTCCTAAAGTAATATGTTGGATTATTATTTTTCATACTTTTTTTTGTTGTTATTAAAATATGAATATTTTATTTCCTCAAGCCATTTCCAATATTTTTACAGACAAGAATATGCATTTCTAAAATATGTTAGAAGAATGAAGATGAAGAAGAAGAGAAGAAGAAAACTTGAACACTTCCGCTTTTAGATGCACTAGACGTGATTTTTCGTGCAAATTTTTAAAAGCTACTTGAATTGCTTAAAGCAAAACCCTTCTTTTATGGATGATGGAATTTTATTTGAGTAAATAATATATTAATAAATTTAAGATTTTTGGTTTTTTTTTCTTTCTTCAATGCAGTCGTCAACAAAGTGCAAATTTCTTATGTTTCAGTTACTATTTTTTGTCCCTTCCTTTCCTTATTCCGTCTTCACAGCTAAGAAGTTTCCCAAAAAGGATTGTTTTCAACGAAGAAAAACAAATTGCTTAACAAAACTTATGATTTAAATATGACCCTTTTTTCTTGAGTGTTCTTTAAAGTTTTTTAAAAGACGAAATTTTTTCTTTCAGTTAACAGTTTACACACCAAAATCCATAATAATAATTGTGAGTTTTGATTGTTTTAAAAAAAGAAGTGAAGAGTTAATACTGTCATTATTCATCATTTTCAAAAATGCTTCATTTTTATGCCTTTGGCAATAAACTTTTTTTTTCAAAAAAAAGTAAAAAAAAAGGTTGCAACTTTTTTAACCACAAAGAACTGCCATCAGCAATACAGATATATGAAAGTCAAACCCTTTAAAAGGATCAATAAAATTTTCCCCTGATTTTATCAATCATCAAAATGTTTTTCTATAAATGGTTTCAAAAAAAATATGTTTCTTGAATCGAGTGTTTGACGCAGTTCTGTTTTAAAGTACTGTTGGTTGTTAAAAAAATATTGAGATTGCTTCATTGAAAAAAATAAAACGAATCTTTTTTTCCCACTTTAAAAAACCTTAAGTCGCTATTTTTATCGAGAATTAGCGTCAAATATGCTGAAAAAAAGAAAAGAAAAAGCTTTTGCCTGTTTTTTCCTCCTCTACTTTATTTTCAATTTTGTCTATCTTACTACTACTTTCTCGTGGGAGTACCTAGAATCTGCATATAAATGAACTCAAGCATAATTGTTTTTTTCTCTCCTCTTCTGTCTTTCAATTTATCAATTGTTTGGAGGTTAATATATTCAGCTTTAAAAAGTTTTAATTTCCTAGAACTAAATATATCAACAATAAAAAGAGTGCTGGCTTTGCTTTGATATCAAAAAGAAAAAGACAATTTATTCATTGAAGCTTAAAATCTGACTGAATTTTTTAAGAAAAATAATTTACATTAATAAATTGCTTAGAAGCAAGCTGATCTTTACTCATTGAGTGTGAAAATGCTTAAAGTTTACACCTGTCAATTAACAATATTCAAATACTCATGTCTTACTATATATATTTTTTGTGGTTGGAAAAAAATAAATATGTTTTTTCTGCTTTTTTTAAGATACTGCAATGTCGATTAGATTTTAAGAAGATGAGTTGAAATCATTCCCATCTTCTTCTTCGTTTTCTTCGCCTTTTCGATTCTCTCTTAAAGCAACAAGTGGAGTAACACGGAAGCAATAGACTTGAATAACTTTCCTTTTTTTCAGGGTACTACTACTTCTCATTTCGATTAGGTTGAAAAATGAAAAAAAAAGTAGAAGAAAAACATCGAAATAAAAAAAAATCTTGTATACTAATGTAATTCAAAAAAAATGAAGTAACTGCGACTGATAGGAGAAAAAAAGTTAGGCATTTTGCATGAAAACGATCTAATTACATGGACTGTTTCGTCTCTTCAATTTCTTTTTTTTTGCCTAAGCTATTGAAACATTTTAACTGCTACTACTTTAAAGTCTTAAAGATAAAAATACGTTTCTTTTTTCCAAAGATTTTTTTCTTAACTCAAAATGAAAAGCAAACTCTTGAAAATTTTGTTTACCAAAAAGCAAAAAAATCAATGATTTAGAAAATTTTTGTAAATGTAAAAATACCTGATTAGAGATGAAAGATTGTCGGGCACTGTTTGGCCCTTCATATCACCAGGAAAACTTAATTTAAATAAATTAAAATTAATACAAGTTTTAAAATAAAAATTTCAAATTTAGCATAGAATCAACGGGAACTCGAAAAATTTCGCGGCTGATAAACGCTATCATTTACGATCAGAAAAAATCTCAAATACAGTATAGCGTTAATAAACAAAAAGAACACAGAAGTTTGAACTCCAAAAAAAACAAAAAAAAGAAAGAGGGACAACCGAAAAGTCATTGAAAGAAGCACTTAAAAGGCGGAGCTTTATCTTTTTGGAAACTTAAAAAGATAGAATAAGAGAGAGGGAGAAAAAAGAGGAATGAATCTTTGCCGAAAATGGAATGCTTTGCGCATGAAATAGATTTACTTCATTTGACAATTGCCTAATGTTTTAAATAAATCTTCAACAAAAAAAGAAAAGAAAATACGATTGTAAAACAAGAATTGAAAAATAAAATGGAAGAAAGATAATGAAAAAAAAGAGATATATTTGTGTGTAAAAATTTTGTGAACGTGCAGTAAAAGAAAATTTTTGATGTTAAGGTATGTTTGAATGTGGAGGTTACATAATAAATGGTCACCAAGCTGAAAAAGAAAACACCATTTTCACCACTGGGAATACAACTTTGGCGGGACCAATTTCTCATGCACTTTGTTGCTTTTTTAAGTCGTATATCAAAAATATATTTTTTTATAAAAAATTGTAAAAAAAATAACTTTCACACAAACTTTTTTTTTAAAACTTTCATTTTAATAAATAATAGCAAAGGTTTTTCTTTTAAATTTTAGAATGCCATGAAAGGAGTTGTTTTTATCTAAAAAATAAAAAAAATCGACGCCATTTAAAACATTTTTCCCCCTCTATTTTTTTTGTTGTTGCAATTGATTCTTTCGCTCAGTTTGTCTTCAGAATAATTACACACTGCTTAAGTGTTGCCATTTTCATTTTTTCTTCTTTTTACCCTCAAAATATATTAGACAGACTTTCATTGAAAAAAAATAAAAGCTTAGAAGTAGAAGAAAAAAAAATTGGAAGTGTAGTAAATAATATATTATTTCCTAAATTAAAGCTTGATCCATTTTGAATGAATGTTGAATGGAGAGGATGAAAAGTTTTTTTTGCAAAAAATTAAAACGGTAGAATGGCTTTAAAACGTGTATAAAAAAAAGAAAGTTGAATTTTGCAGAAGAAGAAGTAGACGAGAAAGAAAGAGGCAAACCTTTTATTATCTGAAAACGCCGAACTCTCTGTTGCTTCTTCAGATGCAAACCAACCACTAACGTCTTCATCATAGGTCTTCATGCCGTTCCAATGCAAAACTTGAAAAATATATAGCAATGACGATATTCTACAAGTTTTTTTCTTTTTCTTGTTTACAGATTCATCACATGTTACAAAAAAGCAGATTACCGATGCTTCATTGAATCAACATTTCGTACAATCGCACCTAAATTAACACATTTTAATTAATAAATAACATAATTTAAAATTAAAATAAAAACACGCATCACGAAATATAGTGGTTTTTTTTTCTCGCTGCAATAATAATAATATCAGATAAAGAAGAACAAAAAAAGAATAAAATATAAACAATTAATTTTGGTGCAAAAATATATAAGAAAAGACGACGGAGAAGGGAAACATCTGTTTCTGGTGGAATGTTCTTCTTATAAAAAAAGATGTTAAAAACAATGATTGTCTTAGAATTGTTTCATTTGCATTTGAGTTGAAAATAAATATCAATGACCAAGTATTCTAAAGAGGATAAACTAAATAAAATTTTAGTATGTTACTTAAAACTTTGATTATTCTTATCACTTACTAAAAACCTTCTATTTTTATTCCTTTTAAAAAAAATTAAACCATCAAAAATATAATCATTCTTAGAAAATCGTGTTATCCTAAATACTGCTTGTTTACCAATCGTCTTTCAAAAAACCCATTGACGCTTTTTTTTAAATAAATATAAATATCAGTCAATAGCTAGTATTTATGCAAAGAAAAATAAAACTTCAATCAAATATGGAAAAATTTTAATTTTAATTTTCAATAAACGTTTCTTGCTATCACCAAAAAAATAGTTCATAAATCTTTTTCTTTTGCTTGCCCTTAGGCAATTATCAAAAAACTCATAAGTTTAAGCAAAGATGAAAAAAATGAGCAGCAAAAAATTATTTTATTTGTTTGTTAAGTTATTTTGTTATTTTAACACTAAAATTAGCGCATTAAATTGTAGCATAATTATTCATAAAAATAAAGAATTTAATTATTTAGCAGAAATGACAATGTTACGAGTGTACTGTGCTTTGAAAAGAATGAAAAGAAACGTCAAATCTAAAATTATGGTAAAATAAGTGCGCAGAATTATTGTAAGCAATTATGAAGGGATTGGATTTTGATGGTTTTGTTTGAAAAATTATTCTTTTATCTTTCCACTTCGAAATATTTAAAAACACAAATTAATTACAACAGTGCACGCAACTCTAAATAAATTTAATTTTTTTAAACAATGGCAATTTACAGTGCCGTAAAAGGGTAGACGCCAACGACTTTCTGTGCTTAAACCAATTAAATAAAGCACTATTTTTTGTTAAAGCTAAGAGTTCACCATTGAAATATATACTGTAACACAGCCAACAACTACCAGCTATTACAAAAATCAAGTTATATTGCAAATATTTTCCACATTACTACTCTGTTACCATAAATGCGGTAAACTTTTCAAAAAAGTACCAAAATTGATAATATACAACAGTGAAACATAAAAAAAGGTAACAAACAAAGACATTCAATCCTTTCAAAAAAGCGTCATACATAAGTTCTCCTGTTTCGATTAAAGCTTCCTGGAAAAAGCTATCAAAAACTAACAAAAAATCTATTTTAAACTAAAAAAAGATTTCATAGAAAAAAAACTAACTCAACCCGGTTTTTTTTTTGAAACTTCCAAGCGGGTCAAGTTTTTGCTTTTATGTGCAATAATATTATTAGATTTGACATGATGCTGCTTGAAAATAAGAAGCAAAAAAAATTTTGCAAATTCAACAAAAATCATAATATTTAACATATACAAAAAATTATTCAAAATCATCTTTAATTTATTAGCTTTGCTCTTTTTACAGTTGATTATCAACCAATTTGAAAAAAGAAGAGAAACAATTTTTAGATATCATTCAAAAATATCGAAACTAAATAGAATTCTAACAAAAAATTGAGAGAGAGAGGGAGGAGAAGGGGAAAATCTGCCTTTTGCATGTTCTTGGATGCGGGGAAATTTTTTTTTATCACACATTGAAACGCCAAACTTAAAGAATCAAATTATGCATTAGTTCGTGGTTTTCTTTTTTTTTCTGCTTCTCCTTCTTATTCGGGGTTGTCTTCTCCTTAGTAGCAATGGAGAAGGGGCAAAAAGCAAAACTGTTATATATTATAAAAGGCAAAAAAAGCAAGGAGGCATTGAAAGGGCAAAAAAACTTTTTTTTAGATGATTGAAAAGAGAAGAAACTGTGTGTCATTGGTAGTCCTTGTTTTAAGAATGAGAAAATCTTTCATATATGAAAAAAAGGAAGTCAACGTCAAGGTTAATAAAAATCAACAAAGTTTTCTTTTTCTTCTTTTTGATCTTAAAATTTCAATTGAACAAAATATTTCGTTTTTCTTATTTCATGGCATAAAAAAAGAAGAAAGAAAGAACAAAAAAACCAAATGCCAATTCAGAAATAAAAAGAAGAAAAAAATTATTGCTTTGAAAAAGATTATTTATCTTTCACCACCCAGCAATATCGAAAGAAAATGAAAAAGGGAAAGGAAATTGCTAAAGGTTTTGATACCGTGTTCATAAATCTTTTTTCTTTTAAATTTTCTTTTATCTAACACCCATAAAACATAAAAAAAACAAAGAAAAATGCATAAAATTGGGGAGAAGAAATATCTGTAGTTTCCACTAATTGGTCTTTACAAAAGCACCCCCATCACCACTTTCTTCCTATCCCCTAAAATAAATGTTTCCTGACTACCAAAAAAGAAGAAAGTGCTGTTTATGTTTTTTTTTATTTTAAAACCTTGGTTGCTATCCTTGAAAAAAAATTTTAGTATTGTTTTTTTCGGCAAAACAAAAAAGCAAAAAAAAGAAGAGCTCAAAATATTTATAAAAAAACGAAACGGAAACGACTCCATTTTCTTTTATTGTCTTGGCCGTAAATCGTTTGACCCTTTTTTTGGCATAAGTCGAAGGTTAAACGTGAAAGCTTTAACGTTGAAAAAGTAAAGTATGAATAATTGGAAAGAATAAAAAGTTTATGGAAGATTAAACAGTGAAAAAGGAGAGAATAAAATGAAAGTTAAGTTGGAAAACAATTTAAAAGTTAAGCTGAAGAGAATTTTAAAAATGGAAAAAAACTGTGGCAAAAATAGTATTTTAAAGATTTTGCAATCATTGTGTTATTAGTGAGTTTAAAAAAAATTCTCAGAAGCAGAAAATAAATGAATTCTTAAAGTAGCTGTTTTTTTGAATTTTTTGAATCTTTACTAAAAGTTGATGAATATGCAAAAGTTTTTTAATATCAATAAAGAGTATGTTAATGAAGCATTTATTTGGCATCAACTTCTATGATTTGATTCAGTACTGATAGAATGTCATTTAAAAAAACAAAAAAAATTCTATCCTAATCTTGAGACTATTATGGTACTGTAATTGAAAATCAAATATTTTGACAACATAGTGACACACTGCAAGTAGAATTTTAGATAGTACAGCATCTGATAAATCTACTGTATCAAAAATTTGTTCCGCAACTATATTTCAAAAAACCTTCCTCCCAAGGCAAATATTTTGAAAACACCTTTTTGGTGTCAGTTTTGGAAGTGACGAAAAAAAAGAAATTTTGAGTAAAAAATGAACTTACACCAGAAAGTAATACTTTATTCGACAGGTAACAAACATCAAAAAAATAGAGTAAAAAGAACCTTGTCCAAAATCAATTCCAACACCCCAATAGCCATATATACACCTTTTGTTTTTTTGTCATTTGAAAAAAAAGAAAGAAGTGATTCAGTGAAACAATGCTGCGTCAAAAAAAGCCATCGAAATTAATAATATATGAATTTTGCATTGTTAGCAAAATTCCAAAATATTTTTGTTACCATAAAAGAAAAAAAGTTTCATGTTTTAGCAAACCTTAGAAGAAAGAAGCTGTAAATAAAGAATTGTTGGGGTGTGAGAGAATTTATTCCAAAAACTGCCTGCAGGCTTAATATTTGTATCATTCATAAACAGATACCATTCATTCCTTTTTTTAATGCTGCTTTATATTTGTCCAAATTTAAAGTTTCTTAGAATAAATAAATGCAAACTTTTTGCTCTTTAAAAACTTAATAATAAAAAAACTTTGAAAAGAATTGCATTAATTAAATAATGATGATGGTTCGCTCATTCAAAGACCAAAACATGAAAAAAATAAAATCAAAGCGGAGGCAGTATTATTCAGTTTTTTTTATTAAAAATATTTTATTGATAGTCATAGAAATTACCGTATTTTTACTTAAATAAATTTTAAAATTATTTCTGCGTGATTTTTGATTTCTTTAAAAACCTTTTTAGACCCATATTATAAAAATTACTTTTAGGTCCGCTTTAAACAAACACGAAAACTATTTTAATTCCATTTAAAATTAAGCCCTATCGAAATGATATGAAACTAGACAGAACTGATATCAATAAAAACCCATAGTTTCTTTTCATTGTCTAACTTTTTTATCAGCTGTTCTTCATTTCATGCTACTGCGTTTTTCGATGATTCTTTGATCCTGTTCTTTTCTTTCTCAGACATAGGTCAATAAGTTATTTTTCCAAGAATTCTTTTTATATGCCTTCTATTTATTTTTTTGCAAATTTTAGCTCTTTTTTGCATTCAAACACCTTTTTTTGTATATATTCTTTTTTTATTTAAAAAAAGATGAAAAGCAGTTATTCAATTTTTGTCAAACTTGTTAAAAAAAATTTACGGAAAAATGCTTCGTTTTTCTCGCCTATTTTTCTATTGTCCAATTTTAGTCTTCCAAGAAGAAAAAAAAGAAACGTAAATTTTTTTCGAGTCAGTCAATTTTTTTACAAAACATCTTGTTAGTCAAAAATATTGGCAAAGTAAAAACGAAGCTTATATAAAAAGTTTTTTTTTCTTCTACTTTGTCTTCTTCTCATTTTAGAAACAACACAATTTGCAGTTTTTCTTCTTCTTCTTTTTTCATGAAAAGGCGGTTCTCATTGGGGGTGAGGAGTGAAATTGGATCACCGCCACTTTCATTCTATCTCTACAAAGTTAGCATCCTTCTTTTTTGTTCCTTCTAACGATGGCTTCTTTTCGTTATTAATGCGCAACAATTTTTCAAGTATCATTTTTTTTATCATCCCTTCTTGTTGTCAGGCAGTCTGCTTTAAAATATATGTGAAACATTTAATTAATGCCAAACTTTTTTTATACTTAATAAAAACTATTTTTACGGCTTGTTGGTGTTCATATATTTTATTTGAATGTAGTGCTTATTATTATTGTATTTTTAATCATAGCTATAAAAATTGAGAAAGGAAGTTCAAAATTTTGTACGATAGATTTTAAAGAGCTCTTTTTATAAAGAAAATTTTCTTTTGTTATAATAATTTTTGTTTATAACAAAATAAAATAAAAAATATTTTGAATTAAACTTTAAAAAAAGACAAATCTCCTCCTTTTGAAAGGTCTCTCTCTCTTTCATCTTTTGATAATACTTTTCTCACGATTTTGGGTGGTATATATTTTATGAACCTTATAGAAGCATTGAAAAAAAATCGCCAATTCTTATATCTTTTTCATTTTTTTGTTGATGGCATTTTTTGTGTGTCCTTTTTTATTTAAAAAAATTTTTTAGAACCCATATAGAACTCAACTTTATTTTTGTTTAAATGGATTTACGCCATTATGGAATTTTACTTTTTTTTATATGGAAAAAAATGTTTACTCTTTTATTGGCAAAATATAGGGCCTTTGGGAAACATTGAACGATACATATAAAAAAAACGAGGACGGGATTGTTTAAGGTTTTCTTTTTCAGTTTTGTAGTTTAAATATTAGTTTTCTTTTTTTTTCTTTTTTTCATTTTTTTGGTAATTTCAAAATATATTATTATAGTACAATGTAAAATTTTTAATCCAAATATTTTTTTTATTGTTTTTTGGCTTTTTAAAAGAAGCAAAAAAATTTTTTATAGTAAATCGAAGGAGGAATTGAAAAAAATAAAATGTATGAATGAGTGGACTTTTTGGATAAAAATTTTTTGACTTTTTTTTCTGTTTCATTGTTAAAACTTTTAAGGGTTTTAATTGTAGGTTGTTACTTCTGGTTGGTGTTTTTAGAAGAAAAAGCAGCAGCCAAAACTGGTGGGAGTGAAAAAAATAGAAATTTTTTGATAACAATATTTTCTGGCTTTCATTTGATGTGTTCTTTTTTCTTACTTTTTTTTGACGACGATTAAAGGAGAGAATTGATATATCTGAATAGAGTTGACTTTTCAATATTCTATGCATGCCTTCTTTTGTTATTAGCTTTTCTGGAAGTTTTTGTTGTTCCTTTTTTTGATATTGAATTCTTCCTTGTTCGTTTTTTATAATCTATGTTAAAAATGCAAAAACTTTGACAAAAAATAATAATAAAGGTTTGTTTCTTTTAACATTTTTTGATGGTGAAATTGGTTTTTCATTGTTTTTGTTACCATTAATTTATTAGTTATCAATCAGATTGACTCATTTTTTCTTTTTGGGGCATTTATTAAAATTATTATTCTTTCTAAAAAAATGTTTTATACTTGCGTGATTTCTCTACTTTTTTTTATCTCTTATTATAAAAAAGCATTATGCAAATTGTCAAAAAAAACGAGGGCATTACTTTTGAGGGCATTTTTATAAAACATGAATTAATGCCACTTCAAAGGCACTACTAGTTGCTCTTTTTGCCTTTTGTTGAGCTCCACCAATGCAGAATCTCTCCTTTCTTTCTATTTTCTTCTTCGACGGCGGCGATTTTTTTTTCTTTTGATGAAGCGTGCGAACTTTGGAATTGAAGAAAATAGAAAGGATTTTTTTGTGTTATTTTTTTCTTCTTTCTAAAATGGGTAAAAATAAGGCAAAAACGATAAAAAGTGACAAATTTTTAAACCTTCTTCCTAAAAATATATTCCTCTAATGCCTCTCGACTTTTTAAGCTAAAATTTTTGGTGGCATAAAAAACAGAAGTGTCAACGATAAAAAAAAATGAAGAAGACAGAAAAATAAAGCTAAGTAAAAAAGCTTTGTTAAACTTTTTTGCAGAAAGATTTTTTCCCTTCATTTTTCTGAGTTCCATAAAGTGAATAAAGTTGCCACAACTTAGTACTAATTGTTGTTTTTGCTTTGGAAATGTTCTATTTTTCGAATTTGAACATAATCAATGTTGAAGAAAAAAAACAGACGAGCAAGAAAAAAAGTTGAGTATGAATTTTTAGATGCTTACAGTACGAATTTATTTTTATTGAAAAAAAGACGTGTGTCTAGTTTCGTTCATAGTTATTATTTCTTCAACTTTTGTGTGTTTTGTACTTTTAGGGTTTTTTTCTCACTACAAAAATTTTGCAAAAATTGTTCTCCAATTTATTATGTCATCAAATGCAACATACTTTTACTATTCTTACACATATATATATTTTTTAAGCCCTAAACCATTCAGATTTTCAGTTTCAATCTCATTTCCGGGTTTTATTCAAAAACTAACATTCCAACAACAATTTTTACGTAAATATTTGCGTATTATTGTTGTTTTTGAAAATCTTTTCTTTTTACATGCCTTATCTTTAGCCTTTTTTTATATACTTTCTTTTTGAAGGATAACTTTAACAAATTTTTAAGGATTAACCTTCTTAAAAGTAGCTGAATAAGAGGCACATCTCTGGGTTTTGCTTTGAGTCTTTTTTTTCTTCTTCTCCCATTTTCTTTATCTTCTACTTCATCATCTCGGGTTTTTTTTGTCGTCTTTCAAATATATTTACTCTTGTTAGTCTTTGATTATTAAATGTTGTGGTAAAAAAAAACGATTAAAAAAGGAAAAGTAAGACAAGGAAAAAAAACAAGGTCAGAATTGTGCCATCCCCATTCTTTCATGGCATTAAATGACGAAGCTACTTTGTTTCAATTTCTATTTATTTTTTTATAAAATATATGAAAACTCATTGTATCTCTTTTTATATTTTAGTTAGTATGAGTTGAGAAATAGTAATGGATATATCAATTTAATGGACGCTGCCTGCCTGTTTGCCCCGGTTCCACAAACAAACATTAAATTTTTAGTGATGCGAAAAAAAATTTTTTTTGACCTTTTAACTATCTATATATGTGAGGGTGGTGGTGGTTTCATCCTCCCATTTTTTTTTATATATTATGGCATCAACATTGTTGTTGGCCATTTAACTTTTTGACTTCCCACATTCATCATGCCAAATTCAAATAATAATAAAAAAAGTTTTGGCTACCTTTTTTCAAAGCCTTTTGAAAGTTCTTCTTCTTTTTAAGACAATAAAAAACACAGAAAAAAAATAAATTTTTTAACATTCAACCAAGCTTTAAAAATTCGTTTATTGTTTATCGCAAATCAAGCAAATCTTTTTCTTTTTTTTGTCATTTCATTTTGTGTCTTTATTCTTCATTTTCGTTTCCTTTTAAAAATTTTTTTGGAACAAAAACTTTTTTTTCTCCCCATTTGTTTGGTTAAAGCTTCCGGAAAAGAAAATGAAGAAACAGAATAAATGTGGGCTTACCAATGTTCTAAATCATTTATATTTTTTTAAAACTTAAAGAAGCAACTGTCAAAACTATTTTTTTTTTGATAATATTCTTTTCCTTTCCTTATATGACAGTTTTTCTTAACAAATATTAAACACGAATGACCTTTGAATTTTATTTTCTTTTTTATTCTGTTGTTGTTTTATATTTACTCGATATTTGAACATATAACATTTTCAAATAATTTATATTTCAAAGATTTCCTCCCGAAACCCAAGGGACTTGACGATTTTGAAGAAAAAAATTTGTGATTCTGAATATTGTTTTTGTTTAAAATTTTTTTAACGGTTTCGTTGTTCTTTTTACAAATTCCAATGTCACAAACAAATTTTACTTTTTAATGACAAATTAAACCTCCATCAAAATTTTATTATCAACCAGTGCCAGCTTTTTGTGCTTGGTTTATCTTTTATTTTTCATGAAATCCTACCTCCCCCACATTTTTGTCTCAATTTTTTCCGCCATTTTGTTTTTCTATGTAATGTCTTCTTTCTTGCCTTTTTTTTATTCAAATTAAATGATTAAACGCTTTATAGCATTTTATTTAATTTTTTAATAAACTTTTTTTTAATTAATAATAAAATTTTATAAAAATGTTCCTTCTTTCTTTAAGGTAAGGCATGAATGGCGGCGGCGGCAGTGATGTCGTAAAGCCAACCGCATGGCTTCATGTTTTACAGCAACTTCCAATGAGTATGTCATTTCATGCAGCCGCAACAGGGTTATATGCACAAGATTTATTTCCTGATGATAATTATAATAACATTTCACGAATATTGTTAAGTAATAAAACAGATATCGTATCAAATAATGCAACGAAAGGCGAAATATCATCGATTCTTGAGCCATCAGCAACAACAGCAATAATAAATGAATTAATTATTGAATGGAGGCATCCAGCATTAGCTGTACTTATGGCAATTTTATGTATTACAACAGTTGCAGGAAATTGTTTGGTTGTACTTGCAGTATGTACAAAAAAATATTTACGAAATCCAACGGGTTATCTCATTGTATCATTGGCATTTGCTGATCTTATCGTAGGCTTGGTTGTAATGCCTTTAAATAGTTTATTTGAAATGACTCGACATGTTTGGCTTCTTGGTAATTTAAAAATTTTTTATTGATTTTTTTCAATGAAATACAAGATTTTTAGGCCTTACAATGTGTGATTTATTTCATGCATTAGATATTCTTGCATCAACAAGCTCAATATGGAATTTATGTGTTATCAGTTTAGATCGGTATATGGCAGGACAAGATCCTATCGGGTACAGGGATAAAGTATCGACTCGACGAATTACAATTGCAATAATCTTTGTTTGGGTCATATCAGCATGTAAGAGTTTTTAATGATAATTGTGCAAAGTTTTCAATGTTTCTTTTAGGTTTATCATTTCCAGCAATAATATGGTGGCGGCAAAGTTCTCCACATCTTTACCAAGATCAAGTAAGTTTTTTCTCTCTCTCTTTTAATTACTTCCGTTTTTTAAAAAATTCAATTTATTCTCTTTTTAGACTCAATGTCTTTTTACTGATAGTTCAGTTTACGTGATATTTTCTTCTCTAGTCTCTTTTTACATTCCCTTAATTTTAATCCTATTTGCCTATGGAAGAGTCTTTCTCATTGCAACCCGGCATTCTCGTTCCCTTAAAAGTGGAATTAAAAAGGTTTGAAAGAATTCATTTTTTTGTTTAAACGTATGTTTTCATCATTAAAAACTTTTTAAGGTAAAATGCAAAAAATCAAAAAAGAATGAATCTGAGAGCGTTGGCTCTGAAGATAATACTCCAACACTTCGAATTCATTTTGGTCGAGGAAATAAAGCGAGCGCAGGTGGTGCTATCGTAAGTGCATTAGCTTCCGCAGCAGCAAATGGTGGCACTAGACTTCATGAAAGTATTCGACTTTCACGTCCCCCACTTACATCAACAAACATTTCTCCAAATGCCTCTAAACCATGGCTGCGTCAAGTAAGAACTCTTTTTTTTAAAGCTGCAATAAAAAGAGCAATAATAAACTTTATTTTTAGACTTCATGTAAATCACTTCTTGGAACTGCAAATGAGAACTCTTCTTCTCAAGCCCCTTCAAATTCTCCCCTTTTGCGTCCAGAATCAGGAATGAGCATAAACACTTTTGGTCTTCCACGAGGTCAAAGAACTCCCCTTGCATCAATTAAGAATGGAAATTCATCATTAGATCGAACGACAAGTATGATAACTGTCATTCCACCGGTATCTTTATCTTAAAATAAAAGATCATTGAGCAAGTGTAATAAAAGTGATTATTTTAGGATGAACCAAGTGAAATCTCTTCATGTGTTTTATCTCCAACTGGAATGAGTATGACATCTTCAGCAGCCGCAGCACGAAAAAAGATGGGAGTTCGAGAGAAATCAAGACAAATGATGAAATATGTGCATGAACAACGAGCTGCTCGAACTCTTTCAATTGTTGTTGGAGCATTTATTTTATGTTGGATGCCATTTTTTATCTTTTCTCCACTTCTTGCATTATGTAGTACGGTAAGTAAATTGATGAAAGAATGAGCAACATTGTTTATGAAAGATATCATTTTACAGTGCGTCGGTAATCAAGAAGCAGTTTTTTCATTTATAACATGGGCTGGTCATCTTAATTCAATGCTTAATCCATTAATTTATTCTCGATTTAGTCGAGATTTTCGAAGAGCTTTTAAACAAATTCTTACATGTCAACGTGAACGTCCAATGAAAAAAGCAATTAAAACTCCATTAAATATTGTATTTGCCCAACTTGTATCAATTACAACTTTATGGGAACAACCTCAAAATGGTGATTGCCAAACAAGTACCGGTGCAGCTTCATCAATTATTGAATAATAATAATAATAATTTTATATCATGTGCCTCAATTGTTTTTCTTTTTCATTCGGTTTACAAAATAATGATCTCAAAATGCAATGTAATACAAAAACATGCAAAAAAAACTAATAAATTCATTTTTTCAAGTGTTTTTATGGTCTAATAAATAATTTATACAAACAAAAAAGAATAACAAGGATTGCAAGGCATGTTACAAAAATCTTTGTAGGCAATGATGGTTGTTCCATTTGGGAAGATAACTGTAAAAAGAGAATCATGATCAAAAAAAAATTGAATGTAAATGTTTTACCTGTTCATTATGAAATCTTTCATCGTAGAATTCTATTTCGTATTTGTCTTTTTGCCTTAAAAAATTAATTATTAAAAAAACTATTTTTTACGTAGAAAGTAAAATTCCATAATAATGATGCAAAATTGTAAACGAGGTAAATTACCGTCGTATGATTATTTTGGAAAAGTAAAAAGTTGACAAAAATTTGCCAAATGCACTTAAATAGTTAAATACTTATTTGAGATACTTACACGACTGGTCGATAAGCTGAATATACAGGGATTCCACTGGTTGCGGTGGTCTCAAATTTACTCGGTTGATTCATGTCTCTTTCTCTTTTTTTTAACCAAATATAATAAAAAATGAAATAAATGGAAAGAAAAAAGTTGTAGACAACAATGAAATTTAAAAAAAAATAAATTCACTTTTTATCGGTGTTCATGCATTTTCTCTTTTTATTGATTATATTTTAAAATAGGCGGTTTTCACGTTTAACACTTTTTGGTCATCACCTGTTCTGTCAGTTTACACTTATGTTTCCATCATTCAACAATTGTTAAAAGTTAATTAATTACATTAATTATACAACATCTTGCTTTTGAAAGAAACAAGAATGAAAAAGAACCAATCTTGGACCTCAGGGACATTTGCAACGGTTAATTGGAAGCAAAAAGTAAAACACACAATTACAACAGCATTTTCATTGATTTCATTAAAGTGTATGTATTTAAAAAGGGTAGAATGAAAACTCCTATCACTTTAAAATGTGGAATAAGATCAAATAATAATAAGGAAGTTATTTAAAGTAAAGCTTCTTTGAAGGGTTATTTTACTTTTACTTTTAATTGGAACTGTTTGGGTGATTTGGGAGTAAAATTTGAAAACTAAAGCTGATCTTTTTTCGTGATCAAATTTCTAAAAGCCAGACTCACAAAACTCGGATCTTTTGGTGAACTGAAAATCCCTGTGTTTTGACATTATATGCCTTTTATGATCATTTAATTCAGTTCTCCATGTTAAATTTACTGTGTTTGTAATTTATAACTTTTTAACTATAGCTGTATTTGTAAAAGAGTGTTTAATGAATGATCTCTAATTTATTAAAACGAAGTATCAATTTTTGAAAGATTCTTATGAAGATCTTGCAAACCTTTTTTTTAGTAGGCACTTGAAGTCCCGCTTAGTCCGGTCCCGGGACGGGATCCCGGGGGGACGAGACGGGAACAGAGTTTCAACGGGACTTGAAAAAATTTGCTCGGGATCCCGTGATTTTTGTGATTTTAAGGAAATTCGGTGTATTTGTTAAAATTTATTTCTAATTTCCATTTTGTTTTTGTTACTATTGCTAAAACAATATTTAAAAAACTGTAGCATTAACAAAACTACACATTTACACCTATAAACCGTAACTTTTTTACAGTATGCTTGGAAAAATCAACATTTTACAATACTTGAAAATTTTTGGCAAATCCCGGTCCCATTCTGGTCCGGTCCCTTCTCGGGACCGGAATTTCTGTCATTTTTTTGCACTTTCATGAAGATTTATGAATTTTTGACATGTAATAATATTATGCTTTGCTTCCAAATATCAACAAAATTTTTGTTTAATTTTATGAATGTTTCTGCTTGAACCACAACACTTCTTCATTATTACTACTAATAAATTTCTCCGCATTTTAATTAATAATATTATTGTTATAAAAAAAGGCGTAAAAATAGCGGTTCATTAAAATTTTTTAAAAAAAAAAGGAAGAAGAAGATAGATTTAGACATCTGACAGAAAGTAACAAAAAAAAGCGAAAATGGTGCAAGTGGAGAGAGAGAAAGAAAGAAAGATGAAGAAATAAAAAATGAAGATGAATAATAATCAAAAAAAAAAACAATTTGAAAGGAGAAAATATTAGTAAGTCGGATCCACAATCACCGGAACGACGGTTACAATACAGACATGTCCGCAATCAATTGCAACGACAGAGAGAGAGAAAGAGATAATTAGAAAAAACATATGAAGGATAATAAAAAAAGGAATCCAAAAAAAAAACAACAAGAAATTTAATCAAAAAACGAGCACTAAATTTAGCGGAGCAAAGTCAACAAAAAAAACTTTTTTTAAAATATGGAAAAAAATTAGTATTTTTCATAATCTTTTTTTAAAAATTTAAAATTCTAAGAATAATAATAATAAAAAAATGGCGATTTTACTCGTTAAAGATAATCATTAAAAAGAATTAATTTTTTTAGCTATAATTTAAATGGTAAAACTGAACAAATACATACGGTAATAAATATGTGAACAGTTAAAATCAATTATAAATCATGCCAAAAAAAACGATGGAAAAAAAGAACATTAACAGACGCAAATAATCTCAACTAGACAACAAAACAAGGAAGATTATAGCAGTCATATATATTTTTTGAAGAAAGAAAAAAAAGAAGTATATTTTTTAAAGTATAATAAAAAATGTTGCGGAATTGGAAAAAATTAAAATATAAAATTTAAAAAAAAAACGATATTACTGAGCCAATATAAAAAAAAATAATAATTAAAAAAGAAAAAAAACAAGAAAGATGATTCTTCAAAAAAGTGTAAAATAGCCTAACAATTTTTTTGAATTTAAAAATTTAAATAGAATGTCGTTAGCTTTTTGAATTGGATGTTTTTGATGTGCTATTTTGATCACGTCGAGGTGTTGGAGAAACTGATGGACTTTGTGAAGGGGGAGTTGCGCCACTTGTTGAACCCATTGGAGGTGGCATTCGTTCATTGATTTTATCCAATTTCTTTGCTTCTTCGAATGACTGAATTTTATGTCCCGGTTCAAATCCTTGTAAAGCTAAAATGATATATATTTTATTTCAATGAATATTTAAAAAAAGAATGAACAAGGGCAATTTCAATTTCAGTTTCATCAAATATATTCTTTGCCTTGTTTCTTTTCTTCACTTTCTGCTACTGTATTTTTTATTATTTTATCACTTTTTTTTTAAACTTACACTCTTGTAGAGCCGGTCGTCCACCGGATAATAATCCTTGGGGTAATTTTCCACTTGATAAAAGACCTTTGAGTTGTAATACCGTTTCGCTTTCTTGCCTGAGAAAAAATAAAAATTTTTTTGCGCTTTTTATAATTTGTTTTTTTTTAAATAAATAAAAAAAAGCCCCTCGATTTTCATTGTTAGTGAACATAATGCAATATTTTTTTAGCATTTTTTTTAAGGACAACTACGCATAAATATGGACAAGGACTTTTTTTGTTCACTGTTTTAAAAAGAAATATAAAATATAAATTTCTGAAGACGTCAACATATATAAAGTCAGTCAGTCAGTCACACAGCGAAGAGAATATAGCAGCAGCAGTATAAGTTAAGTAAGTAACAAGGCAAGAATTAAATTATGTTCTTTCGAACAACGAGCAAAAAAATTGAAAAAAAAATAAATTAGGAAAGGACATATAAGATAGAAAAATAAAAAAAAATAATTTTTTTACCGTCTTGAAGTCCTTTACGGCCTTCTTGTAGAGTTCCAACTGGGATTGTTCCGGTTGGGGTAAGACCTTTGAGTTGAAGGACACTTTCACTTTCCTCTCTATAAAAAATTCCGGACATACACTTATTTTTTTTATTATTATTAATTAGTTATTATTAATTTTTTTTCAAACAACAAATAGTGAATAAGCACCTTTCACCCCCGAAAATTGGATTACTGTTGAAAAAAAGTCAAATAATTTGAGACATTTAGTTTTTTAAAAATTCAAAATGAAATTATTGTATGTATATTTATTTTTGAAAATTGGATTACCGCAAACATTGAAAGTTAGTTTTTGTGAACCCAAAAAAAACGTATCAAATCATTGATATCTTTTTTCATACAGTAATCCTTATTGTTGTTAATAAGAAAATAAACATAAAATAGAAAAAGAAACATATCTTTTTTCCCCTTTAAGAAATCTTTTTAAAAAAAGAACCAACCTGAGAACTGAGAATGTTCGAGCCATTTTACCGATTGCACGAATTTTATGCCGAATCACTTCTTTACGAGCTTGTGGAATGCCGCCTATAAATTTGATTAATAAACACAAAAGGGTTTAATGGACAACTTGAAGATATGAAAAAAATAGCAAAAGCAAAAAGTGTGTGTATGTGTTTAACTATATAGGGATAGCAAGTGCAAAAAAGAATTTGCAAGAATTCAACCAGCAAAATAAAGGGGAAAAGGAAATTAAAAATTATTAAAGGAAAATTAGGTAAAGATCTTTAGAAGAAAACTGGAATAAAAAAAAGGTATAGTTTTGTGGTGGTTGGTTGATATTTTTCTCCTGGATCATATTTACAATTGTTTTTTTATATTTAAAAAGTTGTTGTTCAATTTCATATTTTTCTCGAAAAAAAGCTTTAAATATTGAAGGAAAAATTTGTTTAATTTATTTTTTTTTTCAAAAAAACAAGGTAAGAAGCGCACAAAAGCTGACAAATATTCAAAAAATATATATTAAGCACCGCAAGCAAAAAAAGCACAGCAATAAAAATCTCTCTCTAATTCAAAAAAATTTACAAATAAAAATAATAATAAACATATAAAGCAGCAAATTATAATTAAGCAGAATAAAAACTTGTTGTTAACACACATTTGCTAACTATAATAAAAAAATAAGCAAAAAAAACAAAGGAAATCGGGCAAAGCAATCAGCACAAAAACAACCGAAGTCGAATTTGCTATTTTTACAAAAACTTGCACATTTTGACTTACCTTCGGAGCCTGAGAGAGGGTCACATGAAAAGGTACCATCATTAAAGAAATTAAAAAACGTATTAATTTTTTTGTCTCCTTGTTCTAATGAAGGGGGGGATAAGACATATGTTTTTTTCTTGCATTTCTACCTTTTAGTATAATTTGACATTCGGTATAAGTTAGGCATTCTACATCAAAGTTTTGCAAACAAATTTTTTTTGAGTTTATATAATTTTAGAATCACATTCACGCGTTAACACTCACACAGAAAAAACAATCGTATTCAAATCAGCTTAATTTTGAAAATTTCCGCAATTTCCTGATGTTAATTAATTTACGCAAGCAATCAGATATATATTTTTTTGTCCAAAATCTTTCAGCAAAAAGTTGTTTGATGGTTTTGAGAAAAAAAAGTATATAAAAGAATAAAAAAATAAAAAAGATCATAACAAAAAAAATAAAAACTCAGGCACACAACATCGATTTGTGCGTACAAATTTTAACTTAAATAAAATAACATTGATTTTTAGCTTATCTTTTTTTTGTAAGCACGCATTTGAAAAAAATAATTTGAATAAAATTTTTGATTTCTTTTTGAGAAAAATATAGGGGATATGTATATTAGAGTTTGTTTGACACACACAAAACATAATAAATTACAAAAAAAATTGATTTAGAAAAAAATGGATAGCTTTTAGAATGGTTATAGTAATGTTTTTTTTGTTTTTGAAACAACAAAGTGTATATAACGGTGCATGCAAATTTTTTTAGATATATATATATATGTTTTTTTCATGTTAAAGTAATTGAAAAAAGTGAATAATTTTACAAACAAAAAAAGGTTTTTGCGCAAAAATAACAGCGAAAAATAAATAGTTGCGGATAGATTAGCTCAAAAAAAAGGGGGCGACAGTAGAAAAAAAAACATTATTGCCTTATTATTGGTTCTTAAAAAATAGTAGTAAAAAATAAATAAGATAGAATAATAACTAACTACACTTGAACAAGTAACAAATTTTTTTTGTAATGAAAAAACTCACCTTCAAATGTGTCATCTGTATCGGCCATTAGTTCATCATCAGAACAAATATTCAAAATGTGTACAAGCATTTCAGTTACTAAATAATAATAACAATAATAGGATTTTTGTATAGGTATTAAAAAAATTTGATAATTTTTTTACCTTTTTCGCCAACAAATGGCAAAGACCAAGTGAAAACATCCATGAAATTAGGCAACCAGTACGGGTGGGGAGAATAATTAAATTGTCGAATATTCATTACATTATTCTCATATTTTAAAATTGCAGCTTAAAATTTAAATTTATTAATTTTTTACAGTAATTTTTGCAATTGCTTATATTTTTTACCTTTATTGTTATATACATCCAAATAATTAGGGGCACTAAATATTGTTATGAGTGAAGGGAATCCAGTAGCTTGCGACTTTCGATACATTCGATATCCGGCATCTTGTGCTTCATGGGCCCGAATAATTGAAAGTAAATTATTATGTTGAAGAAAATCACAACATGCTGCATAACTGTAAAAATAAGAACACCCGCGAACAGAATTATGTGAAAATTGTTCAGCATTTCGCTCATTTCCAAAATCTTCCAATGGATCCGACCATAACAAATCACACATTGGACCAAATGCTGGTGGTTCCTTGAACCGATCCAACTAAAAAGAAAGAAAAGAATTGTAAAAGATTGTCGACAAAAATTTATGCAAATTTACTCTTTTGATATCTTCCAATGTATGAATTTCAGGAGAAAGGCCTCCATGAACACAAAGGAATTGTTGATTCATAAGCGCTGCAAGAGGCAAAGCGTCAAATGATTCCATACACGCATCATAGACTCGTTCAGAATATTTTATTTTACCTTAAACGTTTTGATTAAAAAAATTCTTTTTTTTCTGTTTCTAAAAATGACACATACATTCTTGTTTGAATGTAAAATATTCAGTTAAATGACGGCATTCATGATTACCACGCAATAAAAATAATGTATTTGGATAACAAATTTTTAATGCCCACAAATATAAAACGCATTCAATTGAAAAATAACCGCGATCAACGTAATCACCAAGAAAAAGATATTTTGTTGTTGCAGGTGAGCCGCCAACTTCGAATAATTTCATTAAATCATAAAATTGTCCATGAATATCCCCGCAAACTGTAACAGGTGCTTCAATATCAAGCATAGTCTTTTCTTGACGGAATAATGCAGTACATTCTACAAAAAAAACAACGTTTTGAAAAGTTTGAAAATCCCTAAAAAATTTATCATTTTTTTACCATTGATAATCCGCAATGCAGCTTCTTCTTCAATTCTGCCTTCTTTTATGAAATGATCTTTAAGCACTTCTGATTTAGGTTTACCCGCTCGACGATCATATACATCATCAACACCAAGTCGTTCACTGATAGGAAATTGAACGCCTTAAAAAATTATTGTTATTTTTTAAAATGTATTATTTTTTTAAAATTGTACTTTTGATAACTCTTTCTGTAGTTGAACGTGAAGTTGTTGTTGAACGAGAAGATCCTGATGCATTTGCTGTAGAATTTTCATTATTTGTATTGGCGGTTCCACTTGTTGAAGATCCTCCACCTCCTCCATTAATATCACCGCTATTGGATGAAGAAGACGCCATTTATAAATTTGTAATAATATGTTCTTTTTTTGTGTAGTAGTAGTAATTTTACTTAAATACACAAAAAATAATAATTTTTATTAAAAAAAATTTTTTAAGAATATATTTTGTTGATTAATAATAATAACCGCTAAACGGCAAGATGAAAGTAGTAATAAACAGTAATAATAATAATAATAATATATTTCACTATATTTTTTTGAAAGCTTGAGAATGAAGTTCTTCCTAATGTAGAAGAGGTAAAAAAAAAGGATGAAGAAGAAGAAGTCGAAATAAAAGAAATTATTGACGAGAGAAAAAACTAAAGGGTTTCCTCAAAATGTGTATGTTGCGCACTTCGTTTTTTTTAGCCAACGCTTCCCATGACAACCATAGTTGCACCTTCTTTTTAATAATATATATAAAAAAATTTTTCAGATACGTATAAACCCTTCACTTGCCGTTAGAAAAAAAAATAGAAATATGATGAAAAGTGTAGTTGTGTGTTAAAAGCAGTGTTGGAATCCTTTCTATATATTTTTTTCTTCTTTTTTTTATTATTATTCTGTCGCTGTCGATTTAGGTGGTGTTAATGGCAAGAGAGAGGATTAACCGAGGACTCCGCAACGGTGTGACTTACTGCTCACTCTGAAAAATTATTGCATTTTTCCATTAATTTGTCCATATATAAATTTTTTTTGCTTCTTCTTTAGGAAAAAGTCAAAATCCAAAATAGCGTCAACTGTAATAATAAAATATGTATAAAACGCGAAAGAAAAATATTAGAAGAAAAAAGAAGAAGATGAAAATGAGAAGAAGAAGAAGACGGGGAAAAAGAAAAACCGATAATCAATTCCATGCTTTTGTCGGGAAGAGAAAAAAAAATGGGAAATAAAATAATAAAGAAGAAAAAAAAGTAACGGTAAACGACGTTTTTTTTTCTGGTAACAAAACACTAACAATTGATATAAGCAACAACAAAAAAAAGAGAGACATCACTCGTGGTAGTTGTTTGACAAGCATGAATTTTGAATGCCTTTTTAAAACAAAATATTTCGCTTAATTTTTTTGCGCCCCTTTTTTTATATCTATATACGATAGATATGTCATTTTCTTCATTTCTCTTTTTTTCCTAAACGTATAACAGCAGCTTTTGCTTCCGTATTAGGCATAACTAGACTTCTTTTTTTCAAACGCACTTACTGATAAACATAAGATCAAACCAAAATTTCATAAATAAATATGAGCTATTTTTTAATACATAATTCGATGTAAAATCAAAAGTGTTCTGTTTTTGTGAAAAAAATAAAATTTCTTTTAACAAAAAAATTTGGAATAAATAAAAAAAATTATGCATTTTAGATGAATTTTAATATCAAACCATACTAGGTAAAAAAACATTCTTTTTATTGCCAAAAGTAGCTTTATTTTTATATTTATCTCAAGAGATTTCTAAATTGTTGTTATTTTTGATGTTTTACTGTAGAAAAGGAAAAAATGATAGAAACAAGAGGAAGAAGAAGAAAAAAAGTATTCCTAAATTATTTACGTAATAAAAAAATGCCCAAAATTGGCTATGGCACTCCTCTTATTGCAGATATAAAAAAAAGCCCGACATTGCTGCTGGACAAGTGAGGGTGGATATGGGATTAAGCTATGCATTTTACTTCTTCTCCAAAAAAAGAGCATTCCCCTCATTCTATATATCTACATCCAAAAAGATAAAGAAAAGGAGGGAGAAAAAAACAGTGGTGTGTTGTTGGGAGCGACGGGAAAAAAAAGAAAAGAAATAAAAGGGGTGCTTACTTTTTTTTTGCATCAAGGACGATGGCGCTTTTTGCCATTGCTTCAAAAAAAAATATGTTCGTTTTCGTTTCACTTGCTTTACGTTGCTCTCTCTCTCTCTCCCTGCCTATATAACCATCTATCTCCCCCCTTCAACGGAATATAAAATAAAAAATACATTGTTCAATGCAGTCAAAAATGCATTGAAGTCCGTGGTTGCCATTGCTGACTGCTTCTTGCGGCTGCCCCTTTTTTTACCCCCCTCAATAGCCCAATGCTGCTGATGCACGTCGTCGGCTGCTTTCATTTGTTTCACGGAGACGCGTGCGAATTCGGCACTATTGAGACGGACGAAATCCGCCAAATTGGCCAAAAAGGCTCCCCATATTTTTTCATTCTCTTTTTTTTCCTTCTTCATCTTTTCTTTTTTATTTGCAACCAGGACGTTCTTTGGTCAAAATCAAAATGGGAATTATTTTATACACACTTAAAGAAAATATTCCGGGTTTTTTTTGTGTATGTATTTGAAAAGGATATTAACGTTTTGGAAACATCAAAAAAAAATCTTTTTCAAAAAAATTTTTTAAAAAGAAGAAGATCCGGAATTTAGCGGTGTTAATACGAAATATATGTTTGTATGTAGACAGAAAAAAGTATTAGAAATAAATTTTTTTCTTCCTTCCAACTAACTCAAAGGTCAAAAATACTTTTTCCTAAAAAAAGAGAATGAAAATGAGAAAAAAATATTTTTGAAAAAAAATATATATAAAAAAAATTGCAAAGAAGAAGAAGAACATACTCAAGCCATTAGGAGTAAAACATGAACATAGTTTTTTTTGTTTGCTTCAATGGCCGGGAGAAAAAAGAGTTAATTAACTCTTCAACAACTGCTCCTTTCTTTTTTTGGCCTGTCAGTGAAAGGAGTAGTTTTGACTCTACTAAAATGCTAGTTTGGGCATTTCAGTTAAAAAATATATATATAAAAAAAGAAGGACTTCTTGGTTGTAGCATTTTGGTGGAAAAAGCTTTGTTAAAAAAGGAAGAAATGAAATACAAAAGAAGAGCAGCAGCAGCAAGCAACAACAAAAAAAAATAAATTTTGGTAAAATATAATTTTTTTTCTTTAAAACGCAAAAAGCCACTGTTTTTTAGAAAATGAGAAAATTATAGTTATGAACAAATTTTTTTTAAAAAGTACTTTAAAAAATATATTTTTTGCTTTCGGTGTTGCTTGCAAGAAAATAGAATTAAAAAAGTAATAAATATATTTTTTCCCTCAGACTTTAGATAATAAATAAGACAGACTTCTCTTTTTTTTATCTTTAAAAGATTTATGAAAGTCATTTAAAGAAAAGGAAAATAAAGTGTATAATGTTCAAAGTTGAACAACATGACTTTGAAAAAAAAATGAGGAGGAAAACATCTGTGGTTGATTTTTACCACAATATTGCTTATGTGTATAACAACAACAAGTAAGTAAGTAAGTATAAGTCAAAAGATTGAAAAATGCAATGAAGAATAATTGTTGTAAGCTTATAACCACAAAGAGAGAGAGACAAAAGCCAGCTGGAAGTAGTCATCTCATACCCTCAAGTCAATAAAATCTTTCCTATTCTTTAAAAAAAGAGGGGATACTTTCCGTTGCAGATGTTTCTGATTTCAGCTCCAAAGATATTTTTATATGACAGAAACAGAAAATTTTAACAACAACAACAGATATATATATTTATGTGCATGAATAAGTGTTCTCTGAAATCATCAAAAATATAAATTAAAATACGGGTGTTTTTTTTGTTAACTTTTTTTTCGCTCTCTCCTATTTTATTTTAATAGAAATATTTAAATATAAAAAAGTATGGTTTTTTTCATTTCACAAGAGACAAATAAAATAATATAAAGTAAAAAATGGAAAAAGTACGAACGATAAAGTTGAGGGAAAAGATACAATTCCAAAATTTTGTTTTCTTGAGACAAAAACACTAAATTGTATTTTTTTTGATAAATGAATAAGCAAGAAAAAATATATATGAAAAATATAAAAAAGCGACAATAGTGTATATTATTAGTCAAAAAAAAAAAGAGGAGGGAAAAGGAAAAAGTATGTTTCAAGGGCTTAAAATGAGAAATGTGCGAAAAGCAATGGATTGCTTTAACATCATTTTTTTTGTACATTTTAACTGATAAAATATTGTTCTTGGGCTGTGCCTTTTTTTCTTTCATTTGTTTTACCATTATCACTGTACAAATTAAATGAGAGAAAAAATCAAAGAATCTTTGACTATAAAAGTAAATTCACGATAATCAATCCAATTTATTTGATGAAAAAAAAGTATAAGGAACAGCACAAAACGCGCAAAAACTGATTTTTTTTGCTGCTTTTAAAGCAGCAATATTTTTTACGCTTTAACTAAAAAGAAAAAAGGAAAAAAGGTAGGGTGAAAAAAATTAAGTTTAAATCAAGCAAACAAAAGTCTTGATAAACAAAGTTTCTTCTTAAAACAAAAATAAAATAAATGAAAAGTAAGAAAAAGAAAAATTAGCAAAAAAATGAGTAGAATTTTTTTTTAAATTTTAAAAGAAAAAAAGTAACTTAAGAACCGCGTGAGGCTGTTTCATTTTAGTAAATAAAGATTTTTTCCATTATAAATAGCCTATATTGTAAGGGGTTCATATAGTTTCAAAAAAAAGAGATTTCATTTTTTTATGTTCAGCTTTAAATGGAGTTTTTTGTGGATGTTGATGATGGTGATGATGATAGTGTAAGGATACTTGAAAAAAGAAGAAAAAGTCGATGATGTTTATAAGAGAAGCTAACAACAACAAAAAAAATATTTACGGGTGTATTTCACTTCCTTCCTATATTGCCTTAAGCCCTAAGGCACCAACTATGAGAGATTTATTGCGTGAGTCTAAAACTTTATCTTCTCTCTCTTTAATGGCCTTTTTATCCACCCCCTTGTGGGTTGTTCGTTTAAAAAAAATATAGATATTTAAGTTGCATATATTGACTAAGTGTGGCATTAATGATAGAATAAAAGACAATCACATTTGATCTATTTTAAATTAAATTTAGTGATTTTAAACTTGCTATTGAATAGAAATGCATTACTTTTCGTTTTCACAATAATTAAGAAAGAAACGGGAAGGTTATGTAAAAATAAAAAATTTTGAAAATGTTTAAGAAAAAAATTGTACAATTTAGGAAATAAGAGCCGTAAAAAATATCAAATATCAGTGCGGCGTGCTTTGATCATGCTTATTTTTTTAAAAAAAAGCTTTTTGGTGATCTTTAACAAAAAAAAGCAAAAAGTTTTAATTCTGACATGAAAAAATACACACTGATCAGAGGAGACTTACAACGTGGAATTTTTGAGTCATAAAAAAGTGAATAAAATTTTAAACAAAGAAATAATATTCAAGACTTTCAAATAAATTCTAAATACACTCTTTTAAAGCATATAAAAATTTGTGACGACAAAAAAAATATAAACTTAAAACGCACCCAATCTTACATTGATTTTCTTTTGGGTTAACAACGTAAGTTTATTCTTCCCAAAAAAATGCACATTTTTTCCGCTGTTAATGCCAGAGGCCACCCTCATTCCTATTTTTTTCTGAAGCTTAAGCCAGTGGAGTCATTTTCCTTTTTGGCACAACTCACACAACAACAAAAAAAAATATACATATATATAATACATGGGGACAAGACAAGCTTACTACTCCTTCATCGCCTTTCTTAGCACGTTGGCACTACCGCTAAGGATGGCATAAAAAAGGAAAGAGAGAGAGAGAAAAGAGGGAAGAAAAAAAAAGCTGCCACCCGCTGTCTCGGGAAAAGCAGAAAAGACACCGCTATATCAAAAAAAAAATATATCTATGCCGTCACAGTTTTGGAGAAAAAAAAGGGGGAAAAGTCTGTCGGGCACATTATATCCATCTCAAAAGCATTTTTTAATAGTTGTTCAACGCGCAAAAAATATATATATCTATAAACTAAAAGCAGTAAGTCACAAAACAACTTGTGTTACAAGAGTTAAAAAAAGGAGGAGATGACTGCTTCTAAAAAGCTCAAATTTAGTTGTCACAAAAAAAAAGAAAGAGAAAGAACAAGGAAAAGGAGGGAGAAAAAAAGGGGGAGAAGCGCATATATATATATTTTGTTTTCCTTCTGCTTTTTCATGTTGTTGGCTAGTCACAATATTTTAAAAACAACAAAAAAAATGTTTAAAAAAAATCATGTCTGTATTTCCCATAGTTCTTTTTTTAATGTTGGACTAACAAAGGAAGAATAAGAACAGGAGAAAAAAAACATAGCATGAAGCATCCATCATCACGCGTTGAAAATCTCACATTCGATTCATTTTGCAATCAAGTGGGCGCAATAAAAAAAAAGCGACGCGTCAATGAGCGCTTTTTCAGTCAGGACTGCTGAGTTCTTTTTAATTTTGTTTTGTTTTGTTTTTTCTTCATAAAGATTTTGTTTTTATCTTTGGCTCATTAAAGACCCAACAAAATAAAAAATAAGTATATCATTTTTAATGACAAAAAATATTACAAAAAAAATCTTTTGGGTGGATTAAATAACTGCTAGGATTACAGTGTAATCATGAAAAAAAGAGTTTGAAGAATGTCAAAAAAAAAACATATTTCGAATACATTTTTTTTGGTTTTTACGTTCAAATCAATAACGAAGAATAAAATGGAAGAAAATTTGAGGACATATTTACAGGAAGAAGAGAGAAGTTTTTGATGAAAAGACCGGTTTTGTTTGGCAATGTTCAATCAAATTTTTTCACGCTTTTAAGAACTAAGCCGGTTCCAAATTGGCAAGAAATTTAAGACAAATTTGTTGTGGCATTGTTATGTATTAAAAAAAGGAAGAAGAAGATGAAAAACGACGAGGAAGAAAAGGGAGGCAAAATTGACTTCTTCTTTATTTTGTAAAAAGAAAAAAGATTTTAAAATTGAAATTGTTGTAACAATTATATAAAACCCAAAAAATATATCTCGAAAAAGAAGAGGATATTATAGAAAGTATAAATTAAGATAAAAATCATCAATGAAAGAGAAACAACACATCTTTCATTTTTTCATCTCTCTCTTTTTTTTCAATCAATACTAATAAGACCAAAGACGACTGATCGTCAAAAAGGTTACTACTGATAATCAACGTGAGTGTTGACCAACTTTCACTCAAGCAAAAAAAAATGAAAGAAAAATACCCGGACGCACATATTTTGTCAGAGCAAAATGGAAAAATAGTAGAATTTTTTTTGTACAAATGAACGATTGTTTAGAAGCATACAAATCGCTTCTGTGGTTGTTGTTTTCTTTCCTTCTTCTTTTTCTTCTTCTGGCTGATCATCATAAAAAAAAGTACGCCGCCGACCCATCTCTCGCATAAAAACACAAGCAGTTTTATAATGCTGCGGACAATTCTCTTTTTTTTCTTTCTTTTGTTTGAGAACTATGTTGTTTTTTTGTTGTTTTCTTCAAAAACTGTTTTGCAAGAAAGCAAGAAGATGAATAAAAACTAAGAGTAATAAATAGCTTATGATTCAATTTAGGAAATTTTATTCTTGTAAACAAAGAAAAAAGATAGCAAAAAATTTATGAATAGCTTGGGCAACTGAGAATTTAGAAAACGCTTAAAAGTTATTTATTACAAAATCTAAAAAAGCATTTAAAGGTTTCTTGATAGAAAAATAAGCCGCTTTTCAAAACTGCTAAAGACTGTTTTTGAGAGTTTTTGCTTAACTTAAAAAATATTTTCAATTACAAATCGTAATTTTTGAATCCGCATTATTTGAGATATTTTTTTAACTGCAGTCTTGCACGAAAACGAAATAAAACAATTTTCACTAAACTTTCAAAAAAAATGTGCCATTAAAAACGCCCTGTAATTATTTTTTTATGCATTAAAAAAGCAGACACTTGAAGCCATTTTTCAGCAAAAATGCAAAAAAAATAATAATCTAAAAAAACTAAAAGAAAAAAATATTATTTTTTAATAAAGTAAATTATCCAAAAAGCACAAAATTATATTTAAAATTGAACGATGCAAAAATAAATAAGCTTCTTTAGCACGAAGAAATAAATAAGCATTTTTTTTGTCATACACGCAATTTTGCGTGTAAAAAGAAATTCTCTTTTAAATCTGATTTTAAGCGGAAGCATTTGGGAGTAGAGTTATCTAATATGGGTAAGATAAATTTGAAAAAAAGGGAGGAAATTTATTCATAACCAAAAAATATTAACAAACAGAAGCCAAAAAAATAAGCAGCAAAAAAAACTGCCTTAACAATTTCTTTTCATCGTATCTTTTTCTCTCTCTCTCTGGTTAAAGAGCGTCATTAACTTTCGAAAAGTCTCTTTTGCAATTTTTTTTGTGTTTTTGTTATCAATATTATTTTGTTGTTGAAAAGAAATCCATGAAGAAAAGAAGAATATTATCGAAAATGGAAAACAAAAAAAATTGGCTATGATTCGTAATGATTAATATAGAGAAGCTTAAATAATAACAAATAAACGGAAGGCAATGAAAAACAATTTTTTTGTTGCTTTTAAAATGAAAAAAAAGAAGGTAACAAAGGGAGAAGAAAAAAATTAAGTAATTGATACAATAATCCCTAAAAATAAAAAAGAGCAATTGCCACGGCGTTTTTTTCTTTTTCTTCTTCTTTAACCGTTAATAAATAATACGAGAGTGTAAAAAGAAAAAAGAAAAAATGCAAATAGAATAAATGAAGCAAGGGAAGGAGAGAAAAAAGCAGAAGAAAGAAACAACAAGGGGGGAAGAGACTCCTTCATCCACCTTCGCTTCCTGAACTGCTTAGACCAACTCTTTGAGACGCTTCCCCTCTTTGCAAACCAGCTTTTGTTAGCTTCTGTCAATAAATATATTTGCAAAAAGAGGCTTCACCCTTCTATAACTTCAAATGAATGTATTTTACCTTTCTTTTCTTCTTCTTCTTTTTTTTTGTGGTGCGCGGTAGTATGCTTGTCATTACCATTCTGTTAGTAAAGTAATGTCCCCTCTCTCTTTTTTTACCACCCCATTGCTGCTATATTTAAAATTTTAAAAAAACCTCCGTGAACTTAAGCGATCCCTGTAGCGCATAGATCATCTAATAAACCAACAAAAAATATTCTTTTTTAATCAAAGATGAAACTTTTTTAAAATTATTTTTAAAACATTATTAGTCAAAAATGTTAAAAAAATGTTTTTTTTTATAAAAAATATATAAAAAAAAGATAAAAGCTAAATGATACTTGACTTAAAGCAAAAGACCTCTTTTAGCCAAAAAGTAAGGCAATCAATAAAGTATATACAACTGACTTAACCGCCACCGCAGTAGTACTAGAAGAAGAAGAAGGAAAGGGGGGGACGGAAGGAGAGCAAAAAAGCTAGTCCTTTTTCTTCATCGATGACAACGCTGCTAACGGCAAGCAAACAACGGCAAAACATATAGAAAATGAGGGCAACAGCAACTTTTTTTTCATCTTATTTCTTTTTCAAAGGCGAGAGGAGAGAGTTTAGTTGTTAGCAATAGAAAAGAGTTAAAGCAGCTGCTGCTCATTTTTTTCTCTCCTTCATTCATTTTCATCTTTTCCGGCAGCCCCGTCAGCCGCACTCTCATTTTTTTTTCTTCTTCTGTTATTATCATAAAAAAAGGCAAGCCGAAGAATATAAGAGGAATAGTGCATCAGAAGCAGCAGCAGCAGCAAGTCGCAGCAGTAGTACAACAAAAAAAAACGTGAAGAGTGTGGGATGTTTGCCGAATATATATATATATGTTGTGATGCCAGGAAAGAAATGAGAGAACATTACCGAAAGAAAAAAAAAGAAGAAATTTTTCTGAGTGGCACAACTTTTTTTTTGTTGTTGTTCACGCCAAAAGGCAAAATAATGTTAAGTGCTAACAATGACAACATTGAAAATAAAGAAAGAAACAAGGAAAAGAAAATAGAATAAAAACGTAGCGGCGATAATAAGTAATTATCACTTTTTCTATAAATAAAAAATTACTTTTTATAACAATTAATGATATCTTAAAATTTGCGCAGGTTTTTTGATCATTAAACATTGAATAATTATTTCTTATTTTGGAAGAAGAATAAAATTTTTAATTACTACATTGTTTCAAAAAAAAATAATTTTTTTAAAGCATAATTTTAGCTTAAGAAAAAAAAATGTATAAAGTGTCACAAGTTAGAAAAAAAAAACACTTTTTTGTTCAATAATCAGCTGATGCAAAAGCAAGGATAAAAAGAAAGTAAAAAGAAATAGCCACTGAAAAATGAACTCTTCGAAGTTGATAATAAACTACCGTAATGACAAAAAAAGAAAGCAGCTGTGGTTTTTTTTTTCACTTTTTTCTGTTTATTCAACGAAAATTTATGCTTTTCAATGAAGTTATTGATAAGCTTGTAAAAAAAGGGTCTTCAAAAAATTATTTTATCCAATTTCCAATGAAAGATGAAAGATACCCTCAAAAACTAAAAATTAACACAACTAAATTCCTTTCATTCTTTCTTCTCGGTATAACCTTATCAAGCATCATTTTTATGTATAAGTTAATTGATTAAAGCTTAAACATTTATTGAGATGTGTCATCGAAGAAAAAAAAACCCATAAAAAATCAAAGATTCTTTTATATCTTTAACATTTGAAAAACAAAAAAGTATGACTAATTTGTAGTAGCCCATATCTTTTTCGATGCTTTATATTTTCAATTTTTCAACCCCTTGAGATTATATTGGTCATTTCTACAACAAACAAACAAAATATGCTTCTTTATTTTCTTTTTTATTCCGTAAAAAAATTGTATCTGTAAATAGACAAACTATAACGTCAACAAAATTTTTCATTCATCCGTTTTTAATTTTTTTTTCTTTCACAAAAAAAGTGTAACAGTTTTTCTTGATAAAAAATAAATATTTCATTACAAAAAGAAAGTGAGGAATGCTTGGTCCATTAAAAAAATTGTTTTCCAGTTTTTTATAACTGTCTAATGTCGAAAAAAAAAGAAATTTGTCATAATTTTAAGGTTGAATAAACACCTCTCTCTTTCTTTTTTTGCTGTTCCTGCTGCAAAAAAAACCATGATAACGGTCTGGTCGTGCCGGCTTAATCATCAATTCAACAAAAAAAGAACAAATTCTTTTGTATCAGCGGACTTTGGTTTTGAGTTAAAAAAATGTTTTTTTGCGTTTTTTTTTGTATTTTCAAAATGTTAAGAAATCATTTATATTTTCCCAGAAAATCATGATTGCTGCAAACTCTGTCTAAGAATTCACAAACTACGCTTTCACTTTTTTCCATTTTTAACTCTATGATCTCCTCATTTTGCCTTCTTCTTTCTACAAAAGAAAGGCGGAGCAAACGTTTTTCCTTTTTTTGAAGTTGTTTTTTTTGATTGTAAAGAAAAGAGGAGGTCCTAGTGGTCAGAGATAGTAAATGTATACATATTTGAAACAAATAGTAAGCTTGAATCATTTTCTTCTTTTTTGTCTGACTTTTTGCATTGGATCACTTGCTTTTAAAAATGACTGATTTTGTGGCATCTTGTCTAATATCGGTAAAAAAGGTTTAAGTTTGCTATCCCATTCGTGTTTCTGTGGATATGAGATTCTGAGTAGGGTTGTCATGGGGTGGCTCGCCCGGTTGCGCCCGGTCAGGAATTCACAAAATAGTAATTTTTTCGAAAAATTGACTAAAAACGAATTATTTCTTTATATAATTTTCGTTTTTAAGCTAAAAACGATAAGCGAAACAATTAGCTTTGCTGTCTTATATTTTTAGCTTGTGTTACAGTATCCTGAGGATACTGTAAAATGAAGAAGTTTATGTTTTTCATCTTTAAGAAGCAATAAAGACAGAAATAAGTAAAGTCGTGCTTTAATAATGCTATTCATAGCTAAAATATCCCTTTTTGGCATTTTTATTAGGGTTATTCATTTCCCTCTCCCGGGCAATTTCCCGGGAGATTTCCGATTTTCTGCGGGAAGTGGTTCTCATTTTTCGGGAAATACTACAGTAATATAAAATTTTACATTTATGGTAAAAAGTGGGACACAAATGCTATAAACACACTGATAATAGTAAATAAAATAACTGAATTCAGTATTTAACAGTCCCTTTGCAGGTCGTTAAGCTTATTTTGATAAAATATTACTGTAGCTTTTAATACTGTAACTCCGGGAAATGGCGGGAAATTTTCCAGGCATTTCCCGGCAATTTCCGCCTTTTTTCGATTTCCCGGGAAATGAACAATCCTAATTCTTGTAATGTACATATTAGTAAATTTGAATTTTAAAGTCACGGGCGCATGCTCCCAAGCGCACCAGCAACCCTATTTTTGAGCTTTTCACTTCATTTTTTGTTATTGAACTTCATTTAACTACGGAAGCTTCCGCGGAAGCAGGTTCTCAATTACGAAATCCCGTTTCTTTCATTCCATTTTTCTCTTTTTCATTCCCCACCAGATGATGTTTGCATCTCATTTTTATTCCCGGTTTCCTAAAAAAATGTTTCAATCTTTTCAAAAAACGTTCCGCTACCGAAAGTTTCCCTCTCTTTTTTTAAAAAAAACCTTTTTCTTCTCTGTTTATAAAAATGACCAAGAAAATATAAGCTTATGTATACTTTAAGCATGCCGGGGCATTTCCTTTTTGCCCTTCTCTTTTTATATTTGACCCGTCTGCTTTTGGTTGGTTTAAAAATTATGGTTAATGCTCAATTGTATGCTTTTTCTTTTCTTTTTTTTCCTTTCTATTTTTGTTCAATAAAGAAAGAAACGAAGAAGAAGAAGACGAAGAAAATGAGCTGATTCATCACACATCCCGAGTGGAAAACCCACTCAATAATAGTTTGTCTTGGTGTTTTTTTCTTCTCACGATCGGTTTTTTTTCTTTTTTATAAAAAAATACTTTTTTGTGTGTTAGCATAATCATCTTCTTGTTATATGTTTTTTTTGCTTGAACATTAACTGAACAAATGATTGTCCTGCAAAAAGGTCGAAGAGATTGGTTTCTTTGCAATTGGTAGACCCTTCGTCATTGAGAAGAGGACAGCTAGAGGCTAGTTCATAAATGAAACGGAAATTTCAAATCAATCGATTGGTGGTGACGATCTTGTTTCTTAGCTCACTTACTTAGAGTTTGAGTAATATCTTTTTGCAAATAATATATAATAAATTTCTTTGTTGCTTTTAATTTCCAGTTATGATTATCGTTTTTTTAACCGTGTTTTTTGTTTTTTTTAATAATTTCTACCCGTGTAATAAACAAATGTTTAAAATTCTTAAATTTCAGGCAACCATGGCTTCAACTCCAAAGGAAAAATCCAAAGTTCCGTTTCGTTCATTTCTTGGTAGAATCTTTAATAACTCCAATAATGGTAATGAAGACCCCGATAAAGCTCCACCACCAACTAATGAAATTAGTCATCCATATAATACTTCTCATCCAGTTCATGTTGGATTCAATGGAACAGAATTTTTTGGATTACCTGACGAATGGCTCGAGCTACTGCATCGTGATTTAAGGTAAGTAGATAAATATGTGTTTCTGTTCAACTTCTATGAATTTACATGCTTTGATTGTCTTTTTAAAGAGTTTTTCGAGAGAGATAAATTATATTCCTTTTAACTTAACACTTCTTTATATAGCATTATATACTAACACCAACTTTAGTTTGTTTCGAATTTTCCAAATATATCTTTCGAATAATTTCAGTGAAAATGACCAAAAGCAAAACCCTAAAGCAGTTGTCGTTGCCTTGAAATTTTATGCTTCAATGATGCGGCAGAAAAATGAAAAATTCCTTATGGCAGCTAAATCTGTCAGCCCTTCAGATGATAACATTAATGTTGATTTAAAAGTTGATAAAACTCAATCAGCAAATTCAAAAGCTGACAAAATTGTTCATGGTTTTTATATAGTTTAATACTTTTTTGTATTTTATAGTGTTTTAGAAAATTCAAGTTCATCAATCTCTGAAAGTGTTTCTTCACCACCAACATCTTCAACTCCTACAGTATCTTCAACATCTTCAGAACTTCCACTTTCTCAAGAACTTCCAACTGATATAATTTTACAAGAGGATCAGAAGAAAAATGCAATTCATAATAAATCTCCTGTTCCACCAATTCCTCCTGCAAGAAGTAAAACTCCAAAGAGTAACAATAATGTTGTCACTAAAAATCCTCCTCCACCGCTTCCGCCTAAACCAAAAGTAAGTTTTTTTTATTTGTTTGTAGAAGTTATTGTTATTATTATTATTAATAAGTGAATGAAGTAGTGTAACCACTTTTGCCAGAAGTTTACTTTTACCTCTTTTTCATTAATCGCACAACCAGTTGTGCCTCATTTTATTTTGCGTTCCATTGCATTTTATGATGGGAAAGAAAAGGGAAGCAATATTTATGTTTTGACTTGTCTGGAATTTTTTTTTATTTTCTTCAGGAATGTGTATATACGCAACTTTGTTAATCGCATTATTTTAATCAACTATATTGCCTTCGTTTTTAATCAAAATTTATTTGCCCCAGGCAAATCGCATGAAAGCGAAATCTTAGTTTATTTTTTTTCGATAAATAAAAAACGTTTTTTTTTGACGGAAACGTGTCATCAAACCGTCCAAGATTCTACTTAGGTGTATAGTACGATTTTTTCTTTAGTTTTTTTAAAAAAAGTTTTTTTAATATGACAGGTATTGACAGTCACGATCATTTTTTTCTCATACAATATACCTTGTGTCCATTTTTTGAGAAAAAAAACTTGAGAGTCGTCTCAGATAGTTTTTTGAGCGTTTTTTTACACTAAAAATCATTGCCCTTTTTTTCTTTTGAAAATTTACGATTGTACTTATTCGAATTTTTTTCTTGTTTTTTAAAGGCACATCTGCCTCCGGTCATTTTAGAAACGGACATTTATTTTGTTTCAACTCAATGGCCTTTTTTCCGCTACCGTTTGACCGCATTAGGGTTTTAGTTTTCGAGATGACTAAAAGTGTTTTTTCTAATGTTCTTTTATTTTTGTAACTTACTTTTATTTTGTTGATGTTGACGAGATTTTTAGTATACTAGTAACCTCCTTTCATTTTACTTCCGTAGATATACATGTTTAAAGATTTAAAAAATAATCCTTAAAGAAATGCATGTTTTATCATAAAAGCGGCCTCTTCATGATCCTATAGAATAATGTTAAAGTAATTCTCGTCAAAATTAAAATCAAGGTCCCCTTTTTTAGTACTGCAATGATCGCAACGCAATTAAGATAATAGGACAAACCGGTTACTTTCTTCCTTTCTTTTTGCTTATTTTTATGTCCATGCGCATTCTTTTGCAAACACAAATTTTTTTCTCTCTCCTTTACCTTTTAAAGGATGATAGACAGCCAGCTGGTCGGTTTTTTTTCAATAGCAGCTGGTGGCCGATCATCAAAAAGCCATTATTGACACCAATTCAATCAAAAACAGGGATAAAAGCTTGCTTGTTTAATCTTTTTTTCGAAAAAATTTAGGGTTTTGTCTGCAATTTTTTATTCAAAACTTTTATTTTAACCCCGCCTTTGATCGACAGTTTTTTTTTCTCCGTGATCGTATATTTTACAGAAAAAGAAAATGAAAAGTTTTTTGCTAGATTTCTTTCTTTGAGTTCTTTTTTACGTTTCCTCATTGTTCTTGTAGAAAATCCATTCCGTTCATTTCACCGGCTCAAACATTTTTTTCTTTGTTTGCTGGCCGGCTCATCTTTTTTATTACCTCTTTGAACGTCCTTCTTCTGCGCAGTAGACGTTAAAAAGCAGTATTAACCGTTTTTTTTCTTCTTTGCTATTGAATCCAGTATTATACTTCTTTGATTTTAAGAAAAAGTGTATTATTCATGATTTTCGAATCTAATTTTCCACCGCTTCGTGTAAGCGTAAATTCACCCTTTTCTGCATACATTGAACATATTACATGTGCTCTTACGGTAAGCTTCTGGCAAAAGAATTTTTTTATTAGCTTTTGTTTTGAATTCTAATTTTTTTAATTGTAAACATTCAATTTTAGCATTTCAAAAATTCTTCAAATGTTGGGAATTCACAAGGAAATAGTACAGCAGCATCAAGTCAATTTGGACATTCACAAGGAAGCTTAAATTCTGCAACTTCGTCAAATGTTTCATCTGAAGCTGATGAAAATGTACACAATGCTGTTCCACCAATTGTACCACCTCGATTAGATCCTGAGCCAGCAAAGGATCAAAATGTTACAAATGGTGATGAATATGAAAAAGTTGTTGTTCGTCAACGAAGTGATAATCGTGAAAATGATGATTTACCTGATGTTGTTAAACGTATCAAACTTTCCGATTTACAAGTAAGATTTTTGTGTTATTATTGTTTCTGACTTTCAAAGTTTGAAAAAAGATGTTTTTTGTGTATTGCTGCTCATTTTCTTTTCGACGGTGATACAATTTATTTTTAGTGACCTTTTCTCGGGTGTGGTCGGTCTTTTTTTCGTATGTTGCCAAAAAAGATGAATTTAAGACATTCACGAGTGAATATTTCGTATCACATTTTTTCAAAAGTTGCAGTTTTTTAGAAATATAATAGTGTTATTTTAAGAGAAAAAACAATTAAATAAATTCAATTGCGCAAAACCCCAAAATTCAGAATAAAAAAAAGTTGTTGTGCAAACTTGTTTCATGTAATTTTTGGATTTAATGAGCCGTAATTTAACCGCTTTCTAATTTTCTCACATCATTAATTAACATATACGTCTTTTCGAAATTAAATTATTGTTATATCATTGCGGATATTTTTTTAGGTTTTGGATGAATTGAAAAAGATTGTTAATAAAGGAAATCCATATGATAAATATACATTGGAACAAAAGATTGGTGTTGGAGCATCTGGTAAGACTTTGTTTTTTTGTTTGATTTTGGATAATTTTCTATTTTTAGGTACCGTCTACACTGCACGATGCATCAATGGAAATAATGCCGGAAAATTGGTTGCAGTTAAAAGAATGGCATTTAAAAGTCAACCTAAAAAAGAAATGTTACTTACAGAAATTAAAGTGATGCAGATGTACCAGCATCCAGTAAGATTTATTTTTTTAATTAATATCGTAATTTTCAATTACTGTTCATATTTTTAGAATATCGTTAATTATCGTGAAAGTTATTTGGTCGAAGAAGATGATTTATGGGTTGTTATGGACTACTTGGAAGGTGGAAATTTGACGGATGTTGTAGTTAAAACAGAACTTGATGAAGGACAGATTTCTGCAATACTTTTTGAATGTTTGAAAGCTTTGCATTTTCTTCATGGTCGTAGCATTATTCATCGAGATATTAAATCGGATAATGTTCTTCTTGGACTTGATGGATCTGTTAAATTAACAGATTTTGGTTTTTGTGCTCAAATTCAACCAGGAGGAAAACGGTATGATTGTTGTTTTGTTAAAAAATGAAAACTTGTAATATCTTTGTTTAGGAATACTATGGTTGGAACACCTTATTGGATGCCACCAGAAATTGTAAATAAAAGCAGATATAATAATAAAGTGGATATATGGTCACTTGGAATTATGGCTCTTGAAATGATTGATGGTGAGCCTCCATATCTTCATGAAACTCCTCTTCGTGCAATTTATCTTATTGCACAAAATGGCAAACCAGAAATCAAGCAACGTCAAAAACTTTCAAAAGAATTTGTTAATTTTATGGATAGGTGTTTATGCGTCGATCCTGATGAACGTGCTGATACACTTGAACTTCTCCGTCATACTTTCATCACTGAAAAATCAAAACCCTTATCTGCTCTTGTTCCCTATATTAAAGCTGTCAAAGAGCTTAAAGAACATTAGATACCATAATTCAATCTCATAAAAATAATTTCTACTTCTTCTTTGTAATTTCTAATCAACCATGACTTTCAGTGGGTATTGGCAGCATTTGGCTTTTCTTTTTTTGTTTTTTTTCTCTAGTCAATGTTAGGAAACGCAAAACGTTTTTGCGCATTGTCGTTTCTTAAAGCCATTGCTCATTCGCTTACGTGTTTCTTTCATTTAACTTTTTATACTTTAATTTTTTTTGTATTTCGCTACTTTTTATTATTTTATTTTAATATATAGTACATATGTAATTTTTTATCATACAAATATCTTGCCAATATGTGTTTTGTTTTTCTATGTTTTTTAATGTTCATAATCTTACAACAGTTTATGGTGCTCTTATTTTTATCTTTTTTTGCTCATTAATTTTCTTTTCTATCATTTAGTTATGTGAAATTGCATGCTTTTTTCCTGTCTTACATTCATATTATTTTTTTGATATCTACGCGTTTTTTTATCAGTTACACTCTTTCACTTCTTGCATTTTCTTTGCATTTTTTTTGGATTATTTATTTTAGCAATCTGTATTTCTTTTTAATAAAAAGTGTTTTTTGCAAAAAGTAATTTATCCTACATATTTGATATTACAAAGCATGGTATAAGGTTATGTGTAAGTATTATGCAAAAAAGTGAAATTTTAGACCTGGGTTAATTAAATATAGGATGATTCCAAATTTTTCCGATTGCAAAATAAACCAAAATTTAGGAATAAATAGATTAAACCATTGAATAGCTCTGGATAAGAAAAATTTTCGTATAAAAAATTTATCTGTTTTCACTTTTTTCATTCATTTATTTAAACAATAGGAAATTTTGCAAAGTTCTTTGATTTCGTTAATAACTTCTTCAAATTCGACGAAAGCTTTACAGTAATTTAAACTGCTAATCTAAATTTTTTAATTAACGTTGAAATTTCAAAAAAGAAATCATCCAAAATAAATGGGATTGTAAAGTTGATATAGCTTTCTTTGAATTCCCCTGAACCTTTTATTTTGGTAAAATAGCAGCCCGTTCATCCATTTGAAATTGTAATTTCTGTTGCAAGTTATTTGTTTTTTCTTTTGGAGTTGAACTAAATTTTTGAGATGTGAGCAATATATTTTTGACAACATTTTGTTACATATAACTTGGATAATCTGAGTTGTCATGCAACCTGATATTTTTTGAAGTTATTTTTCTAAACCAAGTTATAACGAATTTTTCTTTTTCGCAATTTAAAATGTTGCAGTTGAGAAAAGGTTAACCATTGTCGCTTGGATCTTTGTGGGTAAAGGTGATTTGGGAAAGGGCATTGTTCATGTCATTAAAAAGTGTGTTTGAATCGTTTGAAGTTTTTGTTACGATAAATGTGTTATCCACATATCGGGAGAAGATTATAGGCTAAATTTGAATTATTGTTGATTCAAGTTTGTGTATGAAAATGATCACCGTTACTGATGCTAGACAATTTTCCATTGCTAATTCGAGGAGTCTTTTATATAATTTATTCATAAATTTGAAAATACACGAAGAATGTATTTGTTTTGAAAATAATTTTTAGCAGATGTCGGAGTAAGATTTTTTAAATCTAAATCATCTTTGTAAATCATTTCCATGATTGCCTCGATTGCTTCATCGTTGCTAACATTTGTAAATAAATTTTCAATATCGAAGCTACAGTAATGTACGCGTCCATTAGTTGCTTTATTTTCATTGTTAATTTTATCCAAAAATTTGCTGGTATTTTAAATATAAGATGGAATAAATCCGAATAAAGGTGAGATAATTTTTGATAAAATCTCGCTAACTTTGTCTGCAGGTCCACCAAACCCGCAATGGTTATTTCATTTTCTTTGCATTTTTGGGATTATTTATTTTGGCAATCTGTATTACTTTTTAATAAAAGTTTTTTTGCAAATGATAATTTATCTAATACTACAAAATATATATTTAATATTACAAAGCACGGTATAAGTATTATGCAAAAAGTGAAATTTCAGCCGGGGTTAATTAAATAAAAATTTGAAAATATGTTTATTTATTTTTCATTCAACTGGCGTCTGCCGCGGATGCCTCATCCAGAATAGCGGAAAAAGACATCGGGACGAAGGGATATCCGAGCCCAAGCTGCAAAAGAAAAAATAATTTAAATAAATTATGCAAATTTTTCACTCACGTAAAATTTGCTTTGAAATTCAACCCAATGTAAACGCAATGCATGCAAGAAAGCAGACAATCCTTCCATAAGTACAAGAATAGAGAATGTTAATACTGCAAAGAAGAAAAAGATAAAATATATAATGATGTATCCGAGAATTCCATCATAAGTAAAAGCGTTTGCGAGAACCATGTGCCATAAAACTTCGGAAAGCTCTGTAAATAATGTTTTTTTAAAAAGAAAGTGTCTACAGTAATTCAAAAACTTACGAGCATGAGCTAAAGATAAAGCCCATAAACGAAGATACGAAGCTGTGTGAGAAACGCAACCCAAAACATATTCAATTGTATGAATAGATTGATGAACCATAATATCACCGAATGTTTCATCATGATGACCTCCATGTCCACCACCACCTGCAGCAGCTTTATTATTTTCTTGATGGGGTTCATTTTTAATTCCATTGCCATTGTTGATAACTTCGGTTTCATCAGTATGCATGTTAATTCGAACGCTCTAAAATATTTTTAAAATTTTTAAGAATTTTCTTTAGCTTTTACCATATTATCTCCAACAGCTCTTTTTTGTTTGCGTTGTTCACGAAGAATGTAAATTGGTTTTCCAAAAAGCATAATTGGAATACAAATTACTGCAATAATAACAAGAATTGCTTCAATGAGACTTTGTCCGGGATACCATTGACTAAGATAACATTGATCAATCATGGTATTATTTGCATTAACAAATCCTGCAGGACGCTCTTTAAACATAAACATATTAATTAAGCCAATCTAAAATTATTAATATTTAGGATAGTTTTTATTGTATCAGATCTTTACCAAAAGTGATGGAGCACAATGTGAACCAGGATACCAAAAGCCGAAGATTGTAGTAGGGACAGTCCAGAAGAAAATCCATTTCAAAATAATTTGAAGGCAAAGATAAATAAAGATACATCCCAAAAATAGCAGTTGTGGAATGAATACGGTATAAATATCAATTTTTGATTTAAAGAACCGATAATTTTGAAGGGAAAGAAAAACACCAAATGTCATTTGTGAAATTCCAACAATAACAGATAACTTCATTTTCATTGAATTAAGGAAATTAAGTCGATTTTCAGCAATATTCCAAACTGGATCCATTCCAAATGCATATGGGCCATCAGAATGCATGAAAGCGTCTTCAGGGGCAAAAGTAAGTTGCACTTCTTTACCAGCAGAAGAAGAATTATCCAGTTCCAACAAATATGAATGACTAAAATTTTTGGTATAAATGAACTTCAAAGGATATTTATATGGTTATATACTTGTATGGATTTTTCCAGCTACTTGTAAAGACATTAAAGGATTTTGCAAAGCCATCATTATACAAAAATCCAGCATGAATTGAAAACAATCCCATCAAAAGAATGATATATCGGCCGCCAAAGAACATGCCAAAAATTTCATCTCTAATTTGTCGAGCAATAAGATTTTTTTCTCGTAAAACAAGATACAATCCACAAAGGAACATGAGAACCCCATGACCGAAATCACCAAACATGCAAGCAAAAATGAATGGGAAAGTAATAATTGTGTAAGGAGCTAAAAATGGATACTGTAATTCTATCAAGCTTTATCGATATGCCAAACCTGGATTGACTTCCAAATAACTTGCAATACCGTATGAATCAACAATGCCTTGGAAAACAGCTGTAAATTTATTTGTTCGATTGTAGGTTGGTGGTTCTTCATCAGTATGAAGGACATTTAAAACTGGCTTTACAGTACTACCATTCTTTTCAACACCAACTTCCAAAGCTTTCCGGACATTGTCGATATCACGTAGCGGAATCCAACATTCTGCAACAAAGAATTTTCCAATTCCATCAAAAGTGAAATAATTCATTGTGTTGTAAATTGATTTATGAATTCGAACTTGCTTTGTCCAAGCACGAATGTTTGCTGCAGTAGCATTGAGAACTTTAAAGCTGTGTTCATGGGTTTGTGTCATAACAGTTCGCAAATCAGTAATTTGTGCTCGAACTTGAATTGCTGCAGCATGACGATCACGACTTGTTTTTGGGCATTTTGGATAAAGTTTTGCTTTGAAGCCATCACAAATTTTGACAATGATATTCTTGAGGCGTTCACCATTGTGGAAAATGATGAAAACGCATTTGCTAACTTTATCTCCAGAATCAGGATCTTCAAGTTCATCTTCAATTGGAGAATGACGCAAAAAAGCTGTTCGATGAGTTGCACGCCATAAAACACGTTCAAAAGCATTGATCCGATCAGTTCGAATAACACCAACCGAAAATCTGTAATGAATTTTAAGGATTTTGAAATATTATGAAAAGATTAAAACTAACGACATGGGATCTTTATCACCCCCTCTTGCAATGCCAGTTTCAGCTTCATTTGCTTGTTCAATTTCTTGTAATGCTTCATCATCAATTCCCTATAAAAGATATTATGCTAATTTTTTCTTTAAGACCGTGATGTTTTACCCCTTGGAAAAAGAGATCAGTTTTTTCCAAAACGGCTTCCCATTCCTTGAGATCAAGGAAATTCTTTTTCATTTGATATTCTGTTTCATTCATATTTATCACATCCCGTTCCAAATCAGCTAAGGTTGTTTCAAGTTGATTAATATCATGATGACTCATTGCATCATAATTTTTATCAATAACACTATGAATTGTAATTTTTTCTTTTTTAATTTGCTCTTCCAAAAATCTCAATTTCCGTTCCATTTCAGCAAATCTTCGAATATCTCGAACAAACATCCGTTGAAATGAATTGACATCAGCATTCAACTAAATAAAAGCGCGTTATTAAAAATTTTAATCTCATTTAATTTTTTTTTGGTTTTGCATCATTAAACACTTACATCTTTAAATTGAACGTATGGACGTTTTCCAATTTCTGCAACACAATTAAATGCCGCATCCTTTTCAACAATCATTTGGCAAAATCGCATCTCCTCGGAGCGATATAACGAGCCCATCTTGGTAAAAGTTTGATGTCAGCTTGAGAAGCTGACTGATATTGTTTTTAGTACACACTATAAATACAACTTTGATATTAAAAAAATAATCTTAATGTTTACAGAAAAAATTTTTACACGAAAAAAATACATAGAAAGAAAACAAAAAATGATTCCCTCTAAAATGTGACTTTAAATGTTTACATGCGTGTTTGATCCTTGCTTCAAACGATAATTTGAAGAAAAAAATAAATAACAAAAAAATAAAGGGTTTCAAAATTAGCTTAAAGTTTGTACAAAAGCAATACCATAAAAGTATAACATATAAAAATGTTTTTTGATCAAACTAAGGAAAAAATTGGGTCTTATGCAAAAACAAAAAAATAGCAAAGAATCAAATCTCGACGATAATCTGTCGATAGCAAAAGGTAAACCGGTTTTCGAAAGCGGAAAAAGAGAAAAAGAAAAAAAAATGAGGCAAAAAAGATTCTAATTACACTGAAGAAAAAAGGGTAAAAGATAAAATAGGAGCATGCTTGAAAGAATGAAATAAAAAAGAATATTGACTAAGAGTATATTTTTAAACGCCAAAAAAAGAAATAATGATTCAAAAATGTTTTTTAAAACTGATTCAAGCCATTCTTTTGTTTGTTGTAAAAATCAACAATTAAAGTTTTGTATCTTTACATTACAATTTTTATTGAAGAAGCAAAATGAAATGAAAAATTATACAAAAATGGTAGCATCTATTTATTCTTGAGAAAAAAAAGCTATGTGAAAAGGGAAAGCAATCGTAGCTTAACAAGCAATCAAAAAAAGTTATGCCTGTAAAAAATTACAATTCCTCTCACAGTCCCAAAAATAAATTGCTTTACATTCAGAGATAAATTTCCACGCATTTTTTTCACTCCTAAACTTTACGAATAAAAAAAAAGAATCGGCGATCAGTTTCTGATTTTCAGTCCCTGTTGATGCGTCCGGACTATTACGAACGCTGCGCAAAAATATGTAATAGAAGGAGAAAAAATGTAAGAGAGAAGTGTGATGGGAAAAAAGAGTGTGAGAGAGAGAAAGAAGTGATCGACGGACAGGCCTATGGGCGATGATGATTTTAAAATTTGAAACAAAGGCAGAAAAACATGTCTAGCGTAACAAAAAAAGATACTAAACGCGAGATAGCTGGTATTAAAAATGTTGTTTCTGAATTCAATTCAACTTTTTTTTGATCGTACGCGACCTCTCATTTTCAGTCGCAAAATAGAGAGAGAGATGAAAGAAGAAACGAAAGGTCAATTTGAAGTCAGAAAGCCAGGAAGTCCCTCCATGTGCTATTTTGTAAACAAAAATTTATTAAAAAACAATAATAAAAATACGTTGAAAAAAATACGAATGCTATAATGAAAACTTTAAGAAGCATTTAGTCATAAATATTGCGCAAATAAAGAATTAATCGACACAAAAAATGGGGTAGCGCAGCTTGTTACGATCAATGTTTTTCCTTAAGTGTCATCATCGAATCGATTAATCGCTCATCCTTCCCATGGGGCAATCCTTTTGAAATCAACATTTGGGAGTAATTACAGGTCTCTTTTAATTTTGTTTTGTTGTCTGTTTCACTTTATATTGGCAGAATGTTGTTTTAATTGGGGGAAAAGTTTTTCGATTTAAATTGTTATTTTTAATTTTTAAAAAAACAACGTTGTCTTTTTTGTTTCCTGTTGTTATAAATAAAATGTTTTAAATAAATTTTTTTTGCTAACGTCATTTTTAAAACATAAAAATTACTGTATAAGTATCACATTTTCCTTGGAACAATTTTATTACGTAGCCTTTTTACAACAATTTATTTTATAAATAATTAACAAAATAAAAGAATAAATTAATAAGAAAAAATTTTTAAAGTCCTCGTAATATTTGCAACAATTGAAAGGCACTGGTTCAAAATTAAAGAATAAATTAAAATTTAATTACAATTATTACTAACAAAGCTGACAACTTTTAGCACATTTTGTTTTCATGTAATCTTTAAAAATAGATTGTGTACACATTCCACTATTTGCCCATCGTTCACACCATGATCGACTATCTTCACATGTTGTATTACATTTGTGACAAGATTTTGGGCAATTTTCTGCCATGAATTTTTTACTGAATCTTGATTCACAGTGTCCACTTCTTGACAAAAATTCACAATCCCTTCTTCGATCTCGACATGCTCCAATTCCACCTCTACCATTTCCACCACTACCCCCACTTCCTCCTCCACTTACTGATCCACTTCCAACACTTTCAGTTGGAAGTTCAGTTTTTCCATTTTCTTCTCCATTATTATCCACAGAATTTCCATCAGGTAATGGTGTTGTCTTTGTTTTATTTGTATGCTTGTGTAAATCATCGATTTCTTCTTCTGGCGATAAAGTTGTCGTCACTTAAAAAAGCACTATTTTATTTATATATTTTTTTTCAAAATGGTTTGAATGATTGCGCAAGACAATAATATAAAAAAGACGATTAAGCCTCTCTCTATTGTCTGCAGAAGATAATTTTCAATGCAAGAAAAAAAAACCGGGTGAAAATAAAACGGAAAAACTAGTTTAAGGTTAAGAGTTGTAAAAAGCACTTACCAAATTGTGGACATTTATATAGCTTATTAATTTTATAAATATCATTTTCACTAAATCCCGTACGTTGTCCAATTTGTGCTCCACGTTTCTTCGGTTCAATTGTTGCTTTTCCATTTTTGCTAAACGCTGTTGAAGCATAATGCATTACAGAACCATAATCATATTCAGTTCCAAGATGATCAATCATATTCAAAGAATATTTATCAAATTGATCTATAAGTTTTTCTTAATCACTCTGTTTTTTTTATAAACAGTAATAAAATACCTTGAAGACCCGTTTCAACATTGTTCCAATTAATGGTAACATAATCATCCCGATCTGCTCTGCCTAAATTTGAAAAAGATGAAAATCTTCAAAACACTCCATTATGCTTACTTTGTTCATGAAAAAATCCAACTGCATGCATAAGTTCATGTATAATAATACCTTTTTGAATGCATCCATCTCCTAATGATACTGGTTGTTTTCCTCCTAAGATGAAAGATTCTGTAAAACGCACATTTTTAACTTATCACTTACCAACTTTCCCAACAAGCGAATAACATCCATCATCAGGAACAATATGAATGTAATCTTGATCAGCAGCAGATTTTGGTACAAAATCAATGCACGTTAACTTCCTGTATTCTTCAATAGCTTCAGCAATTTTTGACCGACTGAAGCTTGAATATTGTGAAGAAATTGTATATGGAATTCGACCTTCAGCCCACATTAAATATGTTTGTCGTACAGCATTTCTCATAATTCCTGGCAATTTTGTCGGATCTGCTTCCCCTACGAATCCTTTTATCGTCCTTGGAGTTAAACCAGGATTTACTAAAACCTTGCTTTATAAAATATTATTTAAAAATAAATTTGCATACTAATATCTCCTTCAAATCTGTTTGAATTATACATTGCAGAATCATCAACAACATTGTCAACAGTATCTCGAAGTATTCTACCTGAACGAAAATCATCCTCTGTCAAATTTGTTTCTTCATCAGGAACTGATTTATCGTAATACTAAAAAATCAAAATGAGATTAATATGAATGAATAAGAGGGCATCCAAATACGTAAGCAAAATAACCCATAAAAAAGGATTTAAAGATTTATAAAACTTTTTAGATGATTTAAAGTTTAAAAAAAGTTACTCATTTGTGTTTTCAATATCATCTAAATAATTAATATATAGTTTCAAGCATGGCAATTGGCATGGGTTTAAAAAAATGAAATCAATTTTTCCATGACATTTTAAAACACAAAGCATAAAGATTGAAAAAAAAACAAACCAAATTATCATCTGCTTTTAATATTGAAATAACCATAGAAAATGTGACAAAAATAAATGTTTCCGTTAGAAGCTTCATGACCAATATTCAACAAATAGCAATAATATCAGGTCAAGACTATTTTATTTTCAAATGGCCTTTTATGTATAACTCTCTCTCTCTATTTTTTTGATTCAAGGATTTGATCTTCAAAAAAAGCAGCATACAGCCGGAGGACCCCCTATCGCATGCACTCCGCCCCTCAGGAAAAAATAAAAAAAAGCAAGCAAGCAAAAACTGCTGATGCTGATCGCAACAATAGTTGAGTTCAACCTTTTTTAACTGATGAAAAATTAATGCAAAAAAGGAAAAGATTTTTGGTTGGTTTTTTTGGTGGTTGTTGGTAAATGAGTCATTGCGTGTGAGCCAAAATATATGCGTCTGCAACAGAATCACCATGGACTTTTTTCTACTCTTCTTCTTCCCCCTTTGTTGTCCGGGACTTTCATGTCCAACATGCTGATGGTAACGGCCATAGATTGATGATGACTCTAATCTCTTTTATGAATAAATGCATAAAAATTGTTACGAATATAATAATACAGTCATATCTCTGTTTTTTTTCTATTTCTATTTATTTTTGATGACTTCTGGGTTGATGAAAAAAAATCTTTGCAAAGATACTACCATTTTTAGGATAAAATTTGTCTTTTTTTGAAAATCTTCTTTAGTTTAGTTCAGTTTCAAAAAAAACTTCTCTTCCCGATAAACTGCGGAAAAAATCTATTTGCTTTTTATTTAAATGATGACCGACGGTCAATAAAAAAACACAATTGCATTTTGTTAGAGGTTTATTTGCACATATGGACCACCAGTCAGTCAGCTTCTAAGATATTTTTAAATACAACATTTTTGATTTTGTTGCCATATTTATCTTCTTTCTTAGGAATAATGCTTCCTGATATTTTGATAAATTTTCAGAGATCAGATTTTACATTGATAAAATTTTTTGAAAAAAAAACACATGATATTCGTTTTAAAAAAAAGCTTAAAAATCTTTTTCGAACAATATGAAAATTTATCATTTTGCCCCTTGGGGATACATTTTCAAAACGTTTTATCATTCCAAACAAAAATCGTGTATACAATCTATGAGTAGATTTTATTTCAAAAAAGTAAAAGCATATAAACACAATATTACTGAATCAAAATGCTTCAATATTTCATACATTTCATTCCATTGCTCAATTGCTTCAAAAAAGAGGAAGGGACAATTCATATCTGTCAATCAGAGGTATAAATTTTAATAGTGAAAGAAAAAACAACCACAAAAAAGCCATTTTTGCGACAATAATTATTAAAATAATACGTTAAAAGCATTGGTGGTTTTTGCATATTCTATGATGATGATGATGATGAGTGGCGGCAATGAGATTGCTTTTCAAAGAAACTTCAAAGGTCTCAAAATTTTTTTTGTTGGGTGAGAAAGCCATTGTTTCATAGTTGTTGGCTTTCCCTTTTTTCATTTCTCCTCTTATTCTTTTTTACTTTTTAGTTTGTCAGGATTGGCAGCAGCATCAATCCCCGTTGTCTGCAAAAAAAAGTTTATTGCTTTTAAGATTTGATCGCTGTTGCATCTTTTTTCTTCTTCGTCTTCTTCTTCACCAATCCGTCATCACGTTATTTTTTTGCCACTTTTCATGAAAAAAAAACCAAAGGCAAAGTCAATGTTTCTTTTTTTGTTTTTCAGAAAAAAAGTATTGCATGTCTTCAGCTTGAGATAAAAAAAAATAACGTTGCAAAGCGATGTCTCAAGAAAAAAGCTGACCGAAAATGCTTGGGCAAACAAGTGCGAAAAAATAAAAAAAAACTTTCTCAAAGTGGCAAAAGTGGGCGAGTCCAAGATAGACGACGACCACTTATTTGTGCGCGTGCATCTTTGTTGAACGCCTCTTTTTTCTCTTTCTTTTTTATGCTAATTTTTGGTGTACTTTAGCAATTATCATTATTATTATTATTATTATTATTTCTGCTACAGTATTTATGCGGTGATTCATATTAAAGAGAAATGGGAGAAACATGCTATCAATTTTTACGTTTTAGTGTATTCACTTTTAATCTATTTTTTTGGGTAAGTTGATGATACTTTTATGATTCATTAAAAAGTTTATATCCATTTTGGAACTTAAAATATTTCCACAAAAAACCTTTTTATTAAATTCTACTTTTTTTCAAACTTTCCGCATTCAGAAGAGCTATTTCAAACACGAAAATAATGCCCCTTTGCATGTAAAAAAAGATAATTTGAGCCTTTTTTTGTGTCATTCTCTTTCTTCTAAGCTGGCAGGACTAATAACAAACAAAAAAAGAACGTAGTCTTCTTTGTCTGTTTTTTTTTACTTTAAAAAAATTATAATTTGAAAACATTTTTTTAAAAAAACTAATAGCATCAGTGAGAAGAATTTTTGATGTTTTTAGCACTTTTTCTTTGTGGTTGTCAAAAGCCATTTGTCTTCTTTGTTAATGAAGAAAAATATTAAAAATATTTTTTGAAATAATGCAAATCCCTTCTGTTAAACCCATGTTACTCATTTTTTTGTTTGTTTTAAACATTTGGGAAAAAAATTCTTTTTCTTTCTCGGCACAAATGCCAACTTTTTTTGCTTTGTGGTAATTTGCATACATGAGTAATGTTTGACAAATGGCAAGCATCACTCTTTTTAGAGAATTGAGAGCACAAAGAAAACAAAGAAAAGCAACAAATGTCAAAAACGGGCAAAAGAACGGAAATAAAATAAAACAATAAATAATAATATACTTTTCTCTTTTTTTCAAGCTTGCCGGTCTTGGAACATTGGGTATCGGATTATGGCTGAGATTCGATCCTGCAGTATCAGAATTAATGGCATTAAGAGGAGATGAAGAAAATTTAAATTTAATATGTTATTTATTAATTGCTGCAGGTGCTATAATGGGCTTCATTGGATTTTTGGGATGCTGTGGAGCATGGAATCAAAGTCAATGCATGCTTATTACTGTAAGAGAATACTATATAACTGACCATGTTAAATTAAATTATTTTTAGTTTTTCTTAGTTTTAATTGTCGTTTGCTGTTTGGAGATGGCTTGTGCCATTTTTGCATATACTCATCAAGAAACAATCAAAAAATATATTGATAATTCCATGTACGATGTTGTACATGTACAGTATAGCCGAAATGATGATTACGCTCAAATATTTGATCGAATTCAAACAGAATTTCATTGTTGTGGCGTTAAATCTTATAGAGATTGGTTACATTCAAGTTGGGGAAAAGAAGCATCAAGTCGAGCTGAAATTGGAATCGGAACAAGCGCAATTGGAAAAGTTCCATCGTCATGTTGCAATGCAGAAGGCCTTCAAAGTTATCCAACAACTTGCGGCATAACTTTTGATAAACTTGAATTACACACTTATGAAGAATTTTTAAATACAAATGGTTGCAGTGATGCATTATATAATTCCGCGTACAATAATCTTCAATTAGTCATTTCACTTTGTGTTTTAATTTGTTCATGTCAAATTTTAGGCATGTTTTTTTCGATAATGCTTTGTTGTTGGGTAAATACTCGTAAAAAAGCAAAGGCTGATATCAAAGCATAATTAAATTTTCTAAAACTTTTGTTAAAATTTCTACCTCTCTTTTGTCTTAATTTAATATGTAATTTTCCCGGTTATAAATTGCATAAAATTTATTTATCTTTAATATAATACAAAAGTGATTCATGCACTATTATCAGTAAATATTAAATGTTTTATGAAAGGAACCCCAGTTTCAGATGAAAGAGTTTGTTTCAGACATGAGAAATATTGCCACCCGTGAATTTTCAAAAAATCTTTGATTCATCTCCTTAAAAAAATAAAACCAGAAATTTTTGATGCCGTGAGGGCGCCGGCACTAATTTTCTGCCGTATTTCTTATGTGTTTTTCGATCATTGAATTTTAGCAAAAGTACAATAATATTTACAATTATACCTCTTTTTGTATTTTTAATGTATAATTTTTCTGCATTTTTTAATCGCATAAATTTTATTTATAACTTTTAATACAAAACTGATTCATGCACATTTTAATATTTGAATTAATTATATTAATTAAATTTTCCCCAAAACAATAATATTGATAATAATGAATGACAGAGATGCAAAAGATTCTAATTTTTTTGAAGTTCAAAATTGCCATTTTTTTTAAATATTACTACAGAAAAAACACATAGGAATTAAAAGATACCGGGATTATTTTGTGTAAAATGATGATACAATAAAAAAACTGAGAAAGAGAGAGAGCACAGTATACAAAAGAAAAAAAATACATAAACTGGAAGTATTAAATCCGCAAAGGGACTAGCACAAGTAATGAGAAGAATGAAATGAATTTTCAAAAAGTAAGCAGGGATAAATAATAATTTTTTGTTACATGTACAAAAAAAGAAAGATACAAATTTCTCATTAATTAGCTATATGAAAAAGAACAGTTTTTGGCAGTCAAAATCAAAAAGCGGAATATGAATGATTTTTTTTACTTAAAATTTACCTGACTACCATCAAAAAGAAATTTTCTTTTCTATGTTAAATTTTTACAAGCCTTTAAATCACTTTTTTGTTAATATGTTTCTTGTAAGACAACAACGAATTCATTAAAAGAGATACCGCGTAGATCAAATATATTATATATGCTAACAACCGCGTGGAATTACTTTAAAGAATATAATAATGACTTATAAGGCTATTATTATACATTCATTTAAAAAAATTACATGGAAAACAAAATTATTATTATTATACAAGTTTTAGAAACAATAAACTCGGAAGGAAGTGTTAGAACCGCTTTTTTAGAGTCGCAAAAACTTTTTTTTAAAAATTTTGCTAATAAATTCTTTTTTTTATATCATAGCGAGATCTTAGAAATTTGACAATGAATAAGATTAATAATTTTTTGGAATGATTTTTAATACAAAATATATATTTATAAAAGGAACGAGGAGACCGATGTTCAAGAAAAATGATAACAAACAATTAATTAAACTTCAGTAAAAAAGTTTAAATATGATTGTTTTATTTGTGCCTGAAAAAAAATGGGAAAATAGACGATGACAACATTGCCAAAAAAATAGATATAAAAACCCGAAAAATATCTAAATGTTTCTTTGCCAAACATAACTAAAAAATACATATATACCGTAATCAATGAAAAAATATCAATTTTGTAGTCATCCAAAGCTTTCTATTGTTGTACGTTTAAAAAAACCAATGCACGATAGATTTTAAATTTTAAAAAATATTGAAGAAAAAAGAAGAGAAAATGCTGGAAAGTTTTCAGCCCGTAAAATCTTTCCAAAATTATATTTAAAAAATAGAGAGAAAGAGAAAAACAAAATTAAACAATTAGAAAAGCTAAAATTGATCAACAATTTTAGTTTTTCATAAAATCTAAACATATTTTTTGTTTTGATTAATGAATGATAACAAGATATTTTTAAAAAAACACACACGTTTTCAAAAGGAAAGGAGATGATGAAAAAGGAAGGAAACACTCGTATAGAGCCTTTTTTGTAAATTAAAAAAATGTTAAAGACATTTAAAGAAAACACTAAAGGCGCAAGAATAACGGCTAGATATACATTCAAAAAGATAGTAAAAAAATATTATTTAAGAAAATACCCCTATTTTTGAAATTAATATTGACAAGTGGGATCATTGTACATTTGTGGAACAAAATTCCATGGTGCTGAATGATGTGACATCATTTGTTGTTGTTGTTGCTGTTGTGGTGGTTGGTGTTGTTGTTGATGGTGCTGTTGATGTTGGTGTTGATGGTGTTGGGGATGATGATGTTGTTGTTGTGAGAGAGAATCATATCCATTACCTGGTAGATATCGAGTATGCTTTAACATTTTATTATTAAATTCTTCATCAGAAACAATTCGGAATTGTTCTGGATTGAATTGATATTCTGATTTAATTCGATGAATAACAAGATCAACATTATTACTGTTGAATTTGACGCAGGCAATTTTTAGGCCAATCATGCAAAAATTTATCATATGCCCAGCATGATGACAAACTTGTTGAAATTGATGTTCAGTCTAAAAATTGATTAATTTGATCTTAGTAAATATGAAATGGATCTTCTTACAATATTGTTATCTAGCTGAAATAAAAGCCAACAATGTGGTAAATAAATGTAATTTTCATTGACACCAGGTTGTTCACCATTTGGTGACATCATTGGGCTAACATTTGAAATTTGTTTACTTGACATTCGAGCATTCCATCCATTTTGAGTGAGGGAATTTGAAGATGATGAAATGGAATCCTTTGTTGTGCTGCTATTCATTTGTAATCGTAAAGCTGCAGAAGTTAAAAGTGGATCAGGTTTGCATGAACCTGGTGTAGCATTGGGATCATCCGACATCTTATTGGGATCACGATATTCCCAACGTTTTCCAGGAATAAATTCTTGTACATCTGCATTCAACTGACTCGTAACAGACGATAACCGTGATTCTTCAGAACTTTTTCTTCGGTCGTCTCGGGCTGCTGGAGGTGACCATTCCAAAGATCCTTGTTTCCAGCTATTATTGAGACTATTATCACCAGCATTAATTGATAAATGATGTGCTGCATTTATCAATGAATTCATCATTGCATCCGAATCACATGGTAATGAACTTGCAACTTGATTATTACGTCCATTTACTAATTCAACATGTTTTGCCATGGCATTACCATTCTTTTTCCATTGTTGGAGGCGTGATTGTCCATCAGATGGCGTGGAAGCAGTTGTAACAGGCGGAGGTGGCATTCCACAAATAGCTCGCTGAATTTCTGCCAATTCATTTTTAGTATGTTGAATTTCAGAAAGAATTCGTTCCTTAAAAAGAGAGAAATGTCAAAAATGAAATTAATTTTGTTTTCTTCAAAATAAAAGAGAAAGAAAGAAATAGAAACAACAGAATGACAACAATGCTTACTTTACATGAATTTGTTGTTTGTGTCGGTGGATGATGTCGAAGTTGAAGGACTTCATTCTCTTTTTTATACATTCTTTTAATGAGTTGATGTAAAGTTGCAAAATGTGGAACAACTTGCGCAGTATAAATGCCTTGATTTATCCAATTACGATTTACAGCACCTTGAAACTAAAGCACAACACTTAATTCCCCACAAATCACCAACACATTACAGTATACTTTTTTAATATTTAGAAAAGTTGAAACTTACTTGTTCTGAAAGCTGACTTGAAAGATGAGGGTTTGCTGTGGCAGCGTTTTGTAATGTCTCCAAAAGTGTATTAGATCCAAGTGCATGAGAGAGTTTTGGAATTATCTAAATTAATCAATAATGAAAACGTATTAAAAAAACATGTCATTCTAATTTTTTACCATATCGGGCATAGAATCATCTTGAAGATCTGACCATGCATTTGCGATGCTCCACATTTTACTTTGATTCATTGAAGGTTCACCCCAACCATTTTCAGGTTGCAAAGTTTGTTCAACTGTTGTCCAGTCATTTTCAAGCCCTTTAGGATAGGCAGAAGCGGCAGCAGCTTCAGGATTTTTCCAATGTCGAATTGTAGAAATTGTTTTCTGGCTCTCTGGATCACCCCAAATTGCTGTTCCAGTATCTCTTGCAATCTTTTTTAACTTCATTTTTGGATTTGGATCTTGCCAGACCATATCAGTATTTCCATTACTTCCATGGTCGATTTCAGGTTCACTCATTTGTTTAACGGGCCAAGCTCCAGGTGAACCAGATTCTTGTGTAACTGTTTCTTCAGATGGATTTCCACCATTCCATCCTAATTCATGATGTGTATTTCCGTTTCCCCATTCTGGGGAATTTTCAGCAGTTTGATGCCATGCATATTGTTGTGGTTGTTGCTGTTGTTGTGAAGTCCATTTTTGAGCATTATTCCAGTCATGTGTTGCTGTAGCAGCTGCTGCAGCGGCAGCGGCAGCAGCTTGTTGTTGTTCATTTGCACTTCCCATATCCCATGGAGTTTGTTGATCAACTTTATGTCCCCAATTTTGGCTTGGTCCTGTCATACTTCGATGAAGTACTCCAGGATTACGCTTTGCTTCAGTTCCATTTACCATTGAAGAATTCCACTAAAAATGTTTTATGTTTTTTTGTATAATAAAAATCTTTGTTTATACGGTAACAAAAACAACAATTTTTAATTTAAATTAAAATATGATTCCTTTTGTGAAACATTTTCAAAAAAAATAGAGATTAAAAAAGTGTATTTTGATTTAATACCCAATTGTTGACGTCGAAAAATGTTTTTGAAAAAAAGGAAAAAAGTTTCAACAAGGAAGGAAAAAGAGTGAATAAAATTATCGGAAAAAAACGTGCAAATTTTACAAACCTGTGATTGTTGTTGTTGTTGTTGTTGTTGTTGCTGCTGCTGCTGCGGTGGACCCCAAATATCTGATGAACCTTTAACTGGTGAATTAAGTGATGCGACAGTTGGAGTACAGCCTTCATTTGCTGCAGACCAATTTGAATTAGATCCCCATCTTGCCGATGTCATACCCGAATTATATTGTTGATGTGTATGTAAATCCCAAGAACGTGATGGTTGACGCATTGGAACGGATGAATACCCTTGTGATTGAGTCATGGATGATTGTGAGCCATTACTCCTTGAAGTGGTTGTTGTACCCGAACGAGTAGTATTAATATTACTCCATGGATTCATATTCTATAGAAATGCGAGAAAGTTGTAAAAATTTTGAAATGCTTTTTTAATGATTTTCTTACGGTCCAAGATGATGGGTCACTTTCTGTCTCTCTCACGCTTTCATTCGACCACATGAGTATCAGTAAAAGGTTGCAATAATAATTTTTAAAAATATGCTTTGGCGGGTGATGATGTTAAACAACCCCTTCCAGCAAAGGAAGAAAATTTAAATAAAGAAATAAATTTTTAACACTTTGGAGTAACACCTTTTTTTCTCTTTGTTAATAAAAACCCACGCACACGTTGTTCAAGTTGTGCCGCAGCCCTGAAATGTAAACTGTTTGAAGGGGGAAAACATTTATTTTGTCAACAAGTGCATAAAACAATTGATTTTTTTTGAACGCACGAGTGACAACAAAAAAAAAGAATATAAGCTGCTAACATGAAACAAGGCACATTTTAGAACGGCTGTCAAATAATGTGCTCTCTCCTGCATGAACAAATACAACAATAACTCAAGAGGAAACATGATAAAACTTTTGAAAGAAAATGAAGACAACACGAAACAGTACTCATTCACGTAAAAAAAAAACAATCTATCCTGCTGACACCTTTTATAATTCATAATAATATAAAAAAAGACTGCTATCCTTTTTGCAATACAAGAAAAAAAGAAGAAAGATCTTCGATTGTGTATGCGTAATTGTTTTATCCTCTCTTTCCCTTCTTTCCTTTTTTATAAAGAAAGATTTTCATCATCCCGCAACACCAAAAAAAAATTTGATGCATCATTGAGTCTTTTTTTTAAGAAGGTAAAACCTAATATTCGATCAGTATGGTTTTGCAACCAACAAATTTCTCCTGTGTTCTTTTTGTTGTAATAGTTATATTAAAATAAAAGGGAGAAAAAAAGTAACAAAAAAACACCAAAAAAAGAAGAAAATGACAAATCACAATTCTCCATTTGTAAAATTGGTTTAATGTAAAAGCGTGAAATTTAATACAATGGATTGGAAAAAAAGGAAGGCGAAGAAAAAAAACAAAAGTCTTGGACTAAAGCTTTAAAAAAGCTCAAAACAGCACCAAGAATGCAAAAAAAGCTAAAGGATAAAGAAGAGAAGAAAAAAAAACAACAGCCGGCTAACGCTATTTCCCCGGAATGCGTGGCTGAGCATAAAAAAAATAAAAGAGAGAAAACGAGAAAAAAAAAGTGAAAACATAAATCCCAAAAACAGCGATGCCCTTTTCATCAAGAATGTTAACAAAAAAAACGAATAAAAAAGGGAATTATATTACGGAATGGCTTTGATCCATGACATTAACTAACTAACTAACAAATAAGAAAACAAAGGAAAAGAAAAAAATTTCTTTTTTTGGCAACTTAGTAAAGAAAGAAAGAGAGAAAAAAAATCATTCCCGTCATTAAAATGCAACGTTTTTTTGGTGTAAGAAACAAAACCGGCCAACAACACTCCGATCGAGGCAGAAAAAAAAGTTTTTTCTCTTTCTTTTTTTTCACAATGTGCGAGCAAGTGAGGGACCTGTCGTTTATTTGAAAACGGCAATTAGAGAAAAAAAATATATGCGAGTATAGTGTTGTCGACTGACGCTTGCTTGTTTGGTGTTATGATATTTGTTGGAAAAAAAGTCATGATTTTAGCCACAAAAGAATAGAAGAAGAAAAAGTTCTTCGGGAAACAAAAAAAAAGGAAAACTTATTTCTTTTATTTTAAAACAAAGTACGTTTTAAGACAAAATTAATTTACGATAGCTTTAAAAAAACTAAAAATATAAGTATAATCAATATGTACATAGGAAGGCACGAGATAAGTCGCTTGCTAATCGTATAAAACAGGAAAGCCATTTGGTAAAAGTCATGTTTAAAAAAAAGAAAGAAATGTAATTATTTAAAATAAACGTTCTTCCAAAGGGGTATAATAACAAAATTTGCAAAAGTATACGTGACACACCTGTAAATTGCCTGAAGGCCGAGCAGGCTATTAAAGGAAAAAAATGTGGCTAATATAAATTCAGTAAAACAAAAAAAAGGTTTAAACTTCTCACACTAAAACTTCCTCAATCTAGTGTTGTTTTACAAATCTTTAAGGGAATAAACATGAAATAAAGATGAAACATTTTTTATGGATACACAGACTCACAATTGAAGGCAACAAAAAAATTTTTTTGAATCGCTGTTGGTTTTTTTCTCGTTTCTTTTTTTTTATTTCAGGAAAAAAACAGAAGTGTTATTTTGAGAGGCGTGAGGGATGAGCAAGAAAGAAATATTGCAGCAATCGACAACCAATAAGCTGCCGTATGGCCAAAAAACAAACATGTAAACGGCCTGTAACCCCAAGCATAGAACTTCAACTAACATCTTTTTGATTAAGACAGATCATTAAAAAAAATAAAACAATGTGTGAATTTTATGTTCTGAAACAATGGCACATAAGCTATTGTTCTACTAATTATCAGAATTAAAGAAAAAGATAATTGTATGATTTGACTAACAAAACATTAGTCCCTAAAATTAATTAAACTGCGTCAAACGAAAATTTGGAATACTTTTTTAAAAACTAATTTTTTTAAACTTTTACATGCTGTCATTTTAATAAAATGTCAATAATATTAAAGTATCAACAACTTAATTAAAAAAGAGATAATATCCCCATAAGAGTTTACGCAAATGATACTCATTAAAATGGCACTGTTTAGCATATTTTTCTCTAAACCTTGTCATAAGTTTCCAAGAAAGAAAATTACAAAGCGATTACTGGCCATTGACAAAGTTGCATTAAATAAAATATAAAATGAGAAAGAAAAAAAAACAAAATGCAAAAGGAAGTAAAGAAGAAAAAAATGCTAAGTTAGAAAAATAAGTAAAGAATGTCAAAAAATGAAGCTTGAAGAAAAAAGGAAGAGAAAAACGTCAGAAACTGTTATAAGTAGCCCCCTTTTTACGGACACATTATTCCCTTCTACTTTTTTCTTTCTTTCGCTCTATTTTTTATTATTATTGAATATAAAAAAAAGGTTAAAAGTGAAAAACGGGGGAAGAAGAATAAGAGAAAGTTTAATGATCTTGATTACGACGTTCAATAAGTTATTATTATACATAATTTTTATGAACCCACAAAAATGAGTTTTTATTGGTTTTTTTAAAAAAAAGAGGGAAATATTATTCAATTTTTTTCCGAAACCATTGAAGCAAAGTATGAAACTCTTTTTTTTTCCTCTTTCATTTCGGAAATGACACACGCGAACGGTATTCAACAATGCTTTCGTGAGAAATAATAAAAATATATAGGTTAATGATGAATTTGTGGAATGTAATCCATACAAAAGAATTGGAATTTTTTTCAAAAACGCTTAAAGGCATTCATTCATTCGAATACTTAATGATAAAAATTTAACAATACAATCAGATGTTTTTAACAGCCTTTTCAAACCTTATTCCATACCATTCATGCTTCTTCCTTTTTGAAAAAAGGGAGCTTTGTTTAATGAGAAAAAAACGAATTCATTATTTTTTCTCCAATGAAGACTCATTTATTCTTAGTTTTTTAAATATATTCAAGCTTCTTCAGTCTTTTCAATGAAAAATGAAAAAAACCTCTATGAAAAAAAAGATGACTACAGTTGCAATGTTTTTTAGTTACACATGAGACACAAGCCCCTAATCATCATCATAGAAAAGCAGCAGCAACACTCATTTGGGCATTTCTCTTCATTTTGTTGTATTATTTGTAACAAATGAGAAGGAGAAAAAAAGAAGAGAGAGACTTGAGTATAATTGGACATTTGGTGGTACTGCTATATAATATACACGCACGCATTATTTAACATTATTTTTTTTTTCATTCTTACTTGCTATTGAGCAGTTTAAAAAAAATTGTAGGAAAAAAACTCTCTATTGCACGTGAGTCGTCAGTCCCTGTTGAAGTTCTCTTTTTTGACTGCAAAACAGTCAATCGAGTCACGAGCATTTACTAACAATCAAAAAGGCCACAAAATATATATAAAAATATAAAATGCTTTTTTTTCCTTTTCTCTCGCTTTCTTTCTCTTAAAAAACTGTAATGCGCAATAACGTTAAAAACCGACTAATTGCCTTGAAGTTAACAAAAATATGAAAAAGGTGAGCAAAAAGGGCGACAACGAGAATGCTGCTTATATTTTTTTATTTGTTCACGAAAAAAAATTGCTTTTTTTGAAACAGCAAGCAGTAAATGAAAAGGAAGAAGAAGATGAAAAACGGAAAAAATGAACTTCAAATAAATAAAACTCAATAATCATTTTCTTTCTTCTTTCTTTTGTATTCAAAAAGGCATTAATTTTTTTTAATATCTTTGTACAACTGTATTAGGAGGATAATAGAAAATCCGCTTCCATGAAAGGATACGTAATATTATTATATAGAAAGAAATACACTTTCATTAAATTAATTGGTTTTGAACAAAAAAAAGAATGTACTTGAAAAAAAAGGTAATCAACAAGAAGATTATTAACAGGAAGAGGTATATAAAAAAAGGAAAGGAAAAAAATGTTACCGTAAAAAACTTTCTCAAAAACAGCTACAGACAACAAAGTTTTTTTCCATAAAACTTTTAAAAAGGTGTTCTGTTTTTCTCATGGAAAATGAAAAAACAAAGATGAGAAATTTTGAGGAACACTTTTTTTCAATGCTGAGTGTATTTTTGGATTTTTCTTTGTCCTTTTTTTTGACAAACATGGGCAAAAAAGTAATTAGGAAAAAAAGAATAATTTGAACATGCTTGTCATTTTTTGAAATGTACTGTAACTCTCATTGTACAACAAACTTTAAAAAACATTTATTAAAACAAATATCATCACAGATATTAATTACAATAATAAAAATAAAAATCTCGATTTATACAGTGTTAAAGATATAAAGCGATTCTAAAAAAAGGCACTGTGGAATAGATTCAATACACGAGAGACGCCTCTAACAAAAAAATGAAACATAACATTTTTAAATTTTGAGATATGAGTATGTAAATGAAAGATAATCAAAATAATATCCATAATATAATATAAATTAATAATAATAAAACAATATGCGACGATTAAATAAAAGGATGTGATAATCAAATAATCAGTGCTATACCATTAATTCACATGAATGAATTTGAACCTAAAATAAAAAGTAAATTAAAAGATGTCATTTGAAGGATAACAAATACAGCCAAAAATCTCAATTTTATGCGAATTTTTTATCTAAGCAATAATTTTATCACATGGTTAAATCCTAAAATAGTATCTCAACAAATCCAAAAATTTTGTTAGTCTTGCCTAAGAAATGCCAAAAAGGTATAACTAAATCGAAGAATAACAATGGCATAAGACGTTTTGAGGCTGCTCAAAACATCCAATTGAAAAACGGCAATTTTCGTTGACTCCAAAACTTTCTTGCTAAAGCGTTTTTGAAAATGATAGTTTTGACATAAAGGAGTCAAATTCATACTATATTGCACGTGTTTTTTATTTTGAGGACATTTTTTCTTGTAATGTATACCGTAATTTCAAAAAAAAAACATTCTTAAAACTTTTTGATAAATTTTTAAATTAAGTTTACAACATATTATATTTTCTTTATATCAGAAAAATTTAGTGTTGTAACTAAACTTAGAAAAAAGAATCTTTGTTACAAAAAATTTTCATTAAATCTCATTGTTTTAATTGCACGTCATAAAAAATTAATCTGTTAATTAATAATGAAAACATACCGGACATTCCTTGCTTATTCTTTAATTCATTAATTGATAATGATTGTTTAGGTTTTGTTGAAAGTAAATTATCCAAATCCAAACTTCCACTCAAATCATTCCATAATGCAGATTTATTTTGAGGTGCGGGGGTTGGTTCTTGACTAGGCTTTGACATTGTTGAAGATGCAGAAGAAGGTTTACTAAAGAAATCACCAAACATATCATCATGTTTTTGTGGAGCCATTGAAGTTTGTTGTAATGGCATTGCTTGAAGAGGAGGCGGTGGTGATGAAGTGAGAGGTTGACTGCCCATAATGTCAAAGAATGAAGATGAACCATTAGTACTTTGAGCAGGACCAAGCAAATCAATGGAATTCTATAAATAAAACTTTTAGAAAAACATTTTACAAATTAGTTCTTACATTCATATGTGCAGGAGTAGAATTAACAAATGTTGGATTGGAAGCAAATAAATCTCCACCAAAGATGTCATTTGTACGAGCACTTTGAATTGGAGATGATGGACCAGAGGGTGGAGCAATTACAGCAGAAGGTTGAGTCTTTTTCGGTGCAAAGAAATCAAAATCATCATTAACCGTTTGTTTTCCTGTTTCTGCAGGTAATGCAAAGAAATCAGTTGTCTTTTGAGATGACAATCCACGAGGTGGTGGCAAATTAGAAATAGCAGCCGGTGGAGGTGCAGGAAGCGAAGTTTTAAAAGAACCAAAATCAGCAAAAGAATCGTCATCTTTTGTAGCTTTTGAGACGGGTTTACTGCTTCGAGCAGAAGTAAAGTCACCGAATCCATCATCGTCATCATTATTAACAGGAGATTCAGCAGGGAAACCAAGTTCAGGAGAAGCTTCACGTTTATGACCACCAAAATCAAAAGCTGTTACTTCTCTGTTACTTCCAGACCTGGAAATATAAATTTTCATAAAACGTAGTTTTTCAACTTTAAACTTGCATTTCGTCATCGAAACGATTATCCTTATCGTAAGGAGTATCGAAATCAGAATTATTCTTGCTACTATTAAATTTATTTGAACTTGAACCAGAATATCCTGAAAAAAGAATGTTTAAAATTTAATAATGTATTTAAAATTTCAAACCTCTCATATTCATTTCATCACGAGAAAATCCACGATATTTATCATCTTTGCCAGCAACTTTTGCTTTACGACGTTCATTTCTCAATAATTCATCATCTTCTAATAAGGTAAGAACACCTTTAACTCGAAAACGAACTAAAAATTAATATTTAGTAAAAATGATTCAAAGAGATTAAGAAAAATAACTACCATTTATTCCTTGATCCTTTCCACGTTCATCAACACATTTGTAATGTTCCAAGCTTCGCATTTCAAAAGCATGATCTCGAGCATTTGAAATAACCCTTTCACAACCATTTTTCAACAAATATTCCAATAGAATGAGCGACTACAAGAAAATAACAGATATATAAACGTTTAAAATAACCTTTAAAAGGAATACCTTATATGTATGCCGCCAGGCAACCGGACTTGGAGGAAGCATTCTTTTCCAAAGCATTCCCATTACTTCCGGAAAAGCATCATATTGAAATGTAAGACCTGCAATTTCACGCATCATGTCAGGAGTTGGTCCCCATGGCTCTTCAGTGGTTGCTTCACGAACTTTAATCTCAGGTTCTGTATAATTCATAACATAGCTTTGACTAAAAAAGGGAATGTAAATTTCAAAAATAAAACTTTTAAATTCAACGTACACTTTATCACTAATTTTTCGAACTTCATAAGAATTCAAAGTATCTGTTACGGTTTTGGTTAAATTTGCAATACCACTGAATAAGTCCGACATTTGGTCTGGTCTAAAAAATAACATATATTAATATCACAAAAAAGAGTAAGAAAGCATAGAAAATGATCACGGAAAAGCAATGAAAATTAAAAACAAAGTAGAAAATGCACATGTGTGTATAAAGAATTTTCTGAAACAAAGAAAAATATACAAAGCAACCATTGATCGGAAAAATTTCACAGATATGGACGTGGTATGTGTATTGTCTCTTTTTTCTTTTCTCCGTGTTTGTTGTTCCACGTCAAAAAACATTAATGTCGCAGCAGTGTTCAATATTCGCATGATGCCTGCGCGCAAAAAAAACGTACAAAAAATTTTTTAAAAGAGAAAGTAATCCATCCAACACGCTCAAGTCTCGGGTTTTTTTTGTCAATAAAATAACATTGAAAAAACGGTTTTTTTAAAACATGAACATGCTGTGAAAAAATAAAATGATTTCTTAAATAAAAAAGTAAGTAAACTATAAATACTAAAGCAGAAAGTACGTGGAAAAATAAGTTAATGTTTTTTGAGACTTTTAAGATACTGTATTTGGATAAATATTAAAAGTAAAGTGTATTTTTCTATTTTAAAGATTTTATGCTAAAATCCAATAAAATATTGCAAGAAATAAGTTTTTCCTTGATAGACAAATACTAAAAAATAGGTATCTTTGCAGTCTATAGAATTTTAAACAGTTTCTCTGCTTAGATAAAATTATAGAGAAAAAAGAAGCAATCAATCATAAAAACAATTCAACGATATGCTCAAAAAATTTCTAGTGTCAAACTGGTTTGATGAAAAACTCAAAAGCTTGAAAAAAGAACCCCATAATTAAAGAAGAAATCGTTAATATTGCGATCATAAAAAGTTTAAATCGAAAATTTTTATAATAATTAAGTTGTTGGAGAGAAATTTGTAAGTTTTAAACTTCAAATTAAAATTTTTTATTATGAATAGTTTTAAGGTGGCCAAAAGATAGAAAAAAAAATTAAAAAAGGGTTAATGGATGAAAAAAATGCACGTAATTTTTATACACGTTTTTGTTCATGAAAAATCGCGTTTATTTAATTAAAACAAATGTTTTAACGAGGTGAAATTTCAAATAAATAAAACAAAAAATAGAAATAAAACAAAATTCAACAATTTAATCGATACATTTGGTTTCCTAATAGACTAACATACTTAACATCTTCTTCTATTTTTTTTCTTTCTATCTATTTATCTACTTCTAAGGATATTGATAAAAGCTTCTTTAGGCACTTGCACTTGTCCAATTGTTTTCATTTTTTCTTTTCCTTTTTTCTGATGACTAAGCTTCTTATTGAGGCGCTCCATTCCACCTCCACCAAAATTTCCTTTGAGTAATTGAGTAAAATCTTTTCGGTATGCTTTGATTACCGCTTGTACGATAGCTTTTGTTGAAGTACCTATGGAAGCCCGGATATTCACTTCATATTGTTGACGAGGAATTTCCTAAAAGAAAAGAAAAAAAACATTGGTTTTTTTGAAACACAAAACACCTTGGAAACGACTTATAAGCTAAAGAAAACAGGAAAGATAGATTAAATTTTAATGCACATGCCACATTCATAGGCGAGTTTTTTTTGAGAAAAAAAAAATAATAGTTGCATTATAGGGCACAATTAGTCTGTTTCTAACAACCCAAAAAATATGTTATGGGAAAAAAAGGTTGCTACAGTGACTTACTTCTTTGAGTTTCGCAACAAGTAATTTAGCTCGATTTGTTGCCTGTGAAGCTGTTGTAATAACTGAAAATTCATCAATTGCGCGACCATTTATATGAATACACAATTTAATAAGATTAGCATCTTGGTAACCAATGGGCTCATAATCAAATGAAGCATAACCGCTAAAATTAAAAATTAAAAAAAAAAATTTTTTGTAGAAAAATTTTAAAAGTACCTCGTAAGTCGTTTCAGACGTTCAAAAAAGTCAATAACAACTTCACAAAGTGGAATCTTTGATTTAATAATAACTTTTTCATTATCAATAATTGAAACATCACCACGTTCACCTCGACATTCAACGCAAAGACTTGAAACAACAGATAGGTACTGTAATGGAACAACAATTGTTACATTCACCACAGGTTCTAAAAATCTTTCAACATCTTGAACTTCTGGAAAATGAGAAGAATCAGAAAAAACAATTTCAGCTTGTCCATTGTGACTAAAAATATGAAATTTTAAAATGAATTTAAAAAATCAAAATATTTACCGTTTTTTTCGAATAGTTTCATTATCTTTAATGATAGCTTTGTATTCAACACTTGGAGCAGTTAAAATTACATTTGCATCATATTCTTGATCTAATCTTTGCGTAAATACTTCCATATGTAACATTCCAAGAAAACCAATTTTCCATCCTAATCCAAGTGCCGGACTAGAATCTGGGGTTACGGTAACTGAAGGATCATTTAAACTTAATCTTTCAACAGCTTCTTTTAAATCATCGTATGCTGAAGTTTCAACTGGAAAAAGACCAGCATATACTGTAGGTTTAATAGCAGTAAATCCAGGAAATGGTACAATAATATCACGTTTTGAAGGTTCAAATAATGTTTCACCAACACTTGCTTCTTTGACAGTTTTCATGTTACAAATAACATACCCGATTTGACCAGATGTTAAACACTAAATAAATGACACATATATTAAATCTAAAATCGAAAACATCATACTGTAGTGGGCATTAAATTAGGATACATAATTCCAACTTCAGCAACATCATACTCTCTTTGACCATTATAAGATGCAATTTTTTGCCCTTTTGCTATTGAGCCTTCTTTTACAGCAATCATTGCAATAGCACCACGAAAATGTTCAAACCATGAATCAAAAATTAATGCACGAAATGGAGCATCTACAGTAACTTTAGGCGACGGAATTCTTTAAAATGAATTCGTAATTATTTTTACTGATCAAAAGATAACTAACTTTTCAAGTACAGTATCCAAAACCGCTTCAACATTTATCCCATTCTTCGCAGAAATTTTCAGTATTTCTTCCGCTTTAAAATCAAATAATGAAAACATTTGTTCTTCAACTTTTTGTACCTTTGCTTCTTTGAGGTCAATTTTATTTATTACCGGTATCATAACAATATCCCGTTCAAATGCCAACCAAAAATTTGCTAACGTTTGTGCTTGTACACCCTATAAAATAGTAATATTCACAGATAAAGCAACGAAATAGAATACAAACTTGATTTGCTGCAACAAGTAAAATAATTCCATCTAATGCAGATAATGATCGAGAAACTTCAAAACTAAAATCAGCATGTCCAGGAGTATCAATCAGATTCAACAAATGATTCTAAAATTCAATCCCTCTTTATAGATTTTTGACATAATCTTAAAAATATTAAACCTTATAAACCATCGAACATGTTTGTGCCTTTACCGTAATACCACGATCTCGTTCAACTTGAAGTTTGTCTAAGAATTGTTCACGTTCTTGAGAGCTAATAACATTTGTCATTTGTAAGAATTTATCTGCTAATGAACTTTTACCGTGATCAACATGAGCAACAATTCCAAAGTTCCGAATTCTATCTAAAATAGTGCTTTTATAACGAATTAGAATAACAAAAAGACGTACCAGGTGTAAAACATTGAATATCGCTAACATTTTCTGGATTGCTTGATTTTACAATTTTATAACTTGCTAATTTGCGATTTGAAGAAAAATATATGTAAAAATTAACCCGTCGTAAAAGCATCACATTTGTCTATAAAATTTTGTAGTAATATATTTTTGGTTAATAAAAAGTTTTTAATTACTACAAATACATTTAACATTACTTTTTACAGAAGAACATTTTTTTAAAAGAAATTTTTCTATTTTTTGACCAACAAAGTCTCACATGGAATATATTCGTGTAGTTAAAATTAAAAAAAAACAAAGTTATTGAACTGTTCGAAGTTGAAACCGCGTGTTACTTTTTTAACATATTTTATTACATTTTTCTACAAATTTATTTATTGTAAATATATTTTTAGCTCAAATGGAAGAAGATCCAGAAAAAACTACCGATCCAACTTCGCCTTCTGAAGGATATATTGCGTAAGTTTTTACATCTTTCACTTTTTCATTCATATATCATTTATTACTTTTTTAGAGCAACCGATTCATTGCCATATCCATTGGATATTGTCTCACATCATATTAATCAAGCTGTTCAACATCAACAAGATGATGATAGTGAAGATGAAACGGTTTTTGAAGTAAATTATGAATTGAAAAAAGATGGCTTTAAAGTTACAAATAAAGATAATGGTGCTGATTTTGAGTTTTCTGAAACTGATAATACAGAAGCTGCAAAACCTACGAGTTCAGCAGCAGCTCCAAAACCAAGTGGATCTGCAAAATTTCGAAAAGGTCATCGTCGTGCATGGTCAATGCCAAATGCAAAAGATAAAGCTGTTCTTGTAGTTGCTGATGATTCTATAAATGTAATTTTTTTTCATTATCATTTGCAAAAGCTGTTGTTGCATAATAAAATATTTTTAAGGAAGATGGACAACAAAAGCGTCACGTTGTTCGATACCGGTTACATCCGTATCGATTAGATGATGAAAAAACTAGTGATGCTGTTAATTCTTTTATTCAAGCTTCAAATTTTGATATTGAATTGCCTCTTGATGATGATGATTTAAATCTTGAAGAAGAAGGAATGTGTTTTCCTGGGGTTGGTACTGCAACTAAAGGTACAAGAACTGTAATGAAACGAGTAAGTATTTCGTTTGTTCAGATACTGTAACTATTGTAACCTTGTATTTAGATTTGGGAAGCAACATGGAAAGCTCAAAATTTTGATTTACTTCCTGCATGGTTACAAGACAATGAATATCTTCGATCTGGACATCGTCCACCACTTCCAAGTTTTGCAAGCTGCTTTCAAAGTATTTTCAAACTTCATACTGAAACTGGAAATATTTGGACACATTTATACGGTTGTCTTGCATTTATTGGATTAGGGGCATGGTTTTTATGTCGACCATCTTGGCAAGTCTCATGGCAAGACAAGTTAATATTTTCATGCTTCTTTTTTGGTGCAGTTTGCTGTCTTGGACTTTCATTTTCTTTTCATACTGTTCAATGTCATTCCATAAGTGTTGGAAAACTTTTTAGCAAGTATGTTTTTTATGTACTTTTAAATGTTTATTTAAAACAAATTTCAGACTTGATTATTCCGGTATTACCACACTTATTATTGGTTCATTTATTCCATGGATTTATTACAGTTTTTATTGTAGAACATTACCAATGTCAATTTATATTTCAATGATTACTATTCTTGGTATTGCGGCTTTAGTTGTATCATTATGGGATAAATTTGCTGAACCTGCATTTCGACCTGTTCGTGCAATTGTTTTTGTTTCAATGGGATTAAGTGCTGTGGTTCCGGCTGCACATCTTTTAATTGTTGATGGAATTCATTTTATGTTTGAAACGGCATCCCTTCATTGGCTTTTGCTTATGGCATTCTTTTATCTTGCTGGTGCAGCAATTTATGCTACAAGATTTCCAGAAAGATTATTCCCCGGTAAATGTGATTATGTGGTATGTATCTTATCTTATTTTCCCTTTAACCTTGATATTGATTATCGTTTTCTTTTAGTTCCAATCACATCAACTTTTCCATACTTTTGTTGTTATAGCTGCGTATATTCATTTTCATGGAATGGCTGAAGTGGCAGTTAAACGTCTGGAAATGGGTTCATGTGCAGAACAATTGATTGAAAGATATGGCTCTGATACTTCTACAATTGTCGATTATTATCTACGTCCTTATTAATCTAGTCTTTTTTCATTTTAGTCCATATTTGTATTGGGTATATTAATCCCACTAACTGTAAACGATTTGTATAAAAATATTTATTTGATGAAGCTTTTTTATTGAATAAAGATTTATTTTAATTATATTGTTGTTAACAAAATTTTACTGTAGTCGGATTTTTTGCCGTTTACATACTTGTATAGAGAAATAACAATAAAATATCTAAAAAATTAAACAATAAAAAATTGTAGACGGGATTTTATGTTATTAACAGGGTATGGAACATGTGGATTATATGATCTTATCCACATTGGCTGAATTAAAATGGTAAGATTCTAAACTGAAATCTTCAATCAAAATGTAATATCTTTTTTTAGTACTTTTTGCGAAGATGAAACTCCTCACAATTTAGAGAGCTTAGTTCGGGAGGATGTTGTTGAAGGAATTGTTAAACTCCTATGGGCTATTGATCCAAATTTTAAAGAAAAAATTACGGGATATAAGCTGCCAGTTCATGCTGCTCAAAAGTTTCAAGTTGCTACTGTTATTGCAAATACAGTAAACAGCTTTGGACTTAAAGATCCAATCGGGTATCATACATTGCTCTATGCAAATGTATTTGAAATACGTCGTATTTTTTTAACATTAATTGAAAGATTACCAAAAGAAAAAATATGGGTAGAAAAAAATTTATGTAAGCATAATTAATTAATATGTAAACTAAAATCTTATTTAAAAAATTTTATTGCAGCTAATTTTGAACGTTTAATCGAAAATGTTGGTGAAAAAGTTAAAAATGATCAAGAAGCATCTTGGGTTCCAGAATTTTGTCGATATTTTAAATATAAATATAATGGAAGATATTGGCAACAACCTGAAACTCCAGAATTTATTAATTTTCGATCATCTCATTATCAAAAGGATGAACGACTTGAAGCACGGCATACACTTTGTCAATCACTTAATGCTTCGAATAATCCAGATTTTTCATTTTCTTCAATTAATTTTCCTAATTTGCCTTCTAATCGTCCATTATTACCACCAAAACCAAAAATTGCTCCAAAACCTGCACCAAAGCCTCGAGCATTGCCCCGAACTATTGTTCCATCAGAAACAACAAATCATGTGGATAAAGAAAATGAGCGTGAAATATTAGCATCAGAAATTGCATTAGTTAAAGCAGAAATTGATTCACAAAAACATGAAATTGTTGAAGTTTGTACAGTACTTTTATTATTTTTTAAATTGCATAATATCTTTTTAGTTACGGTATGCTGAAAATAGATTAGAAGATGAAATTGCATGGTACAAAGAAGTTGAATCACAAAAAGATCAAAAATTATTGGAATTACTTAAAGATCCAGAAAATTCTATAAATATTTTACAAACAGAATTATCACAAATTCATGAAAATGATTTAAGAGCTCAAGATACTTTCCTTAAAACAAAAGAAGAATTGCAGCAGCAATTAGCAGCACTTCGAGAAGCAAAAGGTATTAAATCTAACCGAGAACAAATGAAACATCATTCATTGGAGCTTCAAAGATTAATTAGCGAAAAGAAAGTTGCATTAGCTGAAAATTTAAGGCAAATTACTAAATTGGTAAGAATTAAATGGAACTTGTTAGTTAAACAGGTTATTACTTTTTAGAGAAAAAAGGGTGTCAGTGATATCTCAGATAATGAAAGAATTGAATATCAATCAAGGATAATTGAGATAATGCAAAATGTTGAAGTTCAACTTAAAGAAAGGCAAAGAATTTTTAATGAGATTAAAAAATTGGATAAAGAAATTTCATTATTGAATGGAAGTTTGGAAAGGACTTTTTTAGTTGTTGATGGTTGGATGTTAAATGTCGCAGGTCGAGATGGACAACTACAAAAAGCATACCGAAATATGGTAACTATGCATGAAAAATGTTTAGCAATTCGAAAAATTATTGAAGAATGTGGATCAATTAGTCGTGAAATGGATGATCTTAATGATGAGGTTTGTTACAGTATCAGATTTGTACATCTTGCGAAATTAAATTACGGTACACAGGCGTATCAAATTTTCTTCACTTTCGAGTTTCTTATGCTTTTGAATTAAAATTAAATGAAATTTGTTTTTGGTTAAAACAAATCAATTTCATTATTATACATGAAAAAAATAAACCCTCATTCAACATTTGAGCAATAAAAATTAACTGTTGTTTTTTAAGATTGAAATTGAAGCCCAGAATGCTTCCAATATTCGTTTGGAAGAATTAATGAATGACATCAATCAAATTCTCCAAGAGAATGAAACATTACAGAAGGAAAAGGAAGCCTTGAAAAAATGATGCTCAAGATTTATTTATTGTTATTAATTTTATTTGCTGCTGTTTTTCTTTGTTATTGTTATTTCACTTATTGCTCATATTTTATTGAAAAGTTTTTTTACATAAATTTATTAAACAAAAAAAATTGGAAACGAAAATATCTTTTCTGAAAACAATTTATAATTGCATGAATCTTTTTTTGATTTTTTGAAATATATAAAAGAATTCTTATTACTTTCTAAAATATATTTTAATCAAACACACTAAAACGCAGCTGAAAAAAATTGTTTCCATGACAACGAAGTTGAAAGTAGTGATTATAAGGCGGATGTAAAAAAAAAGTTTTTTAACAAACAAGTATGCCGAGTTATTTCATGAGAAAGTTGAGTAGTAGCTGGGGAATTAAGATGTTCTAACTCGGTATTACTAAGTTGTAAAATAATTTTTATAAGGAAATAAAATCCTTGTTTTTATTTCTTCTTTTCATTTTATTTTGGAAAAGAAGGATGTTTGAATTTTCACATTATGTTGATACTTCGGCTTCCGTTGGAGCATTCACAAATAATGTGTCAGTTTATTATTATGAACCAAAATTTACAACATATGTTGCAGTTTGTGCCAAGAATCATGTACTTTAAAATTTTCTTTTATTACTGCTGTATTAATTTCAAAATTTTATATTTTTACAGGTTAATTTAATTCAATGGGATGCCAAAATGGGACAAATTAAAAATGATTCGTATGAAATAAAAGAAAAAGATGATGAAGCACCTGAAATTGTAATGCAGGCAAAACTTGTTGCACCAACAGATCGAAATTTGCCTGTCTTGGTTATTACAACGTTACTTCATGTCAGAATTTATGATGTTAAAACTCGAAAAGTTTTACTTTCAATTATGCCTGAAGCGGTATGCATGATTATATCTGTGGCTTTCTTAAAGTAATTTTTTATAGCCAAAGCCGCTACCATTAAATGATGATGATGACAGTGATACATTGCCTCCTGTTATTGAGCTATACCATATTTCTCGAGGGATTACATGTGTTGATAATACAATTTTAATTGGTAACATATCTGTCTTTTGCTGTTGCAACCATAGAAATAACACTTTTTTAGGTAAACATAATGGTGCAATTACTGTAGTACAATGCTCTGACACAAATGTAGCCTTAAAAAATCCTTTAACTGTATGTTTTAAAGCACTTTTTTTTTATCTTTTCAACAATTATGCTTTTTTAGGCACATGATTATCCAATTATAGCTTTAGCAACATGCGCCTATGATCATGTAACAGTTTCAGCGGATGTAAATGGAAGTGTAAATGTTTGGAGTCGAAATTTACAAAAAGTTACAAAGCGTATCAGTACTGGTCAATGTATTAGTGCATTAAATATCCTCCGGAAAAATGCACTTTGTGGAACTTTTCAAGGACAAGTATTACTGTTTTCAATTATAACTGGTGAATTGGTTGCAGAAGTAACAGCACATGCAAGAGAGATCAGTGCTATCTCTGTTGCTCCTGAATCGGCATATATGCTTACAGCATCTTATGATGGGACCATGTGTGTTTGGAAGCTACATACTCGACGCCCGGAAGCATTTAATGTAAGTGCCGGATATATATATATATATATATTATGCAATTAAGCCACTGTTTTTAAGGTTGAATTTCGACATTGCGAAAAATTGGATAATCAAATGATAACTGGTGCTCACTTTTTAAATAATCGTGGAAATGGCTTTGCTGCAACAGCCTATGATTATTCAAGAATTGCCGTTTTTCGAATTGGTAGAAAACCTGCTGCTACTTCATAAAAATTATAAAAAGAGGCTCTTAGAGAGAGCTATTAATAAATCTATTTTTGGAATAAAAGTTTCAGTGAAAAAGTTGTCAAAAGATTTTCTTTTCATATTTGCAATAAATATTTGAACAAAAATGGTGAATTCAAAAAAAAGGAACGGGAGTAGAGATAACTGTTGAGAAAAAGGGAAAGAAGTTGACAGCAAATCGGAAATTTACTTCCTATTTAAACCTGCCAAGTTAAAATTCTGACATATCCAGTTGTGGTCAAAGGAAAAAAAAGAATGAATGTGATTTGTCAAAGCAAAAATTTTATTCTCACTTTTTTTTTCTAAACGTATCTTCGTTTGTCCATATAAGCTGGGGAAAAAGGGGGAAAGGAGAGAACGCAAGCATTGACCAAAGAGGTCACTCATTCCGCTGTTAAGCGTTTGTCAACACACGTCAAGTGCGCAGTGGCGAAGCAAAAAAAGGAGTGAGACAAGCAAGAATTAAAAAAAAGTATAAGCAAAAATCCCTTTTGTTGGGATTCATCGACGATCAAAATTTTAGGAAAAAAATATATATGTGGAATGAGAAGCAGAAAAAAAGAGAGAGAAAAAAGAAGGAGGAGGTTGTGATATTTTTGTTTAGTTCATTTTGTCGTGCAAATAAGGAGGTTAGTGGAATTTCTTTACCCCCTTTTTTTACATCGATCTAACGAAAGGATCGGCAGCAATAAGTTCCGTTCAATGACTTTCTCGTTATACTACTACCACCCATAATAATATATAACAAGATAGGTTAAGCTAACTGTTTCGAAACATAGCTTAATCTGTTTTTTTATATATTTAAAAAAAATGTTTTTTTATTTAAAAACTGTTGACCGAAAAAAAAGATTGTTCGCTTTTTAAGATTGCCTTTGGCTATTGTACATAACGGATTTTTTTGTCTGTGATTTTACAATGTTGTTTTTCTTCTTCTAAGAAGGTTTACGCCTTGTCTTTGTTAAGTCTTTTCTTTCTTTTTTTTCACGTAAGATGGATGACACAAATAATCATTTTATAGACATTGTAAAACTGACCCTCGATGTATCTTTATTTCTTCTTTTTTGACTTTGTTCAGTAGCATTCGATTTTTTTATTTTGTTAGCTGTTTTTCCAAAATAACAATGATAGTTTTTATATTTCATTTGTATTGTCAATAAAATGAATCTATCCTTTTTTAAATCATAACTTTTAAGATGAATAATTTTTTTGTTAATTTTAAAATGTGTGGTATTAATAGAAAAATAACAAAGTTCTTAAAAAATGAATTGTACAGTAATCAGTTTTTCAGTCATATTTCTATAGTTATAAAAATCTGGTTAGAAAATAATAACTTTGAAAAAGTTACAACAATTAGGCTAAATATTTCTGTTTTCTAATGGCGTGGCCTCCGTTAAGAATTTTAAAATAAGGATTGTCATTTTAAGAAAAATATTTTAAGGATCACTAATTAAGGTAAATTTGTTTAAGAATAAAGATTTAAAAATTCATATTTTAAAGATGCTTGTTTAAGAATAGCTAATTTGAGAAATGATTATTTAAAAAAGTTGTTTTAAAAAATCTAATTCAACAAAGACATCTTAAGAATTCTTAAGTAAAAACGCAAAGATTAAAGATGCATGTAAAATAAATGGTTATTTAAGTTTCGCTAATTTTAGAAAAAAATTTTAAATATATTTATCCAAATATGTTAATTAGAAAATCATATGTTTGAGGATGGCAATTTTGAGGATGTAAAATATAAGAATGTGTAATTTAAATAAAAATAAATTAAGAAAAAATAATTTAAGAAGGAAAAAAATAAGAAAAAACAAAAAAGAATATTTATTTGCGTTTGTTCCTTCGAGGTTCGACATTTTAAAAAAAGCTTTTTTAAGGATTGGCGAAGTGTTCCATTTGTTTGTTGCAAAAATTGCAACGGGCAGACTTTTGGAAGCCCGATCCGTCCCGCGGGCCGGGTCGGGCACCTTGATTTTTTGGGCAAGGCACGGCCCAGTGCCATGCTTAGCAAAAATTCAAAAAAAGTCGACGAGATTTCGTTGCAACAAATGGAACACTTCGCCAATCCTTAAAAAAGCTTTTTTTAAAATGTCGAACCTAGAAGCAACAAACGCAAATAAATATTCTTTTTTGTTTTTTCTTATTTTTTTCCTTCTTAAATTATTTTTTCTTAATTTATTTTTATTTAAATTACACATTCTTACATCATAAATTCTTAAAACGGTGTTTCTTAAATTTTCGATATTTTAATTATCCTCTTCTAACTCCCGTCCTTTGATTGTCGTCTTTAAATTAACAACCATGAAATAAAAATTTTTAAATAATTATCTTTAACACATTGTCTTTAAATCTTACACCCTAAAAATTGTCATCCTCAAACTTTTGATTTTAAAATTAACATATTTGAATTAACATGTTTAAAAATTTGTTCTTAAACGAGATATATTTAATTTATCATTCATATTCTACCATTCTTAAATAATTAATATTTATTATAGTATTCTTAAAATATTTTTCTTAAAATGATAATCCTTATTTTAAAATTCTTAACGGAGGCCACGCCTTTCTAATAACAGTCACTATAACCATCTTGGGATTTACAGTATTTTAATATTAAAAAAAACTTATTGACTTTTCAACTACACATTATTTCTTTTGAGGTACAAAGAATTCTTTTATCTCTTATCCAGTTATAAAAAAAACTTTTTTTATTTATTTTTTATATGCATTTTTTCGTCTTTTAGTCTTCAATAGAAGACACATTGAATAATAATAATAATAATAATAAAATGACGATACTTTTATGGTCAAGCATTTTTTCGCGAAAATTCACAATATTTTTTTCTTGCTATAAAAAACCGGATAAAGAAAATCCTTTTTTAGATATCTATTTTTTGTATCCAGTATCTTTATTTTTTAGCCTTGTATCATTTCTATTAAAAAAAACTTTTAAAAATGTCTCGATGGCAAAATTTGCCCAACAGTGAACAAGAACAAATTCATATGGCTGCTACAACAACGTAAGAACTTTAAAAATAGATTTTTAAGAGATAGTTTTCAATGACGGAGATCTTTTTTATAGCACAACTGTAAGCACCACTATTGTAAATATCCGACAACACATTGGAGGACTTATTAGACAAGAAGTTGCAGGTAACTTGATACTTGACCTTTTCATTCTTGATGAAAGATGTGTTTTGAAGCTTCCCCAAGAAATATATATTTTTTATAGAACAAAACCAGTTTCTTTGTTATTATCGTAATGTTGCTGATGATCGACCAATTCCATATTTGTGTGAATTAGGATGTTGCCCAAATGGTTGTTGTTCAGCAGGTGAATTGGCACAAAACTCGTCAAGTTATGGCTGGGCAATTGCATTACTGGTTGTCTTTTTACTTGTAATACTTTTTGTTATTGTTGCAATGTTATCAATTTATCTTGTAAATAAGCACAAGGATCGAAAACAGCGTGAACATATTGCAGAAAGTTCGGCGCAATCGTCAGTTGGTTCACAGGTGGGTGGATTTCTCTTGTTCTTTTTTTTTGTGTTCTTACAACATCCACTTATGATTTTAAAAAAGAACTTAAAGTTTTCAAAAATTTTGCAAAAAAATTAATTATTTTTTGAAGAGAAATGTTTTTTGATTTATTTAAAAATTCTTTTTTTCTTGCAGATCAGTGGTCCAACATATTACGGTCAAGAAGCTTATTATCCATATGTACCAAATCCTGCACCAGCTACTTCTTATTAATTAATAAAACCAGTTTTTGGAATAACAGTTTTATAAAATAATTATTTAAAAAACTGAAGATGCACTGAATTTGTTTTAAAAATCATATCATTTACCCAATCTTGTTTTTGTAACAATATTTTCTCAACAGAAATAGATATCATACCCTTTTTTTGTTTTCATTACTACTTTTCTTCTTCATACGTAATTTTTTCCCCCCATACTCAAAAGCAAAAAATTCATTCCATATTATTAACTAATTTTGTCATATACGTAATATATCTTTTTCTTTAGATCAAAATCTATGTAATTCGTCTTTTTCTTTCACATCAAAAAAAAGATAAAAAAGAAGTGTGTTGTTTCAGTATATAAACGTTTCTTTATTGTAGAAAAAAATTGAGAATATGACGCATTGTTGACAGAAAAAAATGAAATATTTTTAGAGACAAAAAAAGAAAAAAAAGTTTTTAAATACATGCATCGAACATGACTGACAGATCGAAAATGATGTTATTTTTATGTGATTTCCGTAAATTCAGAAAATCAAGATTATTATTAAATTGATGGTATATTTTAAGCATATTAGAAAAAAGAAAATTATTCAATTTTTTTTCTTTTAGCAGGAATCATTTTTAAATTTTTCTTATTATATAAAAAAATTACACTAAATATTACTTTTTTGAAGATGAAAAACAAAAGAATTTTAGAAAACAAAAAAAATAAAACAGAGTTAAGAAAAAAAGAGCGTTTTTACCCATTGAAACAAAGAAAAAAATATATATTATAAGAACATAGGTCAAAGCTGAATTGCCACAAGTCATGCGAGTTTCCGATTTTTTTGTGCTGTTAAAGAAGATTGAAAAAATTCAAGAGATTGAGAGAGAGAAAAAAAAGTGTTTAAAAAATAATAAAGAAGCAAAAAAAATCATCGCATTATTTTCGTCACAACCAGAAAAAATTAACCAGAAATTAATTGACAGCAGCCGTAGCAGTTTGATCCAAATTCTCATCAGAACGATTTGAAAGTAAACTATTACGAGAACGAGAAGGCGATAAAAGTCCTTCTTCTTCAAGATGTTTGCGAGTCAAATATCCACTATAAAAATATATCGTTATTAGTCAATTATTCGGTTTGTATTTTCTTAATGATGACGTAATTCAAGATAAAGTTTTTATAAAGCTGAATTTATATGATTTTTAATGAAAAAATTGAAATTTGGTTGAAAATATTCAAATTTTATTTTTATGAGCTTTTTTTTGATAAATTTATTTTTTATAAGTTTTTTTGAACCATGGAATTAAAATTGGGAATTGTTTTTTTCAGAGAAAATTTCATAATCTGATCACGTCAAACTTTATCTTGATCATCATCAAAAAAAATGAAAAAAACTTACCGAATATGTGCTTGAATTTTAGTTGCAGCATCATTATTCTCTTTTTTAATGTTTCCCATCTTTTTTCGAGTTAAAAATCCACGAATTTCAGCTTGAATTTTAGTGGCAGCACGATCTTCTGGTGAAGTCATAGTTGTTTCTAAACTGTAACCTCCAACTGAATGGCGTCTGAAAAAAAGCAATGTAATATAATATTATTAATACTTTTCTTTTATTTTTTTTCTTCAAATTCTGAATTGAATTCCATGGTATGTGTTTGTTTAACACATTATGTCACAAAAAATTTTTTTTTCCACGGTAAGCAACTAAAAAAATGAACAAAATGCTTAACACGCAAGGTCAACCACCGACATATAACTTATATAAAATAATAAAGGGATAAAGAAAAAAAAGAGGGCAAAATAAAAAGTTTTTGTGTATTACGGTTATATGTATCTTCATTGTCTGAGGAAAGAAAAAGTTGAAGGGAAAAAGAAAAAAAGGGGAAGAAGAATCAAGAAGCATATATGTAAAAGCAGTTGTAGAAAATAATCTTAAGCAAGAAAAAATTGTGTTTTTTTCCAGCTTTCGTTGACGCAATGATGGCGACAAAAAAATAAATAAACATCGAACAATGACAAACCACATAGCACTTTTTTTAGCAAAAAAATAAAATATAAATTGAAAGACAATGGCAAAAAAATATTAAAAAAAAAGAAACTTTTCATTTTGTATATTATAGGGGGACTCACTTTAAATCTTTTTTATTGTCCATTGAATTCAGACGATCGTGAGAACGCCGACGATCAAAAGGGACTGCGTCGATCCCAAATTTTTCTGGATGCTTACGTACCTGAAATTTGACTCTTTTGCTCGAGGAAATGCATGCTCCCCTCCTTTCTTTCTCTCTCTCTTTTCTTTTTCTACTGTCAAAAAAAGAAAGATAAGAAAAAAAAGTAGGATCTTCTAAAAGGGGAGTAAAAAAAATATTTTTTTGATGGAATGAAAAAAAACTTGTTCAGTCTGCAGTTAGTGATTTTATGATTTTAAAGCGGCAAATTGCAAAAAAAGAAAAAAGTGCAAATTGACTGAACAGTTTTGCCAGTATTTATTAACAAAAACATTTTAAAGACCGCTGTCGTCTTGAACAGTTTTCATTCAGAAAAAAATATATAGAAATTTTAAAAGCCTAACAGGCTGGGCGGAGCATTCCAGAAAAAAAACAAAGAAAAAAAAAGAAAACTGAGAAGAAGGAGCGCAAAGGAGCTGTTCAAGGTGGTATAGAATAAAATAAAAGGATGAAGAAAGAAAGGAATACACTTACAACGTGTCCACGGAAAGCAGCTTGGATTTTTGTAGCAGCTAAATCTGCTGGACTTCCCGGTCGGGAATTGACGGAAGCTTGTTGAGTTTTATACTGAAAAAAAAATTGAAATCGACGTCAATCTCTCTCAGTCGTTTTTAAAAACTTTTCTTTTCTACTTTAAAGTTAAGGGTCGGCGCGCGGATTTTCTCTCCTCAAAAAATGAATGCAGAGGAAAGAACAACGGCAGCCGCTCCTTGAACTTAGCCGAAAAAAAAAAGAGATCCCTCTTGTCGTCTCACCTTATGGTGCAATTCAGTGCGGAACATGTCGTAACTTAACGGATCTGAGATTACGTCAACACTTGGATTTTCTGCAAAGATAAAAGAAGTTTAAAACATTTTTTTAGGTAGGCTGACAATTCACAGTATCATAAATGTGTGTAATTTGCTTACTCAATCAAATTCTTTCTATTGTAAAAAAAAGAACTCAAAAAATTGGTCTTTTACATCATAGAAAGAAAAAAGTTAAACAAATAACTTCAAAGAACTTTTATGCCAAAAAGCATAAATTTTTTGAAACAAAAAAAAAATGAAAAAGCTTTTACTAATTAGGATCATTTTTTTTCTTCTTCTTATTTTGGTAACTCACGTAATCTGTGTTGTTGAAGAACATCAAAAAAAAGTTGGCCAAATTGATAAAGATCATTTGGCTGGGCTCGTAAAGTTTCTCGAGCCAAAGCTTCAAGAAGTTCCTAAAAAAATGAAAGGATCAGATAAAAAAAATCATATAAAAAAAGATATCACAAGGATGGTTAATATGTATGTATGAAGAACATACCCGTAAACCCGTAGGAACTTTATATTTTTCCATTACACTTTCTGCCATTGTTTAAGAAAATTTTAAAATAATAATAATATAAAAAATAACACTGAAAAATAAACAAAAAATTGAATGATTTTTTAAAGCAAGAAAACAACAAAAGCAATCATCAGAATATTATCCGGGAAAAAAATAAAGTTATTTATAAAATCTGTGCAAAACATGTAAAAAAGATATTTGTGACTGTAAAAAGTTATGTGTGTGTTAAAAAGAATGCAAGAATTACAATTTTTGATGGTGCTCATTTTTATCTTTTTCTTCCCAGTGTTTTTCGGGGTGTCCAAAATTTTTTTTGATATTTGTTTTTAATCTTTATAAAATATGGAATTGGAACAATCCGGGCCGTTTTCAAGTTAAAACAAAAAAAAACTTTTTTTAATACTTAAAAACTTAATGCAACGGAAATGAGAACACCTGTTGAGGTCGGACAGCCAAAGGAAAAAAAAATTATCGAAAAACAACAAAAAAAATTGAATCAGGATTGAAAGGCATTTTAGTCACTCTTTTTTGCCTTTCAGTCGTTTGTTTTTAGTTGATCAAAAAATTTGAAGGGAGAGAAATTCAATCTTTTGTGGAATAATGAAATATCCATGGAATGCCATTGGCAACAAAAAATATTTGACATTCCATTGATATAAATAATTTTTTTTGAAAAAAAAGTAAAAAAAGGGCAAAAGTTAAAAGAATTATTGAAAAACGACACGATGGCTTTATTTATGGAAGCGATAAAAGACGGAGAAAGAAAATAAAAGAAGAGGACGCCCCCAAATTAGCAACATTTGGAATTGGCAATAAAAAAAGATAAAAGAAAACAAGTTGTTAAATTATCCATCCGTAAGCCAGATGTGCCAGTTTAGTTTATCTCTTCGAGAATTGATTTTATTTAACACGTTTTACAAGCTGTCAAATAAATATTTATGATTTCATTTCCAATAAAAAAAATATCTATTTTAAATGTAAATATTATTATTAAAAGTTAGTGTATTTAATTTGTTGATTGTACATCTCCCAAATGACTTTTTGTAGTTTTAGTTATTCAAATTTTTAAGAAAGAGAAAAAACGCTTCTAACACCTTTTTTTGCTATTATGGTTGAATCATTGCTTTTATTGAAAAAAATTATTTATGATGGCAAAAATACGGCTTTTTGGCATTTTAAGAGGAAAAAACAGAAGTAGGATCAATGTCCAAATATTTAAAAATAATAACAAAAAACTGCAGAAAAAGGAGAGAAAATGGAAAAGCCAACAACAAAAAAAGGTAGAATGAAAACAAGGATGGCGCTTCTCCTCTTCCCAAAAAGGCTGTCAACTAAAACTCATAAACAAAATAGCTTTTTAAAATTATTCGGAAGAATGCGTTTTAGCAAACAAACAAAAAAAAGGAATGTTCCAAAATTGTCCTTTTTTTCGGTCAACCCTTTTTAAGGCCATAGAGTTATAAATATATATAAGGTTGTGGGCCATTTATGACACGCAAGAAAATTAATTCTTAAACAAAAAAAAGCACGGCAAACGGACAAAGAAATGAAAAGATCCTATGCTGCAAAAAATGAAATGTTAAAAAAAAACATATAAGTAGAATGAATAAAAGAGAGACCCCATTACATGAGGAGCCAGAAGCCAAACAATTTCTGACATAACAAAGACATTATTCATGACCAAGACGATTTTTTTAGCTTGCATAATACAAAGGGCAAAAGAAAAACCATTAAATGAGTGAAGCAAGAAACATAAATTAGCATCGTTTAAAAAAGAAGGTTTACAAAAAAGCAGATATTACATATATATATATATACTTATTCCAGGCACGCCTTTATTTTGAGCAAAAAACAACATGATACTAAAAAAAGGAGATATACGCGCAAAAAATATATGAAAAAAAAGTTTGCAATTGGAGTAGCATCTTCTTTTTCTCTCCTTCTTTTCATCTTCTTCTCCTTCTCAATGCCAAATCCATTTCGCGTCGTCGACGTCGTCCTCAACGACTTTGTCATTCCTCCTTCTGGAAAAAATACTGGAGACAACACTAAAGATAAAATTCATTGGGGCAAAAAAATGAAGGGAAAAAATGAGGAAAAAGCTTTGCCCATTTTTATGTTGGAGTTGTTTCATTTTAATACTCAATTGACTAAGTCTCAAAAATTAAAAATAGCTTGAAATCTTAAGCATGTCATCAATCCTGAATTGTTATGTTTTTTTTTCTTCGTTTGGCGAAAAAAAACAGCCCAGACTTAAAACCTCAACAAAAAATACATAAAATATCAACAATATAAAAGAAAGAAGTAAAACAATGCTTTTTTCCGAAAAAATATATAAAAATTTTTAAATTAAATACAATTTTTTTTATTATTTTTCTCATTTTGAACGTTAAATGAGATATAAAACTTGAGAGACACGAAACAACAAAAAAAATTTAGAAAGAAAAAATAACTCTCTGTGTCGAATAAATAAAAAGCATTGGTGTTAAAAGAAAAGAAAAAGCCAATCAGTCAAAGAATAAAAAGAAATGAGATAAATTTCATTATTTTTTGGGTTAAAAGCTTTTTTTTAAAAAACAGCACGCCATCCCGTTAATCTCGATCACACCGCCGCCGCCCTCACTCTAAAAACTTCTTTTTTTTTGTTTTTGCTTCGTCTCGTTTCATTTTTTTTAATCTTTCTCTTCAAAGAGCAAAGCATTTATCTCCTCATTTTTGTTAGCTCCTGCTGGCTGCTTGCTGTTTATTGACAGCAGCAAAAGTTTGGCATTAAAGGTGAATGAATAAATGAATGGATGGATGGATGGGATAAATAAGAGAAACACAGAAAAACAACAAAATCGGTTTGAAAAAAATACTATAAAAAATTAGGCATTTAATATAGAAAAAAGATGAAAAGAAATAAACAAAAAGTGATAACAAAAAGAATGAAGAAAGAATAGTTTCTGCTTTCAAAATAAAATTTTTTTGATATTGAAAATGTAAAAATTATTTTGGGAATTATAATGACACAAAGTCATTTGCTGATTTTTTTTCGTTGTTTGTATAATAAATATGTAAAAGTCAAAAAAATGTATACAAAATGAAAAATCAAAAACCATTATTGCAGCATGAAATATCATAGAAAAAGAAGGGGAAGTGTGATTATGATTAACATGAACATGAGAGAAAAAGAGGAAGAATGATTCAATACAGCAAATTTTTAGATCAAATTTAAATTCTCAAAATATAAAGTCGAAGAAAAAAAGCAGCAAAAACTTTGATAATACGACAATATTTTTTTAAGCGTTACTAAAAATAGTTCATACGGAGATGGAACAATGTTCTTCAAATTACTTGAGCCTTCCAAAATAAAATAATGTGAAAAAACGCAATGTAAGCATAAGCGCTTCGGCGCAACTTTTTTTTCTTTTTCTACAAATGCCGGTGGCAAATAAAACGTTTTATTTTTCTAGTTAACTGAAGCACCCACGTTTCTCTGTCAATTTTGCTAAAAAGTACAGCTCATAAATATTTGAATGTCAAGATAAAAAAAGCAAGCTTTTATTCCGGAAAATAAAAGAAGAACTTAATAGTAAAGAAGAAGAAAGAAAAAGAGATTCCGACATTGATAAACAAAATCTTCAAAAAAAAATTATGAGCCCCACTTTAAAGTATCTTTCAGGTGCTTCACCTTTAATTAAAATGTGTATACAGGAGTCAATGACTTTTCTCAAAGAAATAAAAGTTAAATTTTTTGCCTCATTTTTTATTTTAAATAGAAATAAATTGTTATGAATAAATAAATTTAATAATGTCATGTAAATGTTGTTGTTGTTGTTTAGAAAATTATTTAGCAGACTAGCAATTTTATATATATTTCAAATAAATTGTAACATTAGAAAGTTGAAAAAAGAAATTTTACCGTCTTTTTTTTTAAAGTTGACCAAAAACAAATTGACTCAAACGAACATTACAAACATGTCTGCAACAACAAAAAAAATAGAAAAAGGAGACTCAAATTTTATTTTTTATTTTTTTAAAAAGAAAAAAAAACAGAGATTTGGTAGAAACATTAGCTTGCAACCCGAAATCGCTCCTTTCCGGACAACAAAAAATTTCAAACATGTTACGTAATAAAAAAAATCTTAAAATCTTTTGTTAAATTTTTTAAAGTTTTTTTTTAAACATATATGTATATATCGTTTGCATTTGGAAACGAAAGTGTGTAAAAAAGAGAGAAGGGAAAAATATGGAAGTGTCATGCTTAAAAATAAGGCTTTTTTTTGAAAAGTGTTTTCTTTTATTATTATTGTGTATTTATTTCGTTTAAACATACATAGAAAAAAAACATAATCTTTTTTTACAAACAAAAAAATCTCATAACACGGGTTTGATAACAAAGGAAGAAGAAGAATATAAAAAGATTTTTTTCGGGCTATAAAAGAGAGAGAAAAAATGATAAATTCTAAATTTCTAAGTAGTAAAAAATTTAAATAAAGTTTTTTTTAAACAAAAAATAAAACAATCATATATAAATGAAGGGAAAAGAGATCAATGATGATATAAAAAAAATGTATGAAAGCATTTTTGATTCTATTGCAGAAAAAGAAGAGAAATGAGAGTAAAAGGCTTGCTTAAAGCCAAAAGTCATGTTTTTTTAAAATAAAAATCAAAAAAGTTATATCTTCAAAAATATTTTTTTAATGTGTTTCATTGAAACACATTAAATTTTAACAACCAATAAAAAGAAAGAATAAACCCGAATATTACATATAAAAAAATCATTTCAAAAATAACAAGCAGATAATAAAAAATTTGGGACATTTCGATTTTAAAATTGACTAGACGATTATTTCTCGCATGACCCGACGAGAACCATTTGGGCATGATGAGCTTTCACTACTTCCATCAGTTTGTTCATCGGATGATGGCATAATATGAATTGCAGCTTCTTGCTTATATCCTTCAAAATATGGTTGATAGGCGACTGCAGTGGGTTGAGCCTGTGAAGTTGCGATTTGATATTCCATATCATGTTGGAATTGATTATTGTATTCTGTCATATATGGATCATTATTGTAATTGAAATGTTCATCAGAAGTATTCTGCCAACTATCACCACATCCTTCACTTTCACTAAAAAAGGGACGTAAAGTTTGAATTTAATTAAGAATTAAAAATATGTACTTGTTATAGCCATTTTCAACTGATGAAGCTTGATTTTGAGGTTGTGAAGCAGGATTTGATCCAAGTGTAAAAACACCGCTATCACTTTGTGAGCCATGTACAGTAGTATTTTTAGCTTCAACTTGTGGCATTGGTGCACTAACTTCAGCTCTAAAAAAGTTTTTTTCAAGGGTTACGGTAATTGTTTCAAAAGCCTAAAAAAGCAAACCTTTCAGCATCACCAATAACAGCAGCAAATTTCTTTTTTGTCTTTTCTTTTCGTTTAGAAAATAATCGAGTTTTTAGACAAATAAAGAGTAAAAGTACAATAAGTGCAATAATTGCGATAACAATGATAAGGGGGAAAATAATTCTATGCATCCAAACAGCCGGCATTGTTGAAGTTGCAACTAAAAAAATTCAAAAAAGTATAAAAATGAAGAAGAATTTTTGGAAAAAGAAAAAAAAATCCCAAAAAATTGACAAATTTTTAATGTTACTGACACTATACATTATGTTTTTATAAAAAAAGTAGCAGATGTGTGAAGAGTTAAGCGGTAGCCCATTTCCGAAAAATGCAATAAACCTTTTTTTCCTTTAAAAATTTTTTAAAATCACTACCACCAGATTTTGAAGACATTCGTAATTTTCTTTTCTCACGTTCAGTAAAAAAAAAAGAAAAGGAGAGGCAATAAAACTTACCAAGAATTTCAACGCTGGAAGAACATACGGATAAATCACTTTGATGACAAAATCTTGCTTTAAAATGTTCGGATGGTTCAACATTTTCAATGGGTTGATCACCAGGGAAGCAACCCAATGTTCGCCAGATTGTTGGCGATGCATTCTTTGCACTCCCGCTGCCGCTATTGTTGTCACTTCCACTAATGTATAATAACAAACACGATCCATTTGATGGTTTTAAAGGCTATAATTTGATTGTAAATAAAGAAAAATTTGAATTTGAACAAAAAAGGATGCCTTACTTCAAATGTGATTTTCTTTTCTTCTTCATAATATACAAGGGAAGTTGGGGGTTGAATGTCAACACTTTCACTAACGTCAAGAGTCATTGCATTTGCAATTTGATTCCATTCAGAATATCCATAGATATTTCTTGATCGAATTCGATACCAATAAACTGTCATTGGATTAAGCATTGTTAAATTATGAATAAGAAAATTAACAATTTGTGGAGAAGAACGTCGATGACGGGCATTCGATTGATCGGTTTCAAAGATTGCAATAGAAGTTGCATTTTGTTCATCAAGTACAAAAAGTGTTGGATTACTTTTATCTTCACTTCCTGGACGAGGACTACCAATTCGATATTCAATTTCAAAATATTGATGATCACCACCATAAAATCCTGGGCGCCATGATACTGTAAGTGAAGTCGGAGTCGCTTCATATAGTTGAACACTTCGCGGAAGTTGTGGTTTACTTCTTGGCTGAAGTTTTATTACAATTTCAGCAGTTTTTTCACTACTTTGTCCATTGACCGCTTTACAAACATATGGAATCATATCAGATTCTTCAACATCATTAATTTCAAGAACAGATTCATATTCATCAATTCCGTGATAGATTTTGCTTGCATGAACCATTAATCTTTCATCGGTATCCGTAATTTCAATGCCTTCTCGGATCCATGTGAATTTTGGTTCAGGACGAGCCGAAACACGACAACTAATTCGTGCATGGGCTCCAATATCTGCAGCAGAAAGATCTTCAGTTGGATATCTTTCATTTAAGATTACTGGATCATGAATAACATTGAGGATGGTTGAAGATTGAGCAAGGGGACCAACTGCACCATTTTCAGCAACACATGTATAATTGCCTTTGTCACTCCATTCAACGGTTTTAAAGAATCGAAGTGAGCTTGTAACAGTCCAGGGACAATATTCTCCATTCTTACAACTGGTTTGACTTGGTTGGGTTTGGATGATCCAATGCGAATTAATTGCTTCATTGATACTTTGTCCATTTTTAAGCCATTTAATTTGTGGTTGTGGATATCCAGTTGCTTCACAATCAATAGCTGCATCAATATCACCAGATGTTAAAACACGATTCGGTGAAAGAGGTCGAGAAATTCTAGCTGCTTCAACAACAGTAATCTTAATTGTTGCTTCTTCACCTTGTCCAATAAGATTAAATGCAGCACATCGATAAATTCCATTATCAGAGAGTTTTGCTTTATTAATGGTAATTGTATGCCGACTAAATTCTGGTTTTTCACCGTATACTCCGAGAGTATCAGGAGTTACCCAACGGAATGTTGCTTCAGGACTTCCAAGATCATCAACAATACAGCTCAAGGTAACTGTATCTCCAATATTTACAGTAGAATGTGATGCAGTAATCATTGCTTTTCCAGGTCGTCGCTTAACATCAATAAATGTTGTGTTTTTTCCCATTCTTCTAACAATTGTATCTCCGGTTGAAAAGAGTGCAAAGCTATTTTCAGCTTGACATGTAAAATTTCCAGTATTTTCACGTTGAACCGTATCAATCATAAGCTGAGAACCAATTTGTGAAAAGCCATTTGGTCCAGTCCACATAATTTGTTCAGGGCTTGGATTTGCATCAACTGCACACTCAATTATTAATTGTTCACCTTCAGCAGGATTTGAAATTTTTGGAACTTTGATAATTGGAGTATAGAAAACATTCATTGTTAGTTTTGATGCTCCCATATCAATTGAATTTACAGCAGTACAACGAAAATCACCTCGCGTCTTTTTATCTGCAACAAATTTCCATTGTTTTCCGGTAATTCTTTCACCAGTTGAGACATGAAGCCATTCAAATTGTGTTGGAAGTGGATTTCCTTCTGCATTACAAGTTAGCTCAACGGGTTCACCCTCTTCAACATTATAATCCAATACAGGGCCAACCGAAACTCTTGGAGCAAAAAGTACATTTAATCTATTTGTTTCAACTGTTCGATATTCATCTTTTTGCATTGCTTCATTCCAAATTTGACATGTTAAATATGCTCCATTATCTTGAGCATTAACACGCCATTGCAAAACTGAGACAGAAGTTGCTCGAGGTGCCAATTCACTTTTATCTTGATACCATGAATCTGGGACAACAGAATTATTGTTAAAAATCCATGAAAATTTTGGTGGTGGATTTCCCCCACTTGATTCACAATGAATTGTAACAAATTCATTTTCTTTTACAGGTTGGGTGGGTTGTACGGTAATTGTTGGCTGAGATGGTGGCACTAAAAAAGATGATATTTTTAAATAATTTTATTTTGCATTTTTTGTATCATTTTGTTTTTATTATTTTTATGCATATCCTTTTACTTATCCCATTTTTTTTGATACAGATAAATAAAAAAAGGCAAATGTGATTTAAAGTAATTTGAGGAGAAAAAGTAAATATTGCGCATCTAGATCTATTGCAGGCTGCTGCTGCTGCTAAAAAAGAGAAAAAAGAAGAAGAAAAAATTAAATTCGATTATAAAGACTGTTTGCTGCTGCTGGTATACATTTTTGAATGTATTTAAAAAGCTATTGTCAACTTAAAGCTTCATGATCCGAGACGACATGGTATTTGGTTACAAAACGATACAAAATGTGTCAATTTTTTTGTAATATAATAAAAAAGCGAATCCAAAAAAAAGCTCCAAAAATAGCAAATTTGAGAAAACTCTTATTACATAACATTTTTTTTGTTTTGTTTTGCAATTTTTTATCCATGTTATTATTTTTTCATTCATCAAAAAAATTTACGATTGTATTGTCAGTTTCTTTTTTTTTTCTAATCTTCATCAAATCAAAAAAAAGAGAGAAATAGAGAGTAGGTCCATTCAAAAAAGGATAGTTGTTGAAAGGAAAAATAAATATTATCAAAGATTTGATCTAACATTATTGTTCGTTCCTCTCTCCCTCTCTCATCTTCTACTTTTTTTTGACAAGCAAATTGAAGTTTTTGAAAAAAAATATTGTTATTTGAGAAATTGAGGATACAAAAAAGAAAAAGAGAGATTGATGAAAACCTGGCACCAGGTGCTGCAGATTTGAGTCAATGCTTTCGCGCACATTATTTCTTTCATTTTTTTTATACCGAAATACAAAAAAAATTGCGCTGGCATAATTATTAGGTTTGAGACAGCCGTGGTAAAGGTAATAATATCGAGACATGGAATAAAAAATGAATGAAGCTACTGTTGTTTTTGTTCATTTTCATGCTTTTAATCCGTTAATCGTTAAAAATGCAGGTGGACTGTTTTGAAAGGCAATGTTGTGCGCATCTTCTTCTTTTCCTTCTTAACGTTGAATACGGATTATTTATTCCTAAGAGCAAAATGAGAAGCAGAAAAAAAGCATATTGTGTTTCTGGTACAGTTACACTCATTAATAAATAAAATGTTTTGGGTCATATTTTTCAGTAAAGAATTGAAGTCAATGTATTTATGCAAATTTTTGTCTTTATATTTGCACAGCTCGTAAAAAAATGAAGAGCTTTTCATTTTTCTAATCTTAAAATAATAATAATAATAAAGACATAGCAAAACAAAAAAATGAAAAGATTTAGGAGATCAAGATTTGCAGACTAAAATCGAAATTTCCGGCAACAGTTTTTGTTTTTTTCTTGCTTTTTCCCTCTCTCTCTTACAGTTGTGCCATAAATTATTTCTTTTGAACAAGTAAAAATCAAAGAAAATGCGCATATTTTTGGGTACAAGAACAACTGGTGGCATTTTTATCCTTCATCAATCAAAAAGCGCTGAGGCAAAATCTATTCCCCCTTGTAGTAGTTAGTACTAGGCTTTTCTCTTTTGGCATTCATTTAAAAGTTTTTGCTCCCCGTTTCTTCTTTTCTTCTTTTTCTTTTTCGGAGTTTGTTAAAAGCGACATACGATGATTGCTCGAAGCTGATTTTACAATGTTGCAACAAGTTTTGTGACAAAAACAAAAGAATAAGATTTATGAGAAAAATGGTCCTCAAAATGGAAAAACTAATTGACTATGTGATATAGTTGATGAACTCTTTTTTTTCTTTGCTGCAATATCAAAAAAAAGCGGCTGTCACAAATCCCTCGAGACAAAAACATACTGTTTTTACAGGGTTTTTAACGATTACTGCCACGCTTCATAAAAAAATGCAGAAGATTTTAAAGCGTTTACAAGTTGTTGCTATTGTTTTTAAAAAATATCCCCTTCCTTTTCAAAAAATGCATGTTCTCACCATAATCGCTCCTCAGGGGACTCTCAATAGCCTCAGTAACCAAAAAATATTTTTGACGTCCAGCCTAAAAAGAGACAGTCAAAGAGAAAAAGAAAAACCGGCCGGATGATTTCTATAAGATACAGAACGTCAAAAATATATAGAAGCAAAAATGGCTTTCTTCGTTCCAGCAGATTTTCGATCTTCTCATTGCACTTCTGTATCGGAAAGAAGATTGCCAGTCAATTATTATTATTTTTTAATGAAAAATTCTTTTTTTCCGTTTATTTCAATATCTGACCATCAGAAGGAAAAGAGGAAAGAAAAACTTTTTGCACTTTTTACAAAAAAAGAGTAAAAACTTTTTAAAACGCAAAGGGTAAACTTTTTTTTGCATAACTTGTTTTAATGAAAAATACTTGAAAATATACTCATAGTATTTTTCAATGACCGGAAGTCTACATAATTTTTCAAAAGAAAAAGAAAACAGCAAAAAAATAAAGAAAAACATGAGAAGATGATTGTTGTTTTCCTTAAACAAAAAAACATGCCCAGGTGTGCTCATTTTATATTTCTCAGTATCAAACTCATATTGTTTTCACCCTACCTGGGTACGCTTCATTGCACGCTTGTTCCTGCTCGTTCAATCCCATTTTTTTATTCGAAAAATATCTAGTCCGTATTGCGCGATTCATTGTAATCAAGGACAATGACAAAAGAGAGAAAAGACGTTTTTGGAGGATGATGACCATTTCATAAAGAAAAAAAAATATAGTTTCCCTTAGCCTTCATTATTATTTTGGTATAAAAAAACAAGCTTTTTTTTGGTTGTTTCACACCTGACCGTCGTTAAAAAATATCACAAAAAAAGAACATCGTTATAAAGAAGAAAAAAATTGGCTTTTTTTATATGTTAATTATCTTATAAAAAAGAACCTTTTGAATAATGAAAAGAGATTTTAATTTGGATGAAGAAGGATAAAAAGTACTTGAGTGAAGTAACAACTATTTTGGATGATGACAAGCGGTTTAATCAAAACCGGCTAAAATTGTGTAACTTTTTTTCTTCTCTATGATGCTTGTAGTAGCTTATTGCTGTCATTTTGATTTTTCTTTCAAAAAAAGACAAAAGCGGAAAGGCGCTTCTTTTCTTCACTCTCATGAACACTCATCGGCAAAAAAAGGATAGAAGAAATAAAACAAAAAAAAAACATACAAAAGTTGCGCGGATTGCTTTTTTTTCAAAAAGCAAAAGAAAAAAAAAATGGAATGCAGTAAAAAAACTTTTTGCTGTCAAAAACAAAAAACATAAAAATGTCGAAGAGCATCAGCAGCATAAAAAAATAAAAAAACAAAACGGAAAAAAAAGTAAAACAAAAAACCTACCAACAACCATTACGGTTGCAGGAGTGCTGACCATTTGGTCACCAGATTCTCGATCCAATAAAGTACAAAAGAATTGACCATTATCTTTTTCAAATTTAACATTTTTTATTTGTAAATTATATTCACCAGTTTGAGAATCTTCATGTAATGTATAATCATTTTTCAAAAATACAACGCTGTCTCGGGAAAGTCGTCTAAAAATAAGGGTAAAAATGTGTAATTTATTTATTTTATTTCTGCATCGTAATTAATGTTTCACATACTTTGGCGTCCCGCCGACAACTCGAGTCCATTCGGGTTCATAACGATCTCGATTTCGATAATTTTCAGCAAAAGCACAATTTAAAATTGGCCCGGATTCATTCTCTCTTACATAATATGGTTGAACAGAGGGTTCAATTGTGAATGGACGTTCGTCTGAAAAAAAAAGAAAAATATTGTTTTTTTTGTCCTTGTTTAAAATATGCAAAATAAAAATAATTCATTTTATTTTGAAAAAAATGACATTTCAATGTTCAAGTCCTTTTTGGGTCTTTTTCTTCTTTGTTTGCTTGTATAAAAATTTGCATAATAATTTATGGAAAAAAGTCTCATGAGAATTCAAAAAAAAGTTAAAGTAAAAATTGATGGACACCTGTTGAATTATTACTATATTTTTTTTGTTCAACCAATTAAGGCATCAACTCAAATATTTGCTTTCATACTTTAAAAATCTATTTTTTTGTGGAAAAAGAGACGATCTCGAGGACCGTTTACGCGATTGTAAAAAAAATTGAAATTGAAAAATTTTTTCGTGCGAATTAACACATCTTAAAGAGGAATAGCACGCGAAAAAAAAATCACTGAGATGAAGGGACTCAGGATTGTCAAAAATGCACCCGTAGGTCATAGGAAAAAAAGTGAATCTCGCAATGCTTAATTTTTAAGAAGTTCTTTAATCTGTTTTTTTACAGTTACGCAATGAATGAAATGAATGAACATCTTTTTGTTCGTGAAATTTTTAGACAATTCTTCCTCAACAACACTTTAGAAAAAAATCAAAATTAGGAAAGCAAAAAAATAAATAATGATAATAAAAAGGGGGTTGTAAAAAATTATAACTTACTTGATCCAACATTGACAAATGTTGCCAAAAGGCATAACAAGAACGGCAATATCCGTTCTTTGAGCCCAAACATGGCAAAAAAAAGTTTAAACTAAAAAATGATGAAGTTCTTAATGCTTGGTTCTCTTTTTTTGCCAAATAACTGCCGATCTGCAAAATACGACCCTCCGTTTAGTAATAAAATTACCCCCCTTTTTATAAAAAAGGAGAAAAAAGAACAATACGAAATGATCGCATTTAAACCATAAAAAAACCATAAGGTGGTCCACGAATTATCTCTTTCTTTTTAATGCCAAAAACAGTTGGCCCCAAAAAAAGTATGATGAATAAAAAATCGCGAGATAAAAATTAGCAAAAAAAGGTAATAATTTAAAATTGTGAAAACAAGAGGATAATAGCCAAAAAAAATAATAGAAAGAAAACAGGGAATTACGAGAAAAATAATAGAGGGAGCGCATGCCGAGGTAACTGATGATAGTCCAAGATAACCTGAAAAAGTTTTCGCATAGATTATTCTCCGATAATCCAACTTCTTCCATTTTTTTGGATACAATTTAAAATATACATTCTAAAAACAAAAGGCGTTGATCAAAAAAAAAGAAATGTATAAATGTTGCAAAAATAAATGGATGGGAAGGCGTTAAAGAAATTAACTCAAAGGCGTTAATCACTCACATATAAAAAAAAGAGAGAAAGAAAAAGAAACATAGTAAAAACATGTGGTTTACAAACAATGAATCCTTGCTAAAAAAAATTAAACAGATGGGAAATAGAAATATCTGAAATAATTTCCATTTCAATAGAAAAATAAAGAATATTGCAGCATCCTCAATCCCTATGCAATGGCTTGCTTCTTCTTTATTCTTTCTTTCTTTTCTTCTTCTTCCAGTTCAGATGGAAAAAAGCGTCTCTCATTGCTTTGGTCAATGGCTCCGCCCTTCTTCTTCTCCTTTTATTTTCCTCTCCTTTTTTTAGTTGGTCGAGAGAGAAGCGTGCGCGAAGTGAGAGTTGTCTTCACAGTTACTATCTTGGGAGACTTAACCAATAACAAATAATAAGAACAAAAAAAAAAGTCTTTAAGCTACCAATAACGGCATGGCAAAAAAAGGTCATTTATGATAAGAGCAGGTAGCGGCATTTCTCTTTTTTTTATATTTATGCCCTTAAAATTTGTTCTAACATAAACACCTTTGAAAGAAAGATCAAAAAAGGCGATGGGAAATAAAAACTAGGGCCATAAGAGCAATAGGTGTCAAAAAGCGGCACATAAAAGAAACCGTTAAATTGTTGTTTGTTGACAAAAAATATATGAAAATATATATATATTGGAAAAAAATAACAAGCAGCGCAAAAATTTCCTTAAGGAGTAAAGGAGGGAAGAAAAACAATAGATAGGTTAATCCAAAAACCTCCAAAAAACCGGCTGAAGAAAAATGATATAAAAAACATATGAAACACAAAAAAAACATTTTATTACAAAAAAGAGCTGAGAAAAAATGAATGCGCGAACAAGGTAAAAAAGAAGCATTAATGCCAGCCTACTCATATATAGATATCGTAAGACCGATGACCACCTAAAAGCATTTTGTTGTTGATCAGAAAAAAAGATCACTGAATAAAAAAAAGTGAGCAATGATTTTTAAACAATGTCCGAATTAAAAGAAATGAAAGAGAAAAAACAAGCCGCATCATCATTTAAAGTAAAAATGAAATAAATCAAAAAAAGAAGAAATAAAAATGGCAAGTATTTTCTTGAAAGAAGAAGAACAATGTGTCAAATAAAGCAAATGAGCTCATGAATGACACGAGCTTAACATACTAAATGTGGTCAATGCCTTAAGTTTTTCTTTTTATTTATATGGACAACAATTTTGAACAATGAGATCCCCGGAAGGCAGTACTTTCTCTTATTCCTTTTTCATGTATTAGATAGCTCTTAAGTGTTGACAATTAAGTAGAGATCATGACAAGGCATGCAAAAATAAAAGATGCAAAAATAAAACAAATTTTGTACTTAACTTTAAATTACACAAAAAAGGAAAAAACAATTCATTCATTTGCGCAGCAGAAAAAACTTTTTCTTCAAATTTTTAGCTAACAATTGTGGACATTGTAAAAAAATAGAGAGAAGAAGAAAAAGAAGAAGAAGTATTCAAGAATATATCTATCTATCCTTTTTTTTTCTATTTTATTCTTTAAAAGCTATAAAATTTCGAACTAAATGTGTCAAATCCGTGCAAACAAACAATTAAATATCATAGAAAAAAAAGTGAAAAGAATCGAACTGGTTCATAAGTAACAAAATAAAAAAAAATCAACTGCTGATGATGATAAATAACTGAGGGCTGTGATGAATAATAACAACAGAAAAAAAGAAGAAGAAAGAGAGAGAATTCAACGTTCGAGACTGACCATTCATAAGCTTGAAAAGCGGAAGCAGAAGAAAAAAAAAGTATGAAAGCAAACAAAAAAATGTAATCGAAGAATGTGTCTGTCTTGTGAAATCTCTCTTTTTTCTGCAGAAAACAAATTTTGCTTTTATAACTGTCAAAACCGATCGGAAGTTTTGAGTTTTTTTTAAAAAAATAATCTAATTGCAACTACTCAATTAAAGAGTAAAAAAATTCTGGAGAATTAAAAACTTTTCTTTTTCATTTCTATTTTTTACTACCTGAATGAGCTTGATTTTTAAAGGAGAAAAAAAGTTTTTCGGTTAACGCTACCTCAATCAACAAAAAAGAATAAGGAAAAAGAAATTAGTTATGCAAAAGAGATGACCGAGTTTGCAAGGAGCAGGAACAATTTTACATGAATGTTGTTGAGAAATGAAAAAAAGGAAAGAAAGAATGCGTAAAGACATTAATATATCATCTCATGAATCTCAGATTTTTTTCCCTTTTTTTTAACTCCCTTCAGGTCGTCGTCAGTGCTCGGTGTTGTTTTTATTGCCACAACAGCAGCGAGATACGAACTCCTCCTTCGTCTCCTTCCTTTTTTTTCATATTTTTAATGACTCATAAGGTGAGAAAATATATGATGAATATTATTGTATTAATAATACAGAAAAAAATAGATAAATTTTTGAAACTATTCAGGATGTGAAAATTTGTTTTATACTACTACAACCTGTTGAAACAAAACTAATAAACTAAAAAGCTTGAACGGTCACTACAGTCAAAAAATTGAATAGAGAAGAAGAAGACGAAAAGCAAATGAACGAGAAGCCTTCCACAGTCAATTTGCAATCAAGCTAGCCCATTTGCTGTTCTATTCTTTTGTCGTCGGAAGACGCGCATTTAATACAAAGGTAAAAAAAGGTGGCGACCTTTACTGACCGAATAATAACGTTTTTGGTTGTGGTAGTTGGGGACGACGACGACAACGACTTAAAAATAGCTGATGCTTCTTTCTTCTTTTTTCTTCTCTTTCTCCTGCGCAACGTTCAAAACCAAAGAAGTTTTTCGCGCAGATCGATCAAGTCGAAAGTTATTTTTCTCTTTGCTTAATCTCAGCTAGCTTCTTGGTCAATCCCGTCCACGGCTCGAACGCAAAACTTTACTTTTTTTGTTTGCAATGTTAGCTTTATTTGTCAGCGGAGATGAGTGGAACCCACTAAGGAAATAGTGACCAAGACTAGAAATTTTTCTTTCTTTACGATAGTAAAACAAAAATTGCTAAAGTGTTGCTTCATAAAACAATCAACATCATCATCGTCTTGCTCCCCCTTTTTTCTTTCGATATATTTTTTCTCATTCAAATCTCATCATCTAAAAAAGCTTTTCCCCCCGTTATCGCCAGCATAAAGACAAAAATACACGCGCGGCGCATCTTTGCTTAAAACAACTATCCACTTGACGCTTCATTAGACATGACTTTTCTTTTGTAATAATAGTAACTACTATGATGTTGATGTTAATGACCAAAAAAAGATGAGTTTTTTTACAACAGACAAACAGCATAAAAGAGGAGTTGTTCAAATACATACTTAGAAACAAGGTAATTTTGAATATTGACAACATCACAGAGTGACTTTCTCCCTGTCACTTTTTCTCCCCATCTTTTTTTACCTCATGGAGATGCAAAAATTGAAAAAGAAGGTAGCGGCTCCAATAAAAAGAGCAAAAACAAAAAGAACTCCTCCGAACAAATGAGCGAACATGAATGTCCGACAAAATTTTGGTAATTAAAGCAGCGGTCATCTTGTTTTTGACCGGAACACCTTTCGCCTGCCAGGTTGTCGCTTAAAAAAAACACGGCAGGAGTTCATGGATAACTAGAATGAAAAAGCTTCCTTCCCTCAAACAATCAGATTTGAATAGAGTCGAGAATAATTTTTGTTTTGTAAAAATCATGTTCCAAAGACAATGAAAAAAAAATAAAACTTCAACCTTCAAAAAACCTGCAAATAAAAAAAGAGGATAAAAATGGTACAATCGTTTTTACTTTTTTTTATATATTTGGGATGAGCAAATGCAAGGCGGGAGAAAGGCTGCTAATTTGTTTGCATTGTAATGCCGAAAGCCGAATTTGGCATCGAAGCGTTCATATTTACACAAGTGAAATCTAAGCTCTGCAAGAAAGAAGAAGAAGAAAAAGAAAAAAAAGCGGAAAAAATAAAAGATTTTTTTCATTGCGCAGGTTGATCCGCAATTTATGGCACATTCCAAAAATGGCATTGAACACCTATTGTGACTGAAAAGTATATATGCCAAAAGCATGATCGTATTTTTTTCTTACAAATTTGTACCCCTATTGTGAAATGTAAACAAGAATATTGACACTAACTAATCAGTGAGAAAATGCAAAGAAAAATATTGGGGGAAGAAAGAAGTAATGAAACCAGGATAATGGCATTCATAAAAAATGTGGAAAAAAACGAATTTCTCAAAATTTGAGAAAAAATCATATTAAAGCCGACCTTTATTTCACATAATTAGCATCAAATTAAAAATATTTTTTTAATATTGTAAGGACAATAATACGGAGGAATCTCGGAAAAATCAATTCAGGGTCAAATCAAGTAGGCATAATTTGCCGACAGTCAGTCAAATTTCAACAATAAATAATAATAAAAAAAAAAGAACAGCAGAAAAAGCAATTGAGGGTTGGATCGGATCGGAAAGAAAACGAATAGGGTTTGACAGAATTCATGTCAAAAAAAACTTTTTCTTCTTCTTTCTTTCAGTTAAACTCATTATGCAAATATGACAAAAGAAGAAGAAGAAAAAAGTCAAAGAACTAAAGGCAACAAAAAAGATGTTATAAGCAACCGATATGTTTATTGTTTAAAAAAAGTCATAAAAGAAGTAAACAAATTTTTCAAATCCATAAAACTTTAGAGCTTTTCCTTAAAATGAAATGAATGAAAAAAAATCGAACGAACGGAGCCTAAAAATAAGCAGAATCAAACAAAAAAACCTATTCCTTTTTTTGCAGTGTGAAAAAGATAATAACTGCCTTGGCGCCGTTACCGTCGCTGCGCAACCACAAAAAAAGTAAGTAGCTTCCGGGACAGTGAAGGTGGTCCAACCTTCGGTTTTGTATATATAAAAAAGGGTAAAAACAATCCGGGCTATTCTTTTTGGATGAACCCCCTTTTTTCTTTCCTTTTTATTTGTTGTTCAAAACCCGAGGCAATATTATTAAGAAAAAAAAAGGAATTTGTTTTGATCTATTATAGCCCGCCTTTTGCGCATAATAAAAATTATAAGGAAAATGCAATCAGCAGCGATCATTTACGCATGTGTAATGGCTGACCGAACACGGAATCATTGCGACCTGTACACTCATCTTCTTTTTATTTTTTTTATTTGTTGTGTTGCAACATTATTCTATTTGTATCTTTTTCCTTTTTCTTTCCATTTTACAAAAACAGGTATCACTTTCGGCTCAATGCATGCGGCGCGCGTCCAAATATATATTGGCGTTGCACAAAAAAGGAAGAAAAAAAAGGAAAACCGAAAACATCCTAACGAGATGTTCCATTAGTGAAAGAGCAGCACATGTTGGAATTTCTTCGGGGGGAGTTTCATCTTACAGTTGTTAGACCTCCGACAATATATATATAAACGATCATCGGAAGACAAGAAGGAAAGAAAAAGGAAGAAAGGTAATTTTGCCTTTGAAGAATGCCGATAATAAAAAATGACGTAATTATGAACGAAAAAAAGAAGAGCGAAATTCAAACAAGTTTCTTTTTTTATTTAAATCGGTTTAAAAGTTGGAATTTTAAAGCCTAATAAGCGATAATCCCAATAAAACATTCGAATAATATATTCCATTAAAAATGGACTTGAAAAAAGACGTTTTTCAAAAAATAATCGAGCATCTGAGGCAACAGTTGAATGAACAGTTCGACCACCAGTTAGTTGATCTTTAATAAATTTTTGTGATTCATCCGGAACATTTTGTTGTTTAAAAGCATCTAACAAATCATTGAGAAATTTGTCTGCATGCTCTGGATGACTCGAATATTCTATGAGTTGATAGCGTTTTAATTCAGTACGGAAATTGCAGCGCCTGCAAAAAAAGGATGGATGAATAATTGTTTTTTGATTTGCAAGCGTGAAGAAATCAACTGACCAGTTTTGAGGAAAAAAATGTCTGTCTTCAAATGTTCGACTAAGAACATTTGTGTTCGAAGATCGCATGATTCTTTCATATTCAGTAGTAATGAAACACGTCATATTACTTCCACAATTGTTACAGTAATAATCCAAATCATTTGGTTTTCTATAAAAAAATAAAAACAATAAAGCATTAAAATAATAAAAACATAAATTTACCGTATACACTTATCAACAAAGCCAGAAAGAAATCGATCAACAGGATCACGAACTATTGCCAGATATTTAAAATCTGCCATTTCAGTTTGAGTAATGTTGAGAACTTTTGTTCCAGCAAAAATTGCATTGAACTCATTCTTTTTTACACAAAACCTGCAACATTTGTTTGCATTAATTTTAAAATACGGTTCAAGTTCAAGAATACCTATTGTTATGGCATTCTCTACTTATTATTCTTCCAGCTTTAACAAAACTCTCTTCATCAAATAAATAACACATAATGGCCTGTAATATTGTAGACATATTTTTTTGAATAATGCATCCAATTGTTTTATATTTTAATGAAGCCTATAAATGTTTAGGTTGGAAATAGGCATGACTCCGGGCCCACTTTTTCAAGGCCCGGGCCGGGCCCGGCCCGGCCCGGCCCATTTGATTTTGGGCCCGCTGGGCCCGGGCCTTAACGGGCCCAGGCCCGGCCCGAGGGCCCAGTTCAAAATTTTCAAAAATTTTAAAAATGGATTTTTTAACGTTTGAACAAAAATTTTGTTCAAAACACAATGTTTAATCAAAATCTTTCCATTTTCATGGCACATTAATAAATAGAATCAATAAAATATGAGAAAAAATTATTTTTCTTAACAAAATTTTGGACGAAAAACGTGTTTTCAGAATTTTTCAGAAGGCCCGCGGGCCCAATGTTTTGGGCCCGGCCCGGCCCGGGCCCGGCCTTTTGAAATTTGGGCCCGAAGGGCCTTGTAAAGGGCCTGGGCCCGGCCCAGGCCCAAACGGGCCTAGTGGGCCCGGAGCCATGCCTAGTTGGAAACAGCTTTTTAAAAATACAAAAACACACTCTTAATCTCGTTTCTAAAGTTTTAAGTTTTGCCCCACATTTTTTTTCATCTTCTCCCGAACAAATATTTTCAGTCCAATTTGGTTGACTCCAATCTGTTCCAAAAGCAGATTTAACTGGTAATGACTGAAATGTGTGTATTAAATGAAATAATTAGCAATACAAATTTACATCAGCATTCGCCTTTTGAATATTATCCATATCATTTAATCGTATCAAACTTTCTTCTTTTTCAGTTTCTTGTGATCGTACTTTTTCTAACATTTTTTCATCAATTATTGGAGCATCAAGTGGTTCATTAAATTTTGAATTAAATGTACTTAAAACTTGTGATCCCTGTCTGCTAATATACAAGCAATAAATTATTATAACTGTCAAAGTAGTTAAATAAAATATAAAAGGCACCCGAGGAGTTGAAAACATTTTTTAAAATAAAAATATATGTAACAATTTAAAAAAAATCGACTGGATAAAATTTAGATTTTGGAGATGAAATAAAATACGAGCAAAAGTGAAAGTTTCGATTTTTTTTATTTAAGCGGATTTATGACGATAACAATTTTTTTTTGAAAATTTATTTTTTACGTTTAACAACGTATTTTGCGCACATGAAATTGAGATATGTTAAATGATTTTAAAAAATCATAAAATTCGATAAAATCAGATTTTGTATGATAACTATAAAAGTTCAACTCCAATATGTTGTAAATTTGCAGTGTTTTTGTGAATAATAAAATTGATACTTTTTAAAAATCATTTATTTTTTCATCACATTTTAAAAAAGAAAGATTTTAAAAAAACTAAAAAATAATAGAATTGTATAATTTGAATTGTCATGCTAAAAAAACAAGAAGAAAAAAAGAAATACAAAGGTTTTTAAAAAAAAGAATACGAATTCATTTTATAATGCAAGCGGTGCACTCGGTTTTGGTGGGAATTTCCACCGGTTAATTATATAAAAAATGAAGAAAAAAAAAATAAGAAAAATGTGCTAAAAAACGCAACTTTTGCGATCAGGCAGTTGACAATTAAACTAGGCTGGTTGATGAGTTCTTCAAAGAAAAAAGATTTGTCAAGACAAAAAAAAGGAAGACAGTAAAAACTAGACGATATACAAATCCTTCTAATCAAAAAGTCTAGTTCAACGTCTTGTGGTAATTGTATAAAAAAAACTATTTTAATAAAAAAAATTAACATAAAAGAAAAAAGATATCTCAAATTTATACATCATTATATTGTTAGCCCTTATAAAATTAAAATAAAGTTATACAAAAAAATTAAAGGGCAGCAAAAATTTTATTAAAAAGCAGTTATTTTTTTTATTAAACAAAAGCAAAAAAAGACTCGGCTCATTGAGGCAAGACAAAAATTATGAAAAATTTAAAAAAAATTAAAAATTCTATTATACGGCCGCCAATAAGGGTTGTGACAAAATTATTGTGTTTTTTTCTGGGATTATATATTTAATAATGTCGAAGGCATGGATATTTGAGAGGTTTTGTTGATGGACGTGTATCCGCATAAAATTGGGTACTGTATGTATGATATCCTGCAAGCATATTGTCACGATGCCATTTTCTATAGGGCGTTCGCCCAATCTTTTGCGTAGCCAGTATACATTCTCTCGATACCGGCGGCGTATATGCTGGGAGTCTCGGACGGTAAGGCACCGTAGCAGCTACTTGATAATGGCTGAAAAAGAAAAAAACCAATATTTTTGTTGAAAAAGAGAAAAAACTAAGAGTATGGTGAAGTTAAACAAGCATTAATAAAATTTTTAACAGCGATTTTGCAAATGTTAGTAAAAAGTAAAGCATTTAATAAAAAGTTTTGGACACTTACAATAATGAAAAATTGTCTATCGAAAAAGGCAGTGCTCATAAAGTTTTGAAATTTGAATAAAAAACAGAAAGAAAAAAAGGTGATGAAAAAAAGGGCAGAAATAAAATTGAATATAGTTGAGAGAAGAAGACTAGGGACAATTCCACACTAATAATAATTCTTTAAAAATTTAATAGTACGGATAAAAATGGGTGAACACGGAAGTTCGAGGCTCAGAGCCAGATCTCCAGGATGAATAGCTTCCAGTCCGCATTAAATCGGCTTGCTTGCACGCAGATTCAAGTTGATGAGTAACAGATGTATACTGCGATCGCAGCTAAATTTGTATTTGATAATAACTGCTTTGAATTTATTTCAGAGAAAAAAGTAATAAAAATTAGGTTTGAAAATATTTTGGATCTTTTTTTTGAAAAATGTTTTAACTAACTTTTATCAACTTTTATTACTTTTTTTTCTCCTTACTTACCCGGTCGTAATTGTAGCGTTCACGAGATAAACTTCGTTGAAGTCCAACAATTTGATCCTGAAAAAACGAAACGAAATGGCCAAGGTTTATATAGGCAAAAAAGAAAGCAACATTTAAAAAAACGAAGCACAAGTTGTTTTTTTTAAATCTCATAAAAAAGCAGTATGATAGAAAAATAGCTGCAGCATATTTTCTAGGAACAAAGGACATGTATTTGATAAGTGCTAAGCAAGCAAAAGTCAGAGAATCATAAATTGATAATATTTACCTCGTAAAGACTGCGAACTTGTGTAGGAGTAGCCGATTGTCGAGCACGTCGCGATACTTCAGAATCAACATATGCATTAGAATAAGTCTGAAAAAAGAGTTTTGTAAAAAATAACTTGGAAAAGCTTTGTAAATATTTATTTTACATTTAAACCGTTCAAAGGGGCGTAGCCAACATTTGGTCGGGAGGTGGAACGATAAAGTGAATATGTTGCAGGCATTTGCCATTCATATGGTTGATTCATGTTTTTAACATAACTATCAATTCCACCAATTCTTCCAGCACCATAAAAGTAACTAAGATCACCACGTGAGCTAAAAGAAATAATTGTTTGCAAATATTTTTTTAAATTTTTAAATGTACTCATAACGGCTTAAATTTTGATAGGAACCATAAAGTGATCCACGACTTGGATTACGAGCTAATTCATATTGTTTGTGATTGCTGTAATCCAAGAAAGATGCGAAAGATCCTGAACGAGCTGGAGCACGGCTAATTTCACGGCTAGGAGGAGTACTGTATTCACGAGTGCGGATTGGAGCAGGATAAGATGATGTATATCTAAAAATCAATAAATTATTTTGAATACAATAATTTTATAATAAATACCGGCTGTATTGACTTGCAGATCGTGCAGAACGCATTGCACGTCTACGTTCACGAGTTCGAGAGCGGGATCGTTCCAATAATCGTGAAGTTGCATACAAATTATTTGAGAAAGCTCCAGATCCAACTAAATCATCAAAAATCGACATGTAGGTGCTTGTGGGACGATTTGAGACACCGCTGGTATATTCGTTGCTGTATTTGCTAGAACTGTTGACCCAAGGTGAAACTGGCTGATAGGAGGAGCGATCTGCAGGCTGCCATGAACTGAATGTTGATTCTGTTTGGAAGCGAGATGGTACAGTTTTACGATGTGAGTCTTGATCATAAGGTGTATAATCACGAGGGGCGGGTTCACGACGTTCACGAGGTGGAGGAGAAGATGATGAACGTGCAGGTCGTTCTCGGCGTGGTGGTGGTGATGGTGAAGCGGCACGACGTTCACGAACAGGAGTTTTTGGGGCCTCTTCTTCCTGAAATATAAAAGTCAATGTTTATTTATTTAATCAATGTTCAAACAAACTTGTGTCTCTTCCTTTTGTTCTTCAGCGGGAGCTTCTTCAGCTTGAGGTTCCTCGGCTTTTTCCTCTTCAGCTGCTGGCTCTTCTGCTGGTGTTTCTTCAGCTGGTGCTTCTTCTTGGGCTGGGGCTTCATCAGCTTGAGCCTCAGGTTCTGGAGTTGGTTCTGGTTCTTGAGCTGCTTCGGGTTCTGGAGTAGCTTCTGGCTTCTCTTCCGCCTCTGGTTCTGGAGTTGGTTCCGGTTCTTCGGTAACAGTGCTCTTTGGTGTTTTTGGAGTTTTGGGGGTCTTTGGTGTTCGAGGAGTTCTTGGGGTACGAGGAGTTTTGGGAAGACTAAGATTATCTTCAGAAGCATTTTCAAAATTAAATGCTTTTTTGCTTGCAGGAGTTTCATTTGCACCAGATGCAGCTGTTTTTGGAGTTTCAGGGACAGCACTTCGGGGAGTTGTTGGTGCAGCACTTCTTGGTGTTGGTGGAGCGGTACTCTTTGGAGTACCTGGAGCGGTGCTTTTTGGTGTTCCGGGAGCAGTGCTTTTTGGAGTTGCTGGAGCACCACTGCGAGGTGATGAAGGGGCTGGTGAAGCTTCTGGTGATCCTAAAAGTAAAGATTATCTTGCATTCTTAATCATCAAAATAGCGAAAGAAGTATGAAAATATAAACCTGGGGTTGTTCCAGGTGCAGAGCTTTTTGGAGTTTGTGGAGTGCTTTCTGCAGCACCACTTTCAGCACGTGGAGAGCCTGGTGTACTACCAGCAGCACTCCCAGCATCACTTCCAGCAGCGGATCCAGCAGCAGATCCTGCATCACTTCCTGGTGCACTGCTGCGTGGTGAAGCAGCAGGTAAGTCATCTCCTAAACGGGAACCAGGGGTGCGAGGAGTTTTTGGTGTTTTTGGGGTTTTTGGAGTTTGAGGTGTACTTCCAACTTGACTTCCACCTTGTGACCCAGTCTTTGGAGTTACGGGGGCTTCTGATCCTAAATTAAGCGATAGATTTTGTAAGATTGCAAGAAAGATTTGAAAAGGTTAGTGATAAACATAAAATGAGCAAAAACAATACCTCGAGCACTTCCTTCTGGAGTAGCTTCTGCTGGGGTGGCATTACCAGATGCAGCACCTTCTTCATCTTGGGGATTATCCAAATCATTAGGAGTACGGGGTCGCTTAGGAGTTGGAGGAGGTTGAAGTTCAAATTTACCCTTAAAAAATAATCAATGTTTGTTTAAATAGAATTAATTAGAAATAAATACATTTTCTTCGCCACCTCCTTCTTCTTGATCTGCTGCAGGTGTTTTTGGAGCTTCATTTATTTCAATAGGGATTTCTTCGCCTTCATCGTTGTCGTTCGCATTTTCGAGTTGATCAGGTACTTCACCGTTCTACAATGAAGTATGAATGAATAAATGTTAATAACAAAATAGTATTATAGTTTTGGAAAAAAGGGGTTGTTAAAAGTATAACTATGTTAAAAATTCAAAAACTTTTTGTAAGATAAATTGAAAACAAAAGCACGCAGAAGAGAGTTTTGTGATCAAAACATATCCAATCTCACCTCTGCTGATTCTTCTGGTATATCATCAATACCTTCAAGAGAAGTTGCCATAAGGTCGATGTTTTCGGTGCCGGTAATATCAGGCACCTGAAATAAATTAAAATGACACTCTTAACAACACATTTTTAAAATTAATAAGTAAAAAAATAAGATTCAACTAAAAAGCAATAAACTGAGGATGGCTTAAAACAATAATCAAAAATTAATTGTACTAAAGAAAACTAAAAAAGATATCGTTTTCACATTTGAGACGTTTTTTAACCATGCTTTTTACTTTGCAAAAAAATTTAAAATCCGAACAAACAAATAACTTCTTTTTTTGTTGATCTTTTGAGAAAAGAATGCTTTAAAGTATAAAAAAAGTGAACGGATTTGCTGAGGAAGCAGCAGCAGAAAAAAGAAGTTAAAAATATGAACAGCAATTCAAATAAAATTTTTAATGTGAGAACGATATTCGATATTTTTTTGAATCGGTCAAATAAAAATATTACGTTAGATTAGTTTTTAAAAAGGGAAAAAAAGCTATATATTGATTTTTTTCAATTATTTTAAAAATATAAGATAAGCTTGCATAATTTTTTTTTCTGTTGAGCTAACCTGATCCTCAGTGCGATCTTCTTCAGCTGGGATTTCATCATTCGTGGCACCGTTCTCAGCGGGAGCAGCATCATCTGCAAAAAAAGAAAAGAAAGTGAAGTTTACTTTTGTCGTAAAGTGCTTAAAACAATTCCAGTTTCTTGTAAAAAAAGTTTGTTTTTTCTAACTTCAAAATAAAATAAAACCAAAGAATTATATTATAAACGGTTACTCTCTTTTTTTGTTCACTTTTTTCTTCCCGGGGGTGGATATTTGCTTGGATTAAGCATTTATCAATTCTAATGATTGGTTCAGTGAGAAAAGGAAAAAAAGAGAGTCTGCTGTCAAAATAAAATGAGCAAAAATTAATGACCAGTGAAATAATAAAAAAAAGGTAGCAAAAGAGTGGTGTAACACCACTGGTGTTGTTGTTTTTTCGTAAAGATAAATAAATAAAAATACAAATAAAAACATACCAGTGCCTTCGACAGTTACATCTTTCTTTACAAGATCAGTATCTTGTTCTTCAGCATCAACGAAATCTTCATTTTCAACTTCGGACATGGTAGGTGTTTGAGCTCGTAACTGTCCCTGAATAAAAAAAATTAAAATTTTAACAACTATGATAAAAACCGATAAATTCTAATTTCGCGTTCAACCTTTAAAGTGATGTTACAGATACAGTAATCTTGCAATTTGAAAAAAATGCAAGTATATTTTATTTGTGGCATATGGAAACAAATAAATTTTAAAGATTAGTTTTATTATATCATTAAAAATGTAATCAAATATTTTCTTTTAAAGGTATCAAGAAATCAACACAAAGGAATAAGCTATAAACAAAAGATCAACAGAATATGGCACATTAAATTAAATCAGTATTAAAAAGGTTGTTAAATACAATTATCAAATGTTAATTAAAATACAAATGAATATAAAAAATCTTGCAATTTAATATGTTGATTAAAAGTCAAGCTACATGTTTTAAAAAAGCAAAAGCGGTCGTCTACCCTTTCTTCTTTTCTACAACAAAAAAAGTATCGGCAGTATTCAACCTTTCTGGCATTTCATGTCGTTGTTGTTAACGAAAAAAAAACGACGCAAGGATGTACACTGCTATTTTTTTGCTTTTGTGTTTTCTAACGTTAAATGTGCCACAATCACTGACTTTATTCTCTGCAACGCTTAACACCCACCAAATTGCCAGCTTTTGAGTTTTTTTTGTTCTTCTTCCTCTTTTTTTCAAATTGCCTTAAAAACAGGCGGAGTGATATTTGCTTGAGGCCAGCAAAAAGATCTCAAGAATATTGTGAAGGCGGAAAGTGATTTTTTTACGGCAAAAAAAGAGTATTGGAATTTTTTACCATTGCTGCTTTTGTTTGTGGGTGCATAAGTAAGAAAAAAAGAAAGAAGCAAGAAGGAGGGCAACAAACGCATAACATTAATAAACTATCACAAAATGTAATGAATTAAACTGCAAAAAAATAAAATTATGTTGGTAAATGATGGAATGAAATTAACTTTGGAAATAAAAGTTGTTGACAGATGGAAGACTATTTTTTCTAAAATAATTATGCTCATTAATTTTTAGCATAAAATATGATAACAGATGCATGATATTTAGTTGAACAAAAGGTTTTATGCTTACTGTAATCGACTTTGATTTTTCTTTAACTTTGATAATTTTCTTGTGTATCACATTGTTGAAATATATTTTATAAAGATCTAATTTTTTATGTTTGCTTATTGTTTTTGTTCTGCACTTTGAGCTTTATCTCTGCAACATATCCGAATTTTTTTTGTCTTCCTATTTAATTTTTTTCTCCAAAACTTTTGTTACTGCAATCTTTGGCGTGCGTCCATCAAGCATTTTTTTTTCTTCATTTTCTGCTTCTTCATTTTTTTGCAAAGAACAAACATCAACGAAATGGCCGCCGCCCACGGCGGTACTAGCTACTTACTTGGTGGAAAATTATTTTCGGATCAACAAAAAAAAACGATGTCGCGACCCTTCTTTGAAGTAAAAAGGAAAAAAAATAGTGATGCTTTTTTATCGAAATAAAAAAAGAAGAGAAAAGCACATAACAGGCGGAGGCAACTTTATTTTTTACCGCATCATGTCAATTCTCTCCTTAAACAAATTTTTAAATTGTCAAATCATTAAAAAACATTATTAATGTAAAAGTATTAGCAACAAAGGCATTTATTAAAATACTTATTTGAATAACAAGATAATCATGCATTGAACTACAATAATATTTTTTAAACAGTTATTCGAAACTTATAAGTACAATAAAATTTTGAACACAGTTGTATGTGTAGTTTTTTCACATTTAAAAGCCATTAAAATGTTAACAAGAATATGCCAAAATGCATTCAACACCTTGTTGCTATTAAAAAAAGTCCCCTTGCGCGGAAAAGAAAAATAAATTTAGACACACATCGTCGGCACATGCAAAAAGGCAGCAAGTAAGAAAAAAGCTTTTTTTTCTCCCTCAAATGATATGTTTTTTTACGTTTTTTTGCGTCCCCCGTTTTAGCTATAAACAACAACATTTTATGAATACTTCATTTAAAAAAATAACAACACAAAATAAGACAACATCTCGACAATTTAGCAGCGTGTTTTTTTAAAACTAAAATTAGCAGATTGTTGAGAAAACGAAATATTAAAAAAATTATAATTTAATTAATACCCTTTTTTGGCCGCAACCAAAATTTATTCTTAAAACGGCATCGCGTTTGCGTTTTGACTTTGGTTATTTTTTAAAATTGAATTTCATTTTTAGTGCTTATAAAAACATGGAATCAAAATTTGTAATTATTGCTGGTAATTCTCATCCAAAATTTGTTAAATCTGTCGTGAGGTAATTAATTATTTTTAATTTAATAATTTAATTTCATTTTAATTACTAATATATTTATTTTTATTACTTAATTGATTGGAAACTAATTTTTAGTGCCTTAAATGTTCCCCTTGGACGAATAAATGCGTATAAACAATCTAACAATGGTAATTTTTTCGACTAATTTTTGTTTGCAAATTTTGATTTTAGAAATAAGTGTAAATGTTGAAGAAAGTGTTCGAGGCCGAGATGTATATGTCATTCAAAGTGTGAATATGTTAGTTGAAAACAGAAAAAAACAATCTTCCTTTAATATGCACATCTTTTTCAGTCAAGGAAGTGTAAATTCTGATGTTATTGAAGCTTTAATGCTTAATTATGCATGTTTTACATCGGCTGCTAAATCTATCACTTTAATTCTTCCATATCTTCCCTACAGTACCCAAAGTAGAATGCATGGACGATCGGGTGTTCCATTAAATTTACTTGCAGCAATTGTTAAATCATCTGGGGTGTGCCGAGTAGTTTCTATTGATTTATATCGAAAAGAATTGCAAGGCTTCTTTCAACTTCCGGTTGAAAATTTACGGGCTTCACCATTTCTCATTCGTGCCATTCAAGAAAATGTAATTATTTTTTAAACTTTTAATTTCTGTTGACATAGAATTACTGTATATATTTCAGATTCCTGATTATCAAAACAGTATTTTAATTGCTGCAAATACAAATGCTCTTGCAAGAGCCACAGCTTTTGGGGAACGACTTAAACTTGGTGAGATTTTTAAAAAAAAATTATTCTTGAACCATTAATTTTTTTAACGCAAGCAATTTCTTTTTTTTTCCTCCAGGGCCAGTCGGTTGGTTTATAATTTTTTTAAATGTGTCGACTTGTCGTCATTTGCCGTTGTTGTTATTTCTTTTGTCTGTGGTTGGTTGTCAATTAAATAAAAATGAATGAATAAAGAATGAAAGATTGATTATTTAGAGATTGGAAGAATCTCGGGTACCGTTGAAGGAGATGATCATATTGAAGATTTACGAATGAGTCCACCGCCTCCACAAGATCGAATTTCTTCATTTCATCTATTTCCGGGTGAGACAAAAATGGAATTTAAGATTGAATAAACTTTTGGATTAAGGTCAAATACCAACTGAACCACCGAAACATAAGCAGCCGCTTTGTGTTGAAGGTGATGTAAATGGAAGAATTGCGATAATTGTTGATGATATTTTGGATAATGTTAAACTTCATGTTGAAGCTGCTCGATTAATAAAGCAACGGGGAGCTTATAAAATTTATATTGTTGCAACACATGGCATTCTATCAGGAAATGCTCCAGCTCTAATTGAAGATTCCCCAATTGATGAAGTATTAATTGGATATAAAATAAAAACTAAACAATAGGTTTTTAGGTTTATGTCACGAATACAGTACCACATGAAATACAAAAAATGCGAACACATAAAATAAAAACAATTGATATTTCACCATTAATTGTTGAAGCAATTCGTCGAATTAATAACAATGAATCAATGGGAGCCCTGTTTGCTCAAGTTCATATTGGTGAATAATGTATATGATTGACCCGCATCAACCTGTTCAGCTCACTTAACAAAAAATATCGTCATATCAGATTTTTGAATCAGATCTTAAAATTATGCATGGTTCTTTGTCTCATTTATTTTTTTCGTTTTGCAAACTTTTTTTTAAAAAAAAAGAACTCTTTTAATCCTTTTTTCTTTAAAGTATTAAATTTACAATAAACCATGCTCATTTCTTTTTAAAACAAAGAAAGCAAAACTTTGTTTATTTTTGCAAATGGCAAAGTTTTTGCCGAAAATGGAGAATCAACTGTTAAGTTTGTAAAAAAGCACCAAATGAAGAAGAAAGACAAAGGAGGAAAGATGAGCAAAGCAAAGAGAAAAAAGAAAATGAAAAGAAATAAGACATTGGCGATAACAAAAAGCTTTCAACCATAACAAATATAATCATTTCTGTTTTAACAAAAGAAAAGTGGTCTATTTTATATATTTTTCTAAAAATTATTTAAAAATGTCGGTGTTTGTGACAAAACAAAGAAGTGTGAAACGAGAAGATTCAGAATCATCTCAGCAACGGCAGAAACGTTCAATTAAAAGAAATCCATCACAGCTGGTTAAATTCAATGAAGAAATTGCAGTTATTTCAGCTGCGCTTGATAATCCAAAAGGTGAGTATTACTGTATATTTAAATGTTCAAATGAAGCCTACGAAAATTTGAACCAAAATATTTAAGTTTTAATAAATTATTCCGTTTTTGGTATCATGGAAAATCGGGTGGGAGAATTCCGGCGCCGAAAACGTTGGTAGGGTAGAAAAATACCGGTATATAAGCAAATATTTACAAATTAAAAGGTAAAATGTTTCAAATTAAGTAAACCCCGTTTTTGCACACCTCATCCGGTGTTTTTTTTACTGTTTCGTTTGCAAAAACTTTATTACCATTTTCTAATTATATCATTGTTCAAAAATCAAAATTTTAAAACCACAATTCGATACAGTCTTACAAGCATTTTTCTGCTCTTCAACGTATCATATTTGTTAATTGCAAAAAGTGTTAAAGTAATAGCTATCTTTTTTTTGTGCCATCTGGTAGTTTTTGTTTTTGATAAATTAGTTTCAGTTTTTCCTTCTTGTTGTTTTTTTAAGAAAAGCAATGAATGATAATTTGGTTAACTCAGAGATAGCCTTTTTACTGCCATTTTGTTTTTGCCATTGATTTCGAGCCTAAAATAATGTTGAGCGCCTAAAAAAGACATCATTGCATATCAATGAAATGTTTTTGTTCGAAGCGGGGTAGCGGTTATGCAAATCACAGTTGCCCTTTTTTTTTAAAAAACTTAGTTTTTTTACAATCAAAAATTGAAACGTCAAAATACTACTTTTTTCTTCCATTGTTTTTTTTAATATTTTCCATACTGCTTTCGTTTACAATCGCTTTTTTTTCAAAAATTTAATACTTTTTTCGAGACTACTTTTTTTATTGTTGTAAAAAAAGCCCTTAAAAAGATGTTCATATTCGTGGCATTTTTATTATTTTTTCATAATGCGCCCTTTCATATGCAATTATATCCGTTGAGAGTTGTTATAGACTTCGATATAGTGTAACATTTTCAAGTGCATCTGATGTTCAACACAATTTATATCCTCGAATAAACACAAAAATATATATAAAAAGTTATAAATATTATTTTAATGTATCTGTTATTTTTTAAAATATACATCATATAATCTATCCTTCTGAAATATAATGTGACGATTTTTATCGTATTGTTTTTACGAAGAAAAAAAAATGTATAAAAAATTTTAAATATATTCATTTTTGGTAAAATATTAAATAAGAGATAAAGGTTAATTTGTTGAAAGTTAATAGGTTCATACAAATTAAAAATTTGGACACCAATTTTTTAGAAAAAAATAGACGAATCTTCAAGATTTTTTAAAAACAAAAAGCTTTTCTTGGCTCTTTAAAGTTTAAAATTACCAAATTAAATTTACATGTCCTTAAATTAAAAATCAATAATTTGTATGAACTTAAAGACTTTCATTTAAAATTCCAAATAAAATCAAAAATTCTAATAATGTTTTTTATTTAAGACGCCGCCATGTTACAATCAGTTTCATCACATCTTATGGCCGAAGGAACATTTGATTCTCGAAAAGTCAGCACCCAGACATTACTTGATCATTCTCCAAGATCATCCCCAAAACCAAGCATTATAAATTCACATGTACTTCAGCATGCTCAATTGGATTTGAGTAGTATGTGTTCCATTATTGCTCGATGTATGCTTAATTATTAATCTTTTTTTATTATCAATTATGAGTCATTCAAATTTATTTAAAAATCCAAAAATAGAGGCAACAATTGTTTAAATTATTGAACAATGTGAACTTTGCTTTTTGAGTTTTTTTGAACTCTTTTGAGATAAATGAACCGTTCAATAACGGGATAAACAGTTTTTGGCAATATAATTTTTTCTGAGTTCCTTTATTTTGATTAGGGAAATCTTTAAAGTCATTTTTGGCTTAGTCATAGGTTTTTTAACTCAAGGACAAGTTGTATCTTAAAAAGGCACAGTTAATTTGTGCCTTAAACAATAAAATCTTTATAACAACGATACCTCCGATAATAGACACAACAATCATTTTTCTTTAAAATAAATAAAATACAGGAACAAGAAGCAATAACTGCTATTTCTTTTTGATAGAATTTTTAAACAATCTCTTCATCTATATTTTTATGTGATAGTTAGGAAAGTCATTTTCATTTTTTTTTCTGTCTGTGCAATTTAACTTCAATTCATTCAACCGTAGATAAAGGTGAGATGCCATTTTTATTTTTGGTGGTTGGGGGACAACTATAAAAGTAGTGCTTAAATAGTAAGGGCCAACTTGTGTGCCCATTTTTTTATAATATTGGACAGCTTTCTACCAGGATGAGTACAAATTGATTGAAAAAAGTAGTACATTCGTTGTTATATTATTTTTTTATTATTAATAAAAAAAATTATTAATATTTTTTTGGTCGCCAACATTAAGAGATGGCAAAATCATGGTTGCGATCAGTTATGGTACCAGAAGAAGAAATGCATGCAAGATCTTTAATGAATACAGATAATGAAGCAGCTCTTGCATATGCATTATATAAACTAACCCTTCCATCATATTCAAGATTAGCAGGTAGGCTTAAATGAATTCTAAATTTTTTTTGTTACTGCTATTTTGTCTTCTCCTTTTTTTCATCTATTTTATTTTTCATTTAATATTAAAATTTTTTTCTATTTTTGCGATAATTTTATTTTGAAAACGACTGAACCTTTCCAAAAAAAGTTTTTTTTTCTCTCCTCTCCTTTAATGTTATTCCTTTAAACATTTTCATAACTTTGGGGAGCTTTTCCTTAAAATTTTCTTGTCATTCATATATACATTATTGTTGAAGTCGAAAATTTATTACTACCAACATATCCTTAACATTTATGCCAATTTTACAGCCACGAAGGAATATATATGTATAAAGTAATGAGTGACCGTTTTTCTTTTTTTTCTCCCTTCTTGGCTGTGATATATATTCAAACTTAAATAGCAGCAATTATAAATCTGCCAAAGGGAAAGAAAATGTCCTTGTAATTTATCTTTCAAAAAACAAATTTCTACTTTTTTTTTATGAAAAAAGGTCTTGTTTTTAGTTCCAATATCTACTTTATTGTATTTCTGTTTCTGACACCAAAATTTATATAAATACGAATGTTTAAATTTTTTCTTTTGTTTTTTTCCTTTAATTTTACTTTTGTTCTATTTAGTATTTATAGTTAAAAAAGTTTAGTTTGTCAAAAAAAGGGGTTGGAAATTACGTTTTATGGCGCTCTTCAACATCTAATTAGATGCGTCGTGATGCCATCATCCTTTTCTCATCCGGAAATTATTTCTTAGGTGCTTGGCAATTTTTTATTTCTTACTTTTTTAATGTCTTTTGATAGTAAAAGCAACACATCTGAAAAATCTTATTATTAATCAAATCTTAACACTTTATCGTTTTAAGTTGTAAATTTCAAGTTTTTGTGTTAGATTAGACTATCAAGATTACATTTTTTAATTTTAAATAACTTTCCCCATTTTAAATTTATATTACTCTAGAAAATTACCAAATATAATTTATTACTTAGTTGTTTTTTTATATCAATTTCATTTTCTCTCTCTCTCTCTTTTTCTTTCTTGTGTTTTTTAAAAGCACTCTCGAGATTTGTTGGTAAGCAATTAGCTGTTTTCATGGACGAACTCATCTTTTTTATACAAGAAAAAGGCACGCAATAATGTTTGTTGTTCAATTGACGCCCAGCTTTTTCCGGTTTTTGTGTCCCCCCAAAATAATGCAATCCTATAAGGCAATGAACTCAGATTTTGTTGCATTCTATACACATTAACACAAATATAAAACTGCCAAAATAGAAGAACACTGCAGTCTTCAAAAAAAAACTTTGTCACTGGAAAAAAAGTTAATTATATTAGTTTAAACTTTTGTTTGGTTGGCTGAAAATCAACGAAAAAGGAAAGAAATGCTTGCTGGGTGCCGAATGGGTGTTGAATACCTTGATTTTTATAATCATGTTGTTGGAATTGCTCCAAATGCTATATCATTTAATATGCAACAACTTCCACCACATTTACGTCTACAAGTACAAAATATATTACTACAAAATCGAAAAATTAGTATTTCAAGTAAGTTTTGTATATCAAAATTGCAACTTTTTAAATAATGTTTAAAAATAGTATTTTACTGGTCATTTGTTTTTGTTGTTTTTTCGGTACAGAAAAAAAAACATACAAAGAGAGAAAAAGAGAGAGAGAGAAGGAAATAATGTTTTAACTTTCTTTAATTCACTCTTGCCCCCATCTTTTTTTGGTCTTTCTTTTCTTTATTTTCAATGCCTTCATAAGAAGCATTTTTTATTATATATTATTTTTTTTGTAAAGGTGAAGAAGGCATTCCACGGCACATCCGGGGGAAGAAAAGTTTTAGTTTTTTTTCTTGTCTGACGACAACTTACTTCTTGTGAACACAATAGACGTGTAACACCTTTTTAGATTTTTCAACAATGACCCAAGAATAAAAACAAAGTTTCCATTCTCTTTTTTGCAACAAGTAACAAGGAAAAAAAACATGGCACACGATAAAGCCCCAAATTCTTTCTTCTTCTTTTTTCTATTTTCACCTTCTTCTTAAACTAATAGATATCTTTCATAGGTTTTTTAAAAAATTTCATATTTTTAGAAAGAAACAAAAAAAAACAGATTTGTTTCAAGGAATAAAATATTACATATGTCTCACAAAACAGATCAGATTACCCCTTCCAATATCGATATGTATTGTTTTAACCCCTCTTTTTCACCTTCATTTAAAAATGTACTTCATTCAGAAATAGAAAAGAGTAGACAACTATCAATGTCAACTTTTAACTTATGAGATTTTCTTTTAACTTGTTCTTAAAAAGCTAAAAATTGCAACAACAATAAAAAATATAGCTATCCCATTTTTGAGTAAAAAAGACAGAAAAAAGATAGAAAGTTTCCGAAAGGAACCTTTGCGGTGACGGCCGTTTTGTCTTCTTTTTTCGTTTCTTTTGTTTTTACAGCAGTAAAATTTCATGCAGAATCTTTTATGCCATTGAGAAAATGTCGGATAAGCTTTTCCCCTCTCCTGTGTTGACTGATAGCAAGTAAAAAAGAGGTTTCTCTTTTTTTGCAGTTATTGTTGTTGTTGTGGTTTTTAAAGAGCATTCTATTTTTAAGTGTGTCATCTCTCTCTAATATATATATATATTTTTACCAAAGCCAAGCACCGATTGAGTGTGATTGCTTCAACTTACTTACTTCTTTTTTTCTTTCTTCCTTGCTTTTTTTGGACTTGAATATTACATATTCATAAGAATAGCCACTTAAAAAACATTTTAGTCAATGGCATTTTTAATTTTGCACTTTATCCCCCCTCTCCTTCTTCTTCTTCTTTTTTACTTTTGACTTTCGTGTAAAACTTCATTTTTTTTGCCTGCTATTCTTTATTTTTTTATAAAACCTTAAAAAATCATTTAAAGTTGCCATTTTGGCGTGGTTATGTTCATTCGAAGAATTTGGAACGAATGGAGCGTTTTACAAGGCGATGCCGATCCATTTGTTGTTTTACAACGTGCTGCCGAGCAGCGACGTGCCGAAACAGAAGCTGGTCTACCCCATCATCTAGAAATCGCTGAACATGAAGGAATATTACTACCAGCAAAACCAATTTCATCAATTTCTGCTTCCTCTGAAATCAAATCACTTCATCATCATCCACATATAATTGCACTACCACCACCAAAATCTCCAAGCTTTCATAGTGATATTACAACCACAGCATCAATAAAAAATGGTTAGTTATCTCTATCTCTCTCTCTCTTTGTTTCTTCTTCTTCTTCCTCTCCTCCTTCTTCTTCATCATCTTTTTCTTCTTGTTCAACTTTTTTTTCGATGTCGTTTATGCAAATCACCCAATGGAGAGTCATTTTATTATAAAAAAATTATTTCTTTGACATCGATATATCACTTATATTTGCATTTTTTTCACTTCTTTTTTCTGTTAAAAAAAAACAAAGTTTTTTAAAAACATTTGTTTTCTACTTCTCTAAGAAAAGATTCTTTCTTGACCATCAGTGGTATAAAAAAAAGTTTCTGACACTGTTTTTCTTGTCATGAAAAAAGATAAAAAATACGGTTATTGACTGTGTGCTGTCAACACCCCTCCACTTCTTCTAAAAATTCACCTTTTCTCTCTCTTCAAAGCATTTTTTTTTCTTTTTTTCACCTATGGGAATTTTGTTTTCCTCCTGTGGAGCCTATTTTAAATTCCACAGGGCTTACATTAAGGATATCAATTTTTTTCGAAAAAAAGGCTAAAAGTTGTCTTTTAATCTGCTACAGGGACACCACCATCCAATTAATTTCACTTTCAAAGTTGTTAGTTTTTTTTCGTTGTTGTTTGGTTTAGGCGATAGAAAAGCTTCCTCTGTAAAAGAATTTTGTTAATCCTTATAAAAAAATAATTTTTTTTTGCTTCTTCCCTTTCTTGTTCTACTTTTTTTTGCTACTTTCTTCCATCCTATTTTTTTCCACAATTTGGTCGAAGCGTAAAAACTTTTTTTATTGTCATCGTTTCTAATATAATTTTTGTAACTTTATTTTGGGAAACCAAAAAGCGTTCGGAGATGTAACGTTTCGAATTAAAAAAAAACAAGTGAAAGGGATGATAAAAAAACAATAGAGAATAAAAATCTTTCTATGAGGGAAAAGCAAAATAAGAAAAGCGAGAAAGAGATATGTTTTTTCTGACGTCTCCAAAATTGATGACTTTAGGATGGTTGCGCATGCAATGGAAGACATTTTATTTGGTCAAATTTTCGCTTAAATAATTCACTGACAAGTTGTTGTTTTTGAAGGAATTATTTCAAAGCTTTCTTTCTTTTTATTCCAATGAGAGATATAGCGGATTCGTTAAATTTTTTTACTAAATAAGAAGAAGAAGATTTATTCTTAACCGGTACCAAAGAAGCTATCTAAAATCTCTGCCATAAAAACAACTTTATTTTTTTTGATATACCAATTATTGTTATTGTTTAAAATTAACAATGTTTTCAATGAGCCTTCCGTCAAACTTCCTGCCATCCCTCTTCTTCTAATCTTAGATATATATATTTTTTGGGGGGAAGAAAGCCTTAAATTTTCTTTTTTTTATTGAACAATGGTCAGTGTCAGTTTTGTTGAAACGCAATGCAACGAATTCAAACTTGTTGTAAGTTTGGGGTGTCAAATTTAGTTTTTTTGTTGTTCATTGTAGTTGTAGTAGTTTACAAACTTTCTGAATATTTTTGTTTCATCTCTATTTTTATTACATAAATATATTTATACCAAAAGACCCGATATATATATATATATATATATATATAAATATATTCATATATAATGTTTTACCGTGTCTATAGCCGTCAACAAGCTGCATCAAATGTTGTTACTGCTCCACCTTCTGGCACCTATACAACAGATATTCAATCATTGCGTGATATCATAACTTTATCATCCCGTTCATCAAGTATGATATACTCTCAAGCATTTCGAGATGAAAAATTTAGTCCCGCTGTTGCGTTATTTAGTGCTGCAGGATTAATTCATACAACCGCGGGTATTTCAAACAGCAACCGTAAACGATCAAAAAGTGAGAGTAAGGATAAAAAATATTTTTTTTTAAAAAAATACATATTATTTTTTTATGAGTTTTTAACACGTCTCATTTATATTTTTAAAAATCAGTCTTTTAATTCCCTTCTTTTTCTTCTTCATTTTCATCGCTTTTTTCTTTTCTCTTTCTCTCTCTCTCTTTATCTATGGCACTATTGCCACCCTCAATTAAACAAAAGATCTTATCTGTTAAGAAGGATTTCTTTTTTTAAATAGTATGGATAAAGAATATCTACCGGAGACCAACCACAAACAGCTTCGTTTCTCCTTTCTTCTTTTTTTTTGATATGCTTCATAAATCATAAGGCGTGTCTTTTATTCAACAACCAAAAAAAACCCAAAATTGCTTTTTTTTCTCCTATTTTTTTTCAAAGGTAGATTTGAACTATAGATTGGAGGTGCTTTTTATTTATATATTCTTTAAATAATAATGATAAAAGCTCCTCGAACTATTCGAATATATTCTGTTTCATCTCAAAGTGGTGGTGGTGGAGGTGGAGGTTTTTCATCTCGATCACCAAAAAAGTTTTCAATTATTCCTATGATTGATGACAATGATTCCACTTGCAAATTTGTTGACGCAACTGTTCTATGCTCTATTTATAATGGTATACCTCTTTTTTTCTCCCCCTTTCTTCTATTGTTCTATTATTATCAATTTTACTTTAAAAAATATTATTATTTAAAATCTTGGAAAAAGTTCAGTCGTTCTCAAAAAATCTTTAAAAATTCTTTTTTGTGTTTGTTTTTTTTGTCTTTTGTCGGAAAAAAATGCATTTTCTTTTTTTCTATTTTGTGCCTTTTTTGACACTACATCAAAGGTGTCTAAGAGAAAAAAATAGCAGAAAAAAAATATATATCGTTGAAGTTGTCAATCAGTCTCCCCAGAGGGTATGAGCTTGCTATTTTCAAAGAGTGAGAGAGAAATGAAATAGATTTAATGCCGTTTAAAAAGTAACGCATTTAAAATTCTCAACAAAGATATAAACCTCCTTCAATGTTTTTTCCAAGTTGTCTTTTGATAAAAAAAAGACAAGAAACTATCAAATAAAGTGGAATACCATTCAATCACTTAAATATTTTACGTGTTCTTTTTTTTCTTTCCTAAAATCTTTTTATGGTTTCTTAAAAAAGGCTAGACAAAAGTATCGTCACCGTCATTTTTTTGGCATACTTTTAAAAGTTCTTATTCATCTTATTTTTCTCTCCGATTTAAAGATGAAGGGAAGGCGTTGTCAGCAATATTCCCGAGGAATGTTTTTTGTGACCTCTCTCCGCCCAATTCAACACATTTGACGCAGCATTTTTATATATCAGGACGGAAGGATGAACGACTGGATAAGCGGGTATTTTTTTTGAAGCTGAACAAAAAAAAGAATGTTTTTTGAAGCCAAAATAGAAGGCGAAGAAGAAGAAGAAGAACGACATCGACGATGACAACGTAACAGAAGTCACTGTTGGCCATCGAAAAAGAAGAATTCAACAATAAAAAAAGAACAACATGACTTGTTTCTTGTTGTTAGCCGCCGCCCATCGGTCTTCGTACAAAGGAGAAGACGAAAAAAAACGACGAAGAAGTCGTTGCCGAAGAAAAATTCACAGAAGCAAAAATGCTTCATACAATGTTTTTCTAAGGAATATTTGCCACCCTCACAAAACTTGGACAGAAGCTTCAAAAAAATTTAACTTCCATTCAAGAATATCTTTTCCGAAATCCATTTCCCGTTTTTTTGTTATTATCAATTATTTATTATTTGATTATATATTTATTTATATACCTATGATTCATATCAACTGAAGAGTGATTGGAGCTGGGCAGACGACAACAAAAACAACAATCATTATCATTGTTTTTTATAATATATTAGCAATGCCACGAATTCGTAAAAGAACAATGATGACAATTACGGTAGTTTAGGGACATTCCTCTCTCTTCTCTCTTCGTCCCAAGTTTTTTTTCTACTCATTTTGTTTGTCAGCTGTCGTATTTGTCGCATGCATTGCTGCCATAGAATTGGGTCGCAATTTCACTTGCGTTATTCTTCTAATTTGCTCAACTTTTATATTTTCTTAAATTAATTTGAAAAAAAAATCATCATGTTTTTTTATTCTCCTCACCCAAAACCAAATATTCGAAGGCCAACACTTGGACCACAACAATTACAAGTTGGACAACTTGATAGCAGAATAACTGCACAGATCGCAGAAGTTCTTGCTCGAAGTCCTCCTTTTCATCCAGAAAGTACTCGACGAAGTGATGGACGAAGAAGATCAAGACCAATCTCAGATGAAATTAGTGATGAACAGGTATTTGCAGCTGCAGTACATCGGGCATCACTTGCTGGGGTCGCATATGATGGAACAGAAGCGATATTAGTTCCGCCACCCCCACCACCACCAAATATTCCACAACAAATTGCAATTGGACGTGCAAATAATAATTTAATATTTAACAATAATTTACCGGGTATTCCAACGCAATCCTCATCATCACATAAACCTCCCCCACATATTTATTATGCTGATGTAACCTCTCCACAAGATTCATTGTTTTCTTTGTCAGAATCTCGACGACAATCTCGTGCAAATATTCATCCAAGAGCTCTTATCCTTAGAAGGCCAACAATTTCTATACATGAAGATGGCAGAATTCTTATAGGTAGTTTCTTGATGATGAAGAACAATGAATGGTTTAAAATAAGCTTTTCTGTTTTTAAAACAAAAACAAAAAAATTCTTTTTGTCTTTTGGGAAAAAAATTGCTTTGCTTTGAGCTATTTTTAATTGCTCTTGTTGAGCCCTTCTTCTCCTTTCTTTTGTCCTCTATTTTCTTTGCAATAATTAATTGTTGAAAGTCCTTAAGATATAAAAAAGTAAAAAAAAGAACTAAAACAAGAACTCAGGAAAAAAAATTATATAGCAAAAACATATTTTTAGTTGTCAAGATATATATTTCTAATGTTTCGACAACTGAGTTTTGATCAAAAATTGTTGTTTTATAGATCACGTGACAGCTCGATGGGATGGTGTTCCGCTAACATCACAAAGTGGATTGCTGGATGCTGATGAAGGTGGAACAATTATCACTGATACATTGAAAGAAGAAGAACGAAAAGAACCAAAAAGTTGCAAGCAGCAGACATTTAAGGTAATTCTATTAAAATCCCCTGATTTTTGACACATTTTTTTTATCAAATCAAAAAATTTGATTTAAGAAAAAAGGCGACAATGATTTAATTCCTATCGTTTTGGGCAAAAACAATTTTTTTCTCTTCTTCCAAAAGAAAAAAAACAATTTTACTCTATAACATGACATTACATCCTTTTGAAAAGGAGTTTTTTTGTGTTATTTTTTTCCTTCCGTCTTTTTTTCTCCTAGCGTCATTCTTAAAAAAGGCGTGAACCCTCTTTTTTTGACACCCGCAAAGATTCCCTTTTTAGTCATGTTTTGGGACTCTAAGTTGTCGACGTCCCTGCAGGGGATAGCAGAAGAAAAAAAAGCATTTTTCTTGTTGCAATGAAAAAGTCAAGCTTTAAAAAATATATATAAAAAAAGAATATTCGCGCTGCTACAAGTTCGATAATATCCGCGGACAGTCCAGTAACACTTTCATTCTTCCCCTCCTTTTTTTGGAAAAACAAGCTCGTTTCCGGGCATTGTGTGTCCATTTCACTTATATTTTTTTAACAACAAAAAAAGTTGAAAGCAAACAATTGATGAAGCTGCAAAGCATCTCTATGGGAGAGAATTGTAAGAGAAGGGGGTTCGTATACGCTTCTTCCGGATTCGCTCAAAAGAAAAGGGTCATCTTTTTAAGAGAAAAAAAAACACATAAAAGTTAGCCTAAAAAATTTGGGAAGAATCAGTTGTGTTAAGAAGATACTAAAAATGACAAAGCAAAGTGGTAGTAGTAGTAGTTTCATAGGGGTGTCGAGGGGATATGAGGAGCAATAGACGGAGAAAAAAATATATATAAGATGAAAGCACATATAGTCTGTCATGTTTCATTTTTTTATTTAAGCGTTTTTCAACTTGTTTCATGAAAGAATGCTTAAAGACGGAACGGAAAAAAAAGTTAAAAAAGATTTATAAACATGAAGAAAATAAAATAACTAAACAAAAAACGAGCCTTTTATATTGTTATAACATAAAAAAAAGAGAGAAGAAAATAAATGTGTTTTCAGTATATTAAAATTTTAATACCTCATGTTATTCTTGTATCAGTTCTGATTGGATATTTGTGCCTTGGAGCATGGATTCTTATGCTTTTAGAAACTAAAACAGAATTAATGGCTAGGTAATAATATTCTTTTTTTGGATAATCTGCAAAGAAGGAAGTAAAATATTTTTTAGATCTCGAAAACTTGTTAGAGTTACAAATTTGATGAGAAATTTTACAGCAGAAAGTTGGCAAATATTAAATGATGCACAAACGGGTGTTAGAATGGTACATCATAATGAATGGTCCAATACATTTCAGTAAGAAATTTTACACTTAAAACATCAAAGAAATTTTTTTTACAAATTTTTAAATTATTTTGATTTAAAATGCATTCCAAAAAATCAAAACATTTGACTACATCTTATTAAATCACCTTTAATCAAAATATGCAAATTTTTAAGAGAATATATGCTAAGAATATCTGAAACTGTAGATGATCGACGTCCTATTAGAAGGGAACTTCGTGATCCAGAATCTTTAGAAAATATGCATAATAAATGGACATTTCCCACATCGCTGTTATATGTTTTAACTGTTTTAACAACTTGTGGTTATGGTGAAGTTTCCGTTGATACAGATACAGGAAAAATATTTTCTGTTATTTTTGCTCTTGTTGGTATTCCTTTGATGTTCATTACTGCCGCTGATATTGGTAAATTTTTATCTGAAACTTTGCTCAAATTTGTAAATGCATGGAATCGTGGTGTTAAAAGAGTAAAAGTAAGAAAACTAAAATTTTAAAGTAATAGATTAACGAAAATCTTTTTGAAGGATGTTCTAATGCAGATTTTTTGTCGTCGAAAATGGGCTCGACGCAAATCTTTACAATCTGCAAATGGAAAAGTTGAAAATTTTGGTGTTCTTGATATGGAGAATGCAGAAGAAAAGCTATGGTTTCCAATTGGGGCATATGTTTTTTGTATTTGTATTTATTGTTCAATGGGGTCTGCAATGTTTATTAATTGGGAACGAAATTGGTCATTTATTCATGCATTTCATTTTGGTTTTAATTTAATTGTTACCGTTGGTCTTGGAGACATTGTTGTAACGAATTATATATTTTTATCATTAATTGTAGCATTTGTTATTGTTGGTAAGTTTTTTTTAATATTTATGAATTTGCATATTTACGATCGATATTTAAAATTTTAGGTCTTGCTGTTGTCACAATGTGTGTTGATTTAGCATCCACACATTTAAAAGCTTATTTTACTAGAATACATTATTTTGGACGAGCCAAAAGATTTTTGGGTATGAGTGAAGAATTAAAAGAAATCGTTGCATTATTAGGTGCAATGAGAAAGAAAAAAGGAGGAAAAGTTCGTTTAAACTAAATACCGTAACCCATTTGAAATTACTACTTTAAGGTTACATGGAATGATGTTCGTGACTTTTTGGATAATGAACTTCGGGATCGACCATTTGAGCCTCATGAACTTTTAATGAAATTACGATTTATTGATGAAACGAGTTCTGGAATGAGTACAATTCGGCATAATAGTTTTCAATCTGATTTTTATCGAGATAATGAATATTTACGCCGTCTTGCTGCTCTAAGACCTGAACAACCTGCCTACCTGTGATTTATTATTATAATTATTACTAAAAAGCCTCTCATATCTCAAATATCTAATCGACATTCTTACTTTTTTTAAATGTGTCGATTTAAAAAAAATTTATTTGCTGCCATTAAAGCTGTCTTTGCTTCTTCTCTTCTTTTTTATCCTTTATTAATGAACTTTGATATTTTTCATTTGTTTTTTTTTCAAATCTTTTTTTTCTTACACTGCAAATCCCGAAGACTTTCTTACAAATTTACGCGAGTATTATGTTTTCAAAAACATCGCCTTCAAAAAATGTGTCATTTCGTTTAAAAAAGTTTTAAAATTTTTTTTGCGAAATAAAACTTTTTTTAATATTAAATTTAAATTTCATAAAATAATTTTTCAAAATAAATATAAAAATTTTTACAAAACAACAATTAGAAATTACACAATAAAAAAAAGTGAAATATCAATTCTTTTTGTTAATTTTCAATTCCCGTAAAAGAAAAAGCGATCACGATTAACATTTGATAGAACAAAAAGAATAATAAAAAGGCACATGAATATATAAATAGGAAGGAAGATTAATCGCTTACAGGAGCATTACGCCAAAAATCATGCATTTTTGCACATTGTTTATACAAAATATTACTTTTATCACGACCAAAATGCATTTCATCAACTGAATCTGTCACAGCTAAACCGCATTTAATATTTAATGTTGTTTCAAGACGACGGAGCTCAGATAAAGTTCTAACAACAATCCAATCAGTTGAATTTGATTGATGTTCAATAACAATAACATTGATAGATTCAGTATGAACAGAAGTAACATTTGTAATTTTTGTAATATCAATTTTTTTCAATAATCTCATAAAACCATCCACAGCACAATTGGCACCTTCATGAGCAAATAAAATCCATCCTGAAGATATTGTAAGCGAGCAAGGCACAGCATCTGGTGTTGAATTTGAACTTGATAAAGAAATATTAATATTTTGTATCCATGTTCTCATTGTTTCCATATTTGCACAGGAAAATTGAAAACCTGTTGATCCTTCATATGAGGTCAATTGAAAGACATGTTGTTCATCATTTCGAAGTTCAACTTCTCCAACCGTTTCAATAAAATCTCTTAGATTCCATTTTTGTTCAGCAAATTTACACGTTGAATCCACAAATTGATAAAGCATACAACCCCTAAAAGAAAAACATTAAAAAATAAATAAATTTAAAAAAAACAAACTTTAACACAAAATAGGCATATTTCCATTCTCCATATGGTTTAATCCAATTTTTATGTTTAACTTCTCGAAAAGTAAGATATCCTTCTAAAGCGTCTAATTCAGATGTTGTTCCAGCATATTCCAACCAATAAATTAATGAATGATGAAGAATTGGAGCATTTGTAATTTCAAGTTCATTGCTAACAAATCGCTTTAATGTGATGGAACTTGGAGTACCATCTGTAAAAATACTTGGTGCTTCATCGATCAATTCAATCATAGCTTGTTTCAAAGAAGATAAAAGTTGTTTCGTTAATTCAATACTTCCACATTCAACAAATAAATTCCTTGATTCATGATCAGAATAACTCATAGTAAATTTTTTGTGAGTACATTCAATAGCAAATACTTGATAATCAATGCCAACACAAATACAATCAATATCAGAAAAATGAACATAAGCATGAAGACGAAATTCAGCATGTGGTCGAGATTCTGTTAAACTACTTGGTGATGGTGTTGCTTCCAAGGCATCATTCATTTCTGAAGCTTTATAAGATAAAAGATAAACTCTTCGATCAGTCAGCACAAAAAGTCTTTGCATTGGTGTTCCAATTGCATGATCAGTGTATACAGAATAAGATTTACGGTAACGTTCACCTTGATCAACAAAAATAGAAAGACCAAGTTCAATTACTTCATATGGTTCAAGACTAAAGAAAACAAATTATAATTTATAAAAAAAAATTAATTAATCTTACAGAAATTCCCCAGGAATAGGATCAGCAGCATGTACATCACTAAAATTATCAACCATTGGAGCAACCTCTGGTTCAGGTTCTTCAGCCTTTTCTTCATCTTCAACTGTATAAGTTGAATCAACAAGTCCATCACCTTTATGCCCTTCAGCAGTAACTTCGGGGAAACTTTGTTCCAATAGCTGTTCATTTGTTCCATTTTCAGAACCTTTTTCACTTACAGTATCCGAAGCAGTAACATGATGGGCTCGGGTCATTTGATCAAAAATATACTGCTGCAAATTAAATTTTCTAAATAATAATAAGTCCATTTTAAAGAATTAAACTTACATGATTTGCTTCAAAATTCCCTAATTCTTCATCCAATGGAATATCTCGCGTTTCAACTCTTGGCAGATCTCTTGTCATTTCAATTAACGATTGAGAAGTTGGTAAATCTCCAGCAATTAACTCGGAGTGATCGACATCTGGAACTTCACGAAAAGGTGAAGCAGGAAGAATTTTTGCTTTTCTCAAGCTATGCAACTGTGCAACAGAAGCATTTGATTCTTCAGGTTCACTGGAAGTAGATGGTAAAGCTATTGGAACTCTTTCCAACGTCGTATCTACAGGACTCTAAATTTAATTAATGAAATAAGCATGCCATTCAAAAGCAAAGCTTACATGAAAAACAAAATTAATATTCATAAGGCAATCAAGCTTTTCCAGAAGTTGAATAACTAATTTTTGATTTCTCATAAAAGCATCTTTGAAATAATATCCTTCCAAAATCTTCGGCTTACATTGTGAGAATGCTGTGCAGTCAAAGTAAAGTGTATGTCTAAAAATATAAAAGTTAATCACAGAATAATCTTTTAATGAACAAACTTATTCAATCCATCTTTCAACCAAGCCAATGATAATGCACGATTTCTTTTTGTTTTCCATTCAGCTTGAAGATCAAGTTGTTGGAAGATTGGTAAAAAGTTTTTTACAAAATTCCAATAGCATTTTTCACCGTTTAATAATCTAAAAAGAAGAAAAATCAAATGCAATAGATTAAGATGATAAGACAAACCGATGAGAAAATATTGAATCCAAAGCTTTAAATGTTGCAACGGCATCAGGATGTGACGAATTGAATGTTCGATTTTGAGCTTCGCTGCGTTCTTCAATACCAATATATGCAGCACATAAATGTTCATAAAGATCTACAGCTCGATATTTTTGTCGTTGTTTCGGGGATAACCCTGAAGGAACAAAGTCATGATACATTGTAATAATTCATCAATTACAATTATAAACATGTATGACTCAAACAAATAAATGCTTTCGTTTAACGGCTAATCTTTTGGCGAAAGAAGACTTTTTGCCAAAATGCTGAAAAAAAGTATATTGATAAAAACGAAGATTACCTGAACCAAAAATTTGTGCAGAAGGAGTTGGAGGACGTTGATTAAAATGAACCAAAGCTGGACGACCAGCATTTTGAGTCCTTTGTTGATTATCATTTGATGAACCCAATTGATTAGGGTTAAGTAATTGTTGGGAAGTTGTAAACTGCATAACAGCTGGTTCAGATTCATCATCTGTTTGCTGCCTTGGAAATTCAAATGGATCCTGAAATTAATATATTTAAAAAATCTATTTAAGTTCGCTTCTATTTTAAATTGAATAACCAATGTTGAATTTATTAATACTTGTTTTTGTCCTTTGATCAAATTCGTTGGCAAGCCTTCATTTTTATCCGATGTTACAGTATCTCCACTTTCAATGTAATTTTCATATGCTGCGATATGAAGGGATAAAGTGCTGCTGGTGGTTGTGGCATTTGAAGAATCATTTTTCCACCTTTTCGTTTTAACAGTTTCTTCAGCTTCATCAAATGCAGTAAAGTATTTAAAAGATTTTGAATGTAAAGTATTTGATGATGGTTTATTCCATAGACGTTTTTCATCATTAAGAATTTGTGAATCTATTTTTAATGTTGCTGCAGTCCTTCGATAACTTTTGAGATAATCTCCAATTTTAAAAGTACACCAGCCGAAAATTCTCCTTTACTGTACAGTAATTTTTACAACTTGAACTATATTTTCATTAAAACGTATTCCACCAAAACTTTTTAAACGACCGTCACCGTCAAAAATTTTTATTTTACCGACGTTTTCGAACATGCTTAAGAAGCAGGAAAAAATACTTTCAGGTCGAAATTCGGCAAAATGCCGTTTTTACAGCATCGAGAATGCCAAAGTCGACATATTTTGTTTCCTACGGTATATATTCATCTTTAATCAGTTTTAGGTATAAATGCACCTATATAGGTTTTCGAGGTCGGTAAAAACGGCATTTTGCCGAATTTCGACCTGAAAGTATTTTTTCCTGCTTCTTAAGCATGTTCGAAAACGTCGGTAAAATAAAAAAATATACGATTTATACGATTTTTTGGCGGTGCCATTTTTGTCAAAATTTTAGAATAAATTGGTGGAATACGTTTTAAAATTATTGTATTTAAAGAACTGAAGCATTTATGCTTACCAAAATCTTTGCTTTTACTGATTGATTTGCTATATACAAGTGATACATTAAAACATTTATGATTTTGATTTAAATTGAAATTTGAAAATTGATTTTTTCCGTCAACATTTTGAAGAATTGATTGTTTCTTCAGCGGCACAAACTCGTCTTTTGTTGTCATGTTCTAAACCTTTTTTTACAAAAGTGCTTAATGAAATATAAATCAGTAACAAACGAAAAGAAACAACGATATTAATAAATTCAATGTTTTAAAAGATTTTTTAAAAAGTTCTTTTGCAGAATGGTTGTAAAAAACACAAAAAGGACGCGTCAATAGTCAAAAATGACGCAATATTAATGTTTTTTTTCAGAAAAAATACATATTGTCTATCCCAATAAACATTTTTTTAACCAAAAAAATTGCAATTCAGAGAAAAAGAATTTGAATTTGGCGCGTTTGGTACGGGGTAGTTATGGAATACTTACAATTTTCCCGAAAGTATTTATGATTTTCTTTAACTTTCGCGTTATGGGATGCTTACGGAAGAGTTATGGGTGAGTTATGGAATACCCTTCTTTTCTGTATACATTCTAACTGACTGTAATCTAAAATTTTAAAATTAAGAAATAAGGGCAACATATAAAGGCATATAATAATGATTTAAAAAATAAAAATTCAGTGTAGCCTTCGACAAAGTTGTGAGAGATTCATTTTATGCAAATTTGTTTTTTATACATTCATTTATATTTTTATTTGCATAAAATCAATGTATAAACGGGAGTATGAAAAAAAAAACATAATGTGAGTTGCAATTGCAAGTGTGATTGCGGTTGTTTTTTCTTCTTCCAAAAATTTGGCAAAAAATTGTTTCTGAAAATTCTACAACTAAAAAAGTAAGTTTTGATACAACAACCACTGTAAAAAAAGTAATACTTTTTATATCTTGTTTTAGATGACTGAGTATCCAATTTCTCTTGAATGGACCATTTATGAAGATCGTCTCAAAGCTATAAAAGATTCAACAAATAATGAAAAATTAGAAAGTGAAAAATTTACTGCTGTTCATGCTTCTGGGATTCAATATTATCTTGTTATTTATCCTAATGGACATAAAGCTACTCGTCGTGGACAAACATGGATTTTTTTATATTTGGAACGTGGAGATGAAACAGAAGTTGAAGCTGAATTTTCACTTTTAATTAAATCTACAAAGTGTGAAAGCAAATTGGGTTATATCTTTGTCGAAGATACTGGATGGGGTACTACTTGCTGTTTACTAACCGAACTCTTTGATTCAAACAAGAAATTTATTGTTGACGGGAAACTTACTGTAAAAGTTGAAGGAATTATCAAAGTTGATTCTGAAGCAAAGAATGAAATGAAAAATGCAAAATGTTATCGTGATTTTTGGGGCATTGGATTTGAAGATTTTTCAATTATTGCAGAACAGAAGGAATTGAAGGTACGTTTTTTAGCTTTTCTTTTCTCTTATCGTTCTTATATTAAAAATTTTTGTTTACGAATCTTTTTTTAGGTTCATAAAAATGTCCTTGCTGTTCAATCACCAGTTTTCGCTGCAATGTTTAATACTCAATTAAAAGAAGGAATTGAAAATAAGGTTGAAATTGGTGATTTTTCTTTTGAAACTGTTAAAGCTGCAATCAAAATTTGTTATCAATATGATGTTGAACCTGGTACTTCCATTGAAGATTCTTTTCCTCTTCTTCAATTCGCCGATAAATATGATATTGAAATTCTAAAGGTTGGGATCAAGAACATTTTTAAGATTACAATCACCACTTTGTTTTTAGAAAAAGATGCAAATTTATTTGGGGGATCAAATTACTGAAGCAAATGTCTGTGAAATTGCTAATCGTGCCATCATTGGTAATTGTTTGAAACTTCAAAACAAATGTCTTGATTTTATTTTGCTTTGCCTTAGAAAAAAGCCTGTACCAAAAATGGAACTTCTTGATAAGGATTTTTTAGTCAAAGTTTTGAATAATATGGCTGGTCGTCAATCTCGTACTTATTGATTTTTTCTTTTATTCTTTTGTGTTTTGAAAAAACATTTATTCGTTTTAATAATATCAGTATAAGAATGTATGTAAAATAAATGTATTATTAGTTGTATTTTTGTAACTTACTTTTTAGAGACGTTTTCTCTAGACTCCATTAACGGTATTATACAATGACGACATGACATCTTTGAGTCTCTCTGTAATATTTTAGACTGTTAACTAACATGTATTGATCCTCAGAATTTCTGCTATTTGAAATAGTTTTTCTTCTATTGTTCGATACCATCAGCCGATATTCGATAAGATACGGGACTATTGTATAAAGATGGACACATGCTTTTAGACCGCCCTGGGTCACGTCATGTTTTGTTTCGTGTTCCCCCAGGTAGAAATTGCCGAAAAAGAAGCAAGTAATGGCTTCGAAACCAAAAAACTTTCAAATTTTCACAACTTTTTAGGAAATTGATATTTCTTAAGGACGATTTTTAGCGTTTTTTCTCTATCCTCCTATCATCATCTACAGGTAATATGAAGTGCTACAGTTCCAAAATTCATATATAAAATTTGTCTGTATGGATTAATCTTAATTTTAAAATAAGCCCATTTTGTGTCTTTCAAAAACACGTTTTATATATCAATTTTAGGGTACTGTCATATATCATATTGCCACTTTATGATGACGCAATAAAAAAGGGTAACGTTTAAAATCACTCTTTAGAAATAATAGTAATATGATAAATAGGTGCCGAAATTTTATTGTTCTCTAAGCGATTGATTGTTTTTTTAGTAATTTCTACTAGACAAAACGAAATAAAACGTAAATTTAGCACAGTAACTTTTGAATTTGTTATTTCATGATATGATTCCTATTTAAAAATTTCATCTCCAAAAAATATTACAAAAGTTTCAAACGTGCTCTGATGAAGAAAAGCCTATAAATATTCTCAATCATTTGTTTATTAATGATGAAATTGGTATAGTAACTGCAAAAGTAGCACACAAAGATACAAAAAATAAAAGAATTCTTCTCTTACAATTTTATTGTATCCTTTTTTGTTTATTTCTAATTAATGTCAATCTTATTTTTTAATGGAACTATAATTTTTTTACCAAATATAGTTTATTCCCATAAAAACGGATACATAAATCCCAGACAATGAACTTTGCTTCAAATTATAGAATGGCTGTTTTTTAACACGTACCAAATATTTATTTTTTTATTTTCCAGTTAATTGAAGGGTAAAATTTGACTAATTAATAAAATAACACAAATGCGGAAACTTTGTAGCATTGTATATTTTTAAAGCACGTTTATGTTTAACTTTTAATTAACAGAACAAAGACGAAAGTTTATTGCAAAAAAGTTAAAGGCGCAATCTAATATAATCTATTTTGATGAGTTTTAAAATCATCTAGTTTTATCGTCAATTTGTTGTTATCCATTTTTTCGAAGGCTTACTTATGTGTCACAAATAAAGTTTTGGGGTTTTTCCTGTTTTTTTTCCTCTCTCTCTCTCTCTCTTTTTTAGTTCTGTTTTTATTTTCAATCAAAAAAAGGATAAAGAAAAAAATGAATCATTGCAAATATGAACAAAATTCTTGTTTTAATTGTTCTAAACGTAGCTGATCTAATAAATTTAATTTTTGATATTCTGGATTTTCCATATATTTTTCTCTTAACATTGTATTTACAGCAGATGCATGCTCTTCAACGGCAAAAATATGATGTTCATTTTCTTCTCCATTTTCTTCTTCTTCTTCCCCACAACCACCTGTTTCATTGAATGGATCGGTATTGGCTGCGCTTCGAAGTGTCCATGGTGACTCTTCAGAATCGTACGGTAAGGATGTTTGTTGAAAATTTGAAAATATATTTTCATTTGCATTTGTTGAACTATTATTATCGAGAGAAGAATGTGCGTTTAAAGTCCTACAATCTAAAAAAACAAAATCGCATATAAAAAACTGCTTTTTTTGTCTACAAATTTTGTTCTTTTTTTATCCCTTTTGGACTAAAGATTACCGTATTTAGATTTTTTGTTTTTTCCATTTACTTGACGTTTTTTGAATAAAACACAAAATGCTAAAAGTATCACAAATAAAGCACAGCCACAGCTTAATGCTACCGTATTCCCAGCATAGTCGTCTATAAAGTTTAATAAATTGTATTCTTTTCTTTCTTCTTTCTTAGAATAAATTAGTTTAGATAAAAGGTTAAAAAACCTTTTTTTTTCAGCCTTTTCTTATTACACTTACCATTTGCATAAGACGCTCGAAAAATTGCTGAAGGCTTTGAATCAGGGAATGGATTTCGAGAACTTCGAATTGTTAATTCCAAATTTGTTTTTGAATCACTTGATTTTGCCAAAATTTGCAATTGAAGCGGAAAATATGTTTCTTTTGTTTCTGCCTAAAAAAATATATTTTTGATATTTAATTATTATTTTTTTTATCAGGTTTTTTTCTCTTTTTCTCTCTCAAGGGTGTTATTTACCAAATCAGCAAAAGGTTGATGTGACGTTCGACGAAATGCAATTTTGTAGGTTTCTGCATTTGTGCTAGACTCCCACCGGAGTACATTATTTGAATCTAAGGTAACTTTTTTTGGTGGCTCTGGTCTGCTGCATACTGAAAAAAATATACAAACAAAGAAATGTACTTTTTTTTAATATAAATTAAATATCATGGTTTCTATTAATAAACACATACCGTTTTTAATTCCCAAAGTGCACAAAGTATTACCATATTTATTACTACTTTCAAGATGAAATTCATGAAATGAAAAAGGGGTATGCGTTTCAATGATTGCATTTGTCGTTGTTGAAAGATCTATGATAGACCAATCTTTGGATTCTTTCTTTCCATCATTATTGTTATCAATTTCACGATGATGTAGGCGGAAGTTTTGTAAAGAATTTCCATCATAACCAGGAATAAATGAAACATTAAAACCTGTTTCACCGAAACAATGAATTTCACTTTCTTTTGGGCATTGTGGACGAGTATTCTACAAAACAAATAACACATTTTTTAACAAGTTTGTTTATATTTTTCTCTCTTTTCAATTTTTATGTTGTCGTCACACAAAAAAATACATACTTTAACATAGAGCATTAAATCATGATGTACGGTGGCAACAGCATTCGATAAAATACATCGATAGTTACCGTAATCGGAATGAGAAATATTTGAAATTTGTAATATTTTGGTCGGATATCGAACCTACAAAGAAAACAATGAAAATAAAAATCATATGTGCACTTATGCTCTCTGTTTTTTTCTCTCCTTTTTTCCATTCATCAAGTGAATAAAAAACCTTAGTCACAATATTTGCGAATATATTACTCACCATCCTTCTTAACCAATATTGAACTGGAGGTGGATCACCAAAACCTGTGCATTCCATTTCAAAGTTTTCACCCACGTTTACGTAAGCTACTGGAGGAGGCTTTTTTGAAAATATTGGAGGTTCTTAAAAAAGTAGAAGGGAATTATTTCAGTTCGTTTTTTTTAATATTTTTGGATTAGTTCTTTTTTTTGTAGTGATTGAGCAAAAGCAAAAAAAGTCTGAGATGATTTTCTTTTTTGTATTTTGGATTTTTCAAAAGCAAAAAATAAAATGCTTTTTGTAAAATTAGGATTAATTTAAGATTACAAAAAATATCTGATGTACAATATACAATGTACAAAACATAATATATTTTAAAGAAATAATTAATTAATGAAATTAATTTACATACCTGAAACAATAACATGCATTTCAAGGACTTCACTTCCTCCAATTGAGTTAAATGCCTGACAACTATAAATTCCAGCATCATTAAATGTTGCATTAAAAATTTGTAAAGTTTGGCCTCTTGTGGGATTCAATGGCCGGCCATCTTTAATCCATTGAATAAATGTAGTTGGAGGATTTGAATCTACTTCGCAGCTGATGGTGCCATTCTTTTTCATTGCAACAATGTAAACTCTTTTGTTCGATGATTTTATTTTTGGTTTATCTGTTTTAAAAAAAAGAATTTTTAATCTTTACTCCTCATATTTGTATGATATATATCAATTCTTTAAAATGTTAAAAACTTCTTTTAATAGTCTAGGGAAAATTTAATATTTTTCAAAAAAATAATATTCATTTTGTGCTCTCTTTCATGAAACTATGAAACATTTTTGTATTTTACATTTTCTGAGAGCAAAAGATTAGCTTATTTGCAAAAAAACAAAAGCAAAAAAATATAGAAAGAAACAAAAAATTACTCACAATGAACATCGAGATAAGCCATAGATTTTGCGCTTGTTTCGAACCCATTATTTGCTTCACATGTATACCAACCAATGTCATTCTTATTGACAGAGCTAATTCCAAATTCTCCCTCCTATAAAACAATGCATTGTTGTATTTTTGTGTTTTTGTTTATATTAAATCTTTAATAATAAAGAAATCCCAATGGATTTTATGATTACTTGAATGTGAGATCGAAGACCAAGTTCTAAAGATATTATAGGAATTTTATCTTTGAACCATTGATATGTAATATTTGATGGATATCCTAATGCATCACAATGCCAAAAAACACTTGAACCTTCAATTACAGTTTTATTTGAGAGATCTTTCTTCATTGTTGCGCCATCTAAAAATTAAATGTTTTTTTAAGATTTAATGTTTCCACTTTTAAACAAAAATGACACAAACTTGCAAGTAAAATAACAATAGTTTTTTGAGTAGTTCCTTCAAAATTTGTTGCATGACATGTGTATTCGCCCTATAAAGGATGAAATAGAAGGAAACAATAGAATATATTTATCTTTTTCAAAAATCAACATCTTTCTCTCTCTTTTTTGACTTACAGTATCATTTTGTGTTAAATTTTCAAATGTCAACGTTGAATTAAGACTAAAAACTCTATTTGCCTAAAAAATTTGTGATCTTTGTATTTAAAATATAATGGTATATTTTGAAATGAAATTACCCTTGTCCATACAATTTCTGGGGGGGGTATACTACTTGCTTTACATTCTGTTTCAAATCTTTCATTTTTGCTTACAAAAAATATTTGACCGGAATATGGATTATGGATTATCGGACTTGCTGAAATCACAAAATTTCATTAAAAAATAATTCATTTATCCCTTTTTCCGTTTTATATCTCTCTTCATTTTTTTTGCATTTCTTAAGGTCAATCATTTATAAATGATTAAAAAAAAATCATCTGGTGTAAAACAAGTTTTTCTTTGTTTAATTTCAGGAAAAAATGAAGTAAAAATTAGGCCAACATACAGTAAATGGTGAGGCGAACAAGTGCCCCAAATTCGGGTGATGCTTTAGCGCCTCGAGTGAATTTTGTTAAAACGCATTGATATGTCGCATGATCAGTTTCATTAACTGCATGAAAAGTGATACCAAGATTTGAAGCTCTTGCAAGACGGCCTAAAAAATTGGATGGGAATATATATATGTTTAAAAGACTGACAAAAAAAGAAATGGAAGATTAGTCAAGGTCAAATTTTCAAGCTCTTTCTTTCTCTTTTTTTTTCATTTTTTCTATCTCTCTTCCTTAAAAACATGTCAATTATCGGTTCATCCGAAAATTGCGATTCATTATCGCCCTAAATTATTTGTGTGCTTTGTTTAACTGTTTTTATCCAACCTTTCAAAAAACCCCTAGGGTGTAATCTTTCATTGATATGTATGCATGTGTATGTAATAAGTATGAAATAATTTTTAAATAAGTTTAAAAACAAAAAAAAAGTCCAATCAGAGTTCAGGCATATGCCAATTCGTCAAAAAAATATATGAAAAGACGGAAAAAAAGAAGTAGAAAGAGTGAGATTTCTTTTACATCATTGTGTCAAAGTTTTTTTACCTCAAAAAAGAAAGGTCAAATAACAACAAAAATGAATGAAAAAAACTGAGAAAAAAAAATAGCAAAAAAGTACAGTTAATTAGTTATTTCTATACTTGTTTTTTTTATTTTCTCCGGTTTTTTTCCTTCTTTTATATTAAGAAACTTCTTTCTGCAACTTTTTTTGACTTTACCGGTTTACAATTTGCCACGACCTTTACGTCAAAGTCACGCAACGATAGTATTGAAGAAAACAAAGGGGAAGAAGAAAAAAGTGAAACCCAAGAACCCGTTATTATCATATTGAAGAGAAAAAAAATTGAAAAAGAGAAGAGCTAATGAGTCTTTCGTTGATTGAATCTTGCCCCTTACAGCAAAAAAGAGAGGGTTAAATTGTTTACAGTCCTAAAACTAACACCCTTTTTCTTCAAACTGTCTCTTTGATAAAAACTTCCTTTTTTCCATTTTTTTTTGGTCATTTTGAATAATTTTTGATATTCTAAAATTTATTTATGGCCACTGTAAATCCGATATCATTTTTAAGGAAAGCCAAGAAAAATAATCAACAACGTTTTCATCTCTTTTTTGTATTTTAAAAATCAAAAAATCTTTCGTCCTTTTATTTTTTGTCCCAACAAATCGCTTTTTCTTTTCATTTCTTACATCACAAATTCATTTGCCGCGGTATACTGTAATTTTGAAGGAGAAAAGAAAGAAAAGAAAGGAAAGACTAAAAGTCATTGATTTAATGCGATGAAAAATTTCCCTAAAATTCGGATAACTAAGCAGTTTAAAAATACTTATTTTTTGTCAACACACACACACACTATTACTCCAAAAAGCACTTATTTCAAATTCATGTTTATATACAAATTGTTTGCCATTTTTAGTATTATTAATGCAAATATTTGTAGTCTCAAAAATACTGCTTTTTGCATGAATCTTCTAAAATGTGTTTTTCATATCATTTATTGTTCAGATTTCTCAATGATTGCTTTTCTAAAATAAAGAATGATGGCATATCGCCAAATCAGATTTTAATGGATTCATATCTTCTTTTGGTGTGTGCAAAAATCATAGCTCGGAGAAAAATACGTTATTTTTCACGAATTAAAAATAAAGAGACAGAAAGACAGAGAAAGAGAGATATCGTAATCCAAAATGAAGAAGAAAAAAATTGAAAGTTTAAGTTGTAGTTTGTTTTTCTTCACGCCCCTTTGGGTACTTTTCTTTTGAGTATTATTTGGGCGGAGTTGGATCTGAGGAAAGGGTGTTAGTTACTAAAAAAGAGGAATAAAAAAAAACTTTCATTCCGACGAGCATCGGTTCTTTTTTATATCAGAAAAAGAGGAGGAGTGTTTTCTGTGTGTGTGAATTCTGTGATATATAAGTAAACAAAAATTTTTCATTAAAGCTGACAGTAGAAGATGCAGGATTTCAGTTTAATAGGTTATATGTTACATGCATATCTGAATCTTATATGCCTTTCACTATTTATTTATCCCTTTCTCGCATCCCAAATGAAAGTTATATCCTTCTTTTTTTCTGTTTTTTCCCCGTTTTATTTCATTAAATTAATTCAAAGAAGGTAATAGTTGAACTTAATTTTTAAATAACAACAACTCCTTGCTATTTTAACAATTTGTTTGTTTATTAAAGATAAAAATTTGAGACATTAAAACAATAATATATTACTTGCCTTAAGTTTTTCACTCTCTTCAATTACAAGAAGGTAAGCAAAGTTTACCGGACTCTTAAAAAATCAAAATAATTTTTTATGCTTTCTTTTTTCCTTCTTGCTCTTCTCTTTTTTTGCCGCTATAAGCAATAACGGGGCCCCTCCTTAAAGAAGACTTGACCGGTAAACTAACTTTAGCAATCTTTTTTATTTAGTACACAAACTTTCACTTTTTTTTTTATATTTCTAACCAACCGTTTTTCTCTATCTGCTATTTGTTGTTTCGGCAAATCACACAAAAATTTTTAAAAAAAAGAAAGAAGAAGAAAAGAACCAAAAAACGCACCTTTTGCAAAAAATTTTAAGCTTTTTATTGTGTGTATATTCGAGGACGTTTGTTATTAAAACATCCAAAACCCTAGATTATTGTTAAAGGACAAAATACTCAATTTTTTTGCATGAAAATAGCTTCCAAAAAATTGCAACGCTTTTTTCTCATTCATTTTTTTATTCGCCTAGTTCAACTCAATAGAATATATTTGAGCTAAAAGGTCGCGCGGATCAAAAAAAAATAAAGATACATTTTTGACACATTATTTCGGGAGTGGCAGAGAGAAAAAGAGAGAGAAAATGTCTAGGAACAACCTAATGCAACATCGGTCACTTTTTCTCTTTCAGACTCTTTCATTTTTTTTTATTTTGAGCTTACACGCATTTATAAAACAACATTTTTTTGAATAGGAATTTCGATATGTCTGTGATAAATATAAACCTCGAAAAAAATGCATCAATAAAAAAATGCTTTTTTATAAAAAAAGAAAAAAAAATTGTTACAAATGCCGATAACCAAAATATATATGTATATCGCTCTCTCGCTTTTTTTGATCGACCTTTCTCTCTCTACTTTTATCCCCTCTTTTTTTATTCTACAAATTGTTTAATTTTTTTGTTGTAAAACGCCAATCTCATTTTACGTGCAGACGTGTATTCAAAGATAGCCAAATGTTAAAATGTAAAAGGTTGGAAATATTGGCGCCTTATAGTTTTTTTCCTCTCGATTTGTTGCCACCTAACTCTTCCTTTCATTCATGTTTTTTTATATTTCAGAACGGAAGTAACACCCTCTTTCAATCTGCAATCGCTTTTGGTGTCGATATACCCAAGTAGCAGTAATAGTAGCAGCAGTCCAAACTGCGCAACAAACAAAGCATCTATCATTCCTTTGGTCCCACCCCAAAAAAAGAGGTGGTTACTCCTTTAACCTTTTCTTCTCCTTCAACAACACAACTCAGCTAAACTTTTTTTTCTTCTTCTTCTTTTTTCAACTGCGGGTGTGCCCCTTTCATCGTTGGTGGCGTTGTTGCTATCATTGTGAAATTTGAATTGAAACCAGTGATAATCAAAGGTTATTCAATTGTTGCTTGATTTTGAAAAAAAAAGAAACTGTAACATCAAACTGCTTTCTTATTTTGTCAACAATTCAATCAACAAAAGAAGAATCGCAACCATCAAAATATCTCATCTCATCTTTGAACAAAAAAGACGTTCAATAATACCATAGCTTTTATACTTCATTTGTGGTGGTTTAAAAAAAACGAAGCCAGCTACTACAATCATTTCTTCCGCATTTATTTCGATTTGAGCATCATCTTAACGCCCAAAAGTTATTTCATTTTTTTAACCTACTTCCTCCTTTTTTTTCATCCCGCAGTTCATCTTTTTTTGTGCTCTTGACTTTTTCCTACCACTCAGCAACAAAATCAAAATTATATTTTTTTTCTGCAATTACCACTACTATTGTTTTAAATCAATTTTAATTAAAATCTTTATTATTTGATTTCTATGTCATTTAAGATGGTCAATATTCCATTCCTTCTTGCATTTATTTTAATTTATGCCAATGGTGAAGCTGTTGATCAATGTTGCCGAAAGCATCAAGTTCCGGATATCTGTGTTAAAAAATTATGCAATCCTTCAAGTCCTCCCGGTGATTTTGATGTCTATGATATCTTTGAACGACGCAATAATTGCTCAAAACATTTAAAAACTATTGCGCAGTGTCTTGCAGACGGACGAAATCATTCACATTGCTGTGAGACAGAGGCAAAAGATCGTGAAGAGAATGCCTGCTTTGGTCTTTGTCAAGGCGAAGGTCTTGAAGATGCTTCATGGACCGGTTATCAAACATGCATTGCACTAAATTTAGCATCAATGTTTACATGCTTCCAAAAAGGTTATGATAATATTCCATCTGCTCCACAACGCCTCATTCCAACAATTGAAACATCAAAGCCAATTCAGCTTTCATGGGAAGCACCATTAATCAATTCTGATCTTGCTCATTATTATCAAGTTGTTTGTATTGAAAATGATTCAACTGTTACAACCAATTCAAAAATTGTTAAAGAAACTCGGGCCATGCATGTTACATTGGATGATCTTCAACCTGGAACAAAATATTATTGTTATGCCATTGCAGTTGCTCGTGATGGAAAGCGTCGTTCATTAGCTTCAGAAAAAATTCATTTTCAAACTGCTGGAAGTGCACCTCGAATGTTTGCATATCGCGATACTGTAAGTTCTCCAAAGAATGCTCCAACTGCAATTCTTGCATGCCGATTCCAAATTAGTGGTGCTCCAACAAAATTACGTCTTGAATGGCATCGTCGACAAGGTAAATCCTTTAAACAACTTGAAGGCTCTCGCTACAATCTTACCCATTATGTTTCTTCATATGGTAAACCCCGTGAATACGTCACAACTCTTGAAATTAAAAATATTAATCAAGATGATTATGCAACCTATCGCTGTCATGTTTCATATGAATTTGGAACTGCTCATGCCGATGTTCAACTCATTCAAGCAGAAACCAGTCGCCCAGACAGTCGACCTCCAGACACCCCATTTGCTTGTTGCAAATATCACGGAGTTGAGGGTCGTTGTATGAATATGTGTGGATTGGAAAATGAAGTTCGTCGGTCACCAAATATCCCTCAAAATTGCAGTACAGAAATTGGAAAAGTTCTTTCATGTGCAATGCCGGCTGTTGATGATAGTGCATGTTGTCTTCGATCAAGAGTTCCTCGAGCATGTATGTATCTCTGTGATAGCTTCCTTCCACCAAGTAGTGAAATGCCATCAGTATGCAAAAATCATTTGGATGATGTTGTTGAATGTCGATATAATGGTGCCCTTAAACGTCCTTCTGCTCCAAAAGATGTTAAAGTTTCTTCAAGTTCTGATGCACAAGTTCTTATAAATTGGAAAGATTCTGAACGAGCTGAAGTTTATCATGTTTATTGGCGAAAGCATCATTCAACATGGGAGAAAAAATCTGTTACAAGCACCAGCAAATCCATTTCTGGAGCTGATGAAGTTGTTGTTGTTGCAGCAAATTCTTTTGGCCTTTCACAACCTGTCAAATTGACAATGACAAATAACAAATGGCAAAGGGGAAAATAATTTGAAGAAAACACATACTATTTTTGTATTACTTTGAATGTTTTATTGTTTTAAGAAAATTTTCTTTAACTACTACTGTTTTTATTTCTTTCATTTTTTTCCTTCTGTCTCAGGGTTTCATTTACGAGCTTACTTCTTTTCTGTCTCTTTTCTGCACAAAACCTTTTTTTCAATTGTTTCCTAAACATTCTTAAAACTATATGTACTATAAGTTTGGTATTCTCTTTGTTGCTAACTGGTTAATATTTATTTTAGTATTATTATTATGATTAATTTATTTGTACCCGCATTTTTTTTGTTTATGTGTTTTTTTCTTCTCGAAAATTAATTAATTTGTTTTTTGGTCATCAGTTAATTTTGTCTTTAACAGCAATTGTTTTTTCTTTTTCTTCTTCATGCATTCCAATATTATTGTTGTTTACTTTTGTTGCAATAGCCCTTATATTTATATTATTATTCTAATATATAATATATAATAACAACCTCTTATCTATCTCTTTTTTAAAGATTGTCTCACTATGGGTTATATCCTAAAATAAAAAAAGCATACTTCTTTTTTTTAATAATATATTTGAGTTTAATGTTATTTATTGTTAAGAAAAAATGCGGGCCATCCTTTTCTTCCCAATAAAAAAAGCGTCACTGAAAAGCGTTTCTGCGCGTGTATTGCACTCCTCTGTCTGAACAAAAAAAAACTTACTTCTTTTTTTGTTTTTTTTTCCTTTTCTCTCTTTTCTCTTTATCGAAGGAAACCCCTAACGTTTTTAAACCATTTTTCTTATATATTTTTTTCTGTAGTCTGTTATTAGTTTATTTGTAATGAATAGAAAAATAAATGTAAATTGAAGAAAAAAAAAGTAGTATTGTTGGTAACATTTTGTACAAAAATTAATGTTGTTTTGTAAAAAAACAAAACCTTTTTTAACAAATAAAAAAGAATTAAATTAAATGACCGGGACACGACCGATTGTTTAGTTTTAGATTTTTTGTCAATAAAATTTCAAGAAGCATTTTCTTGACGCATGTCTGCAATGTCAAAAGTATTTACATTTTCAATTGATCTTTGCGATCTGTGGGGCCTTGGGTTTCTGTTCATTATTTTTAAATATATAAAGACAGAAGAGAGAGAGAGAAAGAAGAAAAAATGCAAGATGAAAAATAGAAAAAAAGAAGAAGGGGGACAACACAAAGGGGGTCGACAAGAAGAAGTGGCGAGACGAACGGCGAAAAATTTGTTGATGGGTGATAAATTTTTTCCACGTTTTTTCTATTTTTTGCAAGAAACAATAAATATAAATATATTGTTCGATTTTGACTTATGTGAGACATTTAACGCCTTTACCGCTGCCAACAAATTGATTTATAGCATTCTTCTTCTTTTTCTTTTTGTTTTGTACTTTTATGCCTTGAATCACCAAAAAAGGGAAGAAAAAAAGAAGAGAGAATTACAAAGCAAAACGAAAATATTTATTTCTTTTGCAGAAACAAATAAATAAGCAAAAAAGCCATTTGTTACAAAATATTGAACTCAACTTTTTGGCACATAAATACGTTTTTCCCAAAATATGATTAAAAAAGAGGGTTGAGTTCAATGCCCTTAATACTTAACTAAAATTCATGTGACTTTTAAATGCACAAAAATTTTTTTACAGAAATTTAAATCGATTTTTAACTGTCATTGACCGTTTATCAATTAAAAATACGAAATGTGTCTTTTTGTAAAATATTTTTTTTTGTTAAATTGTACAATTTAACAACAGTTTTTTTGTACAGTTAAAAACTTCAATGCTATTTTTTTTTCTCTCTCAACGTATGTCATCATCACCTGGGGAAATGTGATAATATTTTTTTCCGCATTCATTTACAAAAAAGCGACGAACTTCTTCGTTTTTTTCTTCATTTTGTTTTGCAATAGGTCAAGATCGTCCAAATCAGCAAGAATATTTTTGTTTTTAAAGAATTGGCAAAAAAAGACACATGTCGCGTGGAAAAAAACATAACCTCAAATTGGCGCCGTTTAATAAGATTTGTTATTTTCAAGGTTTTTAGTAGAAAAAAAATTAAAACACAAATATCAACGGAAATCGCTCTCAAGTTATCAACAACAAAAGATTAAAAACAGGTATTTAACAAAATAACTGTTTGAAAAAGGAGAAAAATATATAATAGAATTTCCTTATGGCGGGGTGTGGTGGTTGGGAGCAGCTCGTATCATCAAAAAGAGCGATATGTAAGATTGTTTAAGAATTAAATATGCTCAATGAATATAAAATTTTCATAGAATAAAAATGTGCAAAAAGAAAATAGAAATAATATTGTCGTATGACTTACCTTGAAGTTCAGCAACAGTAAACCCTGGATCATTGCCATATGCATTAAAAATTAATGAGCCTTCTTTCCGCCATTCCAATTCGTAATTACCGTTTGTGGGAACATTCAAATCACACGGTAAAGTAAGAGGTTGCTGGGCTTTTGCCCAAATGGTTTTTACCATTTTTTTGCCTAAAAAAGTAATATTTTCAAACAAAGTACAAAAAAAAACAATCCGCAATGTAATAATAAAAGTTAAGCCAATTATTGTTATTATATCTGCAAAAAAAAGTGAATCCGGAAAATGAGTTAAATTCTTTTTGAAAAAGGGGAAAGTACTTGAAAGGTCAACGACAGGCGCGAGCGCGTATACACTCATCCTCTCTCATAAGCATCTTTTGTTTCTGGTCAGCTGGTCACTTGAAAAGCTACTGCTATTCTTTCTTCCATTTTTTTCTGTGCCTCTGGACAGTGACTTTTAACTGTCGGTCACTTTTTTTTGCCTTTTTTTTTCGTTCAGGCGTGCCAAACTCGATAGTAATGAACATTAACGGCTGTCGAAAAGTTGATGTATTCACGCCATTCATTCAAAATAATTTCTTTCTTTTTTTTGTCAAATGTTTGGGGTCGCCTTCTAACTTTTGCTTGTCGACAATGAATTGTTTTGTCAATGAATACTTAAAAATTGCTTGCATACAATAAAAAAAATGAAGATGAAGTACACTCATGCTTTAAAAATTGTTGCTTTTGTTTTACATTTGTTATAATTTTTTATTATTATTAATATAATTAGTTTTCAAAAGAAGCTTTAAAGACAAAAAAAGAAAAACAAAGTTTCAAAGAAAAGATTTGATTTATGAGAGGTCAGAAGGAAGGAATTTTATTGGTTCCATCGTAAGTGCCTTTTATGTTGGAGAAAAAAACAAGTTTTTCTTTATTTCTTTTTGGATGACTGATTTACTGTAGCATTTTTTGATGAAGCTGTAGCAGAATTAATTTGAGTGGATTGTTGATGTTGTTGTTGTTGTTGCAGAGAATGTGTATTAGCAAGATATGCCAAATGCAATAAATAATTATTTTGTTGCTCATAAAACATTTTTTCATTTGAACAAAATCCATTATGAAATATATTGTTTTTATTTTGTAAATTATTTACATCAGTTGATTCAGGCATTGAAGGGAATGATGTCATATATGGTCCTGGAAAGAACATTCCAGTTGTTGAAATGGGATAATTTGAAGCATAAATATCATCCAAAAAACTGTCATCATCGCTGTCACTCAATGAATTAAGATCTGATTCACGAGCAAATGTCTTTTTAAGGATGCCTAAAAATTTATAATTTTTAACATTCCAATGTTAGAAATTCTGGCAAGAAATTCTGTTAAAATGAATTGTTAAAATTTTAAAAAATTCATTATTTACGTAAATTACATTAACTTGTTAAAAATCAAATTACCTGTATATTTCGTTTTGAATTTTTCAATCAACTTTTTGAGCTTACTTAATTCAAGTAAATGAATTCTTAGCATGTAAATAACATCAAAAACTAATTGATTAATTTCGTGATTTTGTTTACTGATTTCATTATCAGATGTTTTCGCTTTCAATTCATTAATCATCTGAAATCTTGTTTTTATTTTGTTTTTCATTATCCTATCGGTTAAATAATAAAATTAATCATTCATTGAATTATGTAAAACTTTAACAAGGTTTTTTATAAAATTTATCCATACTAGTACAAAAAGGACATTTACACTTTAATAATCCTTAGAGAAAAAAGTCCTCATCATTCATGTTTTAATGTTTGTGAAATGTTGGATTAAAGATTTCCGGACATTGATCAATGTTGACCAAGTTTTACACTTTCTTTTTTGATTTCACACGCAAAAGTAAATATCAAACATAAAAACTCATGGAAATTTTTTTGCTCTTTTTTTAAAATATAAAGTTTGCACAAAAAGTAACAAAATTGCTCGAGATTCTTCTTTTTTTTTGTTTATTGACCAATAACTTCTGCATGCTTTGTCTTCTTCTTTTTCTGGACAATAATCATGGACGGATTTTGTACTATTTTTTTTTCTAAATTCTTTAAACATTATTATGATTTAAGAATGCGCAAGAGAAAAAAAGAGGTGTGCTTAATCGTCAGTTTTTTTTTGTGCAAATCGGGAGTGCGAAAAAAAGGAAACACTTTGAAAGCAAAAAAAGCTACTTTCCTTCTTCTTCTTCTTCAACATCGAGGAAACTGCCCCTTGATGAAGGTATATGATTACGGAACCTGACTGTCCTTTTTATTCAAAGTTAACCCCTCTTTTTTTCTTTTTCATTATTTTGGTTCTTGATTGTTGCTTTGCTTTGAAGAATATTATTATTATTATTAAAAAAATGACCCTATTATTATTTTTCTTCTTTGGAGTGTTAATTACGGTAAGTTCCTTTTTTTCTTTTCAACAAGGTTTTTTTATTGCTTTTCTTTTTCTTGCCAAAAAAATGTTTGAACAAAAAAAGAGAGAAAAAAGATGACTTTGTTTCACCTAGTTTATCGTCATTAAACCATCAAAAATCATGTTTCAACGATTTTTGAAATTTTTAAATAAGGTCAAACGATGACCAAAAAAATGTCTTTAGCGCTTTGAAAAGATTTTTTTTTGTCTTCTATCAGTGTTCTATTTTAATTTATTTGTTTTTAGTCTAAAAAAGATTGCGCAAAAATGCTTTGAAAAAAAGTTTTTGATTTTCAAAAAAGGAGCAAAGTATAAAGAAATAAATTATTAAGTAAGAAAAAATAGATTGACAGCTTTAATAATAGAACAATAGCAGAAAAGATTTGCAAAAAAAATCTTGTTATTTTTAGGTTTGTGAAGCAGATAAATGTTGTAAATTGTATGTTTCTCCGCCTTCCACCGTACTTGTTCAACTTAAAAATCATAATATAATTGGTACCGTACCTCGGCAATCTCCACCAGCCCACTACAGGTGATTATTAATGAAAAAAGCTTTAAAGTGCTAATAGTTTTTTCTTTAGCTCTAATTTGGTACCACAAAGTGCAGCCCAAAACAATTATTTCTTAGTTAATTATCACGCAAATGGAAATCCTAATTTTGTTTACCATACAACACCCCCACAACCTCAAATGCAAATGCAAAATGGAATATATGGAGCCAATCAAGCATCGTACTGGCAGCAAGCCTATTATCAAACACCTGGATATCTTAAAACAGTTGAAGCCCCTCAAGCTGAACCTACTGTACAGCAAGGTGAAGCAAAAAAACAAGCAAACTATTACGTATCATCTGCTTATTTTGCAAATAGTACAGAAGAAAATGAAAACAATTCTCAACAAAAACCCGCAGTAATATCACAACATCAATTAGGAGATTATTTACGTACTGCAGGACATCCATCTTCAACATATAGCTTACCATCAATAACTGATGAAACCTCAGATGATGTATTTTCAAAGGACCCTCTAACACATACACCTTTTCCTATTGTAACACCTTCCTTGCCAAGCACTGCTTTTGTGAATAATGACAACCATGGAGGATCTAATAACCCTTCCCCTGCAACTTCAGAGATTCATTATCCTTCGACATCCCCGGTTGCTTTAAGTATTAACCAAGAAAACTCAAGAGATCTCAATACTGTAGTTAATAAAAAACAGCAACCTATAAAGTCATCATCAACCCATTCCGCTCATTTGGAATTAACCTCTCAAACAATACCTCAACATACAACTCTACTTCCAAATGACGCACTTGTTTCACTGCAAATTGATAAAAACAATAATGTTGTTCTGAAACATAATGCTGCAACTCCAAGCAATTCAGTCAACAAGCCAACTACAGTAACAAGCAAAAGCCAAACTCAAAGCTCAACAGGGCAACAAACATCTGCAAAAACTTCATCGACTGTTTCTGCCCAAAGCAGTACGACACCAATAAATCAACAGAAAAATACGACAAGTAATTTATCGCAAACTACAGCCCAAACTTCATCACCTCCTCAAACCACATCGGTAGAATCTAACACACCTTTGGAAACTTCAACAATATTTACTGTAATGCCAATGCACAGAGATGGTAATTACTTAAAGTTCTTTGTTCTATTATATTTCTAAAAATTTTTAGCTCAAAGATACGGTAATAATCCATATGAAGAAAATTCTGCAATAACCTTAAAATCAATAAGTGCGTTAATAAGTGAATTATTACAGTAAAATAAAATATTTTAGGTACAATTCAATTAACATTTATCATCACATACTTCATCCTCATCACCATCAGGTAAAAAAACATTTAAACGAAATTATTTTGGTTTGTATCTGTACATAATTAGTATCCAAATAACTCAAATAATTCTTAACTAATAAATAAGTAACAAACCTTAAAAACATCTTCAACATTAAAAAATTGTTCATCCAAAGTATTTGTTGCATGTTCACATTTTGATAATAATAGCTAAAGATTTTAACAGTAATATAGAATAGTTTATTTAAATTTTAAAAATGCACAAATATAAATGACATATATGAAAAATAAAAGAAATGTATACCTCAATTACAGGAAATAAATAATGTGATTTAATTTGATTTTGAATTTGAAGATTTTCTTCTTCATTCATTTTAGAAAATAGAAATAAATATATTATAACTAAAATAACAGAAATAAATGAATGTATTTAATCTTTTAAAAAGCAATCTTTGACAAAAAAAAATTTTCACGATTTTTTATGTTTGTTAAAAACAAGCAAACATGTGCAATTAAGAAGCAATAAAGAAGCTCTTCTTTTCTTTTTGCATTTTATATGCAAAGTGATACAAGGGTTGTTAATATCACAAGTGAGAGGAAAAGAGTTACCAAAAAAATTCTTAAATTTTATTGGTTCATGAAAGGTATCAAAAAGGGCAAAGGTACCAAATTTGGTTAATTTTGTAAAATATAAAAACGCATTTTGGAAACAAAAAAAGAAGAATTCCAACACTTAAGATGTCGAAATCATAGAAAAAAAATTCAGAAGCAGTCCGTTTTCTAGATTATATGGAACCTTATTTATAGACTCTCTTCAAATATAATTCAATTTTAAGGATAATGAAATAAACAGCAATAATTTTAAATGATTGATAAGCAAGCATCAACTGATAATAAAATGACAGAAGCGTTATTAGCTCTTCTAAGCCTTTCTTTTCAAAAACTAAAAGAAAAGCCACTTTTGAAGAAAAACATTCTTAAAACTTCCACTCCACAAAATGGTGATAAGCAAAGATTTATATAAAATAAATACATATATATGTTTTGATACCAAAAAACTTTTTTTTCAGAAACTTAAATAAAAAAAAATCAAAGCTCCACTTAACGAAAGATTTAAAGGCAACACTACTCCCGTTTATGTCGGTACAGATTGTCGCAATAAGATTAGAACAGGCGCCACAAACTCATAAAAGTGGTTAAAACAAAAAAAGAATAGATGGCCTCTGTAGGAAGCGAGAACAAGAAAAAGGAATCAGGGCGCTAATTTTTATTTTTGAAGGCAAAATAAAAGGAGTGCCGCTTTGAGTATACTCTCTCTCTCTTTTTTTTTATGACAATCGTGAGCAATCATTCTTTCTTTTCGCCACCTCATTTTTTTCTATGTTGTTAAATATGACACTAAATGAATTATAACTTTGTTGTTCGATTGCTTTTTCGGTGATAAATACATTCATTTCAAAAGAAAAAAAGAGTTATGAGATGTATGTATGTGTACATAATTATTGACGAGTTTCTTTTGACCATAAATCTTGAAGACGGATATGTTTACATTCTTTTGAATTCCACCAACCATTTAGATCATGATAGACTTTTCGAGGAGCAAAATGATAGAGACTGCAAAACCGCTCAAAAGCATTGTAATTTGAACTTTTATAGATTTTCTTCCATTCAAAAAACTTTTTGTATAATTCTGGATCTTGATCAATTTTATGCAAATATCTGAAACTCTTAAGATATTACGATAGTTATAAGACAAGACGAACTCAGCAAGGTCATTGGCACTTTCAAAATCACCGTAATAAATGTATGAATTTGGTGGTAAAGCCTTTTCATAATCGGTTTGAGGTGCACCATAAACGATAGGAATGAGATCAAAGCTGTAAATTTATTCCATTACATGTGTTTTTAAGCTCGCAAAAACTTACGAAAAAGCATTTCTAAAAACCTTTTCAGTGATGTATTCATCACAATTTGAATTTTCAAAGCTTAAATAATAGCGATAATCATTTTTTAAGATTTGAGAGAAATCTGCAGCATTAAGTTCTTGTCGACCACATTTTCCAAACGCATCTACTTTGTAAACTGAAGAAAGTTGTTCAGCAAGTTGTCGTCGAGAATTTGAAGTCCAGCAATTTGATGCTATCCAAACAGCTGCATTTGGTTTATCTAAATGATTACGGTAAGACACATTTTAAGCTTAATTTTATACCCATATTTATACGATATTTCTTTACATCAGTATTTTGAACTTCCTGATATCCACCGTATTTTGTGATGATATCAGCATCACTTCGATATGAAGCTGTATAATTGACCTAAAACCTCAAAATGGATTTGTTTGAATTCATATCATTTTTTACTTTGCCATCAAAAGAAGAAACATTTTTAGTATTTTCTGGACTTTCCATAAAATGCATAACCCAAATTTGTTGTTGTGGTCGAGCAAAATTATGAAAAAGTTCATGATCCCCTTGCGTGTTAATCAAAACAATATCCGCTTGAGTTGCAAAAGAAACATTAGTGAAAACTTCAACTTGACAAAATGCACCAAAATAAATTTCTGGGTAATGACCTGGGGCATAAACATTTATTTTTTTACCCTGAAACAATTCCATGTCTTATTTCGATTTTTTTCGATAAAAAACTTACATTATAATTCACATTTTGATAAGCAAAAGTTCTTTCATCAGCATTATCCAAATGACAATCAGAAACCAATAAATTTTCTTCATTACTCGAAATATTGTAATCAATTCGATAAAAAGGACATGAATCAAACCGCTTTGGACGTGCAAAATGATCTGGAACATTATTTCTCATGGGCCAATAAATGTCAGGAAGTAGAAGGGGATCTTTTTTATAATTTTCCAAATCAGAGCCCCCATTTCGATAACTAATAATTAGTTCGAAAATGCAAAACTAAAATAATGAGTTTATTTTTAAAAAAAATTAAGATATCATCAAACTATTGCTGCCATTCCAACAAAAACAACCAAGAACATGACGCAAACAATTATCAATCGTCTCCAAGTTTCAGGATTATGTAAACGATTTCTTTGAAAATCCATTTCCGGCTTCTTCCTTTTAGGTACTTCAATAAATGGGATATTCCTAAAATGATTTATACTTTTTTTAAAAAAGTATACTATTTATACTATACTTTTTTGAAAAAGAGTATTTTTGAGAATTTTTTTCAGTTTAATAAATGTAAAAAATCCAAAAAGTATGTATATTTATATTATCAAAAAAAGTAAAACAAGGAAAAACATTTTGGGGGTGTCAGAAAGAGAACAAAAGAAATTTGGGGGTGTTAAGATTTTTCAAGAAATTCTAATATCCAGAAAAATAATTGTTACCTTTCAAGAAGTCTTGTGTTTGAAAGTAATAAATAACAATGGAATCAAAACCAAACAGTGTACTTTTCACGTGCCTTATTTCCTACTGTATTTGCAAATTTCAAAATTTTAAGAAAAAATGCTTCTATGATTTATTTATACTAGGGGTGACCCGCCCCCGCGGGGCGGCCACCCAAGATTCTTTCAACTTTTTTAAAACACATGCAAATTTTGTCATATCACAATTTGTAGGGCAAAGTTTGATTTACGATTTTCTTTTACATGCAAATTTCTAGTTTTTATTTTTCGTTTTGTGAACGAAAAAATAAAAGCGTTACAAACCAACGAACATTCTCCATTTATTTGTGGGAATATACAGGGTGATTCAAGAAAAAGTCCGATTAAACAATAAGATATTTAACATATTCTTTGTTTTTGAAGAAAGTGAATGAAATTAATCAGACTTTTCCTTGAATCACCTTGTATGTACTTCTTTCATGTTTTTCATTTATGCAAATTTTAACAAGATTTAAGTAGTATTAGCTTAAATAGCCGTTTTCTTTAATCCTTTTGTATTATAAATTGACTTACCTGAATTCCATTTCAATTTCTTTGAAACCAGACATATTACAAATCATATTGCAGAATAATATAGTTAGAATAATTAAAATTGTTTTTATGCGATAAAATGTCAATCAAGGGTCAACTCATCCTAAAATGCTTAAAGTGGATAAATAAAATGAACCACCTGTTATAAATCAAATTAGTATAAAAAGCAAGATTAAAAGCTAAAAATCTAAAACTATATTAAAGTTTCAAAGTATAATAGTGCAAAAAAGAAAATTCATTTTATTTTACAAAACACAAAACAGATGTTAAAAATGGGGTTCAATTCAACGCAGAGTAGCCTCAAAACTTTGAGATTTCTATTAAATTGAATGAAAAACCAAGAAAACTTTTACAAGTTTTTTTTCATAATTTACGCTTTATTAGTAAATCAAACAAAACAAACTTTAAAATATCTATAAAGAATTAGATTTTTCCACTAGCTTTTTTAGACGTGCCCTTCTGAAAATTATGAAAACAAAGAAAAAAGTGGTGACATCAAATGTGTTACAATTAAACAACATTATTAAAGTCTTTTTTGTGAATAATTATAACTAATGGAGTCATTGAAAGTTTTGATTTTTAGGCAACAATAAATAATTATCTTAATAATTATAATTTGCAGCTAAATTGTGTTTGCAAGCTTTTACAGGCAGTTAAAATGCATATTTTATGTGATAAGTGTTGTTTAAAAATAGATTAAAAGTTTTTCTAATAAATTAATTTTTTTGCCTTTATTTGTTTGTTCTGTGTATATTGTGGTAAATAAATGTTTTGCCCTTTTATAACAATGTGTTCTTTTTTCATTTTTCAATATTGCCCCCGTAGAAATATTTTTAACACATGTTCTGTTTCCTTTTTTTTACATATTTTAATTCCATAATACTGTATTCATACTACTGTAAAAACAAAAAAGCCAGCGTAAATTCATTGCTCATTTATTTTTATAAAAAACAGAACTGATACAAAAAAAGCGCAACAATTTTTTAAAATAAATTTGACAGTGATCTTTAACAAAAAGGGTTAGGTGTGAAAAAAAGAAAGGAAATGATTTAAAAATTACAATTTTAAAAAATGGCAAAAAAAATATGAATCTCCTTTCGATGATTTTTTATTTCCTATTATACTACCTTTTTAACGAAAGAATTAGGAATAACCAAAAAATGGCAAAAAAAAAGCTATAACTAATAAAACATTTTTAGAAAACAAAAATTCTGAATGTTGCGTATTTTTCTTTTAAAGCATTATTTTTAAAAGGGATAATAAAATAAAACTGGAATGAAACATATATGTAACAATAATAATATTAAGAAAAAAATGAAACAAAGATTTTATATTTTTTTGTAACTTTTTAAGAAAAAAATATTTTTAAATAATAATAATAATGAATAAAAAAATAGGCCATATTGGCAGCATTTTGAATGAGCTTGATTTTTTTGAGGTTTTAAAGAATATCACATTTTGATTTTTCAGCCCATGGATTGATTCGTTTATCAACAGGATTTACAAGTGGATCTTGCTCTTGCTGACTTTCAATATATCGTTTCATTCTAAAAATAAATATATAATATTTTGAAGTAAAGTCAGCAGCAGCAAAAAAGAAGAAATTAATTGTTGTCAACTTACTCTGCCGCGGATGCAGATATTGGTGATCGCTGAATATTAAGTTGATGACGTAAACTGTCAACACTGCGTTGCATATCAGTTTTATCCATTTTTGCAAATAAGTAAAATTTAAAATATAATTATTATTAATAAAAAAATATGTATATAAATAAAATAATTGGTTTGAGCTTTAACACACAATGTTCTTACTTTTGCAATGTAATTTTAACAAAAACTGAAAAAGAAGAGATAATTATTAAAAATTGTTTAATTGTTTTGAAAGAAAAAAAACGTAAACTTTTAGGAATTGTTTACCCAAATATTTTATGTACAAACACGAATGACAAAAGAGAATTATAACTTCGTCGAAAACAAAGTAGAAAAAATTCGCGCATTTGGATGTCCCAATTCAAAATTTTCAACACTAAGAAATTTGAAAAAAACTTTCAATGTTGATATTATAAGAAAAAGCTGGCATTTAAAAAAGAAAAAAAGAAGGAATTAAAATACTTTTTAAAATGAAATCTTAAAGACCAAATATGCTTAGAATCATTTAATTTCCTATTATTTTCGAAAATAGAGAGAGTTGCCATTTTGGCATTTTTGCGTAAAACAATGGCAAATAGCTTTTTCTTTTAATGTATTAGAAAAAAGAGAGCCAAGATATTTAACTTAAAATGAAAAAAATGAGGTCATAAAAAGAGATTAAAAATAGAATAAACTAAATAAAAACCGCCTGAGAATTAGCCTACATTGATAAATAACAATAATATAAAAAAAAACCTATAAGTAATTTAATCATTAATATTAAAGTAATAAAAAAAAAGTGTGTTTTAAAATGTCACATATGCTAATTATGAATCAATGGAAGCAATTTTAGGACAAAGAAATATAAAAATGTACAAAAAATTAAAGAAACGAATCATCGTCATCTATGTATGTGGCTGTTGTTTCTTCTCTTCATCAAAAAAAGAAGAGAGAAAAAAGAAAAAATATATTTCACAAGCTTCTCCCTGTGCTTCTTTTTTTCTCTTCATGTTTAATGTTCTTTTTTTTCTCAAAGCAGCTAAAAATAATAATAATAGACAATTGTTGTTAAAAGAGAAGACAAAAAATCTGCTGTGCTTCATCGTCTTTAAAAGAAGCATCCAAAAAACTAATGAAAAATTTTTCAAGAGAAAAAAAAAACTAATTTTAAAAGAAAAATATATATTTCTTTAAAGTACAAAAAAAAGATATATAATTTATACCAGAAAAAAGAAGAAGAAAAAAGTTTATTTCAAAAGGGGGAGAAAAAAGGCATTATTTCCTTGGCTATTTTTTTCCGTTCAGTAAGCTATTGGAGGAGCTCCCCCGAAGCCAAGGAGCACATGTAAAATCGATTTGCAAGACGCTCGTCAATTTTCAATGTCGGCTAAAAAAAGGGGAGGAGGAGGACACACAAGGGCAGAGGCGCACATCGCTCAATTTTTTTTTGATGCTCGACTTTGGGCTCTCCATTTTTTCTTCTTCTTCTTCCGGGAGCTCTTTTTGTTACCCCCCTTCCGAACATCACCCCCCGAAAGTGGAAAATATATATAAGCTCACTGGGGGCAACGATAGACTCTTAAACAACGACGATGTTGTCGACGACGACGACGAAAACGAAAACGACCGCCAATGAGACTACTGGGCATAAAAAAGCTTGTCTTCAAAAATATTTTTTCAAAGTGGTATATAGTTGCAAACGGCGCCCCTGAAACATTCATCCTTGAATAGCCTGTCCGCCACTTGCAGCTGCTGCCAACTTTTTTTCTTCTTTGCTTTTCCCTCTTCTTCTTTTTTTTCGTGCAACGGATTAGCCAAAAAAATGTATTTTTTCTTTTTTAAATTAAAAATAGCCCTATTATTTTTTTATCCAAAAACTTTGTTTGGGTTACAGTTTTTTTATTCTCTGTTCTAAGATTTATATCTCGAATAAATAAAACCAAAAAACAAGCTTTCCTTAAAGAATTTTTGTGTATCCTCAAAGGCAAAGTAAAAAAATGAAGTGAAACATTCTAAAAAAGAAGAAAGCTTCCTCCAAAAGCAAACATATAATTAATGACTCAATTTTGTCCAAAAACATAAAAAAAGAAGCAATTCATTTCATTAAAGATAAAGAAGAAAGCAACCCAACACTTTTTTCTATCATCTTTTAATCAACAGAAAAAAAGAAACCTTAACTTTTTATTCTACAAAAAAAATGAAATGAAGGTTAAAAAAGATGAGCTAATATAATATCGGACGTTTTATTTTGTTGTCTGCTTTAAACAACAAAAAACTAAGGAAAAATAAAAGTGAAAAGGAAAATATCGCGCAAAAGCACTTAAATTGAAAGTGAGAAATTTGATAGACAAAAACAGAAAACAATGTATGCAAGAAAAAGAAGAAAGGAGAGAAATAAAAAAGATGAAGAGAGAAAATATTGCATTTTTTTCATCATGAATTTTTTTGGGAAGCCTTCCTTTACTACTTTACTCATCTCATCACATCACTGTGGTTGAAAAGGTAACAAACATACAACAAAAACTTCTTCTTTTCTATTTTTCTTAAATTCAGTTTTTTTATGTGTTTTGAATTTGAACTATGATTTTGTATTTTTTTATACATGTATGTGAAATAATGTTTTTAAACAGTAGTAATAATTTGCACACAAAAAAAATTTAAACGTTTTTAATTTCTTTATAATTATTTCAATTTCAAAAATTAAAACCGTTTTTGAACAATATGAATGACAGCAAATGAAATAAAAAAACTGATACAAAACAGAATGAGAGATAGAGAGAGAGAAAGAAGATATCAGAGAAATGAAAATATCGGTTTTGATTAAAGCATTAAAGCAAGAAGACAAAGAAATGAAGTAACAGTAGAGAGAACATGAAATCCCAAGAAAAAAAGGGTTACATTCACACAAGCATGCGGTAAGATGCGGCTGTTGTGATGATATCTGAATCTGGGTCGAATTTAGCGATTTTCTGGCGTATAAAATTTTTTTTTATTTCTTTCTTGCGCAGTTTCGGATTTACCCCCTATTTTTTCTGGAATAAGATTGTAGAAAAAGTGAGGAGAGAAAGAGAGAAAGAGCCGAAACAGTACTGGAAGACGACGCACTACGCTATTTAACCCCCTTAGGGCGTTCAAATAATAGCGACAACATGCAGCGCGAGTACATGATCAACGGAAGCTTCTCTCTCTCTCTTCTCTCTTTCTACGCAATAAACGGGAAATAAAGATATATTCCTTTTAAAAACTTTTTATTTTCATCTGCCTTTCTCTTTCTCTCATTCTTTCTTGATCTTCTACGTCGTATTTGAATTCATTTAGTTTGACAGGGGTCTTGAAAGAATGAAAAAAAATAGAATTTCAACAAAACTGTGTCCCTTTTTGCTGATTTTGATTTTGTCTGATCTCCTTCCTTCTTTAGTAGCAAGCGAAAGATAGATTCACCAACTCCTGTGAGATCAAAAAAAAAGTTAAGGCGGCGCAGAAATTTTATATGAATCGAATCTCACCCTTTTTGATGATCCTGGAATGTGCGATTAAAAGAAAGAAAAGAAAGTCAGAAGGGGATAACGGTTTTTTTGTTTGCTTACAATGTTTACTAATCATTTATTCAATTTTTTTAATAATAATAACTATCTATGCGTGTAATTTCTTTTTTCCAAACCACCTCAATTAACCAGTAACACTCAGTTTTCTTCTTTTTTTTGATTCTGTTTGATCCGTTTTCTTTTGTTCTGAAATTTGTTTTTGTTTGTGGCGACAAAACTTATGTATTTTTTTCTACATTTCTACATCCTTATTTTTTGATGACTAGTTTTTTCTTGCAGGTATGAGGTTTAGATTTTTGATATTTCTTTTATTAATATCATTAATAAAGTGTATAGCTGAAGATGTAAATGTAGATATTAAAGGTAATTTCATCAAAAAAAATTGTAATTACTGTAGATGCCTTCTTTTTATAGCCGAGTCATCGGTGGCACCTGTACCTGAACCAGTGAGTGAACCAGAACCAAATTCATCTGATGAAAACAAACAACCTATTGCATCACCTGAACCCCTACCCGAACCTGAAGCTTCTCCAGAGCCTGTTGCAGAACCCGAACCAACAGCAGAGCCAGAGCCTGAACCAACTGTTGAACCCGAACCCAAGGCCGAACCTGAACCCAATTCTGGTCATGAATCAATTTCCGATATGGCCATGGAAGGACTTGAAAGTGAGCTTTCAGAACTTCCAAAACAATCTGATACAGTACCTGAAGAGCATATGATAAGTCCACAACAGCCCCTTCCAGTTCCTGTTACTGATGAAACATCCATTCCCCCAATGAGTCATATGCCTGTTAATCTGGAAGACGTCAGCTCAGAAGATTATGGAACATATGAAGAACAGGTTTTTTCATTTTTAAAAAATAAATGGATTTTTTTAATCTTAAGCTGTCGCTATTTTTTAGAGCAAACCAGATAACGTCGACAATGACGCGATTCAACAATTAGTCGATCGATTTTTGAATAAAGGAAATTTGGAAAATGATAAAACTGAAAAGCTAAATAAAGATGTTGAAGCACTTATTGGATCATCACAATATTGGAAAACTGATTCAATCAAGGTTTTTTGATTTTGTTGAGAAAAAATATTTTGATCAATAAAATTCTTTTTAAGGAAGAAGGTTCAATTAAAGACAATACTGTTGCAGCCGATTGGGTACAAGGATATAATGCAGAAGCACAAAAAATTCTTAAACTTGTTGCTGTTGCAGGATGGAATTATTTTACTTCTGTTTCTTCCGATACTAAGCAAATCTTGGAAGAAGCTGAAGATGGCTTACGAATGTTTATGAGTGCTTCATCAAAACAAGCCCGACAATTTGATATTGCATCAATCACAGATTCCATCACAAAACGACAAATTGAATTAATAAGTGTTGAAGGGATGAGTGCATTGAGTAATGAAAAATTCATGGAATACAATAATATTCTTTCAACAATTAATAAAGTTTTTACTGCAACTGATATTTGTGAAGTTGAAGGACAAAAAACTCCATGCCTTCTTAAATTCTCTGATTTACGAGCATCAATTGCAAATAGCCGAGATCCAGAAAAAATCCTTAATTTATGGAAATCTTGGAGAAATACAGTTGGAAAAGATATGACAAAAAATTATCGTCAACTTATTGATTTAACGAATGAAGGTGCAAAACTAAATGGCTTTGAACATGCTGGTCAAATGTGGTTAAGTCCATTTGATCTTTCAACAAAACAACGAAAACGTGAAATTGATTTAATGGCAGAAATTGATAAAGTTTATACTCAAATTGAACCACTTTATAAACAAGTTTGTTCTGATTTCTTTTTTGAAAATTTGACCGAGTTTTCGCTTTCAGTTACATGCTTATGTTAGAAGAGAAATCGCAGCTATTTATGATGGAATTCCATCGATTACCCGTGACGGAGCAATTCCTGTTCATTTATTGAGTAATCTTAATTAATAAAAAATAAAAGAGATTTTGATTTTTTCAATTTTCAGAAGGAGTTAATGGAGATGATTGGAGTCAACATTATGAAGATACCAAACCTTTTAATGCAGATGATGATATTCCAGAAGAAGTTCTTCGATCAATGAAAAAACAAAATTTTACAGCAAAAGCAATGTTTACCAAGGTGATATTTTGTAACTTTTTTTAATTGCATTTTTTAAACATTACCTATTTTAAGGCATACCGATTCATGAAATTCTTAGGTTTTGAAAGATTACCAAAAACATTTTGGAATAAATCTGTCTTTTCTCGAATTTGGACCAATGAAATGATTTGTAATCCTGCAACAGCATATGACATGATGGATGGTATTGATTATCGGTATGTTTTACTTTTGCATTTTGGATTACTATATTCAAAATATTTTAGTGTTAAAGCTTGTGCACAAGTTGGTGCTCCTGATTTTATTGAAGCTCATCAGCTTTTGGCTCAACTCTATTACAAATATTCATCACGTCGTCAACCCCTTTTACTTCGGGATGCTCCAAACCCATCATTAATGAAAGCAATTGAAAAAGTTTTTGGAATAATTGCTGGAAATCCTGATTATATGAAGTCACAAAAATTGGTTGGAGCAAATGCAATGAGAGATGAAGCAATTATGGTTAATCGGCTTTATAAAGAAGCTCTGTCAGAACTTGTTAAACTTCCATTTGATATTGTTGTTGATAAATGGCGTTTTGGAGTTTTTGATAATCAATATGATGAAACAAAATGGAATGCAGTTTGGTGGAAATTACGGTAATTTTAAAATTTTGTTTTAAAAAATTACGGTTAAATTTTTTTAGGGAAAAATATCAAGGTGTTAGTTTACCCCTTGAAGCTGGAGAAGCAACTGAATATGATGCCGTTACATCTCCAGGTGTTGCTCGACAACATTCACCTGCAATGAAACATTTTGTTAGTTATGTTATTCAATTCCAAATTTTGGATGCATTATGTATGGGTGACAGTACACCTTTGGTAATATAGATCTTTTAGTTGAATTCAAATTATCTTTGACATCTTAATTTTAGAGTGAAGGATGTATCCCAAAAATGAATCAAGTTAAAAAGCTTATTTCTGCAATGGAAAAAGGATCAGAATTTGATTGGCTTGATGCTTTAGAAGTTATTACCGGGTCTCGAAAACTTGATGCTACTCCGATGCTTCTTTACTATGAACCACTTCATAATTGGCTTCTTACTGCAAATAAAAAAGATAATGCTTATGTTGGATGGGATGGTCCAGGAAAGCCATTTGCAAAAGAGGAACTTCCAATTTTGACAAATGCTGAATCAGGATCAGATGCAATTCCAGCTGAAGAAAATATTGCATATCCAGGAGATTCATGCTCAAATGGTCAAGAATGCCTTTTAGAGTCAACTTGTAACGGTACAATTTGTGTATGCAATGAAGGACTTTTTACTCTTCATATTAGTAATACATATAATTGTGTACAAGGTAATCCTGCTGATGCTGGATTTGGAAATGGTGATAATCTTGTTATTGGATTATATCCAAATGAGAAATCTAATCAATCAACAGAAACGGGTATTCAAACAACAACTTCTGTGCCAAAGCATAATAATGCTGCTGCTTCAACAACAACCATTCCAAACCTCATGACTATTGTTTTATTCTTTATTATTTTTTGTAACTTTTAAAAATTAAATATTTATATTTGTAAAAAAAATTGAATAAGAATAAATGATTTTAATATTAAAATGCCATATGTAGTATTTTCGTTCATAAAATTACAGTAATTCATGTTGAAAAAAGGAAGTCTTGACCATTTCCATCATCTCAAATTTATTCATTTATGCCGATGGAGGAATTCTGAACTCATTAATTAAAAAAACTATGTCCGAAATTAAACTTGTAAATAAATAAATAAAAAGCAAACGAACAAATATTTAAATTAAAAACCAAAATTTAATTCAGCAAATATGTAATTCAAAAAAAATTGTCGCAGGATTCACACCCAACCTAGCATCAAAATTTTAGAATTTTCATATTTAATGACCAGTGAATTCGGATCAATTATATTTGTTGTTATTATTATTATAAAAAATGAAATTACTAAATACGGTACCAAAGTTGTTGACAAAATACAAAAAAAATCTCGACACGAAGAATTTGCTTGTCGCTTTTTAAATAAACGTTTAACATTTTATTTTAAGTTGTGTAAAAAATAAAAAGAGAAATGCTTTAAATTTAGTAATAATTATTATTAATCTTTTTTTCATATATAATGGATAATAACGGAAGTGAAATTCGACAAGGTTTTCTTTGTCCATTTTGCTTTCGAGATCTTTGTGATTCAAATGCATTGTACAAACACGTGGAAGAGAATCATCAAGAAACTTCATCACTTAATAACGATGCAATAGATGCTTTAAAAGGTTTGTTATTAATTCTTTTCATGGAATATTTTATAGCAAGGCTTTTTAGGAGCTTTTGGAAGAGCAAAACAAAAGATATTAAAGATAGATTTTTCAACAATTGCTGGAACTAGTCAATCAAGAGAAGATTTACGAGAAACTTCACCAAATTATGTTTATTTTGAAGAAGAAACTCAAACCCTTGGTAGGATTTTTGCTTATTTTATATCCCTTTTAACATTGCTTTTTTATAGGAATTCATCGGAGCTTAAAATCCATATTTATTAGTGATCGTGATAAATGTGTAAATACTGTAGCTGTTGATACAAATAATCTTATTATAAGGCTTGATAAATTAATCAATGATTGTCCTGATGAAGCTACACGTAAGGGTACTTTATTTTATTTATTCATAAGAAATTTCAATAACAATTTAATTTATTCCAGATTTTGAAAAAGAAACTGTTCCATGGACAGCTGATAATACTTCTGCATGTCAATCTTGTTCAGCAAAATTTTATCTAACTCGACGAAAACATCATTGTAGACTTTGTGGAAATGTTATTTGTACAGATTGCTCAAAATTTTTGCCATTTGTAGTTGCACGTAAGTCTGATATTATTAATTTTTTTGATACTTATTGAATATTTTAGAGAAGTTGACAAATCCTGCGTTTACAGCTACTGAAATCAGTTCCTTCAAGAAACCTTCTACCGGTTTGCCAAGGTTTAGTGATTCTGCTGTGAAAAAGCAAACAACAAAATTGTTATCCTCTTTGGGAATTGAAGCATCAAAATTTGGAATTGAACAACAGCCCAATGTAAAATGATTGACTCATTGTTTATGTATTTGATTTATTGATATTTATTTAGGCTGAAGAACAATCACTTCGAGTCTGTTCAAAATGTAAAAAATTACTTGAAAGACGTCAAGAAGCAATGGATCAAATGTCAATGCCTTCAATATTTGTTGATATGTATGAAAAACTTTGTCAACTTATTACTCAAGTTTCAAATTTATCACCTTCTTACAAAAGAATGGCAGCATCTTTGAAGTAATTTTTATATATTTTTGTACTGATTATAACTTAGGATTTAGAAATGGTGAAAGTATGTATACCTTAGAAGCAGCAATACAATTGCGTAAAAAGCTTGGCTCTTTACAACATGAAATTCAAAGTTTAAGTGAAAGAATTGAAAAATGGGGTTTACAAGGTGATCCATTAGCTCCAAAGCCAACTCCAAGAGAACTTATTCTGAGAGGAAATATTCGATATTCAGCAATTTCAGCGTTGCAGGTAATTATTATCATAACTGTTGCTGCGTTAAAAACTGGTTTTTTAGGAATCTGTTCTTGATATGCCTGAACTTCCAAGCAAAGAGGAATATCAAGAATTGAAAGAAAAACATAAAGAAAAAGTTCGTCGACAACTTGAAGAAGAAAAAGAGATTAATGGCATTCGGGTATGTATATTAAGCTTACTTTTCAAAAAATATATTTTTATTTTAGTCATATCCATCAAATCCTGTCTTAACACGTGATCGAAGTATTAGCCCTCGACATACAGAAAGAAGGAAACCTTTAAAGACGAGTTCATCATTTAGTAGTCTTCAAAATGAAGGTGGTTGGACACCTGAACCATCAAATACTGCTTTTCATTACAATCCATTTGTTGAAGATGAACCTGAAATAAACCCTGTGCAACAACAATATATCATTATTAAAAGGTATACTTTTTTAATTACCGTATCGTTATTTTATTTTTTTTAAATTTTAGTTATCTCAAACAAGCGGCCGAATCGGGTAGATTGGAAGAATTGGAAATGCTTGAAAAAAATCTTAAAGATATTGAAAATGAATTAAAGAGATTGAATTTAAGTACTCCAAGAACTGATTAGTTAATTTTATGAGCAATTTTTAATTTATTACGTTTGTGCAAAAGAAAGAATAAAATATATTTATTGATTACAGTATACCTTCTTTTTTTACGATTAAAGCTAGAAGATCTTTTTTTTGGTCGTTCGTGATCAACTAAAAAACATGCATGTTAAATAATTAATTAATGACTTTTGTCTCTCTCTTTCTTTAATGAACTTTTGTTTTTGAAGTAATTGCAAGTCATAACATGGCCGCCATCAAGCTTTTATGCCTTTATCTTTCCTCTATTGTTCTTGCTAGAATTGCATATATTTTTAGGGACAAATAAAAAAGAAAATGTGTAAGGCGACAGTTGGTGTCGAATTCCAAAATTCTTGAGCCTTTTTTTGTCTTAATTCCACCCTCCAAATTTATCAGTTTTTTTTGTGGATTGAATATATAAAAAAACGAACACGGCTGTTGAACGATATTCCAAAAAAAATGCTTTTGGAATAAATGTTTCCATTTTTTCTTATCCATCCATTATCTGCTGTATAAAAAATACATATTAACTTTCTTACCCTTTCTAGAAAAAATATATTTTAGTTATTGAATCTAGTAAAAGCTTCTTTTATGATAGGTCATTTTAAATGTAAAGTAGAAAATGCCGCTCGAAAAAAAAACTTTTATTTTTTTATTACTTATAAATAGTTTTAAGCCACATATTTTTTTACTTTTCGTCGATGTTATTCAATTCGTTGGTCAAAAGTTGATCTCACTCAAAATAAAAGACAGCTGACCTATTGATAGACATTTGGCACTACTTTATTTTTTTTTTCAAAGTAGCGCAAATAATATGATTGAATAACAAAAATAAAGTATTTTTAGAAATATTTTTTGGAACGCAGCATTTAATTTTTTTGACATTTATTTTAAGGTTCTTTTTGAGGGTCGCGTTCAGGTACTCAAAAATTTTGAGTTTTGTTTAAAATCGGCATATTTGTTTTTTAAAGCCAAACCCTGGGGTTACTGTAGTTTCGAAAATTCTGATTGTTGTAAATTATAAAATTGATCAATTTTTTCTTATTAAACATGCGTTTTTAAAGATTATTTGACATTGAAAAATTGGTATTCATCCACTATTTTCCCTTTCAAATTTTTAATAGCTAAAATGACTAATCATTCATTCACCGGATATTGACAATCCTTAAAACTTCCGTTTATGCAATCGGCAAGAACATCTTTTTTATTATTATTAGAGTTCTTTTACCTACAATCGGTTATTTTTGGACTAAAAATGTCCTTTTGTTACTCTTTCAAAGGAGGGGAAAAAGTGCTCATTGTTAAACAAGAAAAAAAATAAGAAAGCGCCGAAAACGTTCGTCTCAACAAATTTTTTAATGGCGATTAGCCGGCCATCAGTTGAGTAAGCGATTGCTTGCTCAGTTCTTTCTTATCCACCAACAGCCGGGAGGAAAAAAGAAAGAAAGAGAGGGAGAAATTGGTCATGTATTGTTTTTAAAAATTTGAAACAAAAATGCTGTTTTTTTGTTCGTGTTCATTGGATTTTTTTGCATGTGAAATTTTGAAATTTTGTTCAAATTTTTATACTTTTTTTTAGAAACTTGGGAGATCAGGATTCCTGATTCAGAAAGTACTTAAAAATGGACGAAACAGACAATGATGCAATGCTACAGTATGCCTTATTTAATTGGAAATTAAATAAATTATTAAATTGGTTATAGATTATTGGAGCCATCTCCACAATTAATAGCAGCAGAAGTGGATCTCCTTGAAAATCGGATATGGGTGGCAGATGCTGAATTAGCATATCGAATGTGTAATGTCGTTGAAGAAAGAGATGGAAAAGTGACTGTTGGGTTTCGGGATGAACAAGGATTCTATGAAAAAGTTTGTATTTTATTTAAATTTTCCATCAATATTTTTTGAAATTCTTTTTTTAAACTGATATTAGTTTTTTTGTTAAACGATTCAAATCTATGTTTTGTGATTTAAGCTATCAATTTTCGAACGAAGCTTTACAATTTTTGATACTCAAAAAAAAGTGACCAGCGTTAATCCATCATTCCGAAATAGCCATTTTTTTCCTTTATTTTTCTCTTAAGCAAGTAGTAACATATTTTTGAGGGATTTAAAGAAAAGAAGGAACAAATTGTTTTTCAAAATTATGGCATTTAAAAATCAAAAAAATATGATATAATAAATTTTGAAGAAGTTGAAAAAAGTTTTAATGAATTCCATATTGCAGCGAACAGTTATAAAAAAGAATACTCAAGCAACAAGTTTATCACATTTTTGTTCAGATATGTGCAATTTGACAGAATTAAATGAAGCATCTGTTTTGCATACAATTCGTCGAAGATATGATGAGAAATTGATTCATGTAAAAAGCTTTTTTTATTTTATGGGTTTAAAATATCGGTAAAACCCCTATCTTTTTTTGCAGACATATTCCGGTTTATTTTGTGTTGTTATAAATCCATGGACAGTTATTCCAACATTATATTCACCAGAAATGATTAAATATTATTCTGAGCAATCAAAAATCCAACAAATTATGCCTCCACACATTTATTCAGTTGCTCAAAATGCATATGATGGCATTTTACAAGGTGGTAATAATCAAAGTGTTTTAATTACGTATGTGTACTCCTTTTTATGGGATACTGTAAAGATTTACCTAATTGTTATAGAGGTGAAAGTGGAGCAGGCAAAACAGAAAATACAAAAAAAATTATTGAATATTTAATTTGTGCTTCTGATCCAAATTATTTGGAAAATAGAAAAAAGGCCCGTTCCATTGATTCTGCGGTTATTAATTCTGGAATTGCCCTTGAGGCATTTTCAAATGCAAAAACTATTCACAACAATAACAGCTCCAGATTGGTAATTGGCTTTGCATAAATTATTACTACATAAGTGATTATTTTAGGGTAAATTTATTAAAATTGATTTCAATTCACATGGTAAATTAATATCAGCCAAAATTGAATGCTGTTAGTTTAACAAAACATTTTTATCAAAATTAGAAATTTTCAACATTTTAGATTTACTTGAAAAATCTCGTGTTGTATCCCAAAATAAAGGCGATAGAAATTTTCACATTTTCTATCAACTTTTATCCAATGCATTCCCGGATTCTTTGAGATCTTCCTTACTTTTAAAAAAGTCAGCAGCAAACTATAAAATTTTGAATCAAGGTGGTGATATCTTTGATAAAAGTATTGACGATATTTCTTGTGGCCATGAAACTGATGTATGAGTTTTGTTTATCCGAAAAGCAATCATTAATTTTAATTTTTGTTTAGCGTGCCCTTGATCAACTTGGATTTAGTTCAACGGAAAAGCAATGGATTTTTCAAATAATTGCAACTTGTATTTTAATCGGTGAAATTCGATTTGGTGAAAGATCTGGAATGGATTATAGTTTTGTTGAAAGTATGACAGAAGTTGAACAAGTTACAAAATTAATGGAAGTTAAATCTTCAAAGCTTGTTGATGCTTTAACACAACCAACAATAAAAGTTGGAGAAAATTTGATACGAAAAAATCAGAATCTTAAAAAAACTTTATATTCTGCAGCAGGATTGCAGAAGGTTTTATATGAAAGACTTTTTAAATGGATCGTTGAAAAATGTAATGATGCAATTGACCAAACACAATCTCGTAAGTATTATTGATTTTTTTAAAACAGTTAAAATATATATTGATTACTGTAGAAGAAGAATCAGCGAATTTTATCGGTGTCCTTGATATGGCTGGATTTGAAATTATGACAGTAAGAAATTTAATAAATATTACTACAGTATCAAGTAAATTTTTCAGAGAAATAGTTTTGAACAATTTTGTATTAATTACACCAATGAAAAACTTCAACAATTCTTTAATCATTTTATGTTTGTTAAAGAACAAGCCGAATACATGAATGAATGCATTGAATGGAATCAAGTTGATTATGGTGATGATCTTCAACAAACAATTGATTTAGTTGAAAAACCAATGGGTTTATTGTCTTATTTGCAAGAAGAATGTATTGTTCCAAATGGATCGGATACTTCTTTATTGGAAAAAATGGTTCGAAATTTAGCTGATACTGGAGTGTTTCAAAAAGCTAAACAATCAACAAAGTAATTTTTAAAAGATAAATATCTTGGTAATATATATAAATTTTACAGAAATACAACAATAAGTCATTTTTCTGTACAGCACTATGCAGGACAAGTTAATTACAATATCGATGGATGGGTTGAAAAGAACAGAGATCTTGTTGATCAATGCCTCCTCGAAGTTCTTTCAAGTTCCTCTCATTCACTCATCAGCAAATTATTCCCTCAAACACCAAAAATAGAAGAGATGACCCGGTCAAGAAGAGGTTCATTAACAACTGCTACCGTAACCCATGTCTACAAGGTTCGCAAACATCTTTTATTAATTATTGCACAAAAACATGTTTAGGAACAATTATCAAATTTACTTCAAACTTTAAATTCTACATCTGCACATTTTATTAGATGTATTGTTCCAAATTATGAAAGACAACCTTTTAAAATTACTGGACCTTTGGTACTTCATCAACTTAAATGCAATGGCGTACTTGAAGGAATTCGAATTTGCCGAAGAGGTTATCCCAATCGATTGCCATTTACTGAATTTATTCATCGATATAAATTACTTGCTGGCAAAGAATTTAACAAAAATTCATCAGATTCTCCAAGAGCGGCATGCGAAATACTGTGTGAACTTTTAGAAATTGATGAAGACAGATATCAAATTGGCAAAACTAAAGTCTTCTGTCGAGTTGGGTTAATATCAGATGTAAGGAAAAATTAGAAAATGATTACAATTTAAATTTTAAAAATTTTAGCTTGAAAATCAACGAAAAGAACACATTAATGGCATGATTACTGGAATCCAAGCACATATTAGATGGTATCATGCACAAATAGTTCTTAATGAAAAACACGAAAAATGGTACAGCATCATCTTTAAAAAATAATCTTTTGATTAGCATATTTTTAGGAATGCATTAATAACAATTCAGAAAAATGTTAAAGCATTTTGTAAACTTGCTGATTGGCCATGGTTTAAAATATGGGGAAATGTTCGACAAGTTATTCCAATGAATCGAGAAAAGGAGAAAATTGTTGAGCTTGAAGAAGCAAATCAACAATTGCTTGAAAAATTAGAAAAACTTGAAGAACAAAATGCAGAGTTGGAAGAAACGAAAGAAGATGTTGAACAAGAGCTTGAAACAGTAAGCTAAAAATCAAAATAAAACTATGCATTTTTCCATTTTTCAGCTAAAAGAAGAAAAGCTTGAAGCTCAAAAGAAAGCTGAAACATTCCAAAGTGAAGTAAAAAGGAATGAAGGGTTATTGGAACTTATGGAAAAGAAATTCGATGAACAACATGCAAAAATAATGAAACTTTCTTCAATACAAAAAGAAAATGAAACAAATCTTGAACGACTCGAATCTGAAAAAGATACAATGGAATCACAACTTGAAACTGTAAGAATCTATGATAATTTATAAATAGATCATTGAACTTTTAGTTACGTGAAAAATATAATAATGAAAAAACACTCCGGGAAAATTTGGAAGAAGAATTTGAAGATTTGAAGCAAAGAGTTGAAGTTGCTGAAAGAAAAGAGCAACAAGCTCGAGATGAATTAGATGAAATAAAAAATCAAATTTCTGAGTAAATCTTTTATTCATTTTGTTATTTATTGATAATTAAATGTTAAACTTGTAGAGCTGAAAGCAAAGCAGAAAGTTGGCAAGAACGATGTCAAAGGCAAAGTTCAACAATTAGCGAACTTCAACATAATGTTTCAGATTTAAACGTTAGTTTTTTTCCCTTTCTCTATTTTTTTAGAGAAAAATGAGACCCAAGCGAAAATGCAAAATCAAAAGACCACCCACGACGTTTGTAACCTTTCTCTTCCTTTTTGAAAGCAAAGAGGACTGAATTTTTGCAGTGGCAAAAATAAAAGAGATTTTTTAAGGAAAAAATAAATGGTTTTGATGCAACTCTTCATAAAGAAAAAAGTGCTCGAAGAAAATGTGAAATTGAAATGGATTCTATGGAGGAAACCATTGCACATTTAACAGAAAGCTTAGAAAAAAATGAACTTAGAAAAGATGGAATGGTAAAAAACTGTTACTGTAAATTATGGTAGATAGTTTGTTAAAATTTCAGAAAGAGCAAATGAGAATTAAAGATAATCAAATTAAAAAGTTGGAGAAGAAATTAGAGGAAAAAACTGATGAAATGGATTCATGCATTGCCGAGTTGAAGAAAATGCACAAAACTGCTTTAACAGAATTGCAAAATCAAAATGATGAACTTAAAAGAAAAAGCAAAAAGTATGAGATACTGTATAATAGAAATAATTACAGTAACACCCTTTTAGATTGGAATCCGAAAATGAAAATCAGAAAATGCGATTAACAGATAGAGAAAGTTCTGTAGAATCTGATTCCATGTGTAAGTTGCAATCGTACAAGTACAAACAAATACACCAATCACCCTTTTAAGCACGGCCAGGTAGTCGAATGTCCCATTCTATTCATTCATCATTGGGAAGCCGACAATATTCAACTACTTCACTTTGTAGTTCAGCGCTAAGCCACAGTATGACAAGTTCATCAATTCGAACTCTTGGTGGTGCTCGATCAACAACAGATTACGGTAGCGGTACAGGTACTCGTTCACCGTATGATTTAATTCGAGATTCATCATCTGTTATTCGAAGTCCATCATATTCAAGATTAACAAGATCAAATACACAAGGTGATGAATATACAAATTTAATGCGAACTCCTTCAACTTCACAAATGCAAGCAAAGGAAAGACAAATTCAAGAATTGGAGAAAAAGCTTTCAACCGCAAATACAGATTATCAGTTATTGAAGCGGGAAGTTGATGTTTATAAAACTCAATTACAAGAAGCTGAAAGAAATAAAGAATTGCTTACAAAGCAACTAAAAGCAGCAAATGATAAAATTAATGAAAGTGCAAAAGAGTTAAAAAGTGAAGAAAAAAGAGCTCAACAATTGGAGCAAAATATTACAAAACTTACCCGAGACATCGAAACTTGGAAAACAAAGCATGAAGAAGCCATCATTGAATCAAAGAATGATATCGTTGCAGAAAAGTTTGTTACAAAATTGGTAAAAGAACTGTTAAAAGAACATTTTTAGAAAGAAGCATCAAGATCGAATTAATACCTTAACACATGAATATGAAATGAAAATTCAACAAGCAATTTTGCAAGCTAAAGCTGATAACAAATTACAAACAGATTTAATTGAAGCTCAAGCACAACTGGATCGAGCAATTGCTCAGATAAATCAACTTGAAAAGATGTCAAAATCTCAAGTAATAATTGTTTGAACAAAATTAATAAAGGATCTTATTTGTAACAATTTTTAGTTTAACATTGGTGAAAATTGGGAGCAACAGTATCGTGGAGCTTTGCTTGAAATGGAAGAACTTCGAGACGAAAATGTTACGTTAAAGACAAAGATCAGAAGACAATATAAACAGATTGAACTTTTAACACGTGAGATTCAGAAACAGCTCTTTTTTAACCTAAGTGATCCATAAAAAATATCTTTTTTTAGAACAATCCGAGTTAGACAGTATTGTTAGTGATCTTGAAAGCAAAGTTGACAAATTTCAAGGAAGAATTCTCGAATCATCTATGCATGAATCGTATAATGATTAATCCCAAACATATTTGTTTTAGTTTATTATATATATTTTGTTGAAAATCGAGTAATTTTTATTCATTTGTTAGATAATAAACCGGTGTTTAATTCATAATATTAATTACAAGAAGCTAATCATACAAAAGAATTATCTATTCTACAGTTCAAAACAATTTTAAAGATTCTTTTTCCATTCTTCAACAAGTTCTTCAGGAGAAGATTCACCTCTCTGAAAATAAATTAGTTACAGTATTGAATTAAAAACAGATGTGTACAAACCTCAATCTTCATACGAGCACCATCATCAATAACTTCGCCACTATCATTGACAACTTTAACAGCTGGAATAGTTTTAACTTCATATTTCTTTATTAAATTTCTAAAAAGAGAGTACGTGTTAAAACTTATTAAACAAAAATAATTTAAGAAAAGACACACTGAATCTCATCACCATAAGGAACATAGTACCAATCAGGCAAAGATTTTTTATAATATTCTAATTGATCTTCAGCAGATCGATCACGTGAAATCCAAACAACATTTAAATCCTTTCCTTTGTAATTTTCATAGAATTCACGAATTTTTGGAGTAAACATTTTACATGATCGACACCATCCAGCAGAGAAATACAAGATTAATGGCTATAATTGTTAAAGAAATTATAAAACAATGAATAAAATTTTACATACCTTGTTACTAAGTTTGCTCGCATCAGCAGATCCATCACCACGTTTAAGAGGTATGCTTCCAAGAAAATGTTTACCCGATGTAGAGCAAGTTGATGCATAACGTGAAAAATGAAAAATTCCTTGTGGACGAAGTAAAGGTGCAATCATAATTCAGAACTAAAAATATGATGACAAATAAATAATTCCAATAAGATCACTTTTCGAAATGTATCTATTTAAAGAAGCAAAAATACACGAAAAATTGTTTACTTTAAAAGAGTGATCAAAATTGTTTTTTTTTGTTGTTTGTTAACGTAAAAAACAACAACAAACAAATGTGAAATTTGTCTAGTAACGAAAAGAAAACTTTAAAAAAACTTGAAAAAAATTGCAGTGATGAATTACTTTATTAAAATTAAGCACATACATAATATATCGTTAACTCTTATACATAAACATAATTAATTTAAACTCTTATACATAAACAAAATTAATTACAAAAGTCATAAATAAAATACTAAGTACACTAATAATCATAAATTGAATTTTATATTCCAAAATAAAATCCAAAAAAGTTGGATGCAGTGGTTCAGGTGGAAGGCGATAGTAACGTTGCATACTTGCAAGAAAAATATCACTAAAAATGAATGATTAAAGAGAATACTGTATAAAGAAAGAACCTACGGTTTTTGTCGTCTACGGATTTCATAATTGCTATCCGTCCATTCAACTTTTTTCAATTCAATTTTATCCAATTCATCATATTGCATTGCACGAGCTTCATCAGGGGAATATCCTGCATTTATTGCAACAAGAGCATCAGTTAGAGAGATTGGAGGAGGTTCAGGATGACATATGGTTTTACAAAAAGCAGCATAAGATGATTGAGGAGAGGAAGCAAAAGCTAAATAAAAATTTTATTAAATGTCAAAAAAAATAAATACATACCGTAAACATTTGGACGATTTTTTCTTAAGCGATAATTGCAATCACTTTCAATTTGTGGATTAGTACTACAAGAAAAATTACTCATTGTAGCAGAACAAAATAATAATGAAGAAGGTGATAATATTGGAGCAGCATGTAAAAAACAATAAAAGCGTGGACGTCCAGGATCATCAAATGTTTGAAGGCGAGATAACAGTGATGAATTTCCAGGTGGACCAGCAAAAACAGTATCAGCATCTTGAGTTGCTTCAGGTAAACCAGCAGGTATAGTTGATGACGTTGAAGTTGTAGGTCTTGTACGTTTAATACTATTTTTACGACGAGGGTAATGTAAAAAAAGATTCAATGGTCTTTTTTTACCACCAGGAAGTGCATATCGTACACCACGAAGAATAAGGAGCTCCTTCAAAGCTTGATAAACTTCTTCCAAAAGTTGGCGTTCAGCTGCTACAAGCACTTCATAATTATTAGATATTTCTTTGATCACGGGTACAACATTTATCCGCAATTCTATAAAAAACAATATTAAAAAAGTAACAATATTTTTAAAAAAACATACTTTTCTTTTTTCCTTTTAAATATGAAGAAACACGAGATGGAACAGCAAAATCAGTATCAGCATTTTGAGTTGCTTCAGTAAAAGCAGCAGACGATGTTGAAGTTGTTGATCTTGTACGTTTAACACAATTTTTACGATGAGGATAGTAGAGAAATACAGTAAGAGGTCTTTTTCTACCATCAAGAAGTGTAAAGCGAACACCACGAAGAATAAGGAGCTCCTTCAAAGCTTGATAAACTTCTTCCAAAAGTTGGCGTTCAGCTGCTACAAGCACTTCATAATTATTTGGTATCTCCTTGATCACGGGTACAACATTTATCCGCAATTCTATAAAAAACAATATTAAAAAAGTAACAAAATATAAAAAAAGTAACAATATTTAAAAAAAAACATACTTTTCTTTACAGTCTTCGAGACAGATGGCTGAGCTAAAATTGATTTGAGTTTTGCTGAAGCATCTAAAAAATTGCATTAAATAAAGATTTATGAATTCAAAGAAACCATACCTTTTTCAGGACGAATTGAATTATTATTATTCTTCATTCCACCACGGGTTACAGAGATAAATTTGAACCAGATGTGGTGAAGTTGCTTCCAAACAAAAATCAACGACAAAAATGTCGAAAATGAAAAAGATCGTGGAAGCATTTCTTATGCAAATTTTCAAAAAAACATAATTTTTTGTCTTGAATAAAAAACATATACAAATTTCCGATGATAAAAAATTGCAGCCAGAAAATCTTGTGATATAATTTTCATTTTTTAACGAAATTGAACAAATTAATACAAAATTTTTCAAGTTACAGTAAGACATTTTGTAATCGTTTTTCAAAGCTTTTAGTGATTGTTCGTTTTCGTAAAAACTCAATGACTGCAATTTAGTGTTTCTTTGTTTTTTATATTGTACAGAAAGATTCTACCATTTTAATGATATTCTATAATTTACAACACCATAAAAATTTTTTTACAGACAAAAAAAATCTTACTGATGTATTAAAAATGAATGTTTCAAAAATTTCAAGCATTCTTTGGTATTATAATTTTCTTAATGATGAGTGTAAATTTAATGATACATTTTGAATTATCAAATACGTTTTGCTACCGCATACCAAAATTTGTGAAAGGGGTATACTTTTGTATCTTATTATTTGCATACAAAGAAATAATAATTTGCCATTTAAGGTTTTATTTTTAATTAATATGTGCAGAATTATTTTTCAAAAAAATAAGTTTTTTTGTTGCATGAAATCATCATGAGCACAAAAGCGACACAAACGGTGATGTTAAACCTTTTATTTATTTTCTTTTTGCTTCCGTCAAGGACGGCACTTTTTCCTTTTATTCCAACATGGCATGCCTGCCATATGCATGTGGCTTCGTTCTTTGGTTTTAAAAAAATACTTTTTTTTCTTTTCTTTTTTCTGTTAAGCTATTTGTTTGGTTACTTTGTTTGTTGCCGCTTATTGATTTACCAAATATGAATTTGAAAAAAATTAAAAAATGGTTTAAAACTTTATATCTTATTTTTAAAAAATATTGATCATTGCTGTCTTTTTGATAAAATCTGATAAGATTTTGTGTTACTTTTTGAAAACAATTCCAAACTTCCGTATTTCAATGTAATTTTAAAAAAAAGTTTTTTTTGAGAAAAACCGAATTTTTTGGCCAAAGAATGTTTCAAATAAAAATAAAACAATTACATTTCTTTCTTTCTTTTTCTCTTTTGTTCAGCAGCCATTTTTTTTTGTCTGCTTTTAAAGGGTTTTTCTTTCTTTCGAAAGAGAAAAAGCTTAAAAACTCTTGGGATGCGCTTCCTCAAGAAAAAGAAAAAAAGAGGAAAAAACTCGTTTCTAAATTGACGAATTTTTGTGGACCAACAGGAAGGCTAACGGTCAAACTGGCTTCATCTTTCTATCATCTTTTTTCATCATTGGCCTAAAAAAAGTTTTTTCTTTTGCGCGATTGAAAGTGCGATCTGTAAAAGAGAAATAAAAAAAAGAAAGGAAAGGAAACGGGAATATATCGTTGGTGATGGATGGATTTTGTCGCATAAAGATGAAGGAATGAAGATAGCAGGGTTTCAATCTCTTATCATTTTTACATATGTGTGTGCAAAATTTATATATTTTTTGTTATAATAGTTGCGTATATTTGGATAAGAGATTAAGAAAAAAATCCTATCATAATATATATTATTGTTACATCGTTTTTTCTTTCATTCAATGAATGTCTTATCAAATAAATTAAAACCCTATTATTTTTTTGATGACATTCTGAACCCCAACCTCCCATGAAGTTTCTGTAGCTTTTTTGTGCTCTTTTTTTAATCTTGCAAATAAAGGATTGGTTTATTAAGATGAGAATTTCAAAGATAAGGACAAAAACGTCATTATTTGATTTAAACCATTTTTTTGTATTTGTTTTCAAATCCTTTGAAAGCTTTTTTTAGATTTCTTTTTCACTGCAAAAGCAGATGCAATTTTTTAAAAAATACAAAAAATTTCAAATTATAGCTTTATATCTTATTATATCTCCTTAATTTAATTATTTTAATTCATAGAGAAAAAGAATATATCAGTTTTTTTTGTTGAAATATACTGTGGGGCCTCCGACCTTTGAACGAGTAAAATCAAGAACAAAAGGGGGAAGAAAAAAGGGGAAAAAGAAAAAGGGGTTGCTGCTTTGCAATGACTTCACTTGCATAGAGAAAGGATGCGTGGCAGGTTGAGTGCATATATTTTTTGCATCTAACTGCGACTTTTTTTAGGCCTTAGGGCGGCGCTTTTTTTCTCTTTGAGGAACGCTGCTTTGGCTTAAAAAAGGAATAGAATAAAAAGTGTTATTTTTTTTAAAAGTTTCCCAAAAGTTTTTTTTGTAGTTTCTTTTGTAAGATTCTTAATTTCATACTTTGCAATTTAATCTTGTAAACTTTGAAAAGAGCATTTAAGGCCAATTTTTTTTCAATAATTTTTTTTATTTCGAGATTCAAAAGTTGTCGTTTCATATTAAATAATCATCATTTTCATTTTTCAGTCTTTTTTCCAAACCTGGTGAACTTACTTTGACATCAAAATACCGTACATGTAATTCCAATTTTTCTGACGCCCGTTTTTTGTTGTCATCTTTATTTTCTTCTTTCAATTTTTATTGTTTCAAAGTTAAACTACTACGTTTTTCTTTTGTTATTTTATTTCACCTTCATCAAAAAGAATTTTTGCACTGATTGAACTTCAAAAAAGGGATCGAATGGAGAATTATTGTTTTAAAAATGAATGTACCGAATCATTGATGACTTCATCAAATGATTCATTAGATACCTCATTAGAAGAAAATAATTTCGAAATCAACAATAATGATATTGATACTGAAGTGGTGGTAATTGGTAAGTTAAGATTTATTTTTTCCCTCCAAAAATATTATACTTATTTTAAAATAAGTATACTGTATTTTGTTGCTTTTGACCTTGGTCTCATTTTTTTCGGAAAGTTTAAAATAAATTGAAAGTACTTTGGCACGCAAGATTTTGGACTTTTTTCTTAACGCAAAAAAAACTTTGCATGTTCAGCAATTGTTTCTCCATATAATTTTAAGAATGTTTTTTTAATGCTCTTGTGATAAAATAACTTCTGTTGTTATCACCAAAAACCAAAAGAAAAAAGCGCATGAAAAAAAAACTCAAAAAAACATTTTGTGAAATTTTAAGCATCGTGACGATTGTTGATTGTTTTTTTTACAGGAAATGGACCCGCTGGTTTAAGCTTGTCAATTTTTTTATCAGGCTGGCAGCCTTATTACGATATAAATTCTCCTCATCCAAATTCTCGACTTCATGCTCGTCTTTCTCAAAGTGCAAAACAATCACTTTTAGATCAGGTTTGTCTTTTTTTACAAGAAGAATTGAAAAAAAGTAATAAAAAATGAAACAATTTTGCGTTTTTTTGTTCAAAAAAGCGTCTAAAACTAATAAAACCAAAAAATCGTGCGCAAACTTTCAAAGAGAAAAATTAGAGTGTCCGAGTTTGATTTGATTTTTTGAAAGCATTGAAATTGAAAATAAATCGTTGTGTTTTTTTGCTGAATCAAGCTTAAAATGAACAAATACATATGTGTTTGCTTTCTTCCCGCCGTGTTTTCGAAAAAAACTCTGCTTTTGTTTTTTTCAATTCTTAAATAATTATAATAAGTTTTTTTTGTAAGCTTATGTGTTAAAAGGTTATTATCTGCGGCAGCATAAAGAACAAATGACACATTTTTGAAAATAGCAACAAAGGTTATTTTTGACATTTTTTTTGAAAAAAATCTGCAGCAGCTGCCATTAAAATTGCATTTCTTAAATAAAAGATGATTTGATGACAAGAAAAAAACAAATAAATTTGCAGGATTTATCTTGGTTTGAAGAGGAATTTGCTGAAATAATTGATCCAAATGTTGGACCTGTTGCATTTTTAATTGATATGTTAATGAGACCACCAAATGGAAAGTCATCATGTCTTCGATATGTTCGAAATCCATCGAAATCACTTTTACATATTGTTTTGGGTGAAACAGATGCTGGTGGATCATGGAATAGCTATGATGAAGAGGTAATCATAAATTTTTTTTTACTTTTAAATAATTTGCTTTTTTTCAGATGATTACTGTATCTCGCTTGGAATGGTTAGATCTTCCTGGATTTAGTCTTGTTGAATGGTTTCAAGGGCAACCACTTATTGCTCGATTACCAGCTGGAGTGATTCGTGAATACATGAAAGCATATGCAAAAGAAATGGGAATAATGGAAAATTTACGTCCTTATACTCGTGTCACTGAAGTTAATGTAAGTTTTTTCTCTCTCTTTTCTTTTAAACTTTTGTTTGTTGCAATTTGAGTGCATTGCACTAAGCAACCCTCTAATCCTTGAAATAACTTTTTTTTCAACCTTAAGTATTAAAAAAATGTTGCTCTTGCAAACAATGTTTTAAGTGCATTCTTTCAACACACAATTTTTTTTCCTGAATGAGTAAGCGCTTGCTTAAGCAAAGAAAAAGTTTAAAACCATATGATCTTTGGAAAATAAGGAATCTCAGATTTATCCATTTGTAAACATCCCGAAATGAAAGTCATCATTTAATATGCACATGTTTATTTTTGGATTAAGATAAAAATTATTCATAACTCTGCAAAAAAAATTGTATTCTTTTTGTGTCATCTTTGAAAACAGTAGTCTTCTAGTTTATATTTTGTGTTAAAAAAATGCTTACATTTGCAACAAACAAAAATTAAAAGTGAAGAAAACACACGTGCTCCATGTGAAACAAAGTAATCAAAAAAATATATTGTATTTTAGAAAAAACGCGACAATCAAGGAAAAGAATATTATGACGTGAAAGGTGAAGATAAAAATGGAAAACTTTTTGATATTCGATGTCGAAAAGTTGTTCTTGCCTGTGGACAAAATTTTCAAAAATTGCTTGGAGTTCCTGGTGAAGAAGAGAATGCACAAGATATTGTTTATGATATTGCAGCAATGAAAAAATCACTTTCTTTACAAAAAGATTCAATTAAACAAAATGGTACACCTGTAGTTGTTATTGGTGATGGAATTTCTGCCGCTGATGCTATAATTCAATGTTTAAAAAGTAAACACAATGTTATTCACGTGATGCGAAGGAGTGATGCGCAACTAAGAAGTAAGGGAAAAAAACTTCCTTGATTTTTTCAATTTTTAGTGTGGAATGTTTTTTAGCGACAATGCTTTCTAAATTAAGTGCAACAATTTATCCAGAATATGCTCAAGCATTCAAGTTTATGACTGGGAACGAAACAAATTCATACTACCAAAGAATAACTCAAGGAACAGCTCGAGAAATTCAGGATTCTGTTGTTCTACTAAATACACCAAATGGAATCATTGAAGTAAGTTATTTTGTAAAATTTTTCATAAAATTTTTTATCCATTTAATTTTTAGCAACCGTATTCTCTTCTTGTTGCCTGCTTAGGTCGACAAGCTGATCTTTCAATGCTTTCTGAAAAAGTTGAATTCCGTACTGATTATCAATGTGCAACTGATAAAAAGATGTTTGCAATTGGATCTCTAGCAGGGGATCATTTTATACGATACCTTATTGGTGGAAGTCTTCAAGTTGCTTCAAGATTACTAAGTGAAAATAAACAAGAAGAAATGGAAACAATTCAAAGACAACTGTTAGCAGAACATCAAAAAGTTGAAAAAAGACAAAAATTAATTCGTCGAAAACATGCAACTCCAAGAGTATGCTGGTTATCCAGAATTTTATCAACTTCAAGTTAAATTTTTTATTTTTTTTTATTTTTTCACTTTTGAATTTTTATTTGTAATCTCTTTTATTTTTCAATGAATTACGCTTATTTTTTATCACGGGTATAATTTTTTTTATTAATGTTTGTTTCTTGTTTGACTAGAAACGTGTAAGGACAGTCTTCGTTTAACGAGTAATCTTTTTTTCTAGTTTGTTTTTTGTTGTTTACTAATGTGATACGGTACCTTTTTGCTGATATTCTTTTTTTAGTTCTATTTTTTAATTTATTTATTTCATATCAAGAGCTTTTTGGAATGTTTTTTGTTTTACATGAATAAAGCCAAATTTAAAAAAAAAGAAACACCGGAATTAAGACAAGTCACCGAAAACATCAAATTTAACAGTATGATAAACACAAGCAGCATAAACATCCTTAGGGGAGCACATACTTTCAATTGATTTTAACAATGTTTGCTTGTATGATGCAGAAGTGGAAGAATTTTCTTCATAACTTTCACAAAGTTTTTGACATTGACGAATTTTGTTTGAACTTTGTGGATTTCGATCCATTACATGAATGACTGCAGTTAAAACTCCTTGCTTCAAGTAATTCCAATATTCTTCTAATCGACCTTCATTATCTTCATTAGCTTTTCGGAGTTCACCTTTTGTTGGAGTACACATCTTAAAAATAGAGAAAAAAATTTCAAAAAATATCAAAGCTGAAAAAACTATACTTTAAAAGTCAAAGTTTGATAATCTGCAGTTGTTTTGCATTCTTTATCTGCTCCGTTTTCAGGTGTAATATATTTTCTTAATGTACTTTCTTCAGCTTTCAACGATCCACAAAGATTACAAAAACGGCTGAAAAATCTTTTATAAATACAATAATAAAATCAAGAACCAAAAAAACCATGTGCTTTTTGCTTGTAACATATTTCGTAATTGTCCGTGTTGACTTAATGGACACCAATTTGATTGAGTAATGTTTGTACAAATATTTGAAATAGAACCAATTGGTTCTTGATCACCTGATTGACATGGTAAATTTGTTCCCATTTGCAAGAATGATTCAATATAAGGATTTTCAAGTTTTTGTTTAAGTTTAAAGCTTAGGGTAACTCTATAGCATCCTGGGAAAGTCATTGTTCGGGATTCACCATTTTGTGAAATTACAGTAACTTGATCAGTTTGTCGTGAACCATCTGGTGTTCCAATCATTTGAAAATCAAGTTTCATTGATTTTGAATCAATTATGTCAGATTTCACTTAAATGATTGACATTTATTTTTTTCATTAAATAAAGTTTTAAACATACCATTTGGACAAGCATGAGTGATATTATCTCGAACAGCAATGGTTAATTGTTTAGCAACCGAAAAACCAAAAACAGCAAAAAGAATAAGGAATCTCATTCTTTAAATCAAATGACAATTTTCATGCTTTTTCAACTTTCTTTTATATTTAGAAAATAAATCTTAAGAGACATCCGCAACACATCTCTTGACCTTGTTAAATACGGATTTGGGGCAATCCCAATTTGTCAGCAAATATCCAAAGAAAAGTGTTTTTTGTAATAAAAATGAGATGCGCTTACCCTTGCATCTTTAATTGCTCTCTTTTTTTAAATCTTGACCTAGAGCATATTCAAAAGAGATTTTAAAAAAACAAGGAAAATGATGTTTGATATTTAAATAAAGAAAAAAAATATTGTTATAATTACTAACCAACTACTGTAACATCAATTAACAACATTTTCACAAAAATATAGAAATCATTACGTTTTTGAAAACAGTATTTTTTGTACTATTGCTTCATAAATACTTTTCACATTAAATGTGTACCTACAGTATACTTAAAGCATAGAGCACCTCAATAACATCCTAGTAAAGTCATTGTTCTTTTTAACTACCAACAAAAATTCAAATCAAAAAAACTTTTATCAAAAAAACTTTTATGAATTAACAAATGCAAAACAAAAACACATATAAACCGTACAAACAGAAACAAAACAATTTCAATGATATAAGAAAGTGATCCAAAAATACAAAATTGGCAATTAGGTGTATAAATAAAAGATGAATTGAGATCGTAAATATTAAGTATTCGTAATTTTTCATTTATCCATAAGGATTTGAATTAACAAGCCGCCGCATTCGTCTAGTATTACGATCTTGATCCCGCATCTTCTTTTCAACTTCAGCATCAGAAAGAACTTCAAGAGATGGAAGCCAAAAATCAACATCAAGATGACCACGAAATGGATTCTCAATTTTGGGTAATGGGGCTTCACTATAAGCAAATGTTCGTTGATTCCAAGCAAGTTGCCCTATAAAAAGAAATGAAATCATTTAAATTATTTTTATATTAGCTGCAACAAACCTCGAAGAGAATAAGCAATTGCACCTTCAAATTCACCACCGACACATAAATCTGAGCAAAGATGACGGGCAAATTGTTCAGGAGTAAAATCCTTGTTACTCATATCCCATTCAAATTGATCGGTGAGTGATTCGTTCCCAACGTGGATATTTAACTTCATAACAGCTCTTTGATCAGGAACACCTTCATCAATTGGAATAACATCCTTATGAATTTCAATTTGTTGATGAATGGAAGTTGCAATTGCATTAAGGAATGAAGTTTGTGGTAATTCAAGATCTTCACATATAATTTCAGCAACCATTTCAGGTGTAATTAAAGTTTCATTACGATTATAACAAAATGTATCACGTAAACGAATACCATCAATATCCATATCAAGTCGAATTGGGACTAGATCTTCTGGCAAATTTGCGTTCTTTTCCAAAGCTTCAACCTTAGCAAGATTATCTAAACTGTAGATATGTTCACGATGCCGGATTTTTCCACGTCCCCCACTGGCTGGAGTTGAACAAGGTATAGATTCCAAATGATGTGTTCCAGACATCTAAAAATTAAAACACATTTATCTCATTAACTTATGCTTAAAAAATACCTGTGTATTCGACCAGACATTACTTGCATTTTTAGTTTTAATTGGAATAATATTATCTTGTCGAACAAGTGGTTGAGCAGCCGTCATTCCACTTCCAGGACCTCCAGAACGATATTTGTCTTCATTTCCATTAAATATATCTTCCGCTTCCATTGCTTTAACAAGCATAATTGTAGAGCCTGTTATTGAATTACTGCCAAGAATTTTAGCTATCTCTATTCTTTCTTCGGCTGTTGCTAATCGTTTCCAAAGTAAAGGGTAACGTTTATATAAAGATCCTCGATGACATTTTAAATATGATCCAACATCACTTCCAATAAAATATTTGTCACCTTCAAATTCAAAGACTTTAGGTCGGGGGCCGTAATGGGAAGCCATTATTTAATACAAAATATTCTTTAAATTTACCCAAACAATACTAGAATTAAATAAATGGTTAGCGAAGTAAAATTAGCTTCTTAAAGACAGCACCTTTTTGTAGAAAAAGAATGCAATCAATGTGAAAAAAGTCTTGTAACGAAAACTATTTTTCAGATCATATTTATGTATTTAAATATAATATTATTTTCATTTAGGGCTCATTTAAAATATTGAAATTGCATTTCCTAATAATAAAAAAATTAAGTTCACGTTCATACTGATCACATGATAATCAGGGCTGTGCGAAATTTTCGTTTCGTTTCGCGTTTCGCGAAATTTCGCACTTTTTTCTGGTTTCGTTTCGTTTCGTGTTTCGCGAAAAACTTTTATAAATTTCGCACCTTTTTGTATGCTTTTAAGCTGCTTTTTTTTAAAAAAAAGTTTAGTTGTAAAGATGAGATTATCAATTTCACGTGTCTTTTCACTTGTAAAAGACAGATTTGAATTCAAAAAAGCTCTTAAAGTGGGAAATGAAAACCTTATTGATGAACTATTTTCATCACTAAACGATCAAAATAAAAGTTCGTTTACAAAAAAATTGTTAAAAGTTGTTGTAGTTGGTGAATGAATTTTAGAATTCAAAAAATTTGGAAAAAATTTCGTTTCGTTTCGCATTTCGCGAAATTTCGCATGATTTTTTAAATTTCGTTTCGTTTCGTGCTTACGAAATGAAATTCCTATTTCGTTTCGTTTCGTTTCGCAGAACAAAACTCAGTTTCGCACAGCCCTGATGATAATTATAATTATAAACTCTAACAATCAGGCTTTCAATTTTTTGATTCAGGAATACGAACTGGTTTTGAAAAATTATCTTTTTCAGCAATCTTCATGAATCTTGAGAACATTTATTTGTCCAGAAAAAGTTCGATATACTTCTTTGAAACGAAAAATAACTTCTTTAAGATCAAATGTCCCAATTAGGTTATTACTTTTTAAATAATTTATTCAAAAATGGATATATCCCGAGCTAGAATAACTGATACAAATTAGAACAAGTGCAAAGTAAAATGGAATAATATTATTTTCTACCCAAAAATCATCTTAATTTTACCCAAATTTTTTTTGGGTAAATTTAAGATGAATTTTGGGTAGAAAATAATATTATTCCAATAAAATGTGAAAAAGAATTAATACATATAATAGGAAACATAAATTAATACATACAGTAGGAAACATAATAAATGCAAAGAAAAGTGAACGTCGCGACATAATTTAAAATAAATACAAGTTCTTCCATCATAACATTTACACTTGATTGCAGCAGTTTTAAAGGCGATTCGTCGAAGGCTTCATTAATTTCAATTTCATACGGTATGCAATATAAGCTTGAAGGTCCGGTAAATTTTCTGCTGTTAGCCATGGTGGAGTTGCTCTTCCGATTTGCCGATTTGATAAATGGCAAAATCCCAAAACAGTAGAAACCATAGTTTTAAGCATGCTTGCATCTTTTTGGCTAAATGAATGACGGCTTTCAAAATTGAAAGATAAAAATCTAAAACATTTGCATGTTTGGCTTGGAGCTGAATTCAGTTTCAAAGTTCTTGGGTCGTAGCATTTGCAATTGATTGCAGCAGTCTGCAGAGCGGCGGCCTTTAATGTAACATCTAAGCTGATTGCAGGATCGTTTCAATAATATGTTCAGGTCTTTTTGTTTTAAACTCGCAAATTTTTAAAGCGCTAATACATTTTTGGCAAAAAGTGACTTTTTATTTATGGATATGCTTTTAACAAAGCTTCCGTATACTAACTAATTCTTTTATGGTGTTTAAGTTCTTTTATTTCAAGATTACTGTATCTTGTTTTTTCCTTCATTAATTAACTCATTCCACCTGTTTTGTATTTCTTCTGGTGGATTAATTAATTTATTGACACACAGTTTACACTGTTCTTTAAAATCTTTTTTGTTTGAGCGTGCATGATAAATTCTAATAGTTTCGCTTTCCTTCATACTTTTTTCAATATTATCTGGGATGCAAGAGTTAAAACATATTTTGAATATTTTGTACGCCACCATCTTCACCTTCTTGCTCACGTGCATCAGCTTCATTCTGATCAATATTAACTTGTGGTGGATTATCTACTGCTGGAAAGGCAAAGTTGTTTGATTCCTCTTTGATCTTTGAGATATGCTTTGATGTTTTAGACCCTGAAAAAACTTTAATGAACAAATCGTCGACGGCTTCATAAATTTCAAAAGCAAAATTCGAAGATAATTGCGAATATGAAAGGGGTTCAAGTAATCTTCTAGGCTCAAAAACAACAAGCTCAAACGAAATAGGACCTTAATTTCACTGATTATTAATAAAAAATCCTAAAAAGGATAACAACCCCATCGGAAACACCTTTTTTAATACAACAAATATCAACCATTTTTATTTTTGACCTATTCGGGTTCCTGTGATTTTGAGAGTTGTCAATTCCTTCTGGTGCTTTTAAAAAGTTTTTTTTGAAGAATAACTTGTAAACTAATTTTACTTCGAAAAAGAAGTTTCAAAACTAGTTTACGAAAAGAGCTCAAATTAAACAACTAAATTTTTGGGCAAAACTATAGAAAAGGAAGAAACAAACCGGGAATAAATTTTGGGAAGAGAGAGAGAGAAGTTCCAAGCTGCCGATCCGAAGGTGTGAAATGAAAAATGAATGATTTGGTTGAACATAAGGCTCCTTTTTTGCTGCTATCCAAACTCCGCAAATATTTTCACATTTTTAGTTTCTTTTTTTTAAAGGTGAGAGACGCCATTCTGCAGTTTATCTTTGACACAAAATTATGTATTTCCTGACCCGGTGCTAAACAAAGATTGGAGCGCGAATAGAGAGTTCAAAAGAAACATAGGCTGGCAGCAGTCAAACAAATAAATACAAAAAGGAAGAGCACTGAAAATGTTAATAATGGGTCATTTCGGACTGGCGATTGAGTTAATTTCAGCTAAAAACTAAGAATAAAGATATCAAATAAATTTATATAATGGATCTTCTTCATTTAAAAACTACATGCACATGCTTATGACAATTAAAAGATAACCTAATATTGTAAATAAAAACTTACATGTGTGAAAAAGACTGTTAACAGTATTACAGCTTTTGATATATCATTTTGATGATTTTTGTCACTTTTTTTTTGTCAAGTCAATGATGCTGGAGATGCTAAAATTTTTGTGCCAACATAAAAAGCAAGATTTCAACAACGTAATGCGAAATAAACTGGATGTTTTATAAATATATGGATCTCAAATTTTCTGCTTAGCTTTACATTTAATAATGCGTAATTGTTTTTGTCGCAATTCATTCATTTTTTTTGTTGGAGCAGACTCATATTACCAACGAAAATGGTTCTTTTGTACCGTCCATATATGATATAATGGTAGAGCCATGGCTGATGATGTTCCCTAACAAATGTTATAATTAAAAGTTAAAAACTTTGTACGCATGTACCGGACCATTTTTCTCTCATGTGAAGTGGACTAGTCGACCTTTGCCATGAAACAGAATGCAATGAACGTTTAAAAAATTTTGTAACCAAAACAAAATTTTTTAATAATTCAAACTTCATTCTATTAATAAAACCAATAATTTTTTTTATTATTTTCATTTATGTTTTTTTTTCACAGAATTAAACTCACATTTCCTGATAATAAAAATCATTAAAACATGTTCATACAAATTAGAAGATAATTATAATGTTAAGCTCTATCAATCGGGCTTTCACTTTTTTTTATTTGGCCATTCGAAACAGGTTTTGTCGTAAACAATTTTCTTTGCTTTTTTTCATTGTTTAAGAAGTTATTGAATTAGCAAAAAGGCAGGTGGAGTTAGTTCACGTTTCAATGAGCTGGTTACTTTGATACATAAATATAGTAGATAAAGGGACAAAGTTGTTGTCAGTCTTTTTTATTAGTTCTTAGATTTAGTTTAAACAAAACATGGCTCGTTTTATCATTGCTTTTGTTGCTTTTGCAGTCTTTGTAAGTTGTTATGGAAAATCAAGTAAGTGTTTATTGATATTAGCAAAATATAATTGTAATATTTCCTCATCTAGTTAAATTTGTTGATCATTCAATAGAAATTGAAGGAGAAGACAGAAAAATTGTGCTTGTTAAAGCGTCAGCTGAAAAAACCCAAGTTCGTTAAAATTTTGTTAATAGTGTAGAGTTTAATTCCAAAAATTGCAGGATCCATTTGATTCTATCCCATTAAAAGCTGACAATCCCTCTTCAAAAACTAGGTAATCTATTAAAGTATCATAGCGGTTAAATAGAACAAAGTTTTAGCGTATCCAGTGAAATACCAATTCTTCCTCCCTTACATCGTCGAAAATTTGATGAACCTAAAATTACTGAAAATTCCGAAGACCCCTTTGAAGTAAATGCTTAAATACAAAGTGTTCAATTTTTTAAATGAGCTTTATTTTTTCTGTACATTATGAGAATTTTTGAATAAAATAATTGGTGTATACATATTTGCGAAATAAATTAGGGTAATATGACAATGAGAGATATTAGAAGTGCCATTAGAATTTAAGGATAACATTGGTTTTCAACTTTGTTGCATTGATATCCAGCTGGGCAATCACCACCGATGCATGGTCCGATAGCAACACCGGATGAGCGTTTAGTACCTAAAAATAAAAATATCGAATTTTATTTTTTTTAAATTTCGACTTACTTTTGTAACATTTATTTGCAACGCATTCATGACCACGGGGGCAAAGTCCATTTACACAGGGTCCAATAACATTTGAGGCTTTAACATCAGAATCAACATTTCCAGCTTTGTAATCTTTCATTTTTGGATAGCACTGGTCACCGCTGCAAACATGTCCTGGTTGACATCTTCCCAAAATGCATGGTCCAACAGCAGATTTTTTGTCGTATGTGAATACACAAATAACAGAGATAATAAGGACGAAGGCGCACAAAGCAACTTTTGAAGAAGACATTTCTGTTAAAAGCTAAAAGAGTTTTTCGAAACTTGAATATGTTGTTTTGGATATTTTTTCTTTCGTTTTTATATGAAAAATGATGACCATCTTAACAATGGTCATTTGAGTGTAAAGGTGGGACAAAATATTTTTTCCCGATTATCCGCAAACATTAAATCGCGGACACTATTGACTCTTTGAAAAACGAACCCAAAAAATGCTAACGGAAGTTGTATGATTTGCACGAAAGCTATATTTTTAGAAAATCTTAAGTGTCGAAAAAAACATTTCCGTGGGACCGATTGGTACGATTAAAAAAGGAACATATGACCTTTTTAGCTAACTATGATACATTTACTTAATAAATCTTTGCACTTTGTTTGAGTTGTTTTTTTAAAAATAATATCAGAATAAGTTTTATTTTAAGACATGTTTAAAACTAGCAGATTGCTATACAAATGAGAAAGAAAAAACATAGGCAGTTTTAAAACAATCAACGGGGCAGTTAAAATGAGATGCATTTTGTTTGGATCTTTAATATCCAGATGATTCAACAGCTGCTGGAGCAGCAGGAGCTGGTTGTTCAGCAGGTGCAGGTGCTTCTTCTTTTGGAGCTTCTGGGGCAGGAGCAGCGGCTTCTGGTGCACTGTAACCACCGGATGGAGCTGCAGCGGGGGCGGCTTCAGGTGCTGGGGCTGCTTCAGGGGCTGGTGCAGGAGCGGCTTCAGGGGCTGGTGCAGGGGCAACTGGCTCGTCACCATAGCTGTTGTCACGCTTCTTACGGTATCCTGAGCTTTGACTGGGGGCTGGGGCACTTGGAGCTGGTGCTTGCTCTACAGCTGCGGGTGCCTGCTCAACTGGGGCCGGGGCTTCTGGGGCGGGGGCACTTTCTGGTGCAGCTGGTGCAACGGCCTCATCTCCATACTTGTTGTCACGCTTCTTACGGTATCCTGAGCTTTGACTGGGGGCTGGGGCACTTGGAGCTGGTGCTTGCTCTACAGCTGCGGGTGCCTGCTCAACTGGGGCCGGGGCTTCGGGGGCGGGGGCACTTTCTGGTGCAGCTGGTGCAACGGCCTCATCTCCATACTTGTTGTCACGTTTGAAAACTAAAGAAACAAATTCGTAATGGAAATTGAAAATACAAAAGTAAAGGCTTACTAGCTTTGGATGAAACTCCAATAACAAGAGCGGCTAAAAGTACAAATTGAAGCTTCATGGTTATTTCTATTGAACAACTGTTGATGCTTCTGAATAATGCAGAAAATGCTGATGTTTGAGTTTACCTTCGTATCTTAAATACTTTTGAAAAAACGAAGGTAAAAGGACTGGAACAATATTTTGTGCGTCTTTCGTCTTTAAGAGTTTTTTTTATTACGTAAAAACCTTTGTTTTGGCATAGAAAGAATTGTAGCATCTTGAGCAATACGTTCTATCATCATAATTGTTGTGGCCTTCCTTTGCAGCAGCCTTGTCATTCTGATGCAGGTGAAACCGGTTATTTTCTTGATGGCATTTTCTAAGGGCGTGCCCTTGTAGTTTTTTTTGTTCGAGGTTAAATTGTCGCAAAAAAGGTTACCTTTTGAAGACAAACGAAAGGGAAACCTGTTGGATGCCGCCCATAAAGTTTAACATCAATGATGGTTTTTTTTCCTTGATTGTGATGCGATTATAATCGGAAATTAGTGTTGTTTAATTCTAACAAACGGTTTTCCCAATTTTTTTATTTAGACTGTGAAAAAATCATTGCATCATTAAATGCGCATTGAACCTAAAAATACAATAAAAAAAGAGAAAGAAAGAAGAACTTCAATATTGCAAAGTTTGCTTTATGGAGGTTAAAATTTAAATAAAAAGAATTTGTTTTATTAGAATGACCTTAAACTTTTGTTTATTGCTTAAAAATAAAACTATCAAAATTGTTAAAAAAAGAAAAAGGAAAAACAAACAATTCTGTTTTCCTCAAATTAAATATTTATGAGCCATAAAAGTTGAATAAATTACTATTTTTGACCTTTGGTTTTGATTTTATATTTTTCTGTTTAATTTTCAATTTTCTTTAAAAAATTAATGTTTAACCGGAACCAAGATTTTTTGTCAGTTTTTTTAGCTCCCAATAACCATCAAGATTCTGACGCAAAGTTCGTGTTTCACAAGATCAGTTAATGTAAGAGTAGAAATCTTTATGATGTCAGATCATTTCATTTAATAAACAGTTTTAATGTTAGATTTTTTTATAAATTTCAATGGCCTAAATGAAACACATTATTGTACAAAAAACAAAAAGAAAAATTGTAAACATCAATTAGTTGACCAAAACTGCGTTTTTATCGTCTGGCAGTATCATTTCAGTTTCTCTCATAATAAAAAAACTGGTTACCGCATATTATGACTACAAAGCTATAAATTGATTAATGAGTGTTGTAATTTTTTGAGTAAAAAAATACATTTCTTTGTATTATGTGTCTCAGTTTTCTATTAAATTCTTTTTTTTCTTTTGTATTATTTTTGTTACAACAAACATCTTCATCTTAAAGATACTTTTTTGTTTTTCCTTTTTTTAATAAAGACAAAAAAAACAAGTTTATTTTGCACAGTGTAAAAAAATTATTGTACAAATTATACAGGTTTCCCTTTTTTGATGACACTTCTTATCCAAGCACTTTAGCCTTTTTTTTAAATTGAAGACAAGGTTAAAAATGTATACAAAGGCATGCTTAAATGGTACTCTTCTATTCATTCCAAAAAAAAGAAAGAATTGATACATTAAGTTCAAAAGCGAGAAAAAAATTTCACTTTTTTCTTCAAAGAACGAGTTTAGAGTGTGTTCTTTCATTGTTCCGAAAAAAGAAATCGAAAGAAAAAATTAGAAGAAAATGTGCAGAAAAAATGCATTTTGGGAAAATACTTTTCTTTTTTTATTTAAACCTTTAATTGATGTGACAGAAAGTTACAATTTATTTATTTATATTTTTTTTCACATTATTGTGTTTTTATCAAAGATCGGAGAAATTGCAAATTTTTTTAAAATAAAAGTGAAAAGAGAAGAAGAAGTTAGTTGATTGTTGTTGCGCAAAAAAAAGCTTACGTGATGCAGTTAACTTTAACGAACACAAAAGAATTTGAATTATGCATTGTGAAAAATAAGAATCAAAATAAGAAAAAAAAGAAAGAGAGAGAGAGAGCAAAACTTTTTCATCCTTTGTAAAACCAGCATTTAGTGGAACGATGATGGCGCATAAATTTTTGATAACAACAATCATCATCAGGAAGTTTTAATTCGAAAAAGCTGGTGTGTTTTTAATTTTTGCTTCCCCATTTTTTTGGGTTTATTTCAAAGTTCATAACTTTTAACTTTTTTTTCATGGTGTAACTTATTTTTTTTCTGTGATGGACAAAACACTGGTTCATTGAAGGTCCCTTTTTTTGATTGTTTTGGGTCTTGACAACACAATATATGACATTTACGTCAATCATTACTCTTTTTTAATAGCTATTTTGTCCCTCTTTGTAAAAAAATGTTATCGCGCCATTGCCTTAGGGCAATGTAACACTAATATAATATTCTCTCGAGAAATTCCATTAAACAAGTATATTACCTAAAAACTTAAATTTCAAAAAATATTATTAATATGATTTTTAAGAAATTATGTCCTCATGTAATAGTTCATTACATCCTTCAACGTCTGTCTCGCATTCAGATTATTTTAGTGATTGTGTAAGTGTAGATTCATGGAAATGGACTTCAACACTTGATTCTTCATTTTGTCATCAAGAGGACGACAACAGCAGTAATAATACTTCTCAAATGGAAATGCCGCCCAAAAAATTATCATTGTCTATTGTTTCATGTAAAAAACAATGGATGCTTTTTCCGATTGAAAATAATAATAGTAATGATAAGAAAAAAACTTTAGTATCATTTAAAAAAGTACGCCCTATTAATACATAAACAAAAGCCGTCTTTTTTTTGAATTAAAGAATGGTTTTTTAGATTTTCAAAAAAGGTATTACATTATTGTCTTCATCAATAAGAACTCTAAAATGGCGTCAAGTATACGAAATTCAACATAAGCAATCAATTAACTTTTTGCTAAAGTAACCCTTTTGTTTTTTAACTTTTTATTAAAAATAAAAATTTGTAGTCCAGTTCATCTGATTACATATCAAAGAATAGATGACAAAATCAATCCTGTTGATTACGTATTAAATTGCCTATGTAATTCTGTACAGGATGTTCAAGAATTACAAAAGAATCCTCAACAACTTGCACATTTAATTCCTAATAATGTTGATGCAGTGTTAGAGGTATGCTAAAAAAAGTTTTAGGCTTTTTTAAAATAAAACAATATTTTAAGAATTCTAAACTGTATTTGTTTCCTTTCAATTTAATTTAATTAAACTAAATAGAATTTATAATTGATAAAGTTTTCAGTTAGAAAATATTTTCGGAAACATGTAAATGCTGGTGTAGGGGAAAAAACCGGGTAAGGGCCCAAAAACGGGAAAACATAAGCCTTTGTTCTTCTAATTTTTACGTTTTGGCTTATATACCCGTCCTTTTGTCATCGATTACCCGGTGTTTTCTCGTCTGATACCTAAATATTTTTATAATTATTTTCTGTTCAAAAACATAATTTTAAATATTACTGCTGCTGAAAAATAAATTCTAATAAACTGCAAAATTTTAACACAACTTTTTCAATCTATTTTATGTTCTTAAATCAAACAACAGCCTTTTTTGAAACAAAATTTCTATTTTGTTGTTTATTGTTTACATCAAAGTTTACCTTCTAATTAATGTTCATCTTCAAATTTAGTATAGTTTTATTTTTTTTTAAAAAAATGTTTTTTAGGACGTCGCATTTGCTATGAGCAAAATGGAACGCATTGCAAAAGCGGAAGAAAAGAAACGAAATCAAGAACCTGGAAAGCGAAAGAAAACACTTTTAAAACTGGAATATGTTGATGCAAAAAGTTGTTCTACTGTAAATAATTTTTGAACTATTAATTTAATAGTTATACATAAATATAATTTTAATTTATTGAACAACAAAAGACAAAATTTTAAATAACGCAAAACTCTCAAGACAAAATAATTTTTTAAACAACTTTATCATGAAAATTCTATTTTGGGATTTCAATACTTATAATTTTCTGTTTCTAAAATACATTAAATTTTAGAAAGAGAGGTTTTATTAAAATAATTACATTTTGCTTTTGCAAAAACAAAAATCTTAACTTGAGAGGATTAATTCAAAAATCTTTGTACTAAAAAATGTATTAAAAAAAGCCAAAGCAAAAACAGTCGGGTACTATCTTTAACGGTGAAGGTATAAAAGTGAACATGAATAAAATGCCTGGAAAGTATACTTTACTTAAAAATTTTGTTAAAACGATCTTCATTTTGATTCATATTGAAGCACGTGAGATTTGGGTTGCAACATAAATTATGCTGCATTATCTCACTGTTAAACTTTTTTCTACAATGTGTTACACATCTTGCAATCCCACATTTTTGGCAATAAAAAATAATGAATGTTGAGATTTAAATTGTATTGGCAAGATTTGCTTAATATAAAAAAGTCTGCTCTAAAAACATTCAATTTTTAACCTTTTTTAATATGAGATTATTTTTAAATGGAGACTAAATTTAAAAATTCAGTTAATGAGCTTCTTCATTCACAAATCTAAAATTTTACTTCTTTTCATGATTTTTATATGAGTTTTTAGCTTTTTACTTATTTCTTTTATATTTTAGCTAAAAGCGAGAGATTCTTTTTCAAAACCCTTTTTTTACTTTTAATAATGTACAGCTTTTTTCATTAATTCGTATTCGTGTTTTGTTAAAAAATTGTGAAAAAAAGAGTTTTTATATCAGAAAAATAGAATTTGTAATGATAATTCAATTTTATCTATAAAAATTTTAATGCATTTTGTGAAGCCTAACTCATTTTAGGATTAAATGGGGCTTCAAACTTTTCAATTTATTGATTACATGGGAGCGCCATTGTGTTTTATTACATTCTTTTTGACATTATTCTTATTATCAACGATTATCAACTTTACCCTAATTACAAAAAGTGATGACATTACCAAATTTGAATATGTACGTTTTATATATCGTTTGATGTTTTAAAAATTTCTTTAAGGTTGGGGCAAAACATAATCATAAATGGGGCCCTCATTCTGTAAGCTATATTCAGGATACAAAAGAAAAAGAAAAGGCGATTCATGGTGAACAAACTGGACAGATAATTGTGAACTAATAATTTAATTTAGTGTTATTTTTATTGTAACATTAGACAGAATTTTATCCTATTTTGTGTCATCACCAGAGTATCAAATTTATGTTTTTTTTAAATGAAAACTCAGTTTACTGTAATTGCTTTATTAACTTAAATTTTTATTCACCCTCTTTTTAAATCCAAATAATAGCATTTTGATTCATACTTCGAAAAAAATATGTCAATAAAAACACCTTTAACTTCGTTTTCCATTATCTACAACAACAAAGAAATCATTTTTGTCGAGATCGTAAAAGTTTCTCGAATAAGTAAAAAAACAGGATAACTGAATCATTGTTCAAATGGATATATTTTTTACACATTCGATACCTCATAAAATTCCACATTCGAGTTAAAAATGAATCAAATAACTTGTCATGATCATTTAAAGCAAAATTTGATTTCTTGATGATATCATAGAAACAAACTTTTGTGAAAGATTGTAAAACTTATGACGTACCTTTTTTGATCTTTTGCTTTAAAGCTAAACAAATATATAGAAGCTTTGTTCTTTTGAAGCATGTTTTTCCTTATTTAATTGTGTCCATTTATTTGAATTGTTCTCTTTTTCACGTATGTTTGGCTATTTTGTTTGGACATGGCTTGTAGAATTGTTTCGTGTTTACACTTTCTTTCAATTCTTTGTTACAGTTAGGTAAATTCATAGGGAATATAAAAGGAAGAAATTAAAGCTGATGTTCGTCACATTAACGTTCAAAACCATCATGTTCAGCGCCTGGAGTATTCTTTTCATCTTTGGTCTTGTCAACTGTTGTGTTTGTGAGTTACAAAAATCATTTGACTTTAAATTACTATAAATCGAATTTCAGCTCTTCCACAAATGCAATATGTTAATGATAAACCTTTTCATCTGATGCAATATACTGAATGTCGAGGTGGAAAAGTGTATGAAATTGACAATATCCAAGATATTGACGAATGTAAACTTGCCTGTGTTCAACATGATTGTCAAGCAGTAAACCTTTATAAAATTAATGAAGTCACATTTAAATGTGAAATTCTTGCTTATGTAAGAGGGTATTTTCCAACACAAGGAGCTGCTTGCTATGTCTCTTATTATTAAAATGTCTAAAGTTTTAAATATGTGTTCATAATGTACATAAATAAATGAAATGAGCTCATAAATACTCAAAACATTATTTATTAAGTTTAAATAGCACTGCTTTTAATAAGATCTAGTGTACTTTTTGCAAATTTTAAATACCACTAAAATTACTAACTACATTTGAAATTTGCTTGAATCCATCATTTCGTAATTTTGGCGTGTCTTAAAACATGTGCTTTTTTGTGTTTTCCACCATTAATTCTTCCTTTGAAAATTGATAAATATTGTATCTTTTAAAAAAAACTAAATTAAATTCTTTAAAATATAGCATCACCCATTGATTGTGCCTTAAATGAAAATAAATGCACGATTTCCAACTGGACGGCAATAATGAATCAGTTTTGTCCTGCAACTTGTGGAAAATATGCATTTGCGAATTTCATCGGAAGTTATTAGGATACATTTGGTGGATGCAATAATATGATAAACTTGTGCACATCTATAGGACCATCAGGAAATTATGCTCGACAAAATTGTCGAAAAACTTGCAATTTATGTAACTCTGCTGCAGCTTCAACAACGCCTATCACATCCTCCGTTTGTGCAGATACAGCCAATAATTGTGATCTTAATGTTCCACAATGTAACAGCAATAATGCATCAATATCTAATTTAATGACACAAAGATGTGCTCGAACTTGTAATCGATGTTCATATTCGAGTACAACTCAGTGTACAGACAGCCACCCAAAGTGTAATGAATGGGTCCGAAATGGTTTTTTACCACCACCATTTACACTCTTGAGCAAAAACGACAATATTTTGGTATATCTTGTAATTTATGCCCGGGTACAGTATCTTCAACAACATGTGTTGACAGCAATCCAAATTGCAACTAATGGATTCGAAATGGATTTTGTAATAACATTTTTTATACTGTAGCACAAAAGCGTCAGTATTGTGGCAGATCTTGTAATCTTTGTTAAATAATAATAACAACTGTCGATTTAAATACAATTGTAATAACTACTTGTTGATGAAAAAGGTGGAGGGGTTTGTGCCAAATTTTCGTTACACATGCATTTACGAACAAAACATTAAGAGCAAGGTAGTTTTTATTTTAAAATGCGCAAAACAAACACAACAATGTAAGTTATAAAACTTCAGTTTCATTACAAAATTTTTCCAGACAAAGATGTAAATTAAACGGGACAAAGGCCTTGCCTGTTGCAACGAAAAATTTACTTTGGAATTCAACCCTGAAATATAGAAATTATTGCATAAATTTGTGAAAATTTAAAATATTTACCAGTGTAATCGAATGGCATGCAAGAATGCAGATAAACCTTCCATTAATACCAAAATGCTAACTGTCATTATAGTAAAAATGAAGAATAAAATTGATAGAACAATAGCACCAAGTATTCCATCAACTCTAAAAGCTGGAGCTAAAATCATATGCCACATTACTTCCGATAGTTCTAAAATGTCTTTTAAATTAAAAACTGTAAAATGACATTATAAACATACGTGAATGAGCTAAAGATAAAGCCCAAAGACGTAAATATGATGCTGTATGAGAAATACATCCAAGAACAAATTCAATTGTATGAATTGCTTGATGAACCATCATATCCTTCTTTAATATATTTATTATTATACAAATATTCAAGTTTTAAATAAACTTACATGTTCATCATCTTCAACTTCAATCGGAGTTTCAATAACTTTACCATTTTTAAGATCAGTTGTAGCAGGAATAAGCTCAATTTCTTCTGATTCAATTTGGACTTTAAAACCCTAAAAGCGAACCATTCATTTTTTTCCACTTTTTTGCCTTTTTCTAGTAGAAAAAGAGAAGAGAAAAAACGCAAACGTCGTGGGTGGTCTTTTCATTTTGCATTTTCGTTCACTCACCATTTGCGGTTTTCTATGCACAACAAGACGAGGTTTTTTTCGATGAAAAATTTTGTTACAGATTGGCTTTCCAAAAAGCATTATTGGAACACAGATAAATGCAACGGCAACAAGAATAGATTCCACAAATTGCTGATTTGGATACCATTGTGCAAGATGACATTGCGGATATTCAGCTGATAATGTTACATTCTCCAACACCGTTACATTTGTAAATTGTGGAGCTCGAGGTTTAAACATGAACATATTTATTAAGCCAATTAATAATGATGGAGCACAATGTGAACCTTAAAGCGTTAAGTTACAATATCTTGAATTTATGCGAATGATAGCTTACCAGGATAATTATATCCAAAAACAACATCCGGAACAACCCAATAATAAATCCATTTTGCAACAATTTGTATGCAAAGATATACGAATATTACAGATAAAAAAACAAGCTGTGGAATAAAATTAGTAAAGATATCAACATATGAAGATTTATGTTTGTGATTGAAAAAGCTTAAAAGTACTCCTAAAACCATTTGAGCTATACCGATGATAATTGAAGCTTTCATCTTCATAGAATTGATATAGTTTAGCCGATTAATAGAAAAATTCCAAATTGGATCAATCCCAAATGGATATGGACCTTGATCATGTTTAAAACTTGTAAGTGGATCCAATTGTGGGATAAATGAGGTTTTATCCCATCTTGTTAAATTTTCTCTGGGATAAGGATTTACCCACCCAGATCCAAATACATTAAATGATTTTGAAAATGCATCATTGTAAATGGCACCAGTATAAAGGGAAAATAATCCCATCAAAAGAATGATATAACGGCCACCAAAAAATGCTCCAAAAATCTTTAAAAAGTTATTATTTTAAGTTAAAAACAACCTAATTTTAGCTACCTCGTCTCTAATCCTTCTTGATAAAATTATTTTTTCATAATAAATAAAAGCTAATGCCGCAAGAACTAAAACTATTCCATGTCCAACATCACCAAACATAACAGCAAATAAAAATGGAAATGTTATGATAATATACGGTGCCGGATTCATTTCACGATAGCATGCAATACCATATGAATCAACAATAGATTGAAAAACAGCAGTAAATTTATTCACTCTATTATAGGTTGGTGGGGTTTCATTCGTTGATAAAACATTTATAATTGGTCTAATTGTTGTTCCAGAATTAGCAGAACCTTTTTGAAGGGCTTCTTTAACACTTTCAAAATGTACATCTGGTACCCAACATTCAGCAATTACAAAATTTCCAGATGAATCATATGTAAATTTATTTAAAGTATGATAAATGCTTTTTTGTAAATGTATCTCTCTTTGCCATTCTGGTAAATCATATGCAATATTTCGAAGCATCTAAACTAAAAACTTTAATATTTCAAACTAAAATTCTTTTTGTCACACCGAAATTTTTTGATCTTCTGTTTGTTCCAAAACTGTTTTTAAGTCATTTAATCGAATTGTAATATCTGCAATAGCAAGCTGCCGATCACGTGAAGTTTTAGGACATCTGTATTGTGCTGCATTGAAGCTAAAAAACAAAATATTTACTTTTTTTTCTTTTATAATATTTGTTATGACAAACCCTTCACAAACTCTGTTGACAATATCTTGTAATTTTTCACCTTTAAAGAAAATAATAAATGCACATTTTTCAACAGGTTTTCCCTGAAATATTTAAAAGTTTATATAAACAAATATAATTTTGAGGATAACGAAATCTTCTATCAAATTTTATGTTTCAAAAGAGTATTAAATACTTACAGTAATAGAATCTTCAAACATTTCATCAATGTCTGCGGTTCTAACAAAAGCTGTTCGACGACATGCCCGCCAAAGAACTCTTTCAAATGAAACTCTTTTTGCTGCTTCAATCATTCCCGAAACAAACCATGGAGTTGTATTTTGATCAATCAGCGGCGTCAAAGGTGTTCCAAATTCATTGACATCATTTACCCCCGTTCCACTTTCAAGTAAATTAAAAGCTTTATCTTCAAGATGTACTTCAAAGAAAGCTTCAACTTTTTGTAAAACATGCCGAAATTCTCGAGCTTTATTATAATTTATATGCATTTTACTTTCATTTTGTAAAAATTGACGAACTTCTTTTTCAAGTTCAAGAATACGCGCCTAAAACGAGTTAATTTTCCTTTTTTTGTTACATTGAAGGATATCCCCTTCAAAAAACAATGTTTTTCAAAACTAACTTCGAGGTCATAAATTACTCTTTGTGGTAGGATTTCAGTGTTATACGTATCAATATAAGGAATATGTGATCGTGCACCAGCTTCAACAATTTCTGTTTCTAAGTATCCTAAAGTTGAAAAATTATTTTATTTCGAAATAAATATCTTTAGTGACCATACTTAAACTTCTTTCAAGTTCTGTAAAGCGTCGAATTTCATGGATATGAGTTCTGTGAAAAACACTTAAAGAATCATTTAACTGAAATTTTATGCAAATTTTTAATTTAAGCTTGCAAAGCTAAAACCTACATCTTTGAATTGAACCAGAGTTTGCCGCCCAAGTTCAACGACACACGGGAATGCTGCATCTTTATGAACAATAAGCTGACAAAGTTTGATTTCTTCACTTCGAAAGTCCATTGTTCAAAAACAATCGTCGTCGTCTCGAATGATGTTAATTGAGCGACGGAGTCTATAAATTTAAAAGATGGGCAAGAAGCATCAAAAAAAATAAAAAAATTTATTTTTTTAAGTGATTCATTGAAAAAGAACAAGAATCAAGAAGGCACGAAAAAAAGAGTAGAGAAAATAAAATTTGTTAATTAGAAAAAAAGTAACTTAACATTTAATTACAGAAAAAAGAAAAGGTTTAGGTATTACCCTTCTTTTTTCCAAAGGCTTTTTAATTTTTTGGACAATCACAATTTGATTTTTTATTCATCAATCATTAATAAAAACTAAAAGAAGTTTTTAACTTTTCACTGTTAAATTTTAGAAAGGCAACAAAAATTATCTATAAAGAATGTAGCATTCTTTCAAGAGGTTGGAATACTAATTTAGGAAATGGTAACTCAAAACATGAATCTCGTTCGATATCGATTAGAACAATAATTATAAAGTTTTTCATCTTTCAAAGGAAATACAACGAAATCAGTTTTTTAATTATTTGAAATTAATTAGTAAAAAAATTGTGATAATGAAAAAAGGTTCAATCGATTGTCTATTAAAATTGAAACATAATAAAACACAAATTTTTTTGTTTTTATTAAATGTTGATAAAAATTTGACCTTTTTTTATCTGACGTTTCAGAAAAAAGATTTTCTTCGTTTGTGAGCCGGTGTATAGGTATATATGCCTATCGGAAGTTATAATGAATGATAATCGTCATCATCATCGTTTTCTTTTTTTACAAATGAAAATCAGTCAATAAATGTGTACATTTATATTTATAACGTTGCAATAATCATTTACTCCTTTTTTTCTTGTTTCAACCTTTATTACGGAGCCATCAATCAGTGTGTTACTAAATTAAGGCGAGTGTGTCAGTAATGTTAAAAATGTCCAAGACAAAATGCAAAATAAATAATTTTGTAACTTTTTTGGCAATTTATGATATTTAAAATATATTCTCCCTGTTACAAGGATCCTGTATATAGTTTAATTTTATATAACTGCAGTATAATTATTAAATTTGCAAGTGTAATATTTTTTACATGAAAAAAGACTTCCTTTATTAAAACAAAAAAAACAGAATAACAAAGCAATAAATTTAAAAAAGAGCAAGCGATCTTGCGCCTCGTTCTCTTCCCAAATACGGAAGTACATACACCATCAATAGGCAAATCCTGTGATTGAAAAAAAATAACATCAAAACATAACGATAGAAAAAGGGTTCACGTGATGAAACCATGTTTATTACCATCAAATATTTGCTGCTGCTCCGCCTTTTTGTTATTGCTTATTGTTATTATTGCTTTTCGTACTTTTAACCCTTTCTTTTGTTCAAAATAATACTCATTCAGAAAGTTAGTTTTTCTTTCATATGCCGTTCTGTTTTTCTTTTTTTTAAAAAAAAATATGCTCGTGTTCCATCTTAAAGGGTCCTCGAGAGGAGGGCTTTCCCCAGAAGTCTGTCTTTCGGTCCCCTCTTTTGGCTAAACAAAAATAGCCATTTTTGATGCCATTTAAGAAAAATGCTGCAAATTTTTAGCTGCAAAAAATACATATTTGTCTTTCTCTAACATAAAGATTTTTTGAAGATGCCACGGCATTGAAGATATTAAATATCCTGTTTACCCCTCATCTTTCAAAACTTAACACTTGCTTTGGGGCAATTTGACGGAAAAAGGATTTTCCTTTTTTATTACTTTGTTGTTTTTTGTGCTTTTGGCCCTTATTGAATTTCAAATGAAATTTTATTCAGATTTATTCGTCTAAACACAAATTTATTCAAAGATTAAAGGGGTTTTTTTGGGGTATTGTTGGCAAATATATAAAACATTTGAATTAAACTATAATCCCTCCTCCGTTCTGTTTCACTTTTTCTATTGAATTTTGTAGCTTTTGATGTTTTTTCCTGATATAGATATTGACTAACTTTTTTTAAATGCTTCTTTATCACATACTTATTTGTAACTTTTAAAGATCATTTTTTATTTGCTTTTTTTAAAGTTCACGTGTTAAGAAACCCTCTTAACCTTTTACCACAAAAAAACACAAAAGGATTACTTCCGAAAAAAATAAACCAATTAAATATCAAAGTTCTTTAAGAAAAAACAAAACACGAGCTTCTATGCCATTAATCATTTATTTATTTATTTATTTGTAGCATACGTCTTTGTTTACGATATTTCTATTATTATTTTGCGCATTTCTTTTTTTTGAAATAAATATGTTTGTTAGTAATTTGGATTATTGGTTGTTTGTTAAATTTCAAGGAAAAAAACAAAAAACATGCCATTTAAAGCTTATAATTCTTTTCTAAGATTTTCTATTTTTGTAACCACAAACTTTGATCATTTTACCATAAAAATCTTTTTCATTCTATTTTTAATTTATTAACGAATTATTATTTTTTATTTGAAAAAAGGGGTTTATCGAAAAATGACAGCAGTTTTTTTCTTTCAAATGAGAGAAAAAATTTTTATACTCATTATTTTTAGGTTATTATCTAAGGATTAACTATGAATGGGAATGCCTCTCCTCCCCATCAACATCATGATCACGATCACGATAAACCTGAAAAAATTGAAATAACTGAAACAACTTCTTCCATTGACATGACGGAAACAACTTCAGATGAAGGCGATAGACGGCCAAAGCTTGCTTTTCGTGCTGGTGATATTCCAAAATGGAAGCAATCCCTTTTACTTGGATTTCAAGTAAGTTTAAGATTGCGGATGTATTACTGTAATTTGATCATTCAAATTTTAGCAAACTATGATATGTATAAGTGGAATTTTAATTGCACCATATTTGGTGTCAGAAATTGCATGTGCAGGTGTCGATACAATTTCCCTGAGGGTTCAATTAATTAGTACAACTTTTGTGGTATTTATTTTTAAATTATGGTAGTTCATAATTGTTAAATTTCTTGTAGGTGACAGGTGTGACAACGCTTTTTCAAACTGTCTTTGGATTAAGGTAGATAAAATTTTATTTAAAACAAATTAATGAAATATTAATTGTAGGCTTGCTATTCTTCAAGGGCCTTCTTTTGCATTTTTGCCACCACTTTATGCATTTGCAAATCTTCCGGAAATGAAATGCAACGCAACTTTAAATGATGTTGTACCTCCAGAATTTTATCTTGATCGTGTTCGAACAGTAAGTCATTCACAAAAACTTTAACCTACTAATTTAGAAAATTTTGCTTTTTAAGATTCAAGGCAGTCTTGCTCTTGCAGCAGTTCTTTTAATATTTGTTGGAGCCACAGGACTTATTGGATTCGTTAGTCGCCATATTGGTCCTATTACAATTTGTCCATTGCTTATTCTTCTTTGCCTTGGAAATACAAATGTCATTCTTGAGAAAGGTCAATTACATTGGATTAGTATTGTGTATGATAAAAATGAGCGAGACAAAAACTTTTTCTGATTAATTTTTTTGCAGTCAATTTTGTTGTTTACTCATGTTTACTGTGTATTTGGCGGAACACAATGTCCCAATTCCATATTACTCAAATGGGAAAATTCATTTTGCAAAATATCGACTTTTTGGGCAATTTCCTTATCTTATTTCTATTCTTATTGCATATGGGGTTGCATTTACTCTTAGCAAAGCGAATTGGATTTCAGAAGACAGTCCAGCGCGGATCGATAAAGAACAATCAATTTTAAATTTACGTGAATCCCCATGGTTCCATGTTCCATATCCTGGTCAATTTGGTATCCCAAAATTTAGTGTTGGTTTATTCCTTGGAATGCTTGCTTCTTGTGTTGCATGTGCAATTGAATCCTTGGGTGCATATGGGATTTTGGCAAAGGTTTCAGAGGAGAAGCCACCTCCATCTAACACTCTTAATCGAGCAATTGTTATTGAAGGTAACAAAACATGCTCATCCAATTGCTAAAAATTATTTTAGGATTCGGATGTTGTCTTGCTGGATTAATGGGAATTGGAGTCGGAATTACCACTTATTCAGAAAACGTTGCGGCTGTTTCAATTACTCGTGTTGCAAGCCGTCATACAATGCAAATCGCAGGAGTTATTTTAATCCTGCTTGGTATTTTTACAAAAGTTGGTGCCATTCTTGCTACAATCCCAGATCCAATGGTTGGTGGAATTCTGGGAATGGGAGTTTGTATGATAACTGGTGTCGCTCTAAGTAACCTTGAAGTACGGTATCCAAATTATTAACAGTTGTAAAAAACATAATGACTTTTAGTATGTAAATATTAAACTTTCACGTAATTTAACAATTATGGGAACTGCAATAATTATGGGAATGGTAATTCCTGATTATTTTGAATCCCATCCAGTTGACACTGGAATTCGTGATATTGATCAAATGTTTAATATTTTACTTACAATTCGAATGTTTGTTGGTGGAATAATTGCATTTATTTTGGATAATACTTGCGGGGGTGCAACTCGCGATGAAAGAGGCTTTCAATCAAATGTCATTTTACCTATAGAAAAAGATCTCGATAATGAAGTTGACGCAGATGGCTATGCATTCCCACAAAGAGTTAATGAGTATGTTATTTACCAACTAAAAAATACAAAAAAACAAAAAATCTCTTTTACAGATTTCTTATGAAATATAGCGGCTTCTGTAAATTTCCATTTATGCCTTCAAAAAAACGCTTAGAAGCCCTGTCAATGCCATCACTCAATGACCCTAATTCTCCCCATTAACTTTGATACAGTATTTGCTTTAAAACTAAAGTTGTTGTTGTTAATGATAACCTTCACTTAGTATTTTTATGATGAGCTTTTAACATTTTCGATTTTACCGGAAATGTTTATTTTTTGTATATATTTTTATTTTGTTTAACAGATCATGGTTTTTCATGGTCTAACTTTGTTGAAATATAGTGTGTTATATAAATAGTAATTTTAAAATTCAAGTGTTGTTTGTTGTAAAACAAGGTTTAAATATAAATTTATGAAATAATTTACAATATTCAAGGCATATAAAAAGTTAGTAACGAAAAACAATATATTTGAGCATCAAGTTAACAATACAATCAAAAAAATAAGCATCTTTGGTTACCATATAGCTCAAAATATTATATTAAGCAACAAACTCAATAAAGCGCTTCGAAATACCTGTAATATTTTTAACCACCAGATTTACATACATAACGAAAAAATGCATTTCAAAAAATTTCTTATATAAAAGAGAAATAAAAATAATTTAAACGACAGCATCATCGCGCTTTGATTGAACAGTTTGAAAGATGGAATTCTGAAAAAAAGGTTGATACTAAAATATGTAGAAAAAAGAAAAAAAACAAACAGGAAGTCGATGAAGAAGAGAATCAGAATGAGGAAAATTATCCCGATTGAAATGAAAAGTATCAAGTACACCAGCTCCAGGACGATAAATAAATTTATGAAGATCTTCTTCAGGAAAATTACAACGCACCATATTTTTGAATTCTGTTCGATCAAAAATTGCACCAATCAAAATAGATCTTGCACTATAAAAGTAAAATATTAAGATAAAAAGTTTTGAAAGAATAAACATACAAAAGCATAGTTGGATGAAAGAATAACTGAGCATTAAAATGATCAGGTAAGGCTTTATGAATATAAGCAAAATCATATTCATCAGCGACAATAGCTTCAGTAATAAGATAATGAAATTCTTTTGGTGAAACAGCACGAAGATTAACATTATGTAAGCAACACCGATCAACACGTAATGTTCCACGCCATCGCTTCAACATATCACCCGTAGTTTCATTGACGGAAAAATGATTAAGGACAACAGTTCGAATATTTGTATACATTGTCATATCTCGCAATTTTTCATAAAAAGCAAGAGGTGGTGTAAATAATTGCTTTGCATAAAAATCCCGCTTTGAAACATTATAAATGGCACATGAGGAAAGAGGTGTAGGCGCTCCAAAAGATGCACGAACTGTACAACGATGAATATGAGTTCTTGATGTATTATGATGTTCCAACCAAGGTTTTGTAGAAGCATGAGAATCACGACAATGAAAGCAATATTTGATTTTTCCAGTAGCTACATGAAGACGAGTTTTTTCACGTGGTTCAGTATCACTAAAAAAATTAATGCTATACGAAAAACTAAGGTAAGCAATTACAAATCAGTCCAAAACTTTTGTGTTGTGTAACGATATACTTTGTTATTTGCAAAAAGAGCAAAGACAAATTCACAATTTGTTGAAAGATGAAGAACTTGAACTTCACGATAAGGCAAGCTTGATCGATGTGTTTCAATTACATTATTCCAAGTACGACAAACACGCCGAGCAATTTCTAATGTATCCACATCAAGAAAGCCAAAGATGCGATTGACAATGTTAATTGGTAAATAAACTTTCTAAAATGTAACAGTTAAATGAGTCATAAACTATTGCAAAATTACTTTAGGGGTTTCTTCTTCTAACATTTTATCATCATGAGAAGATGCAGCCGTTTCTGGATCATGAATGGATTGCAGTGGCTGAGAAAGTTCAACAACTTCATCCATTCTAGAATCATGTTTTTTATTAAGAAACATAGCTATTTAAAAAATTTGTTTAAGCAACAAACATTAGCGAAGATTACAACGAAATATAGAACAAAAAGCTTTAATAGGTGATTTAGCAAGAGCAAGATATATTTTTGTGGAAATAATTAAAAGTATCTTGCAGTAGCAAAAAATAAGTGAATTGGTCACTGAAATGATGGGTACCACAAAAATTATTTCGTGAATAATGCTTTTTCAAAACTCAATAAAAACAATTTCCATTTATCAAGCGTACATATTTTGCCAAAAAGTGTTCAATTTTTGATTCTGTATTTAAGCATACACCTTTTTTGATGTTATTTATTTATTTGTACATTTTAAATCTTCTTATCGTATTGCCTAGGAGTCATGTCATAAATCATTTTCCGAAAAGATATTCTAGATTTTTTTCTTTTGAAGTATAAAATATATTTTGGTTGCTTTTTCTTGTTCAACTTTTTGCATTTAATTAATCAAAGAATCCCACTCCCCTTTTTCTTTCCTTTTTTTTGTAGGAAATGTAGTTCCATTTATTCAACGTTTTTTCTTTGTTTTAAAATTTTAAGTTTACTGATATACGTTACTAGTAATTAAATAAGACAGGCGGACATTTAAAAAAACGAAAACATTTTTTTATGAATATGTAGTCATGACAACGCTTAAGCTGCTGCCAATAGAAGCGTTTTTTGACCGCCTTAAGGGTCGGGGGGAAAATACTTCTATAGTGATGCTTTTACCAGGCGGAGACCTAGATAGTTTACGTCTTAAAAATATTTGAAACTTTAAAAATAATGTCAAAGGATATTTTTAATAATAATAATAATTCTGGAAATACTGATTATCCTGAAATGCTTCAAAATTCTATTACTTTATCCTCTTATAATAGCAATGAAATAAATGCCATAGAAAAATCGGATGAAGAACTCTCTTTACGGCCGGCGCCACCCGTGTTGCCATTAGCTCCACCTGTGTCATTATTAACAAATAATTCTATTGACACGCACATAGCCGTCACTCCTATTTCTGCTGCTGCTGCAACCGCAACTGCATCATTAACAACCGCGTCAACATCAAAAGAATTAAACGAAAAAACAGAAAATGTTTCGGAATCTCCGCGCAAAGAATTTTTTCTTGATGCTAGTTTTGGGCCAACTCCATCATCATATTATTTTTATTCAGATAATTATCAAAATTTTGATGAAGAACTTTATACATTTGAAGAGTTCTTAGGCGCACCAGATACCCCAAAAGAAGAAAAAAGTAATAATAGTAAAGGGGAATTTGATTCAATTCCATTAGATTCACCTCAAGCTGGGCCATCTGTTGAACGAAATTCAGCAGGCTTTAAAATTCGTGACCGCTCTTATACCCCTGATATTGGTAATAATTTTTATCCCATCTTTTTTTTCTTATTTACTTTTTTCTTCCTGTTAAAGGTGACGACGATTCAACTGTGTTTTCATTTCAATCTCATTCACGTCAAAGTCATAACAACGGTGACGAAACCTCTAATTTTACGACTTCCACGAATGCAAATAATCTTCCCATTGCTGACTTGACATACGCAGACGCTCATCAGGCTTCTCCAGCGCCATTAAATTTGGGGCCACTTCCTTTGCCCCCAAGGAATCAATCAACAAATATTGGAAGTGACGAAATGGGATTTCTTCGCATTTTTTGTTGTTTACGTCCACATAATAATCGTGCAAGCCGTTATCATGTTGCTGCGGAAGAAGCTCCCACCGCTGTTGAAGAATTACAACAATCACGTCCACAATATTCATGGTTGGTAAAAAAAATTAAACATTTGTAGAAAAATAATAATAATATTTCTTTTAGGGATTTAAAAAAAGCAAATCCTTCAGAATACACATTTTCTGAAAGAAAGAGTGAAGTAATTATTAAGAAAAATGATGAAATTAGTGGCCAACAATTTGTAATTGATAATTGCACGGTAATTCATAATTATACTGTAATGCAAGGAAATGTTACAGTATACCTGTTTTTAGGATTGTGTTGTAATTTTGTTAGATCATAGCGGGGCTATTACTGTAGACGATGCAAAAGATTCGCTATTTGTTTTTGGGCCTTGTTCTGGAAGTATCTTTATCAGAAATTGTACAAATTGTTATTTCTACAGTATCTGCAAGCAATTTCGTGTTCGAGATTCAAATATCATAACACATTTGTTTTGTGCAACTCCACCGGTAATTGAAGAAAGTAAAGTTGATTTCTTCCCGCTCTATATGAACTATGATAATCTTGATAAGCATATGATTGATGCAGGATTAAGTCCATTTTATAATTGCTGGTCACAAGTTTACGACTTTACACCGGATAAAAATACTTTGCATTTTCGAATTAATTATGAAACTCCTGAGACAGAAGTTGCAGATAAATTAGAATTAATTGCAAGTGCATATCAGCTGACATTTGTTCGAGATAATTCATATTTTGTTGTACCAGAACTTTCAAAAACTATTCGAATTGGTGATGAAATTGGAATTGTTATACATAAAAAAGATGAATCAACGCCCGATCAAAGAAATTTTTTAAACCGAACCCGAGATTTTGCATTAAATGTTCTTCAAGATCCATCAATTATTTTGATAAATACAACAGATCTTGAAGTACAAAAAGGAGATTTGCAATCTTCTTTACCACATGGCCTTAAATTGATTGGTAAGTAAATATCGTTTTGTCTAAACTTTAAAAGAAATATAAACTTTTAAGGACATATCGTTGTGCTAGAATTTACGGGGAAAAATTGTTGCAAAGTTATCGCCGAAACTATCACAAAATTCACAAAAGATGAGAACAAAAAAGGATCATTTGAAATTATACAACAAAATTTTAAAGAAAGCTTGTATCGTTTTGCAGAAATGAAAAGAAGTGTATAAAATAAAATCATTGCTTTATTATTATTACATAATATGTTTAACATAACATCCAAAATAAAACACATAAAAGGAAGAAATATAGCTTCGGCAAGATTCAAACCAAGAATAAGTATTTACAAGTAAATATAAATGTTATTCATCATCTTCAGCAGCCATTTGTTGACCTGGATATTCATGGACGTAATGTTTCTTGCGTCTTGCATTAAATTCACGACGACGCTCTAAAAATTAAATAAAGATTAATAAAAACATAAACAAAGAGATCCCGAAAAACATAAATCAACAATATTCAAAAGCTAATTTGGAAATAAAACTGACCTCTTTCTTCTTCATCAATCTCATCGTCAGAACTTTCACCAATAACTTTAGGACTTTGAGTTTCAGTTGCTAATCCATTTTCAAGGGTTTTTTCCAACCCGACCAAAGATACTCGACGACCAGAAGGTGCAGTATGTGCTGATGATGTACCAGAACTTGTAGGCATTTCTTCATCTTCCATATCACTATATCCAGAATAAGGAGTTTTTGGTTCATCAATCTATAAAATAAAAATAAACACCACTATATTTGAAACAAAAATCAAAATTACATACCTTCATATGTCCATAATCTTTATCTGCAGGATGATGAGTCGCCATGATATTCATTTCATCGAAGTGAGCCTTTGCTGAATCATCCTTCTCTTCTTTTACAGTTGAGTTTTCATCAATTGAATGCTTCTTAAGAATTGATTTCTTAGGCTTCAATTTTAAACATTCAATTGGTTTTACGGCATCCGCAGCATCTTCCATCTCAACTTCCATTATTGTTCTTATATCTTAATGTAAGCTAAAAAAAACTATTATTATTCTTATCATTTAATAATGAAAAAATATCACAAGACGCGAGTGAAAGAAAATAGGAAAAAGAGTGGTTGTAAAATTTTAAAAAAATAGAATTCCAACACAGATGTGAAAAAGAAAAAAAGGAAGACAAAGAGTAAAGGTATGTAGACACAAAATGATGATCAATAAGCAAAATATGAAAAAAATGGGAAGAAAAAAATATATTAAAAAATGGAAGGAGCACAGTATTGAAATGGAAAGAAGGAAGATGACCATGCATAAATAAAGATGCAGACAAATTAAGGTCAAACAAAGAAGGAAAAAAACAAGGATAACAAAAAAAACTGAACTGGAAAAAAAGCATTTGTTAAAATTACATGTGATATCCTTTAACCGCGAAAAAATATATATCTATTTCAATTTATGTTTTTTAAAAAACATAAACGTGAAAAAAAGGGATAACTTTCTACCACTTTTTTCTTTTCAAGAAGAAAAATAAATGGAAAGAGAAAAAAAAGCATTGCTTGAAAAAATACTTTTTTTCGTCAAGCGCAACAACAACAAAAAAATTTAAAAAAGGAAGCAAGTGTGCAAGTCCAGCACACTCAGCTTTTCGGCCTTGCCTGGTGGCTGGACTCTTCTTCTTTAACAACAAAAAGAGAATAGCAGCCGCAAAGCAGCAATTTTGCGTGGTGGTTGCATCCAATTTCCTTTAGTTTTTATATATATTTTTTTGACAAAAAGGCATATAACGGAACGCTTCTTTTTTTTTTTTTTTCACTACAATATAAAAATGACTTTGGAAGGCTTATACTTGAAAAAAAATATATATTTAAAGCTTTTTTGGCGTGTGATGTGAGAGAAAAAATGAGAGAGGAAATAGCAAGCCTCAAGACATCAAGCATTTCTTTACTAAACCCAATTATCGCTAATGGAAACGACTACTACTAAAGTCCTTTTGTTACTCATTCTCCCCCTTTTCGCTTTTTTTAAATTTCTGTTGTTGTGATTGATATAAAAAACTTGTAAGAAAAATATAAAGGACAAAAATGTTTCAAAGAATGACAAATAACGGAAATGTTTTTAAAAGACATTTTGTTTTGATAAAAAATCAAAAAAGGAAAAAAAGAAGTCACGTTTCTTAACATATTTTTTTCCTTGTACAAAAAAACAATAAACAACCTTTTAAAATCATCTTTATTTCTTTATAATAATTTATTATCAATCTTTATATATATTATAATAGTTATTTACAAATCATTATTTTTTTAAAAAACTTTTATAAAATTTATTTATTTAAGAGCCTCAAGCCGATGAGGCCGTCGTTGAGCACTAAGAGATCGAGAATCATCACTGGAATACAAATCATCTGTGAGAATAACACCATTCATTAACCCTTGCATTTTATTATTTCTTTTAACGAAATCCGAAATTTTTTCTATAAAAAAAGAAAGAGGTGACAAAAAACGCAAGGAACGCATTTAACCACTTACTACCTGATTTTGTTCGATCACCTTTATACCGATTAAGTAGATTTGTTTTATCAACAGGTTTAAAATAATTTTCTGATATATTATCTTCCATTGTTTTTTCAAGACGCTTTTTTAGCCGCATATCTTCATCTGGTTCAAGACCATATGAAGGTATTTCAGCTCGAACACCTGGTAATACTGAAAAAAAGAGGATTTGAAAATTTTACAAAAATTAATTAAATTACTTGAATGTGCATTTGGTAATCCAACTCTTCCCATATTGAATTCAGGAAGAATCCATCTCGCTTGATCATCATTCCAAATTGCTTCACGTTTTATCTTATCAAGACTACCGTAATTGCTGTCTTTCTTTAAAACAGGATGGATCTTTTCAAGAATTTGACTTAAAAGTTTAATTTGTTTATCTTGTTTTCGTATAGTTTCAAGATAATCAAGCCTATCCATTTCAAATTCAGCTTGGATATCTTGAATTTCAGATTCTAATGTCCGAATCTAAAAAGGTAAGAATTAGGTTTTTTTGAATTCTCTATTCTCTGAACCTTTTGAACATCAGCTTTATAAAGTCTTGTAATAGCTTCCAATTTTTCTTGTGTTGAACTATAAACATGCATTAAAGGATCATCTCGACTTGCAGCTTGTAAAGTGTCTTAAGATTTTCATTTATTTCAAACATTAGTTTCACTTAGCAGAACTCACTGTTTAGCCTTTGCATCCGCTTTTCTGCTGCCATTATTTTTTTCATTCTTTTCGCTTTTAATGCTTCATTATCAACTTCTTCTCCGCCAACAAGTTGTTGCCTTAAGGCATCTATTCGCTTACGAATTTCTTTTGGATCTGATGGTTCTACACCAGCTTGATCAATTTCTTTATTTGCTTTTTCGTATTCGCTTTTAAGGCTTTGTAAATCTGATGCCAACTTTTCTTTTGATTTTTGTTCATTTTCATACTGACTTCTCAGCTCTCTCATTGCAGCTTCAAATTCTTCACGTAATTTGGTTTTTTCTGCTTCAACATCATGCTCAATTGCATGTGCAGTTGGGACAGGACCACCAGCTAAAAATAGCATGCATTTAATTAATTTTAATTAGGATCAAATTTTGTTTTTATCTTACTTTGAACCATATTTTTAAGGCGTTCAATTTCTTCTTTATACTGTCTGAGAAGGGCATCTTTCGGATCTTCATTAATTTTTGGTTTATTTTTAATATTTTTTGCTCTGTTTGCATATCGTAAAGTTGACAAAGTTTCATCATAATTATTATCAGATGGTGAAATGCATGCAATCATAACCGTTTTAGTATTACCTCCCAATGAATCCTAAAAGTTACAGTAATGCATTGAGCATCAATTTTAAGAGCCAGAACTAACTTGAAGCAGCCTTGTTAATTTTGAATCTCGATATGGAATGTGACTTGATTTTCCATCAACAAGGGCACTAATAACATTACCAAGAGCCGAAAGGGATAAATTAATTTTTGTTGCTTCTTTAAATCTTTCACCAGTTGCACCCGTTTTTGCTTGCCTTTCACTTCCAGCTAAATCAACTAAATTCAATTTTCCCATTCGGATGGAACCCGTTTCCGATAAAGCTTCAACATAAATGGTAAAAATTGAATGTGATCTACTTGAGTCTTTGTTCATCAAGGTTGCACCAACATGCCGATTATTAAATCCTAATGACATTAATGTATCGCAATCTTTTGTATTATGGCAGACATGCATGGAAAGCCCTGCAACATAAACCCCTCGTTCAGAATGTTCTTTAATCTCAAGCTTCTTTTGTCTGTCATCACCAAGGAGATCTCGAACTTCTTCATTATAAATCTAAAAGTAAAAAAGGATTTCGAAATTGTCATCATTTTTTTTGTTGTCTCTATTTATTTTTTGAATTTTAAACTAACCTCCAAATAAGAAACATGAACCAAAAATTTTGTGTGTTCTGTTGTGGCAATGGATTCAAAAATATGTTCAAATGTTCGAGGAATAACACCTCGTTGAGCAGGAACTTTTTCATCACCTTGCATTGAAAAAGTTTTACCTGAACCTGTTTGACCATAGGCGAATACCGTACCATTATACCCTTCAATAACTTTTTCAACAAGTGGATAAACAATATCATTATAAATTTGTTCAGCCGTTGAATCCATGAAATAAACGCCATCAAATGTAAAAGGTTTTGGAGGTGCTTCTTCATGATGTAAAATTGTTGAGCCAATTGATGATTCCATTTCGACACATACCTGTATAGAAAGGAAATTAAAAATTTGCATAAAATATCAAAATGTCTTACCTTTGAATTTAGCGCAATTTCGCGCTGATTTAATGGCCGACATCGGCAAATCACTCTTACACTTTCGGCCATTATGTGTATTTTTGATTACTATTTTTTTATACTTTTATTGTCTTCATATTGCGACTTTTCCCTAAAAAAAACATAAAATATTTAAAAATAACTTTAATGTCCACTATAAAAAAATTTCTTTTGTCCATTTTTGAAAGGGCACGTGTGGTCCATAAAAATACGATAGTACATCCGGAATTTAGTCAAGCAGAAAAAAATGGCTGTCTTTTTATATGTTACTATTATTTCTTACAAATACACATTTCTTTCTAACAAAGAAAAAACAACATAAAAGAGGGAGGTGTTTTTAAAGTATAAAAGGATTTTGATGATTTATAATGAAAAAAAAAGAATTATAAATCCTTAAAGTCATCATCATCAAAAAGAGGCGCGCGTAAAAAAAAGAGACGGCGGCAATTTTTCAAAAATGTTTTTGTTTAAAAATTCGCACCTTTCCTTTTTTCTTTTTTCTTCTTCTCTTTCTTATAATATTTAATGTTGTTGCAGCGCCTTTAACCTAGCAATTTTCGGGCATGCCTTTGCGCAATGCCATTTTCTTTCTTTTTGTTGTTGAAGTCCTAAAGCGTTGCTCATGGCGACAGAAGGCGGTTGAAAGGTTTTTCCTCACTTTTTCACTCTTTCTTCTTCAGCATTTCCTTTAATGTTTTCAAAACTGAAAAACTTCTTTTTAGGTGTCTTTCAAGTTAACTCTTCTTTTGATAGGTATAAGAATAATTTTGTTTCGTGTTAGCACGTGTTTGTTTTTCGGTTTTTTCTTCTTTTAATTTGAGGTATAACACTGTAACCGCCTTTTTTTCTTAAGAAAAATGTTTAAAAAGTTTTATTCAACATTATTAATTTTCTTATTATTAACAATTTAATTAAAAACCTGCAATTACGGTAGTAACCAACTGAAAACAAGTGACACACAAAAAAAGAGGAGAAGTAAATTTGTAAAAGTACATTATTGTTTTTGGAATGAAAGCATAAATAGGGGAGGATTACTGTAAAAAAAAAGAAAATAATTAAATTTATGAAGTTTTCTTTGCCGCATCTCTTTCTTTCTTTGTTTTAATCAATTTCTTTTTTTCTGCAATTGTCTCTTTTTCTGCATCTTCTTCAGAATCTGAGCGAACATCAGCAGCTTCTCCAACAACAATTGAACGAATGACAATTCTCATAATAATTACGGTCCAAAAGACATGTAAACATAATAATGCAAAAATCATTAAAATAATAAAACGTGGAGCAAATGGAACTTGAAAAAGGTTGTAAATATTGTAATCAGGTTGGATGAGAGCTGCAGCATCTTGAAAACCAGATCTAATAAGAACAAATGGAAAATATCCAAGACGAGTGAGAAACCAGCTAAACATAAAATTAATTAAAATACTGTTAAAAACATTTAATTCAAAGCATTACCTAACAAGAAAAACAAAAAAGAATGTATTTGTTACAAAACTTGGAGATCCATAATAACGAACAAGTTTACCCGCTTCAAGAATAATATCACTAATATCGTGAGATATTAAAACTAAAGTTCCAACTCGAACAAAATTAATTGTCCAACTAACAGATAACAAAAATATGGTAATAATATGATGAAAAACAAGTTGCCAAAAATCACTTCGTTTTACATCAAAAATACTTCCAAAAAGCAGGGAATAATAAAAGCCAGTTTCCAACATGTAATACCACCTATAATTTTTGTTTTGTTTGTCATTATTGCATTTATCTGATTATAACATTATTGGCATATTTTTGGATTTTTGAAAATTAGAAGCTCTTTAATTTGTTTTCTAATTACATAAAAATGACGCAATAATTATTAATGAAACAGAAATCCATTTTAATAATAGTCATGGAAATTTCGTAACCAAATCCGAAAAAGAGCTGTATTACAAGGGTTGCTTAGTTACATGATAGACAATTCAGATGTTTCAATAGCCCCTTTGATGGAAGCCTTTTTTGACCGAAATGGAAGAAATAAAAGTGGGTTAGTCATAAAAAAGGTCAATAAATCAAAGCATGCCTACCAAACACTAGAATCAATTGCATGGTAGGGATATCCAATCCAACATTGCTTTACATCTGTTAACCATGGTTTATCCCATAAAACAAATAATCCATATCCGAATAACAACAAATAACAAATACATCGAAACATGCATTCTAGAACACGCTTCGAACGGGTATATCTTGCAAATCCACCAGTTAAATGTTCAAATATTCGTTTATTTCGTTCATGTCTTGGCACAACACCTAATAAAACTCCAACCGAAATTCCAAAAAATGATTCTAAAAGTATCCTAAATATCAGAATTGGAATTGAAAAATATATTGGATAAATAAGATCATAAAAATTTGGTGGAAGTTTCTCCCATGAAGCATTCCTTGGAAGCCAATATTTTTCATCCCAAAAGCTTGAAAACATTTTTTTTTCTTCTAAATTTAAAAGCTTTGTTAAAAAAAGAAAATGTTTTTTGAAAGGATTTATAAATAATAAAACACGATGGAACACAAATTTAAGTCAAAGTTTGTGCAGTAGCAAAAAAAATAACATAGTTTTTTTTAACAAAAGGTTATACAAAAGTTAAACGATGTGATTTTTAAAGTGGTTAAAAATAAGAAAAAAAAGCAAACTGTGGCCACGATCAAGTCAAGTCAGTCATACGTTGTTGCTTTTTCTGTCATATATTTCTTTTTTTTGCTAAGCAAAAGATCTGTACTCATTCAGTCAGAGCTGTTGCTGCAGCTTCCTGCTTCCGCTCGGTCCAGCCATCGGGTTTTACCTTTATTTGCATTGCGCGTATATATGAATTTTTGGTCCCAAAAAAGCTGTCCAAAAAAATATATATATATAGGAAGGCGGGATCAAAGTTCCCCCTGGCGATGGTTGTTGTATAAAAAAGAAAGAAATACACTCGGCGGCGGCATTGAAACGATATTAAAATTTATCCACTCTTTTTATTTCAAATGAAAGCATTCTTCCTTAGTTTCCATTCAAAGGGTCAAAAGAAAATACAGAGAAAAAAAACTTTATTCAAAAAAAAAACTAGGAAAGAAAATTGTTATAGTTATAATTATTTTTGTCTATATTAATGATCATCAATGATAAGCGAACGAAGAAGAAAAGAAAGTGCACGTAGTTAAAATAAAATTTTATTATCAACGTTACAGAAAAGAAACTTTTAATTTAAGCACAAATAATACAATATTTTAAACTAAATTAAAACAAAAAAAGTGACGTTTTTTTCCTTGATTTTTTTTTCTTTACTTGTCTTGACGATAAACAACACCAATTTGTCGACGAATTTCATCGAGAGTTTCAAGCACTTTCAAAGATTCATCAGGGGTATGAACATCGCTGAATTTTTTTCCCGCCGCTAAACATTCATAGACATGGTCGGCTTCATAGTGAAGACCGGTGCTATGATTAAAATTGTATTTGCTATCATCATTAAATGGGAACTTCATTGGGGCTGGCTTTGGTTTGCTTTCTGCTACCTCACCTTTATAGATGATAATCTCTTCAGGACACCAAAAATATCCAGGAATCTTTAAAAAAATACCGTTTTTAGGGGGAAATAAAAAAGGTAAACAAACTTCAATATGTCCATCTGTGAAACTAACATAAGCAGTATTAGGAGAATTATCAACAGCTGAATAAAAGAGAGTTGCCTTTGCCCCAGATGGAAATTTCATAATAATTGAAGCCCACATATCACAACCATTTTTATCCAGATCTCCTGTGGCAACAATTTTATCAGGTTTTTCACTAATGCACCAAAGGGCAAATTGAACAGCATAAATTCCAATATCATTTGCAGGAGTACTTCCTTCATTTGGAAGTTTTCTATTATCATCCTAAATTTGAATAAAACGAATTTCTTTTTTAAAAAATATGGACAAACCAAGCTTGGAACACAAAAATTAGCACCTGCTCCAGAAATCTTCCCTAAAGAACCATCTTGAACAACTTTTCGAATATGTTGATAAGCAGGAAAGAATCGACTCCAAGTTGCTTCCATTAAAAAGACATTCTTCTCTTTTGCTTTCTCATACATCTCTTTTGCCTCTTTGGCATTTACTCCAATAGGCTTTTCACAAAGAATATTTTTTCCAGCTTCAAGGGCTTGAAAAACAACATTTTTATGTTGTTGATGTACAACTCCAATGTACAAAACATCTTTAAAAAAATTATAATTCTACAGTAGTTTTTTTAAAGAAGTCAAAACTTACCAATATTTTTGTCTGCAAAAATTTCTTCATAAGAGCCATATGTGGCAACACTATCATCCAATTCAAGTTCTTTCTTTAATTTATCAGCCTTTTCTTTTTTGCTTGCAGCTAATGCATGAATTTTATTTGGGTTAACACAATTTTTCAAAGCTTTTGCAAAGTCATGACTAATTTTTCCACATCCAACAATACCCCATCGTAATTCTTGTGGCATGATTTTAGAAACAAAAATTTGAATGAAACAACTACTTTTTTTTATGAAACTCTGAAAAAATCAATTTTTTAAAAACGAAAAAATAGAAAGAGAGAAAATAAAAAACAACGCTCGTAAACAAACTAAAAAGGAACAAACACAACATCGCAGCCCAATGCAACCTTTTTTTCTGCTCGAATATAAATACTGATTTTAAAGCAACAAACAACAACAACATATGGATCAAAGAATGCAGTAACGAGCAAAAAAAATCATCAATGAACTTCTTGAACTTGATAATTTTGTTTTTTACAATTAAAAAGTTAAACTTTTTTGGATAATTATTCAAACGCATTTAAAAAAAACATATTAACAGCTCAAAAATGTGTTTTTTTTCTAATTTTTAAATCCGTGTACTAACCAATATTACGAAATCTAAATTTAAATTCACAAGTAAAAGATGAACTTTAGAGTTGTTTTTGTTAATTTTAATAAAATTGTTTCTTTTTTATAAATAAACAAGAAGTCGTTTTTTATAAATATTAAAAACTCGTAAAATTAATTTTTTAAAGCTATACTTTCTTGCATTCCATAACGCACATTACTAATGAGAAAAGTAACCTGAATTTGACTTTTAAAAAAGTTTTATGAAACATTTTATTAAGTTTAATCAAATGAAATTAAAATATAAAAATTTATTTTTCATAAGAAACATTTTTCAATTTTTAACCAGGTTCTAGAAGAATTTATGGCCCATCCTGGTTGGAATTTCCATTGTTGTTTTTTTCCGGTGCCATGTACTCTACCACCACCACTTGAACCACCGCTGCCTCAGCCACCATACTTTAATCAACTCCATGGAGCAGCATATCCTGAATATGTTCCATCTCTTGCATCGAGCATGACTGAAACATCACTTGTACTTATTAGTGTCCTGGGAGGGAAAAGAAAGTTCATAACTGTTAATCTTTAACTGTTTACCTGATCCAGTGGCTGCACCTTCTCCAAAATTCGCTCCACCAGACCGGATAAAAAATCTTCTTCAGCATAAAGTCGTCCTTCATTTGAAAAGATTTGAATCTTATGGATTATGGATAGCCAACAGACATCCATAATCCTATCATTTCGGCTTGAACTTTTGCCACAATTAGATGACCACAACTGGTAAAGAATATATATTCATGAAATAATTCAAATATTCAAACATTCAGAAACATGGTCTCCACCTCGAATAAATATAACTTGATCAAAATAAGATGTTACTGCTTCGTTACCATTTGATGCAGTAATTCCATTTAAATTAATCCCAAAAGATGATTTATTTGTAATAAAAATATGACCACCCATAATAATATCATCCCCCTATCACCTTTTCGACACATTTTACATATTGAATCAACAAATATTTTAAATAAATAAAAAATAAAATATTTGCTGATTGAACATGTTAAATTTGTCGGGGGATGAGAATATCCAATGCAGATTGTATATCATTTGCTTTTACTTGAAGCGTTTTGGGGTGCGATTTTGTTATTCTTTTTCAAGTTCAATGGCATCTTCGTAAGCGGCAAGATGGAGGGATAGAGTGATGTTGCTTTTGAGGTCCTTTTTTGGAAAAAATTAAAAAGTTTGACATTCTTGAACCGTTTTCATTTGCAAACAATGACTTGGTGTCACGATTGTTTTTTGCAAATTGTCAGAAAAATCTGATACACAATCTAATATTTCATTTTCATTAAAATTAATGCTCATTTTGGACCTAAATTTAGTTAAAATTTTGTTAAATTAAACATTATTTAAACAGAAAATGAAAATCCTCTTTGGCTTTTTGTTAAATGATGTTGTTCAAGAAACTAGATGATTTTATGTTAAAACTGCAATCATCTTTTGTGTTTACCCAAATTCTTTCTTCCATTTTTGATTGAAATACTTTTGAATGTGACGATTTCAGCTAAAACTGAACATTTATATAAAGGTTACGGTATTCGCCATCTTGATTTTGATTTTTTGATGAAGTATACGTTTTTGATTGTCAATTTTTTTGTTGCCATCTAAAAAAAAATTTACAGCTTAAAAAAGTTTTTAATTTTAGAAAATTATCATAAAAGTATGAAAAAATGAAATATTTTCTTCTGTAAACTTTTAATCAAAATTTCTGTGCCTTTCATAATTGTCTAAAAAATCACGTGTAACCAATAGGGTTTCTTCTCCTGGGGTATTAAAGCGTTATTTATTTTAAAACTAAGACAAAACTGGAAAAATATAAAGAAATACAAAATGCATATATATTGGCATAAAAGAGAAGATGAATAAGGAAGAGCTATCGCAGACTGACACCAGTCTGGGAAGACGGCGATCAACAAAGATGAGAGAGTTTGCGAAAGCTGAATCAAAACTAAGAATAACCTTTAAGCAATAAAAGAAAGAAGAAAGTAAAAAAAGGGTGCTTTGCAAAAGCAGAGAAAAAGGATATGAAATTTGCAAAGTGAAAAATAGGAATATTAAAATAAAAAATACGGCAGTACTACACACCACTTTCAAAGATAAAAAGCTTTAAAAAAGTCTAAATTATTTGTACAAAATGAATCGACTATTTATATGAAGACCTAAATTTTTGTTAGGAAAATGCGAAAAAGAAAATTGCAAAGCTTTTTCTTAACAGACATAACAATTTTTGTGAAAAACGATGCTTGCGCTTGAAAAATAAAAAACAAAAATGATTTTTGATTTTTTTTCTGTTGATCAGAGTTAGGCATTGCTCAAAAATATTTCTTACATCATTCTTATTCACGGCTATAGATTTGTTTACTGAAGATTTCTTTATTTTCACAGCAATGACTCTTTTTCTAAAAAAAGATTCGAAAACATACGCAAAAAACCCTTAGCTGTTAACAGCATTAAAAAATCGTCAAACAAATTTAAAGTTGTAAACGGGAAGTAGAAAGAATCAATGGCCGTTTATCTCCAAAAGTTCTTTCTACTTTCCTGGGTGTATCTTTTTTCCTCGGTCCAACAAAAACGACAAAAATTTCAAAAAAAAGTTTTGGTTAATACCAAATCGTCAGTTACAAAGAGTTCGACCATGATTTCTTTTCACTTATTTCGGTAAATTCTTTTTGTTTTTGAAGCAAGAAATATTATGAAGTATATCATAATCAGGAATGTACGGAATTCCGTCTTTTTTTAACTTCCGCTTCCGTTCTGTTTAAAAAATTCACTTGTTTTAAGGGTTATTTAGAAATTACGTGGCCGAAACATCGTATTTTTCATACATAATTTCAAACAAATTATATATAAATAGTTTAGCATTTTTATTAAACTTTTTGCAGTACTGTTTTCAAATTGATATATTCACAAATTGTATATTTATGTGTATAATAGAAAAGTGCAACAATATTTAGCTTTATTTAGCATATTAAATAGCAAACAGAGAGAGTAAATGCCGAGTTTTCTCTCTCAAAAGATAAGAATAAAAACACTTTGGATGTGTACAAATGTTTTTTTACAGTAAAAAAACCAATGATAGTTGTTCACTCAAGTTATTATTATTATTACAAAAAATATGAAGGAAGGAGGGGAAGTTTGAATTAGAAAAAAAAATAGTCGTTCACTGCTAAAGTCGCCTTTAAAAACTGCCTGATTAACTTTTAAAAAAATAGAAATAATTATACAAAACTTTGATCTTAATTTTTTTTGTGCATGCTGTGTCTGTTTTGAAGTTTGAAAAATAAGATATTAAGGGGGAAATTGAGATTCTATCGAAATTTTTGAGAATCATAAATATATAAAAAGAAACAATATTTGATTTTAGAAATATAAAATAAAATAGATACACGATAAGAAGAAAATGAAAAACCAAAGTAAAGCCATTTCTGTCGCGTTTAAGGAAGGAAAAAAAAACAATTCAAAAATTATAAAGAATAATAAAGTCTTTGCGCTTTAAAATGCTCCGGTGATGATGCGCTTAAATTTCTTTGAAATATACAAGATTTTAAAATATATAAAAATTATGCAAGAATGAATATTTTTTTCAAAAAAAAGGAATCCATTTTTTTTAATGTTGAATGGCTTTGATCATTGAAGTAACTTCTTCGGCAACACAACTGAAAACCATTTTGTATTGTTCACCATTTGCAACAAGGAATGGACGTTGATCACGTAAATGCTCCAAGGATGCAGCGATATCAATTTCTTTAACACCTTTATGAATACGATTTGAAACAATATCAATAAGGCAATAAGTTCCTGCTCGTCCGGCACCATTAAAATCATGAAGAAGAATTGGGGAAGCTCGACCACGATAAGATTTGTTAACTTTTCTAAATTTAAAAAATACTTAAAAAACTTTACGAAAATACCAAAAATCCTACTTTTTAAATTCAAGTAATGATTTATTTGATGCTGGAACGCCGTTCTTTTTCCAGCTAAGATAATGAAATTGTGTAACAGTTCGAGTTTCACCAGTTTTTAAACTCTTTAAATAAAATGATCGAACAACATAATCTTCACTCCAGATATGTTCGGAGACAAGATTAACTTCAAACATTCCATAAATTTGACTGCCTTCATCAGGCCAATACCGTTCACATTCATCAATTTGGCAAAGATTTACCAAAAGTGCAACACCTTGTTCCCAAACAAGCTGCCAATAATCTGGAATTGTATTTTCCATTGGTGCTTGGGTGATGATATAGGAGCATTGATGTGGATCACTATCATGAATTTTGGAAGCATTTACATATCCTTCACTGATGGTTACAACATTATCATCATCTGTAATGAACAAAATGAATTTTTAAAAATTCTAAGTTCTTAAACTTACATGGTAAAACTGTTCGATCTCTATTCTTTTCAATATTTGATGGTTCAAGGGCAATGGTGGTGATTGCATTTGTATTGAAATACCCAGATACAGAATTCCATTGATCAGCAATTTTACCAGGATTATCAAGATGTTCTTGAAGGAATGACATAATGACATGTCCAGTGGAGATATCCAAATTGCAAGATTGATATAAGCTTTCATCAGGCCATGAAGAAGTACTTCCAGATTTCATTGGTGGTCCACCAATTGTTACACCGGTTGGAATATCTTGATTATTCATTCGTTGACGGCAAAGATCTTCATATGCTGTTGCAGCTTTGCCTTCCAAATTATCAATGACTTCAGGAAGGTTATGTTTAAAGTTATTATTTCGCCGATTTTTAACAAGATGTACAGCAAGTACAGTAATCAAAGTCATAATTGTTAAAGCACAAATTGCTAAAATTGGAATAAATAACCAATCCCGATCTGATCTCTCAACGGGAACTGCATCTTCACCACTTCCAATACCAGTTTCATCAACTTGTACACCAGAAAGAGATTGAATATCCTTTCTTCGTTTATCTAAAATAGGAAGGATATAGTATGGTAGCAAAAATGCTGGAAGAAAAAACTTACAAACAGCTTGAGCTACACCGCTTGCACTATTTACTCGTTTATCGGCACTTCTTTTCAAGTAATCAAATCGGATAATTCTGAATGATAATTGACCATTTTCATATTTGAAATCATCAAAATACATGTTATTTGGTAATGCAATTTTTCGATCCAAATATTCAATTAATTTTGCCAATTCATCTTCGGTAACTTCTTCTTTCGCCATTCGAAGATAAACACGATTTCCTTCAACTCGTTGAAAATCACCTTTTACAATTTTGTGTACTGTATTGGCAAGACCCATATCATCATTGTTGTATTCTTCGGCATCCTTTTTCAACAATAATTGTTGTTCATTGCTGAGGGACGTTAATGGAACAATTTCTTCCATTTCTGGATCCGACATATCTTGTCTATCTTGATCGATCAAAGCTTTCAAAGAACCAACAAGTTGCATAATTTTATCCAATTGTTGTTTTTTGACGCTGTTATCTTTATTATTCATGAGATCATGAATATATCCATCAAGTTTCTTTTCAGTTTCTTCATTTAATCCATATGGAAGATCATCTTTATTTGCACGTTTTTGTGGTTCAGCTAAAAATAATTTTTAGGTAAATATTTTCACGGATTACGGTAAAAACAAACCTTCATCAGCTTCTTTCATGATTTCATTAACAATTGCATCAAGATCTTCTTGATTAACAATATTTGGGCTTGCCATATCAGATTCAACAAGACCTTTGATGGATTTCTTTTCTTCTGGTTTTTTTGTATCATTCTTTTTGGGATTTTCAACTGTTAATGGACCACTTGAAAGGGCAATTGATTGCATGCTTGGCAATTCACCAATTGCAAAAGATCCATCATCAGAATTTTCAAGTTCAGATGCATCCATTTCATCAACAATAACAACGGGGACTGCAATTTCTGATTCTGGATCTACAAGATATGCAGGTTCACCAATTTCAACGGTATTTTCATCATCATTTGATTGTTGGGCAGCAATTTCTTCTAAAAGTGGTGAATTTTGTGCTGTTTCAATTTCTTCAATTGGAATTAATTCTTCTGGAGAAGCAATTGCTTGACTTTCAATTAAATTTTTTGCTTCAATTCTTCCAGATTCAAGGTCGTCATTTGATAAAACTCCATCAGTATCAGAAAGAATATTTTGTACACGCTAAAATATTTTTGATTTGATTAAATTACTGTAGATGTTTATTAAAATCCTACCTGTACAAGTTCCCAGATATTTGCAGGATTTCTGACATTACAAAATTCTGTATCATATTCGAGTTCATAAACAACAACTAATTTAAAGTATGCAAGAACACATTGTGAAGATGCATCTGGCCAATCAAGATTATTTTGGGCAAGTCGCATAAGTTGAATTTGAAGAATTTCTTTTTGAATTTGTGTTAATGGCCTTTGAACAATTAATGGTGTTGATTCGGATATTTCTGAATAACATTGTCCAAAGAGACCATCTAAAAATTTAACATTTGCTTTTGTTTTTACTTTTTTGTAATTAATTTCATACCTGGAAGGCAAATTTCATTGTCGTCACATAATGTATTGTCCAAAGAACATCCTAAAAAATTATCAAGTATGTATAAAATATTAAAAGTCAAAAATACACTTTTTTATTGCTTTTTTACAAAAATCTTAAATTTCCGGTTAAAAAGATTTAAAAGTTATGTATTAATTTTATTGACATTTTTATTGCGTCAAACATTGCCTTTTTTCTGTAATTTTACCGCTTTCGTAGAAAGCTAAAAATCTATCATAAAAAAATAATTTCGAAATAAATTAAATTATAGCAAATTTAGAAGAGCTTATTCATGGTTATTTTTAAAAATAAAAATAATGTACATGTTCTCCAAAAGATGGATAACTTTAGCTTCATCGTCAAATTTACATCGAAAACAAACACTTTAGATTGACGTCAATTTGTGTAAGGAAAGCTTCTTTTTTTATTTGAATTTCATAAACATACAATGGGGGTGGAAATTACTTACTCAAAAAAATGTTTTTTTTTCAGATAATACAAAATGCCGTATTTCTTTCTTTCTTTAAGCCCCTTTATTAAAAAAGCAGCTTTAAATTGCGTGTTTAAAGACAAAAGCAATCTTAAAAACCGATTTATTACCAATTATTTCTAAGACATTTGCATGCCTAAGGATATTTCAACAAATTTAATTACTTTAAAAAAATTTTTTATGGGTTTTTGTTTCTTGAAAAATTTAATCATTTATCAAAGTAAAAAGTATAGCGTGATTATAGCATTTTTGCTGCAGAAGCAGCAGTTATGTTGCAAGAAATAATATTGTATTGTGGAAGAAAAAAATGCTTGAGGGAAACTTTTTTTTTCTTCCTTTCTTAGATACACTTGCGCTGCATCAAGCAATCCTAAGCTTGGTTGAGTTTTTCTTCTCGCAAGCACACACGTTTGACGCTCAATCACGTCATTATTTTTAAGTCGCCCACAAGCGGCGACAAAAAAATAGAAAGAAAGAAAAAAAAGAAAGAATGAATGAAAGAAAGAAAACTCAATAATTGCCAATGTCATAGGTTTGCCATTTATACTGTGAGAATACTTCAATTTTTTCTCTCTTGCATAATTCCACTTCTATTTATCGTTTTTGAATTTTATATTAATGTGCTATTGTTTTTTTTTGAAAGTTCAAAAAGTATATAATAGTAATTTTATTTTCTTCATTAAAGAAAAGTTCATTGAAGGTTTTATAAAATTGTATTCATTTCTACGATTGGGAGACTCTCAGAATGAGACAAAAGAAGGATAGCTTTCTAAATTTAGTAAAATATATATAAACTAAAGCTAGCTTATACGAAACGACATTTGAGTATGTTTTTTCTTCTTTTTTTCTCTCCGGTCTTCTTGTTTCTGAGTCATTAATGCTGACTGCCATTCTAATGACATGAAGCATGTAAATGAAAGAAGATGCGCAAAAAAAAAGAAGTCCATTGAAAGCTTGGAAAAGATAAAAAAAAGGGAAGAAGAACCAAATCCATCAGTGGACATTCAGTTTTGACAACTATACGAAATAATATACCGAAAATAAATTTTTTTTTAGTTAAGTTGTAAAAACTAAAAAAGAAATTTGGAGGATATCATAAAAAAATTATTTTGCTAATTAAAATTGTACAATTTTTTTTACTTTTTCAATGTCGAAAGATAAAGAAATTTTCTAAAAGCAAGTCAATTATTCACCTAAGAAGCTTTGTTATTTTCTAAAAAAAAGAAAGAAAAAAGAAGGAAGTTAAATTGCAGGTTTCTTAAACTAACTAAATACGACATTGGATTAGAAAGAGAATACGGATTCCTTTTCATTGTCAATTTTTGTCATAGTCATGTTTGAATAAAAATCATAATTTAAAAACAAAATAAGCAGCACACAATGGAGCTTTGATAACATTAATTCGCAAAAGGACAAAAAGGAATTTTATAATTAAGCATACTGTATTTCAAATTTTTTTTCTTCTTCGACAAACAAAGGCTTTTATATGTTTTTTTGTGTAATGCTTTTTGCTGAATTAAAATGAAAAATGCCAAGGACAGCTTTGGCTTTGGAATCAATAAATTCCCAAAGCTCTTATCTTTTTTTTTAAAAAATGCCAAAAATTGAAACATGAAAACAAAAAAAGTCAAATCATTGCGTTTTTTTGAAGTTTCAAAATTCACTCCGCATTTAAACTTTATTTCAAATGACGTAATCTTTAATTTTAGGCTTGCTTCTTTTTTTGCTTCCTGTTTTTTTTTCTTTTTTATTTGAACGTTTAATAACTGAACACAAGAATTACCGATGCCTATAATTACCCAAGAACTATTATAATATTTTTTTCTATGAAAACATCTTATTGTGAAAAAAAATATGTAATGATAAATTGTTTTTGAAGCTGGAATCTCTTTTTTTCAATAATAAGACATCTCATTTTCATTTGAAAAATGATAAAAAATCAAAAAACATGGCTTTTAGAAGTTATGTGCGCATAAAGAAAACTAAAAGATTTATAGCGTCTCCAAAAATGTGTTTAGCAATATTTCAATTGTTGTTGTTATTAGATACCATGAAAAAAATGAGTTTTGCAAGTTTCAATTCAAAATGTCGTCATTTCATAAAAATTTTGCCGCATAACATATGTGCTCAACAATGAAAAAATATTCAGTTGCAGGCGGGAGAAAATGAAATAACAAAAAGCTGATTTTAGGTGCCAAAAAATATTTAAATGTTTTATGCTTCAATAAACATCGCCGAAGCATTAAATGAGAGAAAAAATAAAGATAAGCACAAAAGATTTCGCGGCATCGTCATTATCAAAAAAAGAGAAAAAAAATGTGTTAGCTTTCTTACGTCAATTTTTTTAACGGAAATAAAAGTTGATAAGAAACATAAAAAAAGTGCAAAAATATTTTTTAATGTTATTTTTATGGATCAAAAAAATGAAGATAGAAAAAATGCCTTACCTTGAAGTTGATCAGCATAAGCGGTAAATAATGTTGAACTAATAAGTAATAAGCATAATAATAACTTGTTATCTAAGCATCGCCGCCTAGGAAGCGAGAAAGAATTAAAGAACAGCGGGCGATTCATGCCCTCTGTCTTCGACCACTCGCCATATGCGCACTCGGCAATGCGCAAGAATAAAGCGTTTTGAAGACACCGGTCCAAAAAATATTGTTGGGTGTCAAAGGCAATGGCAAAAGCACGTATCAGTAATGACGGACGTGCCGTGGCATTTGTAGACTTGAAAAATTTTGTTTTAACTGAAGGCGGAGCCACTTTTGAATTTGAGTGTCACCACGCCTTTTCTGGCTTGGCTTTGCCTTTTTTTCTTTTTTCTTTCAACGCTTATAGAGTTTTTTTTTCTACTCACGTAATTCTTCTTTCTTTCTTGTAAAGAAAGCTCTTTTTCTTCTTTTATGGTGGTGGTTTAGCTTATCGTGAGTATGTTGTTTTCTGAAATATTTAAAATGTTTGAAAAAAAAGAACTTGATGAAAAATGAAGAAGAAGAAGCGAAAGACGCATAGAGAAAAAACAGAGGGAGGAAATAATTCTCGATTAAAGATAAAGGCGGCTGAGACGCTTAGGTTGTTTCAATGTCATGGTGGTGGAATGGTTGGTTGGTTGGTTGTATGTTATGGGAGAAGGCATCAACGTCGAGAAAAGCAAAAGAAAGGAAGAAAGGAATAAAAAGGAGCGTCGTATTCACGTTTTTTTCTTTAAAGAAATGAAAAAAGGGAATTGAAATGAAAATTGGGGACAAACGTAATGAAAATGGCAAAAAAACAGTCACAAAAGAATTACTCAATGTTTTTTTTCTGACACCACACCCGTAGCAGCAATGGTAGTAGTATCCATCAAAATGGTATCAAAAAATTAAAGTTAAATTTGTGTGAAAAAGTTCAACTCCAAAATGGGGGTTAAAAAAAGTGTTGACAAAGAAAGAGAGAAAGTTGGCAAAAATAAGGGGAACAAAAAAAGCAAACGAACGAAAAAAAAAGTTAAATTGCCGTTCTTGGAAAAAACTTTCAAAAATTGTGTTAATTGCTTTTAAAACTAATTCTTAAAACTGCTTCTTTACACTTTTTTTCTTTCAATTTGTAAGTCTTCTTCAACACAAAAATAGGTATGACATCGGGTCAAATAATGAATGACGTGAAAAAGGAATGCAAAAAAAAGACTTTATCCGTGAAAGGTAAAATAAAGCTAATTCTTTATGATCTTATTTTTTAAGCTCAACAAAATAAGACACAACAATCGTATCTGCAAAAAGGCAGAAAAGAAGAGATAAAAAAAGGAATGAAAAAATGTAATGAAAAAAAGAGCTATAAAATACCTTTTTTTAAATTAGGTTCTAAAAATAAAACACATCCATCCCCTTAAGGAAAGGAAATGAAAAAAAAAGTTATTATTTTTTTGAAGTCATTGAAGTTTTAAAAATTTAAGAAAAAAATGAGAATAACACTACTATTATCAACAGATGAATGCCACACACACACAAGGTCAAAATGACATCATTTTGATGTTTTTTTATGAATAAAAAAAGAAAGCAAAGTTTAAATAAAGACTTGCGCCAAAACAAGAGAGAGAGAGAGGAACATAAGCATTTCGTGCTGTTTTTTGCTTTTCTTTTTTTCTTTTTTAGGAAGGATAAGCTTACTTGGATATTCGTGTTCGCCTACGCCTTCAAATAGCTTCAGGGAGAGAAGAAAATCAACGGCATCCCCTCTTATTCTTTTTTTAGAGTTTTGTTGTTGTTCAACAACTTTTTTATTTTACGTCATTCATGAAATAAAAAATGAAAGAGATGGGAAGCTTCTCCAACCAAAGCAAAGCAAAGAAATACTGATTATCAAATAATTATACTACTTTTCAAAATTTTTTGTTTCATTTTATTTCCGGTTTTACACAACAAAAAAAATAATGCCAAATAAGAAATAGAATGTTCAATGAAGTTAATGGAAAACAAAAAATGAAGGAAGAAGTAGAAAGTGGTTTAAAATTAAAGTTTTGACAATGGTTCAGGGCATGTGCCATTGACTGCAGCAGGAGTAACTTCAGACATGATCATTTTTTGAATTAATTCATGCACATTATCCACAAATTCAATTTGAAGTGATTTCTATAAAAAAGAGTACATTTTTAATATAATTGAATAATGCTATATTTTACAAAATCGTTTCGAAAAAGCTTTTTTACTGCTTTGATAAAGTAGGGGACAAAACTTTAGACGAACGTCGAATTTCGTGGTTTCGAAAGGTTCTTGTCAATTATGATAAAAGTTATTGTTATATTCGAATTCAGCAAGTAAAATAACCTAGAAAATGAAAGAATTATCAGGCTTACTCGAAAATTAACGAAAAATTTCGAAAAAATTCAATTTTTGACTGGGACAAAACTTTAGACGAATTTTATTATTTTTGTTATTTTTCATTAAAAATTTATTATAAAATACCAGAAACAACAAATTAATAATCAGTAAGTTTACCATTACGATTAATTACTTGAAAGAGACGATTTTTCATACTTGAAACAAGATTTTTAAGAACTTCAGGTTGAATACTATCCCATGCTTCTATAATAGCAGTTTCAAAAAAAAAAATTGTTATTTTTTATTTTTTTAATGTCCAAACAATTAAAATATGTTTCTAACATCAATATTTATCATATTTGAGGCATTTGAACCCATTACAATACCTAAAACATCAATCGGAATGAGCTCAAAATACTGTATTTTGGTCATTTTTGGTGTTTTTGCGGGACTTGTAAATCGGTGCACCAGCGGTGCATGGTGACACCATATACATTTTTAGATAGTCTTATATGTCATTAATAAGTATGGGAAGTTTCATACACCCATCTTCAATACCCGCTTCAGGCTGATTTTTTGAAAGTGTCTCGTTTTTGACAGTTTTTTATAGTTTTTGTCATTTTTCTACATTTTTCTGGATTTTTTGACGTTTATGGTCTATCTTTGATTTGATGACCTGAAGCGAGTATTGAAGATGGGTGTATGAAACTTCCCATACTTATTAATGACATATAAGACTATCTAAAAATGTATATGGTGTCACCATGCACCGCTGGTGCACCGATTTACAAGTCCCGCAAAAACACCAAAAATGACCAAAATACAGTATTTTGAGCTCATTCCGATTGATGTTTTAGGTATTGTAATGGGTTCAAATGCCTCAAATATGATAAATATTGATGTTAGAAACATATTTTAATTGTTTGGACATTAAAAAAATAAAAAATAACAATTTTTTTTTTTTGAAACTGCTATTATAGAAGCATGGGATAGTATTCAACCTGAAGTTCTTAAAAATCTTGTTTCAAGTATGAAAAATCGTCTCTTTCAAGTAATTAATCGTAATGGTAAACTTACTGATTATTAATTTGTTGTTTCTGGTATTTTATAATAAATTTTTAATGAAAAATAACAAAAATAATAAAATTCGTCTAAAGTTTTGTCCAAGTCAAAAATTGAATTTTTTCGAAATTTTTCGTTAATTTTCGAGTAAGCCTGATAATTCTTTCATTTTCTAGGTTATTTTACTTGCTGAATTCGAATATAACAATAACTTTTATCATAATTGACAAGAACCTTTCGAAACCACGAAATTCGACGTTCGTCTAAAGTTTTGTCCCCTACTTTATAAGAAGAATGAAGAATATGTTATCCGAGAACAATGTATGCATATTGGATTTAGTTTTTTTGTTTCCAAAAAATGTCTTTAATGTTTTCAAAACATTTGTACAATGGATTTGTTTTTTTACAGAATGAATGAAAAAAACGTAATTACCAAAATGGAAAAAGAGGGATCATTTTAGAATTAGTTATTTTTTTGGAATATTTTCGTTTATACTTTTTAACGTGTCAAATATCAAAATAAACTATTTTTACTAAAACTTTTTAGTCCAGCTTCTTATAATGTGTGTGTGGGATGCTTTAAAAAATTCTGTTTTTTTTTCATGCTTGTGTTAGTCAAAAAGTTGGAAACGTATTAATATTCTTAAATGCGTGAAATAGTTCTTATGGTTGAAAAAAGGGAGAAAAAGCTTTGACACCGAAAAAAAGCTGCCAGGGCATCATAAAAAATATAAAATGTTAAAAAAATTGTTTTACTTTTTTATAATTTTGAAAGCAGAAAAAAAGTACAGCCTTTTGTTTTACGTTTTTTCTTTGAAAAAATGAGTAACGAAAAAAAAATACGAATAAATTAATGAAAGCTTTGATGCATTAAAATTTTCTTTGTTGTTATTCTTTCGAAATGGAGTTTTTTTTGTTTTGGAAGAAAAATAAACTAATTAAATCTCAAATAATAATAACAAAAAAACTTTACTCGAATGTTGGAATCAATATCTTCCACGTCTTTCCTGTTTGCGTTTGGCAAAATTATACGGTAAATTTTATTTCGATGTGCAGCAAGAACTTTTTCTTTTATTCCACCAACCTAAAAAAAGACATTTGTATAAAAAATGTTTAGTTTTTCTTAGTTAAAAATGTCTGTTCTTTTTTTGGATTTTCTTCAACTGACCGCAAGTACTTTTCCTGTTAACGTTACTTCCCCAGTGACAGCAGAATCTTTGCGGACATTTAATCCTGAAATAAGGGAGAATAGAGCTAGGGTGAAAGCACATCCTGCTGAAGGTCCATCCTTTCCAATTGCACCAGCCGGAAGATGTACATGTAAATCAGTCTAAAAATAACACATTTTTCATTAGCTGAAATTGAAAAAAAAAAGATTTGTGAAACCTTATCAAGCTGTGAAACATCTAATCCATATTTTGTGGCATTTGCTCTTACAAAGCTTAAAGCGACTTGAATGGATTCTTTTATTACATTCCCAAGGCTTCCGGTTAATATAACTTTTCCAGTTCCTGTGCTTGCAACCGTTTCAATAACCAATACTTCACCACCCACTGGAGTCCAAGCTAACCCAATTACGACACCTGGTTCATTGGATTTTTTAATTTCATCAATATTTGTGTTATTCTTTTTTCTTTTTTGATTCTTAAAAAAAGCACAATAATTATATGCAAAAAAAGATACTTTTAAAAAGCTTTGATTTTAAAAAAATTACTTCAAAGATTTTTTCTATTTCCGCATTTGTAATTTGAATAGGATAATTTGCTTTTTTACTGAATACATCCGCTTCAACATTTCCGCCATTGATATCTTCGGCAACTTGTAAAGCAACGTTCCGACAAACAGCTCCAATGACTCGCTCTAATTGTCTCACCCCTGCTTCATGCGTATAAAATTCAATTAAATTTAATATACTTTCATTATTAAATGAAACGTAATCAGGCGATAAAGCATGTTGAGACATTTGTTTTGGAATTATATGATTCTTAGCAATTTTTAGTTTTTCTCCCGTTGAATAGGATGACATTTCTACGAGTTCCATTCTATCTAACAATGGACTTGGAATATTTTTGACATCATTTGCAGTTGCAATGAATAAAACTTTTGAAAGATCAAAGGGCACATTTAAGTATAAATCAGTAAAGCTATTGTTTTGCTCAGGATCAAGAACTTCCAACAATGCAGCGGAAGGATCACCCTGTGGGCCACTTCCCTAAAAGAATAAAAAAAAACAAGAAATGACATCATCATTTTGTTTTTTTTAACATTACATACAAGTTTATCAACTTCATCAAGCAGTATAACGGGATTATTGGATTTCGCCAGTTTTAAAGCATGAATTATTCTTCCTGGCATTGCTCCGACATATGTCCTTCGATGACCACGAATATCACTTTGATCTCTGATGCCACCAAGAGCAAGTCTGTAGTAAATTTAAAAAGTTTTAAAATTTATTTCACCTCCAACATACGGTATGTTACATACCTTTGAAAATTTCGGCCTAAAGTTGTTGCAATTGATTTTGCAACACTTGTTTTTCCAACCCCTGGAGGACCCGCTAAACATAAAATTGGTCCTTTCAAATCTTGTTTCAATTGTTTAACAGCTAAAAATTCAAGAATTCTTTTTTTCACGGATTCCATTCCTTCATGTTCAGCTTCAAGCTGAATTCTAAAATTTAATCAATAATTTCCAACACTGCCATTACATAGCAAATTCAAACCTTGATTCTTTAATACTATTTTTATCAGGTGTTGAGATATTCCAAGGCAAATCTGTTATTAATTGCAAATATGATCGAAGAACAGGATGTTCAGGTGAATTTGACGATGTATTTTTAAATTTTTCAAATTCATTCATAATCGTTTCTTTGACAGATCCTTCTGGCAGCCCAACAGCTTCAAGCTTTTGATACAAATCATCAATTTCATTTTTTCTTGATCCTCGTTGTTTTGGATTGTTATTATTTGTTGGAACAATCATTCGAGTGCCTCTTAATTTCTCTAACATACTTACAATATTTTCATCAAATTTTGAATCATCATGCCGGATTTCCAAAACTGCCATTGACCGGGCTTTGAGATAACTTTTTGCATGTCGTGTAATCATTTGTACACGTTTTGCAACATCACTTTCCGAAAGATATGAAAGCTGTTCAGAATATGAAACTGCTGGAAGCAGTGACATACAAAGATCAGTCAATTCTTCAAAGTTTATCAAGTCTTTCATTGCCTCCTAATTAATATGCAAAATTTTGATATTAATTATCAGAAATTAAAATCAGCTTACTTTCAATTTTGTGATTAATGGATTTCCTTCATTGGCAAGTAATAAAGCCAATTTTTTGACAGTTTCAATAAATTCAATTTCATCTTTTGGATTAATTTCACCTGGAAAGTAATATGTGTTTTTTTGATAATTAAATACTTGCTAGAATATTTATACATACTTTTAATACTTTCCAGATGTTTTACTTTACAAAGTGGACTACTAATGTTGCGAATTTCAACTCGTGATGTACCCATTAAATTTAAGGTATACTGTATTCGAGAATTATTCGTCGACCAACATACAATTTGTTCAATTGTAGCTATGGTTCCAATTGGGAATACTTTCTGAAAAAATGAAAAAAACAAATACGTAATTCAAAAAGCACAAAAATGCCAAAAGTATGACGTCAAAAATTTGAATGAGGCATACCTTACTGTTTCCACTTTCTTGTTTATATGCAATTACAATACTCGAATATGGGTCTGCTTTATTACTTAATAGGCAGCTATCAATCATAGCAAGACTAAAATTAAAAGTATTAAATCTCTTGAGTTTCAGAAATATAATATTATATAAAATTTAATACTTTGAAGAAGTTCTAACAGGAATTTTCATTCGAGTATTTGGTAATAATACTCCATCAGTTACTAATAAAATTGGTAATTCCAACATTGTTATTAAAGAAGCTAAAATTTTAACGATTTTTTCAAAAAGCTGGTCAAAAAAACAATTAAGATGGTAAAGAAATTTCGAGACAATGAAAAGGTAATAACTCAGCTGCTTGTTTTGGTGATCGAAATTTCTTTTTGCATGATTTGTACTTTTCTTTTGACCAACTGATAATAGAATAGACTACATTTCTCGTATTTTCCTTTTTTGAATAAACACAAACTTAAAATAACTTTTTTATTTAAACAAATAGTATATATAAATCAAAAAAATAATAATCAATTTTTATGCACGATTTTAAATTATGTTGCTATCAATAACAATAAGTATAAAAATAATATCGACATCGGGTAATAATAATAAGGCTCTAAATGAAAGGCAATCTATTAAATGGCACTGAATTGATTGGAAGAATGTTTTAATGGCGTTGATGTTGTAATACCCAAAGTTCACGATATTCTCCTGGTGTATCAATAAGTTCATCATGTCTAAAATTTAATAAGCTTACAGAAAGCAGAAAAAATTATAAGAAACTTACGTTCCACTTTGAATAATTTTACCGTCACGGAAAACAATAATTTTATCAGCATGTCGAATTGTTGATAATCGATGTGCAACAACAACACATGTTCGTCCTTTTGCAAGTTGAATCAGATTCTCTTGAATTCTGCTTTCTGTTTGAGAATCTAATGCTGAAGTTGCTTCATCAAGTAAAAGATATGCAGGATTCTTTAGAATAGTTCTAGCAATTGCAACCCGTTGCTTTTCACCACCACTTAATTTTAAACCTCGTTCTCCAACAACAGTATTATATCCATTTGGAAGAGTAAGAATAAAATCATGAATTTCAACAGCACGTGCAGCATCTTCAATTTCTTCACCAGAAGCTGTAGGTCTTCCATACCGAATATTATATTCAATTGTATCATTGAATAATACGGTATCTTGTGGAACAATACCAATACTTGATCGTAAAGAATTAATTGTTAAATCTTTAATTTCATTATTACCAAAAAAGATTTGACCACTTTTAGTATCATATAATCGGAAGAGAAGTCGAATTAAAGTAGATTTCCCTGAGCCACTTGCACCAACAACAGCAACAGTTTCACCAGGTCTTACCATAAATGAAATATTTTCCAAAACTTTTTGATTTTCGTAATAACCAAATGTAACATCATTAAGTTCTAAAGGCATAGAACCATTTGGCATATCAATGGCATCTGGCTTTTCAGCAACTTCAATAGTTTCAGAAAGAAATTCGAACATATTTTCCATATCAATGAATGCTTGTTGGATTGTACGATAAAGTGTTCCAAAAAAGTTAAGTGGTCCATATAATTGCATAATATACGTTGTAAACATAATATAATCTCCAGATGTATATTTGCTATTAGGTAATGAAATAAGATAACCAATGAGTAAAGTTCCAATCACTAAACTAATTCCAATAATACTATTTTGCAAAAAGTTCAGCAAATTAAGTGATGAAGTATTTCGGTATTCTGCTTGTTGATATGTAATTAAAGCACCCTTGTAACGATTATATTCAATTTCTTCTGCACCATAATACTTGACTGTTTCATAATTGAGCAAAGAATCAACACCAATAAATTGCCATTCATTTTCAGCTTTATTCATTTCACGTCGATGTCTTGTTCTCCATTCAGTTAAAAGAATAGTCACAGCTAAAATTCAGGTTTAAACTTTGGAATCACCAGAAATAACTTACTCAAATACAGTATCATAGTAACCAAAACAAGAATACCAAAATAGTAATTGAAAGCAATAAAGAAGAAAATTGTAGCGATAACAATATCGATGATTGTTGGAGCAACATTGAAAATAATGTATTGAAGGATAGTTTGAATTGATTTTGTTCCACGATCCATGATTCTAAGAACTTCACCAGTTTTTCTTGCAAGATGCCAACTTAAACTAAGTCGATGAAGATGAGCAAACATATCCATTTGAATTTCTGTCGTCGTATATTGACCAACTCTAATCCAAAGTTGACTTCTTATTGTATTCAAAAAACCTCCCATAGCTGAAACATAAATTTAATGGTAGACTGTAAGAATGACAATAAACTTACAACTTCCTTGTAAAAATTTTACGAGAGCACTTATCAAAATCAATTTGTAACAAAAAATTCCTTTTGATAAATCATCAACTAAAAATACCATGTTTAACAAAGCTTTATACAACAGTAAACTTACTAATCCATTTTGAATACAATGGAAATATAATATTTGTAACGCGTCCAACGATCAACAAAATTCCACAAATATAAACTTTCAGACGAAGGATGAAAGAATGATGAGGCCAAATATAATAAGCAACTTGACGCAAGGAGTCTTCAATTTTTAGCCATTTCTGAAAATAAAAGATTAATAACAAAGTAAAAAAGTATACTGTAGCTTACTCCATCTGGATGATTTACATCACGCAAAGTTGCACCAAAAGCAATCAACAGCAGACATATCAAAGTAACTATGACCTCGAAGCAAAAATAAACAAAATAACTCGAATCAAATGGACTAAAAGCAGTGTTTGATTAATCGAAAATTTCTAAACAAGCTTACTGTTTAGGAAAGAAATTATCAAAGAAGAAAATAACTGGTGAAGCTAATAAACCCGCAACACTAAAGAATAAAACAATCCTAACTTGAAAACTGCTACTGACTGATGCAATAATTAATTCATATTCTGCAGCAATCCAAAATAAAGTATGACTTCCGGCCCAAAGATAAAAGGCCCAATTCCATTGTAGATATTCTGTATGAGAGAAGTAGTAAATCCATGGCAAGCTAATAAATGATATTATTGAAAGGAAGACAAACACATATGATTTTGTTAAAGGTCCACGGCGGTGAACATTTTGTCCTAAGTGTTGATATGGAATTCTTCGGCGTTTACATGAACGAATAACCGCAACCAAAATTGTGATGAACGTTAATAATAAATATACTCCACTTGCAGCAATACCATACGTGCATCGATTAATTGGCCAAAATTGCCAAGTTTCGCAAAGTTTCATTTAAAGTTGTTTCAATATTATATTTCAACTATTAAATGTTATGATTATTATTTTATTATCATAACATTCAACGAGAAAAAATATAATGAAATTTGAAAAATTCGAACACGGACATAATGCCAAACATGCGCGTTTTTGATGACAAAAAAAGTATGGCTTCAAAAGGAACAAAAATTAAGCAAGAAAGTTGTCATAGAAACTAAAAAATACATGAGTAAATAAGCACAAAATATTTTTTGATTACAATAAATTTTAAGATAAAATGGAATCTGAAGAAATATTGATAACAACAATCTATTATTATATTAGGGAAAGCTTTTACGGTACTGCATTAATTTCCTGTGAAGAAGGATGTAAACGGTATCGAGAAAATCATGAATATGTTTGTTTAAAGGCTTACTGTCTTTCAAAATTAGGTTCTTTAAAATATTTTTCATATGGTTTTTATTCATAAATTTTAACATTACAGGAAAAGCCCCAGAGGCGATTCGATTGCTTATTTCATTAAAAAAAGGTTCACCAATTCCCTTGGCAATTTTGGTTACGCTTCGAATTGCATATTATCATGAAACAAACATAAGTACTTTAAAAAGTTATTGTTGAAGTCATTTATTAAATTCTTTTTATAGATCGGGAAGCTATCAAAGAACTCGATACCGAAATAAATTCTTTGTGGTCAAATGCGGATCTTGAATCTTCTTATGTTTCAGCGTTTATGCTTTTATTTGAAGGAAATGCTGATCGAGGACGGCCACTCCTTGATCGGCATTTGTCTGCAGGTGTTAAAGATCCTAAGGTGTTGATTAATTTAAATAAGAACTCTGATTAATAAATCAAAGTTTAGGTTTTATCACTCAAAGGATGGATTGATGTTGTGACAAGTAAGGATATTAAAAGTGCCCAGAGATCATTTGAAACAGCTATTGCTGCTTCAAGATGGCCGGATGCATACTTTGGACAAGCAAAAATTTATACTGATAGGTTTGTTAAAATGCTATCAAAAAATCTTTAAAAAATAAATTTAGACATGCAACTCAGGAACTTCAAAAATTATTATCTGATTTATTAGATGAACATAATACTCATATCCCAGGATATATTGAATCAATAAAATCAACAATAATGTTAAGGAATTGGGATAAAGTTACAGAGATTGCACAAAGTGCAAGTCTAATTCAAGGAGTTTGTTTGTCATTTTTTACATAATTAATTACTGTAGTAATCTTAGAGTGACTGTGTTGCAATACAATTTTATGAATGTGGTTATGCAATTCTTATTCAAGGTGACACAATTAATATTGATCAATTATTGAGTGAATTGTATGATGCAACAAATCGAATTGAACAAGGAAATCATTTTATTCATTTCAAATTTGCAAGATTTCTTGCAAGTGTTTCATCCGATAGTAATATTATTAAACAATATAGCAGGTAAATACAGTAATATTTTTACATTTTTTGAAATCAAAAGTTTAGAAAATTTTTGGATGAAGCACTTGCAATAAGTAAAAATGTGGATTATATTGCAGAGAAAAGTCGATTGTTACTTCTTGATGGTGATGCAAAAAGTGCGCTACAAATGGCTAAAAAAGCAATGCAAGATAATGTTGATGCTGGAACAAGTATAATCTACAGTATCATAAGATGCTATATTTCAATGGGAGATATGAAAGATGCGTCAGAGCAATTAGAATTTATGAAAGCCACTCATACTGATATTGATAAAACTGTGGTACGTTAAACCTACGGTTTTTATGCAAATTTTTTCTCAATGGTTTTTTAGATGTTTTATTACTTTTCTGCATTAATTGATCGAGCAAAAGGAAATTCAAACGATACATTTTTGAATTATATGAGAAGCGCGATTGATGCTCATTTTTCTGTATTACAAAGAATTCCATACGGATTAGAATATGTTGAACAGCTAGATCCATTTTTCTTAATTGAAGCAACTTCAAGATTATTTGAAATTGCACCTTTGACACCATCAAAATCATCTGATGTTGTATTGAGGGAAATTATTCGAATCATGACAATCGTTTATGATAATTGTCCAGGTAAGATTAAAAATATTTACAATCAAAATGCAATTACAAAAATTAAAGGAATTGGAAGAGCATGTTATTTTTTGGCAAAAGCAAAATATCTTGAAATGGAAACTGCTGAATCTGAACGACTTTTAAGATACTGTATGAGCAAAGGAAGTTCTGTTGCAGAAACGTATCTTCTTCTTGCACAAATTTTGCTACAACGTCATCAATTGCAAGAAGCTTCAAAATGTTTAGATGCTGGATTAGGTTTCAGTTTTCAAGTTCGAGAACATCCACTTTATTTTCTTACAAAAGCACGAATGATGAAACATGAAAAAAGTCGAAAAATGGAGGAATCAATAACTTTGCTAAAACAAGCATTAGATTTGCCTGTTTTTAAAGGTAAATAATTGGAAATATTGAAAAACGTCGAAAATATTAATTTTCAGATATTAAAGTTGCTCGACAAATGGATGTAAGTGAAGCAGATCGAATTGCAATTTATTTGGAAATAATTGATTGTTATCAATTAATGGGACGTGTTTATGATGCTGATTTAATAATGAAGGAAGCCTTAAACAGATATACTGGAACACATGAAGAAGAGAAATTAGTGTTAATGAATGCACAACTTCGTCTACAACGAGGTGACATTAAAGGTGCCCTTACAATCCTACAATCAATTGAAGCAGATCAACCAAATTTTCAAGCAGTTCGAATTAAAATGGCACAAATATATTTGGATGAACTTCATGATAAGCAACGATTTGCAAACTGCTATCGGGATATATTAAATGCAGATCCAAGTCCAATGTCATATGTGCTTGTTGGGGATGCATATATGAGCATTCAAGAAGTAAACAAATTTATAAAATATTAAATGCATAATTAATTAAGCATTTTAGCCAACAAGAGCTATTGAAGCATATGAAACAGCAATGCGCCGAAATCCAAAAGATCATGCCCTTGCAGAAAAAATTGGGAATGCATATGTTCAATGCCATCTCTATCATAAAGCAATAACATTTTATGAAGCTGCAATGAAAACTGGAAAACAAAATGTCATGAGGTTACGGTATGCTGAAGAATTATTAAGAATCAAAAATTATGAAAAATGTGAAAGAATTTTAATGGAAGTTGTTGATTCCCGTACCGATCCAGGAGGTAAAATAATAATAAATTTATTTGGAGAACAAAAGATTTTTAGATGTTGAAACTTTACGGGAACATGTTAGTTATTGGATGTTATTGTCCAAATTACATCTAGACACTGGAAATTCTGATGAAGCTTCAAAAGATTTATTAAAAGCAAAACAGTTGCAATCAAAAATGCTTGCCCGATCACCAAATGAAGTTGGAAATCCAACTGGGGAAAAGAAACTTGCAAGCAGGTAAATGCAATCTTTCGAAGCAAAAAAACTAATACTATTTTTTTAGCATTTGTTGCAAATTGGCAGAACTTTATCGAACAAAACGAGAATATTTACGGTCAATTGATTTTTATAAAGAAGCAATTGAAATTGACAGTAAAGATATTCGAAGTATGCTTTCTTTAGCTCATCTGTATTATACAATGGGAAAGATTCAACAATGCAATCAACAATGCCAAGCCATTTTGAATATTGACAGAAACAATAATGAAGCAACTTTGGTAACAAAAAATCAAGTTTTCTTAATTCATGATTAAATTTTACAGTTAATGGCAGATATTATGTATCAGAGAAGTGAAGGTGATATTGCAATGAAGCATTTTTCACAATTGCTTGAAAGAAATCCAAGTAATCAAATAATTTGAATAAATTTTTGTTATATCGAAAGTAAGCCTTTTAGATCAATATCATTCAATGGCAAGATGCATGGAATTACATTGGCGGAAGGGGGATTTAGATGCCGCGGAGCATCTTTTAAAAAAGGCATTAGAAGCAAATCCTCGAGCAAATGTTGATGCTGGTTACAATTATTGCAAGGGTCTATTAGAATGGTATACATGTGATCCAAATTCTGCATTAAATTATTTCAATCGAGCCAGACGAGATTCAGAATGGGGTGAACGAGCTGTTTATAATATTATTGAAATATTTTTAAATCCTGATTATGAGACATTAGGGGGTGAAGCATTGGAAAATGCCATTGAGTAAGTGCAAAACAACTTTAATGTATTTTAATCTAATTTTTAAGAAATGATGCAAATCAAGCTGAGCGAGAATTAAATGTTAAATCTGCTGAACGATTTTTAAATGCAAGTTTATGTTTGCATTGATTCCAATGAATTTTGCATTTCAGGAAATCAGAGCTAAACCTGGTCTTGCACAAAAATTTATTTTAATGGAAAATTTTATTCTTTTGGCAACATCAAATAAAACAAAAATTCAGCAATCATTAAACAATTTCCTTGATTTAATTGAAAAAGATACTTCCGGAGCATCGGATTCTGAAAAACCTGTCAATGTCGGGGCGGTTTTAGGAGCATCTCGTGCATATTTGTTACTAAAACAGAGCCAAAAAGCAAAAGCTTTATTGAAGCGTTTAGTTTCGTATACGTGGAGTTTAGAAGATGCAGATTATCTTGAAAGATGTAAGGGAAATCTTTAATTCTATATTTTAATCAATTATTGATTTAGGTTGGCTATTATTATCTGATGTTTATATAAATCAAGGAAAAACTGATCAAGCAACTTCTGTTTTACGAACCGTGTTACAGTATAATTCGGTATGATTAAGAAAATAAAAAAATTTAATAAACAATAATATTTAAGAGTTGCATCAAAGCATTTGAATATATGGGATTTTTGCGTGAACGGCAATCTGAATTTATTGATGCTGCAGCAAATTATGAATGTGCATGGCGGTTAGGAAAGCATCGAAATCCAGCTGTTGGATTTAAGCTTGCATTCAATTATCTTAAATGCCGAAAAAATTTTGAATGCATTGAAATTTGTTTACAAATATTACAGACTCATCCGGATTATCCTAAAATTCGAAGGGAAATATTAGATAAAGCTCGATCGGCAATTATGAGTTAAGCATGTATCAGATTATTTTGAATGCTACAGTAATCTTAAGAAATTTTAAGTGGTAATAAAAATCACGTTTTATATTTTTAAAGAAATTTGTATTTTTTCGATAATATTCTTAAATTCTGTGTTATTTATTTAAAAATAACAATAAAAAACATAAAGCACTTTAGGCCATTACTAAACGATATGTGATAGATATCAACAAAACAAATAACGATAAACAAAGAAAGCAATCAAAAAAATATATTTTTGTAGAGATTTTTTTTAAAGATGAGCAAGATAATTTGTTAAAAATGAGCAACCAATTCCGCATGCAATTCCTAATACAAGGAAGAAAGCAGACATTTTTCCAGTAATTCGAGCTTTTGAAGCTTCAAGATCGCTAAAAAATTTAATTTGTTGAATTTTTAAAAAAAGTTTTTATGCAACATACCGTGGAGCATACATTAATGAAACGGAACTGTAATAACCATGGGTAAGGGATAAAAGTGAAATAAGGATAAAAACTGCCCATTCATTGGGGATATAAACTGGCCAAGATCGATGTCCGGATGGAACATAATTTGCAAAGAAGAATAAAACAATTAGAAAAAGACGTGCAAAAATTGGTACGAATGCATATTTTGGTGATGGCCATTGAATGAAATCAGCAATTTTAGATCCAACAACAGTAAAAGTATTGAAATTAAGGAAAATGAAAATTGTTTTTGAAAGATTTTCTAAATTTTTAGAAACTTTTTAAATTAATACTAATTAATAATTTTCTTACCAGGAATTACAGGTAGATCATATTCTCGTCCAAGGGGATATAGTTGAATGTCGAGTAAAACGGAAGGGAATAATAAAAGGGTTACAAAGAAAACACAAAAAACATTTGCAAGTCTTTGCCAAGTTTCTTTAAAAACTGCTACGTAATCACTGAATGTAAGTGTACCTTGATTATCTTGTGATCTTTGAGCAACTGCCATTTGATATTTGAAATATGGCTTAAAAAATTAATGTTTGTACGAGGCTTTTTTTTTGTTGATACATCTTTCACTTACATGTTTACGAAGATAAAAGAATGAAATAATGCAAGTAATTAAAAGTAAAAAGGCAATTGAAAAATATACTGCTGCATTAAGTTGAATGTCGCGGATGACTAAAAAAATGGGAAAAATGTTTTTTTTCTTTTAGAGATGTTTTTTTTTCACTTACAGAAAGATGTAAGCATAAAAAGAAGAGTTACAAATAATCCGCAAATATTATTTCCAAGAACAACGGCATTAATGTATTGTCCAGGGAAAGATCCAACTAAACCATAAATACTATTTTGATAAAAGCCATTTGCAGCATTCAAAACAACAACAGAAACCATGGTAAGAATAAAGAAACCAAATTTCCCTAAAGAAGAAGATATTCTAAAAAATTATTGATTTTTATGAAAATAATTTTACAGTCTGCCGTATCAACAAAAATAAAAACAATTGTAAAAAGGGTTGAAGCTGCAACAATACAAAGTGAAACAACAATTCGGAATAATAGATTTCCTTTTTCCGAAAACATTCCGATCATATTGACAAGTAAATTAGGGAATTGTGAACAAATACAAACATAATTCATAAAACTTGCAACATATGCAGGTTTTGGCTCTGCTTGTTTAAGTTTTAATTCTTGATAATACTAAAAAAAAATTTCCTATCACTAAAAGATATTTTTGTTGTATAAAACTTACCATTGGTGCAATGGTAATAAAGACATTCCAAGCAATCAAAGTTCCAATCCCATGAAGCATAATAATAAATAAAACAACATTTCCTCGATCCTTTGGTGGTGGCTCTTCAGGAACAAATTGACTTCGAGGAGATCCTTCAAGCCCCGGAATAAATGGTTCAGCTTCCGCACCATTTTTATGCTCTTTTTCCGTCATTTTTTTTTGAGATTGGTTTTTTCCCAAAAAAAAGTCTTTTTCCGTCTATTTTGTTTATGTTAATACAGACTGCAAAGAATTAAAAGTTTTGTGAGAGATACAAAAAAGATAAACTAATATATTTAATTGTCTTTTTTACAATTCACGTTCAATCAATATTTAACAAAAAAAGAGGGAATTACAAAGTTTTAAGTATCAAAGAGAAAAAAAACTTGAGTCTAAATAAATCTTCAAGAAAAAAAGAGAGTAAAAGCATTAAGTTCACGTAAACTAATATCATTGCAGCGATTTGCAAAAATGCAACATACTTTTTTTTGCTATTCTTTTCTTTGTCGTCATTCATGAAAAGCATGGTAAACAATACCCGACAATAATAAATTTAAAAAAAAAGTTTTAGGTCAAAAAGGTTTATCAATTTTGTATCTATCAGGAAAAAGAGGACACTGTACAATATGAAATATGAAAAGTATCTTTTAGGGACCAAAAAAATATACTAAAATTATTCAAAAGAAACTTTTGTGTTTTTAGAATTTTGGGAAAAATAGCCATTAAAAATGGAAAAGGCGGCAAAAATTAGCAATTTTTATGGTGGTTTCTTTTTTTTTTCTTCTGTTCTGACAGATCCTTTGTAATTTATGACTTTGAAAAAAGATCTCAGGCTCGATTGAAGCCAATTTTTTTATGTTTTTTTTAAAATTTGTTGCCTCAAATTGTTACTACTACACTATTGAGTCGTAAAAAAATGCTGTTTTTTTTATTTTATGCATGCTTAATAATAAAACCTTAAGGTACAAATAAATTTGAAAGAAAGGGAGTATAAAAACCCACAAAGCAAAATAGTAGTAGTAAGCTTTATGTGCATTTTTTTCTGCAATAATTAAAAAACAACATTAAAAAAAGCTTTTTTTTATATAAAAAATAAGAGAAGAAATCATGCGCCTATTTTCTTTGGTATGTCAAGGAAAAGAAAATTTATTGCTTTGTTAAAACACTAAAACTTATTCTTCTTTTTTAAAAAAACACGGAAAAGGATTTAAAAATCATAACAAATAATTTTTGTATCGCAATTCTATTCTTTGTCCTTGACAAGACAAAAATAAAAAACCGTTAAACAATGAAAAATGTTATTTTTTATTAGCGAATCACAAAGAATCAAGCTTATTTTGTGATGTTTGCTAATTTTTTCAAAGACATGAGAATCTTTGCCCAAAAATGAATGGTTTTTTGTTCGTCTTTGACCACTGTCCTCCTCAACATTCGCAATATCAAAGATGATAATAGAAAAACAACCATTAAAAGAGAAGAGAAAAAACAAAAGTATATATTTTATCGAACCATAAATTGAAAAGCGCGGGAGGGAGGTGAGAAAAAGAGAGAAAATGATAGCATTCCATTTTGCAGTTTTTTATATTGCTTATCAACAATGTGAAACAAAAAAATTGTAGACTGATGGGGAAAAATTTATATAGAAGGGTGAATAAATCACGGTTGTCTGGAGTTTGGGAAGAGAATGAGAAAAAAGAATATAATAGGAACATTGATTAATCTGTCAAATATTTTTTTTAGCATTCAAAGGTTCAACAAAAATGTTACCTTCTTTTTCTTCTTGTTCAAAAATTTTCTCTATCTTTTAACAGAGACAAAAATGAATAATATTTAAAAAAAATTTTTATACAATAATAAAATCGCAACAAAGCTTTTTTCTGTTTTTGTAGGAAGAAGATGAAACCAAAAGCTTTTATGTCGATAGTACTTGATCATAATCGGCTTGAAAGCGACCTTAGTGTAACAGCATCTGCATCTCCATTGTTTCCCGAATGTGTGTTTGACATAAAAAAGACGATTATATGCAAAGTAAAAATAAAAAAGACAACATAAAACTTTTCTAAAATACAAAAACGTTTTTATGATCGTAAATGCATAAATGATTATAATTTATTTTGCATCTCGTCATCAATGTTCCCAACAGAGCGCGAGGAGGTCATCATCCATGGCCCTCATAAACGTGGCAAAATAAATACCTCTGAGATGACAGACGTTCTTTCTCTCTCTATTCAATATAGTTGCTCAATCATGCCAAGCAGCAATCTTTAATCACTCATAAGTTTATAAGTCCAGACAAGTGAGAAAAAGAACATTGTGTTTTTGCTGGACCTTTTTTCATCATGTTAAAAATAGCAGTTTTATATTCTCAAAAATGGAATTCGTTTGACCAGAATTTATATTAAAAAATTTATTTTTAAGCACTTTTAAATTAATTAACAAAGCTAAAAAATGTTATAAATGTATTACAAAAAAACAAAGCAAAAAATTTTACGAAAGCGTTTACAGTATTCTTTTTAAAAAAGATATCACAATTAACAAAACAATTTTATAAAAAAAGCTTATTGAAATTCTTCAAGCAAATGACGATTTTTAAAATACAAACCCAATCGATCACAACCATATTCAGCAAAGCCAAACCCAACTGGAGAAACTTCTACTTGTAACAAGCCCCAAACACCCCAAAGAAGATGTGAAACTGGAATAAATGGAACAGTTTCCTTAAAAATGACAAATATTATTATTGAATGAAAAAAAAAGAAATGTAACAAACCTCAACCATCGAATGGGCATCAGGTTCCAATTCACTGTCATCTTTATTTGGATTAAGTTCTTTCAAATATGAAACCATAAATTCGAACATTCGTTCCTTTGATGGAACATTTTCCGGTTTAATTTCATAATAAGGTGGATCATCAATTTCATAATTAATTGAATATTCAACAAAATGATTTGCAAAATCAAATCCACGATAATTGTAACTTGCATATTCAAAATCAATTAATACAAGACGAGGATCAAGTGGATTAAAAGCCGATAAAGAATTTGATGCAGGTTGTTCATCAGAAATTGAAGGCATTCGAATATTTCCTGAACTTGCTTTTGGTAAAAGAATATTTCCTTCTTGCATATCATTATGACAAAATGATACTTTGCTTTTACTATGTACTATTTGACTACGAAGATATTCAATTTCTTTTTCAATATCACTTGTGGTAATGATCTTTGGAGCCCATTCATGATACTTTTCAGGAATTTCGAAACTTGAATGTGCACCAGGAATTGTCACTAATTGATGAAGCCAACTATAAATTGTACAGTAACAAAAATACAGTTACTGTAAAAATATTACCGTTCTAAAGCATCACAAAGGTAATCAGGTTCTTTCCAAATTGGAACTTCAAGTTGATGAACATGTGCAAGCCGCTTTGCAATCTTATTTGACATTGATGGAATTGCAATTTCATGGCATTTTAAGGGACGTGACTGCAAGAGAAAAAAAAACGCATTATTACAGTATATTAGAGTACACTTCACAAAAGAAACATACTGGAATGTATTCTTCTAAACGACCACCAGAAAAAATACCATAAAGTTTAGGTCCTAAATGACGTTCAGATAATAATGTGAAAATAACAGATTCTGCAACCAAATGACTTTCAGTTTCAGGATTGAAATAAACCCGAAGTAAAACTTTATCTGGTTCATTTCCAATTGGAGGATGATTTTCAGTTAATCTGCACAAAAATAACATGTTACTCATTCCACCTCTAAAAAAAATAAATAAAAGCTACAACCAGAATCATAAAAAAAATCAATAAAAATGTACTTGATTCTAGTAATTTTCATATTATCAAGTGATACAGTTTTCCATGCTCCACCAAGAAATCTTGCACAAAGAATATGAGTTTTTTCTTTAAATTCAATATGTGAATTTGGTTCAGCATTCGGATCCATGGTTGAAAGGACCTCTTTCATACTCCTAAAATATACGGTAATTAGGTGGGTTATTTTTAAATTTAAAACAGTTCCAAGAGTGATCGAAAAAATTACCTCAAGTGCTTATCATGTTGAATTGGCATTTCTTTGAAGTCACGCCGACCAGAAGTTGGCACTTTCTAAAGTAAACATAAATTTTAGAACGTTTTTAGGTTTTCATAATTTTCAAAAAATTTTAAAAATGGCACAGGCTTTTCTTCGACACTCTTAGATTTCCCTTTTTTGGATACTGTAACCCCTAATTTAAAAAATTTAACTGACCCTAATCGATGAGACATATCCATGGTTAAATTTTTATTCGCACAATGAAATACACAGACTTATTTTACGTTTTTTTTCAGACTAATATTATTTTTATATGCGTCTTTTTTCCAAACATACTATTTTATGTTTTACCGAAATTGGGCGGTTATTCCCTGGTCCGATGATCAATCAATTTATATGTTTGTATCAACAAAGAAAAATGACAAACAACCATGAAACATAAAAAGAACAATTTTTCACGTTTGGTTGTTTTTGTCCGATAAAATCATTTTTAGACAAAAAAAAAGAGAATCACAGTTGCATGTGATAACTACTAATTAAAAGAATCATTTTTAAAGCCATTTCATAAAATTCAAAACTAATTAGTCCAACATTAAAGCGTAGCAAAGTTTTTTTAATTCAAAACAAAAAGAAGCTTCAGAAAACCGTAAAGGGAAATGTCATATAGTCGAAAGCCTTCAGAAAAGATAGTTTTTTTAGAAACAACCGATACAGTTTAAATCAAAAAATCAGCAAAAAAACTAAAATCAAAGCAATCAATCTACTTTACATTCTTCGACAACAAAACATAAAAAAACTTAGTTTTGCCTCAGAAACAATGCTTAAAACTATTTACTCCGCAATATTTTTTTCCGAGACAGCAGAAGCAAGAAAAAAATACACAAAAACAAATAATTGTTGCGCAAAAAGCAAACACTTATCATTAAAGCTTGAAGTAATATTACAAAAGTTTTTTTAAACCTATTCTTCTTGTAAGAGGAGGTGATAAATGCATAGTTGAAAGAGGAACAAATTAAATGACTTTTAAATTTTCTGTTATTATACAGCTGCATACCGTAACACAATTGTATATAGCAGGTCTTAAAAAAACTAATAACGTAAAAAATTTTATGACTTTTGTCAATTTTTATAAATAAGCAGAAAAGCAACCGATAAAAACATATTTTTTCTGAAAACATAAAAGACAAAAAAAAATGAAATCAAAATTGAAAAAATGACTAATGTGCGGTTGAAAAAGGAACAAATGCTTGAACAATTTTAGAACCAGCTTCCATTATCGCTTTTTCTTCCTTCAATATCCGCCCCAAAATGTTATATAAAAATCCGACAAAAAAGAAGCAAAAAATATTGAAAGAAATATTGAAAGATTAAGCTTGTCTCTCTTACTTAAAGCATAATGGAAGAAGTATTTGATTTTTTAAGAAAGAAAATTTTTTTAAAATGCCAGTTGTTCTTCAATTGTGATCACTAAAAGCAATATTTTTTTCTCCTGTCTGTGCTCTTCATTTTTTTGCGTTATTTTATCTTCCAATTTATGACTATTATGAAAAATATTTTTTAAATTTTTATTACAAACTATAAAGACGTGGGTTACTAGCATTTCTTTATACACTGCCAAAAAGCTTTGAGATAAATTGTAAAAAAAAGGAGGAAAAAAATTGGAGCAGCTGAAATTGTTTTTTTCTTCTCAAAAGCAGTAAAAAGCAAAAAGTTCTTTTACAAATACGAAATCTGTATATTAAAATAAAGCAGGAAATAAAGAGATCTTACTAACATTACATTTCATACCCCGAAAAAGCCTCTCATTTTAAATCAACAAATCTCATTTTTTAACATTAATAAATTACTTACTTTTACAAGCGGTTCTTCGTCATCACTGCTATAACTATCCATTTCCAAAGCATTATCACCATTGAGAGTTGTTACAGGTGGAGTTGAACACATTTCAATTACTTCACTCATTTTAATTAAGTTCTAAAAATAAATTAAAGATTAAAATGTAAGTATGTTTGATAAATAAAGAAAGAAAAGCGCATTACCTTTTTAAAAGAAACTTGTTAAACAAAAATGAAAAAAAAGAAGAAAAAGCGAATGCCAAAGGAGGAGAAAAGAGAGAGAGGGAGAGGAGGGAAAAAAGAAAGCAGCACCAGACAACGGGAATCGTCGGCGACGTCCAAATGTGTGAGCAATAGAAGAAAAAGGCAAAAGAAGGCGGCAAAGCACTTTTTTGGCAATTTTAGAAAGAAAAAAGACCGAAAAAAGAGAAGAAAGGAAGTACAAATGCGGTCATGGAAAGTTGATGGTTGCCATGTTTTTTGCTGCTTTATTTCCTGCATGTTGCGTGTGAAAGCATACAAATTTGAATTTCCGTAAACAATACTCAAAAACACTTTCTTCTATAATATCACCTAACAAATTTTTTAATGTCTCAGAAAAGTACATACATCACAAAAAAATTCACTTACCTTAAATTTCGTTGTTGATATTCAAGAGTGAGAATAATATTCATCATGATAATGTTGCTGATTTGTTTTATAGCCAAAAAAATCCAATTTTGTGCGTTCTTTTTTGATGATTACCTAAAAATAAAAGATGAAACACAGATGTGTAAAAGAAAGACAAAAACATGCCCAAATTAAATATTATTGTTCTGAACACACAAATGACATCCAAAATTTATTGTAAGATATATCAAAGCAATGGAAAAGAGGAAATTAAAATTACGAAAATTCAAATCAATGAAATGATTTGGTTCGTCAAAAACAGCATCTCAAATATTCGTAATTTTCAACGTAATGAAAGAGATGGTCTGAAGCAGAATTCAAGAAACTGAGGAATTTTATATGAACTATTTTTTTCGTAGATGTGGTAATCAAAGTCAAATGCAAAATTTACAAATCAAATGCGGATTCAATCTTCTTATACGTAAAAATCTTTATATTTCATTACACATATTTCACATACATAACACAATTAAAATTAATCAATTCACGAATGTTGAAAAGCAGTTGATCAACCATTACCATTGAATCCGCATTCATGCTTTCTTTCTTGAAGGTTGTGAAATTGAAGAAGACGCACTGAAACCAGTAGTATCATTTCTTCCACGACGTTTACCAACTGACTTCTTTTGATGTTGTAAAGCTGCTTCAGATGAATCTTCTGATGCATCAAGTGCTCCATTTTGATCCGCTGTTGAAGGTGCTTTCTTACCACTTCCCTTTCGATTTTTCCGTTTCAAAGCTTTTTTAAGTTTTTCACGTTCGGCTAAAGTTTCAACCAACTAAAAAAATCAATATTTAACGAAATCAAAAGAATCAATTACTTACCATTGCTTTCAAAGCATCATTTTCTTGTTTCAAAGCATCATTTTCTTCTCCCAAAGTACCATTTTCTGCTCTTAAAGTATCATTTCCTTCTCGCAAAGTATCATTTTCTGTTCCCATAGCTTGTAATCCACTTTTAATAGCAGCAAGTTCCGTTTCCATTTTATTCAAAGCTTGTTGTCTTGTTTGAAAATCAGCTTCCATTTTATTTTCCATTCTTTCCACAGCTGCATTGACGATTCCCATATAATTTTCATTATCATCTGCTCCAGGATTTTGTTCAAAGTATCCTCCTTCAAAATATAATCGAGCAATTTGTTCGTCATTGGATTCAGAACGACATGTTGGACAGGTTTTTGATTCCTGTAAAATAAAATCAATAAGGCGATAAAATTTAAAAATTAAATTAACTTACATTAAGCCATCCAAGTAAGCAAGCATGATGAAATACGTGTCCGCATGGTGTTAGAGCAGCAAGATCCAATATACCAATTTCTAAACATATTGCACATTTTATTGCAAATACCATTTTCAGCAAATAATTATGGTATTAATCCACACCACCTTAATAAAAAGAAATCACGATTGAAGAATATTCAGCTTTACACAAATACAAACAGGAAAAGAATACACGACTTGGCAGCAGAAAAAAGACAGAATGATCGCAAAAAAGTGAACAACAAAGGTTATTTGTAGACAATTGAAGTAAAATTTATTCCAATGATGAATTAGCATAGAAAACAGAATTCGTCATGAGAAAGTAAATGCAAAAAAACTGCACTTTAAAAATTACTCCTTTTTGCAAATTCCTTGTCGGAATAAGAATTGTACAATTACTGAATTATATGAATGAATGATAAAAAAGGACAAAAATTAAATGCAAACAATAATTTTTATATCTTGTATTAAACAATTACATATATAAAATGGTGTAATAATTTATTTAATTAAATAATTTATCTCATTATACATGTTTTACATAATACAGTAAAAATTAATCAATACACAAATGTTGTAAACCAGTTGATCAACAATTACCATTGGATTCGCGTTTTGCTTTCTTTCTTGAAGGTTGTGAAATTGAAGAAGATGCACTGAAATCAGCAGTATGATTTCTTCCACGACGTTTTCTACGACGTTTACCAACTGTAGATTGTAAAGTTAGGTCGCAAGTACAAAATCCAGATGGTGTTGAATCAGTTGCTCCATTTTGATCAGGTGTTGAAGGTGCTTTCTTAACACTTCTTTTTGCAATAAGTTTTTCACGTCCGGCCAAAGCTTCATCCAACTAAAAATCAATATTTACAGAAATAAAAAGAATTAATTACTTACTTTTGCTTTCAAAGTACCATTTTCTGATTTCATAGCTTCTTGTGCAGTTTTGAGAGCTTCATTTTCACTTTCTTTTTTTCTCAAAGCTTGTTGTGTAGTTCGTGCAGTTTCAATTACAGTTTCGGTCAATTTCTTAAGATTTGCCAAATCATCAATTTCAGTCAATTCAGGATATTGTTCAAAAAATAATCGAACAGTTTGTCGATGAGATGATACAGAACGACATGTTGGGCAGGTTTTTGATTCCTATAAAATAGAATAATAAGGTGGTAAGATTTAAAAAATAATTACAACTTACAATAAGCCATTCATGTAAACATTGACAATGAAAGATGTGTCCACAGGGTGTAAGAGCAGCAAGATTTGATTCACCCATTTCTAAACATATTGCACATTTGACCGACAAGACCATTTTTCAGCAAATAATTGTGGTATTAATCCACACCACGTTGATAAAAAGAAATCACGATTGAAGAATATTCAGCTTTACACAAATACAAACAGGAAAGATTGAGGAAGAATACACGACTTGGCAGCAGAAAAAAGACAGAATGATCACAAAAACGTGAACGACAAAGGTTATTTGTAGACAATTGAAGTAAAATTCATTCCAATAATTAATTTGCATAGAAAACAGGATTAGTCATGAGAAAGTAAGTGCAAAAAAACTACTATTTAAAAATACTGTTTTATACAAATTTATCGAATATATACGATCTAAGACCTTGGAGCATATGCTTCTTGCTTGCACTACATTACAGTATCGTATTATTCATAATTGTCAAGATTTCTTAGGGACATTATTGTTGAATATTTCACAGAAGGTATGACCACGGGAAATATTTTAGCTTAATGCTCTTTAGTAGGTTTTAAATTAATGATAATTTGTTTGAAACTAATAAAAGTTTCATAGTATTTTTGTCCACACATGATATTATCAATAAACGATGGAAAAAATATTAACAATATTAAACCATCAAAGTTTAAAAAAATTGACTAAAGATTGCTTAAAGGTTAAAAAATCATCAATTTTTATTATTCTTGCGAGTGTAACAAAAAAACTTTTCTTCTTCTTTTCTACAAACTTAATTTTTTGCTTTTTTTAGATTTTGCAGACGATAGGCGGTTTAATTTTTTTCTGGTATTTATTCGTTTCACATTCTCAAAAATTCTTGTCTTTAGGCAAATTGCAGCGACATTAGTGGCTCGGCTTTTAGTATATCGTTCTACCGTAAGCTCTCGGTAATCAACTGGCTTGATGTTTTATATGGGCATGTAAGCATACTGTAAATATTAGCAATTTTTATTTACAAATTGTTTGATTATTTCGTTGCATTGCTTTGAATTATATTTTCAATGTGTATTTTGTGCTTCATAAAAATAACATCTTAAAGTCCATTATTAGGCAATGATATTGTTTTATCTTCTTTTCTCCCATCTGTTGCCTCTTCGTCAAAACTTTTATTCGTGAATTTGAACCGGAAGGAAATTTATAATATTTCTATTTTCTTCCATATATTTTTTAAATGCCATCATTTTAAACATCATCCAAATTTAGCTTTACTATCTGTTTCTTTCATCTTTAACACATGGTTTTCTCTTTCTTTTCAATGACAATGTTATTTTATTGCTCAAACAATAAAAATAATATTTTGTTTTTTGTTGCTGTTGTTTCACGTTCAAACTTTGGATTCTGCGTGACCGTTCGGCAATATTCTCCACGTTTCCTTTCCCCAAAAATTTTTTTTGTTGAACCTCCTGACTTCCTGTACCTAAAGGTTAAGAAAACATTGTAAAGAAAAAAAATGATAAATCTTTTGATTGTGAAAAAATTAATGACTTTTGTTGCGCAACTTACTTTTATGTTTGAAAAAAAGAAAGAAAATGCTTTGTCTGGAAATAGGCTACGTGTGTGTCCCTCAAATATTGTTGTAAGTCATATTTCAAAAGCAGTTTCAAAGTTGCCACATATTTTTTTCTATTTCTTGAAAAATGAAAAAAAAGAAGAAAAAAAGAAGACCGGTCTTCTTCTTTGTTCAAAAGACCCTCCTACAGTTTTTTGTTAAGAATGATAAAAAGTGTGCCGTTTTTTTACCCTTCAGTAAATATCATGATGATGATTGTCCGATACTGACAACAGTATGAAATGTATCATTTACTATCATCACAAAAGTTTTTTTTTGATCAAAGACGTCATGGTGATGGACGTTCAGAAGTTTTTGTTAAATAAATTAAGGCGGCAACAATATTGTGATTGAGAAGAAGAAAAAAAAAGAAGGCGCAAGCATGTCAGAATATTCATTTTTTTGTGATAAAAAAATGAATCTTTCTTTTCATCTTCTTTTTTCTTTGTAAGCACGTGGCGTAAAAAGAATGTAAATGGAAGAAGAAGAAGAAGGAGACTCGATTGTCACGGTATCGATAATAATATAAACGCCTTCAAAAAATTTCTATATTCACAAGACATATTTTATTGTCTGTTTTATAAAAAAAAAGTGATTGAAATGATAATGGCCTTTTTTTCTCTTTTTAATATTTTGATTGAATCTTATTTGGGAAATATTACGACATTAAGATTCAGTTGCTTCTTCATAAAATTTTCTTTCTTTTTTCAATTTGATTCTTTACCTAAAAATCGCTTTTCTTTTCTTCGCTTTGTTTTCATGTTTTTGTTAGTTATCCTTGAAAGTGATAGGGTGAGAATATGGCGAATAGACAAAATAAGATGGTGATAAAAAAGATTTTTTAAAACTACTGTTGTAATATTGTTATCTCTATCTTTTATATCCGGAAAATATATCTACGTTTCGGTTATTTTTTAAAATTGTTTTTTTATCAAAGCTGTTAAAAAAATAGTGTTTTTTCTTTGATTAAAAGGGGAAATTGGTCTTGAACACCAAATTCCACCTACAAATCGAGTTTTATTTTTTTAAATTAAAGCGTTCAGTTCCTGTTTCGTTTTTGTTAAAAATTCTTTGATCACTTTTACTTTCAAAAACAATTACTCAAAGAAAGAACGCAATTTTAAAATGCTTGTAGTAACCCAAACATTTGTCTAGAATTGAATTTTAATCAAATTAGTCCCCCCCCTTAAAACTTTTTGTACTCAAATCATATGTTTAATCAAAAGTTTAAGACATTTTTTGGCTTTTTGACGAAAATGTTTTTTGTCATTTCCTCAAATATTTGATTGTTTTTTTGGCCTTGAGAACAATTGTTGTTAAGAAAGGAGGGGAGATGACAGTAAAGACCAATCAGAGCATTGAACATGTAAAAGAAAAAATTACAAAAGACGACTTTTAAACTTCCCCCCTTTTGTTTGAGGAAAACCCTTTTTTTCTTTTTTTCCATAAATAAACGTATAAAAAACGAGGAAAATAGTAATGTGTTGGCATAAAACTTTTTCCAAATATCAAAGAAAATGTTTTTTCTTTTCTGGCAACAACCCCGATCATGCATTGCTGCGCATCCTAAAATTTTGTTCTTTGCTTTTTTAGGAAAAAAAGCCATTTTTCATATTAAAACAATGGTCTTTCAATGTTTTAAAGACCACAAATCTTTCATAAATTGAAAAAAAAGAAAAAAAAATTATTATTTATCCTGTTTATTTATGATGATTGTTGTTTTCGTCTGTTCGTGTTGTTCAATATAAAAATTACTTGTTTTATAAAATATTTTATTCAAAGAAAATAGTTTTAAAAATTTTTATAGGCACTGGTCGGTTGTCCTGTATTACATCTAAATCGTTTTTAAAAATGAAGGACAAAAACCAGAGCAAGTAAGTTGATTCTTTTTTTATGGATTACTGTAGACAACAAAGCATTTTTGTTTTGTTAAAAGCTTTCCTAAAAATCATTTTATTATTTATGCTTTTTTAAAATTCAATTTTTTTTCAGTGTTCAAGAAGGGTACTCTCTTGTAAGCAATTCAGCAAATACCATGGAAAATGTTGAATGTGGACAAAAATTCCGAAACATGAAAGGCATGGGATGGATTGTTACTTGCCTTTTCATTGTTGGCGAAACTGCTGGAGGCGGATTAATTGCAATGCCAACTGCTATGATTTCTGCAGGTATGCATCTCTTTTGAATAACTCTGAACAACAATACAGTATACATACTTTTTTTCAGGGCTTATTGGGGGAGTTGCTGTCATTCTGTTTGGTGCTCTAATGTGCGCTTACACGGGTAATTTACTATCTGAAAATTGGACCGTTTTACAACAAAGATGGCCAGAATATCGGTCACATTGTCGAAAGCCATATCCGGCTATGGGGCTGCGAGCTTTAGGGCCTAGATTTATGTGAGTTCTTTTTTGTACAATCCAACAATATTTTTTTTTAAATTTAGGTTTATTGTTTCTTCCTGTTTAAACGTAACACAATTTGGTACTGCTGTTGTCTTTTTATTATTAGCATCAAAAAATTTGGAAAGTTTTCTTCAAGCTTATGGAGGTGTACAAATTGGTTTTTGTTATTTGGTTCTTATCGTTGCAGCTTTCATGCTTCCATTTACAATGCTTAAAAGTCCAAAAGATTTTTGGTTAGTTTTTATTATTTCTTTTTTTGCCCGTCTTTTCTTCTTCTCACCTTCAAATTTTCTTTCAAGACCGTAATAGGTCTTTAGCTTTCAATATTTTATGATGACACGTGAAACTCTTTCTCTTATCGACCTTTTGACGCATGACACTTTTTTTTCGATTTAAAAAAGAACCGACACTTTTCTAATGTAATTCATCAAAGTTGTTGAGCAAAAAAAAATAGAGGGGGAAAAAAGGAGTAGAACTTTGGAATTTGACGGACCGAGTTTTCATTATTTTTTTAGTGATTAAAAAATGAAAAAGAAAAAAAACTAATCTATGAATTGATAAGCACTCTTTTTTTATTAAATGTTTCAAAGAAATTTTACAATAGCAAAAAAACAAAACAATAATATTTCAGGTGGGCTGTAATTGGAGCGATGGTTACAACATCAGTTGCAGTTTCATTAATTGTTTATGGAGTTTTTTCGGACAAAGATGTCTGTATGCGACAAGTAAATTATCCCGCAATTATCCCATCAAAGTAAATAATTAAGCAAAATATGATAAAAAAAATGCATACAGTAATTTTATTGTAGATTCTTTATGTGCTTCGGTACTGTTATGTTTGCCTATGGTGGACACGGAGCTTTTCCAACAATTCAACATGATATGAAAAAACCATATCATTTCAAGCGATCTGTTTATACTGCCTTTGCAATTATCTTTTGTATGTATTTGCCAGTATCAATTTCTGGATATCTTGTTTATGGTGACAGTCTTCGAGATTCAATTATTCCATCAATTCAAGATATGACTGTTCAACAATCTGTTAATGTTCTCATTACATTACATGTTATCCTTGCATTAACCATTGTCTTCAATCCTCTTAATCAAGAACTTGAAGAACTTTTAAATATTCCACATCATTTTGGTTGGCAACGATTAACAACAAGAACGGGCATGATGATTGCAGTTGTAATTGTTGCAGAAACAGTACCCAATTTTGGTGTGCTGCTTGATTTAGTTGGTGGTTCAACGATTACTCTCATGGCTCTCATCTTTCCAGTTATCTTTAATTTCTATACCACTGCTGCAAATACAAAATATAATGGTGCTCTAGCAAATAAAGATGAAACACCTTTGACCTTCAAAGAGTATGTTATCAGAACTAAAAAAAATAAAAGATTAATGACAAAGTTCTTTTTAGAGCAGTTGAAAATACTCCTAAGCATAAAATAATTTTATTCTCTTTGATACTTTTCTTTGCAATTGTTGGAGGTGGAACGGCTTCTTTCTCTGCAATGGGAACAATGCTCAATTCAGAATTTAGTCAACCATGCTATGCTGGGCTTTGGACTCCTGCAGCTGAAGAAAGTCTTGAATTTTTGAATGCAACTGAATTTGTTCATTATTCGTAAGTTTATTATTAAGCCCCTTCAAGGAATTTGTATTATTATAATTATTTCAGACCCGTAGGAAAAGTGAATTGTTGTGGAATGTTTAAAAACATTTCTCGGCTTGGAACTTCAGAATATTGTCTTGATCCATCGATATCACTTGGTGGTGGAAGTCATGGATAATAAATAATTCATCTCTAAAGCTCTCATTAAATAATTTCTTGAAATACGGTGTGTCTTTGCTAGATTTCATCATCCCAATGAAAAAAAGTTTTTATTATTAAAAAAACTTAAAAAAATTTTAATTAGTTTTTTTGAAAGTCATATTTTCTTTTACAGTCAAGTAAATATAATACATTTCTTATTTAATTCAATTTAGGTTTTTAAAATATACAATTTTGTTGTCCTCCTCCTCTTTTTTTGTACATATCACTTCCTTGGTTGGCCCCAGGACGACCCGAAGGGGAGTCTGGGGCAATTTGGGTTCAGTTACCCACCTGCCACAGACCCCAAAACGTAAAACCCCTACTTTGCGGCTTCTCCTTTACTTTTTTACTTTTTTTAAGTTTGGACTACCTTTCCGGGCGTCCATTAATGTCGAAAATTAAAAAAAAAATTAAAAAAATCGAACCAGTACAACGTCGTTTAGAAAGTTTTGTCACAAAAAATGCTGCTGATGTCTCTTCGTTCGTTTGCTTGTATGTCACAAGAAATTCATTTTTTTTTCGTGGTGGGAGTTTTTTTTTGGCGCGAAAAGAAATGTTTTTGATTTCTTTTTTTTGTCGCTGAGATTTAAAAAAACTTTTTTGTTTATCTTTTAAATTAATAATAAAAATTATTTTTCAATCGAATTTTTTGGCCCGGGCCATAAAATGTCCGAACCAAAAAAATTTTTAGTCCCGCAAAAATTTTTTGAAATTTTTAAAAGCAAAATTTTTTTTCTTTTTTTGCAAATTTGACAATGTGTAAGACGTTGGGTTCACATTTTATGGACCGGGTCAGGTAAAATCCGGCCCGCAAAAAATTAAAATTTGCCTGCTAATCTTTGCATTATTTTTTTTGTTGCCGGTAATTATTTTAAAATAAATACAGATTAAAAAGCCCGTAGTAAAATGGGCCGGGTTGCATTTGTGGCCCACAGCACTAATTATACATTTTTGAATACTGAACATAAATCTAGCAAAAAGTTATTTTTTCATGTGAAGAAAGTTGATGATGTGTTTTTTAATGTTCAAATAATTATTTCTGGGTTCTTTTTGTCCGCGGTTGTAAGAATACTTTTACCCATAACGTTTTCTTTGCAAGTAAATATGTAATACTTTCTAATTTTGTTAGCTATTAATTATAACTATGTAAATTATTGATCGCTGATTATTTGGTGTGCTAGCTTAAGTAATATATAAATATACGCTGTGTCTCACAGCTCAGACAAGCTTTTCAACGCTCAGCCTTTATTTTCTTTCCATTACGCGACTTTATGAGCTTATCTTAGACCTAAGACTTTATCTTAGACTTTATCTCAGTTTTATATAACAAAGCTGGATTTATACCAACTTAGTCACTGTTTTCACAAGAGAATTCGTGGCGCTTTTTAAAAATTTAAAGAGCGACCAAAATGAATCATTAAAAAAGGGGTATTAATACTGAGCATTATTATTAACTATATATCAAAGATATCAATAAAAGTCGGGAAATCGTACAAAAAACTCGCACATATACAAAGCTTATTTAATTTGGGCTGGAGTTAGTAAAAGCAGTGAAATCAAAACCTCTGATGCCAATAAAAGTAGGGAAATCAAATAAGAAATTCAACAAATTTTCTAAATTGCTTTGTTAAAATTACCTGTTTTTGAAATTTAGAAAATTTGTTGAATTTCTTATTTGATTTCCCTACTTTTATTGGCATCAGAGGTTTTGATTTCACTGCTTTTACTAACTCCAGCCCAAATTAAATAAGCTTTGTATATGTGCGAGTTTTTTGTACGATTTGATGTTGTGTTTTCTCCTGTGTGAATGAATTTAAACGGTTATTTCTGTAAACCCTTAATGCATACCAAATTGTTATGCAGCCTTATTATTCTGTGAAACGTTAAATAAAGTTTTAATAAATATTGTTGTTATTTGTAGAACAAAAATCAATATATTTGATAATTTACGTTAAAATTGGCCCCAGGACGACCCGAAGGAGAGTCTTAGGCGATTTGGGTTCAGTTCCCCACCTGCCACAGATCCCAAAACGTAAAACCCCTACTTTGCGGCTTCTCCTTTACTTTTTCACTATTTTTAAGTTTGTTTTTGTTTATGCTTTTTTTCAAAAATAAAAAGTCATAGAAAAGTGTTGGCTCAATTTTTAAAACGATTTTATTTCGATGCTTTTTGATTTTTTCCATCACTTTTTTTTAAAACAAAAACAAAAAACTATCCTTTTTTTTATCGGTATTAGTTGCGATCAGTTTTGAGCTTGAAACATGTAAAGAGATTTATTTTTGCTCTTTTATTTTTTAATGATTATTGTAAAAATTTATGACATTTTTCGATGAATTTGATCAACCACAAAAAGTCAAAATAATTTGGTTAAAAAAAATTGCTTCAACAAAAGCTTTTTAATACATTTGCATAAGTGAAGGCTGTGTGTGATCATTGTGAGACTATGTTTCATACGAGAACTATCATTCAAGAAAAAAACTATAACAAAAATAAAAATAAAAGTGAGAAAGTGACACAGGTTTTTGCCTTAAAAAAAGCCTAAACAGCATTTCGTTTTTTTCAAAAAAGTCGTTCACAAGAATATGTTTCAATATTGCATCATTTTTTCTTTAGAACACACATAGTTTTTTTTGCTCAAATGTTTCGTTTTTTTAAGTCATTGTTTTGGGAAATTTTTAACGGTGTCAAAAAGTGCTTATTTTGCCCTAAAATTGGGAACGAAAAATCTTTAAAAATCGTTCATTTTGTTCGTTTAAAAAATATCAAAAATTAATTTCTCTTAAATTTTTTGGCGCAAAATAAATCATATTTTTGTGCCGTTAATAAGTGTGAGGTCATCCCTTCATTGCCTGGAATTGAGGTGATTTTTGTATATTAAACATTTTTATCATTAAAAAACATATAAATGTTTGATCTTTAACATTTGGTTTCGTCAAATGATAAAAAATTGTGTTTTTTTAAAACTTGTTCTGCTGTTTTATCTATTAATTCTTGAGGATAACCGTTTTTGAGTAAATGATTTGTAATGTTTTAATAGCCTTTAAGGAAATTTTCTTTACATGAAATGGCAATCATTAGTTTTATTGTAAAGTTTTGTGTTAAATTTATTACTTTTGATTTCCATTTCAATGTCGAAAAATTGAGTTTGTGTATTAACTTTGTTAGTTTTTTCAAGGGTTAAACTTTTGTGATAAATTTCTTTTGCGATTTCTTCAAAGTTAAAATTTTTTGTAGATAATATTTGGATATCGTGGACATATCTGTAACCGTTTTTGAAACCTTTAAGTTTGGTTTATTTTTGCTTTTGCTACAGTAGTCATATTCCATCATTATTAAGGTTAAATCTGCCAGTAATGGACTACTGTTATTACCTTAAGGGATTCCATTTATTTGTTTAAAAATTGCATTTAAATTATCGCTATGGATGAAATACTACTTTTTTCATTGATCATTAAATACTGTATTGATCATTTAATTCATTTATTCCAAAGCTTTTTTTTGTGGTAAAAGCTTTGGAATAAATGAATTAAACGATCAATACAGTAATCTCGACTTGAATAAAAGTCAAAAATTTTCATATTTGAATTCAAGTCATTCAAAAATCATTTCATAAAATGAAGAAAAAAAGAAGTTTTTAAATCATCGTAAGAAATAGACAGAAAAAGGCTGCAGACCTCTTAAATTTTACCAGCGACTCAGCGCCACAACTTGGGGGAAATGAAGGAGGGGGAAAACCGAAAAATCAACGTATACGTTATTTTTTTTGATTCTCTTTCTAGAGGGGAATCCACCCTATCCAGTTGCACCCCAGCAGTGATTGAAGGTGTTAATCGGTAGTTTTTGTGTTGCATGCATCTTTCTAATTATTACAGAATGAACTGTTTTAATTGCAAAGTTTATAAGTAATCCGTCAGCATTTTGTTCTCCTGTTTTTATTCTTATTTCTAAAAATAGAGATAAAGAATTTGTTATTTATTTTATTTAATGATTCATTTCTTAAACTTTTCTAATGCCATATGGCAAAGAACAGCAGATCACGAAAGTGTTTGTATGCGGCAGTTAGCAGGTGCCAGGAGGAGGCGGAGCGATTGCGGATTGTTTCTCTCCAATGGCGATGATCCTTTTAAAGGTGCATTCAATCGTCGAAACTTTATTAGTTCGTGTCAAGTTTTAAATTTGAATTTAAGAAATAGACATATGGTGTGTCTTTTAAAGACCTCTTTAGAATAAAGCATAAACAACATTTCCTTTTTTCTATCTTTTTTCTCTTTAAATTTCAAAACGCAATTTTTTTTGCAAAAAAGGTCTCTTTGATCTTTTTTTGATCTTTTTACAGACGCTTCTTCTTTTTTTCTTCGAACATAAATCGTCAAATTATTTTTTACTTTAAAGGCTGTACAGCTGTGCTCAAAATTTTTGTTTTAGCTATACTGTTTTTGAAATTTAATAAAATTCCTAAAAAATAAACCTTGTTATCAGGGATTTTCCAAATCCAACGTCAACAAAAACTTCTAATTTTCAAAAAACCACTCCTCAGATTTATTCTTTTGATCTTTGCCGATTTTAAAGTCAGCATCGGCATGTTTTGCTTAATCCCATTTTGTCATCAGATATAAAATCCAAATTTGAGAAATATATTTGTTCGAGTACTGTAATATCCTTTCCCAAATTTATATCGTGCTTTAACTTAAAAGTTGAACTTTTGTTTTGAATGTTGCGTTTAAAAAATTACTTTTCATACTGTAGTTTTGATATTTAGTGCTAAAAATGTCAGCAAAAGAAGATTATTGTTGGAAAAATAAACATCAAACTTCTGGCAAAAAGAATGGCATGCTTGATTGCACAAATCAATTCAAAAATATTAATTTAAATCATCAAAATTACAAATGTACTGAAACTGTTGATGCATTTTTAAAACTTGGAAGCAAATCATCGAACAATGGAAGAAAAGATTACCGTAATTTTAAAACAAAAATTCTGCAGTCCCAAAAAAACTTGATGATATTTATTTTTTTTTGGTGGACGTTCAATTTTTTTACCTTTAAAGGGAAAAAATAGTATTGCGTCACTCTTATGCCATACCAAAAACAACAGTAATCCTTTTTCCTGGGTACTGCAGCTTTTAATTTGTGTTAAGTAAAAACTTTTGTTGATTCAAAAGATTCTGGTCGGTTATCTGGAAAAGATGGATTTTCAAGTTCATGGAAGAAAAAAGATATTTCAAAAGCATTTGAAACTTTAAATTTTTCTTCAAAAACTGAAGAAAAGAATCGATGGAAGACAACAGAACCTTCAGAATCTAAGAATAAAACTTCTAGCACCCTTTCCCTTCATATTGCAGCATATGAAAATTTTGTTGAAGCTTCAGAAACTGACAGAAATCAATTGGAAGAGGTAAATTTTAATTACTGGGATACTGTACTTTGGATACGGCAATTATGAATAACAAATTTCAGCTTAAAAGTGGCAAAACTTCTTGGAAGAATGGTAAATCTGTTTTGGCAAGCTCAAATTCAATTCCTGCAATTCAAGTAAAATATTTAATTTGTATGTTACAGTAATCAATAGAGTAATATTTTACAGGATTTATTTGAATTTCCTCGTCAAAATGAAGATAGAAAAATGAAGCCAGAAGTGATGCAATTTCAAGCTTCACAAGTTTTGTTGGATCCCATTGTGTAAGATATTTTTTATGCAAATTTTTATCCCTTTGATCCTGCATAGAATCTAATCTGCATTTTTCAATTTTTTGTATTAAATTGAATAGCAAAAACAAAGTTACCCCTTTGAAATACAGTAGCACTTTGTCATCCTCTAAATTAATCCATATTTTTATTTCAGACCTCGACCAAATATCCGTCAAATTCAAGTTCAACAAAATTTTGCCCGAGTAGGGAATCAACTTGCTCCTCAACAACCTGTCCAACAACCTGTTGTTCATGTTGCTGCTGCTCCCCTTCAACAGCCACAACATCTTCCACAAAATCTTGGTAAACCAGAACTTCATCAAAATCTTGAACAACAACAACAACAAGTTGTTCCACAAAATCTTCATCCACCTCCACCTGCATCTGGAACTGCAATTGTCAATAATAATATTATTGATCATATTCGTCAGCTTCCTCCACAACAACCATTTGGAGCTGCAATTCAAAATGCAATTGTTGGCAATCGTCTTCCAGATCATAATGCTTATTTTGGATTGTTGGAACAAATCAACAATAATCAACGGGAATTGATTATCAATCTCATGTCAGCAAATTTGGAGCTTAACCGGGCAACATTGAACAATATTTTGGCTCGAAATGGTAATAATCAATGAATGATTTGAAATTGTGATATTTTTTGTATTTCTTTGAAACTGGCATGTTTTGTATAATCTTTTGATTGTTTTTATTAATATTTACTCAAATGTTTAATATTACTGTAAAATAAAATTTACTTGAATATTTTAGTTTTGTTAAACTACAGTAATCTCATTTTTTGATTTCAAAAACATTAAAATTTTATCTTAAAAATTCTCTTTTTTATTCAAAAACACAGTAATTTACTGAAAAACTACAGTCGAACCTCGTTATTACTTTGTCGATGCTCCCTTCACGTAATAACGAGGTTTGGATCCAGAACTTTTTCTGTGTACTTTATTTTTAAAAATTTGCCAGCCAAAAGAAAACCTGCAATTTCGTTGGTGTATATGAACTTTCAACAATTACTAAAATATATATCTACTATAAAAATGATAAAGCATAAATTTTATTACAAAACACTCTACCCGCAACAACTAATAATACTCAAAAAATTGTATTAAAAACAAATAAAGAAAAAAAGAAAACTTAGGAAATAAATTGACCAGATGATGTTTATTACAGTATGTCTAAATGATTGCCATTTTATTTACGAGCAGGAGTATTATTATTTTTGAGAGGACCAGACTTTTGAGATGAAGGTGTTCCAGTATTTTTTCCAAGAACGTATCCTAAAATTATAATGAATGAATCAAATCAAAATTGTAAAAAAACATACGCTGAACATGTGGAATAACACCACCCCCAGGAATTGTCGCCTTGATAAGCTCAGCCAATTCTTCATCACCACGAATAGCAAGATTAAGGTGTCGAGGAGTGATACGTTTAACATTAAAATCTTCTGCAGCCCAACCAGCTAACTCTAAGAGTTCAACAGTTAAATATTCAATGACTGCGGCAAGATAGACGGCAGCAGTGCCAGCAATACGACCATTATTTGTTGAATGCCGCTTTAAATAACGATGTAAACGACCAACAGGAAAAGTGAGACCAGCTTTTGCAGAACGAGACGAAGCATTTTTTCTACCAGTTTTACCAGTTTTTCCTTTGCCAGACATTTTTGTTATAAAGATGAAAGAGAGAGAATCTGCTGAAAGGAATAATAAATTATAATAACATATAAGAATATCTGTTGCAATCACGATCACGGAAAAGAATAAACGATAAAATTTTGAGTTGTTAAAAGTACATATCTGGTCTACCGTCATTTTAACAGAACATGAAAAAGGATTTCCAAGCTATTGTAGAGAAAAGTTAGCCTAAATAGGAGATCCGCTATAAAGGGGCGTCCAGGACAGCAGCAAAGGACAACGGAATCAATCTGATGGAGGAAGAGGGGTTATTAAAAATCTCGGACTTCTGAAGTCAAATTTGCATATATTCGAAAAAATTTGCGCGTAAGATTTGTTTTGAAGTCCGCAAAGTTCGATTTCGATCGATGCGATGATCGAAATAACACCGGATAACTTGGTGGAAAAAGCAGCAACAGCAGTGGAAGTAAAATTAAAAAATACTGAGAAACCTAAGCATGCAAAAACAAAGATACAAAAAATATTTGACAAACTTTCGAAACAAAATCACAGGTTGATTTTTTTAAAAAAACGGTCATCGCAAAAAAAGAAGAAAATATTTTCCACACGGGAACACTTTTTTGCAGTGTTAAATTATTTACACTGCAAAAAAAGCTGTATTTTAAGCAAACTTTAAGAATTAATTCCCAAGCCAAATGATATTCTAAACGTTTTTTCTGTATTGCTTATCGTTCTCAGCACCATCGAGAACCATAGTGAGCATGGAGAAAATATAAAGATTCGTGTGTTCTTGTGCATCACAGTTTACATATACAGCATATGAATTAGTGATAAAAGCATGATTTAAAGTAGTATTCCATGTTTATAACACTTATAACAATGTTCAGCAGAGAAAATAGCATATGTTAGGATAGTTCAATATGTTTTTAAGACAAAAGGGGGTACCTCATAGGTTTTTTTCAACGATTTTCGTGAAATCTCTTTTAGGTTTAGTTGTTAATCAGGTGTTCAAAAAATCCTATGAATATCTGATCTCATTTTTTGCACACTTTGAGTATGGAACTTTTATGATTTAAAAAACTAAAACATTCGTATACGCTCATTTTGACAAAACAACATTTTTATCAGTGTTTCCACTTTTCAAAAAAAGTGAACGCCGGCGTCGGCGCTGGCGTCGATGGCGTTAAGTCCGAGTGAGCTTTTTTCAGATTCACCAAAAATATTTAAAATTCCTTATAAACATGTTGGAAATAGGTATTTATGTTAAAGAAACAACTAATTAGAGCGAAAAAAGTATTTATCAATGTTAAAAACGAAGAACAAACCATTTTGGTGAAAATTTATATCTCCGGCGTCGACGCCGAGAGAGACGCCGACCACGAAAAGGTGACGCCGGCGTCGGCGTTGTGGTAACACTGATTTTTATCATCGTAAAGTGTCTTAAGTGTACTGTAGTTCCGCAACACAAACCAACAATAAAAGTGTAATACTAATCTAGGATCTCCAATCCAGCATCATTTTTTCAGATTTGAAAAAATTTTCTGACATAATTGATGTTTAAAGTCAAAGTGCGCGAAACGCCGAAATTTGTGTAGTTATCATGTGAAAAGCAAGTAAAAAATTTTTCTTTATCACTTTGAAGGTGTTAACTTCATAAATTTTTAAATCAAAAATGTGATTTTCTCTCTTTTTCCCCTTTTTTCTCGATTTTTTTGCGCCACCCAGCCCATTTTGGCTGCGTCATGCGCCATCCAACGTCCGACATGTCGAACCATGTCGGACCACTTGCCCACGTGTGCTAGGAGCATTTGCATCCCAGAGAATTACTTGAATATTTGCTCATGCGAGATCCAGAGATATCTTATTATGAACATAATATCTTAGAGCAACTGCCAGCATACTTCAAGAGAGGGTCGGATTCTCCGACCCCCCTCCCCCCCGCCTGTAAAAAAAATTTCCCAAACGTTAATTTTGAGGAAAAAAATTTCCGATTATTTTGGGAAATTTTAAACTTCTGAGAACCTTTTTCTCTTTTGACACACTCAAGTTTGTCGTCTGTAAAATATGTTCAGAAGCTTGTTTGTAAATTTGAAGAATTCTGCTCTTAAACCGTGGTTCCATCATAACGGCTGCTCCATCGGTGAAAAACGTAAGGTGCCATACACTATTGTTGAAACAACTTCAAAATGTTTATGAATGTCATGGCATAAGTTTTCAGCTTATCCGATCGAGCACCGGTTAAAATAGATACGCGGATAATTGTCATGAGAATCGCGAAAGCACATTAACAGCATCATCCGACCATTCAAATCTTTAAGAGCATAATAAAATCTTACAGCTTTTCAGGATAGTGTGAAAGTAGAATTTGTGTCATTTATTTTTTTGAATTTTTTGCATATAATTTCAAGGTAAACTTTCTCAAAACAATGGATCTTGCAAGATTCATGAAAGCTTTAGTCAACTTGAACACTAGAAGCTTGAAAAATTCCGTTTATGAGTTGGGGTATGACTAACGGCACCTTGCCAAGAAAACAGATCTAAATGTAATCCGTTCCGTAATATGTCGAATTAATCCGTGATCCATTTTTTTGAGTTTCGGATCGAATCGCCACACGTTATTCAAAAACTTAACTTTGTTTAATTTTTAAATCGATATTCCACAAAAAATAAAAGTTGGTAACAGTGTTTTCCCGATTCCGATTCCGATTCCATTCCATAGATTCTTGATACCGATTCCGATTCCATCGATTTACATAAGAATCAGAATCGAGAATCAAGAATCGAGAACTGGAATCGGGAAAACACTGGTTAGAAAAAAAAAAGGTCTGAAGTTTGTTGGCAACAAATATGAGCCTCCAACTCCTCCTGGATGAACTACACCAATAAGTCAAACATAGTCTAAAACGTATAAAAATCTGAAAAAGTTTTTTTGACGCGCTGGATTTCTCGAAGCGAAAGTCCCCCAAAGTCATACTATGGGGGAACAACGAGAGTTAGTCAAGGTCTACCAAGCCCCAAAACCACAAGTCTTCAGCTGCCCTGAAGACTTTGGGAAAAGGGATTCAAAAAACACCCTAAAAATGGGCGTTTTTTTAACTTTGAACTTCTGCAACTCTTGAAGCGAAAATACTGTAACCATAATACTGTAGGGCCAAGTACCTCTTCCAACCAAGTCCCTGTTGGCACAAATCATAAGTCTTGACATCCCCTCTTCCTTGTTTAAAAAACGAATTATACTTTTTTTTTAAACACCCTGTATAAATAAACTCGTACTTTGATTGTTATAAAAAAACCTCTTCTTATCAATAAACTTTGCCTAACGTATTTACAATATTTACGACTCATTTTAAATCCTCATAAAAAACCGATTGAAGAGCTAAAATGAAAAAAACCCAAATATAAAAAAATTTCTAAAGATAACTATTTAAATACACACTATGAAAAACTAATCCGAAAGTAAGAACTGATGTATTAGGCTAAATAACAAGAAACTAAAGTAAGCTAAATATTTCCCCTAAATTATGGTATGTAAATTTAACGTTTCCATGTAAATTAGGGTATGTAAATTTAAGGTTTTCATGTAAATTAGGGTATGTAAATTAAAGGTTTCCATGTAAATGGGGGTATGTAAAGTCATGAAAGTAGGGGTATGAAAGGCCATGTAAACAGGGGTATGTAATTTCGGCGGCGCGAAGCGCCGCCGAAAAATTTTTGACGGTAATCTGACTTTGAGAAAGGCAACCATGCTGGATACCGTGTGTCACGAGTTTTTTTTTCCGACCCCTCTCTTGAAGTATGACTGCCAGTCAATCCATAAATGGTGTATCAAGTGTAATAAAGTTTGAATCATGCATGATGAAAAATTTAATTCAAGCTGCAGCTTTCTTTGCAGGTGGTAATGGAATTCCATCTGCTTCAAGTTTATCACGAATCTTATTTATTTCTTCTTCTTCTTCGATAGCTTCTTTTGCAGCTCGGAAACGACGAGAACGGTGTTGGTTTATTTTAGCTCGAGGTGCAACTCCATCAATTGCCATATATAAAACACGTCGAGGACGAACTACTGAAAATAGTCGACCAATATATTCAAAGATAAGAACCTAAAAAAGAAATTAGTTTAATTTATGTTGATACTGCAAAGAAAAAAGGAATAATAAATTTAAAAAAGTATCAACATTAATATCACGGAAAACCAATGTTGCTAAAACTGATTAAATCTTATAAATAAATCATGATTTATTTTTAATGTTAAATTAACAAACACATTTAAATGTTTTATTTATTATTATACAACTTTATTTTTATCACTGGTTGTCTTTTTTATTCTTTTTCTACGCTTTGGCAAAATATCTGCAAACTTCCGGAAAGTGTAACCGGCGACGCCGGTTGCTAACCGGCATGCCGGTTGTACTTTCCGGAAGTTGCGCTTTCCCAAAAAAAACACGCTCCAATGAAGGTGTTTTCGCGTCGAGAAATGCAATCAAAATTGCGTATCAAAAGTTTATTCACGATGGGTCTCGTCCTTTAACTAAATATCAAAGATATCAATAAAAGTCGGGAAATCGTACAAAAAACTTGCACATATACAAATCTTATTTAATTTGGGCTGAAGTCAATAAAAGCAGTGAAATTAAAATCTCTGATGCCAATAAAAGTAGGGAAATCAAATAAGAAATTCAACAAGTTTTCTAAGTTGCTTTTTTAAAATTACCTGCTTTTGAAATTTAGAAAATTGATTGAATTTCTTATTTGATTTCTCTACTTTTATTGACTCCAGCCCAAATTAAATAAGATTTGTATATGTGCAAGTTTTTTGTACGATATTTTATTAAATGAACATTAAAGATAAAAATTTTTATATTACAACGATGAAAAAGGGCAATTTTCAAAGTGATAGAATATCATTGTAGTAATTAATAAATTAAAAATCAACATCGAAGTATTGTCAACAAAAGTTGAATCTGAACTACAAATGACATTGTAAGTTTTTTTAATGTTGTAAAATTGAATAAAATATTATTCCATCCTTACTAATTTTTGTTCTTTCTTACAAAAAATTAAAATTCGATTGTGGGCAATTTAATTTACAAGAAATATTTTTAAATGTATCATTAGTTCCAATTTTTTAATAATCAAAAAAATGTTTGTGTCTTAAAATTGACATTCCTAAATGTCGACATTTGAATGTTGAAACTTTTTCAACTTGAAAGGATAAACAATTTAAAAAAATATCTGCATGTTTTTTCTTCTTTGTCACCTTTTTTCGAGAACATTCGAAACATAAAAACGCAAAAAAGAAAATTAATCAAACTTGGGTTTTTTGCAATGCAATTAAAAGAAAGTACTGATATTTTAAAAAATTAAATAGCTTTTTATTTAAATGATAATATCTAATGTTTAGTTATTTATTGTTTCATTTTGCATTTTTGATGGTTTAAAATTTATTCTATCTCAAGAGAAAAAGTCAAGATACTGTATTTAAACAATGACTATGCAAATACAAATTGCATAATCATTTGTTATTATCTGTCGAAAAAAATTTGCTCCATTTTCCTTCGTCTTCATTCATTTCCATATTTGCTCAAAAAGTATCAACTGTTTTTATTATTCGTGAAGATTCTTTTATTAATTAATGTAAGTCTTTTGTAATATTTTTTTAACACACTCAACAAACATTAATTTTTAGATAGAGTAAATAATCAATCAATGGAAGTCGACGCAGAATCAGATTCTTCATTAACTTTTGATAAATCCGTGCTTGAAGTATTTGATGAGATTCCTCTTGAAGAGGCTCGAGCAATTAATCAACGTTGGGGAGATCTTTATCGTGAAAGAAAAAAGCGAGAAGAAGCTGAAAGATTCATTCGTTATATTCCTTCAATATCGAAATCAAATGAAGCTGCTGTTATCCAACGAACTGGTCAATCACCATCATTGCAAGATACTGGTGTTAATGAAACTTATATTGTTGTATGTATATTTTTACCATAATAATTACATATTTATATTGCTTGGTTGTTTAGGATTCCTTTCGTTCTCAAGGCACACGCCCAAATGTAGCAGATATAACATCTCATTTTGAAGAATTGGCTGTTCAAGAATCCACACAATCTCCAGCTACGCCATCTCAACCTCCAGCAAAGCGTCAACGACTTCGAGAAATGCAACAAACAACTCCTAAACTTATTTGCTCATCTCAACCGCCAAAAATCATTCGTCATTTCTCTCAAACAACTCCTGTTGTCGTCGTTGTGGAACCAGAAGAACGTAATTATATGGAATCTGAACCTGTACAATCTGCAACAGATGTTCCACCAAAAAATTCTAAAAATGATCAACAAAAGTCTTTTGTTAAACTTCGGTCATTTCGACGTGCTCCTCCTCGTGGTGATACGGTAACCGAAAACATTACTGATGAAGAACCTCCATGTCCATGTAAACCTGTTCAAAAAGTTCATTCTCTTCATCAAACTCAACGTGCTTTTCCTTCTTCTACTGATCCTCAGCCTGATCTTGATAATATGCTTGTTATTGCGAATACTGCATCTGCAGAATCTAATTATGTTGTACATCCATCACAACGTCGCCGAACTGTTCGCAAACGTGATCGAAAAGTCCAGCAAAAAGCACCTATTATTCTTCGTCAATCTCGACCTGCTTCTTCTCCAGCTGATACCATATCACAAGAATGTGATTCGGTTGAACCACCACCTCAATCATCTCAAACCATTTATAAACGTGTACCACGAATCCGAACGCCTCATCCAATTTCTCAATCTCGACGTTCTCTTTCTTCTTCTACTGATGATGCACATCCAGATCATGATAATATGCTTGTAGTTGCGACTACTGTACCTGCAGAATCTAATTATGTTGCACCTCCACCACAACGGCGTCCAATTATTCGCAAACGTGGTCGTCCAAAAATACAGCAAAAAGTTTCTCGTATTCTTCGTTCATCTCAAACTGCTTGTTCTCCAGCTGATACGGTAGCAGAAAAAATTACTGAAACTCCACCTCAACTTCCGCCAAAACCACATGAACGTGCTCAAAATGTTCAACAAAGAAATCTTCCTCTTCATCAATCTCAACGTCCTCCTTCTGCTACTGATCCTCATCCTGACCGTGATAATATGCTTGTTATTGCGAATACCGTACCTGCAGAATCTGATTCTATGGTATCTCCACATCAACTTGCTCGAGCAATTCGTAAACCTGTTCAAAGAACCCGACAAAGAACTCCTTATTATCCTTTTCAACAACGTCAACGTGCAAAACCTGTTTCACCACAACTTTCACCAACAATTCGAAAGCGTGTAAATGCATTTATTTTTTGGAGCCGTGAATATCGTCAGAACGCGAATTCCAAGATTACACAGAAGATTTTGTATAGAGAATGGAAAAAAGTTCAAAACAAGGATTATTGGAAAGAACGAGCAAATGAAGAAAATGATCGTTAAAATCGGCAGGAATAAATTTATTTTATTTATGTATGTCTTTTATTTTCAATTGACATGTTTATTTTTTTTGAATTGATTAATATAATTATACGTTTTTATATGCATTATTTCAATAAATTAATCTAAACTATCACAATTCTGTTGGTGAAAATTTTGATTTTTTATTTACAAACATATTAAAATCTTTTCTGACACTAGTTTGATGCATATTCTATATTGGTATGGTTGGTATTCTATTTTGCAGTGATATTTATTGAAATGTTTCACAAATTTTCATAATCGCTTTCTAAAAAATTTGTTTCAAATAAATTTTTAAAGGTTTTTAAAATTTTCTTTGTAATCGAACTTGATATAAAATGCTCTAATTTCTTCCGAAAATCAATACCCATTTAAAGAATCACAAAATTTGGTGTTAAACTATGTTTGCAATACACAAAAAGTGTAGTACCAAAATAGAAAAAATATAAGTCAATCTTAAAGTTGTGGTTTTTTTACGCCGTCGTGAAACGGTTATGCACTTCATTTTTCATAAAGTCAATGAAAGAAAGATTAAATTATAAAGTTTTAAGATTTTACTTTTGCCTATACTATACTTTACATCTTTTCTTTGAAAAGCCTGTAAAAATTTCTAAAGGATCGCTAAAATATCAGACTACAGTTTTCATATTTCAAAGTGTTGTGCACAAAATCAAATGGATGTTATCAGTGTAGTCTACTTTTATCAAATGAACCACCACAATGTGTGCTCTATTTTACTCTATTTTTCTTGATTTTTGTATTTAGTCAAAAATATTTTAAGTGAATATTGATTCTAATTAATTGCATACTTTTTTCAGTTTTCTTGAATTTCAAACCATGAGTACTCTTCGCTTTGATGATCGTGTTGTGATTGTTACTGGAGCTGGTGGCGGTCTTGGACGTACCTATGCTCTTGAATATGCAAAACGTGGTGCCAAAGTTGTTGGTTAGCGAAATTCTTGATTGCATTCATTTTTTATAAATATCTCATTTTTTAGTTAATGACTTAGGAGGTGATCGTCATGGGACCTCTGCTAGTACTTCAATGGCAGATAAAGTTGTTCAAGAGATTAAAGCTGCAGGAGGAAAAGCTGTTGCAAATTATGATTCGGTTGAATTTGGTGAAAAAATCGTTGAGACTGCAATCAAGAATTTTGGTCGAATTGATATTATCGTCAATAATGCTGGAATTCTTCGAGATGTTTCATTTGGAAATATGAAAGATCTTGATTGGGATCTCATCATGAAAGTTCATCTCAAGGGGGCTTATTCAGTTACGAAAGCAGCATGGCCATATTTTCGTAAACAAAAATATGGTAGAGTTATTATGACTTCATCCAATTCTGGCCTTTATGGAAGTTTTGGACAAGCAAATTATTCTGCTGGTAATCTTGAAATAACTACCGTAATCCATCCTCGAAATTGTTAATTTTTTTTTAGCAAAAATGGCACTTGTTGGTTTGGCAAAAACTTTATCCCTTGAAGGACAAAAATATAACATTTTCTCGAATGCCCTTGTTCCAACTGCTGGCTCTCGCCTTACTCAAACTGTCATGCCTGAAGATTTAGTTCAAGCTCTTAAACCTGAATTTGTCACACCTTTAGTCGTTTATTTGACCCATGAATCTTGTACTGAAACTGGACAAATCTTTGAAGCTGGAGCCGGTTGGTACGGTACTACTCAACTTTATCGAAGCAAAGGAAAAGTTATTCCAAATGCTACTGCTGAAGATCGTAAATTTTAACTGAGCTTTGAAAAAATACATTTTTTTGGATTTTTAGTTAAAGCTAATTGGTCAAGCATTGTTGACATGAATAATTCGCGTCATTTTAATGCTCAAGAATTAATGGGAGAACTTGTTTCTGCATTAAGTGAACATGGAAATTCTTCTCCAACTGGAAATACTGGAGGAAATAAAAGTAGCGCCTCTTCATTAGAATCCGCTCCAATCTTTGATGAAATTGCAAAAGGTTTAAAAGAAAATGCAACAGCTGCAAAAAATGTTAAAGCCATCATTATGTATGTTTTGCTTAAAGATGGAAAAGAAGTTGCAAAATACAGTAAGCTCACAAATTTCAATTAATATTTTTTAAAAATGAAATTAATTTAAGCATTGGATTTAAAGAATGAACCCTTCTCTGTTTACGAAGGAGATGTCAAAAATGGCCAAAAAGCAAATACCACTGTTACAATTGAAGATTCAGATTTTGCTGCCCTTGCAGCTGGAAAATTAAATCCACAAAAAGCATTTATGAGTGGCAAACTCAAGGTTAAAGGAAATATTATGCTTCTTCAACGCCTTCAAGGAATTATGGAAGCTCAAAAGAAATCTAAATTATAAAATCTAAAATCAATATCAGGAGAAAAATATTCAAGTGATATTATTTTTTTTTCAAAAAATATGTATTTTTAAGTAGCATAAACATTAATAAAGAAAAACGAAATACAAAAATAACATAAAAATTCTTAGATACAAGAAGCAAAAGAAAAAATAAAATGTTTAAAAGACAAATTTGCATTTAAAAAAGGAATAAAAGTTTTTGATTGTATTTGTTTTTTAGAGTTTTGGTGGTGTAGGATGACCGGTTTGAAGGCCAAGCAATAATCGATCAGTAAGAGAATCAACATCAGGAGCATGACGATTTTTTTGTGTTGTTTGTTGACGAATTTCTTGGAATTTTCGATCAGTGTAAATATCGCCTTGAACAATTGCTTCTTGATTTTGATTAGCTTGTTGTTGACGAGGTGTTAAACCTGAAATTTTTGAACTTTTTCAAATCTTACAAAAAAAGGATTGCAAAAATACCTTCATCACGAATTTGTCGAACAAATTGATTTGGTTTAACACTACCAGGACCAGCATGATAAGGTGCATATGGAGCATATGTTTCTTCGGTAGTTGATTTGGAATAACTTTGTTTAATTGTTTTTGTTATTGTTCCACCACCTGGTAAACTTTCATATCCTTCAATTGTTTGAACGGGCGTTTGAGTTGCATATTGATGAATCAATTCTTTTGGATTTGAAATAAGATAATCTTTTTTCATTTCATACCGCATTCCAGGCTCACTAAAGAGTGCGGAAGTGGCTTAAAAGAGAAAAAAAGATTTATTACTTTGAAGAAAAAAACATTTGTTTTCACTTACTGCTCGTTCGACCAGATTGTGGAAAGTCATTATTGCTTCCATATCGACTATCTCCAAGATTGCCGAGCCCATTCAAATAATCATTTCGAGGTGGTTCTGAACGGGTTGATCCCAAGGTACTGTAAGGATCTCGTGAACCCAAGGTATCAAATTTAGATGGCTTTGGTGATGATCGATAGAGGTCATTGTTTGTGGGACGAGGACTTGAACCAGTTCCGTATCCGCTTGTACCAGGGCCTTGAGGAGATCCAAGTCCGGTACTTCCCAAACCCAATGGATCAGCAAGACCTCCAAAAGGTGAAGGGGCAGCTCCAGATGCACGAGAATCTCTTCCGTTGTCAAGTGGTCCACCAGCAAATTCACTTCCAGCTCGGCTTCCTGCAGCAGCACTACCACCATCACCCCCACTTGTCCATTGTTTTTCAACAACTCGAACTCCATCACGCCCAGGTGCACCTTTTTCAACAATTCTTTGATGAATAACCTCAACTCGAGGTGTCAAATCTCGAGGACCACGTTTCATTTCAATCCCATCTGCAGCAACGACACCATCCCCAATTGGGGAATAATACATGCGACGGGGTTTAAGAGATTTATTGATGAGTCCAGGGTCAGTAACAAGCTAAAAATTAATTTTTGAGGAAATGGTTTAAATGAACGAAACTTACTTCTCCACCAGTCCAAAAAGTAGGGGCAAATTCAACCCCTGACCCAACACGGTCACCATAACCCGGAAAGCGGGTGAAATCACGCTCCAATGAGCGTTCTTTTGAATCTCTGCTCATGCGTATTCTTTTCCTATAAATAAAAGAAAGTGTTACCGCTTTGCAAATTTAAACCAAAAAAATATGCACAAAGTGATTTAATGATAAGAAAAAAAATTTAATCCACGTATTTTTTTGGTGTAAAGGGGCACCAATTTTGATTAAAATAAATCGCGTGGGAGAAAAACAAAAGTATAAAGTTGGCATCAAAATTTAAGTTTTAAAAAACACAAAAAGCACAAAACGTCCATTAACGCTTCAAAAAATAGAATTTCAAGAGCAAAACAACGGCTCACTCAATATCTTTTTCTATGCAATGATCCGTTCGTCAGTCTTGCTCCCCCCTTTGGAGAAGAAAATAAAAAGCATTTGGTGGGGGATAAGCTTTTTTTCTGCCTTCTCTCTTTTTTCGATGTTTAGCCACTGGCAATCACTCGGGGGCGGATGTGAATAAAAATCACTGGAAAAAAAATAAGGGAGGCCAAAAGAGAGTAATCGGCACCCGCCAACAAAATAATGCTTTTTATTTTTTCTTCTTTCTTCGTCTTTCCTTTTTATTTTTGCACAAAACGACTGTTTTTGAGCAGGTGCTAAAGGAATGTCCCCCTCTTTCTCTATATTTCTCCTTCTCTCATTTTCTTTTGTGTAGACCAAAGAGCTAATTTAAAAAGAAATTTGAAAAAGTTCAATTAAAATATCATTATTTTAATAGCATTTTCAAAACAAATATCATTAAATTAAGACAAAAAAACTTTGATGGTATTTTTTTCTTAAACAATGACTCAAAAATTATGTCTGTTAAAAAAGATGATTTCATTCTATCAACAAACAATTTAACATGAAATTTATTAAAAGCAAAAGAATTAGAAATAAACATGATTTAACAAAAAAAATTTGAAGAAGCAAGCAAAAAAGAGAAGCAGTTTTTATGCCGTTTAAAAAAATTTTCAAGACAAGCTTCTTCTTCTTCATTTTTCTACTTTAGTAATAAAAAGAAAAGAAAGCCAGATGTGTTGTAAAGTTGCGAGATTTTTCCGATTGCTCACCGATGATGCTGTTGCTCATCTTTTTTGTTTTCAAAGCCAATCGGGGCATTTTAAAGAAAAATATTGTTGTCTTTTTATTGTATGTGATTTAGTTTTTTTATATTTTTCTCTTTTTCTCTAAAGCATCTTTATTCTTTTTTACACTTATGCTAATTTATAGCAGATTAAATAAATAAAATTTTAAAAGAAAGAAGCTAAGCGTTAATCTTTGTTGGAATTTTCCAGCCAATTATTTGTCGATCAATTCCACAACTGATAAGATTATTTGAATTATGATCTGGAATCCATGCAGCAGCAGTGACCATTCGACGATGACACTGTAATAATTCAAATGATTAGTTTATTCATTTTTTTGTTCTGTCAAGAACAACTTACTCGATCATTTGTTCGTGGAAGTCTTGTTAAAATTCGCATTCCTCTTAAATCAAAAACTGCAATATGGCGATTATCATGTGGAATGGCAACTAAATTTTGTTGTTGATGAACAGAAAGACGATTGACTGCACTATCAAGTCTCAAAGCATAAATTGGACTTCGCATGTTTCGTAAATCCCATACTTTTACAGTTCGGTCATCACTTCCAGAGATTATATGATGACTCGATGAAAAAACGACAGAAGTTACTGCGCTAAAAAATAATGCATAGATTAAAAATAAATTTCTTTTTAATAGCAAAAATTATTACTCATTATGGCCTTGAAAAACTGCAACAGATTGAATAGTTTCTCGAAAATCCCATAACCGAAAGGTATAATCCTTTGAAGCGGTTGCGACAAGTTTTCGCGAATTATGTGTGCTACAATGAGTAAGCTTTTGGTCATGACCATTTAAGCTATTAATGATTTTTCCATTTTCAGTATCATAAATATTTGCCGTATGATCCCATGAAGCTGTAACAATTTGCTCTTTTCCATCAAGCCAATCTGCAGCAATTACAGCATTTGTATGGCCAGTAAATCGAATTAATGGTTGTCGAATAAGCGCAGGAATATTCGGAAGCTGTTCATCATTTTCTTCTTTATCAGATGCGGCATCAAGATCATCTTCACTACTTGCAGCAGGTGGAATTCCAGTGCTTAAATCTAAAAAAAATGTACCGTAATATTTTTGTATCAAATAAAAAAATTACGATTAGTTTTCCATAAATGTGCAGATCTATCACCACTTGCTGTTAAAACAATTAATTCATCCGCATTATTTTCGGGATAAATTGCTACAGAATTTACAGATCCTCCATGACCTGTATAACTCAATAAGCATCTTCCTGTATCAGCATTCCAAATTTTAGCTGTTTGGTCTAAACAATATATTTTTTAAACTACTACTAAAGTAATGATTATTTACCAGCTGAAGCACTTGCAATTGCATTTATCGATGAATTGGATATTGTTGCCAAATCCCAAACTGCATCATTATGTCCATTAAAATTTCTCATGTATCTTGCCTTTGATAATTCAGTATTTCCAGCACCAACTTTTAAGCTTGTTACAAGTCGACCAGGTGGACCTCGAAATGCAGTTTTCCATTTATTTCTCATTTGATTTTCTAAAAAATTTAAGTTTTTTTAATGTATCTATTCCAAAACACCTGTGCCCTTTTTTGGGCTCTTACGCTTTTTAATTCCTTTTGCTAATTCTCTCATATATTCAGAGGAATTCGATAATCCTGTTACATTTGGAGAATCTAATACTTCATTACCAGTATTATGTGCATCAAGGCGTTGACGAACTAAATTATGCAAATTTAAATTTTTCTTCAAATTTATATTTTTTAAGCTTACGAGCATAATTTTCCATATAAAGAGTATCAAATTCTTTTTCGATCATTGCAAATAATTCATATAATTTTGCTCTAAAAAAGAATAAATCCAAATTTTGTATTTTTATCTTTACGTAATAACTACAAAATTTCATACTTTTGTGGAATATTTTCTGGCTCAATAATATCCATGGCTGCGGAAGTTATGGAGGTATTTATCATACTATCTGTATGACTTCGAGATCGATTTGTTGATGACATTTTTTATACAAAAATTATTATACAATAGTATTAATACTTTAGAAGGTTTTTGGAATGTTATAAAATTTTAATACAATACTTAAAAAAATATATAATACCAAGAGATGAAAGAACACAAATAAATAATATATATCTCAATTTCTTCGTTCACTTTTTTGTTGTTGTCTTCTTCTCTTCTTCTGTTGTTAATCTGTGTCACACGCGTAAGCTTGCCATTAGTCGATAAGACGTTTAGCCAAAGTCGCGGGAACAAACAAGTATGTATTTATTTGTGTTTTTTAGTATCCATAAAAATTTGCAACCAATACCAAAAAAAGAGATTTCTATTTTTTTTATAAAATAAAGTGCAATGTCCAATATGACACCGCAATTAAAGAAGACAAATGTTTTTTTTCTTCTTAAAAATGTATACTTTTGTTTATTATTTTATTATTTAATTTTTTTGCAAATTAAATGCTTTTTTTTCTGTTTTTGAATAAAGCAGTCACTGTCAGATATTCTTTGCATGCAAGAAAAGAAAAAAAGGGAAGACATGAAAATTAAGAATTTTTAATAGTAAGCTTTAACCAAGAAAAAAAATAAATTGCAATATGATACGAGATGTTTTTTGTTTTTGAATTTAAAAAAAGAAAAACAAAGGAATGTTCAAAATTCACCAGTATGAAAAATATACAAATAATACTGAGTACAAATATAAATTTGGCATAAAAAAATATGTAAAATGATTTTGGTCTTTTTTTATTCATTCAAAAATAGAACCGCTTTTTTTAAGCATCATTTTCAAAACTTGAATTTCGATTTTCGATACTTGCTTGCTTCAAAATATTTTGACGATGTTGAGGTAGGGATGAACGTCTTTGAGCTCGAATTTGTGCATAATATCCATCTCTAACACTTGAAAACATTACAGCCATTAATTGACTCCATGCTAATAAAGTTTCACATCTTTTATGTGCTCCACCATCAAGTTTTACGCATTCTGCAATTGTTGCATCTGCGATTGTTGAAAAGAATTCTGGTCGAAAGCCAAGATTGCATAATTGCGCGTGCATTTCTCCAAAACGTATTGAAATATCACCTATCTAAAAATAAAAAAAAGTAAACAATTTAGTATTATCAGATTTTCAATAAATAAATTAATGTTTAACCTTGTCCGGGTCTTCAATGTTATTTACACAATCGGTAATAAAGTTATAGATGTCATTTGCAAGTTCTTCGACCTTTTCCTCAGGCAAATATGATATAAACATTTTAATGTCTGAACGTAACGAGCATGCTCGCTTTAAAATTAATTGTCCTAATGTTGGCCTAAAAATAATGCAATTTTTAGGATTCAAAAACATTAAATTAATTTTGCTTTCGTGTCAAGATAGAATTAAACAACTTACTTTGCATTTTTATAACATTGTTGAATTCGAAGTCGTGTGAGAGAAGGCAATACACCATTTGATGAGCGACGAGAAGTTGAGCTTGAAGTTTGAATTGCAGCAGCAGAAGCAGCGGCACCTTGACTATTGGCAACTGCCTGTAAACATGCCATTAATTTTTATTGGGCCTTGTTATTTTTGGAAAACTTTTTCATTTCTCTTACCTGACAATCATTTTTTAATTGTTGAGCACATAAAGATCGACTTCTACGTCGATTATTTACAAGATTTGCAGCAGATAAGGCAGACATTCCGTCACAATATGAGCCTTTTCGATTCGAAACAAAATGAGCAGAATTTGGTGGAGCAAGAAGATGCTGCTGTTGACGAGGCGGACTTTGATTACTTATTTCTGAAGATATCGGAGGAGAATGTTCAATGTATACACGAGCTGATGGAAATGCACTTGATGATGAAGAAGAATGCTTCTTTTTGATGAAAGTGCTGTTGTTTTTATGTTGTGAAGAGCAAATGGCAATTCCCGAATCACTAAAAAATGTCTTTTACTTAAATAAAGAAAAATAAGAAAAAACCAAGTACATTTAGTAGTAGTAGTAGTAAAAAAAATTTAGGACGTCTTGTTTTTTTTTATTTTCTGAACACGACTTTATTTAACTGACTCTTGTGTTAAAAATGCCATTGGGCAAATGCGAAAAAAAACCTAAGCCTGTTTTTTGCTCCTTTCAAAAAATTTATTTTAACTTAAAATAAAAATGGAATTTTTTTATAAAAGTAAAAAATGAAAAATGCCACGGAAATAATCAAGTCTCAGTTCATTTCCCTATTTATTTAAACGTAAAAACTTTTTGACACCACCACCATAATATACAAAAGAAAAAAGCATAAAAGAACCCAAAGATTCAAAGTTTTTAAATGAATAAAAAAGGGAAATATGGTTTTTTGCTGCTGCTGTGCTTTAATTCCATGTCAAAATTTTTGTGAAAGAAAAAGAAAAAAATTGGCATCGGTGCCATTTAGTGCAAAAAAAGAAGCCATAAATTTTAATATAATTGTTAAAATTTCTCTTTTTAATACTTATTTAACTACGACAAAAACAAAAAAACAAATAATAATATTATATGTTCTTTTAACTTTTAACCCACCTTTCTGATGAATCAAAATCATTTTGTTCACACAAAACACTTTTCGATCTAACATCAATTAGTTTTCCTTTTTTACGTAATTTTTTTGCTGATAAACTATGTGATGATTTAAAAGCTGCTGCTGATGATGAAGTTTCATTTCCCATTGTGAAGGAAGAAAAGAATGATGATGATGAATAAATAAAAACAATTTATATATCTATAATTAAAAAAAGTTGGAATAAAAATGTTTTTATTTATTGTGGAAGTAGTAGTGATAACTGCTGCTGATGCAAAGGCAGTTTTAACTCGTAATTGCCCACAAAGACTAAAATGAAAGCCTTAATGTGTGGCACACGCGCGAAAGGTTCGTCTTCAAATATGTTTTTTTTTGGTTGAGGGCCAGAAAAAAAATGCCAAACCCTTTAAGGGGCATCAAGTTTTGGTCTTTTTGCATCGTTGATAGCTTTAGTAGTAAAAAAAACGAAGGGGACATATCTCTCAAAATAAATAGAAACAATTTTTTCTGCAAAAAAAGGAACTTTTCCGGAGATATTTTTTAGAAATAAAAAGGAAACAAAAACTTTTTTTAAGAAAAAAGTGAAATAAAACAATATTTTTTTAAATTTTCCTACAATCTTAGACTGCCTTGACTGACTGACTGACTAACTACACTTTCCTCCATTAAAATCAATTAAGAATTGTATCCAAAAAATAATGAAATCTCAAATGTCGCGTTTTTTAGAAAGGTTTCACTTTTTTTGCCGTAGAATTAGGATAACAAAAAAAAAGAGAAAGAAGTAATCTTAAACTTTCAGAGAAAGACAACAGAAATTTAAAAAAAATGAAATTTCATGTGTCAGACATGAGTATACACAAGCGTCTTAAAAACTTTTAAATCACTCCTTTTTATACTCACGTCATCACGGTTTAACCTTTTGGAAAAAGAAGAAGTAGAAGGAAAATTAAACTAACTTTGCATGTTAAGGGAAAGGTAAACGGAAAAATTAAAATTTAACAATAAAAAAAAACTGCTGCTATTTCCTAGAAAAGGATAAAATAAGAGAAATATAATTTTAAATGTCAAAAAAGAACAGTTACAATCAGTTTAAAAGAAGAAGAAGAAGAATGGCACATAAGAGTAAATTGAAACTTTCATTTGAAATTTTGCAACGAAAGAAAGGTTTTTGTTTTTCTAATTTTCACACGTTTCTAAGGTTTCGTTTTTTTCCCCTAAATTGTCTAAATATCCCTATCAATGTCCACTCATTCTTTCTTTTGTGTGCCATATAAGTGTAAAATAGTTTCTTTATATTTTTTTCTTTAATTTTTGAAGTCTAATAAAGAAGCAAATAATGAAATCAAATAACATTCAAGGAAAAAGAAGAAGGAGAAGTAGAAGATGAAAAAAAGTCATTTATTTAAAAGGAAATCAGTGCCTGTTGCGGGGGTTAAATTTTAAGATGAACATAATTTTAAAAGTTTTTGAAAGGCTAAGAATAGTGACATTACTCCTACAAAAACTAGAGGTTCCAACCAAAAAAAGAGAGGATGGCTAAATTTAGAATTCCAAAAAATGAGAGAAAGAGATGAAGTGTATTTGAAAAAGGAGAAAATCACAAATAGTAAGGATTTGCAAAAATCTTCGGCATAAACACATCTCGAAAAAAAAAGAATGGCCTAAGGCTATCTGTTTCGCGTGGTTATTTTTTTTTACTTATCTAAAAACATAAGGCTTTGTAAAAAAATGGGGTGTTTAAGAAAAACATTCCCATTATTGCTTAAAGAGAGAAATAAATGAATTATCTTAACAAAACTGTTTACTTAAGAACACATCTTTGGATCTTTAAAGAAAACAAATTATTGCAAAAACAATTTTAAATAGAAAAAATTTATTAATTATGAATATCAGAAGGGTTCTGCATAAAAAAATATAGTGCCAAAGGCTATTGACAATGGAAGGTAAACTTTAGTATAAATGAATTCAGACATTCGTACAAATGACGAGAAAAAAAAGTTAGAGGCGCTATTTTTTTCACTCGCTGCAGCTTTTTTTGTCCTAAAGATGGACTTTGAATAATAATGCAAAAAACCAGGTTCATAGAGAACTTTGTTGTTTTCTTTTTTTTGTTATTGTTCAACTCAGAAAAAAAACAAAGCTAAATTTTATTTTAGTATTTTTAAAACACCAAAACTTTTTTTTCTACTTTCCTTTTTTTTGAAGTAAGCATAAACAAAAAGAAAAGCTTGAGTAATTCTCCGATTCGATTAAATCTTTTTATCAATGGAATTTTAGCCGAAAAAAAGAGGGTAAAATTGAGATGTAATGTACCAAAAAGGAATACTGTTTTTTTAAAGAGGAGTATTTGTATGAACAAAAAAAGAGAATGAAGAAGAATATAAAATTATATTACGGATATAATGTATTGTCCCAGACATGAACAAAAATACAGAGATGAAAGTGAAAAAAAGAGAGAGAAGAAGAGTGGACATTTAGTGGCGAATTTTGTCAAATGAATGTCAGTCATTTTTGTTTTGATAAAAATAGGACTTTATTTAAAGTATGCTATTATTTGACCTGAAAAAAATGTAAGAGTATAAACAAAATTTTTGCAGCAAATGAATGACCGCATGGGAATTTTCAATTGTCATCCAAATTTCAAATGAAAAATACAAAAACAAATTTTCTTTAAAATTTTTTGAAAAATTCAAAATGTGGTACTTCCTTCCTTAATTTCAATATATTTATATTATTTAATAAAAACAATAAAAGAAAAAACGGAAATACGTCAAGCTATTCTCCGTTTTTTTTACTCCAACCAAGGAAAAAAAACGGATTGAAAAATGAAGTACCACTTTTAAAAAGGAAAAACCCCACAAAAGAATTTTATATTTTTGCTATTTCTTTTCCATCTTTAATTTAATGGTGTTATAAGGATTCAAAAACAGGAGAAAGAGAGTAAAAAAAGCCGAAAAATACATTTTGCCATTTCATTTGGATTTATTTAACTTTTAACCTTCGCTTTTTCGAATTATTATAACATATATGATTCACACAGTAATTTTTTTGAGCAAAAAACCAAAAATACTTTATGGAACTTTCATGAAAGATTTTTTTATTAAAGAAATCACAAGATGATAGGTGACGAAAACTTAAAGCAGAAGAGAAGCATTTTTGAAATAAAAAAAAAGTTTTTGTCAAAATTCAATGCAAAAATAAGTAATCAAATCTAATCCCTTAAACGACAAATGAGGAGGTTTTCTTTTTGAAGGCTGTGAAACAAACATTGAAGCAAGAAAAAAAAATGCAATAACAAGGTCATTGAAAAATTGCTTTTCCATTTTTATTTTCTAAAACAAAAGCAGCAAAGATTTTTTCTTCTGTGTTTTTTTTTATAAAACTTTATTTTTTACTCTAATATGTCTTTGAACATTAGTGTCGTGCAATCTTTTAAAACAACTTAAGTGAAAGGCATCTCTCCGTCATTTCCCCCATCAATTTCAAAAAATAAAAAGAAATGTTAAAATAAAAAAAAGCAAGAAAAAAAATATATATAAAAGGAAAAGTGTTTATTCGGTAGTTTGTTACATACGTGAAGATCCAATTTCTGCTGTTATTTTATCAGAACACAAAGTTTAGCTAAAATGTCAAAGGGGATTTTTGTATAAAATGATACTTTAGAGTTAATTATTTTGCATACATTTTTTTTCTTTCCAAAGTTTTTTTTTATTTTTGAACTTTTATTTTACTTTTTATTTACACACACATACATACACTTTTTTCATGGATTACTGTAATTTAAAGGCAGTAAATATTTTCAAAGAATTTAACCGTAAAATAACAATAATAAGAAATAATTGAAGAAGGAAAAAAAGAAGATTAAACTATTGTATATAAATTATTTAAATTCGCCAATTAACTTGTTGTGAATATCCATTTTTTACATTGTTATTATTATTAATTACAACAATATTTTTGTTTATTTCATCTTCATCCCGTTTTGATGAATTACTTGATGCTTGTTTATCCTGGAAGAAATATAAGTCTTGCAATTTTTTTTGATAGGTTTAAGAATTTTGTTTAAACCTGATCGGTTTTTTCTTCTGAAAGTACATCGTCTTCATCATCTTCTTCAAGGACTAAGTCATCATCAAATTCAGACTCCGAGTCAGATGATTCTTCTTTCACTAAAAAAATGAGGAAATCAAAACATTACTATTTTTTTAAAAGGATGAAAGCAAAAACCAGTGTTGTTAATTTAAAAAATGGAAGTCGTAGTAACAGAAGACAAAAAAAAACACAAACAACATAAAAAAAATTTTGCGGCATTTCAAAAGGTTAAACATCAGCTTAATTCTTTTAAAACATTAAAGTACTTACCAATAATTCCTAATTTATGGCCTAACCAACGAGCTTTTTGAACAACATCGTCTTGCATTAACTTGAAGCACATTGCAATTAGGGCCATACCAAATAATAAATAGAGGGCACAAACAATTAACTTTTCTTGTGAACCTTCATCTAAACTTTGCCCAGGGACAATATCACCAAAACCAATTGTTGATAATGTAATGAAGGAATAATATGCTCCATCAAAGACATTCCAATCTTCCCATACTGCAAATAATATTGCCCCACCAGCAATAAATAATATTACAGTAATAATACCAACAGAAACAGGCATCTTTTCACGTCGATAACCATTTCCTGCACGACGAAGAGATCGAATACTCATTTCATCAGAGCGATCACTTCGATAACTTCGACATTCATCTCGAATTCTTCGAGAAATTGAAGAATCCATAGAAGGTTGCTTGGGTACAAAGTGGCTACTACTTGACGTAATTGCAACAGGTACTCCATGATGTTGGGGTGTTGGGGGTTCTGTTTGTGAGTACCCTGGATGCAAGGGTCCATGAGTGCCATATCTCATTTCTTCAAATTCATCATCAACCCAAACATCAAGATCTTGTGCATTTCGAGAATGTTCATCTTTTTCGTTATCACTTACAGTAATCTGAGGTAATCTTTGTTCCATTTCACGATGAGGACTAAATTCGTATTTGAAAAATTATTTGATAAAAATTATTTTAAACTTACGCATGTCCTTCTGAAAGCACAGATCCACCACTTTCATCATATGGTGACATCTTTTTACCCTTTTTATTTTTGGATCTTGTAATTGAGCTTTCTGCAGATCCCACTCCTTGTAAGAAATTTGGAACAGTTGCAGAACCAAGTGATTTCATTTCAATAATTGCACTTTTGTCATCATCATTATGACTAAGATATCGTACTGGTAATCCACCTCGGCCATAAAGATCTGCATCACGTCTCATTGGTGGTCGAGGACAACATTTTCCAATTGTGTAAAATCTTCGCTTTCGTTCACTTGGTGTTAAATATCTCAAACTTTCTGTTTCAATTGGAGGTGAAGCATTATGTTCAAGATTGAACATTGCATTATTTTTTTGAATTCTACCAGATGCTCCACGTTTTAGTGTATGTCGAAGTAGCGATGCATCACTTGGAATATTTCTCATATGTGAAATTTTTCTTTTTCCAGGCAAAGATTGAGTATCGAATTTCTGTTGATCATATCGATTTAGGCTTCTCAAACTTCGAACACTTTTTGTATCAGACATTTGTGGATATTTTTGGCCACGTTTTGTTAAACTTGCATGTCGTCGTACAGTTCCATATCGATTGGAGCGAAGAGATTGAACTCGACGAACATTAATTGGCGCATTTGGATGAAATCGAAAACTTAAAGCTGCCCTTTGAATTCTTCGACGTTTTTGTTGCCATCGGCAATATGCACAACAAACTTTAAAATAAAGAAATGTAAAAACTTGTGCAAGACTTTCAGCAATATTTGCAAGACATAAAAGCATCAATGGAATTCCAAATGTTGCATAAAGAATTGTCATTCCACGTCCAAGTGGTGTCTTTGGACAAATATGACCGTAACCAATTGTTGTAAAAACTGTAATGGAATACAGTAATGCACCAGAGAATGTCCATTGAAAGGTTGGATGTAAATCATCCTTTTCATCATAACCTAAATACTACTTCTTTAAAAAGTTTTTGATAACCTAAAAGCAAACCTTCAAAATTGAGAGCATTTACAAGTTGACGCTCATAAATTTTCAGCAATTCATGAGCCTTATTTTTTACTTCATGCTCTTCAATCACATCTTTTTGATCAATAAAATTATATAGCTTTTCCACGACATCCCATGTATCATTTATAATATGACCTTGAAATTTTTGTTCTTCAGGAAATTCAATTGCCCGAAACATAAAAGCTCCAAGAACGGCATATGCTGCTACTAAAGCACATAATCCTACATGTGATATTACAAATCCTAATAACTAAAAAAGTATCTTATGTTATCATTGATGTTTACAGTACGGCAAAAAAAAGAGCAATTACCTTTTTAGAAATAAGTGATACACGTAAACAGCATGACCTAACTTCATCACGCATATTTGGAAAGAAGAAAATGAAGTTTGTCGATTTTCTTCCCCAATAAATGCGAAGAAGTCTTTTGTCGACACTTTTAACAACAGCAAGAAAAAAAGTTAAAAGGCTAAAAGAATGCTTTTGCTCTCTTTTGTTGTTCGTCAGAAAGTCATAGAGTATCCGTGGCGGAAGTATTCTATGTGGTATAGCAGAACAAAAAAAATTCGATAAATCTCAAAGTCAAGCGTGTCTTCCATTTTATGGCATTTCTCCCAAAAAAAAAAAAAGAAGAAGAGATGGTTAGCCTCCCAAAAAAGTCTGAAACAAATCTTCAAAAAAAAATGTGAAAAACAAAATATCATTCTTGACATCCATCAAGTGCGTTTTTTTTAAATGTCGAAGAAAAAAAGAACTCGCTTTTCAAGTAATCAGAAACAATGGAAACAAAAAAAAGAGTTGATAGATACGTAAAAGTCTTTTCTAAGATATGATGACCTTAACCACTTTCATGATTTGTGTAAATAAAAAGTCTGCTATATGATTCTAAAAAATTACAGTATAAACTTTTATTATATTTTTTTGAAATTATTTTTATCAGACTATTATGCATTTTTAAGACTAGAAAGTTAAGTACCTTGGGTACACGTAAATATAAAATATGAGAAAGACAATTAAATTATATCACAGAAATAATTATTATTCCAGCAATGCTTTAATTCTTGCTGCATTTCTATCTTTTTTAGCTGATTTTGGACGAAATGCACCTCGAGAAGGAGTTGAGATCTGTTGGGGCTGAGCAGGTGATTCAAGTAAATCCGCATAACTGAGATACGGAGCTTTAATTTGGGATTCATTACTCTAAAATCAATTAATGTTGAAAATTTTAAGATCTAAAAAAAGAATTTTACTCGATAAACAAGTGGTGGATTATGTTTCGCAGCTCTCATATTATTTCCGGTATATGCAATACATTTAAGCTGCCAATCTCCAATATCTTCATTCCAAAAAACATATCTTTCAATCATTTTCATGTATTCTGGTGGAATGTAAGAATCAATCAAAGTTCCATAAAGTTTTAATTCTTTTTGAAGTTGCCGAACATTATCCAATAATCCTTCCATTTCTCTTTGATGTTCACCATCCAAATCTGCCAATTCGCCTTTAGCTTGCATATACGAATTCCAAACTTTTTTAAGTTTTCTACTTTTTCCAGATGCTTCTTCTTGAAGTGAATTATATTTTTCTTCAATATTCAAATGTTCAGCTTGACGACTCTCCAACCGTTTTCGAAGTTCATTTTCATTGCTTTTAGCTTTTTCAAGTTCCCGATTACTTTCTTCCAAAAGTTGTGCCTGTTTTTCAGCTTTTTCAAGCATATTTTCACCTCCAACAATCAATTTCTTTTCAATAAGGGCAAGTTTTTCAGCTAACTTTTGATGCTCTTCTTTAGTTTTTCTTAATTCTTCTTCTTGATGCATAATTTCTTCTGCAAGTTGTCGCTTCTCGGCATCTGCCATACCTTTTTCTTTTTCCAACTGATTCCGTTTCGTTTGAATATCTTCTTCCATTTCACGAATTTTTTCATCCCAATTATGATGTGTTGAAGCATGCTTTGATCCGGTCATTACAGTATTTTCATCTTCTTCACTTTCTGCACCACCTTCATCTGAAATTTAAATAATTATTTGAGTAGGTTTATTTCGCTTTTTTTAAACAAAAGTACCTGTTTCCAATTGTCGTCTAAGAAGTTCAACTTCTTCTTGATATTTTCGAAGTAAAGCATCTTTTGGATCTTCATTAATTCGGGCAACATTTTTAATATTTTTAGCTCGATTTGCATATCGTAATGTACTAATTGTTTCATCATAATTATAAGTAGCAGGGCCAATATTTGCAATCATAAGAGTTTTTGAATTTCCACCTAATGAATCTTGTAATAATCTTGTAAGTTTTGAATTACGATATGGTACATGGGAAGTTTTGGCATCAACAAGGGCACTAATAACATTGCCCAAAGTTGAAAGGGATAAATTAATTTTTGCTGCTTCTTTTAATCTGTCACCAGTTGCACCCGTTTTAGATTGTCGTTCACTACCCTGTAAATTACGACCTTATTAAAATTTACATGAATAATATGAATAGCTTACAGCTAAATCAACTAAATGCAATTTTCCTTGTCGAATGCTTGCATTACTTCCAATTCCATATGAGCATTCAATAGTAACAGTAAAAAGGGCATGAGATCGTGAACTCATTTCATTCATATTTGTTGCTCCAACATGTCGATTTGCACTTCCCAAATGCATAATTTTATACATATGATCTGCACTTGCAACAGTAACCTGTGAAAGACCTTTTACATATACTCCAACATCTGGACGCTCTTTTATTTCAAGATTATGCTTTTGTGGTTTTATCAATAAATCTCGAATTTCTTCATTATATATTTCAAGATATGATACACTCACTAAGAAACTGCAAAGAAAACTTGATTATTTTTTTCAACTCACAGTTTCAGAAAAATCTTACGTTTTATCTTGCTGACATTTAGAAATGTGATCAAAAATATGTACAAATGTATTTGGAATAATTCCCCGTTTATCTGATTCATCCATTTGTCCGGACATTGTATAAGTTTTTCCAGTTCCAGTTTGCCCATATGCAAATATTGTTCCATTAAAACCTTCCAAAACATTTTCAACAATCGGCCTAGCTACTTTATTATAAACTGTTATCTGATTTGAAGTTGGACCAAATACTTCATCAAATGTATAAGTTTTTGGTGGTTCCTTAAAGAATTATAATATTTTAGAATTAAAATCTTATATATCTTTAATCAAAAATGAAAAATGCTCTATCCCTTACTTCTTGATTTAATGGATTTGTTACTGATACGGTGCTATTGTATTCATCAATGATAACAGATGATGTAAAACCTTGTACATTCTCTTGATTTGATAATGGCCTGCATCGTACTGCAACTTTAACATTATCACTTTCGCTTTCACCAACGAGCCCTTCTGGCGACCCGTTCATTTGAAGATTATGCAGCAAAGCTTGCAAATCTAAAAAATTTACATAATTAAGCATATGTAAAAAAAAACATTAATCAATTTCAAAAATGTCTTTTTTAATACAAGTTTAATATTAAAATAGAACCGTTAAAGGTAAAAAAAATCTTGAATTTTTAAGTTAAATTTTACAAAGACGAAACAAAAGCAAAAATTCTATTTGTTTGTCCGTCCGTCATTCATCCGATATATTTGTTCCTCACAACCGAAAAGCCTTTTTAAATGTGGATGGCAAAAAAGAGAATAAATTTGGACATTTCATTTGTGGTCATTATCAAAAGAATGATGTAGAACAATTTTTTATCCCGAATGCATTAGGACTTTATTGTTTACGAGCATGTCGCTAAGCAACATTTCTTTCTTCATGTGTATTCTTGCCGTGTCAAAAGTCAATCCAATGTGTGTTTAAAAATAAAGCATTTGCAAAATTGAATAAGCCTGTATTCATTCATTTACTTTTACTACTGTACTGTAGCAGTTATTATCAAAAACATTTTTATAAAAATAAAAAGGACACATGATCCAGTGATTTTGACATGAGTATCAATGACAAAAAAAATTTTAACTTTAAAAAACTAATAACAATAAAAACCTTAGATTATAAAAAGAAACAAACAAAACAGAAGTAATGATTTAATAATTATTATTAACAGTTTTCTAAGTATAATTACAAACAATCTAAGGTTACAAAATTATAAAACAGAGTACAAAAAAATGAAGGGTTACAAAAATAATAACTGGCACGCGAGAAAAAAGAAGTTAATAAATAAGCTGGTTAAAAATGGAGCAACAATGTAAAACAAAATTTACAAATTTTTCAAAATTATAAAGCAATAATTATGTTTTTAAAAAAAGGGTGTGGTAATGAATTTTCGAGCGCACAACCGGAAAGGGAAACAAAGCTCGTAATGATAATTACAGAACAGGCAGGCTCCATCCACTTCTCAAATTAAGCCATAGCAGATGAAACATTTCGATTGACGAATTCTAATAGACGACGAGCATATTGTTCTGGTTTAACCGTTGAAATATTTTCTGCTTCAGCTCCATATTTTACTGATTTTGCTGCAGATGCTGTACGCTTTTTGACACCGTAATAAGTAAGAATATCAACCAAACCAACAAAATAAATTAATTTTTTAGGTGATTCTAAAATATAAATTTATTATATCAAAAATTTAAAAGATCAAAACTTTTTTTAAACTAACCAGGACTTGAAGCAATGCCGAAAAATTCATCATCCAAATTAACATCAGTTACAACAGGCTTAAAGGCAGCAACTGATGCAACAGGACTATCTGGAGGTGTTTGAACATCTTCACCAGAATCTGGATCAGAAGAATGCGGGGGAGCCATTTCAGCTTCATCTCGACGACCTTGTTCAACATCATGAATACCAACCAAAAGTGAATAATCCATTAAATGTAAACGTGTAAGAAATCCAGTATCACTTTTTAAAAGTGACATTAATTGTTCTTTGGCATCTGAGGGTAACATCAATTTATAATTATCATCTAAGAAATCATTGTCTTTCAAAGTTGGTAATTCTTTGGTTTTTTCTTTTTCACTTGCTTGTCTTTGAACCGTAGAACCCTAGAATTTAAAAAAAGAACAGATTATAAAAAATTATCAATAATAAAACAAACTTTGAGATCATATTTCTTATGAATGCCATATTTGCCACCAAAAATATTACGCATAACAAGTAAGTAAGTTTCATTGCTATCAACAGTAACACGATAAAGACCAAGAAATTGTGGTAATAAAGTTTTGCCATGCCGTTCAACAATATATTCATGATATTGACGAAGAATTGTATGAATTTCTGCAACAGCTTCAGAATCAATAACTTTGATAACGAATTTTCGATCAAATGAAACAAATAATCTTGAAGCTCCACTACTTTCAGATGAATCAACTTCAGGTTCATAAGAAGTAAGAGAAGTCTAAAAATATATGAAACATGTATATGAGAGGGATAAATCATATAATATAAATCTTACCAAATATTCAGATTGATCAACACCAAATTGTTCTCTAATATTTCGGAAAACATTTGGACAATAATCTTTAATTTTGAAATGACTTGGCATATTATCTCTAAAATCATAGTATAAATATAATAAAGTATTTTAATAGAGATAAAAAACAAACTTGTTAAAAGCATGATAATCAATTTTAATCTTGGAATAAGCTTTGAAATCATCGGGCATAAGTAAACCAGGTGGAGGAACATGCATTAATTCACCAATCTAAAAAGCAAATAACAAATTAAAAATTTTATACATTTATTTTAATATTATAAAAAAAACTTACTGTATGATTAACACCCCACATAAAGACAGAAACAACAGGTTCTTTTGCTCGAAATACTTTCCATTTCGGGATTAATGGTTTACCACGACGGATACGTCCCAATGATCTTGGAGTCTTCTTTTTGGATGCCATTATTGTCTGCAAAAAATAATTATATAGTAAAAAGTAAAAGGTAAAAATGATATAAAATTTAAAATAGACCACTAGTCACGAAAAAATCATAGAAGCTAATAAAAAAGATGATGTTTGAAAAGCAGACATTGTTTCGATAATTTTATGATTCATAAAAATTTTATAAAATGAACCACAAAAAATGACAATGAATTTTTCTTTAAAAAATTTTAAAAATTATTTTGTTTTTCTTTTGCATCAAATGATAAATTCTCTCAAATAAAAAAAGGGGGAAGATGAAACGTCAAAAGAGAGAGTTTTATTTTAATGAACTACAAATAGCCCATAAAAGGAATGTTTGTGTTTGCAACAATTGGAGAAAGGAAGAAGAAAAAAACAGAAGCAAATGAAAAAACGTGCTGACTGAGTGCACATGACTGAGGCAGAAGGAAGGAAGAAGAAGGTAGCAGCGCCCCAATAAAGGCCTTTTTATCGAATACATGTGTTCGATTTTACCCCCAACAACTAGGAGAAAAAAATAACGTTATATATGATTGTACAAAAATTACAACAAAATACGCAGCCCTTCCGAAACAAAAAAAATGAGAACACTAAAAAAAAGGAATCGTTGTTAAGAGAAAAGAAGAAAAATGAGTTGAGGTTCAATATACATAGATACACACATTTTATTGCCCTTAGGCATTTAGAACTACCAATATGTATGGTTTAGTTTTTCTCTTCAATATAAAATCTCTAAAGAATATATCTTATAACAATCTTAAGGGATTTAAAAAAGAAGACAAAAAAAGTTTTGGAAAAAACAGAAAAGTTCTCTTTTCAGTCAAAGGTCAATAATGGGACAGGATGTGACAGCACATCTTTAGCTAAACAAATTTTTTTTGAAAAAAATGTTTTTCGCAACGAAAAAAATGGGCTATTAGATCGCCATAAAAAAGACTCTTCAAAAATCGTACTTGTAAACTTAAAGCTTATTGCCATAGGCATTTTTCCTGAGATTTGAAAGCTTAACGCACATGCATGTCTCTCAGCCTATGCCTGTTTCGATTTTTTTTTCTTCCTCTTCTTTTTTTGTTACACACTATTGCCGATTTCTGCAATGAAAAATGCAGCAGCGCATTGTTGTCCTTCTTCATCTTTTTTCTCCTCTTTCGTTTTATATTTGGCGCTCTATGGCACTACTAGCTTGCGCCTTTGCATGTTTCCCCAATGGCATTTGTTGTTGTCTATTTTTCGCTTGTGTTCCGCTCTTCTCAAAAAAAACATTGCCAATGAAGTAGCAGAAATATATAAGAAGTTAAGGGGAGAATTTTTTATTAACTTTTAGTCATTTAACGTCTACTTTTTATTTATACAAAATGATGAGCTTTCAAAAATAAACGAAGAAAAAATATGATTGATTTCAAGAGTTCTGACACCGCAAAAAAAATGGATGGCTTTGACTCATGAAAAAAATATCTATCACATTTATACAAATTTTGTAGTTTAGTAATTGATTGAAAAATATAACTCAGTTCTTTAAATAAAATTCAATTCTTTTCAACACAAAAAAAGACAAGCAGAAGCAATAAAAACATTGAAGATGATAAGAAACGAAGAAATGAAATGGAGGAAGAAAGAAGGAAAGAAAAACGGAAATAAAGTTTATCAAAACAATAGATGACTTAACTTTATTTGGAGAGTTTTGTACACTATTATTTAAAACTATCAAAAAAAGTTTTGACAATTATTTTCACAGAAAAGAATGATTCTCCGTAGCTTTCCCTTAACTTCTCCGTAAGTCGTTCAAGCGATTACTGTCGAGAAAATTTAAAGACATCCTATGCCATAGTAACGTTTTTTAAGGGGAAGTTATCCGACCTGCGGACAAATAAAATTATTCGCATCCAGAAATATTGCTAGTATTAAAATGATAAAGGTTTAAAAACTTTGACAATGACTCATATCAAATTGTAAGAAAAACCCAAGACAAAAGACATCAGATTAAAAAATTAATAAAAAAGACTATTTTAACAAAGGGATAACCACCCACGGCGGAATTTTTTCCCCGCATGGGATTGTCCAGAAATCACGTGACCAAAAAATCGTAATTTTCAGACCCCCTCCCTCCCGCCGTGACCAAAGATCAAATCCTTTTGCCGACAACATCAAAGCCGGGTGATCATTTGGCTTACCCCCTCCCTCCCCCCTCATGGTCACGTGATTTCTGGACAATCCCTATTTCGGAAATAAGCGCTTTTTTCGATCGGCGCGTACTCAGCCGTATTACTTCCAATTAAGGTAATTCAAACTAGAATTATAGATATAAATGTTGGGAACATTTTAGAAAAAAATTAAATTAAAATATGCATTTTCAAAAAAGTTCTAACAAAAGTTAATTTTGGCAAAAAAATTGATCGCGCACCTTTGTCGGGTTGTAATTCTGGTAGTATGCTTCTAATCAACATGAGTCAGACTAGAATTGTAGAAAACATGTTGGAGAAGCTATTGGGAAAGTTTCATGCAAAAATATTAAAAACTAAAAAAGTTCTAACAAAAGTTTGAGCAAATTTTTTTCTATTTCCGAAAAATTCCGCCGTGCGTGCACCAGGTCTTGCTAGAATGGCTTCAACTCCATTCTTTTCCCTCCTGATTCAACCTGAGTGCTCTCCGAAATGAAAAATGAAACGGTTTTAGGAGGCATTTTATAATCAAAAAATTGATCATCTAAACTCCTCCTCTTTATAATTGAGGTCTTAAAAATATTGCAAAAAACAGTTCCCACAAGATTTTATCAACCACCAAATACAAAATAGACTCACCGCAAAGGGCTTCCGGTTGATTTCCTTACAAAAAGAGGCAAAAAGAGGAAATGATCAAAAAACAACTATCTGTTTTCGAAAGAATTTGAAGGAAAATGAAAAAAGGGGCTAAAAATTTAACTCAGACATAAGTCTGGGTTGATTATTCATCACAAAACCGTAAACAAAATTTTTTTCATAAAAAAAAATTTTTAGATATGATTAAAATTCATGAAAATAAATGAAGCTTATCCTTTCAAAAACTTTGTAGCAAAACAAAATCTTATGTTTGCTTCAAAATTCGCCAAAAATATTATTTGCATATTATGAAAAGAGTCAAATTAAAAAAAGAAAAAAGTTGCAAAGGAATACATTACTATTAAAGTTCTCATGTTGATTACGGTAACAATTTTTGAGATGCTGCAAATTGTTGAATTTTTGGTATTGTTCGAGATTCATCTTTTTTCATTTGACGAGGGAATTCAAGTGAATCCTGAATAAAATTAAGCATACATGAGGTCAGCTTACAAAAATACTTAAAACTCGCTTGACTATCATGTAATTTTGACAATGGATCAACAAATTTTGATACTTTAGATTTGGTTTGTGACTTTTTGGTCTCATCTTTTGATTCATCATCAAAATGTTATGACAGTCAAGCGAATTTTGATTATTTTTGTAAACTAATCTCATGTATGCTTAATTTTATTCAGGATTCACTTGAATTTTCTCGTCAAATGAAAAAAGATGAATCTCGAACAATACCACAAATTCAACAATTTGCCGCATCTCATTGTTTGTACCAAATTAAGGTGCAAACTTCGTCAAGTCAAATTCAATATAATAAATTCATAAAACTCACTGGAATCGGAATGTAATTTGGTGCAGCACATGGAATCGGAGAAAATAATCTTTGAGATGCTTTAAACTGTACAACTTCTGGTTTGGCAGGTTTAAGCTTCATTTGTCGAGGAAATTTGAAAATATCCTATACCATATTAATATTTTTAAATGAATGAATAAATTTAAACTTACTTGCAACTTTGAAACAGAATCAAAAATTTTAGAATCTTTTGATTTCGTTGACGGAGATTTTTGTTCATTTGAATTTTCGTAAGCTGCAATATGAAGTGATAATGTGCTGCTGTGACTTGGGTTATCTAAGCTTTTTCTATTGTTCCATCGCTTTCGAGTTTTGTCTTCTTGATTTTCGTCATTGAATTTAAAATATTCAGCAGCTTTTGAAGAAGAACTTGATAAAGCTTTTTTGGATGATTGTGAATTTCTTTTATCATCTTGATGATTATTTTCTTCATTTTTATAATCTATTTTAAAGGCTATAGCAGTCCGAAGAAACTTATTTTATCATTTTCTTTTCATAAAATAAATTTTACAAAATATTATTTACAACTATAAAACAGCTACCGTAATTTTTTTATCGTAGCAATCACCAAATGAAATGCTTGATTTCATTAGACTGCAAGCATTTTTACGGGAATGTTTGTCATTATTTAAGTTGCTTTGATAATGCACAAGAGCGATATTTGGACATTCATGATTCTTATTTAAAGTGAAATTAAAAAATTGATTGTTTTTTCCACCGATGCAAAAAATGCCATTTGAAGAAGATTGCTTCGAACCTTTTGTTGCCATCTAAAAAGCATTAGGCAATACCAAAAATATCAAAAAAAACTTATTAAAAAAAGTATTATTCCTTATAAATTGTATATAATTTATAAAGCAAAAGAGAACGGCAAAACGACTATACACAAAATGAAAATTGAATATGAACAAAAATTATGCAACCATTTGCATCGCGCATTCAAAAACGTTTGCTAAAATGAAAAATGAGAATGACGCAATAATTTAGACCTGTTGGAATAGTCGCATAAATGTCTTATAAGAAATGTATTGTCACTGTAAACGCTTTAGTTTACTGTATTGTTAATATTAAAAGGTGCATAATTTTTAAAAGCCAAGCATTTAATTCATTTACAATTCGGCTTCAAAATTTAAATATTCGAATTCTGAAATATTTGAATGCAAAAGATAGACAAATTCAAATTGAAATCTTTTTTCACACAAAGTTAAATAAAACTGCAATTTTAATCTAAAGACATCAATTGCAAAATCAATTTAGAGGTTTACAGAACTCTTAAAGCAATGTCGTACCTGATCTTTTCGATAGACTCTGATTCCGGCGGCAAGTTTTCCTTTAATGTTTTGAAAAAATCATCTCCGACTTCGGAATTGCGACAACACTGCATTAAGTTATTCAGTCATACTGTACGTCTATTATTTTGCAAACCATTTTTTGTAATCGATATTGTTTATTAATAATTAATTATTTATTTTGATAATTATTCCAATATTACTGGCCTATTGCTTTACAAAATAAAAAACAAAAAGAATTTTTAAATGAGAACGAAAAAAAACAGAAGTGATGTTTGGCACGAATAGAAAAATAGAAGAAGAATTTTGATACATGATTTTTTACTTAGAAATTAAGAATTTGTAAAAAAAGTGTTATAAGAGAAATATCACAATAAATTTGCAAACAACCTTTTTAAAAGTGTATGCATCTTAATGAAAATTTGGAGATGGAAAGTTCGAAGACAAAAAAAAACAGAACTGAAGTAATAAAAAGAAAGATAAAAAAATAACAACCAAAAATGAATAATAATCAAGCTCTATATAATATTGCACGAAGCTTTTTTCTGTTCAAAGACATTTCAAACATTAAGAAAAAATATATAATAAAAACATAATACACGAAATTTTTTGCAATATTTTGTTTGTGCGTAGACTTTTTTTTGCCCTTGAGTGACAAGAATAATGAGAAATTGCGAAAATAAAAAGAATGAAACAATACAAAAAAAAGAAGAAAACATTTTTGTATTGCCTGTTTTGTGATGATTAATAAGGTGAAAATCGTCGCCCTGCTGCTGATGACTGTAACACTGCGGCAGCAGATGATGACGTTGCAGTATGATCTGGCTTCAATGGTGTACCTCCTACACCCATTGTTCTACCAACAAGAACCCTAAAATTATATTACAAGATTAAAATATTGTTTAAATAAATTTTTCATTATTACCCATTATTTAATAAATATGGTTGTCCAAAACTTGATAAATAATCCAATGTTTGATCACCTGTTTGATTTTGTGCGGCTGCAGCTGCGGCCGCAGCAGCAGCCGCCGCATGAGCAACTGCAGCATTTTGTTGATGCTTTTCATCAACACCATTTTGGGCTTGTTGTTGCTGCTGCTGTTGATGTTGATGAGCAGCAACTGCAGCAGCAGCGGCTTGATGTTGCTGTTGTTGTTGAGACCAAAATAAGGCAGCCGCGGCAGGATCTTTTTGAAATAGTGCTGTTGCAGCCGCCGTTGGATCCACGACTGTATTGGCTGATGAACTGACCACCACATTCGGCATTGACATTAACCCATTTCCCAAAGAGGTATTTGCAAGTAAAGCAGCTACAAAATCATTATTACATTAGTTTTTTTTCGTTTTATAACAGTTTTTTAAATGTGGGGGTGTAAATTTGAAAAAAAGGCTAAATAGTGCGGTAATTCACAAATAAAAAAAAATATAATGGACAAGAAAAAGAAAATTGAACTAAACAAACGAAAATATTTTTGGAGAAACCGAAATGTGCACCATATTTGGAAATTTTTTAAAATTCGTTAAATGATAATTGTGTGTGGATCTACATATGTGTATGTGGTGGTGGTGGTGGACTGGTAAAAATGGTTTATTTTTTTGTTGAAAGCGCATACCTGCAGGGAAGTTGAATCGGGGTACAGCAAATTGAAGTCTAGCCAGCTGAAAACAAAGCACAGGAGGATAGAGTATGAAACAAATTTTTTAGGTTTCATTAGTACCAAATATCAATCATTAAAAAAACTATGCAAATTTTAAACTTTTAAGGTTGTCATGATTTTGTTTTTTTAGGGGGAAATTTGTGAGGTTATTTTGTTTGTTTATTTGCTGTTGATTTTGCTATACTTTTAGGGTTGAAAAAAAATAAAAGTTTGTAAGAAAAAAATGGTGGAAAAAAGGGAGAAAAAAATAGGGGGGAGCAAAAAAACGCCAATGGAAAGGGAATCACAACCGGGGATAAAAAATTGCACAAGACAGTTTTGAAAAAAAAAGAAAAAAGCCAAAAAAATTAGAAAAGCAATGGTCCCTTTTTTCTTTCAAAAATTTGCATGAAAACGTTGAAACGAAACTTTGATTTTTATCCAAAATTTAATCATTTATGCCTCAACGGCAATGTTAAATTTGCGCCTCTCAATAACTGAATTAACTTTTTGCCAGAGCATTTTTTGGGTTTTGGTAATTTTTGACTGCTTTTTTTAGAGAGCTTTTTTTTAATTTCTTGATAAAGCAATATACAAAAATGAAACCATATTAATGATAAAAAAAATTTTAAGGAAAAAAGACTCACTTCAGGATTTGTAAACATTGAAGGATTATATCCAACTACGGTAGCCGCGGCACTTTGAGCAACTGCTGCTTGTTGAGCTTGAAGTTGCTGTTGAGCTTGAACTTGTTGCTGTTGATTTTGTTGCATCATTACAGCTGTTAAATGTTGAGTGGCTTGTTGTTGGGCGGCTGCGGCCGCCGCGGCAGACGATGCTATCAGAAGTGGATTATAATTTGGTTTAGGACGAAATGGTAAATTTGTTCCTTTTGGGGGAGCTTCCAAAAGTATTTGACAAATTTCTTGCATGCAATCGATAATTGCTGTGCAGGTTCCACTTATCGTTACAGCTCTTTCCGTTGAACTTGGAAGCATTTCAGTTGCAACTTGAATGGAAGCTCCTGTTGATTCTCGTATCTCTTTAATTTTTGAACCACGTTTTCCAATCAGGGATCCGCACTGCGTAGCAGGAACTATCAATCTCATTGTAATTGGAGGTTGTGGTACACTATTTGGTAAAGCTTGCAAATCCTATAAGATCAATACTTTTTACATTTTCAAAAAACTCAAAAGTAAATACAAACAAACCTCTTCGGATTTTCTGCAAATCATTGAAAATGCTTTGTTTATTGTTGTCACATTACCCGTAATTGTTACAATCCGTTCTGGACAAGAGCCATCAGATATGTTTACCTTTGCACCACTTTTTTCTCTAATTTGTTTTACGTGATCTCCTTTCTTTCCAATTATACTTCCAACTTCCTAAATGAAAATTTATTTATGAATGTTTTTAAAAATTTTTTGTAAAACGAACTTTTGATTGCATCAATAATCTTACTGTTAATATTACAGACATTTGTGGAGTGCCATTATTATTATTATTATTTGATGTACCAGCAATTGGGCCATTTTGTTGTCCATTAATAGCTCCATCATTTGCGATGATAATTTGAGAGCTTTGGTCTAATTCCATCTAAAAGAAATTTTTAAATGTAAGAATTCCAATGATCCCAAATCGCGTAAATATACTGTATATATTTTTTTTACAATTTTTAACGATAAAATAGAATGACCTTCTGTAAAATATGGTTTGAAAAAATGAAGTTCAAGTTTAAGTAATTAATATTTTTTGGTGATTAGAAGATCTTTTATAATTTGTAAAAGGGCATGGATAGTTATGAGCTTTTCGAAAGCCCTTCTATTATATGTCTGAAACCAATCATCTGCCACTCAAAAATATGTTATTTGTCGTTTTTAGTCCCAAAATTCGCCCCAGGGATATTTGCATTTTGGGTTCCATTAGTAAAAAAGCACTTAAACATAAAAAAAGACCCCAAAAAAGCAAAAAATAAAGTAAAAATTGCCTCAGGATGTACAAATATTATTGACGATGAGCCAGCAACACGCAAGCTTCAACATTCGAATTTTTTCATTTCGCCTTCTGTTTTTTTTTCTTCTTCTGTGTTGCCTTTGACGCCATTAGACAGTAATTTGCCGCAAAACAGATTTGACTCAACCGTGTTAAAAATGAAAGACACAGAATGTTATGCTGCAATAGGATCCTTCTTTTTTTTGCATTTTTCTGGTTCCGGAGTATAAAGGAAATAAAGAAAAAGGAGAAAACAGTGCCATCACCAAAATACTCAAATTGGCTTCATTTGGCATAAAAATAAAGAAAATTTAGAATGTTGAGAAACAAGAAAAATGATGTTGACAAACGACTCGGCAAAACGAACTAACTATAAAGAAGAACCTTGAACACGTCGTCAAAATGAAATTAAGAAACTGGCAAAAAAACTAAGAAGAAGAAGAAAAAGAAGAAAATTTGACTGTCGTCCATAATTTGCAGCTGATAAGAGGTTTATCGTCAAAAGTCAAGCATTCATCGTGTCCATCAAAAATTGAAAGAAAATAAAAGCTTTTTAAAGCTGAGAAATGGTAAAATAACCAAAAACAAAAAAAGCTACTTTCTCCGTAAAAAATTTAAGAATGAAAAATAAAAGTTTTTTTATGAAAATGAAACTAAAAATATTGAAAGCAAAAAAAAATGTAAAAGTATCCGGTGTCCTCTTGAAAAACAAATGAGCAACAGAAAAAAGAAGAAGAAAGAAAGAAAAGTAAGGAAAAGCAGAAGGAGAAAAAAGTCGTCTTCGAAAAAGATAAACGTTAACGGATCGTGTCGGTGGGCCCTTTTGGGATTGATGCTTCTCGTTCTCCTTCTTCTTTTTCATGTTTCTGCAGTGTTAGTGATTGTCCGACCACTTAAGATTTAAAGCATTTTTCATCTTGAAAAACTGTGCGCGCATCACACTTTCAAGATCGAAAAAAATGTTAAATGTTTTAGCTCTTGTCATGATCAAAAGGAAAAAGAAAGCAGCAATGGTGATATATCCGGTTATAAAAAGTTAAACATTGTTAAAAAATCAAGTAAAAACAAGAAGAAATTTTAATTATTTTTTTCTTGAATAAAGAAAAGAAAAACCGATGAAAATTCGGGAGAAGAAGGAAATAAAGAAAGTAATGTGATCAGAAAAAAAGATGTAGAAAGAATTTTTAAAAAAATATTTTAAATTTTAAGATTGAATCTCTTACACACGCTTCTTCTTCTTCATACACGGGCATTTTCGCAAAAACTCTCATCAAGTTGCATATAATATATTTATTTTATTCGATGATGACAAAAGACAATAACAGGGCCGTGGCTTAGTACCATCACAAAAGCGTACGTTGAAAAAAAGCTTAATGTCGTTGAGTCTCTCAATATAATATTATTATTGCGCTCAACAAAAAAAAACGAAGACGACCGCTTCTGCAGTTAAGCATCTGTTGACTTTGTGAAATTGACCCAAAAAAGAAAAATTTTATTCTAAGTTGGTCATTGAAGAGGAACAGTCCTTGCACAAAAGTTAAGATTAAAAATGAAATTTAGATTTATATTTTTTTTCATTAAAAGAGGTATTTATTTGATCAAAGAAGTAAGAAAAAAACGAAAGAAAGAGGAGATGATTAGTATAGTAGTAAACAGTACTAAGCTTCACTAAAGATATTCCATAAATGATGGTCGCTTCAATACTAAAAAAAACGGTATGAATTTTTAGAATTCTAATATTTGGTAAAAAAGTACGAAGAATCTCCATCAATATATATTTATATGCGTATTGTGTTAGAAGCCGTTGAAACAACAATTCAAAAAAAAGCATAAAAACAAGAAGGGTGCGGTGAAATGGCGAAAGAAAAAAGAAGGGGGAGAGAAAAAAGAAGAAGAAGATGATGATGAAGGTGACGGCAAAGCCCACCATCGCCCAAGCCAAAAGGAAAAGCGAAACGCCAATGGAAGAAAACTGTGGTTAAGTAAATATTTGCAGAAGCGCAGGTACGAGAAATATATTTTTTTTTCATAAAAAGGAGACACTATCCGTTGTTGTCGTTGTTGTTATTCGGTTCTTCCATCCCTATCGATGGAAGAAGAAGAAGAAGAATTTAAAAATGTGACTTTGTGCATCTACCTTTAACCCTCAAACATTCAATTTTTCAATCATCATCATCATTTTATACAAACTTAAGAATCAAAAATTCTTCTTTACCCTTTTTAAAAATCTAAAAGTAGACTATCAATGCTGTAAAAAAAGGAAAGTGAAAATTTCACACCTTTAAGCTTTAAAAAAATTTTTTTTTCCCTTTTCGCAAACTTCCTTTTAGATTGAATTTTTTGATTACCCCGGAAACACTTAATAGCCCAATTTTAAAAGAAGAAAAAACTATCCTTAAATATTCTCAAAAACCCTTTTTTTGTTTAGGCATAATTTTAAAAATTCATTTATGTGTTTTTGTCAAAACCAAAGTTGATACAAAAATTTTGATCTCGGAAAACTCTGAAGCGACAAATCTTTCTTTTTCCTTCTGTAAACAAGTTTTTTTTGGACATTAGCCAGACGCTGACCAGTAGTTAGCTTAGTTGGTTGTCTTCGAGGATGCAAAATTCTTTCTTTCTCTTTCTATCCATCCAATAATCTTTCAAATCGCATGGGTTTAAGCAAGCAAGCAAGGAAAGAAGAAGAAGAAAAAACGTCTTAAAAAAATCAAGAAGCAGCAGCTGAGATGGCCACTGTCAGACTTGAAGAAGAAAAAAGTTTAAGCTTTTTTTTGCATTTTTTTGGAAGCAACTGTCATCAACGTTTTTGAGGTTGTTGTCTGCATTCAACAAATTTTTAAATTATCGAAAAAAACGTCAACGAAAAAAAAACACAAAAGCAAAAATAAAATAAAAAATGATAAATTTGAAGTAATCATTTTTAAAGGGTTTGAAAAAGGAGAAAGATAAATCAAGAAAAATGAGGCAAAAATTTAGGTCAAATATTTGCTAAAATATTTTTTAAAAAGAGATGCTTCAGAATCCATTCAAAAAAAGTGAAGAAGAAAAAGGTAACCGATAAAAGCAAAATCAAGTTGTTGGTTCAACTTCTTTTCTTTTTTTAAAAAAAGCTGACAATGATGGAAAAAAGAAGTTGAGAATTGCAATGTTCAATACAGAAAAAAGATTCTTATCAGATTCAATTTCTTTCGTCGGGCAAAAACGAACTCCGCGCAACAACAATAAGCGTTATATTTTTGTTTTTCAATATTTTGCGCATAAATTTACCTTTTTCTTAAAAATAAAAAAAGAGGTAAAAAGAAAAATAAAATAAAAGGTAAGAAACAAGACAAATGAGTTCAAAAATAACGAAAACTAATTGTAAAAAAAAGTTTCTCTCTTTCGATTTTCATTTATAAATGATTGAAATGTAATTTTTGAATATGACATTTTAAACTTAAATATTTTAAATCAAGTATGAAACAATATGCCACACAAAGGGATAGTTTCTTATGTTTTATTTTTTGGCATTTGACATATCATCTTTCCTTGTCAATCATTTTTATGTACATTAAACACATACTTAAAGAGTACACCTTGAAAAAAAGATGATGCAGAAAATAAAAAGCAGATTTCCAAAAAAAAAATTTTTTTTCTTGCTATGATGCTTAAAGAGTGATCATCAAAATAAAAAGTTTTTAACGACTTTTAGTAATGAGGTAAAAATAAAAAATTTTTTTGTCTATTTTTTTTGTTTTAACTTTATTTGGTAAAAATTTAAGAAAAAAAACGTAAAAAAAAGTGTATGTGAAATTTTTTTTACAAAAATTGTAGTATGTTTTAGAAAAGAGTAATTGAGTTACTGTGTATTAAAATAAATATGTTACATCAAAATATGTCTTCAAAAGGAGCAAAAGTAAGATATAAAAAACATTGAAAAAGACTAAAAAAAGATATATTGATAAACCGCAAATAAATATTTTTTGCACCCCGTTGGGTGATGTGTTTAATGAATGATTGATGAAATGTTCCAAGTTGAAGAAGGAGAACAAATAGCAAAATAAATTGCAACAAATCTTATCTAATCGTAAATATAAAAAGCAGCAAAAAAACAAGGCAATCAAAAGATTAAAGCGGCAAAAACTCAAAGGTAAAAAAAGACTCGAATTTAATGGTAATTAAAAATTTTTAAAGTTAAAATAACTTAAGATATATATATGATTTTGAAGAAAGAACAAGTTTTTTTGCCCTTCTTTAATATATATAAATTTTTTTCACTCATTCCTGCGGCTTTATTTCACAAAAACAAAACGAACAGGTAAAAAAGCTGTGGGAGACAAGCATCGTCGCCTCGTCATAGTCAATCGTCATTGCTGTCATTGAGAATAGGAGCCCTATGGCATAAAATAAAAGAGAGAAGCACATTTTGAACAAGATTTTGCCGCAATATGCTTTTTTCTTCTTCTTCTTCATTCTTCATCTGCGATAATGATTGTTTTTCAAATCAACAAAATACATCATCCATATATTTGTTGAAAGAAAATTATATCTCTCTATATCCATCTCTTTCTTAAAAATTATTACAAGTTCGATAAAGAATAATTTTCTACAGTAATTTTTATTTTATTTTTGACAAGAAAAAATTTTGAAAGCCTATTATTTTCTTTTCAATCCTTCTTTTTTTGAAAAAAATGTTTTCCAAATTTGTGCATTCACTATATATTCTTTCCAGGTGTAGCAAACATATATATATATTTCTATTGTTATTTGACACTCAAACAATAATAAACCAAAAAATGAGAAAAAAAATATGGAAGCTTGCTTAAACAAGAAGATGAAGAAAAATACCAAACACGTGTTGAAGAAATTGAGAAGTTGAAGAACACCCCTTTATATTATGTTTGAAACATGTCACTTTTGGCAAATGTTAAAAAAGAAGAAAAAAAACAATTTGACCAAAAAAGAAGTAGAAGAAGATAGAAGAAAGAAGAAGACAAGTACAAGAAGCCGATGAGAAGAAGAAGAAGAAGAAACTGAAGGGAACTGACGCAGTATAAAGCTTTGCGCGTCTTTTTTTAAAAAAGTGTTCAAAATGCTAAAAAGCATACTGCCAAAAAAAACGACAATATTTATGCAAATTGACGAATTATTTATAGTGAGAAAAGAAGGTTAACACGCAAAAAAAAAGAAGAAGCAGAGAGGAAAAGCAGGAGAAAAAACTTTGACAATTTTTTCCTAACTTTTTTTTTACAAAATTTCCTTCTTCTTTCAATCAAAAAAGAAATAAATTTGTTGTTGTTTTACTCGATGCCTTTTTTTCTTCCATTTTTCTTTTAGAAGCAAAACAAATAAGCAGTTTTTATTGGAGAAAAGAAGAAAGAAAAGAATGAAAACCATCAAAATTCAAGCACAGAAAGTATGATTCATGATGAATCCAGACGCCACAATGCTGCTGCTGCTGCTTTCATTTCAACCAACTATTTTCCGGCGTGTTGCGCTTATTGTCACCTTATATTTTTTGAGGATGAATGACAAAAAGCAATACATAAATATATATATACATTTTTTTCCATGGAAACAAAAGAATGAAGACAATACAACAACAAAGACAAAAAAAAGTAACATTATTTTTAACAACTTTATTTTTGGTTTTAAGGACAACTTCTACCAATTAAGTAGTAATAAAAACATATTTTTTTAAGATCTTTTTGGGATTAAAGAATTGAATGTTGAATGAGATACTTCCGTGCTGCTGCTGCTTCCTTTTGTTTTATTTCGCTTTCATTATTTTTACCAAAAAAACTTATTTTTACAGAAATAATAAAAATATTCAATTTCCTTTTTTTTCTTTCCTTGCAATCCTATGAATATCAAATAACTCATTAAATGATGGAGAAAGAAAGAATGTAAGGCACTTTGTTTCCATAAAAAAAAGGTACAATCCGAAGCTTTTGAAAAAAAAGGCTGTCTTCTTGTAAAATAAGAATTTCTTTTTTTTTAAGTTTTAAAAACAAATAAAGAATATCAAATTGACATATTTGAATAGGGAGAGAAAGAAGGGGGAGATGCCTCAAGACCCAAAAAATTTTTGGCAGAAACAAAAGGTGGAATGCAAAACCAAAGCCGAAAGAAAAGAAGAATGAAATTCAAGCCTATTTCTTTTTTCTTTGAAGTAAATCTACTTTGAAGCGGAGCTTAAGCAGCTCATTGCCTCAGGACAAACTTTCTTCTACTCTTTTTTCTCATCTTCTTCTTGTTCTTCTTTTTTTGGGGGGATAAGTATAACGGTGGTCTCAACGACTTTTAAGAACAACAAACGTCGTGGTTGGATTTTGGATGAGTCCTTCAAAAGTAGCTACTAACTGCTTCTGGCAATGTCTTCTTCTTTCCTTCCTTTTTCTTCTTCCAATGAGTTTCAAATTTCGTTTTTTGCCATTTTACACTAATTGCACGACAAAAGACGTTTTGAAAAAAAAATAAATTTTTAAAGGGAAAAAGTAATATATTAAATTTACAGTGAAAAAATAGCAACAATGCTGAAATAACACACATACACACAAATAATCAAATTTTGATATAATATATCAGGTAGGTAATCTTAGACGTTGCAAATATTCAGTTTGTTGAGCTTCAAGTCGTTGAAGTTCTTGCAATTCCACTTTTAACCTTTCCAATTCAACTTGTTTTTCATGCAGTAAAATCTATAAAAAAAGCAGTGAAGCAGTTAATGTAATATTCAAATTATGATAATTTTTAAAAATGCATTTTCAAACTAACACTTAGTTGTTGCCGTTCTTCAAGTAATTGACTTTCTGATTGCTTCGCGGCATTTTGTGCTGTCATTGCTCGAAGGCGTTCTGCATCTGCAAGCTTTCCCAACTAAAAATTAAATTACCATAATTTTTTTCAATAAAACATATTTCATATTTGAGATATAAACATACTTCTGTCAACATTCCTGCAATACTTTCAACAAGTTCATCAAATCTTGTTAACTTGTTAACAAAACTTGAAGTTTCATTGTTGAGTTGTTGAGCATCTTCATTTAAATCTTAAAATATGAAATGATACAAAAGAATTTTAAAAATACAATTTTCATTAAAAATTTACCTGGATTAACTAATCGAACTTGATTAAGTTCATCAATAACAATATTAGATCCAGCAATTTCCATCTTTCTTTTTATGTCACCAAGAAAAACCAAATTTTTAGAAGCAAACGAAAAACCCGCAGTTTATTGTTTCCATGGTTACCAAAAAATGCGCTCTCTTTTCATTTTTCAAAAAGAGCACAAAGGAAATTGAAAAAGAATACAGATACTGTAATTAACCTATAAATGTGCAAGTCATATATTATCTCATGAAAACTACAGTAATCGTTCTAATATATATTTTTAGGGTCATTTGTAATCGGGTTTTTAAAATTAATATTTACAGCGTCTAAACTCAAAGACTGTTTGCAATGCCTTGGTGATCAAATGACATGATATAAATTATGATGAATGTGTAAATAAAATATCAAAATTTTCACCAACAACATTGTGATAATTTAGATTAATTTATTGAAATAATGCATATAAAAACATATAATTATATTAATCAATTCAAAATAAATAAAACATTTAATTAAAAAAGACATACATAAATAAAATAAATTCATTCCTGCCGATTTTAACGATCATTTTCTTCATTTGCTCGTTCTTTCCAATAATCCTTGTTTTGAACTTTTTTCCATTCTCTATACAAAATCTTCTGTGTAACCTTGGAATTTGCGTTCTGACGATATTCGCGGCTCCAAAGAATAAATGCATTTACACGCTTACGAATTGTTGGTGAAAGTTGTGGTGAAGCAGGTTTTGCACGTTGACGTTGTTGAAAAGGATAATAAGGAGTTCTTTGTCGGGTTCTTTGAACAGGTTTACGAATTGTTCGAGCAGGTTGAGGTGGAGATACCATAGAATCAGATTCTGCAGGTACGGTATTCGCAATAACAAGCATATTATCATGATCAGGATCAGTAGAAGAAGGAGGACGTTGAGATTGATGAAGAGGAAGATTTCTTTGTTGAACTTTTTGAGCACGTTCATGTGGTTTTGGCGGAGGTAGACGTGGAGCTTCAGTAACTTTTTCTGCTACCGTATCAGCTGGAGAAAGCGCAGTTTGAGATGGACGAAGAATACGAGAAACTCTTTGCTGGACATTTCGACCACGTTTGCGAATAATTGGACGCCGTTGTGGTGGAGGTACGATAGAATTAGATTCTGCAGGTGCGGTAGTCGCAACTACAAGCATATTATCATGATTAGGATGTGCATCATCAGTAGAAGAAGAAAGAGAACGTCGAGATTGAGAAATTGGATGAGGCGTTCGGATTCGTGGTACACGTTTATGAATGGTTTGAGATGATTGAGGTGCTGGTTCCATAGAATCAGATTCATGTGATATGGTATCAGCTGGAGAAGAAGCAGGTCGAGATTGACGAAGAATACGAGAAACTTTTGGTTGGACATTTCGACCACGTTTGCGAAAAATTCGACGACTTTGTGGTGGAGGTGCAACATAATTAGATTCTGCAGGTACAGTATTCGCAATAACAAGCATATTATCAAGATTAGGCTGAGGATCAGTAGAAGAAGGAAAAGCACGTTGAGTTTGATGAAGAGAATGAACTTTTTGAACAGGTTTACATGGACGTGGAGGTTCTTCATCAGTAATGTTTTCGGTTACCGTATCATCACGAGGAGGAGCACGTCGAAATGATCGATGAAACGAGGATGGTTGATCATTTTTAGAATTTTTTGGTAGAACATCTGTTGCAGCTTGTACAGGTTCAGATTCCATAGAATTACGTTCTTCTGGTTCCACAACGACGACAACAGGAGTTGTTTGAGAGAAATGCCGAATGATTTTTGGCGGTTGAGATGAGCAAATAAGTTCAGGAGTTGTTTGTTGCATTTTTCGAAGTCGTGGACGCTTAACTAGAGGTCGAGATGGCGTGGCTGGTGATTGTGTGGATTCTTGAACAGCCAATTCTTCAAAATGTGCAATAGAATTAGATTCTGCAGGTACGGTATTCGCAATAACATGCATATTATCAAGATCAGGCTGAGAATCAGTAGAAGAAGGAAAAGCACGTTGAGTTTGATGAAGAGAGTGAACTTTTTGAACAGGTTTACGTGTTTTTGGTGGAGGTTGAAGTGGAGGTTCTTTATTAGTAACTTTTTGTGTTACCATATCACCACGAGGAGGAGGAGCAGTTTGAGATTGACGAGGAATACGTGAAAATTTTGCTTGGACATTTTGACCACGTTTGAAAACCATTCGACGACGTTGTGGTGGAGGTACGATAGAATTAGATTCTGCAGGTGCGGTAGTCGCAACTACAAGCATATTATCATGATCTGGATGTGCATCATCAGTAGAAGAAGAAAGAGAACGTTGTGATTGAGAAATTGGATGAGGCGTTCGGATTCGTGGTACACGTTTATGAACGGTTTGAGATGATTGAGGTGGTGGTTCCATAGAATCAGATTCATGTGATATGGTATCAGCTGGAGAAAGCGCAGTTTGAGATGGACAAAGAATACGAGAAACTTTTGGTTGGACATTTCGACCAGGTTTGCGAAAAATTCGACGAGGTTGTGATGGATGTACAATAGAATCAGATTCTGCAGGTACAGTATTCGCAACACCAAGCATGTTATCATGATCAGGATAAGGATTAGTAGAAGAAGGAAAAGCATGTTGAGACCGATGAATAGAATGAACTTTTTGAACAGGTTTACGTGGTTTTGGTGGAGGATGACGTGGAGGTTCTTCATCAGTAATTTTTTCGGTTACCGTATCACCACGAGGAGGAGCCCGTCGAAATGATCGATGAGACGAGGATGGTTGATCATTTTTAGAATTTTTTGGTGGAACATCTGTTGCAGCTTGTACAGGTTCAGATTCCATATAATTACGTTCTTCTGGTTCCACAACGACGACAACAGGAGTTGTTTGAGAGAAATGACGAATGATTTTTGGCGGTTGAGATAGACAAATGAGTTTAGGAGTTGTTTGTTGCATTTCTCGAAGTCGTTGACGCTTTGCTGGAGGTTGAGATGGCGTAGCTGGAGATTGTGTGGATTCTTGAACAGCCAATTCTTCAAAATGTGATGTTATATCAGCTACATTTGGGCGTGTGCCACGAGAACGAAAGGAATCCTAAACTACCAAGCAATATAAATATGTAATTATTATTGTAAAAATATACATACAACAATATAAGTTTCATTAACACCAGTATCTTGCAATGATGGTGATTGACCAGTTGGTTGGATAACAATAGCTTCATTTGATGTTGATGCTGGAGCTTTTGAGGCAACATGCGAAGTTATTGAAGTAAGTTGTTGAGGTTGTGAACAATAATGAGATGGCGATCGACGGTTTAGTCGACGTTGAAATGGCCGAGTTGATGGAGGGCAATTCATTTGAGGAATACCTGAAGCTCCAGGATTGTCATCAAATACTTCAAGCACGGATTTATCAAAAGTTAATGAAGAATCTGATTCTGCGTCGACTTCCATTGATTGATTATTTACTTTATCTAAAAATTAATGTTTGTTGAGTGTGTTAAAAAATATTACAAAAAACTTACATTAATTAATAAAAAAGAATCTTCACGAATAATAAAAACAGTTGATACTTTTTGAGCAAATATAGAAATGAATGAAGACGAAGGAAAATGGAGCAAATTTTTTGCGACAGATAATAACAAATGATTATGCAATTTGTATTTGCATAGTCATTGTTTAAATACAGTATCCAGAAATGCAATCATGTAAATAAAATGCATTTGACTATTTTTAAATATTTGTATTTTCTTTTTTTTGAAAGTGGACTGCAAAAAACCCAAGTTTGATTAATTTTCTTTTTGGTGTTTTTAGGTTTCGAATGTTCTCGAAAAAAGGTGACAAAGAAGAAAAAACATGCAGATATTTTTTTTAAACAGTATTTATTTTTTTAACTATTCAGATGTCGATATTTAGGAGTTTTAATTTTAAGACAAAATTTTAAAATCTAAAACACTAATTTCGTACTGCAATTTTTATGATTAAAAGTTGGTACAAACTGATAAGTTTTGAAAAATTTCTCAAATTTTTTTTTGTAAAGACGAAGTTTTGATAGATGAATAATGAAAGGGTTTTTACATATTTTTTACAAAATTCAAAAAAAAAATCATTTTGATATCATGGATGTGCAGAAAAATTGAAATTTGTTCAACTGAGAGAAAAGTAACCCATAAATTCAATATTAATACGATAAATATTATGTTTTTTAAACATATAGCTAGGAATAATGAAAAAATAACTATAAAATTTATTAGACTTTGCAATTAACTGATATAAATGTTTATTAATATTCTTTCAAAATTTAAACATACATTTTCTTTCTTCTTTTTCAATGATTGCGACAACAAAGTTCTTTTGGCACATCAGCAATCAAAAAGTATGGAGGGTTTTTTTAGCTTGAGTGATGATCGATCAGCAGAAATGACAACGTATGGTTGAAAAAAGAGTGAAAAAAAAAAGTCAAAAAGAAAATCGTGGCATGCCTTTGTTGTTTTTCAAGAGTAATGGTTTTTTGAAGAGATCTATTTTTTTTTTATCTTTTTCTCAGATTTTTTTATATTTGTTAATAAACATCATAAAAATTATTTTAAAGAGAAAAAAAGGAGTTTTGTTTCAGTTTTTCGAAATGCCATCCCCTTTTTAAACCCTACGGCAAATATTTGTTTTTTTATTTGCCTTAAAGTTTTTGGATATTCTTTAGTCTGAAACTTTTCAGATTTAATTAAATAGATAAAAAAATCCTTTAAAATTTTTTTTATTTGCAAAGTGTTTATTAATTTTGAAGATTATTAAAAAAGCAGCAAACTTCTATTATTTTCACTGCACTTCAAATTGTTTCTTTCTATTCTGCTTTCATAAACTCTTTTGGTTAAATGTTTTATTTTTTTGCCGATGGCAATTGTTCACGACATTTAGGCATAAAAAGTTTTTTTTTCTCCTCCTTGCTTATCGTTCGTTTTTGTGAAGCCATTTAAAAGAATGACGGGGCCAAAGAAAACACAAAAATTTGTTTCTTTCACCTTCAACGTCCGGTCCTGGCTGCCGATAGTGTTAAAAAAGGAATGGAAGAAAGGAAGGGGAAACAAAATATGAAGGGTGGAGGGAAAGGGCGCCGCTTAAAAATGTTCATACTTTTTAAGGAAATTGCATTGTTTTACGCTGTTACGGAGCTGTAAATCATTCCACCCTCATTTTTCTTCGTCGAAGAAACAACAAAGAAAAAATTAAATGTGCGGTAGCATTTCGGAAAGCTTTTTCTTAAAAGTAAATGACTTTCTGATTCTCTCAACCTTTTCGAAGATCGTCTATGTTTTTCCTGTCGGCATTTCTTTTTTGTGAACAATAATTCTCTATTTTTTCTCGAAAAGCCCCTTTTCTCATGTACTATTTTTTGCCTTTTATATATATGTTTTTTAAACTTTTTATTTGCTTGTATTCTTGTGTTTTTTTTGTTCATTTTTGTGTTTTCATTTTTAAGTATAAACAATTTTAGTTTTCGGAAAAAATGGACCAAAATAAAATGCCTTGAAGCTATATAGCTGATCTGTGATGGATAAATCAAATCCTTGATTTTTGACAAAAAATCTTTTTGTAACAAAGATTCTAAAATTCATTTTTGTTTAAACAACACACATCAGTGAATCACACATTTTTAGGTATTACGTTTTTTTTTGCAAAATTCTTTTCCTTCTCGAAAAAAGTTCTTAAAAAAGAAAGTAACAACAAAAAAAGTAACTCTTAATAAATACTACTGTCAATTATTCTTTTAAATATTTCTTAATTCTTCTTTTTGCCTTGCAAGGACACGTCCTTTTGTTCTTGATGTTGTTTGAAATCAATGTTGAAGTACCTCTTCATCATTTTTATTTTAGTTTTTTTTATTTTAGATATTTTTACTTTTTTTTTCTCTCATTCATTTGTAAAAATCATGAAGGAGATGCTCTTAAACTTTATTCAATCGCTCCCAAGAGTTTATGGGAGAAATATTTTGGCATCGTTTATTCTTCCTTCCTTCCATCCTTCTTCTTCTTTTTTCTCCGTTTTAATGCGCCGAATAATGTGCGAATGCAAAATAGAAGAAAGCCTTTCATGTTTGTTTTTTTGACAAAAAAAAGATTCTGTTTTTTTGTCATATTTTTCAGATTCAAATTTTTACGTAAAACCTGTCAAAAACGACAGTTTATGCTTTAATATTTTAGTAAAAAAGCTAATTAAACTCTTTTAAAAAAAAAAAAAAATTATTATTTTCAAACTTTGAAACAAATTTTGCCAAAAAAAAGAAAGAGCAAGAACACTGTAATATTATATTGTTGACGCGTGCCAGCTATAATAACTTTATGATCCATTTTTTGTTTCAAATTTTTAAATTTTTAAAATCGGCCCCACTTAAACAAGGAACCAACTAAACTTTTTTTTCTTATTTTTATATTCAAGTTTTTTTATATATATTTGAAGATAATTTTGTTGTCGCTAAAATTGTTACTTTCGAAAAACGTAAAAGGCAATCTCAAAAGAAGAAAAAAAACACATTCTACCAAAAAAAGGAGAGAAGCAACAATAAACATTTATGGCTTTTTTTAAAAACACCCCAACAAAAAATTAAAAAAAAAACAACAATTTTTAACAAGTTTATTGTTAAAAAAATTTAATTCTATCGAGAATTATGATTAACAAAATGATTCAATAAATTTAATTTTTTAAAGTTTGATTTCGTGTGCCTTTTTCTTTTTGTTTTAAAAAAATCATGACTAGCACTTCATCGACGAATGCCTTTTTTTATTATCAAAATTTTTGTTTGCAATTTTTTTAAATCCTCTATTTTTTCCTCTCAATGATGATATCTTTTATATTACTTTGTTTCACATTTGTTATTTTTAACAACAACAATAACTCGAGTAAAAAAACTGCATTTCTTTTTTTTGCTGCTCAAAGTTGTGATGATGATGATGATTTTTGTTTGTTCTTTCTTTTTCTATCTCGATTTGATGATCACTAACCTCCTCCATTCATTTATTTTAACCTCATGCCAGAAAAAGCTTTACTGCTTCAACAAAGAAAAAAGATTGCCAACTTGATTTTAAAAAAAAGTTTCCGATTTCAGTTTTTTTTTTCAAAAATTATTTCACTTTTTTTGTTTCTTTGACTTTGACATTCATACTTTTTTTTTAAAATAGCATAACTTTTGACTCGTGTAATAATCGACGTCGGTTCACTTGTTATTTTTTATTGCTCTCCCATATATTTTTTGCCATTGTGAGCATTGAACAATTTTTTTGTAAACATTTTTTCTCAAAAAAAAGATAGGTGTGAAAATTCTTGTTTATTTTTGAAGGAAATGTCAGGAGCAACATGTCGATTATCTGGTCAAGTTTTGGCAGCTCCATTATTTCGTTCACTTGCATGTGCACAATGTCTATTCTATATTTATTTTGTAACTCCACCATATTCTGAACGATATAATTTACAATATTGTGGGCCCGGTTTATTGATATGTGATAAATTTGATAATGGGCCATGCTCATGTATAGACACTCCAGAAAAAGTTTTTAACATTCCTTCATATTCACTTAATAGGCAAGTTTTTAAGGACCCATTTTATTTGAAAAAAAAATGTCGTATTTTTAGTTCATTATCTCAATCCATAGAAGATTTACAATTAAATCCCCCACTTCCTCATGCTTACCCTGAAATTATTGAAGAATGTTGTGCAGCGGCTTCAAAATGCTGTCAAGATGTTCTTGCCTCTGATAATGAATACTCGAACCCACGAAAAACGAGTTATTCTATCTCAAGGGAGGTCTCTAAAAGAGAGCCTAAAAGTTTAACTGTTAATTTAGGTAAGAATTATTTTTTGTATTGAGATTTTTGAAAAAACAACATGCATAAAATTTGCAGATGTATCACCCAGCTGTCCTGCCACATGGGACGGATGGCAATGTTTTAAAAGATCTTTACCAGGTATAATTAAAGAGCAATGTCCCAATTACATTTTTGGTGACAAACTTCGAGAAGGTATTGAAAATAATGAAAATACTGTAAGAAAAGAGTGCTTACAAAATGGTGAATGGTTTAAAAATCAAGGAGAAAGTGAGCAAGAATGGACAGATTATTCTGAATGCTCAGTAAATCATGTATGAAAAAATTGAGAAACAAAAATTTATACTTGAATGAATTTTCCATATTTTTTTAGGCTTTCAAAGTTAAGCTTATTTCTGGTATAACTGCTTACAGTATTTCCGTTGTTGCAATTATTCCTGCCATAATTATCATATCTTTACACAGGCAAATTTTTATTTTACCATTTAAAAAACTTTTAATAAATTTTATTTTTCAGCGGTTTGAAGAAGCAAACTGTTTTCAGAATTCACAAAAATTTACTTTTATCATTCCTTTTTTTGGGTCTTATTTACATTTTTAATGTTCTCTTTTTTGTTGTTGAGGAAGCAATTGGAGATCATCTATTTCTTACGAATCATGTTTGTTCAAAAATTAAAATATTTTTTTCATTTAATACATAATAAAGTTTTAGATTAGCTGTAGAATATTTTTTACTCTTCAATTACGATACTTTCGTGTCTCTACTTTTACATGGATGCTTGGAGAAGGTGTTTATCTTTTTCGACTTTTAATGTGTGCATTTAATTCTGAATCAGAAAATCTGAAACCATATTATATTTTTTGTTGGGGTTCGTTTCATTACTGTAATGGAAGAGAGGGTTATATATTTGATTATAATTTATAGGTTTCCCATTTGTTGTTACTGCAGTTTATAGTGCCCTGAGAGAGATATTAGATAATGGAGAATGTTGGATTCTTCCATCACGTTTACGTTTTATTGATTGGACAATTTGGGGACCCTGTTTACTTGCACTTTGTGTAAGTACATATATTGTCAATAAACCATAAATAAATTATCCAAATTTTTTTAGATTAATATAATTCTTGTCCTTATTATTTTATATGTTTTAATTAAAAAATTACGGTATAATCCACATTTGGAACCTATTCAATATACGTAAGCAATCTGTTAAATACATTTTTACAAATTTAAAATTTAGAAAAGCAGTTCGAGCTGTTTTTATGCTTGTTCCAGTTTTTGGACTTCATTTCTTAATCACAATTTACCGTTTTGAAAATTATATTCATCAAAGTGTAAATTTATTTTTAGATGGAATTCAGGTATTATACTGCTTAATTATTTATTCTGATACTTGTTAAACAAGAATTTCAGGGTTTTTTTGTTGCTTTAATTGTTTGTTACACAAATAAAACCGTTATTGAATGTTTAAGAAAGTGGTTGGGTGATCAGATGGAAGAAAGAAAATTACGGTTCGTTTTTATAGAATTTTTACTACAAAGAATGGGAATTTCTGTTTTAGAAGACAATCAGAAGATAAAAGAATTCATTTTAAACGTTCCATTGAAAATAGTTACGCAACAGAAAGGTTATTTCTTGCTGTAAATAATAATCGAAGTTATAACAATACAAATGGAAAACATTTAAATTTAACAGTTAATTTATCCCGAGATAGTGATGAATATGAAGAAAGTGTTAACATCAGTGGAATGGAAAGTCATCACGATAATGATGACGATGAGGGTCATATTGTTATAACAAATATCAACGGTGAAACAAGGCTTGAAAGCCCAAGTAAAATTGAAAATTTTGTATAAAATCCCTTCTTTCTTATATCTGTGATTTCTTTAAACGTGGTAAATTTTTTAAAATATTTATTTATTTCAATATGAAATTTTTAACAAAAAAAAATGCTGAACAATAAAATTATGATACATAAAAACACTGGAAGACGAACATTTGTACAGATACATTTGCGAAAAAAGAAGACAAAACAAAAAATAAATAATTAAGATTGAGAAAAAAGAACTACTGGTAAGTTATAAAGCTCCTATAATGCACAGTATTCAGTTTCATATTGATAACCATCATTGTAGTCATAGATATACTCTTGACATTCATTGAAATCAGCAAGAATTGGATCATCACTGTTGACAAAAGTATATTCAACTGTTGGATCATTAGGATCATATGCAACATATGATTCAGATGGAGAATAAGTATACTGTGACTGTGATACAGGAGACTAAAATAAGTTAAATGATTAAAAATTTACAAAGATTTAAAAAACATTAACGAACCTCGTATGTTTGATTTAATTGAGAATTTTCCTGGATTTGAACTTTTTCAAAACAAGCAGGATCCTCAGAAGTTGTCTCTGTTGCAAAATCGTTGAAATCGGGGAAGCCTTCGTCAAGAAGGTCATTACAGAGTTGGTCGAGATCAAAGTCGCCTGCGGCTTCAACAAGTTCTTGGAACAATTCTTGTTGAGTTTGTGAGATTTGTGGGATGTTACTGTTATGAATTTGAGAAGAATTGTCATAAGCTTTTGAAGTTTCATTGCATTGGTTGAAGTCACATCCATCAGTGACGGTAACGATTGGTGCATTGATGATACCCGTTCCCTCGGCTGGGGTCCGCAAATGAATGCAGCTGATTCAATAGTATCATCAATACGACCAACAGAATTTGTTACTGGTGAAGGTAATCTTGAATTTCTTGCAATTATTTCATTGGCTTCATGAAGTTTCTTTTCCAAATCTGAACATTTTCCACGTAAATATCTTGTTTCAGCAATCAAATCTCGAACAGCATCTTCCAATTTTTCATGACGATGCTTTTTACGATCTCGAGCAGTTTGTGCAGCAACTCTATTCATCATCATTCGGCGTCTTTGTCGTTCTTCTTGAGAAAGATGAGAGAGATTTTGACGTTTTCGAGGACCAGATAATGGCTTTTCTTCCTTTTCTGCAAGCAATGAAGTGATTGAATTCAAATCTGTTGAAGTTGGCATTGGAACTGCTTTCTTCTTGAGCTGGATTTTATCTTCTGCTGCAGGGGCTGGCCGCTTTTGAATTGGAACAGGAGCAATTCGAGCAATCTTTGGTGGAGCTCCTGGAGTAATTGTATGAATATATTGTGGTCGAACAGCAAGTGGTCGTTTGAGTGGACGAGAAGATCCATTTGTAACAGCGGATGAAATTGAAGAAGGTTGTGCAGGAATTATAACAATATTTGGGGCCATTTTGTCCACTAAAAATCTATATAATCTTTTAATAGTGATATCTATTTTTTAACTTTTGTAAAATAAATGCGCGAAAATAGAAAACAACAATGAAGATTGATTGCAACGTTGCAAAGAGAGAAAATATGTCGAAATAAAACCGCACAAACGAAGCAATGCAAAAAATTGGAATGAAAAAAAGGAAAAAGATGAGGCTGGAGTGAGTCGTTACAACACGTCAGCATTACTTTTTGTTATGCTGACGATGCCTTATTCTATTGGCTGATTTGCGAATGCAGGCGGAGCATTCCGGAATTTTCTTTTCTTCTTTTTTTGCATAAAGAAAACGGGCTTCGAAAAAAGGAGCTGGTGAGTCATTCTTAAAAAATGGTAAAAATTAAAATAATTTTTCAAGATAGATTCAACTTGCCAAAAAACATTTTACAAAAAAAATTTATAAGTTATTTAACAGTTTAAAAACTGATCTTGGAAACATTCTTTCAAACAAGATACTTATTTATTTATTAATATAAAAATCTAAATGACAATTAAACACAACCAAATTTTGCACAATTTAGTGTTATTATTTTAATGCAGAAAGACAAAATAATAACCAAAGTGACATCTGACAAATACAATAGAAAAGGGTAAATGTAAAAGCATAAGAACCATCTTTTGGTAGTAAAACACTGGTTTCAAAGAGGATAATTAAAGCATTTGTAATTGCATTTTCAACCAAAGAAGTTTTTGATATTGAAGAATCCTGAAGGCTTTCCAGTGTTGGCTACTTCAGATGGAGGAGGCGCAAAAGCAGTTTCAGCTTCAGCGATAAGCTGATCATACACTTGATCACGTTCTTTTAGCATATCAGAAACTTCTTGTTCATCTTTCTTTAATCGTTCTTTGGCGGCTTCCCAACTGTAATAAAAAAGCATACAATATTATAAAAACAAAATTTAATAAATAAGGTTACCGTTTCTTTAAATCCATGTATTCTTTCTGAAAATCTGCCATTGTCTCTTTCTTTTTCATAATTTTTGGTTCAATGCTTGTAATGGCTGTTACAGTATCACTACTAAAATCAGCAAGAGGTAGGAAAGTAATTTTGAATTTGGCTTCTTGAAGGAAATTATCACCATAAACAGCAACCAAATGTTTTCTTTCCTCAAGAGTATGCCCTCCTGGAAATTGAAAAATTTGTAATTAATTGAACCAGCAAGTAAAGCTTTACCTTGTACTTGAAGACTATCCAAAACATGAAAAGTTAATGGTGTATCTCGATCTTCCATGTAAAACTTCATGGGAATAAATTCGGTCATGTTATTCTTAGTGAAGGGAACAAAGAAGTGTTCAGCAAGAGTATGGGATTTCTTCTTTTGACTTTCTTGGATTGCACGAACGCTACCATCTCGATCAAAAATAACCAATTTAAATTTGCTGCTTGAAGATGATTTACAACGAATCACAACGCCATTCTTTTGATATTCAGACTTCATATCAACAACATAAAACTTTACATCTTGAGTTTTGACGGAATCGCTAATTGTAAGACCAGGTGTTAACACTGGAACAGTACTAAATTGCTGTTCAGTAAGTTCTCGAGCAGTTTGTAAAGTTCGTGGACTAATTGTTGTTGGAATTGGGACACCCAATTTACTAAACATTGCACCAAAAATTCGACCTAAAAATTTTACATTTGAGAAAAAACGAAACACATTATTTTAATGCTTACCAACGGATCCAAGCTCAGAAATATCAAGTCCATCAAAATCGGATAGTGATGTTCCGGGACCATTCATATCGTATTGTCGACGTCTATTGGGATCACTGATAACGCTATAGGCAATTGAAATTCGTTTAAATGTTTCTTGTGCTAAAATGTTTATGATTAAGAAATGCATTATAAAAACAATAAAAATTTACCTTCCAAATCACCAGGATTACGATCAGGATGATACTTCAGGGCCAATTTTCGATATGCATTTTTTATTTCAGCTTCAGAAGCCGTTCGTGTCACACCCAAGATTTCGTAAAAATCTGTTTGAATAGCATCTTTGGAAGTTTCAGGCATTTTTTCTAAGAACAAGTTTAGAAAAGAATAATTGCTTCGAGCTAGATTTAAAAAACGAAGGTAAGATATATGTAAAACAACGGAGACATTTAAAAAGATGGCAGGCAAAAAACCATAAAAGGGAATTATTAAGTTATTTTAGTTTATACGTATTTCATTGATGGGCAAAAAATTATACCAAATCCGTTTTAACTAATATGTAATTTGATGTAAAAGAGAACAATGAAAAATAAAATGAAAAACGAAGGTTATAAGAACTCCAACATATTTCATCAAAAATATATGAATAGGCAAAGATATGAATCATCGATAAAATAAAAAAAACTTACATTCAGCCATGTTTCTAAAAAGAACGACGAACTAGAGATATAGCAGACGCTTTATTGTAAAAAGTTATTAAAAAGCAATGTTTTTCAAAAAATTCAATAAAGCATTTCTTCGAGAAGTTCAACGAACTAAAACTCGTTAAACAAATGTTTCAACAATTCATTGCAGCAGCAGCAATTTTTTGCTTTTGAGTACAGGGTTCTTAGATGGAAAGTTTATGTCATTTTTTGCAGAGTTTTTTTTAAAAAAGCATTTTAATTTAATCTTTTTAAAAAGTAGTAACTAAAACTTTACTTTTAGACATGGGTATCGATGATGCTGCTGTTAATCCAAAATGGACCGATAGAAGCCGCACAATGGTTACTTTATCTCGGGGCGTTCCAGCTCGAGTTCGGCATTTAGCAAATGATTTAAAGAATTTCTTTCCTCAAATTCATTCCGAACCTAAATTTGATAAGAAGGATAACTTATTAATCTTAAATGAAATGGCTGGATTATCTCGATGTGAAAGAGTAATGTATTTTGAAAGTCGAAGTGGACAAGATTTTTATCTTTGGTTTTCTACAAATATTATGGGTGGACCTTCTGCAAAGTTTCGCGTCTTTAATGTTCACACAATGAGTGAATTAAATTTTACTGGAAATTGTCTTAAATATTCTCGTCCAATTCTCTCTTTTGATCCTACCTTTGAAAGTGAACCACATATGCAATTGCTCAAAGAAATGTTAACCCAGGTTTGTATTATCCTACTATTTTTCATGTCTTATGAACTAACTTTTTAGATGTTTTATGTTCCTGAAAATCATCCTAAAAGTAAACCATACTTTGATCATATTATTAACTTTGGTTTAACTCCTGATCGCCGAATTTGGATACGGTTTTATGCTATCCCTGCTGGAAATATTGATAGTGAAGTCGAAGAAATTGGTAAGTTATGGAAAAAGGGTTTAACGTTTTAATAATTAACCATTTTAGGTCCTCGATTTGTTTTGGAACTTATTCGAATTCTTAATGGCTCTTTCGAAGGTGATGTCCTTTACAACAATCAACAATATATTTCACCACGCTTTCATCGTCGACAAATTCGTCTTGCTGCTGCTTCTAAAACTCGTGCACGTGCTGCTGAAAAACAAAGCCGAGCTGTTAAACAAAACGTCCTTAAAAAGATTATTCGCCCAGATCATGTTGGAGAAATCTTTAATGAAGAAGTAAATTCTAAGGAAGCAAAGAAGTTGATGGCTCAAATTGATGCAAAAAAGAATAAGAAAAATAAGAACAAGAATGCCGTTGTCAAGAAGAGTAAAGCATAAAGATGTAGGAGTTGTTCACTTTGTTATTTTTTGTTGATTTTATTATAAAAAATTTTACATTACTTTAAAAAACATAATTGACAAGACAGATGGGCAGAGATACCCGAAAAAAGGATGTCTCTAACTTCATCCATAGAGTTGCAATTAATAAAGAATCATAATAACAGATTTGGAATGACATGAATAGAATATTCACTGTTTGGTAGGAGCTTCTTTGCGCTTATTTTCACCATTGATAGCATTATTTACCATACGACGAGTATCACCTATAAATTTTAATTCATATAATATAAAGCCAATGTTTATATATTCACCTTCAGGATGGGGATGCTTGTGATCAGCTTGAGCAGCCTTGGTTCGCTTGCCGCCTGTTGGAGCGACATCAGCTTCTCCAGTTTCAAATTGAGAAGCAAGTTCTTCAGCTTTTGATTGACTCATGACGATTATATTTCTAAAAAATGTAAGATAATATAAAGGATATTCATGTTTCATAGATTAAAGAACACGACACGGCTAGTAAATCTTTATCATGAAAATGAGATGTACACATAATCAGAAACAACAGAAAAAAAAACAAAAAAAATCGTTTCTTCATTTTTCTACAGACAGACAAACAACACGTAAACAGTAGTAGTGAGAGGCAAAAAAATGGAGAAAAGATACATTCAAAAATAGAAATTTATAAAGATTATATCCCAAATACAATATTCATTTGTTGTTTTTATCTTTTTGTTATCCGTGATTGCAACAATATGATATAAGCTCGTGATATTTTTCTAAATTAAACAACAAAAAATTCAGGCAATGAGGAATGGGACCAAATAAAAGCAAAAAAACTGTCGGGCGACGACGCTCCAAAGAAGAAGAAACGCTCGTTTTTGCACTTCACAAGGAAAAACAACAAATGATCGGTTTTTTTATTTTGTTTTTGCTGCTCATTTGCTCTAACTCTACCCTCTTTCTGTTTTTCCCAGAGCGAAGCCAGCAGTTTTAAACAACACCGTTATAAAAAATCGCAACATTCAAAAACAAATAATATCAAAAAAACGTAAATATTTGATTATTATTGACAGCCTACTTTTTCTTATCAAACAAATATATCAAAGGCTGATCATGTTTAAAAGCATATTTTTATGTGGGCAAACGTTTTATAGAATAGAAAAATCGATTTATATCACACGGAATACATATCAGAGATGATAAAACCTTTGACTTATAAGTACATACAATAATATAGGTAAAAATTTAAATGGCAATCTTTGTTACAATAAAAAATAATCGATTTGTCATTAGGTAAAAACCCGCAGTATCTGCCAAACTTAAAATCACTAACTTATCTACATACACAAAAACGAGTAAAAATTTGTAAAAAAGTTATTTAATATTTGAAGCAATCCATTCTAAACCTTTTTGAACTCCTGCGCCCGTTAAAGCGGAACATGCTTGGATTTGCCATTGATGACTTTTAATTGATGTAAGATTTAATTCATTTGAAATTTCTGCAGCAGTCATTGCACCTTTGACATCTTGTTTATTAGCATATACAAGGATAGAAGCTTTGGAAAGATCCTAAAACATTTACTTTGAAAATACTGTAGAAATAGATAATGAAAATAATTACTTCATGAGCCAGCATTTTGTACATTTGTTCACGAATTATTGATAATCTTTTTCTGTCTGTACTATCTATCACAATTATAACAAAATCTGTTTGAGTATAATATGAGCTCCATGAAGTTCTTAAGCTTTCTTGACCACCAATATCCCACATCAAAAAATGTATATTCCGCCATACAATTTCTTCAACATTTGATCCAATTGTTGGACTAGTATGTACAACTTCACCAGTTAAACTACAAAAAATAATATATTACTTTTATTGATAAATTGTTTAAAACTTACAATTGATATAAAATTGTCGTTTTTCCCGCATTATCCAAACCAACGATGATAACTTTGTGCTCTAAAAATATATATGTATTTAACATAAAACCGATAAAACAATTTATAAAACATACCTTTATTAGACCATAAAAGTCTCCATAACTTCGTAACAAGGAGTCCCATAGGGCTTAAATACAGTTGTCCAAGAAATATTCACAGAAATAATAATAGTATATTGAAAGCACCGTTCAAATGTTGTTAGTTAATTCCTTTCTTTAATCATTAATCTACACTAAAGAAAAATTATTGAAGCAAAAAGATTACATCACAAAGAAAGAAAAAAAGAAAAGTACAAAAACAAAAATAAGCTTTGTGAAAAGCTTTTTTTAACACGATAAACGTTAAAGCAGTTTTTGTCCTAGTCAGGAGCAAAGTTATACCGACAAAAAACACATTCCAATCGGACAAACTAGCCATGTCTGAAAGCAATCTAACCGGTTTTTTTTATTTCAGGGTGAATGAGCTCAAAAAAGAATTTTTTTCGATTAAAATCACACATTGAAGTTTTGTACTGGATACCCTCAAAAACTAGACATTTAATAAATCATCTTTTTTTTAAACAACCTTTTTTATTAATAAGAATTGATAATGAAAAAGATTTTATTTGGTTAAATTTATTACAAAAATTTTATGTAAGAGAATAGAAATGTAAATGATCTACAATTTTATATAAAATGACAATACCTTTTTTTGTGTCCAATTTGATAAAAATAAAAATTGACATAAGAAAAGCGTCACTTTTTTTTTCTCGTTCTTTTTTCAGTAAAAAAAGGGACATTTGCTTTTCATTGGAAAAACACTCAAGACGGACTAAATTGTGTGAAGAAAAAAAGAAGAAAGAAAACACACACAAAATCCACGACTTGCGCACACGTGGTGACTGGACTTGACTATATAAATTTTATTATGCTGGTACTTCTTTTTTCTCTCTTGTTCTTTGATTAAATGAGTCAATAAACATTATTGTTTTGTGTCTGAATAATACCTTGATATTTAACAATAAAATATTTCGAATGGTCTTTAGGCGACTTGAAACACAATTTAAAAAAAAAATTAATATTTCATTTTAAAGTTCATTTAAAGTTTCAATAAAATGTAAGACAAACTTAAATAAGAAACAAAACCAACTTTGTCATAGCTCTTCTAAATTCCTTAAAATTGTTAATTAAATGCAAAAAATGCTAACTTAATTGAAAATTAATAGAATTAAAAATAGTCATTGTGTTGCATTTTTTATAAAACCATAAAACGATATCATTTTAATAAGAAAAGCCGAAAATTGTTTTCAGTTTAAGACATTCTTAGTTAAAATAATACTTCGCAACCAAAACTGTTGGTTACAGAATACTGTAAAATGCAATATAGCTTTAAAATTTTTTATCAGTTTCTTTAAAAATTTTTTGGGTCGTTTTCTTTTTTACATAAATTTACGAAACTTTTCGAAACGTTCTGTAAACTTTCGTTAGTTTACGTAAAAAGAAAACTATTGTGTTGAAGAATTCGAAAGAATTTGATAGAATTTGGAAGAAATGTGAAATAAATGGTTGAAGTTTTTCAAACGCGTTTTTCAGATGTACAGCAGTTAGTACCGTATACTGAAAACACTTGTTAATCACTAATTACAAAATTAAACAATTTATTTTGAAAATTAACAAATACATTTGTACAACAATAAAAACTATAATAATAATTAGTTAATTTTTAAATAAATGTCAAACAGCTCTTTTTGTTGTTTAAAAATTTTTATAATATATTTCTTGAAAAAAGTAACACAAACATTTGAAATTTAAGTTTTAATCAAAATTATTTTTGATTAAATTTAAATTTGATCCAATGCTTCTTCCGCTGCATAAAATCCAACAAATAAAATTAAGAATGAACTGTATAAAACAAAAAGAGCCATCAAAAGGATCCACATTTTAAATAATGTAATGCTTAAAAAAATAAGAAAAAGTCACATCCGTGCTTCTTTTTTATGTTGTTTCCTCGACAACATAATCTTCATCCTTAACAACCATCCAAACTAAAGGATTATAAAATAGATTCAAGAATTTATTTTTACACTATCAATTATGAAAGGCATTTTTTCGAATTTAAAAAAAGAACAGAAATAAGAGGCACACAAAATAATTTTTATATATATATAAGAACCTTACGTTAAATGTAATAATAAAAAAAGTTAAAACCCGCAAAAAAGAAATTTTTTCACAACTCAAGTAACACAAATTAAGTGAATCTAACCTATCACAGTATATTAGTATATTTCTGGAATGAAAATGTTAGTAAATGCATAATAGAAAAAAATAAGTATCACGCTTTCAAAATATTAATCACAAAATTCAAGCAGTTGAACGATAATTTGCAATATTCCATGACATTCGAGCATTTGGAGGCTCACAATCTTCAAGATCTAGCTGATTTCCTTTAACAGTAACACATTTTCCAGATTGCACATGTACAATATGTTTATTTTCTTCATCATAGGAGAATATATGCTTATCACTTGGAGTTACAGTACATTTTTCAAGTCGAAGAGTTGTTGAAGTTGAGAATCCACGGAAGGCTGATATACATGTTTCATCTGATCTTATTTGTCCTTCTTTAGTTAAACTCCAAGCCTTTAAGAAAATTTTATAATCTTAACAGATAATCAAAAGAATAGACATACTTGATTACCACCAATTCCATGACAAGGACTAGCACCTGCACTTTCACCAGTCTTTTTACCCATTGTATCAAAGCATAATTTTGTTGTTGGATTTGATATATCACCAATTGATAAGAAACTTGCTGGTACAGGAGCTTCAGGATATATATTCTCCAAATACCATCGGAAAGATTTACATTGTAATGTTTCCCTCAATTTTAAGCGATGACTAACATCACCGGCATCAACTTGTTTAGCAGCTAAATATACATTAATAATTCTATTATTCTATGATTTATAATAAACAAACCTGGGACCATTGAATAAAAGAATTGCTTATATTCATCCATCCAAACTTCAGCAGTTCTTGCAGCATTATGATGAATAACTTTTGCAGTACCCCCAGGGAAAGTGTATGGTGTTTGTTTACGGAAAACATGTCCAACTCTGGAGCAAGGATGAATTTCAAGTGATCCTCCGCACATCCATACACGAAATGAAATTTCTAAATTTTCACCACCCCATACTTGCATTCCTTTATCGTATGTTCCAATATCATAAAAGAATTGTTTATCAACAGCAAATAATCCTCCAGCAATAGTTGGTGTACGAATTGGTGATGAACGATCATAATTTCGTCGAGACATTTCACGTTCAGGTACAGTATACCACCGGAAATTTAGATGCCAATTAAATCCTCCCCATGTTGTATCCGAAGCAGTAACATATTCAAAGGTATCATCAGAAATAACATCAATAATTGGTGCAACAACACGCTTACGATCTTCATGAACTCGAGCAATAAGTGGTGGAAGCCATCCTTCAGTAACTTCAATATGTGCATCAAGGAATAATAGAACTTTGCCTTTTGCAATATCAGAACCTGCCAATCGAGCTCTTATAAGTCCAGAACGTTCAGGTAAATGAACAATATGTACTGGAACGGGAAGCCTCTTCACAAATAAATCAAGCGGTTTTTTCAAATGTGCTAAAAAAAAGAAAAAGCGTAAAACACATTTTTTAAAAGGCTTTACAGTACCCCTGTCAGAAAAATCATCAATCAAAATAATTTCTTCTAGCATATTTCTTGGACTACGGTAAATAATCGAATAAAGACCACGTAAAAGTGTTGTCCAAGCTTCGTTATGAAAAACGATAATTATTGAAACAGTCGGTAACTCCTTCACAGAAATGGCATCAGTATTTGATTTACATTTTGAGCTTCGATAATCTGGTAATGTTCTATTTACAGAAATAACATTTGAAGCCATAAGATTAAATTGATTTTGTTTAAACATTTCTTTCATTTCAGCTTCTTTTGATGGATCAATATTAACTCCTTCACCATTTGAGCCAGGACCATTAACATCAAAACTTGTATCTAAAACACGGATAAATATGTAAGGAAATATAAAAAAATTAATTTATTTTACCAGCTAAAAGTTTATTCAGTGCTTCTTCAGTTTCCGGATCGACATGTTCTTCTTTATGCTGCTGTTCTCTAGCTTGTGCAGATGGAGGCGCCTCTTCAACTTTTTCGGCCGTTAATCTTTCTCCACGTAAAACATTTCTGTAATAAAAACAATCAAAAAAATACAGATTTATTTAAAAAGCAATTAAACCTTGTTTGTACAGCTGAATTATCAAGAGTATAAAATAATATTATAACATCAATAACAAGCCATCCAAGAGATGTGAGCAGGATTGCCCGGCAAACATCTGGTCGAATTTTCATAGAAGATATCAATGTTTAGAATATACAATTACAAAATTTTACAAGAAATGTTTTTTTTGAAAAAGAAAAAAAGATTAAGTCCAAAAAAGGAGTTTGCGCAATGACAAATATGCAAAAATCGCCAACTTGGCTTATTGAAGAACAAGTTGCCAACGGGGCGCCAACCAAGTCAATGAAAAAAAAAGACACGTTATTTTTGCGCACAATTACGTTGGTTTATTCGTCGATCGATCACTCAACGAAAAACTAAACAATTCTTCTCACAATTGTATTATTCTTTTTTTGACAGAATAATAGTATTGTTGATTTTACTCTTTTTTAAAAATAAGAAAGAAATAAACCATAAAAACGTTTTATTTAAATATGATTATTATATCATAAATTAAGCGTTTAATATCACATATCATAAAATAGTAATATAAATAAAATAATTAATTTTGTTGCACTAATAAAAATAAAAATCAAATCAACTTCAATATCAAAAAAATGAAAGAAATAATAAATCTTTTTGGTATGTATTGCATTGGTAATAAAATTATTATGATTTTGAAAGCATAAATTATGAAGCTTTTTCTGCTAAACCCATTGAAATAAGTTTTTCTGCAAAATCTTTTCCGTCAATGGTAAGCTTGCCACAAGCATATGGAAGTTTTGGGGCATTAAATGAATCAAACTCTGTCCAACCACCTTCTGGTAAAAATTCTACTGTAGACTTTGAAGCTGATTCAAGAATATCTTGCATTGCAGTTTGAATTTCTCTGCTCCAAATACCGGTTTCATTGCGTTTGATTCCATTAAGCTAAAAATAGTTATACTGTAATTCTTTCAAAACAGTAAACAAGAATAACAAACTTTGCATTTAGCAAGAAGAATTCGATTGAAACTGCTCACAGATTCTGTTAAAAGACGTAACTGATCACGTTGAATTAAATGAAAATATCCAATATCTACAGCATATACAATCCAATAATCCCCTCCGGGGGTGGTTGTACTTTGTCGAATGATTTGCACTCGTTCCCAACCATCTTCAAATTTAGCAGCAAAAAATTTTCCCTCACTAATATCTTCTTTTGGAGGCGGGGAAGAATTTTCAGAATCTCTTGTCATTGCTGCATAAAGATAATCAGGGGCAGGGTACTGTAATATTAAAAAGTAAAACATTTTTATGCTTATTTAAATATGCTTACCCATGCTTCTAATCTTATGCTAATATTATCTGGATCTGTTGCTGAAAGGATATGAACAATTTCTTTTTTTGTTGGCATTTCTTTTGGATCTCGACAAATAATATTCAAATTTGCAGCTGGAATTGGTGGTGGTGGTTGAGGATTCTTTTGGGGAAGGGGTTGTATTCCGGATTTAAGAACTTTAAAAGGTCCATCAGTCAGAACATTTCCAGAAGTATCCAAAGCTGTTATAACTGAATATTGATGCTTTTCATCAACCTCTTTTATCTTGAATTTAATTTGTATTTGTTCAATTTTTTTAATTTGAGAAGTATTTGAAAAAGTTGAGGTAGGCAAATGTGGAAGTTGACTAAGTTTCTTTGATGGAATTGCTAAAAATTGTTATTCGTCATTGATCGAATTATTTTTTTAGTTAAAAAAGCATACATGAAAGTGCAAAACATTGAGCAAAAGGTTTGATACTTTCTGTTGAAAATGATGACTCAAGCTTCTTGAGGGAACTTCGAACAGCCGATCGCAGTTCTCCATAATCAACAAAAAAGCATGGAATGATTGAGCTGTCATCCGACGAATCCTTCAAAAGTTTTAAATTTATCTTTCATTGCCTAGAGGGAAATATAACTACCTTAACAAGTATTCGACACCAATTAAAAGATGCATCCAAAACCACATATAATTTATTACTTTCAATTCCATCCGCTGCAATTGAAGGATCTTTGTGATGTTCAGTATAAAATTCAGTCATTTTTTGTAGGAATTTTTCAAATTCTAATTTATCTTTTTCAATTCGAACATAAAAATAGCTTTCATCAGATGATAATGCCAAAATATCAGCAGTCATATTTGAGTCATCTTTTGAAATTTCAGAAGTTGTTCCATTTATATGTGTCATAGATTCGGCTGCTTTTGTAGTATTTTCTGGAAGGTCTTCTTTCAAAGATGACATATTTGTTGATTCTGGCTGTATTTGTGGTTGTTGTTGCAATGAATGATCTGGTGGTACTAAAAATCAATGGAGTTTTTTTAACAAAGTGAAAGAAAATCTAAGGCAAACAAACAAGGAATGGGAACAATAGCATCTTTATGTACAATATAAACCGTTGCAGAGCCTCCAACATCTTTTACTTCAAATTCTCCAGCTAACTGTAGCTGACGAAGCCAATCTTTGGATAATGGTGTGCCAATTCCAGTTTTACCATATCTATAATTTTTGCTATTAAAAATTCCTTTTATTTAAATAAATACTTTACTTTGTATCGTATTGTTCTTCAAGGAATTTTGCATCAATTCCAGATGGATATTCACTTACAATTCCATATAAAAGTTCACGAATTTCTTCAGCCTCTTCACTAATATCTAATTCACCAATTTGTGCTCGGTACCGTTGAGCCATCCTTTTTATTAAAAGTGAAATAAAAAAACTAATTTACAATATTTTTAAGCTAATTTTCTAATAACACAAAAAAAAGATGCAAGCACTTTTGTTGATCACCAGGCAATCGCGTTAATGTCAATATTGCATTTAGTTCAATGCAAAATGATTTTTTTTCTTTTTCTGAACAACCAATATAAACCGCGACAAACAACGTTGCAATGAGTTTACTAAAAACTGACTTTCGTATCTTTTTTTTATGTTGTGTTTTTAATACAAAAAAAGGTAGAAAAAAATGGTCAGTGATTTGATTTTTTTAATGTTACATTCAGCGGTCTTTTTTTGAATAATGGGAAAGCAAAAGCATATGCAAATCTAAAATGGAATAAAATATAACAATGTAAAACAAAAAATGTTAAACACCAAACAGTCAGTCATACGGTAGCTACCTCTTTTGCAAAATTGTACTGTGTAGTTTTAACAAAAAAACACATAAGAAAAGATATTTGAATTTTGCGTCATTCTTTCTTCTTTGTTTTGCTTTATCTCTCTTACAGTATCCCTCTTTCAAAGTCTTTTGTATGTCTGGGAAAACATGTTTTTTAAACCTTTAACAACAGTTTTTTCTAAGCTTAAAAAAGTAATAACATCTAACATTTAAATTCTTTAACTTATTAAAAAAATATAGGTTGTGTCTTTACATTCAAAGTTTATATATATTTGTCACGTTTGTTATTCATATTCATTCAACAATTTCAGTCATTTCAATTTGTTTTTTTTTTCTATCAATTTTTTACGTCGAAACATTACCTTCAGAAAAAAAACATGAACAAAAAAAGATACATTTTTTGACAATTTTAATTTTTTTTAAAAATAAAAGTTCGTAGATCATTCATGGGTTTGTTTATAAATGTTCATGGAGAGAATCAAAAAAATTACTACTTTGAAGTTTTTTTAAAATTGTTTTAAAATTTAGATTTTTGTTGGTTTGATAATCTTTTTTTTGTTCTGGAAAAACTTTATAAAAAAAAATGACAATGGTCAAACGGTTTTTAAAGTTAAATGTCAAATTCAGAAACATTCTCTTAAAATTCTTTCCAGAAATGGAAAAAAGGGTAGTTTTGATGAGTTGGCGCTTAGAATGCACTATTCTTATTTCGAGGAGTTTTACTCATTTTTCGGTAGCAGAAGAAATGAAAAAAAAAGTGATTACTGCGCGATTTCGGCAAAAAAGTCACCCTATTTTCATCATCTTCTTCTTCTTTTTTCTGCGTGTTCACTTCTTTTAGCGTCATTCTATTTTATTCTTCCATTTTTTTGCGCTTCTATTATCCTCTTTCAAACCGTACTGCCACCATTTTAGGTTGGTGAGGTGGAGTTTTTTTTCATTTTGATCCACACATCCCCCCATTTTTTTGTGCACGCTGGACACACACATAATTCAAGGGTTATATTTGATTGTCGGTCAACGGCACGTGATACAATTGTTCTTCGTTTCTAAGATCCTTGCAGTTCGAAAAAAAATTCTTATATATATTTTTGATTCGTTTTTTTTTCTTTTTTTGCACATGTTAATACCGTGGAGAAGGCGAGAAAAAAAATGGGAGGGCTTGTACGCAGCATTTGCGCGCGCTACACTATTTTGCTTCTGTTTTTATGCGGTGGTGACGCGTGCAAGGATCGAAGGCCACACATGCATCTTTTCGCGATGCACAACAATGCTTAAATATGAAAAAAGAGCATGTCCATCGCTTTTGGTCTTTCTTTTTTTTTGTGGTGGTAGTTGTCCCCTTACAACCGGAAGAAGGACCATTGTTTAGAAGAGAAGAGCTACTGAAAAAAATGTGCTAATTAGGGATAAAATCCACATATGTTAAAATGCGTGGCTTTTACTTAATACTTATTTAATAGAACTAAAACACTGTTGAAAAAGGTACAGTACCGTACATGCTTCATTTTCCTTTCTCGAATATGCTCAAAGAAAAATTATTCAATAAAAATTCTTAGAAAATGCTAATGTTTTTTTTCAACGGATTTTTTTCCATTTTAGCAATTTTATGATTTCTTTTCTCTTTTTTTGATTTTAAATTTCTTTTTTTTCTTCTACAGAACCCTTTTACAAATATGTCTCAGTCAGAATTCAATTCAATCCGTTTAAACATTTTTTTAGATGAATTAAAAAAGCCTAAAAAAACTATTCATCGTCAGATTATGGTCAACGCAAAAGCTCGCAGACGACAAAAAAATTTTTTCCCCAATTTTGCTATTGTTATAAATAGTTTTGACCAATAGCTTTTTCGCGCACATACTTTTTTTGTATAATTTTTGTCTGTTCTTCTAATCTAAATTTAGGGTTTCTAAAAATTGCTTTTGCTTTTTTTTATAATTTCAAAAATCCCTTGACTGAACATGTGCCTCATTTTGTTTGAAAATTCTTTTTTTTTATATTTCAGAGTTTGGGATTAGTGGGATATTCTTTCTTTACTTGTTTTTTTTAAAAAAATTCATTTTTTTCTTTCTTCTTCCTTGTCTACTATAAAAGTTTACTGCGTCATGGTCTTTTTAGGAAGGAGTCTCCAGAGAAAAGAAGTTTAGTTGAAGTTTTTAAAAAAATAATAATTTAACACATTAATAAAATTTTTTTTGATAATCAAAGGTTAAAATTTTGAATGACCGCTTTTACACTTGTTAGTTAGTAATTGTTTTGTCTATTAGAAGATGGTATCGAAGATATTTGTTTTGAATAATCTCAATTTTTGAATTTTTCTTCTTTAACAGATAATTTTTTTATTTCGCTCAAAAAACCCAGACTGTTTACCAAACATTCAAGCATGAAGATAACTGTTTATATTTTGCCATGGGAAAAAGCGCTTCTGCATCCCTTTTTTTGTTTTTGGTAATCAAGACACGAAAAAGAAAAAAAATTGCCAGTTTAGCAAAATTCTCTCAAAAACACGTTTCATTTCATATCGGTTTTTTTTTGTTTTGTCTTTGAAAAAAAGATTGATAAGCGACCACCCAACAAAAAATTCAACTTCATTTTTTTCTTTGTTGTTGATCCACAGTTGTCCAATATATACATAGTTCCATATTATTGATATATATATATTTTTTATATAATACATTAGTGATAATCAACACTAAGAACAAAAATCAAGAAAATGAAAAGTGAAGCGAAGAAGAAGAAAGAAGAAGAAAGGATTGGTATAATAGGTTAGCAAAACTGATGATGCATGGGGAGGGTTTTCATTTCATCGGTTCGGTCGAATCCTTCTTCGCTTTCTTATTTTCGTTTGTCATCTTTCTTTTCATTTCAAAAAAAAAGTTGGTTGAGAGTGGGCTTAACGTGTTTTGTTGTTTTTTTCATCTTCGCTTTATTTGACCGATTAGTTTTTTTGTGGACATGTTTATAACAAAAAAGTTAGCATCAAAATTTTTAGGCCTAAATTTTCATGAGATTTTGAAGAAAAAAGATTTTTTATTCTTTTTTACCCTTCTTGTACCACAAAAAAGCCCTCCTGCTGTCACCAAAGGTCGAGGCATTAAAAAAACTGCAAGCAAAATGTTTTTTTTTTCATTTAATTTAGATTTTTATTCTCCTTTTTAAGAGAAGAAAATGAGTTGATCAGATAGGAGTTTCTGAAAATGAGAGAAAAAAAGTTAATTACTCAATGATGGACATTCGTGTATTATTTGAATGTATCAGTTTTCTGCAATAATTTTAATTTACCGCGTGATTTTGCATTATTTTTTTCTGATTTCTGCGTGTATAAAATTTATATTTTATTAAATTTTTTGAACTTTTGAAAGCTCTTTGTTTAAAGAAACCAAGGATTTTCCAAAAATGACGAAAAAAGCTTTGTTTTGTTTAAAAGTATCAAAAATTGTATTTTGGCGCTTTTTATGATTTTTAAGTTTTTTTTTTCAAAAAAACAATGCAAAATGAAACGAAAAGAACAAAAAAAGGTTCTGGAAAAAAATGCAGATGACAAAAATGATGGGGAGAAAGTAGTTTTTGTGCACTCCTCGTTTGTTGGTCTTTTTCGTTGATGCAGCATCATCATCATTATCCATTGATGGACTTTTATTCTTTTGTTGGAATTGTCCATTTGTTAGTTAAGAAATTTCATATTGTTCGATAACGTGTTTCAGGTAAAACTTCAAGTGTATGTTTTATTGGTGGATCTGTGGGCCTCAAGTTTTTTGATTTTTATTAAAAAAATCTGTTCTTTGTCTTCTAAAATCATAAGAACAAGTTTAAACTGTATTCAAAAGTTTAAAAAATGGATTCTTCAATGTCCTGTATCAATGGCGACCATTTAAGCTGTGAGAAAACTTGTATTTTTCAATCTTTTTTAATTTAGAAAAATATAAAGGCGGGGTGGCCGTAAGAGGAACTGGATCATTTTTTGTTTATGTGGCTTATTTTTTTTCAATCGGTTTTGATTTAAAGAAAAAAAATGATATAACACGTTCTTCATTCTTTCTTCCATTAATTATTTTTTTACAATGACAAATTGTTTTTAAAACAATTTTGTTGATAATTTTGTTGAACGTTATGTCATTGACAAGGATATAGTGTGTGTTGGTGGAAAAAGGGGGGTTTACTTTCTTTCTTCCGTGTGCATGCAACAAGATTTATATTTAATAGCAGTTCTTTTTTTTTTGAAACTCACAATCGCTAAAACACGAAGTTATTTTTAGTGATATATCAAAGGAGGAGCAAGCGAAAAAGAAAGAGAGAGAGAATAACAGCAGATAAAAACAATCATCCGGCATATGTTTTTGGTTTTAGAAATTCTTTTATATTTTTGCAGATTTTGATTTTTTTAAATACTCTTTTTTTATTGTTGTTAGAAAAACTTCCCCATTTCCTTCCATTGCTGCTTTTTTTTGCATTCAAAGCAGTAAATTATTTATGTTTAGGAAAAACGAGAAAAAGCAAAACGTTTATAAAAAAAATATTTTTTTTATTGTCTTTTTGGTTAATTGCAAGCAATAACATATTTTTTTGAATAACCTTAAAAAATGAAGAAGCATAAATGTGGTTGGCGCAATGCATAATTTTTTCAAAGTACATTGTTATTACTATCGTAGCCGCTGCCGAAAATGAGAATGTCGTGATTTTTTCGTAACAATATGTTTTTTATTTTCATGTTTTTTAGAGCAATACTTATGTGATTGATGTTTTTTATTTGAAAAAAAAAATGCGAAGAAATTTTATACAAAATTACTTTTTAGGCTGCGGTTTTTATAGCTCAAAAAAGTAAAATGACTTTTTTTCAAAGGCATTTATTTATTTCTAAAAAATATATAAATCGTTAGTTTGTTTTTACATCTTTTTTAAAGGCAAAGCTTTACTTTTAATCTCAAACCTCCAATGAGTAAATACATATTTTTATAAAAAAAAAATGAAGTTTAGTCATGCAATGCTTAAAAAAATTAATTTCCCGAAAATAATAATGTACTTTTGATGAGCATGTATTTTTTCAAAAATTTTAGTAAAAATTGAAAAATAAAAAAACGTTTTTTTACCAACAAAGATCAAGATTTCTAAAATCGCTGAAATTTTAAAACTGTGACACCAAAAAAATTGACACTTTACCACTGCAAAAAAAGCTGTTGCTGCATGTTTTTGAGATTTTTTGATTGTTCTTTATTCTTTCTTTTTTTTCTTCTTCTATCATTGCTCCTGCAATTGGTGTCATTGTCCAAAAACAATGAAGAAGGCGAAAAAAAGAAAGAAAAAAGAAGACCATTAAATGAAACAGAACACATCATCAAAAATGGATTGTAGTTTGATCGATTAATTATAACAAATTTTTCGTTTTCTTTCTCTTACCACAAAAGCTTAATATTTCTTTGGATATTGATTCCAAATCAAATTTCATATATTTTTTTTTGAAAAAAGACTAAAGAATTCTTTTTCATACAGTTTTTATGCATCAAACAAAAAAAAACACGTAACAAAAGTATGGACAACATTACGTGGAAAATTTTTTTGCTTAGGTTGTGTCCGTCAGAGTTAAAAACTTTTTGCATTTTTCGTCAAAAAAAATTTTTTTCAGCATTGAATTTTGAGGCAGCTTTTGTCGAGAGGCAAAAGAGAGAGAAGGGGAAACTCATTTTTCGTAGGAAAGGCGTGCTTTGGCGGGCGTTAGAGAAATATAGGAGGGGGAAAAGATAGCTTTTTCTTAGATGTTGCTTTGTTGTTCTGTTTCCTAGTGGAAAAAAAAGTCTTTCGATTCAAGACCTGGAGATGAAACTCTTTCTCGTTTTTATACATTGTTTTGTGTTTTTTTTTTATTTTCTGTCGCATATAGTTGTGGTTTCAACTGTCTTGAAAGATTTGATCAAGCATTTTTGACGTGACGTCTTTTTGCAGCATCTTCTTCTTCCTTCATTCTTCTTTTTTTTCTCAAGCTGCTTCTCATTTTCATGTTTAATTGTTAAAAATAAAAGCAAGAGAAAAAAAAAGAATTTTAGTCTTTGATTTTTTCCCATTCTATTTTTTACTACTTTCTCAAAATTTAATTAATACCTTTGAGATTATTCATTTTTTTACAAAAGAAATGTAAATCAAAAAATAGCCATTGTTAATGTATAGTTTTTTCCCATTTGCCTTTTTCAAAATTTTCTGTCAATGCTACTGTAAACCGCCCCATTTTTTTGAGTGATGGCTTTTTTCAAAGAAAAAACCCATTATTTTAGCATTTTTTTCTCTCTAAAAAATGACTGCAAGGCATACTATTATATATTTTTTAAATTCATCTTCGTTTCGATTCTTTCTTCTTCTTCTATCAATACAGAGAGGTAGTCGCAGTTTTTTTTAACATGGTTGGTTCTTGTCAAATAACTGGTTTTCAATAAAGGCGTTTTTTACATTTTATTGTTAAGTCAAGTTATATATGAATACGAAAAAAAATTGACTAAAATGAATATAAGAGAGTCTTCACTTTAACAGTTTAAAGGCATAAGAAAAATATATATTTTCTTTTTTCGAATCATTTTTAGTATTAAAATTAGTAATTTTTAAAATTTGCCTAAAAACATCTAATAAAAGAGTATAAGTACAAAAATTTTGCCAAAAATGTCAATTGTTAAACAAACGATACATAACTTGAGCCGATGATAGGAATGGGAGAAGAAAGTTTGTATCAAGACGGATTAGCAACGTCTGTTTTTTTACTTTTTTTCTCCATCAAATAACTGCGGCAGTTGAGGCAAAGTCCTTTCTTTTCCCCACGCTTATATATTTTTTGTATACGAATTTTTTTTGGAATGCTTCTTTTTTTTCAATTCATGCGTTATACTTTGGCGTTTCTCAAATAAATATTTCCTTTGCGTGGCTTCCCTCATATTTATGAGAATGCCAAAAAAAGGTAAAACAAAGATGGTAAATGTTTTTTTTATCATTTGACATTATTATGATTTATTGCTGCAATTGTACGAAAACATATGTTTAAAAGTTTGAATTTTAATTTTTTAAACAAAATGTTTACTTAATCTTCACGAACAAAGAACCAAGCCATTCAATGCTTTTATGCCTTTATTTAGGCGACTGTCAAAAACTAAAAAAGATGGTGTTTTACTGCGCATTTTTCCCCTTTTTTTCTATTTCTCCCTCACAACACCAATTTTGCATCCACCCTCTGGCATTTTGTATACGCCATACGGCTTCTTTTCTCCTTTTTTTGTTTTCTCACTTTTTTTTAAATGCCAAAACGGTTAAAATCTATCGAGAAGACGAAAAATTTGGGACAAGTCTTGCGTTACTTCCAAGCTGCTGCTGCAACACAAAAACAAATTGACCATATATTCTGACTAAGTTAGTTATCTTTCTTCAAAAATCTTGCTCATAGCTTTTTTAGAGCATTCAAAAAGCTAAAACTGATAAAAAAAAACGTTTTTTGTTTTGAAGTGCTTTGTTTTATTTATGTTTCGAACAAACTAATCGCGTAGAAATTTATTTTCGTTTCCTTTGAATCAACGGTTATTAAACTAAAAAAAAGTGAACACAGTTAGCTTTTGCTCCAATCAGAATTTTTCATGTTTTGTCTTTCTTCGTCGTTTCTGTTTTTGCGTGTGCGCTTTTTCATTATTATAGTTACAAATTTCGAAAAGAAGGAAGCAAAAAAAAAGAGTAGACGCAAACAACGACAAGTTAAATGCATCAGAAAATTTCTTTTTCGCCGTTCGGTTTTTTCTTTATTTTTTTTCCTTCTTCTGAAGCAATGACTTACAACAAAACATTCGTTTTTTTCTCCCATTTTTATATATTTTTTAAAGACGTTACTTTGCCTCAAGCGATGCAATGACGGGCATTCTGATAGTCGGACATATTATTTGCTTGTTGTCAAGGTTTTTTTTGGCTGCATTTCCTTTTGTTTTGAAGTATCTTCTCAAAAACTACCTCTTTATTAGTATAACAGCAAAAGTTATGAGGTTTTGTGGTATTTGGAAAAAGTAATATCCCTTCTGTTATCTTAACAAAAAGAAAGAACAATTTTTTAACAAAAATTTTTTTTATTTCTTGGATGCCTTTTCTACCTTAGTATAAAAAGTATATCATATTTTCATCTCATTGCCTACTGTTTTAAAGACAAAAAGAACTTCTAGAATTTCATGCATATCCATTATGTGTATATTTTTTTTTCTAATATTAGTTTATAGTAATTATAAACAGTACAGAAAATAAAGAAAATAAAAGGTTGAAGATTTTATTTGTTACTTTAATGGTTAAAACATAAAAAAGAATAAAAAATGGTGACCAAAAATCTTTGCATTTTTGTGGAGGGTCTAAAGCTTGCTAGAAGCTCACATGCTATTTGACCGAATTGAACAAGCAAAAGCAAGAAAAAAAACTTTGGTAAAAATGTGAAAAAAAGGATCCAGAGAAAATGGGCGGACCACTTTGAAGGTCTTTTTCTTCATTTTTATGTCGTTTGTCTTTTTCTTATACACATATATATATATATTTTTTTGATGTTATATTGCAGCAGCAGCAGGAGCTTTTGCTTAGAATGTTGTCAACTGCACTCATCTTTTTTCTTACATTTTTCTTTCTTTCTTTTGTGTTCGTCTATCATGACGATTTTAAGCTTGAAACCTTGAGTACCCATTGCCTCAAATAATAAGCTAACTCATAATCATTGCAAAATGAAAAATAAAGTGTCTGTTTGCATGTTTTTTTTCATGGGTTAGTAAGTTAGTATATAAATGTATTGAAAATTTTAGCAAGTATTGTTTTTCCTTATCCTTGAATGTATTTCTTGAGACAGATGTTATGAACTAAAAGCTCAAACGCAAGCTTAAACTTGACAATCTGCCATTCAAAAAGGTATTTAATCAAACATGGAAAAATCTATGATTACTGTAACAGAAAAAACCTAAAAATCCGATATTATTTATGGGTTTTTTATGATCCATTTTTCCATTTTTCTCAAAAAAATCCCTTTTCATGCCTTTTTTTATTTGATTATTATATCGGTTTTATTAATGGTTTTTTTTGCAGCATTGTCTTTTTCTGAAAATCATTTTTTCGCCTTGCATATATTTTGTTTTTCAAATGAATTCTTCTTTTTTTCTATCATTGATGATACTTCAAAAGCATTTTTTTATATTTGAAAAAATAAAGATTGTTTTAATCGGTTAAGATGTAAGCTGATAAATTGATTATTGGTTTTGACCTTTCTGCTTTTCATTTTTCAAAAGCCACATTTTTTCGAATACATTCTTTTTTCTTTCTTGCGTTTCTTTTTTTATTTCAATCTTTTGCCCCGAATCAAAACATCTTTTTTTCGATACTGAAAAAAAGTGCACATTCGAAAGCTCATTCTCGAAGCGGTAAATTTTTTTCTAGCCTATTTTTCTGAATCGTATACATTTAAAAAATCCTAGAAAATGTTTTACCTTTGACCTTTCCGATTCAACAAAAAAAAAGAGTTGTGTCCTTTTTTGTTTATTTTCTATTTTTTTTTTCAGTTTTGCCTGTTTTTTTTTCTGACAATTTTTTAATTCTACAGTTAACCTTGAAACAGTGCCAGTTACCAATTTGCGCTAGTATAAAATGCGAGTTTGTTGGACTTGAAAGAGGTTATTTAATGGCTAGTTTTTTTTGGAGTAATTTTTCCCCCCAAAATTTTAGGCTTTTTTTTTGCCGTTTTTCACACTCATTTTTCTCAGTTTTTGAAATATCTTTTTCTACTTTGATTTTTTATCGTGTTTTTTAAATACAAATTTATATATGCTGTACTCTTTCGACTTATTAAATCAATCTCTTTTTTAGTCATCACATAAGATCATGGACTCAACAGCCTTACTATGGAATTTTGGTTAGTTTTTTTTGTGTTTTGCTTTTTGAAACTATTTCCTTTCACATTCGGCTCAGATATATCTTTTCTAAAAATCCTTTTCTTGATTCAATATTTGATGATCGCCGAAAAAAGATTTTTTTTCTCGTGAGAAAAACGTTTTGTTGCATTTTATCGATGCCCTTGGCATAAGTTTTTACCGATAAAAAAAGAAAAAAACATTATTTTTCATGTGTCATCAAATCAATTAATGTCACAAAGGAAATGGTGTTGAAGTATTTGGAATAAATAAATTATAACGTTTTTTATTCTAAAATTACAATTTAAATAATTTAAGCTCTAAATTACTTATTTACAAATATTTAATTTCTAATCAAACAGCATTTTATAAAAATAAATTTTAATAAAATGTTAAAACGTGTTTTTTGATGTAAATGGCATCATGTGAGTTAGAAGAAAAAAATAGTTTTGGGAATTGAAACTCGTTCAAAGAATTAAGTAATATCTCTTTTATCAAACAAAAACATTTCTTCTAAAAACTTTGCTTAATATTCTTGAAAATTCTATTTTTTGTTACACATTGTTTTGGTTTATTTGTTCAAAAAGCTTACGAATAGTAGTTTCATGCTTTGCAATGGCTTTGTCATGAGTTCTTTTTCTTCCTCCTTTTTTTAGTTTAATCCAACACTGCCATGCCATTAGAGAGAAAAAAGCGCATGACTGCCTGAAACCATTGAAATTTAAAAAAAACCATGCCGTTCACAATAAAAATTGTGCGTAACAAAAAAGCTTGATGCTTTATTTTTAAATAAGATACTGTAACGTTCTTTTATTCTAAGATAATGTAATATATCTTTTCTTCCATCCAAATTCATAATTTTTAATAAATATTAATAATATTAACGGCTCATTTTCAGACGATAAAATGGGTGAACAAAATTTAGATTACGGTACCGGTACAGAAGTAACAGATGGTGACTTATCCATGATTTTTTCAGCCATGGCTCGTTCCATTCCAATTCAAGGTTCGTAAATTTAAATATTAAAAATGTACAAATAAAATTTTATCCCAGGTGGAAAGATTTTTATTTGTACAAAATTGTTAAAATGTAATTTCAAAAGTTAAAAACTTACAACTTACTCATTCCAGGAAATCAGTCAATGAATGTTGGAGGTTCATTCGGGTTGGCTCCAACTCCACCTCCAAAGGAACAGGTTCGATTAAAAATCATATAATATATATATTTTACGTTTGATATTCACAGGAAACAAAGTGTCCAATTTGTTTGCAAGATTTTTCATCTCCAAAAGTTTTGGCATGTTTCCATAGCTTCTGCAAGCAATGCCTTGTACATCATCAAACGTGTGAAGATCGGGTAACCTGTCCACTTTGCCATGCTGAAACACTTTTAACTCCTCAACTTGGTGTTGATGGTCTCCTCAATGATTATGGTCTGCAAAATATTTGTGAACGTCGGAATCAAGCTTTAAATGGTAACATTAGTACCGATGAAGAAGATCATCAAAAAGCTGGTGGAACTCCAATTGAAGATAAAGGCTTAATCTTTGGTTCACCTTCAAGTACTTCATCCACTCCTCCACGAGCGGGTAGTCCATCCACCACTGATTCCGTAGGTTTTCTTGATGTTTTGTCAAAAATATTCTTAACATAAAGGTTTTCGAAAACATTTTAAAATTGATTTTTCCAAATAAGATGCAAAATTTTCTAAATCTGAGATGTGCAAACTTTTAATTTTAATAGGAAGAGAGTAACTCCGATGTTCAGAAGAGTAACTATTATGTTCACCATTTCTTGTTATTAATCCCAATTTAATCAAAGCATTTTATTTTTGTTTTTAATATTACTCTCAATATCACAAAATTATGCAAAACTTCCATAACTTTGAAACTTCTGAGCATGCATGTTAAGCTTCTTAAGAATTGGAAGGAATAAAAAGCGGTCTAAAATCTGAGATTAAAATTATCGTCAATTAAGAAAAAATACTGTATGCTGAAAACATACCAATAAATTGTAATAAAACTATGTTCAAAGTAAAACATATTTTAAAGTTGCTCTTTTTAGCCATCAAACAACAATACCGATGCTGGCTGTGTTAGTTGTAAAAGCGGTGATCGTGTTAAGGCACATTGCCACCAATGCGGATATTTATGTGATAACTGTCGGATGGCCCATCAATTTATGCATTGTTTTGAAGGTCATGAAGTTAAGCCATATGTTTCATCAACGGCACGAAATGAACGTCATGAAAAATCAAGCAGTGAAAGCAGCAGCAACGGCTCTACAGCAAAAAGTGGTGCACTTTGTCGATGCTTGGAACATCGTTCTCAACCTTTGTGCTTCTTTTGTTTAACATGCAACCTTGCAATCTGTTATCAATGCACTGAAAGTGATCATCAAAGAACTTCTCATGATATTCAACCAATTGAAGCCATTGCTGATCAACAAGTTCAACGCATGGAAATGATGGTAAATGAAGCTGCCAAGAAGCAACAAGAAGTACTTGAAACTTTCCGATTCATTGATGATGCTCAAACACGTTTACATATGACTCATCAACAAGCAATTTCTACTGTTTATGAATCTTCTGAAACTCTTATCAGTGTCATTCATGATCTGCGTCAGGTTCTTATTAAAGATCTTGAAGCTAAATTTGGCATGAAACAGGTAATTTTAACATAGTATTTGAGAAGAATTAAACCATATGCATATTCTTTAGCTTAATCTTGCTGTACTTGATAAAGAAGTTCAAAAAGTTGCCAAGAAAATGTCGCAAATGATTGAATTTACTCGCCGTCTTCTTGCGTATTCATCTCCAACTGAAATTATGGTCTTTAAGCCTTTAATTGATACTCGAATTGAAAGCTTCTTAAAGTATGATGCCAATGTTGATTCGGTCGAAAAGACACTCAGTCAGATGGATTCTTTTCATCCTGTCAGTCGTGAAGCTTGCATTCCAACATTGCTTGATCTCATTGCTCAATCGGGTTTTGATATTTCAAGTGTCACAAATCCAAATGGTGGACTCAATGAAGGCAACTCTCCAACCTCTTCCAATATGCCAATGAATAATGGCATTTGTAATTCTCTCGGACGATCCCTTTCTCGCCAAAATTTGGGTTCACCACAAATCGGAACTCCAAGCAGCAATGATCACATTAAGACATTTGTTTCTCAAAATGGCCTATCTGCAGCTGCTGCAATGCTTGGTACAAGTGCTCCTACCGGAGGTCTCGCTGAAAGTAGCCCAATCTATGATAAACTTTGGAATATTGACGAAAGTATAAACAATCTTTCATTAACAAATGATCCTGAAAATCAATTGTCACAATCACTTCCTTACCAACTCTATCCTCCACGTTCCCAAATCAAGCGTCAAAAGATGATCTATTACTGTAAATTTGGTGAATTTGGTGTTATTGAAGGGCAATTCACTGAGCCATCTGGGGTCGCTGTTAATTGCCAAAATGATATTATTGTTGCTGATACCAATAATCATCGAATCCAAGTTTTTGATCGTGAAGGCCGCTTTAAATTTCAATTTGGTGAATGTGGAAAACGTGATGGACAATTGCTTTATCCTAATCGGTACTTATTTCTTCTCTACCACGATTACTGTAATAAGTATGACTTTTCAGGGTATCTGTTAATCGTGTAACTGGTGATTTTATTGTTACTGAACGTTCTCCAACCCATCAAATTCAAATTTTTAATCAATATGGGCAATTTATGCGTAAATTTGGTGCAAATATTTTGCAACATCCTCGTGGCGTTTGTGTTGATCATCAAGGTCGGATTATTGTTGTTGAATGCAAGGTAAGCTTTTTTAGTTGACTTTGCATCTATGTACAAGTTATGAAATGAATATTTTTTAGGTTATGCGTGTCCTTATCTTTGATTCATATGGGAATGTTTTGCAAAAGTTTAGCTGTTCCCGGTATCTTGAATTTCCGAATGGAGTTTGTGCAACCCCGAATAATGAAATTCTTATCTCTGATAATCGTGCTCATTGCATCAAGGTCTTCAGTTATGAAGGGCAATATCTTCGACAAATTGGTGGTGAAGGTATTACAAATTATCCAATTGGTGTTGGGATCAATGGCAATGGTGAAGTCATTGTTGCTGATAATCATAATAACTTTAACCTTACCATCTTTGATCAAGTTAGACTTTTATATTTTATATTTATTATTTTATATGACCTCTCATTTTAGAAAGGAAATATGTTGAATGCATTGGAAAGTAAAGTCAAGCATGCGCAATGTTTTGATATGGCCTTGGTTGATGATGGTTCTGTTGTTCTTGCCAGTAAAGATTATCGTCTTTATTTATATCGTTATTCTCATCCATTGACTGTCTAAAAATAATTTGTTTTGTCTTTTTGACGAAACTGAAATTTGGCTTTTCGCTTAACTATATTGTTGTTCTCTATTTTTATAGTTTATTTTTTTTCGTTAAGTTTGTTTTTTTTGAAACTAAGCATGTCTTATAACCATATTTTATTGAAGTTATTGCTGATGAATTGCTTCACTAAATTTTGGGTGTTATAATTCATTTTAGTGTAATAGTTTTCATTGTTGTTATTTCTGGTCCTGGTGATTCATTCTTGCTAGTGCTTTCTTTAACAGCTCTCCAATCACTGCGTGCCTACTGTATATTAATATTGTTAACTTGTTGTTCATGCATTTTTCATAATTTGTTGTTTTAAATTTTTGATAATTATCGATTCGAAGTGTGATATTTTAGCTGTTTATTTTTTCTTAAGCTCTAAAATGTGATACACCTTTTCTAGTCATCTTTTTAGTTTATTTAAGGTTATTTAAAAAGTGTAATTTTTTTAATTGTTCACCTATTTATTTATCTTTCTTTATCTTTTTTGGACCTGTTTTGAAGACACTAGCTGAATGTATTATTATTGCTTATTCATTTTTTTAAATTTTAAAAAAACTTTATTAATGCCTTCTGGGTTTTGTCTTTTTTTAAAATGGTTAATGTTTCCCTCTCTCTCTCTCTCGTGCACAACTTGATAATTTTCATTTGTTCTTGTTTGCCATACTTGAAAGAGATCATTTTAGAAGAACTTGCAGTGAAAACTTCCTTGATCTTGACTTTATTGTTGAGATATGTTTTCTGTTTTTTTTGATGATCTTGTACGGCAGCACAAATGATTTTTTCTCATTAGTGCTGACGCTGGCGTTTTTTCGAAAACTTGTTGTAAAATTTCTCTCTTGACTTGCCAAGATGTAGATCATCTCCATGAAAGGCATGTTTGTTATTCTTTTTTTGCTAAGATTTTCGGGTTATTTGATGTGCACCGTGTTGGTGGCTAACTTGAAGTAAAATAAGATAACATTCACATCTTTTTTACTTGAGTCACTGCCTCCATCTTGTCTCTTCTTCTTCATTTTTTCCTCTCTTGTTGTTACTGTCAAATCTCTACTAAATCTGTGTTTTTGTCTAAAAATTCCTTCGTTTAAATGGTTGTCAAAAATTCTTCTGTGATGTCTGTCAGAAGGCTATTGGAGCTTTTATTTTCATTTTCCCATTTGTTACTTTTTATGAAATCCCTGTTTTAAGTTGCAATTTAACTTTTTTTTTAAATTTTAATTCAGTAATTTCGCTAGGTCATGCATGGCTTTTTTTAATAATGCTTGTTACTTGTTTTCTTTTTTTAATTTTTAAAAACGTTTCTTTTAACATAGCGTTTTCTTCGACGTTTCCGCCTTTATCATTTTTGTCCTCCTCATGTAGATAACCCGCTTCCATTGATCCATTTAGTTTCGACATAATTTTTGTATTTGCTTAACGAAAATTACGACAAGCGTTTTTTCTAATAACGTGTATGCTTTTTTTCAATGGTGCAAGTAATACTTCATTTTATTAAAAAAGACGTAATTTGCAAAGAAAAAAAAGTTGTTGATTCTAAATATGCAGTTGTCTTTTGGTTATGTGTTTTTTTTGCATTTACGCGGTTCTAACGCGGCATAGGCTCCACTTTTCCACTCCACTGTTAAGTTTTTTTTAAATAGTCCCCGTCCTTACTTTATTTTCTAAAAGAAACCAATGAATTTTGCCCACCTTGTTTTCTTGTTTTCTGGGCGTTTTTTTTGTTAAGTTTAAGTTTTTTAATTGTTGTAATTTCTCAAGGTTTTAATTTTTATTATGTCTTTCGAAGCCCTTTTGATATGCTGTTAATGGAAATGCTTGAGTTTTGCGTTTAGATTCCGTTGTAGTAGCTTCTCTATTATCTTGAAGTTGTTCCTCGAATTTCTTTTTACAATTTTGCCAACAAAAAAGGCAATTCTAATTTTTCTATATGAAGCTTAAATTGCCCTAAAAGACCCGCGGATCAATGACTTTCTTTTTATATTCATGATATTCCGATGCTTTCTATTGTATTGGGGTTCATCCCATCCAGTGACTTGTCGTTTTTTTATAAAGTTTTTGTTTTTTAAGTCAAAAAAATGTTTTTTGTTGTTGTTGTTCAAATTTCCAAAATTTTTTTTATCTGTTTTGTTGAATTTTTTTGTTTTTATTAGACTTGAATAAATTTTAAAAATTTCCATTTTATAAATCAAAACAATTACAAAGATTTCGTCCTCATAAAAAACTCTTTTGAATATTCAACATATCACTATCATACAAAAATTATCAGCTATCAAAAAAGCAATTTATTTCAACAACCTGTTGCAACACTTTTCATAAAATTCACGACAAAAAATTTAGCAAAATTGAAAACTGATTTCATAACAACCCCATTAAATGTTTTTGACACTTTTTCAAAATTAATTAACTATTTTAAGATTGAGTCATGTTAAACTTGTTTCCCCCAGAATTAAACATACAAAAAATTTAAATATATATTTTATTTGTGTTACATTGATTTAAATTAACATCAATTACTTTGCAAGTGACTGTGAAGATACATTTTCACGAAATTCTGGCTTTTTCACAGCTTCTTCCATTGAACATCGGCGATCTTTGACAAGCGGCTTCTCAGCATCGGGATCATTTCCAGTCATTCCAGCACCATTATCAAAACTTGCACCAGCAGCAGAAGGCAGAGAAGCATTGTTATTTTCATCTTTGAATGGAGTTGTTTTGGTGATTTTTGTGTAGGCTGATGTTGTAGCACTAGTTTTAGGATATTCTTCAAAGATTGTTTTTTCACAAACTGCTTGTTGAGATGTTGGAACAGCTGAACCACCAACAGGTTTTGTAATTTTTGGTGAAGAATGTTTGACTTTTTCAGCAGTTTTTCCTCTTACCTAAAAAATAGGATTACTGTAATCAAGCAAAACAAAATTTCATAAAAACTTACAGGTTTTTGAAATTCACCAATAGCAGGTTCAACATCATATTCTTTGCTAAGATCAAAACCGCGTTTCTTTTTTGCATTCTAAAAATATCTAGTATATTACAGTAGTAATCGAAAAATTATAATCAAACCTTTCCAACTGATGCAATCTTAGGTTCAGAAGAATTCTTTTTTGGAGTTGATCTTGAACGTAATGCCGGAATTCCAAGTGGTCGAATTATGCCTTCTTTAATCAACTTTCGAACTCTTTCTGGTTCATGCTTGTAATTAAATTCAGGAAACTAAAAAAAGGAAACTGGATTACTGTAACTCAAAAAAGGATAAATAAAAACTTACAGGCATTTTCATGCCCTTTTCTTCCAAAATTTTTTCCTTCTTTCTTTTCTTTAAATATGGATTTATAATATCTGGATTAAACCAATCCAATTGTTCGGTAATATTAGCATTATGGGCTTGACAAAATGTTACAAGCATTTCCATATATTGTGTAAAATCAGGTGTTGATAATTGTGAATTCTTTCGTTCATCATCATTAAATCGAAGCATTGCAGCAAGTGGTTGAACAATATATCCATATTCAGGTGGCACTAAAATGAAAGATAAAATTAAAATACAGAAAAACAAAACGTTAAAGCTGGTGATAGAGAAAGTCCTACTGTAACTGTACAGTAAATCTCCATAAAAATAATAGACAAAACTTACGCAAACCATAAAGAATGCTTTCTTTTGTTGTTAAAGAATCTCGTTCATTTGTTGATAATGCAAGTGGATTATCTGAAATAAACAACATCAACAGCTGTTAACCAAACCTCAACAATACCAATAACTTACATTGTGTCCAAATATCATAAAAAACATAAATGAATGATTCAATTTCATCAAAGATTGTATATTCGCCTTTTGTATGATAACATTTTGGCATAAAACGATAATCAAAGAATGGAAATCTCGTTTGATTTGCAGGAGTGATGTCACCTCGAATTGCACGACGTTTAGCATTTGCTTGGATAAATCCCATTGAACAATCAATTATATAAATGATATGCATTGAATCTCGACGGCCCATATAGAAATTTCTTGGATGAATATATCTGAAACCAAAATCATGTTAATAAAAACTACGATGAAAAAATATTTTTTTATTATTACCTTGAAACAATATTACATCGAAATGCATCATTTATACATTGAAGGATTTGTATTCCAATTTGTGCCGCGGTTGAAGGAGAATAATCTGCACCACCAAGAACACGAGCTCGAAAATCCCAGATACTGACATTTGCAGTTTCAACAATGATGTAATTAAAATCAGTGATTGTTCCATGCTCCAAAATTTCCAAGAAATGTTTTTGCTTCTTAATTCGATGAGGTTCTTCTGACATTTCTTGAAGGAGTAATTGTCGCTAAAAAGATAAATATTTAAAGATGATATGATAAGAATTGCCCACAGTCATTATATAATTTCATCAATGGGACTGTCCAGATATTACGTCATCAGCAAATTCTGCTTTATCCTAACGCCAAAGGCTATTTTTGTATCAAAGGTGGCACATTCATTTACCCTTCCTTCTTGATGACGTGATACTTGGACAGCCCCAATGCAATCAAACGAAACAACTTACATATAGATTTGGCATTTTTGATGCCATTCCAACAGGTTCTATTCTTAAGCAAAACGGTTCACCATCCTTTAAGCAACTCTGAAAGTTTACTTTAATTAACAGTGTCTTCATTCATGGTATGTGAAAAAAATATGTCAAAAAAAGATTCAAAAACTTACGTATGTCCACTTTCCCCATCGTTGTTGGATTAAATATTCTTTTCCTTTCAATGATCGGAATATATGATGGATACCAAAAGTTTTGATTGGAATCTTCAGCAATTCTTTTTCAGCACCATATGCCAATTGAGGAATCTTTCGAGCCAAGGTAAAGTAAGCAGTTGTTTCATGATGATGTTCCCGACGTTCATCAACCAGAGCACGATTTTGACGAGTATTTGTTCGTAGATTTTCAATCGTTTTAACTAAATCTTGTTCACGATGTTCACGTTCAACAAAATCTTGTTGTTGAGCTGTAGTGGAAGAAGAAGGCGGCATCATCGCCATTTGAGTTGGCTACTTTTGAACACCAGAAAATGAAAAGCTTCTTTGTAATAATTCCAACCTGAAAAATAAATCCAAATTAGTCAACTCAACAATTCTGAAAAAAAAAGAAGTAAGAACGACGAAAAAAATTGTATAATTTGTCGATGATGAAAAAAAAATGATTTAAAAATTATATAAATTTTCATTGTTGAAAGGAGCGGAATCTTTGGAACGTTTTTATTTCTCTTTCGTTTTTCTTCGTTGGATTTTTCATGACGAACATGGTCTTTTTCTTTTGTTCTCTTGCTTGATCGTCAGGAAAATTTTAGAGAAATAAAAAAGTACCAAAGGTACTTTTTTATTTCTCTCCTTTAAACTACTGTAACTGTCACAAGAATTTTATTACTGCTTTTTTTATTTGATAAAACACTAGAAATATAAAACAATTGTTTTAAACTTTTTATCATCACTTAAAATTACATCCAGATGAAATGTATCCACAAAATATAGCAAGATCTTTATCGGGCTTTTTTTCAATGTTTTCTTCTTTTATAATTGCCACATCCATAATGAAACTATAAAATAACCATTTTATAGGGATGGATACAATACTAACTGAAACTTACAGCATTCAAATTATAAACTACAGTAATTTCTGCACAAACTTCGTCGTCTTATTAAAATCAAAATACATTGCTCCACAAAACCATAGCATCACCCCATAATTGTATCCGCAGAATCAGAAGGGGAGAAAAAACCAAGATACAAGGGTTGTTGTTAAGCATGCTTATTAAAGCTAATTTGCAAAAAGGTATTAAAAAATTTGTATTAAAAATGCCTTTTTGCCGATTTTTACTTGTCTGTAAAATGTCTCACAGAAAGTTTTAGAAGATGCTACATATGCCATTTTGTAGCCCAAATCATACTTAAAATGCCCACAACATCATCTCAACTTTTGTTCATTATTGCATATCTATAAAAAAGCATATGATCATTTTTAGTGGGTTACGCAAAATTCCAATTCATCAGAACATAATAATGGTTACTCTGGTATATTTCTGACTTTCAAATGTACCAACAAACTTGAATTTTTAATATTTTCAAAAGGAATTTTACCTAAACTACACCTAAAAATGAAGTGTCTCAATGATTATACAATCAATAAAAATGGATACCGCAAACGTTTTAAATAAGTGATAAAAACTTTTGTTATGAAACTGCTTTGCATTTCATACAAAAATACTCCAAATACCCATCTGAAACGTAACTGTTACAGTGAAAAAATTAATCAGCACAAAACATATCACATTGTAAGCTGAATTCACTGCTTTTGTAGCCTACAAATGCTAGCCCTTTTAAAAGTACTTTGCCTAAGTTTTGAAAGGTGAAACCAAATATGCCAAGAATAATACTTATTTGAAACCTCAGCCTACGGTTAATTAAACCAAATAGATAGAAATTTCATGATCAAAAAAAAAAGAAATCCCCATATGATTAAATTTCATAGGTAATAATAATTTTAGCTAAGTTATAAAAATTTCAGAAATTTCATTTATAAAATTTAAAGAATAAAAGATTTACAGTAAACCTGAAAAAAATGCAATGAATTAAAGCCAATAACTTTCATTATTTGAGCATCGATGTTTGGTAAAGATAAATACAAGTGGAAGCTTTTAAATGAAAACTCAAAAAATAAAAAGAGATGAAAAAATTTAATGGCTTAAATTTAAGCCTTTAATATTTAGATAAAATGTTATTAAAAATAAGCAAAATTTGTAATATTCATGAAATATTTCACGAATTCATGGAAAAAGAAACATCGAGGCTTGAAAAGATGAAAAATTACGGCAATCACGCTAAAAAAAGATAAAATTACATCATACGCAACAAATCAACCATTCTCATCTAAATATATTCTGCTATAAAGTTAATGAAACTTGAAGACAACAAACAACTTTTTTCTGTATTGTAAAAACATAGACAAATGGAAAAAGAAACAGAATAAGAAAATATGTCGTAACACACGTGGGCATGGTCGGAGGACAGATTTTGAAATTTTCGCGACCCTTTTTCCCAAAGGGTCCCCCCTTTGGATTTTTTCGAAAATTTTTTTCTTATTTTTAATGATTTTAATAGGGTCCCCTCTTTGGTTATGTATTATATTCACACTTTTTAAAGTACGGTAGCATTTATTTTAATAAAAATAAGCATTCTCGACAAAACCAAATCATGTGCTGCTCCTGAATTTAGGCTAGATAGATTAGTTTCTTCATAAGTTTCTCAGCAGAGGTATATAAAAATTTTTTGGTTCAAAGTTGTTCAGCTTATTCAACTGTATGTCCAAAATGAGAGCCGCCTTAAAACTCAACAATGAAAGATTGAAGAGAAAAAAATTGGTATTGTCTCTAGTCAATTAGACAGTGTCAAAAATAATATTAACTAACCGTAGAAATACCCAAATTAAGCCGGGTTGGAGCTCGATATTTTGTCAATATGCAAGTCTTATGTAGGTATGATTATGGGCAAATCCTAATCGTTTTTTGTTTAACAACTGTTTGAAAATACGCCAAGTTTCGCGCCTACAGTACAATTTTGGCCCCCAAATGAGCCCGTGTTAGACCTGCATATGGCCAAAATATCGAGTTCCAACCCCGGCGTAAGTTGGGTATGACTGCGGTAAGTGCCAAAAAGAACTGAAGTGTTACTTTGTTACAGTAATAAATTAGTTAACGTGTTGTGCAAAAAAGTTTGAGGTTAGCAAACCTGGAAAATGTTTTACCTATGAACTGATCTTGTAGCTTGCTTATTAAAACTATTGTAAGGCAATACAATCGTATCAGTGATCCGATCAGTAAATTTTTTTTAACCCGTTTCAATCCGTTCCATTAAAAGTACGAATTGGTTTATGCAAAAACCACTTGGAAAGATTTTAGTTTTTCGGCAAAGATTAAATATCCGATTAAGTTGATTAATATTTCTTAAAGACACTAATAACTATTACTTCTCACCAAGTTAAATCGTTTTTTTAAGATTCAAGTTGGGTTTTCAATAAAATTGTGAAACTTTTTTCACCGATCCGTGATCTGATATTTTGAGCTTCGGATTGGACTGCCTTGCAACAAATCTTTTCTTTTCTATATTTTTTGTAGAGTATGGTGGAAAAAATGATAAACCACGCATCGTGATTAATTTTTAACACTACGCTAAATAATTTCATAAATTTGATGTCAACTGAAAAAAATCGAAAGGAAGAGTTCATAAAGAATTAGAAATTTTTGAGGATCAAACACAGACATGGATTTTCCAAATGCATTTGTCTAATTAAAATTTTGTAGGTTATTCTGCTGGCCTTCTTGAGTGATTATCTCATGTAAATACCCGGGCGGCCACAATTCCTAGAATTTTGATCCCGAAGAAAAAGAGAGAACCCTTAAGGATAGCGCAACTTCAGAAGATCCTTGAATCTGGAGGGTAGCGCTTCTGTTGTTCCAGAAGATCATTTGATTTAAAGGGTAGCGCTACCCTTTCTTCAACAGATTTTTGTATTCAAAGGGTCGCGCAACTTCTGCAGATTCGTGGATTCTGAGGGTAGCGCTATCCTTTCTTTAACAAAATTTTGTATTTAAAGGGAAAGGGTAGCGCAACCCTTTAATTCCAAAAATCTTCTGAAGAAAGGGTAGCGCTACCCTCAGAATCAAAGGATCTTTTGAAACAAGAGAAGCGCTACCCTCCAGATTTAAGGATCTGCTGAAGTTGCGCTACCCTCACAGGTTCTCTCTTTTTCTTTTTCCCCTTCCCCTTCTTTTTTTTCTTTTTCTCCTCCTTTTTTCTCTTTTTTCTTCTTTTTCTCCTTTTTTCTCTTTTTTTCTTCTTTTTTTTTTTCTCTTTTTTCTTCTTTTTCCTCGCGCGACCCTCTTTTTTTTCCGACGCGACCCTCTACCCTCCGGAGGATTATCCTCCGCTATCCTCCGACTTGCCCTTGTGTGTGTCGTAAGAATAAACAACATTTTAGTTGATACAGATTCCGGGATATCCGGTATCATCCTTGCCTTATTTATTAAATTTTGAGTGTTAATATCTAACACATTTCTTCTTCATCTTTTAAGGATTTATTTTTTCAAGAACCTTTTGTTTTAAAAAATTATTACAAGCAGGTTGGTTTCTTTTTCACAAACAAAAAGTAAAATATCGTCATAGATGTCCTCAATATAGTTAAAAAGATATGCTTATACGTGTATATATTCTATTTTTTAAATAAAGTTTTAAAAAAACAGTAAACAGAAGATAGACATTGCAATTTGTAAAAACAATATTTTTTTTTTAAATTTTTTACCAATTCAAAAAAATTTGATTTACGTGTGAAGACCAAAATGTTTAAAAACTAACGTTCAGCGCACCCTCTTTTTTTGTTCTCTTTTTTCAACAAAAAGTGAGAGTAAGAGAGAACAATAAAACACAAAAAAGGAACGCTTCCGCTGCTAATATTACACGCGTTCATCCTAAAAATAAATTACGCAAGAAAAAAGGTAAAAGAAATCATTTATCATCATTTACTGCGCTCCAACAACGTCGTCAAAAATGAGTACCGGCTTAGCACCAACTCCATCTTCTAAAGAAAGGGTTTGTTTTTCTTCTTGTATGTATATATATATGCTGCTTGTATATTCTTTTACAGGAAACAAAATGTACAATTTGTTCAAAAGATTTTTCATCCCCAAAAGTTTTGGCATGTTTCCATAGCTTCTGCAAGCAATGCCTTGTACATCATCAAACATGTGAAGATCGGGTAACCTGTCCACTTTGCCATGCTGAAACACTTTTAACTCCTCAACTTGGTGTTGATGGTCTCCTCAATGATTATGGTCTGCAAAATATTTGTGAACGTCGGAATCAAGCTTTAAATGGTAACATTAGTACCGATGAAGAAGATCATCAAAAAGCTGGTGGAACTCCAATTGAAGATAAAGGCTTAATCTTTGGTTCACCTTCAAGTACTTCATCATCTCCTCTTCGAGCTCGTAGTAGTTCATCTCTTCTTGATTTGGTATGTTTATCCTACTTTTTTATACCATGCAGGGCAATAACTCTAAGTGGTAGTCTTCTGTGTAATTTCACAACTATAAGAGCTAAAAAGAATGAATGACATCATGACATTTTTTCACTTGCATTAATTGGTGCAGGTTGCGGGCAGGAAACGACATGGGGGTTAAAAACTTCACTTATATTTGCTCATAACACGTTGTAAAAAACGATTCTTTTCACTTATATTTCTTTAGGTATCAAATAATAACAATGATGTTGTATGTGCTAGCTGCAAAAGCGGTGGACGTGTTAAAGCACAATGTCGCCAATGTGGATATTTATGTGATAATTGTCAAATGGCACATCTTTTTATGCATTGTTTTGAAGGTCATGAAGTTATGCCATATGTCTCAACACTTCGAACTCAAAAATCTGGCAGTGAAAGCAGCAATGGCTCTACAGCTAAAAGTAGTGCACTTTGTCGATGCTTGGAACATCGTTCTCAACCTTTGTGCTTCTTTTGTTTAACATGCAACCTTGCAATCTGTTATCAATGCACTGAAAGTGATCATCAAAGAACTTCTCATGATATTCAACCGATAGAAGCCATTGCTGATCAACAAGTTCAACGCATGGAAATGATGGTTAATGAAGCTGCCAAGAAGCAACAAGAAGTACTTGAAACTTTCCGATTCATTGATGATGCTCAAACACGTTTACATATGGCTCATCAACAAGCAATTTCTGCTGTTCATAAATCTTCTGAAACTCTTGTCAATGTCGTTCATGATGTGCGTCAGGTTCTTATTAAGGATCTTGTAGCTAAATTTGGCATGAATCAGGTAATTTTGATATGACATTATGCATAACTTTAACATTCTTGTATATTTTTAGCTTAATCTTGCTGTACTTGATGAAGAAGTTCAAAAAGTTGCCAAGAAAATGTCGCAAATGATTGAATTTACTCGTCGTCTTCTTTCACATTCATCTCCAACAGAAATTATGGTCTTTAAGCCTTTGATTGATACTCGGATTGAAAGCTTCTTAAAATATGATGCCAATGTTGATTCGGTTGAAAAGACACTCAGTCAGATGGATTCTTTTCTTCCTCTTAGTCGTGAAGCTTGCATTCCAACATTGCTTGATCTCATTGCTCAATCGGGTTTTGATATTTCAAGTGTCACCAATACAAATGGTGGACTCAATGAAGGGAACTCTCCAACCTCTTCCAATATGCCAATGAATAAGGCATCTGTTTCCCAAAATGGCTTAGCTGCTGCAATGCTTGGTACTAGTCCTGCTACCGGAGGTCTAGCTGACAATACTTCACTTTATGATAAGCTCTGGAATGTTGATGAAAGTTTTAATAATATTTCATTGACAAATGAACCAGAATATCACTTGTCTCAATCACTTCCAAATCACCTTTGTCCTCCGCGTTCCCAAATCAAGCGTCAAAAGATGATCTATTACTGTAAATTTGGTGAATTTGGTGTTATTGAAGGGCAATTCACTGAGCCATCTGGGGTCGCTGTTAATTGCCAAAATGATATTATTGTTGCTGATACCAATAATCATCGAATCCAAGTTTTTGATCGTGAAGGCCGCTTTAAATTTCAATTTGGTGAATGTGGAAAACGTGATGGACAATTGCTTTATCCTAATCGGTACTTATTTCTTCTCTACCACGATTACTGTAATAAGTATGACTTTTCAGGGTATCTGTTAATCGTGTAACTGGTGATTTTATTGTTACTGAACGTTCTCCAACCCATCAAATTCAAATTTTTAATCAATATGGGCAATTTATGCGTAAATTTGGTGCAAATATTTTGCAACATCCTCGTGGCGTTTGTGTTGATCATCAAGGTCGGATTATTGTTGTTGAATGCAAGGTAAGCTTTTTTAGTTGACTTTGCATCTATGTACAAGTTATGAAATGAATATTTTTTAGGTTATGCGTGTCCTTATCTTTGATTCATATGGGAATGTTTTGCAAAAGTTTAGCTGTTCCCGGTATCTTGAATTTCCGAATGGAGTTTGTGCAACCCCGAATAATGAAATTCTTATCTCTGATAATCGTGCTCATTGCATCAAGGTCTTCAGTTATGAAGGGCAATATCTTCGACAAATTGGTGGTGAAGGTATTACAAATTATCCAATTGGTGTTGGGATCAATGGTGATGGCCAAGTTATTGTTGCTGATAATCATAATAACTTTAATCTTACCATCTTTGATCAAGTTAGTCTTTTATATTTTTAATTTAGTATTAATGTTGATTGATAACGGTACATCTTTTTAGAAGGGAAATATGTTGAATGCATTGGAAAGTAAAGTCAAGCATGCGCAATGTTTTGATATGGCCTTGGTTGAAGATGGTTCTGTAGTTCTTGCCAGTAAAGATTATCGTCTTTATTTATATCGTTATTCTCATCCATTGACTATCTAAAAATATTATGTTTGTCGTCGCATTAGTTCTTGTTGATTATGACTTATTTTAGTTTTGTTTGGTTTTTATTATGTAATAATTTTGTTTATTATGAAATTTATTTAAGTTTATTTAATGAATATGTTTATTTTATACTTGTCTTTAAAAAAACGATGATAATTATCATAGACTCGCTTTTGTGGGATATTCTTTTGAGGATGTCTTTTTAAATGATCTTTTGTTTCGAATGCTGCAGTAGTTCCTCTTTTAGTTAAAATTTGTGATACTGTTTTTGTCAATTCTGGCTATTGAATTTAGTTAGTCATCCTTTCTGGAGTAAAAACCTGCGATTTTCGTGTTTGTTTTTCAAGAATAAGGAATTAAGTCCATGTCACATTGTGGACCAAAACATTTATTGATAGCCGTATTTTCCCAACCACTTTGGATAACTTCTCTTGGATAGGGTTTTTGAATTTTTGAGTAGACTAAAATAATAATGGTTTTCGTTACATAAATTGTGCATTTTATATTTATTTTCGAGTTGTAAATAATTTTACCACTTTTTAGTTTTGTAACTTCTTATTTTAGTTTTAGAAAAATTATTTTTTGGAAGTCAAACAATGAAAAATAAAAAATGTTGGCAAATTTTTTGTCATCAAAATTTCTTAATGTGATGTTTTAAAAGTATAACAAAACATTTATTTTTTTATTAATTAATAATATAATATATATCCTATATATACATAATAAATCGTTTGTTTTAATATAATATCAAGTGAAATATGTTGGTATAAAAAATTGCATTTACAAGGCGATCGATCAACAAGCATTTTTTTCGGAGCAAAAAACCCAATTATAACAAGAAGAAAAAGAAAGAAGAACAAGAACAAGATTTTAAACTAAACGTGCTAAAACAGTGCTTCATTTGGTAACCAAAACAGGTGATTATTTAAAATGATTTTTCAGCTTCATCTATAAAAAATTTACAAAAATATTGAGCATATATTAAATATATATAATTTGTGTGGTGTTGGTGTTGTTAGTGGTAAAGATTTTTTTCTTTCTCTTGTTGGCACAGGTAATAATTGTTTGAAAAAATAAGGTGTTTGAATAGGAAAAATAAGAAGGAACAGAACAGTAACTGATGATTAAAGAAATAGAAATATATTTATAAATTTAATAAATGTATTATAAAAAGGTGGAAAGAAGGAAGAAAGCAAGAAGTAGCATATTTATATATATATATATATCATAATATTATGTCTTTGTCATTTGATATTTTCATTATTATTTTTTCATACAAACTTTATTCCGGTTGGACTCTTCTGAGTCTCCGAGATAGGTGTCTGTCCACTGGCCCGTAATTGATTAATCCCTAAAAGTTTGTTATATTTTGAGTAAATAAAAATAAGGCATGTTAGATATGTATGAAAGTAGAAAAAAATATATATACATAAAGCAGTGGATTAAGAAATTAGCTATTTTTTGAAAATAAATAAAGTGCATAAAAGGTTAATGTAAATTAATATTCAAAAAAAAATTGATAGGAAAAAAGTAAGCAGCTTTTTAAAAAAAATGTGTTAATAAAAATAATTATTAATTATTTTCTTTTTTTTTTAAAAATTAAACAAAGCGAATTTCGTTTATATATTTTTTTTGATTTGATAATAGAAAAAAATCTACTAACTTTCTAATTCTCTTTCTTTGGCAATTCTTAAACGTCGATATGATTGTCGAAGACGGTCTGTTGCCGTTGCAGTAAGGGATGATGGATGGGTTGAATTAATTCCGGCTTGAAAAGCTCGGATAACCCGCATCTGAAAAAACACAAACTATCTATATTCGAAATATCCAAAAAAATGAAGATGAACTTAAAAAAGAACAATATTTTTGTGATTCATATATTTTGTTTTCTCTCTCTCTTTTGCTAAATTGACAACCACGAGGTTTGCACACAATTTACAAATGTGAAGAATGAAAAAAGTTTGTTTGGCAAAAAAGTAAATAAACAAAAAAAATCTTTGATTTTAAATTGGGATAGCCAAAATGTCCTTTAACGACATCAAAAAAAAACAGAGAAAGAATTATCGCTTACCTGTGTTTGAAGTCTTGTAAGACCGAGCAACCATAAAAGTTGTCCAGGTCGTCCACCATTTTGTGATGCAGTTACGCCACCCAATTCTTTGATTGTGCCACCACTAACTTCTGGGATATCATATTCACCTGTGACAAGAATGGAAGTTGGTTGAACTTCACCACGTCCAAAGGCAAAGAATTTAGGAAGAACATTACTTGGAATTGTTGCAATAACCTTAAAAAATATTTTGCATTAGCTTTCTACTTCAAGCCTCTAATTAATTACCTGTCCCCAAAGAAGTTCTCCAACCCCAAAGACAATACAAATTGACCAATGGAACCAATCAAGTGGAGCAGTTGAAACCCATTGTCCACCGAATTGTACAATAAACACTTGGGAAATTAATGTAATAACCCAGATGACACAAAAGATTGGATTTGAGAATAATCCCTTGAAGACATTTCTTTCACCATGAATTTTACGTGAATTAATTTCATTGCATAATGTCATTAAGACAAAAGTATTGAAAATTAAAGTAAAATGTTTTGATGGTGGTGCTCCAGGATCTGGCCAACGACCATTATCCAAATTTGGAATAAATTTGTCACCAAAGAAAAGGATCGCAAAAAGGATAACAAGTTGATAAATTGCATGTCCAACAATATTTTTAACCATTGTTCTTGAAATCAAGGATTTTGTTCGACCATATGGTTTCCGTTTAAGTAAATCTTCAGTTGGCATTTCTGTTGCTAAAGCCAATGATGCCAAGGTATCCATGATTAAATTAACCCAAAGCATCTGTACAGCTCGAAGGGGTGAATCATTGATTGCACACGCACCAATAAAGGCAATTGTGACAGCGACAACGTTGACGGTAAGTTGGAATTGCAAGAACTTACTAATTGAATCATAGACATTTCTTCCCCACATTACTGCTTTTACGATCGAAGTAAAATTATCATCAGTAAGAATAATATCAGAGGCTTCTTTGGCAACATCGGTACCTGCAATACCCATGGCAAATCCAACATCAGCTTTTTTAAGGGCGGGAGCATCATTTGTTCCATCACCAGTGACAGCAACAACTTCACGATTTTTAGTACTTTTTGAGTCAATAATACCCTTGACTAGAACGTATTTATCAGAAGGTTGAGCACGAGCCATAACACGTAATTTTGGCCAAATTTGATCAAGTTTTTGCTGGGATACTTGTCCATTTGAATCACGAATTCTTAAAAAATTAAAAATTGTTAAATCGCATTTTTAAGGTATTTTTTGCTAACCTGGCATTGAATTCCTTTCCTTCGAGGGCAAGAAAGTCGCCTCCAGGTTTCAGAATTCCACATGCAGTTGCAATTGATCTTGCAGTATTAATGTTATCACCAGTAACCATTCGAACAGTAATTCCTGCACGTTGACATTTTTCAATAGCTGCTGGAACTTCTGGACGGACGGGATCTTGAATACCAACAACTCCAATGGCTGTTAATCCATTTTTAACTTCATCTTCATTTTCCCAATCAGGTTCGTTTGTGATTTGAATCTAAACATATTTTTTCTTTATTTAACACTAGCTTGAATGTTGACTTCAAACCTCATTATTTTTGGCATTATTGTAAACGTAATCTTTGTATGCAAGGCCTAAAGTTCTTAAGCCATCAGAAGCCATTGGTTCAATGACATTTCGAGTTGTATCATCTAATTCTCGATCACCAAAATTAACAATTTCACCATTTTTTCCAAGCATATATTTACATCTTGATAAAATAATTTCAGAGGCACCTTTTGCATAAACCCGATATCCAGCATTATCTGGTAAATGAATTACTGTCATCATAGATTTTCGTTCAGAATTAAATGTGTAAACCTAAATTTTACTATTTTAAAGCAGCCAATATTGACTGGGATATTTTTGTACCTTAACAAGATCATGTTCAGTAATTCGATTTCTAATATCTGCATAACTTTGTCCAAGATCAAGTACAAAACCAAGTAAGGCACATTCAGTTTTGTTTCCAAGCTAAAAAACATGGAATTGTTTAAAATTAAATTTTTATTGAGGATATATGAATCATAAAAAAATTGAAAGCTTATTTTATTTTCTTTTGCTTTATTATTCATTATTTTACCGTGAAATCAGTTGCAGCTGTGCACACATTTTCTTTTTGCTTTATTGAAAGTTAAAAATTCAGAAAAAATAAACAAAGCAATAATTTTTTTGGAGATTTATCCTGGATTTTATTATTTTTTTATTATTAAAAACATAACCGAAAAATGAAATATGTTCTTTTTATATTTTTTATTACCCATTTTTTGATTTCTTTAAATAGTGCTGAACTTTCGTTGTCTATTATTAAACGGCAAGCTGTTCCAGCTCCATATATTTGTGGATCAAATAGTTTTCGATTTTTTTCTTATCAACGTTTGTATAAAAAAGTTTTTTTGTAATTTAAGAGAAAACATCTTTGTTTTAGCTTGTAACTTTCAACCTGTTTGTCCAACAGGTGGTTTTAAAATGAATCAACCCTGTGTCACTGACAATGACTGCTTCGTTTTTAATGCTCAATGGAGATGTGTAAACAGTTTCTGCTGTTCACCTCCACAACTTGATCCAAATCCTTATACTCCTGTACCACCAAGTGGACCATTCTATGACAGTGGGGCTGCAACTATGGAAACTACTTTTAACGCTATTCTAATTACTGTTTTCACAATTGTCTTTTACTTTTGGAATTTATAAAAAAGTTTTTTTAAAACATAAACATACTTGTGTTCTTTGACCACCTGGTTGAGTGGCTTCAATAATTTGTGTACTGTATCCTCCATTTACGGAAATTCCTTCAATTAGCATACTACGAGTATTTTCATCAAGTTGGTCAAATTGTGGAGGAGTTTCACGATAAAAACGTTCTAAAACAAAGCGACAATTATGAGATTAGTAGTCTTTAATCATTTGATTAAAAAAATTTACCATTTAAATAACTTTGAACAACTGTCATTCGATTGGTTGTAAGGGTCCCAGTTTTATCTGAGCAAATACTTGTTGCATTTCCCATTGTTTCACAGGCATCAAGATGCCGAACCAAATTATTATCTTTCATCATCTTTTTGACTGAATATGTCAATGCAAGGGTAATAGCTAATGGTAAACCTTCAGGTACAGCAATAACCAATACAGTAACACCAATAATAATAAAATTGACAAAATGTGAAACATCTCCTGCTTCAAAGGCTCTTCCCTTTACAAGATATGCAGTTACACAAAATCGAACAATTAAAATGATAACAGTTGCTGCGGCAACAACTGAACCAATATAACCAATTTGAATGGCAAGATTTGAAAGTTTTCCTTGTAAAACGGATTTTGTTTTTCCACCTTCTTCATTTGCTGCTTCAGAAGCCGCTTCAGCTGGGGTTGGCATTGCATCTTTTTCTTTCTTTTCACCATCAAGTCCATTCACTTGAATTGATGTTAAAGTTGTTGGGGCTTCATTTTGCACTTTGATTTTTTCTGCTTCTTTTTGTTCTTTTTTCTCTGATTTTGTAGCACCGAGAAGAGTCATAATAATACCCGTTTGTGAATTTACTCCGACTGCCGTAATCACCATTCGTCCACTACCCTCCATTGCATGAGTACCTTAAAAAGTATTGATTTTTTTTGAAAATTTGAAAAGTCAATAAAATTATTTACCCGAAAGCAAGATAGGATCAGTATCAGGACTTTTGCGAATTAAATCTGATTCTCCAGTAAGTGAAGATTCATCCAATTTAAGATCATTACTTTGAATAACAATCCCATCAGCTGGTAATAAATCACCATATTTTACACGTGCAATATCACCAACAACTAATTCATGAACACTGATATCAACTGCTTGTCCATCTCGGATAACAGAGAATTTATGTTCGGTATCAATTTTGGATTGAAGGCCACGAAATTGTTTTTCTTTTGTCCAATCATTTAATGCTGTCACAAGAACAACCACAACAACGGCAACCAAAATTGCAGCACCTTCAATCCAATTTGCAGATTGTTCTGAGGCATCTTGATGGGCTCCAGTTCCCTCTGGTGGTTTGTAGAATGACAAACCAAGTGAAACAACTGCAGCTATTAAAAGGATAATAAGAGTAATATCCTATAATTATTTATAATATTAATAATTATAATAATAAGGAAGCATGTGTTTTTTATTTATTTGTATTTTACCTGTATGGCTTCCCATGCAAGTGTTAAAAAAGATTTTGATGGAGTTGGAGGAATTTCATTTTTGCCGAATACTGTTCGTCTTTTATTTAATTCTGCATCAGCACTTGATAATCCATGTGATGGATCAGTCTTAAGTTTTGCACAAAGTCCCGTAACTCCACCATATGTTGTATTTATCTAAAAGATCATCGATATAAAATTATATTTTTAAAAAATTAAACAAATAAACTAATAAAAAATAATAACAGAAATGTTTTTTTACTGATAACAGAAGTTTCACACATCATTCTTTATGTTTTATGTTTTTTGGATGGAATTCAAACGAAAAAAAGGGTTCTACAGTAAACTTCTCTTTTAATATGTTTACGTCTTTTTATAAATGTTATAAAAAATAACTGTTTTTTTCGTAGCAATTTTAATCTTATCTAAGGGATTAAAATCTTTTTCTCGTCAAATCTCTCTTTCTATTTTATTCCTTCTTCTTATATTGATTTCTTCTTCTTCATCTTTATTTTAAACCAACCTTTTCGAGTGCTTCATTTCCTCGATGTTCCATAAGCTGTCGCAACTCAGCAAGTGTGACTTCAAAATCAGAAGCTGACATCTTTGTAAATTATAGGCAAAAAGTAATAAATATTAGAGCACCAATTCAAATATAAAAAAAATAACGGGAAGGAAAAATTCAAAAATATAAAAATTTAACAAGTTTAAAAAATTTTTAAACGTAAATTTTTATAAATTTTATAAGAAAACAACAATATATCTGTTTCGTCGAATAATAACGTAGCGTTTTTCTTCTTCTGTAATTTTTTGTATTTATGGTGTGAGCATGTTCAATAAAATTGCGACTTCTTTAAAATATTCTTTCCACTTTCGTCTTCCTTTGTTTATCTTTTTAATAATGAACACAGAAGCTTGTAAAAATTTTCTGATGCACCCGCGTATGAATTCTCTTGATGAGAACAAAATTAATGGAAAAAAAAAGATTCTATAAAAAATGAATCAAAAATGAGTGTCAAAAAAGTGACTTATATATATATGTGATAAAAATCGCGAACATAAAAAAACATAAACAACATAAAAATTTTACGTCATTATAATTTTGATAACCACGAAACTTAATCACTAAAATCATGAGGTTGAAAAAGATCATCAACAAAATAATATAAGTTATTTTTTTTTAACCAAAACTGGAACTTAACAAGAAGATGAATAGTTAGTTTAAAAGAGCGGTTCTGATTCATCGATATAAAAAAAGTTTAATCATGACTTAAAGAAAAAAATGGCAATACCAGCATTTTTTTAAATCTTGAAAAAATTGAATATAAAATAAAGGTCAAAGCATCTTGAATTTTTGCTTACTTTCGAATATTTTTTTCGAAAGCCCAAAGGGACATTTTTTTGCCGCGTTTAACATGTTAATCCTGTGAATACGCGTTCAAATGAACCGTAGAGCTAAGAATAAGAAGACGAAGACGAAGCAGGAGATGAAGAAGACTCTCCCATCGAAAAATAAAAAGCAGAAAAAAAGTAAAAAAGAACTGAAAGAAATTTTTTTTTCAATTGACTAATTTAAATTTTTACAATCGGATTACATTTTTTTATTTATATTATAAAAAAAGACATTGAATGATCTACTTTTTATGTAAATCAATATGAAACTACTTTACAAAGAAAAAGAGTGAAAGTGATTGAAATCACTGATAAAATTTAAAAATAGAGGACTAAAGTATCTAAAAAAACATCAAGGTAGCAAAGTTTTTCCACCTTCGCTTATATGTGATCAATCAAAAAAATTTTTTTTGTTTTTGTTTCTCAAGGTTATTAATTGAGAAGATGAATATAATGAACAAGAAGAGGAATCAATAATAAATTTTTTTAACCCCTTAAGGGGCAGCAACAACAAAAAATATATTTAAAACAGAGTAGAAAAATGTAGAAAAAGCGGAAGCAAGCATCGTCGTCTAATCGTTTGACAGGAAAGTAAAAAGGAATTTTCTTATTTATTTCCACCTTGGGCAATTTCATTCGTTAAGAAACAGAATAAATTTTTTTCCCAGATTTAAAAAAGTAACCTTTTTTTGAAATGTGAAAAAGAGAAAGTTGGAAAACACAATTGAATACAAAAAAATAATATTACGGTCTATGGCAAAAAAAACCGAAAAAATAGGCGGATAAAAAAGTACAAAATTTTTGGGAAAAAAAACTTTAAATAAATTAAAATATAAAAAAGGTGCTGCTGTCATAAAAAAATAGTATTAAAATATTCATATGAATAATAAAAAAAACTTTAATTAAGTTTTTACGTGAAAGCACATTTTTGACAGTAAACCATTCTTTTTTTTCGACAAAAATTTCGATAGCCTTTTAAAATTGTATTTTGGTAAAGTATAAAGAAAAAAATTTTGGAAAAAAAAATTTTTCATTTTTTTTTTCAACTCTTGGAAGAAAATAGAAGCAAAATATGAACGTTTTGATGGCGCGCCATCAACGATGGTTACAAATGCATCGAAGCGTAGCTGAGCAAAAGAAAATCGCACATTTCCGCTAAACAAGGTTTTCGGTTTTTCTTTTTTTGAGTGGAAGAATAACACTATATAACTTACCAAAAAAACACAATTGTCCAAGAAAAAAATGTTTATGCTTAATGCAGTGTAAAATGTAAACTTTTTTGGAAGGTGGAAAAAAAAGAAGTTTTCCTTTTTGGATATTTAACAACAAAAAAGGTGTTAATATCAATAATACTTTAGTTTTTTCTTTCTACTTTTTTCAGTTATTGAGAAGTAGGAAGAGATTTTATATTTTTTCTAATGTCTCGTGGGATTATTAGGCTTTTTTTTTACTTTTACTTTGTTCTTTCTTTTTGTTGTTAATAATTAGAAGGATATCAAGTTTTAAAACTACGATTGAAAAAAATGCAAGTATTCAGAGAAAGAAAAAAAACTCTCATGGGGAAAATTATTACCGTAATATTTGTGGGATACCTTTGTACAGTATTCCTTTTTTTGCAAGAAAGTGACGTTATCTCTTTTTATTTTAGGACAAAAATGAAAAAAAGAAGAGAATTTTTGTAGTCCAAAAGAAAATGAAGAAGCGCAAATATACATGTACTCTATCAAACAAAAAAAAGAAAACGAAAAACAATGAAACATGAAAAAACTTTTGATTCATCAAAAAACGAAAAAATATATAAAAACATTCACAGCTTTTTTTGTTGTTTTCTTTTTTTTTCTCTCTCTCTTCTCCCTCAATCGTAAACAACAACAACAATAATAATAATAATCCTTATCAGTGCAAAATTATCATTAAGTGTTTAAAGATTTTAAAAACAAAACAGTTAAATGAGGAGTAAAATGAAATTTGAACCCCCGCATAGCATTGCCTTCCTTTTTGTCTCACCAGTTGGCCGTTGCCATGGGATGCTTTAGAATTTTTTTGCGCAGCAAAATCCGGTAAAGAAGGAACAAATTGAAAAATGAGTTGTCTTTTTTATTCTTTTATTTTTTTCTATTATATTTTTTTTCTTACCTTCTTTTTTTTCTTCGCATTTTTCTGGACAATAAAATAAAGTTTTTGTAAAGGTCAGTAAATTTAATAATATGTTTTCGAAAAAATAAAAAAACAATTAAGTTTATTAAAAAAGAAGAGAGAAGGAAAAAGAAAAAAGTATTATTAAAAGTAGGGGTATGAAACATTTTAATTTCTAAAATGAAGTAGTTCAATTTATGCTTTGTTGAACCTATTAATTTTATTAAAATGCAATGAAGCTCAAAAAACTGGGGCCCAGGCATTTTTTTCTTCTACTTTAAATTGTTGTACAACAAAAAAAGATACATAAACATGTTTATGGAAAAGCAATAAAAAAAAGCTTCTGGAAGAGGAAAAACGTAATTTTAAGGATCGTTTTGTTGTAATTTAGAATATATATCTTTGCAGCCCCCTTCTTTCATAACAATGAAATTCTTTTTTTGATTTATATTTTGAGTTTTTTTCCAAGAAGCATAATAATGGAATGTGCCATTGTTGAAGGGGGAAAAAAGTAAAAAAAAAAGTGTGGAGGCGCTTCGGCATCGAAATGCACTTCTTTCCCGCCAAAAAAAACGCACTCAAGTTCCTCAATTTTCTGAAGGTGCGGCCAGGTTAAATGTATCCAATGTGTGAAATAAAAAAAAAACGAAATTTGTATGTTCAACACCCTGGGGGCGAAATGAATAAAGGGAAAAAAAAAATGGTTTGTCCCCCAGAATTTTTCTTAAAATAAAACATGCAAAAAATAAGCGTTTGAGAACAATTACAAAACGTTGTTGCAGTATTTTTTGTTAATTTTTTTCTTTTCTAAACTCAAAAAGTACCTTACAAAGTTCCGTGATTGAACTTGACCTTTACTGGACGAATAAGGTTTTAAGGAAGTCGTAAAAAATAAGAAAAAATAAGGACAGCAGCACCTTTTAAGCGATGGTAATTTATTTTAGTCGTATGACAGTCAAAAGTGTTACAAAATCATTAAACCGCTGAAAAAAAAGAGAAAAAAACAACTCAAAAATGCATTAAAAAAATAAGAAAACAGATGAAAAATTTGTAATTCATATTAAATTTATAAGATTGATGACGGTAATTCCACCTCAATCATTATTTTTTTGTTTAAAATAATTATATTTTTTATTTTCTCACTCAGAAACATTAAAAGTAATCATCTCTTAAAAATTAATGATAAAAACAAACGTTTAATAAAACTTTTAACAAAAGTATACCTGCAAAAAATCCTCATAAATTACAGAAGAGACAAAGCATACTAAAAATGGTTATGTTTTATACAATATTTTTTATCAAACAATAAAAGTTAATTAAACATTTTTAAACCATTTTATGTTCTTTTTTTGTTCAAAAATTTTGACATTGGTGTCGCATCAAATCGGAAAAGGTACTCATTGACTAAAACCTGTTTGACGTCAAAAAATATATATTTGATACATGAGATCTGCATAAATTTCAATTAATTTCCATTCTTGATTGCCCCGACTTTTTTAGTCGTCGCTGTTGTCGACAATCTATGCACTTGGAAAAAAGGAAAAAATGGCGCTACAGAAGCTAAATTTTTTTGTTGTTGAAAAAGTTTGATAAAAATTGTGATTTGTGTTATTTTTAACACCGAAAAAAAGGGAAAGTGTTGCGTCAAACGATAATTAAATCTTATATTTTAGGGCAACTTGTTTTTTATATGCAATGTAAAATAAATCAATATATTCAATTTTTATTTCCCAATTTTATAATACCCCCCAAATATATATAAATAAACGAATGTCGAGAATATAAATGTAGTGGCAATAAAAAAGGAAAAAAAAAGAAATACCTTAATCGTTTTAAAAAGTTAATTGTGCACGTGAATTTAAATTTTTAGCAAAACACAAAATGTTACAAAATATGTGAAACATATTTTTTTTTGTATTTCTTACTACTACTTTTATAGAACAAAATAATGTCTTAAAGTTGACCTGTTTTTCCATATTTTTTTCCGAAAAAGCATGCATTCTTTATAGAATATATCTCTCTCCTCTCAGTTATGGTTTTAGTCGGGGTTCGAAAAAAAAACGAATTGAAATATATTTCTTTTGTCAAAAATTCTGGACTTATAAAGGTAGCTTTTTACCCAGAAATGAAGGGTTTAAAAAGTGCCCATAAATTTTAAAAAAGTGAAAGAAATATATTTATTTTTAAGGCTTGTTTCGTGTTATAATTAAGTTAGACAGAAACAATAACAACAACAACAACATGAAAAGGAGAAGAGGAAATGGAGAAAAGATGTTCTACAAGATAAATGACTAAAAAATGCTCAAGGGAATAAATGTAAAGGCCTGCAAATTGCAAAACAAAAAAGGGAGAAGAAATTCATTGGTTCCTCTCCAAAAAAGAAGAAGAAGCTTTGATGCATATTCTATTTAAGAAATAAAACCGGAACCTTTTAACCGCTGGTTCTTAGACTTTTAGAAATTCTATAGCTTTGAATATTAAAGCGCTCCGTCTTCTTCTATTTTGAATATTATTTTCCATGAAAAAACCATATTACTTTTATTTATAACATTTCAGCATCAATTAAAAAAGCGGTAACGGCTTGGACAAAAAATTTTTTTGTGTTATTTAATTAATTACTTTTAAGCCATTTTTTTTGGGGGGGGGGGGGGTTAGAAAGTGAAAGGCAGCAGTCAATTCTTCTGGCTGCTGCCGGTACTGCAGCTTCTGAAGGAAGAAATGTTATCTTTTTTAAAGAGCCGCTACACTTTTTTTTTACTGTGCAGCAGGCCTGCCTTCTGGGCAACAAAAATGACAAATTAAACCATGAAGAAGATGAAGGGCGAGACACCAAAAATGTCAACAAAACAGAAACGTAAAAAACAAGATCGTTTTTTTTGCTGTTAAAAGTGAGGGGAAGCAAAACGAAACGTGATACTGAAATACAAGTAAGAAAAACAAAAGGGAAAGAACAGGAGAAGATAGAATCCTATCGGCGAAGGTATAAAGGGTAAAAGGTCGTTAACGGCAAATCAACAAAAATAAAAATGTCTTAACTTTTTAAATAAGGCACATATCAAAGAATAGATGAAAAAAAGGAAGAGAAAAAAACAAACATCAAAAAAAATATTTTGTTAAAACAAAAGTTACTTTTGTCAAAAAAAAGTTGTGTTTTGAAAAAAAAGCGGAAGAAGATTCTTTCTTCCTTTTTTTACGCTAAAATTATATATCCATGATAAAATAATATAAATCCAAACAAAAGTCATTTTCAAGGGGACAACTTTTTGACGACATGAGTGCATGCAATTACTGTGGAATAAAACAACTCATAAAAAGGTTACTCATTTCAGTCCCTCCATCTACTATTTTTATTCCTCTTTTGGAAAACAAAAAAAACTTTTTCTCTTCTACTTTTTTACCTGCCACTCATATCCCCCCTCAGCTTGATGGATGATGAATCGTTGTTGTTGTTCTTCCTTTTTTTGAGGGAGCTATACCTGATTCTTCATATTTTTTCAAATACAAAAAAGAATTGAAATACTTTGTCACTCCAAGAAGAATTTTCACATCATCATCAGATTTACCCTATTAACGATAAGCAAAACTTTTATTTTTCTGTAAATTTTTCAAAAGCAAAACCATCTGAAAAAAAAATATAGATGGTCCCCGATCGCCGGTTGAATCCGCTTAAAATTTGGGGTTCGTTTTTTCTTCCTTTTGTCATCTGGGCTATTAAGCAACCCATATTTGTTTGAGACATAAAAAAATAAAGCTCTTTTTTGTTATTTTTTTTCAAAATTTTTTTAGTCATTTCTTAAAAATTGCCTGTTCATTTTTGAACATGATGTCTTACCCGATGGTCATCATCAAATTCATTAAATTTTGGTTATTTTCAAAAAATTTATTATTATTTTTTGTTGTTTTATTTTTGCTCTTCCTCCATTTTATAAACCTGTTAGATCGAAAAAAAAGTAATAATAATGATCTGAGCACAAATACGTTTAGAATTGTTTTTTTTTGCTCTTTTTATTTATTTTCCCCAACCAAATTTGAACCTGACCGAATTGCGTCAATGAAACGTCGGCGAAGAGAAAAATAGAGAGAGGAAATACATATAGAATGAGGGGGGGGGGGGATGCATTTTGGTGATTAAATAAATGAAATGATTTATAATCAAATAATAATATTAAAAACAATAAGTTCTTTCTTTTTATTGCAATACTTAATATAAACCGATATGAAACACAATTTTTGTCAATTCAAACATTATTAATTCAAAGGTGTAATTTTTTTGAAAGATCGTCAATTAAAGATACAATGATTATTTAAAAATACACATATAAAAAAACAAAATCAAAATACTGAAAAGGAGAAGAAAAATGTACATAAAAAAGAATAAAAACCTGTCTTTTTATATTTGAGCAAATGCTTATATGGTATATTACCGTTTTCTCGAAACTAACCCAAAAAAATTATAAAAAAATTATATTAAAAATCTCTATAGTGATTAATTAAATATAAAAATGCATAGAAGGAACAAAAAAATTTTTTGAGGTACAAGAAACCATTTTGAAAAAAAAGAATTTTTGAATTCGAAGAAATACAAATTTTTCACACCTGTTTTCCTTTCATCACACACCGACTACATTTTCTTAAGCGATTACGCATTGCAGCAAATTCAGCTTTTGCTGGACCACTTTCAACAACATATTTTTCATAATGCCCACAATCAGAATAATATCGTAATTGATCCAATGAACCATGTTCAGTTTTTTGTTTCATTGCTTTCACTTTATTGACAGATGAAACTTTTGCAGATTTTAATGCTGTAAATCTCTCTCGAACAACCATATCAACAAGTTTTCTATTTCCTGCTGAATCTGATGAATGAACAGAGGAACTTGTTGAGGATGGAGCTGGAGGAGGATAATCCAAAAATGGGTCAATAAGGCGACAGAGACGTGAATCGGCCGCAAGTCTGTTATAAATTGGGAAACGAGATTGTAGCATCCGAACAAGAACTAAAACTTGAACTTCTTTCAGTGGATGAATTCTGATAAGTCCCCAAATTTTATCTAATAATTCATCAAATAATTCAATTGTTGTTTTAGTTGGTGGAGTTTGTGCTGTAGTAATTGAATTTCGAGTTGAATTTCCATTTCGATCATCAATTTTTTGAACAATAGGAGGAGTATTTCTGTTTAATTCTAAACAATAATATTTCTAAAAAATATCTATTACCGTAATGCAAACCTTGTCGAAGACTTTTTGTTGAACCTTGTAAACTTCCGCCACTTCTTTGAGGTGAAACAACTGTCAAAGTTTTACTGGGAGTATTTGGACCTGATGGACCATCCCTGAGGAGATTAGTTTCTTCACAAATTGAACACAACACATCTACGGCATTATAAATATCTCCAGCAAAAAGATGTATGTGTACTAATGCAAAAACTGGCACAGGATGTTTGACAAGATACCGAGAAATTAAAGCTAACGTTTGTTGATCAGCATTTTGTAAGAAATACATTAAACTATGTTCTCTTTGGGTATAAGATGCAGCTAAAACAATATTTATTAATATCTTTTATTATTTAAAAAAGACTGCTTACACTGATTAACTGCTGTTTGAAGTCCGGGTAAAGCTGTTGGACGAACAACACAATTATCATTGGGTAATTCAACAGCTTTGGATTCTTTGTTTGCTCGTAAAAATACTTTTCTTTGAACTTCCGCTTTCTTTGTAAAGCCAAGGCCAAGTTGTGACTTATCATTTCTTCCCCAAACAAAGAGTCGACCACATGATGAAACTGCCATTGTTGTGCAACGACCTAAATTTCTTTCATTTAAAAGACTTTATAAATACGCTATTATTAATATAAAACCTGCAACAACATATTTCCATTTTGTATCAGCTGGTTCAATAAGCTTCCAAGGCTTTTCTTTTTCAACTTTATTTCCATGTCCAAGTTGCATATCAAGACTTTTACCCCATGTATATAGTTCACCATCTTTTGTTAATAGGGCATTATGAGAGTAACCTGCTGAGATTTGTACAATTGGGGAAGAGGTTGAAGGCCATGTATGAATGATTGAAACTTGCATGTACTCTTTTCCTAAATCAGTTTTCAATTTCTTTGTTGGTGATCGAATTCCTGCTGCCCGCTCTTCATTTCCTTTTGTTTCTTTTGGCGGTGGTGGGGGTGGTGGTGGAGGAGTTTCAGCAACTTCGGGTGGACTATCTGATGTTTTTTCTAAAAAAAAAATTTTTTTTAATTTTTAAAGTTTAAAAAACTGTTTACTTTGTTGTGTTCGAGTTGTACTATTAAAACGTTTGGTTAAAAATGCCCTCATTCTTAGGGTATGTGGTGCAATCCCCCATTGATAAATTCGTCCACTTTCTCCAACGGCAATTGAATGAAAATATCCACTTGATAAAAGTTTTACGGGTTCTGCGATAGGAATATGTATAAGAGATTTGCATTTTGTTGGATACAAATGTTCAACAACATTAATGAGATTTTGTGGATCAATAGCAAGCTGCCCAAAAGAAACTGCGCCGCACCCATAAACAATGCCATTACTCATAAGAAAGAGAGAATGAGCATAGCCTAAAGCAATGGAAGAAATTTCAACATCCAATGGCAGCACAGTCACTTTAGAAGGGATTGTGCGGCATTCAAGGTCATTGTCTTCAATTGACATATCAAGAGCTAACTGCCCATACATTGACCAACCCCAAAGAAAAACTTCATTTCTTTCATTGATTAGGCCAGAATGATAATGACCAGAAAATATTTGTTTTGCTCGTCCATAATTATTATGAATTTCCTAAAAAAACAAATATTTGTTTTGGGTCATTTTATTGTTGTTAAAATATTAATATTACCATTGGAGTCGAAATTAGATTTTTATTTCCTGTTCCACATTGACCGTAACGATTTCTTCCACAAGTATAAACAATTCCAGATGCGCCTAAAAGTAGGATATGTTCAGTTCCGCATGCAACTGCTACTATTCTTAATTCTGATTCATTATTATCGGCTTGAATAGTAAAAAGCTTTTCAGGATGTAAAGTTGTTTTAACTGCAGCGCCTGGAGGCTTAACAGGAGATTTTGGAGGTTTTATACTTGTTGATTTCTTTTTAGTTTCTGTACGAAACTTTAAACTTCCAGCAGTAAATTCTCCCCAAAAATATGGTGTATCATCATCACTAATTGCAACCGCACAATTTGAACCAGTGGCCAAGGGGACAGGGTCGATATTTAATAGTGATGATCGATCTTCATGAATTGAATATAAATATTTTACGGTAGCAATCGCATAAATCATTAAAGCAGAACTTGGAACTCTAAAGTATTATAAAGTTTGAGTATTTTTGTTAAATCCTTTTAATGATAATTTCTCACTTTGATATTAATGTTTCACCAATGTTAGCAAAAAGAGCTAATTGGGAGGGTGAATCAACGTCATAGAGACATGTGCAAACTTTTGTAAGTAATGGTGCAGCAAGGGATTCAATATTTGACCAAAGAAGAAAGGAAAGACATTGTGCAAGTTGATTAGCTTTTATAACTTTCAAGGATGGAATTTCCATTAAATGATTAGCTACCATTTCAGAATATTGTGCAGGCTCTTTTGAAAGTAAAATACAAATACATGACCACATTTCTTGTTTTAACAAAAGTTTAAAAACTTCTTTTGATGCATTACATTTGGTAAAGCATTTTCTAAAAAAGCAAGACGTGTACATTTTTTTTGGCACTTTTTTAAGTAAATTACTTTAGTTGTTCTTCAATAGCATCTTTTTCAGTGAGATCATCTTGTTTTACAATTCTTTTCAGCTTTACAACATACACCTCCAACAATGCTGCCCAATGCTTTGGATCTCGTTCACATCGAGCAGTAAGAAATGGAATAATTAAATCAGTTTCATTAAAATCTGATAAAATTTGAATAATATTCGCCATATCTACTTGAACTTCAAGTGTTAATGCTAATGCTCCATTAAGTTCACATTCATTATTCATTGATTTTGTACGCTTTTCCAGGGCAACCCGTAACAATGTTTTTGCCATATCTTTTGGATCTCTTTGAAGATTTGTTGCAATTTCTTCTAACATTTTTGCAGAAAAATACTCTTCTGCAATACAATTTAAGGCTAATTCATTGATGGATCTAAAATTGTAAATTTTAGGAAAATATTTTAAGTAATAATAATAATGACTGCTTACAAATTCGGTCTGCATACAATCATTTTCTTTTCAGTAACAAAAAAGCAATCATCTAATTCATCGGACATACTTATCACTGGAACAATACCTAATAATCTATCATCTAATTTTGTGACTAATACTGAACAAGCTTTTCCCGTATCTTTATTCTGCAAAAGTTACTGTAGATTTTTTTTAATGCAATATATAATTAAACTTACTAAAAAATGCAACCGTAACCAAATGCTATTTGATTCTGTAACACATATAAGAGCCTTTTGATTAAAATAAGTAAGCCATGTATTTTCTGGGATTTTTAAGGAGGATCTGGGTTGTTGATTTATAGATTCAAATGATGGAAATATATTTACCTAAAATATATCATACTATTTTAAATTTATAATTATTTTATAATTACCATATTCTCTTTAATATTTAAGGCAGTAATACATCCATCGGTAGGTTGACAAGAATACTTAATTTCTGGGATACTATCAATTTCTTCAACTGCAACATGTGCCAATGTCTCTCTAATTGAACATCTTTCTGATTCAACTCTTACAATTACTTGAGCACCAGTGAAATGCGTTATCTAAATTTTTTATATCTCTGTTATACAATATCTGTGAATACTGTAAAAATACCAGTATAAAAGAATCTGTTGTATCAGAATAGAATTCAATATTACCAATTGAATGATCTCCAAGAATTGAAGAAATTTGCATTCTTAGAGCTAAATCAACAATATATATTTTTCCTGCTTTATTTCCATATGCAATATGTGGCTTATTTGTGAATCTTGAATTAAAAGCAGTCACACAAGTTGGTAATCGAAATATTGCTTCAGAATCATTTTGATCAATTTTAATTAATGTTGGAGCTGTACAAATATTATTTGATACACCCCAATTTACATCCTAAAAATTTTATCTTCTATGATTTGTTTGAGTAATTTTTTAGTTAACAAACAATTAAAGCTTTAATTGGAAGCATAAGCAATGAGCCATCAGATTGTACCAAAACCACAACAGATGCATCTGGGGTAATTGCAACAAGAACAGGTTCACACCATTCATGATAAATTTCATGTGCTGAGATTGTCTCTAATTTTTGAGTACTGCCTGTTTTATAATAAGTAATTAAATTTCCTGTAAAAAAAGATGTTTAAATGTTATATAATTTTTCAAAAAAAGTGTTAATATCAACCTTTAGAAGTTAATGAAATAACAAGAAGAAAATTTTCTTCTGAAATGTATGTATAATCAAGGATAGTTTCATTTGGTAATTCTGTTGCAGTTATGGCACATATATGAAAAGACATTCTGCTTCCGGCATTGAGTATGATAGATGTAAATGAAGAAGGGGGAAAAACAAATTCTTTCTTTCTTTCTTCTTTTGTGCTTGAATATAAAAGCAATAATTTTTTTACGCGGCAAATCGATCACACACAAAGCAGCAGCAGCATTTGAAAAAGAGAAAAAAAAGTGAAACAGAAAAAAAACAACAAATAACAGAGATAGTCAAAAATAACTAACTATCAGTTAATGAAACAAAAATTATTTTGTGTGACAGAAACAATTGTGATCCAGCTGACTTTATTCGTTTTATATTTTTGTTTTAAAGATCTCTTTTTTTATATGTGCTTCAAAAGATAAAGCAACAATAAATGATGAAGGAATAAAAAAAGAGAGAGAAAGAGTAAATCTCAGATGGATAGCATTCTTTCGTGTGCTTTTTTTTTGTTCGTTCCCCCTTTTTTTATGCCCAGGAAAGCAAAAAAAGAAAGAAGGCGCTCATCATGCGCGTAAAGTGTTCTCCAATGAAGGTTGAAATAAAATTTTTAACAATAAAAACAGCAGTGTTCTCTTTAGGAATGCATGTAAGTAATTTATAAAAAAAATGAAGTACAACAACTCATTTGTCAGTTTTAATCCAAATATCAATTCATCCTTTTTTTGCTATTTAATTCAAATTTCAATGGGATAGAAAGAAAGATTAGTAATATTTTAAAGAACAGAAAATTGACAAAAAAAATGTGTTTTTGAACTTATCAAACAGAAGCTTAGATTTTTAATTAATGGTATCATGAATGCAAATTTTTTGCAGATTTTTTTTGCAAATTCTCTATATCTTACAAAGATTAGTTTTTGCAAATTGCAATGAAATGTGTGTATTTGTTTTTAAACCAATCAACAGAAAAACAATTTTTTATATGGCTTCTTTTCAATGCTAACATGTATATTTCTTAATTTGAAAAAAAATATAAACCCCTGCTGGAGTTATAAATTTATGAAAAAAATATATATGTGTGAATTCCATAAATTTCTAACAAATTATAGGTTATTTTTAGAGTTGCTGCTGCTGCTGTTATTATACCCTTTTTTTTTAAGTTTTCTGAGACTCAAGCAGATTTTTTTATTTAAATTAAAAATAGGGTTGTACAAGTTGCAGAAGCTGTAATTTCTTGTGTAATTAAACTTTAAAAAAATTAATTTAAGTTTTCAAGAGTACAAGCGCTGTACTTTTGGAAGGAAAAAGCACCTTTCGTTTAGAACATAAACAAAGCCTTAATGATGTTTGATTGTTCAAATCCTAATATTATTACTGTCATTAGTGGATATGGATTTAAGAAGGGATATTGTTAAAAATGGTATTGTATAAACAATCGCACAATGTTGAGATTGACCATAGCTTTTTTGTTGCATTTTTAATTCTGAGTCATTATATTTTTAGTTTTGAAATAAGTTACCTTTTTTTGTATCTTTAAAAGTGCAAACTTATTTTTTTCTAACACTTTTACTTCATAATTGTGCCATCAATGTCTTTATTTATTCAAGTGAACAATACACCACATTAATGATAACACAACTATGTTTTTATATTTTTTGTGGCTAAATAAAAATACACTAAAAATCTCCTAATCTTTCCTTTTCACCATTTTTACATTACCAACGGTTGACGTATTTTCTTCTTCAAAATATACTGTGTATTTATAAATAGTAGCAAAAAAAGTATATAAAAATGTCTCACGAAAAAATATTAATTTTAAGAGAAAATTCTGCTTTCTAATTTATTCATCAAAAGAGGCACATTTTATGCTTGCTTAAATCTTTTTTTAAAAAAGGCTGTAAAATTTAACTTTCAATAATAAAAAAAATTTTTCTCCAAAAACCGCTTTTTTTCGTTTAAGCTTCAAAAAGTTTATGGTAAGTGATGACGTTCAAAAAGGGCTTTTTGAAGAAAAAAAGATTTTTGTATCCGAAATTTTCTTTTTCATCTTTTTTTCCATGGAAAATCCGTTTTCAACGTGCGAAAAAAAGAACAAAGAAAAGAATGAATTTTGTTCTTTTTTTGTAGAAAATTTATTTAACATGGTTACAATGTTATATTTTTTTTTAAAAAATGTGTCGTTGAATGAGGTAGTTAAGGTTCTGACAATTTAGTAAATGTCTTTTTCTATATTCTCTTGAAGGCGGTTAAAAGACAACAACAAACTTCAACAAAAATGTAGCACCTTATTCCATTTTTCACTCACTCTCTTTCTCTCTCTCACTCTTCCTCTAACTCCCTTATTAACTTTAAAAAATATAAGAAAAATATTGTCATTTTTCTTTAAATATCTCTGTAATATTTTCGTAAATGTTAAAAATAGATGTATTTATTTATTATCTAAGAATGAAGAATAACATTTTTCTTACACTTTTAAGATATAAGATATTGCACGCGCTCCGCGTTCATTGATGCTTAATATTTTTCTCCTTTTATATATGAATATTTTTTATTACTACTACTACGACTACTACTACTACCCTGGGCTTTTCAATACGTATTATACCTAAATATATGCTAAGCTTAAATGGTGCAATTTCCAGTTTTGCCTTTTCCCCTTCATTTTCTTTCTTTTTCAGTCTCCTCATTTTAATAGATTAATTCTTTTGTTTTTTTATACTTTTTTTACATCACGAATAAAAAAATGTTCAAATAATTGTTTTTAATAGAATGACGCTACTCTAAAAACTCAAGCTTAAAACAACCCCACACAAAAACCGCATCTATTTTAGAATCATTTCAAGGCCATTCATTTTTTTGATGTTCTCTGTTGCAATGTTTTTTGGCAATAAAAAAATTTGAAAAAAAGGATTGAGTTAAACTTCAAGTTGTAAGAGTTTTATTTTCATACAAAATTCATTTTATTTTGGTAACCATAATAAAATGAGAACATTTTCACTCTCCAATTTTTTACACTTTCTCAAAATGGCTGTTGTCTTTCTTCTTCACTTTCTAATCTCTACTTTTTCTCTCTGTGTCTTTGACTGACGGGTTTAAGTACTTACAAAGGCACTTACACCAATAATAATATTAAATATAATAAGTAACAAAATGTGGGTATGGTAGAAAAAAAGATGTCAAAGAAGTTATTCCTATTTTTTGATTATGACGTGATATTTGTTTCTTGTGAGTTTATCTACCTTCAGAAAATAATGTTTCAAAAATATTGCCTAAAACACGTTTTTTCAAAAGGCCACCACCAATTTTTCGTGCATCACTCGTTTTGCCTCCTCCTACCTTTTTTTTGTAGAATAAACTTTTTTTCGACTTAAAGGCTTTGTAACGTTTTTTTCGGTCAAATTTAAAAGAAAAAAGGGGTCCAAAAGTTTTTAAACTTATTAAACTCAATTATTATGCAGTGGTACACACCCCCACGAGGTATAATAATTGTATTTGACAATATGTTAGATTAAAATTTGGTCAAAATCGTCATTTTCACATTTTTTCTATGAATTTGTATACCAACTTTTTTGGGGGACAAGGACAATTTACATTCAAATGCTTAGAGATCACATCGGCGATGATTTTTGGTGATTACAACATTCTATGTTATAACATTTTTTGTTCTTGTCCGTTTTTTTCTCATAAACGTTCACATTTTGTGTAAAATTGCAAAAATTAAACATTCTTTTTCTTCTTTGTTGACTTCGATGCTGGCAACTATTACTGTTGCATTTTCTTTCTGTTTCTTTTGCTCTTCAGAAGCTTTTATTAATCAATCGTAAAACTTTGTGGGAGGCAACTTTTGTTGATACAAAAAATATCAGTAATTGTTGCTGTTTCTCTCCGCTTTTTTTTATTGCTTTAGCGTATTTTTATTGCATTTTCATGATTCTTACAGCTTTTTCTTTTATTAAACTTTGGGCTTTTACTGTTTTTTTAATTGAGTTTTTTTTCTTTCTCCCTTCTAAAATTGTCGAGTTTAATTGCACCGTGTTTACTGTTATATTTTTTTGTTCGGCCATTTTTTCAAATATCAAATATATAAAAGTAAAAGAAAATGAAATTATTGTAATTACAGTATCAAAAAAGCAAAAGTGCATAAAGCTTTTTAGAGGTTTTTAGTCTTTCTAAAAACTGCTGCTTTAGTTACGATAATCTTTCGTTCTAAAAAAATTCAATGTAAGATTAAATTCCTTTTTTCTCTCTTTTTTTGATATCCTAAAAAGTCCCTTAAAAACTATGTTTTTTTTTATTTCGGAAAGCTTAAACTACAGCAAACTTGGAAAAGATAGAGAGATGATGACGATGATGCCGTCCTTTTTCTTTTTATTTTTCTCCTTCTGAATCCCAGAGCATTTTGTATATACACTTAAGCCAGTCAGGCGTTTTCTATTTTATTTTACCGCATTTCTATATGCTTCACGTGGCAAGGAGAAACCCCGCGGACGAAAGAAAAAAAAGATAGAAGAAAAGAGAAAAAGCATGCCCGCCTTCAGGCAAGGGTTCTTTTTTTGTCGCAAATATTTTTTCCCATCACAAAAAAAAGATGTTAAAACATTCGTCCCTCTTCTTCTTGTTGTTTTTTTTTCTTGCTTGGGCACTTGGCCAGTCAGCTTTTTCTTCTTCATTCAACTGTTGTTTTTGAAAGTGTCTTTTTTCAGACAAGAAAAAAAATATGTAAGTTTTCTGCCGCTGGCACTCGGAGTTTTTTTTCTCCTCTCTTTTTTCCGTTCTTCTTCGTTTTTGCCAAAAGGGTTCCGGCTTATTTTTATGTACTCACATACTTTTTTCTTCTTCTACTGGCTTCAGTCCCGAGCCATTGCAGTCATCCCCCCCCCCCCCCATATATTCCCCTCCTTTTTTCATGAACCTCCACCCACTTTTTGCGGCTTTACATGAGCAGCAGCAGCAACCAGCAGCCATTTTTGGTTGATGAACGCTCGCTTGCTTTTTTTCTTCTTCTTTAGTTTTTTTCGAAGGCATTATTGATAATGTCACAGTTTTTTTGCCCTCCCTTTTTTGCTGACAACTTTTCGTTCAAACTCTTTCAAAAAAACGGCTAAACTGTTTTAAGGTGTCTTCTTTCTTCAAAATTTTGTTAATTGCAAGATTAATTTTGTTTACCAAATTTCTTTTAACTTTTTATTTTTTTGAGATTTGTCACATTTTTTTCGCAATAAATGTTATATTTTTTTCTTCTTCTTTTCCTATTTGAGGGTAAAAACGACTACACCAGTCTGGAGGCTTTTTTTCATCCTCAGACTCGTTTTTCATCATCAACTCTGAGGACAAATTTTTTGTCCTTTTGTGTCGTTGTTAACTCTTTCTCTCTCATTTTTTTCAGAATTCTTTTTTTTTTCAACCCCTGAAACAAACTTTATTGACACAGCGTGGTTTACTTAACAATGAAAAATTAATAATTTTTTTGTATGTGCGTGGCTGCAAAATGTAAAAAAATATTGTTTTATAGATTTGAATTTAACTAACTGGAGGACACAAAAGCAACAGTCTTGTTTACATTTATATTTTTTTCTTTTTTTCCATTTTTGGGATTTTTCTTTCTACTTCTAATTGATTAATATATTTGCTTCTTCAACAAGTAATTCTTAAAAATTGTATCCCCGGTTTATTCTAAAGAATGGAAAATAATATATTAATTTGTTTATTTATTCTAATTTTTTATTGTTATTCATCAACTGGAAAACAGCATTCATTTAGCCGTGACTGCAGTGATCGACATCATAAGGTTGGTAAAAAGTTTTGGGATTACTGTATTTAATATTTCATTTTTTAAATAGTTTCTTCTGTGCTATCTCTTTTCCTTTCACTTTTTCTTAGTTTTTTTACTTTTACACAATTTTAAGTCAGATGCTTATTTTCACGTTTATCTTAAGTGAAAATAATTTTAAATGAGTGGTCGAATCAATTAAGGTTGTGTGTGAATTTCATAAAAGTACATCAACATGAAAATTTTACAATTCTTTCTTCATAATATTATGTATATTTTTCTTTCTTTTTTCGTTTTCTGAGAAGCTCCAAAGGTTAGAAAAGCTGTCATGAACATTTTTTTTAGCTTTAATAACAACTTTACTAAGTGAAAGAACAAGAAGGGAAAAAACACTGTTGGAGAGTATTCGAAGCAGTAGCAGCAGCAAAAACACAATTTTTTGTAGCATCAGAGTCTTCTTCTTAAGTTAGTTAAAAGATATCATTTGTTGAAATTCAAAACGTTGGCATTCTTGTGTGATATTGATGTCTTTCTTTTTTGTAGTTGAAAGCTTTGATTAATTTTTTTTCAAAAAAAGAAAGGTGTTTATTAAAATAGAAAAAAAGGAAATACCTTATTTCAAACTTCACTGGGACATATTTATGAAATGCCAGAAACAAATTGAAAAAAAGTAAATTAAGAAGTTTAAAAAGCATTCGAAAATAACTTTTTAACAGAATGGTTTTTTTTCTATATTCTGTTTCTGCACGTTATTTCATTTTATACCGTATATGCTTTTTCTTCTTATTTTTTCTTTAAAAACTGCTTGCTTCAAGCGGCGCTCAATACAAAGCATTATAAGTGCCATTTGCCATAAGAAGAAGAAGAAGAAGGAAAAAATGCTGCACTCTTCTAAAAAAAACATTGAAGGAGACATGGAGAGAAGAAGTTAAAGGCATAACCATACATATACCCATTAGATATGTTTATGACACTTTTCACGCTTTTACTGCTTCGGCGTCTGGAAAAAAATACAAAGCAAGAAGAAGAAGAAGAAAAAATGTTGGCGGTTTCGGTTAACAAAAGACATTTTTGACAAGCATACTTTTTTGTTGTTATATATATATTTATTCGACACACAAAAAGAAAGTTTTGTAAACATGTCTAAAAAGCTTGTTTCAAACTTTTATATTTATATATAACATTTTCCTTGTTTTTTTAAAGCTTTAAAAGTTAGGGCATAAAAAAGCGAAAGAATATAAAAAAATGCATCAGCCCATCAGCAATGACGTTAGCAAAAAATGTAACAGGCGATAACAATTCTTTTGAACATTAAAAAAGGAATTTTTTAAAAAAATGCAACTTTTTATTTCTGCTTTATTAAATCGAAAAAAAATTATTTCATAGATCTCTTAAATATTAGCTAAAGATTGCTTTTTATATCTCTTTTTCTCTTATTTAACCTTTTTTTAAATGAAAAACAAAAAAGGAGTTGGCATTTTTTTATGTTGGACTTTGCTCTCTCACGTCTTTTTTTTTATTTAGATAAAAAGTTTAAAGTTTCATGGTTTTTAATTATTACGTATTTATCTTTTGGTGCAAAATTACTTTTTCTTTGCTGCTGCTACAGTATACACTGCGCATTTGAACTTTTCTTTGCAATTTAATGTCCATAGACTAACGAACAAAAATGAAACAAAAGCTTCTCAATTTCTTTCTTTTTATCTCTCTAGGGTGTCACTTGTCTTGTTTTTCACATTTTACCTTTCATTCTTTTTTCTTTCTCAAGAGAGATAAAAAAGAAACTTGAAGAAAAACAAGTGAGAAAGGTTGGGCATTGCTTAAAGCAAAGAAGAAATTTTTTTAGCAAAAAAACATTAGTAGTTAAAAATTATTCATTTATTTTGCATTTATGTGTGTGTTTTTTTGTGCTAGTTGATTTTAATGTGTGTGTCCGAGGCAAAACTTTCTTCGACAAACTTTTTAGCTTTTAAAAAGAGATTTTTTTATTGATTTTAAGCAGCTTCATGCCACATTATTTCAAAGTGGGCCATGAAGTAAGTAAACGAAAAAGGGCAGCAGAAAAGCGGTTTTTGAAGAAAAGCGAAGGCATTGACGTCAGTCAATGGAAAAAAAGCAACTTCTTTGCTGCTGCTGCTGCTGCTGCTGCCAAACGGCACTTTCAATGTGCGCGGTGAATTATCATTGTCTGTAGCGTGAAAAAAAGAGCGAAAAAGAAAAAAAAGCGTTCGAAGAAAAGAAAAAGCATTTTTGCAAAAGCATTTTAAAAAAAAAAGACTTGGAATTGAAAGAAATAAAAATTTGGGACACACGATATAAAATAAAGAAAAAGAAAGTAGCAACAAAATACATAATTATTTTTATGTTTGAACAAGGATTTCCGGAGGCAATAAAAAATCTCTACCTTTGATTCCAAAGGTTTTAACATTTCAAAAATAGCTTTAAAGATTTTTGAACATTTTTACGGATAAAAACTTTTATTAAAATGTTAAACACTTTATGATATTTATTTATGATTAAAAAGAAAGCAATTTCATTTTCTTTTGACATTTAAAAAATACACGATGAATTACGGTTTTTTTTTTCCTTTTTTCCTTTCACAACCTTTAAAAGGTTTGAAAGAATAAAAAAAGAAGAAGTTGAAGATATATATGTATTGGATTGTCACGATCATTTCGCATTTCAACAGAGTGACTGAATAAACATACTTTTTTCCGTATTTTTTTTGCAATGAATCGCCGTCACAAAAAAAATATATTATAAGTCAGCAGCTTTATCTATTGTTTGAAGGGAAGAGGGTTGACCATTCGCAACTATTCATCGATTTCACAAGGCGTTGATTCAATTCAAAAAAATATTTATATTTTGTTAGCCACTATGTATATTGCGCAGGGCCACGCAAAAAGTAAACATTAACCACCCCAACTACTAGTAAAAAAGGGGGGTAAAGACAGAAAATGCATAACATTTTCGTATACAGTTCATCTCAAAACGGTCTGTCGTGCAGCCAGCCCGTCCAGCAATGAAACCATCAACGAGAAAATCAGCTCACGTCGAACTCCTTCAATCTTTTTGATTGAAAAAAAAATAATATTTTTTTTCATTCGAAGATTTTTTTTCTGTTATTTGCTAGAAATTTCAATCAAAGAAAACGCTATGTTTTATACAGTAATAGCGTAAGATGAGACTAAGTTGTTTAGTAATATTTGTAATAATTAGTTTTGCTTCACAGGTTCGTCTTATTCATTTCATTTAGTTTTATGTCACTACTATTTTAATATTGTTTTCTTCTATCTTTTCTTTCTTCTTATTAAATGCTTTTCCAAAATAGAAGAAATTTTTTAAAGTTTAAATGAAACTAAATTCTTTTCATTTTCAGGACATCGTCTGCTCCGTTCGAATTGGTGAGTTTTACAATGACAGATTTTTAAATTAACAAGAAAAAAACTTCACTTGCAAAAAAAATTTCATTTAGTGATGTTAACATTTTCTTAGAAGTGAAAAAGACGACGGCATTGAGCACTGAAATATTTTTTATACTTTTTTATCCTAAAAAAGAGGATGACATTCAAAAATAGCAAAAATTGGCTCATTTAACACCCACGTTTCTCAGGCCCTTTTTTAATCATTAATTATTAAAATTTTACTTTTAACACAAAAAATATTATTGAAACATGTAAAATAATTATTTCACGTTTTTTGAAAGATTTTAGTTAAGCTAAAACGGAAGCACTTTAAAAATGACCTTTTTTAGGCCCAAATAAACATGCACATGTTTCCGCATTTTTTTAAAGATCGCAAAAACAAATCTAAAATTAATATAAATAATTCTCTTTTTTATTAACGTCATAAAGCCTTGTGATAAAAGAAGAATTTTTTTATTTCTTTCGTTTTTCAGTTGACTGTGATTCTGATAATGATTTTGTACCAAAAGTTAAAAGACGCCAGCATCTCCCCGGTGAAGCACATGATTTACGAATTGAGCCATTTGCAAAAGCTAAACCCCGACAAAAGGGTGAAGAATATCAGCTTTCAGTTGATATTTCATGGCAAACACCACCAGAAAGTACGTCGCTATTTTTGAGAAGCTTATTGACTTGAATTAAAATTACCCCCTTTTTTTAGATGCAACAGCGCATTTGGAAGGATTTTTGTTAGAAATTGAACATGAAAAAGGTATTGATCGAACATGCTTCTATTTTAATGTTTCTGAAACAAATTGGACAACTCAAGCAATAATGCTTTCCCCAAGATTTCATTTTTCAACAGATAGTGTATTTAAATTTGATCAAAAATATGATGTCACATTAACAAGTCTCCCAGAGATGACAGGAGTTGCAAGATCTGTTCGAAAAAGTGTTGAAATGCCACATAATCCTGGACAAAATCATTTGGTTGAACATGTTGCAGAAAATTGTACAATGTACTCTCATCCATTTGCATCAAAATGGACTGCAGGCTTTCGACAAATTATTTTGCATAATTTAGCTCGAACCATTCAAGTTGAATTTGTTGGAGCTCCAAGGCAATATTGTTTTGAGCAATATGAAGTTCGACTTGTTGATGAAAGCGGTCTTGAACTTTTGCATACTGATACAATTTCGGTCGATCAAATGAAGACTGAAGTTATCGATAATGTTACGATGTTCTTTGGTGAATACAATTTCACTAATTTGGAGCTGGATAGAATTTATGTTCCATCGGTAATTCCAGTTGAAAGAGCAGAAGATGGTAGATGCTTATGTCCTGTTGACGGTACAGATCCATATGATACAAAAGTTATTTGTTCTTGTGTTGCAGCAGAAGGAAAGCCAGTTCGTTTAGAAAGTGAGTAAAAACTAAAGGGAAAAGTCCTACAGTAATAAGCCATTTTTAGAGCTGATTATGGAAGAGCCGAGCACAAACAATGAAAGAAATGTTACAATTCCGCCAACTCAAGAACGAGAAACTGAAGAATCTTCAATTTACTACTTTTTAATTCCATTATTTAGTATAATTGTTTTGGTGGTTCTTGTTCATCTTATTAGATTTTTGTATCGAAGATATAGTGCTAGTGGAAAAATGGTTCGAATTCGTTTTGTTCAAGATCGGCAACATGATAATTCATCTGGTGGTCGAGGTTTACTTAATGGAAATGGAGTTGTTCAAGCTCCTTTAATTCTTAATCGTAAGAATTATTTAAAAATGATTTCCTTGTTAAAATGTCAATGCTTTTTTTAGCAAATTTAAACGTTCTTATCATTTATTCTCATGATGGAAAATTACATGAAGCAGCTGTTATGGCATTTGCAGAATATCTTAGAGATGTATTTAATTTTGAAGTTCATGTAAGCTTTCCTTTAAAATGTTAAATTCATATTTAAATTATGTCATTTTTCTTTAGTTGGATCAATGGGATCGAAAACATATTGAAATAAATATGATGGATTATATTTCTGCTTCAGTAATTAATGCAGACAAAGTTATCATAATTAATAGTATTGGATCAAATCATCGTTATCATAGTAAAATTATGAATAATGGATATTTTGTTCAACGAGGTGAACCTGATCCTCTTGATAGCTTATTTTTAAGTCAAATTGATCAATGCTTGCAGTATGTTTTTTCCCCTTTTTTCTTTGATCAAAAGTTCAAAGTTTTAACATTTTTAGACATCCATTTGTCATTTCAACTCGATTCTCATACTCATCTTTCAATGACGTCATGCCAGCACTTAACGGCTGCCTACAATATGTTATACCTGATAATTTAACTCCATTACTTTCGGCACTTGTTGGACGCAGTTTAAAGCATGATGCTCGAGTTGCAGGATATAACTCAAATTTAGCAAAAATTCATACAGCAATAAATCAATTTGATCAAATGCGTCGAAATGATCCTAGCTGGTTTGATAGTAGTCATGTCAGAGTACCAATTACAATTTCACCTCGAAAAATTCCAACTCCCCAACTTATTGTTGATGATTTGCCAGTTGTTTCTATTGCAATTCCTGAAACAAAGGAAGCTTTATCCCAGCCATTGTTGTCATCTGGAGATGAAGAAGATAGCATTCACATTGATTCTGATAGTGGTGTTTTTGAAAAAACTGGTGTATATCCATCAACAAGTATTAATACTGTAGAAATTCATGAAAATATTGAAAATGAAGAAAATGTGAAAGAAACATGTCCAGCAATTTCAGAACCAAAAGTAATCATTGAAGAAGTGAATGAAGAAGAATCCTCTTCACATTTAACAAATCCACTTTCCCGACTAATACATCATCATCAAGATCCACCATATAATAAATTAAAAGAATTTGAACTTGATTCTAGCGCAGATTCTGGTCTTGTTTCTGATGCTGATCTCCGTATGATCTCTGCTAGCTAAAAAATATAGGTTTTCTGTTGTCTTTTTTTTTCCTTTCCATTTAGGCTTATCTCGGGGTACATACAATATAATTTTTTATTCAACATTTTTTTATACCTTCGTGTAGTCATTATTTATTTTTAGTGCCTTTTATGCGTGTAATTAATTATTTATAACTTTTTTTTAAAGATATACGGTAAAAAGAAGAAGTCATGTTTTAAATATCGTGATATCTTCATCCGCTGTAATCTTTTTCAATTTTTTTAAAATTTTCCATGTTAGAACCTCATTTCTTGAAAATGGTAATCTTTTTTTTAATTTATAAGCAATGAAAAAGAAAGTTTTAATTTAACAACAACAAGTCTTGTTTTACAAAAATATACGGGCATTATTTTTTTATAAACTTCAAAAAATTTTTTTTAATACAAGTATAGACAGAGACCACTTCCTTCCTTCTATTTTTACAAAACCCTTCAATGAAATTCAATCATTCATTTTTTGCATTTATAATTTTAGTGATTTTATTTATCCTTCATAAAAAAAAACTTGGTTCAAAAAAATCTTCTAAAAATTTCTGTCATTCTATCTATTTTGATTTTGTAAAATTATATACATTTTAGTTTTCATTTATTTTATTATTATTATTTTTTGTATAAATGCATGGGTGTGTACATAATCTATATTTTTTTCCTTTCTCTCTTTAATTCTGTGAATATTTATTTTAATACATTTTTATCGCAATGAAAAATGAATAAAAATTCCATTAAATATATTTTGCAAGTGTTTTTTTTCTCTGCTCTATCCGACTTATACAAATATAGAAATGAATGAATTTTAAATTTATCCCATATATAATCGTCATTATGACTAAAGTGAAACAATAAGTTCAAGAGCAATAACTTTATTCTTTCAACATTATGCAGTACACATAAATATAAATAATTTTTTAAAGCAATAATCTTTCAAAATTTGCATGAAAAAATTTACAATAACATAGAAAAAAACACATAGCCAAAATTTGGAATAATTAAATATATCTATAAAAAAAGAGAAATAATACAAAATCAGTAAGTAATATAAAAATATATTGCAAATGCAGTTGTAAATAATATTTTTAACATTTTTGTTCTTAAAATACAGTATACATGTGTAAGCGAAACATGACACGAAATCCTTGAGAAAAAAATTTGATTGAAAATAAATAAATTATTTTTTGAATTGTTCTGCCAATTTGCCAAGTTGTTGCCCGATATTCATATAAAAATCAGCTTCTTTTGCAAAATATGTTCCAAGTGATAAACGAAAATCATCATTGGCTTCTTGGCTAATATGATTAATTTCAGCAAGCATTGCATAGGTAATTACATCAACACGTCGATGAATTGCATCTGCTTCTTGAGGGGATAATTTTCCTTCCATCATTAATCGATCATTATGATTTAATTTTGCAAATGCAGACTAAAAAATTATTTCGATTTTAGAAATTTTACAGTAATCTCAAAATCTCAACCTTATGAATATTAACAACATCTGGAATTCCAGAAAGTACTCCTTTGTAAGTATAAATAAAATCCATAAGTTGTTCAGTTGTTGTTTTTCCATGTTCTTCATGTTGAGCACCAATTTTATGCAAAACATTTGCACTTTGAGCAATTGCACTTTTTACTGGTGCACTGGAATGATCAAGTTGAAAAGATTGTCCAAGAGAATCAAGGGCAGCAGCCATTTTTTGCCAATTTGCTTTGTATGCTAAAATTATGGTTTTGATCAAATTTGAATCAATTCAGGGTAGGATCAAAGAAAATCTTACGTCCAACCAATCTTTTTTGTGTTTCTGTTATACAGACATACAAATTTTTGATACTATCATCCAAGCTTCGAACAGATTTTACAAATGATTCAACTTGTCTTTCCCTTAAAATTTAAAATTATGAAATGAAAATTTTTTAAACAATATTTTTTACGCTGTTTGAGCATCAACAGGTTGATTTGGAACGGCAACACAATTAAAGAAATTTCCTCCAACATATTCATCTTTTTCAGCAGTTCGTTTACCATTTTTCCATTTCTTTTCATCAGTTGTTGTAATAAAATGTTGCCAAACTTCTGATTGACTTAAAACAGGATGCCGACAAATTTTATCAACCCATAATTGCAAAATACATTTTCGATGTTCAATGAGATCTTCTTCATATCGACCAGAAACTTGCTTTTCAGGAAGTGGTGGAATTGGAATTAACAAATATTTATTTGAAAGTTGTTCATGAAGCCAATCAAAATGTTTATAGCGTCGTGAAACTTGAATATTTGTAAGTGAAGACGTAACACTGTAAGCGATAAAACTTTTTAATCCTTTTAATTTTGATTCCTTCTTTGGTTTATCAACAACACATGAATATCTTGCAGAAGGAGGAGCCCACATAATTCGTCCATCTTTGACCTATAAATTTTAATCGTTGAGAAAAATTTGAATACTAAGAAAAAACGTACAATCACTTCATGCCTTTCACCAGGTTCTGATGCCATTTTTGATTGGGTTAAAATATATGATTCCATACCAGATTTGACAAAATTTGAAAATCGATTTATTGTTTTCATTCTTGAAGCACCAGGTTTTCCAGAATTTGAAATGGTATCAGGTCCAGCTGAACGACTTCGTGAAACTTGTCGTTGCTGAGAAACTGCACCAGCATTTCCGCCTTGAGCTTCCTAAAAACGCAGTTCATTGAAAAAGGGCACTATTACAACCAAAGAAAAAAAGTAATATCAAGAAACAAGGCTAATAAACTAAATGATTTAACAATAATGACTTTTAATAATAAATACCAAGCTAAGACAAATTCACAAAAACGACGATTACTATCACAAGAAAAGAAGGCACAAAACACGATTCGTCCATTGATATACAACCTTTGAACCGTTATTTCGTGTTGAGGGTGGACCATCTTTTGTCTGTTGCTCATCGATTTTATTGCCCTCTTTGGTTAATGTAACATTTTCAGCCCCTGGTGAAGGGCTAGGATGTGCAGAAATGGCAGTAGATTCATCATCTGTAGACAGATCAGTTCGAGAGCCACTTGTTGCACGAGATTGTGACCGTGAACGTCTCCTATTTCCATTTGCAACAAAAGAAGCCGATAATTTATCACCATCTTTTGTAGCATCCTAAATTTTATGAAAATATGTTTATGATAGATAGTTTAAAGAAGTCCGAAAAAAAGAAAGAAAAACTATTAAAAGATTAATAAATTTTTTTTAGTAAAAAGCACAAACAATGTAGCAAACAGAATGAGAGCGAATTGCTTCTGAATCAATAGAAGATGATGAGCGTCCTCTAGCGAATAACATTTTAATCAAATTTTTAATAATAAATTTTCCAATTTTGAAATTGTGCTTGGTTCAATTTTTGTTAAGTAGATGAAATATAATTTTCAAATTAGAATAAAGTAATCTAACTCTATCTTTTTTTCGTCTTGTCTCTTAAAAGCAATAAAAAGTTGAAGAAAAAATAAAATGGAAAGAAATAAACAATCTTCTAAGTAAAAATATTTAGTAAAACAGCAGAATGAGCAATCCACCAAAAAGCTTTTTTTAACAACTTCCGATGGATTGCAGATAAAATAGAAAGTTTTTGAAAAAAGACAATGTTTCTTCTTTTTGATAGACAACAATTAGAGACTAATTCTTGCACCAAAAAATAGAAGGAATAAAAGCAACTTGAAACTCTTGGATAAACCTTTAAAGTAACCAAACATAGAAACAGGCGTTTCTTTTTTAGAAAAAAAAACCAAAAAAAAAAGACTAAGCAATTCTTCAAAAATGACCAAATGGGAATTCAAAATATCTTTTCTTTAATAAATTGGTTCTTCAAAAATAAAGCTTAGAAAATGATAAGAAAGAATTGCAACATATATATGCTAAAGTGAGAGAGAACTATAAACTTACAGCAACTTCTTCATCTTCATCAGACCAGTCATCATCAAAGTCGTCATCATGAAGTTGGGCAGCAGATTGCGTTGGGGCTAATGCTTGATGTGGCAATGATGGAGCTGAAGAAGGATTTGGTAAAGATGCTTGCGGCAAAGATGGATAAACAGCTAAAAAAAGAAATAACATTTAAAAATATAAAATTCAGAAAAAAAGAGATACATACGAGCTGCTGTTGGAACTCGTGGATCAGCCCAATCATCATGTAATGATGGAGGTGGCGCACCAAATTGAGCAGGTAATGGCGGCAAAATATTTGAAGCTGGGGGTTGAGCATAAGTTGGAGGTAGTGGTGGAGGGGGATTGGATGGAGGTGGAGCTGATGGCTAAAATACGTAAACATTTAATATAAATCTTTCAAGTCATTTCTGACAATTTCTTCACTCTCTTCTTCAATAAATGGTTCCCTAAATGATACTTGTCGACCACTAGATGTTAACCCAGGTTTATGAATAATACTTGGCGTTTGTGGAGAAATCTCATGTGTACAACCTTCTGGAGAAGGTGCAACAATAATTCCACATGTATGCCGTCTAATTAATTGAGCGCGTTTTTGTTCCAATGTTTTTGCCGGTGATGCTTGGTATTGATCAACAGCTTTTCGTAAATTTGAAGTAAATAACATTTTTAGTAAAAAGAAGAAGTTAAAACCAAAATAAAGTAAGTTAAAATGATATTGAAGCAACTTTTTTTGAAAAAAAAAAGAAAATAAATAGACAGAAAAGGAAAACGTTTTTTTGAGGGGTATTTTAAGGAAGCAAAATAAGTAAAAAGCAGGCGTCGTTTAAATTCACTTTCTTCCCAATTTTTGATGATTGAAATATTTCAAAGTACCAAAACTAGACATGGTTATATGGTGCTTTTTAACAAGAAAATGGAAAGCTGATAAAAAACAATTTGTAAATGGCTTGTTCCTTTTAGATTATAAAAACATTATTTTGCACCACCAAAAAAATGCGTGGAAAAAGAAGCTAAAAAATGAGTGTCTAAAGCTCTATGAAAACGTATCCCAAGAGGATATATGAAAAGAAAAACTTTTTTAGTACAACTTCAACTTTAAAGCATACGTTTTTTAAAGATAAAACGATAAAATAATTTGAGAACGCTAAAGTTGTCAATACTTGGAACCACATGTTGTTTTTTTAAATGCGTTCATTGAAAATGTAGTTCTGTCATTTTTGAATCTTCAAACCTAGATTCTTATTTGAAAGTTTCGAGTTTAAAAGTGATAATAGTAAGATACTAGCTCATATGGCGGCACAGATTAAGACATGCAGAATCTTTAAACTTTGATTTTTTTTGTATTTTACCAACCCGAGAATTCTCAGTGACTTTAGTATATAATGTTTGTAATTTTAACGTTGTGGATACTTTTAAAAACAGAAGGATATGTTAATCTTTGACTTAGCGGCATGTTTGACCTGCCAAATGCATGCTATTTTTGGCAAACTTTATTTCCCTTAAACTTACACGTCTTATATGACTGAATGGAACACCTTGATTCGGTGAAAACAATCTTTGAGATGCTCTATACTGCATTACTTGTGGTGGTGGTAATGGAGGCCAATCATATAAATCATTATTTTGTCGAGGATATTCAAAGGCATCCTATACAAAAACAAATAAGTATAATACTCTAAGTAAATTAAAACTCGCTTGATGTTCTTGAAAATCTGATAAGGAATCAAGTGATTTAAATGCTCTTGATTTATTAAATAAAGAACCATCGGTTTCATTTAAAGATTTTTCTGAATTTTCATATGCCGCAATATGAAGTGATAAGGTGCTGGGGCTTTTATCCAGTTTATCATTCATCCAACTTTTTTTATTCCCTTTTTTATCTTCGCTTTTAAAATTTAAACTTGGATTCTTAGAAGTTTTAAGACACAAATCAGTTGATGCTTTATTCCAAGATTTTCTTTTTTCTTGGTAATTATCAGTTACAGTAAGACCTAAGATTACAAATGTCGCTGCAATTCTACAGAATTCTCTTTGTGTTTATGACTCATTCTGGCTAATCCAGTTAATACAATTTCACAATGGCAAAGTTTTAAATTTAGCGAAAGCTATTGGCTTAAAAGTATCTCTTTCGCAGGTTTCGCAGAATTGCAGTTGTTGTTTTTTTTATACCAAAACTTAAATCCTTGTTTGACTTGCTAAAAGATTGAACAGCGTTGTCACATTTGTGATTTTTATTTAAATTAAGGTTCAGAAACTGGCTGCTTTTATCGCTGTAAGACCGATCAGTGCAAAAGGAAGACAATTGATCTTCTTTTGTTGCCATCTAAAATATATTAATTACGCTAAATCCTTATCATATCGATATGAGCTTCTATTTAATGGAATGATTATCGTTTGTTAAGCAAACTTTTAAATAAAATTTAATAACTAAACGATTGAAAATTGATGAGAAATAAAAGCCCTAAAGAGAGAAGCCCAACTGCAGGCTCATTCACAAAAAGTTAGTTGTGACTGTTTTTTGCCGAAATCAAAAAGCATATCCAGTAGCCCGCATTCATGTTTTGATAGATCAAAGAGATTAGATATCTGTTTCTAAGAATGATGGAATATTTTTAAATTATGAAAAACCAAGGATGTTGAAATCATCAGTAAAGAAACTTTCTAAACGGCAACATAAGTTAAAAGTTTAATTTAATACAAAAAAATTTCATTTCAATATCTTACATGTATTATCAAAACATAACGTTGCTGAAAGGTCGTTTTTAATTTGAAGATTCATCAAATAAATTTAAAGCGCTTTTTTAATTTAAAATTACCACCTCATTCTTTATCAGAATTTCAAGCACATCAAGGGAGTTTTAATCCATATACAGTAGTAAGATTATTTGTATTTACCGTATACGATTTCTTCAAATATCCTCAACTAATAAAAGGTAAAAAACACCACAAGTAATGACTTCCAGCATCACAGAGATCATTTTCTCCAAAACTCGATGATCCTTTCACTCGAATGCAAAAATTTTTTTTGGTAATAAAATAAAGTAAGAAAAAAATATGATTTTTAAGATCAAAAATATAAATTTCTATGGTTTATGATTATTAGTCGACAAACATCATTTTAATTTTTGTAAAACATACCATTGCTTGAATTTTATTAACATATGATTCAGGAAATAACCCGACTTGTCCTTTGGCATTTCGACCTTCAATCCATCCACCTTCAATATTTTCTCGAATAACAGTAAGAATTTCATTTTCACGAATTGAAAGTTCACCGGATCCTGGTTGGGCATCAAAATCGTATGCTGCCCGTACTTTTTGTGCCATCTTAAGTGAAAATAGCCAAGGCTATAGCCTTAAAAAAGGGGGTAAAATAAAAAATGATTGAATGAAAGAATTAAAGCGTACATACAAAAAAAATCATTTTTTCAAGCAACAAATCATTGAACCTTATCAAAAAAAAGATGACTAATGCAATTTCAAAAAAGGGAAAAAAGGAACGCAAAAAAAACTATATACAATGTGTAGACAAATGATGAAGATCAACAAATATTTGAATAATATGTATTTTTTAAATTTAAAGATCAAACATGAACGTAATTATTTTTGTATTCTTAAAAAGTAAACTTCAGGTCAAAATTTTAAGAATAGACTTCCCGAAAAAAACATAAAATTGAAACAACAAAATGCTGCGAATCAAGTAAAGGAGGATACAAATTGAAAAAGGACACAAGAGGATTGCTTGAGCCCCGCAAGTCATACTTAAAAAAAGCAAAATAAAAAGAGAAAAAAACAGAGAAAAAAAAGTGCCGTCGCAAACAGCCCCCCAAGCAAAGCTTAAACAGGATTTGTTTGGTGTTTGGGAGTAAAAAATGCCGGGAACGTAGCAAAAAAAGGCCGGTATGCAAGAAGAAGAAGCAGCACTTGCAAAAAAAGCCTAAGGTACAAACGTCCATGTGTGGCCTTTTGATGAGAAATGTTGAATATATTAGGAGTAAAAAAGCAAAGTAAAAAGAAGAAAAGAAATATTTAAATGTTAAGAAAAAAAAATGAGGACATTCTTTTACCAAATCTTCTTCTCATTCTTTTATTATCGTTAAATTTGTTAAAAATTAGCTCAAAAAGAGATGAATTAATTATATAAAAAAGAAACATAAAATTAAAAGAATAAACGAATTTGCGTCATTAAAAAGCAAAAAAGTTAAAAATAAAACAAAATTGAAGAGACTCTCCTCATTGCTACAGGGGTTGAAAAATTAAATGTCAAACACGTGCTTCTGAAAAAAAATCTTACTCAATTTTCAAGCTTCCTGAGGGTTAATTAAAAAGCAAACAAAAGTTGCTATTAAATAACTTTTTTTTGTAAAAACTATCTTTTTTTGGAGGCGAACGAAATAAAAGTTTTCCTTTCTGTTTTACGGGGTTCAAAAAATGCTGATAAACAAAGGAATATTTTTAGCATACAAAAGAAAAAAGATGCGCGGACATAGAAAAAAGAAAAAATGAATATAAAAAAATGAAAAAAGCAAAACTTTTTTTAAAAAAGCGTTTAACGCTTTTGCTATAACAATGAATTCCCGAAAAAAAGAAGCTAAAGTCCTGTGAAAAAAAATTAAAAAAGAAGAGAGGTCCTAGGGGCTTGCGGCGGCGGCTGCTTGCAGCCTCTTTTTTTATACTATCTTCAGTTCAGAAGTGGAAGACAAAAAATTGGCGGAAACGAGCAATCTCGTCAAGAGTTTGCTGCAGCGCGCAAAAAGAAATCCGATAACTTGGAAAAAAAGAAAGAAAAAAAACGCAAAATAACAAAAAAAGTGTCGTCAATGCCAAAGAAAAAAAGTTTTTTTTTTCAAATTCCCAAACATGTCAATGTTGAAGTCAACACCCAAAAAAAAAGAAAAGCTGTTTTTCTGTTGTCTCGGTTAAAATAAAATAAAAAAAACGGCATGGTTTTAAGATAAATTTTGTTTTTCAAATCTTTTTCGGCGTTTTTTTAAAGCGAGAAACAGTTAGAAAAAGAACTTTTTTTTTATTTATCGACGCTAAAAGAATAATCAATTATAGAAGAAAAAAAGTAAAAGAAGGAGGAGGAAGTTAGAACGGAAAAGTTTATTCATGGAACAAAAAAGAAAGATTGGGTTTGATTTTACAATGTCAAAAAAGTAAATTTTCTTTCAATGTAACCAATTTTTACAACCTTAATTTGAGAAAATAAATGTAAACATACTGAAAGTTTACAAAATAAAAAAAAATATGGGACAGAAAAAAAATGTGTGTGAAAAGAAATGAATAAAGTATATGTGTATATATCCTGCTCACAATGGGAAGAAGCATGTTTGTAAAAATGTGGTGGTGGCATTCAAACACCACCACCGCGAATGTGATCAAATTTCGATATTCAAAAGCAACGAAAAAAAAAAGCGTAAACGGAAAAAAATTGGAGATGAACATGTCTTGCGGTGGTGATGTGTTTTTTGTTGAAACTATTCACACTATTTTTATAAAAAAAGTTCTACTAGAATGTTCGTCTGTGTAAAGGCTTTCTAGATAGTTATACAATAACAATTTAAAAAAAAACTTTATAAAACTGTAACAAAAAAATCAAAATTTTAGACACTTTATCATGAATAAATTTCATAAAAAAGCAAGCATCGTCTGCTTTAAAAGGAAAAAAAGAAGAAAATGCATTAAAAAAACTGAAGGAAACAAGGAATGGAATGAATGACCATTACATTAGCAATCAAGTTTTTTTTGACATGATTCATCAAAATAAAATATACGAGAAAAAGAAAGAATAGTTTTGAAATATGTATTTTAAAAATTTAGAAAATGAAATAAACATATCGCGTCACAGACTGTATTACTATTACTAAAGAAAAGAATGATTAAAAATCAAAAAAAATTGTTTAGTCTAATGAAAGAAAAAATATATTTTTATGTGTCTGTTAAGTCTCTGTTTTTTTAAGAGCAACAATCGGTCAAAATCAATACTTCAAAAAAAAATGTTGAGTAACAAAAAAAACAAATCAATTTTTTGAGAAAAAACTAGACTCATAAAAAATACGATTGTCAGTTTTGAAAAAAACGACGACAAAATTGAAGAAAATGAATGGAAGCAGTTCAAGAAAGAAAAAAGAGTTAGTTATATTTTTGTGCGAAAACGCGCAACATTTTCTTTCCTTGTTGTTATTGCTGCTACTGCCCATTCCTGCTGTCGTTTGCTAAGTAAAATACTACAACTACGACTATTTGCTGCAGTTGAAAAGATGAACTGACTGCACGCGGTCGTCGCCATCATCTTTGCGTCCATTTTTTTTTGAAAAAAAAATCTTTCTTTTTTGTCTGTTTTTTTCGTTTTCGTCTTCATTTCGGTCATTAAAGAGAAAAATCATTCATCGTCATTGTGGAACAAATTTTTTTTCAAAGATGAACAAAACAGGTGAACCCCAAAAAATATGTAACGGCGGGTGATCAAACGAAAAATCTTCTGTCGGCAGGTGTCTTTTGAGAAGTAATTTTGTGAAAAAAAATATGCAAATTTTCGGTACACGGCTGCAAGGATACGGTAATGCCTGGGTTTATTCGATATTTTCAGAAAGTAAATTTTAACATCTTTTTGTATGTCGAATTATCAGTTTTGTTAACATTATTGCTTTTTTAAAACTTTGATTCGTTCACACAAAAGAAGATTAACATAGACTGAATACATTTAAATTTCTTATTATACTGAAGGGATATTTAATTTTTTGCCTAAAAATTTATGTAATGCAAATATCAGTATAAGATTTCAAAAAAAGGATCTAATTTTGTTTTTGTTGCTATCTGTTGAAATGTGGTAAACGGTACTTGTAATTATCAATATTTTTTATTCATTGTTCATTGCATTCATTTATTTTTTATATCTTTCAAAGCTCGCATTTTTGACAACACAAAAATATGAAACACAGGTTTAAAATAAGAAAAAAACATATTTACATAATTTATACTTTTTTAGTAATAATAATATTAATTATAAAAACCGGTAAAAAAAAGCAATGATAGCTCTATAGAAATAATATATATCTTTCTTAATAATAATAATTTTTACCAACGTTTAAAAACAATAAAGTAAGTAGAATTAAATCTTCCTCGTTGAAAAAAAAAATACGTATAAATATATTTATTTAATTTTGATCAAAAATTTGGTCATTATTTTGGAGCATTAAAAACATTGCTAATTCAAACTTTGACATTTGTGATGCCATCATTTCAAAGCTATTAAATTCAGGTCGGAATAATGTTGGTCCGAAAACTTTTGATAAATTTCTAACATCCATACTTGTTTTATGTGAATTTTTTGCAACCCGTTTTAAATGCGCTGTAAGAAATCCAAGAACATGCTGATTAACAGTTGGTAATTCTTGTTTAAGTAATTTTGATAATTTATCAATATGTTGTTGACGTTGTTGCTCATCTGTTAGCATCGATTCAACCGCAGTTGAAAAAGAATTTGCAGAACCCGGTGATGATTTTGTCATTGATGATGGAGACCTGTCTTCAGTAGGAAAATTTTCGATGCATTGAATTATTGGTAGATGAAGGATAAAAGGGATAATTGGTTCAGGAAGAGTATCAAAGAATTTTTTGATTGCTGTTGCAATAACATGTAATGGCATATTTAATACTTTTAAATCAATATTTGGATTCAATTTAAATTGTTTTTCAAGTTCTGCAACTTGTGACTGATTACCAGGTACACGATAAATTCCTTCAAGTTCCAGCCCGCCATTCTAAAAAAAGAGAGAAGGAATAAATAAAAAATAAGAAAATAATCATTTAAATAAAAAAAAGAGAAGAGTAATGGAATAAAAAAAAGGGCAAAAAAAAGTATACACAAATATTTTTTGGCCAAAAAATGTGAACTGAGTTTTTTTAAAATTTAATTAAAAGAAGAAGAAAAAAATAGAGTAAATAAAAAAAATAAGAACCTGTTCAATAAAATTTATACACTTTGACGCAAATAATGGCACGCCGTCAACGGTATTTTCAGCATCACACAATGATTGAAGTGTGTCCACAGGGGATGGGGAAGAAGAAATTTGGTCAAGGCCTTCAGATTTTGCTCGTTGACTACGTTTTTGAGATCGATTTGGAAGCCATGAAAATGCATTTGATACTGCAGATGAAGCTGAAAAAAGAATGCTTTAATAAATGTTCTTTAAAAAAATGTTACAGTGCTACAACATGGATTTAATTCTTTTTTTGTGACAATAATGAAAGCGACTAAATATATAAAAATAAAGGTTGTAGTGGTACGATAATAATAATAATTATAATATCATATTTATGTATATAAAAAGAAAAAAAAGAGGAGAAGGAGAAGGGGACAACAAATGGAACACTTACTTTTGGATAAACTGCTTTTCTTCTGCATATTTGGAGATTGTGGCATAGAAGTACTTGTTGGACCCGTGCGTTTTGTTGGATTTCCAAAGCTATCTAATCTTGATACACTAACAATTTCAACACCATCATCGGTAGAAGTTTGTGGGATTCGAGTTTTCTGCCGAAAACTTGCAACAAATTTATGTGCAATATTTGCAGATAAAAATGATCTTGGTGCACGAATTTGAGATCGATTTCGACGATTATTTCCTCCTTCTCTTAATGAGCCTTGTCGTCGAATAACTCGACGATTCCGTAAAAATCCTTTTGTTGTTGTTTCAGGTGGAGATTCAGGAGGTATTGGCTCAGTTGGAGAATCAACTTCAAGAAAAATTGATTCAGATGAATGACATCGAATTTGATATGTTAGCCTCGAAATTGCAGCATTTGTTGATGATGTCTTTTGTGGTGATGAGGACGAAGAATCAGAGGAATCTATCGTAACATTTCCATGATCATCAACATTTCGATCAGTACCATTTACACGAAAACGTATTTGTGGCATATTTTCTGATAATCGTGTTATTCTCTCCAAAGTTGGAATATTTATAGTTGTAACATTTGAAGGAGGATGACTTTGAACATAACGTGTGCCATTCACAAACATTTCCACAACACCTGAGCAAGAAAGAAAAATAGAAAAGAAAAAAATGAAAGCGGTTTTTTTATATAAAAAAATAGAAGAAACTATAGCGTGTTTTAGAAAGCATTTTTTAAACGAAAAAAAGAAAAAAAAGAAGCATAAAAGAGTGAAAATAAATAAATTTTTAAACGATATAAAAAAACTTTAATCTAAATCTTACCCGTTGTAGGTGTGTCAGTTTGTGAAGAATCATTTGATGAAAATATTACGGTAGATGGACCAGCAGCGGATGGTGAAGAACTGCCTTCAAGAATTAAACGTCCAAATTTGGGTAATAACTGAAAGATAAGAATACGAATAGAAAAATGAAAAACATCAATCAAAAAATGAAAAAAAAGCCAATTTTAGAAAACGTTGAAAAAAATCTTTTTTTTTAAATGAAACAATGAAAATTAAAACAGACTTTTTCAATTCTTTTTTGTTTAGAAGTTGTAGGAGTAGTTTTTTCATTTTTTGTGGTTGTTGCTGCTGTTACATCAGTTGGGCCATAGCTGCCTGGTGTATCAGTTGTAGGAGTCTGAAATGTGACAGAAGTTTTCATTAAAAAATATTTAAGAATAATTTGAATATTATTACTTCATAATAAAATTCACTATTAATTTCAACGAATTCTGGTTTTGCTAATGGCGCAGAACTCATATCGCTCGTTGTAGAATGATTGCTTCGCATTGATAATCGAGACATATGCCCTGAACCAGGTACTCCTCTATTATTATTACTACTTCTTTGACTTCCGTGTGATGACGGGGATGCGGGTGGCTTTGATTCGGTATCCGTTATACTGCGACCTGTCGACGTTCGAAATGCGCCGATGAAGGCGCCGTTAACGGACGCCCCAGAATCGTGTGATTCTTGACTCACACTACTTCCGGTACTTTTAAGTGTAGTGTATTCTCTGAAAAAATGAAGAAAAATATATTATAAATCATGAAAGAGAGGATTACGGTAGGTTGTTCTTGTATACATAAAATGATAAATGGTTGAAACCTCTCAACACACAAATTTAACAAGAACAAAAAAAAGAGAGGAAAGAGTAATTTTTGACAAAAAAAGGCATTCTGGAAAATTATTTAAAAGCTTTAAAACGTCATTCTCAAAAAGCACACGTAAAAATATGTTTGTGTAAAAAATGGGGGGTTTTTAAAAGAAAGAGAATAATAGAATACCAATCTATTTCTAGCGACTTTTCTTTCCTATTTTGTTCGTCAACGATGCCACACCGATGAGAGCAAGCCAAAAATTGTTGAGCAACGCCAAAAGACGCATCTCCAATTAGGCCGCCCCTGGCGTGCAGAGTGAAACCCCTCTTCTTCTTCTTCCTTTATACATATATATATATATATGTATATTTTCTACGAAGCTACGGGCTACCAAAATTGGCAGCCATAGGCGATGCTCGGGTAACAACAACGTCCGTCTAGTCAAGCTTGTGTACACGCTCTCGACCTCGACAATGTTTCTTCCTTTTATATTTTGTTTCTAAAGCATTTTTTTCCTTCTTCTTTCTTCTCAAAAACGCGCAGCATCGAATTGAAGAAGAAGACGGCCCTCAGAAGAAGAAGAAGAAAAAAGCTTCACGAAAAATATCTTTTCTTTCATTCCTTCTTCTTCTTCTTCTTTTTCGACCACCAGTTTAAAGCTTGAAACAAAATGAGATGTGTTCAAATTGAATAGAAATAAAAAGTTGAATAAGCAAAGCAGCATTTACCCTTTGTAGAAGAAAATGTAGGAAAAAAACATGGCACGAGCAAAAGCATTATAACGCTTTGACGCTTATTGTGCCGCGTCACTAAATTGGTTTTTCTGCTTCTTCTTCTTCTTCCCTTCCTTTTTTCCTCATCAGTAAACATCATTAAATGTTTTAGAAAAGACAACGACTACTACTACCGATGGTAATATTAACTTTAAAAAGATTTATCCATTTTTCTTCTTTTTACCCCAAAAACGACGAAGACTAAGAGTATCAAAGTACTCCTCCTTCTTCATCCTATTTCTGATGGGTTGCATGCTTTTCATTCTTGTTATGTTTTTTTTCCATTTGCGCATAAATTTTTTAAAAGGAAATTTGTTTTTAACCATAGATAATTCGAGACAGGAGGTTACAACAATAGCCATTAAATAACAACGAAAGGGAAAAAAAGATGAGGGAAGGCTCATACGCGGCTTTTGAATATATTTTTTTTGTTTCTGTATGCCCCCGGAAATTGGTGTACTTCCATAAAAATAAGAAGAAGAGGAGGGGAAAAAAGAATTATTGTTAAAAAGCATTTTTTTTTCTCTTTTTTCCCAAAAGATGCTTGCTTATTAAAATAGCGTGATTAAAAGATTTTGGAAAAAAAGAAAGAAAAAAAAGTAATAAATAAAACGTTTTTTCAATTTAAAAGCAACAAACCTATTTCGACTTTGTGTTGATGGGGAAGTTGAAGAAGAAGCATTTTGGGGGGTTAATAAATTTGCAGCTAACATTGTTGGAAAATAATATGCATCAGGTAAAGCATCATTGGTAAAGATAAGTTCAAAAAAATTTACAAATAATTCCATTTGTGAAACTCCTCCAGAATTTGGTGACAGGGTTGCAAAAGATGCACCAATTTCTTCAGCAAGTTTATTTCCAAGTGTTAAAAGTAATCTTGAATTCTGAATACAAAAAAAAACACATAATTACTTTTTTCCATAAATAAAATTTGTTACCTTATTACTAAAATAATTTCCTGGATCATCAACTGCAAGAATTAAAATAGATTTTCCAACAATTTGTTGATCTTCAATATTTGGCCCCGCCGCTGCAACCAACATTCTGGCAGCCATTTCGGCATGATGCCATGAAGCAATTCGAAGTGGACTATAAATTAAAATATGCCCATTGATAGCATTCAAAGGCCATCCAACAGGTGACAATAACCATGAATGATAAGCTGTTGCATCAACTCGAATTCGAATATTTAAATTTTCTTGTGGTAAATGTTGATCAAATGTAAATACATTTCCTACAACAAAAATTAAAGAATTTTTAATGTTTACAATTTTTTTGCAAAATGTTATACCACTTGAATGAGTATGATTTGCTTGATCAAGTAACATTGAAAGTACAACATCAGGTTTAAAAACGTCACCACACATAAATGAAATTTGTACTCGAAGATCAGAGTATATTCCAGAAAGTTGTGCATGACAAACTTCTCTCAAAACTCTTTGAATTTGATCAAAATGAAAATGTGCAGTGAGAGATTGAATGGAAGATGTTTCAACGCAAGAAAGATTATCTTCACTAATATAAACACCACCAATTTTATCAGCAATTTGTGAGACATGTTGTTGAAGAAGAATTTCTTCTGAAGCTGAAGCATTTACAAAAAGTGGTGGAAGTCCTGGGGCAGCTTTCCATTTAACACCCATAAAATTTTCTACCGTATCTAAGGAATTTACTACACAAATAAGAGATCGAATTCGAGAAGAATTAAGTGGATCAGCATGTTTAAAGCAGGTAATCTTTGCAAGACCAGAATCATAATCAAATAATCGATCAACAGAAAGTGACATCTGAAAGAGATTACTGTAATGAAAACATTATTCCTAATAAATGGCATTACATAAACAGCTGTAATAAATTCATCAACAAGATAATCTTCACCATAAATAACAATATCAACAGGAAAAAATTTATGATAATTAGGATAATTTGTTTCAATAATTTTTGACAATTGCTTATTTGCACAAAAGCTACCCGCAAAACAATAATCATCAAGAGGATGAATAATAAAATTACAAAATCTTTGCATAAGTTTTCGCCGTCTTTCATTTAAACCGGTCATTTGTCGAAACCTTAAAAAATATTTCAAAAAATATTTCCAGCTATAAATAATGGATACCTTTTGTCATCTTGTAAAGCATGAGAAAAATAAGTTTCAAATTCGTTATCCACTGTTAAATTTGGATTACTTGATTTTTGTTTTAATAATGCAAATGCAGCAAAAATTGGTAGCCTTTCTTGCAGCAGCTCTACAAAATTTCTTTCAGCTTCATTGATCAAATATGTTTGAAATTCTGCATATGCTTGTTCAGCTCTGCCATTTGGTAAAAATTGTTCATATGTTTCAATTTCATTAACCAAAACTTTTGCATCACTATATTTTCTTCCCGGAATAATGACTTCTTTATGTGCAAGAAATGAAATAAATCTTTCAATTTGTGCATCCAAAATTGCTTTATTTGATATTTCTTTTTGAAGTTCATAAAACATATGTTGCGCATCATATGTTTGCAAGAGTTCAGCCGGAATTCGAGCATCTTGTGAATGTTGAGTAAATCGGCCTAAAATTATGGGACCTTAGCTAAAAATGGAATAAAAAGTTTTAAACATACTTAAACTTTGTCCAACGGGCTTGAAATATCGATCAAACATTGGATGCTGCTTTGTTTTATATGCAATATCTTCCCATTTTGCTTCAATTAAAGAATTTGAATCAAAAAATTCAAGTAAAACATTTCGTAAAGCTGGAAGCTTTTCCCTTTGCTCTTTAGCTGTCCACCATTCTTTTGATCGATTCATATGTTCATCATAAATTCTTTCAGCTTCCTTTGTACCATATGCAGCAGTGAAATATTTGTAAGCTGGCTGAGAAGCAACTCCAAAATCTTTTACCAACATCCTCCAATTGAGCTGTTTTTGATTTTGTCGACGAGGCCATTCTTCTCGAGGAAGTAATTGAGCAATTAAATTTATGAAATCCTCCCTTAAAAAACCGCCTTTTATTCTTTTAATTATTTTATTCAAAGAAGAGTTCCTTTTGCAAAATAATTTTTTCACACAAAGAATCCGGTCAAATTAAATTTTAATTTTATCAAGTTTTCACCCATTTTATTAAATGTGTTTTTTATGAAAAAAAATTAATGTCTTCAATGCTGGTTTTTTTGGTTTTTTAAATTTCTTCCCTCTTATTTATCCATGTTTTTATTTTAATAGTCAACTGTAACAGATGATTTTGGACAAAAATAAGGGATGGAGTTAAGCCCTGGCTTAAGCTTCTTCTTCTTTCTTTCTTTATATTTTTCTACAATGGCAACAGTTGTTTGTCAAACAACTTTTTTTTATAATAAAAACAAAATGTCAAAAAAAGAAAGAAGTGCTAACACGACGACAGAAGAAGAAAAAGAAGAAAAAGAGAGAAAAATGACTGACCTTAATTCTTTCAATTTTATTGTTCGAGCTTCAACGGCATCATCATATGACAAAATTTTAATTTTTCCTTTATATTTATCTACAGTACCTGCAACAAATTTCAATAATTCGTTAATATTGACATTTTGTAATGCAGACGTTTCAATCTGTAAAAGCATTTAAAGCATGTGAAAATTTTATAATTTAAATGCAAATTAAAATCATACAATTGTTTGATTAACATTTTTGAAATCTTTTTTTCTAACAACTTTTTGAAGCTCTTGTAATCCATCTAAATAATATTTGATTGAATCACATTTTGTTGCCGCAACAAAAATCGGTCTTTTCATTTTATTTAAAGATTGAAGAATGTTGGAAATAAATTCTGATTGTCCTGGGATTAAACGGCTTACATCAAACACAAGCAAAAATGCATCAATATTTGTCTTTCCCTCAGGCAAAATTCGAGATTCAAAAGCTGATTCAGCTCCAAGTTGATCCTTTAAATGGTAATTAAATGAAAAAAAGGCGATAAAAATGCATTTAAACTTACTCTACAAATGTACATTAATTTATCATGACTTTCAAGATTAACTCTTGAAGCTCGTTTAATGTAATCTGATGTTTGACGGGATGAACGAATTGGCTCAAATGTTTCATCATCAATAAATTCAGTTTGTTCAATAAATCGAATATGAGTTGTTTTGCCATGATAATCTGCTTCTAATTCTGCTTCACCCCAATAAAGCCAATGATCATTATTAATAACCGGAGATCCACTAAAGTCTGCCTGAGATAAATGTGTGATATGATTAATATAAAAGTTTTCAAATTCTGGTCGAACAAGTCGATTACATAATACTGATTTTCCGACACCTGCTGACCCTTTAATACTATCTGGACCACTTAAACCGATAACACTAACAGTGATAACATGTTGTGGTCGATCATATTCTTGATAAGTTGATGGTGAAATAATATCTAATATTCGATGTTCACCATTCATTTCAGCATTTTCATTTTATTCTTTGTAATATTATCATGACAAAGATGGATAAATAAGTATAAGAAAATTTTGTTTACTGTAAAAAAAACGAAATTCAATTAAAATTTGTTATTTTAAAAACCATGAAAAAAAGCAAAAGGCAAAAAATAATAATATTAATTTAAGTTTACACAAGTTATACCATTTGAAAAATATATAAAAAAGAAGTTTTAACAAAAAAGGGAGGCGACAAAAGAAAAATGAGTCACGATATCGCGGACGATAACAAAAGGTGAGCCGGAAATACAAACAACAATCAAAAAAAGTCATTGAATGCAAAATGAGCCATTTTAGGCTAAAAAAGAGAGGAACGCAGGAATAATAATTGAAAAAAATAATAATAAATAAAAAGTAGAAACAATGTCCAGCTGTTTCATATATAGAGATGACCAAAAACAAAAAAAAATCCCCGTCAATTCATTGACGGAAGCGAAAATCTTCGATAAATCGGGAATCGGGAGAAGCTTTGAAGAAGGAGAGAAAAAAAGATGCAAATTTTTTAGTCTTCTATTTCTATTTATAAACAGTCAATTGACAAGATTTTCTTCTTAATGCTTTTCTCTAAAAAGAAAAAAAAGAAGAAAGCTTTAGTTTTTTGTCAACGTGTTGAGAATATTAATAAACAATCGGCAGCCAAGAATGAAAACATTAGAAAAAAAGAAGGGAAACAAAAATCGCCAAAAATGTGATGATAAAAAAATAGACACATTCCAATCGTACAAAAAATAAAAGAAAAATGAAGAAATTGGCATTTTTATTGAAGTATTACAAAATCCCCAAATATTAAAAAAGATAAACAGTTTTCAAAGAGCAAACAAATTTATTATTAAAATTTTATAAGCTTGTTGAAAAAATTATATTCAAAGATATTTTTGTAGAAAAAAAATTGCTCAGACACGGAAGATCTCGATATCTAACAATAACGCCCTCACTTTTGCGGCCCCGTTTGTAACAAGCACTTTTTAAGTGGAGGAGCCTTCGACAAGGGTTGTTGAGAGGGTCGATGGATTGCAAAAATTTCAAGAAGAGGGGGGATCAACAGTTCTCCTCTCAATTTCTACTGTTGAAACAAAAGAAATATGTTAGAGAAAAAAAGTGATGACATCGATGAGAATAATAATAATAATAATAAAAGCAGAAGAAAAAAGGAAGAAAAGTTTGAATTTTATATTTATATTAAAAAACAAACTGCTTTCATTCAATTAAAAGCTATATAAAAAAAGAAGCGGGAAATGTCGGCAGTTGCTTTTATATATATAAAATAAAATTTTCATGGAAAAAAGGGGGAGAAAGAGAGAGAATTAAAAAAAAGAAGAAAGTATGGGTTCAGGAACGTCAGAAAAAAAATTGCCGCGTTCAATTCGTCTCTTTACAATAATTTTCCGCCAAATTTACATAAAAATGAAAAGCAATGAAAAAATATAAAAAAAATTTTTTATGCCGTCAATTATCCCACGCTTGCAAGGAAATAAATAAAAATGGAAAAATAATGGCTAAAAATAGTGACTAAAAATCGGTACTTTTTGAAAATAGGAAAAAAAAAGTTTTCTTTAAAACTAGAAAGTATTTTTTAACAAAATACAACGAAAAAAAAGTAGAAAAAAGGTAAAAAAAATAAAAGCAAAGATAAAACCAATTGAAAGGCAATCCCATTATATCGTTTAAAATTGGCAACCGGAAGTTAGCTCCTTTTTTAAATTGTACTCCATTTATCACCGGGGCCAAGGTGGCGGCAACATTTTTTCGTACTGAAATAAGTAGCAACAGTTGGCGATATAAAACTGGAAAAAAGAAGGGTAAAAAATGAAAAGAAAAAAATACAGCATGAAAAAAATTATATTTAACACAAAAAAAAGTTTAAATGTAAAACAAAAGAATTATTTGAAAAAAATTAAATTTTTTAAGTATCCCTGATACCATTGACGCCAAATAAAAAAAATGCAAAAACATTTGAAAGTTGTTGTCTGCTTCTTACAACAACAACAATCAGCATCCTGTGTTTTTTCTTATCAAATTTTTTCATCCCAAAAAAATTGTATAAATGCTTCTTTCGTTAGCTTTTTTTCATTTTTTTCTTCTATTTGGTCAAAAATGCTTGATCACGCTTATGCTTAAAAAAATGTGTAAACTTTATCGAAGAATGAAATATTTAAAAGAGCGAGAAATAGCATAACAGCAACAAACTTGATTATATTTCCCTAAACTATTCTTCTTTTTTTTGCTGAATTCTTAATAATAATATATATACATATTTTTTTCAGAAGAATGTATATATTTTTCTTTTATAACGAGTCAATGCAATCAAGTTGTTGCAAATATAAAAAAAAAGTTGTGGTCCCCATACCAGAGGCAATGCCAAAATAGATTTAGGGAAAAAGAATTGGAGCGTAACAGAAAATGAATGTTCGCGCACTTGAATATACGAAATTAGTGAGAATGTCTTTAGATGTTTTCCCACCAAAAATCAGTATACAAAAAAAAAGCAAAAAATTTTCTTTTTTCCCTTTCAAAGTGGAAAAAAGAAATAGAATCCTGATTATCTGTAAATAAGAAGGAAAGTTGCAAATAGTGGGAAAGAAAAAAAGGCATCATGTTTTGATGCTATAAAATTGGTTTTTTCTTTGGAAAAGCGTTAAACTATTTATGGGAAAATTGAAGGCACAAATAAAAAACGGTTTTATTTCTAAAAAAGCATCCAAAAATAAAGCAAAGCCGGATTGCTGGCGTGAAATATTTTTGCCTTGTTGAAACTTTTACCACTGAAAAAGAAAGGCAAAACAAAGAAGAATATAAAAAAAACAAGGAAAAAGTTGAGCAACTTTTTTTTTGCATGAAAGAGAAGGTCGAGCAGCCCCCGATGGAAAAAGAAGATGAAGCAGCAGAGCTTTGACAAATGATGATGGCATATAATTTGGTAGAAGTCGGGTCTTCTTCTTCTTCTTCAAAAAAAACAAGATAATGTCTTTTTAAATGACAGAAGAAAAAAAAGAATAGATATAAAGCTTTGCAAAATCTATGTTTTAAAAAATGGGAGACGGGATGTTACCCCCAAGAGTTAAATATTTTAGACAGAAAAAAATGGAACAACAAAAAAATAATTTTAACAATAAAAATGATTATTTTTTAAAAAATTCCTTAAAAAATAATTGCTTTTCATTGTGATTTAAAAAATTATTTTTTTATTCTTTAAAAAAACAGTGACCATAAAAATTTTGGTTTATTATAAAACATAAATATAAAAAAATATTTGGGGGAAAAAATGTATAAGATTTTTTATGGACGATTAAGATACACCTTTCCTTCCGATTTATCACGCCTTTATTTCATTTGTCTTTTCTTCTTTATTTCATCTTCACTAAATTGCAATCAACAAAATAAAATGACTAATAAAGAAAAATGTATCATTCATTGCCCTAAGGCTACTCCAACCAAAGTCAGCGGGTGGTGGTTTGTGATATGATATAACATAAAAGATAAGAAAAAAAAAGAAAAATTGTGGTTAAAAACAAAAATCAAAAATATGGAAACTGTTTTACTCTAAAAGAATCAGTTACTGGATAAGCTAATATCAATACGATAATTCAATAAAACAACAATTAATGTTGAATAAATAATGCTATCAAAAAGTTCATTTTCTTGATGTGTGTTAAAAGAGAGAGAGAAAGAGAAAAATGTAAAGAAGAAGGTGTGTGTTTGAAGAAGATTGAGTAATGCACATTGCGCAAGTCGCCGCGCAAAATTGATGATCACTGGCAGTTCAATTCAATTTCAGAAGAAATTGAGGAGCCAATAATGTGTTTGTAAAAAAATGAAGTTAGACTGTCCGTCATTTTTTATTTTATTTTTTTTTGAAAAAAACTTGCTTTCAAAAGTAACGACAATTGGCGACAACAACGTTTTTGAAGGCCAAAATAATGCTGGACACGCCGTAGTAAAAAAAATACATATTCTCAGCTTTTTTTATAGCTATTAAAATAGCATTGATGCAAATAAAAAACAGAATTTATTGTCAGCAATTCAAACCTTAACTAATACCAAAAATATAAACATGTTCTAACATACGGCAATAATGAAATAGAGTGATGCAAGATGAATTACGACAATAAAATTTTATTTAACGCATATTTTTTTCAGTTTGAATTAAAGCTTAGGTAAAACCAATTCGTTACTTAAAACAACAAAAAAAATAATATCATTAAAAACCCAGTTTTACGGGAAATGAGGAAGAATCAAAAATAATGATGAAAATATTTTATTTGTTTTGATTTTACAAACATCAAAAAATATAATGCAGAATCTATTACGGTATCAAATTCAATGAACAGCAAGCAAATTTGTAAAAAAATATGCAAAAAACATTTTTTTTTTGCAATTTATCAAAAATTACAGTAACCATTCAAAATGTATTGATGATATATGTGTCATGCCACAACAAAATCAATTGCAGAGAGAGTTTCATACTTGCCTTTGATTAGGGCCCAAGCATAAACCTGCTTAAAAATACTAATGCCTGTGGAACAATAATCACAGTTTAAAACGCATTCCACCAATATTTTTTAGCGCCTCTAACAAATATAAATCGTAATCGTATGAAAAAAAAGCAAATTCTGTTGTAAGATCTTTATTAGTTTTTATAGAAATTGACAAGTACAGTATGAAAAAGCAACAATTAAAAAAGATTGATCAAAAGTTATACATCGATTACATTGCTTTCGACTTCTTATGCATCACCTAAAAATTAACTGAAATTAAACAATGTAAAATTCAATGTTACTAACTTTTATAATTTTCCAAATCTCTTTTTAAAGCTAGACGACCTCCGTTTGATTTCGTTTCGATACCAATCAAAGTTTCGAAGAAATAGCAAATACCAGTAGTTTCTTTGTCATATTTTAAATTGAATACAAAAACAAGTTCCATGAAATGCTGCAAAGCATCACTGAATTGACCTTTAACCTGAAATAAGATTTTATATTTATTTCAATATTGGTTTTATGGTAATAACTTACAATTAAAGCCATATCATCAACGGCAACATAAAATGTTTTTAATGGCTGAGTTCCAAGAATGATGATTGATGGAGTCGTAACGTTATCTTTTTTCCGACGTTCGAGTTCTTCATAAATGTTTGGAGTTGAAGTAAAATCCAAAACCAATTTTGAACAATTAACAGCAGAATTTTTTGAATAAGTTTTGCAAAGCTTTGCAAGCAAACTGCAAGCATGGATTTCTCGATTTTCTGGAAAAAAACTTTATTATTAAAATCGACAGTAGACAAAAAGTTTACCCAATGAAATGCTGACATTTTCAAAAAGTTTTTTTTGTTCTGCAAGGCCAAAAATAGCAGGAATGAGATCACAGAATTTTTCTTTTAAACTTGCAACTGGACTTTTTCTTGTTGACATCAAATGTTGAAAATCATATTGAATCTGAAACATGAGTGATAAAAAAAATTAAAGCGAGTAAGATTCAAAACTTACCAATGAAACATCATCTTTAATTTGAAAAAATTTTTCCAAAACTGTTGTAGCAATTCCACGTTCACATTGTGGGCTATTTAATAAAACCTTTATCCATGCCAGTCGTTTTTCACTAAATTAATTGGCTATCAGCGAAACTTTTAAAGCAAATGTCAAAACTTACGACGATGACGAAAAGAACTGATGAATTAATTTATCATCTGTTTGTAAATTTTGAAGTTCAAGAGAAAGATCATTGATTTTTTCTGCTGCTTCAGATAAAGTTTCGAACTTAAATTTCTTTGGTGCAGGAGCAGCTGGAGATTCACGAGTCGGATCTTTTGATCTTTTTAAAGTCACTCGTCTATCAATTTCACCTTTACCATTTGGACGAGTAATATAATCAAATAAATTAGAATTTGATAATTCATTCATCATTAAAATCAAAGGCTCTCTTGACTTACGTGGACAATCGAATCTAAAGTTATCAAAACTATATTACTGTAACATGACGAAAGAAATACTTACTTTGGCCAAATTTTTTCAATAATATCCATCAAAGCATTTAAGGTAACATATTTAGCCGCTTCAATCAAATCTTTATTTGCTTTTTCTCTAATAACATAAATTGCAGCTTTCAAAACAGGTCTTTCTTGAAAGAAATCATAGAGATCAATCTAAAAAAGAACAGTTAAAAAAAAGAAAAATGAATTTGAAAAACAAACTTACTGAATTAAAAAGCATATTTTTTTCTGGCTTATATTCTTGAAATTTAGCGTTGATAACATTTTTATTTAAATGAAAATATGCTGCAATTTGTTGAGGTTTCGTAAGACTGTTTAATTTTTCAGATTCAATATTTGTTGTTGAGAGATCATTCAAAGGTCTTTTTGGAGTTGAACAACTTTGTGATAAAGGTGTTGATTGAGGATTAGAAGTTGTTGTTGCTGGAAATGAATCAGCTCGAGAAGAAGAAGGAGTTTCTTGCACTGATGAATTATCTATAAAAAATTATTAAATGGAATTAGAATTACGAAAAAAACGTTTACCTGAATCAATTTTTTTATCAACAAAATAATAATGTCGTCCAAATGAAATAACTTCATCAGCAAACCAAATTTCGATTTTATTTGGATCATCTTCAGGAGAATTTTCAACCGGTAGTTCAAACATATGAAATTCTGGTTGTGGCTCCAGTTTTAATCTTTTGCAACCTTCTTTAATTAATTGATCACAAGTTTTTAAATCAGACACAAAAACTTTTGTTGTAACAATTCTTCCATCAGCAGATTTGGCTTTGATGGTTACTAAGGAACGAGCCATTCCTAGAAATTAAAATATTAAGTAAAGGTTCTCAAAAAGAGTTAAAAAACAAAATGATTTTTCGAGATAAATGAAAAAAGGAAAAATAACAAACCCATAATTCTTTCAGGTATAAAATGTGCAGTAAGGCACTTCAAAAGTTTCTTGTCAAAACCAAGTACTTCAAATTGACAAAAAATCTTTTTAAAAAACGAAAAATCAAACTTTGTTAAGCCGTATTGATCCTACCTTTTTAGTAATCAAAATGACTTTAAACATGCCATTGAATACAATAGAATAAACTTTAAAATTTATTTTTAACAATAAAGGTATATTATCAAATTTTACAGTATCCATGAACAACATAGTCATCAATGTGACATACATTTTCATAGGTTTTTTAATACAATTGTCAACATAACTATCTAAAAATTTCAATAATTTACACTTTGAACAATATATTACTTTGTTTCTTTTATATCACTTTGTTGTGGAGCAGCTAAACCTGGTTCAATAAAGAAATCCAAAGTTAAATCATTTCAAAATTATTAGAAAAAGTGATAGATATTTTTTTATTATATATTAAATTAATTTCTAAAAAATAGCAAAGAAATAGATGCAATTTTTTTGAGGATTGTTATCGTTCAAATCAACACAGATAAAAAGATGCTTAATTATTTTCTTTCATTAAAAACACTTTTATCAACGAATCAAAATTTGATTTTGTGAGTTTTAATTAAATTTCACTTTGACGAAAAAAACTTCTCTAAAATTCCCATAAGATTTAAAAAGGAAAAACCAGCTAATTGATAATATATTATACAATTTATCAGATATCTTTTAGTCAAGGCAGCTCTTTTTTTTTTCAAATCACTTTGAAAAGTTTTACTGCAGCAGCAAGCTGTCGGCACATTAAACTTGATGAATTTATTGCTTTTATTTCATCAAAAAAGTGTGATTAACTAAAAAAAGTTTTTTTTTAAAAAATGAATATAATAGTATATATATTTTAAGTTGCAAGCATTGAACTTTTTCAATTCAAAATTAACCTATGTCATCAGCAAAAAAAGAATAATAATTGTTTTCTATTTTTAATGAAAAAAAAAGAATTGTGTTATTATTTCAATGTTTTCATAACCATTTTTTCTGCGTCTTCTTTTCCTTCTGAAGAAGAAGAAGAAGTATCATCAATTATGCTATAACATTTGATGGCAACTATGAGGCTACTGTTTGTTTTTGTGACAGCAGCAGTAGCAGCATTGTCGCCAAAAAAAAATGCTCCGCCCTGCGTTCTTATTTCAAGCTATTCCTTTCCCTTTCCTTTCCCCATTTTTAAAAATATATTCCTTTTTCCCTCCTCCTTTTAAAGGCGTCCCTTTTCTTGCCAATATTTTTGAACATGGGGACTTTGAATTGTCGCGCAATGAGGCATTTATATTCCATTCTTCTTTCTTCTTCTTCCCTCTTTCTTCTTTTCTTTTCATCATTCCTACCATTCCCTTAAATGAAATAATGTTTCTAATCAAATCTCTTCAAATTTCCGTGTTCCCATTGACTTTAGCCCTCCTGGCGACTTACAACTTCCCCACCAATAAGAGGAAGAGAGAGGAGATTTGTCTTGAATTTTAAGTGCCCCCATGTTTTTGCTGTTAGCCCTCCTTTTTTCTACCATTTAAGACTACCCAAAAAAAATAAGAGCCACAAAATTGGCGCTTTATTGTCCGTCAAATTTGAAGGGAGTCATCTCGCTTAAAAAACTTTTTAAAGCCAATTTTAGACCATTTTTTAAAAAATTCTTTTACGTTTTAAGTGAATTCAATTTTTTTTATATGTCCTGTTTCTTTTTCTTCTATCCTCTCTCTCACCTATGCATGTATCCAAGATTCTGTTTTATTCAGTTAAAACTTGGTTGATGGATATTATTTTTTTAAAGTAGTGATTCAAAGTCATTCATGATTGCTCTTTTGCGGTTGTTGCTTCATTATGACTTTTGTCTTTGTGTTTTTTTTTGTTTTTATTATTTATAATCGGTGTGCCGTTCCTATTTTTGTGGCTAATTACGCGTACTACTGACTTCTGTCGGGTACTTCTTTTTTTCTTTTCATTTCTTTTTCTTTCTTCTCATTCAACTCGAATTAACTGCATCGTGCACCTGTTTTCCGGAAATTGGCGCTTATATATGTTTTATATATTTTAGTAAGATATAATGGTAACGTTAAAAACAATAATGCAAACTTAAATCAAAAAGAATAACAACAAATCTTATTTATTTATTATTATTATTATTTTAAACGTATCATCCTCCAAAAAATATAATATAATGAAAAAACGGCACTACATTATTTTTTATTTTTGTGCTGTCATAGTATTTTTAAGTCATCCATGTTATTGTCGTCAAAGAAATAATAATAATAATAATAATGCTGTACCCATGCTTGCTCTTAATGGCACAGAAATTTTATTAAAATGCCCACCAGCCGAGGAACTTGTTCGAACTCATATGGCACCAGATTTTGAAAATCCTCAATTAGTTCGTCGACTTGATTGGTTTCATGATGATGTTCTTATTGCAACTTATCAACAAGTAAGAAAATTGAATTTATCTTTTTCATACGTGTATATCTATAATTCAACGAGTTTTTTAAATTTTGAAAAATTTTTTTTAACAAATTTCATTTTTGGCAAAAATGCATATTATTGAGGAAGCAAAAAATAGCCTCCTCCAATTAGAGCTGCAAAAACTCTTAAAGGTTTTGAGATTTGCAAATGAAACTCTTAAGAGGTTTCTTTTTTTTTTCTTTCTTTTGTTGCCGATGGGCATCAGTTTTGTGAAAAAGAGACAGAGATTCATAAGATAGCCTTTAGGGGGGGTCGTCGGTTGAATTGGTCGTCGTCATTTTACAAATTTCTCACCATTAACAAAAAAATTCATTCAACCGTAAGACCCTTTATTTAGCTTTCCTATATATATTGCTTGCTTATTCTTTCATGAAAGCCTATCGGGTTCATTTGCTATAAATCATATTTTTGTTCGTTCTGTCTTTTCAAATGCACATTCATTATCTGCAAGTTAAACGTTTTTCATACAACTGAACTTCCATCGACTTCTTCTTTCTCCTCCTTGGGCCTTGTCGGCAAGGCACACAACGCATTTTTTGACGCAATGAATTAAAATTTTGGCATATGATAATCATTTTTCATCTTTTCATTCATTTTTTTTTGTGTTGAAACAATTTTAGTGCAAAAAAAATTGACAAAAAAAAGATTAAAAACGAAAAACTAACAAAAATAAAGAAAAAAGTTGTACAAAAATCCATTAAAAAAAGTTTTGTAAGTTTGCATTGCTTTACTTTCTCTCTCTTTGATCATGAATATTTCATTCATTCAAATATAAACATATAAATAGAACGGATCTTGCTTTTAACGTATTTTTATTCTTTTCTTCCTCCCCTTCTTTTTTTGGCTTGCCGGTAATCGGACACCTGCAAATAGTATCTTTTTCGCGCATGAAGTGTGAAATTTGGCACACACATATATATTTAAAAAAATTCTAATCCCCCATAATTTTCTTACAATGGAATGAATAAAAAAAATAATGATGAAGAAGAACGTCGAAAATTTAAGAGGGTCAATTGCTTAATATTTTTTTTGATGGCACAGCTGTTCTTTTCTTCTTCTTTTTTGACCTTTTTGATTGAATGAAACAGGTTGTTGGGGTGGAAAACGTATAATTTTGATTATCATGACTAACATGGTCAAAAAAGAATAATGGTCAAATGTGTATTTTTTATTGGAAAGTGCGAAAAATTGCATCTAATTTTGACCAAAATGAGGCCATCAAAAATCTAATATTAGTTTTCAAAAAAATGGGAAATGCCTCAGGAAGCGACATTCTTTTTTTGTTTATAATTGGGCATATTTGGCGTGTGTCCAGTTTTAAGGGCACCAACCAAAAAATATAAAAAAGAAAGGAAAAAAGTTCATATAATATTTGCGCAGTCCACTAGCTTCTTTGAGTATCCTAAAATTTCATGGAACAAAAGCTTTTATGTTATTGAGAATTTTGAAAGCTTTATAATAAAAATAAATAAAGCGAAAAAAGAAAGAGTTTTTACTTTTTGAGAAATAAAGAAGGGCAATTTTGATCGTTTATCTTTAGCTTTGTTTTCTTAAAATCAAAAAGCAGTAATATTTTCATAATGCAAGTGCTAGAATTATTTCAACCATGTATAAGTAATTATAAGTAGTAGTAGTAGTAACAGTAATGCATCGTACTTCATTATTAGCAGAGATTTAAATTACTTTTTTCTTTAAATAACTTTTTGTCGTAGTAATTTATAATTCACGGTCGTGATTCTTGCAATTAGAGAAACGGAAGTAACAGCACATGGGGACACGTTGCTGCTATAAAGCTCTTTTTTTAACCGAACGTTGTTGTCGTTCGATATGGTCGAGAAAGTTGGTTTTGACAAAAATGAAAGAAAGATTGACCGGATGTGCAGTCGAGCACACTTCATCAAAACTCGCAAATAATTTAAAAAATCTTTTACTTTCTAATATAGAATTCTTTTAGCCTTCTGTTTTTAGAAAGAAAAAAAAACACAAAAGCAAGGGAAGAATTTTTGAAAAGCATCAAAGAAAAAATATCTAAAAAACAGTTTAAACAAAAATCAATCAATAACAATCATAACTTCTTTTTTGCAGGATGTTTTAACAGATATTAATCAACAGTGGTGGGTTGCAAGTAAACGATATGAACTTATTAAGCCATTTTATGTTCTTCGAATATTTCCAATATTATCAGAAGATTCTGGAACATATCATTGCCGGCTTGAAACTGATCCGCTCTTTGCTCTTGCTGTTTCAACTGATTCCACATCTTTGGTTGTAATGGGTCAGTACATTTTTGTTGTCTTCAAAGTTATTTCAAAATTTTTTTTGCATAATTTAACTTTTCAAAATGGAAAAAAATATTTAAAACAGCAAAAAATTTTTGTTCCTTCAAAACAGTAAAAAAAAGAGATTGTATCTTTTTGTCGCTTTTGAAAAAGAGAAAGATTCTTTTTCCAAATGTTTTCTAAGATTACCCAATTTAATGCTTCTTTCATTGCCAAAAGCAAAAACAGTTTTTTGATATCAGAGCTGTCGCATCTGTCTTTGCTTTTTTTTGCGCGACCGCAAAATGGGCAATTTAACCATTTTAAGATGTCTTTGAAATATAGGAAGGCAAACTGAAGACATCCTATATAAATGCGGGCTTTTTTTTAAAAAAAAGACTAACAAAATGTTTTTTTGTCGAAAGTAGTAAGAGTAATTTTCCAAGTTCATTTTCTGGAAAAAAAGAGTAATAAACATTTTTTTTCTTACCCTTGGGGGCACTGCAATATCATTTTATTTAGTTACGTATGCTCGCATCTTTTTTTTGCCGTCAGTAAAAGTAACAGTGAAAAAAAACAAGTATTTTTCCAAAATGACATTCAGGAAGTACCATGTGTTACAAGGCATTATGAGTCATCTCTCTTTTTTTAAAAAGCGGTATCTCTTTTTAACCTAAAAGTACTAATTATAAGGGCCATTGTTTTTTTTGTGAATACTTAAACAAAAAAAATTCATCTTTTATTGTATTTCTTTTTTTTAAAAAAAGATTGGATCAAATTTCTTGACGTTTAAAACCCTCGAAAAAGACTGTCAGAAACACAAACATGAACAAAGAAATTGGGCGAGAAAAATTGCCAGCTGGTTTGTCGCTACTAAGATGCCGGAAAAAGACAATTGCTCAGATCTCCTGCTTTTTCTTCTTTTTTTTGCGCAATGTTTTTCTTACTGTGAAAACAAATTGCTGAATAAAAAAATAAAAACAAGCAAAAAGGATTATCTGGGATAGAAGCGGCGCCTTGCACTGATCATTGAGCAAATAAATTACTCATATGATGATTTTTTATGCAAATTAGCTGTCAACTAAAAATTTGTTTGTAAATCCATTTTGAAAAGTTAATTCAAAAAAATAGATTATTTGTAAAAATTAAAAATGCATTAAAATTATTTTTTTATTTTTTAGTAAAACCTTTGGCGCCTTCAAAACCACAAGTTACATCCTATACAGAAAAAACGGTAACATTAAGTTGGAGTCAAAGTTCGGCATTGGCACATAAACCAATAATAAGGTATTCAATTCTTGTCAGTCAATTAGATGATGAAAATATTCGTGTAATTTCAACAAAAAGTAATGCAACAACGGCAATTGTCTCAGGTCTTCAACCATATACTCGATATGCATTTTCGATAAGAGCTGAAAATGCTGCTGGACATAGCAATTTTGGTCCAGAAGTAATCTTTCGAACACTGGGTGAAGCTCCAACCACTGCACCATTAATTGTAAGCATCACAAATGGAAGTGATGGTTGCGTAAATGTTGAATGGAGAGCTCCACCAATTAGTAATGGACAAATTGTTGGATATCGAATAATGGTACATAAAATTGGAAATGGTGCCATGAGAGAATGGTATTTAAAAGGGAATCGGCAGTCACTTTGTTCTCTTGCATATTTCTCTGAATTTATGTTATCCATTGAAGCTGACAATGGATTTGGATATTCTCCAACAGTGACACAAAAATTTACAACCGATCAAAAATCTCCTGAAGGTCCACCGGAAATGATTCAAATTCGTCCATTAAAAGCTGATGCAGTAATGGTTTCATGGCATGAACCATTAATCCCAAATGGAATAATTACGACATACATGATTTATTATCGTGAAGTAAAAAGTCAAAGGCCTTACACGACAGTTCGGTTACTCGTCAAGCCAGATGAGCCTTCAAAATCCTTTTCATACAATGTTACGAAATTGAGTAAGTGATTCATTCATTCATTGTTTTTTTTCGGTGACAAAGACAAATGTATCTTTTTTTTATTTCAGAACCATTTACCACATATAAATTTTTGCTTTCGGGGGCAACAGAAAAAGGTGAAGGACCAAAAAGTTCTGCAATGCAAGTTACAACCGATCATGCAATTCCAATAACTCCACAAATTATGAATATTTCATATGAATGCGATAAAGATGTTACAGTACATTGGATTCCATTATCTTCACCAATATCATTTTATCGCGTATTGGTGTATCTTTCTGGAAAACCAGCAGCTTATAATACAACTGAACAACGAGTAATTTAAATATACCTTTCGTTCCTTTTTTAAAAAAAATTTCAAATTTTTTAGATGGATTTTAGTGGATTACTTCCGAATCTTAAATATTCTGTTCAAATTTCAGCAGTTCTAAAAAGTGTTTTTGATAATAATACTTTCTTAGAAAGTAATTTTTCAAAGCCAGAAATATTTCAAATTCATGGAAGATGTCAACTTCAATCATCAATTTGTTCAACCTTTAATCATAATTGTGTTCCTATTACTACTCGAGCCGGCACTCCTGACAGTAATTCTCTTTCATTCGTAATTATCTTTCTTGGAGTATTATTTTTTGCTGTTTGTGGAATTCTTGTTCTTTGTATGGTCAAAAAGTATAATTTTTCTTTCTTTTCTTTTTTTTTGGCTTTGTAATTTTATTCATTTTTCTCAGGCAATGCGTATTTGTAAAAGAATATCTAAAGAAAGCTGATCGAAAATACCCACAAGAAACAATTTCTTTGGTATACGGTATGTTAGATTATTTTAATACAAATAAATCTGAAGCCATCCATTTTTAGATGTAAATGAACCAATTGTTGGGGAGCCAATTACTGTTGAAAGATTTGACAAATATTTTGAAGAAATGTCTGCCAACGATAATGAACTTTTTATTCAACAATTTGAAGTTTGTTTCTTTTCTTCTTTTTTTTATTTCTAAACTAAAAATGCAATAAAAAAGATTGTTTTGGAATCTTCTTTTTTTCAGTTAAATTTTGCGCAGTAAATAAAAGCAACTAAAAAAAGTTCCGAAACTTTTCAATGCTGTATTTTCTTTTTTTCTATAACGCTTTAATTTTATCAGATTATGCAAATTAAACTAAACACATTTTTTCTTTTTTCTTTTTTCTTGCAAAAATAAAGAAGATGGCCTTGTCTAATAGTGACCACTACAATTGTTGGGATGTCGTCTGCCAATGCAAAAACAAGCTACTATTGAATCATCAAAACTCTTGTCCTTGCTTGCGACCCATCTTCAAGTTTTAAGACTTTTTTATAGAAAAAATATATAAGAAAAGCAAAGGCATTCGGGAAATTTGCATAAATGTTTTTGGAAGTGCCGAATTCCGGGGCAAATGTAAGCAACAATGCCAAAAAAATTGCGAGAGAGTATTAAGTGAATTTTGAAGAAGAAAAAAAGAAGGGATTACTCATTGAAAAATAAGGGACATTACAAAATAAATAAATAATTTTTTTTGCAGCAAATTGAAACAGCAGTGGCATCAGAAATTGAAGAAATTAATGAAGAATTGGAATTAAACAAACTTAAAAATCGATATTTAAATATTGGTGCCGTTGAATCAACCCGTATTCGACTTCATTCTGAAAGTGCTTCAGATTACATAAATGCAAATTATATTGATGTAAGTAATTTCATTTCAACAAATTGTTTTATAATTGATTTTTATAATTCTTTAACTTTTCATGAGATTTTGTAACTGTTTTAAAAAAATTTAATTAGTTAGCTCCTTAATGAGCCATAATATTTTTTTCATGCTATTATTTCTTGTTTTTTTGTTGTTGTTGACTTATGCAACATTAGCCAATTATTTCATATTTTTTTCTCGCCAATTTCAAGCGCGAAAATCACTGTTTTTATTTAACCACCACCATATGGTAAGCATCTCAAAAAGTCAAGTGTGGTTCGCGCAAATATAATTGGTCATAAATCGGGAAGAAGAATGATGGATATTGAGCTTGTTTCATGACCTTTTCTTTGGGTTGAGAAAAATACAATATGGAAACATTTGAGATGGAAAAAAACATTATGAGGGACTTGAAATAATACTTTTTTAAATTTAAGAGTTGTGATGCAAGGAATCAATACATTGCTACCCAAGCCCCTCTACCCCATACATTTACTGATTTTTGGGCAATGGTGAATCAAGAGAAATCAAATATTATTGTTGTCATTACAAATATGGTTGAAAGAGGACGAGTAAGAAATATCAAAAAAAAAAGTTTTTGTAAAAAGTAATTCAAATTTGAAACTTTACAGAGAAAATGTGATCAATATTGGCCAACATCCCCTCGAGTTACATCTCATTATGGTGGATATCAGGTTACCCTTGATACTGAAATGCCAAATGCAAATTTTGTTCATCGAATTTTTCATTTAAAAACTTCAAATTGTATTTTACCCGAACGTACAATTCATCAAGTTCATTTTACTTCTTGGCCAGATCATGGTGTTCCGGATACTGTATTTCCACTTTTATCTTTCATGAATTATGTTGCAGAAATTCAGGCGACTGGTCCCATTATTGTTCACTGCAGGTTTAAAACATTTCTTTCTTTTTTTCAAAAATTCAAACTTTTTTTAAAAATCGCATTCTTTTTTTCAGCGCTGGTGTTGGTCGTTCTGGTTCTTTTATTCTTATTGACAGTATGAGAAGACACCTGCTTCAATGTGACCGAATTAACATTCAAGCACATTTAAAACATATTCGAAATCAAAGAGCAAAATTGGTTCAAACTGTGGTAAAAAAAGATACATAAAAGTTTTCAAAAAATAAAAATAATTTAGGATCAATATATCTTTTGTCATCGAGTGATAAGAGAATTAATCCGACATGGTATTTCACGGCAGCCAGTGCTAAATTTTCAATATTATGTAAATTTTTTATACACTCAACCAATGCCAGATGGAAGAAGTCGGTTACAAATGCAATATGAAGATGTTTGTAAATGTCCACATAATCCCAATTGTGAAATTGGAGTTGGATGTGTAGTTTTACCAGTATGTCTAAACTAAAAAATCATTATCAAAATTTGCATCATAAACTTGCAGGGATATCATAGAGTAAATGAATTTCTTGTTGGAAATTGGCCATATGCATGCAAAGATTTATGGAGTTCTTTATGGGAGCATAATTGTCAGACAATGCTTTTAATTGGCTCTGAGCTTGAAGTTGGAGATTATTTTTCACATTATCTTGAATCAAACGGGTCTACAGAAAAAGATGATGACGGAATACGGGTTGAACAGAAAGAAGAAGACAAATTTTGTTTGTACAATAAAGAAGATGAACTATGCATTAAATTGATTAGAGTAAAGCCATCAGCACTTGAAATAGATTTTTGGGGTGAAATGGAAAGAATACAGGAGGAAGTGCTACAGTATCATAATTGTCAAATGATGTTACTGGAACCAACCAATACATCAATCGCTTATGTATTATGTGCACTTCAAAGTGCCGCATGTCAGTTGGAGCAAGAACGATATATTGATGTTTTGCCGTATATTTCAACCTATAGATTTATTCAATGTGGTTGCTGGAAATCCCAGGTAATATCTTTTGAGCCAATATTAATGACAGTTTTTTAACAAAGCATTTTTACACTTTTAGACAAATCTTGAATACATCTATGATAAACTCACTCAATTAGTTATTCTTCAACATCGATGTTAAAAATGTACTTTTTTGTAAATTAGAAAACGGTGAAAATATATGTTTGTATTTTTTATTATTTTAAAAATTGTTCGCAAAAAAATGCTCCAAAGAAATTTACATATAATAAAATTCAATTTAGTACGGTACAGTTGTTTAAAAAAATATAACATTTTTGTGACAATAAAAAGAGAGAAAAAAATTAAAGAATGTGAAAAATGAAAAATGCACAAAAGAAAAACAAAAATGAGAATCTAACACCCATAAAAATGCATCAAAAATTTATATAAAAAACCCTTTTTTGCTGGGGGCATCAGAAATGTCATTAAAGTAAATGAAATGATAAAAACAAAAAAAAAACAATTTGTAAAAGCAATATTCAGATCATTTTTTAACAATAAACCGTAAAGCCAATATTTATAGATAGAAAAAAAATTGTTGTTTGTATCTTTTTTTAAATGCTTAAAATGTTATAATGGCATTTGTCCATTTTGTTGCATTTGCATCATATTATGTTGATGCTGTCTCCACATCATCTCATTCATTTGTGATGGTGCTGGTTGCCTCATCCCTAAAGCATAATAGATTGAATAGAAAAATGGTAATTCCAAGTAAATGTTTGCTTACCTCTAGAATCCATAGGCATTGAATATGGCATATTTCCTTGTTGCGGACTCATCATTGGAGGTTGTTGAGGCATCATTGGGAATTTTGGTGATGCTGATGCCATTCCGGGATATGGTGGCATCATTCCATTTTGTGAATGGGGGACATTTGATGGCGGCATAAAATTTGGTGGCATTACACCTGGATGCATTGACATTGGATGTCCGGGTTGAAACATCATTGGTGGGGGACGACCTCCGCCTGGCATATTATGTGGATCAAATCCTGGAGGAGGTGGAGGGAAAGGTGCTCTCATTTGTCCTGGCATTGACATCATCATTGTTGGATGTGGTCCTGGTGGCATACCCATTGGTCTAACCATTGGAAAATCACCAGGTGTTAAATTTAGATCACTTGCGATAGATTCCAATTTTGCCATTTTCTTTATTTTATCTTCCCTACGAAATTAATTGTTAAAAAATTAGATACCCAAATTAGCAGAATAAATCTTACTGTTTTCGACCAGTATCAGCACGACTAGTTAATTTTGGTGATCGATCAAGGGTTTGTTGGGTCATTCTTTCAATACACTGTAATGGACCATCATCTTCCTTCTTTTCTCTTTTTGGGCCATAATTATCAGGAGGCAGTTGATTTCCATTGAGCATTGTAAGACCATTATTAATATCCGGCAATGACGTATTTGATAAAGGAGAATTAAAATCACTCATTTGAACATTGAATTCTGATGGCATATTATTGGGATAATTTGGTGAAGACTCCTTAAAATATGTTTTCTGTAAATTTTGTACTTTCTTGTTTCGAAACTTACTATTTTTCGTTTTCTTTGAGATTTTGTACTTCCAGTACTTTGGGGACTATTATTTGCATGCCATGCTTCAACATTCACAGGAATCCCAGGATTCGCAGAACTTATCATTTCTGTAAGCATTTCACTAGTAAAAAGCATTGTTTTATTTGAATTTGTTTTTTTAAATAATGGTGCCCCCATCATATTCGAAGTTGTACTCATTTGTCTTTGAAATGGTGGAGGAGGCATTGATGGTGGTGGCCCTGGAAGTCCTTGAAAGCCATTGGTATCACGAATCATAAAATTATTATAACCATTTTCTTCGGAATTTTGATAATTTTGAGACATTAGTTCAGAATTTTGTTGATTACTTCTTTCATCTGGGCCTTGCATAAATTCAGAAGACATTTGTGGAGGAAAATTTTGAATTTGTGATCCTGAGAATGATGTGGGATTATTTGATTGTATATTGGAAGGATTAGGATAAGTTGGAGTACCATTATGATTGGGATAGGTTGGTGTATTATTATTGTTGTTATTTGCATTTGATGCATTAGAAGGGGGATAATTAGGAGTATTTAACCGGCTTGGAGATGCTGTAGTAGGAATTTGTTGTTGTTGTTGAGGTTGTTGATGATTAGAAAAATATTGTTGTGGTGGCATACCAGGATTTTGAAACTGTTGTTGTTGTAGGGGTTGTCCATTAGATGAATACTGAGAAGGATTTTGGGAATGAAATGAAGGCATTGAAGAAGGAAATTGTTGAGGAGGACCACCTAATCCTGGCATAAAATTCGAAGACCCGGGGCCTCCAATAATTGGTGAATTTTGAGGTTGATGTTGCATCATCATCGGTGATCCAGAATTCCTCATATTTGGATCATCCATAGAAAAATTACACATCATACCATTTGAAGTTGAAGGCATCATCGACATTCCCGGATATCCCATATAACCATTTGGGGGCATCATTCCAGGATGGGGCATTTGTGTGGACATCATTGTTGACTGCGGTATTTCTGATGTCATAGTTATTACCAAATATTAATTGAAATATTAAGGAGAAAGAGAGAGAGGGAAAAGAAGTGGAATAAGTAGGCTAAAAAATATGGAAATTACATGAATATTTGTTAGTCTATAAAACGTTTTTATTTCACAGTGTTATTTTATTTTAAACAAAAAATATTTTTTTATTTTTAAGGGTTCAATTGCGTGTTATTTAAATGTCAAAATAATGGCAAAAAAAGCAACCACAAAAAAATTTGGTGTTTTCTTTTAAGTGTTACAGTAAATATGAAAAAAGTAACACGAACCGAACACATTTAATAAACAAAATTTAAAAGAAAGTAATTTTAAATTTTATTAGCAGGATTATACGTGAAAAAAAAGTTTTTTTTATTAACTAACCTTTAATTTTTAATCAGTATAATATTTTTTCACCAGTTGAGAGAGGTTGCGTCAACGGTTGGCACAATGGTCAAAATAATAAAAAGAAGGTAATTGAAATAGAAAATCGTTCAAATCAAAAATAATTTGCCATCCTCCTCTTTTTGAGTATAACCCTGTAGATGGACAAGAAAATAAAATACAATGAAAGAAAAGTTTGTATAATTTTAACACGAACAAATCACAACAAAAAACTTTTTTGAAGAAAAAAAAATGAATCACATGAGGCGCGACAAAAATGATAACAACCTCGAACTGAGTATGAAAAAAAAGGACAGGTATTTTTTTCCATCAATGTCAACAATATAAATGAAGAAAAAAAAAGAATTTGAACGTCAAAAAAAGTAAACATTAGATCAATGACTTTTTTTCTTCATTTAATTCTTCGTGTTCTTGCCGAACATCATTAAGATAAACTTTTTAAATCATGAAAAATAATTATGAGAAAAAGAAAAAAAATTTGTAGAAGAAAAAAAAGTTACAAAAAAATGAACGTTTAAAAAATAGTGTTTTAATCAAGTCTTAAAACAAAACATTTTATTTTTCTTTGAAGAAGCAAGTTGAAAATTTGGGAATAAAAAAAATGAAACAAAAGCTTTATTTTTTCCAAAAGAGTGTATGTTTTTTTTATATTTTTCCTTTCAAATGTTAAAGCCAAAAGTACCAAAGCAAGTAAGGTTTCGAAGCCTTTTGCCAAAAAAGCAACGAAGAAGACCGATAGCAGAAGGAAGGAGAGGAAGAAGAAGAAGGGGAGAAACAAAAAAAACGAGCGCGCACCGAAAGCTGGTCTTTTTTTTTTCTTTTCTTTTTTCCCCCTTCTTTTTTTTCTCCTTCAATATCATTTGGGAGAGCACTATATATTGCCCCTTTGTGTCTGTCCAGTAGGGGAAGGGGAGTTTGCACCGGTTTGAATGGTAAGTGAGCAGTCAATGGTTGTCCGTCGACGACATTCTTTTTCAGTTTTTTTTCCTTTTTCTCCTGCTACTTCCCGCCATTATGGAAGCGCGCATGTTCTCTTCGAAATAATTTAGAGAGCACGTTTTTTTTCTTCGTTTTTTTGTCTCTTTTCACATTTTTTTTTTCATTCTTCTTTCTTTTCTATACATATAGATATATTCGTTTGTCCTACCAGCAGTAGCATTTATTCAAATGGTAGGTCGCGCCGATGCTGCTCCTCATTTGCGCTCTCACTTACCACAATTCAAGCGAGAAATACGAACGACAGAAAAAAAATATGAGGAGAGTTAGTGTTGCTGCATCGCTTTTTGACTCCTTTTTTTCAAAAAAAGTCGAACTAAAAAAACTATCGAACAAAAAAAATTTTTTTTGGTGGCGAATAAAAGAAAAAAAGCTAAAAAAAATCTGTTCCTTATCCATCAAATTTTTGGAATTTTGTCGGATTACATTTAAATCCATTTTTTCAAAAAGTTTAAAAATGATTTAAAACTTTAAGATAACATTTAAATTAATGAGTAAATTACTCCATTTCATTATTTTCAACAGAAGTTGTTAGAAGTTAAAGTACTGTAACAAAGAACCAAACAATAAGCCTAAATTAGATAAATCCAAAAGCCAATAAAAACCGCTCCTCCATTTTCCTTATCACCTTCTAATAATAATCATAAGAAGAAAGAAAAGCATCTTAAAAACATAACAAGACATAATAATGAAAATTCATGTTAAAACTTTTTTTAAACACCTACTTATATAATTTTTAATATTTTAAAAATGCTACAAGTTTAAAAGAAAATAACGTGACACTTATGAAAAAGAATTTATATAACATAATAATTAAAAAAACAACAAGCTTAAGAATAATTTTTTCAAACAAAATTTAATGGCATTACGTGGCATAATGTTCTTTTTCTTATACGACATCCACTCTTTTTTTTCTTTTTCAACACAGAACTTACGTTTTGGTGTTTTTCTTTTGACGTTAGTTAATAATTTTTTTTGCAGGCGAAAAATTTTAAATTATTAAAAAAAAGAAAAAAAGAGTTTTTATTTTTTTAAGTGATTGTAGCGTTGATGTCATTTTTGAATACATTGCCTGGTCTTATTAATGGTTTTGTAAATGAAACTTTAAGCAATAATCATAATAATTCACAACAAATTCGTACTCAACAAGGTGTGTTTTTCATTAAATATAATTTTTTGAAAAAAAATTTATTTTTTGTAGAAAATGAATGTAATAATTTATTGGTGATTTCAAAACTTATTCTAAATGCATTTTTGGATATTTCTGTTCGAGGTTCAAGAAATATAAATATTGATACAAAGGAACTTGTTGATTTACTTGTAATATTAGAGAAATGTTTATGGCATGGATTTAAGATATCCTCAACTTTTCGAAAGCCATCGTTGATATTAAAAAAAGTTGATGATGAATTGTGGATTGCATTGGGGCAGATTTCAAAAACCAATTTTTCTTTCAATGATGCATACAAATGTGTTGATGCTTTAGATAATTTAAAGACATCAACAACCAAAATTCGGGCATTACTAAGATTAGGGATTATGAAAAAAGAGTTGGCAGATTATTTTCAAGTTATTTGTACATCAAATTTATCAAACTTTTATGAGAATTGGGCATTTTTACGTGGAGAGCAGGGATCTTCACTAGCTGGGTCATTACTTGCATTACGAGTATTTGATTGTAATTTATTATTAGATTATGAGGTTCTTATGGTACAAAAAATTTTAATGTAAAAATTTCATTAACTCATTTTATAAATTTAAGGAACTTCCACATAATATTGATTTAACTTCATATGTTAAAATTCCGGTGCTTCCTTCCCAGTTTACACATTATACGGAAGAAGAAGCAGAAGTTGAAAGAGAAAAAACATTCCAGGAAGTTTTGGATCAAAAACATTATATCGAAGAACAAAATCGTCAATTGACGTAAGCCTTTAAAGAAGTTTTATAAAACATTCAAAAATACCAGGAAGAGGATTAATTATAGTGCAACGCTAACAAATGTAAGAAGAAAATTATCAGAGAATCGAAGCATTGATGGTTCAACTGGGATTACACAAAAAATTGATGAATTAAATGAAAAGTTAGAGGAAGAAAGAAATCAACGATTGGATGCCGTTGAAAGATATGCCCTAAAAAGAGATGAATGGAAAAAAGCTTTGGATGAGAAAGAAGTAATGAGGATACAATGCGGTGAAGTGATTAAAAAAATTAAAACAAATATTGTTGAAAGGAATAGACATTTTTTATCATGTATGAAAAATGTTGGTTTTGCAAAAAATTTAAGTTTCTTTCAATAATTATATATATATGTTTAGGTTGATACTACAGTAGATTTAACTTTCATAGATTATGAAAAAAGAACAAAATCACTTGAAAGTAAACTTCAAACAATTCATGAAGAATTTCTTAAAAAATCAACTCATCCAAAGAAAGAATTTTATGATTTAATGATAAAAATGGAAGATAAACAAGGGGCTTTAGCTGAAGTGATAAAAGAGAATGAAGCATTATATGAAAAGATGGCAGCTTTAGAGAAGCAATCAGCGGCAGCAAAAAATGCTATTCAAGAACTTGCTGAACTTCGGCTGATACATGCTCAACAATCTCAAAAGTTACAAGAAACTGAACAAGCTTTAGTAGATTTGGGTCCACATTTATCAGAGTAGGGTTAAATAAAACGATTTGACAAAAAATTACTGTTAAATTTTTAGTTCAAAGTTACAAGTTGTTACAATGAAAGAACAACTATTACCATCCACAGAATGGGTGAAAGATTCAGATGTCACACAATGTTTAGCATGTGATACTGATTTTTCGGTTACTGTAAGAAAACATCATTGCAGGTTTGTTATCATTTGTGTTACTGATGTTTTGTAACTTTATAAACTATTTAAGACGTTGTGGTCAAATTTTTTGTGATTCATGCTCCAATCATCGAGTAAATCTTCCCTCTCATGCTAAACAAGTTCGTGTATGTTCCAGATGCTTGCGTTTTCTCGATTCGGTAAATAAAGAATCTACAGTATCATTATCGTAACCTCTATCGTGTATTAGTACAAAATCTTAAGTTCCATGTATTTTTTCCTAATTTTAATTAATGCATAATTTATTACTTTATTATCTTTTTGAAATTTATATCATTTTATAAACTTTTTACAGTATAATTATTAAAAACCTTGATTTTTTGTATGAATACCCTTTTCATAGAAAAGTTGCATAAGAATCAGCACTTATTTCACGTAAAATTAATTGCACAGGACCTGGTTGCATTAATGAATCACTACTTGAATATTCATCATCATCATCATCTTCACCTTGACTTTCATTTTCATCCATTAATGGTGTCATTGTTCGATTTGCAAAATGATTGGTTGTAATTGTTGTTGTTGGCAGCGACTTTGCTGAATTACTTCCAACCATTACCGCTGCAGCTGTTACAGCACTTGATGTAATTGCTAAAGCAGCAGAATTTCTTCTTCGAACTATTATTTTGTCATCTGAATCAGAAGTCCGCTGGTTTATGGAGGTAGTGGAGGATGTGGTTCCGACCGATGACAACCGACGTTGGTGGCATTTGTTGCTGTTGCTGATGCTGCTGCTGTTGGGGTGATGATTGATGTTGTTGTTGTAGTTCGTTGTGCTGGAGGGAGAGATGTTGGTGCTGTAATTGTTGTTGCTGTTGTTGATGAATTGTTCCAAGGGGAAACGCTGTTGAGCTGATAGAGACGCTGCGCGATCCCGCCCAAGCGGTTGTGGAGGGTTTTCTCTTGATGAGGGAATCTTCGGTAGACTTAATTTCAACTGCTCTTCCATTAGGGCTGAAAGATTGAGTTACCGTAAATTTTAATTTAAAAGAAAAAGATTTCGAACCTGCTTCTTCCAATAGAGGTTTGGTTGATGCCGCTACCCGTGCTGGCACAGAAGCAGGCCGAGGAGTCATGTTCGTGACCAACATATCCGATGCCTGAAGAAGAGGGTCCACAGACGCCTGTGGTCGAGTCGAACGCCCCAGAGGGTAACTCGCCTCGGCTAAAAATATTTTATTTTGATATTTGCCAAAGATAAATCCAAAAAACACAAAACAAAAAAAAGAATGCAGTTAATAGGGTAAGAAGCTGAGGAAAGATATATCAAAAAAACGCAAGAAAATGTATTAACTCACACAAGGCAAGGGTACTCGATTTTACATCCATGATTGATACAGCTGTACAATTTGTTGATGGCTCAGCAGTAGGAAAATGTGGTTGAGGGGTTGTTAATTGACTGAAAAAAGGGTTGAGGTTGCAGGGGAAAATAAATGATTAGGATAGAATTGTTGGTTAAAAAAAGTGAAGGAGGAGAAGCTGGTAAAGGACAACAGAACTTTTCAAAATTAATTCAAAAGGGTTTAAGGAAAAATTAGGTAAGTATCATTATAATTTAGGTATGTTTTTTGGGTTAAAATTCACACAAGAAAAAATCCAAACCTGATAAATCGCATTTGTTGATTAACCAATTTTCCAACAGCTGAATGTCTTGTTCGAACATTTTTATAAGGTTGAAATAGAACAATATAAACTTTTGGAGCAAAAAAGCATGCAAGCGCAACTGTTCCACTCATTGATATGGTCATGCAAAGAGATGTTATTTGAATCTGTAATATTATATTCTAATGCAATGTAACTAACACATTTGAAATAAATTTACCTTAAAATTATTTTGTGTTGCAAAATAAATAGGCACTAAAAAAGTATTACATTTAATAAAATCAATATTTTGAAAAGAAAGATTTACCAAAAGATGTCCATAAAATTGAAGTTGAATACATTGTAAACCCGATTAGCCGTGTTTCATTAAAATTTTCAGGAATTTTTCTTGTTTTAACTGCATAAACAGTACATAAAATAATTAATGCAATATTATATCCTAATGAAATAGCTAAATGTTGTGTGGCATTTTTACAAGTTAAAACTGCTTCAATTCTTGTTGGAAATTGAATATCTGTTGCAGGTGGATCAAAAAATAAAAAGAATAATACAAATGACATTTGAGTTGTAACAATTCCTGAGCAAATAAATACCTGAAAATTTATGCAAATTATTTTTCAATAGCTTATAAATTTGTTAACATACCTGTGCTGGAGGAGAAATGCATTTAGGCCTTACGGGTGAATTTGCTTTAAAAACTCTAGCTAATCTATTCGTTTTAACTAAAATTGCAGCATATACAGCACTCATGGATAATCCCATAAAAATTCGTTGAGCAGTACATATAAATGAAGATGGTTGTGAAACTAATATAAAAGTTACAAAATAACAAAGTGCAATACCAAATAACATGCAATAACAAAGCTCACGCCCTGAGGCCATTACAACTGGAGTATTATTATATTTGATAAAAACTACAACAACAAAAAGTGTTGCAATAATTCCGGCAGTTGAAAATATTGATGGAGCTAATGCCCATGCACTTAGCCATTCAAGATGCACAGGTTTGATAAATCGACATGAATCAAGATTTGCATTTGGTACTTGACCAAGGGGGCATTGAATGCAACTGGTTTCATTTACAATTATTGAAGTTGAAATATCACATGGAATACATGTCCAACAACATGTTTGATCTTGATATGCTCGATAAAAACCTCTTTCACAGGGGACACTACAAACAGAAACCGGAACTCCAGTTGTTCCATCAGTTGCCTAAATTATTGATTTTTATAAATTAAAAATTAGTCTAAATTCTTACTCTTAAGCCATCTCGAACTTTTTCAATATCTAATTCAAGTTTATTACCAGCAAGCCATTTTCCAACAAGTGTATAAACTCCTTTGTTATCCAATTGGAAAACAGAATATTGACCAATGCCATCTCCATTGGCATCAATAAGTGGTGGTTGATTTGCTAAATTATTTTTTTGTTAAATTTTAGCTTGATCTACGAAATATATCTTACGCAGTATAGATTGATTACGGTAAAATTTTTGCAGCTGTTTTCCTTCAAAACCATGCTTTGAAAGATGACAATGCTCCCATTTGATATTTTTGCAATATGTCATGATATATTTGTGTAGAGCACGTGCCATAATATGCACGGCATCAATTACAAATGGAACATATGCTTCTTGTTTAAAAGCATATCCAACCGATTCAAAGCAGCGACCAAAGTTTTCGTTAATTCTATTCGAGCAATTCATAGCTTGCCAATATTCTGAGAGGAAAGTATTCACCGGACCAAGACTCATAAAATATTCATTAAAACCTTGAACGAAACGCATTTTTGGTGCAATTGTTATTGCACCTGCAACAATACTCTCATATGATTTGATAACGGCAGTTTTCATTCCCCATGAATCACTTGCAACAAACCTATTAATTAATGCCTTTAAATAAAATTTTAAAAATTTTAAAATCTTACCAGAAATAACCTTTAAGATCTGGATGATTATTACTTTCAATGAGGCGTTTTAAGGTTGTTAAAAATCGTCGAAGATTATCTTCATCAACAAACATTACAACTCCTCGAGCTTTATTTGTATGCCGCATTCGAATTAATAATTCAATGAATTGATCATCTGTCCATCGACGGGATACTTTATGAATATCACCATCAATACAAATTCCCATTTCAGTTGCAGCTGCTCGAAAACTATCCATACCCCTTTCACCATATGATCCCGTATCGGCTACCGCATGAACATACGTCCATTCTAATTGAGCAACTAAATGCGCCATTGCTTTTGCTTGAAGATTATCAGGTGGTACAACCCGAGAAAAATATTCAAATCTAAAAAGATTTAAAGTTTGAAATAATTACCAAAAAAAAACACTTGAAAAAAGATGAACTTTAAACTTTTAAATTGTTTTTTGGTTGGTACGAAAAGTACTTTTTTATAAATTATAAAATGTTTCAACTTTTATTTTTTTGTTGCCAAAAAAGTACAGTAATTCAATTCAATTCAAATTTAAGGTCATGAATGAATAATAATACATGTATGCATAAAAAGTTTTAAAAATAGTTACCGAGGTTTTTCACTAAGATCGACACCCGTAGAAGAATAACTGAGCATTGGAATCTAAATAATTTATTATTTCATTATGCGTCCGTTTTTTTCTCTCCTCTCTTTTGTATTGTTTTTTTTGCTTACTTTAAAAAGCTGCAGCATTGAAGCCACCATTACTGAAACCTGACTCGATGCTGCTCCTACAACTGCAGCAATTGGTTGTCGTTGATAAGTTGCCCGAGAGCCATCAGAACATGTTAGGCCATCAGATGTTGACATAACGGTTTTGATAAATTCTAAACTTTGCTCCAAAGCATGTGTTTCAACAGAACTGAAAAACAAAAACAAAAATGAACTTGCAAAAGAATAGAATTTGATTAAGTCTTAATCTCTTGTGCTTTTATAATTTTTCAAAAAAAAAAGAATAAAAAAAATAGCTAATCCGACGTTGCCTTTTTTTGCTTTAGTAAAAATTACGGAAATTGATATCTTTTTTCTACTTTTTCCCTGGGTGTTAAAAAATATATAACAGCTTTGCTTTTCTTAGATTTTCTCTATGTTTTTTTATTCTACTATCTCTTTTTACCAGAAAATAGAAAAAAAACTAAGTACTATTAAAGACATTCCGGAACTTTATGCTTCTCGTACTCTATTTTTTTTGGAAAAACTGAATAAGCGTTAAATTAAAATGAGATAAACTTTTATGTCTGCTAATTTTTTAACTTTGCTTTGTTCTCATTTTTTCTCTCTATCTCCTTCTTCTTCTTCTTCCTTCTTTTGTGCATGTCATTGTATTATTTTACGCGTTTAAACAATATTACATTTTGCAAAAAAAAATATTTAAAGAAGTAGAAGAAGACGATTTTGGCAAAAAAATAAAGAAAGAGCAATTTTTAAAAAAAAATTATAAAATTAAAAAAATAAGCTAACCATGAATCTAAAATTTGTGCACCTAATTGAATTCCTGGCAGCAAATGTGGGTTCTGATTAATCACTTCAAGGGAATAAAGCATTGCGACCATCCGTTGTACGCCTTGATCAGCTTTGATGGTCCCGCATTGAGATGCATTTCGGCCAGCTGCATGAATTGGAAATAGCCCTCCAAGTATTATATCTCCAGATAAATGAACTTGTCGGACGGCGCTGGCATGCGGCAAATATATGAAAATAATAACGGCGGCATACGCCGTGATTACCACATTTGCAAACGCCGTCCGCATTTGGTTTAAAATTTAATATTTTCAAATTTTGAAGCATGATAAAACAACTCAAAATGAGTTGAAATCATGATTGTTGAAGGAATATTTAAAAATGATATAAATCGTTGCTAAAATTAAAAATTATATCATTTATAAATGATTTAAATGATTGTTTTAAGGAAAACAAAAAACAAAAATAAGTTTTTGAAAGAACAAAGTTAGAAACACACAAAACGAAGAAGAAGACAAAAAAACACCCGCTTCAAGTGTTTAAAAAGCGGAAAAATAAATGAAGCACGAAACGATAAAAGTCACGCCTTCCAAAAAAGATATCAATTTGGGGGGAAAAATGATCTTGTACAAGGAAATGAATAATTATCTCTCAGGAAGGCAAAAGATTTGAGAGAGATGTGTTAAATTAATTAATAAAATTACATTGCAAAATAAAGGGCAATGTAAAAAATGGTAATTATTTGTGGCAGTCATTAATATTAATGCATGCATAATTGAGGAATATTATGATAATCGCCTTTTTAAAAAAAGAATAAAAGGTGAGTGAGTACATGGTTGAAAAGAAAAAACATCAAAAAAATACTACTACTTTCGAAAAGATTGATTTCTTTTTTGGCGGGTTTCGGTTAAAAAATAGTAGAAGCAAGAAAAAAAACCAGGTAAGATGTTATTGAATATAAGAAGAAGAAAAAACATAAACATTTAAAGATGAAAAAAGAAGAAGAAAAAAGATTATTGTTTGTAAATGTTAAGAAAATCTGAAAAAGAAGAAGAGAGGAAAACGGCGGAAGTTTTGCTTTTAGGCTTTTCTCAAACAAAAAAAAAGTGCTAGCATCCATTTTTGTCACTTTACAAACCAACCAGGAGAGGGCATTGTTGTTTTTTTTGGAAGGGGATAAAGTCTCCATATCTTCTGTTGTAATGGCACGGTGTTCTACCGAAGAAAAAAAAAGAAGCTTCTGAAAGGCGGAGTTTAACAAAAAAAAAAGAATATTTTTAAAAAAGACAATTGTAATATGCTTTTTTAAAGTCATGACTTTAAATGGTGTCAATCATCATTCCCTCCTTTTTTGCCAAAATACAGGAAACGGAAGATACCTTTGGGCTCCAAGGAGTTTCATCTTCTACAAAAAAAAAGATTAAAAAGTATCGTTTTTTATTTTGGAAAAGCATTTCCGCATGAATTTTTTTGGAGAGAGAAAAAAAACGTGCAAAAAATACATTTTTTACAAATAATATCCTCCTGTATTTTCAACTTTTGCATCCTTAGAAATGCATATTTATTTTTTGGTTGGTATTGTCAACGTTGTTGCAACAAAAATGAATTGTTGATGTGTTAGTGTGTAAAAAAAGGTCAAAACTTTTAATATAGTAATAAAAAAAAATTTTATAAAAAAGAAGAAATAAACAATAAAAACTAAAAATTGATGACGGCTTTTCGCGACAAATCCTTGAGATTTAAAAAAATGGGAAAATGACAGAAAAAAAAATAGAAGACCAAAAGATAAAAAAGGTGACGGACTACTTTTAAGACTTCTTGCGCATGTAAAGTATATATCAGAGAGTGTTAAAAAAATGTGAAGCTCAATATCTCCCCTTGAAAGATAGTGAAGAAAGAAACACCTTTCCTTCATCTTAGTATTTTTTTTCTTTTATATCTCTTTTAAAGAAAAGAAGAAAAAAAGAAGCTAAAATCAAAAAATGAGCTACACGCTTTCGTTATAACAAAAAAAGGAATTCGACTTGAAAATCTTTTATATAGAATAGAAAAAAATATGGCACACGCATACCCTTAACATATAAGTAGAAATATGATGCCATCAACAACGCCGTGCATAGTCAAGAAAAATCCGCGCACAGTTGTGATGATGTTGTTGTTGATGATGATGATGGAAGAAAGAAGAAGGCGAAAAAACTTTAAAGGAAAAGAGAGAAGAAAAAAAAGAAATCCGAGACAAAGTCTAGCACTAAAATATCATCGCTTTGAAAGCTGCGCATAAATGCTTGATATCAATGGAAAAAAAAACAAAGAAAAGAAATAAAAATGGATACTTGAGCAGTTACTATATATTCTTTTATTTTGCTTCTTCTTCTTCTACAACAACTTCTGGCTATGGCTTCAGCCTTTGAAAAAAAACAAAGTCCCCTGCAATTGCTGTTGCAAGTCTTATTTTTAGTTAGTTGTGAACAATCTCAAATGAATTTTGTTTTTTTTTTGTTGTTAAAAAGAAGCTTCACATAATCATTGGGAAAACAAAATACATAACAAAAGGAAAGTAAATGAATAGTCATCATGTAAAAAACAGCGCATCTTTTCTCCTTTTTGCTTCATCTACGTTTTGGGAAAGAAGACGATTGCGTGGCCATCGAAAAGAAGAACTTTTTTTTAGGTGAAAACTACGAGGCTGTCATTGTTTTGGGAATATAAGAGAGGCGATGAAAATGTTTGAAAAATTCGTTTTTGTTTTGTTTTTTTTTCTTTGTGAGAAAGAAAAATTTTTGCCCTTATTTTGGAAACCACCAAAAATGGGACCTTCTTCCTTCTATGGTTTTTAAAAAAATATATATTTAAAGATAAGGGACACCCCAAAAAACAACGAGACTAATCACATTCTATTTTGGCGTAAATAGAATCTATTTTTTTATCCCTCTTTAAAAGTCACTAAAAAAACAATACTTGCAAAAAAAACATTTCGGTCATTTTTTTTAACAACAAAATTTTATTTTGACTCATCTTCTTTCTTTTTTTCCTCTCCGGTGTTAAACATTAAAATGAAACATTAAGTTTTTTTTTATTTTGCACTTCATGATGGACCTCTTCTTCTTTTTTTACTAATGTGACAACAAAAAAAGCTAAGTTAAAGAGACATTTTTTTAAAGCGGTCATATTGAGTTGCAACAAAATAACAATTAATTCTTTTCTTTTTTCATTCATATAAGGCTTCCCCTTCTTTATTTGTTTTTATTTGAAGATTAAACTATTATTTAACTTAATAAGTGAACATGCAAAAAAAATGATATGTAAATAATAATAATTAAAAACATATGATTTTTGAAAATTTATGGTTAAACAATAACGACAAAAGGGGATTTTTTATTTGGAAGGAAGGAAAAAAGATTTATATGCATTAGGACCATTTTTTGATTTGTATTCCGCAGGGAAAAAGCTGATAATAAAAAGAGAAACGCCTTCCGTCTAAGCTCTACTTTTTTGGGGAAAGGGAAGGCTTAAAGCAATCAAATCTCTTCAACACATAATCAGCAAAAGAAGAAAGTCTTTTATGAATTGCCCTTCTACAGATTTAACCAGAAAAAAAAGGATTTATTGAATGACCGCTAAGCTCTAAAATCCTGAAATTAAAGATCTCTATAAAAAAAACTTTTCTTCTTTTCTGAAGCAATCTTCTGGAAGCACCCTTTCACACTATTTTTTTATATAAATAAAAAGTACATCTTATTTCAAGCTTTCACCAAAAAAAACATTTAAAAGCAAATTTCTTCCCCCAAAAGGGTCAAGCTTTTTGAGAAAAATAAAAGAAGAAAATAAAACTGCCAAGATTGGTATTTGGCATTTCATTTCTTTTATTGCCACGCCTTGATTACTTACTTTGTAAGACAAAACAACATTAATCAAAAGTAAATTTGTGTGAAGAAATTTTTCGATAATAGTTGTAAATAAAAATTGCCTTCTACTACTACTACTACTTTGGTCGACTGCTTCTGAAAGCTTTACGACCTACTGAAATGAACACGCATCCATTTAAAATTGAAGTTGGTAAAAAATTTATTTTGGTTTTTTTTTTGAAAAAAAGTATGTCTTAATCTTTTCCGTTAAAAAATATATTTAAATGATGGAATATGAGTCTGCTTCAAAAAATTTGAGATATGCATAAAAATGAAAAAGCAAAAAAGAGAGAGAATTTTAAGCAATTACATTTTTTTGAACTTAACTCACTCAAATTTGTTAAACTAGAAGGTATAGTTGCACAGACATACCGAAAAACAAAATATATTCGAATCTGAAAAAATTGTAATTTTCATGTAGTTCTCTTTTGCAAGTTGAAAATAGAATGCCCAAAAAGTTAATTGTCTTTGACGGAGCTAGCAAAAACTTCGATAAATCAAAGAAAAATTTACCCCTTTTTGACGCAAAATAAAACTAAAATGCTAATGAATATTTCCGATGAAAAAATATTTTAGCAAAAAATAACATAAATTTTTTGTTTTGATCAGAAGACATCCGGTGCATTCACTCGCATTTTTTTGTGATGTTGTGAGTTTCTGGAACTAACCAAGACTTTTATGAAAAGGAAAGAAAGAAAGAAACCAAGGTTAAAAACCATATAAAAAAGTTATTGAAGCAAAAACAAAAGCATTTCAAGACATACTTTTTCATTTCATTTTGCAAAAAACTCTTTTTTATATTAAACTTTACGGACTAACAAAAAACATAAATGTTTTGAACCATTTTTGAAGAAAATAAATCAAAAACAAAATTTTAATTAATTCTGAAGTTGTTTAACTCAGTCAAAAAAATTAATATAACACAAAACATATTTTACGAAAATTTTATTTAAAAATGGCATTTTTATTATCTACTTAATATACAAAATATATATTTTTAATTAAAGATTAACAAAAATTTACATAAGTATTTTTAAAACCCTTATTTGAGATCACAAAAAGCAGTTTCATTAATTCTTTGGTCATGATTAATTACAGTAGCAAATGAACAAGAATCGGCATCAGTATGGTATTGTGTTAAAAGATCAATTCCAGCTGAATGCCAAAATATCATTGCCATTAAAATCAATAAATGCCACCATTGATGACTACAACCGATATAATCAAAACGACCTAGAGAAATTATAAAATTTATTATTAAAATTAAAATCTAAAATTAAGACAAACCAGGTAAAAATCTTTCAGGGATCAAAGTTGCATAAAAAATGAAAGCCAATCCAATTAAAGAGAATAACAAAAAAATGTTTGGTAACCATCTCTTAAAAAGAAAAACACATTGAATAACAACAACTATTAAAAATAATAAACAAACCATAACATGAGGATGGTCAAGTCCACCATGTAAGCTTATCCAATGACTGGTAGGATATAATCCAAATGCAGTTATAAGAATGTATGTAACATGCAAATATCCAATTCGAGTATTCCCAAATCTTTTGGTTAATGAATCTTTTCGAGCAGGAATGTAAAGAGTAATAAAAAGGATAACCAATAATCCAAGGAGATAAGTATTTTGGATGTCCTAAATATTTTATATTGCTAAGGAAAAGGATTAACTACATACAGGGAAACAATAGAATGAAGTATAAATTCCACCAAGATACATTCCAAGCAAGCCAGCTGATATCCCAAAAACATCTGCTCGTAACCATGTTTTTCTTGTTCTTGAATTAATACATCCAAATGTATGATATCCAGCAGATAAAGCCATGCAAAGCTGTGAACCGAAAACTGCCAAAAATATCATAATGTAATCACTTGAACTTGCACCAATTCCAGGCAAAACAACAAAAATATTATGGATTTGAACAAAAGTAAAATAAATGAAACCAATAAAATGACTCCAAATATTTACAGTTTCATTATTCCAAGAAAAAATACTTTCAAAACACATTCGAGCTGTGATTTTTGTTGGTCGATAAGCTGTATGAATGTGTTCATTAAGCCACATACATGGCTTTAAAGTATCCCGATGAACAAGCTTATAACGTCGATGTTGACGGCATAGATGACTATGCCGACATAAATGACATCGAGTCATCGCTAAAAACAACAAAGTTTTACATAACTTTTTTCAAAAATATCAAAAACGCGATTGTTATTAATAAAAATGAAAACGAAAGTTTAAAAAAGTGAAAGTTATGCCACGAGCGGAAAATCTTACGCGACAGGATACCTATTTTTTTCTTTCTTTTTTTCAATTTCTATCCTTAAGAAAGTGATTGCACACACTTAAGAGAAAAATTCGAATTCGATCGATCCCTTTTTGGAGCCAGACGTCACCCCGCAGGGGAAGAGGAATATTTCTCTTCTATTTTATTTCATCTTTTTCTCCAAAATTGCGCAGAAATAGTGGATTTGTGACACGACGCACGAAAAAATCCTAATCCACGGACAGGATATATAAATATTTTTTGTGACAACGTTAAAAATCAAGGAAAAAAATTTCTTCATGGCTTTTTGATTATAAAAAAATGTGAATAAAAATATAAAAATGTGAGAAAAAGGAGAGATTGAACAGTGATTAATAAAGGTTCGATTTTTTGTGGTGCTTCTTCTTCTTTTTTGCAATAAACAAAAAATGAAATACGATGATTGGCTTGCATCGATTTGTTTCGTCTGGTCAAAGTGATCAAAAATGGCTAATGCAATAAAATAAACATTTATTTATTTTTAAATTTTAACAAAAATAGAAGCACACAACTTTAGAATGGATACCTTGAAACATCAACTCTAATAATTGCAACATTATGAGCAAGTAATGAATTCGTACGAGATTTTGTATTGATATGCAAACGGATAATTTCATTGGCAGGACCTTTTATTGGTTTTTGTATTTTTACGATACCTAAAAAAGTTTTGCTATAAGTTTCATTCTTGCAAAATATTAATATCTGTTACCAAGATTATCCTTTTGTTCAACGATAAAATGTTCTTGATTTTTGGGATCAAGAAAATATTCAACAGAAAATGGGGTATTCATTTGTACTCTAATTTTTGATACCTTAAAATAACGAAATCTTTTATTAGCTGTTTTTAATACTATTTTAAAACCAACTTCAATAGGTTTATAGATTTGTTTCAAGGAGGGAATTGCAGCAAATTGGTACAAAATTTCTTTTGTAAAATTTCCAAGGCAAAAATGATCCATTGGAAAACATTCTTTAATGCAAGCATAACCATCTTCAATTTTGCTAAATATTTTTCTCTATTTAACAAAAATGACTTTTATTTTAGAAAAAAAAGAACACAAAAATAACAAATATTAGTAAAAACAGAACAAAAAAATGAACAAAAAATAACGAGATCATATCAAAAAAATAAGGTTGATTCAATTTTGGTTTGCTTAAAATGAAAAATGGCGATGATGATGGTGGTGGTGATGATGATGACTCCGATGATGATGTGGTGGGGGGCGATATTGTGAAACATAAATTATAAGGTTAGCAATATATTTACTTGTAAATTCTCCATTTGTACTTAAACGAAGAACAAGTTCAAGATGAACTTCTTGTGGACCATCAAGTGAATCTCTCAAAGCAATTTGAGCAGAATTTGGTGCATCACCTTTTTGAATTAAGAAATTTGAACGAATTGCGGGAAGAACATTCAGACCTTCTGTTAAAGATATTAATTATTATTAGTGATTAGTAATTTTTTTTTTAAAAAAGTTAGAAACCTGTCTTGGCTTTGACAACTCTTAATTCAAATTGCATTGCTGAATTAGGATTGCTTGGACCTTTCATACTAAACAATGTTACAGAAGTTCGCTGAGATGAAATGTTAACATGTTTTGGAATGGCAATATGCTCCCAACTAATATGTGCTGGATATTGCTTACAAATTTCAACCGAAACAGTATTACATAAAGTTGGACTTCGAACACATCGACTGTAAATCAAAGCAAACAACGAAATTGTTAGTTAGCCAAAAATCTCAAACTAACTTTTTATAATTTTTATCTGGAATGTAATTTGGTGGACAATAAATAGCTTGGCATTTAAAGCTTCCCAAAGTATTCACGCAAATATTACTTGATCCATGACAAGCACCTTGGGTACATTCATCAATATCTAAAAGTTTGAAAAATGATAAATATCAAAAATTTTGAAATGAACCTTTGCATGTAATTCCATCAGCTTGAATATCATAGCCCGGAGGGCATGTACATTTGAATGATCCTGGAGTATTAATACAACTTCCCATACAAAGTTGACTACCAGATTTTGCCCAATTTGAACATTCATCAATATCTTCACATGTAAGCTCATCTGCGCTTAACTGATAACCCCGATCACAAATGCATTGATAACTGCCCGGAGTATTAACACATTTTTGCTGGCATCTTGCAACGCCATTCGAACATTCATCAACATCTAATTTTTTATTTTCCTTAATAAATACGCCATTTCTAATAAAAACTTACCATCACAATTCCGTCCATCGGCAGCTAAAGTAAAACCGGGCTTACAGAAACATTTAAAAGATCCAATTGTATTTTCACAGGTTGCATGCAAACTACACATATGACCAGCAAATTTTTTACATTCATTGACGTCTTCACATTTCAAACTTGTTTCATTGAATTCATAACCAGCTGAACATCGGCATTTATATGAACCGGGAAGATTAATGCACATCATTGGACCACAATTATTTAAAGATGGTATCGCACATTCATCAATATCTACAGTATATTGATTGTAAATATTAATTAAAAGTTATAAGCAATTACCATTGCAAAAACCAGTATCTTTATCAATTTTATAACCGAATGAACAAAAACTACCCTTTTCTTGGCATCTATAACTTCCAGGTGAATTTATGCATTCTTCATAAATGCTACATCGATTTGGTGTGGATTGACATTCATCGATGTCTTCGCATCGACCATCTTTTGGTAAATAGCCTGGAGGGCAATCAATTGAAGTACATTCACCTGTTGTAGGATTCATAATTTCAGTATCTGCACATTTTTTAGGATCACATCGATAACTTCCTTGTGTGTTCCTGCATTGATAAAGTGGACCACAATCATGTGTTCCCAAAGTGCATTCATCAACATCTAAAGAAAAACAAAAAGATTTTTGATGCTTTATAAAAGGCATTATCAGTCAACAAAAATGTTAGATAAAAAATGTATAAAAGAAAAAAGTATCAAACCCTTGCACTCTTCTGTATCACTGTCAAGGGCATATCCAGTTCCGCAACTTAATGTTCGAATACATTTAAATGATCCAGGTGTATTTAGGCATCGTTGAGATTCAAGACAATCCGACAAAAGCATTAAACATTCATCAACATCTGTTAATTAAAATTAATAGTCTTTTTTGATTAATTGTTAAATAAACTGATATATATTTCAGCAATGTACAAAAGGGAAAAGATGTGTAAGCAATTGTTAGCCTTTCAAAAAAACACAAGCATTCACTTCACACTTCACAGCCTTACCAGTACATCCCATATTAGCAGATAATTTTTGATATCCTGCTGAACATAAATGTGTTTGAATATCATTTTCATAAAATCGATCTTGATTAACCAAAGCATTTGCAAGTGGAGAAATAACAGAAATTCGTTGAGATTTTCCACCAGAAAAATAATATGGTTTTTTCTTTAGGCGTTGAATCAGAAATGCTGGTTGTGGAATGGAATTATCATGTTTACTTTCACAAAAATATCCACCATTTGTATTTATGCATATTTCAGTTTCATGATTACATGGAAAACTGTAGCATTCATCGACATCTAAGTCAAGCAAAAGGGAAATAAAGCAAAGGGGAAATTTAGAAAAGGATTCGACATACCAATGCAAGATGCACCATCTGGTCCAAGATCATATCCAGGTCGGCATGAACATTCAACAGAATTTCCACCTCGATCATTACAAAAATGTTCACATCTTGAAGTACTACATCGATCAGTGCCTTTATTGGAATTTGTATTAAGTTGAATTGGACCGTCATCATCTTCTTAAATTTAAGACTATAAATTCAAGGGCAAAAAAAGTAACCAACCATAGTCATTGCTTCGATTCAATTTACAACAATCATTAAAAGATTGCATGCATACAGTACTAAATCCTTTGGGGGCAATGCATGACTCATTTTTGGATACTAAATCTTTTGCAAGAAGACAACAATCGCAACATTCCTAAAATTTTTATTATCCTTTTTCGTTAAAAAGTTTTTCGACCACAAATTCCTCACTCGTTCAATCCCGCCACCTTGGCCATTAACGTTCATTGAACAATATCCATGACGTTTGGCAAGTTTTGCTCCCGCGTTACAACTGTTATCTAATAATGCTCGAAGACAACAAATTGAAGCTGTCCGAGAACACGTAATTGAAGAACCTGCAGATTTAAGGGCAAGACATGTCTGAGTTTCAATATAATGTCGAGCTCCACCTGCACAACATCGAGATAGCTCAGTTCCAAAAACTTGAGATATTGAAAATATTGCTGAAAATATGCAAAATTTTAAAAGATTAACATCTTATGCAAATTTATCTCTCACCTATTAAATAAAATACAAATTTCTTCATATTTTTTTGAGGACACTCGTATGGTTCCTAAAAATGCAAAAAGTTAACAATAAAAAAACTGAGAAAAGCATTTTTTTCTTTTTCCACGTTTCTGGAGAGAAAAATTGCGTAAGTTCGCAAACATTTGGCGGTCAAACACGCTCTTTATTGCGTCGTGATTAAACACTGACCAGACGGCAATAATAATAATAGCAAAGTACGTCGTAAGTTCAAATAGTATTTGCATAAAAAACTTTTTATAACGTTCTTATCAATAATAAAAAAAATTTGAAGGAAAAACGTGAAAAATTTTTTGGTCAAAAGACAAGACGTGAAATGGCTTTTTGAAAGGAATCGAATGTTTTTTTGAAAACCATTACTTTTCCTTTTTCTTGAAACTTTAAAAGCCAAAAAAATTGGAAAATTCGTGAAAAAGAACTGCAGCACCGGATTAAAAAGTAAAAAAAAAGAATGAAGAAAAGAAAAGAATTATAAGTATATAAAAATATATACTTTAAAGCAGTCAATCACAAAGTAAAAAATGTTCATGCGTTTGATCCTTATGATAAAAAAGACAAAAAAGAAGAAAAAAAGGAAAGTATTTTTTTGATAAGCATGCGTACATTTTTGAAGCAATAAACCTGCCATTTTAAGACAAAACTTTTGTTCAAATTTCGAGTGTCCCAAGAGGAATTAAAGTTCCTGCTGCTATAGCGTTCCTTCTTCCTATTTTACTGCAACTTTTTTTAACTTTAAAACCATAGTTATTTTAAAAATATTATATTCATATCCTTAACTTTATTTTAATGAACAACAAGACAAAAAAAATTGTTGTTTCGGTCTTTTTTTGAAAATAATAATGCAAAAAAAAAATTATATTTAAGGGATTAGATTTCACGCGAGGGAGGGCTAAGATCGATCATGCTCGTACGTGAAGGCAAAAAAAAGATGATGATGATGATGATGATGATCAGAAGAAAGAAGAAGGAAAGAAAAAAGAATAAGATTTCAAACCAAAAGCTGCTTTTAAAAAGTAACTAACTCAATCAACAAAACATGTGTCTTTTTAGAAAATACATATATCTATGATGCTTGAAATTGAAACAAAAATAAATTCCATCTTTCCGTTCTGGATAAAACACAATCAAAAAAATAAGCAAATTAAACTGCAATAAAAATTGTGAAATTAGTCATAAAAATAAAAAGAGAGAGAAAAAAGTCACAAAGTCGGCACTTTTTTACTTTTAAATCTTGTCTAAGGTTTTTTTTCAAAGCTTGAAAGTATCGATCAAAGAAGTATGTTTTTCTGGATAAAAATAGAACTTTGAAATTTTTTTGACGATTTTTTGGCAAACATAGGCGTCACAGATATGATCGAATTTCGGTGCAAAGCCGTATCGGCTGTTTTTTCTTTTGTTCTCTAAAAACATGTTTTTTAAGGTTTTTTGTAAGTGTTCAAGTTTTTCCTCGATTTTGACCGATCAAAAGTTTGTTGAAATAACACATTGTAATATCTAATTAATATTATCACAGATGGACTTTAAAATAACTCAAAATAATATAGTAATGTTTGGGAGAAGAATGAGTGAAAGCCAAAATATTCTTTGTATGAATTAAAAGAATGAGGTATACCTACCAGTAGAAAACATATATTTTGGCTAACTAAAAAAGTGCAATCTACATATTTTGCAATGGCAACTTTTCATATTTCTTTGAGCATCCGTCAATAAGATTAATCGAACAGCGCCTCGATATTATTATGCGTTATATAGACTTATTAAAACCACAAATCCAATTAGATTTTTTATTTTCATAAACATATTGTTTTTTGAGTCAATAAAGTTATTGATAAAGAAATCTATCCATCCGACCTTGCAAAAAATAATGAATATACGTATTTATATAAATGCATTACATGACAATCACAGGTGTTAAATAATACGAAAAAATGGCATAAAGTTGTTATTCAGAGCATGGACCAAATGCTTTTCCATTAATAAAAACACGAGCTGGAGTACCATCAAAACATTTTGCAGCAACATGTAAAGGATGAGATTTACCAGTTTTTGGATCTTTAACAACTGCGGTAAAATTAAGAGAAACTCCAGATTGAGATGGTGCAGTTTGATAAAGATTTTTTGATGAAGTACTTGAACGTGCCTAAAAAAAGAATGGAAATATTACCGTATTCAAATCTTCAAAATAAATGCTCATGTTTACTTACTTTTTCAAGACGCAATGATTGACATGGTGATTGAGGGAATGATGATTCAGTTGCTTCATCATCTTCAGTTACAATGGAACTCGTCATTCGAGTAGTTGAAATTGAATCAGTAACAGAATTTTCACGGACCATCTTTAAAATTGGTGCTTCCCGAGGTGAACGTTGAGGTTTCCGTGAGGCTTTAGCATTAGAACGTTCCTTCGGCGGTTGTTCAGTTTTTGCAGAATAGATGCTCATTTCAGGTGAAACAATTGATGACATAAGTGAATGATCTGAGTCAGAACTATAAAAACAAACAGCATTAATTAACTTTTTCATGACTCAAAGAACTTACGGTGTTGGAACCAACATTCTTGAACACTTTTTACATTTTTTACAATTCTTTACAAGTGCTTCATACTTTTTCATATCAGCCAATTCTTTTTCAATATCTGCAGCAGCAGCATCTTCTTGTTGATCACCAGTATTCTTTGAATCCAAATCTGAAAGTACATCGTATTAATAGTGAGAAAAAAATGAAACAAATAAAATTGAAATACCTTTTGGAGAAGCTTTTTCATTAGTCTTTTTCTTCTTCTTGTTTTTAATAGGTGAAACAGCAGAAAGGGATGATTGAGCAAGAATTTCATAAGATTTTGAATATTGTGTACCTAAAAAGGGATAAGGATTAAAGAAAAGGTTAAATTCAATCAAGTTTTAATGTGTGTACACTTCTGCGATATCGAACCCGGATTATGCATAGCTCGGGCCAGTCTGGGCTTTGGCTTAGGGGTCGTGATTTGAGAGAGATCGCGAGTTTCTAAAAAAAATTCTCAAACGTTTTGTTGAGAAAAACTGCTATTACTCCTTTATGTATGATTATATCCATTCAGTCACACAAGGCCTGATAACCCCCATTGGCCTAAATGACGGGCAATGTTTGTAGGGTCCAAAAGCAAATGGTCGGGCCCAGGTCTTCAGATATTGGGCTCCCAGCCATGCCTAACCAGGATTTATCCATCTGTCTATATAACAAAACTTATCTTACCTGGAGATGACATTAATGGAGATGACATTAATGGAGATGATTTTAATGGAGATGACATTAATGGAGATGATTTTAATGGAGATGAAATTAATGGTGATGAAATTAATGGTGATGAAGAAGGACTTTTACCAGATGAAGTACTTCCTGTTGCACTACTATTTGTTGGAGATTCAATCATCATCTTAAAATTACCATTCCGAAAGCGATTAACAACCAAAAATTCAGCTTTATCATTCTTGTTTGGTACAAATTTTCCAGTACGTTCAAAATTATTTTGATTTACATCCAGACGCAATACAGTTGCTTCAGCTTGTTCAAGAAGGGAATCAATTGTTGCAATTATTTTTGAGACTGCTGCTTCTTCACTCATCGTCTGTTCCGTTCTTTGAATAAAATGCAATAATGAAATTCGTTATTCTTCTTTTTACTTTTTGATGATAACGAGAGAATAATGGGAAATTTAAATACATTTACATAGAAAAATAAAAATTGTTCATCATAAATTTGCATAGGGTATTCAAATTGCATCTGTTCTAGGATGTCTTGCTGGTGAATTAAAAAAGTGTCAAAAAACCGACGGAAAAGTGTACAAAAACGCCAAAACTAATTAGTACTTTTATAAGCGATTTTTTGCAATTTTCGAACTTTTTTGCCATTTTTTCGGATTTTGAAAAATTTTTTTTTCAAGTTTGAAGGCTAATTCTTCGTCCCTATACTAAATCGAGGTCGTAGATCACGAAAATGAAGTCGGTTTTTGTCAAAAATGCCATGGCACGGAGATATGCCATGGCACGTCTCACATAGTGCCAAAAATCACATTTTTAAAAAAGTGCCATAAAATGCATATGGATCGACTCCTCTCAACTCAGTGAGTCATAATATAACAGATTTGACCGTTTAAACTCATTTTTTCGAGTAGTTATTAGGCTTCAAAGTTGGTGGTATACGGTAATTGGGGGATATCGCTGAAAATGTTACTTACGGGCATACTTTTTTTTGGTCTTATTCGATTCTCCAGATGATTTTACATATGTATGGACCAAATAGGCTGAAAAAAACCTGGCTTGCGAGGGTGTTTTCCCCCTTTGAAGCTAAAAACTACATCTCCAGCATCATGTTGGGGGCAAAACTCAATGATTACGAAAGATATTGACATGCGGTGGTTTTTGTTATATAATATTATGCTAAAGAAGTAATCCTGGCAAGTTTCAACACTTTTGGATACGATTTTGAATTATGGCATCAGCAGGAAATTTCGAAATTTTGCAATATTAACTCATTGGCAAAAAGTCAAAGTTATGTGAATTTTTATTAAGTAAAATGAGTGTTAGTGCTTTTAAAATGTAAATTAGATACAGAAATATCATCTAAATGCAAAAAACACTCAATTCCAAGACTTATTGATTTTATCGGACAAGTCGAAATTTACCACTTTTTTGGTGAATTTTCAACGTATCACAATCATATCAAAACTAAAAGATATTGTCATTTTTAGGTGTTTACAATAAAATTAAGCATGTTTGTGATATTTATGGGTGATTTCAACACTCAGGAATAGAAAGTTTCCATTTTCGCAACAATTCTGAAAAGCGAAAAACATCTCAAATTCGAAATGCCGTGAAAGAAAAAATAAGTGTTGAGGGATGTTGAAATCATCCAAAAACACTTAAAAAATGCTAAATTTTATTGTAAACACCTAAAAATGACAATATCTTTTAGTTTTGATATGATTGTGATACGTTGAAAATTCACCAAAAAAGTGGTAAATTTCGACTTGTCCGATAAAATCAATAAGTCTTGGAATTGAGTGTTTTTTGCATTTAGATGATATTTCTGTATCTAATTTACATTTTAAAAGCACTAACACTCATTTTACTTAATAAAAATTCACATAACTTTGACTTTTTGCCAATGAGTTAATATTGCAAAATTTCGAAATTTCCTGCTGATGCCATAATTCAAAATCGTATCCAAAAGTGTTGAAACTTGCCAGGATTACTTCTTTAGCATAATATTATATAACAAAAACCACCGCATGTCAATATCTTTCGTAATCATTGAGTTTTGCCCCCAACATGATGCTGGAGATGTAGTTTTTAGCTTCAAAGGGGGAAAACACCCTCGCAAGCCAGGTTTTTTTCAGCCTATTTGGTCCATACATATGTAAAATCATCTGGAGAATCGAATAAGACCAAAAAAAAGTATGCCCGTAAGTAACATTTTCAGCGATATCCCCCAATTACCGTATACCACCAACTTTGAAGCCTAATAACTACTCGAAAAAATGAGTTTAAACGGTCAAATTTGTTATATTATGACTCACTGAGTTGAGAGGAGTCGATCCATATGCATTTTATGGCACTTTTTTAAAAATGTGATTTTTGGCACTATGTGAGACGTGCCATGGCATATCTCCGTGCCATGGCATTTTTGACAAAAACCGACTTCATTTTCGTGATCTACGACCTCGATTTAGTATAGGGACGAAGAATTAGCCTTCAAACTTGAAAAAAAAAATTTTCAAAATCCGGTATAATGTCCGATTTTTACAAAAAATCGCTTTTATAAAACAAGAAACACCGGAAAAAATGAACCAAAGCATATTCACTAATTTGACAAATCATTTGAGTCTCCAAATTTTTAAAACCGCGGTATTTTAAAAATAGCAGGCACGATATCTCGAAGCATCTTTTTTTAAATTTGTGATTTGTTTTTTTCTGAAGAAAGTCAAAACTATTTCGTGTTTCTTTCTAAAATTTGGACGTGAATTTGCGGATCCATAGTTTTGTGTTGTTGTTTTTAGCAAATAATTTTTTGTTTTATAAACAATTTATAATTTCTGATCGATATCTATCTTTCCATCTTTTTACTGCAATAAAAATGAATGAAGAAACTAATGCTGCTGCCAGTGTTTCCATGACGCCGGCGTTAGCGTCGGCATCACCTTTTCGTGGTTGGCGTCTCTTTTGGCGTCGCCGCCGCGACGCCGAAGATATAGATTTTCACAAAAAAATCTTTAATTCTTCGTTTTTAACGTTGATAAGTACTTTTTTCGCTCTAATTAGTTGTTTCGTTAACATGAATACCAATTTCCAACATGTTTTTAAGGAATTTTTTTATATTTTTGAAGAATCTGAAAAAAAAGCTCCCCGGCGTCACGCGACGTTAACGCCATAGACGCCGACGTCACCTTTTTAAAAAAATGATAACACTGGCTGCTGCAACTTCTTCCTCTGCTTCTGTTGTTGCTTCAACTTCCGTTGCTGTTCCGGAACACGTGAGGGTAACATTATACTATACTATAACGTTAACCTCGATTATCTAATTTTTTGTTGACAAACTTCTGAAAGTGTATCAAAAAATTGATAAAATCTTTCCATTGAATCCTTTTTTTCCAATAATTTATTCCATTACAGTAGAACATGGTGTTTATGCCTTGGATGCTTTTTATTTTATATTAAATATTTTGATGCGTTTTTCAAAAGTTTCCTGACAGGATTTCCTGCATTATGTAATAATTCGAGATCGATCACTCGATTATAAATAAAAAATAATTGGTTACTTTTTTATCTAAATAGTTTCGAAAGAAACATGTTTGTTTATGTAATTGATTTAAATTTCGTTAAAAGTTTTAAAAAATTAATGTCGTGATTATCCCTTTTATTCTACATTTTTTGTGATTTGTGCAGCAAACTTAATTTTTAGAACTATGCCTGGCTTGATTGCTGATGTGCTCTTTGATATTGGAAAACAACTTATTGAAAATGGTGATTCAGAAGCTGCTTTGAAATTTGCACTTTCTGGAAAAGAACCTTTAAATGCTATGAAAAGAGTTTTAGCTTCTATTTCAACTCTTAAACTTTATGATGGATATTTCCTTGTTGGATGGGTAAGTTTTTTCTTTAGGATTTTTTCTAATATGTCATATGAGGAATTTCAGGGAAACAAAAATTATAAATTTGTATGTGGAAGAAATAAATCTTACTCAAAGGTTCTGATGAATCTAATTGGAAATGGTGTTAATAACCTTGGTATCGATTGCAATAACGTTAAATTTTATCGAGCAGCCATTGATAAAATTATTGAAAAGAAAAGTAAGCACATATTTTTTTGGTAAAGCTTAAATGACTGTTTTCAGAATTAATCTCATTTTCTGCTGGTAAAAAAAGTTGTGCAACATTCTTAAATCAATTTCTTCCGAATTTTTCAACTACATTGAAGTATGTTATGATTCCAAGTACAAAAATTACTGAAACATTTCGTGATACTTTAAATCTTGAATCATTGATTGTTTGGGATTTTGGTAGATATGATTTCGCAATGTTCTGCTGTAAAACTGAAAAATTGGAAATTCGAATTCCTGATGTTGGTTTCGTTCGTGTTTTCCCAAAAGTATTTAATGGAAACAAGTAAATTTTTATGTTGCATTATTTTTTGTATAATATAAACGCAATTTTAGTCCACATTTATCTTCAGTTAAGCAATTAATTTACACTAGTGCTATGCATTTTTTTGATCGTTTCAATGAACTTATGAAATATTTCTCTTCCCTTGAATTTTTACAATATAATATGACATATTTTGGTCCTGAACTTCCATCATATTTTTATATAGCATATGTTCAAGGAAAGTATTATACCAGTATTAACAATGGTGCAAATAAAATGCCATCCAAAAGTATTTTTACATTCAAAATCAAGAAAAACTCAAATCGGTTAGGTGTTTACCAAGGAAGAGTAAGTATTTTGATTAATTTTTGAAGCGATTATTATTTTTTGTCTTTCAGAATCTTGATTTTTATAAAGAAATTTGTTCTGGTTTCGAATGCGATGAATCTGCCAATGATTATTATTGCTTCTCCAAACCTCTTCAATTCTCTGATCCAACTAAATCATCAATCCTTGAAATTCGATTTTTTAAGTAAACTTGATTTGTATCAAGATCAATGAAATTTTGTTTACTCGTTTTCTGTTTTGTGATGTTTGGATTGTTGAATAAAATTTTTATTTTTGTATTGAAAGCCGATGGTTACAGAAGAAAGGCATTTCTGTAGTATATCTTATTTAACAGTTAATTATAAAAATCAGTATACACGTTTAAATTTTGATGAAAAGCATCTTTTTCGTTTTCATGCTTCCACTTTTACCTGCAATCTAACATTTGTGGGACAACAAACATACTTTAAATTTTCTGTATGTTTTGCCGATGTAGCCAAAAGATCAAAGGTCATCAATTAACAAATTACTGTAACGTCAACTAAGCAAAAAAGCCCGGCCCGGTTCTTTTTTTGTAAATTTTCAATTGTCCATAATGACATTTCTATCTCAAATAAGTGTATGAAAACTATCTTTTTTGAAGTATAATGGTAAAAAAGCTTTATTTAATCTACACATAAAAAATTCATAAGTCAAAATATTAAAAGTGAAATTTTACAAAAAAGCATGAGAGGAAGGTTTTAAAGAAACATGTTACAGGTACAAATAATTCAGACAAAATTTATTCATATTGACTGCGTTCAACATATTCAACAGTTTCATTGTGAGGATACTAAAACATACGAACTTTAAAAGATGTTCATTTTATAACAAAAAAAATGTCTTACCTCAACAGACCATTTAACAATAAATTCTTTTTCATGTTCCGGTTGAATAGCTTCTGTCCATAAAAGATTATGTAAATCATCCAATTCAACTCCAGCTGATGGTAAATGAACAATGCGAATATCTTCTTCAACTTTTGTTTCCTTTGGTTTTGGAAGATCGGGAGAGAGTAATCGAACTTTAATCTTTTCATCAGAGGATTTTGGAATTGGTTCATGAAGGGTAATAAGAACAGTTTCAGCTCGTTTGGTATTCTTAACAACAATACGTTGTTCATTACCAGATGAAGAATTCTTATTGATCATTCCAACCTAAAAATAAAACAAGTTTAGTGAAAATATTAAAATTAAAACAACTTACTTGAGTTTGGAATTTGTGAGTTGGTTTATAGATAACTTTAACAGTTTTATCAACACCCAATGGACATTCAAGTTTCTCACCACATGAAGTTGATTTGAGAGTAATCATGGCTGACATTGAATTATTAACATAAACTGATGCAGGACCAGCAAGAATTGGATAATCCGTGTCATTAACAACAGTGGCCATTAAGAAGACATTAGTATCCTTTTTAGGAATGCAGTGATAATGAAGATAAGCAGTAAGCTTTTCAATTGTAATTGTAACCTTATGTTCAGATGGATCAGATGGAATAGTTTTTCGTACAGGAATTGAAAAAGTTGTTGAAAGAATATTTTCTTCAGCAGCAACAACGGCTCGTTTCATCTTTCTTGCACCAGCCATTGGTGCCATTTCATCAGAACATGGTGCAGCCATGCATGTTCGCATTGCATACATTTGCATTTGTGGCTGGGCTGGAGGTGGTGGACGATAAAATTGAACAACAGTTGTTCCCAATTTTGGCAAATCACCACCTAAGCCAGGTTGAGCAGTTGACAACGATAATTCAATTTCATTCCAATCTTCACCAGTTTGTTGTTGAATATTTCCAAAGTATGAAATATCCATAACATGAGCATCAAGCTTAGTCTTAATTCGAACATCATAAGATGGTGACCATCTTGCCCCAAAAACTTGATAGCTAACAGAAAGTTCAACTTCAGCATCGCTTTCCATTTGATTTTCAAGTTCAATTGAAATAATACTAAAATAAAGCAAATTAAAACAAAAAGTAATGATTAAAATGTTTACTTCTTATTTCCCATATTCCATCTATATTGATTAATTTCATCATTCAAGCGTTGAATTTCCAAATCAAGTGTGCGAATGCGTTCTTCAACAACTCTCATCTTGGCTTTAAGTTCAATGGATTTACGTTCATGATAATCAAAGAAACTTTCCAATGAAGCTTCAGCAGTTTCATTGAAATTTACAAGATTTGTACTGTCACCTTTAGTTGAGCTTTGACCAATCTAAAAAAGTAATATGAGATGTACAAGAAACATGCGAAAACAGGAAAAAATCTTACTGTTTTGACAGCATTATTTAAAGCTTCAATTCGAGCATTGTAAATACTTTGAAGATCACGTTCCTTTTGAGCTTCAGCTTCAACTTCTTTCAATTTGGTGGTTAATTCTTTAACTTTTGGCAATTCGATATTTTCAATATTGATTGGTTTTGATTCAAATTTAACTTCATGAATTGCAGCTGGCCCTTCACCATCTACTCGAATAGAATTTTGTTCAATTGAACCTGCAACATTTTCAAGTCGAACTTCATTAACACCTGGTTTAAGTGGGATTCTGAAGCGTCGATTAACTTCAGCTCGATCAGTAAAAACTGTTACGGATTTGATTGGAATATCTCGAGCATTGAGAGATAAAACGCTACGTTGTTGGTCAGCCATATTTCTTTAAAATTCTAAAAATGGAAATTATATCAAAAACTAAAAGTTAAAAAACAAAGCAAAAATAGAGGAACATTCAAATGATTCGCGAAAAAATTATGTAAAGCGTCCGAGAAAAAAATATTGTTTCAAAACAAACATGTGCAAACATCAGCAAAAAGAACAACAAAAACAACGAGAAAAAATGCTCTTATCTCATAAAAATTTCCTTATTTCGCAGTCCATAGCAACATGAAAGTCAAAAACTAAAGTTTACAATTGATTAAAATAAAAAATAAAAACATCAACAAAGTTTTTAAAATAAAAAATTATTGTTTTAAAAGTATTTTTTAACAAAAAAATAACAACAAAAAAACCAACGCGCAAACGTTTTTTCTATTTTCGAAACGCAACAAACCTCTCTCATCTTTTTTCCTCCAAATTTTTGCTGCTGCTGCAAAAAATACACGACTGCAAAGAAAAGCGAGGAAGCGGGATGCCTTTTATATTTGAATGGTTGTTGCCTTGGGTGCGAGTGTTTTTTTGTTGGTGTATTTCAACATTTTATTTTTTTTGTCAGACACATCTGCTGCGGTGCTTTTTTACGAGAGAAAAATGTCTGCCTTTGAAGTCGGTGAAGAAATACTTAAATGATTCAGAGCAAGATCAACAACAAATAAACAATTTTTTGTTGTGAGTAATTGCGTTCGCTTTCCCTTTTAACCGGTTCAATGATTTTGTTTTAAACTTTTGATTTTTGCTCGAATAATTTTATTAATTTTTTTTTTCATTTACCCTTTTCACAAACACAGATGTTACAAAAAAGTGACATTTTTACTATAAAAAATAAATACCAATAAAACTAAAGATTTTTTTTAAAACTTCTAAAAATACATTACAATTAAATAGTAAAGAAATGGCCAAAAAATAATATTATAAAAAAATATGATGAAATTTCATTTTTTTTGTCAAAAGTTTTAACACGCTTTTACTTGATTATAATAGGTAATTGTTTCATTAAGGGGATATTCAATTGTATACTTAATATGGAGATCACGTTGTTCACCAGGTGCAAGATGTACCGCCCATTCAAGGTGTTGGTCTTTATTTATACGAGCATCCATACGTCCTGGACGTAAATCGGGCGATAAAACACAAATCTAAAAAAATAATAAAAAATTGAGTGAGAATGTTTACATTGAAAAGATTATGAGCAACAATAAAAATAAAAAGCAAACAAATAATAATAAAAATGCGTTCACCAACCTATATAGGAAAAACGAAAGGGGGGAAAAGTTTTTTTGAATTACATAACAACTCTTGGACGAAAAATCTATAAGACAAAAGCATGTAAAGCAGGGAAAGGCATAAAAGAGAAAACAAGACACGATGGACTTGATTCACGTACTTTAATTTTTTCATCAACTGCTTTTGGGATCGGTTCTCGGACAGTAATTAAGGCAGATTGGGAAGCCTTGGCATTTCTCAATGAAACAATTTGTTCATGAGTACAAAGAGAATTCTTTGTCATAAATCCAACTTGTTCATTTAATCTTGAACATGGCTTATATTCAACCTTCAAAGAAGGATCAATTCCAAGAGAACATCGAAATTCTTCTCCTGGTAATATTGATTTTAAATTTGTCTAAAATTTTATAATTTGTTTTGAGGATTTTTTTTATTAGATTTCTTACAGTTGAGATAAAACTGTTATTCAAATAAATGCTTGCTAATCCAGGAAGAAGGGGTAAACTTGATGTATTGGTGATTACAGCAGTCAAGAAAGCTGAAGCAGTTTTAGATGGAACTGTTTCATGCGTAAAAACAGGCTCAAATTCAAGAGTTGAAATTTGAACTTTATAACTTTTTCCATCACTTAAAATTGTGGCGGGACTTTCAATTGAAAAACATGAGCATGGTAAATGATCATAGTTCTAAAAACAAAAAAAGGATAGAATTTGAATTTCTTTTTCTTGCTAGCTTCTTTTGAGTGTTATCATTGCAAATATATGTTAAATGTTTGCGTCTTTTATTTTTTTGCTTACCTGTCCAAGACTGTGTTCATGGTCTGATGCAGTGTATGCAATCGTCATTCTTTGCAATGCTGCAGCATCAGTAAATTCATTGTAATCAAATGAACCAAAGCCCATATCTTCTTCACTTCCATTACTGATTGGTTTTCGGCGGGAAGAGGCATTTCGTTGTCGAATGCTACAATAAAGAACAGTAATAAACAATGAATCAATAATAACTTTTGATCATTTAATTAATCTTTTCTTACTTTGGTGTTTGACGTTGAAATGCTGCAGCTAAAGTTGGAAGGGTTGGAACAGAACCAGCAACACATGGCGTAGCAGTTGAAAGAATAAGTTCAGCATCACGCCAATCTTCATCAGTTTTTTGTTCAATAAGACCATAATACAAAAGTTTAATTTTGTTTGAACAAATTGAATCAATTCCAGATGTGGATGCCCGAATATCATATGCTGGTTTCCATGTAACACAATATACTTGATAATTTAAATGAAGTTCTGCAAGACCAGCTTGTTCCATTTGTACGGTAATATTAATACTTCGTTTATGATTATCGTATTCATGTTTACATCGAAGTTGATCCAAATTTCGTTCAATTGCATCCAATCTTTCCTTGAGATTAAAACACGATTTTTCTTTTTCACGAAGTTCTTGCTTTAAATTGCTTGCAGTTTTACCTAAATAAACAAAATTCTTATCTAAAAATGTACACTTAACAAAAAAGTATGCTACCGTAATAATCCAAAAATGTTGTTAAATTTTTCATTGCATCTTCGCACAACAAAAATGCATGATTTGCAGCCATCATTTTTTGATCTTTTGGTATGACAACGTTTTGTCCAATTTGTCCTGCAACTCCATCAAGAACTTCAAGGCGCTTTTTTAGCACATGAATTTGGTCTTCTGTTATAGCCTTTTCATTTTCAATTTGTATCTTTTCTCCTTCCATTTGGCAAACCTTAAATATCATTGTTATAATATAATATTACAGTAAGATAAAATTTAATTTACCTGTTGATTGTTACTTTCAACAGTTTCAGTTGGAAGTTCAAGATATTGTACTTCTTGAATTACAGTATTCCCTCTTCCTTCAACTCTAATTGATTGTCGTTCAATTACAGATGAAACATTTTGAACTACAACAATATTCTTTCCTTCTTGTAAATCTAATTCTAAGATTCTTTTAACTTCTGCTCTATCCGCATAAACAATTACGGTCTTCGTTGGCAAATCCCTCGCTTCGAGGTTTTTTGTAAAGCATTCTTGCATGGTTATGCTTTCTTTCCTATAATTTTATTATTTTTTAAATTTTGATTTAAATTTTAATAAAACTTTTATTCAAAAAAGAATACTGTATAAACGACAGCAACAACTAGCACGACACGTTGTTCAATGATGCCTCTTGAAAAATAAAAGTAAGTCGTTTTTTTTGACTGACCGTGGTTTATCGCTTTTAGGGTTAATGACTTTTTATACTGTCATTAAACTGCAAAAATTAATACAGAAAAAAATAACTGCTGCAATGAAAAAAAATATACTGATAAGCTTAAGCACCTAAAGAAAAATATTTATTTTTTTTGAAAGTTTTAAAGTTTTTATAAAAAGGAAAAGCCTAGAATTTTATCCTAAAAACACAATAGAATTTTTTCGAACTGACCATAGCGGAGGAGAAAAATAATTTTCTTATCACCAAAAAATAGGGCATCCTCTTTTGGTCCACCCCTTACATAGGAAGCAAAGAGCACTCTTCGATCAGAGAACATTTTAGAAAAAAAAGATCTTTGACTTGTTTTGAATAAAAAATTAAAATAAAATTTGAATAAATTACAAATGCATAATTATTTTTAACTTTTAAAGACAGTAACAAAGATATTTGGGATGTTTAAAATTGAATATCATGAATCAAATCGGATCAAAAACAATGTCATTATTTGTAGATTTATATTAATTTAATGTTCCAAATTCAAACATTGAAATCAGAAAGCGGATTATCTTCATCCTCAATAAACATATATAACACAAAAAATAAATTGCGAAGGCGAATGTGTTATAAAAAATTTTTTGCTTCCATAAACGAACTCTTATCAAAGTTTTCTTGCGAAACAAAAGTAAAATAAGGCCACATAAACATAGCACTTATTTTTGCGAGATCAGCTAATAGAAGAAATGGAACAAAGGTCATAACTGAGTTTCAATGAAATATAAAAAATATATACGCATTCATTAGATAAAAAAAATGAGAATGCGCAAAAAAAGGAGGCAAACTTCCATCCGGAGATGAAGAAGAAGAGGAAAATGAGAGAGAAAGAAACTGCGATATCATTGGAAAAGGCATATAAATTATGGTACCTTTTTATAGGATTTTCAATGAAAATGAGTAATAAAGGGTTTTTATTTGTTGGTATCAATCAAAGCTGTACTTCACTTTAATGAACAAAAAAAAGTTTCAAAGAAAAGATAATTTCTATGAGAAAAAAAATATATAAAATATTATGATAAGAGGAACGCTTATATCCCAAAAAAATTTAGGTGTAAACATTAGGGGGAGGAGAAAAAGAGAAATATATTGACAAACGGCTTTCATTGAAAAAAGACCACCGAAATAAATAAAAAAAAAACAAACCAATAGTAAACATATTTTTTTTGATTATAGCTTTTTTTGAAAAAAATAAGTTTACTGTATTATTTTTTAACTCATCTAAAAAAAATAGCGCACTTCCCTGTACAATTTTGTATGAAAGAATGAGAATAACAAGGAAATGAAAAGATGGAAGTTTTTTTTAAAGAAAAACATAACCCCTTATTTAGTCAAATCAACAGCTTCCGTCTGTCCAAGATGGCACTGCCCGGTACAACAGGAGGAGCAAAAGAAATATTTTTTTTCTAATCTTAACAGTTGCTTATCAATCTTTAACCATGCCTTTTTATTTTTCTTTTTTCTGCAATGATTCTCGACCTGACCTTTTTATTTCTTCTTTTTTTACCGATTTGACCAGCTTGCAGTTTCTGGACGTTTCAGGGGTGGAAAAAAAGAAGTTATCGAAAAAATCATCTTTTTTTTTGTTTAAAATGCAAAATTTAAACGTTCAGCAAAAAAGTTTATCTTGAAATTAAAAAAGGAAGAAAAAAATGCATTTTTTTGCATACTCAGCAAATCCAAAATAAACATACAAACAAGGAAATATCAATTAATTCATATGTTTAACAAGTTTTTATGTTTTTAATCCCTAAAAGTAAAATTTTTTGAGTTTGTTCATTTTTGTGTTTTTAACTTTTAACTGCTTTTCTTTTTTTGTTCATCAATAATAATAAACTGGTTGTTTTTTTTTGAAAAATATCATATAAAAAAAATTTATTCCACAATTCATCCAGAAAAAAAGCAAGCATACTTTTAAAAATGAATTTACCGGAAATTAAGTAACTACTAACTTGTTTGAGAGAAAGAGAAAAAAAGATTTGACAGCCCAACTCGAATTGCAATCAAAACATTGTAAAGAGCTTAAGCCGTCGTCTGTCATTGCGCAAAAAAAAAGTGAGATATGTTTTTGGTGAACGTGAATGTCGCGTGTGCGCGGTCGAAAAAAAGAGAAGAGAGAAGCGTTGACATAATAGAAGCAGATGTGGCAGGTTAACAATAAACGATCTAAAATCTAAAAAAAACCAAATAGTTGAAGCAGTAGTTTTTCTCTGATTTTTTCTTGGTCAAAATAACTAAATTTACTTTTTTAATTGAAATATCGAATAAAAAGTGTAAATGATAATTTTATGTTGGAAAAAATTAATTTCTTTTTTCTATTTTTGTTTCAAATTTATTTTTTATTTACTTTTTCAGAAGATGATGTAATTTTTAGGTAAGTTTTAAAAACAAGAAATGAAATTGAAGGTGTTTTTTAGGCTAAATGCATCTTCTTTAGTTGAAATAGAAGATGAAAATGGAGATTATTTACCACTTTGTGCAGATACATTTACTCCAACATTAGCCGAAATAATTTGCCAAAGAGAACAATTAAGGTACCATTACAAAGATGTTTCAATGGCAAATTTCTTATTTTAGCATTGTCCAAGACTTTCAACAAATTCCTCTCATAAATATTACATCCCTAAATGTTGAATGTAGTTCATCCAAAAATTGCTCAAAATATTTAGCATTTGGGTGTGGCAGTGGAGTTCAACTTAACTGCATTAAAAAGAGTAAACCTTCTTTTTTTACCATTGTTTTACAACTTTTCCCTTTAAGATACCGTTTGCCCTCCGGGTTTCTATTTCTTTACATCAAATAAATGTATCAAAATTTCAAAGAAACTTTTTACATCATATGAGAAATCAGAGAAATTTTGTTCAAATCAAAATCTTTCTTTGGTCTCTTTTTATGCTCTTGACATAAAAACTCAAATAAATGCTGTTATCAATGTATTGAAAAGAATTAATTTTAGTAAGATATTGTTTTTTCTTATTCAGAAGTTTATTTGTACTTTTAACAGTTTATATTTAGCACCGAACGCTGATACAAAGTTGTTAACATCTGGCATACGACAATCAAATTTATGGCAATGGAAAAATGGTGTGATCTTAAATGATACGGTAGATAGCAGTAAAGGAAGATGCCTTGGAATTTTCGTTGATCAATTAATTCCAGTTGATTGTAATAATAATACCTTTATCCCAATTTGTGAAATTAATTTCGCTCAAAGTTGTGTTACTTCTGATGGATATTATGAAGGAACGCTGTCGAAAAGTAAAGAAGGATTACCGTGTCTAAAATGGAATAAACCTGGATATGGAATATCGATAAATTTATTTCCAGAACAAAAATTTTGGAATCATAATTTTTGTCGAAATCCACAAGGTAATCGTGAAATGCCATGGTGTTTGGTTGGCGCCAATGCATTTCAAGAATGTAGTGTTCCAAAATGCCCTGTCAGCAAAAAAGTTAATGATGTCAAAAGTTTTATCGGGTGTGGAGAAGATGAAAAGCAGTGTGGAAGTGCTGACCAATGTGTTTTGAAAGAATATTTTTGTGATTACGAAAATGATTGTCAAAATGGTTTCGATGAAATCGGGTGTCGTAAGTTTTTACTTTCAAAAACAAAAAACAACAACATTGAAAACATCTGTTTTTTTCAGCAAATTTTTTGAAAGAATTTCAAATAATTGGAAGTTATAAATTAGCCGATGACGTTAATGAAATTTGGACAAATATACCAAATGCCCAAGGGGTAAGGGTTTTTTAAATTGACTACTGTAAAGGGTTTCATTTTGAACTTTTGCTATTTTTTAGTGTGCGCATCGTTGCATTGAAGCATCCGATTACAGATGTGAGTCATTTTCATTCGATGAAAGAAAACGGATTTGTTTACTTAGTAATGCTACAACAAATCCAGCAGTTATCTTTCAAAATATTGATTCAAGATATTACCGTCGATCATTTGCAAATTGTTAGTTTAACACAAAAAATTACTGTAAAACAGCATTCAATTTTTAGTTTCATTATCATATCAGCTTGAAGAGTTAACTAATACAGTAATTGTTGATAAAAATTTAATATCAAGTGGAATATGCGCCGATTCATTGGATGATTCGACGATCAATATTTTATGTGAACAATTCGGATTTGAGTTTGTAAAATTGAAAGAGATTTTATGGAGAAAAAATGAATTTCAGACAACCTTTAAAAAGATCAACAGATTTAACGCCACTTTTTGATAAAGAAGCACATCTCTGGAGTGTTGAATGTTTACGAAGCGAAACATGTATTTTTCCAACAGAAAAAATTGCAGAAACTGTTGAAATTAATTTTTCTCAAAATACTGTGGACAATGGCTGTCATTCAGTTTTACGATGTTCAAATTGTCAAAAATATTCACATTTTGCATGCAGATCAAGTGCAGTTTGTATTCCGATTTCTGCTGTATGTAATGATGTAAAAGATTGTAATGACGGAAGTGATGAAGATGGCTGCATAAGTACCCAAAAATTTCATCAGTTCTGTTTTTAATTTACAAAATTTAGGCCCTAAATGGAGACTTGTCGGTGCAAATCAAAGTGAAACCGGACGAGCACAAGTTCTGCTTCACAATACATGGTCAGATATTTGTTTGGATAATTTAAGTGAAAATCAAACAAACATATTTTGTAAAATGCTGGGAAAAGGGTATCGATAAATTCTGAAATTTCCATGAATGAACTTTGTTTTAGGTCACTTTCCCGTATTTTACCAACATTCACACAATTGTCAACAACAACATTTCGACTTGTTTGTGATAAACAAAATTGCTGGCCAAAAGGAATTGATGAATGCAAATTGGGGATCTTAAACCTAAAATGCATAAAAAGTGATGAACAAGTTTGCGGAACACAAACATCTGCATATTCAAGTGATACTTCTCATGCACGACGATTCCGTCGAATTGTTGGTGGAGTAACAACTCTACCAGGAAGTTATCCTTGGGTTGCATCCTTAAGATTTAAAAATGGATATCTTCAACATTGTGGAGCAACAATAATATCTGATAAATATTTGATAACTGCGGCACATTGTTTTGAGTTTGTAACTGTTACAAATGCATTTTGAATGAGCTTTATTTTAGGGAAGACAAAGAATTGATCGATTTTATTATAATTGTTGGAGATTGGGATTCTGAAGTTGATGAAGGCACAGAACAAGAATTCAATATTACACGATTGCATTTTTATCCACTGTATGAAGGTTGTAATTTTAAATTTTTATTAATATTATAAGATTATTGCAGATATTTTTCAACACGATATTGCCATTGTTGAAATTAATGGAGTAATCGAATTTAATCCGTATGTAACACCAATATGTTTACCACCAACAGGTTACTTTTATCAACCTGGTCAAAAATGTATTGTCACTGGATGGGGTAGCAATGGAACATTTGGATTGCGTACTGTATTTTGCTCGATTGAAACATATCTAATTTAAATAAATTTCAGCCTCTGTCTCAAAATTACAATCAATTTCACTTCCAATTTTAAATCGGGAAAGTTGTTTACAAATGTCATCCCTTTATGCAGCAATGTCATCAACAGCTTTTTGTGCGGGTTATTTAAGTGGTGGAATTGATGCTTGTCAAGGTGATTCAGGTGGTTCATTTGCTTGTCCATTTTATGATCACTTTTATCTTGCTGGAGTGATAAGTTGGGGAGATGGATGCGCAGAAAAAAACAACCCAGGAATTTATACCATGATTGCACCATATTTGGCATGGATTCAAAATATTACGAGTATTAAACCTTAGCTATTAATTATTTATTGTTATTTATTTTTAAAAATAAAAGACTTTTATCATACAATTAATGTACAACTGTTTTTACAAATAATTTTTTAAAAAGAAATTTTCAATTTTAAGCAGCTTTTGCTTTTTTACAAATATCATTTTTAAGTTTTTCATCCATTAATTCAAAGACTCCGCAAACTTTGTTAGCTGGAACAGCTCGTTCTAAATCCGATTTTTATAACTGAGCATCCCCATTAAAATCCATTAAAACCTTACCAATCATACGAGGATGAGGTAATTTCAAATTTTCCATTATATCAATAAAATGTTGTTCCCCACAATTTAATCTTGGATTAAAATGTTTTTCTTCTCCTACACTTGTTACCGTTTGACCAGAATAATCATGCCCCGGATAAAGGAGATAATCGTCTGGTAATGAAAAAATTTGATTATGAACTGATTCATATAACACTTTTGCACTTCCTTAAAAGTAGTTATAAAATTTAGGATTACAATAAAAAACAACCTCCTTGAAAATCAGTTCTTCCACACCCTCTTATAAGTAATGTGTCACCAGTAAAAGCAATTCGATGTTGATGATTAACAAATGTCGTGCATCCGCTTGTATGGCCAGGAGTTGCACGAACTTCTAAACGTTCTTTTCCAAAACAAATGACATCATTATTTCCAACATAAACATCAGCTTTTCCCTCAGCATGTTCATTTAAAACAGAATGCATTGAAGGAAAACGTTTTTTAAGTTCACCAGTAGCAGTTACATGATCCGCATGGATATGAGTATTAATACCGTATACTAAATCCAAGCCCATTTGTGAAACAAGCTAAATTTAAAAAATCGTTATCAAAGGTCAAATTTGAACCACAAACTTTTGTGTCTCTTTCAACCATTTCAAGAACAGGATCAATGATCACTGCTTTCTTTGAAGCATTACATCCAACAATGTAAGAATAAGTGCATGAGACAGGTTCGAAAAGCTATAAAAATTACTCAGCTTACCGCTATCCTACAAAAAAATCTTACTTGTCGAAATACAAAAATTCGATGAGCAACCATAATTTTATCTTCCTAATTATAAATTTAAAACTTTAACTTTTGGTTTGTACTTAAATAGATTTTGAAAGATCGATGGAGGGTAATAAAAAACAACACACGCGAGAACAACGTGTGTGTCTTTTGACTTGAGAAAACAAAAAAAAAGATTGCTGGAAGCACGTACGATTTTTTCATTCACGTTTGTGTTGCTTGTGCTGTGAAACCCCAATTTTTGATTTTATTTTTGTGTTGCATTTCGTTGATTTTCTTGATGGAAAAAAAGATGTTTTAATTTTTAAGAAAAATGTCTGACACCTTTTTTTGCTAACATTTCTTCTTTTTTGTGTGTGTCGTCACATGGAAATGTCTAGTAATTTTTGTTACACAAAAATTTTTGAAACATTGTCGAAGGCGGACCTTTTTGTAAAAATTAAATTTTTATTTATACATTTTTTTTCAACAAAAACATTTAAAAATAACTTAAAACATAACACTTAATTCTGTTGTGGCACCCAAACAGAGCAATGATCTTGTGGAGCATAAACAGATCCAACAGGACAATTAAAGGCTGATCTGAAAGCAGGGAAATTTTGAATTGTTCCAAAAACTCGGAATTTCGATGGTGAATGTGGATCAACAAGAAGTTGTTTATATGTTGTATCATCAGTTGGTGCAGATTGACACCAAACTTGTGCAAAACCTAAGAAGAAAAGTTGATCTTGTGTAAATTGGGCATAAGTGGTATCAGGAAGTTGTGGATCAGGTCCATTAAGTTGTACCCATCGTTGATATGAAAGATATGCGGAATGAATTCCACCATTATCTGCGATATTTTCTCCTTGAGTTTGTGCTCCATTGATGTGTGTTGGGTTATAAGATGAATTGGTAATTGCAGTAAAGTTGTTGTATTCTTCAACAACGCATTCAGCCATATTAGAGAATGTTGTTTGGGCATCTGTTGACATCCATGGATTAAGAACTCCGTTTCCGTCCCATTGTACACCTTGATCATCGAAACTTAAATTTAATTCTTATTGTGAATTTGAAGAAAAATAGTAAAAAACGAACCCATGAGTAAGTTCATGTCCTACAATTAATCCCATTGCGCCAAATTTGATTGAAGCTGGCCAATCTGGATCAAAGTATGGTTGTTGAAGGATACCTTCAGGGATGGTAATTGAATTTAACTAAAGAATAAGATTAATCAAGAAAACACCTTCAAAAGTTTCTTACTTCTGGTTGATACCAAGCATTTACAGTACCAGGGGGTCCAAGGAAATTGCTTCGATCAATGTGATTACTTGTTAAATTGATGTAATTTTGATATTGATTGAATACGGTAAGCTTTTTTAACATTGTGTAATAATCAGATGAAAGGAAATCAGCATTAAGTTGAGCATGATAAATGTCAAGTTGAGTATTGTTAAAAATGAAATCGGGATATGCAAGATTAATTTGCAAATCCATAATTTTATCACGTGCTCCTTGTTGTGTGGTCTTATCCATGCTAATCCATGGTAGATCATCAAGCATGGCTTGCATTGAATTTCGAATTGCACTAATAACTTTACCAGTTTCACTAAAAATTTCGTTTTTATAACGTTGATTTAAATCCTTTTAACGAACTTTCTGATATATTGTCGTTGGTACTCGGTTTTGTAAAGAGCTTCGGTGAAAATTCTTGCATTTGCATATTGCAAATAATCTTGAGTAGCTTGGGCACAAACCATTTCAGTTTGATTGATAATTGTGGGGGCAATGAAGGGATCTTTTTTCATGGTTTTTTGGCCAATGTGGTGGCCAGATTCAGGATATAAAGCAATATAGCTACTTTTTGTTGGTGGAGAATAAACAAATTGGGATTGAGATAGAAGTAATCGGTAATACAAATACTTAACAACAAGATCAATACCAACTTTTGGGAAATAATCATTCAAAGCTTTAAGCATTACAGGTTCAGCAACAAGAATTTTGTAGTTATTAACAGTTGCAGCACTTGTAAAATTGACATTTGTAAGAGTGGAAAGTTGATTGACGTAGGTTGGCCAATCAGCAAAAGTTGACAAGTTTTTAACATCGCTGACACTATAAGGATTTATCCATCTTATAAAATTTCTACGAGTAGTTTCATCAGTACTGAAATTAGTAGCAAGAAGATGTTCAAATTCAACAATAGCATTAATAGCATTTTGTAATTTAGCAGGGGGACAAGTCTTGTTAATGGAAGCTGCATAACTTGAAACAAGATTGATGGCATTTTTAGTTAAAGCATTTTTAGTAAAGGCTTCCCATGCACCAGGCAAATAATATGGTTTCGCATATGTAACAGTATTTTGATCAATATACAATGTAAAGTTGGCAGCAAACTGTTGATCTCGTTTTGCATTTACATCAACAAATGGTGAAACTAAGGTATCGGTACCATATTTAATGCTTAAGAAAGCTAATGCATTCGCCATTGCCACAGGGTCAGTGTTGGTGTTTTGAGATCCTGTTTCACATAAATTGAAAGTATAATTTGTAAGAAGTTGAAATTCATCCAAAACATTTTTAACTACAGTTCCATTTTTAATTTCGGCAGGCATGGTGCTATCGGAGCTCATTGCTTTTGTAATACGTTTGCATTCATTGTAGAAAGCTAAAGTCTTATTAATCGCAGAAGATTGTTGCATGTCCTAAAATCTCAATAATAATTTCTTAAGTACTTCATTTTAGCTAACCCCAAGATATCCACCAGGTTTAACCATTTGCTCTAATTGTTTGGCCATTGTTTCATAATTTTTGTCGCGGTAAATGTAAAAGCTTAATCGTTTACTGTATGAACCACAAGCATAAGCATAAAAGTCATTGCATGGATCTGCACTGAGATTTAAGGCAGCTTTGAAGAAGGCTTCAGCTTGACTATATTTTGTATAAAGATTAACGTCTTGAGCTGTAATGCTTGGGGATTGTGGGATGTTGAGCATGTTGGAAGATGGAACATTATTTGCTGAAATAATAAATATAAGTTACAAAGTAGGATTTCTTTTAAACTTACTAATATTGACATCAGTGATCCAGACATTGCAATGATTTGCAGGTGCTGATTGAGATCCAGTAGGACAATTGAAAGCTGTTCTAAAAGCAGGGAAATTTTGAATTGTTCCAAAAACACGGTATTTTGATGGTGAATGTGGATCAACAAGAATTTGCTGATATTCTCTGTTTGGATCTGGAGTTGGTTCACACCAAACTTGAGCGAAGCTTAAGAAGAAAAGTTGATCATGATTAAGGAGGGAGGTGAGATCTCCAGGCAGAATTGGATCAGGGCCATTGAAGTTAATAATGTTACGGTAAGCAAGAAAAGCGGAATGAATGCCACCATTATCGGCAACATTTTCCCCGACGGTTTGTTGTCCATTAATACATGATGGAGAATAGCTGGCATTCAAAGGACAAAATTTGTTGTATTCGTCAATAACGCATTGAGTCATATTATTGAAGTACATTTGTGAATCAGGATCAAGCCAACCAAGAAGTTCACCGAATCCATCCCATTGTGTACCAGAAGAATCAAAACCATGAGTAAGTTCATGCCCTGCTACCTTAAAACTTTTATTGTAAGCATGGAATGTATAGATTCATTTAATGCTTACCACTCCCATAGAGCCATAATTCATTGAAGCTGGCCAATCTGGATCGAAATATGGTTGCCGAAGAATACCTGCTGGGAAACTAATTGAATTTAACTAAAAAGCCAAAGTTATTAAATATATGCAAACAAATAGCCTTACTTCAGGTTGATACCAAGCATTTACAATTCCAGGTGGTCCATTCCATTCTTTTCGATCTGTTCCATTATGACGGCGCAATTGATCAAAGGCTAATCGAACATTGAAAACATTCATTTTATCCATCATTGAAAGATAACTGGTAGTATTCATAAAGTTCTTATCGATATTACGGTAATATCTTGTTAGGTTACCATCATCAGTAATCCAATCAGGATATGCAATATTTCGAACCAAATTTTGGATTTTAGAATATGCACCTAATTTTGATTTTCGGCTCATCCATGAAAGTTGATCAATCATAGATTGCATTCCAACCAAAATACTTTCAGCAATATGTCCAACAGTTGTCTTAATTCTAATTCGATCGGCTTGAGTTGGATAAATGACATCAATAAAAATTCGAGCATTTGCATATTGGAAGAAATTGATTGAATCATCAACACATCCAAGAATTGTATTTTCATCAGCATCTTTTGCATGCTTGCTAACTTTAAGTCGAAGATTTTTTTCAAAACGTGGTCGACCTCGAATTGGACGTTTCATTTTGTAGCGATCCAAAAATTCATCTTCTTCAATGGAATATTCACTTGGGAAAAGATAGAGATTTGCATCCAAAAGTCGATAAAAGATGTAATTTGAAAAAGCAGATTGATCGATGGCTCCATTGAAACCATTTGTTAAAGCAAAATTAAGTTTTTGTAATTGATATGGTTCAAAAACGCTAATTTGATAATTTTGATCCAAAATCCGGTTTGTAACATTTCCATCTACAACATTAATTGCAATATTTTGCATATATGTGTTGATATCGATTGAAGTAAAATTATTGTTGAAATCTCTAAGTGTGATGAGATTGTATGATCGGGCAGATTGCCATCGAGTTGTTGCATCAGTTGAGTATTGATTTGCAAGAAGATATTCAAATTGAACAATTTTGTCAGCGGTGGCGTTCAATAATCCTAAATCAAGTTGAACATTTGAAACAGAATTGAAATTCATGAGAATGTTGAAGACTCTTCGGGTTAAGCTTGGCTTAGTCAAGGTCCATGTTTGTCCGATATAATAAGTATAGGGATATGAAAGCACAGGTTGATCTAAGTAAAGGAGATATGGTTGTCCACCTTGAGGGTCTTTCCAATTTGTATCAATATATTGTGAAACAAGGGTATCAACACCATATTTTCCGCTTAAATATCCTAATATTTTTGCATTCAATGTTGCATTTCCCCATTGGAAGCTGCTATTTCGTGTCAATAATGGAAACATTAAGCCTGTAGTAGACATGAAATCACTAACAACTCCTTTGATTTGTGATCCATCTGCTGTGATATTTCCCATATTTGGAGAATCTTGAAGACAAATTTTGTACATTTGTTTAATTTGTTGCAGGGGCAGTGGCTAAAAATTATGTTTTGGAATTTTTTTAATTTCAAAACAAATAACTTACATCACCAGTTTTTGGATTGTTAAGAGCTGTAGCCATTTTCATTCTGTTATCAACTTCAGCAATATCAAAACTAATTGATCTATTGTATCTTCCACATGCATATTGATAGAAATCATCACATGGACTTACAGAAATATCAAGGGAATCTGAAATGAATTTTGCAGCATCTCGATATTTTTGTGAATTTGATTTTGAAGGTGTTGGAATATTGATAATTGTTTCAGGATCACTGCCATTGTTCAAATAATGAATAGTATTATTGTAAATGGTATTATTAAGATAACGAATTTCAGGAACATATACAGTTTGATTAACATATTCAATTTCTGTACCATTAGCATTAGGATAATTATTATTTATTGTTTGAGCATTATTATCTTTATCATTAACTTTAACTAAAGTAATAATTGACACCGCTAATACTGCAACAAGGCCAAGGGCCCCAATGCCCATGCCCGCTTTCACCAAGTTGCTTGCCATCGTCGTAGTTGGCGATGTAAGCAACTTTTTTTAGAATAACAATGATTCGAGAAAGTTTTTTTTCAATGATGGTTATTTAATGACCGTTGATTATTGTCTGCCGGAGGCGCCGCCTTAAGAGATAAGAAAAAAAAAAGAAAATTTCAGTGTACAATTAAACAATTAGTCCTTTCAAAATGTGATGAGAAAAGTTTTAACAGACAAAGTTCCTATCCGTTATCAGTTTTGGCAAAAGTTATTCTATACAAAGGTTTGCCTCCCTTTTTTTCATCATTCATAACTTTTTTTGTTTGCATACAAAAATAACGTTTCGAAAAAAAGGTGGATGTAATACATAGATAAACCTATTTCATTATTTAAACAGTGACAAATCAAAGAATTATCCAAAATTTTTTGCAAAAAAAATAAATTTAATTGTTTAAATATTTTATATTTTAGTTACCAGATTCGAAGAAAACTTTTTTTCCGCGATTTTTTTGTCCTTTGTCCTTTTTCTTCTTCTCCCAAACACCGTAGTTGTAATCACTTTTTTCATCATCATTTTTTGTTAACAGTTAGTCATTTTGCTTTTTTTAGCTCCCTAAAAGTTGTTAAGCTCTATCAGTGAGGGCACACCTTTGTACCTTTTTGGAATTTTTTTATGACATGCATTATATTTCTAGACCTAAGAACAGTGTTGAAAAAGAAGGTAGAAAAGAAATATTTTCAGCAGATTAGAATATTTTTTTATTCTTATCACTTTTAATGAGGTGATTATTCGCCTTCCTGAAGCATAAGTATCTTAAAGGTAAGATTGTTGCAAAATTAATGAGTAAAATAAACGAAATATTTTTTATACAATAAAAATATATCATCAAAATAACATACAAAAAAATGTTGAAAGTAAAAAAAATTTTGGGACTAAAAAATATGTGTACAAAATTGCTAATGAAATTTTTAAAAAACAAATTTACATAAATTATTATCTACAAAAATATCGATCTACAGCACGTACACATGTTTCACATTTTACTTCACAACACCAAATAAATTTACAATGACATGGCTCTTCTTTTAATTCTCGATGAGCTTCCCATCCTCTTCCACAACATAACTTTTGGCAATGTGCTTCATCACGGCATTCGCGACCTTTTGGTCCTTTAATATCTTTAATTGAATCAGGTTCACAGTAATCTGGTGATTCTTCAAGAAATACAAGATCATTTCGAGCTGCCCTTTTCATTCTTGGTTCTTGTGTTGTTACTCGATTATCAAGATAACGTTCTGCTCTTTGGCCTGTCACTGTCTCATATTCATCAATGCGGACCATTAAATCAGAGGTTTGTGGCTTCAAAGTTACTTGTCTAGCTTTTTGATATTTTTGTTTTAATTCTTTTGCAAAATTATCAAAAGCCGGAACAGATTGCCAACAAGTCTTTGTTACACATGAACCACTAACGCCATGGCATTTGCATTGTTTTCGCATTGAATTTGAAAGAAGTTTTCGGCCAACTCTATTATTGTGAAGATTCATAAGTGATCTAAAAAAATTTTTTTTTTAAATTTCAAAAAGTTGACGACATTTTTTGACACACCTTGCATCAATATTTTGTTTTTCTGTTGAATCAATAAATCGACGACCAAATGCATTACCGTATTTAACATTATCAGAACAACCCGCCCAAATGAATTCTTGTTCTTCTGTACTTGAACGAACAGTTCGATGTAGCTCTTCTTTCGGTAATTCACCACATCCACAATCAGGAATTAAACCTTTTGAACATGCTCGAGCTAAAGCATGACTAACCCCAGCTGCAGTAATGGCATAAACATATGCAGCTTCTTTACTTGCAACTAGAAATGTTTAAAAATTTAAAAAATTTGATTTTTTACAAAATCTTACTTTTCAATGGTGCATTGCCAAATCCATTTTCTCCTGTACAATTCCATTTTTCATCCGAAAATTGTGTTCGACATTCAATGATTGAATTTTGAAGTCCCGTCACTACTGCCTTCATTGCTTCAGGATTTGCCAAACATATTTCTCTTTGACGTCGAGAAAGTCCTGGCAATGAATTACAATTGAATCTTTCGGGACCCATTGAAGCTGTTGAAAGATGACTTAGCAACCTGAAATTTGAATTCCATGATTTTTTTATTGTTCTTGTCAAGGTCAAAACAACGGTTTTTTTGCCTTTTTTTGTATTTCCGCCGCGCGTGTCTGTGATCCTTTTTATTGCCAAAAAATTTTTTATGACGTTTTGTCGGTGCCTTATTCAAACACCATTCTTTTCTTCTTTTTTGCATGAAATAGTCGTAAACTGGATAGGATTGATTTTTTTAAAGCTTTTTTTCAGGTAAAAATGAAAGGAAAATGAATTACAATGCTTTTTTTAAAAAAATAAAACTCGAAATAAAACTCATGTTTCTCATTTGCAACAGATATAAATAATAATAAAAAAAATTGCCGACATTTTCCCTTGATTTAAAAACGCGCAAGGGCAAGATTATGTTTTTTGTGCAGAAGGCATCTGGTCTTAAAAATAAGTATGGGAAAGTTCCTCAACAGCAAAGAAAATCTATTCATTTGTTGGATGGCATTTATCGCCTGTCGCATATGCTTTGAAAACAATGCTCTTCTTCAATCATCAAGTTTTGTTTTGATGACTAAAAATCAGACAAATTAGGAAAGGTTAAAAGGGGTAAGCTTGGGAATAATCTTTAAAGATGTAAAATAAACATAAACAAAATTTGCTTATATTTTAACCGTTGTTTTGAAAAAAAAGTAAAAATAATTTAGTTTTTGAATGTTTAAAAAAATTCAAATTTGAAAAAGGAAATTATTTATGTTTTAAAAAATTTAATTTAAAAAGAAATTTAAAAACTTACCACCATCCTTGAGCTGCTGTAGGAGCAATGAGCAAAAATAATATTATACTAAGATGCATATTTAAATTTGTTCTAAAAATTTATACGCTTTTTACTAAACAATTGACAATTATATTTTTAAAAAATAGACGCGTAAAGAGAGATAAAATGTTTATTATGCAAAAAAAGAAGAAAAAATGATATGCTATTTAAGCTTAACCTCAAAAAAATATATCAATATATTAAAAATGTCCCGAATACCTACTTGAAGTTGGATAATAAGCAGACATGATTAGGACAAGAATAAAGTGAATGCGCGAACACCGTCACTCATTGGCGCTCAAGAATGCCTTTAGAACCATGAAAAAAATAGGGTGGAGTCAACAACGGTCGCGCATGCAAAAAAGAAAGAAAAAGATTCGATATTTATTGCAATGCCGAGGTAAAAGGATACTTTATTACTTCTACTACTACTATGGCAAAAAAGAAGTGAATGTCATTGCATCCGTTTCAATTATTCTTAAAGCCATTTTTGCCAAGTTTTCTTTTTAATTGTTATGAGTAAAAAAAGTAATAATTCTTATAGAAAAAAAGAGTAACAGATGCACAACCAAAATTGCCTAGGAAACATTTTGGTTAGTACAAACTGACTAAATCGAAGAAAAAGGATGATAGAGGTCGGCTTTACTTTTTTTTTGAAAATTGGATTATAAAAGGTGTGACAAATGTATCGTTTGCAAACATCTTTCTTTTTTGTAAGTTAAAGAAAAACAAAGGTGGCCCCAAAGAAAGTCGAAACACATCATGATAGAAATGAATACTCACTCATGCATCAAAAATAAATGAGCCAAAGAAAGCGTAAACGTCGTTTACAAATACATAAAAATAATTTTAAAGAAAATGATTTTTTTAGTTTAAAATGTTTAAAGTTTTCAAGAGTATGTTTCATCAATGAAATGTTTGTTTATCATGGCCAAATGATACTGTAGCGACGTCTTGTCAACAATGTCTTTTGTAAATTTGTAATTTTTTCAAAACCTTTGTTTCTAAAAAACCGGAATTACGACCCTGAATCAGGATAACTTTTTAGGTATAATTTTAATTTTCTAGAAACCAGTTTTAGAGTGCTTTTTTAGTTTTTTAAATTTGCATATTAAATTTGGACTATTTTTTTATATATGTAAGAGATTTGATTTTTTAAATTAACTCTAGTTGAGATGTTAAAAAAAGATAAGAGAACGATAATTGAAAAAAGTGTTTTTATTAAGAAACTTTTTTCTTTTTTTCACGAATGCTTCATCTCTAATATTATGCAGCGGTGTTAACGTAATTTTTTTGTAGTGCTATTTGGTTAACTTTTTAAAGTGATCGGATGGACTTATAAGTAACTTTGTAAATAAGTAAATTTTGTGCAAAAAAATGCAATTGGCAAAGATTGAAACACCCAGAAATACCACGAAATTTCGATACCGTAACCATGTGTTGAAAAATTCAGAGTCTCTTAGTATTTATACAGGTAAATATGGCAAGAATGTAATTTGTGGTGGCCCTTCAAAGATGATACTTTTTTCAGTTTACAGTTCTTTCATTCTTAATGCAAAAGTAATTTCACTTTGAATTTATGTAATTTCATTTTTTTCTTTATTTGACTTTGTGAAAAATAGTGTTCTTATAAAAGATATGATTTATTTAAAATAAAAAGTTACAAACATATATATTATATAAATGCGGACAATTTTTTAAAAAAAGAAAATTTAAAATATATCTTTACTTTTAATTATAGAAAATACTTTATCTTAACCCGGAAATGGTTTATTTTTAAAAAATCATAAAGCGAATGACCAGTTTCTTTTTGAAAAAAATTTACAAAATGCTTGAAGCTTCATGACTTGTATCAACTTGGCTGTTACGACCTGGTGACCATGTACTAGTTCCGCTGGAACTATCAGCACTAACAGATTGTCGAAAAGTTGAAATATGTTGAGAAGGAAGATCAAAAACAGAAAGCCGAACAGGTTGTGGAGGGGATGGAGCTTGACTGATTGGTCGGAAAGTTGTTGTTGGTTCTTGCATCTCCATACATTGAATTGGTGTACTATGGGATATTGGCCGAGTTGAAAAACGTTCTTTAACTGTTGCATAAGAACTAACAGAAGGTCGCCGTTGAGCACGGTATAAAGCAAGTGCGGTTTCTTCTAAAAAAATAAATTGCTTTAAAAAGTTTACGGTTTGTTAATTCAAAACTTACGATTGATGTCTTTTATCATTCCAACAGTAGGATTTTCAGTAATCCAACATTCATTTTGAATTAAATATGACTTTCGACGACCATCTTTTTTAGTTTTCTTTTTTCGACAACAAATGCAACACCAAATATTTACAATTATGCTGAGGGCCAATGCTAAAGTCGAGCCAATAAGTATTGCATACAATGTTAAAATTTCTTCTTCAGATGCAATACATTCTGTTGAAGTTGGAATAAAACCTTAAAAAGTTATGAATTATAATTGATTTTATTTTTTTTAATAATAATTCAAACCATTTCCAGGTTTTAAGGTGACATCATTCCGTAATGGAATTTCTCGTCGATCCAAAACATGCACAATTGTTGAAGTACTTTTGGCTGGTTTATTGTCATCACTCTGCATGGGGCCAGTTACAGCAGTTTGAACAGAATCATCATCCATTCCCAATAAATGTGCAATCATTTCAGCGTCTTCAACTTCTGCAATTGGATCATCCATTTTACGATCGCAACTTGGCTGCAAATAGTAAAAAAACGACCATAAATTTTTTTTAAAAATTAAAAATTAATTAATACCCGACAAAGTTGAAAATCTTGGCAAATCGAAATTTTGCATTCCAATTTCATTGTTTTAGAATTAGGAAATCGAAACATGGATGGAATTTTTGCAGTTGCATATCCATCTTTGTAAACAAAATCAGTCATCAATTTTTTATCAATTGAGCATCCATGTGAATCAACAAGTTCAACAGCAATGTCATCAGATTCTGCAACACAATGAGTTGCACGAAATCGATTACCATATTTAAATTTATCAGCTTCAGATTTAAATGAAATATTCATGCTATAACTTTGTCCATATCCAACGTCATGATCGGATAGCGATTCAAACATCTTTGATTCATCAGCGTCAAGATTTGGTACAAGTTCAAGGTTAAATTCGATTGTTGGAAGAAGAAGAAATGAGCTGAAGCTAGCAATTATTAGCATTTTTTCTTAATACAAAAATTGTTGTAAACACTTACTTGCTGCTTGAAGTTGAAGCAATTTCGGTTGAATTATTGTCATCATTTGCAATTAGATGATCCCCATCTTCATCCCCAATTTTAAGTAAAACTGCATTCTTTTTGTCACAGGTAACATTAAAGATACGATCTTGCTCAAGAATTAAAAGTTTATGCTCATGTACTTCAATGTCAATCCAATAAAGTCCAGTATCCTTAAAAATGCCACAAAAAATTGCTTTTAGGAAATTTATCTCATGATTAGCTTACTTTAATGTATTTAACACCGCATTGATTATTATCTGGTCCCAATGGAATGACCATTTTTGTGAGAGTTGTACCATTTCCATATGATGTACAATTTAAACTTTCACCTTTTGAATGTGCAATTCCATTAAAAGGTGAAGAAGTTCTGATGGCCACATAAATTGACGATAATTCACAGGTCCATTCCAATGTTGGATTAAATGGAGTTGCCCCCGATATTGGTGTGCTCTGCAATTATTTATTTTTTGGTGAAGGAAATAAAGATGAGGCAATTGAATTTTTTTTATCGAAGAAGTTTCTATTCTTTCCTCATCTTCTTCTTTTTCTCTAACCGGAAATGTCAAAAAAATCAAAAGAATTGACCCATATTATTGGTTTAAAAACTAATATATATCTATTTCTTTTGTCATCTTTTTCCTATTATTAAGCATTTTTTTGGAATAATAAATTTTTCTTCGTTTTTTTTGCTATTACATTATTGTTAACAAATCAAAATTGTATAGGTGCCTTTTAAAAAAGCAAAAGAAAAGTAGCAATGACATAAAAGTAATTGTCGAAAGAAAAGTATTCTTCTTCAAGGACATCTTATAAAACTTTTTACTTTTTCTCAAATAAATCAAGCTGGTTTTTTTGTATTCATAAAATGTTTATGAATTGCGCAATCAAAGAAAAGAAAAATCATAAGCTTACCGTTGAGAGCATAATAAGAAGAAGAGAGGCAAGGGCTTGAATTGCCATGATCGGCTAAGCCCTCTTATTAAAATCCTGAAAAATGAACTAGGAGTTGTTTGGATTTTATGAAAGAGCTTTTTTGTAGATACTAATTTACAAGCAAAAAAACGGTTCTTCAAACAACAAAAACAAAAAAGAACGGAAATAGACAAAAATAAGAGAAAAACAAGCTTCAATGTGATGAGTTGCAAAAACAGAGGGGGGAGAAAGAAACATAAGATGAAAAACCAATTTAGTGAATCCTAACTCATTGCAACAACAAAAAAGTGCAGAACCAATGGAGCGCCTGCTAGTATGATTGCCCAGTCGCCATTCCAACTGTCCCAAATAACAACGAATCATGGAAAAAAATAAAAGCAAGAGGTCAAGCATAAGAAGAAGGGGGTAAAAGAAAAAACGAGAGAGACAACACGAGCTCGTGACTATCATTTCTAAAACCATCAAAAAGATGTTGTAAAAATTGAATCATCACCTAAACCTTCAGGGCCAAAAATGCAGACGAAGAAAAAAGAAAGAGAGAGAGGTTCTGCAAATATGATACATAACAAAGCAAAAAAGAGAACATTTTTTTATTTGTGATTAAATGATTCTTGATACCTCAGACTTCGAAATAAAAAGCAATGAAAAAAAGGGGCAATGATTCATCCACGTTAATGGTTTATCAATAAAATTGCAAAATATCAAAGATTTAGCAAAAAGAAGATCTTGATAAATGAATTGAAAGCAAAAAAGAGAAATAAAATCGACAAGCTTATAAAATGGACATAAAGAAAAGTGATCACTTTGAGGGGTTTGAGGATGACGCACGTCACAAAGTCCAAAGAAAAAAGACAAACTTAAAAGAATAATAATAATAATAATAAAAAAGCATGAAGAAAAAAATTAGAAAAGTAAAATCTCCCGTTTTTAAAATTATACTTTTTTTGATGCCATATTTTTTATGCATTTATTTTAAGAACTTTACAAAGAATTTTATTCAAATTTCAAATGCATTTGAAAAAAGCTGCGCAAAAAAGCATGCTTGTATCTTTCATTCATAATGGTCATTAGCTATTCTTCAAAACAGTTGCATTTCGAAAATGAAAAATCCCAAAAAAATTTTGTGAGTTGTTGCTAAGGCAAAATACTCATTTTTGAAAAATGGGGTATAAATGGTATAAATGAAACTGAAATTACAATAAAAAAAAGTAATAACAGCAAAAATATGATAAATGAAAAAAATGGCAATTGTTTGACTTTTATACGATTCTTTGTGGACTCGGTAGGAAGTCCTTGCTGCCGTTTATATATTTTTGCAACAATAGAAAAAACTTCACGTTTATAACAACAAAAAAAAGTCAGTTAACTCTTTTTTTTCTTTTAGTTAAAGTTAACAAAGTGGATAAAAAATGCCTCAAGGAATAAATGTGTTTTTTTCTCAGATTTAAGGCAATTTACATACTAAAGGGGGGGAATGTATTTACGGATAAAGTAGTTTTTTAATCAAAACTTGGATGAACGCTTCTTACGCGTGAAAATGCAAGAAAAAAAAAGTGAAAAAGAAAGCAGAAACGCGATAGTTTTTTTTATTCAAAATCAAAACATAAATGGCTCGAAAGAAAAAAACTTTTATTTTTAAAGAAAAAGCAGGAGTAGTGGGAGAGAGAGAAAAAGCAGCGATCAAAATATAAAATGGCAAAAATGCTAAAATAGGATCAACAAAAGCGCTCAAAAGAAATGAAAGGTATCATTGCAAAAGACCTGTCGCAATTCAATTTCTCTCCCTTTTTTTTACTGCAAAAAAAGCATCCGTGAAAGCAGTGAAAAAAAATAGATACTCAAAAACGGTTTTGTTTCATCAAAAAAGGATCCTCTAAAAAATGGAAAGAAAAGTCTATGAAAGCAGAATGAATAATAAAAAAGAGAAAAAAAAAAGACAAAATGCGCGAGTAAAAAAGAACCACAATGAATCAAGCTCAAATTAAAAATAATTTTTTTCTGCAATAAATAAGATTCACTGTATATATATATAACTCATTTTCTCCTCCGAAATATATACATATATATCCTAAGGAGGAAGATGAAACAAATTGGAAAGTAATAATGTTCAAATGAAAATGAGCACACAACAAAACAAACGGATGATGACCAATTGTAGCGGTCCTTAAAAAAAGGCAGAAAGCAAAATAATAAAGAAGAAAACAGGAACTCAAAGAAAAAAAAATTAAGAGGGAAAAATGAAAATCAAGTGATGAGGAGGACAATGATGCCCTTCGGCTTTCATATAGATCAACAACACGTTTATAAGATTTGTAGTAATAGCAACAACAAAAAAAGAAAAAAACATGATTCAACAAAAAACAAAAATGATGTAATAAAAAAATTTGACCAAGTTTTTACGAAACATGTAATCGAGAGTAAAAGAAAACATCCAATATATTACAACAAAAATATTGTCTATTTTTTTATTCATTTTTTTTCTTCTGACCATTGTTGGATGGCAAGCCTTTTGCAATCCATATTGAGAAAACGTATATTCCGCACAATAGTCAAAATTTGAAATGAGGCATATAAGAAAAAAAAGGTGCACTCGTTTTTCTTTGGTGAACACCTTCGGACAATGCGCAATAGAAAAAAAATTATGTTATAAGCGAGTCTATTTTTTTTCTTACACATAATTTTTTTGGTGCTTAACCGTGATTCTTTTTTCTTCATCAAAAAACCAAAAACCTATAGCTTTTTGAGAAAAAAAATTTAAAGATTATAAAATGTTCCACGAGATTTTTTTATGCAATAATAAAAAAAAGTATATACACAAAAATTGAATTCATTCATCATCGAAATCTCTGCCTTCTAAAAAAGGAAAAAAGAAGTGCAAAAGGCTCTTGAGACCTCTGGGCAAGTAAAAACAACTTTTTTTTCTTCTTCTTCTTGTCATTGACCAGTCAAATACACAGAAATCCGGAGTACAACATCAATGAAAAAACATAATATTATTATTATACATTTTTTTCCAGCCAGTTTATTGAAGAAGAAGAAAAAATCTTCCAAGGATCATCTATATTTTTTTCGCGCAATCACAAAAAAGAAAACAATAATTTTTGGAGGATGAATGAGATTAACTCGAAAAATAAATTATATGAAGTTTAACGAAAAACGGCATTTGTCAAAAAAGAAAAAAAATTTTATATAAACAAATAAAATTTTTAATGCCTTTAATGAATCCATATTTGTAATAAACTTCTTACATTTATTAAATTGTAGGATGTTCGTAAACAAAATATTGATTGTAGTTGTCAGTTAAAGATTTATGTTTACGGTATGAGAATGATCGGTGAAATTTATAATACTCGATATACATAAAATGTGTAGTCTTTACGTAATATCAACATTAAAACATCAAACAAAAGAAAACGCTTCTTCCACAGTCATAAAATATAAGGGTAAACTATAATCCCGTTTCGCTGTTTGACCGGATGGCATTTCGAAAATAACTGAAAAAAAAACTTAAAAAAAAGACATTTGGCATATAGATAGCCAAAGTGGTTTTACGAATGGGGTTAAAAGGGTTTTTTGTGGAATTGGAATTTTCAGGGATTTTCGCTGCAAGAATAGGAAATTCGATTTTTTTGTTAATAAAAAGATTTCAAGGTATGATGAAGTACCCTGTGAAAGATTTTAGTGTAAAAATGTGTATGCGATCTTGTTTTGAACTTTTAAATTAAGCTTCTCTGCAATCTCCTCAAACAAGAATTTCGAAGGTTTCGGATCTCGCAGTGAAAATATGGACTGCCCTTATAGGTGTTTCCGTAACAAATCTAGAATCCGGTATTTTTATAATTTTGCTTTTTTAATGTATTTCGCTGACAAAAATCAGAAATCATTACTTTTATCATGAATTCCAGTTCGAATAGATGACAATGATCGATCAGGGGAGAGATGATTCATTGTATTCAGTCTATTTTTGTCAAACGTAAGAATGATATCATGATATTTTAATACAAGGTTAATTCTGCTTAAACAATATATTGATTTTAAAAGAAATATGGAAAACTAATTTAATAATCCAAAAGGCTTGGCTTTTGCAGGCCCGCGTCTGTCCTGAAACAAAACACCAAAACTCACATTGACTATTTAAAACATTAGTTCGCGATTGCGAAATATTTCGTCATTCTTATTTTATGCGCGACACTGAAAAACGATGCCCAAATCGTTTTTTCATTTATTTCTTCAATTTTTTCTAAAGTTTAGTCGTATTTTTTTGATTTTGTAATTTTATCGAAGATTAAAATTTTAGTCAATTTTATTTTGTAAATATAAAAACGATTTAAAGTTTTAAAAATTAATATTTTAACATTTTAATTTTAGATGACAACGAAAGATAGTGAAGGATTGTTTTCAAAGAATCAGCTTTTTGCTGTGACCAAAGCTTCTCATATTGATATTAATAAGAAATTTTTTAATCTTAATTTAAATCAAAGTCACAAGGGTTCATGTCACAGCACAAAATCAGGCGGCTTATCATCATTTGATCAAACTTTTAGCAAAACAAAGAATGACAAAAATTACGGTATAAAAATATCTGCAATTCTATGAAATCCAAATAAAAGGAGTTTCCAAAATCAATTGTTTCTTTAAAAGTTTAAAATTGCATTTTAGTACAGGCATTTGAAAAGTTTCATAGAATTGCTGCGATATCTGTTGTGTTAGGATATACTGTAAGGGATAATTTCCAAGAAAAGGGTAAACCATGGAATAAATCAATGAAAAATTTTTCCTGTAAAACCCTAGCTTCGAATGAGGAATCTGAAAAAGAAGGAACTCAAAAGCGATGGAAGAATGAAAGCTCAAACAAGAAAAATAGTAGCACCCTTTCCCTTCATATTGCAGCATATGAAAATTCTTTGGATGCTCCTACAGCTGAAGTTGAAATTGCAATAAAATCTGATGCCTTAAAGTCTTTTGATTCTTTAACAGAATTCAAAGCGAGTTTTATTTTTGTTTAATAAAAACTCAACAACAATAATTTTTAACTTTTTTTTAATTTTATAGGATCCTTTTGAATTTCCTCGACAAATGGAGGATAATGATTCTGCAACTCCCGAGGTTCAACAATTTACAGCATCTCAAAAATTATTTACACCAAATCAAGGGACTCAAATGGATCAAATGTTGCCTTCTTCACTTCAAAGTTCAAAGTTAGTCACTTTTAGTATCATTTTTAGTAAAATTTCACCGGAATGTAGTCCACAGTAAGACGTTTTAAAAACTTTGACACCGGTGCTGTAACTCCCCGACTTTTTCCTCCTTCTCCGAGAAATAGTTAAGAATATGAAAATTGACAAGTAAAAGCACTGCTTATGATCTTGCAACAACAACGTTACAATATGACATTGTTTTTAACTTTGGCATTTTGTAGTTTCGTTGCCAACATGTTTAAATTCTTTTATTTAGGGAGAGTCAATTCGAAAATAAAAATTGAAAAAATTAAAAACTAATTTTATTGCGAAATTTAAAGCTGACATTGTTTCAACAGTGTTCTTTCCTTTAAAAACGATTTAATAAAATTTTAAAAAAGAAACAATTATTAAATATTTCAGGATGGAAAGCTATAGCTTATCTAAAGCTCATTTATTGGATGAAATGGAATTTATGAAGAATGGACAATTCAATGATGTCAATTTTAAAGCATGCCTCGATGGAATGCCAGAAAGCTTTGTTTTCGATCAAAGTTTCCTTTGCAGGTATAAACTACTTTACTATTTATATAAAATTATCCTTAATTTATTTGATAATCTTCCTTAAATCCAGCTTTTAAATTAAAAAACTTTTTTTTTAAAAAAAGGTTAAGAAAATTTACTGTAGGATATCAGTTAAATCCTGTTTAATAGATACAATACAATCCCCATTTTTTGATAACACAAAACACCAGACCATCGTTGATATCAAATACGCATATTTGATCTCATTAATTTTTAGCATGATTCAAGCATTAAAAACTGTATGTCAAATAGATGATCAAGAAAAGAAAGATCAACTTTTGTTAATTTTTCAAGATTTATTTAATCGTCTTGAAAATTATGGTGATGCAGTTATTACTTACTTTGATTCATGCAAAGATTTGGATAATGGACCACTTGGTATTCATAACTTTCTAATTGGTGTTTACATCAAAGAAATTGAAAAGCATTGCTGTAATGGTAATGAACTAAATTTTGAAAATACTAAAGAATCTGCTAAATTGGTACGTTTACATAATTGCAGGAGTATGAATTGATACGGTAGCAGCACAATCACAAAGTATAGACATGGTGCTTTAGCCTAAAAAGATGAAAGTGCGGCTACCGTATTTCAATCTTTTTCACTTTTTCTTGTCTTTTTTGAACAATATTTTTTAGCTTGCTTGGTCATTAATTGGAAATACTTCAAATTGTTTGAATCATTTTTTTAGTCAATCTGTAATTATGCCAGCTACAGTAATGCATTTTCTTAGTTGTGTAAGTTTTTATTATTTAATTTTTACCTGTTCTGAAATTTCTTTTTTAGGTCTTTGAACATTTGCCAAAAGTATTTAATTATAATGCACAATACAAAAATCTTCGTGGTTCATTACTTTTGGTTACCCTCTGCAATATCATTAAACGATATTCTGAAACTCCAGAAGGCCTTGAAACTATTCAACAAATAATTGTAAAAATGGCATGCCCAAATATAAAAGGTAACATATTTTTTTGCTTTTTAATTACAATGTTAAAGAAATATTTTTAGGCCAATTACCACTTCTGGATCCTAATGTTTTGTTGGAAAAAATTTTACAAAATCTTGTTGCAAATAATATGAAAGATTTTTGGATTCAACTTTTTGCTGATTTTCTTCGACATTTGAAGAAAAGTAATATTCAAATGGTTTGGGATTCTGAATGTGGAGATATTCGAAATCCTGTCATTCTTTCCGTCATTTTAATGAAGATTATAAGTAATCAAAAATTGAAAGGTTTTGATCCTGCCGAAACATTCAGAAATCTTGGTGCACTTTTCAAAGGTATTTTGAGTTTACTTTTTAATCTACCATTTTTAATATGGTTTTTTCAGCTCATGGTTTTGAATTTACGGACGCTTCTGCTTTCGGAGGGTAAATTAATATTCTCTTTGTTACATTTTGTATACGGTATAATTTTTAGATGTGATGAAATGGATTGGTGTTTAAAATTTGCATGGTTGGATTTCCTTCAAGTTCCATCAACCAGTTATCGACGGGAAGTTCCTTCTGCTCTTTATCATGTTTTATCAACTGAATGCAAGAATAATTACGTCGAATTGGATGATACTCGACCAAGTCTTGAAAGTTATTTAATTGGAATTTTTGAACTTGCTTTTGTTGCTGATGAAATTCCTGTTGAATTTATTGAAGGTGCTGCTGCAAAATATGCCGAAGAATTTGAACATACAAATTTTATCGCAACATGCTTTTATCATGCCTTCAGCAATGTTATGCAAGTTCGGGATATTCAAATGAAAGAAAGCATTTTTAAAGTAATTAAAACAATGCTTGAAATTTTTGATTGCAAAATTGATTTGGGTGAAAATTCTTATACAACTGGTCTTATCAAAGGTGCATACTGTAATTATATAATACATATCATCTAACTTTTCCTTTTTTTAGTTGTTTTGGATATGCAACATTGTTTACTGATTGGAAAAGCTGCTTTAGCTGGAATTTTGAGTTATAAAACTTCTCTTCCATCCAGAAATCCAACAGTTGATTATCGAAATCTTGATACTGCAAGTCAACGACTTCTTGGAATATTTCTTGAATTGGCAAATAAATTCTGCAGTGGATATCAAAATGAACTTTGTATTGCATTAGATAAAAGGTAATCAAATATTTCACACTGTACTTTTGGTTTTAATGAAATTTATCTTTTAGTGAATATACAATTTCGAAAACTAAATTGTCTGCAATGAATTCTGTCTATGCTTTATTAAAGGAATCAACCGATTCTTTCACAAAATATTTGGAAAATCCACCTAAAGATTTGAAAGTATTTGTTAGTCGGCTTGCATATTTCCATCAACTGTATCTTGCATATGAGCAAAAAGGAGATCCATTTATGAATCCTTCCAAATTATCAGAAACAATCTCATCTCCAATAGCCGTCCAACATGAATATCTTGGCGAATCTCTTGCAAAACTTGATGATCAAATTCAAAGCCCTTATGTTCCATCTCCTGAAGCACTTCGACATTCTTCGCGTCCTTTGCATCGACAATCTGCTTCAACACAAAAATCTCGACGCATTCAATCAAGTCAAACTATTTCAAATCGACAACATCCTGAAGACGTCAAAAAAAGAGAAAAATAATTTAAATTTTTAATGCCTTTAATGAATATAATAAACTTCTTACATAAATAATATTGTATCGTTGCTTTAAAATTAGTTAATTGAAGATTACACAAGCAGTGTTTTCAAAACACTGAATATACCCTGACCAGGCCCTGGTACAGTATTATTCCCAATTGAAAAAAAATGCTAAAAATGAGTTCACAAGTTTGTCACAAAATGATACTAGTTTAATGGTTCCTTCCTTTAGTCTAAATGACTGCCAAGTCATTTGCAATTGACACAAAAGACATTTGTTTTGTTTAAATTAAATCGAATTACTTGAAACGCATCTCACAGGGTATCAGTTAGTTATTTAATGTTTGCTTTTGTGATAATCTAATATTTGTTGTTGTGACGTAGGCCTTCTTTTGTCAGGGATTCTGTAATGCCATTTTTACCATTTTTGTCGATTATGAGGCGAATAATTACATTTTTTGTGAGTCATTCAATAATTCTTAATATTATGCTGTTCACTTTTTTGTAGAAATATTGCATTAATCGAGGGTGATTTTTTACTGTAAATGCATAAAATATATACTTGTAAAAAGAGAAGGTGTCGTTGATTATTCTGTGTTTATTTTTCTTATCCACTTGTTTTGCAATTTTTTATACTGTGGTGAATCATTTTTTCTCAGTTATAATTTTTTGCTTTTTTATTACAACCGAGGGTTTTTTTTTGCTTCTCCAGTCTCTCTCAAAAAAATGCTTCAATGTTCTTGTTTTCCTTTGTGGACAGGCTAGTGCTAAAAAAAAATTCATAGCACCATTCGAAGAATATTGCCCTCCCCCAAAATAACATTTTTGTCGATTTTTTTTGATCTTTACTTTCCTCGCGCGCGATGATAATCGTTTTTTTCTATTTTTAAGGTGAAATTTCAAAAGACTTTTTTTAAATATTTTTCTTGACTATTTTTTATTACTCGGAAGGGCAAAATTAAAGCCAATATTTACAGGGTGTAATGTTTTTTGTCTATATCTCTCAGTAGTGTCATTAGTTTTGAGTAATTATCGATATTTGAACTTTCGCTTTTTTTTGTTTCGACAGAAAAAATGCTATTCCTTGTATTTTTAAAATGCAAGCATTCTTTTCTATCAATGTTTTTAGAACGTTTTAAAAAAAAAGAACCTAAGTAAAAAACATCTTCCTTTCCTTCGATTGTGACAGTTTTTAACGATTTTTTGTTTTAAAAATTTACTTTGGCAATGTTCGTTTCATTAAAATTTAGTTGAAAGTATCATAGTAAATGAATTATTTTTAGCCTATTGAAACCAAAAGATTGAGCTTGAGTTACAGTAATATATATTTATAGATTTTTTTGTTTTGATTTTGATTAGTGATTAGTGGTTAGAGAAGCTTATCAGTTCATACATAACTATCATTTACAAATTGCTAAAAGTTTATTCAATTATTTTTTATCTTCCAAGTTGTTTTTAAAAATCGTTTTTTGACGTGATTCAATATTTTAGTAATGTACTTTTTTTAGTTGATTAAAATTCTTCCACATTTATTTGTAATTTCACTTCAAACTTTACCAATTATTACAATCTTTCTACTTCATAGAAATAAGTGCTAAAATGTCGGATAGTTTTAATAATGAATACATACCATATTATGGTGTACGTTTTTATATTAATTTTTGAATTAAAATAATATTTAATTTTATAGGACAACCATAGTCGACCCTTTTGCCGCAGAACTGTTCAAAAAGTTCAAGTAAGTTTTATGCTTTTTGTTAAAAATCACGTATCTTGGTTTTTCTTCTTCTGAAAATCCTACTAATATGTTTTAATTAAAATAAAATGTTTTTAGGATAAAACTCGTTTGAAGGCTCAAAAGGGTGCTCCCAAACATCAATCAAAAACTGATCGAACACGTCCTGCTTGTCGTGGTGCAGAATGGTATATATTTGCATACTCTAGCAACTCGCTGAATGTCTGTTTCTTCTGATGCCAATGCTGTACTTACAAATACAATTGAAAATAATAATGATAACAATGTCGTTGCAGCGTTCATCTTTCTTTTTTCTCGGCTTTTAAAAATATTACACGCAATCCTGAAACCTCATATTTAAATCGAAGTTGTTAAACAAAAATTTTAGGGAAATCTAACAACAACAAAAGTTCAATTTCAGAAAAGAAGGAAATAAAAATTATGAAAAAACGTTTAAAAATTAAATAATAATAATATTTTTTGAGGACGAAATTGGATGTTTTATGTAAACTTTGAAAAAAGATAAAATACCTCTCTTTCACTCTTCGCTGAATTCGAATGGCGTATCCACCTTTTTTGACGAAGAACAACATTTTTAAAAATTGAAGAGAAGAAATTAGACAAAAAAACCTTTTGATAAATGCCAGTAACCGCAAAAAAGAAGATGAATTACTTTGCCGTTAAATGAAAAGGAAAGTATTTTTTGAGGCAAAAATTATGCCTTTGATGAATCCATCACTTTAAAATTTGTTAGATATTTAACTTATAAATTGACCTTATAATAAAATAGAAAAAAATAAACCTATCACTCAAATATTTGTCAGATGTTTTTTAAATTGTTTAAATTTAAAATGCAACATTTAATAATATTAAATATTATTTATAAATAAAAGCAGACTCAAAAAATACAGTAATAAAAACCAAGCTGCTGCTTTTTTTACAAAAGTTTAGTGGTCCCGAACGGAAAACATTTTTTGGAGAGAAGAAAAAAAGTTGATGAAATTTTTTCAACAAAAGTTTTTTTCATCGTTTGAAACTCTTCGATCTTTTTTACTTCTTTAATATTTTTTTCTTCAAAAAATGAATCCCCCTGAGGATTTCCAATATACTGTAAGTTGCTTTCCATTCATCTTTAAAAAGTAATTATTGAATCATTTTTAGTGGGGATACACATTCCCTGAAAATCCTGAAAAAGAACCTTCGCAATTTTTTCATCGTTTGACATTGTTGGCAATATCCAGTTATTGTTATGGAAGAAAGCTTTTACCTAAACGATGCTTTAATAAAAGAGTTATTCATGGTTCGTTTTCGAGTTCTCTTTTGAATTCAGAGTCGATTTCACTGTTTTAGGCCATAAATTCTATACTATTAATAAAAATGGAGAATGTGTTAAACATTTATGCCAAGGAATACTCAATCTCAAAGAGGCTTTTAATACACAAACGGTAAATTTTACTTTTATTTATTTAACTATGATTTACTTTTAGCTTCAACGTGTTTCTTTCTTGATTTGTGGAAAGTCCAAAGAAGTTAGTTTTCATCGATTTTTGGCATTTTTGGTAACTTTTTCGTGTTTTAGCATCCTATCGAAGCATTGAATTTTAACTTTTCTTTTGATCGTAGCGAAAGGTAATATAACACGGTTTTTGTTAGAATCATGGAGTATTTAAAAAGTACATTTGTTTTCTTTCAGCCAAATGAATGCAGAAGAATCACTTGCTGCTTTAAAGGAAAGAACCTATGCTGAAGTCAATCATTTAAATGCTGTTGCAAAGGCTTTGCCTCCTTTTTCGGCTTCTCATTTTCCCATTGAATTTCAACTTCGATATGAGCTTACCGAAAGTGGTGAGTTTTTGATATTCAAAACCTTAATTTTCTATAAATTTGATATCTTTTTTAGGCAAAGAAAACACTCCAACGCTTCCAAATTATAAGCTTATCACTGTTGATCCCAACATTCATCAACTTTATGGTAATGGTGCAAGTGATTCAGCCTTTTGTTTGCCACTTCATGCTGGTCAACGGTATGGTTTTAATAAATGTTTAAGAAAATGCATTTTCATAATGTTTTTAGTATGGAAATATGGTATCACTCTCTTCTTATTAAATCTGTTTCGGAAATTGATAATCAAATTGCTGAAATTGAGAAGAATGCTTCTGCTGATGATACATCAAGTGACATGAATAGCACTTTTAATTTTGATTAGCTTTTGTTATTTTTTTGTTTGAACTTTTTTTAACAATTTAAGATATTTATTATGTGCGGTTTATAATTAAAAATTGGTTTGTTATTAAAGGATACTCAAATGATGGAGAGAAAACAAAAGGAACAACGGCAAATAGCGACAGAAAATGGTTTTTGCAAAAACTATGACTTTTTTTATGAGCGATTTTTTGATTATTATAAGTTGGTTAGATCAGATTAAAGGTGCATTTCGCTTGTAGTAAAAACTACATTGTACAGGTGAGAAGAAACAATTTTTCGTGCAAATTTCGAGGGTTTTCCGGCTTCATCATTCATAATTTCTCTGCCAACTCCACTGCTTCCCTTTGAAATGAATGATGGAATTCGGCCCATAATTACACTGCCATCTTTTCGTTCATACGCGGCACGCTTTGGAAGATTTCTAAAAGTTATAAAACAATTGTAAGAATGAAGCTTAGAATCGTGAAATTTTATTACCTTTCAAAATCTTCAAACTCTTTAAAATTGTTTCGGAATAAATCTGTGTAAGCTGATGGAACATCACCAGTGGTGTGACTCCCCCGCCCTTTCCCCGCCCCGGGGGCCCCTTTTTTCCCCTCCCCCGGGGTTCGGGGGAGGGGAAGGGGGAAGATTTGTCAAATTGCGGGGGAAAGGGGAGGGGAAGGGGGATGTTTTTGAATGCAAGAGGGGAATTTCGGGGGACACATATTTTGACCCAACAATGTTAGACTGAAAATGGATAAACTTTTGTAGTGAGCAGAGATTATCCCTGTTACTGTGGTAATATGGTGTAGCGTATCGGTTCGATGTTGAGGTTATATAACTCCTTTATTGGTACATTACATAAGTATGGAAGAGAGAAGAAGAAAGGAGACAGAAGGAACAAGAGGGAACAGCCGCCTTCGCGGCTGCCCGAGCCTCAGCCATTACACTTTCACTAAAAATATAATTCGAAACTCTTTTTATTACATAATTTTAATATAATTTCGCATTTACTACAAAAAGGCGGCTTTTTCGAACAATTTTAGACTATTTTTTAAAAACCTTTCTTCAAAGTCCTTATTTTCGAAAAATTTTGGAGGTGAAAAAAGGGGAAGAATCGGGGAAAAAGGGCGGGGACAGGGGAATTTTTCAAAAACAGAGGGGAAAGGGCGGGGGATTGGGGGAGGTTCTTAGAGCCTGCGGGGAAAGGGGAAGGGGAGGGGGATGAAAATGGTCAAGTCACAACACTGAACATCACTGAGGTGGGCATTGATTACGGTAATCGCAATCATTAACGCAACCAAAATTGAAAAATAATATTGAGCCATTTTAGGCCAAAATTTTGAGGGTAAGTTTTAAATTGTCAAAAAAAGTAATAAACGAAGAACTTATGCACACATTAAAGGTGAACAAATAATTTTACAGAATGAATCTTTTGAAGATAATATTCTTGTTTTTATAAAAAAATTTGAGAGATGAGAATAAAATTATCGGATTTCCTGAGTACTGAAAATTACTATAAAGGCGGAGTTTTTTTTAATAAACTTTGTACAAAATAGAGGAGTATTACTGTAAAACAAAGAAATAATTACTAAAGATTTTAAGAAATAATTTATTTATTTATTCAAGACGAAGTTCCTCAAGCTCAAAGTTTTCAGAAGCTTAAAAGTGATATCAAAAACATTTGTTTCCAAGCGGTAAGCAATGGTTTTTGTTTTTTTTTTATTTTTACATGATCTTTATATTTTTAGGGAAGTATTCGGGTTCCCACACTTGATGAAGTGTAAGTTTTATCTTTTTATATATTCAGATAATCGAATATGATCTGTTGTTGTTTTAGGTGCAAAATTAGCGGTGATGTGGTTTCAATGCGTAATATTGAAATCCGTCTTCTCGAAAAGGCCGTAGAAATGATGAAAGATAAAGGAATTGAAGAAGGGCTAATTAGAGTACTGGAATCTAATACTGAGATTCGTAAGTTTTTGATTAAACTTTAATCTGCAATGTCTTAAAATTCTGTGATGCTTTTTAATTCGCAACTTTTCTGCTGCTTCTTTCTGGTTTGTTACTACATTTTTATTCACTTCCACTTTCTCATGCTTGAAATTTTTTAATTTCTGGACAAATTTGGGCACATATTTAAAACGCATTCCACCAAAACTTTTTAAACGACCTGCACCGGCAAAAATTTTTATTTTACCTATGTTTTCGAACATGCTTAAGAAGCAGGAAAAAAATACTTTTAGGTCGAAATTCGGCAAAATGCCGTTTTTAGAGCATCGAGAATGCCAAAGTCGACATATTTTGTTTCCTACGGTATATATTCATCTTTGATCCGTTTTAGGTATAATTGCACCTATATAGGTTTTCGAGGTCGGGGAATCCGAATCTCGACTCCGCGTTTCGATATTTTCGCGTTAAGACCCATTTTTCGCATGTTGCCCGCATATTTGCTCTAAAAAGTGGGTCAATGAATTTTTTACTTTTATACTTTAATCATTAAAATGCAAAAACCATTTTTTCAGAAGACTCAAAATAACTACTGATGTTGGGGTATATGTACCGAATGTGAAATTGTTGCAAATTTGTAAATAATGGATGAGACATATTGTAAATTGTTTAAAATTGTTCCCCGATCTTGTTTTTACCATTTTTAACATATGGCACTATCTAATCACTGATTGCTTTCTATATACACTATCTGGAAATCATTAACATTAACCGGTTGAGAATTTGACTATAAATTTACATTAAAAGTCAAAAATATTGCATTTAAAATATCTTAAAATAATAAAAACATGTTTCTGAAAGCAACAGATTGCAAAACTACATTGTTCAAAGCAAATGCAACAATTTCACATTCGGTACATATACCCCAACATCAGTAGTTATTTTGAGTCTTCTGAAAAAATGGTTTTTGCATTTTAATGATTAAAGTATAGTTTGATTTTAATAAAAACATTATTTGTGAATAATAATCAATACTTTTTAACACCTAAAACACAAAGAAAAAGTCTGGGGGAATTTTTAGTTAAAGTGGATATGTTATATCATGCCCTGAGGGCATTTCGCATATAAAACGTGATTTTAAGGCAATACAGAGTTCACCATTGGAATCCCCATGGTCGAAAACCTATATAGGTGGGAAATAAGCATAATTGGATGAAAATCTAATTTTTCATAAGTGATCGAAATTCTTCAAATTAGGGGTCGACGTTATTCATCTTATTCTGACGCATCGGGCCACCCCTAGTTTTTTTACGTTATTACACCCCCAGGGGTAAAAAACTACGGGGAATCTAATGGTAACAAGAACTAGTCTAGTAAAAAATTCATTGACCCACTTTTTAGGGCAAATATGCGGGCAACATGCGAAAAATGGGTCTTAACGCGAAAATATCGAAACGCGGAGTCGAGATTCGGATTCCCCGACCTCGAAAACCTATGTAGGTGCAATTATACCTAAAACGGATCAAAGATGAATATATACCGTAGGAAACAAAATATGTCGACTTTGGCATTCTCGATGCTCTAAAAACGGCATTTTGCCGAATTTCGACCTAAAAGTATTTTTTTCCTGCTTCTTAAGCATGTTCAAAAACATAGGTAAAATAAAAAAATATACGATTTTTTGGCGGTGCCATTTTTGTTAAAATTTTAGAATAAATTGGTGGAATACGTTTTAAGCATCCATATTTTTAGTAAAATGGGAACTTGATCCCTCAAATGTTCGTCCAAATGATCTTCCACCATTGGGTGATAGCAGTACATCTTTTGCTGACATTTCAACATGGATCATTTTTTATAACAAGCTCTTGCATGAAAATCTTCATCGCATCATGGATCTTCATGCAGAATTTTTAATGTTGGATAAAAATGAGTAAGATTTTTTTCAAAACAAATGTTACAGTATCTTGTGATGTTTATTTTTTTAGTTTGAAGAAGCTTAAAACATTTATCAAAGATGCCCGTCAAGTTTTAGTTGATTTTGAACAAAAGGTAAAAGATTTTAAACTTCAAGGAGATTCTGCTCGAGCTTACCAGGAAATCGTTGGTGAAATTCGACGCAATTGTTCCGTTTGTCAATCAAAATGAATATTTTCTTTAATGTGAAACAAATTCTTTTCTTATGATATGTTACTTTATAATTTGATTTTTATGTTTGATAGATTTTTATCTGTAATTGTTGCGAAACTCCATCTAAGCTTAAAATATGCAAATAGTAAGCTTAGATGGAGTTTCGCAACAAAGCAAAAATGTTGCCTGATTGCTTTTTTTGGTTTCAACACGAAAGAAAACAATGATGGAGCCTCCTTCATGGAGGATTATTATTGTGCAATTCACCGGTAAATAAAAAATGCTAATTAACCGAATTTTCATAATTCACCGATTTTTCTTCGTAGAATATTTTTCTTCGGTTAATTAACCACCCAACACTGTGGAGGATGCATCGTTTGTTGTTTTCTAAATGCGTTAAAAATAACACTATTCATTCCCCATCATTGTCCGTCATTTTCGTGTTTTTTCGCTTGGCTGCAACATTTCCTTTTCGTTCTTTTTTAAAACTTTTTTATAGTATTTTAAATAACAAAGAATTATACAAGAATATTTTAGGATGGATAATACAAGCTTATATAAAGCTCTTTTATTGGATGAAATGGAATTTATGAAGAAGGGGCAATTTAATGTTCCAAATTTCAAAGACTATATCGATGGAATGCCTGAAAGCTCTGTTTTTGATCAAAGTTCTCTTTGCATGTAAGCTATTTTATCTTTTTTACCCCTTCTCTACCATACTCCTCCCCTGAAAGGTGCTTTCATGATCTTGTTTCACATCATTTGTAGTAAATTTAGTAGAATCCGTTTTTCCTTCTAATACTACAAGAACACTCATCGATATCATATACTCATTTTAATCTCATTATTTTTTAGCATGATTCAAGCATTAAAAACTGTATGTCAAATAGATGATCAAGAAAAGAAGGATCAACTTTTGTTAATTTTTCAAGCATTATTTGATCGTCTTGATAATTATGGTGATGCTGTTACTTCTTATTTTGAATCCTGTGCAGATTTGGATGATGGACCACTTGGTGTTCAAAATTTTCCTATCAATGTTCAAATTAATGAAATTGAAAAATCCTACTGTAATGTGGATGATATTTCTTGTGAAATAAAACTTTCTAAATTGGTATGTTTTTGTAATTGCATGGATATCGATGAATACGGTAGCAGTAATTTCCCAAATTGTTGCCATTGAAATTAGTAGTGCCCTACTTTTAGACATTGCAAATGCTGCTACCGTATTTCAATCGCTCTCATTTTTTTTACCTCTTATAAACAATATTTTTTAGTTTGCTTGGACATTAATTGGAAATACTTCACAATGTTTCGAACATTTTCTTGGTCAATCTCTTAGCATGCCAGCAACAGTATTGCCTTTTCTACGTTGTGTAAGTTTTTTTGTGGTCTTAGCATGATCTGATATTTGCTTTTTAGGTCTTTGAACGTTTGACAAAAGTCTTGAATTATGATGCACAATATAAGAATTTTCGTGGTTCATTACTTTTGGTTACCCTCTGCAAAATTATAAAACAGTACTCTGCATCTTCTGAATATTTGGATACTATTCTTCCAGCAATTGTTGAAATGGTATGCCCAAGTAAAAAAGGTAACACATTTTTTGCTTTTTAAATACAATCCTTAAGAGATAATTTTAGGCCAATTATCACTTCTTGATCCCGAACTTTTGATGAAAGAAACTTTACAACATATTATTTCAAATGATATGCAAGATTTTTGGATTCAACTTTTTGCTGATTTTCTTCGACATTTGAAGAAAAGTGAAATGAAAATGAATTGGAGTGCTGAATGTGGAGATATCCGTAACCCTGTCATTCTTTCCGTCATTTTAATGAAGACTTTGGGTAATCAAAAATTGGAAGGTTTTGATCCTGCCGAAACATTCAAAAATCTTGGTGCACTTTTCAAAGGTATTTTGAGTTTTCATTTTAATCTATCATATCTACATATGATTTTTTAGCTGAAGGGTTTGAATTTAAAGAGACAAGTGCTTTTCGAGCGTAAGTAATTATTGTTTATGTTATATATGTTTCTGACATACTTTCGTTTTTAGATGTGATGAAATGGATTGGTGTTTGAAATTTGCATTGTTGGATTTTCTTCAAGTTCCATCAACCAGTTATCGACGGGAAGTTCCTACTGCTCTTTATCATGTTTTATCAACTGAATGTAAGAAAAATTACGTCGAACTTGATGATACTCAACCAAGTCTTGAAAGTTATTTAATTGGAATTTTTGAACTTGCTTTTGTTGCTGATGAAATTCCTGTTGAATTTATCGAAGGTGCTGCTGAAAAATATGCCGAAGAATTTGAACATACAAATTTTATCGCAACATGCTTTTATCATGCCTTCAGCAATGTTATGCAAGTTCGGGATATTCAAATGAAAGAAAGCATTTTCAAAGTTATTAAAACAATGCTTGAAATTTTTGATTGCAAGATTGATTTTGGTGAAAATTCTTGTACACCTGGTCTTATCAAAGGTTTGAACATACTGTAATTGCATAAAATATATCCAATATGTACTTTTTTAGCTGTTTTGGGTATGCAACATTGTTTATTGATCGGAAAAGCTGCATTAGCTGGTATTTTCATTTATAAATCTCTTGTTCCGTCCGAAAATGCTGCAGTTGATTATAAAATGCTCGATAACGCAACTCAACGACTTCTTGGAATATTTCTCGAATTTGCAAATAAATTCTGCAGTCATTATCAAAATGAACTTTTGGCGGCATTGGATAAAAGGTAATCAAATATTTTATACTGTACTTTTGTTTTTGATGAATACATTTTTTAGTGATTATTCAATTTTAAAAACAAAACTCAATGTTATGAATTCTGCATATCTTTTGCTTTTGAAATCCACCTCTTCATTTTTAAAATTCTTGGAAGATCCACCTGAAGAATTGAAAGTATTTGTTAATCGACTTGCATATTTTCATCAACTTTATCTTGAATATGTGCAAAAAGAAAATCCAAATATGAATTCTTCCGAATCATCAATGAAACCTTCAATTGCCGTCCAATATCAATATCTTGTTGAAGCGTTTTCAAAACTTGATGATCAAGTTCAAAATCCTTATGTTCCACCGCCAATTATCAAAGATTAATATTATTTGTTGTGGTTTGAAGCAATTGTGAACTTTTTTTTTAAATAAAAATATATTTTATGTATGTTAGGTTTCACATTTTTTGTTAGAAGAGTTAAAGACTGAAATGACATTTTAATAATAAGGTCTTCTATATTTATTTCCGCTCTATCTATAGTACTTCAAAAAATGTATGGCTCGGTTCGAAAGAGAGTTTATTTTTTATTACTCCTGCTAATTTCTTTAGGAAGTATGTAAATTAATTCTTGTAAGATTTCAGAAATCTTTTACTATTTCATTAATTTAACCACAGTTATTGTAAAAATAATAACTGTGGTAATTATTTTTACAATGTCGCTATTGTATCAGTTTAAAGTATTAATCGATTTTCGGGCAGCTTTTTTACCATTGATCGTATGCCAAAAAAATGGTAATACACTGTAGCAACAACGCGGTATTTGGTGCAGTGCTGCAAAAATGTCTTGATTACAGGAATTTTCGAAGAAAAAACACAAATTTCGCGCGCAAACATAATTTTAGTTGTAAAAAGTTTGTTTATAAGTAAAAAATTAGACATATATAACACTTTAATCATAATAGAACATAAAATTTTTCAATGTTTTGTATTACACCATTTGCGCAGTGAGAATTTTTCTTTCATACTCTATTTTGGAAAACAGATGTCTAAAGGAGGAGGGCGTTTACAACTTTTTAAAATCAAGCTTTTTTTCTAAATACACGAACCTAATTATCAGACAAAATAATACAATAGATAAAGACCATGATCGTCAAAAATAATGCATTTCAAAAAAATTTTTTTTAAAATTTAAAAAAACATAATATCACCAGTCGACTGGCCAGTCTGCCGCTCAATTTTAAAATTGCGCGCGCATTTGGCAATTGGTTTTTACGTTCTTTTTCATAAATTTATAAAAGAAGAAAGTAGAACATCGAAAGTTTTTTTTACAACCTGCTTGCAGTCGTCGATCGCGATCGCTAATATTTTCTTTTTACGGCAGCAGCATAGAAAATATCTTTCTTCTTTCTCCTTTTTTATTTATTTCTAATTTGCAACAAAAAAGATAGATTAAAAGAAAAGTATTATTCATCATAGTTGTTCTTCACCGCTGATCTCGATCTAAAATGATGTATTTTGATGATAAATTCTTTGAATTTATTGTTTTGGAACCACAAAAGTTTGAAAGATTAAAAGATGTGAGTTGATATTTGTCTAAAATTTTTATATTTTTAGTTGACTTTTTTAGGCTATTCAAAGAGCTTGCAAAGGACATGGAAGTGTTAAAATTCGAAGTGCTTTGATTTCCAAGATTGTTGTTGATGCAAATGAATGCACTTCTGAAGCTTCATTGAAACGATTCATTGAATATTATCCGAGTTTAAATGATATATGTAAAGTTCACCTTCAATATCCTCACGATATCTTGTTTCCTGTTGAAGTCGAGTAAGTTTTAGAGTGGGTTTTAATAATCTTTGTGTATGAATATCGTTTCCATTCACCTTATGGTTGGACTAGATATGGCACCAGTCTTCGGCAAAAACTTCTGCACTAGGCTTTTTTTTTACTAACAAGGCTACAAAAAAGTAGATCTATTGTCATGCTTAGCTTCGACCTCCTGTGAGGTTGCAACACTTTCGAAGTTGCGGAAAACTTATCAGTGATACTGTTATAATATGCTTCCATCCAAAATTTTGATTACATTCAATAATTTTAGGTGCTCATCAGACAATGTTCAAACTAGTTGCTTCTTCAGTGGTTTTCTCTACAACTATAAATTCATTCATACCACAACGTTACTTGAAAATGAAAATAATGCACCTTTGAAAGGTCTTTTGATAGGCATTTTGAATAATCCTCGGGATCCTCCAACTTATCCTCATACAAATTGGTACCATGATCAAGCATTTCTTCGTCTCACACTTCCTAAAAAGTTTCCTGGAAATTTAGCAGATTTAAGACTTGATTTTGATTATTCCAGCTTTTTGAAAATTTATATTTATCGACCAAAGAAAGAAGTAACTGAACCAAGAAGATCTGCTACGGGGGGTTTTGATTTGTGTTCTGTACTGGATAGTATGTTGCTTGAACGAAGTACTTATCAAATGACATTCACGATTGCACTTGGATATCAACCTAGTATTTTTACTTGCGGAAAAGGAATAAAATTGACTCGTATTCATGATTTACCAAGTGAACCATATTGGAAGGGATTAATTCGATCTTCAGCCATTCAAGTCAAGCTTTCTTTTGGTGTAAGTTCTTATATATTTATTTAGTACAATATAATTATCGTATTATTTTTAGTCAGAAAAAGAATGTCAAGATTTCATCAGTCATCTTCATGCAGCTGTTAATTGTCCAATTGTTTTTCTTCCAAATCCTCTTGATATTCAGCCTTCGGATATACCTTTAATTCAACCTTCTATTTCAACATGGCCTTGGGAAATTCAATACGGTATTCAAATGATAATGGATTGTGGTGATATTGGTTGCTATCATTTTCGTAAACAAAATTATGCATCACAAATTGCTTGTTTTGTCAGAGATGGAAAGATTAAGGATGCTTTAGCATATCTTTCTGCGATTCATGCTAATCTAAAACTTCAACCTATGATGGAGATTTTTAATGCTCCAAGACCAATTTCAGTTAACTTTGGGGAAGATTATGTTATGATGCGTACGGTATGTTTTTTTCGACTTTGAAACATTTATGAATATTACTTTTAGGTTATAATAACTCCAACTCGAAGAATATGCTGTCCTCCAATGCAGCTTATGAGTTCACGAGCTTTTCGTATTCTGGGTGGTGCCGAAAAATTTATACAAATAAAGTTTCGCGATGAGGATATGCAAATAATGAGACGTGATGAAGTTATGATGAAACAAGTTATTCTGGATCCTGGCTATCATGGTGTTGTTATTGCTGGAAAGAAATTCTTTGAACTTGCTCGTTCAAATTCAATGTTCCGTGAACATGGTTCTTATTTTTATCAAACTGAAAACAGGGATGATATAGTTCGAATTTTGAAATCTTTGGGAAATTTCAAGCCTGAACCTTCTTGTAAAACTGCTGCAAGAGTTGGACAATATTTTACTTCTGCAAAGGTTTTTAGCTTCAATATTAATTTTACGTAATTACATTCATCTTTAGGAAGTTAAACGTCAACTTCTACCCCATGAATTTACTGTAATCCCGGATTATATGTCTTCGACAACAAATGGTATTGGTGAAAATTATTGTTTCTCTGACGGAGTTGGAATTATTTCATATCAATTTGCCACTGCCATTCAAGAAGAATTCAACATTTCTTATTTGCCATCCGCATTTCAAATTCGATGCTTGGGATTTAAAGGTGTTTTATCGGTTGATCATAGACATCCTCTTTTGATTGATGCTGGTGGAAGTAATCTTGTTTTGTTTCGTGAATCTCAAAAGAAATTTGATGTTTCTGAATCCATGGAAGTCGTACTTGGAATTGTCAAATATTCTGCTCCGGCTTCAGTTCGATTTAATAAACCATTGATTAACTTATGGGATCAAGTAGGATTTATATTAAGGTTAAAAACTTACAGTATAACGTTTTTAGGCCGCAAAGAATCAAGGACTTTCATCTGGTTTTGATAAACGTGTCAATGAACTTTTTAGTGCCAGCTTATATGACATCACTTCAACTTTGATTAATAAAAGCAGATTTAATGAAGCATTACGAAAACTTCCTACATATGTAAATCTTCAACAAACTGTTCGACAAGTTTGGATTAATGAACCTTTCTTTCGATCAATGGTTTCGGCAGCAGCTTTACAGCAATTGAGTTTGTTTCATATTATAAATATTTTGCTACTGTAACTCTATTTTTTAGAAGCTCTACAATACTACAAACAAATTTCTTTACCGACTCATCTTGGAAGATCTTTACTTGGAATTGTTGATCTCACTGGTATCTTAAAACCTGGTCAAGTTTTTGTTCAATATAGAAAGCATGTTGGTGCAGTAAAAGATGGTGATGATAAATATAAGATTGTTTGTGAAGGTATCTGTGAACATTTTTCGAATATCGAAATTAATCAATTATGTTTTAGGAAAAGTTGCAGTTTCAAGAAGTCCTGTTTACAATATTGGTGATTTAAGGATCCTTAAAGCTGTTGATATTCCTCAACTTCGTCATCTTTGTGATGTTATTGTATTTCCGAATAATGGTAGCCGACCACATCCAGATGAAATGAGCGGTGGAGATTTAGATGGTGATGAGTATTCTGTTGTATGGGATCCTGATCTTATGCTTCAATACAGTGAAGTCGCAACAGATTATACTCCAACAAAGGTTAATCCTGAACGGCATCGAATTGAAGATCTTCCTCTTAACAGTGCTAAATTTCGATATGATTTCATGATGAATGATCGCCTTGCTATGATTTCAAATTGCCATCTTGCCCATTCAGATCTTCATTCCCTCGAACATCCACAAGTTACTGCAATGGCACAAAATGCTGATCTTGCTGTGAACTATTTTAAAAGCGGCGTCCCATCTGATGATATTGATAAAGATCACATGTGTGATTGGTATGTTTTGTTTTTAGATCATATCAGTGATGAGGATGTGTCTTCCAAAATTTTAGGTATCCCGACTTTATGGATAAACCACATTTGCCAAGTTATGTCAGTCCACGGTTACTGGGAAGACTTCATCGAAAATGTGATCGCTTTTGGAATGTTACAATGAATATTATTAATGAAAATCGATATTCAAAAGCACCTCTTGACCCTGCATATGATATTGATGGTTGGGAAGAATACAAAGATGAAGCAATTGGATTTTACAAAACTTATAATTCTGAAATTGAGGTAAACATTTTTTAAAGCTTTTTCTTACTCTATGTTTGTTTTGCCTTTTTAGCATTTGAAATCAACATACGGTATCAAAACAGAAGGTGAATTATTTTCTAATCAACTTGGTGCAATTTTGGGACGTTTGCGAACATTTGATGCTGATAACAGTACTGCAAATTCAACAAAAAATTTAATTCAAAATCATGTTGTTGAAATTTTTCGTCGATATCGTCAACATTATTTGACTTCAATTGGTGAGAAAGTTGAAGGTCTTAATGGAAACCAAATTGCTTCTTTTAAAATTAATTGTGTTTCATCAAAAGCAAAGAAGATTGCTGTTGCGTATTATAAAGCAGCATACGGTAATTGTGCATTTTGAGACATATCATACTTAATTAATTTTTTACTTTTAGAAGATGGAGGGTCGCTATCTTTTCCTTGGATTGCATGGGAAGTACTGGATAATGTCTGGTCTGAAAGTAATGGCGTCGTTAGCTCTAATCCTATCTATGATTTGGTTGGCAAAGAATTGGGTTCAAATGATTCAACAGTTAATTTGACTAATGCTGCAGCAAATATTGCAAAATTTACTCAAATAATCTCAACATGGCTGAAAAAATTTAATTATCAAACATATTCATTGGCGGCTGATATGGATATTGTTATGGAATATGTATTTAATTTGGTAAACTTTTTTTTGATGAATCAGAAATCAAATACATTACTATATTTTTAGCGTTCCGATAAACAAGAATTCAATAATGTTGTAAAAGTTGGAAACAAACTTGTTGATGTTTTTGCAGCAGTTGGTTCTTTTGAATTTCTAGAACTTCATCCAAGTTTGAAACGCATTCATGAAGTATGTTTTGATTAATCTTATAAATTTTATGCTAAACTAACTAAATTTTTAGGCTGCCCAAGATACATACTGTCGAATTGCTTTTGCTCCATTTACTTTGAACAAACCAAATATTTTCAAGCAACGAAAAGTTCGTGGAAAAGCATTTGTAATTGCGATTCCAAAAGAAATGAGAAATAACTTCCTTGAAAAGAAAGAATTTTTGAAAAGTCAAAGTGGCTGCAGCCAAATTTCCTTCAGATTTCGAAAACAGAATAAACATCATATTCATTTTTATGTTTGGTCACAAGGAACTCTTCAACAGAATGAAACTCTAAAAGAAATTCTTACCATTACTCCAGAAATTCAAAAAACAAAATGCTTTGAAGAAGTTCGGGCTTACAAACATGCACTCCAACGATCAAAAATCTTTTAATATTTTATGTGGTTTTAATATATATGTATTGATTTGATGAGCTATTTTTTGTTTTGTTTAGTTTTTATGCAATAAAGTTATTTCAGAAAAAGCCACAGTCTTAATATATAATAAAATAAGAAAAATTTCAATTTAATTTAAAAGCCAAAAATTTTGTAACATTTTTAACTTTTGAGCTAATTTTTTCAATAAAGCAAACAATTTTTAAAACAGTAATTTCCAAATTAAATTAATTTTGCCGTTGAAAAAACTATCGTAACAAAAATAGGGTCAAAGATAAAAAGATGGATTCTTTTTAAAATTTTGTATACTTTCATTTTGCACGAAATATTGCTTATTTGAAATTGTTGTTATTGTAAAAATTGTATTTTACCAGATTTCTATTTTAAGATTTTTGTGTTAATATTTGTGGCAGCTGTTAGTACAATAATTTTAAAAAGAAGTTGAAACTTTAATCTTTCTTTATTTCAACTTTAAGGTCATTCTGCTGCTGACACGATAACTACAAAATAAAGAAGAAAAAATAGGGTACAGAAAAGCACAAAAATAATAATTAGAATTTTACAGTACGTTGCATTTTTAAATTATTTTTCTTGTGCTAAAATTATAGTAAAAAAGATTAAAAACTAACTTTTTTGCTGCTTGTTGACCACTTTTTTATGGTTGCCAAAGTAGCAGCAACCGACAAGCCATAAGATTTCTCTTTTTTACTACCTCATAAGTTCATTTTAAGACCAAAAAAGTGCAGCTAAGAAAAACATTATTATTACTCCCCCAATAAGCCATATATCATTTGAAATTAGAAATCATTCATGTGTGGTGCTGTCTAGAATTATTATTACGAAATACAGTATGTTTGTTTTTTAATCTCCATATCAAAAGGTTCATGAAAGATGATAATAAAAAAATTTAGAGAATACAAAAAAGTTTTCATTTCAAAACTTAACAATTAAAATGTATTTTAAAAAAAACGGAAAAGTTTTGTGAAAGTTTAAGTGAAAAGAATTTTTGGGGAGATCACATTTTCTAAGTTTAACAAAATTACGTCAGACTAGTTCTTGAAAAAAGCTTTACCAAAAATATCAAATGAAAATTAGGGAAAGATTTTTATATAAGTACGTAAGACAATACAACATTTATAAAAATAAACATTTTGTGATCACGTGATATAGTAAAAATAAAAACAAAACAATAATAATGACAACATAAAAGTAATAAAACTTTAGAGAGTTTGAGTTTCATTGAATGAAAGATTGTTCAAAGCACAGATCAAAAATTCTTTACCCAAAAGTTCCATATTTGGGACACGTTTTTTCTTTGCCAAACAAATCATTAAAAAATTTAAACATTTTTCTTTGAGTTTTTGAGATTTTCCATCAATGGCACAATTGAAAAGTTGGCAGAGGTTTGAAATTGTAAGGAGTTGGCACAAAATGTTTTCAAAATTTTCCTAAAATTACAAAACCATTTATGAGTTACTGTAATTCATGAAATTTACCTTAAGCATCGGGAAGGCGTATTTTTCAGCAAATTTGAATAAGGCAACGGCTTCATCAAAGGAACTCAAATCTCCAATAAGGTTTCTATGGTAGCAAAGTTTAAGAGCTTTTTCAGCAATTTCAAATCGGAAATCAGGGATTTCAATTTCTTCAATTCCTTGTTGGAACATGGCAGCAAAAACTTCAGATTCAGTACCGAGGACACATTTATGAGCCTAAATTATGCAAATTAAATTTAACCAATAGTTGTTAAAAACATACTCTTATTTGTTTTCCACCAACAATTACTGTAAAATCTTCAAATCCAATCTTCCATAGATCTCCAAAATTCTTTGAAAATTTCCATTTTACTTCATCTTTTTCAACTTTAATTACACCTTCAACTTTAACAGTAAATTTTCCATTGACGATAAAATGTTTTTCTGGATCAACGAATTCATTCCTTTCACAACATGATTCACCAAAGCTAGAATGTTCCTTACTAAAGATTGGATCAAGACCAATAACCCATTGTGCAGATGGAATGGAAATCGTGAAATCAGCACCATACTTTTTTTCAGTTTCAAAATCCAAATTCAAGAATATCCAAGTTTCTCTTTCACGTTCTTCTTTATTTCCATTTGGGAAAATAGCAAGGTAATACTGAATTTCAGGAGCATTTACAACAGTAAATTTTTCACTTTTTAAACATTCAAAACGTGAAGAATTCTGCAAATTTTTGAGACGATCTTCAGATATTGTCCATTCAATTGCAAATGGATATTCATCAAACTAAAAATATAATTCATATAGTCTTACACAACCTAGTTTTTTTCTTTCTTGTCAAATTGAGAGGTGAGAGTCTCACCCAAAGAATCTCTGACCGCAACAATGTATTTATACTGTAGAACGATTTGTAAAAGATCAAACTTACAAGAATTGTGGAATCCATTGAAGCTTTTATGTCACCAGAATGCATTTCTTGTTGACCACGAGTTTTAGAACTTGCAGCAGCTTTTGCAGAATCTGATGAAGATGGAATAAAAGAGAATGATGGAAAATAACAAGTAAATAAATTTCTTCGTTTTGGTGATTGAATTTCATCAGAAGTTTTTGACGGAGAAGGAAGAGAAGAAGCACCAACACCATTTTCATCAACCGCCAAAACAGAATCATCTTTAAAATTATATTCACTTGAGGGAGCAAAATTATGATGGCGACGTTTACTTCTTCCAACATTTGAAGCACTATCTAATACCGAGATTGTATCAAAATCATCATTTTTCAAAGCTGCCAATCCACCAACATTCGAATAAAGAGATTTTTGATGAATGTTGTAAATGAGGAAGTTATTCATATCAAACACATCTAGATCAAATATGGTTAATGAACAAGTAAGTAACAAAAATAAGCAATCTTAACTTACAATCTGTGTTCCGAGTACATGAGCAACAAGCATAATATCTAAAATGTAATAAGTATATTTTCTTAATGTTTGCCCCATCAGAAGAACAGACACACTTAACACATATGTACATTAAGAAAATGTGTCCGTATTATAATGTGCTTAAAATCCTTACCTAACACCTTGAGTACAACCAATATGAATAAATATTTTTCGTTGATTTGCAATTGTCAAGCCAAATTTATCAAATTGATAAAAAGTTGATTCAATAAGATTTCGAGATGGCAAACTTCCAATAAGATCTTCAGCATTGACTGTTGCAGCAGGAAGTGGTCGATAAAATGGATCATTGCAAAGATGTTGATATCCGCCTGGAGCATTTACATCACCTTTCAAAAGTCTTTCCTTTGTGTAAAGAATTAATGTGCCGACAGTTGCACATTCATTCTTGAAAGTGATTTTATTCTTGATATTTCGGCATTCCATACATCGATAAAAAAATTTTCCATCAAGTTTATTAGCAACACCAAATCGATATGGATAACCGCGAATTGTCATTTGCTTTTCATCAAACTTTAAAGTATCATAAGCATGAACTTGATTGTGATCAATTGAAGCATGTAAAGGAAACATGTCTCTGAAAAAAAGTGATACAAAAACTTTGTAACAAAATTGAAAAAAATATTTTTTAAAAAATTGCTGCAAAGCGCAGAAACATTCGTTGCGCGTCGCATTTCTACGCAGCCAAATTTTAAAAACAGGAAAATGTTTTTTATATCCGTGCACCGACGCGACATACAAAAAATAAAACAATATTTATTGACGCCAAATACAATAGAGTTATTAAAACAGAAGCTTCTTCTGCAGAAGACAACTCCAGAATGAACAAGAGCTCCAACGTTCCAAAAACAAAAGAAAATAGGAGAGAACGTTCGAGAAGACAAACGAAAAACGTAGCAGTACAATAAAATATAACACTCAGTCAACGGAACACGTCATGTTTTTTTTAAACTCCCGCGTGTAGAAATTGATACAAAAAGATAGGAATCAATCGCTGCGATACCAAAAAATGTTCAAATTTTTGTTGTTTTTTTGTAATTAATGCTACTAAAAAATGATTTTAAACATTATTTCAGTATTCTATCATCATCTACAGGTAATATGGAATACACCACTTTTAAAATTAATATTGTCTGTTGACTGCAAAAAATGCGTTTTTGTAAACTCAAGATTAGACCTTCCACAGACAAGTTTAATAAATCAATTTTTGTACTGTGGTATTCCCTATTTTGAGGTCTCGCAGTGATTGATTGCTATGTTTTCTAGAATTATTCGAATCTCGAAATAATAAAGAATCTGGGGGAACTCAAATATATTCAAATGAAAAACATACAATTAAAAATGGCCGGACAAAATGTTGCATCAAAATTGATCTTACAAGTATTAAAAGTAAAATATGGATTAAAACTCGGCTAATTATTCATGGATCTGATATCCCAAACTTCTGTCAATTGCTTTCTGAAAAGCTTTATCAATTTAATTTTCCGCAATTTTTTATTTCACATCAAACAATGTCTTGGGAAATTTTTAAACTTTTTGCTCCTTCCATTCAACATCTTTATTTTATTGCCCATGTAAATGTTGTTTACAATGACGGAAAGACTGTAATGCTTGATAAAATTCTTGAAGCATGTCCAAAGATTGAAGTTATTAATTAGTAAGTTCATTTTTGCACATTTATAATTGTAAATTTGGTTTTTTTAGTAATTGTGAAGGTGGTGCATCTATGCTTGCTGCCTCAACATTAAAAGATGTTGCAAAGCTTCCAAATCAAAATTTAAAAATCTTTGAATTGGACAATCTTCCTCAAATTTTTGATATTCAAGATGTTACTCATGTTTTAACAAAAGTTTGTTTATATGAATTAATCTTTTTATTGTTGATTTTGATTCTTTTTTTAGGAACTTAAGGAATCACTTATTATTTTATGGTTTGATCGTAACATTGAAGATGAATATAAATCTCAACTTGTTGAACTTCATAAAATGATTATGAAAACGTATATTAGCAAACGCCTTATATATATTTTTCCATATTGGGAAAATCCTTTGTGAATTTGTGTCAACTTGTTTTAATTTATAAAAAAATTGGTTTTTTGTGACACTATTTGATTAATGTTTTTTGGGTTATTTTAATAATATTGTTGTCTTCTACCGTATAACAGTTTTCTCTATGCTAATTTATTGTATTTTTTATTCTTTTTTTTAAAATATAAAATTGAAAAAATAAAAAAGCTGACTTTAAAAATTTAGAGTTGCTTCAATCTTTGTATAAATATAAATATCACTTTTAGTTTGGCATACTATATTCAAACAAAAAATAAAACTGTTACAAGAATAAAAATTTACAATGTGTGCTATCTGTTGATTGTAGTTTTCCGATAAAACAGCAGTCTCAAAAGGTTTTTTTGAGTATTTTTTGGCCTTTTTTTATTGCAGCAATCGAAAAAAGATAAAATTAAACTTACTGTATATAATGATGTCCACAGTTGCATCATTTATGCACTTAATTTTGAGAAAGAGTCCATTTTTATCATTGCTCGAATGAGTTTCGGATGGAATACTCCTCAAGTTCCCTAAGGCAGTTTGGGCCCTAATCATTACAAAATTTTGTTCCAAATCCAAAAATCTTAAGTTAGGAATCAAGTTCCGGTGACGGTATTTAAGAAAAAATTTTTTTTTGTGTCAAAAAATCCTCGAATGTTACAAAATACGTCCTTTGAGCTCCAGTTTTATGCAATCATTTTTAGTAAAAAGTTGTGGCGTTTCCAAAAAAAATTAGAATTAACTTCCTTAGAAAGAAAGAATTTGGAGAGAAAATGGCTTCATTAATTATGGAATGTGTTTTCATTATTATCAGAAAGAAATAAAAATCACTATACATGCATCTTTTTCTATCAGTTTCATTAATAGAAATTTAGTTTAACAGGTTTTGATTCCATTGGAATATTGTCAATATCATTTATTTCTTTGTCTTCATCAACATACAGTAAGGTTAATTAAACATTCTTTAATGGATCCAAAAATGATGCTTTTAGAGAAAACAAAAAATAATAGCACAATTGAGTAAAAAAAGTAAATTTTTCGCCTGTTTTTTGTTTTGTTTTTGTTGTTCACAAGAATAAATTATATTGCTTGTTAAAAGAAGGTGTCGTTGCGTTTTTGATTTTCTTTTTCCATTGAAATTCAATGATTCTGTCCTAAACGACTTGTTTTGCAATGTTTATACCTTGGTGAATCAATTTTTCTCAGTTATAATTTTTTGTTTTTTTTTATTACAACCAAGGATTTTTTCTCTGCATCTCCCATCTCTCTCTCTCAAAAAATGCTTCGATGTTTTTGTTTTCTTTTATAGACATGTATCCTTCGTATGCTTAAGAAAAACTTGATAGTACTAGTCAACAAATGCTCTTCCCAAAATAACCTTTTTGCCGAAAGTTTTTAACCGTTTCTGTCCTTCACTGTATTTTGTCTAGCAAGGTAAAGTTTCAGAAAATCTTTTTAACTATTTTTTGTCTGTATTTTTCATTGTGAGGATTGGTAATCACTTCCTGAACGTTCGTTTTTTTGTATCAAAATGTTCAACAAAAGAAATGTTATTTTAAGTTAATTAATTATATGTACAATATTGCCTTCCAAAACTTCATTTTAAATCCGAAAGAAATGGACCTTTGGTCATAAAAAAAAATATGACCAAAGGTCAAAGATGCAAACATTGTTTCCTTTTTTATATTTTGTTTAAAACATTGTGTTGAGAAAGAGCATGTGTAAGCATATGGGTAATCTTTTGGCGCTTTTTTAACACCTTTCCTCCTTCCTTCAATTGCGACAGTTTTTATTGATTTTTTGTTTTAAAAAACTGCTTCGGCAATGTTCTTTTTTTAAATATAATTGAAAGTATGTTAGTAAATGAATTGTTTTTAACCGATTGAGATCAAAAGATTAAGTTGACCAGGATAAACAAAATTCAAATCTATCTTTCTGTGCGGTACCAATATTTTTTTCGTTTTTTCTATGTTAAAATCAACGTCTCAGTTAATATAAAATTATCACTTGGAAGATTAGTGTTAAATAATATGATTTTCGAGATAAAAAAGATTCACAGTCTTTTAAATTTTAATATTAATTGCGAGTTAATTTTTGTTTGTGTAATGTGTAAAATTCTTAAATTATAGAAATATCTCCGATAACTTTTTCTTTCGAATCAAATGGATTTTGATGATGTTCCTTCAAAACCTAAAACATCCAATGGAAAGATTCGTTGGTGGGGTGGTCCAGCAATAAAGCAAACGTTTCCATTTCCTGACACCACGATGAATCATATGACCATGAATCCCTCATCTCCAAGAGGGTATGCTAGATTAATTCAAAGTTGTAAATATTTTTTCGACAAAAATCCTATTCTTATTCTTTGTATCATCCATGACCGTCCCGGTGAAAATGATGGCCTTACTGAAATTTATTCTGTGATTTATAATTCTCGTGTTAAAATTAATCTCAGCAAAACAACTTCTAAAATATGGTTAAGAGATGATCTTTCAATTAGCCCAAGACAGCCTCCAAATTTATTTTTACCAAAAATTTATCAATGTGAAATTCAAACATTTACTGTATCGGGTTTGACAATTAATTTTGAAGATTTTAAAGTTCTTGTTACATCTGTTCAAGATCTCTATATTATGTTTTGTGCTGATGTTGCTTACAATAATGGAAAGATTGTAATGCTTGATAAAATTCTTGAAGTATGCCCAAAGATTGAACTTTTTTATTAGTAAGTCCATTTTTACACATTTATAATTGTAAATTTGATTTTTTTTAGTAATGGTTGGGGTGGTGCATCTGTGCTAGCTACCCGAACTTTGAAGAATATTTCAAAGCTTCAAAATCTCTCACGCCTTCGGAAGTTTTCATTGGCAGAGGTTCCTGAAATTTTTGATATTTTTGATATATACGATTTTTTAACAAAGGTTTGTGCGTATGGATTAATGTGGATTATAGTCAGATCTAATTTATTTTTTGTAGAGTTTCCTAAATGTACAAGTTGATCTTCAATTCCGTGGTCTTTCTGATGTTTATAAATCTCATTTAATTTCAATTCGCGAAAAGATTGTTGAATTAGACCTTAAAAAGCATAATTTGGAGATCCTGGAAGATGAAGAACAATTATATTAGCTTGCTTGAATTGAAATTGTGAAAATGGTCTTGTTTTTTTCATGGTTTTTTTTGTTGATTCAGTCAGCGGTTTTTATTTTTAAGGATTCATCTGTTGATTTTTTGACCAATCATTTTTGTTTTACCTTTGAAAAAAAATGTTTTTGCAGCTACCTGTCTTTCTTTTTTTTCCTTTCGTTCCAACTTAATGTGCATATTGATTTTAAAAAATTTTATTATAAATCTTTTACATATATAAATGTCTTTAAAAAACGAAATAAATTTTTCTTTTAATATATTGTTTTTTCAAGGAGCAAAAGAAGAAACGGCAAAAAGGTCCGCCAAAAAGGGTACTTTTTATTCATCAGATTTTTGTCAACGAGAAATTGATATGATTAATAGAAGGGTTATGGAAGAAATTATATTAAAAGTGATGATTGTTGTGCACTTGAAATACCATATGAAAATAAAGAAGCGTGGATGTAAATTGTTTTACCAAATGAAAAATTTGGTTTACAAAAGATTATAAAAAATTTAAACTCCGAAAATTTTTTTCAATGAACAAAAAGGTAAGAAAATAAAATATAATGATACCATTAAATACTGTAGTATAAAAGTTATGAAATTTCTTAGATGCCCGAATCCTTTTGTATTAGTACGAATTCTTGTTATGGAAATTTCAAATGAATATGAATTGAAAGAAAAGGTTGAACAACTTGGAATTAAAGATGACTTCGAAAATGTTGGTAATCTGATTGAATAACCTTCAAAGTTAAACAGAATAATTTATAAAGCTGTTATTAAAACAAACGATAATGGTGCAGAAGCAAGTGCTTTCACATCTGTTTATGATATACTATGAGGTGGCAGAATTGAAAAATTTATAGCAGAACATCCATTCCTATTCTTAATTATGTTACGCCTGTTGACAAATGGACCGCCCATCAAAACTAAGAAGAGATCGCATATAAATATCTCTGTCTCTTTTCTATCTAATATACTTTGGTAGAGAATAAAGAATCGTTAAAAAATACATATTCCCATTACATATTAAAAGAGAGAGTAAGGTAACATTGTGGAGGTCCTCCCTTCTGGGATTTGCTGGCCCTTCGGGACCTATAGCACCATCCCCGGGGTTATGGACAATTTTTCGTAATGGGTTTATAAAAAAAATCTTTAATTTTTGCTTTTTCTCTTTAGGCTAAATATTTGGGTAAATTTTTCTTCTTAAAATTGCACTCTAATTCTTTCTTTTATTCCATTAAATATGCTTTTGCACTCTTTTTTGTCATTTTATTCATTAAAATCTTTTTCCAACAGTAACCTATTTGTTTTAAAACTTGATGTTTTGGTAAGACCACGACGTGATATTTGTCCGTGTCGAAGAGCGTGAAGGGGGTAGTAGCTAGAGGAACCCCTACTACCAGATAGTAATGTGCATTCGTAGTATGAATGGTCGGCTAGCTCCTTGTTCTTTTTGAGCAAGGCAGTTCATTTTATTTTCATTTTTATTTGAACCAGAGATCCCTATTATTTGATGAGTTAATGAGAGATCTAACTCACCGCCCGACCATTTCCATTATTTTATTATATTTATGACGTTTTGGGACTCTGCCTTCACGACTTATTGAAATGTTATTAATATGAAAACGTCCTAATTGTTCCTCCTAAAAATTAAAATCTCTCAAATTTTCGGTTTACCGCAGAGTTCAAAATCACGAATAAAAGAGTGGCCAATCTTTTGTCGTTGGTTGGCACTGCCATAACATTCTCAAATTGTACCCCAAAAATAATTTTAAAGTTGGATTTAGCGAAAGTTTATCCAGCTTGTTTTCTAAAAATGTTACTGTTAAAAGAAAAAGAATTAGATTTAAAAAAAAAAATTTTTTTGCTGCACACAATTTTTAAAATTGTTTACTTTTACTAATTTTTTTTTCTTTCATTTTACTTCAATAATTGCACAAAAGTATCAAAAACCAGTATTTTCGATAAGACGCGAAACCACTTTAATTTAAGTACATTCTTCCTAAAAATGATCGGATTAAAAAAAAGGATAATAAAGAAAAATAACTAGTCGCGAATCCTTTAATGTTCACCAAAATGGAACATGACAATGAACACAAAAATAATGGATGTTCAAAAATCCGGAACGGTAATCAAAAAAATTATTTTTTTCAAAGTAAATAGAAAAATACCGTCGTTAAAAAAAAAGGGATGCAAATAAATTTTTCGTCAACTTTAACGATTATGACAACAGGGATCATCTTCAACCAAACATAAAGTTAACACGTTTAACTAAAATTCTTCAAAGGTTAACCATCTTTTATTTAAATTTTAAAATTCTAAGATATGAGATCAAAATTTATATTTGCAGTTAACTTCAAATACCATCTTTCAACTAAAGTTATTTATAAAACTTTCTTATAATTAATTGGCTTTTGTCCTATTCTTTTCATCCTTAATTTTTGGGACACTATTTTAAAATCAAAATTATGTGGCACTAAAATACTAAATATTTTTAGTTTAAATCGCGAATTACTTTGATAAATGAATGAATGAATAAAATGATGAAGTATCATTTTTTAACGCGATAATTGAATCTTAATTTTTTCAATCATGCCCTTATTAATACATTTTAAATCTAAAATGCCAATTTAATTTATGTTATCTTGAAGAAAGTCGTAAAATCATAATAATTACTTTTTGAAATTTTTTAAAAAACTACCTTCCTTGTTACTGCATATATCTATAACTGCGTGTACGCGTTAATTTCATTTAGCATCAAAAATGGTTCAACAACATGATAAAAGATGCAACAACTACAGTAACCCAAATTATCTACAACGACAATTTTGATATCTTCATGCAGATGTTTAACATCAGTTAATTAAATGAAATGACCCCATTTTCAACACAATCATCTCTAAACTTGTTCACAACAAACGGCCCTGATCCTAAACAACAAAGACGGGGTCCGTCTTTCTCTAAGCTGGAGGAAGAACTCAACATTCATGGAACACCACAACAACAACATAGCTACAATAACTCTTAAATATTAGTTTTGTTTTTGCAAGAGAATATTGTGTTTCCATTATCAAATTTCTTCTATGTCTTAGTGAATCGAATCGACATACTGTAACAACTGTACCACTTTCATAAAAATATTGTTTTAATGTCTTTCATTACTTTTATGTGTGCCTTTGAAAATCTAAGTGAATAGTATTGTAATCTTTTGTTTAATTTTTATTTGCTTAATTTTGTAAATCCCGCTACACCACTTTTATGTTATCTCTCTCTCTCTCTTCAAAAACTTAAAATTCTTTTATTTTTGAGATTCATTCTTGCGTATCTCTTCCATTTAATTTGCGGTCCATGTCAACATTACGTAACAGTTTCTCCTAATAAGCCTTTTACCCGTTTCATTATATTATATCATATCGGGATTTGCCGTCATTTATTTTTATGACGAGGGCGTCATTTCTTTTCTCAAGAGGGGGAATATGTTACGCCTGTTGACAAATGGACCGCCCATCAAAACTAAGAAGAGATCGCATATAAATATCTCTGTCTCTTTTCTATCTAATATACTTTGGTAGAGAATAAAGAATCGTTAAAAAATACATATTCCCATTACATATTAAAAGAGAGAGTAAGGTAACAATTACAACTAATAATTCAGGAGAATTGCAGCCCTTGAATATTTTATTTATCGGAACATTTTGTTGCCAAAATACTATAATTATAAAAACTATCGCTTTATTTTTTATGTTCATCAATATTTTTTTATTGCTTGGTGCAAAAATAAAATGAAGCGTTTAAAAAATGCCCACGTGCCGTATTTTTATGCCAAAAATCCCAAAAAACACCAAAAAGTTCATAAAAACCATACTTCACATCGAATTTTTTTCCAGAAAAAACCAGAAAAACGTGAGACAAAGTGTGGCAAAATGTTTATGAACGCCATGTGTAAAAAGGGCTTTCGAAAAAAAACGAAAAGACTTTTCTTTTGTTCTTTTTAAAAACGAAAGAAAACGAAAAATCTCACAATTTTCTGCCTTCGTTTCGATGTGACTTGTGGGCATTTTAAATTTCATTTTAGTATTTCTACTAATAATTGCAAGCTGTAATAATTTTTTAGTAAAAAAGAAGATGATAAATATGACGGTCCAAAAAATGGAACATAATCTAGATAGATATGCAAATAATAATTATTGCCGTCCAAAGGTAATTCGATTTGACGTTGCATTAAGAGAAGCAGATGCAGTGTGAAAATTACTGTAAAGTAATAAAGCTTTTTGATAAAAAAAGGACATGTTATTTTCTAATAGATATTCTTTTAGAGTTAAACATATGATTGTTCCGTAAGCTTAATCTTTGTTCTTAAGAATTGTTAAACTTTAAACGTTATCATATAATTTGACTTTTTTTTACTCATCATCGGTGATTTGTCTTTGTTCTATGGCCTTTTAATGCTAAAACATCCTTTTTTCCAAACGAAATAGAAAGAAAGAAAAATGTGATAAAAACTGTCAAGCCTAACTTTTTTTTCCTCCTATTGTGTTTTGTCAGTATACAAAAAAGAAGAAGAATGTCAATACTTCGTTTTTTAAGGTTTTGTTTCCTTTTGAAAAACCCCAGCACCACCCATTTTACCACTCCTCTTTTTTAATGGAAAGTGAATTGCGCAGTTTTTTCGCCCTTTTTTTCTATTCCACACTATCAGCGAAACATTTGATGTAAAAAGGAAGTCCACCTTTTTTCTTTCCTTTCTTTTACTCCAAACAAATCAATCGCAAAAATGAGAGAGAAAAAACTTGATTTCATCATTTTAAAAAATGTGCACCACTATAATATTATTTGTTAAATATATAAAAATCATCTTTGGCATAACTTTCTTTTAATCAAAGATCGCCTTTTAAAAAACTTTTTTGTAACAATTTTTAAAAGTTCAACAAGGTGATCATTTTTGTCTAGAACTTTCCAATTTTTTTTCCTCTTTTCTTCTTTTCTTTTAAAAAAATATTCGCAATCAATATATATTTTTTTGTATTCATTTTTATGTATCAATCGATCGGAGATGTTGATTTATATCTTATCTATCTGTACATTCTTTTTATACTCGAATATTATGTTTTCTTTTTGACAATTACCTTTTTCTGTGTGTTGGAAACTTTTCTCATATGTTAAAAATTTGAGCTATCAACATTGCTTTTTGTTCTCTTCTCTTTCACAGCAGGAAAAAAAGATTAAAACTTTTTTTTGAGTTGAATTTTAACAGCAAAAAACCAACATTTAATGGAACACACATTTTTAAATACACATGATTATTTATTTTTTGTTTATTATTGAGATTATAACGTGACCATATTTGGTGACTTTAGTGACTAAACTTTAGTCAACGGTAGCAATGAAAAAAAAACCAATGATGATGATGATGTGGGGGGTTTTAAACATTTGTGAATAGCTCTTTCTCTTCTTTTTCATTGACAAAAATTTTTTAAACAAAAAAACTCACTCAAACTATTTTTTTTATTCCCAACGTAGTTGATCTAAATTACAACATGTTGGTGGTTTCACGTTCAAGCGAATGGGGAAAAAATATAGATGACAAAAAGAAAAAGAAAAAGTTCTGGAATACTTGCAATGCACTCTCCCAATGTCAGTCCGTGTGTATATCAAATAGTAGTGTAACGCGTGATTGTTCAGAAACAAAGCTTCACGTTTTTTCAGCTGAGTGATTGCTACTGATGTTGATGGGAAAAGGAATAAAAAAAAGGTTGTTGTTTTTTACTCTTTTCATTGCGCATTCTTGCCTTTCATAGAAAACTTTTATTCAGTTGATTTTTAATATTTTAAAAACTCAATGTTTTCTGTTATTGGAACATTTTTCTTTTTGTCTTTTTTTCTCTCGCGTTTTTTTATGATCCCATTTAAAATGTTTTCTTTTCACACTTTTTTTCTAAAACAAATATTTATTCAATTGCCCTTTTTTAGAGTAAAAAAAGGATAGATTTGACATTATTACTGTAAAAAATATTTTATTTTGCCTTTCCATCAAACCAAAATTTTCGGCATTTTTGCCGTTAGGGAATGCCCAAAACTATTGTTGAAGATCGTCGGTGTCGAAACGGGCGATGTCAATTCAAACGACGACGCCGACGTCGCCGACGTTCATTTTAAATGGTTGTAATACTGCTGCGACAACAAATTATAATTCAATTATCATCACTTCATTCACGAATGAAAGTAGTAGTAGTATGAGCAGTAGTAGTATTAATAACAACTGTGTACCAACCAATCAAATGAATCCATATTTACATTATTTTCCCCAGCAATTATCAAATGGTGTAAGAAATGTTGAAGAAACAATTGTATCAAATAATTTAAATGTTAATAATAATTCTCCTCAAATTTTGCCTTCAAGTAGTAATACTGTTTTACATAAAAATCGTGTACAATGTACTTTATCACCTCAAAATTCTATTACGGTAACCACTAATATTGAACCGCCAAGTTCAAGTTCAAAAACTCCCTCAAATGAACCTGAACAATGTGCAATGGCTTCATCGTCTTCGTCATCTTCGAATCCGTGTGCAATTTGCGGTGAAGAAGGTGCAAGATTTCATTACAATGTTTTATCATGTTTGGGGTTTGTTTATGCCTTAAAAATAATTTTATTGAATTTTTTTTTGCTTATCAGTAATATTGCAGATGTAAAGGTTTTTTCCGACGTGCTTTGAAAAAAGTCGATCAATATGAATGCATTAATGACAATAAGTGCATAATTAACAAAGGTAAAATATGCAAAGAATTTCAAGAAAAAAAAATAAAACATTGATTAATAAATTTTAGATGGTAGAAATTCATGCAGATCTTGTCGATTAAGAAAATGTTTAGATGCTGGAATGGATCCTTCAGGTAAGAAAAAATGATTACTGTAATAAAATAATAACAAAGAAGATTAATTTTGCAGCTGTACGACCAGATCGAGACTTTGTAAACAAAAATAGTTTTTTAAAATTACCACAAATTACAAAAGCTAAAAAACCTGCTGAACCAAAGAAACAATCACCAAACAAAACTGTAAACCATGACAAAACTGGACGGGCACATTTAAGCAGCAGTCAAGAAGAATGGTCGAAAAAGCTTTCAGTTGAAATGAGAACAATGTTAATGAATTTATTAAACACTGAAATAAAGGTAAAAGGAAGATCAAAAATTAATTAACATTTTTTAAAGAAGATGCATTTTTAGATAAGTCGAGGTGACACACTTAAAGATCCCGCTGAACTTTATCCTCTTCATATAACCATTCGAGAGGTCATTGAAAATCCAAATAAGATCAAAGGAAAAAGAACAGAGGTAAATGATTAATTTATTACCTGATAATTTGTTAAAATATACAAAATAATTAAATTTAGATGCGATATGAACCATATAGAATGGCAAAAAATGAAGAACTTTGTTTAATTGTTTATCGTCGAGTTCTTGCTGCAATTGATTGGGTTGAATATCTTGCTGAAATGGTTGATGGCTTATCTGTTGAAGACAGAGTTAGATTTTTTCATTACCTAATCGATAATTCTAAAGTCTGTTAAATTTAGATTGCACTTGTTAAAAGTTGTTTTGCACCATTATTACTTTTCAAATGTTCAGCTCGAACTGCAATGGTTACAGAAAAAGAGGATATTCTATGTTTGAGTAATTTTGCATATGTTCCACGAAATATTGCAAAAGCTTATACTGATACTTATCATTTGGATAATAGCTTGGTTGAAAGATTAATCAATGAATTGGTGAAACCTTTTCGAAAGTTAAAAATTACTGAAGAAGAAGTTGTATGTTTAAGTGCGATTATTGTTCTTAATCCAAGTAATGCCTTTTAAAACTCTGTTTTTTGTTGTTCAACTTACAGTAAGCCTTTTTAAATTTTTTTAGTGGCAAAAGACCTCTCAGAAGCGGGTATACAAAAAATTTCAAATCTCAGAGATAAAATTCAAGATACGCTATTTCAATATATTAAAGAATCAAGAACTGATGGACAAGCGACATCACTTTTTGGAAATTTTCTTCTTTATCTGCCACTTATTGCCAGTTTATCAAATGTTTTATGTGAAAATATTCGTTTTGCACAAACATTTAGTACTATGGGTAGTTTTCCATTATTTACAAGTGTATTTGGATGTTTTCCGGTTGAGCCTTTGAATGAACAAGATGGATTAAATTTGCGTAAGAATGTTGAAGTTCAAACAGATCCAATTTGTCAAGCAACTGGTCGAGGAGTGAAAAGAAGACTGCCATCACATTTTGTTTCCCCAGTTGAAAATGAATTAGCTGATGCACGGCGTGAATTTCGTTTATTACAACCACCATGTTCATATACATTAACAGAAATGTTTGAAGATCGCATGAATGATGATTCAAATTCCCAACAACCTTTTCAAATTGTATAAATTCATTTTTTCTAAAAGTGATAAATTTTTTTATTTCAAAATTTATTAAGGATCCTCAAATGACATGGCCTCCACGTGTTCAACAAATGCCAAGTACGAGTCAAATGCCAAATTTCTCAAATTCATACAAGCATTATCCATTGCAAAATTCGGGTAGCATTAAACATTTAACTTCAACCGGGCAACCTTCATTTACATCACAAATACCTCAACAGCAGCAGCAGCAACCGCCACAGTATCATTATCAACAACGTCCCCAACAACAACAACAACCGCAGCAGCAACAACAATCTCCTCCAATTAATTATGTTTCAAGTAATAATTTTACTAATTATCCTTCACCGCCAGTAAATCTTAATCAAATACCGTATACTGCGTATGCTCCACCCCCAATTGAAAATTTAACTTTTGAGCATCGAGATAATAATACAAAATAATTTTTTGTGTTTAAAAAATATTGCCTTCTATTTACATGTAATCTCCGGTAATTATTCAAGTTATTCCCAATATTTTAAAATTATCATACTCCAGTGATTGTAATTATATTTTGTTTTACTATAATATAATCGTAAGATATATCAATTTTATAAAAAAAATAAAGATTTGCAACATTCAATAGATAATGCATTTTACAGTATAAAAGTACAGAAATATATTTCTATTTTATAAAAAAAGGATGAGATGCTAAAAGTCAATAAGAAAAAAAATAAACAAAAATAGTTTTCTCTTTTTGTGCATTCGAAAGATTCATTTCTCAGGATTCTGTACCACTCCTTTCATTTTAAAAATAATATAGAAAATAACCGTTATTCAATTAATAAAATTACAACCAAGTATAAACATGTAAATACCAGCAAATGACACAAAAAAATATTATCAATAATTGCTACTTGATTCGTTTCGTAGATCAGTCGATGATGCAGTTTGTTGAATGGAATGAGGATTGAGCTAAAAATTTTATTTCAAATTACAAAAATTAATAAATTTTTAAAACAAACATTATCAGGTACGGTAGAGCTGGCACGATTTGGAGCAACAACAATTTCAGGTGCGGAAGAATCAATATTTGTTAAATCAGATGCTGAATAAGCTGCTTTTGAACGACCAAGACGCTCATTCAAATCTCTAAGAGCTTTTTGGCTAAAAATTTTATCATGAAATGATATCAAAAATCATAATATTCATACCGTCGACGTTCAGCATCACGGGATTCTGCCGTTGGAAGAATAACATCAACAGGTTCAAATTGTTCGAAACCAGTATATTCAACGCGTTTACAAATTCCAACTTTTTTCAAAGTACGAAATATTACTTTACCAACGAGGGCAGCATAGGGTTGAGAACGACGAGGAAATAATCTAAAATAAAAAGTAAACTAACATAATTCATAAATTTAATAGAAAAACTAACGTTGCCCATGCAAAATGTTCATTATGATCTCCAACTTCATTTGTATCATGCTGAGTTTGATAAAATCTTAGATAAGTCCATCCAATTTGAACGCCAAAGGCAATTTGAAAAGTAACAATTCCACGAACAAGTCCAAATATCCATAGAACAAATGCAAAGGCAACAGAAATTGCAGGTAAATGAGTATTTTTAACACGTCCAAAAGGTGTTGGAACAAGAACGGTATCAGGAAGAAACTAAAAAAGATCCAAAATGACAATAGATAAAAATTATATCTTTAGAACAAACTTGTTTGACAGCAACCAATATTGCACCAGCGAGTGAAGCCAACCCGTTAAGATTACCATAATAATAAAAATCAAATTGTTGAAATAAGGCAAATCTCAGTATAGCAAGAACAGAAATAAATAAAGGAGTAAACAACTAAAATGGTATTACTGTATCACATGAAAAATTACAAATTTAAAAATAACTTACTTGTACTATGGCAGCAAATTTAAAAGCTTCGGCGTAGCCCCAAACAGGTTCAACTAAATGAAAAAATTGGTATGCAACAACAAGCTGATATATAATAATTAATAAATTTGGTTCAAACAATGAATAACTCAAAATTTTCCATAATTGAAAATTAAAAATATGACTTGGCGTTAATGAAAAGAATTCGTATATAGGTGTAATAAAAGTAATTAAAAATCCTGTAAATTATTTTTATTAATATAAGATAATAAAGTGCATTAAGACTTACCAAAACCCAATAGAGCAACAGCATATTTAAAATGAGGTTTACAATGTTGAAGTTTTGTTGCAGCAGTAAACAATTTAATTTTTAATATATTTACATCCATTTTCATCAATTTATTTTTCTTAATTTAGCGGCATCCGGGTAAAAGAATCCTGAAACAATGAAATATAAAAAAAATGTTGTCTTCAAGAAGTAAAAACAGGAATTCCTCTAAAAGCTCATTGGAATAATTATTTTCTGCATTGCGCAAAAATATATAAATGTTAAAAGTGAATACGCGTGGCTTGGCGATCTGTTTCATTCCGCCAAGTGTAAAAATTGTAAAAGGTTTTATGAAAGACCGAGATTGGATTGAACGTCAAGATCTCTAAAAAATTTCAAGAAGTTAACACAACGTTTTTTAATCTTTTTTCTTTTGGATTGAATGTATCATTAGTGATGATACGTAAAATTTTTAAATTTTAACCCAAAATTATTCTGCATAACAAAACGTAATATTGTTATTACTGTAGTTAAATACAGTACCGGTTGTAAAAAGATTACAGTAAAATATATCTAATTTTTGTTTTAATCTTTCTTCTGTTTTTGAAAGTACATTTAATTCTTTGAAAATTATTTTTATTAGGATTGCTTCCACTTTTTTGTAACAAATACCCGATTCAAAAGAAATTGCAAAACTACAAACACAAAGCAATTATTACAAATAAAAATGTAAAAAGAAAATGCGGCAGATTTTAATTTTTGTTTAAGTATTTTAATAGTCACAATGGGGTCGATAAATTAATTGCATTGGAGCTGAAGATTGATTTCTCCATCGTGTTTTAAAAATAAATGCCATTGAAAAATCACGACCCATTAATTCATCATTACAAAAAATGTCATATTCTTGATATCGAGTAATGGATCCATGTAGCATAAGAGATATATATCTTTTTATAGTATTTATTGTTGCAATACCTACAATTAAATACTTTATTTGATGCTTGTAAGCATGTTAAACAAACCTGGTAGCCGGACAAATGGTTGTTTAAGAGGGGTAAGCTGTGTATGATTTTCAAGAATAACTAAAATTGGTTCATCTTCCCGTCGATGACCATTACATGGATCTTTTAAACAACAATCCTCAGAATTAACATCCATTTCAATACCATTTTCAATTGGTTGAGATGGTGTTAATTTAGGAATTTCATCTTCATCAAGGTCATCGGAATCACTTGAACGATTTGCTTCAAATTCATCTCGTCTTCGAAGTTCCTCCTCTTGCATTCCGGGTACCAATTTATATACGATATCTTGCAGCGTTCTATCAAACGCAACATAATGGGTTGGATGGGATTGATGAATTAATGTTTTACAACGGGGACATGTATTTTCTTCTTCTTCAAAATGTTTCAATAAACAACTTTTACAAAATGTATGTAGACAATCTAATACGGTTGTGGCTTCAACAAAATAACCTTTACATAAACTACAAGTAATACGATCATTTAATATTTTTAATGGTAATTCCAATTCAGTCATATTTTCAGAAATTTTTACCACCGAACCTGATGATTTATGATTAGCTTCCGCAGAACCATTTTCATGATTATCTTTTTGTCGTCGTGTTGATTTCGGCGACATAATAGTTCAAAAAATATATAAATAATAATACTTTTTTAAATTTAAAAAGTTATTAAATAAAACACAAAAAGTATCCGAGTAAAAAACGCAAGATTGCTGCCGTTCCTTCTCCTGAGCATCAAGAAATTCTTGACACGAAAAAAAAAAAATAAAATGAAAAAAATTTTTTCCACCCAAAAAGTACTCGATCGTTTCTGTCCATCTCGTGTTTGTTCTATTCTCTGTTATATTTCGTTTGCAAATTTAATTTAATCATATAATTTTTAGCTATGGTTGAACCAAACGTCCAGAAAAAAATTCTAAAGCGGAAGCTTGATAAATACAAGAAGAATAAAGGTCAAAAAGCGCCAAAGAAAGTTGAAGAAGAAGAATTCGAACATTCTGAACAAGAAGAAGACGTTGATGAAGAAGCAACCGTCAGTAAAACTATTGATGAACCTGAACTAAAGAAGCCTAAAGATGATGAAGATACCAAAGAAGAAGCTCAAGTTGCAATTCCGAAAAATGTGCTTACAGATGTCAAATTTTCAAGTTTGAAGGGCAAAGTTGATGATAAATTACTTGAAGCTATTAAATCTATGGGTTACGAATATATGACAGAGATCCAAGCTAAATGTGTTGAACCTTTGCTTGAAGTAAGCTTTATAAACTTTCCAGTATCGTTTAACAATGGAATATTTTAGGGTCGTGATGTTCGGGGTTTAGCTAAAACAGGAAGTGGTAAAACTCTTGCTTTTCTTATCCCTGCTATTCAGTTAATGCTTAATTTGAAATGGAAGCCTTATCAAGGAACTGGTGTTATTGTTATTTCTCCAACACGTGAATTGAGTTTGCAAACTTATGGTGTTCTTAGCGAACTAATGGAATTTTTTCCATCTTTGACTCATGGATTAATTATGGGAGGTGCTAATCGTGATACAGAAGCAAAGAAACTTGCAAAGGGTGTTTGCTTTGTTGTATCAACTCCTGGTCGTCTTCTTGATCACATTCAGGTACTGTGTTTAAAATACATTGTTATAGTGTTATTAATAAGTAGACCTTTTAGAATACTGACAGTTTTATGTTTAAAAATCTTATGTGCTTGGTTATTGATGAAGCAGATCGCATCCTTGATATTGGTTTTGAATTGGATATTAAGAAAATTCTTCGTGCTTTACCCAAAAAGCGACAGTCAATGTTATTTTCTGCTACGCATTCTCCAAAAGTTGATGAACTTGTTCAACATTCTTTACATGCTGATCCACTTACCATTGAAGTTATTCGTCCTGAAGCTACCGTTACCGGTTTGGAACAAGGTTATGTTGTGTGCGAATCTGATAAGCGATTCCTTTTATTATTTACGTTTTTGAAAAAGAACAAAGGCAAAAAGATTATGGTATTTTTCTCTTCATGCGCTTCTGTTCGGTTTCATTTTGAACTTCTTAATTTTATTGATATGCCTGTTGATTGCATTCATGTATGTTTAATTTTTATGGCACATTATTTTAGTTTTTTGCATTTTAGGGTAAACAAAAGCAGCAAAAACGAACAGCAACTTTCTTCAAGTTTTGCAGTGCATCCGTTGGAACATTGCTTTGTACAGATGTTGCAGCTCGTGGCCTTGATATTCCTAAAGTTGATTGGATTGTACAATATGATCCTCCAGATGAACCTCGTGAATACATTCATCGGGTTGGACGAACTGCTCGGGGTGAATCTGGTACTGGAAGTGCTTTATTATTTTTACGTCCAGAAGAAGTTGGATTTTTGCGATTTTTGAAAAATGCTAAAGTTACTTTGGATGAATTTGAATTTTCAATGAAGAAAGTTGCAAACGTTCAACCTCAACTTGAAAAGCTTATTCGTGAAAATTATTATTTGAATATGGCAGCCAAAGAAGCTTATAAGTAAGTTCTTCATTTCGAAAGTTTCAAGCTATTCTTTTTTATTACAGAGGTTATGTCCGAGCTTATGATTCTCATTCATTGAAGCAAATCTACAATGTTAACACCCTCGATTTGATCAAAGTTTCAAAATCATTTGGTTTTGATGTCCCACCTTTTGTTGAGCTTCCTATTGCTCACAAAAATAAACTTGAAGTTCGTGACAAATATCAAGGTGCTGGATACCGTAAGAAAGGAAAACCTTTCCAAAAGTTCTAAACTTTATAATGAAATATTATTATATTTTTTGTTGATTTTCTTTGTTGTTTTTTGGATATTCTAATAAAATCATAGCATTCATTTATTTCACTTTCTAAACAACAAAATTTTATGTAATTGTTTACTACGTGGTGATGCGGATGATAATGGAATTTGAGTTTGATGATTGATAACAAAAAGAAATCAGCAATTAACAAAACAAAATTTTAATAAATCTTACCATCTTTGGGGTTCACTTGTGTCGTTTTTTTAGAGACATCAGTTTTGGATTTTTATCACTCTAATCATGTTGTATGTTGAAAAATGTAGGCAAATTTTTGTTAACCAGACAATTATTATTTTTTTTAATTTTGATTTCCTTAGCAAAATTTTTCTTTAAAGATGCGATAAAAATATATCGACTTACGGTCCTTAAACATTCAAAATCATTTAAAAACTTGAGTGTATTTCAGAAATGAAAACAAAAATCAAAAATCTTATAATTTTTGGTAAGCAAAAGTCTTTATAAGATTACGGTATTTTTACTATTGAAAATATTATATCACTATTTCTCATTTTTGTAAACGAAAATGTTTAAAAAATTTATTATGGTTGCTGTATCTTTATCAGAAGATACAGATATATATTTTGTTAAACAAAATAAATCTTTTTTAACAAATGTGTGTTTCTGTTCGCCAACGTTTAAATCAATGAACGAGAGTCGCGCGATGATGAAAATAATTTTAAAAGAACAACAAAGAGAAAAAATGGAAGCGATGATTTTTTGGAGTTGCTTTTTCCATTTTCAATTTTCATCTTCTTCATCGTCGTTGTTGATTTGCAGCTGCTGATCAATTCTTTTTTATTTTATCTAATTTTATTTTAAACTAATCCAAGTTCGAGGTGAACGTAATTATGCCACTTCAAATTTTTCCAACCTTTTCTTCACCGGTTAATAATGGTCGAAGTAAGTTCATTTTTTTCATTCATTTTTGTGTTGTTTAGGAATATGCATATCTTTGAGGGAATGATAATTGAAGTGGAAGATAATTTAGTGAAGATCTGTTTACGCTAACTTTTTTTCATTTTTGGAAAATCTTTATTCATCTCTGTGTTTATTTTTATATATAAATATTAATTTCCTCATTTTTTTCAGATGGTTATCCAATGCTTTATTATGCTCCGCATGATCCATTCGAACATCCTCAATATCCTCAATTTGATCCATCTTCCGTATCATTCTTTGCAATGCCATCGTTAATTCCTGAACCTCAACCATTGTATTATACAATTGATCAACATGGTAATTATGTTCTTTTAACTCCTCAAGGTGATCTTACTTTATCATCTCAACAAACTGATATTAGTCGTGGTAGTGGTGAACCTATTCAAGTTCTTGTTCCAACAACTCATTCGGAAAGTATTGATTCTTCTCAACCAAGTGATCCATCACCAAGCTTTTATGATTCTCGTAATCTTTCTAGCATGCTTGATACTTCAATTGGAGTTATTAGTCGTAAATCTGGAGGAAGTGGTGGGGTAAGTTTATGCTTAAATAAAAATTTGAGATCATGATGTATGTGGTTTTTAGAAATCTCGTAATACTTCTACTTATAAAACAATGTTATGTAATATGTTTTCTACAAATGGTACATGCAGCTATGGTGCTGGTTGTCAATATGCTCACGGTAAAGAAGAAATTCGTCCTACTGTAAGTTTTTGTTTTAATATTGCATACAATGGGTGACAAAATGTTGGAGTCGGCTAAAGGGGAAAAATAAGAACATTTAGTGTTTTTTAATGTTTGTTAGTGTTTTCGTTTTGCCAGAGGAAAAAAAAGCTGCAAATTTTTAAAATCCTAATAAACTTTGTTTTTCTACATAAAAATACAGTAATTTTTTTCATTTTTCTTACAGTAATAGGTAGTTGTTGGTAAAATGTTAAAAAATTGCATTTTTCACTTGGCAAAATGAAAACACTAACAAACATTAAAAAACACTAAATGTTCTTATTTTTCCTCTATAGCCGACTCCAACATTTTGTCACCCATTGTACATGAATCATTAATCTTTTTTTTTAGATTCCCCATCCAAAATACAAGACTCAACTTTGCAATAAATTTAATTCTGCTCGTGGTTGTCAATATGGTGAAAAATGTCATTTTCGTCATCCTGATGATCATGAAGTTCAATCTCGTTTATCTGCTGCAGGTAATTCTTCTCCTCAACGTACTACATCCAATGAAAGTTCTGGTAACTAATAGCTTCTCTGGTTATTTTTTGTAGCAATTTTTATATTGTATTATTAAATATATATGTTTTGCACCTTTTTTGCAAATGATATAAAAGATTTATATGAAAAAAAAATTAACCGTGTCTTTCTTTTTTTAAAATAATATTATGCATGTGTCATTGGAATTTGTCGAATTATTAAAACTAGGCGTGACCCACACCTGCGGGGCGGCCACCCAAACACATGAAAATTTTGTCAAGCCACAGGTGCGCAGGATAAAGTTTGATGTACTTTTTTCTTTTCACGCAAATTTCTTCGTTTTGCGAATGAAAAATTAATAACGCACGCACTAACGAACATTCTCCATTCATTAAGGGATTGTCTAGAAATCATGTGACCAAAAAATCGTGATTTTCAGACCCCCTCCCTCCCCCCTCATGGTCACGTGATTTCTGGACAATCCCTTAGAGGGACATATACATAAAAGAAAAATAAAAAGCTAAAATTTTAAATAGTCGATGATCACATTGGAATATTTTCGTTGAATAACGTTATTCAACGAAACACTTGTTTGACAGAATTTTTGCAACGAAAATATTTCCTAAAAATTTTTTGACTTGCAATTTTTTAAAAAAATTTCATCAAACTTTTCCTTTTTCTTCCGAGTTTTTTTCGCGTTGTTGTTTACAGTTTGTTAAACATTAATAATTACAATTATTTATTTTCAGAAGTCTACTTTCTCTTCTATAGGATGTCCTGGATGTTAATTCTTGCTAAACTCTTTGAAACAAAAGAAGATGCTGATGTTTCATTTATTTTTGGTAACGAAGTAAGCTTTTCTTGAAAACTTTGTTACAGAATGTAATATTATATTCACCTCATTGATTTTTAGGAGCTTCTTGCCCATCAACTCATCTTAATTCATCGTTCACCTGTACTTAAAGCAATGATTAAAGGACCTACGGCACCACGTGATCAACGGCATGAGATAACAGATCCTCGAGGAACTATTGCTAACTTCAATAATTTTTTCAAATTTCTCTACACTGATGATTGTGATATTAATGCTGATAATGTTGAAACTATGTTGCATCTCAGTAAGTGTGCATTCTTATCTCATCCCTTTTTGCTTGCACTTATGGCATTATTTTTAGGTCACATGTATGAAGTTCCTTCATTGTTCGAAAAATGCGTTGATTTTCTTCCGCAATTATTTACTCATGTTAATCCATTCAAATTTGCTGCAATTGGTCTTCTCTATGACAATAAATACGATATTGTTAAGAAATGCATGAATGGAGTTCCATCTTGTGCTGCTCTTTTGCATTTGAAGTGTGAAAAGGATTCTGTTCCACGTTGGATTTCTCTTGAATTAGCAATTGAATATGCTAAACACTGTCCTCGTACTTCTCAATATACTGAAGATATGGTTTTCTATTCTGTAAGTCTTTTTTTCGTGGATGCTGATGACTTTTTGGTGTCACAACTTTCATCAGAAGTGTAATAATATATGCTCTTTTTTTAGCTTTTTGATTGGGCAAAAGGCCAATGTGTTGTTGGAAAGAAAACGATTGCTGAAAATGTCAAAGCAGTTATGGATCCTTTTGTTCCATATCTTAATTTTGATAAGATGGATATCAAAACTCTCATTTCTACTGTCTATGTATACGAATTGATTCCAGCAAAACAACATTTGAAATTATTACGTGATTATATTGTTGAAAAAGAAAAACTTCATTTCATTCCTCGTTCAATTTTAAAACGATCATGATTAAATAATGTTTCTTTTTGTTTTTTGAATTCATCTTTTAACTAATTTGATGCTTTGTTGATAAAAATTTTTTTGTATCCATTTCAAGAACTTGAATTTACTTAATGTTACAACTTGATAGGTTTTTGACTCAAAAAAGCGGGGTGTTAAAAAATCGGTCTTTCAGATATTCTGACGCTTCCAGAAGCCTCTTTTTCCGATTCCCTATGGTCGAAAACTAGGGTTGTGCATTTCTCTCTCCCGGGAGATTTCCCGATTTTTTGCGGGAAATGAACAACCCTATCGAAAACCTATACAGGGGCAAAATAATGACGAAAAATTTATTTCCTGATTTTTCGCATCAGATTAAAAATTGATCGGCTTTAACCTTTGATGTACTGTAAGTACCGTTAGAAATTTTTTTGAGCAAAAATAGATTGTCTGATCGTTTTCTCCAGGGTCGATTTACCTATGGTCAAAGTTTCATGCAAATCTATTTTTTTTGTGTGTGCCGCCCCTTTGCTTATTTTTTTGAGTCATTCACAGACTGCGTCTTCAAAGAAAATAGAAAATGATTTGATTTTCTTTGTGGAAGAGTTTATTATGCTAATAATAAATTTGTATGTTTATCAATTTTTTCACTCACAATCTCATGCAAAATATGTTAATTTGTACGAATTTCGACAAAAAATGGGTAAATATGAAAAAACGTCATTTTATAAATTTGAGATTTAGGCTAAAAGATCCCGTAAATTGGATCACATGTAGTAAAAGAGTGATTTCAGATAAATTTCAACAGTATACGATTAATAGGGGCTTCAAAAACAAATCTTAAAGTTTGAAGGTTACGTTAGCTCCTCTACTATTTTCGCGGTAAGAAACCCGTTTTCCCAGCGTGTGTGGAGCACCATTTCAATCAAAGAAACCTATGAAATATTATTATATTTTTTGTTGATTTTGTTTTTTGGATACTCTAATAAAATCATAGCATTCATTTATTTCACTTTATAAACAAAAAGGAAATTTAATGTTTTATTTGAGCGGATTGTTTTTTGGGGGACAAAGTTGATGTATATTCGTCTGTCTGAAGAACATCAGCATCCGTTAAATCATTTTCATGAACAAGTGTATCAATATCTTTTTCCGGTTTGTCTGTTGGAGGAAAACTTGGTGTAACAGTTGTTGTATTATTAACGATGATTGTAAGATTGACGGGTTTATCATCAAGAATAACATGAGAAATCCGGGTAACAATCCCAACAAGCTAAAACAGTTTTGTAACAATTACAAAAATGGAATTACGGCATTATATTTATGATCCAACATTAACTATGAAAGGATAGAATATGTTTTTTATTTTGTTAATGTATAATTAATTTACCCCATTGAAAGTTAGATCAAAGACTCGTTTTGCAACACCTTCTACTTCATGAAATAAAGATTCTGATTGATTATTAGGTGGTGATGTAGATGATGATGATGAAGATAATGATGGAAGTTGAGTTTGATGATTAAGAACTAAAATAAAGCTGCTATTAACAAAACAAAAAATCAATAAAATCTTACCATCTTTTGGGTTCACTTGTGTCGTTGTTTCAGGAACATCGGTGTCGGATTTTTCTGACTCTAATCCTGTCGTGAAAACAAAGAAAGCAAAAAACAAAATCAAATATTTTTTCATTTTTCTATTGCGAAAAAAGTGATTTCAGCTTTTCACAATTTTAAAAATGTATTTTTAAGGAAAAAACGATCGTCTGTTCTTTTATGTTTCTCTTTCAACATTTTTAAAAGCATTAATAATGTATGTGATTTTAGCTTAAGGGAAAATAGAAAATTTTTATGTTATTTTATTATTCAAATACTTTTGTAATAGATCACTTTAAAAAAATATGATACGTGGAACTAAAATGTCATATCATTTTCGTCATCTGAAATATCACCACTTTTTGTCTGAGGGGTTCTGCAAAAAGGACAATGACCATACTGTAATAATGCCATTTCGAATTCATCCATTTGATAAAACTGAAAGAGAGTAAAGATAGATTTTGTATACTGAAAGAATAAGGTTTACCTTGTTGCAAATTGAACATTTGGATAAATTAATTTCTGTAATCATGTTATAATAAAATCGATATCTTAAAGGTGGTGGATATTTACAAACAAATACTTGATTTCTATCAAGATTTATTAGTTGTTGTTCATTTAATTCTATCCAATTTCCTTTTGATCGAAAGGGATTACTGTAACCAGAATTGACTGGTGGCTCAGCTTCAACCATATTCAAAGCCTCTTCATCTGTGATTTTTTCATTGATTCCAAATTCAATTAACGGTAAAACTTCTAAAACATTACAGTAGCTTAAAAATATTAAATAAGAATAATAATTACCAAATGTTGAAAATGAATATACAAATTCAGATTCACAATGAATGCATTCATTTCCACCCATGATTGGATTATTTGCACCACATCGATAACAAACTGGTGTAAGTTCTTCGCTGTCACTGAACGGAGTGGCACGAATTTCAAGTGATGCAATATCAACTAAATTTTGATATTGATATGGAACAATTAAGTTTCTCATTTGTTCTAAAGCTTGACGAGCAGATTGAAAAGCACCATGGGAACGTCCAATTTTTGCAATTGTATAGAGAACATTCACACGAGACATTTTTTCTACAGGTTTTACAAAAGCTAAAAACCTCGCCATATTGAAGAGCGTATCTTGAGATTTATCAGTAAATGGTTCATTCTGAAAAAAATAATTCTTTGAAAATATGAATACCTTGAAAATGTGTATTACCATAAATCGATAAACTGCGTCGTAAGCAAAATAAGCATTTGCTTTTCGGAAAGCTTCTTCAAAACGTGGAATCATTTTTGGTTCTTCGTTTGCTCGTTGCAGATATTGCATTCCCAACAGCCAATTATAATATGAAGCATCTTTAAAACGATTTTCATTTACAGCATTGCTTGTAAGCTGGGTTAAAACTCGGAAAGCTTCTTCTTCCATGCCAGCTTCATGATAAGCTTTTTGTGCTTCTTCAAATCTATCTCTTTCTGCTAACCATCTTGCATACGGTAGATAAACATCTTTTGCAAGATGTGGATATCGACGCGCCAAAACAAATGCCTAAAGAATAATTTGAAAGATAATGAAAGATAAACAATATCTCACATCTTCCCAATGTTCAGCAGTAATATGCATTTGTAAAATAGCTTTGTAGTCATTAAGAGACAAAAACAATTTTGAAGCAAGAGTATATTCTTGTTTTTTCACCAAATATGCTCCAATTTTGCGAAGTGTTTCTACATCACTTTTATCCATTTTCCTCAATGCATTAACGATCCTACAAAATATAATTGTGGAGAAAGGTTTATGATTTTTTAAATTGCGTACATATCCAACCAATCATTGTTAATCATAAGCATAATAGCTTTATCATAATCTCCAGATGCCATTAACATTTCGGCAGCCATTCTAACATCATTAGAATTTTCTGCCCAATCAGCTTTTTTTCTTAACAGCGCCCTCTGAGTTTCAGATGATGCTTTAGAGAGTAATTCTTGAGCTTGATCAAACATTCTCAAATCACTAAACATATCCAAACATCTTTGCTCATAGCCATTATCTTGAAAAAGTGCAGCAGCTTCACGAAAACGACCATTACAAGCATAAATATGCGCAAGTTGCATCTCTTTTGGTTCACCACGTTCAATCATTTGCTAAATATTTTTTGCTAGTTTTATTTTAAAGTTTAAAAGTTTGCGATATTACTTCAATTTCTGAAATTAAAATAAGCATTTTTGAATCCCCAATTTTTTGAAAGCATTTTTTAGCTATTAAAAGCTCTAAATCTTCTAATGCTTGTAATCCAAAAGCTTTCCAGTCACTTTCAGTCACACCCAGCGTTGCTAAAGCATATGCATCCCTAAATTAAATTAAAGTAAAATAACATTAATGAAATAATTGTTTTTTATATTAAAAGGAAGTGACGTACTTGTACATTTTCTTTTCCAAATATTGAAATAAATGATTTGTTAATGCTACTTCTACCGTATTCATAATGTACATATGAAGGGCATGAACATTTTTACCAAAAAATCCAACAACGAAACCCTGCAAAAAATTTGTTTTGATGAAATTAATGAATAAATATACAAACTTGTATTCTTTGCATCGATAGAGGAAAATTTCGTGCTTTTACACCTAAAGTTCCACCAGATGACGAAAAGCAAGCTAAATCTTCATTATCCATATTAAAAACTGCACTATTATTTGCTCTTTCAACCCATAAAACTTCTTTTGTACGCGTATCAATAGCAATACATTGGCCCATTTCTTCGATGGTTACCATTTTTCGTTTTGATGCTGACATATCAACACATCGAATTGCACTACTTAAACTGCACATAATCATTGGGAAGGGATTATCAACAAATATTTTTGCTACCTGAAAGATACTGCCATTTTACATTTGAGTCATAACAATTACCATGCCACTTTTCATTCCAACCAAAAGTTCTTCTCTTCCAGGTGGACCCCCAATAACTCGGATATAACGAATTAAGCTATCCACAAGCCATTCACGTTGTTTTAAGCCTTTGTAATCATAACATAATAGCCTTCTTTCATGACAAAGAATTAAATGATGTGAGCATACAACAAGTAATGAACATTCAAAACTTTGATTTATTCGATCCATCAACTTGTACTCTAATTCTTCATTATCCCGTTCACCAGCTGATTGACGATAAATAAGAACTTTATCAGTTAACTGGACAGCAACACGTTGATTATAAATTGCAACTTTTCGAACCAAATCTCCGCATCGAACTTTTGCTTTTTGACCACTACTTAAATTTTGTACAATTACGTCGGTCATTTGATCACGATATGCATAGAATTCTCGATGTAATGCATGAACAGTACTAAAAAATACTTGATGACAGGAAAGAGTTCCATCAATACAACCAGCTGTAATTAAAATTAATAATTTTAACAAAGAGTCTAAGCAAGGACTGAAAACTAACAAACAACATAAGCAGTTTTGGGTCGCTGCTTTACTTTCCAACACCATGCATCCAGTTGTGCAATTAACCCAAGATCAGTTCCATCTCGAGTATGCAAAGATACTTGACGATTTGATCCTCCAAGTACCAAAAACTGTCCATCATGAAAGATCATGTATTCCATTGCAGTGGGAACAAAGCTTAGTTTTTTATCGGGTTTGTTTATCTAAAAAATCATATTTATGCAAATTTAGTTTTCATGTAAGCTATTGAATACCGGGTTGCCAGTATTACTGTAAAAGCCAATCGTTTGAGCCCAATCACCAACAGCAAGGATTTCATCTACAAGTTTGCTGAAAAAGGCCTTCAATACTTTTATTCAATTTCAACTTTTATCTTACTTTGAAAGTTGTCTTGGGCTACCAAATCGTACACTACAAATTGGCTCTCCAGCTGGTCGTTCGATTTTGTTAATTTCATCTCCTATCTAAATCATGGCTTTAAAGTTTAGTTGTCTGTATCATAAGATTACCACAGTATTGGCGCCGACTACGGAACGAATAATTACAGTACCATCATACATTCCAATGGCATATTTTGATCCATCTGTATTCCATGTACAACATGTACATCTTGTTATCACTTTTTGTTTGCTAACATTCTTTTCTGCTTGTGACCACATTCCAAAGTCACTCATTGCACAACTTAATAAAGTAATTGAAATAGGACTAAATGCAATGCATTGAATGGCATCTCCATGTGCATATTTTAGTAAACCTTCATGTTGATCACTCCATATTATTACTTGTTTATCTTGTGATCCAGAGGCATATCTTTCACCGGTTGGAGCATAATCTAATGCAAAAACGGCTTCTTTGTGAGCTAATAAATGTAGAATTAACTGTATATAGTCATTGTTTATGCAAATTATTCATTTTTACCTTTTGAATTTGTTATTATTACACCATCGGTTGGATCATATGCCATAACTCGATTATCAACTGCCAAAATAACTTGTGATCCATCTGGTTTAAATGCAATATCATAAATGCATGATCTACAATTATGAAATTTTTTTCTTTTTATATAAAAAAAATATATAAATGTTTTAATGCTTAATAAATGAGATATGTATGCCCTTTTCTTTTTTTGATATAATAAATGCTATTTCATATAGCCTCTTTTTTATACATATTTTTTTGCTATTCATAACCAAAAACGATAAATGACGAGACAACAACAACTTGTTTTAGAATAAACAGAATAATTCATTGTTTAAAGCGTTGGCGGAAAGAAATGCCAGCTGAACCCCTCCATGTGCAAATCATATTAAGCATCATGGAACCAAAAATATAACTGAAAGAAAGAAAGATATATCTTTCTTTCTTTTTATCTTCCCCTCCACCATACTCGTATATAAAACTAGAGAAATATCTTATTTTTTTGCACTTTGAATAATGTCCACCAGGCCAGATTATGCGGTAATATTCTTGCTATTAGGCTTTTGCGCAGTTCAGGTTAACTTTTCCTAAATATTTAAAAAAAATTTTAAACTAAAATAAATTTTTTTGAGGTTTTCTCAAAATGTTGTCAGTCATCAGATCAATCTGAATTTTGTGCCGCCTATGAACAATTAACTCCTGAAGAACAACATGCTGTACAAGAATTGTTAGGCGAAAATTGTGATGGCAATGTTGATGACACTGTTAAATCAATGGAAAAACGTAAACCAAATTTTATTCGATTTGGTCGTTCTGGTGAGGCTTTTCATACTACCGTAATCCCCTTTTTAAATATTTTTTCAATATTTTAGATCCAAATTTCTTAAGATTTGGTCGAGCTCCACCTCAAAATAATTTTTTAAGATTTGGAAAATCCGGCCATTCACAACAAAATTTTTTAAGGTTTGGTAAACGAAGCAATGAACCCAACTTTTTAAGATTTGGTAATTTAAATTTTTTTAAATGATTTCTTTAATACTCCTATTTTTCTATTTTTAAGGCCGTTCCAATGAAAATAATTTTTCACGGTGGACAAAGTCTGCTGATCCAAATTTTCTTCGCTTTGGTAAACGTGCTGGCTCAATGGCAGATCCCAATTTCCTTCGCTTTGGCAAAAGTAACAATTTCCTTCGATTTGGACGTGCTGCTCAAACTGATGATAATACCTTTGAACGCGAATACCGTAAACCAAATTTTCTTCGCTTTGGCTGATCCATTTGCCTTAGGCTGTTATAAAATGCATTATCCCTCCTTTTTTTGTCCTTAACAGTACTGCGCAATTTCCATTCATTGTATATTTAAACTATATATTTTTTTAAAAGTTTTATGACCAATGTAATTCCAAAAAGATCGTGAATAAAGTTTAAACACCGGTAAAAGCCTTATACAAAAAAAAGAGAGAGAGAGACGAAAATTTAATGTTTCAAATTTAATAAAAGTAAACCCAAAAGTCACTCAGAAATTGATAAACAGACTTACCCATTTTCATTTTCATCATCATCACAAATCTTTTCAACCCATGCTAAAGTTGGACGCATTTTTTTAAAATCAGCAAATAAAATTTTTGCATAAATTGTTTGCTTTTTTTTTAAAGTATGAATTTTTTTTATTCCCATGGTAACCAATGTTACGCTGTTATAGTTGCAGCAGTTTTTTCAACCTACTTGAAATAAATTAAAAGATTTTGTCAATTTGCGAGTTTTTTTCTGTTAAACATTAATTCCAATATTTTAATTTCAAAGTTATGTAAAAAACATAAGTGAAATCTTTATTTTTAAAATTACCAAATTGATTTTAAAGGATGCCAAAGTAACAAACCGAATGAACAGTACATGCATTTTTCACTCGATAAGAGACTATAAAATTTGTACATCGTTTTTCATGAACGAAAAATACCAAAGAAAAAATTCCAAAATTAAATGCCTTGTTTTTCTTGAAAATCATAGAAATATAATTAAAAATTTATTAAAATGGATAAAGCTCAGACTTGTGGATCTCCAGCATTACGAGTTGTTCAACTTGATTCATATGTTTTGGATAAAGAAATTGAAACATATTTAGAAACGCAGTTAAAAGAGCTGGTGTCGTATCTTCCAATTTCGGTAACTATTATATTTCAAAGATATGTTGCAGAAGTTAGAGTAATATTATCTGGAGTTTTATGGTTTTATAGAATATTTCGAGGATTTTCTCCAGGGCAAGAGATGATGGAAATCGCCTATAGGCATTACCCAAAAAAAATTGTTATTACACATTTTTTGGCAGTTATTATTTTACCATACATTCTTGAAAAGTTATCCGATAAAATAGAAGATCCAGAAAAGAAAGCTTTTATCCAAAAATTAATTCATTTCGGGAGATTACTTGAATTCTTTCATCATCTTTATTTCCTCAATAAAGGTGGATTTTCGACAATATGGGAAAGAATTTTACATTTAAAAGCTGAATATATTACTCCACCAACATTAGGTAAAAATTTATTATTCATGTAGCTAAAAGAATTGTTTTTAAATGAGTGTTTTGCAGGATTAATAAACTACACGTCTTTAAATCGAGAATTGTTATGGCATAGCTATCGTGATTTGTTATTGCTCGCATTACCACTCGGTCAGACAGCACGTCAGTTGTGGACTCGATGGCGTACCCGACGTGCTCTAAAAACGTCAGCTGCAGCAGCCACAACAACAAAAGATTTTTTGAAACAAAATATGAAACCATTTTCACCCATATTATGTTCCCGATGTGATAAAGCTGCAGTAATACCTGTTCAAAATCAAAGCGCAAATATTTTAGAACAATGTGGTCATATTTTTTGTTTATATTGTTATGATTCAAGGATAGAATGTCCAAAATGTGGGCTATCTCTTATCAAAGGAAAAGAGATTCGATTAAAAGGTTTTGCATATCATGTTGAATAATAAAGGCAGATTTTTTAGAAATTTTATTTAAACATTCCACTTTTTTTTAAATTATAACAATTTAAAAATGTCTTTGGAAGGACCGGTATAAAAATTGCTGTGCAAGAAAAAGAGAAAATTATTTAAAAAGAAATTAGCATCTTCTTTCTTGCACTCGGGTTTCTGAGCAATTTGCAGTTGGGGGTTATTAAAAAAATGAACATTTGCAAAAAAATTAGAATATTACCTAATCATCAAAAAAGATTTAAAAAAAGATGATCAAAAAAAATTTTACAAGTTGTTGAAGAAAAAAAATACATTTATAAAAAAAAACAGTTGTGACTGAAATTTATTATTTTTTTATCGCTAAGTGTAAGAATAAAAAAAGAAGAAGAAGATAAAGTATCAAAAAAATAATAGAAGTTCTTTTTGTTTATATTTAATGTTCATCACGAAGAGCATTGCCTCCAGAAACATTCATTGCAGATGTGGCAACCATGTAGAGAATACTCATTAAAACTATTAAGATGATGACATTGACACAAAGAATAATTGTATTTTTATCAAAATGTTGTTCGGCTGCTTCAACAATGGACTTGCGTCTTGTTGTTGATGAAGTTGATGGACGACGCATAATTAGTAATTTTTTAAAGCTGGATTTTATACTTTTTGAAAAATATACAAAAATATAAATCTATACACTTTTTTGATTGAAAAAAAGTGCAAACTGTGAGCTTTCAATGATACAGGTAGAGCTGAAAAAGATGAGTTACTTAGTTTCTTTCTTTGTCAATATAAAGGCTCAACGACGTAAATCTTTTTTTTTATTTTTCCAAAGAAATGACACGATATCCGCGTAAAAAAATTTATATATAAATTTCATGGGAAAATTTTTTAAAGTTTACTTTTTATTTATTTTTTGAAGTGTGACTGTTGAATTTAATAAAAAAAATATATTTAAAAAATTTTAAATCAATAATTTTGATATTCGAAAATGAACACTTTATCTCAATTAACAAAAAAGAGGTAAAACACGGAAGCTAATTTTTCTTTCCCCAATGGCTTGACGTTAAATCATGACAATGAACAGTTGGAAGGAAGCGCTTTTTTTCTTTGTTGCCCCTTAAAGCTTAATGCCATTATTTAACGACGTAAAAAATTGATCAAATGTCGTAGACAATCTTCATTTTTTTAACAACTTAAACTTTGTCAAAAAAACATTTTTTTTATTACGAAGGGGTTAACAAAAAAAAAGTAAGAGACAGTAATGTTTTTTTGAACAAAAAAATCATTTGGGCAATCATAGGGGCACAAAGATAGATAGAGAGATAAACACGAGATCCACAATGGTTTTGAAAAAGATCATTGGATAATTTGTCACTAAACAATTTAAAAAAGAATCAACAACTGCTTAACAATATAAAAAAAAAGATAGTTTCAATTTCATTGTTTCAAAATATCTTATTTTTTTGCAGAAAAAGAGGATCAAAGAAGACCTTGAAATGGGAATAATAAATAAGAATGAAAACATAATCAAACCTTTCACAAAGTAACAACAACAATAAAAAAAGCTAAGATCCCTGTCATCCATGAAAGATTTAAAAATATGTCAAATACGTTTAAAGTGAGGTGAGGGTTGATTACACAAAAATTAAGTAAGTCTCAATGCTGCTTTTTGAATGAATAAAAAAAAGAAAGAAGAAAAAAAAAACGTTATTGCTTTTTTTCTTCTTCTTGACTGATCTAAAGGGATATATCCCTTGAATAAAGACAATGCGACAACGTTCAGGTATAATCCGACCGCCTTTTTGATGATGGGAGAGAAAAAAAACAAAAAACTTAAAAATGCTTGAAGAACAACTGTTTTTGGTGACACACAAACAAATTTTTTTATTATCAACACTATTATATTCCTCCTTTTTTTCTTTCTTCTTTTTTTTTCACATTTTTTCGTTTTTTTGCCTTTGACACAATACATTAGCAGTAAACTTTAACTTTTGCATGAAACATAGATATATATATCTGGTTAACAGCAGTAATAAAAAAAGAGTAGATAACTTTTGATTGTTTTTTAACACATTGAAGTCACTGTTCAAATCAAAAATTTTTGAGAAAAAAATAAACAAAAAACAACTTGTTTTGTGAAACTTATATTTTTAAGAAGTTTAATAGAGTATGAACAAATTTATTACTTTCTTTTATTTTCTGAAAAATAAAGAAAAAGCATCATGCAATTAAAAAAAGCAATCAGGCTTATTCTCTTATGTGGTTAAAGAAGATCAAAGAAAAACGGCCGATCCATTTCATATTTATGATTTTTTTTTCAGTTTTTTATACAACGTTGAATCTGGATGCATTTTTATTAATTTATCACATGTGATAATTGACGTTCAACATTTCTAAAGTTTTAAGCAATACATTAAAAATTCAGAATTTTAACACATATTAAAGCTACAGTAATTGCTATAATATTTTGTTATGCCTTTATTTAATATTAATTTTTTGAGAATTTGTTTTCTTTTTTGTGTTTTAATCATTACTTTTTTTTTCATTAAAAATAAAATTTCATATAAAAAAAAGTAAAATACCACTAAATATCCAAAAATTTGTTCGAAAATTAAACAAAACTAAATTAATCTGACAAATCAGCTTAAAATAGATTTTTTTACTACTTTTTGTACTTGTCTTGTCCGACATCTTTCTTTTTAGTAATGTCTCTTTTTTTAGTAATCCGACGAACACGTTGAATTTTTTATTCACGCTTCGAAAGCATCTCTCGGGGGGTGAGGAGGTTCTATCCATCAAGACATTTTTTTATTGATTAACAAAGGCTTATATGGTGGTCAAAAAAATTTTTTTTGTGGTTTTTAACCCTTTTTTTGGGATTCATTTTTTTCTCCGAAATTTTTGTTAAATGCTTGTTCGACTTTGCTTTTTTTTCACTCTCAAACAAATAACAATTATTTGAAATGATCAAAAAAAATATTTTTGCGCATTGCAAAAAGAAAAGGGAGTCTATGTTGTCATTTTGATTATTTTCTGTAATTTCCTTTTTCTCTTACTTTTTGTTTTGTCTTTTTATTAGCTTGCAGAAAAAAAGGGAAAAAAAGAAAGTATATATTTTTGTGACCTTTCAAGGTGTTACAAAGTCACTAAATAAAACTTCCGAAACTTGTCGGCTTAATATTTATATATATTTTTTTCCCTTCCGTTCATAATTTTTAAACGTGCGTACGAGAACCGATCACTCTTGAAAAGCCATCGGAAAGGCTTCAACATTTTTTTTAGACAGTTTGTACAGTTTCAAATGATGGAGAGTGCCGCTTGTGCGATCGCGCAGTTGAGAGAGAAAAAGGGAAAGGGAAGAAAAATGAATATGAAAGAAGTAGAAAGTCGATGGAATGCGGCAAAGCAGCTTCGGTTGGTGGGACTTATGAGGTTGAGATTTTTCTATTTTCTTATTTGGTCACTTTTTTGTCTTCTTTTTCTTGCTTTTTAGAAACAATTATATTTTTATTTTGTGCTTTTTACTATAATTCATGGTTTACGTATAACATATAACAAAAATGTACTGTAATTAATTAATTAGCAATGAAAATTTTTTCATTAAAAAAAATAAAAATAAAAATACAAAGGTGAAAAACGATGACAAAAATAAGAGGAGAGAGAGAAGGAGGGAGAGAGAGATATGTTATGTTTCATTTCGCCAAAAGAGGCAATCTTTCAAATATTCTCAGCACCTTCCCTAGATTCAGAATAAGCCTTATTATGAATCTTTGAATCACCTCGATCATGAGCTTGACTGGCTGTTACACAATCTGTGCACGTTACAGTATCACGACGAAATTTAGCTGACGTTGGACATTTTTGTTCACGCTTTTGACCTTTCTTCGGAGAAGCTTTATCAGCTTTCATCATTGGAGATTGGCTTGTATGATCTTCCTGACCTTTAACAGCACGCCAATTTTCTTGATTTACAGCATCTTGCAGATCTTTAGCAATCCATGATCGACTTTGCTTGCAACTGTGTGACTTAAAATCTTTAAGTACACCACCTTCAAAACATTTTCGACGAATTTTCTTAGCAGATCCACGACCATTCAATTCATTTGAGCCTTTTCCAGACCCTTCTTTTACCTTCCCTTGCATGGGATCATGCATAAGCTTAGCTTCTTTCTTCCAAGAACAGCTTTTCTTTTCAGCATTTACATTACGGTAATCATATGAACATACAACATTTACAGTATTTAAAAAGCATACCTTTGGCTTTCGACATCTTCGATCAATTGGTTGAGCACCCATTACAGTATTCAACTTGTGTACTGTATCATCACGACGATATTCTTCTTTTGATTGATTGCAAAGCCTTTGCGAATCAACAGCAAATTCTTGAATAAAGTTTTTTCCAAAGAGAGATTCACCATGTGGAACAACAATAATCCATTGTTGCTTTAATTGGCTTCCAACTTGAACAAAAACCTTACTTTGACCAATTACCGGAATCCTTCCAGTATAGCTTTGAAGTTCAATCTCGGTTGGATGCATTTCTGGTTCACCAATTTCACGCCATACCTTTTTGCTTATCACCGATACAGCTGCACCACTATCGTGTTGAAAGCATACGGTAGTTCCATCAAGTTTAGCTTTAACTCTGATTGGAGGGTGATCTTCTTCATGCCTTGAAGAGATTGTATGTACTCCATAGATTCCATTCAAGCTTGAATATCCATCAGCAGATCTTTCCCGATCTTTTGGAGTTTCACCATCAGAATCATCTTCGAATTCAACTTGGTTTTGCTTTCTTGAACTTTTGCAAACTCTTGCAAAATGGTTTTGCTTTCCGCAATTCTTGCAATTCTTTCCATTTGCGGGACACCTTTCCTTCCCTGGTTGATATTGTTCGCCGCAAAACTTGCATTTTATTCCTTTGCCAATGACATTCATGCTGTAAGGTTTTACATTGGCATATCCGCCATCACCTTTAATTTCCTTTGCTGCTGCTTTGCCTTGTTCAAAGATAGATGCAAGATCTTGCACCTTTTGCATATTCTTCATTTCTGCAGATCCACCAGAGGTCATCAAGAATTGTCTTGTGTCATCATTGACTAATCCTTTCAAAACAGCAAGGACTCCGAAATCTTCGGCAGTCATTTCATTCAATCTGCATTGCTTGTAAAGTTGAGCCATTTGTGCAAAATATTCGTCCAAAGATTGACCAGGTTGCTGCTTTTCGTTGAAGAATTTAACACGTAAAGCGAAGAGATTTGGCTTCTTGCTGCATTTATCTCGAATCAATTCCATTAGTTCATCATATGGCATTTCACTCGGTTCCTTCGATGTCCAATCCATTATCTTCTCATACATATCAATTCCAATATGTTGAAGTAACGCAACAACTTTCAGTTGTGGATCAGAAATCTTTGCAGCTCCAAGATACATTTTGAATTGGGATTCCCAAACAGCAAATCTGCTTTTGGGATTGTATGCTTGTGGAGGCCATACAGTTGTTGGATTTACGAAAATTCTTTTCGTATCTGGATCCATATTCGTTGAGCTACCACTGCCTGTGGTCATTGCTTATCTTCAGTTGCTGCTTCTTTTCACGATCAATCGATCTACCAACTTTTTCGTTCTTCCTTTCTTCGTCTCAGCCTGAGATCGAATCTTCAGCACTCCTCGTCACCAATGAAATGAACGAATCCTCCGGATTGTTCAGTTAGATGTTAATAAATAAAGAAGAAGAAGATATTAGTTAAAGTTAGTTTTATTAAACAGCAACACACGCACCTGATCTGTAAGGCTGCGGTTATCTTACAATAAAAATACAAAGGTGAAAAACGATGACAAAAATAAGAGGAGAGAGAGAAGGAGGGAGAGAGAGATATGTTATGTTTCATTTCGCCAAAAGAGGCAATCTTTCAAATATTCTCAGCAGGGAAGAAAAATGAATATGAAAGAAGTAGAAAGTCGATGGAATGCGGCAAAGCAGCTTCGGTTGGTGGGACTTATGAGGTTGAGATTTTTCTATTTTCTTATTTGGTCACTTTTTTGTCTTCTTTTTCTTGCTTTTTAGAAACAATTATATTTTTATTTTGTGCTTTTTACTATAATTCATGGTTTACGTATAACATATAACAAAAATGTACTGTAATTAATTAATTAGCAATGAAAATTTTTTCATTATTTGTTAGAATTTCTTTGATTTATTTTAACGCTTAAACCACTTACATTTATTTTTTGTATCGTCTTTGCTACTGCTTTCTCTCTCTTATTTCATCCTTTTAGTTCGGAAAACTTTTTATATAAACCAAAGTTACGTAGTTTTGTCTTGCCCTCAGGTCGGGGGGCCACCATCAAAGTTTTGTATATATTTTTTTCTTTCAATCATTTGACTTGACTTGCTACCTTTGCTACTGGCCATTGAAGGGGTTGATTGAATTGACAAAAATATTAAAAAATTAGTCGTCGACACAAGGATGAGGGAGAGTTGCGCAAGACACGCACGAGGATAAAATCAAAGGATCGCTGGACGACCGTGGTTTGCAATGTCCGTCGATGATGATGAAGAAGTTGCTGACTGACCACAACCACAAAAAGTAACGTGCTTGTTTTTCATCACCTTCATCGTCTTCTTCGTTTTTTTTTCTCCCTTTCTCGATCCTGAGCTGTTTTATTGCATTTACTCAACAAAATAATACAATACTTTTTCTTTTTTATTGTTGCGTGAATATCAAATTTATGTCACTTTTGTAACAGAATTCCCCCTTTTTTAAATTTGATTAGGTTCCGGCTTGGAAATTTTTGTAATGTACTCAATTTTTTTACATTTTTCTTTTTTTGGAATCACTTAATATATTTTTAAACTGATTATCAAATTTCAAAATATGATATCATTGTTCTGTGCACTTTAGTATGGTTTCGTTCAACTGTCTATAAACACCCAGCTTTGATCCCGCTTTTTACATGACAAACAAATTTACTTGTTTGTGATGATTTAAGTGCATTTTTGTCTTACCCAAATTTGGTTCTTTCTAAGGTTGTTTTTCATACCTTCATACTTTCATACCGGTATTCTTTTTTATCAGCTTTTTTAAAATTTTTAAATGCTTGTTTTAAAGATTAAGGAAGTTGCTTCAATGACCTAAGCAGCTTTTCCCTCATGGGTAAGAAACTTGTTTTTTCCTAGATTTCCAAAAAAAAAGTTAGTTCCCCCTTTTTTCATCGTTAAAGCTGATCTCCTTTCTGAAAAATGAACACGATTGCATTCCTTTAAGCTTAAATGCTTCCATGACTTGAGACAAAGATGGTGCGCAGCAACGGTTTATGTCTTCACAAAATGCGATTTGCTTTGCCTTTTTTTCATCTCCTTTTTTTAACCCGACCTCCCAAAGTTTACCTTGAGTTAAAGCGCCTTCGTTTGGACAAAATAATAATTTTTAAAGTTTATCTTATTTTAAAATTTTCTAAAAAAAATTTCCAAAATTTTTATTTTTTTGTATCCTTTGAATAAAATTTTGTTCAAATTTTTTGTTAGCTCTTTTTTTTTGATTACCACTATTGTTTTTTTTTTGTTCTGCTTTTTCTATATTTCTCGCTCACGTAGATGATGAACGGAGGATCACAAAAAAGAATTTGTCTCGTAGAAAGGGAAAAGACTGTTTTTTTGCTCACTTTTGCGCATCTTAGACGACTACTATATCTTGTCTTCACAAAATGAGTTAAGAAATGAAGAAAGAAAAGGGTGACCGTTTGAACGAAGAACAAACGCACGCGCTGGTCATTGTTGTTTTCCTTGTTGGAATTCTTATTTTTCTTTCTTATATTTTTTTCTGACGGCAAAGACACGATTTTCGCAGATTTTTTTTTTGGTTTTCGGTTTGCAAAAATAAACGACGACTTCTTTAAGCAGAAGGATATTGTATGTTTGCTTTTAAAAATGACTAAAAATAAGCAAAAAAAAGTTTATTTGTGATTGGTTATATTAAAAAAACAGTTTAGAAATCATGATTTTTTGGAAAAAAATGTTGCATGAATGTTTCAAAATTGCATGAATCTTCGTTTTCGAAAACATACAGTCTTTTTCATTCCAAAATAAAAATCTTGTTAAAATTAAGATTAACCTTTTAGGTCAGTCACTTAGTTTATAACCAAATTAAGTAAAGAAAACGCCAAAAAAGTGTGGTGCTTGTCAAATTGATCCTTGCCGACAGTATAAAAGCTTGCATTTGCGAGCACCCCCCTCTTTTTTCAAATTTCCCTTAATGTTTACTCAAAACGCTCCGGTCACTCTCATCATCATCTTTTGGTAGTATGCACCTTCCACTTTTTTTATATTTCTTAAGTTTGCCCATAGGTGGTGACAGTTAAAAATGTAATGAAAGAAAAGAGAAAAGTTTTTTCCTCTCTCATTAACCTCCGTGGTTCAGCAATTATATTTAAAAAAAAGTTACGAAAGAAAATCAAAATAATTTTCTACGTAACATATAAACTTTCGGAAAACAAATTTCGTTCTATTACAAATGAATAAAAATGCAATGCACAATAATAACTTAACTAAACTAATATCGTGAAACATAATTTGTAAAATGATTACTGTAACTTTTCAACAATACTATTATTATTTTAGACAGAGTGTAAGCAATGCGATGTTAATTTCTATTAAAAATTTATCCAACTTACGACAATAAAAAAAGAATTTCATTTTGTCATTGAAAGTTTACAAAATTTTTGTTATTTTAAAAAAAGTCAAACAAAAAGTAATTTAAAATGGTAAATATACGATGGACGCATAAATGCATATTTTTAATATTTATCTTGGTGTACGTAAGGCTGAATGTTGCTGAATCAGATATCAATGATTTATCTGATAATGATATTAAAGTACTTTCTCCATCACAATTTCCTCCAGTTTTAAAAGTATCTTTTTTTGGCCTACCGTTTTTTGTGGAAATACACTATTATAAAAATTTAAGGTAAAATCGACAGAAGGATACTTGCCAGAATTGTCCGAAGTTGGAACAACTGTGAGAATATCACCATCATTACATGCAGATTCCTTACAAATTTTAGTCGATGATGAAGATTTAGTAATTATAAAAAATTTAAAAATTTTCTCTAACCTATAAATTTAGAAACCTGGAATGCCACCAGCAATTTATCAATATGTTCTAACTGGGTATGGAGCAGAAAAATTTGCTGTTGATCAAAGGGGCTATTTATATTTGAATGATCCAGATATTGATGCAGATTCTGATTCATCAACTTATCAACTTCATGTTCAAGCTCGAGAAGTTGATACTGAACCAATCCGGAGTTCTGAACCAATTTCTATTACAATTCATATTATTGATGTGAATGACAATCCACCAACTTTTGCTTCACCAATTTTCACAGCAAATGTTTCTGCAAGTGATCCAAGAGAAAGAACGGTCATGCAAGTAAGCTTTTGAAAGTGAACACAAAGATTTTTGACTAATTTTTTTAAAGATTGAAGCAAAAGATCTTGATGCTGGAAAATTTGGTAAAATTACCTACCGAATCGGACAAGTTACGGGTGCTCCGTATCAAGCTTTTCGATATGATGAACAAACTCATGAACTTCGTGCAACTGGCCCGTTAAATCCAGGAGAGCAATATCAAGTTTTGTTGGAAGCAATGGATGGCGGAGGACTAATGGGAAAAACTGTTGTACTCGTATCAGCAGTTGATGATTTTGATCCCCTTACAGCAGCAAATATGGGAGCATCACTTGGTGCTGCGGCTGGTGCAGCTGCAGCAACCGCCGGTCAGAGTGTTGTTTCACCTCAGCCAATTTCTGGGGGTATTACAGTTCCAGCTTTTCGACAAACTATTGTACCACAGCCTATCTTAGAATATACCGAAAATTCCATAACACCTGCGCCATTACTACCGCTTGTTAGTTTTACACCAGCTTCACTTCGAAGAACAACCCTTGAAGAAACAACAGAACCCGTTCAAACTTTGGTTACTGAAATTAGCGAAGCAACACCTCCAAAAGCTATTGTTGCAGTTTTAGGTGATGATGAAACTCGATCAAAAGTTTATTTCATTATTGCAGACGGTAATGAAGAAGGCAAATTTGCTATTGATCAAGACAGGTTTGAGATTGATCATTTGAAATTAAAAACTAATAAAAAAATATCCTTTAAGTGGAAAGATAACAACTGTTGCGGAATTTGATCGGGAAGAAACTGATATGTATACTTTACAAATTGAAGCTCGTTCACGTTTTCCTGATCAAGCGTTGTATTGGACAATTCTTCAAGTTGCTGTTACAGATGTCAATGACAATGCTCCAGAATTCTTAGATCCCCAACCAATAACTCTTCATATGAGTGTTGATGATTTAAATGAATTTGGTCCAAATATGAAAGTTGGAACATTACGTATCCGAGATTTAGATGCTGATGATAATGGACGAGTTACCCTTAGAATTGTACCACCAATGAATCGATTATTTACAATTAATAATCAAGGAGAAATAAATGTCAATGGAGAATTTACAACTGAACATTTTGGGGAACATCGAATTTCAGTAATTGCTACAGATCATGGTGATCCTCCCCTGGAAACCCGAACAACAATCAGTGTTTCCATTGATGGAACATTTATTACTCAAGCAACTCAAAATCCTAATGAAGTAAGAATTAAAATTCTAAAAATTAACCTAAAATTCATTTTAAGATTGATAATAATTACGAGGAAGAAGAAGAGACAGAATCAACATTCTTCACTCGGGCGACTTTACCAACTTTCTCTACCGTACCACCTCATATTACTAATGGAGTTTCTTCATTCCCAATTCCAACAACGAATTGGCTTCCTTCAAGTATTTCTCAAACAAAATCAACTTATCAATCGATAAAACCATTAACGAATCAAGGACAAACAAAAATTCCATTAATTCCAACTCGGCCAGTACCATCTCCAACTCCAGGAGTGCCATCCCCTCGACCCTCTCCACCACCACAAAGAATTGCGCCAGTTTTTTCAACACCAGTTCTCAGTGTTATGGTAGAAGAAAATGAAGGAGAATTAGAGTTAGCAACAGTTGAAGCACATTATCCTGATAATCAACCTGGAACAATAACATATGTCATGCAAGCTGGTGATCCTTCATTGTTTAGTGTAAGCAGTTTTACTGGCACAATAACATTATTAAAGCCCCTTGATGCTGAAGCTGACCAAGAATATGTTGTTAAAATTGGTACTGCTGAAGCAGCTGCCTTAGCAACAGATTCAAATCTGCCACATATTGCAACAATTACTGTTAAAGTTATTGATGTCAATGATTGGATTCCTAATTTTGAAACAAATAATTATGCATTTGCTGTAAACACGAAAACTGAACCGGGTACAATTATTGGACAAGTTGCCGCATTTGATCAAGATAGAGATGTAAAAATTTCAACCTTTTACATTTTTTTAGAATTTGCCAAATTTCAGGAACCAAACAATAAAATTCATTATAAATTAATAACCAATGATGGAATGGAAAAATATTTTGCAGTTAATGGTGAAAATGGTCTTATCACTCTTAACAGAGATGTCAAAGAATTTGTTGGAGAAAAGATTACGGTAAGTTACCGAAGAAAGCAAACTCTTATTAAAATTTGCATATTTTAGCTTCGCATTGAAGCTTCTGATGAAGGCGAACCACCGCAATCGACACAAGCTGATGTCGTTATTGATATTGAACCAAGTGAATCAGAAGTTATTCCAAAATCAGAAGGTGCTGATTTTTCATCGAATCCCGAAAATGGTGCAATTCAATTTTCATTACGAAATTATACGTATGAATTGTTTATAAATAATTTTATCCGTCCCTTATTTTTTCTTATTTTTAGTGCCTCAATATCTGAAGCAGTCCGGCCACCACATTTAGTTCAAATTCTTACAGTCCTAAATAAACCAGCTGACACAAGATTTATTATGTGTAATATAATTTCAGGAAATTATAGAGGTATCCTTTTAATGTCCATGTGACAATTGTAAATTCCGAAAGATTTATAGGCGCCTTTTCTGTGTCACCTGGTGCAGATGGTAATTGTGAGCTACGGACACAAATGCAGCTTGACAGAGAGACCGTTGAACGTTACCTTTTAAATATTACTGTAACATCTGGACATCAAACAGATTTTGCACTCATTTCAATAACTGTTTTGGATGCAAATGATAATGCCCCAAGATTTGTTTTCTCAAATGGCTTAGATTTATCAACATATTTTGGTGGAGTCGCTTCAAATGCTGGGCCATTTACAAGAATTTTGACAGTTAAAGCAGAAGATGCTGATCTTGGAAATAGTTCTCTCATTCAATATGAACTTGATTCACTTTCAGTTGATGCAAAATATTTTACAATCGATAAATGGAATGGCGAAATTTCAACCAAACAAAGTATGGAAGTTCTTGTATCTCGAAATCGAAGAAATTTCTTTGAAATGAGAGTTATCGCATCTGATTCCCCAACAAGTGGTCAACAACTTTCTGCAAAAGCTGATGTCGTCATAAATGTCGTCTCTGAACAACATCGCTTCTTAACTGTAATTAAAGGAAGTCAACCACAACAAATGCGCTCACATGAAGATGATATGGTTAAAGCAATTAGACAATTTACGGGTCTTTGCACTTTAATTACACTTGAAAGACTTGAAGAAGTTTCCGGCTCAGATGATCCAATGCCGACTCTCCGTGGTGTATGGTATGCTGTTAATCCATCTACGAAAAAGATATGTAAAAAACAAGAATTTCGAAAATTATTTGAATCCTCAACGCTGGATCTCATTGCTGGGAAACTTAAGCCTTGGTTCACTTTGGACCGAATTTTGGAACATGCAAGTGCATTATCTGGAAATGGATTTGATGGTGATTTGGATTTGGATAATATTCCATGGATTCCAAGTGACCTACAAACAACTTCCGTCGTTTTAATTGTTTTGGCAATTGCAATTGGATTAATTGCTGTTTGCGGTCTTTTTGCAATTTGTATTTGTTGGGCTCGATACAGGCATAAACAATCAACTGCATATAATGCTCATCCGACAATTCATCAAATGCCAAAATATGGTGCATATTATTTACAAGCCGGTGCAACAATTGAAAGAGATAAAAATTATGAGACTCAAGTTTGTACTAATTACTGTTACGAAAGTAATAAATAGTTTTTTTGCAGATGCTAGAACTTCCGATTAGTGATGAAGATTTTACAATGAAAAATAGTTCAATGCGTTCAAGTGCGCCTGGAATTGGAAGACCACAACCTCAACGTCGTGGTGGAATGATGAGAGATGATGGATATGGAAGAGATGACACACATTCGATTAATACTGTACAAGATCACCATCTTCATAGCAGACAACAACAAAATCTTAACACTCGACCATATGGTCGTCAACATTCTGTTCATGATGAAGGAGATTTTTCAATTGAAGAAAGTATGTATGCCATAAATACTCCAGGACGAATGGATCCTGTTACAAAGTAAGTGATATTTTGATAGAAAGGGGGTCAGTTTTGCACCGTGTTGTTATTGGGGGCTTTTTATATCTTTTATGCTTTGGGTTGATATTAACAAATGCTTAAGACAACTTCAACCACTTCATCCTATGGTTATTCCAACACCAGACTATCCGCAAAGCAATTCTTCTGACAACAATCAACGAAAAAGTTTTCTGTAAACAGAAATCTTTCAAACACACACATCCACACACAAAAAATTTAATCTATGATCGCAAATTATCTTCACGTGTTTATACATATATATTTTTGCACAAAAAAAACTTAACAAATACTGAAAACCATATTTTTCTTCTTCTTTTGGTTGTTTCACATTTAAATAATTAATTATTAACATATTTGTTTCCTAAAGAAATTTCAAAATGTTTAATAATTTTATTTAGATATCTCTACTGAGATAATATTGAATAATGCTTCTTCCTTCCTTCTTCCTTCCTCCAACATTCAACATCAAAAATAAAATAAATTAATAACTTCACTTCACTTCTTTCAATGTTATATTTATTGTTCCTGATTCAGGAAATCTCATATCTTAATTCTCCTTTTTTTCCCTCATAACTGGTTGTAAGAAAAGATAAATATATTGGTTGTTAAATTATTTTAATTTATTGTTAAATATTTTTTCTTTGTCATCATTGTTTTGATCTTCGTCACCTTCTTTTTTACTGCTTTTTTAAAAATTTAATTTTTGCAAACATTTAAAAAAAAATCATTTCTTAGCTTTTTTTAAAGATCGAATTTACAGTATCTTTCATATTATTTCTCTAACAAACTTTTCTGTGCGCAAGTTGTTAAGTTTTTTTATTATTTATTTATTTATTTAATTTATATATATTTATTTTTTGCTCAATTATCCTGTGAATTCTGCCTTCTTTTTGTTCGCCATTACTTCTAAAAAGATATACGATCAGAGATGGTATATTATTAATTTGACTGTTTTTTTGTAGATTTTTTTATTTTATATTTAAAAACAATAAAGAATTCAATTTTCAATATTCCAAACATAGAAAAAAATTCATATATAAAAAGATTCAAAATAAAAAAGCAAACATATATTTACAATGAGAACAAAAAAATTAAAGCAGCAAATTTAAAAGAAAACATATAAACAAAGAAATGCCCGAAAAATCATAACCTCAATAAAATTTAAATAATTTTCCTCTTTTTTGAAGATGGTGAATTTTGAGGAAGCGCTTTTTTGGCTTTTGATGAGCGCACAAACTTTTGTGATGGACATGATTCAGTACAATCTGAAGAAGATTCAGCACAACTGACATGAAGATTTTCATTATCGGGGAAAGCAATCGTCAACTGAAAAATATAATTTGACTTTCAGAAGTATTACACAAAATGCTAACCTCATCATCATTATCAATGTCGCATAATGCGACCAAATAACAGTATAAATTATTTTTGTAAATGCAAAATTTGATTTCACAATTTGGTCGACATGATGGTAAAATTTCATGTGCAAGTCCTCCATTTCTTCCTTTCATTTCAATGATAATTGGTTCAGACAAAAATGAAAGGCTATAATAAAAATAATAATTAGTCATTTTTATATATATTTTCATACCTTAAATTACGATAACATGTACAATAATTTTTGGCATCTGTCATATATGCAGCAATACCATTGACACCAATAACTGGTTGACCTGCTTTAATTGTAAAACCGGCCAGGACTCGACCTGCTTGACCTTTTTTGATAACTGCCCATCGCATTCTTCCATCATAAATCAGTTTACCAATTTTGGAAGTTTCATAAGCAGCAGAATTCTAAAAAAGCTTGCCCAATAATTAAAGAGTTTTAAAAAAATTCGGTTTGGTACCTCCAAAAGGAATTTCCATTGAAGTTCTAATGCACCAGAAAGTTTTAACTCATGACATTGTTTAGTTTTAAAATCGAGATGTTCAAGATTCAAAGTATACTTTGCAACTAAATCTTGTGCTTCTGAAGGTGATATGGGTAAGCGTTTTCCTTCACAATCAGGACAACAATATTCATCATCACTATTGGCATATTTTTCTGCTTTTAAACATTTGATATGCTTCCAAATTCTACAAATTTACTGTCATAATCTTTTACAATTTTAAAAAAGCAGTTTACCTGCATTTTTCGCAAAATATTGTTTGTTCTTCTAAATGATTAAAACCACAAATACATTTTACTGGACAGTTATCAGGATCAACTAGTTCATCTTCAACATCATCTTGAACTTCATTTTCAACATCATCTTGAACTTCATCATTCTCCTCCTCCTCGTCTTCCACTATCATTTCAGATGTGGCATCTTCAACAACTGGCTCATAACTTGTTTCAATAAGAAGCTCAAATTCTTCTTCTTCCGGTGATTCTTCCGTAATTGCATTTTCATTTTCTTCTGACTTTACATTTTCATTTTCCTTTTCGTTGCTTTCAATATTTCTATCAATACTTTCTTCAACAGTTTCATTTATTATTATCTCATCCTCTTTTGTTGGAGATGTTTCAATTATATTGGGAGTAATGATAGGTTCATTTTCAATTTCATCTTCATTTGTCATATCACGAGTTTCAACATCTCCATCTGAACAAACTGGCATTTCCACGAGTGAAGGCATTTCAATATTTTCTTGAATCACTTCAACCTGATCTTTTTCTTCTTCTTCGTTGCGGTCATTTTCAAAAATTGATTGTATTTCAGCAGTTGCTGGATTAGATGTAGAAGCTTCAGCAGGACTAATTTGTGTCAAGCTACTTCCAGGAACAAGATGGTTAGTACTGATTCCGCTAATAATAGATCTTCCCTGATCTTTTTCATCTTCTTTGTTGCGTTCATTTTCCAAACATGTTGGATTTTCTGTCAATGCATCTGTTAAAATTAAATGTGGTGTAGAAGCTTCAACATGACTAATTTGTGTCAAGTTACTTCCAGGAACAATTTGACTAGTACTGATTCCGCTTACAGATCTTTCCAAACGTTTTTGCTTTGCTTTTTGTTCAACTTGTTTTGCTGCAGATGTCGAAGAATTTTTCATTTGAATAAGATGATTGACATGAAAATTATTACAACTTCTGCTGAGATTTTCATTTGATTTTCGTTCAAAAGATTTTGAAGATCCTGCTTGGGATGTAACATAATGAGAAGAAGAAGTTGATGATGATGGAATGGCGTTAGAAGGTTGGTTAAGACTGTTAATACCAAAGTCGCTATTATTATTGTAAAAAGATTCTGTTGACAAAGTTGACGAAGAATTGAATGTCGAAGGTGAAAACGAAGATGAAGGTTGAGAATTCAAAAGATTTCGAAGGTTGAAATTGTTATAAGTAATGTTATTACTGTTATTATTTAAAACATTTTGGGGAATTTCGAATGGTGGAAGATTTAATGAATTATTTACAGGAAGAGTTGGAAGTAAAAGTTCTGAACCAAAAATATTATTGAATGGTAAACTGTTTATGTTCATTCCATTATTATTGCTTCTATTAAATGAAGATGATGATAACGATGAAGATGATGAAACATTTCCAAATAAATAATTTTCCAATGGCAATGTCGAAGACGGTAGAAGTCCACTTTGTAATGAAGGTTGAAAATTTTGGAAGTTTTCGTTGACTGAATGCCTTTGCTGGGTATATCTTGAAAGAAGATTTTCGAAAGGTAATGTTGAAGAAGATGGTTGAGGTTGATAATTTTGAAGCGGAGAAATTCTGTTAAGATGGGATCCCATTACATTTTGAAGGTTGACATCTTTGTTCAACAATCTTGAATTTCTATCTTTTTGATCATAGGGTGTTGAAGATTTTTTTGAAAGGCTTTCTCGAGCTTCTGCCATCAATGAATTTCTTCTTTCAGCAATAACTTTTTCAATAAGTATTGAAGGTGGTATTAAGCATGCAAGAGTTGATGAAATAAGATTCAATGAACTTGGTAAAGGATAAGGTGTTAAGGGATTTGCAATAAAAGAAGTATTTGGTCTTTCAAAATAAGAGCGGCCATTATGAAATGATAAAATTAATAAAGGGGGTTGACTCCAATGATCATTAAAAAATGAATGTGGATTAGTCATGATTAATCTTCTGATTGGTTCAAAATATTCAGGAGTTCTAAATGCCGAAATTGCACCACGAGATTGTAACGTCTTTAAAAATGATAAATGAGAGCAAACAGGATTTCCTTGATCCAAAGCAAATCCAAAAGTATTGGAAGGAAATTGAGGGAATTCTGCGAAGACACAAGAAGTACCTCCTTGAAAAATTGGTGTGTACCCAATGAAGAAAAAATTTTCAATTGCGGTTCTTAAATCTGTGGATTGCTCATTCAGTTTGTTTAAGCCAAGCTTCGTAAAAACATTAATTTCAATATCAAATGAAACATTATTTGTTTTTGGAGGTAATATATTATTAAAACGTAATGATATTAAATAAACCCATGTTTTTGTACACTCTTGAATTTTTTCAATAAATAATTCCGGAGAGATAGAAGGGGCAACAAGAGGCTGTCTGTTAATAAATCTAAAAAATTTTTATTAAGATTTTTATACTGTACTTTTAGTTACCGTACCTTCCTTCTCTAATTGGAGCAATAAATGAACAAAGTTGAAGAAGAATAATTGGGGAAATATCAGATAATGCACAAGCAAGTGCAAATGTTTCTGTAAGGCTTCCATTTGTAGTAAGATGTAATGCAAACCAAATATCACGTTTATAAGTAAAATAAAATAACTTATTAAGCTTGTTCTTTGAAACATTCTCAAAAAGTTTTGCACATTCTTGTGAAAAAGTATCAAATGGCATAATTGGTGATAAAAATAAACAGATAATAAAAAGTACACGACCAAGTCGTCGACTATGAAATGAACCCCATTTTTTTGATGGATCAAGTGTATTTTGTTCAAAAAAATTTTGATATTCTTGAATTCTCATAAAGGCTTCAATATCTCCATTATAATTTGATTTATTTTGAAGTGTAAGAAACATTGAAGATAAATATGAAATGATATTACTTTTATCAATTAAAGCTGGGTCAACATTTAAGGTTTGAAACAGTAATTGATCATCAATAATACAATCCAAATATTGTCGGGTAAGACCATGAAATTCTTGCCCTTTTAAGAATATTCTCATTGTTAAAAAAACTGTTTGTGGATAATCAGGTGTAATTTCATTTATTGAAGTGGGAACGATAGGAACTATTGCATTATTTTGTACAATTGATTCTAACATGATTACTGTAAATTTGAAAGTTTTTTTTTTGAAAATGTAATGAAAGTATTCCTTACCGGAATTCAGTATTGTTCGTGGTTCATCGTCGCCATATTTTATTTCATCTGATATCAAAGCATCATCTTTAAGAAACATTGGAAGGCAATATTTAGGTAAAGCTGTAGCAACAGGTCGATCGTATCGTGAAATTATTTGTGTCGACAATGTTAATCTTGTCAGCACCTACAAATCAATTTTTAAATTTCATATCCCGTCTTCCTAGGTCTCTTACCAAATCCTCATTTTCTACTGATGATGTCATCGTTGAATTATCACTTTTATCTCATCGGCTTCTGAAATTTGAAACATTAAAAATTTGTTTTTAATTTTCAAAAAGTGAAAATTATCGCGTGATTGACACGTAAGCTAAGAAAAAGTATACAGTAAAAATTGACTATAAAATTGCTATTATTACAAAAAATGACTTAATGTGAGACACCGTTTAAGCATAAAATTATTAATATTAAAAAACGCACCATCGGAGAAGCTTGTAACTAACGCCTGTCTGTCTTCATATTTTTTTAACATAACAGAGACAGCCACAGCCATAGGCTCATGCCTTCTTTTACACAATCAATGAATTTTTTTTTGTTTTTTATTGCTAACTCGTAAAAAAGAAAAGGGTAACCTTGGTTAGGCAAAAATCTTACAATTTTTAATAAAAAGATTTTCCAAAATTAAAGACAAAATTGATGAAAAAATTGAAGATTTATCCATGACATAAATCCTTTTTTTTTTTAAAAAAATACAATATTAGAAACAAGAAAAAAGTAAAAAAAAATTTCTAACAGCTGCGGAAAGATAAAAAAAGACATTTTTTGAACCAGGGCATGCCCTCTTCTTTGCCTCATTTTCTACAAACACCCTAAAAAAAGTCTCGACCCGAAAAAATATTTTTTGCACTAAAAAAAATTAAAAAAGTACAATTTTTTAAACTTTTTTATAAAAAAACATTAGTTTTTACTATTATTATGGAGGTATCAGTAAATGATAATGTTAAGATTTATAATCTCAGTAAAGGGGATTCAATTCCAGAGGTAATAATTTACTTTTTTTTGAATAACTTTAACCAAAAATACTTTAGTGGGTTTCTTCAAAACGACGACGAAAACTTGAAAAGCAACACATTGGATTTCGTCGAAGTATTAGATTAATTCAAGATTTTGAATTTCCTGATGTTGCTACTACAATTTCTTTAACACCAAATAGTCGATATATTGTTGCTGCAGGTGTTTATAAACCCATGCTTCGATGTTATGATGTCAATGAACTTTCATTAAAATTTGAACATGGTCTTGATGCACATGCTTTAAAAATTTTACCTATTAGTGAAGATTATTCAAAGGTTTGATTAAATGCTTTTTTGATAAGTATTAATAAAGTATTGTTTCAGACAATTGTACTTGAAGAAGAACGATTCATGGAAATTTATTCAAATGGATACCGATATTATCGTTTTCGATTACCTAAATTTAATCGGGATATGGCACTTTGTCGTGAAGCCTCTGATCTTTTTGTTGTTGGAGCAGGGTATTATTTTCTTTTTGCATAAACCTTTTATAATGAAAGTTTTACAGAAGTGAAATCTATCGTTTTAATCTTGAACTTGGACAGTTTTTATCTCCATTAGAATCAGAAGCCAAAGAACTCAATTGTTGTGTTGTAAATGATTATCATCAGTTATTACTTTGTGGTTCAAATGATGGCCGAGTTGAAGCGTTTGATCATCGTGATCGAAGCCGTGTTGGAAGTTTAGATTGTTCACTTTCTTCATTAGTAAATTATGATTTAGAAGGTGATCTTGGGTAAAATTTTAAATTATCAGTAGGTTAATAATATTCGGATTTTTATAGATTGACTCAACAAATTACTTCACTCGCTTTCAAAGATGCTTTAACTTTTGGTGTTGGTACAAGTACGGGACATGTATGTGCTCATCAACATTATTGTTTATTTTAATCTTACTGTTTAGGTTTTGCTGTATGATTTACGATCAACGAAGCCTCTTCTTGTTAAAGATCATCAAATGGGTTTACCAATTAGAAAGCTTGATTTCCTCAAAGATGAAGGAACTGTTTTAAGTATGGATTCAAGAATTCTTAAATTTTGGGAAGAAGATACTGGAAAACCAATTGGTGCAATTGAACCTGGTGAACCCTTGACAGAATTTGTTCGTGTACCAGATTCAGGTTAATTTTATCTTTTTTCTTCTTTTTTTACTTAATAACTTTTTAGGATTATTATTTTTTGCTGCTGAGACTCAACAAATGTTACAGTATTTTGTTCCTTCACTTGGCCCAGCTCCGAAATGGTGTTATCACTTGGAATCAATTGTTGAAGAACTTGATACCGTTGAAGCTCCAGCGATATATGATGATTATAAATTTGTTACTCGTGAAAATTTGGAAGAAATTGGTTTGGATCATCTCATTGGAACAAATCTTCTTCGAGCTCATATGCATGGATTCTTTATTGATTTCCGTCTTTATAACCGGGCTAAAACATTAACCCAACCACAAGCTGTTAAAACTCAACGTCGAAATAAGGTTGGTATAGGTTTTGGTTAAAGCTTCGCATGCATTTGTTTTTACTGTGATTTTTAATGTATTACTATAATAATGATATATTTTTAGCTTCGCGAAACAATGGAAAAACAAAGCACAGCAATTACATCTTCAAAGAATATTAAAGAACCAAAAGTTAAAGCAAATAAAGCCTTGGCAGTTCAACTTCAAGCTACAAGCCTTTCGGATACGAAGAATAAGAAACAAAAAGAACAAGTAACATAAATTTTACATTCAAAAATTTTCGCTTTATTAAAATTTCAGGCTAAAATTGCATCCAAATTACTTACAGATGATCGATTTGCATCATTATTCGAAAATACTGATTTCAATGTTGACGAGAATAGTGATCATTTTAAACAAATGTCAAAACGTGCAAATCTTCGTAAATCCAAAATTCGAAAAGACAGTGAAGGAGACGATACAAGTGATGATGAAGAAGGACCAAAAAGTGGACTTTTTATGGATGATGAACCTATTGAAGATAAAGAAAGTGATGATGATATGGATGATGACGATGATAATAGCGAAAGTAGTGAATCAGATGACAATGAAGATAAAGAAGAAAAAAATGTCAGTGTTGAAGCAGAATCAGAGAATGATGAAGAAGAAATTGTTGAATCAAAAGTAAAAAGGAAACCAACTGGATTTAAATTTGTTTCTGTTGATACACGTCGTCAGCTGAATACTTTAAGAACTGGTGAAAAAGAACTGGATGAAGTAAGTTTTTTTATCAGGATTTAAAAAAATTCTTTTTGCAAAAGCTTGCTGCATTTTAATTTCGGGCTTGGATAGTCCCGAGGAAGGCGGTATGACTACAGTCTAAAATTTGCATGACTACAAAACCTTTTTTTTATAATTTACATATTCACGCTCTGATGTGCAAGAGACATTGCAATTTTTTAGCAAAACGATAAAAATATATTGAGGATTAATTTTGCTAATAATTTATTAGCTAACAAATAAACAGTAGCATCCAATGTAATTTTTTTTAATTCTAAATTACCGTGACTATAAAATAACTTAAAATAATAGCTTATTAATTTCGCTAATTTTGCTTTTCAAAAGTTCATGCTGATTTAAAAAATTTTTAAAAATCATCTCAATAAATCTTAACTGATTTATTATTAACAGTTATGAAGTGATAAATAATTTTTATGAGCGTTGAAAGAATCTTTAAATTATTATTTTACTGAAAATTTAAATTGTGCTTTATTCAAACGTTTTTTTAGGGAAATGATCAAACATTTGGAGCTCGTCGAAAAACTCTTGATAAAGAAGCTGCATCACTTATTGAAATTGATGACACTCCATTTGGATCTAAGTCTATTACTTTTACTATTAAAGGTAAACGTTTGTGTTATTTGTATAATTTTCCGAAACTATTTAAAACCGTTTTTCAGATGATGATAAATCTCGTCGTCAAGAAAATCAGAAGAAACATCTTGAAGAACGTCGTGCCATGCATAGATCTGCTGATTCATTTATGAAAACTCTTCCATCATCACTTCGAGGACGTGGTGGTCGTCGAGGCCGTGGTCGAAAATAAATTAATATTGTTAATTTTTGTTGATTTTTGTTGTTGGTTGAAAAAAAATAAAATTAGTTTTAACAAATTGAACAATCTTTCTCGGTAAAGTAAAAATTAAAGTGAACTTAATATTGCTGTTTTTAGATTATTTTCTAATTATTATTAAAATAAGTTCCATTTTGAACTTTAACTCTAATTGATCTTAAGCAGTCAAGAATTATTACAATGATGTACGAAACTTGCCAATTGTTGTCGATGTTTTATGAGTTGCTAAAATATTAAAGAAAATATTTTTGTATAATTTTTGTTGAAATTTATTAAAACTAAAATTAGGTATTTCAAAAATTATCTTTAGAACATGTAGTGTTCGAAGTCAATAAAATGGCTGGGCACAAAAGAAAGAGTACAAACAACCTCCGGTTTTTTTATTGTTGTAGATGGAGAAGAAGAATTGCGAAAACCCTTAGAGACATTTTTCGATAAAGCTAACTGAAATGAAAGACAGGAGCATGCTCTTTTTTATTGAAAAAAAGAGGAACGAACATGTAAAGAAAAAAAAAGAAAATGCCAAAAGACTACTACTATGCCATGCGGCTAACAAACTGCCTATTGCAATGAGTAGCCGCTTTCACCCTCTCTTAAAATGGCATTGGATGCACATACAAACATCAACATTAAAACCGAAAAAAGTATGTTTTCAAATAGAATCAGGGATTTTTTTTAAAAAAAAGAAGGTTTTTCCCACAAAAAAAAGAAACTTGTAATTGTCGTTATTGGCTTAATTTAAAATTTTTATATTAACTTTGTATTTTTTCAAAACCCTTTTTTATTCCCCTTTTTATATTCCTTTTATGAATCATAAATTAATTTTTTAATAAACCAATTTTTTACAATAAAATAACCATTTGACCTGTGTTCCCTTTGCCTGTTTCATTTTATTCAAAGACTTTTTTATTAACTATATAAACTTGTTATACAAATTTTTTATTTACAATTTAATATCAAATTAATCGAACTAATTATTACTAAATAACTTTTTATTTAGCTCATATGTAAAGCAATACAAGAACCATGTCGTCATGGTTTAATTCGTTTTTTGGGTAAGTTAACTTTTTAAAAAGAAAACAAACATAAAATAATTTCTAAAGGTCAAACCAAGAAACAAATCAAACTCCAAATAATCAAGATCCCACAACAAACGAATCCGCGAATGTTATTTCTCCTACTTCAGCAATACCGGGCCTTACCGATGATCAAAAAGAACAAATACGAGAAGTGTGTATTTTTTGCAGAATTCACTTTTAATTTTTTACCATTCAGGTCATCAAAAAAGCAGAACTTTCAAAACAATCTGCAAAGTGCTTTGTTGATCCAAGACACATGGAACAATTAAAAGTACAAAACAAAAGACACAGCAACTCAACAATTGAGAATTACGACAGTTTCGATGAGTTAAATTTTGAAGAAGAATGCGGTATGCTAGTGCAAATGGATTCCTTGCCAGAAAGTAAGTCATGTCACAAAAAACCCAAAAAATATGTTTTTTCAGCAATTGAAGTAACATTAGGGCCATCATATGGCGGATCAGCAATGAGTCTAAATACTTCTGAATGTGAAAACAAGCAAAACGAGATTCCCGAAAAACATATTTCACAAGACATCACAAAAAGCATGAAAATGATAACAACAAAAATTGCAGAATGGGTGAAAAGCATAGAAAATGATGATGAATACAATCATTTCAGAGGTAAATTTTGCAAAATAACTTAGTACACAATCAGAAAAAACTTCAGTGAAACCTAAAACACCTCCAATCGAAAATGACACACAAGAAACAAATAGCGATATCGACGACTACTGTAATTTCGTCACAAGGCAAGCAGAAATATTGGCAATAGCAGAGTACTTGCAAAACGATGACAGCAAAAGAAACGAGGAAATCGCAGAAACCATGTCAGCAAAAATAATACAGGATGCAATAGAAAAAGCTACCATGGAAATTACAGAAAGAGTTCTAAACAACATTTCAGAAAACATGGCCATGGAAATTCTATCAAATTTGCAAAATGAACTGACCGAAAGAACAAGAAGGCGAAATTCAGATTCCCGACAAATCGAAGAAGAAAAAGGTAACTAAAGTTTAAAAAACTGCCAAGCAGCACGCTAAAAAAAGTCATAAACAAGAGCGTAGTGTAGATTTAACTAACAAAAAAAGAAATTCATAATTCCTTAGATAAAGCGCCCCAGGACAAAGGAGTTCCGGATACCAAAAACCATACTACTTCTGACATACATTAAGAAACATAAAATATAATTTTAACGGTAGTAAAGTAAAAAAGAGAACAAGAGCAGATAAATTCTTAGATAAGTGAAAAAAAATTTCAGATACCACAATTGACAAAACAACTATTGCATATCACATACTTCGAGAAACATCTAGCACACCAGTAAAAACTCAAAAAGAACATGCTTCTTCAAGTGCGACATCTGGTGCTGATAATGAATTAGCTTCATCTTCAGCAGCATTATCTGCAGAACAACAAGTTCATTATGAACGTGGATCACCGCTAATTGATTTAGAAAAAATCTCTGAAAGTGATGAAATAGTTCCACCTCCACGTCCACAACCTCCACCAGCGATTACAAATGCTGTACAACAACTATCATTAACTGAAGAAGAAATAGCTCATATTAATTATATTAAACAACTTGCTGAACAAAGTTCTTTTGAACAACAACCAATGCCAATAAAAGTTGATCTAACTAAAACAGTATCCATTATTGAACCTGCAAGTGAAAATCTTACGCCTGAGCCAGTCAGTGAAAATTTATCGCCAGAACATGCTTCTTCAAGTGCGACATCTGGTGCTGATAATGAATTAGCTTCATCTTCAGCAGCATTATCTGCAGAACAACAAGTTCATTATGAACGTGGATCACCGCTAATTGATTTAGAAAAAATCTCTGAAAGTGATGAAATAGTTCCACCTCCACGTCCACAACCTCCACCAGCAATTACAAATGCTGTACAACAACTATCATTAACTGAAGAAGAAATAGCTCATATTAATTATATTAAACAACTTGCTGAACAAAGTTCTTTTGAACAACAACCAATGCCAATAAAAGTTGATCTAACTAAAACAGTATCCATTATTGAACCTGCAAGTGAGAATTTATCGCCAGAACATGCTTCTTCAAGTGCGACATCTGGTGCTGATAATGAATTAGCTTCATCTTCAGCAGCATTATCTGCAGAACAACAAGTTCATTATGAACGTGGATCACCGCTAATTGATTTAGAAAAAATCTCTGAAAGTGATGAAATAGTTCCACCTCCACGTCCACAACCTCCACCAGCAATTACAAATGCTGTACAACAACTATCATTAACTGAAGAAGAAATAGCTCATATTAATTATATTAAACAACTTGCTGAACAAAGTTCTTTTGAACAACAACCAATGCCAATAAAAGTTGATCTAACTAAAACAGTATCCATTATTGAACCTGCAAGTGAAAATCTTACGCCTGAGCCAGTCAGTGAAAATTTATCGCCAGAACATGCTTCTTCAAGTGCGACATCTGGTGCTGATAATGAATTAGCTTCATCTTCAGCAGCATTATCTGCAGAACAACAAGTTCATTATGAACGTGGATCACCGCTAATTGATTTAGAAAAAATCTCTGAAAGTGATGAAATAGTTCCACCTCCACGTCCACAACCTCCACCAGCAATTACAAATGCTGTACAACAACTATCATTAACTGAAGAAGAAATAGCTCATATTAATTATATTAAACAACTTGCTGAACAAAGTTCTTTTGAACAACAACCAATGCCAATAAAAGTTGATCTAACTAAAACAGTATCCATTATTGAACCTGCAAGTGAAAATTTATCGCCAGAACATGCTTCTTCAAGTGCGACATCTGGTGCTGATAATGAATTAGCTTCATCTTCAGCAGCATTATCTGCAGAACAACAAGTTCATTATGAACGTGGATCACCGCTAATTGATTTAGAAAAAATCTCTGAAAGTGATGAAATAGTTCCACCTCCACGTCCACAACCTCCACCAGCAATTACAAATGCTGTACAACAACTATCATTAACTGAAGAAGAAATAGCTCATATTAATTATATTAAACAACTTGCTGAACAAAGTTCTTTTGAACAACAACCAATGCCAATAAAAGTTGATCTAACTAAAACAGTATCCATTATTGAACGTGCAAGTGAAAATCTTACGCCTGAGCCAGTCAGTGAAAATTTATCGCCAGAACATGCTTCTTCAAGTGCGACATCTGGTGCTGATAATGAATTAGCTTCATCTTCAGCAGCATTATCTGCAGAACAACAAGTTCATTATGAACGTGGATCACCGCTAATTGATTTAGAAAAAATCTCTGAAAGTGATGAAATAGTTCCACCTCCACGTCCACAACCTCCACCAGCAATTACAAATGCTGTACAACAACTATCATTAACTGAAGAAAAAATAGCTCATATTAATTATATTAAACAACTTGCTGAACAAAGTTCTTTTGAACAACAACCAATGCCAATAAAAGTTGATCTAACTAAAACAGTATCCATTATTGAACGTGCAAGTGAAAATCTTACGCCTGAGCCAGTCAGTGAAAATTTATCGCCAGAACATGCTTCTTCAAGTGCGACATCTGGTGCTGATAATGAATTAGCTTCATCTTCAGCAGCATTATCTGCAGAACAACAAGTTCATTATGAACGTGGATCACCGCTAATTGATTTAGAAAAAATCTCTGAAAGTGATGAAATAGTTCCACCTCCACGTCCACAACCTCCACCAGCAATTACAAATGCTGTACAACAACTATCATTAACTGAAGAAGAAATAGCTCATATTAATTATATTAAACAACTTGCTGAACAAAGTTCTTTTGAACAACAACCAATGCCAATAAAAGTTGATCTAACTAAAACAGTATCCATTATTGAACCTGCAAGTGAAAATCTTACGCCTGAGCCAGTCAGTGAAAATTTATCGCCAGAACATGCTTCTTCAAGTGCGACATCTGGTGCTGATAATGAATTAGCTTCATCTTCAGCAGCATTATCTGCAGAACAACAAGTTCATTATGAACGTGGATCACCGCTAATTGATTTAGAAAAAATCTCTGAAAGTGATGAAATAGTTGTCTCTGAAAGTGATGAAATAGTTCCACCTCCACGTCCACAACCTCCACCAGCAATTACAAATGCTGTACAACAACTATCATTAACTGAAGAAGAAATAGCTCATATTAATTATATTAAACAACTTGCTGAACAAACATCTTTTGAACAACAACCAATGCCAATAAAAGTTGATCTAACTAAAACAGTATCCATTATTGAACCTGCAAGTGAAAATTTATCGCCAGAACATGCTTCTTCAAGTGCGACATCTGGTGCTGATAATGAATTAGCTTCATCTTCAGCAGCATTATCTGCAGAACAACAAGTTCATTATGAACGTGGATCACCGCTAATTGATTTAGAAAAAATCTCTGAAAGTGATGAAATAGTTGTCTCTGAAAGTGATGAAATAGTTCCACCTCCACGTCCACAACCTCCACCAGCAATTACAAATGCTGTACAACAACTATCATTAACTGAAGAAGAAATAGCTCATATTAATTATATTAAACAACTTGCTGAACAAACATCTTTTGAACAACAACCAATGCCAATAAAAGTTGATCTAACTAAAACAGTATCCATTATTGAACCTGCAAGTGAAAATCTTACGCCTGAGCCAGTCAGTGAAATTTTATCGCCAGAACATGCTTCTTCAAGTGCGACATCTGGTGCTGATAATGAATTAGCTTCATCTTCAGCAGCATTATCTGCAGAACAACAAGTTCATTATGAACGTGGATCACCGCTAATTGATTTAGAAAAAATCTCTGAAAGTGATGAAATAGTTCCACCTCCACGTCCACAACCTCCACCAGCAATTACAAATGCTGTACAACAACTATCATTAACTGAAGAAGAAATAGCTCATATTAATTATATTAAACAACTTGCTGAACAAAGTTCTTTTGAACAACAACCAATGCCAATAAAAGTTGATCTAACTAAAACAGTATCCATTATTGAACCTGCAAGTGAAAATTTATCGCCAGAACATGCTTCTTCAAGTGCGACATCTGGTGCTGATAATGAAGTAGCTTCATCTTCAGCAGCATTATCTGCAGAACAACAAGTTCATTATGAACGTGGATCACCGCTAATTGATTTAGAAAAAATCTCTGAAAGTGATGAAATAGTTCCACCTCCACGTCCACAACCTCCACCAGCAATTACAAATGCTGTACAACAACTATCATTAACTGAAGAAGAAATAGCTCATATTAATTATATTAAACAACTTGCTGAACAAAGTTCTTTTGAACAACAACCAATGCCAATAAAAGTTGATCTAACTAAAACAGTATCCATTATTGAACGTGCAAGTGAAAATCTTACGCCTGAGCCAGTCAGTGAAAATTTATCGCCAGAACATGCTTCTTCAAGTGCGACATCTGGTGCTGATAATGAATTAGCTTCATCTTCAGCAGCATTATCTGCAGAACAACAAGTTCATTATGAACGTGGATCACCGCTAATTGATTTAGAAAAAATCTCTGAAAGTGATGAAATAGTTCCACCTCCACGTCCACAACCTCCACCAGCAATTACAAATGCTGTACAACAACTATCATTAACTGAAGAAGAAATAGCTCATATTAATTATATTAAACAACTTGCTGAACAAAGTTCTTTTGAACAACAACCAATGCCAATAAAAGTTGATCTAACTAAAACAGTATCCATTATTGAACCTGCAAGTGAAAATTTATCGCCAGAACATGCTTCTTCAAGTGCGACATCTGGTGCTGATAATGAATTAGCTTCATCTTCAGCAGCATTATCTGCAGAACAACAAGTTCATTATGAACGTGGATCACCGCTAATTGATTTAGAAAAAATCTCTGAAAGTGATGAAATAGTTGTCTCTGAAAGTGATGAAATAGTTCCACCTCCACGTCCACAACCTCCACCAGCAATTACAAATGCTGTACAACAACTATCATTAACTGAAGAAGAAATAGCTCATATTAATTATATTAAACAACTTGCTGAACAAACATCTTTTGAACAACAACCAATGCCAATAAAAGTTGATCTAACTAAAACAGTATCCATTATTGAACCTGCAAGTGAAAATCTTACGCCTGAGCCAGTCAGTGAAATTTTATCGCCAGAACATGCTTCTTCAAGTGCGACATCTGGTGCTGATAATGAATTAGCTTCATCTTCAGCAGCATTATCTGCAGAACAACAAGTTCATTATGAACGTGGATCACCGCTAATTGATTTAGAAAAAATCTCTGAAAGTGATGAAATAGTTCCACCTCCACGTCCACAACCTCCACCAGCAATTACAAATGCTGTACAACAACTATCATTAACTGAAGAAGAAATAGCTCATATTAATTATATTAAACAACTTGCTGAACAAAGTTCTTTTGAACAACAACCAATGCCAATAAAAGTTGATCTAACTAAAACAGTATCCATTATTGAACCTGCAAGTGAAAATTTATCGCCAGAACATGCTTCTTCAAGTGCGACATCTGGTGCTGATAATGAATTAGCTTCATCTTCAGCAGCATTATCTGCAGAACAACAAGTTCATTATGAACGTGGATCACCGCTAATTGATTTAGAAAAAATCTCTGAAAGTGATGAAATAGTTGTCTCTGAAAGTGATGAAATAGTTCCACCTCCACGTCCACAACCTCCACCAGCAATTACAAATGCTGTACAACAACTATCATTAACTGAAGAAGAAATAGCTCATATTAATTATATTAAACAACTTGCTGAACAAACATCTTTTGAACAACAACCAATGCCAATAAAAGTTGATCTAACTAAAACAGTATCCATTATTGAACCTGCAAGTGAAAATCTTACGCCTGAGCCAGTCAGTGAAAATTTATCGCCAGAACATGCTTCTTCAAGTGCGACATCTGGTGCTGATAATGAATTAGCTTCATCTTCAGCAGCATTATCTGCAGAACAACAAGTTCATTATGAACGTGGATCACCGCTAATTGATTTAGAAAAAATCTCTGAAAGTGATGAAATAGTTCCACCTCCACGTCCACAACCTCCACCAGCAATTACAAATGCTGTACAACAACTATCATTAACTGAAGAAGAAATAGCTCATATTAATTATATTAAACAACTTGCTGAACAAAGTTCTTTTGAACAACAACCAATGCCAATAAAAGTTGATCTAACTAAAACAGTATCCATTATTGAACCTGCAAGTGAAAATTTATCGCCAGAACATGCTTCTTCAAGTGCGACATCTGGTGCTGATAATGAATTAGCTTCATCTTCAGCAGCATTATCTGCAGAACAACAAGTTCATTATGAACGTGGATCACCGCTAATTGATTTAGAAAAAATCTCTGAAAGTGATGAAATAGTTCCACCTCCACGTCCACAACCTCCACCAGCAATTACAAATGCTGTACAACAACTATCATTAACTGAAGAAGAAATAGCTCATATTAATTATATTAAACAACTTGCTGAACAAAGTTCTTTTGAACAACAACCAATGCCAATAAAAGTTGATCTAACTAAAACAGTATCCATTATTGAACGTGCAAGTGAAAATCTTACGCCTGAGCCAGTCAGTGAAAATTTATCGCCAGAACATGCTTCTTCAAGTGCGACATCTGGTGCTGATAATGAATTAGCTTCATCTTCAGCAGCATTATCTGCAGAACAACAAGTTCATTATGAACGTGGATCACCGCTAATTGATTTAGAAAAAATCTCTGAAAGTGATGAAATAGTTCCACCTCCACGTCCACAACCTCCACCAGCAATTACAAATGCTGTACAACAACTATCATTAACTGAAGAAGAAATAGCTCATATTAATTATATTAAACAACTTGCTGAACAAAGTTCTTTTGAACAACAACCAATGCCAATAAAAGTTGATCTAACTAAAACAGTATCCATTATTGAACCTGCAAGTGAAAATTTATCGCCAGAACATGCTTCTTCAAGTGCGACATCTGGTGCTGATAATGAATTAGCTTCATCTTCAGCAGCATTATCTGCAGAACAACAAGTTCATTATGAACGTGGATCACCGCTAATTGATTTAGAAAAAATCTCTGAAAGTGATGAAATAGTTCCACCTCCACGTCCACAACCTCCACCAGCAATTACAAATGCTGTACAACAACTATCATTAACTGAAGAAGAAATAGCTCATATTAATTATATTAAACAACTTGCTGAACAAAGTTCTTTTGAACAACAACCAATGCCAATAAAAGTTGATCTAACTAAAACAGTATCCATTATTGAACGTGCAAGTGAAAATCTTACGCCTGAGCCAGTCAGTGAAAATTTATCGCCAGAACATGCTTCTTCAAGTGCGACATCTGGTGCTGATAATGAATTAGCTTCATCTTCAGCAGCATTATCTGCAGAACAACAAGTTCATTATGAACGTGGATCACCGCTAATTGATTTAGAAAAAATCTCTGAAAGTGATGAAATAGTTCCACCTCCACGTCCACAACCTCCACCAGCAATTACAAATGCTGTACAACAACTATCATTAACTGAAGAAGAAATAGCTCATATTAATTATATTAAACAACTTGCTGAACAAAGTTCTTTTGAACAACAACCAATGCCAATAAAAGTTGATCTAACTAAAACAGTATCCATTATTGAACCTGCAAGTGAAAATCTTACGCCTGAGCCAGTCAGTGAAAATTTATCGCCAGAACATGCTTCTTCAAGTGCGACATCTGGTGCTGATAATGAATTAGCTTCATCTTCAGCAGCATTATCTGCAGAACAACAAGTTCATTATGAACGTGGATCACCGCTAATTGATTTAGAAAAAATCTCTGAAAGTGATGAAACAGTTCCACCTCCACGTCCACAACCTCCACCAGCAATTACAAATGCTGTACAACAACTATCATTAACTGAAGAAGAAATAGCTCATATTAATTATATTAAACAACTTGCTGAACAAAGTTCTTTTGAACAACAACCAATGCCAATAAAAGTTGATCTAACTAAAACAGTATCCATTATTGAACCTGCAAGTGAAAACCTTACGCCTGAGCCAGTCAGTGAAAATTTATCGCCAGAACATGCTTCTTCAAGTGCGACATCTGGTGCTGATAATGAATTAGCTTCATCTTCAGCAGCATTATCTGCAGAACAACAAGTTCATTATGAACGTGGATCACCGCTAATTGATTTAGAAAAAATCTCTGAAAGTGATGAAATAGTTCCACCTCCACGTCCACAACCTCCACCAGCAATTACAAATGCTGTACAACAACTATCATTAACTGAAGAAGAAATAGCTCATATTAATTATATTAAACAACTTGCTGAACAAAGTTCTTTTGAACAACAACCAATGCCAATAAAAGTTGATCTAACTAAAACAGTATCCATTATTGAACCTGCAAGTGAAAACCTTACGCCTGAGCCAGTCAGTGAAAATTTATCGCCAGAACATGCTTCTTCAAGTGCGACATCTGGTGCTGATAATGAATTAGCTTCATCTTCAGCAGCATTATCTGCAGAACAACAAGTTCATTATGAACGTGGATCACCGCTAATTGATTTAGAAAAAATCTCTGAAAGTGATGAAATAGTTCCACCTCCACGTCCACAACCTCCACCAGCAATTACAAATGCTGTACAACAACTATCATTAACTGAAGAAGAAATAGCTCATATTAATTATATTAAACAACTTGCTGAACAAAGTTCTTTTGAACAACAACCAATGCCAATAAAAGTTGATCTAACTAAAACAGTATCCATTATTGAACCTGCAAGTGAAAATCTTACGCCTGAGCCAGTCAGTGAAAATTTATCGCCAGAACATGCTTCTTCAAGTGCGACATCTGGTGCTGATAATGAATTAGCTTCATCTTCAGCAGCATTATCTGCAGAACAACAAGTTCATTATGAACGTGGATCACCGCTAATTGATTTAGAAAAAATCTCTGAAAGTGATGAAATAGTTCCACCTCCACGTCCACAACCTCCACCAGCAATTACAAATGCTGTACAACAACTATCATTAACTGAAGAAGAAATAGCTCATATTAATTATATTAAACAACTTGCTGAACAAAGTTCTTTTGAACAACAACCAATGCCAATAAAAGTTGATCTAACTAAAACAGTATCCATTATTGAACCTGCAAGTGAAAACCTTACGCCTGAGCCAGTCAGTGAAAATTTATCGCCAGAACATGCTTCTTCAAGTGCGACATCTGGTGCTGATAATGAATTAGCTTCATCTTCAGCAGCATTATCTGCAGAACAACAAGTTCATTATGAACGTGGATCACCGCTAATTGATTTAGAAAAAATCTCTGAAAGTGATGAAATAGTTCCACCTCCACGTCCACAACCTCCACCAGCAATTACAAATGCTGTACAACAACTATCATTAACTGAAGAAGAAATAGCTCATATTAATTATATTAAACAACTTGCTGAACAAAGTTCTTTTGAACAACAACCAATGCCAATAAAAGTTGATCTAACTAAAACAGTATCCATTATTGAACCTGCAAGTGAAAATCTTACGCCTGAGCCAGTCAGTGAAAATTTATCGCCAGAACATGCTTCTTCAAGTGCGACATCTGGTGCTGATAATGAATTAGCTTCATCTTCAGCAGCATTATCTGCAGAACAACAAGTTCATTATGAACGTGGATCACCGCTAATTGATTTAGAAAAAATCTCTGAAAGTGATGAAATAGTTCCACCTCCACGTCCACAACCTCCACCAGCAATTACAAATGCTGTACAACAACTATCATTAACTGAAGAAGAAATAGCTCATATTAATTATATTAAACAACTTGCTGAACAAAGTTCTTTTGAACAACAACCAATGCCAATAAAAGTTGATCTAACTAAAACAGTATCCATTATTGAACGTGCAAGTGAAAATCTTACGCCTGAGCCAGTCAGTGAAAATTTATCGCCAGAACATGCTTCTTCAAGTGCGACATCTGGTGCTGATAATGAATTAGCTTCATCTTCAGCAGCATTATCTGCAGAACAACAAGTTCATTATGAACGTGGATCACCGCTAATTGATTTAGAAAAAATCTCTGAAAGTGATGAAATAGTTCCACCTCCACGTCCACAACCTCCACCAGCAATTACAAATGCTGTACAACAACTATCATTAACTGAAGAAGAAATAGCTCATATTAATTATATTAAACAACTTGCTGAACAAAGTTCTTTTGAACAACAACCAATGCCAATAAAAGTTGATCTAACTAAAACAGTATCCATTATTGAACCTGCAAGTGAAAACCTTACGCCTGAGCCAGTCAGTGAAAATTTATCGCCAGAACATGCTTCTTCAAGTGCGACATCTGGTGCTGATAATGAATTAGCTTCATCTTCAGCAGCATTATCTGCAGAACAACAAGTTCATTATGAACGTGGATCACCGCTAATTGATTTAGAAAAAATCTCTGAAAGTGATGAAATAGTTCCACCTCCACGTCCACAACCTCCACCAGCAATTACAAATGCTGTACAACAACTATCATTAACTGAAGAAGAAATAGCTCATATTAATTATATTAAACAACTTGCTGAACAAAGTTCTTTTGAACAACAACCAATGCCAATAAAAGTTGATCTAACTAAAACAGTATCCATTATTGAACCTGCAAGTGAAAATCTTACGCCTGAGCCAGTCAGTGAAAATTTATCGCCAGAACATGCTTCTTCAAGTGCGACATCTGGTGCTGATAATGAATTAGCTTCATCTTCAGCAGCATTATCTGCAGAACAACAAGTTCATTATGAACGTGGATCACCGCTAATTGATTTAGAAAAAATCTCTGAAAGTGATGAAATAGTTCCACCTCCACGTCCACAACCTCCACCAGCAATTACAAATGCTGTACAACAACTATCATTAACTGAAGAAGAAATAGCTCATATTAATTATATTAAACAACTTGCTGAACAAAGTTCTTTTGAACAACAACCAATGCCAATAAAAGTTGATCTAACTAAAACAGTATCCATTATTGAACGTGCAAGTGAAAATCTTACGCCTGAGCCAGTCAGTGAAAATTTATCGCCAGAACATGCTTCTTCAAGTGCGACATCTGGTGCTGATAATGAATTAGCTTCATCTTCAGCAGCATTATCTGCAGAACAACAAGTTCATTATGAACGTGGATCACCGCTAATTGATTTAGAAAAAATCTCTGAAAGTGATGAAATAGTTCCACCTCCACGTCCACAACCTCCACCAGCAATTACAAATGCTGTACAACAACTATCATTAACTGAAGAAGAAATAGCTCATATTAATTATATTAAACAACTTGCTGAACAAAGTTCTTTTGAACAACAACCAATGCCAATAAAAGTTGATCTAACTAAAACAGTATCCATTATTGAACCTGCAAGTGAAAATCTTACGCCTGAGCCAGTCAGTGAAAATTTATCGCCAGAACATGCTTCTTCAAGTGCGACATCTGGTGCTGATAATGAATTAGCTTCATCTTCAGCAGCATTATCTGCAGAACAACAAGTTCATTATGAACGTGGATCACCGCTAATTGATTTAGAAAAAATCTCTGAAAGTGATGAAATAGTTCCACCTCCACGTCCACAACCTCCACCAGCAATTACAAATGCTGTACAACAACTATCATTAACTGAAGAAGAAATAGCTCATATTAATTATATTAAACAACTTGCTGAACAAAGTTCTTTTGAACAACAACCAATGCCAATAAAAGTTGATCTAACTAAAACAGTATCCATTATTGAACCTGCAAGTGAAAATCTTACGCCTGAGCCAGTCAGTGAAAATTTATCGCCAGAACATGCTTCTTCAAGTGCGACATCTGGTGCTGATAATGAATTAGCTTCATCTTCAGCAGCATTATCTGCAGAACAACAAGTTCATTATGAACGTGGATCACCGCTAATTGATTTAGAAAAAATCTCTGAAAGTGATGAAATAGTTCCACCTCCACGTCCACAACCTCCACCAGCAATTACAAATGCTGTACAACAACTATCATTAACTGAAGAAGAAATAGCTCATATTAATTATATTAAACAACTTGCTGAACAAAGTTCTTTTGAACAACAACCAATGCCAATAAAAGTTGATCTAACTAAAACAGTATCCATTATTGAACCTGCAAGTGAAAATTTATCGCCAGAACATGCTTCTTCAAGTGCGACATCTGGTGCTGATAATGAATTAGCTTCATCTTCAGCAGCATTATCTGCAGAACAACAAGTTCATTATGAACGTGGATCACCGCTAATTGATTTAGAAAAAATCTCTGAAAGTGATGAAATAGTTCCACCTCCACGTCCACAACCTCCACCAGCAATTACAAATGCTGTACAACAACTATCATTAACTGAAGAAGAAATAGCTCATATTAATTATATTAAACAACTTGCTGAACAAAGTTCTTTTGAACAACAACCAATGCCAATAAAAGTTGATCTAACTAAAACAGTATCCATTATTGAACCTGCAAGTGAAAACCTTACGCCTGAGCCAGTCAGTGAAAATTTATCGCCAGAACATGCTTCTTCAAGTGCGACATCTGGTGCTGATAATGAATTAGCTTCATCTTCAGCAGCATTATCTGCAGAACAACAAGTTCATTATGAACGTGGATCACCGCTAATTGATTTAGAAAAAATCTCTGAAAGTGATGAAATAGTTCCACCTCCACGTCCACAACCTCCACCAGCAATCACAAATGCTGTACAACAACTATCATTAACTGAAGAAGAAATAGCTCATATTAATTATATTAAACAACTTGCTGAACAAAGTTCTTTTGAACAACAACCAATGCCAATAAAAGTTGATCTAACTAAAACAGTATCCATTATTGAACCTGCAAGTGAAAATTTATCGCCAGAACATGCTTCTTCAAGTGCGACATCTGGTGCTGATAATGAATTAGCTTCATCTTCAGCAGCATTATCTGCAGAACAACAAGTTCATTATGAACGTGGATCACCGCTAATTGATTTAGAAAAAATCTCTGAAAGTGATGAAATAGTTGTCTCTGAAAGTGATGAAATAGTTCCACCTCCACGTCCACAACCTCCACCAGCAATTACAAATGCTGTACAACAACTATCATTAACTGAAGAAGAAATAGCTCATATTAATTATATTAAACAACTTGCTGAACAAAGTTCTTTTGAACAACAACCAATGCCAATAAAAGTTGATCTAACTAAAACAGTATCCATTATTGAACCTGCAAGTGAAAATCTTACGCCTGAGCCAGTCAGTGAAAATTTATCGCCAGAACATGCTTCTTCAAGTGCGACATCTGGTGCTGATAATGAATTAGCTTCATCTTCAGCAGCATTATCTGCAGAACAACAAGTTCATTATGAACGTGGATCACCGCTAATTGATTTAGAAAAAATCTCTGAAAGTGATGAAATAGTTCCACCTCCACGTCCACAACCTCCACCAGCAATTACAAATGCTGTACAACAACTATCATTAACTGAAGAAGAAATAGCTCATATTAATTATATTAAACAACTTGCTGAACAAAGTTCTTTTGAACAACAACCAATGCCAATAAAAGTTGATCTAACTAAAACAGTATCCATTATTGAACCTGCAAGTGAAAATCTTACGCCTGAGCCAGTCAGTGAAAATTTATCGCCAGAACATGCTTCTTCAAGTGCGACATCTGGTGCTGATAATGAATTAGCTTCATCTTCAGCAGCATTATCTGCAGAACAACAAGTTCATTATGAACGTGGATCACCGCTAATTGATTTAGAAAAAATCTCTGAAAGTGATGAAATAGTTCCACCTCCACGTCCACAACCTCCACCAGCAATTACAAATGCTGTACAACAACTATCATTAACTGAAGAAGAAATAGCTCATATTAATTATATTAAACAACTTGCTGAACAAAGTTCTTTTGAACAACAACCAATGCCAATAAAAGTTGATCTAACTAAAACAGTATCCATTATTGAACCTGCAAGTGAAAATTTATCGCCAGAACATGCTTCTTCAAGTGCGACATCTGGTGCTGATAATGAATTAGCTTCATCTTCAGCAGCATTATCTGCAGAACAACAAGTTCATTATGAACGTGGATCACCGCTAATTGATTTAGAAAAAACCTCTGAAAGTGATGAAATAGTTCCACCTCCACGTCCACAACCTCCACCAGCAATTACAAATGCTGTACAACAACTATCATTAACTGAAGAAGAAATAGCTCATATTAATTATATTAAACAACTTGCTGAACAAAGTTCTTTTGAACAACAACCAATGCCAATAAAAGTTGATCTAACTAAAACAGTATCCATTATTGAACCTGCAAGTGAAAACCTTACGCCTGAGCCAGTCAGTGAAAATTTATCGCCAGAACATGCTTCTTCAAGTGCGACATCTGGTGCTGATAATGAATTAGCTTCATCTTCAGCAGCATTATCTGCAGAACAACAAGTTCATTATGAACGTGGATCACCGCTAATTGATTTAGAAAAAATCTCTGAAAGTGATGAAATAGTTCCACCTCCACGTCCACAACCTCCACCAGCAATCACAAATGCTGTACAACAACTATCATTAACTGAAGAAGAAATAGCTCATATTAATTATATTAAACAACTTGCTGAACAAAGTTCTTTTGAACAACAACCAATGCCAATAAAAGTTGATCTAACTAAAACAGTATCCATTATTGAACCTGCAAGTGAAAATTTATCGCCAGAACATGCTTCTTCAAGTGCGACATCTGGTGCTGATAATGAATTAGCTTCATCTTCAGCAGCATTATCTGCAGAACAACAAGTTCATTATGAACGTGGATCACCGCTAATTGATTTAGAAAAAATCTCTGAAAGTGATGAAATAGTTGTCTCTGAAAGTGATGAAATAGTTCCACCTCCACGTCCACAACCTCCACCAGCAATTACAAATGCTGTACAACAACTATCATTAACTGAAGAAGAAATAGCTCATATTAATTATATTAAACAACTTGCTGAACAAAGTTCTTTTGAACAACAACCAATGCCAATAAAAGTTGATCTAACTAAAACAGTATCCATTATTGAACCTGCAAGTGAAAACCTTACGCCTGAGCCAGTCAGTGAAAATTTATCGCCAGAACATGCTTCTTCAAGTGCGACATCTGGTGCTGATAATGAATTAGCTTCATCTTCAGCAGCATTATCTGCAGAACAACAAGTTCATTATGAACGTGGATCACCGCTAATTGATTTAGAAAAAATCTCTGAAAGTGATGAAATAGTTCCACCTCCACGTCCACAACCTCCACCAGCAATTACAAATGCTGTACAACAACTATCATTAACTGAAGAAGAAATAGCTCATATTAATTATATTAAACAACTTGCTGAACAAAGTTCTTTTGAACAACAACCAATGCCAATAAAAGTTGATCTAACTAAAACAGTATCCATTATTGAACCTGCAAGTGAAAATTTATCGCCAGAACATGCTTCTTCAAGTGCGACATCTGGTGCTGATAATGAATTAGCTTCATCTTCAGCAGCATTATCTGCAGAACAACAAGTTCATTATGAACGTGGATCACCGCTAATTGATTTAGAAAAAATCTCTGAAAGTGATGAAATAGTTCCACCTCCACGTCCACAACCTCCACCAGCAATTACAAATGCTGTACAACAACTATCATTAACTGAAGAAGAAATAGCTCATATTAATTATATTAAACAACTTGCTGAACAAAGTTCTTTTGAACAACAACCAATGCCAATAAAAGTTGATCTAACTAAAACAGTATATATTATTGAACCTGCAAGTGAAAATTTATCGCCAGAACATGCTTCTTCAAGTGCGACATCTGGTGCTGATAATGAATTAGCTTCATCTTCAGCAGCATTATCTGCAGAACAACAAGTTCATTATGAACGTGGATCACCGCTAATTGATTTAGAAAAAATCTCTGAAAGTGATGAAATAGTTCCACCTCCACGTCCACAACCTCCACCAGCAATTACAAATGCTGTACAACAACTATCATTAACTGAAGAAGAAATAGCTCATATTAATTATATTAAACAACTTGCTGAACAAAGTTCTTTTGAACAACAACCAATGCCAATAAAAGTTGATCTAACTAAAACAGTATCCATTATTGAACCTGCAAGTGAAAATCTTACGCCTGAGCCAGTCAGTGAAAATTTATCGCCAGAACATGCTTCTTCAAGTGCGACATCTGGTGCTGATAATGAATTAGCTTCATCTTCAGCAGCATTATCTGCAGAACAACAAGTTCATTATGAACGTGGATCACCGCTAATTGATTTAGAAAAAATCTCTGAAAGTGATGAAATAGTTCCACCTCCACGTCCACAACCTCCACCAGCAATTACAAATGCTGTACAACAACTATCATTAACTGAAGAAGAAATAGCTCATATTAATTATATTAAACAACTTGCTGAACAAAGTTCTTTTGAACAACAACCAATGCCAATAAAAGTTGATCTAACTAAAACAGTATCCATTATTGAACCTGCAAGTGAAAATTTATCGCCAGAACATGCTTCTTCAAGTGCGACATCTGGTGCTGATAATGAATTAGCTTCATCTTCAGCAGCATTATCTGCAGAACAACAAGTTCATTATGAACGTGGATCACCGCTAATTGATTTAGAAAAAATCTCTGAAAGTGATGAAATAGTTCCACCTCCACGTCCACAACCTCCACCAGCAATTACAAATGCTGTACAACAACTATCATTAACTGAAGAAGAAATAGCTCATATTAATTATATTAAACAACTTGCTGAACAAAGTTCTTTTGAACAGCAACCAATGCCAATAAAAGTTGATCTAACTAAAACAGTATCCATTATTGAACCTGCAAGTGAAAATCTTACGCCTGAGCCAGTCAGTGAAAATTTATCGCCAGAACATGCTTCTTCAAGTGCGACATCTGGTGCTGATAATGAATTAGCTTCATCTTCAGCAGCATTATCTGCAGAACAACAAGTTCATTATGAACGTGGATCACCGCTAATTGATTTAGAAAAAATCTCTGAAAGTGATGAAATAGTTCCACCTCCACGTCCACAACCTCCACCAGCAATTACAAATGCTGTACAACAACTATCATTAACTGAAGAAGAAATAGCTCATATTAATTATATTAAACAACTTGCTGAACAAAGTTCTTTTGAACAACAACCAATGCCAATAAAAGTTGATCTAACTAAAACAGTATCCATTATTGAACCTGCAAGTGAAAATCTTACGCCTGAGCCAGTCAGTGAAAATTTATCGCCAGAACATGCTTCTTCAAGTGCGACATCTGGTGCTGATAATGAATTAGCTTCATCTTCAGCAGCATTATCTGCAGAACAACAAGTTCATTTTGAACGTGGATCACCGCTAATTGATTTAGAAAAAATCTCTGAAAGTGATGAAATAGTTCCACCTCCACGTCCACAACCTCCACCAGCAATTACAAATGCTGTACAACAACTATCATTAACTGAAGAAGAAATAGCTCATATTAATTATATTAAACAACTTGCTGAACAAAGTTCTTTTGAACAACAACCAATGCCAATAAAAGTTGATCTAACTAAAACAGTATCCATTATTGAACCTGCAAGTGAAAATCTTACGCCTGAGCTAGTCAGTGAAAATTTATCGCCAGAACATGCTTCTTCAAGTGCGACATCTGGTGCTGATAATGAATTAGCTTCATCTTCAGCAGCATTATCTGCAGAACAACAAGTTCATTATGAACGTGGATCACCGCTAATTGATTTAGAAAAAATCTCTGAAAGTGATGAAATAGTTCCACCTCCACGTCCACAACCTCCACCAGCAATTACAAATGCTGTACAACAACTATCATTAACTGAAGAAGAAATAGCTCATATTAATTATATTAAACAACTTGCTGAACAAAGTTCTTTTGAACAACAACCAATGCCAATAAAAGTTGATCTAACTAAAACAGTATCCATTATTGAACCTGCAAGTGAAAATCTTACGCCTGAGCCAGTCAGTGAAAATTTATCGCCAGAACATGCTTCTTCAAGTGCGACATCTGGTGCTGATAATGAATTAGCTTCATCTTCAGCAGCATTATCTGCAGAACAACAAGTTCATTATGAACGTGGATCACCGCTAATTGATTTAGAAAAAATCTCTGAAAGTGATGAAATAGTTCCACCTCCACGTCCACAACCTCCACCAGCAATTACAAATGCTGTACAACAACTATCATTAACTGAAGAAGAAATAGCTCATATTAATTATATTAAACAACTTGCTGAACAAAGTTCTTTTGAACAACAACCAATGCCAATAAAAGTTGATCTAACTAAAACAGTATCCATTATTGAACCTGCAAGTGAAAATCTTACGCCTGAGCCAGTCAGTGAAAATTTATCGCCAGAACATGCTTCTTCAAGTGCGACATCTGGTGCTGATAATGAATTAGCTTCATCTTCAGCAGCATTATCTGCAGAACAACAAGTTCATTATGAACGTGGATCACCGCTAATTGATTTAGAAAAAATCTCTGAAAGTGATGAAATAGTTCCACCTCCACGTCCACAACCTCCACCAGCAATTACAAATGCTGTACAACAACTATCATTAACTGAAGAAGAAATAGCTCATATTAATTATATTAAACAACTTGCTGAACAAAGTTCTTTTGAACAACAACCAATGCCAATAAAAGTTGATCTAACTAAAACAGTATCCATTATTGATACCGTTTCATCTGCCAAATTGATGACTGACAGTAAATTCGCTGCAGCTACGAGTGCTTGTATACCTCTTGTTATTGAAAATTATTTGCATGGGAATGCTTTTTCTGACTGTGAAGCACGTGCCTCAGTCGCAGGTAGTCGTGAATTATGTAACGTCGACTTTATGGTAAAGTTGAACTTTTTTGCGCAGCGTTTGACAGAAAATATTGCTGAAATGGCTGCAAATGATTTAGTTGCGAAGATTCGATTTTTTCAAAATCCTCGTGCTCGTTATTTTGATGATGATGCAACTATTATGTTTGCTAATGACGATGATTCATCAGTGGAAGAAAGGTATTGCCTGTCTGTTTTGCTTTTTATAATGATCTTTTTTAGTGATTTTGATCGTACTCAAGTTGAGAATGATTTTTTGCCTAATCCTTCTTACATGTCTAACTTGTTTCACAATCGTCCAAAATCTGCCATGGCTGCTTTCCCGGCTTCTCATGTTTTAAAGACAGATGTTAATGAACGAAAGTCTGTCATGGAAAGAAAAGCTTCTCCTGGTGGTGATATTCTTAATCTCATTCGACGGTCTTCTATGTCTTCGGATAAAAACAATGAAAGCCCGATTAAGTTACCAGACGATGCTTTGGCTGGTTTGACGGATGATGAAAAAGAGCACATTTTAAAAGTTTTAGCTGCAGCAAATCGATCTCAAATGACTCCACAGCAATCCCGAAGGTTTATTTATCTTTCAATTTAAGTGTTACATTTTAGTATTTTTAGAAGTTCTTCTGCCATGCATGTTCTTTCTGACCTTGATTTAATTGATGTGGACGAGAAAGAACGAAAGCATATTGAAGAAGTTATTTCAAAAGCTGAACAACGGGAATCACCGTTTATTATTAAAATGTCCAATGATGACCGCCGACAAGTATCGCCTTTTGATGATCGGTTTTCTGCTTCTTCGGATACATTAAAATGGCCTCTGCCGGAAGTATCAGTTCAGTCACCTGTAAGATCAGTTGCTGATATATTTCCCATCAGAAGAGTTTTGGAGAGAATTGAATCTCAGAGTGAAGTATCTTCAGAACACCCTGCTACGCCCCAATCTGATTTTACACCGAGTGAAGGAAATGTTTCAAACCTTTGCTTATTTGATAAAAATTATGAAAGCTCTGCCAGTATCAATCGACGTAATTCTCTGTCACCGTCATTATTATTTGGTAACCTTAAATCAAAAATATCGCCTCTTGCGTCACCCAACACTTTTCAAGGAAATCGGCGATTATCTGCTCCTATTACTTACGGAGTCATATATTCACCGTTTTCTCCAGATAAAAGTAATATCATAAATGAAGCCGGAGAAGAACTGTTAACAAAAGAAAACCCATTATCTATTAGTGAAGATGTCAATAAAAACGCTTCAGATGAAAAAGAGCAGCTGACTGCAGAAGAACTGGAACATATAAGAAAAGTAAATGAAATGGCACAATTAGCTTTAGAAGAAATGACGTCACCTATCACCCGAGTACCTGATAGATCCATCATATCTGAAAAACCTGAAAGCAAAACATCACTATTTGGAGCGATAAATTTGCCAAACATTTCATTAAGCAAAATAAATCTCGCAACAAATGCTGTTTATTCAGCTTTTAATGATGCAAAAACAATACCAGAAGCCCAAATTATTCAAAAAATTGATAACAATGTAAAATCACCAGATACTGTACCACAAAGCCAACCAGACCTTCAAAAAGATATGCCACTCACAGCTGAAGAAATGGAACACATAAATCGGATTGCTGCAATGGCCGAAAAAGACAGCGCAGTTAACAATGTCACTGCAAAAAATATTATTGAAAATGAGTTAAAACTAACAAAGGAAGAGCTAGAGCACATTGAACGTATTAATAAACTAGCCGAAATGGAAATGTCAAACAGCCCGATATTTACTTCTACTAAAACAATAACAGAAGTGCCCCTAACAGAAACATTTAAACCAGAACTTTCATCAACAAATGTATTCTCCAAAATCGATGTGTCAATGGAAGAAAACCCTGAATCAGTGATGCAAAATGGAAGTGTTAGTGAGATGTCCATCAGTGATCAAGGAGCAGTATTTTCAAGCAGCATTTTGCAAACAAAACCTGCAGAGGAAGTTAAAGTAGAAATCAAAGAAAACGCCGATTTGGAAAAACAAAGAACCACCATTGCCGACAAAGCTTCCAAATTCTCATCATTTGGTTTTGGTACCTTCAAAAAAGCAAAAGAGATTTTAGCAAAAACAGCTGAACAAGTATCAGATTCTTTGCAACAAAAACCATTTGATGCAGAAATTGTGCAAAATTCAGTGAATTTGCAAACAACAGAAGTTTTGCCCTCACATGATATTATAAATGAAACTAATATTGCTAGAGATGAAAGTTTGCAACCAACTAATGCACATTTTTGGTCAAAAGATGTCACAATATCATCAGACGTCAGCTTTGATTCTGCTTTTTCACAAGAAAAAATTGATGAATCACCTGAGACAAGTAATTCAGAACAACTTGTCACAGCAATTAGTGATTATGATTTGGCTAATGAGAATGAAGAGACAGTTCGCACTTTTCAGTGGTATGAACAACAGTTAAGCCAAATGAACAAAAGCTTAGATGAAGATTTTGGTAATTTTTTTATTATAATGCATTTAATTTGGTTTTTTTTAAATTTTTTGAAAAAAAATTGAACATTTTATTTAGGGATGCATCCAGAATTAGAAAAACACGAGCATAATGGCGTCTCCTTGCTTACGAACTCTTCTTCTTCCATTGAAGGACAACACAAGCAAGCGCTGACAAACTATACAACGCAGCCGCTTAAAAATGAATGGGAGGAGGAGCGCCATTTAGAGAAGGCCACAGGCGGCGTTGAAGAGAAAATCAATGAGCTTGCCGCTGCAGAAGTAAACCGCGCATTGCAAGCAGCTACTGAAGAAATATTGGGAGCTTTTGAAAAGGAATGGCAGCAGCCGTTGCAACAGCATCAGCAGCAGCTACTACCACAACAAATCGCCTTGGGTGAAAAATATAGTAGTGACGAAGAAAAAGAAGAAGAAAAAGAAGAAAAAAAAGAAAAGGAAGAAAAAGGCAGCAGCTTCACTGAGACATTCCCGTCAAAGCCTGCAGTGGATGCAACCACTCTCCAGGTCGAAAACAAACCTGAAAGCCATGCAATTGTTTCTTTAAAATGTGATGACATAGATATTAGTACTTCCAATCAATCAAATGTTCAAAAAATAGATAAGAAAGAATTCACAATGTTTGGTTCAAAATCAAAAAGTGGCGGGTTTGGAGGTTTTGGTGGATTATCTAAATTTGCTTCAAATGCTTTGCAAAATGCTAAACAAGCTGGAGAACAAATTGGAGCAAAAGCAGCCCAAGCAGCGCAAGCTGCATCGACTGGTGATTTGACCCAAGTTGGAAAAGTTTTGGTAAGAAAAATAATTGTATTTTTAGATTTACTCAAAAATGTAGATAATTAATTATTAAATTTTTTTACAATTTTTTTGTTGTTGTTTTCACGCATATTTATTATTTATAGCAGCAGCCACAAAATTTACAAGCAAAGCCACCAACTCGTTCACAATCATCATTTTTACCAGAACTAAATTCCAATGATGTAAATATTCCACCAGGATTAGAAAATCTTTCCCAGGAAGAAAGAGATAAAATAATGGCGGTAATGGCATGCGCCGAAATTGATGCGGGACCAATGCTACCTCCTCCAAAATCAGTTGCAGTTCCAGTTATTGAAGAAAAACCACAACAAGCCCCGTAAGTAAAACAAATAAGCAATTTAAATTATTAAATTAGTATTTCAATTTAATTTCTAATTGACACAAATTATTGTTTTAATTATGTTTTGTAGTGTTATTGCACCAAAATCTTCATCACAATTAAATCTTTCTGAAGTTTCAAATATTGCCCCAACTTCTTCTATGCCAATCACCCCTTCAATAGAAGAACTTGGACTTTCACATTTAACTCCTGCAGAACAAGAACAAATATTAAGTGTTATGCGGAATGCTGAAATGCAAGATATGTCAAGTACATCAATGCCAATTCAGCCTATCTTGTCACCAAATAAACCTGCAGCAAGTATGTTTTCTTTTATGTATTTCTTTTCTGAAATAAAAAAAAATAAATAAAGGAAGACAAATTCGATAGGTGCATGTTTGTTTATTATCATTTGAGGAGCACATTTCACAAAAGTTTAAGAAGCTCATACGCTTCAAGTTCTTTACTGCTCCTTTAGAAGAAAAAATAGACCCGCATGCGACTCAAAAGTGGATTCCTTCCTCTCCCACGAGGCTTCGAAAACGGGTGCCACTGAATTTCTTTAAAATTTTACCCTTTTTTCTTTAAAATCAATTGAAAAACTTTTAGAGTAAAAGAAATGTCAATCAAAATTAGTGTAACTAAAAATTGTTAAAAGTACAACTAAATTTTTTAAAAGTTTTTTTTGCAATTTTTTAAGCACATTTCTTTTTCATCTCAATTACAATAATCTCTCAAATTTCTTTTTTTTTATAAAAAAAGTTTATTTTATTTTTTAATCATATTTTTTAGCAATTGTACATGAACAACTAAATGATAAAGACGGAAGTCGAACAAGGAAACTTTCTTGGGAAACAAGTGGCCAATTAATAGCTGAACAAACTCCTTCACCAGTTTCAAGTAGTAATGTTGAAATAGAAAAGTCACCGTCCCCTCCACCAATGATTACATCATCATCTCCTACCATATTACAACAAAGGGTGGTGGTATCTGATAGTGGATACATAACATCCCCAGGATATGAAGTTGAAAATGAAAAATCCTTTTTACAAAGTTTACCATTTCCGCCATCCACTTCAGAGGAAATTAAAGAATCAATGCTTCCTGAAAGCTTTGAAATTGATGAAGAACCTGAAGAACATTCACTTTTTGGAACAATTGATAGACAACAAGAAAATGAAAACGAAAGTGAAGTAATAAATTATTCAGCAGACAATGATGAATGGGGTAAACCAGAAGTGTTACAACAATACGGTGGAAGTCTTATTACAGAAGAAATAATTCCAGACGAGCCTGAAAAGGAACCTTATTTAATTACAGAGGCAAAAGAAGGGAGTAAGCAAGTTGATGCCGTTGAACTTGACGATGATATATGGATGCAACCAAAGCATGAATACAAGGTTTCGAAAAGTCATTAATATGCAAATTTAAAAAGAAAGTTATTTTAGGTGCCAGAACATTGGGAACCAAAATCCGGAAGGATGTGGACTACAGTATTTTCAGAAGATGCTGAACAGCAAAACGAAGATAAGCATGATTATTCCACTTATGGTCAACCATCAGATATTAGTGAAGACAGATGGGAATCCCAGCCTGAAAAGATCCCACCAATAGAAGAAAAAGTTGAACAACGCTATTCCAATTTACCCGAACCCCCAAGTACACAAAGTTATACTACAACAGAACAAAATAATTCCATTTCAATGTTTGGTAAAACAAACGATATTAATTACGATATTCAAATGGATGATCCTATGTCACCTACATTTATACTTTCTTCTCCAGTATGTTTTCGCCAGTTTATATTTTTCTTAAATTTCATACTGTATATTTTAGCAAGCACCTGCACCGAAAGAAGCCCCTACAATTTCAATATTGCAAAAACAAAATGAAATTGTAGAAATTGAATTGCCAAGAGCTCCAGTTATTCGTTATCCAGAATCATATCAGCAACAACCTGCACCAAATCCACCAGAAATTAAAGTTACAATTCATGAAGAAAAAGATAAAGATAAAGGATCCGATGAAGAATCCGAGGAAGAAACTTCACCAAGTTCTGATGAAGATGATTATCCTGATCAAATAATTGAAGCTCCATCTGCTCCCTCAATGTCTTTTACAGAAATGGAACATGAAAGGGAAACACAATCCGCTTTTGCGCAAGAAGTGTTACAACAAATTCAATCATTTGGTGAATCGGCAAATGATGAATTTGATGTGCAATGGGCAAAAAAGATGCCAACCCCCCAACAACAACAGCAATTACTACAACAACAACATGAAGAAGAAAATCGTCAACAAAAAATTCCAACAACTTTGCCGTTGACAACTTCAAATGTTGACCAAAGTTTATTGAATGAAGAAGAAACCTTGCAACGGACTAACCAACGTATAAATCCCTTCCTTGATTCCCCAGATGAAGAGGAAACAGATGGAGTTGTTGTTGAACAACATGTAATAAATAATTTTTAGATTTTTAAAATTAACATTTTAAAATTTTAGCAACTTGATTCAGATGATATTGATTACTCTCAAGCAGCACAATATTACCGTACTTATATTGTCAATGACAGAATTGAGCAGCAACAACATCAACGAAAAATTAATACAATTCCAGAAGGTGAAGAAGAAGATAGCATTATCAACACTGAAGGACGATACCATGGTTTGTTTATTTATCTTTTATCCGCCTTTGCTCTATTTTTAGCTTTTATATGACATTTAAAAAAAGAAAAGCAATGGTGGTAAATATAAATTAATTTAATTAAATAATCCCACGAGATTTTTTTTCCTTTTGTTTTTCATTCCTATATAAGGTGAAAAAAAATAAATTTTATTTATTTTTCATTATTTAGCAAAAGAATTAGAACGTCGTCCACTTCATGGAAATTCAGTACCACCACTTGTTCCACAACAAGAAGCTGTGACTCGAAGAAAAACCAAAGGCTATACAACAAATTCTTCACCAATTACTCCGTTGACTTCATCAAGTAAGTAATTTTTGTTTACTTTAAAAATTTAAGTAATAATTTATTTAAAAAGTAATATTTAACGTAAAAATGTATTTAAAAGTTCCATAATTTATTATTTCTTTTACTTCAAATATAACTTTATTAAAAGAAAAAGAAGAAGAAGAAGCATATGCAATTCAAGCTGAGAAGCATTACTTCTTTTTCATGTTTTTCATTTTTTGGCATTTCATATGCAACCTGGAAAAAAAGCACAACATTTTATTTTTGCCCCGAAAGTAAAGAAAAGGAATTATGATACGTCTTACTAAAAAATGAGTAGTCGAGAAAAGCGTAAAGCTCTATAGTATAGATTTTGCTTTTAGCAAAAAAGGCATCGCATTTTCACAGTGTATTAAAGGAATGTGAAAACTATTTTACTTTTGTTTTCATTTTAATAAAATTTTTTAGTTTTAAATTCATCAAATAAAACTACTGACTTATATTATACTCCTTCGCAAGCATATTACATCTCTGCTGGAACATCCATACCAACATCCACTTGGACAACAACTACAAAACCTATTACAGCATCCCCAGCATCATCACAAGGATATCTTCAATATCAACAGCAACAACAACAACAAGGAGTTAAAACTGATTCACAAATTCGTATTAGCATCCCTGAAAATTCAACAGCTGGAGATCCAACAAGTCAAATTACACCTATTCGACATGCCCCACCTCCACCTGAAAATGGTGAAATAACTTCAATACAAAATGGTAAAAGTCAATTTAAAACAGATATTACTGTACCGGATGATTTAATTCCTCTACAAAATCATCATCCTTTACATCCTCACGTTCATGAAAATCAACAAACTCCTCAACATGCTCAATATCAACATGGTAATAAAATATTAATGAAAAATATTTTTATTATAAATTTGAGTTCTTTTTAGACTTTGTCCCAGTTAACTCTGCATCGGATGCAGCATTCCTTGCACAAATTGGCGTATCAGTTAGTAATAATTTTTCATATGATCGACAAACGTTAGGTAGTCAATTAGCAAGTGCAAACCACGCTGTTATGGAAGCAGATGATGACCAAATAACTTCAAGGTAAGTGTATTTGTGAACACTTATTTTTTTAAAAAAAAATCTAATTTTAGACTTAAAAGATCCCCTGCAATGATACTTACAAATGAAAAGCCCATTGAGGAACCAAAAGATCTTTTTTCATTTCCTCCTCCAACATATTCTTCAACAATTGGAGGAACTTCTATTATCCATCCAATTGTAACCAATGCTTCCGGTACAGATGGATTTTCAAGCGGTGTCTTGATGAAACGGCTATTTGTTTGTGACGTGGGTTTTAAAAATTTTTTTAAACAAACATATTATTTTAAATGTGCAGTGGTTGTTAAGTATTATTATTTTTTTTAAATAATTTTTGGTTAATAATTTCAATGAAAAAGAAATGTTTTTTACATCAAAAGAAAGTAATTTGTATGAAAAAAACCGTATCCTTTTTTTCTTGATTGTTGTCTATCTCTTTTATTGCTTAAAAACATTGAAAAATCGGAGTATAGCAACTATGAAAAAAAAACTAAAAAAGCAATAATGAATCATTTTTTACTTCTTTTTTTTCTTTCATTCTTCTTCTTCTACTACTATTATTTGCAACAACAAGAACTCCCTTAGCAATATTTCATCTCTTTAAATCCTTTTGTCTATGATCCTTCACAACAACCCATTTTTATGTGTTGTTTTTTTCCTTCAAGCATTCTGTTTTTACTATTAGTGTAGTTTTGTCATATCTAAAATGAACATCTTAAAAAAAGAAAAAAAGTAATCCGAATGACGAATCCATTTTCTTTATCTCTTTCTTATCTTTGAAAATGGATTTCAAGATATATTGTATCCTCCTACTTAATTCTTTGCTATTTTCAATTATATCATTTTCAGTTTTCATCTGTTTAAGAAGCTTATTACTTTTTTAAAAAAATGAATCATTTTTTTTTATTATTTTTCTGGATATAGCATTTGTTTTTTCTTTTTCCCTTTTTAAACTTCGGCAAGTGTCTCACTCTTTTTTTACCCCCTTTTAAATAAATGAACAAAAACACGCAAAAAAATCTTCAGCTTCTTTTCTCTTTTTTTGCTGCATTTTAGAAAAAAGCCTGCCTGCATTCATCCATTCAAACATTGTGGGGCGCCAAGGGCACAAAAAAAAGAGGGCGTGACTGGACGAGCTTTTTCTGGCATCAAGGGGGGCCCGTATTTGGGCATGCTCTTTGAATGCTTCCTTTAGTCAGGAGGACGACTTTGATTTTTTCCTGAAGCTTTTCTTCTTTCTTGTTTTTTTTTTCTTTTGCCGGCATCTTACTTTGATTATTCATTTTTTTTTCTTCTTCTTCTTTTGCTCCTGCTTCTTCGTTTTTTCTTCTTCAACAAGCAAAAATAGCTAATAATAAAGAAGTAATAAATGGGAATAAAAATAAGAAGAAGAAGTTGTATACACCATATTGTTACTTAATATTAAAATTAAAAATATATACTTTTTATTATAATTATTTATTAAATATCCAAGTTATTCAAACTGGCTGGGAAGCAAAATTTATTTTTTAAAGGTGCGATTTATATTTCCATAAATTTTAAACAAAAATATGTACAGCGTCAAAAAAGCAAGTGGTAGTAGCCCATTTTTCATTTTTTTCTCATCCATTTTTTTTTGTTTTTTCCCAAAAAATGGATAAGCCTAAGAGAAGGAAAAGAAAAAATTAAGCTTATATTCATTTTATTCCATGAAACTATTTTAAGTCAAAAAACGTTGCATTATTTGGTTTTTCTTTTTTTAGCCGTTTAAAAGTTACTGCACAAAAAGAAATAGAGCAAATTTGAAACAAAAAAAAACAAGAAAAAAATGAGCAAGCATTTTTATAAACATTAAGAAGAACAAAATTTTATTTCTTTTTGGCTGCTTTTTTTCCAACTTCAACATTAAAATTATTGGCAATGAATTTTTATGACACTTTTTTTGCGGCGTTAAAAAGCCAAAAGAGACTGCGCAAAATCAATGCATTTTTTGCAAAAATAAAAATAAAACTTTTTAAGAACTTTCAAATGCTATTTTAAAGGAAATTGTGCCAATTTAATCAAAATTTGCTTTTTAAATTATTTTTGCATTAGTTTTTTTCTCAAAACTTTTCGTTAAAAAGTGAAAAAAAAGTTATAAAGCATGAACTACATATATATATCAAATTAAAGGCAACACTTTTAATGAATTCTGTAAAATGATGCGCAAAAAAACAAGAAAAAAACTATTTAAAGCTTACTCCGATTTTTCATAAAAAATGGCTCACTTTTCATATGTTTTTGATTCCTTCATCTTTTGAGCCTCCTCTTATCTCTTTTTTCATATTTTTAGGAGGATGCGTTGTTACCCCTCTCTGGAACAACTGCAACACCGACGACAACAACCGCAATTGAAATGGGTCGTCGAAAGTTGCCTTCCCTTCCACAGCCCTATATGGGCACAAATAGTATTAATGCTCCAATATATTATACTTCAAGTGGCCCAGAAAAGAATGAAATACCAAATGGTATTATCAATACATCTGGTGGATCAATTGTTTTTGATCCATCAACCGCTTCAACAACTACAAGACTTACAACTGCTGCAAGAATTCAACCCCCGCAACAACAAATCTCATCAAGACCATCAAGTGCTCTTGGCACGCATCCTGTTGATCCTGCAATATTACCAGGGGCAACATTTAAAATTATGCAAAAATCTCGTCAAATTACAATGATTCCAAATGGAGATTTAGCAAGTAATAAACAAAAGAAATTGCCAAAAATGACTGATACAATGTCGCGAGTAATGTTGAAAAAGGAATTACGGGAAGTGCTTTTGAAGAGAAGAGATAAATTGGATGCATGTGAAATTGAAGCGAGTAATCGGCAGTATGTTATTAACAGAATGTTGAATAGTGGAATTTTACCAGAAAATCGATTATCTGAATTAAATGAAATTCCAGCAGTAATAAAATGTGATTTACCAGAAGATATTGTTAAGAATGCTAGAATTGTGCCATTAAGACGTCCACAAATTCAAACAAATATTGATTCAAGATTTTCGAAACCAAAACCTCAAAGTACTTCAGTTAATTGGATGCAAGAAGAAGGAACAAGGCAATTTAAAATTAATACTGCTAATCGAGAAACAAAATCTATTGCAACACAATGTGAAGCCCCACCAAAGTCTGTTGGAACTTCAACAAATGTATCGTATTCCTCGAGATATGCACCTTCAACATCTCTAAAACAACAAATTCGAGCAGAATCAACTGAATTTGGACATCATCATCTTTCTAAGCATCGAACAGTTGAAACCCAAACGGATGCAATTGTTGACAGTACCCGGCCCAAGAAATTCCCAAAACCTAGTGGTATGCCTTCACTACCAATTCATGAAACTTCAACAACTGCAAGTGGTCCAGATTTATTGGAATCAACTCAACGATATTTTGAGGAATATGATCGTCGATTAAAAGAAGCTGCTTCGATAAGACTTGAAAAGCAACGCTTTAATTTTACTGATAACGATATTGAATCTAAACGCCAACAAATTTTGAATGAATTGGCACAAAGACGTGAAAAAATTTCTTCAATGGTTGATTTACGGTATCTTCAACAACAACCAACAAATCGACTGCCAAGTCAACCAGTACAGTCAAGTGATTATGCATCTACAGTACCACATTACGGGTCATTGCCAAGGATTGATTATCCGGCAAGAAATCGAATTTCACCAAATTCACAAATTCGTGATTTTACTGCTCGACAATCCCAACCCTATAGCTACAGCTCATTACCAAGAAATTATGAGCGAAATTTAAATTTAATGGAGCAAACTTTGTATGGCCTTCCAACGTCTTCCAAAATCCCATCAAATATTTCCCGATCCCTTTACAATCTGGATCAGTTAGATTTTGGTTATCCACAGTACATGCAACAAAGTCAAATTGGCCAACAACAGCAACAACCGTATACCCGATCATCAAATTATATTGATCAACTTGAATCAATGGATGATCTATTTACAACTAAAAGAAATACAAATCTTAATACGGGTGTTGATGGAGGAAATATGCTTTCGCAATATGCAAACTACCTCAATAATCAATTTTTACTTGCTCAACAAAATCAATTTGAAGATTCATTAACTGATGAATACAATCTTAATGCAACATTACCTCCATCAATTAGCAATTACGGTTATGAGCAGTCTTCACAATTATATCCAACAAATTTACAAAATCAAATGTTGCCAAATGTGCAACCTTCTTCCCTGCAATCACAAATATACGATACTTTTCCCACTTCACAAGTTTATTCTCGACGAGAACATAATTATGGATCACGTCCATCTCAATTTGTTGGAGATTATGGAAATTATCTTCATAATCGAGCTCAAAGCTTACGACAATTGGATAATCTTCAAGATTTTGTTAATCATAATGTTGGTGTTTTACCAAATGTTGGGCCACCAGCAAATTCAAATCCTCCAACATACGGGTATTATCCATCACCTTGGGATAATGGATATAATTCAAATTATATTGCTGCCCAGCAACAGCAGCAACAACAACAACAACAACAACAACAACAACAACAACAGCAACAACAAAGATTGTTGCAGCAGCAACAACAACAATTACAACAACAGCAGCAGCAATTGCAACAACAACAGTATCAACAACAACAAATGCGTTCAACCAATACATCATATTATGATGCAAAATATCCTCGTGAAGATGGCCTTAATCGAATGTACCAAACATATGGACGTCGACATCGTTCACCATATAATAATATAAGTACAAATTCTGGTACGCTTTCAAATTTTGATCAATATAATCAAAATTGTTTTTTCATTGATGGAAGATAACCCTTTTTTCATAAATATTTCTATGTAATAATTTCAGATATTTTCTTCAACTAATAATTACTTTTACTTTTATTTTCTAAAAAATTTTGTTTTGTTTGCTTTGTTTTTCTTAAAAATTCTTTATCTCTTTCAAAATAATAATAATAAACCTTTTTACTTTACTTAACAAACATATATTTATTTGTTGGTGTTGTGCATATTTGTTTTTTAAAAAAATTGTTTCAGAGTAAAAAAATAAGAGCAAAAAATTGATTTTGTTTTTTTTCTTTTATAAGTAACACAAAAGAACTGGGTGCCATGGCATTTTCAATGCTGCTTCTTTTTTGGAATTTCCTTTTTTCTTCAACGGTAGTGCCAATATGCATTTTTTTCGAACAAAAAATAAAAAAGTTTTTTTTTTGGAAGGGGGCGGACAAAATGATGTGAGCAATAAGATTAATTCACCACAAAATTTTTTTAACAACAACTAGAAAGCATAAAAAAGAGCTAAAACAAATATATTCTTTTTTTCCTTTGTTTCAAGGGTGATGCCCTCCTTTTCAAGTTGAAGAATACATACAATTTAAAGACATTTTCCCCAGAGATTTTAAGCTGCTTTTTTTTCAAAAAAAACGCAATAAAATAAACAAAAACCATCTGATTTTGACTCAATGGAAACAACTACTATAACTTCTCTTATCTGTAAAAAGGCAACAATCTTTTTCGGCAGAAAAAAATATATAGAAGAAGAAAAACAGAAGATTAGTTAAGTGCCAGAAAACGAAGAAATTCAATGAATACTAAAGCACACATGAGTAATGACACTGATTAACAAAATGCCATTTTTGTCTTGAAATTTGTCTTTTCTTATTTTTGTCAAAAGGGTTATCTTCCATTAACAATCTTTCATTTTTCTATTTAATTTTTTTACTTTTTATATTTTTTAAACAAATTAATTTTGTTATTTAAGATTATCTGCAAAATTCACAATTTGCAACGTCAAGTTTGGGAAGGAATATGCGTTCAAAGCCAACTAACAGTATTGTAAGTACTTTTAAATAAAGTCTTTAAAGAAATTGACATTTTTAAAATTTAAAAAATTTGCAGACGAGTGCTTCTCGTGGTCGATCCATGACTAATATTGGTCGTGAAATCAATGACTTATTACGTGAACATCCATCACCAGGTCGAAGTCAACGAATTCCACAACGTCGAATTAAAAGAATTTTATTGACTCGACGATACAAAGATACAAATGTCTATAATGGTAATCAAAATATATTATTAGTTTTTTTCATTCAATAATTTAGATCTTGGAATTCGAGTAACTGGTGGTAAAAAGTTATCAAATGGAGATTTGGGAGCATTCGTAACTTCTGTGAATCGTGGAAGACCTTTTGAAACACTTTTTGAAATTCAAGAAGGTGATCAAGTTCTTGAATGGAATGGCATAATTCTTAATGGTCGAACTTTTGAAGAAGTTGAAAGAATTATTGCTTCTAGTAAAGGAGAAATTGAAATTATTATCAAAAGGTTAGAGTTATTAATTTTTTATTGATAAAATTAAAATTTTTAAAATTTAGTAATAATGGACAAGAACCTCAGCCATTCCCAAAAGCTGAAAATGTCTATGATAATGTCTCAGATAGTGTTCGACAGGCAGCACGAAGATGTTTGTGTTTTTATACTTTTTAATAAAAATTTTTGCTTAAAAATTCCATGATTTTTAGTCCCCAATGAAAAATCGTATTGGCAAACTCGAACTGAAGCTCCACCAGTTCCAGCACATCGGTCATTGTCTCCAAACTATTATGGAAATAGTGAAAGCAATATGATGCTACCGTATGACTCTCAACGCCAAAATTATGTTTGTTTTGCGTTTTTTATGACAATCTTAGAATATTGGCATTTTCAGACAAAACCTTTAAGAGATAATCTTGGAAGTATTCAAATTGCTTTATTTTTTGACCAAGTAAATAGTATTTTACACATAACAATTGTAAGCGCAAGAAATCTTCGATGCCGTGAATACAATAATACTGTAATTGCACCAAATCCATTTGTAAAAGTTTATCTTTTACCTGGCAGAAAGTATGAATTTATTGCAACTGGAAAAATGTTAAATGATTTAAAAACTTTTAGAGTATCAAATAAGAGACGAACAAAGTATATCTCAAATACTGCAAATCCAGAATGGCACCAAACTGTTGAATATTTGGTTAATTATCATGATATTCCAGCATATTATTTAGAATTAACTGTTTGGAATTATGATAAATATAATGATAATATTTGTTTGGGACAAGTTAATTTAAGTTTATCAGGTATTATTAATAAGTAAAAAATGTAAAAAATTACGGCAATAATTTTTTTCAGACCCCTCATTATTTAATAATATGACACGATCATATGCTCTTCAAAGCCCTGATCAAGCTTCTGTTATCCATGGTTTAAATAATACCACCGCTGCCCCAACAACTCGGTTACGTACACAGTCATATTACAATCCATGTAAGCTTTCACTTTATCTTTCACATGTTTTATCATTTAATTTTAATCTCTTTACAGCATCCTTGGATCTTGGATATCCAGCCATATGCTAATGATCAATGAACAATTTTACTTTTTGTTTCATTCATTTTTTATGCAGTTCATTCATTCCAAAGAACAATAAAAGTACAAACGTTACTATTTTTGTGGTTTGTAGCTCTTCTTCAAAAAATCATTTTTGCCTTTTCATCAGACAGCCTTTTTTCTCATCATTTTATTATTTTTTCGCTCACTTTGTTACATTCTCTTACACATACATTCCTGCCTATTGTGATGATTTAATTGAAAAATGTATCACTTATGCAAATTTTTTAAATTTTATATAATCATTTATTTAGTGCTAAAATAGTTTTTATATTTTATACTTTGTATATCTCGTAATTATCACAGATTTGCCAAAAATTTATTTGATACCAGAGTTTTATCTATTTTTTCTATATTAAAGATTTATAATAAAATAATATTAATTTTGTTCTAAACAAATGTGTTATATTGTAAATGCGCAAAAAAAACATTATTGTGTAATCCGTTGAATTCGTGTTTTATATTTTATTTTTAAAAATTACTTTTACTTCTTAAAACAACTTTTTGAGGCTTTAAAAATGCAATTAAAAGAACGCTTAAATCCGGTATTGTTTTGGTCAAAGTACACTTCTTATATCTTTGATGCGGATGGAGTTCTTTGGAGAGGAAGCAAATTAATTCCTGGAAGTAATACATTAATTAATTCACTTATTGATTCTGGAAAGCAAGTGGTTATTTTAACGAATAATTCAACAAAAACTGTGTCAACTGTTGTCTCAAAACTTCATAGTCTAGGATTTTCAAGTGTTAAATCTGAAAATGTTGTAACTGCTGGACTTGTTGCTGCTGATTATTTAAAACGAAAGGAAAGCTCTTTACCAGTATATTTATTTGGATCTCCAGGTTTAAAAGAAACTCTTGAAAATGTTGGTGTAAAAAGTTTTGGTTGTGGACCTGATAATATTAGTGATTATACAAATGTAAGTTTGTTTGATTATGATTATTGTATTTTTATATTTATATATAAATTTTGCAGGATACAATTCTTGGAAATGTTGATGTTTCGCAGAAAGTTTGTGCTGTATTATGCAGCTTTGATTCACATTTATCATATGTAAAAGTTATGAAAGCTGCAAATTATCTTCATGATCCAAATGTTGATTTTGTTGTTACAAATGAAGATGCCACATTTCCTGGTGACAATCCAAATGTTGTGATTCCTGGTTCTGGGATTATTTCGGCTGCTGTTAAAACTGCTTCTGGAAGAATACCAAAGATTATGGGAAAACCAAGTGAATATATGTTTCAATATATTGTTAATACATACTCATTAAATCCAACAACATCTGTTATGATTGGAGATCGATTAGATACTGATATTGCATTTGGAAATATTCATGGCTTGGATACGGTATTAACATTAACTGGTGTTCATCAATCTGCAGATGTCGAAAAAGCTGTTATTGAAAAGCTTACTCATCATGTTCCTACGGCTATTGTTGATTCAATTGAAACTCTTCTTAAAACTGATTAATTATTGCTGTTAAGCTTTATAACAAAAAAAACTATTAATAGTTAATTGTCCCTATGGGAATAAGGAATAAAATTTGCAATTTTTTTAATGTTTTTTGTTGTTGTAAACAAACGTATATGAATCACAAAAGAAAAAAAGAGAGAAACGAATCAGAAAAAAACGAAGCATACACTTAAAAATATTTTCTCACAAACCATTTGCATATTTGCTTTCAAATTTTTCTTTCTCATTTCCACCATTCATAGTCATCATTGATTATGTTTTTCTTTGACCCTCTGTTTGAATAACTCATTCATGTTTAATACAACAACGGAAGAAGAAAAAAGGCGAAGAAAAATAAATTTTTGATAAGCAAAACGATTATTCATGAAGAAAAATAAAAAGAGAGAAGTGAAAACTAATATGCCAGGCATAAGTTTGTTACCTTTAACTCTATCCAACAGTGATTTGTATAATCGGAGGTTTGGAAATTCTTGGCTAGTACGGTAAAATATAATCGTTTTTAGAACTTCAAGTGTTAGAAATCAAGATCCTGCAATACCAAATTTTTGCACTTTTTGTTCAGAGGAATTTGAAAAAGATGAAGAATATATTCATGCTGAATCACATTCATTTCATAAAAAATGCTTTAAGTAAGTTATTACTCTTAAATTTTGACATTAATTTTAAGTTAATGTAGTTGTGCTCAATGTTTTATGCCTCTTATGACTGGAAATTTCTTCTATACTGAAGGTCGATTTTATTGTGAATACGATTTTGCAAAAAATTATGCTCCACTTTGTCAAACTTGCAGTTAGTTTTTAGTAACAACCTTTTTAAAGCATTTTGTATCACATATTTTTAGAAAAATACATCCTAGGAAGAGTTATCAAAACTGTTAAAGGAAATTATCATCCAAAATGTTTAACTTGTGATGACTGCGGTGATATAATTGAAAATCAGCTTTATTTTGAAATGATGAAGTAGTTTTATTCTATTCTACTTTTTTATTCAAAAATTAACTTTAAATTTTAAGAAATTTATGCCAAAATTGTCATAAAACAACTAAAAAACCTGATATGTGTGTAAAGTGCAAAATTCCTGTCTTGGAAGAAGAACGACTTTGGTACCGTAATGATTGTTGGCATGCACATCATTTTGAATGCACAAAATGCGCGTAGGCATAATTTTAAATTTCTGTCATTTTTAAATTTTTCATTTAGCTCACCATTAAATAATAAAGCTCAAATTTGGCGTGAACGACTTTATTGTCAGCGATGTTATGATCGTTATATCCTAAAAACCTGTGCACAATGTCACAAAACTATTGAATATCAGGAAGAAAGGGCAATTATGGCCAATGGAAAATATTATCATCCTGGGGTATATTTAAAACTTATAAAAGATTTTGTTTATTTTAAAAACTATTTTAGCATTTATTGTGTTACAAATGTGGTACACAACTTAAGCATGGCCATTTGGAATATAATGGATTTAACTTTTGTAAAGCCTGTTATTTAAAAGTAAAAAAATACATGTTTCTATTGTAAAATAATTAATAATTTTTTAGGAAGCAGGTGACAGATGTACAATTTGTCAAGAAGCAAAATCTGAAATGATCAGTGTTTTGAATAAATTTTATTGCGAAAAATGTTTTGTTTGTGCTCATTGCAATAAATTTTTGGAGCTCAAGTAAGCTAGCATATTATAGGTTAAATAATGAAAATTAAAATAAAAATTTAGAACATCAATGGTAAATTTTGATGAACAACCAATTTGCAAAAAATGCTTTGAACATCTGCCAAAAGAACTTCGAAAGCGCCTTAAAGTTTCAGCAAAATCACCAAAATTATTTTAGCTTTTTTTATTGCTAATAGCATTTTTTAAATAAAAGGGGCAATTGGGGGTTCATCTCTTTAAAACTTTATGTTGTGATTTTATTTGTAAACTAATTCAAGCTGTTATTTAATCCCAAGAATTTATATTTCTCAATTATTGCATGTTAGTCAAACATGACTCATACATATTATATGAGTCCAAAAACTACCTTTGAATTTTATTGGAGTTAAAATTTTACAATTATAAAAATACAAAAAAAACATACAAATTTTTTGAATAAAAGGTTTTCAACAATATTAATTTCTATCAAAAACATTCAACGAAATTTAAAAACATTTTAAAACATTGGATCGAAAACAGGAATAAAATCTTCGCCATGATTGGGACATTTATGGCAGATGCAACGATCAGTGAATTCGTTTTGGCTATTGATGGCGCATGCTCCATTACCACATTTTTCGCCACCATTACAGTATCCCTGGCATAATTCATTGGCTCGATCGGGCAGCAGAATTGAACAATATGGAAAATCGACCATTACAACTTCAAAGGTTTGAACACGATTTCTTGCAACAAACCATTCTTTTGGAAGACAGGCATAACAGAGACAAACTTCCTCTTTTGTGGCATTTGGAAAGGTGTATTCTTGAACTTGACCAAAAATGCATTTCTGAAAACGTTTTGATGAATAATTATAATTTAAGGCATTTCTACACTTTTTGATTCATTTTATTTTTAAGGTTTTTATGAAAACGTTGAAATATTTGCAGAAAATTTGTCGAAAAAGTCGTTTAATTTCCAAAAATTATAAGGTAAATATTCTCCAAAACTTTCTTTGATATCCATAGACTAGGCATGGACGCGGGATCATTTTTTAGTCCCGATCCCGTACCGGTCCCGTCCCGTCAAAACAAGTCCCGCCTGGTCCCGGGACGGGACCAGGACGGGACCGGGATTTGTTAAAAATTTTCAAGTATTATAAAATGTTGATTTTTCTAAACATACTGTAAAAAAGTTACAGTTTATAGGTGTATATGTGCAATTTAGTTAATGCAACAGTTTTTTTAACATAGTTTTTAGCAATAGTAACAATACAAAATGGAAATTAAAAATTAATTTAATTTAACACCGAATTCCCTAAAAATAATGAAAATCACGGGATCCCGGGAAAATTTTTTCAAGTCCCAAAACTTGAAACTCTGTCCCATCCCGTCCCGTCCCCCCGGGATCCCGTCCCGAGAGGGGACTAAGCGGGACTTCAAGTCCCGCGTCCATGCCTACCATAGACACACTCAGGCTCAGCCCTTACACTGGAAAGGGTTTAGGGGGGATTTTCAAAAAGCCCAAAGACCATTTTCCGTCGTAAAAGTCGTAGAATCCAAAAAATTGCTTACCGTTGCATTTCTGCAATAATTTTGGCAGCATTGTTTTTTCATATACATTTCAATAGTTGAATTACTATGGAAATGTATATTACCGCATTTTTCAACATGAAATTCAAATGCATTTGTGAAACTTAAACTTCTCCGTCCTTCAATAATTACGATTGCCAAAGAAAATAAAGCAAAAATACAAAAATAAATCCAACGATTCATATTTTTTTTCAAACAATAAATTTTTTTAAGATTTTGCTTTTTTTAAAGGAATGTAAAAGAAAAAGCCATTTTCATTTTTAGAAAAGCTATAAAAATAAATGCGTTTTCGGATTTATTATGCCTCTTTTGATATTTGTCATTGCTTTTTAAAAACCTTATGATATCTAAATAATAAGAAATAGCCATCATTTTTGAAAAAAACAATTCAAAATATTTTATGCCAAAAAAATCATCAAAAACAAATATTTTTAGGGTTTAAGAAAGCAGAAATGAGATAGGGGAGAGAAAAAAAAATGCATAGGACTGCATTCTTGGACAAAAAATAAATAAAATATCTGACATTTTTTATTACAATAGCATTTAAAAGAATTCAGTTTAGTGAAATAAACAAAACTAAAGTACCTACAGTATGTGGTAATCAAAATTAAAATCACTTACTTGACAAGTAAAAATATTTAGATTAAATGATACAATAACACAAATTTTATAAATGTCAAAGAAGATAATTATAATAATGCAATTTAGACAATTTGTTGAATTTCTCATTTAATTTCCTTGTTTTTATTAACTTCAAATTCTTATTAATTGTATATTTGTGAACATTATTTATACCATCATTAATTCCATGTCTATTAGGCTTCAGCTTTTTATAAATAAATTTTATTTAAAAAAGATTTAAAAAAACGTGTGATGCATTCTTAATTGTTGAAATTAGGTCAATGCTCCCTCTTTGGAAGAAAAGGGTTGCAGTGTATTTTTTTAAAGCGTCATTTTTTCTTTCATTTTTTTGTGTCTATTACTTTGATCATCATTTAAAAAATGAAGATAATTGGAATATTTTTGTTGATATGTCAGCTTTCTGGTAAGATAACATTTTGCTTAAACTTTGACAGCAGTGATAAAAAATAATATTTTAAGTTTGTTTGGAAAATGAAATACCCGTTGAAACTCAAGCTTCAACAGTTGCAAATTTTATTGTTCATCCAGAAATTGTTGAAAACGGCAAAGCCTCAAAGCCATTGTTTGAATTTATGCCACATTTTGATAAATCAAATTATGATTTTATGATTCCAGAAGGAAAAAATAATGTTGGTTTATAAGCTTTTAAAAACCCATGTTTTTATGCTCCATTTATAGCAAGAATCTGTTGCTGCAGTTATTCAGTTTTTTGGTTTATTATCAAAACCAACTCCACAATTCCAACTTTTAGGTAATGTCAATGGCTGGTTTAAAATTGGGAATGTTGAAACTGTTAAAGTGAGTGACCTTGAGCGCTTTTTTTCAAGTTCGATAAAACAAAACCTTCAAAGGAACCAAATTATATGATCTCTTCTGTTCCAATTTTGACAAAAGAAGGCGCTGATGTCATTTATCAAGAAACGAATAAAGGAATTTATTCATTCAAAATTGAGGTTAGAGAGAGATAAAAAATAAAACAGGCTAAAAATCAATAAATTTAAGGCAAAAGGCGACGGCAATATTGCTGAATCAAATATTAATGTCGAAGTTTTATCTTTTGGACCGGTTGATCGAGAAGAAACTAAAAAAGCAGATGCTGCTGAAAGTATTGATGGAGCAAAAAGTTTAGAACCTACAATTTCATTAACAGAAGGAACCGAAGAACCATTGACAACTATTGACAATGAAACTGAGCCTTCACCTGCTCCAATAAATGCTGAACCACATGTTACAGAACCAGATTTTACAGAAGCCGATTTTACAATTGAATCTGAGCTTAGTAGTATAACTGATATTTCATTGGATGAATTGGAAAAGAAACTTGAAAATGAAGCAGCTCAATTCACGCCAACCATTCCACTTGATGTTGAAGAAACAACTACTTTGGTGCCATTGTCAAAATTAGTTCCGATTGATTTTGAACCTATTGCACCCATTCCATCTGAAATAGAAATGCCTCCAATTGAACTTCAATTTGTGGATGTTGAAACCCAACTTCCAACAACTGAAATTACAATCAATGAAAAAGTTAACAATGGATTTATACTTGAAAATTTTGAAATTAAAGCAATTTTAAATGAATCCGTAAGTCAAATTCTTTCATTATTCTAATCTAAACCCAAACTTTTAGGTTTCAAAAGAACTTTTAAAATTAAGTGTTGAACCATCTGATATTTTTGATGTTCGACCACATTTTGTTTTGACAAGAATGCCGGCGCAATTGGTAATTAAAAAGCAATTTTTAACTGAAAGCAGTTACGCAATAAAAGTAAAAATTGAATACGCGGATGTTTCATCCCCAACATTTGCGGAATTAACAATAAATGCAAAAGTTGCAAATAGCCTACAAAGCAGTGTCAAATTTGAAAAAGAAAAATATGAGTTTAATGTGGATGAAAAAAGTTCAACTGGTGCCATGGTAGGAAAGATACATGCAATTAATTCAATGAAAAATTCAGATGAATCACCATTAATTTATTCATTGATTGGCAAAAATAGTGAATTGTAAGTTTTAATAAAACAGAAGCATAATACTTAATGAGAAAAAATAGATTTACACTAACTGATGGAGTCATTACTGTATTATGCCCCACAACATCTAATGCCTGCTTGGATTATGAAACACAAAAAACATATTATTTAATTGCAATGGCTACAAGTTTAGGTTTGTTATTTAAAAGTAATTCTTAAATTTAAAACAAAATTTAGATGGTATCTCTTCTGATCCTGTTACACTTGTTATTCATGTTAATGATGTTAATGACAATTCTCCAGTACTTTCATTCCCTGATAAAACTGTTAAAATTCAAGATGGAAGAGTTTTGGAACCATTTTTATTAAAAGTAAATTTTAAAAGACATTTGCCATAAAAAAACTTTCATTTTTAGATTAATGATAAAGATTCAAATGATGTAAATCAAAATACTGTAGAATTTGAAGGTTCTGCAGCCAAATTTTTAAGTCCCGAACTTGTTTCGGCAAATGTATATCGAATTCAAGTATCTGGTGTTCCAGAAATTGGTGGATATCTTCTTGATATTGTAGCCAAAGATAAAAGTAACGCAGAATTAAAAGAATCACGAAAAAGTCTTAAAATTGAAGTTTTAAATACCGCTGGAAAGGCAAGATTTGCACAGGGAAGGTATGAAAGAAAAGTAGCAGCTGATAAATTACATAGAGGTTTGTTTTTGATGATTAAAACATGAATAAAATGAAATTCTTTTCTTCAGGAAATCCATTAATCCAACTGCAGTTTAACGGTGAAGCCATTGAAAATATTCAATTCATATTTCTTGATGGAAATCCAGGATGGCTTGCAATTGAAGATTTTGGTGGAAATATTTTTGTTGGAGATGTTCCAAAAGATGGTGTTTCATCTGGAGAGTATACTGTAACCGTTGCGGCATTAGATCGTCAAACTCAACAAATTATTGATCGATGCGAAATTGTAATTAATATTGAAGGAACACAAATTTCAAAAACAATGTTCAATGAGAAAGTCTTTTCTCTTACCGTGCCAAAAAATGTTGAAAAGAATGTTATTATTACTCCATTACAAAAGAATGAGAAACGAGAAATGAATTTAATTTCGGATAGTATTTATGCTTGGGGTGATTCGATGGAAATTGTTCATGTTCCTACAGATATCATTAAAATTGATTCGAACACTGTAACTGTTAATGCCTTGGCACTGCAAAATCTTCGTGGGCTTCAATTTCAAATTGTTGCAATGGATAATCCGAATGATAGAGCTTTGATCACAGTATACGTTTCATCAGAAGCAGCAAAATATGCAGAACAAAAAATGAAACAATCAAAACCTAAATTTGCTTTACCATGGACATCTGAAGATAATACAATTTCGATTACCCTTCCAGAAGAAACTCCCTTGGAGCATACAGTAATCCATCTTCCTGCTTTCAATGCTGAAACCGGTGAATCAATTAATAATATAACACTAAAAGGTGAAATGGCAGAATATTTTACTTATGATAGCTCAAAGGGCAGCCTGGTCGTCAGTAAACTTATTGATTATGAATCACTTGACCCTTCACAAAAAAATTTCAATTTGGAAATCATCGCCGAGAATCCTTCTTCACCGACAAGTGCAAATTTAATTGTGAATGTTCAAAACTTGGATGACAATTCACCAATAATTTTACTTATTGACAATCCAAATTTTGAAAAACCACTTCACCTTAAACTTTCTGAAAATTCACCTCCAGGAAAAATTTTAATTGAATTTAAAATTTTTGATGCTGATGCAGAGCCAGAGAAAAGAAAATATGACCGATTCAATTTTAAGTTAATCGGGGAAATTGCAGGCAATTTTCAAATACAACAAGTTTGTGATTTTAAAACAAAATATTTTAAGATCAATAAAAAAATTTATGTATTTTTTTAAGAAAGAAAATAGTTACGTCTTAGCAACCTCACCCTCCACAAGCCTGGACAGAGAAAACAAAGGGCTTTCAATTTTACTTTTGGAAGTTCGGGATCAAGCCGGAAATACTGATACACTTCCAGTAAGCTTTAAAAAATTATTGATATAGTACCAAAAAGATAAAATTTAGATAATTGTTGAAATAGTTGATGACAATGATAATAGGCCGATGATTGAAAGCGGTACTAAACATTTTGAAGTAGTTGAAAATTGGCCAATTGGAACATTAATCACAAAAGTCGTAGCAAATGATAAAGATGAAGGAAATAATAAAATGATTAAATTTACAATTTCTGGTCCAGCAAGTAAATGTAAGCTTAATCCATGTTTTTTTAAAAAGTCATGTAATATAATCATGTTTTTACAGTTTTAACAATTGATCAAAACAGTGGCGTAATTATGACAAACAATTCATTGCACGGATTATCAACATTTGAGCCATATAGATTTCAAGTAATTGCAATGGATGGTGGAAATCCTCAATTTACATCCTCTGCAGATTTTGATGTAAGAATAATTGACACTTCATCTCTCCAAGAGGGTGAAGAACAAGGTGTTAAATTTATCAGTCCTGCAGTTGATTTCACCCTGTCGGTTCCTGAGGTAATCTTATAAATTGTATCTCCTACAGAATTTTATGCAAATAATCAAGCATTTCAGGACACGCTTCCAAATACAAGAATTCTTACCGCCGAAGCAATATACCTTTCTGAAACTGCTGACAGAACTGTTCGATATTTTCTTGAGGTACAGTATCCCATTTGTTAACCTTATCACAACATTTCAAAAACTTGTTTTCAGCCTGTTTCATCAAGCGATGATGGATGGCTAAGTATTAACTCAAATAATGGCGATATTTTTGTTCAATCTGGATTTGACTATGAAAAGCAACGCTTTGTCACGGTTTGTTTTTTCTCACTGTTTTTTTTGCTTTGATTTTGAATGTTTAAAAATTTGAACAACAAAAAATACCTTATTTGTCTAGATGCTCAGATATATTTTTTTGCTCGCTTAAAAATGCGCTTTGCAAAAAAAAATATTTAAAAAGAGCACAAAGGAAATCCTTTAAATAAACAGTTATTCTTGCGTTCAGAGTAAATCAAAACGCATTTTTATTTCATGCGTCAAAATTTTTGTGAACCAAAGAAAAAACATTTTGGCTATTAAACTGTGTTTTATTATTTGTATTATTTTTTTATTGTTTTTTTTGTTCAATTTGTTTTATTTCTTAGACAATGCTGAAATAATATTTTTTGTCTCATTCATTGATGGATTTTTTGTTGATACGTTTTTACATTTCTGAATCATTTTATTTTCGATTTTTCAAGCTTTAAGAAATGTGTCCTCACCTTTTTAAGAAATTTTTAAAAAATTTTTATTATTTTCATATAAAAACTTTTTTTTTTGAATAAAAGCAACACGGCTGCTCTTCCTACTTTCGTTTTCGAAATCTATGATATTTATAAAAATAACTTTAATCATAAAGTTTTTGCGACTCGCATACATGCTTCAATTTTTTTGATATAATATTTGTCTTGTATTCTTGCAGAAAATGAAGAGAGCTTTTTTTATTTCTTCCTTGATTGATGAAAGATTAAAGAGGGGACACGGTGTTCATTGAGAGAAAGAAAATCATACTTTTATTAACCCGACATTTTGGTACAATACTTTTGTTCTGCTTTGACTTTTTTAATTTTTCTTTGCTGCAAAAATTTTTTTTATGATTTTGTAAGAGGAGGGAGGAGGCATGGTGCCCTTGAATGTTCACTTTTTTACATAACTTTTTTTTTGTTCAAACTTATGTTTATTCTATGCGTGGTGTTTGAAACAACAACAACAATAAAAAGAATTGAAGGTTGGTGTTCCCTTTTTTGAGGGAATAATGGGTATTTTGATAAAAAAAAAATACAGATTTTATTCCTCTCTCTTGTCTCTTTTTTTATTTGAGTTAACTTTTTTTTATTGGAATCAGATGTTTGTTGATATTAAAAGGTCGTTAGCTCAACTCAGGTGGAAAATATATATATTCCTTCTTGTATTGTTTATTGCTTTGACACATGGCGTTAAAAAAATCGGTTCACTGACAAAAAAATAAAAAAATATATATATTTACAGAAGCGGCTTGTTATGCACTAATTATTTTTTTCTATACTGCTTTTGACTCTCATTTTTATGTTCAATAAAAGTTCATTATTTTATTATTCCATGATAAATATAGCTGCATGCAAGAAATTTTTGTTGCATTTATCTATTTGTCCTTATAAATATATTATTATTGAGGAATGTAAAGTTTAGTTGACTCATTTTGCAGCACCACTTGAACATTTCCCCTTTTTTTCTCCTTTGAAGGTTCTACACGCATTTTTTTCCCTTATTTATTTTCATAACCCAGGACGTGCGCGAAATCGTTTTTTTGTACCACAAACAGCAAGAAAAAAAACTTGTCAACAGTTGTGAGAGAGTGTTGTTTTTTTTTGAATAAAAGATCCGCCCTTCGTCTTTTTTGGAATATTTTTTTTCGATTTCCAGGAAAAAAGAGGTATTGAAACGCAAACGATCCTCTTCAATTTCCCGTTCATCAGTTTTTTTTCTTCTTTCGTTTAGTAACTCATCCCTGCTCTTCTCTTCTTCTTTTTTTCCTCCTTGAAACTTGCAACTTAACTTACATTTGTTTTTTTTGAAGAAAGAAAAAGCCGACCTCCTGCACCTAACAATACACAATGTCTTTTGATGATGTTATTCGTCGATTGCGACGGAGGTTTGGCCGCCGGAAAACCCCCAAAGATAAGACAAGAGCAAAATCCGCGGATACACTTCATTTACCACGATCTCGGCCTTCAAAGTCAAAGAGTCGTGAACAAATGTCTGCAAGTGCAATTAACTTGGATACTAATCAACCGGTAAGTTACTGTAAAAATAAAAGTGATATCCCTTCAGGGCACTATTTTATAGACTTATAAACCTACATCCGTTGAAATTCAATATCGACGTGAATCAGATCCTCATGTAATTCCAAATTTATATGCTCCAAGTCAAGATGAATTAATTCATGAAATTCCTCCAAAACCATTTATTCGAAATCCTTCAAAGAAGAAGCATACGTTGCCATATGATGAAAAGCAAGGACGATATGTAATGATCAGTCGAAGGAATCCTTCACCAGTTTGGATTCAAAATGTTAATGATGAACAAACTCAAACCGGTGAATATCTATTATCTCCAGTTGTAATGGAGGAACGAGTATGGCAAAAACATAAATATGAAGTTTATGAAATACCACCAGATAGTACCCCTTCAAGACCGCCAAGGAATCAAAAGCCTTCAACACATTTTCCTGTTCATGCACAAGGAAGCCCTGTCAGTGTTGGTTCAGAGGGTAAAGACCGTGAACATCTTAGTTCACCAACAAATGAAAGTGGTTATGGTAGTGGCCGAACAAGTGGTCTTGAATTATCAATGTCACCTTCACATGAAATAAGTCAACATAATTCACCTTTATCATCAAATAATTCAGCAACAGCAAAACGTCGAAGTGTTTTATTAGGTTCCCCAAAATCATTAGAAGTTTTAAATGATCCAAAAGATTATGAAGTTCCAGTAATGATTGAAACTTATCATGATGATGGACTTATTGATAAACAAATTATTCTTGAACCTTCATTACATCGACAATCTCAACGTAGTCATGCAAAATCAGAACTTCACATTCGACCAACAGAGCGTTCCAGAAGTGCCGAATCAGCAATACATTTTTTGAAGCGAAGAGTTCGAGAAACAAAATATGTTACAGCAGTTTTTGAATCAGCAACGGGTGGATTATCAGATATGATTGAAGATGTTTTAAAAGAATTTACAATTTGGTTAGGTGAAAAGTCTGCCCTACTGGGAATTGCAGTTGAAATGCATTGGTCGGTTCCAGAAAAATGGCGAAGTCGAGCAATGGAAATTAAGTAAAATTTTTGCAACTTTTCTTCTTCTCCTTTTTTATTTCTCTTTTTTCTTTTTTAAGACTTAAAGATGGTCTGCATCGTGAACTTCGAAATAATAATCGTCGTGTCCTCAACATTTATGAAGAATGCAGAGAGCATCTTCCGTCAAATTTTATTGAATCTAAAACAGAAGAAAATTGTGTAAGAGCAAAAGATGTCAATGCATTTCAAGGTAAGCAAGCTTTTTTTAACTTCTTCTTCTTCTTCCTGATGCCTTGTATACTAAGTAAATATACTCAAGAAAATATAAAAAAATTTGACATATGTCAATCACTTGATGAATAAGAGATTCTTTGTTTTTTTCTCTTCACACATTCATTTCTTCTTCATCATCATCATCATGGATATTTTTAGGTGTTTATCGACGCTTTTATCCTGATCTTCTTTCACTACAAGACAAAAGAACAATTAAATCACATTCTACTTATTGGACATTTGAAAATATTTATGAAGCAACACGTTCTATGCCTACTCCGAATCCAGGGAAATTCTTGTTTCATGGGCAACCTGAACAACTCAAAGATAGATCAATTGTTGCCATAAATTTAGCAACATTGCGCTTGGATGATTCTGATGTACCAAGTTATTCTACAAATAATAATGCGAAAATAACATCAACGACTTAGTAAAATAATAATAATAATTCTTTTTTGTTTTAAAAATTACATTTTTTTTCCTGTTTTTTTCTCTTTGTTTTGTAAAATTATGTATTTTTCTTTCTTTCTTTCTTGAAAAACATTGCATATTTCGGTGCCAATAAATGTAAAGTAAATAATAAAATAAATATGGTAAACTTTTAAGCTGTTGATTTTAGTCAACAACAAAAAAAGGCTAAAATAATAATAATATGGAAAGGAAAAAGAAACGTTCACTTGCAACAAAAAAATATATATTATGAAAAAAAAACTTGTTCTTTTCAAGTGGTGCTGGTTTTTCATATCTCAAAAAAATTCATGCACACTGTTGTTTTTTTTGATACTAAATCAGAAAAAAGAAAGAAAAACGTGAAGCGTGTATGTTAAAAACAAAGCTTACGCATAAACTCAAATAAACCAAATGTAAATAAATGTGATTCCTTTTCATTTACTCTTTCACTCTTCACTTTCTTTTAGGTGAAAATCATAGCATCAAGTGTATTTGATGAAAAACAAAATGCAACAAGACTTTTAAGAATTAAAGTCATGGATGTTGATGACAATAATCCAATATTTTTGTATGGATCAAAGGTAACTTAATTTTATGCAAAAAATGTGTTGTAATTGCAATGATAAATTTAAACAGAGTGATGGCATGTTAACATTTATTGTTGATGATGTTGATGGAAGTAATAATAACAATGAAAAACAAAAGATTGGAAAGGTTCAAGCTTATGATGCTGATGATAAACCGTTTAATAATGTTTACTATTATCTGTTGCCAAGTTGTAAGTCAAAATAAAAACAAAGCAAAATACAATTACATATATCTAAAACTTTTAGGTAATCCTGAAACCGATCATTATGAAATTGATTTAATAACTGGTGAAGTTTTTGAATTAAAATCAAACGAAATTTCTCGAAAATCTGGACAAGTTATTTGTGTTGTTACAAGGTCACTTTCCAAATTGTTAAAACTTGATATTAATCTTCTTATATTTTAGTTCAATTCCTGATATTTCATCTGAAATACTTCGACAAACAGAATATGATAAAACAAATTCAAGTATGACCCGGTTTGTCATACAAACAATTTCAACAATGATGAATGAAGAATTATCAAACCAGCCTCAAATTCCTGCAGAAAATAATACCATTCTTGTATTTGGTATACTCTTTTTTTTAAACTTTATATGTACTCATGCATATTAAAAAAACATGTTCTTTTTTTAAGATTTATCGATCAGTAATTACCAAGTTCCATTTGATTTAACTTTATCCAAATCTTCTGAGTCATCGCAATTTTTGTATAAACTTCAAAACTTGCAATTCTTTCCGTAAGTGCACTTGACTCCTTTTGCTACGTAGATAATAAATTCTTTTAATAGTTTTAAAAAAGATAAAGGAATTTCAAAGCCCAACATTGAAGTATTTGTTGATCCGAATACTGCAGCAATTCGAGTTGATCCTGAAATTACTGAAGCCCCTGAAGGCATTTATGAACTTGACATTCAATCATATTATGTATCAAATGGTCGACATGCCGGAGATATCATTTCACAAGTAAGAATACTGTATAAATAAGTTTGGCAGTGACCCAAAATACTTTCAGATTCATCGGGTCAATGATGACAAAAAATTGAAATTTGTTTTTGATTATCCCCTTGAAGAATTGGGCATGAGAATTGATGATTTTTCGAAAACATTAGAAGAAATTTTATCCACAAATTCCTCTGGCATAATTCGACCAATCTTTTCTATTCCTGAACAATACAAAGATAAAAAACGCTCCCGATCAGCAGTTTGTTTCCATTTGGCAAAACCACATGAACTTATTTCTTTGAATGATTCAATTAAATTAACGGCAACCAAAATGAACTCAAACGAAAAGCTGATGAGTTTATATCAGCAATTTGAAGTTGTTAATATTGATTCTTGTAAAATGGAAGCTCATATGCCAACATCTGCAGCTTCAACATTTTCACAAAATTCAATTTTAATTGTTTCCGGAATTTTAATTGCAATTTTAATTTTATTCTCTTGCATTGCATACACATGTTTTGTAACACGATATCGTGAATTTTTAAAGAAACAAAATGAAAAGCTCAGAGGTTTCTATTTCATTTTAAAATGTTAAAATTCTAAAACTTTTTTTTAGATTCAAAGCCCCCAATTGAGCCATTTGCAATTCCACAGTTTATTGATCATCGAAGAATATAAATTTATTATCTTTTTTCAAAAAATTTAATTTTTTTATTCAAAAATAAAACAATATTTATTTATTGGTACATGTTATACATAAACTTATTACCGCGTCAAAAAAATGTAATAATATTATTTTTTAATAAGATATAGAAATCTATTTTACATATAAAACTAGATAGATTTTATAAAAAAAACCAAAATTAAATTCACCGATGTGTCTTTTCAAAAAAAGAGAAATGAGATCAACAATAAAAGATAGATAAAAAGTTTTGAGACTACACCAGTTTTGTCAAAAAAAGTTACAAATTAAATAATAAAAATAAAATACTGATTTTAATAAGTTTGAATGAATGATATATGGACGGAAGATCAAAAATAGCGTCCCTGAACAATATATGATATTTTTGATCAAAAAATTTGAAAAAACAATTTAAAAAAGTGAAACATAATAAAATTATTAAAAAAAATAAATCGAGATAACAAATATATGAGAGAATGTTCAAAAAACTGAACTACCTTTTATAATACAGACAATAATAAAAATCTTCTTTAAAAATATTTTTTTTGTGACTAATATATTTTTCTTAATGCTCATGTTCGCTGCGATAATTATTTAATGCTTGAGAAGTTTTCAGCAGTAACATATCACTGAATTCTTCACAGGTTAATAAATGATTTGGTGGATATCGAAGTTTTAATGGAGGTACTGCAGCAACCAATGGCAAAATTGCTCTAGCATATTGAGACATTTTTGGTAAAGTTTGAACTCTTGCCCAAAATTCCAATACTTTTCTGTAAATATTTTTTATGAATTTGAAGTTTAATTTTATGCAAATTTCTTACCGTCCTTCTTGTGGTGAGAAATGTGTATTCAGATATGTGTCCATTTCATCTTGAGCCATGCCTTGATCTTCTAGCTTGCTAAGGAAGTGACGACGTTTACGTTGTGGTTCATAATCTACAATTATTTACTCTTTAAATGGCTATAATCTTTCACGATCTCTTACCATCATTTTGTTCATTACGATTTTCAGGAGTCATTACAAGTTTTAAGCTGGCATTTTGACGAATTGTTGAATAGGTTAGTAACCTAAAATGCTTGAAATTAATTAATCTTCATTTTTATAATTTCTTCCGAACCTTTCTGAATCTGTACAAATGATCGGCAACTTTCTCATTCGTGGATTTAATGCTGTTGCAATCATATGATCAGTTGTTATATGCTCTTTTGCCCATATTTTTAATCGATTTTCAACTCGCTGCCGTAATTCTCGCATCCATGTATTATTATTACAAATTGGTGGAATTGAGTCTGCAAGATCAGGTTCTTCAATTTGCAACATTGGATCATCATCAATAGATTTTTGATGACGAAGTGAGCGTCGACGAGGCCGCTCTGTTAAGCGGAGCGGTAAATCATTGTGTAACTTTGGGTCTTCTTCATCATCCTCTTCAAACGAAGTACACTCATGGATAAGTGCATGCCATTCTGGCAAAATCTAAAAATAAGTTATTTGTATTGACAGCGCTTTGTAGTTTTTAAAGCAAAATATTACAGTATGAAAATGTGGTTCTTCATTGGAATCAAAAGTTTGACACACATCCATAAATGGCTCTAAAAATGATTCCAAGCTATGTGCAATTGCTTGTTCTTTATCTCCAATTTCATTCAAAAGTACTGAAATTCAATAGATTAATTTATTGCATTAATTACTTTTAAGCCTAAACTAACCAATTAATTGTGTGTCCCTCAAATTTTGTTTTAAAACATCAAATCGAACTCTGATAAATTTGAGCAATTGATAAAATTCAAATGTATCGAGCAATTCATTTGTATCAGGGCTGATAGCTTTACCACTAAATGTTGTTAATCCTTTTGCAATTTCGATATAATTTGATTGTTGTTGTTCCGGTACACTTTTTGCTACTGATTGATATACTTTTGCTATATTTTTAATCTCTGATATATTTGTGCATTCGTTGATTGATTTGATAACAATCTGAAGAGAAAAAGGAAAAGAAAAATGAGTGATCTCTGACTTTCACACACAACAAAAAGGCATTAAAAGCACACTAACCTCATTAATTGCTTGAACAACATTTTCAATGTAAACCATATTTGAGGGTAACTTGGGTCGATTTGATGCTGTTACAGTATCATCAAATGTGACGTAAATTTTATGAGCATTTTGAAATTGATATTCATTTGCAACTTGCATTAGCGTGGCACCAAAATCACCTTGTGCATCTTTGGCACTAAAAAATTTTATTTTGAATTTTATTATTGTAATAAAAAAGGTGTTAAAACTACATACGCAATACATATCCTTTCATATTCCCAATCAGCATTGATAAAACTTGCCCATATTGTTATCATGTCACGTCCAGCATAATGAAGTTGTTGACAAACTAGCATTATTCCATAATCTAAGGTCGTTTGGAATTGTCTTTTAAGCTTATCACGAATTGAAATGCATTCATCTTTAATGAACTAAAAAAGCAAAACATGTGATTTTGAGTACATGACTTCATTTTTTATAGCTATTTTTTACATACCTTTGTTAATGCATATTCTGTAGGAAGAAGTTCATAAAAATTTTTGAAGCGATTTTGACTGCCTGGAGGGGAAGGAAAGAGCCTTCGGGCAGCTTCAAATGAACCTTCCAATAATTTTGCAAAAAATGGTTTCTGCAAAAAACATTTTTTTTTTATTAATTTTGAATAGCAATTTTTGATGTTTACTTACGTTTACAATGCTTGGAAGCTCAAATGACCCAACACAGTATTGAGCAATTATTTTGAGCATTCTTTCTTTCTCAACTTCAACAGTTGAAGCAGGATTTGCTGGAAGCATGTCTGCAGATAATCCTTGCGTGCAACTGACTGGAACTAAAGTAGGCGGAGCACCAGGTGTTGACGGAACGTCTAAGGATAAACTTCCGCATGAAAGTAATCCCGGTGGAGCTGATTCCGTTGAAGAGGATGAAGCTTGTAGGGAGATGCTACCAACGGAAGATAAATTTGAAAGTTGTGTTTGTAGTATTCGAGTTGTCGTAATACTTTGACTTATGCTACTACTACTACACGGAATTATTGACGAAAGTTGAATATCATTTTTTAGATTTATTGAACATGGTATTCCAATAGGTGACTCGTAAAACATGTAAACTATTAAAAAATGCTTTTTTTAACTTTTTATTAAGACTTATCTTTCCATTGTCTGGTGAAGTGCCTTGTAAGGATTCAAAAGAGCTTTGAGTATGAAAGGAATCTCCAATTGTGTCCGTTGATGACCTATAATTCCTTTGAGAATTAGCATACATTAATCCAAATAAATGTCAAAAAAATTTACCCAGTAATATTACGGTAACTAGCCCCAAGAGGGCAACGATGTCGTGTCATATTCCCAGTACCACCCCCCGTGTCAGTGTATAAAACTTTACACGCATAACATGCAACAAAGGGTAATTTTTGACCCGTTACATTGTCCATTACCTGCAAAGAATGATTTATTGCAAATAAACAAAAAAAAAAGTTTTTTCTTCTTCAAAAGACAAACCTGTCCAAAAAGGTTCCATACGTCAGAGCGTCCCCGTTTTCTCACTAATTTAAATCTTCCTTTTCCTAAACGAATATCATCTTGAATAATTGATTTTCTTGGCATATCAGATCCACGAAAAGTTGGTTCTGAACTTGTACTGGCTGTTGATTCTGTTGAATGAACATTTCGGCTTTCAGCAAATTTTGTCAAGTCAAAACTATGTGGTTTCCTTGTTTCACCGGAAGTTGAAGCGGCAACCGCAGCGGCAACGGTGGCGGCTGCAGCAGCCACGCGATAATCTTCACGATTTTGAGATGATGATAATTCTACGGTATTCATCTAAAATTTAAATGAATTCTAAAATTACGCTTTTTTCCAAAAAAAATGACATACAAATGATGGCAAATTAAAATTCGAAAGTTGGGATTGCGTTTGTGCTGCGATGTTTAATAACTGATTTGCAAGAACATCTGATGGCTTAGAAGACCATACACTTTCAGATGAAGAAACTAAAAACATATTAATTGGTGTTTTCTCTTTTCATAAGTCATCGGGACAAAAAAAGGGTAGAAGAAAAGAAGAAGAAGACACAAAAAACTTACAAGGTTCTTGTTTGATTTGCTGTTGTTGTAAAAAAAGGCGGAGAGCTGATTCATTAAGAGAATTATTGATAGACAATGGAACAGGAGCAGGTAAGGGCTGATTGGGAAAATTACTTTGTGAAGCTCCCAAAATTTGTGCAGTTATCGCTTTTCCAAAAGTATCATCATCATCAAAGCTGCTACTATTGTTATTACTACATGGTAAATTGTGTCGGGGAATTGATATTGTATTTGATAATAATTCTGTTGTTGTTGAATTGCTTACGGTAGTAAGATGGTCATCTTCTTCAAAAGCTTGATTCCTGCGTAATGTTGCTCTTTGATGCCGTTCTATCCGTGACATTCCCTGTTGAATATTATGGTGATGATGATGGTGATGATGATGTTGATGCCGTGAAGGTGATGATGGGGAATTTGTTGTTGTTTGTAACAAAGGTGCTGCAGCTGCTGCTCCACCACCACCAACGCTATTATTACTATTCGTATTTGGCAACGCCACGCCAGACGACGTGGATGATATATGTGTCAACTGTTTTCCACTGGCAGTTTGATTATTTTTTTCAGTTTGTAAACAATTTACTGGATGTAAAAATGAAAGGTCAGCTGTCGAAATCGTTGAGGTCGTCGTCGTGGATGGAGTAGGACGCGACTCAAGATTCGAGCCGGCAGTCGTCGTCGATAATCCACGAGAGTTGTCCCACGACAAACTCGTCGTTGAGACTTCTTCGAAAGACGCCGTTTCAGAAAGAAAAAAAAAGAAGGAAAGAAGAAAATATGAAATGAAAGCCTAAAAAGATTAAATTATTATTATTTGAAGAAAAAAAGCAAGCAAAATAAAAAAGTAGGTCAACAAACAAATTTCATATTTTATGTTGTACAACAACAACGTTCACGCAGTTTAATCTATTTATCAAATATATGGGCTTTATATTAGAATTAATAAAATTTTGACAAGATCTTTTAAATGAAGAAAAAAAATGAAAGAAAAGGTGTTTTACAATAAGTGACACCACTTCACACACAACTTTAATGAATAAATAAAGAATGAAAACAAAGAAATGAAATGGTTTTTTTACAAAATATATATTAATCGTTTGACGTCTTTATGAGATCGCCTGAATTTTTACACCTGTTTTTCAAAAAAAATTTGTAAGTAAAAGAATTAAAAATTGAAAAAAAAGTACACCCATAAAAATTATGAAAGTAAAATTAAAATTACTTGAAAAAAATAGAGATTTTTTCTGAAAACAAAAGGAAAATTAGAATTGTTTTATTTGATAAGCTCCAAAAACAAAAAAAATCTTTGAATTCTTAAAACAAGAAGTTAGCAAAAGGTAAAAGAAGGAAAATTGTTTTTGCGTGGTCAATGGCCGAGACATTGCGTGCAGCTTTATAAAAAAAAATTTTTATACAAAGATACCTTGAGATTAAAAATGGGGTTTTGCACTTCTTAACATGCAAAATACGAATTTTTGTGACGATTATTACCTCCTAAAACTTTTGGAAAAAAATGAAGAAAAAAAGTTTATTCAAAAAAAGAAGTTGAACTGCAAAGGCTTTCTGTTGCTGCTAGAAAAGACAATTAAAATGTGAAACGAGCTAAAAAAAATCAGAAAAAAAATATGGAATGACAAATGATAAGATAAAATTTTGGGTTTTTATGGGTGACAAAGAATGCTATATTAAAAAAGTTAGTAGAAAGAGAGAGAGAGGGTAGTGAACTTTGATAAACAATTTTTTACAGTCATTTATTTAGATCCGTTATGAAAGTCAAAATTAATTTTTGTAGAAGCATAATTGCTGAAAATTCAGGGGGGAGAAAAAAAAGAGACAACGAAATTGTCGAGCAAATTTTATTTAGCGAAGAGAGAAATAAACTTTGCTAAACCACATGAAACAAAAAAGTTCAAAAAAAAACAATTTTTTGTAAACCATTCAAGAAATACTGCGAATTAAAAAAGGAAATATAAATAAAAAGCTACATAAAAATGATAAATTCGACAAACAAAATTTTCAGGTAAAATTAAATTTTTTTCCAAAAAATTAATATGAAATAAACCGTTTTTGTCGGGAAAAGAAGGAAATAAACAATAAACGCACAAAGTTGAAATTGATGAATGAAATGAAAGGAATGAATGAATGACAATTTCTTATCGATTCAATAAAAAAAATGAAAAGCGATCATGGAACATTGCATTGTCTCTAGAATGCACCACAACGACCCGCAGGCCTTTTGGCTGTTTTGTTGTTATGATTCATGGAGAAAAGCTCTTATCAATGGCGTTAAAACAGCACGTTTTTTTCATATTTTTTGAAAAGCAAAACATCAAGCCGCCACACCTTGATAATCTTTTTCTGAGTTTTATCTTGCAGCAGGTAATATATATATTACTTCAATTTCAATTCCAATGACATCAAAATCTAATTTTTTTTGAGAAGTTGTTGCATTTTTAACAGCCTTTTTTATGCATTTATATTTGATTTAAGTATTTAAAAACATCTGTCCTGCTACACCTTTATGCAAAAGTTTCTCTCAATGAAAAAAAAGGAGAGAAAGAAAAAGAAAACAAATTTCATTGCACTTATATTATTATTAATGGGATTACGGTAGGACAAGCTTTTTAACAGTCGAGAAAGCAAGGTTATAACTTTAATGGCTATAAAAAGATTTCATAGACTACAGTGTGCCAAGTCGTCGTAATATATTATTATATATTATGTATAAAAAAGACAACCGGAAATCCTGGATCAAAAAAATGAGATAAAAAAGAATATAAATATATAAAGCTCATAGACAAAAGGGAAAAAAAGAAGAAGAAGAATATATTTTATGTGACCTCATAAAAGCGTTATTTTTTAAAAAAAGGAGAGAAGCCTGGACAAAAATTAAACATACAAAAATAAATTTAAATAAAATTTTAAAAATGTTTTTTAAAGAATCAAAAATCTTCTTTTTTGTAACAAACAAAAATGTGAAAAGAAAGAGAAAAATGAAGGTGACAACGCCTTTATCCCTAATGTTAAAAAAAAAGAAGAAAAGAATGAGAAAGATGAAAAAAATGAGAGAAGACTTAAGAGACATGTGGGCTTGTGTTGATAACAATTCCCCCCCATTTTTAGTATTCTTAGCTAATCCTAAATCACAGCTCAAGTATATTTTTTCCCTTCTTTTTTTCTTTTTGTCTTGGAGAGATAAGTATTAAGAAGAAGAAAAAAATATGAAATGAGCTGCCCCGGAAGCTCTAAAAATGAAAAATGAATTAATATAGTAAGAATTATTTAATAGAAGATTAAGCCATATTAACGTCAGATTTATTTTTCTTTTCTGCGGTGGCGACAAAGTATAAAGAAAAGAATATTAGCCTCTGGTCTAAACACGAGAGTCCTTTTAAGAATTTTATTTTGTTTTTCTCACAAAAGATTGAGATTGTAAGTGAAAAGATATTTAAAATGTTCAATAAAAAACAAGTCAAAAGGAGATTTAAGGATAAAATCTTTATTTTCGTAAACCTTTGGCATCAAAAAAATAAGTTTTACAGATGGCATCAAAAAAGCCATTTATATACATATTCCGCTTCTGTGTTTTTTCTGCAAAAAAAAAGTATGCCTTTTATGATGATTACGCAACCGGATGAGAGGCATTTGCGAGATATATCTTTTGTCATTTATCTGCTTCCTCATCGCATGGCAGTTTTTTGCCTTATTAAAGAGGGCAAAAAAATAAAGCTAGTGCCAAATCTTGTTCTTTGATGATATTTATTTTTTTCGGCCAAAGTTTTACCGGAAAAATAATTTCGAAACACGATAATTCTTAGTATAGATGAATGTCTACTACTACTACTTCCAAGGAATAGAATCTCTCCATCTCACTCTCTCAGAAAGCAAAAACTTAAACGCTTTTAAAATAACGGTGTTTCCTTTTTCATTACAGAATATTTAACGATAGCTTTTATATGAAAAATTTTTAAACATTTTTTATTTCATCACAAGCAGTTTTTTTGTTGGCAAAAGGTATGAAAAAAGCAAGCAGAAAAAAATGCGTAGGACAAGGGCCAAAAAAATTTATGCTTTATTTTTTTCGCCTATGTTGGCACTCAAGCACAACGTTAGAATTTTTAAGAAACTTTCAATCAAATGCAGCAGACGCCCAGGAAAAAAAAGGGGGAAAAAAGAGTGGAGTAATACCATTGGAAGCTCACCCAATATATATATATATGAGTTGTTGTATAAAATAAAGAAGGGGATTTTGATTACATCAAAGTGAACAACAGAATGTTAATGAAAAAAAGAAAGAAATATTTCTAGAACCACTTTTTTGGAGTATTAATTACTTATAATCGAAACGCTAAGATGGAATTAACTTGCCGTTTTGAAGCCCCTTTTTAAGGATGAAAGAAATCCAGTATAGAAATAATATGTATCTGATGGTAAAAAGCAAGTAAAAATATTCAAAAAAATCTCTTTTGTTCGATATATATTTTTTGCCTATTTTAGGAAAGAAGAATTAATAAATAATTGAAGAAAAAATTAAACAATTAATTATCAGTAAAGCTTATTTTAAGGCATCCAAAAACGACATATATATATATAAAAATTTTGCTGGCTGCCCTTTTTCAAGATTAAACTAATTTTTTAAATTAATTTTTAAGGTCACGTCTTTTTTAAGATTTATAGATGGAAAAAAATTGAAGGATCTAGAAAAAAAGAAGTGTGGAAGTGAAATATATATGCAAATGTCTGACAAGATTCTTCTAAAATTTCAAAAACCAAGAACTAATATCTATCTTTCTACTACTACAAGGAATACGGTAGCCATTTTGGATAAATCCATTTAAATGTCATTTGAATATCAAGAAGAAAAAGAAGAATTGAAGGAAAAAAAGTCTAAAGACCAAAACAAAAGATTATCTTTATCTTTACAAATTCATTTTTTTTTCAATGTATTTCAAAGTTTAAAACAAAATAAATGAAAAGAAATTATAATGTTTTTACTCTCCCAAAAGTTGATAAACTTTTTAAAAAATGTGTGACAATATGCTTTTTTTTTCGTCAATTCCCAAAAGAAATAAAAATTACGCAAAAATTTTTTTTGTGAAAAAGATAACTAACTCTCATTAATGAATGAACATTGAAAAGGCACGTGCTTTAATTTTAATATACATACATTCTTCTTAAAACACACACATACAACAAAACAAAAAAATGACCCACGCATGGTAATAAAGCGAAAAAAGTTTAAAGTCAAAAATCAAATTTGTTGTTTCATATTCTTTGAAAAGGAAATAATAAGTTTTTTGTATTATAGTCTGTAAAAAAGGTAGTAGCAACAATAAAAGAAAGAAAAAGCCAAACAACAAATATAATATAAAAAAACTTTTTTCACAGTTTATTAAACAATAGATCTCTCTTATATTTCTCATGCGGTTGACCGATTAAGAGGACAACAACAAAGAAAGAAAAGAAGCAGAAAAGATTGTTAATGAAGGATATAATTTGTTGTAGCAACTTTAATTATTAAAAAATTAATTTTTCATTAAACAAACAGACATTACAGTAATCAAACTTGTGAAACAAATGAAAAAACGGAAGCGCTTATAAAAGGCAATCGAGCAAAAAATAAAACTTTTGATAAAAAAGGGATAATAAAAAGTAATTAATTAAAGGTAACAAATTTAATGGTAATAATAAAAATAATAACGGTAATCAAAGAAAAAGTTTTTAAAATTTCACAATTTTCAATGAATCATTTCCAAAAAAATATATATACAAATAAAGACAAAAGGTCTCGATCTTCTTCTTCTTTTTTTCTTTTTTCTTTTATTTTTGACATGCCCTCTTCTTCTTTTAACTAAAAAAATCAAACCCGTTTTAGAACGTCGCAGCACTTTTGACAATATGATGAAAAAAGAAGGGTTTTACATCACCCAAAAAAGGGGCAACTCGATCACACCAAAAACATTGGTATTTAATTTAGTATTTTTATACGTTACAACGCCTCATCTCGACCCGCGATCGATTGTTTTGATTTTTTTTATTTGCCTTTTTTGGGAACAGTGATTGTGACAACAACCATAACAAAAAAAACTGTACCAAAAAAAAATAAATTTTTATTTTCATAAGTAGACGACGACAATAATTGATCATCTCGTTTTTCAAATGTGTCAGAAAAAAAAACTGAACTACAAATAATGAATGTGATAACAACAAGTTAAAAATGATTTGTGGAGATTTTTTGATTAATATTTCTTCTTTTTTTTGAAAACCTAACCCTCCTCTTTTAAATATTGAAAAAAGTTGATCTTCTAATGTTTGATATAAAAAAATTTATTTTCCCACAACTTTAAAAAAAGAGATTTTTGCATACATCATTGAGAAGAAGAAAATTAAGTAAGAATATGAACTTTTTTTTTATAATAATAACAAAAAATAGAAGGCTTTGAAAAGTACATTGTTTGCGTGAGACAAACCAATTAGCTTTTGGCAAAAGTTGAATATCTTTAAAGAATTCTGTTTACTTTTTTTTTTACTTCTTTTACATTTCTCAAAACAATCAAGTACAAAGATTATGTTGTTGTTTTTTCTTCTCCTTAAACATCCGTTTTTGATAATAACTTATTTTTTTCTTACTTTCTTAAATAATAGAGGGGTTATTTCGATGAATAAAAAAAACATGAAAAAGAATAATATCTATAATTGCAAATACACCCATAAATTGTAACAGACAATTACAACTCCATCTCCCTCAATATATTCCCCTCAATAAAAGAAAATTACGGTAGGAAATTAAATATAGACTTTTGAAGAGAGAAAAGAATTAGAGTACTTTCTGAAATTTAACCTTAAAGTTATTTGTTCAGAAAAAAAGGCGACTAAAAAGATGTGATAAAGTAAACAATTTAAGCTTTTTAACATTTTTTAACTTCCCAAAAATCTTGAATTTAACATGTCCAAAAAAACAAAGTCCACTGATGAAGCTGACAGCGACCAAATTTCAAGTCAAACCCGAAGGACGAGTCAAAAAAAGGCGTGTACGTACTTTTTTTTTGTTGCCTCCAGAAAAGAAAGGAAAAAAATGAAGAAAAAAAAATTGCTAAAGCAAACTAAGCAGTTTGAGGGTGCATTGGGCTCCCATCAATGCATGGTTTCATTCTCTTATATTTTTTTTGGAAAGCGGTGGCCTTTTCACCCATGTTTCATGGAAAGCAAAAAAAGAAAAAAAAAGAAACTAACACAAAAAAATGCAACAACCAAATAACATGACAACTTTTTCTTCCCTCATTTTTCTCACACCAACTAACTGGGATAATGAACGCTGCTGCTGCTGACCCATAACCTCTTCAAAGTTTCAAAGTTTTTTTAAAATTTTATTAAAATGAATGATTAAAGTATGAAAAAGTCTAATATTTGAACCTTTTTTAAGGAATTTTGTTTTTGACAGTTAATTTCTCTTTAAATGTCAAAATTATGGGTGGCCCTCAGCTGATGACTTCATTCTTCTTCTTTTTTGTTCTCTCCCCAACTTTTTTATGATATTTACCACAAAAACATAAACTATGTCATTTTAAAAATAAAAAAAAACACATGGAAAAAAATGTTTAAAAAATGAAGAAGGAGAAGAAAAAAAAGTAAGTGTTTGAAGTTGGCACGTAATGAAAAAGGGCATTGTTGTGTTTCCAATAATGCTCCTCCTGAAGAGTAGAAGTATGTATAACTAGTTGCAACAAATATATACATATATTTTTTTTCTTTTTGTTTTTTACATTTTCTTAGAAAAATTTCAATTTCATTCATTTGACACACGCATACTTCCGGCCAATAAAAAAAGGAGAAATAAAAAGTAATCCTTTTAAAATTATATCAAATTTAATACAATAGCCTTTTCTCTTTCTTTTCTTTAAAATGAGTACAAAAGTTTTTTTATGCAATCTTTGGCAACGAAAGTGCAAAAGCTTGAGAAAATCGAAAAAAGAAAAAGTTTAAAGGTGTCAATTACGGGAAGGGAAGAAAGATTGGACGACGACATTAAAATGAATCAAAAGATTGTTATCAATTTCATTAAAAAAAATTATGAAGGTGTGGCATAAAATCGGGTCGTTCTTTACCTATTTTGTCTTACTTTTTTTCTTCACAAGAAAATAAGAATGAAAAAGAATGGTTATCTTTGAAACAAATCAAATGAATAAATATATATTTTTTGGGTGATGATCATCTTTTAAAACAATCAAAATTCAAATAAAATATAATTCATTAGAACAACAAAAATAGAGGGTTTTATTTATGAAAATTACTCAACAGTACATAAATTTAATCATTAAAAAACAAAATTATAAAAAACGAAAGGAGCACAAATTAAGCAAATAATTATAAAATAAATAATTATTATTAGTATTTCGCTTGCATATATGCATGCTAATGGCATTAAGGTGAAAAAAATAATTTTTTGCGTGTATTTTTTTGAGTACCAGCAGACAGCAAACTTTTTTTTATTTCTTGCAAATTTTAGTCATATCTGCATTTGAAAGAAATAAAAAAAAACATAACAGAAATTGTTTAACAGAAGGAACAAATCCAAAACATTTTTTTGCTTGCTGCAAACAAACGGCATCTTTTTTTATGCCTTCTATCCAAATAAAAGCATCGTATTTCTTTTAAACTTGTAAATGGAAAAACCTAATGTTTCATCCATACTTTTTTTCTGCATGCAACGTTCGGATTCTGCATTTTTTTTGAAAAAAAGAAATAATCAAAAGTCAGTTTAATTATTTTATATCGTTTTGCAAAAAAAAAAGCAACATTGTCAAATTTTTTAACAGACATATTTATTTATTATAGCATGGTGACAGTGTCATAAAAAAAGTAGTAAGCAGTATACGTCATGAGGCAAAAAAAGGGATAATTATTTTAAAAGAAAAGCTTTTGCGATAAAAGAAATTAAAATTGTGGATAATCCAAAGGTTAATTGATTTGAAGAATTACAATATTGCTTATTCTTGCAATAGCAAATATTTGAACTTCCACCAATGTTATTCATATTGAAGAGGGTAACGGTAAGGTCATAACCAGAGCATACTTCATTCATCCCAAAGGGATTAACATTTGAACAAAATTTTCTTGTTGAATAAGTTCCTTGCACTTTTGCGACACTTTTTACGCAATATTTTTTTGAGCATTTTCCTTTCTTACAATTATCATTTGTATCTTCACATTCATAACAGTTAAGCTGTTCATTATTGATTGTATTATTATTGATTGCATCATTGCAATCATTCTCTTGACCATTTTCACCTGGGAAATTGATACGCTTATTGCAGGGGGTTGTACTGTTTCTGAAATAAGTTTAATTTTACATTAAATTCAACATTAAATTGTTAAAGTCATACACACAACGTTCCGCTAAAATTCTTGTTTGTACAGAAGTTCCCAATGAAGTTGGACGTTTAAAGCTTTCATCGTATTCACAATATTGTTGACCACCATTGCCGTTATTGTAATTTGTAGAAGCTTGTACAGATGTAAGCTTACTTTGACATCCACGAACATATAATTCTAAAAAGGTAAGAATTTTATAGGTCATTGCTGAAAAAATTTGAAATACTACATACTTTTTCCTAGTTCATCTGGATCTTCAATTATATAAGTCAAACAAGGGCCATTACATGAAGCTTGTTTTCCCAAATTCTAAATGTCAAATATTTTAAGGATTTCTAAAAGGGGCAAAAAAATTACATCTGATGAATTACAGCTTTTAAAAGCATCATTCCCTGGTACTGTTGGCAACATAGTTAAATGCCATCGATTTTTGAGTTCTGGTGAAGCACATTCAAAACACGGATAACTTTGTGAATTTTGACCAAAAACAACAGAAAAAATAGATACGAAAAAAATGATAGCTATCATCTTGATCAAGAAAAGAAATGCAATCGTTGTGGACAATGATGATACCTTCATTTTTTTCAGTGCTTATATTTATGCTGGTGAAAAATATATCGCAATATTTGATTTCAAGATTTTCCATGAATCAGTGTCGCATCAGTGAATAAAAAAATGGACATTGAGTGTAGCGGTGCCGGGTATTCACTTTGCATTTTTCTTTTTCTGATTAAACATTTCAAAACTATTTTCCACAAGAAAGGAAGTGATTTTTTTGATATGTATCACTTTTACCAAATAAAGACATAAGCGATTCTTCTCAGCGAAAACTAAGCTTTTGCTTAATAATTTACAATAATAAATCGTAGTCCTCTACAATCTTAGAGTTCAATTATTTCAACGCATCAAACAAGTGTAAATTTAATAATTTCGTTTTTTGGTAATTTTCAATACCTTTTTTATATCCTAATGAAAAATAAAAGCGACGAAGTAACTCGAGCAACATAAATTTTGTAATAACCTTATTTTTCAAAAGATGCATATTTAAAAATTTGAACTTTTAGAATCATTTTGATCTGACAAAATAATAAGTCCAAAACAGTCAAGTTTGTACAAAAGCTTCATTACTGACAAGAGAATCTCTAAAAAGTCTACAATTTTCTAATAAGGTTTGATAAAAAAATTACAGGCACAAAAAATGTTTGAAAATTGTACCGTAATGACCTATTGATTGAATACTCATATCTGCTTTATTTCTGAACTTTTTCTCAAATAATAGTTCTGATGTTGAAAAATGTTTTTCAAGTCTACCATTTTGCAATATTATTATAAGTTTTAAAATATTTTTATTTAAACAAAAATCATTTTTATCGTGGACAATTACAAAATTTTTCAACACAAGGCGTCCTCATTACCAAATAAAAAATTGCAATTAAATTAAAGCATAAAAATGTTGCCATAAAAGAATATCTCCAACAGCATCTACTTGTTGTTTTGAATACAGTTGGACATGATAAAAATTTCGTAGAATTTTGCTATAAAAATTGCATTTTTTTGATCAAAGAATTATCAGTGCAAAAATAACTCACATATGCTTCCACTTCTTCCTGAGTATAATCTTTGGTACACATAATTTTGCCATCCGTTTCATCTCTTTCTCTCACTAAAAAATATAAAAAATTGCTTTAGGGTATAATTTTTTTTAAATAATTACATGTAACAACTGCTAACACAATTAAAGTTATTGTAAATATTGCAACAAATCCCAAAGCAATCCAATCTATCAAAATTTGAGTTCTCATTATTTCAAAATAAAATTTCAGTTAATTTAATTTAATAAATAAGAATAAGTTCCCAAAATTTCAATCAATAACAACTGATCGTTGAAACTTTTTTTTCTCGTTTCTTTCTTCTTCTTCAAAATTTTCTTCATAATGCAGTTGTGTATGATGGTTGTTTTGTTTTTTTAGATCACCGCCGAAAAGAAAAGAAAAAATAGAACGACTCATTTTTCTTTTGATTTGAATAGTGAAAATGTTTGTTTTCCTGTTAGGTTATGAGTGTGTATGTAGGTAAGAAAAAAAAAGATGTGTATGTGTAATGAATGTTTCGTAAATCAATTGACAGTCACTAACTTTTTTAACTTTTTTTATTTTGTTTTTGTTAAAGTAAATTTTACAATTTTTTGACAAATGTCGGTCAACATAAAAGGTTTTTCAAAAGGGCACGAAAAACATATTTTATAAATATTACAAAAAATTATTCAATATTTTGTTTTGAAATAAAAGATATAAAGATTCTATGGGTTCTAGAATGAATAAAATAGAAAATTCATGATTATCAAAATCCAAAAATATATATAAATAAAAAAATGAAGGCATTTATTTTGTGAATAATTACGCTGGTTTTTTATAAAATAAATATTGTTGAAGCGCAAGGCACAAAATGATAACAAACTCGAATTTAAAAAACAATATTTAGAAAAAAAAACCTGATACAAAACAATAATAATAAATTTACATACTCAAAATAGTAATAATAGTTTAGTGATAACATGACCCAATAAAATAACAAAACATTTTTAGCCCGTTGACGGAGATACTAATAAAAACTAAACAATTTTGTTTTTGCAAATATAAATTTAAACATTGATAAAAAAAAAGATCAATAATAAATGGAAAGATATATAATTGCTTTCAATTAAACCAGCACTACTGTAGGAAAAAAGAAGAAGAAGAAAAAGAACAATGAATAGAGAATTACGAGATCTCTTATTGCTTATTTTGGCCTATAAAATAAACAATTCATTTAATATAAATTTTTTTAAGAAAATTCATTTCAGAAAAATGCACGAAAATCTTTTTTTTACATGGGAGTTTTGAGGTCACTAGGACTTCGATTCATTTTAGAAAAAGTTGAATGTAACATTGTTGAGAAGTCACTGGTACTACAATTTGGTCGAACAGTTAAAAATGGAGATTGAAGTTGCGGAGAAAGTAATGCCAAAGTTGCTGCATTCAAAACAACATTTGCAGATGGTGGAAATTGAAATATTTGTGGAGCATGTTGTTGTTGTTGCTGTTGTTGTTGATGATGATGGTGATGGTGATGATTATGATGGTGTTGTGGAGTACGCGGAGGTGGCATGGGCGTATTCAATGCAGAACTGGTTGCAAATAAATTAACTGAAAAAACTGTGTAAAAAATATTAGGATTATATAGAATTAATGTATTATTTTTCTTTCTTTTGGCATTTTTTTAATAATAAAAGTGTGAGATTAGTGGGAACATAAGTGTAAGTTAAATTGTTAAAGGGTTAATCACGCACACATGCACAAAAAAATAAATACGAAGAAAGCGGACAACACATTTTAATCATATTTTTTTTATTTATTTAAGAAAAAAGCTACTCAAAATTATTATCACATTTACAAAAATAAATAGCAAAAATAAAATATAAAAGAACAATAATTAGAATCGGCAGTAATTTAATTTTTTGTGTGAATAAATATTAAATAAATAAAAGCAAAAAAATAGACATTAACAAACACAAATAAATTTAACAGAAAAAAAGCGTAGGTTTTATGCAAAAAAAAACACCACCGAAATAAATAAAACTTTGCGAAAATCACTAGGAAATAATAAATTATTACTGTTTTTTTTCTCTCTCTCAATTTTTTTTCTTGTACAATTTAATTCAAAAACAAAGCAGAAAAATAAATAATAAAGCGTTTGATGTGCATGACACGGACAACGGCACAAATTTGAACAATTAACAACACAATAAACAAAGAAAAAGGCAATATGGTACAGTAACAACAAACACAACAACAACAACAGCTACTACAAAAATGACAACAAACACATGTTTTTTAAAGACATATATATTGCATATACATATACAGACAAACAAACAAACAACATTTAAAGCGAACATTAAAATTAAAGCTGTGCAGAAGCTGCTGCAGCAGCAGCAAAAATTAATTTTAAATCATTTTGCTGCTGTTGTAATGCAACAAAATAAGCGAGTAAATATTTTTCATCTATTAAAGATGGTGATTTCTTACCCGCTGGTGAAGCTGCTTGAGATGCGAATGCTGCATAAAGTGGATTCAATGCTGGAGTAAGAGCTGGACTATGAGCAGCTGCAAGGGCAAGATGTCCTGGTAAACCTGCGGATAAACAATTATATAAATTTGATAAAAAGTATGGTGATCGAGTATTTGCTGCTGTTGCAACAGGAGTTGAAAGACAATTTGGATTAATATTATTGATATTGTTGATATTGTTTACGGCAGTTAAATCTAAAGGTTGAGGTCGAGCCCGGCGAGTCAATGATCCTAAAAAAGATGAAAACATTAAATTCTTTTATATTTGCTAAAATATTACCATTGTTACTACCCGATGATAATCTTTGGCTATGAAGAGCACCTGCCGAAGGACTTGGTAAGTCATTGTAAGAGCTTGCAGTTGGTGGAGTTTTTCTTTTACGTGATCCTGCTGGACGTGTATTTGTTGGAGAAGTATTACAAATGGGAGTTGTTTTATTTAAACCATAGAGAACTTCACTCAAATTGCTTGCAGTTGTGCCGGCACTGCTGACACCACTTGATGATCCAACAGATCCGGGAGAACATGAGCTATTACTTGGTGATGGGGTTGCAGAATTATGTGGAACTGTCAAAGATGAATGAGATGGCTGTTCAGTACCTTCTGAGCATGGAGATGATTGTCTTAAAGCCATTGAACCAAATTCTAAAAAATATGAGCCTTATTGACTGATTATGAAATCAATGATTTACCATCACTAAAGACATTTCCATTATTGTTATTATTATTGCCAGTTGAGCCTCGGTTTAATGCATAAGCAATGGGATCAATGTTTCCGGCTTCACCATCTTTTACAAAACGATACATGAATTTTTGACCAATAACTTTTTTAATGATATTTTTATCATAATAATACCGAAGAGCACGTGAAAGTTTGTCATAATTCATATTTGGCTTTGATTTTCGTTGACCCCAAAGGCGTGCAACAGCTTCAGCATCATTTAACTATAAAAAACATAAAAAATTAGTACAAATTAAAAACATTAAATAATTTTTTTTGTACCTTAAATTCACCATTTGCTTCATTTGTCCATTGAATAAGAGTTGGATATTCATTGGTATTAAGCAATTCAAGCAAAAATTGCCATAATGTAATACTTGCATCTGGGCCACTTTGTGGTGAACCAACAGATTGATTTTGATTTGAAGGTTGAGAAGATGCAACACATCCGCCACCCAATGATGTCAAAGTGGATGATCCCATTCGACAAAGCGTGTCAAAGACAGTTTTTTGATTTGCCCATTGATCAGCAATTTGTGAAATACTTACAGGATTTGGCATAACTAATTCTGCTACAGATGGCTTGATATCTTTTGGTTCTTCAAGATTTGGTTCAAATTTAATTTTTAATGAATCAGATGTCGTATTTTCAGTTGTAGTCGCAGGAGATGCAGAAGATGATACACAATTTTCAGATGATTCAGGATTTGAATGCTGTGATTCTGGTGGCAGTGGTGTTACTGCCGCAGTCATATTGACTTGTGAAACTGTAGAATTTATTGCTGATAATTGTTGAGTAACTCCAATATATGGCTTCTGATTTATTGTTGGATCATATGAACCTGGAGGTTGTGAAACTGATGGATGAGGATACGGTGAATAATTACAGTAATAATTATTCAAAGGTGGAGCAGGTGAAGAAAAATGCTCAGGATTTACACTAAGTGGTTGCTGCTGCTGCTGTTGTTGTTGTTGCTGATGTTGATAATATGAAGGAGGTGGATAATGATATGGACCTATAAAGGCAAGAAAATTAATAATTTATGAATTGAATGAATAAAAATATTTGTGAAGGCGCGGTTTTTGTTAGTTAAATGTCAAATAACATAAAAGAGATAAATAAAATCTCAAAGATTTGTATTAAAATGAATAAATAATTTTTAACAAAAGAAAGTTTGCAATAATATAATGAAATAATAAGATGAAAGAAGGGGATTTATTAGCAGCAGAGGGCAGGTGGTGGTGGTGAAAGGAAGGTTAAAGAAGTAAGACTATTTTTTTTTAATCGGAAGCCATTGAATATGACGTATAACAATTTTTAAGAGAATGTATTTAAAAAAGTTTTCGAGAAAAAATTTAAATTAAAAATTTTTTAAAAGGCATCTCAAAACAAAGGCAAACGGATTTCCTTTTTTTAAAAGTATAATTTTTTTTAAAATATTAAAGTTTGCATGCAACGTCGAAGCATAATTGGAACAGAGAAAAAAGGATAGATAAAGTACAAAATTTTACAGTCATTTTTAAAATTTGATAAAAATACAAATTAACAAGGATTTATCGTGTTCGTAGAAATTTCATTTTTAAAAAGTATAAAAATGTCATAGGCTTTGTTGTGTGCGGCACTTTTTTTTTCTTTCTCTTTTCATTCATTTTGCATTAAGATCAATTTCAAACATTAAAAGACATTTTTGGTTTTTCAAGCTTTTTTTGAGAAAGCAAGTCCTTTTTTGGGGGGAGACGTGTTTGCGACACTTCACGGTTAGATTTGTTTTTGGCTCATTCACTTATATAAACGTGCTCGTCGCCCCCTCTGCCGTGCAGAAAAAAAGGGGATATTTTTTTCTGCGCCGGAAGCTAGCTCTATGACTTTGGTGAATGAGGATAAAAATTGGCAATGGCATCCAAAAAAAAAAGAAAAGCAATTTTAAATGGGGAAACAAAAAACTAATGCGTGCAAGAAAATTTTTGGTTTAATTTCGTTCTTTTTTTATAACCTTGCAGGAGATAATAATACCTGCTAGTAAAAAAAATATTTAAAAATAAATAAAAATATTAAAAGAAAAGAGAGAAAAGAGTACTAACAATAAAGTATTAGCTAGAATGCCATTTTCAGCAAACACAAAAAAATGTGCCAATGACACTAAAATCCAAATTTAATAAGCACGTGAAGAAAAAAAACAAAATATAATCTTTTCATTGATTTACAAAAAAGTCTATTAGTTTACCGACATAATATTGCCTTAAGGCAAATGACTAGTATTAGGTGGTTGCAAAAAATGAAGCCGTTCTAACCTTTTGTGTATTTTAATAAATAAAAATGATAAAAAAATGCGTAACAGGAAACATTGAAAAAGGAGAGCAAACAAATGTTATGCAATGCGTGTCCAGGGTCTTAAGTTAGTTGTTTTGGGGGAGAACCAACCCCTTCTTACAAGGTTTACGCGAAATACAAAAGAAAGAAAAGCGAAAAGAAAAAAGAAGTGACCATTACAGTTTTTAAGGAAAAATGTTGCCTCGAGGACAAATACAGTAAAGTGAAAGTTGAACATTGAAAATGAAAAAAAAGTTTTCCCGTGAAAAAATACTATACGGATGCTCACTGTTGCCGCAGAGTGTTCTTCACGCTAGTTATTAAAGTTACAAAAAATATATATATAAAGAACGATCGTGCGATCCTTTAAAGGTAAAGTTCATCATCATCATCATCCCCGCCGCCACCACCACCAATTGATGATGATGATGCTTCTTCCTTTATCCGATGTTGTACGTATTACTTTTCCTCCCCTAAAGGCAAATGAAGAAGCAAAAAAAAAAGGAATTGTCGGGACTAGCATCAATGACTCCGGACGAATCCTCTTTTCGAAAAAAAAGGAGAAGAAGAAAAGCAACGTGGGAAAACATAAGTGCTCAACAAATACGACGTGCACGATTCCAGAAAAGGGAATTGCTGCGCGAAAGGGATATATGTGAACGAAAAAAGAAAGAAAGAAGTAGTCTGATCGTGAGAGTCAGGAACACAACTAATAAAGTGAACAAAAAAAAAGTAAATAAACAAAAGAAAAAAAAGAAGGGGATCAAATTAATATGTCGAAGGATCTGTAGAAAAAGCTTTACGTGATTATCCATTTTTAAACAAAATATATTTTAAAAGATTCATTGTAATGACTTGTAATGAAAACTGAAATTGTGAAAAATCAAAGCAAGAAAAAAAAAAGTTAGTTAGGGTACAAGCAGCGGAAGCAACACCTTTGATAAGACCCCTTTCTTTTTTGCAAGGGGGCGTAAATCCTTATCACAAAAGAAGGACTACTTCGTCATGAAAAGAAGTATAAGAAAGAAAAAAGAATAGTCAGTGCAAAAGCTCCTTTTAATGACTTATTCGTTTATTTTTTGCAGTTAATTTTTCTCTCCCCCTAAATTTATAAAATAATTGACACCGGAAATTTATATGCCTGAGGGTAAAAACCTTGAGAAATAAAGGAAAAAAATAGAAAGCATTGTAATGAATAAAAACCGAAAAGCTTAGAAAACCGGATAAACAAAAAAATGTAGTAATTGGAGGCGTAAAAAATGGGAATGCAAAGAAAGAGCACATTCTTGTAAGAAAAATAATGAATATTTCAATGGCTTCTTTTTTTTAGCTAATATCTTTAATGCAGACTTACCAAAAAAAGAAAACTTTTAACTAATCTTTGCAAAGAAAAAAAAGAAGCTGCAAAAGTTTTTGTGTTCCTGATTATATATGAACTTATAAAAGTAAATACATATTGAACGTAAATGTGTATAACAACAAAAATGACCAATGGAAAAAGGGAAATTGCCTCAAAGAAGATGGTAGACTAAACTTTTGACGTCACGTCCGGTCACTTTTTCGCAGTTATCCAAACAAGCAACAAACTTTCACTCTTGCGCGCGATTTTCTCTTTTTTTATTCAAAAAAAATAAAATAAACGCGTCTGTGTATACAAATTACGTAAAAAAAGTTGTAAACGACGAATAAATGACCAGCGGGGGGATTTCTTCATCATCATCGGATTTTGATGCTGCTACTGCTTGTGGAGAAATTCGTTGATGCATATTTCACTACCTGATTTTTTAATTTTCAAAAGCCAAATAAAAATTTTAAATTTTTTACGTTTATGCAAAAAAAAGAAAAGAAAGGGAAAAAAGGGGGGAAATCAAAAGAAAGAAGATGACCCTCGGGGAGTTTTGACCGCAATCGCACGCAGCGATGAAAAACGTGTCCACACTTGGTAATGCAAACAAATGCAAGAATAAAAAAAATATACGACAAAAATTTTTTTTGTATATGAGATGACCATAAGAGTTGCTTACTTTGTGGGGGGATTCCACTAGCCTGAGTTACGTAACACCAAAAATGCTTTTTTGTAAGGAAAAAATAAATTTGAAAAAAAGTAAACGTTCCGGGATCAAAGAGGGAAGGGAAAAATGTATAATAAAAACATACCCAAAAAAAGAGGTTAAGCTTAAAATTATTTTAATATTTTATGAATCTTGCATATCTACATGTTTTTTTCCAAAACGAGTAAAAAAAAGAACTAGGTGGTAGAAGAGAAGAAAAGTGAAAAACCAAAGATGTTGAAAAATGTCTAAGAAATGGATGAGGCTGCTGCAACAGAGCTCAGAAAGGAAATGTAGCTGAATTAAGTTTAAAGGCAATAGCAGCAGGCGGCACTTTTTTTTACGCAAGAATACTCAAATGCGCAACTTTAGTGTTATAACCAAAAAGTAAAATAAAAATTTTTATCAAAGTTATTGTAAAGAAAAGGAAGAAGAAGCTGCTAAAGCAGCAAAAGAAGAACATGCCATGGTTGCTCTTAAAAAACGTAAAAAATGTGTAAAAAATTGACTGATAAAAGCAAGAGATAGGCATAAAATTGGAAGATCATAGGTCGTGCTAAACTAGCTTTGTATGATTTTTCTTTTTGAGCTATCTTTCAAAATCAGACCCATGTTTATTTCCCAAAAATTGATGTATTACACAGACTTTTTTTTTGTGAAAAGTGTGAACATGAGATTATATATTAAAAATGGTAACCTAGTAATTTAATCTATATAAATGTGAATAAATCAAAAATAACAACTTACCAAAATTTTTCAAATATAAAAGCCATGAATTTAAAGGAAACATTCTCAAAACTCTCAATCCAACAAATAACAAAAAATACAAAAGTGAGAAGAGACCACTTCAAAATGGGAGAATTGCAACTGTTTTTATCAAGACTCAAAACTTCTAAGAAAAGAACCCAAACCTATTTTGATCTTAAAGGCATAAAGCGGAATAGAACAAAAAAGAGACTCAATATTTTGATGAAAAGAAAAAAAGGCATTGCCGACAAATAAGGAAAAATTCCAGTGGTGTTGAAAATTCTCTTTAGGCAAGCCCAAGAGAAAGCGCATCGATATGAAAAAAAAATGAAGTGAAAGAGAAAAAAAGGCAAATTTTTTTTGGATAATCATAACAAAAACAAAAAAATATGAAAGCAAAAGAAAAACGCCTCATTAAACCACCTACCTACCTATTGGCCCAAAAAAGGAGGGGAAAAAAGGAATTAGATTACTGTTGTTTTATTACCGCTTTTATATTTTTTTAAATGCCCCAAAACAAAAGATTATTATCTATCTTAAACCATAATCGTAAGGTGCCGCTCATCAAAAACTGTTAGAAGACAAATGTTTCGTAACGGATAAAAAAAATGAATCATCTTCTTGTAGCGGCAATGTGTCGGTTGTTAAGAACACTATTATGCCACCACTATGTTTCTTCTTCTTCATTTTTTCACTATGATGATGATGATAGTGATGATGACAAGAACGCGTGCAATAACAACCTTGAAGATGAAGGAAGAAAAAAAATATATGATTTAATGTGGATAAACAAAATCTTACAAAAAAAGGAAAGAGAGAAATTGATCTTATACGATATATATATATATATATTTGTGTTAAAGAAAAATGATATATTTCCTTCTTTTTGATATATTAAGAAAAATGATAGGTAAACATTTTCACTTTGATTTGTTTCCTGTTTGAGAAACAATAAAAAAAATATGGTTGAAAGGTTCCGTACATTCTTATCAGGGAACTATTAAAAATGGCTTTTCACTGATGGTCCGGAATTTTTTTATCCAAAAAAAGCACTCCAACAATCACAGAAGAAGAAGAAGAAAAAAAGAAATTGCAAAAAAATCAGAGAACGAAAAATGAAAGCAAAAAGTTTTCTTTTTTTCATTGGAACACATTCGTTCACTTTTTAGTTTAATCAAATCCGCCTTTATTTGGTTGTTCTGCGACAATTTTCTCACTTCAAATTTTTAGATGTCCGGTCTAATCATCTCTACCACGCTAACAATCAAAAATTTTATATCTATATAATGCTCCTTGAGGCTCTCAAAAATACAAAGAGAAAAAGGAAAAGACGAAGAAGATGACTTTGGCTCATCCGTATCCGTTCAAAGTCGAAGAAGAAGAAGAAAAAAAGTGCTGGATTTGTTGTCTTCACAAATGACCATGACCATGAAAGAATTCACGGACGCAATAACTTTCACGTTTCTTGTTTTTTAGTCAAAAAATAAGAAACTTTCGCTACTTTTTTATTATTGTCAATCACACACTCCGCTTCTTGAGTCTCTCCTTTTTTTTATCCAGTAAGGAAGAAGAAGAGATTTTCTGTAGATGAACAATGGTAAAATTAGCGGAAGAAAACGGAACACAGCAAGCAATTGGTTTCTACTACTATTTTCTTCACGCTGATTTTTTTCCGCTATAAAAACACTCTGTGTTGTTGTTGTCCGTGAATCAAAAAAAAAAGAATATTTTTTGAGGATCTTCTTCTTCAACTCAGAACCTTCACATTCATCCATCCATCCAGTCAGCTAGTCAGTCGACTTTTTCTGCTTTCAATTTTTTTTCTTTTGCTTGCGGGCATTTTTCAAAATAAAAAAAGAAAGAAAAAAACAGATTTTTCTTAACTAATACATACGTATATACCCGAATCCAGTTACCAAATTTTTTGCATTAGTTTTTTTTACAGATGGTAGTGGTTTAGGGTTTAGTATGATGATGACAGAAAAGACAAAAACAAAATAAATTTTTTGACAAGAAATATGGGGTTGAAATAAGTTTTAAAAATCGACAACAAAAATTAATGAATCAATTGTTTCTAAAATGAGTAAAAAAAATCAGCATGAAGCAACATTGTCTCCAAAAAAGAAAGAAGGAAGGACCGATGGAAGAGAAAGAAATACACCGGAACAAACCAGTCATATGTCTTTAACTTTCTTCTTTAATTTTGTTAAATTTAAATTAAAACAAAAAACTTTTTGATTGAAAGATTCTTTAACCGCTGTGATTCAAGATTTAAGGGTCTCTTTTTTACAAACTTTATTAACAAATATTTAAAAAAATGTTTTCACAAAAGACTAAAAAGCAAAAGAAGTTTTTTGCAAAAAAGGCAATTTTTAGAAACTATAGGATTATCTCAGGATTTAAGAAAACGAAATGAAACAAAAAAATACATCCTGGTTTAAGCAAAATAAAAGGTAAGAAAAAATTGACAGATTTTTACGTTCTTATTACTGTGTGTTTTTTTTTGAGGAAGAAGAGAGAAACCAAAAAAGGTAAGAAAAAAGAACAAGCTTTTTGAAGAAGAAAAAGCTTTAAACGTTTGCGCGCAACAATAAAAAACTATGAATGGCGGCACACGGCAAAAGATGAGTCGGCGCAAAACATGGAGCCTTTTTAGCAATTAGCATAGCAAGGAAAAAATGCTGCGCATGCTTATACAGAAAAAAAAAGGTTTCAATGGTTTTTTATCAACAAAAAAATGATTCAACAACGAAACTTGTAACATATAAAATGTTGATTTCCGTCAATGAATGCAATTAAGCACAAAAAAACGAAACAAGAGGAAGAAGCAATGACTTTTTGCTGCTTGCACTTACAAGCAAATACTATATACAATAAAAAAAAATAACATTTCGGTGTAATATCCGGCACCACTTAAGAATCATTAGTATTATTTGAATAACTAATTTAGGCAAAGCGTCGGAAATCCCATAAGTAAACAGGAAGAGAATAAATGGGGACATAAGCTACCGTATATAAAAAGTGCCAAGCAAACAATATATTTTAACGCAAGTGTTTCCAAAATTTTAAAGGAACGCAAAGTTTTTTTTTGAACAAAAAAAATAACCGTAAATGAGAAAAATGAAAGTGTAATGAAGTTAGTGCTCTCGGCACTGATCATATGATAAAAATTAAATAAAAATAAATAATTCGGGTTTTTTTGGGTGATGGTGGTTCACTCAAGAATGACGCATGTGCGCAAAAAAAATAAAAGACGCGCCAATCAGTATCTCCTGTGGCAGTAAATGATTTCCTTTCAATTTTTTTTGATTTAAAAATTTTTGACAAATGCAAAGACTCCTTCTTTTGGCTATAATTGTCTGCAGGGTAGAAGAAAGTAAAATTCTAAAGGTTGATGTATGAATATATGACCAAAAATTATTTTTCAATCACGATTTGTTGGACTTTGATAAAGTTATTATTAAATATTTAGAAATGTACTTAATCAAGTGTCATATGTTTCCAAAAAAAGAGGAGTGATAAATAATTAAACAAAAAAAAGAACTGCTAAAAAATACATTTTTTTCAAAAGAATTTTAACAATTGATAGTAAGACAGAATGCGCAAGTTCCGTTAATCATTTAGTGGTTTCTACTCCTTCTTCTTGTTCTTTCCTTCAAAGAAACGAAAAAAAGATTCGTGAAACATGGATGAAAACAATGAAAAAAAATTAGAAAAAAAGAAGAACCGAAAAAGAATTGAACCCAACAAGATTTTTTTTAACAAACGCTATAAAAGGGCGTTAAAAAAATATATAGAAGGAACTTTCAACATAAAGCGGAAGGCAGATATTTATAAAGAGAGGAGGAAGAAAGGGAAAAAAATACATATATCAGAAAATGTCGAGATGCGCGATATTAGAATCCGGCGTGTTCAAATATTGGATACATATCCGTATAAAAAAAATAAAGTTTTAAAATATAAAATTATAGCGGATTTTATGTTGCCCTTTTACGGCAGAAAATTAAAAAAGATTGAAACAAAAAAATTGAAGAGGAACGTCTTCTTCTTCAGAAAAAAGTGATCGATTAAAGTAATTTTAAATCGATCGAGAATAAATAAAAGTGATATATCCTATTTATTTATTAAAATGAACAGAAATTTTGAAAGAAACAAAGAAAAAATTTGTAATCCTTTTGAAATAGAGATATATATATGTTCATTGAAGAAGAAGAGAAAGAAGATATAAAGTTAAAATTCAGGATAAAAAAATATAGTTGTTTAAAACAAGGAAACAAAATTGTAGCTAATATTATTATAGATTGTCAAAAAAACGACAAAGTATATACATATCAAAAGGCAAAAAAACAAACGTTTTTGAAGAACGGAAAAAAAGATAAAAATTTGTTTGAAAATACGAATTTTTTTTTAACTTGGCAAGCTTATCTTTCTTTTAATGCTCAAAGATGCAAGGAGTTTCTTTCTTTCACACAAGGAATGAATATAAACGAATGCTTTTGCTGCGCTACTTACTTGTTGTTTGAGGCAAAATAACTCCGGCAATCTGCCTATTGTCACTTTGTTCAAAAAGAAAAAAATCAGAGAAATAGCAAAAAAAGAAGAGAAGATGAGATCGGGCTAAATCTCCCTCAAAACACACACATCCCGGCTGTCAGTAAAGGGAAGCAGAAAAGAGAGAAAAAGAGAGGACAGAAATTTGCCGAAAGGTAAAAACGCCACCGCTGCAAAAAACGTGATTAACATTTGAGGCATTGCGGCATTTAAAAAAAAATGCGTTTGAGGTGGCCTAATTTAAGCTCAAAGCTTTGCAACTTAAATGATAGCTTTCAAAAAAAATGACTAATACGAAAAAAAACTAAAATTTTTGTTTTTCAAATAAAAAGTTAATCAAATAAAAACATTTAAAAACAACTTTCCATACTTTTTTTTCAAATTTGTACAAAACTAACAATTTTTATTTCTTTTTCTTTGGCATTTTGCTTTCTTTTTTTTAACGTCACATTCAAAAAACAACCACAAAATTGATCGCATCTTTGAGAATCACAAAAAGGCGCCACATAGAGTTCCAAAAATGTCTGATTAAACAAAGAAAGTAGAAAATAAATGAGTTTTTTGACTTCAGAAAAAAACAAAAAAGGAAAGATCTCATGAAATTTTTTTTTTCAAAACGTTTGACTAACATTTTTTCACAAAAACAACTTTCTTGACTTTTTTAAGTATTTTTGGGAGCTGCTGAACGGAAACACAATCATCTTCTTCTTCGTCCTTTTTTGTCGTCCTTCTTTTTTTTATGTATTCCTTATTGTCTTCAAAGCGGTGCGTGATGGGTCTTTAAAATGGCGCGCAACTTTTCTTTTTGCCTTTTTCTTTGCTACCGGCTGTCTTCATCAAGAAAGATGGACTCTAATCGGCCCTTCTTCTATATATATATTTTTCCATGTTGTCTCCAAAAAATACTATGATTGTGCGGGTAAAAACATGAAAAGAGTGTTCGGCGATCGAGCAAGCGAGCGGAAACTGTTTTTCTCCTACTTCGATCTTTCTAAATTTTTTTACTTTAATGTTTTTAAAAAGAAAATTTTAATACATGTTTAAAGAAAAATGCGTGAAGGTTAAAATTTTAAAAATCACAATACTTTTTTTCAATCTTCTTCTTTTTTTTCTTTTGTTCCCTTTAGGCAGTTATCGTTAAATTAAGGATGTATTGGCTAATTCAAGATTGCTTTTGATATGGTGAGCAGGCAAGGCTGGCATACTTTGAATCCCATTCAAAAATTGGTTTTTTAGTAGCATATTTTTTTAGACTGCAACACCAACTTGGCCCCGCGATTAGACCAATTGAAAAAGATGCGAAAATCGTTGATTGCCAAAAGGATATGTGCAATTGCTTGGAGGTTTTATTTTCCTCGAACGGAAACGAACAAAAAATAAGGCTACATTAGTTTTTGTTTTCTTCATACCAGATGATACAATCAAGTGTAAATCTTTGATTGACTAAAAAACAATACCGAGAGGGTAAAGATTTGTTTTTTTCCTTCTGTTTGTTGCCACCTTCTCACAATCAAAAAGAAAAAACACACCCCTGATCATGAAAAAAATTTAATTTTTTGTCATCTAATTATGTACCGTTTTTTTTCTCAACAGTATACCTCAATTCAACGACAATAATGAAAGGAAAAGAAAAAAAAGTTGCTTCTGAAAAGTTCAAAAATGTTAACATTTTAGATTTTGAAAGAAAATGAATAAAGACAAAACGGCGTCATTTTCTAATGTGCCAAGATTGTTGTATTCAAACAAAGCAACACAAAAAAATAAGATGAAAACAAAGGAACAAAAAAATTTATACGCTTTTGAAGTATTGCGGAGGAAGACAAAAAAGAAGAATCTGAAACCTGGATCGCGTTCGTTCGCTCCGTTCCTTTTGAATTGCCTTAAAAGGCTAATGAGCGTTAAGAAAACCTAAATAAAATTTGTCGCCATTATTTTTGAAACGGTATTCCCAAAAAAAGTGTTTTTATTGCACATTGTCAGTTAAAAAAGTGACATATTTTTGGGTGAATTTAATCAAAAAAAAAAGAGTTTTTGAGTTTTTGCTCGTAAAATGGCGTAAATTTTTTGTGTTCCCGGGAAATCTAAAAACGGATTTTGATTTAATCGTAATCACAATAAAAAAATTGTGAACTAGTTGGAATTGAAAAATAAAATATTTTTAATTGACATCTTCTGGACAAGTTCCACATCAAAGATAAAATGAATGTGCGGCTTTTTTTGATGAAAGGAAAAAAAGGTTGAAGGTTCAGAATCGTTAATCAAAATGAAGCGCGCTGAGAAGCCCACCCAATCACAAAAATTTTTAAAAATTGCTTTTTAAAAAAAAATTTTTGAACATGACAATAAATCAAAAGAGAAGGCAAAAAGGGTTTCGGATTTGAAGAAATGAGATGAAAAAAATGGAATATATGTTTGAAAGTAAAAGCGGTGATTTATTTTGTTGCAGGCATTTTTATCCAAAAAAAGAGAGATGTGTCAGATTGTTGAAAAAAAAGAAAGAAAAGAAATTAAAGCTCTATTTCATCTTGTCGTATGCCAGTTAAATGAACGTTTGAATGTTTGAGATAAAGGCAATATCTATCCGCTATTTTTTTTTGAAGTTCTTTTTTTTGAAAAAAATAGATTCTGGAGAAAGCAGAAGAAGTGACGACGTTGTTGATCCGACAAAACTGTGTGCAAAGAAAAAGAGTTGTGAGTCGTCGCATATTTTTCGCGCCACTGGGGTGCATTTATTTAGAAAAGACAGAAGGAGAAGAAAAAAAACGATGAAGAGTTAACGGTAAAATAAGAAAACGGTAGCATTGATTTCATGATTGACGATTCTTAAATGTCTTTTAAAAGAGGAAGAAAGAAATAAAAATCCCGCTGTGATTTTTCTAAAACGAACATCCGGTGTTCCAAGTTTTTTGAAATTTGCAATGGCATCTTAAGATTCTGCAAAGAATAAATTAACTCAACAAAATTGAAATGAAAAATGGGTTTTTAAAGAGATGTTGAAATCGAACAATAATGTCTTAAGCAAATTTCGATGTTACTAAAAGCTATCAAATCATCAAAAATCGCAGAATCGTGATAGTTTATTTTTAAATTTATCTTACGTCTCGTTGAAACGGCTAACGAGAATTAAAAACAAAGCACACTTTTTTGCGAGAAAATGGCATAAATATTTTTGTCTAATCAAATTCCGTTTTCTTGAACGAATACAACAACAACAAAATTTTCTTCTATGAAAAAAGAAAACAACCTTCGCGCAATTTCATCTGTCGGCACTCAATGGCACTTTTTTTAAGAAATTCCGTTTCTTTTTTTGATATTTTTTTTATTATTCTTACTGTATTATATTCTTTCTTTCTTTTCTTCTTCTTCTCTTTTTTGTTTACCTCATTGTATGATTCAAAACACTTGATCATAACCGATACTCTTTTTCGCGCATTTGCATAATTCCCACTTGAATGGCATACAAAGCGCCACCGGCGGATTTAATTTTTTCGTCAAGGTCAAAAGTTTATGATTCCCAAAGAAGAAATAAAAGCAACCCGCTTTTCATGGCATCAAAATCTGTTTTTATTTAGAGAAGAAAAAAGACCGAAATTTAAGAGTATTAAAACTAAATTAAACACAGGCGTCAAAAGAAAATAAAGTAAATATTTTTTCATTGAATTTATAGCAGATTACAGTATTCAGAACAATGATATGCTTAAATATTTTTCACAAATATTCTCATTTATATTAACATTTAAAATATATTATAAGAACAAAAGGCTTATAAGTGGCACACGATCGAGGACAGCACAGTTTATGTATTTTTATGTCGAAGTCAGCCAATTTGCATTTGACTTAAATGCGAGGACATTGGTAGCTTTTTTTCTTCAAAAGGTGGCAAAAAAAACATGATCTATATATATTTTTTTGCTTTATTGAGAAAAAAAGTTGCAAGGTCATAGCTGTCACTATGACAGTTAAATAAAAAAAACATTTGCGAAGCATGCCGATATTTGAATCATTTTTTTCTTCAACATACTGTTATTGTTATTGTTGTTGTTGGAGCAGCAGAACGATTGACGCGCAATTAACTTGCGGTTTTACAAAAAAAGGAAAGATGAAGAAAAAAAACTAAAAATTAACGTATGCTCAATAAATGAAGAATTGTCTAACGAAATGAAATCCTTTCTCCTTCTTTTTTTATTATATATATATCAAATTATAAAAAGTTGCTCAGAGAACAGAAACATTTTTATTGGATAGTGTTTTTACAAGCATTTGACCGTATAACAACTTAACTGCCCCCTTCCTTCCCCCCTCTTCTTCTTCTAAAAAACCTAAAGATAGCACAGCACAAAAGATGAGAGGGAACAACAGTTGCACGGTCATTTGTTACCGGAATAATAAAACAATATAAAAAAAATTAATCATTCCTGTGAGACTATTAAACAATGCAAAAAGAATTGTAAAAAAAGAGGAACTTAAATTTTCTATTTCTAAATCAATGCCTGAAGGCTCCTGCTTTTTCAACACAAAAAAGAAAAAGTAAAAAAATGTAATGAATCGGAAAAGGTCAAATCAAGAAATGGAGCTGAGGTTTTTATGTATTTCTTCAAAATCAAAGAAATAAAAGGGAAGAAGATTGAGGTGTGTCTTAAACCGTATAATATTGCATTATAAAATTCTCCAAAAAATATGGGCAAACTGTAAAAAGGTGCGGCAAATTATTATTATTATGCCTTAATGGCGTAAAAACAGAATTATAATTTTTTTTAGTTCATAATCGCGATAAAAACCCAATTTTTTTCTACCAGTTCACGAAGTGCATTTTTTTCGATTAACAATAATGATGGGTGTTCATCGTCGATTATTATTAAAACAAAAGGTATTCTTCAAAAGAATGATAAATGCAATATTTACAAACTGCTAAAAACAGTTTTACAACAAAAAGAAATCATCTCTTCTTCTTTGGCAGATGCTGCCGAAAAGAAATCCTAAGCAGAAGCGCCGCAAGATCTATGATTAAGTGGCAACAAAAGCGTGCCAGCAGACTCCTTTCCTTTTCTTGACCGAATGAGAAATGACAAGTACAAAAACAAAGAAGAAGAAGAATAAGAAAAAAGGAAGATGCGCGCATATACGGATTAATCCGGATTAACACAAAAGCGAAATACTAAAAAATTAATATGGAAACATATATAAGTTGTAAAAAGATCTATTTTTTGTTCTACAAGGGCAAAAGCTTGATCTGAGAAAATGTTTAATAAAGATTTGACGGCAACAAAAAAGACTTTTTTTTGTGTTTTAAAAACATTAACAACAACAAAATTTTTGACTGTATATTTTTTTGATAATTAAAGATTCAAGGCCATGACCGCTACTAATCCGCTAATAGCTTCTTTTTTTCTTCCTTCGCTTTTTTGTGTCTTTCACACTTTTTGCCTTATAACGGGTAATACAAAAATCAAGAGGTAATTTTTTTTAACCCATATCAAGATCAGTAGGCCCATTGGTGCGCATACTTATCGACACACCAAATCAACGATGGGTTTTTTTGTGGTGCCGAAGAACAAAGAAAAAGGAAGCCAAGAAAAGAGAGAGAGAAAAAAAAGTTAATTATGATGTATTATTTTCTTTTAAATTTGACGGGGACAAAGGAAAAGAAAAAAGTTTTTCTTGGCGGAGGAATACAAAAGTAAACTTTGAAGCAGGGCAGATCAAAAGTTTGGGAAATGATCATCGCATATGGTCAGCAAAAATTGCGCAAGGAAAAGGAAAAAGAAAAACTGAAAGAAAAAGAACGTTTATGGAAATTTTATAAACTAATTTAAAGAAAAATATGGAACAAATAAAAATTTGTTTAGAAAAATAAAGTATCGCTCGAGGATGCTAAAAGCCAGCTGATGATTACTAATACTAAAAAGAATTTATATAATTTTAAATTTCTTTTTTTAAAAAAGATGATACATCGAAACATGAAAGGCATTGAGAGAGAAAAATGCCTGATCAAATATAAAAATGTCTTCCGTAAAAAAGAAAACACTGATTTGAACACTTTTCTGACCATCAGGCGGTAGTACAAGTAGCAGAAAAGCAATCCTTTATAGCCGTAAGGCAAGCCGAAAGGAGAAGATTGTACATTTTCATGCTTACTTTCTTGCCTATTTGCTTGCTTGCTTGCTTCTCTTTTTTTGGTTACCCGCTAAATAAATCTGACAAAACAGTTTCGAGAAAGAGAGAGATTTGCTTTTCCGTGAATGTTTTTTATTTTTTGTCGTTGGTCGATTTGTAATGGCAACATCACCACTGCCCCAAGCGTAGCTATTTTTATTTCCCAAAATAGCTGAACGACTAAACAACAAAATTTTCAAAAAAATTTTGAGAAAAAAAATGATGTTTTTGTTGAAATAAGGAAAAAAATGTTGATTTTAAGCAGCTATGAAAAAAATATTGGAAGGAATGAATTTTAAGCAAACACGTTTAAAAAAGCTAATAGTAATAATAATAAAATCGTTTGGTCACTCAGAAGCGTTTTTTCAACAAACACAATTATGTGCTATTTTTAGTTATATTCAAAGAAAAAGAAGATGAAATAAAACAAGGTACTGAAGGGGCATGAAATTTTACAATAAAAAATAATTTGTGAAAAGCGGGAAAAGAAAAAAAAACTGTAGCGGCTTTTGTAAAAAGGATTATGCAAAATAGGATGATGAGTTTTCTTATTTTAAAACATAGACTGACAAAAAAAACCGGAACGGCAAATATAACCTTTGTAACTGAATTGTATAAATTTTGAAATGACTAAAAGGTCAAAACTTTATACAAAACTGTACAAAAGAGAATGAATGAGAGAGAAAAAAAGTGCCGACGGGAAATAAAAATTAACAAAGAGAAAAGAAAAAAAGACATCGAAAAAAACAAGTGTAAACAACATACCGTAATCATAGCCAGGTTCAATTTTAATTTGCGGCATTTGCTCATAGACTGTTACTTCCTGTGTTGGGATTGATGATGAATTTGGATACATTTGAGGTAAGCTAATGTTGTTGCAGCAAACTAAAAAAAATATTTGCTTTAAAATCATTCATGATCAAAAAGATAATCAATCATCAAAAGTATAGAATTATGAAACACAATGTTAATAATGCTCGAGCACATTACTCATGTCTTTTGTATTACTATCATTTTTTATCAAGAACAACAACAAAGCTTTTATGAAAACAAGAAGACAAAAACAGTTTAGAGTATAGAGTAATCAATTCTATTAGTTTGTTTTTTTCTTTGTCATTTTTATTTTTCAAGCATCTCACTCCTTACTTTGCCGCTATTTTCTTCATGAGTGTTAGCATCAGAAAAAAGAAGAAGAAATGACTCATTATAGTTTCATTTTAAGGGTGTCATTTTTAGGGAAAGCGCCTACACTCCGCAATCATCACAAAATTTTATATATTTTTTTTCTCGTTTAAAAAGAAAAAGGAGAAAATGAGAGAAAGGTAGTGGCCAAAAACGGGTGCTGGTAATATCGCTCAACAATCACGTTGTTTTTAAAATTGTCTTCAATGAAAGAAAAAAAAGTGTTATCATTCATAAGTTAAAATAAAATTGAAAGTAAATTTAACGGAAGAAAAAAACAATGAAACATAAGCTCGATTTAGAAGCATATGAAAAACACACTGTTAAAAACAGTCTTTTTTCCCAAGGGCATTTCAAACTTATTGTTTTTATTTTTTCCGATCCGGATCGGATAAAAAAAGTGAACGATAAAAGTATAAAATTGAAGGTGAGAAAAAAAAATGGGCAGGAAAAAAAGTTTTTATTTTGTATGAAAAAAAGACAATCGGGCAAATCTTTATATTTTTTGCATCTTTTTTCATAAAAAAAGAATTCAGACGTCGTTAATGATGACGATCGGCAATAATGAAATTTTCAGAAGAAAGACGCACAGAAACAAAAAAAAAATGACCGTTAGGCATGAAATTATAATGCCATAATTTTTGACAATGTGAAACCATAAAAATGAAAAAAATGGAGGTATCAAAGAATACAGGTAAAAAATACATGTGAAACTTTTTAAGGTGTGCCGAAAAAAATGGAAGGGGGGTAAGAAAAGTGTAATAATCAAACTTGCCAAAAAAGGAGATGCTCGTAAAAAAAACCAGGATGCTATTTTTAAAAAGTTTCAAAAAAAAATCGTTTCGTCAATATCAAAAAAATAAATATGGGTAAAAATTATAGAAGGGTCTTTATCAAAAAATAATTATTTTTTTTAAACAATAAACTTTGTTGAAAAACGCGTGTGCGTACTTTTTTTCTTACATTAATGGGGAGGTTAATGTTTGCTTTTAATTTTACGTGATATCAGACTGAATGAACACTATCAATAATAATAACGCCCGGAAATGCTTGTTCTTCTAAAATGGTTTTTCTTTTTTAAGTTAGCATGACAAAGGAAAGAAAGAATGAAAAAAAAATAAAAGGGGGGAGAGAGAAAGAAAAATGGAGCTTCAACATAATACAAAAAAAATCCTGTGATGTTGATGAGCAATAATTTTTAAATTTTAAAGAACCACGGAAAACAGTCTTTTAATCTTTTTTTTTTCAAAGGAAACAAACAAAAACAGAAAATATGAATAACCACATATATTTTATAACATTAAAAGATCAGTAATGATTTTGTTGGAAAAAAAATAAAGAAAAATGACCGCAAATAAAAAACTATGACTAAAACGATAATCAAATCAGACGAACACTAAAAAAGTAGCAGAATTTTTGGGACTTTTTTGATACTGATTGAAAAAAAAAACTTTTTTTCGTATTTTAACTTAAATTGACAATTAAATGACAACAACCAAAAAAAACTCTAATGTGCATTTAAGATGAAACCGTCTTCTCAATTAATTTTTTTCATAAATCAGTAAAAAAAGAATAAAAAAAAACCCTTTTTTTCATAAAACAAAATATATTTATTTGTGTATTCTCTGTTATCATTATTGATTGTCGCAATTTCATTATATATCATACATATTAGGTATGTATATATATTTCTTACCGTATAAAATAAAAACGATATAATAACTGGTTTTTTTTGTTTCACTTTTGTGGAGTTTATGTAACATTTCTTCTTTTTTCTTTCTTTTTTTCTCCAAAACTTTGCAATTTGATGTTGTTTTTATTTTTCATTTTTTCTTTGAAAAAGTGATTTAAGTTTGATGATGTTTGATTGAATGAATGCAAATCAATGTCAAATTTATATTATTATCAATTTTTCTTTATTACTTTATTATATTACCGCTGACGACTAAAAAATTTTTTGAATACATTAAAATAAAGATTATAATAAATCTAAACTTTTTTGTTCAAATAACACTACATTACCAAAAGAATAATTAAAACATAATCAAAGACATCAAAATGAATTTATAGCTACTTTTTGTTAAATTTTTAAACAAAATTAATCAAAAAAAATTTGTTGAAAAATTTAACTCTTTTTTCTAAATTTTAAACAATAAAAAACGAAACAAATTTATTAAATCAAGTGTTGGTATTTTTCTTCACCATTTTTAAAAAAAATAGAAATTTCGCTTAGAAAAACTTCAAATTTTTTGACCCTTTTTAAAATGAAAAACATGAAACTTTATATACTAAAAAAATTCATATAATAAAAATAACCTCTAAATACTACAATAAAAAGACATAATTGAGCGTAACATAGCAAAATATAAAAATGACATATAAAAAACTGTAAAAATGTAAATTAATAAATTGAACAAAGACTAAGAAAAAAATATGGTAAGAAGCATAAAAAAGGAAGGAAAAATGAATGAAGCTGCTTCAGCAAAAAGAGAACATTCTCCATATTCTTCTTGAATAATTTTTTTTACGACAAAGACTTTGTATAACAAGAAATAAAAATATTTTCTCAGAGAAAAGGAAATAATAATTATCATCGATGTTTTGAAAATCGAATAAAATAGTAGAAGAAGGAAATAAAAAGTTAATTTACGATGAATGACGAAAACAAAATAAGCATTTTTGATGGCTTAAAGTCTCATCTTTTCTGCAACTGCTGCAATCAACGCTGCACCCTTCGCAGAACCTTCATCAGCATGTACCAATTCCCACTAAAAAATATTATTTTTGTAATTTTTAAAAATTAACAAGGCAAATGCTTACTTGAACATTAAGTGGAGCTTGCATGTTCATTTGAGCTTCCAGAAGCTTATGGTAAGTTGGATGGAATTGAATAAGAGCACCACCAACACCAATTTTAACTTTTTGATGATTCAGATGACGCAATAAAGCACAAATCGCAGCTGCAACAATTGCGGCAGAACGTTGTGAAATTGCTTGACAAACTGCTCGAATAATTGCATAATCGTTACTTCCATGATTGGCAACATCAAGTTCATCACAAATACGACGAGTTATCTTTGATCCACCTTCTTCTTCCCTAAAAACATATTAAATAATAAATATTATTAATGAAAAAGAGAATAGAAAAGCGTACGCTAAGATTTCAGAAATATATTTAGTTGGGAAAGATTCTGGCAATTGAAGCTTTTCAACTTCAGATCCTTGGAATAAAATACCATCAACAACAAATTGTGAAAGAATATGACGAGCTAATTCACCAAGATAGAGAGCACCAGTAAGTTTATCGATGCTAAAAAGAATATATATATAATTTTGATTTATGATGAATGTGCTTTGTATCACTTCCATCACCTTTGTGAATGTGGGGCTGTAGCTCAGTGGTAGAGCAATCGAGGCTTAATCGAGAGGTCGGTGGTTCGATTCCACCTTGACTCAGTCACAAAATTTTTGGAAAATATTTCGCTTTGACTTGCAAATCTTAATTTAGTCAAATGAAAAATGATCAAAAAAATTTAATGACTTGTAAATCTTAATTTAGTCAAATGAATTCATATCTATTATGACAATTTTATAGATATACTTACATTTGTTTGCCTTTATGCACGGAAGCTTCATCAATTTCTTTATCAAATTGAGTTAAAATATCATTTAGTTCACCCTTTGCACCAAATTCTTCCCATTCTGTTACAACGATCATTTTTTCATGTGGATAATTACCAGTTTTTGTATTGAATTTTTCAATATTTTTGGTTTCTTCAAGATAAGATGAATTACAACCATATCCAATAACAACTCCAATAGTACATTCTGGCCCGTATCTATATGCAGCAGCAGCTAATTGTCCAACGGTATCATTCATAACAGCTTTAATTTTAGCATTTGTTGACTGAAAAAATATACTATTAAATATACACTAACTATAATATAAAATATATATCTTACCATATTAAGTTCAAGAGCTTCTTGAAGTAATTCTACGACATCTTTATGCAAGCAATCTTCAATATCAAAACCTTTTGTCCACCAAAGTAATCGAGCAGATCGAATTGATAAAAGTTCACATGGATATGAGAAGACGAATCCAATTGGTAAATTTGCATCTTCAAGTTCAAATTCTTTCAAGAATTTTTGTAAACAATTTACGATGAATGCAAAAAGCTAAAATTATATCGTTTATAAACAGTAACCAATCAGTAACAAAAACAAACCTGTTCACCTGTTCCTTTCATAATTGTATTTGATACAATAAAATTGCTAGTTGTTATTGATGGATCTTGTCCTTTTCCTTTTAAATCTAATAATAATATCCGTAAATTCTTTCCAGATAAATCAATTGCAACATATTTTCCTACTTCATTACCATCTGGAAGAGCTGGAACATAACTTGGTAACATTGCAATAGAAGATTTATCAGCTCCATATTTTAATCCTTCAACAAATTCTTTTTGAATCTCTTCACTAATAGTTGCTAATCTTTCACGAGAAAGTTCAAAACTTTTTAAAGTATTAACAACTGCTTCCGGCAACGACATTGTAGGATTTCGTTCTTCTTCTTCTTTGGAATAACAATAATATTTAAATCAATGTCCAAATAATTTTTGAAAAAGCAGTTAAAAAGAGAGAGAGAAAAGTGGCAATTCGCCAAATAAATATGGCACTTTGATTCTTTTTACGCGTTTTTTTGATAAAAACCTAAAAAAACGAAGTATAATTAAATGTTTGAATGTAGCAAAATAAAGCTTTAAAGCGGTATAAAAGCTTGATTTGAAATGACCACGCAACAAACAATATAAAGAAGAAACATGTAATTACATGTTTAGGCTAAAAGTAATAATTTTGAAAAAAAGGGGAGAAAAAGCATGTGTAATGATAAACATGCGACGCAAAAAAAAGTCGTAAATTTTTTTGACAAAAATGAATGGAAATAAAAACGATGCTCAAGATATCGAACGATGATGATTCCGGTGTCAAAAAAAGGCTATCAAAAATTTTTGAACACAATTTTTTTGCAACAAATTTCATTTAAATCAATTGTTATTTAAATGATGATGTTAGGAATGACAAAAGAAGAATGTAAAGAAAAGGGAGAAAAAATCAGCATCTTTATTGGTACCAAAAAATTAGGAATATGAAAAGACAGCAAAAAAAAAGGAGAAGATTCAAAAATGAAAATTGATTACACATTAAAGACCGCGATTCAACGAATGAAAACCTTTTTTTTAATTGTCGTCCAAATTGATATAAATTTAATTGAGCGACAAAAAGAATTTAGTTCATGCACAATCTATAAATGAAAAATAAAAGAAAGAAGCAAAGAACATGTAAATAATATTATATATTAGTAATAGGCGAAACAAAAAAGAAATGTAAAGCAACAATAAATAATCAATCTTAAACCAATATATTCTTCTACACTTGGATTTTTTAAACATGTTTTAACAAACCTATTGTTTATTTGATTTTCTTTTCCATCTCTCTCTTCCTCTCTCTTGCTTGTGTCTCATTCATTTTTTTTCTTCTTCTAAAAAGCACTCATTAGCAAAAAGAAGACCGCTTGCTTACAATTCTTCTTTCGTTTTCTACAATCGATTTTATTGTTTGCAACACCGACAACCTGAGCATTTGGGGGGCACATTATAATACCGCCGCCAAGCTTGAGGCTGTTGTTGTTGCTGTTCAATCACCAAAAGAAATAGAAAAAAAAGGGTCGCAAAGAATAATTTTTTTTCTGTTCTCGAGCAAATCGGCAGGTTTGTTCTCGAGCATAAGAACGCGATCGCTATAACAAAATTGCAATAAAAAAGAAGAAAAAAGATTATTGCTCAATTGCAAAAAAAGAAGATGGAGAAAAGAATGAAGAAGAAAAAGAAGAAAAACCGGACATTTGTGATAAATAAGCGTCACGTTTTAACTCAAAAAAAAAAGAATATCAAAACTTTTGCTACTCTTTATGACCAAGTTTTTTAAGTGCAAAAAGTAACTTATTTGATCGATGGATTATCTTTAATAAGAAAAAAAAAGAAATCTTCAAAACACTGTTACATTAATACAAAAACAAAACAACGTCAAAATAAATAAAAGAAATGTTGATTTTCAAAAATAAAAAAAAATATTTTAAAAACAAAAAGGTAAAAATTAAATAAAAAAAAGCAGACAAATTTGGAAACATTTCACACATTGGTGACAAACCGTTATTCACTTTTTGCATCATCTTTTTGGAGAAAAGAAAAGGGGGAAAAAGAAGGAAAAAGAATTCAAATGCAAGCATTACAAACCATGCAAGATGCAGCTGTAGCAGACGACATCTCTAGCCCCCTCCTCACCACCAACAAACACGAGGAAGGGAGAAATTGGGAAAGACGACAAAAATGATGCCCTTTTTTGCAACAGAGAGAAAAAAAAGAAGGAAAGCAGCCAACGGCATTTTAAGTGAAAATGTTTGGCTTTTTTGCTGCGCATTTTATAAAAAATGAAGCAGCGACAGCGAGCAGCACTTGCAACATATTTTGGAAGAGACCAAATAAATATATATATGCGTTTTGCTTTTTTTTTCTCTGAATACAAAGGCATTTGAGGAGAAAATAAAAAAAAGTGTACGAAACATGCGTTTGTTGAATAAAAAAAAATAAGGAAAAGAAAAATATTTGTTTAAAGCTGTATACAGGATTTCATTCTTCCAATATATATTTTTTGAATGTGCGTTTTTTTGTTCCCAAACTTTTTGTTGATATTTAAGGTAAAATGTGAGAAGAAGATTGAAAGAAATATGACTGCGGCATTGTCTTTGTAAAACAAAGCAAAAAATGCCGTAAAAATGCCATATTAAGAATTTTAAAAACACACATTTCGTTCAAAAATAAAAGAAAAGTTGTTGTTGATCAAATAAGCTTGTTTACCAAATCATAGGTCAAAAAACGAAATAAAAATATGGGAAAATGCACAATCATGGGACAATTCTTTTTTTATATATTTCTAATGAAAATGATGTTAGATAAAATAACAAAGATTAAAGAATTTGTTTCAAAAAAAACTTGAACAACAAATGTTGGGAGGTCTCAATTGAGTGAAAAAAGTAATAGGCATTTTAAAAAAATGTGTCAAAATAGTTTAAATTCTTGAAAAGAAAAAAATGAAGAATATTAGGTTATATCAGTAAGAAAAAGTCTCTCATTACTAAAAATATATTTTAAAATTTTTAAAGTCCCACATGACCAATCGATTGAGCTGCTGCGATTCCTCTTTAGGGGTGTCATCAAAGCAGTTATTCAAACACCCGTTAAACAACAACAAGTGGGCGGGGGGTTTTTTTTGTTGTTGTTAAAGGGCACAAATAAAATAAAGTGTGTTCTTCAAGAAAAAGAGAGACGAAGACGAATATGAGAAGAATGAAGAAGAGAAGAGAAAATGGTCATGCAAAATTTAGTGATTTGATAGAATTGATCGATATTGTGCTTACATGGCTTGATGTTGATATTTCTTGTTGCTTCTGCTGCTGCTGCTGTTTAGTGATACCAAAAAAATAATCATTTTTAAGATGATCAAAGGCTAACCCTAACACATTAAGAAAGATTGATATGACCTTGCAAAGGAATTTCATACATATTTTTGTGCTTTCAATCTTTTTGTCCTTTCCATTGATACTTTAATTTATAATCAAAAAAATGATTTCTTCAAGAAAGAAAGTCTAAAAAAGAAGAGCATGTCACTCACTTTCATATCTTAACATTGATGAACAAATTTTGTGACGGCATAATATTGAAGAAAATTGAAAGAACGTTATATTTGAAGAACCAAAAGGGCCGACATGGGTTCTTTTTTTTAGTTTGCAACTTTTTTCCCAAAAAAATGAATAACGAAGAAAAGACGACAGCCCACGTGGTAGTAAACTTCACGAGGAGGGGAATAGCTTACTTTTTAATTTTTCTTCTTTTTTAATATGTATTTGAATGTTCTCTGGAGGAAAGGAAGGAAAATGAAACAGAAGTTCAAAATGATCAAATCTTTTTTTTCTTCAAAAGCTAAAATAATCAATCAACAAAGAGAAAAAAGGTTTATTTTAAAAATTTAATTAACAAAAAAATTTCTTTAAATTGTAAATCATTGATTACCTACGTCACAAATTTTTTTGGGGTACAATTGCAATTGGTAAGACTCGCATTAGGCGCCAGGAATGATAGATAGTTTACTCAAAGGTTTAATAATCCACTTATAAAACAACAAGAACACGAAAAATTACTTTTCATCTTTTTCTTTTTTTGTATTATCATTGTAGCTTTAAATTTTTTTGCAGTATGTACATTTTTCACAATGGGAACGAAAAGAAAAAGTAATAAAAAAAAGGAGACACAAAAAAAGTTGTAAAAGAAAGCAATGTTTATAGACTTTGAACGTTTTCTGCATTTTCCTCAACAGAGTTTCCAGATGCCTCTGCGAGAGGCTGCAATTGACTACAAAATTTTTTTGAACCATTTCCATTTATTCCCCGATTTATGGAAGAATTTCGACGATCAGAAAGTCGCTTCTGAGAATGAAATGATGCCATAGATCCGCGAAAATCTTTGCTTCCACTTAATCGTCCACTTAGTTGTCGTCCAAATGATGTTTGAGATAACTGAAAGATGCAACAATTATTAAAAATTGAACATTTATCAAAAAAATTACTCGTGGAAATTTTCTGAAAAATATCATGGCACATTTACGACGAAAATGTGTTGAACTAAGACAAAAAAGCATAAAATTAATTGTTTTTCCCGTAACAACAAGAGCATTCGCAATGCTCATAAATACAAATAATGATGAATCTTTTGATGAATAACCAATGAGAAGCTCCCAAACAGACATGACAGCAGAAGGACCTTGGGTTAATGCAAAGCATGATGAAATGAGAATTACTGTAATTGTGGCACGTCGCTTTTGACGCTAAAAATGTATTTTGATTTTTTTGTACGGAAACTGAAATTTCATACATGCTGACAGGCGAGAGTCATTTGCATATTTGAGTTTCCTGCTTTTGAAACAAATCGATCATGAGTTTGAAGTTGTCGAATAAGAAGCATATTCAAAATCCCAACAGCCATAATTGGAATAAAAACTACCTAAATCAAATTATTAATCCTTTTATTTAAAAAACAAAATCATACAAATATTGCATTACAAACAGTACTTATTCTTATGTAATGTGTCCTCCATGGAGATGTAAATACTGTAATATTTCCTTTATCCCATGTTCCTGGATGTCTAAAGTTTCCTGCAGAATAGCAATAATTATAAAGTTGAGTATTGTTGCAAAAATAAACTAAACGACAATCATATTCAAAAAAATGATACATTGTTAATAATCCTGAAAAAAAAGATTTCAGCACAGTATTTATCAGAAATAAGTAATGACCAGTTTTAGATACTGTATTATTATGTAAAATTTTGAAGCAAATTTGGCACAAAATCTAAAGACGAATAGCTCCGAATTTTCGTGTTTCTATTTTCACTGTTACTATCAAAATAACGACAATAATAATCAAAACATTTCATAATCGTTTATATACTATGTATCTCTTTTTAAAATTATTAGAATTCAGAATCTTTTTAAAAGTTTTTTTTCAAAATACATTTAACTTATTAACTTATACACTATAGTCATTTGGCAAAAAATATGTTTTTAAAAATTACCTGTTGCTGTAAAGATTATTGCAAGTACAAAAAGTCTCTCAGACTTTTTCCAATAAATTCGAGAACGCAGAGGACTGCGAATCACAAGAAAGCGTTCAACAGTAACAGCAAAAATGAACCTTCAAAATAGAATTTTAAGTTTGCATTTTCTTTAAATGAAACACTTAAAAATTACCAAATGGCAGCAGCAGATGACCAATTTGCGAAAGCTGAAAGTTCTTCTCGAGTTGCATAATAATAATATCGAAATGTTGGATTATGTGAAAAATATTTAAATACAGCTAATGAATGTGGAAGCATTAAAAGAAAAAATGTGAGATCAGAAAAACTAACAGCAGCAAGCTAAAATAGTTTTTTTTGTTGGATCTGGCTTTTTAGTTATTTAAAAGAGGCATACCAAATCATTTGCCCGATTTCTCATTCCATGACAAGATAAAATCCATAAATTTAAAGAATTACCAAGAACACCTAAGAAAAATTCTGCCGGAAAAACATATCTTAAAACCAAATCCTCAACATCTGAAGTAATTAATCGAAGGGAGCGATCTGTCAAACACTTTGTAGAAACGTTTTGGGTCATGTTAAAATAATAAAAAAATTTAGTTTAAATTTCCAGCTATTTTACATTGATATTTTGTAATTAATTCACAAAAACACAACCACATTAAATAAGTTTGACTAAGAATATCCTGAAAAGTTTCAAGAAAAAAAAGGATGAATAAGAATAATTTTTTCTAAAATCAAACTAACTTTTCGTTCGCCCCCGAGAGTATGCAAACAAAATTAGTATTCAAAAGATGGACAACAACTATTAACAGAAGCAAGCACTCCTTTTTTTATAAATATGTGTTTGATTTGAAGGAATGTTTTTTTTATGAAAAAAAGAAGATAAAATAAGGAAATGGGTAATTAAAAATATGAGTGTTTTTTTAATAGTAATATTTTTTTCTTTGGCAATGAACAAAAAAATATGCCCAGAGAAAATAGTCTTTTTTACTGGTTCAAATGTAAAATATATAAATCTAACAAGAATCGATCGGAATATTCAAAAAACAATTTATGTATTTGAAAAATTTTTGAGGGAAACTGTACGCATGTTTTAGGAAGAAGGGTTTAGGCAAATCTGATATATGCATTTTTAAATTTTTTTTTTGATTGAAAAAAGCATTTATTTTTATCTCTCTCAAAAAAACAGTGTTATAAACTGCACAATGTTCAAAGATTCATATTGAAACCAAAAAAAGAGAATTTTTATTTAAAAAAATTTATAAAGAATAATATATTATAAATGTTTATATTCAAGAAGATTTTCCAATTCACGAATATACTCAATTGCAGCACAAAGAATTTTTAATTTTGAAATTCTTTTTTCACGATTTGAAAAAGTTGGAAGTTTTGAACGAAGAGCCGAGAATGCCTAAAAAATTGAAGAAAGATAGAGGAAAAGAACTTTTGAGTAATTTTCTTCTTTTTTTAATTGATTCTTTAACAAACCTTATTAACAATTATGACGCGATTCCTTTCACGTGAGTTCTTTACTTCTGCCCGTTCACTTATTGGAGGCAGCGGTGGTAAGCTTAAAGTTGTTGTTGATGATGCTGCTGCTGCTCTAGAAATACGATCTCGTCTTGAAATTCGGAATGCTCGCATTTTTTTATACAACCTTTCCTTCCTTTTTTGTTGAAATAAATTCAATCCATGCTTTTAAGCTTTTCTTTTCGACATTTTTGTGTCTACCTTTTTTTCATGATTTAAAGAACACATAAAAGTCCCATTTAATTCTCCAAAATGGCTCATATCGTATTCATTGAAAAATTGCTTTTTTCATAATGTCATAAGTAAAATAATAAGCTTTATTAGATATTTAACAACAATCAATTATAACGATTTTTAAAAAAATACATAAAGTAATACTAAAATTCTGGCAATTTGAAGGCACATTTATAATTAATTTCCCCTCCACTTTAAACTGAGATACTACCCTTTCGGAAATCTGTTTTTCCAATAACAACATTAATAACTGCAGATTTACCTTTTCGACTTTCTTCAATTGCATTTTTAAATTGTTCACTTATTTTTGATTCATTTTCAGTATCCATACGAATTCCATTTGTTCCAATTGCTTCACCAATTTTATCATAATTTGTGTACGCAAGATCACAAGCAACTGATGAATTAAACCATGGAACTTGATCACGTGCGATTTGAGACCAACATGCATCATTTCCAATGACGGCAACGACGGGAGTCTTGTGACGAACATAAGTATCAAATTCCATAATAGAATAACTAAAAATGAAAAAAAATATGTTTGAAAGAGGGAAAAATCGAAATACCCGGATGAACCATCACCATATAAAATAACAACTGGACGATCAGGGAAAACAACTTTAGCACCAAGTGCAAATCCACCACCAACTCCAAGAGTTCCAAAAGCTCCGGGATCAAGCCATTGAAGAGGTCCACGTGAACGAACAATGTAAGCTGCACTTCCAACAAAATCCCCACCATCAGCAACAAGAATGGCATCTTCTGGTAAAACCTAAAATTTTAAAATTTCAATCGGTTACAGTATGCCATGATTACAAACTTCATCAAGTTTTTTCAAAACACTCAAAGGATTTAAATTTCCATCAGCTGTTTTTTCATCCATCTTCTTAGCATTTGAAGTTTCTTTTGCTTCTTCACTTTTTCGAAGGCCGTCTACCCATGTTGCAGGAGCTTTCTTCCATCCACGTTGAGCTAATGCACTTTGAAGTTTTTGAAGTGTTGTACCAACATCAGCTTGAATTAATGCAGTAGGATTCCAAAAGACACCTTTATTTTTTGTTAGTTGACTGTAATCCCGATTGATGCTAATAACTTTTGATTTTCGAGAAAGAACTTTTCCATAACTAAGTCGAAAATCACAAACTGTTCCAGCAAGAATAACGACATCAGCTTCTTTTAAAGCATCACGACGATTTTGTCTCATTTGAATATCAGAACTTGCTCCAAGAAGACCACGTGACATTCCTCCAAGGTAAGTTGGAATTCCAAGCTTTTCAACGATTGAACGTAAATCAGTTGCTTTTACTGGTGGCAAAGTAGACTGACTTCCAAGCAATAATAATGGACGTTCTGCTTTAGCAATAATATCAGCAACTTTTTCAATATCTTCAGATTTTGGTTGAGGAATTACAACAGGAATGGGAGTTCGATCAGTTACTGTATGAGCATCACCAAATTGACGAGAAATATGGTAGAATAAATAAAAATTTAAAATTTTCTAAACTTGCAGAATTTAATTAAGAAATTTTATAAGAGTTACAAACTTGGAAACCTTGAGGATTTTTGACAAGACCTGCTTCAGCAACAACAGTTTGATAGGGGAATAAAACATCAATTGGGAATTCAATGAAAACAGGACCAGGTGTACCTGATTGAGCAGCATTAATTGCTTTTCGGATTGTTGGAGTAATATCTTTGAGACGAGTAACACGAGCACAGAATTTACACAATGGACGGAAAAGTGCAAGTTGATCAATGTCTTGTAAGGCTCCACGATCTTTTAATAATGTTGGGGCAGCACCACCAATCAGAAGAACAGGAGATTCAGCCATTTGTGCATTCTTTACAGCAGTAATAGTATTGGTTAAACCCGGACCAGCTGTAACTGCTGCAACTCCAATACTTTGACGAAGCCGAGCAACAGCATCCGCGGCGAATACGGTAGTTACTTCATGTCGGGTATCAATAATTTTGATACCAAGTTTTTCAGAGGCAACTAAAATTGGTGAAATATGTCCTCCAACAAGTGTAAAAATTTCTTGAACTCCATGAGCATGAAGGGCTTCTGCAACGAGATCACCACCGTGTCGCTTTGTTTGTTCATCTACCTAAAAACAGAAAATTCCATTTTTCCCAAATATGACTCAAAGCAAAAAAAAAGTTGCACAAACCAGAAAAAGTGAAGAAAGAGGATGTTTTCCACCATTTAAAAAAGATTGAAAAATTCTTTGAGCCTTGGAAAGGCTATCAATATCTAGAATAGCATAAAGAACAGCACCAAGGATAATTGTTCCCAAAATAAGGAAAATCATAATTATTTTTCCTAAAAAATTATTCAAAGTAAAAAATGTGAAAAAAATGAAAAAATAAAAGACCTTCAACCCGAAAAAAAGAAAGTATAACTACAAATCAATCATATTTTAGTCAACGCGGTTTTGCAACAAATGATAATGTCAAGAAAAGGCAAAAATTGTACAATGAAACAGAAAAAATATAGAAGGATTCTCTTATCATTTAAAGGCGATAGACTAATATCACTGAAGACGAACAATGGCAAATCTGAAACATCAACACAAAAAAACGACGTTGTAAAGATTAGTGTAGCATTCAAAGGACAAAAAAAATATTTAAATGAATCGAAAGTTTTGTGTAAAAAAGTGCAAAGTCTCTTTTCTTGTTCATTCACTCACGCAAGACTTCTTCCAAGTTTTTTGAATTTAACTTTGATTAATATTATTAACGTACAAAAAATGTAGTTTAATGATTTGATGGAATGCTGCTGCAAGATGTGTTAAAGCAAAACTAAAGACATGAATCAAAGTACATGTACAATAATAATAAAATGTAGTAAAACACAAATTTTAACATAAAATTAGACACAAAAAAAATAAGCATATTAACAAAACTTTAAACAAAGGTGAAATGTAAAAGAAATCATCAAAACTCAAGAAATTTTAACGGAAAAAATTAAAAGACTTTTTGACGTTAAAAACATGCACAAGAAAGATGAGTTTTTTTCAACAAAGAAAAACACATGGTCCTGCGCAGAAGTTTGGTAAAAGAAAATTTTTGCATTTTCAAATTTCTTGTTGTAGTAAAAAGAAGAATAAATTTTCTTCATCACGCGTGCATCACGAGTTTCAGATTGTTTTGAAGTCTGTCATCTAAAAGCGTCTTTTTCTATTGTTTAACCAAATTAATTTAAAAAAATTGGTAATGTTACTGTATTACTTTTATTGTAATCCTTCATTGCATAATTTTCATTGTGTAACAAAATTTATTTATTTTTGCAATATTAAACATTTTTGTTTTTTAATGTTTCGCACAAACTCTTTTCTAAAATTTTAACAACAATAAAAGATTTTAAATCGTTCCCATTCGAACAAAAAAGGAAATTTGTTTTTCAATTGAAAGGCGATAATCTAGCATCATCATGAAACCATTGAATATCAACATTTTTCGCAACAAATCATTTACATGAAAATGCGGTTCCCATATTCTCTTCTTTTTTTCGTAATCACAAAATTCAATAATAATTATAATACGTATAAAAAACTGATGCCTTTTCTTTTTTTTTTACCTAACTTCCTTTCGTTTTCTTCTTTCCACCGAAAATGTGTTTTTTCTTCCTTTTCTTTCTTCCATGCTGGTTAGCAACTAGATTATAAGGATCAATAATTGCAGCTTGTCGCGCAACAAATCTTTGTAAAGTTTCGATTGGATTTTTACTATGTTTTTAGCGTTTGTCCGCCATATTCGGAAGTGTCAAGTGTTCGAAATATTGATCTATTTTTTTCCATACCAAAATACGCGTAAAAAACGAATTTTTGTAAAGTAGAAAAAAAACCGGTGAATCATTTTAAGCTTTTTAGGTGCTTGCTTCTCGTTTTTTTCATTGGACATTTTTTATTACAAAAAAGTGATTTATATTTGCTTTACTTTTTCAATTAAATTTTCATTTTTATTCAAATGAATTTAAAAGCTGTTTTAACACTTTCATTATTTGGTGTATTTTGTGATACTGTATTTGCAAATACAGAATGTGTTTGGGCAACTGGAAAAGTGATATGCCAAAAAAATCAAACTTTAGTTCTCAATACAATTGTTGAATTATTTGATTTGGATAGTCCTCAAGGAGTAAGTGGCTCCTATTAGCGATGATTAAAATTAATTTTTAATTTTTTGTAGATGAACATTAAAAATCCAATTGATCCTGATGACAAAGGTGATTTTTTTGTTTGGGCCTTGATTTTTTTCTTAAAACAGTTCCTTTTTAAATATGAATAGGATTAACTGTTTTTACTTTTTTTAGTTGCCTTTACCCAAGTTGAAGAAGAAGATGGCATTTTCCGAGTTGAAGGCTGTGCCAGCGATCAAGATTGGCTTCCAGGTGTCAAAAATCAACCTGAAATGTATTTTCGTATCTATCATTTTTGCAATAAACCAAATGGAGAATACAAATACATCTGGCCAATTTTTCGTGTTTTTGTTCCAACAACCTACGACAAACATATTGAAGATCCAATTATCCTCGATGATTAAATAAGAAAAAGTCATAAATAAACTAACTGTCACATAAAAAAATGTATCCTTTTTCTTGATGGTGAATGTATATTTGTTAATTGCTTATTGTTATTACATTTATTTTTGTCTTTCAAAACTAATGTTCGTATTTTTTTCTCAGGGGCTTTTGTGTCTCCAATTACCGATGATGACATTTGATTTTTGTTTTGACAATTATTTCTTTTTGTTGCAAGAAGAAGAAGAAAAAAAAATTAAGTTCAAACGTTATTTTTCATTTAAAAAAAGAACAATGGGGGAGACACAGCTGACACTTTTATAATTTTTTTGTTTTTGGGGAAGATGTATTGGGGATGATTTGAGTCATAAATTTACAAGCGGTTTTTTTTTACCACAAAAAGATCTTGCAATCTCATTTCAAGAAATATAACAAAGAAGTGTTAAATCACTCCTTTTTTTTGCTTTCTATCTCTCACACACACAGAGAAGCTTTGAAATTGAGGTTTTGTGTTTCGTTTCTTTCATTTTTGAAAGAAAAATTGAATAACTTTCACGCGATCATCAGATTTTGTTAAAAAGCGGTTTGAACGTCATGGCCCCCGCTTTTGACAGTTGTTGTGTCCATTGACTCTGACTTTTGAAAACGATTCATTGTCTAATTTTCTATATATTTTTTTTGAAATATAGGATTAGCCGCCTCAGAAGAAGATTCTTTTCTTTCTTTTTTTGATGCGGTCCAAAAAAAACTTCTTTTTTTTTGGCTTACACTCATTTTTTCGATCGCATCTATCTTTTTTGACATACTCTCTCTCTCTCTCTCCTGTTTCTATCATTGAAACGCTTTCGATATGAGTCATCATCGGTGATCGACCTTTTTTTTGTGATCAGTCACTTCTTTTTCTTTCTGTTCACCTTCTTTCTCTTTTTTCTATCGTTGATTAAAAACATTTTCTTCTATTCATTTCCGCAGGGGATACGGATATCATGTTTCTTCTTTTTTCTTCATCTTTCTTACGTAAACGAATGTCATGAGGGTGTTTTTTTGTGCTACTGCCTTTTCATATTTTTTTCCATCTTTGTCCTCATTTTTGCCATTTTCAAGTGGTAAAGAGTTGTTGGTTGTTACTGCACTTTTTATATTTTTTCTTAGTCATATATAGTTGTTTATGCGCAATAAGAAATAAAACCTTAAATTGATTGATCTATGCATGTATGTTTCTATATATGTAACATTAAGTGATTGCCGCAATAGTCGCATATAATTTTTTCTCCCAGCTGCTGCTCATGGCTTTCCTCTTTCGCTCGCGCTCTCTCTTTTTCGTCTCCGCCTTTTTTGGATTGCAAAATTTTATGCCGGCTTTTGTGGAAAGTAATCTTTCGAGACGTTAAGAAACAAATCAAATGCTTTTCTGGTTTTTTTTCTTTTCTTTATTTTTTTATCGTTTATCTTCGTGTGGTTTTTTTAAAACATTTTTATGTTCAGTTTTTTATGTGTAGTAATGTTTTTTTATTTCAGGATGAAGCTTATTGTATTTTTATTGGTCACTTTTGCAATTGTTGCAGATGCAACTCATAAATGTGTTTGGGTTCGAGGAATTTTAAGATGTAACAAAGATCAAAGCAAACATTACAATGTTGAAGTTCGTGTTTATGATCGAGATGGTATTTCAATTCTTCAATTGCTTGATCCTGATGATTTGATGGTTTGTAGTTTATAATTTTATACAAAAACAATATGATTTTGATATTTAGGGTGTTACATTCACAGAAGAAAATGGTAGCTTCCAATTAGATGGATGCGGTGATGATTTCAATTTTATTCCTGGTGTTGAAAATCTTCCAGAACCATACATTCAAATTCGTCATACTTGCAATGGTGACAAAGAAGAAACAATTGAATTACCAGTTTTTGATACATTTGTTCCTGAAACTCATGATATTGGTATTCTTGAACTAGATTCTGAAACTCCAAAAGCCATTGATGTCAATAAGAAGCAAGAAGTAATTGTACATGAAACTGAAGACTCTGGTGAAGTTGTTATTTCTCCACATGGTCGTGAATTCGTTGAACAAACAATTAATCCTAAATTCTCTCGGCCTGAAGTTACTCTTCCACAAGATCATGACGATAAAACTGAAGAAGATAACAAAACAAAATCAAAAGTAATGATTACTCATCCAGATGATTTGGCTCCTGAAGAATAAATTCATTCATCCTTTATTAACTTGTTTTTATTGGTAATAATGCTTTTTTGTCTTACTGTATTCTATATTAGAAGTGTTTTTCGTACACTTATTCACCGATGCACAAACTCTTGAATGTGCCACTCAACAAAAAATGGGTTCTCTTTTTTTCATAATATATTTTTTGCTTGTTTGATTTTTGCATTTTTTTCATTTTTACTATTGTATAAAATTTTTGTTTGTATTATTCAATAAAAATGTGTTGCCTTTCATTGATTCAAAAATGGCATTGAGAAAGATGAAGATTGAAAAAGAAGAAAAAAAATGAGAGGAGCTGGCAAGACAAAAAACCAACAACCCGAAAAAAGAGTTGGTTGGTTGGTGTATGTTGAAAAGAAAAATGAACAAGAACGGAAGAGAAGTGGTTGTTGTCTGTCTGTTTTGTTTTTTTAATGAAAGGGTCTTCTCTTTTTTTTTTCTGCTTTCTTTGGTGTGTTGATCTGTCCCTAATTTTTTAAAATTCTATTTATAAATCTTTGGATTCTTTCAACTCTAAAAATGTTATAAGAAGTTACATTTTAAAAAGTTAAAAATTGTATTAAAAAAACTTTGTAAAAATATGAATCTTGACGGTCCTGTGAATCATAATATGAGAGAGGTTGTTCGAGATTTGGATTCCATTACTAAAGAGGTGTGATTTAATTTTTTTGTGATAGTTTTAAATATCTTTTTTCGATTAGATGATAGCAGTTGCTGTTCGAACGGATAAAACAGAAAATGATTCAAAGCAGTTAAGTACTTTGGCTCGTTTATTTGCCAAAAAGGAAGTTGAATTTAAGCAATTCTATGAACAATGTAAGGACATAATAAACTTTTTATATCTAAATACAACATTCATTATTATAGATCGTAATCGATTAAGAACAAAGATTTATATCGCTGAACTTGAAGAGACTTTGAAGAATCGAAATCAAATGCTTGAGGGTTATAGTAATGGCTTTCAATCAATGTATAACAAATTATCAGAGCTCACTCGAAGGGTACTGATTTTTAAAAAATCCGACAAAATGTAAATACAAAGGCACGATTTTCAGGTTGAAGTAATATCAGACTACAGTAAACCTGATGCTCCATTGGCATCTGAAGACATTGTTAAATGTGCATATCTTTACAGTAAAGCACATTCAGTTGCAGCTCCAGATAAAAAAGCTAAACATTATAGACCATATCCGACATGTGAAGAACTACAAAAATGTTGGTTAAGCGTAAGTTTTTAACGCAAATGTTTCGTTTAACTTTAAATTTAATTTAGCAAAACCGACATCGAAGACAAGCAAAAAAGCAGCCACAAATTCCCGATCCAGATTATATTTTAACAATAAATCCAACACAATTGGAAAGCAAAGAAATGCTGGATAAGTATCGTATAAAATTTGCATCAACATCAATAGGATCTTCATCAAGTTTGGAAAAATATTACAATACTAAACCCAAGTCAAAAGAAAAATCCAAAAAGAAAAGTAAATTTTGGACACATTATCGTGAACCATATGAAAGTATTGCGGCACCATCACCATGGAATGAAAAAGCTTTTACTCCACAAGGTTTTATTGAACAATCTTCAAATGGACTTGCTGGAATAGATAGAGGAATTGGTGGACAACAACATGGCCCTCGACGACCTTCAACACCTGAATACCCAATTACCAATCTTGTACCAATGCAAGAGAAGCATTCAGTTTTTTATAAAGCTTTAACTGAAAATGATGAAGAAGATATATGCTCAAATGAAGAACATCTCAATCCGGCATCCGTACAATCATGTGATATGGTCGAAGGAAATAATTTTGAACATATTGAAAAATTCCAAGAGATTACAGAACATGCTAGACAAAAGTATTACAAGTCTTTCACTGAAAAAGTAATTCCATGGATGCAAATACCTGGAAAAGAAAAATATAAGAAAAAGCCGAATCAACGATTCCGTTTAACAACTCCAGCATATTTTGGTGAACAACGAAGAATTGCAAAACGAATTGTCTGGAATGCAAAATACAATAGATATTATCGTGATTATAAATATCGTGTTCCAAAATTGTGTGGAAGAGGTTTCACTTTTCTTCCCCCTCATCAACAAAATGATCATGGTTCTTCATTAAATCAAGCAGAATCTTGCTGGAATTTACGTAAATGGACTCTCTCAACTACAGTATCAACCCCTAATATTTAATGTTTTTTATAAATCTTGTTTTTAAATATAAAACAATTTATTGCAAAAAATAAAATTATAACAAAAAAATAATGACCCGATTAATCAATTAAAAAGCGACAATAATATCACAGCAAAAGTTACCAATAAATTAAAATTAGTTTAAACAATTAAAACAGTAAAAATCTAAAGTTCTGAATGACCAGAAGCGATCGTTTCAGAATCAACTGATGAGGATATCGTAGCAGATTCTTCTCCTTCACTAACTGATTCATTCGTTGTATTAATAGAGGGTTTTTGAGCTGCAATATTACCATATAAAATTACCAGTACAAGAAAAATATTATGTTGAGGTGTGTGTGTTGCTCGTTAAAGTATATTATATTAAATCATTATTAAAATCCTCCTCGGTTTCTTTGGGATAATAGTATTCAATGAGGAAAGTTGCTGCTATTGCAATTACAAGCATAATTATATATTTTGGATTAGGAACTACATAGAAAATAAATAAGCCAATTGCAAAAAGACCAGAATATGATATAATTTTCAATAAATTTTCAGCACTAATCCAATCATGATTTCCTTTAGCTAAAAGAGAAAAGAGGTATGAAATGACAATATACATATACAATATTTAACGAGCAACAACACATTTGAACATTCATATGTATAAAATAAAAACTAACCTTCAATATCAATTTCACACTCTTGATTCTTGTTTCTTCTAAAACCTTCAGCACATTCACACCGATACGATCCAATTGAATTAACGCATACTTCATTTTCTTTAATACATTTTTCATTTTCCAAACATTCATCAATATCTTTACAACCTTCTTCAGCATCCCAAATATATCCAGTTCGACAACTTCGACAACCTTTTGGACCTGCAGCTGTACACCCGCCACCACAACCATCAAAGCATTCTGTAAATTAAAATATTGTTCAATTTTCTTTAAGATATAAATATATACCGGCACATTCAATTCCAGTATCATTTTGATAAATTGGATAAAAGTGAGCATCACAATTGCTACACATTGAACCAACATATCCATGATCACATTTACATTTACCAGTTCCATCTCGAATCCCTTCACCCTAAAAAGAAAGTTTACATATTTAAGAAAGATATCAAATATATCATACATCACATTGTCCTCGGCCGAAACATGATGGGAGGTTTTTGCTGATTGCAGGACAAGGCTCACATGCAACCCCAAAATGTCCTGTTGGACAACAGCTTCGTAATTCTGAGGAACAAAAATAATGCATTAAATCAGATTCTTTGTCTTGTTTATGGAAGAACCAATCTTCAAGAAGTTCTTCATGCTTTTCAACCAATGTATGACACTGAAAATTAAAATAGCTTTTACAAAAATAATGAAAGAAATCGAACCTTGTGCTTAATGTCTTTGATGAATTCAAATTCTGCACTATCAGCTAATAATTCTTTTCGGCATGTACTTTCGAGAACTTCAATAAACCTTGTTTCACTAAAAAATGAATCTTTTAAATTTAATAAATTTCTAATAAAAAAAACTAACCTTGTAGCAAATTTACCAAGCTTCCGTTCTTCCCAGTCAGTATTTCCACCAGCAAAATGTGCCTTTTTTGTTTGTTCCATGCCTATTTTGAAAGTTTCAACCAAGAATCTACATTGAAAGCATCGTTCTTTAATAAGAGGATTAATGGCAGTTGCAGGAGATATCAGGAACAGAAAGGTTATTAGCAGAGTTACAAAGGAATCCATGACACTTTTTGGCATCAAATGTTATAGATATAACTACCTGTAATAAACATGTGTTAAGGAAGTCAAAAAAAGCAAAAGTTAATAGAGTTCCGCCACGTCACACAAAGCTGACGTAGCTTTGACCGAAGATACTCAAAAAAAAATATAAAAGAACAAAGCTTGCTCGGACTCTCTATTGTCTCGAATAAAATTCGCGATAAGAAAATATTTATGTGAATTAACTCCGAGAAACGCAAAATTCAGTTTTCAAAAAGTTACAGTATACTCAATTTTTAAAATCTTTCAAAAAAATTTTCAGCAATACCATCTGATATTTTTAAGGATGCTGAATGTGAATTAAATTTATACCGTTTTGTTCTTCGGGTTTGGTTCAAATACTATATAATGCCCTTTTTTGTAAACATGATCGAACGAAAATAAATTATTACATCGAATTATCGTCATCTAAAAACTTCCGACAATAATCTAAAAATAATACACATGAATTCTTCTGCAACATTCCAACAGACTTCCAACAACTGAGCTCATAATCTTAGAATTCTTTCTCATTGTCGGATGTCCAGTAAGATAATATGAGATAGAAAAACAATTTTTTTTTAAACAATCACTTGTTTGTATATATAGTTTTGAAAGAAACAAATCGTGTGAAAATGGATGATTTCTAATTTTTTGTAACAGAAGAAAAAAGTTGAAAACGCAAAATTAAGAAATTCGTTGGCCATACCGGACTTTACATTTGCTACCGTAACACTTTTTTTAAACAACCTTGGAAGAAAGAAGCGTTCTCCTAAGTTTTATGTAACACAAACACTAAATATTGTCGAATATTATGTATCACAAATTTCACCGATGATTCCCCTACCGTTAAAATAAATAAATATAAATGCCAACAAACAATTAAATTTATGTTTACAAAAAACTTCATTCTTTAAAAAAACCAACATTTTATTACAGATAACAAAAGTTATCACAGATTAAGCAAAAAAAGAAAATTAGATAAAAATTAAATTAATTAGGTTAAAATTAAGTTTAAAAGAAAAACACGATAATAATAAAAATGACTAAGATGCATTAACAATATTTTTTTATTCACAAGCAGCACAATTGCGCCGAATTTCTTTAACATTATTCTTATATGCAGCAGCCGATTCACCAATAAGATTGAAGTCTTCAACATTTTTTTCAAATTCAGACATAATTTTACGGGCATCCTTAATGTAACTTTCAAGCTTCTTTTGACTAAAAAAATAACCATTATGAGATATTGTAACACTTGTTTCGAAAAAATCTTACTCTTTGTCAGGCAACATTAATAATTCACTATGGACATCAATAATTCGATGCATATTCTCATGAATAAAATCAAAAAACCAGACACACCAAACAGAAATATCAGCCAAGGTAATAGTTGGATCACCCAATGGTGGAAGATCACTTGGACGAATATTGACAGCATCCATTTCCCATTCGACTAAAAATTACACAATTTTAAATGTGGAAACGAAAGGGAGTGAATAAAAATATAGTAACAAAGGTCATAAAGAAGCAACGGAAAAGCTCAGAATTAATAAACATGAAATAATTTTAAGGCATGCAGAATAAGATTTAATCAAAAACTTACGACAAGCAATATTTTTTTCCAATTCACTAATAAGCTTTTCTTCAATGCCCGCTTTCTTCATCTTTTTGACAATATCAACAAGGAAATCAATTTCCTTCCAACGCATTGAAATCATATTTTTGCTAATTAGAGACCTAAAACAACAACATATTACAATGGATCATCAGAGTATATATATAAAAAAGAGAAAACTCACACTTGCATAAGTGTAGGAGGACGAATACAACCCTAAAAATAACGATCATGTAAAAATTTATATAAATAAAAAACATGGCTCACAACTTTTAAGGAATGTGCATAAACACCCAATTTCAGATCAAAGAATGTTTGAGCTTCAGGAGCTGCATCATAATTATACCATTCTGGACCACGAGAAATTGAACGTGATCGTTCACGCTTTTTTGTTGGTTGACGCTTTGGAGTTACAGTTCTCATTGGAGTATAATCCTAAAAGCATATAATGTTAAAATAAAGATATAATATTAGGATTCTCGTAAGGTTCTATTGCCTCACAACTGATTGCAAATTGCTTAACAACGACAGAACTTTCTGAGCATCCCAATATTTATTGTCTAATTCAAGAATCTTATCGAATCCAAGAAAAACACGAAAGAAACCAAGAGATAGGGATGGTGCGGGCTAGGGTTGGCAAAAAGAAAAATTTTTCGTTTTTTCTATTTAAAATCGGGAAATTTGTGGAACAACGCTAGTGCGGGAGCAAGGGTTTTTTCTCCTTATAAAATGCCGGGCGCGCCCGGTCTCAGGCGCGTGGGCGCAAAATAAGGAATGCGCCCGCGCCGGCGCGTCCGAGTTTTTCGGATTTTCGGGCGCACCCGCATCCCTACCAAGAGACATGATGTCCAATAAAAAATCAGTACCGCAACTTAAGGGGATGACATGTCATTCGCGCCTCTTCAAAAAATCCTAGTTTTGCAAAGGAATATTAAATTCATACAAGGGCATATAAGATTCTTTTAAGTATCTTTTGATAGTGGTGTCGTTCCCTGAAGTTGCGGCACTGATAACAAGCATAAAAGAAACTTACTCGGTGAGATAGAGGCACAGATTTTTGACGTTGAGATCGACGCGGATTGGCCTAAAAAAATATATCTCATTTTTATTCATTAATTTATATAAAAACTTACAGCAGAATATGGAGTACATTCATCACGAGTTTTACGAGGCATGTTGGCACAAAGTTATGTGTATCTATAAAGCAGAAATAATGTAATAATTAGTAAAATGAATTATTTCAGTCTTCCACATTAAAGTGTAACAACAAATCAATGTGCAAGAACTGTAATCAATTAAAAAGATACATTATTAAAATATTGAATCACGCAACAAAAAAACGAATTTTAAAAGCAACGTGGAAGATAAAAAACAAATGAACAAATCTTAGCAACGACGGAATTGTAAATGAGTGATAAATTTTTTGACTTACTTTTTTTGAGGTTTGTCGATGAACATTCTCGAACCTTTTTTCTTTGTTTCATTCATTCAAAAATTTGTTGTACTGTTTCGAGTAAGGTTTTTCCATGTAAATTTTTTTTGCTTCTACGTGTTTTTTTCTTTGATTGTGCATTTAGTGGTTGTATAAATAAACCATGATGAACGCAAAGCCAAAAAAATTTTTTGACATTTGTCGGTTCCGCCGATCGGATTACTGTAAAAAAAATCATTTTTTACGAGGGTTGTCTCAGGATTCTTGAGTGATGAAGCCATTTTTTATTGTTTCCTTGGTCAAATTTTTCGCTGATTTCGATAGGTATGACTAAAAATATATATCTATATCGATTCCCCACCGATTTATGCAGCCGTTAATTTGCAAGTTTTTTATGTTTTTGGTTTGGGGTATCTTTTGGGCCCATTTTTTACGGAAATTTCTATGAGGCAGGGAGTGAAATTTTCGTGGCGTTTATATTGGGGCGACCTAGAATTGCATAAATTTTTATTTTTATCTTCTTTGTCGGAATAGTGTGGGAATTTTACTGGTGATTATTTCCTGAGCTAAAGCCTTGAATATCCCTTCAGGGAATCAATATCAAAAGTTACATAAATAATATTTTTAAGATTTTACAGTTTTTACAAGGATTCTGATTTCTCCCTATCCGTAATTTCTTTAGGTTGTTTTGCAAACTGGTGTTTTCTTTTTTGAAAAGTGTTCTTCATAAACATTTGTTTGAAATATTTTTTCTAATTAAATTGTGTATTTTTATAAACACATTTTCGTTAATGCATTCATTCTCGATCGTTTAAGCCAGATTTGCAGATGCTTCAATGCTTTGTAAATCAATAAAAAACATTTATTTTTGATTTTCTTTGATCTGTAGTTTTTTCTTTTTCTGAATCTAAAAAACAGAGCTGTGAGTTTTAACAGATTTATTTATTTTTATAAATAAATTCGTTTGAACGATTACTACGAAATTTTGATGGTAGCTTTTTCTTCATCATCTTTTTTAAAGCAACCAGATATTTGTGCAGTGTCCGTACTTGGTTTAATGCTTATACAACCACAAAAAGTGATGTCCTCATTGCATGAAGAGAGTTCGGACTTCCCCCTTTTTTTCAAATGCCTTTTAACCTGAGCAAAAGAGAGAAAGAAAAGAATGAATCTCGACAAACATGATATCAAAAAAAGTGAAAAAATAAGCAATGTAATGTAAGAGACAAGAAAAAATCCGACACAAAATAAAAAAAAGATGAAGAAAGAACTGTATGTTCCCAATTTTTCTTTCTTCTTCTTTGAACACTCTCTTGTAAAAAAGGATCATCTTCCTTTTCATTTTTATTTCCGTTACTGCAAAAAGAAAAAGTTTTTTTTTGCGACATCGCAGCCGGTAGCAGCAGCAACAACCACCCGCTCCGATTGTGGCCTTCTTCTTTTTTCTTTTACTCTTTTTTTGTTCATATATTCAATATGTGGCGCGATTTACGCGCAACACGTTTATTGAGAATAAAAGGAAAAAGAGAGAGAAAGGGAGCTTCCCTCACTTGTTCGAGATTTAAGAATTGAACTGAACCACAAGGCCAAGTATGGGGTTAATGAGAAAACGAGCTGAACCAATTTTAAAATTTTTTTATGATTAAAAAAACTACATGGTAGTTAAAGTTGTACATATGTACGAAGAAAAACAATTAAAAAAACTCAAAAATGTTGTTTTTTTTTTACTTTTACTACAACTTTTGTCAATCATAAATACATACATCAAAGAAAATCGTATGAACAAAAAATGTTATTTACACATTTTTTACTCGTTTAAATTTTGTTTTTGTTTTATCATTTTTAACTTTCATCACCTGGTTTTTAACTTTATTTTTATTGAACAAAAAACCGTGTCGAATTTCCCGTTTCTTTTAGTTCTTTTTTTTCTTAAATAGGATTATTTGTAATAAAAAAAATGAAAACCCCGTTTCATTTTTTATATTTATTCCTTCCTTCCGGTATTTTTCTTCATTTTTTTGTTGTTGGTAGCTAATCGAAAAAAGTGTTAAAAAAGTATAAATCAATGCTTCTGTTTTTTCTCTGTAAATGTGTCTTTAATACTTATTAAATTTTATGGCCGATTTTTGTCATGTTCTTTTCCCACTTTTTTTAACCCGCTGTTGTTTATGTTTTTTTGAAGTGAAACAGAAAAAAAAACAAAACAGTTATTTAAAAATGCAAATCCCTTTGCTCCCCCCATTTTTTTCATCCTTCTATTACTACCAGCAGTTTTTGAAACAGTTTTTTTTAGTTCAATACTCTCTTTTCTCTTTTTTCGAACCAAAAAAATATTGCCAGTTTAGAAAAAAAAGAAGAAGAAACGAGAAAAAACAATTGTTTTATGAGCTAGAATTGCAGTTTAAACATAAGGAAGCTGCTGCTGCTGCTAAAAAGAAAGAAAGATGGAATGTTGCCTTCCCCAAATATATATATTTTTTCTCACTAGGTGGGCAAAGTTACCCCCACCGGAAATTCTTGTTCACCACATTTCATACATTTCATCCCGGTAAAAAAACTGTCGCGCAAAAAAATGAAAAAGAAGAAGAAAGTGTTCTTTTTTTTCTGTTTCCATCAATTTCTTCTTCCCTTCTTTGGCCGGTTTCTACTTCATATTCATTTTTTTAAATACTCCTTCTACCACTACTATTTTTTTACTATTTTGAGTCAGAATTTCGCATCTCTCAAGCAAGTTCTTTCACGGTTTTTTAAAAAGTTCTTTTTGCAAAAAATTGAATATTATGTTGTTTGCGTCTGTCAGTAAAAAAAGGAATCGTTATATTTTTAATATTTCCTTCTTATTCCTTACAAATCTTGACCGATTTCCGGCATTCATTTACTCTCAGCAAAAAAGTAACAGAACTTAAGCTTTTTTGACTTTAAAAATGTTCTTCATATCTCTTTTTTTTCTCTTTCTCTTTGATCACATATATTTGACCAGTCCATTCCGAAACAACACCTGTTAGACTTTTTTAATGGGTGGCGTTAAAAAAAATGAAATTTGATCTCGAACTCAATCCATCTTTTTTTTTGCCTCCTTCTCCTTGAAAAGTATTCAAATTATTATTATTGTTTTTATTCAATCTTTTTTTCGATCTATATTTTTTTTTCTTCTTTTAGTTTGTTCCAAGACGTTGTTGCTGATAATTTTTTTAAGTGTAGCCACTTTTTGTGAAATAAAAAATGTCTGATGATTATTGTGGTTGTGATAGTATGAGTAATTACTACGTTTTTTTTGCGAATTAAAAAAAAGACTTGCTGTAACGATCGACTGAGCTCTGCTGTGTTCTTCCAAAAAAAATATATCGAAAATATGAGGTGGTTACACCTGTTGTTGTGATTGTTTCGAAAGGCTGGAAACAGACGGGTTAAAACGTTATATGTTTTCTTCTTCTTCTTTTTTTCTTCTTTTTTTGATCAACATCATCATCTTCTGCTATTTAGCTACTGCTCTTATTTATTTTTTTTTCAATGTCTTGCGATTAGCATCGACGATGTTCAAAAATTTTTAAAAATAATATTCTTTTTTGATCTCTCCCAAAAAGCAACGGTCTTATGTTTATCATGAATGGCTTTTTTGAAGAAATCAAAAATAAATTTGTTTTTTTTAAAACATATATCTGTAGACGGTCCGTTTTATGTTGTGGAAAAGAATGCTTTAGACAAAAAACATTCAATGATAGAAATCGCAAAAAGGAACCCATATTTTTTGTAAATACATTTTTTTTTCAATTTCCTTGTATCTTTTGAATTCCTTTAACATCAGCAGTGGCCTTTCGCTCTTTATGTTTTTGATATTGTCGAAAAAAGGTGTCATGAAATTTTAGCGTTAATCTGAACCATTTCCCTTAAAATAAAATAAAATGAAATGGAAATTCGGCATTCTGTAGAAAAAAAGTAGTGAAAAAAGGAGAAAGAGAGAGGTGTACGTGCGTGTATTTCCTGACGACCTCGATAAATGCGCGATCCTTCTTTGCATTATATAAATTTTTTTGTAAAACGCTTTAATGCTTTTTCGGTTTTTTAAATGCCTCTGTTTTTGATCCTTGTTTTTGATAAAAAAAAAGAATTTGAAGAATAGTTTAAATTCTTTAATCTTCTTTGATTTCCATTACAGTAGTAAAAAGCTATTGGATTTTGGAATTTTTTTCCTATTTGTTACAAATTTTGTTATTACCATAAAAAGATTGATTTTCATTTTATCAAGTTTTTTAATTAATTTGATTTAATACTCGTTTAAAACAAAATTTTCTTTCAAAGATTTTGATTTATTGAAATTCATTCATTTTTAACTGCTGTTTGTTGAATGTGTTTATGGCTCTTTTCTTTTCCTTTTTTTAATATGAAAATTGATTGATATCAATTATTAGATGTTTGGGTGAAGCAAGCACACATTCTTTTTTCCTTGCGGTCAAAGAATGAAAGCACGCTTCTTCTTTGTCGTCTCAAAAATGCTGTTTTTGTGACAAGCATTTTTCTTTACATTATATATTTTTTGCTCGCATGCTTCTTTAGGGCAGGTGTTTTTACGCATTTAGCCTGCTTAATCATTTAAGGACAAGCTCTTTTTTTATACATTTTTTTCAATATTGAGAAAGAACATGTAACCCTTTTTTAAGGACTTTGTGTTCGTGTCGTCGTCGTCATAGACGACGAGACGAAGCTTTTAGTTTTTTACACCTTTTTTGGAAAAAAACCTTTTTTTAAAAGATGATTTTATTACTTGCTACCTATTAACCTTTCATTAAATCTTTTCTTCTTTAATTTATTATTATTGTTTTTCTTTCTTTCTCTTGCGCTGCCATTTATTTATGATGGTCAGTCAGTGAGTCAAACCTGCTTACACATTTTTTTATTTATGAGTTTTGATGTGATGAAAGAAAAATGGACATTGAGCTGTTGCAGCCAGCAGCAGCAACAGCAACAAAAATAACGGTAGCAGCCAGCCGGAAGCAACAAATAAACCTCCTCCCAAAAAAGCGGCAAAAAGTCAATTATATTTTTGTTTTAAAAATATTTTTTTTGAAGCTACTTTTGCGCCTCCCAATACTTTCTTTGTAAAAACAATATAAAAATGACCTTTTTTGTTTGTTAGATAGGTTGCATTTTGATGGGGGTTCGGCTGGTATATTATTTTTGCGCGCAAAATCAAAGTTTAACCGTTTTTGATTTCCGTCAAAAGAAAGAAATATTTTTTTCGATAAGGTCTTGATCGAAATATATAAAAAAGGGAGTAAAGCTGCTACTATATTTTCTTTCATCTTTCATATTTTTTCCCTTACACTTTTTTACCTGCCTGTTGACCAATGTTTTTGCAAAAATAACAAAATTATTTTCTCACGCGCTGAAAAAAATTTGGTGAGTAAAAGCATTTAAAAAAAGAAGATTATTGGGGATTCCTTTTTACCGATTCTTTTTTCTTTCTATGATAATGTACTGTTACTTTTGTATATGGACAAATTAGTCTATTACCTAACTATATTTCATTAAAAAATCAGAGTTTTTTTCTTTAAAAATTGACTACTACTTTTTGAAAAAAAATATATTGTATTTTAAGGATGTACAAATATTGTTTTTCATTGTTGACGCAACGAATCACAAACTTTTTTCTCCTCTTTTTCTTTTTTTCTTTTCCGTTGTAAAATATTTTTTTGTGGATAACCGAAAAAAACTTGCTAAAAATGCTATTACAATATTTGCTTTCTTAAGATAAACGTTTTTTTCTCCTTTGTTTTTTTATGTTGTCTATTTTATTGCTGTTAGCCTTTTTTATGCCCCCTTGAGAGCATTAAAAGTCGCCGTTTTAAACTATTACATTTTTATTTAATGTGATTTTGATCCCTATCTTTTTTATTTTAGTTAGTCATATTATTTTTGAGATTGAATCCTTGATTTCGTTGTTCACCTTTTTCATCCAAGTCTTGATTACCATATCTTTCTCTTTTGCTATTTCTCACGCTTTTGATTTTTTTTCTCCTGAAACACTCAAAAGTTAAGTGTTTCAGAATTTGCGAAGAAATTCTTCTTAAATTTGTCAAGTAGAGTTGATTGTTTTTACGCGTTAAATGCATTGTTTAAAAAATGCTTAAATCGAAAATATAAAGCATAAATTCATTGTGTTTTTTTTTCAGCTGAGGGTAGAATCACCGCGAAACGCGAGCCTCCATCATTCTTTTTTCCCTTTTTTTAAAAAATAATTTAATAATTCTTTTTTTTTTCTAAAGCGACTTCCCTCCCTTTGTCATCCTTTTTATTATTCTTACAATCAAGAATTCTGAGCCGAGAGATATCTTCCCGAAATCATGGATGACGCAAAGCATATGGCACTTCTTTTCTTTGTTGATCATTTGGTACAAAAGAATGGTGTTCGAACAATTCATGATCTTAGTTGCCAATTTGGTGCAAGAGGTTTTTCACCTGAAATGCGTGAAGCAGTTGGCACAACACAGGAAGGTAAAAAAAAAGATAATGAAATATCTTTTGATAGCATTTATCAAATAAAATTTTACAGGATTAACTGATTTCCTTCAATCACATCCATCTTTGTTTACGGTGGAGGGAGATCAGGTAATATTAAAGGGACATGGCGAAATGGACGGCAAAAATCAATTGATGAAAATGCCATCAACGGGACGAAATCGCGATTATGAACGCGAGGCTGTCGAGTTCTTTGAACAAAAGTTAAATAAATTTGGTCCAGAACTCTTGGTAATTTTTAACCCTCAAGGTCATAATCAAAAATACCTTTCTTTTATTATAGATTAAAAGCTTGCTTGGACATCGTTCACAAGCAGCACCAGAAGTTCGATTAGTTTCGGGTCGGCATTTAAAAGAATTTACAGAATTTCTTCAATCACAAATTGATAATTTTGTTGTTGAAGGTGATCGAGTTCGATTAAAGAATATGCCTGAACCAAGTGAAGAAGCCGTTGAACTTGATGATGAAGGCATGCCACTTTCTGGTGTTAAAGCCAAGCAAGCTGCCGTTGATTATCTAAAATCAGTGTTGGAACAGGTAATTCAGATTTGAATTTGGATCACTGTAACCGTAAATATTGGACAAAATTTTTATAGAACGAAGACACTCCAATTCCATTGGAAGCCTTTTACAAAAAGTTCTGCGATCGTTTTCCTCACTCTGTTCGCCAAGAAGTTGCTACAAATCCAAAGGAATTGCTTGCATTCCTAAAATTAAACCGAAACATCTTTTTTATTCGCTCAAATCGTGTATCTTTGGTTAAAATTCGTCCAGAAGATGGCTCAGAAAGTGGACGCTCAACAGATTCTGCAGATTCACCAACAAATTTAATGGAAAATAATAATATGCTTTTTCCATTGAATAAAGAAAATCTTCATCGAATTCATCTTATTAAAGCACTTAAACCCGCTCGTGATGCTTTCAATCAAATTGTTAGTGATTTGGATAATCAAGGAGAAAAATTTATTGGAATTGATTTTAAAATTGTTACCTTGCAAAATGACGAGTATTTATCATTTATTATTATTGCAACATGTAGCCGAGTATTTGTATTTGATTTAAGAAATTCTTCATCAATTTTAATTGAATCTGGAATTAAAGATTTACTAGAATCTGATTCAGTTTTAAAAGTTATGCATGATATTAAACGGGTTGCAAATGTTTTAGCGCATCAATATTCTGTTAATATGAGAAATGTCTTTGATACCCAAATTGCACATGCTGTTTTACAACATGAAAAATTTGGAAAACCTTTCAATGAATTACGTGCTATCTCATTTTTAAATCTTCAAAGGGTTTATTATCCACAATCAATTATGATGAGTGATTTATCACCTCGAAAATTATCACAACCAATTAAGTAAGTTGTTGGCTTGTATTTAAATTTTCCATCCCATTCGGGTACGGTAATGCTTAAACTACCTTTTTTTAGTTGGCATAATTGTACAATGGATAATGATGTATTATTAGCGGCATCAGAAGAATGTCATACAATTGTTAGTGCCTTATATCGTTTGCTCAATAGTCAATTGCCAGTTCATTCCCGAACACAATTTCATGATAAATGTTTTGAAGCATTAATTCCATCTGCAAATAAGCCCCCACCACAAATTCAAGGTCATGCCACATCACCTTTAATGCAAAATGGTGTATATCGTCCACCACAACGTCGAACAAATGGTGTATCATCTCCAAAACAAGTTCGAACTCCACCTCCACCACCAACTCAAACTCCACCACCACCTCAACCATCTTCATTGACATTTACCAAGCCAAAGATGGTCGATATGTCGACCCAAACCTTCTCCACTGGAGAAATTCAATGTATTAATGTTTATTTTGATAATTAGAAAAAGAAACAAATCATTCAAAATATTTGCTCAATTATTTTTCTAATACTGTTATTTAAATTTAATTCTTTGACGACCTTATTTGCTTCGAGTAATCACTTTTTGTTAGATGCTAGTTATTGTTTGTTCTTTTTTCTGGTTATCTTTTTTTGTAATGCGCGAAATTTGTGCATATCAATTACCCGCCATAATTAGTAATATTGTTAAATTGTTAAAAAATTACATGCAAAAGTACGGCGAAGTTTTATATATATTTAAATCCCGTTTATTTCTTTCTTATTTTCTTTCTATTGTAACAAAAAAAAAGATTATATTATGTGTAAAATTTTTATTAAATTTGGTATATATATATGTTACGTCCAGATCGTAAAACCGTCCAGATCGTAAAACGGACGTCCAGATCGTGAAACGGACGTCCAGATCACGAAACGGACGTCCAGATCACGAAACGGACGTCCAGATAGTAAAACGGACGTCCAGATCTTAAAACCAGAATGTAATGTTATATGGACGTCCAGATCACAAAACGGACGTCCAGATCGTAAAACCAACAAAGAATGGTTTTAAGATCTGGACGTCCGTTTTGTGATCTGGACGTCCGTTTTGTGATCTGGACGTCCGTTTTACGATCTGGACGTCCGTTTTGTAACCTGGACGTCCATATAACTACTACATTTTTGGTTTTACTATCTGGACGTCCGTTTCACGATCTGGACGTCCGTTTTACGATCTGGACGGTGTAACGATCTGGACGTAACATATATATATATATTTATTTTGTTTGAACAAAAATGTAAAATTTTTGATATTATTTTAATAAAATGTAAAAAATGACAATTTATCGAAAATGACAAATTTAGATCCTTAGGACTTATTAACATTACCCTTTAAAAATTTGCACATGATGAATTTTGAGGAAACTGATATTGAAGGGTTGTTGAGAACTTCACAAATTAACTTATTTAAGCTAATTTGTAAAGCTATCAAAAAATATTCGTCAATACCGATTTGTTGTTACTTTTTACTGCACATAAGACTGAAAAACATGGTTATCCTATTTCACTGATAATATTAGTATTAAGGTTAACTTAACAGAAGTGACACAGTTTGCTTCTTCCTTTTTATATTCCATTTGTACGACATCAAATGTAAAATAAAACTTTGTTGTTGCATAAATTTCCTTGTTTTTTTCCATGGCATTGTAAAACAATAAAAAGAATTTATTAAACATGATTACGCTATTGTTACTATAGGGAAAGACATCTGAGTTTATAAAATTTAGAAACGGCAGTAAATATGACAGAAACGGGATTAAAACCGGAATCAAGATACGTTGAAATAAAGTTTTAAAGCATAAAAAAAAGTTCAAGTTTCGATAAGTGTTGTTTCAATTGTATCATTGGTGTGTGATCTTTTAACTGTTGGAGAACGTCTTACAAGAGGAGCTTGAGAATCTGATTTCTCTGATACATCCATTTCATAACTTTCATCATCTTTGTGTCGGATAATTGGTGGAGGTAAATCGGATACTTCTTTCAATTTTTTATTTTTATTTCTTTTTCTTCGAATTAATCTTTGTGGTTGTTTGCCTGAAATGATTTGTATTGCATCATCATTATGAAATCAAAATTAACTCACCAGCATAAACAATTAATTCACAGATAACTTCAATTACTTCAAATACAGTAATGACTGAAAAACCAATCCACAACCCAATATTACCACCAAAATCAGAGAATAAATTGACAAGCTAAAAAATTTAAATTAAAATAAAAGTTTTTTTGCTAAGCTCAAAGTTACCGTATAACCAGCGGTTTCTTTTAAAGTTTCAAAATTAAGTTGTTCATAATAAATTTCGATATATGCTGTATTTAAACTGAAAAAAAATGCTTGCTTAGTTTTGTCTTTCCATATATAAAAAAAAGCCACCTACCGATAATATTCCGCACATGCCTTTGAGTCATTGTGAATGTCAACAACAGCAGGACAATCTGCTCCAATGTTAAAGTTAATTGCTGGCCAGGCAGCTGCCGAATAAGCTGTTTCAAAAACATTTTCTGTGCATGGTTGAACACATCGGCAATCTTGTGTTAAATGATGAAATCCTCCAAGAATTGTTGTCATATTTGTTAAACATGCTCGTTCTTTATGATTTCGGGCATCACAAGGTTTTTGCTTATCTGTTGGAAGTGGAAAACGAGGATCTCCACATCCGCATGCCGCAAGAATCATATGTTGAAAGCAATTCCGGTAACATCCCTTTAAAAAAATAAAAAAAAGATATAAGATTGTTTGATAAGAGAAACAAAATGATGCATACTTCTGGAGAATAATGCTCAGCATAGATATATCCTTCAGGGCGGAATGTGTCACTGCAGTGCCCATATGGCTCATTTAATCGATGCAAAACTTTCTATAAAAAAAGAAAGGGAATAAAAAGTAAAATTTAGAAAAAAGTAAAGCAAAATATTACAGTTTTTAAGCCAAAAGATGAAACAAATCCTGTTGGAGCTGAATATCCAAAGGTATCAGGAAAAGGTTCTTGATCTTGTTCATGAACAACTAAACGAATTCCTGCAGCTTCTGTTGTTGGCATGTAATCACTTTGATTAACATTTAGCAGTAACCGTAAACCATACCTAAAATTTAATAAATAAAATGCAATGCATCTTTAGTAAAACCATACATTGGACCAGCTCGACTATTTTTAAGTTCAACAGAATCATTAAAATTGAAAGTATAACAATTTCCAAATTCTGGATCCATATGAATTTGGAAATCCCTAAAGATGAATTGCTTTTATTATTTGACAACAAAATTTTAGGTAGAAATGAGTACCGTTTCAAATCACAATCTTCACTGTTAAAAGAGCATCGCAACACAAATTCATCTAAAGTATATGAAAGTTGTCTTCGCGTTTCTCGGGGCATTGCAGCAATAATAAATATAAGATTTTCTTTGGTTTTTGTTGTAATTGCACCACGATCTCTTAAATCCTGTAAAAATTTTAAAGTTTTGCAGCTTTGAATTTCGTTTTCAAAAAACATACAGCTAAACCAAAAGCATTTTCAATTTCAGGTGAAGGTGTTGGAGGTTCGGTTACAGGAAATACCGTATAATTATTTGGATTCCACCATTTAACTTCTGCTTCTGGCCGCGTAACACAGTAATGTGAAACAGATTGGCATAAGCATTCAGTTGCTTTTGGCTCTGTTAATAAACTTGTAATATTTGGTGGCCTATCTGGGTCATCACATGTATTTGCTTTTGAACAATGATAACATGTCTAAAATGTTTTTTGTTTTAAAATTTTTTAATGCTTTGCCATTTGCGATTATTGATTGGCGGAAAAGCTTTTTCAGCTTTTGACAGCATTTCTTAAATTTATCTTCTTTTTTTTCTTTGTCCTTTTGGACATATAAGAGACTTTGATAGATTGTTTCAGAAGCGTGTTCAAAAACAATATAAAAAACAGATAAAAAAATTAAAACAAATAGTGTTTTTTTAAAACTTTACAGTCTAACCTTTTCTTCCCAAACACTTGTAGGATAACAAGGCCAAATATCACCCGTTGTTGCATCTTCAAAGCACATACATACAGAAGTATTAGTTTGTAAAGGATTTCTTTGTGGGACACATTGATCATCTGGTAGATTACATACACATCGAACATATACAGGCTGATAAACAACATGACGCTTTTTTCGAATCGGTATCGCTTTTACATTATTGTCAATTGTATTCATTGCCCGTTCCCATACTTGAAACTATAAATTTGCATAATCTAATTTATTGTTGTACAAAAATTATTAAATACTTACACCCTGTTCAATTTCCTCGTATTGCCGTAATTCACTTGCTTTAAAAGCATTTAAATTGCATACAGTTGCAGCAGGAAAAGGTGCTGGCTCAAATTTTAATTGCATTTCAATAATTGTTCTGTATTCAAAATAATCTGACATTGTAAGATATGTTTGGAAAAGGAAAATGATAAGTGCAGTTAAAGTAACAAGTAACCAAATGTATGGACCAAAAAATGATCTTGTTCTACAGAATTAAAAAATTAAATTATAAAACAATATTAGTGAAAACTAACTAACCCAACAAATGGTATACCATGTGAACTTGTTCTTGCACAAAAATCTGTTAAAATATCCTTCACAGAAGTATAATCATCTGTCGTTCTCGAAGTTCGAATTGAACGCCGAAAATGTGCTGCATATCCTGGAGGTAAATGAAATGATTCGTTTGATCGCTGAGAATGATGGGGAGATGATGATCGCGTAACACGAATTGGTTGATGACTTTGTGTTTGTATTGTATCCGGTATGGAATATGTTGGATGACTGTAATGATATTTTATACTTGATGGATGTAATGAGCTTGTTGTTGCTCCTGAAGCTGCTGCTGCATGATAATGATAATTTTCGTTTCCATCGATTGGTTGCTGTTCGTCTGAAAAGTATTGTCTTCTCTGAGTAGATTTTTGTGAAGATTTTTTTTGAGCAACAGGGGTAGATGGATGATTGTCCGGCATTGATTTGTTGCTGCTCTTCTGTTGTTGAAAGCTGCCATCCATTCATAACTTTGAAATAAATGATATGCAAGCGTAACGGGCAGTGAAACGCTGGCAAAGATTTTCGGGATTTTGTAAATCAATGGCGAAGTTTAATACATTTTTGTAATCATTTACAAATCTGAAAAATAAATATGAATATCAAAAGCGAAAGAGAGAGAGAAAAATGCTCGGAAAAAATGTAAAAGCTCGTTTGCAAAAAAAATATAAAAAAAATTTTTTTCCACCATTTGACAATTGTAAAAATTATCAATTTGATTAAGTGTAACTTGACGGTCCATCGACTTTGGGAAAAAAGAGCTTAAATTGGCTGAATACGTCGGCAGACATTTTGCGCCCACTTAGACATTTAGCTCGATGGGAAAGAAAATCTCTCCTTCTTTTCCTTCCTTTCTTCTATCCAAAAAAATTATTTTTCCTCAATGCGTGTTGTGCTCCCACTATAAGGTCATTGATATGCGACAAAGATTTCTGGGAGATGGGTCCTTTTTAGACTTAAAAAGCTCCAAATCTTTGCATTTTTCCACCCTCACTCTGTCCCTGGTTAAAAGAAGGAAGGAAAGGGGATCCCCCATGGGAGTCACTCGACACAACATTTGTGAAGCAATGAATGCGGCTAAAAAGTAAACGAAAAAAAGCCATTCGTTCTACATTTTTTTTGGTAATAGCAGATCTTCAATGTCACAAAATTGACATTACAATTGTTAAAGTAGTTTCTTAAAGAAAACGTTCATTTCAAGAAAAAAAAGACTTTGGACATTGTTGGGAGATTCCCGCTGTCTGGAGGTTTTTTTAAAATTTTAATAACTTTTTTTTTCAAGGTGCCTTTGCAAAAAAAGGGGCAAAACAACGTCTTTGACCAGTGAAAAAAAAGTTAAAGCACCGGAACTTCAAACAATTATTTTTTTCCCGAGATTACAAACTTTTTTCTTTTTTTTTGAAATGCAAAGTAAAGAAAAGCTTAAAATTGTTGCAAAATGAAATGCTTTAAAAAACAACGATTTCAAAATTTAAATAGTTTCAATGATCACTTTGTTGTTAATTAATTAAGATTTAAGATGATACAAAAAGCTACAGTAACCTTGTCATCCCCATAATTCAGTTTTATTTAAATTTATTAAAAAATAAATGTTACAGTAAAATACAATATTAAATGAACCAAAAAAGCCAATGTTTTATCCAATTTTTCCATGAACCTTGTGAAGCTGAAACCAAAGGAGCCGTCAAATCTTTGTATCTTGCAACTTCTGTTGTTTTCTTTGAAAGAATTTCAAAATAATTTTCATTTTTTTCATAAAAATCTCGAAGAACTTCTCTTCGTAACTGTTCTTCACTTCTATCAGCTGGAATTCCAATGTCATGTCTTAAACGAGTTTGTAAAAGTGTTAGCGATGCCTAAATGAATTTATCTTATACAGTTTAATTTCAAAAAAATACTGTTATACCATTAATTCTTGAGGATTCTCTTTTAAACATTTTCGTAGCAAATAGCTATGAATAATTGGATGAATAAGATGTGAATGAAAAGATTTTTCAGTTTGACGATTTTTTTCAAGCAATGATTTATGTATGAGTTCTGACACATCTTTCATTATGCAAGCAATAATCTCATTTTCAGTTTCATTTCCACATAAATCAACGGGCCATATTAAACGAAAAACCTAAAGAAAAAACGTCGCTTTTTTAATATATAAATGGATTATAAGAATGACAAAAAAAATTTTACTTACATCAAAATGTATCCATTCTTTTGAAGGAAATGTAGCACAAACGTCAAAATTTTTTACGACATTATTGTTAGCCTAAAAAAAGTTTTGTTATAATTAAATTTTAGAAGAATGTGAAAGAAGGACAATACATATTGAAATAAAATAGTTATCGGTTCTGTCATTGAACGGAAATAATATGATGATGGGTATTCAAAATTTTCAAATGGTCTTTGAGCTTCACTATCTGCAAATATCGTAAGCCTGCAAAAGATTTTCTGTTGTTTACATAATCAAAAAAAAATTTATTAAGTGTTTACATTTGTTGCTCGACTTGTGCAGATTCAAGTAATTTTCCCAATACTGCAGGATTGCATCCGCTATTGTATCGTAAGTTGGAAATTTGATAATTGGTCAATGAAAAGTCATAACTTTTTGCCAATTGTTTAATTTCTTCATCGGTAAATTCTTCTCTGATACCAAAGTTGAAAAAGCTAAATTAATGTTTTTAGTTTATTTAATAGCTTATTTAACCTAACCCTTGATCAGCCGATAGTCGATTGCTAACTTGATGAAATATATCCGTAAAACAAGTTGTAAAAATAATTGGACACTAAAACACAAAGTACAATTTAATAATATTACCTCCCATAGATTCGCTTACTTGAAAAGAAGCAAAAAAGTTAATACATTTTGGAAGAATAACTCCATCAACGATTAATAAAGTTTTTGGATTTGCTCGTATTTCTTCAGCAATTAATTCTTGAATAGCTCGTTCCTGTTTAATTTGTACAATTTGCATTAATTTTTCATATGTTGGAGTTGTAATTGCAATTAAAAGATCATTAAATACGGTAGAAAGATTTTTTGCATTTGTGCAATAATCTGTAATCCTATAAACTTTAATGCATAAAATCATGTGCCAGCAAATGGGTGTATGTTATTTACCAAAAGATTCGATCAAAATAATGCCCAGCAAATTCTGGCTTTGTTCTTAAAGTATCAACAACAAGACGTGTTTTTCCAACACCTGGTGGACCATGTATAACAAGCCAATTTTTTTGATCTAAAAGTTCTTATCTTTTTCAATTTATATTCATATCGAATAGAGCTATATTCTTACCTTCATTGGCAATAATTTTTATCTTTTCTGCTAATATATCCATTAAATGAGTTCTTGGCACAGCATGCCGAAGTGGAGGTGGAACACATCCACGATTTAAAATATTATCAATAAATTTATTGTACTCCATTTAATTCTTTTCAACAAGCTCAGTTGAAAAAAAACAATGTGAAAAAAAGCAATGAAAATCAGTAAAATTTAAGAGCTTACACTTGAAAAAAAAAATGAATTGTACATGCCTTGCATTTCGCGCGCGATCTTTTTTCCTCTTAAGAATGGACGCAATAATGAAGTGACCTTTGCAGAAAAAAAAACATTACCCCCTCATGTTTAGAGAAAAAAAATGTGTATGTCTTGTGTCAAAAATATTTTTTTCAATGTTTTTACCCTATCAACAATGATAAATTTTTATTTATTTGATTAAACATATGATATTAACAAAAATAATACATATAAAAAAAGTCTGTCTTTTAAATTTAAACAAAAAAAGTAATGACATAAATTTGACCCGTTTTGTGAATGTTATTAATATTTTCTTTTGTAAAGATAAAAAATTGGTTTAAAGTGGAATCGGTGATTGATTTCCAGATTTATGATTTGTTGAATATATTGTGAACCGGGAAGCCAAATGTGAGGCGCGGGAAGCACTTGAAAACACCGATTCATATTCTTCTTTTTTAACTTTAACCCATGGAAGCCATCGAAAAGCATAACGAAAGCCAAGTCGAAATCTAAAAAAGAGAGGAAAAAAGATTAAAGAAAATTTCTTTGAATTTAACCTTCTCAGGCTTTTTTTATTACCTTTCATTCATAAAATAATAGATAATAGGATTGAGAAGACAAGATGACATTCCAAGACAATAAATATTAATATACAAATACAAAATAGCTTTCATGTCTAATATTTGTTGCAAAGTATTACTTAAGAATAGGAAGTACAAATTATACGGTAGCCATAAAAATATAAATGTGAATACCACCAATGCCAACATATTTGCAGCCTAAAAAAATGTTACAACATAAAAAATGAAATTTTTTAAAAAAAGTTGTAACAATTTTGCTTACTTTACGCTTGGCCCGGATATTTTCTGTGTGGCGTGTATCTCCAATAACATTATTCTGTCGTAAAACAAAAGCCACCCTTCCATATGTAAAGCTCAAAATAATTAATGGAAGAAGATATTGCATGATTACAAGGGTATGATTGTAACTAAAATGTGACAGCGATAAACTTGGGCATAAAAATCAAATCAACAAACATGCTAAAGATGGTACTCGTTTGTGAATTACCATCTGGAAATTTATCAGCTAAACATAAATGATCTTCAAAAACAGTCTTTTGTTCAGGATCAACAAAATAATGAGTTTCAATTTTTGTTGCTGCTAAAGCCGGAAGTCCACAAATAAATGCTAAAACCCAAATACAAATAATTATTGTAACAGTTGCACCACGACCAGGTCGACGACGAAGTGGATATACGATAGCCAAATACCGATCAACACTCATAACAATCATTGTAAAAACCGATGCACAAATTGGTGTAATTCCCATTAAATTATTTATTGCACAATGAACATCAGAAAATACCCAATTATAATACAAATTATACGTTCCTAAATTTAATTATAATAAAATCCGGCTTATCCTTTTTCTTTCTCTCTTGTTAAATTAAAAATTACTCACCACTAAATCCTGTATTAAGAACAGTAATAGCTAAATCGGATATTGCTAAATTTAACAAATAATAATTTGTTACAGTTCTCATTCTTTCATGACGAAGTACAATCCTGCAAAAAAAGAGAAAGAATTTTAATCTCTTTTTTCCCTCAAATATTTTTATGACTTACCAAACTACGGTAAGATTTCCAGCAATTGAGCATAAAATGAGTGAACTAAAAAGTAGGATGTAAAAAAATTGTACTAATATGTCATGAACAAATGGAAATGGAACACAGTATAATTGAACTCTACCAACTGAAATATGATAACAAAAAATTAAAAAAGATATTTTATATGAAAGTATTTATTACTGTTAATTTGTGCTAAATCAAAGCATGCACATCCTTTATCTAATCGATCATAAATCCAGGTAATACTAAGTTCGGATCGCTTAGTTAAAACACAATAGGGATTGGTTTCATTCATGATTACTCTAAAAGCAAAAAAATGTATTTAACAGGTTTAATAAAAACAACAAAAGCAAATATTTTGAATCGAAAAGAAACACGAAATAAAGAATAATTGACGTTCTTTTTTTCTCCATTCGTAAATGGAAGAAGCATGACCAAAAAAAAGCTGAAAAACAATCAAAACTTGAAGCCTCTCTCTTTTTGTGATTCAGAAAGGCATGTTGCAATACAAAAATATACAATGACAAATTATTGAAACTTTTTAATTGCACCATTGCAACAACTTTTTTTTCCTTCAGTATTTTTAAAAGCTTTAAAGTTAATACAAAAACATTATTACAAGAAATTCAAAATAGTACAAAAAATAATATTGTTTTTATCAAATTCTTTTTAAATTTTTCATTTGCCGGAAGTTAACGTTAATAATTAACACACAGTAGAGAACAGAAAAAAAAGGCAAAAATAATCATCAATCGAGAGGCCGTGGTTACAAAAGATTGTTTGAATGATTCATTTCTTTTTCCTCTTTCTCTTTCCATGAGGTGATTGAATGATATAAAAGTTTGCAAAAATTTGAAGTTTTTAAAGATCAGATTCTAAACATCAAAGCAAAACATTGAATGAAAGGTAATTTAATTTAAACCATGAAAGAAAAAAAAGAAACATTTTTGAAGGAAGAAAAACTTAATTTTGCGCATTCTATTCCGTCCCGCGTGCCAATATGGTATCATTGTATCTCCCCGCATAAGCTCTTATTCACTATAATGAAAAAAATAGAAGAATGGCAGCAATATGTCTAGCATCAAATTTCTCAAAGAAAAATCCCCACCTCCTATATAGTTTCTTACTTATCTAGAAGCCAGAAGATAATCACACAAAAGAAATAGAAAAAAATACTTTAGAGGTAGGTCTTCATTCTTTCTCTTCTGAAATGAATAAAATGAACAAGAAAAAAAGAGAGAGAAGAATTAAAATTAAATAATTTATATGTAGTTAACCCCACCTTAAGATTATTAAAAAAAAGAGACAATGCCAGAAGAACAGAAAAAGAAGAAGAAGGAAATCTCACAAAAAAATACAAACTTTAAACAAATAAAAAAAATTTGAAAACTTTTAAGATGAACGATTAAAAGCTATTACGGTTTTAAAAAAGGTCGAAGAATGCATGAATGTCAGATGTTTAAGAAAAAATATTTTACAATAAAAATAGAATTGAAGTTTTTGATCAAAATGAGATAGCCATTCAACTTTTTTTATTGAAACAATGTTTTTAAGCAAATAACATAAATAGAACATCAGAACGACGACCAAAGAGAAGAACAAGCATGCAGAATATTTTGCTTCTCCCACTTTTTTTTATTATCATCATCATCAGACAACATTTCAGTAAGCACTTATTTATTCTTTCTTTTTTTTGTTTTTTTTTTTGAATGAACTAGTAAAATGCCATTTGGTTTTGCTTTTGTCTTTTAAAGTAATAGGGGGGGGGGGGGGGGGGAAGCAATAACACGGTGAAAAAAACATTGATGCCATCAAATCGGGGAGGCCTAAAGTCATTATTCTCTATTTTACAACAGGGGCAATGGCGTCAGAAGTCCTTCTTACAACAATTTCTTTTTATTTTCATATTTAAGGAAAAGAAAGTACTTTTTTCAATTGTTCTGACAAGGATATATGCATGTATATCCCCTTTGCGCTATTTATGACTCTTTAAAAACATTATTGTTCATATTAAAAAAAACAAACGTTACAATTTGTAAAACATTTTTATTTTAGAAAACAAAAAAAAAATGAAAAGCAGCGCATCAGCTGCTGTCGAGATATGAAAAAAAACGTATAAATAAAATAGAAAGAAAGACAGAGCAATATGTCTTTACATTTCAATTTGATGAAAAGAAATGAAAAAAGGAACCAGATCCAAATATGGCAAGAATTTATGGAACAAATCTGAGCATGTAATAAACAGAAGAAGGAGTGAAAAAAAAATTTTGTTAAAAATATTTAATAATAAAAGTAATATTGTGTTAATTGCCATTTTTTTAGCAGTGAAAAGAAATTATCGTCATAAATCTTTATTTTTTGCATATTATTTAATGATAAGAAATGGCGTCAATGATTGCTTATTTTTTTCTTTTGCAATAAAAAGGATTCAGATTTAAATTGAATGAAGACTTTTTAGGATTTCAAAAAAAGTCTTAAGTTAAATAATTTTTTTTAATTAATAAAAAAACGTGGGATTAAATCACTACTACTCAAAAATATCTCTTTTTATTATAATTTTTCAATGAATGCCAAAAAAATGTGCTCAAACACTTTTTTTCATTATTGAAGGATTATCTTTTAAACAAGAATATATTAGGCTATTTACAAAATATGTGAAGACGAGGGGGGAAAAGACAATAAGAAGAGGGTTGTTGCCTAGTAAAGATCTCTAAATTTGGTTAAAAAAAGATTTTGTTTTGTAAATTATTTAAGATTTTTGTTTAAAAAAAGTGCTATTATATTCTATAATTGCTCTTTCTTTTTTAGCCTTTTTTGCTTTTTAAAAAAAAAGTACGTGACGGAAGCCGTTTTAAGAACTAACTACGATATACATAAAGATAGCCCCTATGTCAGAGACAAAAGATGCAAAAAAATTACTCTCAAGTCGTTAATCTTGCAAAAGCCATGTAAAAGTTGTTTCCAATAAAAAAGAATACTTTGGTAACCAATTTTTTTGCAAAAAAACAAATTGATTTTAGATTGTTTTTTTGTCATGGAGGAAATATCCTATTCTTTGTTTACAAATGAAACTCTTCTTTTTTTTCGTTGAAGGGCTTAAAAAATTGGCACAAATGTACATATACCTATAGGCAAAAGAGACAAAAATAATACCTTTTTTAAAAAAAAAACGATAAGTTTATGCTTTAAGCTTTAATCAAATTTTTAATTATCTTTTTATTTAAAAACTTAAGTCTCAGTACAATAATTAAAACTTAAAGAAGATAAAAAATACTTGGCTGTTTCCGCTTCCTTAACCGTAAAGAGGGCTATTAAAATTAAATGGGTTTAAAGCACAGGTAAAAAATGAGCCTCACTATAAATGTCTGACATTGAAAATGGCTGTACTGTTTAGAAATCATGTGAATAAACTTTAGCATCTCAGGAAGTATTCAAAAATTACTTTTCTACGTTTTCGAATTGATGAAAGAAGGTAAAAATTACATACCGTAACCCGACCAAACAATGTTTTACACTTCCTTAATGGTTATGACAAAAATAGCAAAAATGCAATAAATCTCTGAAAATTCCGCGCCCCCATACCTTTTTACAAGGTATTGTTTTATTTTTTTAATAAAGAAAATAGAAATAAATAATAAAAAAAATAGAATGTTGAAGCGTGTATATATATTTTTTAATATTGTAACTAACAACATAAAAAAAAATATTAAAAAATACCGCCGCATGAGTGCCACTTTCATTGCAATAAAATCACTCAAAAAATGCGTTGAGCCATGACTTATTTCTTCTAATTGTCTTCAACAAATAAAACTTTCAAAAGGAAAAAAATATTAATATTAAAAATAAGAATTCTTTACTAATAAAGAAAGAAATTGTAGAAAATAAGAAAGAGAACTAACTAACAAGAAAAATAGAGGAGGGGGTTGAATTTTTATTGAAAATATAAAGAAGCCGGAACAATTGTATTAAAAAAAATGATTTTATGAAAAATGAATCCAAAAAACAGCTTCTTCTTCATCTTTTTCCTATTATTCTTGTGTTATAATTCTTCTGAATGAGGTAAAATAATTAAAACCATTCTTTCATTCACGTCATTAAAAGCAGCTTAAAAGGTGTCATAGTAAATCTGCAAACACATAAAAAAAAGTAAAACGGAACAGAAGTTCAAAAAGGACAAGAAGACGAAAAATGTAATCCTTTCAGAATTCTTTCATGTTTCTATATTTTTCTTCTACAATTTTGAAATGCGCAACTATGGTCAACAAAAGCATATAACTAACCCCTCTCAATCCTTATCCCCCTAAACAACAAATAAATTTTTCACGACATCTTTCTTTTCCTTCTTCTTCTTCTTCAATGCCCATATTTCTTTCTTTCCTCTATTTTTTTTAGTTTTACTTCAATGTTAGTGAAAAGTTTTTCTGCAACTTATATTTCTTTTTCTTGAATTCAATCATATTAGACAGCTTTCTTTTTGCCTCAAGGCAAAAACAATGACAGTAAGATTCATGTCAATAATAATTCTACGAAATTACTGCATATATTAAAAAAGAAGTTTTTTCCTTTAACTAAAAAAATGTTGTTTGTCAAAATATAAAAAGAAAAAAAGTGTTACAATTTTGAACCTAAAAAATGGTTTATAAAAGTAAAACAAAATGAAATACTTGAAATACATAACATGAAACAAATTTAAAGATATGTAACAAAATTAATTACGAAATCGGTAGTATTGAAGTCAAGGCATTTCTGCAACATTTGTAATAATTATCAAAAAACTGGCAGATCGAAAGAGGTTTGAAGCCATACTGCAACATTTGTAAAAAACTGGCAGAAACATACCAGGGAAAAATAAAACCAATGATCTTTAATTTTTCGAGCATTCCCAGGGGGCATCTGGGTCACTGTTATCTCGTCATATCACCTTTATTTCTATACGTCCTATGTGTGAGCCATAAAGTTTGAAATAGCAGCATAAAAGTATTTAAACCATTCCTGCACTTGGTTTTTTATTCTCGATATCTTTAAAAAAATATTGCTTTCTTATCCTGCCCAGTAAATGTTTTTGTATTTCACATTTTAGTTATTCTTACAAATTTTTGTGGGTCATTAGAAAGATTGCTTTCAAAATGTTTTAATTTTGAACCTCAAATGGTTTATTAAATGATAAAAACAAAATATTTGCGATACATAACATAAAAACAAAGTAAAGTAAAGAAAAGTAAAACACACATATATTTGACCAGTCAAAAAATATCATATATATAAAATTTATTACTGAAAACTATTGCAGGACTGATATTTTATTTCAAAAAAAATTGAATCAATTATTTACATACCAAAAATTTTTAACCGCTTTTGTTGTTTTTTTTTTAAATTAAAAACAAAAGAATAAAGATAAAGTACCGATATTATTTGCATTTGAAAGGATTTATGGAATCACCACCAGTTGACTAAATGTTGGATGTTGTTTTTTTTGTTCATTGCGATTTGAGAAGGGTTGTATCACCAAATCGTGCCTTTTGTCGTTTAATAATTTCTTCAGCCACGGATTTTCGATCATATACCCACCCAATTGCAGCAAAGAAATCAATGAATGCTTTTGTCAAATTAAGTAACATTGGCATTTCACTGGTTCGATAATCTTGTGGGAATGTATGATGATAATTATGTCCACCTTCACCAAATGCAGTAATGGTAGTCCACATTGATTCAACAGGAGTAATATTTGCATCATATGGTTTATATCCGAATGTATGGGCTGCAGAATTGATAAACCATGTTGCATGAAGAGTCCAGCAATATCGCCATAATGCTGCAGTATAGAAGGCCACCAAAGCACTTTCACCCCATCCATAAACAGCAAAAGCAGTTGGGAAAAGGAAGCAAACAATTAACACTAATGGCAAATAATATTTTCGTTGGAATGCAAGAACTGGATCTCGTTCAAGATCAGAGAGATCAAGCTTTTTTCCCATTTCTTTAATTTTTGGATGTTTCTTTTGCAACAACCATCCAACATGAGAGAAAAAGAATCCACGATTAACATTATGTGGATCAGCATCGGTATCAGTCCATTTATGATGGCATCGATGATCACGGGACCATTCAATTACATCATTTTGGAATGCCATTGTTTGACAAAGCATAAGCAAAATTTGAAGCGGTTTTGTTGCTTTATAACTTTTATGTGACCATAAACGATGGGCTCCAGCAGTAATTCCAAGACCAGAAATAAGCCAACACATTAAAGCTAAAATTAATAGGAATAAAATTTTAAAAGGCTTAAAATATAATATACTTACTCCATCCTACAGTAAGCCATTTAGCAACGAAGAAAAGTTGGTATAGGCCAATAAGGGCACCAAAATGTAATGCAGCAAAAAGGGCAATATTTCTCCAAACATATTGTGGCTTGAAATTGTCATGCTTTGCTTCCTTCCGAAGACGATCAACTTCTTCAAATTCTTGAGCCAAAAATTGATCTTTTGCAAGATCTTCAACGATGACCTTAGGAATAGTTTCAGTGATTGTTGACATCTTTGACGTGTATCAAAGAATTTGTGTTAACCCAAACTAAAAAAATTTTTTGTTAATAAAGGCTTTGAAAAAGAAAATAAAACACGAATGCTCAAGGATCAAAAACAGTGTTGAAAGAAAATTTGTGTTTCTAACAATTAATTTTTTAAGAAGAATATTTAGGGCTCAAGAAGCACATTAAAGGACATTTTAAAATGTAAGAATCATTTAAGGATCGGACTCCGCCCTTAACATTTTTTGATCACGCCAGATACACTACAGGTTACCTTAACCTTAAAAGAAGAAAAGGGTGATGGCGTGATTTTTGCACACAAATTAAAGAAAGTGCAGAAATTGAAGAAAAATGGCCTGATAACATGTAATAAAATGAAATGTGTGTGCAAAGGGAAAGAGGGAGTTCAGAGACTGAAATAAAAAATGTTCTGTCGTCCTGTCCCTTTCTCTCTTCCATTTTTTTGCTTCCTTATTGTTTAAATTTAAATATGGTAAAAAGCTGGTAATTAATTTTTTGAAACTTTTCCTCAAAAATCATAAATTCAAAACAAAAAACAATTTTAACCGAAAATCTTTATAAAAAACAAGTTAAATGAAAAAAGTACTGTACATATTAGAAAAAAAGAGCATTAAAGAAAAGTCGAGAAAAGTTTTTTTTTGCAGAATCTGGTAATGTTGCTAATATTAATGCTTTTTAAAGTTTCTTTATATATCGTTTTAAAAGAATTATCATTGAAACGCCCCTTTCTATGGCTGCAAAAAAAGAGAAAACTTAAGGATAAGATTTTTAGGTGTCTTTGAAATCATCAAGAATCGCGCCATCAAAAAAATGGATAGACAAACATCAACATTCTTTTTTGTCCTTTGTCCTTGCACGTAAACGTAAATCAGAACACCCTCTTTTTCTACAGCAGTAGCAGCAAAAAAGAAATGAAAACGGACTAGAAGTTTTAAGAATCATTTAAGCTACACAACAAAACATTTTTCTCTCTCTGTGCGATAAGAGAACAAGAGATGGTCATTTCTATTTTACTATGTTGTATCCTCTTTGAAGCTTCTAGATTTTTTAGCAAAATCTTAAACTTTGTACTTATTAGTTTTGTGCATTTTTTAGTTTACATCAGGTGAGGAGGCAAGAAAAAAAGGGAAGATTGGAGAGGAGAAAGGTGAAAAACGGGAAGAAGAAAGAAGGGTTTCGAAAAAAGCACGTTCCTTCTTTTGGAGTGCAATATACTCACGTGAAAATCTATGATTTTTATGGTTTTTTATCTTGAAATATGTTGCAAAAAAAGATGTTTAAGGAAACATGTTTTTTGTTGATTTTAAGAAAGATTAAAAATTAAAAGTTATGAAAAAAAGTAAACAAAATGCAAAAAAAAGATAATTAAAGTTTTTAAGCGTGATTAAGAGCATAGATAGTTTTTATAAGCTCGCGTGATTAAGAATGGTCATGTTTGATTGTTCTTTGAATCTTAAAGAAAAAAACTCATCTTTTGAACGCAAATTTGTTTTGTTATCACATCCGACGCAGACAAAAATTTATTTTTAAAATAAAACAATAAAAGAATTAAATTTAAATGTTGTATTCGCTACAGTAAGATATTTTAAACCTGAAACATTTTAATAAGAATGTATTGTATTATTTAGTTTTGCAAAATGCTATCAAAGTATTTTCGTTCAAATAAACATGTAAATATAAAAGGAAAAAGAAGAGCAAAGGATATCGAACAATATACAATGTTGCATTTAAGCTAGACTAGAAATATGTTTTATCAGCTGAAATTTTACTACACACAAAATTGTTACAAAAAAAATTCTATGAATTATTTGTCGTTTTTCGATGATTTAAACGTAGTTTGGATAGCCAAGATGTCCCCGCTTTTTTAGTTCGTTCAAATTGAGGAGAAAGTTTTGGAAGTCGACTTGAATTTGGGGTTATTGTTTGAGCAGAAGTTGATGCAGCAGAGGAGGACATTGGTGCAGAGCTTCGTTCAATTGTAGTTGCAACAGATGCTTCTGAAACTGAGATAGATCTTGGTTCATCTTCTTCTTTGATAGTTTGTTCATGATGAGCAGGATATTGATGTAAAACTTGTTGAAGGGAACTAAGAACATTAGGTTGTTGTTGTTGATAATGCATAAATCGACGAGGTGCAAGCGGGGAAGTTGTACTTGATCTGGAGGATGTTGCAGGAGATGCTGGTACAATATTTTGTCGGATGCCACTTCTGTTATGATATGCATTTTCGGTTAATGTACTGGGAGAATTTCGACGCTAAAAAATATTTAAAGTTTTATTGCACCTGTTTATACTATTTACCATGACAACATTGTTATTCCGATTCGATGCCAATGGACTTGAATTTGCAGAACTTGAAGGTTGAGGTAGACGAGAAATAAATGAGATCTGTGGAGGAGTAGCTGACATTTGACGCTTTTGCGAAGAAATTCTTCGTTCAATTGAAGCTTTTCGATTTAGACCATTATTGGCAAAAAATGAAATATTTCCACTTCCAGCAGATGAAGACATTTGCTTTGAAATTGAATGATAATCAGAATCATTTTGTTTCGGAGGACTATCATAAATTGGATGTGAATCTTTTTCATCTTAAATTTATTAATGAATTTGCATAAAAACGTTTTTTTGTGAAAGCAACCTTTATAAATTCCTGGTGGATGTTGAAGGGAAGATTGTTTGATTAATCTTCTTTCTTTTTGTATCGTTGGAGATCTGATCCCAGATGTTTTTCGACCCAAAACTGGTGTAGTATTTGGGCTATGAAATGCACTAACATCTTGCAAACTTGAAACAATTGTTTTTACATGTCCTGATTTTCCACAATTTGTCATTTTTACAGCACTAAAAGAATTTCTTTTGTTTAAAATCAGCTTTTTTAACATATGACAATCATACTTTGCATTTGTTGTTGTAGGTATATCATGATGCTGAAATTTGTGCATTTCTTCTCCAAATTTCCGGATATTCCCGGAAAATGTTTGATCTTTCATTTCAACAAGGCTAAAAAGGAAGCATGCATGGTTTTTTATTCTTTGAAGAACAAGCAATTGCTTTTTCTTTTATCAGACCTTATTGGACGACGAGCAGGAACATGGGCAATATCCTTATCACGTAGAGCACTCAAACGGACATTTTTTGTTTGTTGCGCAGATGTTACAAAACGTCGACGATCATTTAAAATTGGGGAATGTACTGCAAAAAAAATGGGGAAAATTTAGCAATTTAAAAAAGATAATAAAATGAATTTACTTGGGCTTGCAACATTTCGACCCTGTGGAGTATGATAAATTGCAATCGGGTCACGATTAAATGGCTTTTCTCGAGTTGGAGGAGTTTCTTCACAAATTTTTGAAAGTGCTAAATTGAAAAAGCATTAATTAAAAAAACAATATCTTAAAAAGGATATTTACTTCTTGCATAATCAAATAATCTCAAAAATTCAGTTTCAATATTTTGTTCATTAGCTTCAACGAGGCTATCAATATTATTGTTGTGACATCTTTTTTGCCTTTCAATTCTTGAACCAAATTCTCGGAATGGCAAATAAAAGTTTAGCGTTGGTTTAACAATTTTACCAAGTAAATCTTCGCCATGAAAAGATGCAGGTCTTTTTCTTTTCTCTGTTTTATTCAAAGCATATGCTTGATGTCGTAAACGTTCCGTCTAAAATTTAATTTTTGTTTTTTTTTCTTGTTCTTCTTATCCCTAGGGATAAGAAAAGGGCCCTCCTACCTGTGCTTGAGCAATAAGTAACGAAGATTGTGCATGCAAAATTTCAAATTCATTTTGTGTTATCATTGATGTCTTTTCTAATAAATTGGATCTCAGTTGTCCCAACTTTCTTACAATTCCCATTGCAAATGAATACATTGCATCATAGGATGGCATTAAATCTAATTTTTGTCGAATTATTTTATCTTGTGCACCAATTTCATTTGCTTTTAATTGTAATAATGAAAAATTTTCTCTTTGAAGTTGTTCAATTTGTTCTAACTGGGCTTGATTAATATTTTGTTCTCGCATCGCAGTTTCAAGTGCAGCTTTCTGCTTTTCAACAGCATCAATTCTAATATTTTGAAGCTTTTTATCAAATTCTCGTAATTTTTCTTCAACTGTTTCCATTACAGCTTGTGAACTCATGGATAATCTATCTTTAAGGCATAACTTATCTAAGGCATCATTAAGTTTTGATTTTTGACGGAATACTCCTAACTGCAATTTTTCTTTGCTTTTAAATTTCAAAATTATCAATCACTAACCTCTTCTTCAATATTGGAAGTACGACTGTTAAGCCTAGATAATTGCATTGATTTTTCTCGTAATTGATCAATAAGCCTATTATTTCTCGTTTTTAACACTTGAATCTCATTTTTTAGCAATGAATTTTCCTCTTTTAAACATTGAAAGTCATCTTCCATTGCATAAGTGGATCTATTGTCTTCAGAAGCTAAAGAAAGAAAAATCATTTTATTTTGTCCCTTTTTTTCGGATCACTTACCAGATGTGTCTCGACTTGAAATACTTTTTGTACTTTTTGTTTTACATTTAAGCTTTGATTTGGGTAACATTTCTCCTGGATCAAGATATACTGCACTTTTAGGCCTTTCTTTTCTTTTATATCCTTCAAAATCGTCTTCACTTTCTTCAAAAAATCTTGATTGCCTTTTTATCTAAATTTTTTTAAATCATAAATAATTTATTATAAAAAAGAACTTTAAATCAAAATAATCTTTTTAGCTATCAAAAAGTTATTTTATGTCTTACCTGTCTTTCGGCTGCCACGTTTTTTAATGATTTCGACACATGCTTTGTGACCGATGTTGTCATCAAAGTTGGAGATGATGGTGATGGATCCGGCCTGGTGCTTATGCAATTGCTATTGCCGTTGCTGCTGTTGTTGTTGTTGTTACCACCATCACTGCCAATATTCATTTCAATTCTGGCGGCGGCGGCCGCATCAACATTGTTACTTGCAGTCGTCGTTCCTTTGATGTTTGGAGTAGATCCGCCAAGGTGAATAGAAGAAGAGGATTGTTTATCTTAAATTTATTGACCATTTGTTTTTTATGACAAAAATATGGAGTGAATTTATGGTGAATAAATAATAAAGAGGGTTTTTTTCTAGATAAAAAAATAAATTACCATTTTTTTCAAGATTTTGAGCACTTCGATGAACAGATGAAGCAACTGAATCATTTTCACTAATTTTTCGTTTTCGTTTTTTTACCGTAACTTTTGGTGGATTAAAAGGAACAGGAGATGAGGTTTGACGGCTGTTATCTCTCTTACGTCGAATTCCAAAAAATTCCAAAAAGCTTGTTCTGCTTGCAGCTTAAAAGGGTTAAACAAATTATTTTAAAATTCAAAAATATTTTGCACTTACTCATTGAATTATTAATTTCTGCACAAGAACTTGCGGATGCACTTGACGCGCTATTTCTATCCGAAGACATATAAAACGCTTTTGAATTTCTTTTTGATTGAGGATCTTGACATGGAGATAAGCAGTTTTCATCATTACTATTTGGATCATATTCAGGCATAGAATTTTCAGCAAAAACTGATTGCTCGGCATCTGAATCAGATAATTCTGGAAGAACAAGGGGTGGAGGTTTACGGGTTCTATGATGGTAATGATGAGATGATTGATGGGAAGAGGAAAATGTTTCAGATGATAAATCAGTGGAATATGTGCTTACAGTTAAATTATCCTGTAATTCATTTTAATAATAAATCGATTCCAAAAGAGTTTATTATCTACCTTATGAGGTGGACTGCTCATTCTTTCGCGGGCACCTGATCGAATCATATTCTGTTTTTTAGATCGAGAATTTGAAGTTGAATTACTTAAAGCTGATGAATTATTTTTAAATCGAGGCAAAATTCGATCACGTGAATCTAAAAATGCTGCACTAACTCGATGAACAACCCCTGAACTTCGAGATGGCCGGGATGGTGGAGATAGAGATGCAGATTCAATCAATCTTCGACGAAGTTTACGATTTTGTTTTCGTAAATCTGTTATTTCAGAAACAAGACTACAGAGTGTACCTGAAAATGAAAACAAAGTAGTTCATAGGTTGTTACATAAAACGAAAAAAATGGGTTAAAAATATTTTGTTTCAATTTTTTAGAAGAATAAAAATAAATCAAGATAAATGAACTGCAAAAAAACGCAGCTGTGATGGTAAAATAAAATTTTGCGACGTTTCAATTAAACACCATTTATCTTGTAAAATGAACTTGCGTAAAAATTGGGGAAAAAATAAAAGGGCACATAAAAACACACATATTTGAAAGGTAAGCTTACCAAGGACTGGACTTTCTTCAACAAAATCATCTGATGTATCAGTATTGGCACATTGTTGCATTGATTCAATTTCACGTAAGAAATCATCTTCCTCTGTTTCATACCTAAAATTAACATAAACAAAGGTGATGAATGTAACCCTAAAAGCTAAGCTAACCTTGAGATAATTTGTTTTAAAAATAGCGGATCTTCTCCACAATTTGTCGTCGTCATTTTCGCAAATAATCGTTCGCTCAAAATGACCAATTTATTAAAAAAGTTATATATTTTTGCATGAAATTTAATACTAAAATCCTGCTAATAAAAAAAGAAGAAGCTTTTTTGCCATCAACAAAATTTTTTCAAAAAAGAATATGCCAACTGACCAGCTGCAACAAAACAATAATACGAAAAACTTCGGTTGTTTTTGACCCGAGGTCACAAAAAGAAAAAGGATAAAAGAAAAAAGAGTGTAGTAATGCGGCTGGCTCGAATAATGCGCACCTTAAAGCAAAAGGCTGCTCCTTTGTTCAAAACATTTAAAAGAAGCTAATAATGCGATACAAAATTTTTGTTGACCAGAAAAAAATGTGAATGCAAAAACAAAAATTTGATCTATTTGAAAGAAAAAGTTTAAAAAAATATGAGAGTTTTCGTCCTGGAAAACAAAAATACAGTAATCAGGACATCCGAAAACCAAATTTGTAAAAATGCAAAAACTTTCTGTTTCTTTGATGAACGGAAATTTAATTATAGCTTTGATAAATTTTTCAAAATTTTATCTTTAATATAAGTTTTGAAAGCTTAGAAACATTGATTTCGAATATTATTTTTATTTTTTATTCATAAAACTTTATTATAATTTAAAACAAAAAGGCACATGTTTACAACAAAGTGAAGCACAACAATTGTTTAACAATATATAATTAATAAAAATTTAGAAATTTTTCAATTCCAGTAAGTTATGTAATTATTGTTTTAAAAAAAAAGGCTCTGGGCAATACCCGTTCAAATTTTTATCAATTAATATGATTTCTTTTTGAGCAGAATTAAGAAGAAGTATTTTACTTGGAATTGTTATTACGGGAATTTGATTGTGTTTGATTTGTTCCCGGATATCGAACTGCTCGAGTTTGTTGTTGTTGTTGCTGTTGTTGATCATTTCGAGCTTGGGGTTGTTGTCGAACAGATCGTCGATGACTTTGCCGTTCTCGATCAACTTCCATATCTTCAAGGCGTTGAGTAGCTTGGAGTTTTTGTTGAATGGCCATTCGTAAAAGTGAATTAAGAGTTTTCTTTTCTTCTTCAGCAGTTTTCATACTTTCCATTAAGCTTTCAACCTGCAATTTTATTGATCAACAAAACATTTCACAATTTAGAGGGAGCAAACTTACAGTTCCTTGAAGTTCTTCACATCTTGCAGTATACATTGCCCGATGAGATGCAAATGTTGCGGCATCTTCTTTGAGCTGTTTAAGCTCTTTTCGAACATGATCCATTGATTCATCTTTAATACGCTTTTCAGATTCAAATTTATCACGCATTGATGCCATTGCAGATTCAGTTGAAACTTTATTCGTAGATAAAACTTGCCGCAATGCTCGAACTTGATCCCGTTTAACATTTAATAATTGCTTGAGTTTATTATTTTGTTTAAGAGTTTCTGCAACATCAACATCAACATTTTCCATTCTTTGTTGTTGAATTGTTGCATCAACAGCATTTCGAACGATATTCACAAGTTCATTCAAATTGGATAACAATTTTTCACTGTCTTCACTTTCAACTAATTTTTCACGTAAATCGGTTACTGTAAATAAGTCTTCAGCTTTTTCAACAGTTTTTAATTTTGGAATTAATTCTTCAAGCATCAATGGCGCCAATATTGGATGATTTACCGGATCAATTGCAAGTAATCTTGGAGATCGAGTATCTCTTTCATCTTCACCTTTTGCATCTTCAAGACCAGGGGAACTACGATTTCCATTTTCTTCAGCAATTTTTCTTAAATTTTGCATAATCTGTGTTACTTGATCAGAGGGAGGTCCTTTTCCGATTATTTCTGTATAGGATTGACTTAAAAGTCCACCAAGAAGTAACATTTGATCTCGAAGAGCTGCCAATTTAGCATCTTTGGAACCAGCAAATAAAATAGCTTGACGAAGATCATCTTTTTGTTGCTCCAATCGTTTTTCTGTTGCTTTATCAAGTTTTCCTGATCCAAGTTGTTCTTTTACACGTGACAATGCCAATTCCATGTAATTTTTGAGGTCATTTATTTCAGCATTTTCTGAAAAAAAAAAGAACTTATTGAATGATTTCAACCTCGATTTTGAATTTACCATTAACTCCATCAATTCCTAATTGTTGAAGCATTGGCAAAATCATTTGTGCAAAAGTTTTTGCCATTTGAGCATTTTTCATTTCAAGTTCTGCTCTTTCTTTTTCCAAAATTGATACTTTATCATTAAGTCCACCATGAATTTCCGAAAAGAGATCTGATCCACCTGCATTTGGAGAAGTAAAATGGCTATCAATTGTGCCATCAGTAATGAATGAACTTTCCATCTGAAATATACTGATGATAAAAAAAATCTCCGATTAAATAGCTATTATTATAATTTCTTTCAGCTTATATCTTTTAATAATTTATGTTTAAACTTTTATCGATTATTTAATTAAAATTTTTAATAAAAAAGAATCATTTTGGTTTTTACAGACGGTAAAAAAATCTATGTTTTTTTGTTTTTTGCATAAAGGTCAAATAAAAAAGTTATACCTGTCTAAGACTTTCAGACGCTCTTTCATCATCTGCAGCATTGTTCATACCCATTAAAAGACTGTTTAAGCTTGAAATATGTTCTGCATTTTTCATCTGCTCCAATTCTTTTTTCAATGCTAATCTTTCTTCCCGTTCAGCTTTATTCTTTTGAGTAAGTTCATCAATTTGCCGTTGTGAAATGAGATGAAGTTGTTCTTCATTCTTTCGGGCTTCTTCCAATTCATGATTCAATTCAAAGAGTCTTTTAACTTCCATTTTATATGCTTCAAATTCAACTTGTGATTGCTTTAACAATGATACTTGCTTTTCTAACATAACATTTTCTTGCTCCAATTCATTGTTATCATTTTGTAAACTTTGTTCACGTTGTCGAAGCTCTTTCAAATCTTCACGTAATTTTTTGCGTTGCTCTTCAAGTTCAGTAATATGCTTTTCACTTTGAGTATATTCTGCTGTAATTCTTTCAAGTTCAATTTTATACTGTTCTAATTCTGGTTGTTTCAATTTAATTTCAGATTCTAATGCACTAATCTTTGCAAGATATTCTTCTTCACGCTGCGCGGTTTCTGTCAATAATCTTTCTTCATGATATATTTCATTATGAGCTGCAGCTTTATGTTGAGCTTTATATTGATCTAATGCCTGCAAAAAATAGCATTAATTTTCTAGCTACAGTAATCTTTATTTTTTGTCTCACCTTTTCTGCTGTATCTTTTTCTTGCCTTGAAATATCTAATAATTTTTGTAATTCATCACATTTTTCTTCAAGCTCTTGCTTCTGCACAAAAACTGCCATTCCAAGTTCTCCAGCTTTACGGTTATCGGCCTCTGATTGATCAAGCTCTCGCTTAAGCTCTTCAATTTGTTTTCGAAGAATTTCAGTTGGATCCTCCATGTTTGGGGTATGTGTTTGTTTTGGTGTTACTAATTAATAAATTATTCAATAATACGTCGCAATAAAAGATTTCTTTTTGTAATTATTTAAAATTAATAAAAACTTTTTTACATGACGATTTTTACAAGCCAAAATTAAGATGCCAAATATATCAGCACCAAAATCTGTAATAAAGTTTTATTAATGTCATTAGCATTTTACTTTTACGAACGAACAAACGAAAAGATTTTTTTCGTTGTTTATACCGCACTAAAAATGAAGATTATCTCAATGAACGCGATAATCACATAAATAAGATATTATTCATTCAATCCTTGACCCGTAAAACATGTGGCCAAAAAAATAATAACAAGAAAAAGGGGTCTTTTTAAAAACCAAAAAAAAGAAATTGCATTCGAGGAGGTTTAAAATAGACATGAAAAAAGAATAAAAAAACTAGCTGAATCAAAAAAATGAAATAAATCCTGATCGCTGCAAAAAAAATTAAATTTGAAAGTTTCGTAATTTAAAACAAATAAAAAAAACTTTTAAGTAGCAAAAAAAAAAGAATTGTTACATCAAAGAGAAGACGAAGTAAGTATACTTAAGAATCAAACTGTACAATATTGATTTATGAATAAAATCTGTTGTTTCAGCAACAGAAGAAGAAGAAAAAGAAGAAGCAAAATAAACGTGGCCTTGCTTAAGAGCACTTTTAACGGCTGCTTTTTATGCTTCTTAAGTCTCATTTTTTTCTACAAGACATCATCAAAACGCCCACAGGGGTAACATGGTTTTTTATTTTTATAGTCATGTTTTGGAAGTTGCTGTGATAGACAAAACTTTTTCTATGTCAAAAAAATAGCGGCATTCTCAAAAAAATCAAATACAAAACAAATTTGAGACGTCTATCTTTTCATCAAAAAGCTTTTTTTCAAAAATATTTAGCGCAAAAAAACTATATATTTTGAAAATAAATCGATTACAAGCGTCGCCTCTTAAATATGGGAATTTAAAATTTATGCTTGAACAAGGTCAAAGCTCTTTCTTTCTCTTTTTTTTACGTTTCAGTATCAAAGCCATCATCTCTATCATCAAAGATTTAAACGCAAGATTCATTTTTTATAAATATTGTATTAAAATAATAGTTGTTAATAATAAAAATGTAAAGGAATTATTGGTTGAGATAAACAAAATTTTTTTGATGGATTTAAGATTTTATGCATCCATCCAGACTAGAAAATGAATTCATGTTCGATTATTTTTTGCAAATTATTTTTGGGCGTTCTTCTTCTTTTTTTAATGTCAAAGAAGCAAACACTGTTTTTTGGGAAGGAATTTTGTTGCTGGTAGTAACTTTTTTTGGGATAAAAAACATGAAAAAGGAAAAAAACCAAAAAGTTGTAAAAACAAAATGCAAACACGAAAAATTCATTTTGATTACTATATTGAACAAATAGTAGTGATACGAACGAATATAAAAAATGATTGGAAAAAATATGGTAAAAGGAAAAACGATAACAGAGCTTGTGATCACCATCAAAAAAAATTTGTTTGAAAAAATAAGCCTATTAAAAACAATGTAGTTGAAAAGAAGAAAGAAAGAAAAAGTAAGAGTAATAGCAGCAGTAATATGAGCCTAATGTTCATCGACAGCTTGTCAGATCTTTAAGAAAAAAAAATTAATAGGCTGAAAATGTAAAGTAAGAAACAAAAAAGAGAAGAAGCAGGAGAGCATTTTTAATTGGAAAACAAAAAACAGATGGGCCAAACGGAACACAAAAATGAAGAAATTTTTAATGTTAAAAAGCTAAAAAGTTAAGGTTTTGCGAGGAAATGAACCAAAGGGGTGGAAAAGGGGAAAGTAGGAAGGAAAAGTTTGTGCGCGGAGAATGATTCAAAAGGTTAAAATCAAATATTATGAAATATATTTGTAATTCTGTTAGAAAAAAGGAAAAAACTGCAAAATCAACTCCTTCTTTTTTTTGTAATCATTGATGGCAAAAAAAGGTAACATTCAATTTTTTATTCAATGTCGGTCTTTATTTTTTTTTCACATTTAAAAAAGGGTCGTTCGTTGTTTCAGTTCGGTCATCATCAATCGAACCGCAAAAGCAATAGTTTTTCCCCCCTTCTTCTTCTTCTCTTTCTTCGTTTTTCTTCTTTTCCCCCTTGATGGTTGTCGCAAACGAACCCAACAACGAAAGTTTTCTCCCCCTTTCTCTTCGTTGTTGTTGTTGAGACACCACCTCCGACAGACAAACACAAAAATTTTTAGCAAAAAAATATATATAAAAAAATGCGCACGCATTTTCCGCCTTATTGTTGGCTCCAGCTGGCTTTCACTATATTTTTTCTCTCATCGAAAAATATTTTTGTCAACGAATCTTTTTTAGCCTATATGTGTTAGAGAGGTCTCCACCGTTTAGTTATATTGCCTTTGAACCGCAAAACTTTTTTTTTATTCTACAAAGGTATTTTAGATATATAGATGTCCCCTCTTCTCTTAGCAGTAGCGACGAACAAAAAATAAAAAAGTGATCTCTCTTTTTTGCAGTTTACGTAAAATAAAAAATTCAAAGTCCGAGAGAAGAAACATAGAAAAAGAGGCAGAGAGAAAATAGGTACGGGGAAGTGACCAACAGGCAATGAAAAGAAAACGAGCCGCAAAATAAAAAATTTAAAAATCACTTAATCTCATATAAAAAAGTTAAATTCTAAAAAGCTCTGCTAAATTTGATTTTGTGTTGGTTAAGAATGAATGAAAGAAAGAAAGTGTAATAACAGTAGCCAAAAAGTGATAATTCTTATCACTAAAAAAACCTCGAAGTTAGTCACACCCTTATTTCAACGTTATACGTATGTTTTTGCATTCTTTTAAATTTAAAAAAAGTTAAAAATCCGTTATCCTAAAAATTCTTATTTGTTATCCATTTACACCGATTTTGATAAAATTGCACATTTATTTTACAAAAATTAAACGATATAATTTGTATAAATATAAAATTCTTGTTAATAATTTTGATTATTTGCCATTTGTTAAGGCACAAAAAATCTCACTTAATTATTACCGCATTTAAATTATTACTGATTATTATTATTACTTATAAAGGAATGAATGAAAAAGACTCAATTTAAAAAAAACGAAGAAGCGGATAAACACAGTGACAGTTCTTTAAAAGGGTTGTTGTGTAAGTAAAAATAACCCGTTTGATGATAACGAATAAAAAGACATTACTATTTGAAAAACATAAAGAATGAACAATATAAATAAAATTGAAAGAATAAATGAAGATATTTAAGTTATATCTAGATCGAGATAAAGAAAGAGACTAGAACTAACAAAAAAAACAACGGATACAAGTTTACTCGAATTACATACATATATAAACTGATTTGTCCTGGAATGTAATAAAAAAGCTTCCAAAGTAGTTCAATTAGGATGAAGGTAAATCACTTGTTGTAACATTCAATGGGGACTTTTGATTCATAACTGCATCAAGATCATTCATAGTTTTCTTAAATGCATCATCAGCACCCATATTTGCAATGGACATTGCGTAAGCAGCTTTCAACATTTCACTTGAATTTGTTCTATACCTTTGAATTGCATCCAAACTATTACCAGTACCAAATGGTCGTAAATGATAAATCAGATATTCAAGAACATACATTAAATTTGCATTTACATAATGGAATGAAATCGCATAATCCGAACAACATCCCGGACCCTAAATTAAAAGTGATTTGATATAAAAAGGAAAACTACAGTAACATACTTGATCAATTGGATAATAAATATATTGCCAAAACCAGAAACTTGGATCAACATGTCCTGGAATTAAATGATGTTCAGGAACAAATGGTAAAAATCGATGATGCCCTTCTGCATCACGAGAATCACCAGCTTTAACACCAATTCTCTCCAAACATTTTCCCATTTCTGCATCTTCAGCTCCTCCTTCACCAGGCGAACATTTCTTTGGATCAGGTAAGCCTTTGGTAACAAAAGCATTCAAAGCTTCTCGACTTAAGACATATCCAGCTCCACCACTCATATATCCTTGTTTGGTAAATGGCTTAAATTTACACCCAAAATATACAGGTTCAGCAGGATTATGCGGCATAAGCATGTACCGTAGATTCTCCATAATTACATATGTGTCATCATCAGCCTTAAGGAACCAATCATATTCATTCTAAAAAAAGAAGTAATAAATTTAATGATTCTCGAAAATAATATTACCGAATAGTGTTCATGAATGTATGAAAAGGCGGCTTTTGTTTTTGCCCAAAGATGGTCACGTCCTTCAGAAATATTTAAATTGATAGCAGGAAGAGATTCATCAGTTTCAGAAGACATGAATAAAAATTTGTTGCACCGGCGGCTCCATGTTGCTTTAACGTGAATTGCTCGCTTATCATGATTTTGTTTTCCAGTTAAAATCCAGCAAAATATTCTTACTTTCTTTGCAATGGCTTGAGCTAATTCATCATTATCTGAAATAAAAAAAGATTTATCTTAATTAATTCATTCTTTTTTATCATATAATCAAACTTACGCTGATCTGTTCCATTTGCATGAAAATGATATGCTTCTTTTGGGGCATCAGCATCATCCACATCCGAATAACTATGAGCATCATGATGATGAGAATCTTTTTCCGTGGTTCCCAATGTTCGAAAATATCTCAATGGCTGATTTTCTGTATACCGGAATGGTTCAAAAAATACTGCAAAACAAAAACCAATGACTATTCCAATAAAAATGTTTACAACAGCTTGATTTCCAAATCGAAAAGCCATAATTTAATAATTAATAAGTAATATCTATTAATCTTTGATTTAAAACATATTTCAGTCAAAATAAAAATACAAAACAAACAATGTAAAAAACTAATTTAAAATGCTAAACAAAAGTAATGGATGGAATTATTAGCATTTAAAAAAAAATGAACGAGATCTTTAGAAGCAAAAATTTCGCTTTGAGAGACTGTTTTTTTGACGTGGATTCTTGATAGATCAGCTGCAGCTGCTGCTGTATTATTAGTTTCAATGATGTATATGAATAATAAGTTAAATACTTTTTTTATTTAGTGTAAAAAAATTTGAACAAAATTTTTAGTGCAACAGCAGCTTTTGCATTTTTTAGTTTTAATCAATAAATAAAAATGATTGATAATCCTTTTTATTTTTTCTTCAAATTGTTGTTGCAAAGTTCCTTGGATACCAGTTTAGTCCGAGCAAAACCGAAAGCATAAAAAGTGGTTTTTAAAAAGCTTAGTTTGTGTGCAAATTGTGTTTTAACCAAATTTCACATTTGAGTACTATAAACTTTTTATAAACAATAAAAAAATATTCAATAAATTTTGAGATCGTATAATTTCTGTATAGTTAAGGAAATTGTAATGAATGCATATTAATAAGTACATGCAAAAGTATGGAGCTGCAAAAGTGAAGACAACAAAAAAGGCAAAAAATAATAATTATAACTCGTAATGTACGGTAAAAAGAGAGATTATGTTTTTTCAAGGATATTTTGAAGAATTTTGAGCAATATATTTTTCTAATGCATCAACGTAACCAATCAAGAAAGATTTTTGTGCACCTCTCATTGCCATTCGTGGAACTCGAACTTTAACATCTGTATTCATGACATATTCAAGTAATGCACCAGTTTCGGTAGGACTAATACGAATAATATTTACACCATTAATACCCCTTAAAAATTTATACTGTAATTACAAGAAAAAGATAAATCTGATAGAAGTCATACCTAACTAAACCATCAGTTATTGGCACTTTTTGACTTATTAAAGCTCCAACAGATGAATAAGTACAAAAATATGTTTTTGTTTCTTTATCAAAATTAACTTTTTTAATGTCAATAAAATCTCGGGATGCGATATATCCATTCATGGCTGGCTGACTGACACTTCTTACCAAATCAGTATCGGCATCCAAAGGGCATAAAATTGTACTACTTTTTGCTTGAATATTCCATGCAACATTTTCTTTCCATAATGCAGTGAAAAGACTTTTTGGTAAACATGAATATTCTTTTTTGATATAAAAACTATTCAATTTATCACTGTATCGTACTTCTGGAACTGAATTTAGATGTTTCCAAGAATCAATTTCATTATAAATTTCTCTTGCATTTGTTTCAGTAATTTCAGCAATATTAAAACATTCATTTCTCATTTCTGATGTAAGTTTGATGTATTGCTTTGACGTAGGTACTACGGTAGAACGAAGCGGGGGACGAGATTCTTCATCTTCAGAGGCTAAAGTCATTGAGATTGTCTTATAATAAATCTAAATAAATTACCTGATGAATATTCAACTGCTGATCTAAAATCTTCTTCATGAATGGATCGAACTAATGTTGCTTCAGTTGGGGGAGTTTCAATTGAAACAATATCATTACTTCGTTCATGAGCCAAAACTCGAAATGGCAATAACCATAATTCAATCCAGGCAATAATGAATGACCCAATAATCATTAAATATTGTGGAAGGGCACCATTATCTTTATTAAAAAAGAATAAAATTTTTATGATAATATAAATTGTTGTTATTGTTGTAGTAATTGCAACTGGAAGCCAATGATCAAGTCTTAGCCATGCAAAACATATAAGTAATACAATCATCCGTAAAAATACAACAATTATAATATCAAAAAGGGATGTTTGAAGGAAATGCTTTTCAAATAAATTAATTTCTTGCATAAAAATTTTTGGCCAGTCATCACCTTTGGTAACCTTAAAATAATAATTATGAGTGATTACAAAAGTTTTAATTAAATGTATAATTCTTACAGTACTAAGTAACCAAAGTAATGTTGCAAGAGCAAAATCAAAAACACAAATAATAAGAAATTTTTGTCGATCTTTACTCATTGGATTATCATCATATAATAATGGATCATTTACAGATGGAATTCCACGAGTAACGATTCTTCCACGATTATTATTACTAATATTTTGATGTGATGACATTCCTAGAACTTTCATCTCTTCGAAAAATATTGCTTTTTAAAACAAATAATATCAAAAAAATGAGAGATGCAAAGAGCAATAAACACGTTAAAAGAAGAAGAAGACAAGGTAAAATAGGCACACCATCATGTTATTTTATTCCTTCTTCGCTCTTCCTTTCTAATTATGTGATCGCTCAAAAAAGTTGTTATCTTTTTCATTCAAAATGATAGCAGGTCACTGTATTTCCTCTTCTAGTTTTTTTTTCACTCTTAACCACAGTTATATTTCACATAAAACTTAACTATAATATTCAAACTTCATTTTTTATATCCTTGTCTTGAATTCTTTTTTCTTTTCATTTCTTTTTTTCGCATAAAATCAATACAAAAAACAACGAAAAATGTAAACTTTTTGTGGTCAGAAGTTTTTTTTCCCGGTGTTTTTTTAGAATAAAAATGGTTAGCACGAATCATAAAACAAAAAAAAAATAACATTGACAGAAATAAATAACATAAACAACTTTTTTAAACTTTGAGCTTCCAAAAAAAATTTTTTTAACATACAATCATCAAAAACGAACATTTCAGCTGTTCGAAGCTGCCTTAAAGACTTTTTTACATTAACATTAAACATTGAAAAAAAAATCTCGTGATGTTTTTTATTATTATTTCATTTTAAGCTTTTTTTAACAACCAAAAAATACGCGAGCTTATTCACCCACCTGAAATCAAACGATTTTTATAAAACTATCAAAAGAAACGGACTACCACGACTACTACTAACTGCTAAGCGACTCATCATCATCCCATGTTCTTTTTTTCTTTCCTTGTTTCACAAAAAAAAGAAATGAGTTGTTGTTTATGTACCGTTTGAAAAAAAACCATATGATTCAGGCCTTTTTTTCTCTTGCAATTATGTTTTTTTGTCTGGACTTTATTGTTTACCATCTTATATTATATTATTAATATTTGAAACTAGTTTTCAACTTTTTTTCATCTTGCGCTAATCTTATTATCTTGCAGAAAAAAAAATTTTTGCTGCCAATTTGCAGCTTATTAAGCTTAATTCTTTTGACTCAAAAGGTCAAAGAACAATTATAGCTTTTTGATATTTGAAAAAAATGTATCTTTTTAACATTTTTTTCTTCTTTGACTTTTTTTCTAACATTTATAAGCTTATAGTCATAACTTACTTACTTTTTTTCGTTTATATTATAATTAATTATTTTTGACTTATCTTTTCGAAAAAAAACTATTTATGTTTATTGAATCGATGATATGTACATACAAATTTCCTTTTCTTTTTGCATTACACACTTTTTTTTAGTAGCATTAAAAACATAGCTAGACGTTTTGGTCTTTTCCTGATGTCTGGGCGAATGTCTGACCGATAGGGCTTTTATATTTTCTTTTAAAAAAAGGAAAGAAGAAGAAGGAAGCAAGACTTTCATACACAAAAACAAATTCCTTTCATATTTTCTTTGTGGTTAGTTCTTGGTCTAGTCAGTCATTTGTTAAATATTTTATAAAACATTATTTGTAAAAATTCTACTACTAAAAGGCCTTGAAAAAGGAAGAATGTTGGAAAAAATTTTTCTACAACATTTTAGAAGCGAACAAAAACTTTGGAATCTATTGAACATTTTTCACGCAATTAGGCATTTTTGCAAACCATTTTTTTTGCGCAACATTTTTGGTCTTTCAGTTTTCCCGCTGCTTCTCGCGGACATTTCTTTTTTTTAATCTTGGCCGCTCTATATTAGCAAAGAATAAGAAAAACAAAACAATATCTACAACATAAGCGTAAGTGTGTCCACTTTACGTCGAAGAAGACAAAATGCCGACAACAATAACGACATACAACCGCACACGCATTTTTTTCTTTGATATAACATTTGAAATATAGCATTTTTTTGGGAGGAAAGAAAAAAAAGGAAAAGAAGAAGAAGAATGAAAGAAAATTGAGACGAACTCCCCTGCTGTCGTTGTTTTGTCTATGCTTAACCATCATTTGATCGCTTCTCTTTTTTTCCTTCTTCTTTTTCTTTCTCTTCAACTACTTCTATTTCACGCTTATATTTTTGTTTCAGAAGCTTCTCCATTTTTTCTCTTTTTATTTTTTTTGTTTCATTTAGAATTCTTGCTTATCATCTTGATTTTTTTCTTTTTAACCCAATGTTATTATTTTTTGCGCAAAATCGGGTTTGAATGACATTAAAAAATTGTTCAGTCAATCAATACCCGAACATTGGTCTCCACATCCTCTTCTTTCACTTCTTTTTTACTCGTCATCATTTATATTGTTGCCGGCTGTTGCCTTTGTTTCATTCTATTTTTTCCACCTTTCACTTTTTTCTTTTTCAATTGTCACCTTCATGATTGAGAGTAAAAGTAAAATTTTCAAAAATTGTCTCGCCACATCTATTTTTAAAATTAAAATTATAGCAACATTTTTAACTATAAATTATTATTATTTTTAACAAACCTACTACAATTACCTTTTTTTATAACGGTTAAATTTTTCATTTGTTTTTATTACTGTAGTTTTCTTTCATTTCCAAATCTTGTGCAATTTGGATGTTTGATTTTTGAAATTTCGTTTTTTCTTACCAAAATAAAATCTTTTCTTTTTGAAAGATTATTTTTTTAGCGGCTGTCGTTTTTAAAAAACAATTTTTAAAAATGGCTGCCATATTCGAGCTTGAACTTGATGATGGCGGATCAAGTCAAAATGTAAATCAACGGCGTGATGATGATCCATCCACATATATGATGGAAGAGGATCATGAATATGATAATATTGCAGATGGAACAATTGATTCAGCTCCACCAAGCTCATCATTCATGTAAATAATTTTTACGCTTTAGCTAGCTACAAGATACAGTAATAATACTGTAAAATTTTTATAGTACTGATCCAGCTGTTGAAGCAATTGAAATAGGAGAAGAAATGATTAATCCTCCTAATACTCGAGTTGGTCCACAAGATTTTCAATTACTTCGGGTACTTGGAAAAGGCGGGTATGGTAAAGTTTTACAAGTTCGTAAAATTACTGGTGCTGATAAAGATCGCATTTTTGCTATGAAAGTTCTTAAAAAAGCTTCTCTCATTCGTAATCAAAAAGATACCGCACATACCAAAGCAGAACGTAACATTCTTGAAGCAGTTAAGGTAATTAATTATTACTATTATTTGTCATGTCTTTCTTCTTAAAATTCCAATGGCTATAATCCTTTCCAAATATGAAAATCTTTTTTTAGAGTCCTTTTATCTGTGATTTACTTTATGCCTTTCAAACCGGTGGAAAATTGTATTTGATTCTTGAATATTTAAGTGGTGGAGAACTTTTTGTTCATCTTGAACGAGAAGGCATTTTGATGGAAGATGCTGCAACCTTTTATCTTGCAGAAATTGTTGTTGCCTTAGAACATTTACATTCACAAGGAATAAGTCTGTAACATTCTCTCTGTTTTTTAAAACTTTTATAAGAAATTTTTAGTTTATCGTGATTTAAAACCTGAAAATATTCTTTTGGATTTTCGAGGTTTGTTTATTTTAAATAAGTCATAAAATACAGTAACCTTTGTTCTTTTATAGGTCATGTTAAGCTTACTGATTTTGGGTTATGTAAGGAATCAATTGAAGGTGATCAAAAAACACATACATTTTGTGGTAAGATTACCAAAAATTTCATTATTAATTCATATAAAATCCTATTATAGGAACAATTGAATACATGGCACCTGAGATTTTAATGCGGATCGGTCACGGACGTGCTGTAGATTGGTGGTCACTTGGAGCATTAGCTTTTGACATGCTTACAGGCGGCCCTCCATTTACTGCAGAAAATCGTAAAAAGACAATTGATAAAATTCTTAAAAGTCGATTATCTCTTCCTGCTTATTTATCAGCTGAAGCTCGAGATTTCATTAAACGTTTGCTAAAACGTCATGTTGAAACAAGATTGGGATCAGGGCCATCTGATGCCGATGAAATTAAAGAACATGCATTCTTTCGATATATGAATTGGGATAGTGTTTATCGTCGTGAAGTAAGCAATTAATAAATAAAATGATCGAATATCTAACAATTTTTATGTATTTTAGCTTGAACCTCCCTTCAAGCCAAATATTCAATCAGATGATGATGCAAGTCTTTTCGATACAAAATTCACTGAGATGCCTGCAGTTGATTCACCATGTGAAGGTCCAGGACCAATGTCATTAAATCCATTTGAAGGTTTTACATATATTGCTCCATCGGTATTAGAACAAATGAATGCACCTGTAACTCATAAACCTCGAAGTCAAAGACGTGCCTATTTTAATTAAAAGATGAAAAGAAAAAGTATTTACAAATTTTTATGAAGCCTTTATTAACTCTGATATATTATTATTATACATATGCAGTTGGATAAATTCTCTCTTTTTATTATCAATGCTTTTACATGACCCCTTTAAAACAATATTACTGTCACTTTTTAACCTTTTTGCTCAGCTAAATTTTTTTAAATATTATTGTTTTTAACGCTTTTTTGCTCATTTGCTTCTTTTTTCTTTGATATAATTTGCTCTTGCTCATGATAACTTTCTATCACTTTTTAAAAAAGCTAATTGAAGATTATATACTTTTTTGCACTAACCTAAAAATTATCATCCCCCTTCTTTTAATCCCGATGAATTTAAAGAACCGCTAAAATTGTATTCTGTTAAATACCCCGTTATCATCAATGCAAAAAAAATATTTATCATGGATCTTTCGTTAATAATATTGTTTTTTTCCCTTCATCTTCTATTTTTTTATCCAAAAAAAGAATTATAATCTATTTCCCAATTACGGGCTACTCTTTTTATTATTTTTTTGTTTATTATTATTGTTGCATCTTAAATGTGCCTTATAAATCACGATCATGTTGTTATTGTTTTTAGATCGCGTCTTTCATGGGACGAAGAAAGAAGAAAAAGAGAATGTTTAAAAGGAGCACAAAAATAATTATCTATTTTTGTTCACCTTTTTAAACACCAATGATTCTATTATTTTTAAAGAGAAAATTAAATTTATATACATCTAATCTGATTAATACTTTTTTGTTACAAAATGAAACATTTTTTATGTAACTTTTTTTGTTTTTTTTGAAAATAAAGTTTTTGTTTAAAATTGTCAAAAGAAAAGATTCTTTTTGCCAAAAAAAACTTAAATATTGACACCATCAATTAGATTTGTTTCTCTATGATCGTTGAAGCATTGAGAAAAAAAAATATATAAGTCACTTCCAAGGTCATTGAAATAATTACACCTCAAAATGTGTGCAAAAATGGAGAAAAATGAGGATGGATAGATAGAGTTTTTTGAGTTGGTGGTTTGTTGAAGGGGTTATGGGGCAAGTCATCATGACGACGACCTGCTCATCGACGATAATAACGTAAAAGGTAGAGCAATTGAATAGGTCGAAAAATTCTTTTTTATATTATTATGAAAAAAGGGCGCTATACGAGCTTGATTGTTTCTCTTTCATCGGCAATTCAGAAAAAAGATTCTTTTTTCGATTGCCTGTAGCATTGTTGAATTTGTTCCTCTCTCTCCTTTTCTTAAATTTAGGGCAAGCATTTATTTCATTGAAGAAATAATAAAAGTAATAATATTATGTTGTCTTTTTAATTTTTTTTTCAAGACGAGTATGATACTGCTTTTTTTATTTTGTATTACGATTGTTAATGGGTTTCAAAATGAAATATCATTTAATAATCAACGGCCTCCAACTGTTTTGGGTATGAACCTTTATTAAAGTACTTCTTTTACATTAAACAAATTATAGGGGTTAGCGCCATGTGTGGTCTCAATGGGATTACTGTATCTATAGAATTTGATCAAATATTTACTGGTAAAATTTATTCATTAAATTATGCAAATGTTCATGAATGCATTTATTATAATGCACAAGAAATGAAAAATGTATTGTTCACAATTCCCTTACATCGATGTGGAACTCGTGTTACAAGAAATACAAGAGAGGTTTACTTTCTTGCTTTTTGTTATCAGCACTTTTTATATTTCTTATTACTTTAGATCATTGATACTGTTGAAAATCGAGTGTATGTACAAATGGAAAAATTTACTCAAACATCTTTGGATAGACAGTATTCATTTCTTTGTGAACTGGTTCATTCCAAAGCTGTTTTGGGTATAAATGGAAATTCACATCAACAACAAAGCTTTAATCCCGCAATTACGAATGACATTCGAAGACATCCTGGAAGAACTCAAATTGGCAATAATTTACCAGTAATTCCAGATTCGTCACAACCAAACCCGATTCAACCGATTCCATCTACTTATCACAATACTTTCCCGTTGGCCCCACAACCTTCACCCTTGCCCCCACCTATTTCAATACCACCCCTACCGCCGTTACCACCATTACAAAGAAACGGAATAATCCCCCAACAAAATCCCATTCCTTTGACTTCAGCTTCCTTCAATCCATTTTTATCACAAAGACAATCAATTGTTCCAACAAATGTGGTAAAAATGAATACTGTAATTCTCTTTTTTCTAAAGCATAAACTTTCAGAATTATCCAACTGAAAGGCAATGGAATCAACAACAACATCAACAAAATTCTATTGTTCCTGTTGTTCCATCACCTCCTTCACCATTCATACCAGAGTCGTCAACTGCAGAACGAAAGACGCAATCAACTCCGCCACTTCAAAGCTCTTCAAATTTTTATAACAGCAATGAAAAGTCTGCTTCATTTTTACCTGAATCAACACGGCAACAACAAAACACAAATTCAATCACAAATGACGAAAAACATATTAATGAAAATAATTATTCAAAAAAGATTCCAATACAGTATGAGAATTTTGTAAAATTATTTTTAAAATAATTATAATTATTTTTAATGTTTAAGCTCTTCCACAGAACCTGTAAGAATTTTTGCAACACAACAAATCAATAAATCTGAACCCTTGGGGAACGTTTATTTAGAAATTCAAGAAGGAGATGGACCCAGATCAAATACTGTAAATAATCCTGTGAAAATTGGAGATAAAATTACATTGGTTATTCGGAGTGATGATGTTCCAAAAGGTTGTTTATTAAGTATTAATTTTAAATTTAATTAAAAGGATTTCAGATGAAAAACAGTATAACATATTTGTGCATTCTTGTTATGCTTCCGATGGTCCTGGAACAACCCGGATTGAGCTAATTGATAAGGCAGGGTTTGTTTTTAATTTTAATTATTTCCTCATAAAAAATTGTTTTATTTTAGCTGCGGTGTGAGTTCACAAATAATTGGTCAAATGGAACGTGAAAGAGATGAAAAAACAATCATCTATTTTTTTAAACTAACAGCTTTTAAATTTCCGGGACCTGATGATGTTTATTTTTCTTGTTTGGTTGATATTTCACCAAATTACAATTTTCCAGAATTATGTCAAAAAAATTCCACCAAAAGATTTCTTTCAAAGCGTGAATTAATTACTGCCAATGTTGACAGTATTCCACTTTTCAATGATATTAAAGTAAATTTAAAAAATGATGAAAATGAAAAATCTTTAGAAGGCGAAGATCATCAAGCTTTAAAAGATTCGGCTTCTACAGAATCCTCGGACAATCATCTCTGTTTATCACCTTTTTCCACCGTCTTTCTCTCGTCTTTGATTATTATATTAAGTTTTGGATTTTTATTCTTTTTTGTAACATCTTTAATACTGTTTCTTCGATTAAAAAAACAAAGAAACAAATAAGAATTTTTGTGTTTATTTGATATTTTTGTAAAAATTGTATGCTTTAAAATTTCATTAGATCTCCTCCACAGTCATTTTATTTTAATAATATCTGCATCAAGAAAAAAAACCACTGAATGGCTTTTTAATTAAAAATTAAAAAAAATTTAATTATAATAATAATAAAAAAAGATTTAATATAAAATTTGATATCAGTCATGCATCAAGCAACCGGATAAAAGAAAGAAAGTAAAAAAATATTTTAAAAAACGAATCTAAGAGAACCAGTACAAAAGCAAAATGAAATAAGAAAAAAAAGAAAGAAAGTAGGGAAGAGAAAAAAAAATTTGACTAAAAATCTAATTCAGCTATGATCGGGTTTTGAAATTAAAAAAAAAAAGAATTTGGTTGACACGTCTAAATTATAATTTTTTACACCGGATTTTTAAATTAAAATAGAGATTTCTTTTGAGGTACACCTAAACAAGAATCTAACCGCTGGCCATTAAAAAACGAGAGAGAAACAATAATAATATTTTTTTAAAGTGGCATTAATTTTAAGAGAAAGAAAAATTGTTTAAAAAAGATCCTAAATTTATAAAGATAAAGAAATTTGTGGGAGAGAAAAAAAAAGTTTTTCATTTTTTAAAATTAAAAATGTTCAAACCCTAATTAATATTTGAACCGCTTGAACCCGGCATTGAAGCGTCATATTGAGGAGAAAAATATGAGGGTGGAAGAGGTGGTGGTGGTGGAGGTGGAGGATTAGCAGAAGAAGATGGATATTGTTGTGCCGGCACAACATTTTGAAGCATTGTGTACATAGGTAGATACATTGTATTTGGATAACCTGGATATGGGAATGCCATTGATGGATCTTGTGGAGGTGGTGAAGCATATGTCATTCCACATGATGCAATTGGCATTTGTGTGGCATACAAAATACCAGGAGATTCAGGATTTGATGAAACATATGCAATATTTGATTGTGGATTCATGGGTGGTGTTGAATATGATCCACCTTCTAATGTTGCATATGGAATTCCACGAGGATTGGCAGGAGAAATATATGCATTTGGTGGCGGTGGTGTGCTATAAGGCATTGAAGGAGTTTGAGGAGATTGTGGAATTCCTCCTCCTACTCCTCCTGGAGTATTATTTAATTGAAGATTACTAAATTGATTTGCAAGAGATGAAACATCAGCCTGTGGAACAAGTTTAACATTATTATCTTGATAAAGAATGTATCCAACTGGTATGCCTGGTGTGGCATGATAGGTAACAGCTTGAGCATGTAATGAGGTGAAATATGCTGGATCATAAATTGGTTGAAGATAATGAAATTGTTCACTTTCTTCTGAAGTTCCACCGGTGGTTGTATTGGTACTACTGGTATTTCGTTGCTCAGTTCCATCTTCACTTTGTTGGCTTTCAATTGTGTATTCTTGTAATGGATTTTCTTTGCAAACATATGGAACACAAATTGGTGGTCCTGAATATGGTGTTGTTTGATAGGTTATATTTGCAGTTGGAAGACCATAGCTATCATGAAGCATTTGGGGTTGTGGAATAAATGGTGATTCAATTTCAATTGAATTTCCACAACGGGTTAAATCAAGACTATTTGAATGTGCATTACGGTATTGTCGCCGATTCCCTCGTGATGGAGCATAACATTCATCAAAACTTTGTGCAGATCTTCGAGGATATTGATTTCGTAACATATGATCCGTGTAAATATTTCCATCAATTAATGATGTGAAATCAATTTCAGGACTATAAAAAATAATGTATTATATTTCAATTTTTGCTACAGTATTCTTTCTTTATTAACGTACATTCTGGTTTTTGGTGTTTTAGTGCAAATTACGCAACTCGCGGAATTATCAATATTATGATCAAGTCCGAAAAAAGCTGCTGCCCGATGAATTAACATCCGATTATATGATGACATTTTTGGGAAACGTAATGCGCGTTTTTCGGGATCTTGAATAAATGCTCTCATATCCTTCTCAAGGGATAACATCATTTCACGATCCTTTGGATTTTTATGTAGAGTATTTCTTACAAATTGAATAAGATTTACTCCCGTTTTATCCGTATACCCTAAAATAGGAAACAAACAAAATTACGTCAAGAAAAGAAAAAAAAGAAGAAAGAGAGCAAAGGAAAGATAAAGAAGGAAATAAACAAACATGGAGCTTCCGAAGGTGAAAAAACTGAAGGAGGACGACCAGCGGTTGCAGGACGCGGTGGTTCTTCAATACATGTGGCATCACTGCGAGCCAACTGTTTTTTTCTGTTATTACCAGAATCCTGCAAAAAAAATATATTCAGAATTATAAAATACAATATGATGCATTAAAAAAACCTCCGAAAGTTGGCGTTGGCCAAAACCGTTTGGCTTCATTTTGTCGGCTATGTACAAAATTTAATAATCCATTCCAAAAAAAGTTTGTTTGAAAAGTTTAAAACAAAATTTTTAAACAAAAAATATTTCATGGTTTTAAAACCATATTAAGCAAAATAATAATAACGGAAAATGGATAACAAATTTCATTTTTTTCGATACAATAAACTTTTTTCAATAAATTAAAAAATTTGCAACAATCATTGACAATGTAAAATTTTTTTAAGATTTGGGTTTTAAATGTCCTTTTTCGATAAGGTCTGGAATTTCAACAGCAAGCCATGGCCCTAAACCAAGGGAGAAAGCGTGAGCAATTCCAAATTTCGGGACATTTCGGGCCCATAAAGGCTTAAAATGATCACTTAAACAAATTTTTCCGCCTCGATACATTTTGGATGTTTTTCCATCAAGTTCAGGCAACGTAATTTCAGGTGCAGTTTTGGGATATGTGATGGGAATATCAAATTCAACATCGAATTCATACCTTTAAAAAGGGAAGAAATTAAAATACACAGGAATATTTACAAGCTACAGTATCATACTTAATCATATTATGAAAATGCCAACATTTTCCAAACCATCGAGTTCCATCACTATTGGATTCAAGACGAAACCAATCAGTTCCATTATTTTTATTATTATTAACAAATGAAATTAATGCCTCAAATTCCTCTTTTAATCGAGCCATCCATAGCTCACCATCACGTGGGCCAGCATTTGTTTTAAGTAAAGGAATTTCTTTGAGTGACTTTTTGGTAGCTTCATCCATAATGAAAAGGAAATAATGTTAAAAACTAGAAAAAGAAAGGTAGAGTTAGATTTAGAGTTTTGTTAACGACTAACATTCGTGGAAGACATTAAATGCAGCTCGAAAGAAGGGGGAGGGGGGGTACAAAACGCCAAAGGATATAAAATATATATTAAATCCACAAGCCGTATTAAAAGTATTTAACAATTTGCGTCATATTAAGAAGAAAAAAAGAAAACAATAAACAATATAAATGTACAAAAACTCCATTCTTTGGGGTTTCAAATGTATATGTATACAACATTTTTATATAAACTTTTAGCTGATAATAAAAATGGAGAAAGAAAACAACACATACAAACAATCTCTCTCTTTTTTTGAATGTTCATCATGTTCGTATGTATATTGGCTACAAACGACGTGAAAAAGAAATGAAGAAGACGATGGAGAGAAAAAAAAACCACGGAAAAAAGTTTGAAATGAATAAAAGCGGTTATGTTCGTGTTAAGAATTTTTACCTCAAGTTAAAATTGAAAAATCTTTTTGAACAAAAAATAAAGTTGTTGCAATACTATATATTTATATCTCTTTAAATTAATTCAAGCAACATTTAAAATGATTAAATATGGTATAAATAAATTCAATATTAATAGTATATTACGATTTGCTTCAACAAGTACTTCAATTAAAAGTAAGGCAAACTTCAGCTTGTAGTTTCTTCAAAATAGTTTTTTAGATGGTCCTGGACTTGATCATTTTATTGTTAAAGCACAAAAGACTCAAAAAAGACAACCTAAAATATTTCCATCACCAAATGAAACAAATACATATTTGAATCCTGAAGATTTTAGTGGAAATGGTAGAACAGGTTTGATATTTTGTTATGTATTTTAACAAAGCTTTTGCTGTAATTTTTTAGTTAAATTTCTTACTTATGGTTGTCAAATGAATGTAAATGATATGGAAATCGTAAGATCTGTTCTCTTTAAAAATGGTTATGTTGAAAGTTTTGACGAAAAAACTGTAAGCTAATTCAAAACAATGATAAATGAATTTTTTTTCATATTAACATTTTAGGCTGATATTGTTCTTTTAATGACCTGTTCAATTAGAGAATCCGCAGAAGAAAAGATTTGGCGAAAACTTAATTGGCTTAAAAATAATTCAAAGAAGTGTACGGTTGGTGTATTAGGTTGTATGGCAGAACGTATTCGAGAAGGAATTATTGAAAAATCTAAATTTGTTGATCTTGTTGCGGGACCTGATGCATATAGAGATTTACCAAGATTATTAGCTGCTACTCGGTTTGGTCAAAATGCAATGAATGTTCAACTTTCTTTGGAGGAAACTTATGCTGATATTCAACCTGTTCGTACAGATGTTGCAACTAAATCTGCTTATGTGTACGTTGGGGCTTTTTTGAAATTTTAGTAATGTTTTACAAGTGTTTTTATAGTTCAATTATGAGAGGATGCGAAAATATGTGTACATATTGTATTGTACCATTTACAAGAGGAAAAGAAAGAAGTCGACCATTGGAATCTATTGTTGAAGAAGTGAAACAACTTTCCGCTGAAGGATTTAAACAAATTATTTTACTTGGCCAAAATGTTAACAGCTATCGTGATACTTCACAGGTTACTGTATCACCTTCAACTTCAGAAATTTCTACAGTACCGGGTTTTAAAACTGTTTATAAACCGAGATCTGGTGGTCGTACATTTGCAACTCTGTTGGAAAAGGTTTCTGAAATTGATCTGGAAATGAGAATTCGATTTACATCACCTCATCCAAAAGATTTCCCAACACCTGTAATAAATTTAATTAAAGAAAGAAAGAATATTTGTAATCAACTTCATTTACCTGCACAAAGTGGTGACAATTATATCCTTGATGCTATGGGACGTGGTTACAGTAGAGAATTATATTTGGACTTGGTGGAACAAATTCGTGAAATTATTCCAAATGTAAGCCTTACAAGTGATTTTATTGCTGGCTTTTGTGGTGAAACTGATGAAGCACATCAACGAACTTTGGATTTGATGCGTCAAGTTGGATATTCTTTTTGTTTTGTATTTCCATACAGTATGCGAGAAAAAACTCGTGCTCATCGTCGACTTGTTGATGATGTTCCTGATGATGTTAAACAAACGCGTGCAAATGAATTAGCTACAGTATTCCGAGAAGTTGCTCTGAAACATAATGAAAGCCTTATTGGAACAGAACAATTGGTCTTAATTGAAGGAGTAAGAAATTTTTCATTTTTTAAATGTTTAATGTAATTTTCATTATTAAGGTTTCAAGGCGATCTCCTGATTATTTGGTTGGTAAAGCTGATTGTGGTGTCAAAGTTATTATCCCAAATATTGATATGAAGAGTACTGTCGATTCTTCATTTTCAAAATTACAAGCAGGTGATTATGTTGCTGCAAATATTTTGAATGCAACCTCTCAAACTCTTTCTGGTCAACCACTTTATAGGACAACTTTAGCTTCGTATTAATAATTTAGCATATTAGATGATGTTAAGTTTCTTTTTTGTTATACATAAATAGTTTATTTGATTTTCTTATTTTATTCTCTACAACAATGATAATTCATATCTAGAGTTCTTTTACATTTCCCTTTTTGATTTTCACATGTTTGAAAATCATCTTCGCCAGCACATGAGATCGGGTTTCCATTTGATTTTGTAATTGGATGCTTGCAAAGTTTTTGTTTATCAAGAACCGGACAGCAAGCAAATGAATCATCAAGAAGTGTTGTGCATGAATAATCTACTGGACATGATTTTGGATCAGAAAGATTGCATCTGAAAGTAATTACAAAATAGTTGTCTACCGTATACTTGTAATTAATTTACTTTTGTGGTTTATTATCAGGTGTTGTTAAAGGCATTTCTCCGCTTGGACATGTAAAAATATCAACATCGTAACAACAATAAAATGTTAATCCAATTGTTTTTGCTTTTTCTTTTTCTTCACTTCCAATTTCCAAACAATGTGTTCCAACCGGACATTTTTGGTTTCCAGGAAAGCATTTTTGTGGCCTTTGATTTTTTTCATTAATATACGGTAGCACACATTTCTTTTCCGGTTTACAACAAAGATTTTTTAAAGGTTGTAATGGGCCTAAATCAGCTCGAATACAGTAATATCCTTCTTTTGGACAATTTCCTTCTACTCCCGGAGTACAAACATGTGGATGATTGAAATCTTCTCGAAGAGCTTTCATTCCAAATGGACAATCAAGAGGGGGTGTGCAACAAATATGCTCCTAAAAAAGTATAATAATATTCTCTTGGAAAATAATAATAATAACTATTTTACATGATTCGAAGCTTCTTGACAAGTATAACCTTCTGGGCATGAAGATTCAATTCCTGGAACACACCTGACAGCTTCACCCTGTACGGCACTTGTAAACATTAAACTTTCTGGTGCAGGACAAATTGCAGAAGTTTTACAACAGATTGCAGAAAATTTTGATTTTCTTACACATTCAAATCCAAGTGGACAACCATTATTTGATTGAATGTTACACATTTGTGGTTGACTTGTAAAAGGATTAATATGTGGTTCACTTCCATCTGGACAATTTCCAATACAGTAATCTTCACATTGTTCAAGAGTTGCAAAATCATTTAATTGATCGGGGCATCCCGCAACATTAATCTTTTCACATTGACCCTTTTTAAAATTAAATGTCCATCCAATTTGTTTATCTCCACCATTTCTTCGACATGTATTTTTTGTGTCAAATGGTGTTCCGCAAACATATTCAGCACTTGGACAACAAGCCCGTCGATTATTTCGTATTATACAAGTATAATTTTTTGGGCAATCTTTATTTGTATGACATGTCGCAATTCTACTTACCGCATATCGGTCAGGCCAAGGATCACCTTTCAGACAATATACTTAAAAAGAAGATGTTGAGATAAGTACATGAAAACAAAAATAAACAAATTTTACTTTGTTGGGCACAAAATTTTAAGCATTCTCCTTTAGTTTTAAAATTATTTTCATTGCCTGCACATCCCAAATAAGCAAATGGACGACAAAGATTTGCACCACCGTCATAGAAATATCGAGTCTCAGATACCGTACCACAGATTTTCCCGGCATCAACTGACATCCCACATATTCTATCTTAAATTACTTTTTCATTTTTTAAAATTACTGTACAATCTTTACCAGCTTTTCTACAACAAACTGAATTCATTCCTTGTCCAATACATTCAAACCCTCCAGGGCATGGTATTCTATCACCATCACATCGCTTTAAATTTCCCGCAAAATCCATTAATGGTAAACCTTTTCCACATTTTGCTAAAAAAATTTAGGGCTTATCTTTTTGTACAATATTTTTTCAAAATTAAAACCCAGAGCTCCACATCCAAGAAAACATTCATCTTTTGTTGCAAATCTATTTTGATTTCCACCACAACCGTTAAATATAAATTCGATACATTCTCCAATTGAAACATCAAAGTAATAGGCCGAATGAGGAATAGACATTCCACATTGATATCCCGAATCTTTTGGTAATCGACATAAAACTCCTGAAATGTGTTTTGGCGAAATGAACACAAGTGATTACTGTATTTATTACCTCCAAGATTCGCTTCACCAAAAGATATAAGATAACTCCAACAAATAATTATTACAATTTTAATCATTTTATTTATAGGAATTAAATTTTTTTTTAAAGTAGTAACTTATACCACCGCAAGAAGAAGAAGGTTTCCTCTTTTGTCTCAAAAATGTAAATAAACCTTTCCCTTTTTTATTCGACTTTTGTCATTTTTAAAGAGTGAATACAAATAATACGACAAATGTTGTTGTTACTTAAGAGCTTTCGTAAAGCTAACCATTTTTGAACTTTTAAATAATTGAAACAATTTTTTTCTTTGATCTTTCGTTTGGTGGTGCTCATTGAAATTGGTTTACTGTGAGAATGGATATCAAAGAAGCTTTTTTCAAAGTGTTATGAATTGACAATTGCTTTTTTTTTAAATTTAATTGTTCAATTCTTGATCTTCTTTAAAAATAAAGTTTAAAAAACTGATCAAATGTTCAGTTTTTCCTCCAAAAAAAAAAGATTTTGATAGAAAAAGCAGAATAAAAATATTTAAAAACCGATGAAGAAAAAGAAGAAGACACTAAATATCGGACAAACACAAGGTCAGCCCACAAGGCAGCAAATCTTTCTTTTTTTTTTCACCCCCACGACGACGACCATCATCATCGAGGTTGTGACACAAAAATGTCTTAGGTACCATTTTTTTCACATGCGCAAAAATTATTTCATATTTTTTTGTTGTCTTTTATAATCACATATTTATATTCAAATAAAGCTTTACACTTTTATATATATATATTTGTTGAAGCTGTTTTATTAGCATAATATACGGGTCCCCATTTTTTTTGATTAAAATTCATTCAAAAAACATTGTTTAAAATCAACAATAAAAAAATCAAAAGCAGTGGAAAGAAATGCAATGTTGAAAATGATTGCTGCAAGTCGTCGCTTTTTAATTTTAGCTGGAGGATTTGCAATTTTTTGGATTTTTATTATTTTTTTAAATTTAAATTCAATTGATGATCATGTGGAGGCAATTACAAATCAAGAAGCTTATCATAAATATATTGAAAAATTTAAATATAATGGAGCTGAAATGGATTTGGATGCAAAAATTGTTTTACCAGAGATAATTGATATTAATAACAAAAATTTTAATGATGATAAAGCTTTTGAAGATATTGAACAACAGAATTCCATTGAAATTGTAAATAAATCATATCCGATAAATCCAAAATTAGCTGAACTTGTTAAAGATGAAGCTAAATGGGGAACAAAAGATATTCCGGAAGTTAATCTTACAGAACTTTCAGTTTTAAATGGTCCTGAAGATGAGGTAAATATAATGGATTTTAATAGCTTTATTAAAGCTTTTCAAATTTAGGCAACACAAAAGAAAGGATATCATGATTATGAATTTAATGCATTTTTAAGTGATAAAATTGGTGCAAGACGACAAATTCCTGATTCTCGACATGCACTTTGTAAGGAACAAGATTATGCGGAAGTTCTTCCATCAGCAAGTATCATCATTTGTTATTTTAATGAGTTACCATCTGTTTTGCTGAGATTAGTTAATAGTATTATGGATCGAACTCCGAATGATATAGTAGCTGAAATTTTGCTTGTCAATGATTGCAGTGACTCTGATATAAATGCTGAACCTGATGTTCAAGCTTATGCAGAAAAGAATTGGCCAAATAAAATTAAATTTTATAAAACTGATAAAAATGAAGGATTAATTCGAGCAAAAATGTTTGGTGCTGCCAAAGCAACTGGTGAAGTTTTAGTATTTTTGGATAGTCATTGTGAAGTAAATCAAAATTGGCTTCCACCTTTACTTGATAGAATTCGAGAATCACCATCACGGTAAGCAAAAATTGCATCGTCATTTATTAAGGTGTTAAAAACTTTTGCAGAGTTGTTTGTCCAATTATTGATATTATTAGTCATGATTCAATGGCATATATTTCATCACCAGTATGTACAGGTGGATTTAATTGGGCTCTAACTTTTACATGGGATTATCCATCAAGAAATTATTTTGCTGATTCAATGAATTATATAAAGCCAATTAAATCGGCAACTATGGCAGGTGGATTATTTGCAATTAATCGAAATTTCTTTTATGATATTGGACAGTATGATAAAGGCATGTAAAAAATTTTTTGCTTCCTTGTCTGTCAATTAACCACCCTCATTTCCTTTTTTAGGAATGGATATTTGGGGTGCTGAAAATGTTGAAATCTCCTTCCGCATTTGGATGTGTGGTGGAGAATTAGAAATAGTTCCATGCTCAAGAGTGGGACATATTTTTCGTAAACGTCGGCCATATGGAACTGATGTAGATTCAATGGGAAAGAATTCCCTTCGAACGGCCCTTGTTTGGATGGATGATTATAAAGAAAAATTCTTTGAAGCACGACCTCATTTAAGGCATTTAAAAGATTTTGGAGATATTTCTGAACAAGTTTCATTACGTGAAAAACTGCAATGTAAATCTTTTCAATGGTATTTAGAAAATATTTATCCAAAAATGCTTCCCGGAAATCATCCCTTACCAGATGCAAACAATAATAATGAATTAAAAAAACCAAATTATTCCAAAAAATTTTTGGTAAGTAATTGAATATTAAAATATAGGGAGAGAGAAAAAAGAGCATTAAAAAATTCAATTTAGATTCGGTTGAATGAAACTAATCTTTGCTTGACAGGAGAAACGACCTCTGGTCGACTCATAAAAGGAGCTCGACTCTTTTTAGAGCCATGCCGGAAATTACGACGTGAACAAACTTGGCGCTTAACTGAAAATAAAGAATTAAGGCCAATGGGTTCCAGTATGCTTTGTTTGGATTCTTTAAAGGTTTTTTTGTTATATAAAAATGCTCTAAAAAGATATTTTTCTCGTTTTTAGGGGTTGAGGCTGGTAAAATGTCATAATCAAGGAGCTCATCAAGCATGGCTTACAAGTTCCGGAAAATTCTTTAATGAAGCAGCTGGGAAATGTATTAATGCGAAAAATGAAATTTCAACCATTGTTGACACAGAATATTGTTCAATAGCAAAAATATGGGTATTAGACCCAATTGTTGCTTCACGAGGCAATTAAATTTCTTTGATCTCTCACTTTTTTTCTTTCTTTTATTATGCATAATCAGTTATACAACAAAAAAATGGGTGTTTTGCATTTTATGTTTTTGAAATGTTTTTTTTTATATTTTTTCAAAAGATACATATAAAAATTTGAAATTTATATAAAAGCAGTTTCTATTGACAATTGATGTTTCTTTCTCTTTTTTTCTCTTTCTCTTTTAAATTTTTTATTTTTGCTACATCACACATCTTTAAAATAACCAAAAAAAGGATACGTTCATGTAGGAAATAGTTGTTTTTTTTTACTTCAGCTTCATTTTTTGACATGTGATCTTATTTAAAGTTATTTCGGAGAAAAGTAAGTGCCATAGTCTTCTTAATTAAAACCTTAAATTAAAAAATGGTCCTTAAAAAGAATCCATGGGAACTTTATTTTTTTCTTTTACAATCTTATTTAAAGAAGGTTTTTTTCTTATTATTTTACAGCAAAAATGGAGTTAGTTTTTATTAAATATATTTATTGCTTTTAAGATTTATTGACTCAAGCGCCCAAAAGACAAGAAAGAATAAGAAAAAAAATAACAGATTTCATTATTCATTTAAACCCTCGAGCCCCGTAAAGCAAAACACATTTCTTTTTTTTGTTTTACAAAAAACATGGCATTTCAAAAAGAGTTTTTTTTATTAGAAAGCATCTTTTTACATTATTTCCCCTGATCTGACAGCAAAAAAATTAGTATTCTGTTTTTAATAGAAATGCCTTAGATGCTTGTTTAAAAGCTTTTCCATCAATATTAACAAGCATAAACCAAGGCTTTGTTATTTTTATTTTATGTATTTTTTTGAGGAAGACACAAAAAAACAACAGTAAAAAAAAGAGTCAGTCGCATGCATGCACGTTGCAGCAGTAAAAAACTGCACATTTTTTTTGCATCGTGTCAAATTGCGGTCGACCGCATTCTTCCTTCGTTTCTTCCTTTCTTTTTTCTCTTTCTTTTTTTCTACCTCCCATCATTTCATATAGTTGTTTTCTTGTTTGTTATTTTCGAATTTGATGTGTAATTGTTGCAAATATGTTCGATGAGAATGTATATGATTGACTTACCTCTTTACTATAATAAAAAAGTGTTTTTTAACCTTCTAATTTTTTTCTATCTCTCGTTCTCGTGGTTTTTCTCATTGACAGTTTTTTACTGACAATTTTATTTTACCAATTTAATTAACTCTTATTTTTGTAGCAATTCCCTTTTTTACTTAACTATCCATCGTTTAGGGCAACATCTTTTTTCAATATACATACATATATTTTTAAAATTTTAGCATCTGTCGCTATTTGGGAATGTAATCATTGAATATATTTGTTTTTTTACTCTTGTTTCTAACGAAAGTGGGAACGAGCTCTGTTTTATTTTATTTTTTTCCTTGTCTCGACGACGACACTGCCAAGGCGACTGCTCGAAAAATGCTGTTTGTTGTTGTTTTTTGTTATGAAAAAAATTCTTTTTCCCAGTCAAAAGAATCCTAAGTTTATACATACTTCCATACATCTTTTTTCCTCCTTTTCTATGTTTTTTATTTGAAAAAATAAATGGTAGCAAATCGCACTTTGGCCCTTTTATTTAAGTTGTAGTTTGTTGTAACTGATTAGAGATGACAATCTGTTTTCGATTAGTCCAAAATGTATTGAGTTGGATCTTTTTCTTCCTTTGTGACCCTGTTTTATTGCTACATTTTTTGATTTACTTCGCGTTTTTTAAAAATCGATTTTTGTTGATTTTTGTTTTATTTTCTATACACTGATGTTTAATTTACTTTCTTTTTTAGAACATCAGTAATCATGGTGCAGACCTACCAAAGTCCTGTAAGAATTTATAAACATCCATTCGAAATTGTTATGGCAGCTTATCAAAAGCGTTTTCCAACCTGCCCACAAATTCCAATTTTTGTTGGATCTGAAATTACTTCTGAATATCATTCACCTGATGGAGCCGTTGAAGTAATTGATAGAAAGTGCCAGCTGAATGTCGATGCACCATATTTAGTCAAAAAAGTATGTTTTTTTAAATATAAACATTTTTGCATCTGCTTATGTTAACACATGTTTTAGATTGCTGGTGTAGATTATGTTTATTTCAATCAAAAAAATAGTTTAGATCGTCGCAAGCGTACATTGGATATTGAAGCAACAAATATCTCATTTGCTAGTCGTATTGCTATTTTAGAAAAGTGCAATTATTATGTAAGATTTCATTAATATTCGAGATAACTAATACAATAATTGATTCGTTTTTAGGTTCATCCTGAAAATAAAGAATGGACTTGTTTTGAACAATCTGCTAGTTTAGATGTTAAAAGTTTCTTTGGATTTGAAACAACTGTTGAAAAGTTAGCTGTTAAACAATATGCTGCAAATTTGGCTAAAGGAAAAGAAATTCTTGAATTTTTTATTGAAGATTTACTTAAAAGTGGTACAACATATATTCAACCATTTCAAGATTCTGATTCAACTAGATCACCTGGTGATTCTGCAATTGATGTTTCAAAAACCGATGATGATCAGCAATCAGAAACACAAACTGAAAAAGAACCAATTGATAGACGATTAAGTACTTCTCATGCTCCAACTGCAACTCATTCAACAGTTTCACAAATTACTCGTCGTCAATCTACAACATCTGGAACCCCAAAGCCTTCAACAAGTGGTGCAACAAATGGTAATTTGGTTCATGCAACAAGTTTTGATGATCGTAAGTCACTTTGTTCCTCTATGTCGTCGTCGTCTATCTCTGATTAGGGCTTTAATGTTATTTTTTTTGCACTGTTAAGACTTATGCAACACTAATTCTATGGTTATCTATTACTAATAAATGCCTTTTTAATTTATGTCGTCTTTCATTTCTGCTAGCTTTCACGTTGAAGATAGTGCTTTCATTTTGGTAGTTTAATATTTGTCTACTACTATTATTCAAAACAAGCCGCAATGAAGATTATGAAAGATAATGAATTTACAATCCATAAATGGAATGTTTAACCTCAATGACATGGAAATTTTAGTTCAAAGTTTATTTTTTTATACGAAAAACGATAAATATCTAAAAAACAAATCTTTACGCAATACGAGCAGCAATAGACTTTAGTTAAATATTTAAAAAAATTAAAATTTGCATGTTTTTATTTAAGTGGAAGCCGTATACATGATTTAAACCCTTTTTTAATACGTAAATACAATGGCTACAGTAATCGACCAAAAACGGCAGCTTCTTATTTTTGTAATCTATTCATTTGTGATTGTTTTCTGTAATTGTTTTGCTGAATTCAAATACATTTTTAAACGTAAAAAATCACAAATAGTTTAAATTTAGTGAAGCACTGCGGCTTTCTCTTTCATACTCAGACAAATCAATTCAAATTTTTTTCAAATCTTATATTTCATTTTAAACCTGAGCAATTTTATCGCTCTTCTTTCAATTCTGACTGCACTTTTGTTTACACTTTTTTTTCTTACAAAAAAATCCATTTCGCACTGACTTACTTTACTTGTTTACACTCTACGCATATAGTTGTATTTCGAGCTTTATCTCACATAATTTTCGGGAACTGTTAAAAAAACTTTCTTCTCTTCTGTTTATTCTTAGTTTTGTAATATTTCACAGCTTTTTTATTGTTACTTTTTTTTATCTGCCGATAATGTAAGAGAAATTTCTTTTCTTCTTTTGTTTTGTGTTATGTTTTGGGGATTTATATATTAGAATTTGGCTTATGTTGGAGCGTAGATATGGGAAAAATGGTAGAACACGCCGAAATGTTCGTTTTCTTATAGCTGAATCAAAACTCGAAGCAGAATATATTCGTCGATTTCTCGGTCAATTAAATCCATTGGAAGAAAGTCGGCTATGTGAATTAAAATATGGTTTACAAACTGCTCATAAGGGAAAGCTACCAAATGATGCACATTTATTACGATTTTTACGTGCTCGAGATTTTGATGTTTCAAAAGCACGTGATATGGTTATTAATAGTTTGCTGTGGAGAAAACAACATAATGTTGACAAAATTCTTCATGATTTTCAACCACCTCAAATTTTGCGTCAATTCTTCCCAGGTGCTTGGCATCATCATGATAAATTGGGTCGTCCATTATTTGTTATTCGACTTGGAAATCTTGATGTTAAAGGTCTCCTTCGAACTGTTGGACTTGAAGCACTTGTTAAGCTTACCCTTCTTATTTGTGAACAAGGTTTAGCTAAAACTGAAGAAGCTACAAAAGCTTTGGGCCAACCTATTAGGTATCGTTTACATATTTTTATTATTAATTTTTTTTAAATAAATATTCTATTTCAGTGCATGGACAATGCTTGTGGATTTAGAAGGGCTTAGTATGCGGCATTTATGGCGTCCCGGTGTTCAAGCCTTATTACGAATTATTGAAATTGTTGAAGTAATTTCTTCTTTTTTTGAATATTATTTGGAAAAAATCTTACCGTATCTTTTGTAGGCGAATTATCCTGAATGTATGGGCCAAGTTCTTATTTCTCGTGCTCCCCGTGTTTTTCCTGTTATGTGGACACTTATTTCACAATTTATTGATGAAAATACTCGTAAAAAGTTTATGATTAATAGTGGTGAATCAATTCTCAATGAACTTGGAAAATATATTGATAAACAATATCTTCCTGATTTTCTTGGTGGTCAATGTTATTGTGCTGCTCCAGAAGGTGGACATGTTCCAAAAGAACATTATCTTCCAGTTGAACAAATGGGAATGGATGGTGAAGATGCTCTCACTTCAACCTACACAACTGCACATGTTCAACGTGGTATGCCACATGAGGTTGCAGTTGAAGCTCCAATTGTTGGAGCTGTTCTTACATGGGATTTTGATGTTCTTAAAGGTGAATGTGAATTCCTTATTTATCATACAAATAAAAAGCTTCGACAAACAACCCCTCAATCTCCAACAACTCTTAATCCTGTTGAACGTGTAACTGCTGCAATTGGTTCTGTCACAACTTCATCAAGCAATATCACAGTTGCACTTGATCCTGAATTGAAGCTCAATCAAGATTTAACGATTCAAGAACGACCAGTACTTTTTTGTGAAGGTGATTCTATGCAAGGTTCACACTATTGTCATAAACCTGGTACTTATATTCTTCAATGGCGACAAGCTGAACAACAATCCAATCAACCCTCATCTGCCTTTGATTTTAGTCTTTCAAGTCATAAAGCAAAACTTATGTTGTATTATGAACTTCTTGATGCTCATGGTTTTCAGTAAGTTGAACATTTTTTCTGCATGAATTTATTATTTTTTTAATTATTATTTTTTAGTGGATCTGTTGCAAGTTTGGAATCATGTCGTTCATCATTTAGTTCTCTCGTAAATGCAGGTATTAATCAGGCATCTGTTCCTAATACTCCATTATCTCATAAAAAAGATATTTCCATTCCTGGTCCTTCATCGTCTAAATTAAGATAAATATAATATTAAAAAAATATATTTTTGCACCAATTTAAATATAAATTAAGTGTCTTACTGTATTTTTACTGGTCCTAAAATTTTTTTTACTCCGGGCTTTTTTTATTGTTTCATTATTTTTGGGCATTTTTTAATTCAATGCTTTCGACCATTTTTTCTTCAATTGATGATATTGCTCGTATGTGCAATTTTTCTTTTCGTCTCTCTAAATATTCTTTTTGTTTTTGACATAGTAGTAATTGTAGAATGGGTTGTATGACTTCTTTTTGTAATATTCATATATTTATATGCTTTTCTTTGTTTTTTCTTCCAAAAAACTGTATTGCTGAAAAAAATAATAGAAAATTAGAAAGCGTTATTCTTTAGAGATTTTTATTAATATTTTTGTCTTTGATTTCGAATTTTTTGTTCGCTATAAAAGATACTAACTATATTGTATTTGCATTTTGTTTTGAAAAATAAAGCAACGCATAATTTTTTTCTTTTTAAAGATTTAAACAAGTAATGAAAACAAAATTGCTTTCTGGATTTGGTAATTTAATTACCGAATCTTCAAAAAAATGTTCATGGATGAATTTCGTATATCTTTTTTTCCTTGTGCCGTTTTTTTAGTTTTTAAATAGCTCTTTTCAAAAGCTTTTTGTTAAGCTTTTTATTGATGCGGATATGCTTTATCCTGGGAATGATAATAATCAATGTTGAATGATCGTTTTTTTTATCAAAAGATTCTTCCATTACAAAATCTTCTATCACAAAAGAATGTATATAATATTTTTGAGAGAGAGAATAAAGAATAACAAGCGCTGTTGTCTTATAGTTGCGGACAATGACAATGAAAATGAAAAAAAAATAAAATAAGAAAGAAGAAGATGAAAAATGTTAAAACTGCTGTCTGCAGTAAGGAAGTAGTAGCAACAGCAGCAGTACCTCTGCGCATCTTTTTTAGAAACCCTTTGGTTTAGTACTTAGTGAATGATGATGATGATGATGATTGAGCTCAGTGTATTTCCTTCACTTTGCCTCGTTTTTTTATTTTACATGGGGTGGTTTTTTTTGAAACATTAGCTTTTTTTGTGTAATTATCTTTTTTTTCTTCTACTTCTTCGCTCGTGACAACTTTTTCAAAGTTATTTTTTTCGATTAACTTTTTTAAAACCTTTAATTTAATTAAGGTTCTGTTGTTTTCTTAAAATTCTGTGAATAATTCTTCTTTTCTTCAAAATTTTCTTCTGTTTTTTGTAATTTTATTAGTTACAAAAATCTTTCTCTCAGGATGGAAACTAATGAATTGTTAGATCCCAATGAAACACATTTTTATGAGGAGCCGATTCTACAAAGAAATAAATTTTTTCGACCTAAAATTGGATCAAAAAGGCAGCGGAATCGTCTGGTTCAAAAATATGGAATCTGTAATATTTCTTTGATAAATGTACCAAAACAATCTCGAAAATATTTTCGGTTAGCTTTCTTTTCATTTTTTTACACTCTTGCAAAACAGTAGCATTAAAGCCTTTACCGTAATTCCAATTCCTTAAAACTAATCCTGCTTTTAATTCATTTTTAGAGACATCTTTACAACAGTAATTGAAGTAAAATGGCGATGGTGCCTTGTATTTTTTTCAATGTCATTTATTTTATCATGGTCACTTTTTACGGGAATTTATTATTTATTATGTATGTATCATGGCGATTTAGAGCATGAAGCAGATGATGATTCTTGGGATCCCTGCATAAGAAATGGAAATTCTGCAATAAATATTTTTTTATTCGCTTTTACTACCCAAACTACCATTGGTAATATCAATGATTGTTTTCATATATTTTTCCTTTCAAAAAATCTATCCAACAAAAATAAATATTTAAATTCCATCACGTTTATTGTTTTATACATATATCATTTTATAGGATACGGTTTTCGATATCCAACTGATGCATGCCCTCTAGTAGTTATGACAATGTGCGTACAATTTATGGTTGGTGTCATGTGCCAAACATTGATGGCCGGTGTAATTTTTGCAAAATTAGCACGACCTATTAAACGTGCTGCAACTATCATGTTTAGTAAGCATGCAGTTATTTGTATGAGAAATGGAAAACTTTGTTTGCAATTTCGTGTTGGTGATATGAGAAAAAGTCTTTTAGCAGAAGCACATGTTAGACTTCAAGTACTCTTTTTTTATTATTAAATCAAAAACATTTTTTCCACAAAAAAATTAGTCAAAAGTTTTTGTAGATGATTAAAAAATGTATTACGCTGGAAGGTGAGACGCTGCCCTTTCATCAATTTGATATGAATGTTGGGTACGATAGTGGTCTTGACAGAGTTTTTGTAATATGGCCAATTACAATATGTCATGAAATTAATGAAGATAGTCCATTGTATGAGATGAGTAAAGAAACATTAGCAAGATCAAAATTTGAAATTATTGCATTACTGGAAGGTGTCGTTGAATCTGTAGGCTCAACAACCCAAGCAAGAACAAGTTATTTACCAGATGAAATTTTATGGGGAAAAAGGTATGTGAAATGTCATAAAAAAGAGAGTTTTTAATAGCTTTTTCTTTAAAAATACAGGTTTGTAAAATTATTGACACATCAACGTGAAAATGGTCAATACAAAATTAATTTGGAAAAATTTCATGATTGTGTAGATATTGAAGGCACTCCAACTTGTAGTGCAAAAGAATTGGATGAAATGGAATCATCAATGGCAAGTAGTTTAGTCAATATCCCTCCACATATTGCCTTACAGCTAGCAAGTAAAGAAGGATCTGAGATTGACTTTGATACTGCGAATGCCTTGAGGCAGCGATATCAAACAAATAGGATAACAATTGAATCAGATGATGATGATGATTTAGATGCACCTCTTAGGCCTGTTTATCCCGTATGTTTTTGAAAATTGGATTTCAAAATTATCCTTTTAATTCAATATTTTTTAGAGTAATAGCTTTTCGAAAAAGCTTTCAACCCCTGATAGCGAAATTCGACGAAAGCAATCCCAACAAATTCGAAGGGGGCCAGATTTGTTTTGATTTCGTTGAGTTTTTTTGTTTCATTGTAATTTAGTTTATTCTTTTTTATTGCCATGTCTTTTTTTCAATAAATGAAATTTGATCAATGATTGACATTTGTTTATTCAAAAAAATAATAATGCATTCAAATGTTTCGAAAAACAAAGGATTCACTTTTGATTGTTTGGTCAAAAAATGGCAAGTGCAATTGCAGCATTTAATATTTTACAATTATTAACTTTACCAACTGCTCAAGAAGTTAATAATGATTATTCTCAATTTAATAATAATTATAATCGATTAATTAGTAAACTCTTTGATACCCGGACATATGAAAGATGGAAGCCATCTGATAAACCTGTAAATGTTGGAACTTTTATTGTTGTTGATCATGTTGAAAATATGGTAATTAAAATACTGTAATCATAAACTACTAATTAATTTTAGGATGAAGTGGCACAAACTCTGACCTTTCATGGAACTTTGATTATGGTAATTTTTTGTTTAAATTAAACATTTTATCTCTGAAATTCTAGACTTGGAGAGATACAAGACTTGTATGGGAACCTCAGGATTACGGTAATTTAAATCAAACCTATATTTCGCTAAATATTGCATCCATTTGGACACCTCCTGTTTACTTTAGAACTTTGTAAGACTTAATTTTTAATTAGTTAGCTTTGTACATATGGTGATTTCAGAGTTCGAGCAACATCGAAAGTGTTACAGTATCATAACACTGAAATTGCTTTGGACAATACTGGATTTCTAACAACAATAACAGGGATAAGTGTTATGACAGAATGCAGAATGGATTATTCCAATTATCCCTTTGATAATCAAACTTGCTCAGTTTTATTTGTTTCTCCATTAATGAATTCTGAAAGGTGCAGGTTTCAGCATTTTTACTTAAATTTGTAAACCGTTTTTTAGAATGGTATTTACTGAAGCTCCAGTTTTTGTTAAAAGAGATTCATTATATGGTGCACAAGAAAATAATATGACTTCAGGAGCTTATTTTGATGTAACTGCCTTAAAATCCGAAAGATATTACTACCACCCTTATGGCACAACAAAAAATGAAACAATTTCGTGAGAAAATACTTTATCTGTTTTTCATTTAACATAAATCGTTTTAGCCGAATATTTGGTCCTGGAAATACAAGCACATTTTTACGTTTTGAATTATCCCTAAAAAGAAATGCAAATTATTACATGGCACTTATCGCTTTGCCATTGTTAGCTTCATCAATGTTAGTTTTAATTAATTGTCATTTACCAAAAAAGTAATTGTTACTTCCCTTTAGATCTGCTTATGTTGTTGCAAGTATGAGTCGTTCAGCTGTGTCCCTTGTCTGGCTATCAGTTTGCCTCGTAATGCAAGCATTGAATATTGTTCGCATGGTTGGAAATCTTCCTCCCGATTACAATACAACCCCTTTTTGTGGTAATTAATTTGGAATTGTCATGCCGATTTAAAACATTACTTTTTAGCTAAAATGGCTGCCTTCATTTTGGTTCAAACCCTTTTACTTTTATTATATCGATTTATGATGATCTTCTTATACAATTATTACAGAAAAGAATTTGATAAACGAAAATTAGATCGAATGCAACAAATTGAATATTTATTGTGTGTGATTTTGGCTTTGAGTGGAATAATCAATTTTTGGTATCTTGTTTTCTGATTTTGTTTGAGGCATTGTTCCATTTCCTGTTGTTGTTGATGTTGCTAAAACACAATAATTATTCCATAAATTTTGTCGATTAAGTAATTTATATAAATCTTGATTTGTTTGTTGTGATTGATAAAAAGTATTATTATTATTATTATTATTATTATTTGATCGTTGAGTAAAATGTGAACAATCAGGTAAATGTGGTGGAATATTATTTCCTTGTCGAAATTTTGTTTTGTAACGACGATTTTGAAACCAAATTTTAATCTAAAATCAAATCTATGACTAAAGAGATACGGTAGAATAGAAATAAAATTACCTGTTGTTGAGTTAATCCAAGTAAAGCTGCAAGTCCAGCTCTTCGTTCAGGAGATACATATCGATGACAACGAAATTCAGCTTCAAGCCAATGAACTTGAATTGCAGTAAATGAAGATCGGCGACGTTGTTTTTGTTTAAAAACAATTTTGGAAGGAGTATTACTATTATCATAACTACCATTATCATCACATAATAGCTTTTCAATCGAAAAATTTGTTGGTTGTTGTAGATGAGACATTGCAACAACTTTATCGAATGTGAAAAAGTATGAGTTTTGACAAGTGTTGCGAATTAACAATCTCGTCAAACATCTGGAGGATACGATCATCGCTTTTCTTTTTTGTTGTTCTCTTTCTTTTATTCAAATAACAGCAAAGTCGCTAATGATTTCGGCATCGCTTCAAAGGCCGACCATAAAGTTGTACAAGCAATTTGTCATCACATATGGTTGGCAGAAATATGAAGAAGGAAGGTGTTAAGAATGACTTTTAGATACTTCCGGACATAATAACATTATTATTGTGGATTTTTTTATTACAAATATCAAGGGTGGAACAAAAAACGATAAAAAATAAAAGGGCAAAAAGGAAGAGTTAAGTATAGAATAACTTTTATTAACTATTTGACATAACAAACTTAAGCTTGTTTTTGCAATAAAAAACATAAAAATAAAAAAGAGAAAGAAATTACACTCCACCCCTATTTTTGTTACCAAAAAGATGTTCAACATTTGTAAGGATGCTGTTGAAGCTGAATGGATCATCAGGATTTGTGCAACGTGCGCCAAGAAGTGAATCCTAAAATAAATTTAATGAGTAATTAGTTGAAAACCTTTGAAGAATAAAGTTTAATTACATTTTGAACAAAACCACATTTGCATTGACAAATACCGAATCGACATTCAGCAAAATTTGGGCATTGTTTGTTGCTTACACACCGTTCACCAAGTGAAATCTTTCCTAAACATTTATCAACGATTGCCACCTCTTCAATATTGCAAGTTTTTTCACATGTCGGAAAACGGTCATCATTCGTCTGAAAATATAATTGTACTAACATTTAAAAAATAAATTTGCATACAGCATGAAAGCCAGGTCGGCATTCACATGTACCCAGGGTACAACTCATTGCAACACCACCTTCACATTGTTCATCAGTTTGACATGGGTCATCTCTATGGGCAATACTTAAACATTGCCCATTAATGTATAATGGAGTTGGATCTCTACATGGCCGGGGGCAACATAATGATGTCTTCCAACCTGGTTCACTAATAGTAAAACAGAAATGAGTCAACGGACGACATTTTTGATCTTCTGGTGCGCTATTATCGCATGATTGACTTAAATCTGGTTCTCCGTACGGACATCGCAGTCGACAGCAATGACCAATATATGGGCTTCCATATGTGACACATCGAAATCCAATTGGACAACTATCTGTTGTTGCAGCATTATCAAGCATATCAATATCATTAAGAAATAAACGACGGCATGATTGATGTGGATGCATATTATCTGGGCAAACTGCATAACATTTATTTCTCATCAAATCTCGGGCAGTACCAGGTGCACATTGACAAGTTCCACCAAGGCATGAAGTAAATGGATCAACGCAATGACTCTCTTTTTCACATTGTTGTCCCCAATGTGCAACTCTTGTACATTCAACTCCATAAAGTTGTTGACCAGCGGGACAAGCTTAAATAATAATTTAAGCAAGAAAAATTGAAATAAAAAACTTACGAACAACACATTTCCCATTCACAACACTACCACCCCAGCATTCACATTTTCCATCCCGACATAAAAGTGGTGGCTTACAATCACGTTGACATGAATCACCAATATTGCTTGGAGCTTAAATTTTAATGTTGTAAGCAAAAAAAAAATATCTTTGGGCGACAAACCTAATCTGCAAACCGTTATTCTATCGTTTACATCATATTCTTCAAAATTTGTTGGACATGTACATCGGCCTTCTCGGCATACGGTATTTGTCCCATAGCATTCTTCATCAAATAAACATTTACTTCCAACTAATTTTTCTAAAATTTATTTCCCTTTAAAAACTTTCATCCATTAAAAATTTGAATATCACATACGTGTACATGGCACCCCAAATGTCGCAAAAATACTTTGTACATTAAATAACAATATCTGACAAAAGGTAAAAATAAAAATTTTAAAAAACCAATGTTTCATGACTGAGTTTTTGCCTTCTGGTCAAGGGCGGGTCGTGACGATCTTATTGATTTCTGTTTGATGGAGGAAGAAGAACATCTATATCTATCTATCCCCCCATTTTCTTCCCTTCTTCTTTTTTTACATTCATCCATTTGACGCGGATGCTGGTTGCGCGAAATATAGATAGAAAAAAGAACCACCAGATCACTTCTATTTGCCGCTCTGATCGATTCAGATTTGGAAAAAAAGATAAATGAAAAAATGGAAGGGGTTTTGAGGAAATAGGTCAAATACAAATTTTTGTCAATTCAGTGTTTAAAATTTTGTTTATTTAATCATTTTTCATAATTTTATAAAACATTACATCAACATTAAACAATGGCAGTACTTTTGTAAAAGTAAATGCTTTGTGCACCTATTTTGGTAAAAAAAATATTTTTAATACTCTTTAATAAATTATTAATAAACAAAATTTAAAAAAAAGAAACAACAAAGATTAATTTAAAAAAAGGAACCAAAGTAGTTTATCATTAATAATATTATTATAATAACCCATAAATAAAAAATCAGCAATGAAAAACATTGCCATTAATGCACTGTGGTGGTTTTTAAATGCTTAAAGTTCTGCAGGATCATGCTTTTGAAGTTGTTCCCCGTAATCAGTGGCCTGTGATCCAACAAATGTATCATAATGCGTAATAATTTCTTCAGGGCTAAGCTTTCCATCTTTATCATCATCAGCAATACCAACCAAATGCTTAGCTTCTGCATCAGCATGATCAAAGCCAACAGGCATAATCCAATCACGCATTTCATCTTTATTCAATTTTCCATCAGCATCTTTGTCACGATGTTCTTGGAACATTTCACGTTCAGATGCAACCCAATCAGGTTCTTTGCCATTTAATTCTGGATAATCATCTGGTCTATACATATCTCCAATGTATTCTTCAAGACTAACAAAACCATCCTTATCCTTGTCAATATCTTCAACAGTTTCCTATGAAAAGTTCTTTTAAATATACTCTATTAAAATCGAAGAATAATTTACTTGAACAACGATATCTCGCATATGATCACAATCTTCTGGATGCATAAAGCAGCCATATTCAGTTCGATCAAGCATTCCATTGGAATCATAATCTGCAACCTTCCAACGACGTTCATCCCGAGTAATCATCTTAGAATATTCAGGGGAAAGTTCTTGGCCTTCACCATCTGAAGATCCATAAACCATTTCACTAAAATTTTACAAACTTTTATTTATATCATTTGTTTATTTATTTTTATTACCGATAATCTTTCCATCCAAGTTTGCCATCTTTAATCTTTTCATCTTTATAATTTTTCCATGTTCTTTCAACATCATTATTTACGTAACGTTTTTGCATAAAATTAATATGTTCTCGAAGTTCATTTTCTTCAACAAATCCATCACCATTTAAATCCATTTTTGGAACCAATTTACTGTAAAATTATTATTTCATCATCATTTATATATTGCTTTATGATTTTTGTTTAAAAAAAGAAATTTTTATTGATGTTTTAAGTCTCAAAGTTTATTTACTGCGCAAGAAAGTAGCATAAAAAATTTGTGAAAGCTGTCAATCATTTTTAAATGGCCTTTAATTGTGCAGTTACATCTTTTTTTAAAATAATTCCTTGTTTTGTTTATTGAGAATGAGTCTGCTATAAGCAAAAAGGGAAAAATATAAATTATTATTATTATTATTGGGCATTCCCTCATTTTTTTCTCATCTTTTTTTAAACAAAAATTGTATATCGACAAAAAACATAACTTTCTCTCATATTTTTTTCACTTGTTGAACAACAAAGCAAAGTGTTGTTTAAGGAAGAAAAAAAAAGATGTTTGATAAAAGGGTGTGCACTGATAATAACAATTATAATGCTTCTCAGACTTACAGAAATCAGAGCAATAATGATGTTAAGAAAAAAATGAAAGGAAGAAAAAGAAGAAACTTACGCAAGTCGTTCCTTGCTTTTTTCAGGTGTAAGCTGATCATATTCAGCAGCAGTATCTTTTCCAAGAAAAGCTTCATGGTCAAATTTGGCGTCGTGTTCATTGCCCTTAAAAATTTATTTATGTTTAAAGTTATCAAGTTCTTTTTTTTCTTTCTCTCTCTCTTTAAATTTTTACCTTAAAATGGTCTTTGTCGGAAAGAGCTTCTGGATGATTGGCAGAAACAAGATAAACTCCCAAACAGAGAGCAAAAATGATAGTATTCCTCATGGCTTCTTCTTTTTTTTATGACTAATGGTATATTTACCTACAAAAGAAAATTCATTTTAAAACTTTTTAAAACAACTGAACAGAAAACTTTTGTCAGAAAAACGCGTTCAAAAAGATAAAAGTGACTGACAAATGAGAAAGAATGAATAGGCTTATGGGGTTTATTTTAAATTGGTTGACCTTAGGGCATTTTCTTTTGTTAAAACAAAAGGCTGAGTTGGAACATTGGCGGTTTTAAAAATGATTGGGGCAGTCTTTCAGAAGTTTTTGAGGCGAAAGACAGATGGTCCTTTTTTTTCTTTTCCTTCTTTTCTTTCTTAAGTAAAACTTGGCAAGTGTGTGTCGGATGTGTACAACAGCAGCAGCACCAGCAAATGCACGCAAGGGCGCGCTTATTCCGGGGGCTTGCGCTGTCCACTTAACTATGGACAGTGAAAAAAAAGAATCGAAAATAGAAATATTAAAAAAAGGAAGAAAAGAGAAAAAACTTTCTTGCATCTTTTTGTTGAGCGCGGCAGTGGCAGTTTGGGGTGAAATAAAACTATTGGACTGCGAGACTCTCATCGACAAACTGATCTCTTTTTGAGCGACAGCTGCCTTATTGTCTAAGTTTTTTTTAATAGAAGGAAGAAGTGAAGCAAAAAAACAAGAGAGTTTTGTCAAAAAAAACGTGAAAAAAAGAACAGTTATGTAAAAAAATTACAGCAATCATAAGTGTATACTGTAAACAAAGATATGCCAAAACAAATTATTGTATTCAATTGTCTTGTTTTTAAAATAAAGGAAATGCTACAAGGTTACGTTTTTATAGATGAAATATTTGTCATCGACCCATTTTGAATGCCTGATCGAGAATGTTCTCCTTTAAAATTTTCTTTACTTTTTTTCAAAATTAGGGCATTAAAATGTTTTCTCTAAAAATTGACAAGGCTCAAGGGCATGTTCTTCTCTTTTCTTTCATTCTCTGTACGTGTACATTATTCTTATTTGCACAAAGATGAAACAAAATCAAATTTCAAAAGTATTAAGATTAATTTATTGTGATTGAACAGAAAAATAAAATGAAAAAATTGCAAAAGAAAAAAGTTTGAAAAAAAATAACAATTTTAAACTAGCAAAAAAAAGCAAAGCAGCAATCTCTTCATTTTCCTTCCAAAAAACAGCAAGCATTGTGTGTGGTCTTATTTTTGCTGCATTTCTTCTTCTTTGAAAAAAACAGAACAGACAAAAATTAAAAGTTTATGCAAAACTGTTTTTTGACAAAAAAAATAACTATTGGCGACAGAGGTATCTTTCTGATATCAAATCAATTGCATTTTTTGATACATTTTTAAGTGCTTAAAATGCTTTACATTCTTTCATTGGTAAAAAAAGTTAAGAAAAAAATGAGTAATTTCCAAATGTATGCATATGTTCGTTCCTCCTTCGTTTTTTTACATTGATGATGAACTTTCATTGAGCCAGCCTTAAAAGGCATAAAGGAAAAAAACAATTTTGATGAGTTTTATCACATGATAAGCTTTAAAGTTAAAAAGCAAAAGTAATAAAAAACACTCCCTCCAAAGCAATGATACACCTTATATGATTTTCATTTCAAAAAAGAAGAATGCTTAAATGTTAGTTTTTGCTTTTTCTTGTCATATTAAACAGTTCAGATTTGTTCTTCATCTTTTCCTCTTTTTTTCATGTCTTCTGGTTGTCATCCTTAAAACTTAAATTTGATGCACAAAAACAACGTTTTACCATCTTTTTTTGTGTCATTTTCATCATTAAATCACATCACTTTAACAATCCTTCCTTGCCATTTTTGAGGTAATTTGCACAGAGTCTTCAACCAAAAGTGAGGATGATGGTGATGATGATAACAGGACTTGAAGCTCTCCGGAACAAAGAGGAAAAATTGATTATTAGTCTTGAATTTAAGGAAAGAAAGTCGTATTGTTCGTTATCAGTTATGTAGAGTTTAGCACACAAATAATTCATTTACCTTTTGTCTAATTGTTGAAGCAAAAAGCTTTTTTTTGCAACGTGAAACAACACAATACAGTTTTTTGTACAATTTTTTTTCCTTCTTCGTCTTTTTAATTTTGCTAAATTTTTAGTGTCTTTGACGACAATCAATCATGGTATCTCCAAATGAAGATGGTAAGGATTAAATATTGTTTAGGAAAGATTTTATAAAGCTTGCATTTTTAGATTTGATGAGTCAAGTTTTTGCTTCTGTTCAACTTCCGGAAGTAAAATGGACAACTGAAAGTCATGAAGTAATTTATTTTATTTATGTTATTCAAATTTCTTTATTTTGCTTTTACAGACTCATGAAGTTATTCGTAAAACTGTTACTGTAAATGACGATGGTGAACAGCATGTTCATACTGAACATTATCATTACAATAATCATAATGGAGATGAACATGAATCTGAAGATGAACATCATCACGTCGAACATTCTGACAATCATGGGTATCACGGCAAAGCTGACGAAGATTTAGTTTCTCAAGTCTTTTTCAATCGTCCAACCGTTGAAACATTTAGAGTTGAAAATGGTGTTCCTGAAAGTGATGTATGTTGAAATTGAATTAGCATTATTATATGGAATATTCAAATTTATAGGATGCTAGTGAACGAAGCAGTTCTCGAATGTCTCATCATTCTCACCATTCTCATCATTCACATCATTCTCGCCAAATGAGTGAATCTGGAGGTAACCATCACATGCTTGCACGTGAACATGAACTTGAAAACGGTCATTTAAATAAAAAGGTTCTGGAAACAGTTCCAAATAAAAGCCAACAACAAGACAGTATCATTGCTGAATTAAAGAAACAACAATCTGGACTTGATGATAGTTCCAGCGATGATGAGACTTTAAAAGGTGATGATGATGATCGGCATGAAGAGATGTGGCATCATGAACCCCATGAAGAAGAGCATATTGTTCATTATGAAATGCCACCTCATGAACCTCCCCGCGATTATGAAAGTCATCGCAGTTCCATCGCACATTCTGACCACAATGTCAAACAAAAACAAACTGAGCATGGTAAACATTAATTTTTAAAATGTTAAAAATAAAATTCGAATTTTTTAGCAAATTATTTTAACACCTTCAACCACGATAATCATTCTCAACGCTCAAATTCTGTTCACAGCGAAGCTGGTCATCATGTTTATCAAGTTCCACCAAGTCATCATTCTAGTCATGATTCTATTCCAAATTATCAACCACCTCCTCCACCCCAACAACCTGCAACAAGAGATTCTCGAGCATCTTCAACTTCCACACTTCGAAGTGATCGGGATATTCGAATTGTTACAAATCACACTCCACCAGCCCCACCTCCACAACCAACATACGATAATGGATATGATGCTGACGAACCTGCCCATAGAGGTGATCCTAAAGGCATTCACACTTATCGTGAATATGGAACTCATGGACATCGTCGCTCAAATGCTTCTGAAGTTAGCTCAGTTGATTATAATCGTGAAAGCTTCACTGTTGGTGACATTGAATACATTCAAGAAAAGCCAAAAGCTCGTGCAAGAACTTCAACTAAACAAAGCTCAAAACCAGCTCATCTTGATCATCATGATCATTACAGCAACCATCAAGAACAACGCTATCGAACTGATACCAAACAAAGTGGCATTTCTCATCATCATCATGAAGCTGAAAAAACCGTGCATCACTTCAACCCAGTTAAACGACAAAGCTATACTCCACGTGGCTATGCTGGACAATTTGTTCCGGCTGTTGATGACTCTCCAATTGCTCCTGTTAGCCATTTAGCTGATCATTATGGAGGACGTAGTCATGCAAATAAAGCATTATTCTTCCCACACAAACATGAAGAAGCTGAAAAAATTGAACAACATCACTCACGTGCAAGCTCTAAACGTGGTTCTGATGTTTCCTCTGTTCATTCATTGAAACGTAAATTATTGATTTTTTTAAACCTTCTTTAATGTTAGCTTTTAGATATTGGAAATAAAAATGAACGTTCAAACACTCAACATAGTGTTTCAAGTCAAGTTTCAATTGGTAAAGGAACTCATAAGCGTCGAGATTCAACTGATTCAGTTGGAACTCAACGTACCGCAATTGTTGATAAAAACCCTGGTAAATATGATTCTATTCGAGTTGTTAAAAACGTTCGAAGCTATAAAGAGTTTCTTGATGTTTGGAGTCAACGTGAAATTGAAGAAGCTACTGAAGAAGGTCCTATTCATGCAGAACCTATTCCTCGTCCACGTTACAGTATTTCTGCTCGTCATGTTTATCCTGATTCATTAAAAGCTGTTCAAAAACCTAAAGAACGCCCATCATTACATAGTGCAACCCTTCATGGTACCCCACTTCGTCCTTCTGAACATTTGAATGAACATTCAACTCCTGGAAAAGTTGATAAAGCAACTTCGTATCATAATTTGCATCTTATTGGTGATGATAAAAGTCGCCGATCCACATTTGTTGGAGAACAAAAAAGTCGGCGCTCAACTGTTGTCGGTGGTGAAGATAAAAGTCGAAAATCAACATTCATTGGAGAACAAAAAAGTCGACATTCAACATTTGTGCCAATTCAAGAAGAAGATGAAGTAACTGAAATTCATCATCATCATCATTATCATATTAATGGTGGAACAGAAAGTATTCCAAAAAGCCGTAAATCTACTTTAAAACATATTGATGTTGATGAACATAAGCATGAACATGAAAATCATCATCATGATCATCATGAAAATGATGATGATGATTATGAAGTTGATATTCATCATCTTCGTTCTGTTTTTGAAACTGATAATGAACGTTTAAAATCCCGTCGTGCATCGATGCAATCAACTGCATCAGGAAAAAGTTTTGCACCAATTCCTATTGTTCCTGCATCACATCGTCAACCATACGATAGTGGCTTACGTTATTCCCGTCGGCGCCGTTAAAAAAAATCTTTCTTTTTTTTTATCTTAATTTCTTTCTTGTTGTATTCAATTTCCATTTATCATTAAGTAGTTATTTATCACTTATAGTTTATATCAGTTCCTGTTTCTAAAACTCTTCATCTTTTTTTTTCATTCTATATATTTTTTTCAATTATTTGTTCTTGCTCTACTTTTTTCTTTAAAACTGTTAAAAAAAACAAATATCAACATCTTTTTTATTATATTTTATTTTGGCTAAATCGATAACGGCACTCCAGCGATTCACAGCACGAACGTGTTATTTTTTATATATCATTGTAAAAGAATAAATTTTTAAAAACGATTATTAATGTTTTTTTTAAATGATGAATTTTCATCATCAAGACGACAGATTTTAAGTAAACAAGAATGACAAAAAATAAAAGAGGCAACAACAATGAGTGACTGATTTTTTTATTCAGATTTTATTGACCATTAGCTTGTTCAATTTTTTGAAGAGTTGTAAGAATGTCATGCATATGATCAATACGTCCTGCGGAACGACCAAATCGAACTAAAATTGCAATAAAAAAGGATGAGTAATCAGAAAAATTCTGATAAAAGTCCCTTACCAAATGGTTGTGGAGCGCCATTTCTTTTTGCTTCAGCATAATCAGGAATTAAAGGAATGTCATCAAGAGTTGCACGCTTTCCAAATCTTACCAATGCATTCCGCATTCCAGAAGATCTTCCAAAACGAACTAATGCATTTCGCATTGCTCGTTTATCATATCTTTAAAAATTTATTAACATTTCGCTTCCAAACTACAGTACCCAAATAAACTTACGATGAAAATTCATCATCATATTGAGCATTGGCAACAATAGCCAAAATGGCAATAACTGCAACAATCGACAAAACAGAGGATTGCATATTTTTGAAGCTTCGAAAACTTATTTTTTCTTTTAAACAAAAACTTTGCAAAAGCAAATTTGAAAGCGAATCGAATGAGCATAAGCATCCAAGATCTTTTGCTTAAATACTCTTTTTTAATGCCCCCATTAATTCGTCATATTCCAAAAAAGTAATATCCCCCACAGAAAATATCCTTAGGCAAAACGTTTATGAAAAAAAAATTTGCTAGAATATTGTGAAACAAATGCAAATAACTAAATTTATAATTAAAGTTTACATTACGAAAAAAATAGAGTGTAAAGAAATATATATTAAAAATGGGCTTGAAGTTCTTCCTCATCGTCACGATGTTGTTGTTGAGATGATAAATTACGATATGTCATTTGTGAAAGATCAAGTCGAATAACTTTTTGAGGCCGATATGTATAACAAAGAAATGCAATAATTCCAATTAATACTGCAACAAAAAGTATTGTGGGCCAAAAAACACCATTTGAATCTGGTATAGTATTATCAATACAAATTGTACCCGAAACTGTGGTGAATGATACATTTACTAATTCTGGAGGACTTGCACATCTTAATTTTTTTAAATTAACAGTGCCAAACTGATGAATAACTTACGTAGGGATACCAGGAGAAAACATTTTGTACAACGAAAGATCATTGATAAGCCAAGCCATTGAACAATCGCATGCCAATGGATTATTTCTAGCAATGGCGAACTCTTTGACCGCTTCCCAGTTTAATAATTTTTCTGGAAACACTGTTATATTTGTCGTAGAAATATATAATTGTTTAATTTGTGGTAATTTTTCGTTTGTTAAACTACCAAAAGCATTTTCATGAATATGAGATAGTTTTTTGCAATTCCATAAACCAATCCATTTAAGATTTGGCAATCCACAAAATGCACAATCATTGATAACGGCAAGTTTGGGCATTTCAAAAAATGAAATGTGACTTAAATTGCTATCTTTGTTAAATGCATTTGTAATGACACTTTCAATAAGCGTAACCGATAAATCCAAAGTACCAAGATGTGGAATGGCATTTAAAGCTTTTGGAACAGATGTTAAAGGATTACCCATTAAAATTAATTCTCGCAGATTTCTAAAACTATGCAAAGTTAAGTTTTACAAAAAATTAATTACTTTAAGTTTTCAAAGATGTCATCATCCAAAGTCGTAATATTACATGATCCAAGATGTAAAGATTCCAAATTTGCAAGAGCCTCAGGAAACATGTCTTTATTAAGTTCGATTATTGGATTAGCACTGATGAATAAACTTTTCAAATTATGCAAATAACCAAAAGTTGTTGGGGAAAATGTTTTTAATTTATTGTGATTCAAATCCAAGGCTTGTAGGGTTTTTCCGAGCTTTTTTGTCAAAACATTTTCATCAATATCAGTTAACAAATTTTTACGCAAATCAATGGATTCTAATTTATCAAATGCGTCAAAAGCATTGTTTTCAATAGTATGAATTTGATTTTCCCAAAGCAACAAATATTTTAAAGTTTCAACATTATTTGGTATAATAAAACCCTAAAGATTTGAATAATATAATATTATAAAAGAGTAATTAATATCTTATCTCTCAACCTTTTTCACAATGTGTATCATATTTCTAGTAAAATCAGCCTTTGTAACAACAAAATCACCATCTCTTATTTTGACATAAGCATGATTAATACGTTTCCCGTTTATCAATTGTTTATGACAATCCAAAACTTCTTTTGTACAATTACAAATCGATTCTAAAAGTAAATGGTATGAATCACGATAAAGAGATGCATACCTGAACGCTTTTTTCCACATACATATATGGGCTTCATTTCTTCATTACCATCTTGACTATCAACGTAATCTTCTTTTCTTTCATCATCATCATCATCATCATTTTCAGTGTCGTCATTTTTTGAGGAATGCTTTTTGCTTTTGCTTCTAATAAAAATATCAGGCTTTTCATTTTTTCTTTCCTCAACAATGGCCGCATTTTCGTTTGTCTTTTTTCCAAAACTTAAGTCCGCCAAAAATAATAGAATTCCAACATAAATCCAAACAATTAATAGCTTCATGATGGAATTTTGATTAACATTGATAATTTTATTTTAATCAAAAAACCATTTTTAACAACCGAAAAGCTCATTGTGATAATCATTGTAATCAAAAACGAAATGATTGACAGTTAGTCCAAAACGTGCAAAAAAAGGCTTGATGACTGCCAAAGTGATAATTTTTAATGTTAGCAATTAAGAAATTCCGTAATTTTATGTCCTTCCTTTTTTGCATATGTGTTTGAGCAAAAATGTATGAATTTATGATAATCCAATGAGATTTATTATTATTCAAAACCAAATAAAAAATCATTAAGAAAACATTTTCAAACATAAACAGGTGAGAAATTACCGTAACCTTGTTGTCGAACTCTCAAGGAATAAATTTTACGTAAAATTGGTTTTCGATTTTTATAAAATATAAAAGTAACCATAAGAATAACAAAAAATGACAGAGTCCACAAAACTTTTGTTTTATTCGTTGTTGATGTGCCTTTTCCTCCACAAAATGTTCCAGCAATACTTGTAAAATATGTACCATTTAAATTTGGTGGAGTTTTACATCTGAAATTTCGGTTTTCTTTGAAAAAACCAACAAAATTCTTACTGTGGCAATGAGGTTTTTGCATAAAGTTTAGGATTATTGATCAACCATGCCAATGAACAATCACATGCAAAAGGATTATTATGTATTACCAAATCAATTGTCTTCCAGTCATATAATGTTTCAGGCAAAGTTGCAAAGTTACACTTATTAAGTGATAAATACTTCAACTTTTGAAGTTTTCGAGTCCCTGTTACTGCACCAAAAGCATTTTCGTCAATATCATGTAAATGTTTGTTTGAAGAGAGCATAAGTTTTTCAAGGTTAGAAAGACCACAAAACGCACAATCATCAATTGCAAAAAGTTTATCCATATATTGTAATTTTAAAGTTGATAAATTATGATTGCTTGGAAATGCATCAGTATTTATAACAGAAATTTTAGTTGAACTAAGATCAAGTTCCATTAATTGTGGAATATTGATAACTGCCATTGGAATAGTTGTTAAAGGATTTCCTTGTAAATCAAGTTTTTGCAACTTTCTAAAAAACATATTTTTGAATGTCACAAAATTACTCTATTGTGCTTACTTTAAATTTACAAATGTATCATCATCTAATGTTACAATATCACACCATTTCATATTCAAAGTTTCTAATTTTGACAATGATTTTCCAAAGATTCCCGAATCCACATCCAATTTTTTATTGCTACTTAAATCAAGAAACCTTAATTCAGTTAAATATTTAAAAGAATATGATGTTAAATCTTCAATTTCATTTTTATATAAGTTTAATCGAAGAAGCGTTGACCCCAGTTTTTTGGTAAAAACCTTCTTATCAATTGTTTTTAACTTGTTACCATAGAAGCCCAATTCTTCTAACACTTCAAAATCATCAAATGCTTCATCTTCAATATGTGAAATATGATTATCACTAAAATACAAGTCAACAATCGTTTTTACATTTTCAGGCAAAATGTATCCCTTAAAAATTACCATTACCAATATTGTTGTGAAACGGGTCATACCTTTTTTAAAATTGTGATTCCATTATCCCTTATTTGTACACTCTTTAATAAAAAGTTTTCTTGTTTAATCTTGAGATAAGTGGTATCCAAAATTTCACCATCAACTAATTCATGAATACATTTTAAAGTTTCATTTTCACATTTACAGATAGAATCTGAACAAGGTTTTTTTTCAAGTTACAGGTTATTGAAAATGATATACTCGTACCTTCTGCCCCATTGTCACAAACAACTATTTTCTCATCATCATAGCTTTCATCGGATTGCAAAAGGGGGTCATCACTTTCATCCGAATCTCCAAAAACAAGACCAAATAAAAGCAAGAAGTAAATAAGAATTTGTAAAATTTTCATTACGCCCCAGTTGAAAATACTACAGCTTTAATGAAAGATTTTTTTAAACATTGTTAGTATTCTGTGTTGATTTTTTTACTACCCTTAAAGCTATCAGGCTTTTATTTTTTTATCACAAAAATATAAAATTTTTTAAAATGATTGACAGGTTATTTATTTTTAAGGTACTTCCTAAAAGACAGTAAGCAATGAATATTACCGGAGCTTTCAAATTTTTTAATGTCCCCAATTAAATTTAAATGTGCTTTATTTATTATCAAAAATACATGTAAAATTAAAACCTTCTCATGAGTTTTAAAAAGGCATTACAATAATATCATAAATAATTTATACAGGGGTCGCATCAGCTCTAGGTTGAAAATCTCCTTGAAGTTCTTCTTCATCTTCATGTTCATGTTGAGAAGGATGTTGTTGTTCGGTTGTAAGGTTACTGTAACCCATTTGTGGAACCTCTGGACGATAAAGGATATTTGTGACACGAACTCGACGAGTATAAAGAAGAAATCCACCAACAAGTCCAATGACAGTCAAAAATAAAACAAAAGCCCATAAAACTGAAGAAGATCCACTTGAATTTGAAGTTTTTCCATCACAAACGGATTCAGTTGCATTCGAAAAAAATGTTCCATTTAAGGAGGCAGGTTCAGCACATCTGTAAAAGAATTATTTAATAATCAATGATAAATAGATTAAAGATTACTTCGGATTAGTTGCAAAATGAATATTTTTGTCATTTACAAGCCAGGCCAAATCACATGTGCAATTAAATGGATTTCCATGAATTTTAAGCGTCGTAACTTTTGTCCAATCAAATAATTTCTGTGGAAGAAATTTGAAAGTGCAATTACTGATATCAAATTCTGTCAAGTTGGCAACACGGAATTTTTGATCTTTTTCATTTGTTATCGCTCCAAAGGCATTTTCATTAATACTGTAAAGGTGAGAGTTATTTGATAAATCAACGGTTTTAAGATTTGGTAATCCACAAAAGGCGCAATCATCGATGCCATAAAGAAATGGCATATCTGACATACGAATAAGAGTTAAATTATGATCATCAGTAATTTGATTTGTATCTAATTCAGCAATTTCAGTGCCAGATAAATCCAATGCCGAGAGATTTGGGATCGCATTAATTGCTTTTGGGAGTGATGTGATTGGATTATTTCTTAAAGATAATTGTTCAAGGCTTCTAAAAAGGCAAACTTTGTTTAAAAACTCAAAAAAATAGTTTTGATTACGTAAGGCTTTCAAAGATATTATCATCAAGTGCAGAAATGCCGCATCGATCCAAGCTTAAAATTTGAAGATTTGCCAGAGCAGTTGGAAAAATTTTTTTGTCTAGTTTTATTCCAGGATTTCCATCTAATACAAGTTTTGTAAGCTCTTTTAGTTCTGAAAATGCTGTTGGAGGAATCTTTGTAATTTGATTATTGTCCAAAAATAATTGATGTAGTGAATCTCCAATTTTCTTTGTTAAATATCCGTTGTTGACACTCTTCAAAAGATTTGAAGATAAATGCAATTTTTTTAAATTTTCAAATGGATTGAAAGTTTTATTTTCAATTGCACTGATAGCATTATTTGAAAAATCTAACACTTCAACCTCCCAATCAATACCAGGTAAAATTGTTCCCTGAAAATAAAGAAAAACCATTTTAAAGATATGAGATTTAAAAATTATTACCTTTTCCAATTTTTTGATATGGTTGTTTTTAAAATTAGCAATTTTAACTGTAAATCGTTCATCTCGAACGTATACTTCTGGAGAATCTAATGTTGCTTTTTCACAATTTAATATATCAGTTTCGCATTTACAAATTGGATCTAAATTACAACAAAAATATTACAAAAAGATCATAGATGAGAAAATGTCAAACTTTTTTCTTTTTTATTGCAAACATATTTAAAGTCATCTTCATCCTCAGGAGAATTTGCATCTTCTGCAACTTCCTCTGATTCCTTTTTCTTGGAAGACTTTTTACTGCTTTTTTTTGGCGAATCTTCTACTTCATCACTTTGAGTATCGGATGGATCAATTTCATTTGAATCTTTGCCTTTCTTTTTTGCAATACTTAAATCCACCAAAAGTAACAAAATTCCAATAAAGATACAAAAGCGTAACAGCTTCATATCTTTTACAATGTCTTTTTCTCTTCAAGAATATTCTAAAGAAAAAAATAAAAAAAACTTTATTTTCCGGTCGATAAATATCAATAATAACGTTTTTAAGCAAACATATTATGATGGTTTGAAAAAAAACGTTAAAATTTTTTTCAAAAAGACGATAACCGATTATAACCAAAAGAGGTAACTGATAAGCACCTTTTCAACATTTGAAATGACTCTCACACTCCCCATATTTGATTATTCTAGCTAGCTTTATTGTTGTTACAGGTGTGTATGCTTTTAACAGAAGAAAAAAAAACTTTTTGAATGCTTTTTTAACTCTAAAAAATTTATGACGCAGCTCTTTTTTTGATTCTCATTTGCAGTTGAAACGCTTTTTCCACTGTCATTTGATTTCTTTTTTATTCTCGCTTTTTATCAGTTTTAAGCTGTTGTTGAAAAATAATCACAAAGAATAAAGTTTTATTTTTTCTCAAAGAAAAAATTTTTTTAACAAGGTTTCCATTTAAAGTCAGTTCTGAATACGATAGAAGTATTAGGGGTGTTGATATTTGATTTCATGAAAAAGAAATGTGCAGATGAATCAGTGAATTTAACAGTTGTGAATCTACAAAAACATAAAAAATAAAAATAAATGATTGTAAAATGAGCAAATATTATGTACCGATTATTTGGCACTGATCCCACATAAACAAAGGGTACGATATTTCCAGCAATGCAAACACTTTTAAGCTCATGTTTTTCATGCATATGTGCATAAAAGAGTGCAACTTTACGAATAATATTTTGATTTTCTGGTCGACGAAACCTAAAAATTTAAAATTTAAATTTTAAATATTTACAGTGTCTTTCAAAATATTAACCAAAGAGAAAGAATATTTCGGATTCGAATTTCAGCATTTTTATCCAAGTTATGCAAATTGATTAGAATTGGCCATGATCGATTTCCATGGGTTGCTTCTAATTCACGTTTTAACCATTGAAGAGAACTTTGAACTTCCCATTGAGATGCAGATTGAACACTGGTGGCATAATCGGGACGATTGTTCAATTGAATTATTCGAACACAAGTTTGTCCTTAAACTCATTGTTATTATTAAAAAAATATGTCCTTCAGCCATTTTTTTCTTTCTCTCTTTTTTTCTTCTTACCATTTTCAATGCACAATGTTCGAGAATAAGCAAAACTTCCTTTATAAGTGGTTTTGAAGAAATCTGTTGATGATTTATAATCCAAATGAAGTTTTGCTTGAGGTGCATATTTTCGAACAAACCTAAAAAGGCTTTTGTTTATTTTTATCGAGAAAGAAAGAGAAAAAAACAGTGTGTGTAAAAAAGGTGTGTCATTTTTCATGATATATTATTACCAGTAAAGCATATTATTTGCACATTGATTCGCAATACAATCGTTAACATTGTTTTCGTAATCATGATTTCCAAGTCCTGCTAAAATGTACAATGGAAGTGACATCCATTCTTCCTTTAAAAAAAGAAAGAGTGCATTAGTTTTAAGTTCTTTTTATTTATTATTAAAAATTAAGGTCAACCTTGAACTTTGTTAATTCTCTCGCATGTCCATAATTAGTTAAATCTCCATTAATAATAAGAGCCTTTGGCTTATTAATCAGTCGCCGATTTAAATCAAATATTGATCTTCTTTGAGCAGAATTTGATACTTTACCTTCAATTTGAATGCACTCCAATTCAAATGCTTCAATTTGTGAAAAAGTTAAGCCCGTTTTGTTTATTCGATTACTAAGCTAAAAATTTGTTCATCATTTTAAAAACGTAAAAAAAGTTTAAAGGAAGTTTTTCAAATATTGTGAAGAGTTGTAAGAGGAAGTTTTGAAACTTTTATTTGAAGAACTAATTTAAATTGTTTTTGTTATAATTTTTCTTGAAAAGCTTTTTAGATATCGCCAATTTTGTACGTTTTTAGTTTCCCAGATTCCTTTTAAAAATACGATCTTACAATATTTAAGCCATTCTTTTTTCGGCATTCTTCAGCTTTTGCTTTACATTCTTTATTGACCAAAGTACATGGAAAATAATACTGTGGATCACCGGTAAAAATAAGAATTAACTCATTTTCATTATTTTCAAATAATTTTGTTGCAAATGCTTCAGGTTCAAATGAAGAGATACCTTTGGTTAAATGAATACAAAAATAAAAAATAAAAATAATTTTTTCAAGCATAATTAAACAAGCACCCGCTGATATTTTTTTTTCGGAATTAATAGCTTGATTGCCTTTTTCCCTTTTTTTATTTCACTTTCATTTTTCTCTTTTTCGGCTCATCAAAAATAAATTTGAAACCGAATATATAAACATTTATCTGTTTTTTTGGCGCAATGTTGTTTCAATAAAACGTTTTTAAATTTTTTTTTCGGAGGAGAGATATCAGAACAAAAAAAAGAAGTTGAAACACACTTATAGTTCTTTTTTTTCAATTTCTGTTTATTATTCTTATTCTCTCTTGGTGAACTTTTTTTTCATTATTCAACAAAATGAAAAAAAAGAAGACGACACGCAAAAAAAAAGAAGAAATCTTTTTACACATATTCTCTCAATTGAATCAATGTGAATTTGTGTTCGGATTTGTTGACAAAAAAGCTTTGAATTCTTACGAATTTAAGTCGTAATGGACATTTATCGGCATTACAATAATAATTCAATGAATTGAGGACAATCATTGTTGTTTTTCATTTATATAAAAAAAGTGGAGGGGTGGAACACCACCGCAGGCGATTAGTCTATTATTTATTCACAAATAAATAAATAAATCTTCAAAGAAAACACAAAAAAATCCAAAACAGAGAAAAATAGAGTTCATTTTTGTATAATCTTTCTTTCTCTTCAAAAATCTGTTTCAATTGTTGTTGTTTAATCAGGAAGAAATTCGAAAAGAAATTTAATATTGTTGCTTTTTTATATTTTTGTTTGAAAGCTTTGAATAATGACAATCCAAAACTTTATCGGAAGTCGACATTAGCAAAGTTTTGATGATTTTGACTAGTTTTTTAAGCATTTTTTTCGTTTGCATTTCTTTTAGCTTCTCACTCTAAAAAAAGACGGTTTTTTTGCGGTATTTGACATCGGAATGAGGGAAGGAAATAGAATGGGGAGATTGGATTGGATGAGGATGATGGATAAAAAAGAGACTGTCCTCCGCACTTTTGAAAGCCCTTCAAAGTAGCAAAAAAAAAGTTATAAGAAATTTCTACAGTGTTGTTGCACTTATGATTTATATTGTTAAAAAGCTTGATCTTTTTTGTTTCCATTGGGGTGGTGGTGTTCCGCAAAAAAAATATAAGCATTATACATTTATTCCGTCATAATTGTTATCCTTTTCAAAAAGTTTTTTTTTCAAAAAGTTTTGTTAGTATAACTTTTTCTATTTTACAATCTCTTTTCACGCATTCCTTTTGTTTTGCAGCTGCAGCAATCATCATCCTCCCCTCCGAAACAATAAAATGTTGGGTGTTTTTTGCAAAAAAGATTTGTTTTAACTAAAAAGCGCAATCATCTTTTTTCTTTTGCACTAATATTCCGGCTTCAGTGGCATCAACGAAGGAAGAAAAAAAGATTGTGGGCGAGCCACTTTACAGACAAAAAAACTTTCTTGGTGTACGTTTTTGGCGTGTTTTCAATTGTATGGTATTCATTTATTATTATTATTTTTTGATGCACCCTCTAAAATCGGCGGCATTTTTTTTCTATTGCGGGTTTTTTTGCCGTCTTTCGGTTATTTTAGTTCTTTTTTTTCCTTCAACAGTTAACTACTATTCTCAAGGTCGATATGCAATTCTATAATATTTTTTTCCTGAGAACATTCCAAATGAGGGAAAATCTATCTATCCTATATGTATTATTTTTTTGCTGTGAATGAGATGCGCCTTTTTAAAAACTTTTGAAAAATTACTTTTTTTGCCGAAAATTATTATTTTTCATGAATGATGGATTTTTGATTTTTTTTCATTCATAAAATGTTTAACGTTTTGACATAATTTGTTTTAAAATCTTTTGAGTTTTTTTACAGTTTTCCTTTTAAAAGATTGTTTCTATGCCATCAAGAAAGAAGAGGATTGGAGGCTCTTGTCGGTATTCCTTCTTTCTTTCATTTTTTTCAAGAACTGACCATATGTTTTCCGGTTTGAGTGTGTTACCGCAATTATTTTTATCTCAAGTTTTTTATGTTCATCTTAAAAAAAATATGCGTAGAAGTTTTTTTATGTATTCTTCATTTCTCTTAACCTTCAAGAGTTTCTTTTTTGTCAGTTAAAATCACACCTTAGCTGATTTTTTTTTGTTCAGTTTTTTTTGAAATGAAATCATTTTTGATGGTTGAAGCTATGACAAGTTCGTTCCCTTTTTTTTCTTCTTTTTTTTCTTTCTTTCTTCTCCCAATCATTAGTTTTCTAGCTTTGAATTTAAATCGCGAAAAAGATTTGAAAGTGGACAATTACTTTTATTTATTCTTTTTTTTCTCTTTGATTTTTCTTTGTTACTCATATCATTCAGTAGCTATAACCTTTTTTTTGAAACTTTTTTTTAATTTACTACTTACCTACTTAATTGTCTGCGCTTCTCAACTACCTTCGATTTTGCACTTTTATTATTTGCGTGACCGTGTTGTGTTTTGTTAAAACATAAATACACTTAAGTTTTTCTCTTTCCTACCTACTTTTTAATTGTTTAAACAATCAAATTTTTGCAGAATCTTGACCTTTATTTTTCTTGCATAATATTAATTTCTTTTCCAATATGGGTATAAGGTAAGGAACCATAATATCAAAGCTTTAAAAACAATTCATCTTTTACAAATATTTTTCCTATTTTTAGGGATAAAAGTGGATCAAGAAGCGGAAGTATTCACACAAGTGAACATAGTTTACCGGAAAAACTTTCACAGGCGCTTAAAGCACTTCGACCAGGAGTATTGTCGCAAAGTTCTAGTGGAAGCTCTCCTTTTGCTTCAAAGGTAAATAGAAAAAATAAAAAACTTTTTTCTTTCTTTCATTTTTTTGTATTGGCGATAATCCAATCTTTAGTCTGGAGTTGTTGATGCAGATGATGTGATTTATTATACTGGAGCAAATAACAAGATGCCATTTCAAGAACAAAATAGTTATGAGAAAAAATCATCTGTAAAAGGAAGAATATTTGGGAATACAAGAAAAAGCAAATCAGTTTTTACAAAGCATTCATCATCTCCATCCCGAAATGATATTGCACAATTTAATCTTAAAAGCTTAGATCAAATTCGACATTTATACAAATCTGTTCCAAATGTTTCATCCTTTGATGATGGAGATGAAGCAACGTTGGTTTTCAAATTTTTCCTTTCAAGGCACATAACAAGAATATTTTAGGCCAAGTACTTCCCGAAGATGTATTGATGATGCATATGCTGAAATTCCTTCCAATAATCTCTCGGCAATGCGATCACATTCAAAATATTCCCGTCATTCAAACAGTACAAAAGGTTTAAATGCTGATGCCTTTACTGCAACCTCCTCGTCAATGTCATCCCTTGGCACAAGTCAATCACCAACTGATAGCGGATATCGTTCAACACCTCGACATTTATTTGCTACAGGAACAGATTCATCAAAGCCTCCCCCATTACCAACTAATCCGCCACCTTTATCCTCTCCTGAGCCACCATTTACTTATTTACCAAGAAAACATTCAACTGCTGGAAGGGATGATCGGTTTGATAAATCCCCTGCGATGGGTACGTACATTCTTTTTTACCGCTTCCTTAAAAAACGATCATCAAAACACAAAAAACTATTTTTTTAGGGAATGCTAAAAAAGAAATTGCTCGAAAGGGATCAATTTATGCAAGTACTCCAGTTCTCGTTAATAGTCGGAAGCCATCAATGTGTAAAACTTCACCAAATCTTTCACCACATGTTGGAGCTCCAGTTAGTCGGAAAGCTTCTATAACATCTGATATTGCACCTGTTAAATTGCCAATTGATGACAGAGATGTGTTAAATGTTTTACAAAAAGGTCGCTGCAAACAACATGCACATTTTGTAACACTTGGCGCAGTTCCAAAACTAACAAGTTCATTGACAGTTCCATTATTGCGGATTTGTACTGAAGCTTCAAGACTTGCAAAACCATTGGTAAAATGTACAATGAATGATATAAAATATGCAACAATGGTAAAAATACATAATAAAATTTTCAAAACAAATTCTCAAATTTTAGCTTTGTTTACCAGAAAGTGTTGCGGAAGAATGTATTAAAGCTGCAATTCAAGCAATTACCCTATACGCTCTAAGTGGAACAGGTGCACTTAAATTGAGTATGAGTCGTCGATCTGGTCTTAACTTTTCTGTTGGAAATTTTTATCGTTGGATGATTGATAGTCATGTTGCCAATGTTGTAACAGATGCTGTAAGCCTTTTTTATCAAAACGAAATTCAATATAATACAAAAATTACATGTTTTTTTAGGCTGCTGTTTACTTATGCGCTGTAATGGAATGCTTTCTTGAAAAACTTTTGGCTACACTTTCTGGAACCATTGGTATGATTATAGCTTCTTTTTGAAAAAGAAAAAAACAAGTTTAATCATAATAAATATTTAGAAAAAACGGAAAGTGTGACAGAAGAAAATTTTGACAGATTAATAGCCGATTATTTGGACGTTTGTCGTTTTATGCAAGCTCATGAAGTGAAAGAAGTAAATAAACATAACAGAAAGTTGAAGCAAATTGTTTGCGCACAAACAGAAGCAGATTTACGAACAATTTTGGATCATTTATACCGTAAATTGCATTCAAATTCAATTTTATTTGAACAAAATCGAAGAAGATCCAAAAGTGCATTGTATTTTGGAAAACAGGCAATTTCATCGCTGTTTTATTTTACCCGATGTAAGGGACGACTTTGTGCCTGTCATGTTCCAAGTGAAGCAGAATGTGAAGCAAAGATATATGATTGGTTAAGATTTATTTTGCATTTTGTTGATCATAGATATGGAATGCATGTTGATCAACAAGATGTTTTACAAGCTGCAAGAATTTTATTGTCAAATGTTGATTGTCCACCGTATTCTGTGGATTTGGTTATTTCTTCACCATCATTGCCAGGATACATTTCTGAAACGAAAAAAAGAAGACATGATATTGGAATGGCACTTTTATTAACATCTGATTCTGAATTCTTGAAAGAAGCATATAATTTATTGGGGCCACAAAAGCATAAAGCTTTCAATGATTATGTATGTCCTTAAAAATTGTTTTTCTTCAATAATAAAATTTTTATAGGGATTAACAGCATTATCTCAAGCAGTAATAACAAAGAATGATGAAGCTGTATCATTTCTTATTGAAAATAATGCTGATGTAAATGCTGCAATCCCACCAGATAACAATTCTCAAAGCAGTGCACTTTCGAATGAATTCTCTGGTTGGTCGCCAATTGCTTGGGCGGTTGCATTTCAAGATATTTTTGCAACAAATAAATTACTTGAAGCTGGAGCTGATGTTGATGAAATATATATGATTCAAGAAACTCCTCTAAAAATTGCAACAATGATTGGTGATTCTGAGACATTTGCAAGACTTATCAGTTCTGGTGCAAATGCATTTAGCTCTTCGAAATGTTACGATTCTCTTCAATGTACAATTCGAAATCTTGGTTCACCTTCTGCTTTAGCAGTTGCAGCGGCATTTGGAAGACGAGAATTTGTTTCTATAATGCTTTCACAATCTCGTCTATCAGATTCTTCAAAGAATGATTTAAGCTTAACTGATTTCCTCAGTGAATACAATAATGATATACGTTCAAATGAAATTTATGGCTCGGGTGATAATGTAAAATCTTCTTTTAAAAAGTTACCAAAAATTATTCAAAAAGCTTCACAAGAAGCTGTTTATTATGCGGTTGAAACAGCTCGATCGGATATTGTAATGCAATTCAAACAATTGGGTGTTCCATGGAATATTTATACTTGGACAAAATGCTTGCAAGTTGGATACGATAATCATGATCGAACAACTATGATGAGTGTTTTAAAAGATTTTGGTAGCCGATTAATTGATGAACTTACAGCTGATATTATTGATGATACTGTTGCCATTGTTAGTTTAAGCATTTATCCTACTGTAACTTCAAAATACCTTTTTTAGTTATTTGATGTTATTCGTTTTGAAACTCGTCAAAGCGATGGAAAGCCTGTTGTTATTGCAAAAATTATTTCAAAACTTAATGAAAAATTTTCAAGAGATAATTCAGATTGCATTTCACAATCAAATCGTTCAATTTCTGTTATTGAAAGTGGTTCATCAACTACATCAATTTCTGCAAAACCAATTATTGATCCAAAATATGCTGATAATTCTGAGCTCTCAGATATTCGATTTAAAATTGAAGATAAAATTATTTATGCACATCGAATTGTTTTGGTTAATGCATCAGAAAGTTTTAAACGTATCCTTGATGGTCCAAGTGGAGTCATTGAACTTGATAATATTACTTATGAAGTTTTTAAAGTCAGTCTTAAATTTGCATTTGAAAAGATATCTAAATTATTTTAGGTTCTGATCAATTATATGTACGGTAATCGAAATATTTGTCGACAAAAAATGTCTGAAAGTGGTCTTATTTTTCAACTTGATGTGATGGAAGCATCACTGACATTTGGGTTAGATGATTTAACAAAAGAATGTCATGATCTTATCAATTCTGGAATGTCATCAGAAAGTTGTTCGCGAATATATAATTTTGCTCAGGTATACTACCTTTTAAAACATTAAATTAAAAAAGTAATAATATTTTATAGCGGTGTGGAATTCAAACTTTGATCGAAGATACAGAAAATTATATTTTACAAAATTTTGTTGCATTAATGAATAATGAACAAATTTTACTTATGCTTCAACGCTCTGGTCAAGCCGGTTTTTGTGATCTCTGTGCGGCTTTAGCTAATCGTCTTGTTGAATCTTTTGAAACATTTATTTCAAGGAATAAACAAGCATAAACAATTCTTTTTTTTTTATCCAATAGTTAAACTTAATTAAAGTATTCTATTCACATTTATACAATTTTTTTAATGATTGTTGTGTAAACCAATGTAATATATATGTATACGGTGACAATTATAAACTTGATCAAACTCTTTTTGCTCTTTCAAGACCTTTAGATCGTCGATGACGATGTTGATGATTAATTTTGTGATGAATTTTTTTGCCATGTGGAGATTCATTATCATTCCAAACACTTGATTTCGAATCTAGCTGATACCAATCATTTGATGCATGATTACCCCGACGGCTTCGATGTTGGGGGTGTGGAGCTAAAACGGCAAGGAGATTATCATGTAAATGTTGATGTTGGTGATGCCGGCGACGACGATGTTTTACTACTGCTTTTGCTGTGGTATTTGTTGCTTTATCCTTTTTATCGTCGTCTTCATCTTCATCAGAATCGCTTTCATCCGGATTTTGCTTGTTTCCACTTTCTAAAATAATTTAATACAAAAGTTTTAATCTTTCAAATGCTTTTCAAAAACAAACCATAGTTAGATGATCTGCTATTGCTGGATTTTTCTTTTCCTTTGTCATCGGAATTGCTTTCAGAAACTTAAAGATGGTGATTATAGGTATCAGACTTTACACAAAGGTTGAAAAAAAGAATTTCTTACCTTCGAAACCTCCATCGTCATTTTTATCTTTATTGTCGTCATCGCGATCCTTCTTTTTCTTCTTTTTGGCTGCATCAATTTCAACGATTAATGCAACGATCAAAACAGCAACAAATAACCATTTAAGGTTCATCTTTATTCTTTTTTCTTAGAAAAATAAAAATTGATGAACGACAAAACTGAAAGAGAATTTATATAGATTTGGGGAAAAAATTCTCTTTAAACAAGGTTCTAAAAAATGAAGAAAAAAACAAAAATGTTATCAATTTATTGTTTAAAAGGTTGAGTTGCTTGATAACTCTCAAATACCACGGTAAACAAAGAAATATAGGTGAAGAAAAAAAACATATTAAGATGCTTATATAAAAAGTTTATTGATTCCATAATTCTATGATTAATCATTAATGCTTTGATACAATCTGTTATGGATAGCAAGCTTTTGACAGAGTAAAAACGTTTGATTTTTTTTATATCACAAATAAGGCACATCAATTTAGGATTAAAGTACATGGTATTTCAAAACTATAAATTCATCTTAAAAAGAAGATATACGTGTACCAAGACATAGCATATGTCGAAACATTTACCTGTGATGATTCAATCCCTTTTATTTGTATCCAAAGCTTTAAAAAATGTTTCAAAACCTTAAAAACTCGTTTCGTAAAATGTATCGATTTTAAAGTTAGACAACATAACCATTTTTTCTTAAATTTTTTTTAAAACTAATCTAATGTATCTTTAAAAAAGGGGTTGGCACAGAAATTAATACATATCATTGACTCAGCTTTTTTTATTAGTTTATCTGAAACGTTTTTTTTTCAATATACCTACAACACGCTAATACCATAAAAATTAATTTAATTTTTTCAAAAAATAATTTATTTTTTTCTACAGGAAGTGAAGTCGACAAACAGTAGAAAAAAAGGCATTCCATTGGTGTGCCTTCAAAAACATCTGATGCTAACTTGTTATATAACTAACATAAACCCTTTTTAATTAAATTTTATAAAAAAACTACATAAATGGCATTCTTTAAAAAAGTCTGTAAAACACTAATATGAATCTGTTTTTTTTTTAATATGATAAGTTAATTAAATGAAATTTTACTAAGCCAGAGTCCCATCGGAGTTCTAATTACCTAAAAAACTAAACACTTTATTCTTTGAAAAAAATTAAAAAGAAGAACTTTTGCTTTTAAACAATACTGCTTTTAAACTTTAATTTTGCAAATTCTGAGTGCTGGATTTGGCATTTTTGTTTAACATTAAGTTTTCTACTTTGATATTTATTAAAAATGCCATTTAAAATGGTATTCAGAAAATTTAATAAATTCGGTTATTTTTTTAAAAAAATATTAAAAAAGAAAGTGCAAAAGACTACGATGTTTTTAAATGGCACAAACGATTTATCATATATTGTCTGTGTCTGTCAGTTTATGCACCATTGCAAAATTAGACATAGTTATCCTTTTAAATTATGCCATTCGTAGTCATCGATCGTTGTAAGGCATTGCCGTATTTAAAAATGCCAGGTTTTATGGTAAAACAAAAATTTTATTTATCACAAATTTCGCCGCAAAATTTTTCATTCAAGCCAACGCTTTCAACTTAGGGATTGTCCAGATCAGAAGTCGGGTGTTTTAAGGGGGGAGGGGGTAAGCCGAAATCTGATGCCTACCTTAAAAGCGGCAAACATCAAAGGGAAAAATCTGACGAAGGGAAGGGGGTTTGAAAATTTCGTTAAATACCCGACGTCAGATCTGGACAATCCCATATATATTTAAAAAAGCTCGTACTTATATTTTTATGAAATTAAACAAAACATGTAAAAAATTTTCGCTAAATATTTTAACAATACTTTTTTGGGCTATCAAATGTCTTTAATGTTTTGAAGTTGTTTTTATCAAAATACTGTAGTTTTCAAAAACAATCTTTATTCAAAAATTAAAAAACAATAAACACAAATACATGTATTTCATATAGTTTTAGAAACATAACAAAAAACATTTTTGAGCAAATTAATCGATAAATCTTTGTCGAGCAAATCCAAATCCGAAACAGGAATTTTATTATCCAAAGCATTCTTCAAGAAATTTCCACATTCATGATAAAGTTTTGGAGCATTTGAAAGAATTGAACAATCGACAAGTCGACAAACAGTTTATTCATAAATTTCTTTCATTAAATATTTTTCAATGTCCTCCTAAAAATTATGTTTAAAAAAATTGGTAATTTAAAATTGAGATAAAATTTACCTTAAGGCTATCACTATTATATTTATCATAAAACTGTAGAAGTTACATGTAATCCTTGATTGTTAAAGAAGCAGAATTGAAGGATTTCTGGTAGCACATGAAAATTGCAGTTTCAACAATTTTAAAAGAAAAATCAATAATTTTTACATGATTTTTAGAAGATTCAATCATTGGTGTTTCATTGTTTCAAAAACCGGCAAACGAGAAGCAAAAATCAGTTTGTGAATCTAAAAAATTTGGATGTATACGATAATTTCAGTAAACAGTATTTCAGGATTTTATTTAAAGGAGGCAGCGGTTTACGTATTTTTATTATTACTGATTTTTAGGTTCGTGCAGCACAAATCTGACAAGCATGAACTTCACAATTAGGGTCTATTTTGTCGATTTTATTTTTGTTGCAATACACAAAAATAAATAACGTAAACAGCTGCCTTAAAAAAAATAAAAAATCTTACCTGAATTTCCTTTCCCAAAGAGGTGCTACTTCCAATTTCCAAAATTTTTTCAGATTTGCTTCTTTCAACTTTAAAAACACCTTGGACATTAAAAACCATTTTTCCATCTACAATAAACTTCTTTTCTGGATCAAATAATTCTTCTGATAAGCAACAGCAACATCCAAACCCAAGATTTTTACCATAAGATTTTTTGAAAATTTTAAAAAAATTTGTAGATTCAACAAAAATTTTATATTCAGCTTCAATAGATTTTTCATTTCCAAGGTTCACATTCAGCGATATCCAAGATTCTGATGGTTTATTTGGGGTTTGAAAAATCCAAGGATGAAAATAAAGACAATATCGAAATTCAGAAGTTTTATCAAAAACAGAAAAGTCATCACTTTTTAAAAATTGAAATGGTGAAGGTTTTGTGCTTCGTATACGAGATTCTGAAATTATCCATTGAATTGCAATTGGGCATTCAAGAATCTGAAAAATAATTACAGTAATAATGTTTCTCAAATTACGGTATAAAGCTTACAGTTTTTGAAATATCAGAAGCATCCATTTTTTAAAAGTAAGCAAAGAACTAACAATTTTTATAAAATAAAAAAATGAAAAAGAAAATTCTTGGGATATATTTTTTTTGTAAATTTAAAAATACAGTTATTTATCGATTAAAAATTGCCACTTTTGGTTATGGCATTTTCGTGAAATTAAAAGGTCAAATTCTGACTGTCAATAAAATCCTAACTATAATTTCAATCAAAATTTAGAGGTCCTGAAACAATCCATCAACTGAATAATACCCTACCTTGGTTTTACAGTAATAATATTTAGGCCATGGGTTGTTCTCCAGTTGTTTTACTTTAAATTATTAATTGCTTATAAATCTCACAATAATATTTAAAAATTTAAATTTTATTTAGAAAAATAATGATGACCTTTATAATAAGTTTCATCGTGTCACAGTAACAAGAATAGCACATACATAAGAACGTTTCAAAACAAAAATAAACAAAAGAGAGTTAATTTTTAGAGCGCATGAACTTTTCATAATTCTTGAGAGAATCACCAGTCATTTTGAGATCATCAATGGCAGAGCGAAGCTTATTTTTCAAGCAATCATAGTAATTTAAGTATTCATCAGAGATTGAATCAAAGCTAAAACTGAGTAATAAAATATTTAAACCAAATAATTGGATGGTCCTACTCTTCAGGAGAAATTTTTGGACGAGAATAATAAATGACATCACGACACCGTTCAAAAATAGCTTCAAACATTTTGAAGAAATAGACAACAAAAAGAGAAATATCAGCCATTTCAGGAATTTGCATGAGTTCTCTGCAATCTTCTCTTTTGACTCGATCAGGATCCAATGATTTTTTCACTAAAAGTTATGGATTTTAACTGAAGATTAATCAATAAAGTAACTTACAATTTGTAATAACACGTTGGAAAACTTCTCGAGTTTCACGGCTACTAACTTTACCAGAGATTTGTTCACAAACTTCAATTTCTTTTTCTCGCATATGAATGACGCAACGACAAAGAGTGGAGCTAAAACAAGAATTTCATATTAATGTTAAACATGTTTGAAGAAAAACTTACACTTCTTTCATAGTTGGTGCTCGAATACAACCCTAAAATGATTTGGTGTGAATCAAATTAATGAAAAATAAAACCTTACAATAGAGAAGCCAGGACGAGATAAAAATTTTTCAAAATCTTCTGCATTGCCGCTTTCATCATCACCAGGAGGAGCAGATTGTTGCCGAACTTTTGAAGTACTTCGGTTTCTTGCGCTTCGGCTTTGACTTCGAGAAGGTGTTGGCATTTCATCCTAAAACGATCAGTTGATTAAAGAAGTGATGCATAAAAAACATACTTGATACAGAACAGGTTTATTCCGTGTTCGCGTAGATCTTCTTGGGTCTTCCTAGAATTAAAAATTATAAACAAAATCAGAAATGATAAACGATGCTACTCACCCGAGAATAATCTACGTACTCAATTTGAGGGTATTTTTGAGGGATAAACATTCTTGGAAAATAATAGTTTTGTATTATAAAACCAGTAAAGTTTGTAACAGCAAAATAGAGTAAGAAGTTAAAAAAACAGTTGACTTTTGAGGAAAAAGAAAAAGTTAAATTTTTTCAGCTGCGACCAGACAAAAATAAACAGGCTTTCGTTCTAAAAACACTTTTTTACAAAATTTGTAAAATGTTCCAAAAATTATTTATCGTTTTTGTCTGTTTTAAAAAAATTTTTTTAACGTCAAAAAGGAGAATTTGTGTTAATTTTGTTTGCTTTTTTAATTCTATCTTTAACATTCCTCTATAAAAAATTCCCTTTGAATTTATAGTATTTATGTTCAAGGCCAACCGAGAGATTTTATTCAATTAAAAATGTTGTCAATAGTTATTGATTGCTTTTACAATTCTCTGCCATTCTGTTCCGCTTCTCTTTATAAACGATGGCAGAGAATGTAAAAATTAATATAGTAAGGTTTTTAAATGTTCATCATTGTTATTGATTGATATCTTCTAAAGTAACTGCCTTAAGACAACTTTGTCAATATTCTTTTTTTTTTCACCTTAAAATTACAGTAATTTAAATAATTCAACAGCTGCAATAAGTATAAGATTAGCCCGCCAGAATGCCTAATTTCATCTTATCATGATTTCTTATAAAAATTACAGTTATACTTTATTTAATAAATATCATGACTAGCAATAAATAAATACACTTCATTAAATATTATTTTTAACAAACCAAAACAAAAAACGATGAAATAAACAATTTTTACACGTCGAGTATTTTCTACCCCAGATTCATCATCGTATAATTATTAAGACAATTAAAATATTGAAACTTCACGACCAGATTTAATCAAAGTTGCTCGTTCATTTTGATCGTCGTCATCATCATCAGAATTACTATCAAAACCACCAATAAGTCCCGGAATATCATCTGTCTCATTGCTGACTTGAATTCTTTGAACACGTGAAACATTTTCAAACAGGCCATTTGATGTTTATCTATAAAAATTTTAATTCATTAAAATGTACAGTAATTTAGCAAAGCTTACGTAACAGCATCTTCTTCATCACCATCTTAAGAATCTTGATCAAATTAAAGAAATGGATGTTGTTTAATCGGTCGAATTTATATCTAACAAGAATATAAAAGTGTCGCAGATTCTACAACAGCTACCGAAAACCAGCCATAATTGAAAGGAAGGCTTTGCTAAAAAATGCATTACTCTACGAATCAAAAAAAACATACTTCAAGCAAAAATTTAGCAAATCTTGTTGTATAAATGTAACAGATAACAAGAACATAAAAATGCTTGAAAAGTACCAATTTTTGTAAATTAAATGCTGCTTTTCCATCTGTTCTTGCATCTTCTTCAAGATGCCGAATTGATCCAAACAAGCATTCATTATATTACGTAATAATATTACTTTTTTAGAGCCAATTTTGAATCTTACCCAATAATTGGAAGCATAAGAGCAATACAACAAATTAAATCAATAAGCATGAACATTTCAACCCAAAAAAAGTAACGTTTTTCACCAAATTCACTTTCTTCAATGATTGCCATAATAATATTATCGATGATTTGAAGTGGTAAAACAACCATAAAAATACGTCGATCTCGATCAGATAAAAAGTTTTTGAAAAGTGTATATCCAGAGCCGATAAGGATAATGGTTTCAAAAAGAAGAGCACACATTTGAGTCTAAAATTTTAAAAGTTCAATCAAATTATGGTAGACACAGTAGCAAAACCGAGACCAAATTTTGGCTTTTGATCTTTCAGTAAAAAATGGAAAGTTTTAACAATGTTCGAAAAGTACAGGCCCAATATAGCATCGCTTAAATAAGGCTTTCATTGAGAAAAAAAACTTACAAATCAGTAATGTAATAAATAATTGCCCAAAGTTCTTTATGATGACCATAAACAGCCAAGTAATAAAAATTCATGAAACGAAATAGTTTTTAGAAAAACTAGCGCAGTCATGAGATAGTGAATTTTGGAAACCATCATTGAACTAAAACGTTATCTTTAGTTTCAATAACAAATATCATAGACTTACCCAGATCAACATAAATTATCAATCCGTGAAATGGCAAATAAGAAAGCCAAATAGAAATAGATTTGAGGCTTTAGAATATCTTCAGCAGAAAGATATGAAACTTTGTTCATTTCGATAATTTCGATTCGATAATCAACACACATCGAATCGTTTTCAAAGAGAATAGGAAAAAAATTGTGAGACGCTTGGCAAAGTGTTTTACTTCGAGAAATCAACATTGTTTGTCGAGAAAATTTTAAAAAACAAATGCCAAAATGTCTCACATTTTTTCCATTTCGGTTTGATGATTATTATAATCATTGGATTTATAGTAAGTGATATTCACCTTTTTGATCATCAAAGAAACGAATGGAAAATTTGTACCATATTTTGTGCCATTTACAGTAAGCGGGACATAACTAAAAATGATAACCATAGTTTGGTTTCACCTCTTCAACCAAGAAATCTTACTCTCTCATTGCTACAGCTTTATCAGGTGGAGAAAGTTTATCCCAAATACGCTTCATTAAACCTTCAGATGTTGTTGTGGTATTGGTTTCAACCGTAGGCAAAACAGGACAACTAAAATTCTTGATAAACATAAAATTTAGAGAAAAATCTTAAAATCTTACTCCAACAAAGAATAACAAATTCTTCAATCTCGAATTTTTCCTAATCTTACAACATTCAGACTTTCTTTTTAAAAATCAAAGGTAAAAAATAAAGCATCAACAATTTGATCGGTATTTTGAAGTTTACGAACATGCGGATTTGATCGAACTCCTTCAGAAATAAAATTTCCACGAGATTGAGTTGAGTTGCTTGATAACTCTCAAATACCACGGTAAACAAAGGAATAAGGTGAAGAAAAAAAAACATATTAAGATGCTTATATAAAAAGTTTATTGATTCCATAATTCTATGATTAATCATTAATGCTTTGATACAATCTGTTATGGATAGCAAGCTTTTGACAGAGTAAAAATGTTTGATATTATTTTTATATCACAAATAAGGCACATCTATTTAATCGACAATCAGTAGAAAAAAAGGCATTCCATTGTTGTGCCTTCAAAAACATCTGATGCTAACTTGTTATATAACTAACATAAACCCTTTTTAATTAAATTTTATAAAAAAACTACATAAATGGCATTCTTTAAAAAAGTCTGTAAAGCACTAATATAAATGTTTTGTGAATTTTTTTTAATACGATAAATTAAAAAAAATTCTGCTGAAGTGTTGTCCGATAGGAGTTATAATTACCTTAAAACTAAACATTTCATTCTTTACTTCTGCTTTTATTTAAAACAGATTTTAAACTTTAATTTTGCAAATTTTTGGTGTTTTTATGTAGCATTTGGTTCTCATTTTTCATATTTATTTCAAGTGTCGTTTAAAAAAGAAATTTCAAAAAAATTAATAAATTCGATTATTTAAGTACAAAAATTGAAAAAGAAAGTGCAAAAAACAAAGATAATGCTTTAAAAGGCACACAAAAATGGAGTTGAGAACTAAAAAAAGAAGAACTAATTGGGCACAAAAAAAAGTTTTATTTTTTTTCAATCTTTTTTTCTCTTTTGTTGATAAGACTTGACAACTTTGAAACTTATTGCATCAGCTTTTTTGCACATGGGAAGTCGCTGTAATATTGGGTGGTAACATTTTCAACGTATTTACCCAATTTTGGAAATTCTTTACGGATGACTTCATGAACTAATGTTTCAGATGGTAAAAGATAAATTGAAGCAAGTTGGCCATAGACGACACAATCAGCCATAACTAATTTATCACCACCAAAGAATTTATTATCACCTAAAATATCAATGGCAGCTTGAAGATCTCGACGATACATTTGTAAAAGTTCTTCATCTGTGTGGGCACCGTATCCAGATGCACTAATTCGTCGGCTAATCTGGAAAATATGTAAACAATAGCAATGTTTTAAAACGTAGAAAGCACAAAAACATACAAAAAGTTTAATGATAGGATGGATCAATGGGATAACAAAATCTGGCATATCTGAAAGCATAATTCTTACAACATCTTCTGCCATAATTTTGTATTTCAATTGAATCCTGTAATTTTTTTTTAAATTTGTCTTTACAAGTATGCCAAAACAAACCGGAAAACTTCTTCATCAAACATTCGGCTCAAAGCTCGAAGACCTCCAGCTTTTTCTTTTGGAAGATTTTCTTTGATATTAAACTTTTCAGCTAATTTATAAATAATAAATTCTGAGTCAGCGATTTGTTCTCCATTAAGTTCAATGAAGGGTAATAATCCTTTATGGGAACGAGTAAAATTACCTTCAACAACCTAAAAATATTTAAATCTTAACAACTACACTTGGATATAATCTTTAATACAAACTTCATAGTCAATTTTATTTGCTCTCATAAACAATTCAATTTTCATACAAAATGGTGAAAGATTTGGGACATGAATGTTTCGTTTAAATTGATAAAGATATACGACATCCTTCTTCCAATTTGTATTTCTTAAGACGGGTTCTTTTGTTCCAGCAAAAAGATAAAACTTTAAAAATAAACCAATAAAAACAAGTAAAAGAATAATCCAAAACACCATTGTCATCAAAAAATATGAAACAAACAATGCTCCTCTTCAACAACAACAAAAAAAGTAAGAAAGAAAAAAGAGAAAAAGAGAGAAAGAAGGACGTGTTTTAAGCTTGAAACTATACAACTTGTATTTTTGCCTTGCATTCACTTTTATAATAATAACGCCCCACCACAACAGATTGGAAGAATAAGAACACGTATTCTTTTTTGCAAGATAGCTTTAAAAATTTCTTCATTCACTATCATCGCATGCGTTTATTCCCAACAAAATCGAATACACAACCTACAAATTTGTTTATGCATTTTTTCAATGTTGTTGTTTTTCAAATTGATTGGAGCAAAGATTACTTTTTTTACTCAAATTTTTAAAAAAAATCTATAGAATCAAAGTTGAGTTGCAAACAAAAAAACCTTAAAAACGCTACAAAAAGATTCAATTCTTTGAAAATTGCTATTATTTATTCAATCATTGCTTCAAGCAATTCTTAAAATAATAAAAATAATAGTACACTCATAAAAAATACTAAACCATGAAATTAATTTTGAAGTTAAAAAATTTAAGAAAAAAAGGGTGGAATGTCGTAAGTAAAACAGGTGATAATCAAAAGCTTTGCCGCTTTTCATATTTTCATAAAAATAACTTACTATTTTTTCATGCCATGATTGCTGTATACACAGTTGAATTTTTATATTTTTTAATAACTACAGTAATTTATACAACAGTATTATCGATACTTTGGCGAGGATGGACTTCAAATACTTCTAAACTTAATGGCCCATTTTTTAAATTATGTTTTGTTACGGGAATTTGTGACCTTTGTAAGCTTGTATTTTTACATAATAAATTTTCCTTTAATATTAATTTTAGTAATATTAATAAATAATAATATTGGAAATGTTCTACCAAAAGCTTGTGTCGCCGAAGGATTTTATAGATTCTTAGGGGCGCCATATTTGCATATCTATTTTTTTATTGCATGGGGATGTGGAGTTTGTCAGGGTCTTTGTGCTACTGTAATTGCATTTAACAGATTTTTTACATTATTGTATCCAAAACTTAGCCTTAGAGTGAGTTAATTTGAAAAAAAAAGAAAAAAACTAAATTTGCATAATTTTAGATTTATAGCAAGCCATTGATATTTTTTTCTTATGGTTTTCAACTTGTTCCAGGTATTATTGCGGGCGCAGTTACTTTAACAGTTAAAGTTAGTTGGTGGCAAAATCCTAATAATCCCGCTGATTGTGCATTAGTTAGCTGGATTGAAAAGTATGTGATGTCTTGGTTTCGAAAATCCAATTTTTTTTTTAAATTCTGTTTTAGTGTAAATGTAACACGGACATATTTTTCAATTGCAGCTGTATTCCTTATATTAACAGCTGTCATAATTATTGGAATCTATTCAATAATTTTATACAATATTAAAAAAACTCATAAACAGCAAATTAATGTTAGTTATATTTTAAGGGGTACTGTAATTATTTACAAAAATTTAATTTTCAGTCAGTGGATTTGCGACAAAATAACATTGGTTTAGTTCAATTTAAACGTGAATCTCGACTTTTTACAATGTCTTTCATTATTTGTGCCGTTCAAGTTTTTTATACATTTTATTTAATTTTAAGAGAATTCACAGGAATTGATGAAAATTATATAGGACTTACATTTTTAAGGTAAGAATTAAAGTTTTAAAAAACAAAAATATTTACTGCTAAAAAAAATTTCAGTGACGTTTGTGCTGGCACAAATGCCTATTTATTGCTGGCATTTAGTAAACCAATAAGATTTCATTTTAAAAAACTTTTAAATGGTGTTCATCCAAGTATTGTCAAAATAAGAATGGATACACATGTTCCTGTTGTTCGATCAAGATCACCCGCAACGACAGTTGTAAGACATACTTGAATAAGCTTAAACATTGACGGGTTTTGTTGGTTGATAAAAAATTGTTTTGTCACCAAGTTGAAATAAAATAGCTTCATAAATTTTTGATAACTAAAAATATTCAATTTGTTTTTAATTTACATAAATCCACTGTACCTTCTTATTTGGAGCACAATTCTCCATATTGGATAAAGCTGCATAAACAAATGAAAGTTTTTGAGCCTGAAAAATATAATTTAATAAAAGCGCTTTAAACATTTTTAGAAGATAGATAACCTGTAATTTTTGTTCTTTATGTTTTTCCACAAAAAATTTTCCCAACCAAAACATTAATGCAAAAAGTAATAAAGCAACAGGTAAAAATGCAAAAAGATAAATGGCATCAATATTGGAATAGAAAAGACTTTGTGAATTATCAGTAATTTGAGATTTAAAAGGATTAATCATTTTTGCAAGCTGTGACCAAGTTTTATATAAGCTTTGAAAAAAATGAGAAAAGCTTTTTGGGCTTCTGAAAAAATATTTTTATGCTTTGATTCAATTATTTTTTGTTGCAACAGGGAGTATATTTTGACAGCTGACAGTCAAATCTTGTTATCTTTATCCATTCTTAAAATGGATATAGGGGGTGTTCAAATTATTATTATTATTCAATGATCTTTTTTATTATATGAATCAAGAAAAATGAGATTTATTTTTGAACTTAATTCATTTTTTTATGCAAACCATTTTTTTTTCAAGTATAAACTTGTCAACAAGCATGTAATCATTTTCATCTTTAAAAGCATCAATTATCCATTTTCCCATGAAATGCAAAAATACTTTTTTTTCTTCTTTTTCTTCGTCATCTATAAATGCAGGTGTGCAGTAATGAACAGCAGGGGTCACGGCTCGTCCATCACAATAAATCACTCAACCTTTTTTTTCTTTTCTGTAAGTTTTTCTTTACTTTTTTTCCTCCTTGCGCATCAGTATTATTTTTACAAACGTAAAAGATTTTCCCACGCCCAGGTGCACATTTTTATTTTTCTTAAGGGTCCCCGCTGGCTCTTATAGGCACGCGAACAAACGGAAACATGAGGGCTGCTCTTCTATTGTTTCCCCTTCCTTCTCCCCAAATTTTTCCTTTTTTTCGTGCTTCTTTTGGAATGCCGACAATCGGCTCGAACATCGGGGGTTTTTCACAACTGACTTTGGAAAAAAAAAGAAAGAAAGAAAGGGAGGAGCAAAATATCGGAACCAGGCAAACATTCGGACGCCATTGCAATAGTTTGGCATTTTAACTTTCGACTAAATTTTAGTTGCATTTTTTTTCGTCTGGTAAGCAGTTGTGTGATATTTATTTCTTAAAATCTGTTGTTGCGCAAGATGAAGCCTGTCCCTAGCAGCAGTTCAACATCTTCATCTCCAGCTGTTTCACCGTCTGGTCACAGATGTCTTAGAAAATCTTCTAAAAAGCAGCGTCAAAGAAAACAAACTTTGGATATTCTTAGAGAAATGATTGGATGTGATAAGAATGTTTCAGCTTTGGAATTAATTCAGGTAAATTAATTTATATGCAAATATCTCAAATGCATATTTTGATTCCTTAAATTTTAGCTTATTATGGATCATATTAATCGCTTACAAGATGTCTTAGCCGAAGATAATCTTGATGCAACTGAATCCAATTCCAATGCCGATACTGTACAAGCCCTTCTTCGACAATTATCTCTTACCACATATCATGCTGCCAATATTTCAAAATCTTCTTAAATTGAATGATGATTGGCAACAATGTTTGAACTTTAAAGTAACTCTCGGGTTTATTGTTTGATTAATTCCAAATGTATTATTTCTTTTCCATAGTTTTATTTTTATGTGCAACTTCTGTTACTCAATTTATTCCAGTTTAAAATATACTCAATATTCAAGTTTAAAATAAAAATGTATAAAATTATTTACCGAGAGAATCTTTTTATAATTTGCCAAAAAAAGTTGATGTTACAATAGAAATATCTAGATTGATCATGGGTAAAGAGCGGCAAATCATTGATTTCTGCTTTAAATTTTCTATTATCTTTCACATCGATTAAGTGTGGGGTGGTGTACTTGTTTGTTTTGCTTTTTTTTCAAAAAGTTTTCTTTTTTTCCTCTTGTACCGGAATCAACAGCATTGACCTGTACACCAATCCTTTGTTTAGACATGAGACTTAAATGAAAGAAGCATCATCTCTCACAGCAGGTGGATAAATCTCATAAAAAGCCAATTGAAGTCATCACTTGAAAATGTCTACAGGTGGCCAAAAATATTTTTTTAAATAATAGCAAAAAGAAGCAAAATTAAAATTTAGTTTTTTTTTATAATTTTCATCTGCTGCCAGTTTCTTCAACAAAAAAAAACCATCTTGTTTTTGTCAGTTTTTTGGGGAGAGGAAAATCTGTCAATGTTTTGTCAACAAACACCTGGAACATAAATGATACAGCGGCACTTAACTCTCGATCGGCCTTGTGTATCATTAAACCATTTTCTTTTCTTTTTCTATTTTTGCGATATATATATTTTATTTTCCGCTAAAAAAATTTGCCTAAAAAGAAAAGCGCACCTGGTATTTATAACAAAAACAAAAGACTTTTTAGAAAGGGAAAATGGGTATCTGTTTAGAAAGAAGAAAAAAGTCCAATGCACATTTTTTTGACAGTAGGGGTGCCATTGTTTCATGCTTTGAGTCATTACATTAGCGCCGAAGGTCGAAATAAAGAAAAAGAAAGAAAGAAAGAAGAGGAAATCCAATGAACAAAGAAAATACAATTGCTTTCACCTTCTTTTTTTCAACGGAAATGCCGACGACCATGGTGGGTAAGCAAACAGTCAACAAAGGTCAAGGATTTAAAACATAAAAAGAAGATTAGACAATTGCGATTTTTTTTATGCAAACACTAGCTTAAGTTAAGGTATTTGCATTTATATTTTCATAAAAAAGATTTCTTTATTATAAGCTCTCATAAAAAATTTACAATATCTTTCTTTTGATATAATTTAATTAAAGTGTTTTACACGTTCTGGAATTTTAATAAAATTTTGCCCGTCTTCAGTTTTAAGAGAAAAAAGTTCAAGTGCTGATTCAATGGATGTTATTGATTTTCGTTCAGATATCTAAAAAAGAGGACATGATTTAAAATTTCGATAAAGTGTTTGAAAACATGCCATTGTGACAAATTGATGTAAAATGGAAGGAAGTTGTGCAATAATCGGTTTTAAAGGTCGTCGGTAGCTGTAAGCGGAAAGGATTGCCGAAACCCTGAAAGAAAAAAAAACCGGTATTTTTTTCAACAAAAACTTTTTTGATCACAAACCATAAGACGGTATTATCCTTTTGAACACCGGAAATTAAAATCAATGAAATTAAAAATGCCGCATAATCATCATCAATAATCATTGCTAATCTGGGAGCAATTTGCTTTAATAAAAGATCAACAAATATAAGATGAGATTTTCGAGTACATGCAATTAAAGATCGACTAAAAATTTGAAGTGCTGCCAAATCAAATGGTTGTAACAATGGTGGAAGAGAATTTGGTTTATGTCCAGGAACTGTTATAAGCATTGTTATATTTTCAATTAAAGATGGAATTTTTGTTGTTGTGGTTAAAATATATGAAATAATATTTGCAAGTTCATGCGCAATCGGTTGAGTACTAAATGCAGCAATTCTAAAATACAAAAAAAATAAAGGCTACATTTATGAAAGCTTTTTACTCAAGTATCCTTACAAATTTATTAGTCGGTTAAAATCAACAATTTTGCTTTTTTCATTTTTTCCATTTTCTTGATTAAATAAATCTATAAAAAATGCAAATTATTTAAAAGTCAAAAAAGTGCCAAATTTAACACCTTTATAAACGCATACAATGTAAGATGAGACAGTACTTCGAATGTGTAACGGTTGTAATTGGCAGGTTGAAAGGCAATCTGAAACTTCTCACTCTTTCTTTTTTCTGCTCAGTGGGAAATCTATGAAAGAAAAAAAAACAAGTTTTTTTACAAACCTAAAATTGTAGGAAGCAATTGTTCATTATAAGTGCTGCTATGAATAATTAGGGATTCAATTCCTGATGTTAAAAGACGTTTTTGGAAAGAAGATAAACGGGGATCAGAATACAATTTGCACACAAGCTAAAATGATTTCAAATTTTATGGAATAAACTGAAACAAATAAATGCTTACAGTAAGAAAATTTGTTTTATTGTTGTCATCAAGAGAAACAGCTTCTTCAAGTAATCGAAAAGAACTTGACCATAAAACTTGTTCATAATGCAATGGGATAAAATCTCTGAAGCAAAATAAATGATTTTCTTTTAGAGTAATATTTCAAATACAAACCCAGTGGTAACGACATCCGAAGTCAAGCTTAACTTTAACAACTCTTCCAAAACCAATTCTTTTACAACTGCAAGTGACATTGGCAAATCATCCAGTAAATAACTTTGTAACAAATATAACATTCCTTGCAAAGTATACTGTCGTACAACAATATTACTTGATTGAATACCTCGTACAACAACTGAATCAATAAATTTATTAATATTTTGGACATCATCGTTTCCAATTGAATCCTAAAGAAAGCATATTTGGAACAGATTGTTAAAGGTTAAATTTTATACCGTTCCAAGAACAGCTGCACATTTCAGCAATAAAAATATTGTTAATCCGTCAAAAACCGTGTCAGCTGTTGTAATTGTATTCAAATGGTCATGCATTTCATAATAAATTTTTTGGTAGTTTTTAACATCATCAAAAAGATCCGTTAAAATTAGGAGCTAAAAATGAAAGTTTTCTGGGATAACTTAAAACATGCAACAAGCTTACAGATTTCAAAACAGCAATTTTTAAAGTCATTGGCATTCGTTTTTTAGCAAACCAATGTTCAAAATTATCCAAAAGTGCTCTCAATGTTGATGCCGTATCCAAATCAGTGCTCTGTTTGAGCATGTAATCACTGACACTTGGGGTCATTGCTAATTTTTCAGAAGCTTCTGCTCCATTTCCATGTTCAAGAACTCCCGCAATTGACCACAGATATAATAATGAGCTTTGCCCAATACCGTATATTGTTGCATCTGTTGTCTTTTCAAAATTTTCTTTAAAAGCAATTGATGGCAAAATTTTTTGAAACAGCTGACATTTTGCAACAGATGCCTGCCTTCCTCTCCTGTAGAAAAAGAATTAACATTTGTTTTTGTTTTAAAAAATAAAACAAACTTTGATTCTAAAAATGGTCGATGATCTAAACTTTCTCGATGTTTTGTTGGATAAATGCTAGAAACAGGATTTCCAGGATATGGATAAAGTAAAGATTGAATCAGAAGATTTGAAATTGTTTCAACAGCAATTGAAACAGAATTAATACTTCGATATAAGCTTTCTTCAGAAGCTGCAGCTTGAAGTTCGTTTCCAACGGGGGTTGTAGAAAGGACCCCAAAGAGTGAGGTACAGTAATTTTCGAATTGACTTCGATTTATCCATCCTAACCATAAAGTTCGAAAGGAGAAATCCTTTAAAACAGTAGGATCTTCAAGAATGTAAATATTAACAAGTGGAACAAAAACTCGATCACTTCGAGCATCAATTTTTAAACTCCATGATTGCCGAAGTGCAACTTCAGGAATTACAAACATTGATGACAAAAGTGGTAAGCGACACAGAGCTAAAAATATTATTAATATGAACCTTTCATAAAGCAATAAATTACCTTTCAATGAACTTTCAATTGCCGCTGAGGAAGAAAAGGAAATAAAATCACTCAATTGTATAAACATTGATATTTTTTGAATTGAATTAAACAAATCTATTATATCTTCTTTATACATTTCTGACTTGGAAACAGTTGAAATTTGAATATTCCAATCTTTGTTTATTGTAGGCTCTTGTTTTCCAAGAATCTGAAACCGTAATGATATTTCAATTAGTCTCAAAAAGAATAAAACCGAACCTTTTCAATACTTTTTACCAGCAGGGCTAAAAATGGACCTAATAACTCCAAGCAATCGTAATCAGGTGTAAATGTTTCCACAACATTTTCCAGAGAAAAAAATGCGGTCATTGCATGATAATAAATTTCAGGCAATTGTTTGTTGCCAACAGAATATTCAATCTTCAATGATAAAACAGGTTAAAAACCGAAAATTCTATGAAAAGTGCTTACCAATGGTTCAACAAAATGATTAACAAAAAATTCTTCGATTTTGTTAAACTTGTTGATATTCAAAACAAATGGCGTTTTTGTAATTTTATATATTCCATTGAAAATTATGTGCAAATCAAATGTTTCATTAAATAAATTGGGATTTTGGATAACATCAAATAAATTTTCAATAATCTTTTGCACTTTCTCTATCTGATCACGATTTGATGAAATGTATTGAACACCAATTGCTTCACAAGCCAAATTCTCTAATTGTTTCAAGCATTCTTGAACAAATAGTTCATGGTAATTAAATGGCTGAAAAGTTTCCTATCAATATTACAGTAATCTTGGAAAAATTTCTTTACCACATAAGATAACAAAGTAACATAATCTTCAGATGAAAGTAACAAAGATGATTGTGCCAATTCTTTTATTTCATCAACAGTTTTGGCATTTTTGGCAATGTCAGCAAAATAAGAAACAATGGCACCTTCTTTTAAAGGTAACAACGGACGAAGTTTTTGTTTACTTAAAACATCTCGAATGATATTACACTGTTCATGAGGTGAATGAGATAAAATTTTTTCTTGTAATAATTTCAAATTATCAGGAAGATCAATTTTGAGATCATAACAAAGAATTAAATTTTGTCGAAATATTGGAAGCAAAAAGTCCTAAAAAATGAATTGTTTAATAACAAATCATTGTTACAAATGTATGAAAAATATTACCATAGGATAATTTGACAAATATGACAATTGAGAAGTTATCAAACGCTGAGAACAAGCTGGCAAAGCATTTTTAAAAATCTTTGAACATGAACTCGGATTTCGAAGAAGCCATTCAGAAAATTTTGTATTTTCAATAAGTTTAATACATTGTTCCTCGGTGAAAAGATTTTCATGTGATGGAATTTTGAGAATATCGGTTACCAAATTATAAATAATATTTTTCATATCATATCCCATTTTAGATTCAATACACACTACAGTACTTATGTCTGAATATCCAGCTTCTGCCAACACAAATACAATATACGGTAATGCATCGGTGAATGATTCTTTATGTTCAGTTAAAATATTAAATTCAATTGAATTTAATAAATATTCTTTTAATTGGAGACCAATTTTATTTTGCGCTTCTAAAATACTTAAAATATTATAAACTTAAGCAAAAAAATAACTTACTCATATAAAACAGTAATAATTTACTCATAAGAATAATATGCCCTTGTAAATTTTGAACATTGGCAGCCGTGTTACTTTTGGATTGACAAAATGCATTTACTAAATAAATCCAACATTCTCCAAGTGATCGGCATAAACATGAAACCGGATCATCAACAAGACATTCCAAACGTAATAAAATTCTTTGTTCATCAAGTTGGCTGATCATTGCTAAGACAGGAATACTCCCAATAAATGCAATTTGAGATTTAATTTCACTAATATCTTTTAAGAAATGATATAATTGATCAATTGGAGTAAAAGTATGTGAAGAGCAAGCGAATAAAGCATTCGTTGCCCATAGGGTTGCTTCAATGGACCATTCACTATTTGAATTTCTAAAAAATTAATTTAACTTTTTCTTTAAAAACACGACAAAACTTACGCTGGATGTTTGTGAAAATTGAAATATCCTTCAACAAAAATATTCGAAACATCATCATACAAAGATTTTTCTTTATCTTTCTTCGAGCAACATAGCAATAAAGTCCAAAGTTGTAAAGTTTTAACGGGATTAATAAACAGCCATTTTTGAAAATTATCCGTTAACAATTTTTGAATAAGAGTAATACTTTTTGCATTTAAAGAAACGTTATAAAGTAAAACAAGACCAACACATGGAAAACCTAAATCAAAAAATTAACTTCGAAAAAACAATAAAAACTACCGTATTCAATTTTTTCTTCAGAAATTTTACTGCATACAGTAACCGCAGCTTTTTCAAGTTCTTGTGGTTTAACAAATGTTGGATCTACCATACTTAACACAATCAAAAAATTAAGCAAATGTGGTAAAATTGGTAAAACATCAGGGGTTGGGGATGTCATAGCCGCAACAACAAAATCATAAACTTTTCTTTTTGGATCTGCCATTTTGTATTCAACACCTTCCAAAAGAAGAATGCATAAGAAGTCAATAATTTTGCAACGAGTTTGATTATCATTTGATAAAAATGCATGAGAAACGAGATAAGCCGAAGCTTTTTCAAATCTTCGAAGAACATCCGTAACAGTTTCAAAACTGACTCGGCCTTGTTTTGCTTGAGTTCGACAATAAATAATTGAAAAATGACTATAAATACAGAAATTTTACCAATGAAACATGAAAGCTAAAACTCACTTCAAAACACCTTCTTCAACAAAACCGGGTGATGAAAGTTTTGTAAGAAAATATGCATAATCTTCAAAGCTTTTACAAATCAAATCTTTATGACTAAATGATAAAGAACGAGACAATTGATGTGGTTTAATCGGTAAAGAAGCCATTGAAATATTTCTGCTAAATAATACTTTTAACAATTCACTTAATACTCCAGTAGCAGGTGCAACAACAAATGGCATTAAACGATTAATATACAGTAATAATTCATCCAAGAAAATATTAACATCTTGAAAAGCAAATTTTGGTAGAATTCTTTCTAATCCATTTAAACATGCAATCAAAGGGGATAAAAATCGGTTTTGAATTTCAATGTCCAATGTTTCCTATAAATATATACGCGTGATTTTTAAAAACTTTTTTGTCAAGATTATACCATAAAATTTTTGTAAGATCCTTGAATGGTACTTTCCAATGACTTTAATGCTGGAGAATCATTATAATTTGCACCTTTCATTTGATGAACACCCGTTCCAACGAGATATGAAATATCATTTGTACGATTTTCGTCTTGTTTTGATGGACTTTCTGGAATGAATAAAGCACTGGTTGATGGACCACTTTGTTTAACCTTATTTTCCACATATACAGTATAATATAAATTTATAACTCTGAAACAGTAATTCTTTAAGGCGTGCAAAATTATTAAAGAAATACCTCAGAAAAACCAAAATAACCCTCATTTCAAGCTTCACTTTTGTTTTTGATACGGAACTTGATTGTTCAGTCATTTTTCCTTCCGTGAATTCTTTTGTTTCTAATAAATATGATAAAACATTCAAAATTGTAACAAGATTATCAACAGAAATATTTGATGAAGAAACTTCAATTAAATTTAAAATTAAGGAATTTTGAAAACTCGTAAGAGACGGATTTGAAAACCAAACATCCAATAAAATGGTTAAATTATGATGTGTTATCAATGCTTCAATTCCATGAACATAAGTTATCTATAGATAAATATGTGTAAATTACATATGTATTAATAAATAGCTTACGAGATTATCTGCAGATTGACTATCAATTTTTAAACACTGATCGGAGAGGATTTCAAGAGCATGACAAATATTTTGTTGCAGCTGTTTATTTGGAAATTTTTCCATTTTACTTTTCTCTTCAATATTAATTAAGTTATGATAATCAAGCATTTGAATATTTTGACTTGAAAATAATGATCGACTTCCAAAAACTGCATTTTTAACAAAATCTGAAAATGCTTGAGCTGCAGCTTGTTGCACTCGATGATCTTCATGACTAAACAATTGAATAATTGATTGTAGGCATTTATTTTGATACTGTAGCACAATTGCAGGTGAAATTTTTTTCCATAATATTTTTGCCAATAACTCCACCCTTGAACACTGTACAAGGAAATATGTACACCATTGAAGATTATTACAGTATTCCAATATTAAAGCGCAAACATGATCATCAAGAATTAAATAATTTATTGTATTTTTCAATGCATCCAAGGTTCCTTTTATTTTCATTGGATTTACTCCATTCAACATAACATGCAAATATCCGGATAAGCGAGCTAAAAACGTTTACACGTGTATTGGGATTACGGTAGCTTAATCTTACAAAATTTAGTTTTTTGTCCTCGAAGATGTAAGGCATTTTGAAAAACAATATAAAATTCAAAAGCGGCAGTTGCAAGCTTATCATCAGAATGTAAAATAAATTCAAAAACTTCATGCCAAATTTTAATATTTCCAGCAATTTCAACAATATTTGTTGAAACAAATGAATTTGAATCAAAAATTGACACTAATGCTTTAAAAGCCATAAATTTATGTGAAATTCTTGAATTATCATCATATCCTGGACGCTTGTGGGTGAGTAAAAATCTTCGTGCAATTATTGCAGCTGCAAATACCGGAAATGAAAGAGATTGTGCTTCATACCAAAATAGCTCAATACTATTTTCTGGTTCTTCAATACTTGCATCCAAAAGGGATATTGTATCAGATGTTTGTGTTGCATTTATCAATGGATCAGTAAAAGCTTGTGAAGTTTCTCCCATTTCACTTCGACTATCATTCAAACTTCCGGTTGTTGATTTTGCATCTGCTCCAGCAGCTGATGATGAATCAGCTTGAGTTTGATATGAGGGTTCTTCCATTGAGATGTCATTCACAGACCCCCAAGGGCTTCCCAAAAGTTCCCATTGTGAAACTAGAAAATACTTAAATGAGTTTAAATTAGGCAGATACTGTAACAAACTTTGATCTGCAATTGCACCCTTTGAAAAACGTCTCGGAGTTCGCATTGGTGATCCATATTCCGAGCCAGGACCAGATGCAGCTGGTAATTCACTTGGAATAAAATTCAGAATATTCGAAGGAGTTGCAAATAAAACTTCCAAAGCTTCTAAAGCAGCAACAATAAGTTCATTGGAAGGAGATAAAAGCATTTTTAATATTTGTAATACCATCTGTAAAAAAGAAATTTAATTAATGTCAGTTTGCTTAATTCAAAAACATACAGCTTGAAGTACTAAAGTTGAGAACCTTGATGCATTTATAATTATTGTATTCCAGATAAGTCTCAAAGTTGTCAATGCATTAACAACCATACGCTTATTGCTGATTTCATTTTTAGCAGTTATTATTCCTAAAATATTTTATTACAGTAATTAAATGCAAAATCATAAAACATACGATTAATAACTTTTACGCATTTTTCAAGCACTTTTTTATTGTACAATGATAATTCAGCAATGATTAAACTTGCAACTCTTCCAGATGTCCCACTTAATTCCAAATTTTTAACTGTATTTTCAAAGAGTTCCTTTAAATTGTAATTGTTTGAATAAAAATAATTTATGTGGCTAAACTTACAAAAACTTTATCTTCAACTTTTTCACTAATAAATGGTCCCAAATGTTTCATTGTTGTTGCAAAAGTTTTTGAAATTGTTGTTTGAATACCATCTTCTGGACGTTTAATTGCAACTGCCACAGAATTAATATAATATAATGCATAGGCTCTGGATTTTAATATCGTTAAAAACAACTAATATGGCTTGCAATAAAACTTACTCATTCTTAGATGCTCGAGAAAATTGAACATAATAAACTAATTTATTGTATGCCACAGCTACAGATTTCCATGTTCTTTCTTGCGACTGATTTAATTCATTGAGAATTAAAGTAATAACTTTTTGAACTTGACCTTTTAACCACAAAACCTAAATTTTATAATGAATATCACAATTCAAAATTGTTAGTATACAAACCCGAAAAGCTTTATTCAAAGTTTGATCGGCTTGAATTTGCAACGAAGATTTGGAAGATCCGGAAGCAATAAAAAGTATATCAACAGCAGCCAGTAATTCTTCTTTTGCAATTGGTCTAAAAATTCTTAAGAACTATATGCAAAATTTCACTTTTATATCTTACTCCGAAGAAGTTAAAGACTCATAAATATCATTAAATAAATTTTCGTGTTTTTGTTGAGGTGCTGATGCACCTTTTCTGAAATTTTTAAAATTCAATATAGATTTTTGTCAAATGACTAAGAAACATACTTTGGAGATTCTTGTAATAACGTTTTAATAGTTTCAACTGCTTTTTGTAATTTATCATGTTTACGTTTTCGAAACATTTAAATATAAAAATATTAATATAAACTAAAATATTTTTTAGTCAATAATAAAGATATATGGCAGTAAATAGACTTCGATAAATGGATGTTGACTTTAAAAATGTGAGTTGGCATTTATAAACGTCTTGCCAAAAACGAATGTGGCAGTTCAGATTACAGTAAGCTAATGAAAAAATTTTGGTAATGTTTTACTTTGAATTTTAACTGCTACAATTATTCTAAAGTTAATATGTTGCAACTTAAACAAATTTTTGGACAATTTAATAGCTATTTAAGGCTTCATAATTAAACTTGTAATTTTATTATTTTTGGAGTTTTTATAATGCATCTGAAAACTGTAAATTTGTATTTCTTTGGCACATTTGTTTTTCCCATGTACTTTAACTACCATGAGAGTTTTAATCTCTAAAATTTCTATATTCTCTGGGTAAGGGTTTTACATTTGTTTATTCATTCAATGAGAAATTTTATGAAATTCAATCTCTCCTTTACCATTATAATTTATACGTGAAACATGTAAAAAAATTGAAATAAAAATGGCTGCCAAGGCTATTTTTCTTTATTCATGCTCTGTTCATTCAATCAAAAAGAGAAAGAACAAAGGCAACAACAATGCCAAAACTTCAACTTCATTTCTCTCTAGAAGCTTTTTTTTTGTTTTTTCTTTAAGGAAGAAAAGAAAAAAGAAACGCCGTCCAAGAAGCGTTAATAAATAACTTTGCGTATGTAACAATTTTTTGAATGAATCAATTGAAGTTCTTCTTTATTTTTAACCATTTGATTAAAAACATATTTGCCTAAACCGGTATTAAAAAAGTTTTTGGCATAACCCTAAAAATTGCTAATTTTCTCACATTTTAATTTTCGAACAAAACTGCTTGTTTTAATCGTTACTTTTGCATGCTGCTTTTTCGATTTTTGAAGAAGAAAAAAGTACGTGCAAAAAAGAGTCAATTATTTTTTTCTTTTCTTTTTTTTTAAAAGCTGTTAAAAAATGGCATTTTTGTCTTTTGCTGTTTCTTTTCCATGCTTTCGTCTCCTTAAACTTGTCATTCCTTAAAGAAAAACTATTTAACCCTTTGTAACAAATAAATAAATGTTAAGCAACAATTGTTTTTCTTTAAAAAAAAACTAAATTTTTAGGTAACAACCATTTTCATTTAATACATGTGGTTAGTGGTATTTTGCTTTGTATTTCCTGCAGCATTATTTTCGGTTTGTGGCTTGTGTGCATGGTATCGAATGTGGCATCTTCAAAAACGGTAAAATTAAAAAAAAAGAACATAAGAGTGTTATATTTGACAACATGTTGGGTTAACACAAAAAAAAACCGGAAAAATAATTTTTCTTTTTTTTTCAGAAGAGAAGCCAAGCTTTTTCAGCAATTAGAAGCCCAAACCAAACAAAGATATGAGTAGGTTTTTTTCTTCGTAATTTTTTTTTGTGAATTGCTTTTTTCTATATTTGAATTGCCTTCTTTTTTTCCTACGGTAAAAAAACAAACATATATAAAAATGTTTTTATTTAAGAAAACACATGCAATGTGCTCATCCAACAATAATTATTGGACGTCGTGAAGAGATTATCGAAGAACATCCTGAACCTTTCATGCAATAAAAAATTAAAATTTTTGTTCCGCTTTTAATTTTTATTGTTTTATGAAACGTTCTTAACTTCTTCTTTTTTCATATCAGACATTCCTGCAATTCTTTTTTTTGTTTCTGTTGTAATTTTTACAAAAACTTCGTTTTTTTGTTATTCGATTTTCTCATTTATTTATTTTTGAAAAAGAAAGCTTAATTGTTAATAGGAAATAATTTGTTTATAATTAATTAATGAAATTTTAACACTAAAACGATGGTTAATTTATGTCAAAAAGCATAATAACAAAGTTGTCACTTTTGACATGAAATTGCAACACTTTTTTTTCTCTAATTTTTATATTTCTTTTTTTGACGCCGCTTCTGCTTCTCCCACTTTTTATTCACAAAAAGGAGAAAAAAAGACATTGAAGCAGCTTGAAGCAACATTTTTAAGAAGGCGTGTCCCAAGATTGAAGTTACATTAAAGCCTTTTTTTGCTTTCTTTCGCCGTGCTTTTATTATTCTCCTTTTTAAGGACCAGTCAAATACCAATCTTTATTTGACCTTTATTCATTTTTAAGAATTTTTTGGTAATAATATTACTTGTTGCTTTTGTGCTTAGTTTCAATGGTAAGAAAGTGGGATTCAATGATTGAATAAATAAATGATTTTTAAGGATTTTCGTCGATTTGGTAATGATCATTCAAATCCCATGGGGAAGCAGCAACCATCAACTCCTCGAAGCTCAAATAATCGAAATCATGCTGCAATGGTTGAAGGTTATCTTTTTTTTCAATCTTACTAAAACCCATCAAAAAAATATTCTAAAAATGGCACAAGTCCATGTGCCAATGAGTTACATCTTGATTTCATCCTTAAAGTTTAAACTTTTATCTCCCTCTTTTTCTCTTTTGCATCATCATCACACATCACATCAAAGTGGATGTTGATGATGATGCAGCTGCCCAGCCGACAACAGCAATCATGATTCACCTTCCTTATTTTCGCATCCCTTTTTTCAAATCTTTTCAAAATTCGTATTCGGAAATGACAATTTAAAATCAAAGAAGCATACGGTTTATTTTTTCATTCAAGCATAAAATAAAAATACCTCAGCAATTCTTTTTTTTTTCATTGAGTTTCTTCTTCATTTTTTTGTCTATTTGCGTTTTTTATGAATATTAACTATTCAACCGCAGTTATTTGTTTAAAGATGAAAAAAAAGGACGACAAAATTTGATATTTTAATGCCCATTTAAAACATCAAAGATAAAAGAGAAAAAAAGAAAGAATGGCAAAGAAAAGTTCAAGAATAAAATTTTATTTTAGCTTAAAATAGACCAAAAAAGCAAATATTTGTAAGTTGTAATTCAATTTTAACTTTTAAAGCGATAAAAAAATACGCCTTATTAGGACGCGGTTGAGGCCCAAATAGAGTCAAGCAATGTTGTTGTAAAAACTTTGTTAAAGCATTGATTTACACATTACATGTGAGTTTATACATTTTTTTAAAAAAACTGCTAAAACTGCTTTTGTCTTTTTTTCTTGTTTATAATCGTCAGCTTGTCATTTTCGCATTTTTGATAATTCCCTAAAGAAAACAAAGAAAGAAAAAAAGCGAACACATTGTAATTTAAAAATCTGGCACATTTGTTGTCATAAATGTTTTCAAATGTTTGTCAAAAAAAACTAGACATGTAGCAGGAGCATCATCTCTTATGTTTTAGAATACAAAAAAGCCTTTATGTTTTTTGATGCAAATAATGATGGATACATTACGGTTGACGAATTGGAACGTGCAATGAATAAATGTGGGGTTTATCCAACAAAGCTTGAACTTCGTGTTATTATGTCACAAGGTGATTTGGACAGTAAGCAATTTCTCGAGTTATCCCACAAAATAAGCATCTCCTAATTGAAGCAATGTTGTAGGAAATGGTGTTATAACTTTTGATGAATTTGTTCAGCTTATGCGTACACAAGATTCATCCCCTGAAAAATATACTCATTCACAACTTCTTGAACAATTTCGACTTTTTGATAAAGATAATGATGGATTTATTGAACGCAGTGAAATGATTGATATTGTCAAAGAATTACGCCTTGGGAGATTTTTTCCTATCAGCGTAATTGACCAACTTTTTAGAGAAGCTGATGTCGATGGAGATGGAAAAATCAGTTTTCAAGGTAAGTACATGCTATTTTATGCATTAAAATAAAACAAAAGCTTCCATTTTTTTCCAGAATTTTCAACAGCTGTAAATTGAAGAAAGAGGAAAAAGAAAACACACTACAAATCCATCAAATGTGACCTCAAACACTTGTATCTTTTTTTTCATTTTTCTTCAAACATCAACAATAATATACTTTTATTTTAAATAATAAAGCATTACATTTCTTTAAAAATATATATATTTAACAATGTTTTATAAGCGAGATTTTGGTTGTATTTTTTTCTTAAAGCAATGAAAAAAAATAAAGCATTTCGTTTTTTTTTTGATGGGAAAAATAAAGCATGGAATGTTGAGCAAAAAAAATAATGGTTTTTAGCCAAATCTTGGCCGCATAAAAGAATCCATTTCATTTAATATTTCATTGAAAGGTATGTCATGAGAGCGATGATAATGACGTCGTCTGAAATAGAAAATATAATGAAGGAGATAAAGTTATCACAAAATCATGACAAATAAAGTATAAAAATGAAAAATTACCGTTTATGTCTTTTTGTGTATGTTCGCCTCCAGGCTTTTAAAGTTTTAATATGAAATTTTGCAAGTGAACTTCCTTTATGAACTCTATACCTAAAAAGAATTCGATATTACGGTAAAGGTAATGAAAGTAAAAAGTTAATTTTTTATTACCTTCGATGCCTACATTCTACTGAACATAATAGGATTAATAATAAAAATATTATTATTGAATATGTTTTAAGCTTCGTCATCTATTAGCAAAAATAACATATAAATTTTTAAAGGTCAAATAAAAATCAGTTAAAGATGAACTGCTGCTTTGCATTCGAAGAACTGAAGCAAGGAACAAATAAGGAAAGCTTTAATATTTTAAGAAGTTAGAAGAGGGGGGAGGCTGTCTGTAACTATGCGGAAAATCGAATTATCCGCAGGAGGTGGGCAGTCAGCTGTTTACGATCAGAGGCATACAATCTTTTGATTTTTTAAAAAAAAATAATTTATTAAAAAAGTTATCCACTTGCAAGAATGCAAAAAATAATGTTGAAAGGTGGTGAAGAAGAAGGCTGGAATGAAAATGACAAAAAAAAATGACTAATGGAATTGATGCGCAGATGTGAGCTGTTAATTCCAAAAAATATATTTATGAAACTTTGTTGTCAGCGTCGTCCGGTTGGTGGTAGAATCTGCAAAAGAAAAATGTTTTTAGTTTTCCTTCTTTAATTATGACGAAATTAAAAGCTTTGCATCATTATATTAGAAAAAGAAAAGGTTTACACCCAATATTTGTGAACTGAATCATTATTTTTTTTGTTCAATTCATATTTTATCGGAAGCACGCTCATATACACTCCTCTTCTTCTTCTTCTCTTCTACTACTCGAGTTCAGAATATTATCGCGCAGCAGCAGCAAAAATGAACTTTTTTCTTCTTTTAATAAAGTTTATTCAAGAAAAATGCGGAGTATCTCTATATTTCTTAAGGATGACCAAGATTGTGTTGGCGTCATTGTCCGGCGATAGAGAAAATGACTCATTTTTTATAATAAAAACTTGAAGAAACAAAAACCAAAAATTCTTTTATTTTTGCATCAAAATTGAAGGGCAAATCCTGTTCCGATGAATGAATGAATGAATGGAAAATAGCAAAACTCTTTTTTCTTCCTTTTTTTCGAAAATATATATGTGCAATTAAACCACCCAAATTTAGGATGAACAATAAAAAAGAGATGCTAAAAGGAAACAAAGTTTTAATTTTGTCTACAAAGATAATAAAAGTTAATAAAATAAAAAGAATTGGAAGATCTTTGTCAAAAAAGAATGGATAATTAAAGGGTGTGTAGCTCGTTTTCTGTGGTCTTTTGTTTTAAATGTAAGAGTTTTGATTACTGTGACAAAAAGGTTTGCAAAAATTATACATGCTTTTTAAATGCTGCACTTGCTACTGCTAAATGTAATTAGCAATTATTGTGTTTTAATCAAAAATAACCAAAAAAAACAAAATTATTTCATTCACACAAAAAAGGTATATTTCCGCTCAAACAAGTTTATGCTAAATCGTATCGAAACATAACAAGAAAAAAGGGAGTATAAAAAAAAGGATTGCAACAACAAAATTAAAAACATATGTAAGGAAATAAAAAAAAGATGAAAGAAAAACAATAATTTTGTTTTCTTACGATATTATTTTTTTAAAGTGCCAAAATGATAAAAAATTGTAGATGATGGTGTAATAGTTGTTAAAGGAAAATGATGGAGTTCATGATAATGATGGGTTGTTGTTTGTAAAGTTGAAGAAGAAGATGATGTGGGGTTTACTTTTTGATTCACCACCACGAGACTATTATTCCTTGGTGGGGATGCTGATAATTGATGTACCGGAAGTTCATCTTCATTGGCGGTTGATGCTGCTACTTCAGAAAAGACTTCATTTCCGGCGTTATGTTTCTTCCATTTGGTTCGTCGATTTTGAAACCAAATTTTAACCTTAAAATGTGTGTATCGCGTTTTTTTTTAATTTGATACCCCCCATTAAAATAAAGAGTAAATTTATAAACGTTGTAAAGAAAATGACGTACCTGAGTTTCTGATAAATTTAATGTAGTTGCAAGATTAACACGTTCTCGAACACTTAAATATCGGCAAATCTTAAATTTTCTTTCAAGTGCCATCAATTGCTGATAGGTAAAAGCTGTACGAATTCTTCGACTTTTATCTTTTGAATCACCTTTAATATATGATTCAATGTTTTGATCACTTTTTAAAAGTGATTCAATTGAAAACATTACAGAATTATTTGACATAAATCAATTAAATTAAATTTCCTCCAAAAAAAGTGCCAAATAAAATTGCAACAATAAAAAATAAGCCAAAATATATCGCACATGTGAAGGAGAAAGAAAGAAGAAAAAGCAGAACTAAAGCATCATTAAATAGGTTGATGATGCTTAAAAGTTGATTCTTTTTAAACATTTTAATGAATGTTTTTCTTCCTTTTCTTTAATGTAAAACGATTAATGCATTTAAGAAAGTCTTAAGGGAATGAAAGAAGGTTTTTGAAAATGAAACAATTTAGTAAATGAGTATCAAGGCTTTAACTTTAATACTTCAAAAATATTTTTAATTAAGAATTTGAAATACCACTACCGTATTACGAAAATTGTTCATGTTTGACACAAGCATGTTATTCGTATAAGATTAAAGCACTTAACCATTGAATGAGTGGCATCGCTTAGACGTGATAAAAAATATCACCTCATAAGCAATTACATTGCCATTTGCTTATTTGAAACATTCAAAAAGAACATCTTTCAATGCATTATGAAAATAACAGTAATATTTTAACAATATAAATTCACCAAACTAACTTAATGAAATGCTTAAATTAGTAACACAAAAGGTTCTGTAATGTATTCACCAGGTGCACTTCACCTGGTGACATGTGTCAATGATAATGTAGAGTTTTCATATGATTTAATGATTTCATAAAGCTTGAATATTTAATATATATTTTTTTAAACAGTAAATTTTAAATTTTTGAATTTGGAAACCATTCCTGATTGCGTTCTTGAAACGATTTTCCTCTCTCCATCTCACTTTTTTAGGTCCTCTCAAGAATCCTATTCTTAAAAAATTTTTTTGAACTCATTTAATGTCACAACAAATATGTTGTCAGTATATATTATTTCATTATGACATAAGTGAATGAAATTTATAACTAGTGAATAGCTCTGGAGTAATGTTTATTTTATAATAAAAGTTCTTTTTTTATGTAAATCTGAATCGCGAGCGCCGTTTTCTGCTCTGGAAGCGAAAAAAAGGAATCGCGAGTACACTTCTCTGATGAGCACCGCCAAAGTACATCTATTGTAGCAGCAGTAAAAAAAAACAATAGAGAATTTTAATGTTTAATTTTTTCTTAATCTAATTTATTCAAGAAGTCACATTTTGTCATTAGCTCACCTCATTGTGGGGTGAATTTATAATTACTATTATTATTTCGTTTCCCTAAAGTTTTTCTCATTGTTACTCCACTATTATATTATCATTCATGAAAACTTAAAAAAAATCATAAGTTTGAATTTAATGTGTCGCGGATTGTTTTACATCTTATCACTCATTCATATATTCCGGTTAAGTGCTTTGTTTCTTTGATGTTTCTATACATATATATAATGTTCTATTATACTATGCAAATTATTATATATTTTTTTAATTTTATAGGCTTGTTACCTTATTTCATTTCAACTAAACATGCCTTCGAAAGCTGAACGTTACTATCAAAAAGTTGATAAATTGATTCAATCTTACCGGTACGATGATGTCTTCCTGTGTGTCAAAATTCATTCCATTGTAACCAAATTCTTTGGCTTTCAAAATCTTTTTGAAATGGGACCTTTATATGGTGCTAAATCTTCGTCATTTGATCATTTCACATGTGGTACTTTTTCTTTTTAAGATTTTTAGTATTCATTTGATGTTTTTTGTTATTTCAGAGGTCCGCCGACAACTTTATCGTCTTCTTGCATTGGAACATCATCCTGATAAAGGTGGCAATACCCAACAGGCTCAATTCATTATGGGTGAATTTAATAACTTTATAAACGACGATCGTATGCTTCGAATGTATCTCCAATATTTGCATTCAATGGATTCTTTTCATTCTTTGATTGGTGCTGAAAATCTTAACTCTGAAGATGAATGGTATACGTATCAATCGATTGCTCTTCGTAAGTTATTTTATTATTTATTTTATGTACATTATAAGAGTTTTACAAGTATATTATGAAATATTATCTTTTTAGCTGATGGATTTCCAGTAAAGTTTCCACCTGCAGATTCTATTGGAATCTTCAATTACAAACATATTAAAGATGAAGTTACCATGCCTCTTTTCTGCCATCCTAAAATGATTTATGATGAAGTTCGTAATACATTTGTAGTTGATAATCTTGAAGTCAAATCGAATGAAAAAAAAGTTGTTTTGGTTTATAAAGCTAAATTTGGAAGACGAGTTTTCTATGCTCTAAAGTTTCATCAAAAACCTAACCGTATTTTTTGGATTTCAAGACAAGATGTTGCGGTAATATTTTCCTTTTTGAATACCGATAGTTTATACATATGAATGTATTTTAGGAAGTTCCTTATTTAGCTAAGCAAGCTAGAAAATCATTCTTCCGATTCAAAAGTATTAAACGTCTTCAAAAAACTGGAAAATTATCTATGTCTTTGCGAAATTCACAAACACATAGTTGTCGTGCTATCCTTCCTTAATAATATACTGGTATCGTTAAGCTGGTAATATATTCTTTTTTGTCACTTTTACATTTTCTCACATTTTGTATGTTGTTAAGTTTTTAATTTATATTCTTTGTAAGATTTTACATTTTGTTTTTATAAAATAAAAAAATGACTATTTTGGTGTTCCATCTTTGATCACATAAAAAATTCCTTACATTTGTTACCATAGCTGTGTGCTGATGTTTATTAAATAATTATTTATCACATATACAGTAACTTCATTCGTTGCACGTACTGTAGACAGTAAATGAAATTAGATTGAATGCAGCAATTCAACACCATTAAAACGTATGTAAAAACAGTTGTTTCTCTCCCTGTGTTTTTTATGTTGTCATAGCAACTATTTTGCATGGAAAATTTTTAGATTTTTTTAAACTCAAAATGCTCCAACAACTTATTTAAAAAATTATGCCAGATATTTTCCAACTGGCTGAACAAAAGCTACGAGAAAAGGAATCACATTCTTTAAATTTTGATGCTGATAATACTGATGGTAAAAATATTGATTTATTAAATTTTTGACAAAACATAAAATTTTAGCTTCTGATTTATTAGAATCTGTTGTTCTCGTATGTGGAAGTGTAACATGTGGAAAAACAAGCTTAATTCAACGTTTCATGGAAACTTCACAGGAAGATTCAAAAACTTTAGCGTTGGAATATCGATATGCTTCTCGAATGAAGAATAATGTGAGCATCATTTTTGCCAACTTTGATTATACCAAATTATATGTTTTAGAAAAAAGAAGTGGCGTCCGTTTGGGAGCTTGGAAGTGGAGCAAAAATGGCAAAATTAATTTCAACTCCTTTATCATCTGAATTCCTTGAAAGTACATCATTGTTGATTTTTGTAGACTTAACAAATCCCTCTCAAATTCCACAAATGGTTTTTGATATAATTCAAAATGTGTCAGAAAAAACTGCAACAATTTTAAAAATTATTAATAATTCTAATCCTGAAAGATATGATCGCCTTCAAAAATTGATGAAAAAATTTGCTGATCAAAAAGATGCTTCATTAATGAATGCATTCCCTTTTCCTGTTACATTTATTGCAGCTCGGTATGATCACTTTCAAAATATGGAATCAGAAAAGAAAAAATTGATTTATAAATTTATTCGATATGTCGCACATATAAATGGTGCAAATGTTATGGTTGGGGTTTAATTATCTACGGCTAATTTTAGGTTAAATAATAAGATTATTTTCAGCCGTTTTCAACAACCGCTGAAAGCCTTGTAGCAAAATGTAAAACACTTTTATCGTGTTATGCTTTTCATGAAGCAAAACCTTCAATTCAACAAAACACAGACATTATTAAACCATTATATATGAATGCAGGGAATGACAGCTTAGAAAGTATTGGGCATATTACTGGTGCAGGGATTCCACCCAGTAATTACAAGGATGCCATGAATGAATGGAAAGATGCATTTCAAGAAAATTTTCCCCGAGAAGTATGTTTTATTTTTTGTCAACATATATTCTTTCATTATTCATTATTGAAAAACGTGAAAGAAAAAACAATTACAAAACAAAAAATTATTTCAGGATGAAAATAAAAAACAATCTTCTTCCACAGATATTGTTGAAGATAAAAAGTTTGCGGAATATGAAATTGACATTGCTGTTGAAGAAAAGCGACGAGAGCTTGAGATGTTTATTCGAGAAAAGAAGAACAGAAAAGCATTATCTGAAAAGTCACACAGACAAAACATTTAAAAATAAAAAAACCTTTCAAAATTATTTTTGTAAACATTTAAATGCTTTTTGAAAAACTTTTTAAAACATTATTATACTTTTTAATTTTTTGATTTTTATGATTTTTATACAATAAAAATTTTTCAACAAAAAATGAATAACAACTACAACTTGTCAAAAACATTTTTAAGATCTATCAAATTACAAATATTTGACTCAAAAAAACAAACGTAAAAAAAGTACAACTACAACTGGCAATCCATTTGGTAATGCAAAACTTTAGCATTTCTAAGTAGTAAAAAAATCAGTAATTTTTTTTGTCAATTTTCAGCTGGCTTTTTTTTTCTCTAAAAGAGTAGTAGACACAACAATGATCTTTTTTTTGTTTTAAAAATAGCCAAGCTTTATGTCATTAAGTCAAAAAAAATGATCGCGATCAAGTCTCGTCAACTGCAATCAGCAGTCGGCTTCTTCTTTTCTCGTTATAAATTGAATGATATAAGTCAAGAAAAAAAAGGAAGGGAGGAAGTCTTTTTGAACTGGCCACTTGGTCAAGACAAATGACCAGTTGATGATGCCTGTTTTTTCTCCCTTTCTTTTTTTCAAAACTTTAATAATTTTTATTTTGATAAAAAGTTTGGCTGCATATTTTTCGTTTCTTGGTTCAATGCTTTGATCAAAAAATAAATATGTGTGAACGAGAATGAACATCTTGTTGTGTTAAATATAAAAGCTGAAAATATATCCTCCCCTAACATGCACCTGCCTTGTTTTCTCTCTTGTTGTTGGTTATCCACCCTCAAGTGTCGCAGAAGGAAGAAGATATTTAAGTTTAATCCTTGAGGCGAAAAAAATAAAGTTATGTCACTTATCATTTTTTTTGCTTAAGTATAAGCTAGTTTTTTTTCCCTAAAGGTTTATTGTTGCATTTACAGATAGAGATCTGTATTAAACTTTTTTTATGATTCAAGTAATTACCCTTTTTTTCATGTATGAGTTTTTTGTTTCTCGTCAAAAGTAGTAAAGCAAACTTTTGTTTGATTTTATATCCAGATTTTTATATGGTTTATCATGATGTTTTACCAGCTGTTTCGGAAAATATATATTTACAAAATGCCACCGTTTGTTCTTTGATTTTGATCCTTCTTTCTTGTGGAGTAAAAAAAAGTTTCGTGCAAAGTTTATATTTTTTCTTCTTTGTTTAATTTTTGAGGGCATGCTTGCATCTACGGTTTTTTTACATTGTCCATCAAGAGCTTTTGTCTAAATTTTTTTAATGCTTTTTAGACTGTCAAAAAACTTTTTTTTTGACTTAGACAACACAAAATTTCATTCATCATCTCACAGGAGTGTTTTGCTTTTTCATTGTTGAAAGAAAAAGAGAAAAGAAAGAAAGAGGAAGCTTGCTCTCTATCTTGCTACTATTGCGCAGAAGTGGAAAAGATGTCACAACGTCCTAGAATAATTGGATGCTTGCATGGCGTTCTTCAACGTGCAAATACAATCAATGAGGCGGAGCTCGCGCGACGCTCAAGTTGCACAAGTATTGGATCAATGAGTGAGCAGATTGTTGTGGAGGATATTTCCTCCAAAATTAAATGCGATTCCAATAATAATCTTATGAAAAGGTAAATGATTTGGCCGGATTATTATTATTATTAACATTTTAAAAAGATGAAATCTGTTAACAAGGGCCTTTATAGCACAACTTCCCTTGATGATTCTGCAAATGAAGCTGAAATCTATCCTAAATCGTTTGCATGGGATTGGCCATTCTGTGATGAAGGTTTAAAAAATTTTTTTTATCTGATCCTTTAATCAACGAATTAAAACTTTTTTTTCTAGGGATTGCTCGGGGAGTTTATACTGAAGAAAAGTTCCTCGTCTGCCTCCCATTCAACAGCGGCGGCACTGGTGAAAAACATGGATCAGTATGTTTACTTTTGCTTTTCCTTTCCTCTTTTTTTTCATCTTTCAGCATTTAACAAAAAAAATTAATGAATCATTGAAAAGAAATTTTTTTAGACAAAAAAGTTTGAAAAAATCTCAGAATCTAATTTCTCCTGGACAATTGGTCTTTCAAACAGCAGCAATGAGTTTGGCGGTACAAGTTTCTGGAGGATGGAACTTGAAATCATCAGAAACTTAAACATGCTTGCACTTATCGTTTCAAGGTAATTATGAGTGGAAAATTTTTTCATTTAATAAAATCAAATTTTAAAGGGATATTTCACGATATGAAAGTGGACCAAAACGTTTAAAACGTGTCCGAAAAGTTTATCGTTTGCCTGATATTTATGATATTAGAACCTTGCGATCAACAAGTTATGATTGGGCAATTGTGATTGAAGCTTCTCGACGACGTGATGTTCGAACAAATCGACCAATGCGCCTTAAACGTTCGGATACTCTTGCATAAAAATTCAAATTTGCAGCTTCTATAATGTATCTTTCTTTCTTTTGAAATTGTATTTTGCCAGCTGCCCGCTTAAACGGGTTTCATCATCATCACTATATATATATATTTTAAATAAAAGAAATTTGCCAAAAAAATTGGCAAAAAAAAATCCGGTTTTAACTTCGAGTTTAAATTTCTTTTTTTTCTCTGGTATATTTTCTTCTTATATTTTCTTTCTTTTTCTCTTTTCATTTTTATTGTCTGTTGATGAAGGGCTTAATATTTAGGCAAAATGTATATTTAGCAAAAAAATAAATGAATAAATAAAAGATAAAAGAATAAACAGTAAAACCTTTTTTTCTTTGTGACAGTTGAAGATTTAAAAAAGTCGAAATAAAAAGTTTGACTTTCATTCAACAATAACAGCATAAATGAAAGATGAAAATTGTTTGATGACAAGAGTTCAGTTTTGTGTTTTAGCATTTGTAAGCATTTTTTTAAAACTCATTTTTTTTCAAATGGGAATGCTCATTCCCAAGTCGATTTTTCAAAGTGATGTTAGAGAGTTGATTTTTTGCATACGAGATTATTGGGATTTTAGAAGATCATTCCACACTTGCTCTAACGTCAAAACCCCCTCAGGGGATCTGGGTGGATTTCATATATCCAAAAATCCAAAATGCCGGATTAAGCAAAACTAACTATTGGACAATGTTCTACTATGCTAGGGGAACATACCCTGAAAATTTCAGGTTTTTATCTCAACTTTAACCTACTTTTTGAGTGACTTGAAAGTCGTAATTTTCGGTTTTAGGGGCAAAACTCAAAAATTTGAATACAGTATGCAAGATGATATTCATACCATAGATAGCCCTATTAAAGAGCTACAAAATAGTACAAAAATAAATTTTCCAGATGGGGGGGGGAAAATCGATATCTGTCAAAAACAGGTATTTTTGCATGTTTTTGCCTAATAAGTGCATAAAAACGCCATTTTCAAGGAAAACGGACATCACCATTGGATTCCCCGTGGCCGATTTGCTATATACCTTTAAAATGGGATAAAACCGACGACTCATGAAAAATTCGAGATTACTGTAGTATTACTGTAGTTTTTAGGTAAACGCAAAAATACAGTATTCTCGAGTTGTTCAAAAGGTGTCGGTTATATCTCATTTTAAAGGTATATAGCAAATCGGCCACGGGGAATCCAATGGTGATGTCCGTTTTCCTTGAAAATGGCGTTTTTATGCACTTATTAGGCAAAAACATGCAAAAATACCTGTTTTTGACAGATATCGATTTTTCCCCCCCCCCCCCCCCCCCCCCCCCATCTGGAAAATTTATTTTTGTACTATTTTGTAGCTCTTTAATAGGGCTATCTATGGTATGAATATCATCTTGCATACTGTATTCAAATTTTTGAGTTTTGCCCCTAAAACCGAAAATTACGACTTTCAAGTCACTCAAAAAGTAGGTTAAAGTTGAGATAAAAACCTGAAATTTTCAGGGTATGTTCCCCTAGCATAGTAGAACATTGTCCAATAGTTAGTTTTGCTTAATCCGGCATTTTGGATTTTTGGATATATGAAATCCACCCAGATCCCCTGAGGGGGTTTTGACGTTAGAGCAAGTGTGGAATGATCTTCTAAAATCCCAATAATCTCGTATACAAAAAATCAACTCTCTAACATCACTTTGAAAAATCGACTTGGGAATGAGCATTCCCATTTGAAAAAAATGAGTTTTAAAATTGTTTTTAAATTTTTTTGGCAAACGTGCAATATGTTTTACAAAGATTTTTACTATTGTTCACATTTACACATTCGATCCTATTAAAATTTTTGTGCAAAATTTTTTCAATACTGTCACGCATGCTATTGTTATTAATTTTTGTTTAAAAGCATGCAATAATATGAATACTGTATTTGTTGTTTATTATAAAGAACACATATTACTTTCATAATAAATAAAAACAGACGAAGAAAAAGCATCGACTCCCCAAAAAGCATGAATCATAAAAAAATTGTCTACCCAAAAAAACTATGCAAAAAAAAGTATGTTTTATGAGACTAAACGGCAACAGAAAAAAAAGAAAAACAAAAAAAGGACGATAAACGAAGAGGTGAAGAAGAGAAGAAATTGACTATGAAATAAGCCCAAATCGAACGAAAAAATGAAACATATGTGTGTTGAAGAATTACAAATTTAGCTTTCTTATTTGTAAATAAGTTTTTTCGTTGTTTTTGTTGACAAGGATTTATTTGAGCTTCGAACCTTAAATTTATATAATTCCTTTTTTGCCCAATGATAATTTTAATATGATATACATCTAAAGTTTATCATTATCTAAAAAAATTGCATAGTTTTGTAATTTTTTTATGTTTTTTTGTCGTTCAACATTGATTTGGCTTGTCTTGAAATTATAATAATTTGCTTAAATTTAGTTTGTTGTTACTGTAACTCTTGATCAATTACTTTCCGGGCTTTCAAAATGGATGAACGAAATCTCTTTTTTGAAAATGGTGTTGCGGAAGTTGAAACTGAAGATGAATTACGCCGGTTGGAAAAGATGCATGCTGAGCTTATCAAATCAAATTTAGAATTAGCAGCATCTGTAACAAAACTTGCTGCAGAAAAGGTTGCACTGGAAAAAATCAAAGATGAAGGTGAATATTTGAAAGCGCGAAAAGAAAGCTTACAAAAAGAATTTGAAGAACTCCGTCAAAAGTATGAGAGTGATTTAGAAAAATCTGCTGTAAGTTCTAAAATTTGTATAACATAACACATCCATTATATATATATATACATAATTATAGTTTGAAGAAATTAATTTGTGTAGTGCCAAAATGGAAGCAGCTCGAATTGAATTGCATCAAATGGAAGATCAGCATAAAGTTCTTTGTGATAAAATGGAAGATGTTGTTAAAGATTATCGAGCTTTCAATGTTAAAATCAAAACCTTGGAAACAAAGGTTGTTACTGAAAAGGATCAATTACTCAAAATCATCGGAAAAGAACCTCCAAAGGATGAAGAAGATGCTTCAAAAGACGATGATGATGATTTTTTCAAGGATGCTGATAATGAAATGGAAGCTGATCCTTAAAAGCATTATGAATTTTTCTGAAATTGTTCTTTGAATAATTTTATCTGTTGTTCTTTTTACGAAATTATTTTGTTTTTTTACAGAATAAAATGATATCTAACTCATAATAACTTTCACAGCAAATTTGAGACACAATCTTAAAAGCTAAGAAGGGAAACACATTAAACAGTAATTAGTGTTATAACAATTTTACAGTATACATATTTAAGAAACAGGAGGATGCTGAAATAGAAACTACATATTCATTATCTTTCTGATATTGATAAAAATTAATAATACTTTTCTTTATCTTCATCAGGAAGAAGTGATTGCTTCAAACGCGAACATTTGAAACATGAATTGGCTAATAGTATTCAACTTCAAGAATTCTGAAGCTCAATAATGTTTTTAAACAAACTGACAATTTTTTTCAGATGCTTATAAGAGTTTTTGAAATATTGTTTTCTAATTTCTTAATGATTCTTGATTTTTAATGCTGATTTTTTTTTGGCAAAAGCGTGAATCAATAAATGCTTTATGTATCTTTTTTTATGTGAATAAAAAACTGTGCAAAAAAAGAAGAGTCCATTAGCAGTCTTTTTTCTTTCATAAAAAAACGCATAGAAAAACATTTCTCTGTTTAGCAAAGCCTTATTTTTCTCCAAAAAATGAGGAAAACAGACAAATCAGGTGAATAATGATAGTGTGTAAAACGAATTTATTTTTTAATCGTATGCGCGAATTTTTGCTGACATCATGTCTTAAATTGTATAATTTTATTTCACCGGAACTTTGATAAAAAATCTTTTTTGTGTCCTTCTCCAACACGTAATTTTTTTCTTACATTACTTTCCTATGACCATGCTCCCCTTTATTTATTAAAAAAATATAACTGATAAAAAACGCCTATCACTTATTTATCATAAAATGATGCCAGCCAACATTTTCCATGTTTTAATTGTTCGCTAATGAATTGATTTGTTTATGATCTTTTAAGCAACAAAATATGATTCATATGACTCTTTTTTTACCTACTGTTCAAATGAATGATCATTTCTCTTTTTTTAGGCTTGACAGTAATTTAAATATGTCCAACAATTTTTCTATCGATAGAATTTTGTCAACCAATGATAAAACTCTTCCGCAAAAAGCTGATGAAATGAGAAATAAACATGTTATTTTGGGGATTACAATCAAGCATTTAAAATCTCAAGTTGAATCTTTCAAAAAGTCAGTTGCAAAAATCGAAATGGATAAAATGGCACAGAATAATGAAAAAGCAGATGAAAACAAAAAAAGAGAACTTTTGACTGGATTTCTTGGAGAACTTAAAGAAATCAAAAATGGATTTCGTGAATGTGAGAATCATATCAAAGAATTTGTAAGCCCTTTTTAATTTTTTTTCAAATTCAGAAAGAACTATGATAATACGTTTCAGGCAAATTCTAAGAATCTTGATTTACTTTTCACACTTGATGAAGAAGAACAAAAAAAACTCTTAGAACTTCCTGTGACTTCCCAAGAAATTCTTCTTGAAAATGAATACCTGAAAATTAAATTTCATCTTGCTTCAACATTTATTGCTCATCTTCGAGATGAAAGATTACGTGAAGCTTGTATTGCTGAAAAGCAAAATGATGAAGTTAAAGAAATGTTAAAACAATGTATTTTTGTCACTGGAACAATTGGTGAACAGACTCATTTGGAACTGACCCATAAAGATGCTGAATTAGCTGAAAAGAATGAAATCATTCAAAAGCATGAAGAGGAAATTAAAATGCTTGAAGAACATATTGATTTTTTGAGCGATCTTTTTGCATCAAATAATTGAATGCTTTCATTAAATCGATATCGTACTGCCAGATTCGGTGGTCTTTAAAAATCTTTTTTTGCCATTTCAAATTTTTTCAAAATGTTATTATTTTTATTTAAATTGATATTATTCATTTTTTGATTTAAACATTTATCAATCAAAATTTTTTTATTAAGTTTTATATGAGTTGTTTTTTATTTGTTTGTAATTGTGAGATAATAAAAAAGAGAAAAATGAAACATGTATGATTAATAAATTTCCTTGAAGGTTTCATCAAAGGGATGCTCATGTTCTAAAATGAATAAGTGAATTGTACACAAGTAAATGACTAAGAGGACAAGAATAAAACATGAATATAAAAATGATTCAATCAATAATTTTTAAGCCATTACTTTTTGTTTTATCTGTTTTTGCATAACATCCTTTCAGTAAGACATAACCAAATTCCCCAAAAGAAAGTGAACAGTTGTATTGAGGACACAAATAAAAAACAAAATCATTTATTTAAAATAAACTTAATAACTTACAACTCAACAACACAATCTTTGAGAGCGCTTTGTTCTTCAAATCATTATCCCAGTATAAAGCTTTACCTTTAAATATTAGATTACGGTAGCCTGATATTCAGAAATGTCATACCCGTATATTTAGCAAAGAATGGTAAAAATTGCGTAGAAAAAGAACAAAACTCAAAAAATACTTGTTTGCAACAGCTATTTTAACAGCAAAAGACAAACCTGAAAAATTTTTAATCCAAAAAAATTAATTTTAAAAATTTTTCGGCTAGTCTGTTTTCTTTGGCATAAAAGATATCTTTAGAAAACTGCCACATTAAAAGAGAAACATTAAAGCATTTCGTCGTGTTTTTTTTGCAAATTATTAGAAGTGTTTTTGTTTTCCGTGAAAGAACTGTAATCAAGAGAATTAAAAAAATGTATAAAAAAGCAAGGGTACTGTAAAATAGACGCGGCACCGGACCGACATACAGAAGGATAAACACGTCAGGGGGCTTGCGATAAAGTTACCCTGTCCGGCCCAATCAGAAAAGTTTTTTTGAGGTAGAGGCTCTGCCTTTCCAAGTTCGGGTGAGTTTGCTACCATTCTTACTAGTCATCAACAGATATTTTAGCTATGACCCCGCCCCGAATTTTTTTTTGCTTTTTTTACAGAATATTCTAACAGCAGAAGTGTTTAACAATATTACCTTTGTTTATAGATAACTATGTTCTTTGAATATCATATCAATGTTATACAGTAATCACAAAAAATCAGCTGATTTTAAGATAAAAATTTTTCAAATTCCAGATAATTTTCACTTATCACAAAAAAGCTTCTTTTTGATCTACGTCCTTCTAAACAAAAAATATGGCTCAAACATTAAGAAAATTCTATTGCAGAAATAAAATCAATTTTTCTTTTCTTTATCAAATACAGAGTTATCCCCTGTTCGCACACAGTGTCAACGATTAATCAATGACAAAATAATTATGTTTCATTTATAAATATTATACTACCTTTAACAGCAATTTTTTGATCGGACAAATATTATAAAGTGAAGCACTCCCCACAAAATGACAGTGGCTTATAAACTGCATTTTGTTTGACAAATTTTCAATTAAAACAATAACAAAAAATATATAATTTTTGTCTTTACATAAGATATGTCACATATTTTGTGTATATGTGTAACAAAAAAATTATGACAATGGTTTTTTGCTGTTGAAAGTTTCAACTTGAAACAGATGTTTTTTTTGGCAAAACATGACGGAAGTCTGCGTTTAAAAACATGAATAAAAAACATGCAATTTTTGTAAATTTCATTTTCGCCAACACATTTCTTTCTTTTTATCTTTTATTATTTGTTTCTTTCCGTCGTATTGAAAAAAATGTTATCAACTTTTTAAATATTAACGTGTTTATGCTGTGATAATTGCTTTGAAAACTTAATTAATATAAATATTTTGTAATGTTTATTTTAGGGTTCTTACATTTGTTATTTTAACTATGTCTGAAATTGATGAAGCTTTAATTCAACAAATTATAACACTTGGTGAGGGGAATGATGTTGGTGCACAAAAAGAAGCTTGCCGGCTTATCACCGTCAATTTCTTTCCGGACGATGATTGCACAAATGTTTCTTTACTTCCCCAAATTCTTCCTGTTCTTGTGAAATTAATGGGTTCTGAGCAGTAAGTTTAAAGCCTCTATGAATATCATATTTATAATTGTAATTTTCAGATCATCTGTCCAAGAAAAGGCTATTCATTATGTTATTAAAATAACTTTGACTTCAAGTGATGAAAAAAGTGAACAAGAATTTACTCGGGATGTAATTCGTGCTGGTGCAACTGCAATACTTCTTGAAAACTTGTCCTCACCGGAAACAGTTATCATTGTTCAATCTTTAAAATGTTTTGTAAATCTTGCTTGTTGCTTTCCAAAAGAAATTATGGCAAATCGGGATGCTCTTCCATTGTTGGTTAGATGCCTTGAGGCTACAAATGAAGATATCGTATATTATGCTGCTAAAGCTATGAAGAATTTGAGTGATTGTCAACAGAATATTCGTGCTATTATTGATGCTGAAGTTCTTTGGCCTTTGGTAAATATTATTAAATCAACATCAGAGGAACTTGGGGTTATTCCAAAAGTTGTTAATGTTTTGCTAAATTTGGTCTCATTCAATGTCGAAACATGTGAATATGTTCTTGGTTATGGTGTTCTTAAGCATGTTAAAAGGCTTTTGCCTTGTAATCCTGCAGTAAAATTACTCGTAACTGAATTCTTCAAAATAATTACGTCATTCAATGAAAAGCTTGTTGATGCCTTAATTGTTGAAGGAATCGTACCTTTGGTTCTTAAGAATATAAGATTTAGCACGAATTGTGATGACGTAAAGATGGTATACTTTTGCCTTTTTGAAACCTTTAAAAACGGTAATACATTTCAGGAATGTGTAAAAACGGTTATGAATATTCTCAAATTCAAGCCTGGTTATGCTCAAACTTTATTGGATTCCGGTATCGTTTCTGTTCTTTATAGTACTCTTCGAAGTTCCAATACTGAATTCCTCTTTCTCGTTTTATCTACTTTGGATAATGTAATTGGAGCAATTCCAAATGATCGTGAAAATGTTGAACGAGAATTCATGCGCTTTCGTGTTCTTTTAAAGCTTAAAAAACTGTTTAATCATCAAGATAAGCATGTACAAGATCTATCCAAACGGATTACTTATTTCTTTGCTGGTGAAAACAATGCAAGTTCTTATGTTGTTTCAACCAATAGTGATAACACGGATGTTGATGGGTAAGCTCTGTTAAAATTAAATTAATTTTTTAATTTGGAATTTTAGTGAAACGACTGCTAGTGAAGAATCAGGATCTGAAGTTGATAATCAAAGGCCAAAGCGTTCCCGTACTATTGCCTTCAGTGAATCTATTGATTTTAGTCAACCACCGGCAAAAAAGTCCAAGAATGATATGCAAGAGTTAGTTTTTTTATAAATAATACTTCTGAAATAACGCAGAATGTTTTTTTTTCAGTGATGAAGATACTTTTGGAGAAGTTGAATACTGTTGCCCTTCTGAAGCTTTTCTTAAAGAATGCTGTCGTACGCTTGATCTTAAATTCAATCGTGAAATGTATGGGCAGCTTATGTCGAAGATTAACATTGATACCATTTCCTCTTCTTCTCTTCCGTCCCTTCAGTCTGGATTAAATGATAAAACAGGCTTTGGTTGTCTTTCTGTTTTTCTTACTGGATACAAAAAGGATGCACAAAAAATACGTGAAAAATTACGTATCAAATGTATTGAAATGATGAATGACCCCATTGGTAATATACTTTTTTGTTAATTTTAAAGCTTCTGAAAACACAAATTTTTAGACATAAAGAATGTTCGTGGACTTTTGGAACCTCTGATAATTACTCCTGATTATTTGTATACCTTTGCTTCTTGGTTTCATTGCCGTATTTTAGTCTATTCTGGTGCATTTGGATGGGAAAGATATGGTGATTGGACTTCTCATGATGAGCCTATTCCACTTTTGGTTATGGAAACAGATGGTGATGTCTTTGAAATTGTTCTTTCCGTGGATGATCAATAGATTTTTTTACTAATTTTTTCTATTGTCTTTATTATTTAGTGTTTTTATTATATTAATTTTACATTATTTTTCGTAGATTTTTTTAATACTTATATTATTGGATTAATTGTTTTGCAAAATGATATTAATAAAAGTTTATTGGTTTAGATTTTGATTGTCTCAGGTAGAGGAAAATATTTTTTTTTGTCCGATTTTGTAAAGTTTTTTTTTATAAAAAAGTGATTCCCATGACCCTTAAAAAAGTACCGTAACACACATTTCTTTCAAAAAAAAGAAAAGAAAAACGGGTCTTAAAACGCTTTCCGCCATTCGAATGCTTTTGTGTTGCATTGCGTTTAAAAATTACTTTAGTTTTTCTAAATTAATGCAACATAAAGAACTTCAAATAGAATTAATAAAAATGATAAAATATCTGAAAGCAACAAATATTATTTAACACTACAATATCCGTATATATTCTATTTTTGGAAAGCATCGATTTCAGATAAACGTGGATTGAAAACATGATTCAGTCCACGTTTAAAATCATGCAAAAAACAAACATGCAATCCTTAATTTTTGTAAATTTTACTTTTGCCAACACACCTTTTTTTATCTTCTTTTATTTGTTCTTTTCATCGTGTCAACAAAATATTATTAACTTTTTAAATATTTACGTGATTATGCCATGATAAATCCTTCGAAAACTGAGTTAGTAGCTATGTTTTATGATGTTTGTTTTAGGTACACTCATATACCTTTTATTTATCGTCTGAATTATGTCTGAAGGTGACGAAGAATTAATTCAACGAATCAATAAACTTGGGGAAACAAATAGTGCTGACGCACAAAATAAAGCCTGTCGGCTAATTTACAACAAATTCTTTCGGAAAGATAATGATGTCTGGTCGGATGTTTCTGTAATCCCACAACTTCTTCCTTTACTCGTCAAAATGTTGGGTTCTAAACAGTAAGACTTTTTCCTCTCTTGTTATGAAAAATTGCATTAATTATTGTATTTTTCAGTTTATCTGCCCAAGAAGATGCTATCTTTTATATCACTGCAATAACTTTGGCTTCAAGTGATGAAAAAAGTGAACAAGAATTTACTCGGGATGTAATTCGTGCTGGTGCAACTGATAAACTTCTTGAAAACTTGTCCTCAACTAAAAAAGCTGTCGTAATCAAATCTTTGCGATGTTTTGTAAATCTTGCTTATTGCTTTCCAGAAGAAATTATGGCATATCGTAATACACTTTTATTATTGGTTAAATGCCTTGAAGCTAAAAGTCCAGAAATTGTATTTCATGCTGTTGAAGTTTTGAAGAATTTGAGTGATTGTCAACAGAATATTCGTGCAATTGTTGATGGTGAAGTTCTTGTTTCTTTATTGAATGTTGTTAAATCATCATCTAAGAATCCTCGGGTTATTCAAGAAATTCTTAATGTTTTGCTAAATTTGGTATCATTAAATGTCGAAACATGTGAATATGTTCTTGAACATGGTGTTCTTAAGCTTGTTCAAAAGTTTTTGTCTCGTATTCCACCTATAAGATTGCTAGCAACGAAGTTTGTCGAAGCAGTTACATCATTCAATAAAACGTTTGTTGATGCTGTAATTGATGAAGAAATCGTACCATCGCTTCTTAAACATCTTAAGGATAGCACCAATTCTGCTAAAGTAAAAATGGTAAATTTTTAGTTTTTTTAAAACCCATTACAAATATTTCATTTCAGGGATGTATTAAATCGATTATGAACATGATCGAATTTAATCCTGCTTTTGTTCCAGCTTTATTGAATTATGGCATCGTTCTTGCTCTTTCTCGGAATTTTCAAAGTTCTAATACTGAATTTATTGTTCTTATTTTATCTACCTTGGATGAAGTTATTCAAGCAACTGAAAATGATCATAAAAATGATGAACGAAAATTGCGGTGTGGTGCACTTTCTGATCTTAAAAAACTTTTTGATCATGATAATGTAGATGTTCAAAATTTATCAAAAAAGGTTTATGAATATTTTGCTTGTGAAGATGCTACAAATTCTTCTGTTGTTGGACAAAATAATAATTACACTTATGATGATGACAATGATGATGTTAATGGGTAAGCTCAGTTGATATTAGAAATATTTTTAATAGTAAAATTTTAGTGGATTTGATGATGCTGAAGAATCTGAATCCGAAGCTGTTGTTCGAGGACCAAAGCGTCGCCGTACTACTTCCACTGAATCAACAAGTTCTAGTCAACCACGGGCAAAAGAATCCAAGAATGATTTGCAAGGGTCAGTTGATTAGAATATACTTGTAAATAAAAACAATGATTTTTTCAGTGATGAAGATGTTTTTGAAGAATTTGAATACTTTCATCCATCTGAAAGTTTTCTTAAGAATTCTTGTGAACTGCTTGAACTGAACTTATATCGGCCAATATATGGTAAACTTAAATCATTAATTGATATGAAAACCCTTTCTTCTCGTTCTATTCCTTCTCGTCCTCTTGGATTAATTGATAAATCAGGCTTTGGTTGCCTTTCCGTTTTTCTTACCGGTTTTGAAACTGATGGTCCAAGAATTCGAGAAAAATTAGTTAGTAAAGGGTTGAATAATATGGATGATTCAAGTGGTAATTTACTTTTTGTAAATTTTGAAGCTACTAAAAACACTAATTTTTAGGCAAAAATAATGTTCGTGGACTTTTGGAACCTCTGGTAATTACCCCTGAATATTTTGGTATCTTTGCTACGTGGCTTGGTTGTCGAATTATGGTATTTTTTGATGAAATGGGATGGGAAAGATATGGTGATTGGACTCCTCGTGATGAGCCTCTTCCACTTTTGGTTATGGAAAAGGAAAAAGATAGTGGTGGTTTCGAATATGTTTTGTCCGTTGAAAATCAATAATTTTAACACTGCTTTATTTTGGTTTTCTTGATTATTAAATATTTTAACAATATTAATTTGCTCCCGATATTTTCCTAGGATGCTTTTGTATCGTATTTTTTTATTATTACATTGATTTATTCGCAAAATGATTTTAATAAAAGTTTATGAAGATGTTTATTTATTTAGATTTTTTTCAAAGTTCTTTGGTACAAAAAAATATTTTTCTTGTATTATGTTGTAAAAATTTGTTGCAAGCATTATGATTCCCTAGATTACTGTATAACACATTTATTTGCATTTTAAAAAAGCTTAAATCTAGACATCACTTTCGTCTGTTGAAATTAAAACGAGTTTCCGGTTTGATACTTTTTATAGTTCTCTAGCGTTTTTATTCGTTAGAAACATCCTGACGATCAGGCAAAAAAATCATTGGAAAAAGATCCTCTTCTTTACTTAATTAGGATATTTCAACAAAAAAACGTGAGAGAAAAAAAAAGTATCAAACTGCCCGTCCTCTTTTATATTACATAAGTAATTTAAAACCGCTAGTGGTAAAAAAAGTATAAAACATCTGAAAGCAACAATTCAAGACTAAAAATGTGCAATATTTAGCATTTTTTGATGCACAAATTTTCAAGAATAAAATTTGTTATTCATGTTTTTCTTCGTGGCTTGATTTGCTTGTTTTTTCGAAAATGTGAATTTATAAAACAGATAATAGTGAAATTTTTTAGAGATTTTCTCTTCAAAATGGATGATTATTATTTGATTATGAATCCAAAGAAATATAACAATATTACTAATCTTCTTGAAAAGAACGCTTTTGATAAAGAATACGTTGCTTACATTCATTCTGTTCATGATAAAATTCAAGTTGATGTCTTTGGTCGACAAAGCAAAGCTAAGAAATATACTGTTACATTCAAAAATGTCAAAGCTTTTATCGATTGCATTCCAAAAATGTTTGATTCAAAGATTAAAGCTATCATTTTACAAGTTTATGGTTTTCAAAGTAAAGAATTTCCAGACAATATTGAATTTTGTAAAGATTTGAAAGAAAAATTGGATAAACTTCAACATTTTTACTCAAAGACCCCGTATTACTTTATCCCAGATATTTGTTTTTCATTAACGAAAGCTTTGATTGCTGCAAATGTTGATATTAACTTTAGTGAACATGTTTTGGTTGTTTCTGTTAATGATCATCAAATGATTGAAATTGCTTTGTTGAAATATACGTTTTCTGGTTTTCGTCTTTGTTATTTTACCACTTCTGATGATACCGATAATTACGACGATATTAATAAACTTTTGGATTCCGCCATCACAAAATCAACTCCAAAGAAGGTTGTTCTTGTTGCAAAAGATTTCAATGCTGATTTTGTCAATGCTGTAAAGGATTGTTTAATATCCAAGGAAATGTCTGTAATTGATATCAGTGATAATGATGAAGATGACGGAAAAGTGAGAAATGTTATTTATGAGATATCTGAATGGATTTTGGATGACAGAATCACAAAATTACATGTTTGTCTTTTGACTGCAAGAATTTATGGATTAATTTATGAATGTGGAGAAAAAGAATTTGCTTATTTTTGGACAAAACCTAATCAATCTCTTCCTGATTTTAAAACTGTAAAGATTCATAAATCTGCTTATCGTCATTTTGTAAGTTTATTCCATTTGCCTGATTTTGTTAATTTAAAATCTATGCCTTAAACTTTTAGATTGGATATCTTGATACTGTAACTAAGAAATTTGTCAAACATCAAAGAATTAAATTTGATGAAAAGGCTCATGAATATTTGATGACTTTGAAGATCGATACGAAGAATATTATTACGTATAAAATTCAAAACGTTGTTATTGATCGAATTATTCATTTCCCTGAAATTTGTAATGATAAAAAGATAAATGGTACTTTCGATGAAGATTTACAGAATGCTCCAATTATTGGATTTTTTGATAATCGATCTTTTATTTGTGTTCGTAAAAATGACAAAGGAAAATATAAATGGATGAAAAACTGGAATCGTAAGTTTTTGCTTTTGATTACTTCAAATATTGTGGATTACTGTAGGAGAATGGGGACAACCAATTCATATTGGTTTTGCAAATGAAACTCCAGAATTTGGTCTAAAAGCAGAAGCAACACAAGCAAAACGTGGTAAATTTGTTATCAGTGGTATGATTTTTATATCCCTTTTATTTCTATAAAATTTTATTCATTTTTAGAACTTTTTAAAATTATTCCATTATCCTTTGAAGAAATGAAAAAACTTAAACCCCCAGGATTTACAATTGAAATAGATGCAAATAATCAAACTGTTTTTGAATTTGATGTTCATGATGAAAGTAAAAAAGCTGCAGAACCTGCATTCCTTTTGGCAATGGTTATTAAATATCAAATTAAAGAAATTGAAAAAGAAGTTGGGAAAAAGCCTTGTGCACTTCGAATTTGTCTTTTGAATGAATGGAATTCTGATGGCAAGAAAAATGTTGAAAATGTTGTTAAAGAAGCTTTTAAATTGTTGAAATTTGAAAAATGGGATTTTATTAATTGGATTTAAGCATGTTAAGTTTTTTATTTGTTATTTTTTGTATTAACATATTTTTTGAAAATTTGTTTTGCAAATAAATTCTTTGTTACTGTAACAATTCTTTCTTTAAAACATTTTTGTTTGCTGCCAAGTCATCGAAAATGTTTACCAAAGATAAGAAATGCTTTAAAAAAATAATTGTTTTACAAAAAAGTCAAAAAATAAAGTTTTTGGCAAAATATTAATGCTCCTTTCAAATTTGGAGGAATTTCCCTCAAACTTCTATTTTCGAGGGAAGCATTAATAATATACTAAAGTTTTTGCAAACCATAAATATTTTTGTTAGAAACCATTTAAATAAAGACAAATTTATTACAAATTATGTTTTTTTTTCACCTTTATCATTTTTCTCGGGTACAAATCTTTTCGTGCTGGGTGCGGCTTGTCATGATCTTTGATTTGAAGATCTTGGGGAAATGGGGCTTGAAAGACTGAACCCGTTTTCGTATTTATTAAAAATTTTTAAATTAATTTTTATGTATATATATGGTCTTTGCACAGAAAAGGTATCATTATTTGTTTATGATGCTTTCATTACATCTCCTGAATGATTCACAATAATGTACCAAAGTAAAAAAAGAAAGCATCATCATTCGATCGAATAACATAAAAAATCTAAAATAACTCGAGAAAAAACCTAAATAGCCAGAAAACATTTTTTTTTGTGTCTGCATTGATTCTCAAAAAAAAAGAAAAAGCATGCAAGGAACAAAAAAAATCATTCATTCAAACCTTCGAGAAGATGGGAGGTAAAAAAAACTTGTCTATTCATAAAAAATACAATTTTGGCATGTCATTAACCTCAGTGTCTTTTTTATGGAAACAAAAAACTTTGTTTAATGTACAAAAAAGTAGAATGTTATTGTTTTTTTATCTATATTTTTGTAGGGAACCAATTAAATTAAGACAAATAAAAAGACATAAACTTATATATCAAATAATGTAGCCTACATTTACGACGTCATCGGAAAGCCAATCTTCCCTTTATAAATGATAGATATTTTTTATCGCACATCAAAGGCGGCACGTTCATTTACCCCTCCCACCACCATGACATTATATCTGAATGCACCCAGTCTACTGCTATCAATAGGGGTTTGTCTTGAACTTTATTTGAAGAGAGGGAATTTGAAAAATTAAACTCGCTTTAGTGTTTATTACAGTGTTTTTCAACAAATGTTTCATGAATTAAAATGATCTTTACACAGAAAAGGTATCAACATTTGCTTATGATTTAATGTTTTAGCATTTCATTTTCTAAATGATTCACAATAATTGACCAAAGTGACAAAAGAAGAAAACATCATTCAATCGAATAACACAAAAAACCTCAAAAAAAAAACTCGGAAAAAAAACCAAAAAAGCCAGAAAACATTTTTTTTGTGTCTGCATTGATTCTCAAAAAAAGAGGAAAAGCATGCAAGGAACCAAGAAAAATCATTCATTCAAACCTTCGAGAGGATGGGAGGTAAAAAAACTTGTATATTCATAAAAAATACAATTTTGGCATGTCATTAACCTCAGTGTCTTTTTTAGGAAACAATAAACTTTGTACAAAGTGTGTTTTGTTAAAAACGAGACATTTTTTTAAATTTTTTTGTAAGTGATTTGCCTCATTTTTAAATTCTGATTTTATCCGTTTTATTATTTTTTAGTGAATTCAATATTCAAACAATAATCTGTGTTCAAAAATAGTTGTATTATTTTATTTTTAAAAATTTATTTTGTAAGTGATTTACCTTGAATTTAAATTCTAATTTTAACGATTTTATCATTTTCAGTGTTCTTCAACTGTTTTTTTAAACATGTCTCAAAAAAGTGATCACCCTGAAAAATCAACCGAATCTCTTTTTGCAGCTAATGCGGTTGAACAAACCGAAAGTTCAGCTGAAAATATTATGGCACAGGGTGATGAAATGGATGAAAGTGATGAAATTCATCGTTGGAATGAATCCGTTTTTTTCAATGATAGTGAAAGATGGCAGCTTGAACATCAATTTGAAAAGTTGAAGGCTCAATACGAAGCTCTTCTTATTCAAAATATGGCTTTAAAAAAAAAGCTTCGCCATCAAAAACGCGGAAAAATAATCAAAAAGAAATCAAATCATTAAAAATAAATTTAAGTTTTTTGTGGATTACGTAAGATTTAAGACTTTTTTCATTACTGTACAGATGTCCCCCTTTGAAACACCTTTTCGTTTAAGTTTTTTTCATTCGTTTTAATCCAGCTCACAATTATCAGATTTTAATTCTCTTTTTGTTGTGTCTCTAAAGATCAAATTTTGATTTTGCATTTTTTCGTGCTTTGTAAGCATTTCTGACAAAATTAATTGTGTTCTTTTTCAACGTTTTTAGGATTTATTTTTAAATTAATATACATTGAGATTTTTATAATTTTTAAAGTTTGTTTTTATCCGTGTTTCATATCGAAAAATAAAAATATAAATTTTTATCCTGATCGCTGCATTTTATCATTTTTCTTTGAGTAAATACTAAAAAAGAAAACCTGCCGTTTTGTCACAAAATCTTTGTGAGCATTTACCATACTCGAAAAAAGATGTAACTTAAAATTTTTAAACGCGTTATTTAAACGAATTTTTTGAACGAAACTTTTTTGTGTTAAAGCTGTTTTTTTTTAAATAGTTCCTTTTTAGCATTTTAAATATGAAATAATTTGCATCCTTTTTATTGTGGAATTAATTCATATCCCTTTTCTCCGATACTTCAAACACTTTTTTGATCCGTTTTGATCTTTTTTCACAGCTTTTAAAAAGCTTCCTTATCGTTGCCTTGTGCGACTGTCTTAGCTTTAATTCGTCAGGCTTTCGAGACTTAGTTGAAATTGTAACAGTCTGCACTGATCTTCTCCTAATTTGCTTCAGATAATTTTAATGAATCGTAGGATGCACCTGTGCAAATTCAAACTTTTTGAAGCCGTTGTTTGTAATTTATGTGAGTAACAATGTTACTGTATATTGCTCTCAAATGTGAGTTTGATCGATAAGAAATAAGAAACAGCATTGTCGGAACTCCGACCTCGGAGTCAAGAACTTCAGCTAAGTCTCGAAGAGGTGATCAAAAAGATGTTTGCAATATCGGAGAAAAAGGATACGAATTAATTCCACAAAAAAAGATGCAAATTATTTCTTGTTAAAAGTGCAAAAATTATATTCCAGATATCTTTAAATTTTTTTACAATTCTTTAGAAATTGTTGGACATAATTTTTCACTCTTTATAACAGAAATAGAACAGTGCTTTTTTTCATTGGTCAATGGGAAAAGAAGGTCATCATTTTTCCTGAACAATCTTTCATCCCGCTTTTTTTTATGTTTTTTGTTGTCATTGATTGTTTCGACTCATCAAAAAATTACCGAGTTTAAACTTGTGCAGAAAAAAATGAAAATTATTTTTCTATTTATAATATTCTGTTTTACAAGTATTTTTCAATATGTTAATGGAAAGAATGTAACTGCAGCAGCAGAAATATATATTTATCAAAATTTATCATTGGCTTCCGTATTGGGTAGGTATAAATAAATATACAAAGTAAGAAGAATGAAGGCGCATTATTAAGGTAATAAGTGTATGATAACTCAAAACCGTTTAATTTGTGATAGTAAGAATAATAAAAAACAAATTCACAATTTTACTTCGGATGTTGCGGATAATATTAATGATGTATTATTTCGTTTAAACTTTACCACAGTATTGAAAAAAGTTAGTTTATTTACATGCTATGAAAATGCGAGAAGTTTTTGTCACTAATACGTCGCGGGATGTTGGATAAATGAAAAAAAGACATACGCTCAATCTCGGGAGAACCAATTTCAAGGCAACATTTTTCAGAATCAGCTTCTAAGAGGAATAGAAAGAAACATTATTACCTTGCAATTTATTGATAGTCATATTGAGAAAATGGAAGATACGATGTTTGACAATTTTCATTCGCTTCAAAGTTTGACATTTGCTAATACCAAACTTTTGACAGTTAATGAAAATATTTTGACCAAAAAACTTGGTGCAATACTTAAATTCTTGCAATTAAGGGATGGCCAGTTTTCGAATATTTCACCTCAAACATTTAAATATATGAATCAATTAACTGACCTTGATTTAAGTGGAAACCTTAAAGTTGGAGATTGCATTAATAATGGAATTTTCTTGTATTCTTTGAAGAATTTGATATGGCTACGTTTATTTCTATGTAATATTGTTGTATTAAACGATGATGTATTTGTGAATCTGACGTAAGTATAAATGATAAAATTTCACATTAAAGAAAGCGGACGTTTTAATGCTTTTTTTATTCGCTTCCAAAAAAATCATTGAAGTTTCTCATTCAAAAAATTTAGAAAACCTCACTAAAATTTTTATTTTCAAACATTTTTTCAGAAATTTTTTAATGGGGTTTTTTTGTAAATTTTTAGACCATTTTAAAGTTTATCAAACAACATTTTTATTTTTTGACTACAACACTCCCTTTAATTAAAATTAAACATGGAATTTCAGAAGTTTGTCGCATTTACAGTTATCGGGAAACCCCTTAACAAATATTCCACGAGCAATCAATATTTTACCAAATTTAGGATGGCTAAGTTTATCAAGCACAAATATTACGACGATGCTGTATGACAAAAATGTTTTCAATAGCAAGCTGACAAATCTTTTTCTAGAAAATTTAAACGATTTAACAGATATTCATGATTGTGCATTTTGTAATTTTCCGGAATTGAAGCTTCTTCATCTGAATTCATGCCCAAAGCTTACATATATTAATGAAAATGCATTTGGTATGTTGACACGACAGAACCCGATTCAACTAGTCTCTTTTCAAATCCAATCCTGCAATATTACAACACTTTCAAAAAATTTGTTACATTGGAAACGTATTCATGACATTAAAATTAGTAAAAATCCTTTTAATTGTAATTGTTCATTGCAATGGCTAATTCATGAACTAAAACAAAATTCAACATTTTACTTTCGGTATGCTGTAATTCATGAGGAAATCGATTACGTAACATGCCACAGTCCACCAAGATTTCAAAACCAAGAGTTCAAAAATATTATGGATAATATGGAATGTAATTTTATCAAATCATGGAAAATTTATGTTATTGGTGTTATATTGATAATCATTTTTTCTGCATTTATTATATTGAAAATAAGAAAAAAGTATGTTATCTCTAATAATGACAGAGATGATGTTGAGATAATTTTAAATTCTTTCTCTGAATAATCCATTTCATACCAAATTCAAAAATACACAAAAAGATTGATTTTTTTCAGAAATTTTTTGCTCATTTTTAAAAACAAAAACATTTTTGTTTATTTTGGTGTTATAAACTCTTTGTATTTGTCGAATAAAAAAATGACATTTTCAAAATTTTATTGAATAATCGGTACAAAACATCAAAGGTAAACTTCACATACGACATACCAAAGAATAAAAGTACAATCTTTAAGTTAAAAAAAGATTATTTTCCAAAAAAAAGTAAAATTGGTTAAATTGCAAAACATAAAAAATCATTCCTTTCAGAAAAAGAATTGTTTGACACAATTAAAAGTAGGATATTGAGACAAAGCAACAAACGGATGAGCCCAAAATTTTTTTAATATTAAAAGTTGTTTTTTTGGTAAAATTTTTTCTTTGTTTAAAATTAGACAAAAACAATGAGAATGCAAAAAACCAAATAAAAGAGAAAAGAAAGCAAATCTTTTTCGAAAACCAAGATATAAAATCTTTTTTTGTGGTTTGACAAATATTAAATTGGAACCAAATAATATGAATTGGAGAATAAATTTTCCAATGAAAATTACTGTTATTTTATAAAATCTTTTTAAAGAATTGATTAAAAGATTAAAAAATGACATGAAAAAAATCATGAAACAGTTCAGAAAAACAGAAAACATAAAAGAGTGAAGTCGAACACAAAAATATAAAAACCATAAATGATTGTTCAACTTCTGATAGAGTGACCATTTAATATGGACACTAAGAAAAATTAATAAAAAAAAGCAAAAAAAAAGAAAAAAAAGAAGCGTGTCCTTTACCCTCAGACATTGAATTCGTTCATCGAAATTTTACCTTTCAGCAACACCTGAGAATTAATGCCATTCGATGAAAGAAAACTGTCAACAGTAAAGTCAAAAAGAAAAAAAAAGAAAAAAACAACAAAAAAAGGAATTTAGAAGATAGAAAAAGAAAACAAATTCAAACACCAGCAATTGGTTCAGATAGTGATTGCCACGGCATGCACATTTCTGTGAGATGAGGTTCTCCAGGGCTGTCATAGCTACATGGACGCAATTCTGAATACATTTTAAGTGCCTTTAATTTAACAAATTGTGGAGATTCTTCAAGTAAACGAAGTTGTAAACCAGTTTTGTTGTTGTCAACAGCAAATTTAGCTAAAAATTAATTTTTTTTGTACATTTTATTTTCAAAATTACAGTAATCCTTACCATCATTCACAGTTGGAAAAACTAAAAATGCACGTTGAATATCAATTTCACGTTGATAAAAATTTTTCATTCCAATGGATTGAAAATATTGCAATGCCGGTTCGGTATCAATTTCCCCATTATGATCATAGATTTCGGTCACATGTGCAAGAGATTTGATATTTTTTGGTGGCTCTTCACTCACTTCAATCTTATCCAACAATGGAGGAGGCAAGGGAGTTGCATGGTTACGTGGAAAATAATACTAAAAAAGGAAAATGATTTATGGATGACATAAGCACTAGGGAAAAAATATTCTTACTCGAACGTTATCTCCTGTTGTGCCAGAATGTTTAATTTCTTTCCAAGCTGATACAAGTTCGGCTTCATCTTCTGATTCATCGCTATTTGGTTTGATATAATCAATAAATGGAGGGGGAGGTGGAGGGGTTTCACAAGTTGCAAGCATATTTTTTGGAGATTTCATTAATAATGGACTTTCACAATCTTCCATTTCTGGAGAATCCATTTCTTCCAAAACAAATTTTGCACTTGATAATACTGTTGCAATTCCATCTTCTTCTTCCGGATCAGCAACGGGTTCATCAACACCAGAGTTAAATGAAGACTGTGGTGGAGAAATGTCACTTCGAAGAGATGTATTGTAAAGTTTCAATGAATCCATTGATTCAGGAATTGAAGGATGAAGTGACTCTAAAGCTGATTTTCCAACTGAATCTTCTTCATCATCTTCATCATCCAATGCAGGAATAACATTATTGAAGATATCATTCACAATTGGCTTTGCAATTGTTTCATACGTTGAAGAAAGTGGAGGAGTTTCTTCTTTCCAATGATTGTAGAGGGAATCATTTGTGTACAACGGTTCTTCATTTTCTGGAACTGTAATGGGATAAACATTCGGGGGTTCGTGCTCAACCGTTGAACCATAAAAAGATTCTTCGGGAGCGGAATAAAATGCCGATTTAAGTTTATCACCGCAATAAAGCTTATATTGACGTTGTTGTTCTTCAAATGACTCATTTATCATTGCAACCTATAATTTAAAAAAGTTTTAGGTTTAATTAATTTGCATAAATTCTTTTAGTCTTTTTTAATACTTTTTATTATCCCTTCTTTTTGCATTATTATACTTGCATGCATGTTTCCCTATTTTTTTGTCTGTTTTTAATGCGTAACATTTTTTTTGATTCAGTTAAAACAAGTCTTTTTTCATTTTGTGCGCAATTTTTTCGTGTCTCGGAAAAAATGGAAGCGATAAGAATTGATAAAAACAAGCAAAGTTATTTGTCATTGTAGGGAGAGAAGAGGAAAAAGAGAAAGAAAGGAAGCCGAAAGTCTGCCACGTAACTTCATTGAATATTCTTTCTCTTTTTTTGATCTCCGGACGCACATTCATATTATTATTATTATTGGTGAAGATCAGGACCGGCTTTGCAAAAACAAAATATTAAAAAAAGTGACACAAAGTCTCAGCATTTTAAAAGAGAGATGGTGTTGCAAAAAAAGAGATGAAAGAAAGAAAGAAAGAAAGAGCTTCTCTGTCATCAACATTTAAATATACATTTTTAAATATGTGCGTAGCAAAATTTTTTTGATCGCAAAGTTAATGAAGTGAAAACTTGCAGCAGCAGCATCAAAGCTTTTCTTGTATCTTCTTTTCTATTGAAAGACGGACCGGTTGGCTGACAGCCAGTTAGTTAGTTAGTTAGTTAGTTAGTTTTGCTCCCCTTTAATCAGAAAAATTTAAAAAAAAAGAATATGCTTTTTTGTCTTCTCTTTTTTTGCACTAAAAAAATCTATTTCTACCGTAATGCAACATTCATTTAAAGCAACGTTGCATTAATATGTTTGCAAAGAAAAAATATTTTAAAAATGACTGTTTTTTTTAATGCGGGAATGTAAAAAACTCAAATGAATAACAAGCAAAAGAATGGATGTATCATCATTTTTGAAAAAATGCATGAAAAAAATGAAGAAATATTGCTTACCTCTAAATCATCAGCATCAAGCTCCTCTTCGCAATGATTTGATGCAGCTGAAAGTGCTCCATCAAAAGCATATGATGCCCCGGAAGCAGCTGAAAGCCGTCCAGGATCATAATTACTTGGAGTATGTCGATGACTCATTAATGGTGAACTAAAATGACGTTCCATTTTTATTTGTTTTTCCATATCTTGAAGATCATCAACAGATGTTGGCAAATTATTTAGAAGACAGTCGTCATCATCAAAGACGCAGTCTTCAGTATCAGATGCACACATATCTGATTTATTTGAAGAGATTTGATTCATTGATGGCAAAGAATTATGCGATGTTATCATTGAATTTTCACAAGCATATGAAAGTGATGGCAGCTTGGAATTTGTTGATGTTTTATTGCCTAAAAAAGAATAAAATGTGGTAAAACATGTGGCTTATAAAAGAGAGATATATATCTCTATACCTTCATATGAATCTGCTGACCAGATTGCTTGATTTGCGCAGGCACTTGCGTCTTTTGGTGACATTGCTGTCGGGGTTGTTACAGATGGATATTGTGCCATTTTAGAATCAATGGAACTTTGCCGTTGTTCATCAGAAAACTTAATGAATTTCATAAGGGTTGTGATGAAAGCAGGGGTTCCAGCGATATTACTGGGATCACCGGAATTTTCAGTTTGTTCTGAATTAACAGAATAATTGAAAATGTTGTTATTGTCCAATGAAACGGGAGTACCCGGGGAGAGATCATTGCAAGCTTCATTGATGAGTTGAAGCCGCTTAGCAACAGGAAAATTGGAGTGTTGCTCGGTAGTAGCACTAAAAAATGGAATGTCAAATGTATTTTGTTAATCTTTTTTTTAAAAAAAAAGTATGATACCGTTTTTGAGGTGTTAAAGCTCCATGAGCCATTTCAGCAGGCAAGACAACGTTATCTCCTGGAAGAATAACGAAGGGTGGCGAAATATTTTTGTTGTTAAATAAATCTGCTGGCAACATTGGTAAAACAGGGAAGAAATACAGAAGAAAATAATAAAATAAAAAAAATAATAATAATAAAAGGAAGAAGATATGGGTCAAAAGAAAGTTTGTAAATTTGAGAGTTATGGCCGAAGCCGGAAGTTTTAAAAAGGAAAGGTGACTTTTTAAGCCGACATTGGCGGAAGCATTCTCAAACGATGTAAAAGAAACTTTCTTCTATTGTAATCAGAACATGATCACAAAATGTTGTTTTTCCACTGTTTTTGAAAGGCAGCAGTAAAACCGCTACAAAATCAAATACCCAAGTGATGAAACTCCTTTGACAGGAAGTTCCTAAAAAATACAACAATTTTAAATGTAAATAAAAAAAGCAGCAATGTCAAATGATAACAGAGAAAAAAAATTGTTTCGCGGTAATCTGTTAAAAAAACGAATATGTTTTTGTCCTTTTTTACAATATAAAAAATAAAGAGATAAAAGGAAAAATAAAAGTATGACTCCTACTTTTTTTTGATGGCGTAAAACAAAGTATTGGAACGAGAATAAAAAAAATGAAAGAAGGAAAAAAAGATTACAATTGTCAAGAATGGCTAAACTGTTCTCTTTTTTTCTTCCTTCCTCTAAATGCACTCCCCTGAATCACGTCAACCTTTTAGGCCTGTTTTTATTACGAAATAACATAAACCACAAATGAAAAAGTTTCTTTTTTTATGACAAAAGGAAGAAGAAAGAGCGCAAAAAAAAGGTTTTTTCAAGACAGAAAAGCTTGCCAAAAAAATCTTATTACGCTATTAATCACACCAAAAAGCAATAAAGGAAAGAAAAACATATGAGAAAAGAAAGCATGTATTAACAGGATATAAAACTGACAAAAAAAAAGTGAGTAAACGAAACATTAAAAAACCCAGCGAATTTTTTTCTTATTCTCAACGTATGGGGGCAAACTTTTTAAATGTGCGACTTGGTACCACCACAGACGGCAATGATGACATTCCATCGGTGCGCCACTGCTCGGGAAAAAAAGAGGGGAAAAAAAGAATTGCAAGCAAATGCGCGCGGTCAGGGAGAAAAAGAAAGAAGAAGAAAAAATGTGTTAGTCGACTCCGAAAACTGACGACAACGACAATGTGTGGTTGGCTGTCTCATACATGTTATATATTATATTTTTGCTGCACACACATATTAACGTTGGAAAAAAAACTTAGATGAATGTGCACACACACACACACACACTTTATATCCATCCACTATACATCATTTGAAACAAGCAAAAACGCTTCAAAGTTTTTTTTTCATCGTTTGAACGCAAAATTTTAACCGATTTTTTTCCTACTTGGTCCGAAAAAAATACGAAAGAAAGAGAGAGGAAAGAGAAGCTTCCCAAAAACAAGCAAAGCAGTCCAGAATGAAATATGATGAAATAGTTGAATATGATGTGTGTGTTTGGCGGGCGGCGGCGTCCTAGACATTGAGCGAAAAAAAAGACACAAAAAACGAAGGCTTGACGATGCCTTGCAGTTAACGTCGCACAAATTTTTTTAAAAAAAGTTTTTTTTAGTTCTTTTATGTTCAACTGGTGATTGAAAAAAAAGTATGAAAAAATTCATAAAAAAAGAAAAAAATCAAAAACATAGCTGCGCTGACTAACAGGCGTCGGGAAGAAAGGAAGAAGGAAAAATGCTGGAAGTGAAAGAAAAACTTTCTTTCTTTTTTCTTGTTGCAACTTTAAAAATTATATTTACGTTTTTGTTTTCTTTTTCTTTGCAAATAAGAAAACAAAAACCCGACGTAGGATTGACACTAGAAATAAACTGTTTACGGCCAAAAGAAAGAAAAAGAATGCAACAAAAAAATAAACAAAATTTTTTTGAATGAATGAAAAAAGGAACGATACCAAAAAGGTTCAAAAAACAGTCAAAATAGTTTGTCTTTTATCCTCGAAATATATCATGATTATATTCGTTTTAAAATAGACTTTTTTCAATCGCAAACGATTTGTGAACACTCCTCATTCAACACCCCCTAAACATTATTGTTTTTCTTTCTCAATAATAAAAAAAAATGTTTCTCGGTTTTTGAGCTCTTAAAGTAAAACAAAAAAAATGGAGAGAGAGAAATAGAGCGAGATAGCTTTGCAAAAATATAACACATCCTCCTCTTTAAAAGGGTTAAAAAAAGTCTGCAACATCAATAACAATAATTCAAAAGAGGAAATGTTTTTTAAAACAATGAATTCATAAAAATTTAAATTTTATACAAAAAATAGTAATAATTGCAAGACTTACGTGGGGAATAATATTAACAAACAAAAAAAGAGAATACCAACCAGAAATAAAAGATAAAATAAAAACAACTAAGGATTAAAAAGCAAAAGTTCACTTTTGAAAAAGAGAGGAAAACATTTTGTAGAAATTTTCGAAAGCACGAGCGCTAGCATAGCAGAGGAGGCAAAGTTTTTTTTTAACGGAACGCTTTTTGTTTTTTGTTCTCTGGATGGATGATTACTTGCTGGTTGCTGCTGTTCATTGGGTTCTAAATGATTCTAAAATTATCCCATCTTCATCATCAACAAATGTCATGCAAAAAAAATTGAAAGAACTCAATGACGAAATAACCGAATTTAATAAGGTTTATTTAAAGTTCAATTGTGCCCATTAAAGTTATAAAAAAAGTTTGTGACGCAATTCTCCTAAAGTATAATATCAAATTGAACTATGAGTTTAGTTTAGTCAATAATGAAAATTTTACACAAGCATAGTTAAGTGTTATTTTTAAATCTTAAAATTGAGTAATTTTAATATTTAAAAAAAAATATATCAAATAGTGGTTTTGGAATTTTTGTTGCGCGTAAAAAATGTTTATAAATAAGGTTTTCTTAAGTTTTAAGGTTAGTGCATAATATTATTTCAAAGTAATTTTAATTAAAGACAAACAACTAATTATAAGCTAGAATTTAGAATAACCATCAAAATGCATTCTGTCTTTTGATTAATTTCCTGTTATCACATAATTAGTGCACTATCAGTAGTACACAGACTACTTCAAAAGACAACAATTAAAGTTCAATTTTGGCTTTCAACGAATCCAACATGATAAAGCGGTAGGACTTCCCATCTTACAGTAATTTGTATACTGTATTTTTTACGTCATTACAAAATATTTGTATTTCAGCTCATTTCGATTTACCAATCAACACAGGCTCATCTTTTATTCAACAAGTTGGCAAACTTTATTTCTCGCGCTAAGATTTTTTTATTACATTTTATTAGACTGCGTCGTTCTTCTTTATGTTTTTTTTTGCGTGAAACTTCTTTCCTTTTGTTTCATCGCCTCGAAGAGCAAAGATTAAGTTGTTGTTATTATTTTTTTTGAAATTACATCTAAGGGTCTCTGGGAAAAAGAAGGGTGATGTATTGAATGATAATAGTTTTAACGGTCGCGCCATATTGATTTTTTTCTTTTGATTTTGTCTAGCTGAAATAAAGCGATTCGGTCATATATTTTTTTTGACGATCATCAATACGTTTGTCTCATTTGAAGCAGCCACGCGCTTAAGGCATGGCACCTGATAAGCCACCCCAACAATTTTCGTAAGTTTTTTTTGTTTTTAAAAAGGTTTTTTTGTTGATAAGATTGAGGATAACATTGATACTGTATTAATTTATTTTGTATCAATGTGAAATACTAAGCAAAAAACAAAAATTACTAAATATTTCTTTTTAGATATTTACCAAAAATCCTCAATGGTGGTTTAGCTGGGATCGTCGGTGTAACGTGCGTATTTCCCATTGATCTTGTAAAAACTCGATTACAAAATCAACGAGTTGCCCCTGATGGAAAAGCAGAATATGCAGGAATTTTTGATTGTGCGAAAAAAACATGGCAACGTGGTGGAAATTCGACTTTTTCAAAAATTAAATCACTTTATCCCGGATCTGCCGTAAATATTTTGCTTATTACTCCTGAAAAGGCAATCAAATTAGTTGCAAATGATTTTTTCCGTTATAACTTTGCTGTTCCTGGGCAAAAAGATTTGCCAGTTTTACGTGGAATGGCCGCTGGTGGTCTTGCTGGATTGTTCCAAATTTCTGTTACAACTCCAATGGAATTGTTAAAGATTCAGTTACAACGTGAGTTTTTTTAAATAAAATATCTTGCACATATATAACAATTTAATATGTTTTAGAAAATTCTGGTGGAAGTGCCTGGCAAATTGCTAAACAACTTTATCAAGAACGAGGTATTGCTGGTTTATATCGTGGAATTGGATCTACAATGGGACGAGATGTTACTTTCTCAGTTATTTATTTTCCATTATTTGCTAAATTAGATTCGCTTGGACCTCGAAGCGATGATGGAAGTGGAAATGCAGTATTTTATCATACATTATTATCTGGCATTGGAGCTGGTGGAGTTGGATCATTTTGTGTTACACCATTGGATTGTATCAAAACTCGAATGCAAACAATTAAATCAAATCCTGGTGATGTTCAATATAAAAATGTTCCTGATGCATTCCTTAAAATTCTTCGATACGAAGGCCCAAAAGCTTTATTCAAAGGAGCTCTTTGTCGTATGATGGTTATCGCTCCTCTCTTTGGTATTGCTCAAACAGTATATTTCATTGGAGTTGCTGAATATTTCTTAGGAATCAAAAAGGCGCAACATGTCTAATGAGAGAATATCTAATACTTATGTTATTTTGTATTTTATCACTTTTGCAAATTGAACAAATTTTTATATATTTTATATCATTTTATATAAAAGAATAAATTAGTAATTCATTTATATTTGTTTGAGACTAACATTAAAAAGAAAGAATTTTATCTTAAGCTATGACTTTCATATTATGTTTCAGCTTATAAGATAATGTAAGAACAAATATTTTGGCGTTTGTTACAAATTAATGAAATAGTTGTTTGAAATTTATACCATTGTAGAATTTCAATGTTTTTAAAGTTTCTAAGTTTAAATTATACCGTACTAAAATGAGCCTGACTACAAAGTTCTAACAATTTTATCCTTTGCTTTTTCAACAAAACTAAAATAATAACTAGAATGATCTGTTGCCGAATCCTGATGCATCAAAATTAAACTTTTCAACTTTATGTTTAATTAAATTCAAATTTGAGAAAATAGATTGCCAACGAAAATCTTTCACATTCAAAATTTATTGACTAATAATAGAAATAATACATCACTATAAAATATTACCCACAATAAGAAATCTATTGTTTGATAGCTGGAAGAGTATCGGGTTTGTCTTTTGATGGTTGAGGAACACGATATTTTTTCATATCATTCTAAAATAAAAAATGGTTAAAACGTTACATAAAAATAAGATCCTTACTTCAATATCATAATATGAGAAGGTATTATAATTGAGATAGTCGATACATTTATAATCTTTGAAATCTTGAGTGTGCCGTTTTCCAATTTCTTTGAATTTAATGGCATGTTCAATTCCAGTTGTTCCAGTTGATGGAGCAGTTGAAGCCAAGCGAGTAACAATAGCAATAGAATGACGAGCCGAAAGCATGGTTAAAATTTACCTGAAATTTCAATAGTATTATTTAAATATTCCAGAACAAATTTAATGAGATATTAGAAGATTTATGCTTAAACATTTGTTAAAACAAAATTAATATTAACAAAAATTTTTCACATGCATAAATAATAGGTTCGCGCTAAGATAATTTGGAACAAAGACATGGGCTGGCAGCAGCAACATCGTTGTCTACAGCGTTGCAGTGTCTCAATATTCTTTTTTTTCCATTTTGCAATCTCTATGCAACGCTTTTGATTAGTAAAAAAATAAGGATGCTCAGGTTTGAAAATTATCTTTTTTTTATCAAATAATATAATTTTTATTATTTTTTACAGTCGTAAAAGAACTACAATGGCAGCATTAGAGCCTGGTGTAAGACGAGAGGTAATTTCCTTCATTTATAAGGGCTTCAATTTACACTTGAAAAAAAACACACATATTTTTTTAGTATGATATTGATCCATCTCCTAAAGAGTCAAAGCATTTTGACGAAAATGGCAAGGTTAATAATTTTGCCCAACAATTTTCAAAGGACGTAGATCCAAAGAGGCAACCCCCGAAGAAAAAGATTCAAACTCCTGAAACAGCATTCTACTGGATTCTGAAGCATTCAGATGTAAAAATTAAAGATCAACTTGTTAATGAAATGGAAGTTGATGATGAAGATATTGATAGATCTCAAACACATTCACATATCTGCAGCTTTAAAAAAGATATGCCAGCATCTCAAGGTCAAATTGTGAGTACAATTTCTTAACAAGGTATACTGTAATACAGTACAAAGAACTTTTTTAGGATTATTATTTGCATAATCAAACAAATGACAACCAACAGCCATATGATTTTAAAGTTTGTTTAAAATATTATAAATAGTATGAGATAAAAAAATTATTTATAGATGGATGAATCCAGCAATTAAATTTTTATGATCAAATATATGTATCTTCCTCGTATGTTATCTCTATTTCATATAGTCTTCCCGGCATAGATATGATGTTTGTTTGTATTTTTGATATATATATATATATTTGTTAATGATAGATATCTGTCATTATAAAATGCAATTGTTTTTCTGGTGCACTTTCTTCCACAATTAAATGATCTGTTTTTTTTCTATTATTCAGATTTAAAAAAATATGTTATCTCTTTCATTTATATATAATGATGTTATGATATTATACGGTTCTCATCTTTTGTATTTCTTTTTCGAATTTTTTAATAAATAATAAAAATTAACATAAAAAATAAATGTTTACACCCAAGAACATGAAATAAAAACCTATATATTTATTTTTTAAACCCTTGAAGAAAAAAAACTTGTTTAACATGCTCATTTTTCAATTCTTTCTTTTCTTTTTTTAAGGGAACATACCCACAGGAACAGTCAAAAAGTGTGCTATGCACACATATATTTTTTATCTTTCATGGTAGAAAATTGTATTATAACCGCTAAAAAGAAATTAAACGACGATGACCGGAAAGAGAAAAAAAAGTGTTGGAAGGTTGCTGATTGCTGGCAGGCATGAATGCCGCACAAAGAGTATAAGTGAAAGTGGAACAGGTTGATGATTTTTAGAAAAAAAAACTTGCACTAATATCATACATTTTTTTTTCTTACATGCTTATTCCTCCCTCTCTCTCCTCTTTGATGTTTCCCTTAAACGTGCTAAAATGCGCAAAGCAGGTCAAACATCTTTTTTGAAAAAAAACATAAGAAAACGTACACGAGAAAAAATCAGCTAAAATTGTAATAACAACATAAAATATGAAAAAAAATAGGCGGAGGCATTGATTAGATTGGTAATGAAAGAAAAATCTTGGTTCAATGACATCCCTTTAGGGGTTGTAAACAAAAATGATTCAGAATCAAGACAGACTGCTCTTGGGGGTTTCTCTTGCTGCTTCCGGGACATCTTTGACTAGTTTTTGTTTCATTCGTTAAAAAACACATTAACCAATGAAGGTTATTGTGGGGTTTTTTTTTGTTGTTTAGATGTTTAACTTCAAGGTCTCTTATCAAAGGATCGGCATCGTCTACCTTTTTTAAAAAAGAAAGTTTTTATGTTGTTTTTATTTATTTTTAATTTATTTATTTAATATAACAATCAAAAAGGTTATGACGCCTCTTCTTTCTCCCAACCATTAAGGTCGTCTTTGTATTTACCCTCATCACAAAAAAATTTTAATTTTAACAACCAAAATAAATTGCCAAAAACCAGTTTGGTTAAAATAAAAGAAAAAAAATGGGAAAAATGATTCAGAAATCATCAAATGATTACAGAAAACATCTGTCACATTTCAAGAAAAGTCATGTATTTTTAAAAGCTGTAAAAGTTCACTCTTTCTAGATCAACTTTGGGTTCTTTAGAAAAAAAGGGAGAAGATTTGTGCCTTCTTTTTGTTTAAAAACTAGAAACCTTATACAGATAATGTAATAGGCTTAAGTAACAGTGGATAAAGAAAATTTTAGTTTAGGTCATAGCTCTTTTTCTTTGTGAAGTTTTTGAACTTTGATCATTTACACATGCATACATTTTTTAAGCCAATGAAACTTTTAAAATATTAATAAATCTTTTCTTTGAAATGGGTGTTTTCAAACCTATTTTTTTTCGAACATCTCTTCCCAAAAATGAAATTCTTTTTTGATTGCTCATTTCTCTTTATTTTTATTCCTTTTTGTTTAACTCCCAATAACGTCATAAACTTTTTTTCATATATGTAAGCGATCATGATTACTTTTTATGCATTTAAATCATCAAAGATTTTTGTTTGATGCAGTTCTTAAAAGTTTTTCCCCATTGCATTTTTCCTTTATTCTTCTGTTCTTCTTCCCCCCCAGAAAAAAAATGATGATGATGGCTTTCTGTCTTTATCGCGACACTTGATTTTTATATTTTCCTGCTCCTCCAGAAGGAGATGACCGCTGGCGTCTTTTGTCAAAAAGAAAAACGATTGTGTTCGGTTTTCAAAAAAAAATGATTCAGAAAAACTTTTCATTTTTATTATTTATATATATCTTTTTAGCGTTATCGATAAAAGGGAACGGGTTTAAATAAATTTTATTTGATTAATTTATTGCTTTTTTCAGAATATTAATTTAAGAACTAAGCAGGTGTGATAAGCTGATAAAGAAAAAAGTTCAATGTTGATTTACTTCCAATGATATTATTTTTTCAATTTTTACAACATGAGCCGGATTAAAATTTTACAAGATATTATTATACCGGTTCAATTAGTTAATATTAAAATTGCTTTATTGTTAATATTTATTTTTTCTGTAAATATCTCGTATGCTACTGTACCTTTAAAAAATTATGACAAATCTTCTTTCAATGATCTCATACCAAATTGTGATGATTTACCTCATGCTGATTTTTTAAATTCTCAGCAATTAGATTTAATATGTGAACATCGAAAAATGTGGTTTAAGGATCGAGAATCTAAAATTTCTAAAGAATTCATCAATCATACAACTGGTAAGTACATAGTGTTTTCTCTGAAACCTTTTTCAAAATAGATTTTGATTAATCGCAAATCGATTGTAAATCGCATTTCTTTTTCTTTATTCATCTTCTTCTTCCTGCTTTCACTTTTGTTGACGATAAGTGTTCCAGTTTCGGCATAATGTACTTTCAATTTCAAAAAATTTAAAAAAAAAACTATTAAAAAGCGAAGAAAAATAAATTTAAATTTTTTTGTTTATTTTAAACGCATCAAAAAATTGTTGCCTTTTTTCTTTTATTTTTTCCTTTCTTCAAGAAATCATTTAGGACAAAATAAATAGGGTCAAATCAAAAATTAAAACTGGTTTCTGAGCAAAAAAAGAAAAATACTTTTGCGTTTTTAGATTCTCAAAATGCCTACTTCAAAAGCCTTGAACGCTGTTCTTCAGATGACACAAAATGTCAAATATCAAAAAAGAGTAGTTCAAAGGTAAATAAACAATACATCAATAAATTTGATAAATCTTTTTTTAAAACGTGTAATGTTGAATTTTTTATAGCGGCATCGCATTGAACGTGGAATTCCACAAAATCAAAATCGACGGGTAACTCGAAAAGAATATCGAATGTTAACAGAAGCGGAAAGAAAAAATTTGAATGAAGCAATGAATGCATTAAAATCAAAATATATTGATAATGTTACAATTTGGGATTTGCATACATTAATTCATTATCCTGATAGTGCACCAGGGGCACATTGGGGGCCAGCATTTCTACCATGGCATCGAGAATTTCTTCGACAATTTGAAGTTGCCCTTCAACGTGAAGTTCCTGGGGTTGCCCTTCCATATTGGGATTCAACAATCGATAATGGTATAAATAAACGTATTAAGCAACGTTTTTTATCTTACTTTTTAAGGCCTTCCTGATCCAAGTGATAGCGTTTTATGGACTGATGAGTTGATGGGTAATGGAAATGGTTATGTTAAAACTGGACCCTTCCATGACTGGGATACAAATGTTTTAATGCCTTTAAGCCCAGTTCCAGTAAAAAAATTATATCGGTTTGTTTTGATTGATTTTGTTTTTTCTATGTTTTGATAATGTTATTGATCTCCAAATTTTAGTTACACTGGTGGTCGATCAACTGATAGATTACTTTCACAAAGTGACGTTGACTGGGTTGCTTCAAGGAATAATTATAGTGAACTAACATTTTGTCATGATAAAACATTTGAATCTATGCATGGTTTATCCCATGTCTGGGTTGGAGGGTTTATGTTTGTTATTCGTGTAAGCCCAAATGATCCAACTTTTTACATGCATCATGCCTTTGTGGATTTTATGTGGGAACAATTTCGACAAAAGCAACAAACCCGTGAACAACGTGAAAAAGATTATGCACGAAAAATATGTAGTCGCCAACATAGCTTTTATGCCCCCATGAAGCCATTTAATTTACGAAATAAAGATGGACTTTCAAATGATTACACAGGTTTGAATTGAAAAGTTTTGAAAAAAAGTAAACAACATAAAATTGAAGATTTTTGGTATGAATATGAGCCAGTTCGTCATTGTTCCTTTGATCAGCCATATTGTGATTCGAATTACATGTTTTGTGATTTACGAGCATGGCGATGCAGAAGTAAGGTTCAATTAGGTGGAAATTGTACTGGCTTTGGTCAAACAGATATTTGTTACAAATCATTCTGTATACAGGTATTGAACAATACATATTGTTGTTTAAAATTAAATTTAATAAATTCAGAGTGTTTGCCGATTACCAGCAACTGAAGGCAACGGGTATCAAAGAAAAGAGAAAAAGCAATCAGGTGTTGTTTGGGCAAAAACAATGCTGGTCACTGATGACGATGAACCACTTGCAAGTGGAATCGCACATATCATTGTGAAAGACGAGGCAGGAAATGAAGCTGTCGCATATATGCAAAAAGCAACTGAATATCCTGAAGCTCCGGTACATTTAACATTTTCTTAACACTTTCAAGTAAACATTTCTTTGCAGGGTTTACTTTATCTCCCCCTTCCACATCCCCGTGAAGGAATTTCTTACAATGTTTCATTGGAAGCAAGGGATCATTATGGTCGATATTGTCAAAGTTATTGTTTCAATGAAACAGTTGAAAGATATCAAGTAGATTTATTTATCTCTTTTTTATCACCATTTTTTATGACTACTAAAACAACATGTTTTATTTAGGTTTGCGAACCACGTCTAGTTTTAAAAGTTCGACCAGATAATGTCTCTTCAAATCTTTCATTCACACATAGCATTGCTTCACGAAAATTCCTTGATATGGACATGACTGTTCATCCAACACAATGGAAAGTACGAACACCGTATATGATTTTCGCATGTCATAGAAAAGTAGGATTCAATTTTATTTGTTTTTTTTTCTTAACCTTTCATCATGCATGTTCCAGATGATTAATTCAGCTCAAATTGTTTCCATTTCTGAAGATATGCAACCACCAATAGAACAAACAGAATATGTCTGGTTCCGGGTAAATGTAATGAAAAAACCAAATTCTGACATTGACATCGACGACTCGGAGGTATTAAAAAAATTCATGCATTCTTTTCTTTTCTCTCTCATTTAATCTTACTTGTTTCTTTTGCCTTTTTTTAGATTGAAGTCCAAGATTTGGATGATCCATCAGATTTATGGATATCTTCTATTCGAAGAGCCCGTTCTGCTTATGATCAAAGTATTGTCTTTGTAAGAGCAAGAAATCCATTAGTTTTTCGGAAGGGTGTTACTGTAAAAATTAATATCAGAAATGGAACAAAAAGGATAAGTTGTGATGCTCGATGCAATATGGTAATAATAAAAAAACCTAAATAAAACACGACAAGATATTTTTATAGGGTTCAACATTTGAAGATCATTGTGAAAATGTTGTCTTTTTACATGAACGACCAGCAAAATCTCAGGAACAGGTATTTGCCTCTGAGCCATCATATTTGCAATTACTTGGTTGGAAAATGTCTGGACATCCAAATGACTGGTCTCTTCGAATGGCATATTTATCATTTTATTGTTAAAAATTTTTATTCTCAATTTTATGCAAATTCAAATTCATGGTCTCTCTCTTCTTTTTTTCTTTAATATTTTCTTTGTTATTATTTTTTGTTTTGATCTGTTTTGATAGTAAAGTTTTTTTACTTATTTTGTTTTTTTTGCAAACACAAAAAGCTCTCCGAAAAAAGGTGCTGTTGCTGTTGCAACTGCTAACAATATAACCATAACTTTTGTTATTACTTTTTTTTATACAGGGTGATTCAAGAAAAAGTCCGATTAAAGAATCACTATAACTTTTTTAATTTTTAAGTTTAGAAAAAATTAATAGTACCATTGGACTCAGTATTGGTTGCCATTTTTAAATATCTAAAAAAATTTAAAAAATAAAAACTTTTTTTTTCCAATTTCACGTACTCCCCCCTGTGGAAAAAAATCATTTTTTGGTCTGTTTCACCTTTTTTCACTTTTTTTCATTCACTATCTTCAAAAACAAAGAATATGCAAAATTTCCTATTGTTAAAACACACTGAATGAAAAAAAGTGAAAAAAGGTGAAACAGACCAAAAAATGATTTTTTTCCACAGGGGGGAGTACGTGAAATTGGAAAAAAAAAGTTTTTATTTTTTAAATTTTTTTAGATATTTAAAAATGGCAACCAATACTGAGTCCAATGGTACTATTAATTTTTTCTAAACTTAAAAATTAAAAAAGTTATAGTGATTCTTTAATCGGACTTTTTCTTGAATCACCCTGTATAACCAAACAGTGTCCATCTACGATTTTTTTGCATGACGAATTTTTGTCTTGACTGCGACAGTTGCTTTTTTATTGTTACTTCAAAGGGAATTGTTTTGAGTGGCTAACAAACGCTTTTTTACAAGCGTTTTTTTAGCATTTTTTTTCCTTGAGCAAATCTCATATTACCGGTCGTGGTCAAAAATCTACAAAGATTTTTAAACTTTTTAGTCGTCCATATATTTTTTCTTGTAAATACGTTTAACTTAAAATTTTTAAGTGTAATTTTTTGGTGTCATTCCTCCCGGGAAAATGGCCATTTTAAAATATAAAAAAAGTTTACAGGAAATGCGCGCTCAAATAAAAGCTTGAATGAAGTTACTTGCAAGTCCACTTATTAATTGCATCTATAATGAATGAGAATGAACAATGATAAATCAGGGGGGAAAAAGAAGCTTATCTTTACTAATAATGTCTTATAACTTGCAAATACTTATATCATTTTTTTTATTTTATTCTACTTTTTTTTGAGTAGCCATCGGACATTTTTTTCGCGCAAGTTTCCGGAACCTTTCTTATTATTTTTTTAAAATATGCGAGTTTATTCATCTCTTTTTTTTTAAAAAAAAAGAATAAACAAAATCTTCCTGGTACTGTGAAAAACGCCGCTTTTGTGTTACTTCCCATCTCCTTGCGTAAGGCGTTCTAAAACCGGTTTGATCAGCTGAAAGGATAATGTTGCTTTGTGATCTACTGCCGGATGACCGCTGGTTGCTTGCTGCGACTTGGACAACAAAAAAATCCGAGAATGGATCTTTCTTTTCTTTCTCTTTTTTTTCTCATCATCATGAAGATCACACAGCTGTTGAAAGAGAGACAGAAGGAAAAAGGAAGAAAAACATAAGGATGAACAAAATCTCAATAATTTTATTTGAGTGTGTCTTCAAGAAACACTTCCTTAAGGCTGCGCAGCTGTCTTCCCAAGGTGTGACAAAAAAGATTGGTAATGTTTTGTTACCTGAAAAAGATTTTTACAAAAAAAAGATTGCATCACAAAACGATCTGGGCGGTCCAATACCGGAAATATTTTTCATTGTAAGCTTTGAAATCTTTTGCATATCGCTTCCTTCAAAAAGGCTTCAAAGGCTGTTGAGTATTGTCAGTCAGAGAGTAGTAGTTTATTCAATTCGAGCTTTCTGTCAAAAAACCGTTTATTTAATCCCATTTCCTGACTCTTTTAGAGATCTTTAAAAATGGCTGGAGGGAATTGTACAGCTTCGGCTGCCCTATGCCTCCAGGTTATTAATCAGTTGGCCAGTATTGTCCTAAATCAATCACCATTAGCTGAAAATTCTATCAATGAGACAGTCAGACATGCAGTGATGTCAGCCTTTCATGGCAGCCCACTGTCACTTCGACGTCATCCTGGCAATTTTGGATCTTCTTTTTCAACATTTAGTTCAAATCCAACAGCTCTTCCAACTCCAATGCCATTTGTATCAGGTTCAAATATTCGAGGGCTTGATTCAATAACTCTTCATCCTGGCTCATATGAACCTTTTAAAGCTCCAGGTGCAATTCGACTTTACAGTATGAGATTCTGTCCTTATGCAGAACGGGCCATTATTTATTTTGCAAAAAAGAATATTCCGTAAGTAATTTTTGAATTTTCTCTTTTAATAAAATTATGATGTAATTTTTATTTAAAACAATAAATTTAAGAGTTGAAATTGTTAATGTAAACCCGGATAAAGGTCCAAACTGGTTCCTTGCAAAAAGTCCACTTGGACGAGTACCTACTCTTGAAATGGGAAATGGACAAGTTAGTTTACATTTTTTCTAAAAAAAACAAAAAACATTTTCTTTTTTATTCAGGTAATTTTTGAATCGGATGTTCTTGTTCAATATTTGGATGATGTATTTCCTGAAACATCTGTTCTTCCTCGAGATCCTTTTGCTCGAGCGCAACAAAAAATTCTTTTGGAACGTCTTAGTCCGGTTTGAAACGCCTTTCTTTTTTTCAAAGAAGGCGACACTCATTTACTTGTTTTTTACAGATCATTCAAGCATTATATCAATTTTTCCGAAGCTCAAATATGATGGCACAAAAGAATACAGATAATGCAATAAATAATGCATTGCGTACAGCAGAAAATCTTTTAACCGATAATTTCTTTGGTGGAAAATATATGGGTTATGTGGATATTATGATTTGGCCATTCCTTGAACGTTTGGAACTTGTTACAATGAATCCTTTTACACAATTTAAATATTTCCCTGGAATGCATTATCCTAAAATGGGAGCATATATGGCTCGAATGCAACGCCAACCAGAGGTATCAAAAATACTTTAAAAAAGGTTTTTAAAATATTTTAATTTTAGATTAAATATGCAATGCGTCCCCTTCCACATCATAAAGGATACATTGATAGCTTCATGAAGGGATCACCAAATTATGATTTCCCAAGCTTTGGATAATAAAAATTTTAATATTTATGGATTAGTCTAATTATATCATACTTTTCTTCACATTTTATTTTGCTTTTTACGTATTTATTTACTGTCAAATGACATCGTATTTCTAATTAATAAATGTCGCAATGCCTTATAACAAAGATCAACAAAAAAGAATCCTGCATTTCAGTAAAATCAAAAATTTTCTTCACTCAGTATCTAGTTCATTCAATAAAAATAAAATTCATTTCAGAACCATACATAACAATTATTTCAGAAACAAAGTTAGATAAAAATGATGCAATAAAATTACCAAGCAAAAAGTTCAATTAATGCATCAATCTTTTCTTCATGTTGACCACGATAAGCAACATAACAATTAGAAAATTTTGATTCTATAACAGCATCAACAACTCCAACAAGTTCATTCTTGTATTCCTCAGAAATATTTGCAGCATAACTAAAGTGAAATCTGATATCCGTGATACAAAGTATCAGGTAATTCGAAAAGTTCGTGCCGGTGTTTGACCGAGTGGCATTTTTTTAGTTGCTGATGAAATTTTGTTTTTTCTTTTTTAAGGGATGCTCATGGATGTTAAAAATGATGTGTGAAAGGGATTTTTGACAATTTTCATTTTTGGCGGATTTTGGACGGATTTACGGGGATTACCTCGGATTTCCAGGTATTTCGCACAAAAATGATACCAAAAAGTATGCAAATCATGGAAATTTTTACACAAAATTGAAGGATGGGATGTTGGAGACCTGACAGAAAACATTTTTCTAATGTTCGATGTGCCGGAATTTATTTATGCAAATTTTTCCTATTATACTCGAAATTTGTTGTTTTTTAATAATTTTTTTAATATTTTTTTGATAGAATGTGCCAAAAATGATAAAAAATGATAGACTAATGTCTTGAGACTCTATTGGAATGCTTCGGTACCATCAAAAAAATTTTGTTAATTTTTTAACCTTCAACAAAAGAGATACTGTAGGTGCATGACTTCAACGGGTTTAAAAAGCGTTTTTAAGTAATTTTTTAACAAAAATCTTTAACAGGACATCTCAACAGACTACCGGGTACCTATTTTGACCAAAAAAATCAAAAAATAAAATTTTGATTTTTTTCGACTTTTTCACGTGGTCCCCCCTTAGGATCAAAAAATCTTCACATGGGGGACCACGTGAAAAAGTCGAAAAAAATCAAAATTTTATTTTTTGATTTTTTTGTTCAGAATTGATACTGGTGAGTGTGTTAAGGTGACCTATGAAAGATTTTTGCATAAAAATGCAAATTTGGAGATTTGGAAGCATGTGAAGTAGCAGAATCTACAGTATCTCTTTTGTTGAAGGTTAAAAAATTAACAAAATTTTTTTGATGGTACCGAAGCATTCCAATAGAGTCTCAAGACATTAGTCTATCATTTTTTATCATTTTTGGCACATTCTATCAAAAAAATATTAAAAAAATTATTAAAAAACAGCAAATTTCGAGTATAATAGGAAAAATTTGCATAAATAAATTCCGGCACATCGAACATTAGAAAAATGTTTTCTGTCAGGTCTCCAACATCCCATCCTTCAATTTTGTGTAAAAATTTCCATGATTTGCATACTTTTTGGTATCATTTTTGTGCGAAATACCTGGAAATCCGAGGTAATCCCCGTAAATCCGTCCAAAATCCGCCAAAAATGAAAATTGTCAAAAATCCCTTTCACACATCATTTTTAACATCCATGAGCATCCCTTAAAAAAGAAAAAACAAAATTTCATCAGCAACTAAAAAAATGCCACTCGGTCAAACACCGGCACGAACTTTTCGAATTACCTGATACAACTTGATAGACAAACTATTATACATACTTTGATAAAAGTTAGGATTCGGGGCTGTCCAGACATGCCATCCTCGAAAGATCAACCATACCTTTTATAGATCAAAAACACTTTTTGCCGCACATCAAAGGCGGCTCATTTATTTGCCCCTCCCACCCTGATGACGAAATAACTAGACAACTCCTTGTCCAGAAATCCCTTGACCAAAATATCGTGATTTCAGACCCCCTCCCTCAATGACTACAGATCAAAACTTTTTTCTGACAACATCGTTACACATCACCATTTTTCTTATCCTTTCTACCCTCCCTTATGGCCACGTGATTTCTAGACAACCCTTTAGAAAGTGTAACAAAACGTCTTGGAATTTTTTTCCTGTTTAAAAATGCTCAAAAAATTTTGTGACATAAAGGCATGTTTTCTTCTTTAGTATATTTATAAATACAAAGAAAAATAATAAAACGTAGCAATTCGGATAATAATTTATATTTTTATTCTTCAGTGTAAAAGCACAAATATATTTGTATACAAACAAATTTTAAAAATCAAAAATTAAAATTATTTGAAATTAAATCATTAAAGCGACAAAAATGTATGTAATGAAAGCAATTATTTTTATCAGAAAATGCTTAAAGAACGTAGAAATGCAAAATCGGAATATGATTGTTTTCTTAAAGAGACAACAAAGAGAGAGCATTAAAATCGAGGCTAATAATAATTTAATAATAATAATTTATTTATTCATGTCCTAACACATGATGATTAAATAATAAACAAACAAACAAATGAAATAAATATAAGAACAAGTCTTAGAAATAATACAAGTTAAATTAAAATAAAAACAATGAACAACTCAAACTAAAACTAAAGAGAAAGAAGTTACAAATTGAAAAAGAAAAAACAACAAAATTGTGAGTTAAGTAAATAAAAATAATACAATATACAAGTTTAAAGTGATAGTAGTAGTTTTCTTTTAAGTATTGTTAGAGTTTTAATGCCTGGAGATTTTTCTTAAAAGATTTCGAACAAGTATACTGTAGGTTTCTGGGAAGTTTAATATATTTTGAAATAGCCCGATAGGAAAAGAAATTTCTCTTGATTGATTTTAGGGCCTTTGGAAGGACAAGTTTTTGTTGTGACCCACGCGTTTTAGACGATCTAAGAGTAATGTTAAGTTTAAAGTTAACATTACCGTTTAAAAAGTCATTTAAAAAGCATAGGTCATACTTATTTCGACGGGATTCAAGCGACTCTAGACCGAGCATCTCAAGTTTTTCTTCATATGGGGCATTAAAATGGGGTTTAAGTTCCTTGGAACGCAAAAAAATTAATTTAAGAGCGACTCTTTGAACTTTTTCAAGTTTGTCAATGAGCTTAACTTTAGTAGGGTTAAAAACGGGGGTGGCAAACTCAACTAAGGGACGAACATATGTATGATACATATGAACGAGGAGCTTAGTTGAGGTGGATTTTAGCGCTTTAAAGAGGATAAAAAGACGACCTAAAGCATTTTTGGAAATTTTAGAAATATGGGTATCCCAATTAAGATCATTAGAAACGTTTAATCCTAAATCCCTAATGCAACTTTGGTTATTGGGGATTTTAAATCCGTCGTAGAAATACGAATACTTGGGATTACTATGAGGTAAGCAATGTAAAACATTGCATTTGCTAATAGCAATCTCAAGTTGGTTTTCTTTGGACCATGCTTCAAGTTTTATTAAGAATTTTTGAAGTGGAGAGTCAGCCGCAGAAAGGACAGAAGAAATTGCTTTAAGGTCATCTGCAAAAAGCATGTTAATGACTTCAGGGGTTGCGCACTGAGAGATCAAATCTGCGATAAAGAAGAGAAAGAGAATAGGTCCAATTTTGGACCCTTGAGGGACACCAGAGTTAATGTCATATTCTTCAGAAAAAGATTCCCCAACCTTAACTCTAAACTTCCTATTTGTTAGAAAGGCTTTAATCCATGAAATGATAGAATTTGGGACGTTTGCTTTTTTAAGTTTTGAAAAAAGGATAGGGTGGGACATTCTGTCGAACGCTTTTTTGACATCGAAATAGATGATATCACAAGCTATTCCCTTTTCTGCCCACATGGTTATAATGTCAAAAGTTTCAATTAACTGAGTGGTTACCGATTTAGATTTAGTAAACCCATGTTGACAGGAAGGGATTAGCTTGTGTTCAGTAAAAAAGTTATTCAAAAAATTTACAACAATTTTTTGGGGTATCATGGATAGGGAGCAGTTCAGAGAAATGGGGCGATAGTTGGCGGCAAAATGTTTCTCTCCCTTTTTAAAGATTGGTATGACAGTTGCCTTCTTCCAAAAAGAAGGAACTTGTCCTTTAAAAAAGGAGAGATTGATAATCTTAGTTATGGGTTTATACAAGGTAAAAGCGCATTTCTTTAAGATAATATACGGTATTCCGTCAGGGGAGGTGTTGCATTTAGGTTTAAGCTTTCTTAGAATATCGTGAACTTGAGATGCCTGCAAAAAGGGTAAACTATTATCTCTTATAGGATCAGAATCCATAGAGATAACAGGTTTTTCATTTTGGAAATAAGTTAAAAAGTTTGCTGCGAAAACAGTTGTTTTATCAGATTCCGAAAAAATTGTGTGGGTATCAGTTTTAAGCGCCGGGATATGAGTGTCGGGTTTTAAAAGTTTACCCAAATGGGAAAACATACCCTTCATCCCATATTTCTGAATAATTTGTTTCTCCTTTTTTCTACGTGCTTTTAGAGATAAAGTTAAAATTCTTTTGGAAATAAGAGAAATTTTTTTCAGGTTGGGGGAAATCTTGGGGATACTGTCTCTATACTTTATCATAGATTTGATCTCTTTAGGTAGTGCTTCAGTTGAAGAGGGGGTTACGGTATCAACAAAGAGGCTGATTGCGTTGTTGACGACGTTAATAAACTCAGCATAAGCTTGGTCTAAATCAACCACCCCTCTTGTTGCTAGAAACTCCCAATCGTATTCATAAAAGTAACGATTCATAGAATCATAATCAGCGTTTTTGAAATTCTTAAAGGAATGGGGTGCTTTAGCAGCAGGCTTATCATCGCATACGAACGAAAAATTAACCATGTTATGATCAGATGTTGCAAAGGGAGAGGTTACGGTAAGGTTAGTTATTCGATTAGGTGTGGATGAAATGACCAAATCAAGAATGTTGTCATTCCTGGTTGGAAGGGTTACGGTATTAGAAAGACTAGAAGAAAAAATAAAATCACAAAAGAGATTTTCTTTTTCATTGGAACCTGTTACAGTATCCCAATCTATCCCGGGAAAGTTAAAATCCCCCAAAATTAATATATCCGAAGATGTATTAGCTTTGAGGGACGAAAGAGTATCACACAACTCTCTTACAGTATCCGCTTTTGAGTCAGGGGGAAGATAAACTAAAACTAAAGTGACATAAAAAGAACCCAAATATATGTCAGCATAGAGATAATCCACATTTTTGATAGGGGGTGCAGTTTTAAGAGTAAAGGGGTATTGTTTAGGTATAAATACGCAAACGCCGCCACCTTTACTCTTCTTATTGCTTTTTCTATCAGCGCGGATAAGGTGAAAGTCGCTATCCCCGAGTAAAAGTGAAGAAGGGGTAGAAGGTTTTAAATATGTTTCAGTGATACAAAAAACAGATTTAGGGTCAGCTTTAATATATGAAAGCAAAAGGGTTATCTTATTACTTAAACTCCAAGCATTAAATAACTTAAATCTTAAAAGAAAACTACTACTATTACAACCTATACTACATGAATTAAAAAATTTACAAAACAAAGACTCACAAAAATGATTTTTCTTTTGTCCAGCTTCTTCAAAAAGTTCGAGTTGAGGTATTCATTTCTTCTTCAGTTTCAGCATCAACAAATGGTTTAGGTTTGGCTCTTCTGCCATCACGGTATCCCAGAGATTCACAAATAAGCCCAGCATAAATAACGAATTTCTTTTCTGGATATTTTGCTTTGAGTTCTTCAATTTCTTCACGTTGAGCAGCAGTTTTATCACGTTCTTCTCTTCTTTCACTTTCAGTCATAGATCTTCGAATGCGGAGATTCATTCCCCAATATTCAGTATTACCAATATATTTAGCATAAGCAATTGCTTGTTTTGCTTGTGATGATGTTTGAAGTCGAGCTTTGATGAGCCTCGGCTTTGTTCCATTTCGATTTCCCATCCGAAAGACTTCTTGCACTTTGCATTCGACACCCATTTGATTGAGCAATTCTTTAATATCTTCTTCATCTCGATGGTAGCGATCAGCAGCAGAGATTTGGTTCGGATGTTCAGGCATATTTGATATAACAATAGAGCGTCGATGCTCTTTATCTTCTTCACTTGAGGAAGTATCATTAGCAGGAGTAGTTGATGATGAAGAAACAATGAGCTTTGCAATTGTAGCATCTTTATCACCAATTTTTGTATCTCGATCAGAAATTTTTTCTAGCAAATCAGCAATATATTTATCACGTTCAGCAATTGATTTGTCACGTTCACCAATTTGAATATTTCGTTCAGATAAAGCAACATTGAGATCACGAATGATAAAATCTTTTGATTTAATATCTTCATTCAATTGTTTTGTAATATCCAAGAGTTCGTTAAGCTTTTGATATAATGCAAGATAATCATTATCATTTCCTTCAGCATCAGCAATAAGCTTCTTTCTTTTAGGCATTATAATAATATCAGCAATAGCAATAGATCAGCAATGAGCAATAGATCAGCAATGAGCAATAGATCAGCAATGAGCAATAGATCAGCAATGTGCAATAGATCAGCAATGAAATAAATTAAATATAACGGGCAAAGAATTAAGAGGTGGGACACATACAGTAATGAAAAAAGGCTTACGTAAAACATAAAATACTTATATTATTTTTTAAGATTTGATTTCTTTTTAATATTTTTTACGCGTTTTTGATTTCGAAGCTTGATTTCGAGCATCCGCGTTTGTTTTTGGAGGATTGCAAATTCAGCTTTTAATTTTTCATAATCCTGCTCAAGTTGCCATGTATACATGCTATTATTGAAACTGAATTCATTGCATTCATGAATTCGTTCCATTTCATGATCATCATTTGCCTTTAAATTTTCAGCAGAAACTGAGGTAGCATTATCGGCAAAAAGAGATTCGGTTGATTTTTCAAGGTTATCACTTTTTTGAGACATCTCAAAAAGAACAGCTGAATGTTGAATTTACTAAAAAATAATAAAACGGATACAATCAGAATTTAAAATTGAGGCAAATCACTTACAAAAAAATTGAAAAAAATTCTCCTTTTAACAAAACAAACTTTGCACACAGTTTATTGTTTCCTAAAAAAGACTCTGAGGTTAAAGACATGCCAAAACTATATTTTTTATGAATAGACAAGTTTTTTTACCTCCCCTATCGAAGGTTTGAATGAATGATTTTTCTTTGTTCCATGCATGCTTTTCCTTTTTTTTTGAGAATCAAGGCAGACGCAAAAAAAAGTTTTCTGGCTTTTTTGGTTTTTTTTCCGAGTTTTTTTTTTGAGATTTTTTATGTTATGCGATCGAATGATGTTCTCTTCTTTTTTTACTTTGGTCAATTTTTGTGAATCATTTAGAAAATGTAATATAAAAGCATTAAATCATAAATCAATGATAATACTTTTTACCTTTTTAAAAATACAATTGTGAGTTAAGCATGAAAACTTTGTTGAAATAAACTGCAACAGGCTTCTTTTTTTATTGCCGGCGCCATGTTTTCAAGTCCCCTGAACATCAAAAAAAGTTTCTCGCAATACCGATAACGTTGTACCCGTGTAAAAATAATAAAGGTGAAGAAAAAAATGTTTCTTAATAATTTTGTTTTTATTTAAATCTAGTAAAAATATTGATATTACTTTTTGACTTTTTTGTAAAAAAGTAACTATCCTTCAAAGATATTCTTAGCTATGGTAAAAAATTTTTGATGATTTTTATTAATTCTATTTGAAGTTCTTTATGTTGCATTAATTTAGAAAAACTAAAGTAATTTTTAAACGCAATGCAACACAAAAGCATTCGAATGGCGGAAAGCGTTTTAAGACCCGTTTTTCTTTTCTTTTTTTTGAAAGAAATGTGTGTTACGGTACTTTTTTAAGGGTCATGGGAATCACAATTTTATAAAAAAAACTTTACAAAATCGGACAAGAAAAAATAATTTCCTCTACCTGAGACAATCAAAATTTAAACCAATAAACTTTTATTAATATCATTTTGCAAAACAATTAATCCAATAATATAAGTATTAAAAAAATCTACGAAAAACAATGTAAAATTAATATAATAAAAACACTAAATAATAAAGACAAAAGAAAAAAATTAGTAAAAAAAAAACTATTGATCATCCACGGCAAGAACGATTTCAAAGCCACCACCATCTTTTTCCTTTTCCATAACCAAAAGTGGAATAGGCTCATCAAGAGAAGTCCAATCACCATATCTTTCCCATCCAAATGAATCAGAATAGAATAAAATACGGCAATCAAACCAAGAAGCAAAGGTATTAAAATAATCAGGAGTAATTATCAGAGGTTCCAAAAGTCCACGAACATTCTTTTTGTCTAAAAATTTGTGTTTTCAGAAGCTTTAAAATTAACAAAAAAGTATATTACCAATGGGGTCATTCATCATTTCAATACATTTGATACGTAATTTTTCACGTATTTTTTGTGCATCCTTTTTGTATCCAGTAAGAAAAACAGAAAGGCAACCAAAGCCTGTTTTATCATTTAATCCAGACTGAAGGGACGGAAGAGAAGAAGAGGAAATGGTATGAATGTCAATCTTCGACATAAGCTGCCCATACATTTCACGATTGAATTTAAGATCAAGCGTACGACAGCAGTCTTTAAGAAAAGCTTCAGAAGGGCAACAGTATTCAACTTCTCCAAAAGTATCTTCATCACTGAAAAAAAACATTCTGCGTTATTTCAAAAGTATTATTTATAAAAAAACTAACTCTTGCATATCATTCTTGGACTTTTTAGCCGGTGGTTGACTATAATCAATAGATTCACTGAAGGCAATAGTACGGGAACGCTTTGGCCTTTGATTATCAACTTCAGATCCTGATTCTTCACTAGCAGTCGTTTCACTAAAATTCCAAATTAAAAAATTAATTTAATTTTAACAGAGCTTACCCATCAACATCCGTGTTATCACTATTGGTTGAAACAACATAAGAACTTGCATTATTTTCACCAGCAAAGAAATAAGTAATCCTTTTGGATAGATCTTGTACATGCTTATCTTGATGATTACACAATTTCTTAAGCTGCAACATAACACCACAGCTCTTGAATTCTCGTTCAACATTTTCACGATCATTTGGAATTGCTCCAATTACATTATCCAAAGTAGATAAAACGAGAAAGAGGAATTCAGCATTGGAACTTCGAAGAGTACCAGAAAGAACAGAAACGATACCGGAATCCAATAAAGTTTGAGCATAACCAGGCTTGAATTTGAGAATATTCATAACCGTTTTAACACATTTCTGAAATGTATCACCGTTTTTAAAGGTTTCAAAAAGGATAAAGCATACCATCTTTACGTCAGCATAATTCGTGCTAAATCTTATATTCTGAAGTACCAAAGGTACGATTCCTTCAACAATTACGGAATCAACAAGCTTTTCATTGAATGACGTAATTACTTGGAAGAATTTAGTCAGGAGTAATTTTAGTGCAGAATTACGAGGCAAAAGCTTTTTTAAATGCTTAAGAATACCATGCTCAAGAATATGTTCACATGTTTCGACATTGAATGAGACCATATTAATCAAAACATTAAGAACTTTTTGAATAACACCAAGATCCCTTGATTTTGATTCAAAAATATTTACCAAAGGAATAAGAACATCAACATCAATAAATGCAAGAATATTATCTTGGCAATCACTCAAATACATCAAAGCTGCAGCAGAATAATATACAATATCTTCATTTGTAGCATCAAGGCATCTAACCAACAATGGAAGAGCATCCCGATTTGCCATAATTTCTTTTGCAAAGCAGCAAGCAAGATTTACAAAACATTTCAAAGATTGGACAATGATAACTGTTTCCGGTGAGGACAAGTTTTCAAGAAGTTTATCAGTTGCACCAGCACGAATTACATCCCTCGTTAATGCTTCTTTAATTTTATCATCCCTTGAAGTCAAAGTTATTTTAGTAACATAATGAATAGCCTTTTCTTGGACCGATGATCTGAAAAATACAATTATGAATACGATATTCATAGAGGCTTTAAACTTACTGCTCAGAACCCATTAATTTCACAAGAACAGGAAGAATTTGGGGAAGTAAAGAAACATTTGTGCAATCATCGTCCGGAAAGAAATTGGCGTTGATAAGCCGGCAAGCTTCCTTTTGTGCATCAACATCATTTCCCTCACCAAGTGTTGTAATTTGTTGAATTAAAGCTTCATCAATTTCAGACATATTTAAAAAAATAAATGTAAGAACCCTAAAATAAACATTACAAAATATTTATATTAATTAAGTTTTCAAAGCAATTATCACAGCATAAACACGTAAACATTTAAAAAGTTGATAACATTTTTTTTTATACGACCGAAAGAACGAATAAAAAAAGATAAAAAGAAAGAAAGGTGTTGGCGAAAATGAAATTTACAAAAATTGCATGTTTTTATTCATGTTTTTAATCGCAGACTTCCGTCATGTTTTGCCAAAAAAAACATCTGTTTCAGATAGGGTTGTCAAATTTCCCGGGAAATCAGAAAAAGCGGGAAATTTCCCGGGAAATTCCCTCTAACTTCCCGATTTGTTGATTTTTCAAAAACTGCTATTTGAATATCCAAAAAAGCTTAAATGTTACATTTTGACGAACAAACTCTAATTTGAGGCTTTGCTACACCTTTTCATATCTTTCAAAGCAAAAAGAACAACTTTTTAATAACAATTAGTTACATATTTCTGTGTTAAAAGTGTAAAAGTTTGCGGGAAATCAGACAAATTTCCCGCAAAAAAATGGGGGGGGGGGGGCATTTGGGGCGCGTGCCCTCCCCCCCCCCCCCCCCCCCCCGCCCCCCCCGAAAAAAAACTTGGTAAACCTTTTTGATCTTTTGCCGCCACCGTATTAAAGCGGCAAAAGATCAAAGGCGTGCCCCCCCCCCCTGAAATGAAAATATCCACCCCGAAATTTTTTTCTCGCTACGGCCTTGAAGACAAATAATTATATATTTTTTGTGAATTTATAACGGATAATAAGAATGAATGGCACTTTTTGCGAGAAAAGAATTCTTTTACGATTAAAGAGATCTGGTTTTATGGCTTTGAAGGAAGCTTTTTTTTTCAAAAATACCCCTCAAAGAATACATGTATTCGTCCCGAGGACGTTTTTTTAAAAAATCGTAATTTTTTAATCAACAAAATGTTTTAAAATTGGCAATAAAGATTTTTAAGGTAATTTGGGTCCATGTTTCTGAAGTTGTGTATTACTTGTGATGATTCTGAATTCTGAGTTATAGGATTGTGCAAAACTTGTAAGCAAAAATTATAGAAAAGTGCAAAAAATTATTTAGTTCTTAAATAATTAGATAAAATTTTTTTAAAATGAAAATTAAAATTAGTTTATATGGATTTACTGTATCAAAAAGAAGGTTCTACCCGGATTCGAACCGGGGTTACTAGATTCAAAGTCTAGTGTGATAACCACTACACCATAGAACCGTTAATTTACGATCATTCGAAAGTATTCTTAGCTTTTAGTCTCAAAAGCGATGTTACTGTTTTGCGACAAAATCAAAAAATGACTGATATTTTTTTGCAATAAATGAATCGATTTTTCTGTTATTGAATTATTTTTCTTAAAATAAAAAATATTTGTTAATTATTCTTCTTTTTTTAAACGTAAATTGTGATTTGGATTCATGCTTATTTGTACCGTAAACTTATCTTTCAAATATTTTTGGACTCTGTTTAACATTTCTAAAAATGTCAAATCAGTTATATTTGTTTCTTTTTATGAAATATACAATTTTATGTAACTTTATTATTTGATTACATGCTTTTTTGCAATGAGTTTTTTGTTTTTCAAAAGCTTTTAATCGACAAAAACTATTTGTGTGTTAGTTTAATGCACGGCAGTTGAACCACCTCCTTTCTTTCGATTTCTTTTCTTTTTCTATAGCTGCATGTTTTAAGCAAATGCATCGTGTTCGATATTGGTCGAGTCGGGGGCGAAAAGAAGAAGAAAATAGCATCTTTCAAAATAATAAACAACAATCGTTGTCACCACCTAACAAACCAAGCAAGAAGCGTTGGCGGCAAAAAGAAAAATTAGCAATTGTGCTGTCCATCTGAAAAAAATCGTTTTAATGTTTTGAACTCTTTTTTTCTTGAACAAGAAAGTAACAAGAAACTGTTACGAATCATCCTCAGAGTTGTTTCATCAAATTCATGTAGTTTTTAATTGATTTAATTTAATCATTTTTACCCGTGTTTGTATCGTTTATTTGAAACTTTTATCATAGTTTTTAGCTAAGAAAAACCTCTTTAAAGGAGCCTGGTCAGCCAATACAATTTATTTTGTCAATCCCTTTCGTGTAGAGACTCACCCTGCGAGCTCTGCAGCCAGCTTTTTTTGCTGGCAGCTTTTTTTTGTTTGCAAATTTAATGGTTTGATGCAATCAAAACTAAAATTTTACTGTTGAACCTTTTACATAAAGCTATTATTTTGCGTTTTTATTATTTTGTATTCTTTATTTTTTTTATTTCTTCCTCTGGGTTGTAAAGCTTATAGACTCTTTTTCTCTTGAGGCACTTAAATAATTACCAAGTGTTTTTACTTTCTACAGTAATATCCATTGAATCAAAAAAAGAGTTTCTTCCTTTTGTACCCATAATTGATAAATTTTAGACTCAACTTTAAATCATTTTAAAAAAGAGTGTAAAAAGTGCAAAAAATTTAAAGAATGTTTACAGAAACAATTTTTTTTGATTATTTTCGAATGAAAAAGCAAATATTGCATTGGATGAAACAATTTTTTGTAATTTCAAGACATTCTTAGATGTTCTTTTTCGAATTTAACATTTTTGCTGTTAATGTAAACATTATTGCTTCAGAAAAAAATTGCATCAGTCTTACACATGATCAATAGAGCCAAAGTGGCAATGTCGGAAAAGATTCAATTGACTTTTTGCTAATAGTCGTGCTTTCTTGTTTGCTCCTTTTTTTCAGATCAGAATTTTTTTATTATTTTACTTAAGCATTTATAAATGCTCATAAATTACAACGTTCATATCAAAAAAAGTATTTTTATGTATACATTTTAGATGGCTACAAAAGGCAAGGGGTTGTATTTAAAGCAATCTGTAAAGGATTACTCTTACGTTGAAAATAGCAACCAATTTTCCAACTTAAATTTAAATCAAAATCACTCTTCAAATAATTTATTGCCTGTTCATTCTTACAGCAAATTAAATAATGTGAAAGACTTTGGTAAACTAAATAAATGCAATTCTTTAAGACCCATAGATAGTTTAAAAAAATAACCAATCTTATTAATGGGACAATTTCCCTCGTTTGAAAAAACATACTGTATTTCTCACGTTATTAACCTTTAAATTTAAAACGAGAAAGAGATTTTAAGAATTGCATTAATATTTTCAACGTCAGGCTATACTGTAACTGACGCTTTCCAAGATAAACGGAAATTATTCAGTGAATCATCAAATGATTCCAGCTTCAAAAAAGTATCTTTTGATAAATATATCAATGATGATATTAATGAAGATCGAGGAAATCAAAAACGTTGGAAGATTAAGAAGGATAACTCAAATAAAAACAGCAGCACTTTATCCCTTCATATTGCGGCATATGAAAATTCCATTGAAGTTGGAACAAATGAATTTCAAAATTCATCAAATAAGTTCAAAGCTTTGAAAATCGTTGAGTCAGGAATCAAAACTCATCAAGCAAGTTTTGTATTTTTTGCGTTGTTAAGCTTTTTTGTTTTCTTTTGTATTTGTTCAGGATATCTTTGAACTTCCAAGACAACAAACAGATGATGTAACTGATCCTGCTATTATGCAATTTAAAGCATCCCAAAAGTTGCTTAACCCTAATCAGTCAAAAAATAATCATCCAAGTAAAAAATTGACAATTAATTAGCTAATTAATAATATGAAAATGTTACTGTAAAAAACAAACTGTATTTTTTAAGGGGGCGTAATAGGTAGAGAAATCAAAAAACATGCATCTTTTTTTCATAGGATCAGAAAAAATCAAAAAGATAATACTGTGAAGTCAGAAAGTGTACTTATTTTTATAAAAAGTTTGAACCCCATTATGAGTCATAGTTTAATAGATATAAATGCTTACGAGTTCAGATTTTGCTATAGGAAAAATTGCGTTGCACCTGCTAACTTTCCAATGATCCATCGATTAAGTTTTAAAAAGTTGACCTTGGTCTAAAAGCAGCTTTTGAGAGTGACCGAGTCGAAAAGTGCGTCCGCATAGGATCGATCATTTTGTTTCTTTCTTTCTTTCCTTCCTTTTCTTTTTTTTTTCGTTGTTCATTTCAGTGTCTTTTTTCTTTTGAGGCTGAATCATTTTTAAAAATTCCCCCTTTTTTTCCTATATTTTTGGTGGTATTTTTTATTTTTTAACCGTGAATCATCTACTAAAAATTTTTTTCTTAAACAAAATATTTCAGCATCAAACATGGCATCAAATGAATACTCTCTCGGTAAAAAATTTAACATTCATTGTTTTCGTTGTAAAAAATAATGTCTAATATTATTCTAGAAAAAGCTTTTGCTTCTTTACCAAGAACCGTTCGTGGTCTTCCTCTTGTAATTTCTGGGGATCCAAGTGGCACAAAATTTCTTTATTGCAACGGAAATAATGTTTATATCCGTGAAATTGCTGTAAGAATCACTTTTGTTTTTATAAAAGTGGTAATAATATTCTTTTAATTTAGGATCCAACAAAGGTTGAAATTTATTCTGAGCATGCTCAATTAACAACTGTTGCAAAATATTCTCCTTCTGGATATTATATTGCATCTGGGGATCAATCTGGAAAGCTTCGGATTTGGGATACCACTCAAACAACTCACATTCTTAAAGCTGAATATGCTTTTATTGCTGGGGCTATTCGGGATATTGCTTGGAATGATGATTCTAAACGCCTTGCAATTGTTGGTGAAGGACGGGATCGGTATGAGGGTTATTATTTTTTAAAAGTTTTTTATAATGCCAAATTTATAGCTTTGGGCATGTTTTCCTTTTTGATACCGGTACAAGCAATGGCAATCTCTCTGGTCAAAGTCGAGTTATGACTTCTGTTGACTTTAAGCCAAGTCGTCCATATCGTCTTGTCAGTGGATCTGAAGATAATACTGTTGCAATTTTTGAAGGACCACCATTCAAATTTAAAACAGTTCGTTTAATAACCTTTTTATCCCATATAAATACAAGTAACCTATTCTTCAGCTTTTCCACAATCATACACGTTTTGTTAATTCTGTTCGGTACAATAAAGATGGAAGCCTTTTTGCAAGTGCTGGAGCTGATGGCAAAGTATTTATTTGTGATGGAGTTGAAGGTGAAAAGAAGGGAGAATTTATTGATCCTTCTGTAAAAGGCGGTGCTGCACATGCTGGTGGAGTTTTTGCTCTTGCTTGGAATAGTGATGGCACTAAAATTGCAACTGTTTCTGGAGATAAAACTTTGAAGATTTGGAGTGCTGCTGATCAGTCACTTTTGAAGTAATCATTTGTACATCTTTACATAAATTTATTTTGAATTTTTCAACCTTTAGGACTGTTACATTTGGTAATGCAATTGAAGATCAACAATTAGCTGTTACATGGCAAAAAGATACTATTGTATCAATTGGATTAAGCGGATTCATCTTTTATATTAGCCCAGAATCTGGTGAAATTACAAAAACAATTCGTGGTCATAATAAACCAATCACAGCTCTTGCACTTTCTCCTGACAAAAAGTTTGCATTTACTGCAGATTTTGAAGGACATATTACAAGATGGCTTATTTCTGATGGAACTTCTGAACGCCTTACACCTCAAATTCATAAATCTCAAGTTGCTAGTCTTGCTGTTACCTCCAAAGGTACCCTCGTTTCCATCGGATGGGATGATACTGTAGCATTTACTGCAGGAGTCTTTGATAAAGTTGAAAATATTCAAGCAAATTCTCAAAGATTATCTTCACAACCTCGGGGCTTAGATATTTCTTCTGATGGCTCAGTTGCAGTTGTAGTTTGTCAAAGAGAAATTGCAATTTTCAAAAATGAAAAGCAAGCCGGTACCCTCAATATCAAATATGAAGCTCAATGTGGGGCATATCAATCAGATGGAAAATATCTTGCTGTTGGTGGATCAGATAATAAAGTTCATGTATATTCAATTCAAGATGTTAATTTAACTGAAAAGCAAGCCCTTCCTCATGCTGGTTGTATTACATCTGTTTCATTCAGTAATGACGGCAAATATTTGGTTGCAACAGATAATAATCGAAAAGTAATTTTTTGATATTAAAAATTATATGTACAAAAATTACAATTATCTTCTTTTTAGGTTATTCCTTACAAAGTTGATGATAACTTTAGTGTTGCATCTGAAAAAGATTGGACTTATCATAATGCTCGGGTTAATTGTGGAGCTTGGTCACCAAATGGTCGATATGTTGCCACTGGTGGCTTGGATACAAATGTCATCGTATGGGATATTCAACATAGCGGTGAAAGTCCAATTGAAATTCGTGGAGCTCATTCATCCAGTCCAATTAATGGTGTTGCATGGTTAGATGACAAGCGTCTTCTTACTGTAGGACAAGATTCAAATATTAAAATTTGGAATGTTAACTTATCTTAAACAAATTTTTGAAGTTGTATTCTTTTTTCTTTGAAAAAAAAACAGTTCTTTGTATCTTTACTTATATGTGTAATTTAAATGCTTTATATTTACTGTTTACTATTATTTAAATAAATTGAATTATGAAAAAAAACAATTTTTAAAATGATAGGCATTGAAAAAAGTCATTCATCTTCTTCATCATCATAATGAACAAAAATTTCATTTTCTTCCAATGAAGCGGCTCCTAATTTGGCCAGTGTGGAACCAAAATAAACGGAAAAAATTAAAGCAAAAGATACCTGGAAAGGCATATAATTCATTTTAAAATGAAAATGATTATTTCAATAGCTTTTATTTAAAAACACTACCTTGAGAAATCCATGATTATGCGAATAATAAGCTGATGGAATTGGAGTTCCTTTATTTGGGGTTGTTAAATGTGATAAATTCCGTCTTCCAGAGAATAATAAAATAGAAGCATTTTTAGAAAAATGTGAGAAAAGCATGAAATTTTAGTAAACACAAATTAAATTATACTAAAAAGACAATTTTAGTATAAAAAAAAAAATATCGGCAAAAAAACAAAAGATTGCCAAACTACATTTTTTGTTACTTTGACTTTCATTTCAAGACAGCAGCTACCATACCACTTTCTTATGGTAGCAAAAAAAGACTCAAATTACTTCATAGTTTGAATATTTAAGATTATCCACAAGAAAAAGCGAAAAAAAGAGAAGAAAAATCAATGTAATTATAACATTACATATATAAAAAAAAGTAGGATGCCATTTTGAGATGCCAATGTGCAAGCTGCTTTTTCCCCCTCTTTTTTTGCTATTGTTATACTTTTTCCTTTTTTGAGTTTCTTTAACGTCATTTCTATTCTACTGGTTTCCTCTCTCTCAAAATATTCAAACATAAAATAACTAGTAAGTAAGTAAGCAAGTCTTTCTCTTCCATCAACAGTAGCAGATTTCATTACGGAATAAACAAGTATATATTCATTCTTGCGCTCATGCTTGAATATGCTTTTAAACAGATGAATTTTAGTTTCTTTATGGTTGATGGATGTATTGATGCCACAGGAAAAAAAAGAGTTTTTAGGCTTTTTTCTAAAAAAATATTCTTTTTAAGACACAAAATATTATTTTATTCTCAACTTTCAAAGGTTTAACTTACATTTTTTTCATAATATGACATTCTTAAATACATTTCTTTTTTCTTTTTAATTTTTGATTGTCAAGTCTTTTAAGATGCCATGTTTTCATCGTCGTCTTCCTCCTTTCTTCTTCAAAAACTCCACATCTTTGATGAGACTAAGAAAAAAAAAAGAAGGAAGGAGAGCAAAGTGTCGGAGGATGTCGAACCAGCAAAATTTTCTCACACTTTTATTTTTCTCCTTCTTTTTTCTTGCTTCAATGCTTGTTTATTGTGATCTAATGTTTTTGCGCTTATTTTAATGTTCAAAATTTTTTTTTGTTTTTGTGTTTGAATAAAAATTTAGAATTTTGTGCGCGACTTCTTCTTCTTCCTCAAAAACAAATAATATATGTTAAATAAAAAAGGGGAGTCCAAAATGCCAGGAGCATTCATTGCATGTGAGTTTGTGAGTGAGCATACTTGACTTAAGCTTTTTTTCGAAATTTTCGTGTTACATAAATGGCATCGGGAATGCCGTTGGCTCCTTTTTTTTTCTTTTCCCCCCTTTTTTAAAGCTTTTTTTGCAGCATTTTGCCTTGAGCTTTGAGTTTTTTTTAACACACTAGCTAATCAACTCATTGTATACATTCGTTCGTTCCAAAAAAAGAGAGAAAAAAAGGAAGAAAATTGTGAACCAATTGTTGTGAAATGCCATAAAGGTAATAATCTTTTCCTTTTTTCTTCCTTTTTTTATTTAAAAAACCACTTCTTTTTTTTGTGCCAGCCAGAAATATTTTTGTCGTGCTTCATTCTTTTTTAAAAATGTAGGCTTTTTACCTTTTTTTGTTTACTTTTTTTATGCCGAAGAAAAAGCAAGGTTTTTTTAGTATATTTTCGGTCAAAAATTAAAATGTCTGCAACACTTCCAACTTTAACAGATTCAGGATTGGATGACGTTTATCAATGGATTGGAACTATACCCTTGTCAAAACCAGTCAGAAATATTTCCAAAGATTTATCTGATGGAGGTTTGGATTCCATGTAAAAAATTTAAAATTCATCTAAAGTTTTTATTTTTAGTACTGGTAGCTGAGCTAGTATCACATTATTTGCCTCGATATATTGCTGTAAATAATTTTACACATGTTAATTCTGTTGCCCTAAAAAGATATAATTGGGAAACGCTTCAAAAGTATAACAAACAATTTTTTGATATTGTCCCAAAAAATTACAAACGTTTTTAGAATGGTTTTTAAATATTTAAATTTTCAATTAAATGATGAACAAATTAGAAGTCTTTCGGAAGGGGCTCATGGAGCAATGGAAGCATTTTTATTATTTCTTAAAGATAAAATTGATCTTGCTGTAGCCGAAAAAAGATTTCGACCTACAAAACGCCGAACTCGTTCCACGACATCTCGGGGCTCTACTTTAAGCTTAAATCAAAGTGATTCAGAATATGAAAGAGAAATAAGTGCAACAAATTTAAATAAAACACTGAAGAATTTGAAAATTGCTTCAACACCCCGAAGTCAAATTGACATGACAAATGGCCAAACAAAAGATGAACAAATTCAAGTAAGGCTTCATTGATGTTTTTTGAAAAACATTTTTATTAATTTCGAGATAATAAATTGCAGAAATTATTATCACAAGTACAATATTTAGAAAGGATTATCGATCAAAAAGATGAGCATATTGCTGCATTAACAAAAAAAGTAGAACAAACAAATATTTCAAATGGTGCTAAGAAAAAACATGATTCCGGATATCAAAAAGAGCTGAAAGATGAACAAAGTCAAGTGAGTTTATGATATGCAAATTTTGTTTCAAATGAGCTTTCGTATAGGTTTTTATGTCACAAATTCATTACTTGGAAAGTGTAATACAACAAAAAGAAGAAGGAATCGCAACTTTATCAAAACAGGTGGATAAACTGATGGGGATGCTTTATCCAGAGCAGGTTTGTTTTTGGCATTTTGAAATTGATATTAATCGAAAAAAATAGGAAACTAATGGCACCTCAGATATTCCTTCACCTTCACCTGCTCCACACCGACAAAGCTTAAGAAACCAAAACATTGATTATTCATCTCATAAATAAATAATTTTGTTAAATTGCTTTAAAATTTTTCAAAAAACTATGGCTTTAATAAATCAAATTATATTATTATTAATTTTATAAACACAACAAAGAACCCTTTTTTATTAGTTCAAAGTATCACAAATTAGAGATGAATGAAAGAAAAAGAGAAAACCACAAAACAATGATTGATCGTTTAATTATACCGGTTTTACTTTCATTTTTTTCGCACAGGTTTTAAAAAATTTTGAAATCAATAATGTCTTACCTTTTTTGTTTGATGTTTCTTTGAAAAAAACAATTATCAAATTTGTTCAAAAAACTTTCATTAAATGTTGAAGAGAATATTATATTTTATTTTTATAATAATATGTTTAATTGCAGTTACAGTATGTAAAAGGAAGCCATATTTTGTTTATAATGAATTAGGAAAAGAATTAATTCTTGCTGCACGGGGTTACGGTGCAACAGGTTAATAATAGTTATTTCAAGAGAAGATTGTGTTATTTATTGATTTTTTAGTTTATGAAGAATACATAAATGCCACAGAAAGCCTAGATCAAGATGGCAGGGAAGCGGCATATCCAGATTTCTTTGAAAAATGTAATGATTTGGGATGGGAATTTGCTGAAAATGTTACACAACTTGTGAAAGATATGAAAGAGACTCCAAATGTTAAAGTTAGTTTTTTATAATTTCGAGGACGCAAAAATAGTTATTTTTAAGCTTTTGAAAAAAGTTGGAATGGAAAGCTTTTTGGCAAAATTTTTAACATTGGAAGATAAAACGATAAAAGAGGGAATTAAAAATTTGTGTATGAAAACAGAATTACAATTTCAATGTCAATTTGGATTTGGTGAAAGTCGGTGGGTTTTGGCAAAGGCACTTGTTTTAATACTTGAAATAACATTTAAGATCGCAAATTTTGTTACGAATCGATAATTTGAAAAAATATGACGGGGATATGAAACTTTTGCTTGAAAAAGATTGTAATGAACATTCCCAAGAAACAATTAATTATCCATGTGTTGGACATGCCACAGATAAATGGACAGCCCCATGCTTAAAAGTAATTTTATTGTTTGTTATATTTTATTAGTTTATTTAAAATGTTTTAGGTTGTTGATGACTATAATGAAACAAGATCTGAAAAAAATGATAAAATTTATACAATTTATACGGATGCAATAAATTATGCTGAAAAAATTGTAAATAATACTGATCCAGATGATGCAAATCAATTTCTTCCAACCAAAATTATTGTTCAAAATATTTTAAAAAAAGCATTGAATCAAATTTTGGAACTTGAAAGTATGTTTTTCATTTCTGAATAGTTAAAACATATTAAATCACTTTTAGGTGAAAAATGCAGAAGGCTTTCAGCCATGCTAGCATGCATTTTACCAGAAATGAAAAAGATTTGCCGACCTGGGGCAGCAGATGCAATGAAAACGAGTCTTCTGGTTGGATATCTTCGAAATGAAAGAGGAATATCTTTGCAAACACATTTTGAACAATTTGATATTGATCCAGATCCAATTTGTTTAGCCTTACATAGAGATATATGAAGCTTTAACACCAGCCTTTTATTATAAAATTTTAAAACAAACATAAAAGTCTCACAAATTTAAAAAAATAAAAATTTAACACACAAAATTTTTTTAGATAAAAAATAAAAAATTGAATTCCTAAGCATTGAAAATTTTCAAATAAATGGCATATTAGAAAAGATGATAATGAAAGACCACACAGAATTGATAAATTATTTAAATTTAAAATCGACGCATTGAATGATATCCAAAATGTGCTCCGCATAACTTCCATCGACATGGATGTGATGCACTTCGACGAGACGGTGTTCCACTTAATGTTTCTGAAAAATGCGTATATAAAATATTCTGTTGGGATTTTAAGCTTTGCAGTGCTGGTAAAAAATGTAAAGAATTTACCATATGGTAATAATGTAGAAGATCGGCGCAATCTTTCCAGTGGTTCTGATAATCTATAACTTCTTAACTTTTCTTCCAACGACGACAAATATGAATTAAACATTTCCTTTTCTGGATTTTCTGTATTGTATTTTGACGGCACAGATATCACAAATGGGACATTTTGTGATTCATTTGGTGCTTCATTAAACTATAATTATCACTTTGGGTTTTAACAAAAAAAATATTAAAAATATATTATACCAACCGTTTTAATGGCATGTGAATCATTACATATAACTGTGCTAATTAATGCAAATAGAAACAAACATGCCTGTGAACAATACGAAAAATTACTTAAATTCATTTGAATTTTTAAGTTGCCCAAGCTGTCTCAATGGCTAAAATGATAACAATATTTTAGAGAATCAGTGATAAAAACCAACTTGTAATTTTTAAAGAAAAGAAATAAAATATGAAAAAGAAATTTAAATGAATAGGAAAGGAAGAGAGAAAAGAAGCGACAGTCAACCGACGACACCCGCGCAAAAAACCCCCAAATGCCAAAATAATAAATTGCAAGTTTTTTATTTTATTTTTCCTTTATAAATATGCTTAACAAAGCCAATCTTCAAAGATTTGATACATTCCTTGAGGGCGGAGACTTAACTGATAACTCATAACAAAATTTTTATAAAGAAAAAAAATAAGGAGGAAATGAAGCCTTTTATTTTCAATCTTTTCAAAAATAATAATAAAATAAAAGTGATATTAAAAAAATACTATGAGTTAGTTAATTGATGTTTTTTATTCAATGAACCAAATTCAATAACACCGGTGTCAGTTGAAGGTAGAGGGCGAGGATATTGAGATAATCCCTAAAAATGATAAAGATTTTTTTTAATACAATGAAAGATATGTAAATTATGTGATAATTATTTTCGTACCAATTGAATACCGTATGTAAAAGCAATGAAATCTCCCGGTTGATAAGGTGACCATGTGGAGGTGTTAATTTCATTTGGGATAAGAAAATCTAAAAAGTGAATGATACATGAATTACAGTATGCAGATATGTTTGTTACCAGTACTGCCACGTTTATGAACTACAGCTGATTTTGGTCTTTCAATGGATAAATCTTCTGGAATTGAATCAAGTGGAAGAAGGTCTTTTACTGGCGGCTTCACTTCTGTTATCTCTTCCGCCGCTCCTTTATCACCATCATCTCCTGTCAAAGTTGGAAGCAAATTTTCATTATTATTACTATTTTTAGATTCCGAAATAGGCAAAATGACATCTGAAAATGAAATTCATATGTTCCATATAATTGAATTAAAATTTTTAAAACTAATTAAACTATTTTGCATTATTATAAATTTTTGAAAAAAAAGCAAAAAAGGCAACATAAACAGGAGAGAAAAGAAGAAGGGAATTAAATCGAGGGGCCAAAAGACAATGCATTTTTTTCCTCTTCTTTTCTGGTCTCAGAAACTGTGTAAAGCAACTGTTTTGTCTCCATTTTTCATCTTCATCATTGCCACCAAAAAAATATATATATAAATTTGTTTTATATCTTTGTAAAGAATCTTTTTGACATTTTTGTTATAAAAGTTTTATGTTTGCTTATTTTCAATTTTAATTGTAAAAGTTTTTGTTTCAAAAAAACTAAAATACTGTTGTATTTTTGAATTCTTTGCATGAAAACATTTGAAAAAAATTTAAACTTCAAAAAATAAAAAACAAAAGCGACCCCCACCAAAAAGGGCAGTTTAGTTTACCCGCTTTTTTGACTTTTTTAAAAGATTTTGTTGCATTTTAAATATATTTTATTTATTTGTATTCTTACACTACGAAAAAAATGACTTTTTGTTTTATATAAATGCTTTTTGAGGCAGCCTTTTATAAAAGTTTCCTAATTGGCTTTTTTGGATATACAAAAAACATACAATTTTAACCATTCACAAAAAAGAGAGAAGGTTATAGACGTGTTAATTGAGATCAGATTTCATCTGTTTTATTAAATTATTACTTTTCTTTCTTTTTTAAGTATTGGCATTCTTTACTTTCTTTTTAACTTGATTAAAATTTCAATGCCATAATATAAAAGTTGACTTTGTTTACTTTTTTTTGACTTGCCTCATTTTTCCATTTTTTAGTTTACGTTAAATGCAATTTTTTGTTGTCAAAAAAATAACTAACTTAATTTAATTGGTCAAAAACTTTTTTAAGATTTTGTTTCTCAGACATTTTGGCTCCATCAATTTTTCACTGAAACTTACTTTGAACTTCATTTTTAAAAGGAGAAATTTTTTGAAGTTCCTCTTTTTTTGCAACTGTATTTCCTGGTAAAGGAGGTGTTACTCCTACAGCCGCAGCAGCAGGATCGATTGAATTTGGGTGTTTCCTTATTTCTGACGATCCCATCCTACTGAAAAAACGATTCAACTGATAAAAGAAATGGAATCAAAATATTATTAAATGAAAGTTAAATATTTATGGACTACTGGTCACATCACGACTATCAGTATCGATCTCGTCATGTAAGAAGAGCCCAAGCGGTATGTTAAATTTTTTTTTTAATAATTATTGGTTGTTTTATTGAATGCTTATTTTTTTACCGTTTTGATTTGACATCTCTTGGTATTTCAATTTCTGCATTTGGAGATACTTCCAAAACTTTCGGATAGTAGTATTTTTGTACTGGCCTTCCACAGCTATTATAATAAACAAATAAGCAACACCATCCAAATAATATTATTAATATTCCACTCCCCAACACGATACCTTAAAATAACCTTTTACAAATATTTCTTCGGTTTCATTTGAAATTTAAGAATTCTTAGCTTACCCACAATCCACCATCGCGATTCTTCAATGTGTTCAGTTTGATATTGCTCTAAAAATGGAACAAATAATATGCGTTTTTTTTCGTTTGTCTTTCCTTCCTTATTATTTGTATAAAAAATTTTTTACCACGGATATTTATTACTGGATACTGTAAAGCTGCAGACAGATGTGAAAGTGTCAGCAGCGAAATGTCTGCTGTAATTACTTCAGATGGAATTGGTTGATTATTAAAAAAGCTAACAAAGTTGAGTATTGTTAAGCCTTCAGAATTTCGAGTACCAAGAATCTTAAAAAAAAGAAAATAAAGAATTAATTTTATTTGTTTTTTTTCTTCCCATTGTTATTTACGTTTTTCAAAAGCTTTATTTTTTTAAGTCTTTTAAAATTGCCTCTACATCATAAAATTATCTATTTTTTTCGTCTTCATTTTTAGTAGAAAAAAAATACAACTTTTTTTTGTGCACTTCTTTGGACAAAAGTGTTTAAGTGCTTGCCCAACACATGCTTATTTGGCGTTTTCTGTCTTCCGGACATGCCCGGGAGGCAAAGTTGAGTGGCAGCAAAGCAAAAAAGAAAAGAACGAAAAATGCCGTTGATGATAGACAATGATGACGATGATCAATAGCTTCGTGAAACATGAAACATATTTTTTTTTCTTGTTTTGCTTCACATTCTTTGCTTTTATAAAAAAAATATATCTGTTTAGAAGAAAAAACTGAATTCTGTGAAAGAAAGAAATGTAGGCTTACCACACCACCACTTCTGACCGATTACTTCATTAATTATAATATTCTTGTTTGCTTTCTTTCTTTCATTTTTTTTTCTCTCTCTCACTTTTTTTTCTCTTTGCTACTACGTTTTTTTTGTTATTTTACACATATTTGACCACAGAAAAAAAAACTTCCCGTGTGTTGCTTTTTAAAGAAGTTATTCAACCCGCTTCGTTCAAACTTTTTTTTCAAACAAAAAAATGCTTCTTCTAGGATGAAGGAGGGCGCAAAAAAAGCTTCTAAAAAGCTAACGTTGCATTTTTTGGTGCCCAAATAACATACCACAAAAAAATAGTGCTCGTTGAATTGTTCGCGCCTGGAAGGGCCGTTATAAGCAGCCAAAAAAAGAATATATAAGCAGAAAAGGAAGAAGAAGAAGAAGCCTTGCGGCCTGACGCTTGTTGAAGATCTTTTTAGGGCATTTTTTTCTATATTCTGAAACAAGCAACAACACTCTGAAGCTTTAGTCGTCGCATGTTTTCTGCAACATAACAGAGCAAAAACGTGTGCTATTAAACATCAAATGAATAATGGCATTCCTTGACATGACATGTTGCAATTCCTTCTTTTATTAAGTCGTTTTTAATTTTACATTATTTTTATTCTATTAATTTTTAAAAGATTTTTTATCCCCAGTTTCCGAGATTTTTTTCAAACTTTTTTTTTACAAAATTAAATCTTACCTGAACCGTAAAAGGATTCTCTTCATTGGTAAAATTAAATACAATTGTTGTACGATTTTGGCGTAGATGTGCCGTTGTTGATTCTTTAAATGCAGCTAATAATATTTGACTTAATCTTTTCTCTAATATTGGCCATTCCTCTTCTTTTATCTGTCTTACAGCAATATCTAAAAAATTTGTAAAAATATTCTAAAATTGCAGCAATAAATCATAGATTTTATGTTGTTGTTTCCTTTTTTTGAAATTACTATTTTTTTTCTCTAAACAATGCATTTTTTAAAGCATTTTAAAAGGAAATGCTTTTTTAGGGTTTTTTTCTGTGCAAACAAATTTAAATATGCAAAATTACTTTTTTTTGTCCATTCTTCCTTCTTTATTCTTTTTTAAAAAAAAGATAAGTTAATTTTAAATATATTTAAAAATGTAGTAAAAAGGAACTTTCCTTTTGCCTTTTGTAACGTGTCACCAGAACATTTGTTTTTATGGGAATATAAGACATTGCCGATAGTCATTCAAAGAAAAAGAAAAAGAAGAAGGAAAGGAGAGTGATGCAACTCTCACGGGAATTTTTATTGTTCGTTTGGTTTCTTTTCCTTCTTCTTCTTTTTTTCTGTGAAAAACAATGGCATTCCAAAAGCAGTCAAAAGCAAACGAAAAGAAACAGAAAAAAAAGAAAGAAGAAGAATAAAGAAGGAAGAAATCTAACTCCGGAAATTGATTCCTAACCTGTTTCAGTAATGAAAGTACTGCTATAGCGTTGTTGTTGTTGTTGGGATTGCAGTTGCGGCAGTAGCATTGGTTTTGAATTTTCATTTATGCTATGTGCAGTTTCATTTGTTTCATTAGATAATGATGAAGAAGTTGACTCAAGAACTTTTGCAACATTGTCTAAAAAATTCTTCTTTTTTTTTGTTTCATTATTCTTTTTTTCATTTAAAAAAGCTTTTAGTTATATGCTAAAAGTAGAAAAAAAATAGTGGGGGAGAAAATGAAATGTATACTTTGTTATGGCAATATATACAAGAAGAGGCAGCATCAGCAACCTTCTGGATATTTTCTCATGGCGTGCTTAAGTAACTAAAATTAGTATTTAAGGTTCTAAAATTGCTTCTAAAGTATTTCTTTTGCATTTTTAGAAGCAGAAAAAAACGTTAATCACGCTGGCTTTCTTTCTTTTCTTTTTTTGTGAATTTCCTTCAGGTAGAAAACAAACACAAACCGTGGGAATTTTGGACTACTTTTTGTCTGTTTTTCAAGCATACTCTCTCTTATTATTGATGAAAAAAAAGTTTTTAAACATTTTCTTCTTTTTTTGCGTTTTTATGGTAATTTTTGTTTATTTATTTATTTATTTATTTACAGGCATGTTTCTTAACATCTTTGGTAAAATTTTCTGCTTTTATCATTAGAAACTATTTTGTCAATCTCTAAAACGAATATCTTTTCTGGTTATTAATTTTTAACAATTTATTCCTTTTGGGAAAACTTTAGGATATTCAAAACGGCAATATGTAATTCATTAAAGAGGATACTTTTCGGCAGCACAAAAAGGCATTGCAAAAATGCTTGAAACCATTTAATGAACATCTGCTAAGATAATAAGCAAAAACAGTGAAGAAGAAAAAAAAAGAAGAAGCATAAAACAGTCGCATCCGTCATCATTCATTTTTTTTGCATTGATAGGCGTTATAATTTTTTTTCTTAATTAAAGCAACCAAGATTTCGATTAATCCGAGTCATTGTATGCTTTTGTATTTGCTATTGAGCTGCTGCTGCTTCGTTTTTTGTTTTGAAAATGCGGTATAGAAAAAAGCGATTTCTTGATTTTCGCATGCCACGAATGATTATTGTAAGTTTATATTTAAATTTTTTGCAACGAAAGAAAATACAGTAATCAGGTTTTCATTTTTTCCTAAGCTTTTCCCAAAATAAGCGATGTCATACAATCCTATTTTTCAAAAATAAATAAAATATCTGCTGCTTGTTGTTAGGATACTTTAGAAAATGCTGTAATTATATTTTTTTTCTACTTTTTCTAACCCCTTGGAGACCACTGTTTTTTCAATATTAAAGAAATAAACTTACTTTCATCCTGCACGAAACCATTTATATGGAAAAATAATATTAGGAACAAAAAAGCAATCATAAAATATTGCATAACCGAAGAAAACGTGGCGTGTTGGAGAGAATATTTGATAAAAAAAAGTATTTTGTTTGTAAATTAAATTTTTGATAAAAAAATATTATTTAATAGAATTTAAATAACGAATATTATTATTATCAATATTTTTACATAATTTGATCAATTTAAAAAATTACTTTCGGTCAGTAAAATTGAATAAGTATGACAAAATAATTCATGGTTAGAATAGAATTAGATGAAGGTTACTGCAAATTTAGGGATAATTTACCAGCAATCAATCATTCTCATTCATCTTCAAAAAAAATTTTAATATATATTTCTTATATGGTTTTAAGGTTAAAAAAAAGGCTCTCTATTTTGGCTGTTTTAACATTGAAATCCCATTTGTCGGCACTATTACTACATACCTTTTTTTGGACAAGCGTTGTCATGACTCCGTTGGTTGCGCGTTGTCTGCAACACGCGCGCTGGCCATCAGAAGATGAGAAAATAGAATTGCCGAGAAAAAAAATAAAAGAAGAAGAAGCAAAAAATGAAGGCTTTTGAATTCTTTAAAAGGCGGAGTAATCTTATAAAAAAAATCTTTTTATTACCTTTTTTTACGATACATTTATTTTTTTACAACCTACATTTAAAAATTGTTCTTTTTTCTTTTCAAAAACTGTATTTCTAAATTTAGTTCCCTTCTTTCTTTTTGAATCTTATTATTTATTTTAAACTTTTGTGACACAAATAAAAAATGTCTGGTTTTTTTTTGTGTTTAACATTTTTTTTGACCAAATAATATTAATATTATTTTTTGAATTTAAATTTTAAATTTAATATTTTTCTTAAACATCTGCTTTTTTCTGTTTTATACAGATACATTTCATTGTAGTAATTGTTATAAATCTATCAAAGATCTCTTTTAACTATTATTATTATTTTGTTTATTACTACTACTTTTTTTTGTGGCATTTTAAAAAAATGAATGAATTTTCTGTAGTATTATTTCTTTTCTTCTTATGTTTTGCTACTAATACTTACTTTTTTTTACCTTTTTGAAAAGCAATGTAATGGCATTTGTCTACTGCGTAAATTTTTTTTACTTTGACTTGTTGGCGTTTATTTTTTTTCTCTTATTTTGGTGTTAGTTACTATGGCTTCTTTACTTGATGATGATCTTTTCCGCATTGCCGTGGGATCTGCTTAAATTTGAGCAACTATATTAAAAGAGTTTTTAAGTAAAAAAAATATTTGCATTTTTGATTTAATTTTCATAATCAAAATTTGCATAAATTTGTATCATGCTTATTTATTCAGTTACAATTTAATTAAAATAAAATATGTTTTCAAAATTATAGACATAAAAAAAGTTTTTTCTTTTCTTCTCTTTTCTCATCATCTCTTCTCATCACCCGTCTTTTTTTTTGCTTTTTGGAAAGTTTTTTTTCTTGCTTTGTCATTGCTTTGCTGACTGCTGTCGCTTAAGGCATGCCTCTCGTTTTCTTTAATACGCAATTGTCCTCCTTTCGGCATAAAAAAAAGCAAGCTGACAACGGCTTCCGCTTGCTGTTGCAAAAAAAAATATGCATAAAAGTAAAAAAAAATTTGACGGTAATATTTTTTGCTTTTTTTTCTCGCGCAAACACGGTCTTGCCTCTCTTTTTTCACTTGATTAAATTTTGAAGCATTTTAAACAGCAAAAATTTATTGAAGCGCAATTTTAACAAAATCTAAATTTGAAATTCTTAAAAATTCTTCATTCAATCTTTTTTTTTCTTGTACATATACATTTTTTTATTTTTTTTAAAATGTTTTTAAACATTTTTATGCACATGGTAAATGCCTTGATAGTTGCTTAGTCGAATGTATTTAACTCGATTCTTGACAAAAATGTTTATGCCTGATTTGACAAAATATTTTGAAGAGGTGAAAAGCATAAATTTTTATATTTACATACGTTTTTCTAATAAAACTTTGTATAGTATTTTTAAAATATATATATATTTAAAATCACATATGTTTCTATTTCTCTCTTGTACTCGGAACTATTTAAGCTTTTTCTTTAGTCCAATAGCAAGTCGTTTTTGTGTTTGAGAAAAAAACAGGGGAGGAAAAATTGAGCATTCATGTTAGTTGTATTCCATATTAGCACATACGTATCCGATTTCTGTCTCCCCTCTATTTCCCATTCCTGCCGACTTCTGCTTCTTCTTTGGTAGAAAAAAAGTACTGTTTTTTTTTCGAAGCGCGAATGACGCGAAGGGGGGAGAAGAAGAAGATGTGACGCGCCTCTTTTTTTCTCAATTTGCATCGTGAAGGGATGTTTGAGAATGCGGAAGGCTACTACTACTACTTTTCAAATATATATTTTTTTTGAAAGAAGAACCACTTCAGAATCATATTCTAAAAAAGCAGTAAACTAAGCTTCTAATTTTTTTCTACTTTATGCCATACTTTTTTACTGCAAAATTTTAAGTTGAAAATGGTTTAAAAATTTATATTAAAGAAATCATTGATTCTTTTGATTACCACTTTGTAAAAGTCAAATTCAATAAAAAGACTTGATTTCTGTAATACTTTTCTTTGTTCTGAAATACAATTGACAACAAATTTTCAAAAGAAAGTTTCCTCTCTTGGCTAGCTTCTTTTTTTGCATAATTAAAGAGTTTTTATGGGGTAAAGCTTAAACGACTATAATGTCATTGGCGATTATATAAATGCAACAAATTTTTTTTGTTCCATTCCATTAAATAATAATGTTGCAACTTAAATCTTCTTTCTTTACGTGATTTTTAAAAAGGCATGATTTTTTAACCCGAATAAATGCTCATTTATTTTCATCATTTATATATCTATCTTTTCCTATTTCTATCATTTGGCCCGTTGTTTTTATTATCTTTTTAATAAGCAAAGATTTTTAACAATTTGAAGCATTTTTTTCTCTCAACGTTGATAAAAAGGAAAGTAGACAACGTCAAATGTTTGTAATATAAAGGTAAGCAACAAAAAAAAGAGAGAGGGAAGAGAAAGGAACATCATCCAACTTTTTTTTATGTTATTGATGACCGCGGATCTGAAGCAGTTGTCCTTGTTCTTTGTATTTATGCCGGCAGAAAACAAAAAAAAAGATATCTTACATTCTTGAACAAGCTAAAAAAGCGCTTTGTATTATTGATGCAGTTTTTTCAATCTTGTCATTTTTTATCCTTCTCATTTTTTTTTGTTGTTGTTTCATTTTATGCTATTTTGACCAACCATGTAATGTTGCAAAAAAGTTTATTTCAATTCCTTTATTTTTCTCCTTCCTTTATATTTTTAATACAAAATTTTTTTAACATACTTTTAAGAATACATTCAAATTTATTTTTTTTTAATTGAAATTGTTTCAAATAAATTTTCTTTTCTATTTTTTGATAGCTTTTTTTAATGAAAAAAAAGGTAAAAAATATATGGGAGAGAAAAGAAGACAATGGAAACCCGCAACTGTTGCTTGTCGCTCTAAAAATTCTTCCACGACATTTTTTTAAAAAAGAAAATATACTTTGGCACAACTGTTTTTAAAAAAAGCTTTTTTGTTTTTAAATATAAATTTTTTTTAATGAAATGGTCATTGAATCATTGACCGAATGCAAATTTTTTTATCTATTCTCTTTTTTTGTCTGCCCTTTTACCTTTTTTAGACATATTTTGTGTTTTGCCTTTTTTGCGTTAAAAAAGAAAGACTTCCCAAAAGTTCAAATGTAACACTTTTTTTTTAATTTCGCCAATGGCATTTATTATTTTCATTCATGTAATTTGAATCCAAAATTGTTTGATTGATTTTTAAAAGAGTTTGAATATTATTTTTATGCTTTTGTTATAGACTTTTTTTGCAAAAATAATTATTCTTAATTACAATTTTTAAAAAACTTTCATTCATAAATTTTTTTTTTGCATGTTTCTATTATCTCTCTTTCTTTTACAAACTTTCTTTCTTTCGTTTGTTTTGTTTTGATTTTCTAATCTCGTTTATTATTCAATTAAAAGATGACGACAGATGACAAACCGTTTATATATTAGTAGAATCGACGCAACACACAAAAAATTAAAGTATTTCTTAAGTCCTTTTTAAGTATCCTGCTTTCATGCTTTTTTTACTTTGTTTCACACGCAATTCAAGAACGAGCAATGATAGACAGATTTTTTTATATATATAAAAAGGCATTCATTATTTTGGGGGTTAAAAATTTATGAGCTTTCAAGAGTGTATATTTCTTCTAAAAATCGTTGAAAATGACTTCTGGCATCTTTATACATTCATCGAAGCCCCCCAGTTTTTTCTTCTCCATCTTCTTCACCATCATCATCATTAAATGGATCTTGTGTAAAACGAAAAAGCGTATAAAAGTTGTTAGTTAGTCATTTATCCTACCAAAAATATATATTACTATTATTATTGTTGATGCTGTTAAAACAACTTTAAACATGAAATGTTTTTGATCAAATACTTTCTGAATTGGATGTCAAAAAGAAATTGAAAATTGGTTCATCATCACATCAGCATTATCACATTCTACAAAAATATATTGGTAATCATCAGCAGCAGCTGCTTTTTAAGCCTTGATTTAATATTTCCATCTGTAATATTATGTGTATTCAGAGTCAATTCTATTCTAAAAATATGCGGAAACAACCCTATGGGTTATTTTTGCAAATTTATTATTTTGAATGATATGAAATTATGACAAATAACAAAACTGTTGTACGGTTATTGCGATTGGTACGCTTAAATTTTTTTTTCAAAATCTTTTTTTTGCTCAGATTTTAAACTTTTATTTATTCCGAAAAAAACACCATTTATCTTTTAATGTTTTTAATATTTTATGCAAATTGAGTCAATTTACTTTAAGTCTTGAAGCATTTTTCCTTAAGCATTTTAAATTTTGTTTCTTATCTTCCAATGAAGGTAATTTTCTTCTTTTTTTCTTCTCCAAAAACTTTAAAAGCAACTTCATTTTAATGGATTCCAAGTAATACTGTATATATCTATATATATATACATGTATATGTATATAAAAAAATGATGCAGAACATTTTTATTTTATTTTCATTTTGCTGGAAAAAAGTTTATCTATCAGTAGTAGTTTTTAGCATCCTTATTTGAAAAATATGTATTATTCCCACTTCTATTTCTAAGCAAAAAAGAGGACAATAATCCAATTCTGCCAATGTCCTCTTTTTTTCTTTTTCGGCTTCTTAAAAACATGGTTTGCGATTGCAACAACAAGGAAAAGAAGACGACAGAAGAAGAAAAAATAATGTCAGGAAGATTCCAACTACTTTTTTTTCTTATTTTAAAAGTTTAAGAAAAAAGAATCTATTTTCTTTTATATAAAAAAAGAATTAATGCTTTTAACACAATAACGAACTTCAATTTTAGAACATTTCTTCTTTTTTCTTCTTCAATGATAGTATATCCTCTTCAATTTCGATGTGTTTGTTAGCAACATTTCTATATATACTTATATATTTGTATTGTAATTGCAACAAAATAGACTTCTACTACTACATTTTGGGATAGAGAGAGAGAGAAGGCTTTGTTGCACGCATTTTAGCGTGCAAACAAGCAATTCTAACTTTCTTCTTTTTGTTGTTGCCTTCTCCGGAAAGAACACATCACAATGATGAAGAAAGGCCAGCAACAAGCCTTTTATTGTTCTTGATCAAGCTATTTCAAAATTACTTCTTCTCCCTTTTCTTTCCTTTTGCATTGAATATCTAATTTTCTTAAAAAGTTTTGCATTTATTACGTATGTATATATTTTTACCTATCATTGCAACAAAAAAGAGGGTTACATTCTCGCTTCTCTTCTTTTTTGTATATACACGGGGGTTACTTCAAGTTTTGTTAAAACACGATCTTGCGGCACAAATTTAATAATAAGAAAAAGCTTGATGAGTTTTGCCTTAACTGTGCCAGGCGTCCCCTCCCCTTCTCTAAAAAAATAAGAACAAGAAAAGAAAAAAAGAAGGAGCCGCTTCGATGACAATGGACCATCCGGGGACAGTGAGTCCAATAGACTTGCCTTTTAAAGGCATCCCAATGCGTTAACTGTGTTCATCGTTTTGAAAAGAGACTCCCGAATAAGCAGAAGAATGTTGTTCTTCACCCCCGTTAGAAAAGAAGAAGGGAGAAAAAAATGAGACGAAAAAAAAGTTAGCTTATTCTTTTTTTTTGTTGTTGTTGCGCGCTTGCTTAAAAAAAATGACAACGACAGCATTAGCGCGCCAATGGACTCCTTGATTGGCTTTTGGCGCTTCAGGGTCTTTTCATGTACATTTTTAACTTTGTCCTCTTCTCCTCCTCACTTTTCCTCCTTCTTATTTTACAAAGTTACGCATGTCTTAAAGCATTCAAGTGGAGATACATTCTTCTTCTTTATGTTCCAGATTTTTTTAGATTCATTTTGTCATATAAAAAATCTCTTTGTTGCAAATCATTTTTTTCTCACCCTTAAAACATTCAATAAAACAACCTTGACATTACTGTAATTTCGATATTTTATGAATATATTTTGCTGCGTTAATTTTTATTACATTGATATCAATATATCTTTTTTTTTAAATCAAAGATTTACAGTGATTTAATTTTAGCACACTAATTTTAAAAAATGCGAAAGACTCAACCACGTTTCTCGATTTCCTGTACATCCGTCAAGTGCCGCTCAGCACGATACTAAGTTTTCAAAGACATACCTCAACAAAGACAAAAAGGTAAGTGTAGTATCTTGCATAAATTATCACAAATCCTTCAAAAAAAAGCCAGCAAAATACATGACCTATGACTTCAAAGTTTTTTTTTGTTTTTACTTAAAGGAATAAAATTGTAAAACGGTTGAATGCATCATCATATATGATTCCAGTGATACCTTCACTCACTTATTCCTCTCTTTCCTTTATTTCCCTTTACAGCTGTCAATAAGTTTTTTTTTCTGTTTCTGTTTTTTTTTTCTAAAAAAGTACAAATGTTTACAACAACATTTTCTTTCTTTTTTTCTGGAAGGGGAAAAAGCAGAAGCAATGATTTTGACGGTTCTTTTAAGTTAAATTAAAAGTGACTTGAATTTCGACGGTTTCTAAATTCAATTACTTACTTCTTCCTACTGCGCAATGGAGACTTTCTTCATATAATTTTTTTTTCGGTAACAAAAATGACAGCCGTAAAAAGATGGAAAAAGAAGAAGAAGACGACGGCATTTTTGTCTATTGCTTCATTCAAAAAGGTTTTTCATTCCTGAAGCAATAGCTTTTTTGGGAAACTTTTTTTTTCAAGAACTAAAGTTTTTTTCTTCTTTTTGCCGTGTCAATGACGCCAGTTAAAATAGCATTGCGTGTCAAAAAAAAAGTGGTAGATTCCAGGGGAGCAATACTCATGACAGAAGAAGAAGACGAAGAAAAACGACTTTTTAACGGGTGTGAAGCTATCTTACTTTTTTTTAACGAGGGTCATTTTTCAACTTTTTTTTATCCTAAAATTTCAACTGATCTCATGTTAATAAGAATTTGCGCAAACAAGTAAAATAAGTGTTAAATTTGCTTTTAGCAGAATATATATATATCATTGCCATTTTTTTATCAAAATAAAGAAGAAGAACTTTTTAGTTTTGCTTTTAATTTATTATTCTTTTTTAAGACCAACTACTGTAAACATGCAAAAAAAACGTATCAAATGAATAAAAGTTGCGGTTAATTTACATCCACGCTCGTATATATTTTTTATCCCTTTTTTTAAAAAAATATTTTTAACGGCAATTGCATAAACTGTATTTTCCGTTTTTTCCACTTTTTTTATTTCCATCAAAGTTTAAAAAGAAAAAAGAGGAAAAAAGATGCTACATTTTTGCTACTTTTTTTCCTCCTTTATATCTATAAAAAATGTGTTGCTAAAGAAGCACTTTAAGGAAAAAAATTATTTATGAGACAGCGCAAGTAGTTAACATTGGTTTTCCATTTAAAAAAAATAAATTGTTTTTTAAATATCAACAAAAAAATGTGTAAAATTCTGCGCTTGTACTTCTGTGTTTTTTTAAAAAACTCGAACCCCCCTCACTTTTTTTAATGGCAGAGTTTTCAAGAAAAAAAATGTTGAATAATTGTACGTTTTTTTTAATGTCACATTAGGCTTTGTGATTTTTTTATATTTCTTTTTTTTCCAGCTTTTAACAGATGTCCCCGATGAGTATTTAAAAAATTATTTTTCCCCCTTTCCTTTCCTATCTCTGGAAAAATAATAATTCACATATTGAGGTTAATAATAATGTGACAGCCGGTAGCATCTTAAAAAATATTGAAATTATCGTTAAAAAAATATATGATGCTTCTAAAAAGCCGTTAAAAAAGAGTGATAGATAAATTGCTTTTCCTTAATTGAAAATATATCTTCTCTTTTGTTTACAGGTTCTTTCGGCTGGTATGCTACTTTATTACTTGGCGGCCATCTTCAAGGGGCTGCATCCGCGTGTTGACGATGATTTTGTCGATAAACTCAACTACCATTATACTTCTGCAATTATATTTGCTTTTGCAATTATTGTTTCTGCAAAACAATATGTTGGATATCCGATACAATGTTGGGTCCCTGCTCAATTTACAGATGCCTGGGAGCAATATACAGAAAATTATTGTTGGGTAGAAAATACATACTATTTACCTCTTACTAGTGCATTCCCTTTAGAATATGGCGATAGACGGTAACTTTCTTTTTTTAACCGAATCCCAAAAAAAATATTAAAATTTGCATTTTTTTAGGGCAAGACAAATAAGTTACTATCAATGGGTTCCATTTGTTCTTGCTTTAGAAGCATTAATGTTCTATGTTCCATGCATAATGTGGAGGGGGTTGTTACATTGGCACTCAGGTTTGTATACTGTAATTCCAAGCAAAAAACACAGATAAAATTTTTTGTAGGAATAAATGTACAAAGTTTAACACAAATGGCTTGTGATGCCAGAATGATGGATCAAGATGCAAGGATAGCTACAGTATCAACAATCGCTGGACACATGGAAGATGCATTAGAAATTCAACGAGATGTTTCAGATGTTTCAAGCTTCTGTGTGGGAAAGCGATGGAGTTCATATGTAACATGCTTATATTTATTTATAAAGTTACTGTATATGATGAATGTAGTAGCGCAAATATTTTTGCTCAATTTGTTCCTTGGAACTGATAACCTTTTTTATGGCTTTCACATTTTAAAAGATCTTTTAAATGGTCGAGAATGGGAAGTTAGTGGTAACTTTCCAAGGGTTACAATGTGTGATTTTGAAGTAAATTTGTTTGCTTTCAAAATTCTTTATCTATTAATATGTATTTTTAAGGTACGTGTATTAGGAAATGTTCATCATCATACGGTACAATGTGTACTGATGATAAACATGTTCAACGAAAAGATATTCCTCTTTTTATGGTTTTGGTTTTTTATGGTCTCAGTTGTTTCATTATTTTCTATGGGTCATTGGATGCTCATTTCTTTTCTACCTGGACAGGTATCTTTTTTCTTACAATTTTTGTCATGTTTTTTGAAAGAAAAAACATTTATCAAAAAAAGAACAAAAAGTTTAGTTCTATTTAAACATTGCTAATCTCAAATGTTTATCTTTTTTTTAAACACGAAAAAAGTTTATTTAAAATATTCTCTTGAGACAAAATTGACATGTATATCTTAGAAGGATTGCAGTTAAAAAAAGATTTTTTCAAATATTTTAAAAATTATTACAAATTTTTGATTTCATCTTTTTTTTCTCTCTTTTCAGCATATGAAATTTGTCAAAAAATATTTACGTGCAACTGATCTTGCAACGGATCGACAATCACTTAAAAAATTTGTACACAAATTCCTTGGTTTTGATGGAGTATTTTGTATGCGAATGATAAGTGCTCATGCAGGTGATATTATGGCAACAGAATTAATTGTTGCATTATGGCATAATTTTAATGATCGAGTTCGAAAATCTCCAATTGAAATGTTTGAAGGTGGTGTAAGTCAATCACCTTCAAAGTTAGATGCAAATTTCAAGACATGGCTTTTAAATCAAACAAGGTATAGCAACTCAAGTTCATATAATCAACCGCGATAAAAAAAAATTTATAATAAATAATTCATCTAATTCAGCGGCTGTTTTTTAAAAAAAAATATATGAATGTTTTCGTACCTCCTTTTTTTAAATATATATATATATAATTTGTTGAATTATTAGTTCAATATTTTCTTTTGTAATAGTGGAGGCAAATGCCCCGGGATATTTTTGGGTTCTTTGATATATTTTTTAACACACACACACACTTTGTTCAACATCATGAAGAACGAGGAGGAGGAGGTCATCGAAACACGCATACGCATTCTTATGGCGACAAGAATTTTTATAGATAAATGATACATAATATATTTATATATGTGTTATGTTAAAAGAGGCTAATATTAAACGATATATTTGTTTATATTTTTTTAGAAAAAAAAAGTTACAAGTTAATATTACTACTGTATGCTTGTTAGTGTTAAAAAAAAGTAGATTCTTTCTTTGTTTTTTTTTATTTAACTGTGTTTTATTTTTTCATTTTATTTTTTCATTTACACCTTATTCCCGGAGGCTGTCTTTCCACACTAAAACTTTTTTTTGACATTTTTATTTTTTCTTTAAAAAAATCAACAACCAATTAAAAAAGGCAATACAAAAAAAGAGATAATGAAAACAGCCGCTGTGTTCTTTGATGTTATTTTGTTGTGGTTAACTTTTGTATACTATTTTTTTATAGTAGCTTTTTTTTAAAAAAGAAAAAAAATTTGTAGTGTAAAATGATGAATATACTTTTCTTAGTTGCTTCAAAATTTCAGGGGAAAACCACAATTTGATGGCTCAAATCCGACGAGAGGTGGCAAAAAGCGTCGAAAATCTGATGGCTACTTTACTTTTGTGTGAAAAAAAATATATCTATATATCTTCAAAAACTTCAACAAATACCAATTTTTCTTGCCAAATTATATATATAGTTTACTTTAAGTAAACTAATATGTTTTTTTTTTGTTTTTTTTTCTTCTCATCGTCCACTGCCTTCTTCTATTATTCATGCACACAAAAATATTATTAATAATAATTTGAAAAATTTTTGATAATTTACTAATCATAGCTTTCTTTCCTTTGTTATGAAAAAAAACTTATTCTTTTCCAACCAAAAACGAAATGTTTTTTTTTACTTTGTTAGAGGTTTGAAGTAGTTTATTTTTTGATATTATCCCCCCTTCTTTTTTATGTTAGTTCCTATTTTTTTGCTAAATATAATTTCCTTTTTCTAAATGTTAGATTTTTTGGTGCTCTCATAGCTTTTTGATAGAGCTTGAAGCAAAAAAAATGTGTTCATTTCCTTTAGTAATAATTCAAACGGGTTACCAATTTCTTTTTTTTTGTTTCTCTTTCTTTTGTTGTTCATTGTTGGAAAGAAAAATAAAAAAAGGATACCCTTGCCAAAAAGCAATACGAAACTCTTTATTTTTTCAATTATTTTTTTATTATTTTGCCACTATCACTGCACACATCATTTATCAGAACTGCTAATTTGTTTTTTTTTCTTCATTTGATTTTCCTTCACAAAAACCAACCACAAACACATACATACACACCGCCTTTTTGTTTGTTGTTTTTTTTTCTTGATAAATACAAAAAAAAAGATAGAAGTGCACTATGGATGCCAAAAAGAATAGAACAAGCCAAATTTATCGTTTTTTATATATATATATATACCGTACTGCCTGCCTCTTCACGTTCACTTTTTTGTCGCCTTAGAGTGAGTGTGCGTGAAAATGACACAAATTTATAAAAAAAAGAAAAGAAAACAAGCAAAATTATTGTTGACCAAAGCTATCGGGAATTTTTATTAAAAATTTTAAATCATTATGTATGTAGTCATATCCTGTTGTTTTTTGAAATTAAAAATTTATATTTAATTCAATGTTAAAACTGTCAATTAAATATACATTTTTATTTTTTGAGACAAAGCTTTATGGTTTAACATAAATTCATAAATCTCGACCATTTCTATATTTTACGGGTTTAATCAAATTTTTGTATTAGTCTATTTTTTTGATTAATTCTTTATCGTTCATTTAAATTCTTTCTAATTTTTTTATGTATGTCTTCTTTAAAAATTCAACCAAAAATGCTCTAAATGCTGCTTTTGGATTTTGTTTTGAAAAAAAAATACTGCCCAAAAATAATGCAATCACTGATTTGTCTCTTAAATTGTATGTGCAAAAATATTATATTAATAATAATGATAAAAACATCTATGTATTTTTAAAAAGAAGTCTTTGCAAAATACACATTGATTCGCAAAAAATGTTTTTGTTTTTACTTTTACAATAAAAAAAAAGATTTTTTAATCGTGAATACGGTAGTCTTGTGGCATTATTAAACAGAATTTTTGAAAAACAAAACTTTATAAAAAAGAAATAATTGAAAATTAAAAAAAAATTAAATAATATTTTTTTGCATGCAACAAGAAATTCTTCAACACAGATAGCAAAAATTAAATAAGAAAAAATGGTAAAAAGTAACACAGCAAGAATAAGGAAAAATAAAACAAAATTGTTTTAAAAAAACTACAAAAATGACTAAAATTCTTTTTTTTTTGAAACAAAGAAAATTTTTTGAGTTGGTGTCAGCGTACCCTAGCCGCTAGATATTACATTTAATTTTTTTTAAAAAAAGAAGGATGTAGCATAATTTTTATACAAACTAAAAGGAACAAAATTACGGAAGAAGAAGAAGAAATCAAGCGGCAGTCGAAACTAAAGTAAAACCCGGAAGTGAATCACGCCAAAACGGAAGAATCATAGTTAGACAGCCAAGCATTAAAAAAGCCCGTTAAAAAATACAGAGTGCCAGAAAAAAAAGGAAAAGAAGGGGGGACAAAAGAAGAAATTATATAGGTAAGTAGAATAATAATTATAGTATATATATATGTATACTACTACTCAATCCCCCCAAAAGAATAAGAAGAAAAAAGTCGATGTAATATGTCTTTGCTTTTTTATAATTTTTAGTATAAAAAATATTTTTTGTTGTTTGTTTTTGCTTAAAAAAATTATTCTTTTTGAAAGATAAAAAGGGATAATTATCTCTACTTAAAAATAGAATAAAAAGATAGTTTTTTTTGCTAAACAAAATGGGCATATATTTAAAATAGATTTTAAGAAAAAAAGAAGAAAAATTCAAAATCAAGAGCTTTTTTTGTAAGCATATTTTATTATATACTTTTTTAAATTACTTAAATCTAAACAGATTTGTTTCGATATGAATTTTAGCCGAGAACAAGAGACAAAAAAGAGAGAGAGAGAATGCGATAAAGTGCGTAATTGTTTTTTTTGCTTAAATATTTAAAAAAATATAATAATTTTAAAAAATGAAAAAGACAATGGACGGAAAAAAAGAAACACAAGTAATTATTTGAAGTAAATTAAATAATAATTATAATAATAATAATATAAAAAAATGCAACAATATTTAATTCTAAAGAATTTCACATCGTCGCTTACGTTTTGGTTTATCTTTTTGTTTTTCGCGATGTTTTCGAATTTCTCGTACAAGGGCATGAAAGGCATCATCAACTCCAACTCTAGTTTTGGCCGAAGTTTCTTCATATGGAATACCGTATGATCGTGAAAGTTCTTGAATTGTACGTTGATCAGTTGCACGTTGAGTTAAATCACATTTATTACCAACTAATACCATAGGCACCTAAATTAAATGATTACTGTAAAAATGGATATGCAAATTTAAGCTTTTAAACATACATCATCATTATCTTTTACTCGACGTATCTGCTCTCGATAATGTTGTATATTTTCAAATGATTTAAGTTCATTAAGAGCAAATACAAGTAAAAAGCCTTCTCCTGTTCTCATATATTGATCCCGCATTGCACTATATTCTTCTTGACCAGCTGTATCAAGAATATCCAGCAAACATGTTTCACCGTCAATTAAAACCTTAAATACATTTTATGTTTTTGAAGAATATATACATATGCAAATTATATTCTTACTTGTTTTCTATAACTGTCTTCAATTGTTGGATCATATTCTTCCACAAACTGATTTTGAATTAACTGAATTGTTAAGGCAGATTTGCCGACGCCGCCGTCGCCAACAACTACGAGCTTATACTCGGTCATTGCTAGCAAAACGAGATCGGCGTCGTTCTTCTTTGAAGGTACTGTTCCTGTTATAAGGGGGTTCCCCAAATAACTAAAATGATAAATATTTTGATTTTCTACAATAAAAAATAAATAAATACAAATAAATATTATTTCTCTTTTTTCTCGGAGAGTTACGTCATTTGTGAATCATTTAACAAAAACGTAAACGGCAAAAAAAGAATGTTTTTTTAAATCGATTAACAAAAAAAAATTTAATGCATCACAAAAAAAACACGCATTTTAAAACAAAAAATGCTTAATGTCGAGAAAGAAAGAAAACAAAAAACATGATTTTAAAAACGTAAAAAAGAAAAATAGAAAAATGGTCAGTTTTTTCAAGAAATTTACAGTTCATTCTTTAACAACCCCATAAAAGGATAAATTACAAGATAGCGTAATAATTCATTGCCACCATCAAAGAGCCAAATTGCTCGTGGTAGTAGTAGTAGTAGCAACATCATCATCAGCGCAGCAGCCATTTCTATTGTTGGTGATCAATCGTTCTGCAGAAAAAAAGAGAGAAAAAAAGGGGGAGAAGAAGGAAAAAAAAGGAAAAAAAGAGTGGCCGCACAAAGGGCAAGCCATAACGTTATGGGGAACACATAGACAACAATCCATTTTCCCCCCTCTTGAAATTGTTCATAGATAGACAATGATGATCATCTCGGATGTGGCATTATTATTATTATCCCTATAGAAAAAAAGAAGATTTGTTTTGAAACCCCACAATAATAATAATAATGAAAAAAAAATAAAAGAAGGAGAGAAATATAGAGATATATATAAATGAAAAAAATCTGTAATTTTTTGGTGCTATTAGCAGCTGGTGAGCGCGCAAAAATTTGAAGAATCTTGAAAACAGATTGTCAGCATTTTAAGCAAGAAAAAATGAAAGAAGAAAAATAAGGGAGAAAAACGTTTTTATGCCAAAGATTGACTTAAAACAGCTGCTACTTAATTGTAACATAAAAAGTCATTTTAGCTTTAAAACAAAAAAAATACCGAAACTGCGCAAAAATTGATTGATCTTGGAGGAGTGTGAGGGCTATGTTGTTGCTTACTGCTGCTGTTGCTGCTGCAAAAATAAAAGGAGAAAGCCACAATCAAAAAGAAGCAATGCCTACAGCGCGTATTTTAACGTAAGAGAAAAAGAGAGAATATGCAGAAAAAAATAGGCGATGACGACAGTTCGTTGCGCTCCTCCGATATGAGGAGACAGGCGATCTCTTCTTTTTTTCTATGTGATGAAAATAATAAAAAAAATAACAATAGTTGTTGCGGTTTGTGCACAAAAAAAAGATAGAAAGCTTCAACAAACACATAAAAGCAAGTAACAATATTTTTTGAAAAAAGGAGAGAAAAATTGCTTTTTGCGCATCAACATATTTTTTAACTATTAAACTGTTAGCCTTCTCTCTTTTTTTTAAATTTTTACTTTTTTTTTAAAAAATAACAAAAGACAAAATATTTTGGGAACAAAGATTACGCAATTTTTTATTGACTTCTAAACAAATTTTTATTGTGTATAAAAAAATGGGGAATTTCACTTTTTTTGCTTTTGCGTGCGTGTGCACTCGTTTAAGAAAATATAAAACAAAAAAACAATGGTTGCTGCTGTATAAAAAACAAAAATGCTTACATTTGTTTGTTTTTTGCAGCTAGGGGAAAGCTTTTATCCTCCCTAATTTAGATAAAGTTTAATAAACTTTTGATAATTCTATTATGCGATTAAAAAAACAAGAAGGAAAATGAAAAGCATTATACAAGAAGAAGAATTAGAAAAAATGAAGCGTGTATCTCCTCCACCTCTCTCTTATTCTTCTTTTTTACTCTCGCTTTGACAAGATCAACTTCTGCATCAAACACTTACGCTGACAGCTTCCCAAAAAAAATATATAACACAAAGCCCAGGGGCATTCCCGCGGTACTGCCCTCCTACTTTTTTTTATATTTCGGTGGAGCAACTTGTGCCAAACACTCCACCGGCAAAATGGCTTCGGTGGAACAAAAAATGGGAAGAAGAAGAAAAAAGGGAAAAAAAGACGAGAGATGCGAAGAAAATACATGGCTTTTCCCCCTCTTTTTTTCAATTTTCTTCTTTCATGCATTCTCTCGTTATTTTATTCCTTGCCTTTGGTGGCTCTCATTTTTTTCGTTTTCTTCTTCTTTTTTTTGGGATGCCATATATATATGTATAAAAACAAGCTAGGTGAAAATGAAAGCACCACGAAATAGACATATATTATCTGTAAAAAATGGAACGAAAATGAGAAAATTGAAGGGAGGAAATGAGAAACGAAGAAGAAGTGGCTTTTTTAAGTATTTTTTTATGAATCATTTTTTTCCTTCGCTTTTTGCTTTTTCTCTTTTGTAATTAAAAAGAGGCTTTCAAAATTCAATAAATACAAAAACGAATGTTATAAAATATTGCTTTTTTAATAGATTTTTATGCAAATTAGAATTTTGCAAAGATAAATGGAATAAAAAAAAAGATTTTTTTAAAAACAAAAGAAAAGTAAAAAAACGTGTTGATGAATTTTAGTGTTAAAAAAAGACAAAACTAACATTTTATTCTCTTTTCTTTTTTTAGTTTTACTTTTTATTTCTTCCACACAATCAATTTGTCTCAATGGCATTTACCAAAAAAAGAAACGACTGACTTTTTGCCATGAAAAAAAACATTGCAAAGGAATTCAAAAAAAAAAAAGAATAAAAAAGGCAAAAAAAATTCAACGACTAAAACGATATAGCTTTTTTTGGAATAAAACTAAAGTCTCTTTATTGCAGCTAGGGGAAAGCTTTTATCCTCCCTAATTTAGATAAAGTTAAAATAGAGAAAACAAAAAGTATTATTCTTTTTTTTCGTTGATACCAAAAAAGATAGTTTTGAGATAATCAAGTTTATTGAAAGACAATCCTTTTTTCTTCATTTGTTTATGACATGGCAGCTCTGACTAATGGTGATAAAACTGAGCAAATATTAATTAATAACCGTAAATCTGAGTATTGACAATTTAGCAATTTTACTAATAATGAAGCATCAATTTTTTCATCTTCTTCCTTTGCTTCATTCTTTTCGCCAAATGATTGAGCGTGATAATGTCGTTGCATTAATTCTTTGATAAGCTTAACATGAGCTTCATTGGATACTTTATCCTGCAGATCAATAAAAACATTGTCATCATCTGCAATTTTAATCTTAATAATTTTAAACATTTGTAAAAAATTACCAGTATTTAGTGATTGAATAAAATGATGCAATTGAGAAGCTCTTCGAACAAGACTTTCCATTTTTTCTCGCAAAGCTGATATCAACGACACATTTGTGTATTGTTTATCAGCATACATTTCCTTCAAATTTTCAAGCATAGTTTGCACAACATCACATGGATATGCCATTTCTTCTTCCAAATAAGTATGAACATCCCCAGAATGTATCTTAAAAAAAAGATTCATTATCATCTTGAAAAAAATGTTATCAGTTACCGTAATCTTCTTATCATCAAGATTTGCAACAATTATAACCGATGTCATTTGAATGTATTCAACTTCCTTCTTTTCACTTCCAGCAGTTTTTAACACTTTTCTTGGATTTGCTGATTGCTTTTTTTCATTTTCTTTGGGTACGGTAATATAAAATGATTCAGGATGTTGAACTTCGTTGATTACATTTTCTATTATTTTATCAATTGGCACTTTCAAAGCATTAAGTCCTATAAAAAATTTTGTTTTTGCATGCAAAAAAGCTTTTTTTCAAAATCAAACCTTGCAAAATAAATGCAGGATTAAATTTATCAAGGATGCCTCCGAGCAACTTTTTAATAACTTCTGATCGGGATGTTCCCGTGTAATCATTCAATTCATCCCCAAAATCATCCATCGTAAATTCAACTTGTAATAATCTTTCCAAAAATTGTTCATAAAGATCATCTTCTTCAACTGGATTAGCTGGATCATGAATGTAAACGCAATTTCTTGCTAATGCTCGAGCTAATGAAGTTATAGATTTTCTTCTTTTAGCTCGAATTGGTTTATAACTGGTTAAGGTATCATACTGATACAACAATGATGTAGAAGAAGTTGATTGCTCTCCTGAATATTCACCTAATGATTCTTGACTTGGACTCAAACATGTCCGTGAAGGTGAAAGTGGACGGCTGTTACCTTCTGAAGGTGTCGTATATTCTGATGATGTTGATGGTAGGGCACTATCGAAAGCACTTCTTGAATTCCTTTCAGTACTAACGGTTTTTTCTTTTTTCCAATCATGTAATTTTCGATTTGGATGCTCTTTCCAAACTGCACTAGCTTCATATTTTTGAATTCTTTTTTTGTTTTTATCTTTTTTGTTTTGTATTGGCACTGTAAAACCATACGGTAGTTTTCCTTCAGGAATTGTAAATTCTGTTTGTATTATTTGTTTTTCCTTTTTTTCTGGCCTTTTTAAAATTTTCTTTTTTGGCATTTTAAATCTTGAAATTGGATTTGAACTTGATCGTGGACGAAAATTGCTAACATCAGGTTCATGTTCAACAGATTTAACGCTTTGCAATTGCTGTGGTTCGGATTTTGCTCGATGCCGAAGGGTATGCTGAAATTAAATTAACTTTGATAAACGATATTAATATTGTAAACGTACATTATCACCATCAGTTAAATCATATTTTGTTGTCCAAATATCATCAGTTTTAAGATGTCGAAGTTTCTCTTTTTGTGCAAACATTGCTCCAAATTCACCCAATTGCCAACGATCAGAAATTTTTGTTAAATTTTCATCATGAAGACTAAATTCATTCATTGGATTTTGATTAGCATTAACTAATTTTGTCATAAATTCTGCACGGCTAAATGGCCAAAGTCGGTTTGTACTGTAATTTGGTTCGCGCTGAGAGTCAAGTGCTAAATTTTGATTGGTTACTGAAAGATCAAAGAGAGAGAGAGAGAAAACGATACAAACCGGCAGGATTTGAAGGCATATGATCAATATGAATGAAATATGTTAGGACATGTAAAAGTTGAGAAATTTGTTTAACATTTTCTCCAACAATAACAATTCGAGTTGTATGTGATAATGATCCAATACACCCTAGAGCATTTAACAGCGGTTTTGAATGATTCTGGTAATATTCTGGCAGCGTCCAAAAGCTTTCTTGTTTTCCAGCATATACTTCATTGGTTGAAAGAACCCATGTCAAATGATACATCATAACAGCAGATATTAGCTTCGATAAAAAATATCCAGATTCTTTTGTTTCAAAAATATTTATCATTTCATTAAAATCTTGAAAAAATATTTCAATCATTGTATCATTGTTAAAAAACGGATTTTTTAAAGAAGCCGAAATTAACAAATTCATTCGCATTGCATTGTTAAATTCCATTAAACTTTCACGAAATTTTCGGCATGCCACTGCAGTTTTGAGGAAAAATGCTTTTTTATCATTACAAAGCGCATCAAATAATGAAGTTTGTAAATCTTTCATTTCACGATCAATAAAATGGAGATAATTAAATACAAAATTTTCCAATTCTTTATCAAAAATTATCGCTAATGCAGTAAATCGAAAAGCATTTAATCCTTTCAAGGATGAACCAAGTCGACGAGAACTTCCATAACTGATACTGTAGCCTAAAAATTTCTAAAATTTATGCAAATCTGAATTTTGAATAGCATACGATCTGATTTTAATGGCACCCGTGACATTGTTGACATTCGAGCTCTACTAACTTTTCGAAGATATTCTGGAGGCTCAGTATTAAAATATGAAAAATGCCTTTGAATATTTGTATCTTTTCTGATAAACATATCCCACATTTGTACCGCAGAACGAACATCATTTTCCAAATTATAATTACTAAAATTATTTATATTTATAACCCTTGGATTAATTAAATGATAACAAACGTTGATCCAATATCCTTTTCTTTTGGTAATGAAAATAATCGGGAAATCATAAGTTTTTCACCAACATAATGCATCTTAAAACTTCCACTTTCAATCATATGTTGGGCTTCACCAAATATAAGATCACCAATTTTTCGGGTATCATCTTTTTGTGGAAAAAACTTAAAAATTAAAAGTTAAAATAATTTTTTGTACAAAAGATATCGTAATTTTTTCTTACAATTAATTTTTCAGAGCTATCATTATCGCTAAACCTTATCGTCTCTGAATCAAATCTTAGCCTGGAAGATTTTTCAACATATATCAACATTCGAATATGATCATGTCCCATTTCAAATGGATCATAAGTACTAAAATTATTTCGAAACTTTAAAATAAAGCAAAAAATTTTCAAACCATTTTCCACTTTCAATAATCTCTTTTATAACTTCATCATTTTCAGCATTTAACGTTTTATTTGAATCTTTATGACGCTTTCGAAGCATAATACTAAATTTATATCAAAAATAATGATAAAACAAATGAACCAAAAAAGTTTATAAAAAAAGTGCATTTGCTCTTTAAGAAGCAGACTTCAGTCAAAGTACAAAAATTGTATTGTTTTAAGATGATGATGAAGTAGTAGTCGTTAACTGGAAGAGAAAGAGAGAGATCCTTATAAATAAATCATCTATTTTTTTAAGGCGCTATAAAATGGTGTCATTTAATGAGATTTGGCAAATTCTATTTCTATGACTACTACCAAAAAGAAATAAAATTAAATAATTTTCTGACAAATAAAAATTATAATAATTTACCATGGTTACTGTAGCCATTCTTTCAGTAAATCATTTTTAAAATTTTTATGGATTTCATTTAACACATCTTTGTTTTTTTTTCTTGCAAAAGTAAATTGGATATCTTTTCTTCAAAGGTTTATTTTAATTGCAAAATTTGAGAACTTTGAAACATGAAGTATAATAATTTTAAGCTTGCACGTTCTCGAAACGAACACAGCTTTTCGCCACTTGGCCAATTTAATATTTTTATTTTGCCAACGTGTGTTTGTTTCTCCCATTTTTAATTTTAATACCAAAATCCCTCTCTCTCTCTCTCTCGATATTCTTTTACTTTACATATTTTTTTACAGGTATAGTAGAATATGGAGGAATCTACGGAACATGAGACACATACGGTAAAAAATAAATCTTCACCAAAAGAAGAAAATGTCAAAAAGCCATTGTCTGCCGCTTCAGCCCTTGGTGCAACAAGTTTATTAACATTTGTTATCCTTGCTTTATGTTGGTTGGTGGGATTTGCATCTCGTTTATTTGCTATTATCCGTTTTGAATCTATTATTCATGAATTTGATCCATGGTAAGTTTTTAAAGTTTCACTTTTGAAAAAAAAGCTAAATGTTTTCCTTTTAGGTTTAATTATCGAGCAACCCATTACATGGTAGAGAATAACTTTTATAAATTCCTTAATTGGTTTGATGAACGTGCATGGTATCCCTTGGGTCGAATTGTTGGTGGTACCGTTTATCCCGGGTTGATGGTTACATCTGGTGCAATTCATTATGTTCTAAATTCTCTGAACTTCCCCATTCATATTCGAGATGTTTGTGTATTCCTTGCTCCAACTTTCAGCGGTTTAACTGCAATTGCAACCTATTTTTTGACAAAAGAAATTTGGTCACCTGGTGCTGGATTGTTTGCTGCATGTTTTATTGCAATTTCACCTGGCTATACTAGTCGTTCTGTTGCTGGTTCATACGATAATGAAGGAATTGCAATCTTTGCACTTCAAGTAATTTTTTTCTTTTCCGTTTTGAATTTCTTTTTTATTTATTTGTTTTAAGTTTACATATTTCTTATGGCTTCGATCTGTACGTACGGGTTCTGTTTACTGGGCAGTTTTAACTTCTTTATCGTACTTTTACATGGTATCGGCATGGGGTGGCTACGTCTTCATTATCAATCTTATCCCACTTCATGTTCTTGTTTTGGTAATAATTGGACGATATTCAAGCAGAATTTATGTTGCATATTCAACTTTCTATGTTCTTGGACAACTTCTTGCAATGCAAATTCCATTTGTTGGCTTCCAACCTGTTAAAACTTCTGAACACATGGCAGCATTTGGTGTTTTTGGTCTTTTACAACTTATTGCTGCAGTTCGGTATATGCAAAGTCGAATAACTCGTAGTCAGTCTGTTGTTCTTCTTATTGCTGTTGTAGTTTCGACAATTGTTCTTGGACTTGGTGTTATTATGCTTCTTACCTATGCTGGATATATTGCTCCATGGTCTGGTCGCTTCTATTCCTTATGGGATACTGGATATGCAAAAATCCATATACCTATTATTGCAAGTGTTTCTGAACATCAACCGACAACATGGGTTTCTTTCTTCTTTGATCTTCATATTACTGCTGCGGTCTTCCCTGCAGGTTTATGGCTTTGTATTAAACGTGTTAATGATGAACGAGTTTTTGGTATGTTTACCATTAATGAAGTACAGTATGACTGAATGTATTTTTTTAGTTATTCTTTATGCTGTAACTGCCGTTTATTTTGCTGGTGTTATGGTTCGATTAATGCTTACTCTTACTCCAGTTGTTTGTGTCCTTGCTGGTGTTGCATGTTCACATCTTTTCCAACAATACATGGTTGATGATAACTTGAAAGATGATGATAAAGAACATCCTGATCCACGATATTATGATAAGCCACGAACAACTTCTCAACCAAATCCTAAAGGAAAAAGAAAGGTCACCCAAGAACCTGCTTATAATTCAAATGTTGCTGCAAATGCTGATAATGGCGAAAATATTGGAATGAATACTCGATCTTTTGTTATTGTCGCCTTCCTCTTCTTTATGCTTATGTATGTCGTGCATTGTACATATGTTACAAGTAATGCATACTCTCATCCAAGTGTGGTCTTACAATCACATACTTCTCGTGGTCGAATTATTATGGATGATTTCCGTGAAGCTTACTATTGGCTTCGTCAAAATACTGAAGATGATTCACGTGTTATGTCATGGTGGGATTATGGATACCAAATTGCAGGAATGGCAAATCGTACAACACTTGTTGACAATAATACTTGGAATAACTCTCATATTGCTCTTGTTGGTATGGCTATGTCAAGTAACGAAAGTTTTGCGTATGAAATTATGCGGGATCTTGATGTTGATTATGTTCTTGTTATCTTTGGTGGAGTTATCGGTTACTCTGGTGATGATATTAATAAATTTTTATGGATGGTTCGAATTGCTGAAGGTGAACATCCTAAAATCATTAGAGTAAGTATACTGTAATAAAGAAGATGTTCTTTATCTTATTTTATTTTAGGAAGCTGATTATTTCACTGAAAATGGTGAATACAGTGTTGGTGAACAAGCATCTCAAACTATGTTGAATTCAATAATGTATAAAATGTCTTATTATCGATTTGGTGAAATGAATGTTGGATATGGACAACAACCTGGCATGGATCGAACTCGTGGATATGTTATTGGTAAAACGGATGTTACTTTAACGCATTTAGAAGAAGCATATACAACTGAAAATTGGCTTGTTCGCATTTATAAAGTTAAAAAGCCTGAAAATCGACCATCTATCAAGTACAAGGAACGCAAAATCAAGTCAAAACGTTCACCTTACGTATCAAAAAAGGTAAGCTTTTGATTCTCAAATACTCCAACTATTAATTTTTTTCTTTTTCAGACGGTTAATAATAAGAAAGGATCAATTAGGACTTAAATTTGTTTAATAAGAAATTGTGTTAATTCACTCTTTATCGGGTGCCTGCATTGTTTTCTTTTTTCTTTATTAAGTTATTTTCTCTCTCTTTTAATTTATATCCTAATCTATGTTATGTATTTATCTTAGAATTCGTTGACCTTTTAATAAATAATAACAAAATTTAATTTTTTGTCCAGAGCAAATCATGAACTATGGAGCCTTTATAAAAATCCAATGTGTATTTTTGCAATAATACAGTAAAACAATGGAATTTCACTCAAATTAAATTTTTCAAAAATATAAATACTCGAAATAATTACAACATGAGATCATAAGAATGGAGTTACAGAAACTTCTTCTTGATGAAGGGTTTGACCTGCGTTACTTGGTCCAGGTGAAACATCTTGTGGCACTTCTTCAACGCGACGGCGAGATCGTTTTTTTGTTCGTTGATTTCTTGTAGTTGTAATAATTACAGGAGGAGTTGCTTGTGGATTAACTTGATACCAATCAATGCATGTAAGTAAAATTGCAACAATACCAATAATTGCAGAGAGAATAAAATGGAATAAAGTGGAATGTGTTCCATCAAGAAAAACTTCAAGCTTATGGGGATCCCAAACAGATTCAACCCAAGTAGAATAATTGAAAAGGTCGGATCGTACACCTAAAAGAAATTATTAAATCAGAAATACATTTGAAAATACAAAATACCATTATCAGCAAAAGATGGAGAACGAGCTTGAGTTGTAAAAATGCTTGTACGATAACAGAGTGATTTGTTCTGTTTTTCATTGAACGCCCAAACATAATGATAAACACTTTGCCCTGGATTTAAGGTATCACATTGATCTTCAGTTTTAACATTTGGTGTAGCATGAGTTTCACCAAGTGCTTGAATCAATAAAGCTTTAACAATATGCCACATAGGTGACTGTTGACCCGATGGACCAATGTAAAGGTTACGGTAAGCATCTGAAACAATTGATATCAGTTATCTTTTAAAAAAAGTAAGGAACAAACGGAAATGTGCTTGATAATCTGGAATTATTTTTCGAAAGTGTGAACAATTCCATGTACGACTAAAGAAGCAATCAACTAAAGATTGAACATAATCAATATCAATTGGAAAATCAGAAGCCGATTTCTTATCATTATGAACATAACCAGTCACAGCTTTAAGCAAACCAGAAGAGATATCATATAAATGTCGAACAGCAGTTTCACGATTTTTTAAAGAATTTGTTATTTCAGTATCTTCAAAGCTGTTAATACTATTAAAAGCATATTGATCTTTTGCTGATGACAATACAGCTCCAACAATGCTTCGATTGTGACGTAAAAATGATTCATAACTTGATGGAGGTACTTGTGCTTCGGGTGTCGTTTTAGCAATTGCAGAGAAAATTGTGCGGTCAGCAAGTCCTTCTCGGACATTTGATGCAACTTCGTTAAGCTGAAAAATAAAACATTATTACAAAATTGGCAGCAAAAATAATCTCACCAAAACACTATCCTTTTGATAAACGGATCCATCAACATGCAAAAAATATTCATTGGTTTTGCTTGAAAATCCAAGTTGCTGCAGTTCGAGGAACACTTTAATATCATTGAATCCAATTTGTTTTCCAGTTTTAAAAGGTTCATAACGTTTAAACTTATGCGGGAACTCATCGTTTTGCATATCATAAGCGCTTCTTCCACTACCAATATAACCAAGGGATTCCTATAAAGTTAAATAATGAAACCTCAGAAATGCTAAAATTTTAAAAACATACTCCATTAAAAAAAGAGAACAAAAGTTGACGATTATGAGCCTTTGCACGATTTTCAAATAATTCAGATTTTTTACCAATAGCATCAGCAACGCTGAGAAGAGTAATGACAGACGTTAAAACAGATATATCACCTCCTGCCGAACCACTAAAGGCGCTGAATGAATCTAATCGAGCGCTAAGTAAAAAAATATTTGATGGATCATTCATTCGAAGAGCCGGTACTAAATTGAAGACGTTATAACTTGAAAGTGGTTCACACATGGATAATCTAAACATAAGCTAAATTACACCAAAGAAATATAAATCGAAATGCATACGTATCAGTAAAACCATAAAAGAGATTTTGACGTCGAAGACAAACTTCAGCATCACCAGCTCCATGCATAAACATTGTTAATTTGGCACGGCATCGTTGTTTACTCAAGCCAAATGTATTCGTTAGATTACGATTAAACGTTGTATAGCACTAAAAAATCTCATGTAAAAATACAAAAAACTAACAAACAAAACTAACATCTTCCCGGAGTAGACTAAGCTCTCGGCTATCATCGACATCAAAAATTGGTTTCTCCCAATTCAGAAAACGCATTCCAAGTTCATGAAAAGCACCACCATTCCATTTCTTACATGAATCCTGATTGTAAATAGAAAATTCGGACAATGGACATGCAGCATCTTCAGAAAATTTTGCACTATTAGCATGACCATAAAGTATGAGACCATTAACAACCGAGTTACTATGAAAGATTGATACCAATTCACTAAAAAGTTTTTCCATTAGATTATATTTCTACTTATTAAACTATTACGGTGTAAGACGGTCAAGATCGGCCAATGCTATAATTTTTTCATCATTATTTTCAAAAAATTCTAGTTGAGTCATAAACAGTTCAAGAGATTCAACATCAATTACTGTCCCAGAGTTACCATACTTATCGGCTAAAATCATGATATTAATGTTTAGCAAAAACAAATCCAAAAAAATCGTACATTGGCATCCAGTTTGATGAGTTCCATTTAATAATCGAAAGCATTGCAGCTTTGTTTTTGGAAGGACAATTGAGACTTGATCTTTTAAACGGCAATTAGCAGAAAAAACTAAAATAAAGTTGTGCAAAGGACGTTTTAAAAGAGAGTAATTACCTGGATAAGTAGTTAATAAAAGTATAACAAATATACAACAAGAATGTAAATGCATTTTTAATTATAATTATACCCGCATTTCAGCAAATACAAAAATGGACAACAAAAAAATCCAGAAAAAAACAAAGTTATTCTTCAGTGTTTTCTTTTTCATATTTTGCCAAAACATGCATTCACATGAAAATTTTTGAAAAATTTAAAAATTTTGCTGTTTTCAACGAATCAAAAAAAAGATTTTACAATTTTTTATTAATATTTTATTTCACAAAATAACACATCGATTTTTAATAAAATTTTGAACATAACTTAATTTTCTGTGTTTTGAAGTAGTTTGTAATTGATTGAAAGTTGAATTTTTCGTTCTTTCAATTTCTTCAACAAGAATATCAAAAGCTTCTTGAATACCGTAACCAGTTTTGGCGCTTGTTTGTACATATGGTAAATAAAAACATTGAATTTTTTCACGCGTTTCATTTAAAAGTTTTTCACTTTCACTTAAGTCTATTTTATTTGCAACAATAATCATTGGAATTTGGAGATTAACATCATCATAAAAATTTGTACTTTGTCGGCGAGCTTGTCGAATTTGAGTTCGAAAATCATTAAGTGTATTAAGGGAATCTAAGTCTAGAATTGAAAATACCAGCATATATCCATCTGCTCCAAGTACATGCTGTTTAACAGTGGTATCACTTTCACTTAACTCATGACCCGTATCGACTATTTCTAGAATGTAAGATTCACCATTTATCACCTTCTAAAATTAAGCTATCACTTTACGTTAAAAAACTTAAAAAGAAATTATTGCTACCTGTTTTTGATAAACTTCAACCATTCCATATTCTTCTTCATCATCAAATTTATTATTAACATAATTTTTTACAATAGAAGTTTTTCCAACTTTTGTGGCACCAAGGATTGCCAATTTTACAACTTTTAAATTCGTTGAAATAACTGTACTGGCTTCACTTGCCGAACGTACATTCTTTTTCATAAAATGTCGAAAGGTCATTCAAAAGCAAAAAAAAGAGTTTTAAAATGTACAACAAGCAGAAAAAAATGAAAGAAACATAAAAAGAAAGCAGCTGTCGTGTATCGTCGTTTTCTTTCTTCTCAATTCTTATCAAAACATCGAAGAACATTTTGCTTTTAAATTTCAAGACATTTTAAAGAAAACTAACATAAAGCAATGACATTATGTTTCTCTGCAACAAATTGTTGAAGCAAGAAAACGTTTCAAAAATTTTAACCTTTTTACAATTTTTTGATTATCTGCAAATACAGAGATTTAGTTATGATATGAAAGACTGATTGAATGATGTAATATGTTTATGCAGATCATGGTGCCAAATTTATTAACAAAAAAGTATGATCCTAGAACTCATTTTTTAAATGAAATATGACTTTAAAAATTTAAAAGCAAAAAATTTGCATCCGAAACTCATTTCAAAGCGTACAATAATTGTTTATCTTTTTAAACTATACCGTAATCATTTTTTTTGAAAGATGAAACAAATACACGGGTTTCAGTGAGCCGTTTATGATTTTCTTTTACAATCAAACCCTTAAAAAATGCAATTGTTACAAATTTTTGGTTGTTTATTACATTTTTGAAACAGTCCCAAGTTTCTTCTTTTTTCGACACAGCAATAAAGAAGAATTCCTTCCAGCGTTCTCATTAATTTTGTCACTTCTTTTTTTGCAAATAGGTGTTGAAATTAGGGAAGAAGTTGTCTCCCTTAATTAGTCATCAATCAAATTTTTTTGTAATGCAAGATGTCAAAAAATTAAATCTGAAAAGAGATTACCATTGAACGCCTCGTTTTTTTGAAAAAAATGAACACGTTTATATGAATCTTTCAGAATTCGAAAAAAAATCAGATCACATTTTACCCGTTTTGTCTGTTAAAGAAGGCAAGTGTCAACAACAACTTATTTATACTTTTTTTTTTGAATTTTGTAAGAATTGTAGACGATAATGGATTCATTGCAATCTCGTTGCTTAAGTCATGATCCTCAAACTATTACTCAGCTTATAAATGAAGTTCGTGAAATCAAAGAAATTATGTTGATTCAAAGTCAATTGGAAGCGTATCAAGCTAAAATAAGCGATTTGAGGTATGTTGAATTTGTGTAAATTTTGGAAACTGACGCGTGCTAAATGTTAGTTAGAACTCTTAAAATCTTGAAATAATATGAGGGATTTGTTTGAATAGTAGTACCCATTTTTATTATCCATAGAATTCATTGACCTTAGGAATCAAATTTTATTCTCTTTCGAGAGTTAAATTCTTTGAGTTCAGAGTTTAAGAGTTTAGTTCAGTGATCGGGCAACATTTGTCACGTACCTTAGTTCATCAAAATGAATTATCTTATTTAGCGATTTTTAAATTCTAACAGTGTACTTTTCAGCCAAAATGTCACCGAACAGTCTAAAGCTTTAACCAGAAAAGATTATGAAATTTCAATGTTAAAAGCTGAAGTTGATCTTTTAACACAAGGCATCCAAAATAATGAATATGTTGTTGGATGGTTGAATAACTGTGAGGACGACAAAACTGTAAAAAGCCAAAATAAATTTTACCGTTACAAAAATTGTTACCGTATCATTAATTTTTTTAAATCACTTGTTTAACATTGTCTGTATACTCCTAACTTACAACTGGATTTTTGTTTTTCATAATTGATCAAAGATGTTACCTTTTTTAGTTCCATTTACTTTTCGCTTTTGCTATTTTTAGTTTTAATATTTATGCATTTTTATCGCATTTCTGTTATTGTATATTTGTATTTGTTATAGAAAAAAATAATAAAGAAGAAATATTCAAACTTTTGAAAAACATAAATTTTTTTAGACAATAAAGTGGCATAAACAATATTGCTTAAGTAAATTGAGCTAATATAAAAGAAAGTTTTGTAGCAGAAAAAATGTATGAATGAAATCCACATGTAAAATAATATGTTCAGTTTAGAGAAATTTGCTATGAAAAAGAAATGTCGAAATTAGATATTAGGAAAAGTCCAGATTTTACTTCCGGTTTTTTCTTTAAAATTTTCACAAAGAACGCTATTCATTTCCAGGAAAAGTGACAATTTATGAAAATTCACAGCATTCTGATGCCGTTGATTAGTCACATGAATTAATTGATGATGATTTTAAAATTATTGGCAATTGGGCCAGAAAAACTGGTATCCTTGTTTTTAGTAGTGAATTTGGTATTACTTGAGAAGCGGAAGGGGCTGATCAATATTAAAAAGTAAATTAGTATACAAAATTTTTAAGATGTGTAAATTTTAATTCAGGCAATCGGTGACTCCTGTCAAAGCTTTCGCCCTCTAGCATGTTTAAAGGTCAATCGAGATCCCAATTGGAAAGGAAAGATTACGAATCGAAACAAATCTAACAAATTTGCACAAAAGATCGGTCAATGATGACAATCCATTATGTGCCGTAATTCGACAAATTAAAGTTTTAAATATGAATCAACGTTTTTTTAAACAATGAGTATAAAGAAAAAGAGTTTTGTGACATACACTGTATTACACTTATTTTTGTTCTTTCTTAACTTATTAATCTTAAAATTATTATGTATTAATTAATAGATTAACGAATCAAGAATCTACCAGTTATTAAATATAAGAATGCTAAATAAATAGATATTAAAAGTGAAGCAAAAATTAGTTTATAAGTTTATCAATTGATAAATGCAAAAAAATATAGGTTTTCATTTCTCGTAAAAAACACAGGAAAACGTTTTTTTCAAGGATTTTATTCACTCATCATATTTCATTTAAAATTTAAACTGCTGATCCCTTCATCTGCCGTTTCTAAAACAAAAATGTCATCTATCTCTTTTTTATCAACTTCAACAGAAGTGTTATCAGATCTTGTGATCCCACTTTTTGTTCTATCTTGATTTTTTGTAATTTCCATTCTTGCATCAAACATTTTATTTTTCGTTTGCAAAATATTTTTTTATCAAAGTTTACATATTAATTTCTTGATGCGTCACCTTTTTCATCAAGCTTGTGATCTTTCTCTCTTTCCCTTTGTGGAATAGTGTTCACTTCCCGTTCCGGAAAACAGGAATGCCGTTTTTTTTCGAAAATGGCTGCTGGATGGGAACTATACGAGAAGTGAACACTATTCTGGAATCAAAACTTTGCCGAATAAAAATTCTTTTCTTGAATTCCTTTTATAATTAAATTTCGAGGGCATTTTGTCACTCATGCAATTATGAGTTGGGCACTCACTTCAAATACTCAAGTTCACACCTTTACAGGAGATAAATTTTAAAATGAAAGATGTAACACTTTTAAACGTGTTAAAAAAGTTAAATTTAGTGTTTTAAGAACGATAGAAAGAGAAATAGTTAAAAAAACAAAAAAGAAGAAAAAAATAGTGAATTTTTTTTAAAACCACACAAACAAAATAATTTTTTTTTTACAATGTTAGCTAGAAAAAAATTACACAAAAAAGAAGGGAAAAATACACACATATACAAAACAGGTGGGAGACAGTTTCATCGCTGCTACCACTAATGTATCTTCGGCTCCCGGGGCCGGAAACACCCCTTACCATCTTCATCAGTCATTCCCCCTACGGCATCACGAAATAAAACAAATGATAAATTTTCTTTATTTTTATTTTCTCCATTATTTGGTAAAGCTTCGTTGTATTAGTGATAACAATGACAAAATTATTTCAGTGGATGATTTTATTCTTGTTTATGTATGGTTTTAAAGGAAGTTGTTAATATTAATAACAAAAATAATAATTGACGGGGAATTGCCCCCCCCCCCCTTTTGATGAAGTTCTTGATTCTCATCCATGTTTTTAAATAGTTTTCGAAAATGGGATTTATAAAATTGATTGCTAAATTTAATTGTCTAAACTATTTAGGCTGAACAAGATTTTGTTGGAAAAAAATGCAGCATGTTTGCAAAAGATAATGCTGGAAAATATGGGGTATGCGCAGACCCCGGTAATGGTCAAGAATCTTATTTTCAACCTTTTGGAGTCAATAAAGAAACTGGAGCTGGTTCATGCGGCGTCACAGAATGTGGTTTGGAACGTGTTAGAAAAAGAAATCCAGTTGCCCTTGCTCGAAAGATTTTGAAAGTCATTGAAAATGAAGAAAATTGTAAGAAATTTATTATACTGTCTCACATTATATTAGATGACTTTTAATTAAATTTTTAGCAAAAGAAGTAGAAGTATTAATTGATGTATTAAGCAAGGCTAAAACCTATTTCGGAAATAAAATGGATACTGTAAGATACTTCGACAAATCATTTGTCACAAATGTCATTTAATGTTTTATAAATTGTAGGATTATGCAGCATCATCCAGATGTTCAATCAAATGTCAAGGTGACTATGAATTTTTGTGTGACAATAAACAACTTTGTGATTTGGTTAATAAAAAATGCTCTTTATCAATAACCGAATGTTACACAGAACTTGATACATTGCTTACAAAGTATAAACTCCAAGATTATATTGATGACATTTTTGTATTAATTGAAGTTTATACTGCTGATGAAAAGATTTTTGCATTGCCTGAAGAATAATTTCCACAATTTGGACATGAATGAGTTTGTTTTTGAAATTGATACTTTGTATAAGCTTTTACAATTTTAAAAAGTGCTTAATCTTTTTGTATCGTATATTATTGCTGAAGACGATAAATGATTATCAAAATTAATTTTCAAACTGTCACCATTCCAATAATTAACATCTAAAATTCAAATAACTTTATGTAAATCTTTTAATAGAATAGAAAAGCATTTTTATTGTTAAAAAAATATTCATTTTTTGTTTTGTAAAAAATCCGTAAAAGGCAATTTTCTTATTTTTGTCGATTGCTACAAGGAAGTCAGCAGAAAAAAATTTCAGAGAAATGATGATGTCTTTGCTCTTGCTCATTGCAGATATTAATCATTTTTGAACAAAATATGATATTTCTATATTTTAAATAAAATAACTATTCATTTTTTTAAGCATTCTGTTTAAAATACAAAAACATATTTTAATCATAAAATCGTTATGTTTCTCGCTTATTATTATTTTATTTTATATCACAAATCTGAGAAAAAGAAATCTTTTTGTTTACATGTGAAAGATTGCAAAGATATGTATAAGCAAAAATATTATGTTAAGAAAAAATTCAAACCCCCCCCCCCCCCCCCCACAGTTTTTATAAAAAGTTTTCCCTTGAAAACTGTGGTGAGAGAAAAATGTAACATCAAAAGGTTAAAAAAATTACATTTAATTTTTATTGATTAGTTGCATTAATTATTTTAAACGTCAAAAATGTAGTATCATGAAAACTTGGCGGTATTTAACAAATAAATGAATTCTTTAAATTACAAAAAAATTGTTATTATTATTTGAGAAAAATTCGAATCACTTATAAATTATAAAAAAATTATTTATTACTCATGTCATTGGGAATTTACAACTCAGTGGATTTTTTTAATATTCAAAATTCTGATTGTTTTTGAATCTATAAGATTTCTGGGAATTGATGAAATATTACAAAACTTCAAGTTTAGTTTATTCAAGTGGAATAGCCTTGAAGATGTAATTGATCCAAAAGCATTTTCATGGATATTATACAAAGCAGAGCAATTATTCAAGCTAAGAGTCGAAAGTTTGGGAAAGTTACAAAATGCACAGTCAGAAATTTGAGTAATCTTTTTTGAAACATCCAAATAAAGATTACGCAATGAATTACTGTAAGTAGAGTTATCATATCCTAAATAAGAAAGGTTCGTATCTTGTAGAAAAAAAGTTTGTAATTTTGGTAATTTGCTTATTGATTGAGGTATTACGATTAGAGGATTAGATGATAAATCTAATAACGAAAGGCTACTAAAAATTGATTGTTAAAAATTATAATGATGTAAATGGAATATAACTTACGTTAAATTACAAAATGTATCAATATTCAATACAGAGATGTTGCAAGACGATAAAGAAAGCCATTTCAAATGTTTCAAAGATTGTTGAAATATGTTTTTGTTTATATCGTTTCCGATATCAACGTTTTGATCCAACTTTAAATGCGTAAGCCTTTTCATGTTACTAAAAGTTTCGGATGATAATCTAGAAATGCGATTGCCAGTTAAATCTAAATTCAGTAGAGTAGATCCGATATTTTTGGTTAAACTTTTTCCATCAATAAATTGTAAACCGGAATTGAGGATTTCCAATGATTTTAGTTGAATAAATATATCAAAAATTGGGATTTTGATATCTGGCAAGAATACATTAATAATTTGTAGATACTGAATGGAATCTTTATTTTCAGCAAAATTTGTTTCCTAAAATCAGCATTCCTCATTAGACAAAAAAAGAAGATTTTTCTCTAACATTTAAAAAATATTCGCTAAAATTCAAAAAAACATTTTTTTTGTGTTTGAATTCTGATTCTGCGAACTTGGCCTCCTTATGTTTTGAAAAATTTGATACTGGCGTTTTAAGGTTTTTTGATTTACATTGAACAACATTTGTCGTAAACTTGCATTCGAAATCTAAAATGTTTATCATCCTTTTATTTTTTAAATTCATGAATTTCTAACCTTTTTTGATTGGAATAAAAATCATTTTGTTACTTTTATTTTGATGCTCAAACAAATTGTTGAGAACAAAGCAAACACCGCAGCATAACCAAACTGACTGCAAAATAAAATAAAAAATATTTCTTGAAACCATTTTTTAGTGTTTGTTAGATAAAAATAAGTATATATACTATATTTGTTTCTTCTGTATTAATTTAGGAGAATCAATCATAAAAAAATGAACAACACATTTTTTTATCAATTGTTCAAATCTGGCAAAACGCACAAAAATTTATTTCCTCTTCGAGAGGAATAACTGTTTTTGCAGGCCGAAAAACTCTATGAAAGAACTGCAACCAAATAAACTGACCTCTGCGGTGTACAAACAAACGATCATCGTATTAAGATAATCTTGTATTCATTTTAGAAAAGAAACCGCATATTTTTACAGAAGAAAAAATAAGTGGTTTTCATTCAAAACTGATTTGTGTTCAACAAATTTTTATTTTATAAGAATTTCAATTTTTGGTTCACCCGGAAATTGTGGAAGGTCTATTTTTGTGTCATACTTTCCATCATATAAATAGTCATTGTTCGTTTATTTCAAATGATTGCTTACAGGTTTTTTGACTGAACTATGTAATAATACACCATTTGAACATTAATGGTTTTGGTTTAAAATTGCTGTTTGATAATTTTCTGCTACAAATATGTGCAAAAAAATGAAATTATTGCATCATTCTTACAAGCATATGTTGAACTGAATGGTTTTATTTTGCAAATCTTATTCTCAGAAAAAACCATTGCGCTTAGAATTGTTGTTTGAGTGTCGGAACTCTGATTTTGGTGTTAAACTAAGGTTGTTCATTTCCCTCTCCCGGGAAATTTCCCGGGAGATTTCCTGATTTTTTGCGGGAAATGGTTCTGATTTCCCGGGAAATCTACAGTAATATTTTATGTTTTTACATTAAACATTTAAAAACGGGATAAATATGCAATAAAAACACTGTTAATAGTCAAAAATGATTAATTTGAGTATTTTACAGTCCTTTTATAGGTTATAAAATTAATTTTGGTAAAATATTACTGTAGCTTGGAATACTGTAGCTCCAGGAAATTTCCCGCCTTTTTTCGATTTCCCGGGAAATGAACAACCCTATGTTAAACGTATGATTAATTTTTAGAAGCATGTCTACAAAACGTGCAGCAGTTTTATTAACAAAAGATCGTGGCTTTTTATCATCAAAAGAACTTCAAGATGGTCAATATAATACCATCAATTTGAATTATCATAAAAATTGTGATGGAAACGTTAAAGTTTTGCATTCTGAAACCATTTCAAATGACATTCCAAAAAGTAACGGTAAAAACAAAATAAATGCGGCAGTCCTATTTTTTGTCCAAAAATTAGAAGAGATAATTTTTTCTTTTAAATGAGATTATTGTTTTCAAAATGTCATCTGATCCTTTTGTTTTTGGGGACTGCAGCTTACACCGATGAATGGTAGGTTTTGTTGATCTGGAAAGAAATGTTTCTAATTTATGGAAGAAAAATGACATCTCAAAATCACTCTCGAAATTGTACATGCAAGAATGGAATCAAGAAAAGAAAGAAAATAAATGGCGAAAGAAGAGTGAAATGAGCAATAGCACCTTATCCCTTCATATTGCAGCATATGAAAATGGAATTGAAAGCCAAAATGTTGATCGTTCTTCGGGAAAAGGATTCGAACAAGTAAATTATTTTACTTGTTCGAATTTATTCATTCAAGAATAAATTTTTACAGGAAAAAATTGCAAGTAAAACTTTGAAGAATGCATTTGATTTTCCTCGACAATTTCAAGAATCAATGAAGCCAGGAATGATGCAATTTAAAACATCACAAAAATTATTGAATTTAAAAGGAACAGGTGGGAGACAGTTAAAGTTGGAAATAATTTTGAAGATTTTTGAATTTTGAACTACAATAGAATCTCAATTTCGTGGGTCCTTTTCGAAATTTATACAGTCAATCTGAACCCTTATCGAAAATATAATCTTTAGTTCCCTGACACATAGTTCCCAAACACTTACTTCAAATATATTTAAATAGTTTTGTTACAGTAATTTATAGACCATAAAAATAATTTCCGCAAGAACATTGACAGCCATTGAAAATTTTAAAATTAGCTTGATGGCAATGTGTTCTACCATGCCAATGTTCTATAAATTTCAACAAGCTTGTTCACATAAATGCGTATTTAATTATTTTTAATTTATACCATAATCTTTTTAGAATTTTCGATCATGGCAAGCTTGGAACGAAGCAAAACAGCAATTACTGCTTTTCGTCGTATTGTTTCTGAATTGAAAAAAGCTAAAAAAGGTGTAAGTTTTTCTTTAATATGTTTTTTTTAAAAGCTTAAATTGAAATTATTCTTTTAGTCTCTTTCTCGAGATTCACCTGAATTTCGTTTTATTCTTGATCAAATGCGTAATCATCAAGTTACACAAAAACTAAATTGTAAATCACCAAATGAAATGGAACATTTAGCAGATACTTATGCGACATATTTGAATTCTACTCGTTTCCTTGCTGAACTTCAAGAACGATATCGTGGTGGTGAACGAAGTGTATCAGAAAGTGCCAATCTTGTGGGATTACAACTTCCAAAAGAACCATGTCAAAAAGAAACAATGGAAAAATTTAAAGCAACATATTCAAAACCAAAAGAAAAGTAATCTTTTTTTGCTTCATTTCAACTTGTTATTGTAGTTGTTAGAACTTTGAGTAAGCAATGGTATGGTTTTTTTATTTGTTGTGTGATGTTATTATTAGATAGTTTTAATAAAAGGTAATGCAAAACAATACGATATTTAAAATTCAAAAAAATTTATTTGAAATACAATAGTATTTAATTTGTACAGTATCGTTGCAAAGATTTTTGACAATATTTATAAAATTAATATAATTTTTTTCTACTGAGCTTTAAAATCAGCTAATTTTTGTCTTGTTTCTTCTGTGCTGCTTGTGTCTGATAATACTTGTTGTGGGGCAAGCATAAGAACCACAGGTTTGTTCGTTGTTTGTACCTGTAAAATTACAGTATAGTTTTAACATGCTTTAGCGAACTGATAAAACTTACTGAATTTGGCATTTCTAGTTGAGTTGAAGTAAAAGCAATTTTATTTTTTGTTTTCTCAGGTAGCAGTAAATCGATACATTCTTGATGGTCAGGTATTACTTCAGACATGATGACAATAAAAGAATTTTTAAAAGGATAGTTCTCTTTTCTTTCAAGTAAATTTTTTATTCAGGAAGTTAACAAAGTAAAACCGGAAGCTTGAGTTAGAAAGTTTACAGATAAGAATGCCGGCCAGCGGCGGCCCTTTAAGAAACCAATGAACTGGACAAAAGAAGAAAGAAGTACGCTTAAAAATGGAATGTCGGTAAAAGAAGAAAAATTTTTTTATTCCTTTCCCAAAAACGGGAAAAGCACAACCCACTTACACCAGAAAAAAAACTTTAAAGGCAACAAACTTTTTTTCTTAGTTAAAAAAAGGCAATGTCACAGAATTTGCCAGGAAAAAAATGTTGTTGCCTCCCGGGAGTTGCCGTCTATTGCTGGCACATTTAGTCATGCTTAGTTTTAAGCCCAAAGTCTTAGGAGATAGAATGGTTTTTCTTTCTTCTTCTTTCTTTCATTCTCTTCTCAGATGTAAGCAATTTTTTTTGAAATTTTTTTATGGTATTACAAGGGAATGAAATTGATTGTTGTTTCTTTGTTGCTTTTGCAAAATTAACAATATTGGCATTGCTTTTAAATTAAATTGTTTTTTTATTTTGCGCAAAAACAATAAAAAAAGAGAAGAAGACGGAAGTTTTAAAAAAAGCCTTTATTTGCATAAATTCCTTTTAATTCTTTCTTTTTTTCTATTTTTTTGTCATTAAAAAAAGAATAGCTAGCTATAAATGTTTAATTTGGCATTTTGTGATTGGAATACATGGTGCATCTTCTCCACTATCAGCTCGAACATACCCATCAATGCATTCACACCGTTGATGTCCACATTCAGATGGCGTGACAACACCCTATAAATTCAATGTACAATATCCCTTGAGAATTATTTCAAAATATATATTTTTTTGATTTTCACTCATATGATGGAGTGTCTCCCTTTTTTATGTAAATCCAATGTGTAGTTATTTATTTGTTACTTACCGTATTAGCTGTATAACATGTTATTGGTACTAATGGAACGCAGTCTTTTAAATTTGAAAAAATTGGGCATGAATCTGTTTGTCCTTCTCGAGATTTTACAAGTTCAACAATATCTCCAGGGCCCTCTTCACCTGATCCTTCTTCAATGAGTTCAGGGGTTGTTGGAGGGAATACAGGTGCGCATTCATCAACAGGAATGCATCCATCAGCAATGTTTTCACTAGCTTGTACAAATCCATGTTTACAAGTACATTGCTTAGGTCCACAGCCCTTTTCTTCACATTTTGTTTCAAAATTTTCACATGTTCGGGGACCACATTTATTTGGACATGCATCATAAGCTGCGAATTCAGGGCAACTTGCAGAAATGACTTCCACTTAAATTTTATGTTTAAACCTTTTTTTTCATCAAATAAAAAAGCCACAAACTTTCATTTAATTCTTCCAAAGTTTTTTGTTCACATGATTGAATTGTAATACAAATTCCTTCATCATTGTCCCAGAGAAAACCATCATTACATTCACATCCTTCACTGCAATGCTCAAGTTCTAAACATGAATAGGTTTCATTTAATTTTTGGCATGTTTTTGAGCATTTCATCAAACATTCACTGTAATGCATATTTGACGGACATTCAACAGATTCTGTAAATACGCATTCACCCAAAACACAATCTGTATCAATAACTTAAATTATCAAATCTTAAAGAAATATAAAACCAAAATACAAAAATAACAAACTTGTGCAGTCATCACTTGATTCACATCTTTGTGGAAATGATAAATCTGCTCCACTTCCATCAACATCAGTATTTTCTGCTGTCAATGAATGAAAAAGTAAAATTAATAATAAAACTTTAAAAAACATTATTCATTTATAAAAATGACAGCTTTTTAGTGTCGTTGAAAAAAAGGCAAAATTTAAAGCTATATTTTACACACCTGTTATTGTTCTTGCCACATTCAATTTGTCTGTGTTCACGGCAATTGTTATTTTGCCACAAGAAAAGATTTTTTAAATGCAACAAATAAGTTATCCATGTTCTTTTCATTCTTTCAATGAAAAGAAGAATTCTTATTTTATATGACACAGCTTTTCATATACATTTTAAAGTTATCAATGAAAGTTTTCTAATATTACAGTATACTCTTGTAAAAATTGTTTTCGCTTTTTTATACAAATTAGCTTTTTGGGATTAAACACGGTTTATGGAATGAATTGTTTATTAAAAAGCATTGCGACATTGATAATTCACATAATACGGTAAAAGAAATTTTAAAAAAAACATTGAAAATTTAAAAAATGTTATCTCCATGACGATGATGAACCGGGTGCAGAAGTCATATAATCATCTGAAGGAGATGAAATCATATTGTGATTTCGTTTCCTTCCACCTTGAGCACCTATTTCACCAATTTTTGATACAAAAATTCGAGATCTTGATGCACATAAATCTTCGTTTCGTTTATCAAATTCTTCATTTGTATCAGCATGAAAAAAGATATGGTGCCCGGGGATATCCTTTTCTTTTTCATGTTCTGGCATTGTTGTAATACCAAGAGTAGTTCGAATTTTTTCTTCTTCAATTTCAGGAAAATGTAATAATTCTTCATAGACATATACCTCTGGAGGCTCCCATCGAAGATATTCATCATGCAAAATAATTCGATTTGGATGTTTTTTCTGTTTTTCCATGTGATTTAAAATAATATCCCAATCAAATTTAAATTGTATTTTTTCTCTATAAATATGACTTTTCTATATTTTCTTTTCATTCACAAAAAAAATAAACAAACTTTGCTCTTTTAATTTTCATAATTTTTTCTTCGAGTAAAACTTTAACAATAAATTTTGCGCCAATTCCAGTTAAACTTTGATAAAGTCTAAGATTGAGATCAATATTTTCTAATCGAGTTCCACGTTTAAGTTCTTCATTGCAATGACTGAATGTTGCTTCATAAATTGTTTCCAAAATATATTTGTAATAGATGAGATCCGCACTTTCGGATAATGGAAATTCAGGACCACCTGGAACATGTTCAGTTTTGCTTAATAAAAAGCCTAAAATTATTTAATTTGTTTAACATTTTAATTAAAGTAATTTTCTTACTAAAATCAATTAAAAGTCTTCCATATCCTTTTCCTTGAAAGCATGGGAGCACCAATAAACAGCAAAGATTACAAGAAGTATGCTGATATTTTTGTTTAGAAAAATACCCAATAAATCTGTATTTTCCATTGTCAAGAACTTCATATAATACATAAAAACAAAACGGCTCAATATCATACTGTAACTGTTTATGCCCAATAAAGCATCGACCAATTTGGCAAAGTCGAAGAGCAAATGAGCTGTCATAAAAGCCATCAGCTTCACGAATAACAAATTTTTTCTTCATATCACGATAAATCTCTTTTCCGGCTAAAGGATCAGGGATGCAACGTTCCTAAAAAACTATTGCATTTTACTAAGAATACAAAAGTAATAAAAACTAACATAATGTCGATCAAGGGTATCTCGATCAGAGAAATATCCCACACATTGATCACACACAAATAAAGTGTCACACACTTGAACATTTTGATAGAAAACGCATTTTTGTTCAATTTCCATTTGTTTACCAGAAATATAAATGTATTTTGGTTGTGGTTGAACTCCATGTGTTTCATCAAGTTTATTTCTCATCTTCTAAAATGTATTACAAGCTTCAGAATTTCAATAGAAATAAAGTTTTAAATATGCTCCTTACATTATCTTCTTCCTCAAAATGAGCTTTTAAAAGTTTTGCTTGATCTGGTGGTGCTGCAGCAATGATATCCTTTTCACTTAAATACACTTGTGGTGGGTCTTCCTCCATCTACAAATATATAAAGTTTAAAAATCGACAAAAGTTTGATAAATATAAAATATGTTGCTCGTGTTTAACGAGATATTGAAAAAAATTACTGTAGATAAATTAAAAAACGAAAGAATTTATTTAAATAAAACAGAAATTTAAAAAAAACCAATTCTTGCATAGAGACCGTATGAAAAAAAAAGTAAAGAACACATAAATAAAATGATAACGAAGAAGAAAATCTTTCACCGTTTCGAACATGTATGGAAAAAAAAGAGGAAAGAATAATGAAAGCTCAAAATTAAATTATTTGTTTTTGATATGAATAATTACCAATATTTTCACAACATTTACATTTAAGATATATATTAACAAAAAGAAGGAAAAAATATATTATGGGAGGATTAATGCTTTGTTAAAGGATGAATTTCAGTGTAATCACTTTTTCCTTTTGACATATCATTCGTTGCAGCATTTGGTGGATGATGCTTTGAGCCTTTACTTGTTGCAGTTGGTTCAATGCTTTTGTAATTATCATCGTCGCGAAAATGTGCTGCAACCGGTGATAATTGCGGGGAAGGCGGTTGAGGCTTTTCACTGGTTTTTAATAATGGCGCCTAAAATACTTTTGTATTTATACCTAAAAACACTCTTTACTAAAACATACTTTTAATTGATGATCTTTAAGCTCAAATGTTTCAACGTATTTACTGTCATCTTCATCCTTTTTTTGCCATTCTTTTTCCAATTCAACTTGCTTTTTATTGAATTTTTCTCGCTGTTTATCTCTTTCTTTGATCTGTTTCTTTGTTAAAAGTGGTGGATTATCAGGGATTTTTTCACTTGGGGGTAAATCTTGTAATGTAAGGATTTTAAATTTTTCACCATTTTCATCTTCTCCAAGTAAATTATCAATGTCCATTCCGCCTTCCCCGTTATTATTAGGGGCTCCAAATCCACTTTTATAATATTCCAGATTTTCATCATTTTGCATTCTTTCCAATTCTTGAAGCATTGTATGCTTTCGTGCATTTTCTTCTTCTTCATTATATGTAAAATCATAATCTTCATCTTCGATATCATTGAAATTTGTCATAACAAAAGATCTTTCAAATACTTTCATCTAAATTTTTAAAAAAAATTATATTTTTTGTAACTTATTTTAACTTTTTTAAACTTACGCCTTCTTCTCGACCAGGTGGATATTCTTTGAAGCTGGTATCAATGGTATTTCTCAAATATAATAAAATTTGATAGAAAGCTGGTCGATCTCGTGGATCATATCTCCAGCAAATTCTCATTAAATCATACCAAAAATCTGGGCATCCAACTGGACGAATAAGAATATTTCGTCGAACTCCAATATAATTATATACTTGATCATTTCCAAGACCGGCATATGGTTGTTGTCCCAATGTAAGCATTTCATATATTACAATACCGTATGACCAAACATCAGATTTAACTGTGAATTTTCCATCTTTCAAACTTTCTGGTGCCATCCACCGAACTGGCATTAATCGTTTTCCAGCTGGTTTATAATATTCGTGATAATAAATATCTCTTGCCATCCCAAAATCACCAATTTTTACTGTTTCATCATTTGCAACCATACAATTTCTTGCAGCTAAATCTCGATGACAAAATTTCAGTGATTCAAGATATGCCATTCCATCAGCAATTTGTGCCGCCCATTTAAAATAGCTTATCATTGTTGGCAATGGGGCATTATTGGTATTTTCTTCAGAATTTGGCCGACGTGCTCGTAAATAATCTCTTAAATTTCCTTGATCCATCATTTCCATCACCACAAGAACTGGCTGTCCTTCTGATACCACCCCATACAGTTTAACAATATATGCCGTATTGAATTGTTTCATTACAGATGCTTCAATTAAGAAATGTAATCGTTCAGCATTACTGGCACATTCCGGAATTGTTTTAATTGCACATCGACCAAATTTCACACCACAAACTGATGTAAGATTCAAGCCTTCTCCGAGATATACTTTTCCGAAAGTTCCTCTTCCAATTTCATCATACATTTTAAGATCTTCACGTCGAAGTTCCCATTCATCTGTTCGATAAACATCCAGTTGTGTAATGTATTCAGGATTTGCGGAAATTGTTTGTCGTAAATATTCTTGAACTTTTTTACCAAAATGTCGTTTATAATGCCGATATCCAAGTGCACTTCCAACAGCAACAATTACAATAAGTGCCAAAAGAATATACAATACTTTATCCCATGTAAGCCAACCAGGAACATAAATTTCAAACAAATCTTTGATCACAACTTTATCACTCACACCTGCCAATGAAACAGTTCGAACTTCAAGAGTATAAACGCCATTGCTTAAACCAGGTACGAGAACTCCTTTATTTTTGATAAAATCTGCTTTTCCAATGCATCGATCTGATTGTGATTCTTCATTTTCACGTCCAATTCGAAAACGGAATCCCAAAAGTGCACCATTTGGATCATCAGGAAGTTTCCAATTAATTATTCGACTATCACCATTTTCGGTTCCATTTGCAATATATGGATGAACTTTAATTGTATTCTTATCAACAATATCATTTTCAGCTAAAATTAATTATATTTTTTAAACTCGGAAAAACATTTTTTCATTTAAAACTCACGAATTGGATCAGTACGAACAAATCTAGATGATGCTTGTTTGGAGCAATAATTTTCAGGAGCTGTAACATCTTGACATGCGACAACTTGAATATGATATTCAGTAAAATGAACAAGCCCGGTAATCACTATCCGAGTGGATGTAACATTGTAACGTCCAGAAGTAACATTTTCATTGTGAATTGTTGGCCAAGTTTGCAGTTCTGTATCTTCATCATCATAAACTTCATTAGGCTTGAGGGGTTGTTTCGCTTGAAGAATGCTTCGAATTGTTCTTGCTTTTGAAGTACTTTGTTCATTTACGTTTTCACCTTCTTTTGATCCGTTTGGCCTAAAAAAGTGTTACTTCAATCTACAGTAACCAAATGAAATTACAAGATAGAAATATGTAAAAAAAAAGTGGGTAATTTTTTTGATAGCGGAGATAATTTTAAAAAAAGAAATCTGAAGCTGTTTTGTAAAATCACAGAAACTTGAAAGTTACAGTAAGAAAAAGAAGAAAGTAATGAAAATGTTTTTTGGTGAATTGAAAATTAAGCATAACATAGGAATTAAGGGTGCGCTGAAAGAAGAAGCGAAAGAAAGAATAGTAAAAAAAAATACTGAACAAAAAAGTGCATTTTTTTGGTTGATTACTTTTTCTGTGGTATTTGAAATTCTAATCTTTCTGCAGATTGTTCAAAGCTGTGCAAAATTGCTCGATGTGAATTTCGATGACGAATTTTTACTTGTCTTCGAAATCTTTTTGTTGCTTGCTGTTGTGGTGGTGATGATGCTGCTGTTTTATATCCTTCAGGAATATATCCAGCACAATGAAGTGGATCATACGATACTGCGCAGCTGTTAACAAAATGGGTATGTGTTTAAAAAAATTAATTAAAGCAAAAAAATAGGTACATTTAAAAATTAATCCCAAATAATGAAATTAAAATATTATTACTGATATTATAAAAATCTTATTAGTTCATATGCGAAATTGGGGGGAAAAGGATATAGAGGTTAGTTTAAAGCTTTAAACATTAAAGCCACTGCAAACATTTTTTTTTAAAATTAGTTTTTGGGGTAAAAAACTTTCATTAATTTTACAAAACCTAGATAATTTCGCCATTAAAAAATATATTTTTTATATGGCGTTTATCGACTTCAGATGGGAAAAGCATAATTCTAAGCTTACTGTTGTACGAACACTATATTTTGAACAGCATTTTCGAATTTTGCTTTTTCATCTTCATCTTCTGCATTAATATCACCACTTCCAATGCTTTCCAATAATTTATCTTTTACAGTTTCTTTCACATCAGCGCATTTACAACATCCTTTATCAGCAGGACAGGTATTTTCTGCAGTGCTACTACTAACATGGGATACTGTAGTTGATGCAACAGATGATGAAGGCTTAGCTAAAATTGCAAATTTGAAAATTAATTTATCACAAACATATACACATACGAATATTTCCACATGGATCTTGATTAACAGTGCCAATACTTTTTGCATTCCAAATTACCATATAATGTGTGATAATTCCATTTTCTTTAAGTGGACGATCCCATTCAAGAATAATTTTATCAGGGCCTTTTGAATCATGCCGTTTTAATCTTGGCATATCTGGAATTGAAAAGTATGTTTTTGCAAAACCAATTTTTGAAATTGCATTTCTTGCACCAGGATGATGGACAGTTTTTGTTTGAACATAAAATGCATAAATGCTATTGGCATCCAAATTTTCAATCCATTCTGTTTGATTTTCTTTTGAATCATCTTTATCATCAGGGACGAATTTCATTTTCCATGAATCCGCACATGCCGATCTATCATCATCAATTTGCATTTTAGGATCAATTTTATCAACCTTTTTATAATAGATTAAATATCCGAAGAATTTTCTTTGATCCATATCGGTAGTGTTAAACTTTTTCCAAGATAATACAAAAAAGACATTTGTAACTGATGCAACTTCAACATGGAGTGGAACCTCTTCACAAATTGCTTTTTCTCCGTTACTGTATTTTGAGATATCATTATCGGTGACATTTTTCTCTAATCCAACATGGGTTATAAATTGCATAATTCGGTTGTAACAAAGTTTTGGATTATTTTGGAAGCTTACAAGTCCATTCTTAATTTGAATATTTTGTTCAATATCAGCACTAAATAATTGTCTCAAATTTTCCATTTCAAATACTGCTAATGCATAACGATTATTGTAAAGTTGTTCGCCTTGAATGACTTGAAGATTTTTAAACATATGTAACGAGGTCAAAGCTGGCCAGAATCGAACTGATAGATATCTGGAAAAAAAGATTATTTAATAGCTATGAAATATTTTTTAAATACCCAGTGATTTCTCTAATATTTCCCAATGCTTCTGTAAATTTTTCAGCTTTTGCAACTTGTCCTCCAATTTGAATACTAATATCCAAATTTCCATCAATAATATTACATTTTGAATATTTCATTGCTTCTCCAATTGAATCAATGGTTGTTCCCCGACATCTTCGTGGACAATATCCTTCACAGATAACACAATTTCGAGGATTTGAGGGATCTAAATAGGCAAATTTTAAAGGAATAACTTAAACTGATAGAGGTATTATACCTTCTTGATAACCATCAGGACAATCATAATGACATTTTCCTTGAAAAGCTTTCCATTGCATTTTTTCATCTTGTAAAGTGGATTTTACAGGAAGCTTTTGATGACATCCAGCTTCAGTAACACATCGATTATTCATGTATTCAAACATTTCTGGAGGGCATTTATCAACGCATACACCATTTAACTCATAATCTCGACAAGCATAACAAGATCCAGGATCATCTGGAACTTCACATCCGCCTAGACATGCTGCATGACATTTTTCTCCTGTAACACTACAACCAGGGCCAATGGTATTGTTAGTACCTTTATGATGTCGACAATCTAAAAAGATAATTGGCTTTTATTCTATAAAAAAATTAAAGAAAAATTTACAGAATTGACAAGTCGTTGTATTCCAACATGACAGTACTCCATCAAATTTTTGACATCTTTCTGGATGTTCAACTTTGCAACCAAATTTATCTTGACATGTTTCCATATCCTGATTTGTTTCAGCAAAAGTAACTCCACCTCCACTTTGATCAACCATAACATCTCGAATTTTTCCAATTAAAATGTTATCCCAATTTATAAATCTTGTATAACAAAGTTTTGGATTATCCATAATTCGAACACCACCATTTCGAATAATTGTAAGTTTATCAAGGCCAAGATATCTTAAATCTTCATTTTGATAAATAACTAATGCATAATTCATAATTAATGATTGGCCACCAATAACACGAAGATTGGGAAAAATTCTTCCAAGATTTGTTAAACCATTTACATTAAAAACAAGCATAGAACCGGTAATTTCTCTTAAATGCTTAAATACAGGAAATTGATCATCTGTTATGCCAGGGGTAGTCATCATAGAAATGGATAAATCCCCATCCAAAATTGTACATTCCAAAAATACATCCCATCCATCTTTCACAGATTTATGTTTAAAACCTTGCATAGGAGAATTTCTTAAGTCAATGGAAAAGCAATGCCTTTCTTCCCATGCATTAACTTTCTGAAAAACAAAGTACTTTCTTAATTGGTTTAAAATTACGAAAAAAAGAAGATATGTAACTAACCAAAAGTAAAGCACAAAATGTGATTAATACAAAGTGCCATGGCGATAAAACCCGCATTTTTAATTGATCACTTTATATTATCTACTGCGATTAATTATGATATTATAACTTTCACCCATAATATAAATCTGAAAAAAATCTTTTTATCGTTACCAAAAGACATATTAATTTTTAAAAAGATGATATAAATTTTTTTTAAAAAAAGTATTAATTTTGTAATCGTCAATAAAACTGATATTATTACATCGGATTAAAGAGAATAAAAGAAAGGTGAATGCCGCAAGTAGTAGGAGCTTAAATATCTTAGCAACGAAAAAAAGGGATTTATCTTCTTTTTTTTCAAAAAAGGACTGGAATAATTCATTCCTTTTTTTGGTCTAAGATGTATTTACATTTACATGGTTTTAAAATAAAATATTTTTAATCAAAAAGGGTGAGAATTGTTGTTACAAACGGAATACAAAATATATTGTAGACAAAAATTTAAGAAATGCTCTTCACTAAAAACAAAAAAGTGTCAAACATTTGTAAAAAAAAGAATATCAAAAAAACTTGGGTATTTTTTAAGCATGAAAAAACAACAGTTCATTCGTTCGTTTTGTTTACCAAAAGCTCAACGGAAAGGAAAAGAAAGAAAAGAAATGGAAAAGAAGAGGGGGAACACTTTGGCGCAGGCAGTAGTAGCAGCCGAATTCACAAAAACATCACTTGCAATAATAAAGACTGCCCTTCCTCTTCTTCTTTTTTCTCTCGTTACCGATCCATAATAGAAAATATAGTTGCGGTTTATATAGATAGATTTTTTCTTGATTGCTTGTAACCGATTTAATATTCCTTTCTTTTATTACAAAATTTTTATTTTTTAGTTTATTTTCCCATTACAAATCATCAACCATTTTCCCATGAGAAAAAAAGGTAAAGCAATTCAATAGAAGAAAAATAAAGAAAGAAGAAAAGAAACCAAAAGAGTAAAAGGCAATTTTTTTTATATTTGACTTAGAAGCCATTTAAATTCGTTTTTCTTTTCAACATTGTGTTTAGTCTTTCTTCTTTTTTCAGTTTCATTAAATTCTTCTTTCACATAAATTACGTTTTATAAAATGACACCCTTTCATTAGCATTCTGTTTTCAACAAATGTTAATAATTTTTTTTCTTTCAATGGAAAAAAGATAAAAATACACTTTGCAAATATGAAAAAAAATTTTGCAAAAAAAAATATCAAATCGTTATATTGTCATGAGAACAATTTGATACAATTCAATTAATAACTTGAAATGACGTTATGAAGGCCAAACCATTACAGTTAGAAAAAAGAAACATAATGGAAGTTAATTTACTTTAAAAATGTTAAAATATATTTTAAAATCAATTCTACAGTACACCTGAGCAAAAAATAATTGAGTATTGTCTGGCACTGTTAATAAGACAAAATGTTTTTTTCATTTTTTTACAAATGTGGTTCATAAATTAAATGACAGAAAACCAAGCTTTCTTTAAAGAGTACCAGAAAACGTGGTTGCGAGTGGGGAAATACTGGTAACAGGCTTCAAATTATGGTTATCCTTTTTTGCACCTCTCACCCGGTGTTTTTCCTCCGGTGAGAAATGCAAAAACACTGTACCGAGTGAAGAGTGCACCATTTTCTGTCATTAAAAAATCTAAATCATTTTTATTTTACCTAACAATATATTGATATGCAAAAAGCATTATAAATATGGCACCATAGAAGAAAAAAAGAGATATTTTAATTATAATTCTAAATTATTCATAACGATCTAATGGATATTCATTGCCGTATTTTTTAAGATGAGCTTGAAGTTCTTCTTTCTGCCGTTTAAGATGTGGTGGAAGTTCTGCATATACGTCATTAAACAATTCATCAATGGGAGCAAATTTAACTTTTTCAGCATCATTAAAAGCTTTGAGAATCTTTTTACGAATTTCTGTATTCCATGCTTTTTCTTCTTCTTCATTCCACCATCCCTTCTTTTCAAGATAGCGACGGAACCGATTGATGGGTGAATCATTTGCTTGCCATTTTTCGACCTCTTCTTTTGAACTGCAAAAAAACTCATAAAAAACCAACTCAAGAAAATAATGACTTACCGATATGCTGTAGCATCATCAGAAGTTGAATGATGTCCACCTCGATATGTCATAGCTTCAATTAAAACTGGAATATTTTGTGCAGCTAATTTTCGAGCTTCTTTGGTTGCATTATAAACGGCAAATAAGTCATTTCCATCACAACTAAAAATAAAATATAAATTAACTATTCAATTTTATTACAAACAAACAAACCGAATTGTATGAAGGCCATATCCAGGGCCTTTTCCAGCAATACCATCACCAGCATATTGTTCTGTGGTTGGTGTACTAATAGCATAACCATTATTACGACAAAAGAAAATTACAGGACATTTTAATGTTGCTGCAAAATTAAATGCTGCATGTGCATCACCCTCTGATGCAGCGCCATCCCCAAAATAAACACACACAACTCGTCCGGAACCATCACGCTTGAAAGCATACGCAGAACCAACGGCTTGTGGCATTTGAGTCGTCAACGGAGAACTAATCGTAACAAAATTGTGCTTTTCAGAACCATAATGGACAGGCATTTGTTTTCCTTTGCCTAAAAAAATTTTTTAACAAAAAAAGAAAACTTAAAGCATCTTTACAAACCCCAATCCTTAGAATTTCCATAACATTGATTCATAAATTGTTCCAAAGGAAATCCTCTCCACATTAAAACACCTGCTTCACGATACTGGCCATAAATAAGATCTTCAGGTTCCAAAGCTGCGGCAGATCCAATATGATTTGCCTTAATAAAAAAATTATTAACTCAAGTAACGTTAGACTACTACAAACTTCTTCACCAAAATTGGTCATATAAAAAGAAATACGACCTTGACGTTGTGAATCATACAAAATTTTATCCATGGTGTTAAGCGTTGTCATATCACGATACATTTTAAGAGCGATATCCTGCAAATATTTAAATTCCATTATAAAATCATAAAGCCAAATAATAGATTGAATACCTTTGAAAAATTTGGATCTTGTGTAGAATCAACAAATTCACCATCAGTAGTTGTTGCACGATAAATTGGAAATGCTTCAAATTTATTAGAGTCAACGATTTCAAGCTTTTCAGTAAATCTGGCCTTAAAAGATTTTTAACAATGATAAGGAATAAAAGTGTAAAGTAAAAAATTTAAAGCATACTTTTCGATATCCAAGATATTTTTCACTAAATTCAGTTAAACGAAATTCGTCAGCAGCTTTTGTTGAATATAAACGAGAAGCAATTCGATTTAAATTAGTTCGAAAAACCATTTTTGAATTCATTTTGCTGACAGCCAGAAGTAGCAAAGGAAAGAAACACTGAAACGGGCTCTATAACACGGAAACTTTTCACAGAGAACAATAGCCGTGTCTTTCGTGCTCTTTGCGTTTTTTTAAACAGCTTTTGCATGCCGAGAAGCTTCGTGGCAGAACCATTTTGTAACATTTCTTTTGGGCACTGCAGAATTTAATAACCGTGTGGTTAAACTAATAGTTTGTATTACCAAATTGTAAAAACAAGATAAAACAAAGCCTTGCAAAATTAAGAGGAACGGCCCCTGGGTACGTTTTCTTAAAACGGGTGATGCAAATCGATTTCTACATGCTGTTAATACAGTATACCTACAGTATACTGGTATATTTCACTAATTTTTTAATTGCCTTTTTTAAAAAGAAGAAAAACAGAACCCACCGCATTATTAAAGACTGACAATCCTTGTTGAACTCCACTAGTTTGAGGATTTGCATATGAGACAGAAGAACCCATTGCCTTCTTTGCAGTTACAGAATCACCATTCCCTTGATTAGGATTGAGTAATTTTTGGTATGCTGTAAATTGCATAATGGCAGGATCAGTTGTATCATCCAATTGCTGTCTTGGGAATTCAAATGAATTCTATTAAAAGGAAACATAAGCTAAAGTGTAGACGGATCTCATTGATAATTTAAATCTTACATTGGTAGCCGAGGATAAAATTGTATGTTTATCATTTTCCAAACTTTTAATTAAGTTTGATTTAATTTTACTACGATTGATTTCTTCAAATGAAACTGATGCAGCTTCAACAGAATTTTCATATGCGGCAATATGAAGGGAAAGGGTGCTACTATTTTTGCTTTTGCTCAAATCTTTTTCTTCTTTTGATTCATTTTTATCAAAACCAGAAAGAATGGTTAAATTTTTGGGTGCAAAACCATTTTTAGATTTTTTCCAGGAAAATGAAGATTTGCTTTTTTGTGTATCATGAGTTAAATCTGATAATTGTGATCAGGTTGCAGTTTTTTCAAATAGGTTCGAAATTTTTGATATCCTAATTGTATTTTAGATGTTCCATCAAGAACGAGATCCTTACATTTACACATTCATCAACTGCAGCCTTATAATATATTTACCGTAATTTTCAACTTTTTTGCTTTTATTTGAAAAGCTATTTGAATGATCAGTTTCAACAGATAAGCATTGATGGTTTCGATTGAGGGTGAAATTGTTGTAACGACCATTTGAGGTATCAATAACAGAAAGATCGGGTTCACCTTTAAATGACAAAAAAGAATCTTTTGTTTTCATCTAAAACACATTTTAGATCTTTATCATTTTTTAAAAACACATAAGATATTCGAATAAAAAACGTAATAAAGGAAAAACGTATATAAAAAAAACTGCACAAACAATGGGAAAAATAATGTCTGTTACCGGTTCGTTGGCTTCTTATGTACTATCAACACTCTACTTTCGTCTGCTGTGACAACACCTAGAAATTAAGCTTTATCAGAATGATGCAATATCATTCTAATAATAAGAGAGGCTAAAACTATCAGCAAAAGGCAGCCATTCCCATCTCAAGATTTATAATGTTTAGATTCAAAAAGATTGCATCATTCTAATAAATACAATAAAATACCTCGCTTTCAATACGCGTCTTGCAATACAACACTGAGAAAGTCATGCAGAAGTGTATCTAATCATCTTTTACATCATTACAAATGTGAATATGCCATAAATACAAATTGCAAAATTAATGCAAAATTTGTAATGATATATTACTGTCATGTTATACTGTAGAGATAGATCATTGAAGAAAACAAAGCACGTGATCAAGAAAGATTTAAGGTTTTAAAACTTGAAATAATGTTAATTTAGATGTTAAAGTTAGAAATCAGAATTAAAATTTCATGATTACAGAAAAATTACCGACAAAAATAAAGAAATAAAATATTTTTTTCGTTTAAGTCACTTTCACGTAAAAATTGCCAAACATTGGGTACTAGCTGCAATCAAAACCACTGTCAATGATTAAATTTTAAATTAATTGCACGTGCATATATACGGTAATCATGAGGACACTTGTTAGCTATGGAATTCTCCTAAAATTATCATTTTTCGACAATGTAAATCTCTCTAAAAATGTTAATTATAATTTCCATGAAAACCAACTTTCCCACAAATTTGAATATTCAATTAAAATTATCAACTTTAGTTTCATCAAAAACAAAAACCAATTCATTATCATTTTTTCCTGCAAGAAATTGTACGAAGAAAAAAGAAAGAAGAAAATGGCTGCTCCACGTTTTATGAATATGGTTGCTGCTTTTTATGGTCAAACGTATTCTGCAGAAAGATTAGCTGAATGTGGCACTGTTGATTGCCGTGTGACTTCATCAAATGGTTACAGGTAAATTTTTTAGTTTATTACATTTTTTTGTTGGCGGTGTTTTTTGGCAACATGCACTGCTTTTTTTGGGAGATCAACTTTTTAAACACTCTAATTAGAGCTCTGATATATTTATGCAGTATTTATACATAGGTATTTCATTTTAGTTTATGGGCACATCATACACTTATTATTGATTGGTTAGGCTCAAATGTTCTACGTCCAAATGAACAAAATCAAATTGTTTTGCCACTTTCTGAATCAGCAACCCGTTTACTAATTGATTTAATATATCATCGAAGGAATGCCTCTAAAGCAGCATTATTGGAGCTTATTGATTACTGTATTCATTGTGGATGGTATCAAGTAGCTGATGATCTCATTGAAACTGGAATTGAAGATATTGTTGAAGAAGGACTTCCAAGATGTTGGACTTATGCAAGAAATCATAATCTATTATGTCAAAGTATTCTTCGTCAAAAAGTTGGGAATATTGCTCTTTCAATGGTTCGACAAAGTTCTCCTGGAATTGAAGATTTACTATCAATTCCAGTTTTTGCTTTAATTGATTTAATTGGAGATCGGCATGTCTTTTTTGAAAATGGAAAAGCTTGTGTTGAAGTGATCTTTGCATGGAGTCTTCAAAATCCTCGATCTGCAACAACATGTTGTAAAGAATTGTTTCAATCTCTTCGATTCAAAAGTCCTTCTGAGGTTTGTACCTTTTCTCTGACATCTTCTTTGACATCTTCATTGCAATTTTGATCTTTTTAGCGTCGACAAGTAATGATGGAATATCGGGAATTCTTTCAAGGACTTGGAATGGATGAATATTCAGTCATCGAAGCCACAAAACCTTATTCCACAATCAAACCTCGAGTTCCAGGATCTTTCCTCGTCTTCATGGGTGGTTGGATTAATCATAATCAAAAGGCATCTGATAAAGCATATTATTATGATCTCGAAAGCAATCATTGGGCTGCAATTCCAAAACTTAATTTGGTCGAACCACTATCATTTTTCAAATGCCAAATGATTAATAAAGTAAGTTTCTTGAAAATCTCTTACTTTTATAATAATAACAATTTGTTTTTTTAGAAGCTCTACATTGTTGGTGGATTCAGTAAAGGCACTTTTCAACCAGCTGTTTACAAGTACGATTTCGAAACGCTCAAATGGGAACCTGGTGCTGCAATGAATGAAACAAAGTATGCTATTTTATGCCTAACATTTTTTTACATTCATTTTTTTAGAGGATATTATGCTGTTACAACAATGAATAATCAAATATTCGTTATTGGTGGCTCTGATTCTCGACAACGTTTCGCAAGTTTTGATTGCTATGATGTTCGAACAAATACATGGATTTCTCTTACCCCGCTTCCTGGTGAACGATCTCATGCCGCAGCTTTGACATACAGAAATCTGATTTGGGTTTTTGGTGGATATGATGGATCTCGAACTTTATCTCGTGTTGAATCATATGATCCTGCTACCCGATCTTGGACTGAAATGCAACCAATGGATCAACCCCGATCAGGGCATTGTGCCGTTCTCTTCAAAAACAGATTGTATGTTATTGGTGGATTTCAACATGGCAGCTCAACTGATACTGTAGAATATTATGATGCTGGAAGATGGAAGCATGCTCCTCCAATGTCTGTTGCTCGATCAAATTTTGATGCTGTTGCTTATAATGATTGTATCTATGTTTTTGGTGGAAATGGTATTGGAAAAAATATTACACATTGTGAAAAATTTGATGGTCTTTCCTGGTCTCCTGTACATTGTCTTCCAAAGCCGACTGCTGTTGGTGCTGTCGTATTACTTGATAAACCTGCCAATGGTGATATTTTATTAAATCGCTTGTAATTTATTAATTCTGTGAATTTTTTTTTTGTGTATATTGAAATGACAAAAAAATAAATATAATGACGTTTTTTTGTATTTCTTATTTGTAATCAATTGGGTAATCACATCATTATCATTTTTTTTCAGTTTTCTACGTTTTCAACGATGTTTTAATTAGATATTTAAAAACAGCATTTATTTCTACAATTTTGTTTACTGTAGAAAAAAATACAGTCGAACCTCGATTTTACGTCTTTCAAGGGACCGTAAAAAAGACGTAAAAGCCAGAAATCAAAATTTAAATTTCATGATTACAGAAAAATTACCGCCTTGAACGAAAAAAATGCTTCATTTCTTTATTTTTGCACCCAATGTTTGGTAAAAAAATTGCCAAACATTGGATGCAAGCTGCAATCAAAACCACTGTCGATGTTTCAATTTTTTCGCTTTAAAATTTTAATGAAAAAATGCAAGTTTAAAAAAAGAGGAACAAACACATCAAAATAAAAAGCAAAAGTTTTGAAGTTGATTATTTAATTAAAAAAATATATTAACTCTTTTTCATAATATCCGTGTATTTTAGATGCGTATCTTTCAGATACGTTCATCAAGCTCATTTTGTATACAACAGGTTATTGAACATTATAATCAACGATGTTCTATAAATGTTGCTCAAACTTCGTCTTCTTCTTTACCACCTTTTCATATGATTCTTCCGCCACCAAATGTTACTGGTAATCTTCATCTTGGACATGCTTTGACTGTAGTTATGGAAGATTCAATTTGTCGTTATCATAGAAGAATAGGAAGAAAAGTAAATTTACATTATATGGTTTTTTGATATATTTGCTTTTGGATTTTAGGTTGAATGGTATCCTGGCTTCGATCATGCTGGAATTGCTACTCAAACAGTTGTTGAGAGGCAAATATTCAAGGATAAAGGAATTTTGAGATCGCAGATGTTAAAAGAAGAATTCCTTCAACATTGTAATGAATGGAAAGATTTGTATGATATTTACTTGATGTACTTTTTATTCTGTATTTATTTTTTAGAAGAATCAATACTATCACATCTCAGCTTAAAAAAACTGGAGCTTCATTAAATTGGAATAATTGTTATTACACAATGGATGATGTAAGTGTATAATTTGTACGGATGTTCTCTATTATTATTTTTTTAGAAATTTTCTTCAGCTGTAACTCATGCATTTTGTCGATTACATTCTGATGGATTCATTCATCGTGAAAAGAAACTTATTAATTGGTGTCCAACGTTAAGAAGTGCAATATCCGATCAAGAAGTCGATAGTATTACTGTAGAAGGAAGATCAAAAGTAACTCCATCATTAAAATCCTCTTCTGCAAAACAAGTTGAAGTTGGAATTTTGCATCTTGTACGATATAAACTTCTTGATGGTACTTTAAGTGATCCTGAATATTTAGAAGTTGGTACGACTCGACCAGAAACTTTATTTGCTGATATGGCATTAGCAATAAATCCAAATGATGAAAAGAATAAAAAATTTATTGGCAGAAATGTTAAGCATCCGTTAACTCATAAAATTTTACCGATTATCGCTGATGAAGCTGTAAAAATAGATAAGGGAACAGGTTTGATTTACTTTTGGGATCTCATTTGTATTTATTTTCTGTTTGAGGAATTTTGAAAGTAACACCTTCCCATGATTTTGTGGATTACGATATTGCAAAAAGGAATCCTGATATTTTTGGAAATGAATATTTGGCATGTATCAATGAAGAAGGAAAACTTGTTGGTGCAGGAAACTTCAATGGAATGGATCGACTTGAAGCGAAACCAAAGGTAAAAAATTAGATAATATCCTTTTAATACTTTTTCGTTATTATAGATTATTGAAGAACTGGTTTCTCGTCAAGCATACGGTGGTATAATAGAACAAGAAAAAACTCAAATTCCTGTTTGTAGCCGAACTGGTGATTTTATTGAACCGATGTTAAAAGAACAATGGTTTCTGGAATGCAAAGAAATGAATCAAAATATTTTGGACGAAATTGAAAGTGAAAAAGTTTGTCTCTGTATATTGAAATTCAAATATGATGAGTATGACTTTAGATTACTGTATTTCCTGAAGGTAATCGACAAAAGCTCATCGAATGGTTAAGCTATCCTGAACCTTGGTGTCTGTCTCGTCAACTTGTATGGGGCCATCAGATTCCTGCATATCAAGATTTAGATGGAAGGTATTTTTATTTTTGGCTTTCATTCGTTTAATTCACTTTTATAGATGGGTCGTTTCAGAAAACCCTGTCAACAATTTTAAAAGAGATAATGATGTTTTGGATACATGGTTTAGTTCTGCATTGATTCCACTTGTGGTTCGAGGATGGCCAAATACCAAAATTTCAATGGATACAGTACCTATTAATCTGATGGAAACTGGAAATGATATTATTGGATTTTGGGTTGCTCGTATGCTTATTCTTTGTCGGCATCTTAGTGAAATGCTTCCTTTTGATAAAATTCTTCTTCATGGATTAGTGAGAGATTCTTCGGGTCGAAAGATGAGTAAATCTCTTGGAAATGTTATTGATCCTTTGGATATCATTGAAGGAATATCTCAAGATTCAATGATTCAACGCTTGAAAGATTCCAATCTTAGTGAACAAGAAATTAGTAATACAATCTTATCTTTTGAATTTGTTGCATCAAGTATAAATTTTAGATTTGGCTGAAAAAGATTTAAAGGCACGATTCCCGGAAGGTATGAGTGCAGTGGGAGCAGATGCATTAAGATTTGCTTTGCTACGACATGATTTGAATGCTGAAGATATAAATGTTTCAATTGCTGAAACCGCTCAAGAAGGATATCGATTTTGCAATAAAATTTGGAATTTGATAAATTATTCTGAAATCGTTTTTTCTAAAATCGAAACGTCCGAACTAGAATCGAGCGCGAATAATATTGATTTATGGATTCTCAGTAAATTAAGAAATACATTAAAACGTATTCACATTCTTATGGATGCTGATAATGATAGTGCGGCAGCACAGCCTCATCTTGCTTTTGCTTCATTAAAAGATTTTATCCTTCATGATCTTTGTGATACATACCTTGTATGTTATAATTTTAAAACGGTGAAAAATATATTTGAGGTTTTTAGGAAACAACGAAAACAGCAATCAATGGTTTATCCAATCTTACCGTATCTCGAAAAAAGGAAGTTGCCTGCACTCTTCAAACTGTTCTTCAATATACTTTTGCTGCTTTGGAGCCATTTATGCCTTTTGTTGCAACTTATCTCGGTGATAAAATTCCTGGAAAGAAGTTTGATGAACTTAATCTTACGGAACTTAATTTTTCATCAAATCCTGATATTGAAAAAGATATGATTCTCTCGACATCAATTGTGAATACTGTAAGGTCATTTCGAGTAGCTTTGGAAATTCCAAGAAAATTTCAACTTGTTGGTTACTTGCAAAAGAATAATAAAGATATTTCACCTTTGAAAGAAGCCGTAAAAGAATTAGCAAATTTAGAGCTGAAGGATGAAGAAATGGAAGATACTGTACCCATGGCAATTCCCGGTCAGAATTCTACGTTGTATGTTAAAATTGAAGTAAGTTTTTCTATATTTGTTTAGCATTTTATTTATTTTTTCATTGTTTTTTAGAACTCACAACATGATGATCTCAAAGTACATTTACAAAATCAATTGGACAAATTAATTCATAGGCAACAACAGATGGCTGATATTTTTCAAAAAAGTGAAAAATTTTTGGCAACCTTGGAAGCTGAATCAAAAACAAAGCCTCACGTTATTAAAAAGGCGATGAGAAAGGTGAAACAAGCTGAAAAAAATTTGGAATATTCATCACAAGAAGTCAAACGTTTTGAAGAAGTTTTGCAAAAGTTAGGTTAGTTAGAATAGTATAGAATTGTTTTAGTTGTTGATTTTAAAATAAAGATTTTTGTTAAATTTTGTTTGTTGTTTCAAACTAATACACTACTTTGAGCTCTTCAAAATACTGTATGTATTGAACATTGCCTTCCTGAAAAATTCATGTGTTTTTCAACACGCTTAAACTTTTAATGTTGCATACTGTCAAAACATTTATACATGATAAAAAAATTCATATCATACTTTTTGCGATTGAATTAATTTTTTTAAATAAAAATTTTAGTTGATTATTTTTTGTCAGTGAAAACTTCCCTTTTTAACAGATTTCGTAAGATAACAAAGAGGTCAGCCGAGATAATCCTGTTGAAAGTGACTGCAGGGGATTTTCTTTCGGGAGCAGTTTTTTAAATTTTTTAAAGTAAAAGTTTAATTGATTAAATTTCTCAAAATCTATTAAATTTTCATGTTTGATACATAAAAAAATTAAACCTCTTTTTTTCAATGGTTTTTGTAATATTTCTGAAAAAAATCTTTCAACTTATAAATTTTGTGAGGCGTGAAATTACAAAAACGATGATGATGACCTCTTCAGGTTCACGCCAATATTTTAAAGTGTGATGTCCGTTTAAATTAATGTTAAAGTTTTTTTTGAAGAAAAAAAGTTGAATCTGAAAATCCCGTTACATCCTTTTTAAAATGATGAAATTGGCGAGTTTTTACTTTTGTTTATCTCTTAAAAATCAAGTTATTTATTCTAAAAAAATGATCATATCATAATTTTTTATTTATTAAAGATTCTTTATCTTTTTTTTGATAAGTGACATTTACAATTTTGGGTTTAATCGAATGATAAACATTTCTTTTATCACTTTGCTTCAACTTAAAAAAATCTACATGATCTATTAAGATATCATCTTTATCTTTATATTTGGATAAGAACTTGACAGCATAAACCAAATTTACAGCATCAGGTTCAAAAACACAATTTTTTAGAATTTTGACTTTCAATTTTTATGTAGGTTCATTGCATTTAAAATTCTTACGAATAACGTTTTACCATTTTATTATGCAAATTTCAAGTTCATTTTATTTTATGCGTGTTTTAGGTTTTGTATTTTCAGCCCCTTTTCTTAATTCAATTGCGCCAATTTACAAATATGTTTCAATTTTCAAAAAAGGAAGTACTTTTAGTCCTTTTTATAAAAAAACTTTCTTTTTTTAGATTTTTGAAAAACTAAAAAAGAAAATTAAAACGTTTTTACATGAATTTAAGGATTCCAGAAAAAAAAAGGGAAAAAAGAAATGTGTCTTTTTTTCGATCAGAGCAAGTCATTCAAACTTTTTTGTCTGTTGTAACTGTGCACAGTTTTTTATAGTTTTATTATTGCGCAATAAAAAATATATATTACATTTTTGTATAAAATCTATCTTCAGTTGTTTTTTAAAGATTCATTTCTTATTACGGTTTTTTTACTATTATGAATTGTCTCTTCTTCTTTCTTTATTTTGAACTAAAAGATGATGAACTTTCTTTCTTTCATCTTCTTATTTTTTACCTTACCTGGTCATCATCAAAAGCAACTGGGTCGACAAAAATATTATGCCTTCTTGTTTTTTTAAAAAAAGAATTGAATTGAGATAGATTTGTGGGAGCAATTCTATTTTCTTCTGTCTTTTTCTCTTTTTTTTCTCTCAATTGTTTTGCGTGTGTCTTTGTCTTTTTTCATCAAGCTTTTTAAGCGTGGAGGAGCGCGACGCAAGACATCTGACGCCTTGTATTTTTCTTATTTATATAAATACATATATTTTTTTCATTCCCGAAGAGAAAATAAGTATATGCAGAATCTCACAAATGGTTACTTGCGATGACAATGAATTAGGTCACTCAGTCAGTTATTTTCAGAAGCCAATGAGATTCTTGTGGGGTTGCTGCTGCTGTTGCTCGTTACTTGTAATCGTAGAAGTAGTACCACGAAGAAATGAAAGGAAATGAAAGAAAGAAAAAGAATCACTTTGCTGTCAGTCGGTCAGATGCATTGGAATTTGTTCGGAAGAATTTTTACTGAAAAATCAAAAAAATAGGTGCGTTACCGCCAAAAAAAGAAAGAAGGGGATACCATGATCATTTTGTTGGAGTTAAAAAGAAAGGAAACGATCAACTCCGCCTTATATAAAGACAGCAATTTAAAAAATTGAAAGATTTTGGCTTCAAGAAGAAGAAATACATACGAGAGCATCAAGAAGAATTGCATATCCGTAAAAGAACCCGGAGGCAAAAATAAAGGATAGAGATGTTTGGGAAGAAAAAAAAGTGACACACAACTTTCTATTACCGGATTGTAAAACTAAAAAGAAGGGAATTTATTCCTATTCCTGCGCTTTTTTATCACTATCTTTCTACCGGTTTTTCATTTCTTTTTTAAATGATCAAAGCGTTTTTCTCGGAAATTCTTTGTCTTTCCCGGATAAATGGGTGTGACCGATCAGAAAAAAAATAGAAAGAAAAAAATGAGTGACTCAGGATTGATGGCGTTTTTCAATCGAAAAAAATGGAAAATTTTGGTTGCCAATATCAAAGAGTTTTTTTTGATAATAACATATTTTCTTTTTCCCCCCACTCGATTCCTTTCCTCCTCAACATCTTCAACCTCAAAAAATTCAATGTTTCATTTTCTTTTCCACAACAATAAATTCATTCATAAATTATTTTTTGTTACAAAAAACTTCGAAATTATGGCCGTATACTTTTAGATTTTTATTTCTTTTGAAAAATACCTATTCTTTTCTTTTAAAAACGTCTAACTTTAATTGGGTTCACGCTGCTTTTTGATGATGACGAGAGAAAAAAAGTTGGTTGCGCACCCCTCAAAATTCTGGATAGTTGAAAAATCTTTTTGGCGCCGTAGTTCCTCTCTCATTTTTTTGTTGTTTTTTTTGAGTCAATCACTTTCTGGATTGAACGTTTTTTTCGCCGTTTGAGTTGAATTTAGTTTTATGTCATCGCGTTGTTGTTTTTTTGTGTTGCTTTCTGTGTAACAGTTTTTTTTATGATTTTTTAATTTTCAAACTTTCTTTAGCCATATAAAACATGCGCTTAATCTTGTGTATAACAGCAGTATTAATACAACAAAGTTTTGCGTGTTTAAGTTCAGCCCCACGACAGTATGCTGCCCCTTCACCAGGGTATTATTATGGGCAGCAAGGACAAGCTCCACAAATTAGTCTTCCAGTTGCTGGAAGGGCTGCAGCAGCTGCTGCTGTAAACCATGGCCCTGCTTCACCTATTAATAATGGACCTGTTTCAGAATGTATGAAGTTTTAATAAATTATAGGTCACTTCTACAAATCCTTTTTTCAGCATTATTCGGAAGAAGCGTTCTCCTTTCAGAATACAATAATAATGGCTATAATTCTGAAGGTGGTGGCCCAGTTAATTATGGTAACTATCAGTTATTATTATTTATTTCAATATTTAACCATTTAAAATTTTCAAGGATCACAATTGCAATGTAATCTTGATAAGCCATGTTGTTGGGTGAATGTTCCATCACCCGAAGATCAAATTGATTGGCAAGTTGCAAGTGGGGTACCTGAGAGTCAAACATTCCGGGGTGTTGATATTCAAGGAAATTATCTTGTTGCATATGCCGCTGGTGCAGCTCCATCAGATGAAGCACAATTTGCTTCTTGTTCAATCGCATGTGCAAGTTCACCAATTCGTGTTCGAGCAAGGTAAAATAGTTAATAATAATCTTTGAACTCTTTTTTCTTTCAACATGCAGTAATACAATTTTTTTAGACACTGGCAATCAAGAGATGTTTTACTTCAAGTTTGTCAACGTGAATCCTTCCCTAATTCAGTCAATTTCAATCCACTTTTGAACTGTCAAGAATTTCCAGCAGTTCAAGGGCTCGGTTATACAGAAGTTGTCCTTCCAAAGGCATCACTCATTGATGTAAGTGCAAAACCCCTTTTTATCTCAATTTTTAAAAAAAACTTGTTGCTCCGAAAAAAAACTCTTTTTCAATTATTAAAAACTCCGACAACAATCGAAAAATTTAATTTTTAATTATATTTTAGATCGTTTTCGTTGCAAGTAATCTTGTTGATGAAAGTGGTTCCATTGCTGTTTTGGATGACATTGTTGTTGATTATGAAAGTGATCCAAATGAATGTGCAACTGTTTCACAAAATCGACCTGCATCTGCTTCCTCCTCCTCTTCTTCATCATCATCATCTTCCACTGGAGCAAATCAAGATGGCGGAAATGCAGTTATTGAAGGTGGTGAAACTCAAGCATCCATTAGTAGAAATGGTGCAGGTAGTGGTGCTGGAAGTGGTGCTAATAGCCTTAGTACAAGTGGTAACGGTGCTGCTTCTGGATCAGAATTTGGTAAAAATGGATTTTCTGGTAATGCCAATCAAGGTGGAGCTTCTGCTGCTGCAGCAGCAAAAGGTGCAAAAACCCATGGTGCCAGTACTTCAGCTCAGACTTCTGAAAGCAGTAACTCTGCTTCAAGTTCTTCTAGCTCAAGTTCTTCTAGCTTTTCTTCTCGCGCCACCAGCAGTGGAATAAATGTTCATAAAACATCTGGACAAAAAACTACCATTACTGTAACACCTGAAACCCAAGCATGTAATCGCACAAAATGTAATTTCGAAGACGGCACTGCCTGTGAATATAGTGATGCATATCAAACTCAATCAATTCGAGGATTAACAACGCGATTCCAAGTTGTCAAAGGACAATTCATGAATAGAGTTACAGGTGTTCATCAAGGAACTGAAGGAAATTATTATGCTGCAACATATCTTTATCCCCGAGAAGTTGCTGGATTACAAGCTGAAGTTGGATTCCTTCCAGAAGATCGAAGATTACGATTCCAATATTATGAGGGCACACATGGTGTACAACTTAAAGGCTGTTGTGATACTGCTGAAAATTGTCCATTCCATTCGGATAAATTTGTTACAGTTTCAGATCGAATGTGGAAATACGGAAGTTTTGCCTGTCCAAAAGGAACTGAAAGAGTAAGATATCTTGTCTTTTTTACAGTAATTGTATTATAATGAATAATCTTTTAGTTTATTTTCCTCTGTGAAAATACCAGAACAAATCAAGGCGCATGCGGATTGGATGATATTCAAGTAGTTGAAAATCGTGAAAATATTAAAGCTGATGATCAACCACTTTGTTAATTATTATTACATAATTAGGGCCGTATTTGCCATTTATTGCTCAAAGCTTTTATGTCCATATATTTTATTTATTTATATTTATTATTATTTATATATTCATTCCTTTAATGGAAAAAATTTTAACATATTTTTCTTAAAAAATAGCACAAAAGATTTAGTCTGTCGCAAAACAAAAAATCTCGTTGTTCAATTCAATCCGTTAGTTCTTTCAGTGCTATCTTTTTTTCAAAATATATGTTTCATATCCGTTCTTTCACACTCACCACTTTCTTTCTACTCTTCTTTTTTTAAATATATCAAAAAAATTTATCAATTGCCATAATTTATTTTTAATTTATTCATATCTTTTATTTCTCTATTAATTAAAAAAAACACCGTAGATGTTATTTTGACGTTGTTTGTATTAAGGGTTGAAAGTGCAACGAATTTAAAAAATTGTTAATCTTAAAATAAAATAAATTTTTGTTTAAAAAAAATAATTTTGGAATTTTGATTTTTAAACATATAAATTTTAAACCGGATTGAAGTGTGCTGCTTTTTTTTTAAATATTGAAATAAAAGGGAAAATATATCTATCAATAAAGTCTTGCATATAAATGAATGCCTCAAGGGAAAATAGCGTTCCATTTTATGGGAATGTCAAAAGAAAAAAGAGAGAAAAGATTTTTGAACAATAACAAAAAAAAGATTGTTTCATTCAATGTAAGAATCCTGTGTAAAATTTTGAATTTTTGAATGAATTTAGAAAAAATTTATTTTTAAAAAATATATAAAATTAAAACTCGGCAAAAAACAGTAACTTTTTTAAATAAATGGCTAGCGAAAAATAATAATACACAAAATTAAACGGCAACAATGAAAACATTGTTTATTTTTACCAATAATACTGTATGGAATTTAATCACCACGTTCAACAAAGGCTTGATTTTCAACGACAACATCTGCAGATGGACCCTTTTGTTCGTGACTATTTTCTTGATTGTGAATTCCAACTTTTGCATTATCTTCATGTTCTGGACGGCGACTGCTGTCACCATTATCTGTATCAGATGAGGACGGATTATCATTATCTTCTTCATCTTCTTCATGACAGAAGGTAGAAGATTTAAGATTTAGCTTATTCCAATCACGAACTTGATCTCCAACAGAATCTTGATGTTGTAAGCGACGATTCTTTTGATGCATAACAGCTGCATGATCAACTGTAGATTCATGGGGCATCAACATCATAGGTGCACGGAAAAAGTAGAAAGTTGGATAATGAACAAGATTGTAACAACTTGATGCATAAATATCTGCATATCGTTCAACTTGACTTGCAAAGAATGTTGTACGTGAACCACTACGGAAAAGTGAACCAAGGATACCGTATTCATGATCCATTTCATAGGTAACTTCCTAAAATATTTATTGATTTATGTATATGAGTTTTCAAGTGAATTGGACAAACTTTAATTGCATTAAGAATGTTAGAAATTTCAGGTTTGCTTCGAGTTTTTCCATCAAGATTACGGTACAGTTCAGCCATTTTAGAATCCAATTCACCAAGTTTTTCAAAAAGTGGCTTCCGACCTGTCCAAACTGAGAGTTCATGATTAAGTTCAGGAACAACCAAAAATGTTTTCCATCCTCGTGTTTTCTTTGAACGTAAAACATCGCCAAAAATGTGATCTCCAACGTAAAGAACATCACGACCTTTCATTTTAAGTAAATGTCGGAATGCATCACATGACCCTCCAGAATAAACTGCACCCTTACACAATGGACCAGAATGAATTCCAATTTTTAGAGCTCCCGTTGCAGTATTAACTTCACGAAAAACTGTACCTTCAGCAAAGAATCGAGGTTTATGGGCATCAACAATTGCAATATCAAAGTAACTTGTCCAGTCTTCACCAAGAAGATATTTCATAATACCCTAAACGATATACTGTAAAACCCTTTCGTGCTAGAAATACTACATACATTTGTATAAGTGAAATCACTGTTTGTTAAAAGAAAAGTTTTGCGATCATTTTCCCGAAGTTGTGAAAGGAGGGTCTTAATTCGAGGATCATTTTCAACATATTTGCTTAAATTTTCAAGAACACATTTTTTCATGCCTCCATCAAAATGAACCCAATCAACGGCAGCTCGAACATCTTGAAAGATGGACTTGTATGACATGATAACATCACCACTTTTAACGCCTGTCTTATCATTAGTCCTGCAAAATAAAAAGCGATAAATCTCTGCTTCGAGCTGTCAAATTTTCAAAAAAGAGAGAGATAGAATTTGGAGTGACCCGTAAAAAGAAAGAAAAGAATGTGTACTTTCTTACTTTGTGTATTCAGATGATTTATCGAAATAATCGACAAGACAAGCAATTAAATATGTTTCTGGCAAATTAAAGAGTGTATTAAGAACATAAATTTTGCTGTCATTAAGCTGTACAAACTTGTTTGGATAACTTTCTTCAATTTCAGCACTAAAAATAAAACATCATTTTATGGGGGCACTCAAAAAGGAAAAAAAGAAAAACTGACGGTGAAATAAAATTAAGTCCATGTGAGCCCATAAGAATGTTACCAAAGCCATCAACTTTTAAAAGATTTCCATAAATCATATCAAACCATAGGCCACGAACAGGAAAGATTGGATTATATTTAAATTGCTTGAGATCTTCTGGATATCCCAAAGAGATAAGGCGATTTACAACAAGATCAAAGGCCATTGATTCAAAATCTGGTGATTTATAAATGGCAAGAGTGTAATCCATATCAAAACCAAAAAATTTGATTTTTTCAAGCCGTAAATTACGGTTGACAAAAACCCTATAATTTTAAAAATTAAAATATTTATATTTTATGAAAGGGTTAATTTGAAGGGTTAAAAAAGGATTTAAGAAAATACCTATTTTCGGGTGATCGTTTATGAGTAGCAAGATCGTCAAACATTTTGAGTCAAAATTCAACTAGAAAGAAAAGAAGATAGAAATTGATGATTTTTAAAAGTTAAAAACAAGAAAAATTTAAATTATTAAAAAAATATACGCGTTTTGCCGCAACATTTTGTCTCTCTCTAAAACAGACACTATCCCACCCCCAATAATCTCCTTCTTTTGTAAGGAAGGAATTCCCCATGTTTTTCATCGTCCGATAATTTCTTTTCATCGAAAAAAATAAATAAAAGAGAAAAATAAAAGTTCGAGCATTACCGGACTCTATCACATTGGTAGGTATAAAAAGTAGCCCGATTATCGCAGTTTATTTCACGCATATGAACGACAGCAATCGGGTTAAAGAACATGAAAAAAAAACTATGATAAAAAAACACAATAAAAAATATTTAAGACGAGACAGATAAGCTCCGGCAGTCAAAAAAAATGAATCAAGTGAATTGTAGGAGTAACAAGAAAAAAAAATGATTGAAAAAGAGACTTCTTTTTTTCAAGAGGCGTTAACCTCGCGCGTAGACCAAAACTAAATAAATCAGAGTCCATAAAAATTTTCACATCAGTGATTTTTTATTCATAAATTTTTCAATTTTTTTGTGTTGATTTTTATCCTCTTACAGGAATAGATTTCAAAAGAAATTCATAAAAAATCATAAAAAGAAATAAGAAAAAGTGAGGGTAAAAAGAATCAACATTTTTTTTGAATCAAACAACTCAAAAAAAGAAATTGAGGAAAAAAAGGGAAAACGTCTCGTCATTTTTTTGTTGCTAAAAGACAGAAAAAAAATTGATTTTTGTATGCTTAAATATCTTTCTTTTTTCATTTTTAATGCAGAAAAGGAGGGTATGATTTGTTTGTAAAAGAATCATCTAATGTATAAGATCTCAAAAAACAAATCAAATTTTGTAATTTTTAAAAACCGCAAAAGAAAAGAGAAAAAAAACAGCTGATAACGGTCTAAGGGAATGAGGTCAAAGAACCTTCAAAAATTAAAACAATGCAAACATTATGATGGAGACACTATTTTGCAAGAAAGAAAAAAGAAAACAGCCGCCGCCATTGAACGACATTTATATTTCTTACCAAGTTTCAAACAGTGAAAAGAAGAAACAAAAAAAAGAGAGAGAGATGAAAAAAGAATTAAATAAAGTGGCAGCAAAGATGGTTGAAAAAAGATTGAAATAACGATCACCCGAATGTTTCAAATTTATTTTTGTGTTTGTTTATTATTTAATGTATGAATTATTTTCAAACAAAATCTTACCGAACTCCTGGTTCACGCTTGTAGACATTCCGACCTGAACGATCTGCACCTGTAGCTGTTCCCTCGGACATTATTGTTATATGGGCCTGCTGCAAAAGTATTTCTAAAAATTCAATATATTTGCATCATCTTACGTTAACAAAAAACAATAAACTTTTGAAAAAAAATTTGACACGTCTGAGACAAAAACGCCTTAACAATTCTTTTTAATCTATTGATAATAAATAAAAAATGGTGGATAAGACAACAAAATCTGATGCACTTTCGTCTGGTATGTTTCTTCAATTTTATCCCCTCCCTAACACTTTGAGGTCAAAATCTCTTATCATATAGCCTTTTTTCGGGGTAACCGATAAAAACAAAAAAGTTTTTTTTTGTTTGATATAAAAGCAAAATAAAAAGCAAACATTGATAAGACAAATGATCAATGTAACGAAAAGAAAAAAATCCATAACAATATTTTTATTACTTCCAAGCTAAAAGTGAAAACTTGTATATTTTTAGGAAAAACTATTGTAAGAATAACTTCTCATGAAAATATGCTTTTAACAGCTATATGGAATAAGGTCCCCTTTATATTACTGGTAATATTATGTATTTCACAAGTCATCGCAAGTCTTTTAACACATAGTATTGTTGCAAGATTGACACTATGTGATACAATATTATTTACAATAGCAATGTCACGACGCATTTTTACAAAATCTCAAGAAAATTTAGACGTATTTCTTCGATTAGCAGGTATTATTGCCTTTGAAGCCTTAATATTTGTAAATTTTACACATTCTATGGAAATTATTTTTGTTGAACATCATGACACTCATATCTCACGTAAGGAAAAAAAGAGGATTTAAAAAACAAAATTTTTAATATTTTAAAGAATTTTTTTTTTCTCTAGATATTTTTCTTGTTGTTACTGCTGTTGATGTCATATTAAAAACGTTATTCTTGGCTACAGGAATTTTTCCAACATTTGGATTAAATTGGATGCGAAGAATTATATTACATTTTTTGGCATCTATTTGCTTATTAAGTTTAGCAGCCGTTGATGCAAAAATGTCAGGACACCCAAATGAATATCTTTCAAGACTAGATCCATATTTAGGAATATTCCTTTCAATAGTTTTGACCTTAATTGCTCTTCCCTCAGGTAATATAAAAAAATAGAGAGGGGTTTTTTAATCTTCACTAATCCCAAATAAAATCTTTAGCCTTTTCTTTACTGCCATATCTTTGTGCAAACATCCCAGATTCATTTAAAGTTAATGATTTTGTAAAAGAAATGGAGACAAAGGTAATAAATACATCTCAAAAAAGAAAAAAATTATGCTAAAAAAATTTGGATTTTAGTTTCCAAATACTCGATGCGCTCATATTCATGTTTTTCGACAATGGCCAGAAAATAATTTTGAAGTCATAATGCATGTTAAAATTGCTGTAGACCAAAATAGTTCACAATGGTTACAAGAAGCGGAAACAACGGTTCAACAAATTCAACGTGAAATTCGAAGCATTCTTACACGCGCTGGTGCTCAACGAGTTACGATAGAACCTAAAATATGCGCAATAACAGAGAATTTTGGAAATCCATGGACATCTTGTTTAACGAAGGCTTGCCATGATAACGAAAAAACATGTTGTACTCAAAAATTGTTAATAAAAAGCGGGTAAAAACATGTATTGACATATTTTTTGAAAAAAGTTTAAATAAAAATTATTGAATAATAGAAATAACAAAGGTCAATTACCATTTTTCAAACAAATGTTTATATCCACAAATACAATAAACCCATTTATTAATAGTAATAATTAACAAAAAAACAACAACCTAAAAAACTTTGATTCTACGTGCTAATGGATTCATAACAGATCCGAGAAGTTTTTCACCAAAGAGAGATTTCTGAGGCTTGAATGTATCATCTTCTAATGGAGTATCACCAGATTCCAATTTTTCAATCAATTCTCTTTCAAATTTATATTTCAATGGTTCCAAGCGAGTATTATCTTCGAGATCTTGTTGTTTTCGACATGCTTCATTAAGATCCAAACCAACCCATTCAGCTTCTTCTAATGGAATAACAAAACGACGATATTTTTCTTTAATATATGAATGCTGTTCTGGGTCATCAGCCGCATAACTTTCTTTAGCAAGACTAATTAAAATTTGACGTTTAAGTTGAAGACCAAGTTTTGAATCGATATCAACTTCAGGAGTACCAAGTAAATAATTATCAAGACCATATGCAGCATCAATTAAACGAAGAGCTCTTTCTGTTACTGTAATTTTTAAATGACTATCAAGGACTTCAGAATATAAAATTGCAAATTTAAGTTTCGGAAACCATAGCTTAGGAAGCCAAAAACGAGGAAGAATCTTTTTTCTTGTAAATGGTTTTGATTCAATATATCCTTTTACAACACCTTCACCACCCCATAATCCATGATCTGACTCAACAGTTTTAACAGGTACAATTGGATAATGCTAAAAATAGATAAAATATTATACCGGTCATTTAAAGAAAAAATTCAAACCTCAGTTTCTACTTCAATTAACTTTTGAGTATCCCATTGAAAACGAGTTTGTGGTGGTCGATAATGAACAGGCTGAATATCAGCTAATACATTCTTCCAATGACGTTGTTGAAAATGTAATGGCAGTCGATGTACAATTGATTCTTTATTATCCCATATCTCTTTATTTCGACGAATCCGTTCACTTTTATCCCAAGTGATAACTGGCCGCGGACGTAAAGATGTAAGGTTCTTAAGATTCTTTACTAATGACATTGCATTTCCTAAAAAGTGTAATGAATTATTAGAAAAGATAAAAAGAAGTAATTAAGAAGTATAGAAAGATACAAATTTATCGTAGATGCTTTTCTTTGCAAATTCGAGCAGCAGATTTTTTTATTTTATGCTTTCGCTGTTTGCGACACTTTTTGCCAAAAGCTGAAAATCTGACAAATTGTAAATGCTTACTGTAGATTACTAAGAATAAAAAGCATTAAAAACAATTAATTACAAAGTAATATTTCATGGATTTTGTTATGACGTAATTAACACAAACGCTAAAAAAAAATTCAAGCAGGTGTTTTATAAATAAAGAAAAAGTGAATGGATAAATTAATCAAAGTTGGTCGTATGATGATCTCGTTCATCCGTTTTTCTTTGTTTTATTTTGTTATTTTTGCTTTGATTTTTGATCTACTTGGTACTGGTGAAGTCAGAAATAAGTGATAAACTTTTATGCAATTTTTGTTTAAACTTTTATTAACTAATATAAATAATAGCAAAGCAATAAATAAAATAAAATAAATCATAACGTAACAAGGGTATTTTCAATATTTCAAAAATGTATTAAAGAAGTGATTGCAACTTTTTTTCAAATAAGACCCCGTAATTTTAACCCGCAAATAAGTATGTTAAACGGCGGCTCGACTATTTTCAAATTCTTCAAGTTGATCATAATTCATTGGATCAAGTCTTTGCATGGGGCATCCAAAATGATCTTCAATTTCTTTGAATAATTGTAAAGAAACTTCATTATCAGCCATATTTACAGCCATTCCAGGTTTACCAAAACGTCCAGTACGACCAATTCGACTAAAATATTAATTTATTTTTAGATTTGATAAAAAATAAAATGTATATCATACTGTAGATAAGTATCATAATCAGCATAACCCAATTGACCATTTCCTATTGCGCCCATTTTAGCTTTAATCATATCAATTGGTGGATCATAATTAATTACAAGAGCAACTTGTGGAATATCAAGTCCACGAGCGGCAACATTTGTTGTAATTAAAACTTTAAATTCACTATTTGCAAATCTTCGAACATAATCAAGTCGGGCTTCAGCGGGTAAATCCCCATGCAAAACTGCAACTTCTCTGCCATGCTTTTTTAGTTGTTCAGAGATCCATTTAACGCTTGCTTTTGTGTATGCAAAAATGATCGTCGAAGTAATTGTAATTGCAGAAAAAATATGCAAAATCGCATTGAATTTTTCTTCACGAGTACCACAATAAACAAGGCATTGTTTAATATTTTTTAATGATTGATCTTTTCGTCGAAGTCTGTAAATCATTAATTTGATTTTTGCCAGAATTGTATTTGTGAACTTACGTAATATATTGTGCATCTGGAGCAAATGGTTCAACTAAATACCGAATTGCATCATCATCATATGTGGCACTGAAGAATAAAAGCTGACAATTTGGTTGATTTCTTTTAACATAATTTAAAATTCTAAAAATGTTATCTTGAACATTTTGCATTGAAAGCATATCATCAGCTTCATCGAAAATTATGCAGAAAACTTTTGAAATGTCGATTGCCTGATGTTGAACAATCCAACGTTCAGCAATTCCAGGTGAACCAATAATAATGTGATCATTGAATACTGTACCAGGGGTAACTTAAAATTTCAAGAATTAGTTAATTTTGTTTGAGAAAGTTTTTATTTTATTTTACCTATTTCACCTTTAGTTGCACATCGAATTCTAAGATCAGGCATTTTAATGGAGAGATCTTTTGCAACTGTAACAATTTGTTGGGCAAGTTCCAAAGTTGGAGCAATTATAATACTTTGAACTGCTTGTACAGAAGTATCAATCCGTTGAAGAATTGACAACAAAAATGTTGCAGTTTTTCCAGTTCCATTTTGGGCTTGTGCAACAAGATCAGGAGCACTAAAATAAAAAATTAATAAGGAATTTGAAATTTTTAAATTTTAATTACGGTGTTTTTAAGATCAATGGAATGCAGGCACTTTGAATCTTTGATGGAAGCTGGAATCCTTTGGCATAACAAGCAGCAATTAATTCAGGTTTTCTAAAAATGCAATTTAATTAGAATAAAAGGGAACAGGACAATTGCCTTACAATCGAAGAGATTCAAATGTTTCAGTTGAATGTAAAGGTGAAGATGGATCTGCTTGTAATGTACGAATTTCGACTTTACCTTCATACATATCATTGATTTCTTTGTTAAGGATTTTGTTCAAGAGGGAGACTTCTGTTTTGGGAATGGCTAAAATAGCTTTCCAGGATAAATTTTTGTTGTTAGGATGTTTTACAACTTACGAGTATCTTCAGCTTCTTTGTCATAAAATTGACCATTTTGCTAAAATTTAGAATTTTATAATTTCATTAAGTTATGCAAATTATTTACCTCAAAACCCGATTCAGCCATTTTTTAATCAAAAATTACAAAATTGATGAAATTCCGTCTAAAATTATTAAATCAGATAAATAATGAAGTGTTTTTTGTCGTCGTTTTTTGATGTGAAAATTTTGGAAACACGTTAGAGGAATTATAAAAATAGTATCGATTGTAAAAAGTTTATAATGTGGGAAAAAGGGATAAATTTGTATTTTTAAAACTGAAAGTATATATAATCAAGTCATAAAAATTTCATAGAATTCATTGTAAAATGTATTTGTTAGGAACAAACTACAAATCAGCAAAAAAAGGGAAAATGAGCTCTGAGCCAGGAAGATGTATTAGAAACAGGCATTCATATAAAGGAATGATTATTTTAAAATATATTTTAGCTATTACTAAAAATAAGTTTTTTTTTGAATAAATCAACTACAAGTTGTTGTTATTTCTTTCGCCACAAGAGTCTCTTCCCATCAATTTCTGATTGAATGACCCCCTTATTATTCGACGAACAATGGCAATTGAGCTTATCAAAAATTTTATCAAATGTAATCAAAATTTTTGTTTGTTTATTTAAGCATTTATTGTCATTTTCTTTCTTATCAAAATTTTGGTTAAGATTACTGTAATTACCGCAGAATTCGTTTCGTTAAACACAACTATTTTATTTAGAAATACTGTGGGAATTTATCGCGAGAAAAAAAATAAATATAAATGGGAAAATATCGCAAAATTAAAGTAGTTAAGTAGTAGAAAAACATAAAAATAACTATTTTCAAAGGGAAAAAGAAAAAACATTTAAGAAAGAAAAACAATCCCTAATCACTGCAACAAAAGTTTCATTAAAATAATTTGGATTAACTGCGATCTTTTTGAGATGAATGTAAAAGTTGCGAAGAGTTGAAATTATAAAACAGTTAATATTTATGCAAAACAAAAATAAAGTGAGCACTTCACAAGCAACATAACATTACAAGCATAAAATAGATATCAAAAGTGAATGCTAAGAAAGATAGAATATTTATATAATAAAAGTCGCGACTTGTCAGAATGACAATATTTATGAGGTTCCAAGGATCAAAGCGACAATCATACCATAAAGACCCAATACCTAAAAATACGATAATAATAAATATATATGATTCAATTTAAATTTAAGAAACTTACTTCAGAGAAAATAAGAATAAGAATCATACCGACGAAAAGTCTTGGCTGTTGAGCAGTACCTCGTACACCTGCATCACCAACAATACCAATAGCATATCCAGCACCCAAACCGCAAAGGCCACATGTAAGACCGGCAGCCAAATGTGCGAAACCTTTTTCAAGAGTATATCCAGCACTTGCGGCACTGACTTTACCCTTAAGAACCATAGCTACGACGAGACCATAAATACCAATGATACCAGCCATAATAACAGGAATGACAGATTTCATAATAAGTTCTGGACGCATAACACCCATTGAGCAAATACCAACAGCAGATTTCGCGGTACCATAAGCAGCACCGAATACAGTGAAGATTTGTGCAGAAGCAGCTCCGGCATATCCGAAGAATGGAGCATAAGCGGCTCTTTCGGCGGCAGCAAGATCGTAAGACATTATTGATAATATAAGTGCTAAAATAAACAAAAATTATATAACAAAGATGATGACTAATTGATAAATGGCAAAATAAAAACCACGCAACGACACGCGTCGATAAAGTGAAATGTTTTTTGTTATGATGAAGCTGCTATGGCCACTCACACAATTGAAAGAAAAATGGATAGATACTAAATATTTCCTTCAGGTGAAGCATTAAAAATAGTGTTATTTGTCGCCTTCTATCTTTGCTCCCTTGAACAGACGCCCAAAGTCGAAGTCAAAGAACGAAGACCGAAAAACTATGGATTACACGGGAAACAAATGATTGCGCGCGAATTTGAAAATAGGCAGCCAGTGGCAGTGTGATTCAAACAAAAAAATTGAATGAGTGATCACATAGAAAAAGAAATATAAACGAGAAACTCGGACGAACACAGGCAGAGCTCTCAGTTGCAATGCGCAACAAACTAAACGTGTAACGACTTCAGCAGCCGAAGGAATAGGGAAATATAACATATAACAGGATTGAAACGAACGATCAGATGGGACAGAAAAAAAATGCCAGACCAAATTTTAATGTTTTAAAAAAGGCATCATTCCAATAATGCGAGACGTCAGAAAAATAATAAAAATTTAAAAAAACAAAAGCTAACTCTTCTAACTCAAGTTCTCTGTCAAATTTTTTCAAAATGAAGAAAATAAGTCAAAAAAGATGATTAACCAGCGTTTGTCTACGATTGCAAACAAAAAAATGTTAGGATCGATAAAAAATATACTACCTATGATTGTATGTTCATTAACTGCGCAACGGTAAAAAGCGATCGACCTTGAAGTAATATTAAAAATAATTTTTTACCCAATGTCACTTTCAATTTTGTTATAAAAAATTTGATAAATGGGTTATACAATATAAAATTAATGCAAAGAAAAAAAGAAGCATAATAATATTACATCTTTTTTGAATCAATAAATGGATTACTTTCATATATATGCATGCTTAAGTGACAAGAAGAAAATAAAATTATTTAAACGCATTATTACAATTCACAGCAGAAACTCGAAAAACATTGATAATTATTAAGAGAGAAAAACATTTAAAAAAACAAGGAAGATGACGAAACTTTGTGGTGAATAATATCGAGAAAAGAAAAAAAAATCATTATTTTTGCGCCGAACCTTTAAAAAAAAGCTTTAGAAAACAGCTTCCAAGCTCAGATGCATCAAAAGAAACTCCAATTTTTTGTTAACCAAAAAAGGTTATGTTGAAGCTTTAGAAAAGAAAAAGCATACACTTGAGTCAAAGGAAAGAACAAACAGCAGCAAAAGCAGAAAAATAATCGAAAAAAAAAATAACACGTGAAAGAGAAGAAAGAAGAAGAAGACAGAATAAAAAACAACAACATTGGCATGTTTGCTGCTTTTGCCAAATTTAAAATGGCTTTTTTTCGTGAGAGACAAAAAGAAAGAGAGTAAAAAAGGCCAGCATCAATTCAGTTGCAACTGCTGCTTCTTCGACTTCAATGCTTGCAGGCAATTTATAATTTTGAGGCAATTTTGCTTTACTTTTTACAGAGATGCAGTTTTAACTTTTGAAGCCGTATTCATTTTTTTCTCAGACATTTTAATTCTTTACTTTTTATCCTTTCTTCCTTCTTTTGTTTTTTGCATGACATTAATTTTAAAAATTTATTTTTTATTTTTTTTCGCATTAAAAATAAAGCAACAATTTTATAAAATTTCAAACAAAATATTAAGTAATTCTTTGATAGTATTATTGAATAATTTTAAACAGCACCAAAAAATTGATTTTTTTTATGAACCCGTATTTCCAAGTGCTAAATTATAAGCAAGATTGAAAGCATGTCCGAGGGTCATTATGATATCTCGAGCCATTTCCTACAAAAAATTGTTATCATTTTTTAAAATTAAATGAAAAATAAACAAACAGCCGTAAGAACACAATATACATGACAGAAATTCTTATCACCATCTTGAAAAATGTATGCAAAACAATTGAGATCTAATTCATCTTGGCAAACAACTTGTATACGATTAATTTCATGTTGAACAGTGAGTCGCTGCAAGAGAGACAATGATTTAGGTATTATTATTACTACCGTAATAAAAATATGAAAAGCTTACATTCGTTGATGAATCCAAAACATTTACACCTCCTACAGATATTTCTAATAAAACTTGAGGCACTTTTGCTATTTGACGAATTCGACTCTAAAATATCAAGGTATTTTTATGCAATCTTTCTAAATTTATATATTTTTTAATTACTTTTAATGTATTCATTGCTCGTCTGCAATCTTCTGCTCCTTCAACATTTGAAATTTCTGCAGATCCAAGATAATGTGCAGAATATGATGCACATTTATGCAATAAAAGTGTTGTCTTTTCTTCCCATTTTACTGCATTATTATCAATTGTCTCTTCACTTGACCCTCTTAATGGTGTTGATTCTGTATTTAATGTGCTTGTACTTTTCATTGAATCATAGGGTACTGAAGATAAAGATGACAAATCCATTTGGTCAATTGGAACAATCAATGATTTTTGAATACGTTCCAAATGTCCAATCATATCAATTCCCATACGCTAAAATTGGAAAAAAGGATTATTTTTAATATAAAAGTGGGATTTGCATATAAATTACATACTCGTAAATCTGAACGTGTTAATGCTGCAGCTCGGACTGCTTTTGCAAGTGTTAATTTTTGTTTTGCAAAAAGACCAAGATAATCCATGAGATGAAGGGAGCTCAACCAATCCGAAGCGTATTCGAATTCATTGATACGTGGAAATGGAATTGCAGATTGATTTTCGAGAAACATAAAAATTTGATGTTGAATCGATTTATCAATACCCATGTCAGACATTAATGTCTTTGTTAATGTACTCTTCATAAATTTAACTAAATCAAAACCATTCCGTTCCAAAATTGCCGAAATTTCAATTGATCGAGCTACTGGTAATCCAACTTGAGTATGAAGCCATTCCATTACTTCATTGACAGACATTCTTTCACCAATGATTACAGTACTACGATTTGCAGCACCTTTTAAATCCTCTGATTCACTTGGATAAAAGAATGCAGCTGACTGCCTTGCACTATTTGGTGATGTTGGCATATTCGCTGATGACAGCTGCAGAGTTAAAGCTTGGGATTTTCGATTTCGTACCGAGACAGCAACTTGTGAATTATTTGGTTCTGCAAATAGAGAATCTCGTCGAATAGCATTTAAAATTTCTTCAATCTTTTTCCATTCTTCTAATTGATCAATTTCAGCTGTTGGAGATCGAGTTGTAGCAGAGGATGTTCGAGTTGTTGAAGTTGAATTTGTATGTCGTTTTCCGCGATTTTGCCGCATCGATACAACAATATTTGACGAGTCGCTAAACATCAGTGAGTTTAATTACCAAAAAAGAAATTTAAAAATGCTTAAATGGGAGCTACCTTTTGTCACAAATTTCTGAGATTGCAGTTTGTGATGGAGAAATTGAAGAAGATGAAATTTGTGAAATCTGAGGGAGGGAACAAGATGAATCAGCTGTATGTTCACTTGAAACTTAAATGAGAGAAAAAAGTAATTCAAAAAATAAAGAAATGACCAATTTTTTGATAAGAACCAACCGATCGATTCCGGAGAATTTATGACAGTTGCAGCAGCAGCAGGGGCGGCAGATGTTTTTGCTTGATTTAAGTGCTCTGATTTCAGCTGTTCTTCATGCTATAAAAAATATTTAAATGAATTTTTTTGAATCAAAAATAATAATGTTATTTGAAAAATGTTACGAACAGGTGAAGAAAATTCTTCATGCATTGAAACAAGGGTTCGATCTTCGGAGGTTGTTGTCATGGATCGTCTTAATCGTTCATCAATAGGATTTAAGACACGTTCAGGTGACATTGACATAATACTTGTACACGTTGAACCACCAAGCTCTTCCGGTAAAGCTAATGGTGCTTTTCCATTGAAATATCGTTTTTGTGTTGGCGATGAAGCTAAAAAAAGAGAATAAAAAGAATGATTCACCAACAATAAAAAACATACGCCGATCAAGGGTCGATGAAGCAAATGTGACATTTGATGTTCGACTGGGGGTTCGCTTTTCGAATGTTGAAAATTCTGTACTTTTGGAATCTTTTAAGACTGGCTTTGGAGGAATTAAAGGAGGGGAAGGAGATCGTTCAGGGCGTTCAGGAATTGTTTGTGAAAATATATCATTGAGAATTGTTGGGCGTTGTTGTTGACGAGAAGCAAATTTTACTAAAATTTAAATTTCGTATAACTTTTTCAAAAGAACCACAAGGAATACCTGGAATGGTTTGAGTTCCGTCGTCTCTAACAAATTGTTGTTGATTCATTAAATTTCTACCATTTGCATTTCCTACAGTACCAGTACTTTTTGTAACCTTAACATTTGTATGACCATGAGATGAAAAATTTGCATGATTTTGACAACAATGCTCCCATCTTCGATGACCTCCTAAGGGGGCATTATCGTATGGTTGTGGAATGTTTCGATAAATATTATTTTGTGAACCTGGAGGAATTCCAAAATGTTGTTCATGAGATTGCTTTTTTTGCCATGTTTCATATTGTGGAGGTGGTTGATAATTGCATAAATGTTCAGGTGTTAAATTACCAGTATGTGGGGGTGGAGGTGGCATAATTTTTGGTTCAATACCATTTATTAAAACTGGATTCCCAAATCTTCGAGCATTTGCATGTCGATTTTTTGCATTTGGTGAAGTAACAGGAAATTTATGCATTATTCGAGAATGTGAAGATGTTGATGCAATTGATGGTGAAATTGAACATGCACTTGTATTATCAGCTGTTGATTCATTAAATGATGTATTTAGATCAGATTGATGATTGGATGAAAGACTAAGAGTTGATACATGATTACTTGGAGCAAGTTGTTCATCATCCAAATGTACATGTTCAACAGTCATTGATGGCGGATAATAGATTCCATTGTTGCTTGAAGTTGTTCCAGTCGAAGTTCGATGAACATTTCTTGGTGGACCATTTGAAGCTGCAGAATTTGTAGGAATTGTTCGCCAAATGATATCTTTATCTTCAGCATTTTCTTCAACGAAAGACTGCTTTTGTTTAAGATAATTTTCAATTATCTTTCGACATTCTGACCATCCTTCTCTGCTTTGAATAATTTGAGTAATATCGGTAGCTTTTTGATTTTCATGTTCTTCCAATTTTTCAAGTACAGTTTTTCCTTGAGAATCTTTTACAAAGACATCAATATTATTTGCAAGTAATAATTTTACAGCTTCTACTTGTCCAAATAATGCCGCAACATGTAAAGCTGTTCCTTCTTCGGTAACATAATTTATATCAAATCCTGATTGACATAATACCCGTAAACATTCAATATGTCCATGTCGTGCCGCAACATGAAGAGGATAAACAACATGTTGAGAGATTGTTTTATTATCAGCTCGAGAACATTCCGCAGCACTCTGAACATGGAACATGATTAAAAATTATTTTAAAGAACTGTTTAAACAAATTTTCTTACTTGTAGTGCAAGCTCAGGACAGTGACAAATTAGTAATTGACAAACATTCTCTTTACCCGTTCTTGCAGCAATGTCTAATGCAGTCTCGAATCGTGCATTACGTAAACGAGCATTCGCTTGTTTCTAAATAAAACCAGTTTTAGAAGAAAAAAATAATTATTTCGATTTTTAAATTGAGAAAGTTAACTAAAATTTGTTTTGTATATTTTTAACTGACCTGTAAAAGAGTTGCAATAACTTTTCCATGACCATGTTGAGCGGCAAGATGAAGGGAACTTTCTTTGGCATTATTCGTTTCATCAATTGTTGATGAATCTGATTCAATGAGGTACTGTAAAAAACCTCATTTATGACAATTTATTTGAAAACGTTTTTTTTGAAACTCACTTGAACAACTGAAGAATGTCCATTCCAGGCGGCAAGATGAAGAGGCAAACAACCTCTTCGATCTTTTGCCCCGGTTAATTGGCTGTCTTGTTCAATAAGAAGTTTGCAAATATTATGATGCCCATTTAAAGCTGCTAAATGAAGGGCTGTATACCCGGTTGTTGGATCCCGTAAATTTGTAAGCCATCCAATATTGGGTGTTGTTGGACGTAAAAAGCTAAAAGAGTTATTCAAATTTATTTGACCATGACGAAAATTTCAAAAATTCTTACTTAAGTTTAGATTTTTTTGTTTTATTTTGAATCCATTGAAAAGCTTTATCAAAATTTCCAGTTCGACAGAAATCAAAAAACTCCTGAATATTTTCAAACATTACTTTTTTTGAAAATAAAAGTAACAACAAAAAAAAGTGTTACCTGAGTGCTCACAGAAAATTCTCTTACGCCCATCTTGTTCACTGGCGCACATTATCTTTAGTATATTAATTGAATGATTTATAGGTATTTAAAGACTTTGAATACATCAGAAATTAATATTTTTATGATCAAAACAAAAATACAGCTATCTAAAATATTTTCAATTTTTTATGAACAGAAAAAAATCAATGATTCAATAATTTTTTTTTCATTTCCGATTGAAGCTGATAAGCCAACACGCGATTACGTTATTATTTGTTCTTCGTTTTCGATTTTTTTTTGAAAAAAAAACGTTTATGCACCTCAGTTAATCTTAATCAAATAAGAGTGACAAACATTCGAATAAAAAAAAACTTTTTTTTATTATACAGAAAAAAGAGAGTTACGAACAAAGGAGGGCAATTGACCGGAAGAAAATGAAGACGACACAAACATTATGTTAAGTGCATTGTTGCATTTTTAGAAGGGTGCCAAAAAAAGAGAGATCGAAAAAGAGAGAAAGAAGTAAGTAATGATGAAAAACTTTCAATGATGGAATAATTGCGGCAAATAAATTGCAATAAATGCATTAGCATAATATAAAAAATGGAAAATGGTAGCAGCAGCAATCATCTTTGGAAAAGATTGAGAAAGAAAATGTTTTTTTGGGTAGTAAAAACCGTCAAAAAAAATAGAAACCAAAAAAATATGTTTATACATATTTATTTTTTTTTCTCATTCTTTCCGCAAAAAAATATAAAAAAGAAAGAATCGTTTGAAAAAAGAAGAATAGCAAAAAAAATGTTCTTGCTCTTTTTTTTGTGTTGATTTGATTCTAAAAAGAATGTGAAGAAGAAGAGATGATCATTTGGGAAAGATAGCTTTATCGGCAAAATATAAAATGGTGCAATTGTTATTCAATAAAAAAAACAAATCGAAGCAAACGAATTAAAAAAGCTGCTGTTTTTTTAAGAAAAAGCTTATTCAGGTGGTCACAAAATTGATAGATAAAACGAACACATATTAGTCAACGAAACAAAATTTGTGTGATTGACTTGTAAACGACGTTTTTCAAATATGTGGAAGGGGGGGGGACAAGTTTTGAGGAGGTTGTCAAGTCAATCAGTTAAATGGACGTAGAGTAACAAATAGATTGAAACATGCAAAAAAAGGCATGGGAAGGGAAGACTCGTCTCCAAAATTATATTATAAACTACTTTATGTGAAAAATAAAAATTAAGAAAAAACTAATATAAAGCAAAGAAGAAAATTGGAGAAGAAAAAAGCATTTACACGTTTTTGTGTAAAGACTTCTCACAAATTAAATGCAGCATCAACAGACAACAAAAATTTTGTATGAATAAAACGGGAGACAACAATAAATAAGATGACCGAAGACAAAAATAAATTCATTTTTAACGCTTTTGACCAAAACAAAATAATTTTTTTTTGTACAGATCTTTCTCAGGTGACCCGTTCAAGAGAGATAGGAAAGAGAAAAAGGAAAACGAGACACGTTTATGCGTGTTTTTGTAGATTTCGGTATTGATGACCACCCGCAAAAGGAAGTTGGGAAAAAAGAAGAAGAAGGAAGAGAAATATGGGTGCGTTCTTTTTAATTATCAAAAATAAACAAATAAAAAAAATATGTTGCAAACATATAAAAAGAAATATGGTTTCATCATAAAAATCAAGATGTTAAAATATAAGTGACTGATCATCAAGGAAGGAAAGCAAAGCAATTGAAAAAATTTTTTTTGATGAATCATATACTTTTTATTCACTTTGATTTCGAATACTACCATATAAACAACATAAAAAAAGCTTGCGATCGACGACCATCTTTTTCTTTGGTTTTTTTTGAGTTTAAACAAAATGGGTGCAAAAAACACAACGGAAGCAGTGTATGTTCCGAATTTTAACAATAAAAATATAAAGAAGAGAGAAAAAAAGGAAGGTGCTTTCTTCTTTTAAACTCTTTAAGTAACGGCCCTCTTCTTTTCCAAAAGGCGCGTGCTTTTCATTTAAGGAATAAAGATGCGCCAAGGACAACACAACTTTTTTTCTTTTTTTTCCTTAAGTTGTCGGATGAAAGGCACTCCCTTCAATTTTATTTCAATGCGCAAAAATATATTTTTTTGAACGTCTGACCTCCTCTCATCTGGAGCTCCTTTGTAGAATATCTATATTCCAAAAATAATAAATTTGAATAAATTTTTAAAAAAATGTAACGCAAATTTAGAAAAAACCAAAATGTAATTTTTTCAAATATCAAAAGTTTTCCAATTCGAAAAAAGTGAATATTTTATTGTTTGCTCAGAGATAACAGCTTAAGCAAAAAAGTGTAAAGTGACCAAAAAAGAAGGAAAGGAAGAGAGAGAAAGAGAGACATCTTTAAAAAGATAGCGAAACGAAACGCATAAAGTGAAAAAATGGCAAAAATGCGATTGACTCAGCCAGCAGCAATCACAAATCACTTGATTTAGTTGATCGCTTCTTAGGGGGAAAAGAAATTTAAAATAAAAAAAATTTGTTGCGATATTTGATTAAAATCTTGGCAGAAAATCGTAAATCATCAAGACAAAAGAATATCAATTGTGTGTGTACGATTGAAAAAAATGCCACAAGAAAAGAACTTTTTGTCAAAATAAAAAAAAGTAGCTTGTTGGTGGCAGTTTTTGACATTTATTTTACAGAAAAAAGCAAGAAAAAATGACAGAAGAGAACGGCAAAAAAAAGAAGAAAAGAAATGGTCCAAGATTTTTTTGCATTCTTTTTTTGTTTTCTTTTTTTTTTGCATTTTTAGACACTTTTGAAAAAGTACCCATTGGGATAATACCACCGCCACCACAAGGGCCAATGGGCATGAAGCTATGCTTATTTTTCTAGAATCGATGCGCAGCGTAAATCCCTTTGGACCATTTGTAGACAAAAGCAATTTTTTTTGGGAATAAGAAGAGCAAAATAGAAATGAGTTATGAATGAATTTAAGCTCAGATAAATTGATTGCATTCATTAGAATTCAGTGTTCGAAAAAAAATATTTTATATTTGAGAAGGAAGCAACACTTTTTCACATAAAAAAAAGAAAGGAAAGCAAAGTGGCTTATTGTCTTTAAAACCAGGGAGAGAAAAAAAAGTGTGTACTTATCGACCAAAGAGTGAACACAAAATCTAACACCTTATGGTCAACACTTTTTTTCTCTCTTCGTTTTTTTTTCATCAAAAAAGTAAACATGTAAGAAGCTGCCGTTTTTGCGCTGTCGCTTATAAATAAAAAAATCATAACCAGATGTTGCAAGTTTGGACATAAACAACATAATTTTTTTTATTCGCGCGAACTTTTATATTTCTTCTTCTTCCTTTTTTTGATATTAACCGGTCAAGAAGGGGAAAAAGAAGAAGAAGAAGAAAGTTTCGCATGGTTTTTATATGTGTGTGCATATTTTGACTTCACCTTTTCTACAAAAGTTCGCTGGAACATTCATGTCTTTGCCTCTTTGAAGAAAGAAAGAATGAAAAAAATTTTCCACTTTCTTTTTATACATGTTTAACTTTATACTTTTTGTCGCATGTGATCGCGCACTCTCACTGCATCAAATATGCAGCAACGATTTCTCCTTCTCCTTCGTTTTTGTCTTCTTCTGATCACCCCCTTTTTTACTCTTGCTGCTGCAAAAGCTGTCGTCTTCCTCCAAAAAAGAAATGTGTTCAACCGTCTTCCATGTTCTTCTACGTTCAACTACTACTAGTTCAGAAGATATCTCTTCTACAGCATAAATAAATATATCCGTATTATATTTTTTTTCTTTCTTTCATTTTTTTCTTTTTGTTGAATGACATTTTATTTTTTATCTAAAAAGTTCATAGCAAATATTTTTTTAAAAAACTGTGATTGTTCACGTTTTTTTTGTTTCATTGATTTTAAACTTTTTGTTTGAAACACTGCTTTCTTTTAACCATGCAAAATTCGATGATTGAAAAATCAGCCAATCGTCATTTGTATGTACTTATTTTAATTCTTATTATTGATTTACTGTCTTTTACTTGTATCCTACCATTATTTCCTTCCATCTTAGACGGGTATTCAAAAGCAGTTCCGCGAGTAAGTTTTACATTCTGGAAAAAGTTTTCCAAAATTTCAAATTCCCTGCAGGATGAATTATTTTCAACTTTTGAAAGAACCGTAAGAAAATTAGAAGCTTCTATTGGTGTACCAAATTTGGCCCGGTACAACAATGTCTTCCTTGGTGGAGTGCTCGGGTCATTATTTAGCTTTTTGCAATATCTCTCTTCTCCTTTCCTAGGTGCTTTATCAGATGTTTACGGACGTAAGCCGATTTTGTTGGCTTCCATTATTGGATCTCTAATCTCTTATTATGTAAGCCAAATTTTTAAATTTTCTTGTTTCATGTTTTTAATCCAAATTTTACAGATTTGGTCTATTTCAACTACCTTTTCCATTTTTGTTCTTTCTCGGGTTATTGGTGGCCTTTCCAAAGCAAGTGTATCAATTTCAACTGCAATTGTATCTGACCTATGCTCAACTGCTCAACGTGGTCGTGGAATGGTCAGTAAACACTTAAAAATAAATTCTTTTATTTACATTTAATTAAGTTGTTTCAAACTAAAATTTAGGCCTTTGTTGGTGTTGCATTTTCTGTTGCATTTATCTTAGGTCCAATGATTGGTGCTTACTTTTCTTCAACTTCAAAAATTGCTTCCAATTCATTAATGAATCCACCATATTTCGCAATGACACTTACAGTAATTGAATTATTTTTGGTAATTTCGCTGTTACCAGAAACCCTTCAACATAATAATGTAAGTAAAAAAGAAAAAAAAATGCAAAAACAAAGATTTTTTTTAGAAAAAAGAAAACAAGAAAAATTCAAGCATTCTTTTATCTGCCTACAATTACATTTCTCCAAAATCAATATTTAATTTTTCACCAGTTCAAAAATTACTTAAACAAACATCATTAAACCAAATACGAGCCTATGGAATTGTATATTTTATTTATCTCTTTTTGTATTCTGCTTTAGAATTTACTTTAAGTTTTCACACTCATATTTTGTTTCATTATGACGGAATGCAGCAAGGAAAAATGTATTTTTTTGTTGGAATTCTCATGATTATTATTCAAGGGGGATATGTTCGAAGAATTGCAAATGATAAACATCATCGATTTGCATTTATTGGATTGCTAACAATTGTTCCAGCATATTTATTAATAAGTATTGCAGAAACTCAATTAGTCTTTTATTCAGGATTATGTTTGTATTCCATCGGTACTTTTTAATTTCTCGTAAAAAATCAATTAAAACCTTTTTAAAAACAATTTTAGCATCAGCAATTGTTGTTCCATGTTTAACAACTTTGGTCTCACAACTTTCCCCTGAATCTGAGAAAGGCGTTACAATGGGACTTTTTCGAAGTATTGGAGCATTGTCGCGTGCAATGGGCCCAATTTTTGGTTCTTTAAGTAAGTTTTTAAAAACAAGACACCCTTTTTTCATTTTTATTGTCAAAATAATTTGCATAATGTTGCTTCTCTCTTTTTCTAAACAAAATTTTCTTCAAAAACTTTTTTTTCTTCAAGAAAAGAAAGAAGATGAAAAATACAATGCCGAATTTAGAGCTCTTCTCCGAAGAAGAAGAAAAAAACTAATTGTATCCTAAACTATTTATTGTTTTTCTTTTTTTTTGCAGCATTTTGGCTTCTTGGACCAAAGTATTGTTATGGCTTAGGAGCAGTGCTGTTTGCAATCCCATTGCTGATGCTTCGAAAAGTTCAATATACCAGCCATCACTCAACAATAACATCAACAACGGCAGCAACAACTAAAAAAGAATAATTAAAAAAAGCTTTTATGTTTTCCAAAATGCCAATTTTCTTGCCTTTAAAAAATTTTTTTTCTGTCTGCCTTCAATGATCAAAAAATGGTTGTGATACATGGTTTCCGGTTTTGTTTTTGTTAAAAGGATATTTGAAATTTTTTATGCCCAAATATATGTTTATTATATTAAATTATTAAAGTTTAACATAAAGCAAATGATCTAAAAAAAATTTAATTTTTTCAACGAAGTATAGCATCAGTACCAAAATCACGTTGAAGTTCTTCACGTTTTTGATTAATTTCATGTTTTGCATTTTTATTTAAAACATTATTAAGAAAACCAACAACAATGCGTCGAATTTCTTCAGTTTCAGTTCCATTTTTACGTTGTTTTTGTACAAGAACTCGTAACCGTTTTAAATCAGTTGAACTCAAATAATGACGTGCAAATTCCTTAAAATTAAATAATCATCAAATAAATAAATATATTATTTTGTTGATCATATAAAAAGTGACTCACCTTTGCTTTTTTGAACATTTTTGGTAATGCTAATGAAGGTGTGGGAAATCCATTATTTTCATTTTTTTCTTCAATTGTTGTTGAATTTAAATTTTTATTGTTAATATCAGCATCAAACAGCCCATGGCTTTTTGTTGAATTGTGGGAAGGTAATCCATGATTACCTTCATGAATTTCTAAGCCATTACTCCTTTCAATTCTTAAACATTGAATTGAAAACATCGTAAACAAAAGAACAGTCATTCTTCCGGCCATCTCTTTCACCTCGTATCAACCACGAATGAATCACTTTCACTCTTTTTTTATTTTTACCATTTTCATTTTTTTACAGTTCAAATGTTGCTGTGTCAAGTCTTCCAAAATTTTTTAATTGTAACTTTTCATGGCATTTCCATACCTTTTTTTGAAATTATGGTTTTTTCCCTCAAGCAATTCCAGTTTTGCTATTTTTTTTCGTTTGCGATTCTCATCATCCTCAGTTCTTTTTATATATTTCGCGCATTGTTTCTGCTTGAATCGACTTTCAATTCAGGAAGCATTATATTCACATAATAGGAGAGAGAAAAAGGGATTCTATCAATTTATGCATGAAAAATATAGAGTGGTCAAAAGGCAAAAAAAAGAAGAAAAATGAAGAAGAAGAATAAAGATAGAGGAGGAAAAAAGGATTCTTTTGACTATCGCCGCTTTTGTGTTAGAGTCTGTTTATATTTTTGTTTGATGCTTGCTTGCTGCTGCTGCCATTGGGAGCAATATAATTCAGTCATTTATTTTTTTCCCTTTTCATAAAAAAAAGCACAAAAATTCTTTTTTTTTATGATTTTTGATTGACGGTTATTTCATTTTTGAACATGTCGACACCCCACTATCCTATTTTTGGTGGTGAAGAGAACACTTTCTGACCAAATGAATGTTTTTTATTGTTTAGAAAAAACAAAAATAAACATTTTACATTTATTTTCACAGCTTTTTAATATTTTGTTTTAAAAAAGAAAAATGAAGAGAATTATTTTTAAGCCAACTTGCAAAAAAAAATAGAAAAGTGAAAGAAAAAAAGCAATTTTTCTTTTTTGCCTGAAAAAGGACGTTGAAAAAAAAAACACATAAATCGGTTTCAGTCAGAGCTTTTTTTAGTTAGTCGATCAAGTAGCACGCAATTGCTGCTTCTAAAAAAATAATAGTAAATGAGCTCGTTCTTTTTCTTTTTTTGTTTGTTGGCGCCACCTAACACCAAAGCAATGGGTGGTCTTTATCTCTCTCTCTTATTCAAGCTGTTAAAAATGTTATTCTTTAATGTGAAAAATTGCTTCATTTTTTTTAAATAAAATATATTTCATGAATGCTTGCGCAAGTTTAACTTCACTGCTGCTGGATAATGTTCCTTCATTAAAACAACTGCTGCGCAACATTTTGGAATTCTTTTTTTTAAAGCATTGAAGGAAAAAAAGTGTCAAACCGACAAACCTTCTACGGCGAGTTATCCCCGTCGTTCTTCTTCTTCCTTCTTCTTCTTTGTTATTGTGTGCATTTTGCTCAACAAAAAAAATATATATGTATAAGCTAGGACCGAACGGCGCGACGGCTGCGCATACAAAATAAAAGGTCCCGATGGTCGTTTGTTGTTCCCTTCATCTTCCACAAGCACAGAAGACAACAACAAAAAAATACCCTCCTTTACTTTTGGGTGAGAGGAGAAGAAAAAAATATATAGAAGCGCGATAGGAGCTTGTACTTGGCATAAAAAAAGGAGAACGAAGAAAAAAAATATTAAAAAAAGGAAAGCGCGCACGATTGGTGCTCCTCCTCCTTCCCCATCTCCCCCCTTTAGATATTGTTGTAGCCTTTCGTTTGCCTTTTACTGCACCGAAGATTCTCTTTTTAATATTTTTTTTTCTTAACTCCCAGGGCTTGTAAGCAGATGGCTTTCATCTCCTCCCTCTTATTTTTTTAGATAGTCTTCTTCCAATATTAATTGGTCCTTAGAAAAAAAGTTTCAATCATATTTTCAAAAACTAAACTTTTTTCTAACTTAAACCAGCAATTTGGCGCCAAGGTTTTGAATAAAATTTTTACTATTTTTCTCACAAAAAAATCATTTATCTTCAATGACATTTGGTAATTGTATCAAAGTGTTTCTTTCATTCATTTTTGTTCGAGATTAATTTGTTTTGATGACACTTGGATACTTTTTATTTGTCAATGCGATTTAGACTGTTTTTCATAATTCTTTCTTTCTTCTTTTTTGGTCATGGATATAGAGATGATGACTGTCGATATAATATATAGATTTTTAATTGTAACTTTAAAATGGCTTTTTGAATTATGGGCTCATCGTTGTTGTCCATTTTTGCGTGACTCGCGAATAATTCTTTTATTTATTATTTTTTTCCATCAGCACCGATTTTTTTCATCTCACATTCAATTTTTTGTTGAGAATAGTTAGAATTCTCTTTTTTTCGCTACCTGTAAGAATCTTCTTCTTTTTTTATTTTTGATTATTTTTAGTCCGAAAAAAGGAACACCAAAGGTCCGGTCGTTTTTTTGCTTTATTTTTTATGCAAGCTTGCGCTTCTTTTTTTCAGTCATGTATTTTTTTACTAGCTTTAACAATTGCATAAACCACTTTTAAGTCTTCGTCCTCCTGAATGGTAGCTAGCAAAGCATATTTTGTCTCCCCGATATTTTGAACTTAACTTTTTTAAAGCTTTTTTTGCTTTTTATATACCTTATTCCTTTTCGCTTTTTTCTTTGATTCTTCCCTTTTGTTGTGGACGACACATTTTAGACCTCTTGTTTATCAGAGCTTCCCCCCTCTTTCGTCTTCTTCTTCCAATAGCCAATAATAATAAACGTACCTCCATTGTTGTTTTCAATCAAATGGGCATTTTTCCAAATGCTACGTTTTTATTTTTCAACCAACAAAATGGGTTTTGTTTGGAGGAGAAAAACATGTATTGATTGGTAAACACGAAAAAAACTCCTCCTTGTTCAGTTTTTTTCCTTGTCCCCTTTTTATGGCATTGTGTATTATAATATTCGGCAATGTAATGTAATGTGATTGGAATGAATGCATCACTTACGTTCAATTATTCATCACTCTTCAAAATTTGACCATGATTCCCTCTCTTTTGCTTTCCTCCCCTTTTTTTCGATCAATAGACATGAGAAAAAAAATGTCTATCACCCTTTTTTGTATGACTCGGTTTTATTTTCTCTCTTGCCATCTCTTTTTTTGCGTCAATGAAAATAAATATATTAAGCTCTTATCAGTAGGAGCAATGTTTCATTTCATGAAACAACAAAAAAAGGTTTTGCTTCATTGATGCATGCAAATTTAACAAGACGTCTTCAGTCTGCCCTTTTCTGTTTTAGTTACTTATATATTGGCTATTGTGTCTTATTTGCCGCCAAAATGAAGAGTTTTCTTTAACGATTTCCAGCTGGGGATGCTTTGTTTGAAAAGTTTTTTAAAAAAAATTTTTTGTTGAAAGCCAGAGCGCGATCGATCTTGGTTCAGAGCTGTATTTTTTTTAGTCTGTCAGTCATTTTCCATTTTTTTCTTTTTCAATTTGCTCTCCGTGTTTCTTATTTTTTTTTGATTAAAATTGTACGATTCTTTTTGGTGTAAATTTTTTAAAACATTTTTTTTCTCTTTTTTGCACCAAACATTTTTCGCTTTTACAGGTAATCATAATGTTTGTTGACGAAGTGATTAACCTCATACATAGAATTCCACATGTAAATTTTCGTTTTCGTTCTGTTAGCGATGTCTTCAATTACGATCTTCAAAGCGACTATGCTCAGGTATGCCTACTACTTGTTTTCCTTTGTTTATATTTTGTTTTCTTAAAAACAATCTTATTTCGAATTTTACTGTAACTTGAAACTTCTGCTTTTCTCCTTTTTGAAAAAAAGCTCGACGAAACACGAGTATCTTTAAGCTTTTTATGGAAAGGCAGAGAGATAGCTTTTTGTAAATCTGTACAAAAGGAAGCTAAGAAATTTAATATCACAAAAAATCTTTGAAAAATGAAAAACAATTTGTTCTAACAATTTTAGGCTATTGCAATTTTTGCCATTTTTTCACTTCTTTTTGGTTTATTATTGCTTTTAATAATTACCATTACATGGGTCTGCCAATGCTGTTTACGAAAAGAAACAAATCAACGAAGTCGAAGACGTATTCGAAATTTTACAATCGGTCTTTTTACAATCAGTGTTATTTGCTTGTATGTTTTAATCTTTTGCCTTTCTTCTCTTTTTTTAAAAACATCAAAAAACATTTTTTCGCAAAGAAAAAAAAACAAAAAAAGATTCTTTTAGTGCTCTCCTTGGCGGATGTTTATACGGTAATGAAAGAATTAATCGAAGTGTTGCAAAAAGTGTTAACGGACTTGAAGATGTTTTTCGAAATTTGAAATTAGCTGCTTCACAGGTGATATATCCTAAATCTAATGTCTTCTTGAAGTATAACAATGGCATTTTTTAGATTAATATTATTCGAGATACACAAGAAAATGCAACAAAACATGTTGATGATCTTGTAAAACTCATTGACAAAAAGACTCGTGAAACTCCAGATTACAATAAAACTGTAATTTTTTACATTTTTAATGTTTGAAAATTATCTAATTTTTCCCATTTTAAGCTCCTTGAAGAAGTTGATTCTGCTTTAACATCTGTTTCGGATCATGTTGATGATGTTAAGAATAAACTTCTTACTGTTAATGTTACTCTCACTGATATTAAAAAGATTGAAAAGGCTAAACTTTACGTTGATCGATTTGAGTATGACAGGTTTGTCAATTTTTACTTTTTTGTTTTGACTAGTTTTTTTTTGCAAAATCATCTTGTGGTGGCATTTTCATAAAAAATAATGTAGGAAATCTTATTGCTTTTTTTGTACTTGGAAAAAACGCATTTATACCATTTTTGCTGCTTATATGAGGCTTTTAAATGGGGGGTCATAAAGGATAAACAACTTTTAATGTGGCTTTTTTTATGGCTCCCGCGTTTTTTTTTCTTTCTTACTTTAACTAATTAAGAGTAAAAGCTTTAATATAAAAATGAAAAGGATTGATTTTTCTTTTTGCTTATACTTGAATTAAGTTGTCATTCTAATTAATCGTAGTCGACAAAAAGGGAGCATAAAATATCAAAACAAATTCTCTTTAAAGCTTTTTGCTCAATTTGGGCGTCTGTTTTCGGTTCTGCCATTATTTTTTTTTCATTATTGCACAAATTCAAAAGATTGACAAGCACTGAAAAAAGAAAATGCCGAAGTTTGACCTCGATCTTGATGACAGTGATCTTCTTTTTCCTTCTTGTGTAGTCAATCACTCACCAGACGGCAAAAGATGAGTTTTTTTCTAAAACTCAAAAACAGTATGCTTGAATGAAAAATAACAATAGCCATTTTTTGTGTGTCGATAAACATTACATCTTTTTTCTCATTTTTCTTTCACTTTTTTTTACTCATTTCCTTTGCGCTGTTACCCTAAAAAAATACGGTCATTCAATATATATCTTTTTTTGTCGGCAAAAATTTTCTTTAAAAAAAAGAAAGAAATTGGCGGAAGAAAAAAAGTGTATACTCTCATGAAGTAATGAGTAGTACTTCCGAGCATATTGATTCCACTTCAACAGAAAAAAGAAAAAAAACACTGACAATAAAAACAGAGTTGAATAGGTTTTTTTGGGTTTTGTTGTTGCCTCTTTGTTTTTCCCTCCTTTCTCATTTTCGTTCAGCACCATATGGTTTGGATTACAAAATGGAATTAATTACAGTGACACAACAATAGAGGCAAAAACAATAATGAAAGGCCATAATCGATGATGATACTGCCTAATTTTTGCATAAAATCAAACACTTTTTGGTCGAAACTTTTTTGACTCTAGTTTAGGCAAAAAGGAAAGTGTTGAACTTTTATGTTTGACACAATTTTATTTTGCATTTTTTGAGAAAAAAATTTTAAACTTCAAACTTGACAAGGAACAGGCAATGACAGGAAGCTGCAGTTTTGCGATTATAATAGAAAAATACACAATTGAATTTACGAGTATAAAGAAAGAGTACATATTTTGCTTAAAAATGCCTGACATAAAAAAATGATGAATGACTGAATAAAAGCATTAGCAATATTTTTATGCCACCAAAGAAACCTCTTTTAAAAGAATGCATTTTTGTTTCATTTTTAGCTCCTCAAAAAAAATATAATTTTTTTAAATAAGCTTTCATTAATTTTTTTCCTTTCATTTTTTAGATGGACATTTTATGTTGTTTTGCCATCAATTATAATTGCAGTTTTATTCATTGGTGTCATTTCATTTTGTCGACAATCTCGTAAAGGATCAATAACATTTAGTGCATTGGGAATTGTAACATTTATTGTAACATGGGCATTAATTGCACTAGTTTTTCCAATTACCGTAATTCATGCAGATATCTGCTCAACCCATGATGAATTTCTTAATCGACATCTTCGTCCAGAAGTTTATAAAGCAATGCAATTTTATCAAAGTTGCCAAATAACAGAAAGTCATTCAAATGTTCCACCAAATTTGCCTTTGAATGAAATGAGTGATCGATTTACACAAATTCAAAATAGTGAAGGAAAATTGGAAACAATGTTGAATGCATTATTCAATGGTTCTGCAGAGCTTACAGATGCCATGCAAACTTTTGAAAAAGATATTACACAATCTTTTAAAGCTATTGGAGCTTTAGAATCAACCCTTTCATGTTATTCAATGCAAAGTGATGTAAGGGATGCAAAAAGTGGAATTTGTCATGATGCTGTGTAAGTTGATTTTTCGTTATTTTTCAAAAAACTTTCTAACCTCCTGTTTTTCAGAATTGGATCATTTGTCATGTTTCTTTCAACTCTTTTACTTGGATTCTTTATGTTTATCTTGTTAATAGTTGTTAGCCAAACGTGGTATTTGTTTAACAGACTGTCAGTTTATAGCGATGCTAAATTTTTGGTGTAGTGTTTGTAATATTGTTTCTTTTTTCATTTTTAGTCCATCTGATTATATTGAAGTTGGAGATGATGATCCATTCTATCGTCCTCATCAAGATACCGTAATCCCTGCAGATATTTATGGAACACATGTTTTTAATCATCGATCCCGATTCCCTCAAAGCTCGTAAGTATTGTAAAAAAGCTTTTTTTTACAAAAAATTATTTTTTCATATGTGTTCATTTTTTTGCTGCTAAATGTTATCTTTAAAAAGCTTCATTATTTTATACTACAGTAATTTTGTCCTTTTTTACGCTCAAAAAGATTGTGCATTTTCGCAGTGATTTATTTTTTTTTGTCATAATTTTTAAAACATAATTTTTATATTAGAATCACAGTTTTTGTTAACTTTTAATATTTTTGCAAAAAAGTTTATAAAAAAGATATTTGCATTTCTAAATTATTGCTGTTTTAAAAACAAAAATAACTCGCTGGTTTTTTTTCTTCTTCTAAAAGATCACTTTTAAATGTTATCTAAAAAGGATTTCTTTTTCTTATTTTAACAATTATAGAGATCAAAATGAACCTTCAACTAGCACAACAACTGCAACAAATATTCTTGGACAACCAAATAATCAAAGTCAACCATTACTTGATAGTAATTGGCAACGATCAAGTGCAACTGCCCCGATTGCATCTGGAAATAATTCTGTTTCAGCAGCAACTGGCAACAGGTTCATCTAATTTCTATTATAAATATTAATAATAGTACTCATTGTCCCCTTTCTATTTTTTTTACTACTTCTATCCAACAAAAAAAAGTTAAAACAACATTTTTCTACCTCGAGTTTATCGCTTTTTTGCAGTTTAATTAACCCCTTTTTTAAAAAAAGTTATAAAAATAGAACTAACTAACCCAATCTTTTTAAAAGAAAAAGTAAATTTGTTGTGCTGTAATATATATATAGTAATAATTTATTTAAGCATGCTTCGTTCAAACTTATACCATTCAAATGAAGATCCCTACCGCTATAACAACAATTACCGAGAAGAGTTTGAAGTTTAACACATCTATGAAAAATGGCTGCTTTCAATCAAATAATGCTTTCCATAATTTTTTTTTAAATTTAAATAAACATTTTTTAACATGGATAAAACAATTAGCTTTTTTTGCAAGTATGCGTGTGATGTGACGATTATTTATCATTTCTTTCTTGCGGTTGTGCATTTCTGTGGTTTGTAGTTGTCTCTTTTTTTAGTTATTTTTTTTGTTATTGTGGATTTTGATAGTAAGCCATAGATTAATTATATCACCTTTTTTTCGTCAAATTACACCGAATACTTTTAAATGCTAATAGTTCTTTTTATAATAGTATTCAAATTTTTAAAATTAGTTGTTTTGCTAACACACATACATTTTGTTTTAACAATTCTTTTCCTTTGTTCTGTTTTTCTCTCTCTCAAGGAATTCCGGGTTCTTTTTATTATTGTAAAGAAAAACACAATACTTCCAAAAAATGAAATATTGTTTTTCTTCTTCTTCTTTAAAAGTTGTTTGTAATTGTTATCATTTTTCAAACCTCTCCCCTATCTTTTTTTTCTGTTTGATTTTGACGGGTTTGTTTAAAAACCACCCGCTTTTCTTTTGCAATATATTTTTTGCACACTGTTTTGTTTTCTGTTTTTTATTACCCATTTTGTTTTGTCTCTATCTTGTCTGCAGAAGTTTAAGAATCTTTTTTAAATTAATGCAAATACTAAGATTTGTACAGTTTGATTTATTTAATCTTTAAATAATTCTCTTCATTTTTCAAAGTTATTATTTGTATTTGAAAAAAAAATAAAAATAAATTTTATTTTAAATATAACAGGAAAAACAAAGAAAAAGAGAGATTCAACAATGATAACAATTTAAAGCATATTTTTTGTTTTGAAAATATTTCATTTCATTGATTGTGAGTATATTAATGATTATCGAAAAAAGGTCATTTTGTTTGATTCTTCAAACACAACATTATTTTTGTGGGGGAGGAATTAAAAAAATGTTGAAATTTGTCTTTTGAATCTTATACCAGGAGGTTTTTGACTTTGACGAACTAAGAGTTGAAGATCAACATGATTCGCAGGAAGGGGAGATGCCCGTTCACCTTTAATTGATCCTCCATCTTCGGTATTACGCTTACGACCCCAACGAAGTATCCACATTCCAAGAAGGAGAAGTAAAAGAACAGCTACTGCAACACCAATAAATATTAATCTTGAAATAATCTAAAATAACATATCCTTTCATTAAATTGGAATTACAAAATGTAAATAAATGAATTACCTGTCCATGAGCCTTTTCACGAGACATTTTTGCAATGGTTGGAACCATTTCTTTGGTGCAATTTGGATATGGAAGAATATGAGGTCCTGTTAGCAAGCATTCATCACAATATTGACCAGTATGTCGTGGAGGGCATACACAAATGGTATAATTTGTTTCTGGGGCTGAAATTTTATATAGTGTATGAACCTAATTTTTTGATTCTATTAAGTTTTACTTGTATATCCATGATGACAAACAATTTTACTACAGTAATCACCTTCCCAACCATATTCACATTTACAAATACCTTCAATCAATTTACCATGTTCACATTTACCAACGTATTGACATCGACTACCAAAATAATAATCTAAACATCGACAATGACCATTGATGTATTGTCCTCTTCCATTACACTGTAATCATTTGAAGGTAAACAAAGATAAATGACTTTAAACAAAAAATAACAACCTGGTCAGCAATGGGAATATTGCAAAGGTCTCCAGACCAATCGTCATCGCATAAACACCGTTTACCCCAAATTGGACTTTCTGGATCATATCTTGCACCAACGGATAAGCCATGTTCTTAAAAAACAAGAATTGACCTTTGGGGATAAATCTAAAAAAATCATACCACAAGCAAAATCTAAGCATTTTGGACCCGTATAAGGATATTTACATCGGCATCTTCCATATTCATATGTTCCATTATTGGCACAATATTTTGGTGGAATTTTAGTTGCAGCCGAATCCTTTCGCTTAATTCTTAAACTATAAAAAACATTTTTTTATCGATTTTTGAACTAAAAAAGTTTTTGGTTACCTTCTATTTTTTGCAGAATCAAGAGGTACACTATCAACAACAATTCCGGAATTATAATCATCATCGCTGGTTTCATAAATATCAGAAGATATGCTATCATTTGAGGATTGCAAATATCCTAATTCAAAAGTTAAAAACAGTAAAAATGCAATACAAAAATATTTTGTATGCATTTCAAGAAAAAGCTGAAAAATCATTGTTTATTAATTTATAATATTTGAAAAGAATGCACCTTCATTACATTAAAATAAAAAACTGCATTGCTTATATCCCAAAATTTACATACAATAATTCATTACAGAGATGCAGGGGAAGAAAAAACAATGCAAGACAAATCAATAAATTTTTTTAAAATGTCATTTTTAATGGAATATAGAGTAGTAAACATAACATAATAAGAGAATTGACGAGAATGAAAACTAATTTTGACAAAGTGATCGAAAAACTCTGCAAATGAGAAATCAAGAAGAAGTAAACCCCCCTTTTTTCTCTCCTTTTTTTTTCTTTAATCGTCACCTTTGGGCAGCTTGAAACAGAGAGACGACATTTTGAAACACACGCATAACAAAAAAAATGAGAATTATTTTGTTTCATATCAATTATTATCAAACAACAACAGGTTTGATAATTATGCGATATTATTTATTAAAGACTCCGAAAAGAAATTTTATGCCTTTCATGAAAAAAAATATAAGCGCGAAAAACCGGAGAAGAAGCAAATATTGTTGCAATACTGACTGAACCGATTACTTTTTAGCAATAATGTTCAAAGTTTCTGGCACTATCGCTTTTCAGGCTCCTCCCTCCTCCTCTATACACATAAAATTATTTCGAAAGTTGAAGCTCCAGACAAAAATATACATTAATGTTTTGAGATTTTGCCTTTGCAAATTGCAGAAAAAATAGCGTGGGAAAATCATTATTTCGTAACATTTATTGCCTTGTACTGCTAGTCTTGCGCAGTCTGGAAAAAAAGAAGTTATCGACAATAACGCATCTATCAAGAAAATGCCATTAAGATGACTCATTTTCTTGCAAGAAAAAAGATTTTTTCATATTTTTTAGGTAAAGAGGCAACACCAATGAAAAAAAAGAAAGAAAAACTGCAAACTTTTTTTATGAACGACATAAAAAAACTTTTGAAGAATAAATAAAACAAGGAAGAAGGATTCAAACAAATACAGTAATAATACATTTCTTCTAAAGAATTCAGAATCTCGAAAATTTTTTGTTATTGGAGGTTATTGAAGAATATGATTATAATTTTTTTGGAAACGGGGCAGCAATTGTTGTGAAGGATATTGCAAAAAGCTTTTGAGGCTCATTTCCTGGCATTGCACCTTCATTTTCGTTTATTTGATTTTTAGATACTCTATCCGATGATGATTTTTTTCAGCAACTTTATTATCGATTATGTAAATATCTCTTTTGTTTCTGTTAAACAAGAAACAATTCCTTGAATAAAAATTTGACTTTAAAAGTTGCAAAATGAGGTTCAATAACTGAAACTAACTGTCACAAAAAAATAAACATGTCAAATATTTGTACTTTGAAAAGACCATAATTATTACATCATCAAATATGACATATATATCTCTCTCCCACTAACCCTTTTATTTTACAAATATCCGTTCCTTTTTTTGCGCAACAACTTTTTGTGTGCCATTCATGGAATTCTTATGCTACATTCATACCCAATCTGATTTTGTATATTAATCTTTAAACAAACATAAACAAAATAAGTGAGACAGCTTTTGAATCCCTTTTTAAAAAAATTGTTCAAACATCAAACTAAACTGGTGTTTTCTACGGTAGCACTTAGTTTTTTTCATTTTCAAGTATTTTATGTTCTTAAATTTTTTTATACTATTTATACTTCTTTTGTTCAGAAATCAAAAATTTTCATAACTTTTTACTGTGTGTAAATCACAAATGGGAAAAATACAGTAAGAAAGTTTACTACTTTTTTGTATTCATTTCTAAATTTTTTTTACTTCATTTTTTCATTTCAAAGACATTTTTTCTCTCTTTTTTAGTTGTTAACCGTTTTATTAGTTTATACTTTTTTGCGATACACTTGAGCTCATTTTCATGGACTGGTCAGTTATGTTATTTGAGGATTTTCTTCACGGATCATCTTCACGTATCACAATATATGCACATATCCAATAGTGTCATCTTCCTCGCTCTTGTTCGTGATTTTCTTTTTTTTTGCCTTATACAAATTTTATATAACTTTTTTTACAATTATTATTGACAAATAAATCAAATTCAGATTTAAAATGATATTTATTAAATCATTATTTTTATTAAATTGTTTTAATTTTATATTGTCTGAGAATGTTGTGAGGCCAATTTTTCAATTTATCATTGCGAATGAAGCTCTTTGTGGTGATCCATTTATTGATTCATTATGGTTACCAGCATTAGAGGACTGTCAAATTGATTGTGATATATCAGCTCAAATTTGTCAGGAACGAACTGATAAAGGATATCCAGGTCAACGATGTATAAATTGTAATTATTAGTTATTTTGAAAAGCTTTCAGCTAATAATTAATTTCTTTTAGTACCCTTAGGATGCAAGGACAGAATAAAGAAAATGCTTAATCTTGATCCTGATATTCCTGCGTTGCAATTACCTTTAGCTCCTTTAACCACTCTTCCACCTTCAAATTCATTTAAACAAGAACCTGAAAATGTAGTAAACGAAAATGAAGGTGCAATGCCAGGAATGGAACCACAAATGCCTGTTGCAATACCTTTCACAACAATTCCTACCCCATTTCCACAAAATAATAATAATATTCTTCAAGAACCTCCAATAACAAAAAGTTTTCGGGATTCTGAATATTTTACTCCAGCTGCTCCAGCCTATGAACCAATGCCACCTTCCTATAATCCTCTTTCAGACTTTGAAGCACCAGGAACTGATTCGCCATCATTGCATCCTACAGAATATTATCCATCAGCACCACAAAGTTCTCAAGTATGTGACGAAAAATTAAATATATTAATTCGAAAAAAATTGAACGAATTCTTTAATATTTTCAGTATATTGATGCTGGAATGACACTTCCTGCAACCACAATGCCGCCAGATTATGAGGATGAAAGAAATATTGAATCCGATCAAAAAATGCCATTTAATTGGGAAGAAACAGTTGCAGAAGGAGCCTATCAAAATAAAAATGATAATCTTCGTGGAAGGCCTTCAAATCAAAATTATGAAGATTATGACACAACAATGCCATCTTCTTATCGAATGTCAATGATGTTTGTATTTCTTTCATAAAAGCAGCAATAAAACAATTTTTTAGGGGATCAGCAATGTCTCGTCCAAAAAATCCATGGTCCTGGAAGGATTTAGAATATAAATTGAAAAGTCGACCATTTTACAGTATTGATCAATCCGGAAGTATTGAAGATTTTTCACAAAATTGTTGTCAATGGGCTTTAGATGGTTTATGTGACAGAAGTTGGCAGAGGATAAGACAACTATGCCCAAAAAGTTGTGGAACAGTGATTTGTACAAGTAAGTTTTTAAACATTATTTAAAAATCGATTAATTCAGAGAAAAAAAGCTTTTAGCTATTGAAGGAGGTTTATCTTGTAATCGTGCAATTGATGTAGATGTTCTTGATTGCTTTCAAAGACGAAGATTTTATATGTTACATGCAGCACCCCTAAATTATCCACCTAAAAATTATCAAACCCGTACCCGCCGACCTTCTACAAATCATCGAAAGATAACTACTCCAAAAAATTCTGAAATGTTTAGAGCTTATGCAATTGAAAATGAAATTAAAGGTTTCAATCAAGGCTTCAAATAAGAAAAGAACTTAGAAAAATATTTAAATGTTATGTTCAATAATATTTAAATAAATTATATAGATTATATTAAATAATTCGTGGCATATTTCAGTTGGCCCGTGCCATTCACCTGGGACATTACAATTATTATTGTTTTGCATTGTCTTTTTTACAACCCTTTTGTTACAGTCTTTATTTTTGATCCCTTCTTTATCGCGACAAATCACTTCAATGGCAAAAACTAGTTTAGCAAAATTATAAAAATAAGCTGTCTTCTTTTTTCTTCGTCAATATTACAATTGTTTATTTCGTGTTTTGCTTGCATAACACAATTTTTTGAGAATTCTTTACTACACAATATCTAATTACAACAATTATTATTAAAAAATATTAATTCCAATTAAAATTTCATCATTCTCTGCATAACCTGAACCTTGAATGGCATTCAATGGACAAAATCTCATGCATCCAAATGGCTGATTTGGGATATCATTTTTTGGCTGTCTTCGATATTCAGAATTTTCTGGAAGTTCACTTTCTTTCATTTCGAAATGATAATTTCGACGTCGAAGAATCTCAGGCTTTTGATCATAAAGAGTGAAGGAAATATTTTTTGTGAAAGGCCATTTTAGAATTCCGTCAAATTCGCCTTCAATAATTTGAATATAAATTGCCAAAGAATTTCCAAAACCTTCTGCGAATCCACATGGAGCGGCCATTGCAATTAAATGATACCCAAATGGCTCAGAATAAAATGGGGGAGAAAGTTGCCACGGTTCAAGTCGAAGTCGGGCTAATCTCGTTTTTTCGCGCCAATTTGAAATTTTCCAAATTAATTGTGGGCTTTGAAGTGTTTGTAAACCATTAATAACAGTTTTATTTGCACTAAAATCGCTGACATAATTTGTTTCACGTTCAGCGAGCTAAATTGTGTTACTGTAAAAAGGCTACGGTATTTGTTGAAGAAATTTTTACCTTTTCAAATTGGCGTTGCATTAATCGCATTTCATCATTCAATAATGTCAAATGTTTTATTGGACGTTTTTCTTCATGATCCGGTTTTGAGATATCACATCCAACTTCAACAAATTTACAAGACATTTTTTCAATAAAATGATCAAAAATGAAATTGAAAACAAATGATTTTTAATTCAAAAAAATGTTTAATTTAAAGCGCTTCCATTTTTAATACCCCCATAACAACAGTATCCATGACAAAAATCTATAATAAATAATCTATTATTGCATTTCTAACAAAACATAAATTTTTAATAATACCATCAAAAAGTATTTTTAAACCGTTAAAAGGTTTACACCATTTTTTTTTTACACTTTTTCAAATTTCCTTTAACGAGCATTACTGTAAAATCAACAACGAAAAGCAATTAAAATATATAATAAAATATGTACAGTTGAGATAAAAGTATTAAATTTGGTCCAGAATATCAACGTTCATTGGATAAAAATTTGTTTTCAATTACCGTATTCTTCCTCCATCATTGTAAAAAAATTAATGATTAGAAAAACACAACTTCAACATAAAAACGAAATTTCGCATGAAAGAATATTTGATCATTTCAAATAAAAAAAACACATTTTTTTGTAAAAAACCCATGTAAAGAATAGTCCCATGCAACCAAAAATGATATACAAATAATTCTTCATTCATCAATAAAATCCAAAAGAATAAATACAGAATACAATATATTTAATTCAAGCAATCATTGCTTCTAAGAGAGATTTCTAATTTCTTCTGCAATTAGACGATTGCTTTCTGCAACGTTGCTATTTGCGGTTGCAACCGCAAATAAAGCCTTTAATTTTTCTTGTCGAAACACTTGACTTGAGGTTGGAGCAACAGGTTGCATTGTATCAGTTGAAGGATCAGATTTTGCACGTTGAGCTTCTTTTTGATCATTTGATGCTGGTGCATTATTTTGTGAAAGAACAATTGGTGGAAGAGATTTTTTTGAAGAAACAGGACGATTCTTTTTTGCTGGTGGTGGTGGAGATGATTCTGTAGCAGAATGAGATTTACGATTTCGATTGGAATCGCCGGCTGTCATTTTCGTCTTAAAAAAGTAGAACAAATTAAAATGAAACAGATGTGAAATGAAAAAAACTCACCAAATTGAAACGCACTTTACTTTTAGGTCTTGATCCACGAGAAGAAGTTTGACGCATAATTGATTTGCCCGTAGAAATTTTATCATTAGCTCGATTTTTGGCTGATCTTGAAGCATTTGTGGATTTCAAAGGTTGAGGATTTTCAGCAACACCATCACCAACTCCATCAGTATTTTGGCGTGAAGATTTCTTTTGTACTGTTTCACTTTGAGTTTCATCAGTTGAAGAAGGTTGGAAATCACCAGAAGTTTGAGTAACAGTTGCAGATGGAATAACTGCTGCTTTTCTTGTTGCTTGACGCGTGGAAAGTCCATTACTATCATGATTTTTGGTGGAAGTGGAAGAAGAATTTGTGGATTTCAAAGGTTGAGGATTTTCAGCAACACGATCACCAACTCCATCAGTACTTTGAAGTGAAAATTTATTTTGCACTGTTTCACTTTGAGTTTTATCTGTTGAAGAAGTTTGGCTATCACCAGAAGTTTCAGTAACATTGGGAGATGGAACAATTGCTGTTTTTTTTGTTGTTTGATTTTTACCAGATGTTGCAGCAATGCCTTCTTCAATCGCACCAGAAAATGTCTAAAAAAATTTTTTAGTTAATTTAAAAATTTTGGTTCTCACAATCCTACATAATATATATATATCTGTATAAATTTTAACTTACATCTTTTTGTTCATGACCATCTTGAGTAACAAGATATGTATTATCGAATCTTCTAACAACAGCAATTACACGAAGATCGATTTCTGTCCAATCAGGTGGAGTATTTGTACGTTTAGCACGTTCAAATTTATCCTATAAAAGATTGCAAGATTAATATTTTTCATTTCAAATAATCAAAAAAACCTACTTCAACAAGATTTGTGCAATATCTCTTCCACCATTGGAATGGATTGCTTAATCCTAAATCTTCCCCAATCAAATTCATCTTTGTTCCAAATTCATCATAATCAGAAATATTTTGATGAGTAAACATTTCTTCAATCTTTTGAAGTTGTTTAATGCGGCGTTCCTCAGTCTGCTTTCTAAAAAGTATATAATTTTTAAAATAAGAATTATTATAATCTAAACACTTACGTCATCATTTTGTAATCACTTTGAAGAATATGCGACGAAACGAGAGAGCACAGCAACAACTCACAAACTTTTCTTGTTGATGATGATGACGAATGAATTGTACAAAACATTTTGTTGCATTGGCGCAAGAATATTATGCAAATTTTTGTGAATTTGTTCCGTGAAAAGAAGAGAAGAGAAAAATGTACATTTATGTTAATTTGTTGGACATTCAAAAGATATGTCATTGATAAAAAAGTTAGGTTCATTAAAAAATTAATTTATTGGTGTTGACCAAAATCGAACTTTTTTAAACATATACTTTTTTGTTGTTCATTTTTTATCACCATGTTGGTAAATAAAAAAATAATTGATTGAGTTTTTTCACGTTGAAATTCCATCTTTTGAAAATTGAATTCTATTTTTTAATAAATTGTCATAAAGAAATCAAGGAAATCCTTTCGCACTAGGACACAAAAATATTAATGAATTACAACAAAAAAATCTTTTTATTCAATAATAAACCCGTGCATATCAATTTTTCTTTTATCATATTTTACCGCAACTGATTGAGTATGCCAGACAAGTAATTCCCTCTTTTTATCCTAAAATTTGTGATTGAATTATGCAGTACACAAAATTATTTTTTTACCTGAGAAAAACCAAATGGTTCGAGATCTTTCAGTTCCAATTTTAATGAATCCAAAAAGCATGTTTCTGGAGCTCCAGCTCCCATTTTACACTCGGTTCCAAAATGACCTTGTGTATTTTTGATAATATCCAATGAAATTGCAAAACCTGCCATATCAATTGCAAATTTTCTTTCTTTATTCCAAGTAACATGCCAGCCAATTACTTTTCCATTTTTAACATTCGGAGTTTCTACAGGTGCTCCACCAACTAATCCAACTGCCCATACACCCGCTTTCTTCACTTTTCGAATGTATTCATTAAATAATCGGGTATCATATGAATTATCATCATCAGCAAAATATACTACACCATGATTGCCGCCTGTTATTTCATCAGCATGATCTCGAATAAATTTTAGTGCCATATCACGTTGGAACCAACCTCGCTCTTAATAATTCTATATTAAACATGGTAATTTATTTAATTTATCGCTTACTAGGATATCCAGGCTTTGTTTTATGCGCCAAATATGTATGTGGTATTCCAGAGCGGATAAGTAGTTTTTGAACAGATACAACTGGAAGATTTGCATCTTCAACAACAATCCAATAAATGTTTGGAATTCCATCTAATGTATTCTTTAATCTAAAACTCCAAAGATATTTCCAAAAATCTTATACAAATATTACCTTGTCATATCACCTAAGCGAGTTGGACGACGGACGAAAAATTATTATTGTTGGAGTAACAATAATAATTTTTGCTTGGCTGCTTTCCGAAATTGCACATGATAATGAAGAAAAAAAATATTGTACAATAAAATCTGTTAAAATATTTAGTTTATTTAAAGAATGACATATGTAAAAAGCTAAGTGAAACTCGGACGTTCTTGAACGTTGAATCTTGAGAATCCTAAGTTTATATGAGTAAAAAAATGTAAATTTTCAATTTCAGTTTTCTGTTGTATGGAAATATAAAATGCAGTAATACTTGGTTTATGTGTTTTAAAAAAAGTGTGGGCATCTGATAAATCTCTGTTTGCATTTTTAATCACACCATTTTTAACTATCTTTACATTTAAAGAAATACATAAATTTACGTCATAGCTTATACAGTGAGACTTTAACTATGCCACTTTATTCCAGATAATAGTAACCATTGAATTTTGTTCCATTTTTATTGAAAGCATTTGATCAGGTCTTTGTGCATCTTCTATTGTAATTTCATGATCTGTATCTTCTCGATTATTTAAAATAACAATTCGTTGACTTTTAGAATTTTTAAAAGCAACAACTTCAATTGGCATTGTTGGTTGTTCACCGGATGAATCGATTAATTGAATTCGAAAAGCTTCTGGCCGAACAAAAGTCGAAATATGCGATAAAGCATAAAACATTGGATTTTTATAATATTCATCTGTGGTATTGCTAAGAATTATTGGAGCATCAACAAAATTTCCAACCCAATTTGGGCCACCTTTTAAATCTAATAATAAATTCCAGTCAACCCAACCGGAGCCAAAATTTTGAATATCCTGTAAAAATTTTTTCAAGTTATCTTTGAAGATTGCTTTTCATTTTTTTTACCTCAATTATACTATGAATGTATTGATCACCTCGAGACCAATCACCTAATTTAACACCACCTAAGAATGGTAGATAACCGGTACAAGCCTATAAAAATTATAGTTAACAAAATTCACTCAAATACAAACACAAACTTCAGTATTTAATTGAAAGAGAGAAGGGAATGCGTCATGTACTTCACTTAAAACAGATGCTTTTGCAAGATAGTCTTCATACCAATGATAAGCAACACCATCAACATATTTTGCAGCAACAGGATTTTCCATTACCTAAAAATAAAACTTTTAAAAGTTGTAAAAGAAAAGAAAATTTTCTTTGAAGATTTTTCTCTAAAAAGGCAACAAAAATAAACCTTTTCAACGTATTCTTTAATGCCAACTCTTTGATCTTCATAAATCATAATCTTTAAATTTTGTGTCAAATTTGATGCTTTTAATGCAGGTCCAAGAATATCAGAAAGGAAATCCCTTTCCATCTCTGCTGTGAATGCCATAGTTTGCCATTTATAAAGAGGATCAAGACCACTGCTTGGCTCATTCTGAATTGTCATACCCCAAAATTTGATATTCTTTTTTGCATAAAGTTCAAAGAATCTGTAATGTTCAGCTTTTTAAAAAATATGTCACAATAAAATCTGTTTACTTCAAAAAATAATTTGACCATGTTTGATAATATTTTCCATTCTTTTCACCTTTAAGTTCACCGCCGCCTTTCATGTGTCCATTGGTTTTCATCCAAGCTGGCGCTGACCAAGGTGAAGCGAAAAGATTTAATTTTTCATCAGCAGAAATGAACTGTTGAGCTTGATAAATGTATGGAATCTAAAAAATAAATTTGACAATGTTTTTTCTTTTTTAAAGTTTCACACCTTAAGGGTAATGTCTTCTTGGGTTAAATTAAAATTAATCAAATCAAAATCATCTTCGATATCATCATAAGAATATTCATGAGTTGAAAAATCGCAACTTGCCATTGGTACTCTTCCAATGGTATATCCCAAGCCATTATCTTTAGAAAAGTATTGTCGAATAATATCTTTGCTAACATTTGGGCTTAATTTATTCAAATTAATTCCTGTGGCATCTGTAAAAGCACCACCAAATCCTATTATTTGTTGATACTGCTTTGAAGCATCCAATTTGAAATTCAAGCTTCCATCTTTTGAACCTTAAAAATTGTTTTTAAAAACACATTTGGGGAAAAAAATCAACTATGAAAGGTTATACTTTTTGTGCCAAATGTTATAACGCTTCTTGATAATCGTGCACCACTCAAAGAACTTTTAAACATGACAGCTTCATTGCTTTGAAAATTGCCAATGGATGGAATGTCATCACAATAGGTTGCATTACAAACACAAACAACATTGTTTCTTGCTCCAGGAAACTTTTTTTGAACACATGGTCGTTGTGCAAAAGCTGAAACTTTGTGTTTTTTTAAAAGTATTGAAGACAAGGAGCAGCATGTGTTTTTTTGAATATGATATGCCTACCACTTATTAGGAGCAGCAGCAAAACGAAAAAATAACCCAACAATTCTTTCATTTTTGTTCTAAAATGAAACTAAATTATTCTTTTATTATCGTTATAAATAATGCCCACATGCTGCTTCTTATCTATAAAAGGATGTGTATGCAGAAGGCAGCTTTTTTTGTTGTCTTTTATTATCATATAAATGAGTTATAACCTTTATTCTTCAACAAAATATGCAGTTAAAAAAAGTTAATTTTTTTCTTCGTTTTCTTGAACACATTTGAAAAAAGAAAAAAAAAGAGACATCCATTTTTCAAAAGACCACCCATCACGATTGCTTTCAATGGCGTTGTCGTTTGGTCTCTTTGGCACAAAAAAAAAAGAAAGAGAGAAAAAGAAGGCAGCCGTTATTTATAAAAATTTCATTCCTGCTTTAGCTAACCAAAGAATAAGCTTTCATGTTTTCAGTTATTATGTATCTAACAAAATAACAACAATTTTTCTTGCAAAATTTTTCTTTGTCAAAAACTTTCAGGATTTATTTCATCAAAAAATATATTTTTAAGTTTATTTAAATAAAAATTTTTTCCATCTGCGCTTCAAACAAACAAAAGGAATTTCTTTCATTTTCAACAAAATTTTAAAAAATGTTGAACACAGAAAATTCTAAAGTGGACATAATCCCAACGACTAAAAGCTTTTTTACAGTTTAGCAAGCATCATGTCTTTCAACCATCACCTTCACCTTCAAGTCATTTATCAACCTTATCACAAAAGCCTCTTTTCATCAGACTTTTTTTCTTCTCTTCATATAAGTTTTTGCATCATTTTTTTGTTGCCATTTTTTTGTAACATTGTTCAACAATTTTATTTTATTTTTAAATATATTTATTTATTTCGTTTAATTTAAAAGCAAGTAAACATGATGGTTTTGTTTGATGCTTAAAAGTCAAGTGAAATAGAAAAAAAAGGATTTAAAAATTTAAGAGGAAAAAAAGAAATGAGAAATAGCTTTTTCATTTTTTAGTACTTCAAAGGAGTTCTTTTCTCTTGCATAATGATGATATTTAATTTACATCGCGAATTATTTGATTTAACTTTTATTAGAATCTTAAATTCTTTTGATTCGACAGAATTTCATTTTAGGCTTTAATTTTTGCTCCTCATTAAAAATATGGGTGCCAATGGGACTGCCGTATACTCTCCCACAACAGAACTCATAACAAAAAATGAAACTTCTTTAAAAAAATTACGTCTGTTTGTACTTTATGTTTTATGGTGTTTGAAAGGTTTTTGAAAAATATTTTAGCTTTATTTCATCCATTATCTCGGAGGTTACATATGTTATTGCTAATGATGATAGGATTTTTTACAATTGTAAATATGAGAATTAATATGGGAATTGCAATAACATGTATGGTCAATTCAACGGCCGTAACATTAGATGCAATTTCACAACAGTCATCTTTGATAGACAATAAATCGTCAATTTTGTTGCAAAATATTCCAATTGAAAATGATGAATTAAGGAAATGCACCCATACAATTGATAACAGTAGTGGTGGAGGGGAAGCGATTGTTAATGATTATGGGGTAAAAAATAAAAATAATTTGACAAATTAATATTTCAAAATGTTTCGTATAGGGCGAGTTAATTTGGGATGCAACAATTCAAGGATATATTTTTTCAAGTATTTTTTATGGATCTTTACTTACAATTATCCCAGGTGGATATCTTGCTGATACACAATCACCAAAAACATTGACAACAATAGCTGCAATTTTTTACATTACAATTACACTTTTTACTCCAATTATTGCAGTTCAAGGTGGATGGGTTCCACTCTTTTTTGCTCGAGTTATTATGGGTGCTGGTGATGTAATGACATTTTATAATTCGTAAATTTCAAAAGATTGAATCTTTTTGTAGGGCTTAGTTATGCCATCTATAAACAAACTTGTAACATTTTGGATTCCAACTGAAGAAAAAAGTACTGCTGCAAGTATATACAGTACGGGATTTCCACTTGCAAGCATTCTTGGTAGGAATCAAGTTGGGTTCTTTTTCACTCATTTAATTTTTAGGTGTTCCAACTTTTGCATACCTTTGCAGTACATCCATGGGTTGGCCGGCTATCTTTTATGGCTGCGGTAAAACTAAATTTGTAACTATTTAAAATAAATATAAAATTAAATTACAGCAATTCTTGGAATAATATGGCTCATTTTATGGCAATTTGCGGCATCTAAAAATCCAACCGAGTGCAAAGTGATGTCTGAAAGGGAAAGACAATACCTTAAATCAAAACCCGAATTAGCAGTCAGGCATAAAACGGTAAAAAATAGAATTCAATTTAGATGGTATTTAACTTTTATGTTTTTAGGAAAGAGTTAAAATTCCATTTAAAAAGATTTTCACTTCGCCAGCTTTTTATTCTTTATTAGCATGCGCGTTTAGTCTTAATTTTATTGTTACTTTTTTACATTCGTATCAGCCAACATTTTTCAAAGAGGTTTTATTTTTGTCACCAATTAATGTAAGTTTGTCGTTTTTAACGTTTAAAAAGCAATAAAAATTTTTAGAATGGTTTGTATGGTGCAATTCCGCCCTTTATGGAAATTTCATTTAAATTTGCATGGAGTATTTGGATGGATCGATTAAAGCAGAGAAAAGTTTTAAGTCCAACAAATGCATGCAAACTTTCACAATGCTGCTGTAAGTTTCATTTGATACTTTAAGTTATTTTTTCTAAATTTCAGCTGGAACACTTGTTACAATTTTATTTATATTACTTGCATATTTGCCTGATTGTGAAAAACCTTACATCACACTCATCCTTTTTTGTCTTATCGCGCTAGCTTTAAGCTTTTCTGCAAGTGGATTCTTTACAAGCATGCTATCAATTGCTCCATTATTCACTGGTTTAATTAGTTCTGCAACAATGGTCGCAGGAATTTCTGCTCGAGTAATCACACCACTTTTGGTCTCATATTTTAATAAAACGGTTAATAATATTTTTTTCACGTCACCCCCAAAAATAACCTGTGATATTCTTTTAGGGAAGATTGGAAGAATGGCGTCCAATCTTTTTCGTCATTGCGGGAACATCAGCATTTAGCACAATATTTTTTGTTACATTTTCATCAGCAGAAGTACAGCCATGGGCTCGTATTCCAGCAAATCGACAACCATCGAAATTAGAATTGGATGAACTTAAAAAAGAGAACGAAATTGAAATTGATACAATGGCCGCTGATATGCTGCCATAACTTCTTTTTTTTATTTCACTTTATAAAAAACAAAACCGGTAAAATATGCGATATTTTTGTGGAAAATTTTGTTGTAGCTATTTTCAAATCTAATATAATAAATAAATTTATCATATATAAATATAAATCTCATCAAATATTCTTTCATACAGTCAAACGTTACTTTAATTTTACAAGCATAGCCTCATCCATAGACACCATTATAAATATCATGGGTATCTCTGTGTTTACTAAAATTATTAGCTAGTATAAAAAATATGGCGTATTTTGTGACATTTCGTTATTTCATAAAACTGACTTTCTATAAAAATCGAATGAGGGGCGAATCTCAAAAATTTCAAAATGCTTTTTGCTTTTTTGATAAAAAGTAATTTTTACTATGTTTTTGTCGCTTACAACCATATGTTTTTTTGGGTTGTAAACACCAAGTAAGTGTCATTTTAACAATGTTTAACATGATTAAAAAAAAACTATTTTAATCATGTTTATAGATGGTTTCTAACCGTTTAGAACCATTTAGAGCCAAAAAATTTTTTCAAATAAAAAAAAATTTTTTTTTTGATTTGTGGATTTTTTCAAAAATTTCGGTTTTTGATTTTTTTGGGGGTTATGGAGGTCGAACCCAAAAGATTTTATTTATGCAATAGTTAGCCCTTGTAAAAAGACATGTTTTAAGGAAAAAAATTTTTTAGTTCTGAACTCCATGGGTGCCTTCAAAAGGCTCGAAGTTTTCCGGCTTCTGAATCCGGGGGTTCCAGCACGAAAGAAAAAAACTTCCGAGACATAAAATGTAGCCTGATCGAGGGCTGTTCGCCGACATCAAATTTGTAGCGATCGAATAAGAATTGACCCCAGGGCAAGCGATCTCCATAACTCAGGATTCATAAGGTGAATTCAAAAAATTTTTTTTTGCGCACCTCCTTGAACAATACTGATGCCATATGGAAAGTTTCAGCTCGAAAAAAACATTTTGAAATTTTTGAGGTTCGCCAAATTTTTATTTTGCTTTTTTTTAATTAGTTATGTCGCTGTAGAAAAACGTGAAATATTAACAACAACAAATACTTTTTCATATTTTTCTGTCTGTATAAATCTTTTTTTTTATCAAAGAATTTATTATTAATAAAGTTATTTTTAAAACTATTTCAAGTAAAATTATTATATTTTTCTTAAACTGCATACAAGAGAAACAATTGCGTCCGACCATTTTGATCAAGTTCAAGTCCGAGTAGCGGCATGCTTTCCTTTGATCTTTTCAAAGCTCCTGGTGTGAGGCTGAAGTCAAACTCGCAGCAACATTAATTTTAAAGAATGTTGCTTCATGCCTTTTCACTTTCAATAAATTTCAATAATAATTTTTTTGTTAAAATATAAATAATTATTTTAGAACTTTTCTTGCAAGAAAAGCTTGAATTAGTTTTATTATTTGTTTTGAGTTGTACCATTTTATGCAATTTTATCATTCATTGACAAAAACATTAAACACCTTATTAAAGAATAGCTTTTTTAAAATTTAAAAATATATGTTTCATATAGTATGGTTTTAGAAAGAGTCTGAAAAAAAAAAAGATTTGTTACTCATCATGATTTTCACTGTTTCTTTCCGGTTAAAAACCATGAAACATACTCTTTTTTCACTCTCTTTTTTGAAATCAATTTTGTGAAGCAAAAAAAATCATAAAGAAGAAAACATCTTTTTTAACCAGAAAAGATTACAAATCATCACATCGATGCTCTCTTAAAACATAGTCAATTTTTTAAGAGAGCAATCGAATTGACAGTTTGAAGCTTTTCTTCTTCTTATTTCTTTCTAATGGTGCCACAATCCAAAAAAAGATTCTATTAAAATGGGAAGCTTTAATATAAGTTGGAAAAAATTCTAGATATATTTTTATGCTAAAAGTATATTTTTTTGTTTTCAAAACAGTTTAATTTCAGGCAATGAATTTCAAATAAACAATCTTTAAAAAATATTCAAAAAATATTTTTTTACGGGGTAAGGGGAGAGGTAGGCTTAAAGATCACATTCTTTTGATGATGCGCGGCAAAAATCAAAGCAAAAAAGATCTTTCAGGGGACACATTTAACGTTAGATTTAGGCAGAATCAAAATCAATTGCGTCAAATTTATTAAACCAATGGGTTTGGAGAAATTCATTGGTAGTGTATATTTGTCAGAGTTGAAGATCCTTTTTTTTTTTTAATTTTGGGTGGAATTTCTAAATTCCTCAAGTTTCTTTTGATAATTGTGACATCTTATAATTCATTGATTTTTATGTTTATTACTATTTTTAGATTGTTTTCATATTTATTATACTTTATAAAATACTTTATTTATAGGAAAATTAGTTTATAAAAGAAATGGAATCTCAAATTAGCGCTACAGATCTTGAAGCACTGAATATTGTTAATGATTTTTGCAATGCATATATGACACATATTCGAGCAGGACGTAAACTTGAAGCCGGTAAGTTACTCTCTACGAACACCGTACATTCTTTTGTAACCGAAATTTTAACAAAAAAAAAGATAGACAATGTTAAATATTAATATGCTTAATTGAAATATTTTCGGACCCTCCGCATGCAGATACTATTGTATACAGTCAACAAGAATAAAAGTAATTTTTAGGTTTTATTTTGCTGAAATATGCTGATACATTACGTCCCACACCTGATCTTGTACCTGAATTTTTGGTCAAGAAAATTGCAGCATGCGATACAAAGCTCTTAAAAGTTGAAGCATCCAATAATATGAATTTCCCAAATGCAAATGATGCCAAATTGATGGATGTAGAATTACAAAAGAATCTCCATTTATCTGCGGCAAATCTATTTGATCAAGCATCACATTGGGAACTTGCTCTTGAAGCATTGAAAAAAGTTTTTTCATATTATGAAAGGAGCTTACAATATCAATTCATGCAAGGACTTTGTAATCAAATGGCAAATATTAGTGATAAAATTGCTTCAATTATTCGAGAACCGCCAGATTATTTTTATGTAAGATTTTATGGAACAGAATTTGAAGAATGTTACAAAAATAAATCTTTTATTTATCGTTCAAAAAAAGATGAAAAACCTGAACAATTCAAAGAAAGAATTTTGAAAACGTTTGCTGCTACAGCGATGGAATCAGATGATGGCAAAAAGGATTTTGAAAAGAATGGCGGCAAATATATTCAGGTAAGTAGACCTTTATTTTGGTATTACTTTGAAAATATTTTGAAAGAATTTTCTTTAAATTTTTTAATGAATCTTCTATTTTCAAAGCTTAAATATAAATAAAATTTGTATTGATTCCTAAAAAAATGATATTTTAATTTAAATTTAATCGTTGTCACAAATTTTAGATCTTCCAAGTTCGTCCAACAATGACACAAGAATATTTGGATCATTTGAAGGCAAACATCTTTGTTCGATCTTATTACAAATTTCACAATGTTTTCGGATTTGAACAATTGACTTATAAAAGAAAAGTTGATACAAAGTGGACAAAAATTCAACGAAATGAAGCAACAGAAACTTGGATGGAAATCAAAATCTTTGAGACTTTTAATAATCTTCCTGGAACTGAAGATCATGCAGTTGTTGAATATGAGGAAACACTTGAGGATCAACACCCGATTCAAGCTGCCATCAAGAAGATCGAAGAATTAAATCTTGATCTTTGTGAAAGTGCTGAACTTCTTGTAGCTGAAGCACATTCAAAATATTCCACAAGACTGTCCGATTTTATGTGGGATGTTTTAGATAAAAATGGTGCTGGCAATTTCACAAAATTTGAAGTAAATTCGTTCTTTTTCAAAAAATTAACAATAATATAACGTTTGTTCAGATATTTTTTTGTGATGATTATATCCGTATTATGGAAGTAATTGCAACACCTGATGAAATGGAAATGATTAAGCCACTTAAAGATCGTTTTCTTCTTCAAATATCTATTCTTGAATGTTGCATTTGTTGTTATTTGGCTAAAAAGAGATTTTTTCATGGTAATCTTGAAGCTGAATTCAATAATTACCGCTCCATCGTTGAACAAAAATTCGGTCCAGCTGAATCATTCTTACCATCATCAGAACTTTCCTCATCTGCCCCAACAACAACTTCTACCGAATTATCCAATCCTTCCACATCTGCCCCAAAAGGCATGAAATCAAGATTTTCTAAAATTTTTACAAATACTTTAACTCTTTCACGAAGTAACAAGAAGTCCGAAATGATTAATCATAATGAATTGATTCAAGCTATGCGAAATCGGATTATTTGTAAGTTTTTCTTTAAAATGCCCATAATCTTTATTCTGAGTTTAATACTTTCAAAACATGTCCTTTGAATTTGACACAAATTTTAATAGTATTATTTTAGTAATCCAAGAAGCGAAATAATCGTTGGATACAACCATTCCCCAGACAACTGTACGAGTATAATTTTTAAATTCTATGTTTAATCTTTTTTAAAAATTTCTAGTTATTGTATATATTGTTTATTCATTTTATGATTTATTTGTGCATTTTTTGTTTTTTATTGTTTTGAAATAATTATTTAATTAGATTGTCTATTGTTAAAAATTATGTAAATATTACATTTTTTAAATTTTAACATAAATTTTAAACTTTAAATTATTCATTTTATAGTTTTTTAAACATTTAAATGACATTTTATTTTGGACATTTATCAAAGAGCAAATTAAGCACTACATACTTCATACATACAAAGTGCTAATCATAATATGGACTTTTTGGCAAAACTTTTTATTCAAAGATCATTTTTTACATAGGCAAAGGAAAAGATAGCTGATGAATGAAGAAATGTTAATATTTAATGACACTTAATGCTTATCAATATTGGTTTTTATAGGACTTCGAGAAATCATACTTCTAATATCTTGAATATAAGATGATCGTTGATCAGAAATTCTGTCACGAATTGCTCGACTTGGACAGAATAATTTGAATAACCGTGTTTGAGTTATAATTCGACGATATTGTCTAACAAATAAAATTGTTGATAATGAATTCATCACTGGTAAATATGATACAAGCATTGTTAGAATTACTCCCTTTCCATCAGTTTTTGTTCCAATTGCCGAAAGTAAAAAGACTAAACTTAATGGACATACACAAATAAAAAATGGCACCATTGCCTATAAAAAAGGTAATTATTATTAAAAGCATTTTTTTTAAATGTTTACGTACTTGATATTTCAGCACTTTACTCAGTTGTCTGTGAACTTCACATGTTTTTGCACTCATTGTACTTTTTAGGCTTGTTAATTTTCGATAAATTAAGACATTAAAAACAATAATAAGCAAGTAAGAAATTGTTCCAAGAATCATTGTACATGACACAAGAATGAATAGTCTACCATCTTTCTAAAATAATTACATATTTTGCTTTGCAAATTTTTTTCTTATGAATAGATATCTAAAAATATACTGTGTGAAACTTACAAAATCAGCAGCTACAAAAGTTGGTAATGTGCCATTTTCATCTTTCCAAAATGGATGATCAATGATATAATTATATTTTGAAAGGTCACCTCTTGGCCAAAATGTCCATGCATGTAAACAAGTATATAATATAGAAATTGTAAAACAAAATAGAATTAAGAATGCATATTCAAATACGGTCAAAACTCGACTTCTAAATTTTTTTTACCAGATTATTGTCTCTGCAATAATTAAAAAAGTGAATTACTTGCAAACAGCAAAATAGCGAAAGATGAAAGGAACAGGTAAAAACATGACGCATGAAAACAATCCAACAATATAAACATTTATCATATGAAAAGTTATTGGATTTGGTTGATGCCGAAATGGCCCAGTCATCATCATCAAAATAATTCCCCCATTAAAATCAATTTGCTAAAAAGAAAACATAAATGTTTTATTATTTATTGCGATCTTTTAAATTCAAACACCTGTCACTTACAGAATTTGTTATTAAGGTTATAGTGGCGAATGTGATGTCAACAAGACAACTTTGTATCAAAATTCGACTATAAACTTTTAATTCGTTTGTTGTTTTAGTGATGATAAGAAAGATTAAGAAAAAATTGGCACATAATGCAAGAATTCCACTGACCCAATCCGAAATATGAAGAATTGTTTTTAATGGCATCCAATATGAATGCTCTTGGGTTACTGTAACATTATTTTTAAAATATTTGGTTCATCAAGAAAAGACTTAACACTTACCGTTCATCATCATGTTTGATAATATGAGTATCGCTGTATCCATTAAATTTTAAACCTTTTTATAGTACATTAATTTAGGTCTTCTTCTTCAACTCCGCCTTTTAAAATCTTTACTTGGAAAAAAGAAGATGCTAATCAAAGACGTTATAGTGAGCTTTAAACTTTCTTTGATGAAATAAAGATCTAAGAAAATTAAAAGTAAACAATATTGTAAAAAATGCCACTATTTTTAATAAAGTCTATACTTTTTGGAATAATACTTAGAAAAAAAGACGCTAAAACATGCCCATAAAACAAGAGAAAAAAAAGTATGCAATAAGTTTGTGTTAACCTTTTTTTTACCAACTTGAGCTAGAAAGCACAACCTTTTTTTATATGTCTTACTTTTAAAATTTTCTGAGAAAAACAACAAAAAATCTGCAGGCATAGAATTTAAATAAGCTATAGAAAGAAATGAGAAGAAAAAACTGACGACATCATAAAACTTGGAATCTTCTTTCATTCATATTTTTAAGCCATAAATCCACAAATAACGAAATTTCTGTTCTTTGTTTGTCAATTAACATACCATTTGAAAAAAAAAACGTTTAACAGTGCAAAAATTTAAAAAATAAATAAAATTTCTAAGAACAGTATTTACAATCATATAGTCTAATATTTGAATGGCATATACAATTTCTCAGAATTTTTTATATTTTCTATAAATGTATGGTTGCAAAAACATTTACTGGAAATATCAAAGTCTAAGAATTTTGTTTTTAAACTTTGTGACTTCAAACTATTATACTACGGTATTTGCTTTTAAAAAATTTACTGTTGAGTTCTCATTTGATGCTTATCTTCTGTTATTTGTGAGGGTTACATTTAAACTATTTTTTCGATGTTCTTTCAAAAACAATTCACGAAAAAATGGATACAGAAGATCCAAAGTCAAACCCGATATTATTCAAAAAATTGAGCCAAAGTAAATTTTTTTAATGTTCGAGCTTTGAATAAAATGTTAAATTTGTTTATTTTAGTGAACAGGAAGAAGTACGTTCAGGTGTAGGTGGAAATAAAAATGCCCTTCAATTTGATGAACTCGCAGAGGACAATAATATGAAAGCCCAAAATATTGTTACAACAGAAACGAGGTAAAACTGTTAAAGTTAGAATATTCCAGTTATCATATTTTTTTAGTAATGAACAAAAACAAGAATCTTCATCTTCAACTGATATTCAAAATGGCACTCGAGGAAGTAAACGTCCATTGAATGCTCCTGAACAAGCTGAACCAGTTTGTTAACAAATTCGAAGACATGATCAATTTTCAAATAAGTAAGTTTTAATCTTTTGTTAATTATGAACATTGTGCTTCACATAATTTATTCCACTGCAAAAACTGCTAATTTTAAAATTTTAAGAAATCATACGTAAAATATTTGTATATTCTCTCTTTTTTTAGAAATGTCTCAAACAATTCTCCAACTGATCAACGTCCTCCTATCGGGCTCAATTGTCGTGAAATCAATAGTGCTTCTGAGAATTCTACCATGCCCTCATCTGTTGATCACTCTGTAGTTCCGGGTTTGCCTGAATTAACAAATTCTGTTGCAATAAATCGGTAAAATTAATATTTTCTCAACTAATTCATTCAAACTTTTTAAGAGATCAAAATGATGATGCTCTTGTCAAATATTTTAGTCCTCCTGAAGCAATTATTCATTCATTTTGCGAAACTCTTGATTTGGAATTTGATCGGAAAGCATTTCGTGAACTTTGATTGAAAATTGATTTTGATACAATTACCCCTGATTCAAAGCCTGGAAATGTTTATCCCACGACTGATAAATCTGGATTCGGATGCTTTTCTTCACCGGAACAGAATTATATGCAGAAAAATTGAAACGGATTTTTAAAAGTACTTCATTGACTACCAAACATTTGCAAACAACTGTTCTCTGGCTGAAATGCAGAATTATGGTATATTCAGATGGAAATGGTCGGGAAAGATATGGTGATTGGAAAACTGAAGATAAACTTGCTCCAATTTTCGTTTTGAAGAAAATTCAATCTGGAAATGATTATGTTTTTGGAATTGTTTTGTCTTTTGGTGAAAAATTTCTTATGTTTTCCCAGTTTTGGTTTCTGTTATGTTTTTAATGTATAAATAATAAAAACTTTTAATAAACTGCACTTCTCAAGTATTTGGATTTATTAAGGCTAATTAAGAAATTCGTCTGCTTCAGTTTTTGAACATTTATGCTTGTAATTTTTTACTTTGAAAAAATAAACAGAGGAATTTATCTATGAAAAACACAATGTTTAAAAAGTAGAATTGAAAACAATCATGTGTGAAACATTCTGAAGATGAATTGATTAATAGACAAATTTCAACTTAATGAATTTTTTTTATTAAAAATAAATATAAACCACATAAACACAATACATAAATACAGTAAAGCAAAAAAATAAAAAAAACGAAAAACAGTAAAAACAAAATCTTAAAACATCATTCCTCCTTTAGCATTAATTCCCAATTCAAGTTCTTTGCGTTTTTGTTGAACTTTGTTATAAAGATATCGGAAGACACCTTCTTGCATTTGAGGTTGCATATATCTTTCAACACGACGTTCATTTTCTAATTCAGCATTTTTGCCCGTCATTAACTGAAATAAAAACCACCATAAGAACAAAGTTAAAATCTAAAATAACATTACCTTCAAATCAGCTTCTTGAGATTTTAACCATTTATTAACAAAACCAAGTGGATCATCTGCTAATCTTTTGTAATAATCAACACGTTGCTTCCATTCTTGAACTTGTTCAGCGAGATCATAAAGTTTCATATCAAGATTATGAATTTCATTGTTACTGGTCATTGTTGATAAAAATTGGGTCATTGGTGCTTTAAGTGGATCATCAAGTTCAACATCGATATCATAGCAAGCAGTGACAGGTTTTTCGCTATCCTTTCGATGAATAATATGATGAAGAACAATTGGATCAGGAGTTTGAAGAAGATGTTGAACACGTTGAGGAACTTCAATAAAGCGCATACGCTTTGTAAGAAAAATTTGTTCAAGCATTTGATCACAATTAATCCAATCACGTTCAACAAGATCCTAAAAAAAGCTAACATTTTTACAAGAAATGAGACACAAAAATACATACTTGTAATTTATGACTCTTAATATATTGCCATAAAGCTTCAATAACTTTGCTTCTTGTTTCAATGGCAATACCGAGCAATTTTGCAAGTCGAGGATGTAATTTATATTTCATTGGTTGATGATCTAATGAAAGCAAGATTGTGCAACGAACATCTTGATCACCAGGACGTTTAACTTGAAATCCATCTGTTTCACTTGTATTTGGACCACGATGCCATTCAACAAGATGATTATCAGGACCATAAATATGCTTATCCAATTCAATTACAAGACTTTTGAAAAATGAGCTAAATTTTCTCTTATTTCTGCTTGCAGCAAGATTTTGAGCATTTGAAAGTTGTGAAGGTGGTAAATCAACTTGATTCGGTGGACAATCTTCAAGCATTCTTCCTTCAACTCGTAATTCCCACATCGGAACAGAAGTCATATCTGATTCGCGCTAAAGAAGACATTTGGTAAAAAAATTGCAAAAAATTTTTTTAAATACTTACCTCAGGTTCACGACCAGCTTGAAAAACATGTGAAATGTAAATACGAAGCTTCTTTTTGAGTTTCATTGGACGCTTCAAAGCTTCTTGAATTGCTAGCCGCTTACGCATAAGCAATGAATCCAAATGTGATTCAATGGCCAAGAGATCAACATAAGATTTTCCTTCTGGATAGCATTCAGCAATCTAAAAACTCATTACGATAAATTAATACAGGTAATAAAAGATGTTGAATAAAATTTTGAGAATCTCAAAAACGCAAGTTTTAGAGAGAAGAAAAGAAGCGCGTTTTTAAGTTGGCGATCGAGATGGATGAAAGACATGTAAATTTTTAGTTAGTTAGTTATAATTATCTGATTAATTAAAAGAAATATGGATAACAAATGAAAAAAAATTCATTGTTTATGAGTAAGATATAAAATCAATCATGGTGATTCTATTAGTCAACAAAAGTTTTAAATATGGTACATAATCTTACTTCGTTCATGATAGATCGATCTAAATGTCGTCGCTTACGGCTTCTGGCAGTGGGATGTCTTGCAGCACCCATTTGATTCATAAATTGTGGAGGTGGTGGCAATCCTCCAGTACGTTTCATATTTGCAGCCATATGTGAATTTTGTTGTGGATGAGCAAATCGCATTGGTGGTTGACCGCTGCTCATTCCCATTCCAACATTCATAGGATTACCTTGACGCATTTTGTTGTTGTTTTACCTGATAAATAAAGTGGATTAAATAAAAATAATAAATTATAAAACATTAAATTATTACAACAATAACGTTTGCGCGATTGATTCATGAAATTGAGTTGTTGTGGATCTTTTTCCTTTATTTAAAAAACCTCAAACAATATTCGTGCTAGAACTAACCCTCTTCTTTGCTATTGAAGACAGGCATATGCGCAAGTGAGTGCGCATATGCCGGCAATGAAGAAGCCAGCCGCCGCAACAAAAACGACAATGACGACAGCAACTCTTTTTTTAGCTTTCTAGTTTTTTTATGCATTCTCTGATACTGTTATTTGCACTTTAAAATTTTTTGTAATCAAATTCAAAAATTATATATATATTGGAATAATTAGTTTATTTATTTTTTCAATGTAAAAACAACATTGAGAAATGTTTTCATTTTTGTACTGTAGTTTTGTAGCCACAAAGTAATAACACCGTAATTTGTTCTTGAACCGCTCTTGCACTTTGCTAAAAAAATTGTTATCATTACTATAATTGTTAAAATCCTTAAACAATGTAAACTAAGAAAAATGATGAACCTGAATAGCTTCAATAAATAGCGTCATATTTCCTAATCGAACTGCTTGCTCTTTTTTGTAATTATCTTCATGATATTTATGTAATTCATTTAAAATCTTTTTTAAATAATTATTAACCTGAGATCGTTCAGCTTTGGTAAGAATAAATTGAGTAATAACTGAAAAAGATTAAATAATTAATTTTTTTGAGAACCTTTTCAAAGTAATAATTCTTTAAACTTCTTTTTTTCCAAAAAGCACGTTTGTGAAACAAGGAAGTGAAAAAAAATTTAAGTAATTTAATTTTTAAGATTAAAAATTATTAAGAAAACACTAATGTTCCTTATTAAATGTGGTCTAAAACTTAGAGTCTAAGAGTGTAGGCGTTTTTTTAAATTTCAAAATATGAGAATAAATTAGAATCATTAATAAAATTATTTCATTAGCCTTCAAAAGAGGACATTTTTGGATATTATTACCTAAGTTTGCAAAAAGTATATGAACAACAATGAGCCATTCAACGTGATCTAATCTATAAATTTGAATAAGACGTAAAATACTTCGAAATTCAAAATATACTGGCATTGCATGTCGAACAATTGTATCAACATGTCGAATCCCTGGAAGGCATGAATAAATCCTTTCAACAGCTAATTCATTAATATCTACAAAACTTCGATCAACATAACACATTCGATTTGCAGAATATCCGCCTTGAGTATATGAAAGCCATAAAGAACTCGTTTGAGCCCATAAATAATATCCTTCTTTTATAAATTCTTTCTATAAATGGATGGATATTACTGTAACTGAAATAAAGAAAGAATTTAAAAATTTGTACCATATGATTTTGTGGAATAAGATCTATTAATCCATTACTTTGTAAAAATTGATGCATTAATCGTATTTCTGTTTTCGCGATTGCGACTGCACCTGACATTGTTGATTTTTTAAATTCAGCATCTAGCGGACCATATTCAATGCATCGTTCACGTTCAACAAAATGATTACTTTTAACAATTTGATCAATAAGTTCTCCCCCAGAAATATTTACAACATTTATATGTTTTGTTGGAATAGCCATTTTTGTACGTTTTGTTTGAACTTCTTTAAAAAGTTTGATTTGTTTTGTATTATGGAGGATACGGTAATGATTTAAAAATAACCTACTTTCAAGTTTCATGCCAGCTTTAATACATTTTAAGTAACGACAATGTCGGCATGATTGTAATAGTGCAGGAAAAAATGTCACAGTTTCTAAAAATGAAACATTGGGCTACAAGTTTTAATATAAAAATAAAATGGTTTTTTTACCAATTGCTCCTTTTGTGCATTGAAATAACTTTTGTTCTGAAACAGTTCGACGAAAAAATGCGGCACATGCTCCACAACAAATTATTCCAAAATGTTTTCCATTAGGTGCTGTAATTTCACACACTGGACAAATCGGGGGATCCCATTGTATTATTGTTGAATTTTCTGTTGAAGTACTTGAACGATTACTAGATGACATCGTTATTGCTGCTATAGTTGTTTGATTAAAGAAAAATAAAATATTATTAACTAACAAACAAAAAATGAAACAAAGCAGATTAAAATTTTGTGGTAGTGATTTTAGTTGTTATTGAAGTAAATATTAAAAAAAATAGTACATTGAATAAAATTATCTACGCCACCACCACATTATTATAATACCATAGAAGAAAATAGAATTCTTTATTACTTCTGTAGTACACCACCGGAAGAATAAAAAAATAGAGCTTTCTTAGCTTTCTTTAACCAAATGAAATACGTAATTTAAAGGTGTTTTTAAGGTGGAGGCAAGGCTAAAAATTTCTTTCTTTTTCTAAGCTGCGCAACACCGAGAAAAAATAATTACTTCGACACAAATGGGAGAAAAAAGAAAGAAAAGAAAGAAAAAAAGGAAACAGAAGCTTGCGGAAATTTCGTGAAGAAAAGTGCAAAGCACAAAATTATTATGTTAATGATGCTAATATTAAAATTGTTTTGTCTTGAATTTCCTGTTTGTTTTTTAGATTTTATTTAATGTTTGCTTTGAAATGTTTTATTACGGTATATTTGACCTCAGTTATTTTTTCCATTCTTCTTCCTCAATGGCGCCATTGTTAATTACCTCCGGCCGGTATTGTGTTTAGAATCACCAAATTAAATATAAATGCTATTTTAGTCTTTTTTGTAAAGAAAAAAAGTTGTAAAACAAACTAAACTTTTATTTTGATAAACAACTCCACACCCGTTTTCAAATTTAAACCTGTCATTCATTATCAGTAAATTTAATTTTTGAGGGTTCTGTTAAAAAAAAAGTTTGGCGCCACTGAAAATTAATGTGGTACAATGTCATGAAAATAAAAAAAATATCATTTCAATGCGTAGAAAAATAAAACTTTTTTGGAGAAATAAAGTGGTCAATTGCCTTCAAATAAATGCATCAAAAAACAATAAAAAATTTGTTTTTATTAAATTTTGTGTTTAAAATGTAACAAAATTTTGAAAGTTTATTTAATATTTTAACATAAAGTTTTAAAGTTTGGCAGCCTGAACAATAACATTTGGAAAATAAAAAATATTAAGAAGTTGACATTCTTCTTTTCTTGAATAGAATTTCATAGATGGCCATAGAAAAAGTTAAAGAAAAACAAAACCGGTATCGAAAATGTCAAACGTTTAAAAGTTTCAGCTGTTAAACGGTTTTGAAAGAAGTTTTAAAAAAGCACTATACAAAATTATTTTACAACATTCCTTTTTTTTGTTATTGTCCTTTTAGGACTATATCAATCATTGTTTTAGCAAGATGCATTCTTTGTGGTTCTAATGGCATTTCATATGATCCAAGATCATCTTTGGTAATAGATTTAAAGACAATTGTACCATTCCAATACAAATGAGCATTTGATGGAATTTTATCATTCTGAAAAAAGATATGGTTGATTTTAAGAAATTTGAATAAATGTTTTTTTACTCCATCAGTTGTCCATGATCCATCTTGATTTGGTCCAGCAAATAAATATTGTGCTTCATCCGAAAGTGAAGTAGTTCTTTTAATAAGAATCATTTCTCTTCCAAAATCAAATCTAGCATAATTTCCTAATTCTACTTCAAATCGAGCAACGGCACTTTCAATATTTGTAATTCCAAAGGCAAGTACTAACACTTAATAAAAATTGATAATTTAATTAACATTTTAAGAAAAAAAGTTTTTAATCAAACCTGTAACAAAACATAAACGATTCATTTTTCTTTCAATTAAAAAAAATATATATAATAACAATAATAATTAAAACTAAAGACCCTACTGCACACAACGGGCAATAATTAAACCTACTAACACCTTGATAGAAGAAAAAAATATTGAGGACCCTAAACCGAACGGCGTCCGTTAAAAATTAATGTTAACAAAACTCAATAAATAAAAAAAAAGAAAAAAAAAGTCGCGTTAACGCTTCATTTCACTAATTTTGACAAATCGGCGCAGAAATTTTTTGGAAGAAAAATAGAAAAAAAGGGGTGAAACAAGTGCTAACGAAGGTCGTCAAGTTGATGGTGGTGGCGGTTGTTGTTTGCGTTTAAAATGAATGGTTTCAGGCCTTTATTTAGCTGCGAAAAAAGAGAAAGACAAAGGAAATGAAACAAAAAGTTTTTTATGATGCAAAAAATCTTATTTGAAATAATTTTTATTTATTTTTTGTTTCACATAATTAAATAAGAAATCACAGTTAAAACAGATTTTTTTCAATGAAAAAAGCAGTCGTTTGTTGATCGAGGGGTTATTTCTGCTGTTAAGTTCAATATTTAAAACAACGGTTTTTTGCACAAAAAAAACAAATTTACCGATAATAATATAATTTTTTTATTCAAACTTTAAAAAGATACAAATTTGAGACAAAAAAACAAAAAAGTTTAAAAAGGTGGATGTTTTTTTTAAAGACACGTAGATATTTTGATGGACCCGATAAATGTACTTCTTTTTTTTGCAAAAGCTTTTTTATGATTTTTATGTGGAATAACAGCGACGTGTATTCTTTTTTTTGTGAAAATACATACTTAAAGACACACAAAAAACTCAATTTTTCCTAATTAAAAATGTATATTGAGCAAAAAAGATAAAAATAATTTAAAAAACAACTTAATTCACAAAAAACATTTTTTTGGAAAAACGAAAAAATTTTTTAAAAATAACAACTGTCACTGGAATAGAAAAGTAATACAAAAATGATATATAAAATAAATTTCTTTGATATATAACAAAATCTTCTTATAACAAAAGAGAGATAACAACAACGTTTTTAAAAAAAAGTGAAAAATAACAAGAGATAAAAAAAGACAAAAAAGGAATATTTTTATTATTCAGGAGTATAACATGGCTGATATTGCATAGGTTCGGTTCCATCACTATTGTATCCATTGCTATTTGGAGGCCTATGCATGCCATATTGGCTTGGAGGCATCATTCCAAATGATGAATAGCTTGCTGATGAAGGTGGAGTTGGATTAGTACTTGGTGGTTGTGAAAGCATTCCATTTGATCCAAATGATTTCATTACACTTTGTGGTGGGGAATATTGATTGTAATTAAAGGTTGGAGCTTGTTCAACCATTTCAAGGACATCCTAAAATTTTGTTCAATTTCAAATACAAAAGTCATTGTATACGGTATTTTACCTGCTTTGTTTTTCCATAAAATGTGCAAAGTTGAAATAATTCACGTAAAAATTCATCATTTTGACTTGCACTTGCTGCAAGACGAATTGGATCCTTTGGCATCATAGGATTCCCATTTCCAAGTGGAAGAGGTGAAGTCATTTTTGGGGCATGCAGGGTTGTGCTATCTGCATCAATATCTGCACTAGGTGGTTTGAGCTTACACGTAACAACTGCAATCCTCATTGCAGTAAATGTAATTTGCTGCATATTATCAATGTCTCCACTATGTGTTACATTTGATGAAATTCTTCGAGATGTTTCAATATCTTCACTTATTCCAAAACTTTCATTAAATTCATCAATGATATCAGTAATTTTAACAGGTTCAAAATCTGCATTAATAATATATCGAACTTTTTCAGCAATTGCAATATCCCGAAGATAATCTTTAAGACATTTTGCTTGAAGCTTTTTTAAATCAAGTGGTTCAAGGTGCATTGGTGCCATTGCACCTTGTTGAAGGGAATGAGCATTTGATTTTACGGTAAAACAAATCGTGCCACCAGTAACAAATGATAAACGCATAATAAGAGCAGAATCATATTTTTCTAGCAAATGTGAAACTTGATCAAATTCCATGAATCCGAGAATGAGATTTCGTTCCCAAAGTTTTCGAACATTTGTTTTTTGATCTTGAAAAATTTGTAATAATTCAAGCATTCCTCGCCAAACACTAAATCGAACATTGGTACTTCCACATTCATAACGAAGATGAGGGCATAACATATTTTTGAAGGTAACAACTTCTAAAATAACAGATTTATATTCACTTCTTTCAGATTTTTTAAGCTTACTTGCTAATGGCCCCGCATCAACTCGGCAATCATTACATTTTAATTTGTATTGAAGCAAATCAAAATCACGATCAATTAAGCCTCGAGTAACATCAGCATTAACACGGAAATGTTGCTTGAAGAGATCTTTGAAATGATCCCAACCCATGCCCGTATCAACCCATGAAAGTAAAAGGCCATCTTGAACATTGCTACCGTATATCCAAAAGCATGTTGCAGTGTAAGAACTCATCATTCGTTGAACTTGACAATCTTGATTTCGACGAGTTGCAATTGTAAGTGGTAAAGATAAAGTATGTGCTTCAGCATATTTTCCAGATGGACTAAACATTGTTGCATGAATATGAAAGTAGAAGATTGGACGTTTTCCATTATTTTTAGCATCCAATTGACCACTTGGAGATAAATCCTAAAATTTGCATTTTTAATAAAAAAGTATCTTTTGTCAATTTTAAATGTACTTGAAATGAGCTATGAGTTGATGTTCGTCCCTTTTGTCGGGTGGTACAAAGTAAATGAGGATATGTTGCAGCCCAATATCGATTTTTTGCATGATAGACAGGATAAATGGTTACGATATCTTTGCTATTAACATCCGATTTTTTATGTGATGTATTTCCTGAACTATCGGCTTGAGTGCTGCTGTTGTTTGCTCTTTTTGTTCCGGTTGCGGGTTTCATTGCTAACAAAGCTGCCGAAGGTGCATTTTGAATTGGTGATGGTTGTTGCAATAACTTTTGCCGGCGCATTTCTGATTGAATATGTTCCGCAACTTCTTCGGTAACCAATTGAACATCAAATTGCTTGAAAACAACACCTCTTGCAAGTGCTCCACAATTAATCGGAAAAAGATTATTTGTAACCAAAATGGGATCGATTGAGGGTTCAGTACAAAGTACACAATCAGCCATAAGAAGTTCCAATGCAGAGAATACAGTATCCGATAAAGGTTTGATTGGATCATAATTTCCATAAGCACCAAAGATTTTATTTTGTGTAAGTTCATATCGAAAACCTTGAAGTCGAGCACCAAGAATTGCCAAGGCATAAACCATATGACTGTAGAAGCTAACCAAACGAGTGACAGGAGCATCAGGAATTGGTTGTAAATCAATCATTTTTTTAATTTGTGCAGCACGAACATCTCGCCAAAGTGCAACAGAAAATTCATTACAATATGTTTTGAAGAGCTCAATAAATGGAATTAAGCTTTGTTCACTGAATTCATGAAGTTGTTGCGCAAATTCTTCAGTTTCATTTGGCTGCCATGGAAGACTGTCACGTTTCATTTTAAGGAATTTATAAAGATTGTATTGTTGTTGCATGGTATTTCCTAATGCTAATGAAAGAGTTTTGAATTGAAGATTTGGCAAATCAAAGATTAAAATATCAGGGAATACTATTTGACTAAAATTAATTTAGTCATAATTTTTTTTAAATTCAGAAAAATCAAACCTTGTACAATTAACCAATTCAACCAAAGATGAATTAAGTTTTGAATAAATTTGTTTATCTTCTGATGATGTTAAAACTGATTGGTAATTATTTTGTAGTCGACTACTAATGCATAAAACATTCCATGTTAGCATTGCCCATTCTTCAATTAAATCTTGCAAAATTAATGGATTTGTTGCTAATTCATTTACATGAATTTGAACCTTTCGAACTCGGGCACTTATTTCATCGATTAATTTGCAAAGCATTGATTTGATCTAAAATTTTGCAAACAAACTGTTAGAAAAATTTAAAAAAGCTTAAACTATCATTTATTATTATGGTAATTATTATTATCCATCTTCGGAATCATAAATTTCTGCAGCAATAGAAAAAAGAGAATACCTGAGGGGAAACGGGGACCTGTTTTTGCGTTGCTTTTGCCGCAAGCAATCTCAATATTTTAAGCATAAAAATTAATATCAGTCTTGAGTTTTGTTACTTTATATTTTTGTAATGCAATTTCAAACATTTTTCTTTGAAATTATTTCACAAAAATATAATGTTAAAAACTGATTATAATGAATGCCGAAAAAGTAAAGCGAAAGGTGCATTAGAACTTACAACGATTTTAAAAATAATTGCATTTGTACCTTAATCATCTTCTCTGTTTCGGATTCTGTTCGAGGTGGATCATAATGACGTTGAACATTATGCCATGTACAGAAAAGATCATACAGTAAACGTTGGAAAGCTTCGTCACTAAGCATCTTTTTGCAGGTAATTAATTGTTAGAAACTAAAAATTAACAAATAATTATGCAAATTAAAAAAAAACCTAAAAAAACATACAGTCACAGAGATAGATGAGAAAAAAAAAACAATAATCAAGATAGAAGATCAATGATCTCTTTTTAAGGTCGGTCACTTTTTTTATTTTTCTTCAAATATTTGTGCACAATGGCACTTGTATTTGATTTTTTTGAGGTTATGCTAAATGAGCAGCATATTGGCGAAAAAAATATAAACGCTGGCTCCTTAACAGATAGTAAAAATGACCAATCAATCAATTATTGTTTTATAATTCTTGAAAAAAAAACAAAAGAAATGCCAATTTGCAAAAAGGCAAGCCCTTAGGCAATTGAGAACAAGTTTTTAAGCAAAAAAAGATATGCCAATGATAAAACTTGTTGGAATTAGAGATAAGCAAATTTGAATTTGAATCCAAATGATAATCAAAAAAAGAGCAAAAAAATCTTATAAGGATTTTATGCCTTTTAAGGCAATGAAAAAAGAGGAAGTTGAAGGAAGCTCGATCTGTTTTTCAAATGACTCGATCCTAAAAAATGAACCAAATTAGTAGACTACCATGAAAACAAAGAAAAAATATTTTTGAAGAAGCGTCGAAAAAGGAATAACACAAAATTACAACATAGACATTTACATAAAAAAAAGAACTAAAAAATTGCATTTGCCGAGAAGGTGCGCCTTTTTTTCTTTCTCTCATTTTCTCCCTTTTTTTCTTCTTCATTTTTGCATTCACTCAGAAAAGAAAACCCCGCCACGACCATTTTGCTCACAATCGTAGCCTCTGAACTTTTGGGGGGATGCGGCTAAAAATTGAAGGAAAAAGAGAGAAAGTGTTGATTGCGATTTTGATTGAACAAAAAGAAATAGCAAAAGCAAAAAGGACCAAAAAAACAGCAAAAAACTTTTTTGTTTTTGTTTCTTTTAAAAGCGCAAATAAAATTTCAACGAAATTACACAAGTATCGTGCAAATGGTTCCGTCTTATGCCAAAAAAAAAATGTTTTTCTGTAAAAAAGAGTTTATTCAAAAGCAATTAGCATACGCAACTTTTGAGCACAAAAAACAACTTTTTTCCACCCTCCAGATGATGGTCAAAAAGTATATTTTATCTTTCGAAGGTTAAAACATTTGTCTGATGACAAGGAGAAGATCGATTTCATCAATTTTTTGTTGTCGTCGTTGTGATAAAAAAGAAATGGGGAAGGAAGAAAGGAAAATTGTGTTTCCAAAAATGGGGGGAAAAATGGAAATTAAACAAACTTAGGTCAGCAAAAAAAAAGCGAACTAATGAAACAAAATATATTCACGCATTTAAAATGTGACTGATAATAATAATAGAAGTTTTTATGTTAAAAAAAATAATTGTAATCGGTTTTGTTGAATAAACATATCAATATAAACTCTAGAAAAAGAAGAAGAAAAAAGTTTAAACTTTAGATTAGTCGATCAATATTTTTTTTCTTCCCTTTTTTTCAACGTTGAAAGAGCAAACTTTGTTAAACATTCTTCTTCAATGTTATCAAAGAATAAAATCATGTGAAGCAGGAAAAACGTGAATTTTATGAAACAATTTTATGGAAGAATTTTGCAAAAATATAATATCAAAAAAATAAAAGTTATTATCCTAATAAAGATTGGACCAAAACTTTGAAAAAAGTGAATTTTAAGCAAAAGAATAAAGTATCAACGCACATTAAGACAAATAAATCAATTAAAAAACAAAATCCATAGTTTAAACACAAACATACTCCTCGATATTTCTCTTTGAAAAAAAAAATGTTTTGTTTGTTTTAAACTTCTTTTTTTGTAATTAATGAATAAAAACTGTAAACGTCTGCAAAAAAAGGTTGTGACGCTTAAGTTTAAATGAACCTAAATAAAACACAAAAAAGCTTCCTTGCTACCATAACCTTTCTTTGAAAGCTTTTCAATGAATAAAAATTATATTTCGGATGATAAAAGATAAAAATGAAACCCCAAACTACAAAATCAATTAAAATAGAAGTCGATGTTTGCAAATGTATTTTATGTTAAAATGGTAAAATTTATTGCATTTTAAAAAATTTTGCGCCAAAAGATATAAAAATAAATATTATGACAATCACGTGAAGACAACAAAAAAGGGGAAAAAAGTGAATGATTATAGGCAATTTGATAAGTTATTGACTTTAAAAACATATTTTTCAAAAAAAGTATGAAAACAGAAAATTTGTTGTTATCATGATAGGTTTGACAGAGATTATTTTATGTTTTGTGTTTATTTGTTTACTTTATTATTTCTCATTAAGGTAATCCTATTTTTTGAAGAAAAAAAAAACGATTATCATCAAATATTTTTTAGCTTTTATAAAAGTTTTCTCATTTTATTCTTTCTTTTGACCACACATTATTTTGTTGTACTTTTAAATGGCAATTTCGACCCAATAAAATCTCCAGAATGGTCAGTTAAAAAAATGGGTGCAATAATTAATTGCTTTTATCTAAAAATTTTTCATTTAGGCCTTCACCAAGAAATATCAAATTTAGTAATGAATTAACAAAAACCTTAAAATTTTTTGAACATGATGTTTGGGGAATTGAATCTTTTGACATAAACAAAGAAACAAATTTAATTTACGGAAGTTCAAAAGATGGATTCATTTTAGAAATTCAACTAGACAATAAATTTAGGGTCATTTTTCTATTTTTAAAACAAAAAAAGGAAACAAAAAAGAAATATATTTATTTTTTTGCAGCCGGAAATCATTGGTCGTTACAACACCTATGGACAAAAAAAACTTTCAACAGTAAAGCAACAACGACCATTGGGTGTACGATTTTCTCCCAAAAATATAAATGAATTATATTTTGTTGATGCTTATCAAGGAATTTTTATGTTTAATACCATTAACAGTAAGCAAAATTTTAAATTTTATGCAAAAAAAATGATGAAAAATTTTGTTAGAGAGATTTACTGAAATTTACACAAATAATTCAATGCCATATTTAAATGATTTTGATTTTTTGAAAAATGGTGACCTTGTGTTATCACAACCTTCAACAACACATGAAGATGAATATTTTCATAGAATTGTGTTGGAGAATAAGCCAAATGGCCGCCTTTTGTATTTTGATATAAAACGCAAAGAATTTTTTATACTTATCGATGAACTTTACACTCCAAATGGAGTCCAAGTAAGCAATGACGGAAATACTGTTTTCTTCTCTGAAATGATGGCCTATCAAATAAAAAGGTAAAAAAGAAGAAAGCAAGCATCAAAAGAAAAAAGAAAAAAAATACTTTGGGTTCAAAGGTTAAATGATATTGCTGCCTTTTAGATTTGATGCAAGTCAAAAACCAATAAAAATTGAAGCACTTATTGACAGATTGCCTGGAATGCCTGATAACATTAGATTGAATAGTGATGGCGAGACGCTGATCATTCCATTAGCAGAGGAAAGAAAGGATTTTGGAATTTTTAATTTTCCTTTTATCAAACATTATATGCTTTTGGTAATAATGCATTAACAAGAAAGTTTTTCATGCAAACATGCGTTTTAGATTTATGAAAAATTTTTATGGAATCAAAAACCCCATTTTGGGACATTTGCTTCTGTTCTTTTCCTTAACATTTCCACTGGAGAAATTACAAAAGCTTGGAATGATCCTAGCGGAAATGTCGTGGGTGGAATTACACAAGTTTTACCGATCAATGATAAAGTCTTCATATTTGGTACAGATATGGCTCCTGCATTATTTTTATTAAAATTATAAAATTTTGCGACATTTTTTGTTAAAGCATAAAAAAATAAAATACTTTTGAAAGCAAAAAGGCAAACTACTAATTAAAATACAGCACAAAACATTAAACTGATGGGCCAATACACGGTTTTCGAGAATCTTTTTGTTTAAAGAAAGAACAATGTTCCCGAGGATCAAATACGAATTTTTGTTGTTGTTTTGATTTTAAAGTTGTTAAAGCAATACATTGTGGAAAGCAAAGATGAAGCCGTTTCCATGAATCTTCAAGGCAAGAATCTTTAATCTCTTTTTCAAATTTATTCATGCATGGATGATCAAACATAACTTTTTCTTCAATGCTCATCGTTGGTGTTCGCATAAATTTAGAGCATTGTTCACGGCATTGCTCATTGTATAAAAGCCAACAACAATCCATTCCTAAAATAAGACACTGAAATGGGTGCAGAAAAAAAATTGTAAAATTTTTACCATTGCTTTCAATCAAAGAAGTGTTATGAAATTCCCGCTCCAAGCAAACTGCAGTTTTTTCCCAATCTTTCATGTCTGCTTTACATGGCAAAAAACTGTCACCAAGAACTCTTTCAACGCAGCAACTTTTGTGTTCAGCAGGACAACATTTATTAATTGCTAAAAAGTTATGAATTGTAAATTTTCATAAAGGTGGTAAGATTAGTTTTTTAAACATTTTTAAAGGGTTTAAATTGGATTGTTTTTTCAGTTTTAACTATAAAATACCGTACACTAAATCCGTTATGAGAACAAATTGTTGTAGATTTTACCTTTAGAAACGACATCTTTATTCAAAGCTCGACTGTATACTAATACCGGCATTAAAATTGCGACTAAACAACAAAAATTAATATTCATCTTTAAAAAAATATATTTTTTCAACCGTTGATCAAAACCCAAAATCTTGACAAAGATTAGAATTTTTAAAAAAATATCTAAAGAGTATATTGCCCCGCCTAAGAAATCCATAAAACTTAATATTTAACGATGATGATCTTCGATTTGCCATTATATATAGATTTCTAATGGATTCACACTACTTACTTTCAAATAACTCTTTTTTTCTTTAAAAGTTTTATGGGTACCGCTTCTTCGTTTTCATCTTCGTTCTTCTTACTTTTTGAAAGTGCAAAAAAGAAGAAAGAGAAAGGGAGAGAGAGAGAGATGTGGTAATGCCATCACATATTTTGCACTATTATTATTATTATTCGTCGATCGGCACCACATGGCACTTTATATATAAAAATGTATAAAAAAATTAGAATAAATTTTTTTGTGGAAACTATTAATTTTAATCTGATTTATTTTTTTTATTAAAAGAAATATGATAGCTTTTAAAAAGCTTATAAAAAGTAGACTTTTTTTGTTACAAAAAAAGCAATCATAAATTAAAAATCAATCAAAAATCAATAGAAACAGGGTATTTTCCATTAAGACAAGCAACACAATGTCCAATAGATTCAGTTGGGAGTTTTGACCCTTTTTGTACAGCCTTTTCTAATCCTTCTAAAGTTAAATATTTTACAGAATCAGCTCCAAGAGATTCTGCAATTTCATTTTCGTCTAATTGTGAAGCAATTAGTTCATTTTTGCTTGCAATATTTATTCCCATATAACATGGATGCCGTAATGGAGGGGATGCGATACGTAAATGAACCTAGATAGGAATCATTATAAATTTAAATAATATTTGAAATTGACAGACCTCTTTTGCACCATGTTCTTTTAGCATGCTTACAATTGTTCTCATCGTGTTTCCTCGAACAATGGAATCATCAACAAGTACAATTCTTTTATCAACAACGTTATCCTTCAAAACTCCGAATTTTCTTGTTACAGCACTTTGTCGCATTTCATTATTTGGTTGAATAAAAGAACGTCCAACATACACATTTCTGTACAATACTGGTTCATATGGTACTTTACTCTGAAATAAAACTTTTGTCTATTTTCTGCTGTTCCATCAAAAAGTTCTTACCTGCAGGGAATAACCAAGTGTTGCAGCTGTAGCCGAATCAGGTACAGTACTAACAATGTCAACTTCAATTGGTGCTTCAATTGCCAATATTTTACCGCATTCTTCTCGAACTCCATGAACTTGTTGTCCTTCAAACATTGAATCAGCGCGGGCAAAATATACATACTCGAAAATACAAAATGCTTTTGGTTTTGGAACCATCTAAATTAATTTATTTGTAAATTCAGAAGCGACATTTCTTTGAATAAATGTTTTTTACCTGCCAAATAGATTTAACCCCAGTTTTTGAAATTTCAATAAGTTCACCTGCTTCAACTTCACTATGAAATTTTGTTCCGGCCGGAAATGCACACGTTTCCGATGCGACAATAAATGCTTGAGGGATGTTTACGTTTCCTAAGAAAACATTATTTTCATTATTACCTGATGTCTAACATTATCCATGTCCTTACCATTTTTTGGTTTTTGTGTTGAATAAATTTGTCCAATACTCAATGGCCGATTACCATATGGATCACGAATAGCATAAATTCGATCATAGGTCATTACAACTAAAGAATACGATAATTCAATTGCAGACATGGTTGCTGCAAGTTCTTTCGAAATATCTCCAGACGTTTCATAATTCTCTCCACGACATTTAATATTTTGTGCAATAGTTTTTGATATAATTTGTCCAATTAATTCACTGTCTGTATCAGTTGAAAGACCAACACCAGATCGAAGAATTTTGTCTCTTGATTTATGTGCATTTACAAGTTCACCATTGTGTGCAACTGCAATAAGTCCCGCAGCAGTATACAATACAAAGGGTTGAACACAATTGATTGCATTTTTCATTCCTGCTGTTGAATATCGATTATGACCAACTACAGCAATTGAATCTTAAAAATAAACACATCCATGGAAGATAATTTTATTAATTTTTAAAACATTTTAAAACATTTAAAAATATTTTACAATAATTTTTAATGTTTAAAAAATAAGCTTTTTACCTTTTAATGCGCCAACGCTTTCATTGTTATAAACGTCTCGGACAAGACCATGACCTTTAACAATTTCAAAATGATCATTAAAACAGCCATTCGTTCCAACAAGTCCAGAACTTTCTGTCCCTCTATAAATGAAAAAAGATAGACATATAAAACAGAACTTTCTTAACAAAATTTTTTTTTACCTATGCTGTAAAGCTGTTAAACAATCAACAGCCATTGGAGCAATGCTGGTACTTTCTTGAGCAGTTTCAGCTAATACTATTCCAAGAATTCCACACATTTTTAAAATCAGTTAAGACAGTTTTTAACCTTTCAAGCAAAAAATCAAATTTCAAAATATTATTAAACCAATGTGTTAACTAAAATCAATGACCAATAAAGGTTACACACACAAATGTATATGAAAAAAGGTGTAATAAATTTGTTCTTTTCTTTCTTTCAAAAAAGATTTATCATTACTCAATTTATCAGCTGAAAGATTTATTAATTGCGCCGCCTATTTTTGGCAATTGATTGAAAATGTTCCTTTTTTTCTGATTTATAAAGGGAAAAGAAAGAGAAAGCAACAACGACAAACATTTTCTTCTTTGATTTTTGTTTTTCAAAGTTTAGTCTCATTCATTTGAGCAAAAATGGTGGTGGTGATCATAATCACACAGCAACTATAAATGTAATCTTTGAGAATGATGAGATTTAAAGGCTCAAGTGGCACCCCCATGTGCTGTCATATCTGTTTTTGTTATCGATGTGAAAAATTAGATGAAGAAAAAATGGCAAAAATTTATTTGAGTTGTTTTTTTTATATATTTATGACATAAAAAAATCAATTCACGGCACCAGTTTTATACAGTATTATTTTATTAAATTTCTTTTTTTCGAAGATTAAGCTTTTTTTGTGAATTTGAATTCTAACCGGAATATATTGTTTCTTTCAAGACTAAAGATAAAATAATGAATAAAAAGACATTTGTCACCTGACGGGCTATTTTTAAAGATGATTTACAACAAAAAAAATATAAAGTTGTTAATATCTAGAGAAAAAGAGAGGAAAGAAAGAACAAAATGGAAACAAAAATTAACTTTTTTAACAAAGAAAAAAATCAAAGATATGCTTATTTTGGTTTTTTTTGGTAAAAGAAGTTGTTATAAAGCCGAGACACAAACATCATCCTTTTTTTCATCGGTTTCTATTGCTTCTGGGATAGCCGACAGGGGTTCAACTTCATCATGAATTTGACAGCTTGGAATTTTTTCACCAATTTCAACATTTTGAATAATAACTTTTGGGGGATTTCGACTATTGTTGGATGTTTCTGGATGAGAATTTGATTGTAGCGTATGAAGTTCTTCTTCATTTTGTTGCTTTCCACTGCCACCATGTGAATTTCGATTCCTTATCCCAGATATCGGGGGGCAACAACCAAATGTTCTATTATTTCGCTGCTGTTCAATTGATTCATTATCTCCATCAGTGTCTGGATCACTTGTCGTTGTTGTCGGAAAATTAAAACTGCCTCGAGCATTTTTTGCAAAACTACCAAATATTCTTTTTGCAGAATTAATTGTGATTGGAGGTGTTAAAGGTGGTGGAGAACCACGAATTAATCCACTTTCATAATCATCATTTTCAATAAATTCCCGTTCCTATAAAACTCGAAATGTATCAAGTACTTTTTTTAGGAAAAATATATTTTTACCGTTGCTTTTTCAAGGCACTGTAAAAGATGATGATGTTGAATTTCAAATATGTCATCATCTTTAAGAGCATCAACACTTAACTTTCCTTCTTCAAAAGCATGCATTCGTTGTTCATGAGCTTTTTTCTTAGCAAATAATGCTTGCCCACTTGCATTTTTAACTATCCGTATTCGTGCCAAGCGTGCCTTCTGAAAAAAAATGAAAAAACATTATTTTTTATTCATTTCCTTGAAGAAAAAAATTTTAAACCTTTTGAGCTTTTCGTTTATCAGCCCGTTGATTTTGATGATAAATTCTTGAAAAGTTTGATACAATAACCTATAAAAAATAAATATGAATAAATGATCAAAGATTAAAAATCGAAAGGAGATCATTATAAAAACATACAGGGACTGGTAGAGCAATGACAAGGACACCACTCAGCGAACAAATGCCACCAACTATTTTTCCCATCACTGTTGCAGGCACAACATCACCATACCCCAAAGTTGTTAACTAAAAAAATTTGAGAATGTAAAAAATGAAAGTATGCAAAAAATTTTAAACATACTGTAACGATAGTATACCAAAAGGCTGCCGGAATGGAAGTAAACCTGGTATCTTGCACTTTTTTCTCTGCATAATACATAATTGTTGCAAAAATAATAATTGCCATTGCAAGTGAAAATACCAAAAAACCCAATTCTGATGCACAAGATTTTAGTGTATAACCAAGAATTCGTAAACCTTGTGAATGTCGTGAAAATTTGAAAATACGGAATACCCGCTAAATTTGCATATTAAGTTTAAAATTACAGTAAATGCTCACAGAATAACTTACAAAAACCCTTAAAGTAACAAAAGCTCCACTAATATCTTTATTATCTTGTAGGCCCAATCCAACGTAATACGGCATAATTGCCACCACATCTATCACAGACATAATTGATCTCATAAATTTGCATCTGTCTGGTGCTGCAAATAATCTCAGCAGATATTCTATTGTAAATATTATAACACAGGCAGTATCAATTACAAAAAACTAAAATAAAATTTATTATTTTTTGTTTATTTTTCATCTTTTATGTTTTCCACTATCTTTTTGATGCTGTTTTATTTTTTCTTCTTTTTTTCAATATTTAATAATGTATACGTATCAACAAAAAAATGTATGTTTTTTTCTTTCTCAAAAATGGCATTTCAATTGAGAGTTGAGAGCTCAATTGTCAATTGCTGCTCCTTCAAAGGATTCCTTGAGCTGCAGAATGCCCGTTTTACACAATTGAAGAAAAAAATATGACGTTATTCAAGAAATTTTTTTTTTGAGGAAATACCTAGTACTTTAAATGTTCTGTCTTGTTTGATTCAAAAATATGAAAATACTTTTTTTAACGGAAGAATGGATTATTTACGTAAACATTGTTGTAGATGTATTTATGTGCGGCTCAAAGTATTTTAAGATTAAAAATAGGTTTTCTATTGTTTGGATGACCTTTTTTGAAGAAAAGAAAATAAAGCATCTTTGCAAGCACAAAGTATATCATAAAAAAATTTAATTAATTTTAAAAAGAGCGTAATTTCAATAAAACCGCTTAAACAATGCTTTTTTTAAATAATTAATTTTAACCTTTTAAAGCTCTGATTTTTTAAAACACACCTGTCTTTCATATAAATCCCCACAAGTAACTGATTCAACATCACTAAGATATTTGCATGGAATTGTTTCAATAATATTACACATAACTGATACAGCAATAAAGAATCCAGTCACATAATAAAATACTAATGCAATTGATGAAGTATGAGGATTTTCAAAAGCTGCCCACATTTTTTGCTAAAAAAATTTGCATATTATTTTTGCTCATTATTGGCATTTGCACAACTCTGATTTTTTTTGAAAATTGCTAGATATGTTTTTTCACTTTTTTAACGAAGATCATTTTTCTGTTTTCCAGCTGATTGAAAATTTTTTCATCGATCTCCTTTGGAGGTCGACAACATGACAAAACAACTGTTTTTCACGTTGAAACAACTTTGTGTTAAAAAAATTTTTTTGTTAAAAACAAAAAATTTGCTATGTATCAATAGTGCAGCTTTTTTTAACAAAAATTATTTGAAAAAAGAAAAGCATTTGAGTTTTGTGCTATGTTTTTGAATAAAAAAAGTGTAAAACAAAAAAAAAGATATAACACAATTACCTGAATAGTTGCTTCTGTTTTTGATTTATCTGGTGCATCAATTCTTTCTTCCATCAGCCTTTCCTGATTTTCACGTTTCTTATCTTTATAATCTTCATAACAACAATCAGCAATGAGATCAGGCATAATACCAAAAAAAGAAAGCTCCTCATCATAAGCGACAAGGCACTCATGTTTTGGATACTATAAAAAAGTAACAATGTTACAGTATACAACTTATTTATTTATTTCAAAAAGATATCTTACATGTAATTTTCCCGTACGATAAAAAGTGAGAATATGACGAAATATGTCAGGATCACGATCAAAAAAGTATTCCCCCGTTTCTTCATCATAAAAAAATTCTTTTTCATTTGAACCCAGTAAAGTTTCTGGAAATTTTTCAAGTGTATTCCTCCATGTTTCAAATTTTCGTCCTGATATGTTTATTGATAATTTTTCATCTGATACATGATCAACAGCTAAATCTTTTGATTGTATTGCAATTGGGGGTTTTGGCATGGGATTCCTCGCAATCGGAACCCAGCCGATGGCGGCGGCACGCGCGAAAGGTAACCACGCGGCCACCGACGCCATCACTTAATCATTCGATTTCGTCTCCTGAGGTAAGATGAAAACCCTGCAAAAAAAGAAAGAAATTTAAAATATGTAAGAAAAAAAGTAAATGCATTAATAAAATAAATTTTAAATGGCAAAAAAAAAGAAGATAATGTATTAATGAATAAATGAAGCCAACACAATTCTTTTCTTTAATGAAAAGTGTTAAAGAAAAACCATTTATTAAGCAAAAAAAAGTATGTCCAGGTGTTAAAAATATTTTTTTCTGTTTTCTATAAGCGATGTTAACCAGTTGCGCAGAGATATTTGTATTTATTTTGGAAATTTTTACTCTGCTAAATATGTATCTCAAAAAGCAAAATAAAAATAAGAAAAATGAAATGTATAGAATAGGCACCAACAACAACAAAGTCTTAGAATCATAGTACTCTCTTATCCAAGATGACATTAACTAAATGCAAGCCTCTTTTTTGCCTTTTCATTTTTCTTTTTTCTCTAATTCGAACAAAGCCGCCAAGATTTTTTTTTGAGGAAAAAAAAGAGAAGAGAATAATTGAAAGGGATATATTACTGAATGTTAAAATTATAAAAATTTAGGTTTTAATTTTTAAAGAAAACAAAACCTCTGTTATTATCGGCAAAAAAATTATATATGTAAAAAGATTTCGATCGCATGTTTTACAAAGGGGTCAACATTGTTGTTATCTATCTTCTGAAGGCGCAGATGGCACTTCAATACGATCAAAGTTCGAGATGAAAATATGTCAAACAATCTGGGAAAAGTAAAAAAAAGCAAGCATTTTTTTGCTTTGCCCGCTGTTCGAACAAGTGGCAAAAAGGAAGAAAAAAAATGAGACAAACTTTAGAAATAAAAAATGGAATAACAAATGCAGCAGCCAAATCAAGGAAACAATATTTAATAACATAAATGAAATGCTTGATTAAATTAATTTTGAAATTGAGTATTATTACTCAAAGAAAATGGTTTTTTCTTCTTGTGTTTTGTGTTGGCATTATTAATTATTATAGTAATCAAAAATTACAAAAGTTTAAACATACCTTTAAAGCATAAACCTTCAAAAATATCAAAATTTTTAAGATGTAACAACTAATGCATTGCTTGATTTCATATAACTATAGTCATATCCCCAATATATATATATATATATATATATATATATATATATATATATATGAAAGTTAAAAATAGTAAAAATCCAAAAATCCAAGGATAATAATAATAGTGAAAGAAAAAGGGGGAGAAGGAATTGTGGTTAAGTATTCAGTTAAAGCTAAAATATCCATTCATTATTATATGTGACAGAGACAACAACAATACGCGTCCTTCTCATTTTTATATTCACGTGATTATTAAAGCATTGATACGTCAAAAAGGAGTGTTAAAAAGAAGAGTATTTCACTTATTAAAGCATTTTTGAAAAACCTTAAAAAAATAGGGAAAGGAACACCATGCCGGAGGAGCTGCTTTTCTCTTTTTTTAATTCTGTTTGAAATAAATACCAAATATTTGAATAGTCTTCAAGAAATTGCTTTGATGCGCAAAATAGGCTTTAGAAGAGGGGGGAAAAATAAGCAGTTAAACGTCAAATTGCCATTTTTTTATTGTTTGAAGCTTCGTCTCTCCTCGTCCTCCTCAAAATTCATTGCCGGAGGAGCATTGCATTCTTGTTGAAGAATTCCATATGGGAATACTTGAATGAACGGTAAAATTTTCTTTTTTTTTCAATGATGATTGCATTTACAAAGACAAAAAAAAGAAGGGGACAGAAAAAGAAAAACGGAATGAATTTGAAAAAAAACGAAGAGAGGAGGAAGGCAACGAACTTTGATAAAAAAACTACTTTTATATATATATATATTTGTATTTATAAAGGAGGATATGATGATGGAGGAAATAAAATAAAACATGTATAGACAAAAATTTTATTTAAAATAAAAAATCATAATTCTTTTTTTTGCCCCAACAAGGAAATAGTGTATCCGATTCATTGAAAAAGTAGGATCGAAAAAGGAAAAACATTGTTATCACATAACAAGAAAAGTTTATTTTTAAGTTGTTATTCTTTCTTTCTTTTTTCTTGTACTATTAGGTATAGGCATAATAAAAAAAAAGTGGTAAAACTTTGTCTCGCAATTTAACTGTTGTCCTTTTTTAGTGTGGCAAATGGCATTTTCCTGTTCCAGTAAATGCTCAACAACACAACTCACACACGTGGATGGCGCTAGGATGTGTGGGGCTTTGGGCCTTCTTCCTCCCCCCCTTCCTTCCAGTCCCCTTTTTTACTCCATTAAAATATTTAAAAAGAAAGAAAGAATCCGAGGTTTTCTCTTTAAAAGAAGCTTTAAAAAATGATGAAAAATCTTTCAACAGGGTATTATCAAAACAAAAATGTTCTCTAATTTCATTCATCCAAAGAACTAATAAATGGCATTTAAAAAACATAGCCTTTTTTGTCTGGGGAAGGATGAAAAAAGGAAAAAGAATTTGCGCAGTTTAATTCATAAATTTTTAAAGCATAGAAAGTACAAAAAATGGCATTTTTGCAGAATACATTTTCTTTCATTTTTTCTGCTACTTTCTTTTTTGAAGGGAAGCAAACCGTATCTGATGAATAAAATTTTAGCAGAAAAAAACATTTATAAGAAGAAAAAAATTAAAGAAGCATAAAACCAGACGACTTTTTATATTTATAATATAAAAAAATCTGTTAAAGCTGTTGCAAGAAGAAGCAGGCAGGCAAAAAGTCATTCAAGTGGCTTCTACGGTTGGGGTGCTTATTCTGTTAAGTGACGCAGAATCATATTATCCATTTCGACGAGTAGAAAAACGTGCCACAAACTTTTTTTTCATAATCAGCGTCAAAGGACACTTTATATATATTTTTTTTGCCAAAAGTTTTGCTTCATTTTATTTTTCCTCTTCATTTTCTTTCTCTTTTTTAACGTAAGAAAGAAAAACAACATTGAATTGAAAGAATTTTTGTATTCCCGCTGAGACAAAGGGGGACATAACAATGAGTTTTACTTCATAAAAAGCTTTTCATCAGCTTGCAACAAGTGTATTCTTTTTATACATATATAAATATAACTTGTCCCAAGAGAACATTTTATCATGGTAAATTACTGTGTCAGATTATATGACAAATAAACAAATATTAGCACATATATAAAAAGTAGACAAGATCATGTTGGATTGGTTGAATACCCTTGAGATTAAAATGGACGTCATATTTCTCTTTTTGGAATTTGTAAGGGAGAAGGAAGGAGGTTAAAGAAGAAAAAAGGAAAGTTAAATTGAAAGCTCTTTGCGCTTTAAGAAAGAAGAAAAAAAAGATAGGAGGAAAGGATGAGCCAAAAACATGTAACGACAATGTGCCACAAAATTCATGCAAAACAAAACATTCTTCTTCTTCTTCATCGTCTTCTTCTTCTTTTACTCCTTCCTCGAGGGGAGGTTTAGTTTAGTCCAAGGAATATATATAATATAAAGAAAGAAAAGAAGAAGAGTGAAAGACGAGTGGCATTTCAAGGCGGGAAAAAGTTGTTGCTGCTTCCCATCAAAGCGTCCAATTCGACTTGCAGTTCCCAAGAGTCGCATCTTTCCTTTTCCCCCAAGTCGTTGTTGTCTCCCCCCCCCCCTTCTCATGAACACTTTTGAAGCGCTAAAACAAGGCGATGAAAGGATGCGCTATATTCTTCTTCTTCTTCCTTTTTTCTTCCTTTCATTTATTTCATCAACGGTGCCACAAGCAAGCCGGCGGCAACAAATACACTGCCAAATGCTTTACACGCACTTTAGCCCTAAAGGCATGTGTCTATTAAAAAAAAGTGAAAAAAAAGCTTGAGTTAGCAAAGATTTCGCTGCATTCTTTTTTTTGTTGTTACCGCTGTTGCTCTATTTTTCTTTCCTTCTTTCTTATTTTCTTTTCTTTTCCTGCGCTTAAACTGATAGACAACGTTGACAAAAAGAAATTTTCTTTTAAGACAGATATAAAAAAAAGATGCTATATTGTTTTCAAGTCCTTCCTCTTTCATATGTACCTCAATCTTCAATTGAATATATATATATATATATATATATAAAAACAAAAACTTCTGCCTTCATTCAAATACGACAGTTAAATTGATTCTATAAGTCGTGAGACTTGACTACGTCAAAAAAGGAGAGAATGAATTCTTCTATAAGCTTATCTTCTTCTTCTTTAACTTTTTCTCGCTTTTGACAGTCTCAGTTTCATTTATGTTATTTCTTTTTTTCTTTTTTGTTCTTGTTTTTGTTTCTTCTGTTTTTTTAGTAATTTAAAAAATGAACTCAAACTCGTTGCCTTTTTGATCCTTTTAGGCCCCCTGCCTTTTTTTAACATTTTTTAAAGGCGTAAAGGGTATTTCCAATTCATCAAAGAAAAAGGGTCAGTCAGAAAGCAGAAGAAAAAGAAAAAAAAGGGGGAAAAGCGGAAATAGGATTCTTAAATTTGTTAGAAGGCGAAAAAATCTCTATAAGAAAATTGATTTATTGTTATTGGTTTTAGCTCTTTATTTTCATCACTAACAAATGTCAAAAATAAATATAAAAAGTACCGTATTTCTGGCGAAAAATCTTTTCAATTTCCATATTTTTACAGGAAATTAAAATAAAGGTTACGAATGATTGATGTAAAAAAATTCTATTTTGGGTATTACCGTATTCTTATACCTAAACTGTCTAGGGCTAGACAAAGCCTAAAATAATCCATTTTCTTTTATATTTATTTATCATGTGGTGGCGGTATATTGTTGTTGTTGTTAAAAACGAGAATTACATATGGCAAAACACTCAAAAATGTTTATTTCAAAGAGAAGCAACAGAAAAAAAAGAGTCTCGTTTGTATCATTTGTGTGTTTCAAGTTGGCAACATTTGTTAACCAATGGAACCATTCCATTCCCTTTTTAAAACTAATCAACATAAACGAGGAAGAAAGGAAAAAAATAATACATAAAACAAAAAGATGAAGGAAAAAAACATAAAGCAAGAAAGGGAGAAAACAAAAACTATGAAAGTGTTCCTCAAAAAGAAAAACTAAATAAAGAAAATGAAAAAAAAAATGAAAAAAATTCAATTTCTTCAAGATCTTTTTTAATCTCAGTTTCTCAGCTTAAGAGTACGACAATATCTTTATTGGTAAATGGCTTAAGATAGAAAATAGTAATTCACAGATTGAAAACATTTAACATCAAAGTTTTTGCATATCATATCTGTACCGCCAAAACATCATAGTTTTTTTAGTTTGCCTATGTTTTCGACCATGCTTTAGAAGCTCTGAATTTCAAAAATTTCGATTACATATAAAAAATCGAATTTTTATCCCATTATGCTAATTTCCTACCTGTATAGGTTTTAGACCATAGAGAATTCAAAGGTAAACTTTGTATTGTCCTAAACGTCTTATATGTGAAATCCCCTCAGGGCATGATATAATATATCCGCTTAAATCAAAAATTCCCCCGGACATTTTCTTTGTGTTTCAGGTGTTAAAAAGTGTTGATTATTGTTACCAAATAATGTTTTTATTAATATCAAACCATACTTTGATCATTAAGGTGCAAAAACTATTTTTTATAGATGACCTAAAACAGCTCATGATTTTGGGGTATATGCACAAAATATGAAATTGCTCTGGCAGAATGCGTTTTAAACATACTTTGTCCATTATTCATCCAGAAGGTTGTAATTTGCATAAATTACAACCTTCTGAAGTTGATGAATAGCAGTTTAACAAAAAATGGAAAAATTTTCGAGAACAATTTTTTAAAAGACAAAAAAAATTAGAGACATGTGATACAAGTTCCATAAGGTGTGCAAAATAAAACCCCTTTTGAGTAAATAAAATTTAATGAATTTCGGGGGATTTTGGGGTTAAAAACTGACTCGGGGGCGGTGGATGGGGCGATTTTTTCGGGCGCGGTGGCTGGGCGGCGTCTGAATTGTGTTGGGGAAGGGGGCGGAGTTTGGTGCGAAAAAAATTCGAGTCGTAACACTGTAAAACAGCATCCATTCAAGTCTTTTAAACGAATCTTATTGTTTGAAAAAACTTGAAAAGTACGAAATTCTGTCTATTCCGAATATTTAATTGTTTTGATTTAATTTTCGTCCAAATTTTTTTGTTTTTATTTTAATAAAAATCATTTTTTTCTCTTAAAAGAAAAAAATTAGAGACTGGTGATAAGACGGTTATACAAAATCATATTTTAATAATCAAAAAATGTCATCGTCTGTAACATCTTCTAAAATCAAAACCGTCTGATCCCCAATATCATTCTGTGTTTCTATTTCAACACTACTAAATCATTCGTTTATTTTGCAGGATTTTTTTCATTTTTTAAGTACATGGAAAAAAATGACAAAATTTTATTTTTTTCACAAAACTTGCAAAAACCTTTTTGAATCATCTGTTCAAATTCAGATACTAATTTTTGATTTTTAAACTGGAAACACCATACGATTTTTTTATTTTTAAAGTTTTGTAATCACTCTGTTTTATAGATTTATACTGATAATTTGTTCTCATCATTCAAGTCATTTTGTTTAGGCTTGAAATCGGTATTACATGTATTAAAGGTATTACATAAACTTTGTGACCTAAAATTGTGTTTTTGTACTTGTATAGAGGCTTAAAAACTATCACATGATTCAAATTTTAATTAAAAATTATTTAAACTGGACAATCACAGTCGGCTGCAAACTACAAACAAAGTTCCATTTAAACGTTGGTCTCTTTCTGTAATGCATTGATATCAAGAATATTCTTTTTGAAATCTTTCATTCTTAAATTAGCAATTATTAACTGTGATTTATTATTTGAAGGTCCAAAGAGCAAAGTTTCACAGATAGGATACATCAAAAGCTGAAAACGTAAGATGAGTAAAAAATGACTGTGTAAAAAAAGGGTTTTACCATTTCTTTGGTAATATTTTGATAAAGCTCTTTCAATTCCGTCAAAATTTCTTGAGAAAATTTGTTATGTTTTATTCCATGATAAACGAAATTTTTTTCCATGGCAATATTCAATTTCTGTAAAAACGTAAATTAATAATGATTAAGCAGCGACGTCGCAGATAAATGCGAGGCAGCAGCTTACCACCATTATAAATAACGGTTGAAAACAAGATTTTTTCAACAAAAACTTATTTTTTCCATCACATAAATAGTTGACCAATTGAGTGATCAAATTCTGAGCCTCTTTGTTTACAGTATAAATATTAGAATATATATAACTGTCCTTAAATTTTAATTTCAAAAATTAATGCAAAAAATGTAGCAAAAAAAGAATGACAAACTTTGTTGAGAAAAAACTTTTGAAAAGTTTTTACCGTATCTGTGACATTGTTTTTAATCCTTGTTAGTTCTTTAACAAAATGAAAGAGTGATCCATTAGGTGTCAAACATGTGGTATTCTAAAAAGCGGTAAAAACAATAAAAATTGGTAAACTTTAGCTTTGATATGCGCCCGCTTGCTTCCTCGGGTTTTTATAAATAAATATCATAACTACAGTTACTATTTATTCACTTGAACCAAAAATTATAAAAATATAATGATGTTTTGGAATGAGGATGGAAAACGAGAAAAAGTAGGCTTGGTCTTGGATCGGGATGACTAGATGAGAATAGCAGAGTTTTAGATGCAGAGTGTTGTCCTGATGAATGAAGATTTTTGTTTCTTGGATTTTGATTTTAGGTAACAAGTTTTTGGGATGCAAGGTTTTTGGACGACAATTTCGGTATGCCGGATTTTGGGACAGAAGTTTTTTTCGATTGCTAGTCCCGTGACTTTTTTTTGGGGTTTAACAACCAGAATATTTTTAAATTCTGGTTATTAAACTCAGTTTAGCTGCGCTTTAAAAAGCGCAGCTAAACAGAAGCTTCTAAACCCCGAAAAAAACTGTTTGGACCGGAAATTGAGAAAAACTTCTGTTCCAAGATCGCCGTCCAGAAATCTTGCGTCCCGGAAAATTGTATCCTCAAATCAAAATCCAAGAAATATTAATCATAATTCACCACGGCACGAGTCTGCATCTGAAACTCTCCTAGCCCAATCCAATAACCAAGGAAAATGGAAAGAGGTACCAAAAAACGAAATAAGTGCCAACATTTTTGTGACAATTAACGACAAGCATTTGTCATTTTTGGCAGGCTTTATTTTTATAAGTTTAAATCGATTAATTACTTGTTCAAAAATTCTTGTTTTATTAACAATAATTGTTTCACTAAAAATGTTGGAACGGATTAAAATTGCAGTTTCGTTTAAATTATAATCATTTAATAAACTAATGAGCTTTCTTGATTGTGAATCAATGTCTGATGAAAAAATAGATTGAGCATCTTCTTCTTCTTCTACACTTTTAGTAATAGCCGTAAATAAAAATAACATGCATAAATATAATAAAATCTTTTGGGTCATTTTTAAAAACGGATGTTTGAATAAAAAATTAAAAAATTAGGAGAAAAAAAGTATCGCCAGTTACAGGTTTAACTTCCTAAATACAACGATTACAGAAAAATTCAATCAACAAGATTGACATGGAGAAATTTGCATACTAATGTTGTTCTTTTGATATAATTTTAGGCAACATTTATTTCTTTTCGCAAAAAAGTTTTTTGTTTCTTTGCATTCAGCAGATCTTCAACACGGACGCACTTTATGTCTTTAGAAAGAGTGAAAATAAAATGAAGGTGTTAAATGTATAAGATCTAAACATTTTATAAAGCTTTTGTATGATAAAAAATTTGTAATTTTAGCATAATGTTATAAAAAGATGGCAAAAATAGCTTCCAGATGGAACAAACTCAGATTTAAACATAAATTAATTTTATGGTAGCCATTTTTTATGTTCAAATTTAGTTTCTCTTTTTTCCTTTTTTTACAAAGCTTTCAAAATACAAACTCCAAAAACAGAACCAAGGTGTAATTTTTTTGAATTCTTTTGATTCTTTACCTTTTTATTTTATTTTTAAAAAACATTAAATCTATTTGCTTAAATATACGTTAACCTTGTGCTTTCGTTATCGCTGATCAGCTTTTTAAAAATATGAACTTTTAATACCTATCTTTCAGATTAAATTCAATTAAATTAGCAAAATGGCAAACAAACAATTTAATGTTGTTATTACTGAATCTGAGCCTACTTACAATGATATAAAATCTATGCAAGTCATTTATAAATGTTTAATCACAATAATGTGAGAGAAATCTTTTTAGTGCAAACGTATATCAGAATCCAAATGCGGGTACACTTCCAAGGGATATTTTGTTAAAAGAATCTAAAGATGCTGATGGAATTCTTTGTTTATTAAGAGATAAAATTGATAAAGAATTTTTGGATAATGGTAAGCGTTTAACGCAAATTTGATCGTTAACAATAAATTTTTTTAGCAAAAAATTTGAAAGTTGTTAGCACTTTATCCGTTGGTTATGATCATATTGATTTGGAAGAATGTAAAAAGCGGTATTTATTTCATATAATTATCATATGCTTGTCTAAATATTTCATTTATAGCGGAATTAAAGTAGGAAATACCCCAGATGTTTTAACTGCGGCAACCGCTGAACTGGCTGTATCATTAACTTTGGCAAGTGTCTAGTAGTTTTTGAAAATAATATTTTATAATATTTTAGGCAGTCTCACGTCGATTAATTGAAGCCGCTGATGCAGCTAGAAAGTATTTATTTTGCTTTTTTCCTTTTTTTGCTAAGATTAATCTATATTTGTAGTGGAGAATGGAAAATTTGGACTCCATTTTGGATGACCGGAAGAGGCATACAAAATTCAACAATTGGTATTCTTGGATTGGGAAGAATTGGTGGTACTGTAGCGAAATTATTGGAACCTTTTGCTCCTGAAAATATTATATATCATAATCGAAAACCTAAAATTGATTGTACGTTTTTGGGAGGTTTTGTAAATACTAACATATTGTACTTTAGGTAAATATGAATATGTTTCTTTTGAAGATCTTCTTTCAAAAAGTGATTATCTTATTGTCTGCGTTGATGTTTCAACTATTGGAGGAGTACTTTTTGATTATGATGCTTTTAAGAAAATGAAAAAATCAGCTTCGTTTATTAATATTAGCAGGTATTTGATATAGGAATTCGTTACTTTTTTTGAAGTACCGTGTTTTAGAGGTTCGATCGTTAATCACAATGATCTTTTTAAAGCCCTTTCTGAAGGTATCATTGAAGCTGCAGGTCTTGATGTAACTAATCCTGAACCATTTCCAACTAATCATCCTTTATTTACTCTCAAAAATTGCGGTAAGACTTTTTCAAATAAACAATTTTATGATTAATGCAATTTTCTTACAGTAATCTTACCACATATTGGGTCAGCTACCGTATCAACTCGAGAAGCAATGATTAAGCTATCTGAAAGTAATCTTATCAACGGTTTAACAGGTAAACCGATTGTTGGTCCTGTTCAATGAATTAATGATATTTAAAGATATTCAATATTATTGTGTAATATATTTATGTAATAGTATGTGCATTTTTTCTAAAAATATAAATTAAATTTCTGGTGGAAGAGGTAATTCAACAATCTGAGATTTAGCTAAATCAATATCAATAAATGGCCGACGACGTCGAGGATGCATCCATCCTTTTTCTGACATTTCACCTTCATGTGGTACTCCAATTCGATGTCGAGGACGAGCCCCTGATACTCCCAAAATCATTTCACGATTCAAAACTCTTTGAAGCTGTGGAGCAATAGTTGATGGGGCACGGGTCGCAATATCTTCAAAAGGATTAAGGTTGTCATCATCATCGTCATCCCCCCGACGAACTAAAAATGCCTGTTAAATCAAGATTAACAAAGTTAGCAAAAAAACCTCGAGATTTAAATGGTGCCGGTGGACGATTATCCTTTGTTAATGGACGTTCTTTAAAAATTACTGGAGTATTACTTTCTTGAATATTAATCTTTTCTTTTTCTAATTCAACTTCATGAACTTTTTCTTTTAAAGATCCAGCTTGAACAGTTTCGGGTCGAATTCTTGAAGCAGTTAAATCATCCAAATCTTGAATTGTGATACCATTGTTTTCAACGGTAGAAGCAGCCAACATATTTAAATAGAATGCTTCATAAGCAGTAATTTTATTTGAATCAAAATAACCATGTGGAAACAAAAGCGATTGAGAATAAGTTGAAACTATGAAAAAGCATGAAATAATCACAAATTTTTGATACATCTTAAAAAAAAGAATTTTAAATCAAAAGAGATAATCAAAATAACAATTCATTAGCAAATGATAAAAAGAAATATAATATTTTTTTTGAATCCGCAAAGAAGAAGGAAAAAATCGAATAATAACGAGTTTTACCAAAGCTATATAATCGCGGTCCAACTTTCGAGATGCTTTGTTTATTATGATGTCTTCTTCTTCTTCTTCTTCTTCCAGTTTCCTCCTAAAACCGCCCCATATTGATCTATCTTTTTCTCTTTTTATCATGTTTAAATTGATTACAAATTTTTGTCATTTCTTTTCTTGTACATGACGTTTTTTTTTCAATGACAATAATAGCACATGAGACCAATTTATAATAAAGACCGTAATTTGTGATTGAACTTTGATATGTGTTCATAATGTCTTTGAACAAAAAATATTTTGATCTTTTCATTTGCATGCCTATACTTTAACTTTATAAATTTTCAAAAGAGCAATTACAGTATCCTTCCATTGTTTGTTATGCAATTTTAGCTCTTCTTTCAAATATGTTGTAAACAACAACAATGATAAACAACCAATATTTTGACTCCAAAAGTTTATATGTACCTTTTTTTTTGTTTTTTTTGTTGTTGTGTTTTTTTGTTGTTTTTGAAATAACGCATTTTTTTCATTCGAAGAATAAGAAAAGAAAACATCGGTCATGCGGCATCTATGTCTAATACATTTTTTTCTTCGTTCTTTCATTTTTTCAATCATGCTCGAAGATTTTTGAATGCTCAAAGGCTGCCTGAGATTGTAATTTTGTGTAAAAATTTCTTTTCTTTTTTTTTCTTTTATGCTTATACATATTGTTTAATTCAGATAGACAAAATGGCGCCCTTTTTTTCATTCATTTTCTTCTACAATCAAGCTTCAGCTTTTAATGTTTCATTTTTTTTCAAAGCATCAGAAATGAAAGGGACCATTGATTCGTTTCAGTGATGGTGCATTATTGATCGTTATTGGGTGGCCCTGCCTAGTCTTCGTTTTTTTCTTTTTCTCTATTTAATGTGCACCTTCCCTTTTTTTATATGTTTTGTGAAGGAGGAGGATCAGACATTTTGTCATCATTGGCAAAAAAAGGAGAAGAAAAAGGAAAAAGAAAGAAATTGAAATAGAAATGTCACATGTATTCTTGATGAACGTATCAAAAATGAGGTCTACTTGAGAAAGAAAAAAAAGGAGCACGCGTTATCATTTGAACGTTTAATTTTCATTAAAAAATTCTTGTTTAACAGGCTTTATATGCTTTTTTTGTGAATGAAGAAACTGTTCAAGAAAAAATAACAATGACTATAGTAATCATCATCATTTAAATGTAATTTAATTTTTTTTTAAATTGATTATTGGAGACTGTTAGTACCAGCTATTCTTTTTTTTCTCTCCTCTTCATTTTATTTTCTCTATTTTTGCGCTGCTTCCGTATTTGATTTTGGTCAAACCCATAAATCTCTTTGAGGGATAGCAGGACCAGTATTAATATTATCGTCGACTCACTTACCTATTTGTTTTATATGAGAATCTCACTATTGCATTCTCATTTTTCTTCTTCATTTCTCTCTTTTTTGGCCGTTTATTTGTTATTACTACTTTTGCTGTGAGCTTTTGATTCTATCATTTTTTGCAGTAAAAATTTAAAAATTAAAAATCTTAACTTATGTTACAAAAAATATAAATCAAGAAAAAACATCGATAGCAAGATTAACTTATGTGTGCACAAAAAATAGGAGTTTAAAAAAAGCAAGAGAAAAGGAGGCGCATTTATGCGCAGTAATTAAACTAAATTGGCATCTTTTAAAGTATTTTTCTCTTCATTTTTCACTTCAAAAACAAGTAAAAAAAGCAATCTTTTGCAGCTGTTTTTCATTTCTTTTCTTTTTCTTTAGAAAAAATCATATGAATAAAAAGTTTGCGATCAGCTGAATGTTTCATTTTCTTTTTATAATTCCATTAATCCGCTTTTATCCACGCGATACTTTTTTTTCTGACGCAACCTTTGAAAACTCTTTCTCTTTTTTCGTTTAGCTAAGAAAGGAGAAAAAAGTAATGAAATGTTTTGCTCAAAAATGTCGCTACTTTCATTACAAAGGAAAGGAACGATAATATGGTTGTTTTGTTTTCCTCCCTTTTTTTGTCTGTCATTTGGTCACTCAAAAAAGCAGTCTCATTGGCTTTTTCCATTTTCTTCCCCCCTTTAAGCACTCTTTTTTTTCGACCAGTTGCTTTGCATTATTTTTTTCTCTCTCTGACAAAATCAGCTGACATTAAAATACACGCGACCACAAAATTTTCCGGGAACGGGTCGATTGAGAGATGATGTTGATGTTGTTGATCACCTCTCGTTCTACCCCCCTTTTCCATTGTACATTAAAAAAAATATTACTGCTGGTATTTTTTTTCTTCTTTTTCTGCAATCATTGCCGTCGTCCTTGTTTTTATTTATTTTGTTGTTTTTGTTGTTGTTGTTTTTTTTCTCTGGCTACAGTTTTTCTTCCCTTCTCCCTTTTTTTCTTACCCTACTAAAACAAGTAATTTTCAAAAGCTTTATTTTGTTTTTCAAATACTTTTTTATTTACAAAAAAAAGTTATTTTTACCAGAGATTGAAGTTATATGTTTTTTGTTTTATTCATAAAAAACCAAAGCATAAAAATAATTTTTTTTTATTTTAACCTTATGATAACAGTTCTCTCGTTTTTAAAAGTTCAAAAGTATGACTAATTCCCTAATTTAAGCAAGCACATGTGAGAAGTACATCAGAACTGTAAAGATTAGATGATTGATCAAATTTTTTTCTTTTTTTTTAATTTTTTATTGAATTGTTAGTTAAGTTTATCATAACACAGCTGTCAATATTTTTTACTGTTACTGACACCACCGTGTCAGGTGCGATTTTATTTTCCCCCTTATTTCTATTTTTGCAAAATTATTGCTACATTCTTTTTTTTCTGGCTTTTATAGGTTACGGAGAAACACAAAATTATTTTTAAAAAAGGGGTAAAAATAAATTTTACAATAAACCTATATTTTTTTTCACATCTGAATATTGACTTGTTTTCCCCCTTCTTCATTGTGTCCATTGCATTTACAACGTCGTTGTCGTCGTCGATTGCGTCAGTTTATATTTTTTTCTTCTAACATTTTTTTTTACTTTTTAACGTTTCCGGAGTTTGTTTGAGTTCTCCCGCCTCTTGCAATTTTTTGAAGATGATGATTTTTTTGCCTTTGACACACACACACACAAAAAATAATAACAATCACCGCCCTTAGTATGCATTACCCCCCTTTTTTTGCTCTTGAAATCTTTATTCATCTTTCGATAACAAAACAGCATTTTCGAAAAAACTTTTTTTGATGATTTCTGTAGTCCCAAAATTTTGCCTTTAATTTAAAATTTAAAAAATCATATATTACTTAAAATTGTGCAACACCTTTTTGGTAGTGAATCAAACGTGTTTTAGTAGAATTAAGAAATATTATTTTCTCTAAAGGTAAATAAAAAGACACGGTATTTTTCCATTAAAAAATTTTAATAGCAGAAAATAATGACCTTAAAAAAGGGGGAAATAAAATGGACAGCTAACAACATTTTATTCAACGTTCTTTTTTTTCAGAAAAAAATGGGATTGTTATTGTTTCACAACACGTTTTTTACACTATTTTTTTCTGTCATCTTTTTAAATGCATTCTTTTCTTCTAAAAAACTGAACAATTTTTTTCAATCACTTTCTTTTTTTTCAATGCCGTCTGCAAACTCTATTTTTTCTATTAAAATTGAAAGCCAGTTTTTGCTAATTTTCGAATGCGAACAAAAAAGTTCTTTTTATTTTCGATACAAAAAGTGATAATTTATTGCTGAATGTTTTTGTTTTTAAAAAACTAAATCAGCTGTTTTTTATTACTTAATATTACGTAAAAAAGTTCTTTTTTTGCCATTTTTCGTAGTTTTTTAAAGTTATGATGAAAACAAGACCCCAAAATAAAAGTAATATACCAAAACAATAAAAGTTAAGGTTGGTGTTTCATATCGTGCAATCTGTCTGCCTGCATATTTCATTTTATTTTTTTTCTACATTGACTCCTTTGAAATACTTTTTTTTATTTCTAACCTCGTCTGTCGCGTTTTCTACTCTCTATTTTTTTGTGCCTTTTTTTATTCTCAGCTGTCTGGTGAGATGTCTCAGCTGACTGGCCGCAATGGGCTCGAAGTCAGTCGTCGGTTCAGCCCTCCCTTTTGTTGATGTCCCAGGAAAAAATGAAGGGAGAAAAGTGCTGCTGCATTTTTTTTTCAAAAAGAAGAAGAAGAAAGACCATTCTTTTTCGACAAGCAGTAGGAAGTAGTAGCAGCAGCGGAAAAGAAAAGAAAAATAGTAGAGAAAGAAGAAAAAAGTGAATTGACAAGCAAAGAAAAAGCAAGTAGTAAGTCTATAGCATGTTGTCATTATTTTATGCGCACACGAGATCGTTCATAGGTCGCACGCAGTGTCCGTGTATCCCCCCATTTTTTCACCCCTTTTTTCAATGCCGGTTTTTTCGCTTTTTAGATTGCCATTGAAGAAAGCGACGACGGTTAGAACCTTTAAAAATATAGTTCGAACAATGCCTTAAGGCTAAGCGATTTCCGATATTCATGGATATTTTTTTTGCTTACTTTTATGCCTGAAATCTTTGCAAAATTTTTAGATCGAAAATTTTCATTTTATATTATTTCATGCGCAAAAAAACAAGATAAACGTTTTTCAACAAATCTTTTCATTTGATTTTTCTTTCATTTTTAGCTTTCTATTAAAGATTGTTATCGGCGATAGAGATGTTTCCGATTAGCTAATCGTTTATATACTTCTGGACAATATTGTTGTGTTCTTTTTGTTTATTATATATATATATGTTATGCTACACATGGTATATGTGTTTTATCCGATGGGTGTCGATAAGTGTTGACAACTTCCAAGACTTGTCCTCAAGGTCTTTTAGAGAGGGTATTGTCTGTACTTCCAATAAAAAAAAGATTGTTTCTTCTTTTGTCATTTTTTCAACCCGGTTTTTTCCGCATTCATGCTTTGCCATACATTTTTATATATTTTTTGTTTGTCTCATCTATCTTTGGTTTTTTATAAAATAATATATAACAATAATGGCCAAAGGTTGAGCTTTCGTTGAATAAACGATATTTTTTTTCTTGTTTATGCGCGCACTCTTATCATAATTGTCCATTTTTTTGATATTCGAGTAATGATCGTCATGATCCCCCTCATCTCTCACTTTTTTGTTGTCCTTTCTTAGCTTATCAAAACGACGGAATAATTTTTTTTCTTCCTTATAAAAGTTTGCTTAAAAAATTCTTTTTTTGTGTGTGCTTTAGCACCGGATTTTTTCGTTTCATTTCGTTGTTTATTCGACTGTCGTCGTCTCCTAGTCTTTTTTTATTTTAAACTTTGCGTGTTCAATTTTCTGTTTGTAAGAATTTTTTTTATTTATCTAAATTTTGTTCATTTTTTCAGGAAATAAACCCCCCTTCTTATATGAATGCCAGAAATCAATGTATAAATCTCGTAAGTTTCTTTTTAAAATGTGTTAAATTAGTTCAATATTAATCTAGCTTGTTTCAGAGGGTAGAAGTCCGCCAAATAAGGGAGGCAGTTTCATGTTTAATCGACAGCACATTGTTGCATAGAGTGGTGGGGAAGGTATGTTCATTCAAATATTTACTTAATGTTAATAATTGCATTATTTTTTAGTTTAAATATGATCCGAAAAATCTTAAAAATTATTCGCTGGGTTCCATAGGTATTGAAGAAGTTGCTCTAAAAGAAATTAATTTAACTTATGTAAGTTTTTTATTATATTATTTTTACCTTTTTATACTCGAGTTAACTTTAAAGAAGATTAGTTTTTGAGTTTTAACCTTTAATTTATTCTATTTCATTTAAAATCACATTTTAAAAGCTAAGGTTTTTTTAATTTTGTTGCTAATTTGAGTGCTTAAAACAACGAGCAAAGTGCATCCCCATCGTCTAATCTATCTTTTCTTTTTTGGGTGGTATACTCTGACACCAGCTGACTCTGCATGTGAAGTACATGTGAGATATTTTTGTTGAAGTCTTTCTCTTTTTGTTTCTCTTATTTAAAAGGAACTTTCCAATGCCATGTACGTACACATAAAAAGCGACCAAAGTTTTTGTAGAGAAAAAAAGTGCAAAAATTTATGATTGATAGTTTTTAAGCGGCTTCCGTCACATAAGGAAATGGATTACCCTTTTTGAATGTTTCGGTGTTGAAGTAGTTTTTATAGGTTCAAGTGTTTAATCATCATTTGCAAATGCATTTGTAATGATGGTGTAATTAATATAAGAAATAAGCAAAAACTTGTAGTAATTTATATACATTTTTTTAGGTACGTGTTAATAGTCCAGAACTTGTTGCAGTAGTTGATAAAGAAGTGCATAGATATGTTAATTCAATTCAACATTTGGATTCATTAAATGACGGGTTTATGTATAGATCACCTCGTGGTGAACAAGGAACGGGTAATGATAAGAATGATCCGCTGATATCGACAAAGCTTCAATTAGAATTTTATACAATAAAGAAGAAGAAATTTCTTAATATTATTGAAAATGATGATACTTTGCCATGGGAAATTTGGACAATTGGTTTAGATGTTGTTAAAACAAAACAAGAAAGTGATTATATTCAAATGCGTGAAGATGTTGGTGAACAGCTTGGAGAACAAGTTTTGAATATTTGCAATTATGTTAATCAACCTAAAATGTATATGCCATCTACTCCATTACATGCTGATCTTCCACTTGTTTTTGATAATCGGTTCTCTGATATTCAACCTTACCTGTTCCGTTTAAACTTTAAAGACCAAGGTTTGTGATTGATTTTTTTTAAATATTTGTGTATAATATTAATTTGTTCTTCTTTTTGCAGAAGCTGCTCCAGAAACTGTTGGAGACAATCTCAGAAAATTCATTACAGCGTTTACTCGTTAATATTGTTATTCATTTATGTAATACTCAGGTGTTGCTTACATCGCTATATTATTGGTCTTTCGGTTCAGGGAATTTCATTGTCTTTTAGCTTTGTTTTTTTGCTATTATTACATTTTTTGTTGTTAGATATAAATTGAATCTTGTTTTTTATGAATATTTTGATGATGTCATTTAAAGAGCTGAATTTTGTGGGAACTTTCTAAATTTGCATCTCTTCTTCAGCAGCAGTGTCTTTCTTTCGTTGAAAAATAATTTTTAATGCTAGTTGTCCGTCCCAATGTACTGTGGTTTTATTATTAAATCTTTGTGTTTTTCTTGTCTCATTCATTTTTTTAAAATTTTAATTCTTACAAATTAGAAACGTGTAAAAGTTGCAACATAATAATAATTGAATTTATGTTGCAAGCTTCGTAAGTTCCATCTTTTGAGGGGTTACGAATTTATTATCTGCCTCTTGTCTGATTGAGGATTTTACCTCATGACGGTGAAAAAAAACATTTTTTTTTCTATTCATTTTTTTGTTTAAATTTATGCAATAAAAAATAAAATAAAAATTATTATAATATATTTTTGTGGATGAACCAGTTTGATTGAAAAAAAGAATCATTGTTATTCCATCAAAGAGATATTTAAAAAATTTATAAAATTTTATTTGTCATCATCGAAAAAGTTTTTTTTGTTCTTCTCTCAGGTCAGATTATATTTTGTTTCGAAAACTAACAAAATCTGTGGGAGAGAGAGAAAATAAGAAAAAGAGTTAGTTGACAATCGAACTTTCTTCTTTTTCTTCCCTGTACTCAATGATGATTGAGCTCACAACCTCTCAGAGAAGGTAAAGTGGTTTTAGTTGTGTAAATATTACCAGGAATTTTGGGGACGTTTTTTTCTTTTCCGTTTTTTTTAACATTCACTTGCCACTATTTTTCTGAAGCTTAAGCAGTCTAAAAAATTGACGTTTTTTTTCTACTTCTGCATTTGTTTACCTTTGCAAAAAAAAAGAAAAATTTGTGTTTTAAAAAATCTGTTGTTAACTTACTTTGATGAAAAAAAAAGTTGTTAAAAGAGTTTTTTTTGTTCTTTTATGAAAAAAATATTTGGGCTTATTTTTTCGATAAAACTTTATTTTCCATTTTATTTGGTGTTCATGATGACAGCTGATAACAGAGAAGAATTTTCCTTTCGTTTTTGACATACATAATAACTGTTTCCATTGGAAACTGAAAGTTGTTTCGTTATTTGATTTTTTGTCTCTTGTTTTAACTGACAAGTTTAATTTTAAATAGATGTAACCTTTAAATTACTTTTTAAAATCATGCTTTTATTTGTAGTAATACATACTTTGATGTTTGGCATTTTAAACTTTTTATTATTATCGATAATTTCATCACAATTTTGTTGAATCATTCGTGGGAAAAGAGAGGGGAAAGAATTTTTCGAAGATGTGCTGTTTTGCTTTTTTTTCCCAATTTTTATCGATTTAAAGTTATAAGAAAAGGAGGTGCAGCTTACGCAATTCATTTCTTGTGACTGTTTTTTTACAGGTTGTTTGCCTGCCTGCCTGAGTTACCCAGTTGTATATGATTGAATTGAATATTATACCTCCTTATTTTTATTCAAAAAATTCCGCGATTGTATTTATTGAACTTGCCATTGAAAAGATTTAAGATATTTTTTCCATTTTTAGTAATAATGATGAGTTCCTCCCAAGCAGCAGACGTTGAAAAGAATGGTCCTCCATCAGATGATCATATGAAGCGAGTTCAGCAACAAGTTCAAGAAGTTAAAGCTGTAAGAATATCTTTTAAAAGCTTTAAACAACCATCATTTAACCCAAATTTTAGATTATGACGGATAACGTTGTTCGAGTTATGCAACGTGGTGACGCCCTTGAAGATTTGGATGCTCGTACTGATGCTTTACATGCTTCATCACAAAATTTTCAAACTTCTGCTCAACGAGTTCATCGTAATATGTGTCTAAAAAATCTCAAATGGACAATTATTCTTGGAATTTTCGTCATTCTTATTGTTTCATTAATTATTATTCTTATCCTTAATGGTGCAGGAGTTTTTGACAACAATTAATACACGATTTTTACAAAAAATCCAATATTATAATCTTTGTTCGTTTTTTTCTTTTCTATCTCCATTCCTTCAATCATTATTTTTCAACTTCTTAAAACACATTTGTAAACAAAATTTTGAAACGTAAAAAACAGACGGGTTCGATCCGGTTTTTTATTATTATTTTTTAAAATTGCAACTATGAACGATGTCTGATTTGATTTTTGTTTTTCTATCTTTTTTTATTTCTTCTTTGGTCATATCTCATCCCGTCAAAATTGTTTTTCATTTTATTCAAATTTTTACATATATATTTTATTCAAATCATACAGTATACATATTTTTAAAATAAAAAAGTTTTTTCAATAAAAAGTACAGGAAAAATGTAAAAGCAAGAGACCAAAAGAAGACCAAGTTAATAGGCGCGACCAGTTCGTTTTAGATGAGCCAAACATTCATTTGCAAAATCATTACCAAGTTGTGCCCAAGCTTGCTTGGTTTCTTCATCGACAGTTGTTTTAGTTTGAAGATAGTTGACAAAGACAGTCCAGAATGCCTAAAAATGAAAGAAAATTATATTATATCTTTAAAAAAAAAGAATAATGAAAACAACTTACATGCCATAATGCGGGATCCATTTTATAAATTCGATGCCGATCAGTTGTTTCACGAGCAAAAGCTTCAAAGGCAATTGGATCACTGTAAGTATTGGCACAAATAAATTGAGCTAAAAGAATTCGAGTTCCTTGTTTCTTGAATCTTTCACTTTTTTGGACATCTTCAGCAGTGTAATTTTCAGCACCTTTAAAATATACTCGAAGATCGGGATGATTTGTGAACATGCTAAAAAAAGAGATGATTAATGATAACCACAAATAAATTATAAAAAACTTACTATTTATAAAAATCAATTCCATTTTGCCATTCTTCATCTTTTAATCCAAGGGGAATAGATTCAAGAGATTTCTTACAAAGTTCTTGGACACGTTCACGAGCAAGCATGTTTGTTTATTTATTTGAATAATTTATTTCTAAAAAAGAAACAAGAAATAATAAAAAAAAGTAAAAAGTTGAATCAAAACAAATTTAATGACGACTACATAAATGTCTGCGGTTTAAATAGTCGCGCCTGCAAATGAATGACTACGTAGCAGACAACAAAGTATGAGAGTGAATAAAAATATGTTTCAAATCGTCACGTCTCTCTCTTGCTCTCTCACTTTTGGGCCCACAAAAATCTGCCTGGTCGATTTTATGACCTTCAAAATATATTTTTTTACCTTATTACTTTTTTTGAGTAAAGAGAATTGAGTTTTTGGTACTCAAAAATGTCTAAAAATGTGCAATTTAATTGTTCATAAAAGGTATACAAAAAATAAATTTGGTTCTAAAAGTCAAAAAAAGCAAGTTTGAAAAATGAATTAGAGTATTAGCAACACATTATATATAGTACTTTTAATACAAATTTAACTTTTGAGGAAAAACATTAAAAAATTAACAATTTTTAGAAAAAATATTGCATGATACTTAATTTTTATGCTGTCAAATTTTGGTTTTGGTAAAATTTGCCATTTTAAATTTATTAAATGATCTTATTCATTGAAGATTAACATGAAATTGCATACATTTATTTTACGAGATAAAAATTTCTTTCTTGGTTTGATCTTTTTTAAGATATATCTTTGAGGATAAAATAAAGGAAAAGTTTTTATATTTTGTGTGCAACGTGCTCTCTTTTATGTTATAGTTTGTGTAAAACGCCTTTTCAATGTCTTTTGACAACGCATTCATATTTTTTTGTTTATACCTTGAAAAATGTTTTGCAATTTCTTTTACGTGCATTTTTTGAAACATTGTTAGTGGTGTTTTAATACAGGGAAGTTTAATTGAACGACAACAAAAAATCAAATTGTTGTTTATCGATGAACTCTCAAATATTTCTTTTTTTTCTATTTTGTTCAACACGTTTATAAACTTTTTCATGAAGTGATTATCAGATCTTAACAGATTGTTCTTTGTCAAATTTGTGATACTGTAATTGACAATACTCTAAGACAATTAGATCCGACGGACTGATCCGTAAAAAGTACGGATACGTTTTTTCAGCAGTATCATTAAAAGATTCTTTTCTTTTCATTTTCTTTTCAAACATTAAAAATCCGATTAAATTATTAATATTTCTTAAAAACACTAATTGTTTAACTCCGGTAACAACGTTTTCGGCTAGTTTTATTTCTTTTTTTTGTTAATCTATCCTATCCTTAATATTTCGGATCGTATTGCGTTACAATAATCGACAACCATAATTTTTTTTTACTTTATTGGCATATCAGAAATACATAAAAAACGATTTGAACTTGTACGCATATAAATTAATCAAACGTAAAGCAAACAAAATTAGATATCATTTTTATTCAAAGAGTTATCATCTTCATTATCAGTGCCTTTCATTTCTTCAGCTTTTGGATTCTTATCATCTTCAGAGAGTTGATGTGATTCTTCTTCCATTTCATCAAACTCAACAAATGAATTCTGATCTAAAGCTGTTAATGCGGTATCCAAATCATTATCTTCTTCATCATTGTCAACTTCGTCATTGCCATCATAATTATAATACCTTCAATAAAATCAGAATAATCTAAGTAATCTTCATCAATAACTTCAACATATTCTTCTTCATCATCATTATCTTCTGGATTTTTGTTTTTTCTTATCAATCACAAAAATTACAGAAATCATATCTCTTTGAATAAACTATGTTAAGGTCAAACAGATATTTTCGTCTACTTCGACGTCTTTGTCATTGCAAACCTTCAAACATTTGCGAAAAAAGTTATATATCTTTATTAATGCATTAATATTTTTTTATTTTATAAAAGAAAAATTATACAGCAAAAATTATTCAAACATTTTTCGACGTTTTTGTACAATATCTTTTGTCGTCTGCTTCGATGAGTCTAATTCTTCTTCGGCTTTTTCTTTTGAACCCGATTTTGGCGTTGAAGGTTTTGTACCTCTTTGAGGTCGTAATGGAGTTCCTCCTCCCCCTCGAGAAGCTGCTGTAGGAATACGTCGGGATGGACTTTCTGATTTTCTTGGTGAAGCTGCTCGTGAACTTGATGCTGATGAAGTTTGACTTCGAGATACTGATGTTGTTGGCTTTTTAACTGGTAATCTACTACCCATAGGAGAATGTGAGCCACGAACTGCAGCAGTTTTAGCTAAAGATGAAGATACGGCTGCTGCCGCTACAGCACCAGTGGATGATGATATGCTTGATCGATTACCTAATGAACTAGAAGGACGACTATTTCCTGCAGAGCTTGGAGGTACTGGTGAAGTTGCCTTTGAATCAGGCTGCTCTGCATGTTCTTCTTTTTCGTCATCCTTTGGTGGTTTTGGAACATTTTTTGTTTGACGAAACTTTTTCCATTGCTATAAAATGTCATGTAAGACTTTTAGAAAAAATAATGAATGAAGTGTTTTACTTTCTGATATTCTTGATATCGTCGCCAGGCTTCTTCACTATAAGCTCGACGCTTTTGAGCTGCAAGCTCTGCTGCAGTTGGACCTTTTGCTGAAATTTGTTTTATGAATTAATTTTACTAATTTTTCAAAAATGTTAATTTACGGGGTTCTGGCTCCGGCTCGGGCTCCGGTGTTGGTGTTCTTGGAGGCGGCGTTGGTGTCTTTGGTGGAGGAGTTGGCGTTTTCGGTGGAGGGGTTGGTGTTTTGGGAGGTGGTGTTGGGGTCTTTGGCGGCGGTGTCGGTGTTTTTGGAGGCGGAGTTGGCGTTTTTGGTGGCGGCGTTGGGGTCTTGGGTGGAGGTGTTGGAGTTCGCGGCGGTGTGGGCTCCGGTGTTGGAGTTTTCGGAGGTGGTGTTGGAGTGGGAGTTTTTTGTGGAATCCATTCTAAAAAAATATTATTTTAATTTTTTCTGTGACTAATTTTCCCCACCTTTTTCATCATCTGCATATGTTACATTTGACTCCAACATCAAATCGGCTGGTTCCAAAGGTGGTGGCTAAATTTTCTTTTGATTTTTGTTTTAAAGAATAAATACAATACCAACCCTTAATGTTTCAATTACACCTTCTTCAACTTTAATTGCATTATCAACAAATTTATCCAAATCCAAATCTTTTATCGTTGTTACAGGAAGATTAAATTGATCTCCAAGATTTTTGACTAATTGCTTCATTGTTAATTTTTTACCACCAAACCAAATTGCAACATTTCCAACATTTTCAATTTTACGGCCATAATAATGCAACTTTTTAAGAGTATCAGCAGCAATTTCAATGGCAATTGTAGTTAAAGCAAGCCCTATGGCGATGTATACAATCGTAAATGCCATATACGTTTCACTTTTGGGATAAATATCACCAAGCCCTAAAATGTATCCATTTCTGTAATTGTAATTTAATTTTAAAAATTTACCAATTGAAGAGAGTGAAACAAAATTGAAATAAATTGCTTTAAAAAATGACATATCTGGTTCATATGATGAAAGAATTGCAGAGCCACAAAACATATAAACTCCAAAAAAGATTAAAAGTGATACAGCTTGATTATTTTCTTCTTCATTTTCACTTGATGTTTGACTTTTTGGGGATCCTGGATCAGAAGATAATGAACCCTTTTCAATATCAATAAAATCTGTATCTTCTGTTATTGCATTTGCATATGTATCTTGGGCTTCTAACGTTGTTGACATAAAAGATTTATCTCGAGTAAAATCAGATTGTAATGGCTGTTTCGCTTCATCATTTATTCGACCATTACCAGCTAAATTTTTATCATTTGAAACTGTTCCAAGGGAAAGAGCATGCTTGATTCCATGTCGCCGCCAATCACGATACCGTTTCTTGATGCCACTAAAAAATTAAAGAACTTTTGTTTATTGTTTTCTTCAATTGTTAACAAACTTATAAAATTGTCGATAAGTTTTTTCCCAACCGTCAATAACTTCAGAAATAAATTTTCCAAGATCAGCAATTGCAAGTAAAGTAAAAGGTATCCCTGTTAAGCAAGAGCTTAAAAAATATACTTTCATATCTTCTTACCTATTAATCCATATAAAATAACAAAAATTCGACCACCAAGTGTTCGTGGAGCAACATTACCGTATCCTTAAAATAATTTATGTAAATTTAAAATTTTTAATAACTAAAAATTATTTACCAATGGTTGTTATTACAGTAAACGCAAATAAAATGGAATCAGAAAATGACCATGGTTTTATGTATTCTTTTTGTTCTCCACCTAAAATTTAAATATTTTTAAGCACAAAACTTGCATTTAAAACCTAATTGAAGTTTATTTGCAGTATGTTCAAAGACAACTTCTTGAAGTTCAGGATGATTATCAATTGTTGTGTGATAACAGTCATCGATTAATTTTAAAGTTACCCTTTGCATAACATTTTCAGAGCAATCTGCATCAATGAATTTCTATAAAAACACACAGTTGTTGTTAAAGAACATTTAAAAAAAACGCTTTTAAAAGTAAACCTGCAAAGCAGTCAAAACACATCTTCGACTTCGCATCACATGTGCCAATTCACGTCGGGTTCTACTATTTCCTAATCTAAAAAAAGATTTTTAATTTCCTTGTTCTTAAATGTAATTTTAAGGTCATACATTATTGCAGTATTATTACTATCTTTGAGCAAATCATTAATTGTTTTAGAGCCATTAGCTAAATGAACTGCAAATGCACTAAAATGCCTAATTTCATGATCTGAAATTTGTAATTGTTGAATTGAAAGCATGCGATTAAGAAAATTACCCCGACTATGATTTTGAGGAGAAAAATTTGTAAAATTTGAATTTGATAATATAAATCTTTTATCTCGTTGACTTGGTTCGATCGTTTTTGATTCAAGACTTCGCATAACAACAGCTCCAAATAATGTATAAAGAGCAACCCCCAATATCATAAATAAATGAACAAATATTGGAGATGCCTAAAAATCGCTAATCAATCACGATATAATCAATTTTTATCATTCTAATCTCTATGGACCCCCTCTATACAGTATCACCAGAACAAACCTTTTGCAAATAAGCTGCAGTGCGCAAAACATTTGCATGACGACCAAGTAAACCCATATTTTCTCAAAAAAATACTTTTTTTAAACTTAACAATTTGTTAAGCTAAGAATGTCATGCAATAAGCAAATGCTTAAAAGCATTTCTTTTAAAAATTAGAAAAACAAGCAGTTTTTTTACATATGTAACAGCAACATAAGAAAAAAAGCTAAGCGCTTTTAACTGTCATCTTGGCGCATTTTTCCATTTTTGGAACCTTATATTTCAGCAAAGATCATATTACATTCAACATAAAAAAAGGGAAGAAGAATTTGAGCTTAAGATTGAATTTAATCAAATATAACGTAAATGCATTGTTGCAACATGAATGTTATTAAAGACAAAACAAAAGGTAAAAGAAGTTAATCTTGATGCCAGAATAGTGACAAATAAAAGTTAAATCCTTTTTTAGTTTTAAAAAAACTTTTTTCTTTCCTTTTTTTCGTGTGTTAACTAACAAAAATTTTTAAAAAACTATAACAGTGTTTTAATGTTACAAAATGTTGTCTTGCAAGAAAAAAAATTTTTTTTCAATTTTATTCTTAAAATGGCCAACGTCAATGAAGCAACGCTTCAGAAAAAGAAAGAAGCGATTTGGACCTTTTAAGGAGCGGATGTGCAATGTGGGGAAGGAACAATGAAGAAAACAATTTTCACTTGTTGAAAACAAAATTCTTTTTTTAACTTTTAACAACGGTGGTTAACGTTGTCTTTTTTTTAAAAAAGAAGCCCCCACTAATACCGATGGTTTAGAAAAAATTTGTATTTTTACCAAGAACATCTATTTAAAGACTTACTAAAGAATAAGATATCGAAAATAGTTGGCTTTTAAAAAATGACGAAAAAATGTAAATTTTTTAGACAAAAGAAAATGATTAAAAACTTGACTTATTGAGTTTATTAAAAATCAGTAAGTAAAAGAAAGCTTAGAATTGTTTAAAAAAATAAAATCGGATAAAATTTCAAAAATTCTGGGTTTCAATGTTCACAAATGTTTTTTCTTCTTCTTTAATATATAACAAAACTTTTTAAGCGTAAAAGCACTACGACACATTAAAATGGTTTATAAGCATTGAGGCAGGCAAAAAATATTGAAATTCTTACATTTGTACAAAGATTCGCAACAGTTTTTGATGCTTGAGGTAACATTTTATATAGCTTTATTTGTGAAATCTCTGATTTTTAATAATAAATAAAACACAAAAAAATAAATACCATTTAGAAAAAGTTTTTTTTTCTAAACATCAGTTTCTAAAAAGCTGATGTATCCTCCCCTCCTCCTATCACGCGTGTTATCCAAATTGTGAATCTTATTCCCACGGGATAAAAGTAGCAAATAAAAGATGCCTCACAATTTTTTCTAAAAAAACAACTTAACACTTACCTTTTTGCTTGTTTTTCGAACCCAATCAAGCTGCATTCTTTTTCAGAGATGTTTTTTTGATATGCTAATCTAAAAAGAAGCCATTTAGGATTTTATAATGAATTTTAAAAATGAAAAAAGTCGCAGGCACGTTCATTCGTATTTCATCTTTTATTTTTGTTCCAAAATATCCAAAACGGCATCTTACGAGAGCAATTTACTTGATGGCAAAAAAATGTAAAACGAACTACCAATTTTTTCTTTGCAACTTGATTGATAGAGAAGCTTTTAACAGATTGCTTAACTTGTCTACTTTTATTTCTTCTATTTTACTTTGTTTCTCTCCGAAGAAAGAAAGAAAGGCAAACCCCAAAATTCAAGCAATAAGACAAAAAAATAATACTAGATTGTTTTTAAACTCTATTAAACTGAGATAAAAAAGGAACTAACTACTATTGTCAAGAGAATAAATCAAAAAACAAAAAAATAAATAAAAACAAATGTAAAACTTTTGAGGTCAAAAAGTGTTGCTGCATAAATTAAAATAAATTCTTTAAATAAAAAGGAGCTGGAAAGCTATTAGACCAGGAACTTTTGGCAGAAAATGAATTTTTTTCTTTTGACGTTTTAAAATTTTCTAAAATGGAAACTTTAATGAAGAAGCTTCCTTAAAATTGGTTTCCTTTTTTAGGTAATGAGAATGAATGATTAAAGATAAGGAAAAACAATTGTTTCAAACGAATGACTCAAGTTGTAAAAAGCAAAAAATACATTTCATGTTTGCAAAATTTTAAAATATAATTGCAAAACAATAATGATTAAATAAAAATTGAATAAAAAAGTTATTTAAAAAATATGGTGGTGAAACTCTTTTTTAAAAAAAGTGACATTTTAGTTCTGGGCCAAATCTATGATGAGCAAAAAATATATATCTTGAAACGTGATAGAAAAAATGACTTAGAGAATAAACGGATATCCGAGATAATGGATATTCAAGACAGTAGAGATATCCAAAAAAAAACAATGACTGAAATTTGAAATTTAGAAATAAGCATGACGCTATTGCTCACCCGCATCCTCACGTAATTTATCATCACTTTTTGTATCTAAAATTTTTGTTAACAACTATTTTAATTTTTTTGGAGTCAAAAAAGATCTGGAATGTTTTCGATTTCTTCTATTTCTATCATACATAACTAATTCTGATCTTATTTTGAGTTCAAAAAAACTTTTGGTATAAATGAGGCCTGTTGAAGGGGCAACTATATAGACAAAAATGCGAGAAAATATTCATATTTTATAAAAAAAAGTAGAAATCTATTTTTAACATGTTTCTGGCTAAATATAAAATGTAAAGATTTCAAACCAAAAGTTTCTATTCGCATATCATGCATTTTTTTAGCAATTGATTGACATAACAAAAAAACAATAAAGTGTGAATACCTTATACTTTTTTGAAGCGTCAAAAATTGCCAAAAATGCATGATTTCTGAATGAAAGTGTTATGTTTTGAAACAACTCACATTTCTGTGTTTTAGATTCTTAAAAAAAGTGAAACGTGATAGACTTAAAAATCAGCTCCCTTTTTAAATCTATACTAAACATGATATAAAAACAATAAAAACAATAATTTCTAAGTTCGTTTAACAATAACAACAAATTAAATAGCCAAAAGTATGTTGCAAAACAATGCCTGGAGGGATGGTTGAATGAATAATTCAACCATTTTTTTGTTCTTTTCAAATGACAAGCTTCATAAATTTGATTTGACCACATTTTTTTGGGCTTATGTCATAGCTCTCCTATATGGTGGCTATTGTTTTTATTTCAGTTTTGAAGCATTTTTTCCTTCCTGAAGTAGCGGTATATACTTTTAAGACCATTTTTTGCAGCCTTTTTAAAGTATTAACAACTGAAAGAAGAAAAATGAAGGCTATCCGACTTTTATTTTTTTCTTGTCTTCGAAACTGAAAACAGGACATAATAAAAAATATAGAAGGCTGAAAATGAAGAATACGGCAAAAAGAAGTGGGTCGGCTGATAACCATTTATTTTGCAATATTCTTTTCAATTGGTTCTGCCATAACAGTTAAAAGTAATTTTTAACATATTGCACCAATTAACAATAACGGGAAGTCATTCTATTAAACAATTAACATCTGGATTTGCTTTTCTTTAATCTTTAATGGGACAAAATCTGAAAGGAAAAAGACCTCTGAGATTTAAAAAAGCTGTAATATTGCAACCAATATTTTTTGAGACAACAACAATTATCTCGTTTCAGAAAAGTGCCATATAGCTTTTACACTTTGATTTATGAGTAAATTTTTTTTGCCAGGGGCTATTATATTTCTTCCAAATTTATTTTTATGTTTAAATAATTTGTAAAAAACGGTTTTGTTGCATGATTGTTTAATTATCCATTTTTATTATAAATTTTATTATTATATAGCCTTCAAAGACCTTGAAAAAAAAGAAAAAAAAACAAAACAATATAAAAAAATCCAAAGTGCCAAAAAGCATTTAGGCAAGTATACACATTAACTATAACATTTTTAATAATAATAATGAAAAAAGAAAGAAAAAACAATAATATAAAAAAAACGGAGGGAAACCAAGGCAGTTTTTTGGATACTTGAATATCATTTAAGCTAAATCTACAATGACTCATAAAAAAGCTATGAATTATTATATTTTGGCAAATATATATTTTTTAAAGAAAAGAATTTATTGTTATAGTGATGAAACAGCCTCATTTTGTCTAGAATGTGATCGTGAACGGATCCCTGAAATTGATGAAGCCAAATTAGCAATTGTTCACAAAATTTTTGAATGAATGAATTTTAACGAACCTTTGCCTTCTTGCTCAACTTGAAGCTTCAATTGTCGACTGATTTCTCGCAGTCTAGCAGCGCTAGGACCGGTAAGTGATGGCTCTCTTCTATCCAAACCAGACTGGAATGCCTTTACAACACGAATCTAAAAAATTTTCAATGTTTTCAAACAGCAAATTAATCTCAACCACCAAAACAACGTTAATTAGGAAAAAATGAGTCAAAAAAACAGAAGCATTCAATGGTTACTAAAAAAATCTAGGAATGGATACATCAGAAAAAAGCCCAAACGAACGTAGGTAGCAGCAGCATGCAAAAATGGTTGTGCTTTAATAATAATAATAATAATAATAATAATAAAACATTCAGTGCAAAAAAAGAACTGCTTTAAAAAATTAAACCTTTTTCTTTTGAAATAAAAAAAGTAGTTGCCGCTACCAAAAAATATAACAAAGAATATCAAAAAAACAAAAGCAGTTGATTCAAAGAAAACAGTTTAAAAAGGAAGCCGCTGATGGTGAAAAATAAATTTAAAAAGGGATAAAAAAATTTGTTTTTTTTAAACTGTTCTTTTTTGGAATGATATATATAAATTGATGATATGTGGCAATTGCCATAAATTTTCACAAAACACCAACCAAAAATATATAAATATATATATCTATTGGAATATATAAAAATATAACATTGACACTACTACCTGCGTACGTTGGTTATTTCTTCTTTTTGAAATTGAAAAGTAAAATAAATCTTTTTTTGGGAAGAAAACCCCGATTTTAAAGCCCTTTTAAAAATATATAAATAAATTTTGAGAAACAAAGATTGAGAAAAAAACTTTTTTTTTCTCAAAATTGAAACTCATTAAAAGGATTAAATTTTCTAATGTTAATATGGTTGTTCTTTTTAAAATTACAACTCTTTGTAAAAATAAAAAAAAGAAAAAAAACTATTTTGTTAAAAGCCAAACACTAATAAATCAAACATAGAATTGAAAATTTCAGAACAAGATGGTTACAGACAATGCAAAATTCACTCATAGAAAGCAGATTATAATAATTAGAAAATGTGCATGGTTTTTAGTAGTAGTAGTAGTAGAAAATAAATAAAAACAAACAAAGAGATATTTAACCCAACAAAAAACAATACAAAAATAAAAGGAAAACATTGACGCACGCAACAAAAATTTAAGATGTTATATGCAAAATTTTAGCACTTCACTTTCACAGCAATAAATAAACTTAAAAATAAAAATATCCACCAATCAAAAGAACCAAAAAAACAGAAAACATATATCACCAAAAAATAGGCTGCTACAACACAACATCAAAAAATAATAATATTAAAGCAATATTCATTTTCCAAAAAAAACATTATATATTATTAAAAAGTTTTTTTTGTTAATAATAATATCTTTTTTTTGGTGATTGTTTCTGTTTTTTTAAAACTTTTTTCTTGTTTTTTTCCTTACTGCTTGATCAGTGGGCGCTGTGCTATGCGGCACTGGAATGAGATGCTCGGATCGTTCACCGCCGATAACCTGTAACCGGAACAAAACCAACACTATTTTTACGTCCAATTTTGGCCCGGCAAAAGGACAGGCTTAAACGATTATTAAAAAAAAGGGATTAAATCAAAAAAATGAACAAGAGAGGATAAACATTCTTCTATACCATGAAGTTAAAAAAAAGTCTGTGTTCTTTTAGTATCTGTTTTTTTTTTGTCAAGAACTGGAGTGTCTAAAGGTAGAGTAAGTAAATTGGCAAAAAAAATTCTTTGTTTAATAAATATATATAAGTAATGTGCAGTGACATATATTAAATTTTTATCGGTTAAATAAGATGAAAATTTTAATAATGACTTTTTAATAAACTTTTCCAACCACCAAAAATTAGCAACCGATAAAAATTTAATATTTGTGCAAAAAAATATTACCATTTAAAAAAAGGTCTACTGTAATGTTGACTATCACCAAACAAAGTGCAATGACTATCGTGAATAAACTACTATATATAAATATTTAAATAAACCAGTGCAACTCATGGAACAGAAATAGGTAATTTTTGTGTGCCGAAAAATTATAATAATATTAAACAAGACTTGTGATTTTAAACAGAACATGAAAACACACAGACAATAAATATTTCACCACATTATATTACACACTGTTAACAGAAAAAAACGAATTTGTTGATATATTTTGTCAAGAAAAAAAGTAGTATAATCTTTTTTTTGATTTTTTTTATTATTTATGTCCACAATCTTTTACTACAAAATTGTTTTAACAATAAAAATGCAAAAAAATAAAAAATTGTATATAAAAAAATGAAAGTTAGAAAGAATGGTGATGACTGTGGTGGGAGAGACGACAAAAAAATCAAAGAAAAAAGTTTAATTGCGATGTGATCCAAAAAAACTATTACAGTAATTTTTTTTGTAACATTAAAATTAGCCTAGCTATAAATCCTACAATAAGTAAGTACCTGATAAAAAAACATGTTGTTTTAACTAAATATTTTTTTAAAAAACCCTAACATCTTTTTAAGTATTTAAAAGTCATAAAAATAAAGTTTATGAAAAAAAAACGAAAAAAAATTTATAACAATCTAGCTATGTTTTATTTTTATAAAATTTTTAAAATAATAATAATAAGGTGGCAAAGTATTTTCACGTCACCGGGATGATAGCAAAAATGACAGTGGAAAAAAAGAAAAAGCAAGAAAGCTAATGAAAAAAAACATGGGAAAATTGGGGATGGGGATTTGAAAGTTGAAAAAGCAACAAAAATGTCATTATTGAAAATTTGGTTCAAAATACCCGGAAATTTGAGACCTGTGAATCTAGACATTTACATTTTGAAAAAAAAATATAGTATATAAAAAACATAAAAAAAGCATGAAAATTTTTAAAATGAAAGAAAGAAAAAGTTTTGAAACAATAAATAAAAATAAAAGAAAGAATAGGAAAGTTCACTTCATTTTTTAAAACATTATTATAGGCAGTTTTTAATTTGTTAAGTATTTTTTTATATATAAAAAAATAAGTCTCTAGAGGTGAGCGATAGATGCAGGGCCATCGAGAGAAGTTGATTTTGTCTTAAGTCGTGATACGTTGGAAGTGTTATTGGCTTGAACAGATGAAGAAGTTCCACTAGTTGGATCCCATGTCTGTACTAATGGAACTTTTTCAACTTCGGTTGTTGTTGTTGTGGTTGTAGAAGTTGGATTAATACCAATAGGATTTCCATGATTACCATTTGAAATGGGTAGTGCATTATTTCCAGTGGATGAGGAAACAATAGGTGATGGAGAGCGTTGTTTATGGTGGTAAAGGGGGTATGGTTGTGGACCAGTTGTAATGAGATAGGTTGGATGTTCATCACTTGCATCTACCCGTCGAACAGCAGAATGCCCACCGCCACCACGGATAGATTGTAATGATTGCGTTGAAGCAAGGGATCGACGCTCATCCGTTTCTTCTGTGACCAAGTGGAAGGCTTTGACAACACGGAGCTGCAGGAAAAAAGGGCATTTTTATAATAAAAAAAGAACAAAAAAACGGAATCCAAAGGAACCCACAAAAGGCACAGAAAAAAAACTGCAAACCCTGAGAGGCGAGTAAAAAGGAAGAAAAAATTGGTTCGCTTTAAAGTTTTTTCTTTTCTAAAATTATAGAAAGAAAATAGGGTGCGTATAGAATTAAAGAAAAAAAGCATAAAAAAGTAATAAGCAAAAGCTATTCCAATATAAAAAGCGTGTGCAAAAACAGACATGCAAACCACAAAAATATATCTTTTCTTTTTAAAAAAAAAGCACAATAATGATATTAATAAATTATTACCTGAAAAAAAAGTAAAAATGATACCCAAAACAAAAGTTCCATGAGTTGCAAAGAAGACACAAAATTAAAAAAGGCAGAGAAGTGCGAAACTACTTACAAGTGTACAAGTAAAAAATTCCAAAAAAAATTAACACTATTAAATCACCCGAAAAAAATATTCTTTTTGTATTTTAAACTAACATAAATTTTGAAAAAGTTTTTTTTGTGAAGTTTTAGTTGTGTGACAAACTGCACACACGACAAAATTTGTTTTTTGCAAAAAAAATTTGATTCTAAATTTTGTCTAGAAAATAAAAAAGTGAAAAAATCACATTCAAAAAATGAGTCAATTAACTAAAACAAATTTAATCATCTTAAACATGCAGTTTATCAAATTTTCAAAAAAAACAACCTCAAATATCACAATGTTTTATAAAAGCTAATATCAAAAAAAGTAGACAAGACAGGGTAAGTTTGGTTAATTTCTTTTTTTTATAAGAGCGGTATAAAACGCACCCTCAGGGCAGCAGTAATGATAATGATATAATAATGTAGAATGATAAGATCCCCTTTTTATATAATAATAAGCTAATTCAGAAGTTTTTTAAAAATTCAAAAAATGGTTAAAAAATCTGTTTTTTTTTGTGCATACAGGTTAATGCAAACAAGAAACTAACCTGAGTCTGCAGTCGAGTCAACCCTCGAATCCAAAGAATTTGTCCTGAACGCTTTTCATGCGTTGCAGCATCTTCATAATCTCCATTCAAAATATGATCTGTTGAATCAACTTCTCCACTACCAATGGTAAAGCTTTTTGGAAGACCACTGGTAGGAATAGATGTTACAATCTAAATTGCCAGAAGTTAGGAAAATTAGAATGTTGCACTTCGAAAACATACTTGTCCCCAAAGAAGTGTTCCAACACCAAATGCTACACACCAAAGCCATTGCTCAAGATTTAAAGCAGCTGTAGAGAACCAATAACCACCAAATTGAACAATTAAAACTTGAAGAATCATTGTTGCAACCCAAATAGAATAAAAGATAGGATTGGTAAAAAGGCCCTTAAAGAATTTTAAATCAATGAATGAATAAAAAAAATCTGTAAATTTTAATTACTTGGAAAATATTGCGTTCACCATGAATTTTGCGTGCATTAATTTCATTGAAAAGTGTCATCATGACAAAAGTATTAAAGACAATGGTAAAATGTTCAGATGGTGGAGAATGTAATTCTGCCCATCGACCACTATCAATTCCAAAGAATCTTTCACCAAAGAAGATAAGGGCAAATAAAATTGTAAGCTGATATAAAGCATGTCCAAGAATATTTTTGCTCATTGTTCGTGAGATTAAAGGGCTGGTTCGACCATATGGTTTACGTTTAAGCAAATCTTCATTTGGTAATTCAGTTGCCAATGCAAGGGAAGCAAGAGTATCCATGATCAAATTAACCCAAAGCATTTGTACAGCTTTTAAGGGAGTATCTTGAATGGCACATGCACCAACAAATGCAACAACGACTGCGACAACATTAACAGTAAGTTGGAATTGTAAGAATTTTGCAATTGAATCATAGACATTTCTTCCCCACATTACTGCTTTTACGATCGAAGTAAAGTTATCATCCGTAAGAATAATATCAGAAGCTTCTTTGGCAACATCGGTCCCAGCAATACCCATGGCAAATCCAACATCAGCTTTTTTAAGAGCTGGACCATCATTTGTACCATCACCAGTGACAGCAACAACTTCACGATTTTCTGAGACATGACTGTCAATGATACCTTTGACCAAAATATATTTATCTGTAGGTTGAGCACGAGCTAATACACGAAGCTTTGGCCAAACTTGATCAAGTTTTTGTTGACTAACTTCACCATTTTCATCCCGAACACGTTCATTGAATTCCTTTCCTTCAAGAGCAATAAAATCTTCACCAGGTCTCAAAATTCCGCAAGATGTTGCAATAGCCCGAGCAGTATTAATGTTATCACCGGTAACCATTCGAACGGTAATACCAGCGCGTTGACATTTTCGAATAGCTTCTGGAACTTCTGGACGTACAGGATCTTGAATACCAACAATGACAAGACAAGTCATATCACTGTAAACGGCTTCTTCATTCTCCCAATCAATTTCACCAGCGTATACGGCCTAAAAAATTAGTGAAATTAAAAATAAATTTTAAAAAAGAGTTTAAAAAACAAACATCATTTTCCCGATCAGATTTATGTGGAACATAATCTTTGTATGCAACACAAATTGTACGTAAACCATGTGAAGCCATAGGTTCAATAACGTCTTGAATCATTCGTTTATTTTCAACTGATCCAAAAGGTAGAATTTTGTTATTTGGTCCAATGATATATTTGCATCGTGAAAGCATAATTTCTGAAGCACCTTTTGCAAATACACGATACCCGCCACGTTCTTTGTTTTCAATTACGGTAGCCATGGATTTTCGGACAGAATTAAAGGTATACACTTTGAAGAAGGTATTTTCAGGATGTTCATCCCGAACAGCTTGATAACTTTGTCCTAATGCAAGTACAAATCCAAGAAGAGCACATTCTGTTTTATTTCCAAGTTGAATAACTTGTTCACCTTCTTTCTTTGGTGGAAAAGTTTGTGATGCATAGCCGGAATTAATACTAATAGCTTCAATAATAATTTTACCAAATTCTGGATTAATTGTATCAAATCGAACAGGATCATTACTGCCGTAATACCGACCAGCAAGATACGATTGAACAACTGTCATTCGATTGGTTGTAAGGGTACCAGTTTTATCTGAACAAATACTTGTTGCATTTCCCATTGTTTCACAGGCATCAAGATGCCGAACCAAATTATTATCCAACATCATCTACAAAATTTTTTTGTGTAAGATACTATTAGGGCTCATAAAAAAGATATACCTTTTTAACTGAATAAGCTAAAGAAAGTGTAACAGCAAGGGGTAAACCTTCTGGAACAGCGACGACCAAAACAGTAACACCAATAATCATAAAATTAATAAAGTATTGAAAATCTGCGATACTAAATGAATGTCCATCAATTAAATAATGGGAAACACAAAATCTAATGCATAGAATGAGTACGGTACAAACAGCAACAAATGACCCAGCATAACCAATTTGAATGGCAAGTCGAGTAAGTTTTGCTTGTAAAACGGATTGATCTTTCTTTGGTGCTTCTTCGGCTTTTGCATTATTACTACCAGCTGCAGAGCCATTAAATCCTTCAGATTTTAATTCAGTAAGAGCTAAATAGAAAAAAGAATTGTAGTATCAGCAATCAAAAATTAATATTTGGTTTAATTTTTTTTTCAAAGGAAATGCCGAAAAATGATATTTATTTTTTTTGTTCGCTGCAGGCAAAAGATTTTAAAAAAATGTTTGAAAAAACTTGTTTTGGCTTTAAAAAAGGTTGCAACTAGTGAACAAATATAAACAAACTAATGCGTTAGCAAGCTATACATCAAAGTAAAAAAAGACGTGCAAAGCACTAAATAAACTAATCTAATAAAAAAATTTCCAAATACTGCACAAATATAACAAAATGCAGTTCGAATAATAATAATAATGAAAAAATTACGTTCCAATAAATATATAGATATATATAAAATATATAAATATGTATACCAGCAATAAAACTTACTATTATTTTGTTGTAATAAAGCTTCACTTGTTCCATCTTCAGCATCTGCAGCATTGTTTTCATCGGCGCCTGAAATCACGCTCATTTTTTGAAGGGAATTTTTTATTATGTGTTGGAAGAGAATAATAAATATAATTATTTGTTTTTGAGAGTGTGTCTTCAGAAGTGTTGTATTATAAGGTAAAAGTTGGCACAACACAATAGAAACCAAAAACAAATGAAATAATAATTATATGAAAAAGTATAGTCATCACAACTACTATACCAAAACTAAGAAGAATAGATATTTATATGGTTAGCGGTTTCAGAAAATATCACTCACAAATCACTCTCAACCACTTAACAAAAACAAACATAAACACATACATACAAACACAACTACAGTAATATATACAAATTTTGATGATCTATTTTTTTTAAAATCAAAAACAGGTTTTTGCCATTATATTTGCTACAACAATTTTTTGGAATTTTGCAAAAAAAATTTTGAAATTATAATAAATTTTATAAACATAAAAAAGATAGAAAGGAGTTCAAAAAAAAGCGAGCTATTCAATAAAAAATTTTTGTGCTTTTTGCGAAAGGTTGTTGTTGTTGTTGCGTTAAAAATATACAAATAACAATTACAAGTAGTGTAAAAAAGATATATAGAAGAAAGTTGTTGTGTGCCATTTAAGAAAGTGAAAAGAATTAACTTACCAATACCATCAAAGGATCCCGTATAAGGAATTGATCGACGGATTCTCACTGCAAGACAAAAAAATAATGTTATCGTTAATAAGCGTTAGTAGTAATAAAATTTCAAATTCAGGAAAAACGTTTTTTTTAATTATGAGATTTTTATAATTTTTTTTCCTCTTAAACCATCTTCCCGCCCGATTTTTTAACACACATTCGAAAATTGATTTTTTTTTGATAAACTAAAAATATCTCTTCACACACACAAAATATGTTAATAATTTGCATAATTAATGATGAAAGAGATTAAAAAAAGACAAAGAAGATCTAACAAATATTTCGTTACCTGATGCTTTGCTCTTTCGACGAGTTTTTCCTCCTAAAATTCATAAAAATGATGTAATCTCAATTTTTTTATTATTCAAATTTGTACCTTTTTGTTGTTTTTGTGCTTTTCGCTCTTCTTCAACAGCAGTTTTAGCAGCTCCCAAAAGTGTCATAATAATACCCGTTTGTGAATGAATACCGACGGCAGTAACAAGCATACGACCACTACCTTCCATAACATGCGTACCAGAAAGTAGTATTGGATCATGTTCAACAGATTTTTTAATAAGATCCGATTCACCAGTTAATGAAGATTCGTCAATTTTGAGATCGTTGCATTGTATAAGAATACCATCAGAAGGAAGTAAATCACCATATTTTATTTGGGCAATATCACCAACAACTAATTCATTTACAATAATTTGTATTTGTTGCCCACCACGAATAACCGAAAATTTATGTTCTGTTTCAATTTTTGCTTGCAACCCTTAAGATATATTTAAGATTGTTATTTGGATATGCAAATTTGTTTTTTTTGTCTTTCAAACCTCGGAATTGTCGTTCTTTTGTGTAATCATTTAAGGCTGTGACTAATACAACAACAACAACAGAAATAAGAATTGCCACCCCTTCGATCCATCCCGCATCATGTTCACCCTCGTCAATGCCCGCTGAAAAAAAGAGTTATGTAATGTTTACTTTAGAATTGGACTTTTAAAACTATTATCGAAAAGTTTGTCTAATTGGAATCTATTAAGTTCTAATCTAATTTGTTTCTAATAATAGCAAACAAAAGAAGCGAAAAAAAATTGATTTGTTTGTTTGATAGCTTTTTTCTCTCTTCTCTGTTACATCAATGACATGCTTCTTTTTTTTTCTTCAGGATGACGTCAATCATCATTACGATGATTGTATCAAAGGCAAAAGCGATATTTTTTTGGAAGAAACAAATAGAATCCAATTTGACATTTTTCTATTTTAAAAAAAAAGATATCTTGATGATATTTGAAACTTACCACCATTGCCGTCATCAGAAGGCCGGTAAAATGAAAGCGCTAATGATACAAGAGCGCTCACTAATAAAATCACAAGCGTTACATCCTAAAAAATTAAAAAAGGAGGTTAATAAATTTATTAATCACATTTATATGCTTAAATAACTTTGTTATTTATGAAATTATTATATTATGCATAAAGTTTTTTGTTTCTCTCTTCCATTTGCTGTCATATTTTTTTGCTCTTGCTTTTTTAATACTTTTTTATATGATAAATTGTTTTATATTTTTTAAGACTATGTTAGTAGTAGCTTGAACTTGAACGAGAAAAAAAATCATAAAGGATTAGACTCATTTTTTTCTCTTTTGCTTGTTGTTTAAAAAATGGGGTGTTTGACGTATAGACAGTTAGCAGTGCCTTTTCTTTGTGTCCCAATGAGACACAATCTTTCTTTCATTTTTTTCTGTGCCAATAGTTTTTAGCCACAATTGAACTATTTCAATGCATTAAGACAAGCTTCTACTTCTACTCCTCCTATTTGCTACTACAACTTCCAGCCTCCACCATCATATCACCACTAAACAACAACAGCTGTCTCAACAACAAGAACTTCGATAGGCTATTTTTTTCTTACTATAAAAAATATATATTTAACGCCGCAAAAAAAATTGTAATGGTTCTTTCTGAGAGTGCTGCTAGCAATAACTTTTTTTGCCGCAAACACGTTTTAAGCCCTTTTAACATTGTTGGCAGCAACAGCAGCAGCAGACAACGACGACAACAACATCGACAGAATATTATTATTATTCCCTCTCCAAAGGAAAGGGTTTTTCGAAAAACCAGGAAAAAAAGTTTAAGCTTTGCCCTCGAACCGTTTGGCGACAGTTGGTGAGATTACTACAATGCAAGAAAAAAAAGTACGTAAATATCTACATATGCCTTTGCCTAAAAAGTTATTGCTTATGAATACTTTTTGAATTTAAAAAAGGTCTTAAATATACCAGGAAAAAAGAGGGTTTTCCTCCTCTCCCCTTTTTCCCTTTTTTTAACGTTTTTTAAAAAAAAGTGATGTTATACAAAAGTGATTAAGTATTACATTTTACAATGGTCTTTTTTTCAAGTGTGAAAAACAGGGAAAAGAAAAAGAAGGTGAAATACTTGACCATCATTGAAGTATATTTTTAAAGTGTTTTTCATTGTTGCTGATTTTTTTTTTCGAAAAAACTAACAAAGCGTTTAAATTTTATTTTTATTATTTTGCAAAAGGAGTCACCTTTTAAAAAAAAAGTTTGCTTTTCAATTGACGTGTGTATTCTTCTTAAGTTTTGTCAATAGTGCATTAAAAAAAAGTCGAAAAAATATATAAAAAAGAATGCCGACATTCAGTACGTCACTCACACAGATTTGTATTCAGTCACAAAAAAAATCAATAGCTAAATAAAGCGTGAATTGTCAAACATGAAAGAGAATGTTTTTGCATAATTTTTTATATATGGTATTTTTTTTGAACAAAGCATTTTTTGGCGTCACTAAAATAGAAAATAATAAATTTACCTGTAAAGCTTCCCATACTAAAGTAAAAAATGATTTTGGTGGATGTGGAGGAATTTCGTTCGCTCCAAATGCAGTTCGTCTTCGCTCTAATTCTTCACTATTATTTGGAATACCATTATGTGGATCAGTTTTTAGCTTTGAACATAATCCATCAGTACCACCATATTCGCTATCAATGGCTTCTCGTCCTTCATGTTTTCGAGCGACCATGAGCTTTTTAAGATCCTCAATGGATATTCCATAGTCGGAGCTGCTCATATTTGCTTTTCTTTGGGACAGGGATGTTTCTTATCCACAAGATAGCAACAAAGTTGGCATCAAAAAAAGATGCTAAAAAATGTAATTTATAAATGCATTATATTTTTTTGGTAAAAAAAATTATTTATTTTTAATAAAAACAAACATTTAAGCGCGTTGGGACACTATTCCATGTGACGAGAGATTGGCCTAAATTAGTATTTTTGTAAATTTTAATTCTTTATCCTAACAATGTCAAAAATATTTATATAACATATATTATATAAAAATATAAATATATATCGCGGAAGTCTGCGCAAATAAAATGTGAAAGATGAGCCTAAAGCCAAAAAAAAATAAATTTAATGCAAGCAATAGAAAAGAAAAATGAAAAAAAATCAAGCAACTAGCTTTTGAAGAAAAAAGGTTATGTTTGGTTCTGACAGTTCCTTGGAAGAAGAAAAAGAAGAAGAAAAAAGAAGGCAGAAAAAATTTAAGTTAAATCGTGCAAACAAGGTTATAATAGAGAGAAAAAAGGGGGAAAAATTGTTATCAAAATTTGTGTTGCCATAATGAAGACGATGAAGAACAGAAGGAAAATTAGTTTCAACTCGATATCAGTGTTGATGGAAACACAACCCGAAGAAAAAACTGTGTATCAAAGAAATATAAGCTAATAAAGATAATAATACACTGAAATAATTTTCTCTCCCATCTTTTTTTTGTTGTTCCATTTTCTTACCTTAAAAAGGTGACAAAATGGATGCCATATCTTTCTCCTTCCTATTTTTTTTTTTTTGCATTTGGCAAGAAAAAAAACACAGAAAAGCTTTTTAAAAAGGTGTCCACTAATGCGCTTATTTGTATGGCACATAACGACACACGTACATATTGAAAAAAAGAGAAAGAAAAAATTATTATTAAAAAAACCAGAAATGACTCGAGAGACCTGTTGATGAAGGCGGCATTTTTTTTTACTTTTAATTTTAAAATACACACTTTTGAAAATTTTTTTATTTCACTTTTTTTCAACATAAATAAAAGAGGGGAAAACAAAATCAATCAAAAAAAGTTTTAGATTTTTGCGCAAAGATAAGTTTCATTCCAAAGAATTATTTATTTTTTTCAGATCTCAAATAATTTTTTTAAAAACAATATCAAAATTCATCGATAAGAGAGGAACAAGTCAATGCATATACTACGAAGGTTGTAAACATAAATCAAATAAAAAAAACCAATTGGTCAAAAAAAGTGCCCTTTTTTGTAATGAATAATAAAAATCTTTTATGTTTTGAGGGGGTTAATTAAAAGGTATCCAGAAGTTGTTTTTTTCTTTATCAAGGAAGACGGGATATTTAAACAGTAGCTGGCTCTTAAAACTTTTTTTCCCTTTCATTTTTCTCTGTTTTCGGCGTAGCAAACATTTTTTTCTTTTTCACTCTAGCGATGATAGGTTCGACAAAGTGGATAAATGTCATCTCTTTAGTAGGCGGACTCTCCTCTCTCTTTCTCTCCCTTTTTTGCGGACAGGATGTGTTTGTTGGCCTACTGCCGAAGGCCTGGAAGTTTTGCGATATATATATAAAAAGTCGCCCGGGGAGCAAAGGAAAAAGATGAAAGAACCTAGCGCAACTCAATGTAAGTCGAGCTATCCTCAATTTTTTTTCAAAATTAAGCTAAGGAAAAGTGCGATCGCGACACAGTTTGAAGGAAATCGCTCTTCTTTAATTTTTTTTGCTGTTATTTCCTTTGGGATAGTGAAAGAGCAAAAGTTAGCATCATATCGATGCATAATGACAAAGTATAAAAAGTGTTGGAGAGAGAGAGATAGCTAACTAACCTAACAAAAATTAACCCAGGGATCAATCTATAATGTCAAAGTAAGGATGCAGCAGCAACAGCAAAAAAATAATGAAAGAAAACACACACTTAAATATCAAACAAAGAAATTTAATAGACAAAAAAGCAAAATCAGTAGCAATTTTAGATTACACCCATTCTTGATTGATACAAGTTAAGGTCAAAGATATATTTGGTTTTTTAGCCTCTAATTGAGGTCATAAAAAGCTGATAAACTACGTAATAATTGATAAGAACTGTGACGTAAAAAATTCTACTGTTTTTTTTATCAAGGAATACAATAGAGCGATGGAAACGACAGCAAAAAAGTAGATACATGCCAAAGTCAAGAAGTTAAAGAATAGAAAAAAAGAAGATAGGATACGCTTCAAAATTTTTTTCTTGTTCATCATTGTCATGAAAAGAAAAAGACAAAAGTTCCTTCAACAAAAACAATAACAACAGAAAAAATTTTGAAGAATAAGAAGAAGCCTAAAGGAATTGAAGTTTAGTTGAGCATAAATAAGACAACAAAACATGTTGTCGGCATGTGTTTTTCACTTTTCCATTTATCCAATCTTATTACCATTGTAAAATAGTACAAAACTTTTTGGTACAAAAAAAGTTTTTTCTTTTGGATAATCATCAAATTTTTAAAAAATAAATAATTATTTTGCATCAATAAATAAAAAAAAGTTTACAATAAATAAAAATAAAAAAAGAATTCATGAATCAATCAATGATTAGAGAAACAAAAAAGAAGATTAAGAATCATTATAACACATTAAAAACATATTGAAAAAAGTTTTTTTTGTTCAAAAATAAAAATGGGTCATTTTTGGAAAATAAAAGCGATTAAAAAAGTTTTTTAAAATGGCCACATATAAAAAAAATTAATGTTAAAAATGCCATAAAACGCGGGAACAAAAAAAATCGAAGCAGAATACTTTTTTATGTGTTGTTATTTTCAATATATATTTTTAGAGCTTTCCTCTTTTCTCCTTCTTCTTCTTCCTTCAAAACCCCAAAAAAAGGTTTGTTGTTGTCAAAAAAAACCATCACCATAGTTCTAAAACAATTCAGTTCTCGCTCTGCGTACCGGCGACCCTTTAATAGACTGTCCGCGCAAAAACAGAAAAAAAAGCGAAAGTAACATCATTCATTTATTTTCAACAACAAAAAAAGTGTAGAGGAATGCGGCATTGGTGTGCGCAAGATGGAGAGCGAGAAAAAGAGAAAAAATGGCTTATAAACCCGGAACAAGTTTAATATAACTAATAAACAACTTTTTTTTGTGATTTTAAGAAATCACTCTCTTTTTTAAAATATAAACGGCATCAAAAAGATTAATAGTTTATTTTAGAAGAGGAAAACAAGCGGAAGTTTTTAATCTTTTAAAAATTACCAATTTTATCCTCATCATTCAAAAATAAACGCGTTTTTCTCTTTCTTCTTTCGATGTTTTTAAAGAATATTATTAAGTTATGTTTTTGAAAATATTTTAGAAATACTTAACTAAAAAAGTAAGGGGTTTAGTCATTGAATTTTCAAAAAGGTCAAAACATCAAAAAAAGAGAGAGTCAATTTTATGCATCAAATTATAAAATGGATTGTTGCCAAAAATAAATAATACCAACAATTTTATATCATTTGAAAAGATGTTTTTATGGTATAATTTTTAAAAAAACGACCACACGTCGCCCTGGAATGCTTTGAAAGGAGAAAAAAGCAAAAACGTGCCACTGTTAGTCCTTTTTGGTTGAATGTTGCTTGCTTGCTGCTGCTGCTTCTGCTGATGCAAAACCCAACAGCAGTTTTATCGTTCTTTTCTTCTTCTTCTTTTTCTTCCTGTCGACATTGCTTTGCTCGCTTAAGGCATTTTCTAGGACCCCATTTTGCGCAAGGACTTTTTGCTTTCCTCTTTACGCCCAATGTTGCTTTTGTTGGCATTTTTAGTGCAAAAATAGAAGAAAAAAACGACGCCGAAAAGAAGACTGAGGAGTTCTCACCATAGACAAAGTGGTGGCGATTTTTGCAAAGGCAAAAAAGTGTCGCATTCGAAAAAAAAGAAGAAGAAAAAATGCCCGACGTAAAACAGCCAGAAGCAATGAAAAAAAAGAAAAGAGAAGAATAAAGCTTCGAAAAGCAAAAAGTCTCGTCACGTATTTGCGTGTACATTTTTGCGACCGATGCACCCGTTTAGCTCCAAGCGGCATAAAAAAAGTGTCCCCGCAACTGTAGTTGGCGGAATAGTTGTGGCAACCCTTTTTTTTGCTCCTTCATTGGAAAAAAGATGGAAAAAAGAAAAAAGGGAGACAGACCGACAACAAGAACAACTTCTTACTTATATATCTATCTATAAAAATATATTTTTCAGTACACGTACGAACACTTCCGACCCATGTCTATATGACAACTTTGAAGCAGAAATGACAAAAAAATATATATATCGAAAAACGGCTATAGTCTTTTGGGAAATGACAAACATGGTGTCTAAAACATTACTACTATTACTATTACTACTACACCAACAAGAATAACTTGCTTAGAATCCGTAAATTTTATCTTTATTTTTTAGTTGTCTTCATCATCTTCTTTTTTTGTGAAAAAAACTAATGATTAAAACAAAAAAAGTATTCTTTTTTTCGTTCTTTCTTTTTTTTGTCGTGAGATAAAACTTGGTCAACATCTCTCAGCTCTCTTTCGAACGCTTATTTTTTTTGTTTAAAATTCCAGAAGTGAACTAAAAAAAGATAAATAAATAGCAATGATTTTTTTTATATTCGAAGAATAAAATAAAAGCCGGAACTTGCTTTCATTGGAAGGAAAAATTGGAAAAAAATGTTCTTCGACAAGGTTACAAATGCGACATGCGTCAATACCAAAGTGATCAACATCTGATTCATCATGAACATTGCATTTTCTTCACTTTTTATTTCTCTTCCGTCAACAACAATAGTAGTAGCATTGTTTTGTAACTTTTTTTCGTTTCATTTTTTTTTCGGGGATCTTTTCGATACTTTTTTTCCTGAATACTTTTTTTCTTTTTCTTCGTTTTTTCTTCAATGCGTTTAGTTTTTTTTACGTTGTTGTAAAAAAATTCAAAAGCAGTCTAAAAAAGAGGCTTTATGCCAGCAGGGAATTTCGAGGAAAAACTTTTTGCTTATGAAAATGTACTTCTTCTTTTGGCAAGGAATAAGAGAGAAAAAAAAGTGTTCTACAGCTTCTGTTCCATTTTCTTTCATCTTTTTCATATAGATTACCACCCACAATAAAAGTGTTAGAAGCATAAAAAACATCCGAAAAAAATATAAAAGTTTTTGTTCAGACAAAAAAAAGAAGAAGAAGAATAACTTTGTTTTATAAAAAAGTTTTGTGACGGATGTGAATGTAAAAAGAAAAGGATTCTTCAGATGTGCTTCATTCCATCAAGGAATATATAAAAAAGGAGGAAGAAGCCGAAGAAGGAAAAAAAGATTGAAGGCGGTAGAAGAAGAAAAAAAAGCGTAACTTTCGCTCGATTTGCCATTAGCAAATGCAACATCCTCCGGAAGCAATGCTCAAAGTCAACACAATCAAGGGACAAAATAAAACTTGACGATGACAAGAGAATAAGTATGAAGTTAAGTTTTTAGGAGGCGGTCAACAGGATGTTGGATCAACAAGTAGTTTTTAGACATCATAAAAATAACATTTTTAACATCAAAAAAGATATTTGAAGAAAAAAGAAACGCAAAATTCAGACGCATATAAGGAATGTGAAGGAGTATCAAAGAAATGAGGGGATAATTTTAGGGTAGCCTAACTTCCACCCCCGTAAATAGCTAATATATGTATATATTTGTAATATATTTGTGTATTACAGGTGGTATTTAAACTTGCAAAGACACACGCAAACTATCAACCAACCTATTTTTTTCGGAAAAAGAGAAGTATTAAAAATGTTAAAAATAAACAGAAAAAAAAGAAAAAAAGATATATTTATAAAAAAAACAATATTCATGGTCTATTGGTAAGACATATACCCCCCTCTCTCCCAATGATTGATGATTGGCAACAGAAACAAAAAGCTTTTCGACAAATTCTCAGAGGTCACTCAAACATACTTTTGTTAACAGAACCACCACCAAAAACAAGCTCCCTATCCCCCCTTCAGAAAAAGAAAGCATTACACGCAGAATTTAGTAAAAACGGCTATATCTCTGGAAAGAGTAAACGAAGGAAGTGATGGAAAAAGAAACCATGCTATAAGGGGGGCCAGGGGCCATTAAAAAAGTACAGAATAGATATCAATAGCAGAAAAAAAAGAAAAGTTTTTTTTCCTTCTTTTATTTTATTTTGTCTTATATATTTTTTTTTGTGAAAGGGGGTAAATGGTGCTCCTGTTTTTGTTGTTGCTTCTTCTTCTTCTGCTTCAATAGAAGCGATATTTTCAAGGCAACTACCGGCTCTCATCGTCTCGAATTGCAATGATTCTTTTGCTTTTTTGAGAAAATAAAAAAGAATTTTTGGGTTACCACGAAAAAAAATAAAATTTTTAAAATAAAAAGAAACAACAACAAACACGGTATTGAATAAACGAAAGGCAAAAGCAAAAAAATCCTATAAAAGAAGGTCAAATCTCTCTCGTATATATTTTTTTATATTTCAAAAAAACGTCAAAGCCATGCTTCTTTCATGTACTCAGTAGGTGGAATTTTAACATGCCCAAAAAATATGAAAAAAACTTTTTTGTTTTGTTTAAACATGTCTGAGAAGGAGAAGAAAGAATAAAGCTTGAAAAAAATTTTTGTTTGCTGTCAAAGGGAACCAAGAATTGACAAAAAAAAAACAAGGTACATTAGCTGTGTGTTTTTTTCTTTTTTCTTTCAAAGAGAGAATACACCCAAAATAAAAATATTTTTTAACATTTTAAACTTTTAGGATTTAAAGACAGAGAGAGAGAGAGAATAATGAACTTAAACTAAATTTAAAATACCATTGTCGATTAAAAAAAATGTAAGCTAGTACCAATTTAAACCATTTGGGGATATAAAAGTCTGCCTTTTTTTGCTTTAAAATTGCATTTGTTTTTCAAAGATATTGAGGAGAAGAAAAAAATAGAATTTTTGTTGTTATTATTTTTAAAAAACAAGAAAAATGTAACTAAACTAATAATAAAAAAAATGCAACTAATTTTAAGAATACACGCACATATGCCAAGGTTAAGGCTGGTAATTGAACGAAAAATGGTAAAAACTTTATATATTTTTTTGAGTCATATTTTTTTTATCTCTCATGAAGTAAAGGAGAAAGAAAATTATTTTTATCGTCTTCTTCTCATATTAACAATAAATTGAGTCAAAACAAGAATATTTGAACCATGCCAAAAAAAAAGTTTTTTTCTTCTTCATTTATTGAAAAAAAGAAAATAGAAAAAGAAGACCACCATCGCTTTTTAACATACGACAGCATCTTGCCATTCTTCATCTTTCTTCAAAAAAAACTTTTAAAAATGCTTTTGGTTAAGAACAGAAGCTTTGAAGAGTTTTCCGTTGAGGAATGTTAAAAAAAAGCTCGGGAATACGAGATGTTAGAAAATTTTCTGTGTTTTGGAAAGAAAAAAATGGGGCCACCATACTTTTCCTCTTCTTCCCCCCTTTTTTGGAATAAAAAAAGGGAATGGCAATGAACATTGGGGAATTGTTGTGGTGACGAGGAGAGCAAACCCGGCATTTCCCATACTAATGCTTGTAGTAGTAATAGATGTAGTAGTAGTAGTAGTAGTTTTGGATGAAGTAAAAGCAACAGCCAAAAAAAATGTCAGCCCAAAAAAAGGAATGTCGCCCTTTGCATCATCATCATCATCATGGATATTTCATTTTCATCTCTTTAAATCTTTAACTCATTTCTTCTTCTTCTTTCTTTCTCTCTCTCTCCCTCACTCTTTTTGATAATTTTGGCTTCAACAATGCGTAATATTTTATTAATAAAGTTTATTAAAAAAGAAGAAAAAGAAAGAATGAATGAATATAAAAAAACCGTTTATTTGAATATTATAAAAGTTTTTTTTACTTTGTAAAAATTTATATACAATTTTTCTGGCTTATATAATTTAATTTTTAAAACAAAGTTTGTTCAACCAAAAAATAATTTAGTGTGCCAAAGAAAAAAAACACTATGGAATAATTTAAACAATGGAAACAAAAAGTGACAACAAGAAAAAAAGATTTTTTCAAACAATAGACATGAAAAGGTCCAAAATTTATTTTAAGTTTCACAGTAGGTTCGTTTTTTTTCTCTCTTTTTCCTTTTGAGACAAGGAAATTGTTAAAAGTTTTAAAGATTTTTTGTCAGGTAAAAAAAAGGAGAAAAAGCATGATGTAACAATAAAGTTTGTGAGAGATAAAGCCGTAAAAAACTCTCGTTTTTGCAAAACTTTTTTTTGCCTTTTAAAAGAGATAAAAGAGGAAGACAGACGATGTCGAAAACTTAAAAAGGAAGCAGCTTTTGTCAATCTCTTAAGGAGGTCAATTCACATTTATTTAGTCGTTAAAAAATGAGGTTTTTTATTTATTTGAGAGAGAGAGAGGAGAAAAGCAGCTTTTTAAAATGATTTAAAAAGTATGTTCCGATGGCACTTTCTTCTCTCTTTCCCTCTTTTTTTTTTCTTTTATACTTTTAAAACACGCTTTTTTGAGTAATCTTTTGATGTAAAAAAAACTTCTTTCGCTTTTTTTATTCCAGATGTTTAAAAGCAATGAAAAAAAGAATTTGAAAAAAGTGTGTTTTTGATTATATTCCAACAACGGCTGCCTTTTTTTAATTAATATAATTTTCAATCTATTTTTTTAACTGTGACTTTTGGATATTATTTGTTTTAAATAGAACTTTAAGAGCAAAAAGAAAAAGTAATCGAGATCAGGTTTCATTTAAGCTAAATGTGATAAACTTTTGAGAAATTAACTTTTATTTTTGTGGATAAATCTATTTTAAAATAGAAAAACTAGGCTCATTTGAGCCTTTTTATAAACTCCATTTTTTAAAGAAAATTGCAAAGAAAGAAAATAATTAAATTTTATATAACATAATTTTATCATTTTATTTAAAATTTTATGAATCATTTGGGGTAAAAACTCCTTGAGAAATTAGTATAAAAAACAGTAAACAAAAAAGTACAATAATAATTGCAATTACCATAATCGTTTCAAGAGCAATTGGTTTATGATCAATGAACGGCATATTCTCAATCCTTTTATATATTAATAAAATATAATATATGATATTATAATGTATTAAAATAGTATAAAAGAATTTTAATGTTGTCTCACATCACTTTTTTTTACCTTAAATTTATTAAAAATTCAATTTATTTTTCCAAAAAAAACCGAGCAAAAATAACTTGCATTTTATGAAAAAATGACATTAAATGAACATTGAAATATAATTAAAGTAATAATTTCATGGAAGGTTAAAAATGTTTCTTTTTGGGTAATTTCTTTTTTCACTTGCCGTATTGGGCATACATATATACCAGCTTAGTGAGAAAAAAAATGTTTTCTTATTTCACTAAGAACCACCACAAAAATTTGGAAGTAAATGAACGTCTCTTTTTAGCTTTTTTTATTCAAGAAATGAGACAACGATGAAAAAGAAGAAGAAGAAACAACAAGGATGATGATGATGAAAATTATCTGATTCACTAATTAGAAAATTTAATTGAAATATAATACCAAAAATATATATAAAATATTTTTTTAAATTTTAATGATAATATAACTTATATAATATATTTCTTTAATTTAAATAACTTTGTTGGAGATAGAAAATCATATTGAAATATTTTAAATTTTAAATACCTTCTTTTTTTCTATTTCTCGCCTTCTTTGTATTTTTTAAAAAATGCAACAACAAATTTAATCCAAGTGTCGAGTATAAACTAAACAGCTTTTAAAATCATTCTTTCACAGAACAAAAATATGTATAAAGAAAAAAAAACTAATTCCACCCCATCAAGGAAGCCTTGGGTAACATACATTTACTCAGAATGACTTCAGTTATTTACCAGTTTAAGATGAGATGACTTGCTTCCATTCTTATATTTTTTGGTTGTTCTTCTCTCATTGACTGTTAAAAACATTTTGTTTCCTTTTTTATTTTCGTCTTCTTCTTCAGATTGTTTCATTGTTTTTTGCTTCTGTTTTTTTTTGTATAAGTAGTAGCTGTTGCACGCAAGCATAAAACAATTAAAACTGAAAGCTGTTTTTCCATTAATGTTTTTTTAAAGAAATCAGTCGTCAAAAAAAGAAAGAGAGAGAAAGTTGAAGAGGATTGAAATGAGTTTTTCATTTGTCATACACTAGAAAAATGGAAAATTTTCTTGCATGAAAATGATTTTTAAAAAACTCCAAAACATAACACAATATTTTTCATGATATTTTTAAAACGACGAGGAAACAAACAAAAACATGTCATTCATAAAATGTAAAGCCCAAAAACAAAATTTATAAAAAAAATTTGATATCCATCTTGATAAGGTTTTGAACTTGAAGAAAAATTGTACATCAATACATATATGTATATATATGTATATTGGCATATTAATCTTCAGAAAGAAAAACTTGAAACAATGACACATTTATGTGACATAAAAAAAAGAATTTCTTTATATATTTTTGCATTGATTGTTGCAGTGCTTTTCTCTCCAAATTTTTTCTTCACTTTTTAAAACTTGCAAAAAAATGCCGACATTTGACATGTCGTCTGCGCACACAAAATAGCTTTTTAAAAGGCCCGTGCTTTATTTTACAAGATTCATGTAACAATGAGTAGTCAGTTTTTTCGAATAAAAAAAGATATGGAAAAAAAAACTTTGCTTTTTTAAATCTTAAATATTTGACTATGGAAAAAAGAATCCCATGAGATTCCCAAAAACTTCAACCCGATTGTCGAAGAAAACTTTTAGGAATAGCGGCATTTTTGCAAAAAAAGAGAAAACCAACATCAGTACTTTATACAACCCCATTTGTAAAAAAAATACCAAATGTCTTGGGTCACATCTTTGAATGGGAACGGCACAGATTCATTTTCAGTCATTTTATCCCCCCCCTTCTTCCTTGCCTTTGTATATACCATCATTATGACCCGAAAACGATATCATCAAAATGTTTTTTTTTCAAATTGTCTTTTTTTTAATGTTCTTTCTCATTTTTTAAATTTATGTAAGAATTTTTATTTGCTTTAATTTTCTCTCAGAGATTAAACATTTTTTGTTCATACTAAAATGGAAATGTAATTTTATGTTCAATTTGTTTATCTTTTTTTCTTGTTCCTTCAGAATATTTTTTCTGCCAAATTGCAAAAAACAATGGAGCAGAAAAAAAACAAATCATATATTTTTTTAAGATTCACAAAAAGACAATAAAAATTGCAAGTGATGCTACCGTATTCTTATGAACAGACTTTAAAAAGAAAAGGATTTTAAATTTGCATAAAAACACGCTAAAAACAAGCTTTTTTGACATTTTGTTTGTTTCTTTTTCATCCGGAAAAAAACCGCAAAAAAATACCGGATTCGATTGCGTGCAACCTTTGTATTTCACAAAACAAAATGTTTTTCAATTTTTCTTCTCACTCGTTTAAACAAGCACCTGAGTCATAATTGATTTTTAAGTCTTTTTTTTCAGAATGAAAGTATGTTTTTTGATTTTAATTTTTATACTTCTGCCTTTCAAATGCCGCAGTCTTCCTGGCTTCGAATGTCCACCTCAATGCGAGTGCGCCGGAAAAGAAAGTATGCATCTAAATTGTAAATGGCAACAGGTTTGAAACTCGTATTCTTGAGGGATGATTAATGTCACGAATGAATCGATTTTTAGATAAATTCAACAAATCTCAACAATATTCGTAATGCTGATGACGTGATAACACTTACAATCAAATGCAGCCATAAATCCGAACAAATTTCAAATCCAGAACCAAGACTTTTTGCTCGTTTAAGAAATTTGGAAAGGCTTGAAATAGATCGTTGCAAAATGGAGAAATTACCACCTGAATTATTTTATGTATGTTTTTTTTGCGCTCAAAAATGGCTTAAATATTTTTTGTTTCAGGGAATGTCAAAATTGTATAATTTAATTATTAAAAATGCTGATTTAAAAGATATTCCTGCTAATGCCTTTCAATATCAAACAAGTTTAATGTCTTTGGAATTATCTGGAAACAAACTTCAATCTGAACCCCATGCACTTTTCTCTTTGAAAAGGTTGTTTCAACTTGATTTAAGTAAAAATTCTATCAATTTTGTGTCAAATATTTTATCAAGTTCAACCACGTTAAAAGTTTTGTCTCTCAGCAGCAATGAATTAGAAACATTGGATTTTCGAAGAATGCCAAAAAGTTTAACTGATTTGAATTTGAGCCATAATAAAATTTCAACAATTCATACTTATCCTGAAAGTGTTACGTATGTTTAAATTAAAATTTTTTGCATTTTTTACACTCTTTCGGTTTCAGAAATCTTAGCCGTTTGGATATATCTCATAATAATTTGGAATTTATTGCTGCTAAAGATGCCATGAATGAACTTCCAAGTTCTTTGCATTTGGTGGATTTAAGTGACAACAAGATTAAAGAAATCCAAGAACGAGCCTTTGAAAAGATGAATAAACTTTCAATGCTTGATTTGAGGTAACTAATTTCAATTGAATAATATAAGAGATTTTTTAAAATTAAAAATGTTTAGAAATAATTCAATCAATGAAATCACTGAAACTGCATTAGAACTGAAAGGTCGATTCCGGTATCAGTTGTATATGAGTGGAAATCCATTAAAATGTGCATGTGATAATTATTGGATTCTTCATCCTAAAAGCAAAGTAATATTTGGCCAAAACTCTTTCATTTTATCCTTTTTTTAACTTTAGTCATCTCCAATAATTGCTGATATTTCAAATGTTACATGCTCACATGTTTTGGATGATTCAAGAAAGATGACATTGTTGGATGCAGAATTAATGTCGGGATATCTTTGTAAATATGATTCAAATTGTCTTGATGGATGTGAATGCTGCCAAAAAAGATATGAAGGAAAATGTGAATGTTATCATGCGTGCCCTGCAGGGTGTCGATGTTGGGGAAGTGCTGGTGCACATGCAACAAAGGTAGAAGGCATTTTAATATATTTATTCTGAACTTCATTTACATATTTATTTAGTTGGGACAAAATGTTGTTTCTTGCAATAATGTAAGAATGGATCGAATGAGATATGTTCCTGATGGTGTAACAGAATTGCATCTTGTTGGTTCAATGTGGAAAGATAAAGGATTGGCGCAACTTGGACGAAAAGAACATCTTGGTCTATTAAATCTTTCATACAGTAGCATCAATCTATTAAACAAAACTTTATTAGATCAATTTCCAAAACTTTCAACATTGGATTTATCATCGAATAAGCTGAGAACAATATTTAAAGAAGATTTACAAGCTTTACCAAATTTACGAGTATTATTTTTGCATAATAATGAACTTGAAGAACCTAATAAGAGCACATTGGAATTATTTGGATCTTTGCAACAAATTTCATTACGTGGTAATCATACAAGTTTTGAATGCGAATGTGGAGAAAAGGAAACAACTTTTCAAAAATGGCTTCGAAAACTTTCCAATAGAAAAAAGGTAGGATTTTTCAGATATATTTGGTCCTGTTAAAATTTATATACTACAGATTATTGATTTGCATGAAGTCACTTGTATCAGCGAAATTCATGGTATTATTAAAATTGATAAAATGGATTCAAGTCATGAAGATACAATTTGTGATAAACCTACCACCACCACACTTTTTCCAACCAAAGCTACAACAAGAAAATCAACAAAGCCAATGAAATCTAAATTAAGAACAACCACAACAAGTCCGACAACAACAACGGATGGAGTTTTTACAATTGATAAAGATTATATGGAAGAAGATAATATACTCGAAGAAGAACTTGAAACAACAACAACAATTACAACTATGTCAACCACTGAACCTGAATTATATATCCTTCCTACAAAACCTATAAATCCGACATCTATTTTAACAAAAATTTCACCAACTCTTCAATCAATTACCGTATTAACAACAACAAAATCTGTTTTGGATGGTGATAGCTTTTATGATGATTCTGGTTTTATGAGCTATGTAAGCTTAAAAATAGTTAAAAAAGAAGCTAATAATAATATTTTTTAGGCAGCTCCAAATAGTAAAGCAATCCGAACTTTAGCAAAAAATCCTACACCACCAACAAATCGCAAAGATTATGATTCAAATAATTTATTTTCTGTTCTAATTGTATTTTTATTATTTGTTGTAATTGTTTTAATTTGTGCAATTATTTCTACAGTATATTACAGGTAAATTCTTTTCGTTTTTTTTTCTTAAATTAACGTAAAGTTTTTAGATTGATACGTCCTGGACATTACAATAATCAAAAAATTCATATTCCTCAAGATGAAGAAATTCCATTAAATGGACAATAATTTTTAATATTTTTTGTAATTAATTTTTTGTGTTATTAATTTATTTAATAAATTAGCAAAAAAGTGTGTAAATAATATTAACTAACTATACATTTTAAACGAATTTTTTTAATTTTTTTATCAACCAAAAATAAACACTTTCACTTTCTTTTCAAATTTATATTTTCAAACCGTTAATCATTTTGAGAAACGTTTAATTCACTTTTTCGAGGTGATACGTGTGTGTGCAGTTCCAAGATTAAATCTGGGTCATTTTGATATTTGCAAAAACAGAAAAGAAAAAAGCAGGCTCTGAAAAAAAGTTAAAGATTTCAATAATTTTTAATGTTCCTTCTTTTTTTTAAAAAACAATAAAATAAAAATCATTTGGCTACAATGAGTCTTTGAAAAAGGAGTTTTTTTGACAAAAACTATTTTCGTCATAAATGGCCGTTGCTAAAGGTGGGTGTCTTTTATAACTAAGATAGTTTCTTATGAAAAGAATTTTTTATGTTAAAAATTGCTTCTTGTTTTCTCAACAACATCAGAGTCATTTTTTTGAATGTTCAAAATTGATGAAAGTTAGGAGTTTTAAACAATTTTTAGGAGAAATGTTTCATTCTAATTATCTTGTAAAACTTACAAGAATAAAATCAATTTTCGCTGGGATTCTTACTATCTTTTCTGTAATTTTTTTATTTAAATATTATTCTTTTAAGTAAGTTTTTTTTTAATTTTAAGAAATCTCAGAATTTAGTTGTAGAGGAGTAGAATATTTTTCTTCATTATCATGTGCAATTTCGGAAAGCAGCCAAATAAAAATTATTATTGTTACTCCAACTTATCGTCGTCCAACTCGCTTAGGTGATATGACAAGGTAATATTTGTATAAGATTTTTGGAAATATCTTTGGAGTTTTAGATTAAAGAATACATTAGATGGAATTCCAAACATTTATTGGATTGTTGTTGAAGATGCAAATCTTCCAGTTGTATCTGTTCAAAAATTACTTATCCGCTCTGAAATACCTCATACATATTTGGCGCATAAAACAAAGCCTGGATATCCTAGTAAGCGATAAACTAAATAAATTACCATGTTTAATATAGAATTATTAAGAGCGAGGTTGGTTTCAACGTGATATGGCACTAAAGTTTATTCGAGATCATGCTGATGAAATAACAGGCGGCAATCATGGTGTAGTATATTTTGCTGATGATGATAATTCATATGATACCCGATTATTTAATGAATACATTCGAAAAGTGAAGAAAGCGGGTGTATGGGCAGTTGGATTAGTTGGTGGAGCACCTGTTGAAACTCCAAATGTTAAAGATGGAAAAGTAATTGGCTGGCATGTTACTTGGAATAAAGAAAGAAAATTTGCAATTGATATGGCAGGTTTTGCAATTTCGTTGGATATTATCAAAAATACACAAGGTCATTTTGGAACAGAGTGTAAAATGGGAGCTGGAGCTCCAGAAACATGCTTTTTGGATTCATTAAAATTGGAACTGAAGGATCTCGAACCATTTGGTTTTTCTCAGGTAAAAAAATAATTTTGTGTACTGCATAATTAAATCACAAATTTTAGGATAAAAAGAGGGAATTACTTGTCTGGCATACTCAATCAGTTGCGGTAAAATATGATAAAAGAAAAATTGATATGCACGGGTTTATTATTGAATAAAAAGATTTTTTTGTTGTAATTGATTAATATTTTTGTGTCCTAGTGCGAAAGGATTTCCTTGATTTGTTTATGACATCAATTTATTAAAAAATAGAATTTTCAAAAGATGAAATTTCAACGTGAAAAACCCAATCAATTATTTTTTCATTGACCAACATGGTGATAAAAAATGAACAACAAAAATGTATATGTTTAAAAAAGTTCGATTTTGGTCAACACCAATAAATTACTTTTTTAATGGACCTAACTTTTTTATCAATGACATATCTTTTGAATGTCCAATGAATTAACATAAATGTACATTTTTCTCTTCTCTTCTTTTCACGGAACAAATTCACAAAAATTTGCATAACATTCTTGCGCCAATGCAATAAAATGTTTTGAACAATTCATTCGTCATCATCATCAACAAGAAAAGTTTGTGAGTTGTTGCTGTGATCTCTCGTTTCGTCGCATATTCTTCAAAGTGATTACAAAATGATGACGTAAGTGTTTAGATTATAATAATTCTTATTTTAAAAATTATATACTTTTTAGAACGCGGACTGAGGAACGCCGCATTAAACAACTTCAAAAGATTGAAGAAATGTTTACTCATCAAAATATTTCTGATTATGATGATTTTGGAACAAAGATGAATTTGATTGGAGAAGATTTAGGATTATTGAATCCATTTGATTGGTGGAAGAAAAATTGCGCAGATCATGTTGAGGCAGGTTTTTTTGATTATTTTAAATGAAAAATATTAATCTTGCAATCTTTTTTAGGATAAATTTAAACGTGCTAAACGTACTAAATCTCCACCTAATTGGACAGAATTCGATCGATGTGTAATTGCTATTATGCGAAGATTCGATAATACATATTGTGTTACTCAAGATGATATTGGTCATGGACAAAAAGATGTAAGTTAAAATTTATACATATATATTTATATATATATATTATATAGGATTGTGAGAACCAAAATTTTTAAATTAACTAAAAAATTTTTTTAGACATTTTCTGGTGCGAATGAAGAAGACATTGCTGCAACATCTGGTAAAAATCAAAGAACAAAAAAAACAGCAATTATTTCATCTGCAACTGTTACTCAAACTTCTGGTGATAGCCAGACTTCTTCAACTGCTAAAACACCAAGTGCAACAGTGCAAAAGAAATCTCCACTTCAAAATACTGATGGAGTTGGTAATCGTGTTGCTGAAAATGTTCAACCTTTGAAATCCACAAAAGCTTATTCTACTTCCACCAAAAATCAAGCTAATAATGGACTTTCCACGCGTCAAGCAACAAGAAAAGCAGCAGTTATATCATCTGCAACTGTTACTCAAACTTCTGGTGATTTCCAACCTTCTTCAACTGCTAAAACACCAAGTGCAACAGTGCAAAAGAAATCTTCACGCCAAATTACTGATGAAGTTGGTGATCGTGCTGCTGAAAATTTTCAACCTTCGAAATCCACAAAAGCTTCTTCTACTTCCACCAAAAATCAAGCTAATGATAAAATTTCCAAGCGCAAATCAATTATGCGTCAATCTTCTCCTCGTGGATCAAAAACTAAAAATAAAGTGCGTTTCAATTTGGTGAGTTTTTTTTCATTTCCCATCTGTTTCATTTTAATTTGTTCTACTTTTTTAAGACGAAAATGACAATCGACGATTCCACTCGAAAGCGTAAATCTCTTTGTGCTACAGAATCATCTCCACCACCACCAGCAAAAAAGAGTTGTCATGTTTCTTCAGAAAAATCTGTTCCATCAACTGTTCCTTCACAAAATAATGCACCTCCATCAAATGATCCAAAAGAAGCTGAACGTGCAAAATCTGGTCCTTCAACTGATACAATTCCACATGTACCAATTGCTCCCACCTCAAATCAAGAGTTTCGACGAGAACAATTAAATGCTTTACTTCTAATTGCTCAACAAATTGGTAATCTTTCTTAGAAGAAATTATAACTTGTATTTGTATGTATTAATTTTTTATTTATACTATTGTATAATCTTTTCTGTATTATTCATGAATGGTGAAATAAACTGAAGAATTTTTTGTGTATCATTTTTGGTTGCATGGGATTTTTCTTAACATCAGTTATATCTATTTAAATTTTCTAAATTTTAGAAACGTATTTTTTTGTAATAGTCAAGTATTCTATCATGCGAAATTCCTTAAAAAAAGCTAAAATTTTGGCTCATTTGACTGTAATTACACGTTCATATTTTTTTGTCGCTCAAAAGTAGCTAAGATTTTTAATTATTTACTACAATCTTATGTTTTCCTGACATTTAATCTTGTTACAAGGTTACAAAGTTGTAAAACTTGATTATTATGAATTTGTTAATGTTTATACCGACAAAAAAAATCATTTTGGTGCCTGACTACCTGTTTTGGAAAATCGGGAGATTATAGGAGAGCTCCTGGGAGATCTCCCGTTGTTTTGAATCTCCCGGGAGATTTAACATCCCTAGCTATAACTAAAGTTTTTTACAAAATTTTTAATGTTTTGTTTTTTATCTTTGACAAAAGAATTAAAAGTTATGATATTGCTTATTGTTAAATACATGTATTTTTCACTTTCAAGAAAACAATTACTGGCAAAATTAATGAGATGAATTGAATTTAAAACAAAGAAAATAAGATTTATGTGTTATCGGATAAATTCAAATCAAAATGCAAAATAAAGAAAAAAAAGATTTTTTAACCTCTTTTTTAACACCTGTTTTTATTCAATGAAACTCAAAAAAGTGAAAATGTTGCTTATGTAATTATACGTTATTTTTAGGGGGGCTATTTGTGACGGCGACAAGTTGATGCCATCAAGCGGCTACTTTCATTGTCCTTCTTTTTCTTCCTCCAACAAAATCTTAGTTTCACAGCAGGAGCTCATGTCGCATTTTTCATTGAATAATAATTTCTAACGTTGAATATTATTTTTTTTAAATTAGCCCGCTTCGATAGTTCTTTTCAAAAAATTTATATATTTCAAAGGTTTTAAACCCCCTTCGTAATAATATTTTGAGGGTTTTTTTCAAAATGAATAATCTTATGACTCCTTTTTCTCCTAAATTCATTATCGTGTTTGATTCTTCTTTTTGACCATCTGCATTTTTTAAATAAATTTTTACAAATGCTTTATTCATATTTATTTATCTTATTTTTGCCATAAAAATAAGCAATTTAAATTCATAAAAATTTTGTTTGATCTTGTAAAAATACAATTGTAACCCTAAAATTATGTTACATTTTGCGATATTTTATTTTTTTTTCTTTTAGTCTTTAAAATTTTCATAAGTTTGTTTTTCAAGAAGATTGCGCAGTCATCATTACGAGCATACTTTATAAAAAAATCTCCAAAAGTTTTATTTAACTTTTCTTTTTCAGAGAAAAAAAAGGTTCGCAATAATCAACTCAAGCCTTAAATAAAGTCCTGTTACAGTTGCGCATTGATGAGAAAAGAAAGAAATCTATGCACGTCCGCAATGCCGAGTTCTTTTCCCTTTTTTATACTCTTTTATTTTTTATGCTTTGCGCTTTTACAACCAATTCACTTTTCAATTACTATTGTATATATCTTTGTGAGGACGTTCCTTATAATTCTTTTTGTTTTGTTTTAAAAATTATAAATATAAAAAAGGGTCATCTCATTGACCATCATTCACCTTTTAATTGACACAAGCTTTATAATCCTCATGCCAAAGAAAAATATTTTTACGATCAACTTTGACCCGGTTACTAAGACCATCGTAAACTATTTTTTCTTCTTTCAATCTTTCATGTTTCATCTTGTTTTTTTTTCTTGTTCTCCTGCAACAATGCGGAAGAAAATGAAATACAGACTTCCAAGTGGTTTTTTTTTGTGAAAATGAATTGTTTCTGTGAGTACCTTTCTTTAAAGATTTCCAAGAGCGCTGTTTTTCTGCATTTTTATAGTTCTTTTGCCGGAATGCTTGCTGTTTTTATTTGAAAGAAGAATGCCTTCAAAAAATCCACGCTTCAAATAAAAAAAAGAAAAAAAAGAATATTCGCGCCTAACACTTTATTAAATTTTGTCGAAATCAATGGATAAATTTAGTCGTTTGGACTCGATGAGATTTTTATTTTTTCTCTCTCTCTTTCTCGTCTTCTTCACATTGTGTTTTTCTGAATTTGAAGAGGAGGGCTTCATAAATTTGTCTCCAGGGCGCCTTCAGCTATTTCTTTCACATCTTTTTTTTTACTCAAATATATATCATTTGGGAATTGAAGCGCGCGAAAAAATATTGTATGACTTTCTTCTTTTTGGAAGGTTTGCCTCCAAAGACTTTTTTTGTGCGGATGACTCGAAAAGTATTTTTTTTTTGAAGTTGACAAGGGTCGTCAAAGCTGTCGCCAAAATCAATGCTTCTTTTGGGAGATATCTTCTTATGTCTGGCATAGATGATTCATGCGTTGCAAAAAAAATTCATTGCTTGTGATTTTTGATTTTCTTCTAACTGTTTCTTTTCTTCTTGAATTACTCATATATAATTTTTGATTTCCGTAAGCCTCATGATTTTTTATGAAATTTTTACAAACACCAATACGCTGACCATTTTTTTCCCAAAAAAACAATGTTACACATATTATTGAAAAAAAGAGAAAAGGAGGAAATAGGAACGCGATAAATTGGTTGCATGCTTAATCAGCAGTCGTCAGCAACTGACCTGTGAGTGTTCTTCGTAAAGTTTTCCTTTTTCGGCAAATTTAGTCAAAAATTTCTCACTACAATCATTTTTTTCTCCCCTCTAGCACATATGCTTGATTTACATATATTTCTTCTCCCATTTTTATTTAACTTTCTTTTTTTTCAATTTTAAACTTGCAAACATTTTATTTCCGACATAAAATTCATTAAATACAATATTGCAAAACGGTTTTTCACAAAGCTTCTTTGACTTTTTTTGACTTGTCATATTCCTTTTTTTCCGCCTTTTATTCTTCGTCTTTGGGTGTCTTCACTCATTGTTCTCACATTCAACTTATATTAGTTTTGTACATAAATATTTTTCGAGCGCAAAATATTAAAAAAAGGAAAGAAAAAGAAATATGTCGCCATTGATGGCTTTCAAATCGTATTTTTTTCCAAGCTCTACAATGGCAACTTTTATGTTCGAGACCTACTCCGATTTTTTTGCGGACCTCCTCAGTCTTGAAAACAAATAAATAAAGAAAGAATGGCGCGTTCTTTGAGAGATTTTTTTTGCGCGTGGCTTACACACTCTGCGTTACTCAAGCAACTCATTTTTTTATATGATTTTCTTCCAAAAATCACATATATATATTTTTTTTTTGAAAAATTGTCATTATAATGGGACAATTTTAGCGTGTGCGCGGGGTTTTTCCTTATTTCTTTTGTTCAAAATCATTTTGTGTTTCGGAATAAGAAAAAAGACATTGAACCTTCGCAAGCTCAATGTGCCGTCATTATGGAGCCAGCCAATCTTAATGTCTTTTAACACATTTTTTCTTCATGTGCCATATGGTACATCTTCTTCTTCTTTTACTTTTTTTTGCGCAGGCGCCAAATAGCTCGTGGAAGAATCACCTCTTCTTCATTCATTGATGAATTGATGAATGAGAATGACGCTCATTTAATGCTTTTACTATATTTTTTTGTCAAGTGAAGAGTTTCCGGTTATTTATATATTTTTTGTTTCTTCAATTTATTACTGTTGTAATGGAAAGCCACTTTAGATCTCGCTTTTTTTACAAAAGAAAGTTCTCCCTCTCAAATCAATTTTAAATGTTTCCTTCTCCCTCTTCTCACAGTTTCTTTAAAAATTGTTTTTTAATGTGTATAAAACAATTGCTGTTTTTTTTTGTTTAGCAATTTTCCATGCTCATTACTTTTTTTGCGCCACGCGACACTAATTGAAAAAAACTGTTTTATATTTTTCTGTTATTTTTTGGTGGTTCAGTAAGATTAATGTTTTTTTCCTCCCGTTCGTTTTTTTCACATCCTTGACTTTTTTTTCTTCTTTCTTTTCCCGGAATCTTTTTTTGTTCAAACAAGCGTGTAAAAGACAATTGTCTTGTATGTAATACTTTTTTTTTGAAAACTTTGATACTTGGCAAATTTCCTATATATTTATATATACTTTTTTTTGGTGTTGCTCTTCAATACAAATAAACAAATTTTTGCAGAGATAGTTTTGGTTTTTACTTTATTAACGAGAGAAACTTCGGAACTGTTGCGCAGCAGCTTTCACCGTGAAGTACACAAAGCCTTCTTTCCCTCTTTTTTTTCTTCTCCTGTTCCGTTCATTTATTATATTTATTTTTAAACGCCTTAAGGCGATGTTGATATTTTAAAAAGAAAGAAATAAGTTGCAGCATTATTTATGAAATATTATTATTTTTATTATTAAATGATAAATATTTATGCCTCTAAATTGTCATTGCACGAACCGACAATCTGTTATTTCAACAAGTACAAATGACTGTAAGTTTATGATTTTATTTTTGAAATTTTTTTCTTTTATCTACTTTAAATATTATTTTTTTTGGAAAAAAACTGTCAATGTTGCACTTATTTGCCTCTTCTGACCTTCTTATCCCCCTCCATCTCTCTTGATAGCGTCAAGTGCCATTCTTAAAAGCGTAATCGGTCCAAGTGTGTCTTTAGATAGTGACGCTATTTTTCATTTATTCATTCATTTTCTTTCTTTTTTTCATCATTTCTAATAACTTTTTTTAAAAAGATTTCTTCTTTTCGCGCACAGCAAGTGTTGACCCAACTTCTCACAAAAGAGGACCTCACCTTTAAAGAAAACTTTTATATTATATATATATATATATTAGTCCAGTTTTAAAAGCAAAACAAAATCCACACCTTTTTAAAACTAAAAATGGGGACCTTTTTTTCGATAAAAAATTTTGGGTATCGTCATACACATTTTTTTATCGTTGGGTTGGTTTACTCAACGAATCAAAACGAAAAATTGTGGGTGCAGAGTATTTATTTGTACACCGGCACAATCACATTTTGCTCTAATCCTTTTTGTGAATGAAAAACAACAAAAAATGCCAAACATTGTTCATTCTTTCTCACCATTCATTTGTTCTTTTCTTTCTTTTTTTCTTGATGCCGTAAGACGCAACACATGCGCGACAAATTACTTTAACGGTATTATTGCCGGGTTTTGGTCAAGCAAGAAAGCAAGCATACGCTTCAATGGATCTTAAACAATCGCTTGATTGGCTTTCTCATTAATACTTGTCACCTGCTCTCATCCTCTCTTTTTGCCGTTTTTTTATACTCCATATTTGTCGGGGCCAAAAAAAAGAAAAAAAGAGACAAACACATGGAATATAAAAAATGAACGGAAAAAGAAAATTATGCAAATTTCAAGGAAATAAGAATAAAAAACCACATTTGAAAGTCAACATAATGATTTATTTTTTTTGCAAAAAAATTGTATAAGAACCTCATTGACAACTCACTTAAATGACTTACAACTGACTATCCAATGGATGGTATTCAAAGGCCTAGAAAAAAAATGAAATGGAAGAGCAAAAATGGATAATTTTGCGATATTTCTTTTTTTGAAGCAAAAATTTGGCCATCCTTAAAGATAAAAAAAGGAAAAGAAATTATGCAGATCTACAGAAACCATATTTTTTTGAATTCACAAAAAAAGCTGAATAAAAGAAAAAAGAAATATAATTCTATAATTCTTACTTAAAACCTGTAGCTGTTTCTTCGACAGATCACCACTTTTTCTCCTCAAAACGTACCATCTGACCAGATTTGTCATGGGAGGAGGTGGTGGTGTTTGGTTACAACCATATTTCTGCCTTTATCGGATTAGAAATTAATTCTTTCTTTCTTCCTTGAAAATGTTGCAGATCAAGAACGCTTCCTTTTTCATTGTTGTGTATTTGCAAACCTCATAAAGGCAATTAGCTTTTGGCAAAGGAAGAAGGAAGGAAGGAATGGCTCGTTTTCTTTTATTCTTCTTCCTTCTTTTTTTACTTGTATGTTTGATTTTTTTATTATTTGTTTGTATTAAACCGGAAATGAATGAAAATGACAATATTTGTATTTTGCTATTAAACATCTTTCTTGCTCATGCTTAAAATGATAATAACCGCCTTTTTTTCAAAAAGCAATCACAACCGCCTTACAAAAAAGGCTATTAAAATTCACAATATGGGTACGTGACAACTTTTTTCCCCCTCTTGCATGCATATATTTTTTTGAAGGAATTGGTAGAGGATAGCTTGCCTTTCTCCCAAAAAACATGACATTTTGGTGACCTCCAAGGTTGTTTTTTTGCGCAAAAAATTGCTCCAAAAAACCAACAAAAAACAACTCTTAGGATATAAAAAAATTTTCTGTTACAGGCATATGAAATGTTGGAGAGGAAAAAAAACATATTTTAGTTTAGTTTCTAAGATTTTTCATTGCATTTTTTTTGATTTCTCTCTTTCAAATCTTAAAGCCTTTTTTTATATTCTCGTGTGAGCATCATATAATTAAGGAAGGGGAGAAAAAAGAGGGAAGGGATTTGTATATTGCGCAAGAAAGCCTTTTTGAGACAATTGGCCATGTATTTAAAAACTGAAAAATAAAATTTTCATGCATATTTTGTTGATTGAAAAAGCTGTGCCTCGCGGCATCGTTGAGTACTTCTTAATCCGTGTTGTCCGGGATTGAGCCAATTGCTATTTATAATATAAGAAAAAAGAAGAGGCGCAAGAAGAACAAGGAGATGCTTCTTCTTCTTCCTTTAAGGCACAAAATTTTATATGTATTTTTGTGAATAAAAAAAAAAGAATTTTGCGTTACATCTATTATAGGGTCACACCCAATTGCATTTTGGTTACTTAAAAGCATCTGCAAGTATGTACATTGAAAAGTGCCCTTCTTGTTTTATTCTTCTGAAATCTCCTTCAAAAATATCTTTTTTTTTGGCATTTTCTATCAAGGTTAGATTAAATTTATTTTCTTTTTCAAAAAAAAATCTTGAGCCATCATGCAACCACAAATTTTCATGAATATTTTTTTTGTTTGTTTTTTTTTATTTTCCTATCATTAAAAAAGTGAAATTAGAGAAAGCCTTTCAATACAAAATTACCAGCATCATTTTTTTTAAAAGACAAACAATATTTTATCCATCAAGAAGACGACTTTTTTGGCAATTGTAAGACAAGAAAATGCTTTTTTTTTAAAAAAGAACCAAAGCTTTTCCCGTTATGCTATATAGCTCAAATTTTAAATTATGTAAACAGAACAGCGGCACAATTTCAAACTTTTTTTTCTCCCTTTTTTATTTTTTGTTCTCAAATAATGCCAAAAGTATTATTTTTAAAATTATATTAAAAACTAGTCGTGAATTGACTTCTCTCTTTTTCTCTGTCGTGATTCGCTTATAATTGTTTCTTGAAATTATTTATTCAAATTTTTAAGTTTTTACTACTTTCTTATGCTGGTGATATTTTAATAATATTAACACTAAAATGCCTACAAATATTAATGTTAATAATAATAATGACGCACAAAGGCGTTCAATGGTATATAGATTTCGAATACGGGCAAAAAGGGCATTTTATCGCTCCCTTGTACGGATAATGAAAGCCACATTAGATGAGGTCGTTTACGCTCCAAGAGGTAAGTACAAAATTTTTGCAAAAAAATATGAAAACTTTTTTTTTCTCGGATTGAAGAAAGAAAAAAGTTTCAAATATCATAAATGTCTTCTTCCTTTTTTATACCTGTCTTATAAAAAGAATATTTGTTATTCCTGGGTCTTTTTTTTTCATCTATAAAAATTCTGCAGAAACTTTGTTTTTGTTATTAAAAAAATATTTTTATTTCTATAATCTTCGATGTAAACGTAAAAAAAATTATATTTGATTCATCAGCGGCTTAACTTCTTAATCAATACAATACACTTTCAAATTCAAAAATATATAACATTTTTTGAGTAGTGTGTGACCGTAGAAGAATACTTTTCTCTTTTCAATATTTCTATTGTTTCTATTTTACCTGCTTTTTGTTTGTGTCGAAAATCGAACCTTTGAAGAAGTCAAAGAATAAAAAGACAAGAAATATTTTTTAAACTCACTCTCTCTAAAAATTTGACGAACTAGCTTGACCGATCGGCTGCTGCTTCACTGCTACTACTCAAGTTGATATTTTCGGGCTTTTTTGGTCGATGTAAGCACCAACATCAAAAAGGGCCTCATATGCGCGGATTTTTATTTTCTTCTCTTTACAATACTGTTTGGAAAAAATAATTTTATGAGAAAAAAAATTTGACAAAAAAAAGAAGCCTTTGATTTTGTTATTTCACCATTGTGTATCTACATGTTTTATAATATTATGCAGCTTTATTGACTTTTTGTGAAAATAAAAAAAATTGAAAAAATTGATTATTATGACTTTATCCTGTACAAGAGCAGCCTCCTCACCAATTGAAGAAGATGACTCAAAATCTGATGAATTTAAGCCAGATTTTTATTTATTGGAATATCTCAAAGAAATTGATAATTCAATTGCAAAAACTTTTTTTGATGATAATGCTTCAATGATTGTTCATAATGCATCTTTAATGGAAATGGATAATTATTCTTCTTCATCAAAGTCACAGCCTTCATCAATGAATAATGTGGGAAAGCAAGATTTTATAAAGCGGTTTATGGCGTTTCGACAAAGAAAAACCGAACGTTTATCAACAAAATGCATAAAAACATTCCCATATTTTGATCAAATATTTTCAAAATCTTCTTCATCTAAATTTGATGTTGCTGCTGATGCCAAGACACGTATCCCCCAATCTTTATTTAGTACAACAAGTCATTTTGATATAAGTACTGTGGAAAGACGAATTGAATTAAGTGAATTGGATCGTCGTAATTCAATAGGTAATTCCCCCCTTTTTTTTATGAAGACATCAAATCACTTTCAAAAAAAACATATAAAATTAGTCATTTATGGGTGTTATTTATATTCATCTCTTTTTTCTCCCTTTTCTCTTTTTTAATTGAGACAACGTTTCAATTTGTTTCTTTTTTGTCTCTTTCGCTCTTTGAAAATTTCAGCTGTTTTTGATTAAAGATATTTCTATATTTATCTGCTAGGTGACCAAGTTTTTGCTTGCTTTTTTTTCAAAATGTTGCAAAAATAATGTTGCTGACATCGTTTTTTTCGGTACTTTATCAATGTTATGCTTGAAAGGGGAAAAAGAAAAAACTTTTCACCCATAATTTATCCAACAAATGTGACATGACTCGTACCGATAAATAAATTTCTTTTTTTTTCCTTGTTTATTCCGGAAAGGCTTTTTCGCTGTTTTCCTTCTTCTTCTTCTCCTTCTTCATCGATGGCCACCATCATCGTGATCAGTTATTTTCAAAGGGGGAAAAGAAGATGAAAAAAATAAGCAACGCGCGCTTGTCCTTTTTGCTTTTTTGTCGGCAATGCAAGATAATCTAAACATGATAGAAGCTCAAATGTTAACGCCTTGTTCAAATGCTTTTAATCGAACAAAAACATAACACTACTTTTTTGTTGCTTTTTTCGAATAGACATTTTTAAAAAAATGACTTTGTAAATTCTGGATTGATCTATCTTTTTTTAGCTTTTAGCTTTTGTATATTTGAAAAAAAGTAACATTTTTTAAGGTTAAAACATGCTGTACATTTTTATTTATGTTTTCTTTAAGTTTATTTAAAGAATACATAAAAAAATTTTATTTTTGCTTCTTTCCAATTTGAAAGCGCGGTTTTAACGTTTTTTTTTCACTTCTTTAAATCAGTCTAATTTAGTTTATTCTTTTTTTATTACTTTCGGCATGACCTTGTCGTCATCATGCTGCTTTGAAGTTTGTCGACAATCAAATGAAGAAAAAGAATTGAAAGCGTTTCGGAAACGCTTAAAAGAAAGTGAACGCCATTTAAATATTAATAAAAAGCCATATCGAATTCCATCTTCAAATCAACGATATGATATCTTTGAAGATTCTGATGAAGTTTTGGATTTCTGGAAACGAAAAAAACGTCTTAATGTTTATTACCATTCGTCTTCTTCTTCTCCCCATCGTCCTCCTTTGTCTGCTGCGCAAGCATCCAATAATTCTTTTCAAGCCTTGGGTCAAGGCTGTAAGTGCAACATAGTTTCCCTCTTTTGCTTTCTCATAATTAAAAAAAAGAGATACTCCATTTTTATTGCTTTTTGATGATATTTACAACGCTTTTTAATAATCCATTTTTTATCTATTTCAGATGACATAAAAAATTACGATGAAACCGATGAAGTAGGAAATTCAAAACGCCGGTAAGTATCCACTTTTTTATTGACACTAACAGAGGCAATTAAGATTGTAGTAAAAAAAATAGACATTCGTTTTTTTTCTGAGAAAATGAAACCCGTTTGAATGTGACAAAAATATATATCTCTTCTTAAATTTTAGGGGTGGTTTAAATTCAAAAAAACAGAATAATATCCTTGATGCAACAACACCTTCATCATCAAAAAATAATAATAACAACAATAACAATAATAATCAATATCGTTCCCGTTCAGTTCCAACTACTTCATCTTTAACAAGTACATCTACAGTAGTCTTGAAACGCCGAAATGGACAACAACTTGGTCTTGGAATTGCAGGTTCGACTTCTTCTTCCTCTTCCACAATTTGCACATCCTCCTCCTCCTTCACTTCCTACACTTGCACACCTACCCTTGCCAAATCCGTATTAATTTCACATTTTTCTACAAAACATTTTTGCAACTTTTCTTCTTCCATCATTTTTTGATGATACATGTTTTTTTTTGCTTTTTCACAAATTTCATTTTTATTTTTTAAAAAACACTGTTCACATTTGTTGAAAAAAAGGGGAGAAGAACATCATCATAAAAAAAGATCAAAAAAGGCAAAAAGAAAAAACAGTTTTGGAAGAAAAAAAAGAAACATCTGTTATTTTGTTTCTTTATTTTTCTTTCTTCATTACGAAACCAAAAAAACGGATCTGACAAGTCTATGTATATTTTTTTCAAAATATTTTCACAGTTTTTGGAGAATATGCAAATTAACACAAAAGCCCAAAAAATGAAACGAAGAAGAGAAGCTTTAAAAGTTTTTTTTTGCTTTGAAGAACATAAATATGTATTGTCATATTTCATTTTTTCATTTTTTTTGTTCTTCTGCTTTTTTTCTTTTCCTGCAAGAAACTTTTCATTTCTTTTTTCTTTTCATTTTTTTGCTTTTGTGTTAAAAAAATGATTTCTATGAAATTTTGATGAAACATAAGCTTTTCTTTTTCTAGGCGGCGCTGATCGAGCAATACCACCAACAATTTCATTTTTACGTCCCGGTTTTATTGCGCATCGTTGTGATCAGTTACAACCAGGTGAACGGTCAGTGATGCTTATAACTCATAACCAACGCATATAAAAGAGATAGTAAAATTGATTGCTTTAGATTAGTTGCAGTGAATAATATTTCGGTTGCTTCACTTACACATGAACAAATTTTAACTGTTTTACGTTCGGCTGGTGATTTGGTTAAATTAGAAGTTGAATATAATCTTAATGATCCTGTATTTAATAAGCCAAAGAACGCAATGCATCGATGTGCCGAAATAATTTTGGAAAAGGAAACGGGTGGATTTGGTTTTACAATTCGAGGTAAATTTTAAAAAAAATCTACTTTTTTGAAATTTTTTAAAATAAAATTTTTAAAGGTGGTTCATATGGTCCTGATCAACGTAAATCTCGAGCTGTTACGGTTACTGCTATCAGACCTGGTGGCCCTGCTCATAGGTAAGAATAATTTAAATTTGACATGCATAAAATTTTGTAAAAAATCATTTCGCTTCAGAGAAGGTCGAATGCGAGTTGGTGATCGAATTGTCACTATTAATGGCACAGATGTCTCAAGTGCAACCTTGGCATCTGTACAACAAATTGTCCTTGAAATAGATCTTGTTGCTCGATTTGTTATTGAATATGATGTTTCCCTTTTTGATACAGTAAGAAATGCAACTGGCCCGCTGTCAATTGAAGTTGAAAAAATTCCTGGAGCTGAATTCGGTTTATCCCTTGCAATTTGTGAAAAAACTGATCCAATTACAAATTTACAAAAGCGTGGAGTTTTTGTTGATCATGTCACGCCTGCATCTGTTGCAGATCGGTAAATACTTAAAAACACTTAAACTTTGCTTTATTAAAATCCTTTTTTAAGTTGTGGAGCAATACACCCGGGTGATGAAATTTTAATGATTGATGGAATTGGTCTAGAATTTACAACCCTTGAAGAAACTATGCAATTATTGAAGGGTTACTGTACCACTGTAAAACTTGAAATTATTCCACATAGTCAAATGTGCAGAGATGAAACAGGAAGAAAAAGTCGACGCCGACATCATCAAATGAATGGAAAGGTTATGCAATTGAAAGGAAAAGAAAATTCAAAAAGGTCAGAATCATGTGATTACCAACCTTCAAATGGAATAAAAGGCTTTGAACCTCGAGCTCGCTCCCAGGAAAAGCCAATTAGCAATGAAAAAAGAAAGACCCAGAAAGTTCATAGGTATACTTTTGATCTTTGCTGTCTGTTAACCTTTTCGAATGCATTAGTCACGGCTGTCTGAAAAATATCAATTTTTAGATTTGCATCAAATGCTGTTGAACAACAAAAAATTCAAGGCTTATCCGGATCTGTTCCTACCGTACATCAATCGGCAACACCTGTTATGGCAAGAAGTACAGAATTTAGCCGTTCTGTCTACGTTGATTCTGGTATTCCACCATCATCTCGTTCAACTGGTAAGCAAAAAAAGAAAAAAAGCTTTTAACACTTTCGTCTTCTCTCTCTTTTTTTCTCGTCTGCTTGTATATGTAATTAGTTAAAGCGCAACAAAAGAAAACAACTTTCTTTTTTTTATTGTTATTTTGGCCCTTGCAAAAGAAACTTTTAGTTCACTTTTATCGGGCTGAATTTTTTTCCTTCAAATTTTATGACAAAAGCGTTTGCCATTCACACAAATTTTTTAATGTTCTAATTGCAGATCATTTTACATTTAGCAGCTTCTTTAATGTTGTTAAAAATCCTAAAAACATAAAAAAAAGTTTTTGAGATTTTTATGAAAAAAAGTGAAAATTAAATCTCGTGTTGAAGTTCGTCATTTGGCTCTTTTCCCAACAACTCTTTTTTTTCATTGTCTAAAAAAATTATTCTCTCTTTTATTTCAAAAAAAGGGGCGAAAGATTATGTGTTCTTTCTTGTCCCCAAGGATTTGCAAGACACAACGATCCTCTTGTGCCACTTTGAAGGATCAATGACAGGTTTGACCAACGAAAAAGATCAAGGCGGAACTAGCATTGGAATTTGTATCCTAGAGAAAAAGTGACTTATCCTCCTTTTTTTAATAATAACTTTTTGTCGTATCCTTTCATCATTATTAAGTGCGGCGTGTGTATGCTTATATAAAGAAAGAAAAGCATAATTTATCATTTTATTCAATCGAGTAATAATATTTTATTGCATAATTTTCTTTTTATTTTTAAAGGTGAATTTCGCCACCCCAAAAGTTTTTCTTCCATGCCCTATGGCGATAATGATTGATTGTGTTTGTTAATTTGTGGCAACTTTTTTTTATGGATTTAATTCTTGCCTTTATTTCTTTATGATTTTTCTTTTTCTTCACATTGTTTGATTTCAATGACCAAAGAAAACACAATAAATTTTCTTTGTTTGTCGTCTGCTGCTGATAAATTAAAGACGTTTAAGAATAAAAAAAAGAGTTAAAAAGGTTGTCATCATCTTTTAACTTCTGATAAAATGTTCCATCTTTGTTTTCATTATACCGGTATTGCTGGTATCGCAACAGTCAGTAAGTAGATCAATTTTATATTTTTTTTGTCTTCTTAAACACTCACTTTAATATAAAATTCTCCAGATTGTTTTGATTAATATATTTAAAAAAAGAGATTCGGATCCTTTTTTATTTGCTGCCATGTGGCAATTGAAAAAAATAAAAGACTTTCCGGATTTGTCTTTTAAAAAGAAGATTTCGGTCAAAGGGCCAATTTCGTTTTCTTACCAGCTGCAAAATTGCAAAACGTTCAACTTTTTTTATTTTGATTCTTTTTTTCTTATAACTTTTACGACAATGGCAAATTTTCGAAAAAAAAGCAATTTTCATATAAAAGTCTATTCTTAAAATTCTTTTTTAAAAATTTTTTACATCCGTTAACTCTTTTTTGTCCTCTCTTTTAGGCTCAGTAAGCGGTTCCCTCTTTTCTGCAGTTCCAAGTGGGCAAGTGTGTCACATGGAAACTCTTGATGTCTTCCTTCAAGCTCAAACAGCTACTTCAAAATCTGGATTTGGACTTGTCTTAAATCGAAATGATAATCGTTCAACGGATTCTGATTCTGGAAGATTTGCACCACTTTTTATAACATCAATTGAAAAAAATTCATCTGCTGATAAGTAAGCTTATTAGTTTTTTTTTGGTGTTAAGAATTGCAAAAATATATTTCATCTTTTTATTTTTTATTAGGTGTGGTGTTTTACAAGTTGGTGATCGAGTATTAGCGATAAATGATTGGCATACAGCGAACAGCACCATCGAAGAAGCAAATCACATCCTCAGACATGCTAATCAATCACTTACTCTCACTGTCGAGTTTGATGTTATTGGTATGGCAAAATAAAAGTGTTCCAAATTTTTTTACAATCTTTAACCTTTAAACATTTTTAGAATCAGTTTTACCTTCAACTGGAATATTTACTGTTAAATTGGCAAAACGTGGAAATAATTTGGGTATTGTATGCCGAAGTGAAACAAATGGAGAAAAGGGTGAACCAGTTATCATTTCGGAAATTCGAACTGGAAGTGTTGCACATCGATGCGGTTCTATTCAAAGAGGGGATCAAATAATTGCAATTGATAATATCCCCCTTGAATCTTGTACTGTTGAAGAAGCTATGCGATTACTTCAAAGATCTGGGGATGTTATAAAACTTTCAATTAAAAAATGTTCAAATGGCAATCAGGTATAAAATTGCATTTTAATTTTTTTTTTTTAAAAAATCAATATTGCCATATAGGATATGGATTCATCACAAGTTGTTGTTTATTCAATTGAACTTACTCGAAAAGGCCAACCACTAGGTATTACAATTGCATCGAGTGGAGAAAGAGGTGATCCCATCATAATCTCACAACTTGCTAGCAATGGACTTGCCGAACGGTTCGTATATCAAATTTCAAAAAGCTTTTTTTACAACAAAGAAAATTTTTAGAACTGGTGCCTTGCATGTTGGTGATAGAATTTTGGCAATCAATAATGAAAGTTTGGAAGGCAAAATGGTTTCAGAAGCAATGCACATTTTACAACAATCAACAGAAATGGTTACCCTTAAAATTTCAAGGGTTATTGATCAATCTCCACAGCATTGTAATTTTAATCAATTATCAGAAACAAAAAGGTTTAAAAAATTTACAGATGTTCCATCATATTCTCCTTTGAGTCCAATGTTTTCAAAAGCTAGCCGAGCATTAGGTGGAAGTGGCGCTCATCCTTTAAGCACAATTCGATCAGATTCTGCTAGTGAAACATCTGGTAAATTAAGTACCCCAATTCAATCAATTGATAGTGCCGTTGAAAGTCTTGAAGATTCACCAAATAGTAAAAGCAATCAAATGTCTTCATCTGTTCACGTTCGAATTAGTAAGCTTTTAAAAAATGATACTAAAAAAGTTAATCTCTTATTTTTTAAGACGATGAAACGCATAAACGCTTTGATGGAAATGCAAATAGACGTTCGGATCTAATTCTTTCTGGTCGGCAAAATTCTTCAACTTCTGCTCGAAGTTTTTCTAAACCTCCAAGTAGTTCAAATGGTTGGTTATAATTTAGCTTAAAGCTTCTTAAGTAAACGTTTTATTTTAAGAAGCCGGAAGCAGTGTTGAACGAACTGGATGGGATTCTGGTTTAAGTTCAACAGCAGACACAAGCCATACTGCAAATGAATGCTGCGGTTGCAGTAATAATAACATTGAAGATAATGACAGTGAAGATTGGAAAAGAATTTTGGAAGCCCTTGAAACAGTTGGAGAAGAAGAAATGTTGAAAAAGTTGGAAGAAAGTATTATGTCTGGTCATGTTCCAAATCAAAAACATTTCTGTCAATGCAGCATCCTTTCAAATGCTGATGATCCAGCTTCGGTTTCAATTCTCAATCGAAAAATGCAACAAACTAGCTCAAATTCTGTCAATATCCCAGGATCAAATCTTAGTACTTCAAGTACAATCCTTCGACATCCACCATTTATTTCTTCTTCTTCAACATCTGCAAAAGATTATTTACATGTTGCTGATTCATATGGTTTACGATCACAAAGTCCATGCTCCGATGGTACTTTAGAATTGCCACCTTCAATGCCACCACCAAAATCTCATATTAGTGTTGGAAGTGGACTTGATGATAAAGTTACAAGCCCCCGTCGGCTTTCAACTTTACTTTTGATGCTTTCTGAACAAACTGCAAATCTTCCAATGATTGATGCCACAAGTCCAATTCATAATGACCTTGACAATTATGTTACAGATGTTCGAACTTTTACTGTTCATCTTAGAAAAGATCCACATAGTCGAACATTTGGATTTAGTGTTTCGGATGGAGTTAACATCAATCAAGGCGTTTATATTAATACAATTTCACCAGGATCTCCTGCAGATCGATGCGGAAAAATTCGACCTTTTGATCGAATCCTTAAAGTAATTTATTTCGTATTATTGAATGACTTTAATTAAAAACACAAAAATAACTTTTTTCTAGATTAATTCTACCGATATACAAGATTTACATTGCAATTTGGCTGTGCCCCTTTTAGCCGCAGATGAAGTAGATCTTTTATTGGAACGCACAACAATTATCCCCCAAAGTCCGAGGTCACGTCCTAGCAATCAACGAGGACCAACCGTTCAATCAGCAGTCTAAATATGCACGAATTTTGCTGTTGAAGGTAGCGCAATTATTCAACTACCAATTTTATGCAATATAACAACAAAAATTTATATCCCTGTTCTTTTATTTTTTGTGTTTTTTCTTCTCTTCAGTTTTTACTTTTTTTTGCTCAATTCACTTTTTCTCCTTCAAAAAAATGACTCATGAAACTTTCCGCGGTTGTGTTCTCGGTTTTATATATTTTTTTCATTGTTCAAAAATAATGTCTTTTTTTACAATGCATATAAATATTATTATTATTATTATTATTATTATTGTTAATATTGTTAAAATTTTTGTACTAGTCACTTGACAGTTAGCCTTTATATATTCATAGCCTTATAATTTAAACCAAAAAATTTTTATTATTGTTTTTTTTATTTAAAAATTGATTGATCCAAATGTTTAAAAATAATATTTCTCTTTTTCTTCTTCTTCTTTTAACATATATAAATATGTGTAATACCGGCGATGATTAACAGATTTTGCCGGGTTTTTGCACGAACATTTCAAAATTTTGTTGTAACATTTTTTTGTTGTTTTTGAAATGAGTAAAATGGAATGAAAAATTTTAAAAAATATATTTTTTTTGGGTTTTTACATCAAAAAAAAGTAAACGATTAAAGTGGTAAAAAGTATGTGATTCACAAAAATACATCTTAAGTATGATTAACGCATCATCAGTGTAAAAAAAACAAGTTTCGTTCAAGCAAAAAAGTTGAACAGCAATTTTCTGATTTAGCAATGTTTTTTTCTTACTTTCATGTACAAGAAGAAAAAAGAACCGAAGGGCAAAAATCATGTGGCATTATCGTTTAGCTGAATGTTTTTTCCTGTAAACAGACATTTTTTTTCGTTGTGCTTTTTTTATCTGTTCCGTTCAATTTTTTACACTCTTTTTTTGTATAGATGAGTCAGGGGAATCGCTGTTCCGACCATCATGATTGCTTTTTTCTTCTTCCCTTTAAGCACTGTTGTTCGTCTCCCTTTTTTGATGGAATTTGTTTGAAGCTCCAAAAAAAAAAGCTTTTCTTCGTTTTTCTTTTTTTCCCTTTGATTTTGTAATTTCAATGATGCTTATAAAAATATATTGTTTGATATTTAACATCATAAAATTCATTCATTTTTGCTATTCATTTTGGGGAAAAAACAATCATAAGCTTTTTTTGCTCCCTCTTTTTTTTGAGAATGTTTTGCTGTTTTTTTTCAAAAGTTAAAAGCGCCTTCCATTGATCTGTGTTTTACAAAGTTTTTTTAGAAAAAAGCTTGTACAAAAAAGCTATCCGGCTTCCTTTTGTGTTGTTGCAAAAAGTCCGATTATCGAATATTTACGTGCTATTTTGGTTTCGTTTGTGTGTGTGTGTGAACTCGAGGAGCTTCTTTGTCAAGCAAGCAACCTAGCCAAATGTACTTGACAATCCAACTGACCCATAGGGAGAGAGAAACGTGCTAGAGATTTTGAGTCAACAAAAATGAATTTCCTTATTTGAATCTCTCTAAAATATAATAGTAAATGAGGGGAGGTCAATATTACAAACTTCCCCCCTTTTTTCAATTTCCCCCCTTCTTTTTGTTGTCGTATTGCGTTATATGGTTACGAGAAGGAAAAAAAAGGAAAAGAGGGATTTCTTTCTTTCTTTTATGCGCAAGGACGATCGCCGTCATCGACGTTTTTTTTATTTTTGCGACCAGCTGGCGCGTATATATATTTATTAACATCAAATGTCCAGATAGAGGCGGAGAAAAGGGGAAGATCGTCAAAGAGGAAAAAAAATTGTTCGGGGGAAAAAAACTCTTTTTCACACAATTTTTCTTTCTTCTTTTTTTCTTGTTACTCTCTAGTTCAACAGTCATGCCAAAGTTACAATAAAAGTTCTTTCTTTCGCCAGAAGACGAAGAAAAAAGGCAGTTACAGGATTATTTGAATGATTGACTTTTCTTTACTTTTTACTAAGGTTTTTTGCCATGTGAGATTATTAAAAATTATATTTTTTCTTTTCCTCTTTGTTCTATTTGCCGCGAAAATTTTGCAAATGTATTTTTGTTTTTCGTGCTTTTTGAAAATATTCCTCTCTTTTTTCAGTGTTTACTTGATTCTTTTTTGTGTGCTAGAAAGAATAAACAAAATCATTCTCATTATGGCTGATGTCAATAACGCTGAAATTCCCAAACTTGATGAAAATGTTCAAAGTGAGCTTACAAAACAACATGCTTTAAACCATGTTGACACTGTTGAAAAGAACAAACTTCCAACAAAAGAAGGTGAGTGATAAAAATGTGATAAGAAATCAGCTGATATTTTTTTCTTGTTTACAGATGTTGAAAGTGAACGTCAACATGTTCAATTGAAGCAAGGCATTGAAAATTTCCGTCCTGATACTCTTCGACAAGTTTCAACTGATGAAAAGATTGTTCTTCCAACTCCTGCTGGTAAGTGTTTTTTATAAATAAAAGGGGGAAGTTTTGGGTTTGTAAAGTAACTAAAATATCTTGGTTTTCTTTAGTATCTCTTTTCGTTATCGTTTCTAAACTAAAGTTAATTTTTCATATTTGAAGAGTATTATACTGTATTGAAAGTATATGCATTTTAAATAAATTACTGTAGTATTGACATCAGTATTTTTCCTAATAAAACATATTGTGATACCTGCTTTAGCACCTAATTAGTTTGCTGTCACATTTGTAACTTTTTTCGTTCGTTTCAGATATAGCACAAGAAAAAACTCCACAATTGGCTGCAAATTTTGATAAAAATGATTTGAAAAATGTTGAAACTGTCGTCAAAAGCGGTCTTCCAACCCCTGAAGGTTTGTCTTTTTACTTATTTATTTTTTCATTTTATTTGGTTTTCTTTTAATTTTAGAATATGCTCGTGAAAAGGTCAAAGTTTTGGCTTCAAATTTCGACCATAGTGAATTAAAGCATGTTGAAGAACCTCAAGTCAAGACAAATGTCGTCGGTTTGTTGTTTACTTTTTTTTACTTTCATTTTCAAATATTTATTTTATAAATTTTAGTTATTGAAGAACAATAATGCTCCATCCTGTTGATTTCATCATCCTCGCTTGAACATGTATTCATGGTTGAAGTTTTATCTATTTAAACGTGTTTATTTTCTCATTATTTCTTATTATTGCTTTTATTATTTTTTATTACTGTTTTCATGCTTAATTTTCGAGTGATTTCTCAAATCCTTCATATCTTTTTGCATTTTTATTATCTATATAAATAAGTTTTCATTTTCTCATATAAAACTATATAATCACTATTAAATTAAACATTAACTAAATTACATCGATGATTTACAAATTTTCCTAAATTTATTGAACTGCCTTCAATTTTTTGAATCTCCGTTTTTTCTTCTGCTTTTTTTGAGGGAGAGCTTTGGGTGAATTTCAAAGTTTTGTAAACATTTTCAATGATCAAATACGGGCATGATTTGTTTAAAACATTTGAAGCAATGTCCGAGGAAGTTATTGAAAGATATTCAGCTTGACCAAAATGTTCTTTTGAATTGCCAAGGGAAGCTTTAACTCCAAGTTCTAATCCTTGAGCAAATGAAGCTTTATGTGATTGCCCATTGTTTTTAATTCCGTAAAGAACTGAAATATGCAAATCCAAGGTTAATCCACTAAGAAGGCGAATATCTTGGGCAAAATTATACAAATATGTTGATTGTTGCTAAAAGTTGAATACTGTAAAATTTGTCAAAAAAGTGTGAAGTTTTACCAAATTGTGTGCTTCCATTGGATAACCTAATAAATTAATTCTACTTTGATCATCATGAATTTCAAGCTGAAAAATATTTAAGAATTTATTTATATGCACTATTCTACTTTACTCAAACTAACATTTAATAAGGAAATGTTGTTTTTGATGGACAAATGAGTATTTAAATAAGCTTCTGAAGGCAAAAGTGAACCGGTAAGTGTGAATGGCAGTGACAAATCTGTAAAATAATTATTTTAAACTACAAAATACGTATATAATAACTATAACTAACTTTGAAAATTAATCCAATAACTTGAAGCATCATGTCCAAGACTTCTTTGCAAATAATTGGGTCTAAATGGCTTTAAATCTCTTAAAGTATGCCAGTAATTTCGATGCTGCAAAAAAGAGTTAAATGAATTTCAAATAATGGCTTAAATGAAATTACTTTATAAGGGCCATTTTCAATAAATTGATTAATTCTTTCATAGAATTGTGCCCATAAATTATGATCTGTTGGATTATTTGTTTCACCTCGTAAAATGAATGAACCCATTGTTTGAAAATCTGGGGCAATTCGAACGATGATATTCATTGCAGAAATTGATTGCCGAGTTGAAACAGGTTGGGGACAGGTATTTCGGAAAATATTCAACAATTTCATGTTAAGTTGTCGATCAAAATGTGAAGAACTTAATTTTTCATAGAAGCTCAAGGCTTTATCCATGAGAGTTGAAGATTGAGTGGAACAAAGAAATTGTTTGAAATGTTCAGCAGCTCTAAAATTGTTCTCTGTATTATTTGAGGGAATCTTAGAATATGAACAAACAGTTTTAAATCAAAATGCCACAATGCTTCACTCATTTCTTCAACAGTAGCTCCCATTTCATTTTTTAATAAAACATTTAAATATGTATCTTTTTGTAGGTTACAAGCATTTCGTTTACTTGGGCTTTCTTTGCATCGTCTGCTAATTAAATATCCCAAAGTACTGTAATATTTTAGTTGTTGATGTGAAGGAAAATCTTTCTGAAAAAGTAAAAAAAGGGTTGACGCAATTATTAAATTTATTTTTCTTTTAAAACTTATTACCAAAATTGCTTTTATTGCGCTTGCAGTTGGAATGGTTGTAAATGCTAAATTATCAATAAAACTTTGGGCAAGATGTTGTCCACCATGCTTATTTGCGACTTCAATTGCTTTGGCCCATGTATTTGGTGATCCACTTGTTGCAATGGCATATAAAAATAGTATCCTTAAATTTTATGTATGTATATTTTTGTTTGTTTTTTTAGTCTTTTAACTTACAATGCCGCATCCGAGCTTCTTCTTTCTAATTCTTTTTCAATTTCATCTGGCGTTGAAATTTGAATGACGTTTGTTAGCTTTTTAAAAAGCTCAAAACAATTTTCGGGTTTCGTGCAGGCTTTTAGATTATTTTGTTCATTGTTTAAGAAATTTGAAAGCTAAAAAGAGAAACAAGAATGATGTGTTTGCAAACGACGAAAACAAAAATAAATAAAGTAAATACATTATTTTCAGTTGTTTTTGATAAATCTGCAAGTTTCTTGTTGATATCTAACCAATTCTTTCCTAAAATTGTTGCTCCAAATATTTGTCTTGCACAGTCATCTCCTGTCATATTATGGGGGCAATAACGATTCATAACTCGAAGGGTTCGATTCATCATTTCTAATGAAAGACTAAAAAATTTCCCTTTTAATTATTTAAATTAATTTGCATAAAAAACTTACTGTGAATTAATACGTAACGCTAATCTTTCATCGAGAGGTGATTGAATAATAAATTGTTCATCGGCTTCAGTGAAAACGATGTCGGCATCAATTTTTTTATTTTGTCTAAAATTAAAAATTTTTTTATGATTTGTTAATTTTTTGTTTTTTTTTACTTGTATTCAATATATTGTTGATATTCAAATGTTGTTAACCCAGATAAAAGGGTATGATTTTGAGCTCCACTAAAATCACATCGATCAATTTTTCGAGAAAATATTTTATCATCGGGTCTTCCAAAGAATTGCAGGCAATGACCATGTGGCACAACCTAAATATACTTGTTAACATTTGACGTAGTTTCTGTTTTTATAATATATTATTATACTTACAACAATTTGTTCATCCCCTTCTCCTGATTCAGCAGGACTTGCAATTGCATATGCTAATGCACTCGTTGGACCCCAATCAGGTTTAACTGTTTCATCTTCAATTTTTGCATAAACACTTAAAAGGTTTTGTCCCCCTTGAACCATATAAACATAAAAATCTGGGACATTTTGGCATGGACCAGTAATGCATTCAATAATCTAAAATTTATAAAATATATATATATAGTTCCGTTTTTGGTGAAGAAAAAACAAGACTTGATAGCGTGAAAGAATATTTCCTCTTAAATCGTGATGAAGCATTTCATAATTATATCGAGCTTTCATTTCATGAGATATTCCACTTCCCTCAGGAGTACGGGGATCATGAATGATAGTTTTTGAATGTAAATTATATTCATAAAGTAATAATCTAAAAAAATATGAAGACAGAATGCATCAATAAAACCTCTTTCTTTTACCTGGTTTTGCCAGTACTTGGTGGGGGTTGAGCACCATATGGTAAATCTGGAATTGGCTTATCTTCATTACAATAAACTGTTTGAAATAAAATGAATAACAAAAATTGAATAATCATAATTTTTTGGAACTAATTTTTTTTTCTCTTTTCTTGAAAAACAAATGTCTCCAAAAAATTTATTTTATTCAAAAAAACTGTTATCAATGCTGCTTCATGTCCTTATTTACTCTGTGTGGCTATTGATTATTGGTTCTTTTTTTCTATCTCTACAACATCATCATCATTGCTGCCGTGTCATTTTTATTCATTAATGATCGAAAATAAAAAAAGTTGATTCTTTCTTATTCAAAACTTACTTTCCAGACAAAGTCTACAATTTTATTCAACATTTTAGTTTTTAAAAAAGAGTGCAATTAGGTGTCTTTCAATATATAACTATTACATACAAGTGAACTCAAAGAAAATGAAAATTGAGGTTGCAATGTCTTATATTAAAAAATTGAGCCGAAAAAAGGACTCCATTGACGATTTTATTGACCTCATCATCATATACATTTCTGGATCAAAAAAAAATATAAGTGAATGTATCCCGGACACCGTTCAAGTGGTAATGAATAAAGAAATCTCTTTTTTTACGCAATACAGGAAATGAAGAAATCCATCTACCCCTTTTCTTGAATCATCATAATCGGGCGTGAAGGATGAAGATCATGATGAAGTTATACACGCGCAATTGCCCTTCTTTTTTTCAATTGTTTACTTTCTTTTGTGTAGACATATTTGAGGGGGGCTTTGAATAAAAATTGAGGCATATTTTTTTTTGAAGTTTCATTGAAAGAAAGAAAAAAGAAAAGGAAAGCCGCTACTTTTTTTCTTCTTTTTTTCCTATGTTGAATGATGTTCAGTGGCACCAATTTTAACAAATATTAGATCTATGCCTTTTTTGTTGACTCAATGTCAAAATTAGCAAATATTGCGTGAAGGTCTTGATCAATGCAAAACATATTTAATTCAACGAATTTTTATTGTTACTATTTTAAACTTGTCAAATGCAAGTTTGGCATTTTATTAATGGTGCCGTTGTGGGACTTTTATTTTTAATTGATTATTGTATTTGTGCAAAAATTATTCACTTTGTGCCAACTCTATCTTATAGTCATGTTGCTTTTAATGGTAAATTAGCCGAATCTTTCAAAGCTAAAGGCCATAATGTTGTAAGTCATCAAAAAAGAAAAATGTATACAAAATTTGAATCAATTAAATTTCTTTAGACAATTATATTAATAGATGTTGATCCAACAGTAAACTCAAATGCTGCCGGTAATGTTGAAGTTCATCGAATTGATGTTAATATGACGAATGGCATTCTTCCTGCAACACTTTGGCATAATCCGGGTCCTTTTGAAAATGCTAGTCCCTTAAATCCTAAAATAGTACTAAAATTAACTCGAGTTGCAAGCATTTTTGTTCAAACGTGTAAAAGTAAGTCTATGCTTACAAAATGAACTATTAAAATAAAGTTTCATTTAATTTTTAGATCTTTTATTAGATAATGCATTAATTGATGAAATGAAAAATCGAAAGTATGATATTGGCGTAGTTGAACAATATGATATGTGTGGAATAGGATTTTTAAAATTAATAAATGTAAAATCAATAATATGGTTAAGTGCAACTGGAATGTATCGAATGCAACCCGAAACAATGGGAATTAATTATCCGCTTAGTTATGTCCCAGGTTTGTTGCACAAACACTTTTTGGTCACAGTTTTAAAAAAAGTTATTTCAGAATTGTTTGCTCCTTTGACAGATAAAATGTCGTTAATCCAACGAATGTTAAATGCCGGAATTGCTTGTGTTACTGAAATGCTACATAAAATTCTACCAATTGCTGAAGAAAACAGAATTTTTAAAAGATTAAATAACCAAAAGCATTATAATTTATTTAAAGAAGCAAGCTACTCTAATCTTATCCTCGCAAATATTCAACCATTTTTGGATTTTCCTGCCCCAACTTCAAATAACATATTTCCGATTGGAGGTTTAACGGTACCATCTCAAAAGAAATCAAAGCTCAATTCGGTTAGTAAATTAATAATCAAACACTTTATTTTAAAATAATATGACGTCTTTTTTATAGCAATGGCGTGGAATTACAAACATGGCGCCATTTTTTATCATTACTTTTGGGTCAATTGCAAAAACAATTGAAATGCCAAAAGAAATGCAAAGATCACTTTTTCGATCCTTCAAATTCTTTCCACAATTTACATTTATTGTAAAATATGAAAATATTACAAAAGAAATTCAAAAATATTCTGAAAATGTTTATCTCGCAAAATGGTTGCCACAAATAGATCTTATTTGTATGACTTTAAAAGATGCATTAAAAATTTATATGTTTTTTCTTTTCCATTTAGGTCATCCAAACTATCATGGAATAATTACGCATGGAGGTTGGAGTACTGTATTGGAGTCATTATCATACGCAAGGCCAATGATTTTAATGCCTTTATTCGCAGGTATCGATTTTTATATTTACATACAAAATTTCATAACTTTTTTACAGATCATTTCAAAAATGCCAATGTAATTGCAGATCGACAGTTGGGAATAATTATTGATAAATATGTTATCCATAGAGATACATTTACGGATGCCATTGAGGAACTTGTTACAAATCAAAGGTCGGAACTTTTATTCTTGAATAATTTTTTTTTCACGCCTCCAAGCATGTCATTTCTGAAGTAAAATAAAAGCTGCCTTCACGCATTTAATAAATAACACGCAAAGCAGAACGGCATAAATATTAAAAAGTTGTGGCCTGCTGCTTGAGTGCCTGTCGATTATTATGGGTTTGAGCGATTTTATAAGCAGGACATGCTTGCATATTTTTTTGGAAGGCTGAAATTGAAAAATGATGTTATGTTTTAAAACTCTATTTTTATAGATATTCATTGAACAGTGCCAAATTTGCTAAAATGTTAAAGGAAGCTTCACCAACAGATTTACCAGGATTGGTTGCACATGGAGTACATCGGTCACTACGAGATTCAAGATTTTCTCAACAAAATTTTCGTTTTAAGTCAGCTGATCGCTCATTATGGCGTAATAATTCTGGAGAAATTTTTATTTTATTGACATTGTTTGTAATTACTGTATCATTTTAAAAAATATTATTTTTTTTGAAAAAATGTTTATAAATGTTTTTTGACATTTTGTTTTATTGTTGCATTTAATTTCCGATATTTTTTATTATTAAAAACTAATAGTCTTTTCCGCCCTCTTAAATATTCAAACATGTAATCCCCTGAGGAGGCAATTCAAAAACCCCACCCAATAGATACATTCGTTTTCTTGTGGCATTTTCATTTTTTTTTTCTTAAAGCATTAACCTTAATTTTCGATCCGACCATAGATAAAAAAAACATGTCCATCTCTTTTTTAAACTCCTCTCTCTCTATGACTCGTTTTTAATTACATTCTATGATAGCATAGAAGAAGTTACGTGTTGAATAAAAATCTAGCATCCTATTCTTCGCCATTAAAGTCAAAGATTTTATTCTTGAAGCATATTTTATTGCGTGGTTTTATCCTTAAAATAATTACGTCACGTTGTAACAACATTGAATAACTTACTAAAAAATATACTCTACTTTTTTAGATTTCGATTTCAAAAACAAACATCTTTTATTTTATTTGTCATTTGGTTTAGATTATTTGACTCAAATTCTTCACGTCGATACAGTAATCTTGGCAATGCAAGTATATTTTTTACAATGAATAATTCAACTGTTATATTGTTCTTCTTATTTTCATTTGTCGTAAGCAGGTAAGATATCAAAAGTACCGTAACCGTAAATGTTGAAATATGGTTTTTGTTCAGTTTTTTTTATGTTTCGGAGTTTTCGGAATCGGAACTCCCGTCATTTTGTAAATGAAACGTTTAAGCTTCTAGTTTGATTTCTAAATATTTTATGCAAATTTATACTCTTCTATAAAAATAAGCTTGATAAAAGCTGATTAAATAACTTAATTTTTAATATTTTCAGTGTCTCACTTTTGCATTCACGAAGTAAAAGATTATTATTACTACCAGAATTTTCGACACATTACAAACATCCAACCTTTAAAACAATACAACCGCGTGCCTACAAAGATTCAAATCTTTACATTGTAAATAACAATTATCATTTATTATTTTCTAAAATGAACTATTTTTATTTACAGAAAAAAGCATCTTTTCCATCAAACACAGAAGTTGAACCTGATGATCAAAGAAAACGTGAAATTAGAATGCCAAAAACAACAGCAGCATCATCCAACATGATAAATATTGAGAATGAAGATGATGCCGTAATGACGACATTTCAACAAAAACAACAACAAACAAAATCAATTCGTCATCCATGCTATTTTAGTCCGATTCAATGTTTATTAACAATACCAGAAGATCAAATGAGAACATTTGTAAAAACTCATAATAATGTACAAAATATTGACACAAGATTTATGTCTTCACTTCCACAAAGAAATAAAGTTATGTCGAGAGTAAAGCAACATGATGATCGGCATAATTTATTTGGAGCAGGACTTTTCCGTTTATCACCATTTGAAAAATATTAATATGATGGATTGTTTTTTTTTGAAATTGTTTTTTTTTATTTTTGTCAGATAAACACTTTTACCGTTGTTTTTTTTAAATAACTGCTCAAACAATAAGATTTATTCCTCCTCCTCCTCTTAACAAATTATAATGAAAAATAAATTTTGTTTTTGAGTTTTTTTCGAACAAAATAAAATGCATTTCACAAAAACAAAAAAGCAAAACACAATAATCCAAAACCCGAGGATTTCGAACACTTTGATGGACTATAAAATCCAAGAAGTTTCTCACCATTGCCATGACAACAACATGCGCGTTCCTTACGTTTATTTTCACTCTTTTATTCATTTCTTTTTCTTATGTTTATAATATAAAAAAGAAAACGGGAGAAAAAAAATATAAAATGAATTTATACTTTTCTAAAATGTAGCTATAAAAAAGTAGTTTATTAAGTAGTAGCAATGACAACGCGGCGAACTTCATACTCACTTGGGCTTGACGAGCTTTTGGGTATGACAAAATCAAGTTAGTTTTTGCTTTTCCTTTTTTTCTTTTAATTTCTTTTCCTCTTTCTAACTTTCCCATTTCTTTTTCAACGCTTTTTTTGTTGCAGAAAATGTTTCCCAAAAGTTAGAATCACCAATTTTGGAACGTCCAACTACTCGGCACGGGCGTAATAGTGCAACCGGAAGTAGTGGAGTGTCAACAGCAAATTCCGATAAAGTTTGTTGAACCTATATTTTATCACAAAAATTAATAATTAATTTAGAGCAAAGAAAATAAATCTCCCCCACAAAGTAATCAAGATATTCTTTCAAATCGAACTATTGATGTATGGTCAAATGAAAATATTAATGATGATCAACCCCAATCAGAGCCTTCTGTCCCACCAACACCAGACAAACCGCAATCAATAATTTTACAAAGAAAATTAAGTAATATTCGATCAATTTCATCAAGAAGTTCAAGGTTCAAAACTATTAATTTACATTGTTTCACAAATTAATAACTATTATTATAGTGCATCAAGAGCTTCAACAAGTTCTAGCAAAAATTCAAAAGTTTCCACTCCACCAAAGCCACCAACCCCAAAACCTCCAACCCCAAAACAGCCAACTCCAACACCCCCACCACGAGTTAATAAAATGCCATCAAAAATGCCGCAGCCAACTGTTGATATTCAAGAGCAATTTCAAATGGTCCGTCAAAAGCAAGGTGAAAGAGGTGCATATACGGTAAAACAAAATAATCTGAATAAATTAGAAACGATTGTATTGAAAAAAGATTAATAATTTAGCTTTGGTTAGAAGGAAAGCTTGAAAAAGAAAAGCAGCGAAAAAAGGAAGCAAAAGAGAAGGCAGAAAAAGAGGAAGAAGAAAAGAAGAGAAAATTACAAGATGCCGCAAGAGCATTTGAAAGATGGAAACAAGATAGAGATCAACAAATTCGTGAAAAAAAGGAAAAAGCGAATCAACAAAAACAAAACAAGTTGCAAAAAGCTGAAGAAGAAAAGGAAGCAAAGAAACGTGAAGCTGATAAGGTCATTCATATTTATGCTTGAATAAACTTTTTCATATATATTTATTTATTTCAGCTTTTTGAATATTGGAAACAGAATAAGATGACAGTGTTGCAGACGGATATTGCAAAAAAGCGTGAAAAAGCTGAAAGGCAAAGAGCAAAACAGCAGCAATTGGAAGAAGAAAAGAAAGAAGAAGCTGAAAGATCATTCAATGCATGGTTTGTTAATTTTGCAATAAACTTAAACTATTACTTTCATTTAGGAAGGAACAACATGCTGAAGCACTTCGACATATGCGTCAACAACAATTGAGAGAAAAAGAAATTAAAAATCAAGAAGCGCAACAATTGCAACAAGCCAAAGACCAGCTTGCACAGGATGCATTCAATTTATGGATGAAAATGAAGGTATTAAGTTTACAAAGATATCAAAACAGTTAAAATTTATATTTTTCCAGGAAAAACAAGATAGCTTTGAGAGAAGTCTCGCCTATCGTGTTTTACAGTATGAAAGTGAAACTGCGTTAAAAAGAAGTCCTTCTCCATGGATACCTGTCGGAGGCCGATCTGTTCCAAGAAGTAATTCAATGCATTCTTTAAGGCCTAAAAAAGAAAGGCCAACGAATTCTGCCAAAAGAGTTACATTTAATAATCGTTCAATTTCACAAAATCGTAGAAAACATTAATTATAAAACTTGGTCATATCATCTGAACTTCAAATTTATATAAATAATTTTAACTGCTTTAAAAAATTTTTAAATTTGCAAAATTTTAATTAGTTTTTAGATATACTATTTTTAAATAAAATATGTTTGTGAACGGATTTTTGTCATACAAGGCTAAAGTTTTTAGCCATGGGTTAAAATTTTATTTTTCTTAAGAGAATCTTCAATGAATACACATTATTAGCTTTGTTCAAACTTATATACCTTGTATATAAGACAGCTAAAAAATGTGATTCGCGAATTTGTTAAACACAAAACATTAACGGTTAATTTGAACCAAAATCTTTTAATACTAAACGAACACAAAAAAACAAATCACAGAAAATTTATAAAAAGAAAATCAGTTATATTTTCAAATCTCTCTCAAAAATGTTGTTTTTACTCAATGCTCATCATTGAAAATATAAAGTTAACATTTTTATTAAAATATCTACGACGACATAAAAATTCAACTATGACATTTATCTTCTTGTTTTTTTAACAGTATTTTTTTTGTTAAACTTGTCGTCAAATATTTAAAAGTTTCTTTATAACAAAAAAAATTTGAGTGTTTTTTGCTGAAGTTTGAAACAGATGTTTTTTTGGCAAAACATGGTTCAATCCACATTTAAAATCATGCAAAAAACAAACATGCAATCCTTAATTTTTGTAAATTTTACTTTTGCCAACACCGCATTTCTTTTTATCTTTCTTTTATTTGTTCTTTTCATCGTGTCAACAAAATATTATTAACTTTTTAAATATTTACGTGATTATGCCATGATAAATCCTTCGAAAACTGAGTTAATACCAATTTTTTATGATGTTTGTTTTAGGTACACTCATATACCTTTTATTTATCGTCTGAATTATGTCTGAAGGTGACGAAGAATTAATTCAACGAATCAATAAACTTGGGGAAACAAGTAGTGCTGACGCACAAAATAAAGCCTGTCGGCTAATTTACAACAAATTCTTTCGGAAAGATAATGATGTCTGGTCGGATGTTTCTGTAATCCCACAACTTCTTCCTTTACTCGTCAAAATGTTGGGTTCTAAACAGTAAGACTTTTTCCTCTCTTGTTATGAAAAATTGCATTAATTATTGTATTTTTCAGTTTATCTGCCCAAGAAGATGCTATCTTTTATATCACTGCAATAACTTTGGCTTCAAGTGATGAAAAAAGTGAACAAGAATTTACTCGGGATGTGATTCGTGCTGGTGCAACTGATAAACTTCTTGAAAACTTGTCATCATCTAAAAAAGCTGTCGTAATCAAATCTTTGCGATGTTTTGTAAATCTTGCTTATTGGTTTCCAGAAGAAATTATTGCATATCGTAATACACTTTTATTATTGGTTAAATGCCTTGAAGCTAAAAATCCAGAAATTGTATTTCATGCTGTTGAAGTTTTGAAGAATTTGAGTGATTCTCAACAGAATATTCGTGCTATTATTGATGCTGAAGTTCTTGTTTCTTTATTGAATGTTGTTAAATCATCATCTAAGGATCCTGGGGTTATTCAAGAAGTTCTTAATGTTTTGCTAAATTTGGTATCATTAAATGTCGAAACATGTGAATATGTTCTTGAACATGGTGTTCTTAAGCTTGTTAAAAAGTTTTTGTCTCGTATTCCACCTATAAGATTGCTAGCAACGAAGTTCGTCGAAGCAGTTACATCATTCAATAAAACGTTTGTTGATGCTGTAATTGATGAAGGAATCGTACCATTGCTTCTTAAACATCTTAAGGATAGCACCAATTCTGCTAAAGTAAAAATGGTAAATTTTTAGTTTTTTTAAAACCCATTACAAATGTTTCATTTCAGGGATGTATTAAATCGATTATGAACATGATCGAATTTGATCCTGATTTTGTTCCAGCTTTATTGAATTATGGCATCGTTCCTGCTCTTTCTCGGAATTTTCAAAGTTCTAATACTGAATTCATTGTTCGTATTTTATCTACCTTGGATGAAGTTATTCAAGCAATTGAAAATGATCATAAAAATGTTGAACGAAAATTGCGGTGTGGTGCACTTTCTGATCTTAAAAAACTTTTTGATCATGATAATGTAGATGTTCAAAATTTATCAAAAAAGGTTTATGAATATTTTGCTTGTGAAGATGCTACAAATTCTTCTGTTGTTGGACAAAATAATAATTACACTTATGATGATGACAATGATGATGATAATGGGTAAGCTCAATTGATATTGGAAATATTTTTAATAGTAAAATTTTAGTGGATTTGATGATGCTGAACAATCCGAATCCGAAGCTGATGGTCGAGGGCCAAAGCGTTCCCGCAGTGAATCAACAAGTTCTAGTCAACCACGGGCAAAAGAATTCAAGAATGATTTGCAAGGGTCAGTTCAATTGTAAATTAAAACACAATGCTTTTTTCAGTGATGAAGATGATTTTGAAGAAGTTGAATACTTACCTCCATCTGAACATTATCTTAAGTATTGTTGTAAACTGCTTGAACTGAACTTTTATCGGCCAATATATGGTGAGCTTATATCAAAAATTCACATGGAAACCATTTCTTCTCGTTCTATTCCTTCTCGTCCTCTTGGATTAATTGATAAATCAGGCTTTGGTTGCCTTTCCGTTTTTCTTACCGGTTATGAAAATGATGGTCCAAGAATTCGAGAAAAATTGGTTAGTAAAGGGTTGGATAATATGGATGGTCCAATTGGTAATTGGCTTTTTGTAAATTTTAAAGCTACTAAAAACACAATTTTTTAGATAAAGAAAAACTTCTTGAACTTTTGGAAGTTCCTTCAATTACTCCTGAATATTTTGGTATCTTTGCTACGTGGCTTGGTTGTCGAATTATGGTATTTTCTGATGAAATGGGATGGGAAAGATATGGTGATTGGACTCCTCGTGATGAGCCTCTTCCACTTTTGGTTATGGAAAAGGAAGAAGATGGTGGTGGTTATGAATATGTTTTGTCCGTGGATGATCAATAGTTTTTTAACTTATTTATTTTGGTTTTGTTGATTAGTAATTATTTTAACAATATTAATTTATTTCCGGTATTTTCCTAGGATGATTTTGTATCGTATTTTTTTATTATTACATTGATTTATTGGCTAAATGATTTTAATAAAAGTTTATGAAGATGTTTATTTAGATTTTTTTCAAAGTTCTTTGGTACAAAAAAATATTTTTCTTGTATTATGTTGTAAAAATTTGTTGCAAGCACTATGATTCCCTAGATTACTGTATAACACATTTATTTGCATTTTAAAAACGCTTAAATCTAGACATCACTTTCGTCTGTTGAAATTAAAACGAGTTTCCGGTTTGATACTTTTTTTAGTTCTCTAGCGTTTTTATCCTGACGATCAGGCAAAAAAATCAATGGATAAAAAAACCTCTTCTTTAGGATATTTCAACAAAAAAAGTATCAAACTGCCCGTACTCTTTTATATAACGTAAATAACTTTAAACAGTGGTAAAAAAATTATAAAATATCTGAAAGCAACAATTCAAGACTAAAAATGTGCAATATTCAGCATTTTTTGATGCACAGATTTTCAAGAATAAAATTTGTAATTCGTGTTTTTCTTCGTGACGTGGTTTGCTTGTTTTTTCGAAAATGTGAATTTATAAAACAGATAAAAGTGAAATTTTTTAGAGATTTTCTCTTCAAAATGGATGATTATTATTTGATTATGAATCCAAAGAAATATAACAATATTACTAATCTTATTGAAAAGAATGCTTTTGATAAAGAATACGTTGCTTACATTCATTCTGTTCATGATAAAATTCAAGTTGATATCTTTGGTCGACAAAGCAAAGCTAAAAAATATACTGTTACATTCAAAAATGTCAAAGCTTTTATCGATTGCATTCCAAAAATGTTTGATTCAAAGATTAAAGCTATCATTTTGCAAGTTTATGGTTTTCAAAGTGAAGAATTTCCAGACAATATTGAATTTTGTAAAGATTTGAAAGAAAAATTGGATAAACTTCAACATTTTTACTCAAAGACCCCGTATTATTTTATCTCAGATATTTGTTTTTCGTTAACGAAAGCTTTGATTGCTGCAAATGTTGATGTTAACTTTAGTGAACATGTTTTGGTTGTTTCTGTTAATGATCATCAAATGATTGAAATTGCTTTGTTGAAATATACTTTTTCTGGTTTTCGCCTTTGTTATTTTACTACTTTTGATGATACCGATAATTTCGACGATATTGATAAACTTTTGGATTCCGCCATCACAAAATCAACTCCAAAGATGGTTGTTCTTGTTGCAAAAGATTTCAATGATGATTTTGTCAATGCTGTAAAGGATTGTTTAATATCCAAGGAAATGTCTGTAATTAATATTAATGATAGTGATGAAGATGATGGAAAAGAGAGAAATGTTATTTATGAGATATCTGAATGGATTTTGGATGACAGAATCACAAAATTACATGTTTGTCTTTTGACTGCAAGAATTTATGGATTAATTTATGAATGTGGAGAAAAAGAATTTGCTTATTTTTGGACAAAACCTAATCAATCTCTTCCTGATTTTAAAACTGTAAAGATTCATAAATCTGCTTATCGTCATTTTGTAAGTTTATTCCATTTGCCTGATTTTGTTAATTTAAAATCTATGCCTCAAATTTTTAGATTGGATATCTTGATACTGTAACTAAGAAATTTGTCAAACATCAAAGAATTAAATTTGATGAAAAGGCTCATGAATATTTGATGACTTTGAAGATCGATACGAAGAATATTATTACGTATAAAATTCAAAACGTTGTTATTGATCGAATTATTCATTTCCCTGAAATTTGTAATGATAAAAAGACAAATGGTACTGTTGATGAAGATTTACAGAATGCTCCAATTATTGGATTTTTTGATAATCGATCTTTTATTTGTGTTCGTAAAAATGGCAAAGAAAAATATAAATGGATGAAAAACTGGAATCGTAAGTTTTTGCTTTTGATTGCTTCAAATATTGTGGATTACTGTAGGTGAATGGGGACAACCAATTCATATTAGTTTTGCAAATGAAACTCCAGAATTTGGTTTAAAAGCAGAAGCAACACAAGCAAAACGTGGTAAATTTGTTATCAGTGGTATGATTTTTATATCCCTTTTATTTCTATAAAATTTTATTCATTTTTAGAACTTTTTAAAATTGTTCCGCTATCCTTTGAAGAAATGAAAAAACTTAAACCCCCAGGATTTACAATTGAAATAGATGTAAATAATCAAACTGTTTTTGAATTTGATATTCATGATGAAAATAAAAAAGCTGCAAGACCTGCATTCCTTTTGGCAATGGTTATTAAACATCAAATTAAAGAAATTGAAAAAGAAGTCGGCAAAAAGCCTTGTGCACTTCGTATTTGTCTTTTGAATGAATGGAATTCTGATGGCAAGAAAAATGTTGAAAATGTTGTTAAAGAAGCTTTTAAATTGTTGAAATTTGAAAAATGGGATTTTATTAATTGGATTTAAGCATGTTAAGTTTTTTATTTGTTATTTTTTGTATTAACACATTTTTTGAAAAAATGTTTTGCAAATAAATTCTTTGTTACTGTCACAATTCTTTCTTTGGTATTGTCCAGATTTTAGGTAAGCATTTTTTGTGTAGGGGAGAAGGATAAAGATCAAAGGAAGCAATCTTAGATGTTTTGTTTACGTCACACCTGGGCAGTACCTTTGTGGAAATAAAAAGTCATCTATCGCTGCGTAGTCATCTAACATGTTGTTTTTTTACCAAAGTTTTTTTTGTAAATGGTCTTGTGGAATAAAATTATTTTTTTAAAAAAAAAGTCAAAAAAAATTTTTTTTTTCGTCATTATTTTTTCAAAGACAATGAAAACACTAAATTTATTTAACGACTTGGGTTTCCTCTTTCTACTTTAGGCAATTTGTCCGAATCTCGAAAGAGAAAATAACAGTGAATTGTTTTTTGTTGATGAAACAAAAGTTGACTTTTTTAGAATGTGTTGATTTGTAAATTTTTATTTGGGTTTTTTGAGATCATAAAAAGATATACTCAACTATACAGAAATTTTTGAACGGTAATAAGCTTCAACAGGAAAATTCTCTAAAGCAAAATGAAATTTCAAGATTGTAACTAAAAAGTCTCCTGATGACACTTTATATAACAACAAAGAAAATCCAAAATACATCATTAAAAGATAATCCTTGACTACCATTTGAATTTACACATTTCATTAGGATAACATATTTATACGGAAAGTTAAATGTCAGTTTTTTTCGTGTAGAAAGGGATCGTCCAGACACCACATCATCGGAAAATCAATCTTTTTCTTATCCATCAAAGGCATGTTTTGCAGCACATCAAAGGTGGTACAGTTATTATTCCCTCTCGCCACCATGATGTCATATCAGGACGATCCCAAAACTACTGCTACAATGAACTTCAACTTAAATTTTATTTTATTGTTTGTTTACTATTTAATGCATCATGCGTTAGGGCATGAATAAATTTATTATTATTATTAAAGATCTGAAGGAAAGGAACTTGAAAGATTAGTCCAGCTTTCATGTTTATTGCAATTTCAATTTTTTCAACAAATGATTCATGAATTAAAATGGTCTTTACACAGAAAAGTAAAAACTATCAACATCGATTTATAATTATATTACACTTTCTAAATGATTCACAATAATTGACCAAAGTAACAAAAAAAACATCATCGTTCGATCGCATAAAATAAAAAACCTCAAAAAAAAACCCCAAAAAAACCAAGAAACATTTTTTTATGTTTGCCTCGATCGAGCTCGATGCTGAAAACAACGAAAAGCATGCAAGGAACAAAAAATCATTCAGTCAAACCTTCGAGAGAGGGAGGTAAAAAACCTTGTCTATTTATAAAAAAAATACAGTTTTGGCATGTCATTAACCTCAGTGTCTTTATTAGGAAATAATAAACACAATAAACTTTGTTTAAAGTTTGTTTTGTTTGAAAATATCTTTTTTTTTTCAATTATTTTGTAAGCCTTATCAAATAATTTATTTATTTGTATTTTTTTGTCCTTAGACGTTTGTAATAAGAAAATCTAAACCTTGTACTTGCAGATATCTGTTTATTTCGAACATCTATATATTTTCAAAATAAACGTTTTTTCGGAAAACATGATCAAGACTCCCGCTTGAGATAATGTTTTAAAAACCGTGAATTTTTTAATCTTTGAAAATTTCATTTTCAACATTGACTATCTCTTTTTATTTGTTCTTTGTCATCGTGCCAACAAAATGTTATTTGTTTTCTGAGATCATCCACATATGACATCATACAAAAATTGATTTTTGGGGTTTCCCTGATTTCCGATCCCCCCTCACTTATAATGTTTCTTTAAAGTTTTGCCGCAACATCAAAGCGGCGCCATATTTGGCCGACTCCTCCCTGCCCTTGCATGACGTTATATCTGGATGTTCCCTTTGAATAATTAATTACGTGCTTATGTCCTACACTGAGAAAAAAAGTTTTACCAAAACGTAGCATATTTGTTACAAATCACTCATTTAACGATTGTGACAAAATTGTTAAGGTTACACAAATTTTTTGATCCCTTGTAATAAAAACTATAATGTTTGAACACCTCCCAGGGGACATTTCTCCTGAAACCTATTCCTGCCACTAGCTCATTTGTCAAGATTTTATCAAAGGAATAAATGGAAAACGTTTTTTTAGAATCCTGAATCTGATTTCTGAATTAATCTAAAGTTAAAAGTTTTCTATTTTGGTAATTTGCTCATCTTTACTTACTAATTCAATGATACCAATTTTTTGGATAAAAATATTCTAAAGATAAAAAAATTTCTTGGATTCAGAATCCTACACATATAATTTTCATGATGAAATTTATTAAAGCCACAATGTCTTTTTTCTGTCTTGACAGATTTCGTTTAAATTACTTCAGTCCTTCAGAATTTTGGTTTTTTTAAATTTAAGTTAATAAATTAGCATACAGTAAAAAAGCACAATTTTTTCACTTTATAAGGGTGTCGACACACTTTTTTTCTCAGTGTAATAAATGCTTTAAAAACCAAAACTACTTCTTATTTTATTTTACTTAAAGTGTGTGTTTTAGAGTATCTTCAGTTTATGATCTGAATAATGTCCGAAAATAATGAAGAAATTATTCAAAAAATTATTCAACTTGGGCAAAATAATAACGCTGATGCCCAAAATGAAGCATGCCAGCTGATTTACTCAAATTTCTTTGTGAATAATGTCTGGTCGGATGTTTCAGTAATCCCACGGATTCTTCCTTTAATCATCCAAATGATTGGTTCCCAACAGTAAGACTTTGTCTCTCTTGTTATGAAACATTGCATTAATTAATTGTATTTTTCAGTTTATCTGCCCAAGAAGATGCTTTATTCTTCGCTATTAAAACTACCTTGACTTCTAGTGAGGATAAAACTGAACAAGAATACACCAGAGATGTTATTGATGCTGGTGCAATTCCCATTCTTCTTGAAAATTTGTCCTTACCTGTTGAAGGTATTGTAATTAAAACATTGAAATGCTGTACCAATATTGCTTACTGGTTTCCTGAAGAACTTATCACATTTTGTGATGCTATTTCAACATTGATGCTTGGCATTGAAGAAGATCCCAGCAAATCAATCATGTTCCACGCTGTGGAACTTTTAAAAAATATGACATGCAAACGGCAACAAAATCTTCGTCCTTTTCTTGTACCTCATATTCTTGTTTCATTGCTGAATCTTGTTGAAAAACCTTCAAGAAATCGTCGAGCTAGCGAAGAATCTCTTTATGTCTTGGCCAATTTGGTTTCATTTAATGAAGAAGCATGTGAATATATTCTTGATCATGGTGTTTTAAAGCTTGTTAAAAAGCTTTTATTCAGTACATCCTCCATAAAATCACCAGCAATAAAATTCTTTGAAAAAGTTACTGTGTTTAATGTTGATGCCGTAATTGCTGAAGGAATTGTACCAGAGATTATTAAGAATATCAAAGATTATACAATCACTGAACAGATCAAAAAAGTAAATTTGTTCTTTTAGAAATTCGTTAAAAATTTTATGTTTCAGAAAAGCCTTAAGTTGATTTTGAATATGATCAAATTCAAGCCTAGTTTTCTTCCAACTTTATTGAATTTTGGCATCGTTCCTGCCATTTCTCGTAATTTTAGAAGTACTAATAATGAATTTCTTGTTCTTGCTTTATCAGCTTTGGATGAAGTTATTCAAGCAATTGAAAACAATCAAGAAAATGTTGAACGAAAATTGCGTTGTGGAGCCCTCTCTGATCTTAAAAAACTTTTTGAACATGAAGAAGAAACAACTCAAGTTTTATCAAAACAAATTTATGAATATTTTGCTGGTGAAGATGATATTAATTCATCTGTTGTTGTTGAAAGTAATCATCATTTGGATGAATCAAGGTATACTCTGTTAAAATTAAGATTCTTTTAAACAAAAATTTTTAGTGAATTTGATGATTCTGGGGAATCAGAATCTGAAGATGAAGTTGTTGTTCGAAGGCCAAAGCGTTCTCATAATGAATCATCAGATTTTCGTCAACCACCGGCAAAAAAATCTAAAAATGGTTCACAAGGGTCAGTTCTTCAGCAAAACTTGTAAAAATGATTAAATGCTTTTTTCAGTGAGGAAAATACGTTTGCTCCAGAAACATTTTGTGTGGCACTGCTTTTTTTATATTTTTCTTTTATCATCTTTTTTTATTATTTATTTTATTAACTTCATTTTGCGAAAATTTCGTCTGGGATATTTTAAAATTTTAAATTTTTACCACCTCTGATACTCTTTTTTTATTATTATTTTTGTTACCGTATTTTTTTGACCATTTTTATTCATTCTTTAATCTTTTTTAGTTTCTTTTTTAAAAGTTATGAATTTTAATGGCTCATTGGTTTCAGGAAGGGGCATGACCTTCCATTTTCCTGCGACATAATAATTTTGAATATTATCTTTTTTAATACTTTCTCATTACAGTATTCTTTTGACCCTTTTTTATCTATTTTATTTAGTTGATTTTTTATTATTTTTAATTTTTGTATTAATTGAAAGGTATCTATTATTTCGTTTTTTCAGTTTTTGTCTTTACCTTTATTAATGTTTCATTTTGTTTTTTTATTAAAAGAAAAATTTATTCGTTTATCCTGCCTTTTTTTAGTACTACGGTGGTGGTACTACCACCCCTAAAATTATTATTCTGTAGGGAAAAGGTTAATGGAATAATGCGATTTTGTTGGATTTGATGTTTTTTTAGCAATTCTTCCAATTTGTTTTTCAAAATAATTTTTTGTAACACTTTTTCTACCTATAACCCACTCCACCCCTTAAAATGTCTCCAAGATCTTGTTACTCATTGTATTGCTTAATTTGTATTTTTGTTATTAATTGTATTGCAAAATTTCTGATTTTTTTTACAAATAAATTTTTATTCAATTACTGTAACAATTTTTTCTATGCGAAAACAAAATGTCTTCTTTGAATCCTAGTCATTGAACTGATTTATCAAGGCGAAGAGATTTTTTAAAATAAATCACCAATTTTTGTATTTTTTTTCAAACGAGTTTAAATAACATTTGAGATACATAGCTTTCTTTATTCATTCAAAAACATTTTTTTTTCATTTTTGCAAAAAATACTACAACATTGACGACCTAACAGATATGTATAATATAAAAAATAAATTTATAACGTAATAACAAAGCTGGAAAAATAATAAACCATTGCAAAAATACAAGAAACAGAATACAAATAATTATAAAAATATATATGACAAAAAAGGAATGTTAGTAAATATAGCCGACTTTTTATGAGCTCGTAGTAATAACTTCTGCACCAGTACCACGTACAAAGAGAACTCGCTTCACATTATCCGAGAGGACTTCTAAATAGTGAATATAATCTTCAAGACCTTCTTTGTGTTTTGGTTTTGGTAAATTGAACAACACAATTTGACTTTCAGCAGAATTTTGCAAGATCACTTCATTCAATTTCATTGCGGTATGCATTTTATGAACCTAAAAATATCATATTAAAATGATCCGAAATTACTGTAAAAAAGAAAGAAACCTTTGAACGATCAAGTGATTGCAAAAGTTTTTCTTTATCAGCTTGACTTGTTATACTGAGAGCCGGCTTCTCTGAAATATCATCTTTTTCGCCATCCGTTTCATCAGGTGTTGAATCATTATTTGCTGGAGGTACATAGTTGAAGCTATTTGGTCGCGGTCTCAAAGCTTTCATATATCGTGTTCGTTCTTCCATCAATAATGTACGTTCAAAAGCAGCACTCGAAATTTCAGGATCAGCAAGTTCAACAATAATAATTTTTGCTTCAATACGTAATGCATAAACATATGCTTGAAGATCAGCTTGAAGTTTTAAATTATTGTCATGAGCTTGAGCAACAGCAATAACACGCAATTTACAGCCACGCCAAACTTTACTTTGTTTAAGCAAGAATCCAACAAGAAGACAAAGACCACCATCTTGAACAATCCAATAAACATCTATTGTTCCATTAAGTTTAACATTATTAGGGAAATCAGTAATTCCTTTTGCAACAATCATACACATTCCATTTGAGACACCAGTAACAATTTTTTCACAGAATGTTTCATACTCTGAATCAGCTTCTCGTTCATCACTAGATTTATGAGTTGGCCAAGCAAGAAGTAACGTATTTGGACGAAGACCACCAATTCCAATACTTTGAATAAGAGTATGCAAACTTCCAGTGATTTGATCTTCATTATAAATTAAGGTTTTTGCAAAACCACGAAGACGAGCGAATTTCATATCAGTTTCCATACGAGTTTTAATATCTTTTGCAGCACTTTGATCATCAGCATTATTTGGATCTCCACGAAGGAATGACACAACAATTGTAAGACCACGACCTGCTTTCATTTGTGAAGCTAAATTTATCAAATTCAAATACCGCATATCAATAAGATCTTTTGTCCATGGCATTGAATGAAGAATTAAAATTTGTGGGCTGAAAACATTTTATGATTAAGCAAATGTCAGCAAAACAAAAAAAATATAACTTACCGCCAATTTTTAGGGTGAATATCTTCACCTTCAATCTTCATTAAACTGTATTGAGCTGTTGAAAGTGCCAAACCACGAATTCCATCACCCCATTCTTTTTTAGCTCCCTTCCATTCAACATATTTGTAAATAACAGCACAAAGAATACATGAAATAATAGCATAATCCCAGTGAGTACTAAACATAATAAAGAAGCAAAGGAATGCACCAAGAAGTGACAAAGACCAATGATAATATGTATAACGTGGACGCCAATTAGGAGCACCCAAAAGTGAATGAAGTGCACAAATAAGATTTACAAATGCATAACACATTAAAAAGAAGAAATCAACAACAGCAGCAATAGAATCCATGGCGCCCATAAGAATAGCAAGTTCAGCGATAATTGTTGTAATAATTAATCCATTGAAGGGTTCATTCTTTTTAGTGACTTTTGCAAATCTTCCCAAAACAGGAATGACATCATCTTTTGCAATACCTTGAAGAAGTCGAGGAGCAGAACAAAGACACTGAAGAGCAGCACCAAAAGTTGAAAGGAATGAACCAACAAGAAGAACCCATTTACTTGGCCAAGCCAGTTCTGCGACAACCATCCCACCATTCAATGAAAGACCATATTTATCACGCAATAATTCAGGAGAAATAGCAGCACCAAATACAAGCGCCAAAGAAAAATAAACAAAAGATGTTGTTAATTGAGCAGCAATTGTACCAGCAGGTATTGAACTTCCAGGATTTTTTAAATCTCCACTCATATTAGTTCCAGTTAAGATACCAGTTACAGCAGGGAAATAGATTGCAAGTAAATGGAAGAAAGTTGTTGAATGATCTTGAAAAATTTCAACTGCACGATTTGCAAGTTTACCAGGAAGATATTCATCATGTCCAGGATAAAGTGATCCAAGATTGCCTACAAGAAATGAACGTTAAATAACCATAACGATAAGAGAAAGAAAGAAACTTACTGATAAGAGCATCAGAGGCAAAACCAGGGAAACCTGATTTACATTCAATGAGATTGGTGTCTGTCCAATTGTACTTGCTTAATTCACCCACCAAAGCACTAAAACAAATGCAATGAAAGTAAAAGAAAAAAGTATTCGAAAAACCTACGAATTAGAAGAATTACAGTATAAACACATATCAGAGATATCAGCTGCTGGAGGCATGAAAATTGATGCTTGTAATAAATGTTCACCATAAAGGCAAATATTTTGACCAGCATTAGGATTTAAGGTTTTTTCTACTCCACCAGCATAACAAGCCAAAATTGAGATGACAACAGTAACAAGAGAAACAGGAGCAAGCATTTGCACAAATCGAACTCCCATTGCAACAATACCAAATTCCAACAAAAGTAAAAGGGTAGCATAAATCCGCAAGTTATGAGACATCATTCCTAATACACCTGTTTCAGTTTGAACTTCAACGCCACCAATTGTAAGCCATGGAAAAATGTAAAGCTAAAATAATTACAGTATTAAAAATTAACCGAAAAAAATTCAAAGGTCTTACCAGTAGAATTTCAACGCCACCAACAAGATACATAGCTGTTGCAACCGTATTTGCAAGATAAAACAAAATACCAACAGCACTACCAAATTCAGGACCCAAATTTCTTGATATCATAAAATAAGCACCACCACCTTCAATGACACCGTTTGTTGCAACCGCGGATACACTAATACATGTCAAGAATGTCTGAAAATAAGTCAAGCATGAACAAGATACAAATGAGTTTAAAAAAAAGAATAACTTACACATAAACAACAAAGGAAGAGCATCAAAAATGTTCCTCCAAGACCCGCAACTCCCACACACCACGAAAGACGAATAAACATTGTAACACCAAGAATATGTTGAATTGTAGGAAGATAAACTCCTAGCATAACTCCAAGATTAGCCTTAAAAATATTATTACACTTAAGAATCTCAAGCAGTAATTGTCACCTTTTTCTTTTTACTTTCTTCACGTTCCAGTGGTCCAGGAGTTGTGTATCCTTTGAAATATTGGCTAACCAAAGTTGCTGAGGATTCATCGAAAAAAGTGCCTTCGAATGCATCTTTAATTTCTAAAAAATGGCAATAACAAAGAAATAAAAATGATTACAGAAGGAAAAGTGCAGAAGTAAAAATAAAGAAAAAGCTTACTATCACAAACTTCACTCGGAATATTTTTAACTTTAGATGTTATAGATTTTTTAGATTGTAAAGATGTAGAGTGTAAGGATTTAATTGGTAAAGATTTATTAGAAAGTTGATCTGGCATTATCAGTAATGTTAAATTTTATTATTCAAGCATTGCATAGAAAAAAAGAAATTGAAAAAAAAGTGATTGCAAAATAAAATGTTTCAAAAGCGAGTGTGGACACGCGCACCGTCCGTCATTCCAAGGACCAGTGGTCAAAAGTTCGAATTCATTCTGGCGTTTTTTTTTAAACTTTTGTTACCGTTAAAATGAAATACGAATGTTTTTCCTTTCATTAAATAAATGCCAAAATTGTTAAAAAGTATTTTTTACTAAAATTGATAACAAATTTATGCAAAACATTAATTTCTAATTTTATGGTTTAAAAATTTTTTTGTTGTTTTTCTTTCATTTTTTATAAAAAAAAGATAAAATTTATAAGCTTTTAAATTTCAAAGCAATTTTTTTGATTTTTAAAAATAATCAAACTTAGATCATTGATCGATTGATCAAAGCGTTTTTTAAAAGTTACTCATTTTTTAAATCATTGCAAAGCTTTAATGTTTACAAGAGGGTTAAAACAGTGTGCAAAATAAAAAATGGGTTGTGTATTGTGAAGGAAGGAAAGAAGGTAATTTTAAAAATGGAAGTATCTCTTTGTCTATTTGCTTTGCGAAAAAACATATTCAATAAAATGAAGAAAATAAATTGCATTAAATTATTATAGATTTGCAAGTGGAGAAAGGTTAAACGCAAAAATTGGGGAAATAAAAATAATGTTAGTAAAAGCAACCGAACCGTATGGGGATTTTTCAGGAACTTTTTCTGGATTCACTGTTAATAGCGTTGAATCATTATTATGATGATTAATAGAATTTGTATTTTGAGTATTTCCATTTAATAATTTTGTTTCATCCACTGGGGTTACAACCAGTTTAACCATGATTTGTGTGTTACAAGTTTAATAACTAAGAAAAATAATAATACGTTAAAAACATAAGTTAAGTTTTTTTTTAGTTTTAAGCACGTAAATGAATACGACGGGGGGATCAAGATGATCTTTGAAAGAATTTTCAGGAAGCTTATAGAACAATAAAGAAATAAAACAAAAAAGAGCAATACGAGGCCAACGAGTAAACGACTAAATCTCTGAACGGTCTCATTGTTTCTCTACTTTAAGTGTTTCAAAAATGTTTGCGCACAAGTATATTTTTTTGAGAGAAAAAGGTTAAAGGGGAGAAGCAGGAGCAGCAGCAGCTGATAAAAAAAGTGGAAGCATAGACAAAAAAATAAAAGTTTGCTGCAGTTGAAAAACAAAAAGTCAGTCCCAAAGAAAAAAGGGGTCTTTCCCCAAAAAAGGGGAATTCGCTTAACTAAATGAAATGAAATATAGCACAAAAAAAATGAACTCAAATGGCAATGGTCACCACCAAAAAATAAAATAAATTGAAAGCAGTGAGGAAAGAAAATGTCACCAGTCAAAACTAACTAATATAAAATCGAAACCCTCTCCAATATATAACAAAAAAAACAAAAGAGACAAATGAGCAAAAGCCATCTGCAATACATATTTTTTTAACAAATAAAAAATGAATTTCAGGCTGTTGTCTTCTTTTAATTGACGGAAAAAAAGAAATTCCACGCAAAAACTATTTTTAGGGTTTTCTTGATACTAAAAAAGAATTTTGAGACTGTTTTTAATATTTTACAAAAAAGCGCGCTTTTTACATTCCCAGATCATCAACTGAGAAAAACTTTTTTTTTGGTTCTTGAGTGTTCTTCTTCCGCTTGCAAAAAATAGAGTAGTAGAAGACAGAATAAAATAAAAAGGGTGGAAAAGTGAAAAAGCAAGAAAAAAAAACATAAGCAAGCATTCGTCTGTTATGTATATTTTTTTGCAGCAAAGTGACAGCAGGCGGTCAGGCTCTTATTTATTTCGGTTTAAAAACACATTTTTGTTTTACCACACTCTTTTGCTGCATAAAAAGAAACGAACTCATCATTATACTTACCCCCTTCAGATCCATGCTTGGTGTCATAGTTGTTGCCATCACTGAAAAAGAAAAAAAACAAGCATAAATTTCTTCATTCAAAAAAAATGATTCATGTTTTTTCTTATTATATTTGTGGGAGGAGAAGGGAAGTTCATTTTCAAATAAAAAAATAAAAAAGGTGTTAAAAAAACTTCAGTATTTTTTTGATCGTAAAAAATTTTTTTAACATTGAGTATAGATTTATATGCTTCTTTTTTGCATCTTATTTTTTTTCTCTCTCTTTGATTTTTTTTCAATTTTGATAAGCAATGATAACTTACACATTATTGTCAGAGGGCTGCTGCCCGGAACTGTCAGCCACTTTTTTCCGCATAAATGTTTTGCCAAATTGGCCGATCCTGAAAAAAACATAATAAAATGGAATTATTTATGGCTTTTTTGTTTAAAAGTTTATTATGAAACAAGTTTAAAAAAGGGGAATTAAAACGGAAGCGACGACTAAAAAGCTTATTGAATGTATTTTATATTCACTAAAGCCGATCATACACAAAAAAAGAAAAAAAAATGTACAATAAAAAGTTGACATTGATAAATGGTTTTGTTTTAGGAAATAATAACTTTAAAAAATTAGTGATGATTTCTTTTCTCTATTTCTCCCCTTCTTCTTATTATTAGGAATATAATGGCGTGGAAAATAATATAATATATTGATACATTTTTGATGCGCAAAGACCTATGTCCGAGCTATCATCATCATCAATGGGGTGGTGAGGGTGGTATTGGTAGCAGCCACAAAATGTCGCGGAACATTTTTTTTTGGTTTTTGGGGGAAAATGTTGTTGTTTCGCAGGGTATTAGTGACGCTCTTGCGCACCGATCGCCTTGCTCTTGATTGATAACAACGACAACAAAAAATGAAAGGATTTTTTTATAATTTTTTTTCGATCGGTTAATTTACATTTGTTTTATTTTGTTAGTACGGTTTAAGTACAATCTTTAGAGAAAAAAGCAGCTTTTCAATGATACTTTTTCCGCATTTATGATATTTTAAAAAGTTGGCATTTGAATAATATCCCCTATCCTTTTTTTCTTACCCAAATTTCATAGCACATTCTTAATTAATAAAGACTTTAATCGTGAAAGAAGAAGTTTAATGTGCATGAAATAATATATAATTGTTTTTAGAGATGATGAAGATGATCAATTAATTGATGAGCCATATTATTATCACCAACCCCCCTTTTCTATGTGTCTATCTCTTTCTTCTTTCTCGCTTATATTTTTTTCTGCGCGGTTCGATTGATCTATCTAATAATGAACGTGCAGTATTTGGAAGTTCGATCAAAAATTTATGATAAATAACTTTTACCGGAAGTTTTTTTTTAAAATTATCCACAAAAAAGAGTATCTTTAAAAATATGCAAAATATTTCTTACCTTTCTTCACCAGGTGTTTCATCACCACCTCTTGGCATAGCTGCTGCTGCCGCCGCTGCATTACTGTCAGTCATTGTTGTTTCGTCACTTTTTCCACTAAATGAATTTCTTTTTGAGATCTTTTTGAAGTTTAAATAATAATAATAAGGGAAGAAGAGACTTACGCTTGAAGGCGCTTCTTGAACTGCCTAAAAATTCCAGCCATTATTGAAAAATGTTTTTTTAAATATCTTTTCCTTTAAAATAAAAAAGGAAAATTCACCAAAAAACGGAATCAAAAAAATTCATAAAAATGAGACTTGAACAAGAAGAAAAATAAAAAAAACGGTTTAACTTTTTTGTTTTATGCTGTTGTTTCGGCCATAAAATTTCGCGAAAATCACACTAAACTTTGTTATTATAATCCTTGTTTTATATATCAAATATAAAAGTTGATTTGAATATTTACGCTTTTGTCCAGGAATATCAGATCAAAAAACAATAATCACAAACAGAACTTTCTATACATGTTTGAATTTTGATTTATTCATTAATAATTGTATTTCTTTTTGCATGCATGTGTGTGTGTGTGTCTATTTTTTTTAATCGAGGAAAAAAGGCTGCTTATGTGAAAGTAAAAATTACAGACTAATTTTATATGCAAAATGGTTTTCTCTCGTTGTTCTTTTTTTATTATTCTTCAACTAAAAGGCAATCAAAATCATCGAGAACACGAACAAGTCCGGGACGGGCATTAATATTTGGCAATTGTTCAGGATGTAAAGATTTTACACGATATTTTTTAAATAATACAGTTAAAATTAGCAGTAATTGCGGTTTTGCAAGTGCTTCCCCGAGGCAACTTCGTTTTCCAATTGAAAATGGTTTGAGCAAAGGATGTGGAGCAAATTCACCTAAAAAAATTAAAAAAATTAAAAAAAAAATCAATATTAATCAAATTTTACCAGTTAAAGGATTCATATGTCTCTCTGGTTCAAATTTTATTGGATTTGGAAAATGAGAAGGATCAAGATTAAAGCATGCTAATTGTGCAATAACGCATGTCCCAATTTCAAAGGCATGATTTTCAATGACAGTGGGTTCAAGAGTTTCATGAATCAATGATAGTGGAATTACATTTGCTAATCTATGAACTTCCTGAAATATAAAGTAGCAAAAAATTAAAAAAAACTCAAAGATATACCTGCACAAAAGCATTTAAATAATTCAGCTTTTTTAGGTTAGCTACAGTAACCTCATCATGGAAATCTTGCAATTCTTTTTTAAGTTTTGTTTGTACTTCTTGATTATGAATTAAATATAAAACTGCAAATTGCAAGGTTGTTGTAACAGTTTCAAATCCGGCTGCCCAAAGATCATAACAAGCAATAACAAATTGCCAATATTCAAATCCTTGCCCAGAGTTCTTTTCCATTTCAGCCAAGAAGCAATCAACATAATCATTTTCTTCTTTATTTCCATTTATTCGTTTTTCTTTATGCAATTTTATATGATGTTCCAAAAAATTAATAAAGACATCATTGTATTTTGCAGCACGTTTTACACCAAAATCTTTAATGACTTTTTTTGAAAATAAATGTTTTGAAAATTAGAACAAACCATAAATCTTAAATTTTTCCAACCAAATAAGCCATGGCATCACTTCTAAAAGCATCCAACTTGGTTTATACCAATCCATGAAAACATTCTCAACCGCAATTTTTAAACGCATTATTTCATCGTTATCTTTTAAAATTCCACCAAAAACAAGTTTATGCATAATATTGGCATTTGCAACCTTTAAAAATTAAATTGATTTTATTGATTTCGAAATGGCAAAAAGTAAAAGTTTTGATTTTTAAAATATACATTTGATCAAAGAACAATCAAAAATAGATTTTTGAACTTTTAATAAAATAAGTAATAATATAATAATTTATGTATTTTAAAAATTGACTTACAGAAAAAATTCTTTTAGTATTTACTTGGGTTGTGTAATTATTTCTTTGTAGTTCTTGTTCAATGGATTCCTCAATGTGATAAATAATAAAGGGTTCAAGTTCTGATCGGCCAAATCCAAAATTTTTTAATGTTTGAAGGGCAAATCGTCTTTGTGGTTTATAAATATCATTTTCATTTAACATTAATCCATAATTACCTTTGAATAAAATATCCATAATCGATGAACGGGGTCGTCCAGCAAAAGTCTAATTTATGAAAGATGTTTAATTATTTTAAAGACAAAGAAGAAACACCTCTCCTGGTTTGCCAAAAGTTGCTTCCATCAACTTTCCATCCGATAAAATAACAATGGGTTCAGGTAACCAAATTGTAAAAATTTTACCGAATTTATCTCTCCATTCATTGAGTGTAAGTTCGGGAGCATTAATATTTAAATTAAAAATATTGCCAACAAAAGGGTACGGATATGGTCCTGTAACTTTTCAAGTTCAAAATTACACATTATCTATGATCTCACCTTTTGGATATTTTCTTCTACGTCTTTCATGATTTATAAAAAGATATACAAAAACCGTACCAAAAAGTATCAACAAACTTAACATTTTTTAAAAACAACAAAACAAAATAATGTTATAAAATGTGTTTTAATTGATTTTATGCTTTTTTTTAAAATGAAGACAACAGGTTTTTTTACACTTACATCGATAACAATTAAAGACAAAACTATTAGACGCGATGTATAACTGTCCTTCTATAATTTTTTCTTAAAAGTAAAAATTGGTTGTGATAGTTATAGTTTGCAAACGTGATTTATTTACTTTTTTGTTTTTAAAGACAAATAAAAGAAAATTTGCATCAAATGCTTTTTTAAAAAACTCAAATTCAAATAACGTTTTTTTCATCGACTTTGCCGTTGTATTGACTGCATTCATTTTTTTTGGGAAAAAAACACAGAAATAACATTTCTCCCACGGGTTCAATTTCAATGATTCCCAAGCGCAAGAATATCTCAATGCCACTGTCGACAGATGCTTTTTTTCTGCCGTTGCTTTAACTTCATCTGGCTTTGCCTTTCTTTTTTTTTCAACGTTCTTCTGATAGCTCTTTTTGCCAACTTTTGAAACGGAAGCATCGGATGAACAACGGATATCTCAATTTGCCGCAATGCTTTGACAACATCAACTAAATAGAAGAAGACGAAGATAGAAGAAGCTTTTTCTACTTCTCCTTTTAAAGCAGTGCTCTGCGCATTCAAAAACTTTTATTTTTTTGAAGTCTTGTTTAGCCGCGCCCATTTTTCCCATGAAACTTCAGACAAGCCTTTTTTTTACCATCCACAACCCCCGAGGGGTGAAAAACAAAATAAGAATAGCAAAAGCAAAAACTTTTTTTCCCAACATCTGAAGGAGTATGAAATATCTCCAGTAGTACAAGCTTATCCCCACACACATAAGAAAAAACAAGAGATTTTTCCACGATGTATGACGCCATCATCAGAAGTCTTCCTCTTTTTTTTTTTATCTCATAGACAATTCAGATTTGAAACATCTTTCTTTCCCCCTTCTTTTTTTCTAAATGTTACATTTTTTTCAAGAATTGAAAGCTTTTGTTGCGGCTTTTTTCCACTTTGCTTTATCCATCATTTTGGTATCATCAATATATTTTTTCTCCCGTTTTGTTAACTCGCAAATATATTTTTCTGTTTTTATAAATTCCGCTTTTAGAATTTAATTTTGATATAAAAAAGACTAATTTTAACCAAATTGATAAAAGGATAGGATATACAGTAATTCAGCAAATTTTTGTCGCAGCCCTTTTTTCTTTTTCTAAATGGCACACGCCAATGTTTATCAAAAAAATTTTGATACGGAAAAAAAGTTTTTTTTTCGTGTTGGTGGTAATCGACAGATAACCAAATTTAAGGAACGATTTTTGAAGCGGTTGAACAAAACTCAATTGCATGTTGGCTTTAACAACAAAAAAATAAACGCGCAAAAGGCATCCCACAAAAAATGCTAAACGAAACGGAAACTCAATTTAAATTGTGGGACCTATAATTTTTTGGGAGCAAAAAAAACTTGTGGAAGAAAGACGGAAGCGACCGGTAGTAGTCGTCAGGATTCTGTGTTTTTTGGCTTCTTGGGCAACAGTCTGTCATTTTTTTTGGATTTTAGAACTTCCTTCGGTTTTATTTATTTACATTTATTTTTTTGTGAAAATTGGAGATTCCGTTAAGCTTTTATTTTTTTAACGACGCATCATTTTTTTTGCTTTGCTTCCAAGCTTTAAGACGAGAAAATTGGCATCATTGGGAGTAAATTTTGGAAGCATTTTTACTCAATCTTAGGAGAAGAGAAAAATATTATATTGCATTTCAATCTTTTAACCATTTTATTTCACGACTTTCTCTAAGACTGATACTACTGTAGTTAGACAGATATATGACTGTCTTCTTTGTGGTCCCGAAAAAAATATATTACAGATTTTGATTGTTAAAATAAATATTTTGTTGTGTGAAATTCGAAACCTTTTTGCCTTTTTTTTACTGTTATTCGAGTATTAGAGTGTTGAAAAAATAAAATGAATTGGTCTCATCCGGCTTTTCATCTTGCACTTGAGTCATTCATTTCATGGTAGTATAAAAATGCTAAATCACCGTTTTTTTTTATTCTTCTTCCATCTTTTTTTGCTTCATATAGATAGATATATTTTTTTAACTCATATTTTGAGTTCATGAAGCGAATGAAACAAACAAAAGCTTCAAGAATAAGAAGAAGAAAAAAGAAAGAATTATGTTAAGACTTTTAGAATTCTGTTTTTCACTTCTTCTTTTACAAATAAAGAAGAAGAAGGCTCTCAGAAAGATATTCAATCAACAAGCCTAATTTGTCCTTCTTTTTTTTTCTTCATCGTCAACTTTTTTTCTCCTCTTCCTTATCCATAACAAGCATCCGCGCGCCTAAATTTTTCTTTCTTTTCCTGCTTCTTTACGCCTTCAACAATGCCATCCAAATTACCGGTTGCTTTCAACGCCAATATATTTTCAGAACAGAAAATATATACTTGAGAAAGGCTTCAGAAAAAAAAAGAAATAAATTTGTTGTTAAAAATTTTGACGAACTTGCATTTTGCAATTTTTTTAAGTTTCAAAATTGTTAGTTTTTTTTAAAAAAATGTGAGAGAGATATGTAATTTCAAGAAAGCAACAAAAATGATTTCTAGATTTTCAAAAAAGGCAACACATCAATTTTTTTCTTCTTTTTGATATATATTCATAAAGTTCATCAAAGATATATGTTCCAATTCTTTTCCAAAAAAGTAATAACAAAAAAGAAAGTTTTTTTTTTAAAAAAGTTCTATATCCGTTCTATGTGGGGGGATGCATATAATATCTATCTATCTTTCTTTGTAAAAAAAAAGTCAAAAGAAAAAAGAGGCATTCAAGAAATATTTATGAATCTCAGTGACAAATATGAAAAGAGACGAAATATGCGTGACTAAACCTTAACAGGAGAATTTTTAAGTTTCATAGAAGAAAAAAGACAGATTCTATTCATTAGAGCTTTTTTTTCTAGCTCCGGTATATTTGGTGTCTGAGCAGAATATTGTCGGCATTTTGTAAAAAAGTCACTAAGCTTTTTTTTGATATATATCTGTCTAGTGGTTTCAAAGTGGTACTTTTAAGAAGGAAAAAAGAACTTGGGGTTGTAATTGGTACTGAGAATTTTTTTTTTAAATTTTATATTTTTAACAAAAAAATATAGCATGTGCTAAGATACATTTTTATTTTTGTCGTCGTTGTCGTCCACCTTGGTAGCAAAAAATAATAATTTTTAACAGAAGGCATTTCCATCTTGGAATAGAATGTTTTTTCTATGACAACTAATGTAAAATGGCGCCATCTTTGTGGACAATGCCCTCCTTGAATACCAACTGATACATCTTTATCCCCCATTTGAAGACCTTCTGACATGCGTCCTTCTTTCATTTTTTAAACCTTAAAATTATGGCATTTTATTATATGTGATTCAAAGTTTTTTTATGAATGGAATCTTTTATTAATTTAAATATTTCGTGTATGATGAAAGCGTGGAAAATTATTTCTTTTTTAAATAAAAAAAGTGGTAAATAATTATGTACTTTTTTAAGGTTGTTCTCACTGTTGCTGCTGTAAACCTTCATATTTTTCTTTGGTCTTCTTCTTTTTTTTCACATTGCCGTATACGGCATATTATAATACCAAAGGTACAGTTTTATTTATAATCAATATTTTGAAAATAAAAAACACATAAACAAAATTATATCCATTTATACAGTATCACTTCTTTTCTTGATTTGTTTCTCCAATATTTATATGTCTTCTCTTATTCTTCTTTAAAAACTACAATTCCAAGTGCTTCTTGCTCGCTGATTCAAAGTTTACCTCGTCTCTTTATTAAAAGAAAGGTTAGTCGAGGCGCGTGTACTGTATTTTTGTATTTTAATTAAAAATCAAAATTTATTCCTAAATTGATATATTTAATCCTTTAATAAGACTAACATTAGCTTTTAATTAATTAATTTTGCTGCTTAGGAAAGGAAACAGTAACACAGTCATTTTTTTTTCCAGTGTTTCCTTTGTAAAAAAGATAGGATTGATAAAATCCGAGATAGCAAAAACTAGGATGCCTTTTTAGAAAGTTTAATCAACCGCTCATCAGCAATTTTTTAGGGGAGAAAAAATATATAAATATATTCTTGATGGAAAAGCATTCAGTCAGTCACTTTTTGTTCATCTTCCCCGATACGTCAGTCTCGAGGGGATGAACAAAAAATCTTTTGCCGTAATGGAGACTTTTTCTTTTTCTTCTTCTTGTTATATTGTTGCAGTTTTGCAATGAAAAAGTTGCCTTGTTCTCGCGCCATCGTTTCGCTTAGACACGCACAATGGGGTTTTTTGGAAATTGGCTTGGGTGGGCCTCAAAAAAGAAGATGCTTTTTAAACTTCTAAAAGGCAAAAAAGAAGAAGACGAAGAAAGTTTTAGAGAAAAAAAAACATTAAAGTTGAGGAAAAAAGGCGTTACTAGGTTAGTAGTGTTGAAAAGATACCGTTATTATGGAATAGGTTTTTTATGCCAAAAATTTTGACATCCTTGAGCTCGCCCTTTTCAAAAATTTTCATTTTTTTGTTTTGAATTTTTAGTAACTCTGTAACGGTTTATTTTTTCAGAAACCCTTTGATTGAAAAACAATTACTGTACATCTACAAAAATGGGTTATATAATACCAATAATCAATCGAGATTCTGATTGGATCCGTGATTGGATTGACAAACGTGCCAAAGAACCTGAAATGCAAAAGAAGCTTGTTTTGATAATTGTCTCGATTGCCCTTTTACTTGATAATATGTTATATATGGTTATTGTACCAATTATTCCAAAATATCTTCGAGATATTCATGCTTATGATGTTGAATTTATTGGATATCATAATGAAACTCTTCGCCTAAAAAATGGTACAATTGTTGTAAGAATGATTGGGGGAGAACTTGATTATTTGAATGAAGAAATCGAATTGGGATGGTTATTTGCTTCAAAAGCATTATTACAAATATTTGTAAATCCATTTTCTGGTTTTATTATTGATCGAATTGGTTATGAATTACCAATGATCATTGGATTAATTGTAATGTTTAGTTCAACAGCAATTTTTGCATTGGGTAAAAGTTATGGTGTACTTTTCTTTGCAAGATCATTGCAGGTTTGTGAAATCGTTATGAAATATACTTTTAAAAAACAATTTTGTTTAAGGGATTCGGTTCTGCATTCGCTGATACATCTGGGTTGGCCATGATTGCGGATAGATTTACAGAAGAAAGTGAACGATCAGCTGCACTTGGAATTGCTCTTGCTTTTATCTCTTTTGGTTGTTTAGTTGCTCCACCTTTTGGTTCTGTTTTGTACTCAATTGCTGGAAAGCCAGTTCCTTTTCTCATTCTTAGTTTTATATGTCTCATTGATGCTTTTATGGTTTTTATGGTAATTCAACCAAAGCCTCCAAGTGTTCGAACTGATGGAGGTGATCGACTTCAAGGTACTCCAATGTGGAAACTTTTTATGGATCCATTTATTGCTGTTTGTTCGGGCGCTTTAATAATGGCAAATATTTCATTGGCTTTCTTAGAACCAACAATTACGACTTGGATGGCTCAAACAATGCCAGAAACACCTGGTTGGATGGTTGGAATGATTTGGTTCCCGCCTTTCTTCCCTCATGTTTTGGGTGTATATGTTACTGTCAAATTACTAAAAAAATATCCACAATATCCATGGTTATTTGCTGCAGTTGGATTAGCAATGGAAGGCATAAGCTGTGCAATTGTACCATTTATGACATCTGTGGTACAATTGATCATTCCATTATCAACAATTTGTTTTGGAATTGCATTAATTGATACAAGTTTATTACCGATGCTTGGATATCTTGTTGATACTCGACATGTTAGTGTTTATGGTTCCGTCTATGCTATTGCAGATATCTCATACAGTTTAGCATATGCCTTTGGTCCAATTATTGCTGGAGGGGTTGTTCATAGTATGAGTTTTGTTGCTCTAAATATGTTAATTTGTTTCTTAAATGTCTGTTATACCCCAATGATTTATATGCTTCGAAGAGTTTATGCTTATGATAATCTTGATGATTCTGCAAAAGCTAAAGCCAATGAAATAACTGCTCCAAGTATGAATCAATTACAATCGGAAGAGCTTGATGGATATGGTTATCAACAAACTGATGCAATGAATAATGGAGATTATGGATATCAACAAAGTTATGGAACCCTTGAAGGTTCAAATGGTTTTGCAAATCCACATGCAAATACTCAAAAACATTTTGATCCACTTAATCCATCCTGGTGATACAAAAATTTTTGTCTTTGATCTCTTTCTTTTTACTGTATCTATGTATAGTTGTCTCTCAGCTTTAAATTTATTTAGCTAATTAGTATTATTGTTGAAACAAAGTATTTTTTTGAAGATTTATATACAAGAATAAAATAAAATTATACAAAATTATAAAATGAAAATAGTTTCAAATTTAAATAAATCAAACATTCCAGCTTTCATAAAAGTTTTCAAGTGAATCATGCTGTCTCCAGATGATTGGTATGAGGTATGGTTAAACTATTTTTTTCTATGGCCTTCTCTAAAACATTATGTTTTTGGCAAAAAAATAGAAAATGCTTTGTCTTTTTCTAATTATTGAACAAAATAGCCTTGCAACACGAGTTCTTTTTTGCTTTCTTTTTTTTGCTAATTACATTGATGCGTTTCCCAAGAGTCATAAAGTAGGGCTTCATTACACTATTCTATCTTTTTAAGGAGTTGTATGTAGAAAAATATGTGGCATCGGAAGCATTTCAAAAAGATTGCTTTCTTCGTAGTTTAAAAGCTACACAAAAAATACTGCTTAAAGAAAGATTTTTTTTATTAAGCAAAGTTAAAATTGTAACTGTGTTGCTTTTCTTTTTAATTTGATAAAAAAGCATTTGTTTGCCTTTTTTTTGTTGTTTCAAAAAATGTTATTTTGATCTAGTTTATGATCACTTTCAAAATGTTTAAAATTCAAAATTTATTACATAATTTTATTAAAAATCAAGCAAAACAATTTTTTTATTACCGTAATATTGCCAAGGTTAATAACGCAAAGTTGCCAAAAAGTATTAGAATATTTTGTAAAAATATTATTGAATTTTTTAGAAAAGGCTACCAAAGCCACCTGTGCCATCATTGTCACATACATTCTCACGATATTTGGAATATGCATCTGCAATTGCTGCAGATGACAAACAATTGGAGGATACTGCTGAGCATGTTTCGGAATTTCTTACAAACGGAACAAAATTTCAAGATCGTTTGTTAGAACTTGCAGAAAAAGCACCGAATTGGGTTAATTGTTTTTGGTTGCCTGAAATGTATTTAAAGCCACGGTATCCTCTTACATTATATTCAAATCCAGCTTATGTTTTTCCAAAACAAAATTTTCAAACTGAAGCTGATTGTTTAAAGTATGGAATAAAAAATTATTTACTTTTGAATAAAATAATAACATAATTTAGATATACAGCATGGTTGATTCGTGGAATCCTTGAATTCAAAGATACCATTGATAATCGGCTTACGGAAAAAGAATTTGTTGATAAAGATCGTACAATTCCAATGTGCATGGATCAATATGATCGTTTATTGACAAGTTATCGGCAAGCTGTTCATGGTGAAGATGTTTTACTTCGAAGTCCTGTAAATGAGGATGAACATATTATGGTAATGTGTCAAAATCAAGCTTTTGCAGTTGCTGTAAAAGTTAGAGGTCATCTTTTGGCACATTCTGAAATCTTTTATCAATTAACTCAAATTGCTGAATCTGCCCGAAACAGAAGTAAAACGAATGTTGCCCCAATTGCTGGTGCAACTGCAGGAGAAAGAGATTTGGCAGCAGATTTCTGGGCACAAGCAAAATTGGGTAAATTCATTTCACAAATTTGAAACCCAAAATACTAATATATTTTCAGATCCAATGAATCAAGAATCATTAAATATTGTAACAAATTCAATATTTTCTGTTTGCTTAGATTTAGATCCATGCCCAGAAAATAAAAACATTTCGAATGAAGGACAATTCATTTTACATGGATATGGAAGCAATAATGCAGGACTTAATCGATGGTATGAACATACTATTCAAGTAAGTTCTTTTTTAATAAAATTAAAAAAGTTCATGACTTTCAAAAAAGGTCTTTTTAGCTTGTTGTTGCCATAAATGGAACAAATGGCTTATGCATTGAACATAGCGTCGCTGAAGGAATTGTCATTATTAAAATGGCGGAACATGCTTTACGTTTTGAAAAAGAACAGCGCACAAAGAAACCGGTTTGAAATACTGTATTAGATAAAAAAGAAACATAAATTTTTATAGATTTCTTCACCAAAGCTAAAGATTAAGCCTCGTAGCTTACGTTGGCGTGTCACAACAAAAATGTATGAAATTCTTGCAAAACAAATTGCAATTTTTGATGAGTTAGTTTACAAATGGTTTTTGCAGTTTTAAAGTCAACCACTTTTAGATTAGCTGGTGATTTGGAACTTGTTCATACAGTTTTCTCTGACTTTGGTAAAGAGAAAATAAAATCATACCGTGTAAGTCCAGATGGATTCGTACAACTTTCAATGCAGCTTGCACATTATCGGTAAAGATAGTCATACATTTTATTTACATTAAACAATTCAATTTATAGCATGTATAATCGTGTAGTTTCAACCTATGAAAGTGCATCCATTAGACGATTTTGTTTAGGCCGAGTTGATAATATCCGATCTGCAACTCCTCAAGCATTAGAATGGGCAAAGGCAATGGATTGCCCGAGAATTCCATTTGTAAGTTCTTGTTTCTTAAATCTAAAGTTGGTTTTAAAAAGCATTTACAGAAGGATAAAATTCGTTTATTCAAAGAAGCCACAATTAAACAAGCTATGGTTACCAAAGAAGTCTGTTTTTGTGATATTTTATATGTATATTAGTCTATTGGATACTTTTAGAACATTACTGGATATGGAATTGATAATCATCTCTGTGCTCTTAGTACAATTTGCGCGGAAGCTGCCAAAAAGAAAGAAATCCCAAAACAATTTGAAGTTTTTTCTGATCAATTATGGTATGATACAATGCGATTTCCATTAAGTACTAGTCAAGTAAGCTGTTAAATGCAAATTGTATAATCTAAATATTAAAGAATTTAGGTTACAACTTCATCAGACTTTGATAACTCTTATCTTTGTTATGGTCCAGTTGTTAAAGATGGCTATGGAAATGCATATAATATTCAAAGCAATAAAATAATATTTGCAACATCAGCTAGAAAATCTTATCGACATACCGATGCCGCAAGATTTGTCAATGAAGTTTGTAGAGCATTAAGAGATATGTCAAATTTGATTGAAAAAGCATTTATGGAAACAAAATAATAATTTTATTTATATAATCAATAATTAATCTTTACATTATTTTTATATGTGCAATCAATTTTCAAACGATTAACAATAGATTTAGAAAAAAAATTTATTTATACATAAATCAATAGAATAGAATTTTTTGTGTAAAAAGTACTAAACCTTTTTTTTGCAAAGTGAAAAGAAACAATAAAATGCAATTATAATTTATTGTCTATAAAACTCTTAAGACTTTGTATGTGTAAAAGTGTAAAATAAATTTTAGAGAATACGGCTTTTAAAGTTGACAAACTATTTTCTTTTTTAAACAAAAAGTTTTGAATCAATTTAGTTGCTTTAGTTTTCTGTTTGTTTTTGATAAGACTAAAATTTATGTATAAAAGGTCATCAAAACAGAGTTGTTAAGGCTGTGTTCATTGATCGAACAAGAAACGGCTGGGTTACGCGGAAGTGAAAAAAGCTTATTTTTTGTCTTGTTGTTTTTAATCAATTTTATTTATAACTTTTCTATTTTCTTTTACTTCTAATTAATTGAAAAATTAAAAATGTTAAAAACATTTGTATTACTGTTATCCTTTATTACTGTTTGCCAGAGTGTTAAAATTTTAATTTATAATCCTGAATATGCATTTGCAAGAAGTCATCGATATTTTCTTGGAGATTTATCAGATGTTTTGGCAGAAGCTGGGCATACTGTGGTATGAATATTTACATATACCAAATCCTTTTATTATATTATTTAGGTAATGTATCAACCACATTTTGATGCAGATACAAATATTACAGGCTCTAAAAGTGATAAAGTTCAAGTTTTTACAAGAGCTTCTGAGCTTGATTTAAGATTACCTGATTTTGTTGAACAAATTTGGACTGCTGATGAATCAATTTATGAATCAGAAAAAGTTAAAATAAAGCTCTTAATTTACAAAACACATATTGTTTTTTCAGGTAATGAATGAACTTCATGAAATGTTTGGAAAAAACTGCAAAAGTAATTTTTAATGTAAAAATTTTGAAAAAATTACCAAAAAAACTTTTTAGATCAATTAAAAGATGCAAACCTTATGGAAAAATTAAAGAATGAAAAATTTGATCTTGGATTTGCAGAACTTTTTGATCCATGTGGTTTTGCCGTGTTTGAGAAAATTGGGTTAAATAAATACATTACTGTATTTACCATGGGACTGTATGATAGTATTTCAAATTTATTAGGGATTCCACAAACAACATCTTATGTTCCAAGTAATTTTTGCTTCAAACAGCACTAAACTTATTGTTCAAAAATATTTAGCTGGATATGGAGGTGTTTTACCAAAAACTGATTTCTATGGTCGATTACAAAATGCCATTGGAACATTTATTACTTGGTCAACAGATATTTATAGAGATATGAAATTTTCTGAAGCTATTCATGAAATTGAGAACAAACATATTTCAGTTTATGTAAGTTGTGAATCAGAAGATTATTTTTTAAATAAAATTTGTCATAGGACAAAGCAATCAATGCTTCGTTTATTTTCTCAAATGCTGAAGAACATTTGGATTTTCCAAGACCAACGTCTCATAAAGTTGTAAATATTGGAGGTTTTAATTTAAAAGAAAATGAGCCATTGAATGAAGTTGGTTTTTATTTAAATAAATTATATTAAAGATTTTTTTTAGAAATTTAGTAATATGGTAAATAAGGCTTCAAAAATTGTATTTGTTTCGTTTGGCTCAGTTACCCATTGTTCACTGATGCCACAAAATTTGAAAGAATCCTTATTTGAAATGTTTCATACTTTTCCACAGTATACATTTTTATGGCGCCACAATAAACCAGAAACTGAAGATCTTCAAGGACTAAAAAATGTTGTTCTTGAAGAATGGTTTCCACAACAAGAAATTTTGGGTGCAACATTTGTTTATTTTTCATTATATAATAATAAACATTTTCAGGACACCCGAAAACTGTTGCTGTCATTACCCATGCAGGTTTAAATTCAGTTATTGAAATTGGATATGCAGGAATTCCAGCAATTGCATTCCCAATTTTTTGTGATCAATTCAAAAATTCACTTTTATTTGAATACCGTAAAACTGGAATTGCTTTGAACAAAATGAATATCACAAAAACCACATTCGTTGATGCCCTTCAAAAAATTACCACTGAAGAATCATTTAAAATAAATGCACAAAATTTGGCAAAAATGATTAAATCAAAGCCAATGTCAGCAAAGGATCGAGTGCTAAAATATGCTGAATTTGCAGCGGAATTTGGTGAAATGGATAATTTAGATTTATATGGTCGTCATATGAATACATTACATTTTTATAATATTGACGTATATTTGTTTATTTTTACTGTTTTGATTGCTATTCTGATATTTACTGGGATTACTATTTTTTACATGTTTAAAATATGTAAAACAGCAGTAATTAAACCAAAAACTGATTAGCTTTTTGAAATAAAATTAAAAATTTAAGTTAAACTTTTTCATTAATTTTTTACTCCAGGAATTTCACTGTTAAAAAACATGTTGAGCGATTCTTTTAACAAAAAATGTATTAAACAAACAAAAACAATAATTGATAATTAAAATTTTATTTAACACGTTTTTTTCGAACATTGTTACAAATATAAATAAATTTTTATAATATAAAAAATTGCCCGATTTTATCGAAATTTTGGCGTTTATGGCGTTTTTCATAGAAGTTTTAAAGATTTAAGCAGAAGAAAAATGTTTTAAAGAAATAAATTTGAATAATCGAAAGATACGGGGAATTTGATACTCGTTTCACGGCGATAGCAATTTAAAAATATCATTTAAAAAAATTTATAAATATCCATTTTTTTATGCTTTATCATTGGAATGAACCGGCACTTCAACAAGTTGGAGACTTCGACAAAATTTATTTGCGCATTCACTATGATCCATTAATTGAATGCGTTTTGGATGAGCAGGACATTGTCGTTGAATGCGACCAAATAATTCTGTTCCGCATCTTAAGAAAGAAAAAAAACTAAATAAGTCTCTTTAAAAAAGCAAAAGTGCTGCTTACCGTTGACAAACAATCATCATGTCATCTCTTTCACAAATGCAATCTTTTGGTGGTTCACTACTTGCTTGTTTAATAAGATGTGGATGGAATTCTGGAGAGAATGCCGGCTGATATGGAGGCCGCATAGCAGCCGCAGGAGAAAATCTAGGACCACCTCGTCGAGGAACAATATATTGCGGTGCCAACGGTCTACTGTAATAAAATCTTGGTGGACGCATTGGTGGAGGGCCTTGTGGGAATATTGCTGGAGGATAACTTGGACGATTTCCACGAGGAAAACGTTGTTGTTGTTGTTGCTGCTGTTGTTGATTTCTCATTGCAGCTGGGATAAATTCTTGATAAACTGCTGGATCCATTGAAAATCGAGATGAACCCGATGAAGAGGGTAACTGTTGAACATTCATTGTGTACAAAAATTTTATAAAATAGCAGCACTAATAATGAAACCTTTTTTTACCATATATATGAGAGATCTGAAAAAAAAAGTATTAGAGGATGAGCAACGACTATGAGAAGGATGGATAAAAAACAAGTACATAATGCTTGACACCGAGAGAAAGAGAATTAGAGTAACAATTACGAAAGACAAAAAAACACATTGAAAAAGCTTGTCTGAATTGGTTTTTCAACAAGTGTGACAATGATTTCTCGCTTAGTTCAAAAAAAAGAATCAATATGCATTTTTAAATGGTTGGTTGATGATGTGGAACATACATCAATAACAAAAAAAACTTTTTTAAAAGAAGATAATTTGCATAAAGATGATAATGTTTTATAAATATAGAAATAAATAAATACATCATCAACGAGAGAAACCCGTGATGAAATTTCATTCAATTAAAAGCGGGGGATAAATAAATAATATATGAAAAAAGGACAATGATTTAATAAATAGTAGTGGGCAAAAAAATATTTATAAAGATAAATCCTTTTCCACGAATAAATAAAAAAATCACTAAAAAATCTATATATGCCTGTGAGAAAGTCAACCTTTGATCAAACAAAGCAGCATCAAAATGAACGCAATAAAAAAGTGTTGAATGCCGTGTAATCGAACAGAACAAACTTTCACACACTTTAAGCACACTAAAGCTTGATGCTGCTCTTCATAACAGCAAGAATAACTTTTTCTACAAAAAGTCTATTTATGAAACTTTAAAAGACGGACATGTGTGAATTGCAAAGCTTATATTCCCCAAAATATATTTAAAATGGAACAGACATTTTTTTCTAATCAACATCAATCTTTTCTTGTTTTTACAAACTGCTTTTTAAGCGAGAAATGAAACACTTTAAAAGTTACACTAAAAGTTTTTAGTCTAAAACAAAGAAGAAAAAAAATGGACGATTCTTTTTGGGTGATAGCCGTTCGAACGCGTTCAAAAAAAAACGAAAAAAGACCAATGTTTCAGATCTTAAAGAAGGACAAGATTGAAACATTTCGAAAGAAAAAAAGGAACTTTTTTTGGGTTTTTTTATTTATAAATTGTTTTAAAAAAACGAAAGTTTTCATTTTTTTCTTTTTAGCAAAGAAGCGGAAAAATCAATCGATCAACAATCAAACAATCAACAACTCCAGCAAAGGCGATAGCGAAAAATGAAGACAAGACGTTGATGAGAGAAATGAAAGAAATAACACTCAAATTTCAATCCTTTTTGTTTAAAAATAATAAATAAATACGTAAGCCAATAAATAAAAATGAATGAAAAGCATATAAAAGTTTATTTGGTATTGCAAAAAAAGGTACGACTTCAAGAAAGTTTCGAAAGAAAATTTTTTTGCTATCAGTAAATCACTGATGCAAAAATGTACAAAAAAGTATTAAAAAAAATAACTTAATTATGTTAAAGGTAAAACTAAATGCTGCAAGATCAAAGACATCAATCAAATTATCTGACAAATTGCTGTTTTTTTAACACCTTCAATAAATTTTTTAAACGGTTATTTTAAAAAAAAGTGGACATTTCCTGTGCATCAACAATAGAAAAGAGAGAAAAAAATGTTGTTGCAATCAAACGCTTTACGCGTAATGAAAAAAAGGAACAAAACAAAAGGAAAAAAAGAATAGCGAGAGAAAAATTTAAAAAAAGGGGTACATTTGGATCTCCTCCCTAATCGCAAGTTCTGCAATCACAATTGCAAATAATACAAGAGAGCTTCTTCGACATACTTCTTCTTGTTATTGTTGTATATGTACAATATAAAAATAAAGGGAGATAGTGAATAGAAAAGAAGAGAGAGTGGACGTGAAACATCATCATCATCACCATCATCAACTGGAAGCAACAACAGTCAAGAGTGGCGAGTTTTTTCCCCCTTTCTTCTTCTATTTCATTTTATTGCTGGCTGCAAGCTGAGGGTGACATTAGGAAAAAAAGGTCAAATATAGAAAGAAAGAAAAAAAATGACAAGAAAGAAGAGGGGGGTAAGAAAAGGTAGGTAACGAGTGGATATTTGTGATATCGTTTCTGGCCTTGACCGGTCCGATAATAAAACTATGATTGAAATTAGAATAAAACTTTTTGATCGGAATTATTTTTTATTTATATGAAAATATCATAATTGAAAAACATTTTAATCAGATAGATTTACAAATTTAAAAATAAATTTGATTATTAAAGAATTAAAATTGATCCATTAAAAACATAATAATTTTAAATGAAAAAAAAAACAATCATTTCAATAAATTTGAATTTTTTTTCCAAAAAATACATAAATTCATGAAAGTTCTTTATGATAGTAGTTTTTTAATTAATAAAATCGGTCATTGATAAAAACAATTAAAAATGTCAAAAATTTCCTCTCTCTCTCTTTTTGATCATCTATGTTGTCTTCATTTATTCAAGTTTTTTTTTCTCTTGGTGATTGCATAATAACATTTCTTCCTTTCCTCTTTCTTTCTCTGAATGATTGAACATATTATGGCCACAAGCGGCGTTTGGTTGATTCTTTTTTGAAACCCTTTATTTAAAAGATGCGCAACCATGATCAAGTTAGTCGTATAATAAGACAAAAAAAAGAGAAGTTGGCAAAAAACGAATCATGCATTTTCATGTTGGAAACAGAAAGAGAGAGGAGGCTTTGCGCAATGCAGTTGCAGTGATTATTGTTGTCATCGTCGTTTCAACTTTTTTTTATACATATTTTTTTGAATCTACTTTTTTTGGTTGCATTTTTCTTCTTTTTTTCAAAAATTGGACAACAAAAGGATTTAAAGTAAAAGTTTGCCGCTTAAAGATAGGGGACATGATTGTTTAAAAGTCCTTTGCCGATTGAGAATCGAAAGGAAAAAATGAAGATATTTGTGTTTATTACTTTCTTTTGAAAAAATATAAATATATTTTCTTGGCGTTGAAATTCTTCTCTTCTTCTTTTCCGCGCACTTCTTATATGTCGCCGTGAATGAAGAATAAATTTTTTGTTTCTTCTTCTTCTTCTACTAGTTGTTGTCGACCGGTAGTTCTGCGCAAGGACGCTGCCGCTCTTCTGCCTTCTTTTTTTTCCGAAATTGTTCCAAAATTTTTTTGTTGTTTTCTGATGCTATAAATTGCGGTCGCATCAAACAATCTGACTTATTATAGCTGAATTGATACAAATTGTTTTTATTGTATTTTATTGACGATTATGATTTTTAATGTTTTCCATATCCTCTTCATACCTATTTTTTGTAGATTACGTAAATGATTTTTTCTATTGTTTTTAGGGCAATATGGCCAAATTTGAAGTACAAGTTCGACATTGTTTTTGTTGTGGACTTCATCCTGGTTCATTTTTTATTGCTTTGTATACTTTGGTACGATATTAATACTTTGAAATTTAAAAATGCATTTTTAAAACATGTCCTTTTTTAGCTTTTATTTTCACTTTTAACTGGATTAGCCATCTATGGATTAAAGGATACAAATCAATATGGTGATAAATCACATTTTACAAGTTGTGAATTAGAAGCACAAGGAAAGATTAATGCAGGTAGAAAAATCTTTTTTCCATATGATCAGGATATTTTTAAATGTTTTTTTTGATATATTTAGATAATCGAAAATTAGTAATTGCAAATGGACATCAAACTGTTATTATTGAAGATTCAACTTCATATCATTGCTCCTTTGGTCTTTATACAGAAGAATTAAAATTTAGTGCTCTAAGTAAGTATCTCAAAAACTTTAGCAATTTAGACGTAAAAAATGAGAAAGAGAGAGATATGCAATAATAATAGCAGAAAAAATAAAATAACGCCTAAAGAAAGAAAAAAGTATTCATTTATATTTTTTTTCAAAGTTGGGCGTTGAAACCGGTTTTTTAAAAAAAAGTGAAGAAAAAATAGAAAGCACACCCGCTATTTTAGAGATGCCGGCCACAATTAATTTTTACGTTTTTTTGCAAGGTTTTTTTTTGGTTTTAAGCAACGAAGAAAATAACATGGCTTAAAATTTGCAATAAGTAACAAAAAAGCAGTTTCTTTAAAAAATAAAAGGTTTTAAAAAAGTTTTGTTGTAAAATCAATTTATTTCTCTCCGGTGAAGGTCATCTTTTGTACCTCACCTTGCAAAAACCTCTTCCTTACTTTATTATTTGGGGTAAAAGAACAAAGCAAAAAAACACATTAAACAATTTTGTATGTAATAATAAAACAACAATGACAAATTTCTAGATCGAAGTTGGATACTTTTTTGGGATATTGTTTTGTATATTTTAATTGTTATTGCAAGTCTGATTATGCTTGTTGGACTTTTAATATACAGTCAATGGTTTCTACTTCCATGGATTTTGTTAATGTCAATTGAAGTAATCCGTGGATTAATTTCTGTATTTTTCATGTTTTGGTTCAGTTATGTATGTTGTTAATCTATCAGCATCCAATCAAAAATAAAAATTGAACTTAATTTTTAGTTAAATTTGGCCCGTCTTGCTGCTGCTATCTTTTTCCTTGGTCTTCAACTCTTTCATGTCAGTTTAAATTAGTTTTTAAACAAAGAAAAATATATCTTTTTACATATAATTTTGTTTTTGCAGATTTCATTAATTGTGTTGGTCATTGCAAAATTCCAGAGAATGCATAATCGCAACACTGGGGTAGTTGTTGACGCAGACAAACAGGTTAGTCCTTTATTATTATTATTTTGTATTCGATTTATGGGATCACATTTATATTACCTGATTTTTTAATAATAATAATAATAGTTTCATCCCATTGTTCAATGACAGAACAAAAAAAAATATGAAATTAAACTCACGCAAAACTTTTGATCGCAATAAAAAAATTACAAAAATGGAACACATTTATTTTTTAACCTTCATTTTTGTTTATGGCAAAAGAGAATGAAACTTTTTTTAAGACTTTAAAGATACTAAAAGCTTTCATGGAAAGGGCGTGACCCCTTCTTTCCTTTTTTTTAACGTTTCGTTTTATATTTTTTGCAGTAAGAATTTTAATGCCGCGCAAAACAACAACCTTTTTTGGGCGTTCTGCTTAAACGTTACTTTTTTCAAAAAAAAGAAACAACAAAAAAGACTTTTAATTTGTTTGTTTGATGAATCAGATGAGAAAAAAAACTTGTGGTTATACCTGGCGTTTTTTTTCATTCTGTCACCATCAAATTTTACAAGACACCTTTGCTCTTCTTCTTTGCATGATGGCTACTTTGATGCTATTTGAAATTTAAAATTTGCCGAAAATTTTCACCTAAAGTTTTAACAGCTGCGAAAATGTTGTATTTATGAACAATACTTGCTAAAAGGCTTTTATATTAAAATTATTAGTTTCTTTAAATATTTGCAACAAAAAAGATAAATTGAAAATTTTGCGACGCAGCCCAATTTTTTGCAGACGACGCTTTTAAAGTTCTCAAAAATTCCGTTGCGTCGCAATATTTATTTTTTTATCTTCTTATGCTTGACATATTTTGAGTCTTAAATGCACAAGTAAACTTTTAACCTAATTATAATTATTTTTTTCTATTACAGTATGACCCCCAACGACCTTACACAACTGGTACATTGCCTTCAAACTATGGTGGAGCATATTCACCTCAAATAAGAAGAAATGGTAATGTTGATCCATATGTTGGAGGTGGAGCTTATAGCGATTACTCTCCATCACAAAAAGATCCTCGACATTATGATAATGGTTATCGTCAACCACAACAGGGTATTCGATATTAATGAGAATGAAAGAAATTTATTATCAGATATGTGCTTTTTAAAATTGTAAAATCTTTGCTTTTTTGTACAATATTTTTTATGATATTTTAAATTCTTGCCTTGAAATGCTTTTAACCCGTGTGCCTCATTTTGTTTTCTGACAATTCATTTTTAATCAAATTATTTGTCATTTGAATGCCATTTTTTGAATTTTTTTCTGTAAGTAAATAAGTAAATGATACAGTCTACAACCATATTTTACAAAAAATACCAATTTTATGTGGAACATAATAATTAAATTAAATAAAAATCATGTTTCTCTGCTTTATTAACTTCTTTTTATTCGTCTTTTTTTATTTTTAAAATATCAAAATTTTTAAATGAAAGATTAAAGAGAGATTCACCTCAAATTGCAGCCATAATATTTGCTGTCGATGATTAAAGAAGGTCAAAAACAAAATAAAATTTGATTATTTTTAAACATAAAACTTAGTATGTACAGGCTTTAACCAAAACTTTTTTTTAAATTTTTGTAGTTTTTTCCAAACCGAGGAAAAAAGATATACCAGGAAAGTAAAAATAGCCTTTGATTCTTTCTACTTCTTGTTTACAGCTTTAAATTTGTTTGACGACTTTTTAAAGCTGTTAACAGATAATAAGGTTTTTTGTGTATGTTTTGTATCACTTTTTCAGAAAAGAGTCATTGCTTATAAGAAAATAAAGAAAACCTTCAATAAACAAAGCTACAGCTGTTAATAAGAATGATGTAAGAACTTCCATGTCTTTTGAACAATGTCTAACAACAGAAAAAATCAAATATTATTGTCAGTAAAATCGAGTCGTCGCCGTTGAAGGAATGATGGCGATGGCGGCATTTTCGAAAACTTCAATCGGCGATATCCTTTGATATCGCCGACGGAGGCGGCGACGGCGATACTTCCAATTTTCCTGACAGCGATTTTTTAGCTTTTTTTATATACGTCGATTTAAAGAAGTTGGTGTTTGACAACAAATGAATACATTGATCATTATTGTTTTTTTGTTTTCAAAGCGCAAGCATCGTTTTTGCGCAAAAAGTGTTATGCTTGTTAAGAAAAAGCTTCGCAATTTTCTTTTTTGCATTTTCTTAACAAAAATCTAGGTCTCTTGCATTTACAAAAATCATTTTGACTTTTTTAAGCTTTTCATCTTTGAATGTGGTTTTTTTTTCTGATTATGAAAGGTGTAGAAATTTTGATTGAAAGTTTAAATAAAGAGGAAAATGTATTATTTTTACATACTTTCGCGAAAAAGCTTTCGTGATAAATTTCAAAAATTAAAAACTTTTTTAAACTATAATTTTTTCTTTTTCAGATGGCAACAAAAGATTGGCAATCAAAAACTTTTGTTTCATCAAGAAATCAAAGTCAATATGGTCAATACCGTAACCTTAATTTTAATGAAACCCATGAATGTTCAGCTGTAGCTGATATTGTCACATCCAATAGCATTTCTATGAAAAATGGAAAAAAGAATTTGGGTAAACACAAAAGTCGATTGCAGTTTTAACATAAATTCATCTAGTTTCTTGAACGAAATCATTTAACAAAACAGCAAACAAGATTTTCATTTTTTACTAAAAAAAATAGAATTAAAAACTTTGCAAAATCTTGATTAAATTTTTGTCCATAATGATCATGAATTTTATTGAAACTGCAATCTCAAATTTCGTATCAGATTTTGTTGAGAATTCGCAAAAAAATCGTGATATCAAGTCATTGTTTGGCGGTCATATTTTCATTCAAAATAAATCAGCCTTTGATATAAATTTTAATGGATGGATAATTAAAGCATCAAATGATAATAAATGTGTTACATTATATTTTGATCGTGATATGTTTATTCGGGGCGGAAATCATCTTACAGTATGCTTGAATATTCTAATATTTTTCATTAATATATATATATATATATATATTTTAGTTGTGGTTAGCTGATTGTGACAAAAGTTCAAGCCCAAATGAATGGATTATGGATGGCTTTTGGCCATGCATAAGTTTCAAATTTTTTCAAATGATGGACGTCTTCATGCTGCAGAACAATTTTTATCTGGTGCTTTTCTTCCTGTTGCTAAAGTTTGTTGCCATTTTTGCTGGGTTCATTCAATTTCGTTTTTATTTTTAGGCTCAGTTCAATCTTCGAGGACATCGTTATCATGATCCTTCAAGCTGCAAGAAATGGATGTTTCTCAATGGCTCACCAGAAAATATCCAGTAAGTTTTTTTCATTTTTGAAATTGGTTTTAAAAAATTTCGTTTTAGAGTACATAACCGAAGATTAATGGGAGAAGCTCAAGCTCGTGGACTTGATTTGGCACAACCTGAAATCAATAGCTTCATTTTCAATTCAACTTATTGATCAATAAGAATTTTTTAAAAAAATGTGTATTTTTATGTTTTGTTTTGCTTTGATTAAAATTCTTAATAAAATGTATTTTGTAGTTTTTTTAAAGTAAAATTCAGGTTACTTTTCTGATTAAAAACGTGCAATAGAAGATGTGCTTTTTTATAGTGACAAAACTTTTTTTAAAGTTCCTCTCAAAATTTGATTTTCACCTCATCCTTCGTGGTTTGAAAGGAAATAAATAAAGTAATAGGTTACGGTATGATTTCTTGAACAATGAAATTTATTTAACATAATATTTTTATTTGTGTTGGTCCTTTCACAAAAAAATTGAGTCATAGTTTCAGCAACATCATCATTCTTTCAATTCTTATCAAATGGATTAATACATAAATTCAAAGATAAACATAGGTCAAATAAAAATTTTTACTGGTGCAGGTCGTTCAAATTTTTTGGGCGGATTTCGTTTTAACCTCGGATCCATCGAGCACCGCCATCGCCGACCCAATTGACCGCAAGAGGAATCAAACTCGGGATCTTCCGGTTTCAATCCAAATGCGCAAAACACTAAGCTATTGTGGCGGGAAAAACCTTTTACTACTTCTTTCCTTTAAACAAGTAATTAATGTACATGCAACTGTAAATATTTTTTAGACAATTTTATACATCAATAAGTTCACAACAACAAGAAAAAACAAATTATTCAATTTCAATTTTACAATTTGTTTTAATATCAGAATCTTGAGCCATCATTTCAGCAACATCATCATTATTTCGATTCTTATCAAATGGATTAATACATAAATTCAAAGGTTTTTTGAAATCAATATCAGAAAATTCTTCCAAAACTTCAGAAATTTTCAATAATCGTCCATTTCCATGATTTCGAATTTGAATTTTACCATTTCTTGCATAAACTTTAGGAGTTTTCGAAACATTGGAATTATTCATTAAATATAAATGATCAAGAAGTCGTTTTGAAAGCTCTTTTGCAGCAACAGCATTTTCTATTTGACCAATTGTCTTCTTACGTTCAAATCGAATTTTCTGTCCATTTTTTCCAATAAAATCTTTAAATTTTTCTTCATTCTTTAAAACATTATCTATTACTCTGACACTCATTACAACCTGAAAAAAAACATAAATTTTAATTGTTATTTTAAAAAAATAACTAAACCTGAAGAATATTTTTTCTTGAATTAAGCCATTCACAACTATCAATATCAAATTCTGAATATTTATCTTTTCCAATGACATCATTCAGAAATTTGCAAACAGCATTGAATCTTGCATCTTTTGAATCAAAACCAGATTGAAGTTCCAAATTCCAAATCAGAGCAACACGTGTGTTAAAACTTTGTTGAAGTAATAAATTATGCCATTCACACTAAAAAAAATTTTTTTAACCAAACGAATTTTTTTTTCAAAAAGAACTTACGTCTTTAACTCTCTTTAAAAGATCTTTTTCTTCGGCAGCCGATTTCTTCTTTGATTTAGATTTCTGTTGAATGTATCCATTTAAAACAGAATTCAAAACTTTATTTCTTTTACTGTTTCTATCCATATTTTTACCATTACTTGAATCTCTGCTTCTATTTCCACCATTAATTCCAGACATTTCTTTTTTTAAAAATAAAATATTTGTTGCCAAATTCGAAAACTATTTTTTAGTTTATAAATAATTTGGAAATGATTTTTGTTAAAACTAAAATTCATTTAACACTTAAACATTTCATCCTCTGCAGATAATTTCACACCTATTAATGACAAAACAACGACATTTTTTGCCGCCAAAAATTTTAGAGATCTTAATTGTTGTCTTTAAAAAAAAAGGCGAAACAACTGGCTCTGATGAATCATCAAATTTTGTAGAAGATTGATGTTTTGAAGCATTAAATCTGCTACAAAATCAAGATGTACTTTTCTTGAATAATAATCTATAAATCTATTTAGTGTTTTCATTACAGTAATCAATGTTGCATTTGTGTTTCTTTCTTCCTTTGGTATTATTGTTAATTTTTTAAACACAGAAATTTGATTTGTAGAAAATTTTATATGTGTTGAAAATAGTTTTATTTTCTTTCTTTTAAAATCACAATAAAAACATATATAAAAAATTACAACAACAGTATGTTAACAAAGAAAACTTTTATCTAGACATTCTTGCGATATTATTTCCTCAAAAAAACAATGTATTTCAAAAAAAATAAACTTTAAAAAAGTAGACATGAAAAAAGACTGATGCCTTTTTTATAATTTAAAGAAGGGATAAAAAAGATATCAATGGTAAAGAGAAATTTTCATATTTTAATCGATTAAAAGACATGATGGATGAAAAATAGATAGAATAGCTTTATTGAAAAACAACAAAATTTGTAACATAAAAGACCCCAAGTTCATATACAAAATAAAGTGATGCACTGGATTTTTTAACAAACATTTTCTAGAAAACTATTTTTTTCATCATTTTTTTTATATTTAACCCAAAGCTGGGTTTTGAAAAACAAAATAGTCCACAATAGCACAAAAAGAAAAAATCTCAAATTATTAGAATCCTTAACATTTCTGTTGCAAAGGATTCTAATAATTTAGAAGAGGAATGAATTCAAGAGAACAAATTCTCAGACACATTAGAAAGAAGTGGATTCTATTGGAAGGGTATAATTATTTTTTGAAAACTTTTTTAAACCTTTTCTTAAAATGACATGACGAAACAAAACAGATATCCCGAATTAAATTTTCAACCCTTCTTAAAAATTATTTTTCGAAACGTTAACTAATATTGTTAAGAATGTTGAAACTTAAAACTCTGACAAAACTTAACTTCATTATTAAATTTGAACATACAGGTCCTGTAGATCGATTTGAAGGGCATTTGACTTCTTTCTGCAAAATTTTCTTAAGATATTCGTCGCGGTGAGGCGGATGCAAGGAGATGATCCCATTGATTGGAGATTTCGCAATCTTCATTTCCAATCCTAAAAAAGCTTTTTTTAAAATGTCGAACCTAGAAGCAACAAACGCAAATAAAAACTCTTTTTTGTTTTTTTTTATTTTTTCCCTTCTTAAATTATTTTTTCTTATTTTATTTTATTTAAATTACATATTCTTATATCATAAATTTTTAAAACAGTGTTTCTTAAATTTTTGATATTTTAATTATCCTCTTCTAAATCCCGTCCTTTGATTGTCTTTATTAAATCAACAACCATGAAATAAAAAATCTTAAAAAGTTGTCCTTAACACATTGTCTTTAAATCTTACTTCCCAAAAAATGTCATCCTCAAACTTTTGATGTTAAAATTAACATATTAGAATTAGCATGTATCAATCCATTTTTGTAATTAATTCTGGAATCAGTTTTTAATTTTTGTGTAGTAGCATTGATACGGCGATCATCATTTTCTTTATCATTGACGTATTTTCAATTTTTATTGCTGTTTTAGCACTCAAAATTTCATGTTCTCCGACTACGGGAAAGATCAAAAGGTTTCTTCCGCTTTCAGGTTTTTCTCAGACTTTAAAAACGAATTGCTACAATCAAACTTTCTTCAAAAGACTTTTTTGAAGTTTCACACACAATATGTTTTTTGTTCATGCTCTTTTAAAGCTTAAAAGCGAAACAAAGTACGGTAACCATGTTTCAAATTCCGATATTTGGGCTAAAACTGGAAATATTTTTTCATAAAAACGATGTTAAAAAAACAAAAAGACCGATATTATTCAAGCCAAATTTGTTTACATTTTTGTGTCTGTCTTTTTTTTCTTTTAACGTTTCTACTGTATCAGACAGATTTTTTCTTCAAAAAAAAATAGGTCTAATTTTAGATATCCTCACATTAAACATTAAATACGTTACTTTTAAAAAAAAAAAAAAAAAAAATTCTGCATTTAATGATACTAAAATTATATTTTTAGCTAAACTTTGAAAAAACAGTGCACATCTCTATTTAAAACCATGAATTTATCACAAAAAATCGCAATTCAAAAACCAACCTTTTTGATCATGAATGTTAAGAAAATAAAAACTTTTAATTTCAGATACTTTTTGATCTTCGCTGATTATTTAAAACCAAAATGTTTGAGTTTTTTTATTACTTGTTTGATAAGATCCTTATTTCGCGAAAGGCATTTACTTTGTTCAAATAACATTCTTTGTCATTGAAATTTTAAAATATGAGTTCTATGGCGTTTTGTCCATCAAAAGCAACTGCAATTTTTGTTAATTTTTTTGTTGACGAAACCAAATTTCAGCTCTTTCAATTAAATTAAAATATTTTCAGTTTTTGTAAATTTTTATAATTAATAAACAAAAGATTTAATTTTCGCTTTATCGCTTTCCCTTTTTTTTATCATTTTTTCTTTTATATTTACATTCCGTTTTTGCAAGCTCGATAAAAACCCGAGTCAACGTGAATATTGTAATTATCAATTAACAAATATTATTTGATTCATGTAATATAACTGTCGATCTTTTTTCAGGCAAAACTTTCAAACATCAAAATGTCTGGTAAGAAGCGCAAAGCTCCAATTGATCTCAAACAAGTTGCAGCTTATCGAAAGAAGCTTCGTCGACCTGCTGGTACTCCTCTCAAACTTACAAATCGAGAAAGAAAGAAGTTCACTTTCAAAGCTCCATTTCCTCAACGATACTCAATTCCTTCAAATATCCTTCGTTATATTGCTCGAAATCCTTCATCACCAACTGGGCACCTCATGTTTATTTCAACCTGCAAAGCTCTCGCTCGAATGAGCCGAATTATTCCTATTAGATCACTCTGCCACTATCTTAATGACGATTGCTACAAATGGAAGGCAGATGGTAAATCAATTAATTTGAAGGATCAATTTTTCAATCTTTGGGTTTATGATAAACTTTGTATCTGGGGTTTATGGTCGCCCAATCTTGCTTCAACTCTCGTTGAACATAGTCATAAATTTTCACTTCGAGAAGTTATTGTACGACACCAAGTATTAACTTTTGAAGAACTACAAATTCTTGTTTCTGGTGGTCAATTAGAACATGTTTCGTTTGAAAATATGGTCATCAAAAATCCTGATGGAAGTATCACTGAATTTGAGAAACTTTTTGAACTTCTTTGTTGCAAGAATTTGGACATGTAAGTTTTTGTAATTTTTTTTTTGATCCAGCAGTGTAATTTGTGTTTCAGCAGTTTTCCCAATGAGCAACATGGCATTGGTACAAATACCACAAGTAAAATTATTGAATTTTTATCATCTGATCGGATTCCAGTTGAACAGCGCATTGTTTTTTTTAATACACCGGAAGATTTTAATTTAACTTTGCTTTTTAAATTTTTAAAGGTTTGGTTTTGATTTTTAAAATGTGTTATTATAAGATTTTTTCGTTTTTAGGCAAATATGACTGGTCGTCAACATTCATTGGAACTTTCATTTTCTAAAGAAATTTCTGAAGCCTTTAAAAATCAACTGCAACAATTCGTTAATGAAATTATTCAAATTCGAGGAATTTTTGCTCATGCTGTTCCGATTATTTATTTTCCAGGTCAAAATGAAGGAGCATATCGTGAACTTTGTAAAATGCGTGATAATAATGTAGAAGGGATTCTTTGAAAATTTTAGTTTGCTTGCTTAATTTAATTGATTTATCAAAAGGTTTATTTCTGTATACCGTTGTTTTTCTTTTAATAACTTTTGATTGTTCTTTTTCGTGTCGAATAAAAAAATGTTCATGTTTTATGATTACTTTAAATAATTTTTTAGACGTAACTAGGGTTGTCATGGGGTGGCGCGCCCGCCCGGGTTCAGGGATGTTGTCGACCGGGAGCGCCCGGTCCGAAACTGACAACGTGTTAATTTTTTCCGAAAAATTGACAAAACCGAATTAATCCTTTATATAATTTTCATTTTTAAGTTGAAAAACGATAAGTTGAACAATTAGCTATACTGTCTTTAATTTTAAGCATGTGTTACAGTATCCTGAGGATACTGTAACACATGTGATTTAATTTAATTTTTATCTTTAAAAATTAGTAATAAGTAAAGTCATGCTTTAATAATGCTATTTATACCGCTTTTAAGGATTTTTATACTGTATAAATTAGTAAATTTGAATTTTGAGGTAACGGGCGCATGCGCCCGGGCGGGCGCTGACCACTTCCGAAAATTGGGCGCGCCAGCAACCCTAGTCGCGACTCGCGACTATAGTCGTAACATTTTTTTTCAAAACAGAGTTTTTTTAAATCAACAAAAATTTGTGTTTTAGCAACAAATATTTAATAAACAATTAGAAATTTAATAAAAAACAATCAAAATGAAATGTTTTATGTTTGATTGGGGATAAGAAAAACCCTACTGCTAAAAAAAGGAAACAATAACTTCCAAAGGTAAGGCAAAGAATGAATCACATCAGGCACTTTTGTAAAACTTGAAATTTTGAATAAACATGTATAAATCCATTTTTGTGATTAATTCTGGAATCAGGTTTTAATTTTTGTGTAGTAGCATTGATACGGTGATCATCATTTTCTTTATCATTGACGTATTTTCAATTTTTATTGCTGTTTTAGCACTCAAAATTTCATGTTCTCCGACTACGGGAAAGATCAAAAGGTTTCTTCCGCTTTCATGTTTTTCTCAGACTTTAAAAACGAATTGCTACAATCAAACTTTCTTCAAAAGACTTTTTTAAAGTTTTATACACAATATGTTTCTTGTTCATGCTCTTTTAAAGCTTAAAAGCGAAACAAAGTACGGTAACCATGTTTCAAATTCCGATATTTGGGCTAAAACTGGAAATATTTTTTCATAAAATCATGAAACTTAATCTTTTTTTAAAACGCTGTTAATTACAAAAGGACCGATATCATTCAAGCCAAATTTGTTTACATTTTTGTGTCCGTCTTTTTTTTTCTATTAACGTTTCTACTGTCTACTGTATCAGAGAGATTTTTTCTTTTTGAGCGTTGATAGGTTTTTTGGTAGACGACTACCTTTTTTCGACATATGTTTTTACAATTCTTTTGATTATTGCCGCTTTTTGAAATTTATACAGAAATTCTTTCAAAACCTTTTCATTTTTTCGAAAGCGGTCTCTTTTTTTGATTTTCTATGTTTTTTTGTAATGCTCAAAAATCAAAAAAGTCTTTCATATGATCACAGCTGTGTGATATTTAACTTTATAGAAACTCTCTTTAATTTTAAGCGAATACAGTAACTGCTGAAATTTGTTATTCCTTAAATTATAGTCATCGAAAAAAAACAAATGCCGTTAAAATTTGTGTCGTTTAATGTTTATTCAAAAAAAATTTTTCGAATCTTTATTATTTTTATTTTTCACATAATTTAAGTCGAACGAAGTTCAACAACTGCAAAGAAACCTGCGCAAAGTGATAATCGAGATATCTGATGAAATCGCAAATAAACGTCGTTTTTTTTGTTACGGTACTTTTCCGGCACTTTGAAGTTTGTCGCCCTTCTTGCCCAAAGAGAGACCACCCAGAAAAACTGTAAAGCTATGTGTCATCGAATAATTCGATTATCACTTCGCTCAGTTTTTTTGTAAAACAGCGATTGAAAGCCAGTGTTTAGGTTTTTGGTCAAACACCGCCGCCGCCGCTAGCGGCATTTTTTGAACTTCCGCAAATTTCTTTGAACTTTTCGGATTATCGCCGCCGCCGAAATACTGTTGATAACGATGAAGAGAGAGGTTTTTTGAGTCAGCAAAAAATATTGCGGAAACAAAATTAAAAAAGGATTGTTCTTTTAAGCTTAAGGGGTTCCAATGGGTCTTTTTCCATTTGTGGAGCGCTTTGCAAAAACAAATTTTGCGCTAAACTTTTTGTCCGTTTTTTAACATTAATTTCTTGTGTCGTTTGAGCTCATCGTCATTTTTTTTAAAGACGCAAGCGGAAAAGTATTTTTATTGGCGATTATATTTTTTATAACACAGTTGGGCAGATGAGTGAGACAAAATTTTGAAATATCTGCGACCCTAAATTGAAAGGTTTTTTGAAAATTGTTTTATTTTTTTAAAATCCTAATGGCCCCCTTATGATTTTTTCTTCGCAACCCCGATGCTGGTTATAAAATTCATAAACGGTCAGAGCCAAAATGTGATTTGTTAACTTTAATTGTTTGACAGTTCCATTTTTTATTAACAAATAACGACTAATTTTTCAATCTAAATAATTTATTAATCCAAATTTTGTTGTTCAAAATGGTCTACATTTTTTATGAACCTATTTCAAAAATAAAAGGATTTAAACTTTTGCAGAACTGTAAATTTCGTAAATGAGTGTTTATTATACCTTAAAGCATATTTTGTATGTATTACCCCACTTAAAAAACAGTTAAATATTTTTCACGACGTTTAATCGATTAATTGATAAATGATTTTTTTGTTTGATTTTATTTTATTTTTTCATATGCCATTTTTTCATCAAACAACTTTCAAGTTATAAATCATAACAGACGGCTCATTTGGTTTTCGTTACAACCAAAAAACTTCAAAATATTTATTACACTAATTTCTTTAACTTTTCCGCTAACTTTTTTTGGTTATTCGCGATCTTTTGCTCTGTAAAAAAGCAAGCCCCTAACAGCGCGAAAAAAACATTGGTCTAAAATAAATTTTAAACAAAAAACATCGCCTTTGAATGCTACGGTCGGCGGCTACTTTTTACTTTACACAAAAAAATAGATAAGCAAGACATTGCTGCCGTTAATTTTATTTCGAAAACATGTCTGTTCACTTTTCTGTGGTGTTAGTCATTTTCTCTTCTATTTTGTTTTTGATTCCACTTGACACCTTTCTCGATCTATCTATTTTTTCATCAAAAAATATTTATATTTTTGAAAGGTGTGAAAAACATGCTTAAAAATGCCCCGTCGTTTTCCAAGTAAAAAAGCTGTGAAAGCCTATTGCCTTTTCATTCAATCGAAAGCGTGAAATTTTCATCTTTGTTATTAATTAATACTTTAATTGCAGTACCTAATTGAATACAATAATCCTTGCAAACCCTCAATCCATATTTTTTTCAGATCAACAAATTATCGTCAACAAATCATATGATTCTACCGGTGCCGTTGAAGCTATGACCAAATTCACCTTCAACATCAACCACAACCTGTTTCATCTCAACCCAATCACTTTTGAGAAAACACAAGTGGAGATAAACAACAACCATTTGCAGCAGTTCAAAAAGCAATTGTTCATCAAAAGTTCAATAATGACAAAAGAGAAACATTCAAAGAATTTTTGATCCCAACTTTTGCATCAATCCAAAAGTTGGGATCAAAAATGTTTTTCTTCATCAGCTGTATAGTTTTTTAATTACTTTTTTTTTGATTGTATATAAGTTTTTTAATTATTTTTTTTGATTGTAAATATTGTATATAATAAAAAATAAAAACACGAAAAAAACCGATTTGGGAAATACTAAAGCATTTATATTTTTTATCAAGAGAAAATATGGATAGGGGCGAAAGAAAAAACAAAATTCTTTAAGTTATTTTTTCAATCCATGAAGTTATGCTGATTTTATTGCATTATCTTTCTTTTGAAATGAAGTTAATAGTGGATCTGAATCATTTCTTTTTCGCGACTTGTATTAACTTTGTTTAATATTTTTTTACAATCTGTTTTATTACGGTACTTTTTTCTTTTGGTTGTTCTCCCTCTGTTTAATGGGAGCAGTTACGTTTTTTGTGTTTGAATTTTCCAGAAGATCAAGATCATTTTTCTATTGTTCTCTTCCTTCATCGGCAGACAAATTTACAAAACATGTAAAAAAAATAAAAACGTATCAAAGAGTCCGCCTTCTTTAATCACAGAAAACTAAAATTAAAGTACTGTAGATCATTTTTGTTAAATTTTTCTTGTTTTAAATTAGTTAAATTTCCTATTATTGTTTTTCAATTTCTCCAACGTAAGATTTATTACAAATCTTGCATGTAAAGAGATATAGAACATTTTTGGCTTGACGAATTTAGTGTTTTGTAGTTTTTAAGTTAAACTATAACATCTTGTTTTTCGGTAAAAAGAATTATTTTTTCAATTTTCAATTTTAACGTTTTTTTTATCATAGGAACAGAACATTTTGAAAAGTAAATTCTTTGATTTGTAGGGTTTGACATATTGCTTTTGTTATTTTTTGCTGGTATAATTACAATTTAGAAAAAGGAGTGTAGATTGGAAACTAAAATAAAAAATGCAAATTTTACAAACAAATTTGGTTTTTTAATTTTTTATTTCAAAACTACAAAATAGAACAGGAAACGAAACAATTTCAAACAAATAAAAAATACATAAATTGAGATTATATAAAAAAAGAGTAATAAATATGGCAAGATATATCTTTCACCAGTTCCAAGATCATCAACACCAAAAAAAGATTGCAATTTTGATCAACGAGATCAGCACCAAGAAAGAAGAGGAAGTTAAGCATTGATACGCTTATTGCGGAAGAATTCAGAAGTATCATAGATCCACTCTTTAACAATTGCTTCAGGATTCAACTCTTGACCAGTCTTTGCCATTGCCTTGTACATTTTTGTACCACGTTCAGCATAAGCAGATGCAACATAAACCTATAAAAATTTGCATATTTGAAAAGTTGATTGCAAAAAACATAATAAAAACTTACAGGTGATGGAAGAGATGTTGGAGAATTGACAATCTGATGGCCAAAGCAAAGGTAATAAGTAAAATGTTGAATGGCATCCATGCCAGCATTTATATTATCATTGTGAAGGACGGTATATTTTGGTGTACGAGCAGTTCCTTGAATTGTTGTATGTGAATTGAGGAAGAACTCTAAAAATTTACATTTTAGATATGCAAATTAAAACAAAAAAACAAACCATTGATTTTAGGATGAACGAGTCCAGTATCAACGACAACACCAGGTTGAATATTTTGGCGATTTGCTTTATCAGCTGGATTTGGATTGGTTTTGTAAATTCGAGCAACATTTGACCGTTGTGGAACAATTACAGTAAGTGGAATCTTTCGGCCAATAATTTCAGTCATCTTTTTAAAAACCAATGGAACTTCGAATCGTTTGAGCTAAAGACATAAGCGATTAGAATGAGGTACTGTAGCTGAAAGGGATAAAACTTACAAGAACAAAATCACCTTCTGAACTGCCATTGAGGAAGAGCAACATTGAAGATGGGAATTGTTTACGATTTTGTTCGAATTTCTTAAGGGTTGAAGCAATGATTCCAGGAATGAGATCAAGAATTTCAGAACGATGGGGATTGCTAAAAAGTAAAGAGATTATGCAAATTCAAAAATTTTTTCAGCAAATTTGCTCCAGGAAAGATCAAAGAAAAATGCCGAAACTGGATGTTGTAATCTATTTTTGGTAATCCAACGACCCTGATAAAAAAAAGTGGAATAAAAACTTACTTTGGAAGATGATCACCAATAAATTCCATAGGATCAACACCAGTATTTGCAGCATATCCAACAGCGGATAAAGAAGTTGAAGCAGCAACACCACCACGAGCACGTTGAACATCATCAATTGATCCAGAATGGGAAAGAGCAATTCCAATAACCAAACAATTCTTTCCAAAGGCATCATCAATAAATTGTTGCTGATGTTTGATGGTGTAATTTGTTCCACCAAGTTTGGGATTGGTTTTTTGGACGATATTTTCCAAGGTTGCTGTTCCACGGTGCATACAGTCCTTAGCAACTTTTGAGGTGATATTTTGAGTTGCAATTTCATATTTTCGTTCAAGGCATTTCAATTCACCTAAAAATATATTGTTATAAGTACAGTAATCCATATCAGTATTAAATATTATACAAACCTTGCATATCAATTTTGAGATCAGAAACAACAACCAAAAAATCAATTCCCTTTCGTTTTCCTTCTTCAAAAAAGCTTTCAAGATTTCGTTGTCCAACAGATCCAATCAAAATAGGGATTTCAGGAATTGCAACACCATTCATTTTGCACATATTAAAATATGATCGTTGAAATTCACGCATTCTAACTTCAATAGCATTTCCATAACGAATAAGACCCCATTGAGAAGTTTTACCAGTTCGAAGGAATTTTCCAGCAAGCTTCCAAAGACCATCACTAAAATTTGCATATTGTATTTTGGGATTTGTTCAACTGATAAGCTTACTCAGCAGGAACAACAACTTTATCACCGGCATAAACGATATCAGGATTTTCAAGAATTCGACCTTTGACGGTAAGATGAGAGCGCATTTTAATTCCATCTCGTTCAAGATTTAAATTATTTAAATCCAATGCTTCAAGGAAACCTCGAACTTCTTTTTTTTGAACTGCTGGAGGTTGAGCAGAAATTTTGACCATTTCAGCATCTACAAAAGAAAATTTGCATAAGTATAACCGAGGATATATGCCAAAGCCTTACCTTCAAATTGAGACATTCGATTTTTGGGTACCGGTTGATTGTCATCAATTAAGGCACATTCCATTGGAAGTAAATCAGTTTTACCTTTGCCTTTAACAAGTGGAACATCAGGATATTTAAGTTCAACACCATATTTTTCAGCAAAATATTGCAAAACATTTGTTTGTCCACCTTCTTTGAGGGTAAAAGTCATTGTTCGAGCAGTTTCTTTTGAAAGGCCAATAAGTTGAAAAGTTCGTTTTCCAGCAAGATGTGGATTGAAGACATAAAGATTCTTGATTTGATTATGCATACTTGAATTTTTTGAAGAATCAGAAACATTGAATTTTCGACCAACAAGAAAATCAAGGATTGTTTGTTGTCGATAAAATGGAGTCTTGATTGCTGAAAAAAAACAGATTTTTAAACCTTTAAACTTTTAAAAATTTGTTTTTAAAAAACTTACGACCAATAAAAAGTGCAACATTTGCATGATCACGTCCTTTTGGACCTTCAATCTAAAAAATAATAAAATTACAGTAATTCGAGGATTACGGGAATGTAAAAATACTTACATATTTTGCAGATTTTTTACATCCAATTCCCAAAAATTTATCTGATGAAAATTGATTGTACCGATCAACCACTAATTTTTCCATTGATTTTTCTGGAGTTACAAGGTACATCTTTCCACCTAAAAAATCAAGGATACTGTAATTGTGAGGGATTCGGACAGTCTAATTTTATTCTTCAAATAAGAGTCAAGTGATTAAACTTAATTTTTTAGAAAGTTCGTTAGCGAAGAATACAGTAGCCATGGATTTGTCATTTCGGGGTACTGTATTTCAACAGTTTTTTGGCTTCACACTTTAAAATGTTTTAAAAATTTTGCTTACCAGCAAGGGAAACAATATCTTCAGGATGAAAGAGAGCAAATTGAGAAGTTGCAAGTTCGATGAATCTTTGATGTGCCCGATCAAATTTTGATAAATCACAGATTTTAGCCATTTCCATATCATTTGATGTAAGTTGAGTATCAGTTTCAGATTGTTTAATAATAACATTCACTCCAGCAAATGATTGAATTGACATAAAAGCTGGATGTTGAGTTGGATCAAAGGTAATCTGAATTTCATTATTGGCGTTATCAGGTTTAAGCTTTGTAGTTGCCATTAAAGTTGATTGAAGATCGTAATAAAAAGAGATATCAGGATGAAAGATATCTGGTCGAATCTTCTTAATTGCATTGAAGATATCTCGACATCGAGTTTTACGATCTGTTGCAACTAAAAAATGGTACATGGGTTGCGGTATGTTATACGTATATAAAGAGATATTACCGTAATCATCATTTGATCTTTTGGTGAAAAAGATTGGCTTTTTGGTACGTTCATTTCGCCATGCTGACATTTCAACATGATATGGAAAAAGAGGAAATTTTTCAATGGCAACACCAAAGGCATTGGTATGGAAGGATTCTTCTTTTTTGGCAACAATTCCAGGGGCCATCTTGTCTTCAAGACATGAATCACCTTCTCGGATCTAAAAAATTTGCATAAAATTAGTCTATTTGCATATGCAAATTTTTATGTTTGATTTAGAATTTTTGAAGGCAATATATAAAGGCAAATTCGCACAAAGTTAGTAAAGTTATGTTTATATGCAAATTTTGATCTACTTGGTCTTCAAGTCTTTGTTCAAATCTATCAAAGATACTTACTCTGTTTTCTTTGAAATGTTGTTCCATATCATCCCGAATTTTCGTACGTTCTCGACGTTTATCAAATAAAACATCGTGAACATCAGGATTACCTCGGCCACCACGACCACCACGATTTCCACCTCGGCCACCACGACCTTCTCCATCACCACCTCCACGACCACCACGATTTCCGCCTCGGCCACCACGACCACCTTCTTCACCAACTTCACGTCCATCTGCTTGAAAACTAACTCTTCGACGGGAACCAGCATAGCCGTGACCTTGTTGTTGATAGCCATTATTATCACGTTGATAATAGCCGCCTCTTGGATCACCACCATATCGTTGCTGCTGGGGCCCGGGGGCATATTGTTGTTGTTGCTGTTGTCCACCGATGTATTGCGGGGGTCCTCCACCGTATGGCTGTGGTCCATACTGTGGACCGGTCCATTGACCAACTCCATATTGATGTTGTGGTGGTCCCATTTCATACCCGCCGTATTGTGGTCCAGGGCCATGTTGACCACCATATTGCGGTGGTGCCCCGGGATATTGCTGGTTACCACCATAGTTATTGTAATTATTATACATGGTCCAAGCAAAGATATTGAAATGATAGTTCTAACTAAAAATATCAAAACTTTTTTAATGCAACATTTTAGGCACGGGATATATAAAAAACGATATCGAAAAGAAGAAGAAAAAAACTGTGAAAAAATATTTATCGTCAAAACTTGTAATTGTAAAGTTATTTAGTTAGGGTATGGGATATATCGGATATAGGGAATTAAAAAATCAAGTATTTTGAAAACCAGTTTTTTAGTGGGCTGAGATAAGGGAGATAGACGATTAATAAAGGGGGATCAAATTACAAGAGCTCATTTCAGCATCTGGTGATTTTTTAATTTTTTTTTTTGATGCAAAAGGTTATGAAAAGGGGTTTTATTTTGTGCTACACAACAGGATTTCGAAATTATTCTACTGACTTAAACAAACTAATATACCACCAAAAATAAGTTGTTACTTTTGAAGACTAAAAAAGGTTAAAAACCAATTTTTTTCGTTATTAACAAAAACTAAAAAAAGAAAATTAAAGCATTATTTTCAGCGTTTTCGCATTTTAAGAATCAACAGCGGCATCTTTTGATCTTCGATGCCGCTGGTGATAGACCTTTGAACTTTCCGAAATTTCGCCGCCGAGGCCAAAATATGGCGGCTTGAAAGCACTCATTATGTTAAAAACTATATTTTATGCCTTAGATCAGACTAAAAAAATAAAATGTTTTTTCAAATTTAGGGTGGTCCCTGGAAAACATTATTTCAAAAGTGAGATATTCAAAATCAACTTAAAAAATTAAGTCTAGAAACCTATATTGTTAATCTTGAAAAAAGTGCAAAAAATTCATTATGGATTACTGTAACAAAGAAAAAAAAGAAGGAAAAATTGACGAAAAAAATAGCTGAAGATTTCAACAACTTTGGATTTTTGTAATCTTTTTTTGAGGAACAAAGTAGATTCTAAACTTTGTTAAATAGTAAATAGTATAAACTCTAGATAATAATTGTACTACAAGAAGAACAAACTATTTTGTATATTCCCGAAGTTTTTTGCGAAATAATAAAAAATGAATCAAATGAAAGATTTATTTCTTCAGACACTTTTTCCATGGCTATTCAGAGGTAAAGAAAAAAGTGTTGAAGAAGCGAGGAGTTCAGTGCAAAACATTAAAATTCAAAAAGGGGAGGCGCATACAATTGCTTTTGACCAGAAAGAATGATTGTGTTACGTTTTCATTCCAGACTGCCTTTATTTTAGTGGTAAACAGCAAAAAGAAACAACCGTCCATCAGTATCGAAGCATAACTGTTGCAGTTAAAAAACAGAGGTGAATTGCCCGCCCCATCCAAAAAAACTAATTTCTTCATTACTTTTTTACACTAAAGAAGATGCAGCGCAAGAAAAGGAACGAAAAGCATGAGAAAGCATTTTTTCATAATTCTGAGAAAAATCTTTGTCTATTCAATAGACTCTATTGTGCCAATCAATGACAGACAGCTTCACCAAAAAAATTTTTTTGGTGGAAAATAATGAAATAATCTTGTGTTCATTTTCGTAAACAAAATGAAAAAAAAACTGATTCATAGTCTGCAAAGCCGAGTACGAGGGAGGCAGAAATTTGATTTTTGAGATTTAAAAAAGACAAAAAAATCATTGATGCAATCTTTTACAGTATGAATAAAGAAGGCAATGTTTTAAAAAAATTTTTATTTGGGATTAGAACTTTGTTTGAAACCACGCGGTAATTTATGGAACAATACAGTATGCTATAACTATTAAAAGAAAAAAGTTTGTATGAAAAAGTGTTTTACTTTATTGAAAAATGAAAATCAGAGTTTTAAAAATGAATGAAAAGATGCAATTTTTTTCCTTGAAATTTTAGGTGTACAGATTTGGATTTAGAAAACCTATAAATCCAGGAAACAAGCCCAAAAAAAACTTCATTTTATTTTGTTAAGTTTGTTCTGTTGGAGTGGATAAAGAAAATCCAGCAACTACATGAACGGAAGCTTGTTTGCCAAGGGTATATCATAATATACTTCAGCTTTAAAATTTTTCAGAAGGTCAAAGCCATATTAAATATTAGGAAAAACCTTGGGTTGATAAATCACTAAAAAACTGATAATTTCATTTATGGAGAGTCCTCAAGAGATTGAATTAACACATGATTTTGTTTTTTTTAAATTTCAATTGCTTTTTTTTCATCTTTAAAAATGACGTGATACATTCTAGACGATATTTCAGAAAAAGAAGAGTGATTCAAACCGTGATCATTGAAACCTATAGCTTTTCGGAAATGATGCGATTTTTTCTTTTTTAACTGTTTTGCAAATTTTTTTTATTTAATGCATAACAAGAATGTGCTGATTTTGCAAATAAAATGCTTTGATACATACTCATATATTTTTTTATGTTGCTTTCATAAAAATTTTTTTTGTAGAGAAGAAAAAATTTTTTTGTCATAGCTACATTTCTGCAAGATAAAAAGAGAGTTACTTAAACGAAGCTTTCATTCAAAAAAATCGTGACTTTTGATTTCAATTTCATGTGCTGCAATCGGAAGGGATTAATCAAATCATATTTGTTTTATCATTTAGGGATTGTCCAGAAATCACGTGACCATGAGGGGGGAGGGAGGGGGTAAGCCAAATGGTCACCCGGCTTTGGTGTTGTCGGCAAAAACCTTTGATCTTTGGTCACGAGGGGAGGGAGGGGGTCTGAAAATCACATTTTGTTGGTCACGTGATTTCTGGACAATCCCTTATTTCCTTTTTTTTTGCTTGCTTTCTTGAACATAAGAGTTTGAGACTGAATTAGAGATATCATTTTTCTTCCAGAAATATGCAAATTACTTCTTCTAAATGAAGATTTTTAATCAATAAAACCATCAAAAGTCTATCGTTTATAAATTATAAATCAAATGACAAATAAATTTTCATTTTTGGGACTTTCACATGTATTTTATTTTTTACTTTTTTTCTTTAAAAAAAGTTCCCAAGATATTATTTAGCAATCGATAAAATAAAATAAAAGTGGCCATGAATGGCAACACAAAGGAGAAGCATTGCAGAAAAGAATTTTTTTACGATTGTTGTAAAACTGTTCATCCTCATTCAAACATAGAACTACTTCCAACATGCATTGACAAGGATATGGTTATGTAAATCGCGATAAAAATGAAAAAAATAAAACAAAATTCGAGAGGAAAATCAATGACAATCGAGAGTAAACTGAAGAAGTTTCGATCACAAATTTTATTAATCTTTTTCTTTAAAAAAATTCAGTTTGAAAAAATTGACTAAAAAATAATTTATAAAAGGCCTTTCAAACACATTTTTTCTATAAAATAAGTTGAAGACGTCTAATTATCATTCGAATAACTTGATGTGCAATAAATGGCCAAAGAAGAAAAAATGCAAACATCCACCAAGAGATTCCACCAACACCTTGACGTCGAATTCGGGACATTTCTTTCATGAAATGTGTAACCATTTTATTTTGTTCTGTCAAAGCATTGCTTAAGCTTTTAACTTGTTCAGTTAAATTATTGACATGTGTTTCAAAATAGTTAATAAAGGACTGCATTCCTGTTGTAGAAATGGTATTTTCATCGTGGATACTGTAAGGGATAGGTTATTACAATTGTTTAAAAACAAACTTTTATTACTTCAAAATTTTGTTGTGCATTGTTGGAGCATCAATTGCATCATCATATTCATCATCACTAAATACTTCATCGATTCCAGTTTTGTATGAATGTATTTCTGAAGCTTCATTCTCTTTTGATGTTTCTAAAAATTAATTTTGCATTATTATTTTCAACTATAAAAATCAGTTTTTTAAAGTTGTGCAAGTTCGCAAAATATTATGACATACTTTCAGGTAATGATACAACTTCTGGCTTTTGCATAATTTCTCTTCCGATAAGCTTAAATTTTGGTCGCAAAAATGTTTCCAACTTCTCGGAGTCTCCGCCCATCCATTCAGTAACATCATAATTTTCAAGAACTTCATCAATCTTTTTTTGAATTTTTGTTAGATATAAATATTTAGCTTTTCTTGAATCCATATTTCCAAGAGCATGCCAACCACTCCTAAAAATTAATTTTTCTCTTGTTTTTAGTTTTCTACATATACTTTTTACATACCATTTAAATTTTTCAACTGGATTCCAGAATGGTGGTTGACTAACTTTGCATGGACCTTGTGTTGCTTGTTTATAAAGGGAATAAAATGAAAGCATTTGATCATAACTTGCTGATACAGGTCCTGTAATATTAATATTTTCTAAAAACATTACATAACTTCAATATTATGCAAACCTTTTTTTGGTAAATTATGTACAATTTCTACAGCTGCATTAAACATTTCATCAACATTTTCAGGAATTTCTGATTCAATATCCCCGTCCATTTAAAATTTTTAAACTTTAAAATAGAAAAATTAACTTTTTCTTCTTCTTTCTTTCAAATCGATGAAACTATTATCTTGTCTTTCTTTTCCTTTTGGATACAGAACGTGTTGTTTCGAGAAAAAAAAACAAACTACAGATCATCTGTTTGTAGTTAGACAAGACTATTTTTTGTGAGAAATGAATATTGATAAGCACAACAATTAATGAATGGAATCAATTTATTTTACATATAAAACAACAAAAATCAACAAAAGAAGAAATTATTTTTGATCCCAAATTCTTTTCAATTTATGACCTGGCACACCTGCACCAACAGTTTTAGCAAGGATTTGTACAATTTCCGGATCATTAGCTAAAAACTTTTTAATAGTTTTATCCCGCAAAATAAAAATGACTTACTTAATGCAGCTTCAGCTTGAAGCCTTCTATTATGAAGCTTCCAGGCGAGTAAATAAAGACTTCGAATTGTTGATGAACGTCTAAGTAATACTAATTGAACAGGTTTTCCACCCACAGAATTAACAAATGGCAAAGCTGCATCAACCATGTAAGCATATTCAGATGGAGCTTTAATAACTAACATTCCAGCCGGTGCATTAATCGGATGTCGTCCAAATTTATTTGAAACAGCTGCATGCCCAAAATCACCATAGAGTTCACCAATTTTAGCGCTAACAGCTGCAAAGATAGCTTTGTGGGGTAATTGTGCAGTATTATTTTCAACATCTTCAATCAAATAATACCTTCTCTTTAATTTAACCATCTAAAAATGACCATATAGGGTGAAAAAACGAACAAAAAGGAATAAGTATTAATTGGATTGCCACTAATTATATATATTTCGCAGTATGTTAATAAAAATTAAATTTATTACTTCAAATCAACAAAACAACAACTATTACATACTATATACCTAATAATAAAAAACAACTATCAGCATTGACAATGCTTAAACCACCGAGGAAAAGGTACAGTATCCTTGATATTTGCAATTCCAAACAATGCTTGCATAAATCTGTCCATTCCTAGCCCAAAGCCACCACTTTGTGGGGTACCTCTTGTTCTTAATTCATAATACCAATTAAGGGATTGACTATCTTGTCTTGATTTCATTTTGTCAATATTTGGTTCACGCAAAGATCCACCAGCAAGTTCACCAACAAATGGCGCAAGAAAATCAAAACATAAAGCCTAAAAATGAAATATTTACCAAAGGGAGCAGTAAAATACCGTAATACCTCTTTATCATCTTCGCTTCGTTTCATATAAAAAGGTTTTTGATTTGACGGATAATTATAGATGAAAAGTGGTGATTTACAAATATCCACTAAGAGAAGCTCTTGTGCTTTATTCAAGCCATTATTCGCATTTTCGCCATGCTTTTGAAGTAAACTCACAGCTTCATCATACTTCAATCTTGGAAAATTGGTAGCTTCCAACGAATCAGCAAAATATTTTATGGTTTTCTATAAAGGTGTATAATTTATTCAAAAGCCCGTTAAACATTATAAATTACCTCTAAATATGGATCTTGAAAAACAGAAAATTCAGAATGTTTTTCGAAAAACGGTTGAATTTTAGTTGTAATAAATTTAACATAGCTTTCTACTTCAAGACATAAATCTTCAACAGAATCCGTAAATGCACGTTCAACTTCTAACATTCTGAATTCAGCTAAATGCTGTCGAGATAAGCACTTTTCTGCTCGGAAAGCAGTATTTAAGGTATAAACACGAGGTATCCCACTAAAAAATCCCGATATAAATAAAGCTGAAAATCAAAGACTTGTAAACTTACGACGTCATTGCTTCCAGATGTAGTTGCCCCGAAACAGGTAAATATTTTTCTTCTTCTCCAAAAAAGTCAGGATCATTGGCGGATACAACTTGGAAAGCTTCCCCAGCTCCTTCACAGTCATTCGCAGAAATAAGTGGAGTATCAATATGAGTATAATCATGTTGAGTAAAATATTGATGAGTTAATAAATTAAGTTGAGATCGAAGACGTAAAATATTTGCGAATTGGGGATGTTTTGATCGTAGATGAAGTTGATTTCTAACATAATCAGCATTTTGTGTTATGGGCTAAAAAAGAAATTAGAGATGAGAATAGGATTCTATTATAGCAATAACAAACATGTCCCTCATCTTTACTCCAAATCCGACATTTCTTTGCATATAATTCCATTGCTTGTTGCTTTCCTCCACTTTTCCGCCATTCACCTTCAACTTCTACAGCACTTCCAATTCCAATATTATGTTGAACATCTTTAGGAATCACCACTTGAATTTTTTCATTTGAATATCCATCTTTTATATGAATAAAAGTAATACTCGATTTTCTGTTCTCATTCACAACCCATCCCTGTAAAAAAAAACAACAGTTAAAAATGTAAGTTTATTTTTTTTCTATAAATGTAAAATTTCTTACTTGTACTGCAACATTTTCAATTGGTTTTAAAAAGTTATTAAGCTTTGATATCTGTTTTAAACTTGCCGTCATTTAATTGGTTTCTGTTGCGAAGAAAAAAAAAATTTGTTAAAAATTTTGCAAAAAAGATTGCATTTTTTATGCATTGACGTCAACAGACATTTGGCCAAAAGAAGCGGTTGATAAAATATTTGTATTTTTTTTGAATTACTCCCTTGCGATTTACAAAAATAAAAAAAAACTATTTTTTCTTTCATCTTAAAATTATAAAAAGTAGTGGAAACGTTCTTTCATTTCTCTTTATTTATTATTCAGCTTTTTCACACATTAATTTTCAAAGAAAATAAAAAAAATAAGGAAATGGCACAGTTTTATATGATGATTACTGTTGACTAACATTAAATAAAAAAAATAGATGGGAAAAAAGAAAAAAGCCATCAGACCAAATTAAAAATTAATCGCTCAAGACACATTGAAATATAAAAAAAATATATAAACGCTTCAATTGCCACAGTGTTGTTTTTTTTTCTTCCTAAAGAAAGAGAAGCTCTATTTGTGTTGATCTATCCACTTCAAAAAGTCGGATGCGGCGTGCTACTGCTTCTGATGTTTCTTTTTTTTATTCTGTTCAAATTTTCCTTATTTATTTTATTTTTTCTTGTTTCTTGAAGCAAATGAATTAATGAAGACATAATTGAAGTGCCTTTTGCTCGGTCGTCCGAAAAAAAATATAGATAGAAAAAGAACTACTAACTAAAATGGGCATAAGCTTGTTGCAAAAAAAATATATAAACCAAGTTGGTGGTATTCTTTCAATATTTTGTTTTTAGTTAAAATGTTGTATTATAATTTTTTTTCAAAGACTTTTTTTCTTAAAAAAGAAAACTTTTTTTTAAAGTCAGTTTCTTATTTGAATAGAAATGTTTTTGTTTTGTTCTTGCTTTCTTCGCTTCTTTCTTCTTCGTCTTCTTCTTCTTTTTTTTCTTGCCTTAAAACATGGCCAATAGTTTGTGATGAGTTTTATTTTTTTAAAGAAAAAAATGCAACAATGGTGTCAGTGTCGGAAGGGACAACACAATAGTTGGGTCATTCGACGACAGCAACGGAGCCCAACCCAACAAAGCCTATTGGACTTCCTTTATAATCAATTACTTGAGTAAATTCTTTTTGTTTAATGCCAAAAACACAAATTTCTTTTATTTTATTTTTTTCATTTTTGTTCCTCTCCGGGGTTCAACTGTTATGAAAAAAAAACTTCTCATCTTGCGCTTCGTCTTCATATTTTCAAGTCAAAAAGCGCGAAAGCAAGTCCCGATGGGTTTTCTTTCGATGAATTCATGAAAGTTGAAGAAACTTCAAAAAGTCAAAACAGGGGCGCTAAAGGCTGTTGTTACTCGTTGCCGCTGACGGGATTTATGTTTAAGGGGCAAAAAAACGAGATGAAAAAAAACTTTTTTTTCTTTAGCCAATGTCTTCACTTTCTTCGATTCTTCATCTCCTGCAAGTGAAACTTTCTTGCATTTCTTGTTGATGCGCCTTGTCTTTGAATGAAAAACGAACTCGTCTCCTGAGTTTGAAGAAGCCGTAAAAAATTGAAAGCCACGGACACGCAAGAAAAAGCTGATGATGGGTGTAAAACGAAGTGCCAACTTATTTTTTTGTTTCATTTTTTTTTCAACCTTTAAATTTTAGTTTACTCCTTTTCCCTACAAAGGTTAAAAAAAACTAATCTGGCATTTAAAACCACAAAAAGAAACCATGTGAAAATAAATTTTTTAGCTTTTCTAACTTTTTGAATTCAAAACAAAAAAGAATTTAAATTCAATATTTTTTGGTACAAAGTTTTTACAACAACTAACTGCTACAATCCCATAACTAAGAATATAACCTATTATTAGAGAAAGTTTACTCAAAATTTTTTTTTTCAATTTTTTTGGCAAATATATTATATTTTGCGACATGGTGGTCCCTTTATGGCGCGATGCAGTTAGCAGCGCAAAAGTAGTAGCCATCGGCATTTGGACTTCGGACGGTGTCGCTAAAAAAAGGAAGAAGAGGATGCTTCTGCTACTGCATTTTGTTGTTGTTGTTTGGGCGTCTTTTCTTGTCTTTACTTCTTTCAAAAAAATTTCAAGCAGAAGCCCAAAAATGCATCTTTTTTGACGCGACTGCATCCGCGCGCTCCAATACCACGTACAAAGAGTTTTTATTTTGGCAGCTTCTGAAGTCTTTACTATGAAAAAAAACTCGCACTTTTTTCATTCTGCGTGTACATCAAAAACGATGTGCTTTGTGATGTGTGTCCGCTTATTTTTTCTTTTTGTTTAAGAGTTATGCCTCTTTACGCGGGTGCCGAACGTGGGGACGCGTCGTCCCGTCTCTTTTTTTTCTATATTTTTTTTTCGATGGAAGCTCGAAGCTTCATGCCGTCGACGACGGCTTCCCCAGCTAGTTACAATCTGCTTGCACGTTTCTTTTTTTTTTACCGAGTTGACGGGAGTTTTTTTTTCATTGTCCCAATAAGCGTACTACTAGCTTGCTTTTTTTCTTTTTTTTATTTTTTTTGATAGAAAAAAAACAAACCCAATTTAAGGAAGTCTACTTCAGCGGCAGAAGTAGTTCAAAGAGGGATTCCGGCTTTATTTGATGCCGGATCCCTTGGCTTTTGACATTATTTTGAATTGATAATTATTATTATTACGGTGATTGCCGCCAAATTGAAAAGATATCAAATATTTGTTGCTCAATTTATTTATTCCTTCAAGTTTGTCAACGCAAATTTTTTGTGAAATTTGAAAATTATTTTTATTATTTATCTGAAGAAAAAGATCAAGGAGAAGAACAACTCGACGGAGCCGGCGTGCGGCCCACGTCGGCGCCGCCGTCGTCGTCGTATCAGTCGTCGACGGCGTTATTAGGTGTAAAAAATCAGAAGAAGAAGAAGATTAAACTGCAAATTCTTTTGCTGCCATCATTATCATCATCGTGGATTTGGTACCGTCAATATTTATTCTTTTATTACTGCCATTTGAGGGGTTATCGGTTTTTGCATTTGACCGAAACCCTCAGACCTTGTTTGAACTGGCTTCAATATTTGTTGTTGTCAATTGGTACCGTCCATTGGAAAAAGATATATAAATATCATTATCAATGTCACCAGTTGGTAGCTATAATTCACAAAAGTATCAGCAATATATTGATCAACAAAATACTTTATCAGAGTTTGATACATCAGCTTCTGCAACAACAACAATGCTGCCTCAATCATCATCATCAGCAGCAGGATCTTTCAAACAAGCTTCTCCAGGTGCCTCTTCTAAGATGACCTATAATGAATTACAGGTCACAAATCCTTTAAATTATGCAACTTCACCTCTTTCTGATTCACTTTTACTTGCACTTCGTCGAAGTCGTCCAAATACAAGGTAATTTTAAAATTTATTTAAATATTTTAAAAGTTTTATTATTTTTTGTTTTCAATTCATTTCTTGACCTACGGTTATTTATTATAAAAAAAATGTTCTATTGCTTAAGATAATAAAAATGCAACACGCAAATGAGAATAGAGGGCATAAGAAATACATGTATTTCTTTTTTTTGTTATTGTTGAGATGAACTGGTGAAAACGCGCTTCCTTTTTCCGGTTTTTGTTGTTTGCATCTCAAAGGCAAAGGCAATTAGTCTTGACTCACTATTGCCGGAAGTGAGTATTTAGAACCACACCACATCATAGTTGATTTGCAAAAAAAATAAATAAATAGGAATAGACGTTAGATGCAAAGAAGAAGGAGAAGAAAAAAAACTAAATTGCATTTATAAAAGTAGTCCAATTTAGGTGCAAATTTACTACTGGCATTCTGCCAATCCAAAAACAAAAAAACAACAAAAGCAAAAGAACAACGTAGTAGTTAGCGTTCTTTGTGCTTAAATGTATGTACTTTAACAAACCTTTTGACGTTCTCTTTTTTAAGTACAAGAAAATAAGGAATAATAATAAAAATATAAAATGCTTATTGAATTTGATCCAATTATGCAGCTCGTTGAATACAAAAAAAGAATTTGTTTTTTTATATCTTTTTAAATTTGTGTTTTTTGAAAGGCATTAAATGAGCATTGTTTCATGCATGTTTAAGCTTTATTTTTTTTCTTCTCGTGCAAAATTTTTAAATAGCAAAAAGATACAAATTTTTTTGAGAGAAAAAAAAGAAGGGAGAAAAAGTAAAAGATTAATAAGAAGAGGGAAAAATATAATTGGATTCGTTCGAAAATTGTGCAGCAAAAAAAGAGGACAGCAAAAAAGAAGAAGCAGAATTTGAATAGAATTTTTTTTCAATTTTGAGACAAATAATTATCACTAAAAATATCATTTTTTGTTGTGTTTTTTTAAAAGAAAAGAAAGATCTTATTTTTAAAATTTTATTTATTTTTTATTTTTTGCTTTTTTTAAGAAGCCAATTTTTTGACAGCGTAATATTTATGACTTGATCATTTACTTTCCTCTCCATTGTTTTACGCACGCTTCAACCCCCGTTAATATTCTTTTAGCCTTGTTTTTTAAAGCCATTGTCGGATGTTGTTTGAGACAGAAAAACACAAAAAAAGCAATAAATGCATGTATGCCAGCTATAATGATTTGTAACTTGTCAAAGAAACAAATATCTCTCTTTATTGTTATCCCCCCCCCTTCTACATGAAATTTTTAGTTGTTTTATTGTTTTTCTTTTTTTTTCATAATACTTCTTGTATTTGCTATTGTTTTTTATGATTTTTAATGAATTCAATTTAATATTAAGAGAAAAAAGTTTTCTTTGATTTTAAAATTTTAGTAATGTTGTCTCATTTCTCTTCTTCTTTGCTTTAACTTTGCCATTTTCGTCCTTTTTTTATAAGTTTAATGTTGACTTTAGTTGGTTCACTAACAAAATAACTTACCCCTGCAACCTTATTTTGGTATTGCAAAAACTTTACTTTTTGTATAAAGATCGATTTGCAATTGCACGCTAGTTTCGGCCAATTCTTTCTTTTTTGCATTCTTCAGTACTTTGTCTGCTTTTTTTTCATACGTACTCGAAAAAGAAGAAGAAGAAGCAGAAAACAGAAGCTTCTTCTTCTTCGGACACCCTTTTTTATATATATTTTTTTTACTCGCATGCGGGCGGAAATTTATGCCTGCATCCCATTCAAACACTTGAAATTCCAAAAGATGTTGTTGTATTTGCTTACGGACTGCCGTTGGCACACTTTTTTAGACCCATCCAAAAAAAGCACTTCGAAAAGTAGCGTCTCGTGGGGGCGCATTCTTTTAAGCTTAAAAAACTGTACATATCGCAAAAAATAAGGCAAGAAGAAAGAGAGGGGGGAAAGAAAGAAAATGTACCGCGCATATATGTGCATGCTTTTTTTCTCTCTTTTATTTTTGGGTAAAAAGTGTTGGCACACGCCAGGACGCAGTCTCGGGAGAACATTGCTTTTGATGCCCCTGTAAAAAAGAAAAGTTTTTTTGTTGTTGCAAAAAAAAGTTGCGAAAAAAAGAAACAACGGCATAAAGTTTTGGGTAAACCCGGATGCGGGCCATAAAATGTCGTTAAAATTGAAAATGTTATTTTGGATTTGATCCTTCGAGAATGAAGTCTTCTATTTTTTTTACTGCAAAGTCTTTCTTTTTCCGAACTAACTTTTTAAAAAAAAAGAAAATAAGAAGCAAACATTTAAAAAAATGAATATTTTTTTTATTCTTAAACTTATTGGCATTGGAAAGTAAAAAAAAGAATAGCTTTACAATGCCATTATACATTACAAGAAAAAAAATTTTCTTCGTTTTTTTTATCGAAATTTTTATTTTGAAAGGAAATATGAGCATCAAAAAATATATATATTTGAAATAGCGCCTTGCAAGTGAAATGAGAGAAAAAATGTCTGAAGGAATACAGAAATGAGTAGAATTTTTTAATATATGTTACAGAGTTTGTAATGAAAAACCAATATTGCCTTTGAAAGAAAGAGAAAATATGAATTTGAAGAAAAAAAAACTTATGAAAAAAATAATAATAATATAAAACATGCACACAACAATTTTTTCAGGTTATTTCGTGCTCTTTTTCAATATATACCTATTCGAGATTCACCAAATGAAAATCCACATCTTGAATTACCTCTGCAGTCAGGTGACTATGTTCTAGTTCATGGACAAATGGATGAAGATCAATTTTATTTTGGTGAATTATTAAATGGTAAAACTGGTCTTGTTCCATCCAATTACGTTGAAAGAGTCCCTGATCACGTATTATTACAAAACGCTTCACGTGCACCTAGTCCTGTTTCGGGAGGAATTCGTAGTAGTAGTTTAACAAATCTTGCATGTTGTGAACCTTCAACAAGTAGTGTTGGTTGCGCTGGCGCAACTAATTTCAATTCTTTTCGTACAGCTACCGTATCTGCTGGTGGAGCAATTCAGCCAGGATTTATCCCATTTTCCGAGCAATTGCCTTCAACTTCTTCATCAATGCATATTCCATTTCATAATAATAGTAGTAGTAGTAATGTCGTAGGAGGAGGGGGAGGAGATGGAAGAAGTATATGGTATCAAAGTAGTACATTACAACGCCCAGAAAGTCCATCATTTGCTTTAAATGTGCCTTTACATCATACTCAAATTCTTCATGATTTTACGGATTCACAATTTGCTCCATTACCTGATTCCGTATGTCCATATCCTCCTGTAGACGTTTCAAAAGTTACTGTACAAGAAATGAAGCAACTTGATCAACCAAGAGGTAAGACATATTACAAATCCAAGAAATTTTAAATATTCCAAAAATATTTTGTTTTGAAATTATTAATCAAAAAGAACAAAAACCATTTTTTAAAACTGTGAAAACTGATTATTTATTACAAACTGTCGCTATAGGTTACTTTGACAAAATTCATAAATTTTTGGACACTTCATTTTATTTTTTTAACACACTTTTTCCCTTGGGATTTAAAAAAATTAAACAGTGAAATAATTCTTCGAAAAAATTTTATGCAAATTTTTGGGAATTTTTTTCATTTCATCTTAAACAAAAACTGTCTTATGTGGTATTAACTAAAGTTGACGTTTAAGATGCATTTTTTAAATTGTTATCTTTTTTCGAAGTTTCTTTTATTTATATATTAATATTTATTGGACACCCACATAAAAACAAATTAAAATTGCACTGTTTATTATTTACTTTACAAAAAAAACAAAAAATGCTAATAAAACAAAATTATTTATAGTACCATATCCAAGAGAATTGACAGTGGAGAAAAAGTTAAGCCGAAGTGCTGTCATTTCATGGCTGCCTCCAGAAGACAAATTGATCGTTGTTTCACAATATCATATTTGCGCAGATGGTGTAGTTAAAGCGGTTGTTCCGGGTGCTTACAAATGCAAAGCCTTAATCGAGGATTTAAATCTTGATAAATGTGTCAACATTTCAGTAAGAGCTGTTACAGAACATGGCCATTCTCATGATGCGGCATGTACAATTGCGCTTGGCACAGGTATGTCTCACCTTTTTTTTCTTTTTCTCCCAAAACACCTGTTGTTAAAATGTCAAAACTTTGCATGTTTTATTTCAATTTTAAAATCTTAGAAAAATTTTTTAATTAAATTTTTTTTTCAGAAGCCCCGGTTGCACCTCAACATGTTCGTGTTTCTTTAATAACCCCAATCTCTGCATGTCTTAGTTGGTATCCGTCTAATAGCAATGCCGAACATGTGATATTATTGAATGCAATTAAAGTGGGTGTATGCCCGCCTTCAGTCTTTCAAGTAAATTGTTTTTTCTTTTATTTTACTACTTAGTTATTTGTAATTAAAAAAAGGGGGGATTATTGATAATAGTCAAAAATTCTCGGTTTTTTTTTCTCTTTCTTCATCACTTCCCTTTTAAGGTCCAATTGCATGGTCTTTCACCTTCAACAATTTATCGGGTCTCTGTTCGAACTAAACATCCAAAAGCTGTATTAGAACAACGTCCTGTCGAGCGATGCGTCGACTTTAAAACGTTGCCAAAAAGTAAGTGCCATTTAATTTTTTTCTTTCCTTCTCTTTCTCGCTTCCTTTAGCTTCAATATTTATTTCTGAAAAAAAAAATTTATTTCTTCCGTTTCATTCATTCATTGTTTGCATCAGAAAGAAAAAGAAACATTTCTTACTAAAAGTTTTTATTTTATTTTTAACTTTTTTTGCAGCATTTAAAACTTTGTTTTTAAGTGTAAATCTTTATGTAATAGGGAGAAAAAAGAAAAGAAAAGGAAAAAGGCAAGGCAAAGAAAACCTTGTAATTTGCCTTTTTAGTTGTTGTTTTTTGTTATGTTTGTCTCTTCTTACTTTCACTTCGACGCTTAGCTGTTTTAGATAAGCGAGAGATATAAAAAAAACAAGTCATTAAGGCAAAAAAATAAAATGGATAGCTGTTGTTGCTTTTTGAAGATTTTTTTGTTGTCGTCACTGGATTTCCTAGCAAGCGATTAGAGTTATTCAAGCATCTGAAGTAGCAAAATAATCATGAAATATGCAAAAAGAGTAACAAATCTCACTTTAACTAAAAAACGAAGAAAAAAAAAGAAGAAGATGAAGTAACGCCCCGGCACACGGTAGAAAAAAAAGAAAATTGTAATGCGATGCCATCATGTCTTTTTAGCTTTGCTTTCTTCTACTTTGTCGTCGTCGGCTTCTGCAATCTTCTCCATTTTTATTTTCAAGGAAAAAACTTTTTGTTTAAATTGCTAAAAAGTTTGCATACAAACATTTTTACCTCATGTAAATGGTTTCCTCTTCGTCGTCTTATTTTAAAAGGAAGAAAATTGTGAAGCTTGGACTCCCCTTTTTTTGTTTTTTAGTATTTCGATTACTTTTTTAAAGTTAACCATATATGTTCCCTTTTATTTTTGAGAAAAAAAACTCATTTTGAACTGCCCTTTCAATTCATATGCTCATGAAATAAATATCATTTTTTAGTTTTTACTTTTTAAAAAAAGTTCTTATGCAAAAAAAACTAAGAGAAAGGATATATTTTTTTGTGAACAAAATGTTGAAGCTTTTGAAGTAGAAGTAGAATAGCCCAGCACAAAAAAAAAGTTATTTTTGGTTATAAAAAATAGTTTTATTTCTCAGCAGTGACGTGACCAATATATATTTCATGTTTTTTAACTGTTTAAAACCCTTTTTTAATTTTATTTTGTGTGCTTACATGCATGAAAGTACAAAGTCATACATTTCCGGAAGTTGAATAATAATAATATTTTTTAAAAAACTAAAGTTTTGCCCATTTTAAAATTTTTCTTTGTATATTTTTTTTCTGGCAAAGATAAGGCACGAACAGCCGATATTATTATTGTTGATGGAATTTGCGTTTTCTTTTAAATACATTTTTTACCAATTTTTTGTGGGTTTTAAGAAGTGAAATCAATAGAATTATAAGTGAATAAAAATGGAGACAAACAAAATAATTCAAACATAATCTGTTCATGTTCTTCGGCATCCCTTCTTTATTTTATTTTTTGTTCGGATTTCATATTTCCGCTAAAATACATTCTTTATTATAAAGCCTTTTTTTATATTTTATTCAAAGACTTTTTTATTTAAAGCCGTTTTTTATTCTTACATGTACACCTATACTTTTACTCGTTTTTTTTCTAAGATACGGTGGTGTCCACCACATTTATATATTTTGACTTCTTTTTGGGACATCTTTTATTAATGTTTTGCAAAAATATACATACATAAATACTTTGAAAATAAAACTTTTTGAATAAAATTTTATTTTATTAATAATTTAATAAGAAGAAAGATAAACAGGAAGCATAAAAATGTAATCTTTAACTGTTATTTTATTTCTTAAAAAAATGAAAGAAAGATTTAAGGCTTAACGGTGAAGTTAGATGTCTTTGAGGCTTCATACACTAGTTTTTTTTTCATTTTTTATGTTTTCTCAGTAGGATGTCCTCAATGTTGTTGGAGGAATGCTTCTTCTTTTTTTCTTTCTTCAACGCCTGCTTTAATGCATTTTTTCTATTTCTTTTTTTTTGTTTTTTTTACTGTGTTAGTCGAGTAAAATTAATTAGTGATCAATTATTTTAGGTTATCACTGAGATAAGCTTTGATTAAACAGCTTTGAACAAAACTTTAATTTATAAATGTTACAGTTATTTTAAAGTAGTAAAAACAAAGTATCTGTAGTTGTAAAACCTTTAAATAATTTTCTAAAGTCTAATTCTATATCAATTTAGAAGCATGCCTGAGGCAATTTCGCATCGTATTTTTTATAAATTCTTTTTTTTTATTTTGACGAACGTTTTTGCAAAAACGTACTTTTAACAACTTCCTTTATTTTCTCTCTTTTCAGTTGGTTTACCGGATCCTCCATCACACGTTCAAGTAGAAGTAGGACCACAACCTGGCACATTATTAATTTCTTGGAAGCCGGTGACATCTCAACCAAAGCCTCCTTCAAGAGCTGCAGTTCATTCATATTTGGTATTCGCAGACGGGCGGAATATTGCTCAAGTTCCTTCAGCAACTGGTAATTATATTAAATTTTGCATTTTCAATTTTGAAACAAAAATAGTAAAATGTTTCATTATTTTTAGCTGATCACGTATTATTGAGGTTGGCAGATTTTGCTGACGATCCACCCATTTTTATCACAGTTCGAACTCGAACACGTGAAGGAGCAATATCTGCAGATTCAAACGTTGTACGAGTGCCTCGAGGGATCTCTGCAACGAATCCAAACGTGCTTGCCTCTCGCGAACAATTGCCTTTTTCTTCTTCAATTGCTGTGAACACTACAACGGGTCCCCTTACAACTACTTCTCTTCCGAATAGCCTAATTGGTAAGTGGAGTTTACTGCGTTCATCATTGATTTTTAATTTTGTTCTTACTTTTTTTCTTGTTTTTGTAGGAAACGTTGTGGGGTCACAACCTCATCATCATTCAGAACTTTTACACTCAGCAATGAACACAATTGCAATGCCATATGGAATGCAACAACCTTCTGGAATTTCGGCTGGAAGTGCACCATCTGGTCTTCTTACAACTCTTTCGCAACATCAACAACAACAATCAATGGGTACTCAACAGCAACAACTTCATCAATTACATCATCCGCAAGCAATGCATCCACAAATTTATAATACTGCATATTCAATGACGCAATCTGCAATGCTTCCCTCAGCCCAGAATGCCGCAAATGCGGCTATTTATGGCACCGGTATTGTCCAACCTTCTGGAACGCTTCTTAATGGAGCTACAAATGCCGCAAAACTTGCTGATGTAAGTCATTATCTAATTCTAAGAAAGATTTCTGAATTTTTTCAAACTTTAAAATTATGTCTCAGTAATTTTAGTATTTAACATATTGGTCATTGAAAAATGTTTTATTTTTTGCTTTTTTAAAATTTTTGCATGAATGCTTTTTTAGTCGTAGAGATATCAGATATTCACGCAGCGACCACGTAAAACAATAGCCAAAAATGAATGAATAGTTTTTTTCCGAAAGTAATATTTAGTGTAGGTTGCAAAGTAGACGACGGGCACTCCGATAAAATAACGAAACAAAATAGAATTTTCGTTAAAAAAAAGAAGGAAGAAGCCACAACGGCTCATTGACAAAAAGTCGTCTTTTTTTCGTGTATGCATAAAGCGGTTTTTGCTCGTCTGACGGCTTCTTCTTCTTTCCACTAATGCCGTTTGAAAGTTTTCGGTCGCCAAGTAGAAACAAGAAGCACAATAACCATCTTTGTGAGAACCCAAAAAAGCTTTAACAATACAACAACTGAAAAAAAGAGACGGATTTCACGCCATGTCACCACCGCCCCTAATAGTTTCATATAACTTTTTTTTAAAAACAAAAACGAAAGAAGCTTAGCTCAAATCTTAAAGTATTTTTCTTCAGATTTTTAATTTAATTAAAAGATAAGTAATTCTTTTTAATAAGCTTACAAATATTGTAGTGGAAACAGCAACAGCAATCAGCTGCAACAGCGGCAGCAGCAGCAGCAGCGGCGGCAGCAGCGGCAGTAGCAGCCCATCAACAACAAACTCAATCTCAACAACAGAACCAACCCTCAAGTCAATATTACACGTTTCATCCAAAATCTCTTTTTAAAGAATTTACTGGAGCTGATGATAAGCCAAGTGTATTAGAAATGGAAAATAATTATTTATTAAAGCATCGACAACAACAACGTGAACGAGAAATGATTGGAATGGATCGATGGACGGGAACTATTGGAGGTAGTTCAACCTTAAATCGATATGATTATTACGGTGGTCCAAGTGGTGTTGCCCGTGGAACTGCAAGATATGATGATTATGCAACTGGAATGTCAACAAGTGGTCGGCCAATGATTATGGCAGGAGGAAGAAAACCAACAGCAATTCCACCAAGATTATCCAGAGTTCGAAGTGAAGAATTACTTGGAACTCGAAGTGAACCCGATTTACGTCCTTTGGCAATCACAGATGAAGATGAAAATTGCAGACTTTTTGTTGCCCTTTTTGACTATGATCATTTGATGTCTCCGAATCCAAATGCTCAACAAGAAGAATTATCTTTTCGAAAACATCAGTTAATTAAGGTATAAAACCTAAAATTTAGTACAGTAGGAACAAAAAATTTTTTAGGTATACGGTGATGTGGATGCTGATGGATTTTATCGAGGACAAATTGGGCGACGATTTGGTTTGGTTCCATCAAATATGGTCATCGAAATAGCAAAGGATGATTTTATGCCACAACCACAAAGACGCCGATCAGATGCTTATCCAGTTGAACCAGCAATTCGAAGAATGCGTTGGGGATCTTTGAAATCAAGAAGTTATGATCATGCAGGTGATCGAAGAAGGCGAGGCATCCTTCCTGGAGCAACATATAATACCCCAAGTCATGCACATATGGGTAGTGGTCCAAGTGTCATTCCTGGAGCGCCCATGTATTCTTCATTAGATCGTAGAGAGCATTCACTTCCTCCATATCGATATTATGATCGTGGAACCTATGAAGGTCCACAACAACCATCTGTATCTGCCAGAAGTTATGGGGCAACTCCACGATCTTATGGATACGGGTATACAGCTGCTCGAGAATATCCTCATAGAGAGCTTCATTCATATGATCAACCTTCTGGACCAGAGATTTATGAAGGTGGACCTGCACCAAGAGATTATCGACGAGGAGGAGGAGTCGGCGGAGGTGATGATTACGGGCGAGATACATATCACTGGGATTATGCCAACGAGCAAAGAGATATGAGAGAAAGTAGAGATTATCGTTATGATCATCCACCATATGAAGATGAAAGATATCCACCACCAGTTCAACAACGATCTGCATTAAGAAGAGATTATCAGCGTTATAATGAACAACAACCAGGTCCAGGGCAATGGGGAGGAATGCGAGATCAATATGATATTCAACCTCAACAGCAGCCATCACAACAGCAACAACAACAACAACCAAGATATGGAGCACCACCTCAACAACAACAAATGCAGCAGCAGCAACAACAGCAACAACAACAACAAGCTTCATTGCTGGATGACAAGTGAGTCAAAAAAGATGTTCAAGAATAGGGGTTAATTACATTTTTAGGCTTTCACGTTTAAATGGAGAGCCATCACAAGTTCGTAAGCTTGTTGCCAAATATGATTACGATCCCAAGCTATGTAGTCCTAATCCAGATGCCGAACAAGTAATTCAATAACTTTATAGTTAAATATCATTATTAAACTTTTTAGGTTGAATTAACATTCCGTCAAGGAGATATGATTACGGTATACGGTGAAATGGATGATGATGGCTTTTATGTGGGAGAGCTTAACGGTGTGAAAGGAATGGTTCCATCAAATTTCCTTCAAGTACCCGGTGCTTCACAGCTATCAGCTCCACCAAATGCGTTGATGCATCAACAATCTTTGACACAACCCCAATCAATTATGGTTGGAAGTACTGGAGGACCAGTAGAGATGCCAGCAAATGTTCAACGACCAAAAGGTGTTGCATTTAGTGAAACGACAAAAAAACCAGTACCTCTTCGACAATCAAGTCAAACTTCAAATAAAATAAGTACAACGGGTGGAATGGCAACTGCAACAGGAGCAGCTGGAAGTAGTACTGCAATGGCTTCAAAAACTGCTAAAACTTCTACCGCTGGTGCAGCTGGTAAAACTTTAGCAAAAAAGAGTAGTGATCTTGGACAAAAAACTGCTGCTGCAACGGCTGCAAGAAAATCGTCACAAGCCGCGAAAAAGGTTGAAGGAAAGGTTCGCAACTTTTCAATTAATTCTTTCAACAAAAATAAAATCATACATTTTAGAAAAAATGATCAAAAATTCGATTATGAAATAAATATACCCAAATTTATCTTAACGCAAAGAATGTATGCGGGACGGGTGTGACACTTTCACACAATAAAATTGTTGTTCAAACTCTTTCTCCAAAAAATTACTTCAATAAATCACTTGTTTTTAGTGTTTATGCTCAGTGCTTTTTTTATTGTTCAAATTAAAGATTAAAATAAATTTTTAAAATTTTTATTTATATTTATCCCGGAACAAACAACAAATTTTACCCGGATTCAGGGGTGTGCGTTCGGTTAATTTTGACTGACTCAAACCTACGCGAGTAAGTCCGAAGGCGACTAGGTTTCATTCAAACCAATAGAAAGTAGGTTTGAATGGAACTAAGTTCGCGTTGAACTAGGTTTGGGTCAAACCTAGTTGAACTAGGTTTGAGAGAAACCTACTTCTTTTGGTTTGAATGCAACCAACAGTTTTTAACTAGGTTTGAGTCAAACCTAGTTATTAAAAAAAGTTAGAAAATAATGTTTTAAATAAAAAAGAAGTGCGTTTTTCTGTTTACGGAATCGCAGCAACACCGTTACGGAGTAAATATTTAATTTTCGGTGTTGGCACCGGAGTTGCACCGGTGCATTTTTTTCAAATATCAAAGAATTTGATATTGACAGTCTAATTAATTATAACTGACTTTCTGAAAAAATCGAGGAAAGGGCGATCGATCAAAAATTTCAAAATTGTTTTTTTGAGCTGAAATTTGGCGTGTAGTATCCTTAGGGGTCAGGGAGGTGTGATCAAAAAAAATTTTTTTGATTCGTCGTGCCACGGCATTTTTATGCCGTTTGGTCGCCCTGGCTTTAGTTTTGATCCTTTTTTTACAAATGAGGTATATTCTGGTAGCCCTTAATCAGGGCTATCAGATGCACGCATTGGGATTTTTATTGGTGGTCCCGCCGCGAAAATTTAGCATATTAAAATTTTGAAGCGGTATTAGTACCCAAAGAATTCGGGTCCGCAAAAATTTTTTTTTCTTAAAATGTTCCTTTTTTCATGACTCATTTATCGGCAGAAAAAAGTTTTCGATTTCGAAAAATTTTTACGAGACTTTTTCAAAAAAATCGAATTTGACCTCAAAAACGATAGTTTAAACGAAATCGGAGTTCACCATCGAATTCCCCGTGGTCGATTTGCTATATGGGTTTAAAATCAGAGCGATTGGACTAAAAAAATTTTTTCGTAGGGGGGGTCGTCGGCAAAAATTTTTTTTGGTCCAATCGCTCTGATTTTAAACCCATATAGCAAATCGACCACGGGGAATTCGATGGTGAACTCCGATTTCGTTTAAACTATCGTTTTTGAGGTCAAATTCGATTTTTTTGAAAAAGTCTCGTAAAAATTTTTCGAAATCGAAAACTTTTTTCTGCCGATAAATGAGTCATGAAAAAAGGAACATTTTAAGAAAAAAAAATTTTTGCGGACCCGAATTCTTTGGGTACTAATACCGCTTCAAAATTTTAATATGCTAAATTTTCGCGGCGGGACCACCAATAAAAATCCCAATGCGTGCATCTGATAGCCCTGATTAAGGGCTACCAGAATATACCTCATTTGTAAAAAAAGGATCAAAACTAAAGCCAGGGCGACCAAACGGCATAAAAATGCCGTGGCACGACGAATCAAAAAAATTTTTTTTGATCACACCTCCCTGACCCCTAAGGATACTACACGCCAAATTTCAGCTCAAAAAAACAATTTTGAAATTTTTGATCGATCGTCTCGCATTCATTTTCCTCGATTTTTTCAGAAAGTCAGTTTTATCATTATCCGGCATAATGAGCGCTTCAAAAATGCTTTGGTGCAAGGTCGGTGCAACCCTAAAACTGCACCGAACATGCAGCAAAGTATTTTTATGAAAATTTGTATTGCTTTTAACATTTTTTAACTGGCTGCAACACCTCGCACCAGCCTTGCACCGGCGGTGCTGCACCACGACTCTGTTTATGAAAAAACGAGTAAAGATATTTTTATATTAAATTTTGCAATATTTATGCTGCTAAACAAAATTTGGCGGAACGTCGGTGTAGCACCGGTGCAATAAAAATTGATGTTACTAAACTTCATTTGCACTTCTATTAAACAAAATTAAACACCAAAAAAAAATTTTAAAAAATTTAAATTCTTTGGGTTAACCAAAATTTGACACAACCCAACTAACAGAACGTCGGTTTGCGCTGAACTAGGTTTGACTCAAACCTACTTCTTTTTTGTTGGTCGCATGCGCGACTCATTTTTTTGGACAAAAAAACAGTTTGGCAAAGACGCGACTGATTTACAAAAAATGAGTTTGGTTTGCGACTGACACACTTTTGACTGACCGAACGCACAGGCCTGCCCGGATTATTTCAATGACTTCTCCAACAAAATGTTGTACAATTTGATAAAAAAAATATTAATGTTCAGAAAAATACATAAAGCCTCAAATGATTAAGCATTAAATGTTTTGATACCATGTTCAGAAAAAACTTCTTTGAGAAGTTCCTGTGTAAGAACATATTTGGTTTCTTTTGTTGCTCGATTTGTTTGACCAAGTCCTCGGGAACGAGCCTAAAATAGATATTCAAAACAAATTTCAAGAATTTAAAAAAACAAACAATTGTAATAGAATCAGATAAAATATCAGATGCAAATTTTTGTGCACTAATTGCTAACATTCGATAACAAATGTCATCATCTACAGCAGTACCCGTACGAGTCATCATATATTTTGCTGCAGCATCTGGAATAACGCTTTCATAATCTTTCATTCTCATTAACATTTCTGCGGCATTATCTCGAGGCTTTGGAGCAGGAGCTAAAAATATGAATGCTATTTGGAATGGAAACTGAATTTTAACAAAAAAACCTTTATGCATTTTTTCGGCAATTTTTGGATCAACTGGATGCAAAACTTGTTGCCTTAAAACATTAATTCGAGTTTTATCTGCTTGAACTGGGGTGCTGCTTCGTGAAGATGAAGTTGATTGATTTATAACGAATTGTGGAGCAGCAGAAGAGGAAGAAGTTTTTGGAGGTGCTGGAGGTTGTGATTGAATACGAAATTGGGGAGCAGAAGGAGCTGGAGGAACCGAAGCTTGACTTTGAGATTCATGGGATTGTTGGGAAGATGGTTGTTGTGGAGTTTGTTGTTGTTGGGATTGTTGTTGCGGAGGCTGAGATTGTTGGGGCTGAGCCTGTTGTTGTTGTTGGGATTGTTGGGGCTGCGGAGATTGCTGTGGAATTTGTTTAATTTGTTGTTGAACCTGAGGTTGTTGCTGCTGTGGTGGTTGTTGATATTGTTGTTGCTGAAAATGTTGTTGTGGCATTTGTTGATGCCGATTATCTTGATATTGTGAATGCTCTTGTGGCTGCCATTGTTGGTTATCACCCATTTGTGAATGGCGATGATCCATAGATTGTTGCATATGTTGTTGTGATTGTTGCTGGGGTTGTTGAAATCTATTTGGGAGTGGTGGAGGTCCCATTTCTTGTGATGATGGATAATCGAAAAAGAATGGATCTGACATACTTTCGTATCCGCTACTTTGAGTATTTCCATATGGTTCAGACGGCATCATATTATTATTATTATTACCACTCATTTTATAAATATTTTAATACTTTTGTAATTCTAAATAATAATTTGAAAAAAAACTATGCTAAATTTTTTTATATAAAAATTTCAAGACAGCAAAACAATTTGATCTTGCAACGAAAAAAAATGTGACAAAGAAAAATTGATAAAAGAAGGTCTGCACTTGTAACTGTGAAAAGATGCCGCAAGTATAGTATAATGAATCTATTTTTGTTTTATTTTTTAATATTTTTGTTAGTTAATCTTGTTAAAACGGATACATTGATACCATGTGATAAATTACTGTTGGGACAGTAAGTTTATAAGTAATAAAAATCTTTTTTTAAACATAATATAAAAAATGTAGATATTATTGTGATGAACCTGTGATAAATGCAATAAGTCAACAACCAACAACTTGTGAAAAAGATAATTCAGTAATTGGTAATATTAAAATTGATATAAATATAATTAAAACAAAAATATTTATTTAGTAAAATGTTATACACGTCCAGATTTGGAATGTTTTGGCAAAGATAATGAAACAAATGAATTTGAAATGAGAATTGAAAATGCATGCCGATATTCAACAAGTCAAAATCATATCACTGCATTGCTGCTTTCTGTATTCCTTGGTGCAATTGGAGCAGATCGGTTTTATCTTGGACATTTTACGATAGGTAATTATTCTACAGTAATCTTCAAACATAAATATCTTCTTAAATTATTAATTACAGGATTATTCAAATTATTTTCATGCGGATTCTTTTTAATTTTATATATTGCTGATATAGTTTTTATCGCCCTTGAAATCATTAAACCTGCTGATTCATCCTCATATTTTGTCAATCAATATGGTCCAAGAGTGTTTTCCACGCAGTTCACAAATGAGACAACATTACTCCTATACAATTGTTTTGGTTGTGTTTCATAAAAAAATGTCAGAAGCTTTCCTCTTCTCCGTCTTTTCAATTTTTTAACTAGTCACTTTTCTAATTTGATTAACATCAATAGTTGAGTCAAAAAATTATGATTCATTTTTAAAACAAGCATTTTTGTGTCGATAATTTTTTTTCCAAAATTTTCATTCATTACTGGTATATATTTTTTATCTTAAAAATGTTGTAAATAAATTTACTTAACAATTATTATTTCCCTGCTAACATTTGTTACAAATGTTTAATCTTGTCAATACTTTTTCATGTTTTTTTTGCTTACGTATTTCTCTATCTCATAAAAAACATATATCATTCTTTTTTTGGGTATTTTTTTAATACAACAAAAAACTATTTCTTCAAACAAATCCTTTTTTTATCATTTTTAAAAACAAAGGGCCTGTTTCGTATATGTAAAAACATCCCATAAATAATAAAAAGAAACCTATATTTTTACTTTTCTTTCAAAAAAACAAAATTTTAGACTGACGTTTTTAAAAAAAAACGTGGCAAATTTTTTTGTTTTTTTTGAAAATATTATTCATTGTTTTTGTCTGAAATTTTTGAAGCTTACCTACTTACTCTTAAAAGCTTGATTTAAATTCATTCCCTGCATTCACTTCGCTTTAAGTCTTGTCAAATGTATAACACAATTTGCGTAATATTATTTTAAAGAAAGCATAAATTAAAGTAAAAGTAGCTTCTTTTTTTGTTGTGACAAAATTTTCACTGTGTCTTTAAAGGAATGTTTTTTAAAAGTAGGGAAGAAATTTAGTTTTTTTATGTAATAAGAGAGAATAAAATTTAAGTTTAAAATTTCTTCTCATTTTTATTGTTACTTTTTCGTCCCTTGTTTTTTCTTTCCTGACATGACTTTTTATGTATCTATTTTTCCTGGGAAATGGATAGATAAGCCCTTTGAATGACGATTGCTTTGACTTTTTCCTCCTGTTAATTGATAGTTTTTGACATAAAATTGTGAAAATAAGTATGTATTTTTTCCTTTATTTTTTCATACACCTTTTGCATTTTTATGGATTAATGCTTTTTAAAATTATAAAACATGCCAAAGAAGAAGAAGCAAAAGTCAATATTTACAAAGTCTTCTTTTTTGAGTAAATTTTTGATGCATTTGAGCTAAAATAAACTCTGTGATCCTCTTGCCATCGTTTTTGCATTTGCGTTAATAGAAAAGTTTATATTTTTTTGATAGTTCAAAAGGTTTGTAAAATTGCTCAAAAAGTTACACTTTTTTTAGCCAATAAAATGCAGATTCAGTAGGCACTAATACCGTATACCTAAAAATTTAATTATATCCGTATCCTTTTTGGATTGCATTCTCTTTATATGCAAATTTTCATAATTATTAAAAAGCGGTTAATAAATCTTTATCCTATCGAAAATGAAGTAATAGGTTTTTCCTTCAAAAACCAATAAATGTACGGAAATTAAAAAAAGTAGTAGTGGCCTTTTCATTTTTCCTTTTTCAAATTTTTTTATTTGTGTACACATTTTTTTTATTATTTTGTATGTGTTATGCTTTAGGGAAGAATTCTTTCTATTTACTTGTAGAATTCACGTAAATGTGAATAACAAAGTGTATATCTTATGTAATGCATTTTTTTTATCCTTTTTGAAGTTAAAAGAAGAAGAAGAATGTCTCTTGCTTCTTCTTTTTTTTTCATACTAAAGAGTTGCGCGTGTGAAAAAAAAAGTGTTTAAATCTTTCTATCAAAATAAAGGCAAAAAGAAGAAGAAGTAAAGAAGAATTGGCTTGTTACTTTCAGAAAATGAAAAAAAAAGAAAATTTCAAAGATTTTTATGTATTGACTGAAAAATGATCCTTGAAGCAGCAGCAACAGTAAAAAATAGGAAAAAGAAGACGGAGGATGAAAATAAAAGTGTTGAGGGTTTCTTGCTCTTTTGGGCTGCTTTAATAAGATTATATATTTTTTTCGTTTTTTTTCACCACAAAAGGAAGTAACATGTTATTACTTTTACCGTAGACAGAAGATAGATTTAGCATTTTGATGAGATTCTTGTATTTCTTAGGATTTAATGAAATACATTCTTTTTTATACTTTTTCCTTTCTTTCAAAACTATACAGTATGATTCAGAAAAATGTATTTATAAAATCCTTAATTTTTATTATTAATATCACAGTACTGATCTCTTCTGTGTTTTCTTCAATATTATGAAAAAAAACATGTGTTTGCAATAAAAATTATATGATATTCTTAATCTTTCATCCTCCTCCTCTTTTTCTCGCCTTCTTATTTCTTGCCTTCTACGAATGTCTCTCTCTCTCATATATTTTTTATGTCTATTAAAGTCACTCAATTTGATATACATATATATTTTATTTTGCAGCTAAAATGCTTTAGCAGCTTTTTTTAATGTAATGTTAATTTTTTAAAATATCAAAAAAAAAGATGAATAAAATAATATATATAAATAAATTGCTGCTGTCTTCTTTTTTTTGGCTTTTGCTACTACTGCTAAGCCAATTATTTCACATCTTCAAGAAGTCAATTTTCTTTTGTAACCGTGGCGCGTTATTCATTCTTGACTCTCTCGTATTGCCTTTTTAACTTTTTTTTATCCCGTTTACGCCTTTTTTCTCTCCTTTTCATCAAAGAACAAAAAATATTTCTTTTTTAGCTTGTCAAGCTAGCACTTTATGTTTTTTCCTTGCCAGTAGACCGTCAATTTTTTTTGTTTTTCATGCTTTTAATTTCTTTGAACTACTTTTTCTAAAACTTTTTTTTCCTTGTTTTAAGGATGGTCAAAGAATATCTGTCTACTTATTGTAGTGAAACCATGTTTTATGCAAATTTCAGACAAAACTTTAATTCTGTCACTATTTTTTTTTGCAGTTTTCATAAAATACTGTAAATTTTATAAAAAAAAAATGAATCCTGAAATCTGCATTAAATAACATTGAAATTTTTTATATTCTAAAAAAGAGGAGTCGATTGTCGTAAGTCTCTCTTTTTCTCTTTCTCGGCTTTTCACCAATTCCCAAATGAATGAAAATCCCTCTCGTCGATAAGCTAAATTTATCCTACAATGAAGATACGGAAGTTTGTATCTGTCAAAGCAATCTCAGCAGTTTTGTCGCAAAATGATTCATGAGACTTTATATGTGGTGGTAGCCGTAGCCGTAATATTTTTCTCCTTTATTTTTTTTTCAAACAAAAAATTCCATAGCATTTGACTTATTAATAATTATTTAATGAAGTTTTTTTTGACTTCAATGTTTTCCTCTTCTTCTTTTTTCTTCTTGTGTCCCGTGTAATATTGGCCATTAATGTGACGCTCGCAAAGGCCTAGGGTTGTCCTCCGGATGAATGATTCTATCTATATATATATATATACGTCAGTCAGTTGCTTGCTAGTTTCGATTTTCATTGAATCCACCTTTTTTAACACTTTTTTTAGTGTTTGAAAGATACACAAAAATTGCGTTGCATACATTATCTTTTTTTTATTTAAATTAAGTTATGTTTAACAAAGTTCTTGTTTTATCTCTTATGTATTCTTTTATGGACATTCTAAACACTAAAAACATATGTCTTTCTCTCTCCCTCTTTTTTCCCCACTTCTTATTATAGTGATAGGTTTAGCCGTTTTGAAACAATAAAGGTGTTCGTGTGATAAACTATTTTTTGGCGCAAAGTCTAGTCTCATTGTTTATCACAAAAGTGAATGTTTTTATTAGATTTTTTTCATCAAAACAAAAATTTTATTTATCTTTTTTTCTTTGTTGAAATCACTACCTTTTTTCTCTATCAATAAAATATGCTAAAACAGATTACCATTTTCATCCCTTTTAAGTACTTATTTGCGGCCTTTGATTTGATAAAAAAATAAAATTTAAAAAAAAAACGTTTTTGCAAATTTTTCTTCCGTTTAAACGCTTCGGGGCAAAAAAAATCCACCGCCCGTTGTCCGGCCCCCGTCCGGTTGCTCAAAAGCTCCGATGGCGCCGTATATATATTTTATTTTTGCCTGCCTTTACTTTACTCCTGCCGTTTTTTTTTGTTTTGTTTTGCTACCGCTCTGAGATAGCTCTAGCTTATTTCTTTTGAAAAAAAAGAAAGAATTTACACACTTGCCTCAGGGCATATTGAGGAGAAAAAAAAGAAAAGTGTCACCGACGCACAAGACTAACACATTCTCATTTTGAATATAGAGAAAAAAAACCAGCAATTGAAAGTCCTGTCCTGCTGCTGCGCCGGTTGGCAGCAACATGCTTTCGGAAGCGACGTCCGAGCATCCAAAAACAACTTCCATTCTATTTCCCATTGCTTTTTTTTCTTATGGAAAAACTCTGAGGACAAAAAAAAGACGAAGCAGTTTGAACTTAAGGCTTGAAAAAAAAAACTTTTTTCTTCCATCATTTTCATGTTTAGAATTCAGAAGTTGTTGGCATTTTTTTTCAAGCCACCCTGTTGCAGAATAAAAAATATAAGCGACCTGCTAAAGATTGCTGTTTGTCTCCTCCTTGTTTTTATGTGTCTCTGCTGCCTTTTTTTGATGCCGTTTACATTTCTTTCTCTTCTTTCCTATCCCCAGGCATCATTCGTTACCCCCTGCGCAACTTTTTTTTGTTGCTTTTCTTTATCATTTGCCTTTATTGGTCGGAAGCTTAACAAAAAAAAAGAATACATAGATACTTGTTTACCATTTGTTTTTTTGCTTTTCCTTTTTTGTTATTGAAAAGAGACTCATTTTTTAAAACAATTTTTAAAAAACAATGGTTAAATGGTTTTTCTTTTTTTTTCAAAAACTTGACATAAGTATGTTTTCTTCTTCATTTTTTTAACTCATAACTTTCTTTCAAAAATTACCCAAAAAGCCCACGCTTTTCCTTTCTTTATTTTTTTTTTCATATGATTTCTAAAAATAATTTAATTAAATTTTTTACCTGTTTGAATCGCGTGCCATACATGTCAGACTTTTTTGTTATTCACTTTTTTTGCCATTCTTTCCCACAGGGAATAATTACGCTTTTTCTGATTTTTTCTTCTTATTTCAGATTTTGTAGTTCTCCATTTTATTATTTCAAATATATTCATTTTTATTTGAAAGCAGAGGTGTTAGATTAATTGGAAAAATATATTGTTTTAATTAAAAATAACTGTTATTTTTCATCTTTTTTTATTATTATTATTGTTCATCGGATTCAAAGAAAGGCTACAGTAATAACGACGCAACAACAACAACAATAAAAGATAGCTGTTATTTTTCTTCTTTCTTTTATTTTATTTAAAAAAAATTATCCTTTTTTTGCGCCGCAGCTGACAGGTGGTGCTTGTGTCCATGATTGAGGAATCGTAGTGCCATTGGGGCTTCTTCTTGTCCCTACTTTTTTTTTTCTTCTTTCACTTTATTATTATTAGTATTATTAAAATTCACGGTTGATTTATATATTTCCTCTTCTTCTTCTTTTGGAAAAGCCATCTAATATTTAATTTGTCAAGATGGCCGATCTCGAAGCAGTTCTTGCAGATGTCTCATATCTTATGGCAATGGAAAAAAGCCGAAGTCAACCGGCAGCACGTGCATCAAAAAAGATTATCCTTCCTGATCCCAGGTAATAAATAATCCATTGATAAATCTTTTTCTTGGGTTTTATTTTGTATTTTAATTTTGCAAATTACATTCTTTCTTATTATTTTTCTTTCATTTTTCAGTGTACGAAGCATTATGCAAAAATATCTTGAAAAAACGGGTGAAATTAGATTTGAAAAAATATTCAATCAAAGATTGGGTTTTCTTCTTTTAAAAGATTTTGCCGAAAATGTTTCCGATACATCTTGTCCGCAGATAAAATTTTATGAAGCTGTAAGAAAAAATTACTTATTTTTTATCCTTTCAAAAAATATTTTCAATTTATTTTTATAGATAAAAGAATACGAAAAACTTGAAACACCTGAAGAGAGATTGGTTAAAGCACGAGAAATTTATGATCATCATATTATGGTTGAAATGTTGGCACATTCACATGTCAGTTGTCAAATTTTTTAAATTCATCAAAAATAAAATAACTTTTAATGTTATTTTTTTTTGTTTTAGAATTACACAAAAGAATCACTTCAACATGTTCAAAGAAATTTAATGAAAAATATTGTTCCACCAGATCTTTTTCAGGTTCGTTGCGTTTGTTTTTGCCCTCTCTTTTTCTGGAAACAACTTATTTTAAGCATTTTTGCCATTTTCTTTTTTTCGTTGAATTTTGATATAATTTGCTTCTTTTTGCTGGTGCACCAAGTGTCACTTAGTTATATTTGAATGCCACAAAAAAATACGACAGAATACGTACGAGCAGCAGTAGTAGTAGTAGTTGTGGTACTCTTCATTAAAATTCGTAAGCTGCATATTTTTGTTGCGGTAACAAAAAAAATATATTGATCTTGAGCTTACTTTAAAGAACAAAAAACATTAATTTAGCATTTTAAAAAATTCAAAAAAATTTTTAACAAAAAAGATGGCAGTAAATCGATTTAAAACTAAAAAACAAATTGTTTTAACTTTTAATTTTTTGTCTTTCCGAATTTTTTAAAATTATTTATGCATTTTTTGAACATAAAAAATGAATAATATTTTTACAATTATATTTTGCTTTATTAATGTAGTAATGAAATTCATCACAGTTAGTCTATCAAAATTGTTTCAAATCTTTTTACATTTCTTTTTGGAAACAACACGCATTTTGGCTTTTTTTGAACACATTAAAAACTGAAAGTTTTTTTACTTTTTTTCAAACAAACTTTGAGGAACAAAAAAGGAAATAAACTTTAGCTTTTGAGAAAAAAAAAGTGTGAAAAAGAGAGAAAAAAAAGAAGTTAAAAAGGCTAGGACGTCATTAAAAAAAGCTAGCGGAGGTGCAGAAACTTTTAAAAAAAGGAATAACAAAAATGAAAGAAAAGCAAAACACAAAATTCTATTTTATCAAAATCATGTGATATCTCAAAAAAAATCTTTTTTTTAGCCATATGTTATGGAAATTTGTGAACAATTGAAGGAAGAAGTGTTTCCAAAATTTTTGGAAAGTGATAAATTTACACGTTATTGTCAATGGAAAAATCTTGAACTTAATATGCAATTAACGATGAATGACTTTAGTGTACATCGAATTATTGGCCGAGGTGGATTCGGTGAAGTATTCGGTTGTCGCAAAGCTGATACGGGAAAAATGTAAAAAAACATAATTAAAAAAATACAGTAATTTCAAAGGAATAAATATAATTTTAGGTATGCAATGAAATGTTTGGATAAAAAGCGTATTAAATTAAAACAGGGTGAAACCCTTGCATTAAATGAAAGAATTATGTTGAGTCTTGTTAGTACAGGAGTAAGTTAAGCATCACCAACTTTGATGATTATTAAATCGATAATGATTATAGCAAGATTGTCCATTTATTGTATGTATGACGTATGCATTTCAATCACCTGATAAGCTTTGTTTTATTTTGGATTTAATGAATGGTGGTGATTTACATTATCATTTATCCCAACATGGTGTATTTAGTGAAGGTGAAGTATTATTTTATGCATCAGAAGTTATTTTGGGCTTGGAACACATGCATAATCGATCTGTTGTTTATCGTGATTTAAAGCCTGCTAATATTTTATTGGATGAAAATGGGCATGTTCGTGTCTCAGATTTGGGTTTAGCTTGTGATTATTCAAAGAAAAAGCCACATGCTAGTGTGTATGTTTTTTTTGTTATTGTTAATTTTATCAGATAAAATGCAAGGATTTTCTTTTAAGGGGTACACACGGGTATATGGCTCCTGAAGTTCTTGCAAAGGGAGTTGCATACGATGCTTCAGCAGATTGGTTCTCCTTTGGATGTATGCTATATAAGCTCTTGAAAGGGCATAGTCCTTTCAGGCAGCATAAGTCTAAGGTGAGCATGGTGAGTGTTTTGCGCTTTATAATGCTTTCCTATCATTTGACACCTTGATTGATATCTTTGTTATTATCATAATTAATTAAATCTTACCAAAATTTTCATATTTCTAATACTTTAATGTTGCGTTGTTTTTGATTGTTTAAAACCTAATGTGTTTTTTAAATATAGCTTTTAACAACAAAGCTTTAATCATTGTGTCATATTTTTTTCTGTGCTTGTTTGAACTCATTCTTAATCGAAAAGATTACAATTTTAGGATAAAAATGAAATTGATAAAATGACAATGACTCAAGATATCGAATTGCCTGATCAGGGATTCACAAATGAATGCCGAGATTTACTTGAAGGTCTTCTAAAACGTGATGTTCATGAAAGACTTGGTTGTCGTGGAAAAGGGTAAACAACAACAAAATAGTACAATTAAAAAAATCCAAAAATTCTATCACTTTTAGAGCTGAAGAAATTAAGGATCATCCATTTTTCAAAGGTGTTGATTGGCAAGTTATTTATCTTCGTCGAATGGCTCCACCATTAATTCCACCAAGGGGTGAAGTAAATGCTGCAGATGCATTTGACATTGGAAATTTTGATGATGATGAAGTTAAAGGTGTTAAACTTGGAGAATCAGACAGTGAATTGTATAAAAATTTTAATATTATTATTTCTGAAAGATGGCAAAATGAAATTGCTGAAACTGTTTTTGATGTTGTTAATCAAGATGCAGATAAAAGTGAAATGAAGAAGAAAGCTAAGCAGAAGACTAAAATGAATGTTGACGAAAAAGGTATCTTTAAACAATGCAAATTTGATATCTCTTAAACGATATCTTTTTTTTCTAGATTCTGATGTCATCGTTCATGGTTACATTAAAAAGCTTGGTGGTCCATTTACTTCCGCATGGCAAACAAAATACGGTAAATTGTATCCCAGTCGTTTGGAATTATATCCTGAATCGTTAAGTGGAAAACCAGAGGTATGAAAATTGAAACATTGATGATAACACAAAAAAGTAAATTAAACCTATTTCAGTTGGTTTTTATGGATCAAATTGAGGAAGTTGCAGCAGAATTACAGCAAGTAAAAGGAGAACAAACAATTGTAATTAAATTAAAGGAAGGCTTCAAAGAAACAAAAGTCATTCTAACAAATCAAGTATAAAATTTACAAAATAAATAATAAAATTTTTGTTTCAATATTTACATTTATTTTAGGACGAAATTTCACTAAAAGAATGGCACACTTCACTTCGTACTGCACATCGAGTTTCACAAGAATTGCTTCAAAGAATGGGACGAAAGGCCATCAAAATATACGGTGTAAATCATGACCCAATGCTTACTGAATCCGAACGACCAGGATCTGTTACTCGAGCTTTCTTAAATCGCGCTTCATCTGTTGATTCCGGTATTTAAAATCTATATAAATCTTTCAACAAAAAAAATATTACTTCTTTCTTCTTTTAAGATTAACCAAACTAACTCAATCTCTCTTTGTTATTCTTTTCTTCTTCGTCTTCCCAGGGTAGAATTCGTGTATCGACTTTTTTAAGATTCTTAAATCATCAACTTCACATCACAAAAAAAAGTTGTTACTTTAAAGTATTTTATTAAATTGTATTGTTTTTTCTTTATGTATATGAAAAAAAGGTCATGATAAGCAACTAACTTTTAATTGCATATCAAATTTGTTTTATCTATTCATTTTCAAATAATATTGTAAAAATTTTACTCCTCTATTATTTTAAATATTTAGTACATACATGGTTTTATTACTTGGCTTTTAAATGATCTCAAAAATGAATTGTTTTTATACGTTATTAAACATTTTTAAAAACTGCATGTATACTGTAGCAAGTGACACAAAACAGAATTTCAAAAGATAAAATGCAAAACAAAATGTGAAAAGCTTTATCATCATCTTTTAACAAAACAAGTCTATGATTTACTACCAAAAAAATCAACAAAAAAGATCAAAGTTACCCCTAAGATATGTATCACATTAATCCCATTTTTCTCTTCGAATTAAATGAAACATTGAATCTTCCACAGAGCGATGCTTATGAAGTAAGTTGCCATAATTGCCATATGGTTTATACACAGTTCCATCTTCTTTCAAATATTTTGGATCACCTGGCATGCGTTTATATTCTTTCAATTTCTTTGAGGCTGCAAGTTGTTCATTGAAATTACCATTTTGACGAATATAAGGTGCTTCTTTTTCCTGAAAATATATAAAAACATAAACATGTGATAGATATTATTATAATAATTGTTCGTTTTATTTTAATGGTGTAATTATTTCCAAAAAAAATAATAAACACTTACTGCAGTTATGTAAGGGTTAGCGAGATGACGCATAACTTCATATTCTCTAGCCATTTGATGACGAAGTATAGCAACATTTCCTTCTCGAATAGGAAGATGTGGACGACCAGTACTAAAACAAAATAAAAATTAAATAAAGTTCAAGCAAAATATTTCAAACAAAACAGACTTTCAAAAAAGAGAAATATTCAAACACAACTTACGCTTTTTGTTGAGGTAAAAGTGGGCCACGATATCCAATTTGCCAAGCTCTTCTATCCCAGTGAATTTTGTTTAAATTACCAAATAAAATTTTTGAATACTTCATTATACAATAATATTATGTAAAAACAAAAATAGTAATAAAAAAGTAACTCGTTCAAGTCCGACTTTTAAAAAGCTGAACAAATATTTACAAATCGCTTCGAGAATTTTTAGCTTTAAAAAATGTATCCTTTGATTTTCACAGAAGCAGAAGCAAAGAAAGGATTCACATTTACGATTTATTTTTAAATTAATTTTTGATTAAAAATTTATTTTTTTTTTTTGATTGATGGGGAAACTGCATTTGTTTATAAAATTCATTGTTTCTTCACTAATAACATTCACTAATAACATTATCATATGGTTTGTGTCAGATTCATCATGTATGTACTTGTGAGACAGATATTCCTTTACATCAAAAATTTATTATTAGTATTTTCAAAAAAAGGAATTGTAAAACATATATACTACTATCCGTATCAAGCAATAAAAACAAGAGAATGTAACATTCTTTCAAATAATAAGGTTTGAAGTTTACAAGGATGCAATTTCATCTTTATAGTCATGAGGTTTTTCTCCAGGAGCAAGTAAGCGACCAACAATAGGATATTTAGCTAAAAATATAATAATCATTAATTTAATAATTTGGATATAGTAAATACCTTTAAAGTTATCAGCCCAATTCTTCGCTTCCTCAATGTCAACAGGGGTTAAATCAGATGTATCATCATATCCATCCTTGACCATTCGAACATCCATATTTGCTAAAGCACGAGTAGCATCATGTCCAGCAAGTGGCTCATATGCAGAACCAGGACCATAGAAATCTTTTCCACGAGTAACATCAAAGATCTAAAAGTAAATTAGAAATAAAAATAAAAGAAAAAGTTATATAATTTAATACTTACATCTCCAAGTACAGCAAGACAGATATGTTCATCTTCAACTCCGTTATATTTTTTAAGTTCTTCGACGGTCATATCTTGTTTCTTCATTGGTGGAGCACGTTTTGGTGGTGGAGGAAGTTCTGGTGCAGCTTTGAAAAATAATCTGTAGATAACATAGAAGAGTAAAATAAGGCAAAGAATATCAAAATAACCCAATTCTAAAACACCAGCAAAGTCCATAATTGCTGATGGTAAACTGAAAAAAGAAGTATTAAAAATGTCTCAATTTAAATGAAATTAGAAATGATGTTTATAATGTTTCACGAGACTATTATCGACACAAAAATTGAAGCATTTTTCAACAAAATAATGCACGCAATGCGCAATGTGTATGGCAACTTTGTGTCCGCATTAAGGTAACTTTAGCAAAGTGCGATACACAATCAATCATCATTTTTGTGTATACCAACCAACACGTCCTACAAACTAGGAAAAGTTTTTCATGATAAAAAAATAGTGTTATGATTCTAACTATATTTTTTTGATATCAAAAAAGTTCAACTTTTGTTTCAAAGGTTTAAAAGTATAGTTGGTTCAATGAGGAATAGTTAGAGCCAGTTTTTGAGCGATTTTCGAAAGTTCATGTTATTTTTCAGAAATCTTTATTTCTAACTAATATTGTGGGTGTTCCTCTTATTTTTACGTTATTTTCAAAAAAAATCAAAAATGCTTTTAACTTTTTATTTTTTCCCTTTTTTTCATACCGCCAATTCCATAAATTTAATTATTGTTTTTTTCTCTCACTCTCTTTTCCATTTCTCCTTTTTATTGCTACAGTACAACATCCATCTATACCTTGTTTGTCATTTTTGTCAACCACTTATAAACACTTTGATCGTTTGTTTGTTGTTTTTATATAAAAATTTAGGATTGACAAGTACCCCTCTTTTTATTTAATACACATGGCAAATAATCTTGAATTTTATTCCCTTTTCTTTCTTTAAATTAAAATGAGCTAAAAAATGTTTTAATAGATTTTTTTAGCGCAAATTAATCTTGTATTTTTTATGTGGTTAGATTTACATATTAGCTCGAGAATTTCGTCACCTTCTTTTTCAACTTTCTTTTTTAACTAAAAAAATCGTTCTTTTGTGTATTTTTTTTTGAAATTTCAAACCTAAATGACACAAAATGTTGGAAGTTTGTAAGAAAAATTTCGTCCGAACAACGGATGCGACACAAGGGACGGGCTATTTTTTGCAGTCAAAAAAAAAGAACCAACCGAAGTTGCTTGCTCATAGTTTTTTTTATAAAACATCATAGACAGATCTACAATCGGGGGGTCTTGAATGTTATTTTCATTGTGCGTCACGTTATTCCCTCTTCAATACAATGGCGGACTAAAGCAGCAGCCGCAACACAGACATTGAAGAAGAAGAAAAAAGAAGAAGAAGAAATAAAAGTAGTAGTAGTCAGTCCAGTCAGTGCCTCTGTAATACTAGTACTGCAACAACCATCATCTTTCCACCGCCTTTGCCAGTCCAAGATCCTCTCTTTAGTTAGGAAAAAAGTCTATGAGAGTGTTGCCAGCACGTTTTGTGCGTTATTTTTCCATAAGACAACGATGGCTTTGTTTTGGAGAGGAGATAAAAAGACGAGGAAAAAAATGACTCTTGTCGCGACACCAATACTCAGGATTTGTGGCCTTTGGCACCGGAAATCTCTATTCTTTTTTTTTGCATTCTCGAACAAGCTAATTTTGGCACTATTGTATTAAAATTTGTTTATTGATTCATTTTATTTTTGTGACCATTCCATTCCGTTCCATTTTTGTTAGTTGTATAATTAAAAATGGCATTAAACGAAAGAAAAATGTCTATTTTAGTTTTCAAAAATACACTTTTATGTGAATTCTCTGCGGGGTAGTCAGTCATTTTTTGTGCATTTTAATCATTTTTTCATGATCAAAATACTCTAAAAATTTTTTTGACCTTATTTCTTTGAATTCTTCCCATATTATCGCCCAAATTTGCATATTTATATAAATGTGTTACTTTCTTTTTTTGCTTTTGTACGTTTCAAAACGGATTTTTAAAAGGATGTCATTTTTTAGTTTTGACTTGAATCTCTTTTTTTGTCATCCAGAGCCCTTTGAACCTTCAGCTGCGTTCGTTGCTACGGCGACGTTCGTGCTTTTGTATTTATTTATATATATTTTTTGTGGTCGTTATTAAACTGGTAAATTAAAAATAATATACAATTATTGATCATTTTGATTAAAAGAATATTGCTTTAAGCTGTACGGGTAAAAGAAAATGTCAAATCCATCAGAATGTGGCATTCAGGTTTTTTGCCGTGTTCGACCGTTAAATGAAAAGGAGAGAAAGGCAGGGGAAGGATTTATTCCCAAATTCACTGGAAAAGATGGCATTACAGTTGGAGTAAGTTTTCTATTTTTCATTAAATTTTTATTCAAAAATTTTAAAGTGCATTTTTTTTTGAAAAATGATGATTTTAAAAACCAATTCGCGATCTCCTCTTTTATTTTGTTTTCTGAATCCCTCTTTTTTTCAAATAATAAAAAAGACCAGCTGAAAGCAATCAAACCCATTTTTACGTCCCTTTATTATTACCTGCATTTTATGTGCACGCAGTAGTATTTGCCACTTTTGTATTATTTGTATGGACAGCCTCCACCCATTCTTTTCGAAAAGAAATTTTTGACTCATTCATGCGCAAAAAAAGAAAAATGGAAAAATTGGAGGCTTACTCAGCTGACACATATGCGCGTACAATGCGCGAAAAAAGAATGCACAAAATAATTTTTTTTTGACGGTAATCAAGATTTTTTTGAAAAAAAGGCAAACCTTTTAAAATTAAAAGCTAAAAAAGGGAATGAATATTCGAATGAGTCATTTTAATGTTTTTTTTTCTACGATAATATCAAGGGTTTTTTTCTTCTTCATTATCGAAACAAATTGAATCAAAAATTATACATACATTATTTTTTCGGAAAGAAACATTATAATTTGCGATAAGATTTCGAAATCTTTTTGAAATGAGGGATTTGACAGGCTTAAGTTTTTTGCTTTCTCTATTTCTATTTTCGGGAAAAAATGAGAAATTTCGAAATATGTCCTTTTATCTTGAAAGAAAAAAAAGCTTTTTTGGAAGCGGCATAAAAATACCCAAAAATGTTTGCAGCTGGCTTTACAAAGAGAAAAATAGAAAGGATGCGCATTGTGACAGACTTACTGTTGGAAGAAGAAGAAGGAAAAAGTAGTAGTATTGACTTTATTGGTATTTTTAATCGAAACAAAAAAGAAGAAGAAACAAGCCACATTTGAAATTTAAGCTTTTGTGGAAGCATTAAAACAAGAAAAATTGTAAAAAGAGGAAACAAACAATTTGAAAATTAATTATTCAAAAAATTATTTAAAAAATACAAAAATTTAATCAATAATCAAAATTACAACATTTAAAATTTACAGGGAAAAAGTTATGTATATGATCATGTTTTTGATGAAACATTTACCCAAGAAAAAGTTTATCAAGAAGCTGCCTACCATATTGTACAAGATGTTCTCAGTGGTTATAATGGAACTGTATTTGCATATGGTCAAACTTCATCTGGTAAAACACATACAATGGAAGGTGTTATTGGAGATCCAGAAAAGCAGGGTATTATTCCTCGAATTATCAATGATATTTTTAATCACATTTACAATATGGAAGATACAAATCTTGAATTTCATATTAAAGTATCATATTTTGAAATTTATAATGAAAAAATTCGTGATTTACTTGATTACACCAAAACAAATTTACCAATTCATGAAGATAAAAATCGTATTCCATATGTTAAAGGTGTGACCGAACAATTCGTTGCAAGTCCAGAAGAAGTTCTTCAAGCAATTGAAGAAGGAAAAAATAATCGTCAAGTAGCTGTTACTAGTAAGTTCATGGCAATCATGTTATACAAAACAGAACAAATTTGTAGACATGAATGAACACAGTTCTCGATCACATTCAGTATTTCAAATTCATATTGAACAAGAGAATAAAGCTACACAAAAGAAGTTAACTGGAAAACTTTATCTTGTTGATTTGGCTGGTTCAGAAAAGGTCAGCAAGACAGGAGCAGAAGGTTCAGTGTTGGAAGAAGCAAAAAATATTAATAAATCTTTATCTGCATTGGGTAATGTTATTTCTGCATTAGCTGAAGGAACTGTAAGTTCAGATAGAAATTACCGATGAAAAAATGAATGAAAAATAATTTTACAGAAAAGTCATGTCCCATATCGTGATAGTAAATTGACACGTATTTTACAAGAATCCCTTGGTGGTAATTCTAGAACAACAATTGTTATTTGCTGTTCACCAGCTGCATCGAATGATGCTGAAACAAAATCAACACTTCTTTTTGGTTCACGGTAATTAAACATTTATTATCGTTCTCGATAAACATCTTTGAATATTTTTAGCGCCAAAACTATTAAAAATGTTGTTGTTGTTAATGAAGAACTTACTGCAGAAGAATGGAAACGATTATATGAACGTGAAAAAGATAAAAATGCAAAACTTAAAGCACAATTATTACATTATGTTGGAATTCTGGCTGAACTGAAAAGGTTTAGATCAGGTGAACGTGTACCTGAATCAGAATGGGTTAATCTCAATGAAATTGATGCTGCACAGCTAACAGAATCCACAATAATGACTCCATCAATGAGTGAATCAATATTTGTGCCTGCAGCTGCAGCAGCACCTCAACAACCATTATTAAGTTCAACAACTGGTCCAATGAGTGATGAAGAAAGACGAAAATATGAAGAAGAGAGATCAAGACTTTATCAACAACTTGATGAAAAAGATGATGAAATTCAAGTTCAAACACAATTGGTTGAAAAATTCAAGGCACAACAGCAAGAAGCTGAAGATATTAATAAACAATCACAACAAGAATATACTGGTGCATTAAATGAAATTGCTCGGTTACAAGAAGAAAATGGAAAATACCGTGAAGAAACTGATGAACTTTTCTCTGCTATTCAAGAAGTTGCAATGAATCTTGAACAAAAGAAATCTGAAGTTGAAAATCTTGTCAAAGAGAATGATAAACTTACAGAAGATTTTACAAAGAAGAGCTTAGAATTTATTGATTACAAGGCAAAGGTTGATGAGCTTAATGAAGTGCTGGCTAGTCAGAAACGTAAAATTTGTGAAAGTGTTCAAGCAATGCTTCGTGAATTTGGTGAACTTGGAAGCAATTATCCAATTCCAGAGAAGTTTGCAAGTGATGTTGTTGACACTGATAAGCCACTTGATGAAGAAATGCTTGCACATGCTCGTATTTGTATTTCTAAGCTTACAACTGATTACAAGAGTGCCCTTCAGGTAAATAAATGTCATTATTTGCAAAACTCAAAAATTAATTTTTAATCTTTTAGAAAGCTTCTGAACTACAAAATGGTTCTGGAGATGTTGAAAAGAGACTTGAAACAAATGAAAAAGAATTATCTGATTGTCGTCTACAAATTCAACAGCTTGATGCCAAGAATAAGTCTCTCCAAGAGACGATAGATTCACAAGAAAAGGCCAAGCGAAGTCTTGAAGATGATTTAGACGCACTTAATTCTCGAGTTGCTTCATCTGGTGGAGCTGGTGCTGAAACTCTTAACAGTGATCAGCAGAAAGTTGTCGCACAATTGCGTGATCAAATTACAGAAAAGAATAATCAAATTAAGAATTTGAATGAATCTTTACAAGAATTACAACTTGCAAAAGAGAAGCTTTCAAAAGATTACGAAAAGCTTAGAAATGAAGAAGCTGAAAAGGAAAAGAAATACAAAGATCTTTCAGCTTTATCGGATAAACGTGAACAAGCAAAACAAGATCTTCGTGGTTTGGAAGAAACTGTACAAAAGGAACTTCAATCATTACAAAATCTTCGAAAGCTATTCGTTCAAGATTTATCCCAACGTATTCGAAAGGTTCCCGTTGATGGTGAAGAAGAATTTCTTTCCAGTCCAGCTCAAAAACAAAAGATTCAATTCTTGGAAAGTAATTTGGATCAACTTACAAAAGTTCATAAACAACTTGTTCGAGATAATGCTGATTTACGACTTGAACTTCCAAAGCTTGAAAAACGTCTTCGTGCAAGTATGGATCGTATTAAACTTCTTGAAACTACTGTTAGAGAAGCAAAAGAAAATGCAATGCGTGACCGAAGAAAATATGCTATGGAAGTTGAACGAATCAAAGAAGCTGTTCGTAAACGTAATATGGCCCGCCGTAATAATGCTCCACAAATCGGTTTGTTTCATTAACACAATCTTATACTGTACTTTAACTTTTAATCGTTTTTTTAGCAAAACCAATCCGTCCTGGTCAACATTATGCTACACCAAACCGTCCTTTCCGTAAGTTTTTCTTTTACTTTTTTTTCTTCAACACAGTTTGAAAGTGATTTAAACCCTTGTAACTAACCTGTTCAATTTTTTAGCTGGTTCTGAAAGCTGAACTCCTGCTTTTACCTGCAGAGCTTAAAATGTCATTATATGCATTGATTCGAACTTTGTTCATTCCGTTGGGGTGTTTATTTCGCTTTGTGGCTTTTTTATAATTATTATTATTATCAAAATCTCGTCCACTTTTATCTTTTCCCATTTTTTTCTCTCTTTTTATTAAAGTAATTGTTTTTATGTTTGTTGAAGTTTCTCTTTAACATGTTTTTGTTTGTTTTCAATTAACTTTTAACTTATTATGTTTGAAATGTTTGAATTTGGATAAAAAAGTGTGCATTGAACAAAAATTCTTTCCTGGTTGAACCAGTGTAAAAAAATATGATGGTACGAGTTTTCTTTTCTTGTTTATTGTTCTAAACTGTGCTATCTTGTTAGCCTTATAATAATATTGCTTTCAATTGAAAATGAAACTTTTTCTAAGTCAAAAATGCATTGTGTGATATTGAATCAAATAACATGTTTTTTACCTAATTAAAAACTCCCTTTATTTCAAACAAAAATCCCCATAAATCACTTAAACATAACAAATTATATTAAAGCATTAATTAAAATCAAACTTTGTTCAAAAATTAAAACAATTGTTAGTAATTTATTCAGAGTGTGATGAACTTGAACTAAGAAATTGATCTGGGTTGTGTAAAAAAAACTAACTTGATGCGGCTACTCTACTACTTTATATTATTTCCTTTTATTCTACTTTAGACAATGATGATCCACTTATCTCATCAATGGTATTCATCGTTTAAAAAAATCAAGCATATATCTTATTATTATTACTGTAATTATTTAAATTTTTTATACATAAATGTAGTAAATTAAGTAAAGAATTTCTTTAAATGTCATAATGTATTTTTTTCATAACGTTTCTTTCGTTATGCCATATATTTTTTATTGTATTGCTAAAGCCAAGTGTGTGAAAATTTTCAGTTCTTTTAGGTAAATAAATATGTGGCGAAACGCTGGATTGACTTATCTTCGCTATTCTCAAATTGCTGCTGAAGTAACTAAAAAATGCGCAAAGGTGAGCAATATATTGAAGGGAGAGATGATATATATATAAATATCTCCAAATTTTAGACCACCATGAAAGTTGATGCCGGCAAAGCTCCTGCATTAAAGCTTAAAGTAACGAAATGGGAAGATGGAAAGCCAATTCGTGCAGAATAATTTTAGTTGCTTCTTCTAGACGTTATAAATTTAGCAATAATTAATTTTTTGCTTTATTCTAGTCTTTTTTTGAAATTTTAAATGCTTTAATAAAATTTAAATTAGTCAATCACCTTTCTTAAAAAAGCATCGTTTCAAAGAAAATTTTTATTTTTTTACATGAATAAATAGTAGTATCAAAAATTTCGATAATTAATATTGCACCGGTAAATATGATAATTTAAAAAAACTCATCAAATAGAAAGAAAGAAATAAACAGGTTTTGGTAATTACCCTACCCAAGTATGACCTCGATTATTATCATAACTTTGTCTTGGATGAAATGGAGCAGAAGAAAATGGCTCTTCATTGATAAGTTGTAAAATTTTTACATCTGGACGGAAAGCGGGAGTTGTATGAGAGCGAGATGGAGCAAAAGAAAATGCACCAGGATGTCGATTATTATATTTCATTGGTTGATTCATACCGGTTCCAATTGTATTTCGACGATTAACACGACGTAATTCATCAAATCGTTCACCGAAGGCATTATCATCCATGATATTTGGTGATTCAGTTTGAGCTTGAGTTTGCTCAAGGAAAGGATTTGATGAAGTTGAAAAGGTTAAAGCTGCCTATAAAATAAAGCTAAATTTGCACAAACAAGATTAATTAATGCTTACTTTTTCAGCATTATTTGTTTGACTTCGACTTGTCATACTGTAAGGCTTAAATGCACTGGCTTTTAAATTAGTTGATTGTTGAAAGGTTGTTCCGATATTGGTATATGGAGCACTTGGGGTTATTGGCATTGACGGTACTGGCTGTGGAATAAAAGGCTTCCCAAAAACATTATGTTCAGGAGCAGATTTTGAACTTTCTGTACTGATTTGTGATATCTTCATTGTATCCATATTATGCTCAATTTTGCTTAAACCAATTGGTCCATTACTATTTTGAGGTTGTTGATTAACTGTGATTGATTGCAATTTTACAGCCGAATCAGTTGTATCAGTTGAATGAATTTCAGTGACACCATTTGTTGTTGCCATAGAAGAATAAGGATATCCATATGGTTTTGGATCAAAATTTGTTCGTGGACTCTATAACAATCATTATGAGTTTAATAGTATTATAAAAACTACTAAAAAGTTACCACTGGTGGAACCATTAAAGGTGATCGTAATGGTTGTTGCTGATTAAGACTTGAAGTTGGCTTTGGTCGTAATCTTGGATTAACAGATGTTGTAGTTGTTGTTGTTTTAAGATACGGGGGATTCATTGGTTCAATGTATGTTGAAATTGGAGCAATTGGAGTTGGTACAACTTTATGTTCCATATCATCCGTTAAAAAGGGATTATTTGATGATGTTGAATGAACCAAATGTGCTTGGGATACTTCGGGTCTACGCATTTTAACCTCTTCGTGAACTGGTACTGGTGGGGCTTGGGGTTGTTGTTCCGCAACAGAAGTTTTATTTAACGTATTTGAATATGCTTCGTTGATAGCTTTTTCCAAGGCTCTTGAGTAATTTGCTCCAAGCCGATCTCGCATACGAAAAATTTTAACTGCTTCAAGAAGTTCTATCCTTGGACTTCGCTAAAAAACAATCATACATTTTTTGAATCACGAAAATCAAAAAGATTTTTTTTACTTACTTGAATGTTATAGACAGGACACTTTTTATTCGCAGCAGAAAATGCTAAATATGATGTTTGAAAAATATTTGGACGATGAATTGCACTTGATGTTAACAAAAAATTAATGATCGCTTTAATTTCTTCAGGAATCGGTGGAGTATCAGGAAAGGTAAAGCTTCCGTTTTGAATTGCAAGAGCCGATTCACCGAATGGTAATGCAAAATAACACAATTTATAAAGCATTACTCCCAAAGCCCAAATATCACTTTTTGTCCCTTAAAAAGAATGATTCATAATTATTGTATATGATGAAAAATTGCTTCGTCTCCCTCTCTTCTTTTTTCTTCTTTCTTCTTTTTTCTCTTTTTGTTTTTACTCACCTATCGGAACACCATTAAATAAATCAACCATTTCTGGTGCCCTATAGCTAAGAGTTGTGTATCGTCGAACTTCTTCATCAATTTGTTCCATGGTATGAGTATCTCGGCTTAATACTTTTGTTGTAGCACTTCCAAAATCACATAAAACATATACAGGCTTTTCACTCCCTGATCTTTGATCAATTAGAACATTTTCAATTTTTAAGTCTCGATGAATTACTGGTGTTTTTGAATGATGTAAACGTGCCACCGCTTCACACATATCACAAAAAATATCTAATATTTCATTTACTGTTAACCATTTATTTGCCAATAATCGAGTATTCATTAATTGTAAAACACTGGCTAAAAAAGATGTAAGTCTTTAAGTAAGTGATTATCGTAGAAGATTAAATATTACTTTTATAATATACAGTAAGAAGCATATAATCATATACCCCGGCTTTATTAACAGTTAATTGATTATCAATATATGATATTAAATTTTTATGACCACTTAAGTTTTTCTGAAATTATTTAATTAATTAGCATTGTAAAGTTTATCTGGAAATTAGATTACCACAATTTGACTTTCAGTTTTACATGCTTCAAGTTGACGTGGATCATCACGTATTAGTTGTCTTTTTAAAGCATAATATCGGCTATGTTTATCATAAACTAAATATACAATTGCAAAACCACCTAAAAAAATTTGCATATTCTTTCTTCGCTTTCCAAAGAAGTAAAAGAAACAAACCTTCAGCAAGCTTTTTTTCGATTGTAAAAGATTTTTTATTAATTTTTAGTGTTGTTCCTTTACAATCTTTATCAATATCTTTTGCAGCAGAACTGGAAGTTTTTTCACGTTTCTCTTTTTTATTTTCACTTTGAAGGGGTTGCGGTTTTGGACCACTGCTACTTCCACCACCAAATAAGCTACCAAGTGGCATTCTTTTTCATAAAATTAATAAAAAGAACAATAATATTTAAAAAATACCAAATATTGTAGAACCCGTCTAAAATTAATTGGTTTTATTCATTTTTTGTAATAAAAGAAACAATAAAAAAAACGTTTGAAACAAAAACTCTTTTTTTCTTTTTTTAATCAAAAAAACACGAATGTTTTAAACTTTTTTTTGCTTACAAGTTTTTTTTCTAAACAAAACTAAAAAAGATAGAATTGCTTTAGAAAAAAATGGCTAACTTGCAGTAGTTTTTTACAAATGCATTTTTTTTCCTTTTTAAGTGTTTTGGTATATAAAAAAATAGAGAGAAAAAGATGCAATGCCGTTCAAATGTAAAAACTCTCTGGAAACAGCAAGACTGTCACTTTTTAAAATATTGTCCAAGAAAAATATCAATGACTTGACAAAAGAAATATAGAAGAATAAGGCAAAACTGAGAAGGGAACACTTTTGAAAGGAAGATTTGGGACTTGAAATATTAAAAAAAAGAAACTTTTTAAGAAAAATAGCTGCATTTGTTTAAGGAATATAAAAGGAGAAGGTCGAAAAAAAGAAGAAGAAGAAGACGTCAGTTACCGAGTCATAGTATTTTTTTAACCGGAGGCAATGGACGCGACTAAAAGCTGACTAGCGGCAAATTTCCGGCGCAAAAAAAAGAAGGAAAGAAAGCGAACGAAGAAGAAAACTTCGGACTCTCTTTGACGGCGGCGTTTACGAGTAGTGCCTTGCCGGGTTTTCTTTCTTTTCGTTCTTCCCTTTTTTAGACTTATTTTTTTCTACGTGAAGCAATAGCGTGTATCAGATTGCTATACTTTTCTTCCTTCTTCATTTTATTTTCTCTTTCTTTTTTTTATTCTCTAACAAAAATTTTCGACAAGTACATGAAACCGAGAAAGAAAAACTCTTTTTGGTTTAAGTTTTATTTTGGTCATTTTGTTGTTCTTCAATATCAAAAAAAAGAGAAATCGACAAAATTTTTTGTTGCGGAACCAATTAAAATAAACAATGAAGAAGACAAAAAAATAGCGATGGAAGAAATGAGCAACCAACTAAATTTGAGACTTTAAGCAAGCAACAGAAATAAAAAAAGAGATAATAAAAAAAACTGTAATATCGAACGTCTTTATTATAAGTTTTTTATTATTACGACGATATATTTTTAATCAAGATAATAATAATAACGATTGGACCACCATTTAATGATGATATAATGCGCGGAAGTTTGTTGTCTTTATTTGCCGATCATCGCGCAAGTATAAACTTTTTTCTATAGGGTCTTGGCGCGATCATCACTCATTTATATGTGGACAACCTCTTCTTCCTCTCACTAACTTTTTTTAAAAATTTTTTTCCTCGTTTTTTAATAAACTTTTTTTTTCTTTGTTGCAATAAAACAAACCGCATTGAGCTGTAAATCGAAAAAAAGAAAGAAACGGTGATGTTGCACACATTCTTGGTTGCGATTATAAAAAAATCAAAAATATTGATCGCATTCGATAAAACAAAAACTTTTATAAATTGAATGCTTTTGATATAAAGACATATGTCAAAATGTGAGAAGAAGAAAAAAAACACTGATAAAACCAGTTGGAATCTCGGCAACATTTATTATTATTATTTTTTATAAACACAAGCAACAAGAAGAAAAAACAAGAATTAAACGAATCATTTTGGCATAAATAATATAATATATTTCTTTTTTTAAATAAAAACTCTTTTCAAAACAAAAATTAAATTTGCATAAATAAATATCTTTCTTTTTAAGGCACATTAAAATATCCAATTTTTTTTGCAATTGCAAGTAATAACAAGTGAAAACAAAGAAGAAAAAAAAGTGAAAGATGCCATTGAAATAAATTAAGAGCTACTTGAGTTTCGAAAAGGAATCTACATTCTGATTTGATAATCACCATTTTGTGTAACGTAACGAACCCATGGTAAAGCTTGATAACCAGATTTTTCAATAATTTTTAAATACCGTACTTGTAAGCCAGATGTTGTAAAATATGGAATTTCAAATCGAACACTGGCAGGAATTTTTGCTTCATTTTGTTCAGAAGCAATTGAAGAAAGAAGGAAATGTGCTCGCATTAAATATTCTCGACCACCTAAATATGCATATCCCATGCAAATGTGTGTGTTTAATATTATTTTTTTCAAAATTTATACCTGGGAAACTTCGAATTGTCCAAATAAAAGAGCCATTCTCAGGTGCATATCTTACAGTACCAACAGAAGTTTTGAATTTTGGTGAATCAACATCACTTGGAACAGGAATAATAACTTCAACATGATTTGCAATTGATTGCCTTTTAAATTGTGATTTTGCTTTTACAACATATTCAACCCTTGAATGGGGATGCTTTTCAACGGATACTTCAACCCAAATTAATGGCTTTATTGTTGCAGATAATCTATAGCTCATTAATTCAAATTCCCCATCTGGTGGAATAAATGAAATTGTTCTTTCACTTTCAAAACGGGATAACCGAACACATTGATGAAATTTTACGTCTTCTAATTCAACGGCTTTTCCTCTTGTTCGTCCAACACTTTGAAATAAAACTTTGTCATTAAGGCCTAAACGGAGCTCGGGCATCCCAGAAAGAATAACTCTCATTCTAATTGAGCCAACTATTTCACTTCTTAATACTGTGCCATTTGCATTTGCCTAGAAGGAAAAAAATGAAGAGGGATAAAACTTTTTTTTCATTAATGTTTACCAAAATATTGACAGATTCAATAACATCTAAAAATACTTCGTTTTTACGATATTTAATTCCTTCTGATCTCCATGAAACTGCATTTGTGACAGCCATGGGTGGACGAGGTGCAATTTCAAGTTGATGTGTTTCTTGTGTAATATATCTTAAATATATGCAAATTAATAAATTGTTTTTTTAAAAGATTCTGAAATTTACTCTTGTAATATTTTTGGTTCTGTTGTTTGTGGATAACCAAAATCCATCATTTCATCAAGTAATTCATATATTACAACAAAATTATCTCGAACTGATTCTTCTTCTAAATCTTTAAAATAGCTTGAAAATACTTCAACACATTTATAAAGAAATGAAAGAATTAATGCGGCATTGGCATTTTTCTTTGACAATGAAACAACTAAAAAAGGGGAATCCTTTTAAGATGGGGACAAAAGTATGCCTCACAGATGTACTTACGAAAGATATTCATATGTTTTATATAAATGTAACTAGTATTTCCATTTTGTAAAATAGGTGAAACTCTTCCTTCATCTTCTTTCTCAACTAAAAGAGGCATAAATTTTTCAATTTGAGCAAGTTCAACATCTCCACGATAATTTCTTGACATTATCACCTAGAATTTCAAGCAATGATTTTTTTGGAAAGGGGTTTAATGACTTACATTTCCTTTTAAATCTAATATAAATATTGCTGAGCAAGACATGATGTTAGCCTTAACTAAAAAACCTTATAATTTATCAGAATCAAAATAAAAAACTTTTTTTTTAATATTTTGTTTAAAAAAATAAATGTACGTCTCACGCATTATTTTTGCAAGGGGGTGAACATCAATGCATATCGGTTGCTATTAAAATGAAGGGGGGATGTTGCTGCGCACACCTTTATTGTTCGTATACGACGTGGCAATTTTCCCTCTCTAAAAACTTTTTACAGAAACGAGCAATAAAATCATTCAGACACGCACGCACGCCGAAAGAAATGAAAGGAAAAAATAAATTGCGACGCGTATTGTTTGCGATCATTTTCTTCTCTTCTCCCTTTTCTCGACAGTAACACAACAAAGTTTGTGTGCACCACAAACAAATTTTCCTTCGTTCTTGTTTTGAATATCAAAAATGACTTTATTGGAGATAGTTTTTACAAGTTTTTAAAGAAATTTTACAAAGTATAACATCAAAGAAAAAGAATAAATGTTTTGAAATATGTTTAGGAAACCCGTCTTATTGAAAAAAATAGTTTCATTTTCTTATTGGGGTCTTACTAATGGATTTCTGTCACTAATTTCAATCGGATCTGAAGCAACTATAACAGTTGAAGAATTTGTAGGTTCAGTTTGGATATCGATTGGAGCATTGATTGCTGCATTTACAGTAGGGAATTCTTCAATCTCTTCTTGACTGTATGTTTCACCGATGATTTCAGCACGACGATTTTGGCCTCCTAAAATTCCAAAATTTAACTTTGATCAAGCATAGTTTTAAACGAACGATGAATTTCAAGGAAACAATTTTCGGCATCATCAGTCACAAAAAAGCTAGCAAGAAGGTAACATGCCCCACTGAGGATTAAAAAGAAATTTGGCACAAATAATGCATATTCGAGTGCAGTATATTTTGTTAATGCATCAGGAATAAGTCCACTTCGACCTCGAATGCCATCAGCAATCAATCCAACAAGGTACGGAGAAAATGCATCTCCTAATAAATGTGAAACAAGTGTTTGAATTGCAGAAGCCAAAGCTCGACGAGGTGGCATTACAGTATACTGTAAAATAAATTATTGATTTTTAAACAGGAAAACCGAAAAATTACCATAATAATATCAACATTAACAGCCCAATTAATACACATGGATGTAACTGCAATAAAAATCAGAATCCAACCAACATTCATTGAAGTTGCAGTAAAAACTAATGCCAAGAACATTAATGGAGTTGCCAAAAGTGATCCAGCAGCACAAATTATTGGATCAGATTTTACATGGGTATCATCGGTATTGCCGTGACCGTTTCTCAATACTTTTGAAATTGATGAACCAATAATAACACCAATTAAACCAGCTGAACATGTAATAAATCCAAAAATAATTGATATATTTGCTTTTGCAAATTCTGGAACCTTTCCACCATGTATTGCGCCGTATGCATATTCCGCAATTGTTGGAGTCCACCAACTTAAAGCTCCAATAACAAAAACTGATGAAGTAAAGGCAGCTGTACATAGCCAGAAGGTTTTACTAAAAGTCACGAAAATGGCACTTTAATTTTAATTGTGAAAAAACTTACATTTTCGAAAGATATATTAAATCTTGTTTTAAAGAAGTTCTTTCAAAATATGCAAAATCAACTTGTCCTCTTGTTGGTTCTTCCAAGAATTTAATAATCAAAAACAAAACGAGCAATCCCAAAAATGGAGTAAGTCGAAGTCCCCATCTCCATGATCCTGTTAAAAGTGTTATCTCTGAACCAATACCATATCCAAGTCCACTAAATTTAAACATTGTTACAAATGCAAATACATTTTTTTGTAAAAAATACCTTCCAAATGGAGTTGCAATATAAAAGAACATAAGCATTGTAGATCGATGTGTATCACTAAACATATCAGCAATCAATGATGGCGCAATAACAGCATATGAAGCTTCCCCAACTCCAACAATGGCACGGAAAAAGAAGAAAAGTCCTGGAAGGCTCGCGGGAACAAATGTACAACAAAAAACTGATATGGACCAAACAATTATTCCACCAATCATAATTGATTTTCGGCTATATCGATCACCTAAATATCCGAAGATGGGTGCAGCAATCATATATGCAATAATAAAAACTGTCTAAAAAATTACGATAATGTTTAAAAATTTTTTTTCAGTATTTTTATATGAGCTAACTTGTAGTAATCCAGTTTGAGCAGAACTTAAATGAAATTCTTTCGTTATATGCGTTAATATACCCGCAACTGTAAATCTATCCATGTAATTCAGCAAGTTTGCTAAAAATAATATCCAAACTGCTCTTTTTGCCGGATCATTCATATTTAATTTCTCCAACACACATGCTACAAAATTTAAACTCAAAAATTTAATTTTAAAAACCATATTTTAAAAAACCTTTTAATTGTTGCCACCAAGGCAAAGATTCATCAGAATCTGCGTAATCCATTCGTAGAAAAACAATAAATCGTTGTAAACAAATAAATAAATTAAAAAAATGTAAATTGCACTTTATTAGCAAAAAAACTTTTTTCACAGCTGAGATTTAATTTTTTATTTTCCCTGTAAGATTTCAAATACGAACTACTTATGATTTTAAACTTTTCTCACACAAAAACCTGTTTATTAATTATTAGATTTATTACAAACAAAAAGTACTTAATTGCATCACTAAATTTACAAAAATATTAATAAAACCATCTCTTTAAATCAAGAATCGGAAGCTTTTTAATTTTTCTGGCATCTGGTTCTCCAAGAGTATATTCAATTCCTCCACGAATTGGTTCAATACTATTCACAGATTCCACAACAGCATGGTGATCATAGAATTTAAAGGTTGAAAGTGGAGGACCTTTATGTTTGTTCAGTCGTAATTCAGGATAATTTTTTAAGAGACTAAAATTAAAATGGTAATAAAAGTATTTAAATTTTAAACTATAAACATACTCTTCAATTTTTAAATGATCTTTAACTCCAATACAATTTTCCAAACGTGTTTTATATTTTGAATAATCAAGTGAAAAGAATGGAATTGAAAGGGATATTACAGTATAATATCGTGTTGGATATTCGGCAGAATTAAAAATACAATGAACAGCTAACAATGCTTCATTTTTGCCATGGCTTAGAACTTCAATCTTTAAAAATCCTTTTTAAAAATGAAGATTACATTTAAATAGACAAACCTTCCAGTCATGAATTTCCACTTTTTTAATAATTTTTCCTGCGCTTGTATAACGATTTTTTAAAGCGGTATGAATAATACCACCAATTTTAGGAGTAAAATATACAATAAATATGTCATTTTCCGTTACAGTTTCACCTTTAAAATGTCGAACAAGAAATTTTTTATTTTCCTCTGATTCATTTAAAGGAAATGCATTACAAATATATTTTGTATTTTCATCATCATTTTTAGAATATTCATCATTTGTAAATCGAAAAACTTGTAATTCATTTGACCATTTATCGTAATTTGGTTCTTCTGAACAACAATGAACAAAAGAAAGTGATCCAGAATTTGTATATACAGCAGCTATGTCTTCACTAATTGACAGAATTGTTCTGTAAAATTATGTTGTATTAAAAATATCAATTGTAAAAGTATATTACCTATCAGATGCGAATATATTACTGTTACAAAAAGATAAAATTAGATTGTAATTAAAGAATGCAATATTTAAATGACGGTAAATAAAATAAACAAACACCTTGTTTGTCTCCGATATTCCAACACATAATGTACTGTGTCGATTAGGTGTTTTAGCTTCAAATAACTAAAAAATGAAGAAATAATCAATATTAAAAATATATAGCAATAAATACCTTAACAAATTTTGGAAACATTTGATACAAACGTACACAATTTCGAGTTGGATTATAAGCTGCCGTAATAAAGCTATCTGGAGATGAACAAAGAAAAATATCACTTTTCAGCGAATCTTCTTGTTCCGCAGGAAAGAACGAAAATAATTCTTTCTGCATAATTAAATTCTTTCCAATATCAAGCCTTCGACCGTACATCTGAAGATATGGTTTTTTAAAGTAAACTTCTCACCCAAAAAAAACCTGACTGACTTTAGTCATTTTAAAATATTCTTTTAACCTTATTTGATATTTAATTCCATCATCTCCTTTATAATAATAAACATTAACTTTTTTTTCCAAATCATTTTTTTCTTCTTCGGTTACTTTATTGTTAAACAATATAGTTTCTAGAAAATCATCACTTTCCATTTTCGTTCAACAGCAAAAAACACAGTTGAAAAATTCAAATACGTGTTATTTGTCATTTTTATGTTTCTTGTTTCCCGCATTTTAAAATCGTGTTGAGAACTATTTTCTTTGATTCGACAGTAATTTCTAACAATTTTGTTATTCTCAAAAAAGCGGATTCTATCAAAAGAAGAAATGCAAATCCACCTTTAAATTTTGAAAAGCACTTTGGTCCAAAGTTAGGTTATTACCCGATTCGAAGTTATGTACGTTCGATGCTTTCCTTCAGAAATTTTTAAAAGCTTCAACAATAGAGACGTTTGTATCATCAAATGTTTCCAAAATTGTTATTTGTGCTTATGCTGTATCTCTCGCTTTCTTTGTGTGATGTAGGGGGGCATTCGGTACTTGTGACCCCCAAAATCGAGAAAATCCTTCGATCTTTTGCCGCCGTGTTAAGGCGCCAAAAGATCAAAGGCCTGCCCCCTCCAAAATGAAAATGCCCACCCAAAAATTTTTTTCTCCCTTGGATGGCATGCACCAATTCTTTAAAAAATTTGCGCAACTGACAGAACAAACACTTTATTTTTGCCAAATATAAAAAAGTTTTTAGGCATTTAATAGAAAAATCGCTATTAAAATTCCTTAAACTAAAAAATTTACGGTAAACAAGTATGAATAAATTAAAGAACTAAACTTTAACCACAATCTCAAAAACGAATAAGTCGATAATAATCAGAAAATAAAATTTTATCAAACAAAAAACAACAACATAAATTCAATATTTTCAAAACACAATCTAATGGTATTTTGAAAAAATAATTCATAACAAGTCAATTAAAAAATCTTAATTTTGGAATTAATTTAACCTTTGGAAGCAAAGCATCCTTGTCAGGATCATTGAGTTCACGAAAGCAATCAATAAAATGTAAATCAGCTTGTTGGCATCTTTCAGAACAGAAGCATCCGTCACGACAACAATAGAATTTAGCAGGCTTTTGACAAGTTTGGCATCGAATTGTCTTTGCAATTTTAAGAATCTTTTTTTCATATTGATCAGCTAATATTGCATGCTTCTTTTCAAAATCCAATTCAGCAGCATTGACCGTTTGCCTATAAAATGAATTTAAATGTTGTTAACTATGAAAAGATAAACGTAAACTTACTGAATAGCTTCATGTTTAGCGCGAACGATTTGGGGAAGTGCAGCAACAGACTTTCCAACATCACTTAATGCTTCGTAAGAAAACTAAAAATGAGAATGTAATAAGAGAAAGTGTGGTGCATTAGCTAATAAAACAACTTACAACTGGAAAGACCCGTTCAAAAAGTTGGGTACGTTTTTCAGCAAGTTCTTTCATGTAATATTCATGAAGCCGTTGTTTTCGTTCTTCCAAAGTACCGGTTATTTCAGCAATTTTTGGTTGACATTTATGGACTTCACGATGTTCTTCACTGAAGATAGGCTTTTGGCATCTTACACAAACACTATCTTTCCAAACACATTTAGAATCAATGGTTGAATCGGTCATATTAGCAGAGAGACGTTGAAGCACTTGACTCCGTATCACCTGGAAAATGTGTTTCGAATAAATAAGGTAAAGCAAAAACTAACAAAGAACGATGGCTAAAAGTACTACGTTTAGGGATGAGGAATTCGGCTGGAAAACACCGCCGGTTGTGTCCAAAAAGATCGTGGGCAGCAGTGCTTTCCCGATTCTTATGTAAGAATCGATGGAATCGGAATCAGATATACAGGAATAGATTCCTAATTTTCAATATAAACCATAATGTAATGTTTTTTATGATAATCTCTGATAAATTTATGGTTCATTTGAATCAATTATCATGTTTCTGTTGTTTTAAATTCATCTAATCAATGTTAAAAATTTCAGCGTTTTAAGCTCATTGTTTACGTTAGCTATCACCAAAATTTTGGTAAAAGACAATTTAGCAGTCGAAAAAATAAATAAAATCGATTCCAAAAAACAATCGTAAAAAATGGATTCGGGAAACACTGGTGGGCAGGAATGACTACATGACAGGATTTTTCAGCAGGCCTAAATTTTTTATTTTTATGAGGCAAAATACTATGAATTTTTCATAAAAAAATCAAGACGAGCCTGACGCAACAATCAGTCAACGTAAAACACACTGACAAAAGCATTCATGGATAGAACAAAAATTACGGAACAACCTATTCTTAAATTAAAAAATAAAAGATATCTCAAAGGTTTCGAACATAATGCATTTCAATAATATAAAATTATATATATTTAATAAATATTTATTATTTGAGACAAAAAAAATAAAGTATAACAAGAGTTCAAGTAAACAAGACTAAACAAATGAAGCCTTACAGCATCACAGAGGTTTACTTGTAGATTTTTCCTTGATTAAAAGATTTTCCACCAAAATCTCCTTCCCAAAGCCAGTATTCATTAACCATCTTCTTGGTTTCTTCAGATTTAGGATCCAATTTTTTCCATTCGTAGGATTCATAATCAACAGTCCAATCAGCGCTAAGTGGAAAAACAAGTTCTTGACCACGCCAAATCCATACACCAGAGATAGTTGAATCATTATCCTTTCCAAAAAGACAAACTGATCCAAATGCATATTTTCGGAGCTTTTCTAAACGTTGAAACATGCCTAAAAAAGAAATTATTCTAAAATTTTATCAATGAACGATAAAGATCAGCTAACCAGCAATTAAATTACAGCTCATGAATGAAAGGGTAAGATCTTCTGGATATTTGTATTCACCATACCAAATACTGTGAGTTTCGGGATCAAAATTTTCCCAGAAATATGGGATCGCTTTGCTGGCAGTATCTTCATTGGAGTAGCAACGTTTCCAAGAATCCATATTGAATGAACTAAAAAAATATGTAGATCAATCTGTGTAAAACAAAAGAAAATCTTACCCGGCAGGTAATGCAGCTAGAGGATCAACAAATTTTTCTTGTGGAGTTTCATCATCGTCCCCTTCTTCAGTTGCAGATGGCTTTTTCTTGTCTTCCTTCTTCTTTTCTTGTTCCTTCTTTGGAGCTGCAGAGGCAGAGAGCTTTTGATAAAGTGCATCATCGAAAGTGGAAACCTTTTCAGCAAGAGTAACTTCTTCAGCAATTGATTTTACAGGTTTTTGATGAACAACAGTAAGGAACCACCGAGTAACATTTACAAATTGATCACGTTCTTTTTGGGTAAGAACATTTTGGAAGGCTGGAAGCAACTCAAGAGCACGGGAGACATCGGCATACGAAAATCTATCTCCAACAAGGAAGGTTCGAGTTTGTAAAGTATTATTAAGTTCTTCAAGTTTTGCAGAGAGTTCAGAACTTACAGCAGTCATTTTAGCCGGGCAAACGTTGAAGCAATTGATTGTTTAAAACCTAAAAAAATGATGGATGAGCAAAGAAAGGTAAGAAAAAGATTAAAAAAGAAATTTGGATTAAACCACGGGATAAGCAAATCAATGCATAACATAATGGAAAAGGACGGAATAACACTTCATGAAGAAGTAAAGCTTAAAATGGGGATATAAAAATACAATCCAAGAAATTTTGAAGATCAAAAAAAGTTGCATGAAAAAATTGCAGGATTAAAATTGCGTCGAAAAAACATTTGCGCAACGCGAGTGGTTACCGTATGAAAAAAGTACATTTTCGTGTCAAAACCAATATGAAGATGGCAACATTCAAAAAACTTTTTTTTGTTGATTCTGTTGCGTGTTCAAAAATGAATTCTTTGTTAATTTTTCGGTTTCTGCAAAATGTTGTCATAAATTTTTTTACAGATGCTTACTACTGCTAAAACCTTATGACAGTTGAGTTTCTAGTGGTAATCACAAATTTTTTTTATTTTACACATTTCTGAAACTGTTTTTCATTTTTTAATTGCATCTTTAATTCTGAAAGTAATGTAATCTTTTATTATCCTGATAAAACAACAGCAACAATGCTTCTAAAAAGCAAAGATAAAAATAAACTTTTCTGAATAAATATTGTACAATATTCATAAACAATTGTATTTTTCAAAATTTGAACAACATCTTCGGAGGCATAAAGAGATTTTAGAAAGGTAGTCTGTACTTTAGTTTTATTACTGTCAAATTCTCTCTCCAAACATTTCGATTAATATTCGATTACGATTAATACTTGAAATATTTTTTAAACACAGTTACAATCGAAAGTTCATTAAAGAAATCAATGTAAACCGCAATATCAAACATACAGAAAAATTTCCAGACAATCTCAACTTTTTTGCTCAAAGAAGTTCTCATTTATCAAACACGTAATTTAACTTTACTTTATTAAAATGTCACAATTTACAAGAAAATTCAATCAAAAACATATCACAAGAAATAATCACATTCATTTAGGGCATTAAATTTTGAAGACTAACAATTATAAAATCATGATGTTCATCAAAATGTTTGTTTATTTATTTGGGTTTAAACTTTTATGTTTAATTTTAAAAATTTAAAAATCATAAATATTTTAGTTTTATTCTAAATGGTGTAGATATTGAAGAACCGAATTACAATAATAGAACATCTCTTGACATTGCTGCATTTGAAGGCAATACAAAAACCCTACAATTTCATCTTTCTCGATGGACAATAACTTTTGGTAAACTATTTTTAAATACAATTTTAAAATTTAAAAGTGAGAAACAGAGTAATATTAATATTTTTTTAGAATGTCTGGACAGATTTGATAATGCAAAGCAATTTAAACATCATGATTGTGAAAAGCTATTAGAACAGGCTTAAAAGACATATGAAAATACTAATAAACTTTATTAAAATAGTTGTGTTTTTTTTTCAACTTATTGAAGGTCTTAAGGTTTGTTGCATTTATGTATATTGTTTTTGTAGTCGGTGATTATCGTTGATTATTACAACTTAACAATTGTTTTGAAATTCTTTTATGAAATTGAAATTTTGAAAAACCGAACACATCGCTTTTGATGTCTTTGTAAATGTAAATGCTTTAAGTAATTTTCGATAAATATAATATCTTTTTTATTTATAATAAAATAGGTTCCGCAGTTTTTGCAGAACCAATAACAACGGGAACAACAAGATCAAAATGCTCCATATCAAGTTTAAAAAAATAACTACATGTAATTAATCCATTTGCTTTTGTAGATGTCGGGGGTAAATTTTCTGGTATTTTAAATGCTATTAATTTTGTTTCGGGACCTTTATTGTCATTTGCTTTGCATGTTCCCTAAAATTGTTTTTCACAGAATATTGATATGCAAAAACCAAGAAAGAATACCTCGGATTCAACAGCAATTGTTAAAAATTTTTCATCATACATTTGTGGATTATATCGATTTTGTGCTCGAAAATCAAGTTGTTGACAAAGTGACAGCAGTGCACATTCATGAGCTTTATGATGTTTTTTAGATTTTCGCCTTTTTGTTGTATTTTCGATAATTAAAGAAATTTTTACAACTTCACCTGGCATTAAACCTAATTCTCCAACAATTAGCTCAGCACTTATCCATCCCTTTGGTCTTCTGCATAAACATCCAATAACATTTACTTGGTCATGTGCTCGTACAGATTGCCGAAAATGTGGGGCATCAAGATTTAGAAGAGAATAAATCATCACTTCCTTTTCTAAAAATTGAATAAAAAGGAAATTGAAAGAGAAATAAAAAAAGATTACCGGAAACAATTTCACTTTCGCCATCTTCTGGAATATCTAATATCGCTGAACAAGTATACTGTATTGAGCCATGATTATCTTTTTCAATGCTTGATACAACATCATATGGTATCTATATATATAACATTTAATTAATGAAATTGCAAAAAGTGCAAGAAAAGAAACAACCTTCATTTTAAATTCCATTCTATGCTTTCCTTCAGAAATTTCTAAAGCTTCAGTACAATGCAGTGCTAAATCACTAAAAAAGTATTGAATAATACATTTTTTTCATTTTCCATTAAAAAAATTGAACAAACTTTGTCAAATCTACATAATCATCCATAATCAATTCTTTACTTTCATACATTATATCACTAGCTTTATTTCTCCATGCCGTATGTGCTTGCCCTAATAATCTAACCGTTAATCTTGCAATTCTTGTCTTTTCTTGAACATGAATTTCTATTTTACCAATAATTTCTTCACCTGCTAAATATGGTATACCCGGTTCTTTTCCCAATAAAAGATCAAAATAATTTATTCGCATTTATGAAAGACTTTCTGGTTTTTAGAAAAACCATAAATTCAAAAAAAAAAACTAAAAATATAACATATTTTTTCTTAAACCCAAACAATAGACAATATATATTTATGTTTTAACAGACTGCCTCAAAAATCGTTGAGGTAGAAATACTCGAGGGATTTTCGGGGATCGCTTCTTTAAAAAAATATGAATAAGAAAAAAGAGGAAAAAACAACGAGACATCAAATTGATAAAAAAAACTCAACTAAAAGCCGTTCCGTCATCTTTTTCTTTTCAAGGAAAAAGTCAAATATTCTTGTTGGGTTAAGTGGTCTCCAAAGCTAAATCCCATGAGAATTTTATGAAGTTCACGACAAAAGCACAGTTCTATTTGATTGTGATTAATCCTACTAAGAAGTTGGACTTGGTTCTGCGCATATATCTGGAAAGAAAGAAGAGGCAGAAGAAGAAACAGAAGAATGAGGAGGACATGCCGCATTTTTGAAAAGAAGACGACTTTGATGAATGTTCTTTTCAAAGTTGTATGAAAATTTCTTTTCAAACTTTGTCTTTTCTTTTTTTAAAAACCACAAAAAAATATAATCAAATGAAAGAAAGCCAAAAAATAAAATTAAACTTTGAAACCAAATTTAATTGTAAAAGCAAATAAATATATTTTTTTGGAAGAAGAAAGAACAAACAATTGTTTGTGCTTACAAACACCGTATTTAATTGTAAAAATTCAGACATGATTTTTCTTTGGGGGTGAAGTTCATCATTGAGATATTTCAGCAAAAAGGGATTTCTTCGGTTGTCAGATAACGACCCGCCTACTTTTTTTGCCTCCCCTCTTTTTCACTTATTTTTTTTTCTGTTTCTCGGGTATCACGATGGCATCGCATCGCCAACCATCTGAGTGCCGAAGTTTGTCGTTCCACCAAAAAGTCAAAAAAAAATGAAAGATGTTAAAAACAATAGCAACTTAGCTTCATCCACACTTTTGCTTCTCCTTCTTCTTTTGTCAATCCCAAAACACTTTCTTTCTTTCTTAGCTCCGGGTTTAGCTCAAAAATATATGTATATACCAAAATAGGGCATCTGCATATGCCGTAAGAAAAATATAAAAGACAAAAAAGGCTTTTTGCTGTCTTATACACTCAGTAAAAAAAATTTTTGTCAGAAAACAAGCATGAAAAAAAAACAAAAATGATAGACATCTTTTCATGTTAAAATAGAAAAAGTTTCTCTTCTTTTTTTATATACAATAGAATATACTTTCCTTAAATGAATATGAAAAAATATGACAGGTCAACTTTCCAGCTGTTTGAAAATGTTGGAAGTAAAAAAAACACGTCACCTTGATTTCTCGAATTACTTTTGTCATTGTTTATTTTTATTTTTTTTGAAATGCTTAAAATTGAAAGAAGCATTTCCTTTTAACAAAGCAATTACAATTATTCTCTCAAAACAAAAATGATGGCAACAAATTTGAGCTTTTTATTGCTTTTACTTTTTATGTGAGGTTTTAATTTTTTTGTCGCTGTTAATTTTGGAAGAGAAGAAAATACGCAAACGTTCTTCTTCGATTACCATTGTTTTTTATATATTCATTAAAAAAAGTTAAATGCAAAAAAATGAATTGAAAGACAAAGTTCAAATACCTTTTTTTTCTACACCTGTGGAAGATATTATTGATTAATTGGGGGAGAAATGAAAAATATAAGGAAAGTAAGAAGAAACAGCAAGATAGATAATTATTATTATCAATTTGACCTTAAAAGACGAAAGAATAATTTTTATGAGGGGGACATAATTTGCAAAAAAAGGGAAAAATTTTTTAAAAGTGCATAAATTATTTTTTTTGCAATGTCTCGACGATGTTTAACTTTGGCTGCTGAAGAATTAAAAGGAAAATACGATGCGATTATTGTTGGTGGTGGGCATAATGGGCTTACAGCAGCTGCATATTTAGCAAAAGCTGGGAAAAGGGTTGCGGTATTAGAGCGACGACACGTACTTGGCGGGGCTGCCGTTACAGAAGAGATAATTCCAGGATTTCGATTTTCCCGGGCATCATATTTATTAAGTTTATTTCGTCCTCAAATTATCGACGATTTAAAGCTTAAAGTTTGTTTTTCTTCCTCTTTTCTTTTTTTTTATTTTTATCAAAGACAAATTAATAATAAATCTAGGATCATGGCTTAAAATATCATATTCGTGATCCATCATCATTTACACCCCTTCGAAATTCAAATAAAAGTTTGCTGATTGGTCGAGATATGAAAAAAAATCAAGAACAAATTGCTCAATTTTCGCAAGCCGATGCACATGTATACTTTTTTCTTGCAAAATGAAATTTGAGGTTTTAAAAAAAACTAATATTTTAGGCTTATCCATTATATGAAAAAAGGTTGGAAGAAATTGTTAAAAGTATTGAAGCAGTTTTTGACTTGGTACCTTTACATTTTGAAGAAAAAGATGGTTTAACAAAAAATTTAAAAAAGCTTTTTGAACTTTACAGCAAAAGTATGAAAAAAGAGATATCTTGCTCTTTTTTTTAAATGAATAACAAAATAATTAAAAAAGATTTTTTAAGTCAAGCCAATTAAAATGGAAAATGTGAGGGATTTATATGAGCTTTTAACGGCACCGATCTCAAAAATAATGGATAGATGGTTTGAAAGTGATGTGTTAAAAGCAACACTTGCAACGGATGGAGTAATTGGTTTTGCTGCAAGCCCGTATTCCCTTGGAACAGGATATGTTTTATTGCATCACGTTATGGGAGGTCTTGATGGAATTCCAGGTGTTTGGGGGATTGTTTATGGAGGAATGGGTTCTGTTTCAACTGCACTAGCAAAAGCTGCAACAGGGCATGGTGCAGAACTTTTTACAGAAATGGTATGTTTTTTTCCAAATAAGTCATAAACTACGGTAATGATAATAGGAAGTTGAAAAAATCATAACTGAAGGTGAAAAAGCTGTTGGAGTAAAATTAAGAAATGGAAAAGAAATTCATGCAGATATTGTTTTGTCAAATTTAACTCCTGAAGCAACTTTCAAACAGTTGTTGAATGGCTACAACTTTAAGCCAGAATTTAATCGGAATCTTGACACTATTGATTATACATCACCAACTTGCAAAATTAATGGTTTGTGTCTTTTTGGGGCAATATCTTTTCTTATGCTTATTAAATTACAGTAGCCTTAAAAGAATTACCAAACTTTACTGCAGTTCCAAATTCATCTGCAAATACTGTAATGCCTCATCATCAAACTACAATTCATATTAATTGTGAAAATATGGAAATTCTTGATGGTGCTTTTCGTGATTTTGAAAAAGGAAATTATTCAAAAAAGTAAAACATTTATTTATTTTTACGTTTTTTTCCTTTTAAAACAGTCTAACACAACATTCTCAAATTCCTTTTTAGACCTGCTATTGAATTAACAATCCCATCAAGTGTCGATCGAACAATTGTCGACCATGAACACACCCATGTTGCTTTAATCTATTCACAATTTACGCCATATACCCTTGCAAATGGTAAACAATGGAACAATGAAACAAAAGAGGAATATGCACGACATGGTTGGTAGTTTTTAGTTTTTTTTGGAAAGAAAACGTTTTATTTTAACAGCTTAATTATTGTAAATTTTTAAGTTTTTTCTGAAATTGATGCATATGCCCCAAATTTTTCAAAGTCAATTGTTGGATATGAATGTCTTCCACCTCCAGAACTTGAAAAAATTTTTAATTTAACTGGTGGCGTAAGTGGACACTTTCAAAGGAGGCGTTATCATAAAAAAATGAATAAAATTTTAGAATATATTCCATGGCTCAATGTCTCTTGATCAATTGTATTTTTTGAGGCCTATTAAAGGAATGTCAAATTACAAAGCACCCATAAAAGGCCTTTATCTATGTGGAAGTGGTACACACCCCGGGTAACTGATAATAACTTTTTTTAGGACTATTGTTTTAATCTATCTATTTATCTATTTAGGGGTGGCGTAACTGGTTCACCTGGAAGGCTTGCTGCTTTGACAGCATTAAATAACCCCTCTTAAAATAGATTAACATGTTTTTTTCTCCCTCCCTCTCTCACACATGCTGCGTATTTGAGAGTGAAAGAGATAATAATAATAATAATAATATAGAAGAATAATAATGAAAAAATTATTTATACAAAAAATGCTCGTTTTTTTCATCATTGTTACAGTTTGAATAAAAATGATTTTACTTTTGTGTGTTGTTAGAAAAAAACATAAAAAATGCATACCTTTTAAAATTTTAATGATAAAAAGAAATATGCATCTGAAGTCATTGTTAAACACAATTTTTTTCTTCTTTTTTTAACGTTTTTTCCCTCCATTTTTTTAGTTCTTTTTTTGAAAAAAACTGTATTTCAAAGAAACTCTTGTAGGGACACCACAATGTTATGCTTCGCTTCATTCTTTTCAATCGCTTGACTGGGGCGTGTGCTGCTTGATCTTAGTCATCATAACCCAACGTCAGGCTGCTGCTGCTTCACAAAAGAATAAAAAAAACGCGAGAGAGAAAATACAACAGGCAAAAAAGAACTTATTTTCTTCCAGCAGTCGAATTTTTGATTTCTTTTTTTGGATCAAAAACGATTTGCTGGATTTATATATTTTATATTTCATTTGTGATCCCCCACATGTGATATCTTCTTATCTTTGGCATGTACTATAAAGAGCACGTTCTGCTCTTGGATAACATGGAAAAGAAACAAATTAATCATAGGTTTGCATTTATATAATTATTTTTATTTATTTCATTTTTTAAATGTGATAAACAAAATCAAACCACCAACTTTTTTTTGAAATCAAAAATTTCTTTTTTTTTCATCAAAACAACAATTTTCTCTTTTATTTTTTTCTCTTCCTCCCTCTTTTTTTCTTTTTTAAGAAAAAAAAATTAAAGAAATAAACAAAATTTATTTTTTTGTTCACTTAGCAACGAAGGTATGACGCTTCGTCGGCCTTAACAATGTCCCTGATGTCTCCTTTTTTACTATTTATATTGTTATGCTTTAAACTTTTTTTTGGAAGAGTGAATAAATAAAAAAAATTATTAATTAATAAAAATGTCCAAAAAAGACGGAGGAATTGAAACAAAATTATGGCTGATATTTGAATATTATTATTCTTATATGTTAGGATTACTGTAATTTTGAAAACTTTTGCTAATCGTTTTAAGATTTTTAGATGGATAAGAAGATATTTTTGGCGGGATCCGATTCAGAATCCTCGAACAATTGTTCTTGGTGAAGTTTGTGAAGGAAATTTTGCAAAAAATATTGTTAGAAACCAAAAGTACAATATATTTTCATTTATTCCATATGTATTATTTGAACAATTTAAATTCTTTTTAAATTTTTTCTTTCTTTGCATTGCTATTAGTCAATTTATTGAAGCATTAAGGATAGGAAGCCTTATTGCATATTGGGGACCACTTGTAAGTTTTCTTTTTTCTTTCTTTTTTTCAACTTTGAACTTTGATGCAATATAAATTATTACATTTTTTTAAGGGATTCGTCTTAAGTGTTACATTAGTTAGGGAAGGGTATGAAGATTTTTTACGATTTTTACGTGATCGAAAAGTCAATCAACAGCAATACAAAAAATTTCTTTCAACTGGGTATCAAACGGTTTTGAGCAAGTAAGTAATGTTTGTTTTTTTGTAAAATTGAAAAAAATGTGAAAGAAGAGAAGATGACTCAAATGTTTACACAAAACTTTTTTTTATAGAGACATTCAAGTTGGTGACATAATTCTTTTACATAAAAATCAACGAATACCTGCTGATGTGATCTTACTTCGAACTTCTGAACCTTCAGGGGGATGTTTCATCAGAACTGACCAACTTGATGGAGAAACGGATTGGAAGTTAAGGTTAGCAATTCCAGCGTTACAAGAATTACAAAAAGATAAGGTAGAAAAATATATGCATATCTAATAACTGTAATTAAAACAAAAAATGTTTTTTAAAGGAGATTTTTGACGCAAAATGTGAAATTTATGCTGAAGCTCCACATAAAGATATTTATAATTTTATTGGAACTTGTCGAAGTACATATGAAAATCGATATATTGAATATTCATTAAGTGTTGAAAATATTTTATGGGCTACTACAACTCTTACAGCCGGAACTGCAATTGGATTAGTCATTTATACCGGAAAAGAAACCCGTTCAGAAATGAATTGTTCGTCACCGCAATGCAAGGTTGGGTTACTTGATCTTGAAGTAAGTAAAAAAAGAAAAGACAAAACACAATTTATTTTTTTCCAAAATAATGTAAATAAAAAAATATTTTCTTTTAAAGATTAATCAATTAACCAAATATTTGTTTTTGTTATTATTGGTTGCAACAATTGCATTAGAAAGTATGAAAGGTTACACCTCTTCATGGCCAAAAGACACATTACGCTTCGCCCTTCTTCTGTCTTACGTCATTCCAATATCATTAAGAGTTAATTTAGAAATGGCAAAACTCTATTATTCTTATACAATATCACATGATAAGCAAACAAAAAATATGAAAGTGCGAACTTCTTCAATTCCTGAAGAGCTTGGAAGAATTTCATTTTTGCTTACTGATAAAACCGGAACGTTAACAAAGAATGAAATGCAATTTCGAAAAGTATGATAAAAAAAATAATGATTTTTATTTTAAAAGTTTATATTAAATTGCACTTATTTAAGCTTCACATTGGTTCAATTTCAATTAACACTGATTCATTTGATTTTGTGAAAGAAATTTTAAAAGCTTATTCTCCAAATATAAGTATTAAAAATCCAGTTCACAGTCGAATTTATTGTGCGGTTGAAGCATTAGCATTATGCCACAATGTGACACCAATAAATGAAAATAATGCAATTAATTACCAGGCTTCTTCACCAGATGAAATTGCACTTGTTGAATGGACTCAAGAAGTTGGGATAACTTTAATTTCAAGAGATTTTGATTCGATGTCATTGAAATTCAATAATCAAGATATGATTCAAGATTACCGTATCCTTCATCTTTTTCCATTTACTTCGGAACGAAAAAGAATGGGAATTATTATTCAAGTACGTAAGGGCTGATATGACTCATTCTCTTTGAACTTTATTAAATTTTTTAACCTTTTTTAGAATAACAAAACAAATGAAATAATTTTTATTTGTAAAGGTGCTGATACAGTCATGTCTAAAATGGTATCATACAATGATTGGCTTGATGAAGAATGCTCAAATATGGCACGAGAAGGCCTTCGAACATTAGTCGTTGGAAAAAAAGTTTTATCACAAGATCAATATTTAAATTTTTATCAAAAATTTCATCAAGCTAAAATGAGTACTGTGGATAGAAATCAGAGGGTTGAAGATGCAATTGCAAGTATTGAAGAAAATTTACAACTTTTATGCGCCACAGGCGTCGAAGATCAATTACAAAATGATGTTCGAGCTTCTATTGAATCGCTTATTCAAGCGGGAATAAAAATTTGTATGCTTACTGGAGATAAACTTGAAACCGCAATTTGCATTGCTCAGTCATGTGGTCTTATTAAAAAAACTTCACAAATATTTGTTATGCCTGCAATCGAGCGTGATGAAGATATCATTGAACAATTAACTGACATCAAAGAAAAAATGTTAGCAAAAAAATATATATATTTTGAAATATTTAATTAAAAGCTTATATTTTTAGGACAATTATGGATTCAGTTTTTATTCTTCCAGGGAATTCTTTTGATCAATGCTTTGAATATGCTGAAAATGTGCTGGCTGATTTATTTGAAGAATCAAAATCAGTAATTTGTTGTCGGTGTTCACCAGAACAAAAAGCGAAAATTGTAACAATGATTAAAAAGCATAAACCAAAAGCAAGAATTGCAGCAATCGGAGATGGAGGGAATGATGTGGCAATGATTCAAAATGCACATATCGGAATCGGAATTGAAGCAAAAGAAGGTATATTTTCATTATTACTTTTCCAAAAAACAATAAGGTTTAATACATTAAAAATCATTGCAGGAAAACAGGCTTCCCTTGCGGCTGATTTTGCCATTGATGAATTTTCTCATATTTGCCCATTATTAATGTATCACGGCCGTTACGCATATAAACAAACATGCATTCTTGCACAATTTGTAATGCATCGAGGAATAATTTTGTCTGTGCTACAAGTCGTTTTTTGTCATCTAAATGATTTTATTACGTTAGCAGTTTTTGATAGCTTACTAATGATGGCCTACACAAGTATCTATACACCACTTGCAGTATTTTCAATTGTTACAGATAGAGATATGCCAGAAAAGGCTGCTTTAACATATTCCGAATTGTACAAAGGCTTAGTCCGTGGAAGATCGTTAACGCTAAAAACATTCCTTATTTGGCTTTTAATAAGCATTTATCAGGGTATGTCTAATGCATTTGAATACGGTAACAAAAGTAAATCTTTAAGGTGGAGCTTTATATTACGGATATCTAATCTTTCAAGATTTTGATTATCTTCACTTTCAAACAGCTGTATATTCAGCTTTAATTTTAACTGAACTTTTGGTTGTTATTGCAGTATTTAGAAGTTTTCGATGGGCACTTATTCTTTCTGAAGTACGCTTTTTCAGATTTAAAATTAATAATTTTTTACAACAAAATTGATTTCAGATTCAATGTCTTGCATCATATATTATTTCTTTGTTTATTTTGACAGATATTTTTGATCGAGATTATATCCTTTCTTGGCGCTTTCCATCTGTTACACTTTCTATCACTTTAATAGCAATTTTTCCGGTATTTATTGTAAAATTTCTTCGTTATCGATATCTGCCTCCAAGTTCTGCCAAAGTCAAGTAAAAAAACGTGTTTTATCTTCTTATGTTGTGCCTTATATTTATGTATTTTTTCGATATCAGGGGTAAACATTTTACCGGTGATTTTTTTTGTGTCTTCAAACCAAAACGGGCTTTTTTCATTTTTGCAATAAATTGTTAAATAAAATATTTTTGATATTATTTTTTTGTTTTTGAATAAAATATGAATGCACTTGCCTTGTTTATTCTTGCTTTTTAACAAATAGTGTATATTTAATGAAAAAATCTATGTTATTAATACAACAACAATAATAATCACATAATTAAAATATAACACTGTATAAATTAAGAGAGATAGAGAAATGATCAAAACCTTGTTTCATTCTTTTTTTTTCAGAGTTATCAAGGAGAAGAAGGAGAGATTTAAGGGGAAACACACAAACAAAAAACCAAAAACATCTATGTACAAAATAAAAGGGGGGGGGGGTGGAGACGTTAGCGGACACACGGCATTTTTCCAAGTTTTTTTTTTCAAAAAAGGGGATAATAAAAGATTTAAAAAATGATTTAATTTTTTTTAAGACTATTGTTTTTTTAACGACGACGACGACGTTCAAGAAGGACACATTGAACGGGTGAAAAGTAGCAATTCTTGAATTGATTCATTGAACGAATTTCAACTTGATGTCCAGCTGAACGTTTTAGGGGAACATTCTCTGGGAGACGATAATGTGAGGCATAACTACTGTATAGTGCTCGAAGATAGTTACGATCAAAGTTATCAGCACTAAAATTTTCGCATTAGTAGATGTTAGGACAATTTCAAAATAAACTCACTCAAGAAGTCCAGGAATTGCAGGATTAATTTGTGTTGCCAATGGATTGGAAAGAGCAGTACAGCTGCTAAAATTAGCATATTAAAATTTTTAAATTTCAAAAAGCCAAAACTTACTTAAGAAGCATAAAGCTTGAAAGAAGCAGAACAAACAAGGCGGTATTAACGCTTGCCATTGTTGTTGACAAAGTTAAAAAAAGAAAAAAGCTTTCGAAAATTTTTCTTCAACAGAAGTAATGATGATGTAAAATTATTCCATTATATTTATATCAGCTTCTGATTGGGGCGGAGTTAAAGATAAAAGTTTTGTAAAAGAAGGGCCACCTTTAATTGTTGAAGAAAAAGTAATAAATGTACCGCCTTTTTTTCATAAAAATCACACCTTGATAAGCATTAGAGAAAAAAACCCCTCTTCATTCTTTAATTAATTATGCTTGATTTAAAGTTTACGCGAATGTGCGTAAGCAAAGTGCAAGATGGAAGAAAATGACATTAAAATTTTTTTAATAAAGTTATATTAGGCACCGGAAATTGAAAAATTTGGTAATTAAAAAAAGATATAATAAATGCGGCTTGATCTTAGGTGACCTAAAAGAGTTAGTTTTACATTAATACAAAAAAGAGAAATTGGAAATTTAATATCATTGCCATTACAGATTTACGAAAAATGTCTGGCGTGTTTGGTTCTGTTAATTATTACTGTAGAGTTATAATACAGTACTTTTGAAAAAAACCTAGTTTTTTTGCAATTAATGGAGGAATATGGAATCTTGCCTGAAACGATACAATTAAAATTCGTTGATATGAAACCATAAAAAATGCAAATTAATTCATATTGAAAATAAAAAACATGTTTGAACACCTGATAAAAGTTCAAACGAAAAATATTTCCCCATTGTTTAAATTCATAGACATTCAAAAAATGCTGAATTCTATATTGCCATAACAATGTTGCAAAAGAAAATATGCTTTTTGCAAAAAAAGAAGAGATAGTTTACATAAAAACTTCTCCACAAAAAAAATGATGCAAAAGAAGAAACACAAACAATGCTTAAATTTTTCGTATCCAAGGAGGTTCACACTCTTAAAAAACATTACTAATTCTGATTCTTTTTTTTAAAAAATATTGAATGTATCATGGCTTAAATTTTAAATATTTATATTTATTCGAAAAAAATATTAGTCAAAATCAATGTTTTTGCGAATACAGATCACTGATGATTATATATGATTCTACTCAATTATAACAACAATATTTGCATTTAACGTTGTCCCGGTCATGATTGTCGGCTTGCTTTTTACGTTTGTCAACTATTACAGAAACTTTTCATGTCCTTTCGTTTTTTTAGGATGGGAAATATATTGAAAGCTTGTCTGTGAAAAGAAATATTACATTTTTTTAAATTAAACTGTTTCTTTTTTCGAATTGTATTGTCATTTTGTTGTCAAAAAAAAAATTTTTGTTTAGAAAAGTGTTTTTCGCAAAATTTTTGCCCCATGATTCGTAGAAAAAATGTGTAAGTATAGTTTTATGATTCATATAAAACATTATTAAAGTTGCATACCAGCTTCTTGGTTTAATTAGATCGTATCGCTTGATTTTTATTCTTCCTTTCATATAGTATTTAAATTTATAAAAGCTTTAGATATATGATATTTTTTATTGGTTCTGGTTTATATCTTTATTTTCTAAAAAATCATATCATGTTTGTTTATTTACCATTTTTTAATTATTAACAAATTATTATTTAAGCTCTGTATTCAAATATCATTATCGAATGATGACGATTAATAAAACCAACATTGTAGACAAAATCGATGGGCTAAATTATTTCCCCCAAGAGCTATGTAATTCTGAGCCCGTAAATTTAATGTTTTTATTGCTACCGTAATTATATAATTTTTAGTTTGTCTATAAACATATCGTTGTTAATGGAACACACCAGGAAATTATCTCCGGTAAAAAATTTGATTGCAAATCTGGATTCACCTATCTTCAAAAGTTTGAATTGTTGTCAAATATATCAATCCCTGAAATCCCTATTAATCCTAAAAATGTTGTGTTTGCTATAGCAGCTGATTCTAATTATTATCCGCCATCACGAGCAGTAATAGCAACAATAAAAGAACATTTTGGTGAAGGTGCAAAAATTATTTATTATGACCTTGGAAAAAGTCTCGACAACAAAGGAATTGTAAGGTTACAATGACAACTTAAAAAATTAATAATCTCTTTTTAAGACCGAAGAAATGAAAGGTATTTGTAATTTTGAGGCACGAAAATTCAATTGGGATATTTTACCAGAAAACGTAACACGTCCAAAAATTTTTTCATGGAAAGTAATGATTATTGCAGTATGGTGTTCAGCGCAGGAATCCTGTAATACTAGAAGTAAATTTTAGGAATTATTTAAAGAATTGGAAACATTTTGGTATTTGGACTCATCGATTTTCTTTGAAACTGGAGATTTTTGGCCTTTTTATGAAATGATTAACAACAAAACTATTACTCCTTTTCAAATGAGTGGCTCAACAGGACACAGTATCCGGCACGCGACAAATATAGGTAATATTGGACCTTCAAAAAAGTGTTTACTCTCTAAATGCAAAAAGTGTTTTTGTTTTGTTATGAATTTTATCAAGCATTGCATCGATGTAAATGTGCATTTTATCAAAATTCTTTTTGAGCTTCAGATGATGAAAGAACAAAAATATTATTTAGCAAAGCTTATGATAGATGTCTTAAATATGAAGATAGCAAGCAAATTATTATAACAATAACAATTACTTTTTTTCATTTTTAGGTATGTACAAATATATTCCTCTTGACTTGACAATTCCTCGAAGGCATGACATGCTTGAAGCTAATATGATGCTCATTCATCGAAGTGAAGCGACTCGAAAAATCATTAAATGGTACGTTTTTTTCTTCATTTTATTGTACTTTATTATTTTCTATTTTCGGGATTATTATTTTTTAAGGGCAGTTTTATGTGCAGTTACCCGAGATTGCATAGAACCGCCTGGTTCATTTCTTGGTTGTCCGCATGAAGATGAAACACAGCCAGAGGGGGTTTGTCATCGGCAAGATCAATCTTTGTACAATATTCTTCTTGCAAATTTGGAGCAAGAATGGCTTAATCAAGGTTTTTTTGTTTCGTTAAAGCTCTTAACTGTTTTTAAATAAGCTTATATAGGTCGTCAAGTGATAACTCATGTCATGCCTAATCATCCCAAAAATTTGAAACAACGTCATCAGACTCGACGAATGCAGGCAACTAATGAAAAAATTGATAATTGCAATCCGAAAAAATAAATTAATTATTAATAATTTTTGAAATCTAATTAATTTTGTTGATCTCAGGTCTTTTTTTAATTTAGCAAGGGTAATGTAGACATGTGCTTCTCGGTGGTCTTTTTTTCTTTGTTTGATATTTCTTCTTCTTTTTAAAATAGACACAAATAAAGTGCATTAACTTTCGCTTTTTTTGTGGCCACTTTTTTCTTTTTTTATGCATGTCCAATAGGAACTTTAAAGAACCAAACACTCAACCTTTGTTCCACATTAAAAAAAATGGTTGTGTGACAACAGACCCATTTGAAAAAAAGATGGAAAGATTTAGCAGAAAACGCAGCACACATAAAAATGTTTTTTTTTCAAACAAAAATCGATAAGGCCTTTTCTAAAACAAAAAATAAGACCTATGCAGAGGAAAGACGCAGGCGTGTTTAGTTCCTTTAGGTCGTTTGCTGTTGTGGCAGACACAGGCAGCAGGGTAGCGTCAGTGTTTCAAATTTTCATTTTCATTTCATTCTTTTTTTATACGGCTTGGCTCAAAAAAAATTTGGATTTTTTTTGAGAGATGTATGAAACTAACACCTATTTTAATCCATGTTATCATCAACAAGCAGGGTAATTTTTCTTAATTGAAAAATAAGACCTTTTTTAAGTTAAGTGATAATTTTTAGTATGACCTATCCCCATGACCAAGATTTATGTGATCATGTACCGGATATTGAAGGGACTCCTTTTGGAAGGGAATACTCATATGTTCCTGATTATAGTATCAACAATACTCAAAATTACAATAACTGTTATGATAAAAATGACCATGAATGTGTTGGTCAATCATTTAATCAATGCTATTCTTCAAATTATGAAACTCCTCAACCGATGCTTCCAATTCCAACAAATTGCAGCACAAATCAAGATAAATTTGTAATTTCTGAAGAAGATCGAGAACCTGTTAAGCGAATCTTTGATGAAATTACTGCTGAATGTGAACATTTATTACTTAAGAAAAATTGTCAAGAATGTCGGATGAAGTAAAAAAACTACAAATTTAAAACTTTATTTCTATAGCAACCTTAACATTTTAGACCCATTGAAAATTTCCAATATGGTGGTCTTCAAGATAATAGTAGTTCATCATCAAATATCAACACCTCAACCACCACAAAAGAAATTTTTGTAGTTGACGAAGAAACCACGCAATTGGCATTATCAATGAAGCGAAAACGGGAACAAAATAAAATGGCTGCTGCGCGGTATCGTGAAAAAAGAAAGTATAAGTAAGTTTAACAAAAAAATGTCATTATAATTTGGCTACAAATGAATATACTTTTTTCAGAAGTAAAACAACTAAAGTTGAAATGGTATCCCTTGAAGAACGGAATCTTGAATTAAAGAAAACAGTCAAAGATTATCAAAAAGAGATTAATGCTCTTCGAAAAAAGCTCGGTTTGCCTCTTCAATGATCTAATAATATTTTTTGCTTATTTATTTTGTAATTTTTTTAATAAATTTTTTCCTATCTTTATGTTGAGAGCGATTACATTAATTTAACAATCTTTAGAAACATTTAAAAGAGTTAAAGTTGCAAATTCGCTTTACAGTGACCATAGTTAATAAACAAAAACACTAGTCTATCAATTCATATAGTTTTGCATTTTATTACTGCAAATTTCTAAAAGAACAGCATACTGTAGTTCAACATAGTTTAAGAGTTTTATATCCGAGTTGTTTTTCAAATCAAAAATTTTACGGGTTTTGTAAATAAAAATACCGTAACCCTTAATTTTAGTTACAATCGATCAGTCGAGTTTTAAATTTTTGCCTATTTTTTATTGAAGTCGCAACTGATGTGAGTCTGCGAAAGATCTAACTTGTTAGAAAAATTATTAGCATTTTTATCAAATTAAAAGATAGATGATGTGATGTGTGAAATTAACTTGGTAAACAAAAATGTGCAGACATAAAAATTTGTTAACGTAGATATTCTCTGTAATTAAAAGTAATATGACCAATAAATTTACTGCTTCAATAACTAATTTGCACAAACATAAAAACACAAATAATTTTAAAGTGAAGTTTATTTTTAACACTAAAATACCTAATAATATATCACATCACTTTAAATAACAATAACAAAATTTGATGTAATAGATTGAATACAAAATGATTTTCTAAAATCCAGCATTGCGGGAACAAATTTCTATACGATTCAGGCTACCGATTCTTTCAATCCTGAAAAAGACGAATGTTTTAATAAACGCATGTAACCCTGTTTTATCCATCCCAACACCTCATTTAAAAACTGTACAAAAAATTACCCTATTTAAAAAACCTATCCAAAAAGGGCACGTTTTACACGATTAAGAATGCTGTCATCTTCTTTATTCTTATTATCACTAGTTTCAATGGGCTTTTCTGCTTTATCACTTTGCTTATTCTGAGTTTTACCTAAATAATAAAAAAATTATTTAGGTAAAACTTGGAAAGCGGATCAATTGTCTCTGATCGTACAATACAAAAAATAGACATAGTGTACAAATTACAGTAATGTACGACCACAACATGTTGTTCCTTAGATTACTTTCCAGATAATAAAAAACTCACCATCAACTGTCTGCTTAATATTATTAACTGTACCATTACAATCTGTTTCTAATTCAGCCCAAGCTTGCATTAATGCTTTTTGACGTTCAGTAAGAGTTCTAAAAAAAATTGGTGTTGTTTTAGCGAAATAAAAATAAAAATTTACTTTGGTACACGAATTTTAATATGAATATGTTGATTTCCTTTTCCAGATTGTTCCAAATGCTTAATACCACGACCTTGAAGCATGTATTCAGTATGAGAACTTGTGCCAGGACGAATCGAAATATTAGTATCTTCATAAACGCCAGGAACTTTAACCGTGCCACCCAGTGCTGCTTGGGCAATACTAATTTCAACATCAGTATGAACATTGAAACCTTCCCGGCGATGAATTAATGATTCAGCAACATTTAACATTAAATATATGGTTTGCTAAAAATATAACCATATAAAAATGTTTCCAGATGTTGAGCAGAACAAAATTTGTACTGCAAATACTTACATTTCCAACTGATAAACGAAGGCGATTACGGTGTGACACACCAGCAGGAATATTAGCTTTGGTAATTCTTCTTTGAACACTTGTACCATGACCTTCACATTCTTTACAGGGATTTTTGTTAAAGCTGCCACTGCCTCGACATCTTACGCAAGTTGATTGGAAATAAAATCCACCACGATTTGAAGAAACTACACCAGTGCCATTACAGTACGGACAAGAAACCTAAATACAGTAATACATAAATATGCTAAATAATATTAAATTACTTTTTTAAAACCATGTTCAACACCGGAACCCCGGCATAAAATGCAGTTTTCAATAGAATTGTATGACACATCTTTTACTGTACCACGAGCCGCTTCTTCAAATGATAAATTCAATACAACTTCCTGGGATGCTGCAAAACCATCCGCAGATTCGGCAAAACCAAATGGATCAACATTTAAATTTCCAAACATTGAACGGAAAATATCTTCAGCAGAACGAGATGACTGATACTGCCATCCACCAAAATTAGGATTACTTGTTTGTCCACCTTGATCATAGCTGGCTCTCTTATCGGCATCACTAAGGGTCTAAAAAGTTTTAATAAATTCAATTTAAAAAACTTAAGAACTTACATCATAAGCTTCTGAAACTTCTTGAAATTTTTCAGCTGCTCCTTTATCTTTGTTAACATCAGGATGATATTTCTTTGCAAGCTAAAAGAGAAAAGTGTTTACAGAGATAAAACAAAATATTAAAAAACTTGCTTGATAATAAGCTTTTTTAATTTCATTTTCTTTAGCATCCTTTTTAACACCTAAGATTTTATAATAATCTTTTGCATTTGATGGAGAAGAAAAATGAATTGTTCTTTTTGCTGAAAAGTTAGATTTTAATAAAAACCATTACAACTGATGCAATTTTAAACTTACGAGTAAACGAAGAAGTTGATGTTAAAGCAATCAATCTTCTCGAACAAATATTGGATCTATACCCTGCTTTTGAAACATGTGAAGCTGTTTGAATAATAGCACCGCGTAATACGTTCATTATTATAGATTTTATAAAAACTTAATGTTTAGAAAAGAAAGAAACCAGATGATCGAAAGAAAACTAGGAAAGCAAATTTTCGAGAAAGTTTTCAAGTGTCATTTATAGACATAACGCCAAACGAAAAGAATTTACCGATGAATATTTAAAAGAAAATTTAATTTCATTCAAGTAACTAAGGTTGTTTGTGATACTGTAATTACAATTTAATAAATATATAAAATTCTTTATTTCTCTATATAAATATTATAAATAATTAGGAAACAGCATACAAGTTGCAAAAAATAATTTCATTTGGCAAAATTATACAACAGATATTACTATACTCGTTAATAAAAATTTTTTACAAAATATGATTTTGCTTTTTCAGATGCAAAATAAATTTTTGAGATTCGCGAGTAAAGAAATATAATAATAATAAAAACAAGGAGTTTAGTAATTTAAAAAGAAGAAGAATGCCAGAAATTCTTTGCATATAAATAAGCGAAAAGAAAGAAAGAATAAATTAATTAATTTAAAATTTTTTGCAAAAGAAGTGATTGACCATCATCTAACAAAAGTAAATTTAACTTGTTGGAGTTCCATGACCATTTGTATGAACAGCATTTGAACCAGATTGATTAACAAGCTATAAGAAATAGTGGATAGATTAATCAAAATATGTATAACATTTAAAAAAATCACCTCAACATAATTTCCAGGGAACCAACCCGTTTTATTTTCACCGCTTGGCAATTGAATTTCGCCTTCCCACCATCCTGCAGGTGATGTACTACGAATTTTAACCAAATCACCAACTTTAAGGCTTATTTGATTTTCGGCAGTAGCTTCATAATCAACAAGTGCTCGAGCAATACTATCTTTGACTAAAATAATTTTATTATAATAGTGATGATGAATTTTAAAAACAAATTTTTAAATTTGTTTTCAAAATTTTATAATACTACTAACCTGAATCAGTGGCAACTGTAGGATTCTTTTGTTCTGAAACAACTGTTGCCTTTTCAACATATGTTGCAGGGAAAATACCAGTATGACCATTGAGAATACCTTTCCACCATTGTTCTTGTCGTTCAATAACCCAAATTCGATCACCTGGTTTAATTGTTAAATCAGTTGGTTCTACAGCTTCAAAGCCCCATAAAGCAATATACCATTCACCATCTTCTTTGTGAGCACCATTATTTTCAACTTTTGATGGTGAAGTTGTTGGACTTTGCTTTGAATGTTTATCGTGAAGCTTTACATAACTTTTTGGGAACCATCCTTGAACGCTTGCATCCTTGTATAATCGACCACGCCATTTCATTTCAGCTTGTTCTAAGATTTCAATTTCATCACCTTTTACAAATGATAAATCTCCTTCCTTTTGAGCATTCCACCGATAAAGTGCTGTTCCCATTGCAATAACCCTTTCATCAGTTGCTGGAGGCGTTTCATATACAGAAATATTTGATGTACTTGTTACAGCATTCCCTGGAGGAGCATCATATGTTGGAAGCATTGTTGTAGCAGTTGTAATAGTAGAAGTGGTTCCTTTTGTTGGGGATGCAACAGAATCTTCAACAGGTGGTTGTTCATAAAGTGATAAAGATGAAATTGCCGGAGGGGTATCATAATTTCCAACAGGACCAGCAGTTTTACCAAATGCAGCAAAATGTTCAATTTCTTTTTCATTTGGTTCTTCTTTAATACTTGCCAAAGGTTCAGATGATGGAGACGTGACAATACTAGGAATAGATGCCTTTTTACCAGCATTTACAACAATGGGTTCAGCAAATGCAGCAGGAAACCATCCAACTTTTCCTCGAATTTGGCCAGCAAGCCATCCAGGTTCACTACCATTTTGACTATCAAAAACAAGAATTTCATCTCCGGGCTGTAAGCTAATTTCATCATCAGTACGAGCAACAAATTCATATAATGCACGATATTTTGTTGCTGCAGGAGTTGATGAAGCCGCAGCAGGAGTTGCTCCAGAAGTTGCAGTTGTTACTACAGAAGAAGTGAAAGAATCTTCAAATCCATTATTGAATGGTGTTTGATGGGATGAAGGTGGTGGTTCAATATTGGATGCACTGAATGCACTTGTTTCAGTTTTAATTGGAGATGATACATTATTTGTAAACGCATCTCCAAATGCATCAACAGGTGTTTCATATAGTGGTGGGAAGCTTGTTGGAAAGCTTGCTTGCTTTTCAATAAATGATGTTCTTGCCTTTTCTGCAGCTTTACGACGAAGTTCTTCTTGACGGGCAATTGCATGACGAGCCATTTCGTTATACTCTTCTACTAATTGAGCAAACTCTTCATTCGATTTCTCAAATTCAGGACGATTCTAAAACAACAAGTACAATTTTATATTTGTTTAACAAATAAAAAACTTACAGTTGTTGCAGAGCTTTCTTGTGATTCAACTTTATCTCGAATTGATTTAATCTCTTCTTCAACTTTAATTATTTCTTCGTTCTTTTCAATAATAACTTTTCGAAGATTTTCAATTTCTTCGGCTCTATTGATAGATAATCGACATTCAGATTGAAGCTGCAAATGTTCATGCGAAACACGTTCACACTGAATTGAAAGCTAAAAAATTTTTCATAGACATTTTAAAAAATGATGCATAATATTTTTTTCCTACCTGTTGATGGTTTTGTTGCATTTGACTCATAAGACCCAATTTTTCATCTCTTTGCCCTCGCATCCCTTCAATTTCGGAAGTGATCGCAATGATTTCATCTCGAGCTTTGGTCACTTCATCATTCAAAGAATCAGATTTTTCTTGAAGTGCTTGAAGTTGGAATGTCATATTTTTTAATCTTTGTTGAATTTGAGCAGTCTTTTCGGATTCAGCTTCTTTTTGATTCTAAAAAATGTATAAACGTTTAAAAAAAATTTGTAAAAAAATACAGTCACGGCATTTACCTCAAGCTCTCGAATACGAATCTTTTCCAATTCTTTCATTCGTTCTTCTTCTAATTTCTTTCGAATTGCTTCTCGTTCCGCTAATAATCGAGCTTCTTCTTCTTGTCTAGCTCTTTCACGTTCCAATTCTCGTTGTCTTTCAGCTTCGCGTTCAGCTTCCCTTCTTCGTTCAATTTCTTGTCGTTCACGCTCTCTTCTTTCTTGTTCTTCTTTTGCTCGTCTTTCATGTTCAGCTCGTAATCTTTCTTCCTACAATATATATATTCTATGAATCATTTAGATTTTTAAAAAAGATACATGCCTCTTCGCATGTATCTTTTTTTTAAATATATTTTTTATGAATCATTTCAGGTCCCAAATACTCTTTTGAAGATTGTGGAGATTTTAAACCCCTTTATTCCAAGTTTAAGGTGGAAAATAGAAATTAATAATAGATAAAATACGACGCTTTTGAGCTTTTATACGGAGTCTCCGCCCCCTTACTTTTGAACAATTTTCAGTCATGATACATACCTCTTCGCGTGCAATTTGTCGGCGCCTTTCTAATTCAATTTGACTTCTTTGGTAGCTATCCATAAATTTGTCTTTATATGTTGGAATCGTCATTGTTATTGTTTTTGTAAAAAAAAAGAAAGAAAAAGATGTTCAGATTTATTCTGTCACGGAAAAAAATGCGTTGAATGCGAGTGCCGTAAGCAGCTTTGAAGGAGAAGAGCGAGAAAAATGATGGTTTTCCATGTGGGGCCCAAATATAGATTATTTTCATTTCATTTAGGGCTGGGCATAAAATATTTAGTTTACCGAAATCTCAGCGCATACTCAACTTTAACAAGCTAATGATATCTTAAAATATTGGATTTTTAGTGCTTATTAATTTTAAAAATATAAAAAAACATAAAAACTTGAAATGGCTTCTGAAAAAGAAGGAATCAGAAGGAGCTCGTTTTTTTATAAGGGAAAATGTTTTTTCCACGGAGAAAGCTTTAAAAAATTGTGTTCCACTTTGCCAAACGTTGATGAAGGATGAAATGTTGGAAAATCAGAAATCTTAGAATCCGGATTGGATGAATCCTTAAAAAATGCATAAAAATATTTTTTTGTATTTTTAAGGTTTCTTAATGAAAAGGACATTAAAAATTACTTATGGAAACTTCGAATGACACAAATCGGTCAAGTATAACCAAAATACAGCTGTGTTAGTGCAAAGTTTAAATGGATTTAGAAAATCGGCTGAAACTTTTTTGTGAATAGACTTGAATGGTTTATACTTTCTCAGAATACGCAAAATAATGATAAAAGTAACATATAAAAAAATTAGCTCATCACTCGTAATCCCTTTTTTGTTCTGACCAAAATACTGATATACTGTGTTTTTGATGGTTCTCAAAAAACTGTTTTATTGCAGTGGATTTCTTTTAATTTTAATAAGATAGTATCTTTCTCCGACCTTATTTCTCTATATTTTGTTTAAAAAATAAATGTTAAAAAAGGTTTATGATTTTTAAATTAATTTTTAATGAACGCTATCAACATCCACAGGTTGAGTGCGTGCGCACTGCGCATGTTGCAAAGAAAAAAACGAGCTCACTTTTTTTCGTTTATCTGGAGATCTTAAGCCCCTTTATTCCAAGTTTAAGGTGGAAAATACAAATTAATAATAGATAAAATATGACTTTTTTGAGCTTTTATAAGGAATCTCCACCCCTTTATATTTGAACAATTTTCAGTCATGATACATACCTCTTCGCGTGCAATTTGTCGGCGCCTTTCTAATTCAGCTTGACCTCTTTGATAACTATCCATAAATTTATCTTCATATGAAGCCTTTTTTACTCCAATTGAAGGTGAATCATTGCTTTGTCGACGAGCGCCTGGGAATAAATCTAATAATTCTGTGGGAAGTTCAAGTGGTAATTCATAACCCATCTAAAAATGTATAAAATATACTTTTTATTTTAAAAAAATGTGAAAATTTCTTTACCTTGTACATATCAATAAGATGCATAGCAACACAAAATTCATCAGGTGAAAGATTACCATCTTTGTTGACGTCTGATAAATTCCATATATTTGCAAGAATTTCAGTAGATAAACCACTTTGAGATAAAATATATCTTGATTGAACGCCATTCATGATTCCAGTATTTTGTTTATCATTATTATAGAATTGTTGACGATATTTATTTTTTGATGGAATTGGCAAAGACCAATCAGAACATTTCTTTAAAGGTAATGAAGGACCTGCAGAATTTGTTGGCGGCATTATTGGTGGACCCGAAGGAGATCTTGAAGGAAAAAATGGAGGAGGAGGGGGTTGCCCAATAATATTTCTTAAAGTTGGTGGAAGAGTTGGAGGTAATTGCATTCCAGTCATACATCGTCGAATTAAAGTCATTGCAATTGCAAATTCATATCTATCCAGTTTTCCATCTCGATTTACATCTGCTAAAGCCCATACCTGTAAAGTTTATCCTCATTATTTTATCTATGTTGCATAATTTAAATAAATCATACTTGAGCAAGAATTTGAGCATTAAGGCCAGATTTCATAAAAAGTTCACGAACTTGACCACCGTTTACAAATCCATTTTGTGGGAATAATGACATAAATTGAGATTCAGATTGTGAGAATTCCAATGAAGTAATTACCCACGGATCTGCCATAGCTGAAAGGCGTAAATCTTTTTCGTATTTCCTTTTTAATGTAAAGATGAAGGCATTGAAATCAAATGCCGCGTGAAAAACTGCAAAAAGAAATGCTGATTCATCATTTTTAAAGATAAGTTTAAAATGAAAAAATGAAATTTTCTCGTTTCACGATTAAAACACACGATCATTGCGAAAAATAAACATTCTTTAATCAATTAAATGTATGGAATTACAAAAAAATCAAACAAAACCATTTTAATAAAAATTTATAAGAAAATAAATTTTTTGTAAAAATATTACTAATATTAATAAGCAATCTGTTTAACGATCTTTAAGCCTATGGTAAATTTATTATTTTTTAAATGTGTCAGAAAAAGATACGAAATTGCCAAAAACTTGCAGGAAAAAACCGATAAAAATTTTTTTTCTGGAATGTAAAGTTTTGTTCGATTTTTTGCAGCGAACATTCGCGCCGGAACTATTGCTCGACAGCTACCACTTATTTGCAAGAGGAAGAAAAAAAAGAGAGAGACCCGAGCATAGAAAACCCCTTTTTTTATACGTCACTGCCGAAAATGAAAAATAAAATGGTTGACAAAAAAAAATTTATAGAAATGCCCATTGGCCAAAAAGTGCTAAAAAATATTCATGAAAGTTAAAAACATAAGGATTGCATCTCTCAAACTACTTCATCTTTTTGAGACATTTAATGAAGTGTTAAACTCCTTGAGAGTATACGATCCTTTTAAGTTTTTGATAAATGTTGCTTTGAATGACATATTATGAAAATACTTTTACAGTTTTGAAATTTGAAGTGCATTTTTGATGTTGAAGCATTATCCTTGGCATAATTTCCTGTGTTGTTAGGTTTTCAATCATTAAAACAATATTGTTCCACAATTAAGTGGCCCGTTTTTCAGTTGTATCAAAATGATCAACAAAGTCTGATAGTTTGTTAAAAGCTACAATTCCAAATGCATTATTTTTTCAGGTTTTAACGTATAATTTCATCAAAAATTTTATTAATGTTTACATTGTTTAATTTGAAAACTAAAAAGCAATTAATAAATTTTTTGAATTTTTAATTTAAAACTATTGAATACATACGGCGTATTATTACGGTATTCATTTTTCAACAAACGAAAAGCTCTTTGTACCTAATATCAAAAAATTTGAATAAAACCATCCAATATTTCAAACTCTTTGATTAGATTTTAAATGCTTTCTCTTACATACACAACATTATAATGGCTTGTTATGATCTAATTAGTTTTTTATAAACTTTTTCTCATATCAGTGTTTTTTTATTATTTCTTCTCTTTTTTGCTACTAAAATGTACATATTTTTTTCTTGCACCTTCCACTGCCGTCTTTTTTTGCAATTAAAAATCCGCGATAGAATTTCTTCCACAATTGGTTTTACTACTCTGAATTTTAAATATATCTCTTTTAAAATTTATTCAAAAACATTATAAATTTAAAACAAAAAAGAGGGAATGCAAGTTTATAAAAAAATTGAACAAGAAAAATTTGACCATGGGTCAAATGTTTAAGTTTTTAGTTCTCCTTTTCTCGTTGCTGCTTTGTTGAAAAAAAAAAATAAAATGAAAAAACCGAAGGTAAAAAATGCTATGCGCAAGACGTCGTTAATAGACCTTGAAAAAAATTTTCATCAAGACCGATTTAGCGGAAGAATATTCTCATTGACCGGACGACGAACATCTGCCCCAGGTTATCGATGTGCCGTTTGCCACCCGGAAGATAGATCTTTTTAGTAGGACGCTTTCTTCTTTTTTTTTAGAAATTTCAATCGTTAAAGTTACAAAATAAAATTTTTTCTTAAAATCTTTTACAGTGGTTCATGTGAAGAAGGAGAAGAAGAGGGTAGAAGAAAAATTTATCATCACAATATTATCCGAAGCAGTGGTGGTGGTAGAGGCGGTGTTGTTATTCCATCAAGATATTACTCCCATGTAAAGATGAACATTTGTCGTCGAGTTGTGATATTTTTTAGTCTTATTGTTTATGTTTTGGTTTTTGCATTAGTGCTGACTGGCTTGGTCACAGATTATTGGATCAGTACTTCTTCTTTGGAACGAAATGGAAAAGTACTTTCTTCAAGTTTTGTTCATGGTGGTCTATTTTATGGGGAAAGACAATTGGATTACGGTCTGGGACCATCACATCAATATTTTTCAGGTAAATAATATAACTCTTTAAAATGGTAATAATACAAATATTAATATAGTCTATGATGAAATAACTCAAAAAGTTGGATTTATGAATAAAATATTATGGATTTTAATAATATTTTTTATTTCATTGGGATTATTTTGGTCATTTATCGGTCTTATTGTTTCCCTTTTGAATACTGTAGCTAAAGAAAGAAAAACTATTCTTGGACCAAGTGGTATTTATTTATGGAGCTTATTATCAGGTAATATTACAGTAATATTGCCATAAAATTGTTTAAAAAAATTAAATACATTTTAGCATGCTCTTATTCAGCAGCAATTTTTATTTATTTATTACAGTATTATTCAACAATACAAAAAAATGTGTTATTACCTGATCAAATATCTGCAGGTTTTTCATCCACCAACAGAACACAGTAATCTTTTTATTTTATTATTAGGAAGAAATACAATATTCTTTAATTTCAGATTAGCATTTTCTTTTTACCTCATAGTCGCAGCCATTGGCTCACTTTTTATTCCCATGAGTCTTCTCTGTCTTTCAAATTCAACGCAGAAACGCCCAAAGACTAAAACAATCCCAATTGACACTACAGTATTCATGTATTAAAAGTTTTGCTTAATATAAATAATAAATTATTTTTAAATGTTGAATAAAAGTTAAAGTTTTTTTTCTGAATTACTTTTATTTAAACAGAACGTTTTATTTGTTTAAAGACGTAACAAGTATTTTGATTAATAATGTCTTGGCAATGCTCATCGGTATTTGTGATGTAACTAAAATCTCCATCCGCGCTACAAATAACGTTGTATTTGTGATGAAATTGTTTTTCAGCAATAAGTTGAATGTTTCTTTTAATAACTGTAATATCTTTGCCTTTGCTCTAAAAAAGGCTTGTTGTATTTAATTATTCAACAAATGAGAATTACCGTAATAATAATATTTCGCAGGCGTTCACTATTACACTTTAAATCATTTGATGTGGTATCCAATTCAGATGGAAGTGTAATTGCATCGTCGTCATCTGTTGTATTAATCTCTTCTTCATCATCATTTTCATTGGTTTCATTATCATCAATTTGACGTTTTTGACGTTTATGTGAAAATATTTGTTTAACATATTTTGTTCGGCATGGAATTGAACATGTTGCACAACAATCCTGCATATAAAAAATAATATGTTCCTAAATTATGATTTTTTACCTGTATCACTGGAGGGCTATATGATGAATATGTTGGAGCTACTGGACATTCAACATATGTTGGATAACAAACAGGTGGAGGGGGGCATGCATTATATGAAGATGAACATCCACTTGAACATGAACAACCACTATTTCCAAAGAAAAATGCAAATGAGAAGCTTTTAAATGATAGAATGCAAAAAAGTGAAACAATTAAGCATCTCATTTCTGACCAAATAAAAAAGTTTTTCTGAACTCAAAATGGTTATTTCTTCTCTTTTACATTTGAGAAAAAAAATAAAAAGTTTTTTGAATGAGGGGATAACTGACTGCCTGACGAAAAATGAGTGAAGACAAAATATGCCTTTTTTAGAGTGAAAGTATTTCGGTCAAATAATTATCCGAGCTTTGCGCTTTCACTTTTTCTTCTTTCTATTCTTTCATCATAAAAATGATCCACGGATTTTTTGCGATTAAAAACATTATTACCCGATTCAAAGTTTTTGTTTCCATAAATTTTTTTTGCAATTGTTTTATATTTGTTTAAAAAAAACTTTTTTTTAAATATTTGAATGTTTTAACATAAAAAATGAAGGAGGAGCAGAAAGCAGCCATCGGTGGCGGCCCAGTTAAACGAAGAAAGTTTCTTCTTCTGTCATCACTTTTAATTTCCCTTTTTTGTTGTTTTTTCTTTCATGAAATTTGAGATGAGGTTGAAAGGGCATTAAAAGTCATCGAAGACGAAACAAAAAAAAACTAAAAGTGAATGCAACACAATGCAGCAACAACGATGGCATCAAGAGACATTCAACAATGTTTACCAACTTTTTTTTTGTATTTAAAAAAAAATAAAGTCTATGACACCTGAATAATTTTTTTCATTGTTTTATGTTTTTTTGGCGAAAACAGAATTAACTACGGTTAACCAATTATCAAATGAGAAATTAATAATTTTTTAATTTAATTTCACTGTAATTAAAAATATTATCAAAGTTTTAGAGTTTTGTAAAAAATAAAAGACGGAACAAAATTTAAAAAAGAACAATTATACTTTTAGATGAGTCCTTTTTAATATCATAGAGTATTTATTTTTTTTATCAAACAAATATAAATTTTTTTATCATTTAAGAAACAAAAATAAGGAAATTTTTAAAGCCTCAAATGTGACAAATAAAAAACATTAATTTGTAAAAATAACATTAATTTTTGGACATAATTAATTAAATTTTTATGGTTTTTAAGCATTTTTCTTTAAAAAAATAAAAATAAAATAGAAGTAAGCAATTTTACTTTCCTCTTCTCAATTCTTTTTTCTTTCTTTTCTTTTTGCCTCTGTTGAAGCAACAGACTACGATCCACTTGGCGTATATTAATCTCAAATATTATACGACAACGACGGCATTTTTTCGCATTTGACATTACTTTAGACTCCTGTTAACTGCTTTTATATAGACAATTTCATGGCCTTTTTTATTTCTATCATTTATTCAAGTGGATACAAAAAAAGAAGAGGGGAGAAATTTATTACAGCTATTTTTCTGAAAGTTTAGGGTTAAAATTCATATAGGTGTAGGTTAGGAGGGGCTTTATTTTTAGAAAAAAAAAGAATTTTTGTTGCATTTTTTATAAGCCATTTTACTAGCCATCAAAGAATATAAAAGCTATTTATTTTGAAACAATAAAAAAATCTGCGGTTATGCATTGAAAGTCAATTTTTGTTGATCACATTGAATATCAATTAGTTTGGAAATTAGTTTTGGTTTAAAATGTAAAGAAACAATGTTTTTGTCAAGTCTTGACTGTTTTATTTTTTTTTCTTGTTTTTCCTGTTCTTTTTCCAATTTTGTCTACCTTTAAAGCTTTTTTTAAAAAATAATAATAAATTTTATTACAGTTTGTCATTTTATCGATCAAACGTAGTATGAAAACAAAAAGAAATTATTAAATATAAAGCCTCTTTATAAGCTTTGCCTTTTATATTTTGATATCTTTTTTCTCAAGTAGTAGAAGTAGCTGAATTTTAAATATAAAAAAGTGTGAGTGAAAGCTGCTGCACCTGGAGTCATGCATTTCATTTCTTTAAGTTAATCATTTTGATGTTAGACAATCAAATTAATCATTTTCTTTCTTTCTTATTATTTTTACTTTCGTTTTTAAAAAAATTTGCGTGTAAAACAGTGTTAATGGGGTTACTGCATGCATGCCAACGAACAAATATTTTTGGCTTCTAGTTTTTTGATACCTTTTAATTTTTATATTTTTGATGCAGAAGAATGGTTTCATCTTTTTTTATATATTTTAAATTTACCATTTTAGCTTTTAAAAGCGATGACCAAAGTCATGTAAGTATAGTTGAAGAAAAGGGGAGCATCGCACTTCCTCACACTCTTTAAATGCGGATATTATTATGCAAGGATAGCTTCCCCCTATTTTCGGTTGCGTTGTGACTTCGGCAACGACATCAAAGACAAAAAAACTTGGTGAAAGGCAAATGTTTGTCTCATTGACAAGTCAAAAAAAACAAAATAAAAATAAAAATGCGTGAAAAAAGTGTATTTGGCATTTATTGAGCTTCCATAAACCTGTCTCATTGATTCCTTTTTATCGCTGTCTGACAAGGTCTACACTTTGACCCCTAAATTTCCGTCTTTGAATAAATTCAAATTATGACATCTTTGATTTTTTTCTCCTTTTAAAAATTCTTTTTTTTGCTTTAAAAAGTTTTTCATAAGAAAAAAACATAATTAACGCAGCCACCATCTATTTATATGGCTTCCGGTGCGCTTTTGTGTTTCACCTATGCGCCGGAAATTGTTGTCACAAAACGCGTCGCTAATCCTTTAGTCTTCTTCTGTGCCTTCTTTTCTTCTTAGTTTTTTTATATATCTGAATCCTACAGCTTCCACCGTGCAATGAAATTTCTTTTTTAGCAATGTGTTTTTTCTTTTCTTTTTTTATGGCAAGTGATTTTAGCTTTTCCCATTTTCCCCGTCTTCCTTTTCTTTTCTATGTTGTTTTTTTTAAAAAGTAAGAAAAATTTTCAATTAATAACTCACCGTAATCAATTTTGACAGACGACGTTGAAAGCAAAGAAGCAAAAGTTTGACCAAGCGCGATGCGTTTTTTGTGTTTCTTAAAAAAATGTTGAAATTTTTTACGTTGTTTTTTTGTGGTTAATTTGAATTTCATCATTTTTTCTAAATAGGGGGGATAAAACCATGGCAAATCAAATTCCAATTACTTTGCAAGATGTTTCAAGCAAACTTGTTGGACCTGGAAAAAAGGTTATCAGCGATATGACGAATCCAGTAACAAAGTAAATATTGATTTTTTTAAAATTAAATATTTTAATTTCTTTTAGATTGTTAAATGCTAAAAATGGTGGAAATCGATTTGATGCTAACAATAGTGGCATGGAATTGAATGAAGTGAATTTACAGACTTCCCACAGCGGCAATGACGACATTCCATTTAATCCTCATTACAATCCGGTCTTGAAGGTTTGAAAAGTTTACACATTTTGAAAATGTAATAAAACATTGATGCCTTTTAGGCAGTAGATAAAACACCTTGGAATAAAATATCCAAGCGTTGGCAATTAGCTTTAATGGCAAATATTGGATTTATGATTGTTTTTGGAATTAGATGTAATTTTGGTGCTGCAAAAGGTAGTATGATTCATGTTCACAAAGATTCTGATGGAATTAAACATAAGGCTGAATTTAATTGGACTGAAACTGAATTAGGTGTAATGGAGAGTTCATTCTTTTACGGATATCTTGTTACCCAAGTGCCAGCAGGTTTTCTTGCAGCAAAATTTCCTGCAAATAAGTAAGCTGAAAAAATATATATAATTAAAGTTATTAAAACACATGAATTTTAGAATGTTTGGTTTTGCAATTGGTGGTACAGCTATGTTAAATATTCTTCTTCCATGGGCATTTAGTTCACACTCTGATACTTTTGTTGTTATCATTCAAGTTTGTCAAGGTCTTATTCAAGGTTTTGGATATCCTGCAATGCATGGAGTATGGAGATATTGGGCTCCACCAATGGAACGCTCAAAGCTTGCAACAACTGCATTTACAGGCTCATATGCTGGCGCCGTTGTTGGAATGCCATTGAGTGCTTTTCTCGTTTATTATTTATCATGGTCGATGCCGTTTTATGTTTACGGTTAGCAATTTACTTTTTTTTTCTCCCTGGTTTTTTTTATTGATGCGACATTTCCTTATGCATTTTTTGTTTTCATTTTCTAGGATTCATGGGAGCTATTTGGACAGTTTTATGGTTTTCTATGACTTTTGAAAAACCCGTTTTACATCCTTCTATTTCTCGTGAAGAGAAAGAATATATTGAAGCCAAAATTGGTCATGTTTCACAAACTCATCCAACAGTAAGACCATAATAACAATAATTTTTATTCAAATTAATTTTCTCAATATTATAGCTTAAAACAGTTCCTTGGAGTGCAATCATAAAATCTAAGCCTGTTTATGCCATTATTGTAGCAAATTTTGCTCGAAGTTGGACATTTTATCTTTTGTTGCAGAATCAGCTTACATATATGAAAGAAGCCTTAGGGATGGAGATTACAGACGTAAATAATTTAAATATAAATTTGAAAAACACTTTAAATTAATTTTTTAAGAGTGGACTTATTGCTGCTTTACCCCATGCAGTTATGGGTGCAATGGTATTGATTGGTGGACAACTTGCAGATTATCTTCGATCAAATAAAATTCTTTCAACAACCGCTGTACGAAAGATATTTAATTGTGGGGGATTTGGTGGTGAAGCATTATTTATGCTTGTTGTTGCATATACGAAAAAAGAATCCACTGCCGTTATTGCCTTAATTCTTGCTGTAGGATGTAGTGGTTTTGCTATTTCAGGTTAGAATTTTTATCAATTTTTATTGATTTTAATAAACAATGTTGCTTTAAAGGTTTTAATGTAAATCATTTGGATATTGCTCCAAGATATGCCCCAATTTTAATGGGTTTTTCAAATGGTATTGGAACTCTTGCTGGACTTACATGTCCATTTGTAACCGAAAAATTAACTGCCAATAATAATACCGCTGGATGGGTAACTGTTTTTGTACTGGCAAGTATGATTCATTTTACTGGTGTTGCATTTTATGCTTTTTATGCATCTGGAGAATTACAAGTTTGTTAAACTACTGTAACCCCCTTTTATTGATTTTTCATTCAAATTTAAAGGATTGGGCTGAACCGAAAGATGAAGGATGGCAAGTTGGAAATGGTGCCCCTCCAACAGATTACGGTACAGGAGCAGATACAAAAAGAACCCCTTCAATTACAACCAATCAACCAAGCATTTACCAAAATCCTCAACCTCCCCAAGAAAAAAATGATGCCTATCCTCAACCATACCAAGCTTCAACAACAAACAATCCGTTCACGGCAGTATGGAATGAAAACTACCAATAATAATTGATAACGCCATAAGCAATACGATTGAATTTGAACATACAATGATATTATAATTTTTAAAAAATTTGTGGAAAAACTTATTATCTAGCAATAATAATATAAATGAATATTGTACGTGATCTTCCAAAATAATAAAGAATTTATTGATTGAATACAGTTATGTTTAAAATCTAACCTAAAATATCCAAGCATTCTCATTTCAATATATACTGTTATTAGCGCCAAAAGGGAGGAAAACCACGGTTATGACTTAGTAAAATTATACTGTTTAAACATATTTGAAGGATCAAACAAGTACAAATTTTAAAAACATCAGTCCACCGAATATCAATGTCCCAACGATTACTCGTTTTTTTGTGAATTAAAAAGAGATTATTTATTTACATGATGAGAGTGGTTAACGATATCCGAAAAAAAACTACTCTGTAACCATTACAACACTTATTAATATAAAAAACAATGAAGTTAATTTTAATGTGATTGTAAAGATGATGATTATTTGTTGGAGGAATCGAAAACAGTTTATTCGACATTTCGGTATAAATGTAAATAAAAAACAAAACTTTAAGCATTAACTGTATTAGAAAACAAAGTAAAATTTTCAACATCTTTTGCCTCAAAATAATTTTGTTTGAAATATTTGAACTTTAAAACTCTCGCAGCGATTGATTCCATTTTTGTAGCACTTTCTTGACAAAAAAAGTTATTCCTCTTTGCCGAAAAATTCCACAAAATGAAATGTTTTACATTTATTTTTCTTTTCGTAATTCTTTCTGCTAACTTTATTTATTTATCATATTTATACATATTTATAAATAATTTTTTTTTGCAGCAATGTGTTTCACCCGAGAACAGAAACAACAAAAAACAGTAACTCCACAACGTCAACCTGTCAAAAAAGCTACTCCTCAAAAACCTCGTCGTGCTTCTTCAAGTGCTACATGCTCTTCTGGTAAATCAGCTAATTCATCTAAAGAATATGAAGTTGAAAAAATTTTGAAGAAACGTGTTAAAAGCAATGATACTGAATATCTTGTTAAATGGAAGGGTAAGCTATTATAGTATATATATATAATTTTGCTGATATTTTGTTGTTTTATAGGTTATGACAATCGATACAATATGTGGATAGAAGAAGAAAACTTAGCTAAGTGCTCATTTTTGCTTAATCAATTTAAAAAAAAATCTGAAGTAAGTTTTTTGATTTTTTCTTCATATTTACTTCATTGTTTTTAATTTTCAGAATCCTCCTAGCAGAAAGCGATCTTCTCCGACTCCAACAGCTTCAGAAGCTTCTGCTAATAAACGTTCTCGTTCATCTGGTGTTGATCTTTTGGGACTTTACAAGGGTGTTTATGCTGACCCTAATGCAGATGTTCAAGTTGATATGGATCTTACTGTTGATTCTCCATCTTATAATCCTCGTGAAGCTGATACCCAATTCGTTGTTGCTCTTCCAGTTGATAATCAAAATGATATTCATGCTGAACCTGGAAATGTTGTTGCAGTTTATGTATCTCGTGAAAAATTCATACAACGAATTTTGGATAATAAAAAAGTAAGCTGTTTAATTTTTTGGAGGAAAAAGAGCTTACTTAACCTTTTCATTTCATTTTAGCGTTCAAGACGACCTAAAAGTGTTACTTTCTGCGTCCCACTTCATTCAACTTATCATCTTCCGACGGTTGACTACGAAGAAGAATTTGAATGTGATAAAGATTCGGCTGCAGAATCTTCAAATTTTGATTCAGAAGAAGAACTTGATTATGGTGAAGATGCTCTTTTAGAACCTCCGCCTGAAAATGTTGATTCAGAAGAAGAACTTGATAATGGTGAAGATGTTGATGCCGAAGAAGATATTGGAGAAGCAACATATGATGATGCAGAAACTGATTAAGTTTATTTCTATGAAACAGAATATAAAGATTATTTTTAAGCTTTGGTTGTTTCTTTTCGCACTATATGTTTTTGTATGTTAATGATGCGTTATTCATGATAATAAAGAATTTATTAATTGAATACAGTTTTATCTAACCTAAAAGACAATATCCAAACATTCTTATTTCAACATTCATTGCTAGTGGCACCAAAAAGGGGGGAAACCATGACTTAGTAAAATTATACTGTTTAAACATTTGAAGGATCAAACAAGTACAAATTTTAAAAACATTTTTGTTCAATTTTAATGTGATTGTAAAGATTACGATTATATGTTAGAGGAAACGAAAACAGTTTATTCGACATTTCGGTATAAATGTAAACAGTGTTACCGATTTGCCAAAATGGAGGCGCCGACGCCGGACAGGATTTTTTCAAAGTCGAAAAATATTTCTCAAAATTATTCTTGAAAGGTTGGAAATGTATATTTTTATCAATAATAGCATTAATAATGTATGTTAAATGGTAAATCTAATAGTACAGTTGACAATTATAACATTTTGTGTAAAAAAACTGTCTCCGGCGCCTCTTCCGGCGTCGACGCCGAGGCGCCGATCACTAAAGAGAGGCGCCTCGGTAACACTGAATGTAATCAAACAACAAAATTTTAAGCATCAACTCAGTGTTGTGCTTTTTACCTTTTGTCGACTCCGACTCTGGAGTCGGTGTCACTGAAGTCGACTCCGGAATCGGAGTCACTGGAGTCGACTCCGGAGTCGGAGTCAATGGAGTCGACTCCGGCTCGAAAAAGTCTTGTAAAACATGTAAAAATGCGTTTTTGACGCTGATTATTACTATTTAATATATCTAATTCACATATTAACTGTTTCTGATGATTTTTAACAACGTCTGTTAACAAAAAAATTTTCACACTTTTTTCAAATTTTTTTCGATAATTTTGAAAAACCTTTGTAAACTAATTTAAAAGATATTTTTAATAACCTAATATGCTTATAATATCGATAAATATAGTTTACAACGATTAAATTCAAAAGAAACAGCTTTTCTAGCAATTTTTAAAATTTTGTGCCGGAGTCGACTCCGACCCATCGACTTCGACTCCGGAGTCGGAGTCGCAACAACACTGCATCAACTGTATTGGAAAACAAAGTAAAAAATTTTAACAACGTTTTTTTCATTCCATTCTATAAATTTTTCTTTTTTTTATTGAACAAAACGCTAAAAATTTCTTCAATTCCTCTTTTTTGTTCTTAAATAAAAACCTTGTGATAACATTTTAACATTTTTTTCTTCTGATTGTCAATTTTGACTTTTAAAGTTAAATTAGAGTGTTAAGCTGATTGCTACCGAACTTTTATTATCTTTGTATTACTTTTAAAAGTGTACAACAATTTAAAAAAAGAAGAAACATATTTTAAATAAGAGCTACCGAAATGGGGACGTTTGCGTATTTGAAACCAGCAAAAAATTTATTAATTGCTGTTTTATTTCCAATTATTTTATTGCCAATTCCATTGATAGGTGGTACAAAGGTTTGTCTTCATGAACGCATTTAATAGGATAAATTATGTTTGATAATCAATTTAGGAATATTATTGTGCATATACAGTAATTTATATGGGAGTATTATGGGCAACGGAAGCGTTACCATTGGCCGTGACGGCGATGATTCCATTAGCTGCATTTCCACTTTTTGGGGTTGCGCCTGCTAATCAAATATCTGGGACATATCTTTCTGTATGCTATTTTTAGGTTTGATTATATTGATTGTGATACACAAATATTTATTTAGGATGGTAATTTTGTATTTTTTGGTAGTATGGTGATGGCTGTTGCCGTAGAGTGTAGTCATTTTCATGAAAGAATAGCTTTAAAAATTCTAAATCTTACAGGTCCAAATCCCAGAAGGTGAATGATTTGGACTTTTTCTAAAAAATTGAATTAGATGTTAGTTTTAGACTTATGTTAGGATTTCAATTATCAACCTGCTTTATTTCGTTATGGATTTCAAATACCGCCACTGCCGCAATGATGGTACCAATTTTAATGGCGGTCATAAAAGAACTTGAGCGATGTCGTAAAAGCATGTAATGATAAAAGAAAAGAATTGTCTCTTTCACACTTACATTAAAACTATATTTAGCGCAGATCCTGATAGCATTTTAGTCGATGATCATCAATACGTTGAATCAGAATATGGAATTGATGCAGCATCAATTCCATCAAAAGAAAGAAACATTTATAAGGGACTTTTGTTATCAATTTGCTTTTCTTCATCGATTGGTGGCTTTGGAACATTGACTGCTACCGGTTCGAATGTTGTGTTTTCAGGATACCTTGAAAAGTTTGTGTTTAATTTTAATTACTGCAGCTATTAGAAAATTAAAAAAATTTATTTGCAGAACTTTCGGAAGTGCCCCTCCAGTAACATATGCAACCTGGATTGTTTGGGCATTTCCACAATCCTTTATTATTCTTATTGGATCATGGGTATGGTTGCAGTTATTATTTGTTGGATTTATGTAAAATATAAATTTAAAGGGACACTGAAACTTTCAGTACGAAAAATTTAGCCAGTTCAGTTGCAAAAATGTTGCAACAAAAAATTAGAGCGTTTTAAATGTTGCGGATAAGTCTAATAGATAAAATTAGTAATAATATATCTGAAAAACATATCTGCAACATTTATAAAGCTCTAATTTTTTGTTGCAACATTTTTGCAACTGAACTGGCTAAATTTTTCGTACTGAAAGTTTCAGTGTCCCTTTAAAGATATTCTAATTTTATCTTAACAAATTTCAGAAAAAGAGACAATAGTGGTGAAGCATCGGTTCGACGATTGTTACGCAAAAAATATGAACAACTTGGTGAAATTCGATATGAAGAAAAAAGTATATTATTTATGTTTCTTGCATTAGTATTGCTGTGGTTTTTCCGGCATCCTAATTTTATGAAAGGTTGGGGAGATTTTTTCCAAGGTAATTATGTCACGGATGGAACGGCTGCAATGGGAATGGCACTTTTGATGTTTGTACTTCCAGCAGATAATCCATTAATGGTATTTAAAAAAGGTGGAATTTATCGGCCGTTAATGACTTGGAAAATGATGAAAGATAAATTTGCGTGGGGAACTTTGTTATTGTTGGGTGGTGGATATGCGATGGGAGAAGGTACGGGCTTTTTAAAATCCAAAAATATCTGAAATGTTTTTTAAAGGCGTTGAAGTAAGTGGTTTATCAACGCTGATTGGAGAAAAGATGTCTTCAATGCAATCACTTCCAGAATGGCTTTTTATTTCAATTGCATGTTTATTAGTTATTTTCGTAACTGAATTTAGTAGTAATGTTGCAACTGCAGCCATGTTTTTGCCCATGGTGGACTCAATGGTATGAAATTCATTTTTTATGCGATTCTATGAAAATCTCATTCGTGCAAAACGTAATAGTTATTTATGGAAAATCGTAGAACGCCTTCAGAAAATGCAAGATGGCATATTAAAATCTTCTGAGTTACAACCTACCCATTTAATAATTACTTCCAAATTCAAAAAAAACGATAACTCATATCAGAGCGAAAATACAGCTGGAACATTACAAAGACTAGTTCAAAATTTACTTTTGTGCACTTTAAACAAAAACAGGGAAGCTCAAATTGACCTTTTGAACACAGCTATTTTTAAGAAATATGAAGTTTAAAAACACCCACCAAAATTAACCAGCTATTATTGGAGTTGCAAATAAGGAAGTTTTTCTAATTATAGCAGTCACTAAAATAAAAAACACATAAATGTTTTTTACGATACAGTATGGATATAAAGTTTTTTATAGGCTTTACACAAAAACGTCAACCCATTATTTTATATGTTACCGGTTACAGTATGCACATCGTATGCTTTTTTGTTCCCTGCAGCTCCCCCGAACGCGATCGTTTTTGGTACAAAAATGATGACAGTATTAGATATGGTAAGATTATTCAAACATACAAATTTCAAAAGTTCTATTTTGTGTTTTTAGGTGAAAGGTGGAAGCGTCATTAATATATTTGCATTTTTGATTACACAAATTTCAATAAACACCTACGCTCGGCCGCTATTTAATTTAGACGAATTTCCAAAATGGGCAAATATCACAACAACTACAGTATCGCCTCAATAATAGTAAAACCCTTTCGTAGAATAACCATTTATGTACAAAAAATATTTGCAATGTCAGTTTTTAAATGAAAAATGTTTTTAATGAAAAAAATAAAGAAATATCAATTTTTGACCTATTTTATTGAAAATGAAAAAAGCAGCAAAAGTTTGATCGGAAATCAAGACTTTATAAAAATTTATATTGATTATGTCTTTTTATCTTTTTAATCAATTTTAGTATAGCAAATGTAAACATGTTTTTTCATTGGATTCGTATAAAGCGAGTGGGGGTAAGTACAGAGTATTTATTTTGTGCATTTTTGGATTACGGTAAAAGTATAAAGTAAAGTTTTAGGCAATTACTTTAGTCATTTCTATAATTGCTTGTTTACAATATTTAAGCTTCAAAAACAAAACCATTAATACTACAAACGTAAAACTAAAGAAATTTCCAAAAATTTTAAATGAATTTTCAACCTCGAATATCCTTGAAAACAGCTGCCGATTCCCACTGATTTCACCTTTTGAAAGGAACATTATTAATAATGTTGCACTTTATGGGTAAGTTATTATTTGCCTCCATGTTTTTTTTGGATGGATTTTTTAAAAACAACGTGTTTTATTTTTTGCAGGCCTCTTCATTGTAATTCAAAAATGCCAAATATGGCAAAGATGACTTTTGACAATAAATTAATTGTGTTCAATGAATTAGAAAAAAGCAAACGAAAAGAAATCCCTCTATTCCAGTAATTTTCTCATAAAATTATTACTTTTTTTAAATAAAAAAAACAACTTTTTTTCTTTCAGGTGTTATTATCAAGCCTTGTCTGGGGGCTTAAAGGGCAATATTACAAATTATTCCTACGCAACAAATAAAATAAATGTTTGCATTTTCATGAAAAAAAGAAGTAATTTAAAAAGATGAATGAAAAAATTTGTTTTTGCAGGTTGACCCTGATAGACCGGTGAAAATTTCTCATCAAAATATTGTCGTCAAATGTGTCAATAAAACAAACGTAGAAATGTTTAATGGGACTTCGACGCAAAATAATACCGTATTTTTTGAAAAAACGTTTGCCACCATTGCAAATTTTAAGGTTCTTTTTTTATTTGAAAAAAAAACTTTGTAAAATACACGTTTTAAATTATTTTCTAGGAAAAAGTCGAAAAAGCCGTGGCCGCAACACCTGTAATTAATAGTATTTATTTTAGTTAAAAATATTTATGATATTTTTTTTGATATAGGAAAAACCATCTATGTCAATTTTGGTTCTTGATTCTGTAGCACAAAATCAGTTTTCAAGACATATGCCTGACACAACAAAGCTAATGATAAAAATGGGATTTATCTTTTTGAATGGATATACAAAAGTTGGGGATAACTCTGCAGTAAATTTAATGCCAGTTTTGGCAGGAAAATCAATTTTACCAAAGGTTGGAGGGAATGGAAAAGAACTTTTGAGCAATGAAACATTGATAAATCTTGAATCAATTGAATTTTTATGGGATTTATTGAAGAGTTAGTTTAAACTAATTTTAAAGTACAAAACAAAAATATTACAGAACGAAATTGTGTTACAATGTTAAATGATGATGTTAAAAATGTTGAAAGAGGATTATTCCATTATCCGAAACCGACGTTTGAAGGATTTGAAAAGCTGCCAACAGATTACTACTTTCGACCTTATCATTTGTATAATATTAAACATTTGATACCATGGAAAGAAATGTGTTTAAAAACAGGCGAAGCAAGTTTATTTTAACCATAAAAAATGTTAACAAAACAATTTTAGGCTAACATTGAAGAGTCTTTGAAAATTTATGAACGCTTTTCACTTTTATTCAAAAAATCATGTCATTTCTCTTTCAATTTTTTAACCTCTTTAACACACGATGATTCAAGCAATTTAAATGCAATTGACGAAAAACTTCGAACGATTCTTGAACGATTTATTGCAAATAATGTTACAAAAAATACTGTATTAGTTATTATGGGAGACCATGGAAATCGAATTGGTGATATTCAACACTCTTTTGTTGGAAGGATTGAAGAAAGGATGCCACTTTTTTCCATTTACCTTCCCCAACAATTCCGAGAACGATATCCTGAAAGTATTAGAAATTTGGAATTTAATTCAAATAGGTATTTTTAAATTTATTAATTTATTAAAATGTTCTGCAAAAATGTGTTTTAGACTTTCAAGTAACTTTGACATTTATCAAACTTTACGTGATATTGCAAATGACGATATTGGTAAAACCCACAGAATTTCTTCAGCTTCATTCACCAGAGGTAAAAGTTTATTCTACGAAAGACTTTCAAAAAATCGTACATGTGAAGAAGCAGGAATTCCACTCAATTTTTGCATCTGCATGGAGCAAAGAAAAATGTCACGACTTCATAATGAGTCAGTAGAATTTCAAGGTGTTAAAAGAAGCTTGAAAGAGTATTTAGAGAAAAGCTGCCCTTTTATTAATTCATTTAAAATTATTGATGACAGGTTGAAAGCATTTTCATTAAATCAAATGGTTCGGCATGGTTTAAGAGATGCAAATATGTAAGTAAAAAATCGTCATTTTACATTTTGTTAAAAACCCAAAATAAATTTTTAGGTTTTTACAGTACGCTAATACCCAAGCGGCATTAGAAATTCTATACTTTGATGTTAACGCTGAAGTTAAAGTTAAAGGAAAAATGGTGACATTCTTTACAAGAATAAAACATTATACAAAAGAAAAAACTTATGAAATTGTTGGAGTTCCAATTTTATCAACTCAAAACGGGTCTATATCACTTTTATCACTGTGTAATTAACTGCATAAAATGTTTTTTTCATGAATTCAAACTATAGCTTTATTTTACATTTTACAAAATTTGAAATTTCAAGAAAGGCAATGAATGGAATAATACACGAAAAAAGTTTGAAAGCTTTAACGGGAAAACATTTGGCATTTTCATTGAATTGTTTAAGGCAATGGTTGTTCTTCAGGGAAGAATCCTGCGGCACGTTTGCCATAGTAGTAAGCTGGATATGCATAGCTATAGGTGTATGGATAATTGTATAAATACTAAAAATTATTATTCGTGAAAGTAAAGTCTTTTTTCACCGTGAACTCACGTAAGCAGAAGCTTGATCAACAATTAAAGCAATAAGGGCAACCAAAAGGATGATAGCGAATCTAAAAGTAGAAATTATGAGCACATCCATAGCAAAATAGTGAAACTTACAATTGAGAGGCCATTGTCGTTATTGAAGGAGCAACTGTTAATCAGATGATGATAAATTCCACAAAAATCAACGACTTTTATATCATTTCAAATTCTATTGTTCTTTTGCAAAAAAAAGTCATATTGATGAACTTGCAACATTATTTATTTTATGTTTTTTATAGTTTCTCTTTCTTTATTTTTACTTACTTATTTGTTGCAAGAAAAATCTTTTTTTGCATATATTTTATTTGCCTTTCGGTACACTGTACGTTGTGTACTTTAATAAACTTTTTCATTTCACATTTTTTTATTTGCATTAACAGCCGTCGCATTTCTCACTTATTTTTTTTATAAGTTGCTGCTTCTTCTGCTGCTGACTAAGAAAAAGAGTATTTGCTGCTCAAAGATGTTTGAGAAAAGAGGCAAAAAAATACAAGGTTTCCAAAGAAATTTCTCACTTTTTTTTCACAAATTACGGAACCAAAAGTTGATTCAAAAACCACTTATTACTGTGATGAAAAAAATAGCTTTTAGGTGTCAGCTTGTGCCTTCAACAGATGATAAAAATAAAAACAGTAATTTACTTTTTTAAACACAAAATTAAAAGAAATGAATCACTTAAATTTAATATGAAAGAACGCTGGTGACAGTCGTCTGCAAAGTATACTGTAATGGCAAAAACACCTTGCCCTAAAAAAAGGAATGAAGAAAAAAGAATTTCCACGTTTATGTAAATTTTTGCACATTGCACGTTTCTCTCTTTTTTTTTTTGAGTAACAAAAGTCAAAAGTTATTAAATTAGTTACAATATTATTTTTTAAAATAAAAAAATACACATAAAAGTTTTGTTTAACAAAATATTTTTGCATGGTTTAAGACAACAAAAAACAATACTTTTGTAGAATTATAAAATTATAATAAATTGTTTTTAAAAATTTTACAATATTTTAGTTATTTTGTTGTTTTCTTTTTTTCTTGTTATAACTTAATCAAAAGTGACGACCGAACATTATTCAAGGTTTGAGTCTAAGCATTTTATTGAATTAAAATTTTTTAATTCTTTAAAAATAAAGAATTAAATGCCACTCAAAAAGCAAACAAAAATGAGCAGATTAGGTTTTTTACTTTAAAGATTATACATACGTAAGAATAAAATCTTATCAAATAGTAAGCGTCATGTTTTGTTGCTGTTTTTCACAGAAATAGAAGAATTGTTATCTTTTTTAGTGAAAGTATATCATAATATTTTGAAACCTTGTTTTATTTTTCTCACCCATAAATTAAGTGAGGAGGTGTTTTCAAGCTACGTTTGCATGCAGATTTTACTTTTTTTACAGTATTACTTTATTAGCATCTTTTTTTGAATTCATTCTTGAAATTAGTAAAACAGATGGCACACCATGCAAAAAAAGCGTGGACACATTAATAATAACAATAATAATATACCATTATTAATAGTATTAAAATTTCCCACGTATTCATGATACGGTATTATATGATTTTTTTGATAGCTTTATTCTGGAGATACAGTATGCTTTTCAAAATTTCATATGTTTATTCTTTATGTTTTTACACCAACAAGTTCTTTGTAGCTCCAACTCTATAGTTTAACCCAATTTGTTTTTTTGTATTTTGTTTGTTTATTTGTTACCATGTTTTGTACAAAATAAAATTTGTAATGAAGATTAATGAAATTTTTATTAAGTTTAAAACAAAATTTTATTATTAAATTTAAAAAATATATAAAATAAAAAAACTACGGCATTTGATGCTTGACAGACGACAACAAAAAAGATGAAAGGAAAGCAGGAAAAAGAAAAGAAACCCATTAAGCCCACAAAAATTTACAAAAAAATGTTCTAAGAACACATCAAAGTAAACGATTATTGCTATACCGCAATATACTCATTCTTAACAACCATTATCAATAATAAAAAACAAATAGATTTTTTTTCATTGCCAATTAAATGACGCATTAAACTTGAATTGGAGCTGATTCAACTTTTGCTTTTGAAACATTTGGATCAATTGTACGATGACTCTAAAATAGCAAAATTTGGATTATCATTTTTCCCTTGAAAATGTGTAAAACTTACTCCAAAAACAGGAATACATGCAAGAACCAATTTTTCTGTTTCTTCTTTGTAGGATCCGCAACTTTCACTGAATTTTAGTACAGTCATTTCATAGAATACTTTTTCGCATGTTACTGTATTAATATTTTCACCAAATTTTCCTTTCTTTGGTCGATTACATAGACATTTAACTTTTGTGATAGCTTTTGGTATTCTCTGAAAAAACATGTATTTCTTAGAAAATTAATTTCAGAAAATGACTAAAGTTTAGCATTTTTCAATTTTTTTTGCATTGCAAACTGTTACGCCATGATAGAGGGGGAAAAAGGTGAAGAAAAACTTTTTTCCACCTGTCATACCTCCGAAGCATTAAACATTAGGAAAAGAGAAGTGTTGCAGTTTGCACTTTATATTTAAATAATAATGCTTACATTCATGAGTAAAACACTTTTTTCAAAAAATAACATACCTGTGGATCGACATCAAGATATGTTGTAAAAGGGCACAATGCTCGATCCGCTTGTGCCATATCACCCATTACATCAGTTTTAGGTTCTTGAAAGTAATCTTCTGTTCCACAATCTTCATAAACTTCTTTAAATTCTTGATCAACATTATTAAGATAATTAAGAATTGGTGCAGATTTTTTAGTACTCGTAAAAATATCAACTACAGTATTTACAGCTTCTGGATTTCCGTGTACTTTCGCAGCACAATCAGGCTCCGCTCGACGCATTCTAAAACGGAATTTAATTGAATATTTTTTTGTTTTCTTTTTTCATAAATAAAATTACCTTGTTTGATAAAACCAAATTAAATCATTTCTTTGATAATTCCTTAGTAATTGGGGTTGAGATTGTGTAAGATTAATAAAAATGGAAAAATTCTGAAAAGAAATTTTTTTGTAAACATTATGACTCAAACTTTTGTTTGTTTTATACTATTACTATATTATTAAATTTATAGCTAGTAATTTTAAAGATATAAAATATTTCACAAAAAAAAACAGATTCTTTTTGCAGATGATGATAAAGAAGTGGGCGGTGACGATACTGTTTTTTTAAACATAATTTTTGAAACTACAAATAGGTGTTCCGAAAAAAGCTATAACTTTTGACACATTACCCATTCCTTTCTTTAGAAAAAATTCTTTAACCTAATAATTTGATTTTTTGCTAATGCCACAAAATGTATGAGTATGTGCATAAGTAAAATTTGCTCTTTTTACTTCCTTAAATAAAGTTTAAAATGAACTTACCAAAATAAATACAATAACTTTAATTGAAATGCAAAAATGGCAAAGTGATAAAGAAGAAGACTTTTGGCAAAACATGTTTCAAAAATTAGGCAGTAAGTAAACCCAAAAGACAACACTGATGTATTACAAAATAATAATTTCTCCAAAGATTTAATTCTTTAAAGATAAAAGGAAAGCTATTTTCTTTCTTGAGAGAAAATTGAAAAATGAGATCCAAAAATAAGTCAGTCCGTAAAAAAAACGGTAACTTGAAATGAATTAATCAAGCCTTTTTAAATGGCCTACAAAAAAGGTGTTAAAATTTTTTTTAGGGAGGAGGGGCTTTTTTTGGTTATTGCAAATTTGAAAAATAATGCCAAAAGCAAAAAAAAGGTGGAGTTTGAATGCGGTGGCGGTAATATCCCTTTTTTGGTTGTTCACCTTTCATAGCCATATTTTTTTGCCTATTAAAATTAAACTTCTGGCTATTACTAATCAAAGCAGATTTATTTTTAAATAATTAAGTTACAGTAAAAGGTCATAATTGTTAAAATAAATAAAAACAAAAAAACAAGAAATAGTTTTGAGGTGCGGAATATAGCATAAATTGAAAGATATAAATTATATTAAGTTTTGTCGTCAAATGTGCGTAAAATATAAGTATTTGTAGAAAAATATTTGTAAAAAAAATTCGAAAAAATAACAAACATCCAAAAATATTTTATAATATAATTAATCGCCATGCTGGTTTTGATAGAAACAAACGAATGAAGCTTTTGCAACATTATTTTTTTACAATAAAAAGTATACACTTTTTAAATGCAATAATAAATAATAAATTGCTTTTTAAAGGTCAAAAGTGCCGTCCAGGAAAGAATCTTTTGTTGCTTTATCTTTTTTTAGCAACTTTAGCAGACAAATTTAATAATTTATTTTGATCTATATTTCAAGTTCCAAATATCATCAAAAGCCGAAACTGACCGTTTAAACACAATATTGGATACTGTAGTTTAAATGCTGTCAAAAACACTGATATACCCGACATAAATTATTACTGTAGTTTAACTGTATGCGCATCAGTTTCGTCGATTACGTGGCTTATTTATTTTTTAAGTCTTTGATGTTTGCTACTGTTATTTCTTGGACATTTTCTGCTTTTTAATGTTTTTGTAAATTAATTTAGTGCACTTTTTTAAAATTTTATTTTCTGTTTTTTGTTACCTTTTTTGCTGCAATTCTGCAAAAGAAATATACGTTGTTTGCTCTGACTCAAAATGATGCCTCTTTGAAATTTTTTACATAAATAAGCTAATTTGTGTTTATAAAAAAATACTCGGAACATATTTTTGAATTTTCTGTTTTTTTTTCTTTCAAAAAATATACCCATTGAAAATATGAGTTTCCCCATAGAAAAAACGTTTCAAAAACAACATGAGTCAGAAGAAAAATTATCTTACTTTTTCAGCTGTTTTTGTCATACATGCTTGCATTTTTTATATTATTGGACTTTTCAACACTGGTTGAATTGATCGTATTTTTAATAAAAAAATGTGCCTAAAAATATTTATTCATTTTAATACGGTAGTAAATTTTTACTTTATACATTTACTACCGTATTATTATTAAGACAATGTAATAGTATGCAAAAAAATTAAAAAAGAACACAATGAATGTAATATAAAGTGGTGATTTACCACTATTCTTATTAACACATTACTGTATGTGCAGAAAAAAATCTTTTTTTTTATCTGTTTTTGGTATATCAAATTTATCTCAAATAAATGCTCTTAAATATAATACGACATAACAGTAGTTGTAATTGTTTTTCTTACATTACGCACACGTCAAAAGCAAAAAAATCAAGTTCGTTACTAATCTGGCTGAAATACAGAAAATTTGAAGTTTTTGAAAGCAAAAGTTTTACTGTTCAATTGGGTGAACTTTCTGCGATTCATTGCTGACATCATTATGCCTCTGAAATATTTGATAACACATAAATTATTATGTGACATAATATTTAACAGAGTTATGAAGAAATGTTTTCAAAAATGTTCAGGTGTTTCATAGAATCTGTTCATTGCAAAACTTATGTTTTTTTTTGTGTTTTCAACTTTAATATATCTGAAATGTTTTGTTTTTAAGTTTTTCACGTTAGCAATGTTAATGTATTAAAAGAATTTGTTTTTCAGACGGGTATGAGTAATCTTGCTCAAGTACGGACAACATATTGATAATTTAACTTTTAAGTTGAATTGTAAAAGCCTAACAGCTTTGAAGAAATTAATTAGTGTTAAATTGTTTAAAAAATAACTCTTCAAATAGCATTTTACCGTTACGGTAGCATAATAAAATTCCATCAAGCCTTTTTTAGCATAAAAGCAAAAATAATTTCAGCAAATAAAAGAGTAATTATGATTGAAATTAAAATGACTAACTATGATAATATTACAACATGAAAGCATTAAAAATACAGTATATTTATGTTATACACATTTCTTATTAAAAATTTTTTTTAGCAAATCTTTAGTATTTTTGTCATTTCTGAAAAAAAGTAATTTTTTCACAAATAATTACTGTAATGCGCCATAACAAAATTTATATAACGTAAAACATTGTAAAATTTCGAACTTTAACGTTGCAACAAAAAATGTTGAGTAAAATTCTTTGTTCAAAAAAAAACGCAAAAAAGTGCGCGCGAAAATCAAACATTGAACAGCCTTGAACATTTTTGCTTGTTCTTTTATTGTAAAAAGCTTTCACTAATATTGAATATGTTAACCAAAGATTCAATGATGGATTCTAATTCTTCTTCTATTATTTTGCAACAATCACAGGGACAAAAAACTGTAAAGCGGGCAGCTTCTGACGATTCCGGAATAGGAAGTACTTCATCAACACAAAAAAGTAATACATACACTTTTTTATTGCATTTCTTATTATTAATCTTTTGCAGGTGCTATTGTCCCACCAAAAAGATACCTTGGAAGTCCTCGAAGTAATTTCTTTAATACTGATAATAATAGTGGTATTGCTGGATTAAAGAAAAGCTTGTTTGAAAAGTATAAGGAAGTACGAAAAATTGAAAATCTTTATCGTAAGTTATTTGATATCTAGATTGTTATTTTTGTTATATATTTATCATTATTTTAGCATGGCAAGCAGAATTCCTTAATGATCCAAGAGTTATGAAAGGTGAAAATGCATTATTAACAGCTCAAACAGGTGGTGGAAAAACTTTAATAGCTGAAATTTTGATGCTTCGCGAAATTTTTAAAAGAAATTGCAGTGCAATTTTTGTATTACCTTTGGTTGCATTAGTCCAGGAAAAGGTATTATTTTTATTTACGCTTAAACAAATGTAGTGACAAATATTTTAGATTCTTGCATTCAAAGCTTTAGCAGATGCATTTAATGTTCGAGTAGAAGAATATGCTGCTCATCGAGGACGTATTCCTCCTATTAAACGTCAAGATCATCGTTCACTTTTTGTTTGTACAATTGAAAAAGCTAGTTTATTAATTAATGCTTTAATGGAAAAAGATCAGCTTAGAAGTATTGGATTATTAGTCCTTGATGAAGTAAATTTAATTATTGTTTTATTCTACATGTACTTTACATTTTGCTTGTCTTTTTAAGGTTCATATGATTGGTGAATCAGGAAGAGGTGCAAATTTGGAATGTTTAATTGCAAAATTTGCTGCTGCTTGTGGAGGACAAATTGTTGCTATGAGTGCGACAATCGGAAATGCTGATGAACTTGCAACTTTTCTTGAAGGATTTCATTATCACAATTCTAATCGTCCTGTTGAATTAAAACAATATATTACATTTGATAAAACTGTATTTCAAGTTAAGCCTATTGAAGGACTTGATCCTGTTCGAGTGCTTCGAAATGTAAATATTTTTGTCTCGTCTGTTCTTTTAATTAATAGCATTTGTTTAGAAAGATCCTGCTGATCCCGATGGTGTTGTTGAACTTGCTCTAGAAATTGTTCCAAAGCATTCTGTTTTGATATTTTGTAATTCTCGTGCAGCATGTGAAAATCTTTGCACATTATTATTTAAGAAAGTTACAGAGTTTGTTCATTTTTTTATTTTTTTTTGATACCGTAATCCAATTTTGAATTTATAGTGAATTGAAAACGCATAAACGTGAAGAAAGAGCTGCTATCGTTGAAGAATTAAAAGCTGAAACTGACAATCAAGCTGCTCAAGGCCTTAAAAATGCACTTCGAGTTGGAATTGCATATCATCATGCAGGTCTTATGAATTGTGAACGACAAGTTGTTGAAGCTGCTTTTCATGTAAGTATTAAACCTTATCTCTATAAATAGAGTTAAGATATAATTATTATAGAGTGGTGCCATTTCAATTGTTTGTGCAACTTCAACTCTCGCTGCTGGTGTTAATCTTCCTGCTCGAAGAGTTATTATTCGTTCTCCAAAAGTTGGAATTGCATTTATGACAAAAAGTCAATTTCTTCAAATGGCTGGTCGAGCAGGTCGTGCTGGATTTGATGAAATTGGTGAATGTTTTGTTATTGGTAATGATGGAAAAGATCGAGTTGTACGTTGAATTATTTCATCAACCATAATTTCAATATTTGTGTCTTTTTTCAGAAAAAGATTATTATGGATGATCCTATTCCAAATTGTGAATCTCAACTTGGCAATCAATTTGAATCATTTATTTTGGATCTTGTCGGACTTGGTGCAAGTTTTTTTCATATTTTTATTTTTGAATTTATTATTAAGTTATTATTTTAGTTTACGAAATTGAAAAAATTAAAAGAAATTGTTGGCTCAACATTGTATGCAATACAAAATAAAGAAAATATTGATGAAAGATTTTCAGAAGCATTGAATAAACTTGTAGAAACCAAATTCTTGGTTCGACTTGCAGATGTATGTTTTTTATTACTGTAGTTTCTGTCACTTTCATACATGTTTACTTTTATAGGAAGAATATGGATTAGATTTGTATGGCCGTGGTAAATTTCATTCTGGGTTATCCCCCGAGGAAATTCCAACACTTATTGAACATTTTTCAAGTCATTTTGATCAAGGAATTGCTTTTAAAACGCGTTTTTCAATACTGTATATTTGTGTTCCATTTGATATTAGGGTTACTGTAGATTGGGAAGTTTATCGTCGACAAGTTAGTTTTTGCCTTTGCGTTATATATATGTTTTTTTATTAAATTTTTATAGTATCTTAAATTGGATTCTTGTGATCAAAGAATGTTTGGAGATCCAAAAACCATTGACACCATAATTCATCAACATCAAGCAGATCATAGTGAAGCTTCAACAACTGAAATGCGACTTTATACTGCTTTGCTTGTTTATCGACTTTGTAAACATGGAATGAATAGTCTTTATGATTGTGCTCGAACCTTTAAAGTCGCAGTTGGATGGATTCAACAAACATATGAAAGTATGTGTCATCGAGCTCAAGCTTTGGGAAGATTTTCTGAGGTAATATATTTCGGAAACCGTTGTTTGGTATCATTTTTACAATGTTTGTTTTTAGCATGTAAGTGTAATGTGGCCTCTCAAAGGTCTTTTACCTGATCTTGTTAATTATATGAGAAGTGCCGGTGATGAACAAATTGCTCAGCTTATGTCTGTTGATGGAATTACTCGTTCAATGGCACATACTTTAGTCAAAACAACACAATTAAATACAATTGGAGCAATTGCAAAATCTACAGTACCTCAACTTCGTGAAGCTTTAAATGGAAAGTTGCGAAAGAATTTAGCAGAAAGAATTGTTTTTAATGCTAAATGTGTTTTGAGAGATGCAATTGATGAAAAGAAAGAAGAAATTGCTGCAATGGGCGGATTATTGGATGATAATTTTACTCAAAGCTAGATTTACAAACATTTACGTTGTATATTTTTTTTGTTAACGGGTATTATCTTCTATGAAATAAACGGTTCATTATTTTATTATATTAATTAATTCTGAAATTAAGCAAATATATAGTGGATTGTTGCAATTTTTTTCTAACTCTTTTTTTATGAGTTGTAATTATTTTTGATCTTTAAAATTTGGTACGTTTTCTGTTGATTCATGAATGAAGAAACTTGATTTTAGAAATTAATGGGTTTAGCATTATTAGTTCAAATTTTATTGCTTTCTCTTTTTCAAATTGTTCGAAAAGAATAGACAAAAATTTGTAAATCCTCGGAAAAAACGTGATTGAAATTTGTGGATACTGTAATTAAAAAATTATGACATCTGTCGTTAGCTGTTTTTTGAATCAACGTGTGCACTTTTATCATTGATTTAAATCTTTTTAATTTAATACTATTTTGACAGAGATAATCAATCTTAAAGATAAACTAACAAAAATGTGACATTTTATTGGTAAAATTGAATAAAAAACAAACAGGTTAAAACACCATTTTGTCTTTTATGAACGTTTGTTCTTCAACAAAGCAAAAATTAGAAACGATTTACTCAAAAATTCCGGATTTTGTCGGTCAATTAAAAAAGAGGGAAAAAAGAAGAAAGAATGAGGAAAATAGCCGATATAAAAAAAGAAAAGTGTTTTTTATGAATGTAATGAAGGCGGCGCAAAATTTAGGCTTGGAGAATAAAGGATAAAAGTAGATTTCATCTGTTTCTTTTCTTTACATAAATTTATTGCGCTGTTCGTATAGGATAAGATCAATTTTTTGACGTTCATAATCTAAACATTTAGGATTCGAGGTAGCCATGGATTGGCCTCTGCGCTCGTCGATTTCTGCTGCCGCAACCGTAGCATGCCTGGCATTTGTTGCCTTGATTGTTGGAGTTCCAACTTTGCTTCAAGAAGTGACAAATATGGAAGCTCAATTAGCCCAAGAGCGTCAAGAGTATCTTGATATTTCAAATATTATGTGGAAAGAATTAATGCAACAAGGAAATGAAATTCAGCATGTTTATGCATCAAATCGTCAAAAGCGTCAATGTAAGTCCTTTGTTGTAGTAAGCAAAAAATGATTTTCCAAATTGTGCAGATGATACTGGTGGTGGACAAGCATCTGGTAATCCAAAAGGATCCGGTAGTACTTCGAGTGGCCCTAAATGCCCTGCTGGACCAAAGGGTACTCCAGGTTCACCAGGTTCCCCGGGTGAACCTGGAATGGATGGACGACCTGGAGCTTCAGGAAAGGGTTCAGGTCCTGAAGATTCAGAATATGCAGACCTCATTAACAGTTTTTGCCCTCAATGCCCTGCTGGACCTGCTGGTTTACCTGGTTATAAAGGTAGATATTTAAAACATCAAATCATTTTTAATTCAACATTGAATTACAGGAAAACGGGGGCAACGTGGACCCAAAGGAGAAAAAGGGGAACCAGGCAAAGCTGGTCATGATGGAGAGATGGGAGAAGAAGGGCCTGAAGGAGAGCCCGGTCAACCTGGGGATCTTGGATCCGATGGCAGTGTTGGGGCTCCTGGTGAAGATGGTGTCGGATATTCAAAAGGTCTTCCTGGACCAAAAGGTGAACCAGGGATGTTGGGTATGGAAGGAGACGAAGGACAACCTGGAGAAAGAGGCGATGATGCACCACCAGGCCCTGTTGGTAATCGTGGAGTCGTTGGCCGACCTGGTGGACCAGGAAAAGATGGTCATCCAGGACCAAAGGGTAAAGCTGGTGGACCAGGTAATTGAAAAAAACAAATATGCATTTTTGAAAATTCAAAATTCAAGGTGACGATGCCGAATATTGCCCGTGTCCTCCTCGAAGCGGACTCGGACCTATTCCAAGTGATGATGCATATGGTACAGGCCCAGCAAAACCTATCAAAAGTCCTCCTAGCTTACAGGCACAATATAGCGGCGGTGGTTCCTCTTATGCTTCCAACCCAGGGCCTCCATTACCACCTGGTACGGTCCCATCTGAGGAGTATCGTAAATACTTTAGTGTTGCACGCCATCACAATATTTGAAAAATATTAAAAGTTTATATCGCATGAAACAATTCCATACCAATAAAATTAAATTATAACCTGTATTCCAAGCTTTTATACTCAATTTATTGTTGTTTTTATATTAAACCACAATAAAAAGTCTTTTTAAAAACATTTTGTGAAGAAACAAAGTTTAAAAATTAAAATTTATTTGTGCAAAAATAAATGAAAAATATGGATTCTTTACCACACCTACTACTGTAATGACATATTGCCAAACACATTTTTAAGTTGATATTGCAGATGTTGATGAATAGACAGAAGTCTAGAAGAATTGTTGCATCATTCTTGCGAGCCTATGTTAAATTGAATAAGCGTGTTACAAACTAGTCAAAATATTGCTCGAGTATAAATTCTGCATCGTTTTCTTGAAATTTTTCATTTTTGCAAATCTCATTTTTAGAAAAAGATACTTTTAGAATTTTTTCGAGTGCTTGAACCCCGCTTTTGGTGTGAATCGTATCAGTGGTTTTTCTTTTCAGAGAAATGTCTACAAAACGTGCAGCAGTTTTATTAGCAAAAGATCGTTGCTTTTTATCATCAAAAGGACTTCAAGATGGTCAATATAATACCATCAATTTGAATCATCATAAAAAATGTGATGGAAATGTTAAAGTTTTGCAATCTGAAACCATTTCAAAAGATTTTTCAAAAAGTAACGGTAAAACACAAAATAAATGCAGCAGTCCTCTTTTTGGTCCCAAAAATTAAAAGAGATAATTACGTCTTTTTTACGAGATTATAATAATTTGTCAACAAAATGCCATCGTTTCATTTTGGGGACTGCAGCTTTCACTAATAATTGATAGGATTTGTTGGCTATAATTCAACTAAAACAAATGTTTCTAACTTATGGAAGAAAAAAAATGATATCTCAAAATTACTTGAATATTCATACGTCCCAGGAAGCAATCGAGTAAAAAACGAAATAAAATGCCAAAAGAAGAGTGATATGAATAATAGCACCCTTTCCCTTCATATTGCAGCATATGAAAATGGAATTGAAAGTCGAAAGGTTGATCGTTCTTTGGGAAAAGGATTTGAACAAGTATGCAGTTTTACTTGTTTGAATCCGCTCAAGCATAGGTTTTTTACAGGAAACATTTGCAAGTGAAACTTTGAAGAATGCATTTGATTTTCTTCGACAATTTCAAGGATTAATGAAGCCTGAAATGATGCAATTTAAAACATCACAAAAGTTAATGAATTTAAAAACAATGGGTGGGTGACCGTCGAAGTTCAAAACACTTTTGAAGATTTTTGAATTTTGTACTACAACAGAATTTTTCGCTGCTGCTTTTTTGTTTTTTCTTTGTCACCGTAGCTTAAAAACAAATTTGGGCTGTTTGTAGACCATTTTTTTTAAATAAAAGTTTTATTTTTTCAAAATAACTGAATGCCCACAAGAAATCAGCATTCTCTGAATAAGAGTTGATGTTGCAGATGTTGATGAATAGTGTTAAACATTAATTTTCTTTTTTAAATTTAATTATAAAAATTATATTATTTTTGTTTTTATAACAAGAAAGATTTAGGGAAGTTATTCCTTTTCACAGTTTTCGTTTTAACTCATTATTAGAGAAATGCGATCGATTACGAAAATTTGCACACTTTTTTTGATATATACATATCGTTGAGAAAGGAATAACCTCCATAAATCTTTCTTGTTATAAAAACAAAAATAATATAATTTTTATAATTACATTTAAAAAAGATAATTAATGTTTAACACAATTCATCAACATCTGCAACATCAACTCAAAAATGTGTGGCATTATGTCATTCAATCGGTAGCCCCGTAGTGCAGTGCTAGACAAAACTTGCATCATTATAATTACAGTAGTAGGTTTTTCTCCAAAAACTTCTGCTGAAATAATGTTGGGAAGTTTTGTTCGTAATGTTATTAAATGTCAACGAAATTTATTTATTATTCCTCAAATAGCTAAATATCAAAGCCGTTTGTATCAAGATATTAATCTTAGACAATTGCCATTGATTAGACCTCCAACTCGAAGAAGAAAGCGTCCTCCGTCACTTCTTAGTCATACAATATCTCAGGTTTAATTTTCTCTTTTATTTAATTTTAATAATGCTTTGTTTGATATTTAGGAAGATTCAAAAATTCCAAAAGTTAAAGCTGTTACTCTCGCAGAAAGTTTTAACTTAAATGCAATCGCTGAATCAACGCTAACTCAAAGATATAATGTTACATTTGTTGATAATGGTAAGCTTTTTATTATTGTTTAAAAGGTTTATGTTTTATATCTATGGTTTTAGAATGTGAACAAGCTATTCATGTCGTTCCAAAGCCTGAATACATAATTAATAATGAAATGCGGGAATATTTTGTTTTTAGTGACGGAGTTATTGTTTTATGGAATGTTAGCGAAAATGAAGTAAGTTTAATATATTTCTATTAGTAAAAAGTCTGTTATTATCTTTTTTTGCAGCAAGAACAAATTCAACAGTATCTTCTTGCATTTGCTGAAGAACCTATCCCTGAATCTATCCAAAGAGAAGAAACAGAAACAATGAAATTTCAATTTACTGATGATCGGAGCTCAGGAGTTAATCGGGATACCATCTATCTAAATGCTGATCAGTTTCATGAAAATCAAAAATTCGCCATTCTTGAACGTTTTGCATTCTCTCATGGAATGGCAGCTTCTGTAAAACTTGGTTATTGGGAGCATTGTCTTGCTGAACATGTTGAACCATTGGCATCAATTACAAAGGTTTTTATCTCGATTCTTATCTTCAATTTTCATAAACGTACTTTAGGAACTTTCTCAAGGAAAAATTTCATGGGATCGAAAAACTGCTTTACAAAAGTGTGGAGAATTTGCAACTTTACGTCATTCAATGAATCTTAATTGTGAACTGTTAAACGATGATTTTTATTGGGAACATGCTAATTTGGAAGCTCATTATAAGAAACTTCTTCGATACCTCAGTGTTCCTGTTCGTAAAAAGGTTATTAATGATAAGCTGGATTACTGTGAAGGTTTGGTTAGCAATATTGATAATACTCTTAGTCATCGTCATGTAAGTCTTTGTTGTCTGTTACTGTAATATTTTATGTTATAATAATGTTTATAATTTTAGTCCAATCTTCTTGAATGGCTTATTATCGTCTTGATTGTTATTGAAGTGGTTTTTGATACTTTACATTTTATTGACAGAAAACCCCAACCAGTATATGTCATTCAAAATCCTGAAAAAGATGCTCAATAGTTATTTTATTTGTTATTGTTGTTTAGTAATTAAAATAGATAATAAAACTTTGTTTTTTGTTAATCCTCAAAAGTGTGAACATCCAAAAATTATTTTATTTAAAAAATTGTAAACATGAAAATATTTTCAAACATAAAAGGATGCATCAAATTGAAGTTTAACTTCGTCTTCTCCATTTGTATCGACAAATTTCGGTTTGATGACAGAATACCCATTACCACGATTTGAACAAAGATTCACATAAAATACATTTTCAATTCCTGCAGCAAATGAGCGAAGTTTGGATGGAGAAATGAAGATAGTTGGATTTGTAACAAATTTGTTATTTTTCATTGTTGAAGGACATGAATAGGATGGACAAATTTGTCCCTGTTGCAGCATTTGTTGAACATACCATATCATTCTATCACTAGTTGGAAGTTCAGCAGCTGTAATGAGTGTTCCTTTCGAAAGAGCTTTCATTGTATCAAAATTTGCAATTGCAATTTTCATTCCATCAAATGAAAAAATTGATGGATTATCGAGAAGATGGACCTTCTTGGATTGAAGAACTTGTAGAGAGATCCCTTCAGAACGATATGCAGTTGTTGGATATGTAGGATACAAAATAAATGGATCATTTTCACATGGTGGAACAATAACAACATCCATTTCACCTTCAGCAAATTCACATATTTTGTGTAAAAGATTATCAAATGCATCATCAACAGTTTGCAACCGAGTTTTTTCAAAGCATGGTAAAGGACCAAGAACAATCAAAAGTTTAACACCATTTTCTTTTGCATGATTGAACATACGAGGGAAAGAATTTTCATCATTAAATGGACCACAAGCTACCATAATTGGGGCAAAATCGCCTACGAAAAATATGTTCTAATATAAATAATTAACTTTGAAAAAACAAACCGAGCAATTTTAAATTTGGTCGAATAAGTTCAACAGGATCAGGTCGTGAAGGTGGTACAATATTACGGACTTTTAACACATTTCCTTGAAAATTTGCATCAAATGTTACAAACTAAAAAAGTGAAGATTTATGTATGTATCAGAGATCTAATACAAAAATATACCATCTTGTCAAAAATAAATTCTTGAGATACGTTAGCAAGATCGACTTCCAAGTTTCCATATTTTTTTGACATCACTCGTACTTTTTCAGATTCATTATTTCTTTTCGGTATAAATACGCAACCACTTACTGTAACATCATCACCAGTATTCAATATCTAAAAAGTACCACATTAATGCAACATTTTACAAAATTTCCCATACTTCAATAGCATTATCTTCACCATCATCATCAGATGAAAAACTATTTGGAATAAGAGAAAATCGTTCTTCTTTAATATCTTCATTAAGAATTAATTTAGCCGTGATTACAGCTTTTGCAGTTTGTGTTACTTTGAAGGGTGTAACATTTGTGTTGGTAAGAAAATCATCAGCAGCAGTAAAAGTGGATTCTTTTTTCACAGGACTAAAAACTTCCATTTTTGCTGGAGGAACATTTTCTTGTATATCATTGGACGCTTCCTAAACAAAGATATTATTAAAAACTCTACAAAGAAGCAAAATCTCACAATTTCAATAAAATCATTAATAAATGCCTGTGTAAGAGTTGCTTGTTTTTTATTTGTTGCAAAAGCAACTAAAGCATCAAGAATATCAGTTGCAACTTTGTGATGTCTTTTCATAAAAAGGTTTACTAAAAAAAGTTAGTTACATTTATTTTACTTAATGAAAAACTTACATGCATTTAGAACATTATCATCTTCAAATGTCATCCCGAAAATTGACAAATGATCAACAATTTCATCGTTATCCATCTTCAATAGCTAAGAAATAGAACAAGTAAAACCTTGAATGGCAAAATAAAAATTAGAGAAATTTACAATTAGAATTAATTTAAAAAGAATAATGCGCGCGAAAAACTGTGTTAAATGATTCTGGCTTTACGTCCATAAAAAGCAACAGCTTTAAAAAGAAAAGTCGTCGTCGACGTTCGCGAAGATTTTCGTGCGAACTTCGGAAAGAAGGAAAATTTAAAAACCTTTTTTCTTCCCTAGATTGCCATTTATCATTTTATAATTTCGTTTGCCTGCTTTTTTGAAACCAATAAAATTATGGAATCTTCAACAACTGTAAGGTGTTATTCTTTTAAATCAAAACAAATTTTATTAAATTTCAGACAGTGCCGCAACTTCACCAAAATCAGTCGAGGGCACGTACTGTGCATTTTTTATGACACCGAAATCCTGTCGGGGGACCAGTCACCCCCGTCCCCTCCCCAAGTTGCGGCACTGTAAGGATCCATCTTTAAACGAAAAATATTAAGTTTGATTGTTTAGTATTCAAAATGTAAAAAGTATTATTTTTGTGTTCTGTCGTTGTTGCAATTTCCGGCAATGGAATTGCCGTGGTTCTTCATATTGTAATGATGGCTTGGTTATTCAAAAAATTTATTACTGTTACAATTTATCAAAACCACCGTGAAATTGATACTTACATAATATTAAAGCCGTAATGTTTAATTTTAATAAATTAAAAAAGTTAAACAGTTAAAAAAATAATTACAAAGGAAGTTGCTTCTTAAACATGAATTCTGGATCACACATTCCATGGTATTTTGAAAATTCTTCTAAACATACAAAAATTTTTTTTGATTCTTCTTCTGTAACATTATGTGCAGCAAAGACAAAGATACAATTCTTTGAAGAAATAGCTTCATCTTTGAAAGTGCACGTTTGAGTTTGATCTGCTCGAGGATAAAATAATACATGTTGTAATGGATCATTATCGCCTTTTCCAGCATTGAAGCTTTTTGTAATTGTAAAAATTTGTTTTGGATCCAATGAAGCAAAAGTTTGATTCTTTAAATATGTTTCAATATCCATTTGAATACTCTTTGCAGATTTCTGAAAAATAACTATGAAATGTAAATTCAAAAACTTTAAAGGAATTGAAGGCAAAAGCGTTTTTATCAAAAATCTTACACCGTCAGGAATTTCATCAAACTTCGCTACTATTTTTGGAATATGACGAAATTCCAAATCTTGAAGAATTTTCTGAGCTTCTTCCATTCCACGTTCAGGTGAATTACGAATCTAAAGAAGTATTGTAATTAAATGTTTGGAAAAGCTTATCAATGACTAACGTAAGAATAAAGAGAATCATCAAGTTTGATATATGCATCTATATCAGTTGAACATTTATCAAGTTGAACATCATTACCATTTTTCCCTCGATACATTAAAAATGGAGCTGATAATTGAATGGCTTTCTTCATCCTACAAAAAAATGTGAATTGTAAAATAAATAGAATAATGTCCATTCACATAAATGAAAACAATTCTTACATTTGACTTGCAGGAAGAATACATCGATGACTGTATACATTTTGATGAAGAGTTTTACGAGTTTCGAAGATTCCTTTTACATAACAATACTGCTTATGACTAAAAGCAACCCATAAAATATCATGGCTATCATGTTTACAAATTTGTACAGATGAAATCAAGAGTAATGCGACTTCCTAAAAAATGATCATTTTGCCAGTTCACAATTTTTGATAGCATTCAAGATCAATCCTCAGTCAAAATGACTGCCAATTGATTACAGTAATTAAGCGTTCAACGCAAAAACTGACCTTGTTAAAGCTAATTTGAACCCCACTTCTTGCAGCATCACGGATTAAATATTCAATTTTGTCAACATCAAAGCCATTCAATGGGTTGGAAACAATTGCAAAAAGAAATGCCTTTTCACGAGTAACAAGAAGAGGCCATTCATTATCAATATTATCAAAAGATGGAGGATGAATAAGTTGTAGAATCAATTCAAAATCTCTGTCATTCAATGGTGCCAAGCCTTTTCTAACTTCTGGATAATCATTAACGATTTTCATGAAAAGCTTTTTAGACATTTCTTCATGCTAAAAAGTTAATTTTCAATGTCGAATATTCCGGTAAAATAAGCTTACGCAAAATCCTTCAAAAATTTCTTCAAAAAGGTGAGAAAATGGTCCATGACCAAGATCATGTACAAGTGCAGCAATTGTGATACATAGAACATCTTTTGTTGTGACACGAGTAGGATGTTTAACTTTTAAAGTTTTGATAAATTCATATGCCAAACTTGCTGTTCTGCAAAAATGAATTACAGTCGAACCTCGTTATAACGTCCCTCGATATAACGTTTCCCTCGTTATAACGTCCTTTGTCTATGGTCCCTTCAATAAGGAGTCCATATTAATCGGACCTCGCTATAACGTCAACCTCGATATAACGTCTTTTTTTCACGGTCCCTTGAAAAACGTTATAACGAGGTTCGACTGTACTGTAAATAACTTATATATAAGAAAAATAAAAGCTTACGCAAGAGAGTGAACAAATCTTGAATGTGTGGTATCAGGAAAAACAAGATCAGTAATTCCATTTTGTTTAATTCGACGAAGCCGTTGAAAGATTGGAGTATCAATGATATACCGACAGATTTTTGGTAAGCAAATATTTCCAATACCACCATTAATATCAAAATCAGGAGAAGTAAAAACTTCCAAGTCGACATCCATCGTTAGAATAAAGCAGCAAAAAAAGTTTAAATTGAGCTAGCTAAAAATGTAATCTATATGGTTACAGTAATTTAAAACATAAATAATAAACATATTTCACGCAAGTTTTATATAAAAAAAACAAAAGCTCCATGCTTATGCATACTGAGAAGTCATAGAACAAATAAACCTTTGCTTAAAAAAACATTAACACGAATATCTTAAATTGCTTCCTTGAAAAAATCAAAAAAAGCATCGATGATGCATCAAGACAAAAAATGTTGAAAGAATTTGGGAGAGCGAAGAGAACAAAACAAGAAAACATTTTTATGTCTGATATTTTTTGTATTACAGATCAGCAATATAAAAATTGCCAAATAATAAAATAAAAACAAGAGCATTCTTTGATAAAAAAAAATCATATTTTTAGTCTTTAAGCTTTGGGATGATTTTTAGCACATTTTTGAAATGATACAAAGGTTGATTTTTGGCAGCAAAGGAATTTATAAAAAAGCAAAATCGTTGCAAATATTTTTTGGGTTCTTTCAGAAAAAGCATAACCTTTGATGAATCACATTTTTTATAATCACAGCTGCAATCAAAAGACATTTATCGGTTACGGAAAAAATGCTTCATTAGCATATTATTTTTGCCTTTTTACGAAATGTTATTGAGAGAGACAGGATGCGTAAGAAAGAGATTGGTGCCAGATCGGTAAATGAACAAAATAGATAAAACATGTCTTATTTTTCTTTTGCAGACAAAAACAAAAAAAGAAAGTAAATAGGGAAAGTCAAAATGAATCAAATAACCTAAAGGATTACATATTCTTATTTCTGTATGATGGGAGAGAAAAAGTAGTTCCGACAAAAGACACGAAAAAAACAAAAATTGAAATTGGATCATTCATAAAAAAGGCAAAACCGGTGTTATTTTATTGTAAAAGTTTTAAACATACTTCTAAATTTTAGAAGATAGCAAAAAAGCCTCAAGAAAATATCATAAATATATTTGGCAGAAGTGAAAAATGCAAAACGATAATACTAGCAAGTCATGCATGTTTTCGCTTCGAGAATCAAGTTCATTTTCACATGTTGAAATAGATTTTGCTGAAGTTATATGTTGAGGAAATTTTTTTGATGTAAATTTTTATTATTTTTTTATCTTCTTATATGATTTTTTTTGTAAATGTTAGTCAAGTATATCATAGAAGCGATATAGGAATGTGCCGTTAGAATTTCCTTTAATTATACCATATAAAATTTGAACTGGTTAATATAAAATAATTAATAGCTTTATGATGTTTGCGATAACATTTGAAATATTAAAAAAATCTAGAAATTCTCAGATTCATATAAAAGAAAAAACCAAAAGCAACAATAGTACATTTATTATCCCAATTTTATCATCCCAAAAATCAAGAATACTGCAGTACTGACACTAAAACCAAAATAATTTTAAGACAGGCTGAAAGAAAAAAACTATGATATTTAAGATGCAATCAAAGAGAAAATTTATCGGCTAAAACATTTGATATACTGTAACTACCGAAAAATTGTGCTTTGGACTGATTCTGAACTCGTTGTTAACATTATGAAAAGAGAAAAAGAATAAACTGATGGTTATCTGCTAACATGAAATTAATAAAATCCGGAACAAAGGTCAAGAAATCATTTTAACATAATATATTATGTCAATTGACATGTGCTTGGACTTTTCTTTTCTGTAATTTATTCTTTCGTATTTATTGATTTGTATGCTTAAATATAAAAAAACCGATCAATCAATGGTATTGATTTAATACATAGAAGAGGTCATATATTTGCAGGGTCAGCAAAAATTTCGTTCAAAAAGTGGCAAAACTCTAATGTGGTGGGTAACTTCCAAAAAATAGGTTATTACGGAAATTTTGTCCCATAAATTTTGTCAAATATTTCGAAACTATCTTTGAATCTTCGAAAAACATTTCCAACTACGGTAGCTTCGATTCCAACCATTTAACATCGTCATAAAAAATCATTTATTAACATATACAAAAAAGATTAATACAAATGTAAATGTAATAATTAACGAAGATGATATAAGTCATTTTTTGATCAAGCTTTTTAAGAACTTCTTCATAATTTCCCCATTCCAGCATTGGAGTTTGATTAATCATACAGAATTTTTCAATGACTTTCTAAAAAGTTAGATGTGGCCAAACCTAATAATAAATCAAAACATACAACAGTGCTAACAGTTCCAACAGCTCGAGGACCCCATGAATAATGCCGAACATCAGTGTTAACAGCGCCAACTTCTTCTTTCTTTCGAAGCCAACCATCTTTAACAAATTCAGCAGTTTTAGAACTGATCAACTTTTCGAAAATTACAACCGCAATTTTCATAGTTTCCTAAAAAACGCATATATTATGAATAACTACAGTAATTCCAAGGTAAACATACATTACACATTCGCTTAAAAACTTCTTCATCGACAGCCCAATTTTTGTGTCCTATTTCAATATTATTCGACATCATAATTGAAGCTAACAAATTAAAAAGTAATCCCTTTTTGTCATCTTCATTGAAAGCTTCTTCGTAAATTCCAGATGGGGGCCGTCGAGTTAAACTTCCATCATCGATTTGAACTTGATTTAAAGTTCCGCATTCATACATTTCAGAAAGTGCCGATTTAGTTTTAACTAAATCATTTCGAAGAAAAAATGATTTTGCTAAACCATCATAAGCAAGCTAAAAGTGAATACTGTAATTGTACACATGTAAAATATATGAACTTACAGTAATCCTAAATGCAGCTGAAAGAGCACCATTCAAATCATTTATAGCATCTTGCCAATCTCGATATCGAACCTTTGAAAAAATTGGCTTAAAATCAGATTTCTTAATCAGACCTTTGGCAGATAAAGCAAATACAGCCAAAACAGCATCAGCAATTGAAGCACTTGACTAAAACATTTGTGATAATATATATTATTACACATTATTGGTGAACAAACTTTTTCGGTTCCTTTTTCTGCATCATTATTAGGTTTAACGCTTTAATGATGTGGGAATGGTCGAGAAGTTCGATCCTAAAAAGTTTTAAATTAGTGTTCATACAATATAACAACATATGTAAATTACATTTTTTTCTTCATCTTCCTCTTCAATAGTATCTATTTGTCGTCGACTTGTACGTTGTTATTGTTATGTTGAAGATTCATTGGATCGAGAAGTTCGAGATTGATGACTTCGAAGACGCTGAAGGGTATTTCTTGCCTAAAAATCAATAACATTTGTAGATCATAAATTATGAAGATTTAAACATACTCGAACTTGTGCTTCCTCTTCTCCATCATCTTCTCCATCAGTGTCGGATCATTTGATGTAGGAGTGCCTCCTAATAGTAATAGCAATTGATCTTGGGATATTTGGTTCACTTTTAGATATATGAGACACATTTTTTTTAACTGAAATTTGCAGAAGTACGTACTTTGATGTTGGTCTGCATTTTTCATGTTTTATAATTTTTAATAGTTTGCTTTAAAAGACAAAGAATTTTATAGAATATATAGAATTTTATTTACATTTCTAGAACAGTTTAAGACCGAATCTTGAATTATTTGCTGAAGTATATTCTATTAAAAACGCCTGAACTATTATTTGAACTTAATTAAACTTCTTTAGCTCACTTTTTTATTTCGATCTGCTACTGCTTTTATATAAGCTTTCCATAAACACTTGTCATGAAATTCCATCCAAAGTCTGCATTCGATTGTTTGATATGCAAATTTTTCATCATCATGTTCGAAAGAAAGTTTTATGAATTTTTGATAATTGTTATTTTTTGAATGTTGTTTTAAACGTTTAAAAAGATTTTTAGACTTTTTTACTTTTTTATGTTATAGTTTGTGAAGAAATGCGGCGTTCTGAAATATATTCAGATTCCATTAAAGCAATTTCCGTTGTTTATATTTAACACTTTACCAGAATTTTCAATATAGTTTTTGTAATCATCTTTTGTTGGGGGAAGGTTAATAATTCTTCACGATCGTCAACTTTTGGGTAATAATAACATTTATAAAATGCGGTCAAATCCTTCTTTACAGCAATGCTGTTTTTATCATTTTCTTTTTCGATCAATTTTTTATGGTATCAAAATTCGACGGTGAATAGAAATGCGTTAGAGACGATTTCAAAATTTTAAAGACTTCTTCTTTTCTTTCTAATATAATATAAAAGAAATAATGGAAAAATATTTTTTTAAGATGAAAAAGCTTCTTTTTTCTCAGATTTCCAAGAAGATGTTATCACTGATGGTAGCAACGTCTAGACCTATGATTTTTTGTGGCTAACTGACGAATGCTCCCTATAAATATGGCCTCAGAAGTCAAAAGTGCTAATTTTTTGATCGAAAAAACTATTTCAATTTTATTGAGAACTCAAGAACAATTATTCGAATTCTCGGAACGAGAATTATAACCATTAGTTTTTAAATGACGTCAACTCATAAGTATACTAACAATGTAAAGTTAAGCAGACATTACCAGCGACCAAATCCCAGGAATAACAGTGTATTCAGTGGAAAAATTATTAAAGATTTCTATTTGTTCATCAACATTTGAAGCTTTATTTAGTTGTTTTTCTAATCTAAAAACAGATTTTCGATATTCATTGTTTAAAAAACGTAATCCATTACATCGATTATCTAAATTTATCTTCTTCATTATTGTTTATTTCCGAATATTAAAGATTATCGACATAATTATGGTGAAAAAAAGTTTTTATTTGGAAATAAAATATCGCATTTTAACTATTGAAATCAAAAAAAATTTTTAACTGAAGTTTTTTATGTATCAACGCAACAACAACAGTGTATGTTAAAAGAACAAGAAAAAAGTTATGCGCATGTTTCTCATTTTATTTGCAGCGAACACGCGCAATATTGAAAGTGTGGTATGTCATAACAGTCCGAGTATACCAAATCGAAGAATTTGAACCACTTTGAGGAAACAAGCCGCAGGGATTATTAAAATCGGTTTACAAAAAAACAAATAATTTCGAAACAAAAGCCTCCTTTCAACACATCATATGCTAATTTAACATTTCGGATCATCCAGATATGACGTCATACAAAAATCAAAATTTTCGAACCCCTCCCTCCCTACCTCGGCGGCGTCATCAAAGGTGCCGCCTTTGAAGTAGCGGCAAAATATCAAAGAGCGTCATAATTTGCTGACCCCCTCCCTCCCTCTCTTTGCATAACGTCATATCTGGACAACCCCTCTTGGGAAAAAAGAAGAGTTATTCAACCACAAAAGTTTACAGAATTTTAAGTAAAGAAAAATGAATAGTATACCCAAGAATAGAAATCACGTAAATAGCCACGTTATTAAAGATAAATACTTAAACAAAAAAAATTTGCAAAAAAGTTAAAAAAGAAAAAATCGCATCATTTTTGAAAAGCTATAAGCTCCAATGATCACAGTTTGAATCACTCTTCTTTTTCTGAAATATCATCTAGAATGTATCACGTCATTTTTAGAGATGAAGAAAAAGCAATTGAAATAAAAAAAACAAAATCATGTGTTAATTCAATATCTTGAGGACTCTCCATAAATGAAATTATCAGTTTTTTAGTGATTTATCAACCCAAAGTTTTTCCTAATATTTAATATGGCTTTGACCTTCTGAAAAATTTTAAAGCTGAAGTATATTATGATATACCCTTAGCAATCAAGCTTCCGTTCATGTAGTTGTAGTTGCTGGATTTTCTTTATCTCACTGTAGAAGATTTTCCACTCCAACGGAACAAACTCAGCAAAATAAAGGAATGAAACAAAAATGATTTTTTGTGAAAAATATTATACAATCCCATTTTCTACAGTTTTTTAAAGAAAATATTAAAAAAAGGTTTGCCAAAACTTTAAAACACGGAAGAAAGTCTTTTCTGCACATTCCTGATAAAGATATCATATTGAAGGTTGTATTTAGGAGGGGAGCATTCAGTACCTGTGTCCCCTGAAAATCGAGAAAATCCTTTGATCTTTTGCCGCCGCCGTGTTAAGGCGGCATAAGATCAAAGGCGTAACCCCTAAAATGAAAATGCCCACCCCAAAAGTTTTTTCTCCCTATGGCCGTGATTCATATTAAAAGATTGTTTCAACTATGGTTTACACATTTTAAGAATGTACGCTTAAAATTTCAAGGAAAAAATTGCATTTTTTCATTCATTTTTAAAACTCTGATTTTCATTTTTCAATGAAGCATAAAAATTTTTCATACAAACTTTTTTCTTTTAATAGTTATAGCATACTGTACTGTTGCATAAATTACTGCGTGGTTTCAAACAAAGTTATAATCCCAAATAAAATTTTTTTTGAAACATTGCCTTCTTTTTTCATACTGTAATAGCTTTCATCAATGATTTTTTGTCTTTTTAAATCTCAAAAATCAAATTTCAGCCCGTACCCACCCTCGTACTCGGCTTTGCAGACTATGAATCAGTTTTTTTTTCATTTTGTTTACGAAAATGAACACAAGATTATTTCATTATTTTCCACCAAAAAATTTTTTTGGTAAAGCTGTCTGTCATTGATTGGCACAATAGAGTCTATTGAATAGACAAAGGTTTTTCTAAGAATTATGAAAAAATGCTTTCTCATGCTTTTCGTTCCTTTTCTTGCGCTGCATCTTCTTTAGTGTAAAAAAGTAATGAAGAAATCAGTTTTTTTGGAAAAAAAGGTTTTTTTGGATGGGGCGGGCAATTCACCTCTGTTTTTCAACTGCAACAGTTATGATTCGACACTGATGGACGGTTGTTTCTTTTTGTTGTTTACCACTAAAATAAAGGCAGTCTGGAATGAAAACGTAACACAATCATTCTTTCTGGTCAAAAGCAATTTTATGCGCCTCCCCTTTTTGAATTTTATTGTGTTGCACTGAACTCCTCGCTTCTTCAACACATTTTTCTTTACCTCTGAATAGCCATGGAAAAAGTGTCTGAAGAAATAAATCTTTCATTTGATTCATTTTTTATTATTTCGCAAAAAACTTCGGGAATATACAAAATAGTTTGTTCTTCTTGTAGTATAATAGGATATGGGATATATCGGATATAGGGGAATCTAAGATCAAAAGATGCCTCTGTTGATCTACAGTTAAAATTTAATACCATTTAACAAAGTTTAGAATCCATTTTGTTCCTCAAAAAAAGATTACAAAATTCCAAAAATGCTGAAATCTTCAGCTATTTTTTTTGTCAATTTTTCCTTCTTTTTTACAGTAATCCATATTGAATGAATTTTTTGCACTTTTTTCAAGATTAGCAAGTTAAACTTTTAGACTTAATTTTTTAAGTTGATTTTGAATATCTCACTTTTGAAATAATGTTCTCCAGGGACAACCCTAAATTTGAAAAAACATTTTATTTTTTTAATCTGATCTAAGGCATAAAATATAGTTTTTAACATAATGAGTGCTTTCAAGCCGCCATATTTTGGCGTCGGCGGCGAAATTTCGGAAAGTTCAAAGGTCGATATCACCACCAGCAACGAAGATCAAAAGATGCCACTGATGATGGCCGCAGTATGCTTAAAAGGCGAAAACGATGAAAATAATGCTTTAATTTTCTTTTCTCAGTTTTTGTTAATAACGAAAAAAATTGGTTTTTAACCTTTTTCAGTCTTCAAAAGTAACAACTTAGTTTTGGTGGTATATTTGTTTGTTTAAGTCAGTAGAATAATTTCGAAATCCCGATGTGTAGCACAAAATAAAACCCCTTTTCATAACCTTTTGCATCACTTTTTTTGCATAAGACCTTCTTAAAAGGTTAAAGAACCCCATAATCAGACCAGAGGTCGTGGGGGGCTGATGCTGGCGCGACTTTCCAGCATCTGCACTTAGCATTTAGATGTCCGGGTCTAAGACCCTTGCCGGCGCAACCCGGTGGTGGACCACCCCCTTTCGGGAACCTTCCACTCGAGCGGAGAGCTCATATGACAGTGTATTCGCGCCGTCGCCGTCGACGGCGAGACGGCGCCGCTGACGGCGCCGTTGACGGCGACGGTGACGGCGACGGCGACGGCGGTGATTTGAAAAGAGTGCCGTCGCCGTCAACGGTGACGGCGCCGTCAACCTTGATAAAATAGTTTTTCCACAGGGGGGACCAAGACAAAAATTTTTTTTTCCAAAAAAATTTTTTTCTTGAAAATGTTCTAGTCTTCAAGGATTTTTTATACCTATATATAAATTACTGTAAAGAACATGTATTGGAGTGTTTTTGCCTAAGTTTTGCTTTTTCTGAATTTTTTTCTTCTATTTTTAACCAAAAAAATTTTCAAGACAAATTCATAGCTTTTATATATAATTTGCCATGGTAAATTACATATATCGGCCAAAAATTAGTTAATTCTGAAAAAATCTTAGTTGACGGCGCTGACGGCAGTGATTCAGCGCCGTCGCCGTCGCCGTCGACGGCGACGGCGACGGCGACGGCGGTGATTGGTAAAAAACGAAAACACTGTCATATGAGTGTACCCATTGCCTTCCAATTGGTAGCGCCTGGGTTGGGCACGCACGGGGATTCGAACCTTCCACTCTTTCGAGTATCTGTCCAACCGAGAGTCTGTCGCTCAAACCACTTCTTAGTTACATTATTTTTGGGTTTTTTACTGGCTCTAAATTATTACACAAATGTCAATGTCTTTTGCATTTTTCATTGTTGTTTCTGCTTTTTTCCACGATATTTTGAAAGGTGATGATGGCAAAGGTGTGAGCCCCTTTGACAGAGAAAAAAATAAATATCAATGAGGTGAAGAAGAAGACTGCCTTTCTTTCTTTTCAGTTTTTTGTTGCTTCTTCTTCTTTTTTCTATTTCCATTTTATTCCATCTTCTTTCAGCAGTTAAGCATTAACCTTTCTTTTTTTCAATTACTCTTTTTTTCCATCGAAGAAGGTGGTCATCACTTTTTTTTGCTCTGATCAAAAAAAAGAAAATTAAAAAATCACCAGATGCTGAAACGAGCTCTTGCGAAGTTCATATAAATGCTATTAATTTGTCTTGAAATTTTATTTGATCCCCCTTTATTAATCTTCTATCTCTTTTATCTCAGCCCCAGTGCTTTCGTTTTTTATCAATCACCGCCGTCGACGGCGACGGCAACGGCGCTGAAACACTGACGTCAGCGCCGTCAACTAAGATTTCTTCAGAATTAACTAATTTTTGGCCGATATATGTAATTAACCATGGGAAATTCATATAAATGCTATGAATTTGTCTTGAAAATTTTTTTTGGTTAAAAATAGAAGAGAAAAATTTAGAAAAAGCATAAGTTAGGCAAAAACGCTCTAACCCATTTTCTTTACAGTAATTCATATTTAGGTATAAAGAATCATTGAAGACTAGAACATTTTCAAGAAATAATTTTTTCTGGAATTTTTGTTTTGATCCCCCATGTGGAAAAACTATTTTATCAAGGTTGACGGCGCCGTTACCGTTGACGGCGATGGCACTCTTTTCAAATCACCGCCGCCGACGGCGACGGCGCAAATACACTGCTGAGCCCAATAAAAATTATTGCAAAAAAAATAATTTTTTATTAATAACGCTTGAAAAACACAAATTTTCATTGATTTTGCTTTCAAGATTTAGAAAATCTTGATTTTGTAGTTCTCCTATATTCAATACAATCGAACCTCGATTTTTACGCGCCTCAATTTTACGCGAACCTCGATCTTACGCGCCTTTTTCGCGGTCCCTTCAACAAAGAGCCCATATTAATCGGACCTCGATCTTACGCGGACCTCGATTTTACGCGATTTTTATTCGGTCCCTTAGATCGCGTAAAATCGAGGTTCGACTGTATATCCTTTATTCTACTACCATATAACTTTCAAAGAATAATATATCTCTTTACTTTTTAATTAATAATTTTGTTTCGTTTTCGCGGTTCTTTTTATTTCATGGTCAAACTGCAAAAATGTTATTATTGAACTTTTAAATTTTTTAATTCCAACTTTCTCTGCAGCAAATCTCCTTTTGCTTAACATCAATCATGGCATATAACAACAATGGCGGTGGATACGGTGGTGATCAAAGAGGTGCCTATTCTCAACGTGAAAATAGTAGTTACCAACAACAAGGTCGTGGAAGTGATTATGGTGGAGGTTCCCGTCAAACTGGCAATAATTATGGTGGTGGTCGTGACAGTTATCAAAGCGGTGGTGGTCGCGATAACAATTATGGATGTGATAGCTATCAAAGTGGACGTGGTGGTCGAGGTGGAAATCGTGGTGGTCGTGGAGGTGCCCGGGGAAATCCTGAGGTTCAAAATGTTAATATTGATAATCGTCGGGTACGTACCAAAATCCAGGATGACATGGAAGAACATTTCAAGAAGAATAATGTAAGTATCTTGATTTTTTTCATAAAACTTTCTAAACCGAAATAAAAACAAAATTTTACTTAATTTCTGCAAAATTTAAAATTTAAATGAAAGTTTTTTTGACATTTAAGAATCTAAAACGCATTTATATGTATTAAAATTTGCATGTACAACTAATGTTTGACTAACTTTATGAAAATTTTTTAGATCCCAGAAGGTGATCCAATTCTTGAAGATAAGATGGCTCCAGGAATTGTTGCCAAAAAAGAGGAATCCTTCCATTCCAATGCCTTTGGAGTTGCAGTTGGTAAATTCCCACTTCATCAATACCATATCGAAATGTCAGCATGGCGAAATGGTCGTGCAAAAAAGCCAATCCTTTTCACCAAAAGATCAAATGATGATTACGGTAATCTTTTTTATATGTACTGTAACATACCGTAACCCCCAAATAATTTTTAGTTGCAACTGATCGTAAAACTCGTTGCCGAGATGTCTTCAATTTACTCAAGCGAATTAGAAATGATATCTTTCATCCTGATATCTCTTTTTACTATGATCTTCAGTCAACTTTAATGGCAACTGCCGAGCTTAGAACAGAAACTCCCGATAAAGCAATTAAAATTGTTATCGATCCATCACAACATCCAACCTTCATGTCACTTCAATCATTCGTTCAAGTCAAGGTTATTATCAAAGAAGCTGAAACTGATTCCGAGCTTACATCAGATGATATGACAATGGCTCGAATTTCTGATTTAAGAGAATTTGATCGTGCTCATCAAAGATTCTTTGAACTTGCCACTTCACAATTTGCTCTCTTTCATCCAGAAGATGTTGTATGTGTTGCAGGTAAGCAAAAAAGTTTCGAGCAGAATTGCTTTAATAACGTACCCCGAGATGACAAATCCATAAATACTGTATTCTTAGCTAACGAACTTTCTAAAAATTAAGTCTTATCACTCGAATCTTAAAAAAAAAATAAGACCTTTCAAATCCCTCACAACTACAGTATCCATGTTTTTAGGTGGAAAAATGTATCTTGTTACTCCTGAAAGATCAATTGATCGTGCCATCGTTGAACGATGCAATAACTTTTCTTCTGATAAATTTTTGGGAATTGGCTGCAAAAAATCTGCAAAATATGTAAGTATTTTTACATTACCGTAATTCTCGAATTACTGTAATTTTATTATATTTTCAGATTGAAGGTCCAAAAGGACGTGATCATGCAAATGTTGCACTTTTTATTGCTCGTAAGTTTTTTAAAAACAAATTTTTAAAAGTTTAAAGGTTTAAAAATCTGTTTTTTTTTCAGCAATCAAGACTCCATTTTATCGACAACAAACAATCCTTGATTTTCTTGTTGGTCGAAAATACAATGTTAATGAACGTTCACAACATATGAGTATGCATAATCAAATCAAGAATCTTTATGTCTTCAATCCACATCTTGCTGGAAAACGAACTTTTCAACTTATTGGCCTTTCAAAAGAAACCGCTCGAACAATGACTTTTTCCCTTAAAGAAGGTGGACAAATTAATGTTTTACAATATTTTGCTGAAAAATATAACATTCAACTTAAATATCCTGATGTTCCACTTGTTAAAGGCAAAGGTAAAACAGATTTACTTCCAATGGAATGTGCTGTTATTGATGACAATCAACCTGTCCCCAAAAATCGCATGTCTCAATTTGAAGGTAAGGCTTTGGCATATATCCTCGGTTATACTTATGCAAATTTTCTTTTGTAGATGCTGATATGGTCAAAATTTCTGCTCAACCTCCGGCAGTTCAAAAGGAAGAAGTTCGAGGTTTCCTTGAAGCATTGGATTTAACGGATTTAAATCTTGAACGAGATGGAATTCAAATGCGCTCTCATCTTACCGTCAAAGGTCGAATCCTTGAAAATCCTGATATCGTTTATGCCGGTGATAAAGTTGTTGTTCCTGCTGAGTAAGCTTATCAGTTGAATAAATCCCAAAATACAATATGCAAATTTTAGTGATGGTGTTTGGAAGCTTGCTGGAAAATTCCTTCGAACTGGTAAAACTTCTCAATGGGGTTTAATTCGATATGGAAATGCTATTGAAGTTAGAATGCGTGAATTTCAACGATCATATTTTAATATGTGCAAAATGAATGGTGTTGCAATTCCTGAAATCCCTATTTTGATTGGATCTGTTGGACAACGAAATCTTGAAAGCTTTTTTGAAGAAGGAAAAGAAAAAGGAATTGATTTTTTGGTTGTTGTTTCTGATCTCAAAATTGATATGCAAGGTTTGTTTTTTTTGGTTGATTACTGTAGGGCGATCAGATACTATTCCCGATAAATCGGGAATAGTATCTGATTGATTTTAAAGTTATTACTGATATGGATTACTGTACTTACAACAATATATTTTTAGGTGAATTGAAATGCCTTGAACGAAAATATGAAATTGCAACTCAAAATGTCACTTCAAAAGTTGCTAAGGACTGTATGCACCGTGGAACAGCAACCTTGGAAAATATCGTCCAAAAAACCAATCCCAAACTTGGTGGAACAAATTACACCATCAAACATCAGCAACAATTTATTGATGATGCATTTGGAAAGACTGTCTTGGTTATTGGAATTGCTCTTTCTCATTCTGGATCAATTGATGATGTTCAACGAGCTCGTGGTGGGGTTGCTGCTTCAACTTCTTTATCCGCTGTTGGATATGCTGCAAATACTGGTGTTGATCCTATGGAATTTATTGGTGATCATCTTCCAAAGTAAGTTTTTATTCAACTTTTTTTATCAGGGTCGTTGGATTACCAAAAATTGATTACAACATCCAGTTTCGGCATTTTTCTTTGATCTTTCCTGGAGCAAATTTGCTGAAAAAATTTTTGAATTTGCATAATCTCTTTACTTTTTAGCAATCCCCATCGTTCTGAAATTCTTGATCTCATTCCTGGAATCATTGCTTCAACCCTTAAGAAATTCGAACAAAATCGTAAACAATTCCCATCTTCAATGTTGCTCTTCCTCAATGGTAGTTCAGAAGGTGATTTTGTTCTTGTAAGTTTTATCACTTCATCAGCTACAGTACCCCTCCACTTATTTGCACTTTTAGCTCAAACGATTCGAAGTTCCATTGGTTTACATGAAGATGAAAGAAATTATTGGTCAAAAGATTCCACTTACTGTAATTGTTCCACAACGGTCAAATGTTGCTCGAATTTACAAAACCAATCCAAATCCAGCTGATAAAGCAAATCGCCAAAATATTCAACCTGGTGTTGTTGTTGATACTGGACTTGTTCATCCTAAAATCAATGGTTTGTTTTTGTATATTAATTTGCATATCTAATATTTAAATTTTTAGAATTCTTCCTCAATTCTCATACAACAATTCAAGGAACTGCTCGTACACCAAAATATACCGTCATTCACAATGATAATTTAAATGCTGGCATGGATGCCATTCAACATTTTACTTATTACCTTTGCTTTGGCCATCAAATTGTCAATTCTCCAACATCTCTTCCATCACCTGTAAGTTTTTATTATGTTTTTTGCAATCAACTTTTCAAATATGCAAATTTTTATAGGTTTATGTTGCATCTGCTTATGCTGAACGTGGTACAAAAATGTACAAGGCAATGGCAAAGACTGGTCAAGATTTGAATCCTGAAGCAATTGTCCAAGATTGGATTTATGATACTTCAGAATTCTTCCGCAATAAGCGTATCAATGCTTAACTTCCTCTTCTTTCTTGGTGCTGATCTCTTTGATCAAAATTGCAATCTTTTTTTGGTGTTGATGATCTTGGAACTGGTGAAAGATATATCTTGCCATATTTATAACTTTTTTTTATATAATGTCAATTTTTGTATTTTTTCTTTGAAACTTTTGTGTTTCCATTTTTATTTTGTATTTTTGAAATAAAAAATTAAAAAACCAAATTTGTTTGTAAAATTTGCATTTTTTATTCCAGTTTCCAATCTACACACTCCTTTTTCTAAATTGTAATTATACCAGCAAAAAAAAACAAAAGCAATATGTCAAACCCTACAAAACAAAGAATTTGCTTTTTAAAATGTTCTGTTCCTATGATAAAAAAAACGTTAAAATTGAAAATTGAAAAAATACTTCTTTTTATCGAAAAACAAGATGTTATAGTTTAACTTACAAACTACAAAACACTAAATTCGTCAAGCCAAAAATTTTCTATATCTCTTTACATGCAAGATTTGTAATGAATCTTACGTTGGAGAAATTGAAAAACAATAATAGGAAATTTAACTAATTTAAAACAACAAAAATTTAACAAAAATGGTTTACAGTACTTTAATTTTATTATAGTTTTCTGTGATTAAAGAAGGTGGACTCTTTGATACGTTTTTATTTTTTTAACATATTTTGTTAAATTTGTCTGCCGATGAAGATTCAAACACAAAAAACGTAACTGCTCCCAATAAACAGAGGGAGAACAACCAAAAGAAAAAAATACCGTAATAAAACTGATTGTAAAAAAATGTTAAACAAAGTTAATACAAGTTGCGAAAAAGAAATGATTCAGATCAACTATTAATTTCATTTCAAAAGAAAGACAATGCAATAAAATCAGCATAACTTCAAGGATTGAAAAAATAACTTAAAGAATTTTATTTTTTCTTTCGCCCCTCCCTATCCATTTTTCTCTTGATAAAAAATATAAATGCTTTAGTATTTCCCAAATCGGTTTTTTTCGTGTTTTTATTTTTATTATATACAATATATACAAGCAAAAAAATAATTATAAAATACAATCAAAAAAAAAGTAATTTAAAAACTATACTGCTGATGAAGAAAAACATTTTTGATCCCAACTTTTGGATTGATGCAAAAGTTGGGATCAAAAATTCTTTGAATTGTTGCCATTCTTTCATCAGTATTGAACTTTTGATGAACAATTGCTTTTTGAACTGCTGCAAATGGTTGTTGTTTATCTCCACTTGGGTTTTCTCAAAAGTGATTGGGTTGAGGGGGAACAGGTTGTGGTTGTGGTTGATGTTGAAGGTGAATTTGGTCATTGCTTCAACGGCACCGGCAGAATCATATGATTTGTTGACGATTATTTATGATCTGAAAAAAATATGGATTGAGGGTTTGCAAGGATTATTTTATTCAATTAAGTACTGCAATTAAAGTATTAATTAATAACAAAGATGAAAATTTCACGATTTCGATTGAACGAAAAAGCAATAGGCTTTCACATCTTTTTCACTTGGAAAACGAAGGGGCATTTTTAAGCATGTTTTTCACACCTTTCAAAAATATAAATATTTTTTGATGAAAAAATAGATAGATCGAGAAAAGTGTCAAGTGGATTCAAAAACAAAATAGAAGAGAAAATGACTAACACCAGAGAAAAGTGAACAGACATGTTTTCGAAATAAAATTAACGGCAGCAGTGTCTTGCTTATCTATTTTTTTGTGCAAAAGAAAAAGTAGCCGCCGACCGTAGCATTCAAAGGCAATTTTTTGGTTAAAATTTATTTTAGACCAATGTTTTTTTGCGCTGTTAGGGGCTTACTTTTTTAAAGAGCAAACGATCGCGACCGACCAAAAAAAAGTTAGGGGAAAGTTAAAGAAATTAGTGTAATAAACTTTTTAAAGTTTTTTGGTTGTAACGAAAACCATATGAGCCGTTTGTTATGATGTCAAACTAGAAAGTTGTTTGATGAAAAAAAGGGCATATGAAAGTTGTTATAAAATCAAACAAAAAAGGCATTAATTAACCAATCAATTAAACGTCGTGAAAAATATTTAACTGTTTTTTAAGTGGGGTAATACATACAAAATATGGTTTAAGGAATAATAAACACTCATTTACGAAATTTACAGTTCTGCAAAAGTTTAAATCCTTTTATTTTTGAAAAAAGTTCATATAAAACATACGACCGATTTGATCAAAAATTTGGAAAAATGAATTATTCAGATTTAAAAATTAGTCGATATCTCTTAATAAAAAATGGAACTGTCAAACAATTAAAGTGAACAAATCACATTTTGGCTCTGACCGTTTATGAATTTTATAACCATCATCAGGGTTGCGAAGAAAAAATTCTAAAGAGGCCATTAGGATTTCAAAAAAATAAAACAATTTTCAAAAAAACTTTTCAATTTAGGGACGCAGATATTTCAAAATTTTGTCTCACTCATCTGCCCAACTGTGTTATAAAAAATATAATCGCCAATAAAAATTTTTTTCCGTTTGCGTCTTTAAAAAAATGACGATGAGCTCAAACGACCCAATAAATTAATAAAGTTAAAAAACGGACAAAAAGTTTAGCGCAAAATTTGTTTTTGCAAAGCGCTCCACAAATGAAAAAGAGACCCATTGGAACCCCTTAAGCTTAAAAGAAGAATCCTTTTTTAATTTGTTTCCGCAATATTTTTCGCTCACTCAAAAAACCTCCCTCTTCATCATTATCAACAGTATTTCGGCGGCGGCGATAATCCGAAAAGTTCAAAGAAATTTGCGGAAGTTCAAAAAATGCCGCTGGCGGTCGGCGGCGGCGGTGGCGGTGTTTGACCAAAAACCTAAACACTGGCTTTCAATCGCTGTTTTACAAAAAAACTGAGCGCAGTGATAATCGAATTATTCGATGACACATAGCTTTACAGTTTTTCTGGGTGGTCTCTCTTTGGGCAAGAAGGGCGCCAAACTTCAAAGTGCCGGAAAAGTACCGTAACAAAAAAAAACGACGTTTATTTGCGATTTCATCAGATATCTCGATTATCATTTTGCGCAGGTTTCTTTGCAGTTGTTGAACTTCGTTCGACTTAAATTAAGTGAAAAATAAAAATACTAAAGATTCGAAAAATTTTTTTTGAATAAACATTAAACGACACAAATTTTAACGGCATTTGTTTTTTTTCGATGACTATAATTTAAGGAATAACAAATTTCAGCAGTTACTGTATTCGCTTAAAATTAAAGAGAGTTTCTATAAAGTTAAATATCACACAGCTGTGATCATATGAAAGACTTTTTTGATTTTTGAGCATTACAAAAAACATAGAAAACCAAAAAAGAGACCGCTTTCGACAAAATTAAAAGGTTTTGAAAGAAATTTCTGCATAAGTTTCAAAAAGCGGCAATAATCAAAAAAATTGTAAAAACATTTGTCGAAAAAAGGTAGTCGTCTACCAAAAAATCTATCAACGCTCAAAAAGAAAAAATCTGTCTGATACAGTAGAAACGTTTAAAGAAAAAAAAGACTGACACAAAAATGTAAACAAATTTGGCTTGAATAATATCGGTCTTTTTGTTTTTTTAACATCGTTTTTATGAAAAAATATTTCCAGTTTAAGCTTTAGCCCAAATATCGGAATTTGAAACATGGTTACCGTACTTTGTTTCGCTTTTAAGCTTTAAAAGAGCATGAACAAAAAAAATATTGTGTGTAAAACTTTAAAAAAGTCTTTTGAAGAAAGTTTGATTGTAGCAATTCGTTTTTAAAGTCTGAGAAAAACATGAAAGCGGAAGAAACCTTTTGATCTTTCCCTTAGTCGGAGAACATGAAATTTTGAGTGCTAAAACAGCATTAAAAATGGAAAATTCATCAATGATAAAGAAAATGATGATCGCCGTATCAATGCTATTACACAAAAATTAAAACCTGATTCCAGAATTAATTACAAAAATGGATTTTTACATGTTTATTCAAAATTTCAAATTTTACACGGACACAAAGTTTTTTTCATGCAATCATTTTGATTCTGTAGATTTCTTTCGTGATTCATAAAATTCTTCAGAATAGTCAGCACATGGCATTTCTCTTCCGACTTCACAAAGGGTATCTTCTTCATCATAAAGCCAATATTTTGGACGTCGTCGATGATGAGGTTGATCCAATACTTGATCCCCAAGTTCACGTCGCTTTCGATGTTGCCGATACTTGGATACTTTTTTCTTTTTCTTCTTCTTATCTTTTTCTTGTTGTTGACCTTCTTCTGGATTTGCACCCTATAAATATTAACCATATAAAAATATATGCTAGATAATAACAATTTAAGGGTCACAACTTAAGTTGGATGTCATGGCATATGCCCTTTGAGGGCAGGCTCTGATTTTGAGAAAAATGAACAAAAATTAAAAAACCCAATCTGTGCCACAAATTTCTGTACCGAGCTTAGTTTTGACGTTGAACCAGACATCGAAAAAAATCGGCCCGTTTCTATGTTTAAGGGTGGCACTGTTAATAATTTCCCCTGCTCAAACCTGACTTTAAAGAAAAAGAAAAACAAACTTTTACAATGTCATCAACTTTTCCCAAAACTTGTGCTTTATCTTTTGGTGGTGGAATTTCATGAGATTCGTCAAATTTCTTTTTACCAACATCCTGTTCTGCAGCTTTACAATCTTTTGCATCAAGTTCTTTTTCCTTCTTCTTCTTATTCAAAATGTTATTATTTTCATCACTTTCTTTTGAACTTGATTGTCTTTGTAATCCTTCTTCAACTCCTTGATTCTTATTTGTTTTTTCATCATCTTCTGTTGATGCTGCTGTTGTGGTTGGTTTTTGACATTCTTCGATTTCATTTTTGCCGCATGCAGATGGATTCTAAAAAAAAGTATGTACATTAAATTACTATTTCTAGTCTTCTGTTAAATAGAAATTTTCGTAAGCAGACTAAAAGCAGCGATGAAAGAGAGAAAGATAGTCCTTGTAAATGTCGAAAAAAAAGCAAATTTAACAGCTAAAAAATGATCATTTGTCTAGACGTTTAGAAACCAGCAGGTCACTCAAAAATGTTAGATTTTATTTTGTTACATGATTTTGATACGTTTCAACCCTGAGCAAGCCAAACATCCCCGCGGGGACGGGTACGAGGATGTCCCCGCTCCCCGTCCCCGTAAGATTTTCATCCCCGTGAAATTTAAAATTCATTGTTTTTGGCTTTTTTAAAGGGTCGGATCAATTCTATTATGTGATAAAAATAACAGTTCGACTCATTAATTATCGATTCTGGAAATTTCGGAAGTTTCCCATCAAAATTCCGAATTCTCGTCACCGTCCCCGTGAAATTTTCATCCCCGTGATTTTTCCCCGTCCCCGCTTTATTTTATCCCCGTTTTTGATCCCCGTCCCCTCGATTTTCAATTTACGGGCGGGGAAATGAACACTAATGCCGATAATAGTTTTTTAAAATTCAGCAAACTAAGAATTCTTCCTCCAAAAAATTGACATTTTTTTAAGCAAACAATTTAAAAACATCTAAAACTGCAGATTTTGGATGTTTGCTCCGAAAACAACTATTTCAAAAGTAGCATACTCAAAATCAACGTAAACAATGCGTCTAAAAAGTCAGATCATTAATCCTAAAGTAAAAGTGTGCTCAAATTAGGATTATGGGTGGTTACTGTAACAAAAAATAACTTTGTCATTTATTTTTGGATGATTACTGCTCCATAACTTTTTAAAAAAGCAAAAATAAAAAAGAACTTACAACTGATGTCTTTTTGAATGCTGCAGGATGTTGAACTTGTAACTTCTTTTTCTTGACTTCACACAATGCAATAATTATTGTTAAGCAAGCAATTGAAAATAATCCAGTTGATAGAAATGCTGAATAAAAGCTTTTGAATAAAATGTTTTCATCCATTTTGAGTGAGGTTGCTTCTTTTCTATTTTGTTAGTCGTATTCTTTTGGAGAGGAAATATCCACCGTCAAACTTTTCCTCCTTGTTGCAAAATGGACGAATGCAAATGAAATAACTTCTTACATTGTTTTGTTCTTTTTATTCTTTTATTTATGCAAATTTGATGAGAAATGATAGTGTTTCGTGTTTCAATTCACATGGAATTTTCAGTGCGATAAATCCTTGAGTGGACATCAAGATCACAGCTCGAGGAGAGGGCTAAGAAATCGAGGTACTCGAGAAAAACTGGCATATTTAAAAACAGGTATTATCAAAAATTTACTTATACAAATTTTAATAAGCGTGGCCTACAAAACTCGGTTATTGCCATGCATAGACTGAATTTTTAAGAATTCGAAGGAGCCAAAAATTGTCCGTACATTGAATTATCAGAAACTTTGTGGTATGAAATTGGTTTTTGTGTGGATGAATGAGTTATTGGAGAATGAGGTGCTGGAAGAAATAGTGGTTGTTTTACCGTCAGAGGTTTAATTGCCGGTGGTGGAATATAAAATGGCTCACCCCCGATTCTTGATAGCAACCAATATGTTTCCACTACACCTTTTCCATATGAATTCATAGTTATGCAAATTAAAGTACATTTAAGTAGAAGGATTTTTTAGCCATCTACTCTGGGAATGGAGAAGATAAAATTCTACGAAATACCCCAAAAATGGTGCTTTTTAAACTTTAAATTTCCGGATCTCTCAAAGCGAAATTGTTTTTAATAGGTCATACTGTAGGGTCAAGTACCCCCTTACACCAAGTGAGTATTCCACCCTATACCGGCCGATATATCGATCTTGGGAGTTCATTGTTCTCGCAAAAAAATAAAATTATAGTTTTTTTGACACCCTTTGTGTTAACGACAAATATTAACATGAACTTTATTTATCTAATTGTTTTTTAATAATACTGAATTCATGTGGCCAATGGAGTAACATATATTGCTATTCTTATTATGTGTATAGCTTTTTTGCAAATAATTGTTGTTTACACTTATAAATGTACTGTTGCGTGCGTTATTTTTAAAATGTATTTTATGATGAAAAAATTTATCTACTACTTGTCGACTTCAAAAATAAGCTTTAAAATGAATCGAGTATTGTTTATTATTTTGACAAAAGATATATTTAAATATATTTTATTTGTCAACAAAAACACGGAAAACTACAAAAAGTGACCTTTTTGTTTTGAAAATATTTTTTAAATAATTTGTGAAAAAAGGCAAAAAAAGAAGTGTTATTTCGAGTTATTCACTTTTTTAAGTGGTATTATTGTACCTTAAAAAGCAACAGTTATAAAAGAATAAAATACCATTTTTGATACACATTAAAATTCAACTTTATTTTTTTAAAAATATATTTTATTTATTTTAAGATGTTAAAATTTAACATGTTAAAAAAACAAACCTAAACAATCAAATTAAAACATTTGTTCAAATATGTTTCAAAAATAAAAAGTTTTGTTAATCAGTAGTAGTAATATTAACACACACCATATGCCAGTCTATTTACCGCAATTGGCATTCACCGCGTGCCTTAGTAGTCTATTCACACCAAAGTCACTGATGAAAGCCAAATGCAAGTAAAGACAGTATACAAAAATAATAATGAATGATTGATAAAAGTAATATCCCTAAAATAAGCAACATTTATAAAAATCAATGGCAACAATAAAGAGAATTGTTACTTGTTTTTTTAAAATTTAAAATTAGATAAAATTTGTTTCATCCGAGGGAAAAAGAAGAAGAAGAAGTCTTGACGCATTTATTTCTTCTTCTTCAAGAAAACAGTGCCGGAAGAACAATGTTCTTCTTCTTCTTTTTTTTATTTTTATTTTTCTTATTTCTTTTGGTCAATGTTTGATTGGGTTTGTTTGAAGAGCATTACTAAAAGCAAAGCACCATGAGATGAGATGAGATGTGGAAAAACGAAAAGCGGCATTTATAGTGCAATGTTTAGTCGAAGACGAAGGGTTTATATAGTCTCACTCTCTCAATTTTTTTGTTTTCGCTTTCAATATACTACTACTTCTGCTAAAAGACTCACCAGGTCCAATTAGAATATACACTACTTGCTTATTGAGGCGGAGATTTCAGCTTATGATTTTCTTTTCGTTTTTAATAATATAAAAAAAAGCAGGCAGGTGGTAGCTTCTCTACTACTACTACTCCTCACCTAAAACAGCAAGGCCTTATAAAATAAAAATATAATAATCATCATACTATACCTTAAAATTAATTGTACTGCCTTTCCTTTTTTTAATACTCATTGATTAAATAAAGCTAAAAAATGGCGAATACGTTTTGGCAAAGCAGTAAAATAAAAGGATTAGCAGTTAAAATTGAAACCTAAAAAAGGGCAGTAAAACTTTCGAAGCAGCTGCGTAACGAAACAATTTTTTTTGGCATAAAATCACATTCATTTTAATTATAAAATTCATCTATTTAAGCTTTATTACTACAGTTTTTATAGGCATTGTTTTGCATAATAATAAAACCAATATATTAAAAATGCCAAAAGAAATAATTTTGACATATTTATAAACATAAAAGCGCATTTGACACGGTTATTTATTTATTTACGCAACGGCGACGACTGCTTTCTGATGCTTGCAACTAAAAAAAGTGACTATCCTTTTACCACTTATAAAATTTAAAGAGCTGTAAAAAAGTAGTAGTAATATAATTATATTTTATAAAACTAAAAATTAAAAAAGTAGCTGAAAGAAGAGAGATAGAAAAGCCATAAATGCAGAAAAAGAAATGAAAAACAAAAAATTCTTTTTTTATCTTTTAACACAAAAACTAGCTTTTTGAAAACTATTCAAGCAACTCTCCATTGACATTCAAAAAAGGCTTGACTGCCAAAAAGCTAAGTAAAAAAAATGAAGGGAAAGAGAGAAAAAGAAGAAGAAATTGAATGAGCGGCGCGAGAAATATTTTCTCCCTCTGTCGTTGGTTATTTTTCGATGGCACATGAAGAAGAAGAAGGAGAAAAAAACCCGATAGCAAATTCGTAAAGCTGTCAACGAGGTCCATGCAACGGCACCAAGTGCGCACTCATCGACCGACTAGCTTTAAACAAGTCGCAACGACATGAAAAAAAAAAATAAGACTAGAAGTAGAAGAAGAAGAAGGAGTAAAAGAAGCAGTAGTAGCCGCATCAGCAGCTAAAAAAGCAATAGCCTTCCCTCATACTTTTTTTTATCCTTCTGCTAACTTGGGGTATTTGTAACATTACGGGACATCGACATTGGCATGAAAGAAAAAAAACCCGTAAAAGGTCTACGGAAGCAAGCAAGTCTTGTTGTATGAGCTTCCCGACAACAACAAAAAAATATACATATAAGTCAGTGTGCCAGTTTAGTATCAAAAGAAAGAGAGAAAGAAGGAAAGAAAAGTGAGTTTGTCTGAACTGAGTGAAGTTTAGCACGCAATGCAATGGCCTCTTAAAGATTCTTACTTTTTTTTTATTTTTTAAGCTTCTAAAAGATGAACAACATTGTCACAAGCTTCATTGGCACTGTCTGGTGCAGAAAAAAAAGGCTAGAAAGGAAAGCTGTTTTCGGGAAGGGTAGTCTCTCTCTTTTTTTCATTCTCTCGGTCCTGTCACCATTATATACGCTTAAAAGGGGATAAAGCTATCTCGTATTTAGTCTCCTACAGTAATTATGATAAAAGAAATGGATGATGGCTAGTTTAAGCATATATTTTTCAGATTATTGAAAAATGAAAAAAAGCCATAAAAGTGTCAAAGCTTCTTACATTTTTTGCTATTTTTACCTTTTGTCACTTTATATTTTTAATAAATATAAATTGTAAACCAAAATACAAAACAATGCAAAATTCCATAGAAGATTATTGTTATTAATCATTTTCGAACCCTTAAATGTCAAAAGAAGAATATTCTTTTTTCATTCTTTTTTTAACTTACAATCCCGAAAAAAAGAAGAGAGAATTCTAAAATAAACTGTTGTGACAAATGCGGGAGTGCTTTGGGCCTAAAAATAATAAACAATATAAAACCGTTGATTTTTATATATAAACTGCAGCTAATATTAGTCTACAATTCTTTGTTCCTCTGATAAATGCCTTGGATGAAAAGAAAATAAGTAGTGTAAGAAGAAGAAAACGATTATATATATTTTTTTTTGAAAAATTTGGATAGTAGAAAAACCTTTTGGATGGCAATATTTTTTCATATCTAAATAAATGTCATCTACGGAAGAAGACGAAGAAGAAGAAGAATAAAATAAATGAAAATTATTGAACTGGCATCGATCCAAATCCCACCGAGCGGTCCCATTGGTGGTGCAGTCTTTCTTCCTCTTTCCTTTTTGCTGCTTCTTGCAAACATTTAATTCATGGCATTTGCCGACGACGACAACGGCGACAAGCGTGACCATCTGCTACTCAAAAATAAAAGAAAAAAAAATATATAAAAAATGCTCGACCTCTGAAAATAAGTTGAAGACAGTATTTGAAAGGGTATAATAGAAGACGACGACGGCAAAAATTGAAGTGGCTACTAAAAATGGGTGTGGCATGTTTCAACTTGAATATATTATACATGTTTGAAACAATAAAAATGCCGTTGGCAAATTGAAATTGAAAACAAACTTCTTCGTTCTTTTTCTTTTTCTGCATCAAAAGTGTTAAATCCATTATAATATAGAATAAAAAGAAATATATGGGATGGAGAAAAAAAACTGACAAAAAAAGAAAAAGTTTAGCCCTCTTTTATACCATATTACACAAGCAAGCAAGCCGCAGCAGCTTCATGGATTCTGATGAAGATTTTAAACAGCTCGCTAGAGAGGAGATTGCTTTATTTGGTGTGTTTTTAACATGCGTCTTTCCCTCTTTCTTCTTTCCTGTTTTAAAAGACATAAAAACCAACACTCTTTTATTTTTTTTCTTCCTGTCTTACTTTTTTTTCTTTCCTTTTTTTGCACCACCAATTTATGAGAAGGAGAAGACATCGAAGATAAGCGCGCAGATGGTCAGTTTTCGGCACCTATTTATTCCACTTCCTTCCATTTTTGTACAAAAAAACTGGCAAACTCATTTCTTTTTTTCATTTAAATAAGCAATATATAAAAAAGAGCATTTTGTTTTAGACTCTCTTCCATTTCATTTATCCAAATCCTAGACAAAAAAAGAGTAAGGGACTTTTAGATATCTTAAATATCTTAAAGGGAGCGGCCGGGATAGAAGAAATAGATTTTTGTTAGTCCATGTGGTCCCAGCCCGAAAGCTCTCTACTAATCAAGTGAAAAAATTTTTTTTGGAGAAATAAATTTTTTTTTACTCGATTAGTAGAGAGCTTTCGGGCTGGGACCACATGGACTAACAAAAATCTATTTCTTCTATCCCGGCCGCTCCCTTTAAATACTTTGTGTGAAACAAAAACGAATAATTTGTTACAAACTTTATTTTTTTTTTTGAAAACCAAGTGTATAGGCACAAGATAGTTTCTTTTAGAAAAAATCGTAACAACAACTGTGAGCAATAATGACAATGCACTTTCAAACATCACAGATAAAAAGATGAAAAGAACCGAAAAAAAAAGAAACATACATAACAATGACCAGGCAAAAAAAGAAGGAGAAAAAGAATTAATTAATAATTTAATTAAATAATTCTTTACAAGATACAAAGAAAAAAAAAGAGATACTTAAAAAAATATAAACAGCAAAAAAATAATGTTAACCGCTACTTCATAAAATTTTTTTTGTTCATTTGATTCTTCTTTTTTTTAAAAAATAAACAAAAAAAGGTCATGGCATTTTTTGAAAAAAGCGGTGAAAGAAAGAAGAAATAAAAAGCGAGCCCGTTACAATAGAAATGAGATAACTAAACACTCAATCATCCATCAACTATGAAAATCTTCAATTTTTTTTAAAAAATATAAACAGATTAAAATTATCGTCTATCATTTGGTACTCGAACAGGCTCTTCTGGAAGTGTAAGATTTTGATTCATAATATCATGGGTATGTTCATAATGTTTAATTTGATCAAAAATTAATCCTAAAAAATTTTATTTTTGAATTGAAACGTTCAAGAAGCTTAAGAAGTGAAAACGTACTTTTCCATTCTTCAACACTATGTTCACTAAGTTCAACAGTTGTATCATATCTTGAAACGGCAGCACCTTCAACTTCATTTCTATCAAACCATAAATAAACATATGGATGTCTAATTGCATCATGAATGGTGATACGGTAGTTTGGATCAACAATTAACATTTTTGAAATTAAATCTCTTGCCATTGAAGCTAAAAAGATAGTTTTAAAAACTTTGAAATAAATAAAAAAACACCCGATTATTACCTGTTAAACGGCTTTCAACAACGGCTGGAAAGATTGAACTTGGAAAAACGGTATTCCATGGCTTTGGTGGGCAATATGGACGATTTTCAACATAATTTTTAACAGTCGGCTGTAATTTATCACAAAATTCACCATTTGGTGTTCCAACAATTTCAATAATTTTAGTCCATTGATCGATATGATCACTTCCAGGGAATAAAACTCGACCTTTTATAAGTTCAGCAAAGATACAACCAATTGACCAAACATCAACTAAAAAAGATTTTTTGTTGTAAAAAAGCAATCTGTGATTAAGAGAAGGGTAAAACGAACCATTTGCATTATATCCAATTCCAAGGATAACTTCTGGAGCCCGATAATATCGTGTAACAACATATGGCGTTAACATAGCTGTTTCTCTTTCTTTTGTACGAGCAAGACCAAAATCAAGAATTTTTAATTGACATCGAAGATTTACAACAATATTACTAGGTTTTAAATCCTAAAAAATGCAAAAAAAATTTTCTATGCATTAATAAATATACCATTAAAAGCTCATACTCTATGAATAATTCCAGATTTATGAAGATGATGAATACCGCAAAGCATTTGATATAAAAGGAAAGACATTCGTTCGTGATCAAGTTCCATTTGAATAACTTGACAAAGATTTGCATCCATATATTCCATAACTAAATAAATATCGCTAAATTCTTGTACATTATCTTGTGGAGTGTATGCATTTAATAATTTGATAATCTGTAATATTTACCGTAATCCCATTGAATGAAAAAAGGCTTTTAAGCTTACATTTCGATGATTTACAAGATTCATAATAACAAATTCACGATATGCTCGTTTTGCATGTGTCACATTTGAAAATGGACGAGTTAATTTTTTGATTGCAACTTTTTGATTTGCAACATTATCAAATGCCCCTCTAAAAAGAAATTTTTAAATTAAATGCTTTTTATGGCGTGTTTATAACATACAAAACAAGGCCTTGAGCACCCGAACCAATAACAAATAAATCTCTGTAACGATTAAGAATACTGAGTCGTGTATCCGAGAATACTGTTTCGAAAAATCTTTCAGATTGTTGAACCTCCATTGATGAAGTTGAAGGATTGTTGTTTTGTGAATAATAACTTGATCTAAAATTTATAATTGTCACTTGCAAAATATTTTAACCTTTCAGAAATATTAATAAATGCTTAATTTTTTTAAAGAAGTGTTTAGTTTTTGAAAAAAAAATTAATTATTTTAAAATACGGTATTTGTTTTTCAAAAATGGGGTAAATTCCAAAAGAATAAAACGCCAATTTTAATATCACAATTTTTTAGAAATTTTAAAAAAGCATTTCTGTTCAAAAAAAATAAACTAACGTTTTAGCAACTGTTTGAAGATTACTCGTGCTTGGACAGCTATCAAGTGATACAACTTCTAATTCTGCAACGGTTGAAGAAGCTCGATCTTCGTTGGTTGTACTTAACCACTGTGAAACGGAATCAAAGAAAGAACTAAGATGTCCCTTTGTCTCACGAAATATTGAACCAATTGATGATGCAGAAGATTGTTGTGAAGCAGCTGATGATACTCCAACAGTAAGCTTTTTCGCCGTCGCACTACTTGTTATTAGCGCAGACGGCGATGGGATCGGTTCTCCTTGTCTTCGCTGATTATTTCCGTCCGATGAATTATAATCGGTTAAAGGGGAAGACAGGGAAGCGTTTGAAGATGATGTCGTTGAAGCAGGAGTAAAATTTGAATCACCTGGTTTACTATAACTTCCAGTAATAAACCGTCGAGAATTATTTGGTGGCGGTTTTCTCGATAATTGTGCAGAGGAGGAGGATGATGATGATGGATTTGTAGTTGTTTGGGCCAAAGCAAATTGACAATCACTTTGGTGTACTGAAATTGAAAGGGGATTCATTAAAAAAGATAGACAAAAGCTTGGAATAAGAAAAATATCAAAAGAAAAAAATAATACACAACCAATTTGACAACATTAATTTTTTTTACGCGAATAATACAAAAGTTTATAGTAAAAAAGGGGTAATAGAAAAATCAAAATATTTTTTACTCTTTTTTTTAAAAGGGTAAATTCTGTCAAATAAAAGTGGGAAACTAAATCTCCTAAAAAATATTTATACAACAACAACCACGAAGTACAAAAAAACGATATCGACGACATACAAAACGTGATCCACCTGAGCTGGGACCGCTTGACTCGCGGTGCATTTTCCAAGTCTTTTTTCAGACTCTCAAATGTTTTTTTGTTCTGCTACTTTTTTTCCACACCAGGCTAGTAGAGTAGCAATAAGTATATTCGTTGTTGCCGTTGTTGAAAATGGAAGGGTTCTGGACCAAAATATTATAAAATAATAATATTCAAAAAAAGTTTTTTTTATATATTTATTATTTCAAAATAGATGGTATCCCTAGCAAACGAAAATAAGCAAAGTGTTTTTTTATCTCTTTTTTTTATCGATGAAAAGCCTCTCAAATAATAAAGCCACTGTGTTGAATGGTGTGGCACAAATTTTTCCCGACAATGACGGCAAAAAAAGCTGCAAAATAAACATTGATTTTTAACAAATTTATCTTTTTTGGTATAAAAAAACATAAATTAAATAGCATATATATATAGAAAAAAAGCGTTTGAATCACTAACAAAATATATATAAAACGAGCACAATTAGCAAGCATTTTGGAGGAAAAGTGGAAAAGAGAGAGCGAGAGGGGATGGAATGGCTCGATAATGATGATGATGATAATAGATTAAAAAGGCACATTTCTTTGAGATAATATGTGAAGCGTAAAAAAGTTTGGAAAAATAACACAAATTTTTTAATTACTCATAATGCAATTGAAACGGAGGTAGTAGTAATAGCTTTAAAAAAAAGATTTCTCGAAAAAGAAAGACGACAGCGCGATGTCTGACAAAAATAATGAATGTACAGAAAAAAAATTATTTCATGAAGATAAAAAAAATTGCGTAAACAAATTTTTTTAAAGGCTTTGAAAAAAATGATGAGTTAAAAATGTTGTTAACTTTAAAAAGAAAGAAAAAAAAGCAAAAATAGTTCCATCATTTTTTTTTGTTCAAAATCTTTAGGGAATTTCGGTATCTAAAGTCTTTGACGTGGTTTTTAAAATATCTCATTTATCCTTAGAAAAAGGAAGGAGACAGTAGTCAAAAAATTGCCAAGGGATAAATGTACAAACGCTTATTAATAAACGGAAAAAACAATTATAAAAAAAGGAGGGTTTAGATTACGATGTTGCAGAAAAAAATTGAGCGAAAGAGAGAAAATAAAATTCAAAAGACAAATTTTTTTGAGTTTAAGAAAAACAAGAAAAAAGATGAGAGTGAACGAATATATATGAGAAAAACAACATTGAGTCATCACCGACGATAAGCAAAAAAAATCAACGAAAAATCAGTAGTAATAAATTGATTTAAAACTGAATCGATCAACTGACACACAACAAGTGATTATTATTCACTCAAAAAAGAGCGGAATCAAATATTTCAACAAATTTATGAATATTCAGGGGATATAAATCGTTTGAATTGAACAAGGGAAAAATGGATGTAAAATTGAGTAGTCATTGACCTATTGATTGAGAAAACATAGAGAAAAAAAATAGACACCACGTAAAGAGATAAAAGAGAAAAAAAATAATGTTGAAGAACCGCCACCCAAAAGATGCGATTGATTGTCATCAAAATGTACACAAAAAATCATCGGGGTTCAGCTGAGCAGAGAAAGGAAGAAAAAGAGTAAAAAAAACAATATCACACTTTTCCAAGTGCGTAAAAAAAGTTTTCCAAAAGGATTATGAAAAAAAAAGTTTTTGATGGAAAAATAGCATTATTTTTTTTTTCACTAAAATAGCTGTCGTCCATCTAGTCTATGGCATGTGAACTTTTGTAAAATAATAGAAAAAATACTTTTTCTCTAAAACAATCATCACGAGGAAAAAAGAGAGAAAGAAAGAGACGTATATGTTATCTATCTTTCATAACATATTTTTTACAATAATCACAAAAAAAGGAATATGAAACAAGAAGAAAAAAAAGTGAAAAATAAAAACGAAAGAACAGGAACAACAAAAAAAATTGCTAAAATGTTGTAAACATTGCAAACAATAAAAAATCAGTTTTCTCATATTTTAAAAAAAAGAGTTTTGATGAATAAAAGCACCACTTTTTTTCAGACAATCAAAAAAAAAGTCACTAAAAATTATTTGTTTTTTTTAACTGAGTTTTTTATTTTGCAATTAAAAAATAAAATAAAATGTTAATTGGAAAAAGAATAGAAAGGGAAACAAAAAAAAACAAAAGAAAAAAAACTATTGCACGAAGATGTTTATAGTATTTTTTGCTCTTTATTTTTCTAGAGGACAACGGCAAGAAAAATAATGATGTAAAAAAGAGATATTTAATCGGTTTAAACCTTCCCTTTCTTTTCCCTTTTTTTATGATTAAAAGATACAAAAGTGTTACTCAAAAAAGGATGTCGATTACACAAAAAAAATTTTTTCTTTTTATATTTAAAAAGACCTTCTGTGTGTGTTGCCATTTTCATTCATGTTGGTAGAAGAAGAAGAGTCTTCACAACACCAAAAAAGAACCCAAGGCATAGCCCATGCAATAGAGGGAAAGCCAGGATGTGACTAGGGAAAAGAAAAAGAAGAAAAAAGTACACTTTTGTGGTTATAAAAATATATGCATGTATATGGGAGAGAGAGAGAAAGAAAGAAGTGAAGACTCCCAGCATTTTTGTGGAAGCACAATCGTACATACATTGCATATAAAAATTTCTTTTTATAAACGTCAATATACAACAGAGAAATAAAGAAGAAGAAACAAAAAAAGAAGGAAAATAAAATAGTTGTTCACCAACTATAGCATATTTCAAACTGCGCAACTCTCTAATATATTACGAGATGCATTCTCGTTCGGTCGTCGTCGGTCAACTTTTTTTCTTTCCTGCTGTCAGCTGCTACTTCTTTCTATATTACTACTACTACTGCTTCAGCCGCAGCAGCAGCTCATGTTTAAACAGAGAGAAACTCTCTTTGTCGGACAGACAGGAAAAATAAAAGAAGAAAATCCGTCAAAGGAAAGAAAAAATACCCTCATTTTTATGAGGACAAACAATTTTTTACTCAGCGAGCCCCTTGAGATGTTGTACTAACTTTCCGCATCCTGCAGAAGTTAAAAAAAAATAAATAAACGAAAAAAATGATAAAAAAAGAGAAAAAACTTTCTCTTGTTACAAACCATTTTTTATTTCCTGATTGGTTTTCCACGAGTTCTTCTGAGGTGGGAAATGGATGGAATTTCTTCTTTCTTTTTTTTGTTAAAAAAAGTTTAAGTATAGCTTTAAGAAAGAAAATGAAGCAAATTGTTGCAAATGGAAAGCATCTTTTAAAGCTGGGTCATAAAAAGATATTTCTTTTCTTCTTAAAAGAAAATTTTATTATATTGCAATATATTAAATGTGATATCTTGATATCATTTTTTTGTTCGTTTAATCTTCTTCATTTATTAAGTTTATATGGTTGCGTTTAAGCATAGATTAAAACAATATTTTTTTGTTTCATTTTCAATTTTGATGACGATGTTTATAAAAGGAAAGAATAAAGCAAAGAGAAAAAAAGCCATACAAGTGTGAAGCTTATGTCGTCTGCTGCTTCTGCCACCGCCGGCATGCTTCTTTTTTTCCCCTCAATCTGATGGGCGCAACAACAGCGTATTTTACGCAAATGAAGCTGCTTTAAAATAGTAAAAAAAAGTTGTTATGTTAAGCAAAAACGAAGACCATTTTCTTAAAATAAAGAATAGAAAAAAAATAAAGAAGAGAAAAAACGGAAACAACAAAATTGCTAAAATTCAGTAGCTTTTGAAGACGAAAAAGAAGAAGTAAAGTTGAAGAAAGAAAGTTTAAAGCGTTTTTTCCCTTCTTCTACAAAACGTTTTCTTTCTTTTTTTCTTTGACATTGGTGATAAAAAGGGTAATTGTGTTTCAGAAAAGCATGTGTGAAAGAGGAAAATAAATGAAGGAAGAAGAAAAAGAAAAAACACATCAAAGAATCAAACATTTAAAAAATATCTCTTTCCAAAGAAAATCCTAAACGGGACCAAAAAAAGAATTAAACAAAACATCTACAGTATCCAACACTTAAAAAGTTAACCAAAAACAATGCAACATTCAAAAGAGCAAATACATTCGCCGAATTTTCCATAGATCGATGTGAAAATATTTTGAAGTTTATGAAAAAAGTGCATGCAAAAATTGTCATAAATAAATTAGCAATGATTTCCACGATAATCAATAACAAAAAAATATAATAATTTTGTTTTTAAAGTTTTTAGTTGATGTCATTCAAAATACTGTAATAATCATGTTTTCACTTTTTTTCAGCTTTATTAAGCCTTAATACGGCGGAATTATGAATTTCGACGCATATATCCGATTTTTTTTGTTTTTAACAGTGTGACTTGTACAATGACAGAAAAAATTTCTGTGTTAATCTTTTCATAATCAAGTGCATGAAAAAAACATAAAACAAAATGCGTAATAAAAGTTTTTGATTTATTTTGTTTTTTTCCACAAATATTTTTTAATGTGCTTTTTTAGTTCGTTAAAAAACAGATGAATTTTTTGATATTATTTGTTTTATTCCTTCCTTCTTTGTTTTTTTTATATATAAATCAAAAACAATCATTTGTTTACTCATTTGTTTTTAACGTTTTGTATTAAGTAAAATTTTGTCATGCCTAAGATCATCAACTTTTTGAACGTGTTTTTTTTCAAAGACATTACTCTTTCATGTCTCCGACAAACCCCTTTCAATCGGAGCTTCGGATTAAATATTCTTGGACTTTTTTTTAGCGATCTCCCTAAAAAAAGGTTATTACTTCAAGAAAAATTGACCTTTTTTCTTTGGGTTAAAAAAACTTTGAAAAACCTTTTTATTTCCAAAAAAGAACGAACGATGGAAAAAATTACTAAAGATAGGAAATTCCCAAATGTATTTGATTAGGCAATATATATGATTTGACGTGTTATCAAATTCTAGTTTCTTTTTTTATTTCAGTTCGATCTTCATCTTTTTTGTCTTCTGTTAACGGTAGGGTGGAGAAAAAGAGAGACAAAATCATGGTTGATCAAAGAAGAAAAAAAGAAGTATTTTGACCTTATATGTTTAGAGTAATATTTTTTTTAAACATATGTTAATTGAAAGTTCTTGTAATATAAAATGTCTCGTTATTAGTGTTGATCAAAAAATACAATTATTACTTTTGTTTAATTCATACCCTTTTTTTAGAATTTTAAATTTCAATGACCCCAACATTTAAAGGTAAAACAATACCAACATTAAATACAGTTCGAACATCAGCTTCAATGGAAAGTAATGGAAATGAAAGTACTTGCAGTGATAAACTTGGATTTGATGATGTAATTGTTAGATATTTGGGTCAATTTGGAAGATATCAAAGATACATATTTTTCTTGGTATGCATTCCAACAATTATTACATCAATGGATTCATTATCATGGACATTCAGTGGAGCAAAAGCTAATCACAGGTTGCTTTAAAGTTTTAGCTTTCAAAAAATAATTTGTTCTAAATTAAATACAGATGTAAAGGAATCACAGAAGCAAATAACGCAGATTATTGGAATCCTTCTGTAATATCAATGTATCATAGACAAAATTGCTCGTTATCAGAACACCCGAATCTAAAAGAATGTCCCTTTGAAGAATGTACTCTTGGGGACTCAAAAACCTGTCCAAATGGTCATATTTATGATACATCAAGCAGTAGTTACTCGGCTATACAACGGGTATTATTAATTTTTATTAAATTATTTAAACTCAACATGTTTTACAGTGGGATATTGTATGTGATAAATCCGTTTTACGAGCAGTTATTCAATCAATGTATTATGTTGGACAAATGATTGGATCACTTACGTTTGGATTTCTTGGTGATCGAATTGGACGTAAAAAAGTATTTTTTATTGCTCTTGTTGTTCAATTTGTTTCTGGTTTTGGAATGGCACTCTCACCACATTGGTCAATTTATGCTTTAAGTAGGCTGGGAGTTGGTATTGCACATCCTGGAATATTTGTTATTGCGGTTGTAATTGGTGTAGAATTAATTGGCCCAAAATATCGTCGATTATCAAGTGTTCTCGCATCAGTATTTTGGTCTTCAGGGCAAATTGTTCTTGGTATTCTTGCTTATAATGTAAGAGATTACCGTTTCCTTCATGCATGTATTGCTTTTCCTGCACTTTTATTTGTTTCTTATTGGTGGTATGTTTTTATGAAACAACATTTATTTCATCCAATTTTAAATCATTTCAGGATTATTCCTGAATCAGCTCGTTGGTTAGTTGCTCATAAAAAATATAAAGAAGCTGACGAAGTGTTAAGACATGCATCAAAAATGAATGGAACATATTTACCCACAAATTGGTATGAACATCTTGTCACTGAAGATTTGATAAATAATCGTGAAGATCAACATCACAATTTTTCTGATTTAATTAAAACTCCAACAATTCGAAAACGAGCTTTAGCTTCATTTTTCTGCTGGTATGCTCTTTAAATCTATGCTACAATTCTGTAAACTTTAACAATTTTAGGCCAGTTTGTTCAATGCTGTATTACGGTATTTCAATGAATACAAATTTTCTTGGTGGTGATTTGTATTTAACATTTATTTTTGGAGGATTATCTGAATTTCCTGCTCTTATTTTAACTGGTCTTTTAGTTGATAGAGTTGGAAGAAAACCGGTATTAATTGGAAGCTTAATTACTGCTGCCTGTGCAATGCTATCTAGTATTGTGTTAGATGGTGAAGGTCAGTGTCTTTAACGTTGTTTCGTATGTGTAAAGTGCTTTTTTCAGTATATCCAGCTATTGGAATTACACAATCATTGCTTTCAAAATCAGCTTTAGCATGTACATATTCAACATTATACATTTTTACGCCAGAACTTTTTCCTACCGTAATTAGGAATACTGCAATGGGAGCATGTTCAACGATTGCAAGAATAGGAGCCATTACAGCTTCATATGTTGCAATGTGGCTTGTTGATTCCTTTGGAAAAATGATTATGGTATTACCCTTTGCAGCTCTTGCAATTCTTGCTTCATTAACAATTTTATTTTGTCTACCAGAAACTACCGGAAAAGAATTACACGAAACAATAGAAGATGTGGAAAAAGAGGATTGATTGACATATGTCAGACCATTCTATTTTATTACAGAAAAAAAAGATAGAAACTTCTTTTCTTCTTTTATCAAATAGTTTTATAAAAAACAGACTATAAATTAATATTGCAATAATTTATAATTTAACATGTTTAAAAGATAAATGTTTATTTCTTTTGTTGTTTAATCAATCAAAAATATTTTGATAAAAGTTTTTTTGATGATTTGTGTCTTCAATATGTCATTTTCAAACATGTATTTAAAAATTATAAAAGTATACTGTAACTTTTTTTTTGAAAATTCATTGTTGCAGTTTTTATTTGTTTATTTTGTTAAGTTAAAATGTGTAATAAGGAACTGATTCAATAAAGTGTGACGATAAAAAAAATCATAAAACTAATGTTATTGTAACTAAAAATATAATAGTGTAATTTAAAAAGATCTTGATGTTACTTAAAATATTGACTAGTAGTTTCGATTTTTTACTACAAAGTACATGTGTTTTGAATAACTTGATACAGCTTTCTTTGGTATACTGTAAAAGAACTGTTGATATTTTTTTTAAATTTACTGACCTTCAAAATAAAATTTTATTAAAGAAATCCGTTTTGCCGAATAATATATTCACATTAATAATAATGCATCACAAAAAATACTATAATTTTATAAAAGCAATAAAAAAATAACTTTAGAAGGTTTGAATCATTGTGAATTTAATATGTTTTAATTGCACAAATTTAATCTTTATTAATTTGGTTTTTTTTATTGATAATTATTAATTTATATTAACACACTGTGCTTGCAAGGGTACACCCATGTATCCATTGAATTACACGAGCATTCTTTTCAATCATTGACACCGGTTTTGACGCAACATTTGTAGATTTTTGTTTTTGTTCCGCATCGCTTTCATTGCAATCTTTGGTTTCTTGCTCCATTTCATTTCTATCTAATTGAACTTTGTTATCTGTGATAGATGTAAAATTGGAATCAACGGATGAAATACTTTGAGATTGAGAATCTTCAACATCATTTAGCCTTGTTTCAGATGTTGAATCAGTAGTTGATGGTAAACCACAACGATCAAAAAATTTATTTATCTTTTTAAAGTCATGATTATTTGAGATATTGACTGGCTTTGGAGCAATTGGTGGAGGAACGGTTGGTCGAGCAGTAGTAATAGCTTGTTGTTGAGGGGAATTTCTAAAATATCAAACATTTTCCATTTACAAAAAACACATTTACAATACCTTTGATGAGTTCCAGAATAACTATCCCATCGTTTAATTCGTTCTTCAAAATCTTTGTCAACATGCTTAATTGCAGATTCATCAATTTCAACTTCAGAACCAATAATGCTACAATCATGTGCCCCAGAATCTTTTGAAGCTGTTGGAGATGATAGTGTATGTTTATTGATTGCATTTTGAGTTTGAAATTCAGCAACAGAGGGATTTGAGAGTGAAGTGCCTGATGCTGTCCCGGCGCCAGAAGTTGTTCCAGGAGAATGAAAATTGCTTAATCGGGATGGTGTAGTTGATGATTGACTTCGAACAACTTTAAATGCTGAATCTGGAGACCTTATTGGAATTGGTTTTATCCTAAAATTTTCTAATGCTACACAAATTATCAAACGCTGCAAAAAACATACAATTTTGGCAGTATTGTAGTTTGACTAGAATTTTTAGCACCCATTACTGTTACGGTAAGCTGATGAGGTTTTACAGGAATTCGAATTCTTTGCGGAATATGTTTAATTGGTTGAAGCATTGTTGACGTCAATGGACCATACCATGAAGTTGTCATTAAATCTTCAGTTTTTGATGGAAAATTTGATTCAAAATAGGGGTCAAATGAAGAACAACAAATACTATTATTCATGAGATTTGGGGTGCTTAAAGCATTGGATAAATTATATGAAGGATTTTCAGAAGATGAAATTGATTCAAACGGAATAAAAGCTGAGGGTGAATGATATGATGTCGTCATATTAATTCGTTGACGGGGTGGAGGAATTGGTCGAGAGGTGTTACATTTTTGTAACGATCGTCGAGGAGGTGGAATCGGTCGAGGTGGTAATTCTGGATTCGTTGAAGTAGAAGCAATATCAGGCTGAATTTGAAGTCTAAAAAATCGGGATTTTGTGTACAAAGTACAGTATGAATATGAAAAAGTATACTTTTGTTTTTCTCGAATTTTTTCACTTTTTGGTGGACGAGGTGGTGTTCGAATAACCGGTTCAAAGGCACTTGTTGCACTTGTACTAAATGATTGCATTCGATTTGGAAGTTCCGTGGAACCAGTAATACAAAAGGCCGTGCCAAAAGTCGTTGGAGAACAAAAACTTTGTGTTACTCGAAGTGCGGTAGATGGAATTGGATATTTTATGGATGGCCGTTTACGCAATTCAGAAACAATTTGTTCCATTTCTTCTTCACTTGATGATTTAAATAGTCGTGGAGTTGAGAGATCTATACTACCATTTAATTATAAAAATTCGCAATTAATTTTTTTTTCATCTTCCAAAAAAACTCACCTATTTTATTTTCTTTTAACTCTCTGGTTTTAACGTAATACTTTTTTGTTTCTTCTAAAATTTCTGCAGCAGATTTGCCATCGTAAAATGAATCCACTAACATGGTTGCAAACAAAAGCAACCGAAGAAGAAAAAAATGAAATTCTCTTTTTTCTTGCCAAAATTGCCTCCTACTTTTTTTTTCACACGTTTTTGTCTAAAATAAGGACAAATTTTATTTTGAGTGAAATTTGTACGTTATTTATTTGAGCGTGAAATCGGTGTATTACGTTATGAAATTTAGTTTTGCAAAGAGACAAGTTTTGATTGAGCCATAACAAAATATATAAAAGCTCCACGTAAAAAAATCACGGTTAATAAATGATTATTAAAAAGATAATAACAGGGTTTTGGGGAGGGAGATAGAATGAAAACAAAAATAGAAGCCTTCTAAAAAAAGGGGTTAAAGAGGTGTAAATAATGGTTTTGAACAAACAAAATTATAGAATTTTAGGAGAATTGTAAAAAATGCAAAACTTGTTTCAACATCTAAAGGTGTAAAAAAAAGTAAAAGAAGGACTATCCTTGAGATGTACATGAAAATATCTTTTAAGAATATACAATCTGCTTAAAACATATTATTTTTCATTTCTATTAATCAAGTTTCTGTTTACTACATAAAAATATACACTTATTTAGCTTTTAAAAATACACTAATGAAGCGCGAAAACAAGAAGCAGCAGCAAAAAAAGAGAAAGAGGAAATTTGCATAAACAAACGACGGAAATGATGCTGCATTCTCATTGACAGATAGATGACGGAAAACGAAAGCAACACACTTTTTTCTTCGGGTCTTTGTTTTGTTTAATGCGTTTGTCAAAAAAAATTGAAAACGGATTTGGCAGATCGCATTGCCGACGACTGCTAAACTGTTTCCGCTTGTTATTAAAGTATACAATAAAAAAAGAGGAAGAAAAAAAGGAAAGATGAAAACAAAATGTCACAATCGTTTTTCAAAGAAATATTACATAACCGAAAAATTTAGTTATTGTTTTTGTATCTCTCTTTTTTCTGAGGACAAAACCAATGAATAAATGATTCCCAAGTGAATCTTAACAAAGAAATCAAAAAATAAGCAAGATGGGAAGAAGAAGAAACAACTACTACAACACATATCAAGCAACACTTGAGATTCACTTCAAAAGATGTCGAAAAATGATTAATTCTTTTTTTTTTTATTTGTTTCAGGAAAAAAATGAAGACACATTGAGGTCGCGCAATTTCATTTTCCGCCATAGTCCATCATATTTAAATTTATTAAAAAAAATTTAAAATTAACGTTACAAAAAAATATAGTGCAATCTTATTAAATTTACAATGATTAGGTCAGCAAAAGAAGAAGAAGAAGAAGTTATGATTATAAAAAATTTTTCTGAAGAAAAGTGATCTGACGATTACGAGATGCCCAAAATTATTATCAGGAATGCCTCTTTTTTCCCCCGCAATTCTCAAATATCGAAAAAAAGGTGCACAAAAACCGGAGCATTTTTTATCTATCCCTTTTTAAAAATATAGATTCTTAGGTGATGAACGGCCGCCGCAGGGTGGATAATAACAGCAATCACTTTTTGAAGGGGATAAGAGATTGAAAGAATATGAAAGAGATATAAGTGACAATAAAAAAAGAAAGAAAAAGGTAATATTTACAAACTTTTGAATCATATTTTTCAAACCTTTAATCAATTTATTAAGGAAGAATGATAGAAAGAAGGGGACAGAGAAGGACTAGTTTTCCGGAAAAAAAGGGATTCAAAGGCCTTCATAAGCAATACATTAAAAAATGACTTTTTCTTTTGACTTTTTTTTGATTGCATAAAAATGGAAGAAAAATAAAAAATTTGAACGAAGCTTATTGCGCAGTTTTTTTCTCCCTTCGAGCATGCAACAGATCTTTTTGCCTCAGGCGGTCACCAACCAAACAACTCTCTGCTCTCTACTACTAGTCCATCAGGGCCAAGGTAGTATGATTGCTTCCTCAATAAAAGAAAAAGAAGGTTCTTTAAAAATTTGTCTTTTCAAATCTGTTAAAAGCAATTCAATTTTAGACACATTTCCAGATTAGGTAAAATTACAAAAAACGAAGAAACACCATACTTTCCGGAAAATATTTTTAAAAATACAAAACATTGTTGTTTTTTTTTAAAAAAAAGGTGCAAACAAATCTTTAAAAAGTTTTTTCTATCTGTTCGCAACAAAAATGTGCGCTTCAACCGTTCCTTTTTTTCTTCCGCAAAAAAATTTGATCATCAAAAAATTAGCGTTAAAAATAAAACTTTTTACATAAGTTGAAATTCTGTCAAAAAAACGAAAGGAATGAATCAGAATATTTTAAAAGGAAATGAATGTTCGGAGGGAGGAAAATAACGTTTGAACGAAAATTCAAAAGATGCTTTTAAACATATTTTAAAAAACCCTCAGGGTCATGAAAAAATTTTTCAAGCAATTTTTGTACGAAAAACTGTAATGAAGAAAAAAACAACTGTTGATTTTAAATTTGATGAAAACATTATTACTCCGAAAAAGTATTTCTCCGATGCTTTTAAGGAATACTTTAGAAAAAGCATGATGTCATTTTGACATTGATAAAAAAAAGTATCGAAATGAAACCGAAGTATTTTTTTTTCTAAAACAGGACACAAGAAAATCAGATTTATAAAGGCATAAAAATTTGGCGTTCGATTATCTGGAACAATGTTTTCTTGTCGGAGACATAAAAAGAAAGGACAAAAAAATGTGGCTCGATTACGCTGGTCAAGAAATAAAATGTGATCCCAACAGATGGGAAAAAAGGTCATTCTTGCAAATCATTTATAGCATTTTAAAAGATTGTTTTTGGTATCAAAAAGGGCAAATAAAAAGTTCTTTTTTTTATTTGAAAAAAATCATCTTTAAAATATGTGGAACAAACAGTTTTTTCCAGGAGGAGAAAAAAACTTGTGCCTTTGAAAAGCATTGATGCAAAACAGGCAAAATTGAAAGAAGAATTTTCACACTGACAAAGTTGGCTGACCTCATCAAAAAAGGTCATAATAAAAAATAATAATAATAGTCATAAAACAGTTATGAGAGAGAAAGGGAGTGCTGTTATTTCCAATTTTCTTTTTTCGTTGCATCCTTTCAAAGTTTGTTAAGGAAATCGAGAAAAAAAAATAACATCAAAAAATTTTTGCGAAGAAGAAAAAAGAGATAGGATTTACAAGGATATTTGAAAAAAATATAAATATAAAAGCAAAGACCGAAAAAATAACAGACATGGTTCCTTTTATTTTTCTTTTATCCTTGCAAAAAATATTCATTCAAATGATTTATCTCTTAAAAAACATTTTTTTTTCATTTTACGAATGAAAAAAGAAGAAAGAAAATAACACGTTCAATCACGAAGTTGTCTTGTTCTTTTTAAGATTATCGACACTTGGTTTAGGATTTGTGTATGTATGTTTTTTTTTCACATTTCAAACGTATAAAATATTTACATCAATTCAATTGCAAAAAATGTTGTCACAATATTTACAAACCTAAAGGGATAATCTGTTGCCTCCTCGTGTTAATAAAAAAAAATAAAGATAAGCAAGACGCAAATTTCATTAAAACAAATGACGGCCAAGGTTTAACCCAAGATTAATGAATGTTCGGCAAATTCCAAAGAAATTCAATTTTTTTCAAAAAAAACTGTATTAATGATTATCCAAAAATAAAGTCATTTTTCATTGTTCGATTTTGCAAAATAAAAAATTTTAATTTAAGTGGTACTTGAAATTAAAGTGAAATAAAAAGAAGAAGCTTTTTTAAAAGTTAATTGTGCATGGTTATCAATTTTGAAAAATAAAATATATAGAACAGAGCGAGGAGCAATCTCAAGAGAAATAAACAAAAAATCTTTTCGACAAAATGGGACTTTTTTTTCCAAATATTTGTTCAAGCGTTCCATCATATTTTTAAAAAAAATATGGAGGCGATTATCATTGAAAAAAAAAAGATTTCTTTTTTCTTTTCTAATCTCTTCCGAGACAAAAGGGACAACAACAGCAAAAAACACTAATTTGCTTGGAAGGGATTAAAAAGAAAAAAATCTCCCCCGTATCAAAGAAGATACCGGTGGTGGTCATTTAAAAAAAAAGAGGGGGGAATCGGACAGGCGTGACAACCTTTGCGGATTAAAAGCGATACAAACTGATCTGCAAAATTTTTTTTCAGTTTGCAGGTCGCAGGGCGATTTGATTAATGACTTGATCGAAAGTTTATATATATATGTATATACAACAACACAATTGTCCTCATCATGTCAGAAGATAGACAAATCCTGCGATTAATCGAGTTGGCCTTAAACGTTTAGTGTAATTATCAAAAAATGGTACGAAAAAAAACGTAAAAACTAAATTTTAATGAAAAAAAAGTAAAGTTTTTTTTTAAAAAAATGTTGTTTGAAAACGTATCAAAAGGTTGAAGAAGAAGAAGGAAAAAAGTGAAAAAAGGGGAAATAAAAAAAAGCTTAAAAACAGAACTTCTAAAAGCCCACATGCGCCTTCAACAAACAACAAATATTTTAAGAAGAACGACTCTCTGTTGTTGATAAGCAAAAAGAAAATCATGTATTTTCTATAAATACTAGCTTGAATGACTAAAAAAAGGGATAACTCGGCATTCCCTTTTTTTAAACTAGTATTTTTTAAATTAAATATTCTGTAGTTTTACCCAATTATAAATTATCCAAAAAACAACTATTGCATTTTGAATTGCATTCTTTCAAGTATTCTTCTCTAGTACTTTAGTTAATACGGATGATTTAACATAATTCACCTTTTTTTAAATATATATTATTAATACTGGACATATAAGGTAAGAGAGGGAGTGAGAGGGATCATAAAGACGATGACAACCGGATTGGTGTTGATTGAACACATTTTGAAAAGATTTGTACATTTGTATATTTCCTTTTTATCGTTTCTTTTTCACTCTCTCTTCCTGGAGGGGCTTTTGATTTCCTGTACGATGATGGTTTTTTAAAGCAAAATGCGATAAATTTCATTTCAAAAATAGCCAGTCATTTGCACAAATATAATATTTTAAAAAAAGTGAGGGGAGAAAATCGGTGACAAAAGCGATTTGAAACAGGTATATAGGAAAGCGTGCGCGAGAAACCGTCAATTGACTTTTTGTCATTTTTTTAACAAATAATAATAATTGAGAGGCATTTATTTATTATATGATGGGAAAAATAAGCCTTCCTTCTTTTGTGTATTTTTTTTTTCAATAAATACAGTTATGCCCTAAATGCTGCTGGAAAGAAGATGAAAAAAAACGAAATTTTGACAAAGAATTAAAGCAATTCAGGAAAAAAGAACTTGAAAAAAGTGGTGATGGTGAAATCATAAGGTAAGCAATGTAAACGAATGACAACTTATTGTATGCCTTGTCTCTAATTTCAATAAATAAAAAAAAGAAGTTTTTGAAAAGGTGATGCAAAAAAAAAGTGAGTTGTTATTTACAAAAATATATAAGAAAAGAAAATATGAAAAGAATTGAGGGGGATATTATTTATTTGTTGCTGCGCAAAAAAAAAAGAAAGAAGGATATTGGTGATATTGTGTTGTTGCTGTGAGAGATGCTTTTAACACAATAATAAAAGAAAGTTATAAATGATTTGATTGACGCATTGAAAAAAAGGAAAGAAAAGATAAAGGAAGAAGGATTGAATTAAATAAAGTTTTGTCAAAATAAATAAAAGGCAACAAGGAAAAGCAATCCTCTTCTTCTTCTTCAAAAAAATGAAGCAGATTCAATAAAAAAATAAAAAAGAATTGCACTTAAAAAGTTTTGAATCAACCACATTTTTTCAAGGATCTTTTCTTTTTTGAGGCAACCAGTCGGTAGTTTTTTACATTTTAGAAGAAAAAAATATAAATCGAAAAATGCGTTACTCAATTCATTTGTCAATCATTTCAAGAAAAGGTGAGAATAATTGTGGCAAATTTTCAAGGTTATATTTTTAGGAGCGAAAAGAACTTTTTTTTCAAAAAAAGAAATGTGTTGTTATTGTTGATGTTTTTGAATTTTTTTTACACCAGATGTTTTTATTTGAACTACTAAGATGATAATTGCAGTCTGTGAAAATAAACAGTTTCGATATTTAATCCGCCATTTATTTATTCATCGAAAGTTTTTAATTTACATAAAATATATTATACAGTAATCTAAACAAAATGCAAATTTAAAAAAGTAAAAAATACGCAAGCAATAATAGAAAAAGAACTGTACATCAAATTTTGTACAAAGGTTATCGATGTGTTGCTTCTTGAACTCGACTGTTTTTTCGATCCCCAGTGTTTGTGAATGTTTGAGTGATATTTTGAATTCTTGTATCTCCTTCCATTGCAAGAACATCTTTCCCAAAACATGTTTGAGTAATGCTATTTATTTGTCGACGGAATGCTGTTTTATAATCCTTGCTAAAAACAACATTTTTATACCAATGATGTTTAGAAAATATCCAAATTTACCTAAAATAATAGAGAACAAAATAATTTGAACTACATGCAATGTTTACTGGAAGGCCAGCATATGCCGCAATAAACCATGCACTAATTCCATCAGTTTCAGATGCTCGAAGATAAACTTGAATCAAGCCATTTATTGACCAACCAACTAAGACAACCATTGCAAGAACAAATAGCGATTTGAAAATTCGTCGAGTGGCATCCGATGCTTCTAAAATTTATTTGATTTAACACTTCAAATTATTGTTATATTTTACTACTTGTATTCAACTTTAAAGCAATCCAAACAATAATATAGCAGCCGATAGTTGAAAAATTACAGATAATGCAAAAGGTAAACCATGTTTGCCCAACTCCACCGGGCCTGAAATATATGTCTTAGAAATAGCATATTCAGAAAATTTTTATCCCGAAAAACTCAATCCAAAACAAACTCTGAATTGAGTTAGAAAATATAAATTACATACATAGCATCAACGATGAAGCATGGAGTTTGGTAGAATGGTGTGACGGCCATATTTATATAAATTTGAACCAACATGATAACATTGAAAGCAATGATTACTCCAAAAAGGGCAGAAATGTAAAATGTTTTATTAATTATTCGATGCCTAAACAAGAATTTTTTAACTTTCCACAAAAACTTAGTTAATTTTTACTTTGCTGGAAAAACAACACTAAAAAAGCGATCAAATGCAATAAAGAATGACATAATTAATCCAAAATTTAATCCAATGATTGGGATTGTGTTAACAATGACGCATGTTTGTAGATAGGTAAATGTTTGACCTGAGAACATTAAATACAACATGTAAAAATGAGAGAATTGATGAACAGAATCTCCAATTGCTCCAACGGAAAGCAAAATCCCACATGTTCCATGAAGTTGTCTGGAAAGAAAATATGATAAAATTTTGAACTTTTGAACGTTTAAAGGAAGCTATTTTAACTTACTTGTGTCGGAATGTACAAAATGCTACTGAAAAATTACCATATAACCCAAAAAGCAACAAAACCAGATATGCTGCAATGCATGGCATAATTTCTTTAATAACTCCATGATCTTTAAAGAGATCATAAAACTAAAAAAGAATTGTTTTTCTTTATTAATCCATTTTCAAAATTAACTTACGGAAGGGGGTGCTGGGGCAATAGTTTCCGCTTCAGTTGTAAAAACAAGAGGTGTTGTTGTTTCAAATTCAAATATAGCCAACGTTCTCCAAGACATTTTTTCGTGTTGCAATGGCAAAAATTTGTTAACCAATTAACCTTTGGCACCAATTTTATCGGCGTGTTGATGAGAAATTCTCAGGAAAAAAATGTCAAAATCGGATTCCAGCCCCAGCCCATTTTTTGAAAAAAAGTTTTATAAAACCAAAATTCTCTCTTCACACGCTCTATTTTTGGAGCTACCAACATCCATTACATAACACATTCAGTCTTTAATGTTCAGGTACAACCACAAAAGATTTGTGTGAACCATGTGCTGATTGGTCATACAAAATATTTTTTGTTCACATGGGTATTTGGTCTGTGCTTACACTGTTAACAAAAATTGTTAAAAAAAGTTTTCTGTTTCGAACAATGCTTTCAAGGAAATTAAAGTTTTGCAAATTTTATATTCCTTCCATTTTTTTATAGTTAATCTTTTGCAAAAATTTTATTTTAGGTTTGCAAATGTTTACAAAATTTGTAGGTCGTGTCAACAAATTTTAGCAGTTTTTTCAATCCTTTAAAAAATTTTTAATTTTTAATTAAAACAGAAAATTTTATTTATTTAAGATTAATCAAACTGAAAAAGCAGGATAAAAGTATATTCTTAAAGTCAAATAATGTTTTTTGAGCAAAATGTAATCCGGATTCTTGTTACAATTAGTTTAGAATACAGTATCTTTCAATATTTTAATTGTTAATATTTTATATTGTTTTGTTTCATTATTCTTATGTTTTCTGATTTACTAAAACAATTTACAAATTTTTATAAGCAAACAAATAAATTACAGTATACACAAATATAATAAAATTTTGATAATTTTTTTGTTCAATTTTCTGTTGACCAGAGCAATGATGAAATCAAAATGAGGCAAACTGTTACGATTCAAACCACCATAATTTTTTTTAAATTCATCAAAATTTAAGTTTTTGAATCTGTTTATGAAACTGGAGTAACGGTAGAAGTGTATCCATTTGTAGTTGTAATTTTTTGTATTCTCACATTGTCATCAAGTGCAACTAGATCTCGTTTAATAATTGCCATTGAGAAAACATTTATTTGTTTTTTAAATGCGATACGGTAGTCTTTGCTTAAAAAAGTATTTTAAAATCAAATCATAAATTGGGTCAACATAATTCTTTACCTGAATGCAAAAAGAACAAAGTAATTACAACTACATGCAACATTGACTGGTAAACCAGCATAAAATCCAGTATACCAATATGTTATTGGTGCAGCCTGTAATGCTCTAAGGCATACTTGAATGCAGGCATTTATTGCCCATCCAATAAACACCATTGCAGTTATTGCAGCTAAAGATTTAAACATTCTTCGAGTTGCATCAGAAGCAGAACTGGTTTTGAATTTTAAAAATATTCCGACAATAATATAACAAGCTACAGTAGCACAATTTGTAATTAAACAAATTGTAAACCAAGTTTGTCCAACGCCTCCAGGCATGGCATCAGTGATCAAACATGTTGTTGGGGTATCAGGAGCTTGAATCATTGCTGCATAAATTATTACAAGGCATACAATACAGTACGCTGATACAATGATAAGATAAATCGAGATATATGCTGTTTTATTTATTACACGATGACTAAAATTATTAAAAATGATTATTAAATCAAATAAAACCATTGCATACCGTGCAGGAAATAAAACACTCATTAATCTATCAATACCAATAAAGAAAGTCATAAATAATCCGACAGTTAATCCGATTATTGGGATTGTGTTTACCAAAACACATGTTTGAAGATCAGTAAATGTTTTACCAGAAAACATTAAATAAGCTAAATAAAAATGTGACAGCTGATGTAAAATATCTGCTATTGATCCGATAGATAACAGAAATCCGCATGTTCCCCAAAGTTGCCTGAATTTTTTTATTTTTAATTTTAATTAAACGGCAAAATCTAACTTATGTTTGTATGTTGCATATGCGATGCTTAAATTGCCAAAAACTCCAATTAATTCAAGAATTACATGAGCTGCGGTACATGGTAGGGTATCATACAGTATACCTTTATCATGAAAAGCTTCATAAAACTAAACATATTCCCTTTTTTTAAACTTGTGTGTTGGATATACTTACCGTTGGAGGATCACGAGAAGCAGTGGTAGTCATCACCGTACTTGTCATAATTTGTTTATGAATGTTTCAGACTAATTTGAAGCAATGTTTATATATAAATTAATTGTAAGCATTTTATTCAGAAAAGCATAAGTTCATGTGAAAATTAAAAAAAACTGTTACATGTGAAAAAGTTTAAAATCCAAAAATAAATACGTAAAGAAGGCTTTGCAAAAAGAGAAAGTTATTTATAATCGAGTGCTAGCAATTGACGGTTGAATACTGATACGTCTATCGATGACAACTGGGTGACCAAAAAATTTTTCACTAACGATGTTTAGATACGATTTAAAAACATATGCATATTCATTACTTGTTGCAAAAAGGATAAAATAATTTAATCCACATGCAATATTTACAAATATTCCAGTATACATTCCTGCAAACCAAAAAGTCTCCAATTCAACTTCAAGAAAAGTAAGTGTCAATCGGCAGATTGCATTAATTGTCCAGCCAAAGAATACGGATGCTGTAACAAGGCTTAATGATTTAAAAACTCTTTTTGTTGAATTTGAGACACCAGATTTGAATTTAATTGCAAGCCAAACGATAACATAACACAGAACTGTTAAGATATTTAGGACAATACAGAGATAAAACCATATATTTCCTGGTGTTGATGGCATGGCATCCACAATTGAACAACCAGATGGCCTACATTTAAAAACAAAAAATTAATTAAAAATCTTTTTTATGAAATTATTACTCTTTTGGGTTTTTCAAAGCAAAGTCGTACGTGAAATAAAGCAATAATAGATTATACGCAATACAAAGGCCCATCAAAAAAATCATATAATGATTACTGTTCATTGTTCGATGCTTTCCAGGAAGCATAACACTGAAAACTCTATCCACGCCAATAAGCAAAATTAGAATTATCCCAAAATTTAATCCGCTTAAAGCAAAGGTTTGAAGGTACACACATAACTTTAAGGGAATAAAATTTATCCCAGTAAAAAATATAATAGCTTGTACAAATTGTGATGTACCATGAATTGAATCAGCAGCTGCTGAAATGGCTAAAAGATAATTGCATGTACCATGAAGAGATCGAGTCTTCCAAGTTGCAATAACAATATTTCCATTGCACCAAAATCCAATAATAACACAACTGAGAATAGCTAACAATGCGGGGGCAACTGGCCAAATTACACCATAATTTTTGTATTTTTCATAAAACTAAAACTTTTAATTACTTTTTATGAAGGATATATGTAAGCCTTACCGGATTCCCTCCACTGATCCAAGGTTCCGTAGTCGTGATTATTGTAGTTGTAATTACAGTTGAAAAAATCAAAGATGTAGTTAGGTTAGACATTTTTAAAAAAGAATAGAAGAAATTTATTAATATGCCAAAACAAGAAAAATTATGTTCCCGATGTTTCTTTGTTTATCTGAGCAATAAGATTAAACTTTATCAGGGCACAAACATTAACCACAAATTTCAAATTCACATGGTCTTTTGCGTATCATATTTTTGTTCTCGAAACATACAATTTTGCAAAGTTTTTTTTATTAATACTTTATTTCTTTGTCAAATAATTTTAAACAAATGTTTGAAAAAACGAGATAATTTCATGTTACGGTAAATGTGGCTCTCCGAGGTGCCAAAGATGGACTAATTGAACTTTCGGCCGCATAAAAAAATAGTTTTCGTAAAAAAGCTTTAACAATATTATTCAAATATCGTTTAAAAATAATTCGATAATCCTTGCTAAACTTTAATAAAATAAAGTAATTTGCGGCACATGCAATATTTACAAAACTTCCAAAATATATTGAAAGAACGTATGAAAGTCGTTGAGAAAATTTGTAATAAGAAATACAAACTCTAAAAACCGCATTGACTGTCCATCCCAAAAATATGGTAAGCATAATAAAGACAATCGCTTTAAAAAGTTTTCGAGTTGGATTTAAGGAATTACTTTTGTATTTTACTAAAATTCCAACAATAACATAACAAACAATTGTTGCTAAATTCAAAGTTATGCATGAAATAAACCAAACATCACTTGAATATCCTCCGAGAACATCTGGCACAGAGCATTTTGTTTTTCTGCAAAAAGTTAATAATTTTTTATTCAACTTCTTTGCATTTGACTTACTCCATTGGATGTTGCACTGCATAATCATATACTGTGAAAAATATAATTAAATTAAAAGTTATATTAATAGAAAAGAATGCAAAAAAGTAAAGTCTTTTATCAAATTTTCGATGGGATGCTGGAGTTAAAACACTGAAAAGTCTATCAATTCCTATGATTAATACAGTTATCATTCCAGAATTTAATCCTAACAGAGGCAGTGTATTAAAGTAAACACATTGAATTCTTGGAATATAATCAATTCCAAAGAAAAGAATATAACCATGAAGAAAATGAGAGCATTGGTGTAAACTATCACAAAAAGCATTGAAAGCCAAAAGATAATTACATGAACCCTGAAGAGATCTGTAAACTGTTTGATTAAATTGGCCTTTTTATGATAATTTTGTTTTAACTTTGTTTTCCATGTTGCGATTAAAATATTTGCTGTCCCAAAAAAGCTAATTAATGTTAGAATAATCGTAAATGCGTGGCCTGGGAAAGCTTCCCAAATAAATCCATTAAGTAAATACTAAAAAATATATGTTTGTATTTTTAAAAATACAAAAAAAGCTTACCACTGTTTCATTATGTAAAATCTGAAGGTCAGCTGACATTTTTTATCATTTACTGATGAAATCTGATCATTAACGCTTTAATTATTTTTGAAGTTCATTTAGTTCAAAATAAACAAAAAACGGCAAAAAGAAACTTTTTGTCTAAATTATTTTAACAACTTTTTACATTTAATAAAACGCAACAAATAATGTGTTTGAAGGAAATGCAATAAAAATAGCAACCATAATTATAATCATGAATTTTATAATATTTCATGGCTAAAAGTCAAAAGTTAGTTAAATTTCAATGAAACAACTCCGCCTTTGAAAGTAGTATCATTTTAAAATTGTATTTACTTTACTTTATTGATAATCATATTGGAAATTATTAATTTTGTGAGTTGCAGATAACTATAAAAACGTGATTTCCAAGGCTTCTTTAAAAATTTTACTTAAATTAATTTATGGGAAAACTTTGTTCACAGTACCTTTAATTAATATTAACTAAACAAATTTTTTTTCATCTTTTTTTTAACTTGATGCATCAAATCATTCATTTATTTCACCCAGTTTGCATGCTTAACCTACTCATACGGTCGATATATTATTTTTCTTTTTCTAGTGTCAACTTTCAAAGAAATATCATTTATATGCAAAAAAAAGTCTACCACACGAAATCCGATTACAAAAAGATTATTAAAAAATATTAATTCCAATTAAAATTTCATCATTCTCTGCATAACTTGAACCTTGAATGGCATTCAATGGACAAAATCTCATGCATCCAAATGGCTGATTTGGGATATCCTTTTTTGGCTGTCTTCGATATTCTGAATTTTCTGGAAGTTCACTTTCTTTCATTTCAAAATGATAATTTCGACGTCGAAGAATCTCTGATTTTTGATCATAAAGAGTGAAGGAAATATTTTTTGTGAAAGGCCATTTTAGAATTCCGTCAAATTCGCCCTCAATAATTTGAATATAAATTGCCAAAGAATTTCCAAAACCTTCTGAGAATCCACATGGGGCAGCCATTGCAATTAAATGATACCCAAATGGCTCAGAATAAAATGGGGGAGAAAGTTGCCACGGTTCAAGTCGAAGTCGGGCTAATCTCGTTTTTTCGCGCCAATTTGAAACTTTCCAAATTAATTTTGGGCTTTGAAGTGTTTGTAACCCATTAATAACAGTTTTATTTGCACTAAAATCGCTGACATAATTTGTTTCACGTTCAGCGAGCTAAATTGTGTTACTGTAAAAAGGCTACGGTATTTGTTGAAGAAATTTTTACCTTTTCAAATTGACGTTGCATTAATCGCATTTCATCATTCAATAATGTCAAATGTTTTATTGGACGTTTTTCTTCATGATCCGGTTTTGAGATATCACATCCAACTTCAACAAATTTACAAGACATTTTTTCAATAAAATGATCAAAAATGAAATTGAAAACAAATGATTTTTAATTCAAAAAAATGTTTAATTTAAAGCGCTTCCATTTTAAATACCCCCATAACAACAGTATCCATGACAAAAATCTATAATAAATAACCTTTTATTGCATTTCTAACAAAACATAAATTTTTAATAATACCATCAAAAAGTATTTTTAAACCGTTAAAAGGTTTACACCATTTTTTTTTTACACTTTTTCAAATTTCCTTTAACGAGCATTACTGTAAAATCAACAACGAAAAGTAATTAAAATATATAATAAAATATGTACAGTTGAGATAAAAGTATTAAATTTGGTCCAGAATATCAACGTTCATTGGATAAAAAATTGTTTTCAATCACAGTATTCTTTCTCCTTCATTGTAAAAAAATTATGATTTGAAAAACACAACTTCAACATAAAAACGAAATTTCGCATGAAAGAATATTTGATCATTTCAAATAAAAAAAACACATTTTTTGTAAAAAAACCCTTGTAAAGAATATTCCCATGCAACCAAAAATGATATACAAATAATTCTTCATTAATCATTAAAATCCAAAAGATAAAATACAGAATACAATATATTTAATTCAAGCAATCATTGCTTCTAAGAGAGATTTCTAATTTCTTCTGCAAGTACACGAGTGATTTCTGTAACCGCAATTAAAGCCTTTAATTTTTCTTGTCGAAACTCTTGATTTGAGGTGGGAGCAATTGGTACATGTGGAATTGTATCAGTTGAAGGATCAGATTTTGCACGTTGAGCTTCTTTTTGATCATTTGATGATTCTGTAGCACAATGAGATTTACGATTTCGATTGGAATTGCCGGTTGTCATTTTTGTCTTAAAAAAGTAAAACAAATTAAAATGAAACAGATGTGAAATGAAAAAAACTCACCAAATTGAAACGCACTTTACTTTTAGGTCTTGATCCACGAGGAGAAGTTTGACGCATAATTGATTTGCCCGTAGAAATTTTATCATTAGCTCGATTTTTGGCTGATCTTGAAGCATTTGTGGATTTCAAAGGTTGAGGATTTTCAGCTACACCATCACCAACTCCATCAGTATTTTGAAGTGAAGATATCTTTTGCACTGTTTCACTTTGTGTTTCATCAGTTGAAGAAGGTTGGAAATCACCAGAAGTTTGAGTAACAGTTGCAGATGGAATAACTGCTGCTTTTCTTGTTGCTTGACGTGTGGAAAGTCCATTATTAGCTTGATTTTTGGTGGAAGTAGAAGAAGAATTTGTGGATTTCAAAGGTTGAGGATTTTCAGCAACACGATCACCAACTCCATCAGTACTTTGAGGTGAAAATTTATTTTGCACTGTTTCACTTGGTGTTCTAGCAGTTGAAGAAGTTTGGCTATCACCAGAAGTTTCAGTAACATTGTGAGATGGAATAATTGCTGATTTTTTTGTTGTTTGATTTTTACCAGATGTTGCAGCAATGCCTTCTTCATTCGCAGCAGTAATTGTCTAAAAAATTTTTTTAGTTAATTTAAAAATTTTGGTTCTCACAATCCTATATAATATATATATATGTATAAATTTTAACTTACATCTTTTTGTTCATGACCATCTTGAGTAACAAGATATGTATTATCGAATCTTCTAACAACAGCAATTACACGAAGATCGATTTCTGTCCAATCAGGTGGAGTTTTAGTACGTTTAGCACGTTCAAATTTACCCTAAAAAAGATTGCAAGATTAATAATTTGCATTTAAAATAATCAAAAAAAACCTACCTCAACAATATTTGTGCAAAATTTCTTCCACCATTGGAATGGATTCAATAATCCTAAATCTTCTCCAATCAAATTCATCTGTGTTCCAAAATCATCATAATCAGAAATATTTTGATGAGTAAACATCTCTTCAATCTTTTGAAGTTGTTCCATGCGGCGTTCCTCAGTCCGCTTTCTAAAAAGTATATAATTTTTAAAATAAGAATTATTATAATCTAAACACTTACGTTGTCATTTTGTAATCACTTTGAAGAATATGCGACGAAACGAGAGATCACAGCCACTCACAAGCTTTTCCAGTTGATGATGATGACGAATGAATTGTACAAAACATTTTGTTGCATTGGCGCAAGAATGTTATACAAATTTTTGTGAATTTGTTCCGTGAAAAGAAAAGAAGAGAAAAATGTACATTTATGTTAATTCATTGGACATTCAAAAGATATGTCATTGATAAAAAAGTTAGGTTCATTAAAAAATTAATTTATTGGTGTTGGCCAAAATCGAACTTTTTTAAAAATATACTTTTTTGTTGTTCATTTTTTATCACCATGTTGGTAAATGAAAAAATAATTGATTGGGTTTTTCCCGTTGAAATTCCATCTTTTGAAAATTGAATTCTATTTTTTAATAAATTGATGTCATAAACAAATCAAGGAAATTTTTTCGCACCAAGACACAAAAATATTAATGAATTACAACAAAAAATCTTTTTATTCAATAATAAACCCGTGCATATCAATTTTTCTTTTATCATATTTTACCGCAACTGATTGAGTATGCCAGACAAGTAATTCCCTTTTTTTATCCTAAAATTTGTGATTGAATTATGCAGTACACAAAATTATTTTTTTACCTGAGAAAAACCAAATGGTTCGAGATCTTTCAGTTCCAATTTTAATGAATCCAAAAAGCATGTTTCTGGAGCTCCTGCTCCCATTTTACACTCTGTTCCAAAATGACCTTGTGTATTTTTGATAATATCCAATGAAATTGCAAAACCTGCCATATCAATTGCAAATTTTCTTTCTTTATTCCAAGTAACATGCCAGCCAATTACTTTTCCATCTTTAACATTTGGAGTTTCAACAGGTGCTCCACCAACTAATCCAACTGCCCATACACCCGCTTTCTTCACTTTTCGAATGTATTCATTAAATAATCGGGTATCATATGAATTATCATCATCAGCAAAATATACTACACCATGATTGCCGCCTGTTATTTCATCAGCATGATCTCGAATAAACTTTAGTGCCATATCACGTTGGAACCAACCTCGCTCTTAATAATTCTATATTTAACATGGTAATTTATTTAATTTATCGCTTACTAGGATATCCAGGCTTTGTTTTATGCGCCAAATATGTATGAGGTATTTCAGAGCGGATAAGTAATTTTTGAACAGATACAACTGGAAGATTTGCGTCTTCAACAACAATCCAATAAATGTTTGGAATTCCATCTAATGTATTCTTTAATCTAAAACTCCAAAGATATTTCCAAAAATCTTATACAAATATTACCTTGTCATATCACCTAAGCGAGTTGGACGACGATAAGTTGGAGTAACAACAATAATTTTTATTTGGCTGCTTTCCGAAATTGCACATGATAATGAAGAAAAAAAATATTGTCCAATAAAATCTGTTAAAATATTTCGTTTACTTAAGGAATGCCATATGTCAAAAGCTAAGTGAAACTCGGACGTTCTTGAACGTTGAATCTTGAGAATCCTAAGTTTCTATGAGTAAAAAAATGCAAATTTTCAATTTCAGTTTTCTGTTGTATGGAAATATAAAATGCAGTAATACTTGGTTTATGTGTTTTAAAAAAAGTGTGGGCATCTGATAAATCTCTGTTTGCATTTTTAATCACACCATCAAAAAAGTATTTTTAAACCGTTAGAAAGAATTGTACACCTTTTTTTGCTAGAGTTTACACTTTTTCAAATTTCCTTTAACGAGCATTCCTGTAAAATCAACAACGATTTTTAATTTTAACATTTAAACGTTTTTGGCATTAATGTCTGTATTTTATTCATTTATAAATTTTATAATTATTTATTGAAATTTCTTGAAAATATAACCAACAAAAATTAAGCCACATTTGACACAATTTGCACCACAAACAATAAAAAAAATAATTAGAAATCATAATGCATTGTTGATGTTTGTTTTTCTTTGCTGCTAGTAAATATTTTTACAACATCTGGAATGGCACAATCATTATCAGATAACAATATTAATATAAAATATGAAGTTTAAAAAAATATATAAATGACGGCAAAAAAATAGAGGAATGAAACAGTTTTGAGCTGTGATAAAAAGGCAAATTCCAAGAATATATCAATATTTTTGTTATCCAATTTTTTAGAGCGATAAAACACCACGATATGGGCCTTGCATTTTTAAATACTAAAAAATATGGATTAAGTTGAAGAAAAAAAATTATCAATTTAATTTTTAAATACCTGAATAACAAGGGAAGGTCCACCTTCAGTAATATCATGTGGAATTTGTGAAAGAGGACATCTTTCAATTGACATAATTTCAAGTGATGAACATAATGCGAGTTCAAATGGTAAATTATGAAGATTTGCATTATCATTTAGATATAAGCTTTTCAAATTTTCCAAATGGCCTTAAAAAATAATTTTGTTTATTTATTACTGTAAAAAAAGGTCCCAAAATTTACCAATTTCTTCAGGAATAATTGTAAGCAAATTTTCGCCAACTCGTAAATCATTTAAATTTTGTAAATTTCTATAAAAACATATTATCTATTTGGTGTTCATATTATAGACAAATACACGTACCCGATTGTTCTCGGCAAACTTGTCAATTTATTTGATTGTACCCATAATTTTGTTAAACTTGTCAAAAATCCGATATCACTTGGAATAGCTTCAAGTTCATTCTCTTCTAAATCTAATTCCCGTAATTTTTTCAATGATCCAATTTGTGAAGGCAATTTTCTTAAGCGATTTGTACTTAATACAAGCACTTCCAAATTAACTAATTTATCAATTTCAACTGGAAGTTCTGTCAGTTCATTATTTGATACATTGAGCTCCGTTAAACTTGTCCATGAACCAAAATCAAGGGGTAAGGAAGTTAATTCATTCTCTTTCAAATTTAATTTTGTTAATCCAAGAGCTTTTGAAAAAATACCAAATGGAATTTTTGAAATTGAATTGTGTTCCACATTTACAGTCTGCAACAAAAAAAAACAAATAACGAAAATTGTTTAAAAAAGAAAAGAATAATAATAATAATAAACAAACCACTGCAGATTCAAACTGGTTTGGTCCACCATACGGAAAATTTGATAAATGATTACGACTAAGATTAATGGTTTTTAAATGAGGTAAAGCCGCAAGAATTCCTTCAGGGAGAGTATGCAATTTATTGCTTTCAACAATAAATTCATCCAAATGTATGCAATTTGTTAATGAAATTGGAAGTTCAACAAGATGATTATATCGAATTCCAAGCCGTTTAAGATTAATCAATTTTCCAATTGAAGATGGTAAAGAAGTTAATTCATTGTGTTGAAGATCCAATTGAGTCAACTGTTTACAATCACCAATTTCATTTGGTAATGATTTCATATGATTTGCCGATATTAAAAAAATTGAAAGTGAAGTAAGTCTACCAATTTCTGGTGGTAAATCAGTAATTTTATTTTCTCTTAAATCAATCATTTTAAGCTTCTTTAAATTTTCAATATCCGGAGAAATATATGAAATTTTATTGTATCGAAGCCATAAAGTTTCAACTGATTCTAATTTAAAAATTACTGGAGGAATTTGCTGAAAATGGAAATTTATGTCAAATGAATCTAACAAAAAAAATAATCAACAACTTACTTCACATAATTTGTTATGTCTCAAATCCAATGTTGAAAGATTCTTTAAATTTGCGAGAGTATCCGGTAAACTTGATAAATTGTTTTCAGAAAGTCCTAATAACTTTAAATTTACTAATGTACCAATTTCAAGTGGAAGAGTTGAAAGTTTATTTTTGTATAAAAATAATTCGGTCAATTGTGTCAAATCTTTAATGGCTGGAGGGATTGCAGTTAAATCAGATGAATTTAAATCCAATCGATTGTCGTTACTTTCACGACATTTTTGCAATTCTCTTGTAATATCCTAAAAAAAGGGTACAGTAATTATAAAAAAATGAATTTTCGTTGAAAGATTTTTGGCATATTTTTTTTAAATTCCCCGTTTTAAAAAAGAATCTTTTTTTCTCACCCTTCTTTGTTTATCATCAGAAGTTGAAATTGCAGTTCTTTCATGCATAGAACTGCGATATTTGCCTCGAGCAAAATTCGTAAATCTTCCAAGTATCGCACTTGGAGATTTACTTCTTGTTGGGGGAGCTCCTGAACCTTCTTTAACATTTCCACCATTTGAAGTTTTAGCACATGGTCGAAATTCAAATTCTGTGCTACCATTGGCACTTGTTCCCGGCGCATTGCCGTTCGTCGTTGGGTCCATTTCTCGATTTCTCGGAAGCGACCGATGACGACGATGTGGAGCTGTAGATGAGCTTAATTGAAAGGTTGTTGTTTGATAGGTTGTTTCTTCTTCCTCTTTCTTTGCAACTGTATTCGATTTGAATGGCCCCCAAAATACAGATGAAAAAGATTTCTTTCTTCCTCGATGTTGTTGTTGCTGTTGTTGTTGTTGCTTAATGGCAGTATCAGCAGATGGACAAAACAAAGCTTTTTGAAAACAAAGCGTAATAGTATCCGGTAATCGCGTAGAAGTTCCCGCAAGGATATTTAAAGCAGAGCTATTAGCAGTAGGAACGTATGATGAAGAATTTTGATTCGAAGACGATGAATCAGAAGAGCCAATGTCGCTTTGCAGGGGCGGCTTTCGAGCCCGCAGCGACCTGGACAGCGGCTTCCGTCGTCTGTCCAGCTTTTAAGAAGTCAAGTGTGACGAATAGGAGTATATAGAGACAAGGGAGTTGATTAAGTACAGCCCTGTGTATGAGACAAAAGAAAAATTTTATATTGCCTTGGACTCTTAACAACAACAATAATAATGACACCGTCAAAGTTTTGCTAAAATAAAGAAAATGGTAGAAAAAAAAGAAAATAGGAAAAATATAGTAGTTTTTAAACGCGCTGCATTGAAATCAATCGTTAAAAAAATTATTACGTAGGCTAAAAATCAACGTTTGTATTAGGTTCCCAAATAATAAAAGGGATGCAGTAGTGAGTAAAGTTAATGATTTGCGGTTCTTTTTGATGCATGTTGAAAGAAAGGTTTACTTTAAAGCGTGAACAAAAAAGGTTTTAATTGAACGCACACGCCCAGAATAATCAGAGAAAGAAAAAAAAGGAGAAAATTGAATGATGGCGCCATGGAATATACCCTACTATAAAAATGATTGAAGTAAACGAAATTTATATTTTTGAAGGTGAGAAGAAGAAGAAAATATGATACAAAAAGAGATAGAAAGAAATGAAGAATCTTCAATGAAAAAAATTGCGGTAAAAGAAATGCATGAAAAAAGAAACGGTTCAAGGTGACAAAAGTGGAAATATTAAGACGAGACTTTTTTTTCTATTGATTGGTGATCCAGCTGTTACTGGGTGTTCTACTGCCTCTCCTCCTCTTCTTCATCGTCGTTGATACACTTATTGACTTGACAAGGTGAAGAAAGAAAGGAAGAGTCAATTTTTGAAGTGACGTGAAATGAAAATAAGAAAAGATGAAAAGAAATTAAACAAAAGGAGAAAAAAAATTGAGGGAATAGCGGACATAAATAACTGTACTTTGTATTGTAAAATTGATTATTTGCAATCGAAAACAAAAAAAACTATCATTTAAAATGAAACTTTAATAACAAAAACCTGATTAAATTCTTTTTTTTAAATGATTCATTCATCAAAGCTTAAAAAAGATGAAAACTTTCTCTCTTTTTTCTTTAAATGAATAAAACTAGTTTTCCTTCATCTTCTTTTTTCTTGGGAAAAGCTGTTTGTTCTAAGTCATCCTTTCCCGTTTTCAGTTTGTGGACTACTTTCTCATTTTTTTATTGCTCCCCTGTATGCCATTGTGAATACAAACATTGCAGAAGATATATAAGAATTCTAATAAGTAAAAAAAAAGAAATTTAAGTGGAGCTTCTTGAATCTGTTAAAGCAAACAGTAAAAAAAGATTTTAAAACAAAAAAAACCATTTGAAAATACTAATTAAGCCTTATGTTTTTTTATTCTTTTCTTAAAATGGACACTACAAATTCATCAAACAAAAAAAAGTAATTGTGTTTCGTTCATTCTTTTTACAAAAAAATATTTTTTTTGATTAGATTGCAAAAAAAACAAAGAATTAAGTAAGTAGTAAGTTTTTCATTCTGCAGTAAACAATGTTTAACAAAAACAATAATCTATCTTTTTGCATGCTCCTTTTTCAATATTTCTTTTTCTGGAGAAATTTGACAAAAAAAAGTTTCAACCGATATATACATATTGGACATCTTTAAAAGTCTTAAAAATATGCAGCTTCTATTTTCTTTTTACTTTTCTTTGGTTTTTTTTTCAGCTTCTGTCAGACGTTGTTTTAACAGCCAAGCTCCCAAAAACAATGTTTTTTGAAGTATGAGACAAAAAACGGACATAGAGGATTTTGGCACAAAAAAAGCTTTTTTCACTTTTTTCCTCCTTTTCAAGTTTGATATTGAATGACATCCAAGCAATGTCCGCAGTTCTTTTCACGGAAACAAGAAAATAACTATTTAAAAGTTAAAAATATTTAGGAAAAGTGAAATTTAATGGAAATAATGGAACAGAGGGAGAGAATTAGATGAATAGTTTACAAATACTTGAAACTTGAGGAGTTAAGTAGGAAGAAGGGGATGATTTAAAAAAAGCAAAGAAAAAATACAGAAATGACGGGGGTTGCAGATGCAAAACATAAGCATAAAAAACAGCTACAAAATTTCCAATATATAAAAGTTAAAATTTTTAAAGAAAAGTTTAATTTTGTTGATCTCTTTCAAAAAATAGCTTTTATTGACCAACAAAAAAAACTACTTAAGATAAAAAAAATAAGAATGAGCCCAAGGAAGAGTAAATGAAGCTTAAATAAAAATTGCAACAACATTACCCCCTCGTTTAGTGTTTCTCAAGCTGCCACTTAAAATACTAATTGCGGCAAAGAAAAAAGCAAATTTATCGAGAAAGAAAAAAATGCGCATCATCTCTTATATTTTTTTTCTTATCTCCCCCCATTCATTCATTTCTCCATTATATTCATAAAAAATGAACTAACTTTTTTAACCTAAAAAAATTTCGATACAAAATTAAAAATTTGTTTTAACGAACAGCAGCTGTTATATATATGCCTGCCGTCAGTTTAAAGTCCGCCTTTTGCAGGAAAAAAATAAATTATAGAGATTGTTTATTGATCCACAGGAAATGAAAGCAGATCAGAGAGATATGTTGACTTTATTTTGCAGAAGCCTCAAAGAAACGAACTAAAAGCTTCTTTCTTAAATGCATTTTTAGCCGCATCTGTTTTTAGTTTTTTTTGTCTTCTTCAAAAAAAAGGTGCCATTAAGATCAACAAAAGAGCCTTCTTTTACAACCACTGAAGCATAACTTTATGATTATAATCGCTAAATCTCAATCCGTATGTTAAAGTTAAACTCAAGGAGAAAAAAACAATTCAGAAAAAAGACTTGCAAGAAAAAAAAGAGGAAAATCCAGAAAAAAAAGTCGACACAATTTGATGATGAAAACGTAACAGAAAAAGAGAAGGGGAAAAAAGAAGAAGAAGATGTTGCCGATTGTCATGGGGGCAACGGCATTGCAGCATTTTATGGTAAAAAAAAGCTTTCGGCAGAAATTCAATCAAAAACTTCTTAAAAAAGCGGACGTCGAATTTAATTTTAGGGGGTGCACGCGCCAGTAAACCGACTCTTACGCAAGTGAATCTCTCAATGTTCCACTTTTTTTTGCTCTCCTTCTGTGTATTTCTCCTCTTCTTCATGTTGTTGTTGCTAAGATAGGAAGCAGAAAAAAAGTCTAACTAACTAAAAATAAAGGAGCTACTACTGATAAGATTTTAAAACATTAAAAAAAGATCTTAAAAGTTTTCTATTTTTTTCTTGGAAAGGAAAAATTTTGAATACAAAAAACAACACCAAAAAAAGACCGCCATTTTCATGCCGTTTTTTTGAAAGAAGAAGAAAAAAAATTAAAAATTGCAAAGTTCACTATGGATTCCTTTCTCCCCATTTTTTTGCATGAACATCTAAAAGTTGTCTAAAAATGCAATGAAATATCTCCCAAATGACCGATAAATTATTATTTTTCTTCAATTCCAAAATGTTTTTTAACGAAAAAAACCGTATTCAAAATTGTTTTTTAAAGATAAACTTTCGAAGTTCAAATTTCAACTATTCTTTAACAACTTTACAGAAAATGCAGCTTCCAATCAGAAAATTTATAAAAAAGAGAAGAGGTAAGTTTACTTTGACTTGGTTGTGGGAAGATTATATTTTCAAGTGGGGGATAAAAGCTATCATATGAGAGAAATAAAAATAGATCATCAAAGTTTGCATTGTTTCTAAAATTTTAGGAAAATAAAAAGGATTTAAAAGTTTTGAACCTTGATATCAAATATTAAATCTTAAAACAGAAAAAAAGAGTAAAAGACGATGAAGATGTAACACAACAAAATGAATGAAATAAAAAGCCTCAAAACATTGAGCTTTTTTTCTAACAAAGACTGATTAATTAAAAGTTAATGCTTTAAAGTGATGGAGAAAAAAAAGTAGCAGGAACAAAAGATTTAGCCACCCATTTCTCAATGAAAATGAATCAATAATGACCCTATGAAACTCATCAACTGCTGAACACCCCACCATTAACAAAACAGCCGTCATCAACTGTTGGCATTTTGCTAGCTTTTTCACAAAAAAAATGCAAAATTCAAGGTGTCAAAGTAGTAGTATGATGATGGATAACAAAACTTCACACAACAACTATAGCATTTGCCCTAAAATAACTAAAAAAATCGTGTAACCCTCCCATTTTTTAATTTTAAAACTTTTTATGGAAAAAATATGCCAAAAAATATTAATTAAAAAATATTAAAACTTACAATTCTTCTTGAAGGTTTTCTGGTTTTTACTTTATGACCCGTATAATGTGCTTTATCTTGTCCTGGTCGATCAACCACCGTAACTCTTCTACCACTATCTGGAACATTCATGGCAAAATTTCCTCGTGGAGACCTTGCAAATTCTGGTGTCCGCTGAAAAAAAATGGATAAATGTTCGTTTAAAATATGTCAGCAACATTTTTTTGCTCGGTTTTTTTTAATTGCACTTGCTGCACCAATTAAGGCAAAACTCTAGAATTTCCATTTTTTCTCTTTTTAAATATTCCTTTTTTTTAAATTACAGAAAAAGAGGCGCATTTCTATTTTTAAACATTAAAGTAGCTAATGTAAACCTCGATTAGATTAGGCAAAGATGAATTTTTATCTGATCCATCTTGATTTTCATTTCCAGTGTATTCATATGCAGATACACATGAGATTGAAGTGATTGAACCACCTCTCGAAGAGAGGTTAGATGAAGGTAAAGAAAACCGGCGACGTGATGATGCATATAGACCAGAAAGCAAACTTAGAGGTCCTCGACGACGTGTTGGTGGACAACCAGTTCTTGGACTTCCTTGGGGATTTGGAGTATAAAGACTTGGACGTCGCATGCCATTAGAATGATTTTGTTGATGATCGGATGATAATCGACGAAACCATGCTGCTGCTGCAGCCATTGACGAGACTGACTCACTAGAAGTCAAAAAATGAAAAAAAAACAAATTGATTTTAACACGGAAGAAAAAAAATACAATAAGTAACAAAAAAGAAGAAGAAGGTGAAGCCCAACAACTAGAAAATTTAATTTAAAGAGAACTTTGAAAAACAAGGATTTGCATTTTAAAAAACAAAAGTAAAAAATGCTTTTAAAAAGTTTGCCGAAATAAAAGAAAAGGAAAAAGGCGCTTTTTTGGGTAAATTTTATTTTCGTGAAAAAAAGTTGGCCAGACTAGCTGTAAATTAAATGTAAAAAAAGTGTTCAACTTTTTCGGAAAAAACACTGTTTTTATAATCACCAAAACAGCAATGAAATATGTGAAGAAAAATGAAAAAAGCTTCATCAGGAAAATAACTTTTTTTTTTCCTCATTTCTGATGTCTCTCTCTCGAAAAAGAATGAAGAAGTGAAAAAAGCAACACGCAAATACTGAATAAAAATGAAATACAATGATACATAAAATATCTAACATCAAAAAAAAAAAGAATTGAATAAAAAAAAACAAATGAGTTTTTCAGATTTTTTTATCTTTTAACGAGTTTTAAAAATAGTTGAATATAAAAGTGATTTGGCCAAATGATTACCGACAGCTCTTTTTTTCATCTCTGTCAACAGCAAACATAAACGGAGATAATTTGAATAAAAGAATGAAGAAGAAGCGGAAACAACATTACTTAATTCTATTACGTATAAAATTGTAGCGTTTTTATTCTTATAAAAAGCAACAAAAGGAAAACAAAAAAACGTGAATAATAACATATATAAAAAACAGAAGGAATAAATATAATGGGAAAAAGTCTTCTCGAGTCATTATTTACTATTACTTTTTTGGCAAAGAAAAAAAGAGAGAAAGAGCAACTATTTAATCATAAATACTAGAAATAAATTCTTAAGTGTAACTATTTTTAATCTAATAAAAAAAAGAAGAAATTCTGAGACCTTTTTGGGCATTTTTCTTTTTCTTAAAATATTAAATTTCAAAAGTAAGACATCCTTGTTGTTTTTTTTGGACACAGAAGAAAGGTCCTGAAAGAATTTTGTTTTTTTACCCAAGACCAGACAATGTTTTTTAATGGCAACAAACGTTTCAAATTTCATTCCTTTTTTATGTGAAGAAGAAGCTGAAAAAAAAGAAGAATATGATGGTGTTCTCAGGTGAAGGAGGAGGAGGAGAAAAAAGAATAGATGGACAACGGGAAAGCAAAAATGTTGATCATTGCTTCATATATTTTCCCACAAAAATAACGAAATTATTATCAAAAAGAATGCAGACGATTTTTTTAAAGATGGGTAAAAAACCAATGAACTGCATTCTTTCGCAAAATGAAATGTTTTTGTAAAAAACCGTTTTTTTTTCATTTGTGATTCATAAAAGCTTTAAAAAATCGAAAGAAAAAGAAGAAGCATACCTTATAATGTTCATTTGATGATTCAACTAACACATCATGATTATTACAAAATTTAGTTTTAGTGAAAATATTTGAAATTATTTGTCCAATTCCACAAAAGCATTTTGGAGATAAACATGAACAATTTAAAAGAAAAACATCAGCATAATCATCTGTGTCATAATCTTCTTCTTCTTCTTCTTCGCCTGCTTCACTATAACCATCATTGATAACATAATCTAATTCATTTTCAGTTAGTCTAATATCATTCATACTTATTAATTGATAAATTTCACAATTATAATCAAGTGAAAATCTGCTATTACGTTTTGGCAATGATGATATTGATGTAGATGTTGCTTTTGTGGCTGTAATGATTGGAATAATAGGAGATTGTGGTGAACAACAACAACAACAATCTGAACGACTACTAACAATTGTTGAAAATGTCCCAAGCTCAATAGACATTTTTTCTAAAACTCATCAATTGCAAGAAAGCAAAGTTTTGATGTATAACTTGTCGTTGTCGTCGTATGTCAAAAAAAACTACTTTGGCACCGCAACAACACAGAGCAAAAAAATGATTGAAGTGAGGTGTTCGTTTATTCTTTCAGCTTTTAATCGTGAAAATAAGAAACCCTTACGAAGATAAAGTAACAAATGACCAAAGAAAATTTTTTTTTAAAAAAAATTAAAATTTTGTCTTCCATAACAAAAAAAATAAATATATGGATCCAATTGATGCATAAGCGTCACGACATAAAATCCGATATTAATCTTTCAAAGAAATAGAAAAAAAGTTATTACAACTAAAAAAAGGCGAAAGAAAAGAAACTATATTTGGCAGAGTTATTTTTTGCTATTTTAATACATCACTAAAATCCGGATTGTCTCATTTTAAGAAATGAATTCAAAGGTCAAATTTTATGCTGCTTATCAAAAAAAATCTTTGATGAAAAAAATAGAATTTAAAAGTAAGACTTTCATTTATGGAGAAGAAAAAAGACTACGGTAAAACCATATGTCGCAAAAAAAAGGGAGGTCAAAGACTGCTAATCACTAAAAAAACAAATTATGAATTCTCAAGGGAGCAAGAGAGAGGGAGACTAAATAGCCTGCAACAAAATTGCAAAAAAAACAAAAAAATGCAACACTATGAAAAAAAAGAACTGCTAACAACATCAAAGGGATTTCGTCTTATAAGTTCAAGAATTCCTTCTTTATCCGTCTTCACCATGTTTTTTCTTCTTCTTCTTCTTATTCCACAAAACCGCAACTGCTGATGGTTAAAGAAAAATGGACAAAAAAAACACAATTGCCTTTTGGCATCCGCATGCTTTATAAATCCAACAAAAAGCTGCTGCTGTTGCTACTTTTTTATAAAATAAAACAAAAGCAATTGAAAGATAAAAACAAAGATGTATTTTTATTATGCTATTTTTATACGTCAAAAAATTTTTAAGTGACCTTCTGTGATTTTGCAAAAAAAAAGAACTTTGATGGAGAAAAAAAAACAACAAAGTTTTGTCATAAAATTTTTTTTGGATGGATTATATTTTTTTGGGATGCTATCAAAAAAGTGATCGTCGAAGACATTCAACAAGGAAAAAATCTTAAAAGCCATCTGGGATTATAAAATTTGAAAAAATTGATAAATCTTAAAATATTTTTAATCGGCTAATAAAGAAATATAAAAAAAGTAAAATTTTTCAAAAACAAAAAAGTGTTATAAAATGATTAATGACAAAAAAAAAGAAAAGACTTTAAATTTTTCTGCTAAAAAATCATAGCACCATTAATAATATTTTTTTCTGTTCCATAAACCAAAAATAAACACCTTTTTCCGTTCACATTACTACTTTTCATACAGACTATGACACTTAGGTAATTTTGATCGATTACTCTCTTTTTACAAAGTAAATGAAAAATGATAATGATTATTTTCATGCCTCTTAAGAATTAATTGTCTTTTTTGGTCCTTTTTTGCAAAATTTTAAGTAATTTAAATTTTTTTACTTACAGTTATTCGAACCCATGTTGTATTATTCGATGTTGTACGTTCTTCAACGATACTTGCTGAAATACCACTTGATGGACCCGCTTCTTGTATACATTCTGAACCTGATGGAATAGCCGTAAATCTTTCATTTCGATTATTCAATAATTCAACCCGATTTACTCGACCCGCTGATTGCCGCCTTCTTCGTCTTCTTCTTTGACTACTACATAAACAGCAAGTTATAAACATTCTGCTGCAATCAAAAAAATGGCTTGCTGTTTTTTGTGTTGGTGTTGTTGATAGCGTTGGTGAGGTAAGTGGTGTATGAGAAGGTGAAGCTAATGTCCCACCATTTGATAATAATTTTGGTGGTGATACAGTAATATTATTCATTATTAATAAATATAGCTGGTTTTTTATTGTATCATTTTGAATAACAGCTGAAATTATTATGGGAAAAAATGTAAAAAATAATCAAAATTCCTTTTTTTTAAAAAATCACGAACAATAGTTATAAATAGTTTTTCAAAAATGCAGCAGCATTAATCATGATTTTTTGGTGTCTTTTTTTCGAAAGTGTTGCTTGTTAAAAAACGAATAAGGTATTTAAAAAAATTGTAAAACAGAAAAAAATAAACACCTTATCATTTCCTAAAATCATTTTGTTCCTTCTTCATATAATTTTTTTCTAACAATTTTAGTTTAATGATCATCAACATTAATGCTGGTAAAAAAAATACATCAAAAAGCTAAATAATTAATAATAAAACTGATCAAAAATGAATGAAAATAAAAAAGGGTGGCTTTTTGCATCGGTTATAATTTTAAGAAAGGAAAGAGAAAAAGAAAAAAAAGAAATCACAAAAAAAAATTTTTTTTTCAAGAAAATAGACCATTTAATAATGATGCAAAAAATGGTCTCCAAAAATAAGTTGAATAAAAAAAGTTTAAAATAAAAATGTGGCTTTTAAAATTATTTTTTTTCATCAAAAAAAAGTATGCATTGTTCCGCCTAAAAACCTTATTTACATACGACAACAAATGCCATTGTAATAGTGTAAGCAGGAATGCTTTTTAGAAGCGTTAAAATTAAAATTTGCCAATTTTTTTCTGGCCAGGAAGCAACCAATAGTAAAAAAACATTTGTCAATTTTTTATGAAATTTTTTTAAAAGCTGTGATAGAGATTAAATAAGAAAAATAAAAAAATTTTTGATGAAGAAAAAATATAATCTTTTTTCTTTATCAAAAATTACTTTTTAAAATGCGGAAGATAGTAACATCATCAACAACATCATATTTGTGCAAAAATTAATAAATAGATATATCTTGCAAGGAAAAAGAAAAAAAGGAAATAAATATAAATACTTTATTCTTTAAGTAAGCGAAGATAGTTAAATTATTCTACTTTTCTTTTTCTTCTTCTGAAATTAGCAAAATTGCAACAGCAAAAGAGCATCCTATTTAAGCAAGACAAAAAGAAGAAGAAGAAGATGAAGAAGAAGAAAGAGAAAAATAGGCGCTTCTTCAAAAGTAAAACCAAAAGTGTGGCGTCCTCACAGTCTTTGACACCAAAATGTGCCACCAGCTACAAACAAGACAATGTTTACCACTGTTGGAGTCTTCTTTTTTTCTCCCCCTTCTTCTTCTTTTTCGTCTTCTTTAAAGACGTTCATATAAAAAAAGCTACCAAAGCTTTTGAGCCGTTGTTATTCAATGTTTTGTGGGGCCCCCGCAGGCCCAGAAGCATTTCCAATGAATGCTGTTAAATTTTTTGACACAAAAGAATGGAAACAAAAAAAACTTTGAAGAAGAGACGTCAGAAAAGAAAAAGTTTGTAAACCCCATTTTAGAAGACCAGATGTATTTTCTTTTTTTTTCTAATTTTATTTTTAATATTAAAAAAAGGTGAAGCGTGACGAAATTTTTACCTCAATTTTAATTTTAAAGCTAACTTTTAGTCTTCTAATCTATTGCTACTTTTAGACTTTAACAAAGATAGAAAAAAATATTCGAAGAAGCATCTGTTAAAAAAATTGAAAAGTAGAACAAAAACCCCGAAGCATGGTTTAACTTTTATAAAAGATAAGTCGAAGCCAAAAAAGACTACAGATCACAAAAAGATATAAGAAAGTTATTTAATTTGCATTATATGAATTCGGTGGTAGCAATCAACTTTATATAAAATAGAACATTTTTTTTGGAATTTAACAGCTTCTTCTTTTTCTTTTTTTCTATTATTGGATAAATATAGTGTGGTGCAAGTGAGCGCTTACTTCTTATATTCCCTTGATAAAATGACGTCGTAACAAACTTCATCAGCAACAAAAAAAAAGTGGCATACAATGTTTCGTTGCAAAAAAATGCCAAAAACAAAAAAAAATTTGTAATGCATCGAAAATTAAGAAATTTTTTAAACCAGGTGTAGTTTGATGGATTCTTAGAAATTAGAAGACAGAACATCAAAAGCAAAGTATTTTTTGTTTTTAAAACTTTTATGTACTTCAGACGATACATCCTTGATAAAAAGATAAGCATAAATTGCAACAACCACAAAAATTCATGTTTGTGTTCCTACTGTTTTACAGAATTACCAAATGTTTTAATTTTTAATATGATACAAAATAAAAGAAAGCCATTCATTGCATATGATTCATTAAACCATAATATTGTTTTCTTCCGAAATACCAACAAACATTAAAATTGAAATTGATTTTCATGGAAAATGTATTTCACAGTTGTTTAACGAATCCGTGATACATTATTAAAACAACCTAAAATTACCTTTAAATTCTGTCATGAACATAAAATTTTAGACTTAAAATTCACATAATTTATTTATAGTTAGAAGGCAATAAAATAATACAAATTCAAGAATAATTATACCTTCTAACATCTTTAAACGTTCCTTTGTAAAGAGACAAACGACTAAAAAGAAGCAAAATAACATAGAAAATATTACAAAATAAAAAGTAGAACTAAAAAATTATAATTTTTTAAACAAAAACTCTAAATTTGCTCAAGTATGTTAATTTTTATATTCCCTGCAAGAAAATGGTTTCTGAAGCGAAAGCCTGTTTTCTTCTCTCTTCTTCTTCCCTCTTCTCCTACTTTTACCTCGTTTTACTTTATTTTTTTTACTTTGTCAATTTTTACTTTGTTAGATTTTTTTACTCTTCAATTTTTTTCGTGTCTGATTTTCGTATTTAATTTTTGTATCATTTATTTATTCTATTTCATTTTTAGCTAACATATATGATTATGGCTTCTCCTGTTGCAAGCAGTGCTGGAAGTCCTCGCAGTTCAGCTGTAAGTTTTTTTATTCCAAATTGTTGGGGGTTTGATTGGATGAGTCTTTTCCGAAATCATATCTGGGGAGAAATTGGCGGGAGGAGTGACCATTCAGGAGCAACACATGAAGAATATCTTAGAATAATATCCTCTCATGTATTTTAAACATTCATTGGTTAATGTTTTTAAAAAAAGATATGACCCGGATTGATTTTGGGAAGGGGTATAATTCAGTTTGGTGAAAAACCCCTTTGAACTTTTTTCCGTCATTTATATGGGGCATCCACCCTGAGTGCCACTTCCCCCTTCATGCTTTATTTTCAATTCTGTAATGTAATACTTTATTGTCTTTCAGGAATCCATCGCAAAATTGGATAATCCTGAAACATATTGTTTAGAAGCTTTGCAGCGATTAAATTTGGAACCAGCTGTTCCACTCTTCTATGATAAATCTCAAGCCCCCGTCGGCACACTTCGTGCTGGAGATAAAAATGTTGAAATCTTAACAAATGTTTATGGTCTCAAAACTCATGTAAGTATTTATTTTTTTTATGTACTTATTTGCCTAGTTAGTCTTGGAAATCTTTTGTGGACATGTCCAAATGACTCACAAATAGCATACAGTATATTTTTGTTCATTTTTAGAGCATCAATGTTTATCAATATCATCTCGATTTTACCAAGATTCTTCAAAATAGTGATAAATTTTTGATGACACAAGAAGATAAAGCTGGACCTAAATTACCAGATTTTACCATCCATGATAATCGACTCAATCAAGGAAAGTTATTCGATGCTTTTGTTTCAAAATATCCTAAGGTCTTTGGTCAAGATCCTGAAAATTTTTGCTATGATTTTGCTTCAACTTTGTTCTCTCTTGATGAACTTCCCGTTGTTGATGTTGTAACAATGATGCTCGATCAAAATGAAGTAAATGCAGCAATTCAGCGTCCTTATAAAGTTCAACTTGATCTCAAGAAGCCTATGAATAATATTTTCAATATTCGTGATGTCATGCTTCCAAATGAAGATCACGATCTTTCGAAGCAACCTTCTCACATTATTCGATTTCTTGAACTTGCTACTTCACGCTACGCCTCTCATCATCCGTAAGTTTAAACTTTCTTTTTTGTCAAAAAAGTCTTAATTAAATCTTATTTTAGAGAAGAACATGTCATGTATGAATCAAAGAAGACTTTTTTCATGAATCCTGCAATGGTGAGGCTTTTACAGTAATCTGGCCTGATGCTCCTTGTCTTTCTCTTGAATTATGAAAATTCCATCATTTCCTTTTCTGAGAAAGAGATGAAGCTAAAATGAATTGAAAGATTTTGGTTGCTTTAATTCTTCTATAATTTCCTCTCTACCCTCTTTCCCTTGAGGCTGGGAATGCCAAAGGAGTCACATCATTGCCGACATTATTAATCATATATTTTTTCAGTATGGATTCACATCTCCTGATTTGGATAATGGAAAATATCTTGCTCCTGGTGCTTCAAAAACTGTCGTATGTGTCGAAGGTCCTCTCAATAAAGGCGCTCCTGCTTTGGTTATTGATTGTAAGTTTGTTTCGATTTTTTTAATTCACTATTAAAGATAATATCTTTTTAGCCAAAAAGGCTCCATTCTATAAAGCTGGTATCAATCTTCTTGATTTAATTTGTGAAGGCCTTAAGATTTCACCAACTGATTTAATTAATAATTCACAGACTGAATATATCAATAAGTATCTCAAACGTTAGTTTAATTTTCTTTCCTTTTTGTTTATTCTACTTTTTTTCTTTTGTAGGTCTTCAAGTTTTTCCAACATATGGTGGGCGTCAATCCCAACCAATTACTCTTAAATCTTTGGGACAACTTGATGCACATAATTCACCGCTTGAACTCAATGGTACTTTCATCAGTGTTGCAAATTACTTTCAAGAACGATATGGTATTACTTTGAAATACCCACATTGGCTTGTAGCTGTAAGTTTTTATTGTTGAAATGTATTTATTTTTATTAATCCATAAATATTTTAGCAAGGTTCTAAAAAGATTAACAATGTTTATCCATTTTTTCCTCTTGAATTATTGCAAGTTGCAGATTATCAACGTGTTGGAAATGGAAATATTTCACCAACTGATATCTCCGCCATTGTTAAAGTATGTCACTCTTTTGACAAAAATATTTATAGATTAATTTTAATCAATTTTAGGCTTGTGCAGTTCCTCCAGCCGTCAAACGTGATGAAATTGAAAATTGCTTTCAATCCTTTAACTTTGCTTTGGATGGATTCATGCAAAAGAGTGGTTTAAAAGCTGTTGAAGAACCTTTGATTGTTTCTGCTCGGGTTTTGAAGCCCCCGCAAGTTCTGTATGCAAATGGTGGCCTTGATCCTGGTTCAAATGGAAAATGGCGTTTGCCTCGTGAAGCTAAATTTTTCCGAACTATCGGACTTACAGTTTGGTGCGCATATTTCTTGGATGTTCCTGGTGAACGGATGGCACTTGGAGATTTTCAGTATGTTTTTTTTTCAAATTCCATTTTATGTTTCCTAATTTGGATTGTTTTTAGAATTTTTATGGAAAAGTATTATAATGAATGTCGTCATCGCGGACTTGCAATTTCACCTCCTGTTCATATTTTGAAAATTCAATGTGCTACTGCACCAATTGAAGATGCTTTTCAAAGTGCAAGCGAAAATTCTTGCCAATTTATCTTTTTTGGACATTCTGATCGTGATACTCAAATGCATTGTATGTTTTAATTTTACTACAATTCATATTTCCATTTGACCATTTTTTCAAATTTTTAGCTGTCATTAAAGGCATGGAAAGAAAGTACAGTATCATCAGCCAATGTGTCAAAACCAAGACAATCAATAATATTTTGAAGACGAGCCCCCTTTCACTTGAAAATATTGTCAAAAAAACAAATATTAAACTTGGTGGTATGCTTTTTTCTATTTGATTTTTTGCTTTTCTAATTATTTCATTTTTAGGATTGAATTATGAAGTTGTATTGGATAATTATAGCCATGATCCCAATGTTCTTTTTATTGGTCTCGGAATGAATCATCCTGGAATGGCTCCAATCCCAAATGAAACCCCTGCTCCTGTAACTGATAATAAAGAAGATGATGCTGAAAGTGAAAAACCAAGCTCTGGTGGTAGCGAAGATTCAAACTTTTCAATCTTGGGGTATGTTTACATATATACTTTATACGAAATTAATTTTTTAATTTTTCAGATTTGCTGCAAATGATGGATGCAATGCAAATGAATTCATCGGAAACTTCTTTTTGCAGCCAATGTTTAGTGATAACAAGGTTTGTTTTTTAATGATTACGGTAGCCTGACTTTAATGATGCTTTTTTAGGTATCTATGCTTGATGAAGTCCTCAAAGAAGTTTTCACTCGATTCAAACAAAATCGTGAACGGGTTCCATCTCGTGTTATTATTTTCCGCAGTGGTAGGTTTACTTAGTTTAAAATTCAAAAATAGTTTTATTTCCGTTTTTTAGGATGTTCTGAAGGTGCATATGGTAACATTCTTCGCTTCGAAGTTCCGTACGTGATTTTTTTAATTTAATTTTTCGTTTCGTATTTATCTTTAATTGTTTCAGTGTCATCACAGCTATGCTCGTAAAGTATGCTCCTGGTGCTCCACTTACTGTCATTGTTCCATCAAAAATGCATTCCTTCCGGTTCTTTCAAAAACATGTAAGTATTGTTTGTTTTCATTTATTTTTGTATCATTTTCTTTTTTTAGATTAATCCTTCTGCTCGATCATATGAACAAAATATTCAACCTGGAACAGTCATTGATACTTCCTGTGTCAGCAGCGTCTTCTCTGAATTCTTCCTTAATGCACATTTGGCAATTCAAGTAAGTAAAAATACATATATTTTTCAACTTTGAATATTAATAATTGTTTTAATTTTTAGGGTACTGCAAAACCTGTCAAGTATACTATTCTTTATTCAACTGAAAAAGATGCAAATCTTGATATGTTTGAACGATGGACGAATGCTCTTTGTTATAATTTTCAAATTGTAACTTCACCAACCAGCTTGCCTGCTCCAGTTTATGTTGCTGAACGATATGCTGAACGCGGTCGGCAAATTTTGAACACTTTTGCGTATGTTTTATTTTTGTATAACAATTTTTTATACATGGCCTTTTTATAGAACATCTGGAAAACAAAATATTGAAAGTGAAAATGGTTCTGTTGATGGATCTGATGGAAGCGGCTCAAATAGCATTGAACAAGTGCCATCAAATCCATATTATATAAAATCTACTGAAGTAAATTTCACTCGCCGTGAATATCTTCGTGATAAGCGTGTTAATGCTTAATTTATTTTTCTTTTACAAATTTGTTTATTATGTTTTTTTGTATGAGCGTTGCGTCGCTCCAGAAACTTTTCATTTTGTTCTATTTTTGCATGGGTTTTGATTTTTTAACATGCTTTTTGTGTTTTTTATTGTGTTATTGCTTTATTTCTGAAATAAAGTTTGAGTTATTTTTTTAAACTTTGTATCCAACAATTTGTTTATAAATCTGTAGAACATATTTATTAAATTTGTTTACACATCTTAGCTCAAGTAGAATTTTATGTCTTCCAAGCCGTTAATATATTCTACTTATTTCACCAGCAATATCCCACCGTATGCCAAATATTAAAACCTAAACTTCATTCGTTTTTTTGTTCGCGACCTTTTTTTTTAGTTGTTTTACACCTGTTGAAGAAGATTCATTTTCATTCGAAATCAGCAAAACAAAAATATTTACATACCTTAACCAAAAAAATATCAAATTAAAGAAATTGCAATTTTTAAAACTAAAATTTTCTAATTGAAAAACTCAAACAAAAAATTTTTATTTGAAATTTGACGTCTGCATTTTGAGAGCCTTCGAATCTGTCCCTTCTAAAGTCCTGGCTTAGTATCAATGTTGGGTAAAGAAAAAATATCTTTTTTGTCACAAGCTTTATTTTTTTCTATCTGACATTAGACTGCCGTTCAGTGAATGGCCACATAAATCTGTATTAAAGTCAATATACTTTTCTGAATTAAATTTTTTTGACAAATTGATTTATTCAGCTTACATTTCATAAATATCAACACATACAATCAAAATAAAAATAATACAATAACTTTTTACACAAAATTTTAAATCATTTACGATGGCTATATGCATTAAGAGGAGCAACTCGATAATGAAAAGTACGACGAATAGATTTTCGTTCAGGCTTGGTTCGGAATCCAAAAATACTCATCAGTAAATTTTTCATAGATCTTGCTTTCCAAGTTTTTGTTTCTTTGATTGATTTTGAATCAATTGGTTTAATAAATGGAGTTAACATTGTTTCAAGTTTTTGACAGCATTCCAATGTACCGCGACACATAATTGTATAATGAATACAACTCGTAAGACACTTACGCTTTTCACTAACAACTTGTTCACAACCAGACATTCTTTGAAGAATTTTGTATTTTCGTTCAAAATCTTTTGCCCAATATGACGGAACTGAGATAACAAATTGTGGATAAAGCATAACTTGTTCATGAAGTTTAATACCAAATTTTTCATTTTGTGGAAAGAATGCATAACTAATCAATGTTGACTGAGCTGCCTGAAAGAAATATAAATTACTTATGATTGGAATAAGAAAATACTAAACGTACTTTTAAAAGTTTTGCATATTCTTCTTCATCATCCGGGCCATCATGTTTAAAATTTGGGCTAATAACTGTTATCAAAAAATTGAAAAATGCACCAGTAGCAGTTTTTGGAATTGTCACAGAGCGATCAACATCCTTAAAAAATAAATTTTTATTTTAAAAGATACTATTTTAAAGAGAACTTACTTCTAAAATATCCATATAACAATTAACTGCAGCAGAAACAATTTCAGGTAAAAGATCATTGGAGAGCATAAAAGAGTTGAACATTACAGCAAAATGACTAAACCATGAGAAATTCGGATATCGTTGTTGTAAAGCAACGAAAGCAATAGCATAGTTGGTATTTGTTGAAATAAGATCCCATATTTCTTTTTCAAAGGTACAAGAAGTTTTATTTTGAGCATCATTTGCACTTTCTTTACTCTCAAGCCAAGCATCTAAGCCTTCCCAGATAATCCAAGGAAAAGAATGGCATTCACCATCTTCTAAAAATCAATGAACATATATTAACAGTTTTCAATATTTCTAAAGCATACCTTCAGCCATTGCATAATAAGTTTGAGCAAGTTGAATCATATCAGATGAAACAAAAGAAATTTTATATGTAAAAACATTATCATTCATAATTTCCATTTCTGTTCTCCAATGACGAGAAGCAAAACGATCAAGAATTTTTGTACGAAATCTTTCAAAAATTTCGAATACCTGCCGTTGAACAAGTGCAGATGGGCATCCATCATCACCCATAGGATCTTTATAATTCCTCAGTGTACCAGGAATATCCACAAAAGAATTTGAAAAAAGTTCACCTTCAGATTTGATTTGATAACGAACTTTGAGTGCCTAAAATAACCGACATATTTCTAATGATAAAGTAAAACAGAAGGAAAACCTTACATTTATGGCTTCTTTGTATTCATTAAACATCTTTCGATCATAATCAGTTACAACTACATCTTTCAATTCAATCAATCCACTTTTTTTACGGGTTTTTTGAGCTTCTCGTTGAGCAATGGAAATCAAATAAAGAATCGAAGTTGATTTATCATGCAGTTCATTCAGAATGTGAGGGCTTCGAAATTCTGGTTCATGACGCTTTTGCATAAATTTTGGCCAATATCCAGGTCTTTCATGGTCTTCCAATTCTTCAGCTTTTAATCCACTTTTAAAAAAATTAACTGCTGTATCAGCTTTCTTCGTAAGCTTTACACAATCTTCATGAAGAGGATCATGGAGGGTAAGATGTGCCAAATGAGTTGTAGATAATTGTTCCAAATTATTAGATTTCATATATTGGACACGAATATCAGGAGCATCTCTTTGTAAGCCATACAAGTCAACTTTTGTAATTTTTTCGTCACTTGGTGGTGTGTAATCACTTGGATCAGCATGAGAATTCATCAACAGTTCAGGATCCCAAAAAATTGTATACCAATCGCCATCAATATCACCTCCACCAATTTCATCTGTATGAGGTCGAGTACCACAGGCAGGAAAAACAATAACATCAATCTTGTCCATCAAAAGAGGAGCTTCAACAGCTTCAAGAAATCGAATATCACCAATATGATAAATTGGACTTTTTGTAACACCAACACGACCAACTTTAAGAATAGGATTATGACCACCAAATTTGAGCAATTCAGATTCAGCAGCAACCTTTTTTCTGTAAAGGCTTTGACTAAATTGGAAGAAAACTTGTCCTTCCTTCAGAGATCCAGTAGTATCAACGATTCCAAGAGCACCACGTCCAAGATCTGGTGGAATTGCAATTTGATTCTTATTTACAAGTAAACCTTAAAAATGTAAAAACATATCAGTATAAATAAAAATATTTTTGCAAAACTTACGAGCATTCATGACAGCATTTGCTTCAACCATTCCACGCAAAAATGGCTCATGTAATAAATTTTTGGTTTTCATTTTATAAATTGGAACATATTTTGGTAATTTTTCCAAAGTTGCCAAGAAAACCTTGTTGTAAATCAGTGGCTTAATAACATCAATGAAGGAATCATTGTGAAGTTGACGAATACGATCCCGAACAATTTTTTGGTTAGAATTACGGGAAGCCAGAGAATCCATCATTGCAATAAAAGCCCCATGAAGCTTTGATGGACTTGGTGATGACCATTGTACAACATCAAAATCAAGTAATTGTCCATCATCAACAACACCAAATTTCTTTTGTGAATGACGAAGAAGCAAAAAATATGGACCATCTTTATATTTCAATCGTCGATCATACCAATCAACAGCAACAATTCCTTTAAAACCAGCAAAACGAAATTGAAAAGCAGACGGGATAAATGGAAGTTGAAGTTCGTCAGCGATTCGTCGTGCAAATAATGGATCAATAATTCCACAACCATCCGAAAAGCAATATGGATTATTTGCAGAATCACAATAATTTGACATGTAATCACCGATTAGACCAACATCAGATAGCCGGAGTTTAAAGCGAATCTCCTAAAAAAATTTGTTAAAAAACACAAAAATTACAAAAAATTATTACCCTTGCAGATGTAAAATATTGTCCTAAGCGAGCTTGAACCTTTGCTGCAGCTTCAAATTTAAAATCACCAAGTTTTCGCCACTTATCAACAATTTCATTCTTATTTTCCGCGGCATAAAAATATGAGCCATGTTCACGGAATAAAGAACTTGAACCTCCAAATTCAAAGAAATTTCGTCCAGCAATTTGAATACCATGTCGACAAACAGTTCTTACAACATCATTGAGAAGTTGATCTTCAATAGGAAACCAACAAAGAGTATCATCCCGAAATTTGACTTGAATAAGATTATCCACTCCAAGCTCCCGAAATCCACGACAATTCATTGATGCTTCTTCAACAATCAAAATTGTACGAGTTGGTGTTATATATACCTAAAAAAGTAAAAACATGCATGTTTCGTTAATAACAAAGTACTACTTACAGTTTTTATCAAAACAAATCCATCTTCACGCTTTTGTCGATGCTTAAATTTATCAGCATTAAAATCCAAGGAGCTCAAAGAAAGATCAGATCTAAGATATTCATATGCTGCAGTGAATAACAATAAAACCCAAGCTTCATTCAAATGTCCACCAGGTCTTACATCAACACATTCATTTTTGACGAATAAAATGTGATCCATAAAAAAGAGACCAACATTTCCCAAAGATTTCAGTGCTTCAATACAGTATCGAATATTCCATGGCCAAGTTTCCATTTCGTTTATATAATATTGTTGAATACGATGTGAATTAAATTCACCATCACCGAATGGGGAAAAGATAATTGAACATGAAATTGTGGTGGATAATGCATCCAAAAAGGAAAAAAGTTTAGTTTTCTAAATGATATATGTACTTGTAGTTAAAGAAAGTACAGTAAACTAAAACCAAGTAGAACTTACATTAAGTGAAAATGACATTTGAAATGCATTTGAAGCAACAACTTTATGCCAAAATTCTTTAGCATCATATGTTTGAGGATCAAATCTAATATACCGTATCCATTGTTCATTAGGTTTTTGTTCACCACGATAAAACAATGGAGTTTGACTATAAACAACTGTCAATTTAATGCTATACTTTGATCCAGTTTGAACAATTTCAAAATTGAGTTTTGAAAAGAAAGCATAACGCAATTCCATCTTCATTGGTTGTCCATTTTGTCCGCTTGTTGTCATTTGAAGATATTGTTGGTGATGAGAAAATGATACTGAGTCAACTTTGATATTGCCAACTCGATAAAAAACAGATTCGGCAGTAAATCCAAATGAGACAGATTTACATTTGATGTTAGTTACACACCTTAAATGATTTGAAAAGTTAATAACAGCTGTAAGGATAATGCCAAGGTGGATATGTCAAAGATTTAGCTTTATAAAATAGCTAAAGGATTTCACTGCTTTTAATTTTGATCTTTTAATTAGTGTTCACTTCCTGTTACCGTACCGCAGCCATTTTCGGAAAACGGGAATTCCCGTTTTACCGTACCGTTACCTAAAATTCCCGCAAAAAAGGATGCAAAAAATCCCGCAAAAATGAGTTTTATTCCCGTTTAAAAATGTTTGATTTTTGATGATTTTCAAGGTAAAAAGCTGTTGGCGAAGCAAATTTTTGTGTCAAAATTGACTTTGTATCCCTACTTCTGCTAAAGTACGGGTTTTCTCAAGTTGGAAATTTTAATAATTCTGTGGTTTTAAGCCCGTTCAAATGTCTGAACATGCAAAGACAAAAAGCAGATCTTGAATTTATCGAATGCATTGCAAGAAGAAATGATAAAATTTCTGCCTAGTTATCTCAGTCTGAGATTCTCAGATGGCGCAAAAGTCTTCGTTTGAAAAATTTTTAAATTGTTATATAAAAACTGAGGCACTTAAATTCCGGATTCTGAATCCACAAGTCAGAATCCGCCTGAATAATCGTATCAGTTAATTTCAAAATTATATGTTTTACAAAATTTTTTCGAGTCGGAGTCGACTCCGGAGTCGACTCCATTGACTCCGACTCCGGAGTCGACCAAAAGTATAAAGCATAACACTGAACGGGATACCGCAAAAGTCCCGCAAATTCCCGCATTTTTCAAAAAACGGAACGGGAAGTGAACACTATTTTTAATATGGAGTTATTATCATGGAGTCAACGAGAAAAAAACAGAAGAAGGCAAAAAGACCCAATCGTTGAGAAGACGTGACTTTATTTAATGTGTGCAAATTACACTAGAGATTAAATAAAAAGAAGTGGTTGTGTAAAAAATTTTTCCTTTTTCCGTTAAAACGTAGAAGTTATAAAATGAGACTCAAGGAGAGGTATAAATGTCACATCACTAATATCACCAACAAGTGATAGCTTTGATAATGTCCAAAATGGGTTTACATGAAAAAATAACTTACTGTAATTTAGAATTTTCGTAATCATCTTTTGTAAATGTTAAAAATGGGGGAGGAGTTAATGCTCGGAGTAAGGTAGCTTGATCAGTTGAAGAGAAGTTAGAACGCGAAGATACATGATACCGACCCATATTTCCCGATAATGCAGCTTTTACTATTCTTTGATCACATATATCACTCTAAAATTTTTCAAAATAAGAGAACGAGAGAGAGAAGAAGTTACACGAGTGAATGAAAGGAATAAAACTAACAAGGGAAGGTCCTAGGGGTGTTCATTTCCTTCTCCCGGGAAATTTCCCGATTTTTTGAGGGAAATGGTTCTGATTTCCTGAGAAATGTTACAGTAATATTTTTTACATTAAACATGAAAAATAGGATAAAAAATGCCATAAAAAAACTGCAAATAGTCAAAAATCATTAATTTGAATATTTAAATGTAGGTTATAAGGCTAATTTTGGTAAAATATTACTGTAGCTCGGAATACTCTAACTCCCTGAAATTTCCCGCCTTTTTCCATTTCTCGGGAAATGAACAACCATAACCCCAAAATATTTCCGGTGAATAGCCTTTTATTATGATAATTTAAAAAAAGAAGTTTTAAAAATGTGCGTGAAACTGGGGTTTTTTAAAAATCGTCGACCCGGGGGCAGTGTTACCACTTTTTAAAAAAGGTAACGCCGACGCCGGGGAGCTTTTTTTCAGATTCACCAAAAATATAAAAAAATCCTTATAAACATTTTGGAAATTGGTATTTAATTTAAAGAAACAACTAATTAGTATCCAAAAAAGTACTTATCAACGTAAAAAACGAAGAATTAAATATTTTTTGTGAAAATTTTCACAAAAAAAATATTTATCCAGCGTCTTGGCGTCGACGTCGGAAGAGATGCCGACCACAAAAAGGTGATGCCGGCGTCAGTGTTGGCTTCATTTTCAAAAAATTAGCATAATAAAAGGCCATTGACTTGAAATATTTCGACGTTATACATAACTGCCTTGGGGCTGTCTCATGGGATAGGTCTCATTCAAAAAGCGGCGACCCATGTTAGGACTGTCCCTTGTGAGTTAAAAAAAGCGATAGCAAAATCAAAAATCGAGAAAACGCTAATTTTTCACGAATATGGTAAATATCAGGCATCACTGAAAATGTGATGAAATTTTCAGGGGAGAAAATAAAGATGAGCAAGACAAAAAAGAGAAAGAAGAAATGCAAAGAAGAAAGAAAAGAAAAAAGAGACACGACCTTGCTGCAATACTCGCAACAAAAATCGCCGGCAGCCAGGAAGAAAGTTGTTTTTGGTTGTGTTCAAACTTTTTGGAAGAGAAAAAACAAGGGAAAAAAGTGAAAGGTGTTTATTGGATAAAAAATATTACACTTATGCGCGGCAACACAAGGATGTTTAAGCAGAATGAATAAGTAAAGACGGGCAATAAAGAAAAATAGCTCAAAACCAAACATAAATTATGTCCGAATGGTCGTAAACAATCTTTTGGCTGTGTAACAGGAATACCATCAAACAGATTATGTGAATGTAAAAGGCAAAAAGGTTAATTTTTTTGGAACAAAAGATGAAAGGGGAAAAAAGATGTAGTAGGGCAACAATATCTTTTAGATAAAAAAGAGCAAGAAATCATAAGAAATTTAAATAAACAAAGAACTTTATAAACCTATCTTTATTTTGAAATAGCTTATCAATTTTTTAGTGTTTCAGTCATATTATACTCCAGCGTTTTATCTTGGCTTTTCATAAGCTTTTGTACAGTTTTTATGTTGTAAATTTACATATTAGTACACACAAAAAATAATAGAGCTAAAAACTTGCAAAAGATAACATTTTTTCGTGACAAATGCAGCAGAAAAAAAGAGGGGAAAAGAAAAAAGAAAAAATTATTAACACAAAGAGCTTTGACGCTTTTTTAAAATGTTTAAAAAAAGAGACAAAAGATGTTCAAAAATAATATTAAAAAAAAGAATGTTCTTGACCAACACGAATAATTGCTTTGAGATGGTTAGTACTATGAGTCATCAGTAATAATATTGGAACAAATGAGATGTTATTAAAAAACGCTGAACATTTTCAAAATATTCTACGTTTGTATCAACATAAAATTATTCTGCGGCCTCGAGAAAAGCAATGCAAGTAAAAAATACAAAGGCAACAAATCAACAAAAGTTTTATTGATTGTTGAACAGAGTTGTGCGATACCCGATAGTAGTCCGACGAGACCCGAGACCCGATACCCCAAAAAATATACCCGATACCGAGACTCGAGACCAAAATTTAAATTTTTTACATACAATAATTCAAAAATATTGCAATAAAGTAATATTTTTGGACAAGTCTCGAGACCCGATACCTTAAAAATTCACCCACTCGAGACCGATACCCGAGACTCCGAGACGAGACCTGGGTATCGCACAGCTCTGTTGTTGAACAAAAAGAAACAACTGCAACAAAAGTAAAACAAATTGCAAAAGACACATTCAACTTGAAAGAAATCAAATGTTCCAGCATTGCAGAATTGAAGAAATTTTTTGTTTCCTTCGAATAAAAAATTTCTCCCTTCTGCATAAAACTAATTTACTGTATAGAAAAAGATAGAAAAAGTAAAGAAAAATATGCTCTTTTAATTTTTGGTGTATTTTCTTGTTATTCAATGACAGGGGGTTTTTAAAAAAAAAGAATCAAACGACTTTGCTACAGTAGATTGTAAAATACAGCTGTCGGCATAAGTTCTTTTTTTTAAAAGGTGTCAGTTTCTCTGACACCATAAAAAGGCATTCCTTTTTAAGACAAAAAAAGCCGCTTTTAAAAAACACATTGGCCCGTCTCTTTTTCAACCCCTTTAAAAATTTCTTCTTCTTTTTTAAAAAGTTGAATGTAGAAAAAATTGATCAACAAAAACAACAAAAAAGAGAGAAAAAAATAAATCAAATGGCCGCGGCGCCGTATATTATAATGATAAGTATTTTAAGCAAAAAACTGCCCCTTTTTTTAAAATGAAACATTTTTTTGCCGCGGCAATTGCCGGTCAACTACATTGCATCGTTAAACAACAAATAGCCTATTTGTCTATTACAAATCAATCAAATTGAAATTACGGCCAGTGATAAAAGAATAACTACCACTTGCATGCCAAGTTGAGAAGTATATTATGCAAATAAAATTTTTTATCAGTGTACCACAAATCACTGATTACTGTAAAAACGGCTCAAAATAAATTTTGGATTTTAAGTAACATAATAACAAATCTTGTAATCATGTTCATTTAAAAAAATACAGTAATGTAAATGATACTGTCATTTCACCAGAAAATTATTTGTTACATAATGGTCACTTTTTATTGTAAAGTTTTTTAGTCATCAATTTGCAATTCTGTTGTCCCATATTTATTTTTGTTTCTACTTTTTATTATCCCAATAGGGTCTATTTTTGCAATTCGTTTTCTTTGGTGATTCATTTCTTAGTTCCTGTCTGTGCCTTTCTCCTTTCATAATCACGGCGCCAAAAATTAAATGTCAAACTTGCTCTTCATAACTGTGATCTTTTCAACTCTTTTGAAAACCAAAGAGCAGCGGGTCTAGTAACCCGACAACAAACAAGGAATTCGAAAAAAAGACAAAAATAAACCACAGTAAAATTAGGATTTCGAAATTCTTTTTTAGTGTGTTCCGCTTTTTTTGTTAGTTCGGGTCTGCGTATGTGACAAACAACTGGTACCAGGAAGTGGAAAATCATCTGGCAATTGCCGCTTGTTTTTGCCTGGTTGCGATGACCTTTTTAAGGTGCTTCTAATCAGTGAGTCTTGGTCAGATTTGATCGTCAGTGTGGCAGAGAAATAGTTGCACTCGCTTCACTCTTCATATTTTGCTCATGTTATGTCATAAAATTATATATGAAATAAAAAGATATAGAACTAAATTGGCAATAATAAAAGGGTCCGGGACAAGCGATATAAAATATAAATAAGAAGAATTAAACATTGAACACGATGAAACTATAACATTGTTTATTACTTTTCTGAAATAACATGATTTTTAACAAAAAATCTGTTTTAACTTAAAAAAGTGGAAAACCCAATACCATTTTTAAACGGTAATACTGGGTAGAATCTTCGAAATAATAGAAATATTTTTGATTATCGCAATTTTTTTAATAATAATAATTTTTTGAAGTGATCCTCTGTAGTAGTCGTGTGAGTCGTTCTCTCTTTCTCTGTTGTCTCTCTCTTCTATTATTTGCCTGATGTGGTCTCAACACGAATAATCTCTTATCGTCGTTGCAGCCTCAAACTCTCTTCCTCTTTTGAGTTGTTGTTTACTCTTTCGAGTATCTCTCTTGGATATATCTTTTATATATCTTCCATCTGTATTGTATAATTTATTATTGTATATAATAAATCTTCTTATTGTAATATTAAACCGCTCGGGATATTACATCCTCATTAGATTCTACCAGTCTTCCATCCTTAGATAACAACCTGAGTGATCAAAAGTTAACCGAAACCATAAAAAATGTTTCCTCTAAAGAGAATCAAACTGCAATTTAAGTTTTTATAATATCCTTGTGTTTAATTGAAAAATTGTTAATCATGTGCAGTGAATTAATAATTCATTAGGCTAATGACATAAGCATGTTTACAAGGATTTATTTAAAACGAATATATGATTCAGTAAAAATGGATAGTTTTTAATTAATTCATGCAAATCTGATAATAAAAAAACGTTTGACTTTGTTGGCTCAAAAGTCTCAACACGAAAACAGTATGCAAAAAAAGTCTTGTCCAGCGGCAACAAACGTTTTTAAACGTTTTGATACATTCATTTTTTCATTGCGTGATTTTTTGCTCTCTTCTTCGTGTAATTCATGTTTTTTCTCTCCTCAAATCTTTAATAAATATATCCACTCTTTTAGATTCATTCAATCTTTTTGTAAGCTGCAAGAATGACATCGCGACGCTATTCTGAATTGAACAAGCTCAGCAACATGACTATTAATGAAGTAAGTTTTTGTGTACATATATAACTTTTATTAGTTATTTTTATATGTTTAAGGAAGGTGATGAAAATGCTGCTCCTGCTGTTGATGCTAACAGTACACCACGTGCAAAGATGGTACCAATGAAAAAGGTAATATATCGTAGATTATTAACTTGCAAAATTAAAGTTTGGTTAACTCTTCTAGACTCGCATATCTGATTCACCATTATCATCTTTTCGTCAACAAGATTTTGCTTTTAACGGCGACAATCATCTTGAAGAAAATTTTGTTGAACAATCTTTTCTTGCTGCTCCGTCTAATGAAGAAGATGTAAGTAGTTTAATCGTAACATTTAAAGCTAATTTGCGTGAATTTTAGCCATCAATGAAAAGTATTGAACGATGTGTACCATTCGCCGTTGATAAATCTCTTGAAGAAACTTTTGGTGAACCATCCTTTCTTGCTGCTCCTGTAACAACTACTCATCAAGCTGTAAGTTATATAAATATGTTGAATATTTACATACAACAACGTAATTTTAACACTTTTAGTCGTTAACAGAATATACTCCGCAACCTGTATCATTCGCTAATGATAAACATCTTGAACAAACTTTTGTTGAACAATCCTTTGCTGCTGCTCCTTCTAATGAAGAAACTGTAAGTGGTTTAGCTGCCAATCTTGAAACTGATTTTCATAATTTTTAGCCATTAAAAGAATATACTCCACAACCTGTATCATTCGCTGATGATAAACATCGTGAACAAACTTTTGTTGAACAATCCTTTGCTGCTGCTCCTTCTAATGAAGACACTGTAAGTGGTTTAGCTGCCAAACTTGAAACTGATTTTCATAATTTTTAGCCATTAACAGAATATACTCCACAACCTGTATCATTCGCTAATGATAAACATCGTGAACAAACTTTTGTTGAACAATCATTTGCTGCTGCTCCTTCTAATGAAGAAACTGTAAGTGGTTTAGCTGCCAAACTTGAAACTGATTTTCATAATTTTTAGCCATTAACAGAAACGTTTGTTGAACAATCCTTTGTTGATGGTCCGCTTTCCGCTGCTCCTTGTAATGTAAGTGGTTTAGCCTTAAAATTCAAAGCTGATTTTCGTAATTTTTAGGCATCAATGGAATCCACTAAACGAGGGGTAACATTCGCCAATGATAAACATCTCGAACAAATTTTTGTTGTACATTCTTTTTGTGCTTCTCCCTCTAATGAAGAAAGTGTATGTGGTTTTATTGTAATATTAAAATATAATCTTCCTAATTTTCAGTCATTAACAGAATCTTCTCCACAACCTGTACCAATCGCCAATGATAAACATCTTGAAAAAACTCGTGTTGAGCCATCATGTTTTGGGGCACCTTCTTCTAAACCTGTTGAATCAATGGTAAACTTTTATTTATTTGCTTTAATATATGCTATAAAACTTTAATTTTTTAGGAAAATGAAGATGATATGTCTTTTGTTGGGGCATCACAAATTTCATTCATGGAAACAGAGATGCAAATTTATGCAGAAGAAGAATGCAAATGTTCTCGATTTGAATCCGTTATGAAAGAATACACTATTTTGGTGTGTCATTTTTTTGTAGATTTAATACTTACATATTTATTTTAGCGTGAAAAATTCGATGCAAAAACTGCAAATGCTGTCAGAAGTGCTAATTCAACTCTTGACGAATTTGGTTCATTTAAAGATGATGAAATGCTTAAGCTTACGTATGAACTTGTAAAAGCTAGAAATGAAATTGAAGATTATAAAAAATCTGCTGTTATTGCTAAAAAGGAAGCAGAAGATCTTCAAGCAGCTTTAACTGAAGAAAGAAATGCTTTTACTTCTCGTCTTTCTGATTTTTCTCTTCAAAGGGATGCTGAAATGGATGCTTTAAAAGCTTCTTTGGGTGATAGTGCAGCAATGAAAGATGAATTGCTTCAATTAAAGGAAAAGCTTCAAATTTTTGATTCAGTTGTTCAAAGAGGATTTGAAGTTGAAACCGAATGCAAGAAATTAAAAGAGGAACTCAAAGAAATCGCTTCAGAACATGCTTACTGTGCTCAAGCTAAAGAGAAGATGTTTAAAACAAATGCTCGACTGGAAGAACAGCTTTCTCAGCTTAGTAATCAACTTGCCACTGCAAAAAGTGATGTTGAATTTCATCGTGGTACAAATGTTGAATTTAGAAATGCTTGTAAAGCCGCCGAAGAAGGGATGAAGCATTTTAAGCTCAAAGCAGAAAGTGCTCAAAAAGAAGTTGATAATCTTCAAAAGTTATTGGCTGAAGCAGAAGATCTTCAAGCAGCTTTAACTGAAGAAAAAAATGCTTTTACTTCTCGTCTTTCTGATTTTTCTCTTCAAAGGGATGCTGAAATGGATGCTTTAAAAGCTTCTTTGGGTGATAGTGCAGCACTGAAAGATGAATTGCTTCAATTAAAGGAAAAGCTTCAAATTTTTGATTCAGTTGTTCAAAGAGGATTTGAAGTTGAAACCGAATGCAACAAATTAAAAGTGGAACTCAAAGAAATTGCTTCAGAACATGCTTACTGTGCTCAAGCTAAAGAGAAGATGTTTAAAGAAAATGCTCGACTGGAAGAACAGCTTTCTCAGCTTAGTAATCAACTTGCCACTGCAAAAAGTGATGTTGAATTTCATTGTGGTACAAATGTTGAATTTAGAAATGCTTGCGAAGCCGCCGAAGAAGAGATGAAGCATTTTAAGCTCAAAGCAGAAAGTGCTCAAAAAGAAGTTGATAATCTTCAAAAGTTATTGGCTGAGGCAGAAGATCTTCTAGCAGCTTTAACTGAAGAAAAAAATGCTTTTACTTCTCGTCTTTCTGATTTTTCTCTTCAAAGGGATGCTGAAATGGATGCTTTAAAAGCTTCTTTGGGTGATAGTGCAGCTATGAAAGATGAATTGCTTCAATTAAAGGAAAAGCTTCAAATGTTTGATTCAGTTGTTCAAAGAGGATTTGAAGTTGAAACCGAATGCAAGAAATTAAAAGGGGAACTCAAAGAAATCGCTTCAGAACATGCTTACTGTGCTCAAGCTAAAGAGAAGATGTTTAAAGAAAATGCTCGACTGGAAGAACAGCTTTCTCAGCTTAGTAATCAACTTGCCACTGCAAAAAGTGATGTTGAATTTCATCGTGGTACAAATGTTGAATTTAGAAATGCTTGTGAAGCCGCCGAAGAAGGGATGAAGCATTTTAAGCTCAAAGCCGAAAGTGCTCAAAAAGAAGTTGATAATCTTCAAAAGTTATTGGCTGAAGCGCAACCTCAGAACGATGCCCAACTTGAATTCATCAAAGCTGAAATGAAACTTTTGGAAAAAGAAAATGCTGATTTGAATGATAAATTTGGTACAAAAGTTGCTGAATGGGATCTAGTGAAAGATGCTTATGAAAAAGAAAGAACAAAACTTCAAGAAGAACTTGCAAAAGAAGGTGAAAAAATTAAAGAATTGGATAAAAAAATTGGTAAACTTTATGATGATTTGGATGTCTCTGATGCAGAACGAAAAGAATTATCTGAAGTTGTTTTTGATCTTCAGTCAAAACTTTCAAAATATACTGGTGGAGAAGATGGATATATTGTTCGAGCAGCAATCAACATGGCTGATGCTATTTCACCCACTATTCATGATGCATCTCCTGATGATTCATTTTCTTCTTTTAAAACTGTTGATGATGAAGCTGAACAAGTCAAACCATCGTCATCAGCAGCACAAGATGCAACTCCAACACAAACAACACCAATGAAACAAAGCTTTGGATCAAAACTTGCCAGCCCTTTCCGTCGTCAAAAAAGTGATCAAGCTCAAACTTCTTCTGGTACTGCTCCTGCGGCCGCAAAAGATTCCTCATGTGTTACTCAATAATTTATTTATGATATGTTTGTGTAATTTTACTTTTTTTACACTTGTAATATATTCTTGTGTCTGAGTATATATAAAAGAGTTAACTATTTATGATTTTATGTTAATAATAGTTCATGTATAATTTTTATTCGACATTAGTTTGCTTGCGATAATATATTGGTTTTAAAAAATACGTTAATTATTTTAATATCTTTTATCATAACCATGCTTTCATACGGAATGAACTCGAGAAACTGATTTTTTTCAAAATTTTACAAAAGAATTGACTTGTATCATATATTAAAATATGGATTTTAATGATACATTGTCTCTATCATTACAAATATTAATTTAAAATCTAATGAAATTGTTAACAGTGTATTTCCTTTACAGAAAACAAAAGGAGATTTGTGCGATTTAAATTTAAAATCGCGATTTGGAATGTAAAAGTCCTGAGAAAGTCAGATCAAAATTGATTTGTTATCACGATTTTCATCGTAAAGATTTGTTTTGTGGTTTAATGAGATATAAATCATTCCAGTTAGTTTTAAATTTATTAAAATATTAATATAAATTAAAAAAGACGTCTAGAGTTTAGGGCCGAAACGTCACGTATTAAACTCTTTAACCTTTTTCGAAATCCAAACTTTTTTTTTCTTCTTCCCTTTTTCAAAAATATCCAAAAATTATTCAAAAGCATTGGTCCTGCTTATTACATATATTTAAGTTTATAGTTGTGATACTCATAGCCATTTCAGTGTTTTCCTAAGGTTCTATCAAATTCTTCTGCAAAAGTTTTAAAAGTTTAAGGAGTTATTGTTTCTATAAAGGACATGAATTACAATAAACACCAAATTATCAACTTTCAAATGAAGTAAAGCTTCAATATTAGTAAATCTTAAAAAAGTTCAAAATTTTAAATTCAGTGTTGAAAAATTTTTGTTCAACAAACCCATAATTGTTTTTTTGTAAATTTTAATTTCTTTAGTGAAAGTTTTTCTTTCTTTCAAGAATCTTGAATTAAGATGCATAAAAATGTATGTAACAACACACGAATTTTTGAATATTTAAAAACAAGAAAAATTTGGGCATAAAAAATGTTCGCAGTTTTGTCGTTGTTGATAATAAAATCTTTGCAATATGATTATGGTATTTTTGATATTAAAGTATAAAATTCCTTTTTTATAGTAAAAAGTAAGTTTAAAAAATGTATTTTGATCACTGCATTTTTATCAATAGCTATGGAATTTGATTTTGTTAATCAGCATGAAATGAGATTTTTTTGTTATGTGTGTTTTTTTGTTCGTCAACGTTCAAAGAAATGTCGCGCGAAGATAAAAATATGTAATTTTTAAAAAAGAAAAATGAAAAAAATGGAAGCGTTGTTTTTTTGCGGTGTTGCATTTTTAATTTCCATTTTCATCGTCGTTGTTGATTTGCAGCTGCTGATCACTTCTTTTTTATTTCCTCTAATTACATTTTTGTATTAAATTAATCCAAGTTCAAGGTGAATTCAATTATGTCACTTCCATTTTTTCCAACCTTTTCTTCACCTGTTAATAATGGTCAAAGTAAGTTTATTATTTTTGTTCTATTTGTGGATATACAAATCTTTCGGGGATTAAGAGTTGAAGTAAAAGATAATTTTAGTGAAGATATCTTTACACACTCACTTTTTCACTTTTGGAGAATCTTAATTCTCCATCCTTTTGCTTATTTCCATGTATATATATATATATATAATATATTAATTTTCTCAGTTTTTTCAGATGGTTATCCAATGCTCTATTATGCTCCGTATAATCCATTTGAACATCCTCATGTTGATCCAGCTTCCTTATCATTCTATACAATGCCTTCGGTACATCCTGAACGTCCACCATTGTATTATACAATTGGTCAACATGGTGGTTATATTCTTTTAACTCCTCAAGCAAGCTTGCAAGGCGATCTTACTTTATCATCTCAACAAGCTGATCTTAGCCGTGGTATTGATGAACCTCCTCAAGCTCATGTACCAACAGCTCGTTCAGAAAGTGTTGATTCTTCACAACCAAGTGATCCATCACCAAGCTTTTATGATTCTCGTAATCATTCCAACATGCTTGATACTTCAGTTGAAGTTATTGGTCGTAAATCTCGGAGAAGCGGTCGGGTAAGTTTATGCTTAAACAGAAAGGGACATATTTTGGATCATGTTGTATGCTGTTTTTTAGAAATTTCGTAATACATCTACTTATAAAACAATGTTGTGTAATATGTTTTCTACAAATGGTTCATGCAGCTATGGTGCTGGTTGTCAATATGCTCATGGTCAAGAAGACATTCGTCCTGCTGTAAGTTCATTGTTCTTATTCTCATACATGCAGCATTAATATTTTTTTTTCAGATTCCTCATCCAAAATACAAGACTCAACTTTGTAATAAATTTAATTCTGCTCGTGGTTGTCAATATGGTGAAAAATGTCATTTCCGTCATCCTGATGATCATGAAGTTCAATCTCGTTTATCTGCAGGTGAATCTTCTCCTCAACGTGCTACATCCAATGAAAGTTCTGGTAATTAATAGCATCTCTAGTAATTTTTTGTAGCAATTTTTATATTGTATTATTAAAATATGATATATATGTTTTGCACATTCATTTTTTGCAAAAATATAAAAGATTTATATCACATACATTATATGGAAAAATGTTAATAATGTCTTTTTAAAATGCATGCATGTGTTACTCAAGTTTGTCGATTTTTGACAGGATGTTTAAACCTTTATTAAAAAGGATTTAAAAAGATGACATAGTTCATCTATTTTGAAATCCTTGAAAAGAAATTTCATGTTGTTGCAGCACTTCTGCTGAAGATAAATGGAAATGAATGATAATCGTTAGGAGGTGGTTGAAGCCACAATTGGAGTTATTGACTAATTTTTGGATATTTCCAGAATACAAATCAGACAATGACATATAAATTTATGCTAAATATTTCTGATCAAATGCATTATTTTTATAAGTAACGGTTTATTTATTACATTATAACCTCTATTCTCTTCTTAAGGTAAATACTATTTTACTACCTATTAAATTTTGTAAAGAAAAACATAATTTAGCTATAAATGCAGAAAGAAAAGAAGTAACAATTATAAAATTTATTATTTGAATAATGCAAATACTTTTGCCCCCGCACCTTCCATTACACTACTAACATTACTGACGGCAGCTTGTGCATTACCAAGATTGCCAAGAGAGAATGAATTTGCACCTGTAAATGATGATGAACTATTTGTAGACGTGTTATTTTCATTCAAAGCACAATTTGTTTCTTCCAACTTTAATCGACGATTAATTGATTCATAATTTTTTGAGTTTAAAAGTTCTTCATCAATTCCTTGAAGTTCAAAATCGGAATGTACTTTCTAAAGTGGAAAAAATAGCTTTGATTTAATATATATATAGGTTTAACAATGTATCTATTACCTTAACAATGAAAGATAAACATGTCAATTGATAAGGTGATAAAGATTGTTGCAATCTTTCTGTTAGCCATTCATTTATCATATTCATTTGGCCAGAAAACCATTGCTACAAATTTTTACAAAGTTTTTTTTGTTGTTGATTTTGATAGAATGATTTAAACGAACCTCAAAAAGATTGTTTACCCAAACTTCATCAGTTACAAATTGTCTCAAAGTTTCTGAAGATCCACGCATAAAGTTTACATATGAATGTCCCATATGTCCACTATTTTGTTGTTGATTTGCAGCTGTTTTTGCATTTGCAGAAGAAGGAGATCCAGCAGTATTTGAAGAACTTGAACCAGTCAAATTTTGTACAATTCCTTGATCTCCAACAAGATTCTTCATTTTATTAAAAATACTGTTTGGTTTAGGCTATAAAATTTTAATTTGAAATTTATTGTTTTTAAAAGAATTTCCTTACAGCCATTGATAATAAAGCTCCAATTGGATTTCCTTCATCATAACGAGCAAGTCGGCCAAGAACATATTCTAATACTGATAGAAGCTTCTCTTGTAAGCATGTATCCATGTCACTTAACATTGTATCAAGGGTTTGATCAATTTTAGACTAAAATTTAATATTTTTATAAATTTTAGTAACAATTTGATAAAATTTTCTTACATCACCAGCATCAATTGTTAATTTTGTTGCTCTTGCTTTAGATGAAAATATTACATTAATCATAACACAAACTTCACAAGGTAAAATGTAATCAGTAGATTTACGAAATTTTTGCATAAAAATATCAAATGTTTGATAAGTGCAATTTGCACATTTGGAGATCATATCAAATGCTAAAGATTTCATTCGAACTTGTAAATATTTTGCAAATTCTTCTTCGGGCCAATTTAAGTCATGTACGAAACCTTGAAGAGCATCAAGCTTCCAATAGATATCTTCAGAAGTTGCACAGCCATCCTTTCGAACTTCCCATTTTTCTTTTTGAAAACCTTTTTCAATCGATTGTGAAATTGAATGCTCCATAAGATCAACATATCTGATAACCAAAGGTGAAAATTGTTTAACAAGCTTTGTATGAAATATTCCATTTTTAAGTGTTGCTAAAAAAGAATGTATTTCATCTTCTGCAGATATTTATGATATTTTTATTCTTACGCTCACTACATAAAAAGTCATTGAGAAGTTGAAATAATGGAAAGGAATCCCATGAATCTGGTGGCTGCACTTCTAAAGCTGCATCAAGATCAACAGAATAAAGTGACCAAAAAATTTCTGAATGATCGGCTAAGAGATCACTAAACCATGCAAATGCCTAAAAATAATCATAATTCTACTAGCTCTAAATATGTTGCATTGAAAAAAATGTGAATCACAACGTGCAATAATTTTTTTAGCATTGTTTAAATTTTAAAGACAAATAACAACCACTTACAAAAAAAAGTTTTTTCTATTTTGTTATGTCTATAATTTTCTAATAGGGTGCAAAAAGTTTAAAAAAGAAAGCAAAAAGGGATTCAATAAACAAAAGCTCGCTGTTAATTTTCTAATTATAATTAGCTATGAACAAACAAAGGGAAAAGGGGAAAATTGAAAAAAAAACATGTGAAAAAAAACCACTAGGTACAGACGGTTATATAACTTACTCCTCGAAGTTGCTGAAAAGGTTTATGAAAGTTAGTAAAGAAAGAATAAAGAATAGATTTGAAAGAAACTAATTGATAGAAAAAGAAGTTCAGAAAAAAAAGTTACACAGTTTTAAAAGTTATATCTTTTTTTTGATAATTTCAAACTACTGTAAATAAAAGCAATACTTACCTCTCCGTGATGTTCTTCATTTTCTTTTAAAAGATCAATACAAAGTTCTGTTACACGAATCATATCTTCAATTCTTTGCTGTGGACTGACATCAACACCCATTCGTTCTATAATTTAAAGAGTTATACATGATAATCATGTTAGAAAAAATTGCTAACGCTCAATTTTCGCTTCATTGCATATTCTTGTGTAATTGACTAATGCAGCATCTTCAAGGCATTTTCGTATCACTGCTCTTACTTCCTCTGGTGGTACAGGAGATACAACATCTTTCATTAAAACTCTTTCCAACAATGATAGAGTTCCTTTTAAAGCATTTTCTGGACGGCCAAAAGGAAAACAATATCTACAAACAAACATGGGAAATTATAGGATATAATGAAAATTTATGATTACCTAAAGTTTGTAATCTGCTTTTCCAAAAGTACCCGTAATCTTTCTTTTACTTCTTGAAATTTCTCTTTTTCTTCTAAAGTTACTGTACCAACACCATCAGGCCTAAATTGAATTATTAACAAAAATATGTAAATTTTTATCATATTTAATTCATCATACCTATTACCATGGACATGAGAAGCACAAAATGCAAAAGAATAATGAATTAAAGTTGGATCAATTAAATGCCCCTCATCAGCTTTATTGAGCAAATCATTTAAAAGTGAAACATGTCGAAAGCATCCCCGAACCATATACCTGGCACAATATTCATCCAATACAAAAACTTGTCCTGGAGAAAACCATCCCAATGAACAAATAGGTTCATTTAATCGATAATCAAGTGCAACTTTTTGTAATGTTGAAAAGTGATGATCATGATTAATCATAACTGGATCAGCTTGAATAAGTTCATCCAAGCCATGTTTGGAAGCTTTATCGGCAAAACCTTGCGCCTTTGAAACTGTTGTGCTTTGTTTAGGTGGAACAGGTTTATAGGCTTGACCAGTTGCACGATAAAGTGCTTGAATCCATAAATGTCTTTCATTTTCATCATCGGTTGCAAATTTTAGTTCATCTCCTTCTTTAATGGCAGTAAAGAAATGTTTTCCACCTTGATTATACAAATCATTATCCGGTTCAGGCATGTAATCAATTGTAAAGCCATCAAGTTGAATAAATTCTGTTGGATCAGCTTTTTTCTCTCGATATGAGCACATTGCAAATGCATATTGTGAAACTTGAACCAAGCAAAAGAATCGCCGCTTCCACTTTTTCCATGCAATTTTTCCAAGTGCATAACAATAACCACAATATTTTAAATTTGGTGGTTTTTCTACTCGAATTGCAATTCGAATTTTTAAATTTTGATCTTGACTATTTTTAGGCACAGTCATTTTATACCATTCTGGTGTGCGTGAACAATTTGGATGTGGACGAATTACAACTTTCCCCAATTCTTTATCCTCAAATGAAATCATATTTTTTACTTCCGCATATAATTTAACTTTAACAATTGGAAGAGGATGTTTTGTGGTGAAATCTCCTTGGGTATCCCACCTAGAAAAATATAAAAATTTGAATAAAAAAAATTAGAAATTACGATGGCTTTGAAGCTTCTGCATGATCAGTTTGTAATTTTGAACACCCATCAACTTCCATTGTACAATAAACAATTCGATTTGGTTGAACAGATTTTAAATTTTGAACTTCCATTACAACTACCTTTAAAATGTTATCATTAAACAACAACCCTTTGAAGTTTTTTTTAAATATTTTACCTCCATATTAAAAGATAATACAACATCAGATTTGGTTAAGCTTACATCTGCATCATCACTATCAGTTTTATTTAATGACATGGAACTTGTACGTCGTTTTAGACTAAAACAAGATTATGGTAGGAAAAAAATGGATAAATGAGGAATTTTTTTAAAAAAAAGTTTAAAAATTTCACAGCAGATTACTTTTACGATTATTTCCCGCAATCAACCAAAGTTTTAAAAAAAATTAATTTCCTAATCTACTTTAAAAAAATATAAAACAAAAAAGAACCCAAAAATGTTAATTTAAAATAATCAATCATCAACAAGTATTAATTTGGATTAATCGATAGAAAGGAGAAGAAACAAATGGTGTGAATATGTTAGAACGTAAAAAAACAATATTTTAATATTTACTTTAATGGAACTATTATTTATTCTAATTTTGCTCTAAAGGTAAATTTAATAATTGCACATTGAATTTGGATTCTATGGATTTTCTAAAAATAAGAAGGGAGAGGATAACCCAATAAACAAATATTTTTTGGATATTTTTTTTATGTTGCAATAAAAATTCGTAGTAGGTATTGGTGTTTTATAATATTGAAACTCCAAAATTTTACATTCACAAAAACAAACCTGTTAAACAAAGAGAGATCTTCAATACTTCTTGATCTGAAAAGGTTATGGCTAGACAGAAGATGCTATTTGGAAAAATAATAATTTAATTAACATATATTTAAATTTATACATTTGGTTAAAGATTAAATAATTTGCAAAAAAAGCGTGCAGGAAAGATAGAAAGAAAAGTTTTTTTTTGAAAAATGGGTTAATGTTATAGGATAAAATGGATTAATATGAAATTTAAATTAGGAAAGCTGGTGCAAATTAAGCTGGGGAAATTAATTAATTGTTTTATTTGTCGGAATTCACACACTACACAGCAAACACGGCACACAAAACAAAAGTAAAAAAGGACAATTAAGCTTAAACTTTTTTTGGTTCAATATTTTTTTTGAAAGGTGATTGGGATTTTACGTTGGGTAAAATTATATGTGTGTTTTTCCCCAAAAAATTTATTTGTTTTAATTTTAATTTCTTTTTGTTAAAAGTTTTGTAAAAAGGCGATAGAATAAAAGAAGATAGGAAAAATGAAAATCAGAAAAAAGTAAGATAGAAAAAGAATTTAATTTAAATTTTACGGTAAATTTGGCCGCACCTTTTGACTTTGAATGAGAATCTGAAATGGAAGCTTCGATGAGCTTTTTTTGCTTTTCAAAAAAATTTCGTGTTTTTTCACTCTTTTTTCTTAAAATTTAAAATTTAACACTCAAAAATAAAAAAAAATATATAAAAGCAAATATTTAAAAGCAAAACTTAAAAAAAATTAAGCTAAAAATGCCACAAACCTTGATCGGCTTTTGCTATCTTTTTTTCTTCCAGAAATTGTTTGACCCCTTGGGGTTACAGGTACAGACTCAAGATTTGATATTAATAAATTAATGGATTGTCGAACTTCATCAATAAACAATGTTTCCATATCTTTTACAACAAATTTTGGCATAATTTTTCTTAACTAAAATATTTAATATGGAATTATGCAAATTTTCATATTGTTTTTGGGTAAATTACCTTTGGCATATCCCGTAATGTTTCTTCTCTTGTTGCAACTTCTCGTCTAATTGCTGCTGCCTGTTCATCAGGATTATCCAGTTGTAAAGAATTAAAGATAATTTGATGTTCAAATTTTTTAACATTTAATATTTGTTGAAACATATCATATAATTGATCTTTGCTTTGAATCAAATCTGCATTGGCTTGATTAGCGCCTCTTAGGCGACCCCTAAAAAAATTTATTGAAATCCATTCAACATAGAAAAAACGGCACATTTTCTGCAATTCAAACACTGACAGGGCAAATATAGGTCAAACATGGAAAATACATGATAGTTAGCAATTTATAGTTAGTATAGATTTTATCAAACATTTTAGACAAATGTCTCACATAAAAGCAACACTTTCAAACTATTTAAACATCAAATAACCTTTCTATTCACTAATATATAGAATAGATAAATATACGAAACAATTGTTTAATGTTTTTTTTTTCAAATTTAACTTAACAAAACTATGTTTTAAAACATTACAAAGAACATGTCAATTAAAGCTTTAAACATTCATATTTTTGCTTAAACGACAACATTTATTTTACTTTCAAAAAGCACTTTATAAATATCTCTCTTTTTCTCATACCTAGATCGTACAGAAGCTCTTATGCTAAAAATTTGATTAGTAAATTAATGTTATTATTTATTAGCTAGCTGTATATTTTATATTTTATTAACTTTAAAAAGTTAAAAATAAAAAAGTACTAGTAACAATTAGAAAACACCCACCTTGCTTGCCTTCCTTGAATGGCATCGTCGTCACCTTTCATAATTAAATCAAATTTTGACATCCATGATGTTAAGACAGTCTCTTTTGCAAGCCCTTCGATTTCAGGTAATGATCGAATTCGCTTTTCAACATTACATCGAAAAACTTCTCGAAAATCATGAGCCGAAAAACCACCCGCTTGTACGACTTTTGCGACTCTTTCAGATTTCATAAAAACTTCAAAATAACTTTCTATTGCTTTTGTAAAGGCTTCATCAGCAGGAATTTGGGTTTCACCACGTAAAAATGCTTGAAATCGATCTTTCATTTTTGCTAAATCTTGTTTTGTTACTTTCATTTGCCGCCTTGCCATATCCGTTGGCTGTTTGGCATTGAAATGATAGGCAACACATTTGGCAACAAAAACATAAAGTTGCAAATTTCTTTTTCTTTCTTCCTCCTCTTCTTCGGCACTAAAATTCATCATTTTTAAGAATATTGATTACAATAAATATATTATACCGTAATCTTTCTTGCTCTTCTTTACTAAGTTTTTGTTGTGATTCTGTTCCATGCAAAGTTGGTGTGGCATGTTCATTACTATACCCGTCATCATCGTCCGAAATATCTTGTGAAGATTGAAGAACTGGACGGTTTGTAATTGTTGAAGTTGAAGGCTTCTAAAGATTTTAATATACTCAATTTTACAACTTTTTTATTTTTCAAAAACTTGCATGTCGATTAAGATTATTTCGAAATGATTCATGATTCTGATTCCCGTATCGCCCTTTCTGAGAAGAGCCACTTCGCTTTAATGAATTTGCTTGACTTACAGAATCTGATGGAGCTGGAGATTCTGAGCGTGGGCTGATTGTTGAAGCAAATTGATGATGAATTACAGGTGGAATGGATTTGGGTACTCCCAATACCTAGATTGAAAAAAAATGTGAATTAATTATTTTTAAAATGTCGAAAATTAAATTTACATCTGAAGCATCATCATTTTCAAGCCCGTATTCATCATCGTCCTCTTCACTACTGGACGCGCCGAGCATTGAAAAATGCTAAAAATGGATGGAATTTATTAAAATTAAACTTTTTGAAAAAATTTTTCCTTAAAAGTTTGTATGAATCCTAAAACACGGCATAAATATCGAAAAAGAAAATTAAAATTTGTAACACTAAACCATAATTTTTTTGAAAAAAATGAAGGGAAAACACGCGGCATTCTTAATAAACGTTCTCACACATTAAATTTAGGATATAAAGTTTTACGTGAAATAAAAAAAATATTATATATAATATTGTTGTTTAGAAAGAAAATGAAAAATAGAAGGCAATAACAGCAGCAGCAATTGCTTAGAATTACGTTTACTTTTTTTTATGGGCTAATATGTTTTTGCTTTTTTTATTTTTTTTCTTTCACTTTGGTCATTACAAGAGAGTGTCACAGTTGAGTTGTGGCGCCGTTAGGCGCTGGGCAACGAGAAGGAGAATAAAAATGAGAAGACTTTCTCATGAACAGGAACAAACAATACCGGGTTAAATTTCTTCAAAAAATATATATATAAAAAGTTCACGCTGTTTTTAAAAGTCCATTTTTAAACAACAATTGCAAGGAGCTTCAAAAAAAATAATATTTTTACTACTACGGATATAAAATATATAAAAAAGGGGAAAAAAGAACATGAAGAAGAGAAAGAAAGGAGGGAGAAATTTAAATGAATATCTAAAAAGAATGCATTTGTGATCTGAATAAAAGTTAGCTTTTTGCCTTTTTCCCCCCTTCTCTTTTTTTAGTAATATCTTTTGTGTTTGCGTCAGATAACGGCGACAGAAAGAAAAAGGGAGAAAAAAAAAGATGAAGAAGAAGCCTCCATTTTTTTTCCTTCTACATCTTCTTCTTCCAAAATAACAACTATTTTTGCCTTTTTACTAATTAGCAACACAACCGCGTGCTTTTGGCTTTTTTCCTACAATGGCACAACCAAAGGCAAAAAAGGTTTACAATAAAGATGTTTTTAAAGAAAAAATGCAACAAAAAACAATTAATAATTCAAAGTAACTGTAAAAAAGTATATCCCTATTTGGATTTCACACGATAATGTATCGCTCATAGATTAATGAACATTTTACGCCAAAATGGACAAAGCTTTTGATGTTCAATCAAAAAAGTGATGGGAAAAAAGAAAAATAAATGTGAGAAGATTATAATAAAATTAACTTAAAAAAGTTGATAATAAATATTACAACAGCTTCAACATTAAATGAAGACGTTTAATTATATAATTAAAAATTCAAAAGTGACAGTAATTTTCAAATTTTTAACAGGATTTTTTCTTCTTTTTTTTGTCAAAAAAGAGGTTTTTCCAAAAACAACAAAAAAAAACCGAGTGGTAAAGACAGCAAACGGCAAAGCAAATACAAATGCAGAAAAACATTTGTTGATTACATTTTTTTCCCAAAAAATTCTCGACTTTTGGGAATTGGATTAACGCTTTAGCTGCCTGCGTGAACATCCTTAGAAGAAGAAGAAGGAAAAAAGAAGAGCAAAAATTCAACAGATTCATTTTTTTGAATAAAATCGGGAACAATGAAAGCATGACAAAAAAAGAAGTTTCTAAATTGGCCAGTTGTTTTTTCTTTCAAGAATTCAAAAAAATATATTTTTGAAAAATTACAATTTTAAAAATAAGAATATATTTAATATAAAATTTTTTTTATTTTAAACAAAGGTTTCCTTAATAAGTTAAACTTTTATAAATAAGAAACATAAAAAAATTTGTTCATTTAGCAGTCTTCATTTTTTTGTGACAACCTTTTTGCCTCCTTTACAAAAAAATACACAGAAAAATCCAATAAAATCTTTCAAATGTAAAAAGAATCTATGTATACATGTTTCAATGTATTCAGAAGACGATAAGAGTCATGCATAAGAAAGACCAATATACTTTTTTTTTTGCTGCTTGCTTTCATAAAAATATTACAACTTCTAACAAAAGAGCACATTAAAATGTGTATATTTTAAAAAATGAGTCAAAAAAAAAGATATAATTTAAACAACAATAAAATAAATGAAAAATGATGATGATTTTAGAGTTTAATGGGAAGAAGCATGAATTTCATACCTTTTCTTCTTATTGATTGAAGTCATTCTTTTACTACTTTTTTTTTGCAAGAAAAAAAGAAATGATTCTGCATTAAAAATGTCATAGGAGAGCTATAATGGAAGCAAGCGATAAGAAAAAAACCATATGAAAATTTTTTGTTTTAAAAAAAGCTAAGAAATAAAGCCATACATATACATCAAAAATTTAATATGAAAGAAAACAGTAGCAAGTTAATGGCACTTTTTTTTGTAACAACAAAAAAATGCGAATGGATTTAGATAAAATAAAAGGATAACACTATCCAAAATCAACAACAATCCCGAAAAAGGGGACTAACTATTTTTTAAAAGTATAAAATATATAAAAATAAAGCAAAAAAAGGAGAAAGCCAAAATGCCACTTTTTTTTTTGAAAAGCCCCAAGTGGTTTTCATTTCACCGACAAGTGCTAATAATACGTGGTCGCCTTTGAGGATTGAGATTAGATGTAAATCAAACAAAGTGTAAACATATAACCAGAAAAAAAGAAAGATGCCATTGACAATGCAAACATTGAAATTTCATATATATATATAAAATTTGACACAAAAAAATAATCATATGATTGTATTTGTAAATACATATCCTCAACAAAAAAAAGTTTTTTTTTTCAAAAAATTTTTCTTTCAAAAATGGTTTTTAATCAACAAAAGTTTTTTATCCCTCCCTTTCGCAACAATGGCTACCATTTATATATCTTAGGAAGGCGGTCACATTCTACTTTTGGCAACAGTTCCAGATGTCCTGCAGTTATTTACCCGCGCTTTTTTTTACGGCGGCATTGACGTATGTCCGTCTTAAAAGGGGAACAACAACAAAAAAGAAAAAGAAGAAGCATTTTTAAGGCGCAAAAAAGATGCTTCTAAGGTTCCTCTTTTTTTTCTTCCTTTTTTTAACAATAAAAAGAAGGAGGGGAAGGCACACTGTTGTTATTATTAGTTTCAGCGAAGGACAAAAAAATAATACGTATAAAAAAAAGCAACATGCATATTGTTGCACGCTAAATGCGCGATACATGCCAAATTCCTTCTTTTTTTATCTTTCAATAACACGCCAGCTTCTTTCTTCTCCTTTTTTTGCCCGCAAGCATTTCATTGACGATTTTTTTTATCAGCGCGCCGTCGGGCGACGTTTTTTTTTACCATAAAAAAAGTATGAGACTCAGCCCATTAATCAATAGTTTTGTTATATGAACGTTTTTTTTGTTTGAAAAAAAGCCCTTTTAAGCTAAGCTGGACAGCCGACCCACGAACTACACTTTTTTTTGTGTTAACAAAAATAGGAGACGGAAGGCTTCCTTCCTTCCTTCTGACTGCCAGTAGCCAAAGCAATGGCATTTTGCTTGCGAGCATCGACTTTCTTCTTCTTCTTTTTCATCAACAAATAAAAAAAAGACAGCGGTAACCACAAAAAGCAAGCTTCTGACGAGAAAGAAGTTGACAAAAAATGCATAGTATATAAAAGCTAAAAAGGCAAGTGCCACCATCGACGCGAAAAAATAGTGCTTTTATTAAAAAGTATGAAAAAAAAACAGATTCAAATATTTTTTATTTTTTTTGACGATTTCGGGAATGCTTCTTCTTTTTCCTCTTTTTTCCTATTTTTTGAAACATTTTTTTTTCATAGTTGAAAAACTGAAATAACATTATTTTTTTTGAATACTTTTTACAAAGTGACGCTTGAAAAGTTAACCCTTGTGTCAGAATTTGTAGAAAAAAAAGAAAAAAAACCGGGAGATGAGCAATGCTTCCACGTCAAACCAAAGGATTTTTGCTTAAAACTTTCAAACCTTTTGGGAATCATTTTCTTTCTTCTTTTTTCTTTTTATTTTCCTGGAATTCAAACAACTAAGATTATATACAGTGAGAGGGAAAAGTAGAAGCAAAAAAGAACTACTACAACTATTAGGTAAGTCAATAATTCCGTTCGCATGTTTCACCAGCTGGCATTTTAAAATTAACAGAACAATATGGAGTAAAATTTTGAATACGGGTAGCCAAGATAATTCTACGTTTGGGGTTAAAAGGGTTTTTTGTGGAATTGGAATTTTCACAGAATTTTCAGGGATTTTCGCGACGAGATCCGAAACCTTCGAAATTTTCGTTCGACGAGATTGTAAAAAAACTGAATTCGAAAGTTCAAAACAAGATTGCATACACATTTTTACACTAAAATCTTTCACAGGATACTTCATCACACCTTGGAATCTGTTTATTATCAAAAAAATCAAAACTCCTGTTTTTGACTTTTTTCGCATACTTACAGTACCCATGCAATCGAAATTCCATTTAATTTCCAAAAATTGTCTAAAAATTCCAAAATCCTTAATTTCTATAAGAACCATGTCCTGGCTACCCAAACAGCTCAAATTTATTCTTTAAATTGCCAAATTCGATTTTTCCTGAGCTCGGTAAACGCAGTTCTCAAAATTTCGGATCTCTGCGCGAAAATCCCTGAAAATTCTGTGAAAATTCCAATTCCACATAAAACCTTTTTAGCCCCAAACGTAGAATTATCTTGGCTACCCGTATGCAAAATTTTACTCCATATTGTTCTGTTAATTTTAAAATGCCAGCTGGTGAAACATGCGAACGGAATTATTGACTTACCTAATACTATTTTCGACAACAGGAAGGGAGAAAGGGATTCACCATTAAAAGATTATTTTGTAAATGAAAAGCCTTTACTTTTTGAGGCGGATTTATAAATGCATCAAAAAAAGGTCGTTAAGATTTTTTTAAGATATCTAATATTGGAGAGATTTTTATGTTAAAGCTGACATGGTAATTACAAACACAAAGCTAAAAATGGCAGTGATTGGCAAAAAAGCATCTTTGATTAAAGGCAATTTTCACATTTTTATTAGAAACTAAAAATTCACATTCTAATAAAAAAAGATACCCAAAAATAGGAGATAAATGTATGGTTGAAATGGAAAAAAAGATGGTAGTAAAAAATGGAAAAGAAAAGAAAAAAGAATAAGTTACAATGGTATATGGCTTAAGTTAATACTTTTAACACAAAACAAAACAGTATTTGCAAGAACAACGAAAATAACAAATTTAAATTCTTGGAGATATATTTCCCTTGAGAAGCATTTGTCATAAGATGTTCTTTTTTGAAGAAAAAAGACACTGTAAAACTTCATAAAAAAAATGCTTGTAGGTTTTTTTTGTTTTTTAGTAATTTTAGAAACAAAAATAAGAAAAATGAGAATCATGGGATGGGATGAAAGAAGAATAAAACAAGTGAAAAGGAAGGAAGAAAAAATGCTGCACAAGGGAATAGGAAAAAAAGGAGTGAAAAACCTAAATAACTAACAAACTTAAACCATGTAAAAAATTATATTTTTCTTTATAAATATATCAATTATTTATTCTTCTTAATATTGATGTTAAATAATTTAAACAAAAAAATAAATAAATAAATAAATAATTTATTTCATGCTCTAACACATGATAAAAAAGAAAACAAACAAATCATACAATAAAAAAAGGAAAACAATAAAAAATTTACATATATGTACAAACAAAAAGAAAAATAAAATTTTTAAAATTCAGTTTCAACAATAAAAGTTTACATTGGTAAAAAAAATACAATTCAAACAATTTTTCAAAACTTTAAACTTTTAATGCCATAATGCCTCTCTTAAAAAGATTGGGGGTGGTATATTGTAAATGACGTGGTAGTTTTGTGTATTTGGAAACAGTTCTAAAAATAAAAAAGTTTCTTTTAATGACTTTTTTAGAGTTTGGAATTTCCAGTTTTTTGGAAGATCCTCTAGTTTTTGAAGTTCGAACTGATAGATCCAATTTACAATTTATTTTTCCCGAAAGATAATCATTCAAAAAAATAAGATCAAACTTATTTCTTCGAATTTCTAAAGATTCAATACCTAACATTTCAAGTTTTTCTTCGTATGGAGCATTAAAAAGAGGACGAAGTTCACGAGATCTGAGAAAAATAAGTTTTAGAGCTACTTTTTGGACTTTTTCTAATTTATCAATCAAATAAACTTGGGTTGGATTAAAGACAGGTGTCGAAAATTCGACCAAAGGACGAACATAAGATTGGTACATATGAAGCAAGAGTTTTGGAGAATGAGATTTAAGAGATTTGAAAAGAATAAAAAGACGAGATAGAGCTTTTTTTGAAATAGTTTTGATATGAGCTTTCCAGCTCAAATCATCCGAAACGATTAAACCAAGATCCCGGAGGGAATTTTGATTATTTGGTAGTTTTTGATTTTTCAAAAAATAAGAAATTCTTGGATTTTTATCTGGAAGACAATGTAGAACATTGCATTTTTCGATAGCAATCTCAAGCTCATTTTGATCCATCCATATTTCAAGTTTTCCAAGGAAAATTTGAAGTGGAGGATTTGTTAAAGATAAATTTGAAGAAAAAGCTTTTAAATCATCAGCAAAGAGTTTGTTTTCAACTTCTGGAGTTTCACAAAAAGAAATAAGATCGGAAATGAAAAATAGAAATAAAATTGGCCCGAGCTTAGATCCTTGTGGAACCCCAGAATTTGCATCAAAAGAATCAGAAAGAGAATCCCCAATTTTGACCCTAAATTTTCGGTTAGAGAGAAAAGCTTGAATCCAAGCAATGATAGAATTTGGAACATTTGCATTTTTGAGTTTTCGAAAAAGTAAAAAATGTTTCATTCTATCGAAAGCTTTTTTAACATCAAAATAAATTATATCAACAGAAATATTTTTTTCAGCTTTGGAGGTAATAAAATCAAAAGTCTCAACTAATTGAGTTGTGACAGATTTAGATTTTGTAAAACCATGTTGGCATGGAGGAATAAGATTATTTTTAGAAAAGAAATCATTCAAAAAATCTATTACAATTTTTTGAGGAATCATAGATAAAGAACAATTTAAAGAGATAGGACGATAATTGGAAGCAAGGTGTTTGTCACCTTTTTTAAAAATAGGAATTACATGAGAAATTTTCCATATTTCAGGAACCTGAGATTGCAAAAAAGATAAATTGATAATTTTAGTAATAGGTTTTGCTAAAGTTAAAAAACATTTTTTAAGAACAATATAAGGAATTCCATCGGGTGAAGTGTTACATTTTGGTTTAAGTTTTTGAAGGAATTCCTTACATTGTTCTACAGTAAGAAAAGAGAGAGAGCTATCTTTAACAGGAAAACAGTCCTCAAAAATTGGTGATTTTTCAGAATGAAAATTATTTAAAAAATTTTTACCGAAAACAGCAGTTTTTTCAAAATCCGAAAATAAAGTTTTTGATTCAGTCGAAATTGCAGGAATTGACGAGTCGTTTTTGAGGTATTTGGCAAGATGATTAAAAATGCCTTTGCTACCGTATTTTTTCAAAATATTTTTTTCTTTTTCTCGTTTTTCCTGAATTGATAATTTATTTAACTTTTTAGAGATAAGTGAAATGGTTTTAAAATTTGCTGCTGTTTTTGGTAAAGATTTCTGAAAGTTGATCATAGATCTCATTTTTGGAGATATCTTATCCTCAGAAGAAAGAGAGACAGTTTTAACGAAAAGAGAGATCGCTTCATTAACAATTTTACAAAATTGAGAACAAGCCTGATCTACAGTAATGTTTTTTTGGTCCAAAAATTCCCATTTTTGTTCAAAAAAGAAAAAGTTCATGGATAAAAAATCGGCTTTTTTAAAGTTTTTAAAAGAAAGAGAAGGTTTTTGAGGAGGATTATCAGAACATTTCAAGGAAAAATTAACAACATTATGATCAGAGCCGAAAAATCCTGGATCTGTAGAAACGTTAAAAATATTTTGTGGAAAATTTGAAATGACAAGATCCAGGATATTTTCTTTTCTGGTTGGAATTGTTACGGAATTTGACATCCCAGATTCAAAAAGAAAATCAAGAAATAATTTTTCTTTCAAAAAATTACTTGACTTGGTTTCCCAGTTAATTTCTGGCATGTTAAAATCCCCAACAAGAAGAATATCAGAAGAAGAGTTAGATTGTAAAGATAAAAGAAGTTCACAAAAATCTCTTACAGTATCCGTTTGGATATCTGGAGGGATATATGTGACAATTAAAGTGAAAGAAAAAGTTCCGAAAAAGATGTCCAAAACAAGATATTCAATATTTTTGATAGAAGGACTTTTTCTAACCGTAAAAGGAAGATGTTTTGGAATGAAGGCGCAAACACCTCCACCCCGAGACTTTTTCGAATTGGATCTATCAGCTCGAACAACAATAAAATTAGAGTCTCCGACAAGAGTTGAATTGTCATTAAAAGAAACATTTTTGGAATTTAAAAAAGTTTCCGTAACACAAAAAATTGAATTTGGATAGGTTTTTAGAGTGGAAATCAAAAAGGTTTCTTTTTTAGAGAGACTTCTGGCATTAAAAAGCTTAAAGTTAAGAATAAAAGGATACAATGAAAATGAATTTAAAAAACCTAATCTACTAATACAATTAATATTCAAATTTTCAACCGACCTAATTTTTTCCACTTGGCGTTGAGAGGCTTGAATGAAAGCTTTGAGAAGTATTGAGAGGAGATGTAGGAGCACTTGGAGCAGATACTTTTGAGTATTTCAATTCATTTAATGGATCACGAATAACTTCAGGTTTCTTATCAACAACTTTGATGCAGATTTTACCAGCATAAATCGTATATTCTTGATGGCGATTTGACTGTTGTAGTTCTTGAACACGAGCTTGTTGCTTTTTGAATAAATCATTTTCAAATTTGCGTTGTTCAGCAGACAAGGATTTCCGAAGTAGAATTTTCTTATCTTTGAATGAAGATGAATCTTTAATATTTTTTGCATTTGAGAGAATAGCTTTGGCTTGAGCACTGGTTTGGAGCCTAACTTTTAAGAGTCGAGGTTGAGGTTTAACACCTTTTTCACCAGCTTTCTTTTCTTTAATAGTTCCCATACGGAAAGTTTCAACAACACATGCTTCAACTTTCATTTCATCGATTAATCGTTTGACATTTGCAGTATCATCAGCCATTCTTTCTGATGGAGTTTCTTTTGTTGATTCCGGAAATCGAGCAATGACAATACATCTTTTTCGTTCTTTTTCTTCAGCATTAAGGTTTACAGTATTAATTGATTCAGTTGGAAATTGTCGATAATTTTCAGGTTGTTTTTCAATCAATAATTTTTGAGTTTCAATGAGATCTTTTTGAGTTACAATACAAACAGCTTGAGTTTGAATCATATCATCTTTAGCACTAATAATTTTTTCTTTCATTTGAATTTCAGTTTTTAATCGATCATTTTCAGCTTTCAAGGAATCAATAAAATTTAAAATACCATATTTTGATTTTTCTGAAATAGCACCACGAGCATCTTTCAATTCTTTTTTCAAAGTTTCAATACTCATATTGAATTAATAAATATTTGAGAATAAATAAATAATAATAATTTGAGAGCAAAAAATTTGATCTCAAGTGAAAAGGAAATTGGCAAGATGATTAAAAATGCCTTTGCTACCGTATAAGAAAAATGAGAATCATGGGATGGGATGAAAGAAGAATAAAACAAGTGAAAAGGAAGGAAGAAAAAATGCTGCACAAGGGAATAGGAAAAAAAGGAGTGAAAAACCTAAATAACTAACAAACTTAAACCATGTAAAAAATTATATTTTTCTTTATAAATATATCAATTATTTATTCTTCTTAATATTGATGTTAAATAATTTAAACAAAAAAATATATATATAGAAAAAATTAATAATGAACACGCCGTATTTTTAAAATTATTAAAGTGAAAATAAAATATATTTTTGTTAACGGCAACAAGAGAGAGAGAGAGATTCTTCATCAGTTTTCTTTTTTTTGTGAAATTTTTTCAAAATATTTTAACAATCAAATTAATTTTTGACACTTGTGGATGCAAGTTGCTTTCGCAAGGCTTCAATTATTCGATCACGTTCTAACAATTCCTGTCGAAGAAGCTGATTTTCATGTGACAATTCTTCAAAGCTTTGTTCACCGCCATCATTTTCTTCGTCTGCTTTTTGCTAAAAAAGGAAAGGATATAAAAATTGGATTAATAAATAACAGAAAAAAATGCTTGTAATTTGCGTTTTTAGAATAAAAGAAATGGTCGGGTTTAATTAGATAGAAATTTAAAATATTCCAAATATATTGGCATTGTTATTAAATCTGGTAACAAAAGATAAATTCAAAAAAGACAAAAAGCTTACATCTTCAAGAATATTCTTTAGAACTGATAATTTTGATTTTAATTCATTAAAGTCTTCTCTGCTAATTTGTGGTTGGGGATAATTTTTTGTTGAATTTGCATTTTGATCAGATGTCCTAAAGGGATAAATAAAATAATAAATAATAAATATTTGTAAAAATATTACTTTGAATCTGATGTTGAAGCATGTGAAGAATACGACGTTGAAATTGGCATTTCTGTTTTTGTCGAAGCCTTGGGCCTTAAATAAAAAACAAAAAATTAATCAAAATCCAAAGAAATCTATTTTAGAGAAAAAGGGGTAATAAAATGGAAAAAAGTAATACCTGAATGTTTTGAACAAAGTATTAAACATAAAACAATCACCCATGATTTTTTTATAATATTAAAAAAATCTAATTTGTCAAATATATAAAATATAAATGATTACAAACACTTTAGCGCCAAAAAAACTGCTATGTATACGAAAAAAAAGAATTAATTTTGGTTTCCTTTTTTTCGACACATACACAAAAAAACGCCTCACTACCGCTTTCAGAATCAATTGAGGAGAAAAAAATATATTTGTGTCGTTTTTGTTGGTTGATCAAAAAAAAATATGTCGCGCAAATCAGAGAAAGAAAAAAAAGTAAGACTTGAATTTCCCTTTTTTTATTGTTTTTGTGTTGAAAGTCAACATGAAAAAAATGTAGGGTGAAAAACATGCACAAATCTCAAATTTTTTTGTACAAAAGAAACCCATGTGGTCCGATAAACTTAAAAAATTCTAATTCAATACTCGTTTCAAAACATCATTGGAATGAAAAGAAAATTTAAAAACCTTTTTGATTTTTTTTAAATGACTCAAAGAAAAATAATTTTTGGGTCAATGGTAAGGGTACTAATGTAATTAAAAAACAAGGTCATCAGTTAAAAATTTTAATTTTTTTTTGGAAAAACGGCTTACTCATCAATACTATCAGCACTTGTTTCCATTCGTTGTTGCAGTTGTTGATTTTCCAAATTTACTGCTGCATTTCTTTGATCTCCTCTATTGCAGCATTGCATCTTATCAAAATTGTCATTGGTCATAGCAATTTTGTCATGTGAATGAAATGGAAGAACGCCGTTATCAAATTTTAAATTCTTTTCTTTTTGAATGTTATTTTCTTTGGTTCCAAAATCTGAAAAAAATGACAGATTCAAAACACAAACAAATAAATAAAAGAAAAATTGAAGATATTAAAAGCTTTTTAAGCATAGAAAAATTTTGACAGATTACAAATAAACTCAGTCGCAGCGTTTTTTGTCTGTTTTTAGTTTAACAAAAATTTGAGACTTGCTTTTTTTCTAGTTAGTTTTAACCGTTTTTATGCTGCTTGTTGAATTAGCCCTTTAGGGCTTATCCTTAAAAAAAGAAAAAGAATAAAAATAAAGCATTTTTGAAGGGCAACATAAAGGAAGAAGAAGAAGAAACAAAAATTTGCAATGACAAAATAAAAGAAAGAAAAGAACAAAAATGTAATTAGTTTACCGAAAAATGAAAGGGGGGAAAAAGAATGAAGAAGCAGACGACAGCTTCATTTGCAACTAAAAAAAGAATTTGCCTTCCTTTTGCCAATGTCTTCTTCAGTATGGCCAATCAAGTCAGATGCGCAGCACATCATGTTCTTGTTTTCCCCCCTCATTTCTTTCTTTGAAGCTTAACTATCAGCTTTCGGTTGGGCTTGCTACGTTTTTAAGACGATTTTGTATTTTCAGGAAAAAAAAGTAATGGGACTTAAAAAGAGTTTTAACCGAACGAAAAGAAAAAAGTGCTTGCATTAACATTTTGACAACCCCCGAGACATTATACAACACAACCCCACATCAGAAACAAATTGCTAGCCACAATTAGTGGAAAAAACAAGACCACAAAAAATATATTTTTTTAAAACAACAGAATCGGAAGCTTTGCTTTTTTGGAAAAAAAAACAATGAATGATTGTATTTATTTGGAACTAAATAGAAGAAAAAAAAGAAAAAAATATAACAGAAAAGTATGCTTTGAATGAAACAAAATAAATAATGTGGTTGTTTTAGAGAAAAAAAAATTGCTAAGCTTACAACCGATAATTTTCATGAGCATTTAGAAAAGTGGTCGGTTAAAACTAAAAGCGCAATGAAAAAAAAAGAAAAAGAAGAAGATACTTGAAAAAATATATAAAAAAACCGGCAGGCTCCATTCTTTTTTTCTATCTATCTATCTTTTTTTTATTTTTCCAAAAAGCTCATTTAAATGAAGAATGAACCCCCCCATCTAAATGGACATTAATGGATATATCATGCTTGATGATGAAAATGTCCTCCCAAAAATATATCTATATATAAAAACAAAAGTTGTTTAAAAGTAATAGGGACAAACCGGATAAATTTGTTGAAACATCAACAGAGACGACATTCCCATTTGAGTCATGCATGAATGTCGTAGTTGTTGTTGTTGTTGTTGTTGCTGCGGTTGATGGAATTTTTGTTGTTGCTGCTGCAGCAGCAGTTGTTTGTGCACGTCGACGTTGACCCGGAGAGGATGTTAAACGATCAAACCCAATTGGGGGTAATTCAACGGCAGGAGAATTTTCAACACGTGTTGATTCAAATTCTGCCAAAGGGGCTCTTCGATTTCGCATATTTACTGATCTAACATTCATATTCCTAAAACTAAATATTTAACCTCAAATATCACCCCTCAAAAAAAAGAAACCCTTTTGCATACCTCATATCAATATTTTTATTGTTATCAACACGATTATGCACCGAATTTGGCATTAATGGAATAAAAGTTTTTTCGATTCTTTTAATCAACTTCATTTCAGAATTTCGTCGTACTTCAACTGGTTTCGTTTGGGTTGCTTCAAATGAAAGTGACTTTCTTGGAGTTTTAACAATTTCTTCCGTCCGCCTTTCTTCTGGAAAAATGACTGTTTGTTTTAGCAAAGAATATAAAACTAACAATTAAAAGGAATCTTTAAAGAGTGTCAATTTTATATTTAAATCTAAATAAAAAAAGATTTTTTTTCTTCCAAAAAATAGCTAATGCCCCCGTTTTAATTCTTAATGGTATTAGTTTTTTTGAAAAAAATAACAAAAACTAAAAAAAGCTTTTTGAAGGACATAAAAGAAGAGTTGCTGCAAACGATAGAAGATATTATTATTATTACGTTCACGATCACAAAAGCATATAGTTCGAGTTGTTATAAGTGTGCAAAAACGCTTTTTCACAAATAATTTTTTAAATGTTTGTTTGGCTTGTTTCTATTTCTTCCCAAAAACAGTGAGTGACACACACAATTTGAATAGCATCTTTTTTTGATATTTTTGTTTGCGTGGTTTTTAAATCATTGCAGCAGCTTGTTACAAAAGAGAGTATGCAAATAATAAGAGTCAAACCATATATGTTCGGGAAATGAAAAAGAAAGTGAGAGACAATAGTTTTTACGTTTTACATACCTGAAGTTCCTTTGAGGATGAGACTTCCCTTTTTTACTTTTATCTTTGGTGAAGGTAATACTTTTTGAGTTTTTGAAGATTTGTTTCCTCCAAAACCAAATTTTGCTGCAAGTTTTGGAGTTTTTGAAGTTTTTTCTGATTTTTGTGAACGTGGAGTTGAAGGACTTTTTGTTTTTAAAGATTCTTTGGAATTCTTTTTTGAAATAAAGTTTATTTTTTCTTCAATTTTGGGAGCTGCTGTTGGCGGTGGAATATTTTCAAGAGCACTTTTGTCTTTTTCTGGACTTGTTAGAATTGCTGCCGATGTTACGGCTGTTGTTGTTGTAATTGAGGGAGCAGTTGTCTTGGCATTTGAGGCTTCAGACCAATCTGGTGAAGTGATTGGACGAGTTGAAGATGATACTCTTCCAGAATAAATTGTATCTGTATTTGAAGAAGTTGTTGTTGCAGCACTTACAGGCGAGGTTATTACTGTTGTTTGCTTCTTTATTGGTGAAGGTTCAACTTCGGAGGTTACGGTAGATTCTTCTTGAATTGTACTTGGTAAATTAATTTTTTCTTCTGATATTTTCGATGTTTTTGGTAATTCTGGTGCAAAAGCTCTTGGGGACCGACATGGAGAAGGGATTAGTGTGATTTGAGAACGCGGCACTGGAGCATGAGAAGTATTAGTTTCATTTTCCATTGCCTTTGTATTATTGGCTGCTGCTGCTGCTGGTGTAATGGATGTTTTAGTTAATGCTGAAGTTGAGGGAGCATTATTTCTCGTTGCCTCCATACTACTCGACTTTGCCATTTTTGTTTTTGGAATTTGACTAGGTTTATTCATGCTGAAACTTTTGAGGGGTTAACAAACATTTAAGTATTGAAATTCAAACCTTATTAAGCTTGTACTTGATCGAATTGGTGAACGGCTATGACTATCAGAGCGAGTAAATCTGGTGCCGAATTTTGTTAGTCGACTTTTAACTGAATGTGCCATTGATAGTAATGGACTTTTTGGTGGATCGACATGTGTTTGTACTCTGCAATAGGATGTATAAAAGCTACAGTATTTTATGGATATCTTACATTTTTGTCTGCTTTATTATCTCTTTTGGCGGTTTTATTTTGCTTGAAGCTATCGTAGTTGTTGTTGTAGTTGATACAACTGGGGGAGGTGCAGCTGTCATGGATGTAGGCTTAACAGGTACCGTATGATTTTGCATTGGAGGTGGAGGAATATTCGTTGCAATTTTAGTCGCAAGATTTTGTGCCATTTTATTTTCAATAACAACCGACTTGTCTTCAATAACTAAAAAAATGAAACCTTTCGTAAAAAAAGAATTTAATTTTAAAATGGCACTTTATACTTACCTTCTTGTACGAGTTCCAATGTTGGCTGCTGTTTTGTTTCACACGGTGTGCCGGCAAGAGACTTTGAAGCTTGTGACATAATAGATTCGTTAGACTTTGACTCTGGAATGGGTGGTATGGCACGATTTAAGGGAGGGCGTCGCTTGTCAAAGCCATAACTTGGTCCAGTATTAGATACGTCAAAGTTTAAAGCTGACAAAGAGCTTGTTGGAGAATCATCCGCAATTGACGAAGCAGATGACCATTCTCCATTTCGACTACTTCCATTTGAGGCACGATTATTACTTGGAATAACCATAACAGTTGTATGTGTTCGAGGATATGGATATCCGTTGCTGTTACCGGAGTTGGTACGGCGTAAACCTCGAAATGGGCTAAAAAAATGAACTATTAAAAATGCAAAAAAAAATAGGAAACGCTGTCATATTTCATTGTTTCTTTCTTAAGAAAAAGCTAAAGCTTAAAAAAATTTTATGGAATCGATGTGACTCTGACTCTGACAGAAGCTTGCTGCAATGTCCAGATGACAAATTTACGCCACACAAAAACTTTGCTTTGTTTTTTCCTTTGTTGGGTATTTCAATGGTTATGAATGTTTTTTAAATTTTTTATAAATGATGAAAATATTAATATAATAATCGTAAACATTACCGACACCAAAACCCCTTTTTGAGGCCCATAATTGAAATTAAGATGAAAATCTATCCAGCATCATTTAATGTCATGATCAACGACAAATAAAATAATAGAAAAAAATTCTAGCACACTTTAAAAAAAGCTAAGAAGAAGAAAAAGTTGGATAAAAAAATTCTAAGGAAAGCACCTTGATGTTACCATGGACTAAAAAGCTCCTTTTATATTTTACATTTCAGGATGACATTAATCACTTCAAAACAACAAGAAAACCCTTAAATATTTTCGCGTTCTTCTTCTTCCTAAAAAAATGAAATATCCAAAAAAATTGTGGAGTCAAAGAAAAATAGCTTAGAAGTTGCTGCTACAGAAATACGTAAAAAAAAGGTTTCTATGACAACTATTAAATGAATCTCCTTTGTTTGAAGGAGAAAAAGAAAATTAAATAAAAATGGCATTTTACGACAGATTTTTTTTATATTTTTTAAGGAATAAAACTAAACTCCAAAGGTTCTTTTTTTATTAGATTTTATCTTAAAACAAGTAAAAAAATTGAATGGCCGTTAAAAGAAATGAAGTCTGAAAGAGAGAGGAGATCAAACGACTCCCTTGCGTGTTTTTTTACAAAAAAAGTATTAAAAAATAGAATTCCTTAAAAATTTCAACGAGAAAAAGAATTCAGAGATTTTATTTATATCTTTTTGAAACCCCTTTTAAAACGGCAAAAAACTACAGCTTCAAAATCAAAAAAAAGCCATCAAATAATTCCAATTACTCTTTTTCTTTTTAGAAGCCCTTTCTCGGTCTATAACTTCATAATATTAAAAAAATTCAGAAAGAAAAGCAAAAAAACAATCGATGTTAAAAAAGAGCTAAAAGTAGCTGCGAACGATGAACATTAAAAAATAGGGAGAGCAACAATTGTTTGATAAATGTATGAGTTTTTTTAACCTCTCAAGGGGATATTTACCAATTTCCTTCAATTGACTAAGCTACTACTACTACTACTGCTACTTCAACTATCCCTTTTCTTTTTTCATATTCTTTTTAACTGAAATTGACATAAACTATTATTATGATTAAAAAAGGAATAATCGTGTTTTTTCTTCTTCTACCGTTAAATAAAAAATATGTTAAACAAAACTGAGAGAGAAAAGAAAAGGGAGTAAAAAAGGCAATTATAAATGAACGTTATGTTAGTGTCGCAGAAGCAGCAGCAAGTGCTAAACTCAATATCAGATTACTATCCCTTTTTTTTCCGAAGCGGCGGCGGCTTCAAAATATATTAGGTATTCGGCATTCAAAGGTTTCGACTTTGTTCTTTTTTTTGTCAATTTTGAGGTAAATAAAAGGATGCATATTTGAAAACCTTATTTTTTTAAATAAATTTTTGCAACAATAATATTGAAAACAAAAGAAAAAAGAAAAAAAAATTGATAAACTATGACAAATGTATTATTCTTATTCTTAAATTTCTTTTTAAGGGGGTTTACCAAATTCTTGCCCTATAAATTTAGCACGAGAAAAAGCTTGTTTTGCGCGTTTAATTTTTCTATCTCTATTTTTTGCCCCGGTCAAAGGCGTGGCATTATAAGCTTTCAAATGGCGTGACCACTTACAATGAGATGCTAACAACGATGTTATTTAAAGGCATTTTCATGAGTTTTGCATTTGTAATGATGATAGTTGTTGTGCCATTTTTGAAGAACAAGAACGTGTGAAATTTTATAAAATGGATAAAAGTTTTTGCAAGAAAAAAATATAACGTACTTTGAGATTATATGAAGTAAATATTTTTAATTATTTATTTTTCTGCTTTTGCGAAATTATTACGAATTATAAGGCTTTGAACTTTTTTTAAAAATTGTTTCAAGGTTTTCTTATTTGTTTTTCCTTAAAAATAAATTAATCCGGAAGTGTATGTTCTTTTTCTAGCTGTCACAATAAATTGGCCTCCTTCTAAATGCTATTTCCTAATTGCCTACAAGCAAAGCCTTTCCACATCGATTCAAAATATCAAGCAAAATTTAAATAAAAAATCTAACCTGTTCATGATTACAGTTTTTTCTTCTTTTTGTGGAGAAATTGTGTATCTTTTATTTCCACCTTGTTTAAAATGTACCCGCTTTGAAGATGATTTTGATGAAGTTCCTTTTTCTCCTTTAATGTTTTTTAAACTACTTTTCTTTCGACTTGAAATATTCTTATTATTATAGTCTTGTATTTTTGGACTGGTTGGATTGGAATAAAATTGATCACACGTACAGCCGTCGTAATAATAATAACACGAATATCCTTCTGATGTTGTACTGGTATTTACGAATCGTTTATTTTTAATTGAATTTTGTGCTAATATTAAAGGATCATACAATTTTGTTGAATGAGACGCACCCATGCGTTTTTTGGCTTATCCTTATTTTTTTGAAAAAATGCATTCAATGTATACCTGAAATATTAAAAATAAATAAACAGAAAAATAAACTTTTGTCCAAAAAAAGAATTATAATTTTTCAACAAAACTCTTTTAAAAAATTTTGAAAAATATAAAAAAGCGTGCAGGTAAGTCATAACTCTCGCAAAACAAAAATTTTAAAAATGAACAAATGAGGGCGGCTATTTCTTCTTTTTTTGCCATGCATATTCCAGTAACTACCGAAGAAAGATGTCTCTCTCAGAGTCTCCCAAAGCGGCAATTCACACAAAAATTTTGTGCGCAAAAATAGGCCATTTTTTCCATTTTCGGATATTTATGAATGACATTTCTTTCATATTTTTTTGTGAAAAAAAGTGTACAAAGAAGCTTAAAGCTTTTAACAATAGCTTTAGAAACTTACGACAAGCTTTGAAGCGTTAAAACTAAAGAAAGAAGAAATAAATAAATAAAAAGAAGGTTATAATTATTATTTTTCTTGTAACATCATTTCAGAATTTAAGTAGACTGTTAAAGAGAAAAAAAGTAAAAAAAGATTTAAGAATAGAAGAAAAAAAGATTGACATAGTCCGTTAAAGAGCGACACCCTCATTTTCTTCTATTTCTTCTTCTTTCAACCCAAAATGCCTTGAAACTGCTTTTTTTTTAAAGAAGCGGTGGCTTTTCGCTTCGGCGTCCGCTACTGTCGCGTTTAGCTAATCAGCCGAGCATTATGTGCCAATAAGCATGCTTTTTGCCCTTAGGGGTCAAAGCTAAACAAAGCTAACCGCAAGCAAAAAGGAAAGGAAAAGAAAGAGAATTTGCATGGAGGAAGCATCAGTTCATTTTGGAGACTTAAATTGTTTAGCATCTTTTCATCTCTTTTTTTGTGACAGCACAAAAATAACTGAAATATTTTATCTTAAAAAAGGAGGAAAAAAATAGAAAAGGTTAAGTCAATGAATGAATGACTTTAAAGAATTTGAAAGAAAGCAAAAAATATATAGTTGAGAGAGAGGAAGAAGGGCGTAATGCATAACTCTAAAGTGAGAAAAAATGGCAACAACATTGCGCAGAAAAAAAAGTCAGCATAATATAAAAAAAGTAGGAAGCTTTTTTATATATGTTAAATTATGAAAATTAAAACAGTGCTGTTTTTGTTGCTTTGTGGTGGTAAAAGAGGGAGGGAAAAAAAGAAAAAGAAGAACAAACGAAGCTAATTATTATTTGATGTAAAAATACATCCTTTTCTCTCTTCTTTTTTTGGCACTTTTTTTTAGTTCTTCAAAAAAAAGAACACTTAAAATCGCGCATTTCTTATTTTTTTGCTTCTCCTGGCTTGGAAGGCATTGTTTCCTGAATGAAAGAAGAAACTCAAACAAGAAAAACTGCGGTGACTTGTTTTTAAGGAGCTAATGGATCGTTGACGTGTGCCTAACTTTAGTCCCCCGTAGGGGAAGAAGAAGAAGGAATAAAAAGAACCTAAAAAAGTCTGCATTTGCGCGTGTTATCTTCCATTCCCGTGTGCAGCGACGACTTTTTTTAGCTTAGCTTTTGTCGCCTCCAGCATCGCCATAAGGAAAAGGAAAAAAGGGAGACATGAAGAAGAAGAAGAATATATAAAAAACCAACAAGCTTCTGACTTGAATTTTTATGAAGAAACCTCATTTTCAGCTATTTTGTCGCGCGTCAACTGAAAAAAAAAAAAACGCTGTTTGTGGCAGCAGAATCGATTTGAATAACTATGTCATCAAGGAACATTTTGGAACATTCAACAAAAAAAAACTTTTTTCTTAAGTTTTTTTCAAGCTAACAACATTTTATTTGAAAACCATAGTTCTTTCACATAAGAAATAAATAAAAAAAATAGAAGCGAAAGAATGCAGCACATTCAACGGGCTTTCTGAAGATGAAAAAGACAATTTTGCAACTATTAACAGACTCTTTAAGATTGCTTAAGGCAAATAAAAACGTATGTATGTAAATTAAAAAATATTTTATTATTTTTATTTTAAAAAATGATGCAGTAAGATGAATATAAATCAACATAAATAATACGCATTTTTTGTTTAATACATATTTTAAAGATTAAATACTGTATTCTGTGGTATCACTTTCAGTTTAATTTTGTTTAAATTAATTTTCTCGGCTACCATAATAATAAGTAGTAATGAGTAATGTTCAATTTATGCATTTTATCGTTTTTTATAATAGTTTTTATGACTTTGATTATAATTTATAAATAACATTTTATTTTATTGCTGTCATTAAATAGCAGTTTAATATATATACTATAAAAAACTCAACATTTCAAAAAATAAATTTGTGCACAAAAAACATTCAAATACTGTAAACAATTCTGCCATAAATTTGAAAGCAACGTTCCCTTCTTTCTGGTCAAACTTTTGAAACTTTTTTCAAAAATAGTTTTCTCAGGTTCAAATTTATGTCATGAAGCTCCATATCACATGATGATTCATATCCCTGAAGAAAAATTTAGTTCATTTCGGAAATTTTGGTTGATTATTTTTGAGGTACTCTGATTTTACGTTCTAAATTATATAAAAAAGAACATACAGAGCACATCCACAAAATTTTTTTTCATGTTGCAGTTATCATAAATCGTCTCATTAAATTAAAAAGCACCTGTTCAATGACATGATTTTTTTAAATCCTGGCGTCAAGCGTGTTTTTTTTTGATCGCCTGTTGAAAACAAAAAAAACGAACAACCATGGTTAACCATGTAAGTGGTTTAATTTAATGCGACCATTCACGCATTTGAAAAAAAATGGAAAAAGGAAAAGAAAGTTTTCATAATAATTTTTTTTTCTCGAACAAAATAATTCAGAGACTTGTGACATTAAACCTAAAAATATATAAAACAAGAAGGAAAAAAAGTATAATACTTAACCCTTTTGCTTAAGGGTCAAATATTAGTAAAAGTGCTAGATGTATTGACACACATGCATTTTTTAAGTTTGTCCTATGCAGAACCCGCCTGCCGGCCGAACATTATTTCTCGCGTTAAAAAAATCCGTTCCAAAATGCACGAAATTGTGCTTTTTGCGGATATCTTATTTTTTTTCTTCTAAAAACATAACAATAAAAATTGTAAATTTTAAATATTTAAACGCCGATTTTTTATAGATTTTTAAAAAAATTAAATAAATATATAGTATGGATTTATTATCTAATATTAGCTCTGAAAGATTAAAAGAATTATGTACAGAAAAATTAGGCGCTGAAACTGTAGATGTTTTAATTCATCATCATCATGCCAGACCGGAAGCATTTTTAGGTAAGTTTTTTTAAGCTTATCAAAGATGAACTTATCAAAAAAAATAAATTTTTAGTATGGTCATTAGGATTAGCATTTGTAACGTTTATAAGTTTATCAGCTGCAGTAGGAATATTATTTATGAAATATATGTCTAAAAGATTATTCGATAGATTTATTACATTTTTTGTTGCCGTTGGTGTTGGAACTTTAAGTGGTTCTTCGGTGTTTCATTTATTGCCACAGGTGTGATATTCTTATCATTATCGGGGGATCAAATTATTCAAATTTTTTAGGCATTCCATTTAGTACAAGAATTTGATGCGAATGCAGATCATTCATATTTATGGAAATCCTTTTTTGCAGTTGCTGGAATTTATCTATTTTTTATTGCTGATAAATTGATAAAAGTGATACTGGAAGCGAGAAAGAGATGTAAAGAGTATGAGCTTAAAAGATTTTCTGGAAATAATTCTGAATCTGGTGTTAATAGTCTTGAAACAAGTCACCCTCGTTCAAGACAATCTTCAGATGCCTTAATGGCGACATATACTAAAGATGGAAATGCCCGAGATTCCTTAGTTAATAATACAGACTGTAATGAGGCAAAAGAAAGTTTACATCAAGTAATTTTTATATAACATATCCTCAAAAATGTAAATTCCCCTCTACTGTTTAGACCCATTCAATATGTGCACATGATCATGATATGGTATATAACAATGGGGATTCAGTTATAGCTACAGTAGCCTGGATGATAATATTTGGTGATGGACTTCATAATTTTATTGATGGTGTTAGTATTGGTGCAAGTTTTTCGGAATCAATTTTAAGTGGACTTAGTGTTAGTGTTGCTGTAATGTGTGAAGAATTTCCACATGAATTGGGTATACACATATATTTGATTAATTGAATCATTCATTGAAAGTAATTCAATTATTTGTAGGTGATGTTGCTATTCTTGTAAGTGCTGGAATGACATTACGTCAAGCACTCGTTTATAATGTCTTAAGTGCTTTAACATGTTATGTTGGATTTTTTATTGGTGCATTGTTTGGAAATTTAAATGATGAATTTGCTTCTTACATTTTTGCATTTGCTGGTGGAATGTTTTTGTATATTTCAATCGGATGCATGGTAAGATTCGTTTGGATTAAGCATTACAAAAAAATAACTTAAAATTTTGTAGATGCCCGAAATGAAAGTTGCAATGGAGAATGCTTTAGAAGTTTCTGTTAAAAAAGCAATTAAAGTTTTAATATGTCAGATATGCGGTATATTTTTGGGTCTAACAATTATGGTTGTTATGGCTCGATATGGAGGGTCAATATCATTTCATTGAAAATCTCATTTTGTTTCTCTCTTGTTTTCTTTATAGGTGCGTTGTTATTCATCATTTTGTTGGTTTCTTTTTTGGAGCTTTCATAAACCTTTTTCCGTGTTTTTTTGTTAATTCTAATTCTTTTTACATTGTTTTTTTTATATTTCTTGCTCAATATCTCCTTAATTCTACGAGTTAGTTGTTTTTATTTGTCTAAAAAAAGAAGTTTAGTATAGTTTTAATCTTTTCTAATTTTTACAAGAAACTAAAAGATTCATTGAAATAAATTTGATAAACGAGGTTTTTAATTGATTCGTGCAGCAGTAGGAGTAACCCTTTCAACCCTTTTTTCACTCTGTATCGCTTGTCTTGATCTGTCTACCCAGAAATACCTTTTTTTTGTTAGTCTTTTGTCCCATAATTTTTTTCTTTTTCATTCTAAATTACTTTCTTTTTTCTTTACAGTTGTGCCATATGACTTAAAAAACAATTAATAACAAAATCAATTTTTTTTTATACTTTCATTTACAGCAATGAATAAAGAACATTTTTTTATGATATAAAATTGAAAAAAAAAACAAATCAACGAAAAACTTTGCTCAATCGGCTCATTCATTGAAAAAAGAAAGAAAAAAAGAGAGAGAGTGAGTAAACGTTTGCTTCCCGGTTTTTTGATTTGAATTGATTGATTTCGGCGCGTTTTTATAAACCTTTTAAAGTAATATGTTTTTCACGCTTTTTTGTTTTAATACTTCCGTTTGTAAAACAGATTAAAGTTGTTAACCATCTGAAAACATAAAACTTTGTGAAAAAAATTTAAACAATGACACATTTTTGTTTTGTTTTAAAAACAGCATTATTGTTGAAAGGAAAAGTCTTGAAACATCGATGATGCACTTTTACGATAACGAGCAAATTTTAGTGATTTTTAAGCTTTAAAGTTTTTCATGACCTGATCTTTGCACTTTAATTCTAATCTTTTTTAAATGTTTTCCAAATAATTTATTGCTTTCTATGATGTTTGTTAAAAATTGCAACAACCTTCTTGACTCTGTCAATCAATTATAACAAAAAAAACACGTTTAGTCTCTCAAAATTACTTCCATAATAGATCCCAGTAGCCTTCAAAGGGAGGCGCAACAGCGTGAAGAGGATGCTGCTGCTGCTGCAATTGCTGTCAATGAATCACATTCCGCTTTTTCCCCTGAGGTACCATGCTCTTCTCGAACGGTGTCAAGTGTCTCTGATAACGTTTATGGTGATACGGTTTTACCGCATTCTCCAATTGATTCAGAAATGGGAGCTTTAATTATTGAAAGTCCTAAAAATGAAAGATATAAAACCACTGAAGAAGTTTTAGCAAGATTAGGTTAGTATAATTTTTAATATTTTTTCGTGCATTATTTATCTTTTTTGTTAAAGGATGGAAAAATTACAAAATTATTTATATTGTGTTATCAATGGCAACCATTTGGGGATTAGTTGCAACCCCAATAATGTGTTCAGCTTTTATTGTTGATGGAATAAAATGCCCTATCAAGAATGATACAGCCTGTTTAGAAGAAAGTAAAAGATTTTATAGTATTAATAAAGAAGTTTGTTTATTTAATTATTTTAAAGAATAATCCTAAAAAAATCTTTTAGTTTGGTTTTTCATCGGGTGGATTTTATGGTGGAGAATTATTTTTAACAGTTTTCTTTTTGGGGAACATGGTTGTTGGGACATGCTTGAGTTATCTTGCTGATATGTAAATTATCGCTATTTAAAATATTTTTAGTAATATTTCTGGTTTTAGTTTTGGAAGACGTATTATTGCTGTTGGAAGTTTATTTGGGGGAGGTGTTTTCGGACTTCTTTGTGCCTTTTGTAATTCTTTTCCTTTGTTATTGGTTCTTCGATTTTTTCAAGGCGGCTTTTTTACAGTAAGACATGTTTTCTTGTTCTTATTTTTACATTAGTTTTTTTTAAGCCTGCAAGTTTAGTAAATTGGGTACTTGCAAGTGAATGTATCAGTATTGATTATCATGGATTTGCATCAATGCTTTTTGGGCTATGGTGGGTTATTGGATATTGTGCAGTTGCGGGTATTGCATACATTTTACCACATTGGCAACATTTTATGCTTGCAACTTCTATTCCAACAATTATTTGTGGCCTTTTATTTTGGGTAACTATTCCAGAAAGTTTCCAATATTTAATTGAAAAGGGTAAACGAAATGAAGCTAGAAAATGGATAAAAAGCATTGAAAAGCCAAATGATAGATTACATTGTAACATTGATTATCTTGTTGAAAATGTTCAACGAGAAGATGACACTGCTGGAATACAAAATGATGCAAGCTTTACGGCTTCAATTCAATTTTTATTAGCTCATAAAAAATATTTATGGTATTTGTCAGCTTCTGTCATAATTTGGTAATCCACAAATAATTTTTAAAAATTTTTGCAGTTACAATTGATGCTATTTTTAGGATTTTTGATATGTTGCTTTATAATTCCATGTCACTTGTAAGTACAAATTTATCTGGTGACGCGTATCTCAATTATCTGTTTTCTGGTCTTGTTGAAATTCCAGCTTATGTTTTTTCTCCAATTTTAATGAATCGGTTTGTTAATCTACAGTAATCCACTAAAAAATCGATAACTACAACCTACAATTTTTAGTATTGGTCGTAAAAAGACTGTAATAGTTACACACTTTTTTACAGCGACTTCGTTGTTTCCTTTGATATTTATTCCCATGGGTAAGCAAGCTATCACAATTAATAGAAAAGTTTTATTGATTTATTTTTAGAATACAAAACAGCATACATGATTTTTTGGCTTCTTGGAAAATTAGGAATTTCCGTTTGTTTTATTTCTTTATTCGTTTATGGTGCCGAAATATTTCCAACCATTGTTCGAAATACTTGTATGGGAACGGCATCGTTCTTTGGAAACATTGGCGGAATGTTAGCTTTTCAAACTCAATATCTCGCTCAAATTAATCCTGTACTTCCTGTTGCCTTTTATTCATTGATTTCATTTGCGGGTGGACTTATTACTTTTGCATTCCCAGAAACGCATCAACATCATCATATACATTAAACCACACATTTTTTGTTATTGTTAATTTTTTTTTCTGTAATGAATTCTGATGTAATACATACCTCTTTCTCTCTTTTGCATTCAATAAAAAATACATCATGTCATTTTTTTACAAATCTTTCATTTCTTTCCCACTATAAAGACCAAAAAAATGAAAGATAACAATGTATTATTAAAACTACAAAATAATGCAGAAATTTTGTCTGTGAGCAACATCTATCTATTGTTATTCAAGACATGAATATTAAAACAGGTATTTTGAAAAGGAAGTATTTTAAACGGAACGTACGCATATAAATATAATTTTGTTTTTGCAAAATTAAACATTTTGAGAAAAGGGAGAGAAAATGGACACAAATAATTATCATCAAGGTAAAAGTTTTTTTGAAGAAGAAGATCCAACTGTTAGATATTGTATTTCAGTAAGTTTCACTTTTCATATAACTTTGTTTTTAAAAGCTTTTTTTGCAGAAAAGTGTTCGCGAAACTGAACTTGATAAAAAGCTCAAAGAAGAAACTTTAAATAAAGCAGAATGGTAAATTAATTTTTTTCAAAGCTTCAGAAATTGGTCCTGTCCTTAACATAGCATATGAGGATAAAAGCTGAATTTTACAACTTTTTATTGCAATCCATAATTTAAAATTTTTTTAAAAACTACTTTTTCAGAAGCGCTAATAGGGCCAGATTTTAGGCAGGGTCAAGGCAGCGGCTTAATTAAAATTAAATTCTAGGTTTATCATGCTTGGCGCGCCTGAAGTGTTACAGCTTGGAAAAAATTTCATCCAATTAATTGGAGCCAAAAAAGTTTTAGACTTTGGTATGCTACCGTAGCTTAAGGGATAGTGATATGAAAGTTACATTTAGGTACCTTTACTGGAGCATCAGCTGCTGCATTTGCAAGTGCAATACCAGATGATGGCAAAGTTTTAACTATGGATATCTCTCATGAAGCTTTAGACAGCATTGGTTTACCAATTATTGATCAATATCCAGAAATAAAAAAGAAGATTGATTTTCGTAAAGGTCCTGCCCTTGAGATTGTTGGTATGTATCATATCACACGAAACTCATAAAACATTTTAATAAAGCATTTTTTAAGATGAACTTATTAAAAATGGTGAAAGTGGTAAATGGGATTTTGCATTTATCGATGCTGATAAACCAAATTATCCTCGGTATTATGAAAAAGCCGTTGAACTTGTTCGATCTGGTGGTGTTATTCTCGTAGACAATGTGAGATTGTTAACAAAAAGAAAAATGAAACCCTTTTCATATTATTGTTTTTTAGGCATTATTTTTCGGAACAGTTGTTAATGAACCAGATAAAGATGAACTTACACGCGGTATTGTCAAGGTAAATGAAATTATTGCAAATGATCCCCGAACAAATAGTATGATTTTTGACATTGCTGACGGAATTCATCTTGCATTTAAAAAGTAAAAAAAAAGAAAAAAAGTTTTCCTTTCATAAACGATTTGAAATTATGTCAATATAAAAAAATATAATGTTTCTTGTTTTATTTGATTTTTTTTCTCAATCATATACCACAGGACAATTGAATAAAAGAGATTCAAGTTCATCGCAAGTAAAACCCCAAAAAAGTAAAATGCTCAGTTTTTTTAAAACAAAATTATATAAAAAAAAAAAGATTTTTAAAAATCCAAAAACTATGACGCACAAAAAATAATAATATATGGTTATAAATGAAAACCACATAGTAAAAAGGAGGATCTGAAGGAAGAAAAAAAGAAATAATTTTGGAAGCATTAATAGCCATTTAAGCATCCAAACTATGTATACCAGAATATTGAATAAAATTTGGTTGAAACAAATCGAAGAAAGTACAAGAAAAAAAACTTCTCATATGTACAAGAAGATTATTTTGACGAGAATAACATAATAAAAATAATAATAGAATTTGTTAAATATTTCCACTATGAGCACGACGTTTTGGCTTTGTGCCACGCATTTCACATAATGTTAACCAGTTTGATTTTAGGCACTCTGAAGCTGTTGCACGATCACGAATATCATATTGAAGCATTGGAGTTAAAAATTCAGACATTTCACGTGCTTCAATTCCTGGTAAACCAGCAATATCCATCAATAATTCAACAATTGAAGTTGGAGATAATGATTTAATCTTAAGCAACCTTCCTTTTTGATCAAAAATATCATAATATCGTCGCCCCTCCCGAAACAATCTAGATGGCATTGGTCCCAAAATTTCAATCATTTTTGCAATGTGATCGTCATCAATATCATAATTCTCATAGTCATTTGCTTCTGGATAAAATAAATAATCTCCGGATACAAGCTCAAAAATCTAAAAAAAAGTATTTAATTATTTCCAAACTCCTATGGTAAATATAATCTTACAAGGCACGCAGCACTCCATATATCAGCACTTGTGTCATATGGAGATCCCAAGATTGCTTCAGGAGACCTGTATTCACGAGTTTGAATTTCTTCAGTATAATGATGATTCTAAAATTTTTAAACTTAAAATTTCAAAACATGTATATATTAGAGACATACAATGTAACAAGCATTTCCAAAGTCGACAATTTTAACAGTACAATGTCTTAAAGCCCCAAGATTCCCAGCTTGAAGTTCTTCATAAAAGCAAGAAATGTGATTATATGCTTCATCAGAAAATTTATCTTTATCAATGGTGGTGCCATTAGAATTACTGGTACCATTCGAAGTATTTTCTCCGTTTGAACTACTTCCATCTAAAATAAAATTATGTTAATATTCAAATTTAGGCTGAAATTTACTTTGCTCCTTTGGGGCAGAATTATCAATATCAAGACTATTCAAAAATTGTTCAACTTTATCACGATGCTTTTTACGATTGCGACGAACACGTTTTCTCGTTTTACTTGGAATACCCAACATATACTAAAACATATTAGGAATTATACATATACCCTAAAAACTAATAATACCTTTGATCGATATTCTTCAGGTGCTGTAGAAATCATGGATTTTGGTTTTTTCTTCCATAATCGAGAACTATATGCTTCAACCGCAAGATTATTCAATTGGCCTTCAGTTAAACAAATCACAACATTTTCTGGTTTAATATCCGTATGTATTATTTCGCATACATCATGAAGATATGCGAGGCCTTGTAAAAGTTGCTTTGTAACAACCCTTACAAGATTAAGATTTAATGTATTGAATCGACGAAGTAAAGTTAATAAGTTATCACCCAAAACCTGCAAATGAAAAGAACATTTAAATTTTGTGGACGGTAATAAAACCCCTACTTCAAAAACCATACAAAGATGTAAGCTTTTGCTGACACCAAAAAATTCAAATTCATTTAAAATTTGAACAACATTTTGAGCTCCAACATGTCGGGGATCTCCATTTCGAATTACTTGTAAAATCTAAAATAGAGCTTATTTCGAGACTTTTGTGTTTGTCACAAAAAACATACATCAAGTTCGTCCCTTGAAGCTTCAATAAAATCTTGTCTTGATTTAGGAATTTTAATTGCAGCGAATACCCTGTCCCGTGTATCAAATGCAAGCCATACAGTTGCAAAATGACCCCAGCCGAGCTTTCTTAATGTATAATATCTGAAACATATATTTTAAAAAACATATCAAGATTGATCCAGGTAATGAAATATTCAATTGGAAGCATAAAAAGTACCTCGCATCAAAAATATCGCCAGGCATTACTGGATGATACCCTCCAATATCATAATCACTTTCAGGCTCTTGTTCGTCTTCTTCGCGCTCATAAGCTCCATCTTCCTGAAGGAGAATAAAAAATCAATGTTTTTTTTTGTTTTTATTTATTTAATGGATATTTACCGTTGAATCATCATAATCTCCATCGGGTCTCTCCTCAAATTCATCATTGCTTTCTTCTCCGCTCATTTTGTACGCCGTTTAAAGCTGAACAATAAGAAATAAAATATAACAGCGCCAGTCACCACCTTCTATCTTGGAAATCGGCAAAACGTCGATGACCAAGACGTTAGATGGTGAAAGGGACGAAAGGCCAGATTGCGTAATTTATCAATAAACGCAATCGTCCCTGCGCAATATAGAGCTGTAATGGAAAAAAGAAATTACAATATCAAATGAAAACAAGAATTTTTAAATCATTTAAAAAACGATTGAATAATTATAATGCGCAAGAGCGGTGACAAACGGAAAACAAAATATAAAAAAACTAGCTAGCACATGATGTACGATGCAAAGAAAAACAAAGCAGTTGAGTCGTTCGAGCAAAACGGATGAGCAAGGGGAATGGCAGAGTTCGTGACAAGAGTGAACGCTGAGAGGAGAAAAATACATAGACGGAAAAAAAGTTTTTTTTTCAAAAATGGAATGAGGCATTATTTAAAACACGTTAATACACGTGAAGAATAAAACAAGGCAAAAACGTTACAACGCGCACCACTAACCCCCTAATTTCTAGTTTTTCGGGAATCGATCAATAAACCGCAGTCAGCCTAGTAACGGTGTGTAAAGCAACATGCGTCAAAAAGAGAAAAAAAAGCTGAAAAATAATTACATTTTTTTTGTTTCTGTATCGATCTCCCTGGCAACCAAAAAGAAATTGTTCACGGTTTGTGGTTATAACGTTTTTTAAGTGTAAAAAAACACTTTATATATTTTTTTTAAACCTGACATGAAAACTTCCTCAAGAATTGCGCCAAAAGTTGAAAAAACAGGCAAGTCGTCGTTGAGGGGCTACTACTACTTCTTTTGCAAATCCGCAGTTGTTGTTCTAATGTTACACACAACATATATGACCTTCGAGTGTGAACTGACTGCTGCTACGTTCTTCTTTCTTCGTCTTCATTTTTTCGAACTAAGTTCTTTTTTCTTCTTCTCTTTGTAATGGCGAAAAATGAAGGAATAAAAAAAGAAAAACAAACCTTTCAAGGCTTACTAATGAAATACTTATTAAAATCCCTTCCCTTTTTCTTTACTTCCTCAAAATACAGATCTTTGCTCTTCGAAAATTCAGATGCAACTAAAATGCAAATACAAAAAAATATAAAAAAGAGTTCTAATTCTATGCTTATTCTTTTGCTTCTATTTACTTAATTTTAAATATTTTAAACACTTTTTTTAATTTTTCAAGTTAATTCATATTCTTTTCAAGACCATTTCATTTTTTCAGCGTGCTTTTCTTCTGTTTGATTTTTTAGCTGCAAATTATTTTATTTTTCTCAAGCTTAATCCAACTTTTTGTGTTATCCATTAAACATTTAGGATTGAACCGAACATTAATGTCTTTTGAAATCGGACAACGCATTGATACAGGTTTGAACAATGAATTTTACATTTCGCTGCTAAAAGTATAAATTTTTTAGAAAAAGTTAGAGGACAAGTTGCATTCTATGGTGAAACAGAATTTTCTGATGGTGTCTGGCTTGGTATTATCCTTGATGAACCGATTGGAAAGAATAATGGTACTGTAAAAGGCAAAAAGTATTTTGAATGTGAAGAAAAATATGGAATTTTTATTAAAGCGGCTCAAATCGGACAACCTGTTGCCGAAGGACGTCCTTCAATTGCAGCAACTCCAAGAGGAAGCAAATTAATAACTCCACGACCTTCTTTACAAGGAAGAAAACCAAGTTCAACAGATCCAACTCCATCTGTATGTTTTTAGTTTTATTTTATTTGAAATTAAGGTAGACTTTTAATCCACCTGCATTTACAAAAGTCTATAGCTATCACCTTTTAAAAATTCAAGATGTCTCCACGAAGCGAGGAATCCTGCTGCATTTTTACCTGCGATCTAGTATTATACATTATCTCTTGCTTGCAAGCAGTGTTGTTCGAAGTAAACTATAAATAAGCTTTATTATGGTTTACTTCAAACATGAGTGTTCCGAAAACTAACATGAGCTAATATTCTATTATAAAGATAGAGTAATATAAGTAAAGCATTAAGTACTGTTGTATTTATTGCTTTACTTCCCTTAGGATCCTTAATCCTTGTGAACCACAAAAGGGAATTAAACTATGCCAATCAATGTTCTTTTCAATTTTCAGGCATCACCAAAGATGAGTCCTGCAGTATCCAAGGATAATCTCGATAAAATAAAGAAAGTCACAGAAAGTCCTAAACCAAAACCATCTTCATCAAAAGCTCCTGAACCAATTGCTTCAAGTATACCTCCAACACTAGAAAGAAAAGGATCTGAAAATGAATCTGTTAAAGAAATGGCCAAAAAGATTAGTGACAAAGGTTCTCTGCCGCAGACAGATTTCAGTGATAATATTAATAAACAACCTCTCGATGAAGCTGATGCTGAATATTTACGAATGCAAGTCAAAGATTTAACTGAAAAGTTAAATATATTGAAGTAAGTGATGAATGCGACAAGAACGTGGAAGGATTTTGTAAGGATGGGAGAGGTCGGTGACAACAATAGAATTACTGCGTATGAGGGATAATAATGAATAATAAGATCTGCTCAGGAATTTTATTGAAAAATTTAGATGAATTATAGATTTTTAATTGACAGTATAACGATTCAATTACGTACCTTATAACTTATTAAGAATATCTTTTCATTATAGCCGTGGTTATGACTGGCTACTTAATTGCTTTGACTTTTAAAAAAATCAATGTTTTAATCATAGGATTCATAACTTTGAATTTTTTTGGTTAAATCTAATGATGTCATAATTTTTGCATGGCTACTTATTTTTAAAGGGTATATCTCTCGTGTATCTTGCGGGATATTTATATCCTTATTAATCAAAACTTAACAACTATATCTGATAATAAAATTGAAGAAAAAATAATTAAAGACCCACTCTTTTTGTTACGATTTACTGATAATATTCAAGATTGACATAAATTATGTTGGATAAGAAAAAAACTCCGTTTTGGCATGTTATACTGTACAAATTAGTAAATTTGAATTTTGAGGTCACGGGGGCGCCCACGTTTTTCGGACAATTAGCAGCAACCCTTTATAAGCATTGATGAAAAAATTAGATGGTTTTAGTTTATGCTCTTTCAAAAGAAATCGCGTCCTTAAAATAACTTCCCTGAGCTAACCAGGAAATTAATATCACGGAAATATTTAAATAAAGATACTTGGGAATAAAAAAATTTCTTTACTAAAATGACCGCTTATGTTCAAAAATAAAGACATGATTGTAGATGAAGATTTAATACTTCAGATTTTAAAGTTATGAGCGGTGTCCGTGAAATTTTTGTAAAAAAATCGGGGTATTCCTGGTTCACATGATAATCAGAGATAAGAGAGTCGTCTTTGAGTCGATGCACATTTTAGCAATAATAATGAAGACCTAAAGCTTAAAACGTTTATAACTAGGTTTTTAATGAAATAAATTTTCAAACTAGAACTCTATTTTTCATGCATGTTCGTGAATTTCAAGTGAAAAAATAATTGTCAATATAAAATTTAAAAAAAAAATGCAAAAGCAATTTTTTAAAAATCTTAAAACGAAGCGATTTTTATGATGCGCGAAAATAATTTTCTTTCTGCAAAAATATTTACAAACTCCTTTTTCCACTTCTTTGTCTTCTCCAGTCTTCAAGAAAATGTTTCCAAGGTCTTTTTTTCTTTTTATTAATTAGTTAGTATTAATCACCGGACATGTTTTTTGAGTTGTGACTTGAGATATGTTTTACAAGTATATACCTTTTCCAAAACACTTGTCAGAAAAAATATCTGTTTTAATTGAATTTTGACTTGCTTTGAAATAAAAATCCGGTTAAGCAATGTCAGACATAAAATTTTTTTATCTGGGCATTCTGTAAGACATATCTCGAAAAAAAATGTCTGGTGGGTTCTTTAGCAAATTAATTGCCTTTTTTTAGGGAAAAACGAAGAGAAGATCAGATAAAGATCAAAGAACGTGAACAACTAAGTATTGCTGTAAGTGCACATGAAAAATTCAAGGAAGATATTTTGAATAAGAATCGAGAACTTCGTTCAACGATTGAAGGACTTCAAACAGAATTAAAAGGTAAGTCAATACCATTTATCTTATCAAGACCTTACGTTTAAATTTTCCACGTGCAATATCTACAGCCAGATTTTTTTTTGCTTTTTTTCACCGAGGTTTTCTTTGTTTTTCCTTCATCCTCGAATTTTGTTTTAACTAGTTTGTTTATTTTATCCAATATAGATATTTCTCCGCGAATAACGGACATACAACATCTGAAAATACTTTCTTAAAATTATTACAACAAAAATATTAATTACGGTAGCTAAAAATAAACAAAAACGGTGAAAATTATTCAAAGATGTAGAAAAACAGTAAAACTGCATTGCAAAAAAAGCTGGCTGCAGAGATTGCCCGCGGAGTCTCTTCACGAAAGGGTTTGACAAGATAGCTTATGATGAATCCTTTTTTAGATGCAAAAGACGCATTAGCAAAAGCCAGTGGTCCAATGATGGATGATAATGAATTGGAAATGATTATTGAAAGTTTAACAACTGACAAAAGTATTCTGGAAGAAAAAAATGAAAGTTTGCTTCGCGAAGTTGAACATCTGCAATTGAAGATTACTGAACTTGAAACAGATTTAGAACTTGCAAAAGCTGCTGAACAAGATGCATTAAATGAAGATTTCGATGAATTAAATACAAGTGGACAAGCTAAAATTTTGCATGCTCAAAATGAAAGATTGAATGCAGCTTTACTTCAAATGAGAGATCTTGTTGCTCGAGCGGATGCTGAACGTGAAGAAGCTGTTTCGAATCTTGATGAAATTAAAAAACAAAATGATGAACTTCATGAACTTTTATCACAAATGGATGAACAAGTTCAAGAAGCAAAGAAAACTGTTGCATCTTATCAAGAACAAATAGATGCATCACTGGGATCAGCAAAATTGATTGAAGAATTGATGGAAAAGAATCTTGAACTTGAAGAAAAAGTTCGAGCAAATGAAGATGCTGGAGATGACTTTGATAATTTGAGCAGAATGTTTGACGAAGTCTCTACAACGTTTAAACAAAGTGAAAAGGAGCATAGAGAAGAAGTTGAAAGATTGGATTTTGCAATTGAACAATTAAAAGAAGAAGCAGAAAAATCAGATGAATTGTTGCGTGCAGCAGAAAGCACAATAATTAGATTCCGTCGTCAACATTTGGAACTCAAAGAAGAAATACAGGAACGTGATGATCAAATTTTACGTTTACAAGAAGAACTGGTTAAGGTTGCAAATGGTGATGTACAATCCACTGGCTTAATGCTTTTAAATCAAAATCGAACATTTGCTGATGTAAGTTTTTAGATTTTTAATTAAAATTTATTGATTTTAATTTCAGACTGTTCGAAATGAACTCTCTCAATTGGAACTTGAATATTCATTGGAACATGTTAAATATTTAGAAGCGTTTCTTCCTGAAAACTTTTCAAAAGCTGGCGGTGACAATGATTTATTGCTTACACATCTTGCTTTTCCAAGAATTGCTGCTAAAGCTAAACTGCTTATGGATCTACTTGTTCAAAAATATCCTGATGTTCCTGGTGGAATGCGGCGAGATCATGTAACTGAATCACATCGTGCAGAACAATGGGCTAGTGTTGATCGATTTGCTTTTTCTCTTCAAGCGCTTTACACTATTGTTCGCAAACTTCACTCGTATGTTTCTATTTAAATTTATGACAATTTTCGATAATTTTGAATGTTTTTATTATTTTAGGATCTCTAAAATTTCTACCGTAGAACGCCTTTCAAAATTAGCAATTCAACAATTTGAAATTGCTAAACATGAAAAATCATTGGATCGATATTTTGGACTTTTAAAGTCGAACAGTATGGATGAAAATACGGATGTTAAAAATATCGATCTTGCAACACAGTATTTCCAGAAAGTTTGTTCAATTCATTTATCAGAAGATGAATTTAATACAAATGAATTTATTTCCAATGTTATTGCTGAATTTCAAGCTGGTTTTCGTTGGATTCTGAAGAATATTCGTCGCCTTGAATTAGCCCTGAATGAAGATGAAGCAAATAATGAAGAGAATGAATTTTGTGCAATTTTAACTCAAGTTTCTTCAATTATTAAAGATAGCGATGTTTTGGCTATTCGAGCAAATAATCGTATACCAAAAGATAAAGAGGTCATTGTTACTACTGAGGTAAGATATTTTCTGAGTTGAATACGGTAACTTTGAACTTTGTTTTTTTTAGCTTCGTGATATGGTATTAAATGTTGTCCATGAAACGGATAAAATCACAAATACTTTACATTTGGCTTGCTCGAATGTTGCTTCTCAACTTAGTGTTTTAAGTGATGCTACTGGACTTTCGACTTCTCAGATGTTGGAAATTCTTCATAATGCAGTTGAAAAGGTGTTTGGAAATATTGGAGCTTCAGAAAGTCCACAACCAATTTTGTAAGTTTTTTTCTGGTTTTATTATCACTTACTGTAATCAATTTTTAGCTCATGTGCAAAAAACATTAAAAATTTCTTCAAAGAATTTTCATTAAAACTTGATAAGGGAGAACTTGAAAGACTAAAAACAGAGAAGAAAGTATTTCCACCAGTCGTTGAACGGGCTCAAGTTCGTAGATCAGATGCTGCAGAAGCTGAAAGTCTCCGTTGGGAAATTCAAAAGAAAGATAAACAAATTGTGGATCTTAATAAATTGCTTAAATCTCGTGGTGATGAATTGGGTGCTATGAAAGTTAGATTTGAAATTTCTGAAAGGAAGCTTAATGAATCATCGAGTGAACCAAATAATGATAAGATGGAGAACAGATATCGTGAACTTCTACAAAATTACGAAAAAATGAAAGAGTACATTTTTTAAGTTTCGCATTAGCATTTTTTTGATAAATTTTAGGCAATACCAAGAAATGGTAAATGAACGCGATGACATGATTGTCAAACTTTCAAATGAAACAGAAGCATTCAAAACTGAAGGAAAAAATATGTCAATGCAAAGAATTATGGATGTAAGTTTTTTTCTTTCTTTATATCGAGCTTTCTCTTATTTTCTTTTGCTTTTTGCCTTCAGTTTGTTTCACCTTCTAATAATCAGGCTAAACATGATGGTCCTGAATCAAGTGAAAAAGTTAATCAAGTCAATAAACGCATGGCGGCATTGCTTCTTCAATTTAACAAATTGAAAGTTAAACAAGATGAAGAGGATATTCTTGGATTACCTGAATTAAAAGTTCCTCAAGTTGTTGCTGGTCCATATGGTGCTCATGCAAAGAAGTACAAACATGAAGAAGATATTTCATTAATGCAAAGAGAAGCAAGAATGTTACAAAAGGTTTGATTTTTTTAGTGATTCTGATTTTGAAATTTCAATAATTTATTTTCAGCAATTTGGTCGAATGCTTATTGAACCATTGAATCCAAAACAAAAGCCTGCTTATGATGCTAGTTTGATTGCTTATCATGAACGTGTTGAAAGAGTAAGTTTTGAATTTTATATTTTAAAGTTCTAATTTAACTTTTTTAGCTTCACTGCCAAATTCAAGGTGCTTATGCTCGAGCAATGGTAAAATAATTTCAAAATCAATGAAGAAATTTTATAATTTAAATTTTGTGATCTGTTAACTAATTTATTATTTATCATAAGTGCCTATCTGTGCTTTATGGTGCTTTTATTGCAAAAAAGGGTTTTTTTTATAATTTATTCTGTAAAATTTTATATGCTTTTGAATAAATGTGAAATGTATAAAAATGAGTAAATAATACTGTAAAACAAAGTAAAAGTTGGAATGTTTTTTACATAAAAGCCCGAATTAAGAAAAAGAAGAAGTGTTTTGGAAAAAAGTATGATTGCTTTAAATAGGAAGATGATCACGATGTTCATCACTTAAAAGTCGATAATCCCACATAAGAGTAAAGAAGATGATAACAAGGGCAACTAAAGTTGCAATGTACCAAAAACTCCAAAATTCTTTTGCGATGATATGCCAAAGCATGAGACCTGCAGCAATGATGAAAAGGATGGAAACAATGAGGGAGTAAACTCGTTCCTAAAATTAGAAACATTAAAACGACGAAATTTGATCAGCTTTCTTGTTTTTTTTGTTTAAAAATCAATGTTAAAATTTCCGGAAACAAAGACAGTTTTTTTAAAGTAGAACAAAGTACTTACAAATCTTCGAGTTCCAATATTCATCAAATTTAAAAGGAAAAGAATAATATTCATTACAACGACAACAAAATTCAAGCCACTAACATATCCCAATCGACCATCCCCAAAACATGAAGTTCCACCATACCAATTTGCACATAAAACAGAGCAAATAACAAAACCAAGTATAATTTGAACAATTTTTTGAACACCTCTACTTGATGTAAGATATTCACCATTAAATTTTATTTCAACCATGACTCTAAAAAACTGGCGTTTAAAACAATGAGATCAAAGATATCCGGTCAAATATCAAAATATTTAAGCACGCACAAAGAAAAAAAACTCTATGTTTGTAGGATGCAACTCTTTCTCCGTTCTTCATATCGCCATTATTGTCAGCTGTTTTAACAGAAAAATGACTTTCTCTAGGCGTACGCCAAAGACTTTTAATTCAAGGCAACTGATGTTTTTGCTGTTGACATAAAAAAATATGATAGTAGTTGACGATGTCATTTGTAGAAAAAAAAGAAAGAGAGGGCAATCTTTGATTATATGATAAACTAACTCTTATCACCCTATTTGCTGCCTTTTTTTATTTTTCGTTTAATCGAATCCAATGTGTAAACAAATATGGTCATGAGAAAACATTGATGTTTTTTTGCTTCTTTTTCTTAAGGTAAAATATTTATTTAGAACAATATTGTTTTTTTTTGGCATAACTTCAATTAAAGCTTGTTGCAATTTTGAGCTTTGAATGTTCAAAAATAACTTCAATGAGCGCACATGATTACGGTAATAAATCTTAATGAGAGTTATAAAAGTTTTATTATTTTTAAAATAAAAAAATTTGCCTTAAAAAACGCGGGAAAAAAACTTTTATTTTATTAATAGAGCAAACACCAAATTGAAGCAAATGTTTTATTTTTATTGTCCAGGATAAACATTTGAAGATAGACAGACTTATTTTATTTCTTGGCTGTGTTTCAGATTGACAAATTTAAATGATCAATTTATTGAGAAATAATTTAATAGTTTATATTTCTATAAATTTACATTTCGTAAAAAAATCTTTTTGAGGATTATACTTTTTTGCAACATTTGTTTTTTTGCTTCAAAAATTGTTTAGACATTTTTTATATAACAGCAATTGGCCATTACAACTACACGTAAACTAAAATTCACAATGTGACAAATTGCAAATATGTATCTTTCGTAATAAAAATGAATGGATGGAAGGAAGAAAAGCTGGATTAAAGATGACTATCAATTTATCCAATCTCTGAAGTTTGGGGAGGATTTGATGATAGGTGAAAACGAGAGCGTCAAGATAACATCATTTAATTTTAGAATAAAATGAATGAAATTAAATGAGACGAAACCTTAGTAGCATTAAATTGAATTGATTAATTTATTTTGAAAAATGAAAGAATATTTGCAAGCTTTATTAAATGAAGATATTTATTATGATGAAGCTAATCCAAAATACAGATGTTTTTTTAATTTATACCATGTTGCAGTAAGTATTTAAAATTTATGTTTTGTTTTGATGTTTCTAAAATTTCAGAAAGCAACAAAAATTATTACAATTCTACACACAGCAGTTTTATTTGGTTGCTTTATAAGTTATTTTCCATATTCTTTCATTGGACTTCCCGTTATAACTACCGTACTCATTGCAACTGTATATTCTTTAATATGTGAGAATTCACTCACTCTTCTTCCATTTTATATTTATCTTGTAAGATTTTCTCAAATGCATTATTCATAAAAAAAATTAGAACATTTAGATTTTTATTATCATTTTTTGTGCAATTCTTGGTGTCACTGTTTTTGTTTTCACTATTATCAACTCACATTATTTACTTCAGCTGCTTGGATACCGTTGGTGATAAAAAAACTTTTTTTTGTTTCCATATTTAATGCATTATTGATCAAAAAAATTCTTTTTTTAGCCAATTTGAATTCAATTGCTCTTAAAATTTTGTTATTTTTTTCTGTAAAAGTTACAATCTTTACAATTTTGGCAATAATTTGGTGGCAAGCTGATATTATTTATAAATGTCGACAATATTTTGATGATAAACTTGATCAACATAATTACATGCATTTATCAGTTCCTGAATCATTTATTGATACAAAAATTGCTGAAACCCTTCCAATTACTGTTGGCCTAAAAGTTCCAGAATATGTTTTTTATTCACTTGAAGAAGAAATTGAAAATGAAGAAAAAAAGGTTACAGATGAAGAGAAACGCGACAACATAAATACAAATATAAATAAAGAATAAAAATAAATATGATAATAAAAAAATTTTTTTAAAGAGATTTATCTTTTTTTAAAAAATATTGATGTAAATTTGTAATAATTAAAAAGGTTATAATAGCTATATAAAGGAGGACTTGAACACACGAAGTTGCAGAAATTCCAACAAAAAGTCCCAATTGACCACCAAATTCCGAAATGAATCCTATAAATTAAAGGGAATTAAAAGTTCAAATAATTACTTAAATAAAATTTCATGCCTGCAATCGTTGTTGTAACTACTTCCTGAAACATTTCTTCTTGGAGTGCGTCGAAGGCGAATTCCAATTGGAAGACTGAGTCGGGCACGTCTTGGACGAGTGCAGCGGTGACTAAAATTTCTTTTAAATTAGAAAAAGTTCTCCATTAATTAATTAATTATTTACACACTTACCTTGGGTAATTTGCAGCGACATTGAAGTGTCTCTTCGGAAGCAGGCTGGGAGGCACTAAATTTACGTAATTATAATTGTATTTTTATACATTTTTTTAGCTTGTTAGCTGTTAGTAAAATGAAACTTTTTAAAAGTAACGAAGCATAAAAGGCACACAAACCCCTGTATCATTGTTGAAAGCCATATTGATAACATTTTCGTAGGTTTTTACGATTTCTTCTGGACGACAAACTGGTAAATTTGGATATTTATGTTGAAGAAAGAATACGGTACAATTTAAAGGATTGACAATTCTATTCTTCAGCCAAGTATTGACAAAGCAAGTTCCTCTTCCTATGGCATCAGTTGAATTAGAACAATAAGGACTATTTGGAAGCATAGAGATAATTTGCCGTGCTAAACGCAATTGATTCCACTTTTGTGGACTCAAATAATAACGCGGAAATGTCGCGACATCGGGATATTCGTCAGAAACGTAAAGAATTGTTTGAGGCTTAAAAAAACTTATGCATGAAAAGTAAAAAGAAGCAAAAAGTAAAAAAAAACGTAAAAAAGGCAAAAAAAGAAAATAATACGGACTTAAAAAGAAGAAAATGGCACTCTATTTATTATATTTTTTTTCTTTTGCTGTCGTTTCGTTTACCTGAGCTCCACCTCTTTCAATTAATTGGCTCGACATATTTCGCATAAATATGGTAAGCATGCCAGTTAAGGCAGGATCCTCTTGATAAAATTCTCGTAATTTAAGGCAACGTCCTCGAAGCATAACATATGAAAAACGAAAAATATCACAGCAAGGAATTATATCGCCTGCATAGTAGCATCGAATAAACAACTAGAAGAGAAAAAAAACTTTAAGAGGGTACCATTGAGAGAGTTATTTGAATTTTTAATTCTAAAAATGGCAAAAAAAGACAGAAGCGAAAAAAAAACTTAAACTTCCGTACATCGTCACACTTATACCCAGCATCTTCATGGATAAAAGTTAGCAAGTCCGTCAAGTTTCTTTCAGATTGCCATTGTTGAAACCATGTGGTTAATTTTTCAACATAGATTGCATTCCAATGTTTTGAAATTGTGTCCATGTTATCGAAACCTGAGCCCGCAATGGCAAATGCAACTAAATTAAATGCATCTGTGTCATTGAGGTCAGGAAGATGAGCAAAAATATCTAAAACGAAATATCCTTTTATTTTGAAAGTCTTGCAAATAGAAGCCATATGATTATTACCTTCTTTTATCATTGTAAGATTAATCGCATCTGCATTTTTAGGACATAAAGTAATATTTGGATATTTTAAATCCCTTTTCTTAAGAATTATTTACAAATATTATTTTTGCATGAAAAAAGATTAAAAAACAAATTTCTTACTTGTCTTATTGTCATAAGGGTTGCAGTTTTTCTATCATAAAAATTTTGAATTGTTGATACTGTAAAGACAATTGAAAGTACGGTTGCTACAATGACTAATAGAAATACAAATAATTTTAATTTAATATTTGTAATCTAAAAATATGTATAATATGAGTGATGCTATTTTGCAGCGAAAAAAAAGAGAAAAGAGGATTACGTAAAAAGATTTAAAATTATTAATATTATATTACCAAAAGACCAAAGCAAAGGCCATGTACAATTTCTTTCCATTCATGTAAACAGACGCATGACTTTTCGCTTTTAGAAGTCATTGAAGGGGTTGCTGTAACGGCATTCGTCCAATAATATCCTGGCCAAAAATTGTATTCTTCAAACATTTTTTGATGATATCTTTCCGTTGAAGTTGTTGAAGATGATGATGATGTAATTGAAATGGAATCATTATTCTTAATTTTTTCAACAACTGTTGAAGAGCTTTCCATCTTTTTTTACAAATTTTAATATATTTTTTTATGTTTCTGTGCCTTTATAAGTAATGTTTTTGTTACCGGAAGTTTTAGTTCAAAGTAATTCAATCTGTTTTTAAAAATTATTATTGCTTTTCCTGCTTTCTTTTGCGAGAAACAACATGGTGAAATATTTTAAATTGCGATTTATCCAAAAACGAGGATCACATTTTTGAAAGCCAAAAAAGACAATGACAAATAATAAAAAAAAAGATATAATAAAATGAAGAAAAAGAAAACGAAGAGTTACAACTGTTTTTTAAAAAAAGAAACATGAAAAAAACAGTGTAAAAAGAAACAATCAATGTTGAATGGTAAAAAAAAGTTGAAAGAGAAAATGTCAAATATTAAAAAGGATGGATTTTGTGTTGACTTTTAATCGAGCCATTATGTTTCTTTCTTTTTTTTATTCTTCCTTTTTCAAAATATGAAACAAAAATTAACCCCAATATCGGCATAAAACCTTCTTTTTTTGCGCGATATACAAAAAAAATCAAAAGAAAAAGAGCCATGCTCCAATATACATACAAATGAGAGAGAAAACAAAAAAAAGTACCGCAAAAGAATATATAATATTTTTTGAGCAATAGTGCTGCCTATTAAAAAAAAGAAGAAATAACAACAACAAAAGAAATATAATAAAATAAATTGAAAGAGAAATTACAAAAAAGAAAACAGATTTCGGCTAGCAACTAAAGACATGTATATACGCGACACAGTGATAATTCTTTTGAGAAATGTTGAAAGAATCCGGGAAGTTTTAGTTTTAAGAAAAGAAGAAGATTATTATTGCAAATTTTTCATTAATATTACCAGACAAATTGCCCGACTGATGACTGATAAAAAGCAACAAGATATTTAAAAAAATAAATTTCTTTAATCTAATGTTATTGGAGATTCACTTCCTGCACCATTTGTTGGAGGACGTGGAAGGCGTCGTCGAAGCCATGGATGCTTTAGGGCATTTGCAGGTGTTAATCTTTGTTCCGGATCCCAATCAAGACATCGCTTAAGAAAATCAATGAACAAATCATCTGCCTAAAATGATAGAAAAAACAATGAATATGCTTAATGTTTAAGTATTTTAACTGACCATATTTTTCAATGCATTTGACCAGCTGCGTGATGCTGGTGTTCCTCGAACTTTTCCCCGTTTTGATCGACCATTTCCAAGTACAATTGTACCATCTTGTAATGCAGTTTGTGTACAATATCGTGGATGTCCTTTTGATGAAAAGAAATTTCTTGCACGTTTTGCATTATCTATGATTTTAGTTGGTGGCATTCCAAGTAATTCAATAATTAAAGCTAATTGATCATTTTCATCTTCACCCGGTAATAAAGGATAACCGGTAAGTAATTCAGCAAGAATGCAACCAAGTGACCACATATCAATTGGCATCCCGTATTTAGCACCCATGATAACTGAAAGAAAAGGATGCATGAATTTCGTTATCGCTAAGAAGCATAAATATTACCTTCAGGAGCACGATAAAATCGTGACTGAATATAAGTATAAATGCGTTGATCTTCAAAGCATGAAGATCCAAAATCGATAACTTTAATACTGCTCCTGGTTGGTGTTCTTAAAAGAACATTTTCAGGCTTCAGATCACAATGAATAAGATGATTTTTATGAAGCAAATCCAAGCATGAAAGCATTGAATGTGCAAATTTTCTGACCAGCTAAAAAATTTTTTTTCTTATTATTAAACTTTCTTTTGTAGCGAAAATAATAACTTACTGTAAGATTAAACCCTTGAAATTTATTTTTCTTGATAAGCTCATATAAATTAATACTCATTAATTCGAATGTAATACACTTATGATTACGAAAACTGAAATGATCAAGCATATGAATAATATTGTAAGATCCATCTGAATCTTGTCTGCGTAAATGATCCAAAATTCTTATTTCTTCTTGAGCTTGACGATGAAAACGTTTTTCATTTCGTACCAGCTTAAGTGCAACATATTGCTGATATTTATGATCATATGCTTTAATAACTTGTCCAAAGCTGCCTTTACCAATAACTTTCAAAATTTCATATCGATATGCAACATGATCATGCGGGACAAGAAGATAACTTCCATGTTCATCATCATATCCATTGTTATTCGCACAACCCGACATTCCCCCACGCTTTTTAGCCTGGGATCCAACAAAATAAATTCGTTGATAATTATAAATTTCTGAATGCTCAAACGATGTTAACTTTGATCCAAAAATTCTTACAGCATCATCTGGTCGGTAACCTTTATTCTGGGCATTATTGTTATTTGTCGTTGACCATGATGCAGCAAGGCTATGATTGGGAGGTAAACCACCTTAAAAAAATTTTTTTTATTAATACTTGAGTAAATGATTTTGGGTTTGGGTTTACCTGATGATGAAGCAGAAGACGATGAAGCTGCGGATGATGTTGAATCAGCCGTCAGGCTCGAACCAATCGGCATCGCGGATGGAGCCACGCTTACTGCCGTACTGGCCGAGCCTGTTGATAATGGATGTGCCACGACGGCCGCCGTTGTGCCGACGCTTAATTGATTGGAGGAGGTGGTGGTAATCGGCTGTTGCTCGCTTTGCGAGATTAATGAAGCCGATGATAAAGTCGGTTGAAGACGACTTTGTGGTGCAGATAAAGCAATCGGAGGTTCAGTTGTAACTGCAGTTGCCCGAGATGTATACGCAGTTGCAGGACTTAAAGCTGATAATGGTGTGTCGTCACTAATTGCAGTTGTCGTTGTATGCAATCGCTTTTTATCTGCTGGTGGAGCTTGACTTCGTGCTCGTAATAATTGTGTTGATGCTGGAGTTATTGATGATCCAATGTTACTAAATGCAGTTGAACGTAAATCTGTGGCTGAAATGGCACCAGTTGGTTGAGATCGAATGCCACTTGCTGTGCCAGATGATGAAGATCTATAATTTAAATAAAAATTTTACAAACTGTATTTAAAAAATAACTTTTAAGAATTTTTTTATTAAAATTTAGGCGTGTGTTTTTTCTAACGCGTGATCGGAAGTGCTATTCAAATCTATAAATGTTTATCTTAAAAGGGTGAGAAAGTTTCCTTTTCAGTAGTTATTCAATGCGTTTTTTTGCGTTGAATAACGACAAAATCCCCTCAGGGAGTTTTTAGGATTTAAAGCAAATCAATAAAAATGACCAATAAATTAAAGTAGCCGTATGATCCACCTATGTTGTAAAAAAATCTATGGGAAAAAAGTTTTATAAAAATGCATCATTCTATAAATAAAGAAGACAGATGTACAATTTTCATGAAAACAGAAATTGTCAAAGTTTTTGTGGCAGATGACAATGCCAAAATTGTGACAAAATTATGTTTTCTCTCTTCGTTTTTTTATTATTCCGTTACAATCAATAAATGGCATACAATGAAACAAAAAAAATTGAGGGAAAATGTAGAATAGCCGCGCAAAATTATCCCCCCTTTTCTTTTTTCGCTAGTAAACCAGCTACTGTGATGCCTTATTTTTTTACTGGATCAATCAGGTCAGGCCTGCGCAGGAAGGTGAAACAAATGGACGATGCAGTAGTTGTAGTTTTCGCATTCAAAACGAAGGGGGAACAGAAGGAACGAAAAAAAAAGAGGTCGGTTCGGCAAAAATGACTCTTCTCTTATACGGTCATTCAATTCACGCAGTGAAAAATCCCCGACGACAAATCATTGAAGCAATCATGGCGCCGAAGAAGAAAAAAAGAAGAGACAAAAAAAGAAAAAAATTTATTAAAGAATGCCGAAATGTCGATTATTATTAATGTTTGCCACAGAACATTTAAAACCATAAAAGTTTTATATTTTTTGAATATAAACGAGAAATATACGAAAAATAAAAATTCGGGAAATAACGGGTCAAAATCATTCTTAAAAAGCAATATAATAAAAAAAAGTGCCTAGGGCGAGATCGAAGGCCTAGAGAAAGAAGGGGCGAAAAACCGGAATATCTTCCTAACGCTTGGTGTGAACAACCGTCCGATCATCAGCTCTTTGTCATAACTTTTATCATCTTACTCTTTTAGGATATCAAATTCCATAAAGCATCAACTCTAATAAAAAAAAGAGTAAAGTTTTTTGTGAATAAATAAAAAAAGAAGAGAAAAGATTTTTTTAAACAAAAAATCTACCAATATTTTAATTTTATAAAAGGGAAGAAAAGTAACTGTAAAAAAAAGAAAGAGTAAAATAGTAACAACAAAAAAGAGAAAAAGAAAATAAAACGTCAGGAACAAGCATTTTTCAAAAAAAGAAGAAAAAGCAATGGTCACTTTTCTCATTGCGCATTTTCGAACTATAGAAAAACTAACGTGTTGTGTCCATTCATTCATTCTCTCCCTTCTTTTTTCTATTCTCACAAAAACCAACATTGTATTCGTCAACATTCAAACAAAATGTGAACGGAGGAGCTCCCTCCACTCTCGACACAGCATTTCACTGTGGTCAGCAGTCAGCGATGGCCGTCGTCAACACCACGGCGGCGGCGGACCATTCGCGTCCTTGCTTTTTCTTTTCTTTTTTCTTCTTCTCTCGACCAACAACTGGCAATAGCATCGATTTCAACTTGCTTTTTTTCAATCTTCTTCTTCTCATCTTGCGCACTCTACGCTTTCGCACGACTTGCGTGCGAAGCAAGAATATAATTTTTTTAGCAAAAAGGGGGGATAACTCTAAAGCGGGAGTATATACGCTGCTATAGTTTTTGGTAGAATAAAAAAGAAGAAAAAGAAAGAATAAACCCAAAGCAGTGTCCTCAAGTAGCAGCTCGGTGTTTCCTATAATATAAAATTTTTTTCCATTCTCATTTATACTTGCGCATTGCCCTTTTTTAATTCATTTTTTTTACTACTGACCATTTGGTAAATCTTCATCATCATCATCAACTCTACTCTTGTGTACACAAATTTCATCTGACAAGTGGATAAAACCATATAAATGCAAAACAACTTAAAAAAAACAAAATTAAAATTTGGCTTTAAAAAAAATTGTGATGTAAAATGCGCGAACTTTTTAAAAATTTTAAATTTTATTATTCTATATTTTTACCTTAATTTGTATCGTTTTAATTGTACATTTTTATTATCGTCATCAACATTTTTTGGAATATTTCTTTCATTTTTGGTCCGCTTTTTTCTCATAATAATAAGCCAAAACAGCGCATCAATAACATAAACAAAACAACACAGCAAAAAAAAAAGTTTTTTAAGGATCAATTTTTTTCTTTTTCTTTGTCAACAGCGAACTCAAAATGAAACTTGGCGCTCTCTTTTCTTTTTGTTGCATGCAGCAGCAGCAACAACTAACTACATTTTTCAAAATTTATATAAAAAAGGAGAATTAAAGATGCGGGAAATTTGTAATTCAAAAAAAAAATCAAAAAGAAAATCGTTTCTTACTTTAAATATCCAGCAAACATTCATTCAAAATTTTTTAAGTTGAATTTAAAAAAATAAAAACAAGCTTTAAAATTGGTGAGAACTAACTAACTACCTTCCGTGTGTTAAAAGAATAATATCAAAATGTGATGATGAAAAACACGATACATATATTTTTTCGCATGCAATCTCATATTAATAATATCATGTCTATCCCTAATAATAATACCTCAGCTAGTTTTTTTTTCTAGAAAGAAGAAAGGCGCAAACTCATTAACAAAAAAAGCCTGTTCTAATGGCGGCAGTGGTTTAAAATGCCAGCCAAATTTATTGCTATGAGAATAAAAACTTTTTTTTGTATTTATTAAAGAAAAATGAAAGTAGGATGTACTTATTTCAATGCCATAATTAAAAGAAAAAAGAGATTTTGTTGTTCTTTTCATAGGAAAAAATACAGAGGAAAAAAATTATTAAACACGCAAAGTTTTAATTAAGATCAAAGGAAGAAAGAAAAAAAAAGTGAAAAGAAAACTATATTTATTTGTAAATACATTTTTTTGGATTTACAAATTAAGGAAAAAAATTATATACATCTGCCAGGCATCGATAAGAATCTTAATACGGTTGAAAGAGCGCTAAGGCCTTGAAATAAATAATGAAAAAAAAGTGAATTGAACGATCGCAATATGGCTGCTGCAAATTGCGCGTACTCGAAATGTAATTTGATTCGAAATAAATTATTCCTTTTAAAACATATCATTCAATGTTTTAGAATAACATTGATGATGACATTCAATAAACGATCCATCAAATAATTGCGAAACAATATTGCCATGGCACTTGTATGACCTCAATCAAATTAAGAAAAAGTTTCAACACAGTCTAATTAAAACTCAGCCTTCTTCCTCTTCCCAAGTACAATAAAAATAAAGTTCACATTAAAAATAAAGCAGGAAAAAAAGTTTTTTTTGTACAACTTTAGAATGACCGCATTGAAAATCGGATTTACGAGCAAAAAGAAGGTGTACAACCAATGTCAACCCTAAAGGGGGGAAGCGACAACCATCATCACCACCGCTATATATGAATTGATGAGCCTTTTTTGCGCGCGGGTATACTTTTTTTTATTCTCTTTCTCTCTGCCTTTATCTTCTACTTTTTCTATGTATTTCTCTCTTTCCTTTTTTTGTTTATCCAGAAGATATTTTAGACAAAAAAAATAACATGAGGAAAGAAGAAAAGAAGAGAATACTAAAATTTTTAACAGCAAAAAAGAGGAAAGAATAATAATGATACTCTTACTCCTGCTGATTTTGTTCTTAGCTACACAGAAGTAATTTTCAAATAAACACCAGAGGGGAAATGACGGATTAAAAACGTATAAATCTCAAAAAAAATCTAAAAAGAAGTCTTTACACCAGGAAATGAAATTAGTCAGTATATCTTGAAAAAGGAAGAAAATGAAAGAGTAAAAAAACACAAAAAAAAGTGTTATAATGTAAAAAACAGAGAAAGCTTTAATTCAAGCATAAGAGGAGTCAAAGTCACTTCTCACTCAGTACTACTGAGATACTGAGACATTCTCTTTCATTCTTTCGCTTTTATTATTATTTAGAAAATGAACAAGGACGAATATGGCTCTCTTCAAAAAGAAAAAAAGAGGAGGAAGACATTGAGTAAAAAGGTCATAGAAAATAAATTTGAAGGTGAAAAGCAATATTGCTTCATTCACAAGGCCATAGAAGTCTAAGGCTGTTTCAATTTTTATTTTTGATATTACATATTTTGGTCAATTTATAGTAGTCTTATTTTGCAGCTGGACTTTAGTTATATATTTTAGTTTCAATCCTCATTCTCTTCCGTATTTTTCAAAGATTGAAAGGCAGGCAAAAAGGAAGAAAGAAAGAGAAAAATAGCCATTGGGCGCAACATCTGCAACTAGCCACAAAAAAATGCCGGCTGCAAAAACCCGCAAAAAAATTGGAAAGGAAAAGAAACCAAAGTCGCCGATATCTGACTTCAGTTAGGGAAAAAAAGGTTTTTCTTTTCGGATTTTTTTGAACTAACTGAGCTTAGAACCCGACCTCCCCCATTGGTTCAAGTGTCTAAAGCGTAGAAAAACATTTAGAACTGTGGAAAATAAAAAAAGGGCCCCAATTGCCTCTAAAAATTTGTGCAAAATGCGCGCGAGATTTGTCTCATTTTATTGATGACCAAAAAGTCTGTCCCGCTTCACTTTTTTTTCTCTATACAAACACTCTTCAAAAATTTGTTGAGATATATAGAGATTATTACAAATGCATACATCAAAAAATAGCAACATAAAAAAAGAAAATAAAAACAATAATCTCAAATAAAGTATAGTTGTTATAAAAAATAGGCTGAAAAAGTTTTTATTTCTGCAAAAAAAAGTCAAAACTAAAATTTGTTTTTATTTTTTGACATTCCTCCAAGAAGTAAAGAAGTCATTTATGGAATTTCAATACTTCCTGTGTAAAAGAAGAAAAGTAGAAGAAGGAGAAAAAAACGAAGAAAAGGGAGTTGCTGGCATTTAAAAGCTATTTTTTTATAGTTTATAAAAAGTTCTATCTAAAATAAGAGCTCATTTTTTATTGCGCAAGCAAAATTTTATTTTAAAAAGATGAATATATTTTTTTTCAGACGTAAATGAAAAAAAAATTAAAATAAGCTTAATTCCTTTAAGCAAACGTTTAAAAGACAATAGTTAAACAAGGAAATACAAAAGGTGAACGGAGATGACGCGTTTTCTTCTATTTGTGTCTGACCAATTTGAAACGGTAAGTTTTTTTTTGTGAAAAAAATCTGTTCTTTCTCAAATAACTTCAGTTTTTTTTCAAACATTTATTTGAAAAACAAAACTCTTTTTTTAGCAAGAAAAACAGCATGAAAAAACCCAAAAAAATGCCAAGAAACGTTTTTGGCAACGAAAAAAAAACATAGTGAACGAACGCATTGCAATAGATTAAAGCCTACTAGTCACTGAAGCGGGGTACAGTTGAGCGTTATGCTTGGTTAAGCTTTTCTATCTATCCTCAACGAAATAGAAGAAGACGAAAAAAAGTTTCTAACATTACATCGTTTTCTTTCGTCTTTTTTACATGAAGCTTTCCATCTATCAATTAGCTTTAAGCTGTTAAAATTGAAAAATAAAAGGAAGACAACAACAAAGAAAAACAACAAGACCAAAAAAAGAAGACGCTTACGTTTTTCATAGAAAAAGAAAACAACAAAATTTACGCCAATGATATAACCCAATTTAGAAAGCCGCCAAAACCATTTGATTTTTTTCTATACAAAAAGAAAAGTTTTTTGTAAGATTAAAAGCGCAGAACAAATTTGTTTTAGATTTTTATTGGCAAAAAAAAGTTTTTATTTCTTGTTTCTTCTGACAAATTATTTACACCTCAAATGGGATAAATTTTAAATGGGATTCTTTAACGACAAGTTTTTATAATTTATTAGCTTTTCTTTAAATTTATTTTCCATATATTATAATAATGAAGAAAGAAGAGAAGTGAGTTGTTGTTGTGTGGTGTGCTTAAGATGGAAGTTAGCATTAAGTAAGTTACTAACCAAAAAAAGGAAGAAAGAAAGATAGCTAAAAAGAAGACGAAGAAGAAGACGACACACTCAATCATCAGAAGACTTAGACCGGATAGAGTTAGGCCCCATTATTTACTACTGTTTTTCTTTCTCTTTTTTCTTATTTTTTGTCATTTTCTTTAGTTCTTTTTTTTTGATTAAAAAAGAACTTCTATTGGCAATTAGAAAGCGGAAGTTTAAGCCATTTTGTTCAAGCTCTTTTTATAAAAAAACCAAGGAAAAAATACAAACATGAAATAATGCGTGAGAGGAAAAGATTTTTTATCGCTGAACCGTAAATTTTAAACACTTTTTACATAAAAAACAATGGAAGGGACAAAAACAAGAAATATTGCATTAACTGCAGTTTGGCACTATTTAGCTTTTTTCAAAGATTTTTTTTGGGTAAACAAATGTCGTCCTTTTTTTCAATGTTCAAAAGCAATAAAGCCGCCGACTTTAACTAACTTCAATCTTTCTCTTTATTTCTCTTCTTCTTTGTGGTTGGGGTTGAATGCCAAACTAAGAAGAAGAAGAAGAAGATAAATCTGAAGGGTAGTAAACAAAAGAAAATATATCTTTCACGTAAAAATTTTATTTTTCTTAGTTCTTTTACAGGTTTCCTCTCTCGTAAAAATCTTAACAAAAACATCAAAACAACAAAAAAACAGAAACCAAAAAAGAGATAAGAAAAAAAAAGTGAACATAGGAGGGCTAATACTTTTCTTAACAACTACTACAATGAATCACAGCCTCTGCTTTTTTCAGACAATAATAATAATCATATCTGGTAAAAAAAATATATATATTAAAATTGCAAAAGAATGACGTGATGAATGATTGTGATAAGAGGTTACAAAAAAAATAACTTTTTTAAAAAAATGACCAGATGACAAACTGCTTTACTGAATTTTATTATTTACCCAGCGGGTTATCAAATGGCAGAAAAAAGAAATCACACTTGTTGCGCATTGCTTCTTTTCTTTCATTCAAGTTTTTTGTATAAAGTTTCACGCCGAGCGCAAAAAATAAAATATAATAAAAAAAAGAAGAAAAAAAACGAGGATGACCGGCTGGCTATTTGCAAATCGTAAACTCTTTTTTTTCTTTTCTTTAAAAAATCTTCTCTTTCTTTTTTATTCAGAAGTAAACCAAAAGTCGTAAAATAACATTTTTATTGCAAAAAAACATTTCATTGACAATTTCAAAATTTTTAGGATGAACAAAAAATTACTTCAACAGTCACCATACATCTATTTGTGGTCAAGAAAAAAAATTGTTCAAAATATTAGCACTTTTTCGATCAAAACCTTTATTTTTATTTTTTGTTGTTAAAAGTATAATATCAACTTTGCAGTAATAATGATAACAACAAGCTGATGATCATCAACACGCAACCTATTTCCTCCTTTTTACTCTTATTTTTTTCTGTCTATAAAAAGGCATGCTCAGATAACGAAGTAAAAAAGGCATAATATGCTTAAAAAAATGAAAAAAAAACAATTTTTATTAGTCAAACATAAGACATTCTCTTTCAAAATACCGTTCAATTTCGTCTTCTATAACAGAATAAAAAGAAACAAGCTTACCAAAAAAAATCTCCAAGGTTACTAAAAATTTTAATATAGAAAAAAGTAGGTGAAGCGCGGAGTGTTCAGTGCTTCAGCTTTTGTTTTTGATAAAAAAAAATATATATCTAAATTTTTTCCCTATTGACTTTATGCCTTCAAGGAAATAAAAATAAAATGAAGAAAAAAAAATTTCAAGGAATAATATCATCGCTGTCGTCAATTCTATATTTTACGCATTTGCATTCAAATTGTTCCTTTGAGACTTAAAGATAGATAGATATATGAGTAATATTTATATGCCAGTTCGTGTAATAAGCTTTTCTCATTTCAATTTTATTTTTATTCATTTTTTTTGTTTATATAAATTTTAACCGTTCTCTTTTTTTAAATATATGTATCCTCATTGTGGGAATAAAAAAAGAGAGAGACAATTTAGCGCGTTAATCGTAGCTCCTATGGCAACCTTCCCCCATACAAAATAATACAAAATTTTTAAAAACATAAAAATAGACTTACAAACTGCTTAAATAATTAAAATTTCTGCTTTTTGTAAACATTTTATATGGAAAAATACCAAAATATATTGCAAAAAAAGATTTTTTTGAAAAAAATGTTTAAAAAAATAATAAAAAGAAGCCACTTTAAAACAATTTTATTTTGTTAAAAAACAATTCTAAACTATATTTGTTCAAGAAAAAAAAGCCAAAACGCCTAAGAAGTAGAAAACCCAATTTAGTGCAGCATTTGAAAAAAAAAAGAAGCAAGCAAGTATATTGGCTTACTTAAAAGTTAAAAAAACGAAGATGAGAAGGAAAAAAACTCAACCAAGCTTACACTAAAATTAATTTTAAAGTTTTAATTAAAATTGCCAAGATTAGTTTTACGCGACAGAATATCATTTTTTAACATCAAAATTCAATATCTTTAAAAGGACATGTATTATGACAATTTTTTTTAGAAAATTACATTTCATCTTCTTTTTTGTACAAAGATTTGAACGAAGAAAAACAGAATATTATTTTTGTTCTGCAAGCATCTTTTTTTAAGCTGGTTTTTAAACTCTTACATATAGCTTTCTCCTCCTACCATATTCTTTTATCTCTCAAAAAAGGCATTTAGTAAATTTATCACTTTAATTAACAAATCCGAATCACTATCAGTCTTTAAAAAAATCAAATACCAACCTTAATGAATCGTCACTTGGTGATTTTAAGAATTTAGTTCGATTTGGGCGATCATTTGCTAAGAGTAAACTTTGTACAGACAGCTCATTGACAGAATTTTCAGAACTTTTTGTTTCTAAATGGTTTAAAGAAGTGTCCGCGGAGGATGTTGAATGAGTGCCATTGTTCACCACGGACGAAGTCACTAAAAATTCAAAGGTGCAAAAAAAAGAAAAAATATTAAATATTTAGGAAGCAAAAAAATAAAGCAGGCTTTTTTTAAAAATTTCAAAGTAAACAAATATTTTTTTCATTTAAATGAATCTTTTTTATTTAAAGATTTCAAAAAAAACGGTGATAAAATGAATTAAAAGATTTGTTACTTTTTATAGAATTTAACAAAAACTTACGAAATTGACGTCCAAATGAAGGGGTACTTGCATCATCATTATTTAATCGTTCAGCTTCAGTACCACCTGCTGGATTTTGCATGGTACTAATGCGTTGAGTTAGCACGTCTATCATTACAATATTCCTTGTCAAATGAAATGCTTTGTTAAACCCAAAATTTTTGTTTTTCGCTGCTTCAAATCTCTCAGAAAACCCTTTTTTACACAGTTATTAATAATTAAATATATATTTTAATATTTTTAAAAAAAATAAATGCAAAAACTATGTGTAAAAAGGCTTTTTTTCTGGTAAAAGCAGCTATCCCTAAAAAATGAGTTTAACAGTTTATGGGTAATTTGAAAATATAAAAAAATATCTTTTCATATCATAAAAACACACGGCACGAATTTGAAAAAAAATTGAATTGTAATCATTGTTAAGAATGTTCAGAAATCTTATATGTTTTTAAAAGCGGATTAAAAAAATTTCTCGCCCCCAAATGATCATTAGAAAAAGAAAATCTTGGAAAAGAAAAAGGTAAGAAAAAATGGCAAATTCCAAAGAAGGAAAAACTCTTGAATCGTTATTATTATTTTACAAAAACAAACAAAAAAAGAAGAATAAGATAGGGTGCTTCAAACGAAAGCTTCTTATGCAAGTGTATCTCTGCTTCTTCTGCTTCTTCTACTCCTACATTTGGCGTCATCGTCATCATTGCCTTCTTCAAGACCTCCAACAAGAACAACAAAAATACCGACATTAACGGCAGTTGTCATCTCATTTTTAAAAGAGCGAATACTCTTTTTATGTTTGTTTTTTTTTTCAAAAACGGCACTAGAAAAAAGCTATATAAGCATTTTTTTCTGTGTCAGTATTCTTAATAAAATATATTCTTTTTTTAACATTAAGAAAGAGAAAGAAGAAATAACATAACATTGAACGTTTATATTTTTGTGACATGGTTAGAGAGGGACTTACTAACGAGCTAAATATCGTAATGAATATCCCTTGTTAGCGTCAAAGAAAAAAGAAATGAAAGAAATGTATTCATCTACACGCAAATGTCCCCCTTGTGTTTTTTTATCTTTCTTTGAAGTTATCACGTGCTAAAATACATAAATGATAGAAGAAGAAGAAAAAAAAACTAAATATTTAATAATTTATTTAAACGTTAACATTTTATAAAAACAACAAAATGGCATCCCCCAATGAGAGCGCATAATTAGCAGCAGCATCAGCAGCAAAAAACGCAGTTCCTGAATTGCTTTACTTCAACAAAAAAAAACTACTTAACTGATTTTTTAAAAATTGCACACGCAAAAGCTCTCAAAAATCTCTTTTCTTTTTTTTGAATAATCAAAAGTGTCTTTGTTGAAAAAAATAAGCGCCTCTTTTTTTTCTTCTTTTTTAATGCCATTTTCACACACTCTCCTTATTTGAAAAAAAAAGAAGATGAAAACCTTCAATAATCATAAGAGTTCAGACATACGTATGTGTTTTAACAAAAAAATAATAATAAAAGGAATAATATTATGAGTGTTAAATTTTTTATTACTTTTTTTAAAAAACTACAAAAAAAGCAGGAACTGCGCGGCTTTCAAAATCAATAAGGATGTTGTTTTTTGTTTAACGAAAGTAACAACATATTTGTTGAAGAAAAGCGGGCGAAAAAGTGCCAACGGCAATATTTGTGGAAGACTTCTTCTTCCTTTTTTGGGTCTGAAAACAAAGTTTCACCCTCAAAAGCAATAAAATTCATTTTTTTTGTCGCATTTCATTACTAAATAAGCAAATTTTTTAAGGAGAAAGAGCAAAACTAAACTTTCGAAACCTAAAACTTTAGCGGAATATCATCCCTAAAAGTTCAGAGTTTATGCCACTTTTTTGTCACGAGGAAAAAAATAACTGTTCAATTCAAATACTTTTTGTTTCACAAAAAAAGCTTAAATTTAATAAGTATCTATAAAGTTTTTTTTCTATTCCTTTTTTAAAAGAGACCAATAATACTACAAGTTGTGAAAAAAAAGATGCCGTCAGTAGTAGTGAATCTTTTCCTCTTTCACAAAAGTGGGTGGAACTTTAAACATGGAATTTGACCCTAAATTCGATACAGATACACACATAAAAAAAGAGTCCACAATAATGTTGAATACTTTTAAAGAGATAAATAAGCAAAAAAGGGCTTAAAAGAATCTACAAAAATTAGAAATATCAATTGCAAATTTGAGAGATATCATGCAAAAAGTGCCTTCTGGCAAGTATATGCAAATTTAATTTCAACAAAAATAATAAATTAACAGTTAAATAAGCAAAATTACAACTTTCAATGATCATTACTTGAAATCTTTTAAGAAACTAAAGAAAAACAAGATTTTCTAAACACTGAGAGAAAAGAAAGAAGCAAATTGCCATATTTTCTGGACGTTATTCTTGTCGTTAGAACGCTACAGAGCACATTTGAAAGCTACCGGAAGTTTTGTCGTTTTGGCATACTTTAGTGACAAAAAAACCGAAGAAAAAAATAGAATAAGAAGAAGAAGGAGTATACAGGGTCCAAATTTATTCAAACCGAACAACACTCTTTCCCCCTCTTTTATATATATATTATATTTTTGAAATGGACAGCAGCTTATTCATACAAATATGAAGGCGAAACAAAATTTTCTCCTCATTTTTCACAATGCTGCTGCTGTTATTTTTTCATCTAAAAAGAGTGTCAAAAAATTTGAAATAAAAAAATATCATAGAAGAAGGAGTTAATTTAATAGACATTTATTTTCGATTTTTTTTATTTATAAAAATAACATTTAAAAAATATTTATGTGATTCAAGGAAAAAAGTATATATCTTTTTTTTTTTCAAAAGAAAGATTGACCTTTTTGTGTAGGTCAATTAAAACATGTGTGAAAAAAAAGTCGGCTACCAGATGTCCAAAGAAGAGAGAAGACGAAAAAAGAGGTTTGAGAAATGCATGTCGTGAAAAATAAATGGATTTTTTTTTGTAAAAACTCATGAATTATTATTGAACAAAAAAGCAAAAGAACACAAAATTGAATTGAACTTGCACACATAAAAACGGTGAGAACATTAGAGTAACTACATTTTAGTTAATGAAAAAAATAGATTCATTGTGAACTAAAAAATAGAAGTTTTTCCCGAAAATATATCTGTAAAAACAGTTATCTTTTGGCACTTTGACTAAATTCCTTTTATTTTTCTTCAATCTTTTCTTTCTTAACCAGCTGTCAAAGGCTTGCAATCTGCATAAAAAAACTCCTACTATTCAATGAAAAAAATTTTTCCAAAAACTTTTTTTTGTTGCGGAAGCCAATGTCAAAGAAAACCAAAGCACGCATTTTTGTTAAATCTTTTTGCATTTACTTTGACAAAAAAAGCTTTAACATTTTTTTAAAAACAAAACACGCAAGCAAAATATGGATAAGAAAAAAAAGAATATGGAAATAATGTTAACGCGTAGACGACTTCATCCTTTTTAAAGAGACAAAATTTATTTTACTTGACGTAAAACCAAATATATACCTTTTTTTCTGTAATCATCTTGAAGACAGAAGGAAGGCAAGCTAAAATAAAATGTTTTAAGAACCTCTTAATTTAAGCATTAAGAGATTACTGCTCAAACAACAAGTCAAGAAGTGAAAGGTGTAATCCATTTTTGTAGACAAATGAGAAAAAGCTTCATTCCATTCGAAATCCCACGATCAAGAGAAGGATAATCAAAACGTTATTTGAAGGGGAAGATTCCGCGTTTTCCTGGAATTCCGTTTTTTTACGATACTATATTGTTCTCTTAAAGCTTGAAGAAGCTCAAAATTTTCACCTTTTCTAAAGACTACAGTATATTATAGAAAAAAAGATAAAAGCAACAAAATCCTAAAAAAAATAAGAAGTAAAATAACTGAAGAAAAAATGCGTTAAAAAGGGCTTAAAAAGCCGCTGTTTTTTTTTTTCAGGAATAACAATTTGATTAGTGCTTCATTCAGTTAAGGCAACAATCTTCAAAAGCATGAAAAAAGGCCTGCTGACACAAGGCGCTTGCTGCATTCAACAACAGTTTTTAATATAATCCAAGTTCAGATGAAGAAAAAAAGGCCTTCAAACAGATTCACACAGAAAAAAAAAGACGGGAAAAAAGCTTTGATTGAGTAAACAATAGCCTGCAGACATAAAAAAATATGTCTTTTGAAAAAAGGGCTTTCAGAAAAGACTAAAGATACTACTTTTAAATATCTCAAAAAAACATATTTTTATGAATCTTTCTTCTTCTTTTTTGAATCTATTAAATGAATTTGTATCGAATCAGATTTTTGTCCATAAAATTTCATACACAACAGAAAAAGTACTCCTTTTGTGAAGAAAAAAATGAACAAAAGTAAATGCGCAATATTAAGCGTACCAACCACCGATTGAATAAAACTACCGAATCTTTTTCTTTCGTATCTTTTTTTTCGAACAAGCTTTAGTGCCTAGTTATTACAAGAAATAAAAAAGAAGAAGAAGAAGGGGAGGTTTTGATCCGATCGGCAAACTCTTTCTCTCATTTATACATTATATTCTAATATTAAAAATGGCGAAACTTGTTTTTCGTTTCCTTTTTGTAATACATAAAATATTTTAAAAAAAAGTTTTGACACATTTTGTTTCTCAGTTTTTGAAAATTAACTTAAAAAACCAATAAAACATGAGATACGAACAAGTAAAAAATTAGTAATATGATATGTTTATGAAAAATGTGCAAAAAAGAGAAAAAAATAAAACAAAAAACAACAGAAATCAAAAGATACATAGTTTGGCACCGAAAAAGTAAAAATTGTAACATTTTTGAAACATTTTTTTTTAAAAATTCGGCAACTTTTTTTCAATATGTTTTTAATGTTGCGCATTTTTCTCAATATAATCCTCATTTTTTTCATCTTTCTCCATACATTGAATATATGAAAGAATAAAATTCAACAACAACTATATTTTTTTCGATGGTGAACAAACAATCATCATCTGAATATAACAGCCTAACATATTTGAATTACACTTTTTAGGTCATCAAGCGTATAATTGAAGGCTACATTTTAAAAGTAGTAAAACACAAATGAAGAAGATTCAAAAGTGCTAAAAAAAAGTATTCACTTGCTTCTACCAATATATTCAGTAGAAAGAAAAACGAGAAAAAGCGCAACATGAATATTTTTAATGCCATTGGGAATATTTCTTTCTTAGTTTTATGATGAATCAAAATTTTAAAGCAAGAAAAAAATATTGTTTGTTAACTTAAAATTAATGTTTTTCGGTACTCTACTTTTTCTAAAGTGGCAAAATTAATGCAGTTTTGAAATATTATAAATGTAAAAGTAAAGTTTTAGAAATATATTTTTAAAAGGCCTATACCTTAAGAGATCAGTTAGTTCACTTTAAATTAGTCGTTTATCTTTCTTAGACTTAATAAATAAACTAACCAAATGACAATCCTTAAACTATTTTCTCCTAAATTTGCAGCTGTTCAATTTAGACACATTTGAAACAAAAAGCAATGGCAGTTAAACTTCAAAAAAAAAAGATTTACAAAGAAAAATAGGCACAAAGTGGTCAAAGAAAATTCTTTTTCTGATGACAAAGTCAGATCGATGACCGCCTCAAATTGGTCACTTGTTGAGGGGATGATGCCTCAACACAAGTGTTGAAACACGTTTTAATAGGAAGAACAAAAAAATTTGCAAAGAAAAAAAAGAAAGAGGAAGGTAAACTAACTCCAAGTGAAAATTTAGACGCTCAAACAAGCTTTTAATCAAATATAACAAAAGAAGAGAGAAATATATATATATGTATATGCTCTATGAAGCTTTTTTTGCTTGAATGTTCAATAAAAAAATAATAAAACAAAATTAAATAAAAAAATTGACTTAAAAATATAAGGATTAAACATGAAAAAAAACTTCCGTTCTTTTACTGCAGCAAAAACATCTTATTTTATGATTCTCAAAAAAGGGGGAAGAAGACTAACACTGACTACTTCAGCTGCGCAGCTTTGGTTAAAATAAGCTAATAATTTTTGAAGAAACCACTATCATTAAGGGCTTAACCCCTTTGAATAAAATTTTTGATGTTTGAAAAATATTTTTAAAAAACAATAACAAAACTATGTTAAAATTGCGTTTTTTACCAAGAAATAAATATTTTTTGATTTTAAAAAATATTTAAAAATAAAAAGTATAGAAGGTATATATATTTTAGAAATGAAAAAAACCTCAAAAAACAGGATGATGCAGAACAGAAAATTTCTTGTTGAATGAAATGGAACAAGAACTAGTTTTTTTTCACTTATTAAGAGCTACGCAATTGTAGATTTTATTTAGTAAAAATATAATTGCAAATCAGATCAAAGTAATGAAATGATAAAAAGCGAAAAGAAAAAAGAAGAAAGAGAAACCTCAATTTCCGTATATCTTTTCCTTTAAAAAATACATATTGTTAATTCCCTTTTTTTACGAGAAAAAAAAGAAGAATCTAAAATAGAAGAAAGAAGAAAGTTTTTTTTAAAGAAAAAACCAAAATTGTCAGAAAAATTAACTTTCTTTGAGGGAAAATGAAGAATAAAACCACAAAAGATGAATTAAGTTTTTAACCTTGAAAAAATCTCTTAGAGAAATAAAAATTTCTTTAAAAGTTAAACTACTAAATGTTCTTGAACGTACCCGCATCCCTCACAGTTGTATGTGATTTGAAAGGAAGAAAATTCATTTTTCCAACTGCCCGAAGGTCATCGATTATTCCTTCCTTTTATTTTCCCCTACTTTTGGTGATGATTGTTGTTTTTAGCGTAATAATTCATTCATTCATTCACTCACTCAAGGGAGAAGAAGGAATACAATGATGCTCCAAATATGACTCAAGTTCATATTTTATTTCCGCACACTCTGTGTTTTTTTTCACAGCTTTATGACACAAAAGAAGAAAAAGGTCGGAAGAAACAAATTTGAAGAAAAACAAAGGTGAAAATGAATTCGGTAAGCTTTATCCACTTCACAGGTTAAAATATATGAGTCAAAAAAACAGAAAAAAAGAGTTTATTTTTGTCAACGATATAGGAGGGATGGTTTTTGTTTCAACAAATATTGAAAAGATTGAAATTTTTGAGGGTAAAGAATACAAAAGCTTCATATTCTAATGACGTTCTTCTGTTGAGGATTTTTTTTAGGTACGTATGAAAAAAGAAGAAGAAGAAAAGAGAATAAAGCTGCCAAGCGTCAATAATAAAGCGAAAAAAACAACCAAGAGAATTCTCTCACATTTACGCAGTTTTTATTTGTAGCACAAAACAGATTTTAAAAATTAACAAAAGAAAATACAAAAGAAAAAAAGAACGTTTATTTAATACTATTATTATTTATTGAAACTTTCTAGATGGTAAAAAAATATGTACCACTTTTTTTGTTCATTTTTTTATTAATACAACAGAAGTTTTTTTCTTTGTCGGAGAAAACGTTGAAAATTTCTGCTTACATTGAAAAATGATCTTTCCCTTCTTTTTTATAGTTAAATAAAAAAAAGGAAAAACAAATATTAGCAAAAAGATCTTTTTTAATAATTTTCATTTTAAAAATTGCGCAGAGACCTGTTGAAAGCAAGACTCTGATTTTCAATAACAAAGTCCTACAGTCTACAGGTGTCAACGGCAAAATTTAAACAAAATATATTCAAATATAGTTATAAAAAACATTGATAGAAAATAATGTGGGTGGTCTGCTTGCTTCTTTTATAACACAATATTGCTTACTTTCTTCTTTTTTTAAAATAAATACAAGTATATGTCTAACCATGGAAAAAGAAAATTTATGTTTTGCCAAATCACACCCATTTTTTACGACGAGCTAAAATTGAAAAAAGAAATTAAATGTCAATTTTTTTGAGTCCGCCTTTTTTCGGTGTTACAGCTTTGAAGAAATAAAGCCAAAAAAGAAAATGCGATAGAAAAAAATTAAAACAATCAAAAGTTTTTTTTAAGTTTTTAAATAAATTTGTATAATATGCCGTATTTTTGTATTTTGAAGTACAAATATTTAAAAGTACAATTTTTCTGTGAAACAATTGATGATAATTTTTTGGTTGCGTTCATATTGACCTTTTTTTCAGTTTCTTTTTGAAGGTTTTAGGATTGTGTTTACAGAAAATTATATTTGTTTTTTAGATTCAAAAGTGCAAAAAAAACTGATACCTAAAAATTTGACAGGTTAATTTAACTGATACCATCAATCATGTGAAGATTTGATGCATTTCAGGTTGTTGTACTTCTTCACTTAAAATAAAACAAGCTTTATTAAGACAAAAAATTTTTATACACTTTTGTGATAAACATATTAGAATAATTAGCATAAATTAACCTATTTTATACTACATAAAATCTCTAAAAATGCAATCAAAACAAACGTAATAATAACCAACAAAAAGCAGAGATGTTTTGCAAAAAAAAAATATAATTTATTTCTTATCAAAATTTTTAGCTCATTAAATTTGACCGTTCTCTGGTAAAAGGGGGATGGCGCGATACCGATACCGGACAAAAGCTAAAAGTGGCCTGACAATTTAGCATAAAAGCTTTGAAAAAAATGAGTTAAAGCTGTCAGTTTTAAAAAAAAACTTTCTACCCCAACAATGGATATTTTCTTTCAAGAATATGATTATGGTGCTGCAAAGAGATGGTGTATGGAGCATGAAGGATTCCTTGTAAAAGCAGTTGGATTTTATCTTGTTGCAATTTTTAGTATTAAATATCTCATGAAAGATCGAAAACCATTTGGTTTTGAACAACCTTTAATTATTTGGAATGCAATTTTATCAACATTTAGTTTATTAGGATTTTTATTTATTACTCCAACACTTTTTAATGTTATTCGAAAACACGGTCTCACATGTATAAATAATTATTTCAAAAATGGTTGCTGTAATTGTTTAAATTTCAGATACCTATACACATATCACAGAACTTCAAACTGGCAAAATTGCAGGATATTGGACGTTTCTTTGGGTTGTTTCAAAAATTCCAGAATTTGTTGATACATTTTTTATTGTTCTTCGAAAAAAGCCACTTATGTTTATGTAAGTGAATAATGATTGATTAGAAAATTATTGATTAAAAATAATATTTTAGGCATTGGTATCATCATGCAAGTTCAATTAAATGAATTTATTAAAGGTATTTGACAAATTAAAATTTTTAGGCTCTTACTGGTTACTATGCTTTTGTAAACTTTTATGAAGATAATGCTCATATGATTTGGATTGTCTGGGCTAATTACTTTATTCATTTTTGTATGTATGGGTTAGTTTAAATTGTTAATTTAGCTTCTCTAACACTGGAACAATCATTTCTTACAGTTATTACATGTTACGAGCTTTACATTTCCGTGTCCCACCTCAAGTTGCTCAAACAATTACTCTTGCACAAATGGTTCAATTCCTTATCTCTCTTGCATCAATGGCTCATCTTACAGTACTCCATTACACAACAACCCAACATTTAGCTTTCACTTTTCGCGGAATCGCCATTGCTTCTTTCATGCTAACAACATATTTCATTTTATGGCTACGATTCTACAACATCTCATATCTTCAAGCTGGTGGCAAAAAATATGTTCAACATCAAGAAAAAATTGTAGAAACTAAAAAACAATAAGACTTTTATCATTTGTCTGTAATTTGGAAAATAAAAAATTTTATAAAAACAAAACATAAAAAAAGAGAAACAAAAATACTTTAATCAACAACCCGTAATTCATAATAACTTTTAACGTAGAAGAGAAGATTCCTGGCAGCTTCATTCTTTGCAGATTTATCATTTTCACCAATTCCAATGAATGAGTAAAGCACGGTTTTTCTACACAATTGCTTAATTTTCTTAAACTCAGCAGCATTAACAATATGTAAAGTTCGTAGCATTTTACCTGAAATCAATCACTTAATAATTTCAATATTAAATATATCAAACAAACATACTTGGATCCAAACTTTTATGATCACGACTTTCAATCAAAATAGGCATTTTGAAGATTTTTTCGAGTAAACGCTTTTTCTCCAAATATACAACATCCTTGCTACAAACATCTTCGCCTGCGGATCTAACAGAATTTTCAATGATTTCTAAAATTTCTTTTTTAGATTCCTCAGGCGAAGCTTTCATTCTTTCATCACTTAAAGCAGGTTGAAAGCCATCTTCAGAATCCTTACTTAAGAAAGCTGAAAAGTGGTGAATTGAGAGTAAAAATTAGTGCATGTTATCAATCTTACACGAAGGATGACCATCGTTTTTCGGCATCAATAAGAGCATATCTCTCGCAGCATTGGCTTTAGCTTGTTTCTTGCTTGAAGCAGTTGAAGAAATTTCATATTGGTCAGAAATCCGGCAAGTTGCCATAAATAATTTAGGATTTCCTCTGACATCTTCAAAATCATATGTTGGATCAGGTAAATTACGTTGCTTGCATCTGAAAAAAAAACAGTTATGATTGTGAAAAAATATACAATATGCTTACATAGTTTGAAGACTTCCAATAGGATTTTCTGCAACTGTCATACCTTCACCTTGTAATGATTCAATTTCAGCTTCTCTGAAAAAATATCAATAAATTTATATGTTAAATAGAAAAACATACAAAGCTATTCGAACGTCTTCAGCACTTGGAAGTTTAAATGGAAAATAATTCCAACAAGGTTTATCAAGGATTTGCAAAAGTATTCGACCAGCAGCTAAATGTTGAGCACTTTTCTTCTTTGATGAACTGGCAACTGCTTCAAAATTTCCATATTCTCGTGTTTCAAGAGTTCTTTTAATATTAAATAAACCTGAATTCTAAAACAAAATTTAAAAATATTTACAATAATTAACATAATAAAACTTACAGATGCATCTGGAATAATGTTGGTTGTTTGTTTGGCACCAATTTTTACGGCTCCTTCTTCAAGGATGGCACCCAAGGTTTTTTCCATTATAAAACATATATAATGGAAAAATGTGGCAGTTTTAAGAGATGGTGATAAATTTAAGCTTTTTTAAAAAGCAGATTTTCAATTGAAAAACTTAAGAGACATTTTGCCAAACGTATGCATCATAGACATATGTTTGTTTGATTTTGTAAACCGAATATTTTTAGCTTAAGTTTTTGCTGAAATGGATAATTCTTTGATATCATATTTTCAATCGAATATTAATTACTTTCCATCAGATGTCTTAAAATGGATGAAAATAAATGCCAAGCCAGGTATGGCACTTAAATTGATGCAAATATGCACCTATTTTAAACATAGCAAATTCCCCTATTATGTTATTAAAGGTATATCTTCAAACGGATATGGAAGTTGGGATTACTGTAAATTCAATGATGATGATGAAGAAATAAATGTCGCCGAAACGCTCGATATTTTCCCTGATAAACATTTGTGGATCACAAATTATGTTAGATTTGTATTTTTTCGTGATACATATAATCATCTCATAAAAAATATTTTACCAAAAATAGCTTTTTGTCAAGCTCAAGAATTGATTATTAATGAGCAATATTTGAGTCTTGAAGAATTCAAGATTCTAACTTCCAGTGGTTCATTTGAGCATGTTTCTTTGGATTCAACTACCATCACAGATTCAAATGGAATGCTCGTTGTTCTTGAATGTGTTCTACAGTGCCTTCCAAATGTTGTAACTCTTTTTTTGTAAGATTCTTAAAAAACAGATTTATTGTTTTATACAAAATGTTAATTTTTAGTGAAAAGATTGTCCCCTCATTTGTAACGTATGAAGCTGCTGAAAGGGCTACAGTATCTTCAAAACTCACACGCTTTATGGTACATCTTATGACTGATGCCTTTAACTTTGATACTTTTTCAAAGTTTATGATAGTAAGCATCGTTTTTTAAAACTCAAAAACTGGCAAATTATAAATTTTTTAGACTCATCCATTTATTTGCTTCCAAATTATGTATGACTCCATTAAGTCTCCTAAATGCGGGCAACAAATTGAAGAATTTTTTAAAAAATATAATAAAAATCCATTAATTTCTTATACTTCATCTGTAGTTTTTTGTTATCATGGTCAGCATGATGATTTACCAAAACCATACTGTTCCCAATGTTGTGGTGTGGCGCCTTAATACTTTCTGAGGTTTTATAATGTAATCTTCATTCTTTATCGCATATTTATTCGGTTCTGTTCATATTGATCATTTGTGCAATTTTTTTTATTATTTGTATTAAAACTTGAATTTCATTTTTTGTAGATTGGGCACGATATCTCATTAAGACATTCCCTTTATCGATTTTGTGTGAACTAAAAATCGCTATAGACTTGTTTCATTTTTTTTAAAAAAGTTGTGCATATTGTAACTTCTATTGTCGTCTTTATGCATAATAATGGGAGAATAAACATAACGCGTTATATTCATTATCCCATTTTCATTTTCACCTCAATATCTATACATATAAGCCACTACATGTCTCTTTGTCATTAATGTTGCATTTATTCTGTATGTTTATGTGTTTTATTTTTTTATAAAAAAAATAAAAATATTAAAATTTTCCCCCTGACTTTTTTTTGAGAATGGTAATATTGACGGAAGAAATTTTTAGATTGGGTCCAAAAATTACTGTATTTAAATAAATCTTAAATTTTCATACACAAGTTTGTAACTTTTAATTTTTGTTCGATTTTATTCATCAACAACTTCTTTCAAAATCTTCGAAAAACTTCTGAAATACAAAATGGAAAATAAAATTCTCATTTTTAAATGTTAAATCTTAAACATTTCGAACTAGTTTGATCTTGTGATTTTTTTAAAGTAATAATGATTAAAGTTAAACAAATTCAGATAAATCCATTTCATTTTAGATAATTAGTAGTGGTTATCACATTGGACTCTGAATCCAGTAACCCCGGTTCGAATCCGGTAAACATTTTCATGAACAGTAGTCATTCGGGGGGAAATAACGCCATATATAGAATATAGAATTATGTAATAATTAAGAAAATAGAAAATCCGCATGAAAAAAGAACTTTTTTCGCTTAATTCGATAAAATTTTGTGTGATTTGTGATTGCGTAATTCATGATTTGGGACAAAAAAATCTTGAAAAAATCCGGAAAAACAATGGTTAAGTATATGAGTTTAAGAAAATATTAAGGACAAAAAATTATTACGTAATAAAAAAATCCTGAAAATACACAGTTAGGTATAGGGAATTAAGGAATCCATGATCAAAAAATTCATGCATGCACAAGTATAAAATGTGTGTCCGTTTTATTTTGGTTGTGTTTTAAAAATAAAAAAAAATTTGAAAAAATTTTAAAGAAATAATCAAGAAAAAAAATTTAAAAAAATTTAAAAAATTTCAAGAAAAAAATTGAAAAAAAATTTAAAAAAATTTTTCGTGGTCCGCCATGGTCTCCCATCACGAAAGGAAAATACTGTGGTCTGACCACAGAGAAGGAAAACAGCTGCGCTCGGGAGAGAGAGAAAAATAGGCTCCGCCCTAATGGCGTTATTTCCCCCCGAATGACTACTATGAACGACAATATTGTGGTGCAAAAGATGTATCTTGCAGCTATTGTAATAAAAAAGGTCACTTTGATAAAGGGTGCCGTTTAAAACGATTTCAAGGCAATAAAACGTTTCATACTCAGAATATTTCATTTGAACATCAAAATGCTCAGAACTCTTTATCTGAAATTTTTTCTTCTCGTAGTGATAATGATGTCGATCATTATTTGTTATCTTTAACAACAACATCGAATTCTTATGTTCCAACGGTTATGCTTCAAAGCAAGATTAATGGAGTTCCAGTATCTCTTCAGCATGATAGCGGCGCAGCTTGTACCATAATCAGTAAACAAGTTTGGATCAAATTTGGTAAACCTAAATTGGTACCAAATTTGAACGCAAAAAGTCGCCCAAATTTTCATCAACTTGGACTTCCAAATGAATTTGAACGTAAACATTTGGATGTCCAAGTTGACGAAGATTTGGGCGACGACATGCTGATGAAGAAGAAGGACCAGGATTGACACAAAAATTTCTTGTTCAACGTGTTTCTGAAAAATATTCAAAATTACTGTAATCCAAGTTAAAAGTTACAGATAACTGTCTCTCAATTAAACTACTTTAAAAATATTATTAAATAATTAAAAAATGTTGGAAAAACTAAAACATACAATTTGAAGTTCTTTCTCGGAATTTGAACGCAAACAGTCGCCCAAATTTTCATCAACTTGGACTTCCAAATGAAATTGAACGTAAACATTTGGATGTCCAAGTTGATGAAGATTTGGGCGACGACATGCTGATGAAGAAGAAAGACCAGGATTGACAAAAAAATTTGGATCAAAGATTCGTTGAATGGCAGCACGTCTTTCATCCGTTGAACTTTCAAATGCAACAATTTCTTTTTCAACGTGTTTCTGAAAAATATTCAAAATTACTGTAATCCAATTCAGAAATTATAGATTACTGTATTAGTGAGATAACCATATAAAAACTAAATCTTTAAAAACTCACTTAAATATAATTGCCCCAAGTTCGAAAAACTTGAGATTGCTGAGATTTATGTTCTTGATGCAGATTGTACATGGCAGAATCATGTAAGTTTTTGATATTTTGTTTGCGATAATTTGTGATCTGAAAATAAATATGGATTGAGGGGTCAATTAGGTACTGCAATTAAAGTATTAATTAATAACAAAGTTAAAAATTTCACGCTTTTGATTGAAAAAGCAATAGGCTTTCACAGCTTTTTTACTTGGAAAACGAAGGGGCATTTTTAAGCATGTTTTTCACACCTTTCAAAAATATTTTTTGATGAAAAAATAGATAGATCGAGAAAGGTGTCAAGTGGATTCAAAGACAAAATAGAAGAGAAAATGTCTAACACCAGAGAAAAGTGAACAGACATGTTTTCGAAATAAAATTAACGGCAGCAGTGTCTTGCTTATCTATTTTTTTGTGCAAAAGAAAAAGTAGCCGCCGACCGTAGCATTCAAAGGCGATGTTTTTTTTTGTTTAAAATTTATTTTAGACCAATGTTTTTTTTGCGCTGTTAGGGGCTTACTTTTTTAAAGAGCAAACGATCGCGACCGACCAAAAAAAGTTAGGGGAAAGTTAACGAAATTAGTGTAATAAACTTTTTGAAGTTTTTTGGTTGTAACGAAAACCATATGAGCCGTTTGTTATGATGTCAAACTAGAAAGTTGTTTGATGAAAAAAATGGCATATGAAAGTTGTTATAATTTCAAACAAAAAAGGCATTAATTAATCAAATAAATGTCGAAAAAAATATTTTACAGTTTTTAAAGTGGATAATACATGCAAAATATGGTTTAAGGTATAATAAACACTCATTTACGAAATTTACAGTTCTGCAAAAGTTGAATCCTTTTATTTTTTTTTTTGAAATTTGGATTAATAAATTTTTTAGATTTAAAAATTAGTCGTTATTTGTTAATGAAAAATAGAATTGTCAAACAATTTAAGTTAACAAATCACATTTTGGCAAGGGCTCTGACCGTTTATGAATTTTATAACCAGGATCAGGGTTGCGAAGAAAAAATCCTGAGGGGGCCATTAGGATTTTTAAAAAATATTTCAAAAAAACCTTTCAATTTAGGGTCGCAGATATTTCAAAATTTTGTCTCACTCATAGCTTTACAGTTTTCTTGGGTGATCTCTCTTTGGACAAGAAGGGTGCCAAACTTCAAAGTGCCTGAAATGTACCGTAACACAAAAAAACGAGTACGCAATTTTTTAACACGTTCATTTTTGATTTCATCAGATATCTCGATTACCATTTTGCGCAGTTTTCTTTGCAGTTGTTGAACTTCGTTCGACTAAAATTATTTGAAAAATAAAAATACCAAACATTCGAAAAAAATTTTGAATAGACATTAAACGACACAAATTTTAATTTCAATTGTTTTTTCCCGATGAATATGGTTTATGGAATAACAACTTTCAGCAGTTACTGTATTCGCCTAAAATTAAAGAGAGTTTCTATAAAGTTAAGTCACACAGCTGTGATCATATGAAAGACTTTTTCGATATTTGAGCATTACAAAAAACTTAAAAAACCAAAAAAGAGACCGCTTTCGACAAAATAACAAGGTTTTGAAAGAAATTTCTGCATAAATTTCAAAAAGCGGCAATTGTCAAAAGAATTGTAAAAACATATGTCGAAAAAAGGTAGTCGTCTACCAATGGACCCCGCTGATTTTAAATTAAATGTCAAAAAAAAATTCTATCAACTATCAAAAAGAAAAAATCTGTCTGATACAGTAGAAACGTTAAACGAAAAAAAAAAAACAGACATAAAAATGTAAACAAATTTGGCTTGAATAATATCGGTCCTTTTGTAATTAACAGCGTTTTAAAAAAGGCTTAATCTACGTAATTTTATCAAAAAATATTTCTTTTTTTGAGGGGGTTTTTAACGAGAAATACCCAAATCTAACATTCCAAAAAAAATTCACTGAAAAATAAAATCATAAAAAGTGCATTTTTAAAAGAAATTACCCAAATCAGACACTGTGAAAAAATAATTTTTCAAAAATGTTTTTTTTCAAAATAAACATTATGGAAAAATAATGCCGCAATATTTACCTCAGATTCATTAATGCATTAATCATATTTACCCGGATTTATATTTCCCAAAAATAAATACCCAAAAAAAATACCGTAATCTATCATTTACATTCAAAGAATAACCTCATTATTTTAATTCAACAAACGCGATTGGAGTTTTAAAACTTTGCAATTTTTTGATTTTTCAGCATTGCCCTTGTTTTGTAGGTTTTATATTTTACGTATTGTTGTTAAAAAAATATCCAAAAAACATTTTTATTATGTTTTCACAAAAGTTAAGATTTTGTGATATGATTTAATAAATACAAAAGATAAACAAAGAATTACAATTTTCAATACTTAAACATAATATAAAAAAATATACAAAAATTTTAATTTTTAAAAAATAAATTTGTTTACTGATTAAATTCGGGTCTTTTCCTGCTACTAGAAGGTGATAAAAGTGATCCAGTGGATGCCTGAATAGATTGGGAACGGAGGTTTGCTAAATTGGGAGCGTGACGAGAAAAAGGTCTAAAAAGATGCAATAAATCCTAAAAAAAATTCTATTAGTTTTTTTGTTACCGTGTGCCTTCTTCCATTAAAGACATAGAGCTTGGAGCTCTTCGAGAAGAGCCCATGCCAAGAGAGGCTGAATCGGCATCTAAAAAAGGATTTATTAAATTAAGTTTTTAAAAATGTTGGAGAAATAAAGAATTAAAGCTTTAAACATAGGTAGCTCTAATAAAGCTGGTTATGCAACGGAAGTGGAAATAATAAGAGCATGTGAAATTTAATTTTTTTTTCTAAACTAATAATTACGTAAAACACTGCACTCTAATTTATTTAGATAGATTTGAGTAATACGCACTTAACCGACGTATCCAGCTTGATAGCGTGGAACGACTTCTGATTGTACGCATTGAACCACATAAGGAGGAGGAGGAGGACGAGTATTAGGGCCTGTTTGGGATAAAAAAATAATGACATTTGTATCATTGATATTTTTCTCTAAAATATTTTTTAAAGATCTCTTACCATGATAATAACCCTCTTGAAATTGTTGTGATCTTTCATCAATTGACATTTGGGATGTCATTTTGACCATTCTGCCATCCACTGAGCCTCGGGTTGATCGACCACTGCCTATGCTTGTACGAGGGGTTGCTGGATTGTAGTCGTTGTTGCTCGGGTTAGATCTTGGCTCGGCTGGTAACTGTCGAAGCGGGACCGCAACAAACGCCTGATGCGCTGTCGTCGCCGTCTGCGTTGAAAACACACTGCCTGCCTACAATGATTTCGGAGAGCGTCGAATGACTGCCGAATGAATCGCAAAACTTTAAGATTCATGCCGACCTGCTGTCCGGCGCGTGGTTGCCTGTATGTGCATTGCATCGGAACTGCTTGGAATGCTTGATCATGTTGAACTTCCTGTGAAAATGCGACTGGGGCACTTTTAGGTTTGTAACCATTTTTCGTCATCCAAGTTGACATTTGCCATGGAATTCCGGAAAGGGCACGTTCAGCAATAAGGGATTTAAGATCAGCAAGATTTGTCTCTTCTTCATAACATTTCGGTAAGCTCACATACTGCAATTTTTAAGTAAACATTATTTGATACATGAAAAAATCGAAACCTTACTTGAATGCAATCTCTTTCTGGTTTACGACCATGAAAATTAAGCCTTGTTCCGGCAGTTCCAAGCCTTTCCAATTCTGTTAAATCTGCATCACCCATTCCAACAAAAACAATTGAAATTGGAGCTCGTGATGCAAAAATGATTGCTTGAATTGTTTCCTTCAAGTCATCAAATACTCCTCTTGTAACTATGGCAAGAACAAAATATGTTGGATGCATGGCTTGGTTTCGGTTAAGTGCATTTTGAGCTAATCTTTAAAAGAAAGAGATTCATTTTTATTTGTTTTTTTGGAATTGCAAAAAAAATATGTTTACTTGGATACGTAATAGATGACATGTGATAAGTGAGCTACCGTAATTGGTTGAACATTTGCAAAAGCATTTTTAAACGTTTTTAAGACACCGTCAAGGCCACGGCAATATGGGTCTGTTTCAAGACTCTAAAAAAGCCGAAAGATTTGTTACTAAAAATGAATAGACTTTTCCCTCATGGCTGTTTTTTTTCAAAGCAAAAAGAAAAAAATAACTTTTTTAAAATGTCAAAAACTATAACGTACCAAACAGAACTCTTGGGATTCACGAAAATGTGGTGGAATTTTTGCCCCAAATCCGAAAGCAGCATGTGAGCTTGTCCTAAAAACATATTAATCTTTTTGCCTTTAAAACTGTTAATCCGTTTAAAAAGATATAAAGATATGGAGAGAGAAAAAAATGAAAGATATATGGATATTTATAAAGTTAGACGAACACGCTAAAATCTCGAAATGGTTCTCCAATTGATTTTACAGCAATTTCAACATCTTGAAGATATTTTCGAACAAATGTTTCATCAATAAATGTATCAGGACGTGAAAAATCAATTGCAACGGCAAAACTCATTGTTGCACTAAAAAATAAAGAATTGTTTTAGTTTAAACAAGGCCGTAGGCAGAAAAAAAATTCGTGGGAATTTTCGTTCCAGGGGGCACGCCTTTGATCTTTTGCCGCCTTAACACGGCGGCGGCAAAAGATCAAAGGATTTTTTCGATTTTGGGGAGCACAGGTACCGAATGCCCCCCCCCCCTAAATACGGCCTTGGTATACTGTGTTGTAAATGAAAAACATACCCCGATGAAATAAAATCTAAGAATGAAGAAAGTGCAACATCATTACATCGAAGCAATTCAAAAGCTCCACAAGTTTTTCGATGTCCTTTTGAATTGACATATGATAGCTAAAATGTGATATCTTTATTGTTGCTGTTCATTGACAGAAAAAGAATTACAAAATAAGTATTATCAACAGTTGTACCAGTTCGAAGAAAATCATAATTTGTTTCAAATTTTCCCAAAAGTCCTCGAGATGTTTTCGCATCTCGAAAATAACAAATAAATTCAACATTCGTATCGCTCATATCTGTTGATTGTAATGAAAAATGCCGGAATACAATTTTTTGATTCCATTTTTGTACTTCACTACGGTATAGCACTACTTGCTGCTTTGTTTCATCATCTTGTTTTTGAACTTCAAAAAATATCTTAAACATTTTTGTTAAGATTTTTTATTCAAATTGCCCTCAAACCTGTGCACTGCTTGGAATCATTGTCTTTTTATTCAAATTTTTTGCTGCAAATTGTAGTACAACTGAATGTGGCTTGGGTCGAATGGTACATGAAATTTCAACATCTGCAACACTTTCACCAGTTTCATCGTTTCTGAAAAAAATAGCTAATTAATTATTAAAGCAAAAAATAAAATATTAAAAGAAACATTAAATGTTTAATAATTGCATTCTTTTCACAAACAACGAGCTCTGACACTGAGAATACAGTATAACCAAGACTTGCAACGCTATTATCCGACCAATCACATCTGAAATATATAGTTGTTATTTTCAAAAGATTAAATGAAGCATAAAAATGCAAAAATTCGTACATGTCAAGTTTAATGTATTGACATCTTTCAAACTGAAATTCAATTGCAAAAACGGAAGGTAAGTCGATATTTGCTTCTTTGTTGAGAACTTCAGAAGTAGTAGACTGTAATTGTAAAGTCATGTTAGAAATTCAAAGGCAAAAATATAAAAGAATTATTACCACTTTCCATGGACCAGCATAACTGTCATCACTTTCAGAAAATAGGCACATAATTGTATTTGAAACACCACAATTAACACGGAATCCACGAATTTTAACATTAATATCAACAATTTCTTTTGGACCTTGTTTCTTTGAATCAGTGATTTCAGGTTGCCTTTAATAAGTTACCGTAATTATAAAACCTTCACGGTAAAAAGTTTTTACCTTTTAGCTTTTGGTGGCAAAAGTGGAGCTGCTTTTGTTGCCCTTCTCATTTCAAGAATATTTCGAATTCTTGTCATATTCATTTTGGCGGTATTTAAATTTTTAACAGAATGAATTAAAACCAAAATAAGTTTAAAGAAATTTGAAATGGATACTTCTAAAATAAAAAGAAAATAGTTTTTGTTCTTTTTTTTATGATTATGGTTGTTGATATGAGCGACAGTCTGAAGAAGAATGAAAGAGAGGGAGGTCTACTAACAAAAAAAGTGCTTTCATAAAGTCATATGAATTGTGGATGAAGCATTGTGTGCCACGCCTAACACAAAAGATATGAAAGGGGTGAAACATAAAAAAGAGAGAGAGATCATTCCGGTTCTTATGTCATAAAAGCTCTTTAGCACTATGGCATTGTAGAGGTTCCTCATTTTTAAATGTAGCAAGAATTTACATGAAATTTAATCCTACTGAATTTTCCATCAACACTACTACCATAGGCACTGAAAAAAAGAAGAAAACAATAGAGAAGCAAGCAAATTCACAGTATAATGCTTCAGATAAAAAACAAAAACCAAATGTTTATCCAGGGGGTGGTTTTTGTTTAAAAAATCTTTTTTATCCTTGGATACCGGCACCAAATAAAAATTGTTATTGTTTTTTGAAAAATCCATGAAAAAATAGTTTTCTTAAAATACGAAACATGAATTTCTCCCATTTTCGAGCTAAAAAAAGTTTTTTCTGCTTAAAACAATAAAATAACATTTTTAAACATAAAATCTAAATATATTTCCCTTTTTTAGCTTTTTTATATTCAAAATGCATAAAATATTTTTAAAAATTTTGATTTATTGTTGCCATGACCAGAAACAAAATATAAATATAAAAAAAACTTAACCCCCAAAAGAGTTTCATGATGCCCGTAACAATTGCATTTATTGCATAAATAAATCCTTTTATCTCATATTTCTATCACCAAAAAAGTTATTAAAAATATTCTTTCTATTTTTTTTATCTCTCAAAAAATATGAAAAAAAGAAAGATGAAAAAAATGTTAAAAAGTTGAAACAAAAGTGAAGAAGAAAAAATGGAAATGCACAAAATTGCCAAAGGGAAAGTTTTAAAAAAACACTTTCCTTTTTCGGGAGAAGATTAAATAATCATTATAATCCACAGCTTAAACTTGGGTTAAAAAAATAGATTTTTCTTTGACTTGTTGAATTTAACTTACTTACTTATTTAGGCTATAAAAGCATTAGCGAGTTAACCGTTTTTCTCTCTCTCGACACGAATCAAAAAAAGCAGCAAAAAAGGACTATTCCCAAAAAAAATATTTTTTAAACCACAATGTTGTCGTTTAACCTTCCACAAAAATGTTAACCAATAGCCATAAAAAAAGAGTGATGCATATTTTACTAAGAAAGTTGTGTTTTTACAACACAAGAAAATAACGCCTCTTCTTCTGTTCCGTTTTTCCTTCTTGTGTTTTTTATGTCTAAATTTTCTATATCTTTTTTTTCCTTCTTCCTTTCTTGAAGCTACCGGCTACGAGGCCATTGTGACTTCCTTTCCTTTAAGAAAAACAAAAAAAAGAAGAAGAAGCCTAAAGACAATCCAAAAAAAAAGTTTTTCTTAACTTTTTGGCAGCTCTTTTGGGAATTTTGTTTTGTGATATCTTTTTTCCTTTTCTCTCACTTTCACAAAAGGGAAAGGAGAAATCTTGGCCAAAAAAAAGTAGTAGTTGCAATCCCAATAGCTTCTTCAAGAATTTTTTTTTGTTTTTATGTTGAAATTTGCTTTTTTGATTTTTTCTTGTTGTTTTTCAGAGATTTACAAATAATATGCATAATTTTGTAATTCTTATTACCCAAAGGGATACAAAGATGAAAAAAAGAATTAAAAACAAAAAAAAAAGATAGAAATATATACAAAGTCGTAAACTCTTAAAAATTATGTTAGTATCGTAATCGATGCATCAACTTTCTTTGAAAGAAACCTCTTTTTTCTCTTCTTTCATCTCATCTCACATCACCGCAAGGGAATAATTCAAAATGCAAAAGAAATAAGCATCGACGATTTTTTTTGTGCAATGGTCAATAATAAAGAAACGGAAAAAAAGGAAAAGTTAAAAGAAATGTTTTATATCGTAGAACAAAAGGATAAGGACAAAACTTCATTCACAATTTTTTTTGGTAATATTCAAAAATGCATAGAAATTTATTCTTGTTTGTGGGTGTAAATGTCTTCCAATAGTGATGTGTGAACCGTTATTGTTTACATGATTGCATCATTAATATTTTTAACAAAAAAATATCCATCTTTTCTTTTCATATTTCCAAGACAACTCTGATGATGGAATCGAGTGTCTTGATGTCTTGAAAAATGAATGTTTCATTTTTTAACCGATTTTGAATAAATGAAAATAAAAAGATCGAAAAAATGAAAGTAACAGTTTTTGATTGAAATTAATAATTGAAAAACAAGAATCCAAAAAAAATTAATTTGCAACTATTTATGTCATTTTCTTGTTTCAAAAAATGGAACAAACGGTATAAAACTGGCCGGTCGTTGCAATACATCGACAACCATCAAAAGATGAAGAAGAAAAATTTATACGGTGAAGAAAGTGCCCTCTGGGCATCCTGTCGTCGTCGTTATTGTCGGTGTCGTCGAGTGAACACTTTATCCGCTCTCATACCTAATACGGAATTTCACTTTTCTTTCAAAATTTCACCAACTAAAGAACTCCTTATTATAACGGTTTTATAATAAGGAGATTTGCGTCAGATAACTAACAATAAGAAAAAAATATATATCTTCTTCATTCTCCCCCGTGTTTCCAGAAGAAAAAATATGTAGAAAGCTATTCAAGTGGCAGCGCCGCGCTCAACTTATCTTTCACTACCACAAATATGAACAATTGGTGTGAAAATGAAGAAACTGAAAAATTTCACAGAAACTTTCCCTGATACAAACTGCGCAAAAGTGAATGCATGCTTCTGACTGCCTTTCTTCTTTCTCATTACTTCCAAATTTCTTTCTTTCTTTCTTCAGCTCCATCGCGTCACATAAATGAGCGGTGAAAACGGTTTTAGAAAATTGGCTCTTTCAACAATAAAGAATCAGCTTCCTTCTCCCTTTCTTTCTCATCCCCATTTACACGCATATAAAACCAATTTATAATAGGACCAACCTTCAAATGAGGTGGTCTGGTTTTTGATTCAAGTTTAAAACAAATTTCTTTACCATTGTTTCTTCGTCATTTTTTATAAATATTTTTTTATTCAAACAATAAAATCTTTATCTCCCCAATTTCTTCTTCTAATTTTTTCCTTAAAACTTTTTTATAATAATTTCTTATTTTATTTCACTTTTTTTTAAAAATTTGCATAAAACTGCCATCATGACATCTCAAAAATTCCTATTAACTTGATTTCAATTGTTGTTAAAGTTTTATGAGTTTTTAAATCCTTAAAAGATCGTTCATTTAAAATTCAAAAAAAGTGAATGTCCACCATTATTTTCTCCCTTTCTTTTTTTTTCTCTTTCTCGTTTTTGTCAATCGTTCATTCATTCATTTCTGCAGGAGCAGCATAAAATCCATAGGCGATTGCTTGCCGATGAACGAGCAAAAGGGGAGAGTCTATGGGGGGTGCGCGTGAATGTAAATCTCTGCTTCTGAAATTTTTTTTCCTGCCACAAATCTCCCCCTTCTTTTTCTTTTTTTTTTCTAACTGGAAGCAGATTTTTTTCAATGTATTGTGATCGATTCTGATTCTTCCCTTTTTTTTATGGATAGAGATCGGGCTTTAACAAATCAATATCAACTTCATTTCAATTGTGAACCGTTTTTTTTGCGCGTAAATGGAAACGAGAATCAAATTCCTATAAAATTTATATTTTTTGCTCCCTTTTTTTAAAAGATTAAGAATTTTGATAGGGTTAAATTTCAATTTGGCAGAAGATATGGGATTTGTGTACGGCTAAAGGGAAAGGATAAAAGAAAAAAGGGTAAAAGAAATTCATTACTGTAAACGATTGCTTTTCTGTATATTCTACAAAAAAATTTCTTAAACACATATGGTTTCGGAAGCTGGTGACTGCTCTTCCAGCAATGATTCCATACCATCCACCAGTGCTGAAATATGCTCAAATAATATTAAGAAGCCGATGGAAATATTAGATCTTGATGATGAAAGCATGTATACATGGTCAATGTGTCCAATAGGCCCAGGACGAGTTTTCAGTCTTGTTTTATTTGTCATTCTATATTCATTGTTATTCCTGTTTTTTGCTCAGCATTCAACTTTTATGCTCATCATAATGACCGGGTGAGTGCACCTTTATATATTTTTTTCTCTCAGGGTTTAATTTTTAAAACAAAAACAATAACCAAAATTCTAGAATAATTGCAACGTGGACTGTTTTTCTTTACACAACGGGTATTCTGTGTATACTTTATATGATACTTCGAGATTATCCTCCTCCTCCTTCAGATGATTTTGATGGAATGACTTTTAGCAAATTAAGTAAAAGAATTTCTTTAGAGCCTGAACAAATTAATACTGTTATGGAAATTCAAATTTAAGTCAAACATATTTGTTTTGTTATTTTTTGTCTCTCTCTCTAAAATTGTGGTAAATTTCTTTTTGATTTCAAACTTAAGAAACCTTTTTGTATTTTCATTAGAACAAAAATAGGAATAAATAAGTCAAAAATTTTTAAATACTATATTTTTAAAAGTTTATATAAATAATTATAATAATATGTTATGATTCTAAGGCAAAGAAAAGCATTAATTAATAAATATCAGAAAAATACTTATTTGGTATAATGTAAAAAAAACAAGAAAGATTAAAACCCTTTGATATCATTTATTGCAATTATTTGGATGAAAGACTGATTTCTTTTATGCCATTGGGTTATGCTTCATCAATTTAATATCACTTTCAACCATTTCTTTAACAAGTTCATTGATGGTAATCTTAGGTTCCCATCCAAGAACGGTTTTAGCTTTGGTTGGATCACCAATAAGTTCTTCAACTTCAGTTGGGCGATAATATTTTGGATTGACTTTGACCCGAGTAATATTGGTACCCTTTTCAATTCCAATTTCATCAACACCTTCACCTTGCCAACTAAAAAAATTAAACATGAAATTAAATTAATAATTGACAAAAAAGGTGTACAAACAAATTGCTTGTAAATAGATAAATGTCTTTTGTTTTTGAAAAATGTTAGCAAACAATGTGAAACATTTTTGTTTAAACAAGGCAGAAAAAAACTTACACAATCTCTTTTCCAATTTCTTTGAAGGCAAGTTCAAGGAAGAGACGAACAGTATAAAATTGTCCGGTAGCAACAACAAAGTCATCAGGTTTGTCATGTTGTAAAATTCGCCACATTGCTTCAACATATTCTTTTGCATGACCCCAATCACGTTTTGCATTAATATTTCCAAGTTCAAGGCATTCTTGTTGTCCAAGAGAAATTTTTGCAACTGCTCGAGTAATTTTACGTGTAACAAATGTTTCACCTCGTCGTGGACTTTCATGATTGAAAAGGATTCCATTACAGCTAAACATATCATATGCTTCACGATAATTTACAACAATCCAATAAGCATAAAGCTTTGCAACAGCATAAGGAGATCGAGGATAGAAAGGAGTGGTTTCCTTTTGAGGAACTTCTTGAACTTTGCCATAAAGTTCAGAGGTAGAAGCTTGATAAAATCGAACTTTATTTGTAAGACCACAAGCATGAATGGCATCAAGCAAGCGAAGGGTTCCAACTGCATCAACTTCAGCAGTGTATTCGGGAAGATCAAAAGAAACCTTTAACGAGGCATTTTAACTACTAAAAAAGGGAAAAGAAAAGGACAAACTTTAACATGACTTTGAGCAGCTAAATGATAAACTTCAGTTGGTTGAATGCTACTAATAAGCTTAATCAAACATGACGAATCAGTCATATCACCATAATGCAAATTAAATGTTGCATCAGCATGATGAGTTACAGGATTTGCATACAAATGTTCAATGCGAGCAGTATTGAAAGATGATGACCGACGAATAACTCCATGAACTTTGTACCCCTTTGATAAAAGAAGTTCAGCCAAATAGGAGCCATCCTTTAAAAAGTGAACGCTTTTTAAAAAAATGTGTATAAAAGGATGATTCACAAACTTGTCCAGAAATACCCGTAATAAGAGCAACTTTACGTGCACGAAAAGCAGCTAATTCATCTTGAGATGAAGCCATTGCAGTTGGGCTATTAGTAATGCAAGCTTCAAATTCCTAAAGATGAAAGGAATGAAAAAACATTAAATGCAAAGATCAAAAAGCTTTTAAAGAATTTTATACCTTAAGATTTGAAAATACAGACATTTTACAAAAACTTTTTTTAAACTTAAAAATAAAAATTCACAAAAATATTAATTGGTAAAATCAGAAAAAGATGACGTTAGTTAAATGAGTATCTCTCTTTAAAGAAATTAAAAAAAATTATTATTTTAAAAAAGATTAAAATCAAATTAGTGCAAACCTTCCTTACATTGTTCATATCTGTGGATGACATAATTTGTTAATCTTCTCGTATGATCAATGGGGTGTTAGTAATGTAACAAAGGAATACCGTTAATTTCAAAATTTCAAATCAAAACGTTAAGCAAATTTTAATAAAATATTAGCTAGAATATTTTTAAAGCTTTAAATTTGATCAAATTATTACAAATTTAGATAAATGCAATGAGAAAATGACGGGAAGAAAAGGTAGTGACGAAGCGTACAAAATAAAATGAATAATGATAGACGCTGGCTGCTGCTTTTTGTTGTTACATAAAAAAAGGAAAAAATGTATACACACTAGCCACGTTTATGGAAGGGCGCGGTTTTTTTTCATGTTTTCTTTTTTTGTCTCTCAATAAGCAATATAATGAAACGTAAAGGTGACGATGATTTTGATCGATTTTAAAAAAGCCACGCTGGATAAGTACCTAATTGACATTGGTTCAAAATTCAAAGAGCATCGCTTTAGGACAAACTGTATTACGGTATAATATAAAGTATTTCATTTTCGATTTGATTACGGTGATTCAAATAATAACAATTTTTTTTATAGATAAATAATTTATTTTCTCTTTTTATACTACATAATATTATTAAAATTATTCACTCTTTTTTACAGATTTTTGTTTATATTTTTCTATTAATGACCCAAAAACATCGTAATAAGCAAAAGACCCGCCAATAATCATCAAAGTTGCCAAAAAATGGTAGATATTTAATTCATTCCCAAAAAGATATGCCGATAGAAAAAGACTTATGAATTTTCTTAAAGCTAGGATCATATTCACATTGAGGGTTGAAGTCACTGATGTCAGCTTATAAACACTGCGGACACAAAAAATTCTAAAAAAAGAATTTTTTAATTTAAAGTTGCTTAGCAACATTTAGCTTACTGAAATACACATGCCGCGATGAGTTCAATCCATAGTAATGGCAACGAAATAGATTCAGTAATTTCAAAATTTTTAATTACATTGAATTGAGTGATCGCTTTCATGATATCTGGCCACAAAAATCCAAACAGCGGTAAGGAAAAGGTATTCTATAATCAGAGATTTTTTAGAGTTCTTTTTAATAATAAGAAAATTACCACATAAAAAAGCATTTCATCAGGATGTTTCCCATATTGACCAAAAAGCTTTTCCTGCACGATTCCCATATATGCTGATAAAAATAAACATAAGGTTTGAGCAAAGATTCCAGTAAAAAATCGCGGCCATGGCAAATAATCAATCCATAAAAATTTAATTCGATTTTCTTCTGGTGGTTGATAATTACTGCTTGCAAGAGTAAACCATATTATTCCAAGGGTAACAGTCAGCACAGATAAAATACTTTTCCAAGAATATACTCTTCCTAACATAATATATGACATTAAGACACTTGCTAATAATGTACCCTGAAAAAAAAGGAGATTGTAAAGCTTAATTTAAGCATTAAAAATATATTCCTACCGATCTGAATATAATGAATAGCGGAACTGGCACATCGAAATTCAATGTTTGATTGTTCATAACATTTACGGCAAAGAAGCATAGAATTATAGTTGAATAAGATCTGTTGATTTGATCAATTATGATAAAAATAAAATATTTAAAACTTGCTTTAATGGAATATGGCGTTTAAAAAGTACATTTGGGTTTTGGAGGAAGACAAGTAATGGCGCAAGAATAAATGATGCAAATGTCACAAGATTCATTGGATTTGCACCAGATCTGAAATAAACAAATAACATACTTTATTGATTATAAACAATCACTTAAATAAACTTACTTCGCTAAGGATTCCATGAGTATCATGGATACGGCACATCCGCCCAAAACATTTGTTATACAAATTGTGGCCATATTTGATAGAAAAGGTTATCTTTTTTTCAATATATGAACTTTAAAGATGACATGGCTTTGAACAGATATTTTCAATAAAAACTTGAAAATTGAAGAATTGCAACTTTTTTGGCAAAATGTTATTTCTCGAATATTTGGAATAAAAAAACTTTAATTCCAGTTTGCAAAGTTTTCGTGTTGATGTGTGTCGATGCTTTTGCCGTTGGCAATAACTCTGATATTTATTGCTTTTTATAAAAAAAAAAAAATGAAGCCCATAAATAAGCAGCAATTTGATGTTTACCAAAGCTCATACTCCTCAATGCCATATGGGAATTGATTCCATAATTCTATACCGAAACAATACAATTTTTGCACTTTTGTTTGTTTAAATCATAACAATGTAAACGTAAAAAATTTTAAAGCTAAAAACTGTTTGTTCAAAAAATGATACTATAAGTTTCTATGGAGATTTTTGTTTTTCTTTAAGAACCCTTCCTTTCGTTTTAAACGTAATTTAATTTATTTTTTAAAAAAGTTTTTTTCCTAATCCAATCATTTTCGTTATTTTTATCATAAATTTTTTCAACCAAATAACGTCAAATGATTCATTTTTGTTAATTTAAAATGCGTGTGTTGCCTTTGTTGTTTGTATGTAAAGCAAATTTCCTTTCTGTTTCATATATTATGAATTAAATTTAAACCAAAAAGAGTTGCATTTGTGAATCCTTTTTTTTCTTTGCTTTTTCTTTTTCATTGTATGCGTATAATTGTGTAAGGCTTTCTTTTATTTGAACAGAAATGATAAGAATTCTTTTTTTCAGTTTAACATTTTTACGTCAACAAAGTTTCCATCTCTGTTATAATTCCTTGGTGATATTATTTTTTTGAAATGAAAATACTGACAATTCTATATACAAATTTTATTCCATAATTAGTTAATAACTTTAATGTACCACAAGAAAACGAAAGCTGTGTTGGCTGTTGGTGGTCTTTTAGTATATTTTTTCTATTTTTGTTTAGTAAAATTGTAACGTTAGTTATTATATTTAGGTCCTATACTTAATAATCAATCATTTCAAATCTGGTTGTGATAATATTACGAATTCTCTTGATTATAAAGATCCCGGTTTCAAAAATTTATCTGGACCTATTTTATATGCCAAACCAGATAATGAAGATTTATTGCCGTCATTTCATCCAAATGAAGAAAATTTAGCATTACTGCGAAATACATTTAATGGTTCTCTAAATGATTCTGAAATTGTTAAATCTCTTGAATATCTTAATGAAAATCATGAAATAATTAATTCAAATTTATACGGTGGTGTTGAAAGTGTTGGTATTGTTTTGGTCGTACAGGTCCATGACAGATTAGATTACCTTAAACTTTTAATTGATTCTCTCAAAAATGTTAAAGGAATTGAAAAGGCTTTATTAGTGTTTAGTCATGATTATTTCTCAGAAGAGATTAATAGTCTTGTTCAAAGTATGCGGTTCTGTCAGGTTTGTTACTGTTTGAATCTCCTAAAATTTATTATCGTCGAAAGGTTTTAGATTGTTCAAATATTTTATCCATATCCTATGCAAATTTTTCATAATAGATTTCCTGGACCCGATCCCAATGATTGCCCTGAAAAAATGAAGAAAGACGAGTATGATTTTGGTGGTTATAATTCTTTAAGAAATTTGAAATTTTAGAGCTGAAGCTAAACAATGCAATAACTGGAAAACTCCTGATTCATACGGTAATTATCGCAAAGCTCAACTTTCACAAATTAAACTACACTGGTGGTGGAAAATGAATTATGTGATGGATGGTATTATCGTGAGATATAACATTACTGCACAAATTTTACTACTTGAAGAAGATCACATGGTAACACCGGATATTTTTTATGTTTTACAAAAAATTACTGAAATTAAACATACGTAAATATACTGTAATTATATAAAATCTTTGATTTAATATCGTTTTTTAGTATGGAAAATCCGGATAATTTTGTAATATCATTAGGATTGTTTAGTAGAAATTATAATTTTTACCAAAGAGATATTTTTAAAGTTGGGGTACAGACATTCTATGGAAAACACAATACGGGTATTGTATTAGATTATGGACAATGGCGAGCGTGGAGTAAATGTGCAAATGTATGTTTGTTTATTTTTGTATTTTTTTATATTATTGCTTTAGATGTTTTGTACTTATGATGATTACAATTGGGATTGGAGCCTTATTCATATGAGCTATGATTGTTTACCAAGTAAATTGACTGCAATTTATTCAAAATCTCCCCGTGTTCTACATATTGGTGATTGTGGTGTTCATACTCATAAATGTTCAAGTCAAACAAGTGCAAATAAAGTGAAGTAAGTGCTTAGGTTTAATTTTTTCCAAATATTTTACATAATATTTTAGATCACTTTTTGAAAGGATACAGTCATCATTTTTTCCTGATGCTTTGCAAATTACAGAAAGGTTATCAAAAGTTCCAAAAATTTCAAAACCGTAAGTATACTGTAAATTATATTTTTTGAATAATATTTGCATCATTCTTTTTAGAAATGGTGGATGGGGAGATCCGCGTGATCATGAATTGTGCAAAAACAATACTTCTCCATATTTCAAAGCAAAAGATACTCCATAATCTCAGTGATTTCAACTCAGGATCTTGCCGTGCATTTTAAGTTTGTATTTTTCATTTTGTTATTCTTGCCATCAAAACTTGTTAAATTAATAAAATTCTATTAACCATTTTTATTTTTGGATTTAAACATAAAAATAAAGATCTTAGCCATTTTTGTGGTTACTGTAAGTTGGTTGGTAAACTATCACCTGACTCAAGTGATTTGAGTTGAGTTTTTTTTATATTTAAACTTGTGAATATTTAATAGCTATATTAAAACTTGATAAGTGATTTTAATAACTTGCATTTATTTGGAAATTTTTTTCCGTTCAATTAACAACATTCATTTTTATAAGGAATAAAATTTCCAAAAGAAAATAAGAAACATAAATATACAGAAACAATATTCATACAAAATTGTTTTTGTTGGTACAATTAAGAAGATATTAAATCCCTTTTTATGGGCTATTGCCAATTAAATTGGATTAAAGATTTAAAAATTTTTATAGAATAAGAAAAGAATAAAAAATTATGCATTGAATTCTATTGTCTCCAAGCACCCGAAACGGCGGCGGCAAAATGAAAGTTATGTGTGAAGTGATAAAACTGTAAATACAAAAAAGGAAAGAATGTGAGCGAACACAAGATATGATTGCGACGAATATTTTTATAAAATTTCATTTGATTAACGTCTTCTGGTACCATCTTCAAAGAAGACTCCACCATCCAATGCGCAATATTTAGGACAAATACCTGAAATTTGAAAAAAATATTTTCACAATCCACAGGAATTTGAAATTCATACCGTGATTTCCTTCAGGTCCCGGACTACCAGGCTCTCCATCCGGTCCAGCATCACCAGGACCACCTTGGGGTCCATTTGTTCCAGGGGATCCTGGGGGTCCTGGAAGGCCAGGAACTCCATCCCTTCCAGCAGGTCCATTCTCGCCAGGTAATCCAGGTGGTCCCGCATCACCGGGTTTACCGGGTTCCCCTGGTGTGCTGGGGGTACTTTGAGCTGGTCGACCAGGTTCACCTCTTTCTCCGTCTGGGCCAGGATGACCAGCAGGTCCAGGTGGTCCAACTGGGCCAGGAGGTCCAGGTTGTCCTAAAAAGATAAGTATATGTAAAAAATCTTTTTAAATTTAAAAAACAAACCGTTATTTCCAGGTCTACCAGGTGAACCATTACGTCCAGGATTACCAGGCTGTCCAGGTGGCCCTGCTGGACCTGGAGGGCCAGGTGGACATGGATTACATGGAGGAATTTCTACTTCTTCACAAATAACAGGAGGTCGTCCAGGGGCACCAGGTCTTCCAGGAGCTCCGGGTGTGCCAGGTTTACCATTGGGTCCAGGAGTTCCAGGTCGACCAGGATGTCCAGGAATGCAACAATCTCCGCAAGCACCACCCGCTTGACGTTTGGTACGGTTGCCTGCCCCAATAAAAGAGCTAAATGTCACAGCTGGAACAACGGGTTTTTTTCTGCCAACTTCTGATAGGATGTCTCTTGCTGATAGCTGAAATAAATCTTTTATGTCTTCATGCCTTTTTGTTATTATTATTTATTATATGTCAAAAAAATGAAGAAAAGATTATTGCGCGATCCATTAAAACCGGCTTTTCTGTCTTTGAAAAATATTTTAAATCAAATTATTTTTAGTTAAAAAAAGGCTGCCGCATAAAAAAAGAAGGCGATCAAGTGGACGCAATAGCGGAACATGCGAGAAAAAGTCCGGATTTTTTGTGGATAAAGCAGCGATTACGAAAAAATGCATAAATTAAATCGATTTTTATGAGTTTTATACGATGAGGTCAATTAGATGACTAACTGACATGGATTAAAAAGATGTACAATATTCAAATTTTAAATTACAGTAGACATTTTTAGTCATTTTGGAACAGTTTAAAAAAACATGTTTTATGAATCAGATGCAAATTTAAAAAAACGCAGTTTAATAACTTTTAGATTTAAAACGTTCATAAATTTTTAAACAATTTTTTGAAAGATTTAAAATATCTTTGATTTCTAAGCAGGTCCTTAATAACATTTAAAAATTAATATTTTCAACTGCTTTTAAACAGTATTTAAAATTGGTTTTTAACTTTAAAACACAGGAATTGTCCAGATTTGACATCAGCAGTTTTAAGGCTGGGAGAGGGTAAACCACAATCTGACGCTTATGTTAAAAGCGGTCAGAAACCAGAGGAATAAACCTGATGAAAGGACGGATTTCAAAAGTTTGGAGTTTTTCAAAACTGTTTTAGCTGATGTCAAATCTAGACAATTTCATAGAAAAGCGAAACAACTTACTTTACAAAATTCAAGTTCATGTTTAGTTTGTTGTTGAATATGATCAACAAAATTATAAACAATGGGCATGGTTATACATACTGCCAAAATAGCTATCAATGAAAATGTGACTGCAGAATATGCCACATATTTGTATGCCCGTTCACGACACTCCATACTCGACAAAAATGCCGAGAGCTAAAAAGAAATGAAATAACAAAAATCAAAAAGTTACCGTAATACAAGGACTAAAAAAGGAGAAGTAAACAAAAATTTAAAAACGAAAAGAAAAAGTAGCACGAAGAAGTAGTAGAAATAAAAGTACTATAGTTGATTCTTTATAACAATTGCATCTGCTTTTTTTATATATTTCAAAATATAAAAGAAACAAAACTAAATCGTTTTTCTCCAGAATCTCCTTGAAACTTTTTTTAGTTAGTAAGAAGAAGAAGGACGACAACATTTCTAAACAAGGAGTTAGTTTTCTTTTAGTTGGGAGGTGACGTTGCAGGCAGACGCCTCTTAGAGGATTGAGTGAACATAATTGTGAAGTGAGCGCCTATTTCCTGACGAAGATCGCCCTCTGCATGGTTGACAACAAGCTTTTATACTTTAGAAGAGGATGAAAGCCCGCTCAACATGTTGAATATAAAAAAAGGAGCCGATGGTCACGGTCGTGGAACGACTATGTCGACGTCTTCGGACAAGCGTCTTCTTCTTCTTCTTCTTTCGTCTTTCTTCTTCTTTCAAATTCTTTTTTTGATTTTCTGGAATACCACACAATCCTGTGTTTAGGAATTGCTACTGATTATCGGCAAAAAAAGTGACAGGAAAGGAAGCAACTTTTTCTTTATGCTGTTATATTGCAATCGCCGCTCTAAACTGCTGCGTTCGCTTGTCAAAAATCGTTCCGTCTTTGACCGTTAGGAATTTTTTTTGTTGGGGAAAAAATGAGCGACAGGCGGAGTGATCAAATCATTTTTTTCTGATTTCAACAATAAAAAAAAAGAAAAAAACAAATTATGACAGACAAAATGGCGCTTGCCTTTTTTGTGGGCAAATAGCAAAATAGCCATTTTTTGTATTTCCAAAAAAGTGTAATAAAATTTGTTAAACAAGTATCGAAAAAATAAATATAAAAAAGAAGGGATATAAAAAATAAACCAGATAACTAAAAAATTTTATTACAACAAAAGAAATGCTAATAAAACTTTCATGTTTAAATCCACTGATAATTATGTTTTTTATTTGTGTTTTTAACCATAAAAGTTAAATGTGGATTCAAGTTTAAAACAATTAAAGTTTTTTAAAATCAAAATATTGCCACAAGTATATTTTTTAAAGCACAGAAATGCAAAGAAAATTATTTCATTACCGTACACCTCAACATTGTGTTTTTTTGTTTCATAATTACAGTAATCTCAATTTTAAAATGTCAAACATGCATTAAATTTTTTTGATGCTTAGTCTCTTTTTTTCAATATTGATCAATAATATTCATAAAAAACACAACAAGCTTTACAGTTAATGAATCATTTTACATGCAAAAAAAATCAAAACGATTCCTGTGATCATTTGATTTTTTTTGCATGGACGAGTCTGCATCGCAAAAAAAAGAGAGCAAAAGAAGGCAAAAAGCTCATAACCGACATGAAGCAACTCAGGTCAGTTGTTTATGAAAAAAATGTTCCCAGTCGGTTGGTTTGTTCGCTTACAAAAATAAAGAACCATTAAAATGGTGGTTTTTATCTATTTAATTTTGCATGACTCTTAGGTTTCGATGCCCCCCAATAAGACTACCCCACATATAAGGTTTTTTTGTCATATTTTCCTTGTTTATATAATTTTTTTAAATTACAGGCCCTTTCATTTTTGATTTGTTTATTACTATTGATACAATAGTGATAGATTTGATTATCTAATCCTTTTTATTTTTACAAAAAATTTATGTTTTGAAACTGGAATCTCATTGAAACGCGGACCGGGCTCAATTTTTGCAAGAAAAACGGATATTATATATAGGGCCAGTCGTTTTTTTATGGGGTCCAAAAAACTGCTTTACGTTTTGTTTTTGTATGATTCATATTTATTCCGTAAATAATATAACATTCCAGTTAAACACAATTTCTTGTTTGTCAACGAATTTACAAGAAGCAATGCCTCGTAAACACCGGAAACACCAGAAACATCGAAAACAGCAGCAACCTCAACAACAACAACAGCAGCAACAACCCCAGGTTCAACCTCAATCCCAACCTCAAGCCCAACCTCAACCCAAATCAGGTTCAGTTGGAGTTGGCATTAGCAATGAAATGGCAACAAAAATAATCAAGGAAAATTTGCTAATCATTCATTCTTATTTTTGTTTAAAACTTAAAAAAGTAAGTAAAAACATGAGAAATAACATTTGTATTTAGATTTATTTTAATTATTTGTAGGACAATAGTGAACATCAATGCCATACTTTATTATGTTCAGAAATGGGAGTAGTTGTGGAACACGTTCTTGTCTGTCATAATGAAGAATGCCAAGATGAGTATTGTATACCTGTAAAATTTGCAATCGCTCATTTCGTTAATTGCTCCGGTGAAACCTGTATTGTTTGTGATTCCACAAAATTAAATTATATCAATCAAGGAGGTTCATTGGATCCAAATGAACCAAGTTCATCAACTGGTTCTTGCTTGGATGATTTCAAAGCAGCGTAAGTTTTTCCAAAAATTTAAGAAATAACAATGCTATGTTTTTCTAGTTTTTCACATCTTTAAAGGTGTTAAATGGTCCCATTGAACAAGTTGCATATTCTCATGATCTTTTCCATACTGTATTTGTTCATTCACGATTTTATTTAAAATTTTTGCAGTCACCGTATTTTCAAAATTGTTAAACCAATTCGTTTTGGGCTTTACACCTTTTTAATATGCTTTATTCTTTTACTTTAATATGCGAGCTTTAAAATAAATATTCATAAACATTTAAAGGAAGGTTGGAATTTTTAATATGGAACGATGTTTTTAAAAAGTTAAATAATGCTATTTCTTAAGCAAGTAATAATATCTGTTTTAAAAATGTTCATAAAATATGAGGAGGAACGTTATTCTAAAATCTTAAACGGAATTTGTGAGTTGTACCCGTTCTAAATTTTAACAATCCATTTCTATTCCAGAACTATGAAAATACTGTTTTACAGTATATGCTACCCTTTTTTGACAACTGACATTGTTTATACGTCTTTTTTAATTCTCAAAGCCAAAAAATCTCGGGGGATTCGATAAAAGTACCAAGCGGTTTTTTTTTGTAGCAATTTCTTTGACGGAAATAAAAAATTTTCTTGACGTGTTACTTTTCCTCGAAAATTTTATTACTTTTTTGCCATCCGTGATATTTATCGTGTTCAAAATTTTTTTAAAATTGCAAATTTCTCGACATTTAATTTTTCTCTTGCTTTTCATTTCTTTTCACTATTTTATTCCATTTATTCTTTCATTTAATAACTGCTTTCTTTATTTCTTTCTCTCATCGCTTGTGATAATTTTTAGGCATCTAAGGAACCTACTTGGTTACCTTTCGCCATGGATCTCGAAGAAACTTTTCTTGAAGATTCTTTTGTTGCTGCTCCGTCTAGTGAAGAAGATGTAAGTAGTTTAATCGTAACAATTAAAGCTAATTTGCGTGAATTTTAGCCATCAATGAAAGGTATTGAACGATGTGTACCATTCGCCATTGATAAATCTCTTGAAGAAACTTTTGGTGAACCATCCTTTCTTGCTGCTCCTGTAACAACTACTCATCAAACTGTAAGTAATATATATATATGTTGAATATTTACATACAACAACGTAATTTTAACACTTTTAGCCATTAACAAAATATACTCCACAACCTGTATCTTTCGCTAATGATAAACATCTTGGACAAACTTTTGTTGAACAATCCTTTGCTGATGGTCCGCTTTTCGCTGCTCCTTGTAATGTAAGTGGTTTAGCCTTAAAATTCAAAGCTGATTTTCGTAATTTTTAGGCATCAATGGAATCCACTAAACGAGGGGTAAAATTCGCCAATGATAAAAATCTCGAACAAAGTTTTGTTGAACATTCTTTTTGTGCTTCTCCCTCTAATGAAGAAATTGTATGTGTTTTTATTGTAATATTAAAATATAATCTTCCTAATTTTTAGTCATTAACAGAATCTTCTCCACAACCTGTACCAATCGGCCAATGATAAACATCTTGAAAAAACTCGTGTTGAGCCATAATGTTAATAATAATTTATTTCATGCTATGTTTGTGTAATTTTATTTTATTTATACTTGATATGTATTCTTGTGTCTGATTATTAATAAAACTATTTTTACTAAAAATAATTGCATATTAATAGCATAGAAAATACAATTTTTGATTTCAATAATCAACATTTGTGTTTCTGTCTCCGGTGAAATAAAGTAATATGAGAGCTCTGGTTAGAGCTGCGCGATAAAAATAATGAACATTTGACTCATAATTCTTTAATAAATAGTTTATAACTCCTCAACAACATTCTGCTATGTAATAATAACAATAACGTATTAAGCAACAGAATTCAAAAAGTCAATATATAAATCTCCTGCAGCTTGTAAACCAGTACGAGTTTTGGCGATATTCAAAAATTGAAACCGAAGACGACTTAATTCTGCAGGTGATCGATATTTCTTTACGATGAATTCTTTTTCGGTATGAGGAATTTCAAGCTTTCCACCATAATGAACATTTTTTTGATTTTTACAAACTACTGTATTAATTTCATGAGTAATAATTTCAGCATTTTTAAAATTTGATTCAGAGTGTTCAACAGCTTCTACAGTACAAAGATTTGGTTTACTTGCAACTGTCTAAAATTACCATATAAAATACACATAACTTTAAATTTAAAAAAACAAACTTCAAACAGCAGTGAATAAATTTGATCTAACGGCACTTCAACTTCTTTTGGTAGAGATGAATCTGTGATATCAATTGTAATCAAAGGTGAATCCCAACGTTTTGTTGAATCTGGAACTTCATACCGACTTGCAAGCTCATCAATTTTTTCATCAGAATATCTGCAAAATATTTTAAAATCAAATGAGAATTTTAAGAAATTAACAAACTTATTTTCAAAATTATTAAGCTTCTTACAAGTGTTCACATCAGCATTTATAAATGCAACAGCAAAAGTAATTTTATTGTTTTTGGCTTGTGTAAATAATTCATAGCGATAACCTTTTACGTAATTTAATCCATCACAAATTACTAAAGTATCTTTGTCAAGATGACGGCTAACATCTCTTCGAATTGATGATCGCCATTGTTTTTCCTTAAAAAATACATAACATTATTAAAAATTTAAAAAAAATCAATCAAACCTTTTTGGCATCATTGTAACTTGCACGAGAAAAATCATCATAATCTTCTTCACGAATAATTTCAACTTTAATATTCTTTTGTATCATAAATTCAGAAATTCTATTGACAATTGTTGATTTACCAGAACATGGCAAGCCTGTTATAAGTAAAAAAGGCATAATTTTAAATCTAAAAATAGTGAACCCATTAGTTTCTACTTATTCAAAAACGTGCAAATTTACTACGGTAGCCTATAAAAAATTTTGCAACGAGAGACCAGTGAAACATCGTAAAATTTTTGCAGCTGTCGGTTTTAAGAAAAATGAGAACCTGCTTATTAATTTTAAAAACAGTGTTTAAGGAAAAATAAGAAAATAAAGTCATCCCCTTTTTATACGAATAAAGAATTAAATAAGAAGTTAAAATACCAAATTGTATTTTAAATTTCAAAATGCCTTTACCAATTTGGCAGATTCCATTTGTTTCGCTTTCTTTTATCAGTATTATTCTTTATATTTCTATTGTTGCAGTTATTGTAGCAAAAAGAAAGTCTTCCTCATTTCTAAAGGGTTCTTATTTTTCATTAACTATTTCTCAAGCAGTAGCAGAATGGGCAATGTTCATTGAATTTATGATACTGTATCGTGGTCGAAAATATGGTTATTTAGATTCAATATTTAAAGAACGCTCAAATGCATGGGATTATGTTCCGAGATTTTCAACATTTATCCATTACTATTTAAAAATAGTTATTTATATTGGACAAATGTATTTTGGTATAAATCGCTTAACAGCTGTTTATAAGCCATTAGGTTACGAAAAAGTAAGTTTAAGGAAGTAAAAAAAGGTTAAACATAAATCACGCAAATTATAGCTATGGACAAAAAAGATAATATGGAGCTTGAGATTGTTACAGTATACTCTTCCTCTTCTTGTAACACTTCCTATATCATTTAACTATAATTTTGACATCCGTTACGAATATAATACTTCTCAAAATGCATTACGCCTGATACAAGATAATTTTTCAACCGCGCTTGTAGCTTACATTGATGGAATAGCATCTTTTATAGCTACAGTATTTTGTGCTGTTATATATTTAATTGTACTCAAAAATGTATCAAAAGATATGTTAAAATTTGTAAGAGAATTTTAGTTAAAGAATAATAAAATAACCATATTTGCAGGGTATTGAAAAGAAAAGAATCGTGGAAATTCGGCTTGCTTTTTGCGCAATATCAATCTTTATTATCTTACTTTTGAACACAGCTAAACAGCTGATGACATGTTTTGGTACTTATTTTAATAATCAAGAGATAACACTGCTATCCTATGATCTAAGGTAAGACTAAAATAGAAAACAGTAATCATAATTTTTAGTATAATGGTAGCAATTACCTCCCACCTAACGAAAAAGGGCGAAGGTGTAATAAAGCCTAAAGTGTTTAAAAAAGTAAACAAAATGCAGTAGAAACAAAATTTAATGGGACAATTAAATAAATAATAATACGTTGATGCAATGAATTTTCAGTTATCCTATGATAGATTTACTGTATTCAATAACTCCATGGGCATTACTTTTCACAAGCACAGAAATACAACGACGACTTACACCATGTATTCCTCGACAAACAATACCCGAATCAATCCTCGTTAAATCAACAACAGATAATCGAACAAGTACAAGAAAATAATTAACGGAAGCAAAACCATTTTTTATAAACATTTTATAAATAACATCTTCTATATTTTTATAACGCAACTAATAAACTAGCTAAAATCAACATAAATAAATAAACAATCATTTATCATCTATCTTCTTCTTCTCATCGGCAATCTTTTTCTTTTCATCATCTTCTGGCAATAGTTCTGATTCTTCTTGTCTTCCTTCACGAATATGTTCTGCAACTTCTTCAAGACGCTTCCCACTTATTTGTTTAACTTTTGATACAATATCTGGTCGATATTCACCCCATAAACGTTTTACAACATCAACAGAAGGCTCATGTAAATTATGTGTTAATCCAGCCAACAACGGATTTTCGTCCATTTCATCCCAGCTTTGTAAATAAGAAAGTGCTCGACCATATTGATAATCTGTAACACTTAGTTCACGAGGTGGATACAATGCTGCAGCAACATATCGCATTTCAGAATTCAAATAATTAAAAATCGAAATTGCATCTTCCTAAAAATTACAAAATACATAATAACACTTTCAAAATGTTTATAGATATTTACCGTTGGCATAATTTCAAGCCCAATTTTATGTTCTTTACAAATAGGTGCCACTCTTTGACGAACATCATCCAAATCTTTCCTTTCTCCAACTCCAACCACTAATACATCAATTTTTGGTTGTAACATAAAGAATAAAGATAATGATTCAGGGGTAATATCATCGGGTGTTAGAACTCTCCAAGAAAGACATGTTTTTGGAAAAGCAGCAATTGGTCCATATAAAAATGTATCATCCATCAGACGAAATCCTACAGAACTATATCCTCGAATACCAAGAAGTTTTTGATCATTCATATCTTTTGATAGAAAGGAGACTGTTGTTTGCATTGATACATCACTTTTGCCCATAGGAATTACATGAAAACTATCTGCAACTTCATCTGATTTCTTCCGACATTGTTGAAGTAAAGAAGAAAGGCGAAACCTTCTTAACCTAAAATTAATGTTTAATTAATTATATACTTTATTATTACAACCTTACATTTAATTATCAAAGATTTTAAACAAAGTAAAGTAGTTTCATAAAGTTTTGGTGGCTTTGCAATTCGGGAAAGATCAACTTGTGCCCACTTTGCCAGAGATTTTGAGATACAGGGTAATTCAAATATTCGCTACAGAAAAATTCTAATGATTCTGTTTTTTCGTGACTTTGTTAAAGTTTAATTATTTTTACAAATATAATTATATTTTATTTATCTGACGCAATCTGAAGCTCACATTAAAAGCAGCAAACATCAAAGGAAAAAATCTGGCGGAGGGGAGGGGGGTTTGAAAATTTCAATAAAATACCTGACGTCAGATCTGTTTAAATTTTGCAACGATGATATCTCAGGGGAGGAAAAAATGATTCACGTTTTTAAAAAACATATACCCAGAAAAAAAATTTGTTAAAAATCATATTTTTTGTTTTATCATTTTTTGAAAAAAATTGAATTATTTTTTAAAATAACGTTTTATGTGATACACAAGCTTAATCATTCGTTCAATTTAAAAAAATGCAAGATGAAGATTTTATTTTTTATGAATTTGGTTAGTCATTGCTTCATTTTTCTGATATATAATTCCCGTAGCACCATTCTAAAATATTATATTTTGTGGACTGAATAAGGGATTCAGAATGTTTTTCAAAATGTATCTTTGTTTCTACGAGTGATGTGTCCAGTCAACTCTTTTAAATTGCGATATAAATTAAAAGTCATATCGGGGAGAGGAAAGAATTTAGCGGAAACATAATTACAATGTATTACTTTTGACGTTTCTTTATTTGGGGTTTTAAGCATTAAAATATACTATAAAACAGAAATTTTAAAGTTTAAAAAAATGTTAAGCTTCATGCCTTTAGAAGAAGGATTTCTTAGCAAGTCTTTCTTTTTCGTTTTTCGAATAATTTGCTACCATATCATAAAAAAGTTTGTTTGGAATGAGCGAAACATTTTCTAAAGAATAGATTCTTCCTTTAATAAATCTCGGGGGAAGGTAATAACCATGTTTAATTTTTGGGATATCAGAAATTATACAACCATGAACACCGTAATCAGGTAATGCTATATCACATTCCATATATTTAAAACAATGCTTAACATGTTCAAGCAAACATTCTCCGGAACATTCATGAACTTGCCACTCTTCATACATCAATTCAATGCTGTTGTTAATTTGAATATCATTTTTCAATAAAAATATTCGCAATTTTGCTTCAAAGTTAAAAAAATTATTTGTTTTTGGGAAAAATGTCGATGAATTAAGTGAACAATAGCTACGATCATTTGAGCTAAAGCAATTATGAACAACATAAGCATAAGCATTCTCTTTCTTTAAGGTGCTTAGGTATTTGTCGAAGTTTAATCCGGGAGCATTAAGAGATTTTAAGCAATAATTTTCACATTTTGAAATACGAATTGATTCAAAAGCAATATCCACACATTTATCATATTCTTGACAAGTACATTGTCGAATCTAAAAATATGTCATTTAAATAAATTTCAGCATCCCGGCAGAACAATGTGTCAGTTATTATCTGGTTAATGCTAAAAACATAAATTTTTTTACCATTTCATTGGAAGTACCATTATTTAGGCTTGCTTGAAAATCTTTTTGAATTGTTCCAAGAAAATATCGTCTATGGAAATTTAATGCAGCAACTTTATCGTAATAACTACTGTTTGAACCAAAAACATAAAAAGGAGAAAGAACAAATACTAAAAAAAATTGAAGAAAAAATGAGATACAACCACCCATGATAAAATAGACGTTAGCAAATTTTATGTTTTTGACCTTCTCATCAATTCTCTGTCAAGGATAAAGAACGTCACTTTATCTCGCAGTTTCCTTTTTTTGCATAAAAACCCAAAAAAAGGAAAATATCTAAAACACTACTTAATGTCGGCAAAGATCACCGAAGTATTCGGGAATAAATAGTTAATTATTTTATACGAAGACGGCTTCTTATCAGTGTTTTTAACTTTTGCAAAATATTCGAACCAATTATACGTTTTTAGTCACTTATTTAGAAATTATGATAAGTTTGTTTCAGACTCAAAACATAGTGTAAAATCATAAAGAAATGATACAAAAGTACAACTTAAGTAAAACGTAAACAAAGCGATCAAAAACAAAAATAATAGTGGCAGAAAAAAAGATCAAGGCAAAAACGGAATTTCGTAGGGCGGATGGAAAACCTGGACTGGACCAACTTCGAGACTGGACTAGGATTTCCTGGACTGGACGTAGATTCTTTAAAAAATGATTTTAAATTGTTAAGTAATGATAAAATATGTTGTTTTTAACGTCCCCGATGGGTTGTTTTATAAAAAGGATATCTGGAGAATCTTAAGCCTTCAGATGCCATAAAGTCCAAAATTTTGGATTTTTCAAACGTGGACTCGACCTTTGATTATATCATAGAACTGTAAACTTTATATTTTTTGTTTAAAATTGATAAAATAAGCAATTTTGAGTTAATCTGGGGTAACATTTGATTAAAACATTTTTTGTAAAGTCCAAGTCCAGTCCAGGAAATCCCAGTCCAGTCCAGATTTTTCGTACACCCGATTTCGTAAGGACGACGATAAGTAGCGTAATATCAGTAGTTCGTAATAAATTATCACAAAATTTTTCAATTTTCTTTAATTTTGGATATTGGAAATCAATTGTAGAGTACTTAGTTCAAAAACCAACATGAACTACTATAAACAATAGACATAAATAAATAAATAAAGAAGATCCATGTATTTTGCATTTACATATGCTTAGCCGGATCAATAAGAATAAAGAAGTAAATTTAACCGAAAACGTTTTTACCGAAGTTAAGCAATAGTAATTAGTACTTTTAGGAAACATCAATAAATTTAATCGAATTTTCAATGTTCGAAAATTAAACGAAAAGAAGAAACAAAACTTTTTCAAAGTTTTTTTTGCATAAACGGGTTCGTCGTTGTTACGAATCGGATTAAAGGATTGAAAGATTGAAAAATTCCCCGGATCAGATTAACGGATCAATCCGTCGGATCGGACCAGATTGCCAGCTACTGCCGCTGTCAGTGCATTGCATAAACATGTCCTGATGTTTTCATTTGGTCCAGGAAGTTTATAAACGGCTTGCTTTTATCTGCCATTCCCGTCAACTTGAAAATGATAAACTCCGATCATGAAAAATTGTAATTTTTATTATTTTTTCCTTTTGAAATTTTAATAAAATATATTTTATTTTCAAAAATAAATCAAAGACATTGCATATGAATAAACCCGTAAACAATTGTATACCATATTTTGTTTTATTGATTAGCATGCTTTATCTCGCATATCAATTATTGTTATAATACTTTTTCTTCGGCCTTCCGGAGTACCAGGATTATGAATTCCTCTTTCATGTTTTGCAATAAAATCACTAACTTTACCGCGATGTACGCTTACTGGAAGAGAGTGTTTTCGTCGGAGTACGGCTGCTTTTGCTTGCTGTGCTTGACTCGGGGAGATCGAACGCGATTTTTCGAGTTTTGCCTAAAAATTAAAAAAAACCCCAACCAAATAGTAATTAAAGTTATTAATCTTAAACCAAGGAATAAGCATGGGTTAAAAGCGTCTAACTAACATTTTTTGTTACTTCTAAGAACGTGGGCTTACTTTCACCCTTACTACTTGATTCTGGGACATATTCATCCGAAGAAGCTTGAGATGATTTACTGCTTTTACGAACTAAGCTTGGCTTTCGTCGTAATTCACCTAATTTTTTGCGTTTTGGTGGTTCAATTGAATATTCACGCCTTGAACTTGGATCATCATATCTTTGTTGTTCGTCATACCTAAAAATTAATTTCGTTTTGGTGTTTCGTTAAATGCAAATATTTTACCTTCTTTGAAGACTTGTTACAGAATCAGAAGTTGTCAAAAGTGGAGCCGCACAAACTTGCAAACATTGTGTACGATTTGTTCGATATTCATCTAATCTTCTTGCAATTTTTAAATATGAATCATCAGTTTGAATAATCAAATCCTGAAAAAGAGTTACTTCTTTTTATTTATATATTTTTTTTAAAACCCACTTGTTTTTGTTTATTTTTCACAGGTTTTCCTTCAACGTCGAAACTGTCCTGATAGAGGGTTACGGTAGATTCTGAGCGACTTATTCGTCCACTTCCTCCTGTTGCCGTATCTAATCCATTAAAATCATCAAAAGCTCCACCACTTAATAATGTTTGAACAGAAGTATCACAAGTATCATTTGCTTGTATGGAACATTGAATGCTAATTTCATTGTAGGGAGTATCTTCAAAACCATATGCATTTTTTTGATTTGAAAATCTTCTTCTTTTATTTCTTAAACTTTCCAAGCCTTGTTCTTCTTCCGTTGGACTTAAAGTATCTCGACCTTCATCTTCATCAAATGCAGTTTGAACTGATCGACTACATTCACCTCGCCATAAACCAGAATTTGCAGTTTCCATTGATCTATTACTTACTGGCAAGATTTCAGTTTCCATACTTCGATTTGCAAATGAAATGTTTTCCGTTTCAATACTTTTTTCTTCTGTCAGCGGTAAAATATTAACTTGTGCTTCCTTTGTTTCCACTGAAATAGAATCTGTTCGCATTCCAAATGATGCAGTTGTTGGTTCCCTCAAAGACGTTTCGGCACTTTTATCAACATATGATGCCTTTTGGGCATTTTGTTGTTGCAGGTCATGTAATTTTAGGGCAATTTCATCCAGCTCAAATTGTGCTAAATCAGTTTGCATACTTCTATCATGTAAAGAAAGTAAATCATCTTGAACGCTAACATCAGCATCAATATAACCCCTGGAACTACACCTATCTTCACTTTAAGACTTAATAAATATTTAATCAATATACCTGATAGGATCCATTGGCAGAGAGGTTGCATCACTAATAGAATCTGCAGATGCTGATAACATTGAAGCTTGAACAGGTGCAGAAGTTGAAATATCTGGTTGAACATTACTGTAATATTGATTTTTAATTAAACCTATTTTTGTCAACTAAAATTTTGATTAATTTTACTTACAAATCATAAAATATTTCTTCCTGATCTGATGTAGCTTCATCAACCAGATAGTAACGTTTTGACATTACAGAAGTACCAACGTCAACAAATTCTACAGTATCAACAGCAGCAGAAGGAGCATTAACATTGGAAAATTCCGAAGTTTGAACTTCAACACCGGGTAAACTTTGATAACTTTGTAAATTATTTTCTTCGCTATCTTCAATAATAATATTTTCGTCAAGTCTAGGACTAGTTGCAATTTCATGTGTAGAAATATTTTCAAAATTATCTGTTTGAATATTCTTATTATTTGTTACCCGTATTACTCTTTCAAATGTTTCTGCTTGTTGATTAAGCTTTTCTGCTTGAGTTTCAGAAATTAAATGAGGTGCAATTTCACGCATAAAAAATGGTTGTTTTTGGATAATCTCTTGAATAATCCGTTCTTTATCTACCGGATTACCAGATTCAATTGCTCGACGATATTCTTTTTGCATTTTTATCATTAAATGATATAACCATTCTTCCATTTTAATTTGAATAACTGATAAAAGCATTGAAACAATTGATAAACCAATAATAACAAGCCAAAACATTAAAATTAACATTCGAGGATGATCTGGTACAACATCACCAAGACTACAAAAGTTAATTACAAAAAGTAGGTTTTGACAAAAAAAAACAAAAACGACAAACCCAATTGTTGACAACGAAATAAAGAAAAAATACAATGACGTAAAATAATTCCACCGAGTTTCCCACAAACAAAAAAGACCTGCACAACCACAAACCCATCCAATACACATTAAAAGTGCTAACCAAATTGGAATTGTACTTAAAAAATATTTATGGTATGTAAATGTTGTTTATAAAAGATACATTTTTTTCAAAAAAAATATATTTATTTAATAGTAAGCTTTTTTATTATTGCTTACCGACTTTCCATATCATCATCATCGTCATCATCAAGCCTATTTGACATATTTTCAGATCCGTTACTAACTAAACGTTGCATTGGACTTTCTAATGTTGCAGTATTGACACTGTAATCATCTGGCCCAGTTTTTCGATGTGATCGTCCTTCTTCAAGAATGTGCAAATTGTAAACACTGAAATTAAAAATTTCAATGTTTTAAAAAATCTCATAAATTTAATTCGGAAATTTTTTTTGCTGCTGATCGATTTTTTTTTGTTAAATGGGAAAAACAAGGGTGTATAAAAAAGAGAACAAAATCTGCTCACCTGTTCGCAGCAGTTGAAGTTGGTGTGGCACTTGTTCCACGTGTGTTATCACGACGACGACCGCGAAGTAGTTTAATTTGGTTAAGCCTTTTAATTCTTTCATGTTCTTTGATATGTTGACGATATCTAAAGTTTGCACACATGCATTATATCGATTGATTTTTAAAAAATATATATATCTCTTACTTGATCCATGATGCACTTGCCCAATTTGTTAATGCTTTACCAAATTGGGATAAAATTGCAAGGACTAATGGAATTCCAACAATGGCATACGCAATTGATAAAGCTTGACCGGCAGATGTTCGAGGTGTAATATTTCCATAGCCGATTGTCGTAAAAACTGTTCCAACATAAAAAATTGCACCCCACATATCCCATTCTAATGCTTCAGGTAACTTTGTTTTAGCCAGCTGTTTTTCGTACCAAACAAGAATATCTCTTAAAAAATCAATTAAAAACATTACTTTTTTGAATGCATAAAAATTTATGGCAACCTTGATATAAACAATCTCGTTTCTTCACTATTCCTTTCACTAATCATCGTATCCCGAAGTTGCAATAAAGTACTATTTCGTAATTGATCAAGTAAAAATTTTTCTTTTCTAAAAGTTTTTAATTTTTTTATCAAATAAAATAAATGAATAAATAAAATACTTTAAAAGTTCTTTTTCATGATCATGTTCAACAATGTAAAATAAATAAGCCCCCAAAATTGAATATATCAAAAGTAAAGCAATTGGAGCAATATGTCTTAATCGATATTTATCATAATAAAATTTAAGTTTTGCAAGTTTTCCTCTTGGAGGTGGGCCTGTTGGAAGTTCCGTTGGAACTTCAACATATTCCCCAGCATTATTAAATCGAATCATCTAAAATTCTTTTTTTATCAATTTTAAAAAATGAATCAAGAAAGAACCTGTGAAACAGTAGAAATATCATCAGTATTAATTGCTGAAGAAAGTCGGTGCCGAGAATTAAGTGTTGACGCAACCGAGAACCTTGATTGAGGTCTACAACTTAAAAAAAGAAAAGATTAAAAATTAACAAATTTGATCCTTTTGTGTTAAAAGAAAGGTAAAAAAAAGTAAAAGGGCAATTTACAAAGTTATAAAAAAACCGTCTTTAAAGATTAATGACACACGCAGATTTTTTGAACAAAAAGTTGAAAAGTTATTTTAACTTTGAACAAAAAATGTCACAAATGCGTCTTTTATCGTTCTCTATATCTCTCTCAAGGCGGTGCTTTGAAAATGTCTGGTGAAAAAAATAATATAGATTTGAAACTCGATCCACGCGTTTTTTTGAATACGAAACAAGTGATCAAGAAAAAAACGCTTTAAAAGATTTGTCAGTGTTTTTAGAGGAAGGAAAACAAAGTAAAAAAAAAGATAATTACATGTAACAATGACGGTAAAAGCTTTAAAAAGATCATTAACTTTTTTTCTCTCTCTTCTTCTTTTTCAATTTATTCCATTTCTTTCTTTTCTCGCTTGCCATAAACCAATTTCACGATGATTGCCGACATTGTTTTGCAAATGAGTGCTTGTTGAATTTCCTTTCTTTTTTAACTGCACTTTTTTTGTTAACTTTTGAATGTTTGAGAAAAACATCATCACTTAGTGGTACATCAAAAAATTTTCCCTTTTGTTGTTTTCAAGGAAGAAAAATGTCACAAATCACGATGTTATAGCTAACGGATAAGATCAAAATTAGTTATAAAGTGTTAATATTTAAATTTTAAAGGTTTTAAAAATTTGTTAAATTGTTGATAGCAAAAGTGTTATGTTAGAAAACATGCATCATAGAATTAGACGTGAGAAGATCAAAAAACGTTTATTAAGCAACGTAAACAATCAAAGTAAGAAGGAAGAAAAAAAACAGTTGTTAACACATACCTAACATTTTCATAACGGCTTAACTGGCCATCTTCTGTATATCCTTCAGCAAGCCATGTTGTTGATAACGGTGATGATGGACTTCGAACTCTATTTGGATTAGGAGCTTCAACAACGGTTGGACGTCGCTTAAAGAATACTGCCATTGTTACAATTCGATTACTTCATTTTGCATAATTACCAAAATTAATGAAATCTAAAAGCGTATATGAAATAAGATTAAATAAAAATAATCAAGTTTTCAATAAACAAGTAAAAAATTACAAGAGAATTGCGAAAAAAATCGTATAAAAAATTCATTTAAAATTGAACTTGTACTTTATCGAATGCTTTGTTTTTGATCAATTCATTATTACTACGGCATTAAAGGAAGGAGTGAAAGCAAGAAGAAGCTCTTTTTCTATACACGAAAGGATCGCCAACTAGCAGGCGCGCAGCAGTCCAAAGAAAAAATGTTTTTAAATCTATTCTTTTGCAGCTGACCTTTAAAAATTTCTTTTTTCAAAATGACTGCCGGAAGCGGTATTGCTTTATTAACACTCCCAAGAATGCCTACACAATACTAAAACAGTTGGAAGAAAGAAATTTCTTTTTTATTCGGAGTAAAACCTCTTTCTTTCTTTTTGTTGCAACAGGCGGATCATCAAGAGTCCGTTAATTTTTTTCATTGCTTTTTATATCTCTTTTCATTTTTCTTTTTTTATCCAATGAATTTGATTCAAAAAGAGTTAAGCTTAAGAGTGGTGTCATTCACGTTGTAAAACATCACCACATTCCAGTCATTGATTGTTGTTTTGGCACACACATATGCTTTTTATATGCTTTATCTTCTTTCATCAACATCAACAAAATAGAAATTATTGTTTTTATTTTTAAACATAAATTACAAATAAAAAAAGATGGAAGAAAGAAACAAATAAAAATCTTTATCATCGAATTAATGAAAATCTACGATTTTCTGGAGTTGTTAAGGGCACTCCATTCTTTTTAATACTATTTTGGGATATTGAATTTTTTCGATTTATAAATAAAAGTTTTTTATGTAATATTGTTTTTAGTCGTCGTCGAAAAGAAGATGAACTTAAACAAAAAAGTACAAAGTTTAAAGTTTTTCCAACTATCACCAAACAACTGGTTACGGTATTTGCATGATACCAAAGAGCACTTTGACGTTGTGTTCCAAAAAAGAAATTTATTGAAAGCATAATAGCTGAAGGACCCTAAAATCAATAAAATAAAATTTGAATAAATACAAGAAAAAATATAAACCTGAGTAATAGTAAAGCATGTAACAATGGCACACACCGTAACAGTGACACGATGTTCAGCTTGAAATTGCATAGTCTGAAAGTGACAGCTTGTTTATTTTTATTTGCACTTGAAAAGATAAATAAGGAAGCCTTACTTGGTCAATACTACGTCGAAATAAATTATTTTGAATTGTAGGACCTTCGGCAGTTTTATCAATGCTTCCAGAAGTTCGACGTCGAGAATTTACTCCATTATTCATTGAACATAAATCAGCATTTAAACGATTATATACAAGAAAACTTTGCTTTCGTACAACAAAAAGTAATGCAATATTTAATGCAACCATCGTTACAATTGGCAGAACAATGACTAACATTACATTCAAAATAATACTCCATCGAACATAAATTCGAACTGCATTTGGAGTAAAATTTGTTCTATTCCCTGGCCATCTATAAATTATATCAATTTCTTTACTCAAATACATAAACATCATTCTCTTACGAAATGATAGAGAAAGAGAGAAAGCAAAAGAGATAAAAATACGGCAATAAAAAACTTACGCATCTTGAACAACATCAAAACATTTACTTATTATTTGACTATGATTACATAATTGTTTTACCATACAATGATAAGAAAAATGATTATAAAATGTTAAAGCACCAGAAATAAATACAATTGCAATAATTAAATGGGTGGTTGTAAAGAATGCCCATTGTCCGGTTGCACGAAGAAGGGAACGAATTCCCAGAAGGCGTTCAGTGCAAATAGCAATTATTAACCTAAAAAAAGATTATTAAAAAGTTAAAAGATTTATGACATTTTGTTTGAGATATTATTTCAAAAATTACCATATTGTGACAGCACTACACCAATTTGCTAATGAAAGTAAATGAACTTTAAGGGGGAGATAATAAAGACGGAATGTAAAATTTAACCCAAAATTGTCAAAATTTGCTAATGAATGCGGTACCATGAGTAATAGAAAAAGGATATCACAAAACGCCAACGCAACAAGCAATCCACTTGACCTTAAAAAAATTTAATGGATTAAAGAATACGTCATTAATTGAAAAAAAGAGATAAAAACAAAAATAAAAAAGTGATAAAGAAACATGTGCTAACCTCTGACCTGCTGCCCGGCGAGTTCGATTTTCTGAACTCAAAAGGACCAACAAATTTAAACAGTTTCCAATCACCCCAATGACGCATAACGGCGGAAAAAGTACTGTATAAAAGAAGTTCTCCAATTCAGAACCTTGAAGTCTAAGAATTTTATCAGGGAGGCAAACATTTTGAGCTTCAACCATTATGAAAAAAACAAATATTATTCTTCAACAAGTTATGCGTTTACCACCATCATGAAGAGGAGAAAAGAAGAAGATGAAGAAAAAACTTGTTGCTTGCAGAAGAAAAACTTGACTCTCTGCAAAGGAGGGTATATTTTGTCAAAATAGAAACTTCAAGCACAACTATTTTTATATATATATTTTTTTCTCTCGACACGGAGACGGAAATAAATTCAATTCAAGCTCAGGCATTCCATTGCAACTTTTAAAAAAACAAGTCAGAATTCGGTCATCGGACATACATCAACAACAAAGAAAAATGTTTTGATTCAATGAAGGAAGAAGAAGAAGAAGAGGAGGAAAAAATGCCAAAAAGTAAGACATAAGTTAAATTGAAACAAATTATTGCTTTGAGCGGCTTAAAATTCATGCAAAAGTTCCTTAAGGCCCGACAAAGATAAAAAAGTGGCAAAGAAAAATTATTACCATTTTTTTTGTGGATGCTTTAATATAAATAAATTAATATTAAACATTTGTTTTTCTTTCTTTATTTTTTTATGAAAGATTTATAAAAATAACTGACAAGTCAAAGAAAAAACCCAAATGAAATTAAGCAAAGTCAGACGACTTAAAAGCCCCTCACGGTGTTGACTTGCTCAGGAAAGCAAAAGGGGGAAAAAGATGAAAATGAGAGCCCCAGGATAAGCAGTTAGGAAAACGAAGAAGAACCAAAAAATGCCGCTCGGAGCTTTTGTTGTTTTTGTTGTTGTTAGGAGTGTGTCCTCCATACATTGAACATATAAACGTAGCAATTTCGATCATAAACGTTTTTTTTTATCATTTTTTTTCTCTTCACTTTTTTTTTCTCATCATCATTTATGAAGTCATGCCAAATGGCAGTGTTGTACATACAATGGCCACCGCTGCCACACCCGAAATTTTTTTTATCTCTTTTTTTCTAAAGCAACCACCATCATCGCCACCACAAAAACCTTAAACACAAAAAAGCGATGATAGATTTTTTGCCATTTTTATTCAATTGAAAGAAAGGAAGCCTAAAATAAAAATGGAAAAAAATGCGGTTTTGCAATTAAATTATAGACCAATATAAAATCGACTATCGCTAACGCGTCAACAGTTGAAAATAAGTTTAAAAAAATAAAAAGAAGAAGCAAATCCCCACGGCAAATTTAATAGTTTGAAAAGAAGAAGGAAAAAGCGTAATTTAAATTTTTGCTTTAAAAATAAATGGAACGGATTTTTTTTAGCTTTGAGTTTAAAAACAAAAAATAAGATAAAATCAAAGTTATATTGTTTAAAATTATAGCCAAAAATTTATTTTTCTTCAATTATTTTTGTAACAAAAGGGAAAATTGATCGTTACGAAATTTGTAATTTTTCCTTAGGATTAAAAGTTATTTTGTTTTATTTTAAATACTGTTCAACACATTTTTTATTACGGTATTTTACTTGAATTTGTTGCATAAGCTCGTTAATAAAACATGTCTTTTTTCTTTTCAAAAAGTTAGTTACAGTTCTCTACAACAATATTTCGTCATTTTATCTAGCAAATATATTCAATATTTTCAGCTTATGATCTTTTTTTCAACAATCATGACGTCTTTTTTCTGAACCCTTGAGGAAATCAAATTCATAAAAACAAAATTGGACAAATGTGTTTTTTTTTCTTCAAAGTTTTGCAATTTAAATGAATGTTGTTTATGAAAAAAATAAGCATTCACAGCATGTGTTTTTCATGAAAAAAGCAAACAAAAAGAAAGATCTTAAATACATTGATAAACACATTTATTATTATTTAAAACAACCAATTTTTTTAACATTACAATACACATAATATAAGACTCAGGAAAGCATAAAACCTCCCCCAAGAATGCTGAAAATATCTACGAAACTATTCACTACCCTTCAAAGAGAAAAGAAAAATCATAAAAAACACACACTGATGTTTTACTTTATAATCTTTTTTATCACACCGGATTAGCTGTGTATTTGGCAAAAAAAGAAAAAAAGAAGAAGAAGAATTGAAATATACAAGACAGCGATAAAACTGTGAGCGGATAAAAAAAAAACGTTACAGCATAAAGAAATAATAAAAAGAAGAAGGATAGATCTATAAACATATTTTTGATAATCTATAAAAAAATAGTTTGGCATTTAATTGGAATTTTTCAAGAAAAATAATATACGAAAAACCGGGGGGCTATGTATACAGGCTAATTTTTAAAAAAATAGAAAAAACAGTCAAAATCAAAGACGCTTTAAAAAGGCATTATTATATTACAACAAAAATTATTATTCTAACCAGTATGTTTTTTTAAAAAAAAGCAAAGAAAACCATATAAATTCAAAAAAAAATATAAAAAAAGTTTTTCTTACAAATATGAACACAGACAAAGTGAGACTAGTGCTGGAAAAAAATAAAGATAACGGATACATACAAAAAAAGAAGATGAAGAAGAATGCTTGATGTTAAAAAAATTTGCATATGATACAGATAATTATTACATAAAAAAATTGTGCAAAAATCTTTCCATTTTACTTACACACAGTGACAGAAGAAGGAGTCAACTATTATTAATTAATTAATTTTTAAGAGGCTGTCTGGCTAATTTTTTGACAAAAAAAGAACAAAATTTAAAAAATTTTTGAATTAGGACTTCAAACTTTCAGAGGTTGTTGGCATAGGTCCATGAATGCCAAAAATAATTTTTTCAGATTTTTTCGTGCTAGGATTCTGGATTTCTGGGATTCAGAAGTCTCAAACTTTGACCGTGTGGGAAAAATCCAATTTTGCTTGGTTTTTTATAATTCCGCGGTTGTATAGGTTTTCGACCATGGGGAATCGAATGGCGCTCTCGGTTTTTTGAGAAAAAATTGTTTTCATGCTGAAACAGAAAAAAAATTTTTTTGAACCCGATTCTGAATATGCTAGGATCCAGCGTAGTTTTTGGAGATGGTCTTAAAACATGCCCTAATAGGTCTACTTTAATGGTATATGGGTCATTTATTTCATTTTGATCCGTAGGGGGGTCATCCAACACCAAAAGTGAGCCCGACTCCACTTTTTTCACATATTTTGCCTGTTTTCGGCACTAAAAAAATTTTTAAAAAAAAATCTGATAACACCATCAAATTCTCCATGGTCGATTACATATACCTGCAAAAAATCAGCCAATTCGGAGACATCAAAAAAATCGATGCCCCGGCGGTCACTCGAACCCGCGATCGTTTGTTCAAAAATGCTGCGACTAAAAAAAGTTTCACCTGCACGCGCGTCGTTCGAACCAAGTCAGTGTTTGATTTCCTTGCGTGCAAGTCGTCGCAGGTTCGAATCCACGCCCGTGCATCGATTTTTTTGATGTCTCCGAATTGGCTGATTTTTTGCACGTATATGTAATCGACCATGGAGAATTTGATGGTGTTATCAGATTTTTTTTTAAAAATTTTTTTAGTGCCGAAAACAGGCAAAATATGTGAAAAAAGTGGAGTCGGGCTCACTTTTGGTGTTGGATGACCCCCCTACGGATCAAAATGAAATAAATGACCCATATACCATTAAAGTAGACCTATTAGGGCATGTTTTAAGACCATCTCCAAAAACTACGCTGGATCCTAGCATATTCAGAATCGGGTTCAAAAAAATTTTTTTTCTGTTTCAGCATGAAAACAATTTTTTCTCAAAAAACCGAGAGCGCCATTCGATTCCCCATGGTCGAAAACCTATACAACCGCGGAATTATAAAAAACCAAGCAAAATTGGATTTTTCCCACACGGTCAAAGTTTGAGACTTCTGAATCCCAGAAATCCAGAATCCTAGCACGAAAAAATCTGAAAAAATTATTTTTGGCATTCATGGACCTATGCCAACAACCTCTGAAAGTTTGAAGTCCTAATTCAAAAATTTTTTAAATTTTGTTCCCTGGCCTCCCTTATAAAGTGAAAAAATTAGCCAGACTGCGTCTTAAAAAAAAGGATGCATTTTTTTGTTTTGTTAATTTTTTTTGATGATGATGATGTTAAACAAAAAATTTGTTCTGATGCCGGTAATATAAAGCCCCCGAGGATTTATTCGACTCTATTCTTTTGAACGGCAAATTTAATTGCGCGCAACGGCTGCTGCGGCGGCTGCAGCAGCAGCAAATGGAGGGCGGCCATGACCAATTGGGGCAATCTTTGTTTGAACATTCTTTTGTGCTTTTACAAGCCCAAGTGCAACTGCTTTATCTACAGGAAGCTAAAAAAAGGGTACAGGTTATGGTAAATGTAAAATTTAGAAAATATGTTAATTACTTGTTTATGTGGAAAAACAGGTACATGACATTTGATACAACTTTGTGCTTCATTTGCAACAGAATTTTGTGAAGTCCATTTACGTTTACATTGTTGACATTGAAATTCACCATAACATTTTTTGCGACCTTGATATGGTGTTAATTCTTCATAAGGTGAATTAAAACGCTGTAAAATAATTTTTTTTACTGTAATGTTTTGAAATTCAATTTTTTGTTTGTTTCTTACCATTGGACAATCACTAATGTAATGACCGGTTTGATAACAGATATGACATTGATATCGAACTGGTGGAGCCTTTTTAGGACTGCATAAAAGTTCAGCAAATTGAGCAATTTCATCATTTGAAAAACCATCTTCCATTGCAACGGCGGAAGCTTTATTGTTATTTCGAATTGCAGGGGTAATTTGTTGAGATGAAATTGGGGGCATTGATGATGGCTTTCCATAATCTTCTGACTAAAAAGTTTAAAATGCATTTTTTGAAAAAGTTTTTAAAATTTATTATTTTCATACCTTATCAACAGAAGGAAGTTCAATATTTAATGGTGAAGTACCAAAAGATGGTGGGGGATGTGCAAAGCCATTGAAGGAAGAAGGTTTAAATTCCTTCATTGAGTTTGAAAGTGCCAAAAGTTCATAACTTCGAGGGGAATGTCCACTTAAGGATGATCCAAAGCTTGTACTATTTGGAACAGGCATTCCATTGATTGAGTCATCACAAAATCCTTGATCAAGAAACATTTTATGCAATTGATTAGCCAAGCATTGAACATTTGGGGCTGGACTTGCTAAGGGCGTACCAACTAATCCAGGGGAGCCATACCCAGAACTTGCACCACAATCAAAGACATCATTTGTTGATGATCCACCACTTAAGCGACGGGTTGTTTCTTCAGAATTTATTGGTCCTCGAAGAAATGAATCAAAGCAACTTTGTAAATTTTTTGTCGCTGATTGAGTATTATTGGCCTTGTTGGTAAGTTGTTCAGCGACATCAAGTGCAAGTCGGTCGTATTCAAACATTGTTGATATCCAAATAAATCTTTCTTTATTATTATTAATAATTTGATAAATTTATTTAATTGATGATAAAGTTTTGAAACAAAGAAGAAGAATTATTTTTCGATTTTTCAAAAAAAATAGTAATAATAATAAACGGAATGCAAAAATATGGAATCGACTAAGCACAATAGTGACTGTCGGGCCGCGACTTTATTATTGAAGAAGAAAAAATAATAATAATTAAAGATGGGAAAGTATTTTGGCGCTCAACTGAAAAATAAAACATCATTTTTATGCAAAAAAATAATATTATTATAGTTTTCTTTTGTAAAATCCCGCTGTTTTACAACAACAAAAATAATAACAATAAATAATCACGCGAACGTAAAGTTTTTACAAAACCACGACAAAATTGCAATTTCAAAAGTGGAGAGGGAAAAAAATCCAGAAAGGCGGAAGTTTAAAAAACAAATTCATTAAATTTCAAAATATTATTTTTTTTCATAAAAATAACAGCAAAAGAAGAATGAGGGCAAGTAGAGTAGACGATATAATTGGAAGCTATTAAACATTTAATTTGTTGAATGTTTATTTTTAAATAAAGAAGTTGATGCAAATTTAAGACGTTTAATTTATCAGAAAACTCAATAATTACCGCTTTTGAAAAAAAATGTGTCAAAAAAATTTATTTTAACAATGCTCTCGCAATCTGTGTTGTTAACTGCTGATCAACATTTTTTTTTTCAAAATTTCACCAATGGCAAATCATTGTTGTCAATTTTTTTTCTTACGTTCTTTCAGTTTCTTCTTGTTTTGAAGGTTGAAAGACAAGAGGTCTTTTCTTTTGTGTCGTCTCTTGGAAGACGAAAAAGTTTTTTTTGCTGCCGAAAAGCATACGTTATTGCAAATATATATGAAGAAGGAAGGATAACAGAAAAAAAGACTTTGTCTTGTTAGCATTAAAAAAAAGAAGTTATTTCGCAAAAAAAAAGTTTTTAGCTACGACGACCCATGTGGCATTGAACAGCTTGAGACTAAAAGTGAATGAGGTTCTTTCAAATTTTTTTGCGAATAATAAAGATATTTCTAAAGTGGGCATTAATATGGGCCTTCAAAAAATAACAGATTTATATTTCTTTTTTTTTTCGTTTTTTATCGGACTGTTTTTTTTAACGTCATTGATTTTGAGCGGATTGTTTTTTCCCTAGGTAAAAAAAAGAATTATATTTTTTCCCTCATGATTCGGTTTCCTATATATGATATAATTTTTTTTTTCATTCATCAGTTTTTAACATACACACATATATGGAGCGAGTTGCGTGGGCTTTCAATCAAATACAATATTGAAAAAAAAGGTATCATTCTGGTTGACAGTTCATGAAAGAAGAGAAAGAAAAAAAAACCTGCATTTTAGATAAAAAAAAATATATAGAAGAGAATAAATGATTGAAAAAAAACTTGCTCGAGATAAAATATTACTACGCATCATCAGCACAGAAAAAAATAATAAACGGTATTATTTTTCTAGATTAATATTTCTGCGCAAAAATAAAAGGGAGAGAAAGAGAGAAGAGCTCATTTATGGCAAGATTTAAACAAAATATATAAAAATGAAGTGTATGGCAATGAGCAAAAAGAGAATATATTTGTAATTGATTAAAGAATTATAAATAACAAATAGGTAAAAAAGATATTCCCAAGAGGTAACCAACTTTTTTTTCTTTCTATAACTTGAGAAAAGTTCTTCTTCGCCTTTTTTTCTGTCTTTCTTGATGACTTTCAGTAGTTGACAGAAATCAATCAAATAAAAACAGAAAAACAAAATAATACGCATTACAAAGCTTATATGAGAGAAACGGAACTTTCAAGGCATCTTGGCAACGTAATATCAAAACAAAAAAACTACAGTCAAGGAGAATACATTTCTCCCGAATGCAGAAAAAAAACAAAACCGATTCAATAACAAAAAACTGTTGTCAAGAAAAGCCAAACAATTCTGAAAACAAAGAGGCATAACCGAGGCAACAAGAAAAAAACAATACAAAACAATAAACATTTTACCATAGAATATGTTTTTTTTGTTTTACCATGTTTGAAACCGAAAGTGAAGACTCTTGAGCATCTGAAATGCAAAACGTTTTCTTGCTTCCGGTTTTTTTTGAAATTTTTTTCCACACTTTCAATAGGCTTACGTACATACTACTACAACTACTAGAACTACTCATTTTGCGTGCCGCAATGTCGCAAAAAATACCAGTGGAATAAAAGAAGAATAAACTTAAAGGCACCGCTTATGGGCCAGCACTTTCTTATTCATGCTCCAAGCTATTTTTGCGTGTCGCCTAAGGATGCGTATGGAAAAAAAAAGTATATAAAAAAGCAGCTCAAAATATTTTTTTTTGGATCTTATTCTTTTTTTTTTAAACATTAATTTTTGTACGTTGCATTTTAAAAGTATTAAAAACAAAAAAAAGAGATTTCTTTGTTTCTGAACAAAAAATCAAATATGCCTGAACAAACATAAAATTAGAAAAAAAAACAATAAAAAAAGAGAAAGAATAAAGGCAAAGATCTCAGTTCTTTTTGTCTTTCCCCCCATTTAATGACGAGAACAAAAAAGGGAATGACGGGAGTTTCAGGTTCGTCAATAAGAGCCACAAATAATTTAATACAATAATACAAGAGTGTAATTCAGATCGGTTGACATAAAAAGGCACTTAAAAAAAGGGAAACGTCCTCTCTTTCTCTCTGTTTTCAACCATTTTGGTCACCTATCAATAATTACTGAACGAAAAATATGGTTCAAAAATGATAATTGAATTCTTTGACAAATTTTTTCAAGTAAACTTTTGTTCAAAAATATAATAAATTTTTTAAACTGCTGACAATAATTTTGAAGGGAAAAAAAGAAACTTTTCTCATGTTTACGAGGTCCAAGAAAATTTCATGTTTTCTTTTTTGCAGCAAATAGTATTTTTTAGGGAAAAAAGAATTTCAATAAATTGGGGGTGTTTTCCCATTCTTGAAAAAAAATGTTTCGTTTTCAATGGCATGAAATAAAACTTTTTTTCCTTTTCTTCTTTTTTTCTCTTCTTTGTTCTTATCTGAAATAATCTTGGAAACGCATTAAAAAGAACTAAACTTTTTTTTGTATTTCAAGCATTTTTTGACAAGTGGAGAAAGCATGAATATAACAAAAAACAAGGCAACAACAACAGAATCATCATATCAAAAACGGAGATCAAAATAAATAAGAGAAGAGAGAAAAGTAGGCGCGTGATAATAATGAAGCCGCCTTTAGGATGATTTTTCCCTCTCTTTATAAGGACTTTAAATAATATTTTTGTGCTCCTACACCATCAAAAAATAGAAAAATGTAGAAATAACTGCCAATTTTACATTTACGACTTCTTGCTTTTCAAGGAAGAGAGTGCAATTGTTGGAAGCAAATCAAAGATATCAAAGATATAATTTATATGCACTTTCATGATGCCTTTCAGGCAGTTGCACAGAAGAAGTTTATTTTAAAATATCCAAAATAAAATTTGATTTTGTATAAAAAATTTTATTAAAATTCGTTTGCAATTAAGCTGGTGGAAGAGATAATTGAATTTATCTCATCGTCTTCTTCTTCTTCGAAAATCTTATTTATCTTTTTTTAAAAGCAGTGAAGCAATGAGTCGAAGTGCATTTCTTTCTTTTTTTTCGTGTTTTATTCTTTTTACTGATGCAACTACACAAATGCTGATGCTTCAGAACGTGTTACATCAACCTTTATTTTTCAGTGGTTTCAACCCAAAACAAAATTGAAAAACAAACTTTTTTGATTTGAAATGTATATAAACAATTTTTGAAATTCAAAAATATAAATAAAAATAAATTTTATTTAGAACATTTTTGTTTATAACAACTCGAGTCATTCGAGAAATAGGATTGACAAGGCCAAAACGACTTTCATGCCAAACATAAAAAAATATTTTTGTCTCCCTTTTTTTATTTTTTGTTTTCTTAATTTTGTGATCGTGGTTGAAAAAGGGGAAAAAAGAGAATAACCTCCAAAAATGAATGTTTTGATATATCTCTGAGACCGATTCTTCTCTCTTTCTTTTCACTTTCATTACCCGTTCCATCGTTCCAAAAAAACCTATTAGCCAAAAAAGACATAAATTTAAAAAAAAGTATTTATTTTTTTGGAAGATTTAAAACTTGAAAAAACAAGTTATAGCATGTTCGTGAATAAAAATAAATGCACATCAACAATAAAAAAGAATATGAAAAGAACGAGGCAAAAAATACTCTATTGCCAATCGAGTCAACGGAAGCAAAAAAAAAGAGAGAACTCGGAAATGTAAATGGCGGACACTTGCGCAAAGAGAAAAAGAAAAAAAGAAGAATAAAGTGTATGAGGGTGCTGCACTCGGGGATTGGTGGCAGTTAAAATGAGAGAGATTCTATTTGATTAAGACCGGTTTCATTCAACGCCAGGCAAGGTTACGCAAGGGGGCATGACTCGGAACATATCTTCTTGTCTTTTGACAGCAAAAATACATGTATTGAAAAAAAAATAAAGTGAGATAAAAACGAAAAAAAAAGAAAATAATAGCTGTTGAATGTTGATGAAGAAGATGATTGAAATCGAAACAGAACGGAACGTTATCAGCAATCTTGCAAAATGGTAACAAACAAAAAAAATATATACAACGATCAAGACGCTTTAGTGATGATGATTGCTCTAGAAAAAAAAAAGTTTCGAAAAAAAGGAAGAATCAGACCCTTCCCTTTTGCAGTTTTATGGTGATGTATTTATATCACCAAATAAAACTTTAGAAAGTATCAAAAAAAATAAGCCGCACCTCTCTATTAGGAACAGAAAAAAGAAAAAAAAATTATCAAAAAAAAATTAATTTTACACACAAGCGTGAAAAAAGGCGTTCTTCTAAACTTTTAAGAGGTAAACTAAAAAGTAACATATATTCAAGTTTTTCTTTTTGCAACTCGTAACCTTTATGTTTTATGTCATTGGAAAGAGAGAGAGAAAGAAAGAAAAAGGGCGTGAATGAATGTGTTAGACTGGCTCCATCATTTAAATGCGCCAATCGAATTGTTGCGCGACCTTGTTCAAGTTTTTGCTCAACCCCATCAAAAACAAACCGCACATATATTTTTTTTTCATTATTTGCATGCATTAAAAATAAATGAAAGAGAAAGTGAGAAACAGAATAGTTGTAACGAAATTAAATCATTATTTCTAATGACATTTTTGTTTAGAGTAAGGTATCGAAAAAGCAGTTTAACAGTTTGTTAAATGGCAATTTTTTTTATGTTTTTTGATTGATAGATTGATTTTAAAAAGCGAGAAGGGAGAAAAAATACTTAGAAGGTGTTCCACACCCTGCAAGAATAAGAGAAAAAAATATACATGTATAAACTTGATAAGCATTGATTCAGGAAAAAAGAAGGGAAAAATCATATAATTTTCTTATCGTGCATAAAAAAATGCTTGCGAGAATTTAAGCACACTCAAGTCCATAAAAGGAAAATGGAAAAAAACTAAAAACATAGAAACGTATTTTTTTCTATGAAAAATTCAAATATATTGTTGGGCCAGTATGAGTGATGATGGAATGTATAATTATTTATATTATTATTCAAAAACCAATTATTCAAGTGTAAATGCTGCTTGAATATGCCCTATAAATCTTGGTTGTTTTGATCTATGCGAAAATTTTTGAAAAAAAGGGGAAGCTACATTGTAAATGTGTGCTTTCTTGACATCCTTAAATCGGATTATAATAAAAAAGGTCAAAAAAAGCTTTTTTAAAATTTTACGCAATCTTTAAATGAATATTATTAAGCAATGAAAGAGGCAAAAAATATTTAAAATTTATTAAAAAGCGGAAGAAGATTTTACAATTTTTAGCCTTTTTTGAAAAAAGTAAATTTGAAGAATGAGGTTTAGGATTATGCGTAATAGAAGTATGCTTTAGTAACTTTTTTAAAAAAAGAAATTCTGTTTCTGTTTTTATTTTGAAAAAAAAGAAGACAATACCAAAGTCAAATAAAGTCAGGTTTTTTTTCCACAAAACAAAAGAAAACCGACCAATGGCATTGTTTTTAAAGGCCACGGAAAAAATAGAAGCAAGGTTATTCTTTTTTTTGTTCAGAAAAAAGCAATTTGAGACGTTTCAGCAAACATAAACTGAAAGTAAAGAAAACTGAGTTTTTTTTTGAAAAAAAGAATGAATTAAATTTAATACACTTGAACAGTCGATCTTGATTCAGGTGTCCTTAAAATTTGAGGTGTTATAGAAAAATTGCCAAAAATTTCATAAAAAAAAGACTTTTGGAATAAATGTCACCAAAATTTAAAATACTTTGATTCAAAGCAAAAAGCATCAAAAAACTCAACAAAATTAAAGTGGCATTTTCTAAACCATGAAATTTCTTCCACCCAAATAGCAAGAAAAGATTGAAAATTGAAGTTTTACAACTACTTTCTTATCTTTAAATAAATTCAAAAAAATAAATAGGTCGAAAATTTAATGAGAGTTTACTTTTTTTTGGCAACCGCCTTAGGGAAATTTTCCAGAAATAAATATTGGAGGCAAATGTTTGCATTTGTTTTATATAAAAAACGAATAAGAAAATGGATTCTTTTTTTCTTTGTTGAAACCAGGGCTATTAGCTGTCATTTGTTGGCAACATATGGAACTCAATAGTTTCCAATTTGATGAAGAAAAATGGAAGACAAAAAATTTCATATGGTTTTCGTTAAGAGTTTGGTGCCATTAGAAAGAAAACAAAGAAGAACTTACCCCAATGAATGGCATCCTAAATTGCAGTCATATAAAAGAAACGGTAGTTGTGGGGATTACGTCAAATAATCTTTTGGATGAATTAGTAGTTTAACAAATTTGTTAATCAACCTTTTGGCAATATGCCTCTTCTATTTATCTCATACATCAAAAAGAGAAAAAGTTTTCTTCTTTTTTTTACCAAACTGACGTGAATGAAGAAACGTGCAATATAATCTTAGACCAACCCTTGAGCCTCTTCTTCTTCTCCTTCTTCTTCTTTGAAGGACTAGGGCAAGGCTGTTTGGGAGGAACAAAAAAAGCCAATGTCAACATATTTTTCTCTCTTTTTTTTCTTTATTTTTTTACTCCCGATTTATACCCTTGTTGCCTGTTTCCGGCGTTTACGCCGCACTTTTGGTTTATTTTTCTTGCGCCCCTCTGGATCAACATTGAATTTTTGAGGAAAGACGCGCAGGAGAGAAATTGAACGGACGCTTTATTTCTTCTTTTTTCTTCTTCCTGAATGCAAAGGCCACAGGCAAATATAACCGAAAGACAAACAAAATAAAAGTTAGATGCTATTGTTCAAGTTGCGCTGCTTCCTTCTATCCTCCCCTCGATTTTTTTTGCGTAAAATAAAAGTTTTTACCCCTCTCACAGTTACTGGTGTTCAATTTTAAAAAAACATACTGCAAACAGACCTTTTTTTAATAATAAATATCTACTACCTAAATGTGAGTGTGAGCCCCATCCAACAGTCTTAATCGTTGAGGTTAACGAAAAGTTAAGAGATTGTTTGTGACAAAAAAAACACGCCCGTCAAATATTGACTAAAAATAAAAGTGATTTTTTTTTATTTTGCTTATGCTCAGGAAGAAGGAAAACAGAGAGCTAAAATTATCTTACCAGTTTATTTTTTAATGGCCTTTTTTCCTCTTTCTCTTTGCTATGTGATGACTTTTTTGTTTATTTTAAATTGTAACTCCAAATACAATGGCAAACCTTTTTTTTTCGAAATTGCAAAAAAAAATGAAAGCAAATTTCAGCTTATTGTTCCAAAAAAAATGTGAAATAAAAAAAAATAATATAAAAAAGGAGCAGATCATTTTTAGGTATAAACGTATGTGTGCTCAGGAGTAGTAATTTTTGGAGGGACAAAAGGGGGGACTTTTAGAACATTGTGAAAGGCAAATATAACAAAGTCGAAAAAAAATGATTTCTAAAAATTTGAAAGAAAAAATACAATAATCTAAAAAAATCTGATGAAATGGATTCATCAAATACTTTTAAAAAAACAACAAAAAATAGAAAAAGAATATCTGGAAGAAGAAAAAGGGGGAAGATCTAATTGCGATTTGAGCGGAGAGATAACGTAACATTGTTTTTCTGTGTGAGCATTTATCAAAAAAACAAGTATCATCTCGATTTTTTTTAGGGAAACATAGATAATAATAATTCTAACAATGAATTGTAATAAAAAGTGAAAATCGATATAAAAAACAATATTATTACTGAATCTTCTTTTTTATTTCTTTTTTTCGTAACAAAAACAATAAATTGTATAACTAAAAATGAAAAAATTGTTGGAAACATAAATACAATAGGCGCTTATTTTCATTTTTTGCATGCTTTTTTGTTATTTCTTTTTTTTTCTTCTGACATTTTATCATACAATATTTTTATAAATAAAGAAAATGATTAATCAGTGCCTCCATGGAATAACAATTCTTGAGAAATTGTATCAAAGGGAACAATATTGAATAATCTCATAAGTTGGTAATTTTCTTGCAATGCTGAAGCTGCCGATACAATACCAGAAATTGAAAGGAGAACATTTCCAAAGCGTTCTAAAAAGAAATGACTTTTTGAAAATCGTATTCTTGATTTTTATAGATTGAAGAAACCCTTATCAATTTGTCAAGTTCCAGAGATAAAAAACTATAAACAATAAATGAATGTATCGGTAACAGGAAAATGCAGGTGCGAAAACACCAAGTGAGAGGCGCAAAAACCTGGTGAGAGATGCAGAACCTGGTGAGAGGTGAAAAAACGGATAAACATAATTTCTTATCATTTGTAAGTTTTTGATTAAATGTCTGTGCTTTTGTCACCCCTCACCGGCAAACCGCGTTTTCTTGGTACTCACAATTTTAAACTTTACCCCAGATTTTCTCTCATTGACATTTTTCAATTTAAGCAACAAAAAATGTTAAGCTTTTTTTCCTTTACTAAGAAACATTAATTTTTTTCTAGAAATTTTTAAAAAATTTTTCTCATCGTTATAAATTAAAAACGAATTCATTTTCTTTTTGATTTACTCACCCGCGTAATTCTCCATTTCAATAGATTGGTAAAAAGCAAATAATGCATTAATCGCTTGGTTTCTGCTTTTTGTTATTAATTGAGTTACGTAACTTCCAACGCTTTGTTTTCCTGAAAAGAAAAAAACGTATTCTTTTAAAATTCGTTACTTAATTGAAGTGACATGACATAAATATGGCTACAGTACTCGTTAAAAAGGCAATTGTTTAAAAAAGCAACTGATTACCATATTTAAGCAAATCTATTAAAAAATAAATAAAAAATGAAATCACTTTCTTCAGTGAGTAGATTCTCATAAGAATCTTCTCCTTCATTCCGAAATAACATGATTAATTTTAAAACTGCAAATTCTTCATTTGTTAATTTCATTTGTCTCATTGGCATTGCAACTTCATCAATACATCGAGCGGTCATAATATTATACAATTTTTCTTGTCTCCATCGGCGTCCTTCTGATACCATTTTCTGTAGCTTCTAATGTTTAAACGGATTTCAAATAAATTACCGTAATACCTGTTTTTCGACGGGTAAAGCACTAACAAATCTTGGCATACACGATTCATTCGGAAACAACCAAACATCATTCAAATCACTTTTTGCTGTATGATAACAAGATTCTAAAACAATATGAAATATTGCGAATTTTCGAAGAAGCTTTGTTTGAACAGGAACAGGTAAGCGTTGAAAATTTGGAAGTAAATTTGCCCATTGAATCATCGCATAAAGTTCTTCTGAGGTGATACTCGCCATATCCGTCATTGACATCATTCGAAGTCCATCAGCATAATATTCATCATTTGCCTAAAAAAGGAAATTGAATGAGTTTATGCAAAACAATATAAAATTTACTTGTCGAAATTTTGCTGTTCCATTTGCAATTGATAATAATTTTGCTTCATGTTGTACACGAAATTTGTCCAATTTTTTTATTCTTACTTCTTGATCAGATTTTAGCAGGTAATTCATAAGATCTAATTCTGGTTTATTATTTAATGAATGCCCTATCAAGTTCTCAGGTAAGGATTTAGAAGTCGTCGGTGGACTATTATCCTTTTTACCAAACATGTCTCGATGTGGATGCAATGCTGAAGATTACAGTCATATCAGATTAAAGACACAAATAATTATCATACCACTTTGTTTCATTCCAACTGCAAAACATTTTTTAAGCCGACAAGCTCTGCAAGATTGTCTGCCTGTTCTTTGAGTAATGTCACATGAATTATCTTTTTCACAAAAATAAGCCCGTTTTTTAATTATCGCTCTACAAAAAAACCTTTAAAAAGTTTTAAGCAAAAACAGTTTTTTTACCTTCGAAAAAAGCTTTTACACCCTAAACAACAATTAACATTATAGTGATGTCCTGTGGTACCCGTATCACTACAAACAGCACAACAAGTTGCTACCATTTTATCCGTATTTTTAAAAAATCCACTTTCATAAAATTAAAATTCACAAATTGTTTAAACTGAGACTAAAAATAATTTTGAAATCCGCAAAGAAAAGGGTTCTTCAAATGAGAAATGGCAAAAATATGATGCACTATAAGAATTAAATACGAGAAAAAAAAGACTGATCATAGAGTAAAATGAAAGTCATCAGCATTAAAGAAAGCAGCAAAAATATGTACGTACGTTTTTCTCTCTTTTAATGCACACAACATTAGTGAGCATTGTGTGCTCGATGATTCGGTTTGCAAATAACAACCATGCGGATGGGATCATTGATAAAATATTGTTGAAATTTGCTATTTGAATTTGTTCAGTGTTTTTTCGTACTTTTACTTTTTTAATTTACACTTTTAAAATATTACAAATTGATACGTCTGATTTTTTAAAGAATATCTTCATATTGATGGAATTATTTTTCTTTCTGGTTTGAGAAAATATACTTAAAAATTTGATATCAATCTATCATCGATGTAACATTATAAAAGATGTTTCATGAAAGCGTTTATGCTTGAACATTTGTAAAAAAGTTGAATAACAATATATGTATATACATTAAGTCACATTTTGAAATAAACAATTATAAAAGGGTAACAATATAAAGTTAAAAGGAATTTGTTCAAAATTATTTTTTTTGTATAAATTGATTATATCCGTAATTCAAATTCTTTTTAATCGAAAACATAAAATAAAACATGTTTTTTCCATTATAAAATACAAACAAAATTTTTTTTGTAATTATTTTGAAATATTATCCGTTAAGCCCTGGCAATAATTATTGGATTGAAAGATGTCCATTTCTTTAAAATTTAGAAATTCATCAAAAATTTCTTTCATTCTTATTTCAGTTGTCTAAAATATATTTTCCTCTTATTTGAATGCCAAATTAACAGAAGGTACTTACTCTTTTTTTGCTTTGCCGTTGTGTTTTCCAAAAGCGTATAAAACCTTCAAATCGAACTGAACCATCTGGAATTTGACCAAATGCAAGTCGGACATCAGAAAGTAACAGTCGAAGCTGAAATGTTATAATTTTTTAATAAATAACTTTTAAATTATTGATTTATTTAAACTTACTGAATTTGCATCTCCATCATGAAGTTTTGTAAAATTTAAACGATGATAAACTGCATAATAAAACATTTCAATACATTTTTGTGACAAACGGATCGTTTGTTCTGAATCTGAGCACATTGTATTTCGAATATACTTGTGATCATTTTGAATCGATTGCAGAGTTGCCATAATAGCATTTAATTGCAGGTTACATGATGGTGAAGTATTTCCTGTTCCGGTTGAACTGCCAATATTATTTGAAAGTGTGTATAAACTTAATGGATGCGGGGGCATTTGATACATTCCCATTGAAGCTGAGATTGGTAATTGCTCAACAAAAGCATGCTGATTTATTGGAAAGCACATACATGTGCCAGGTTGTTGCTTTGTACCATAAAATTTCTTTGCTTCCGAAACAAATCGATAAAGAACTTTTGGAGAAGTTACAAATGCGATAACATGTTCAAAGAATGAATTAACATAAAGTATACCAAGCATATTGCAGATATCCAAAAGCCATGCTAGATCATCTTCATATTGTGGTGCAGATATACTATCACCCCATGTCTTTCTATCATTTTCTGACATTCTTTGAGATTTAATTGCAAGAATTCCAACTCGATAAGCATTAAGTAATCTGAATAATCGATTATCCCCTGCAGGAATTGGTCGCATATAATCATGTGAATTCATGACTGTATTTCTTTGGGAATTCGGATAATTGTTGTAAGGCACTGAAGGTGGTAAGGCATTAACGAGATTTGAGCAAGATGGTTGATTCGGACTTGGCATAGATCTTTGTGAACGACATGCAGGAGAATTCCTTTGTGGATAATATGGATTATAAGATGGTACTGTAGGTGGATTTGCCGGGTAGTATGAAAAGCTTGTATCAAGATTATACGGATATGGTACTTGATTTTGTGGAAGTAAATTTGGAGCTGAATGACTTGGATGTAAAGGAGCTGGATACTGTGGCATATTATGCATTTGTTGCTGTTGCTGCTGCGGATACATAAATGGTGGAGCATATCTTTGATATTGTTCACATCCATTCCCTAATAATTGATATTGAGCTTGAAGAGCTTGCATATCTCGTTGTGGTAAAAATGATGCAGCCCCAGATTCCTTTGATTCATAAAGTTCATGCCAATATTTTGCAACTTGAAATAAAGCTTGACTACTAAATCCAGAATGTTCATTACCAATTTTTTCCAGCACCACACAAGCTTCTTCAGTTATTTCAAGATCAAATTCTCGACATTGCCGCAAGCGATGGTTGACTTCATTTGGAGTTAAGAGATGCGCTTTATACAATGCACTAACAGCTAATAATGCACCTTGATGAATAATTTCTTGATCAGCTCGATGACTGGCTTTATCAGCTAAGCTTGCAACTTCTGAGGCTGTAAAATGGCGAGGCCATGTTCTTCTGACATGTTCTAATGCCTGTTTTCCAATATCCAAAGCTTGAGTTTGTAACCATCCAACGTTATATCCAAAATGTGAACGATTTTTCCAATTTCTTACTGTAAGATTGTGCACTCCAACTGCATACATTCCAATAAGAAAAGAGCACATGTAAAGATTTCGATGAATTCGAGCCATTGCATTCATATTTCCAAAATTATTATTGTTAAACATAATATTGTTATTATTTCCGCCACCTTCTTGATGAATTTCATTTGCTAAATCAGTGTAAAAATGTGCCAAGGCTTCTGTTGCATGTGGGGTTACTTGATTTTGACATGTTCGATTCAAGGGTCGAATAGAATCCAGCAAACTTGGAATATTCTTTGGATTTTTAGTATTAATACTTGAAGTTGAAGCATTTACAGAATGCAAATTATTTACAGGATGCTTGTTTTCATTAGCTTTTTCCATTTGTTCTTCTGTAACATTTGATTTTTCTCCTTTTGCATCCTTCTTTCTCCAAGGATAAATTGGACGTTTTCCTTCTACAGTATGTTCACGGTAAATTGGATCACGTTCTAAGAAATATGCAGCATTTGATTCATGATCATCATACATTCGATGAGTTGTTGGATCAAGAAGTTTATCCAATACAAGCCCCAATCCACTTATATCATCTTTAAATTGTACAATTAATGCAAAAGCAAGTGTTCGACGTTGTTTTCGGAAGCATTCAAAAAGCATTGGATAATCTTCTTCAACATATGAAAGTTTCATATCTAAACAGCTTAGGGCAACTTGATAACCAAGTTCATTATCACTTGCATCACGTTGTAATGTTTCACCATATTGTTTAACAAGTTTTCCATTAATTGTTAAAGCTTCAACAATAAATAATGAAAGCATTGTTGGAGGTAAAATATCTGTATTTGTTTGCCGACATCGATTGATTGTTGCCATAGCAATTTTTCTGAGATAATGAGTGTCTTCATTTGATAGATTTACAGTTCTTAAAGCTTCAACAATTTCACCTTCCAAATAATTGAGATATACTTCCAATTGATGAGTTGGAGCAGCATATCGTTGAAGGGATAATGCAATTGTACCAATTTCGAGGGCAATTTTATGTGCATCATGTACAGTAATTATTTGATCATTAACTTCATATTTTTCATTATCACCAAATCCATTAAGTAAAATTCGAATAAGTCGATATGCCCGTTCTAAGAATTCAACCGCAGTTTTTGTTGTTGATAAGGCAGATTGTCGAGGAAGTTGTAGCTCAACTTTCTGTGGACAAGTTTCCATTTGACGAACTAATAAAACCCCAGAAAACATGGCTCTTTTATTCTTTCTCTAAAGTTTAAATAAAATTTTATATTTGATTTGAATCAAATAAAAAATAATTACCGATCCACTTGATGATGAAGCTTCATCCGCTGCAGATGTGCATTCAATAGGTTTATTTTCATATGCCATTCCTTCATAAAAACAATTTGGAACATTTTGTAGCATATCTTTTGCTAGCTTTATTGCCATAAATGCTGCTTCAGCAGGATATCCATGATGTGCAAGTGAATCACATGCATCAAATCGAATATGAAATAATTCACGTTCTGAATGAGTAAGTGCAAAAAATTCATCCAATTCTAATTCATGCTTTTCTTTCCTGCAAAAAATAATAAAATTAAATTTTAAATGCTTTTTTTATCACACTTTTGTACCTTTGATTATTATCAACATATTCATCATGTAAAGAATCTTCTCCACCACTGTAATCTACAGTACCCGCGGAACCACTACCAGAATTTTGATTTGATACTGTTTGACGATTTGCATGATTATTCTTTGATCGTCTCTTCTTTTTCTTTGATTTTTGTCGTCTTGTTGTTGAATCTTCCATCTTTGGAACATCCCATAGAATTGCAGTTGTAACAGAAAGATTCTTAATTTCAAAAAAGAAATTCTTCTTTGGCTTTTCCAGCAATGGAATATTTGGACAAACATCAATATAATCAGAAGTTGGAGTGAAGCAAGTTGCAGTTAATGGAACACATTTTAACTCAAAACTATGAAAATCAACTTGACATGCCTCCAAAGCCGAATAAAACCCAGGGAAAAATTCAGGTGTAAAACTTGCAGTTCGAGTTGTTAAAAAATTTCCTTCTGAATTTACCATCATTTTCATTTGATGATGCTAAAAATATATTTTTATTCTATCATTGATAATTTGATTATCATATAATAAACATACTGGATCAGCTTTATTAATAGAATGCCAAATTTTATGAACTGCTTGTTTATGATAAAATTGAAGGAGCCAAGTAAGACGTTCTTTTTCATATAAATTTAATTTTGGATTTAAAGCTGCAATTTTCCATAATCTTACAATTTCATCAAAAAGTGCTGCAGCTTGATAAAGCATTTGAATAAATGAATTTGGTTGTAAAGCCCGATTATTCTTTGATGGACTTAATTGCATATGCCATTTTCCACTTTCGAGAAGTTTAGCTTGATACCACCAAAGTATAATCTAAAATTGAAAATAATGTATTATTTCAATTTTTACATTGTATAATATAATACTTGATCAAAAGCAATACAATCTGCAGTAATCATATGAAGTAAATGTGTTGCATTTTCATCTTGTCGATTAAACATTTCATAGACAATTCCAAAAAAATTCCATAATGCAATTGGTTGCTTTGATTTTAGAACAGCTTGTCGAATTTTATATTCACATGCAACGGGAGGTTGTGGTTCATTATGTAACATTTGAACATCACTACTACAAAATTAAATTGGGGTAAGTTTTTATTCAAATTTTTTTTTAAATGTTGCTTACCAAGTTGTATGACCATTCTTTGGTTTAATAAATTTTATAAGAATTGCAGTAATTTTGTGATGAATTGATCGTTCATTTAAACTCCAAATTGGAATAGATTGATGTCCACCATCTGTTGGATCAGGGGCACCTTTTAACATACTTGCTTCACTTCGAGGATCACGAAGTTCATCAATATATTTTTGTGCAACAGTTATATAATGAATTGGTAAAGCATTCATACAAAATTGAATTAACTTTTTAAGTTGTTCTTCATTCAAGTCATTCACAGAATCAAACATTGTTACCCGGTATTGTACAGAATCTTTTTTATAAATTCGATAAAGGCATGTTGCAACAACATGATGACACCAATTTGATTGTCCACATGTACATTTTGTTGAAGTAATTCGTTGCCGATCAACACATATTGTAACATAATAAGTTGAATTATTTGCATAATAGCATACTTCATTCAAAGCAGATTTTTGATTTGTTTTTGGTTTTATTTCATCCAAATAACTTCGTTCAACTGTTGCATTGACAAGATATCCAATTTGTATTACATTTTTAACCAAATTACTGTTGTATATTTGTTCACCACCTTCAAATAATGTTGTTGTACCATTTGCAAGACAACTGTAATTCAAAAAAAATAGTTAAATTTTAAACTGCAAAAACTATTATTTTTTTACCTATATAATTGAATATCTTTTACATCTTGTGGAAATGAATGTCCAATAATAAGCTTAAATATATCTTCTGGGATGGCTTTTGTACTTTTTTTACCAACAAAATCTTCAAGATATTGAACCTTCTTTCCCTCATCCAAGGATAAATCATTTAACCGCTTTTTCAGCTCTTTTTCATGCATAATTGATTGATAATGTGCTTCAAGCTGATCAAATGAAAGCGATTTGGCAGTTACAAATCCGCTAATTAAATCCAATCTTAATGGTACATTTGATGTAGGAAGTTGCATCTTTTTTACTGGATAACCTGAATTTTTTATTTATAATTTTGTTAGAACTTTGTCTTATTTGAGTTAGAGGTTTACCTTTTGGTTGTGGTTGCCATTCATGCCAATATTTTAATGTTGAACATGATTGTTCACTTTCCGCATTACTTGATTGATCAGTATCCTCAAAGATATCCTCTGATGAAGAAAGTTCAATAAGATCGTCATTTCCAGGATCATCGTACATTTTAATGTCTTAAAAAATAATTAAAGGTTAAGAAAAGATCGAAACAAATTTTTTTACACATTTCTGAAATAAAAAATGACACGTTTTTTTGTATCATCTAGGTCAAGTTTATTTTATAGTTTCTATAAGAAAATTATTTAAAAAAAAAACATCTTATGGCAATTTATTTTTCTACCCTTTTTTTCTCTATTATTGATTTAATTTCATTTACCGCGCAATCAAAAAAAAGAAGAATCAGTCGTCTAATAAACGGCAAAGCGCCAGTTCAGTCCTCTGTCATTGTACTGGTGTTGCCATTCTTCGTAGCCCTAAATCTTGACCTCGACCTGGTTTACAATCGACAACAGCCCAGTATAAAACCTTTATTTTTTAAAGGCGTTTACTTTTTAAAATTTATTTTGTCTTTTTTGTTGCTTAATCAAAGAAAAAGAACGCATTTTTAAATAAATGATATTGCGCGAATACCGTAATCTTTTGAAGGGTTAATTAAAGAACGCCATAAAATCTTTCTTTCTATATTTTGGACTTACTTTTTTAAAATACGAAATAATTTACAATTGGTTATTTAACAGATTATTACTACAGGACATTGTATATTTCAACTGTCAAAAAAATTTAAAACGTAATAAAAAATAAAGTTCTGAAAAAAAATTTACAACTTTTTTTTCGAAGAAAAATAACAAAAAATGAACACAGGTGTTCTTTTGCCGGGCACGCAACAACACGAAAATTATTTTTACGTTGTTGAAAAAAAAGAAAAATGAAAATGAGAAACAACAAAAACATGCTTTATCAGTGAGAAAAAAATATAATAGAAGAAGAATACCATTTCATTTAAGTAGCGCTTAAAATATTCTTGAATAAAATTTTATGGTAATGTACAGATGAAAAACGATATTGCTGAATTTCTTTTTAGACGTAGACACATTCAGCAATGGTAACAACAGTAATAATTTGTACAAAGAAAAAATGTAAAAAAAGCATTTTAAAAAGATCAAAGAGTTTGCGTTTTAAAAAACAATCAATTGTAAAAAAAGTATTTCGGTTAAAAAAGGTTTTCAATGCAGAAAAATGAAAAAAAAGAATGATAAAAAATAGAAGAAAAAGGAACAAAGATTTTTTAAAATTTGTAAATATTAAATTTTTAAATAAAAATTGTGCATCTTTAAAATTATCGTTTTTTAAGAAAGTAAAGAAAACCCAGGGTAATGGTCACTTTTTTAAAATTTTAACATATAAGGCATGCAAAAAAAAGGAAGCAGCACAAAGAAAATCGGACTCCTCGGGTGAGCACGCAGCGGCGCGAACCTCTGCGAAATTTTGTCCACTTTTTTTTATTCAGTCTGTCGCGTTAGTTGTCGCATCGCTCGCAACCAGCTGGTTATGTGCGTGCTTGCTGCTGCTGCTACCGCTGAGGGGCTTGGTCTGCTGCTTTTGAAATGAGCTCTTTGATGACGGAAAGAGCGATGTACCCAGCATTGAAATGAAGAAAAAAACGGACATCTGCCAAAATATAGAAGAAAAAAAAAGCAAGGCTATGCGGGACACAAAAAAATTTTTAGTTCAGCCGCAAAATTTTTTTTTCAATAAACGCTTAAATAAAAGAATAGATAGATAGAGATATCTCGATGACACTAATGGTACTAAAATATTGGGTAAAAATGGGTTTGATGTTTAAATTAAACCAGAGAACATCTTCTTATCTTTTCACCAGACACGTCAAAAAGATGATGGTAAACATTAAAGAAGGTCTTAGGTAATACTAAAATTGTTTAATTACGGTTGCAAAATATTATTAAAGCCCAAAACTATAAGAATGACATAATTAATTTTGTTTTATAAACCTACATTTCAAGAAATCTTTCTTAATAATATTAACAAAAACAACAAATAACTTTATTATCCCTTTTTATCCTTTTTTTTCAGTAATTGTTTCCGAAATTTACTCTCTGAACACCGAAAATGACTTTAATTTTATGTCGCTCACTTTTATTTTGTACAAAGATTATAAAAGATTACTTCGTTTTTACGTTATTTTCTTTTTTTTAAAAACAGTGGAAGAAAAAGAGCCATTGTGACCAGTGACAGTGCAGTGGTCAGCAAAAAAAACTTTGGCACTCAAGTTAAAAGAAATTTCTTCTGGCCAAAAAAGGAAATGTTTGGTTCGTGCAAAGGCGTGCCGCCATCGTTAAACAACAAAAAAACGCTTAAAAAGATTCTTTTTTCCAAAAAAATAAAATATTTTCTTCTGTTAAAATGCAGCAAATGAAAAAAAATCTACTGTAACACGCATTTTTTTCAAAGAAAAAACAAATATCCATAAAAAAAACTTTTATGACCCTGTGTACAGTTTTTAAAACGAAATATACTGTAGAAAGTCATGAAAAAAAAGCGTGAGAAAAGTTAATTTAAAACAAAGGTAAAAAAACATGGAAAGAAACACGGTACAAAGAAAGCTATAAAAAAATTTATGAAAGCAGTGTTCATTTTTTTTCTAAAAAAGGGATTATAAATAGCCAACTAAAAAAGTTTCATAATATTAAAAAAAAAATGTATTCAAAATTATTTTGAAATTTTTATTAATAACAAAAGTTTGTTTCCTTTTTGGTAGATAATTCCATTATGGAAAATGACTCTTTTCATGAAAAATTGAGTTTAATATAATTTAAAATTAATTCTTTAACCGTATTACTAATGGATATTTAAAGTGGTTTAATTTTCAATGTTTGTAAAACTTTTTTTTCAAAAGGTTAAGAAAAAAATACATTTCTTAACTTGACCAAATTACTGAAAAAAAGTAAAGAAAAAGCACCTTTACTTTGAAAAAAATACACCTTTAATCGTTTCATAAAAAAGTTGTTTGTCAAATTTTACCTAACCTTACCTTTTTTCCTCAAAAGTTGTTTAATTTGTTAAAAAAAAGTTAAATACAAATATCTTTTTTTAAAGATGCTTTTTATTTCCGCTTTTTTTAAATCGGTGATTGTTTTCATATGGTTTTTGCTTTTATGCCTGCCCTTTTTTGTGTGTGATATTTTTGTAAAAGCAAAGAAAATCCTAAAGAAGAAAAAAGCATGAAAATTCTTTTTTGATTTTCAAGACGCTGACAATAATGTTTGCACAAAATGAGTCACGTCCACCAAGTCTTGATCATACAGCACAACAAAATTTCTTCTTTTTTTTCTTCTTCTTCTGAGTGAAAAATTTGTTCCTTTACTACTATTATTACTTTTCAACACTTTTTTGCTTTAGTTTTTTCTCTATGCGCAGTCTCAAAAAAAACAAATGAATCTATTTTTTTTATTTTAAAGAAGTTCATCCTTGTAATTGTTGACGTCGGAAGCATCCTCAAAAATTTGTTTGTTTTAATCAACTAAATTTTTTAACTCAATTTTCTTTCCATTTTTTATTGCATTTTTTAGGTTATTTTTTTAGTATGTAGAATGTCGAAGGTAGAATGGATAAAAAAAAGACTGGTTTCAAATTTCTGTGAATATTAATGAATAATAAGAATTTGGAAATCCTAAAATAAATTACACCTGTCCATTTTTTACTGTAATTCTAATTCTGGCATTAACAAAAAATAAAGTGAAAAATACGGTGAAGTCAATCTTTCTTTGTAGAATGAGGCATCCGATGTAGAAATTGATTGAGTCAAAAAAAAATAGTACAGTCACTTATAGAAAAAAGTGATAATAGTGGGGGCGAATATCTTTTACATTTTTTGATTGTAAACAAAGCAAATTTTTAACAACATCGATAAGGTGAGGCCCTTTCCCTTATTTAGCTTTCTCTCCCTCCCTTTCATCTTCATTGATTTCTTGCAAGCTTTTTTTTCAATGATTCATCAATGCAAACCATGTTTTTCCTCTTTTTCATCACCACCACCATCGTCGATGGATGATGATTCAAAAATATCCATTATTTCTTTCAAATTCTTTTTTTTTCACCTCAGAGTCTCGTACACTTTTTAATATTTTCACCCTTATTTGTTTGAATTGATTTCCTTTTTTTTAACTTAGAAATTTTCATCATTTTTTTCTCAAATTTAAATAGATGACATTATACTATTCTCTTCTTCTTTTTTCTTGAGAAATGCTTTTCTTTTCGGCAAAACAAAACAGAAAAATTTCGCGTAAACCAATATAATAAATATATATATATATATTCGTTGACCGTGGGCATTTTATTTTGACGCTAAAAAAGGTGATGCTTGCTTGAATGTTTGCATTTTGTTTTTGTTCCCCCCTTCTTTGGACGGCGTAGCTTTTTAGTTTGATTTTGCATGCGCATAAAGTATGCGAATTTGATGACGATCCTTTTTTATTATTTCTTTAAAGGTGACCATTGGGTACTTTTTTTCCTTCATCATTTTCCTTTTTCTTCTGATTTTTACTTTTCTTCTTCATTTAAAAAAAGCTTTCAATTTTCTTGTTCCCATAATCTTCAGAAATTTTAGCATAATCAATGTATTCTTTTTTGCTTTCTTTCCTTATCAGAAGTTTTTATGTGATATTTTAGCGCTTTTTTGCATTTGTTGTTGAAAAAAAGCTTTTATTCTTTTTCCTTTTTTTCTCATTGCTTTACAATTTTTAGTAACAACAATGAAAAAAACTATTTATTTAATATTTTTTGTAACGTCCATTTTGGCTCAAAGCATTGACTATGATGCCAATCCAAGATATCAGCAGCCACAACCTCAGCAACAACAAGGATATGGTCAAAATCAAAATTACAACAGCAATAATCCAAATTATAATAGTAATAATTATAATCAACAACAATCACAAAATGGTTTATACAATTTAGCCCAACAAGCTGGGCAAAGATTGTTAAATAATACTTTATTAAATCAAGCTGTTGGTGTTGTAAGAATCTTTTATTGCATTTGAAACAGTAAAAGATCTTTTGTATTTTTTAGGTAAATAAAGGCCTTGGAATGTTTAATAATCAAACTTCTCAAACTATGATGCCTGGAATGCAAGGTGTCCCCCCAACTACATCTGGTGTAAGAATAAAAGTTCAACTTCAAAATTATATTGATCAAGGCTATAAATTATCGGATACTCAACTTTGTGTTTGTCCTCAAGGACAAAGTTATGAAAGTTGCATGCATAATAGTCCTGCAAGAGCTGGTTACACTTGCCTCTTTTCATTTATGGTTTTAATTAATTCTGCAGAGTATGATAATAGAATTTTTACTTTAAAAACAATCCAATTTTTTTTATTTTAGTTCTCAGCTTCGATATGATGCTACTTCATTTTTGAGAATTGACAACAATTATGGCGTTAACCAAAATGAACGTAATGAATTTCAACGGACTTTTGAATTTATTGTTCAAGAAAGACCTGTAAATTTGTTTTTCATAAAATTCAAAAATTTATAGCCTTTTTTCAGAGAGGAATTACTGTAATTGTAAATCATATGGGGGCTGTTATTGATGGGTTTACTGGAAATATAAATGCTTCCAACACTGTTGTTCCAGTTGATCGATTTACCATTCCCTTAGAGGATAATACAGTATATGGAAATCCAATTACGAAATCTGCTGTTGGTGATTATCTTCAAACCCAGCTTACAGTCAGTTACACCATCTCATGCTCAAATAATTCTCGATATGGTCCTGCTTGTAATTATGATTGTACAACATCAAGTGTGTCTAGTCAAAATGCAATTTGTAAAGATACTGAAACCGGATACTTCAGTGTTTGTCGATGGCAAAATTCTGCAGTAGTAACTGATTGTCAAAATTGCCCTTGGGGAATAAAAGATGATGCATATTGTCAAAATGAAAATGGTGGCCTTCTTGATACTCATAATGCTGGTGTTGTATCATCTGATTGGAAAACTGCAACAATTGTTTTGGCCGTTATTGCGGGAGTTTTATTCATCTTTTTGGCAATTGCTTTGATTGTAAGCATTTGCATTCAAAGAAGAAACCGAGCTGCCGCAAATGTCAATGAAGTTCCACCTGGATATACTCGAAGAAACAATGAACTTCGTGGAGGACATGTTGGAAATCCTGAAGCAACACCATTAAATGCCCCAAATACTCGAGCCCCTATTCCATCACCCCGAAATCAACCACCTCCATTAAATTCTCGTCCAAACAGTACGTTCAACAATTTTTGAAGCTTAATTTTAAAATAAAATCATTTTTAGAATCAGCATTGCGAACTCCAGCATATCAATATCCACCTGCTGCACATCTTGGTGGCGTTGATTCTTTGAATGAAACTCTTAACAGCAGTTTTGCTGGCAGTCAAGTTCCTGGAAATGTTAGTCGCTCTGCTGATGTATAATTTGTTTTGTGTTTTTCATAAATTTTTTTCGAAAAACTTTTTGTTCCTGCCACCAATTTAAAAAAACACCGTCCATTATTTCGGCATTGTTTTTGTTATACTTTCTTTTTAAAAATACTAAAACAAACCCCCCAACTACCAAAACATGGGAGATCTCATTGCGCATTATATGTTTTAATCCTTCAATTTAAAAAGAAAACGCAATTCATTTTTTATCATTTTTAACTTAATTCTTTTTTTTTGATATAATTTTTTATTGTTGTAAATAATTATTATTAAAATAATACTATTCGTTCTTTCTTGTTATAATTTAAAATAAAGATATGCTTTTTTAATATTATCATCAAAATTGAAGATTTCAAAAAAGTTGCAAAAGAAGAAAAAAACAAAACAAAACAACGAAACAATGAGAAGTGGGAGGAAAGGTTTGCAAGCGGTTATGCTCCGTTCTTCTTTTTCTTTCTTTCCTTTCCTTTGCTTAAAGTTTATTCTTTCAAGGTCCGCCTCCGATCGGGAGTCAAATCAATCAATATAGCCGTGAGCAGCTGTAAGCAAGGATTTTCTCCCATCTCTCTTTTGCTTTAATTTAGTCGGAAACAAATAATCAGCTTTTAGAAAAAAAATTTATCTTCCATCTCACGTTTTGTATTTTTTTTTATTAATTTTCTGTAAAAAATATGTCTGTCTTATCTGCTGCTCGAGGAGTTACGCAAGTTATGCATCGATGTGAATCGGCCAAAGAGAATGGATTTCTTGGTCTGTCTGAAATAATTTCTTTGGCACTAAGGTTTCATTTTTGTGATTTTAGATCTTTCTTCATGTGATCTCATGTATGTTGCGGATGCTCTTTATATGGTATTAAAAGGTTATAGTGTTACGAAATGCAGTTTATCCCATAATGCATTAAAGAAATTTCCTTCAAAAATGATTACAAAATTTCCTGACATGATTCGTATGTCATCATTTTTAAAAGATCTTATAATTAATTTTTTATAGAATTTAGTATTGCCTCTAATGCTGTAACAGAATTACCAGAAGATATTTCTAATTGGAAATTAAAAGCGTTAAATTTAGCAAGCAACAAATTTGCCACAATCCCTGAAGCTATTTATCGAATGACAGATCTTCAAGTGATTGACTTATCAGATAATGAAATTGAAAGTAAGGGGTTTTTTAGAAATTTTTTTGTGCGTGGTTTTTTACATTTAAGATTCTTTCAGATATTGATATCAAAAGATTAATTTCATCTTTGCCAAATTTAAAATTACTCAAAATCTCAAATAATCCATTACCGGTAAAACATTTACAAGAAATTCTTGGACTTCAAACAAAAACTTTACAAATAAAATACGTTGTTAGTGAAACGGAGTAATTAAAAAAATATTTTTTTAAAAATATTATTGTTCATAAAAGCCTTTTTTCGGCTTTCTCTTTTGTTGTTTTGCCTTTTTTTAATGGATTTAGCAATGAAATTTTATGTATATTTTTTTGCTTTTAAAAAATGTATAAAATAAAACTCACTTTTTTTCAAAGTCGAGACACCGGCGAAAAAAATAAAAGTCGATTTTAAGCTAGAAAGATGAAACTTTCAGAATAGACTAATATGAGGTCAAAACCGCCGAAATCGAAGTCCGTTTTTGTTTAAGTGCCCTGAGGGCATTTGTGCCAAAACCAGGTGGCCTAAAATGGCACTATTTTTTTAAAAATTATTTTTATAGCGGAACATGTTCTACCAACTTAGCTCTATCCAATGAACCCATATTTACATTTTTTGGACATTATTTGACCGAATGCCGACGAAATGAAAAGTGCCAAAATCGGTTTTTTGGATTTATCTCAAAATGTTCAATGGGGGATAGTCCTGGTTTTTTTACCATTTGTAGCCATTTTTATGGCAAACATAACTGTTCAGATCATTTTTTCTACTTTTGGGTGGAAGGCCTTCGTTTTCGGCAAAAATGCCATTTCAGCTTTTCATTTTCTTCTTTCTATATAAACAAAAAATGACGTACTCATGTTGTGCTTCCGTAGCGCAGTTGGTAACGTCTCGGCCTTGCGTGACGAACCTTCTGGGTTCGATTCCCCACATCTTTTTTTCAATTTTTTTAAATAACTAATACATGTTTTACTATTTAAACATCATCAAAAACTTTTTATTGCTATATAAATGTTGTATGAAAAATTGTTTTTTAAATTTTAAGTTTAATTTTTAGAGTTTAAATAGTAAAACATGTATTAGTTATTTAAAAAAATTGAAAAAAAGATGTGGGGAATCGAACCCAGAAGGTTCGTCACGCAAGGCCGAGACGTTACCAACTGCGCTACGGAAGCACAACATGAGTACGTCATTTTTTGTTTATATAGAAAGAAGAAAATGAAAAGCTGAAATGGCATTTTTGCCGAAAACGAAGGCCTTCCACCCAAAAGTAGAAAAAATGATCTGAACAGTTATGTTTGCCATAAAAATGGCTACAAATGGTAAAAAAACCAGGACTATCCCCCATTGAACATTTTGAGATAAATCCAAAAAACCGATTTTGGCACTTTTCATTTCGTCGGCATTCGGTCAAATAATGTCCAAAAAATGTAAATATGGGTTCATTGGATAGAGCTAAGTTGGTAGAACATGTTCCGCTATAAAAATAATTTTTAAAAAAATAGTGCCATTTTAGGCCACCTGGTTTTGGCACAAATGCCCTCAGGGCACTTAAACAAAAACGGACTTCGATTTCGGCGGTTTTGACTTCATATTAGTCTATTCTGAAAGTTTCATCTTTCTAGCTTAAAATCGACTTTTATTTTTTTCGTTTATTTTTCGATTTGCTCGAGGTTGAAAAAAAGTGAGTTATAAAAGTAATAATTTGTAAGATTTCAACATTTGTTTTGAAACCAACAAAAAGAGAGAGAAAACATTGGGCGGAAGATGAATGTGTTGAACTTGATTTGGATTATAACATTTTTATTTTGCATTGGATTAGCAACATCCGGGGCTTCATCCGCTTCACGAGTTATAAGTAATTCAAGAGTTGGTTTTTTTATTTGTCGGTTTTCCTTTTCATTCTTATATATTTATACTTTTGACCTTTCTTTTTTCAAAATTTAGACTCAAGGAACAATTCCAAAAAGACTTGTTGGAGAAAGGGCACCTCAATTCATCATCATTGAAGAATAAATAAATAACAAAGAAGGAGAAAAAAACATTGGGAAATGAGTTGCTTTTCAGAAACTGCTGCTTCTAATGCCTAAAAAAACTTTTTGTATATTTTTTGTTTTTAACTTTTATTAAAAATGAGATTGCTTTAAAAATAAATATTCAGAAGCAAAAATAGATTTATGTGAAAAAAGTTTTATTTGTTCCGTTTGCGGATGTTTGTTGGAAAACTTCACATTTTTCATACTGTATTTAAAAATTTCATCGAACAAAAAATAAATAACTTTAATGACTTTACCGTAGTTTATTTTATTTCCGGGTTTATTTACCTTTAACAATTAGTTTGTGCATACATCTTTGTCTAAAGATTGTAATATAATCCAGTCAGACATTTGTCTTTCATTGTCCTAAACAGCTTTCATCCATATGAGCATATTGTTTTGACACAATTGAATATATAATTGTAAATTTATGGAAATGAATTTGAAGCCTTTTTATCCCTTGGTCACATAAAAATTTGATTAAACTTTTCATGCTTAAGCTTAAGCAAGGAAAAAAGCGGGAATTAAGTCAAAGATGACTTGAAAAAAACTGGACTCTTTTCTTGTAATAAATTAATACCAATAAGAAATTCCAGCCAAAACTTGGAAGAGATTAGTGTTCAAAAATGCAAAATATTGGTTTTGGCTGATACTTTTCTTCCATACAAAATACCCGTAAGGCTTAAAGAATTAATTTGTCAATTAGTAGAATATCCGTTTTGTACAGACTGATAGAAAATTATTTAATTCATTGCTTTCGGGACATTAATGATGAATTTAATTTGCTTTTTAAGTTAGCTATACCTTTAAGAAAAATTTGATTTGTATTACTTTTTCAAGTTTTGTCTAAAAGGGTTCATCTCTCGTGCACAATGTTTTTTGCTTTCATTTATTAAATCACACGAAAAAACTTTTAATATAAATGTTTCGAGCCTGAGAAAAAGCATTTAACAAATACAATAACCCAAATTAAAGTCTACCATAATTTCATATCATTTGCACAATACATTTTCATATACTTTTTTGTATCAATAATATGTTCACGCTTTTTCCAGCAATTTTTAAAAAAATAAGCTTATACAAAACTAAACTATAAAATTTTAGCTATTCTTTGTACATAAGACTAGAAATTTCTATTCCAAGAAAAAGGTTTTTTTTAAAAAGCTTATCAGTTCTCCTTGGAGGATGAATCAACTACAGTAATTATAAAAAACTTACGGATACTTGAAAGACAGTTTTTCTTCCTCTTTTAATTATTTTTAACAATTTAAACATAAATGATTATCCTATTTTTTCTATCTATAATCTTTAATAATGAAAAGGAAACATTTCTTAAACAATAAAATTGTTTTTAACCATTTTCTTGGGGTAATATTTTTACCTACCGTGTTTCTAACATGTTTATAAAATTTAAATGTCAATGAGCACTTCCAATACATTATTAACATTTATTATGAAAAAGATTATAACAGATTAACTAGGCATTATTATTGTATTTAAAATCTTAATATTATTTATTAAACATTCTAAAACCTCCTTCTTGGGGGGAGTTCTTTGCATAGTATTATATTAATATAAATACTTATATTAGTAGTTTATATCTTTTTAAGAAGATTAAAAGCCATATTTGCAATAATAATAATGCTTTGATCTTTTCATAAATCTTCCTTATACTTCTCTAAAGAAGATGAAGAAGAAGAAAAAAAATAGTTAATTGACTTTCTTGTTTAAGCGATTAAAGAAAATTTATTTGCTTCTGACATCCTCCCTCAAGGTCGAAGGAGGAGGGAGTAAGTCGGGGAGAAGAAGAAGAAGAAAAAAGTAGTCAGTCTCACATATACATAGGAAGAAGGAGAAGGAAAAAAGTCTGAAAGAAAGAATAGTATAAATTAGCTACCGTTTTGTTTCATTTTCTTTCATTTCTCCACCCTCACTTTAAGTATTAATCTCGTGAGAAAAAAAAGCTTAAAAATTAAAAAGAAATTAAGGAAGTTTTAAGATTTTATTCTAAAATGAAAGAAAAGCATAAAATTTGTCTTTCGGTCATTTCGTTTTAAATTTCAAAACCACTAGACGACGAGATCCATTGTTGTTTGATAAAAATATTATTTCTTTTTTTCATTTTCTTTGAATGTCCTATTCTATCTATTTTTTACATCACCAATAGTTTTAAAAAACAATATTCGTATACATATCATAGAATTTTGAACTTTATGCTTAGCACAATAAAACTCCTTTGAGGTTTCCTTGTTTCCTATTAGATTTTGCAGTTATTTATTTTTTCAATGTTCTTATTACGCATGTTTTCCTCCCTTTGCACGGATAACATTTTTGGATTGAGCGTCATAAAAAAAATCTTTGACACAATTCAAGGGCACCTTTGACGGCATCATCAAATATCTTGTCAAGGCCCAATTAAAATTTTTTTTCTGTAATCAGCAAGGGGATTAAACGTCACTACATCGAACCATGTATATATAAATACACCTTACGCAATGAGAATAAAATAGAATGGGGAAGAAAAGAGATTACTAAATTTGACTCGCTTATTTGTTCCTAATGTGTCGGCTATCTCTCACTTTATTTTTAAATTTAAGTTTATACGTTTTTTTTTTGTTTTTCAGAATGCAGCCAATGAAAACAGTGATCTTCTCGCTTTTTTATTCCGTGATACTGTGGTTCAGCGCTTATGCAGCTCCATATGCAAAAGGAACAAATTCAGTGCCACAAAATTTTGATATGACCAGTTACAGTATTCCAGAGGTAAGGAATTTTTGGTTTTAAAATTAGCATATTTTAAGTTATAAAACTTTTAGCAATCCAAATCAGACCTAAATGTTAATAAAAGAATTCATAGTCTTTCATTATTGCGAACAAGATATTCTCCACAAAACTACTTCACATCTAACAGTTACAGTACACCAGAGGTAAGAGCTTTTATTTAGGAGAGCTAAAAATCCTAATAAATGTAATTTTCCTTTAGGCTTCACAACAAAGACGACTAAATAAAAGAGTTCATCATCTTTCACTTCTTCGAATGGGAAAACTATTTAAACATAATACAGCACCACAAGTAAAAAGATTACCAACCGAATCATTATGGCGGTATCTTGCTTCAGATTCCCTAAAATCATCTTGAAACTTTTTATACACCAAATGTAAATAGTTTTTAATAAATATGTAAATACTTAATAATCAACTATGCCAAGCAGTGCTCTAGATTATATGCTTTCTTTCTGTACATTTGTTTTTTCACTCATTAAATTGCATTTTGACTTTTTGTTTCTTTTGTTTTTTTCAATCAGGTTAGAAACAAATTTTTTTATATTTTTAATTAAAAAAAAAGATTTTGAAAAAAAAATTGAACTTGCCCTTAATAAAAAAAATCTAATATTATAAATATTGAAATAAATACAAACAGATGGATTTACTGAGTCAAAGAGTATCGAAGAAGAAAAAAACTTATTTTATTTAACAAAAAAAAGTTAATGAAAAAAAGTATTTATTACTAAATATAGAAAATTTACACATTAATCTGAGACAAAATAATGACCTAAAATAGTTATAATAGAAAATATTTTTCTTGGTTTTAATCGTAAAAGACGAAAAAACACATAAAAAATGCAATCTTTTTTTTTTCATATATATATGGCTTGAAGGGATACGGTAATTCAAAAATGAAATGAGAGCAAAAAAATGAAAGAGAAAAAAGGGAAAGAAAGAATGCGTGTTCTAAAAAATTAGCTGGGACAAAAAAACTAAACAAACAATTTAAAAATGGTTTTTTCTAAAAAATGGGAAAAGTCGCAAATTGCAATAAAAACGGATTTATTAGCATTGAATTTTTTTGAAACAAAAAATGTATGAAACGGAATTCCTAAACCGCAAACCAATCATTGTTTTTTTTGCCTTTCTATCTTTTCTTGAGCTTTTCTAACTGTGTTTTAGTTGATTAATGCATCAACCATTCATTTCCCTTGCGCTTTTCCCAAAAAAAATTCTTCAATTTTCTTTTAGTCTTTTTTTTCTGTAAGTGATTCCCCTGGTGATGATGCTGACGATTATAGACGAATGACGAAATATCTTTTTTATTTGACCTATGAATTAAAAAAATAAATAAAAGTGAAACAAAACCACGCTGTTTTTAAACTCTTTCTCTCTTTCATTTTTTTTGCGGTTTTTTTCAACATCTCCTTCAAGCATGGGAAACAAAAACTAAGCATATAAGCAGACGCTAAGAAACACATTTTGCGCCATTTCTTGCAGTTTCTTTCTTCTTCTTTTTTTCATTCACTTTTTTTTGCGATCGCGGAAGCTGCTTTTTTAAATGTGAAAAAACCATTTCTGTTTCAAATAGGCCTAAAACTTTCTCTTTTTTTGCTGCTTTTTTCTTTGTCTTCATTATAAAAAGTGGCTGTGTTGCCATTCCACTTTCGTTTTTGTCTTTCTAGTTTTCTCTGGAAATTTCAAAATGTTTAAACCAAATAATTTTGAGATGCGCCCTCAACATGATACTCGGAAGCATTCTTCTGATGAAAGCCGAAAATTATCAACAATTTCATTGGGAACTTTCAATCAAGCTATTGATCAACTTGAAAGATATATTGTTAAACGCGAATTACCGGCTGAAGAAATGATATATAATATTTTTAAAATTCAAAATAAAGATGAAGCAAATATTGGAAAATTGATTGCTGTGAGTTTTGTTTCTTTTAGGGAAATCTTCAAAAATGTCACACTTTATAGCTTTTGAGAAGTTATGGCTTACTTGAAAGTGATCCACGTTTAAAGCCAATGATTAGAAAAATCTTAAAAATTGAAGAAGAACATGAAATGGAAAATCGAGAAATTCGTGATCCTAAAAAATGGAAACTCAACAAAGAAGAATTTATGATGTTGTTAAATATCCCCCTTTTATCCCCTTTCCTTACAGTATCCCTTTTTTTAGGTGTGTTAATGAAAGTCTTGGCCTTGTAACTCGTGCATTACAAAATGAACTTATCATTCCAAGCTGGCAAGAATTCTGTCAACATATTAAAGACATTTTCCTTAAAGTAAGCGATATTAGTTTACCTCAAAGCAATAATCTACTTCAGTGTCGAGACATTACCGATGGAAAGGTTGCAACATACATTCCACAGCTGAGTCGAGTTGATCCAAATAAATGGGGTATTTCAATTTGTACGGTTGATGGACAACGAGCATCTTGGGGTGATTGTAAAGAATCTTTTTGCTTTCAGGTATTTTTTCTTTTAAAAAATTTACTTCCCTCTCTTTAAATCTTATTTTTAAGTCAATTTCAAAAGCATTTAATTACGCAATTGCTGCCTCAGAATTAGGTGCTGACGTTGTTCATAGCTATGTTGGACAGGTATTTAATTTAATGCAAAATTAGAAATATTTAAATTTTTATAGGAACCTTCCGGCCGTTTATTCAATGAAATTTGTTTGGATAATAATGGTAGACTCTTTTGTTTTTGAAAAATTTCTTTCTACTTTTTTTCATTTTATTTTGACATAAGCAATGTATCCGTTTAGATAAACCACATAATCCAATGGTTAATTCCGGTGCTATTATTGTAACATCTTTGATCAATAATAAATTGAATCTGGCTGATCGTTTTGATAGTGTAGGCTTTCCCGTCTTTTTTTAATCTTTCGATTTTAAAACTTTTGTTTACTTTTTTTCTTTCTTTGTTTTTGCAGATGATCAATGCCTATCGTCGAATTGCTGGCGGAGAATACATTGGCTTTAACAATGCAGTTTTTCTTTCTGAACGTGAAACAGCTGATCGAAATTATGCACTTTCATATTATATGAAAGAAAAGAAATGTTTTCCACCGGAAACAACAAATTTAACGGATGCTTTGGATTTCTATTTTCAACTTTGCTCATTGGAAACAAATTGTGAAGCTCTTTCTGTTATGGCTGCAACTTTAGCAAATGGAGGAGTTTGTCCAATTACTGAAGAGCGGTGCATTAAGAATCGGCCATGCCGAGATGTCTTAAGTCTTATGAATTCATGTGGCATGTAAGTGACGAAATAGGGCATTTGTCAAACTACAGTAATTTTGCAACAATACTTGATACACAATAATATGTGACATACTTTTTAGGTATGATTACAGTGGTCAATTCAGTTTTCATGTAGGACTTCCTGCCAAATCGGGAGTATCTGGCAATTTAATGATTGTTATACCAAATTTAGTTGGAATTGCAATTTGGTCTCCACCATTAGATTTATTGGGGAATAGTGTTCGAGGTGTTGCATTTTGTAAAGAATTAATTACAAGATTCAATTTTCATACCTATGATAGTCTTGCAAATAATGAAAGTGAAAAATTTGATCCAAGAAAACGGGTTGGTGATCGAGAAAAGAATCAAGTTGTTACTTTACTTTTTGCTGCAAAAGCTGGTGATATTAATTCTATTCGACGGTAATATTTTTAAGCAAAACAAATTTATTTCAATTTATTCAAATTTATTTTAGAATGTTTATGAAAAGTGTTGATTTAGAAATGGAAGATTATGATCGTCGAACTGCATTACATTTAGCTGCAGCAGAAGGGCATCTTGATGTTGTTGAATTTTTGGTTAAAGTTGCAAAAGTTCGTGTTGATCCAAAAGATCGATGGCATCACACACCATTACATGATGCAAAAGCTCAGAAGCATCATGATGTGGTTGCATTTTTACGTGAAGCTATGACAATAGGTGAACAAGATGAAGAAGAAAATGGCCCAAAAGTTGATGGATCTGGTGAACTTGATTTTGAAAACGCTATTGATGGAAAAGATCTTGAAGGCAATGATGATGATGAATTTGAAAATGATACAAGTTTTGACAAAAAGGATCCAGGTTCACAAAATCTTTCACCTTTATCTTCAAGTACTCCAAAATCATTATCCGAAAGCAGTGATGAAAATCTTTATAACACTGATCCATTTGAAGGTCAGAAATATAAAGTTATGAGAAAAATTGGTAATGATGGAACATGGAAAAAGCATCGCCGATATTCTGATAAATGAAAGCATTCTTAATGATTGTTTATGGGTTTTTTTTTCTTTCAGATATTAAAAGATTTTTTATGTTTTTGTTAAAAATAAATTTTTATTATTCTTTAACATTTCGTGACAATTTTTCTAAAACCTTATCTGATTTAAAGTTTTTTCAATTAAAAAGCCGAACAGCAATTTTGAAAATTTATGACTCAAATGACCTTCTGATTTCATATTTTGATTTTGTGCCATTCTATTTTGCTGTCACTAAAAAGGCCGCCAAAGCTTAATTAAATATTGCTAATTTTGTACCTCCATGAGCGATGGCATTTGATTCTTTTCTTTTTCATGATCAGCGAGAAATTTTTCCCTTCTTTTTTTCATTAAATGTAAAACACCTATATCATTGTTTTCATCTCGAAAAAGAAGCCTCGATTTTCTCAGGGTTATTTTTTCAACCTTCTCTAAAGGACAATGCAAAAAAAGAGGCGATAATGAACTGCGCAAAGTAAAAAAAATGTTCCACAAATTGGATAATCAATCATTTAAAAATTGTTGATCTTTTTTTGGCACAAGCTTTATCTTGGGTTTTTTTGTTAATTAAAATTTTTTGCTGGGAAAATGAAATAATGAGGAAGAATTTCCATGATATTTTTTGTAGTCGAGGAAAGTTTTTTTTGCAGTCTAAAAATAGCATCTATGTAATCATGTTCTATCAACAAAAAACAAAAAAAGTGAGCAAAAGAAGAAGAAAAAAACTCATAAGTCGAAAATATGGTATTAGCGCGTTGACGCAACAGCTTTTCTGTCAAGAAACTCTCGCCGACTGTTGTTTCCGGTCGAGAGCGTTATATTCTTGATGCATATTGCGCAATCCCCAAAATGACACTGTAGACAAGGACACCTTACATAACAATATGCTTTTAAAGAAACTTTTTTTTCTTTGCAGAAAAATACAGAAAAAAAAAGCAAAGTATGTCTCTACAATGAATCAAGTGATTTAATCTAATACACAGCTAATTGAAGTAATATGATCAAATTTTTAAAAAAAGAATGTAATATAAAATCAACAAAGAAATTCAACAGTTGCCAAAAGCAGGTGGAAGGCAGTTTCGTATTACTCTCTCTCTCTCCTTTTTTGTATTCAACGCTTCTTTTCTTCTTTTTTCTTCTAACAAAAAGTCATATAATTGGCAGTTTCAACAACTGCGAGGACAAGAAAGAATCTGATCGTTACAGTTGTTTTCCGATGTTGTTATGTTTTTCATCTACGGTTTTTTAACATCTCATTTTTTGGAATGGGTTCAATCGTGTTTTTTTTTCATATAACTTTTAAAAAAACAAATTCAATGGTATTATAATGGTTTATTTCACAAAAATGACCTTCCCAAGCAAGTTTATTTCGGTTTTGTTGTTGTTCACTCAAAAACCCCCCTCGGCAGGTCATTTTAGTAAGTTGCAGAGACAAAAAAAGTTTTTTGATTCGTTTTTTTTTAAATTTATCGGCTATTTTATTGCAAGGACAGCCTTTTTTGTATATGTCGCGTGCATTCCCCTCTTTCAAAAATGATTTATTGCCTGTCAGAGAGGCATTTATATTTTGGCACAAGTCGCGCGCATCGGCTGTCTAAAATAATGGAGTCTTTGAAATTCAAACTTATCTTAAAAAAGATTTGTGACCATTTATATAACTTGCTTAAATGACAAATAACGTTTTTGTTCGAAAAATTTGGTATAAAAAATTTGGCACTTGGGTTTTGAATAACTTTGAGAAATTGGGTTCTAATTTTTTGCTTTTTTTTTTAAAAATTGCGTCTTTATTTGCATTTCTAGATTTCAAAAACATATATTACAGTAATGCAAAAAAGTCTTTGAAACTCGAAAAAATAAGTTTTGTCCCATTCAAAAAAACTTTTTTCTTTTCAAAAATCTACCATACACCTGTCATTTTTTATTCCCTGCTTTTTAATCCTTCTATTTTGACTGACTTTTTTAATACTTATTTTGGCATTTAACCGTTAAATTGTTTCAAACATAAAAGCGTTTCTAATCGTACATAATCGCAAACTGGAGGAGCATCATTTAAGGGTCGGCAAAACTTTTGACCATCTGCCTGCTGGGGTATTTCATTTATATGCGCAGCAAAATGTTTCAATGTTGCATAAACGCTAATGACAAGGGGCAAAAAAGAGAGAGAAAGAGAAAAGGAAGAAGAAACTCATTTGTATATTTTGACATTTATAAAAGTGTGAAATTTGGGTTTCATTCAAAAAAACGGCGGCCATTTTTTAATCCAAAGCAAAGAAAAAAGTTTTTTAAAAAACTTTTTTATTCATGTTAAAACAAAAGAACGTATACGCGGGTTAACTTTGAAGTTAAAAAGGGTGAATTTTCCTAGAGGCACGTTAAAGACAAGTGCGCAACATGTTGCAAATACACCTGTCGTTTTTTTTTGATTCAATCGGTGGCATATGGTGCCTTTTTATATTTTTGATTGTTGCAAAATCTTAAAAAGGTATTAGGTTTCGGGTTGATGTTTTTTAAAAAGAGAAAAAAGCATGTGTCCTTAAAAGGGCGTACAAATAACCTTGCTTCCGATTGTATAACGAATTGTTTTAAGGTTCTCTTATTGTCCTCATTTTTAGTCCTTTAATTTTCATAGTTTATTTAGATGAGTTTCAGTTTGTTTTTGTACATTGTTTAGTTTGGCCTGATTGTCATAAGTTCTAAATACGGTAGTCGAAACTTTCGTGATTGACATTTTTTAAATTCATGGCAATTTTAAGGCATATTAAACCAATGCCCAAAAAAGTAAAACTTAAAAACCTCAAGCAGGTTTGAAAGTATTATTTTTGTATGTTTGTTGCAACATTTCATCTCATGTTTGAGTACCTTTCTAACGAGGTCGTCAATGGTCAATTGCTTTCTTCCTTCACAATTTTTTATATACGGTTTTAAGTGAATGTCAATTAAAACATCTGTGCTTTCATCAAAAAAATAAAAATATGAAAACAGTATCAAATCTAACTCTTCAATTCTCTCTAATTGATTTCAAGTATATTCATGCGTTGTCGCGTGCCATTACCATGTTTTTTACCGTTTGCGGTTGATGTTCGACCAGGTGGAACAAGTACCTCTGTTTATTATAATGACATGCCCAAGCTATTAACCCTTTTCTTCTTCTTCTTTTCTTTCATAAAAATAACTCCACCTTTTTTAATGCAAAAAAGGGGAAGAATTGATATTGTTTATATTCAAAAAAACTGTGGGAGGATAGATTCAAAGTATCTCTCTCTCTTTTCTTCTATCTTCTTGTTTACGGTTTCTTTTTAAAGCAGTAGCATTTCTTTACAGTTTTTTTATCTCACAGGGCATGGGTTAATCTAATCTTGATTTGTTTCAAGTACCAACTGAAAATTTAAAAAAAAGAGGTTTTTAAGAACAGGCGTTTATTTCGGTTTTATTTATGTTTATGTCATCGATGTTGGCACTTGTACAACTTTTTAGTTGAAATAAAATTTATGCTTTTTACTTTAAATCTCTGTTTTATATGTTGCGCAATTGTCCGTTGGCATTTTTTATTGCTTTACATATTCTTCCCTTTACAACTTCTTTTTTGATTTTCGAATAGTGCCATTTTATCGCTTCTTTTGCTACTGTATGAATGGGAAAAAGAGTGATGTTTGATAAGGCTTCCAATTTGTCTTTTTTCTGAACAAAAAGTGTGTGTTTTCGGTAATTTTCAAAGAGAGAAGAGCCACAAAGTGGCAAACGATAATTTTTATGTAAACACATTTACAACCACTTAAAAACACTTCAATATGGCGGCATTTTTACTAATTTCAAAATGAGGTCATTTTTACCTTCTGTTTTCTCATTATTCAATTAGCTCAAAACTCGGTTGGATGCTTTGCTTTTATCCTGTCTTTTTTTTCTAAAACCCATAAATTCTAAAATGATTTATCTCTATTTTTTAAATCTTTTCTTTTTTTTGTTTCGGGCTATAAAAGCAAATGTCGCCAAATGGAGGTCCATGAACAAAAAAAACAACAAATTTAAAGATCAATTTCAAATTTTCCCTGTGGGTGGCGTCTTCTTCTTCTTTTTGCAACATAAAATAATTCGTTATTTGTGCCATGTGTGAACAGATACGTATCTTTGGTCTTTCTCTCTCTTTTTGCCTTTTTCTTTCCTTCTTTTTGATATATCTAAGATATTGCCGCTTAAATTACATTGTCTATATCCGGTCACTCGCATATGTCGCCTTTTTTGAAGACTCTATCGGATCAGCTTCAATTCTTTCTTTTTTTTCATTCTTTTAGTTTAGCGGCGATAATCACGACAGAGCGTCAAAACTTGTCGTAATCCGGCATAGATTCTTTTTTTGGCAAAAACTGTAATATTTTTTCTGTCAAGTTCATGGAAAATTTTACCTTTTTGACTTGCCGAATATAATTGTTTTTTTTGAAAAAAAAAGTTGAAAAATAGGTTCACCAAAGCGGAAATGGTTTAAGTTATATTTTTATACTGTAATTTATCTTTTATATTTGTACATCGGCTGATTTAAATTAATAGAGATTGCTTCCGTAAAAGTAAAAATTTTGCCTGTAACTTTTTTATAGATCCGAAAACAAAGAATTTTATTCAAATTTCGCTTGCATAGCAGTGTATTCGCGCCGTCGCTGACGGCGCCGTTGACGGCGACGGCGGTGATTTGAAAACAGCGCCGTCGCCGTCAACGGTGACGGCGCCGTCAACCTTAATAAGTTAGTTTTTCCACGTGGGGGACCAAGACAAAAATATTTTTTTCCGAAAAAATTTGTATCTTGAAAATGTTCTAGTCTTCAAGGATTATTTTTACCTACATATAAATTACTGTAAAGAACATGGGTTAGAGCGTTTTTGCCTAAGTTATGCTTTTTCTAAGTTTTATTCTTCTATTTTTAACCAAAAAAAATTTCAAGACAAATTCATAGCATTTATATGAATTTCCCATGGTTAATTACATAAATCTGCCAAAAATTAGTTAATTCTGAAAAAATCTTAGTTGACGGCGCTGACGGCAGTATTTCAGCGCCGTCGCCGTCGCCGTCGACGGCGACGGCGGTGATTCGTAAAAAACGAAAACACTGTTGCATAGTTTTTTTCTGTTTAAAACTTTCTAATAAGAATCAAATTTATCAATTTGTGTTTAATGAATGATGCACGCATCTCTTGAAACTGAGTTTTAAAAGTGCCACTTTTTTATTAAACCTTTTTTCTTTTAATCTCGAGTTTTATTAAGCACCATTATTTTTTGGCATTGTTGTTAATCGCTTGCTTGAAACATTTGGTGTAAAACTTGGAACCTTTTTTTAAATAGCTAATCTGAAAGAACAATTTTTAATGAAAAAACTGATTCAAAAAAATTGACCTTAGATGAAGACGGAAATCCGGTCCGCATGGTCTTTCAATGTTTCGCTTAATGCCTTTCTCTGGGTCTAAATGCGACAAATGGCATGTTTGTTTTGTGGATTAGCTAAACATTCAACATAACAAGAAAATGAGCGGTGTCGCTAAAGCATCTGCCACACATTTTGAACATTTATGTTGAGTGCCTAAAAATGAAAGTAATAAAAGCGATAATAAAAAAATACCTATTTTATGCAAATTTTTATTTCTTTCAGCTGCCTTTTCTTTTTCTTTTTTTTGTATTTTCTTACATTGTTTTGGTTTCATGTGTTTTAAACAACAATGAAAATATTGCGACCTTTTTTTCTCTTCCCATCTCACTTTTCTTAGGGAAAGGTGTAAACATTCTCTTAGCTCTTATTATTCATAATGAAAGTTTCCTTGAGGTTTGTATATGGCTTGGTTTATTCATAACAAAAATGTGGGTACGCAAGCTTTTACCCTTACAAAATAAATATGTCGAATATCTGCCAAAATATTTTTTTCTTCTTCTTCAATAGAATGGATAAGCCCTCGGACCATTCATTTATTTTAGCACCTTGCATTCTTCTATTGAAATTTATACAATAGCTTGATTGAGTGTTTCACCTTAAATAATGGAAGAAACAAGGGAAACACAAAAAAAAGAGGATGAGCTCTGTGGAAGCGCATTAGGCACTTAAAGAAAAGTCAAAGAATCAGTTAGACATGGACTCATGTTGTGGAGTTGCCACTGGTGGATCTCTCTCTCAATTAAATCAAGTGGCTCCTTATTTTCTTTTTAAACTTTAGAATTTCCCTCATCTGATTTTTGCTGCTGTTTTCATTCCCTAACTGTGATTTTTGTTACTTTTTTCTTCTTTCAATGTTTATTACCGTTTTTTTATATTCGTGAATTTATTTGCGCAATATTTTTTACAACCATTTTCTATATTAATTTTTATGATCTTTTTTGCATTTTTTTAGAATGGTTCTTCCTTTATTATTTGATCATTGTGTTGAAGAAGAAAAGATTCGGTCTTTAGGATGCTCTTATAAGCAATGGTCCTATTCGATGCTTAAACCAGGGCATTGTCCTGAATGCCATTTAAGATTCAAAGAAGTAAGAATTAAATAAAAAAACATATTTTTAAATTCAATCATTTAATTGCTTCTTTTTCTTTCCTTTTTTAGCCAGTTGCACTTTCTTGTGGTCATTCATTGTGTCAGGTGTGCTGTGATGAATTGCTTGAAAAATGTAATAATAAAGATAATACGGTGGCAGGAAAGAAGGAATCAAGACGACAAGCAATTCGTATGGGAATGTCCAGTTTTACACATTCAACAACAACAGCAACAACAAAAAGACGAAAAAGTGTAAAATTACAAAAATCTTTGAGCATTATTCAAGAATCGCATTCATTGGCAAAAAAGTCATCTGAAAAATTCCATCGTTATCTTAGCCCCCAATGTCCTGTATGTCTTACTCCACCTCGATTTGTAAGTCATTATTTTTTTGGTTCAAAGTATACAACAAGCAATGACGCATTTCTTTCTTTTTTCAGCAAGCACCTATCAAAAATTTTGCTTTGGAAAAATTGATTGAAGCATGGGAACGTTATAAGAGTACAAAAGGTCGATCAACAGTTCAAAGTCGTAAAGTTCCAAGTCCTGTTCCTTCTTCAACTTCTTCCAGTGGATTCGATGAAGCTGATGATCATTATCATTGTGTTACAGCCAAGGCTTCGGTTGTTGATTTTTCAATCAAAAAATGCAATATTGCTGTACTTGGTGCACCTGGAGTTGGAAAAAGTCGACTTGTTCGAGCCCAACATTTAAATAATCTTTTCTTTGGAAAAATTGGATCAGATAATGATTTAAATTGTGATAATTCAAATGTTATTACAGAATTACAAGCAAAATATATGATTGAAATTTTGGATAATAATGTAAGTTTTACAAACATATTTTTTGCAATAAATAAAAATTTAGGATCTTGATGGTGATCTTGATGATGCTGATGCTATCATTCTTGCTTATTCATGCAACAATCATGATTCATTCATTTCTGCTTTCAAAATTTTTGAACAAATTAAACAACGAGAATTGTCATACATTCCTTTGATACTTGTTGCAACAAAATGTGATATTGATCCTTGTCGAAGAACTGTTAAACAGGAAGAAGCTGAATCACTTGCACGTCATATCGGATGTCAACATATGGAAATTAGTGCTCGAAAGAATATTGGAGTTAATGAAGTTTTTACAGAACTTGTAAAACAAATTGAAAATAATTCTGAAAAAACTCTTGGAGCTTCTTAATTGTGTTTCGCTTTTTTTTATTTGAAAATGTATAGCTTTATTGTTTTTATAACTTAATGAAATCATTTTATTTATTGATTTTTTTATCAAAAAGTATGACGTTTTTCTCCTAAAATAAATACTCTTTTTTATCAATGATAAGTCCTTTTTAATACAAGTCTGTTTGTTCAAGTGTTCGAGGGAAGTGATAAAATGGGTGTGACAATGAGAGCATCTTTCAATATAAGCTAAACAAGTTAAAGTAAAAAAATCATTATTTTTATTTCAAATTTTAATTTTATTTTTTTTTAAAATGTATAAATATTGCATTTTGGTAATCTTATGCAGTTTTGTTGCAAATGTTGCAGCTATTAATTGTACTGTTGAATACACATTTAAAACTAATCGTGAATTTCAAAAAGAGAAACCATGTTCAAATGATGTTAAATTTTGTGTTTGTGTAAAAGGGACTTATCAAAATCAACCCTTTACTGTAAGGGATTGTCAAGATACCGCATCCATTATTGTTGCATCATTCACTAATCAAAGTAGAGAAATTTCTTTTTCATGCAATGTAAGTTAGCTGTGATTTTAAAGATCAATAATAAAATTTCAAAATTTTTAGGAAACCGCAAATAGTACTGTCTCCTCTAACATTTTTTATTATGATTATGGATGCACTGATGATCGAACAATTTGTTCTGCAAATATTTTACATCAAGGAAATAGAAATATTACCATGAATTCAAGTACAAATTCTGAATCTCGTGTTACAATTGCTTTATCTTCTTTAATTTTATCAGTTGTTTATTATATATTAAAATAATTTTTTAATAATAAAATATCTTTATTAACAAAGTGATCAATAATCTGTTTTACATAGAAAAAAACAATTTTAAGCAAATTTTAGACAAAGAAAAAAACACAGCAAAAAATATTTTGAAATCGCTTTGTACAACAGCGTTTTACAATATAAATCTTTTTAATAAAACCGTTATATTTTTTATTTATTAAATGTCAGGAAAAAAAGAATAAAAACGGCAAATTTTTGGTAAAAGCTTTGGCAGTTTTTTATATGAAAAATTATTGTTAAAGAATTAATTAACTTAAAAAACATGTAAGAAAATATTGAAATTAATGAGATAAAGAGAAAGAAAGAAAGAAAGTAAAAAGTGACAAGTTATACCCAACTATCGCCACCAATTGAGCCTCGACGATTTCCATTACTTCGCTTGTTTACAGAAGCATATAAAGGTTCTCCAGGGATCTGAAAAGAGGATAAGCATAGAAAGTTATGAATGGTTTTGATTTTTTTTAAAGCTGTGAACAGAAACAAAGAAAATCAAAAAAAAATTAAAGCACCAAATAATAAAAAAATAAGTATGAAAGCAACAAAAGGAAAAAAGTGGATGTAGAGCATTGCAGATATTTGTATTAATTAGAATGTAAGTAAAAATAAACATAAACAAAGGTTAGTATTTTTAAAAGCAAAATTTCCCCACTCTTGTGTGCAGATTTAAATTATTTTTGTGTTTGTGCTTTTGAATTTTTCTGCACCTGATAATGTTGTTGTGATGGAGTTGCATTTGATGACCGGTAATTTCCAGAGCCACCAGATCTATCACTATTTGGGGTTAATTGTTGCAAATCATTTCTGCCACCAATGTGTCCGTATGCTGCAGCACTTTCACCACTATCATCCAAATTTTCTGATTGTAAATGTACTGGACGTTCAGCACCTTGTGAAGATATTGGTCTTGCAAGGGTTGTTGCATCTCGAGAACGAGCTGATGATGGACCTGAATAGAAATCAGCTTCTTTATATCCAGATCTTCTAAATCCATCATGAAGTTCTTTATGCTGCCACATCAAAAATAGAATTTGTGTTGCATATTTACAAACTTTTTTACCTAAAAAAATATTCATTTTTGATATGTATCTAATTTTGAAGAAAAAATATTCAAATTTTTCAAACAGTAACCTACCATATGTTGGAAAGCTTTGAGCTAATTTCATTAATCTTGGAGTTCCACCACTTTCATGGAAGCTTCGAGTCAAATGAGCATTTGATTTAACAATTTCAAAGAAGATTCCAAGAATTGCAGAGATTGTTGCATCACTAACTTTTGGATTACGTTGTTGTTCATCAGGTCTTGGAAGCTTATCAATAAGTGATGGCAAAGCATTTTTACCAATGAGTTCACAATTTGCTTGATCAAGAACCAAATTTCTTAAAGCCGTTGCCACCGCGGTTAAAACTTTTTCATCTTGAACTTTTAGCAATTCAGTTAAAATTGAAAGGCCTTTCTCTTGTCGAACAGTTTGCCGAACTTGTACAGATCCATCAAATTGACATGCAGCTAAATTTTGAATCGCTGCGGCTGATGCCTCAAGGGTATCAGAATTTGAAGATTCTTGAAGAAGTTTTAAATAAGTTTTTACAGTATCTGGATGCCATAAAAGTGGTGGACCGAATGTTGCAGAATTGGCGTCAACATTTTCCTTTCCTTTCTTAGATTTTTTGAATAACCCGCCTTTCTTTTTACCTTTTGGACTATCACTTGGAGCTGATTTACTTCGTTCTTTCTTTGATTGAATTCTGACATGTCTGTCATTGGGATTGTATTTAGGATTTACAACTTCTTCCACGCTAAAATGAATTTTTAAATTAAACGTTTTAATATCAATAAAAAACCTACCGATAACTAAGATTTCGAAGAATACAAACAACATTTTCAACAGCCCGAGTATCAACTTGATTTCGATTTATTGCAGAATTTAAATAATGTAAAAGGCTTTCAATAAGATTTGGAGATTTTCTGAGAATATGACGAGCTTGAGCATTTGCCGCGGAAACATTCCGCAAAATCCCTGTACCATTTCGAAAAACATTTGAGCCTAATGGTTTTCCATTTTGTGTTGATGGTTTTGTCACAGAATCAGCTTGAGTCCAACCAGATCCTGGAATAACAATTGTATTGACGATTGTATCAGCAACTTGATTGAGCACTGGCTCCTTCAATTCATCACATGATGAAATATTCCATAACGCTCCACTTGCTTCTTCTTTTACATGAGATTCTGGAGTATTTTTGATGACATTTGAAAGAGCTCGAACACCATTACATTCCATAATGACTTTTTTATTTTCATCATTCTCTCGACCAAATGCTAAATTTTTTAGACATCCACATGCATTTCGTTGAATTTCAGATTGTTCAGAATCCAGAAGTCTTATCAATAATGGAATTCCACCGAGACTTCTTGTTTCTTCTTTTATTACATTATCATTGTATGTTAAATGTTGCAAATATCCAGAAGCATTTCTTTGAACTTCAGGATCTTGATTTTTCAGATAATCAATAACTTCTTTGAGAGTTGGATCTCTCCATTGCACTAAAGAAAAAATTTTGTAATTTTTTAAACATTTTTTTTTGAAAACCGTACAATTTCCAGAATTTGGTTGCCGATAAATCGGTGGAGGGGAGTCATCACGATCAGGGAGTGGTGGTGATTCACGTACAATTTCGTCTTGAAGGAGTGCAATAGTGCCATATCGTTCCGCTTCCACATATTTTGCTTCTTTTAAAAGACCGTTGCTGCTGCTATCGCCACCTATAAAAAAGGGGAGCACAATTATTTATACAAAAATTCTCAGGAATTTTACAAAAAAACTAACGAATTGTTTTTCCAATCGTAATAGGTGGTGATGCATCAGATGGATCGGAATAACCAATGGCATTTTTAGCAATAATTCGAAATTGATATTGATGTCCATGAATCAAATAGCCAACAGTTGTTTTACAAGAATACACAAGCTTATCCGTAACTTTAAACCATTGAGTTGCATCTTGTTGAAAATCTCTAAATTCAACTTCATAACCTTCAACAGGTAAAATGCTTTTGGCTGGCATCCAACATAATGTTACACTACTTCCACCATCAAAATCCAAGTATTCTGGAGCTGCAGGTCTTTCTGGAATTGTTCTTCCTTTCATTCCAGCTCTCATTATTGGTCGAAGCCGAATAATATCTGAGGTTTCACTGGGGCTTGATTGTGAACCATCTGGGCCAACAGTGGATACTCTGAATTCATATGTTGAATCAGAATGAAGATTTTCAACTGAAACATGGGATTACTGTAATTGATTAAAGAAATTAAAGCAATCAATTGTTACTTATTAATTCATTGACGGCAATTGGAGTTGTGGTTGCAGTATACCATGTTGGATCACCAATTTCTCTCATTTCAACAATATACGATACATTCATATGATCGGCAGATGGTGAAGTAACCCAATGAAGCTGTACCCAAGTGGAATCAGTTTCCATAACTTGTGGTTGCCCTGGAGGCACCAAGTTTGGATTAAAGTTATGATGAGATCGCATTGGAACAGTTGGCTTTATTTTAATAAATCCTGTTGGATAACTTGGATCTGATAGTGTACCGTCAATATATCGAGCAGTAACACGAAATTCGTATTCACCGTTGGGCCGTAAATTTGTTACTTCGTAACGATAACCAGAAACTGGATAATCGTTGGATAAAATCCAATCTGGTGATTCTGGTGTTCGATATTCAATCTAAAATTAACACGGCATACTTGGATAAATTACAGCCGACAAAAATATCTTACATTATATCCAGAAATGGGTGCTCCGCTTCTTGAATTTGGAGCTGGCTGCCATTCAAGTGTACAACGGTCACCTTCAATTGAGACAATTGTTGGGTTAATCGGCGGTGGGAAACTGCCTAAAGTAAAAGAAAGGTATATTCATTCATACAACAAAAAAGGAGAAAATATTCAAATTTTTAATTGTTTAAGATCAGTTTCTGCAAAAGAAAGAAAAAAGCAAACAATTTTTCGTTTTTCCTTTATATTTTTTTTCTAAGGGAATCTGTAAAAACTAAAAAAGAAAAATGTTGATGAATAAATCATTTGAAAAAGGGCAATTTCAAAAGAGTGGAGAAACAACAAAAAAATGAAGCTGCTCAAATGTCGTGAGTAAACTATTTTGTTGTAAAATCGGTTGCGCAAAATTTTAGCAGTAAAAAGAGCTGCCAAAATTGTGCCTTTATTGAGATGGATGGGATGTTGCAAAAAAAGAAAAGGGCAAAAGTTGTTAAGTCTTCAAAAATAATTGAAACACCGAAAATAAGAGTCAAATGTAATGTTTCAACAAAAAAAAGTGTTTTAAAAAATCGAGTTCTTTTTTGCTTTGCTTTTAGAGGTGGTAGCGGTACAAAAAAAAGAGAAAAAAGAAAGGTAGGGTTTCGTTTACAGAGAAATAAAAAGGCCAAACAGCATGAAAATATGAGAAAGAGAGAGAGAGAGAAAAAAATAGTAAAAAAATTATATGGGAAATAAAGATAGGAACAATGATCTTATCGAAAATATTGCGTGATAAAGGAAAAAGAACTGACCATTTTTTGGTGGTAAGTCATATTTTGCTCTCAGCTGTATTGGTGGGGTGCTATTTGATGGTGGTCCAAATCCAGATGAATTTGCAGCAACAACTCGAAATTGATATTCAGAAAGTGTATCCAAATTTGTAACTAAAATTTAAGTTGTTTTAAAAGTATTAAATAACATAAAAACTATTCATGTGCTAAAAATAGCACTTTTTTCTAAAATTTTAAGGAAATGAAATGAATCATTTAGAATTTTTAGGTAAAAAAATTGATTTTAAAGCATACCGACAGGCAACACTTGTAGACTATCCAACATCTTTTTTTTACTTTATGAAAAAAGAAATATACACAAAAAAATCAAAACTACAGTTCAATCTTTGCAAAAAAGGAAGAACAATTCATTCCGAGAAAAAAATTGAATTATGAAAAAAAATAACTAAAAAACAATTATTCTAGCTATAAATGAAAAAAACAAAGGAGAAATGCAATCGCGCAATGTCAAGTACTTGCATTCAATGGAGCAATCTTGAATGTGCCGACATCAGCAAAAAAAGGAAGAAAGAAGAAGAAGAAAAGCGTTTTGTATACAATCGGCAAAAAAAAAGATGGAAGAAAAAGAAGGCAATAAAAAATAAAAGGGTTAAACGGTTTCACGTTAGGGCAAGGCCAAAACGTCGTCTTTGTTGGTCGTTGTCATATGTTTTTTTAATGACGATCAAATGCCTGATTGGATTTAATGCGATTAATGATTAACACAATGTAAGAAAAAGGTGATAGAATAAGATTTCTTTACAAAAATATTGAAGGAAATCTTCTTTTTTAAAAGAAAAATAAAATTAATTTTTTTTTCTTTGCAACGTATTGTCAAACAAACATTTTTGTTTAAATCCAAATAGCTGTGTTCAACAAAGACTCAAAAAAGAAGAAGAGGAGGAAACCCCCCCCCCCCTTTTTTTACGCATTGACGGTCAGTTTCGGTCAGCAATCGCGTATATGATGTTTGCGTCAACGATGGATGCAAAGCAATGTGTTGTAGTAAAAAAAGATGATGACGACGAAAGATTTTGTTCATTGACGAATAAAATAAAATAATAAATAAAAAGTGACCGGATGAAAAAAATGTCAAATAAAAACTTATAAAGATATTTTTTTTCTAAAAAAGGGTTAAGGATTACGAATAAAAATTAGGTGAAAATTTGAAAATTTTGATATAAAAATTTTTTGAATTAAACGTTTTTAAATTTAAGTTTAGTTAGTTGGAAAATAACACAAATTTTGATTTTTTTTTCTTTTTTAAGAAAATCTGCAAGAAAAATTTTATAAAAATGAGGATCCAATTGCATTGCACAACTAGACGACAACAAAATGCACGCATTTTATTTTTCGAGAGTGTCAATGAAGGAAAAAAGAAAAATGAAGATAACCTTGTGTATATGTCAAAATTGGCTCAAAAATAAGATTATCGAGGCTATGCTACTGCGCAAGTTGAGAAGAAGAAAATAGAGGGGGAGAAAAAAATTAAAGAAGGAGGGATTTTTATGCCTTTGGGCTTTCATTTTCCCCTCAGTTAGTTTTACCTAATTCATGGATGTCATTTGCAAATAATAATGCAAAAAATTTATTTCCTATGTTTTCTTGCAAAACAAATTGGTAGTGAATGAAGAAGCGGAAGAGAGAGATATACTTTAAAAAAATGAAAACAAACAAAATTAGCTTCCGGAGGGTATTATGCACTTTTTTTATCGTTTCCGCGCAGAAAAAAATTCAAGAACTTACCATTTGGAGAAATTAGGCGTTCTATAATGTCTTTTTCATAGACAATCCTTTCTCGAAGGCGACCAAATTCATCAACACGCTCAAGTGTTCGACGTTGATTCTCGTGTAAGCGCATTCAATAATTTCTACAAAGAAAATAACAGAAAAAAAATGAGACATAATAATTTCAAAGCTCAAACACGACGTTGAAAAAAGGTTAAACAATTTGGGAAAAAATCAACTAACAAATAAATAATAGCATCTTGTCAATGTTTTTTCTTCTCTTTTTTTGACAACAACAAAGCTCAATATTCTCGATTAACAAGGAAGAAAGTGAGAACAATACAGCTAGCATTTTTTTTTGTATACCATTTAGAATAAGAAAAAACGCCCCATTCCAGAATACAAAAAAAAACTGATTGTTTTTGATATTTTTTTTCTCGAGCATTTGCCCTTTCCTTATGCTTGTTGGGGTGAGTCGACTCCTTAGGGCGTGAAAGGAAGGGGAAAGAAAAACAAGCGGCACTTATAGTCGCTTTTCCATTTTGCAAGCTTCTATCATCACCATCCATAACAAAAAAAACACGTAATGGTCAATAATAATAATAAATGTACCTTTAAAAAAATCTATTTTTCCTATCAGAAGCACAATAAAAAAAACATTGTAAAGAAATTTTGCGCACTTAAGAATCAACAATATAAAGTCAATGAAAAAAAGTGAGTCTCAATGATGCACCTATAAATATCAATAAAAAAGTCATTGAAAATGTACAGATAATCCAACATTCCCTTTATTATACTGCTTCGTCACATGTCTGCACTATCTATCTATTTTTACCCTTCAAAAAACAGTGTTGCTGCTGCTCGGTTAAATGCTATAAAAATCAAAAAAAAAGAAGGGTAGGAAGGAATAGCCTTACTTCGACATTCTGTTTGTAAAAGCAAGTCATCATGAGCTGCTTCCCATGGCTCATTGGGTCCGTGACGATATTCAACCTAAATTATTTTAATAATCAGTTATGATGAAATGTTGCAAAAAATATATTTAGTTTTTGTTATACCCTGTAGCCTACAACAGGTCCAGCACTTCCATCATGATCCGGTCGAAGCCATGCAAGTGAAATTTCTTGTGAATCAATATCTATCACTTGAGGCATCCCTGGTGCAGATGGCGAAAAATATCTACCGTATGGCAATGAAGATGGTGTTCTACCCGTTGACGATGATGGTGAAGAGTATTCTTCATGTTCACTAATGTAAGTTTTACTAAGATCAATTCCTAATCCATCATCAGGATAATGAGAATTTTGAACTAAATTTGATATTTCTGTTTAATGGTTTATGGTATTTTTATTACCTGCATATCCATTTACTACTGGATTACCATCAGCATCAAAAAATATGTCACTTGGATTAACCGGAACTTGCCTGACGGATCTTGTAGTTGTAATTTTTGTTACCCGTGTTACCTAAAAATGGACATTGAAAATAAACCCCCTCAAAACATCAAAAACAAACTTTTTGCGTTTGTGTTGAATGTCTTTCAATATCTCCTTCAACGTCTTCAGAGAAAGAAGTTGTGTATTCTTCAACCGGATGAACGACTGGATCATCAACTTGTGATTCATATGTATAAGAATAAGTTGTTCCACGAGCAGATGCAGGTCCAGCAAATTTTTCCGTAATATAAGTTGAAGCCATGCTACAATTTTTTTAGTGTTTCTTTGAAAGCCTTGTAAGAAAAATAACATACTCCGGGTCAGCGACCACTTGCTCTTCCGAAAATTGATTCCAGGATTCCGGGACTACTTCCTTTGGAACCGTACTATAAATAAGATCATAAAGAAATTGAGTCAAAGAAAAAGAGGTAGGCATGTCACAAATTTTATTTGAACGATTAAAATGCGTTCTTTTTTTAAGAAAGAAAATTTTGCACAAGAATATTCAAACCATCAATATATCAAGCGTTTTTGCTGATAACATGCGATTATTCTATTAAAAATTATTTGAACTAATTTTTTTTGCCAAAAACATAAAGCATGAGAAAATGATGGAAAAGCATTTTTTTATGCCATCGCAAAAATTTCCTTTTATGAGTAATAAAAAAATGAGCATAATTTTTTTTCGCTTTTGGTAATTAACCATGGTTCAGTTTTTTATTGCAGTAGAAAAAGAAACGGAGTTTGGGAAAGGGAAAAAAAGGTTTCGTTCAAATAAAAATAATTGTTCAGAAAAAAAATAAAAGCAAGGAAACACGTGAAAATTTCACGCAACCAAAAAAAAAGAAGCACACACTTATGCTTTCTTTTTATCGGGTTTTTGGGGCCAATCGTCTCGACTGAAGAAGGAAAATAACGATCGCTTTTCACCTTTTTCATGCATGAAATTTTTGGAGAAAAACTCATTGTTGCAATGAAAAAAAGACAAAGCTCCATAAATATTTTTTTTAAATTATTTTTTTTTGCAATATATACGAGTACGTATAAGTAAACAAAATTGCGCTCATGGCGTATATTATACGTGTTTATCTGCCATCTCAATGCAGCAGCAGGATTTAGTAGTTGAAGAATATAAAAAAAATACGAAAAATAAGCGGTATATTTTTTTAAAGACATTTTTTTTCTTCGTCTTTTTCTGTTCATCTGACCATCATTTTTTCTATGATTGCAGCAGAAGAAAAAAAAAGAAGGGGAAGTGATTTACGACCCAAATGTGTTATGACAACAAAAACACATATGTAACAAGCAACAACAACAAAAAATATGTGTTTAATGTTTTCAAGTATAAAAAAAAGTTTTGTTATGGCAAAAAAAGGTGGAAAGCATAAATATTCTAACATAAAAGCTTTCTTCTTTTTTTTGATCAATGAAAGCTTCCTTGGTGACAAAAAAGGAAAAAACCGCAGAGTTCGAAAATAAGAAAAAAAGAACGATGGGACGTGAAAAGACTCATTTGACCTTTTTTTGCAATTTAACGCGCAAGTAAGAAAAATTCTGAGCCGATTTGTCGATATTGACTTCAGTGTTGTTTTTTTTCTTCTTCTTCTTCTGAAGCGCAACAAATTTTGTGGACAAGAAGAAGATGAAAAATGACTGAAGGAAAAGAAAAAAGGGGGAGAAAAAAACACAATCAAAGAATTGACTGACCTGACAAGAGTGTCAACTTGTTCAGACGTGTAGATTTCTCGAGTTCTTTGCTTTTGTTCAAGTGTACGCTTCATACCATCATTTTCAATTAAATTTCTTTCATGTTGTTGTTGGTGTTGAGGGTGTTGATGTAAATGGGAGGGAAATTTTGCAGGTGATGGTTGTTGGGAATGTTGGGAAGCTCGAGATACATTTGTTGTTGAGCCAATTCCTTCATAATCTTCTTCTTCAGGAATTGGTTCCATTGGAGGCCCATATGTCCAAGCAGGATCAACAGCAGATGCCGCCATTTTTTGTGTCATTGCACTGAGACAGAATAGAATATTAATTTTTTCTTCACTCTCTCTCTCTTCTTTATGTTTCTGCTTACTATAAAATAATATGCAAATGAATATACCTGATGTTATTCATTTCTTTTTTTGTTATTATTTTTTGCCCCTAAAACGATATAAAAATAAGAAAGCAAAAAATGGAAACAAAGAAAGGTACTGAAGAAAAAAATGATACTCAACGCAATGGTAAAAAAAAAGAAATAAAAAAGAAATAGAAAAAATAACGCTTTGTATCAGAAACAAAATTACACGATTTGTAATAAATATGAAGAAAGAAAAAAAAGAGGAAGCAATGAGTAATAAAAAAAATCACACTAATTTTTTTTTAAAAATTTTGATGCAAAATGTTACACAATAAATGCAACACGAAACAAAAATGAAGTGTTAGACGTTAAATCAGCTTTTATACGACTGTCACGTAAAGGTTAAACTCATTTTTGACAAAAAAAAAAGTCTTTTGTGTTTCAATGATGGTAAGTAAGTAAGCACCCTCGTTAAAGCAGCTATATAAACAATAAATCAAAGTTAAACTCATTTGTCTTAAATCGTAATAATAATAATAAGATAATATATTGAAATAAACATCAAATAAAAAGAAATATTTTGTATGACAATATTATAAAGCTGTAAAAAAATATTTATAAAGATAGATCCAACCATAATATTCTTCCCTTTTTTTCATTCTCATTGTGTCAGCTGTCGAACTTTTTTGGGTGATGGAAAAAATGTATATATAAATGTAGAAGTCGCGCAAGAGTAAAATTAAAGTAGATCCTTATTTTATAAGTTAAAAACAGAAGGATGCTTGTTCCCAGCGGCTTTTTTTTATCGAAGTGAACAAAAAATTCCTTCCAGTAACAATGTCAGAGAGCGAGAGAGAGATATGTTATGAGTGCACGATCCCGCGGGAGTCTTTTTGGGTATCTGAGAGAGGTTTTAAAAGTCTCAAGTAAAAAAATATTTTCATGGGGCGTCGGCGACACAAAAGACAAAAGGGAAAAGAAATAACAAAAAAATACAACAACAATGCTATCAAAAAAAATTCAGAAGACCAAAAACTTTTTTTACGTAAATTTTGTGGATTTTTCATCTCTCTTTTTCTCTCCTTAAGGACAAATAAATTTTTTTGGAAGAAAAAAATTTGACACAATGCTTTCATAAAAAATAATGTGTCCCATATACAATAACATTAAAGAGAGAGAGAGAAAAAAGATTCAAAATTTTGCAAGGCATTTTTTAAGCCTAATTTAAAAAGAAAAAAAAGCGGAAGAAATAAACAAAAAAAAGTATGCAAAATGCTTCTGGTTTGTTGTTGATGGAACAAGGATTCAACCACTTTTTTCTACAAGATTGGTTAAGTCATGACAAGGAAAACTTGATGATGGATGATAGACTTCCCATGAGAGATATTTCCTTGAGTGAACATGGATTTCTTTATAAGATTGAAAAACATATTTGAAGAAGAACAAAAGTGCGCAAAAAAAAAGAAATTTTTGTTGCTTGTAAAAAAATCTTTCAAAAGCTTGAACATAGTCATTCTTGTTTTAGAAGTACTCTTTTTTGAAGTGAAAAAGAATACATTAAGCAACATAAAAATTGGTCATTTATTCTCTCGATCTTCAATTTTTTTTGCAAAAGAATTGGACTTCAGGCTTTTTCCCTCCTTCTCATTTTTTACGTCTTTTTTTATTCTTTTTGTAATTAAGACCTCATAAAACACAATAAAAAAAGACCTCTTAGCCTCAATAAAAAATATGTATAAAAAAAAGTATTTTTTGTGTGCAGGGGTTGGTTGTTGTTCGTGCAATTAGACCTCCAAAAAAAGATGGATGTGAATTGCGGTAAAATTTTTTGTTAGATGAAAATTGACGTTAAAAAGTTTTCGTCGTTCTGTTTTTTCTCCTGAATATTCTTTTTGCAATAAACAAATTGCACAGCCTTTAGTCTTTGCTTTTGCTTAAACTTTTCAATGGCGCCAAAAAAATACATGCATCTTTTTTTACTCTCTTTTATCGGCGTCAATTGAATTTTGTTGATTTCAAAGAAAAAAGAGAGCCTCAGAAATATTGCTACTGATTTCAGTCTGAATCAAATCTTTCTCTCACAAAAAGCATCGTCAAGCAAAAAAAGACTTTGTTTTAATAGTCTAAATAAATTGAGCTGTAAAAGTTTTAATTCTAAACCAGTTGGACATATACGATCTTAAAAAAAATGGTTCTAAATTTCAAATGTCTTCATCTTTTTTCCCATGAACTTACTTCTTATTGTTACTTGAAAAATGAGTTCCCCAAAAATAGAGACAATAAAGACATAATTTATCCCTGATTTAGCTTCAATCAAATATCAAAATTCGATTGCATTTGTCAAAAGAATGTCATAATATTTTGAAAATGAAAAGAAACAACTGTTTGGAGCAAATTTTTGAAGGACAACGATGACAAAGAAAATATAAAAAAGGGATAACTTTTAAAGAGCAAACGTGAAACAAAGCCTTTCATTTTTGCAATTAAACAAAGTAAACTAATGCAGCAAAAGGCATTGTCTTCTTCTTTTTCTTCTACGGCTACGGCTTCTTTGCTTTTTTTTTGGTATACTCCTGAGTCAAATGGAACTAACTAACTAAAAGTTGGAGCTTCTTCTTCCCTTTCTTTTCTTCTTTTGCTTGTCAAGTTATGGAATTTGGTGTTTTTTCCTTGTTTTTGCCCAAAAAAACTGGACTGCATTTTTTTCTACGAGACAAAAAGAAGGAGAGCAAAAGAAGAAGAAGAAGCCGTAAAAACAAAGAATAAGCTTAAGTTAAGGCGTGAAAGTATAAAAAAAAGTAGGAATCCAAAAAAGGGCAAATTTTAATGCAACAAGAAAAAAAGTTAAAAAATAAAAGAAAACATCTGCCAAAAAAATGCATCATTGTAATTTTTTGATATTCAGGAAAAAAATGAACACCCAAGAGGATGTCCACAAAAGATTTTTTGATGCTCCAATGGCAAAAAAAAGAAAGGAGAAAAAAAGGGAGAAAAAAAGAGTGTGAAAAAATGGCTCCTAAATGTCTTCACGGACTACACGTTTTTTTTCTTCAATGGCAACTTAGTTAGTCTTTCATTTTCGAAGACTTTGTGAAGACGCGTTCCCAAAAATAAGATTTTCTGCTACTTTTTTTCCTTCAAGGAAAAAAGTACTTGCGGCACCACACTCTTGGAGAAGACGATTAAAACTTTACTTGAAAGATTTATGTATTTTACCGAAAAAAAATAGAATTTGAGTTTTTTTTTGGCGGAAATGAAAAAGTCTGTTTTCTTGATGCTATCAAAGATAATGAAAATTTCTGGGCTACAATTGTTTTTGGGAAGAAACGAAAATTGTTTGATGAGTTTTCTATGCTTAATTCTTTTTCATACTGATGAATAAAAAAATTTATGTACTTTTTGGAAAAATTTTTTTTAAAAAGGCAAGAAAAGGTTTGAACAAAGAAATTTCTGCAGCTTGCAAAATGAAGTGGTCAAAAAAGAGAAAGACCCCATTGAATTTGTTAAACATGAAGTTTTTGACAACAAAGTCAATGCCTCTCTTCCAAGAAGCAGTAAACCACCAAAAAAATATGCTTCAGGAGAAAAAAATGAAAATTTGAAAAAAAAGGGAAAAGTATCAAATCATACATGCGCAACCTGATCCCAGAAAAATGAAATGTAATGTGTTTAAAACGAGTATACTCATTTATAAATTCAAAGTGTAAATACTCAAATATGATTGAGTGAATAGAGTTTTTTTGTGTGTGTCTCAAAAAAATATGTATCACATTTCTAGTCACGTTTAAGGTTTTTTTTGAAGAAAAAAATGAACTGGAAATAAAAAGAAAAAAAGAAAAGAAGTACAAAATTTTTTGGAAGCTATTACAGTTCTGGAAAGATATTCAAATTTTTTTTCTCTCGTTACACATTAGCAAAAATAAAAGATTGAGCTTAAAAGATTGCCACAAACCATTCAGCCATGAAAAGAGTGAAAAATGAGGGAGAAGAAAAGAAAAAGAAGTAAGCAAATGATGGTTATTTCTGCTTGAAAAATGCTTCAAATGACTGTTTCGATTATGCGCGAAACATTTTCCATTCTTTTTGATGGAGTACAAAAAAATAAAAACAAAAAAATTAAGAACTGTTCAAGGATGCAATTTTTGTATTTAAAAAAACGGAAAGAAAGGGAAATGAGACAATCGAGATAATAAATGGTCATCATCTTATTTTAGATGCGCTAAATTTTATGCCAGCTGAAAAAACCAAGCAGAATAAAAAATCTGAATGAAAAAAAAAGTTACAAATGTAATTTTGTAACAAAACAGTGTGTGAAATAATAAAAAGGCATGAAATAAAAAATGGTGGCATTGTTGGCACCAGTTGGACTTTTATTATAAATAAAAAAAAGTACGGAAATCGTCAACGTTCTTTTTTCCCTCCTTTGCTTCCGGCTTTTAGCGGCACTTTGAGCACTGCACAAAACAAGTATGTCCTCGGACATTTCTTATTATAATAGAAAAATATTGCGTGAATGCATTTTTGCAAAAACGCATAAACTTCATCAAAGAAGGAAAGGGGGGGTTTTGAGCCCCTTTCAAGCTTCAAACATTTGAAACTCTTTTTTCCATAATAATAAAAAGAAAGGAAGAATATAATACTAATAATAATGTATTTTAAAACGCATTCCACCAAAACTTTTTAAACGACCTGCACCGCCAAAAATTTTTATTTTACCTATGTTTTCGAACATGCTTAAGAAGCAGGAAAAAAATACTTTTAGGTCAATATTCGGCAAAATGCCGTTTTTAGAGCATCGAGAATGCCAAAGTCGACATATTTTGTTTCCTTCGGTATATTTTCATCTTTATTCCGTTTTAGGTATAATTGCACCTATATAGGTTTTCGGGGTCGGGGAATCCGAATCTCGACTCCGCGATTCGATATTTTCGCGTTAAGACCCATTTTTCGCACTTTGACCTCACATTTTGCCTAAAAAGTAGGTCAAGGAATTTTTTTTTGTTTTAGATATTGTTACCATTGGATTCCCCGTCATTTTTTACCCCTGGGGGTGAAATAATTGTCAAAAACCAGGTGGAGCTCGATGTTTCCCAGAATAAAGAATACAGTCGACTCACAATTTCGAGAATTTCCATCACTTATGAAAAATCGAATTTTCATCCATTTATGCTGATTTCCAACCTCTATAGGTTTTCGACCATGGGGAATTTAATGGTTAACTTTTTATTGTCTTAAGATGACATTTTATGTGCGAAATCCCCTCAGGGCATGATATAATATATCCGCATAAATAAAAAATTCCCCCTGACCTTATTTTTGTGTTTCAGGTGTTAAAAATCATTGATTATTGCTCACAAATAATGTTTTTATCAATATTAAACTATACTTTGATTATTTGGATGCAAAAACTATTTTTTCACAAGACCTAAAATAACTCCTGATGTTGGGGTATATGTATGAAATATGTAAATGCTCAAATATTGCAAATAATAAATAAGAGACATTAAAAATTGTTAAAAATTGTTTTCTGATCTTGTTTTTACCATTTTCAGCATATGACACTATCTATTCATTGTTTTCTTTCAGCTACAGTATCTAAATTTTCACTAACATCCAACGGTTTACAATTTTACTATTAATTTGCATCTAACGGCACAAATGTTGCATTTAAAATATCCAGACATCATATAAATGTTGTTCTGAAAGCAATGTTTTGCAAAACTAGATTGTACAAGCAAGTCAGAGCAATTTCATATTTTACACATATACCACAACATCAAGGGTTATTTTAGATCATCTGAAAAAACAGTTCTTGCTTCCAAATGATCAAAGTATGGTTTGATTTTGATAAAAACATTATTTGTGAACAATAATCAATGATTTTTAACACCTGAAACACAAAAATAAGGTCAGGGGGAATTTTTTATTTATGCGGATATATTATATCATGCCCTGAGGGGATTTCGCACATAAAATGTCATCTTAAGACAATAAAAAGTTAACCATTAAATTCCCCATGGTCGAAAACCTATAGAGGTTGGAAATCAGCATAAATGGATGAAAATTCGATTTTTCATAAGTGATGGAAATTCTCGAAATTGTGAGTCGACTGTATTCTTTATTCTGGGAAACATCGAGCTCCACCTGGTTTTTGACAATTATTTCACCCCCAGGGGTAAAAAATGACGGGGAATCCAATGGTAACAATATCTAAAACAAAAAAAAATTCCTTGACCTACTTTTTAGGCAAAATGTGAGGTCAAAGTGCGAAAAATGGGTCTTAACGCGAAAATATCGAATCGCGGAGTCGAGATTCGGATTCCCCGACCCCGAAAACCTATATAGGTGCAATTATACCTAAAACGGAATAAAGATGAAAATATACCGTAGGAAACAAAATATGTCGACTTTGGCATTCTCGATGCTCTAAAAACGGCATTTTGCCGAATTTCGCCCTAAAAGTATTTTTTTCCTGCTTCTTAAGCATGTTCGAAAACATAGGTAACATAAAAAAAAATACGATTTTTTGGCGGTGCCATTTTTGTCAAAATTTTAGAATAAATTGGTAGAATGCGTTTTAAATAAAAAGCATTGTTCAAAATCAATATAATCAAAAATCTTCAAAACACATTTTTTCTCTTTTCTCTTTTTTGGTTAATGCCAGTTTAAAACAACGTTTATTCAAATTTCCGGCATAAGTCGCGCACGAAAAACCAAAGTATGGCTTTCTTATTGTGTTGCTAGTCACAGCAGAGGGAGGTCACCCCCAAAGGCGAAAAGCTGGGATGGCAGCAGAGAGTGTTTTTGCGCACAGTTTTTTCTGTTGTTGTTGTTGTCAAATGACAAGAATTATTGCGCGAGTGTGCCAGACTGCTTTTTACTTTTTTTAAGAAGCTGGAAAAGGGGTTCAAAATTTGGTGAAAATGATTGAATAACAAAACAACAATGAAAGAAGAAGGCACCAAAAACTGTATATAAAAATAAGCAACAAAGTTTATGGCACAAAAAAAAGATATAGGATTAAAGCAACGATTTAACACAAACAAATAACAATAAATCTTATAATTTTCCTCTACAAAAGAATGGAACCCGATTTTTCTTCAAATTCTTCATCAAATGACGGAGATTGAAGCGGATGAAGTTCTTCATAAATTTTATGAAGCAAAAGTTTCAGCGATCCAATTTCTCCATTTTTTGCGCTGGCTTTAACAATTCCACGAAACTCAATTGGAAGTGAAGGTTTTAAATGAGACGGCAGCTCCTTGAACCATTGGCTTTTTACTATTAATTCCACCTCTTCAGCTTTCTAAAAACGAAAAACTTTTAATTTTAAAAAAAGGTAAAAAACAAATTACCTTTTCACCATCTGGCAAATCAATTTTATTAAGAACTAAAACACATGGCTTTTTAACTAATTTACGGTCATATGCTTCAAGTTCCTTGTTGAGTAATGCAATTGTTTCTAAGGGTGTTCGAAAAATATCATTTAAATTTGCAGATAATTGAAAGCCATGAACATCAATAACAAATACAAGCATATCACTGTATTCTAAATGCTTCAAGAAAGAATGTCCTTTTCCTCGATTTTCTGCAGCACCTTCAATTAATCCAGGAAGATCTGCACACGATAACGAAAATCTTTCTTCTTTTTCTTCACCGGTAAATTCATCGAATCTAACATCAATCATTTGAGGTCGAGTTGTTGTAAATGGATATGGAGCAATTTTGATTCGTCTTTTTTCTGGAGCAAGAGCTTTCAGTAGTGTGGATTTACCAGCATTCGGGAAGCCAACAAGTCCCATATTTGGATGAAGTTTCATATGCATTCCCATCACAAATCTTTCACCTCTTTGTCCTCTAAAAGTGTAAAAATATAATCCATGTATTTAAAATAAACAAACTAACTTGTATTCATTTGCTGCACAACCACCTTTGCCTCCTTTGGCCACAAGAATCTTTTTATTAGGGTTTGTACATCGACATATTAGCTTTCGTGTAACTTCATCAATACATTCTGAGCCTAATGGAACTTGTAAAATTTCATGTGCTCCATGCTTTCCAATTAACGATAATTGAGTACTTGCCGATCCATGTTCAGCAAATATCTGCTTCTTTCGATTTGAAAATGAATTAAATATTTGAGAAAATTGCATATTTCTTCTTGGCAACAAATATACATTACCACCATCTCCACCAATTCCATTATATCTTGGTAAGCCTTGACCACCTGATCCTGCATGAATACTTAAGCGAAGAACATCTTTCTCAATAATAGAAGAATCGTACACTTTTTTGGTTTCTTTTATTGAAAATCGTAGCCTCGATAAAAACATTTAAAATATAAGGTATACTTATAAAAATAAGATTCAACAAAAGTTTATTTCATCAAAAGTATCCTTTCTCTCCACAAAGAAATCAAATAATTCGTTTATCATTGAGATACATAACACCAAAAACTAGCCTATTATAAAATCAAAGATGATACTCGAGTAAACACAATCCAATCAACAAACATAGAATTACAGCATCACTTTATACAGTTATAAATAATGTGATTCATAAATACATACATAATAATTCAATAAAATAATACAAAGTCATGAAGTTAAAAAAATTGACAAGCAACCTTTAAGCTGTTTCAAGAGTAGCTTCAAATTCAAGAGCAGTTTGAAGACCAATAGAAGAGTTATCATAGGAGTAATATGATGGCAATGGCTAAAAATGTAAATATGAGTTAAGGAATATAATTAAATGGTTAAAACATACTTCGCGGGAAGAACATTCAAATGAATAAGAGCTTGTTAAAACATCAATCAAATCAAAGACTTTATTGCCATCAATGTCAGAAACTTCAATACCAGGAACACTTTCTAATCGTGCTTCAACAGCTTCTTTTTCAATTTCAGGAAAAAAGTCACCATGAACTTCCCTAAAGCAAAAAACCAAAACAATTAATCATAATTTTAAAAAATGTAAATCTTACATATAAATTTTGGTAAATTCTTTCCAATTTAAACCATGTGGAGCATGTTCAAAGACATCCAAAATCATATTATCAGTTGCAGGCTTGGCAGAAGGCAATAAGTCATCATGATTTGTAATCAAATTTTCATTATCATCACGAGCAAAAGCAGTTTTCATATACCATTCATTGATGTCTAACTGCAACAAAAAGAAATATTAAAGAATATAAAATAAAAGAAGAAAGAAAACTTACACAATTCTGTTCAGAGAATGTAGCAGATGACATAGAATCCATGAGTAAATCAGTAAAAAGTTAATCAGAATTAAATATTAAATCATTAATGAAAGACAAAAAAAGTTAATGGAAGCAAAAAATGACGAGAGACGATTGAACAAATTGTCACTCTCTCTTTTTTCTCTCTCTCTCTTGCATTGTTTACGGTGTTCTTTGGCAATGAAAGCTGGATGATCAAAAAAATGTGCAACAGATAACACCGATTAATAATAAAAAGCTTTTCTACTTTTTTGATAGATAGTTACACTGAATTTCAGTGATTGAAGCAAAAATAATATGCAGCAGACCCGCAACTTAAATTTATGATTATATTAATCATTTTTATAAAGAAAGTAGATATACATAAAGCATATAAAAACTATATCACACGAAAAAAATACTTTTGTAATTAAATATTTTTATTGTTTAAACATATCAGATAATACCAAGAAGCAATTAATGTTTATTCTTAGCTTCAGTGATTTATTACAGACATTTTTAAAGATGTTACAGATGTCTTCTCTTAATAAAAAATAATTTAAAATAGGTCAGTCAATGAAGCAAATAATAAAGAAAATTAATTCGATTAAATTATGCTAAAAGTTACACTAGTATTTTACAGTAATGCTGTTTTGATGAATAGATTTGTATTCCACCATGTTTTTTGAATCCCGCAACGATTTTTTCTTACCAAATTTTTCATTTTTTAACATCCGATCGGACCGAACATGTTTTTTTCTTCTTCAAATTTTCAGCAGCACTGTTTTGTCTTTTCTTCCTTCCATGTTTCGATAATTCAGTACCGTGGTTTTTTTATTATTTAATCACTTTTCTTTGACATACTTTTGTCGTTTAACGTATATATAAATAATTAATGTTGTATATTTTATGTGTTTTTCATTGCAGCTCATATATTTTTAGCTCAAGATGAGTGAAGTGCCATATTTGACAAAGTTATTACAAAATCTCAAGAAGAGCTCAATCGATGATTTCATTGATCGGGTATTCTTATATACAACATTGCTTTTGGTAGTTTGTGCAATCGTCGCTGGTGCAAAAACTTTGAAAAATCCTATTACATGCATGCTTCCTGGTGAATTCCCTGGTATATATTTTAAACGTCATAGCCTTTTTATCAGTGCCGCAACATGGGGGGGTGATGAGGGTGACGCGTCACCCGACAGAAATGCTAAATTTACACTGAAAAATTAAATTCATACTAGGACAAATGAAATTTTTTTAAATTTTTATTCGCGCGTCACCCCAGCGTCACCCGACCACGTTGCGGCACTGCTTTTTATTATCATAAAAATTTGTTTAGATGAATGGAAAAGCTATTACCATGGTTACTGCTATATTTCTAGTACTTACTATGTTAAAAATGGTGATGGCACCAGTGATAATAAAGTTTATCAAGGATACTATCAAGTTTGTTCTTTTTTTCTCGATCTTCCTTCAACGCCTTTTTTAGTGGGTTCCTTTCATATTGGTGATCCAAGCTCTTTTGCTATATTTGCCTAATATTGCTTGGAAAGCTTTTCTTCGTTCTCAAAGTAAGTGTTTAATTTTTTTATCATTGTACTAAGCTATGTCTTTTAGTTATCAATTTCCAATATGTCGTTGAGAAAGCTAAGGCTTTGAGCCTTATGACAGGAGAAGAATATCAAGATGGTCTTACGGACATTGTTGAATATCTTAAAGAACGTTTAATTTATCAAGAAACAGAAAATGGCATTGTAACTTTTGGTGTATACACTGTACTTGCTCATATTTTGGCAAAATTGATCGCTATTATAATGATAATTTTTGAACTTTCTTTTATGAACAATAATTTTGGACCTTCACAAGATTCTTTTTGGGGATTTACGGTGAGTGCTTCTACCAAGATCATATTTTGATTTCTTATGTTTTAGATGCTCAAGCAAAGTATGTCAAATGATCTTTGGAATGCTACTGGTATTTTTCCACGTCAAACTTTTTGTGAATTTCATCAACCTTTTCTTGGTGGTGACGAAGAAGATCATGAACGAAAAGTTCAATGTTTTTTACCACAAAATATGGTCAATGAAAAAATGTTTATTGTTATTTGGTTTTGGTTGGCATTACTTTTACTTGTTGCAATTTGTGATATTTTCTACACGGTTTTTATTCGTCTCTCTGCATCTTATCGTTATGAATCTGTAAAAGATATTATTCAGTATAATTTGAGTGATGATGACACTATTTCTGATTTTGATTATGACTTTGACTTTGATTGTAAGTTTTTTTTGATATGTAATCGATAATACAGTTTGCTGTTTAGTTGATGATTCAAGAAAAGATGACTTAATTAATTTTGCATTCGATATGCTTGGTCCTGATGGAGTTTATCTTTTTGATTGCATTACGTATAATGCTGGATCACTTGTTGCTGGTGATATTGCTGCACGGGTCGTTGAAGAAGTGTATGAAGAATATTAATTTGAATGTTAAGTTTTGCCTTTGTTTTGTTAATGAATTTTGAATTCAATCTTTGATAAATTTGTTGTTTGATATTTTAATGGGATTTTGCTTTTTTACACTGTTATAATTTATTTTTAAATTTTGTTTTTAAGTTTCTAGTTAATTTGCATCTGCTGATTTTCGATGCTATTCCATTCTTAGAAACACATAAGCACATCGATACATTAGGTAGCAAATCTTAGACGAAAGCATTATTGATTTTTCAGTGATCATCTTAAAACTGTGTTCAGTGTTTTCACGCCGGCGGTAATCCGAAAAGTTCATAGAGATTTGCCGAAGATCAAAGGATGGCGGCGTCGGCGGTGTTTGACCAAATACACTGACTGTGTTGTTGTTTTTAGTTTAATTATATCTTTCACTTTAAATGTTCATGTTTTGTTGAAAAAAAATCAAAAATATGTGATTCATTTATTTGTATTTAAAAAATAATACAAACAATTAAACTAATTTTCTCAGTTAGCTTTTTTGCGATTCTTTTTTTCAAGCCTGTGAATTTTTAATAAAAATTAAAAATCAAACAAAATATTGCGCTTTTGTTTAACATGTTTGTCTTGCAGAGCAATACGGTGGTGGAGGTGGGAAGGACGAAAATTCTGGTGGAGAGATGGAGTATACTCTTCTAGAATTATTTTTACCGTCAAACGCATTCAGCTTCATATATTTTTTATGTAAGTGATAACAGATTACAACATAAATAATGTTGATTATGAAAGAAGCAAGTGACGGAATAATTAAACGTCGATTGAGAAACTAAAAGAGTACATGATTTTGAATGTTTCAAATAAACTATACTTTACATCAACAACTTTGGAATCAGTACAATTGGTTGTATTCCAGTCATTGCCAAATCCATAAATTGTGACAGTTGCAATTGACATGAATGAGGTTACGGTAGCAAGTCTAAAATATTTTCTTACCATATTTTGATTATTCAAATTAAGCTTAAAAAACATACATTGTAAGCGTAATATAAACATTTGAAGAAACTGCAGCCTTTTTAAAGAAAAATACACTTAACAATGCGACAGTTCCTAGTAAAAGAATACAGTAATACGCAGTATTAATATCACCAATAAAATCAATCATGGATACGGTAGCTGTGCAACTTTGATTTCTATCATCATCCCATTTAAATTCCATACTTTTCCATTGAACATTAAAATATAAAAAAATGGCAAAAAATATTAAATAGCATAAAAAGAATGAGATTAATATAATTGCTTTGCCAATTTTTGTTTGCCATTTTTGTTGTGGATCAAAAGTTAAAAAATTTGATGGACGCTTTCTGACAGGCATTTTTGGAGGAGGAATTCGGGCTAATTTAAACATTTTATTTTTATTGCACAAATATAAGGAATAACGAAGTTTGAAAAATGAATCAACAAAAGCAGCTGTGATGAAAATAATAAAATTTTCTCACGAAATAGACACAATTATTGTTGATTACAAAAGTTTCGTTTTGTTTATTTCAGGGAATGAATCACACTTTCTATTTTTACCAACTATACAAATTCTTATTTTTTTCAATAATTTTACCAGTTTTACACCATTAAAGACCAAAACGACATCTTCTGGAGACTGGAAAAAAGCAAAACGACAATTTTTTCGACAGTAGCGAAAACAGAAAAAATTTTTTTGTCAAAGCTTGAGCGGAGATGCAGCTGTCTAAACTCTTCCGGGGTTAAGGGGAAACGGAGGATGCAAGTTTGTACACAAAAATAGGAAAAAAAATTCTTTTGAAATCCCAAAAAAATGAATATCAATGCTTCAAAAAAGAATGCTTTTTGAAAAAATTGAAAGCTTTTGAAAATAGCCGTTTTGTTATATTTAAGGAGCTTCCTTTGATAGTCCCATGACATTTAGGGAAAAACAAATTTCAAACAGATTTGTGACAATCTTTCTTTAGAACAAAATTCTGAAAAACCTTGAAAGAAGTAAATATTATTTATAAAAACATAACACCTAAACAATGACTAATGAATAAAATATAAACAAAAAACATTAACGTATGACTAATTATCATCAAGAATTATGACAGAATCATCCATATTGTCCATAATTTGAAGAGAAGATTCATGATTCAACACTGGGATACCGTATACTACAACAGAACCACCTGTTAAAGTCGTTAAACGACATGCTTGACGAGCTCGTACAACTGCTCTAATAAGGAGACGATATGGACTAAAAATGTAATTGATTTAAAAAATTAAAAAAGTCTTAAACATACTATGTCACTTGAACACCACCATCTTCACTTTTATGTTCCTCTTTGTATGCTGATGAAATGGACACAATTTTAGACCATTCAGTAAAACATTGTTCAACGAAGCTTATCAAAAATCTATCAATTTCTCCATCGGTAACCATCCATAAACATCCAATTGTACATGGTGCACCAGCAATGGCATAATCATTTACAGCTGAATTTCCATCAAATCCATGACCTTCATCTTCAATTCGAACACTTGAACAACCCATTAATATTGCAACCGATTTACAAATTGCTCGACGAATTGTTGCTGCTCCAACATAACGGGATCCACTTCCATGCCCAATATATCTGTAAAAAGAAAAATATAAAAAAATTAGCAAACAAAAAAACCTACAAGAAAAAATCATTTTTTTGCAAAATTTCCAAAAAATTTTCAGGTGTTGGATGTTCACCCTTTACACCATTCACTTTGTCAAGATCAATGTATTTTGCAATTCTTTTTTCCGTTGTTTTCAAATCACCACTTGGATTTAGCACATAAAAGGAATCTTTTGAATTTGCATTCAAGGGAAGAGGAGCATTTGTTTTCTTGGTTAATCTATCAAAAAAATGAAATGATTGAATTCTTAAAACATATGGATTTGAACGAAAAATTGGAAGTGATTCCCATGGATAACAACTAAGTTCCTAAAAATTATAACATGATAAAAGTTGAAGAAGTATTTTAAACTAACCGGAGAAACAATAAGTACTGTATATCGATCTTCATTTAAATATTTTTGGAATACAGATTCAGGACATGCTTCTAGAAGTTTTCGATAGAGCTGATTTTGTAATTTCGCATCAACAGGTGTCCCAAATGTTTCACGTTCAACAAAACTAAAGACAGATAATAAATATTTGTAATCGTCTTGATAAGCGTGAATAAACATTCTTGCGAGAAACTAAAAAATAAAAACATTATTTGGCATACTGTAGAACACAAGATCTTACCCTTCCTCTTTCTTCACTAAATCCAGCCTTGAGAAGAATTTTTTTAGCAGCACTAATATATTTTTGTAATTTCGAATTAATTTTACCAAACGGCATCAAAAGAATTCTAAATTTGTCCAACCATGTGTATTCAACATCAGAAATAAGTTTATCTAGTTTAATATTTAATTGTTCACGAAGATTCCAAAATTTTGATCTTTGAACAATTCCTTCAACAGACTGATCATTTTCAAGTAATATACTGTACATCCTTTGTGAAATATCATCTTTCCCAACATTTGTTTTTGTTAATGGAAGAACAATTGGAATAAGATCATAACCGCATCTGACTAACCAAAGAACATTTTGTTCATCGACGAAGAGTTGAACAAGAGTAAAATCAATTGGTAAAGCCCGAACAGCAGCTTTAAATTCAACAATATCTTTGAAACGTAAATCTTCCATTACTTCTTTATTACGAAGTCTGACACGTTGTCGTAAAGTAATTGCACGAGATTCAAGAAAATACCATGCAGCATACCATGGATATTCTTCTGCTAAATATGATCCCAAATAATGACATAATCGACGACGCCATTCACTAAAACGTTCATAAATGATAAAGCTTTCAAAGATGGATCAATCCTTACGAAAAGAACAAATGTTGATAAGATTTAAAATCCATTCGAGCTTGATTAAAGCTATCCCTTTCTTCTTCAGTCATACCACTAATTCCAATACATGTTTTTCCTTGACTTGTATAAATGCTTGCATGACTTGCAAGAACTTCTCTTGATGGAGATTTCGGAGGTGATCTTCTTCCATTTTTTGCAATTCCAAATGCATTAAAGCTTTGAAACATTGACCGTAATTCGCATAATTCATCATTTGATGTTGAATTAGTTGGTTTCACTGCGTTAAGCCAAAAATATGCATCCAATGAATAAGTCTTTCTTTTAAATTGTCGACCAATAAGATAGTAATATCGCAATTCAAGGTGATAATAAGCTGAACACTGAAAAGTAAATTTTATCACTTTAAAAAAAGCCAAACACAAAAATTACGGTAATAATATTTTTGCATAGCTTTTCTTTACTATGTCCACCAATATTTTTATTTGTCAAAATGCAATGAGTAGAAGCTTCACAAATATACGTCAAAAGTGAAAGTGCTGCTTTCTTTTGCTGAAACATAATCCAAATGGAGTTAAGAAAATGATTTCTTCAAACCAACCTTTTCAGTTTCAGGAATGTTCAGCGCAATTTGGAAGAGCAGAGCTTTTCGTTTTTTAAATTTTTGATTTCCAAAATATGCAACATTCGAATAAAATTCATTGCAACAATCAACAGACAATCCATCAATAAGAAGTTCACTGTATTGCTTTTCGGCATACATGCATCCATTGTTTGCAATTTCAAGACACAGAAAGCAATCACATTCAGGTAAATGTTCAGGAATTGACGTAACAGACGTGACCAGAGTTTTATTAAGTACGGATTCAGAATCACTTTTCCTAAAAATTTAACATAGTAACTTAAACAATAAGGTAAAAACAAACGCCGGAAAAAGGTAAGTATCATTTAATAGATCAGTCCGAAATCGAGAATATGGTTCTACGGTATTTTTATAATCTGTTAATTTCTAAAATACGGTAGCAAATTAAATAAAGCAAATTATGAAAATGTTAACAAACCCCAAGAAGAAGTGCAATCATAGCTCCCAAAGCTTTAAGTTTATCTTTATCATTGATTGTTCGAAATTTAAGGTAATATAAAGCATTCAAAGGTTGAATAACACGAAAAGGAGCAGCAAAGATAGTTGCACGATACAATGCAAAAAGAAGATTATTTTCAGCTTCAACGACGGACCCAGTTTGAAACATTATTTTAGCAAAAGAAATTTGAGTATCACAAAAATCAGGAATGGACATAACAGATTTTACTGTAATAGAATTATTCAAAAAAATATAATAAATTATGGCACAATAACTTACAGAAGGTACAACTATCAGGAATTTTATCAAAGTTATAGATAAAGATCGGATTATCAGTTCGAAATTCTTTATATCTGGATGAAAGAATTGTTAAAGAACAAGAAATTTCACGTGAAAAATGATCTATTATATCACCATATTTATCCACATTCATCATGGGCAACTTTGAAGCATGTCCCAATAAATTGTAAATAAGTTCAAGACATAAGTGACCAAAAAAAGTTTTTTCTTTTGAATTACGAAGCTCGTTGTTTATTACAAGCAATTTATCAACGATTTCCAATTGCTTTTCAACATCAGATAATGTAAAAAATTCAGAAAAAAGACGGCAGACATTTCGGACATCATTAACTTCAGCAGGATAGTTCAAAGTTAAATTATCGTATTTGTGGAAGATATCAAACTCCCGTAATCGACATGACCATTTTGCAACCGTAACAAAAAGGTAAGTGTCAAGAGGAAGTAGTTGAAGAACCGAAACAGCACAAGTCAATCCAGCATAATACTAAAAAAATAGAAAACAAATAAGAAAGATAATGCTAAAACTTTTTGCGAATTTAGCATTGTGAAAAAAACTTACATCGCCATTAACAAAAGCAATTCCAGTAAGAATTCTACCGTATTCAGCTACTTTCGTTTTACAATTTTCTGGTAGGCTTGAACAAGCAGGATAAACTTTTTGTAAATAAAAGTCCAAAGCTTTATGATACAAATTTTTGATATCCGTTCTTGCCCATTGAGTTGCTAAGAAATGGCATACTTCAACATGAACTTTCATATTCTCCAAACGGTAAAATTTAAAATTTTCATCTTTCTTATATTCATTATAAACCTGAAACAACCCCCATATGAACTTTTAATAAAAGTTAAAAAGATATTACCTGTTTTTGAATTTCCGTCATAACTTCAAAATATGTCATTATCTTTTTCTCAAGATACGCAATAATTGTATTAAAAGTTGCTTCTTTTGCTTTCTTTGCATTTTCAATACTCGCAGCTTTGCTATCACCTGCAGCAACTTCAGCTGAAGCTTTTACCTCATCATTGAATTCCTTGGCTTTACCGTCACGTTCATTTTTTGTTCTATTCGGACTTTTCGGTGGCGTTGTAACATCTTTTAATTTTCTAGACGGACTTTTACTTGAATTAATTTTTGTAGGAGTTTTAGCTGATTCAGGATCTTTTCGTCTGCTTCTTTGAATATCAGATGAAGAACCTTGTACTGATGTCATCAAAGATATACCCGATTCTGTGTAGAAGATTGAAAAATAGAATCAAAAAATCAAAAAAAAAATGTAAAATGCATGAGGTTTTTAAAAAATTTTCATACCGCTGTTAAATTTTATTCGTTTCAAGAACATAAATTCTTTAGTAAAGCACTTTTTTTTGTTAAAGTAAAGCAATGTTGTAAGCTAATGTTACTAGAATTATGCATTTAAAAAATTGATAAAAAATATTTTAAAAATAAAATTTGTCAAGATATTAACATTCTTATGCTTTTTCCATAGTGTCGTATAAAGCTTATCGAATTATATAATTTATTTTGTTTTTTTTTTGCGTGCTTTAACTTTTAACACTTGCCATGTCAGATAATAATAAAATATATTTTCAGGTAAAACATTATGCTTGTTCAACGTGGTGTTAAGCATATTAGTAGTAAGGTATGTTACCGCTACTCATCAACAACTGGTGGAAAATCTAGCGGTTCAGGAAAGGATGAAATGATTCGGTTTCGTTCTCAAGTTCTTCCATGTGCAAAAGTATGTTATTCTTAGTTTTTGTTCATTCATTAGTAAAAAGTATCTTTTTTAGACAAATCTTGCACGTTATGGAGGTCGTCAAACTGTTACTGCTTTACCCGGAGATGGTATTGGTCCTGAAATGCTTGATCATGTTAATCGAATTTTTGCATTTGCACAAGTTCCTGTTGACTTTGAAACTATCCAAATTAGCTCTGAAAATCCTCGTGAAGAAGATTTAGAAAATGCAATTGTTTCTGTAAAACGTAATGGTGTTGCTATTAAGGTTTGTTTGTTCTGTAATAATACATTTAAAGAATAAGCATTGTTATAGGGTAACATTGAAACAAAATTTGATGATCCACATTTTAAATCTCGTAATATGGAGATCCGTCGTCGTCTTGATCTTTATGCTAATGTTCTTCATACCGTTACCATTCCTACTATTCCATCTCGTCATAAGGATATTGATATTGTTATGATTCGTGAAAATACTGAAGGTGAATATAGTGGATTGGAACATGAATCTGCTGCTGGTGTCGTTGAAAGTTTGAAGGCAAGCTAATTTTGATTGATGAAAACTTGAATAAATTGTGTGAAACTTTTCTAATATTGAAGTGCACTTTTATAGATTGTAACACGAGAAAAAATGGAACGTATATCTCGTTTTGCTTTTGATTATGCAATGAAATATGATCGCAAAAAGGTTACTGCTGTTCACAAAGCAAATATTCAAAAACTTGGTGATGGCTTATTCCTCAAAGTTGCTTCTGATATTGCTAAGAACGAATATCCTGAAATCAAGTTTAGTTCCATGATTGTTGACAATGCTTCTGTAAGTCGCTAAATTTTTTTTGAAATACTTGTAAACATATGTTTTACAGATGCAACTTGTTAGTCGTCCTCAACAATTTTCTGGTGGAATTATGCTTATGCCAAATCTTTATGGTAATATTATTTCAAATATTGCTTGTGGTTTAACTGGTAAGACAATTCCGTTTTTTGTACGTCTTCCAACTATGAATTTTAGGAGGACCTGGCTTAGTTTCTGGAATGAATTTTGGTGAAAAATATGCTGTATTCGAAACTGCTACTCGTAATACTGGTACAACTCTTGCTGGTAAAGATATCGCAAATCCAACTGCATTTATTCGAGCTGCAACTGATATGCTTCGTTATCTCAATTTCAAAGAATATGCCGATTTAATTAGTGATGCTCTTTTTGAAACTCTCACCGTTAACAAAGTTCATACAGCTGATATTGGTGGGGATGCAAAAGCATCAGAACTTGTCAAATCTTTGCTTGAAAATATTGAAAAATCATTCGGCAATACTAAATTCCGTTTCCGTTCTTAGGTATCGTAATATTAGAAAAAAGTAGTTTTATGTAGCTTATTTTATTTGTCATAATCTTTTATGTCTTATCTCACTTATATAATACTACCTTTCAATTAATTCATTGTTCCATCTTGGTTTTTATATTATTTACAATTGTCGTACGTCTCGGTGTTTGATATCTCATATTATGTTACAGTATGATATTACTTTTTCCATTACTTTCCTATTTCCGAGTTATGTTAGATCGCTTTTTGTAGTGAGGAGCTTAAAATAAACAAGTTTAATATGTGTTTTTTATTTAAAAAAAACAATATAAAAATGAGATCATGCAACAAAAATAAAAATTATGCTATTTTTCAGGGTTTTTATAAATTATTACTTGATGTTGCTGAAGGACTTAAAGCATCATTTTCTGATTGGGCTTTTTTTATACTGTACCAGACGTTTCTAAAAAAGGTTTTGAAATGTGTAGCTTAGAAGAAAATGTAATTTACTTACATTAATAAACCGAGCGGCAGAAGAAGCGAGATCGCAACAACAACAAATACCGTACCAGAAAAGAAACTTAATGTTAAAGGATAAAGTCCATTAAAAATGAGGGTTGCAATAATTGATGTAATCCCTTCAATTAAGGCAATCAAAGAAAAAAGTTTTCCTTTAAAAATAAATTATTAAATAAATTTTTTGAGAAATATTCTACCTTGTTCAGCATATGCAACAAAATGACTTGAACTTGCACGTAATCCAGTTGATACAAACCGATTAAATGCCATTGGAATAATAGATAAATATGCCCACCAATTTGAAAATAAAAATGCAAACATTAAAAGAAATATAATTTTTGTTATTATTCCATAGATTGAAAGTGTAACATCAGTGAAGCCATTTCGATGAAGTAATGGATATAAAAATAATACTGCCATACTGTTAAACCCACTTCCTAAACCGCTAAACCATCCATACGGTTTATCAGTCCAAGAAAGCTTATATCGTAAATAGGAATACATAATATCTGTAATACCTGCGTAAACAAGCATTTCAAATGATAACGCTATTAAAATGAATGAAAATATTTTGAAACATGCTTTATTACGGTAGGATATTAGAAAATGAAATACTTCAATGAATCGAGAAAAAATCGATTGTGAAGAGAGTGTTTCATCTAAAAACAAATAGAATTTTTTGGATTTTAAATGTCCAAATTTACTTTGCGATTCAAGCTCCTTTGCAAAGATGATAATATAAAAGTAGCAAAGCGTATCTAATACCATTAGAATTAAAAAGTAATAACTGTATCCGACATATCTGTAACCATATTGTTTCATTGTCTCGTTGACAGACATCTTAGACTTACTCATTGATAATTCCAGATAATGCATAACCCAATGTACTTCCGAATCCAATTGCAGCTTCACAAGCTGCAACTCTTTCACTTCTCATTTCAGAAGCAGTTGTTTTGACATTATACGATAACAACGTCCCTTAAAATAAATTTTACGTTTTGTCAAAATATTTATCAAAAATCTAACCGATAATTGCCGTATATCCTCCACAAATGCCAAATATGACATCACTTATCAAAAGGTAATAGGGATTATTGTTTACTTTTAATGTTTGAATCAAATAATTCACATCTCCCAAAATTAATCCAACAAATGGAATCATCATTGCAACTTTTGCATTCCATGAATCACTCACTGAAAGAAAAAATTGTTCTTCTTCTTTGATAAGAAAAATGTTGCGATTATTTTGAACTTACATGACCCAAGTAACAAGGCACTAAAAATAGAAGGAAGGATTAAACAAAATGAAGAAATCAAATATAAATGATTTGCATCAGATTGTAAATTTTTGTCATCATAAATTGCATCAATATCCGTACAATCAAATGTTTCACCCTGTAAAGTGTATTTGAGATTTGTGATATTTATTTTTAAAGCTTACGTAACGGGAAACACAAGCTTTTTCATAAAGTAAAGTTTGAAATACTGGATATTTTAAAGATGATGAACACATATAAAAGAATAATGCCGGTTCCATTTTAATTGAAAGCAGAATTTTTTTAAACCAATCCATTTTCAATTATATTTTTTTTACAACAATAAAATTCATTTGACATTTTTTGTTCACTGCTTATCTCTTTTTGCAATGGTTGAACAATCAATCGTTAAAAAATAATTATAACTGCGCATAAAAATTATTTCATTTCATTTTTCACCTGATTTCTTTTGGGAATCAACTTGTATCCTGAATGAATGAAAGAAGGGATCATTTGATATTTTTTTAGACATGTTATGTTATGAAAGTGCTTGGCCTTTTTTCAAAAGTCGTCTGTTCAATTTTGTTTATCATTACATATTTTGTACAAGAAAAACAACCAAAAATAAATGCACATCAATCAACCGATAAAAAAACAACAAAAATAAGACGAGAAAGAAATACTGGGAGTAATAAAAATAGAATGTACAACAATCAAAAATATCTGCTATTTTTAGGCTTTTAATGGTCGTTTTGACCATAATTCTTGAATAACATTTTCATCTGCCAAAGTGCTGGTATCTCCAAGATTTGCATCTTTTTCACCATCAGCAACTTTACGAAGAATTCGTCGGACAATTTTGCCTGATCGAGTTTTTGGAAGTCCTGAAGTAAATTGAATAATATCTGGTACTGCAATTGGTCCAATCTTTTTTCGAATAATTGCTTTCATTTCATTAATAATCTTTTCACTGCTTTTTATCGTATCTGGAATTGTCACAAATGCATATGGAGTTTGTCCTTTAATTTTATGTGGGGTTGCGACAACTGCTGCTTCAACAACCATTGGATGGGAAGCAATTGCAGCTTCAATTTCTGCGGTTGAAAGTAAATGCCCAGAAACATTCATAAGATCATCAACTCTTCCAGTTACCCAGTAATGATTTTCGTCATCTCGTTTAGCTCCATCACCAGTAAAATAATATCCTGGATATGGTGAAAAATATGCATCTGTAAATCTTTTATGATCACCCCAAATTGTTCGCATCATTCCAGGCCATGCTCGATCAACGACAAGTGTTCCATGTCCTTCGCCTCTAATTTTTTTGCCATTTTCATCAAGAAGTTGTGGATGAATTCCATGGAATGGAAGATTTCCACATCCTGCTTGTTGGGGTACTGCGGTGTGATGGGCTGTTAACAAATGACATCCAGTTTCAGTTTGCCAGTAAGTATCAACAATTGCGCAAGCTTTTTCCCCAACAACTTCATGAAGCCATTTCCATGCACATGGATTCATTGGTTCACCAACTGTTCCAATAACTTTTAGCTTAGATCTATCATAATCTTTTACCATCCTCTCTGGATGTGCCATCATTGATCGAACTGCGGTTGGAGATGTATAAAGCTTTGAAACTTGATGCTTGTCAACAATTTTCCATGTTCTTGAATAATCAGGGAAGCTTGGAACCCCTTCAAATAAGACTGAAGTCATTCCATTAAGCAATGGCCCATAAACGGCATATGTATGACCAGTAATCCAGCCACAATCAGCCATACACCAATAAATATCGGTTTCAGGTTTAGCATCAAAAGTTACTTGAGTACTGTAATAGGCACTAGTCATGTAACCTGCATTTGAATGAACAATCCCTTTCGGAGCACCAGTGGAACCACTAAAAATAATTAATTGGTTTTTTTATTTTTAAGATAATAAAAAAGATACTTACGAAGTATACAAGATGAAAAGAGGATCTTCAGCATTACACCATTCAACAGGGGCACTAAAATCCTTTGAATCCGCAATTGCATTTCCCCAATTTTCTTCATCTTTAATTACAGCAATTTTAGACGGTGTTCCAGTTGTTGTAACACGTTTAAGATGTTCAAAGCAAATTGTTGATTCAACATTGTGATTAATATTTTTACAAACTGTTAAAGCTTCATCGGCAATTGATTTTAAGGGTATATGTTTATTTCCTCGAAAGAATCCATCGCATGTAATTAAAGTTTTGGCACCAGATTGTCGAAGCCGTTCTGCTAAAGCATTTGAACTGAATCCAGCAAAAACAACAGAATGAATTGCTCCAATTCGAGCACAAGCAAGCATAGCAATTGGAAGTTCCACAATCATTGGCAAATAAATTCCAACCACATCACCCTTTTTAACTCCACGAGATTTTAAAACTCGAGCAAATTCAACAACTTTTGCTCGAAGGGTACTGTAGGTAATACTTTCATAATCTCCATCTGCATTTCCTTCCCATTTATATGCGGTTTTATCTCCAAGTCCTGAAAAGATAATAGTTAATGTTGGACAAATTTTAAATTTATTAATATTTACCCATTAAAATATTTCGTTCAAGACAATTATATGCAACATTGGTAATTGATCCATCCATAAATTTTACAAAGACATCACCTTTTCTGTGATCAAAATTGTATTCCAAGCCTTTATCAGATTTATGTTCAAAATGGAGTTGAGAAGCAATATTTCTCCAAAATGTATCTGGATTTGAAATTGATTCATCATAAAGTTGACGATAATGACATGGTCCAGGAAATTCAGTATTAAAGGCAAGAGAATCTTCAGGTTCTTTTAATTGAACTTGGGCAGCACCAAAATTATGAATACTTGAATGAATGTTTGCACGACTGAAAGTCGGCATAAATCTTAATGTTCGAAGCATATTTATTTTTTGATTATTTTGTATGTATATCTTCAATCTCTTTATATACTCTTTAAATTTGGGGGGAGAGGTTTTTGCAACAATTTCATTGAATGAAAGAACGTTTAAAGAACGAACAAAGTTGTAATGGCGACCTGCCAGCTGATTGAAAGAAGACACTCAAAAACCGATCACAGAGATCACTGATCTCCGCAGAGTACGATTCATTTCTTTCATTTAGAAATGAGAACAACAAATGTTATGTATTGATGCTACTTTGATAAAAATCAAAAAATTTTTTATTTTTATTTTAATCTTGTATACTGTAATTAATTGTTTTTTGTTTTATTGAAAAAAAGATGCTTACTGTAGTTTTAAAATTTTTATCTACAAATGTTTCAAAAAAATTAATGAGAATGCATTGAAAAAAATTTAAAGTTGCTTATCATTAATAACTTGCTATCTTAATTAATCAATAAATTCAACGTTATATTTTGGAGGCATTACTTTATTTGTTCATACCAGAAAAAACTCTGAAAAAATGAAAAGATTTGATGGAAAGGTTGCTATTGTTACAGGTTTTCTTATTTGTGTTTTTTAATTAATTAACATTTAAAAAGTTAAGGTTCAAGCAATGGCATTGGTCGTGCCACAGCACTTCAATTTGCATCTGAAGGTGCCAAAGTTGTAATTCATTCTCGAATTGAAGATTTAGCAGATCTTAAAGTTTGTTTTATTTTTTTGTAAATAATGAAGAAAAAAGTTTTTATATTTCATCTGACTTTTGAATTTATTTTATCTATTGTTTTAATTTTTGATTAAGATTATTTTAAGGAAACTGAAAGTTTATTAATTTCATCAGGTTTGTCTTCCGAGAACTTTTATTCTGTTACAGGTTATATCGAAGATGAAAAAACACTGCAACAATTGGTTGAGGATACTATTTCTAAGTTTGGAAAAATTGATATTTTGGTAATAAAAAATTGAAGTGTTATAGTAAGTAACATATTGATTCTTTAGGTAAACAATGCTGGTGTAACTAAAAAAATGCAAGCTTCACCAATGTCAGTTGAGAATTATGATTTTGTCATGAATATTAATCTTAGAGCGCAAGTTTAAAAATATTTTTGACATAAATATCAAACTATGGTTTTAGTCCATTAGAGTTAACAAACTTAGCATTACCGTATCTCAAAGAAACAAAGGGATGTGTAATTAACGTTAGCAGCCTTGGTGCTTTTCGTGCCATGGTAATTGATCAACTACATTATTCCATATCCAAAGCTGGACTTGATGCTTTTATGCGTGGGTGCACCGATGAATTTGGTAAATATGGTATTCGCATCAACAATGTGAAGTAAAAAAATTACCTTTAAAATTCCAAAAATAATAAATCCATTTCAGCTTTGGAGCAATTAGAACCGGAATGTTTAATAATTCTAAACAATTTGAAATTGATAAGGTAATACAATAAACAAGCTATTATTTAGTTGAATAAAAGATTGTAGAGATCTGAGGGGGGGGGGGGTGTTTTTAGGGATGTGAAGGTTTGCCCAAATCTCACGCTCACCTTAAAAACGGTAAATCTCAAAAGAAAAAATCTGACGTAGGAGGGTTTGAAAAATTTAAGCGAAAGCCCCGACGTCAGAGCTGGACAATCCCTAATTTAGTACATACATCTTTTTCAGTATGCAAATACACTGAACAAAAGAATTCCTCTTCAAAGAATGGGAACATCTGAAGAAGCTTCAAAAATTATTGCTTTCCTAGCTTCTGAAGATGCTTCATATGTTAGTGGAGCAAATTGGGTTGTTGATGGAGGCATGAATTCCCATTCACCATCAAGTGAAAAATAACATTTGAAAAAGATATGCAGTTTTGTGGTTAAAAATAATAACTATTCTAATTTATATTTTTAAAAATAAATCAACTCATGCCTTTTATTTCAATATCAGATGTGTATAATTTTAAATTTTGTTTCGCTTTGTAAGATTTTAATTTCACATAAATCCACAGTATCCTTCAATTGTATGAAACTTTAATTCTTCAACAATACGAGTTTTAACATATAACTTGTTAATAAAAGTTTTTTAAAATAAACAAGACCTTTTGGGGGCCTCACTACGTGAGTCCCCCCAAGACTTTTTTGCTAAAGCAAAAAAATTACAATTTTAAACGCCTTAAAAATTTCATTATGAACATATATTGAAAATGCAATGTTTGAAACTTGTGCCGAACAATGCATCACGGTAACAAACTAAGCTAAAATCTGAGATAAAGTCTTAGGACTAAGATAATGGCATAAAGTCGGGTAAAGGGGAGAAAATTGTGACTGAGTGTGGTAACTACAGCGTAATGTTGTGAGTATATATCGACGTTATTTCTGCTTAAAATAATATTTCACATTAATATATAAGTATACTTGACACATACATTCTAGAATAATAATTTGTATGTGCTACAGTAAAACACATCAAAGAAGAAATCAATGTCACTGTTGTTTTTAAGACAAAATACTTAATACATACACAACAACAATTTTAATTAGTATATCTCACATTATCTTCATTTTCTATCGTTTATTTAAAACCCGACAACTCCCAAACACACAATAAACACTTTCCAAATACAACATTTTAGCACATTACCACAAATTAAATGATACACCAAAAATTTTTCACATTTATTCATGCTTCATGCAAACCAAAAGACATTCAAAAAAGAGTGAAAAAGTCACATTTTTAAACATTTTAACATTTTACCATACATTATTTATTACTGAACCCACGATAACCACATTTTTTAAAATTTCAATCTCGCATTGTATTTTTAAAAAGCGATAACAAAAATTTAACATTGTTGCACTTTATATTTTTACCACAAATTACTTATCCTCATTTTTCTCCCATACATTCCCATCTAACAGATCTTTAACAAACACCACTTTATTACTTTACCATTTTACCACAAATTACATAATACTGGATCATTAAAAAATTTTTTACTTTCCTTTACTTTTCATTCATACCAAAAACGTTCAACGAAAATTAAAAACAATATATTTTTTGAAAATTTTACCACTTCACCACATATTACTTATTACGGGACAACAGGTCCTTTCTATTACTAAGACATACCATCTTAATTTAAACTCTAGTTTAACCCCTATTATCTTCAATTTCTTATTTTTACAACCCCATCCTGTAGGTCCTAACAAAAGTCTAACATATTACACACAAAACATTTTACCACATTATTACTTTACTACTTTACAACAAAATACTTATTAATGAAATAAACCATCAAAATTTTAAAACTTGTCCATCCGATATACTTATTATTTTTTCTTTAGTTCAATTCCATCCCACAGTTATCAAATAATTAACATTTTTCGTTAAATCGATTTAACAACATTACTATATTACCACTTTACCAAAATTAATTATTACTGGTTCATTGAAAAAGTATTTAAATGTGAAGTAAACTAAAGTTTTTTATTTTTTAGTTAAGCCTAAACAGTTTTACAAAAATTGAGAGAATAACATTTATATTTCCATCTGAAATGCCCCCAACCAATCTCAAGCACATTACACACAAACATTATTACTTTACCACTTTACCACAAATTACATATTACTGGGTCACTAAAAAAATTTCATTTGCTTCATTTTCCACTCGAATCCATTTATTTTTACAAAAATAAAAAAATTGAATTTAAAAAAATTACATTTTTTTATGAATTTTACCACAATTACTTATTACTTAACATTTTCATATTACTGAATCCACATTTTTACCTAAATCCAATAATACAAAAAATCAATACAAAACAAAAATCATGCGCACTCAACTGCAAAAAAGAAATCTAGGTCAACGCAAGCTTGCAAAAGAAAAGAAATTTTCGTTGCAATAATTCTGTAAAAATGCAAATTTTTAACAGGCCATTTGACCCATTTAACATTTCGTCCGAAAAACAAAATTAACATATTCAGAATCAGCATAAAAAAATACATCTGACAGTACCAAAACAATTCCAAAAAAATGGGTACAAAAAACTGACAAACAGACAGACAGACAACGCAATCCATTTTACATAGGTTGATATATGTTTTTTGTTTGTATAAAGACGATAACATTTCTTCTCATTTTTTCGTATTAAAGACGAAAAAAATTGGCACACTTTTCTTGAATTTAAAAAATAGTTTATTTATGAGCCTCCTAAAACGAAAATTGAATCATTGCGCACTGAAGTGCCAAAAATTTGCTTGCTTTGCTTTATAAGTTTGTGAATAACAAACGAGATCTAATTTTGTTTGTTTTTTTGCCCTGGTTCTTGTTGATTGATTAAATTGATTGAAGAAGCAATTATTGAGATTTAATTTTTATTGTTTGGTAAAATATCATTTGTTAATTTCATTGCTGTTTGTTGTCAATTTTAAATTCTTTTTATTTTATTAGTGATTAAAATGGCTTCTCAAGTACCTCCATATCCACAATCGACTTCGGTTCTCTGCAAGCATACTGATAATTTATATTATGAAGCAAAAATTATTAAAGTTAATCAAAATAAAGAAGGAGAATGGGTTTATCGTGTACATTATACAGTAAGCAAATAACTAATTTTTTAATTAATTACGCTTCAAAAATATTATTTTAGGGTTGGAATATTCGATACGATGAAAATATTAAACATTCAGATACACCTTCTCGATTCATGGAACATAATCCAGATAATATTGAAATGACAAAGGTATTGTTTTATGATTAATTTTATAATCTTTTTATAGTAATTTCAGCAACAAAAAGAAAGTGCCATTGCTTTAGCGAAAATTGCAAATAAAAGAAAGCGACAAATTGGTGAAGATGCAAAAGCACCTACTGTTGAATCAGCAAAAGAATCAACTTCTAATCAACTTCCTCAATTTAAAAAAGAACCTATTCCACAAAGTGTATTGTTTATGCTTCAAAATGTTAGAAATGTTCCAAATCTTGAAGAAAAGACTTCAGTGGATAATTTTTTAAAAAAGGTAAAAAAATTTTAAAGATTTTAAAGTTACAGTATATTTTTAATTTTTCCTTTTTGGATATTTTAAGTAATAATGTAAACTTTTTTCCTATACAGTAATTTATAGTATTTGAAAGAGAATAAAGGAAAATTTGGTCGAATTTATCCTAAACATCCTGCAGCTGATGAAATGGTTAAAAATTTAGTAGAACAATTGAAACTTGATTTTAACATGAATTTGATGACATATTTGACTCAAGGTGAAATGAAACAATGCTTGACAATTTTCAATAAGAAAAAGGCTGATGTTGGTGAAAAGGAATATACTATGGAAGAAATGAAAGAATTGTATGAAAAGAAAGATAATCGGATGGAACTTTTCGATAATCCAGGTAATTTATTTTTGTTTAACTTCAAATGTATCATTTTTAACTATATTATAACTTTCAGGAGTTAATTTTGCTGATACTTATGGCGTCTTGCATCTTTCAAGATTTCTTAAATCCGGTTATAATTGGTACGGAAGTGAATTAACTGGATTTGAAAAATTTTATGTTATTTTTTTCTATGATCTTCTCTGCTTTGCTGAAAAATTTACTTCTGAATATAATTAGTAATTTCTTTTTATCATTAGAAATTGGTAACCTTTGAGCAATACGATGTATTTTTTTGCTACTTTATGAAAACTCTTTTTACCTATTTTTGTATTCTTTTTTACATTAATTTTTTTTGCCAATTATGGATGGTGAAATTCATTGAATAAACAGTTTATTAATAAATGTGTTAGCGACTTTTACAACACCTTGTGTAAAATAAATTTCAAGCTATGGATTAAGTAGTTTAAAACTTTTATTTTTTAAATGAGGTTAAAACTTTGTTTAGATATGTCAGTCACCAAGTTTTTCAGTCGACCTTTATTAATAGATAGTGATGTTTGATGTCATTGGATAGAAATTAAAAACGGAAAACTTTTTGCCGTTTTGCGCGCTAGAGATGATCATTTGGAGGAGTGGCCGCGCTCGTTAATTGTGAATTTTCTCTTTTGTAAGATACTTTAATTCTTTAAAGAACTTTGGAAAAGGTGGATGCAGTATATCTTATTGGACGCCCAGGGGGAGATGTCATTTAAGGTCATCCTGATCGATTTTTTGTTAGCACTACAGTATGACAGCAACCAATAATTCAAAATCGAACCGTAATAGAAGTATATCAAATAATCTCTTTTACAGTAAGACATTTGCAACAATACCTATTTATATGTCTAGACATTGAAATTCTGCAACTTTAAATAAAGAAATAAAAATTTGCACATTACTGTACTTTAACTTGGTCAGGTTGTATCAAAAAATTTGATTTCCTCAATACGTATATGAAATTTCTTTAATTTGATATTTTTTTGGTTAAGGTATGTAAATATTTTTGTTTTGCTGATTTCGAATGAAAATGAATCTTCTTCAACAGGTGTAAAACAACTAAAAAAAAAGGTCGCGAACAAAAAAACGAATGAAGTTTAGGTTTTAATATTTGGCATACGGTGGGATATTGCTGTTGAAATAAGTAGAATAAATTAACGGCTTGGAAGACATAAAATTCTACTTGAGATGTGTAAACAAATTTAATAAATATGTTCTACAGATTTATAAACAAATTGTTGAATACAAAGTTTAAAAAAATTACTCAAACTTTATTTCAGAAATAAAGCAATAACACAATACAAAAAGCATGTTTAAAAATGAAACACGCAAAAATAAAACAAAATGAAAAGTTTTTGGAGCGACGCAACGCTCATACAAAAAAAACATAATAAACAAATTTGCAAAAGAAAAACAAATTAAGCATTAACACGCTTATCACGAAGATATTCACGGCGTGTGAAATTAATTTCAGTAGATTTCAAATAAAATGGATTTGATGGCACTTGTTCAATGCTATTTGAGCCGCTTCCATCAGATCCATCAACAGAATATCCTATAATTTCCCATGTTTGTAGATATTGTTTTCCTTTTGGCCGTCCAGAAAATGCTTTAAAAGGAACTCTATCATTGTTGGAAAGAGTTTTAATGAAAGATGTTGTATCTCCTGTACCACCAGAGGAAGTAAGAGCAGTGATACGAAAATGCCTTGAAGATGCTGCATTAGTCAATTACACAAGAATATGCAATGAAGCGAAAATTGAGCGTTAGCACTTTTTTCTAACATGATTATCATGTATAACTCTTTAAATTATAGAACGAATGGGTGTTGATGTCAGTCCACAGCAAAGAATTGAAGATATGATTCGTGTAACAGAACTTTGTATTGATCTTTTAAAAGAAAATGAAGAACATCACGGAGAGGTAAGTATTGCTTTTATTTACAGTAGTTTGAAATTTTCAAAAAAAAGATATAACTTTTAAAACTGTGTAACTTTTTTTCTGAACTTCTTTTTTCTATCAATTAGTTTCTTTCAAATCTATTCTTTATTCTTTCTTTACTAACTTTCATAAACCTTTTCAGCAACTTCGAGGAGTAAGTTATATAACCGTCTGTACCTAGTGGTTTTTTTCACATGTTTTTTTTTCAATTTTCCCCTTTTCCTTTGTTTGTTCATAGCTAATTATAATTAGAAAATTAACAGCAAGCTTTTGTTTATTGAATCCCTTTTTGCTTTCTTTTTTAAACTTTTTGCACCCTATTAGAAAATTATAGACATAACAAAATAGAAAAAACTTTTTTTTGTAAGTGGTTGTTATTTGCCTTTAAAATTTAAACAATGCTAAAAAAAATATTGCACGTTGTGATTCACATTTTTTTCATTGCAACATATTTAGAGCTAGTAGAATTATGATTATTTTTAGGCATTTGCATGGTTTAGTGATCTCTTAGCCGATCATTCAGAAATTTTTTGGTCACTTTATTCTGTTGATCTTGATGCGGCTTTAGAAGTGCAGCCCCCAGATTCATGGGATTCCTTTCCATTATTTCAACTTCTCAATGACTTTTTATGTAGTGAACGTAAGAATAAAAATATCATAAATATCTGCAGAAGATGAAATACATTCTTTTTTAGCAACACTTAAAAATGGAATATTTCATACAAAGCTTGTTAAACAATTTTCACCTTTGGTTATCAGATATGTTGATCTTATGGAGCATTCAATTTCACAATCGATTGAAAAAGGTTTTCAAAAAGAAAAATGGGAAGTTCGAAAGGATGGCTGTGCAACTTCTGAAGATATCTATTGGAAGCTTGATGCTCTTCAAGGTTTCGTACATGACTTAAATTGGCCAGAAGAAGAATTTGCAAAATATTTACAAGTTCGAATGAAATCTTTAGCATTTGATATGATCTCAAAATGTGCTAATTGCACTTATCAAACATTTGATATTTTTATGCAAAAATTTCGTAAATCTACTGATTACATTTTACCTTGTGAAGTTTGTGTTATGATTAATGTAATATTTTCATCTAAAGCAAGAGCAACAAAATTAACAATCGATGCTGGTGATGTAAGAAAATTTTATCAAATTGTTACTAAAATTTAAACAAAATATTAAATTTTAGTCTAAAATTGATCAAACCCTTGATACAATGTTAAGTGACATGGATACATGCTTACAAGAGAAGCTTCTATCAGTATTAGAATATGTTCTTGGACGACTTGCTCGTTATGATGAAGGAAATCCAATTGGAGCTTTATTATCAATGGCTGTAAGGAAATTCTTTTAAAAACAATAAATTTCAAATTAAAATTTTATAGCCTAAACCAAACAGTATTTTTAATAAAATGAAGAATCTTGTTGGAGATCAAGGAATTGTACAAAATTTGACTGGTTCAAGTTCTTCAAATACTGCTGGATCTCCTTCTTCTGCAAATGCAAAAACAGCTGCAAATCAACAACAAAATAGTGGACATATGGGACATTCATATGTAAATTTTATGCGTGGATCTTCAGAAACTTTAAGACAATTTGTAACTGATGAAGTTTGGGTAAACAATCTTTTTGAGGTTCGTTTAAATCATTCTATCAAAATCAACAACAACAAAAAACTTTGTAAAAATTTGTAGCAATGGTTTTCTGGCCAAATGAATATGATAAATGAATGGCTAACAGAAAGATTGCAACAATCTTTATCACCTTATCAATTGACATGTTTATCTTTCATTGTTAAGGTAATAGATACATTGTTAAACCTATATATATATATTAAATCAAAGCTATTTTTTCCACTTTAGAAAGTACATTCCGATTTTGAACTTCAAGGAATTGATGAAGAACTTTTAAACTCAAAAAATTATGAATCAATTAATCGTCGATTAAAGTTGGAAGAAACAAATTGTGCTTTGAATGAAAATAACACGTCTACAAATAGTTCATCATCATTTACAGGTGCAAATTCATTCTCTCTTGGCAATCTTGGTAATGCACAAGCTGCCGTCAGTAATGTTAGTAGTGTAATGGAAGGTGCGGGGGCAAAAGTATTTGCATTATTCAAATAATAAATTTTATAATTGTTACTTCTTTTCTTTCTGCATTTATAGCTAAATTATGTTTTCCTTTACAAAATTTAATAGGTAGTAAAATAGTATTTACCTTAAGAAGAGAATAGAGGTTATAATGTAATAAATAAACCGTTACTTATAAAAATAATGCATTTGATCAGAAATATTTAGCATAAATTTATAAGTCATTGTCTGATTTGTATTCTGGAAATATCCAAAAATTAGTCAATAACTCCAATTGTGGCTTCAACCACCTCCTAACGATTATCATTCATTTCAATTTATCTTCTGCTGCAACAACATGAAATTTCTTTTCAAGGATTTCAAAATAGGTGAATTATGTCATCTTTTTAAATCCTTTTTAATAAAGGTTTAAACATCCTGTCAAAAATCGACAAACTCGAGTAACACATGCATGCATTTTAAAAAGACATTATGAATATTAACATTTTTCCATATAATGTATGTGAATCTTTTATATTTTTGCAAAAAACGAATGTGCAAAACATATATTTAATAATGCAATATAAAAATTGCTACAAAAAATTACTAGAGATGCTATTAATTACCAGAACTTTCATTGGATGTAGCACGTTGAGGAGAAGATTCACCTGCAGATAAACGAGATTGAACTTCATGATCATCAGGATGACGGAAATGACATTTTTCACCATATTGACAACCACGAGCAGAATTAAATTTATTACAAAGTTGAGTCTTGTATTTTGGATGAGGAATCTGAAAAAAAAATATTAATGCTGCATGTATGAGAATAAGAACAATGAACTTACAGCAGGACGAATGTCTTCTTGACCATGAGCATATTGACAACCAGCACCATAGCTGCATGAACCATTTGTAGAAAACATATTACATAACATTGTTTTATAAGTAGATGTATTACGAAATTTCTAAAAAACAGCATACAACATGATCCAAAATATCTCCCTTTCTGTTTAAGCATAAACTAACCCGACCGCTTCTCCGAGATTTACGACCAATAACTTCAACTGAAGTATCAAGCATGTTGGAATGATTACGAGAATCATAAAAGCTTGGTGATGGATCACTTGGTTGTGAAGAATCAACACTTTCTGAACGAGCTGTTGGTACATCAGCTTGAGGAGGTTCAGAAATACCACGGCTAAGATCAGCTTGTTGAGATGATAAAGTGAGTTCACCTTGCAAGCTTGCTTGAGGAGTTAAAAGAACATAACTACCATGTTGACCAATTGTATAATATAATGGTAGATGTTCAGGATTTACCGAAGGCATTGTATAGAATGATAAGGAAGCTGGATCAACATGAGGATGTTCAAATGGATTATACGGAGCATAATAGAGCATTGGATAACCATCTGAAAAAAAATGAGAAAATTAATATATATATAAAAATATATGGAAATAAGCAAAAGGATGGAGAATTAAGATTCTCCAAAAGTGAAAAAGTGAGTGTAAAGATATCTTCACTAAAATTATCTTTTACTTCAACTCTTAATCCCCGAAAGATTTGTATATAATCTTTCGGGGATTAAGAGTTGAGGTAAAAGATCCACAAATAGAACAAAAATAATAAACTTACTTTGACCATTATTAACAGGTGAAGAAAAGGTTGGAAAAATTGGAAGTGACATAATTGAATCACCTTGAACTTGGATTAATTTAATACAAAAATGTAATTAGAGGAAATAAAAAAGAAGTGATCAGCAGCTGCAAATCAACAACGACGATGAAAATGAAAATTAAAAATGCAACACCGCAAAAAAAACATCGCTTCAATTTTTTTCATTTTTCTTTTTTAAAAATTACATATTTTTATCTTCGCGCGACATTTCTTTGAACGTTGACGAACAAAAAAACACACATAACAAAAAAATCTCATTTCATGCTGATTAATAAAATCAAAATCCATAGCTATTGATAAAAATGCAGTGATCAAAATACATTTTTTAAACTTTTTACTATAAAAAAGGAATTTTATACTTTAATATCAAAAATACCATAATCATATTGCAAAGATTTTTTTATCAACAACGACGAAACTGCGAACATTTTTTATGCCCAAATTTTTTCTTGTTTTTGAATATTCAAAAATTCGTGTGTTGTTACATACATTTTTATGCATCTTGATTCAAGATTCTTGAAAGAAAGAAAAATTTTCACTAAAGAAATTAAAATTTACAAAAAAACAATTATGGGTCTGTTGAACAAAAATTTTTCAACACTGAATTTAAAATTTTGAACTTTTTTAAGATTTACTAATATTGTAGCTTTACTTCATTTGAAAGTTGATAATTTGCTGTTTATTGTAATTCATGTCTTATATAGAAACAATAACTCCTTAAACTTTTAAAACTTTTGCAGAAGAATTTGATAGAACCTTATCAGTTAGGAAAACACTGAAATGGCTATGAGTATCACAACTATAAACTTAAATATATGTAATAAGCAGGACCAATGCTTTTGAATAATTTTTGGATGTTTTTGAAAAAGGGAAGAAGAAAAAAAAAGTTTGGATTTCAGGTTAAAGAGTTTAATACGTGACGTTTCGGCCCTAAACTCTAGACGTCTTTTTTAATTTATATTAATTTTTTAATAAATTTAAAACTAACTGGAATGATTTAGATCTCATTAAACCACAAAACAATTCAAAGCCAACAGCAAATCTTTACGATGAAAATCGTGATAACAAATCAATTTTGATCTGACTTTCTCAGGGCTTTTACATTCCAAATCGCGATTTTAAATTTAAATCGCACAAATCTCCTTTTGTTTTCTGTAAAGGAAATACACTGTTAACAATTTCATTAGTTTTTAAATTAATATTTGTAATGATAAAGACAATGTATCATTAAAATCCATATTTTAATATATGATACAAGTCAATTCTTTTGTAAAATTTTGAAAAAAATCAGTTTCTCGAGTTCATTCCGTATGAAAGCATGGTTTTAATAAAAGATATTCAAATAAGTAACATATTTTTTAAAACAAATATATTATCGCAAGCAAACTAATGTTGAATAAAAATTATACATGAAAATAAAATCATAAATAGTTAACTCTTTTATATATACTCAGACACAAGAATATATTACAAGTGTAAAAAAATAAAATTACACAAACATATCATAAATAAATTATTGAGTAACACATGAGGAATCTTTTGCGGCCGCAGGAGCAGTACCAGAAGAAGTTTGAGGTTGATCACTTTTATGACGACGGAAAGGGCTGGCAAGTTTTGATCCAAAGCTTTGTTTCATTGGTGTTGTTTGTGTTGGAGTTGCATCTTGTGCTGATGATGACGATGGTTTGACTTGTTCAGCTTCATCACCAACAGTTTTAAATGAAGAAAATGAATCATCAGGAGAAGCATCATGAATAGTGGGTGAAACAGCTTCAGCCATATTGATTGCTGCTCGAACCATATATCCATCTTCTCCACCAGTATATTTTGAAAGTTTTGACTGAAGATCAAAAACAACTTCAGATAATTCTTTTCGTTCTGCATCAGAGGCATCCAGATCATCATAAAGTTTACCAATTTTTTTATCCAATTCTTTAATTTTTTCACTTTCTTTTGCAAGTTCTTCTTGAAGTTTTGTTCTTTCTTCAGCAAAGACATCTTTTACTTGATGAAGTTCAGCATCTTTTGTATTACAGAGTTCCCTTAAATCAGTTTTTTCTTTTTCAAGAAGAGCCATTCCAGCTTTCATGGAATCAAGTTCCGCAACATTTTGAGAGATCAAATTTTGGAGATTTTCAACTTCTTTTTGAGCATTGTATGAGATCATCTTATAATTGTCAATTTCACCATTTGAAAAAGCAATCTCATTATTAAGTTGTACAAGTTCTTCACGAAGTTCAGCCTTTTCATTACCAAAATTTTCTTTGAGTTGCCTAAATTCAGCGTATTTTGATGCTTTTTCTGTACAAAGTGAATCAAGTTCAACTCTTAATTTATTACATTCTGTTTCAACTTCGAATCCCTTCTGGACAATAGCATCAAAATTTTGAAGTTTTTCCTTTAATTGAAGCAATTCTTCTTCCCGTGCAGCACTATCACCCAAAGAAACTTTCAAAGCATCAATTTCAGCATCTTTTTGATGAATGGATTCAGCAAGACGCGTATCGAAAGAATTCTTTTCTTCAGTTAAAGCTGCTTGAAGATCTTGTGCTTCTTTTTCAGCAACCAGAATCTTTGCCTTATAATCGTCAACTTCAGCGATTGCTGTAGTAAATTGTTCATTTATTTGAGCAAGTTGTTCATGAAGTCGTGTTGTTTCTTTTTCACAAGCATCATTCATTTGATCACATTCAGCAACCTTTGTACCAAATTTATCATCCAATTCAGCTTTTTCTTTTTCTGCAAGGAGAATCTTTGCCTTATAATCTTCAACTTCAGCGATTGCTTTAGTAAATTGTTCATTCAATTGACCAAGTTCTTCTTGAAGTTGTGTTCTTTCTTTTTCATAAGCATCTTTTATTTGATCACATTCAGCAACTTTTGTACCAAATTTATCATTTAAATCAGCATTTTCTTTTTCCAAAAGTTTCATTTCAGCTTTGATGGATTCAAGTTGGGCATCGTTCTGAGGTTGCGCTTCAGCCAATAACTTTTGAAGATTATCAACTTCTTTTTGAGCACTTTCTGCTTTGAGCTTAAAATGCTTCATCCCTTCTTCGGCGGCTTTGCAAGCATTTCTAAATTCAACATTTGTACCACGATGAAATTCAACATCACTTTTTGCAGTGGCAAGTTGATTACTAAGCTGAGAAAGCTGTTCTTCCAGTCGAGAATTTTCTTTAAACATCTTCTCTTTAGCTTGAGCACAGTAAGCATGTTCTGAAGCTATTTCTTTAAGTTCACTTTTCATTTTGTTGCATTCGGTTTCAACTTCAAATCCTCTTTGAACAACTGAATCAAAAATTTCAAGCTTTTCCTTTAATTGAAGCAATTCATCTTTCAATGCTGCACTATCACCCAAAGAAGCTTTTAAAGCATCCATTTCAGCATTCCTTTGAAGAGAAAAATCAGAAAGACGAGAAGTAAAAGCATTTCTTTCTTCAGTTAAAGCTGCTTGAAGATCTTTTGCTTCTTTTTCTGCGAGCTGAACTTTTTGCTTGTATTCTTCAGCTTCAGCAAGTGCGTTAGCAACTTGTCCATTCAAGTGAGCAATTTGTTCTTTTACTTCATTACCATTTTGTTCGGCAACATTATCACCTCCACCAAGCTTTTCAAGTTCATCATGAAGGGCAAAATTTTCTTTCTGTAAATCAGAGATACGATTATTAGTGCGTCGCTTTTCTTCTTCAAGTATGAATTGAAAATCTTCTGCTTCCTTTTTAGCAATAGCAGCAGATTTCTTGTAATCTTCAATTTCATTTCTAGCTTTTACAAGTTCATACGTAAGCTGAAGCATTTCATCATCTTTAAATGAACCAAATTCGTCAAGAGTTGAATTAGCACTTCTGACAGCATTTACAGTTTTTGCATCAAATTTTTCACGCTAAAATAAATATGTAAGTATTAAAACTACAAAAAAATGACACACCAAAATAGTGTATTCTTTCATAACGGATTCAAATCGAGAACATTTGCATTCTTCTTCTGCATAAATTTGCATCTCTGTTTCCATGAATGAAATTTGTGATGCCCCAACAAAAGACATATCATGTTCATTTTCCTAAAAAATTAAAGTTTTATAGCATATATTAAAGCAAATAAATAAAATTTTACCATTGATTCAACAGGTTTAGAAGAAGCTGTTCCAAAACATGATGGCTCAACGCGAGTTTTTTCAAGATGTTTATCATTGGCGATTGGTACAGGTTGTGGAGAAGGTTCTGTCAATGACTAAAAATTAGGAAGAATATATTTTAATATTACAATTAAAACCACATACACTTTCTTCATTAGAGGGAGAAGCACAAAAAGAATGTACAACAAAAATTTGTTCGAGATGTTTATCAGTGGCGAATGTTACCCCTCGTTTAGTGGATTCCATTGATGGCTAAAAATTACGAAAATCAGCTTTGAATTTTAAGGCTAAACCACTTACATTACAAGGAGCAGCGAAAAGCGGACCACCAGCAAAGGATTGTTCAACAAAAGTTTGTTCAAGATTTTTATCATTAGCGAAAGATACAGGTTGTGGAGTATATTCTGTTAATGACTAAAAATTATGAAAATCAGTTTCAAGTTTGACAGCTAAACCACTTACAGTTTCTTCATTAGAAGGAGCAGCAGCAAAGGATTGTTCAACAAAAGTTTGTTCAAGATGTTTATCATTAACGAATGATACAGGTTGTGGAGTATATTCTGTTAATGGCTAAAAATTATGAAAATCAGTTTCAAGTTTGGCAGCTAAACCACTTACAGTTTCTTCATTAGAAGGAGCAGCAGCAAAGGATTGTTCAACAGAAGTTTGTTCAAGATGTTTATCATTAGCGAATGATACAGGTTGTGGAGTATATCCTGTTAACGACTAAAAATGTCAAAATTACGTTATTGTATGTAAATATTCAACATATATATAACTTACAGCTTGATAAGTAGTTGTAACAGGAGCAGCAAGAAAGGATGGTTCACCAAAAGTTTCTTCAAGAGATTTATCAATGGCGAATGGTACACATCGTTCAATACTTTTCATTGATGGCTAAAATCACGCAAATTAGCTTTAATTGTTACGATTAAACTACTTACATCTTCTTCATTAGACGGAGCAGCAACAAAAGATTGTTCAACAAAATTTTCTTCAAGATTATTGTCGCCGTTAAAAGTAAAATCTTGTTGACGAAAAGATGATAATGGTGAATCAGATATGCGAGTCTAGAAGAGTTAACCAAACTTTAATTTTGCAAGTTAATAATCTACGATATATTACCTTTTTCATTGGTACTATCTTTGCACGTGGTGTACTGTTAGCATCAACAACAGGAGCAGCATTTTCATCACCTTCCTTAAACATATAAAAATAAGTAATAAAAGTTATATATGTACACAAAAACTTACTTCATTAATAGTCATGTTGCTGAGCTTGTTCAATTCAGAATAGCGTCGCGATGTCATTCTTGCAGCTTACAAAAAGATTGAATGAATCTAAAAGAGTGGATATATTTAGTAAAGATTTGAGGAGAGAAAAAACATGAATTACATGAAGAAGAGAGCAAAAAATCACGCAATGAAAAAATGAATGTATCAAAACGTTTAAAAACGTTTGTTCCCACTGGACGAGACTTTTTTTTGCATAGAGAGAATATACTGTTTTCGTGTTGAGACTTTTGAGCCAACAAAGTCAAACGTTTTTTTATTGTTGAATTATCAGATGTGCATGAATTAATTAAAAACTATCCATTTTTACTGAATCCTATATTCCTTTTAAATAAATCCTTGTAAACATGCTTATGTCATTTGCCTAATGAATTATTAATTCACTGCACAAGATTAACAGTTTTTCGGTTAAACACGAGGATATTATAAAAACTTAAATTGCAGTTTGATTCTCTTTAGACTCTAACGTTTAGAGGAAACATTTTTTATGGTTTCGGTTAACTTTTGATCACTCAGGTTGTTATCCAAGGATGTAAGACTGGTAGAATCTAATGAGGATCACTTCAAAAAAATTATTATTATTAAAAAAATTGCGATAATCAAAAATATTTCTATTATTTCGAAGATTCTACCCAGTATTACCGTTTAAAAATGGTATTGGGTTTTCCACTTTTTTAAGCTAAAACAGATTTTTTGTTAAAAATCGTGTTATTTCAGAAAAGTAATAAACAATGTTATAATTTCATCGTGTTCAATGTTTAATTCTTCTTATTTATATTTTATATCGCTTGTCCCGGACCCTTTTATTATTGCCAATTTAATTCTATATCTTTTTATTTCATATATAATTTTATGATATAGCATGAGCAAAATATGAAGAGTGAAGCAAGTGCAACTATTTCTCTGCCACACTGACGATCAAATCTGACCAAGACTCACTGATTAGAAGCACCTTAAAAGGTCATCGCAATCAGGCAAAAACAAGCGGCAATTGCCAGATGATTTTCCACTTCCTGGTACCAGTTGTTTGTCACATAAGCATACCCGAACTAACAAAAAAAGCGGAACACACTAAAAAAGAATTTCGAAATCCTAATTTTACTGTGGTTCATTTTTGTCTTTTTTTCGAATTCCTTGTTTGTTGTCGGGTTACTAGACCCGTTGCTCTTTGGTTTTCAAAAGAGTTGAAAAGATCACAGTTGTGAAGAGCAAGTTTGACATTTAATTTTTGGCGCCGTGATTATGAAAGGAGAAAGGCACAGACAGGAACTAAGAAATGAATCACCAAAGAAAACGAATAGCAAAAATAGACCCTATTGGGATAAAAAAAAGTAGAAACAAAAATAAATATGGGACAACAGAATTGCAAATTGATGACTAAAAAACTTTACAATAAAAAGTGACCATTATGTAACAAATAATTTTCTGGTGAAATGACCGTATCATTTACATTACTGTATTTTTTTAAATGAACATGATTACAAGATTTGTTTTTATGTTACTTAAAATCCAAAATTTATTTTGAGCCGTTTTTACAGTAATCAGTGATTTGTGGTACACTGATAAAAAATTTTATTTGCACAATATACTTCTCAACTTGGCATGCAAGTGGTAGTTATTCTTTTATCACTGACCGTAATCTTAATTTGATTGATTTGTAATAGACAAATAGGCTATTTGTTGTTTAACGATGCAATGTAGTTGACCGGCAATTGCCGCGGCAACAAAATGTTTCATTTTGAAAAAAGGGGCAGTTTTTTGCTTAAAATACATATCATTATAATATACGGCGCCGCGGCCATTTGATTTATTTTTTTCTCTCTTTTTTGTTGTTTTCGTTGATCAATTTTTTCTACATTCAACTTTTTAAAAAAGAAGAAGAAATTTTTAAAGGGGTTGAAAATGAGACGGGCCAATGTGTTTTTTAAAAGCGGCTTTTTTGTCTTAAAAAGGAATGCCTTTTTATGGTGTCAGAGAAACTGACACCTTTTAAAAAAAAGAACTTATGCCGACAGCTGCATTTTACAATCTACTGTAGCAAAGTCGTTTGATTCTTTTTTTTAAAAAACCCCCTGTCATTGAATAACAATAAAATACACCAAAAATTAAAATAGCATATTTTTCTTTACTTTTTCTATCTTTTTCTATACAGTAAATTAGTTTTATGCAGAAGGGAGAAGTTTTTTATTCGAAGGAAACAAAAAATTTCTTCAATTCTGCAATGCTGGAACATTTGATTTCTTTCAAGTTGAATGTGTCTTTTGCAATTTGTTTTACTTTTGTTGCAGTGGTTTTTTTTTGTTCAACAACAGAGCTGTGCGATACCCAGGTCTCGTCTCGAAGTCTCGGGTATCGGTCTCGTGTGGGTGAATTTTTAAGGTATCGGGTCTCGAGACTTGTCCAAAAACATTACTTTTTTGCAATATTTTTGAATATTTGTACGTAAAAAATTTAAATTTTGGTCTCGGTATCGGGTATATTTTTTGGGGTATCGGGTATCGGGTCTCGTCGGTCTACTCTCGGGTATCGCACAACTCTGTTCAACAATCCATAAAACTTTTGTTGATTTGTTGCCTTTGTATCTTTTACTTGCATTGCTTTTCTCGAGCCCGCAGAATAATTTTATGTTGATACAAACATAAAATATTTTGAAAATGTTCAGCGTTTTTCAATAACATCTCATTTGTTCCAATATTATTACTGATGATTCATAGTACTAACCATCTCAAAGCAATTATTCGTGTTGGTCAAGAACATTCTTTTTTTTAATATTATTTTTGAACATCTTTTGTCTCTTTTTTTAAACATTTTAAAAAAGCTTCAAAGCACTTTGTGTTAATAATTTTTTCTTTTTTCTTTTCCCCTCTTTTTTTCTGCTGCATTTGTCACGAAAAAATGTTATCTTTTGCAAGTTTTTAGCTCTATTATTTTTTGTGTGTACTAATATGTAAATTTACAACATAAAAACTGTACAAAAGCTTATGAAAAGCCAAGATAAAACGCTGGAGTATAATATGACTGAAACACTAAAAAATTGATAAGCTATTTCAAAATAAAGATAGGTGTATTTCTTTGTTTATTTAAATTTCTTATGATTTCTTGCTCTTTTTTATCTAAAAGATATTGTTGACCTTACTACATCTTTTTTCCCCTTTCATGTTTTGTTCCAAAAAAATTAACCCTTGCCTTTTACATTCACATAATCTGTTTGATGGTATTCCAGTTACACAGCCAAAAGATTGTTTACGACCATTCGGACATAATTTATGTTTGGTTTTGAGCTATTTTTCTTTATTGCCCGTCTTTACTTATTCATTCTGCTTAAACATCCTTGTGTTGCCGCGCATAAGTGTAATATTTTTTATCCAATAAACACCTTTCACTTTTTTCCCTTGTTTTTTCTCTTCCAAAAAGTTTGAACACAACCAAAAACAACTTTCTTCCTGGCTGCCGACGATTTTTGTTGCGAGTGTTGCAGCAAGGTCGTGTCTCTTTTTTCTTTTCTTTCTTCTTTGCATTTCTTCTTTCTCTTTTTTGTCTTGCTCATCTTTATTTTCTCCCCTGAAAATTTCATCACATTTTCAGTGATGCCTGATATTTATCATTTTCGTGAAAAATTAGCGTTTTCTCGATTTTTGATTTTGCTATCGCTTTTTTTTAACTCACAAGGGACAGTCCTAACATGGGACGCCGCTTTTTGAATGAGACCTATCCCATGAGACAGCCCCAAGGCAGTTATGTATAACTTCGAAATATTTCAAGTGAATGGCCTTTTATTATGCTAATTTTTTGAAAATGAAGCCAACACCGACGCCGGTATCACCTTTTTGTGGTCGGCATCTCTTCCGACGTCGATGCCTGGATAAATATTTTTTTTGTGAAAATTTTTACAAAAAATATTTAATTCTTCGTTTTTTACGTTGATAAGTACTTTTTTCGATACTAATCAGTTGTTTCTTTAAATTAAATACCAATTTCCAAAATGTTTATAAGGATTTTTTTATATTTTTGGTGAATCTGAAAAAAAGCTCTCCGGCGTTGGCGTTACCTTTTTTAAAAAGTGGTAACACTGCCCCCGGGTCGACGATTTTTAAAAAACCCCGGTTACACGCACATTTTTAAAACTTCTTTTTTAAAATTATCATAATAAAAGGCTATTCACCGGAAATGTTTTGGGGTTATGGTTGTTCATTTCCCGAGAAATGGAAAAAGGCGGGAAATTTCAGGGAGTTACAGTATTCCGAGCTACAGTAATATCTTACCAAAATTAGCCTTATAACCTACAAAAGGGTTGTTAAATATTCAAATTAATGATTTTTGACTATTTGCAGTTTTTTTATGGCATTTTTATCCTATTTTTCATGTTTAATGTAAAAATGTAAAATATTACTGTAACATTTCCCAGGAAATCAGAAAAATCGGGAAATTTCCCGGGAGAAGGAAATGAACACCCCTAGGACCTTCCCTTGTTAGTTTTATTCCTTTCATTCACTCGTGTAACTTCTTCTCTCTCTCGGTCTCTTATTTTGATAAATTTTAGAGTGATATATGTGATCAAAGAATAGTAAAAGCTGCATTATCGGGAAATATGGGTCGGTATCATGTATCTGCGCGTTCTAACTTCTCTTCAACTGATCAAGCTACATTACTCCGAGCATTACCTCCTCCCCCATTTTTAACATTTACAAAAGATGATTACGAAAATTCTAAATTACAGTAAGTTATTTTTTCATGTAAACCCATTTTGGACATTTTCAAAGCTATCACTTGTTGGTGATATTAGTGATGTGACATTTATACCTCTCCTGGAGTCTCATTTTATAACTTCAACGTTTTAACGGAAAAAGGAAAAATTTTTTACATAACCACTTCTTTTTATTTAATCTCTAGTGTAATTTGCACATATTAAATAAAGTCACGTCTTCTCAACGATTTGGTCTTTTTGCCTTCTTCTGTTTTTTTCTCGTTGACTCCATGATAATAACTCCATATTAAAAATAGTGTTCACTTCCCGTTCCGTTTTTTGAAAAATGCGGGAATTTTGCGGTATCCCGTTTTACCGTTAAAACTTAAAAATACCTATATAAAGGTCATTTTCTAAATTTTACTTGCTGACACAATGCTTTTAAAATCAATGTTTTTTCATAATTCTTTCCGATAAAGACAATGGAGAATCCGAATTTGAAATTAACTGATACGATTATTCAGGCGGATTCTGACTTGTGGATTCAGAATCCGGAATTTAAGTGCCTCAGTTTTTATATAACAATTTAAAAATTTTTCAAACGAAGACTTTTGCGCCATCTGAGAATCTCAGACTGAGATAACTAGGCAGAAATTTTATCATTTCTTCTTGCAATGCATTCGATAAATTCAAGATCTGCTTTTTGTTTTTGCATGTTCAGACATTTGAACGGGCTTAAAATCACAGAATTATTAAAATTTCCAACTTGAGAAAACCCGTACTTTAGCAGAAGTAGGGATACAAAGTCAATTTTGACACAAAAATTTGCTTCGCCAACAGCTTTTTACGTTGAAAATCATCAAAAAATCAAACATTTTTAAACGGGAATAAAACTCATTTTTGCGGGATTTTTTGCATCCTTTTTTGCAGGAATTTTAGGTAACGGTAATTCCGGTTTTCCGAAAATGGCTGCGGTACGGTAACAGGAAGTGAACACTAATTAAAAGTTCAAAATTAAAAGCAGTGAAATCCTTTAGCTATTTTATAAAGCTAAATCTTTGACATATCCACCTTGGCATTATCCTTACAGCTGTTATTAATTTTTCAAATCATTTAAGGTGTGTAACTAACATCAAATGTAAATCTGTCTCATTTGGATTTACTGCCGAATCTGTTTTTTATCGAGTTGGCAATATCAAAGTTGACTCAGTATCATTTTCTCATCACCAACAATATCTTCAAATGACAACAAGCGGACAAAATGGACAACCAATGAAGATGGAATTGCGTTATGCTTTCTTTTCAAAACTTAATTTTGAAATTGTTCAAACTGGATCAAAGTATAGCATTACATTGACAGTTGTTTATAGTCAAACTCCATTGTTTTATCGTGGTGAACAAAAACCTAATGAACAATGGATACGGTATATTAGATTTGATCCTCAAACATATGATGCTGAAGAATTTTGGCATAAAGTTGTTTCTTCAAATGCATTTCAAATGTCATTTTCACTTAATGTAAGTTCTACTTGGTTTTAGTTTACTGTACTTTCTTTAACTACAAGTATATCATTTAGAAAACTAAACTTTTTTCCTTTTTGGATGCATTATCCACCACAATTTCATGTTCAATTATCTTTTCCCCATTCGGTGATGGTAAATTTGATTCACATCGTATTCAACAATATTGTATAAACGAAATGGAAACTTGGCCATGGAATATTCGATACTGTATTGAAGCTCTGAAATCTTTGGGCAATGTTGGTCTCTTTTTTATGGATCACATTTTATTCGTCAAAAATGAATGTGTTGATGTAAGACCTGGTGGACATTTGAATGAAGCTTGGGTTTTATTGTTATTCACTGCAGCATATGAATATCTTAGATCTGATCTTTCTTTGAGCTCCTTGGATTTTAATGCTGATAAATTTAAGCATCGACAAAAGCGTGAAGATGGATTTGTTTTGATAAAAACTGTAAGTAGTACTTTGTTATTAACGAAACATGCATGTTGTTACTTTTTTAGGTATATATAACACCAACTCGTACAATTTTGATTGTTGAAGAAACATCAATGAATTGTCGTGGATTTCGGGAGCTTGGAGTGGATAATCTTATTCAAGTCAAATTTCGGGATGATAGTCTTTGTTGGTTTCCTATTGAAGATCAACTTCTGAATGATGTTGTACGAACTGTTTGTCGAAATGGTATTCAAATTGCTGGTCGAAATTTCTTTGAATTTGGGGGTTCAAGTTCTTTATTCCGTGAACATGGCTCATATTTTTATGCCGCGGAAAATAAGAATGAAATTGTTGATAAGTGGCAAAAACTTGGTGATTTTAAATTTGAAGCTGCAGCAAAGGTTCAAGCTCGCATAGGACAATATTTTACATCTGCAAGGGTAATAATTTTTTGTAATTTTTGTATTTTTTAACAAATTTTTTTAGGAGATTCGCTTTAAACTCCGGCTATCTGATGTTGGTCTAATCGGTGATTACATGTCAAATTATTGTGATTCTGCAAATAATCCATATTGCTTTTCGGATGGTTGTGGAATTATTGATCCATTATTTGCACGACGAATCGCTGACGAACTTCAACTTCCATTTATCCCGTCTGCTTTTCAATTTCGTTTTGCTGGTTTTAAAGGAATTGTTGCTGTTGATTGGTATGATCGACGATTGAAATATAAAGATGGTCCATATTTTTTGCTTCTTCGTCATTCACAAAAGAAATTTGGTGTTGTTGATGATGAACAATTACTTGATTTTGATGTTGTACAATGGTCATCACCAAGTCCATCAAAGCTTCATGGGGCTTTTATTGCAATGATGGATTCTCTGGCTTCCCGTAATTCTAACTCAAAAATTGTTCGGGATCGTATTCGTCAACTTCACAATGATTCCTTTATTGATGTTATTAAGCCACTGATTTACAACAAGGTTTTCTTGGCAACTTTGGAAAAATTACCAAAATATGTTCCAATTTATAAAATGAAAACCAAAAATTTATTACATGAGCCATTTTTGCGTGGAATGGTTGAAGCAAATGCTGTCATGAATGCTCGTAAGTTTTGCAAAAATATTTTTATTTATACTGATATGTTTTTACATTTTTAAGGTTTACTTGTAAATAAGAATCAAATTGCAATTCCACCAGATCTTGGACGTGGTGCTCTTGGAATCGTTGATACTACTGGATCTCTGAAGGAAGGACAAGTTTTCTTCCAATTTAGTCAAAGCCTTTACAGAAAAAAGGTTGCTGCTGAATCTGAATTGCTCAAATTTGGTGGTCATAATCCTATTCTTAAAGTTGGTCGTGTTGGTGTTACAAAAAGTCCAATTTATCATATTGGTGATATTCGATTTCTTGAAGCTGTTGAAGCTCCTCTTTTGATGGACAAGGTTGATGTTATTGTTTTTCCTGCCTGTGGTACTCGACCTCATACAGATGAAATTGGTGGAGGTGATATTGATGGCGATTGGTATACAATTTTTTGGGATCCTGAACTGTTGATGAATTATCATGCTGATCCAAGTGATTACACACCACCAAGTGACGAAAAAATTACAAAAGTTGACTTGTATGGCTTACAAAGAGATGCTCCTGATATTCGTGTCCAATATATGAAATCAAATAATTTGGAACAATTATCTACAACTCATTTGGCACATCTTACCCTCCATGATCCTCTTCATGAAGATTGTGTAAAGCTTACGAAGAAAGCTGATACAGCAGTTAATTTTTTTAAAAGTGGATTAAAAGCTGAAGAATTGGAAGACCATGAAAGACCTGGATATTGGCCAAAATTTATGCAAAAGCGTCATGAACCAGAATTTCGAAGCCCTCACATTCTGAATGAACTGCATGATAAATCAACTTCGATTCTTTATTTGATTTCCATTGCTCAACGAGAAGCTCAAAAAACCCGTAAAAAAAGTGGATTGATTGAATTGAAAGATGTAGTTGTAACTGATTATGATCGAAATATGTTTAATGAATACAAAGAAGCCATAAATGTAAGGTTTTCCTTCTGTTTTACTTTATCATTAGAAATATGTCGATTATTTTAGGCACTCAAAGTTCGTTATCAAATCAAATCTGAAGGTGAACTTTTTTCAAATTCTTTTGTGGATATTCCTGGTACACTGAGGAATTATAAAGATCCTATGGGTGATGATGGATGCCCATCTGCACTTGTTCAACGGCAGGTATTCGAAATTTTTGAAAGATTTCGTACAAAAATTCTTGATCGTTTTGCTTCTCGTCATTGGAGAACAGAAATGGACATTATGAATGATAATGTTTTTACATATAAAATTTCTTTTGTTTCATCTGATATGATTCAACTTGCTCAAACTTATTATGCAATGGCTGAAGGTATGCTTTAGAAATATTGAAAACTGTCAATATATGTTCATTGATTTTTAGAAGATGGTGAATGCTATTCTTTTCCTTGGATTATCTGGGAAGGCTTAGATGCTTGGCTTGAGAGTAAAGAAAGTGCAAATGATGCTCAAAATAAAACTTCTTGTACCTTTGAAAAAGAAATATGGGATCTTATTTCAACAAATACCAACTATGCTATTGCTTTCGTTGCTTTACAACAACGATATCCGAATTTCCCATGGTTTAGTCATTTTGCTGTTATGTTCAACTCTTTTATGCTCTCCAATGATCTTTTACCTGAAATTGTTTCTGCTGCAGTTAATTGTTATATGGATATTTTAGAAGTAAGTTCTCTTTAAAATAGTATCTTTTAAAATAAAAATTTATTTTTTAAGGATGTTGATCGCTCTGTGACAATTCCAAAAACTGCTACTGGTGCATTTTTCAATTTTTTGATAACAATTATTAGCCCAAATTTTAAACATGATGGCCCGGATGATGAAGAAGAATATGCAAAACTTTTAAAAGTACGTTTAGTATTTTCTTATTCCAATCATAAGTAATTTATATTTCTTTCAGGCAGCTCAGTCAACATTGATTAGTTATGCATTCTTTCCACAAAATGAAAAATTTGGTATTAAACTTCATGAACAAGTTATGCTTTATTCACAATTTGTTATCTCAGTTCCGTCATATTGGGCAAAAGATTTTGAACGAAAATACAAAATTCTTCAAAGAATGTCTGGTTGTGAACAAGTTGTTAGTGAAAAGCGTAAATGTCTTACGAGTTGTATTCATTATACAATTATGTGTCGCGGTACATTGGAATGCTGTGAAAAACTTGAAACAATGTTAACTCCATTTATTAAACCAATTGATTCAAAATCAATCAAAGAAACAAAAACTTGGAAAGCAAGATCTATGAGAAATTTGCTGATGAGTATTTTTGGATTCCGAACCAAGCCTGAACGAAAATCTATTCGTCGTACTTTTCATTATCGAGTTGCTCCTCTTAATGCATATAGCCATCGTAAATGATTTAAAATTTTGTGTAAAAAGTTATTGTATTATTTTTATTTTGATTGTATGTGTTGATATTTATGAATTGTAAGCTGAATAAATCAATTTGTCAAAAAAAATTTAATTCAGAAAAGTATATTGACTTTAATACAGATTTATGTGGCCATTCACTGAACGGCAGTCTAATGTCAGATAGAAAAAAATAAAGCTTGTGACAAAAAAGATATTTTTTCTTTGCCAAACATTGATACTAAGCCAGGACTTTAGAAGGGACAGATTCGAAGGCTCTCAGAATGCAGACGTCAAATTTCAAATAAAAATTTTTTGTTTGAGTTTTTCAATTAGAAAATTTTAGTTTTAAAAATTGCAATTTCTTTAATTTGATATTTTTTTGGTTAAGGTATGTAAATTTTTTTGTTTTGCTGATTTCGAATGAAAATGAATCTTCTTCAACAGGTGTAAAACAACTAAAAAAAAGGTCGCGAACAAAAAAAACGAATGAAGTTTAGGTTTTAATATTTGGCATACGGTGGGATATTGCTTGTGAAAAAAGTAGAATAAATTAACGACTTGGAAGACATAAAATTCTACTTGAGATGTGTAAACAAATTTAATAAATATGTTCTACAGATTTATAAACAAATTGTTGAATACAAAGTTTAAAAAAATTACTCAAACTTTATTTCAGAAATAAAGCAATAACACAATACAAAAAGCATGTTTAAAAATGAAACACGCAAAAATAAAACAAAATGAAAAGTTTTTGGAGCGACGCAACGCTCATACAAAAAAAACATAATAAACAAATTTGCAAAAGAAAAACAAATTAAGCATTAACACGCTTATCACGAAGATATTCACGGCGTGTGAAATTAATTTCAGTAGATTTCAAATAAAATGGATTCGATGGCACTTGTTCAATGCTATTTGAGCCGCTTCCATCAGATCCATCAACAGAATCATTTTCACTTTCAATATTTTGCTTTCCAGATGTTCTATAAAAAGGCCATGTATAAAAAATAGTTACACAAAAATTAAAACATACGCAAAAGTATTCAAAATTTGTCGGCCGCGTTCGGCATATCGTTCAGCAACATAAACTGGAGCAGGTAAGCTGGTTGGAGAAGTTACAATTTGAAAATTATAACAAAGAGCATTCGTCAATCGTTCAAACATATCAAGGTTGGCATCTTTTTCAGTTGAATAAAGAATAGTATACTTGACAGGTTTTGCAGTACCCTAAAAATTAAAAACAATTATTAATATTTAAAGTTGAAAAATATATGTATTTTTACTTACTTGGATTGCCAAATGTGCATTAAGGAAGAATTCAGAGAAGACGCTGCTGACACAGGAAGTATCAATGACTGTTCCAGGTTGAATATTTTGTTCATATGATCGAGCAGAAGGATTAATCTAAAAAATGAAAATGATACAAAAATTAATGAATACAAAAAATACTTACATTTTTTTGGAAGAATCGGAAGGAATGCATTTTTGATGGAACAATGACAGTAAGTGGAGCACCAGGAGCATACTTTACGAGCATTGCTGTGATGACACTGAAACAATTAAAGATAAATACGAAACGAAAAATTAAATAAAAAAAAATCACGTACGGAACTTCGAAGCGAAGAATGTTACCATATGCACCTTCAGAACATCCTAAAAAACAGAAATAAAAATATTTTTGAATTTTAAACTAATTAAACCTACCACTGCGGAAAATAATAACACGAGATGGAACCCGTTCACGATTTTGTTTGAATCGAGTGAAAACTTCTTTGAGGACTTCATCAAGCATAGATACCTAAAAAAGCATCATTAAAGTCAGGCTACCGTAATCATTAAAAAACAAACCTTGTTATCACTAAACATTGGCTGCAAAAAGAAGTTTCCGATGAATTCATTTGCATTGCATCCATCATTTGCAGCAAATCTGAAAAATTAAAAAATTAATTTCGTATAAAGTATATATGTAAACATACCCCAAGATTGAAAAGTTTGAATCTTCGCTACCACCAGAGCTTGGTTTTTCACTTTCAGCATCATCTTCTTTATTATCAGTTACAGGAGCAGGAGTTTCAATTGGGATTGGAGCCATTCCAGGATGATTCATTCCGAGACCAATAAAAAGAACATTGGGATCATGGCTATAATTATCCAATACAACTTCATAATTCAATCCTAAAAATGAAATAATTAGAAAAGCAAAAAATCAAATAGAAAAAAGCATACCACCAAGTTTAATATTTGTTTTTTTGACAATATTTTCAAGTGAAAGTGGACTCGTCTTCAAAATATTATTGATTGTCTTGGTTTTGACACATTGGCTGATGATACTGTATTTTCTTTCCATGCCTTTAATGACAGCTGAAAATTTGAAAAAATGGTCAAATGGAAATATGAATTTTAGTAAAATTAAAACATACAATGCATTTGAGTATCACGATCTGAATGTCCAAAAAAGATAAATTGGCAAGAATTTTCGCTTGCACTTTGAAAAGCATCTTCAATTGGTGCAGTAGCACATTGAATTTTCAAAATATGAACAGGAGGTGAAATTGCAAGTCCGCGATGACGACATTCATTATAATACTTTTCCATAAAAATTCTAAAAACAATCCAAATTAGGAAACATAAAATGGAATTTGAAAAAAAAACATACTGAAAATCTCCAAGTGCCATCCGTTCACCAGGAACATCCAAGAAATATGCGCACCAAACTGTAAGTCCTATAGTTCGGAAAAATTTAGCTTCACGAGGCAAACGCCATTTTCCATTTGAACCAGGATCAAGGCCACCATTTGCGTAAAGAACTTGAGGGGGCTTCAAAACGCGAGCAGAAACAATCAAAGGTTCTTCAACAGCTTTTAAACCACTCTTTTGCATAAATCCATCCAAAGCAAAGTTAAAGGATTGAAAGCAATTTTCAATTTCATCACGTTTGACGGCTGGAGGAACTGCACAAGCCTAAAATTGATTAAAATTAATCTATAAATATTTTTGTCAAAAGAGTGACATACTTTAACAATGGCGGAGATATCAGTTGGTGAAATATTTCCATTTCCAACACGTTGATAATCTGCAACTTGCAATAATTCAAGAGGAAAAAATGGATAAACATCGTTAATCTTTTTAGAACCTTGCTAAAATATTTATGGATTAATAAAAATAAATACATTTCAACAATAAAAACATACAGCTAAAAGCCAATGTGGATGTTTCAAAGTAATACCATATCGTTCCCGAAAATAATTTGCAATACTGATGAAAGTACCATTGACTTCAATTAATGAATTATTTGCATCAAGTTGTCCCAAAGATTTAAGAGTAATTGGTTGGGATTGATGCCCACCATATGTTGGAAAAACTTGAAGACCTACAAAAGAAAAAAAGTAGAATAAACAAAAAGGAAAGAAAATTAAACTAACGTTTGAGATACTTATTGATATATTCAGTCTGTGAATTATTAATTAAATCAGTTGGTGAAATCTTAAGGCCTTCACAAATTAAATCAAGAAGATTGATACCAGCTTTATAGAATGGGGCCTTTTTGGCTAAAAAGATATTATCTTTAATAATGAATTAAAAGAATCGAAACAAACTTACAATCAATAACCAAAGCAGGAGCGCCTTTATTGAGAGGACCTTCGACACATACGACAGTCTTTGAAGCACCAGGAGCAAGATATTTTCCATTATCCAAATCAGGAGATGTGAATCCATACTGAAAAAATATATGATTAATAATGCCGGCAATGATGTGACTCCTTTGGCATTGTTCCTAGCCTCAAGGGAGAGAAGGTAGAGAGGAAATTTTATAAGAATTAAAGTAACTAAAATCTTTCAATTCATTTTAGCTACATCACTTTCTCAGAAAAGGAAATGATGGAATTTTCATAATTCAAGAGAAAGACAAGGAGCATCAGGCCAGATTACTGTAAAAGCCTCACCTTTGCAGGATTCATGAAAAAAGTCTTCTTTGATTCATACATGACATGTTCTTCTCTAAAATAAGATTCAATTAATACTTTTTTGACAAAAAAGAAAGTTTAAACTTACGGATGATGAGCCGCATACCGTGAAGTAGCAAGTTCAAGAAATCGAATAATATGTGTTGGTTGCTTCGAAAGATCGTGATCTTCATTTGGAAGCATGACATCACGAATATCAAAAACATTATTCATCGGCTTCTTGAGATCAAGTTGAACTTTATAAGGACGCTGAATTGCTGCATTTACTTCATTTTGATCGAGCATCATTGTTACATTATCAACAACGGGAAGTTCATCAAGAGAGAACAAAGTTGAAGCAAAATCATAGCAAAAATTATCAGGATTTTGACCAAAGACCTTAGGACATTTCGAAACAAAAGCATCGAATAACTTTCCTTGATTGAGTCGATTATCATGGATGGTAAAATCTGGTAATTTAGGTCCAGCTTTATCTTCTTGTGTCATCAAAAATTTATGACCATTTTGAAGAATCTTGGTAAAATCGAGATGATATTGATAAACATTGATGCTCTAAAAATGAACAAAAATATATACTGTATGCTAATTGTGAGTCATTTGGACATGTCCAGGTTTCCAAGACAAACTACGCAAATAAGTACATAAAAAAAATAAATACTTACATGAGTTTTGAGACCATAAACATTTGTTAAGATTTCAACATTTTTATCTCCAGCACGAAGTGTGCCGACGGGGGCTTGAGATTTATCATAGAAGAGTGGAACAGCTGGTTCCAAATTTAATCGCTGCAAAGCTTGTAAACAATATGTTTCAGGATTATCCAATTTTGCGATGGATTCCTGAAAGACAATAAAGTATTACATTACAGAATTGAAAATAAAGCATGAAGGGGGAAGTGGCACTCAGGGTGTATACCCCATATAAATGACGGAAAAAAGTTCAAAGGGGTTTTTCACCAAACTGAATTATACCCCTTCCCAAAATCAATCCGGGTCATATCTTTTTAAAAAAGCATTAACAATGTTTAAAATACATGAGAGGATATTATTCAAAGATATTCTTTATTGAATGAATGGTCAGCCCCATTCCTTCCATATAGAATTTCGTAGGTGACTTATTTAATCAAACCCCCAAAAATTTGGAATAAAAAACTTACAGCTGAACTATGAGGACTTCCATCCATAGCTTGAAGGCTTCCAGCACTGCTTGCAGCTGGAGAAGCCATAATCATTCAAATTATTATATGTTAGCTAAAAATGAAACAAAATAAATAAATGTTACAAAAATTAAATACAAAAATCAGACACGAAAAAAATTGAAGAGCAAAAAAATCTAACAAAGTAAAAATTGACAAAGTAAAAACAATAAAGTAGAACGAGGTAAAAATAGGAGAAGAGGGAAGAAGAAGAGAGAAGAAAACAGGCTTTCGCTTCAGAAACCATTTTCCGGCTGGGAATATAAAAATTAATATACTTGAGCGAATTTTGGCGTTTTTGTTTAAAAAATTATTATTTTTTAGTTTTTCTTTTTTCTTTCTTAAGTTTACATCTGTTTTGTAATATTTCCGATGTAAATATATCAATATTGGACCTTTTTCTTTTAGAAAAGATTTACCAGATTTGTAAAGTTTCAATTCCACACGACTATTTTAAAAGGGCGTTTTAAATTTCAGGTCGAAAACAGTGCATATATGAAACTAATTAAAATTTAAGCTTATTTAAATATTTGTAAGGCTTAATTGGTTGATAAAATGCTTGTATAGCAACTTTCTCGTTTATTTGATGTGAGTGTTAAGATCATCTTGCATGATCATCGGATGATATTTATCAAAAGGAACACACATTGCCCGATGATTTTAAAGCGTGATAGAATGGATTATGGGCATTCAGGATCTTCTGTGATGTCATTCTTATCATCAAATTAATTGTGATAACAATTTGTTTAAATATTCTTCACGCAAAAATCGAAAAAATATTGACTTCTTATTTTTGAAGAAATTGTTTTACTGTAACTTTCTTCTGTTAAGCAGAAAAAGCTTAAAAGAACTCAAAAACCAGTAAAAATAACTTTTGTTTTTTTCTTTCCCATACTTTTTTTTATAAAACGCATATGATTTTTTGATGCTGCTATATTGTTTAATGATTGCATTAATTAGTTTGCTTTTTTCTTTCTATTTCTTCTTGATGCACAATTTTCACAGTTCAAAAAATATAAAAAAATAGAATGCAATGCTTTTACGATTGCTTTTGTTATTCATGATTGTTCAAGAATAAAAGCTTCTTCCCATTACATTTTCTTTTACCAATGAAACAGCTTCTTTTTTTCACTTTGATTATTTTATTGTTAATAAATTATTATTTATCACATTTTTTGTTTTGCTACGCCAACATTTAAAAATAGTAACCTTTTAGAGTAATGGAGGATAATGCATCGAATTTATCAGAAAAAAATTACGGTAGAGATTTGAATGACTCCAACTGACATATAATTATATGATTATTTTAGATGGAATGCGGATGCGAAAACGTGGTTCATCTGTTCCAACCATAGATGATCCAGAACCAACAGTTTTGTTTTTTTCTTTAAATTCCGTTTCTAAAACCTTTTTTTAGACATATGGTGAAATGCTTAAAAAGTGGCCAAAATCAACATTTTGTATTATAAGTAATGAATTTTGTGAAAGATTTTCATATTATGGAATGAGAAGTATTTATCACTTTTTTATATGAAACTGCCATAATAGCTTCTTATTTTTAGCTGTTTTAACACTGTATCTCATAAACATTTTAAAATTCAATAATGACAATGCAACAATTATGTTTCATGCTTTTACCGTACTCGCATACACTTCACCAATTTTCGGTTCCATTCTTGCAGATGGTTATATTGGGAAATTTTGGTAAATTAAAAATTTTCAAATTCCATAAAATTTAATTGTTTAGGACAATCTTTTTTGTTTCCTTGGTATATGCGGCCGGTCAAATTATTCTTGCAATTGCTTCAACTTTCAACAAAAATAATTCGATGCATCCGTAAACATTTTCAAGATAAAAAAATAGAATTATACAAAAAAAGTTTTTCAGTTGGTTGGATTTTTTGGGGCTCATTATTATCGCATTGGGAACTGGTGGAATTAAACCATGTGTCTCAGCATTCGGAGGAGATCAATTTAAACCAAATTATGTAAAAATGATTTCAATTTATTTTTCAATCTTTTATTTCATGATAAATGCAGGCTCAACAATTTCAACATTTATTACTCCACTTTTTCGAGGTTTGTTTCAAAAAAATCACATTCAAAATTAAACATCTTTATTTTAAAACTATAATTTTTTGCAATAGAAATCTATTTATACAAGTTTTCTCTCTCTTTTTTAAATAATAACTGGAATGCATTGCTCAAATTTGCAGTATTTACAAGTAAACAAAAAAGTTATGGCAAGACAACGTTTAACTTTTAGAATAAGGGAATCTACCTAAATTATTATTATTATTTTGTAAATTTAAAAGGGATCTACGATGACGATAGCTATTATAATCAAAGTAATCGTTATCCCGGGTTGGATTTTGAGGATAATCATAATCAGGGAATCGAGGATATGGTGCTTGGGGAGAGCGAATATTGTTGTTATTGTTGTTGTTGCTGCATCCCGCAGGCCCACATTGTTTTGTGCAAGCTGGAGGACATCTACAAACTGGAGCTGGACAAGCACATGAAGCACAGGGATTTCGATATGGCATTGGAGGAGGATAATCCATATCTCCACCATTCATATTTCCCATGCCACCCATTCCATTAATGTGAATGTTTATTGGGCTTGGCATAAGTGGTGGTCGACTGCATCCGCAACCTCGGGGAGTACATCCACATCGTGGTGGTGGTGGGGGTGGTGGGGGAGGGGGTGCAGGTGGACCATTACAAGCAGGTTGGCATTCACATGCAGAAGGTTGTGGGCGTTCTTCTGGTTGTTGCGGGCAAGGACATGCAGCAGGGGAAGGGGGTTGGGGGAATCTGCAACCAGAAGGAGATGGAGGAAGTACACATCCATTATTATTGCAAGCTGGCGGAGGAGGTGGTGGAGGTGGAAGTTGCTGTTGTGGACATCTTTGACAACATGGACGGAATTTTATTGTACATTGAAAACCACAACATCCATATCCACCTCCACATCTTGGACCATAACATGGTGGGGATTGTTGTGGAGACGGAGGAGGCATAGGAATTTGTTCACATTCAAAACCTCTACAGCTTCGTTTGTTTCTTGCTAAAGAAGTATTGTTCTTGTCTTCTGTTGTGACATTTGATGTATTAACTAAAGTTTCATTATGAGATGTAATAACTTCTGTTGAAGAATCAATAATATTAGTTGCTGTACTTTCTGTAACTTCAATGGGGGTGGTAATTTCTATGGGATCAATTGTTGTTGTTGAAATCGAAGGAATGGAAACTGTACTAATTTCAACCACAACTTGAGGGATTTCTTCTGAACTTGAAGAAGATTCTACAGTACCAGTTTTGGTATTAAAAACTCTTGCAAGGCCAAGAGGATTCGCCTAAAGAAATTCAACAAATGTTTCAAAGTAACATGAAAAAAGAAAAAAAAAACAAACCAATGAATTATGTAAAATAAATGCAAGCCCGAAAACAAAAACTGTACTAAATCGCATTCTTGATGTTATTCTTTCTTATGCTCAAATAACACAGGATAATGGTTTCAAACAAAATATTTTTGCTTTATATAAAACTTTTACAAAAATTCTTCTTGGGCGGTCCAGGGGGATTGTATCATGGCTAGTTTTCTTTTCTTTTTTCTCTCTCCCTCATTGTAACTAACGTGTCTCTATCCCCAACAATGACATACCAAAAAAAGCTAAAAATTGCTCTGTTTGAAATTGTGTCATTTTTTTTATTCGTCTAAAGGACAAATGTTTTTCCTTGTTGATCCCTTTCATTTCTTGCGCTATTAATGTCAATACAAATTTTATTTTTTTCTTTTCTCTCTCTTTCTTGAAAGCTTGCTAAATGGTCATTGTTTTTAGACCGATCAAACAAAAAAAAGTTGTTTTGCGAAAAAAACTTTCCAGAACAGAAATTATAATGAATATTTTTAGCACTTCCATGTTTGGGACAAGACAGTTGTTATCCTTTAGCTTTTGGCATCCCAGCAGCATTAATGATTACTGCCACAGGTGTGCAATTACAGTATACTTACAAAAATGAAGAAAAAAATGCAAATTTTAGTTTTGTTTATGATTGGTAGCTTTGCTTACAAAAAGATTCCACCAAAGGAAAATATTATTGTACGAGTTGTTAAAACTATTAAAACGGCACTTGTTAATAAATTTCGTAAAGGTGCACCAACACGAGCACACTACAACGCGTTTTCCACACTTTTAATCATGCGCTGCGTCTCTTCTTTTCTCTGTTCTTTTTTTTTCTTTCACGACAGAGTTAAAAAAAGAACAGAGAAAAGAAGAGACGCAGCGCATGATTAAAAGTGTGGAAAACGCGTTGTAGTGCGAGCACATTGGTTGGAGCATAGCTTAGACAGACATTCCTGTGCAGCTGATGGTAAATGCACTGAATCCCAAACAAAATCAGTTTGTGCTTCTCTTTGCCTTGAGGTAATAGCTCTTTTTAAAGATAAATTAAATAAAATTAATATCTAAATGTAGTCAAAATTTGTTGATGATGTTAAATCACTGATAAGGATTTTGATAATGATGCTGCCAGTACCATTCTTTTGGTCATTGTATGATCAACAAGGTTCTCGATGGGTTATTCAAGCTGTAGCTATGGATGGCCAGATAACAGATAACTTTGCATTACTTCCTGATCAAATGGCAACCCTTAATGCAATATTAATTATGACATTTATTCCAATTTTTCAATTAATTATTTATCCAGGAGTTGAAAAAATAGGAATTCGAACACATTATTTGAGGCGAATGGTTGTTGGTGGATTGTTAGCTGCAATGGCGTTTGTCATTTCTGGTTTTGTTCAAATTGGAGTTAACGTATGTAAATTAAATTTTAAATAAACAATCATTACTTTTATAATAATAATTTAAAGCAAACTCTTCCTGATATTCCTAAAAATGATGTTTCATTTGTTTCTTTAATCAATTCATATGGATCTGATTGTACTGTTGCTTTTAACATTCCTGGTATAAGTCAAACTACACTCCCAAAAAATTCGGTAACAATTTTTATTTCCGTTTTCGTATCTTCCCCAAACTTAAATCTTTAGTCATTAATCGATAACAAAGTGGAAAAAATACAAACTCTTTTACGCATAAAACCAGATACATATTCAATTCAAATTACTTCAACTGGAAATTGTCAAGGAAATCAAGGAGCTATAACATTAAATACAATATTTGAGGGTAAAAAGTTAATTAAAAATTCATAATGTCTTGATGCAAAGTATTTTAGGGGGGAAATCTTATTATGTTGCAGCAACACCACAAGGCGTTTTTTATGATAGTACAAAATGGGATAAGCCAACTGAAGGACAAGGTGAATCTTCTGTTCGAATGACCCTTTTATCACCATGTAATACAATCATGAATTCAACTGTTCGATCATGGGGTTGTAACGATAGCAGTGAAATTAGTAGCTATTATGGAAGAGTTGCCCTTTGTAGGTACAATCCATCAGAAACTGAACATCCATGTAATCCTCGTGATACAAGGTTTTTATTTTTTACTTTTCATTTATAACTCTTATAAAATTTGTATCTTAAGCAAATATTATTATTATGCTTGGAAATCAGAAGGAGACGATTACAAAAGGGTTCCAGTTCATGATTATAATGGAGGAGGGAATATGCAAGAAAATGGAACAGCATTTAACTTTATCGATATAAAACCTGGAATTTATAAAGCATATTATGTAAAATATTTACTTGGTGATTCCGATCGAACACCAGCAAAAGAAGAGATTGCCGTTGTTGAAATTCCAGGATCAACATTTGAGATTACCGGAATGGGTGGGGTTTATTCATTGATAATTTCAAAAAATGGACAAGTTACAAGTAATACTGCCAATGTTACCAATGTCTTAAGCATTTATACAATTGTACCAAGAAATCATTTATCTATTTTATGGCAAATTCCACAGTATATTGTTATCACGGCTGGGGAAATTTTATTTTCTATTACAGGATTGGAATTTTGCTATTCTCAAGTAATTTATTCATAGGGTATGATTAAAATCTTTTTTTGGTATTTTTTAGGCAGCACCTTCAATGAAATCTGTTTTACAAGCAGCTTGGTGCTTCACTGTTGCCCTCGGAGATTTAATTATTATTATCATTGCTGAATTGGATATGTTTCCCAACTTGGTAAGCTCAATTTTATTGAAAAAAGAAGAAGCAATCATACATTTTAAAGGCAATTGAAATGTTTGCATATGCGGGTGGAATGGTAGTTGTCATGTTTATTTTTGCCCTTATGAGCATTTTTTATTATGAATATGTTGATTATACTGTAACTGATAATGAATTAATTCGAAAAGAAAATTCCATTTCAAATGTTTCAAAAAGTGCTGATGATAAATCTGTCATTTCGATGAAATTTTAAGATATTTGTTTATTTTTAATACATATTGCACACATCCTTTTTAATAAATAATATTTAAAAAAAGCAATTATCAATTATTTAAACTAATAATAATACTCGTCAAAGTAAACAATTTCACCCCAAAATAAACTAAAAAAATCCACCTTTTCCTTAAAAAAGAAACTTTCTTATCTTTTTTCAGTCAAAAAACAATTATACAGAAACCGGAGAATGTACAGTTTTGTACAACCATAAACAAATAGCAAGAAATATGGTGCCAATTAAATCACCTAATGCAGTTAAAAGTGGGATAGAATTATTATCTGGATCAATATTCATGAAAAAGAGGAATCTTGTTAATGCCATACAAATGTAGAATAAAATTAAAATTTGTGTAATTGCAAAGAATATGTATGATGCAATAAAAATTGGATGCGTTATTGCTTTTACTGACGTCAACGAAATTAAAACCATTTCACCCATTTGTAATATAGCTCCAATGAAAACAAGTTGAATCATGATAAGAGAATTTTCTAAATAATATGCAAATTTTTAAAAATTTTGTTTTGCTTTTTCGTTTTTTACCTTTATCTTGCCACATTCGAAATGGATTTAAATATTGCTGCCATTGTCTTTTTACAATTTCTTTTTGACCTTTTTTAAGTTGATGCAAGAACGTTGCGGAACGACTGGCAAGTATTGAAACAAGATTTCCGCCAATTCCTAAAAGCAAATTAATCTGTCAAAGTTTTTCTTTAACGGAAATTAACCATTTAAAATTAATTGATAAAGTGTTGTTGATTCATAACGCTCAACAGAATCATGAAAAAGAATTCCAACACCTAATCCAATAATCATTGATAAAATAATTGAAAAAGAGCCATGGCATAATGCTTCACGTGTATGGCAATTTTTCCATGCAACACATAAACATCCGATTCCAACTGCGAGTATAATCCCGATTAAACTCCAAATTTCAGTACTTCCGAGTGTTTGAGAATAAACGAATGTTCCAATGTAATTCTAAAAAAGCTTAAAATTTTATTGGCTTATTCAAAAAGAATTTTAGATTACCAGTATTAATAAAGCTACAGTATCCCCAGCAACGGCAGCAAAAGGCGCACAAATATTGTCAGGATTAATTGAAAATTTCATTGATAAATAAACAATTAAAGTAATAATTAATGCCAAAACGAATGATGCAATTGTTGCCGTCGTTAATATTGAAAGTAGGAACAATGCAATCCTCAAAGGTGTGAGCTAAATAAAAGTAGTTTTTAGCTCTTCAAATTCTATTTTTTATAGCTTACAATAATTCCAAGGGCTGTACAAATTCCAAATATAAATCCTCCGGCACATAATGAAACACTAATTGCTTGTCCCATAATTAATGCCATATTAAAAAATGTTGCATTTGCCAATTTCCGGAATGTATTTAAGCGATTTGTATTTGCCATTGTTGACAGCCGACTTGCATACGTCATTTCAATGGAACCTTTTAATCCAAGAAGTAATGGAATCACTTTAAGAAGCTCTGGATAACTTTGAAATGCAGGATTATGGGTTACAAGACGCAAAATGATACCAGCAAGAAATAATCCACCACTTGCAAGTAACATTATTAAACTTGTCTAAACCCTTATTACTTTTTTGGAGATAAAAAATGTTACGAAACTTACATTCAAGAAAAATGATTTATAACTTTCAGGTTTATCTTTTGTAAAGTAAAGTTCAGGCAACATTGCAGTGGCATAAACTTCTTGTTTTTCATTGCTAAATTAAATTTTAAGAAAAACGCAACAACTTGTTTTAAAACTTACTTAAGCATGCTTTGAAGTTTCAAAGTACTAACTTCTAAAGTTAAAGTTGAACCTTTATCTTCTCCACAATCATTACTGGTGACACTTTCTTCAGTTGAGGCATGTCTCGTTGAGCCACCTCCATCTGTGGTGCTCATTGTTTCAGATGAATAGGTATGAGAGAAAACAAAATCATGATCAAGTTGATCCACCGGCATTTTTAAGAGACTTAAAAAGAAAAAAAGAATTTTAAAGAAATATTTTTAGAGAGCTTTAAAAAATGTCAACGCGAAAAGTCAAAAACTTTAAAATCTAAAAGCTTTTAAAATTCCATAAAAAACAAATGTAAAGAAAAAAAAGAAAAAAATTGTATTCAAAAAGCAAATTTTTAATCCTCAAAAATGAAGAAAAGAGCAAAACATGTTCAAAAAGAAGAATTTCAAAACACTTGAATCACAAAAATTGAAAATTGTTTTTGTAAAAAAATATGTTTTGAAAAAAATATCTGGCAGATAGTTTTTAAGGTTCTTTGAGATGATTAGTTTAAAAGCAAAGCTGATTTCTGAAAAAGCGGAAATACCTACTTTTTTTTCTTCTTCCTTAAAATAAATCGCCAAAAAAACTCCTCTTACTTTTTTTTTATCGTCATTCCTGGGAAACTCCTTTTTGACCATTTTGCACACTAATTTTAAGGTTAGTAACTGGTCGTGCAGAATGGTCACTTATCTTTCCCCTTTTCTCTCTCTCTCTCCCTCCTTCTCCCTCTCGCTTTTTCCGTTCGTCGATCGCCTCTTACCTAAGACATAAAAGTGAAATGAGAAGCAGCAAACAATCAACAAATCTTTTTTTACCATTTTTTAAAAAAATTCTTTTTTTTTTCTTTTTGCGTACGCTTATTTTTCGGTAAAAAAAAGTTGGCTGACCGGTCGTGCTGGATTCGATTCTTTTTTTCATTTATTTTTGCAAAAGCTTTCTTAAAGGAAGTTAAAAAAGAGAAGCTAATCTATCTCATTCCCGAAAAAAAATTAAAAAATCAAAAAGCATTTTTTTGTAGCAGCAATGATATATAATTAAAAATAATTTAAGTTTATTTACAAATAATTATAAATTAACATGGCACCGAGGAAGAATAAATAAATAAAATGAAAGAACAAAATATTTTTGTTTTAAAGTCTACAAACGACCATTTCGATTTCGAAGCATTGAAGAACACTGAATGACGCAAACCGTATCCTATAAAGATATGATGAACTTATAAGATTTCAAAAAAAAAGTCGAATGATGAATGGATAGAAATCTTACTTTTTGTATTTCAGAAAAGAGATAATCTCTTGTAAGGTCTTCACAGCTATCAATTACAATTGAATGACATTGAGCTCCTTCAGCTGTGCACGTACAAGTAATACAAGGTGTTATTCGTTTAGTTTTTCCCAAATTTATAACACGTGAATTAACAACACAAAACTCTGTAATTATAGCCTTTTTTAATACATGGTTAAGCTTTTTACTTAATTTTTAAAAAACTCACGTCTATCAATCCATTCATAATAATCTGTATCAGGTAATTCAGAACAACGCATGGGTGCGTTTCTTAAAATTAAAAAAAAGTTATTTTTATACATTTTTGTTTGTAAAAAAGATTTATAACTCACGTTAATTCATCAGGCATTAAAAATGCATTAGGTTGAATGCGATGAGCATATTGACTATTTTCACATAAAATTTTGCTGAAAGTTGTTTTTCGAATTTCTGCTAATTGTGCAGGCATGAATCGGGTGGCAGGATTATTGTTTTCATAATAGAATCTATCACAACGTTTTAATCTTTGCATTTGTTCTGCAATTAGACAAGCAAGCATGGGACCGACTAAAGCACCTTTAAGTGGCCGTTCACTCATTATTCCAGGGAAAAGATCAATATCATCAACATGAGCATAAACAGATTGTAAAGCTTTTACAGCACTTTCATCCATGGTATCTAAGAGATCTGCAAATGAATGAGCTCTTGGAAGGCCACACATATCCCGGTAAGAATTATACGGTTGAATTCCGTGATCTCTTCCACGTTGAATATTAATTGCTGGTAAATCTAAACCAGTAAAAGGTCCACCAGGTTTTTGGAATAAATGATTCCGAACTGCATCAACAATATGCCGGTCATATTCCATTCCGGCAGCCCCCAGAAGTCCCATCAACATTGATTCTAAATGTCCACCAGCTTCATCATAAATTGCTGAAGTATTACTAAATGAAATTTTGAGATCAATAGGTGCAGAAGATTTTTTATAAGATGAATCCATTCGAGGAAAATGATTTCGAATAAGTGTATGACCAAATCGGAATGCTGCAGTTGAAATTTCTTGAGAAATTGAAGCATCACAATGTTCATCATAACCTTCATAATAACCAATTTTCTTTGGAGTAAGATCATAACGGGCCATTGTTTCACATCCAAGAACAACTGGTAACCATTCATTATAAATTACATGTTGCATTTTAGCACTCATTATTCGACGAGTTTCTTGGAAAAGTTGTTCATCAGACCAAAAATTATTGATTTTATGTAAAGATGTAGCGATACGGTTATGCTCTCGTAAAAAGATTGTATGAAGTACAGTAATCCCAGGTTGTTCATTGTTTCGATCATCTCCTGCAGCAAAGCAAGGATGTTTTGGAATACTTCTAAAATTCAAATTCAAAATATTTATTTTTATTATTAGAGATTTTATTTACCTGCAATCTCTTTCTTGTGGACCTTGTGGTAGGGCTTCTTTATTGTATCCCAAATTTGTAAAATTCATTTTTCCTTGATTAAAAAGTCTTAATGCGTTTGATTCACATTCAGTTGAGCCATAAACATATGAGGCATCCAAAAATGATGTAAGTTGATTAATTTGATTACGGTATCCAAGAGTTACTTGTCCTAGTAATGATCGAGCAAATGGCATACAACGTGGTGTTCCATCATTATGCAAATGTGGGAAGAATGGATCATTTGCATCAATTGTAATTGGGAAACAATGAATTGAAAGTGTTTCATATGAATCACATCGACTACAATTAAGGATTGTGTTATTTGGTCCCCGAGCAATTGGAGAATGAGTCATATCGTGGTCAATTATTTGACCAAGTTGCATCAACATATGTGAAAATTTAACATGAAATATTGGTTCATCACCATGAACAGAATTGGAAACTCGTCTCGCAGAAGGAAGTAAGCGACCAGTTTTTGATCTTGTTCTCGGTGAATCAAAACCTAAAGAATCGATTACTTTGATAAATTGATAAAAGTCCCACAAAAACATACCATCATCATATGATGGATCAAGAAGGCGTCGAAGGGGAGCAAATGCATTCCCGTAATGAGGAAATTTAAGATTATTGCACCATCCTGACATTGTTCGATATTTAGTTGTATGATCACATGGAAGAGGTTGAGGAAGACATTCACGATTATTTGCATGTGGACCAAGAAAAGCTGTATAATTACCGATTACTTTACTGACTTCAACTTCAGGAAGTAACCGTTGCAATGTTGAGATATCAAGTTCAGAAGGAAGACGTTCACTTTGGTCTAGGCCTTCGCTGAAATCAAAAATATTTTTAAAAATATTTTTGAAAATTTAAAATTTACCCTCGAAGAAGAACTTTTGTTGTTTCTCGAAGAATGGCAGCCGTTCTGGCAATGTCAAGTGATTCACGCTTTGGTGCCATTAAAGCGGCATGAGCAGATACAGCAGAATTAGCATCACGTGGTTGTCCAGCATTTGCTCGATTAATACTTTTTGACTCTGCAGCTTCTAATCTTCGATATTGTTCTAATCCAAGTTTAAGTGCCTTTTCCAAAGTTTTCTTTGTAATTGGAAGTCGGAGTTTTGGTTCTTGATCAACCCAAGGCTTTAAATTAATTTTATCAATTACAGTTGTATTACAATCCATTGGACAATTTCTAAAAAGAATTTTAAGTTTCCAATAAATTTGGTTACACAAAGTATTACCCATATTTATCAGGAACTTGAAAAACATTTGGTTGAACTTGTCCAACATCATCCGAATTTGAACAAATTATTTCTGCCAAAGAAGTTTTTCGTATTTCTCCAAGTTGTTCTTCCGAGAATGCAGAAGGTTGGAAGAAATTTTCATACCAAAAGCGATCACCCCTTCTCGTTTTTTCAAATTGTTTTCCAATGATACAAGCAAATGTTGGCCCAACTAATGCTCCTCTTAATGGACGTTCCGCTAATCCACCAACAAAAAGATCAATATCATCTACAGATGAATAAAGCTGTGAAAAATCATCTAAGCTTACAGTATCCAAAAACTAAATAAGCTTTAAAAATTTAATGCAACAAATTCAATTCAAAACTAACCAAAGGTCTGAGTTCACCCATATTTTGAGGTTTTGATAATCCACAATATTTTCTCCAAGTTGTGTAACTATTAATTCCATGATCTCTTCCCATTTGAATAATTAATGCTGCTAAATCGATTGCATTATCATCAGAGAATTTAAGGAATTTATCTCTAAATTCTGTTGACATATGAAGACCTGGTTTTCGAATAGGTTGTTGTAAAAGAGTTCTGAGAATACCATCCATTCGACCTTTATGATATAAATGTGATGGATCATTGATAATTGTACTGTAATGTCTTTGAAGGGATTGACTTCCACTTTTATCTGTTAAAACTAATGAATCTGGAAGAAGAGTAAAAAAGAATAATCCAACACTTGCTGCATATTCATTGAGAACACTGGGATTTGTTTCCTAAATTTAAGAAACATAAAAAAGTAAAAAAAAAAGATATTTCAAATTACAATGTTGTAATCACTGTCAAAAGAATGATACTGTAAATGAACTCCAAAACTTCTCAAATGTTCTCTTCCGATAATAATTGGTAAAAATTCATTGTAAGTAATGTGTTGCAATTGTGCAATAACAATTCTTCGTGATTCTTGGAAGAGTCGTTCGTCATCCCAGTGTGAATTTAAATGTTTTAATTGTCTTGCAAGACGATTATGTTGACGCAACCATAGAGTATGCAGTGCCAAACCCGGAGGCAACATATTTGTCCAAGATGAACCTGCGGCAAAACAGGGCTGTTGAAGTGGATTTGGACTGTTACAACTTTTGTTACTAATTGTTGGAGGTAAAAGTTCTAATCGATTTGAAATTGGACGATGTTTTAAAAGTCCTATAAAATAATTATTACCGTAAGAAATATCCCAAGAACATAAAAATTACCATTCTGAAAAGCCCGTAAATCATTGGCTTGTTCTTTATCATTTCCATAAATTTGACTACCATCTAAGAATGAAGTTGCCATATTTCCTTGTTCTCGAACTCCTAAACTACAATTTTCACGTGGAGCGACAAATGACCGAGAATAAGGCATGCATAAATTCCGATCAACAAATAATGCATCATCATTATCTGTTCCAATATTGTAACATTCTGGATGCGTTGAAGAACAACAAGGAATTGGAAGGCTGTCTTGACCAGAGAAGAGTTGCTGTGTACCAACTTGTGCAATATCTTCATAAATAAATTGAGCCCAATGTGCAATAATTTGTGAGCAAATTACATGATCTGGTCTTGATTCAGAAAATAAATATCTTGAAATAATTCGAGCACTGGGAAGTCGACTGCCATTATTTCCACCCCGAGGTTGACTAACACCATCAGAATAATCAGGCAATTGTAAACGTTGCATTGGCTCATAAATTGCTCCCCATAAAGGTTTATTTACATTGTTACAATGTCCAGAATAGGTACGATACTTTCCAGGAATACAATCAATAATTGTATTGACAGGGCATACCGCTTTTAAAACCGATCGATCAATAGACATTTGTGGAAGACCTAACATTGCTTGTTCATCTGTTAAACCACTTCTATAAATGCTAATTTTTAAATTACCGTAATATATTTCAAAACTAATATATACCTTCGCAGCTGTTGTGTAGCACTAATAGAGATCAAAGCCGGATAAGATAGCTCTTTGGCGAATTTATTAATAGAACTAAATTCACTCCACAAAAGGGAAGAAGTTGCTTGGCGTTTACTTTTAAATTCACGATATAAATTACTTTCCGTTCGATTGAACAGTTCATCCAAAGATGCCTTGGCATTGTTTGCAGCAATTTCAACATCACTTCGATCAACTGATTTAAAAACCTCTCTAACAATGGAATCTTTTTGTGTTGAGGTAAGAGGGGTTAGGCCAGATAATCCCAAATCATCCGTGTCAATAAAATCTTAAATAAAAACATAAAACGAAGCATTTCAAAAAAAGACTCTCTTACCAACACTGTTAGTTTCAACACCTGCAGCAGCAAAAATTCCAGATCCACATGGAACGAAACTTTTTCCGCATGGAAAATTGCTTCTTTTATGTCTGGCATGATTTTCATTATCACTCAATAATACAGTACCCTGGACTACAAAAAATAGCCCACATAAAAATATTAATATCCTCATAATTTGATAATCAAAGGTATAAATAACATATAACTTTTTAACCATATATTTTTGAGCTTCTTTCTTTGACAAATATGGTCAAATGGTCAACGATTGGAAAACAAAAAACACAGATCCGCCTTTCTTTTTTTTTCCGCGTCACTTTTGTTCATGAACTTCTCTGATAACGGTGGCGTCTTCACACTTGTTTCATCCACTTTTTTTAGATATAAAAAACACGTTTTATTCAAGACTTGTATAATGAGAGAATTCTTTCTTTCGAAAAAAAAGATCTTCAGATTAAAAACGCTTTCATTTATTTTCTTTTCAGAAAAAAAGGGATGAGTATAAGCCATTCAAAAATCAATCATGATCGGACGGGATCGAATATGTTTCTTCCGAAAAATTACAGGATTATTCATTAAAGAGATGTCAAAACTGGATTTTTACAAGAAAATTGAAAGTTTCCCCTTCTCATTCATCTGTCTTCTTCACTTTCATCCTTCCGTCAAAAAAAATTGATTATTTTAGAGTTTTAGAATATATGTATGAGACAATAACATGTACTTGCATTCTATATTTTACAAATTATTCCTTTCTTTTTCTTTTCCTTCTTCTTTTATTTATGTGAAAAAAGGGATTTATTAAATTGCCCATAAAAAAGGGTAATGCATGCATTTGGAGTAAAATTTAACAGAAAAAAAACAATGTAAAATGCCGCTTCAGTTTTTTGTTAACTTCGTTGATAAAAAGTTTTTTTTTAGTTTTGTCTCAGTTGCCTCTTCACTTTTTTTTATTTCACACAGATTTGACTTTAAATCAATTTATACTTCTTCGGAAAGCTTCACATCTTTTAATCTCAGTGCTGACACGTCCGCAACTTTCAACAGATAACATCATAAAATCAGTTAAATAAAAAAAGGTGCTGCTTAAAACAACATCTGTTGGCCAACTGCAAACATCTTTTGAATGTTTTTGAAATCTTCTGTTCAAACACGTTTGAATTTAATTTTTTAAGAATATAAAAAAAAGAAATAATAAGAAGAATATGATGTCAGAGAAATCTATTGAACGTCAAAATTCAAGAGTTGTAATAATTGCGCGTCCATCGGATGCAGAATCAACTCGAAGACGGGAAAGTCCTGCATATATTTCTGAACAAGTGGTAACTTTTTGTGTATACTGTAGCTTTCTGCTTTATACTGTATATATATTTTAGATTTATCCTGAAACTGATACCTTTTGTTTATTACCATCTCGAATGAGATTTTTATGCATTTTACTTACCATTTTGTTAATAATTAGTTTAGCTGCAGCAATTGGAAATAGCATTCAATCAGCAGGCTTTAAATCAACATCATTTTGTAAAGCTGATTGGCAAGATTTTGGACTTGATGTTTTATGTCCCAAAGAAACAATGGTACATTATTTTATTTGTTGTGAAGAAGAATATGGTAGTACTCAACGATTGGTGTGTTGTGCACAATTTAAAATTTGGCTTATGTAAGTTTTTTCTTCTGTAAACTCATATGCATTCATTATAAACATACTATTTTTTCTTTTAGAATTGCCATGGCATGTGTAATCCTTTCATTTTTTATTGGCATTGTTTATACAATATTTCGTTACGTTGTTCGTTGTACTTGAATATTAATAAACATCTTTTTTTGTTCATGCGTTTATATATTTTCAAAACCCATTTTTCAGTAGCATTTTGATACTTTATTTTTGCTTTTAAAAAATCTCTATAATATTTGTTTTTGGCAACTGTTATTTTAATTTAAAGGAAACAAAACTCAAAAGAAAGAAAAAAATATGCACTCATCAAGTGAGGTTGCGGGGGCACAAAGAAAGAAAAAAAAACAAGAAAAAAAGAAATAAAGCAAAAAAATTTCTTCCAGCCGTTTTGATTGTCACCAACAAGGATAGGTATGAAACGTATTCGAAGTCGAAGCATTGACTTTTTAAGACATAATAAGTCAGATCTGCCCAAAATAATTGTTGAAAATGATGACTTTGGAAAGGAATTGCCGATACTTTGTAGCAATAATGCTTTTTTTCAATGTAAGTTTCTTTTTTCTTTTACAAAACAAAATTTTCTATTCAATTGTAATTTCCTTCTTTCTTCTCTTTTTTGACTCATTTTAGCCACTTTCCTTCTTTTTATGTATTCTTTATTTTGGTAGAAAAAGAAAGTGAAAAAAATATGAAAAAATAATAAAAACAAGACCCATCATTGCTGGAAATTTACAATTTTTTTCCGGAGACAAAAAATAAATAAAAAAAGACTAAAAAATGAAGCATTAAAAAAAGTTAAAAAGCAAAAATCGCTGAAGGCAATAACACATTTTTTGCAGCTTCATTTTTTTCTTTTTTTTTGCAAGTTACCACCACCATTTATTCATTCAGTGCAAATAGGAAACAATGAATGTATGAAGCTTTTTTGGCACTATATATGCAAAGACACTTGAAGAAAAATAGTATTTTTTCACTCCTTTTGCCGGAGGGTATGCGCGTTTTCCCTTTTCTTTTTTTCAATGCGCAAAACAAAAAAATGGAATTTCGAACACACAACAACAACAACGACGGGGGGCACAAAGCAAGAGGCAGACAGCCGGTTGTCATTTGAGGGCCATGCGACTTACTCCATCCGGCTATATTTGGAGTCCAGCTGACCCAATGTGCGCAGATGAAAAAAGAGTGAAAAAAAAGTAGTGCATCCGGAAGAGGTTGACTTGATCATTGTTGCGGTTTTTTAATGATTGAGAATTTTTCTAATTTTTATGTTTTTTTGCCTTCAAAGAATGCTATTAAAATTATTTTCCCTTCTTTTAAACCTTTCAGTCTATTGTTATTGTTAAGATTTTCTCACCAAAATAACTATGAAATTAAACTGAATTTATAATTTCTTTTTTGTAAAAATTTTTAACACATTTTTTTCACCAGCTTGCATGCTATAAAATTTCTTTTTTGATTTCTTTCATTTTTAATACTTTTCACTCTTTTTCTTGTGCTTTCAAGAAATAAAAAAAAATGGAGGAAGAAGATAAAGAAGACTTTTCAGCACATGTTATGCTGCAACAGAAACTTGGATGTATTATCCAAGATGGCATAACTGAAGGCCAAAGATTTGCCTTAAGTTCAGATTTATGGCGATGTGCCTCGGCTTCCCCGCACTGTGATGTATTAATAACTTTACGACCTCAACAAAATAAACAAATTTCAAAAGAACTTGTTTTATGGTTGCATGATATTGTTAGTTTTATTTTTCTTTTTTCTAAAAAAGTAGCACACATTTGTTTACCTTTTCATAAGAATTTTAGATTAAAAAAAGTGAACCACATTTTGATATTAAAATTAAAAATCATAATTTAACAAATTCTTATGGACTTTACATAACTGCAAATTATACCAGGTTTTTATTTAAATTTATGGGGTTTTATCTGATTTTTTTTCTGGATTTAGTCTTTTGAAGGGTGCCGAATTATGTCACCTCAAAAAGCCAATAAAATCTTCTTATGGTGGAGGAATGCGTGATTTTACAATTGATGAAGCAAAATGCTTTCAAGGCCTCGAAATTCGCTCAAATTTTTTATCAGGGATGGAACGATCAATGATTGTTCGACAAATGTTGCAAATGATAAAAGCTCCTTCTCCAGGGGGATTTCTTTTCCGTCCAATTTCAACAGAATCCCCTCATCAAATTCTCGTTCCTGATGGGGGCACACTTCGTAAGTTTTTTAGGCATCTTAATAAATTTTAATGAATTATTACTTCTTTTAAAGTTGTTTCACTTATGTCACAAAATGTTATTGAAAATATGCTTCCCTTACATCAACCTGAAATTCTTGCTGATCTTCAAAAGCGTTGGGTATTTGCGCTTTTTGATGAACAACCACTTGAAGATATTAAAGAATATTTTGGAACTGAAATTGCAATGTATTTTGCTTGGTTGGGACATTTAACAACGGCATTATGGACCCCAGCAATAATTGGTGTTTTAATGTTTTTTATTGGCGGCTTTTCTTTTCTTCATCGAGATAATCAAGAAGAAAATACTGTAAGTTTAAAAAAGGGTTTAAAAGCCGAATAAAAAGAATTAATTCTATAGCTTTTTGGTGATATTTGTTTTGTAATTTTTGCTCTCATGAATTGCATTTGGTCAACTGCATATTTGGAAATGTGGAAGCGCCAGCAAGCCGAATTAGCATTCAAATGGGGAACATATGAGCTTCAAACTGATCAATTTCTTGAAGATCCAAGACCTGCCTACAAGGTATAACAAATTTGTTATGCAAATTTTTAAATGACCTTTTTATTTAAAGGGTGAATGCCTTAAACCCAATCCTGTGTCCGGTAGATTAGAACCATTTTATCCACCTTGGAAGCATATGCTCATTCGATATGGTGTCACATTTCCTTTAACCTTATTATGTGTATCTTTTATGTTTTTTACAATGTTTTGTTTGTTACAACTTCAAGATATGGCAGACGCGGTATTCAAGCACTCGTATTATTTTAAATGGATTATTTACTTGCCGATGATTGTTTATGCCTTAATTATTGTTTCGGGTGATTTCTTTTATCGTAGATTAGCAATTATTTTAAATGATTTGGGTATGTTTTTTTACCAACAAAAAAATGGTGATGAACCAGGAAATTTTTTAAAGAAAATTATCGCACCGATGACGAGTATGAAAATTATTTAATTCAAAAAATTGTTATGTTTCAATGTGTCAGCGCATTTGGTTCACTTTTTTATATTGCATTTTATCTTAATGATATGCGAAGATTACAAGAAGTAAAGCGATTGAGATTACAGTAATCCGCTAAAAGTAAACTGCATTTTAGACTCTTGCAACACTATTAATTACTCGTCAATTAACTCAAAATATCATTGAAATTGCAGTTCCATTTATAATTGAAAAATTTAAAGTTGCTCGATTAACATATCAAATGACCCGATCAATGAGTGATCACTCCCTTCAAAGACATGTTGATGCAGCAAGAAAGCGTCGAGATACTTTTCAATCAACACCTTCATCGGAATTAGATGAAACATTTTCTGTTCAAGAAAATGTAGAAGGAGTTTGTGAAAACCCTGACAGCGGAGAACTACGTCATCGTAAACCAAATGGCTCGTCATTTCTTTCTGTAAATTCTTCACCAAAACGGTTATCATCAAACTCTGAAGGTTAGTTTAAATTTTTATATGTTAAAACCCAAAATGCTTAAAACTGATGTTTAAGCTTTTGAATTGACGGAAGCCGAATTACAAGCACTAATGACATCGTATTCCCGTCCATTAGATGATTATCTTGAAATGTTCATTCAATTTGGATACGTTTTACTCTTTTCTCCAGCCTTTCCGTTAGCAGCTTTTTGTGCATTATTAAATAATTTGTTGGAAATAAGAGTTGATGCATTTAAGGTAATTTATTTTTTTCTTACCGTATTTGTTTAAATTATTTCTTTTTAGTTGTGTAATGCAGTTCAGCGACCATTTGGGCGAAGAGTTAAAACAATTGGAGCTTGGCAAAAAGCTATGGAGGTTTCAAAATTGTTTTTGTCTATTTTTTACTAATCAATTAAATATTTTTACAGATGATGGGAGTTGCGGGTGTCATTGTAAATTGTGCTTTAATTGGCCAATCAGGATTAATTCAAAGAATGTGGCCTGATATGCCTTCTTCTGTTCAAGTATTGTTTAAAAAATCACAATACTTTTTTTCAAATTTTTAAATTTTTAGATAATCTTTATTGTTGCCTTAGAACATTTTGTTCTTGCTGTTAAAGCCTGGATTGATACCGCAATTCCAGATATTCCATTTTGGATTAGAATTGAAACAGCAAAAGTTGAACATTGGAGACGTGAAGCATATAAACGTGAATCCCGACTTATTACTGGAAGCAGTGATGATACAGTTTCTTCCTCAAATATTAATGAATCAAATTCAACCAGTAACTTTCAAGTTACCCCAAAACAAAATCCCCCTCCAAGAAGCATAACAGATCATTCACGGTTTCGAAGAATTCGAGAAAACCGAAGTTGCACTCCAGCTGGCCGAAATGCACATTTTTATTAAATTTTTTGTTTTGTGTTTTTAAATTCACTTGTTTGAAAAAGTATGGTTATCACATAAAAAATTTTCAATCTTTGTCAGGATAAAATTTATTTTTCAACAAGATAAAAATTTCACGAATCGACTTACAGAATGCTGCAAAAATAAATCTTTAAATTAAAAGAAGACAAAAATATATTTTAACCCTTTTTAAATCAACTTAAAATAAACTGCTAAACAAGATTGTGAAGCTGCAAGCCATCTTGAAACGTACCACATAAAAAGGACAATAATTTTATTTATAAAGAGAGCAAAGTGTTTTGATAACAGTCAAATTTAAAATGTAAACCCTGTAACAAAAGTATACAAAAAGTATTACAATTTATTCATCGTCATCTTCTTCAACAAAAAACCACCAGAAATGTGAACTTGGAATTTTGGATAAATCCATTTCAGGGGGATTCCAATATTCCGGCAAAATTCCTGTATGGGCTTTAATTTCTTCTTCAACACATTTTACACCAGGCGCATCAAGAATAGGTTTTAAGTTTTCAAAAGTTTCATCATCATCTTTAAATTCTTCAATTAAATATTGTAATCCAGAACGAGAAATTTGAGCATGTTGACGAAGATCAGGAAACAATTCACGCCAAAAACAGACAAAACCTTTATTAATCAAAGGATAACTTTTTTCAATTATTTGAGCAGCTTTTGGTTTCTGTGCCGCTGTAAATAATGGTTTATTTTTGAAAAATGCCAAAAATGTGATATCCATGACAGTATTACGAAGATGTGGAGACGAAATAGACATTTTTGACAATTTTGTTAATTCAACAAAAACTTTTTTGTTTATCAACATTTATAAATTTTCTAAAAAAAATACATAAATAAAATAAATTGTTTTAGTTTTTAAGCTCATAAATTTCTTAAAAAGTATATGGTAATTGAAAAACTAACAGTGAATAAAAAATTGAATTGACTCCTACCTATGCTTGCTCATAAGAACGAAACTTCTGGGTGAAAAAAATTTATTTAACCTCTTAAGATGAAAAAAACCTTTCTTAGGTATTGATTTCTTACGCACTAATGGACATTGTGCGTTTGGTGTGTTTGCCGCATAATTGTCAAACTGCCGAAAATGACGCATTTTGCAGGCAAAGATGTATTTATTGATTCTTTTTTGCTCCCATTTTGAGAACTTTTCGTGCATAAAAAATTATTCAGATCAGCGAATTTTTTTGATATACTTTGGCTTTTTCCTACTGCTTTATTTAATTTTGTGGCGTATTCTGTGGAATAAATCAGTGAATAGCACTCGGATTCATTTTATCTTTTATTTTGGTTAAATTATTCTATACTGTCGATATTTATAACGAGTGAACCTTTTCATCTTATTAATTCAGAAGTTTATTTAAATTAAAACGCATTTTGTTTTAATTGCTAGACATTATCAAAACGGTGTGGTCTTCAAAACATGATCATTCAAGGTATCACTTAATATCTGGACAGCCCCAAAGACGAAACAAATGTTGTATGAAAAGCTAGAACATAAGCGCAACAAGCTTCATTTACTCAAGCAGAAAGAAAAGTTGAGCAAAGACAGAACATAAAATAGCAAATCCAATTTTTCTTATTCAGAAGGTTTAATAAAAACAGTCACATCATGATTGAGAATATAAATCACGGACGTGTGAAATTAAATTTTTATAACGGTATTTAAAAATATCCGGAATTCGAGACTATACATTTTTTGCAGTTGATTTACTTCAATTACAAAAAACTATTTTTAAATAGTTTTTTTAAAATAAAAACTAAAATATTAAAGTAATCAAATACTATTTGCTCAAAATTATAACGTTTCCCTACCAAAAATTCTATTATGATTGTATTACCAAAAGAAGTGTCGAGGGGATGCAAAATAAAGAGGGAAAAGTGCAGTGATTTCGAAAGAAAGTGTGAGTGAAGAACAATGCTCAATCAGCGGCAGCGACGGTAAAGTTTCAATTTTGGCGGTACCAACAGTATTGTAGCTGCCGCAAAAACTTTTCAGATTTTGTTATTAAAAAATAGCAAAATCTGAAAAGGTTTTTTTAACCAAAGGTCTGTTTTAGTTACAGTATGATTACGTATTTCAGATGCTTCCAAAGGGGCAAGTGCCCATTTTTGTGCCGAAATATTTTACAGAGCACCTCTCCAGACCTCCTGGTACTCATTTTTATAAAAAAAATAAAATAAAAATTTCATGAACTTTTTGGGAAATTTTCACGTGGTACCCCTTTGGGCCAAACATTTTTCACCATATGAAAAGTCGCAAATTATTTTTTCAGATTTTGCTATTTTTTCAAAAGGAGTATACGTAATCAACCACGAGGAATTCATTGGTAAACTTTGTTTTTGTTTAAACTTACATTTTTTACCAGTTATACGGTATTTATGGTTCAAATCACTAATTTTTCTCTAAAAATTGAAAAACTTGAGGAAAAATTTTTGATTTAAGCTTAAAAAGAGCGTACGATTAAAATTTTGCTATTTCTTTATGCAACCAAACAAAAATTATTAAAATTCATCAGACAGCGGATTCCTGTAAAGGTCCCAAAGTTGATCCCTCAATACATGGAAAAAAACAAACATCAGATTTTTTCTCTGTTAAAAAAACAGCGATAACTATATATCATTATAATGCCCATGGCTTGTAGATAATTTTTTTTAATATATTAAAGGGAGCGTAACAGAAGGAAGAAGATTATTTTTTTCTTAACGGATGTTCTTAACACGACATCTCTCTACTAATTGAAAAAAACCTTTTTTTGGAAGAGAGCTTTCATCGATGTCGTGTTAAGAACATCCGTTAAGAAAAAAATAATCTTCTTCCTTCTGTTACGCTCCCTTTAATAATTAAAAACTCAGTGATAAAAAGTTATAAAACAAAAAGTATTATTATTTGTATATCTTCAACATCACATCAAAAAATTTAAAAAAACACGAAAGTTTTCTTTCGTGTCGAAACATTCGTTATCCCAGCGTATACGTCCAACTTTGGAATGAACGATTACATATCCATTTCTTTTTTCAAATGATGAAATAAATTGGAAAAAGTAATCCATGCCAATAAGAATATCTGGTAGATGATTGGTTACGGAAAATTATGTTGAATCAAAGAAGCCATCAAAATTAATTACAGGTACCGAATCAGCAATTTTCTTTATTGAATTTGCATAAATTTCTTCATAATTTTCTGTTGTTTTGTCACGAAGTTTTACTAAAGAAGCCATGTAATTTGCTTTTGCTCCAATTCCTTGAAGATTTAGTTTTTCTTTTCCTTCTTGTGGAAGCTTCAGCTGATAAATCAAATGATCACAAACATATGATTTTTGAGATCCTGAATCAAAGAATATTGTTGCTTCAGTATTTTCTTTTGTAATAGGATTAATTACAGTAATCCGTTTTGTGAGGAGACAACCTTGTTGAACTCCAATTGAAACCATTGCATTTGATGTAACTGGTTTTTTGTAATTTTGGTTACTTTTTGATTGACATAAAAATGTTTGATGATTGCCATTGCATTTTTGGCACTGAAGATTACTTTGTACAACCATTCTTAAGTTTGATTTGCTTAATTTTATCTTCAACAGAAACAAATTTGGGACAATCCAATACAGTATGATTTTGTTCACATAAACTACAAACAAACCTGTTGTTTGAGTTATTTTCACGTTGATTATTGAAAGGCTTTGATCTTTCATTTGTGAATGGTACAGCTGGATAATGTGAATTATGGAAACTTTTTTGAAATTTAAGTGCTGAAGCTTGCTTTCAATTTTTATTTTGGTATCGTTTGACCATGGTCGAGGATTGCTTGTGAAAAGTACCATGTACTGATCACGAATTTTCACAACTTTGTTGAAAGCACGGTTAACATCATTTTGGAATCTATTAGACATTGTTTAAATTGATATGATTTCTCGAAAAGCTTTCCTTGAAACTTTTGTTGATTCCTTTGAGTTGATGATTATTTCACCTTGTGAAATAATTAATTCTTTAAATTGTTGAAAAGTTTCCTTGAAACTTTTTTGGTTGTTGTTTTGAAGAGTTTTCTTTGAAAACGTTCTTCTTTTATTCAAATTTGATGATTATTTCACCTTGTGAAATAATTGATGATGAATTGCTTGTTCAGCTTTCGGGGTCACCAATTGTTACGGAGATCCTTGATCTCTCGTAACAGTAAGAAAAGACGATGGAGAGATAAAAATAAACAACGACTTTATTGTAGAAGAAAATTATATGAGAAAGAAGATAAAAAGAATGAACAACGAGGCTATTTATAAACATTTTATTTGAAGTTCATTTCTCTGCTAAATTTGCATAACATTCACGATTCTTCGTGACAGGATCGCATATATAAACATTTCGCGAATGTACAGTGTAAGTTGTAGTATCACAGCCATATTTAATAGCTTCCTTTTATTTGATATAAAAATAACTAATATGTTTTTAACTTCTTTTAATTAAAAGATTTATTTTTGCAATGTTTTGTCACCCATAAAACATTAACAAAATCCTTACTTCACAAACAAGTATAAATTTTTTAGAGATTGCTTTCACAAAGATGGTAAATTGTGATAACCGATCACATCGAAACATACCATATTACTGTTTTCATAGTGAGTAATATTAAAAATATTTATTTTAATTTTAGTTTTTTGGAGAAAATTTTCGAAAAAAATTCTATAAAAATTTTTTATAAGCATTTCAAAATTCTTTTTTCTGTAGTAGGATTTTTGGCTGATTTGTTTCAAGTAAAACGTTTCTACAGTACCGTTATATTAAATAATTAATGCAGCATAATATCTTGTTAAAAAATTCTAATCAGTAACATCTAGGAAAATTACAACCATTTTTACATCATTTATTTTTTGGTGAATTACAAAATTGTGTTGTTTCCTTAAATATAAATAAAATCAATGATAACAATTTGTAAACAATATAAATCTATATTCATTAAATCTTAAGAAAAACAAAAACTTTTAAAAAAGATTATTACATCAACCGATTTACCGATTTTTTTCTCGAAGGGCAAGGCACAAAAAAGGATGCGAGAGTACTGCTTTTCTTTCACTTTTAAAATTTTGCAAAAAACAGACAAAAAAGAGGTAAAAAAATTACATTTGCGGAAGGAGGTTGAGGAAGATGACACAAAAATTATCCAAATTTTTGCAACAATTGGTGACAAAGGATCCTCATAAACGAATAAATTTAATCAATCCCCAGCAGTAAGTGACTTGTTTAAAAATTATCAGTGATAAAAGTTAAAATTTTCAAATTTAGAGTTATCTTTGATTTCAAGGAACAAAAGCCGGTCAAATTGCAAAAAATTCAAAAATTGGAACAATGTCTTGGAGCAAAGTTATCTGAATATGAAATTAATGGAGCAAAAATTTTTGCCGATCTTACAGATCGGCAAAAAGGAAGAATTCCAAAAGCGTTTGGTGGTGCTGCAAAGTATAAAGAGAAAATTGTTAGAGTTGCAGAAGAAGTTGCCACTGATTTAAAAATAAAAGATGCAAATGATTATATGGCAATTATTGAAATTGTTGCAGCAGAATTTAAAGGTTGTTTTGTAATCATTGCTACGGAATTTTATGACAAGCATTATAGAGTTATCAGAAGAAGAATCAACTGCAAAAATTCTTTCTCTACAAAAAACTGACAAAAATGAATTCATCGAAAACATCCAAGATGATTATCAAAAAGTTACAATCGTTTCCAAAACTTCAAAATTAAAGTTTTCTGATTCTTGGACTGCATTATACCATTATCGAAAACATCGTGCTAGCTTTGAATCAGTATATAAAAATGTCAAAATTGAAGATTATTTAATTCGAGCTCCAAATTTAATATTCCAAGATACTCATCTCACTGAAATTTGTATATACCATGTAAGTTTATGGTTGCTTAATGAAAAAATCTTATAGAATAAAACTATTGTAGGATGGAGCAATAAAAAAAACCTTCATCACTCCAGAGAATTTCTTAGGAGTTACAATTGGAACACCAAATACCGAAAAAATTAGCACGATGCATGCAATCAGTTGGATTACAGATCTTGAAAAACTTCAAAAACTTCCTCATCGTCATCGTAAATTTTGTGTAACAATTCTTCCACCTTCTAAACAAATCCATTAAACCTTTCATGTTAACTAACGTAATTTTGTGATTTTATTTATACCCTGTACATAATTTAGTCTTTTTTCAAACTTGTTAACCATTTTGGATATTTTTAAAATTTGTATATCAAAAAATTATTTTTATTACTGTAAACAAAAATAAATATATGTTTGTATATCTGCTCCCTCAAACACTGTTTGTTTAAAAACAAATTTTTACAGTAATATATACGGAAGTCTCAAAATCAACTAACCGAAAATTAAGATTCCTTCAAAAAAAAACAAGTAATTTAAAAAAAACTAATGTTGCTGCGGAAACCAAGAACAAATAAAAAAAAGCAAAGGAAACGAGAGAAACAAAGGTTTTTGGCGTTCAAAGTTTTAGAAAAAAACAATGGATGCTTAAAAAGAAAAGCCAATAGATATAATAGAAAAAGAAGAAGAGAAGTTAAAAAAGCAAAGGAAAATGATAAAAGAAGGAAGAAGAGATGATACTACAGTAATAAGATAAAAAGAGATGTTTTTTTTTAAAAAAAATACTTACAGCAAGGCACGTTCCTCCGGTAAAGCGCTTCCGGCAAACTCTTCGGTTTAGGCGCATCCGGTCAGCCTCCTCATTATCATATTAATAAAATATTTTTTCTTCCATTTTTTTCCTTCTTTTCCACCAAGTTACAGTATTGAAATCTACAAATGTCTGTAATTATCTTTAAACCAACAACAAAAAACATAAAACATATACATAATTTAAACTAACCTATATTACTGTAATATTATAAAAAAATTAATCTTTTGCAACAAGGTTTGTTATTTTTTGCAAAAAAATGTTTAACACGCGTGTTTGATTGAAAAAAATGTCTGTTTTATATTCGTGGTAAGAATTTTTGGTTGTTATTTGCGATTAAACTTTTTAAGAAAGGAGGTATCAAAAGAGTGTTCAAGAATAGATGTGTTCTTAAAAATTTTTTGAACCCTAACCTCTCCTTGGGGTGACCCTTTTTGCTTTAATCCTTTGCTGCACATCAAAGCGGCACGAGCTTATGGCATACCACGTCTGAATCAAGGCGAAATTTTTTTCCTAACGTGCGGGAGCGTTGTCCGACGGGTGGTTAGCTCAGTTGTGAGCGCATGCGATTACAGCCCAAAATGGGTGAAAAAAGGATCAAACCCCATGGGGTGCATAAAAAAATTAAAATTCTGATTTTGATCAAAATCAATTGTTCATAGCTAAAAATTAATTATAAAACTATATAAAAATATTAATACCGTTTTTACATATTCAAGGCAATTTAAAACTTTTTTATTCTTTCATACTGTAAAAACTCAAAAAAGCTGAAAATTTTTTTGCTGATTTGTTTCAAGTAAAATGTTTCTACAGTATACTATTATCATTTTTTTTAAAAAATTTTGCAGCTTAATGCAATTTTTAAAAATAAAAGTGATGTAAAATTATGTTTTTGGAAAGTATTTTAACAGCAAAACAATAAATTACTGTTGCTCCTTCTAAAGAAAGTAAAAAGCAACAATAAAATAGATACATACGAACAAACATTTTCATAAATCCAATGTTTATTTTAATTCCAATCAATGATATCTAAAACAAGAAAAAAATTTTTTTCAATTTGTTCAGTTTTGAGATATTTGGCATGAAAACTTCTGTTGTTTTAATTCCAGTAGGGTTGTTAAATCTCCCGGGAGATTAAAAATAGCGGGAGATCTCCCGTAATCTCCCGATTTTCCAAAACAGATAATCAGGTACCAAAAATGATTTTTTTGTCAGTATAAACATTAACAAAGTCATAATAATTAAGTTTTACATCTTTGTAACCTTTTTACAAGATTAAATGTCAGTAAAACATAAGATTTTTGTGAATTTATTAAATATCTTAACAAGTTTTGAGCGACAAAAAAAATGAATGGGTAATTACAGTCAAACGAGCCAAAATTTAAGCCTTTTAATGATTTTTGACTGTTTTTATCATCAGTAATTCACCAAAAATGTAAAAAAAAATTTTTTAAATTTTTGATGTTGAAAATTTTTTTTGGGAGATTACGGGAGATCACGGGCTCATTCAGTGTCCTGTAGAGACGGTTTTTTGATTTAGGGGGTCGAATATGGTCAAAGTTACTTCCAAATAACTTAAGAATGACGCAAATTCGGGGACCATGTTTTCAGAAAATGTGGCCAAAATGCCGAAAAAACCAAAAATGTTCCTTATTTTAGTGCGAAATACCCAATTTTGCCCAGCGTGGAACTTTTTTTCCGGGTCATATAAACATGTTTTGGTGGTTTCTTACAATCAAACATACCCAAGGGTAAAATGATTAACTATTCGGGGACCACTTTTTCAGGTATTAAGAGTACGGCATCCTAAAAAATGCCAAAAAAACCCCATTTTTACCGATTTTTAATATTGGGCGGCACAATCCCAATATACCTCGTAAAAACCCCTAATATGGTTTTTCCATCATTTTTAAGTGTTTTCTATCATATTTTAAGAGGGCGCCTCTACAGGACAATTTTCACCCAAAAATGAGCCCGTGAGATCTCCGGAGATCTCCATTTGACAACCCTAAATTCCAGTTTGTAAGATTAATATTAATTAAATCAAACATTAAAAAAACTGAAATATTTTTTAAAATTTTACTTCTTTGTCAGATACGGCACATGTTCGTTTATTTTCTCGAAGGGAATATCGCAAGAAAAGATGCGAGAGTATCGCTTTTGTATCGCTTTTAAAAGTTTGCAAAAAAAACAAAAAACATTTTTGCGACAGTAACTGAAAGTGGTGGAAATATGGCACAAAATTTCTATGCACAATTAAGCAAAGTTCTGTCGAAGGATCCCCATGGAAGGGTAAATCATGTTAATTTATCACGGTAAGTATTTGTATTTAAAAAGTTAGCGTTTTTTGATCGATTTTATTTGAGGGTTCTATTTGATAAAAAAGTTCAATGACCTGTAAATCTTCAAAAGCCAAAAAATAGCACGATGTCTTGATGTAAAAAATCTTGCACATTATACTTTAAATTATGCAAAAAATTTCGTTAATTTATCGGATCGCCAAAAAGGAAGGATCGATGAAGCCTTTGGTGGTGCAGCCAAGTACAGAGCATTATTGAAGCAGCAGAAAGAATTGCCACAGATATGGAAGTAAAATCCGTGAATGATTTCATGTCGATCACTGAAATTGTGGCAGCTGAAATTGAAGGTGATTTTGTAATCGGCACTAATGTATTTTATGATGAACTTTTTTAGATTTACCAAATAACGAACAATTATTGAAACTCCATTTTATTAAAAATGCTGGAAAAGATGAATTTGTTGGAGGAATTTTTCGTGAATTGAAAACGGCATCAAAAATTACGAACCATGGTGATGTCAAATTTGCTGATCCTCTTTTGTCGGTTCATCATTTTTATGTGAAATTTGCTCTTTTGATGTTAGTTTTTGATTCTTAGTTTTTTTTAATTATGTATATAACTGTTCAAGTGTTTTTTCTTTTTTCATTTTCTTTGTTATTTATTTTTTCGCTGTTTCAAATTTATTTATTATTTTCAATAAATTACTATAATACTAAACTTTTTTAATAAAAAACGGTCCACCATGCTATTTCAATGAAAAAAAACTTTAACAGAACTTTGATGCTTACCTTAAGGGCTCTAATGGGAGTATTTTGTTTGTTTCAAAACAGTTTTTATAATTTGGTTTAGTTTTTAAAAAGAGGGGAAAAATAACAATATAACCAATTTAAAGCAAACATTACAAATTACTTTTATTAAGGCAATAACTTTCATCTCCTTGAGCAATATATAAAACATATACAATAAAAAAGATTATAAAAACAACGGGTGAAAGAAAGCGTGAAGCAGTATCCAAGCGATGATATAAAGCAGTTAAGCGACGCTTTTCAGCCTCAAATAATTCTTTTGCATATTGATTTGTAGCACGATGAGCTTGTTTTTCCTAAAAAATACTTCAGTTTTAATAAATTTAAAAAAAAACACATATTAATACCATTGCACGACTACGTTTTATTAAAGCTAATACAATGAGTGATTCAATTAAAGAAAGAACAGAAAATGCCTTCATTGCTGCAAACCATTGATCCATTGATGTCAAATAACTTGTTCGAACTTTTATATCTCCTTTTTCCATTTGAACAAGGGTTAAAAGTACCTTTAAAAAATGGATAAGGATAAAGAACAGAAAAATACAAAAATTGCACATACAGTAATTGGGGTAATAATTCTGACATCTTCATAATTATAGGGAACATATGGCGCAACCCATGCAAACATCATTGCTGTAAATACAATTTAAAAAATTATTTTAATAGTGTTTAAACTTACCCAACGTTGAGGGAATGTATTTTTCCACGATATATCTTGCACCATCTCTCTCCAAATTAAAAACCAATCGAAGACACGAAGATGCAACTAAAAGAAAATATTCCATGCATTTTTATGTTATGTTAAAATAGTTAAAAGCACTTACTAAGTTTTCCTTCAACTGTGCAATCTTCTGTTGACATTCGTTTAATTTTTAATTCTGGAAGTGAGATACGAGATGAAAATTGAATTGGCTCATCATGCCACATTAAGTTTACAAAAGATTGCGGATATGCAACTGTAAGATTTAAATTAATAACTTCAAAAAAATCTTTTAAAAATAAATTTCTCATACTTGAACTAATAAGGAGATCACATTCTTGACTATCATGAGGAAAGCGACAAAATGTCATTGAACAACTAGGCAATAAAGTAACTCTAAAATAATAAAATATTTAAATTCTGAAATATTTTTTATGACAGCAAAAACCTCATTGTGTAAATGATAAGTCCAGTGGGCATAATTCGCATTCGAAAATTTGGAAATGAAACCATATGAAAATATGAATATTTTGAATTGACAAAATATGGATCAGGTCGAAATACCATATCAAGGATTTGTTTCTCTCTGATTCGAATTGGTTTTGAATAATTATTTGCTAATCGAATATCAAACCATCGCATCTCCATTTCTAAATCAATTGTGTATTCCATTTGTTCACTATCAAAATTTGCTAAATGTATTAAATTCAGCTTCACTTTGACATTCAAAGGTATATCTAAAATTTACATATGTTTGAAAGAAGAATAATTATTATTTTACCCGAAAATGCCACAGGTACACTGGTATTGTCATAATTAACTGCCTTTAAAACAGGAAGAAGAAAGCTTCCACCATGATCACTAAAAATTAATTAATTTATTATAAATAAATATAAAAGAAATATGTAGCTACCGATAATATGAACTAAAATCTTCTTCATATTCCAAGTATGTCAAATTAGATAAAAGATCACGCAGAACACTTTCATTCCTTCCCAAAGAATCAGTGTGCAAAACTTCTCGAGCGGTCAAAACAAATGTATCTAAATTTAATAGAAAAAAAAATAAACATGCGTAATTTTATTTGATTGATTAATAAAACAACAAACCATTGTCAATCATTTCAGTTTTATTTAAGATGTCAGTTTCCATTGTTTCATTTAATGTTGAATTAAAATCATCGTAATTGTAATCAGCATTAAAGACATAATCGTCTGTTGCTGCTTCACTTTTGTCTGGAGGCTCAGTAATTTCTGAAGTTGTTGAACTTGCCTCAGTGGTTGTTGAGGACAAAAGTTCTGCTGATTCTACTGTAGTTGATAATCCTTCTGATTCTTCTGGGGTTTCAGTGAAATCAAAAGTTGACCCTTCAATTACATAATCTTCATCATCAATTGGACCATTAATTATGGGACTTCCAGAGGTTGTTGCAGGGTAACCATCAGTAACCAAGCTTTGATCAATTTCATTTTTTGGAGGCGGCATTATGGTTGTTGGTGGGGAGGTGCTTGTTGTCCCATGATGTCCGTGATGTCGTAATTTATGTGGAATTATCAGAATACCCAAATTCCAGATTCCAGGAATCATGTCATTGCTTGGATAATCAATGTCACCTTCTGTTGTCGTTCTTTCTTTTTCTAAAAGAACTGGCGACATTGTTGTTGCTTCTGTTTCAAGCACAGAAGAAGTTAAGCTTTGTGTTGTACTTTTTACAGGTATGGATTCAGGTCCTTTAGGCATAGATTGATAATTATTGGTTGACGCAAGAGAACTGAATTCTGGATATGTTGCTGTTGTTAAATGTATCACTTTTTGAGGTTGTGGTGTTTTCAAAGTTTTTAACATTGGTAATGGAGTAACATTTATTATTGTAATATCTTCATCATCAATTTGATCAAAATCAACATCAGGAGCTGGCCGAGATTCAACATCTACAGTATCAGGGACCGAAAAACTTGCTTTTAAATTTAAAATAGTGAACCATTTTCCCTCTGAAACAAATAAAAAATAGACCAAAGTTAATCAACAAAAGTTCAAAGAAAAAAAAACTCACTTTCACTACGAAAAAAATTAACCCGTACTTTTTGATTCGACATATTTGTAGTTTTTGTAAAAATAACAAGTATTAACATTATTATCCAAAGAATGTTATGCGACTTTCGCATTCTGAAGCAACTGCTAAGCGCACAAATTTTAAGAATCTGGTCTCCGAAATTAGACGCATCACGTCTGCGCTTCACTTCGAATAACCAAATTTGTGGATGATATAATTTTTTTGAATAACACAAAAAATAATAATAACAAACAGCAAAAATTATCACTTTGATTCATAAAAATATATGTATAATTGTTATTAAAATAGCAACATTTCTCTTTTAACTAAAAAATCAGCAGACATTTAAAAAATGATAAAAAGTTAAAGTTAAAGGGAAAAATTTGAAAAAATGGAGTTAAAAATATTTTAGAGCGTTGAAAAACAATTGAGGCGGAAGAATGAAAGAAACAAAAAAATAAAAAAAGAAGGGAAGAATCTTCATTTCCTTGATGAATTGCGTAAATCAAAAAAAAAGTTTAAAAACTAGGCGACAAAAAAGGGAATTAAGCTTTTTTCATGTTAGAGTAAAACATAAAATAGGATCCAATTTAGGAGAAGAAGAAGAAAAAAAAACGAAGAAAACCAATAAAAATTATGGTTTGAAAAAAAAGACTTAAGGATTTTTTTAACTCTTTCAATTTACGATTTATATTTAATCAATGGCCATTAAAAGTAAAAAAAAAGAAAAGAAATTTAATTGGAATTCATAATAAAACAAAATTTATCAAGGTTCGACTATGCGGACGCATCCACTTTTTGTTTTCAGTGTAACTGAAAATACAATTCTCGAACCCCAATTTTTTGCGTTTACGTTTGACTGCGCAACCAGTTTCCGTTTCTTTCTTCCCCCCGTAGGCATCTAAACAAGCAAAAAGACAAAATTTAATTATATTTTTTTTGTAGAAAAAAACCAAAACCGACAACAATTGTTTACGAAAAAAAAAGATTGTATAACTTAGTGGTCTAAATTTATTTCAGAAGTTTTGTTTTATTACACATAAAAATGTAGTGAGTCATGTAATTTCTTTAAACTGCTTTTAGGACAAAAAAATCTAGTCTTCTTTCTTTTGGGTCGGTAAAAATTGTGATAAATAAAAGGTTTACTGTTTTTTGCAAAGGTAAAAATGCATAAACAAGAGTGACCAATCAAAGGAACACCGAACCGCTGGAATGTTCTCACGCACCATGAAAGAAGAAAAAAGAGGGTTTTGATCGTGTAATGCTTGCTAAAAAAGCAAACACGCATAATTTTAAAAAAGAGAGACAAAATTTTATAAAAAAATCTATTGCTTAAAAGCGTTTCTCCTCCTTTTTTTGGAATTGATCATTTAAAAAGATCGGTACTCAAACGCTTTTATTTCATTTTTGTATTTTTGTGTTAGCTGTTAACTGTTGTCTGTGTGGTTTAACAAAAATAATTGATAATGGAAAACGAACCTGCTGAAATTGGAAATACTGTAGGTTTTTTTAAAAAATTTTGTTGAAAACAACAGGATTTGCTAAAAAAACATTTGCTAAGGAAGTTTTCTTTTCTAAACATAGAGATTTCTTCGTTTTTTTAACAAAACAAAATTTATTCGTTTTTCTTTTTGAAACTACCGTAATATATTTTTATATAGTATAAAACTCGTTTACGTTTATGTTATTGTGAGAATTTTTGTTTTGATTTATGATTTGTTTTTCGAAAGCAGAATTGAAGCTTACATTTTGAATTAAAAAATTTTAAATTTTGTAATCCGTTATGTTCACTAAATGTTTTCGAAAAATTTGTTCAACTTATTTTTTGCAAATCCATAAAAATGTTAACCCATCCGCTATAATTTTTACCCATGGAAAATGCAACTTGCTTTAACTTTTCCAATTTTAGCCAATGAATAATCCCATTTTTGGTCAAGCAGTTCCCCCTCCGGAACAAAATGAAGATTTGATCACTCCCTTCCTTTTCGCAGCAAAGGTTCCCGAGATTGTTCCACCTGGTGATGAACGAATTGTCTTTGGTAATACCGTATTCCCTGATATTCCTCGAACTCGTTTCTGTGCAAATGATCATGTTCGTCTTACCAAGCTCATTCGTTCAATGACCGATGAAATTGAATGCCTTGTCAACAAAATTGCTGAAGACCCAAATAAATGCAATGCTGATAAGTATGCTGAAGTCGCCATTGCATGCAAGCAAGCACAATTTATGGTTCGTTCAGCATTTGTTGAAGTTAACACTGCTGAAGCTAAAGAACTTGCAGAAATGGTTCGTCGTTATGATCAAACTCGAAAATCATATGTTTAAAGAAGCCAATTCTTTTTCCCTTCCCCTCTCTCTCTCATGCTTTATTTTTGTGATTGCTAATTTTTATGCATTTTCATATACATTTTTTTACGTTTAAATCAATTTTTTATTATGCATTTTTAAATAAATTTTATTGCAGCAAAATAAAGCGGTTGTAAAAAAAAAGAAATCATGGGAAAATTTGAAAATAAAGTGTCAATTGTAACAGGTAATAACAACAACCATATTTTAAATGATGAAGAAAAAAATATACAGTATATGAGTCATAGGTTCGTCAGCAGGGATAGGACAAGCGACTGCTTTGTTGCTTGCAACCGAGGGATCAGCCGTAACAATTCATGGTCAATCAATGGAAAAACTTGAAGCAACAAAAAATTTGCTTATTCAAGCTGGAGTTGGTGACGATAAAATTTTAATTGTTTCTGGTCAAATTCAAGAAGAAACAACTCAAAAAGAACTCATTGAAAAAACTATTGAAAAGTTTGGGAAGCTTGATATTTTGATAAACAATGTTGGACAATCCCGGAAACCTGATGTCCCTGATCGATTAGACATTGAACATTATGATTATGTTATGGGTGTTAACGTTCGATCGTAAGTTTCTTACTTTTCTGAATAAGTACAAAACAAACAACAACAATTTTTAGAGTTATTGCTCTTACGCGTTTAGCAGTTCCTTATCTTGAAAAAACTAAAGGAAATATTGTAAACGTTTCCAGTATTGCTGCACTTCGAACAGTTGTATACACTTTTTGCATATCTTTAATTTTTTGAAAAATTTTTCAGAGCCCGCTTACACCATATTATTCAGTAGCAAAATGTGCACTTGATTCATACACAAAAAATGCTGCAGTTGTTTATGGCTCAAATGGAATAAGAGTAAATGCAATAAAGTACAAAAACAAAAAAAATATAAATAGATCAAGTTTCATTAATTTAATACATATTGCTTTTTAACCCCGGAACAATTGATACAGATATTTGGAAGAGATCTGATGATCCTCGAGTGACCAGTTTTCGTGATAAGCTGATTAAAGAAACAATCGTTGATCGGATGGGAAGACCAGTGGAAATTGCTCGAGTGATTGCTTTACTCGCATCAGACGATGGGAGTTTTATCACTGGCTCTTGTTGGCTTATTGATGGCGGGGCAATGATTACTCCTTCGTACTTTGGTCAATCATAGAAAAATTATCTTATTCAAATTTATATAGATTGTTCTTAAATAAATTATACTTTTCTTTTGCATGACTTACTTTTGTTAAAATAATTGTATAGTTAACATAAACATCTGACAATATCACATTTTGTGACAAATATAAAATATACCATTTTTAAATTAAAATCAAAAATAATAAAATGGGTGATGCAATTTTCTTCAGGTTTTTTTGAAAAAAGGCCTAAAATTTTTATATTTCGTATGTCCAAGATTATTGATGCTGAGACAGCGACGGCTGCTCATTTAGCTTTGTTGTCAAAAGAAAACACTCCCAGACACTAATTATTCGTGAAAAAGGGAAAACAAAAACAAATCAATATTTTATTTTATTTTTAGAGGAGAAGATAAGCCAAAAATAAAATTTGTTTTATGTTTATGTGTAGAATTATTTGTATCCAAGAGAGACAAACTTTATTGAAACAAAAATGTAACAAGTTCCTTTGTTGTTTTTTTAAGTCAATAATCAACAAAAATCTTATAATTGGTTGTTTGCCCGTTTTTCGTCTTTTTTTCTTGCATTTGAAACACCTACTGACCACATATAGTTTGTTGCGACAAAAATCTCTAAAAATAGATGATCATTATTATTCTTCTGACGTAGTAAGTGCCACTTTTGACCACCTCCCCCTCCCACATGTTATATGGTAAGAGTTTGATATTATTTTATGCGTTTTTTTGCATATTCCATTTTTGCGATAATAATAATAATGTTGAAGGGGATATAAAAACGTTCAAAATCTTCATTCAAGCGAAAATAGAAAAATCTTTTAAAAGTTGTTTCAAGTTTTGCTTTTTCCTTTTTGCTTTTAAAATATGTTGTCGCATATTTTTTTCTTCTCCGACACAGACAAACGGAGATATATGTTTGTGTGGTTTTTAATGTTGCTGTGCTTTTTTAGATTGTGATCTTGAAAAAAAAGCTTTTTTATTTTTTTTGTTGACGTAAGAAATTAGAAAAGGGCTTCCCCCTTTTTACACTAAAGTCAAAAAACGACAGACAACTTTTTTTCTTCGTTTTCTTCCAAAATATCATAGATATCAAAAAAATTATATTTAGATGGAAACTTCCAAAGGGATAGGCTCATCGCCTCCCTCCGACCGCCCTATTTTTTTCATACATCATTCTTACTTTATTTTTTTTGATAATTTAAAAAGGGGTGGTTTAAGCACGTGAAAAACATCATAGTTTGGGGGAAACAAAATAGCAGAACATTTGTTCTAAGGTTTTATCTTCTTTTTTCATTTGAAAAGCTCAAAAATTTTTTTTGTTTAAAAATGAAAGATGTTTTCTTTTAACCCTTTTCCATTTTTCTTTTTCCTTTCATAAAGTTTAAATTTAAACTTTTCAAAGTTTTTTCTAGTTTGTAATAACACGTAAAGTCGCAAATATCACGTAGATCATTTACCATTTTTGGATTGGTAAATCATCAAATTTATATTTGTTTACCACCTTCTTCTTGATATTTTGGGTTCTGCCGTTTTTGGAAGTATAAAAGAAAGTCAAGCCTTAGACATATTTATTATCCTTAAAGGGTTTATTTTTTTCTAAAAAGGAAGTAGCTCTTTTCTTTTATCTGTGACTGTCTGCCAATATTTGTCACATTTATTCTTCCTATTTTTTGCTAATTAAAGGAATCTCCTTTTTTGCAGCAGTCGCATTAATAAACTAGATTTCCTTCTATATGCCCCCGCACATTTTTTGTCGTATCCCCTTACATGTTCATTTGAAATCAATATTTATTATTCTTCCATCAATCTTTCAATTTTTCAGAGATCAGGCGAATTCTTCTGTTTAAGGTTTTAGCTTTAAGCTTTAACATTGCAAAAATGGGCCCAGATATTCATCGAAACATTTCTAATCAAACCCTTAAATCTTTCAATGGTTATGCAAAGAATTACAGTACCCGACCAGAATCAAGAATTCGAAATATTTGGCGAAATGCTGATGCTGTTTGTTTTGATGTTGATTCTACAGTTTGCAAGGTTCGGTGTTACTACTCCCTTATTCGGTGGACATACAGTATTCAAATAATATCAATTTAGGATGAGGCCATAGATGAGCTGGCAGAATATCTTGGAAAGGGTGCAGAAGTTGCTGCATGTACCCAACGTGCAATGAATGGTTCAATGAGTTTTAGAGAAGCTTTACGTTTAAGGTAATTCTTTCAAAACCTGTTTTGATTTTTTTGGTTTTTTTCAAATCAAAAATCGTTACAGATTAGAAGTGATGCAACCAAAGTTATATGAAGTTCGAAAATATGCCGAAAGTCATGAAATATTATTAACTCCCGGAATCATAGAACTTGTAGAAAGTTTGCAGACTCGTGGAACAGATGTTTATCTTGTTTCTGGTGGTTTTCGTCCCCTGATTATTCCAGTTGCACAAAGACTTGGAATTCCAATTAGCCGAATTTATGCAAATGAAATTATTTATCATGAAGATGGCAGTTATGCTGGTTTTGATATCAATGAATTGACCAGTGATTCTGGAAATAAACAAATCGGAAAAGCTGGTGTTTGTGGACTTTTGAAAAAGTTACATGGCTACAGTAATCTCGTTATGATTGGGGACGGAGCAACTGATGCAGAAGCCTGCCCGCCCGCTGATGCATTTATTGGGTTTGGAGGCAATCAGGTAAATTAAAAAATTAAATTTATTTAAGACTTTTTTTAATTGAAACAAAAAAATTTTTTTATAGGTCCGTGAAGCAGTCAGACAGCAAGCTGGCTGGTATGTATATGATTTTGAGACGTTAAACAGCGAACTTGACAATATTGAATAGCTTCAATTCATTCAAAAAACCTTCTTCTACTCTTTTTTTCACTTCCTTTTTTTAATTTACTAATTCAATAACAATTTTTAAAAAAAATTATCAAATTTTTGTTTGTATCTATATTATTTTTCAATTTGATTTAAAATATCATTAATGCTGGCATTGGGTAAAAAGAATTCTTTAACAATTGTTTGTGGAATGTTTTGAAAAGGTGAAATTAAAAGTATTGTTTTAGCAAAACGAATTTTTGCTTCTTCTTGTCCAAGCAAATTTGATGCTGCAATCATGCATTCAGCAAGAGCTAAACATGATTGCTCTTGAATTGATCTAATATTTGTTGGTGAAGCTAATTGAGGGGTATCTAAAAAACAGGAAAAATTGATAAAGATAAAAAATGAGTAAATGATAATTTTTCCCAAAAAAATACAGTAATTGTGACGTTGACGGAAATAGACACAACGTCACAAATAAACAAACTATTTTTGTTTTTTATATTTTGTACATAATGTTTTTTTTCTCTCTCTTCAAAAATGATTATCACGGAAGTTCATTTTTCCTTTTCCTTCCTTTTTCTTACCTGCCCGAAAAAGTAAAATGCACGAGAAAGTCCACTGCTCAATAGGGTTCAATTTTAATGAACGAAGCGTTTCAATAACATAAATAATTTTATCAACATTTTGGAACTTTGAATCAGCAAGTCGTTGTTTATGAAAATCATTGAATAATGGATTGAATTGTGTTGAATAATAAAAAAGGAATAATAAATGCCAGCCTGTTTGAAGTAATGCTTTACGATCTTCAGCTTTCTGTTGAGAAAGTGGAGGAAATTTATTTGTCCATGTTAAAATTGATAATAAAAATGTTGACCAATCAATATCATTTTGTATATGATTTTCAGTTAATTTTCGAATTGTAAAATCTGTTGTTCTATTATTTGTTGTTGAGTAAGATTGGGAAGCGATCATTGAACGATTAACTAGTAGATTCAACGGGGTCAACAATGGTGGTGGAGAAGAAACATTTGGGGCTGACAGTGGTGGCAATACCATAGAATACGGTACTCGGGTGTCATTCTGGGCAGCTTTTTGTCCAAGTTTTGAGTAAACACTTCTCTCATTTTGAACTGCTAAAAATTTATTCAAGAATAAATAAAATACGGTAATCGTGAGAACTATGATGTATTGTAAAAAAATTAATATTTGATAAAGTTTCTAATTTTAGATGTACAAAGAGCAACGTACCATTTCGATTCATTTGAACCATAAGACATTTTTTGAAACGGCAATGTTGACACTGATTCCGTCGACTTACATCAACAATACAGGCACCGCTTTCTTTACATTCATATTTTAGATTACGACGAATTGATCTTAAAATGAAAGGTTTTTTAGGAAGAAAATGATGCAATACCTTTTAAAAAATCCCCGACAACCATCACAACTTTGAACGCCATAATGTCTTCCTAAAAGTTAAAAAACAGATACTATATTTGTTTTTGAGAACTATAACTTACCGCTTGCACGATCACCACAAACTCGACATAGCATTTCTGGTCGCAACATAATTTTTTAAAAAATTACAAAACAAAAACTTGCAAGCCAAAGAAGTAAACGATCCTGCATATGGAAATATCTTACTTCTTTATTTTTCTGGAAAGCTTCTTTTTCTACTTAAAAAAAAGACAACGACAGTACTTAGCGCGCATAAAAGCTCGCGGTATTACGCTCTTTTTTAAGAAAGTGCCGTGCTATCTTTTTTAAATTATGTACAAGTGGTAACTGTTTTCAAAACAAAAGTCGGCTTAAATCATAGCCTTCTCATGGAAGGAAAAAAGAAGAAGAAAAGAATGAAGAAGCCCTTTTGAGCGTGCATAAATGTTAAAACTCAGAAGCCAAAAGCATTCACAAAACATACTTCAAAAATAAATACAAGAAGAAGATGGCACAAGTGTTGGAATGAACGACCCCTGAAAAAAAACCCTCGCGACCATAGCTAATATCCGGTTTCCATTTAGACCATCGCGACGCCTCTAGACAAAAGCAAAACGAGAATCATGGGAGATGAACAATATCGAGAAGAGCAACAAAATTTTCCCACGGCGTCGCCATCCTTGAAAACTGTCTTTCTCATTTCATATATAGTTTTAAAAAAGTTTATTTAAATTTTAAAAAGAATATAGGTGTTTTGTGTTTTTATGGATATATACTGTAGTTTGCGGGTCAAAGTATTTTTTAAAAAGTTTATTTCAATCCGTAATAATAGTAAAAAAATCATATACAATAAGATCGCTTGACAAAAAAAGGGGGTAAAGTAAAAATACATAATATACGATAGAACAAAGTACAAAAAATAACACACGCGATAGAGTGACCAGGTTTTTTGCAGATTCTGCACGCAATACAAAAATGTCAAACAAAAAATTAATTTTTCATTCAACACCATGGTGGTACCAGCTAATTAATAATAATAATAATAAAGAAAATAGAAAGATATACAGGGTTTTTTCTTCGCTTAAAAAGTATTTTAAAATAATGGAAAAAAGTTTATTTCATTCTTAAGGCACTAAAATTGTTAAAAGCAAGCCTTATCAAAAATGTATTGCCTTTCAAAAAATCGCGGCAAAAAACAGATGATTTCTACTTGGAGATCATATTGGAAAAAGTCAACAATGATCTTTTTTGATTGATTTTTGATATTAATTAAGATAAAAGCCTTTTTGTAATGTTGCACTTAAAAGACGTTCACGAAGGAGTTCTTTTGAACTGTAATCAGGTACTTTGAGGTAATGGACGCAAGTATTGACAGATGGATATGCTCCATCACCACTTTCACTTTTGCGGACAATTGTTAATGGAGGATGTAAATTTGCTAAGCCACCTAAAAATTAACGTTTTGATAAGCACAATAAATTAATTGTTTATTTTTTTACCAGGTGGAAGTGAACTACAACCAGTAGCAAACTGTAAGAAAGATTTTCTTTGTACGGGATCCATTTCAACCAAAACATGAATAAATCTTTTGAAGGTTGTTGAGTCATGTGTATAACCATTTTTAGGTACAGTATATTTTTGAAGTTCTTCCAATGTCCATTGAGGGCTTTGATCACCACAAAGTACCACAAGAAATTCTGCCGGAGTAAAAACGGAAAGAGAATTTAAAGGACAAACAAGATTAAATCCTTCACGCAATGCTTCAATTTGTGGTCGAATTCCAGTATTAAGATGAAAGTCAAGGACTTTTTCAACATAATCATCAACATTTCCAAGCGTGACTTCAACATTTGCTCCATCTTCAACAAGTTCGTATCCCCGATATTCGAATACATTTGAAGGTGGATCAACAACAAATGTTAATCCAAGTTCATCCAAAGAGCATTTTGTATTTGCAATATCAAGTCGAAGACTTCGAATTTTATGGAATCTTTGTTCTCGGCTGAGATTTGGATCATTCCAAATAACGTCACGTTTTCCACGTAAATTATTAAGTTCACGAATGAATTCCGCTTTTTCTTGATGAACAACGCTAAAGTCATCAAGTGTCAATTCACCATCCAAGGTAAAAGTGTCCGGATGCTAAAAGGATATCATTAATGTTATATTTCACTTAAAAATTTTGGTGTGAAACTTACAAGACAAAGTAATTTTAAAAGTGGCACTGATAATGGAACATCAACCAAACGATTATCTTGAATGATTTTTCCAAGGAAAATTCCCAAAACTCTGAACAAGCTGCACGCTCGAGAACTTTCACGAGTATTTGGTGGAATTGGTGCTGGGAAAAGACCACCTGGACGACGAACATAATAACCAGGTGGTTTTTTACCACTTCCAAGATCAGTTTCAACATCGTCAACTTTTGTAAGAATATTATCATCATCATCACAAATCCAGATGGCACGTGATTTTCTTTGAAATTCTGCAGCAACAAGAGCATAAAATTCAAGTGTTGGCCCAAGGCCAGTTCCTTCTTCATTGAAGTACTGAATTTCCAAAACACTTTTTCTCATTGCATGGAATTTTAAAACACGCATTGCAGTTTCAAAAAGTTCATCATTTCGTGGAACTTTAATTCTTTCATGCTTCAAACGGCCAATTCGGAAATCAGTATTATCATCTCGACGACTTTGTGATTGAGCATTATTTTGTTCATTTGCTTGATCCAATAAATTTTGAGCCCAAACAATACTTCGAGTTGTGCCAAATGCGGTTGCCATAAGATAATTTCGTCGAGTTTCTAATGAGAACAAATGTTTATGTTTTGTTAAAATGAAGTTACACCATTCAGAAAGTGAATTTGCAGAAACGAGTAAAGGATCACTCAATTCTTGAGCAATTTTTTGAGTCAACTTTTCACTAATAAATGTATCAGATTGCAATCCAAGTTGACACATTTGAATAAAGTCTTTTAAGAATGTAATGGAATCAAGTGTCATTTGAACGGGAATATCAAGAGATTCTCCATTTGCAAGTTTTTCAGATGATAAAGGTGTAACATCAACAGTTGCGGCATGACATCCAGCAATTTCATAAATAAGTGTATAAGTTGGTTCCCAAATTTTTGTATTTGATCTTTTTCCAGCATGAAGTCCCCATTCTGTAAGATTGAGCAATCGTTGAATATAGAATAAAAGTTTATTGTCGTTATTTGCCATTTCAACAGTTGCATTTTTAACACCACTGATATTTGGTCCACTGATATAAACTCGTAAATCACTGATTTCGATATCAGCTTTGGCAATAGTTGCATTTTGATTAAATCGAATGCCAATATCTTTTTTGATTAATGAATCTTCATCACTATTCGTTGGAAGTTCAACATCTTCGGTCTAAAATATGAAAAGTTTTTCCAATTCTATAAATAAAATTAAAAATTACCTGATTAACATTATTTCGACCAGGTCGTGGATCAAAAACAGGTATAAGAGCAGGATAAGTTGGTTTTAAAGTAAAGTCATCATCCCATTGTCTTAAGGATTTCTTTGAAGCTCGTGAACCAGTATTATGATGTTCAGGATCTTGACGAGAACTACTCATTGGTGTTAAGATATCATAAAATCTTGGTGGAATTCCAACAATATTTCGAATAGCAATTCTTGCTGCATCACTCGCAGGAATTCTTCCAATTCGTGAACTTGTGCTGTTTTCACCTAAGATAAGACCATTGAGAGAATGTTGTGGTCGTGAATAAACTTGATAAGGAAGTCGTCGCTCACCGAAAACATGTGAATCATCAGCTTGTACAACACTTGCCAATCCACGAGTAATAACTTCATCAATATCTTCTTCGGTTTCATCAGTCCCTTCTTCATCATATTCATCATTGAAAAGGATGTCATCTTCAATTTCTTCACTATCCCCATGACCACCTGCATCCAAGACTTGTTGCATTACAGTACGAAGAGCATCAGCGTAATTGCTAAACCGTGAAGGTCGGCTGATATTTGTTGAACCACCACGACTTCCAGAATTACTACTTCCTTCTCTTTCAGCTCTTGCAACAGTTGCTCGCAAATCATTCAACAAATTATGATCATCTGCATTTGGACGTTCTTCATTTCCGTTGTCACTTGTAAAAACAGAAGTATAATTTCCAAGTAAATTATTGTAGAGTTCATTCGAAGAAAAGCTTGGAGGGGGATTAGCTTCCGCATTTCTTTGGAAACTACCAAACATTGGTGGTGGATTTGCTGCATTTCCAACAACATGATAAACATAATATTCATCATCTTCATCTTCTTCAGCATCGGCGTCTGCTTCGATATCAATTTCATTATCTTCTTGTGATTGAAGTTCAGTTTCATCTTCTTCATTGAAAAGCTCTTGTGAAGAAGAAACAGGTGCCCAACGGCTGCGATGCCGAGTACTACTTGTATCAGGTTCATTTTCATTTTGTTGTGTACCAGTTCCAGAATTGGATGAATTAACTGATGCATGACTTAATGCAGCACTTGGCTCAGAATCAATTGATCGACGGGTTGTCGATAAAACTGGATGAGAGCCACCACCAAATGTGCTGGCTGCAACGGAAACTGTTAAATTTTGTTCATTATTTGAAGGTTCAGGTGTATTTGATTGTGAATGCTCATCTCCAGCTTCAGGTATTCTTTCATGGAATAAACGAGCTCGAGAAAGAAGATTTTCCAATGATGGCGTTTGATGAGATAAAGATTCTGCACTAGCTGCTTGATTGGTTGATGCAACGGATCTACGAGTTTTTCGCTCATCAAAAAGATTTGTAGTAGACATGGATTTTTGTGTTATTGTGCTACTTGGATTTAAGTTTGAAGAAGAAGAGCTTTCATGTTCTAAATCAATTGATGGATTTGATGTTTTGCTTGAAGAGAGTGAAAAATGTTTAGGTAATTGATTTGATAAGACCTTGACGTCATAACATCCATCTCTGCCATATCGAACATTTTCACTTTCTCCATTATCCCAGAGAATCCGAACTCTTCCATTGTCACATGAAGTTAAAGCTCGGCCATATGGATTTGAAGCTTTTTCTGGCATTACACTGCGAACATTAAAGCCACGTAAAATAGCTGGATACCCTTCTTCAACTTTCAATTCAATGACAGCTCTTTCGGTTCGTGGAACGATTTTTGGTCCAGCTGGAATTACCATACCTTCAGAAGAACTGGGTGTGATGCCATTATCATTAAGTGGTAGAGGAGGATATGAATTATTGAAAGGACCTGCAACAGCTGGATATTCTTTTTCAGAAGAATGACGTTGTAATAAATGCTTATTGCGATCATATTTGTTTCTTTCTTTACGAAGAGTTGCATCAATACTCGTTTGAGGTCTTTCTCTTGATGATGGTGTTGATGGAGTAACAGCAGCAGACTCACCACTAACTTCAGTATGAGCAGCTCGGGCAACTGGACGATGATGGAATGAAAATGGGTTTTCGTCAGCTGAACTTAAAGTTCTTGAAGGTTTATATGACCAAGAATATTGATTTGCATGTGGAATACTGGGAGTAGTCTTTGATGAATTTCGTGTATGAAGTCGAGGAACAATGAGAGCAGGCAAAGAATCATTCTAAAACTTTTTCAGTTAGACTTGACAACTTTGTCATTAAAACATACCACAACATCTACAACAGTTCCATAAATTTCAAATCCACTAAGTGATAAATAATAAGTTTTTCCACTAACATTATAACCTTGTTGAACAATGCGAAAGTATCGGAATGGTAATCCAAGATTTGGATTTACGCTCCATGAAGCAGTATCACCAGGTTCATTTAAAGATTCATCATTGTTGTGTCGGGAAATAACATACCAACGTTTACTATCTTGTGATCCTTCAAAAGTCCAATTTCTTAAAGCTGATCGAGTATAACCTTCTGCATGACGTAAAGTATAAACAGAAGGGTAAATGCTAAGACCAAGATCAAGGACGAAATTGGCTCCTCTTGTATCACTGGTATGGCAATTTAATGGTTTTGAATCTCGACTAAAGATTGCATCAGCTTGATCATATGGCATATGTCTTCCATCACTGCTTCCAACTTTGATAAGACCAGCTGTTGCAGGATTGACCCATTTTTCTTCAGTTAATCCATTTGTTCCAAGATAATAAATAACACCATTTTTATCGAAGCTGCTTTCATATTGGAAGAATAATTCTTTTCCATTATTTTTACAATCAGAAATTTTCTTAACAAATTCAAGATGTGGTCTTTCAACATCAAACCAGAACTTTGAAAGCATTTGAATAAGATAATGTTTTAAATGTAAAACACTGCAAAGAGGATCTGCTTTCATTTGTCTTCCAGTATTATTCAATAATTTTTGTTGAAGCCAATGTTTGGGATCAGCTTGTTCAAGTTGGAAGCGGAATCGACGAGTTAAAAGTTTCATTCCACTGACACTGCTATTTGGTTTATCATATTTCAGAACAGGGAATTTTTCTAATGCTTCCAAAACAAATACAATCTTTCGAGCAATAGTATTTATGATATTATCACCAGCAAAAACACGTCGGAAAGTATTTGCAACAGGTCCACGGGTATCTTGAACACAATTTGCAAGAATATAGCACAAAGCTTTTACAATTCCAGAATGTGCAATTTCAAAAATTGATAGAGTGTTGTCATTGAGTAAAGCATCCCGAACTTGTTCCAAATTATTATAAAGTCGGCGTTCACATTCTTCATTATTAAGACTTTTGCCCCCGTAATCCAATTCTTTAAATAATGTTACAATCGCTTTTGCATTGGCTTGAAGAGCTTTTAATTCTGTTCGCATATTATTTTTGCAATGTTTAAGATATTTTTCCCAAATATCTTGTGCTAATTGTTTTACTCTTTCACGTTTAGCAACTTTTCGATCCATTTTCAATGGATTAACTTTGATCCATCCAGTTGCAAAAACACTGCTTAACATTTGATCAGCCATATAAGTTTCAGAAGCATCACCATCATAATTATAAGTAAAGCCAGGAATATCATGAAAGATTTCAAGTTTGCATTGTTCAGCTCCACTATATGTAATTTCTAATTTTATTCCATCTAAGCAGAGAAAATCCCATGATGAAAATCCCATCCAATTATCTTTGTTATCTTCAAAGACATGCCGTAATGGAGTTTCACTGACAGCTTCTTTTGTTTCAATAAAACTTCGAATAAATTCTTGTCGAACTGCATCTGTATCATCAGCTTTTTGAGTTGTTAAAAAGAGTAAAGTTTCACCAATTTTATTTTCCATTAAATATTGTGCTGTTCCATCTTCATTAAGTTGAAATGCAACTGCATCAGACCAAAGATATGTTAAACGATTGTGATGCATAATTCTCCAATCTCTCCATTGATAATTTTTGCTTACACGAGCTGCTTTATCTTTTGAATCAGATGTTTTGGAAGGTTTTGGTAATGGTGGCTTATCTGCTGTTGTTGTTATTGGTGAAGAGGAAGAAGAAGCAGAAGCGGCAGCAGCTGCGGTAGCTGTTGCATCCGCGATAAGATATTCAGACATTGTAAGCATACTTCGAACTTCTTTAGATTCAGGTAAAATTTGTTGGGTCATACCGGTAGGATTAAAAATTTGTACAGGAACTTGTGTAAGCTCATTATTATCGACTCTTGATGGACCTGGTGCAGATGATGAACTAGGAGTGATTGATGAAATTACTTGATGTCTTGGAGGAACTGATGCCTCAGAACTTGTTGAATCTTCTTCTTCATCATCAACAATAACTTCTTGGGCAAGAGTTTCAACTTTTTCATGTACACCAAGACGGGTAATTTGTTCACGCCAAAATTCTGTATCTCGTTCAAGCAAAGATTGCATCATCAATAAAACTTGTTCACGTGCTTCAGCATCATCATCCCGATCAAGAGCATTTTCAAACATTCCTAAGAAATTTTCAGAAAATTCATTGGTGAAATTATCTTGCATAACAGCTTTTCGAAGATTATCTGCTGGTAAGCTGACAACACATTTTCTCATTAAAGTTAATGAAGATCGACGAATGCCAGCAGCGAATGCCGCTTTATTTACAGTACAAAAAACTGGTATAAGTTGTGATAAAATTGAATTAAATAATTCTGAATCAACTGAAGAAATTTCTGGAAGTTCTGTTGATTCTAAAAATAACAGTTTTAATTTAAAGATTTGAATAATTTATCACATACTTGTAAGAGGACTTTCAAGTAAGCGTGCAACTTGTTTATGTCCTTCTTCATGACGTTCTCGAGCTTTTTCTAATGGAGTTTTTCCTTCTTCATCACGTAATTCAGGATTTGCTCCATTTTCGAGAAGAAGTCGAGCAATTTCAGGACGACCAAATATTGCTGCATAATGGAGGGAAGAAGATCGATTTCCACCATCAACATTTGCACCTTTTTCAAGCAAAAATTTTGCCATATCTACAGTACCAAATGCAGCAACCCAATTAAGTAAAGCTTGTCCCACATCATCTGTATAATTAACATCAATAGAAGCTGATTCAATTGCCTTTTTAAATGCAGAAAAATCTTTATTTCGAATGCTTTCGATAACCTGAAAAAAAGGAATGAGGTTTTTTGTGGTTCAATTTTTTCCAGACATACTTGTTTATGCTTTTGTGTAAATTTTGGTGATAAAGCTCCTTCAGTTAATGGACGAGCTTGTAATCGAGCAATGGATTGCCGACCTTCACAAATAAGACCAAGGATCATTCCAGTTAATCGCAATCCATCCATAACGCATCTTTCATCTTTACTCGTCATAACTGCTTTCAATACCGGCATTAATTTGGTTGAACTAAAAAATTTATATTTAAGATGTACATATATCCTTTTTGTGAGCTATATAACATACCGAACAACTAAATCGGTTGCTGTAGCTGATCCACGGCATAAATTGCTTAACAATGATAATACAATTGAGATAAATGAAATTGGTTTTCCAGTTAAAACAAAGCTTTGTTCTTCACCAGATGTTGATTCACCGGATGGTTCAACGATAAGACCAAGGAGAAGATCAACTAATCCACAACGACTTGCAAATTCACATGGATCCATATATTTTCGCAAAAATCTATCAACAACTGCCGCAATACTTCTTAAAGCGCTTTCAGAGACACGTAAATCGCTATGATTTAATAAAGTTCCCAATGTAACACTGTAATCAGCTTGTACCGCATCATCTGGTTCAATTTTACTACATAAACGTGTTATAACAGTCATTGCAGATCGAAGAGTATCTTTATGAATAATATTTCCATAATCTCGAACAAGAGATAAAATTTTTGAAAATCCACCAGCTTCATATACTAATCCAGTTTCACGTTGACAAATATGTTCAAGAACTTTAACACATTGTTCAACAAGTTCACGACTTGCACCTGGATCTGTTGTCATGTTTGAGATTCTATCACATATGGCTTTAACTGTTCCATCAACAGCTGTAATACGTCTTGAGCATTCATTTGATACTTCCATATAATATGTCATTGCACGTGCAGATGCTTCTAAAACATTTATTGGGGCTGTTTCATCAATGAATATTCGACATAATGCTGGCATAAATTGCCTTGGTGGACAATTTTCAAAACATCGATCAACATTATCACTCATAAGCAAAGTCATGCAAAGATGTTCAAGAGCTGATAACTAAATAATCAATGATAAGCTTAATTTTTAAATTTTTCTAAGAGTGATATACCTGAAGATCTCTGTCACCCGTTTCAATCCATTCCAGAAGTGTATTGAAGTCGACGCTTCCGTCGAGGTCATTATCGACCATGGCGGCCGTCTCTAAAAATTAAACGAAAATGAAGAAAAAGATTTTGTAAATTCTAACTACTTTCTTTTTTGACACGGTACTAAATTTTCAATGAGTTATTGATTGAAATATTGCGCACGCAATGGCGTCATTTAACGATGACAAACTTTTTCGAAATAAAATGGGGGGAAAACGAAAAAAACGATAAGATGGTTCTTTAAAAAAATATGTGTACAAAATAGAGGAGCTGAAAAAAAGAGGGGGGGAAAGCAAAAGTGTTGGCAAAACTCAATGTTTAAAAGCAAAAAAATAAAAAATTTAAAACGCAACACACACGCAAAAAAAAGAGAAATCAGACTGCTGAAATTTTTTTTTGAAAAAAGATTCAATGTTATCGATGGCATGTATCATACGAAAAAGATTAAATTCGCGCCATTTTTAAAAAATTAAATTTAAAATATAAATTTAAATTTTTGAAAAAAAGTTAAACCTTTTTTACACTTTTTTTTAAAAACAGTGTAAAGTTATTATAAATTTAACCAGCAAAACTAAGCGAGAAAAAAAAGTGTTGACTAATCATTTGAAATTCAATGCTTTTAAATAATTTTCAACATTGCACACTTTTTTATTTTTTCTCTTTTTTTCCTGTTGGTACTTAATTTGTGCTATCTTTAAAACCAAATACGCTCATTATTAAGTCATTGGGATCTGTTTTCAGTTTTTCCGTATCTTTTCACGAAGAAAAAAAAAGAAAGGAAGGAAAAGAATAAATGTAAAGACTTTTTTCATATAAGCCCTTCACAGAATATACAATTTGGCCAAACATTAGGTTGTTGCACTCTCCTTCTTCTTTTTTTTACTAAAACATCAACATAGACAACCGCACTCCGCATTAATACTGCTATTTTCGCGCACAATTTTTTTCTTTCTTTTTTTTCATCAATGCAAGGCAAGCCTTCAATTTTTCCCAGTCATATTCAATTCGATCAATTCTTTCGTTCTTATTTTTTCTTTCTCTTTCTCTTCCTAAAGCTGGCTGCCTGCTAAAGGAATGAAATAGAAGGGAGGGCTCCACAGTTTTTGATGAGAAAAAAAATATATGAAAGAAAACAGCCACCAACAAAGCGGCAGCAGAAAAAAAAGAAAGAAGAGGCAGCCTTTCTTTTCTATATATTTTTTTTCTCGTCAAAAAACTCTCAATGTGCTGCTGTTGTCAGGAGAAGAAGAAACGAGACCTACTACAGTAAAAAGAGGCATCCGACAAACAGCTGAGCACAGAGAGTAAAAAAAGAAGGCAATTGGCGTGTGAGTAAAAGAGTTAAAAAAAGAAGTTCCAGAATGCGCAAAAGAAATTCCTTAAATAAAATAATTACCAAATGTATTAAAAAGGAGCAATTAAAAAAATGACTTTAGAAAATTGAAGAAAAAAATTAAATAGAATATTTTCGAAACGAATGGGTTTTATTATTTTTTAGTAAAATGATTATATTTCCGGTACTAAAGATTAATATCTATGAAATATTTATTAAAAAAATTTGAAATGAAATGAAAAAAATGAGTTATTCGTTCCATTTCTTTTTATGAAATCAAGTCAGTCAATCGATCACTGACAAACCAGCTGACACACACAAGAGTAGTGTGTCCAATGATCAAATTAAATATTTTTAATCAATAAAAATGGTTTTGCTTATGAATTTGTAAATATCGCAAATAAAAAACGACAGGAAAAATAAAATTTAAAAACGTATTTCGAAAAAAGGCTTTTAATAAGCTTTAAAAAAAGGATGGAAAAAACTTGCCATGGAAACGCATACCCTTTTTCAGATGGATTCAAAAAAAGAGGTTTTGTTTGTTTTTATTTAAAATAGCTTTTGTTATATTTTTGCAAAAAAAAGGTTAAACTTTAAGCTTTAAATAAATCAAAAATAACTTTCAACTTTTGGTCTTGGTGAGAAATTAATTTAGTACTAATTATGTTTGGGAAAAAATATAGAAAGGGTAGAAAATGCAGGTCACGTTATTTATTTATCGAAACCAAAATACCGCAGACAATATGACTGCTGTCTCAGAAGCATCACAGGAAGAAAGGTGGAAAAATAACAGACGCCTAAATGTTTTTTTGTTATTTAGGCGTCTGCTATTTTTTATTGATCAATTTTTTTAGACCATAAGCATCAAAAAATAATATACGAAAGAATCTTTTAAAAATAGTGTCACAGGTTTCAAAAATCATACAAGCTTGTGACCGACAATTTTTTTTTTCAAAGACTGAGCAGCTCCTGTTGCTTTTGACTGAAAGAAAAAAAAAAGATGGATACTTTTTTTAATAAACAAATTTCGAGGAGCATGAACAACAAAAAAAAGAAAAGAGAAAAACAAAAAACTCAAAAAAAAACAAAGAATTTATTTTTTTGAATATTGAAGGATTTTTAACGCTTTTTGATGCTTCTTCTTTTTCTGTTTTTTTCCTTAACTGTTACTGAAAATGATGATGCATCAATGTCTTCTTATGTGCGCAAAAAAGAAGAGAAAATAAAAGACAAAGATAATCTATTCTTCATCACCCTTGGGCGTCAGGAATGTGAGAAAAAAAATATATATAAAAGCAAAACTTTCCTTTTTTAAAAAAACCAAGCACTATTTTTTATACTTATGCAAGAAATGTATTTGTGGAATGGAAAAAAAACAACACAACATTGGGCAAAAAAAACTCGATGAAAAATATCTTTTCATTCTTATGCATGCTCTTTTGCACATGTTCAAAGACGGAACCGAAGGAGAAAAAGAAATATTTTTTTCATAAAAAATAATAATAATAGCTTGAAAATTTTTTTAAAGGATGATGGTTATTATTGGCTTCGTTGACAAAATTAAATGATAGAAAAAAACGAGTGAGAGAGGTAAAAAGAAGGAAATGCAAAATAAAATACATTTTATTTTTCTCGAGAAAAAAAAGCTTGAGAGAAAACAGTTGTTTTTCATCATCTTCTCAAAAAAGAAGAAAAAAACGGACAAAACCCTTTTTCTTCGTCATTTTATATGACGAACTTCGGTCAAAGAAAATTGAAAAAAAAAACCGCATAAGCTTAAAAAAATTTTGTGTTCGATTTCTTCTTTAGCTTTCGTTACATCAAAAAAGAGAGAGAGAGCAAAAGAATGAGTGAGAAAAAAGGGGTTACCACGTGAAAATGTTTAGTGTTTACATGGGATGATGATGATATATATATGCACCACCACCTGACTGATCTTCATTATTTATAAAAATGCTTTTAATTTTATTTGTTACAAAGAAGTAGCAAAACTAAAATCATGTTCAACAAATTTAAAAATTTGATTTGCAGCAATTAATTGTTTTTTATCACGAACAATGTACTGAAAAAAATACAGATTATTTTTGTCAAAGTTTTTAAACGCGAAAAACAAACTTCAGCAATTTGTATCAATCTAAATAGCTCTGCTTGTCTTGCTGCATAATTTTCCATTCTCATTTCACGTACAAAATATTCATGTAAATCTCCTGACACTCTGTTAATTAAATCTTCAGCTAATTTTTGAGTAGAAGAATTTAGTTCCACAATTTCTAAAATCGTATTATTGCTGCAAATGTTGTGGGATTATCAAAAAGATTACCGTAACACGACCATAAAGTTATTTGACTCATGTATGCTAATTCAAATAATGTTATGCATGCCCTTTTGAAGGGTCTTAGCAATAAAAGGAGTTTATCGAAAAATGGTATTACAAATACATTACCATCTTGTCTTTTTTCATCGGATAAAAATAATTTTGATGCAGATGAAAGATTAACGTAATGCATTGTGCCAATACAGATTCTTGTATCTTCTAAATCATCGTCACCAAAATGCTTAGCTGTTTGAAAACACCTTTCTAAGATATGAAATATTTGCCAAAATCTTTTGAATAATAAAAACTAAAATTAAAAGAAATATGAAATAAATATTTCAAACAAAATCAGCTTACTTTTTCATCAACATCTAAAGCAGCAAAATATTCAAATTGTGAAAGCATTTCAGCAATTTTTATTAAAAATACTTCAAAATGCAAATTTTTTCTTTTATTATTAAAATCTGTTAGAAGTGAAAGTGGTTCGACTGGTTTTGAAGTTTCCAATAATTTTGATAAAGATTCTCCAAAACTTTTTGTTAAATTTATATTTGCTTCCACATGTTGGAATGAACTTTTTTGCTTAAAATAAATGATAATTTTAATATTGTAAAAATAAAATTTACTTCGAATATCATTTTAATTTTTTCTTGAACTTTTGCAACGTTTGCAGCTTCTGTGGTGTCGTCATTAAAAGAAGTCGAAAAATTATTTATTTGTTCATTTGTGTCCATTCCTTTTTCATCTTTTTGCATTCTCATCCCAACTTGGACACATTTTTTTAAACGACAAAAACGGCAAGGAGCCTTTCCAATTGCTAAAATTAAAAAGGGAAAATAATTGTATAAAAATCGTAAAATATTTCATACATCGAAGTGTTACGTCACATGCTCCGGCACCCCTTTGACATCGATAAGAGCTTTTTGATCGAATTGATCGCCGAAAAAATGCTGAACAAGCTCTACAACAGTTTACCTAAATATGTACATTAATACAAAAGAGGTTGTTATATAAATAATATTTTTACCTGAAAATGTATTCCTGTTGTCGCCGTACCACAAACCAAACAAGGTTCAGAATTTTTTTTATTACCCTCTTCTTCAACTTTTGAAGATTCTTCCATTGTTTCTTGTTTCCTGATACCAAAAAACACAATATAATTTTTTTTTAAACACAAAGAAGCAAAAAAGCGCACTAAAAACTATATTCAGCATCAAACTCCCTTTTTTTCTACTTTCTTCTTCTTTTTTTTGCGTGATATAACAAATTTTGTGTCCAAAGTGTTTCTGTTTTGTGATTTTGAACACAAATGATTTTTATTTAGAGGTACTTTTATTTTTTGTTAAAATAATAATGATGACAAAAAGTTTTGTTGTTTGCGCATTTTTTTTTCTAAATGACTTTGTATCGGATATTTTTAAAGGTAATAAGACAAAAAAAGTGATAAAAAAAACAAATAATAATAATAAAAATAATACAATTGAACACTATAGAAACTATAAGTAAATATATATGTATGTGTGAATTTAAATAACAATAATGAGATGCATATAAAAAAAGGTATATATAAAATTATTGAAAAAGTTCTGAATCAAAGAAATCATTTTCAAGAACATCAAAAACTTTTGCCATTATCATCATATCTTTTTTGGAGCGAATAATAAATTCTGACACAGCAATAAGTTTCAGTATTGAAGCATGTCGAGAAGCGTAATTTGTGATGCGCATATCATACACATAATAATTATGAATTTCATTCGACGATCTTTCAAGAACTTCTTCTGCAATTTTGTATGTTTCTGGTGTAAGACCACTAATTTCTGAAAAAATCTTTCACTTAAAAAAATCAATAGTAAGTCAGAAAAATCTTACCAAAACATGACCACAAAATTTGTTGGGCCATGTAAGCAATTTCAAAAATTGTTGGTCTAATTGTTTTTAATGGATTCATTAAATGTGTAAACATTCGCTCTCGAATTGGTTCAAAAAGTTTCATCACATTATTTAAATCTGATGCTGGCATTCCAGTTATTTTAACTTTGTCTAAATCCATATCAACTGCTTTTTTGTCGTCAATAATAAATCTGTAGTCATTTGTTTCACTTCCAAACACAACCATTGTTTGATATCCACGTTCAAGTTGTTGAAAAACTGTCCAAAATCTTTTAAAAAGTGGAAACTAAAATATTTTTAAATTAATAATTAATTGATATTTTTTTAGGATAAAAACCTTGTCACAAGCAGGTAAATTGACAAAATAATCACAAGAAGTTAGAACATCTATCAATTTTAAAATGTATTCTTCTTGGAATCTCATTCCACAATCTGCACCAATTTCAGTAACAATTTGGATATCTCCAATTTTTGGAGTTAAAGAATTTACAAATCGTGAAATTGCATAATTCATTTTTTGCATTGGTGTTATGGTAATTCCTCGTGGAAGTGAAAGTAAATGACTTCGATTTTGTTGCAATGAATCTTTTACCAATGAAACCAATGGCTGTGTATTGTAGACAATCCGCTTTCCTTCTAATCGAATTTCTGAACGCGGCATATCTTTGTACGATACTTGTAATGAGGCAGTTTCTTCAGGGATTGTAGAAGGGGGAGAATTGTGTGTACTTTCTAACGAAGGAATCGATTCACTTTCAATTCTCATTCCAACACTGGTACATTTTTTCATTCGACAATAACGACAAAGTGGTTTTCCTTTAACTTTTACCGTTAAATCGCATCTACCAGTTCCACGTTGGCATCGATAAACAAGCTTTGACTTTGTTGAACGACGAAAAAATGCTGCACAAGCTCGACAGGAGTTTACCTAAAGTTTTTCAATTACAAAAACTTTTATGAGTCATCACTTTTTTATTCAAGCTTACTTGAAAATGCAAGCCTTTCGCAACACCACCACAAACTAGGCATGGTTCATTGGATGTCATGCTGTCATTGTTTTTATCATTAAACTCTCCATCCATTCCATCATCATCATCAACTTCATCATAATTTTGTCCAGCATAATTTACAGGACTTGGCTCTTTTTCTCTTTGAAAAACTGATTTCATTGGTGTTAAAGTTGTTAAAACAGGTTGATGGTCAAAGAAATCTTGTTGTTGTTGTTCACACATTGTTGTTAAATTATTTGAATCGGGGTGACCACCATAAGCTATTACACTATAAATTTAAAAAAATAATAATTTTTGTTTTTTGAAAGTAAATGAAAACGAATATGTTTTTTAAAAAACTATCTCGTTCAAAAAGTGGGGGTGGAAATGAATTAATTATTATGATTCAAAAATTTGAAAAAGTATTTTTTTAGACAAGTACCCAAAAAATTCAATCGCTCGTTTGAATTAAAAAGGGTTCCCTTTTTTAATGTTTGATAAAATAGTTCGTCGAATGGGGTAATCGATAAATGTCAATGGAATAGAAGAATCAACGGACATGTGAAACATGAAAAAAAGGACAAAAAAGATGATCAAACTTTATTTTTTGAGTCCCAAGCATTATATTTAATTTTTTTTATCAGTAGAATACTTTTATTTTTCTGTGAAGAAGAATAACAGTTTTAAAGAAGAAGTGAACGTCATTTCCTCCTGAAAGGAAGGAAATAATGAATCAAAAAAAATAAAAGAAGAAGATTTCGAAATAACGCAAACAAAAAGTGAGGAGGGGATAATCAATTTTTGATCAAGTTTCATTTTTGCTTTCACGTGTGTGCAAAACAAAAATTGAACTAATATATTTTTTGCAAATATACATCAAATGATGCAAGAGAAAAAAATAGAGATAAAAAAATAATCATCTCTTTTTAGACGTATAATTGGTTAAAGTTTGTAGGTAAAAAAACATGGCATTTCATTAATGTTGCGGTTTTTTTCAAACAGCGTTGTTACCGGTAACAAAGCGCACTTTATTTTTTTCTTTCTGTCTACAAAATAAGAGCATTTTTATTCTCTCGTCGGTTTTTTTTTTCTTTCATTCTTGCCTCAAAATGCGCGTTTTTGCGTATGACTGACAACGCACGTGTAGGTCCAAGCCCCATGTTGACATAAAGAGTGCGGCGAGCACATAACTTTCTCTTTTCAATGCTTTCCGAGAAAGAAAAAAGAATAGGTTTTTAGTAGGAACTATAAATCGACATTTAATTGGAAAAACAGGTAATAAATATCAAAATTTGTTCATATTTAAATTATTATTAGAAGTAAATAAAACTTTGACAGTTTTATTATTTAATAAGCAGAAATAAATAAGAGATTAATTTTAAATATTGGAAACCACTCGAAAAGAAACTGTAAACTGTCCAACTTAAAAAACAGCGACAAACAATGACTAATTTTTCAAATAGAAAAAAATCATGTTTTTTATTGCAAAAAAAGAGATGGAAAAGAAAAAAATTACATTTTATCATTAAAAACGACAAGTGAATTTTCTACGTCGTCCTTTCAATGGTTTCATCATTTATTAGACGTGTGACATAACGATGCAAAAAAACCCAAACAAAAAATTTGTACTTTTATAAACTTTAATCGACTGTTTTGATAGCTGTTTTTCGTGCATCCATCCAGTCGAAACAACGATAATGATCAATCACATATATTGTGTTTTTTTCATAATGATATGATACTCAAAATGCGTGAAAATTTATGCTTTTTACAAAGACAGTTTTATTACTGCTGCAAGTTATCAGTACATTATTGACACAAATTTTTACAATCATGGTTTTGTTGCAAGAGTTGCATACAATTTTTAAACTGTTAGATGAAGAAATGAAATGAAAAAGTTATTTCAAAAAAAATGTAATGCAGTAAAAAAACTTCTTTTGATAGGCATATATGCAGAAAATGTCTTAAATCATTAGATCTTACAATCAATTATTAGAAAATGAAATGAAAGAGAGAGACAAACACGTGGGGACATGATATTATTTTCTTCATTCATTTTTTTTCTTCCGTTGCGGTCTTTCAGTCATTGTTTTCCATACTTTGCACAACTTCATATCTCTTCATTTTTATCAATAAATTTTCGCCTTTTTCAATTGCTCAAAAGAAAAGCGGCATTTTTGACCTTTGTTCTTCAAAAATGTTGCCTTTTTTCTCCCCTCTTTTTTTTCTTGTGATGATGATTTTTCTCTATCATACGATAACAGAAAGTCTTAATCGATAACTTAATCCTCACCTCAAAAAAGAGAATTCCATCTTTCACAAGAAGAAGAAAGTTAAAAAAGATTTTCAATAATATATTTCAGTCGTTCCTTTTTTCATTTAAAAACAATCTTCATTTTGATATAATACAGTATTCTCGTTTAGATTTTTTTAAAAAAAAGATGGGATCAAAAGTTGAGCTGAGTAATTATGAGTATCAGCATCTTGTATTTTATGTTAATGGAAAACGAGTTGATGAACCAAATATTGATCCAAGAACAACTTTAGCAGCTTACTTAAGAGATAACCTAAAGCTTACTGGAACAAAAATTGGCTGTAATGAAGGAGGCTGTGGAGCATGTGCTATTATGATATCTGATTTAGATCCTGTAACCAATCAAATTAGGTATTATTACAAAGTTGCCTCAGTTTGTCTGCAATCTTTTCCTTTTAGACATTATTCTGCAAATGCATGCTTAACTCCACTTTGTGCTGTTTTTGGAAAAGCCATTACAACTGCAGAAGGAATTGGTACGGTTATTCAAAAAAAGTTGCATCCAATTCAAGAGCGTCTTGCAATGTAAAACTTAAAATTTAAATAAAGCATTAATGTAGTAAAAACTTTAGCGCTCATGGTTCACAATGTGGTTTTTGCACACCTGGATTTGTGATGGCCATGTATTCCCTACTTCGAAATAATCCAAAACCAACTGAAAAAGAAGTTGATGAAGCATTACAAGGAAATTTATGCCGATGTACTGGATATCGACCAATCTTAGAAGCATATTACACATTTTGTGAAAATGGAATGGGAAAAATTAAAGAAGAGAATGGCTGTGCAATGGGTGAAAATTGTTGTAAAAATAAAAAAGCCGGTGATGACACCAACAAAAATGTTGATTCGAATCAAAATAAAAAGTTGACTTCCTTTGAAAATTGCAAAATATACGATCCAACTCAAGAACTAATTTTTCCGCCTGAATTAAAAGTAAGAAATCACAAAGTATAATTTGAACAAAAAAGAACAAATTTCAGCTCAAAAATTTTCATAAAAAATCATTTGTTTTGAACAATAAAGGATTAGCATGGTATCAGCCAACAAGTCTTGAAGAATTATTACGACTAAAAAGAAAATATCCAAATGCCCGATTAATTTCTGGAAATTCTGAACTTGCAATTGAATTGAAATTTCGATTTATTGATCTTTCGTTAACAATCAATCCAAAACAAATTACTGAAATGAGAGAACACAAAATTAATGATAATGGAATTTATCTTGGAATGGGTTTATCCTTAACTGAAATGAAGCATATCCTGAATAAATACATTACTGAACTTCCTGGTAACACATTTTCGTGACAACAATAACCATTTTTATAAACATTTATTTTTAGAGCATCAAACTGCTATTTTTCGATCAGTATGTGCAATGCTGCACTATTTTGCTGGAATACATGTCCGAAATATGGCAAGTGTAGCAGGAAATATTGCAACCGCTTCCCCCATTTCTGATTTAAACCCAATTTGGATGGCATGCGGTGCAAAAATTCATCTCTTATCAGAGGAAAGAGGAGAACGCATTGTCACAATTGATGAAAACTTTTTTGTTGCATATCGAAGAACAGTCATTCAACCAGATGAAATTCTTCTAGGCATACAAATTCCATTTACAACAAAAACTCAACATTTTCGAGCGTATAAACAATCACAAAGACGAGAAGATGATATTGCAATTGTTACAGCTGCAATTATGGCGGATGTTGATCCAAAGACACATGTAATTAATGACCTCAAAATTAGTTTAGGCGGAATGGCGCCAACCACAAAATTGGCATTAAAAACAATGAAAGATATGAAAGGCAAAAAATGGGATAAATTATTACTTGAAGATGTGTTGATAAAGTTACAAGATGAATTTAAGCTACCTCCAGGAGTTCCAGGTGGAATGGCAAGATATCGTCAAACACTTACTTTATCATTCTTTTTCAAATTCTTTGTATTTGTTTCAAATCAACTTCATGTAAGAATTTTCTCATTCTAAAACTGGTCCAACAATTTACTTTATAGATATCTGGATACGATCATGCAGGCATTGATGAACCTGTTGGTGAACCCCAACTTGAACATTTCACTTCTACACAAATTTATCATGTATGCAAATTTATTGTGCTCATAACAAAATGACAATTAAACTTTAGGAAGTTCCAAGTGATCAACCTGCTCATGATCCAGTTGGTCGACCAATTATGCATCAGTCGGGTGAAAAGCATGTAACTGGAGAAGCTTTGTATTCATGTGATCTACAATATCCGGATATGCTGTACATGGCTTTTGTTGTTAGTCCTGTTGCAGCTGGAACAATAGATTATGTGGATATTACTGAAGCCCTTGAATTACCGGGCGTTGTATCATATATTGATCACAATGATATTCCTGGTGATAAAAGAATTGCACATGGACAAACACCAGTTTTTGCAATTGATGAAGTTTTTTATCATTGCCATCCAATTGGTGCAATTATTGCAAAAGATCATGAAACAGCTCGAAGAGGAGCTTTTCTTGTTAAAGTTAATATTACTCCAAAAGTTCCTATTGTTACAATTGATGTTTGTGACCCTATCTTTATTATTTTCCAAATAATAGAAACCTTTTAGCAAGCGATAAAAGAAAGTACCTATCATAATCCTGATGGATATCATGTTCATAGCAGTTTAGCTGTAGACAAGGATAATAAAATACCTGAAAATGACTGGTCAAAATACTCAAAAGTTGTTTCGGGTATTTCAAGAATGGGTGGACAAGAGCATTTTTATTTGGAAACAAATAATTGTATTGCAATTCCGGGTGAAGATCAAGAAATGGAAATTATTGCATCAACTCAAGCAATCAACGATGCACAATTAGATGTTTGCTCAGTTTTAGGAATTCCACAACATAAAGTTTCAGTAAAAGTTCGTCGAATTGGTGGTGGATTTGGTGGCAAGGAAAGTGTTTGTGGTTTATTTGCTGCTGCAGCATCAATTGGCGCTCACAAGTACGTATGCTGTATTTGTAAATGCAAAATAAGATAGATTTTTAGGCTTCGAAAACCAATTAAATTTGTTTTGGAACGTTTTGATGATATGGCAATTTCGGGAACTCGACATCCATTTTATTTCGAATATAAGGTTGCATTGGATGAAAATAATAAATTATTGGATACCGAAATAACTTCATACTCTAATGGAGGTTATACAATGGAATTATCCAAAGGTGTTATGGGTTAGAAAAATTACAAAATTAAAACATGATAATTTATTAAAAAAAATTTAGAACGTTGTATTACACATATTGATAATGTTTACAAATTTCAAAATGCCGATTTTCATGGTTATGTATGTAAAACAAATTGTGCATCAAATACAGCTTTTCGTGGGTTTGGAGGACCTCAAGGAATGTTTTGCACAGAAATTATGATGAAACATATTGCAGAAGAATTGGATCTTGATGTTGACGAAGTAAAATTCCTTTATTTTTAATGTATTTATATTACTGTATATTACTGTGTATATTTAGCTTCGGTGGAATAATATGTACGAAGAAGGTGATTGTACACCTTTTGGAATGCATCTTCATTCCTGTAATGTTCGTCGATGTTGGACTGAATGTATTGAGCTATCAGATTATCATAAACGAAAAGCTCAAATTGAAGAATTTAATCTAAATAGTCGATACAGAAAACGAGGTATTTATATTATGCCAACCAAATTTGGTATTGGTTTTGGCTTTAAACAACTTAATCAAGCCGGTGCCCTTGTTCATGTTTACACCGATGGAACAGTTTTGGTAAGCCATGGTGGAATGGAAATGGGACAAGGTCTTCATACAAAAATGTTACAAATTGCTGCAAGATGCTTGGATATTCCCATTGAATTAATTCATATTCAAGATACTGCAACGGATAAAGTTCCAAATGCTTCTCCAACTGCGGCTTCAGTTGGAAGTGATATGAATGGACTTGCTGTACAAGATGCATGTCAAAAATTAATGGAAAGATTAAAGCCATTCAAAGAAGCAAATCCCAAAGGAACATGGAAAAATTGGGTTATGGCTGCATATGTAAATCGAATTAGTCTTTCTTCAACTGGCTTCGGAATGTATGTTTACGATGCTCTTTTGAATTCTTAAAATTGTATATTTTTAGAATTCATTCTGAACCTGTGAATTTTATGGATGGAAAGGGTGCTGAACTTTATGGATACTGTGTATACGGGGCTTGTTGTGCCGAAGTTGAAGTTGATTGTTTAAGTGGTGATCATCATGTAAGTGTTTTTAGTTTCTTATTTGTGTGACTTTTGCTCTTTTTTTAGGTAAAACGAATCGATATTGTTATGGATATTGGAGATTCACTTAATCCAGCTGTTGATATCGGACAAATTGAAGGTGCATTTGTACAAGGGTATGGTCTTTACACAATGGAAGAAATTAGAATACGACCAGACGGAACTCGATTAACTCGTGGCCCGGGTAATTATAAAATTCCATCTGCAGATGATGCCCCTCGACATTTCAATGTTAAATTATTAAAAGGTAGTTCAAACAAAAGTGCTATCTTCTCTTCAAAAGCTGTTGGAGAACCACCGCTTTTCCTTGGCGCTACCGTATTCTTTGCAATCCGTGAAGCAATTAAAAATTATCGTGAAGAACATGGTCATATCGGTTACTTTAGAATGGATTCCCCAGGAACACCAGAAAGAATTCGAATGCTTTGTGAAGATTCAATTGTTTCAAAAATTCCTGATTTACCTGATCCCTCAACATATACCCCATGGGTTGTTGACCTTTAGGCTTTTATAGTATTGATTTTTCGCTATTTTTATCTCTATGTCATTCATACTTTTTTTAAAAATCATCAAAACCGTTATATTTTGTCTTTTTGTTTTCTTGTTGCTCTTCGCCCTTTTAGATAGTCAAAAAAGAAAAGAAAAAAAATCGAGGAAACAAGCCATTTTTAATTGTTTATGTTTCTACTTAATCTTTTTTCTCTCAATTGATTTCCTTTTTTTATCAACAAACTGAAATACAATACTCGTGTATTATATTTGTTTAAAAACTTTAGTTTTTTTTCATAAAATTTATTTTTGGAACTTTTTCTGTTTGAAAAAATAAATAAATTCAATTAGTGTCAACTATTTTCTTTGTACAGCAAAAAAAAGGTCAAACGGTTGAATTTTCGTCTAAAAATATATTTTTAGCTATATTATTATATGCGATGATGAATTCTTTAAACTTTGTAATTGTTTTTGGCTTATTTCTGATGTCATTTGGTAGCAGCCAATCGGTATTTGATGCACCTGCAACCACTGCTTCTGCTCCAATTCCAAGCAATAGTATAAGCTCTCATGTTCTTGATATTGCTCTTGGTAAACCGGGAGAAGGAATTGAAATTGTTGCCTCAAGGCTTGAAAGTGACGGGGCATGGAGAATTCTTGCAACAACGTTTGTTATTTTTTTACGAAAAAAATACATAGAAATATACAAGACTTGTTTTTTTTCCAGCAAAACCGATAAAAATGGTCGTGTTCCAATTGTGCATCCAAATGACGAATTAAAAATTGGAGTTTACAAACTTCATTTTAGTACAAAACCGTATTTTGAAGGACTTAATCAAAAAACTTTTTATCCCTATATTGAAGTTAGCTATTTTTTTATCTTTAAGTTTTCATATTTAAATTTTTAGGTTGTTTTTGAAATTACTGATGCCTCCCAACATTATCATGTTCCTATCACTCTTAGCAATTACGGTTATTCAACTTACAAAGGACAATAATTTATTACTTTTTTTTTGTTGAAAAATAAATTTACAGCATTGTTGTATACGACTTTTAGCGTAGCGTGATTTTTGGCTGTTTAATAAATAAAAGCATTGCTTTTTCTATAATCTTTGATCAAAAAATTCAATGGCTGTTAAAGTTGCGGAAATAAAAAAACGCAAAGCAGAAGAAAAAACTAAAAATAAGAAAAGTTCATGACTTTTTTCGATTACTGTAAAACAGAAGAAGTAAAAACAGGTGAAATTTATGACACCCTAAAAAAGTGAAAAAAAAGTCACAACTTTTTTTAATATTTCTTAAAAATTTAGTTCTTGGAAAAAATTGAAATTGTAAAAAATTAAAAGCTATACTTATTATTTTATGCTTCTTTATCCATTATTAAAATATACATGGAAAGAATAGAATGAAAAAGTGTCGTTGTTGTGTAAGTGACAGTCGAAAAAATAAAGATAGAATAAGCTGGCAGTAGTTGAACCTTACACGCAGAAAAACCTCCCTTCTTTAAGAGGCTTTTTGCAATGAATTTTTAAAATAGGTTGCTTTTTTGGATCCATTCATTTTTCCCCCTCAAAAATATGACGCTTTAAAGAGGAAATATAGTTAAAATTTAAATTCCAAAGTAGCATGCATAATACTGTCTCAAAATTTTCTTTATTCTTTGTCTGATGAGAATTTATTTTTGTCACTTTTAAACAAAAAGTTTAATCTTGATTTAAAAAAAGGTTGAAAACCCGCTTTGATTTATTGGTATCATTTGCTAAAAGCTGACAAATTGCTTTAAAAGCTATTTGTAATTTGTACGTGTGCTTCTTCTTCTTTGTCGGGAAAAAAGGGGTTTAGTCGAAGAGAGAAAAAAGTTTGATGGCTTTAAGCAATAAAAAAAAAGAAATTAGAAGAAAAAAAACGTTTGAAGAATGCAGGAACAATATTAGTGTTAATGATCAACCAAATAGTCATAAAAAAAACGCGGAAATTAAATTCTTCCTAATGAAATTTATAACTTTTTTTTCAGAAGCTAGAAAAAACGTGTAACACAAAAATATTACTTGTATTTTGTTTCAATTTCGATAAAATTATTTTGTTTATTTGCGCAATAGGCTTTGGAAATGAGAAGCAAGAAGGAAAGAAAAAACGTTTGTTAAAAATATTAAAAAAGCACATTTTTCGTCTTTTTCGTTTTTTTTTCTTTCTTCCTTAATCTCTCTTGTTTGAATGAATTTCCGAACACAACATTTTCCGTCAGGTGGCAAAAAGCTATTAACTCTTCTTTTTTCATTTGCTTTGATCCTGTTCTTCAACAATAAAAACATCATTTTTGATGCTACTCATTTCATTGCACCTGAAACAATGAATGAATGAATGAATATTTTCATGTTTTTGAGATTTCTTTTTTTCTTTCTATTTTTGGGGCTTGAAAGATGTCTGCAGTTCTGCATATGAGCCATGATCTTTAAAAATTTGTTTATGAAAGCAAAAATGACTGACTTGTTTGCAACATTTCCATGTTTTTCTTTCTCCTTCCAAGTTCAAAGGAATAAACCAAAATAATATTATTTTTTTGTAAAGTTGTTTCCATGACCTACCGCTTTGGGAATTTAAATTAGTTTGGGCGAGATATTGGCTAAAAGTCAAAAACCCTTTTCCGGAAATTGACCTCATCTTTAGCATTAAAATATAATCCATTTTATGTCAGAACCCCAAAGTTTTTTTCTTCTTCTTCACTTGCCAGAATATTTTTTGCCTTGAAATTTTAAAGTAGTCTTAAAACTTTGATACATTTCTATTTTTAGTTGAAATCATGCAATCTTTAATGAATGGTTGTTGTTTTTTTTGGTTGTTGTCACTTCTTGAAATATTTTCATCCGCAACATTTTTTAACCCCCAAAATTTTTTGACTTCTTCTTGTGTTTCAATAATTACCATGGTTCATGAAGCATTCTTTCGTGCACATTTTCTTTAATTTTTTCTTTCTTTCTTGAAATACTGTTGATGCCTGGTTGTTACCATATATAACTTTGATTTATTATTGTTTGTTGTACATATTTCCTTAAACTTATGCTTCAACGCTCTTTCGTTATATATTTTTTCCATGAAAAAAAACTGTTCAAAAAAAGTGTGCAATTTTAACATTCCAAACAACTTCTTCCATTCTTACTTCTTTTTTGTTTCCATTTTAAACAATAAAAAACAAGAACATTATTTATTTAAAAAAGCCTTCCAAAAATTTTTTTGTATGTAGTTACTTTTAACCCTCCTAAACAATACAAAATAAAAATGCGGCAGCATAAAAAACATCGTCAAAAAATATTTGTCAAACATTTTAAATATTTACAATCTTTTTTTTATTTAAAAAGGTTAAAAATTTCTTTAAAGTAACATAAAATTCTCACATTTGCACTTAACAAAAAATTAGCCTTTGAATGCGTGGTCTGACTTTAATGAATCATTTTGCGTATATATCAAAATCCTCTATTTCCTCCTTGAAATTTATTTTATTGTTTAGCTATTTTAAGCTCCAAGTGTCTTTTTTTAAAAAACTAAATTCGATTAACCTCATTTATTTCGGTGACTAAAAGAAAGCGAAAGAGAAGCGTGTTGAAAGCCGTTTTTTATTTGATTTAAATGTTTTTTTGTTAAAACAAAAAAATCTGTGCATAAAAATGGCGTGCTAAAACATTTGTCTCTTTTTCCTATTTATATATGTTTTAATTGCATCTTTTTTTATGATTGTAGAAGTGGCATCTGAACCAAAAAATAATAAGCATGCCACCTACCACAGAAGTGACATCTCAAAATTTAACTGCAGAAATAACAGCTTTTGTGCCCGGAAATCGTGACAATGTTGTATTATGTAATTATGAATTTTATGAATCTACAGAAAAGTGGTTATTAGGTATGTGTCATAGCTTTTTACACAATGTTTTCAAAGTAAAGATTATGTTTGCAGGAGTTTTTGCGTTACCATTAATATTTATTGGGCTTTTATCAAATACAATGTCAATAATTATTTTTTCACATCGGTATATGCGACAACAACCAATTAATTGGTATTTATTAATATTAGCTATCAGTGATTCAGTAATACTTATTTCGGCATTTTTTGTACTTTCGGTTCCGCGTTTTGGTGAAATAATTCATTTTTGGGACGCGACTTTCGTAAGGTAAAAATTGAAAATATAATTTATTTATTAACAGAAAAATGGAATTAAAAAAAGTTGTGTGGCAGCTTTTAATTTAATAAAAGTGAATTAACCACCTGCTAATTTTGCGATTTTTTTGATTGAATTTTTGAATATACTAACAAAATTAACAATAAATCCTTTTAGGTCATTCCTTACGGATGTTGTTATTTTTAGTTATAATGCCACCCCGGTAATGTATGCTTTAATGACAACAGCTCAAACTGTAAGTGTTTGGATGACTGTTGCAATGTCTCTGCATCGATTTGTTGGAGTTTGTTTACCATTTAAAGCTCCAACAATGCTGGATACAAAAAATGTTAAACGTTTAATTGCAACTGTTTTAATTGCATCTTTGATGTTCAATACAACAAAATTCTTTGAGGTTTGATTTTTTTAAAAAGAGTAAAAATAGAAAAAAAACAGCACGTAATAAGCTTCTTTTAGGTTTATATTAGCAAAGTTTGCTTCATGACGCCAATAAATGTTGAACTTCCAGTTTTAAGTGCAACAAGCTTAAGACAGAATGAATTATATCGAAAAATTTTTTATGAATGGGCTTACACTTTAATAATGTTTGCAATTCCATTCACCATTTTATTTGTTGTAAATTCAATGGTTATAATTGCCATTCATCGGTAAGCGCCATTTGTCAGAGTTGGGAACACTTTTAGTAAATTATGCAAATTTTTAAGGTCTAGAAAAATTCATGCCAAGTTAAATGTCTATGATGATGGAACACGAAAGCAAGAATTGGCAAAAGAAATTACAACGTCAGTTATGTTGGTTGCAATTGTTTTAGCATTTATGACGTGTAATACACTGGTAAGTCGAGTCATTTCTGTTTGTTACTTTAAATAATGCATTACCATATTTTTTTAAGGCATTTGTAGTGAACATTGTTGAAAAGCTTGAGTTACATGATCTTTATATAATGTTTGTTCCATGGAGTAATATGCTTGTTATGACTAATGCATCAATTAATATATGCATTTATTGCATGTTTTCTGATAGATACAAGCAGCTTCTTTGTTATTACACAAAATTTTTATGTTGTCAAAAGAAAAATGAAGGGTTTCAACTTATTGCGGGAAATTTTATGACAGGAACGGGTTAATTAAAAATTTGTAATTTCTTTTTTTAATAATTGTTTTTTTGTTGTAAATATTACACTTTTTGTTATATTAAAATAAAACCAGTTTATTTAAAAATTACAATTGCAATTAAAGGACCAGCCATTATACAAAAAAGGTTTACAAAACATAACACCAAAAAAAGCACCACCAGTCGTTTATGAAATTTTGTTTAACCGGAGAAGAATTGACAATTTGTTCCTGACCAACCCAAGTTACAGGCGCTAAAATAAAAAATGAAATAATTAATTTGGTAAAAATGATAAAAAAACAATTTTCTACCAAATGAAATTCTTTGCAGTTCCAAGACAAAGTCCATTATTACTGCATTGTAAAGGTGAGAAACAGAGAGGTTCAATTTCACATCTTAATCCAAGATATCCCAAATTACACTATAATTTTAACATGTTTAAAGAAAAAAACTACAGCTAACTTACCAAACAAGATGGTAATAATTTTGTTCCAATACACTGAAATTTTGATACTTGGTTAATTAAAATTTTAAAAAATAGCACTTACTAAACCATTATTACTACAATCCTTTAATTCGCAGAAGAGTCCACCGGCAAGTGGTGCAACAGTATCGAGAACACGACTTTCACAGCGTTTCCCAGTGTAACCTAGATTGTAAGCTTAAATTACAGTATAAAATTTTACAGTATACCTAAATTGCAGAGACAAGTAAATTGATCTTTTGTTCCAATGCAAACTCCTTGTGTATTACAATCATCAATTCCACAAAGAGTTCCTTGCGCTACAAAATGATGATGTTTAAAAATTACTTCCTTTTTTAAAAAAAAAGAAAACCTGTTTCACAACGGCTTCCACTGAATCCTAAATTACATGCACAACTAAATGCTCCTTTTGTTCCAATACAGAGACCATTGTTCGAACAGTCTCCTGCGTCACAAAGTGGATAAGGAGCTGAAGAAAAGAGGAATATTTTGTACGGAAAAAATGTTAATTAAAAATTACTTGATTCACAACGACGTCCTGAGTATCCTAATTTACATGCACATGTGAATGAACCTTTTGTGCCAATGCAAATTCCGTTATTGTTGCAATCGCTTGCACTACAAATAATAGAATGTCCAGAATCGGCAATGTTAACTGAAATTAACAATATTTTAGTAAAAGTTGAAACAGTAACTTGCCATTATTAAAGATATTTGTTTCACATCTAACTCCACTGAATCCAACATAACACTAAAATTTTAAAAGTTTTTAGTGTCCAAAAAACTAATAATTTTTTACCAAACATGTTGGTAAAGCTTTTGATCCAACACAAACACCTTGATTGTTGCAATCTTGTGGTCCGCAAATATCTAATCCTTGATTGAGGGGAAGTGAATAGTTTGTTGCTGCAATTGGAAGAGGTTGAGGTAAAGCATAAGGCATGCCGTTGTCGACGGCATTTCCAATAATCACGGCGTCATTTGATTGTGGAAATTGTGCATACTGTGGATAGATATTTCCGTTAGAATCAGCTACAGGCGATTGAACCATAGGTACAACAACGGCATTTGGTGCCACATCATTAAATGGATATACTGGGCCAGGGGGATAAATAGGAGCAGAAACAGGATTTAAAGCAATGTTTGGATTATTTGGTTGTGGAAAATTTGCCGTCGACAACGGCTTTAAGAGATTATTTAATCCTGTTTGGGGAAAGCCATTGTTTCCAAAAAGTGATGTCCAATTTCCCATAGGATCAGTACCAGATCCCAACCAATTATTAAAAAGTGAAAATAAATCATTACCAGAATTCAGAGAATTTTCACACCGAAGACCAGTAAATCCAAGGTTGCAGATACATGTTGGAGTAAGGCTGTTACCAATGCAAATTCCATTGCCGCTGCAGGCAATTTTTGAATCGCATTGAGCTAAATTAGACCTTAATTAATATCAAAAATATTTGTGATACCTTGATCACAACGAAGTCCTGAATAACCAAGATCACAAAAACATAGCGGAGCAGACTTGGTGCCAATGCAATTTCCGTGTCCGCTGCAATCAGTTTTATCGCAGGGAAGATTGATCTAAAATCCATCATCAAACATATGGTAAAAACTTTTACAAACATTTTTGCTTACTAATTGAGCATTAATGATGTAGAAAAGGGCAAAAAAGCATACAACAACGTTTTTGAAAAACATGATTCAAAACGATACAATCGAAAATCCGATGATTCAGACTGTTTTGCAGTCATTGCTTTTATATAAAACTTTTTTGTCAAATGGTCAGCCAAAACTTAGCCTGGTCAAATATGATTCAAAACAGGTGTCAAAACGAACCCTTAATTTTTTTGAACTAATCGGTTAAAAGAATGTGGTACGACAAAATCACATCCTGAACAAATACACCCAATGCTTAATGATGTCAAACGTAAAAAAAAAGAAAGTTTATTTCAAACAATTAATATTATTAGTTTTTAAAAAGTTTACAAATATATTTTACAAAAGGTTTTCTGTACATTATTGCAATATGAATTTTCCCATTGTAAAATTAAGAAATAATAGTTTTAAAATTGCATGCAAAATAAAAATGATAATTATTATTTAATTATGAGAAAATGAAAGCGGACATTGAAAAGGAAATTTTAAAAAGTATATAAGCAAAAAATCCTTTGTCTTTAGCGCATTATTTCTTCCTTTGATACTTTTATTTTATCACTTCGGAAGAAAAAAAGAGATACTGTATTTAGAAAAATAAAATTGTAAAAATGAGGCCTTCTTTGCTGTTTTGCAGCATAATATTTGGTTTGGTTTAAACCTAAAATGACTAGGAACTGAATTACTGTAAGATTTTAGGCTTTCTTGTGGATCCATCATTTTCTGCTCGGTGTCTTGCAATCAAACAAAATAGTTTATTTGATAGACATCAGGAATTAAAGGAAGTACGGCCGTGCAATCATTACACAGATGGAGTGGGTGAAGGTTGTGAAGTTATTATCAGATGTTTCCCAGGTTTTATTTATTACAATTAACTATTTAAGTTATTAATAAACATTCTTTTTAAGATTATTTCTTTCGTAATACACAATATTCTGATGGGCAACGTCTTACTTGTCAAGGTGGTGCTTGGACAGTGAATGGCAAAGCTGCAGCAATTGCGGCATGTGATAAAGGTTGCAAAGTTCTTCGTGACAGTGAACTTCTTGGAATGAGGAATGCAACATTTCTTGTCGGCCCACCAAAAGATGAATTTCGAAATGGAGATGATTATTACTGGCCTCGAGGTAATACAATAATCACCTTAAAAAGTTGTAAAAAGGTTTTTTTAAGGAACCCATATTGAAACAAAATGTAAAAGTGGGTATGATTTTGATGATTCAAAAAATCGTGGAAAAGGACAAGATTCCCATACCTGTCTTGGAGGAGATGAATTCTGGAGAGATGACAACGTTAATAAATATACTGGAAGCCGCCCTGGTCTATGTTTACCAACTTGTGATCAAATTACGTAAGCCAAAATACTTTAAAATGCAGTTTAGAAATAACTTTTGCAGTGATATCCCAAAATCTGTTGATGTTGTACTTAAACCAGGAGATGAGTATCTGACTGACACAAAAAGAGTTCTTTCAAACTCAATTTACAAATTTGCATGTAAAAATGGTGAATCACTAGATTGTAGAAAGGAACAAACTTTAATTTGTCGAGGTGGTGTTGATGGTTATTATGATCCATACAATGGTCAAACACGTCAAAATGTTTTTACTTGTGCCGCAAAAACTTGTCCTCCATATAAAAACAACGATAAAAATGCTGTTGTTTTTGCCGGAAAGAAAGATTGTCCTCGTAATCATGATGGAGAAGTTCCAGAAGAGTGTGAAATTACAATTAAATGTAAAGAAGACTTTTATTACGCCGAACCCAATGATTCAGATGGACGGGTTGTGGTATGCAAAAATGGAGAATGGATCGACAAAAACACCGGAAAAGCGCCATCAACTCGAAATGAATGTCAAAAAGGATGCAAAGTTTTGAATGAAAATGATCCACAAGGTCTTAAAAATGCTACATTTGTTGGAAAAGGGAAACCAGAAAAAACAGTAAGTTCTATTTTTTGACAGGAACAAAAATCAGTATTAAATATAGTTTAAAAATGGAAAAGATGAGTACTGGCCAGCTGGAACTGTTGTTGAAACAAAATGTAAAGAGAATTATGCCTTTGATATGCCAGATGACCGAAAAAGAGGTCAAGACAAATATGAATGTGCTGGTGGAGATGACTTTTGGAATGATGGATTCAAGAATAAATACACAGGTGGCCGTCCAGGTTTATGTCCACCATTATGTGAAGCATTTGATAAAAAGTTTGTCGAAAATTTATATCTCACCAAATCATGAATTCAAATTTAGTAAGCTTCCCCCAGGTGTTAAAATCAGTCTTGATCCCGCTGAATCTGATTTAGTTGAAAAAGTTGGCGATAAAGCATATGTTTATTCTCAATCCATCTACAGATTTAAATGTGATGATGGTAATTTAAGTGTTAAACAAATTTGAAAAAATAAATTTTAAATTTATAGGATACAAATATCCCTCAGGCAAACCCGAACAAACTCTTATTTGCAGAGGAGGTGATCTTAAATATTACGATCCTGAAACTCGGAAATTTAATGCCGGACTTAAAGAAGTAAAAGCATGCTTTGCTTAAAACAGCTTTTAAAGTAATGACTTTTTTAGTGCCTTTCTGATGGATGCCCTGTTATTTCTGCTGCTAATATTGACAAAAATGCAGTTATCACATCATCAAATGATAAATGCAAAAACAATGGTGACACGTCACCTGACGGTTGTGTGATCCATATTCAATGTAAAGCAAAAAGTAAGTTATTTGGTTGGCACAACTTTAATAATGATAAAATTTTAGCTCATTTCTTTAATTCACCCGATTATCCAGAAGGTCAAAAACTTGCATGCAAAAAAGGAAAATGGGAGGACCAAAATGGCAAAGCAGTTGAGCCTAAAAATGGAATTCTTTCAGATCGATGTGTCGGAGGATGTGCTGCTCTTACCGATACAGATATGCCAAATTCTGTATTTGTTGGAAGTAAACCAAAGGGAGATTTTGAAGTTCATAAAAATGGAAAAGATGAAGTTTGGGCAGCTAAAACTGTTATCGCAACAAAATGTAAGCCTGGTTTTGGTCGTCCAGATCCAGAAGATCAAAAACATGAACCCAATCGATACATTTGTGATGAAGGTGGTTGGACAAATTTAGCAACAAATGATGCAAATCAAAAACCTGGACATTGTGTTCCACTTTGTAAACTTCCAGCATTACAAGAGGGGACAAAACTTGCAGCAAAAATTCCTGACAATTCCAAAACTGAAGTTGATGGTGTCAATTATGTCTACCCTAAAACTGTTGTTAAAATACAATGTGAAGAAAATTATAAACCACCAGAAGATGTTAAATATCCAGATAACATGCAACAATTGGAATGTAAAGGTGGTGACGATGGTTTCTTTGATCCAACGACCAAAAAGAACAATGTTGTACCGACTGTTTGTAAAAAGGTTGGTGCAGATGGCTGCAATGTAATTACTCCACAAATTGTTGGCCCTGGTGCAGATGTATCATTAGATAAATGCGAAATTAAAGATGGTTTAGCTCCCGTTGGTTGTTCAGCTACAATAAAATGTAAAGACGGATATTACGCATCAGGAGATGGAGACAAAACCCCTGAAGAGCAAACACTAAAATGTAAAGCTGGCATTGATGGATGGGTAGATCCAAAAACTAATACCAAAAATGCAACACATATTATCTGTTTGCCTGGATGTGCTGCTGTTGATACTTTACAAAGAGCAACTATTGTTGGAGATAAACCCAGTGGAAAGAATTTTGTTACTGTAGGTGACAAGAAATATTACAAAGCTGGAACTTCAATTAAAATTAAATGCAAAGATGGTTCGTTTAGTTAACTTTAAACTAACTTCATTCCAGTTCAATTTTAGATTATGTTCCAAAAACTGGTGTTGAGCGTGAAGAAAAAGAGATTCCATACAAGTGTAAAGGTGGAGACAAAGATGCTCCATGGATCAACGAAATTACAGGAAAACCTGAAGCCAATCTTGGTGACACTTGTTCAAAAGTTTGTGAAGCAGTTAAAAAGCCTCCCACTGGTATTACTGCTATTCAAAGTCCAGGATACTTTGAACATAAAGGAAAATCTGTTGTTGTTGAAGGTGATCAATATTCTTTCAAATGCGTTGATGGCTATAAATATCCTGCTTCATCTTCACCTGCAGCAAAAGGAAAACAAAATTTGGTCTGCCAGGGAGAACCTGATGGTTTCCGGGATACCGATAACAATAAAACCACAACAGAACCTCAAGCATGTGAACGTGGTTCCCCTGAAGGTTGCTCAAAATTGGATGTTCAAAATCCCCCAACAAACACAAAAGTTGCTGATAGTAATGGTTGCAAATTGCAAAATGGTCTCACTGCTCCTGGTTGTAAAGTTACCCTTGAATGCGCAAAAGAACATTACCCCAAAAATTCTGTGCATCAAAAAGACGGAAAGCAAGATCTTGAATGCAAGGATGATGGAAAAGAATCTCATTGGAATGACCAAACTAAAAAAGTTGTTATTGATTTTCTTGAATGTCAAGAGGGTTGCAGCGTTGTTGATCCTCTTAAAAATGCCATCTATACCAAACAACCTGCACCAACTGTAAAATCTGGAGGTCAAAATATGTATTCCCCTGGAACAGTTGTTACTGTCAAATGTAAGCCAGGAACTGTACCAGCTGAAGGTGATGTTGATGATGCAGAAAAACCAACAGATTATGAATGCAAAGGTGGACAAAAAGGATGGCTTAACAAAAATACCGGCAAAAATGAAGAAAAACCTGGAGATAGTTGTCTTACTGTTTGTGAAGCATTAACTCCATTGCCTGAAGGTGTACGTGCTATTCAATTAGCTGCAGAATTTATGTATCGTGATAAAATGGTTGTACGTGAAAAATCTCGATACATCTTTAAATGCGCTGAAGGATATCATTATCCAAAAGGAACACCACAAACTAAAAATAATCGACAAAGTGCAGTTTGTGATAGCAGTAATGGTCGATTTGTTGATCCAGATTCAGGCAGTAATGATACTTTCACTCGCCCACTGGCATGTGAAAGAGAAGTAGGCGAAGGTTGTCAAGATTTAGCACAAGAAAACGGCAAAGTTGTATCTGAACAATGCCCTTCTGGTGTTAAAAGCCGTGGAAATGGATGCAAACTAACGGTTGAATGCAGAGAAGGATATTATCCAGAAGCTCCAAATTATCAAAAGAATGGAAAGCAAGAACTCACCTGTAAAGATGGAAAAGATTGGATTGATCAAAATGGGAAACTCGTCAATACAAAACTTTTCTGTTTACCAGGTTGTCTGATTACCACTGAAGACAAAAAGGTTGTCAAAGTTACCACTGATTCCGGAGATAATGTTAAAATCGATAATTATATTATCTACAAGCCCGGTGCAATCATCAATGTTACATGTGTTGGTGATGGTGTTGTTTGGAAGAATGACGTAACTGATACAAAAAATCCTCATGGATATGAATGTAAAGGTGGTGATAATAAATGGGAGAGAAAAGATGATAAAAAAAGTACTGTAACAATTGGAGAAGGTTGTGTTAATACATGCAAAGTTGAATCCCTTAAAATTCCGGATACAGTCCGTCAAGTTCAAACTGCTCAAACATTTGAGCATGATGGTGAAACTCTTATCGTTGCAGGAAGCTCATACATTATGAAATGCAAACCAGATTATGAATATCCAAAGAATTCACCTTATGCTCCTACTGGAAAACAAACTTTGCGATGTGAAGGTGATAACAGAAAACTTGAGGATAAAGAAAATACTGGAAATAAAGATGGCAAGATCGTTGAATGTGCTCCCAAAGATGGTGCTAATTTATGCAAAGATCTTCCACAAGATACAGAGACAACCCAAACACATGTTCAAAACTGTGAGAAAAAAGGTGACTATTATCCCACTGGATGTAAAGTTGAAGTTGCTTGTAAAGTTGGATATTATCCAAAAGATCCTGAATACCAACAACAACCTGGAACACAAATTATTACTTGTCAAAGTGGGGGTAAAGGATGGGCCGATCAAGGATATCGACCAGTTAAAAAGCCATTGGAATGTATTAAAGGGTGTGTTAAAACTCCAATCAATTCTGCAACAAATACTGACAAAAAAACAACAACTACAAACTTTATCATTGGCAACGAACAAGTTTCATGTACTGTTGAAGAAACCACAGTTACAACAAATTCAACTTCCGCTGCCAATGATAATGCATTTTATTGTCCCAGAAATAAGACAGATGGCACAACAAACAATGTCGTTGATAAAAGCTGCAATAATGCTTGTGCAGCAGTTCTTAGTCCTTTCCCAGAAGGTGTTAAACTTCAAAGAGTAAGAGTACTACTGTTTAAGTGCAAATATTGAAAAATAATAATTTTAGCTTGTTGGTCATAAATTAGATGTCGGCAAAAAATCATTTGTTCACAATAATGCACAATACATTTTCCAATGTGCTAGCGGTACAAAAATCTTTTTTAAAAAAACAATTACAATTTATTCATTCATTTCAGGCTATCAATATCCCAAAAACTCAAAACATAAACCCCAAGGCAAGCAAGTTTTAAAATGCAATGGTAAAACAAATCAATATGATGATCCCCTAACTGGAGTAGAAAATACTCCAATTCAACCATGTGAAAAAGTAAAAGGATGTGAAGAAATTCAACAAGATCCTAAACAATCTTTAACAAAGGTCGTTAGTTGTACAAAAGATGGTGATACCGTAACAAACGGATGTAAACTTAGTGTTCACTGTAAGCCCGGTTCATATCCAAAGAATCCAAAATATTTAAGTGATGCTGCGCAAGAACTTACTTGCAGCAATGATGGCTCTGGATGGGTTGATCAAAACAATGAAAAAATTCAAAAACCTTTGGAATGTGTTGAAGGTTGCATTGATGGATCTGCAAAAGCTGTTATCATCAGTCATACACTTGATAAAAATGAAACTGAAGATCGTGAATACATGTATATCAATGATATGAATGGTGTAACAATTGCAGAATGTTTGACAGGTTTGTTAAAATGATAACAGTAATTCAAATTCAAATTTCTTAATTGTAGTTGACACAATTAAACGTGAACTTGAAAGGATTATTCGAAAACAAGCTGATGACCATAAATTCTATTGTGATCTTCAAGACAAAATTGAAAAGGATAAAGTTGATTTTTATTATGATAATTTCTGTAAAGATGCATGTCATGAAATTATGAAACCTCTTCCTGCAAATGTCAAAATAAATAAATCTCCAAGAATTTTCCCTCACGGTGATCGAAAATATGTTCCAAATAATGATAAATATGAATTAACATGCGCTGATGGCTTCCAATATCCATCGGCTACTCCAGCAGCGGATAAAGGAAAACAGACCCTTGTTTGTAATGGAAAATCTCATCGATACGATGATCCTGATTCTGGAGTAAAATCTGCAAAGCCAATTGGTTGTGTTCCAATTACCGGTTGTAAACCATTGCATAAAGAGGATGAGGGAACTGTTGTAAAACAAAATAAATGTTCACTTAAAGGTGCAGTATATGAATATGGTTGTGAAATTACTACTTATTGCAAAGAAGGATATTATCCTGAAAATAAAAAGCTTTGGAAAAATGGAGGACAAGATTTATCATGCAAAGTTGGAACGGGTGATAAATTTGTTAATGAAAATGGTTCACCGGTTGAAAATTATATGAAATGTATTAAGGGTTGTGTTAAGCGTTCTGATAATTCCCATGATACAATTATCGATGAAAACAGAGAATACACTACTGTAATGAATTATGAAGGAAAAATTCTTGCAAAATGTGCCAGCAGTAAGTTAAAACTCTTAAAAATTGCATAAATGTAAAACACAAATTTTAGTGGAAACAATTAAACGGGAAATTGAAAAAAGAAAAAGTCAACACAACAAATTCTTCTGTCAAACCAATGGAACCAGCAATGAAAACGGTACATCTTATTATGATGATTACTGTAACAATGCATGCAGAACCCTTCAAGAACCTTTACCCTTTGGAGTAGTAATTGAAAAGGTATTGGTCTAAATGATTTAAAAGAATAAAAAGTTTTGAATTTCAGAAAGCTCCAATTTTCCCTCATGCTGGTAATACCTACACCATCCACAATGGAGTTTATCAACTTACTTGTCAATCAGGTTATTCATATCCGAAAAGCACTCCATATGCTGATGATAACAAACAAACTCTAAAATGTGATGGAACAAGCCATCAATACAAAGACGAAAAAACGGGAAAATTAAATCCAGTTATTCAAGCTTGTGTAAAACTAGAAGGCTGTAAATCTCTCGGTCGAGTTACAGAGGGTACAAAACAATCAAGACATAATTGCCAAAATCAAGGCAAAGATGTTAACAAAGGCTGTTCGGTTACAGTTACTTGCGAGAAAGGATACTATCCATCTGATGAAAAATACTTCACGCCTAAGAAACAAGTTTTAACATGTGTTGAAGATGGCTCCGGATGGGCTGATCAAGATGGAAAACTTGTTTCTGCACCAATGACTTGTAAAAAAGGCTGCCTTCCACGTCCAACCCGTCCTCCAAGCACTGGCACAAACTCTGAAAGCCTTGAAATGACGTATAATTTACCAGGCGGTGTAACCGTATACTGCAGTTACAAAACTGTTACCCAAGATACCAAAATTGAATATGATGGAGAGGATAGCGAATATTACTGCAAATCCTCCAACGGCAATGATCCTGATGGCAATGGCTCAGAAACAAAGAAAACAATTTCACCTTGTTCAAATGCTTGTAAAGCTTTATCTCCTCCATCAGGAGCACGTGAAACAGTAAGATTTTTAAATAATTACGAGTTCGAACAAATTTGGCTAAAATTTAGAGTGACAAACCCCGACCTCCTCTTGTTTTTGACAAAGTCAACTACGTTAAAGATGGTCATAAATATGTTTTTTCATGTTCAGGTAAGTACTGAAAAGTTAAAAATGCTTAAACAAAAAATACATTTTTAGGTGACAAAAAGATTGAACTTACTTGTGACGGATCCACGGGAGCATACAGTGATGCATCAGGCAAAAGTGGTATTGCAACAGCACCATCCTGTTAATGTGAATTTGATATTTTAACAATTAAAATTTTCAAAAATTTGAATAAAAGTTAATTTTATTGTATCTTTTTTACAACATTTGACAACAATTTTATTTATTAATACCATATTTAAAAGATTAAACAGCTTCAATATTTTCTTGATTTCCATACATTTCTCCAATAAAAACTTCGCTCTCACTAGAAGCAAAATCAACAAAATCTAATGCAATTGAAGGCTCAAATGCAGCTTCTTTTCTGATTATTACATCATTTGGGGAGTCAACTGCAATTGTTTGAACCATATTCATAGACATTCCAAGTCGGGTAAATGCATTTAATTGTGAAATTCCCATACTTATGCCACGATTAACATTAATTTTTTGTGCCATTTTTATTACTTTTCCAGCAATTTCACGTGCTCGATCCATTTGTCGACCCATATAATGGACATTATGAATTATTGTACTTCCAACTAATTCTACGCTAACTGTAACTAATGTTACGCCAAAAACTATCAGTAAAATTAGAACAGGAACTGGAATTGGGGGACTGAAATCAAATATTTTGTTATTGTAGTTAAATGTGTCATCACTTACAAAATATCACCATAACCAATAGTAAAGATGCACATAACAGAATAATAAATGCTATCAACAAGTGACAAATGTGATATATAACTTACAAAAAGACCCATTAAAAATGGATAACATGCTAGTAAGATTGTTAAAGCTATCATTGATCTCCAAGGTGATTTATGAAGAACATCAAAAATATATCCACAAAAAAATCTTCCAATGTCAGAAGTCACCATTAAACTAAGTGGAATGCCAACAATAGCGTAAAATATTAAAAATACTCTACCAAGAGGTGTTAAAGGAGTTAAAAAACCGAATCCAACTGGAATAACTGTTGTGGAAGCAAGAAGTAAAGCAGATGCAGTATTCCATGACGCTAAAAATTGTTATTGATTCGGTTAGAAGATCGTTAAAAATTACCCATTTCACAGCAATCTTCATAAACCAATGAATCAAAAACATTTGCAGCTATTGGATGCTGGTATAATTTAAACATTTTATAATAAAAACGATCAAAATGTTGTTCAATTGTTTTATTGAAGCTTTCAAAATCTGAAGGAACTATTTTAAAATACTTTGACCAAAAAATTAAACCTTACCTGTGTCATCGGAAATTGATTTAAATGCATTTTGCAATAAAATCAATGATTCTTTCTTCACTTCAGCTACCGTATGATTTCGTTGTGATAATTCAAATGGTTTTTCAATCCAATAAAAAATTGCTGAACCAGCAATAACATAAAATATACACAAAATTAGTAGCCCAAAATGAAATAAGAATGTTCTCAATTTCTGAAAGTTTTTGGTCTGTTTTTTAAAAAAATGTATAAAAAAATAAACTTACATCTTTATTCATTGAAAAACATAAAAAACGAATCTTTCGGTGTTTTCGATATACTTTTTGTGAATTCAAAACTTCAATAATATGAAGCTTTGAAATAGAAGCAGGCATAGTTATTATGTCGTTCAATGGAAGCTGCTTATTTTTATTTCTTTATTGTTTCTTCTTGTAATAAAAACACCATTTTTAAATGTGACATGAAAATTGCTTTTTTTCCAAGAAAAAAGAAGAACAAAAATATTTGCAATTTTAAATGCATGATACTGGAAGAAGTTGGTTGTAAGTTTAAAAATGCGAACTTTTTTTATAAATGACTTGTACAAACTTTTTTGCTCTCAAAAAATTTAAAGTTCGTCATTTAAACTGTATTTTAAGTTGTAAGAATTTCTTTAACTATTTTTATTGAATTAAAGCTCCTTACAAAAAAATATCAAAAATTTATAATACAATTTTTTATGTAAATTATCCATCTTCACGTCCATCACACCAATAATCAACATGTACAAAGCAGCGTTCAACAAAATCCAAAGCTTTAATTTTATTTTCTAAACTTTCTGCAATATCATGTGTAATTTTTAATGGCAAATTTTCATCCAAAACAATGTGAAGTTCTACCAATGCCTTCTCGCCAATATGATAAACCATAATATGATCAAAATATTTAATCCTTTCATCATGATTGATACCAATCATTAAAATTCTACTCGTGTCATTCCTTTCTCCTCGATGACCCGCAATGAATGGAATTTGTTCAAATGCATTTGAAAACCATGAAAGTGCAATAAATGAGCTAAAATGCGGTTATTGAAATGGGATTAGATGGTTTAATTTTTTTACCAAACAAGGATAGCTCCCATTGGATCAGCATATTTCCAATAATGATCACCAACATATGCTCCACAAAATGCAACAAAACTTGTTAAAATGTCATTTCTTTGATCCAATGCTAATACCTTGCTACTTGGAGTTCCATGTCGGTAGCAGATAATCATGAATACTATTTTTAATGTAATACCTGACCAAAGAATTACAATTGTAGGTAAATTTGCATCTGGGTCAACCATGTCATTAATAATAGATTCAACAGATTGAATAATCATCATAATATTTGCAACACCTTAAATGTTAAATAAGACAATATTATTGTATTCAAGAATGTCTTACCCATTATAATGCTACAAATTGTTACAGCTAAAATTTCAAGTCTTTGTCGCCCTCGCGGATAATTAAATCGATTTGTATTATTTATTGCCCACAATGCACAAAATATAATTGTACTTGATGTAATATCCATAGCCGAATCAACAAAAGCACTAAAATGCAAAACTTTGAGAAAAATTGTAAAATATCAGATTCTTGCCTGATAACAGAATACGACCCGCTAAGAATAGAAGCTGTTAAATTACCGCAAAGAATAACAACATTAAGAAAAAAGACTCCGCTTGCTAAAAATTTGTCTGTTCTTGAACGAGATTCATCTTTTGACACCCGTCCGGCAACATATTTCTGCCGATTTGCTTCATTCAAATTTTCATTATCAAGAATATAAAATTCTTTTAAACTTTCTTGGTCTTCATAATACTAAAACACATTATTTCAACATTTTCTTTCCTTCATGAACCGTACCTGTTTAATCAACTCTTTCCTCTTTTTCTTTGACAAACATTCACCAGGAAGTTTTTTTCTTTTATTATTATTATTGGAGATATTTGTTGAAACTTCAAGTAATGGAGATTTTTCATCAGATTTTCCCATAATTTCTTTAATACAACTTGGTCATTTGAAAAAACAACATTAAATGAGTTTTCGGTTTTTCTTTTTCTTCCTCTTCATATCGACGTAATGTATAATGATTGTGCCCCCTGATGTTATTTACCTCTTGAGTAGTCTTTTATGATAAGAAATGTGAGACAGATTATGACTTCAATTCTTGCTTTTTTTACTTGGGCCATCAAAAACATATCGTTCTTTGATTAAAAATGAACAGCTTGTACTTTTTTCTTTTCTCTCAAGTTTAATAAAAACAAAAAAACCAAATTTAGAAAATGTCAAGTTTTTTCTTGCATCTTCTAAGAGGGATAAAAGCTTTTTTTGCATCCCATCCTTGCTATGGGTCAAGTTTGTACCAGCCATTTTAAAATCAAAGAAGCGGACACTAAATTTAAAGATGTCGTTTTTTTGTATTTACTAAGAAGACGTGTGTATTGGACGACGCACAAAAGTGGACTTGTCCAAAAAAAATGATTGTTGCGCAAGAAAAGGAAATAGCTAAAAAAATTAAGCAACCCGGACGTAAGAAAACCCGTCTTTGATGTAATCCGTCAACAGTCGTCAACAAAGAGAAGAAAAAAGAAGAGAAGATTCTTAGTAGTATTAAGCTCATTTCTTGACATTGGTCACTTCTTTTACGAATGTTTTAAAATAATATTTTTATTATTATTGTACAAAAAGAAGCTTAAACTTATCACATAAAAAATATGGATGAAAAATTGTTTGTAGAATGCCATGATGAATTGAATAAAGAGGAATACCTTATAAGTGTTGAAGAACGGCACTACAATATAAAAGTATCAGTTTTTAATGTTGCTTTTTTCCTTCTTGATAATTATTAATAATTTAGAGTAGTGAAATTTTTCTTAGTGTTACACCTGGAATTGGTATTGTTTCACTTTGTTCAAATTTATTTGTAATTATTTTAATTTTAATTGCTATCAAAAAACGAAGAATTCCAAATAGAAAATACACGTAACTTTAAGCTTTTCTTGCAACAGCGATTAAAATTTGTTTTATTTCAGGGTGATATTAAGCCGACATTTTGCTGATGTTTTAACATCTCTGGTAATAATTATTTTTAGTATTGTTGCAAATATTGAAAATGTTTACTTTGCAATGGCCATTTTGTGTTTATTTGTAAGCACTTTTGGCGTTGTTCAGTGCTCTCTTTCACATATTTTAGTTATTACTATTCGACAGGTAAATTTTGGATTTATTGGAACATCAATAAAATATTGAAAAAAAAATTTTACTTACAGTTAAGTCATGATCGAATTGCATTATACAATGAAATAATGCAACCAAGAAGAGTTTTTGCTTCTACAGTATTTCTGTGGCTTGGTAGTTTGCTGTATTCTGCAACATTTGCACCATTATTTGCAGCTGTTTTTGATCCAATAAACGCTAGCAGTGGTAAATTTGTTTTTAATAAATTTGAATAAATACTAGAAACCTTTTTAGTATGCCGCTTTGAATCTTGTCAGAGTCCACTTGTAATTATTGCAATATTTTTAATTGCATTTCTGCTATTATTTTGTATATTCTTTTATTTAACAGTTTTTCGGCGGTTATTTATTAGTATCAAAGAAGAACGTTCCCGAAACGAGCTTCCAATAAGTAAATATCGTCTTAAAAAATTTGTTACTTATGGCGGTCATGTTGCACTTTATGTTTTAATTGTTTCATTAATGTTTGTTGGATTAATATTTATTTATCGAGCCATGGATGACATCAATAATCTTTTGTATCCAATTCATCAATGCAAAATTCCTGAAGTAAGATAAGCCTATTATTGTTTGCTTGAACAAGATGTTTTTTAGTATTTAAGTACCGTAAACCGTTTGCAAACAATTTCTGGTGGAATTATTCTTTTATGGATTGTTCGAATGGTTTTTGATCCTGTCATCTTATGCGCAACTGAATATCGTCGAATTATGCCATGGATTAGCAATAGCTCAGATATTCATCAACTTGAAGAAGTTCATTTAACATTTTCTTCATCCCAACCATGTGAATCATTAAAATGGCGTCGGCATTGTCCCATTATGGAAATGGAGAGAACAATTAGTGCATGGGATATGAAAAATTAAACAGTATTATTTGAAAATTTAATGTTTATTTTGTACATTTTTTGGTGAGGTGAAAAGGTGATTGGAAAATGCATTTTTGAATTTGTTTGAAATAAATGAATGATAAATGAAAGTATCTGGTAAAAACAGCAATCAAGCAATACTTGTAAAAAAACTTTTTTAACCATTCAATTTAATAAAATGCACTTAAATGTTTTAAAATTTTTAACAGATTATTGTTACTAAAAGCGTTTTTAATTTTTAATAGAGTAAAAAACCGAATTTGTTTCCCTATTTGTATTACTGTAATAAGCAACCGATATTGGCCACAAAAAATTTCCAAAAAGTGATAAGCTTTACAATGTTTATGATTTTTAAAATAAAGTTTTTATAAACATGAAAGCAACTTGGAAAATTTTTTTGATTGATTAGTAATGAAATATAATTTTTGGGTTAATTGATCGATCATGAGCCGATTTTATTTATGAAGGGGGTGAAAGACATTCATTTTCTCTCCACTCTTTTCCAAACACGGACCGCAGGAAAAACAGGTGCTCACGGGGCTATCAAAAGACGTGATAAAAGAAAGAAGGAAGGAAGAAAGGAAAAAAAGAAGATGATGCCTTTTTTGGAGCTGCAAAAGGCTTCTACTTTCTTTTTTTTCATAACTTTTTCTTTGCTTTTTTTTGATTTTACAGAAACCATTCGGATGCACATTATGAAAATCAACAAACTTTCAATGTCAAATGAATATTTATTTTTGCGCATTTTGTTTTTTTTTGTCTTCAAAACAACATTAAAATTTTATTTTAATTACTTTTTTCAATCATCATATTTTGTTGTCATTTTCTTTTTAAAATTATTAAATGATAATTTAATGGTAGTAGCTGCTACCCTCCAATATCATAATATCATATCCATCACAAAAATACTTACTTCCGGAATTGAATGTGCGTCGGTGAATTCGCCAAAGAAAAAAAACAGTTTTACACATTTATACTTTTTTCTGTGTTTCTTCTTTAATTTTAACTTCTTTTTTTCCTTTTTCTTCTTTTTTATTTGTGTTTCAAACGCAATAAACAGAAACTTTACTTGTTTCACACAGTTGTTTTCGGACGGTCTTTTTTGACGCATTTATCTTCCTTCTTTCCCGTTGTTTCCATACCTTTTCAGTGTTCGTTATTCAATAATATCACAAATGTTTTTTTTCTCATTAATTTTTTCAACAAATTTTTGATTACAAATTTTTTTTCAGTTTTAAAGATAATATTTTGATGCGCTCTGAATCGATAGATGAATGGAATGATAATGCTGAAACGAAATCGGACAATGCTGACTCAGAATCCGTTAAAGGGAATGGAGGTATGACACCTTGGGAAGCGCCATTGCCTGATGGCTTTATTGATGAAAAGATACAAGTTGATCGAAAGAAATTAGAATGTATGATAACTGGTAAGTGAAAAAGCATTTTTATACCGTATTACTACGTTAAATGTTTTAAAGGAATCAATAGTAGCTATGAAGAATTGCCATCAGCTTCTGAATTCTTTTCAAAAGTGGGATTATCAAAATTTTGTGGCATTATTTTAAGATTATAGTTATAGGTTGAAAATGCAACAAATACCCAAATTTCTTGGCCTTCTAGACTTAAAATTGGTGCCAAAACTAAAAAAGGTAATAGATTGGACCATTTTGTTGTAGTATCTTTCTACATTTTTGTATTTACAGATCCGTTTGTAAAAATAATCGGAATCCCAGAATCCGTTGCAAAAGCAAAAGAATCAATATCAAATTTATTAAGGGTTAAAAAGGATCGAATTACACTTAAAATGGAAATTGGACATACTTCTCATTCACATATTATTGGACGTGGAGGCCGAAATACTCAAGATGTTATGCGTGAAACAAATTGTCACATACATTTTCCTGATTCAAATAAACATAATGACATTGAAAAGAATAATCAAGTATCGATTGCGGGTGGAATTGGACAAGTTGAACGGGCTCGTTCAAAACTAAGGGTAATAAAATGCAATAACAAAAAAAATCAAGTTTAAATGTGCTCCCATTATAGCTTATATCTCCCATTAATCTTAATATTAGCCTTGAACTAAATCAAAAAACTTCAATTAATTTAATGGATTTACAAAGATCTTTAACGTCATCAGAGATATCTGTACAAATTTCAATGATTTCTGCTTCAACGATACAAATGATTATAAAAGGTTCAATACAGTATGAAGAATTAATTCTTGTTACAATTGAACAATTTCATCGATATCTTTCTGGTCTTGGATTTCCAATTGATGCATCAATTTGTCGATCATCATTTGATTTGCGGCCTGCTTTATTACAATCAAATTATGGCCTTTTTGGGTTGAATACAATTCGATGGATTGCATTTCATACAAAAACACAAATGCAATTTTCACCCCAAGGTAGTTCAATCCTCGTGATGGGCTCGGCGGTTTCAATTTTTGCTGCAAGGCGTTATCTCACGGTCAGTCAGTCAGTCATCACCTTTTTTTATTCATTATTTGAAAATATGAATGTTATGAAAAGAATTTGAAAATTAATCTTTGATTTATTATTATAGGGTCTTTTACCTGTTTCTATTCAATTTGAAAAACCAAATGAAGCAACTTCAAAGCAAAATTTAAAAAATTTTGAAACAAAATTTGATGTTACAATTGGAGAAAAGAAAAAAACTAATGGAAGTAGCAATGAAGTTGTATGCAATATAAAAAAATTATTGAAAGCAATATAAATTATTTTTTTAGATGATAGTAATTAGAAGTTATGAAGCAAATATCAGTAATATGTATGCCGCAAGACAACAAATTTTACAATCTGAAGCTTCTGAAGCTCTTCAAGTTAATGAATATTCATTTATGCGAAATTTCTTAAAGTATTGTTTTTGCAAATGTTTTAACATTTTTATTAATCTTTTATAGCAAAATAAAAGAAAGTTCAAGCTCAAAAGGTTCTAAAAATTATTATAGTAGCAGTCAATCACTACTTGATATTCATCATTCACCACCTCGACGTTCAACATCATTTTCAGAATGTCATTCAACACCAAATTTTCTTATTGGCAAAAGTTGCTTTGATGCATTTAGTTCTGAACGAAGTTCCCCAGTATTTCCGGTATTAATATTTTCCCCTTAATTTAATTTAATTATCTTTTAATTTTGTAGGAGCTTTGTAGCGGAAGAGACCCTAGAGATGCATTTATTGCTGACGGAAGAGGTGTAAATAACAGGTAATTCAAAAATGTAAAATCAAACAAAACATAAAAATATTTTAGTGATTTTTGGAAAGCTCCTGGTTTAGAGCGTCAAATTGCAATTAATCGGGATAAAATGTTACTTAAAGCTAACAAAGGTAATCAAAACATGTTAATTAGGTCATAAAATTAATACCGTATTTTAGCAACATATGGTCAAGAGATTTCTGAAATCCGGCAACCAACAGATTTATGGGCAGGTTATGGTTTTAGTAATTCGCTACCAGCAGATATTCTTAAACTTGGAATCAAACAAATTTGGGAACAACCTGAACATGAAAAAGGGTTTGCGGCAACAACTTCAATCAATAAAGAAACAAAAACCATGACACCTCGGGGATTACTTTCTGAACAGCAAACTACGTCACAAGCAGCAAAGGGTTTAGCGTCTGTTCGAGAGGAAGAAGAATTGAGTGATTACAATCAAAGTATAAATTCAAATTTTTCATCGCCTTCACAAACAGCAAAAGAATTTCCAATTCAACAAAAACGGCCAGGTTTGCTTCGGACTATTTTTTAAAATTCTTTGAAATAAAATTTTTTAAGCATTTGCTGCATCTGCAAGTGTATTTGAATCAACTCCAACCTTGCATAATGATATCAATTGGGATATTCAAATTTTTATTGAACCAGCAATGGTTCTTGCACAACTTGGTTGCAGCGAATATTTACCACAATTTCGTGACCAAGAAGTATGGCAATTGTTTTTTATTTGGATTACAATTTTTTGACTAAATATAAAATATATTTAAGATTGACATGCAAGCTTTCCTTTTACTTGATGAACAAAATTTAAAAGATATTGGAGTTTCAACAATGGGAGCAAGAAAGAAAATCTTTAATGCCATTTTAAGTATGCCTTTTTTATTTTCAAAAATATAAAATAATTTTAAGAAATTTTTTTAGAATTACGTGATTCTGCTCGAAAACGCGGTTATTCAATTTAATTTTTTTTGTACTTTTTCATTTCTCTATCTTTTTTGTGCCATTTTTTCTATTTTAATAATTGATATTAATGTTGTATTGAAAAAAGTCAATGAACTCGGTGTACCAAATAATAAAAAATGAAACAAAAAATATATAACATGTTAATATAATATAAAAGTTTTCTTTCCTTTTTTTTTATGACTTTTTTTATGCCAATGAAATAAAAAAAAATGAAAAAGTGTTCGTCTCCTTTTATGCTTTTTCCGTTTTTTTTTTGAGAAAAAAAGAAAGAAAAATTAATTCTCAGCTGTCGCTAACGTTGTTGTCCCAAAAAAAACGTCAACAGTTTTTTTTCTTTGTCTGCTTTCAGAGTTAGCTACTTCCCTCTTTTCTTTTTTTGGTTTGGTTTTTTTATACACAAATGCAAAGGATGTTAATTGGCATTATCAGTTGAGAGATCTATTTCTTCTTAAAAAAACGAGACAAATTAGTTTTCAGAACTGCGCAATCAATAATAAGCAAAAAAATTACCAAGATTCCCGCCCTTTAGGCAACAAAATTTTTAAGCTTACGGGGCAACACTTTGTTAAATATCTATATATTCTTTTTTCATATTGAGTTTGTCCGTCTCAAAGTAAAAAATAAAACAGCTTTAGGGCGGACACTTTTTCAAAGCTTTTTTTTCTTATAGTGCCGATTTAGGGAACATGACCAAAATACTGAATTCTGGGAGGCCTTTTTTCTTTTCTTCATCTTTTTTACCCAAAAATGCCTGGAGTTTAAAAAGCGATTTTTTAAAAAATAAAAATGTTCGTGGCGACATTTTGATTGTTGAATCCCCTAAGGTGGGCGTGCCGTTGTTTTGTTTGATGTGTACAGGAGAGAAAAAAAAGGAGAAAAGAAAGCAAAGGAGGCAATTCACTGTGGGCACTTTGCTTGCTTTCCCTTTTCTTTCTTTTTTTCTTCTGCTTATTTGTCATCGGACTCCGTTGCTTGGCATATACTTAGAGTATACTCTTTCTTATTCAAAAAAACTTTTTTTAGTATTCTTTATTTCTTTCATATTTGTAATAATCTAATGAAACTGTAATAATAATAATAACAACAATGGGTCAACAGCAATCATCATTCGTTGTTGAAATTGCTTCTCCAAGATATGGAAAATTCCAGGTAAATATTTTTTTTTACAAAAACAACACTTTTTTATATTATTTCTATTGTCTTTCAACAACTTTTTAAAAAAATGTTTACTTTCGAAAAAGGACTAAAATTTAATTTCCATAAAAAAAGGGTGAGGCATCCTCTTGCGCTCTCCCAACAATTGCCAGAAACATCCGCAGAAAAGCGGCGCTCTTTTTTTCATGATATCTGTTTTCACTCGTTAATTTCCTGTTTCATTTTATTTACAAGGCAAAAAGTAATCTTCCCTTTTTTTCGTTCTTTTTATCTCTTAGCTTCTTTCTCTTTTTATTGACGATCAGTTTTTAATTTATTTTTCATTCTTTTTTTGCATAAATTTTATTACTTTTTTTCTCCCAAAAGAATTGGATTTCGGCACAAAATAAGCTGTGCAATAAAAAAAGTATCCATTCTTTTACAAAAATAAATTAAAGATAATAAAAACGAAAGCTAGAAAGAAAAGTACTTTAGTTCTTTAGTACTTTGTTTATAGAGTTTACCACAAAAAGATCCGGATGATGAAACATCACAGCAATGGAGAATTACCGTAAACCCAGCATCTGAATTTGCTGCAACAGAGCAGTTAAAATCCTTAATTAACAGGTTATATCATGTTCAAAAACTTTTAACACCTCCAGATGTTCGTCAAATTGCTACAGCTTTAAATTATCTTGAAATTACTCAAGATCTCTTACTTCCTCTGTTAACTGTTGTTTCAAATTCCACGGCATTTACAGCTAACCAGGTTTGTCATTTTTTGCTACTTTTTTAAATGTAAAAAATGCTATTGATTGGATTTTCTCAAACAAAAAAAATAGAAAGCTTTTATGTTTTTTTTCTTTTTGGTTAGTTCTGAACAATAATTTTTTTGGAAGAAAAAAAGCTGAAAGTGGTGAAAATGAAAAAAAGAGCACCCTGAAGAGCCATTTTTGATGTTATGAGGTCGTCGTCACTCTTGTGTTCCGCACCAATGAAAAAATTGAATGACAAGCTTACAAACAACAGGAAAAAAAGAATAATTTGAATGCATAAAAAAAGAAAAATAGAAAAAAAATAACAAAAATTCTTATAATTGCAGATTTTGCTAAGAGATTTTGGAGTTGTTGCAAGAGTTGTTGAATTATTTTGTGATAAAGATCAAGATTGGGCAAAGACATGTCGAATAATGCTTCTTCAATGCATTGCAAATATGGCCGTGGATGTTGCAAATGAACCAATTTTAAAACGTTCTATTCCCGCCATAATTCGAAGAATGGATTCAAGTGTGGATTTAGAGTGCATTGTGGCATTACAAGCTTTAACAAATCTCTCATTAAATATTACACCATCACAAATTCCAATCTTCCTTCCAGCAATACCGTATTGCCTTAATAAACTTTGGGTTAAAGGTGAAACAAATTTGCATTCTCTTCGACTGCTGGTAAATTTAAGTTGCTGCCCGGATCTTGTTCCACATATTTTAGCTTCAAAGGTATTAAATAATATTTTGTTTCATTTAAACAAACGTATAAAAATATTTCAGACAGTCACCGGATTATTTTCAATCTTAGATACAGATAAAGATGATGTCCTACTTCGAGCTATTACATGGCTACTTTGTATGTCTTGTGCTGTGGAAGCTTTAAATATTGATTACACTCAAATAGCCCCATTAAATCAAGATCCATTTGGAAATGCAAATTATACGCTTTATCATTCACTCTATGGTATGAAAAATAAGCCTGAATTAGAACAAAAAATTCGAGAATTATGTGAATCAAAGAATGCAGAAATTTCAAATAAATCTAAACGCTTGTTGGATATTTTACGTCAAATTGCTCCCATGAGAACATCGAGTGCAAGTTTAAACAGGCTCATCAATTAATAATAATTAATATTAGTTAATTGAATATTAAAAATCTCAAAATTTGAATTTCACTTAATTTTTAATAACTACTTTTTTTCTACTATTTTTGGAAATGAATGAAAAAAAATTAAAACCGGTAAAGATTGTGTTAGTTTTTTTTATTATTTTTGTATATAAATTCTTTTTTATTTGTGTAAAAAGTAATATTTTTACATTTTTTTATTAAAAGTAAATATTTAACAAAAATTTATTATTATTGCTAGTACTAACATTTTCATGCAAAAAAAAGGAGAAAGAAGAAGATATCAACAGCAATTTTCTCACCGCTCTATTGATTTGTCATTCCATATTTGTGAAGAGAAACAAACCAAAAAAAAGGAGTGCCAAGTAAAAACAAATTAACAAACTATAATTTATTTAATTTAAAACTTTAAGTCTTTAAAATGGCACATTTATCAAATTTTGATGGTGTTTATCAATTATATTATTTAGGATTAATTGATATTCCGCCTATTTTGCCACCAAATAATGATGGACAATCTCGATCCATCGAAGAACGGATTATCGATCAAGTTGAAACTGCACAACTTTCAGGTTTTATTTTTTCTGTTTTTGATAAAATGATTAAAAATATTTTTAAAGGAAATTTGAATAAAAATTCAAAGAATGTGCCATTGGTTGCAGTGCATGTCTCAAAAAATGGAATAAAATTAATTCAAACAAGCAATCAAAAAGTTTTAGAACGAATGGCATTGCATACAATTATTGAAGTTATATCATATGATGATGGATTTGGTAATTATAATGTTGTAATGCTTGTTCAACCATCACGGAATACACAGCAATGCTGTTTGCTACAATCAATTATTGGAGAAGAAGCTGATGATCTCTGTAAACAAATAAGGCATTCATTTGCATTCGGAGAAAAACAAACACCTACAAATAGTTGATTCTTTTTTGTTAAACTTTTATCGCTTTTTGTATTAAATATTTTATAAAGTGCCTTTCTCAAACTATTCTTTACCATTTATTATATTTATGGATTTCCATTAAATCTTGTAACATTTTTCTTATTCCAAAATTATTATTTACTTGTTTTAAGGATGACTCGGTGGCAAAAGATCTGTGCCATTGCAGCTGCAGCACCATCCGCTTATATATGTTTCAATAATCATGATGAAAAACGGGTAAATTATTCATTTGAAGCTAAGAAGAAACTTGCAAAACAAGCTATTCGTCGATATATGTTGATCAATGGAGTTCCGGGTGTTTCAGTTGGTGTTACGGTAAATGGAAAATCAATTTGGAAAAGCGGGGTTGGATATGCGGATATTGAACAGAATGTAAAATGTAATGGAAGAACAGTAATGAGAATTGCAAGTATCAGTAAATCTGTGACAGCTGTGATGGCAGCAAAGCTTGTTGAAGATGGAAAAATTGATGTTGATGCACCAATTCAAAAATATTTGGAAAATTTTCCAAAGAAAACTTTTGATGGAAAACCGGTAGAAATTACATCTCGTCAATTAATGTCTCATACAAGTGGTATCCGGCATTACAAAAAAGTAAGCTTTATATTTTATGCAAATTTTTTTATCAGCTCTTTCTTAGGCTAATACACTTTCTGGTGATAAAATGGATACAAAAAACAAGGATGAAAAAGATGACAAAGATTCAGATCAAGAATTTTATTTAAATAAAGAATACAAAAAGGTTGCGGATTCACTGGAAATTTTTCAAAATGATGATCTTGAAGCTGCACCTGGATCAAAATTTGTTTATACAACTTTTGGGTATTCTTTGTTAAGTCATGTCATGGAAAAAGCAGCTGATAAAGAATTTGGTGATTTATTATATGATTTAACGATTCAATTGGGAATGCAGAATACTCGGTTGGATAGAAATTTAGAAGTTGTACCAAATCGTTCAAGATATTATCGAAATAATAAACATGGAAAATTAGAAAATGTACCAGAAGTTAATAATTCGTATAAATGGGCAGGTGGAGGATTATTAAGTGATGTGGGTGATTTGTTAACACTTGGAAATGCTCTCATGTACAGGTTGGTTAATTCAAAATAGATTTCTCTCGCTAATGCGTTATTTTTCAGTTATCAAGCTGATGATAAATCTCATCCTTCACCATTATTCAAACAAGAAACAATACAAAAATTATGGAAAGGTGAAATAATGCCAGAAAAAAGTGATCATGTATATGGTTGGGGATGGTCAAAACGAGCAAAAGATCTTCAACATGGTGGTTCATCACCCAATAGAACAGGATATTACTATCATACTGGAGCTGCAGTTGGAGCCTCTTCTGTCCTTTTAATAAGACCCACAGGGCAACAACATCTTGGTAATGGAAAACCTTATGGAACTTGTGTTGCAGTATTATCAAACAAACAAGATGCGGGCAAAGGTCTTACTGATTTAGCTCTTGAACTAAGTGAAATTTTTTCAAAAGATTTTCAAAAACCTTAATTATTTGTTACTTTTAATTTATTACACAGAAAAATAAAGTTTTACTTTCTTCTTTTTTTAAATGAAATATTATTTATTACATAAAGCACCCGAAATAAAATTAAAAACATCAATTGTAAAAAGAAAAAAATTTGACAACTTATTTGTGAAAAATAATTTTCGCCTAAAATTCTTAAAGTTATACAAAGACTACCAATACAAAAATAATAAAAAAAGTTAAAAAGAAGAGCCACAACCAGGAAAAGAAAGGAAAAAAAGTAACAACCTCGAAAAAATAAATTAGATATAAATAATAATATTCTTAATACGGCAGCATGTAGATATTATATATTTAAATTGTATCCACATTTTTGACTAATAATACGGTAAATTTGGATAATATAAAAAGTGATTTATCTCTTTTTTTGTTTTTGGGATACGATATGATGTTATCGGCCAAAAAATTTCTACTAAAGTTTCTTTTGACGCAGATTTGAAGGGAATGAAAGATTAAAGGTGGTTGAAAAAAGCAAGTTTCAGAGCATATCAAAAAAGAATCTCATTTTTGTTTCTTGCTGCCTTCACTATCAGAATCCTTTGATTTATCTTTTTTGCCAGGCTTGACAGCAGTAGCATTCTTTTTCTTGTCTTGAGTTTTGATAGATTTTTCACGGAAGCGACCAAAATGGAAGGTAAAGAAGTTCCAAAGGTTGTAGAATTGAAGACCAAGAACAACAATAAGAGTATTAATTCGAACAACGGTAGTATTGAAATTTGGTTTTGCAGGTTCAACAAATGGAACTTCAATACTTCGGAAACCATACCAGAATGTCAGAACAGATACAACAACGCTAATAAATCGAATAACAACAAACAAAACATTCCATACTTTGAATCTAAAAAGCACTATTCTTAGAAACAATTCTATATTTGTAGCAGTAAAATTACCCTGATAATGGAGTATTTGTTTTTCCCGAGAAATACAGTAATCTTGAAGCATGAAAAACGAAGAGTAATATTCCTTCAAGGAATAAAAGCAATGCTCCAACTCGAACAAAACTAAAAAGAAAAAAAGGGTTGTATCTATTTCATACCAATGATTGGATTTTTAAAAAACCAACCCAGAAAAATAGGCTGCAGTTGTTAATACCAAAAAGATGGTACTGTAGAAAGCTCGTTGAGGGATATCTTCTTTTCGAACTTTTTGGAAATAAAATTCAGGATATTGATGAAGCCAATATGCGATATGAAGGATAAAATAAAACTTTGTACTCATATTCATGTATCGATGAACATCAGGATAGCCATTCCATACACCAGTGATATCTTTATGAATTCCAAGATCGTACAAAATTGTTCCAGAATGAATGAAGGAATAAAGACCAAAGAAAGCAAGTTGTCCACTTTCATTAAACTTTGACATTCGTGTTTTGCTCATATGCAATTTTCTTTGAATTTTGTCCAAAAAGTATTCTTGAATAATGCAATGTGCAGTAATCCAGACGATTGTATAGAAGAAAATTGCTGGCCAATCCCATACTCCTGCTCGATAATATGTATGCGGTTCAAAATCTTTTGGTAATTGAACACTTTCATTGTATTGTGGAAGAACAAATAAAGTTGAAAAAGGAGTTGAAAATTGGAAGAAAAATCCTAAGGCAATCACCATTAAAATACATGACATAATATCGCCATGATTTTGTATGATAAATTCATTTGAGAAAATTGGTGGAGTAGCTTTTTTGCTTCGAGCTGCGGCAGCTCTTCGAATTTCTGCCCCCATACTTTTGCTGGAAATGGAAAAAGATGTTAGAGTTAATGAACGTCATATTTGAACTACAATTTTAACAACGAAAAAAAGAAAAAAACCAGAAAAAAAGACACGCAAACGCAATTTTTTTTGCTTTAAATTGTGTAAGCAGGTTTTTATAATGCAACAGTACAAATAAAAATATATATTTTTTATAGCTAAATTTATATTTATAAAATCCAAGTTGGTTGTGTGTTCTGCTTTTGGCCAGCAGCATTGTCTCTCTTTTTTGATACAGATAAAAACGACTAGCTGCTATCTTTAAAATTCTTAAAACGAAATATCGCAGTTTGTGCACGGTTAAATGCGGGAATTTTAAAAATGTTCTAAAATGTTTTAACAAAATTATATTGCTTAAATTAGTTCAATTCAACACATAAAAATGTTTAAGCATTTATTAACACCACTTTTTCTTGTTGAACTCAATTGTATAAACGCTATTATTCAAAAGAATGAGCCGGAAAAATATGACTGCACTTTTGCCAAACAAGCAAGCAAAAGAAAAAGAAGAAGCAGCAAGCCAAAAGTAAATAAAGCATATAGTATAAATAAATAAAAAATCCTTTGGGATTTTTCTTGAAACCCTTTTTTAAAATACCACCCTCTTGATCATTTCTTTTTCACATTGAAATGATAAAACAAAGAACAAAAGCTAAATTAAACAATGGTAAATATTGTAGCCAGGAGTCATAGAACACAGTAAAATACATATTTTATGGTAGCAAATCTCTTTCAAATTAAATGTATCTACAACTTGATTAACGTTATATAATTGTAGTTTATTTCATTAAAAAATTGAATGAATGGAAATTTTAATGAATTAAACAAAAAATTCGGAGTTTATGAAATGTTGATGAAAATTTTTTTTCCTGTCAAATTGCTTTGATTTTGCTACCAAAAAACCACAAACGTCGTGGGTGGTCTTTTGAAAATGACTTTCTTCGTTGTGTGTCTGTTTTTTTGCAAGAGAAATGCATTGGTTGAATATCAAAAGTTATTTTACTTTAAACTTTGCAAAAAATACTTTATATTAGAAATAGGTTGAATCTTTTTTGCTAAAATAAATAACTCTACAATTCAACGTTGCAATGATTCTTTTTTGATACTTGAACAAAGCAATGAGGAAAAATTAAAAAGAGTTAAAAAATAACTCAAGTACATAATTGCGATAAACTAATTTTCGTAAACTAAAGTAATACTGTAACACTTTGATTCTACAGTTATTATTTTTAAAATCACTTATGTAAACCATATTAAAAGCATTGATTAAGTTATTTTATTTTTACAAAAAGTTGCATGTTTTTCCATTCATGAATGACTAACTTCATATCTGTTTGAAGATGACATCCCGGAAAAGCGTATAAATAGATTTGCATTTGATGAATAGCAAAAAAAATTCACAAAGATGAAAAAATGTTTTACAAGGAGTGAAAGTCAAATGCCTTTAAGCTTATTGTCGGTCGACTTATGCAATAGAAACAAAATGTCCGACAAATGGCCATCCAAGAAAAATCTTGGTTTAGTTAAACACGGACCCCTTTTTTCAGATTGTTATAAGCAGTGTCTTTCTTTGCAATCTTTTTTTCCCTCCTTTCGTTCATATGCAATATGAATAAACTTTTTTAACGGATCAGTCAATGATAATTTGCAACGTAATCTTTCTTTCCCGTAATAGTATCATCATCAGCAGTGGACACCGATTGACTTTCGGTTATTGAATTCATTGCCCAACGGCATCCAAGGCGTTCTCTGACTCTCTCTTTCTCTTTCTTTGGGCCTCTTTGATATGGAAAAAAAGAATGCGTGAATTTTAATCCTCGGTAAAAAGGAAAAGAGATAAATGACTTGGATTGAAAAACAAAACGATTGGGTTCGATTTTGCTGTTAGCATCGAAATTGAAGCAGCAGCAGCGGCGGCGACGGATATTGCAATTTTTCAATCGGCATTTTTTAAAAACAGCCGCCACACAAAAAAATCACCGTTCAAGTTTAAACCAGCTGCGTAATTTTTTTCCTCATTTTTTTAAGTCAAAAACTTTTTTGATGAAAAAAAAGGTAAATGGGTAATATTTTATGATGAATACAATTTCAATAAGTCTTGTTGGTGGACCACCATGGGGTTTCAGAATTGCTCAAGAAGATAATGAACCACCATTTGTTAGTCTGGTAAGAGTCTCTTCTTTTTGTCACAACAACAACAAGAACAACAATAAATGTCAAATTTTTAGGTATTACCTGAGGGTCGAGCATATAATGAAGGAATGAGAGTTGGAGATTATATTGATGGTGTCAATGGTGAAGACTGTGCATTTGCTGATCAAGTTCATCAAAAAATGCGTACAACAAAAGGTGTACTTCGATTAAGACTTAAACGGTAAACAGATGTTTTTTTTAAATTTTTTAACCAAACATTTGGATGTTTTCCATTAACATTTTCATTATCACAAAAAAACCTTCAGAAAGACATTCGTCAATTTTGCGACATTTCTCTTTGACATTTCCCTTATTAAAAACACAGACAAAACAGCAACAAAAAAATTTTAACGATAAAAGTTACTGAAGCATTCAATTTTTTATTGTTTAAAACAAAAACATAAAAAAAGTAAAACAACAGCAGGAGGGTGCCAAAAATAAATTCGTTTTTTATGTATAATAATTTATGTATACAAAGTTATAGCCTTACAAATGCAACTCGACCACAACTTCCAATTTTACCAAAATTGAAAGTCACAATTGATGAAAATTGTTCGACACCAGATTCTTCTGCCCCGCCAACTCCATCTTCAAGTGCTTCCACCAATCGGATTCTGAATGCAGCATCAAAGCCTCCATTGTCTTCATATAACGGTGGAATGCGGGGTTCTGCACAAGAGAAAAAACGTTTTTTTGAACAAGCAATTGCTCGACAAGTTCAACAACTACCACAACCAATTCGGCATGAGCCACCAAAAAAATATTATGCATCAAGTGGTCCACCGAGTGAAAGTGGAACAGATATTTCTGGGTATGATTCAGTTGCCGGTGATTTCTTTTCATTGAATAATACCTATGATAGACAAACACCAATCAGGTATACGTTTTTTCCTTCCAAATTTTTTCAAACTTTTTTTTTGGATTTTTAGTAGCAATAATGAAAATGTCTATGATTGTTGGTATAATTCAAGTGAGTCCACTCGTAGCAACACCAAAACTCCTGTTTCATTTGGAGATAATCAAAGTAATCTATCTCATCACTTTTTTTTGCTTTTTAAAAAACGTTATACTTTTTTTTGATTGCATCTTTTTTTCTTAGGTGATTTTGGGCACTTATCGCGTACTAACTCTGCCACACCACGAGCAATTGAAACAATAGGAGAAGAAGATAGCAGCAGACAGCAATCCTCTAAGCGGCTTTGGGAAAGCCCGACGAACAATGGTGTTGTTGCTGCTGCTGATAGAGATACAAACGAGAACGGCTATTTCTATACCAATAACAACAACAACCAGGTATTTTTGATTAATGTTTTTGATTGAATTTATCGACCATGAAAAAGAAACCTCCTAAACTTTTAAAATAGCATTTTTGTGGTTTTTACTTGCTTTACACTTTTTGTCTGTGAAAGTGCTCTCAGAAAAGCTTCGTTTATCTTATTCAATTTCAAAAGTTTTCCGATTTTTTAGAACATGCATGATACATCAACTGATTCTGGATTGGCATCATCTGTTTCATTGTCAGTTCCACCTGCACCTCCCCCACCACCATCATCAACAGCATCAACAACATCCCCAAGAGCAGCACCAATAAAAACATGGCATGTTCATGTTGATGAAACCCCCATAAAACCAATTACAACAATTAAAACATCTGTTAGCACCGGAAAAGCCTCGGGAGAAGTAGAAGTTCCTCGTCCACAAAGTGTTGCAGAATTGCGCGCACAAATTGCAACAAAACTTGAAGTGAGAAATCCTGCAGGACAAAAGGCAAGCCCTTTATCCGCCGCAGAAGTAAATGCTGCACCTATTATTGTACATCAACCAGCGCAACAACATCGTGGAAAAATAACTCCAAGTGTTTCCCTTCTTTCATTGGATCGAATTCAAAATGGCCTTGATGCATTGGAAAATGGTTCAAATATTTCTCCGTCTGCATCACCCATGGCATCAACAAGTAATCGACAATTTTATGCTGAATATTCTCCATCCACTTCCGTTCCGCCGTTTATGGGTGTGGAGAATTTTTTTATTTGTTTTTAAATTTTTTTCATTTAATTTGTTTTAGGTTATGATAGAAGTCATACTCCGAATTCTTTGAATGAAACAGCCTCTGAATACAGTGGCGGCGGGCATTCAAATAATTCAACTTTAAGACGGCAACATTCTCAACTTCTGTCTCAACCAGAAGTACAGCATGCTGTATTGCTTCATCCAGGATATTCAGATTCACAAAAGCGTAACGGACTTCAGTCATCTTTTAGCATGCATGATATTCATTCACAAAATTATCAAAATAATGATAATTATTCCCTGCTATTAAATAATGGTCAAACACCATTTAACAACAACAATAATCGAATGTTTGTTTTATTTGTGCAGAAGCAATTAACAAAATTTTGAATTTTAGTCCTGAAACCACTTCTTCATATGAAGAAGCAAAACAAAAATATGGTAGACCCCTTTCATTTTATGGTAATTATAATGAAACAGCAACATCATATCGTGATCGAAGTGACACTCCCACGCTTATTAATGATTTACCAACAAAAATTCGAATGAATGCTGGCACACCTTTATTGCCTTCATCTTCGTCTCGAAATGAGAATGATGCTCCATCTGCTACTTCGAATACACAAAACATCCATTCAATATTACAAAAATCATCATTAAATGAAAACAAACAAAATATTGATACAAATGTTTTTGAACAAAAAATTAATCTGGGCAACGGAGAAGTGACTGCTCAATCAAAAATTGAATCACCAATTTTAAAATCCGCTCCATTCAAAAGTAAAGTCAATTTTGTTTTAATAAAAAAAATAATAATGCAGCAAAATTTTTTACTTGTTTTTTTTTCTTTCTTTCCTTTTTTTTCAATTCTGCTTTGCTTTTCTCTGCCTTCTATCATCTCACATCATTGATTGCCCTTACAAAAACTTTGTTTTTAAGGCTCAAATGGACTCATTCACTTCATATATATTTTTTCACGTCAAAATTTGCTTTTTCCCTTCTATCCTAAACGTGTGATGATTTTTTTCAGACGAAGAGCGGCCACTTGAAAGCGCATCATTGTCTTCAACACCATCAGCAGTAACTGCCGCAATCGCAGCAGCAGCAGCACAACCACAAAAATCACAATCAATTGAAGCAGCTTCAAATAGGCTTGCAGAATTAATTGAGCTTGCTAAAAAAACATTTAGTGATGATACTGGTCGATCAATTAATGAAAATAATTTATGGATAAAATCTGATAATCATCACAAAGAAAGTGGGGAAGATAAAAGTAGCTCAAATAGTCCAAAAAGTAATTATAATCTTCGACGACCCCATAGTGTTTACGAATTAAATAAAACTGATACCATGAATAACAATGGATATAGTACTTTACCAGCGAGGGGAAAAAGTGCCACCCGTTCATTCCGTCGTAGTAGCATAACTTCAAATGATCCCGATGAAATTGCAAATGCGGAAAAATCTGCTTGGTACAGGTCTATTTACAAGCAGCTTCATCAAGTTGAACCTGAAGGAGGCAAGTTTTTTTGTTGTTGTTGTTACTTTTTTTGCAACATTTTTTTTTTCTTTTTGATCCGCTTTTTTTTCAAAAGCGCAGCCGCAAACATGATTTCGTTAAAAAAAGTCTTTTGAAAAAAATTTATTTTTTTTAAAAATGGCTAAAATAAACCTTTTTAACGGCTTACTTCTTTTTTCGGGGCCTGCTTGCCTTAAAGCGGTTAAAAAAAGCTGTGATATTGAAGACTTTCTGCTTGGCTTGATTATTATATTTTTCTCGGTCACATAATATTCAAAAGCGTAAAAAAATGTTGTTTTACTTGAGATTTTTGTTGTTATTTTTTGTTTGTTTTTTAAAAGTCCAACCAAAATAGGCAGAAACTTTTTTTAAGAACATAAAAACAAGAGACAGATATTTTGTTTCAACAAAAAATTTTTTGACTTCCTGAAATCATCAGCATTGAAATCTTAGATAAAAAGTGCAGATTGTGCCATACTTTTTTTTTAGATGACTTCTTTATTAGTCGTTTTTATTGTCTTTCGTCTTTTTTTGGACATGAAAGTCGCTTCATTTTTTAACTGCCAAAAACAAAAAAATGAAGAAAAAGGGCTTACGCTTGTTTCACCTTAATATTTACACATTTTTGTGATTGTTTTTTTAAATATTTTTAACAGCAGAAAAACTTTGTTGCTTTTATTTTCTTTTGCCATCAGAAAGACTAACGGCAATGTTAGCAAGGAAGACGATGAAAATGAAAAGAAAAAGTTGGGGGAGACAAACTTTATGTCAACAAAAGCTTCATTTGCCCTGCGCAAAATAGCATAGACATTTTTAACAAAAAAAACTTTTTAAGCTTCATTTTCGAGTTATGTTTTGCGCATCCAAGTTGATGAAAGTTTTTTTTATTGTTGTGTGTATCCCGAAGGTGATGTGCAATTTTTTTGCGTGTGCTCTTCAACTGTCATCTCATTCTCTCTCTCTATTTCTCCCCCCAAAAAACTCTGTATATTCCAGAGGCTGTGTTGCATGCTTTTCAAAGCTCTTACACAACAATTGACAAAAAAGAAGAAAGATCGGAAGTCTTCTCAGTGAGATTGATCGAATTATGTTATTCTTTTTTGTTACATCTTTTGATACAAGACGCTGACTTTAAAAATATTTCTGACATTTAAGAAAAAACAGAAAAAATGAGAGATTTTCCTAACAAAACAAAAACAATGAATTTTTAAATAATTTCCTACGATTTTTAAATCGTTAAAATTTTTAGGCAATTTTTGTAGAAATTGCCGTTTTTGCCTTTTTTTGATTTCAGAAAATGTAGGCAAAATTTTTTTGCCTCCACTTTTTTTGGAGGCAAATTTTTTTTGCCTCCATTTTTCAGAGGCAATTTTTTGGAGGCAAATTTTTTTTGCCTCCACTTTTTTTCTTTGACTGGGATTCGAACCTTTGACTTTTGCTTCGAACGCCAACTTTTAACCACTCCGCCATTTGCGCAAACAATAACAGGCGTCAAATTTGAAAGAAGTGAAAACGAACTTCTGCGTCTGCGCTTTTTTTGTCTTTTTGTTCTATTTTTTTGCTTTTTGTTTAAAAACATATTATTTTTTAATTTTTTATTAAATGTGATAAGAATTTATACATTTTACAGTTTACAAAAAAAGAAAAGAACACTGTTTGTTTGATTAAATTAACTACTGAATTAATGTTTGTATAGTTTTTTATCCATTTCTTCCGCGAAATCTCTTGCTTATGACGATGTCTCTATGTATATATTAAAAATATATTTGCCCAAAATTCTGTCTTACAGTAAAACAGTTCTGGAGAAGACAATCTTGATTTTGGTTCGTGCTCACAAAACTTTATTACTGTTTTTTACAGTATCTCAAAGCTTTAAAATGTATTCTACCAATTTTTTCTAAAATTGTGACAAAAATTGAATCAATCAAATAAAATTTATTTATTTAAATACAATCAAAAGGCACTCTTACAATAAATAAACCCATATAAACATAAACTTATAAAATAAACATTACTGCGATAAAACTAAAGATTTTATTTGATTTCAATATTTTCAGCTATTTTTGGTGGAGTTGATGTTGGAGAATATTTTCTTGCAGCTGCCATGGGTTCAGTAATAACTTCACGGAAAAGATTGTGCATTCGAAATTTGCATAAGCGTGAACATGAGCAACTCCAGGAATAACATCTGATCCGGGCCATAGATCGGATAAATCTGGTACACCATTTCGTATCCTAAAAAAGTACCGTAATCAAAATGAATTCATTAAGGACTGAACTAACTTCTTCGGCGATAACAGATTTAACAAGTGATGGTTCAAAAAGGGCAGGATATTTATTCAGACTTGTAAATTCTTCCATCCATTAAAATCCACATAAATCTTTTAGCATCTTCAGTTTGTCGAGTAAAGGATTCTCTATCGTGCTAAAAATACAAATATTTACTTGTTAATATCATAATTACAGTAATCTTACCAATTGATCCAATCTATCACAATTTTTGAAATTGCATCAATAAAATATATTGAAGAAAGTTTTTTTCCAAGATTTTTTCATTGTATTGCATCTGATAGAGCACCTTCAGTGTAGACAGGAGCTGCAATCGTCCAAGAAAGGCATGGTAAAACTGCATTTGGATCATAAACATTTGAGGCAGCAAGACAAGTCATATATCCATTCGTTGAGACACCAGATATTCCAAGAGGCCATTGTCCAGATTGTTTCGTCCATCGAAGAATAAAATTCAATTCAACAATTGATGATGCATCCATGACAAACAAATCAGAGACATTTAAAGGTGAAGAACTAAATTGCTCTAAAATATGTTTAATTATTACTACTACAGTATCCACAAAGAGCAAAAAACCTACGCTTTGGTTTTCTTGTACCATAATATGGATTTTCAATCAGTATTTCACTATATCATTGTTTAATTAAATCATTAGCAAAAGCATATTCTCGACGAAAAAATGTATGATCACCCGTTTCAGCTAAATGAGTAACCAAGCCATTTCGTTTATCATTGTTTTGTGGAAATGATTCACGCCAATAACATTTTGCAGCACCAGCAGGGAATAATTGTGGACACCATTCAAGAAGTGGTGATATAAAATTTTCTTCCATGTATGTTATACCTTTTTGATTCCATTCCTAAAAAAATATGTATTAATACAGCTTTTATCAAAGCAAAGAACAAACATACCTTTGTTATAATCATTGTAGGCTTCTTATTTTCAATTAATTCATTAGTTTGACCTTGTCCAATAAAATTTCAACAAAAATAAAGTAATCTACAATCTATGTATACATGTGTTGAAGCTATTTTAGAAGTATATAAACCTTTACCATTCTAAAGTTTGTGGTAAGCCACAACTTTGTGTGAATACTTTTGATAAAAGTAATGATCGACGAAATAAATGATCAAAATGACCGAAGTATCACAAAAAGTACGGCAACATTTCAACGTTGATCATAAGTGGTAACACGTATAATTTAAGTATTTTAAAAGAAAAAGGTTGACGTGTATTTTAAAAAATTAACAATGGCATTCATGCATATTTTAAAGAATTAACAATGGCATTCATGCATAAAATGTATAAATTCTTATCACATTTAATAAAAAATTAAAAAATAATATGTTTTTAAACAAAAGCAAAAAAATAGAACAAAAAGACAAAAAAAGCGCAGACGCAGAAGTTCGTTTTCACTTCTTTCAAATTTGATGCCTGTTATTGTTTGCGCAAATGGCGGAGTGGTTAAAAGTTGGCGTTCGAAGCAAAAGTCAAAGGTTCGAATCCCAGTCAAAGAAAAAAAGTGGAGGCAAAAAAAATTTGCCTCCAAAAAATTGCCTCTGAAAAATGGAGGCAAAAAAAATTTGCCTCCAAAAAAAGTGGAGGCAAAAAAATTTTGCCTACATTTTCTGAAATCAAAAAAAGGCAAAAACGGCAATTTCTACAAAAATTGCCTAAAAATTTTCATGTTGAATTTTAAGACTTAAAAAACTTAAAATATTAAAAATAAATCCTACGATTTAAAAATGTAGGCATTTTAATTAAAAAAGAATCATCTTTTTATTTTGATAGGAAAATCTTTCATTTTTTCTGTTTTTTCTTAAATGTCAGAAATATTTTTAAAGTCAGCGTCTTATACCCATAAAACATGAATTTTTTAAATATGAGAAAAAAATAGTATTTTTTGTTTTAATATTGTTCTTTTCCCTCCTTCCTTATTTTCCACGAGTATATGGTAATTCAATTGTTTTTCTGTCTAAACAGGGGGCAATCTCCTTTTGAGACTTTTCTCCCTCTTGAACGCTTTAGAAGAATAAAAAAAACAACTACACTTAAAGATTTTGGTTTTAAACTTCATTACTTCCGCAATTTAAATTAATCTTTTAACAAACACTTTTTCTATTTTTATTGTCTTTTTTTTAAAAATGTGAAGACATTTTTTGACAACTAGACTTAAGATGCTTTTTTGGAGGAGGCTTTATTGGACACATATGGCGTCAAAAAAAAAGCGGCTGTAAAGTGAATTATTTATGCAAACAAGCTCAAAAAATAAAAAATAAAATAAGCTTTTACGTTTAAAATCTTTATGTTTTTTTTTCACTTACAATTAAGGCAAAGCAAAAAGATAAAAAAAGATATACATTTACGTTGCACTTTGTGAATTTGTATATATATTTGTCTACCATATAATATTGTCAATTAAATATGTTTAACAATACAACGCCTTTTTTAGAGCGTACAATTTTGCGTTATCAAAGTGGTGGTGACGCTTCTTATACACCAACAATGGCCAATTTGAGTAAGCTTTAATTTTTTGTGATTAAACAAAAATTTCAAAAAAAAACATATGGTCATATTTTTGTAGGACCGATTACGCCTCAAGCTCGTTTTGAACAATCCTCTGAAATAATCGATCCACAACAGCAACGACGAGCTAAAAGCGTTGGCCGCTATGATCCTGTTGCAGATATGGAAATTCTTGATCGATGGAGTCAACAACGAAATCAATATATCCGTGATCAACAACAACCTCCGCAACAGAACCAACATTCAGAATCCCCGCTTCAAAATGGTTAGTTAATTTTAAATAAATTAATTATGTTTTTCTTTTTTTATTATTTAATAAACCCATTTTTGCATTGATGCTTTGAAGTGAATTCTGATTAATCATTAATTAAAAATCCAAAATCCCTCAGAATCCTCTTAACTTCTTTTGACTTAAGACATGTATATCCATATATGCATGCGTATATTATTTTTTTAATATTCCTAACAGGTGCCAACTAACACATTCTAGAGGTAACAAAAAAGCATCCAAAGACAGCTATGGAATTGTTACAAACAACATGTAGTTTATCCACAACGACACGCCCGATTCAGTCAACCATAAATAATTTGTCTATAAATTCTACGAATATTGCAAAAGCTGCAAATTCATATGCGATCGCACGTTCAAAAACTCAACATTTTCATTTACCAAGCTATAGATTTGTGCATGAAGACGTGAGACCAATTTTTTCATTATCTCCGCGAAGTTGTTTACGTTGTGGAAAAGATCGAAGAGAATTAAGTTGGACCGAAATTGAAAAATTGTATGAAATGTTGGATAAAAGTGAAATAAAGAAAGAAATTCAACGTGATAAATTGGGTGATAAAGTGAAGCTACGGTATATCGAGACAAGGCTGGAAGAAACTGCGAATGATCTTCAAAAAGTTATTGATCAATTAGAAGATTTCGGTAAAAATCGTTCAAAAAGTAATCCTGAAATTGCATGGAAGCTACGAAATTCAAATGGACGATTTAGTTATTTAACAGGACAAAAACCATCCACAAGTGGAACAGGTTTGTAACAAAAAAAAAAGAATTTGGACTTTTGCTGTGTTTTTTTAACAAAAATGAAAATAATCAAATGCGTGCTTTGTTAGCGCTTCTGCTTTCATTTTAACAATATCTTTTTTGCCTTTAGGTCATGCTCCAGAACTTGAAAGTAATAATCCAAATCCATTAACTAAAGGTATTAACGAAATGAAGAAAATGACCATGGAAGAAGTTCTTCAGCGGCAACGTGCTGAAAAACTCAGCGAAGAATTAGATGATCAACGCAATCGTCGGCATGGATATTTGTAAGCTATATTTTTTTATACCGTAATCTCCTTTGTTACGAAATGTAAAATATTTAGCCCCGGTGCTTCACCTGCCCTACAAAATAACGTTCAACGTTTCGATCATTTCCTTCATCAACAAGAAATTCCATCAAACAATTTTGAATATTCGAGTAGTAGATGTTCAACACCCGCTCGAAGAGGATATAGTCAAGGACCTATTCAAACTTGTACAGTTTTATATAAATTTACTGCTCAAAATCCACGGTAGCAATTTTTATATCTACGTTTTTAAATTTAAACAATTTTATACTTTTTAGTGAACTTTCATTAAATCGAGGAGATGTTGTTCGAGTTAATCGAGAAATTGATTCCAATTGGATTGAAGGAGAACGGAATGGAAATGTTGGAATTTTTCCTGCTAGTTATGTGCAGGTATATAAATTTATATTTTAATTATGTGCCTTTTAATAAGGAAAAGATATTTCAGATGGATGAAGACCCTTCAACAAGCCGCAACAGAGTTCGAGTACTTTATCCATTTCAAGCAAGAAATAGAAATGAACTCAGCTTAAAAAGGGTACATTTTTTTCAAAGAAATAACAAAAGTTTTTTTTTAAAAAAATAAACAATTTTTATTATTTTTATAGGGTGAAATTTTACGTCGCCGTCGAGAAATTGATGCACATTGGTTTGAGGGTACAAATTCAAAAGGGCAAATTGGTATTTTCCCAAAATGTTATGTTCAAGATTATATTGAAGGCGTTGAAGATGGTGATGATGCAGCAGCCGCCGCAGCCGGAAACATCATACCAGATCGACCAAAAACGCCAAAAATTGTAGCAGCAGCAACAACAACAAATTATGCTTCAAGGTTCGTTTTTGCTTCTTCTTCTTCTTCTCCATTCTTTTTTTGACAGTGTAATTTAAAGACGAATAACAACTTCCTCATTTTTTCTAAGTCTAGCTTTTGTTCTTTCTTTTTTTTCATTTAACAAAAGCAATGTTTCAATTTTTTTGTGTTTTGTTATTTTTTGAAATGAAAAGCAGAAAGTAGTAGTGCCGTTAGCTGTTTTAAAAAAAATGAAGAGAAAGAGACGGAGTAAAGCGTTCTAATTAGAAATGAAGAATAAAAGAGAGATGAGAGAGGGAAGGTTTTCTGTTTCTGGGCCATTAGTTGAGTTAACATTACGGAAAAATAAATGGAAAAAATCTTTTTTTAAATAGGTTATTGTCTTCTCCTTTCTTCCTTCTGCTTTAATGTTGCTGCTGTACCACCACCACCACACACAGTACCATTTTGTGTTCTTTAATATATTTTTTTTCCAAGGATTCAAAAAAGGCTATTTTTATAAATTTGTCATAAAATTCAAAAATTTCCTGGGGTCTTTTCTTTATTCTTTTAAATATCGTATGCAAATATTCTTCCAATTTTTACATCATTTTTGTTAAAGAAAACTTTTTATTGTTGTTCACTTAACAAAAGCATGCTTTTCTTTTGTCAAGCACTTTCTTTCTTTTTTATTTTCCACGCCTTTTCTTTTTTTTCCTACTAATTATAAAGGTTCGCCACCGCTTTTTTTGGGCCTTTTTATAGAATACAAAGGTTTTAAAATTTTTACTAGAAAGAAAAGTATTTAACTGCTTTGACAAATCCATGAATTAAACATTCAACAATTTTTTTTGTTGAAAATGTTGAATGAAAAAAAGTATAAAAAATTCGTAGTTTCAGTTGTGAATTTCTCACACGATTATTCCGTCAAAGTAATAACCTTATTAAAGTTTTTGTTAAGCCTTAATTTAAGCTGCATTGTTTCTACTGGGAATATAACAAAAAAAAGAAAGATTTAAAGACATAGTACAACTTTATTTCGCTTAGTTGAAATGATTACATCCTTTCCTTCCCCTATTTTGCTGCTTTCCTACTTCTTCTTTTTTCACAACTTTTAAGTACTCACTTATCTTCTTCAAAAACAATCTTTTTTGGGTTTTTTGAATATACTTTTTTAAGAAAAAGGTGTTTTAAACTTTTAACTATCTTTTACTACCAAGATTTTCATGCATTTTAGTAATATTCAAGGGCTCTTCAAGTTCCCTCAAGCAAACTTATGTTCCCTTTTTTGGCAGTTATCCTAAAAAATTTAAACTTTAGATAATTCCTGCGTTTTTTTTTGTAAATTCTCAGGAGAGATTTTTCCTTTTTATGCTCGGTCATGTGCACCTTAAATTTCTTATATACAAAAAAAAAACTAAAGATTTAACAAATTCCTTTCCACCTGAAAAAATGCTTTTCCTTTTTTTAAATAAAAGCATTTTTTCTTTTTTCGTACTTTTTATTTATTGCCTTTTTTATTCTTTTTAAGCATTTTTAGATAATAATAAGTTTTTTCTTCATTTAAGGAAGATAAAAAATAGATTTATGTTGGAGGAGCGCTTCTAAAATATTTATTTTTTGTTAGCTTGAGGCATTTTTGGATATTAGTAGGCGTATCATGTCAGAAAATGACAGCTTTCATTCAGGGTTTTATCGAAAAAAACGTGGAAATTAGAAGTCTTAGAAAAAGACAAAAAATGCAAAAACGTAATAATAATAATGAAAAGAGTCTGCGGATGTTTAAAAATTGATGCCTATTTGAAAAAACAAAAAAATGTAGAGCATTTTGCAAAAAACTATATTTTTTTGTTTTTTTTGGTCAATTTCACTCATCTCAAATTTCAAAACTTTTTTGCATCATTGAGCAGCACTTTTATGGTGATCTATTTTCGATGATAAAAAACATATCCTTTTGCTTTTTGGGACATTTGCAAGAAAAAAATACGAGAAAATAAAATGCTTTAAAATTGTGTTCTCTTTCTATTATTAAGTTTTTGTTGCTGCTTTTTTCATATTTTTTTCTTCTTTGAGACGTTTCTAGTTTAAAATTAAATTTGCATAAATCTGTTATTGACGTGCCATATTCATATATGTCAGTCAGAAGCAAAAAGGAAATTACTCGGAAATGCTTTAAAGAGTTTTTTTGCAGCCATTTTTCTGAAAACGTTTTTTTGTTTTCTGAAAAATGGAAGAACTTTCTTTTTTTTATATTAAATCAAATCTGAGAGATCCGCAAAGACAGAACATTTTTTTGGTGAAGAAAAAAATGGCTGAAAAAAAGTTCCGCTTCACGCTTTTCATTCCTCCTTTTTTTCATTCTTTTATTATTGCCAGACAACCAACCCCAACGCCTCTATCGCAATGCCCCCCTTTTTCTTGCTCTTAATCATTTTGGTCTTCGTTTTCTTTCTTCTGCAGAAGAAACGGTAGTTAAGAATTAAAAAAGCTTTTTCTTTGCTATTTCTAATTTGTAATCGTGTTGCTTCGTGTTTAATGAAAAAATAGAAAAGAATAGAAAGCTTTTGTTAATTGAAACAAATTAATACTTTTTGTGTTGAAACATTCTTTCTTTTTATAGCCCATGCTTAATTCTGCTTCTTCTGCTTCGTGCTTGTGAAAAATATAGCTACTTTTGGGGTTTGCTTTCTTGATTGCTTTTTGTTTTTGGGCTTTTATATATGTGTATATATAATAAGCATTCAAATGATTTTATCGTGTCTTGATTCAAAAACATTTGCCGCGTTAATTCTGGATGATTTCGACGATTTATCGTTACAGAAGTCTGCAAAAAATCCATCAATAAATTCCCAAAGAAGTCAAAAATCCATTGCTTCTGAACGTCAAGCAAGAATGAATTTATCAAGTTATCATTGCAAGCTCCTTCAAAGAACATGGAAAGAAATGCGAGAAGAAAAATTTAAACAAATTGAACGACCAATTTTATGGTCATTGAGTTATTCTCCGGATCAAGCTTTAATTTATAAACCATCAACTTCCCTTGGAGTAACATATACATGGAATGACAAACTTCAACAAGATCTTTATGAAATTGTTCTTGCATTTGTTGATACTGCAATGAAAGATCTTAAACATCGAGAATTGCGTCTTCAGCTTCGTACAAGATGTCGCAGATTTGGACGTCAAATGGCTGCAGCATTTCGAGCAATGGATATTGATCAATCACTTAGTTGGGAGATGCTTGGACAATCAATGCTTGAATCATTTACAACATCATTTCGAAATAATGCCACAAAAATCTTTCTTTGGCAACTCTTTTTGGAGCATATTTCTGCAATGGTTTTTGAAGCATTTTGTTGGGCTGTTGCTCGAGATTACACTTCAACTCCCCTTCAAACTATTTATGAAACCGATCTCAAGCAATGCTTCCCTCATTTGACAACAATTGAAAGAAAAACTCCAATTCTTAAAAAAATCATTGCTAAATTTACTCGATTTTCTAAATCTGTTGACAGCAATAATAATAATAATACTAAAAAAGTTACAATTGATGATAATAATAATAAGATTTTTGAAAAATACTAATGAAATTTTGCTTAGCTGTTGGTTGATCTTTTTCACTAATATTGTTTGTAAATAATAATTTTTTTAAAAGCTTTCATGTGATTCTTTGAATTAAAACAATAAAATATTTATAATTAAATTCTTCTAATTTTTACCATTTAACAAACTAAGAATTATTAAAGTCTATAGCATTAGGCTACACTATTACAGTAAACCTTTTAAAAAATTATATTCAATTTTCTTTTTTTAAGAGCTCAAAGTCCATCACCTTCCAAGAAAGCAAATTTGGACCGCTCACAACAAATTCAGCAACATGAACAAAGACGACAAAATTTTTCTGGTCCTGCAAGAATGGTTCCCAAAAATGCAGAAACGTATGTTTTAATTGCTTTATAAAAAGTTTTGTGCATTTTCTTATGATGACGTAAGAGGATTTTAGATATCGTGCACTTTATCCTTATAAGCCCGAACATTCTGATGAATTAGAACTTCAAGAAAATGATATCATTTTTGTCGTTGAAAAATGTGATGATGGATGGTTTATCGGTAATTCCCTTTTAATTAAACCATTGTAGTTTACTGTAACCCACTTCCAATTTTTCAGGAACATTACTTCGAACTGGACAATTTGGAACTTTCCCAGGGAATTACGTTGAAAAGCATTGAATCTCTCTCTTTTTTAAACATAACAAAATATATATTTTAAACGCAATTAACTTTTTTTTCTTTAACATGACTTTAAAAAATTTTATTCAAATTATTTTTAAATATAATCCGGCAAATTTTCATCCCCGTCTATTCAGTTTATTTCAGCTCAATTTCTTTTTTCTGTGCATTTAATACTTTTTTATGTTTTTTTTATTTTGTTGTAAAGCAATAAACAAATATGCATTATTATAGTATAATAATAAAATTATATTTTTATTGTAGTATATTGAACAAAATATAAAGCATTTTAATTCATAAAATTTTTATCAACAAAATAATCAAAACAACAAATTAAACTTCTTCACCTTCATCACTTTCATCACTAAAACCAGGTGGTAAATCAATTTCACGATTTTTCAAATCTTTTGATTCTTGTTCAGCTCGTGCAATAAATTCATTTTGCTTTTGGATAACTTCTTTTCCATTTTCACATTTTGCATAAATTTCCAAAAGATCAGCATTCATCGACAAGAATTCTTTGCCCCAGGTAAATTTTGACATAACAATTTCAGCTTGTTCTTTTTCACCAATGATTGCCAATCCTGCAGCAAGAGCTTCGGCACATGTTAATTTGCATGGTCGACCATAATTTACAGAATTTGCAGCAATTAAATACGGTAATAAACGATGCTCTTTAGCTTTAATTCGAGCAACCGGTGTTCTATCAACTTCATTCCAAGAACAATCAACAACCCCAAGACCACTATCAAGAATAAGTTGACGATCCTTTGCCGAAATAGTATCTTTACCAAGTGGAGATAAAAGTACACCATGAAATTTTGAAGCTAATGGCATGGATTCAATTAAATTCAAACGTTCAAGTTTGCGACCAGTACAAATTTTTGGATTACATTGATTAAAATCAAACATTGTTAAACGGCATCTTGGCTTATAATCTTGATGACTTGTTGATTCTGTATCTGATGTTTCCTAAAAAATATATCAGATAAGAATTTTATCATGTTATACACTGACTATTAAGTTCTAAAGGTTTTCTACTTTTAGTTCTATAATAAAACGTAAACAATTATTCAAAACTTTCCTCTTCTTCTGAATTATCTTCGTTACGTTCATCTTTTACAGACGGATGCTTGGAATAAGATGGGCCAGATGGGTTTTTCTGATGTTTTTCAAAATTTACTCGAGATCTTCCCATATTTTATTACTTTAATTCTTAATACAAATTTAATGCTCAACAATTGTTTGCATATAATAATTTTTCGTTTTTTTAACTGGCATTGTGTACCTAATCTAATATGCTTTACAACGTATATTTAAGAGAGAGTCTGTGTGAAAATTTGAAATTTTTCCAGATTTTGAAAAGAGTCAAATTCAAAAAAAGATAAATTTTGGTTACGAAAGAATGGATTAATGTAGGGTCAATATTTTTCAAGCAAATTTTTTCATCCAATTTATTTAAGCTTACTTCATCAAATTGCATTTGGTTTGATTGGGTGCTACTAGGAGGTTGCATATGATTTGATGAAGGCGCATCTTGATTTGGTGAAAATAATCTTTGAGATGCTGCAAATTGTTGGATTTGTGGTGTTGTTGCAGATTCATCTTCCATTTGACGAGGATATTCAAAAGAATCCTACAAAAAATAAATATACATAAACTTAGCTTACAATAATGATTTAAACTCGCTTCACTATCGTCTAAATTTGGATCAACAAATTTTGATGCTTCAGATTCTGATTGTGGATTTTTGGGTTCATCTGTTGAAACAGATTCAACGGAATTTTCATATGCCGCAATATGAAGTGATAGGGTGCTATTGTTTAATTTATTTGGATCTTTGTCATTCTTCCATCGATTTTGATTTTCTGTTTCTTTTTGACTTTTATGAGAAAATTGAGAACATTTGCAATTTTCTAAACTTGAATCATCGAATGATGCATATTCATCCCAAAGTTTTCTTTGTTCTTGTTGGTATTTCCTATTTACAGTACCACCTAACAAAACAATTGTTGCAGCAATTCTACAAAACTTTCTTTTGTCTTAATGACTCAATATTACATACTAATTTATACTAGGAAATAATTATTAATGAAGGTGTAAGCAAAGTCTATTACAACATTTTTGAAAAAGCTTTCATGAATTTTGTGGAATTGCAGTTTTTTGTCTTTTACCAAAATATTTGCCATTGTTTGATTTGCTAAAAGAGTGAACAGGTGGTGGACATTTATTACCTTCATTTAAATTGAGGTTGGAAAATTGGCTGCTAAGATGGCTTGTATTCATTACAGCATGCTTAGCCAAATAAGTTGCCGTCTTAAAGAACTTTATTTGTTCTTCTGTTAACATCTAAAAAAACAAATTAATCAAAAAATTCTCTTAATAAAATTAAACACAATTTATTTATTAAAATTTAGTGCTGTAAAAAAATAAATAAAATTGCACATAAATGAAATGTCGAACGAAACATTGTGAAAGAAATTTGCAAATGAGAAAATTTTTCTGTTTTAACATCATTGCTTTTAGTTCTCTGCGTATTTCATAAAAATGATGCAATATTTTTAAAGGATTAATGATCAAATGTTTATTATATTAAGATATTTATTTGTAGTTGGGTTATACATCTCTTTTATCCAAGTTTAATACATTTTCTTCAACACTTTTGAAAAAAGTATTAATTCAAATTACTGTAGAATTAATTACAATAACACTGAAGATTTAACAGAAACAAAAAGCATTGAACACAATTATCAGTAAAATTAAAACATTTGCGACTGTAACACTTTGCCAAATATGTGATTGTTTGCATTTTTCTGCAACGGAACAATTTTAATTGTTAACATTAATCACCAAATCTTACATTCATCAAACACTTCCGTTACAAACGTAAGGTATTTTTTTAATTAGCTAAAATATAAAAGGATTTTTTTATTTTAGAATGTCAAATTTTGCTAACTTCCGTGAAATTGGTCGCAAAATTGTTTGTGTTGGACGAAACTATAGAGATCATGCACTGGAACTTGGAAATCCAATACCAAAGAAGCCAATGATATTTTTAAAATCTACCAATAGCTATGTAGCAGAAGGAAATCCAATTGTAATTCCTCCAGGTTGTCAAAATCTTCATCAAGAAGTTGAACTTGGTGTTGTAATTGGAAAGAAAGCAAAGAATATCAAAAAAGATGATTGGAAAGATTATGTTGCTGGATATACTGTTGCCTTAGATATGACGGCTCGTGATTTTCAAGATGAAGCAAAGAAAGCTGGCGCTCCATGGTTTTTATCCAAGTCATTTGATACTTCTTGTCCGGTTGCTGATTTTATTGATAAAAGTAAAATTTCTGATCCTCATGACTTGGAACTCTATTGCCTTATTAATGGTCAAGAAAAGCAACGTGAAAAAACAAATATTATGATATTCGATATTCCAACACTTATTGCTTATGTAACACAATTTGCAACCCTTGAACCTGGTGATTTATTACTTACTGGTACTCCTGCAGGTGTTTGTCGTGTTCAATCAGGTGATACAATTGAATTTGGATTAACTGGAATTTTAGATTCAAAGTTTTCTGTTCAATAATTTTGTTATTAGTATGTATGTTTTTTTATTAGTTAATAAATATATAGAAGTAATTAATTTTTACGAAAGACCATTCTTTTTAATTCTTTTGTTTGATGCTGATAATTTAAAAACGTAGAGAAAGGGAAAATGGCATGATTTAAAATTGATCAGCCCATATAAATTTGTACTTTGTTACGGTATTATTATGTTCACTGTCATTAAAATTTTTTTTTATTTTAAAACATAAAGCCATTTAAATTAAAATCAAAAAAGAAAGAAGGTAAAGAAAACCAAATATTAACTATCATATATAATTTTATAATCCGAAAGCTCCTGGCATATTGTTTCCACACCATTATTAGGAATAAAAAGTTGGCAATTGTTGAAAAGATTATGTGAATTGCTTTGTTGTTTCATAAATATTTTTACAAAAATAAATTTTTATGGAGTTTGTTCAAGTGGAGTTGCCTTTTGAATTGTAACATTTATTCCAAGATTACCATTTTCGGAGAATAATTGTGCTTGATTTGTATCAAAGCATAAGCAATCACTTTGTGAAATAGATGCTGCAACTCCTTCATGAATGCTACGAGGTGTACCTTCAAAGCTTAAGCGGCGACGACGAGATGAAAGTTCTAATCTAAAAACAAGTTACAGTATTAATTAAAAAATATAAAGTCATAAAAAAATTTATATACCGATAAATAAAATTTTCTGCTTCTTTCTTTGTACCAATTAATTGTACAACTGCATAAAACATTTGTTGATTATTATTTGATTGATGTTCAGATTTATCTTGTTTTTCCAAAACTAACATAAAGAAACAATTAAAGCAATTTTGCATCATTACCCAATCAACTGCACCAGGAAGTGTAATATCTGTTGCAAGGAATACAATATCTTCACCTTGTAAAGTTGTAATTGATTTGTGTTGTCTTACTAAATGATTCATAACTTCTGCCAACGATCCATGCCATTTACAGGCTGCACCAGGGCATGGACATGAGTATGGTCTAAAATTTGAATTTATTATTTCATTTTAATAAAATAAAATATTTTAATTACCTATGTTCACAAACTTCTTCATGTTCAGTTTTTTCTTGAGCTTGAAATTGTTTTGAACATCCAGAAGGAGCATATTTACATGGAAAAATTAATGTTTGGGCAATTCTTTCCATTGCCAAATTTCTGATTGATGGAACTGGTCCTCTACAGGATGGACAGCATGTAACTTTTGGACGACAATTACCACATACTAAATGCCCACTTGGACATTGTAAATATGGTGGAAGCATGTAATCCATACAAACTGGGCATTCAAAAGCTGATAACAATTCTGATGGAGTATTTGCAACTGTTGTTGATGCTGATGCACCCATCATAATTTGTGGTGCAACGGTTTGCGTTGCTGGAGCATTATTACTGTTCAAAACTTAAAAAACGAAAATGATTTTAAATTTTTCTAAAAACTGAAATAAAAGCAAACCTTGTGATGCGGCTTGAATTTTAGCTTGACCTCTAACATTATTTGATTGAACCATGGAAGGTGTTAAAGGTGGGGGAGAAGGAGGTGAATAAGATTTAACACTCATTTTTTTGTCGACCCAAAATACTGATAAAAAAAGTGTTTAAGATTTAATGCATTAAAATAGAAAAAAATATATAGCACGCAAAGTCAATGAATGAGTAATGCAAGTTTTTTATTTATTAAATGAGTACAAAAAACTGACACGGAATGAAAAAAATTCACATCTGTTTTAAACTGCTATAACGACAGAAAAGCAACATTCAAACAGCCGTTAAAATTTATTAAGGAATCCGGAATTGAAAAAAAAAAACAAAGCTAGAAATTGATTGGTTGCTGTGTTCGCTTTCTAGTCATTGCATATATTTTTTTTCACTCGGAGCATTAAAGCAAATAAATAAAAAAAAAGGAGAGGAGAGACGGAGGAATAGTTTTTTTTCTTTTTTTTTCTCCTCTTCCCAAACCAGGATATCTTTTTTCCGCTTTTATTGATTAAAATTAATACAACCGGGCAATTGCGATCACCAGTTCTAGTGGTCAAAATCAAAGCAGGAAAAAAGTGTATAGCAATATATAGTGAAAAATAAGTGCAACACACACATACACATAATCATCAAAGAAGAAAAAATTTGATGAATAAACGCACGCGTCTTGTGCGGAAAAAAAGTGTCGTCGTCAAAAATAAGCAGAAAAGGAAGAGACAGAATTCTGGTTTAAAAAAAGAGGAGTCAAAACACCTTTAATAATTTTTAAAAATTATTGTGTTTTTTCTTTTAAAAGTTCTAATGTAGATTTTTTATTAGCTCATTTAGAAGATTTGAGAGAATGCGTAAAAATGCCTCTGGAGGATGAAAAAAAGCTGAAATATATCATGCAAAAAATCCACGTTTTGATTTTATTTGATTTTTTGAAATTGCTTTTTTTATTTGTGCTTTGAGAAAAGATTCTGTCAAAATCAAATTGATGATGAGAAGGGAAAAAACGTATAAGTTTCTGCCTTTGTTCTCAAACAATAGAAAAATAAAATTGAAATTAATTTAAAATAATCAAATTAGAAGAGGGAAACAAAAATTTGAGTACTAAAAGATTAAAAATATTGCTTTGAATTAATTAATAAAAATTAAAAGTATACAAAAGTGCAAATTGGCTACAGTAATTTTAATCAAATTTTTAATAAAATGTATACATATTTTTGTTAAAAACAAAAATCAATGCTACAAACTATATGGAAAAAAGAAAAAGCTACAACAGCTAGACGATATGAGTAAAATGCTTATGAATCAAACACTTTTTTTTCTTTTCTTTTTTTATAAAATTTTTTGCAACAAAAAGCTAAAAACGTCGAAGAAGCATGCATAACCACTCGATCGAATGATTTTGTTCGGGAGGTTCTCGCACAGAACTTCTTCTTTTCTTTGCTTTAAGCTTAAAATAAGAAGAAAAAAAGCTATTTCAATTTTTTCGTTTTAAAGTTGCTTTTCAACTTTTTTTATATATCATCATCATTGCTTTTGCAAAAATGTTTCTTTAATGCAAAACATTGCATAATTATTTTATTTTCATTTTTAAAATTCTACATCTATCATCTTTCAAACTTTCTTTTTTTTTGAAAGTTTTACATTTTACAAAATGTTTTTTTTTTCTTTCTTTTTTGCATTCATCCGTCCCGTTATGCTTTATTGCTTTCTTTTTAGCTATATTTCTAAGCAATGCATTTTTTATTCATTTTACACTTTGACAATTTTTTTTAATAATTAACTATTTAAAGTAGCATGCCATTAATGGCAACGATTAATTTATTACTAATTCTAACATTCGAAATAATCTTGTTCTTTTACACTTTTCAATTTTTGTTTTACAAAGTAACGCTTTTTTATTATTAGCTTTAAAAATATATATCTTTTTTTCTTCTCTTTTTTTCCCAATGAGTCGTCGAATTTCTTGGCATATACATATATATATATTTCGTAGTTTCATAAATTATAGCACCTTCCATGAGAATATCTAATTGTCACCCCAAGAAGCTCAGTTTTATGTTGAGAAAAAATAATGTTTTTCTTCTTCTTTCTTTAATGTTTTCTATCCAATTAGTTACTAAAATTTAACGTGAATGAAGGAAAACAAGAAGCTTAAGAAAAATAGGAAAAGAATGAAGCATAAGAAAAAACTCAATTAAGTTTTTTCTTCTAAACTTTAAGAAAGAAATAAATGCTATAGCTTTAACAATTTTAAATACAGTATTTTACCGCGGCTCATTTTGAAGAGTGAAAAAATTTGTAGCTTTTTTTTGTCACATTTTTAAACCATTTTTAACCTTTAGTCCTTTTGTTGGCACATATGCACCTAATATTATGCATAGGCTCACTTTTTTTTATATATATTTCTGAAGGCCTTTTTTCAAAACTCGGTTCTGTTTTTTTTTGTGTTATCTACTTTGACAGCCATCCTGTTTTTTTAAGCGAATGTGAATGCTTCGTTTAAAGTTTTTTGTCGGTTGCAGGGCAGTGCTTAAGTCGGGTGGCGCGAGCTCAGAAGCCTATGGCATGTTCTCACCCTTTTTTTTCTTTCTTTTTTTATATATATGGCTTTTTTTTCTACGTTTACGGCACTGCGCACACTTCATTTTGGACACTTGCTGCATGTTCATTTTTTGCTACACTTGCTTTCCTGTTTTTTTTTAATATTATTTTTTTCCACTTTGTTTCACGTTTTTTATATGCTTATTTTCAATCTTATTTCCTTCTCTCTGTTTTTTTTAAACCAGAAGCCATATGCAAAATTTTCTTGTATTATTTTTTTTGGCAAAAGCTTTTCAAGTAAAGTAAATGGTTTTCTCTTTTTTTGCTGACATTGCATGGCAAAGTTTCTTTTTTTTCTTCCTTTTTCTTCAGCAGCCGCTTGTTTACGTGCTTTATCAAAGGTATTAAGTCCATTTTCTTTTTTTCTCGTTTGTGTTGTCATAAATAATTACTTAACTTCTTATGAGTAGTGTATTTCCTTTTATAGTTAGTTATTCTTCTATAAGCTCAAACCGCTTATTTTGATATTAATAAAAAAAATATTTTATCTTATCCTTGTAATAATCTTAAATTTTTGTTTATCACCATTTAAAATTAATGTTTTAAGGTGCAAAAAAAGTTCATTATTTTTTAATTTTTGATTACAAGAATTCATTTGAAATTACTAAATTTTTTTGTAAGCAAAATAAATTATTAAAAATTGAAATTCTTAAAACATTGTTACAGTAATCTGTAGATAAAATTAATCTTTTGCACTTTGTCGAAAATAAATTTCTTTAAATTTAACATAAATTTTTATTTTGCGTGTATGTTAATTTTATGCTTAAATGGATTGTAATAATAATTTGGAGTTATTCATCATCTATTTTTAGCAGAAAAGACATGATGCATTATGCAGATGTCAAAAATGGGCTTCTCGAACTTGCAAAAGAGTGTCAGGTATTATGGGAAGAGAATAAAGACACTCAAGCAAGATTTGTAAATTATTTATCTGAATTACAACGATATCAAATGGCAATTGGTCAGCTTGAAAATGAGGGAAAACTTGATCAAGCACAAAATTTTCGAAGTACTATGATGGAAAATCAAAAGCGGGCCAGTACCCTCTATGAACAACTTACTGAACGTCGAATGACACTTGTACGTTTAATTAAAATATCTGATTCATCCCTTCATGCTAATGAGAAAGAAACTAAATTTAGGTAAAGAAATTAAATGATGGTGTTCATTGTATTGTAAATTTACAGCAGCATTTAATTAATGATAGATTATTTGAATGGAAAAATCATCAAAAGTTATCACAAATTGGAGTACCATTTGATACTCGAGATATGGCATTAGATGATATTCAAATGGAATTTGAATTATTAGCTGAAACAAATTGGCAACTTCGAACATTTGCATGTTGGCAACTAGATTTATTAGGGCGAAGTCCACAATTATCAGATAATACGGCTCAATCACATATCACCAATTTAAAAACCGTACTTGATAGTTTAACAAAAATGTTATGCGTTTTGGTTTCACAAAGTTTTGTTGTTGCTGTACAGCCGGATCCAGTTCTAAAAACTCAACATAAATTTGTTGCAGAAGTTCGATTATTAATTGGTGATAAACTTGGAATTAAGCAACATCTTGTCAATACAAATGTTACGGTCAAAATTATTGCAGAAGAAGAAGCCCGAATGCTTAGTAATGGACAAATTAGTGAAAAGGATGTCAAAACTGTTGGAACAATTAGTAATGATTTTGAAAAATTAACCCATGATGAAAAAGGTCATATGGCTGCAAAATTTAATAATTCTGTAAGGGAAACATATCGTAAAGGGTTTTAAATATTTCAAAAACTTTAACAATTTTAGAAATTAACAAGAATTGCCCATCGAAAGCCACCACCAAAGGGAATGCAAACAGATTGCAAAAATCAACCTGTCCAAACTGCAACCGATCAAAAATATGCTTTACTTTTTCATATTACACCATTTCAACTTGGAAATCTTGGAAAATTTGATGTCTGGACTCTGTCATTACCTTTAATGGTTACCGTACATGGCTCACAAGATTGTGATGCACAAGGTGTAATATTATGGCAACGTGCCTTCGCAAAAGTTAATCGGTCACAAGCTGGTGAAGATGTTACAGCTGTTTCATGGAATGATATGGCTCATGTTCTTCAACATAAATTCTCTTTATTTACTGGTGCCCATCGAACTTTAAGTGATTCAGATTTACAATATCTCGCTGAAAAACTTATTGTCCCACAAAATGTTGACAATAAATTAATTACATTTCATCGTTTTGCAAAGGTTGTTATTAAATTAAATACAAATTACTTTTTCTTATAAAAAACGTGAATTTTAGCAAAATTTACGTGATGACGTTAGCTTTTCATTCTGGGAATGGTTCTTTTTGATTATGCAACTTATTAAACAAAAATTACTTAAATTTTGGGATGAAGGTTTGAAATATTTTGATTTTCTAAATATAAATTAAATTGAGTCTTATAGGCTGGCTTATTGGTTTTATTAGTAAGCATGATGCATCTTCAAGAATGCTGAATGCAATGCAACCAACATTTTTGTTACGGTTTAGTGATACTCAAACTGGAGCAGTCAGTATTGGATTTGTTTGTGAAGAAGATGGAATGAAAGGTAACAGAAAAAAATCATAATTAAAATAAAACAAGTTACAGTTCCATTCCATTTGGCTCCATTTACAATCAAAGATTTGGATCAGTTATCATTAGCTCAGCGAATTGCATCATGTCCACAATTAAGAGATATTAGGTAATTAAGCAATTATTACACTGCCTCTAAATTTGACAATGTTTTAGGTATCTTTATCCAGATATTGATAAGGAAGAAATGTTACGGTACTTTGATTCGGAGGACAGAACAAAATCTGAATCTCCAACCGGTTATATTCAATCTGAAATTGTTATGGTTGCAAAAACTGGGTATCAAAATTTTTAAAATGTATTTTTTAGTAATAAAGTGTTTTTAGGGGTGATTTTAGAAAAATTGGTTCTGTATTTAGTGGAGATTCTCCTTCACCAATGTCAAACAATGGAAAACTTGATTGGTCACCAGGTGAAGTTATTCCACATGCAAATTCAATGGATATGTAAGTATCACCACTATTAATATCAAAAACGAATCAATCAATTTTCAGGGATTACAATTCTGATGAACTTGTTTCAATGCTTTCTCAAAGTCAACTTGATTCAACAAATGTTGAATCCCTTCTTGGTGCTGGATTTCGACCTCAATTACCTAGTCAACCCCTTCAACAAGTTGATTTATCATTTATTGATCATACCTTTGCCAATCCATACAACATGTCCCATCATCCTGATCAACAACAATAAATAAATTCTATGAATCTTTCTTCTTTTCTTATTATTATTTCTTTTAACACCATCCCTGATCTCTTGCTAGTCTTTTACCTTTTTTTATAATACCAAATTTATTTCAATTTTTTATAATCTGAAAAATGTCTTGTATACCTTCAGAATCGAAAAAAATAGCCATCAAAAATCAACGAAAAAGTTTTAAAAAGTTTTTTTTATAAAAATTTTATTTGTGAGTGATTTAAAATTTTATTGTAGAAAAATAAATGAAAAATATGTGTTTTTTGCAAACAAAAAATATGCATGAAACAAACAAAAAAGCTTGAACATTGATTTAAAAAGGGAAAGGCTTAGGCAAAATTTGTCCCAATTCTGCATCAAGTGGTCAATGAAAACATGACAATAGAAAAAAAAGACATTAATTTTTTGAAAGTGAAAAAAACTTTCAATATTTTATCAATTGTGAATGATGAAAATGAAAGTGATATTTTTAATATTTTTTGTTTTTTGGATAAAAATTAAACTTGGATATTGCCAATATGGAGTTTATGGCGGAGTTCAATTTCAACGTAAGAATCAATTTTTTTCAGATAAAATTACGATATCTTTTTAGAGCCAACAGGTTATCAAAATTATCAACAACAACAACAAAATGTTGTACCTAATCGAGGATACGGTTACGGATATGGCCCTTACAGTAGTTATGGCCCAAATAATTATGTGAATTCTAATTATGGTAACTCACAGCAACCTAATCTTGGAAGTAAGTTTTTCTTCTGCTTTTTTATTGAGAAAGCATAATTTTTGCAGCTGTTTTGGGTGACGTTTCGTTAGCAATATTGCGATCCCTTGGTGAAATGTTAATGGGTCCAGAACCCGATCCATTTCCATATGGACCTGCAGGTTCAATTCCACTAAACAGAAATAATGGTCAAAATCAATTCGGTATTTCACAAAATTAATTTGTAAAATTATTATTCCATATTTATTATTCAAAGGTTACGGCGTTAATGCAGGTGTTTATGCTGGCACATATGGTAGTGGTCAAAATGTTGCAGGTCCATATAGTAATCGAAATAGTCATATTGGAAGCTCTTATAGCGGCTTCTCAGGATGGCCTGTTATACCATGGTTATCGATAATTTCGTTTTATTCAATTAATAACTAATGCATTAATTTAGGAATCCTCCATTCAATCCTTTTCCAATTTCAACAACAACCCCCGCTTCAACAACTTCTTCTACAACTACTACTACCATAACCCCATTAGTTGCTACCACTTTACTTCAAGATTTTCCATTAGCTAGTGTTGTTGAGTTACCATTGCTTGAAACGATAGAAAGCTAAAATAAATTGCTTATTAAAAATTAAAATTTTGACCGAAATCTGAACATTACAAACAAGTAAAAAATTTGCATGAAAAATTTAAATATTTGCCTCAGAATATTCTGGGTAAAATTTTCATATAATCTTTTACACATTTCGTATTTCTCACTTTTTCTAAATTTGTGCATGGATCAAATTTGCATTTTTTGCGAAAATAAGCAATTCAAAAATTGCTAAAAAACAAGAAAACGTTGATCGAATTCACAAAATAGATGATCTCTGTTTGCAAAACTGCTGGTTTCTTTATGAAATCCAGACTTGTTTGACAAAAACAATTATGCAACAAAAATATTTATATCTTTAATTAAACATATCTTTCAACGTTCGTTAAAGACGCAGATTTAACTGTTTTTGAACATTTCTTTTTGTTTCTTGATTTATGTTTTGCAATCAATCTGAGCTTTGAGACGTAATAAAACAAGTTTTGTATCCAGTTTCAAGATTTATAAAAATTTTGAGAAAAAAACATCTTTACGATGGAATAAATGTTTATTGCATTTTTTTGTTTCAAGGACATGAAAATAAAAGACGGATTCCATGGCCTAGATTTATAACACATTTCTTCTTCGAAAAACATTTGTGCTGCTTTTTTGAAGTGAAATGTTTTTTGTAGGTCAAAAAGGTTCCAAGGATTCTAAAAAAGGGGGAAAAGAAAAGATAACGGATGGTCAAAAGTTGGGTTGTAAAAGAACTTTATCGACTCGTTTTTTTCGTGAAATAGTTTTTTTTGATTGTTAACTTTTTTTAATATTTTAGAGATGATATCATTGTTCATTCTGCTTTCTTTATCCGTTTTGGATTGTAAGGCCCAAATTCTGAGCAATGTAAGAAATTGAAATTTAATTTTTGGAAACTTTAATACATTTTTAAAGGTACTTCCAAATGATAATTCTTCTTCTTCCCTTTCAATAATGATTGATTCAAGCACAAATGAAGAAATGATTCGGCAATGTAATTGTATAGAAGAAGCAGAATGCACGGATCAAATGAAGAATCAAGTAATGGAATGTTTGGAACCATGTTGGCAAAAATTTGATAAGGTGAGATTACTGTAATATATCTCGCTAATTTACTGTAATTTATTAAATTTTAAAATTTCTCTTTGTTTCAATGAAATTCTAAATTTTAGCTTACCAAAGAACCCTTAAAATTAAAACATTGCTTTGAAGGTCAACGAAATTTTATGGGAAAGTTTTTAGATTGTTTTGGAGAAAATATTAATGGGTAATTATTGTAAAAGACTTTTTTAATTCTTTTGTTCTAATTTTACAGATGCACTCCAACAAATACTACAAATTTAATTCCAAAAACAAGCATTTCAAAGTATTTTCAAGCAGCAATTACAAAAATAAAAAATGCTCCAAATGCTTTTGGGGGTCCATTGACGACTTCTCTTCGACAGCTTCTGGACACTTCTGCTATTTTTGCACAATGTGTTCATAAATGTTTTCTTGCAAAAAATTCAAATGGTTTTTGTTTTGATCAAAAAAAGTTTGATTTCAAAAGATTTAATAATAAATTAATATGAGATTACAGATGTCAACCATTGATTTCGGATTCCTCTGCCAAGAAGTCAATGCAAACATGCGTAAGAAAATTGCGGTGGAAGCAAGTAGCTGGAGAAACATGTGACTGTGTCGTTGATAGTGGAGTTGTGCAAGTTTCATCTTTCTATTTTCAAAAATTAGTAAAGCAATTTTAGAAGTCTCAAAAGTTATTGTCCGATTTTAAAGTTGATGGCAAAAAAATCACAACGTCGAACAGAATTTCAAAATAAAATATAAAGTTTTCCACTGCAGTAATATTTATTGTTTCTATTGTGATAACATGAAAATAAAATAAAAACAAACATAACAAATCTATGTAGAAAGCATAGATTTCTATAACTCAAAAATTAGCAACCGAAACGATTACGGTATCAACAAGTCATATGAAAACATTGTTAAAAATCAAACCAATAAATAATTTATTGAAAGCAACACAAATCATAGATAAAGCAAGAAACACAAAAAAATGAACATTAGCATTGAAGATAATAACTGATAAAGAAAAAAGATTTACTTATAACCACCAACAGATTTGCCAAGATCATAAGTTTTGAATGGTCGAGTAACCATTGGACGAAGTTGTGGACGATCTTCACGAAGTTCTTTAGGCAAGGGAAATTTGATTGCCATTGCTTTCATTTTGTCGGCATTTGCGAGTTCACCTTCAGTTATACCAATTGGTCCAAGACGAGCATTGAAAAGGAGACGATTGCTGACAACATTTCTCAAAGCAACATCAACCAAGAACTAAAAAATTTTAGTGAATGATAGAGATAGAAAAAGCAAACACTCACTTCAGGTTGATCTCCAATCATTTTATAAAGATAACGATCATATGTAGGAATGATGGTAGCTTCAACATCAGCAATTCCAGCATCTTGATCAACTTCAACAATGGTAACATCATACCAAGAACCAAGAGAATGATCGACACCGTATGGAGCACGAAGAATCAAAAAATGGATGAGTGGGCAATAAAATTCATTATTGCCAATATAGATTCCTTGATATGTCTATAAAAATTTGACAAATTACCTTTTTACAAACAATACTGTAACCAACCTCTTGCTTCAAATCAACTTCTGAGCTTTCATAGACTCTGTGAACTTCAAGAGCAGTGTATGCTCTTTCATCTGGATCGACATAACCAAAGTCAGCAACAACTTTTGAATTTGAATTACCACTATAAAATTGTACCATCTGACCATACTTATCGAAGATGAGACCATAATCACGATATGTAAAGTAACCAGGACAATCATCAAGTGGCGAAAGAGCAGCTTTATGCTAAAATAATAACAGAGATAGAAGAAGTCCAAAAGAAAGAAGAAAAAACATACGAAATAATCCGGAGTAAGAGTTGCTTGAAGTTCATTACCAGGACGAATTGTTGCATCATAAACGATATATCGATTCAAGACATCATTGAAGCGAACATCAACTGTAAGAGCCATATGAGGTTTAATTTCAGCAGCATTATTCTTCAAAAGAGAATTAATCTTATTGAATGCCAAAGAAATTTTCCATCGAGGACGTTCAGGAACATAAATCATGTTGCCAGTAAGAGCAAAAGCTTTTATTCCAGGAAGATTCTAAAAATATATAAAGATAAGCATTGGCAAACAAAACAGAAAAAACAAACATTTTCCCTTTCAGCATTGATATTGGCCATAAATGGATCATTGACTTGATATGCAGGTTGAGCAAGCTTGAACCACGGCTGAAATATATCAAACTTTTAAAAAAAGTTATTAGAAAAATCAAAAAACTTACAGCTTTATAGCAAAGACCAAAACGTTCAGGATTAACTTGTTCAAGAGAATGAACTTTGTATGTCAATGGAAAGATTCTTGGATGCTCAAGGTCAAGATTACCACTTGGGGTAAAATTGAATTGAAGAAAGCAATCAAAGGGAACATTTTCCAAGAGAACTTTGGGAAGGACATCTTCATTGTAGGGAACAAGCCCACCAGCAAGTTCACTATAGCATTGACGAGGATTGCTGCGTGAAAAAACGCAAACATCACGAACCTAAAAATGACATATATAATAAGCATAAAGAATATATATATACTAAAAACTTACAACAAAAACATTATTGCCCATGTTAAAGCATTCCCATTTCTTTTGATTACGAGCAATCTTTTGAGTAACAAGATTATTGGCATCAGCTTCAAAGTTAACATTTTCAAAGACTTCATATGGTCTTTCATCCTTGTAAAATTGAGAACGAGTCTCAGGATCTTGGCGGGTTTTGAAGCATGTTCGAAGAGAGTAGACACAAGTATGAGTTGTAAAGTCAGCAATTGTGTGAACCTTTCTATCATTTTTGTTCCAGAGGCATTCAACGATCACACCATTTCTGGTATTCTTTTCACCTTTGAAGAGGCATAATTCACGAGAGCCTTTCATTGCGAGCATGCTGAAAATGAAACTTGCTAGTTAATTAATTAACTGAATTATACACGCAAAAAAGTATTCACGATTCGCAAGGAAAAAGAAAAACAAATTTAAAAGAGGAAAATCAGGATTTAAAGGAAAGCAAATTGAATGAATATTCAGAGTTTAATAAATAATGGGATGTAAGCCAGAAAAAATACGTAAACAAGGAAAAACAACAGCGTCAAAAACCAACAAATGTTGCAAAAAGAAGCGACAAGAAAGAAAAAAGTTGAAAAAGATTTTGCAAAAAATGCTTCACTGCAGCAGCCCACCGTATATTTTACAAGCTTTCGTGTCGAGAACACATTCTTTTTCGCAATTGCTTGAACGTTCCAAAAAATAAAAAACAAAAACGTAAACAATAATTTTAGTTTGTTTTTAATCAATTATAATTCTGTTAATTTTTTTAGAATTCAAACTTTTTGTTACCCGCGCGTAACAAAAAGTTGTGGCCACTCGATTCATTTTGATGAGTAGATTCGATAGAGTAAAAAAACAAAAAAACGAAAAAAGGAAAAATTGTATTCTTCATCACAATAATCTAGTGAGCAGAATAAAAATATTTAATTACTCAATATAAGTAAAAAAATTAATCAACACCAAGACATAGAGATAAGAATATATCATTATTTCAGACTCTGAAAGCTATACCTCGGAAACTATAATAAATAGATGAGATACATAAGTTTAGATTAAACAAATTGAAAAACAAAAAGTGTTGTGTTTTATTAAAAGCTAAAGAGAAATCATCATTGAATTTCATCGATCAGAATATTCCTACACTGCATGCCGCGGCATTTAAAATTTAAAAAATTTACACAAAAATATAAAAATTTTGGGGTTGTCGATGAAACATATTTTGACGGAGATTTGCTGTCAACGGTATGTTGGCAACTCTGACTGGGAAGTGAACCCCGCGGCCAGATCCAGGTTTATCGACACAGTAAGAATTTTGATTAAGAAGAGGGGAGAACAGATTCGTTCGCAATTGTTTGATCGTTCGAGAAAATCAAAAATAAAAACATACACGATGTTTTTTGTATGTTTTTGGTTACAAAAAACTCTATCATTTCAGAATTCAGAGTTACATAACTTTGGTGTAACTTGATTCATTTTCAGATGTTGTTTTTCTCAAAGAAAAAGTTTTTATCAACTCACCAGAGAAAAAATTACTGTAGATTTATCCACTGAAAACCTATGGTAATCTTTTTTTCATTTTTAAAGCATTTTAAATGTGAATTTTCTTTTTCGTAAACCGTGAAGTATTTCTACGAAAAATACTTTAATTCAAGAGAAAGATAATTTTTTTATGGTTAAAAAAGTCATTCAACAATTATACAAATGTTTTTTTTTCAAATTTTAAAAGTCCAACTAAAACAAAGTTTTCCACCGCAGTAATATTTATTGTTTCTATTGTGATAACATGAAAATAAAATAAAAACAAACATAACAAATCTATGTACAAAGCATAGCCAGTAGCAAGTCTAACAGATAGCTACAAAATATCAAAATTTTCTTCAGGAGTTAATGGTCAATTCCGCAAAAAAACATAGTCGTTCGATTATCCAGTCCATTTTGTGCCGTTTAAATCATTAAAATCATTTGGAGTACAGTGTTCACGATTTCGTATTCGAGACATCACTCAAAATGGGAACTTGAGGATTTACACGATTATTTCCAGATTTCAACATTCCAACAATTTCATGAGTTTCACGATCTTTGGTTTCAGGTAGCTCTGCATAAATGTAAACAAGTGCAATTGCTGATGGAAGAATGAACAATGGAATGAAAGTTGAAGGTCCAATAAGCTAAAAAAACAGTAAAAATTAAAATTAGTGAAAAATGAAGTAATAAATTAACAAACCTCATACAGTGGTAAAGTTGAAAAGTTAGTTAAGACAACGAAAAAGCTATTGAGTGAGAAGACAACACAATAAATGCTTGAACGATGTTGCAAAGGAACAAGTTCAGGTCCAATGAAATATGAGATTGGTCCAACAGCTAGCCTAAAACATAAATGACATAAAAAATTTTAATTTCATATTGTACTCACCCATAGCACACAATATAACCAACAAGTCCACACAATGCAGCATACTTGAACCATGAAACTTGTTCAATAAAACAAGCAGCACCAACAAAAAGACACAAAGAAAGAACTGAGCCAATGCCAAAAACCATCAAAAGTGTCCATCGCCCGATTTTCTTTAAAAGAAAAGTCGCAATAATACATGAGATGGTTAATGCGATCATAAGGCCAGACGATGAATACTGAGCAATTTGACTAAAAACGATTATTATGAAACAGCTGATACAATTATAAAAAAGCCTACGTTGGAATTTGGAGCAAAAGCAAGAAATGAGTTGATGATTGAAGGATGGGATAAAATGGAAGAGTTAAGCATGTAACGGTAAAAGCAAGAAGCAATGCTTTACGAAGATACGGTACTGTAATGAGATCAAAGAGATTTCCATTTGCAGTTGGTTCATTTTTGGCTTCACAAAGATAATCATCCAAAATGATGTCATTTTCTGCTTTTGCACCTTGATAAAAATTTAATGATTCCATGGCAGCTTTACGATCTTGCCTAAAAAATATTGATAAGTATCAAACTAAAAAACTTAAAAAAAAAAAACACTTACTTTGTAATCATCAAGAATTTTGGAGTTTCAGGAAGGTAAATGAGAAATCCGAGAGCAAAAATTCCAGGGATGACGGGAACAAACATGAGAGCAGTTAAAGAATGGCCCAATACATCTTTAATTCCAAGGATCATTCCAAGTAAAGCCATAACAGAATACCCAGTTGCAAAAAGTGAACTTAGAACTCCACGAATTTCTGGGGGAGAAGCTTCTTGAAGATACAAAATTAGAACGGCATCACTCATTGGAGAAAACATTGAAGCAAGAACTCGACCAAAGATTAAGACTTCTGGATATGGAATAAGAGTGGAGGTGGCTTGAATGGCACAGGCAATTGTCATCATTGCAATGGATAAGATATAAGCGGCTTAAATAATTATTTTTTCATTAATTTTAGCAGCTCAATATTAAGCAACTTACGTTTACGACCATATTTGTCAGTGATGTAAGGTGAAAATAATGCACCAAGAACTTGTCCAGCATACCAGCAGCTGTTAATAACAGATCGAAGAAGAGATACATCAGAATGATCAAGATCAGATCCACGTTCAGCATAACTGTCATTGAGATAAATATTGACTTGTTGAACAGCAGTATTTACACTGGTATGAGTAAAAGCGGATGGAAAGTTAGTAATGCAAGAGAGGAGACATCCAATGAGGAAAAGCTTGACCAACTTAGTCATTTTCGTGCAGCGTAGCGCGGCATATGGAAATTCACCATTGCCGACTAGCTTGTTGGCCATTCCTCTCTTACAGATTTTTGAGCTGAAAAAATGCAGATATTAAATAAAATATACATATATACGAAAAATCGAAAGATAAATATCAGCAACAACAAATCACGAGAAAAAGATAGAAAATCATGAGTTTTTATTCTAAATTTTTTCGAAGAATATTCATAAACCGCTGCTGCTGCCGCCGCTCGAGCTCAGTGCCTTTTGAGTAGAATGCACCCAAAATGGAATAGCCGTTATCTTTTTATATTAATGAAGAAGAAGAAAAGTTGGCCTTCGACCAGCTGACCATCGCAAAAGTAAAGGGGGTTGGGCGTGATGAGTGCAATGAAATGAACATGAACGATTTAAAGAAAATAATGGCAAAAAAAATTGAACCATCAACATATTTATATTTGAATTGATATAGTTTTTCTCTGCCAATCAAAAGAATTGTGTGTAGATTGAATATATGACTCTTGTGACAAACAGAAATACAAAAGTGCTATGAATGAACAAATTTGCAGCAAATAAAAATAGAAAAAATGTACAAATGACTTTTTAAAAAAAGTATGGCAAAAAAAATATGAAATAATATTGATGAAGAAATAAAATGCCGATCAACAGAAAAAAATGATGATAGTTTTTGGCAATGACAGCAAGCTTGCTATTTTTTTTGTCTCAATTACATTTTACAAAAAAAAAACGTTGGCGCGAGATGGAAAAGAAAAAGAACAATGCTTTTTACAAATGAAAGTCACTCTCAAATCTTTTTTTCTTTCGATGAAAAAAAAAGAAAAAGAAAGAACGTTTTTTGTTTTGTGTGTTTTTATCAAAATTAATTTTAATCAAAAATCCAAAAGTTTTTACTTTTATTTTTGTTTTGTTGTTCAAAATTCTAAAATTTGCTCTTTTCATCTCTATTTAAAAAAAAGGAGATATAAAAAAGGGTGACGACAGTATGTTGCAAGACTGCCAGCGGCATTCATAATTTTTTTTTCTGTTAGGAATTTGAGATTGACGTCGTTATTTTATATTGTTTAGATGAATAACCGATAACTCATAAAAATGAAAATCGCGAAAAATCTATATTCATATTTCATATTCATGTGTATACATCAACACTAGAATTTTCTATATCTCTTTTCTTCTTTTTTTTTGTTGTTGATAAGTTTCGATAAAGGGCAATCACGGCCAAATGCGCAAATTTCTACGACATTTTCTTCGACAGACACATGACTGACTGACCGAACGGGTTTAATACTAAAAAAGGGATCCCCCGAACTTAATGATAAATTCATTTAAAAAAGTAAAGATTAAAAAATCAAAATTAATTTTTGCAAAAACGTTTATTTTTATTTACAAATTTACAAATTCAATAAAAATTGGAAAGGCTTATTGGGATTGATTGAAAGCATCAGAAGAAGAAAAAATTGGCTAAGGAAAAAGAGATCAAAAATTAACAAAAGATAAAAAGCAATATACAAAAGTAGTTTTTTTATACATGAATGCGACACCGGAGAAAATTTTGAGCATATTTAAATTACCAAATTGACCATTTCTTTTTTCGCATAAGTTTAAGAGATTTTAACTTTCCGGTACAGATACAACATGGCATTCCAGTTGCTGTTACCATGCATGTCATTTCATCGTTTTCATAATCTTCACAATCAAGTAATTCAATGTGTTCACAACGTGCTGAAAATTGAAGAAATCCTATTTTTATGTATTTTTCATAAGACATATATTTTTTTGTCGTTTATATTTTTGCGTTTTTCTCGTTTTTTATTATTTGAAAGGTTATTCTCGATTTTTATCATCATCAATAATAACCCATATATTTATGCATATTTTTTTCTCGTTTTATTTTAATGTTTGTTTGCAAACCTGTCTCAATCACAGCATTAGATATTGAACGTCTTTGAACACGACGATGTTTGCCATTTTCATGTGCTGCTGCTGCATCACCACCATCAACAGCAGCAGCAGGAGGAGAAGAGGTACTATCAACATTTAAATCGTGTGTTCTTTGGCTTTTTTTCTGCTGCACTCGGTACAAATAATGTACTTCAGAGTTAAGTTCATTTGCACTCATTGCACTGGTTGCTCCATTTTCTTGTTGTTGCTGAATTTTCTTTGTCATAAATTGTTCAATTGTTTCTCGTTTAGATCTAAAAAAGAGATTAATTTTATCTTTAAGGGGTCTTTAGATTTTAGGGAAAATTTTCACACCTTTCATTGTTGAATCTAGGATAATATTCAAAATTTATAACTTTTGCAGAACATCTGTCAACACATAATGACAAAAATATAATTGAAAGACAAATAAAAAAGAAGGAATACACTGAAAAAAAAAGGATTACGGTAGGTTTAAAGACTATTACAGAAGGTTTAAAACTTACTTTGGAATTTTATTAGCATCTTCAGTTTTGAAAAAAAAGAATATTAATAAAAGCTAGCGTGAAATCTATTTATTTAAAAATTTATTTTGAAATTTAAATATTAAAATATATTTTTTAATCTCGCAACAATATGAGCATACCTAAAAAAGAATAACAATGATTAAAATAAAAAAGGAACTTTTTTTCAAAATTGAACATTATACACGAACAATTAATTCCGTAATAACCACAAGACAAAAATTTAAAACAAAAGCATTTTGATTTCCTTTGTTTTGAAAGCTTTTGTTAACACTTTTTTCTTCACGATCATTGGGGGGTCAATATGAGTAAACCGGTTAAAGTCCTCAAATCACTTCCACTACTACCCATCATTCGCACCTTTTTTTTCCTTCAGCAAGAAAAAGCAAAAGTGGAACAACAATAGACATTAATAAACGAGAGAGAAGAAGAAGAAAAGCTATATAGTTTTTTGAACATTATGATTTATATATCTTAATTATTCATTCTTTTTGTATCTGAGCTCAATCGAGGAAAAATTAAAAATTTTGTTGTTGTATTTATAGCAGTGTTTTTTTTCTCTTCTTCGATCACAGAAATCCTCCTCTTCAGCTTCTTATTTTCCCGATTTGCATTCAACTCACGCATCCTTCGTGTAAAAAAAATACGTGAAATGATTTTTTAAAGAAAGGAAAAAAACCGTTCCCGAAAATAACCAAAAACGAAACATCAACTTCTTTTTTTATAATTATTATTTGTATTTCAATTCGCAGAAGTGATTCGCATCTTTTTTTTTCAATCTATCTATCCCATCGATGGATAAGGGTCAATTTTTTAAGGAAAAAATCTTAAACAAATAAAGGCTTCTTCTTGTTTTTTTTTTCAACCCATAGCTTCATCATCGATGGTTATAACTGATACACGTACGGTTCAAATTGCGACCATTACTGCCGCTGATGTTATTGCTTGTTGTTGTCTTGCTTCTTAAAAATTGAGAGGGAGGAGGACATCTTCTTTTGTGCAATTAAAAATTAAAAGTAACACAAACAAATAAAAATCTTGTAAAGGTTTTTTTGTTACGTGAGATCACGTCTATAAGTAAAAAGTAAGCAAACTAAATGAAAGTGGTCAGCTGATTTTTATTTTGCAAAAATCAAAAAAGAAAAAATAAACTTTATGGGATACTGTAGACCAAATGAAAAAATAATTAACCAAAAAAATCGGCAGCCTAACACAAATGACCAACAACAACAATAACTAAATTTGGAAGGATAATGATTCATATATATATATATATATATACAGTAAAAAAACAGATCAAAACAAGATTACGCCAAGAAAGAGATGTTTTCAAGTTGAACTTTTAAAAGTAAATAAACAAGCATATATTTATAATTTGACGTAATAGTGTCAAAGAAGTGACTTACAAGGTTTCATACAATTGTTTTGTTTCAAAATACAACAGAAAGTGATATTTTGAAGTTTGTGACGATATCCTTTTAAACAAAAAATCAGAAGCAAATAAAAGCAACTGCTTACGAAATATGGGCTTACAAGGATTTTAAAAAAAGTGATTTAACATATCCAAGAAAAATTTAATTTTAAAAAATTATTCGACCTTTACGAAATTTCAAATGTTTTTTCAGCTTATTATAAAAAAGTAATGTTTTTATATGCTTATTCGTAATAAAAAGTTTACTTTGCGGAGTCACAAAAACACGGAATGCAATGACTAATTGCAATGCGCAAAATGCGTTTAAAATCTTTTTTGTGTTATTTTTTTATACTTGCAAAAATAAAACAATAAAAAAGAACAAACTAAAAAACAGCACAAAAAATCCTTAAAATAAAATAACGTCAATTTTTTTTGATGAAGAAAAAGCAGACAATAGAAACTTTTCGTGAAAAATAGGTGCTTTAGTTAATAATATTCTAATTATTTTTGGTTCAACAAAACTTTTAATATTGATAATTTATTTAATAAAACAATAACAAAATTATTATAGTTTTCTTTGCAACCCTGCAAACGGCTTCTCCTTCTGACAATATTAACTTTTACAAACTTTAAAGATAATTATGTTTTTTTTATCTCTTTGTTTTTATATTTAAAAACAACATCAAAATTTGTAGAAAAATAAGTCAAAAACATTTTTTTGCAACAGTTGAGCTCATTGAATTTTCGTTATTTTTTTAAAGAAGGGCGTGTACATCACCATCATCAACCATCTGTGACACTGTATTTTGCTTCTTCATGAGATTTTTTGATGTCAAAGGTTAATATTGCAACTGAAAAAAAGTTGAAAGTTGAATAACTTTTAAAAAAATGTGCAAACAAAGTTCAAAGAGCTATTAATAGACGACAACGTTCTTCTTTTTTTATATGAATCAAAAGGTTTATTAACACAAAAAAAGAAATCTTAAAAATCTCTTATTTTTTTGTTTGAAAAGTTTAAACAAATAATTGTTTTAAAAAGTCAAAGAATTGAATATTGTTTCAAAGCCTTTTTTCCTCTCTCTCTCGCTTCAGACAATAGACGACAATCATGGATAGCCGGTTTTTTTCGGTGATTGCAAATAGCTTTGAGACTCGGGAAAAAATATTTCTGTGCTTTATTTTATTCTTTCTTTTTTTGATTTTCTTTTTTTTCTGTTGATTCTATTAATAACTCACGTATCACCCGGAAATAGTGAGCAAACAAAGAAACATTTATTTTTTAACCTTAAATTTGTGTATTTTTGTTTCTTTTTTTTGCTTTTGCTTTTTAAAAAATAATGAATTAAAACAAAACAAAAACAATGCAAAAAAATATTATAGAATTGAAAAAAGTCCAAAATCATCTTTTTTAGTATTTTCATTTTTATTGAAAAAGGAAGAAAAGCAAAAAAAAGAAAGAAAGATGGGAGAAATATACCGTAGTAATTTGATATGAGAAATAAAATGTTAAGTGGGCTTCCTTCACACCTTAAGAGGGTCAACGGCAATAATGGTGGTGTTGTTGACAGTTGGGAGAATTTTTTATAAGGAAATAACAAGGGCTTGTTGCGGTTCATTTTACTTTGATTTATTTTATAAAACTAAAATATGTATTTTATTTTATTGACATCTCTACCTTTTCTGATAATTTTTGCTGTTTTTGCAAATTTTGAAGCTCTCGCGATCACCGAGGAAATCTCAAATTGTACTGATAAAAGTCCATATTGTAATAAAAATGATTGTATTACTCGACCTGGTTATGCAATTGAATATTGTCGTAAAACATGTGGAAACTGTCAAGGTTTGATCCATATTTTTAAGTTTTTTAGACATTTAAACTTTCAGCTTTTTGCCAAGAATCTCAATATGTTTCTTGTAACATTACTGCGAAAGCAGATTGTGAATTTATGCTTCGAGATTATTGTCCTATTATGTGTGGAATTTGTCGTCCAATGAAGAAAAAGCGTCCGAAAGTTGCTTCATTATCAACAACTACAACAATTTTGCCATCCCTTTCAACTCTTGATGATCGAAATACTACAGTTACGACAGATGGAAAAATTACTTCCAGCCCAATCAAAACAAAGCCATTACCTCAAAATAACACTCTGACATTCCTTGAAAGCCCTTTTAATGACAATTATGTTATTCCGCCACCAATGACCGCTTCAACTTTACCGTTAGAAAGTAGTAGAAATAATTTTTTGAATGTTCGGTAAATATTTTTCATAAACCTAAGTTTTAATTATTAATCAATGTTAAGACGATCAGATTATCATGAAAGGCCAAGCCGTCCAAGAGCTTATTCTGTTTATAACAGTGGAAAACCTCAACAACCTAATTCATCAACAGAAAAAGTAAATATTAAAGCTGTACCCTTAATTACAAATTTCAAAAATCAAATAATTATTCCACCTCGAATCAGAAAGACCCAACCTCAAAATGCCAGAGGTTTATTTTTTTTCTTATTATTCTTTCAATAAATTTTTAATTTAGTACCGTATGCCTATAATTCAATTCAACCTCGACCTCAGCCTTATCCTGTTCCGCTACCATATCCTCAACCTATAAATCAAATGACAACACTATATCCACCATATCCAATAAATTATGGAAATTTTGGTTACTTAAGAATGACTGAACCCCAACCACTTGCACCACCTATTGAACCCCAACCTATTACACTTTTGTCGTCTGAACTTTATCAGCCATCGCCAATGATGGCCTATCCAATGCCAATGCAACCTTCACCTCCAATTTCGAATTACATATCACCCTACAGTCGAAATTATGTAAATCAAAGAAGGGCACAACCAACACCAACAACACAAAGTCCTCCATTTTTTACTGATTATGATGTTATTGATACTGATGCTGGAAATCTTCAAGAACCATATTACTCTGAAGAAGTCACGAATCCTCCTCCTCCTCCAAAAGTGACAACTGAAAAACCAAAGAAGAATACACTTAAAAATGCTGTAGCAATTGCGGATTTGGTTACTTTATTAGGTTTTGCTTAAATGTCCTTTTTAAACATTCTTTAATTATTAAAAGGTTTAAGGATGTCGAGATCGTGATCCAATTGTTTGCTCAAAAGTAACTGAAGAATCATGTCGAGCTCGACCAGGATTTTATTTTAAACTTTGTCCAGTAAAATGTAAAAATTGCAATGGCCTAGCTTGTGTTGACTCAAACAAAATTGATTGTTCTGATTTACAACAACGTGGCGGTTGCCGTTTACCAATGGCACAAGAATATTGCCCAAAAACGTGTAATACATGTCCAACCCCACATTTTATTGCTGAGCAACAATCAATTTGTAAAGATGAATTAGAAACATGCGAACAACTTGTTGAAAGTGGTGTCTGTGAACATCCTTTCAGTAAACCAACAATGCGATTATACTGTGCTAAAAGTTGTGGATTTTGTAAATCTTCACAATTTTATATGAATGACTATTTTGATATTCCAAAATCGTTTAATATTTATCCAACAACAGGAACAGAGTTTTGATTGTGTGTGTTTTTTTTAAATCGTTGTTGTATGAATTTTTGTTTCCACAGTTTCTGAATTTCATAAATAAATAAAAGCATAAACTAAGCAACAAAAAAATGCAAATATCATTCATACATTAAATTTGAAATCTTTTCACTTCCATTTTTTAAAACGAAAACATTTTTTTTTGGGATTCTGTGAAATGGGTTTATTAACTTTGGGTAAAAATTATCTTTATTGGACTTTTAGTTTTGCGAGTAAGTTGATATACTTTTCTAAATGGATAATGATTAAAAAATTAAAATTTACAGTTGCTGGACATTTGGTTCATAGAAAAAGTAAAATATGGAGAGCATTTTGGGGTGTATTATTTGTTGCAACGATTACTGCATTCTTTCTTCATTCTGCTTCTACACTTATTGAATATTTAGCATATGAAAAAACTACAGTAATTCGGGTAAGTTGAAATGCACATTCTTAAATAAATTTATCAATTTTAGCTGTATTCAGCATCAAGTGCACCATTTCCTGCAGTAACAATTTGCAATTTAAATCCATTTAAAAATTCTGCAGTTAATCAATCACAAGCTTTATCGAATTTGGTAAGTAAATTTATACTCTTTTTTTTTAAAATTTAAATGATCGATTCAGATAAGTGCATACAAATATACTTTGGATAAAAAAGGTAGTGCATCGGACCCAACTTCGGTGTCATTTGCTAGAAAGAAAAGAGCTCCTCCATGTGATAAAACACAACAGGCATCTGTAAAAGCTCCATCGCGACCAACAAAACAAAATTATGTCATCGAAGGATATAACTGTGGAACAACTTATAATTTAAAATATCAACGTAAGGATTAGATCCTTTAAATCTCTACTAACATTTGAAATAATTTAGTTTGTGGAAAACCAGATTTGACAATAACTTTGTCAAATATAAGTGCAATAAATTATCAAGCTTACAATCAAGATATGGATAAAGGTGTTTATCTCTGTTTTCATGATTTATTTTGTAATAATTTCTGTAATACATGGGATAGCGGATTAGATGCTTTGACAAATTTAACCCAATGTGCACAAGATAATTTTAATTACCCTCCTTCTACAGATGGCTTTAATTTTATGGCTTTAATAGCAGAGAGTTATTCATCTTATTGCAATCTCACGGATAAAGGATGTAAGCTTGGACTTTATACAAAGAAAAGTGCAACGTATCCTGGATATTACTGGTACAAAGATTGTTACGTTGGTCAATATTTTGGATATAATGCTAATCTTTTAACAATGTTTATGGATGGTTTGTTTAAAACGATAAAAAACATAAAAGTAATCTTTATTTCAGGTTGTGATAATACAACAGTATATGAATTAAATACTTATCTAGTCAATACTTGTACAGGATATATTAAAAACATTTCCGATGCACTTTCTGATACATTGGATGAAACAGATTGTGGCACGATTTGTGGTTTAACATGTCCATACAGTGGCACAAACTTATGCTTTTATAATCAACAAAATTTATGCGCATTTTACAAAAAATGTACCACTACAGGAACTACAACAATTTCTCAAAGCACAACAAAACAGATTTCTGCCTCAGCAACTACAAAAAAACAAAGCACAACTTCAACAAGTAGCACCACATTAACATCAAAATCATCCACTGCTAATTCCGCAATGTCAAACATAGCAAGTTCGACCGGCATTGCGAAATCTACCGTGGAAACAACAACAGCTTCAACCTCTTCAACTGATGATACAACAACGACAACAAATTTCGGAACTTCAACAAATTCAAATACTCAATCAACAGAAACTCCAACTTCGTCTGAATCAACCACATCATCGACTACCGAAACGTCGACAACAGATTTAGATTCAACAACTAAATCGACATTGTTAAACGATGACAGTACAACTTCAGATTATGATTCCTCCACATCTTCATCATCCACAACAACAACAACAACTGATCCTATAACTACTTCTTCAACTACAGCGGTGGATACAAAGAGCACTGTTGTTTCGAGTATTAAAACATCACCATTCTCATCTTCAACATATTCTTCAACTCGTCTAACCACACAATCGACCTCAAAAACACCAACGCCATCGTCATCTCGAACTTCAGAATTTGCATCACAAAGTACTAAAAAATCAACGACCGCAATTTCTAGCACCTCTCCAAATTTATCAACGAAATCAACAACAGTAACAACTACAATCACTAATAAATGGCCAAATGTACCTTCAACAAAATATACAACTGTGAATTCCCAGGCAACTTCAGTAACATCGAGCACACAATCACCGTTATCAAAAACGACAACAAATTCATCTCCAGTAACAAATAAACCCCCGTCTACTTCAACCAGTACAACAACAACAACAGTAACAATGTCAAAGTTAGCAAACACTTTACCACTTGATCAAGAAATTGTAACGTCAGAAACAACAACAACAACAGTAAATATGAATAATCCATCTGTTACTAATGGTGACGGTTATGCAATTGAAACAACTGCTTTTGCTGAGTTCCAAACAAATACTGTAGTTCCAACAACCACGCTTCAGCATGCAAATACAACGCCTTCTTTAATCTTAACAACAAAAGGTGAAGATACTGTAACTACAGCAGGTGATACAACTGTTCAAGAGGATCTTCAAACTAAGCAAGCTGAAACAACAACAATAAGCAACAGTTTTGAAAATGTTGCGACCACGGTTGAAGAAGCTACAATAACAACCGGAGCTTTGTCTACTCTTTCTTATTCAAAAACAACACCATTTTATTCTACAACAACAACCATTAATGACAACCAAATTTTTTCAAGTACTTCAAATGCCATAACTTCACCTGCTTCCGTCACAGTGCAACAATCTTCGAAATCAACCGAAAATAATGTAAAAACAACATATTCAACTAATACAATATTATTTTCAAGCAGCTCTAATCCTTTGTTAACTTCTTCTTCAACTGCCATTTCAACAAGAAATGGTGTTACTTTTATTCCGACGAACACAACAATGTCAAAAACTTCAATCAAAATTACACCAACAACAACAAAGAGACAAGAACAGAGTAGTACGGTAAAAGCAACAAAATCGAGTGCTTCAACAACTTTAAAAACAACAAAACCTACAACCACAAGACCCAAAACAACAAAAACTACTTCAAGTTACAGTAAGACTTCAACGAAACCAACGATAATTACCACCCCCAAAACAACAACCAAACAAATATCAATTATCACAACAAAAAGTAGTGAAAAGGCAACAACAAAGGTACGAATACAGTATTTAAACATGTATTTATAAAAATTTTAGACAACACCACAATCTACGAAAACTTCAGTTACAAGTTCTACAAGATTTTCACAAAATCCCTTGTTAAATATTTCTTTAACAAGCACGTCACCTTTATCAACTCAGCCGAGTAAAACCACAGTTACTACAATTACGTCAAGTACAACAACAAATTTTTTAAATCAAACCACTTCCTTACAAGCGACCACCACTTTTGCGGTTTCAACTAGCCCACCGAATACTGTAACAACAACACCTACTCCAAAACAAACTCAACAAGCTGTAACCCAAGTTACTACTCCGAGCAATTTTTTAACAACAACAAGTTCAATAACTGAACTGGAAAAACTTAGTAAATCTTACAAGCTAAATGTAAGTTACAAATTTTGATTTTAAAAATTTGCCATCAAATGTGCGTCATCTAATTTATAGTCAAGTCAATCATCAATAACAATCGAAACAAATGCTCAACAATCATTAATTACTATTGCCGCTTCTCTTACCGATGAAGAAAAAGATGCGTTGGGTTATAAAATAGGTGATTTAATTCAAACTTGCATTATTGATGGAGTACCTTGTAATATTGAACGGTAAAAATAATGAAATATTTATTTTTACTTAAATTTAAAATTTAGTGATTTTACACAAATCTATGACGTTGATTATGGTTTTTGTTATACATTTAATTATGGTGCTCTTTATAATACAACTAAAATGGGCTCAAATCATGGTCTAAAAATGGTTGTACTCAGTGATATTAATGAATATATTGCAACAAGTTCTGAACAAGGAATTAAAGTTGTTGTTCATTTTCAAGAGGAGTCACCTTTTCCAAATGTTGATGGTTATCGAAGTGCAACTGGAAAAGAAATTGATTTAAGAGTTACATATGTTTGTTATTGTTAAAGTAAAAACTTCAATCGAAAATTTAAATTTTTTAGGGTTTGGTTTCGAGATTAGATGCTCCATACGGTACTTGTAACAGTTTGGATAAAATAAAAGAATTGAATCAACCCTTTTACTTTAATGGAACTTACACTGTAGAGGTATGGCATTTGTCACGAAAGATTAATATAATGAAACCATTTTAGGGTTGTTATCGGTCATGTTTTCAACAAAAAGTTTCAATTGCTTGTAATTGTTCTGATCCTCGTTTTCCTTTACCAACTGATTTATCAACAAGTTTTTGTAAAATTAGTGATACCAAAAAATGCATGTTGAACACTTTAATTGTACAGTACCTTAATGATAATAATTTTAGATAGCTGTTATGAAAAATATATTGAAGATAATGGTGATTATTACAATGTTGAAGATTGCTCATGTGCAATTTCATGTGATGAAACAACTTTCACTTCTGCAGTTTATTACTCCAATTGGCCATACGGTACATTCTTTTATCAAGCTTTATGCACAAATGCAACTCTTATGAATGGTACAAATTGTCAAAAATATTATCGTGATAATGGAGTTTTGGTTCAAGTTAGTTATGCTCGATTGGGTTATGAAACAATTGAAGAAGAACCTGTGAATTCCGTAATTTTATGCAAATGTTTTAATTTTTTAAGTAAAAACCAATTTAGGCATTTGATTTGTTTAATGATTTAGCAGGAAATACTGGATTGTGGATTGGTTTTTCTGCAGTTTCCGCGGCAGAAATCGGTTTGATTTTACTTCAAATTTGTTTATGGATTTGTACACCTTGGGAATTAAAAGAAGTACCAAGTTGTCGAGAAAGAAATTTCCCTGAACCTGAAACAGATGAAAATTCTACAGAAGAAACAAATTCAACATCAACAACACTTGGAGCAGGGGCAATGACTGGAGGTTTAGGAGCAGCAAATCCATTTTATCATAATCTATTTAATGGAGATCCGAATAATTCAAGACATTTAATTGAGCCCAAATCTTTTCCAAATGATTTACGGCGACGACGTAAGAAATTTAAATATTGAAAATGCTTTAAAAAATTTATTTTAGACCCAGGTATGATGATTGCAGATCCATCAAGTATTTACGAATCAATCAAACCTGTCAGTCATGTGGATGTTTATGACAGTAAATTAATAACTCCAACACCGGTTCAAAGTGCCGTAAATGAATCAATCCCAGAGTTGTAATTTCTGATAACCTTTTCTTTAAAATTTTGTGTTTTTAAAACATGTTAATTTAATAAATGACAACACATTATACTTAGTTTATTATATCAAAATTTTCTAAACTACACAAACAATCAATCAAAATTACATCAGTAAAAAAATATATACAGTATATACATAATATTTAAAGTTACCCGTTTAAAGGCTTTTTACGATGAAAATACAAAACTTCATGATTTGAAACATCATCTGCTAATCGATGAACAACAACTTCACCCTTATATTCAGAATTATCATAAGTGAGATGATCAACAGTTCCATCAAGTTCCATTTTAACTTTTGGTTCATTTTGATCAAAGAATTCTTGAAGTTTTTGCCAGTAATCACGAACAGAAAGTGGATCCTTTTTAATAATTTGCATCATATCTTTGTAATTTTCAAAGTCATGTCTTGCTCGACCTCGATCAGAATATTTCCATGCAAAATTTGCTTCTGGAGCATTAACTTGTTCAAAATACATATCAACAATATTTTGACGAATTTCATTTACCAAATATGAATTTGGTTGAGCCATAATTTTGAGGACATCAGATGAATTTCGATTATTATTTGATGAAACAGTAATGAATCGACGAATAATAACAATAATTTCGAATAAAGATTGCGGTGAACGGAATCCCATACTTTCACAAATGTCAACAGCAATAGTCATAATTCGTTGAAGATTCTCAGGATCACCAACATTTTGTAATATTTTTGCTATGGCAGGTAAATGCCGTTTTAAAAGCATTAGCGATAATTTTGCACCTTTTGATTGAAGAAGTGGAATTTCTTCCATAACTTTTTCCAATTTTTGATCCTTTTCAATATAGGCATTATTCCATTTTTGAACTTTATCAGCTACAACAGATTCTGCTAAACTTCCTTCAGTAATTGAACTCAAATCATTTAATAAAGCAGCTTGTTCGGCCTTGTTTAATTTTGAAAGTGATGCAGCACTAACTTCTTTATCACCAATAAGTAAGCCACCATTTTGACCAAAAGTTATACGATTCTTGCCACCATGATCACGATTATTATGTTTTGTAAGTTCATAAGCTTTACGGAAAAAATCACGAGGATCATCAATTTGTCGAATAGTACGAATCATGCGTTTATTCCGTTGAAATGGATCTGTTTCAATATCTCCCAGAGCAGTTTTAACACGTTCATATCCTTTTCGAGATTTCTTGGTATCCAATTGTTGTTCAAATTCTGCCAATGTTTCAGTTTGTGCTTCACGAATAATTGATTTTGCAGTCTTGAAATTGATAAGTGAATGAGTTAATAATAAAGCACTAAGTGATAATTGCATCAAATCAAATTTGGAAATGGGTCTTTCTTCTTGCCAGCTAAAATATAGATATGTAAAAGTTAAACAAATTTCAAAAAACTTACTCAGTAAAGATTGAATAACCATGATTTAGGATACCTACAGTATTAACACCAATTGCACTTGTATTGATAATATTTGCAGTGTATTGCATTCCTCTTCCAACTTCTTCAGCTGAAGATGCCGCACTTGAGATTACTTGAGTTGCTTGTATGCTTCCAACTGCAAGGGCAGTACCTGCCAACTGAAATATGGATATGTAAAAGTTATACAACGTAAGCGGTCGCCATTACTCCTATCCATGCGCCGCGTGATTCAGCATCTTTTGGTGCAAGAGTTTGTTTATGAACTCCGCGATCATACAAAACTGATACAGAACGAGTACCACCATATATCATTGAGGTAGCTCCAACACCAGTACCAACAGCAGCAACTACTGGGGTTACGGTAATTGCTAAGCCCGCAACTGCGATTGCCAATGCACCAAAAGTCGCAACAGTAACAGCAGTATCAGTGACAGAGAGAATTCTTTTTACTAAACTGCATGCTGGAGTTCCAGCTCGATTTAAAAGTAATGAAGTTGATTCATTTTGATCTTTTTCAACTGGACGTGTTGAATAAATTCCATTAATAGGATGACAAATTTCTCCTCTTGGAAGTTTATTTGATGAAAGATAATTCTAAAAAAGCATTTCGTAACAGTACTATTCATATTTTTAAAAAACATACCTGCCAATTTTTATAAGCTCTTCCTTCAAGATCAACAAACCAACATGTATCATCTGTTTCATTATTAGGTTCTCGAAGAATTCGAATAACCGGAATTGGTAAAGATTTATCTTCAACTTTGCTATCGAATAACCTGAGACATACAAAAATAATTGCAGCATGAAGTTTATCAGGATATTTTCGTTCAAGTGATAGAATTTTTTCAGTCAATTCTTTAGCTCTTTTCTTTTGATATGGTTTGTATAGAGAGAGAATGGCAAGAGATTCTTGATCAGCATCTCGGATTAATTCTTCATATTCATCTTCAAGTTGTAATTCGTAACGAGAGTCACTTGTTGGATCTTCTTCTAAAAATAAAGTTGTAAAGTAAACCTTAAGTTAAAAACTAAATTATTATAAAAATGATTTACCTTTGGGTTGTCCATACAATAAATAACATAATTTAGTGGTTAGTAGTTCACGTTCATCTAATTGTGGAATATTGCTAATTGTATATTCGTCATAGTCAGCAGGACAAAAGCTTGCTCTTAAATTCCATTGCATTTGTCGAGCTTCATCCCACCAATCAGAATCTGATTTAGCTGGCTTTTCAACCGGTACAATATCTCCAGAAGCTTCCATTTTTTGTCTTGAACGTTTACGAAATCTGGAAGTTACAAATTTCATTTTTTCTTCCATCCAAAATTTGTGGCACAAAAAAGAAGTAAAAATAAATCACGCAAGACTTTAATATATAATTTAAATTTTTCTTATTTCAATAAAAAATGAAACAAAAAAGGTTTGAACGAATGACTCATATCCTAAGGAAATATAAAATTATATGGAAAAAAGAGAGAGAAAGTTTGATGAAATTTTGCTGCTCGTTCTCTCGAAAAAAATTTTCAAAGGTGGTGATTTCATCAGACTGGAAGGTTGGTTGTCCACGACGTCCATGATGATGTTAAATGCTGCTGCTTTAACGTTCAAACTTTATACTCTGCTGTTGTTGTTGTGTATTTGATGAAATCGCTCGGTGGTAGTCGCAAGAACTATATTTTTTTGTTTGTTTCACCAAATTTTAAAACAACAAACAATACCAGTAAAAAAAATATTGTAGTTTATGTATTGGAAAAACCATTTACAAATATGCTTTTAATATTTTATATGAACGATTAAATTTGAAAAAATTATTTAATCCCTTTTTGACATATTTAAATGTTAAAAATCATTTAAACTTTTATTTCCATAGAATGCTTAGACAGAAACTCCACACATCTAAGATTAACGTTTTTAACATCAAAAATATTTCCTTGTCGTTATCTTACTTTATTTTCAAGAATAAAAATTTAGATAAAATTGAGCAAAAATGTGTATAAACAACAACCTGTTAAGTAAAATTATTTTTTTGCAATATTGATCTCATTTCTTCTTTGAATTAACTATGTCACAATTTCTGTTTAAACAGCTTATAAGGAAGAAAAATTAAAAAATGGCAATAAAAATACAGCTCAAAGCCTGACCACAGGTCATTAAAAATTTATAAAATCATGCTTTTTAAAATTTGTTTTGTAAATTTATTATCTTTGATTCTGTCCTACCATATTCCATTAAAAGGTTATGATATTAAAAAGAAGGAATTTATTGATAAAGAACAAATATTTAGCTTAAATAATCGAAATATTGTTGAAGTAAGAAGTTTTTTGACGATTTAAAGGTTTCTTAACGGATACTGTAGGGTGATATTTTGGTATCTGATGCTGTACCTGGCAGACCAAAAAGACAAGCACTTTATTACATTCGCAAATGGAATACCTCAAAATCGATCTCATACACATTATCAAATCAATTTAGTAAATTATAAAATCTTTCTTGCCTATTTTTGTATTAAAAATTTATAGGTGAGGAAGATAAAAATATTATTCGTTCTGCAACTGGGCTGTACAATGCTTTAACGTGTATAAAATTTGAAGAAAATGGCACAAATTTACCTGTAATAAATGTTGTAAAAAGAGGTGGATGTTATTCAACAATTGGTAATAATAAGTTTAAAACGAGATACTGTAAAATCTTTATTTATGCAGGTCCACTTTGGAGTTACAAATCCCAACTTTTATCTCTTGATGATCATTGTATAACAGATTTTGTTACACCGCTTCATGAATTTGCGCATGCATTAGGCATTTTTCATGAACATTCAAGGCATGATCGAGATGAATTTATTAAAGTTTATCCCGAAAATACTATGGATGAACAAAGTCATAATTTTGACAAAATTAGTCAAGATGGAAGCCATATTTTTAGTGAATATGATTATGATAGCTATATGCATTATAATGACAGTATGAAAAAAAATGTTGAAAACTTTGATTTTAAAAAAAATTTTTAGGAGCATTTTCGGATGCGTGGATGAAAACCATTGATGCTTTGGACAAAAAATATCAGCGAACAATGGGTCAAAATATGTTTCCAAGTGCATCTGTCTTTAAAGTAATAAATGATTTCTATCAATGTCATAAAAAATGTCAAAATTCAACAACAAAATGTTTTAATGAAGGATATCCAAATCCGAATAATTGTGATTCATGTAATTGCCCCGAAGGTTTTGGTGGAAAATTTTGTGAAAAGAGAGCAAAATCAATTGTTGCAGAGTGCGGCGGTGATTTTAATGTAACCAATTGAAAAAGAAGGCAAATTAAAATAATTTGCCCTTTTTAGGCATCAGAAAATTGGCAAACTTTGGAAGCAACATTAGAACGAAACCTCGGATATTCACCATTTCCTTCAACATGCTACTTTCACATTAATGAAAGTTTTGAAAAATTAATTTAATTTATTGAAAACTTTATTTTTAGGCTCCAAAAGGAATGCAAATTGATTTAAAATTGAAAAGTGTTCGAATGATTTGTTCAACAGCATGCGCTTATAACAATCTTATGTTAAATATTGGAAAATCATGGCTTTCTAATTCTATCAGGTATAATTACATTTAAAAATGGCGTTCTACAATATAAATTTAGATTCTGTTGTTTGTCAGATATTCAAAAATATTCAAACTTTACAACATTTTCAAATCTTGCAGTTCTTAGTTTAAATTCTCGAAAACAATCCGTTTATTTTGCCCTTGAATATAAAATTAAAGAAAAATAAATAAAAATATGAAATTCAAATTTTGCGCAATTTTATTAATTAGTTTAATTTTGTTTATGTATTTGCTAATTCACATATTAATGAAGCAACTGTTAAAGGTGGTTGTGCAATTTGCCATTCTCCATTGACACAAGTTGCTGTAGACATGACAGTATCAATTCCAATTTCAACATAATTCAAATTATTAACAACAATAGCGGCTTGAAGTTCAAGCCCTTGTCCTTGTGGTTGTTGACAGGTTACGGTAGCAGATGATCGGCACGTGTTGTCATTATAAGCGAATATAAAGTTACCATCACCAGCACCAGGGGTTGAAGTTAATTGTACGAGCGTCTGAAGGTCAACACAACAATCTAAAAATTTACCACAGATGAAAGTAGTTACATCTGTTAATCAATAAATTTACCTCCAGTAATAACAGTTGTGGTTGTAGGAATGATTGTGGTTGTAATTGGAGTACCACCAGGAGATGTTGGAAAACATCCCTCCACAAATTTCATTGAAGCAAAGAAATTAACAAAAAACAAAAGTTTCAAAATTTTTTGCAAAATCTGGAATTCGAAAATATTAAATGATAAATCATTAAATTTTTAAATGTAAAAATTACTTTTAAAATTTTGTCTTTTTTCATTGAAAATGACCCGAAAGCTTGGATCATCTCAAGTAGGTAATAACATGCATCTGCTGCAATCAAATATTTGTAAAAAATTAAATAATAAACAAACACAAAATATTTTTTTTATTAATGAAGAAATAAATACGAATACCAAAAATATTGAATGAAAAAATGTTCAAAGTCAAAAAATAATACGTTTGTTTCTCTTTTTACAATAATGCAAGAATTGATGACCGCTTTAACACCGTAATCGTCTTTTTTTATCGAAGTCTTCCTCCTCCAAAAATTAGGTCCCGTCAATGGAGGGCAAAGTCAAAAAAAATGAGGAGGAAAAAAGGGAAGGAAGAAGTTTGTAAAGTGGCCCATCCCGGTAATCCTTCCGACGGTCATCAATACCAGATTATAAAAAGTAATCGAGGGCGAGTTTGAACATGACAAGAAAACACACACACTTTATTCGTCATGAAAAAAAAGAAAAGAAAGAAATTGTTTTTATTTCAAAAATTCTAAAATATTTGTCTTCTTTTTCTGGGAGGATTATCGACTTAAAGTGTCGTCTGCTTTTGTGTTGTGGCTTTTAGATCGCTAAGAATCCTGTAAAAAAAAGTAAAGAAAATTAGTTCCTTCTTCTTTTTTTTGTATATAGTTTACCATTCAATTGAAAAGACTTTCGGTAATTGCTTTTTATTATCAAATAATTCTGTTTTTTTGGAACACTTTGAATTATTAAGTTTGTATTTTAAATGTCGGCAAATAAATGGATTATGTTGAGATGATTCACCTGGACATGCACATGATGCTGTTCGGGATTGTTTTCCAACATCAATCACACCTGTTTGTTCAAATCTAAACATGTCTAATTTGAAGACCCTCTACAGTATGCCAAAGTAGATAACTAACCTTCGAATGACTTTGCTTACACAACTATGAGTTACACCAAGGGCCCGAGCAATTTCAATTTTTCTAATACCATGATGAAACATTTGAATAATTCTTTCTCGATCACAGCTTAACAAAGGTCGACCAGAAATATACGGACGACCAAATCGATTTCGGGCAGATTCTCCAACTAAAAATTTCAAACATATTATACAGTAACCATTACAAAAATTAAATCATACTATTATCATAAAAAGGATTTTGATTATCACATTTTGCAGCAAAATTAATATTTAAATTATTATTCCAAGCCTGAGATGGCTGAACTTTAATAAAAGTATTGTTCATTAAACTTTTATTATTTTCCATAAAATTTCTTCGTATTTCACAGTTCATCATTGAAAGCATAATAATAATAATAATTCATGACAATGCTATGTATTGTTTTTTTTCTCTTGTAAAAATAATAAACGCCTTTTATTTCTGTCATTTGCTTTGCCCCTTTTTCATAAAAATGCTTTATAAAAAACGTCTCACACTATATTTTGATTAATTCGAAATCGAGATCTGCGCAAATGATAATATATTTATTTCTTCTGCGTAGCATTTTTTTCCCAAATGACTTTATAAAAAAATTATGTGATAAACGAGTCGGACGGCAGTTCTTTTTTTCATAAAAAAAAATTAAAATAAAGGCGGCATTTCATCTTATTGTAAAAAACTCAAAAGAACATTTTTCACGAATCGTTTTTCTTCATTCTTTTTGTATCGTGGGATAATAATCCCCAGTTCAACAAAAATTTCAAAAAAAAAGATAGGTCATCATTTGATAATTTTAAAGAAAATAAAAAATAATTAATATAAAAAATTTTTATTAAAAGGTTTATTTGCCGTTAATACATTAAAAAGTTAAAAATTTTATTTATTATTTAAGTGATGATTTTTATCAGAACATAGCCCTTCATTTACACATATTGCTTCAGCAGTATATGGAGTAACATGAGCTTTCGTGTAAATATCTGCTAAATAATTATTAACAATATAAATGCAGTTATTTTTGTATTGACTGTAAATACTTAGACAGTAATTTACCATTCTTATTTTGATATCATTCTGAAAAATGGAAATAAAATTTTAGCTAATCATAATACAGTAATTTTTAACAAATCTCCGAACTCCTCTAAAAAAATACAGTAACCTACATAACTAGCAAACATATCGTCGCGGGTCATTTGAACACCTTTTTCACAAACGTAACATGGCATTACATCATCTTGATTTTTTTGGCCTAAAATATTGAAAACGCAATTATATAAAATGATACCGTAACCAACCATTTCCAGAAATTATCGCAATTCCATTTAAAGAATCAAAACTAAGCATAACAATTACAACAACTAGAACAACTTTTAAATGTGCCATTTCTTTATACAAAAATCAGATAACAATTGCTATGGAAAAAGAAAATTCAACTGATTTCCTTCAACCTTTATATTATTGTTTCGGTAGAATGCCCCCACGCTTCTTGTATTTGTGCTTATAAAAAATCATTTAAAAGCAAGTCAAGAAGAGCACAAAGAACTTTTTTGCATGGATTAACTTTTAATGCATCCGTTTTTTACGACTTCTAAATGGTGATAAGTTATGTCAGTGCATCCCTCATTATTTTTTGATAGCGTTTCTTTCTTTCTACCATCTTTCATGACCTTTTAATTTTAAGAGAGTATAAATATTCTTTATTTCGATAAATTACTGTTAAATATTATAATTTAAATGGTGTAAATCTAATGAAAAAAATATAAAATAATTTAAGTGACATATGACTGATATATAATTTCTACTCGTCGAAGCTGTATCTTTCTTTTCTTATGGATTAAGTTTTTCGGGCATTGAATAACATGCATCAAGAAAGACGTGTGTCATACTGCTGACCAAACTACGATCAGGAATTATTGCTGCAGTACCATAGATTGCAGCAGTTTTTGATGCACCGCCTTTATTTGGCATTTCATTCACTTCTTCACATGCTTTACGTAAATCAGCAATAAATGCAGAAATAACTTCATCACGAGCTTGATTGAATGTCATACAAAAATGAATCCTAAAAACTTGCACTTTAATTCAAGCAAATAAAATTCAAAAACATTACGAATCAGGATGTTGAAGAGTATTTAAATTCCATCCTAAATGATTCATTTTATCAGCAACCGCATAAATATTGAATTCTGTGCTGCGAAAAGCTACAACAGAAACTTCAGGTGTACCGTAAATTTCAAGTCCAGGAACTTTTGGAATTTCTTTTGCAAGTTTTTTAGCTGCATCAACAATTGCACGAGTTCTTGAAACATATACATTTCGACCAAAGTACATCATTGTACCCCAAGTAAGAGCAATAGCCAAACCACTTCGACTTCCAGCAAGTGTGGGAGTTGCATAAATGCCACCAGTCCAATCTGTTACAGCAAAGTATTGATCATGAAGATATTCAGGAGAGCGATAAAGAATAACTGATGTTCCCTTTGGAGCATAACCGTATTTATGAGTATCACACGAAATAGAAGTAACACCAGGTAAACGAAAATCAAAAAGTGAAAGCGGAAAACCGGCTTCTTCCATGAATGGAATTAAAAATCCTCCAAGGCATGCATCAACATGAACAGGAACTTTGTAACGAAGACCAAGCTAAAAGAAAGGGATTGAATTATCTAAAAGTAAAAATGTAAGCTAACAGTGGCAATTTGAACAATATCATCCATAGTTCCCGTTGGAAAATTTGGAGCTGATCCTACAATCATGCATGTATCACTTGAAATTGCACTCCGCATAGCTTTGAGATTAACACGATTATTTTTATCAACTGGAATGTGTTTAACTCGAATATTCATCATAAACGCTGCTTTATCAAATGCGGCATGAGCGGTAACTGGAATAACCATAACAGGTTCAGTAATGCCTTTAGCATATGCCCGATTACGGTAGGCAAAACAAGCTAACATAATGGATTCTGTGCCACCAGATGAAACCTAAAATTTGCTAGTTAAAAAGAAATAAAAAAAATTGTAATAGTAAGACATACTGTCCCACAAGCTTCTGGAGGGCCATGAAAGAGATTGGCTGCCATTCGAACAATTTCAGCTTCCATTTTTCGAACGCCCGGAAAGACATCAGGATGAAGAGGATTGGAATATGCATACTTTTTGAAAATTTCTGATAAAAATTCAATATGTTTTTGATCCCGATCGGTGTAAACTGTTCCACTAACGCGTCCTCCATTGACGTCAAAAGTTCCCATACTTTCATATTCTGCAGCTTTTTGAAGAACGTCTTCAGGTGAAAGTTGTGTATTCAATAGTTCTCGAATAAAAATTCTATCTTGATCATATTTATGAATTGATTCAACGATTTCTCCTCGAATTCCTTCAAATTGTTTTTGAATCTTATTTTCAACAGAAGGCAAGTAACGAGCAAGGGAAAGAAAATATCCCATTAATCGTTGTTGAATTGGACGATCAGATCGACGAAGAATTGTTCGAATTTTAAAATAGCCATAAAGTGAAACAGCAGTTCCACCAACTAAAACAATTGGAGAAACTCTTGATAAACGATCATTTATTTCATCAATGAAGTAATGGATATGAGCAATGGCAGTGTCTTTGTCGAATGGCATTATTATCTGAAAATAAAATTTTAAGATGATTTTTTCAAAGAAAAACGATTCCAACTCAATCAATTCACATAAACGAAGAAAAGCAAAAAAAGACTTAAACAGAAAAAAATTCGATAACGGTCGAAGAAAAAAAGGAATAAAATGAACACAATTTTTCACACAAGAAAGGTAGTTAGTAGTTGACAAGAAGAAAAAAGAGAAGGCTTTTTGGTGATTAATGTTAAAAATAAAAAAATTGTTCCATTGCAGAAAAAAAACATGTTTGGCAAAATGTTTACTTTGTAAATGTCATAAGTTTACCCAATGGAACTCTTCTTTTTTAAAATTTTAGATAAAACTAGTAATAAATAATGTATGTAAAAATCCGCAACATTAAACCAGCTTTAATTTTTTGTTGCTTGCTTTTTGCAACTGAACTGACTAATTTTTAATTTTGCAAAAGAACCGTTTTTTGATTCAACGCAAAATTGTTTTACGGCAAAAACATCACTTTTATTTTTGCAGCAACCGTTTAATAAACGCCAACATACAGCAGAATAAAATTGCACAGGAGTGTTTTGAGTTCCTGTGGATATTATCACATAGCAAAGGGCTGCCGATCGGGGTGTAGAAACTCAAAATTAGTATGCAAGAAATGATGTAACGAATACTTTTACAATTGTTTCGTGATGTCATGTTTAAAATTTTTTGAATATTCTATTTTTGTATTGATAATCATATGAATTTCAGATGCAGACTGAAATGGAATTATGTGTATGGCCGAGCGATTTTGGTTTAGCTTCTCTTGATGTTGCGTGCCTTCAATCTATGGTTTGTACAATATATTTTAAAACCCAATTTTATATTTACTGATTTTTTGTTTTAGGTTGCAGCAAAAATTGCAGCAGCACCTGTGAAATTTCGATTTTCTACTAATCCTGGTGAATCTCCTTCCGGTATTTAATCTTTTTTAATTTTATGACATACAAATGACTATTTAGGTACTCTACCTTTGTTGATTCATGGCGATACGAAGCTTACAAATTTTGAAGATATTGCCGAGCATTTACGCAATTTAAAACAAGTTTGTTTGGCACTGTTTTTGATTAAATTTAATTCCATTTTTGTTACAGGAAGTTGTACTTGATGGTGAACTTACTCCAAATCAAAGAGTTGAATTTTTTGCATATGCTAGTTATTTACGTAGCCGCCTTTATCCTGCTCTTGTATGTTTCATCAATTATTATATTTTTATAAATAAGTGTTTTAGTTATACACTTTATGGGTTGATAATTATAATTACAATACTGTCACTCATCATTGGTATACATCTAAACTTTATTTTCCATGGAATCTTTTTTATCTTGAAAAACGTCGTAAATTTGCTCAAAATTATTTGAAAACTGTTGGAAAAAGTGAATCTGAATTGATGAAAGAAGCTTTACAAGTCAGTTAATTTTTTTATTCATGATAAATTTTTTATCGTATTTTTTAGACTTTGAACTTGCTTTCTTCAAAATTAGGTGATAATAAATATTTTTGTGGTGATAAGCCATGCTCAGTTGATGCTTTGATTTTTGGATATCTTGCTCCACTTTTAAAGCTTCCACTTCCAAGTGATCGAATTTATCTTCATCTTTCATCTCTTCCAAATTTGTCTCGCTTTGTTGAATCAATCATTTGTATTTATTTGCCATTACCAGATGAACTTATTCGACAACAAAATATTGAGAAACAAACATGGGAAAAGCGTAAATCAAAGGCTCAACGAACTGCTGAAGAAAATCGACTTCGAAAAGAACAAAAACGTACTGAAACTGAACAAAGTAATGCAAGTTCTTTACGTGATACAATTCTCTTTGGAATGGGAGCTTTAACACTTTCGGTACTTTTTGCTGTTCATACTGGTATGATTTCATTTATTGGTGATGAAGATGAAACATTGGAAGTTGAAAAATAATTTTAAAATGTGATATTAGTTACAATAACCAGGAATTAGATTTGACGTAGATGTAGTTTTTATTTTTGTTATAAAAAATATAAAAATAATGAATTTTACATTTTTTTCCAAACAGTTATTTGTTTTTCGCATGTGTAAACAAAGCAAACAAATTCGACCTTTCTGGTTGCCAGGACGCTAGAAAAATACAGGTGAAAGAAGGGGGGATCGGTTTGCGCCAAGTCAGAGGTGTAAGCGGTCAAAATTTTTTATTTCTCGTGTCAAACAATCGATGACAAGCATTTCCTTTTTTGTGTTTTTCCTACAATGAGTCATTAACATTGTTGTTGTTGCATCCTCTCCTTAAAAATATTCAGTTTAAAAAATGTTTTATCTTTAATGATCATTTCATTTTAAAACTAAAATAAAAATATTGCTTCTTTTGCATTTGATCTTTTTCAGAAAAAGCAATATTTTTGCCGTCACATTTTGAAGCAGCTGTCTCGAAATAAACTTCAACGATAAAAGGAATTTCTTTTTTTGATATTTCCATTTGTGTGATCTCCTTGCTGACCATTGCCAAACAATTGGTAGTAAACCAGTCAAAGGTTTTGAAATTTTTTATATTAAAATGTCATATTATGGAGGGAGTCGATGTGTGAGAACATGCATGTTAATTTATACTGTTGGATTTTGGGTAAGTTTTTACCTTTTTTATTGGTGGGTAATTTTTTCCTCTTTTAGATAACAGGATTTGCATTAGTTTTTATTGGATTATGGATGATATTAGATCCAAGAAGGACTTATATTTTGGATTTAGTTGATTTTTCTGAAGATGATCCTTTATTGCGATTTGCAGCTTATATTTCATTAATTACAGGAACAGCAACAATATTTGTTGCATTTTTATCTTGCTGTGGTGCAATAAAAGCAGAAAAATGCATGATTTTTTCGGTAAAAAACCATTTTTGTATTTTTAAGAAATTACTGTAATCAATTTTAGTTTGTGATATTTTTATTTTTGATATTTTTGGCTGAAATATCCATTGGTGTTTTAGCTTTGATGTATCGAGAAAAAGTAAGTTTTATAAAAATAATTAACAAATGTTTGGCTTAATTTTTACATGTGTTGCTTTAACTGTTTTCCTTTTTTGTCTAGTTTACCGGTGACAGAATGGAAGTGTATATTGCAAATTTGACTCATAATCGGTATTCTCGTGATAAATGGGTGACTCCACTTTTGGATACGATACAGTATTACGTAAGAAATTTTCACTTCCAACATCTGGGGTCATTTTAAAATAAAGTGTGTGCGTGTCTGATGTTATTAAATGTCAGTGTGAAAGTTTTAAAAAATTATGAAAAAGATTGTTTCAAAAAGATAATACAACTTTAGATCTTTGATATTAACTACCGTAATCATTTAAAGACAATTATTCATCATGATTATGGGGTTGCAATGAATAAAGCAAAAAATCAGCACATTACTAAACTTATTGATAACATGCAATTTTATGTAAGTAATTCATAAAAAACTTTACTATACTACAATTTTTATAATTACAGATGCATTGTTGTGGAGCTCAAGGACCACAAGACTGGTTGCATAGTCAATGGAGGGCATCTGCTCCAATTGATTTACTTGATATGAATTCTGGTGGTCATCAAAAGATCCATCATGTTAAAAATGGAGGACATTATGCAGTTAATTATACTCTTGCACTTCCAAATGTTCCATTTTCATGTTGTACACAAATGTCTGGCTCAACCGTTCATAATCTCATTGCTAAGAGTCTTGTTCGGTGCCAGCAATCCGGAAGTTCAAATAAAAATTGGCGTCATCATTTGGTTAGACATTCTGGTTTCATTTTTTAAAAACACATTAATTATGTGGTTAATTTTGAGTGTGTGAGAATTTTTTTGAAAGAAAGAAACTGACCCCAGTACTTTGTTAATGCGTTAATAACAAATGTGGCCTTTGTAATTCTAATATTTTTTAGCAACAATGTTGTGGTGGCTCTGGACCAGTTGATTATTATAATAGTTATTGGTACATAACAAATACAGAAAGGGGTACAAGATCGTATGTGCCAATTTCATGTTGTCGCCAAACTCAAAATGCCAGAGCTTGGGCTTTAGAACCCATTAATCCCACGTGTACCATATACTTTTATAATACGAGAACTTTCAACAGCAGTGTGAACACCCAGGTTTTTATTGGTTTTTCATTCTTTTTTTAGCTTTTTGTTTTTTTATTTGTGTGGATTGACGTTTACATTTGAAACATTATCCCTTTTTTAAAGCTCTATTTTTTTCTCTTTTTCAGGGATGCCATGAACGTTTGCAACAGTGGTTTAATGAGCAATCGTATATTTTTGCAGGGGTTGGAATTGGATTTGCCATTTTTCAGGTTTGCCCCCGCCCCTTTTTTAAAGCTAAAATGTTAAATAAATAAAATTTAGGTGATCGGAATCCTGCTCTCTTTTGTTCTCGTAAAACAAATTGATGATTATGAATATCTTCATTAAAAATGCAATTTTTTGAAAATTAATATTTCTTTTCTTTGTTGATTTTGTATTTCATTTATTTTTTTGTTTGAACAATGAAACTTTAAGATAAAAAAAGCTCCATTTTTAATCATGCAATGCTTGAAAACTTTTTTTCTTAAGAAAAACAACAGAAAACTAATAAAAATTATTTATATTTTTTGACAAAAACCTCCAGACTTATGAATGGCTGGAAGCCTTTATTGAAAAATTTGAGAATAAAATCTCATAACATCATCATTAAAAAAAACTTTTATTAAAAATTCTAAAGCTTTTATTTTTTAGAAAACCATTTTGCAACCCTTAAGTTCTTCTTCTTTTTTTGCTACTTTTTACTTTTAATTGTTCTAAGATGACTTCCAAAAGTAGGCGGTACCAGAATTTTATAGTAGATGTTTTTCGTGTGTGCCAATTTAGAATTTATTTTTTTCTTTTTTCAAAATAACTGTTTTTCATTGAATAGAATTTTAAGTTAAAAAATGCGATTTTTAATTTTACTTGCAACATTTTTTGCATTTATTTTGCTTACAACTGCTTATCCAAAACCATCACGTCGAGCATATGCAATGGTCCCAGATTTTAGTAATCTGATTCGTGTATATGGCAAAAGAGCAGGTATGTAATTAATATCACATTTTTTTGTTTTAATCTTTGGTTCCTATTTTTTAAGATTCTTTTAATGGCAACAATATTGATGATCTATGGAATTACAACTCCGGTCCAACTATTTTTTAAAAGCTTTTTGTTATTTTTATTTTTATTTCGTTTGACTATCATTGTGAGCCTTAAAAAATAAACATGATTAATTAATTATTGCTTTAAATATATTTTACAACTTAATTAAAAAATTAACAATTTTTACTTGACTAGTTGGGATAAAAACAGCTTATGACATTCAGAATTGAGTTATTTTCAACATCTCTCGACTCAAACGTCAGAAGTTTTTTTATTTATGTTAATGAACGTATAAGTTTAGACTTAAAAAGTAAACTCCTATTTCCGACAGTCAAGTTTTATATTGTTAATTTCAAAACCATTAAAAGAATGAAATAAATCTTTTTAAGATCCATTAGAGATTCGAAATAATTAGTTAAAGGGGTCGAAAATTTTAATTCAATCAAATAAATGGTTATTAATTTTTTATAAATGAATCTTTTTTAAACAAGGAAGGAAGTTATAAGACTCTGAATTTTAATTTAAAATTCATAATAAATGTGTGTATATTCAACAGAATTTATGCTAATCTACATTTTATTTCGGACAAACATTTGTAAACTTAAAATAATTTAAGAATTAAAACTTTAAAAAATGTTTAAACACGGCGGGCACGGTATCCATCAGCATCGTTACCGTAATTACCAGCACCAGAGCTTCCACGTCCTCCATGACGTCCGCCACCACCACCACCATGACGATCGGGGCAAGGGCAATATTCAGCATCTTTGCCTGGTTTACCTGCGGCTCCTTGAGACCCTTCTTCTCCGTCAGGTCCAGCAGGTCCTTGGAAGCCAGGAGCACCAGGGGGTCCAGCGGGACCGGGTTTACCAGGAGCGCCAGCTGGACCTTGGTCTCCTTCTGGTCCTTGATCTCCACTGTCTCCTGGCAAACCACGTTGTCCTTTTCTTGGGATTGGCTTTTCTGCGTCGTTGCCTTTATCTCCAGCTTTACCGGGCTTGCCGTTATCACCAGCAGGGCCAGGTGGTCCCATTTCTCCAGGGGTGCCGGGAAGACCATCATTTCCAGGGAAACCAGGTGATCCTTTAGGTCCACGCATTCCTCGGATGCCAGGTCGACCAGCAGCGCCAGGAGCCCCAGGTGGACCAGCGGGGCAGTGGAAAGTACTAAATTTTTTTCAATAATTAAGCTCTCCATAGGATTTTTCGTTTAGCTTACCCTGATGGTGGAGAGTTATGAATATCTTCGGCATCTTGGCCATCTTTTCCATCTAAACCAGGAAGACCATCAAGACCATCAGGACCAGGTTCTCCAACGGGACCATCAGGGCCAGCAGGGCATTTACTTTCGGAGCTTGATTGACAGTCTAAAACATACAAATATATCATTATTTATGAAATTCATAAACATACTGCATCGATTATTGTTTGGATTTCCACTAAGATGAGGGGGAATGCCAGATGTGCCAGGGATTGGGGGTTGTCCACTGGGTCCTCCAGGGCCGCTTGATCCACCACCATATCCACTGGGTTGTGATCCAGAAGCACCGTAGCCACCATAACTTTGACGACGAATACGATTTGAAGGGGTACCAGCACCCATTCCAATCATATCTTTCCAAAGATCATCAGCTAATACTTTAAAGCTATCCATTTCACTATCAAGTTCAGCCCAAATTGATTGAACATCATTGTAAATTACAGCAATTGCATAAAGACATGCAATGAGAGTAATACCCGAAAAGGATATTGCTCCAACGGTGGCTTTATTCACCGACATCTTTGGAAGAGTAATGTATGGAGTGATGAGGTGGATTATTTTTTAGAGCTGCTTTTATATTCACTTTTTTCTAGGGCGGTACAATTTCAATGTAACTGGATAACAATCAAATCCACAAATTAAAATAAAAAAACGTATGAAGGGGTAATGAAGCAAATAAAAAGATTGGTTGAAAAAGAAAAGACGGCTGTGGAAGATTTCAAGAAAACTCTTTTTTTTTCAATGACGATGCATTTAATACTCTTTAATTTCGTGGCTTTTTTCTCTACAGCCTTTTTTGAAAGATGAAGAAAAAATGAATCACATTAACATCTAAAAAAGTTCATCCTGGAATGCTGTCAGACTTAATTTGTAACTTTAAATGATTTGATCAATTTTCAAGAATTTAGGGCAATTTAAAGATGTTCAAGTTTAGTGTGAAAAAATGAATTTTTTTAATGTTTCCGACAATAAAATCTTTTCTAGAAAGGAAAAAGAGCGCCAGATTGTCTGTTATAAACATTCTCAAAGGTGATCATGAATTAATTCATTGCAATCAGTCTTTTTTTATCACTTGTCACAATGAACTTAATTTATCAATCATTTTTTAAACATTTGCGGTGATTTTATTTGTGTGTTTCATAAAAATAGTTCAAAACTGATTTTGCATGTTTTCTTAATTCTTGTTCTTTTTTTAATTTACAATTTACGAAATCATCTTTAATCAACGTCAGCAAATCTTGTTGAATTGTGACAACGACAATATAAATTTTATTCAAAAAAAATATGCCTCCAGGGAAGCGAATCGAATAGTACAATAAAAACAGAAAGTTTAGCAAACAAAAATACAAATAGAGACAGTATATTACAAAAAACTAGTAAAAGCCAACATTGTGAATGTTCTTTGAATGGATTCAAGTTGATTAAGGACGGTATTCTGAGGAAACATTTCCTTTGCAAAATAAGTGTTCCATCGATTTAAAAATTTTTCGTTTTGTTATATTTTTTGCATGGTTTGATTTTTTAACATATTTCAGTACTGTGTTATTGATTTATTTCTAAAATAAAATTTCAGTTATTTATTTTTAGTATTTTACATTTTTGTGCATAAATTTAGAAATTTACTTAAATCTTAACAAAATTCTTGTTTTTTTGATTGCTTGATGTTTATGTAATTATTTGGAATTTCTGAAATTTTCTTTTAAATTTGCTTTCAAATGTGTGATTTTTGAGTACTTGTTTTTCTTTCTTAAATCAATGAAATATTTTATAACAACGTCAAAAAATACAACGGTAAACAGTTTATTATTAACTTTAATAATAGTTTAATTGAAAACAATCTTCGTACAAAAATCTATCAACTTCTTTATATAAGTGCACACGAGTATTTTTAATGGAATGCTCCTGATTCGTATATACCTGAAATATAAAATTTATAATCGATATTAAAATTTTAAATAAATTACAAGTTGTGTAAAGTGAATGTCATGATCTTGTAAAGCCATAGCAAGGAGGGCACTATTTTGATAGTGAACATTATCTATAAAGTTCTGATGATGATCAAAAAGTTGTGATCGAAACACCTACCATCTGCTTCACCATGTGCCAAAAAAAATTTAACATTTTTAAATTTTTGAATTGCTGTTGAATTTAATAATGAAGTAGCGAGATACCCGTCTTTATTTTCATTTGGTTGAAGCATATACCGTTCTGTGTAGGCACTATCTGCAAAAAGTATTTCCTTCAAATATATTTTTGAAAAGAAAATGTACAAACCATAAAAACGAAAATCAACAACTGGCGCAACTGCCATTGAACATTTAACAACAACACCTCCGTCTTTTTCAACGATATGACTGGAGGCAAAACCACCGTATGACTGCAAAATTTGTTAATGAATTTCGAAAAAGTTTTTTTTAAATAATTACCCATCCAAATGCAGAAACTTTTTCAGCATCCATAAATGGATATTTTTGTATTAAATACCGTAATGCATTTATTTGATCATCAATTTCCGGGGAACCCAAATTTTTGTAAAGTGGAGACCGGACTTTCCATCCACGATTTGCGGAACCTCTTCCGTCAATGCTTACAACGATATATTGTCGGACCGAAGCTAAATATGTCATTAATGGCATTGGAGTTGTATTTGAAACCATAAATGTATTAGGACCTGCATACCTAAAAAATAATTACAAAAATATAATGGTTAAAAAATTTAAATAAAACGTACAAATGCAAAACAACAGGATATGTGTATTTTGAATTAAAATTTGGTGGTAAAATTAATCGAACATTTGCATCAATCCCAGACAGAAGAGGTACTGTATCAAATCTGATATTTGGAATATCATAAACTGGATTAAAGCTTGTCGACTTTGATCCGTCATTGATAATCCAATCTAAATTATTTTAATAATATTACCAGGAAAATTAGAAATCAAAAGTTACGTTGTAAAATATTTTTTGTTTTCTTTAAATAGGCTACAGTATCCTGATAAGCAGCATCACAAAAAAGAACCATTTGATTTCCACTTGGTGCAAAATTAACTTCAACATTTTTACAATTTTCAATTAAACAACTAATACATTGTGGGGCAACATTATCTTCTGCAGAAGCATACGGTACCCGATAGACATGCTTTTCACCAATTACTTCGCCACTTGCTGTGAAAAATCTGTAACAATAAACTATAAAAATTCGAAACGAAAGAAAAGACATTACATTTCATCTCTTTCTTTATCATATCCGACAATGGCTGATATATCATACGGTCCACCATGATATCCGCTTTCAGGGAAATATTTACCTTCTTTCTGAAAGTTTATTTTTTAGTTGTAAAATTTCATCTTTTGTTGAACTTACAGTAACTTCAATATGAGCAATATGATCATAAACATTTCCATCAGAATATTCATGGGGAAGTAAAATGAAGAAGCCAGTTTTAGAAAAATATTCCACTTTCAAAAGTGCAGGATCGGCCCACATTTCCATTCCTTTCATTGTAAATTCAAGTTTTTTAAGCTAAAAAATAAATTTGAATTTCAACAAGATTGTTATTATTTTGAAATTACCGTCCGACAAGGAGCACCAAATTGACAAGCAGTAATAAATATGGTATTTTGATTTCGATTTGCCCAAATAGCAATCAAATAATCCCGTTTATCATTTTCAAATTCTTCTACAGAAATCCATTGTGCCGAAAAAAGGTAATAACTGAAATCAGTTAAATTTTGTTTAAGATTTTGTTCAATGAGTTCATCAGGTGGCATAATCATTTGAGTTGTATTAAATTCTTTATTCCAAATCCAAAGAAAAACAGCTGGTTGATGAGAATCTCCAGCTTTTGGATATGCAATTGAATGATAGGTCGGATATGGCTTTTGGGTATAATATGGTAAAACAACTTTGCTAACATTTTTATCATCAAAAAGTGCGTATGCAAGATATTGCCCCGATTTTGACCACCATAATGCTTTTGCATCATTTAAAATTTCTTCTATAAATGAGGAAGTTATTAAAATATCTAAAGTTTGTTTCTTTCTTTTTTTTTACCTTCATATGTCCAATCTGCAACACCATGATATCGAAACTCTGATCCTGAGAAAGTGATAGGCAGAGCAGGAAGATCAGGGCTTTCTTGATAAAAGATATTATTTTCATAAACGAAAACCTTAAAATTGATTGAAATGTATTAATCAATCATTGTCATTAAAAAAAGCAACAAACTAAATCTCTTGCACCATATGCTGGATTCCATTCTAACAATTGCAAAGGTTCATTGCCACTTGCTAAAGGTCCAACTGGTTTAAAATTCCTAAATTTTTTGTTTTATTATCTTTATACAACAAAGAATCGTAAATGTTTTTTAATACCTTAAACTTCCATTTTCTAATTGCGCAATGTCATATAAACATTTTTTTGAATGTCGAAAACCCTTTAAAAAATGTGAATTAAACATCGAATAATAAATGATTTTTTTTATGAGACCAACCTGTGATGCAGTTCTACCAAAAGCAATAAACTTTGAATTTGAATTAAAAATTATATCAGCATGTTTATCTTGGGATCGAATTTGACCTGGATTTATCCAGTGCTTTCGGTTACCATAGAGATCAGCTTTATTTGTATCAAGTTTCTGAAATTCCATTTTTCTAACATTTTTTACAGTATGCAAATGTTAGAAAACTAACCCAATAATCATCAACAATTTTTAGGATGATATTATCATCATGTAACCAACGGAATAAAAATTGTGATTTTGGAAGAGAATAAATAACATCTTCAATTGAATGTGAAATATATTTTCCATCAACTAATTTTCTGGCATGAAAACTGTAATTGCCATGTGATAGACTACTGTCACCATATGTAAATCCACCAATGTCATCAAAGTTAACAGCTTTAAAAAGAATTCAATTATATTATATTGTATAAAAAAGAATTCCAAAAATAGAAATATAAAAGAATGTGACTCACGTTTTTGTGTCAAAATTAAAGCTACCGACGCAATAACAAAGAGAACGACAGCCGATGAAAAAAGAATGACAAGAAAGCTGAAACATCGCCGCTTTGCTGACTTTTGTTTAGGCTAAAAAGAAAAAAGAGAACTGTAAAATAATGCTTTTTTGTAACAAAGAAATTGAAATCCCTTACTCCATGGTCAAAACGATCTTCAATATGTGGAGCAAATTGGAATGATGCCGAGCTGTGACTAACAACGTCGCATACCATTCCGTTAATACTTTGCAAATAAAAAATGAATATAACACAAAAGCATACTGTAGATAAAAAAATCAACAAAATATAAATAAATAATTACCCAACAAATTTTTCTATAATTATCATGTTAGAATGCAAGGAAGCAGAAGAAAATATTTTTTTTATTTTCAAGATTAAAACAAGTGTTTTTGAAGAATCAGAAGTACATGAAATTTACACGCATCGCGCAACAACAACAAATGTCATAATCGTTGAGGATTATATATGTGTTACAAAATGGAAATGAATGCTAACCAAAAACCTGTCTACAACTTTCTATTTTTACAAAGAGGGAGAAAAGTCACATAAATTCGTGAACATTTCTAATTTATTTTTTTTAAAAAAAGAAATAAATATTTCTGTTTTAACGCCGACACAATGTGTTTAAACGTGTGATCAGTTTAGTTGGCACACGCCAATCTTCTTCTTCTTGAATGTCTTAACTCTTCAATTCTAAAATTTGGAATACATTAAAAAAACTTCTTCCAAGACAGCTTTTTGGTATCCAGTGACGCCAGAAAAAAATATTTTTGAACGCAGCTGTTATCAAGGTAATATTTTTTTTGAGCTAATGACACAAATTTTTTTGCAACTTAGAAACAAGCAAAGTCCATTCTTTTAATTGAATGTTCTTCAACAAAAGTTTTTATTGCATTTAAATTGAACAAGAAGAAGGAGAAAATTGCAAAAAAGGAACAATTGTTTTTTTATATGGAATTGGGGGTGTTTATTATTCATTAAAGAATATCTTTGATTAAGCAAAAAATTAAAGTTTATGCAAAAACTAAACAAAAATTAAATTTTAATGCAGAGTCATTTATTTTAACATTTAACAAACATGAACAATGGGCAAAAAGTATGAGAATCAAGTTTTGTAACATTATTGTTAAAAAACATATTACGAAAACCAAACAATTAAAATAATTACGATTTGACCTTTTGCAGTCCCATATGATTAACCGGTATTACGGTATCGAAAAATAAAACTTGAAATTTAACCCCAAAATAATTAATTAAAGGATTACGTCGGATTATAAAAACTGAAACAAGATAAGATTTTGTTTTTTTTGAAAAAAAAAATTTTTCGAATGTCAACAAAATTTCAAAAAAAAACTTTGACTATCTTTGTTGTGTCCGATTCACATTGCAAAACTGACCCCTTCATTCGTTTCATCTTCTTCTCTTTTTTTCTGCATCTTCTTCTTGATTGTTAGTCTTCATCATCATCTTCTTCTTCGTTGACAATATAAAAACCTCCGCCTCTTCGCTGACAACAAGACTCAATCAAAAAAAAGAAAAGAAAGACTTCTTTCATTTGGTCATTGTCTCCACTCATTTTCTTTTTTTGGTTATTTTTTAAACAACGGGAAATATCAGCTCTTCGCGCAAGCAATGATTTTTTTTCCAAATATTTTCTCCCTCTTTTTTTCTTGCTCTTCTTTTTTTTCAATCCAAGGATGACCTCCTTGAGGAGCACACGTGCTTCATTCTTTTAAGATTTAGTATATTCTTTTATCCAATTTTATGCTATCTTGAGGCATTGAAAATTGTTCATTTTTTAAATCCCCTCATTCCTTTTTTTTATTTTCTCTTAAACTTTTTAAGTTCATTAAATTTTGAAAAACATTGTATTGGATATATATTTTTTGTGTGACTGATTTTTAAATAACACACTTTAAGGTTACGTAAAACAAAATGTTTAAGTAATGAAATTTCATTTATCTCTGTAGCCGGTCACTCACTCATTCATATAAATAATCTCATTGGGAATTATGTGTATGTCAAAAGTTTAAACATAAAACATTTAACATTTTTCTACTTTGTTTTTGATGATTTTTGTTTGTCAATGTTTTGTTATTGTTTTAAAAAAGTTTAACAAATTTGCTTTTTTTTTAAATAAACATTCTATATCAAAGCGCAAAGTTTATGGCCAAACATCATCAAAACCTTTAACAAAACAAATTATGAGGTAACAAAAGCTGAAAATTTAAATTTAATTTTATCCTGAAATGCCAATAAACTTGAATCATCTTAAAATATGCAATTAAAAATTTAAATATTTAAAAAAAGAATATGCTGATGTTTTGTTGTTGAAATGTTGTTTTTGGATGGCAACACCAAAAATCATCTTTGATGAAAATGCCATTAGTTACAGCAACATCAGCATCAGCAGCAACATGAACATCGTCATCACCATCTTCATCTTCGGCATTAAAGAAGAAGAAAAAAGGTTGTTGAAGAAAATGTGTTTTCATTTTGACAATTAAATAAAAAATAATTGAATAAATGCACGCAAATAATATATTATGCAAATTATAATACTGCTGTTGCTGCCATGATAATAATGTAAATGAAGAAGTTATGATGATGAATATAGGAAGGAGGATGAGACACGTCTTTACGAAAGCAATTTTGGGTAAAAATAAACATATAAAATTGTAATAACGTTGTTCAGCTAATATTGACAACAACATATTTCTCTCTGTCTTTTTATTTTTAAGGCTTTGATAAATTTTTGAAATAATAAACTTTGCAAAAAAAATTTTTGGGGGTCTCAAAAACACTTCTTTACAGATACAACTTTAATTAATTACTATTGTCGAAACAGGCTGGCACAAAGTTTCCATCGGCAGGGTGTTGGAGTATAATCTGCAAAAAAAAGAAATGTGTTAAGTATTTTGTTTGCAGCAGCAGTAGCAAAGTGTATTGACAGAAATTAAAAAGGTTAAAATTGAAAATGCGTAAGCGGGAGACAGAAGACTTCAGTTCAAATTACATTATTTTTTGAAGAATTAAAAAATTTTTGGTCATAAGTTAAAAGTTGCAAAATTGAAAGCAATAAAAAAAGAGCACACGGTAGAAGCAAAAAAAAACTACGACACAAATATAATTTAAAAAGAACTGACAACTTCGTCGAACCAATGCCCCGCTGAAATCGTTACCTTGTCGGGTAACACGTCGAGGCTCAAGATATGACAATAATCGACCACTGTATGGACGGTATCCACGTAAAATTAAACTATTAAATAATTCATCATTCTAAAAATATATTTTAATTACATTACAGTAATCTGAATTGTATAGTTAAAAACATACCATATGGGGTTTTGAATGAACTGAACTTAGCAATACTGCAAGAAGAACACTGATTAATGCCGCTGAATGACCATTCATTATCCAAAAATATAAAATTTAAAAAAGTGAATATAAAATATTAATGCCAAAAAAAGCAAATTTTGTTTATTAGATGGACGCCGTTTTGACTTTACGTCTTTGAGCGAACCTTTTTTTCTGTATTTACCTAAAACCACTTTTATTAGATTATAAATTTTTTTCGTGGGAGGTTTTGTGTATGAATGAAAACACGGTAAAGCGAGTCATACATTTATGAGTAAAACAAATTACATATTATTTGCAAAATTAATGTCTTTTTTTGATACAAAAATAAAGCAATAGGTTGCTAAAGTGCTAAATTTAGGATAAGAAAAAAAGAAGCAGAAAACATGACGTCTGGATAAATAGAATAATAATAATATTCCATAAAGCACGTTAACTTAAATATACGGAAACTCTTTTTTGTTCATTTTTATTTTGTACTAAAGTGCTTCTTAAAAACCCTTTTTTGTTGTTTCATTCCTGCAAAAATATTTTTTAATCAGGGAAAACCTACTTCCTTTGACCCATTTTTACGGCATGAAAGAAAACATAAAATTAGAGATGTTTTTTTTCTTGCAATTTGCAAAATTTTTGCACAAAAAACAGTTGCTTGCTTGCATGACTTTGATGCGCAAAAAACGTTCACACCATAAGAACTTAACTATGCTAGTTCAGACAAACTTCTTTACAGCATACATATGGCGTCATTGTTTAATATACTCCCTTCAGAAGATATAGAAACAAAAATCTAACATTTTAAAAAAAGTGGTGTCGAAAAGAAAAGTAAAATCATAGAGATTATTTTTTCAAAGTATCTTAGTGGTTCCCACATTTACCATAGTCTCTCAGACATCAAAATGCCCAAAAAAAGAAAATGAAAGTTTTGAAACAAAAAACTCTTTAAAGTCGTTAGTTTAGTTATGAAGACTACTTAATAAAAATAGCTAAAGGATTTTTGGCAACAACCGAAAAAGGGCGATGGCATTTTCCTAAGGGATTGCAAAAATGGTTGAGCAATTTTCTACTCTTCTTCTTCTCCTCCTCCTCCACCGCCACCCACCTAAAAACAGTTGATTTTTGAAGATTTTCTTTACAAGGCACTTTTAATAGTAATTCTTTTCCTCCTTAATTTATTTATTTAAATAAATAAAAAAAGGAGAATTAAGAATGAACTAAAAAAAGGCACCAACAATGTCTGCAGAGCAAAAAAGCGTCAATGAAAAAAAGAATTAAAATTCATTGGTTTAAACCTTCTTTTTTCTGACTTCATAAATTCTGATAGATTCAAAGGTCAAATTACTAAACAGCAATAATTATGAGACATGAGGGTAACCCCCATGCGTAAGAATATTAACATTTAAACACAATTTTTTAAAACATAATTTTTTGTGCTTTTATAAACTTATAAATGTTGTACTTATACTTGTCATGAAAAAAAACTCATTCCCTCTTTTTTTGTGTTACTCAAGAAACGACTCCTCCTCCAAAAAAAATTTTATTCAGTTTAACGCCTTTTTTCTGGGATGAGTATTACGATAGATTATTAACCAAAGGGAAAGGAAGAGAAAAAGTAAAGAGCAAATTTTTAAAGTCACGTCAACAAAAAAAATTTTTTAAAAAAATGAGACATGGTTTAACTCTCTTTGGATTTTTATATTTTAAAAAAAAATAGGAAGTAATGGATCCGAGAAAAAAATGACGCTTATTTTTCCCAAATAAACATATATATTTAGATATAAAAATTTGTTAATTGAACTTCATGGAAAAGACTGGTCATAGACAAATACGATACAAATTTACTTCCAACTTTGGAAATTTTTAGAAATGATTACATCAGATTCAAACAAAAAAAGAAATGAAGTTCGTGAGAAAAAGTACAATAAAAGACCTAGATTTAGATAGACGTCAAGAAAATGCACATATTTCCTTATTTTTAGCTTCCAAAATAAATATTATTAAACTGATCAAAGGTTAAGCAAGTATAAAGTTTTAAAACTTATCAAATTACTTATTTTTTGCAATTTCAGATTTTACGAGCCTAAACCATCAAAAATTAATGATGAATGTTTTTTAACTGATGTGAATGTTTTCGCTTTGAATAAAAAACGAATTTAAGGAAACATTTAAACCTAAAAAAAGTTTTTTGATAAATGACTCCAATAATGAATGAAAAGTGAAGTTCCCAAAAATAAGTACGGCATGCTTTTTTATATAATAAGAATTCGGGGGATGTTTTTCATGGAAAAAATGTAAAAAAACAATAACAAAATTTTAATATATGAATGATCAAGAGTTAAAATTTCAATTTTAATCACCATATTTCTCTATTTTTTACATAAAAATTTTTTTATGATTCTAAAGAAGGCATCATTCTTATATTCCTCCTTCTAATTAAATAATGTTGTTGGCATTCTTGAAGTCATCCTTATTGTTGTTGCATAAAAAAACAAAAATGGAAACTTTGTTTATTGTTTTTTTCGAAAAAAATAAATTTTTGAAGAAGTTACAGAAACTTTTTTTTGTTTGGTTAAAATACTTAACAAAGCACTTATTTCGAAAACTATGCGTATGTGTATATTCTATTTTTGAAGCAAACATTAGAATAGTAAAAAGTTGAATTTAAGTTAAATAAAGCTTATCAAGACATAAAAAAGAAGAAGAAGACATCATTCTTTAAGTTCTTTAAGGAAATGTTAGTTTTAAGGAAGTACTTGTAAGTAATTAGAAGACAAAAAAATAACCTAGACCTACGACAAACTTTTAACTCCCACCCAATTCTTTATTTTTTATTTAAATATGGAAAGCGGAATTCAATGGCAATTGAGCTTATTAAAACTAATATTTTTCATTCAAAAGTTTAAAGAAGCATTTATAACTTTAGACAACTTTTTAACAGCGGAATATATACTGTAGGTCCATAGAACAAAAGTTCAAAAAAAAAGATGGCGGCGGCACGCAACCACTGTTTAACTTTTTTCTAACAAAAATAAAACGGAGGCGGTTTTTCATTCACAAGAAAAACGGATCCTACAAATTTTCTTTGAAAAAAAACTAACAATGCAAAAAGTTTTGGTTTTTCATAAAAAGTTTTAATCAAATATGTTTTTTTCACACATGTTTTATAATTATTAAACACAATTTTATATTGCAAAAAAGCACATCAAATAAAATTTAAATAATTTAAGAAAAAAAAACAGGAAACATGCCCTTTATCAAATTTAAAATATCACCGCCCCCATTAAAGATTAATCCTTGAAAAAAATTATATTCAATAGCATTTTTTTGTTGTTTTTTCCGTTCAAAAATTGTAACCATAGACCGATGAAATAATGTATTTTCTCCTTTCAGAAAAAGGTCCCAAATATTATTATTATTATTGCAAAATAAGGATTGAAAAAATTCTTAGAAACTTATCTATTGTCCTGAACGTAACCTTTTTCCAAAATGACATAAAAAGAATATAAAAAAAATAATTTTTGAAAAAAAATACAAACAACTGTAAAAAAATATATTAAATTTGAAAAATTATGAAACGGAAATTGTTTGGCAGTCAAATAAACGAATAAAACTTTAAAAAAAGGAAGAGTTTTTTTGTTATTCAAAATTTTGAGGATTTATTTCTTCTGAAGTTGCTTTGCGAACAAATTTTGCCGGGAACCATCCAAGTCTAAAAAAAGAAAGAAAAAAATTAAAATTAAAATTAAAAACCCCAAATGAAACATAACAAAAAAATGAAAGAAATGAATGAAGTCATTACGTTTGAGAATTAACGTTAATACTTTCATTATCAAAATTCCTTGGAGAATTTGAAAAAACAAAAAAGAAATTACTTACTTTTGTCCTGCGGAAGTTCGAACCAATACCCACCCACGCTCTCCACTACGAATAAGTTGAACTTGTTCGTTGACATTTAGAGATAATTGCCGATCTGTTCTTGCTGAATATGGCATTGTGCAAACAAGTATTGAACCATAATCTGATGCAGTAAAAATTTGTTTTTCTATAAAATATTATATGTGATAGATTTAAAAGGTGAATTTATTACCTTTTCGAGGTTGTATTACTGGAGGAAGTTGTTGAGTAGATGGATTTGGTAAAATTGTTACTGGTCGTTCAAGAGAATCATATTGATAGGCAGGTTGTCTATCTCTGGTAACATATGGTTGGGGCTGTGGTGCAGCTTTTGGAGGTTTTGGAAGTGGATGTACCATTGGTTCAATTACTTCCCGAGGTGGAGGAGGAATTGGTCGCTGTTGAATTGGAGTTGGTGGACGATAAATTGGTGCTAATGGATTTACTGCCGGAATAGGTGGAAGTGGAGGATATGGATCTGCAACAATCTCTCGAGCTTCATAAATTGGTGCTCTTGGATTTGGTATTGGTGGTGGAGGTGGTTGATATTGTTCCATAGGTGGTTGATACTGTTGTTGTGGAGGTTGAACAAATGATGGCCGACTACTCTTTGGAGAATCTTCTTCTCCCAAATTATTCAAAAAGTTTGTAATTGTACCATCATATGGTGGAAAGGTTTCACTTGCAGGAAGACGTTGGAGTCTTTGGGATGAATGCCGCTGGATCACCGGAGAAGGCATTACATTTTCTCTTATATTTTCAGGAGAAACAATACTTTCTCGCTTTTGGCTTTCCATTGCAATTGCCATGGCATTTTGATGGATGATTTCTTCTTCAACATGTTTGTCTTCAATTCCAAATACACGAGCCAATTCATTATTAGCTTCTACAGAAGTATTAAAGAAATTCTTGACAATACTTAAATGTTTATCCGTAAAAAAGTTATATCTTAAATATTGTAGTCGAATAGCCTCTTGCTTTTTTTGTTCATAAAATTCCCAAAGATCTTTTTGAGTTTTTCGTTTTTTTTCAACTTCTTTATGAATTTGTCGTTGCTCCTTTAAATAGCTATTAAGCATTTTACGATGACTATCTTTCTCTCCTTCAGCATTTGCATGGACTTTTCGAGTGATTTCACTAAATTCTGTTATCTAAAAAGAAATTGATTATTGATTTATCAACGCAAAAAGGCAACCAAAAAAGAAGAAGTGAAAAAGCAAAAAAAGGGGTAGGAAAAGGAAAAAAATTCTCAAACTTACAAGTTGGGATTGGTGATCATTAAATTTTTTGATAATAGGAATTACGGCTTTTAATTGTTGAACGCATTCTTGGGTTTGTTCTTCTGCTTCTTTTGCAGAATCAACAAGCTGCATCAACGTCAAAAGATAATCGTTTAAAGCTTTTTGATTAGCTAAAAATTAAAGCCTTATGATAATTTTTTTAAAAGGTTAAATATGAAAGATAAATTTTATGCTTCACTAAAATTTTAAAAAAGTAATAAAAGCAAATAATACAGTAGCAAAAAAGACATTCTGTTTTTAATATGTTTTTCAGAAAAAAATTAAACACAGAAACATTCTTTAAATAAAATCAATGAAACCAACCTTCTTGAGTTTTTTGATAAATCACTCCTGCAGCAGCAACATGTTTAAGAGCTAAAAAAGCCACCAAAAATGGTTAACTCTTTAAAATTATACTGTTAAAAAACAAAACCTGGATGAAAAGCAGCAGCAAGTTGTCGATGAACCTGAGAAATTATTCTAGCCTGCTCTTGAATTTGTTCTCCGCTTATTTGACTCATATTTATTATCTTTACATCCAATTAAAAAATAATTCATTAAATAAATTAAAATTTAAATAATAAGATAGAATAACAACTTCTTTTTCTTTCCTTCTTTATTTGGGACAATATGTTCTTGGGTGTACAATCCCGGATGATGGTGATGGTGGTATGTTTTTTTTTCACAGGCTAGTGATATTGGACGACACGTTGTTCAACAAGATGGAACAAAAGGAAAAGAAGTCGAAGAAAAAAAAAGTAGAAAGGAAATCAAAATCAACAATTTGTTGGTATAAAAAAAGAGGAAAGAAAGGAAGTTTCTAGTGAGGCCATTTTTTACGGTTATTATTTTTGCTGCTTAACAGTCCAAAAGGCGTGCCTACTTCTTCATGTCGCGCCTTGAAAAAAAATTCCAACTATATGATTTGACGCTTTTAACAAGCTTGTTATCAGTAAAATGGCGCCGTTGGTATTTTTCTTCAATCGGCTTTACTCAAATGAAAAAAAAAAGAGAAGAATTTTTTAAGGAAAAAAGGTGTAGAATAAACATGACCATGATGGTGGTATATGGAATTGAAAAAGAAAGAATTAAATTTTAATTGAAATTCGAACACAATTGCAGCAAAACAAAAAAACATTTAAAAAATATTATTACAATTCAATGAAAAGAATTTTGATAAGGAATTCAAAAGCAAAAATATAACAAATTATTTTTGGTGGTGCATCATCCTTTTCTTTCAAAAAAATCATATGTCAAATACCAAGCCACTTTCTAGCAAAACATTAGCAATGATCTTCCTTTTATATCCAAGGTCATTGCCAACGCGTGCTAAAAAGTTTACTCAGAAATATTACTCGTTATTATAAAAAATATATATTAAATACTGTAACGCTCTCACAAGAATTTTTAACATTTAGAGAGTCAAAATATTTAACGGTGGTCTCATATGTAGAAAAATTTTTAAGATTATTGATATAAAGAAATATACTTGTTTATAATCTTTTCTTTCTCAAGTTAAAAGAGAACGCAATGTGTTTCAATTGATAGATAAGCATTTTGCCTTTTAGAACCATTGAAATCGACTGCGAAACTTCAAAAAATACAATTTATAGTACAAAAAAATTATTATTATAATTTTAATTAAACTGTCGTAAAGAAAAATTAAAAACAGTGCACACAATAAACTTATTTAATGTGGAATGTCATAGATTATTTAAACAAAAACAGCTAGTAATTATTTTTGTATAATTTGGAATAAAAGTTACCATTAATAGAAACGAATGTTTGTAAAACATATTAGAATTTTCAAGTATTTGAGTATATTTGTTAATGGCCTTAATATTTTTTAAAAGTCACTGCAATAAATTGGAAACAAGATTCAACAAGAAGAAAAAATAAAACTAGTTCAAAACAATCCATTTTCTCAATAGATGCGGATTATAGAAGGGATTCTGTTGAAAATACTTGATGATGAGGAACACTTCCTCGTGAAAGAGATGTTGAAGAAATCAGTTGAATTCTTTTTGTTGTTTTTGAAAATTTCGAACAATAATTATTTAACTTTCAAGATCCGCGAGCCGAGATGTTTTAGCCCGACCCGGTTAACTTGTCAAAAGCCCGGGCTTGACCCCTTCCATGCTTAATGGAAAGGGGTAATAAAAGACATTCTTCTTCTTTTTATGTTTGTCTCCTTTAGAAGCTAGCATTTTAAAAGTATTGTTTATTTCACCCATGAGATTTTTCACGAACACAAAAACTTTTTAAAAAAAAAGGTAAGCAGTTTGATTTTTTTTTTTTTTTAATTTTTTTTGAATACTGTATTTTAAATATTTATTAAAGATCAATATGGTAGCATAAAAGGTTTTTCTGCCTTTTCTTTCTTTAGAGTTTAGGGGTTTAAAAAACAAACTCAAAAAAATAAAATAGATTGTAGAAGAGATTGCGAGAGACAACACTAAACAATGAATGAGTTAATTTTTTTTAAAGATAGGAATGGCTTGCTCGTAGTGGAAAAGAATGCCCTGACTCTTTTTCTTCGTTTTCATTGTGCGCAAATCATTCTTTTCGTAAAAACAAACTTTTCGGAGGTCAAATTTAGCAATGAGTTCGTTTCCCGCATTTTTCTTTGGAAATTCGTTTTTATATTTTAGGGTAATAGTTTTTTTGGTAAAAAATGATTTTTTTAACTTTTTTGGCCAAATTTCGATGAAATTAGATGTTCCTGAAAAATTTTGGCAAAAAATAAAATTTTCAATCAGACATTTTAATTCTTTTTGTGCGCGCCTTTTCTTTCCCTTGACTCAGTCTTTTGTTTTTCTTGTCCAAAATTTTAATTAATTTTGATAATTTTATTTTGCTCGGTTCTGATATATATAACTTATTATTCTTCATTAAATTTTGAATTTTTTGGTACCAAAATCGTATGTTTTTCGCAGAATCTAAAAATGTGTGCAAATCCTTAATCAAAGTCCCCCATTTAAAAATTATATTTCTTTGTTGTTTATGAAAGACATTTTTATAAACTCCTTATTTTAGATTTTATATATAACCTAATGAATAAAAAATTCATTAAACTTTTAACTTTTGATAAAAATCATAAACTTCAATTTAATGGTTTGTGTAAAATTACAGTTAATCTATTTTCGTTAGCACTGATTGTTGAACCAATCAATGAAGGTAAGAGATAGAAAGAAAGAGCCATTTCTGACGCTTTTAATAAATTAATTTAAGGTCACAACATTAAATCACCGATTTTAAGCTGCCAGTTTATTCTCAAAAAAGTAAGCGTACTATACGTTTTAGCATGCATAAATTAAACTCTTTTTTTGCAGAATATTTTGTTTGTTTTGGGTGAACATGATTTCCGAGATTTTGCTTTAGTTTTTGATAGCAGAAATCGTAGCGGGAAAGTATTTGCTGCAATTTGTAAACAAAAAGTAATCATACTTGATTTTTTGCAAAGTATGTTCCGAAAATTTTTAGGGAAAAGATGATATCCAACCTGAAGTTTTTTATCAGCGTTTTTTATTCCCCATATTTGATGAATTAAATGGTCCTTTATATGTTGATCTCAAGAAAATTGTTAAAGAATGGGTCTGCAATTATGAAGGTGAAGAAAAACAAAAATACATTAATTTAATGAAAGAACGTGGTGTCTATGATTTGATATTTTTCAAGTCTAACAATGACGAAAAGCCAAACAAAAGCAACATGTAATGTTTTCGCTAATCTTCTTTTTTAATAAAATATAGTGTTTTTAGAGCTCCCACTTCTCGTAAACGTAAACATGCTCAAATTCAAAATATTAATGATAACAAAATTACTGATCCGAATTTGGCAAATGATAAAAGTTTACTGTGAGTTTGACGATATGAATGTCAGAGATTGTCATCGTAGAGGTCCCAAACTGACGAGCAAGCCAAGTGTGATTAGAAACTCATTTTTGTTTTTACCAGATCACACTTGGGAGCCAGGACTCTGCAAAATTGCAATAATTTTTTGACAAATTGAAAACAAAATTGAGATTAGTGTTCATTTCCCCCTCGTAAATCGAAAATCGCGGGGACGGGGATAAAAATGGGGATGAAAATTTAAAAATTTGGGACAGGGATAAAGAATTTTGTTGGGAAAATTCCAGAATTCCCAGAATCCATAATTAATGAGTGAAAGTGTCATTTTAATCACATAATAGAACTGATCCGACCCTTTTAATAGTCAAAAACAAATATTTTTTAATTTCACGGGGATCCCCGCCGGGGACGAGAAGGGAAATGAACACTATTTGAGATTTCAAAAACGATACCCAAAATACTTTGTCCAAAGTCGAAAAAAATTGAAATTTCGCAATCTAAACTTTTCTCACTCATAATTGTTTTCTCTATTTTGCAGAGTTTTTCTGGGAACACCTGCTATTAAGTTTGTTACAGTATCCTAATTTATCTTAAACTATTCATTTTAGGCATTTCAACAACAAACGAAAGATATCATCAAAGAATCATGTTAAAACTATTTCCCACAAATATTTTAAATTAGTAACCAGCAGTCCAAATAATAGAGTATTAAAAAGATTATTGATTTTTACATCTCTTGAAAAATCACATTGCTTTGAATTTGGATGGAGTTGCAGAAGAGAATTATTTTATTGTCTTGGATGTCAAGGTGGTGGCAAAAACCTTACTGCATTTTTGGATGAAGACGATGATGGAAATATCTGTGCAAAAATTTATGATGAAGAACATGTTTGTACAGCGAATTTGTATGAAAAAGAAAAATTCAATGATATTAAAATTCTCAGAAAAACAAAATATGAAATTTTGGAAGGTTGTAACAGTTCATCAATGAAGGTTCTCATTATCTTTGATTCAACGGATAAAAGTATGTGCCATCAATTTAGTTGGGTACCAAAAATCAAGAATTTCATCTGTTATCATTGCGGATGTAAAGCTTGGTTGTGCAATGAAAATGAAAAATTTGAATATGTTGAATTATGGAGCCATAACCATAAATGCAAATTGCAACGATTTGAACAAGAAAAATATTACAAATTTAAAGATTTTTTACTTTCTGGAGATTTTGAAGTTCAAATAACAAATCAAAATGGTTCCGAAAAGAAAAGACTTATTGTTTTTGATAAAAATGACAAAACTAAATGTTATATTTATGGTTATTTTTCACCGGGTGAATATTTTCTCTGCAAGGAATGCATGAAGGAAACACGCAAAACAGTTTCAGCCAGATTATTGCAAAACGAAGAAGGCGAAAATTATGTTGTTTTATCAAATGCAAAACACACCTGCAAACTTCAACCTTACAACCCTGAAGCTTCTATAATAAAGAAAGAACTGATCCTTTACGAACCTGATTTTGTATTGAAAGAAATTAATTCAACGGGTGTTCCAAAACTGTTCATTTTTGATTCAAAAAACAAAAATTTGTGTTATGCATTTTCTCGAACAGATGGTCGAGAGAAAGGAACAGTAAGATATCGTTGCCTGGCATGTGTTGTAACAAGTAAAAAGAAAAATTTTTCTTTAAAAATTGCAACAGTTCATTTGGGAAAAGATAAAAATGGTCTACCGTATCTTCGAATAATAAATGACAATCAAAAACATTGTTGTAAACCAGGAAAATATGATCCAAAAATGTATGATTTAAATGAAATTCCAAAAACTTTTGATTTTTTCTGTTATCAACAAATCAGCAGATCAAAATTTATGACAGCTGTTATCCTTCATCCAAATGACAAGAAATTATGTTACAAGTTTCACATTTCTGGTGACAAAAAGAATCGAACATTTCGGTGTCAGAATTGTATAAAAAATAAAAATAACTGTCTAACAAAACTTCAAAAAGATGAACAAGGAAAATTATATTTTGAACATGATTTCAAAAAACACATGTGTAAACCTTTCAAAGTTTCATCAATTCAAGGTCCAGGATTAAAAATTATTAAAAATATCGAAAAATTTTGTGAAGAACTTTTCATGGAAAAGAAGGCAAAAATAGATCAAAACAAAGTCGTAAAAATGCCAAATTTTGAATTTCGTTCCAAAGATGATATTCCTGACAAAACCTTGATAATTTTTCATCCAAATTCTAAAAATTTGTGCTATGAATTTTCATTTCGAGAATCTTTGAAACGATACATGTGTTGTCAGTGTCATTCTTTGAACAAAATTTTTGTTACTGCTAAAGTGCATATTGATGAAAATGGTGAAAAATTTTTAGAACTTGGTCGAATTGAACATATTTGTCAACCAACTGAATATCGAGCCCAAACGGATGACAATATTATTAAAGCTCCAAATTTTATTCTTTTCAATCAAGATGATGATTCAAAACCGAAGAAATTAGTAATTTTTACTTCGGCTTCACGAGAGCTATGCCACAAATTTGGGTTTTATAAACGTGATAATATTTTTTATTGCCATGCTTGCAGAATTCTTGGAAAGCAGATTTCTGTAAAAGTTAAAGAAGATTCAAATGGGAATAAATATCTCTTGTTGTTGGGCACAGAACATATATGTACCCCTGAAAACTTTATTCAACAAAAATATGAATCTCGAATTATTTCTTGTGATCGTTTTGAAATTTGCAAAAATCAATTTGGTCATGAAAATAAAAAGTTGAATGTCTTCGTCACTGAAGAAAAGGATTTAATTTATGAATATTATTGGAAAAAAGGAAATGTTTTTGCTTGTCTTGGTTGTGCTGCAAAAAGAATATATGTGGCAGCAAAATTATGTCAAGATGAAGACAAGAATCAAAGCTATGTTGAACTTTCATCAACTCAACACACATGTGAGCCACAAAAATATGTTCAAGGAAAATATGAATTTAAGAATATTCAAAATGATCAATTTTTATTATGCAAAAATAGAAATGGTGAAGAAAACAAAAATTTATTTGTTTTTACTTCAGAGAAAAAGGATCAAGCCTATAAATATTATTTTAATGGCAGACAATTTCGATGTCGTGGATGTGGTGTAACTGCAACACTTCGAAAAAAATGAAAATGGAGAACCTTTTATTCGACTTTCACCAAGTGAACATACTTGTACTCCACGTCACTATAATCAAGAGAAAGATCCTTCAAAATTTGTTTATTCTGACAGATTTGAAATGCAAAGCAACAGAAATGGTGAACCAAATACAAAAGTCGTGATCTTTACTTCAGATAAAAAAGATACTGTTTACGAATATGGAAAAAATAGACCCAATATCTTCCGATGCAACGGTTGTATAAAACAGAAAAAATTTTTATCTGCAAAACTTCTTAAAGATGAAAATGGTGAAATTTATTTTGAATTAAATTCGACTGAACATGAATGTATTCCAAGATCATATAAGCATGACATTTCAAAGGATGATCGAATCATTAGAGAAGATCAATTTGAATTTCAAAAAAATAAAAATGGTGAACCAAATAAGCGACTGATTGTTTTTGTTTCAAAGGAAAAAAAGTTGTTTTACAGTTATCGGCTCGTAAAAGGAATTTTCCAATGTAATGGATGCGAAAAGAAAAAACAACATACATATGCAAAAGTAATGGAGGACCAAAATGGCCAAAAATGTGTTGCACTTGCAAAAAATACACATATTTGTACACCTAAAAAATATGTTGCATCAAAGAACGTTTAAATTATTCATGTATTTTTTGTCACATTTTTCATGTTTTGTATCATACAACATATTTCATTGAATAAAGTAAAAAATTAATTTTGACTTTTCAACAATCTTCTAAACATATTAAAAGAATCACTGGAGTACTAAAAAATATAATAAAATGTATTTAAATTATGTGTAACAATTTTGTGACACAAATTTTGGTTTTAAAACCGAAACTTAACACTACAGTGTATGATTTTGTTGCGTTGGTTCCGCTTTTGGTATGACTTCGTCTGAGAAAGCATGATTTTGTTGGAAAATAACTTCCGATTTTGTACCCAGACGTACGGTTTTGTATCGTACATTATCCCAAAACTTCATTTTTATTCTGTTAATCTTATTCATAGTTTATTTGGTATGGAAATTTTCGATGCATTGTCTTATTAAATTGGTGATTTAACTGATTCGAAAATAATAACAAAAGAATTTTTTATAAATGAAAAAAGTACAAATCTCTGAGAAATTTTTCGATTTTTAATGAATGTTTTTTCAATTTTAAATAATTGGTACAAAAAGTTTAAAACAAAAAATAATTCGTGAATCATGCTTTGTTCAATGTTTCAGACATATTCTTTCCCAACGCTTTGTTTGAAACCGTATAAAAATAGGCCACAAATTGTGTAGAAAATGTGAAAAAAGCATTTATCTGTAAAAATGCTAACATTAACTATTTGTTTGTTTCTGTTGTTATCAGCAGTTTTTTGTACACCTTTGAAATCCGGGCCGAAAAGCCAAAAAGTGATTGTGGAATTTCTCTAGCTCTTGAAAAATATGGTTCAAATGATACTGATAAAGTAATAATTTTTAAAAATGTGACATACAGTAATCTACAGAGTATTTTAGACCCTTGAAGGACCTGCTTCAATACCCGGGTATTGGCCATGGGTTGTTTCAATGATATCTGGTGATGCAGGTTGCATTAAAAAGAAAATTACCATCGATATTGATGCCCAAAGCTAAACTAAATGTCTTCAACAACGACACGGTACATTAAATGGTAGAGCGTCGGTATCATATTAATCTGATATAGCAATCAAAAAAATGTCAAATAATTGCTGTTCATAAAAATATTTGAATTGTTTGGTACACGAATCCGCTTCTCTACCAACTGGAAGGAAGAAAATCTCTTTGATAATACCAGTCAAAAAACTAACTGTCTCCATTAATGAGAACAAATGTTTTTAAAGCAATTTAGAATTTTCGAACGCTTAACAACAAAAAAAGAGCACAAAAAAATTTTTAAAAAATACTGGTTCATTTACTTGAAAAACATCAATACAGTGTGAAATGTTTTATCTTCTTATGGTTCAATCATACAGAAGACTAAACTAGCCATTCACAGAATGAGATCAGCAAGAATAGAATTGAATTTATCAAAGTTCAATTTTCTCAACATGTGAAGATTTTTGAAGTGTTTCTGTTGAAACTACCTGAGGGTCTTGATGAAGAAAAACGCCAGGTGAAAGGGATGATTTTCAATGTCCACGAGCCAACATTTTTCGACCCGATCCGGTTAACTTGTCAAAAGCCCGGGCTTGACCACTTCCATGCCTAATGGGAAAGGGGTAATAAAAGACATTCTTCTTCTTTTTATGTTTGTCTCCTTTAGAAGCTAGCATTTTTAAAGTATTGTTTATTTCACCCTTGAGATTTTTAACGAACATAAAAACTTTTTTCTATACAAAATAAAATTGCAGTCAAAAAACAGTCTTTGAAAATGGAAGATATTTGAAAATGAAAAGAATCAAAGTGTTCAACAAATTGATAGTAAAGATTAGAAATCTCTTTTTGATATTTTATTTTTATTCATTTTTGTATTTAACGATAAATGTTGACTTTAGTGCTTTAAAAAACTCAGTTATTTAAGGTTCGATTCAATGACAAATGAAATAAATGCACACCATTTCTTACATTTCTTTAAACTAAATTTATTTTAATAATAGCAAAAACCCGACCTGATCCACGCTAACTTTCCATGCTTTTAAAAAACCAACTTTGTTTTTCTTTTTGAAAAAGTATCTTTTGGGCATGTTTTTAACTTGACATTTTTCATCATTGTTTTTAACCTAAAACAAAATAAACCAAATAAAAAAAGGATTCAATTCCTTTTTTATGGGTTTTTGTTCACTTTTAAAATTTTTACAACTTCGATGGCACAAATCTGTATCATTTCTCTTAATTACACCTTAACTCGTGTCCGTTCGTCAAATAATTGCTGTCATTTCATTGTCGTAATAAAAAAAATTTCTACAACACTTTTTTTTTCTGTTTCTTCAATGACCTTTTACAATTTTATTACCGTTTTACCGCAAAAAAAAGAAGATGAAGAAAGATGATTCCGTTATTTTAGTTTAGGTTTACTGTGTATTTTATTTATTTATTTTTGGCAGTTGTCACTATATTTTTTTTTATCCATTTTTAAAAATAAACTCTATTATGAGGATTTTGCCTTTTTTTTCTTTTAAGACGATTAGCAAAAGAAAAAATATAAAAATAAGATCGAAGCCTTCTGCCACCCTCCTCCAAAAAATGAGCAAAAAAAACCATAATTGCCGTATATCCATAACTGGGACTTGTGTTTTTTTTCATCACACTTTCTTCCTGGCTTCTTTTCTTTTGGTAATTAGAAATTTGTTTTTGAAGTCAGCGAGCCAGCTTCTCCGTCGTTTGTTTTATTCTCGTCTTCTAAGGATAAGCACACGCCGGCTGCGACAATTAGCAGTACAAAGAATATAAAGAATCTATTAGAGTGAAAAGACACCCCTTTTTTGCAATTGCGCGACCCGTAGCTTCATCTTATTTTTTTCTTCAATTTCATTGACACCAGTATTTTTGTTTATGTGGGGCCAAAACCATGCTTGTTATGTTATTTTAACAATTTTTTTTCTTTTATTGTTATTATTATGATGAACTGAGAATGTAATTTGATCCTGTAAGGAAATTAACTATTGACTCCAGGGAAGAGAAAAAGAAGAAAAATAGTGATGACCGTAACATCTGCTTTTTCTCTCCCTGTTCATTCCTTATTTTATGGTCTGTACAAAGAAACTCATTTTCTAAACTTCATTTTTTAAAGCAATTACTTATATTTTACTTTTTCTCCTCTTTCTTCTTCATCTATTGTCCCCCATATGGCGCAACATTGATACAACCTTCTTAAATATATTGAAAATACATACATATATATCCGATTGTAAAACTATAGCCTGATTGAATTAGGTTTTTTTTGTTAAAAGAGAACCGCAATAGAGGAGTCAGTTCTTCAACAACGCTTCGACAAGTAATTACGTTTTTTTGACCAAATGTGCCACGAGTAATGTTGTTATATTATGCATGTCAATGAAGAGCCTTTTTTCCGCCTCCCAAAAGAGGTCTCATAAACCAATTCCGGGATTGTCAATGTTCGAAAAAAAAATTTTTTTTTGTGCAACTTTTTTTCAAGGGTATTCCATTCATTTTTTTCAAAAGCATTCTTATTTCATCTTTTGACAAATTTTGTTTTCGCTAAATGTCAACTTTCACAAAAAAAGGATAAAAGTGCCATTGAGTTTAATTCACTTTTCTCGAGAAGGATATATATTAATTTGATGAAATCATTAGATCGGCATTTCCTTTTTAATGATGTTTTTTGGTCATTTGTGTAATAATCGTTTTTCCAAAAAAACATTCAAAAACAATAAAAAAAATTTGTTTTTAAGCAGCGCAACACAAATAATCAGGTAGAGAGAGTTGTTACTCAACAGGCGTCACAAAAGGTGTTCAAATTTACGACTTTTAAATGGCGCACTAATGTGCCGCAGATTTTTCATTATCATCGACTTAAAGGAGGTGGTGTCGCTTCTAATTGATGTGCAACTTTTATGATGTCTGTTACCATTTTTTTATTTTCTGCCAAGATACATTGCAAATTTTATGCCTTTTTGTGTATTTTTTTTTTGCTTGCATTGGTTTTTTACATGTATATTTCTGCTTAAAAGAAAACATAAAGTGTTTTATTTTATGTTTAAAAATAAAACACTTTATTGCTTGTTTTCCACCTGGTCTGCCTATCATCAATGGTATTTTTTTGTTAGCAGCCTTTTTTTCAAATATATTTTCTCTTTTTTGTTCTTTTAAAAAAAGCTGTGTTTTTTCTTTTAAAAAATAAAACAACAAAACCTTTTGTTCAATTTTTTTACGCACTACCGATCAGTTGCCGTGTAGCGCTTCTTTAAACCTGCTAATTTTCTTGCTACTATTGCGCAGCCTCTTTTTCAATTTCAATGTTCACCATATTTGACATTCTCTTTCTCATTTTTTTCCATGTCGTCTTTGAATCATTGTTGTTAAGCAGAGGTTTTTTCTCTCTCTTCTGATGAGAAACACTAAAAATAGCGGCAAAACAAATTTTATTCAGAAGGTTTTTTAACAGAGGCCTTTTTTGTCTTTTCTTTATTTTTGTTTTTCATTCCTTTTCTTCTTCTTCTGATGCCTTGATGTGATTTCTCATCGATGGGGAGGCTGGTGTTGTTGATTTCTTCTTCTTTTTTTGCCAGCGCCAACTTTGCCTTTTTAGTTTTTCCGCCATTGTGTGATGATGATTTTATTTTGTTCAACAACACTTTCATCTTGCACACAATTTTATTTTTTTTAAAAATATTACATTTTTATACATTTTTATTGAGACTATCTTTTATGAACTGAACTAAAAGCAAACATTTTCACATTTAAAAAAATTGGATACTGTTTTTCGATCTTATGCTTGCTTTTGCTATTCTTTTAAAAACTGTAAATGTCTCTTTTCACACGCCTATTAAATAACAATAACCTTAAATATTGCTTCTTCCATAAAATAAAAAAATTTCATGTCATTGACACCGCGCAAAGGCCGCCATTTTTTGCCATTTTCAAACAAAGTCTACTTTTCCTCCTCTTCCAAACATTGGCAAGCTCATCGTTTTCATCTTTTCTTTTTTTCTCATTCTATTTTTGTGGTAATTGTAAATGAGCTTTAGACACCCCATAAAACAGCTTTCAAATATGCAAGCACATCTTTCCACCCCTAACCATTACTACTTCTATTGCCATAGGTTTGCGCACTTGAGCGTTCAACACATTGTGAAACGATGCATTCACAATGACTCTCAATTAATTAATTTTTCAAATCGAAATAAAAAATTTTTACTTTTTAACAAAAAAAATTGACTTTTTACCATTTATTGTCTATTCATGTGTAATTGAGTCTTGGGATCGCCCCGCGTCCTTAAGTACTTCTCTTCAGTTATGATATTATAAGCATTCCACTTGCCCCCACCACTCAAATAACGAGCCACCGAACGCGTGCCAGATTTTTCACAGTCGCGCACAAGTGTGAACACCGCCTCTTAAAAAAACCTAAGAAAGAGAGAATTTTAGAGGCGGCGCGAATTGATATGGCGTTTTTTGTTTCTCTTTGCCGTGTAGAGAGAGAAAGAGTGAGCTATAAATTCATCGTATCGCAATAACACTTTTTTCAATTTTATTTATTTAATTTGATCTACAGATGTATGATCTTTAAATAATTTAACTTCGTGCAATTTATTAATAATAAAAATATTTATGTTTAATCAAATTTCTTTTTAAGGATGCAAGTACATGAATCTCCTCCAATTTTATTTTTTATAATTTTTACTGTATTTTTATTGCCTAAGGAATGCCTTTCTGCTCCAGTTCCGGAAATCCTTCAAAAGCGTTTCCCTGATGCAATTGTAATTGGTGTAAAAAAATGTGGAACTCGAGCTTTACTTGAATTTCTTAAACTTAATCCTCGAGTTAAAGCCCCTGGTCCAGAGGTACATTTCTTTGATAAACATTATGATCAGGGATATGAATGGTATCGGTTAGTTTTTATTATTCTTTTTTTTTCACTTCCTTTTTTCCTTTTTTTCTCCTGCTGTTTTTTATAGCCTCAATAATGAGGTGTCATTAACGCTTTTGTGTGACCTTTTTTTCTATCCTTTTTTTGACGAAAATATTAATCTTATCTTATGAACTTAAACTTGAATGGAATATATAGGTAGAGCTCGATAACCATTTTTTGAGGTTAAACATTTATTATTAATTGCAAGACGTCTTTATGAGCTTTAAAGGTCGTTTTTTTATGAATATATTAATGACAAAATAATTAATCATTTTGGCACTCATATTTCTTTTTTTCATTGCTTAAAAAATAGAATAGAATTATTCTTTTTTTTGAATGACTGCTTGTCAAAAATTTTTTTTTGGCTGCCGATAGAAGAAGATGGTTATATCGATGATTGCGTATGCCTTCGATTAACTGTCAAATATTTTCTTTTCATTCTTTTCTTTTTTTCTTCCTTTTTTACCTTTTAAAAAAATGGCTCAATCAAATCCAAAAATATCTGATCAACCACAAAAGAACTTCCCGCAAAAGCGTTAAAGATTTTTTTGGCAAGATTGTTACTCACTCACTAAAAAAAGGCGACAATTACAATTCTCACCATCAGATTTTTCTTATACATTTTTTTTGTTAAAATTGAAAGCTGCCAATTACTCTTTTTTTCTCTTTTTCATTTAACAAGGTGTGGTATCTCTCCTTTTTTGGAGAGAGAGAGAGCCATTTTACTTCTTCTAAATTTGTGGTTTTTTTCACAAACTGGATATACTTTAAAAAAATTTGATAGTTTATGAGGGTAAAAACGAGGACGTTGACACGATATGCCGACAAATTTAAAAATGAAATTTCCCAGCAATTTTCTTTTTCATTGGGCTTGATGAAATATAGCTTTTCTTTCAAAAGGTTGTTGTTATACAGCATCATAAATCTTTTTGTATGCAAAAGAAAAGAGAGGATCGGTAGCATGCAGTTAACTCCATGTCCTCGAAAAAAAAGCAGCGGGAGTTTGTTATTGTAGATTCAAGAAGGATTAAGGTGGTGAAAGATTGCCTTTCCTTTTTTTCATTTAAAAAAAACTACCTGTAATTTTTTATTTTTGAAAAAACACATGATCAAGGTATTATACCCTGCTGTGAAAGTAATTTTATACTACTACGCTTTTTTTACAAGATTAAAACCTTCTTTTTTCTTAAAAATATCATAAATTTTTCTAACCAGTTTAAGTTTAACAGAATGCTATTTGTCAATGAATAATGACTATAGGGGCAATTCAATGCTTTTCATTTTATTTCTGACAAATCGGTTTCTCTCTCTTTCTTTGGCATCATCATCAATGGAAAAAAAGATATAGCAAAATAGAACACAGTAAATAATTGAGACGCCTGTTCGCGCACAAAAGCATTCATCCCCAATCCCCCCAAAACTTTTATTTTATCGAAAAAAAGAAGCTTTAAAGCTGTCTTAGAACGCCAGTATTAAAATATTGCATATTTATTTTTATGCGTGAAGAGAAAGAAGAAAAACCATATTGAACATTTTAAGGTTGACAGCTGTTTATTGACAATACACTTGAGGATGGTCAAAAAGAAAAGTTTTATTTCGGCATCATGTCTTTTTTCAAAGCAATATGAAATTGGATATAAAAGGTATTCATCAAAATCAAAAAAAGGCCAAACCTTTCCGCGCAAAGATTTCGCTTTTTTCTTGGGTCCTTTTTGAAATCTAAACTCTCTTGGGAGGAAATTAATTCCATCTATCCATTTTTTAGATAGTCAAAAATATTTCGATTAGTAAATTAAGATTACATACAAAAATAAATGAGCAGCAAGCAGAAGAAAAAGGAAAAAAACCCGAATTATCGGTTTGCTATTATTAACTTTGGTCATTTTTAGTAAATAAAATAACGGAGAGATTGATTGAAATATGCTTGTGCCATAAAAAAAAAGACAGATGCCGCTTGTTTTTATTTACATTTGCTTCTGCGCATGCCATTTTTTGTTAATATTTGCATAAAGGTTTATGTCTCGTCTTTTTTCTTCTGCAGTCTTCAATCAAAATTATGAAAACAAATCACTACTCTTAATCTTTGTCTATTAATAGAAAAATAAACAAAATACAATGTGGTCACTTTTTTTATATAACATTTTTATGCATTTATTTGTAGGGATCAAATGCCATTGACAACTAAAAATGAAATAACACTTGAAAAATCACCTGCATATTTTATCAGTAAATCTGTGCCTGAAAGGGTTTTTAAAATGAATCCAAAGATGAAATTGATTGTTGTGGTTCGTAATCCGATTACAAGAGCAATTTCTGGTAAGATAAACTTGACTTGATTCAAATTCATAAAAGTAAATGCTGGTTTTTAGACTATACCCAAGCAGTAACTCGAAAGAAAAGAAGTATTTTTACATCAAAATTTGAAGAATTAGTTTCGTGTTTTAATGAATCAAGCCCATCATGCCAAAGAGGGGTTAATGCTTCATGGGGTGCTATCAGAATTGGAGTTTATCAAAAACATTTAAAGCGATGGCTTGAATATTTTCCTCTTAGTCAATTCCTTTTTGTTGATGGTGAAAAATTGATAACTGATCCAGCAAGTCAAATAAGACTTACAGAAAAATTTCTCAATCTTGAACCAGGTAACAAAAATTTTTTTTAATTAATTTTTTTTTCATTTTTAATACCGTAACAAATTAAAATTTTAGTTGTGAAACGAAAGAATTTTATTCATGATCCAATTAAACGCTTTCCGTGCATTAAAAGAAATGGTGGAAATGTGCATTGTTTGGGAAAATCGAAAGGTCGCCAACATCCACAAGTTCGACCAATTGTGATCCAAAAACTTGCAGATTTTTATCATCCAGAAAATGAAAAATTTTTTGCAATGATTAATCGACGTTTCGAATGGTTGTAGAAGAATATACCAACACAAAAAAATTTAATTTGTTACTGCCATCCAAAAAAGTGCGAAATTGTTTTACGGGTTTTATTTTTTTTAAATGCTTTTTTTAATAAGAGAAAATTTATTTTAAAGAGTTTTATCATTATTTTTTATTAATAAAAAAAGAAATAAAAATTTATTTTATAACCTGTGTTGATCACATTAAGAAAAAAAAAGAAAGAAAGGAAAGCAAAAAACACCGCGCAAAAAGAAACAAACATAAAGGATTTTTTTAAATACAAAAAATGAAATCTACTATTTTTTTATTAAGCTAATTATTAAAATTATTAGTCAGATCATTCGATTGAAAAGGAGGAAAGAGAGAGAGATTTATAGTTCTTTCTTTGATTTTTTACCACCTTTTGCTGGAGTTTTTACGGGTACTGGCTCAGGTTCATCATCATCATCATCATCGTCGTCATCATCATCGAGGGAGATACTTCCATTCATAATTTGATCGACCCATGTTTGTAAAGCTTCAAGATTTGAATCACTATGTTTTCGAGGATCATCAAGATTTAATTGGGACATATCAAACCAAATTCCCTCTTTTTCTGAGATATCAACAAGACCAAGTTGTGGGCCTTCTTCAATATCAATTCCAAACATATCTTCCCATACATCAACCATAAGTGGAAACTCATCGGGATCGATGAGAACAATTTCGAGAGTTCCAGCATGCTCACTATTTTCATCAGCAAGTTTTCGAAGAAGTTTAAACATGGCACGACCTTCACGAGTTTCTTCATCACAAAATGCTAAAACCATTCGTTCTTCATCATCAGAATCTCTCTTAAATATTTGGCAAATTTTAGAAGCATTATTATTAAGGGGAATGCCTTACCCAAACATTGAAATAATTTGTTAAGCTAAGTTTTTGCATAACTGGTTCTCGATGAGCTTCAACCCAATCTTCAAATTCTTCTTCAGTGTCGACATTATTAGGGGCATAAAGTGGATCATCTTCAAAGGGATGAAACAGCTGAACTTCTCCAACACGCTTAAGGCCAAGCTTACGAGCCCACTAAAAAAAGTTATTATATCTTTAAATTTTTAAATGCTCAAGAAGAAGAAAAGAGCGCCACCTGTGACGTTACAACTGCAAAAAATTCAATTTCTCCCATAAAATCTTCGGCAGCTTCTTCAAATTCTTTTAAAGCAACACTACCAGGTTCAAAGTACCCAATGATCCGGACGGCTTCATCATCAAGATCTTCAAATTGTTCGAGATCAAATTTATCATTGATAATCGTAACTGGATCATCTGGAATCTATAAAAAGAAATGGTTAAAAATAAGATATAATTAACAATTTAATAATTACATCCATCAACCATGAAACAAATGTTTCAGGATCTCGAACACCATTGTATTCAATTTTGTAGCCATCTTTGTAAACATGAATTGTATCTTCTCCTTTATCAACTTCTGAAAAATTTGAAATTTGAAATCATCTGTTACAAATTTCAAGAAAAAACCTTCTTGAGTTCGAAGACGAATTTCTTTTGTGGTATTGACGGTATAAAAGTTATAACCACGTTTTGTCATAACTTGAGCAGAAAGTTGTAAAAAGCATTCATATTGATCAAGTTCAGAATCATCATCTTCAACATCATTAAAGAATATAACAGATTTTGCATCTTCTGCAAATACTGTTTTGTTGAAAGTTTTTTCAGTTAAAACCTAAAAATTTGCATATCCTTTGTAAATTTAAATGTTCCGAATTTTTAATTAAGCAAAGAAACCTCAGTTCGATCAAAGCCATCATATTCTAATTCAGGATATCCCAAGAACATACAATCGAGATCGCTCGTTTCTGTTTTTCCAACTGCCGCCGAGACATATGCCAAAAAGGCAAAAGTAATTACCACAGAGGCGATAGAATGCCTACTGGCCGCCATCTACAAAGGAAAGGAAAAAAACAACAACTTATCTTTGAACTTGAAATACACACATTTTTTTGTACAAAAATCAGCAAACGAAAGAAAGTGAGAGGGAGAGAAGAGCGAAAGAGAGAGGGATCACGCAAGATACTTAAGCTTTTTATGCTTATGTTTTCTTTTTTCATTTTGTTGTTGAAACAAAAAGAATGAGAGAAAGAGGAGTCTAACACTTCCGTCATCTTATTTTCTTAATTTTTTAATGATATCTTCCAAAAAATGTACGCATAAAAAAGTTGCGCAAATGTTACATTTACAAGGAGGGGAGATTAACTCAAGCTTCCAAAGAATTTTCAAAGCAAAAACAACTTGCTGCGATAATATTGTGGTGGATTTAGTTGTTGCGGGGCTTACTAAAGTGACAGCAGCCTTTTCCACCTCCTCCATGCCTCAAATATTGCTTATAAACTTTAAAGCAGAAGGAGAACAAAAAAGCTGAGAGATCTAAATCCTTTATTCTTTTTTCTTTTTTATTCAAGGGCGGAACGAGACACACGCTTTTTAGCATTTTTTTTGATCCCCGCTCCTACTCAATGACGAGAACATCAATGACATTTTGGGGGGCGTACAGCCAGTAAAAATATATATCCCTGCTTCAATACAACAACTACAATTTAGTGATATGGATGGAGATTGCATACGGCTGTGAAGTATCATCATTGCCATGAATTAAAGAAAGAGGAGAAAAAAAATAAAAAAAGAGATCGATGCTTGCTGCTTAACTCATGCCACACTGCTGTCAAGTTCTTTTTTTTGTGCCAATAGTTTATCAACAGGTTTTTTCTCTTCTTTCTTCGTCTTTAGCTTTCGTGAAGCCATTTGTTGTTGGATTGATTGTTGCAACTGGAAGAGACTTAAATATGTCAAGTTAAATCAATTTATATCTCTTTTTTTCAAAACCTTTTTTTCTCTCTTTTTTCATTGATGAAAAACAACAAAATGACAACAAAAAAAGTTGTCATACTGTAAATTTTAAAACAATCTGTTTTCACTTTTTTTTTAAATATCTGTTTGCAGATTTTTAAAAATTATTTTAATGATTCCTTGCCATTTTTATGATTCATTTTTTTTCAGTTTACAAGAAGGGAGGGAAAAATAAAAAGTTTTATGCTGTTATGTCAACAAGAAAAAATCAAGTTTATCTCTTTTTTTCTTGTCTTCTATCTTTTTATTCCAATATATATGCGTATTATATGCTGCTAGAAATTGGAAATGAATAAGTAATTAATCAATGAAACTGACAAGAAAACACATATGAAAAGATATCTAATAATCTTTTCTTTTTTCGGATAAGGAGTTAATAATTTTATTGATTTATTTTTGAGCCATTACGGAACATGAAATTGATACTTTTATGGTTCAAATGTTTAAGTGATATTTTGAAGGAAGGAAGAAAGAATGAATTGCAATGATATGTATCTCTGACGACATCCTGTAAACTGATAATAATAATAATAATGTAGCTATCAAATTTCATATCCTTGAAGATTTGAAGATTTATGTTTCAAAATTGTTTAGTTTTTGTGATATATATATTTTTTTATATTTTTCTTACAATGTCACGTTTACAAAAATAATTTGAAATATTTTCAAAAAAACTGAAAAAAAGAGTAAACCGGAAAGATCAGGTTTTTTATTGAAATCAAATAATAAAAAGGCACTGATTTATTTCAATTTTAAATTACAATAAATCAGCAATTAAGTTTTTAACGGACATAAAATTTTATTGAACTTTTGTTTCTTCTACAGTATACTATGAAAAAAATTTTTTTGAAAATTCAATCAAAATAAAAACATTTCTTTGCAAAGATGTGACTTTTATCTTTTTGCCTACAAATGTTCAAATTTTCAAAAATGCAATCAACGCAATTGACTTGAATGTTCTTTGATAGATTTGCCACCCTTATATATCAAAGAAAAAAGAAAGAAAATACCCCCTGTTATACTACCGTAATATGTTGAAAAGAAAAAATAAAATTGCAAAAGAAATCACAACTCACATGAATTAAACCTGATTTCCGTTTCATTTTTCTCTTTCAAATATTAGTTTAAAAACCAATTTTGAACCCTTTTTTCTCTTCTCAAATTCATCTTTATTGTTGTAGCCCTTTAAAGAAGAGCCAATTTTTTCTTGGGCCAAAGTTTAATTTAGATGTTTTCCATACTTTTCTTCAAAAATAAACTGCATACTTTTTGATGAAATTTGGATAAGAGAATTCTTCTTGTTGACATTCGTGTTTTTTTCAAAGATAATTTTGTACTTTTTACTTGAAAAGAAGAAGTTGGGCAAAATAAAACTTTTACTACTGATATATTTTTTACCTTACTTTCTTTATTTTTTTTCTATCATAAAAGCAAATAAACGCAAAAACAGAAGTGCACAAATTTTTTCCGGTACATTAAAAAATTTCTTAAGCAATTTTTTATTACCTTCTTTTTTTCTGTTTAACATTTATGTGTTTTTGAGAACGGTAATCGAAAGGTACCATATTCCCTCCTTTTGATTGGAACAACTTTCGAAAAACAGGTTTTTATTTCGGTTCTAAATTTCTTTAAAGAAGCTTGGCATTCGATCTTTCGCCTTTTTCTTCCCCTTTCTGGTTTTTTCCCAAAAACAAATAAGTTATACCTTAAAGGCATTGAAAACGTTGTTGCAGAAATTCACTTTTTTCGCCAATAAAAATTAATGAAAAGAGTTTAAAATTTTACAAAAACAGAGGCAGATAAAGATCATAGTTTTTTCTTTCTTTCCCTTGACTTTTTTCAGTTTTTACCACGTTATGTTCGCATTCAATACATTGTTTTTCTTTTCAATAAACATTGCAATAACAATTCTCTATTTCTCCCTCTCCCTTTCTTTCTTATCATTTTTCAAGGTGCTATAAAAAAAGACTAAAAGGCATCTCACTCAAAAAAGACAACGATTTTGCACTTTGAGCGATGTGGGTAATGAAAATTCAAGAAAAAAATATTTTTTAATGTTTTAAAAATACTTTTTTAAACGTCTGATGATGATGGTATTGGTCGGTTGATGCCTCTCTATCTTTGTTCTCTTAATTTCGAGATCATTTATATTTCTATTCACAAACATAGTTGCTTGCTTGCTGATAACCCAATAAAACGGGTTAAAAGTGAAAAAAATATCAAAAAAAAGAAAAAGGATAAACTAACAAATCCGATAAAATTATTATAAACATTGATAATCCGCTTTTGTTTTAAAAACTTTGACACTTTTTCGAAATGCAAAAAAAGAAGGAAAAAAGGAGTATGGAAGTAACAAAGAAAGAAGAAGAAAGAAGTTTAATGTTTTTAAACAGTTTAGTTCAGCATGTGGTTGATCTTTAAAAAAGACAAGTTATTTGGAAAAACAAACTTTTTATGATGCGCATGAGTTTCCGTCACTTTCTTCTTCTTTTTTCTCCTTTTTTTCTGCTAAATCGGCCTTGACAGTTAGTTTTCTTTTTTGATGCAGTTTATATTAATTTATCATAAATAGTTTTTTTAATCATTTCATTTCAGTGTAAACCCCTTTTTCATATTTTTTATTAAAAGTTATAAAAAACAATTATCTTTTAAATTAAAAATAATAGAAATTGTACAAAAAGTAAAAAATTTTGTAGCAAAATGGAAAAATTTTATTGTATTATCTACAAAAAATTTTTCATCTTTAGCTTTGTATCAATTCTACAGTATCCAACTAAAGAGGTACCTCGATAAAATTTATGGTCAACAATGAAAAGCAATAAAAAGAAAGAAAGTGAATTTCTTTGTCTTCATTGAAACAGAAAAATTGTGTCCATTCTTTGCTCTTTCATCTTTTGCTTCACTTCATTTTGTATTTGTGAACTCGAATTTCGCTCTTTTTGACCGCAATCTTTTCTTATGTTATTTTTGCAACAAATGTGAACAATAAAAAAAGGTAAAAGAATCTATTTATTCAAAAAAATAGGAAAAAAATAAACACGCATTTATCGTAAACCCATCAGAAATGTCCAAATAGTTGTCCAATTTTTCTCTCACAATATTATTCGTTTTTTTTAAATGAAAAGGCACTTTAAAACACGGTACAAGTCATGGAAGAATAAAAAAGAAATGAGCAAAATTAAAATTTAAAACCGAAATAGACACAAAAAAACAGTAAAAATAATAAAGTAAAAATTTGCGAAAAAATTAAGTAATTTGAAAAATGATAATAATGGCAGTAATAAATTAGCTGCTACAATTATCATTATACCATCAAGAAAAAATTATGTAGCACCAACGCACAAAAAAATTGCCTTCGGGCGCTTTGTAAAAGTGCCGAAAGTTTTTAAAAAAGAATAATAAATCTAAGTTATATTTAAATTTTGCGATTAAAATAAAAGAAACAATTAATGAAAGCCATATAAAAAATAAGAAAAAATAATAATTCATGTTATACTCGCAAATTTTGACACATAACATATAATTTTAAAATCAAATACAATCACAGTTAATGAAAAAGAAGTAAGCGCACATGGATACTGTAAAACATCAAAGAATTTTTTCAATTTCCAATGACACATTTATAATTGGCTTGTACAGTTAACATGAGCAAGATAGAAAAAGGGGTAAGTTATTTTATTAATAAATTTTTTGTTGTCCTAAATACAATACGAAAAAATAACACTATAGGAGGTTAGTAAAGATTAGTACAGAGGTTTTTTTCTCTAAACAATATAAAAATTCTACAATGTACAAAAAAAAGCAGAAGGCACACACCCGTATGAAAAATACAATAACATTATTTCTAATAAACGCATATCTCAGAAAAAAGATACCCAAAATAAAAGAAAAAACAAAGGCACAATTTTTCGGCAAGGCAATTTTTGTGTTTGAAACCGGAAGCGTCATTTGACTAAACAATACGACGAAAAATATAAAAGAAAAGAAGACCCGTTCGACTCAACGAGACCTACCTCGAGTCTAACAAAAATATAATGAAAATAATGTTAAAATATAGTGGGTAAGACAGAAAAAAAACAATAATAAGAAAAAGAAAGTGTTAAAAAACAAAATTCACGTTGTTAGTAGTTAAGACTACAGAAATTTTATTAGTAGGTTGTAACAACAGCAGCAAAATAGAAAAAAAATACAACAAGAATGGTTACAACAAAAAAGAGATAGAGAAAAGACTTTTGGCATTTCACCGCCAAACACCGCTATATTTAAATATATTCTCAACAGAAATAAAAAAATCATCTAAGTAAATTATCAACAGCTTTGATGTCGAAATGAATGAATGGGATTTACCAATATGGACCTTCTGTGCTAAGATTCTTCCAACTTGCAAAACGAGTCCAATTATCATAATTCATTCTATAGGCATCATCACAATCACTATTTCGACGTTGATGGGATACAGCTTGAGTTTGAACAACTTTAGGTTGTTGAGTTTCAGAAATTAATGTATAATTTTCTCCATTATTTGAATCCCAGTATTCTACACCGCCAGCGACATAGCATATACAAAATTCAATTTTTGTTACCTGAAAATTTCATAAAAATATTACTTCATTTGAAAGGAAAAAAAAATCAAGAATTACATCTCCTTCATTCATTGGAACATCAATTTCAAATGCGAATGTATCATATGTTTTTGAAGAAGAGGATTGATAAGTTCCTGGACGATCAAGGTAACTTTTCCAGCCATCAGAAGTAAAACGAAGAAAGACGCTCTTTTCAAAAGAAATATTTGCAACCTTGAAAAAATAAATCTACCGTAATTTTCATGGTCAAAAATGTAACAAACCTTAATTGTTCCAAGCATTTTGCAGTGATCATTACGTAACATAACATTTTCTAAGGCAACTTTATTCTTTTCCAAGGATTCACGGAATTTAACGTATTCACTTGCGGGTTGTGTAAAACCAATTTTCCAGGATGCATGCTTCTTACTTGAATACAGCTCATCTTCATCGTCATCAGAAGATTCTTCATCGGTTGATAAGACATTAGTTTTTTCAGTTGTTGAGGCAAACGCTTTTGCAGCTTTACGATATCGTCGAATAACAGATGGATTAATTTTTGGTGGACAATCTGATGGTTCTGTCATGACACGAACTGTTTCCAATGCTTCACCACAATCATCTGCAAATCGAACCTTCTTCTTTGAAATTGGAATAAGAATGCATCTGGGAGGTTCATTGAAAGGTTCTTCAAAATGCAGGGATTCAGCAAATTGTGTTGCAAAATCATGTTGATCATCTTCACTTGTATTACCACTATCTGAGCTTGTAATAGATTCTTCACCATCCGAATCTGAATGTGCAAGTTGTGGGCGAGAAAAAACTAAAAAAAAAATAGCGTTAACAAATTTTTCTCTAAAAATGATCATTAATCACTTACTTTGTACCCGGACACCATTTTCAAGTTCGAGCATGTTCATTTGCATTGCTGAGAGACGAGAAACTTTAATTTTGTTCAAACCAGCAGATTCACTTTGTGATCGAACTTTGAGGGCGCTTGGCAAAGGTGCCGCGTGTGCCAAAGGAAATGAAGCCGCTCGGCGGCAATTTGAAGTAAAAAAACCACAGGTTGAGGGAGCTGAATGTGGAAGAATTGAATTATCGTCAAGGGGACGGACCATCCAAGGAATATCAATATGTTGCCAATCTTTGGTTGGTACTGGCGAAGATCGTACACACTCCATTACTTAAATAATAATAAAATAAAAAATATGTTAAAAATAAAAATAAAATTAAGAAAAGATGTAACAAAGAAATCAAATCAAAAGAGAGAGAGAAATACGATTAAGAAAAAATAAAGAAAAACATTTGTTTTGGTTCAGGGACGCGTGTGTTGAGTGCTTCAAAAAGGAGGAGCTAAATTCATCAAGGTGGTCGGAAAAGAATTGTCAAACAGAAAAAAAATAATCGACAAGAAAAATATATTTTTGGGGGATAGTGAGATCATTAATCGTGCTTAGGAACGATAATGATGGGGATATTTTTTTATATATTTTTGGGCCCCGTTCAGATGTCTAAACTGATAAGATGATAGGGTCAAAAAAAGTGCATGTGAGATGCATGAGCAAATAAATAATGGAAGAGAGAGAACGAACGAAGAAAAAAAGGGGGAGACAAAAATAAAAAGAGACAGATCGGATTGACACACCAAAGGATTTTTACCGATTGGAAAAGTGCCCGTCAGCTTCTTTTTGCCACATCCACCACAATAGATTTAGTTGATGGAAATAAAAAAAGAAGATGCCAAAATATATCGCTTTTTGAACAAAAAAAAAGAAAAAAAAAGAACGGAGATTCAAAAATAACAAAAAAAGGGTGGCAATCTTCGATCAAAAAATAAGTTTAATACTTTTAAGTATTACAATATTAAGTGATAGACATTTAAATTTGTGTTCTTAGAAAAAAAGCATAAAAAAATTTTAATTTGTGAAAAAAAATGCCTGGAGGAAATGCGCAACAAGACCAAATTTTAAAAAAACAGGCATTTTTGAGATAACTTTTTTTCTTTGATTCTCTTCTAGAATTTTATGCCATTTTTGGATTTTTACTTGTTTTTTATATTTTTTTCAACTATTGAGATCAAAAAACGAAAAGGAATAAAATTTATTTTTATATCTTGGCGGTCTCATTTATAAATGAGAAATAAACCGATGGCAGCCGTACACGATAAAGCAGATATCTATCATTTATAGGTAACAAAAAATATATATCAGAAAAAAAAAGAGAAAGATGCTGGCGTTTGGTATATAGGTAGGTATCAGTGAAACAAAAATAATATATGGTGCACAACGAGCGCAAAATTTATTTTGGTGATGAAAACCGGCGACAACCCTCCTCTTATTTTTTACGACATAAAGATAAATTGCGTTTAGAAGTACTCATAATAATATTTTAATCACGTGATAATTTTTTTACTGAGCACGTGGACTTTGTAGCTTTTCTTCCATCTCTAAGAAAAATGATAAACTTTCGTTTTAATGCCAACAAAGAGATAGAAAAAAACGGGAGTCGAAAGCAAAATTTTAAAGCAACATAAACTGGTCATTTATATTTTTGTTTCTCTGTTTTAAATAGGTATTGAAAAGAGAAAGGTATAGAAGATACGAGAAAAAAAAACGTTAAAAAAGAAATAAATATGGGTATTATGTCAACAAGCTGCTGTGGTAATTTTAAAGCAATCATCATCATCATGATTACAGAATATGTCAATAAAAACATGGCCTACCGTATCAGTCAGTTTCATCAATTTTATGGAACCGGTAAAAAAATTTTTTATTGCTTTCATTCGACTGTAAAGAAATAATATTTTGGATGAAAGAAGAAAAAGAAGAATCTTCCGACCACTCTTTTTTTTCAAGGTATAATATTACGATAAATACTTTGAACTTTTCAAAGAGAATCAAAGAGCTATAAAAACTTGCTAAAATTATTCTATCCATAAAAAACAATTGTTCTTATCAAAACTTTGAAATTTAGGTAAAGTGCTGTTCAGCATAAAAAAAGAGAAATATGGAAGCTATCAAAAAATAAGAAGTGTTTTGCTTAAACAAATTTTTATATTACCGTTCACTAAGATAATAAAATATATATATTGCTTATGTCAGCAACCTACAAGTCAACGAAAGAAGGGGTTTTTTCCTCAAGGTAAGAAATAAACATTTGATCAAAGATAGCAAAAAATTAAGACACCCTTAAGAAAAGAGAATTATTTTTTGACGAAAGCGCCACCTTCTTTTTTCTCCTTGTTAGCTCTACACATCACTGAAAACGAGACATACATTTCACGTGTAAAATGCATGGAAAATATCTCTTTATATATTTTTTCTCTATCGGCAATAAAGAGAGAAAAGAAAAGAATAAATTGTTTCATTTTTTTACCGTGTTGCAACAATTAAAAATCAAAAAAGCAATGAAAACCCACGAAGAAATAAAAAAGAACAAGGTAATTTGCGTTTTTTATTTTTTATTTATTTTAACTGCAAAAAATGCAACTAAAAAAGATGTGTTCCGACAAATTTTTTTCAAAAACTGGCCATTAAATCGACCAACGAACAAAAACATATTTATGTACCGATTTTTGACATATAACCACCAATCACTCGTTTGATTTTAACGAGTAAAAAATTAGCAAAAAAAATGTCAAAAAAATTAAGGTTATGCTTTGACAAATATATGCTAAAAAAGTAAGCCAAATTAATAAAGTACACTTTTTATAAAGGTGTTATTCTAAAGAATTAAGAAACGTATAATCAATTAATTTTTTAAATTAAATTGACAAGACAAATGATTAGAACCAGATTACATCATTTAAGTGCAGCAAAAAAACGGAAAGAGAAAGAACGAGAGAAAAAAAGCAAGAAATACCGTAATCGCAAAGGTTTTTTTCTCTCATTTATTTTTTTAAAAGTGAAACTAAAAATAAACGAAAAAGATAATAGTGGAGGGGAAACGGTACTGTGTAATCTAAAAAAATGAAATATATGGAAAACCACCCATCAAGTTTAAATCTGCTTAAATACTGTTATCAAAAAAAAGAAAAGCTTTTTAACTTTTAATCCCTTTTCATTTCACTCCTTTTTTTATTACCGCAACTATAAAAACAATGAAAAAAGTTTTGTTCTTCAAGTTTTTGTTTTTTATTAGATTTTTTTAGTTTAAAAATTTGTTACATTCAAAGAGCAACCGCAAACAGACAACCTTTTGTTTGCTATATAATACTGATGTAATCCAAACTGATGGGCTCTTAAAATATATATATATATATCACTTTTAGGTAGGTTATCCACACCCAAAACTTAATCTTTAGACGATCAAAACTTTAGTTTTTTTTTATTAAAAAAATATATTTCGTTTAACCAAAAAGTTGTCGTTTAATACCGATCACTCCACTTTTTTTTGATGATCGACAAGATTTTTTTTGGTGGGATCTATCACAAGCTGCTTTCTTTCTAATGAAGGTCAGTTTTTAATCAGTGTAATTCACGTGAAATAATTTTAATGAAAGCAAATGATGAAAGTTTGTTTAATAGTTTTATCAAAAACAACGAAAAATAAAAATGTACGCAAAATAGAAGGAAAAGATGGAAAAAAGGGGTAAAATGAAAAAAGAGGGGAAGACTGGGGGTGCTGTACTTCACATGATTTAAAGACAACATAATTTTGCAATAGCAACTGCTAACTAACGATCGCTCTTTGAGTTATTAGGAAGCAAAGAAAAAAAATAGAGGGAGCAAAATCAATGTCTTACATAAAAAATGAGTCGAAAAATCAACGATGAAAAGAAGAAGAATAATGATGCATTACAAAATTTTTTTTCTTTTTACGTTGCACCAATCATCATGATAATTCATTGTTTGGTGCCAATCAGTGATTGGGTCGGTGCAAAATGTCAATTGTGCAAATGAGTATGAGAAAAAAATGGAAGAAAAAAAAAATATTTTCCCATATGTTTAATTTAATGCCTAGGCCATTTTACAGTTTTCCTATTGTTACAAATTCAAAATCGTAAAATGACGAATTCATATGGCAAAAAAACGATGTTCCCGAAAAATCAGAAATTTAAAATTTTTTTAAACCAATTCGTCATTAATAAGTTGCAACAAGCAGCATCAACTGAAAACACCTTTAAATCCTCCTCATCGAAAAAGATTGCGCATTGAGTAAGAGATGGTAATACAAAATTGTTTCTGCGCAAGTTGAAAGTCAATAAACTTAAAATTCATTTCACAGAAACAATAACTAATTGTGTAAAAAGGGTTTCTTCAAAAATTACGTCGATGAAAAAAGATATTTCTAGGTTAATAATAAAAAGCTAAATAAAGTAAACAAATAATTCATTTGGGGCAGTAAAAAAAAGACTTTTTTATACGTGACAAAATTAACTGACAACTAAGGAGCAAAAGACCAAAAAAATATTATTTGTTGAATTTAATAAAGAAGAAAAAAGATATACTATACAAAGAATTGTTTCAAGTATGTGCGTCGTTGTTGTCTGTTCCTTCATTATAATGTTCTTCCCCGGTGACCGAAAACAAAAGAACATGTACATAATCTTAAGCTGGTAAACTCTAACCTCAATATTTTGCTTTTTTGCGCAAACTTAAAAAAAAGAAAGAAATTAGTGTTGCATTTACATGCACACATAAGAAAACGGAAATGTATGATGGCATTATAAGCGGCCGCGGCTTTTAACTTTTAGCAAGCATGAAAGAAAAAGAGTTTTGTCATTTCTTTTTTCAAGCGTCAGAAAGTCGCGCATTTTTATCTTTCTTCATGCTTATACAAACTCTTTTTTTACCTGCAAAAAAACGCCAGCTGTTCTTCCTGTTTAACGGCAACGGAAGCAGAAAAAACCAAAGACAAACATAAGAAGAAGATAAATGAAGTTAAAAAATAGAAAAACAAAAAGTTTTTTTTCAAGTAGTAGATCAAGGTGTTCTACAACAAATGAGAAGAGAGTTAGAGCTATCATATATATGAAAAGTGAGAAAGGAAGTGTTTGCATTCTTTTTTTCATCAATGCCATTACAAAAGCTTAAAAATCTCAATCAATTGATTGAGATACTTCTCACTGCTTTTTAACATTATTCCACAACAGCTGACACCTAATGGCGGCCAGAGGTCACCCACAGTTAGAACAGACAAGATGAAATTGCGACATTTGAAGGAGGATATAATAATGAGCGAGAGAGAAAAAAGAGCTATCCTGAATTACTTAACAACTTAAAATTTTGAAAACGTTAGAATAAGAGAAAAAGAATGTTAAAAAAAATCACTCACCTGTCTGTTTTTTTCAAAAACGCCCTAAGACGGGCTATGATGAACTAATCAAAAGTCTAAAAATAAGGGATTTTAAAAATTTTTAAAACAACATACGCAAAAACAAGATATAAACATAAAAGAAATCTTGAAGCGCGCTTAAAAAAACAGAAAAAATACTGTGATAAAATAAAATTCTTTGCAGATCAAAAGCAAACAATTTTTGCACAAGAAAAGGGTCAGAAATAAAATGAGTGCCTGTAAAACAAATTGTCAGCCGTACGTACCCATTCAAGAAAGAAAAAAGACAGTATTCTTCAAGTGATTCGCTTTTGTTCAACATTGCAGCAGCAAAATTCACGGCCAAACTCCATTTTCGCGTTTATGTTCAAAGCTCATTTTTTTTAGTGGGCATCATTAATCGACTAATGAATCTATTGGGTTGGTGGCTATCACCAAATGAAAAAAAAACAAAGAACTTTGCTGTCAACAATAAAGATATAGAGCATGAAAAAAATATAAGTACGTTTGTATATGCAGTGCAAAAGGTGTATAAATGTTTTTAGCTCATTAGGTGCTAATCAAAAAAAAGACGTTTATTTTTTTCAACTCAAAGAAAAATGTGAAATGGAACATTGATATCAAGAACAGCTGGTTGATTCTAGATCTTTTTTTAGCTACCATAAGATTTGTAGGTATCTCGTAATGATCAGTAAAAATATATACTTTTAAATCAAACGTTTTTTTTGTTAAAATTAAACTAAAAAAAGAAATTTTAAAAAGAAAAAAGGGAGAAAAAATATTTGCAAAACGATCAAGGTCACAACGGTCAAACTTAATGTTAAAAAAGAAGAATAGCCAAAAGAAAGAAAAGGATAATTTATGGTCAAGCAAAATAATCATTATAATCTTCCGATCACAAAAAAAGGAGAAAAAAAGAAAAAAGGTTGGGTGTTTTTGGAAGAAAAAAAATATTTGACAAAGATAAGTTTGTTTTTGACAAAAAAATGGATTGGTTCATTTTTTTCTTGGTACCTATTTTTTTTTATGGTAAAATTAAATGAATGATAATGTTTTACGATCATTAAAAAAGGCTTTTTTGCGCAGACGCATTTAAAGAAATTCTTCTTTTTTATTTCATTGTTTTTTATTTATTTTATCTCTGATCTTTCTTTCATTAAAAGGGCTAAGACGTTTCTCATGGAAATTAGGAAAACATAAAAAAAAGAGTTTTTACAGCTAAACGCAAGAAACGAAATGTCAACAATAAATATCATGAGTTGCAAAGAAAAAAAAGTTAAAGAAACAACAACCGCTAAAGAAAAAAAACATTTGTATAGGCTTTAAACTGATGCAACTGAACGCAATTGCCATCGATGAATGTCGTAAGCTGCGAATGCCTGATAAATATAAGTCTACGTGCCGTCTATAAATATGCCTTTGGACTTTTCCTTCCCTCTTTTTCCCCTACGAAATCAATAGCAATATGCGGAGAATGGTCGTTTTTTGAGCTCGTCCTTTTCTCTTTCTTACTTAATGCCCTCAAGCAAAGCGACAAGCTAAATATTTTCTCGTAAACTAAAAAATGAAAGGATTCAAAGCCATAGAAATTCTTCACTGATAAGAAAAAAATATGAAAAGATTCCTAAATTAATTGTAGAAATTTCTATCTTCTTCTTCACGTGGGACATTTTTAAACTTTGTTTTTCTTCTTTCAAAACAACATGTACTATACAGAAAGAAAGAAAAGAAAAAAATCAGCAGGAGCAAAAGCAGCACAAACAGAAAAAGCGCCGTTACAGAGTTCATTAAGAAAAAAAACACAGCAACTGATAGAGGAGGCTCTTCTCCATTTAATTGTAAACACATCTTTCTTCCCCTTTCTTCTCTTGGGTGTATACGATCAATCATCGCACTTAGCGTCCTCGTCTTTTGATGCTTTAGGTCATCATTAGGGAACCTTTTTTCTTATTTAAAGTTCCTTATTTTTGCTGATAATAAACATTGTAACAATTTTTTGTAGTTTTAATCAAAATAGAAAACCGATAAAAAAATATGATTAAACATCATTTGCAATTGAACAGCGCGCTGCATATCGTTGCCAAGCAACAGCTGCAAGAAAAAAGAGCAAAAATAAAAAAATTTGTACAGCAAAAAATACAGAAAATGCCAAAGATATGGCAAGATTATTTGGGTATGGTATTGGAGTAATTATTGTGTCAACAATTTGGACAATTTGTATATTGTTATGTTTGGCATTTTCTCGCAGGAAAGGATTGTAAAGTTTTTGACGCCTTTTATTTTCTTAGTTCACAGGCAATTAATTATTTTTAGACAAAGTGGATTCATTTATCTCGTTATGGCAGCCGTCATACATGGCATTCTATATATTTGGCCTAAACAATCATGTGATCCACTTCCACAGATAATAGCAAATCAACAAGAAATTGATCATTTAGGCATTCCTCGAATAATTTTTGCATTATTTTTAATGTTTTTAGCAATTTATGCAATCTTTCGATTTATTTTTATACAACTCTTTACACCAATTAGAACAAAACGTGTTCAAGAAAAAATAAACTAAATTATGACAGACTTTATCTAATACTCCAAAACATTATGTTTCAATATAATAAATCAATCCTACCAAACATGTTTAATAAAAAAAATATCTCTAAAAACATGCTTCACCGATATTTGCCGTTTGAACTATTGTACAATTAATATTTGACAGCTTTCTTATTTCGAGCATTATCAATAACGATTGCGAGAGCAATAAGAGCAGAAACACCAAGAGTCAACCATCCTGAGCGATAAACTGATTTAATATCGGTACCTTTTGCTAAATCAAATCCCTAAAAATATAAATAAAATTAGACTTTAAAATCTGTGATAAAAATATTGTTACCATAAAGCGAATTCCATTAAGAGAATGGAAAACAATAGGAAAAGCAACGATGAATTTGAAGAGAGAGGTGATTGGAGTCGGCAAATTAAGACTACGAACAAAATCAATGAAGGTGGTAAAATCAACAGGAGTGATAGCGAAAGCAATACCGCCAACAAGTAGAGCTGTAAAAATTTAAAATAAGAGTTTCACACATTTTTATATTTCAAATGAATATCACTCACTTCCTGCCATAACACAACCGGTAATACGATGGAGACCAGAAAGCATCCAAGTTAATTGTGGTTTGTAAATATTTAGATGTGGAGAAAGTGGACGACCACTTTTTTCTTGACGTACTAAATATTCCCAACCAACTTTTTGAATAGCAGTTTTAGAATCAGCATTACGTGAAGAACTAAAGGAGTTTAATATTATCATAACTATAAATGCAAAAACAAAAATATAAAACATACCAAAGCTGAAGTTGACGTGAAAATGCAACTGCTTGCTTGAGATTAAGATTAAGGCAACGAGAATGAGGAAGAATATATGCCATATTCGCCTGAAATAAATTATATTTACAAAATTGGTTTAAAAAAACAAGTAAAAAAACGGGATAAAAGTTCAACAACAAAAAATTTAACAAAAATTTTTCTCGTGTTAAAAATTTTTCGCGTTAAAACATTTTGCCAAGAAAAAAGAAGGAATACTTCCTCATTGATGAGGTTAATAGAAGTTTTTGTGTAAATTTTGATAATCCCTTACTCTTTTGTTGTAATCTTTGTGATAAAATGTAACCATAAATATATGTCAGTTGTTCAAAAGCCAGAACAATTGAAATAAAGTATTTATACTTTCGTCGTCCCTGTATTTACAATTGTTAGAAATAGCTTCTTTGATCGCTCATTTTTAAAATTTAGCTATATAATGTTTAACTTAATTTAGACCTAATAATTCCTTGTATAAAGAGTTTATTTTACAAATTATTAACACTAAACAGAAGTATTGTACACATGATTTTTTGAACAGTTTCGGCTTTGAGTATCGACTTTGAAGTTTGACTTACAGTATGCTTATCAATCGATTTTGAACTAAAAAGAATTTTCGGATTTTAAAAAATATGTAATAATCTTAACAGAACAAACCTTTTTAAGCAAAGGTTCTTCAGATTTCTCAATTTCAGATAATTCTTCATTTTTACATTCAGTAAAGTTTTTGTGCATTTGTGGTACGGAGCTTGTTGCAACATTAGATTCTGCAATGTTATCACGACTGCCTTCAAAATGATTATTTGAGTCGGTTGATTCTTTAATATTCGTTCCTGATTCCGTGGTAATCATTTCATTTTTGACATTTTCAATTACAGTATCTTTAGAGCTTGATGGATTGAAAATTATATTATCTGCTGGTATTATTTCTTCCTTTTCTTTTTTATATTTTCTTTTTGAAATGTGTTCTTCTTTTTTAATACCATCTTCATCTAACGGAAATGTCGAAGATATCACAGGTTCATCATAAATTTTATCCTCCACAGATATGTTTAAGCTTTCCATAACTTTTCGAAATACATCATCTACTGGAGCATGAATTGATAAATCAAACGTTTTTCGATTTATCTTTTGTAAATTCACATAAACAATTTTAGTTTTTGATGATTTCTTTGCTACTGTTGGTAAGCTTCCAACAGGTTGAATTTGCAAAGAAGATCCAAGAACAATAAATAAATCTGCTTTCCTAAAAACCACGATACTTTTTGGATTACTAAACTACAATTTAGTATATCCTTACTTTAGATATGGTATTGTTATTGAAGCAAATCCATCTGGAAGTTCACTTTCCCAATCCAAAACTGTATCATGAATAAATCCTCGACATCTTGTTCCTGTGCAACGTTCTCCAGTCGGTTTACATCCAACAGATTTTGATGCTTCTTTTCGAAAATAATATCTAAATTCTATGTTTATTTAAATCGGTGAAATATAAAACAAACTTTTTACATCTTTTACATTGATCAACGAAACAATTTCCATGAACTTCAAGAAGCCTATTAATAGGAAAACCAGATTTAATATGAAGATTATCAACATTTTGACTTATCAAATGTCTAAAATATTTATTTATCTTTCATAAACATGAATAGTATATGAAAATCATACTTAATTTTTCCAGCTTTTTCTAGGGCAACAAGGGCATAATGTGTATAAGTTGGTTTAGCAGTTGCAAAATCAATTGATTTAGGTTCTTGTTTCTTTTCTTCCATTGTCCATACACCATTTGGACCTCGAAAATCTGGAATACCCGCAGATGTGCTGAATGAAGAAATAATTTAGAGATGACAAGAAAGAATTAATATCTACCTAATACCAGCACCCGTTAAAACGACAATAAATTTAGCATTTTTAATATCATCAGTTAATTCTTTAATTTTATGATTTAAATCCAATTCATGATCAAGAATTTCCTTTTGCCCAAGTTTGCCTTTGTTTGGATAAGGACTTAAAGCTTCAGCGTAATTGATTGACATAAAATACAACACTAAATCAGTGGGATAAAGAAGCTATAAAAGATAACAAAAACGTAAGAAAATAACTAAAAATAACTACAGTTTTAATTTTAAACTTTTAAAAAGCATAGCTGAATTTTAAACCACATGCAGAAGAACACGACATACTTCTGACGCGAAAACAATACATCCATTTTTTTTAAAAAACCATAGTAAAATTTGAAGGGGTAAAATGGATTTCCACAATGGGATTATAAAAATTTATCTTCTTCTTTCAATTTTAGGTAATTTCAGTTTGTTCTGTAAAAGATTGGTTTTTATTTACAGTGTTCTGCTTCGAACAACATCATTCACATCATAAGATCAAAGAGAATGCAATACTTTCCTCCTAATTCAGAATTGATCAAAAAGATCAAATTTAACTTGTCTCATAATATACGATGTTCTATTTTTATTATACAAAGCAATTAAAATTTCAAGTAGCAAAAAAATGTTTAATAATATCTTGTTTTATTTTTATAAATTAATTGTTATAATAATCATCTTGAATTTCTTGTTCAAAAACTTCCTCTTCAATTCTAACATTAACACTTAAAAGTTTTCCATTGTCAAAAAAGTATAATCGACTGTCAACCGGATTATAATGTAACATTGTTAAGCCACGATATGGATTATACCAGGGTATATCAACTGCAATGCTTTCGTTTCTGTAAAAAGTTACCGTAATCTTAGTCTTCAAATCAAATTTTTAACCTATAAAGATCATATGCAAATGAAATATAAGTATCTCTATCGGTTGCACTTTCAAGACCATAAATTACGCCACACATAATAAAGGCATCTGCAAGTTCAGTTCCATTAACTTCAATTTCCCAAGTATTCACAACATAAAAATCCTAAAAAAACACTTTAAACAAGTTTTTGTGACCCTTTAAATAATGATACGGGTTCAATTTTGGAAACAAATAAATGTGGATTATCATATTTTGTGTACAGTAACCATAAACCATTTTCATCTGCAGCAAAATCAACAAAATTATGTGGCCGATTATAAAGCCATGGATCTCTTTCAGTTTCATTACAAGCCTGAATAAAACGGTTTTAAACGATGTAAAAATTCATTAAAATTTACTTCAAAAGTATGATCATGCTTTCTTGAGCAATCATTATAAGCAATTTCAGGAAGTTCATCACTTTGAATTTGGGCCGTTGATTCCAAGTCATATCGAACCATAAAATTAGATCCATGTCGATGATAGAAATATGATCCATTATAAATCATACTTCCAGTTCCAGATGCAAGATAATCAACATAATATTTAATCTTTTGTTTTTTATTCAAAAGTTGCCTCTCATTTTCATATTCATAAAGAACAGGTGAAGCAAAATAATCAGTTAGCCATCGCTTGCTAGCCATTGCTGTATTTCGAGGTTTTGTATCTCGCATCCATGATCCTATACTACCGTATTGTGATTCTGCATGTAAGACCGGAATTCCAACAGCATTTAAACGGCATTCTTTCTGATTTGGTCCTAATGTTGGGGGGCCAGTGTATGGTGGTTCGGTGGTTGGCATATCTGCCAATGTTTCATTGCTGAAATCTGTATCATTTGCACCTAAAATTAATTTTTTTAAAACTCTTCAAATGTATGATATTTCCCAACTTCTAAGTAAATCTTCAATTGTATCATTTCTTCCTGTTCCAGTTGGTGGGGTTGGACCTGTTGCAGCTTTTGTTAAAGTTGTACGTCGCATTCCAGCTTTCCATCGAGTAATTTGTGCCGCCTTTGTTGTTTTAATCATTTTTCTAGTTAATGCTGGATTTGGCATCGGCATTCCAGGACTCCATCCAACTGGTGGTAAGAAGCCAGGAGGGGTTGGTTCAAATGGAATTAATTTTGTGACTTCAACTTCTTTGACAACAACAACGGGAACAGGAACAATTCTTTCTTCAATTTTAATTACCGGAGGACCCGGAACAGCAATTCTTTGAACATACATGTCAGGGAATGAGCAATTACATCGTCCATTCTTTCCAGCAGGACCTTCTTCACCAATTCCTCCAACAAGACCACTAGGACCAATCGGACCTTCACTGCCCTTTTTACCTGGTGGCCCAATTGGACCTTGGGGGCCAGGGATACCTTGACGGCCTTGAAATCCTTGTAAACGTTTTCCTTTATCCGCACAATATTGATGAACTCGGCGACATGAACGTTCAAAAACATTTTTCTAAAAGCATTCATTTACTTCAATCACAAAGATTTTATTATTTATTCACCGGTATAATTGTGTCATGTCCAAGTAAAATTGTCCATTGACTTAAATCATCTGGATGAGCAGGATTTACTGCCTCACGACGCTGCCGAGGCACATATTTAAATGGAGTAGAATATTCTTTAACTTCGGCAATACATTCTCCAATTTGTTTTAAGCGATAAAGTGAATGGAGATAAAAGGCCACAATAACGATAAAATGGATAAATTGACAAGTTACCAAAAACTTGATTGAAACAGATTTTACCACATTTGAAACATTACGTTGCTCTGATTTCATTCTTTACAAATATCATTGTTTTTTTCATGGCAAAAAAGATTGAAATGTATAAAAAATTGTTTATTTAATCATTCTGTGGAATCAAATTTCATTTCTATAGCTAATTTTTAGCTGCAAATATGGATGAAAACTTTTTCTTTCCTGTTTTAGTGATTTTTAAAAAAGCAAGACACTTTTGCTTTGCTGCGAGTTGAAGGAAAAGAGAAACGACAAATGAAAAGACCACCCATAACGTTTTCGAAAAAAACGAGCAGAAAAACTTTTTATTTCGCAGCAAAGAAGAAAATAAAGTGGTGGCAGCGACAAAAAAAGAAAGAAATGTTTCGTTGAGTTTGCCGAAAGCAAAAGAAAACAAATAACGAGATGAACTCTAAAACACTATTTTCTTATTGCTATCAAGTGCTCAATTGAAATGTACATCTCTAATATCGTTACGTGAAAAAAAAGTGAACTAATCAAAACCGAACAACCCCATGAAAGAGCACTTCTAATTTCCTACCCCTTAATAGTCATCATCCCCAATATTCCCCATCAATCAAATACACAACAAAAAAATAGAAATTTCTTTACATTTATTATTTATATATATACATATCATATACACCGAATAAAATAAAAAGAAACTTATGTTCTACCCAGTTTTTGATTCTTGTTTGCGTCGTTTAATCGCTTCTTGAAGTTTATCACGTCCAAATACACCTTCATTATCAAGAGATGCTAAAGTTTGATAATTTGGATCAGCTGGAGCGGCGGAGATAAAATTTGGTGATGGTTTATACATAAAATCATCAATATCATCTTGAGCATTACGAAATCCAAGAGCTTTACGAATAAAATGAAAGAGTGCCAGAATAAGAGCAAAAATACCAGAGATTATTTGGACGAGAGCATTTACAGCACCTAAAAAAAGATATATTTTATAATCCGTTTTATTATTAATAAATAACTTTTATAGAAGAAAAAAAGAGGAAGACTTACTTGGTTGTGATGAAGAAGTAGTTGAGCGAGTTGAAGTCATATTTCTAGTTAAGCAGCCAGCAAACAAGAGTAAAGTCAGTCAGTCAGAAGAAAAAAGGTGTTCCGTTATTGTTGTGAAGGGATTTGAATGTACAATCGCATATTTATAGTAGTTTTGAAGGCATAGTTTTTGAATGAAAAAATCTATTCAAATTTTTGAATATTTGAATAGTGTATGAGAAAAGAAAATGTTTTATGTGACACGATGGAAATTTCCTCGAAGAATTCGACCAAAAGCTGAACGAAATTGTCGATTTGCTAAAGCATATGCAAATGGATTCCCGCTGCTATTGAGATAACACATATAATAGGAAAGATTGTAGAGAAGGGAAGGTATACATTCACCTTTACAAAATCCATATACTGTAGCCTATAAAAGTAAATAATTTTTAAGTCTGCATAAACCAATTTTTTAAACTTACAACAACATAATATGGTGACCATAATATTGCAAAAAATCCAACAATAAATGTAATTGTTCGAAAGGCTTTATGTGCACGCTTTTCAGCTCTTGTTTGCTTTCTTCCACGATTTAATGCAACAATTGGAGAAAATAATGATTGTAAAACTCGATCACGGGTATCTTTTGTAAATGATGAAAGTGTTGAAACTTTTCGGCTTACTCTATAAAAAATAGAAATATTTATGTGGAACTGTGCCAAATAATAAACTAACCCCATTGTGCTTAGAAATGGATCAGATCTATCTCGCTCTGGATTTAAAGTTGCAACAGATGTTTTTGTTTTATTTTCACGTGTTATGGTTACTGTGGGTGTTGCAGCAGAAGACTTCTTTCTTCGATGATGGTGATGATTATTCATATTTGGCACTTCACTTGAGGATGAACAACTGAAAATAAAATAAATCTTAAGGTGGTATAAAATAGTGAATAGGTTTTTATAATTCCTTGATCTCATTATCGTTCACTGATCATGAAATGAAGGATAATTTTTGAACGTTTTCAAAGAACAAATCATCATTCAAAAAACACATGTTCTTTAAGGGATTGCACGGATCTTACGTCAGCAGTTATGAGGGCGAGAGGGGTGTAAGCTATCATAAAATCAGACGCTCACCATAAAAGCGGAAGAGATCAAAGAAAAAATCTGACAGAAGGGTCAAAAATTTGAACTTTTTGTTGACGTCAGGTCTGGGCAATTTTTTTTATGATTTTACAATGGTTATCTTTTTTACTATTCCGTGTTTCAAAGCTGCTTTATAGTTTGGGATTATCCCCTCCAATTTTTGAAGTCATAAAATTTGGGATTTTAGACGTGCTTAACAGCTTACAAAGACGACATAAAATTACCTTGAAGATGTTGATGATGATCGCGAACGAGTATTTTGTTGAATTGGTACGGGTCGAGTAAACCATTGAATCATTCTTCGAAAAAATCCAGGCCTTGGTTGTGGAGGTTCTTCTTCATTCGCATATTCGATTGTTGACGTCACATGACCATTTTCATCTGTTACATTTATTTGATTGTATTCTTGAATATTATCATCTTTTTGAATATATTTGCTCGATCTTCTCCTACTTTTCTAAAAAAATTTATTTTTCTTATTTGGCATTAGATTTTAATAAGCTTTTGAGGCATACTAAAGAAGAAGTGATACTGTGTTTTTCGCAAATAATCGAAGAAGTATCTGATCTATCAATATCCGGTGGAGCTTCAATAAATGACATCTTTTTAAAATGTAAAACTGAACTAAAGCTATCATCATTAAAAATTGTACTGAATGAATTGGCACTTGTAAAATCATAGAAGCTTAAATCCTAAAAGGTAAAAAAGCATTCAATGCTTGAATTTTTTCAAAAAATCAAGCGTATCAAAAACGCCACAACAAAAATATTTTCAAAACACTCTTAAATTCTACTGCAAAATTCACTCAAAACTTTTTGTTCACTTCAATTCTACAGTAATCCACAAAGATATAATTTCACTTCAAAAATTTCAAACAATATCAAAAAACACAGTAACACGAAAATTCAACTCTTCAAACAATACAAACCTGGAATTTTTTATCTTCATCTGGTGTAATTGTTTCAGGGGTATCAATATGATTATTTACTGTAAGGGTCGCAGATTTTACAGATCTTAATGCGGGATGATTTTTATTTGTGCGATATTGTGATCCACTTAATTTCTGACGTCGTATGACTTGTTCTTTTGGCACTTTTTCTTTAATTATTTCCAATGTCGTAACTTCTGAATGATTTCCTGGTACAAGCTAAAAAAGATTTTTAAAAAGAAAATGTTTACTTTTTTCACCCCCATTTTTTTTTCTATTTTTTTGTTCAACGTAAAGCTTTTTTTGTTCTGAACTTTTTTTTCTTATAACATGTCATTTGGGGATTTTTTTGAAAATCATAATTTTTTTACTCTCGTCTATTCTATTTTTTTTATTCAAACTCAATGAAGCATGTATCCTGTCTCTTTAACCCTTATGTACTTCTTTCTTTTGTGGTGTTCACCTTTTTTTCTGCAGTGAATAAAGTAAAGCAATTTCGAAAAAAAACAGAAAACTTAGATGAAAGCATTCAGCCGATGATATCCTCAATGTTTTTTAAAGTTTGAGAAACAGAGATTTAAAAAAAGAAGGAATAGCAAAAAAATATACATATAAATACTTACATTTCCAGTATGATACCCGCTATCTTTTGTATTATCATTATGAATAGAACCATCACTTCGACGAGATTGTAGCATTAAACTAACTCCAACCTATAAAAGGTCAAACCAATAGATACATAGATATATGAATTGGCATAAATAATTTAAAACATACTTGTGTTCCAAGTCTTTGTGTTAATAATAATGCAATGTGTCGATGTTCTTTAGCTTTTGCTTTCTTCTCTAAATTTTTAGCTGCTTGATGGATTCCCTAAAAAAACAACCATATTTTGTCTCATGTGTTTTGATAAATAATATTATTATCATTTTTTAGTTTTTTTATTGAAAAAATAATGTATAGTTTTTATTTATTATTATTATAATTGAATTTTTGTTTATCTCAGATTTTTTAGCATTTATAAGAAAAAAAGGAGCTAAAATCTTTTTTTTTAATATATCATTTTATCAGCTTCCTCTTTTTTTCAGATAGAAGAGTTTATTATTTAAGGACATGGGATAAGGGGAAGAATTTACTGTCCTTTTTTGCCTCCCTTTAAACAACACTACTCCCCAAGTTTATGGTGGCAGTCCCTTCCTTCCCTGAGATAAGGTTTCACTCTTTTTGAAATAGGGGGCACATTTAAAAAAAGAAAGAAAGTAACATAATCCTTCAATAGGGTGCGTGAGAGAGCAAGCAAAATGCTTAGCTGCCAAAAAAAAGAAAGCAAGAAAGTAAGTAATGTATTTAAGAAGAAGATCCCCCCTTAAAAAGAAAGCAAAAAGTCAAATATGAAGATAAAAATGATGCGTTTTTAAAGAATGATAACTGAGATTTTTAAAATACATAAAAAGTTATTTTTAAGTTTCGAATTTCTATAAATATAATATTTTTTATATAGTTGAAGTTACCTTATATAGTATCAGCATTGCAACTAATGTCGTCCAATAATATGCAACATACATTCCCATATTTACATAAGGATTTGAAAGGAATGGTGCAAAGCATTCTCCTTCTTCATATGCGGCATCTCTGTAAACTCAATGAAATGAAATGTACTTACTCGATCGTGAGAAGTAAATAAATATACACAATATACAAAACAGTTTAAAACAAGCCTTTTAGTCATGCCTTTTTAAAAAAAAAGCAATTAAAAGGTCATAGGACAAAAAAAAAAGAAAACAAAAAAATTTTGTTTGCAAAAACGAAAAAAAAACAATGTTAAAAAGAGATAAATATTACCCTCCTGTTCCACCACTAAGAAATGACCATCCATAAATCATTACTCCGAACATTAAAGCTGGAAATATCCATGATAAAATAATCAATACTTGGGTTTTAGTTGGTGATTGCCATTTAAGATATTTTGCTGTATGACAAACAGAAAGATATCGATCGGCAGTAATTAATAATACAGTTAAAATAGATACAAGGCATAAAGTATAATCCAAGAAAAGCCATGTTTCACAGGCAATTGCCCCCAATGGCCATCTATCACCTTCAAAATAAAATAAAAATTATCAATCTGAAGATATTTTACAAAAAAAACAAACCATTTACAACATATACCGTAAACAATGGAATTCCTTCTATTCCAATAATGAGATCTGATATTGCAAGGGAAACAATGTATCGATTGCTCACCTGCAATGGAAAAAAACATGGAATATCATAAATCTTTTTTAAAAGTTAATCCCTTCATCATTGTAAATCCCTATTTTTCTTTTTTTTAACGTGTTATATATTGATTCTTAGCTTTTTTTGCTTCCTAAATATTAAAAAAGAAAAAAGTGCTGTTATTTCTTCGAAAAATACAATTCCTTTGGTAAAAAAACACAACAAAAAATTTCTAGTATGAATATTTGTATTAGCCTTCAATTTTTTTAAACAAAAAAAAAACAAAAGAAAATTCTTTAATTTTAAAATTTAAAAGTATATAAATATAAGAAGCAAGCAATTATTTATTTTAAAATGATTTTATTAATTTACCTGTTTACTTATAGAACGCTGAAGCTTATAAGCAATTATCACCATTGCATTACCAATAATTGTTTCTAAACTAAGTAAAACTGCAACAATCCAAATAAATACCTATAAAAAGGAATAACAGTATAGGAAGCAATTAGAAAAATTTATTTATTTATTTTATTAGAAGCAATAATAAAATAAATAAAAAAAGCAAAATAAGTTTTACTTTCTTCAAAAACTTTTTTTTTACCTGTACAAATGGGGAATATGGGGATTGCCATATCGCCCCTAGCGAAGTAATATTTGTTTCATTCATCAATGGCCTCTTCCTTCTTTTTATTTTTCTTTTTAGCTCTTGATTGAAAGAAAAATAAATTCTTTTTCAAATCGTACTACCGAAGATGATTTTTTCTATGACGGTACGTCATTTAATAAACAGCAGAAAATAAAAAGAATTAAAATACCAAAATACAAAATTTATGTTTTTCCTTTCCAAAAAAACCTTAAAAAAGCAATTAAAGCTTTTGTTTATTATATAACTTTTTTTAAACAATTTTATTATCAAATAATATTAATTTTGCGCACTTTTCTTGGCATATTCTAAAGGATTTGAAGAAAAAAAATAAACGAAAGAAGAAAAAAAATTGCATCTACCAAACGATGGAAAAGCTTCTTGTCTGCTTCTTGTTTTCATTTGGAAGGCGGAGTTTAAGGAACGTCATCGGCCTTCAGAAGAAGAAGAAAAAAATAAGAGAGGAAAAGAAAAAGTGAAGAATGAAGACGGCAGCCAATGCGCCTCTTGACACTTTTGAGCCAATCCTTGAAAAGAAGATAAGAAAAAAAATCTTATTCCAAAAAAAAATAAATGTTGAACGGTGCTTTAACTTTCTTCTTCTTCTTCTTTTGGTTATATCTCTGTAAAAACATTGTTGCAAGAAAAAAAGATATTTTAGAAAAATGCATTTCTGTTTTTTTTTTCGTCTTCTTCTTCTCTTCATCTGCTACTCTATATCTATATTCTCATAAGAAAAAGAAGAACATGGAAAACAACCACGCGATTTTTTGCATGTAATTTGTTGAGTCAAGTCTTTCTTTGTATAAGCTGTAGAAAAAAGAAGAAGGAGAATCATTTATCTCTTTACAAGCTTTTTTCTCCTAAAATTAAATTATCGGCCAAAAAATAGCAAAGAAGAGATTGCGAGGGAGCTCTTTTTAACAACAACGACGACGACACAACAACCATTTTTGGCATTTCTTCTTTTCTTCGATTAAACTTCAAAGATATAATATTTTTATAAATCGTGTGACATTTTTTCTTCTTCATTTTTTTATAGATCTTTTTTATGTATACAGTGCTCCGCAAAAATATAACGTCACCCTAAAACATGCTAATTCCGGCACTTTTAGAGGTCGAATTGATTAATAGGTTTAAGATTCGGATTCAGCATGTTCGAAAACCTATATATACGAAAAATAATGAAAAAATATCAACAGGTCCGGATTTGTCAGCACAATATCAAAAAATTGCTTCCGCAAAAATATAACGTCACCCTTGAAAAATTTGCATACGATAAGTTTTAAAGAAACCAACTATCAGAGGTTGTTAAGTATGCTTATTTAAGCTAATTTGCGAAGAAAGTATCAAAAAATATTCATTGGCATTGATATGCAACCATAATGAAAATGCCATTTTTGCCGTTTTTGGCGATTTTTATGTGTCTATAAAATGGCTCACAATAAGTTTTAGAAGATGTTACACATGCCATTATGTAGCCCTTATCAAGCTTATCATGTCCGCAAAGTTTCATAACTTGATCTCAAACATGCACATCAAGCCAGATTTTCAAAATTCTCATTTTTGAGCTTTTTTCATCATTTTTCTGGAAAAAAGCAAAATTTTGTGTTTTTTCCAATTTTTGAAAATCTGGCTTGACGTGCATGTTTGAGATCAAGTTATGAAACTTTGCGGACATGATAAGCTTGATAAGGGCTACATAATGGCATGTGTAACATCTTCTAAAACTTATTGTGAGCCATTTTATAGACACGTAAAAATCGCCAAAAACGGCAAAAATGGCATTTTCATTATGGTTGCATATCAATGCCAATGAATATTTTTTGATACTTTCTTCGCAAATTAGCTTAAATAAGCATACTTAACAACCTCTGATAGTTGGTTTCTTTAAAACTTATCGTATGCAAATTTTTCAAGGGTGACGTTATATTTTTGCGGAAGCAATTTTTTGATATTGTGCTGACAAATCCGGACCTGTTGATATTTTTTCATTATTTTTCGTATATATAGGTTTTCGAACATGCTGAATCCGAATCTTAAACCTATTAATCAATTCGACCTCTGAAAGTGCCGGAATTAGCATGTTTTAGGGTGACGTTATATTTTTGCGGAGCACTGTAGGATAAACAAGAAAAAATTTTTTGGTACAAAAAAACAATAAAGATTTTAAACAAAAAAAGAGAAACAAATATGAGCAATAATAATAAAATATCATAATATAATTTTTGTTAGATGAGATTTACACATACAGATAGAGAGAGAGAGTTGTTGTTACCAGAGGGTATAAAAAACAAAAAAAAATTAATCACATTATTTACACATGTATAAATGGATTTAATCAAGTGCGACGAGTTGGAGCTGATGAAGATTGTTCAATTGCTAAAGGCTTAACTTCAACACGATAAAAGCGAGTACCCAGTGGCATATTATAGCTAAAAAAAGAACATGTAAAAATATGAGAGTATAAAGGTCAATTAAGCAAAAAAAAATTTACCGATTATTTTCTTTTCTAATTTGACAATATTCAATATTTGTTACAACTGCAAACATCCAATTTCTTCGAGCAGGACTTTGCGCATCAACACCAAAACGGCGCATACTACTTTCCCTTACAAAATGCAAAGATCGACTTGTTCTATAATAGGTTTTATTAATAGTTTCTAAAAAAATAATTTTAAAAAACACTTACGAAAATACCATGTATGAATTATGAGAATTATCCCACATAACCAAAACAGAACATCCTTCGTGAATATCATGAAGTGAGATCATCATATTCATCTCTTTCAAGCAAATTCGTGTTTGTGTTCCAACTGTATTGATAGAGGTTATGTCATCCTCTGCAATTTCAGCTAAAATAAAAGAAGTAATTAAACGGCAATAAAAAAACGGTAGTTTGCAAAAAATTTCACATCCGTAATAAAAAAATAGTTGCAAAAAGTTTAAAGAATAAAGGTTATTTTGAAAGTATGTGAAAATTGAAAAAAAGGTTAATAAAAAATAACTATCGTAACTCTCAAATTTTTTAGCAGAATTATGGTTTTTTTTTTCAAATTTCCTTTGACATTTTTTAATAATTAAATGTTTTATAAAAGCTATAAAAAATGACTTACCGTCTTCGTCTTCTTCCTTGGTAGCAGGAAATTCTCCAGCTTTCGATGAACTTGCTGTAGGATTAACAACCATACATGATTCCATCATACATTTAGGCAAAAATGGCTCGGAATGAGAAATCGAAACAACATTATTATCCGCAATGGTAACAGCATCAATAAATGGCCCTTTAAGTTGTTGTTCTTCCAATTTTTGGTAAAATAAGACTTTCTCTTCAAGCTCTTTAATTCGTTCTTGCTAAAAATAGATAAATAAAAAAGTGCGTCAAAAAATGAAAAATTTTTTAAAATACCAATGACTTTTCGAAGCGTTCTCTTTCGTTTTTCACTTCAATGTGAATTTCATCACGCATTTTTGCAATTTCAGCTATCTTTTTATTTTCAATACCTTGAATAATAAAATTCATTTTTGTCTAAAATTAAAAACAAATTAGTTATAAAACAAACTATGTGGTTTTTGTTTACCCTGTATGCTTTCTCATATTCTGCATGAGAATTTGTGCGGTTCTCACGTTCATTTTGTTCTGACGGTGTTGGGCTGGATACTCGACGCTTTTCAATCTCAGATTTAATTCGATCTACTTCATCATTCTAAAAATAATAAAACGGTTTTTAAAAAAGAAAATCCAAGAAAATAACGAACAGCTAAAGGACGTCTTAATATATCTTCAAGAGTTTTAAGTTCAATTCCAAGATAATCCACAGATGCATCAGTATGAATACGATCTTCTAATTTTCGTTTTTCTGTTTCAAGTCGTAAAATATCAGCATGCAAGTCATCTTTTGCTTTAATAACTTGAAAAATTTCAGTATTTTGACGTTCAATTGTAATATTCTGTTCATGAACTTCTTTCTCTTTTTCACGTCGCAGATATTTTTCATGCTAAAAAAGCAGCAAATTAATTAGGAATTTAAAGAAGAAAAAAAAACAAACTTCAACAATTTCTGCAAGCTTCACATTTTCATCTTTTAATTCCGTAACAATTTTCTCTTTTTCTTCAAGTTGCTTCTCTTTTTCTGCAAGTTGTTTATCCATTTCTTCACGAATTTGACGCCAAACTTCATCGATATTTTCTTTATCAAATACTTTAACGGTTTCATTTTCTTCTTGAATTGCAGCACGAATTTCATCAATTTTTGAAAGGTGTTCGGCAATAAATTCTTTAACATTTTGTAATTCTTTTGTTGCAACTTCAACTTTTCGTATTTGATCATCGTCAGTATGCTGGAAACAACCAAATTAATTTTAAAATGTTAAATAAAAAGACGCAAAAGCATTAAATTAGAAAAAAAGCGGAAAGCAAAAATAAGATAAATCATAAACCTCAGGAAGGCGGGCTAAGGGCGACTTGGCAATCCACCCATTGAATGATTTGGGAGAAATGTACTATAATAATAACACAAATCACAACTACTGATTAATAGGACGCACACAAAATAAAATAATGATAGAAAAGCTTTTAAAATAACTTACAGGTTGACGGAATCTTTCATTTGACATTGTATCTTCTGGAGTACTGAATTGACTCGAAGTTGTTGAAATTTGGTTTGAGGAAGCTTTTCCACGATTTGGTACAGCAATTGGATCACTTGAATACGAGTATGCCTTTGTTGGAGATACTGTAACTTCATCTTTGGGTTGGCAATCAAATACTATTGGTTTTAATGAGAGAGGAGTTCCAACACCACTTTCCGAAAATGCTAATGATGTTTGAGAAGAATATGGGCCAAATCGATTCATGCTATAACTCCCAGGTGAGCATTCCGCATCAAGATTTGCAAGATAATTTGTTGATGGATAATTTCGATTCATTGTATCAATATTAATGGTTTTTCCAGGTACAAAAAATGATTCTTCCCGACGTAAAGTTGCATGTGAAATTTCATTTAAGTTTGGAGAATTCTTATCAGCAAGGGCTAGTCTTCTTAATACATTTGGAGCAGTAACATTCAACAAAGGAGACATATCTCGAAATTTCTAAAACAAAATTATTATTGAACATATTAATGAACAACGCTGGATAAGAAAACTTACTTCGCGTAACATATGCAAATAAGAGTTATCTATTTTTGGTAAATTTGTATCAAAAGCAGCAACATGAGGTTGAAAAGAAGGCATTAATTGAGAGACACCACGAAATAACTGCCGTAAAAAATGTTTGTCTAATTTTCGATGTATATCATTACGAAGTTGATTCTCTTCTTCCAAGAATGTGGAACATTTTTCTCTAATCATTTCAAGCCATTCATTAAATTCTTTTTGTAATGTATGTCGTCGAATAACTTCAGAAACAGCAGTAACATATAATATTGGAGTTTCACGAATTTGATTTAGAAGATTTAATTGATCAATAAGAGTTTTTGCACGTCCTTCAAAGATAACCATATTTGCATCAGCTTTATCCAAGCAATCATAGATAGGAAGAAAATTCTTTTGTGTTCGTTTTTGCAGAGCAGTTAAAACTTCAGATTTTGAACGTCCATAAGTTTCAACGTCTTTTACTATAGATAAAACTTTTTCTTTAAGGTGTGGCAAAGTTTGTGGATTTTGCAAATGAATTTCAACATTGTGATAAATTTCACCAGCAGCCTTTTCTATTGAACTTCCAGTGCTGACAGTTTGTTCCAAGCGTTCATGAAGTTTTTGAAGTCTTTCATCCAGCCCATTTACGAATCGAACTTTTGTATCGTTGATTTGCTTTCTTGCTCCATCCATATTTGGTTTAATTGATTTTATTGGGCCATCATCTAGACCATTTAATGAATTTTGAACATGTCCAACTAAATCATTTAGATGAAAAACAGGATCTTTTGATCGAATCCAATCATATAAAGAATATTCACCATCTTCAGAGCCTGACATTGTTCCAGCCAATTCAGGTGGAAGAGAAATCTGAAAAAAAATATTCAAATAACATTTAAATAATCTAAAAATTACCTTTCGCAGTTTATCAAAAACTGAATTAAAGTCTTCCAAAATGGAATTCGAATTTGCTTTTGCAGTTTCCATCTTCTTCATAATGGATTCCAAACGTCCATATCTTCTGTATAAACGACTTATTTGATCATCCAAGTAAGCAACCATAGCGCCCCATCCCTGAAAATAAGTGTTTCATTTGATAGATAATGTTAAAAAAAAATTACCTCAGCAAGAAATCTGTGATCATCAACAAGTTTTTCACAAACTTTACGAATAACATTCGCAAACTTTGCAGTCTTTGCAGCAGCTTGTTTAATATCATTTAAATTTTGACTTTCTAATATTGGTTCAACAGTATTTAAGAAATCCGTTCTAAAGCGATTAATTCCGTCGATTTCTTCAACGATTGTTGGAAATTTATCATGTGAGGTTCGACGATACAAAAATAATGGTTTATCAGGTGTTGCATAATCATGTTCAGACAACAATGCATCAAGATTTGGACGAGATCCATCCGCAAGAAATATCATCTAAAATTTCATCATAATTGATAAACTTTATAAAATAAAACATTTTTACCTGTTCTTTATATGGAATATTATTCTTTTCACAAACTTCACGTATAAATTCTTGAATTGTTGCATCTTTATATATTTTATGCCCAAGCATATACCCTTTATTGAAATAAAAAACATTACATAAAATATTCTCATCATCGTTATTTCGAAAAGACTGCTGTGATCGAAATGACATTTTTGACCCGTTAATTGATATATACAAAAAAAGGAAGTTAATATATGTTCATTTGAAGCTAAAAAGAACAAAGAACAGATAAATGATTCTAAAAAAATCGTAAATGATCATGTGATAAAAAAAAACGCTGTACACGAAAATTATACAAAAGAAAATTGTATTACAAAACATGGGTTCATCTCTTTTGGATTTTTGAAAAATATAAATTGGCTCTAATTAGTTAAATGCTAAATTTAACAATTATTTAAATTAATAAAGTTATTTTAAAGTGAACTAAAACCCTCTCTTTCGCCTGCTTTTTTAATACTTCCTTTTTTTTAACAACGTGACTGCAGCTGTCTTGTCTGTCTTTGGTTGTTGAGTTTTTTTTGTTAAAGTAAAAAATTTATGTTTCGTGTTAGGAATTTTCCATTACACATTTTTATGATGGTGAAGAAAGAAATTGAGAAAAACTTTCAAGAAATTGATGCTAATAAAGAAAGTCAAGCAAACAGTGCTGCTTTTAAATATTGCTTTTTTTCTTCAAAAGTGTGTATAAACATTTGATTACACTTCGTTTTATGGTGACAGACACTTGATAAGAGCCAGATGAACGGTAGTAATAACAAGAAAAACTTGGGTCACCTGCCCTTGTTTTTTTAAAATTTCTTTAAGCTTTTTCCCCTCTCCTTCTTTTTTTGCTTTTTAAAGACTTTTGTATAATTGTATAAAAAACAATAATTTATTAATTTTAAAAAATAATAAAGCATAATAAACAACAATAACTTTCTTTAAAAGAGCACAACAGTTATATTTGATATAAGCTGATAAATTTGAGATCTATTTTTTTAAACGAGATTGTACGACATAGAAAAAATGATGAATTTGGACAGTTATGAACAAACAATTTAAAAGGACTATTTTTTGAAGAAATCTGCTGATTGGCACAGCACCTTTACGAATATTAAAAGTATACAAAAGTTTAAATAAATATTTGTTTTAAAATACATATATTTTTGATAAGCTCTTCTACATTTTTTTTTGCCTTTCTAGCAGCTACACGTATAAAAGCAGGAACCAACGATCAACATCAACATGAAGGCAAAGAAGAAAAAAGAAAGGAGAGTTAAAAAAAGAAGTCTTTTTTTATTTGGTGCTGGTTGCGGCTAGCCACGCGACATAATTTCAGCATGCTCATTTGCAAAGCCAATGGTCGCTGCATTTACCGTATACCCATCAACGGTTCGACCAATGCAAAAGCCCGCTCTCGCATCGTATACATAATGGGGTAAATTGAAACCAACTTCAACGGGAGTGTCAGAATCATTTTTAATGATAAATACATTCCAGTAATGACCGGTTTCTTCAAAAAATACATTTGCAAGTCCTTTTGTTGATGCATGAAGCATTGATTTAATTCCATGTCGTGCTCTAAAAAAATATTAAAGCTCAAAATATTTTATCAAATTTTAAAAAAAACAACATACTTTTGTGAATTTCCAATCATTTCTTCTTGTTGCTTAATTGAAAATGATGAAACAATCTCTCGAAGAGATGAATGTGGACAAATGTCTACGGTTGTAACTCTGGTATTTGGAGCTTTTGCTTCTGTCCAAATCCATTGACGCTGAAATAATTGTTATTATAATTTTGAAAAAAATGAAATCCCACTAATTTAATTAAATTTTTCAAAAAGTAATACTAACCTGATCATTTTTGATATCTTTTGTACGATATCCAGTTCGAAAAAGTTCAACAAGTACTGTATCATTGATGAGAAGGCGACATCTACTTGGCTCGGGATTTATCGAAGAAATATGCCATTCAATTTTTTCACTCAAAATATCTTCTTTGTTTCCAACAACAACAACTCCCCATGTACCAGATTGTGAATCTTGTGCAATTTGTCGAACTTTTGTCGCGCAATCATCCCAATCTGTATCACATTGAACTTGACGCAATTTCTCTTTTATACTTTCTTCAAAACGACAGTAATCACTTGGTACCATACAATATGATACAGTATAAAACCCAAAATATATTAAAAATGTGACAATATTCTTTCTAACAGCCATTTTATGTAATTACAAAAATCTAAAAATAAAGATAATTATATAAAGAAATTTTATTATTATTATTGTTAATATTACTATTATTTAATCCTTAGACTTTTTTGGCACGTCACACGGGAATATATATCAATGAAAAAAATATTTTTGTGAAAGCTTTTTTAAAAATTCAACAAAATTTTGAATTCTGCGAAAGCTAAAATAAATATACGGAATCTTCAAAAAAATCAGCTTTTTAAACCAAATTAAGCTGTTACAACGCCTCCAGAAAGGCGGGTTTAAAAGCTGTTTTATTACCGATAAAAAAACTTGGTGAAAGGGGTGAAAAAAAGAGATAGTATCTTCCGAAAAAAAAATGGGTGGCACAAACTTTTAGTGTGTTTTACGCAGGCTTTTTTACCTCCTTTCTGCCTCTATTCTTCATTACCCCTCCGGAAAAATCGGGAGCGAAAAAAGGAAATGATTTTCAATAAGCTATTATTATTCAGAAAGATAAAATGCATCAAAAAGGAGATATTGTTTGCTGAAAAAATATTACTTGAAAAAAATTAAAATTTGTCGGTTTTACGAAAGATTAAAGCATAACAAGAAATTAAATTAACAAAAATAAAAATAAAACACGTTTAAATAAAATCAGATTTTTGTTTTCAGTTAATAAAATTTTCGGTTAAAAATATAAGAAAATTTAACAAATTTCACACGGCACCACGTCATTGACAATCAAAGTAAAGATATTCTGTGAAATTAAACTTTTTAGAAAAAAGTAGACTGTATTTTGATATTAGTATTATTAACATCTAAAAAATTTGTTCCGTTGTTGTTTATTAATGAAGCCATCCCTCTCTAAAAATGTACGAATTCTCTCTTGAGAGTAATTAATTTTTTAGTAACGCAAAAACCAAAATTCATTTTAAAATTTTATTTTCTTTTTTAAAAATTAATTTACCGCTTACAGTATGGTTGCAAAATCTTTGAAGCAGAAAAAAATTGCATTTAAAAAAAATCTTTTATAAATATAGGTTATTTAGATGGGTTTATATTTGTGATACTTATTTTTTATGATCTTGTAAATCACGTATTTAAAAAATACAAATGTTTTTTTGGAAAACTTAATTAATTTATAATAGCTATCATGGGGGTCAAAAAAGCAAATAATCGTTAGAAGGAAGTAAAAAACCAAAGACTACTCAAGTGTGTACAAAAATAATTGTTATTATTATTACTTTGCCGGAAATGAAGGTAAAAAGTTGTAAAAAATATTACTAATAAAAAGTTAAATTTGAGACGATTTCTGACCTCCGTAAAGTTATTAAGATCAGAAATTGGAAATGTATTTATGGGTTTTTCAAGGTTTTAGTTTAAAAATCCATTTATCCTAATAATCTTTAATGTTTTTTATTGCTAGAAAATTTGAATAATTGTTATTACATTTATTACCTACAGATTTACTATATCACGTGAGTTCCACTTTATTAATTTGCAGCGAAAAAAAAAAGAAATTAGCCGAAAATTAATTTTAACGCCTCCAAAAGCAATTAAAATAATTTACTGTACCTTTTATTTGCAAAAACAATTTCGAAACATAAAAAAGAGGAAGTGTTTGGTTGTTTCCTTGAACTACGCGAAAAATTGGTTAATTTTAACACCTATAACAAAGTTCAAAGAATTAAACCTTTGAAAAATTTAAATGTTGTCTTTTATATACATATAATTTTCAGTAGGTATACCCATAAATAAATAATTACAGATGGTTTTTTATTTTCGCAACTTTTTTTTAAAAGGTTGACCATGCGACCTTTTCAAATACAGTTCATTTAAGTTTATAAATTTTAAATTAAAATTTAACTTTATTATTTTTTTTTCTCATCAGAATTAAAAATTGCAGGAAAATCATTTAAAATATATTTTCAAAAATTAAAAAGAGAGGGTGGAGGGGAAAAATGAGAGAGAGGGGTTTTGCGAGAATTTTAACCTTGAAAGCAGCAGCGTATTTTGATTTTTCATGGCACATGTTTTTTTTGAGAGTGACCAATATGAGATTGTATTTGTCTCGTCAAATTTTGTTCTTTATTGTGACGTTTCACTCACGTATCATTTTTATCAGGAATCGGAGATCAAAATACTTACATTCTTTTTCCTTCCCCCTTAAACCATAGCAAATAAAGGAAAGGAAAGAGAGAAAGAATAAGTAAATAATTTCTTTTTTAACTTTGAGGGTCATAACCTCATTTATTAAAAATAGTCACAAAATTGTGTGAGTTTTGTCACAGTTTAAAGACAAAATATATCATGTTGTTTAAATTTTGCATTTACAGTAAAGAAATGCATGTATATCTAAGAAATAATTACTATTAGGCTTGGTTCACTGCTTTTATTTTTTGCAAATGTTATTTCATCTATAAACTTTATGTCATGAAATATTAAATGTCTTTTGCAAAATTTTATGTAATGAAAAATCTGTTATCGTATTTTTTTGAAAACATTTTTTTGATTTCAACATTTATTGTATACATTAAAGATGAATCTTTATTTGTTTATTTATTTGAGTTCTTTTTAGAATAAAATAAAAAATTTTTAGATAAAAATAAACACTCATTCCAAACTTTTTTTTAAACATTCCGGAAACAACAATAACCACGCTTGTAATTTCTTAAAATGTGTATTTTTATCTCTTTCTCTCTTTTTGAAATTGGAACAAAATGTTCAAGTTTAAAACATATAAAACATCATGGTTGTAAAAAAAAGATGTGGTCCTTTTTATGGATTCAACAAAATTTATTAGAGAAACGTGCCATTTGTGGAAAAATGATTTCATTCATTCATTTTTATCTTTTATCCCTCCAGAATGAAAAAAAAACTTGAATGAATGAATGAAAATACACATACAACAAAAAAAAGAAGGATAGAACACATTTTTCTTCTTCGCCCCCGTTTAAATAAATGAAATTAATGAGAAAAAAAAAGATGAGAGGGATTCACTTTTTTTTTTAAATTAACACTTCTGTTCTTGAAAAACCAAATATCCGGGAAACAGAATTTTGAGATGGAACGGTATATGATGAAGTTGAAAAATCTTCAACTGGTGAAGAAGAAGTAACATAATGATTGCATTCTATACAAGGGGAAGGCTCATAACTTTCTGAATCAACTAATTCACAACATCCATAATTATCATCCATTGAATGGGATAATGTTGTAGAATGTTGATGAGCTTGTCGAGGCTGATGATGATGATGTTGTTGTTGTTCTGGATTTGATAATACTGTTGTTGTTAATACTACAGTACTATTTGTTGTAAAATGACCATTTTCACCACTATTTTTGACCAGTAACGCTTTCGCAGATGTATGATGATTTTTTGTTGATACATTTTTGCATGGATAAAAATAATGTCGGAATGCATGCCGATAAGGTTTTGAAAAGACATAATAAATAACAATATTAAAACTTGAATTAAAAACAACAAGAAGATTTGATACATCAACGAGATAATTGAAACGCCATTCTAAATTTCTTTCAAGGCTTTCTTCAAATATGTTTAGCAGTAATGCAATTGTATTACAAGCAATAAAAAGAAGCACAACCAAAATCTGAAAAAAAAGAATTTTTATTAAAAAAAAGGTTATTTAAAGATATTCTCAAGAAATCGCATGACAAGAAAATACTTAGACTTTTTGCGTAGGCTAAAAGTAATAAGCGTTTTTCGAAAGCAAAAATGAGTGCCACCCACATTTTCTTGTCAAGAAATTTTTGGTCATATGATTTCATCCTAAATTTTACGTTGTATTTGACTTACCAATGATATATTATCTTCAGTTTTTCCTCTTTTAAGAAAAACAGATGCAAAAATAATACATGTATTTAAAAAAATTAGAACCACAAGAGGCCCAACTGCAAGAAATAAAGTATACATAACATAAAAATAAATATATAAATATCTAAAATTAAATTAAATTTAAATAATTAAGTTCACATTTTGTTACAATATGAAAAAAACTTACGTGTCATTGTATCTTAAAGGTGTTGGACAAACTTCCATAGAATTACTATCGAATTTGCTGTGCCAACATTCAAATGCAATATTTTCAAAAAATCTTGGAACATTATAAGATATTGAAAAGATAATTACAAATGCAGAAACAAATTGAAAGCATCCAACCCGACTAAAGAATCGTTTACACTTTTCTGGTAAACATACCTTAATTTATTAATTAATTATTTTAATCAACATAATCTTATGATAATTAATTACCTGTATAAAACAATCAATTGCTGCAGCAAGGGTAAAATAAACTGAGCACGTTTGTGCAATTAAACCCGCGGGATAAGCAACAGATGCGAATACTCCGTAAATAATTGACAGCTGTAATGAATATCTTCGAATACTATCAACAAAAAATAATATTAGAGCTGTACAAATAACAGCTATATCACTACAGGCTAAACAACAAAGATATAAATTTGTTGATGACCGCATTCCTAAAAAAGTAAAAAAAATATGCAAATTTTTTTAAAACAAAATTTGACATACTTGGTCCACTGTAGATAAAAGCTGATAAAGAATTTCCTATTAAACCACATAATGATATAAATGGTAATAATAAACCAATCATAACAAGATTATAAATCATATATGTGTGATCTGTTGCAAATGAAGTACAAATTCCACATTGAGGTAAACAATTGGTAAAATTTGGCCATGTTGATATTATTCCATTACGGTATAAATATTCAATTGTAGCAAATGTTTGATTTTGTTCTGGTGATAAACTTGTTGTACATAATTCAGGAAATTTTGTTGGCATTAAAGAATAATATTCACCGATTTCAGTTGTCATAACTATACTTTTTTACAATTTTTTAATTATTAAATTAATTTATTATTATTATTGAGATTTTAAAGTTTCTGCTGCAGGATTTGAAGCTGAATTAACCGTTTGAAATAATTGTTGTTGAACTTTTTGTAGGTCATTCACCTATAAAATCATTTTTTCAAACCTAATTGTGACACATGTTTCAATAAAAGAAAACAATGTATATATGTGTCTTGAAAGAAAAACAAAACAAGACGGCCAGAAGAAGAAGAAGATGTAATTTGATATCCCAACAGGTATCAAAAAAAAGAAGCGATGGGAAACAAATAAAAAAAGATACGGAAAAGAAATTTAAAATTCTTATAAAATAGAGAGAAAAGCTCATTCTCAAATATAACAGAAATGCCCCGTAAAAAATGCCTATTAGGTAATAAAAAAATTTTCAACAGATTCTTTATTTTTTTCTTTCATATTGCTTTTTTGATATAAAAGAAATATTAGCAATAAAGAAAACAATTTGTCTTTGTTTTTGATAGAAGAAGAAAGAGAAGCGAACGCCTTTTTTTCTCAAAGTCATTATCCAAGTCCTTAATTATAAGTTGTAACAATATAAAACAAACAATCGGCTTTTGGCCCCTCTATTTCTTTCTCCCCTAAAGCTCAATATCCTTCTTTTTCTAGCAATGTTAATCAAAAATTTTTATTCTGACGTAAAAACCTAAAAAAAACTAAAAATATATTCCTTTTTCATATTTATTACTTCATCTAAGATCCAGAAAAAAGTGCACTTCATAAAGGTCTGGTTTTTTAATCTTTATGAAAACATTATTTGCCAAAACTTTACCATCAAAAAATAAAAAAATGACAAATTTTGTCATAAAAAAAGCAACAAAAAATGAAATTTCTTTTTAAAAATTCCAAACTTGGCTTTAAAAAATCAAAACTAAGCGGTAAAAAAAAAGTTGTTGTGTCCATAAAAATTTCTATGCAAATTTGATTTTAGTGTGCCATTGCTGGGGATGAGGGAAGGTTCACAGACGATGGTACTGCTGCTGTGGTTCATTGGATTACTAACTTTTTTTGGTTACTACTGTTTATTTTATGGAAGAAAAAAAACGAAGAAACCGAAGAAGAAAAAAGTATTGTTGCATTCCAAATTATGGAAAAGCGTTCTATTCATGACGCAAAAAAAACTTCTGTGCCTTATTAAATAACTTTCTTAAAAAGAGAAGAAGAAAAAGAAGAAGAAAGTTTGCCCCTGATTTCCGGTATCTAATCAGCTGTCTTCACCACGACGGAAGTTTTGAAGTTTTATTTCATAAAAGAAGAAAGAAAGGCATGATGCCTTAAAAATGATTAAAACGCAAAAAAAAAAGAAATAAAAGAAAATATAATTTGAGAAGCTTTGAAATATTTTGCAGTTACAATTACTTTTGAAAAAATAAACTCTTATAAGAATGTTCATCTTTTTTTATGAAACCCAAATAACCATTTGACACCAACTCAAGCAGCAAAATTTTTTTGCAAAGCAATAATTTTTCAAAAAAAGAAACGAAATGTCGCGACATGAACACGCGGAATAAAAATCCCCTTGCGGATTTTCTCAAATATTTATAACTAACAAAAACAATGAAGAAGTTGCATTTCTCAACGAAAAACCCCGAACACATCTGGCAACAAAAGTGTCAAAGAAATCAAGTGTTGAAGATATACTTTTTTGTTTAAAATTTCTCATTTTTTCCATTTAAGTTTTAAAAAATGCAACAAAAAAAAATGATTCAACGAAGTGACAAATTTTGGTTCAAAGAAGTTATTCAAATCCTTTATACCCTAAGGTCATATATTTTAAAAAGTAACTTATTTAAATCTTTTTTTGGCTGCTTTTTTTCTTTAAAATAAGCGTATGTTTCTAATTTTTTTTGATTAAATATAAAACCATCGTAAAACAACTTCGTAGACAACAACAGCTATAATAAAAAAAAGTGCTTTTGTAAAGACATTGAATTAATCAAAATGACTGATGGCTATCTAACGTTTGCTTAAGCAATGATTAAAAATTGTTTCAATCTTTGATATGAGAAAAAAATGTTATTTAAGGTGCAAAAAATTTGATATATCACTTCCTCAACTTAAAATGACAAAAAAAAACAACAATGAAAACAAATATTTGAGTAAAAAGAAAGAAAAAAGTTTCAAAAGTTGTAAAAAGCTAAAAAAGATTTTAATGGCATTTATTGCGACCAAAAATAAATAAATGCCATAAATGATGATGATAGTGTTGCCTGATAATAGTTACTGATTGAGGAAACTTTTATTCGAAACACCACAAATCTGGCAAGTATCAAAGGCTAAGCAGCTTCCGTTTTGCATAAAAATTTTGATGAGGGAGGGCGGATTTTGAGAGAATAAAGAAAAGAAAAAAGACGAAAAAAACGCGTGAAGACTTTTGAAGGTTTTTTTAGCTGCCCCAAATCGGGAGGAAGAAAGAAGCGTGCCAAATAATCTCTAGAAAATGAACAGCAAGAAAGAAAGAAAAAAAACAAATTGAATGAAAAGAGCAACGCCTTTAAGCAATAGCAATTAATGATTAACACGGAAGTCTTCCTAATATGGTTGATACCCATCTTCAACATTTTCCTCTTATTATATATTTTTGTTCTCCTTATACTTTTTTTTCGTTTTTTTTTATTTGATGAGTCATAAAATCTCTTTTTTTAAAGACTATTTTATTAACAAAAGATTAGGATTGATTGAGGTTTGTTAAAACAACAGCTGCATTAAATATATGGAGGGGGACCTATGAAATTGATAACTCTATTCTCTCATCATCTCATACTTATTACCTATCATGAAAATATTTTTAACTTGTTTTTTTTTATATTTTCACAAGATTTCTTTTACTCAAATGGAATAATGAAAGTGTAGTCTTTTTTATCTCTCCTATTTTTCTATATCACTCCTCAACAAAAAGAATGTCTGCACATGCGGGCGCTAAAAAGATCTCTTTTTTCATTTTGTGATAATTAATTGGTCAAGTTGGTAGGCTTGCTTTTAAAAAAGCTATACCCCAAGTTATTATTTATGTTCGAATTGCAAAGTAAAAATAAAGAGAATATATAGGAAGGGGTAAAGTGTGAAAAGTCGGCTGTTCGTTTATTTCCGGCAACAAGAAAAAAAATAAAAAGTCGCGATTTTTAACAAAGTAGTTTTTTTTTCTTATGTGTTTCTTAAAAACAAATACTTACCCCAGCAAGTCGAAGAAGGCGATCTCGTGTATAATTAGTGTTTGGCTGTAATGCAACAAACAGCCAACCTAATAAGGCACATATAGCACGCCATAAACTTAGATACCGCCAAATAATAAGTGTATCGGATTTTTCAATTATAACAATATCTGGTTTTGCCATATATTCATCATATGTTGCCATCAACACACTTCCTACTGTACCAGCAGCCCATATAATTACATTAAACCCGCCACGTTGTAATGATAAAAATTTTTTAATTGTTTCTATGAAAGATGCTCCAGCTTCAAATCTGAAAAACAGAAGATGAAGAAAAGTTTCAAATATTTTAGACAAAAAAAAGGGAGAAAAAGCTTTATTTTTTTCTGCAGAGAACGCGCAGCAATAAAAGTGAATGTTTCCTTTTTTAACGGCATTTCTTTTTTTATCCTAAAATGTAATCAGGGGAATGTGCTCCCCAACATTTCATTTTTCCCTTGATGAACTTTTAAGTAATTTTGTCAACTTTTGACTATCTGTTTTTAGAACACTTTTTTTTAAAATAAATTTTCAAGAGTAGTTTCAAGTTTTCTAAAAAAAGTTGAAATGGCAAAAACATAAAAAGGTATCAAATTTAAAAAAATGTTTTTTTCTGAACCATTATTTGCTGAACCGCTTTTATTATTTTAAACACACATAACTAACTTCAAAACATAAATTTATCAAAAAATAGACAATTTTTGACAATTTTTTATTTATTGTGATCAAAAAAACATTGCTTAAAAATTTTGCTCCATTTTTAGAGAAGGGCAAAAATGAGGGTGATGGGTTGTAAAAGAAAGGATGGGGGGACATAGAGTCATCACGGGACATCTTTAAAAATTTTGACGAAAAACCCCTTTTTTGGTGTTACACTTTTGGCTTCTGGCATATTTCTGATGCTACGTCAATGTACAATTCCCCAGATGTCTCAGGGGCTCGCGTTTCAAGGTTTATTTTTTTTCTTCATCTTCTTCTTCCTTTTATGCTTATCGTCCCTTTCTATCATTCTTAGATTTCATACAACACACTGACTTTTTTTTAAACACTTGCTTATATAATATAGGCAGGCACAAAATAACTTTTTGAGGAAAATAAGGAAAATATATAAAGAATAAAAGCAAACCTATCAAAAGCATTTACAGTACTTATGGCAAAACAAAAATAGAATGCTGCTTGTACTGGTACTGCCATCCATTGATATCCTCGAACCAGGACATCCTTGAAAAGAAAGAAAGAAGTTTAAAATAATATGTGAAAAAGATAAGAGGATGTAAGACTTACAGGCTCTGCAAAGACAAAAGCAAAAACACAATGGCCACAAGCAAGTCCAGCTAAAAGACCTTGCAAGACAAGGGTAACATTATGTAGAAGCATTTGAATGATTACTGCAGACATGACAGAACCAAAATATTGTCGAAGAAGGGTTGCAACTTCTGGATCGTTATCATCAGATTCAATTTTACTACCTTGAATCTGTGATTTTAGTAGCCTTCGAAATCTTTCTAAAAGTAATTTTCCGTAATCAATTTATTAAACTTTTTAAAATTTAGCAAACTTTTCATTTGAATATAAACATCATCGGTGATTGTACTCTGTGGTTTGAATTCTCTTGTGTAATCTTTAAATGTTTCGGTTAAAATTTCTTCTTCTTCTTTATTATTATTATTATTCTGATCATTTTCTTCCGGAAAAGTTGGTAACTTTGGATCTTCTGGAGCTCCTTCATTTTCGGTCTCTTGTCTATTTTCATCATTTCTATTTTGATTCCCTTCAAGTTGTCCTTGCTCTTCCAATGGGTGTAACATTTGAGCATCGCTGTCGTCGTTATCAATGACAATATTTGAATTTCCAGAAATATTTGACATTTTTTTGACAAATGAAAAACAGATATTAAAAAAGATGCAGCTAAATTTGGTTCTTATGCTTTTTTAAAAGATGTTTATTTTTAGTTTGCAAAAATATGGCATTGTTTCCATGGAGATATATTTGTTCTTGCTTTTTTAAATATATTTTGTTTAAACATTCAAATGCGATTTTATTTTATATCTTTTAAAAATTATAAAAATTTAATAATAAAAAAACAACAAAGTAATCAATTACATAATAATAAAAGATATGAAGCCTATAACCATTGCTACAAAGTAAATTAAAAAGTGGAATTAAATTACATATAATTTAGAAAAATATAACATAAATGTGTTTTGCTTTTAGAAGAATAAAGCTTTTCTTGCAATTCATTTTTTTCTTACTTTCTTAAAAGCTAATCATAATTTAGAAAAAGTGAAAAAAAGGAGAAGATTATTATTAAAAATAAATGCCTTCCTTTCAGTCATTAAAAATTTTTTATAGCTTTTTTGCCTTTATCCGCACCACTCTTTTTTCCTTTTTTATTTGGGTTGGTTCTCTTTGTATTGATTGGCAGCAACCTGCAAACATTTTTAGCGTTCAATTTTCGCTTCTAACTCCTTAATTTTGTTGTTGTTTTTTAGTTGTTTTTTAAATTAAATTCTTGTTTATTTATTTGTTTATGAATTATAAAAATGGTTCCTCCTCGTTGTAAAGGAGATGATTATATTACAATATTAATTGATAAAAAAGAGTATACAGTTAATTTAAAACAAGGAAATATAAGTTCATGCGGGTATGGACTTGCATTTCAACGATGGTATTGGGGTAATGCAACTCGGGATATGGTTGCAACTGCGATGATTGTGAGTGTACTAATTATGCAAATTAATTAATTATAAAAATTAAATCCTTTAGGGACAACCTGATGGAACTTTTGTTATTCGTGATGCCTCGACAGAAGGAGATTTTACTTTAACTTTAAAAGTTCGTGGAACAGATCGCTTAATTAAAGTTATATGTGTAAATGGAAAATGTGGCTTTAATGTTGAATCATTGGAATATGATAGTGTCCTACATTTAATGGATGCCCATCGTGAATGCCCTTTAACTGAATATAATCCTGATCTCAATGTTCCTTTAACATTCCCACTTGGGAGATTAATATCTCTTGGAAAACGATCTTCAAAAGTTTGTAAAATTACTTTTTCAAATTTAGTAATTTTGCATTAGAATTTTTTTAGCTTTTACTTGACGATTCATATAAGCGAATGTATTTTGCACTTCGATGTCATATGGAAGGCCTTCAAGCAGATTATGAAAGAATTGCATCACAATTTGATAATTTATTTTGGAGAAAAATAACTTTGGAACAAAGTATTGATGCAAGGATAAATAAGATTTATACTTGTGAAGAAGTTTGTGAATTAATAGCAAAAAATTTACAAGTTATGGCAAGTAAGGAACAAAAATGTGCTGCTTGGGTTAAAGATGCATATAAAAGAACAATGAAAAGATTGAACAAACAGTTTGTTGTTCATTATTTGAGGTCATATAAATTTGGTTAAAAATTTTTTAGTATCAAAAGATATACAGCAGTTAAGCCATTATTTGATGTTGATCGGGCAATTTTTCAAACATATCTTGATCTTGTTGAAGATGCATTAGAAGCAATGGAAAATGAAGTTTTACATGCTTATGAGTAATTACATTCTTAGCTAAATAGATTACTGTAATTGTTACTGACTTTTTATAGAGTTGCACAAGATTGGAAGCAGATAATCGCTGATCATGGTGGAATGGAAGCTGATGAAATTGAAGATATTGCAGATGATGTTGGATATTTGGTTTCTATTGAACCAATTAAAATGAGTGATACTTTATTAGAAATTAATTTAAAATGGGATCCAACATGTTGGATGTCAATTGACAGTAATAAAGATCATGCAACAGCTCGAATTATGTCAGTTGCAGAAAAAATGAAAGATAGCTCCGATGGAGTTTTTCTAATTCGACCCTCCGCTTCCCAAGATGGCTTCTTTGTTTTATCAATTTCAATGACCGGAAAAGTTCATAATTGCCTCATTGAATATCGAGCTCAACCCCCTCCAGGAGAATATGAAGCTGGTTTTGCATTTTTGGATACAGCAAATTATTTTCCAACTTTGGTTGATTTTGTTAAATTTTATTCAAAATTTACTCTTAAAGAGCATAATGAAATGCTTGATACAACTTTAAAATATCCTGCATTCCCTGGTTTAAATGCCACTGATTATGTTTGAAATTCAAACTTTGAATATATATGTATCACAATTGTTATTATCATTTATTTGTTACTCAGTGTTTTTTTTGTTGTACAAATTACCGATGAAATTTGAACGTGTACAATTTTCCAATAAACATACCAGTCTTTTTTATTAATAAATTTTGAAAAAAAAATTATTTATGGCAAGCCACATCGTATTTTTTCTTCCATTAAAAGTGACATTAATAAGCAATAAAAATGCTATATTAACATTTGCCACAAAAAAAATTTATTACTTTTGCACCAAATTTTTGCTGTTGTTTAAGTTTTTCTTACAAAAATTTCACACTTTTCGTTTCGCTTTTCTTTTTCTCTCTCCATTTTTTCACATCGAATTTTTTTCCAGAAAAAACCAGAAAAACGTGAGACAAAGTGTGGCAAAATGTTTATGAACGCCATGTGTAAAACAGGCTTTCGAAAAAAAACGAAAAGACTTTTCTTTTGTTCTTTTTAAAAACGAAAGAAAACGAAAAATCTCACATTTTTCTGCCTTCGTTTCGATGTGTTTTGTCGGTTTCTAAAAAATAAACTTTAATTGAAAAAGTTTTTTTCTTCCTCCTCCGTTTTATTTTTCTTATTGTTTATCAATTTCCTTCTGTTTTTAACACTACTTTAAAGATTTTTAAATAAGACTATTATATTTTTTAGAATGAAATCTTGGGAGGCCGAATACTTAAGAATTTGGAATATTATTCGTCGAGATCCTCGAGTTCGTGCAGGAGTTATTTGTTATATCGTATCAATTATCTTTCATTGCTGTTGCACATTTTTCATTGATTTATCATCAACAATTTATTATTCCTTTTTCTGTGCAGCTATTTTTGCTGTTTTAACAGGATGGCGGTATTATATGGTATGATTTTTTTATACTTTGTTTGTTTTAAAATATAATGCTTTCTTTTGCAGTTTTCTCTTCAAAGTTATTTTCTTGGATTTGTAACATTTTTTTCAATTTACTCTATGATGCATTCATTGATGGATTTTCCATTATGTGTTAACATGTATATCATGGCATCATTTCATTACTTTGAATTTTTTGCTATTGGAATATCAAATCCTGAATCCCTTTCACAAGATTCATTCTTACTTAATCATTCTGTTGCATACTGGGCTGCAATGTTTGCTGGATGGGGTGAATATCTTCTTCGAACTCATTTTTATCCTGGTATGTTTTTTTAGCTTGAGGTTTTGTTCAATTTATATCTATGTATATATTTTAGGAACTTCCGCAATTATTATGATTATTGGTGTTTTGCTTTGTATTTCTGGAGAAGTCTTTCGTAAATTAGCAATGTGGCATGCTGGTACTGGATTCACTCATTTAGTTGCATTCCGTAAAAATAAGAATCATACACTTGTCACTGATGGCATTTACAGTTTTTGTCGACATCCTGCATATCTCGGATTTTTTTTATTCTCTGTTGGAACACAAGTAAGCTTTTATTATTACATTTTTCGGAACATCTTTTATCAACCCTTAATTTTTTTAGGTATTATTGGGTAATTATATTTGTAGTATTGCATTTGCATATGTATGCATTTTTCACTTTTTTAAAGAAAGAATTTATGAAGAAGAACGATATTTAATATCATTTTTTGGTCATCAATATATACAGTATCAAAAAGATGTGCCTATTGGCTTGCCATTTATCAACGGATTTATCCCTCAACAATAAGAAAGAAGACCTCATGATCTCAACTTTTCAAGAAGAAGAAGAAAAAGCTTTTTTTATGTTTACAGTTTTTTAAAGAAAAGAAATAATAAATGAAGATTTGCAAAAAAATAAGAATAAAAAAGAATGACTTGAAAAGCAGCGCAGTTTATATCATAGTATCAGAATTTATGACTTCAAAGAGAGTCAATCCTCTTGAGGATTTTAAGGAAAAGTATTGTTGGTGCTAGGATATTGTCCAAGGAAAAAAGAAAAGAAAATATTCTTCTTTTTTATTTTTTTTGTTTCTGGGTACAAGCAGTTAGGCAAAGAGAAAAAATATATTCTGTTTTTGTACTGACAACTCAAAAATTACTTGCTTCTTTTTTTTTTGGCAATTTTTAAGCGCTTCTTTTCTTTGTTTATTCCATTCTTCTTCCCCTCTATTTTTTTTCTTCTGATGCCTCTTTAAACAACTCATTTTTCTTTTCTCCTTTGAAACTTGATAATGAAAATGACGACTACTGGTAATGGACATTTTAACTTAAAAGGTTGACGGACTATTTTCAGGCTTTCTTTTCCCCTTTCTTTCTTTGAGGCAAACAATACTATGTACTTGAAGAGTTAATATTCTGCTTTTAAAAAAACGGCACAAAAAAAACTTTTTTCTGGAAAACGAAACTAACTTTTGAGAAGCATCTCAATTACATAGTTTGTCTCTTATATACATATTTTTTTCATCTCTTTTTCCCCGATATAAATATAAAACGACTTGTAAGGTTTCTAAAAATAAAACTACTTCTATAACAGCAACAAACAATATTTCTCCGTTATCCCATTTCTTATGAGCTTTTTTCATATGCAAATTTTGTATAATAATGAATAGCACCAATTTAAGCGTAACCGGAACTGTGTCTCTCTCTCTCTCTTTTTCTTTTCTGGTTTCGCATTTGCTTCAAAAAAGTAAGGACACCTGTCGTTAAAAGTGAAAATAAAAACAAAAGCTTTAAAAATGAATTTGCTTCAAAAAATATATATGTGATGAGGTTGCCACGGTACCAAAAAAAAAAGAGAGAGAGATTGCTTATTTCCGCTTGACATCCGGTAGAAAACGAAGAAGAGACGTAGGAAACAGATTCATTAATTTAAATAATAATTTTCTTGAATGAACAAAATTCAAAAAGAAGTTACATATAGTTGATTAAAAAAAAGACACGAAAAAAACTGTAGAAACGTGTAAAACCGCAATAAAAATTATATTTGGAAAAATATTATTATTAATGAGGTATTTTTTAATTTTGTTCTCTTTTTTTAGCATAAGCTGCTTAACAAAGAAAAAACTGCAGATGCGCGATAATATTCAGTCACATACGGACACTCAATCGATTTGCAGTAGCAGTGTTGGTGACGCACCATCTTTAACAACCATGAGCAGCCGAGGCGGCGCTAATATAACTCCTTTAGCTTCTTCGACTAATACTGCAATGGCGGCGGCTACTGCAGGAGGGGGAGGAGGCGGTAACATCGGCAGCAGCAGCAATAATAACGCAGGCGCCGTCCTTGGTGGCAGCAATAGTAGTAGTAGTAGCGCCGCACATCAACATCCGCAGCCGTTCCAAAACCAACAGCCAGCGGCAGTAACGGCATCACAATATAACTACAACAACATCAGCAGTAGCAGCAATAGAAATAGTAGTAATGTTGGTGCACCAGCTTCAACAGCATCAGCAGTAGCAGTACAACAACATCAACATCCACACGCAGGACTAAGCAGCAATTCTTTTGCCGCAAGCAGTGTTAGCAGTAGTCTAGCAATAGGCAGTCCCGTTGGTGGAAGTTTTGTTGGCTTACCGGGAACAAATAATCTTATTGGTGGAAGTGTTGGTGGTGAAAATTTTTTTGTTAGAGGAGGATATCACCCTTTATACGGTGGATCATCATCTTTCGCGCTGACGACAAACGCGACATCTACGGCGACGGCGGCTCCATCAGTTGCAGGAGCCGCCGCGCCATCACCATATTGTTGTGAATGCTCAACGGCACAAAATCGTTGCAGTACTGATCTATGCCCATGTTTTGCTTCAAGACGAATGTGTGATGAACATTGTGAAAGTGCAAGGTAAGTGATTTATATCCTTTTTTTCAAAACTTTTACAAACTATTTCTTTTATCAACAAAAAATTCCATTACTCAAATTGTCATTCTTCTTTTTTTTATGTCATTTACTACAGCCTTTTTTCTAATTTCAAGTATTTTTTTAACAGCAAAAAAATTTAGATAAAATTTTAAGGAAAGGTTTTAAAGGAAGGAAGAAAAAAGTTTTAAGGTTGTATTGTTTTGTTATTTAATTATCTTTTTTTGAGTAATTCTTTTCAATTCTTAAATTAAATAGAAAATAAAAAAAAGAAGAAGGAGAAGCAGGAGCAAAGTAGGATGGGGAATTTGAGCACATGCAAATTCCCATGCGACAAAAAAATATTCAAGCGCTTCATTTTTTCTTTTGTTTTAAATTTAATTTTAAAAATTTTACAAAAAAAGATACTTATTTTTTGATAAAAGTCCATAAAAGAAAATCTGATTGGAATTTATTGAAGTTTTTTGTGGATAAAGAAGCTTAAAGTAATAGTATTGTATTGAACATAAAAAACTATTTGTATTTACATTACTTTTTATATGATAGTAATAAAAATAATGCACATTGGACGGGACAGACTTATTTATATAAAAAAAGATTACTTATTGTAAATGTGTAATACTAGTACGTATGGCCTGACAGTGACAAATTTTGACATTTTTCAGTGTCCTGCCAAATACACTCAATTTCATCTCTTTTTTTCTTGCTATTATACTTATGCGCAAAATGATTATGTATTCATTACTTCTGCTGCTGCTTTTTTTTTCATTTTTGTAATCATAATTTTTTTCTTTCTTCTTCAAGCAATTCATTGATGAATAAGGTTCTTTAACGTTTTGACAGTTGACTAAGAGATGTAAAAAAAGGGAAAAAACCGTTAAAACCAAGATTAAACTACTTCTCCTCTTTTTTTCATTTTCTTGTTCATAAATGAATGAAAATGCAGTGCCCAAAAAAAAAGAAAGGAAGAAAGAAAAGGTTTCATTTAGTTTTTCGCGCAACTAACGAAAAAAAGCTAAGCTACATACAAAATTAAAAACTCCCAGGGAAAGGGGGGAAACAGTTTGAAGTCCATGCTTTTCTTTTTCTTCTTTGCATGCTTGTAATTAGCACGAATTGAAACACTTTATAAAAACACAATCGGCAAAAATCTAAAAAAGCGTTTTAGTACTTAGTAATTGTGAATGGCACAAAAAAAGAAGAAGAGATGCATTTGAAAGAAAAATTTTGTAGTACAAAAATTAAAAAAGAAGCAGCTGCTCTTTCTTCTATTTTTTAAAAAAATATAAAAATTTTACAGATATCGTGGAGATTGTTTGAATCAAGCAATCTGTAAATGTTCATGTGAAGCAGATCCATCAAAACCGGCAAAGAATGTATGTACAAAATCTGAGAGATGTGATTGTCTTCGGATTAAAGAAGGTTGCAGCAAATTATGTGCTTGTAAACAAATATGCAAAAATAAAGAACCTACAAAAAAGATTGCAAAAATTAATAAACCTGCTCAAGGATGTCAATGTGCAAAAAGTAAAAAGCAATGCGTGAAAAAGGAATGCCCCTGTAGAAGTGTTTATGAATTTTGTTCAAGTAGTTGCAAATGTAGTGGTGATTGTACGAATGGGCCTTCAAAATTTCATGTACCAAAACATGTACAAAATTGTTTCTTAGAACATAAACATGAAAGTAGTGGATTAATTGTTACCTTAATTGGTGAAGATTATATTTATCGTGGAGATTTTTATCATGAATCAAAAAGTGAACCACATGTTGAAGAGCAATTAGTTGCAGCCATTTATGATTTAATTTCAAAATACAAGGTTTGAATGCCATTTACAAAATTTCAAAATTATATCAATGAAATTTTTCAGATAGATTTATATGAAATTGTTATTTTTGTTTCAAAAAGTCCATGCTTCCATCAAGATTGTGATCCAAAATGTGAAGTTGTGGATGAATGTAAAAGTAATAAGGCATGTGCAAAATTGCTTGGATTACTATTATCCAAAGTTCGAAAAGAGCTTAGCAAAGTTGATGTAAAAATGACAGTAAAATTCTTGTATCCACATTTAAATCGTGGTGATCTTTATACAAAGCAAGGAATTTTGTCAATGCTTCAAGCTGGAATTAAAGTTGAACCCCTTTTAATGAAAGATTGGTCAGCAGTTATGGATTGGTCCCCCCATGCTGATCACAAAGGAGAATATTTACAATTATGGAATAATCATAATCTTGATAAATCTGTTGCTCAATCACAATCCTTTATAAATGAATGTAGAAGGGCCTTAGGGCTATCAATGAAATTTTGGGTTGCTGAAATTCATGAAATTGTTAAAAATACAATTTTACATTATTCTGAAATTCGGGTTAAATGTGGGGATCTTAATGATGCTTTGAAACAAGTATGTTTTTGTATTTTAAAAAAATGTTGAATTACAGTAATTTAATATATATTTGTAGCTCGATTTAACTGCAACTCCACATAAAATTCGTTCAACACCAAGTAAACGTCGAAGCTTTATTGATATGCATGAATTACGTGATAAACTACTTTTACGTGGTTCATCCGAAACAAGGAACAAAAATGGAAGTAATATGTCGGTTGCAAGGTTTGTATTTTAGGACAAAATTTTATTTTAAAAATAAAATAGTAGCAAGCAAAAAATACAAAAATTAAAACATTCATTCATTTCAATTTTTATTTCAGTGATGACGCGCATGCACAAGCAATGGTTGCATCATTTTGTGGACGATCTTTTGATGATAATGAAACAAATGAAATTGCTCAACGAATTCGACGGGCAACTGCAAATATCAATATGGAAATTGAAACACTTTTGGAATTTTTAACACGAAAAAGTACTGTAACATAAAACAAGTTATGGATTATATTGTGATGTTTCTTTTTTCCTTCTTTTCTTCCTCTAAGCAATAACCCAGTCATAAAAAAGCACAAAATTTATTTATACAGTAATCAATTCTATTTAAATTTTAACACAAAAATACTGCCTCAATTACTCGCCCATTTTAAACTTCCAGTTCTTCTTTTTTATTGTTATTTAATTTTTAATTGTAATTTATGTTTCTTACTTTTTTTCATTAATAAGTGATGATCTCAATTATATAAAAAAAATGTTGAAAATAAAATTTTTACAATGTGAAAAAGAATGGGAGAAGCAGCCTATTAATATTTAAAAAAAACTCATCAAAAGCTTTTTTAATGTTCTTCTCAGAACTTTCAAGATGCAGTTTCACAAGCTCTTAAAGCAAAAAAAGTAATAATTTTTTTACTAATAATTAACAATTAAAGCACAGTTGTAATAATAATTATTATTAACATAATAAATACTGTTGTAAAATAGTAAAGCAAAAATAAAAATTAAACAAACTGAAGGACGGTGCACATAACGAAAAAAAAGGAACCGAAGAAGAAGAAGAAAGGTGAATTGGGTGTGAAATAATAATTATTTTTGTCAATCATTTAAATTGAGCTGTTTCATATCAAATCCTTGGGGGCAGCTAATACTTTTTGAAAGTACCTGCAAGGAAAAGATTCCATATAGTTAATATATATATATTATACAGTAATAAATTAATTATTTATAATCAAATTTTTTTATTGCTCATTGTATATAGCACATACTTCATTAACATATGAAACATCTCCTTTTTCGGTGCAATTGTGCAACAGTGCAATTGATTGATCTCGAAGAAGTGGAACCCGATAATATTCTGCTTCTTGTGTTAATAGAGCTAAACGATCAGGATCTTTTGGTAAACAAGCTTCCCACAATTGCTTTGATGATTGTAATCTGAGATAATTAAGTAATATTCCAAAACTATAAAAAAAAAGATAGAGATTACTGTAATGCTTTTCAAAATTTGCATAATCTTACCAATATGGATCTCGATCAATAAAATATGCACCATTTTTATCTCTTGTTAAATGCATTGCACCCTTTCTTTCAATGTACCACTAAAAAAGTAAAAAACGTTTTAGAAAACAATATTCCTTTAAAAGAATGTCAACCATACCATATACAGTGATGAACGCTTGTCAAAAGATATTGTGTCAAAGGTTGTTGTAAACAACTGACCGCCTACGTTAAATTCAATAAGATCTGACATTAATTACAAAAAATAAATAAATAAAAACCTGAAGCATTAAAAATAGATTTTAAAAAGCTGTCTTTTTTTAAAATGAAATTTCAAAACCACGCGCGAACAAACATTAAACAACAAAAAAATAATAAAGGATAGAGAAAAAAAGGGCAGGGGATAATTCAGTGACGGCCCTCCATATTTCTCATCCTCACGCATGTTCAAATTACCCGAGCAACAACAATCAAAAACGTTGATGGAAACGAAAATAAATGTAACTGAATGCGCGAAAAAAATTTTCTTTCCAAAATGTAACCTCATTTTTTCTCTCTCTCTCATCATAAAAGTTAGGTTCTTTTACTTTTATGTCAATGAATGACTAATGCAAAATCGAAAAATTATATTGTATACAATTTTTTTTTGAAATTTTTTGAAATGAATGAAGATTTTTCATCTTTTTTCTTGAAAAAACCTGCAACAAATAATGGCAGCTATTGATTGTCATAGACTGAACGACTGGCAGGAGCTGAATAAAAGGAAAAGGAGAAAGTCTGGCCTTTTTTTTGTGTCTTCCGTATTTAGCTGCACGCAAGAAGCTGCTAGCTGACACTGGCACTATTCTATAGTCTTTTTTAACAACAAAAAAAGAGGAGAAGAGAATGGAAAGAAATTTTGCATGAAAAGCTTTAAAATATGCTTCTTAAAAATAGCGTTGATGACTTTGTTGTCGTTGTCTTCATTTTAAAAATTTTTAAAGAACAATTAAACCCTTTCTTTCTGTATTGCGTTTTGTGCTTCTGCTATGCTTCTTCAAAATTTGTTATGAAATTTGTTTCATTTTTGGTTTTTTTTTGTTTATATAAAAAAGCTCTGAGAGGATAAATGTTTGAATTGAAAAATGAAAGAAGCAAGTGACACAAAATTGAAAAGAAAACATTATTTATTGGTCAGTCAGAAATAAAAAGAAGAAGAAAGAGTTTTGGGTGCTTCAAACGACGATACCCAAGAGACTCTAAAATCACAAACATTTATTTAACAACAAAACAAAATGTTGAAGAAAGAGATAAAAGCAAAAATGTATTTCTCGTGCGCAAGCTTTAGGCAAACTAGTTTTTTTTCCTTCCTTTTCTTCTGTTCAGCATCATCTGTGGTTATGACAGCAAAAAAGGGCTCAATATGATTTTTTTTTCTAAAAAAAATACATATATTTTTTGTTGCGGACAGACGACGCTGGAGCAAGCAAGCAACAGAAGAAAAAGAAAACGAAAAAAAAACGATGCGCTAAAAACATTCAAGTGGCAGAGACTGTTTGTTTCGTGATGATTAGCGAGAAAGATTTCTAATTGGAATATCAACTGTGTTGTTGCTGCTGCTGCTTTTTTTGCCTGGGTCTTTTTTTATATTTTTTATTTTATTTTGTAACATAAAATCGATGCATGAAATATTTTTATTGCTTCGATCATTTCATTGCTGCTTCTTATCTTTTATTTGACGATTTTTTAAATCATATTTTGTAATTGGTAATGGGATCTGCATCATCCAGTTTATTTCAAACAACTGAACATCCAATTGTTTTATTGGGCTTGGATCATGCTGGCAAAACAACTGTCTTATATCGGTTAAAGAAGCAAAAAATGGTTTTACCAACTCCTACTGTTGGATTTAATTGTGAAACTGTAATTTAAATTTTTTTATTAGTGATCAACAATTAATAGATTAAATTTTAGATTAAGGTCAATCATGGTCCTGCTCGAGGGCATACCTTTATTTTGTGGGATGTTGGAGGACAAGAAAATTATCGACTTCTTTGGCCTCATTATCTTAAAACCAGTACCGCTTTGATCTTTATCCTTGATGCATCAGATCAACAAAAATTTGAAGAAGCTAAAGTTGAACTTGATACAATCTTACAATCTGTTCCAAATCCTGATAAATTTCCTATTATCCTTCTTGCCAATAAACAAGATAAACCTGAAGCGGCTTCTCCTGAAACCGTATGTTTTAATTCCTTCCCAATCATATTTTTCTGATAAGACTTTTTTTGTTACAGATTATCAATACATTCACAAATGATCTTAAAGAAAATTTTATTATCAAAACCATTCCATGTTGTGCAGTTACCGGTGAAGGTCTTGAAAAATTTTTTCCTGAAGTTCTTAGTGCAATTCAGCAATCAAAGCGTGCAAATAAATAAATGTTAAAAACGGGTGTTTCTTTTATTTATTGTTATACCGGTTGTTAAAATTAAAGTAATAATAATATATTTGAAAAGATATAAAATAATAAATTTATATTATTTTGTTATATAAAGTTTTTAAAATTTTCTTTTTTTCAAAGTTTTCTTTTGATATTTTTTTATAAAAAAACACAAGCATCACATCCAACATTGCTGTTAATATTTTTTCTTGAAACGAAAAGTGCTACAAACTTTTTTTTGTATTGTCTAAAGAAAAAAAATTCAAGCTTTAATATTTATTTTCTTTTTTTAAATATTAAACAAAAAAAATTTGATATAAAACGATACTTAAAACTCATCATTTGCATGTGTTAACAAAGAGATTAAAAGTTTTTACTTGTTTTGATTTAGAAAAATACCTTTTTTGAATGTATGGCACTTTGCCAACGCACTTTCTTTGTGCCAATAAGCGCGCGATTTTTTGTGTATAAAAAAGTGAACATTTGAATGAACTACTTTATTAAATGTGATTTGTATCTTTTAGCTTTTTCAAATATTTGGTTAATATACAAACTTTCAAAATATAATAAAAGTTATGGAGATATATATTATTTCATGTTAAATTCATAAAAGGTATGTTTGCGTTTTTACTTTTTTTATTACAATATGTTTGAAAAAAACTAAAATAAAATTTAAAAATGGCAAAAACTTTTTTTATATTGTTTTTTTTTGAAAAAATCTTAAAAAGCATAATGAATAATGGAATCCTAGTGATAACTTTGTTAAGGACTCATTTATTGCTTCTTCTCATTGCTCTTATTTAATTTTCTTTCTTGCTTTTCCCTTTTGGTTATTGTTTTTATTGCAAATTCACCGTTTATTGCTCTAGATGTGAGACCAGAAGCTGTTTTATATTTCTTTTCCTTGCTGCCAACAGCATTTTTTCATAATTTTTTTTCAAAAAAAAGTTTTGTGGTTTACGATTTTTCAAATGGATGGATAACAGGTGTTGGGTAATATTGAAAAAAAGACATAATAAACTTCCTTTTGATAAAAAATAATAAACTAAATTGTTGGTATCTATTGGGACATTTTCATGATTCTACAGTAATTCTTTTAAGCTACAAAAAAAATTTTTTTCCAAAAAATCATTCTTTTTTTACTTCCAAAAATCGTAAAATTATCCGATTCCAATAATTTCACTTCTCATTTACGTAAGAATTTCACTTAATTTTTTTTATCATCTCATTTTCTCGTAAATTTTTTCTTTTTTTTTATTTAACTGGATTTTGATGCATCATCGAAGAAGAAGAAATTTGTGAAGAATACGGAAAAAAAGAAAAAAAGTATTATTATTGCGCAAAGGTAGACAATGCCATTCAACGTAATGAATAGCCGGAGGTAATCCACTTCGCATCCGGTATTTTGAGTTATTTTTTTTTGAAATAAAAATTTTTATCCCATATGTTACCACTACTACCAATATCTCTTTGATATCTTTTTCAATAACTTTTTTTTATTAATATTATTACTTCTTTTTTTATGTTACATTTGGAATAAATGTGATGCGTCGGATAAGAGACCAATATTATGAGAGATTCCCAGGGCAAAAAACTTCACATTTTGTTTCTTGTTTTATATGCCCTTGTTGTTATTAATTTATAACTTTCTTTTCTTCTTATTTTTTGTTAGTTGGAATCACGAAATCAAGCTTTTTTCATAAAAAGGGCAACGCAGAATTACCACTCTCTTTTATAACATTTGATGAATTTTAAAGAGATACATCGAAAACTTGGTGTGAAAAAAGAAATTGGAAGGCGTTTTTGCAGCAAATGCTTCTGCTTACTTAATGATCACTACTTTCGATAACTTAAAATTTCTGAAATTTACTTTTTGCCAACTTCAAAGCTTTTTCAAACAACTTCCTTTTTTTATATTTTGTCTCCTCCAAAAAATGAATATCTTTTTATCCTATTTTGTTGACATCTAACTTGTATAACTTTTTTTTACCCCTTTTCATTCTCTTTTATTCAAGATTAGGTTGCACACTAAAAAAAGTTAATCTTAAATGAATTTCTTAAGCTTAAAAGTGATTGTCTATCGGTAGTAGAAGAAGAAGAAGGAAAAAGCTGCCAAATACGATTGCGGGAAAAAATTGGATTTGCGACAACACTGATGAACACTATTCCTCATCATCAAAACGGAGATCATTTAGGCGATGCAACCAACCATAGCACAGGCATTACAACAACAAGAGTCTTTTTTGCCACCAACACCATCTTCTTGACTTTTTGACGTCTCTTTCAACACTTTTTTTGGGGCGGGATGCCCGTAACTTTTTAGCTTCTTTGAAGATTCTGGCTCACTTCAAAAACTTGGACATTGCCACCACCAAAAACATTGTAAAGATGGGGCAAGAAAAAAAGCTTGACAAAAAGAAGAAGAAGGGGTTGAAGTGTCAAATGCTTCTTCATCCCTTCCAAGAACACAAATTGAAAAAGAAAAGAAAAGAGGGAAACACCGCCGGAACAGCGGTGATTAGAGTACTTTTTTTGACTTTGTGCACAGTTCTCTCGATTAGATTACGACCCTACTTTGGAGGAGTTTGTTTGACGACTCCTCGGGTCGAGGAGGATTCTTGTTGTCGGCATCTATCTTTAACCGGAGGACAACAATTTAGTTCATTTGCGGGACACAAAACATTTCAATAGAATCCTTAAAGAAGAAAAAAAGATGTTTTAAAAAGGCAGGAAGATGTGTTTGCTTCACAAAGAAAAACTTTTTTTTGTTGCTTCTCCTGGTGATTACTTTCAAAATCTGGGGCTCCATCATGGACGACAGCTCTTGGAAGTCACATTTTATCTGTGTTCCTCCCAACACTGTGTGCGGGGGCATATATTTTACTTTTTTTTGCCTGCCACAGGCGGTTGTAACTCAATACCGTTGCTTTGCGGTAATCTTCCAACTTATCTTTTTCTTTCTTCTTTTTCTTCCTTTATGCTGTTGATGTGGAAGTTAAGCTCCAAAAACATGCACAGTTGTGTCATTTGGCATACGTTTCTTTTTGAAATCGATGAGAGGTATATCATGTTTGTAAACGATTCTTCAAAAAAGAAATAATATGTAGATAAAACTTATTACCTTCATTTATCAATTCCTTCCGAGCCTCTTCTTCCAATTGAAAAAAAGAAGAAATCATTCATATTTATAACATTTTAATAATGTTTCAAAGTCAAAATCAATATGTGGTTTTGATATGTGTCAATTTTTTTTGATTTTTTTGGAACAAAATTCTTGTCTCATCTTCCACCTTGAAAAAAAGAAGAGAAAAACCGCAACATGCTGGCCTCTGGTCGCAACAGCATAATTTCCTGGGGCACCGATCACTCATTTCACTCCACCAACAACACAGCGACAGCTTGTCCATCACTTATCTCAAGTTACATCACTTCTGCCACACGATTTTTTTTGCCAATGCCGCCAGCATTCATTTAAGTCTTACGTTTTGCGGTAATGCACCAAGATATCGCTTATGAGTAAAGTAATCGCTTCAATTGGGCCTCACTTACTTTTATTCTTCCTATTCTATTCTTTTTTTTCTCTTAAATTTAGTCTAATTTTATAATATAAAAAAAGGAAGTCAGTTTATCTTTTTCTTATTTCTTCTACTTTTTCATTTTCTTCTTCTTTCTTTTTTTTGGCATTACGATCAAAATTCAAGACAAGACAAGATGAAACAGGGACCTTATTTTTTGAAGGATGTACTCGACGACGGCGAAGAAGACGACGTTGACTGATGCTTCATTCCGATAACCAGCTAACACTTACGATAATTAGTTTTGGTAGGGTTACTGGCAGCTCTTTAAAATAAAATTTTTTTTCGGGATTTTAATTTGATCTCCATGACTTTTTTGGGTTAAAAAGAACCATGCTGGATGCCTGTCAAAATGAATGTCCTTTGGCGGAAACCGCCTAAAATTGCTTTTGGCGCTTCTTTTATTTTAAGAAGCCAAGTTTTCTTCTTTCCCCCACCCCTATCTTTCAAAGCTATTTGTCCTCCTTTTTCAATTACATTTTTGTCATCTTGGTGGTGTTAAGCACCATGGTTTCGACAATAATATTTATTTTTCTTATATATGTTTTTTCTTCTTCACTTCTTTCTTATGTTAATAACTTTTCTTCTTCATTTAGAAAAAAAAGACAAACAAAAGCACTTTATAATATCCTTTTTTTCATCTGTTACTGGTAGAGAAATACCAATTACGGCACAAAACGGGGCTTCCTTTGGTGGAAGCTGTCACCTTCACGCGGGTCCATTTTGTTCTTCTTATAAAAATGAGTCTTTTACAGCATTGTTTTGCGTTGTAATAAATATAAAATATGTCTACCGGGGAAAGAATTTTGGCTTAATGTCGTTGTCGTCGTGATTTTAAAATAAACATTTTTGTATAGTAAAAAAATTCTTTTATAAAAATATTTTTACTGTTAAAGACCTTCTTCTTTCAAAATACACAAAATAAATATTTGGTCTCATGCCGACGACTTGCGGATTTCCAAATTGTAAATTTCGTTCTCGTTATCGAGGTCAAGAAGATAATCGGCATTTCTACCGTATTCCCAAAAGGCCACTTGTTCTTCGGCAACGCTGGCTTAAAGCAATTGGAAGAACGGAGGAAACCGTTGTCAGTCAGGTATATTCATTTCTTTAAATGTAAACAAAGTTTTTGCCATTTTTTTATTATTAATATTTAGAGTATGCTTAAATTAGTCATATTTTTTAAAAACATAATTAAAAAATAATTTATTTTTATTTACTCAATTTTAGTTGCGCATTTGTTCGGCACATTTTGAAGGTGGTGAAAAGAAGGAAGGTGATATTCCTGTCCCAGATCCTCAGGTAATTAAAATAATTTATTTAAAAACTTTAAAAATAGGTGCTTTTGGTATGCTTTACAATATTTTTTGTTTCTCCTTAGTTTTTTTTTGCTTTATTTGTGTTAGTGAAAGCTTTATTCTTTTTGTAGCTAGATTCACCGCTTTCAATTCAATTACCACCAAAAGAAACAAAAAGTAGTGAAAGACGTCGCACACAAAAATCTTACAGTAATCAAGTTACCACTGGTTCCTCATCTTCATCAGCGGATACAACACTTTGTGGAAATAACGACCGAAATCGAAGAGGAGGTGGAGGAGGACATTTTTCAAATTTCAGTGGTATTCTTCCAACTGATCCTTCCTGCATCTATGCAACATCTGCAAATCCAACAAATACATTTGGGTCTGAATTTCTTTCAACTATTGCTGCTACCAAAGACGGTAAGAATCGCTTTGCAATATTTTTAATTTATTATTATTTTTCACTTAGTAAGCTTTTAAATATGCTTTTGTACGCAATCGGTATTGTACCAAAAAATTAATAATACTGGTAAAAAGTTATTCAGAAAAATTATTAATATTTTTGTCATTTGACGCATTTCCGTTACCTTGAAAAATGAGACAAAAATGACACTATTATCTGTCTCCCTCTGACTTTTTCTCAAGCCGGAAAAGATTTGAAAGAAACCTCGCGGCAATTAATGCTTCCAAAAAAAGTTTTTTCTTTTCTTCTTCCCTTTTGGCCATTGCATAATCAAGGCATATCCTTTTTTTGGAACGGAAACAAGCATAAAAATTTTGTCGCGTGCAAAATAAAGTTACCCCCATCTCTTTTCTTTTCTTCTTCTTCTTTTTTCCTTTATTTTCATGGGACATGTATATTTGTGATTAAAGCATTTACTACTTTTTAATAGACATCCCCCCAAAAAAAGATGCCGCGGCATCATCTTAAACAAGCTAAAAAGCTTTCCAAAAATTTGCAAAAATGCTTTACTTGGTCATTTTGCTGCTTTTCATCCCGAAATATAAAAAATTGAGAAGGGGAGAAAAACAACGACTCTGGGAGTCTTTACCAACAAGCATAAAATATTCAATGCCTTGGCAAAGAAGAAGTAGCAGGAGAATAAGAAGAAGAAGAACATAGTGAATGTCATTCAACGACATTCATTCAAGAATAGCTAACACTATGCTTTTTTTCTTCTTCTTTTTCTGCAAGCAACGCGCGCTTCAAAAACCTTAAAAAAAGTACGAGGAGAAACGTCTCCACCCCATTTTGGTAGCCTTGTCATGACAAACAAGAAACTGCCGGTTGGTCCTTCAAAATGGCCAAGCTGCTTCTTCCTTTTTCTTTCTTTGATACTTGAATTAACAACCATCTTCTTTTATGAAAAGCTATCGTTTTATTAGTTATTTTTAAAAAAAGAAAGAAAAAACACAAAAATTTATATATTTTTTTTGGTTAAAAACGTAAGTGTTATTAAAGCGACATATGCACCACACTTCTTCCTATTTATTTTCTTATCGCCTATAAAAAGTCCCCCTTTAAAGCCGACTTTTTTTTCTGTGCCACTTTGTTTTTTATTTTTTTGTTGCACAAAAGGTTCCGACATCATCTTGCTGCTGCATCAATATCATTTTCAATGTTTTTGATCGGCCAAATGTAAAAAAAAATGCTGCGGTTTAAACAGTGCTTCTTCAAAAAAATCATCCCCCTTTTTTCTTTTTTGATTTACAAAATGCATCGAACTTTCTCTTTTTCTTCTTCTTTTTTGTGCCATTTTTTGATTAAACGAAATAGTCTTGAAAGAAGAAGTTATCGCCTTTAAAAGCATACTTTTCTCTTATTTTCTTTTTTTTAAATAATAAAAAAGGAGGACCCCCTATCAATAGAATCTTTTTTCACTCCTTTTTTGCATTTAATTTACATGATTTTTTTCTTTGCAGAAAAGGATTCAAACAAAGACGAATTTGCAACGCGGTTTTCAAGATACTCTCCAAACGGAATAAAATTTTTTCCTGGTTTTCCTGTAATTTTTCCAAGTATGATTTTTGAGTATTTTCCCTCCCTAAACAATCCCATTTTTTAAATTTTTTTAGTGGTAAATAGATTTCAATCAGCAGGAATGAAGCCATTGGTTGCACTTTTGGATGGGCGTGATTGCTCTGTTGAAATGCCATTGTTGAAGGATATTGCAACGGTTGCCTTCTGTGATGCACAAGCAACAAGTGAAATACATGAAAAAGTTTTGAATGAAGCTGTTGCCGCACTTATGTGGAATACAATTAAACTTGAACAAAGTGATTTGGAAAAATTTAAGGCACTTAAACTTATCATTTGTTTGGGATCTGATACGGGAAATGTTAATGTTAAAGCCGCAACTGATTTGGGTATGTGATAACTTTTATAGTTTTTGTTACAAATCATACGGTATTTTGGAAAATTTAGGTATCGCTGTTTGCAATACCCCTGGAATTTGTATAGATGAAGTTGCTGATTCAACAATGTCAATGATCCTTAATCTTTTTCGAAAAACTCATTGGTTATCTAAAATGATGGAAAACGGGAAAACTGTATGATAGCGAAATTAGCTTGCCTGATCCATCCTTATCCTAAAAATATTTTAGGCTAATGGTATCGAACAAATCCGTGAACTTTCAAGTGGCTCCAAGAGAATTCGAGATAGTGTTCTTGGTATCATTGGTCTTGGACAAGTTGGTAGTGCTGTTGTAATAAGAGCAAAAACCTTTGGTTTCAAGATTATTTTTTATGATCCTTTCATTTCTGAAGGTTTGTTTATTTCTATTTTCTCTTTCGTTCTATTTTTTTTCTTTATGTGGTTTAATGTTTTTATATAATATACATATTTTTGTTTCTCTTTTTTAAGGCGCCGAAAAAGTGTTTGGCATTGAAAGATGTGATACACTTGATGCACTCTTAAAACGTTCCGATTGTGTTTCTCTTCATTGTTCACATAACTCAAAAACAAGCAACATTCTCAATGAAGTAAGAATAAAAAGAAATATGGAGTCATAAAAAGAGTAATAATAACTAAAACATGTAACTTTTTTTAGGAAACATTAAAAAAGCTAAAATTTGGTGCTTTTATTGTTAATACAGGACGTCCAGAACTTATTAATGAAACGGCACTTGTTTCGGCACTTCGAACTGGGCATGTTAAAGCTGCCGCACTTGACATTCAGCATATTTTGGATACTAATTGCGCTACTCAACTTGCTGCCAGTGGACAAATAATTCAAACAGCTCGAACTTCATGGCTTTCAGAAGAGTCCTCACATGAATTGCGTGTTGCAGCAGCAAAAGAATTGCGTCGAGCTCTTACTGGCCGCATTCCACAAGATTTAAGTTGTTGTATTAATAAAGACCAACTTACTGCAAAGAATAATGATTCATCATTTAATAATCATATTGGAAGTTCTGCATCTTCAAGTACTCCAAATCAAGCATTTAATTCCCTTCAAGGTCTTGCAGGATTTCCAGCTGCTGTTAGTGATGGTAAAAAAAAGATTTGCATAATAAATTAAAGTTAATCATTATTATTTTTTAAGCTTATAACGGGTTATCAATGCCTACTTCCTTTGCTTCTCTTCCATATACAAATCCACTTTTAATGAATCCACAATTATTAATGGGCAATTCAGCATTAGGAAATTTTCCTTTTCCTGGAGTAAATCCAACAAGTTTAGCTTTTGGAAATGCTGCCTCTCGTTTATTAAGTCAATCACCAAAAAGTACAACTCAAAGTAATAATAAGCGAAGTATTTCTGGTACACCTACACCTGCCCATAATCAAATTCCTTCTGCAAATCGTTCACCATCCTCTTCTCCCGTTGTTCCTGGAAATGCCTTGCAAAATGATGAAGATGGCATGTCAAATGTAAGTTTATTGTTGTTAAATTATTTTAAACAAAATTATTAATGACATCTAAATATTTTAAAGGTAAAAAATAATGATGTAAAAGATGATGGCGGTGAAGATGCAGAAGAAAATGAAATCACTGAAAATGCAAGTGAAGCAAAAAAGATCAAATTAGATGATGATGAAATCAATGCTTCTGTAGATGGTAATGAATGAAGGTGCATTATAGATTTCTTTCTTGTTTGTTTTTTCTTTAGTTTTTAAATTGTTAATTTTATTACAAAGTTTTGGCACTTCAAGCCCGGTAGTTTTTGCTTTTTACAAGCTGCCTCGGTAGATTTATTTACATTTTATTATGATTTCTTTTTTCTGTATCACAAATTTTTTACATTTTACAGTATTTTAAAATTTACTGATGCATTTATATTCTTGCAAATTATTGTCTTTGATCCGTAAAAAAATATATAATTATTGTTAACAACTTTTTATAATTTTTTATCGTTTCTCTTTCTTTTTCTCTTAAAAAAAATTTCTGTTACTGTAACTGTTGTTTCTTTATTAGTATTAAAAATTACCTTCGTCTTTTTTTCTATCTTCTACCTGGTTTATTTTTTTTTCTTAAAATTACTTTTTCTGCTATGTTTTTATTGTCAAAACTGTTCGATATACGTGTTTTGTAACAAATAAAATTTAAAAAATCATTTAATCTGAACAAATTTTTACCTTTTTTGATCAATCACATTATATTAACACTTATTTAAATTTTTTAAATAATGCCAATTTTTTGGATTATCGTAATTTAAAAAAAATGTTACAGTCAATTGCGCACTTTTCTATTGCCTTTTTTATAACTCATTAGTCTAATTTTTTTGGTTAATTTTTTTCATTTTTATAAAAAGCCCTGTCCCTTGAGGGATTTTTAAGACGAAACAAAAAAATTATGAAGTTGCCAAAAAATGATTGTTCGCGCTACCAAAGAGACACAAAAGTCAGTCATTTTTACCATTGGCAATCATCAAAAAAAGTCAGTCAGGAAAAAGAAAAACAATTGTCATTTTGGATGTTTTTGTTGTTGTTGCTGCTTGTAAATCATTGACACTCGTTCACGGTTGCTTTTTACGCACTCTCCCTGGAGGTCAAGAAAAAAAAGGACGAAGAAGAAGAATAAAGAAGATGACAAGGAGAAAGGAAAAAAAATGCCATTGTGTTTTATTGAATATTCAATATTCTCCATTTTATTTTGTTGCTTTTAAGATATAAAAAAACTTAAAAATTTTTGTTTGGGGGCGATAAAAAGCAATTGGTCGTTGTTGTTCTTCTTCTAATAACATTTATTCAGTATAAAATAACAAAAAGTTAAAAAGCGTCGCAAATCCATTAATTGGGATGTCGTCAAGTGATTGATAAAAAGGAGGGCCGCAGGCAAATCGTTTTCTCTTTTTTTAATATATATTTTTTTTTCAATGAGTTCTCTAATTGAGCGTTGATTGCTTATTTGAGAAAAAAAAAGAAAGAAAAACAAATGAGTTGACTTGTCGCTTTTGATTCTTTCTCGTTTTCTTTCCATTAACTTTTTTCGTCTTCCAAAATGATCGGCCCCCCTTTTAGCAACACCAAATTGCTTTTCAATAACAACAATAGCTTTTAAGTTAAAAATATAAAAAGAGGATTTTTGAAAAGAAAAATTTGATCAATTGAAATTGAAATGACACTATCGTTAAAAAAAGGAAGGCAAAACATTTCCGCCAATTTATGGATCATTGGCAGGACGACTAATTGACTGACTCTTTTCTTTTTTGCATCCTTCTTCTTCATCTTCTTCTTCTTTGTTGCTATTTTTTAAAAGAGAAGAAAGAAAAGCATGTCACTGATTGACTAGCAATATTTTCAATCACTTGATTGGAAGATAAAGACGACGACGATGAAGGAAGGAAGGAAAGAAAGAAGGAATTGAAAGCAGCAACAAAGGCAGGCGCTAAAAACCATTCAAAATGATGTCGAATTTTGAGTGCAGTAATAAATTATATTGTATAAACATAAGAGAAAACAACTGTTTTTAAAAAATCTGACATATTTTTTTGCGGTTAAAAAAATGTTTGCTTTCTTTTTTTCGATTTAGCTTATACGAGTGAACGACAGAGTGAAGAGAGAGAGAGTCAAAACCATTAAAGTATAATTTATCAAAGAAGATAAATTTCACAACTTTTTTTATTTAGACAAAATGATTTCGGTCAATAAAACACAACATCAACACTTTTTTTTGAAATATAAAAAAACAAAGAGAAAGAAGAAATTAGTAGTTTTTTTGCGGAGAGATAGATCCAAAGAGCCTGCTTTTTAAAAAAGTGAAGCTAAACAGATTTTTGTTTTAAAAAAAAGATAATGATTAAAACTGTTAAGCTTCAGACTAGAAAAGTACAAAAAAATGAAAAAACAGAAAAGCAAAAAATTACAAAAGAAATAATGAGAAAAAAATGTTGATTTTTTTTAAAAAAACTGGAAAAAAACTGTAGTGGTATATTGATGCCTGATTGAAACCGGAGATAAGTTGATTATTTTGGGAATTCTTTTTGGAATGCATTTCTTTAATTAATAAGAATGAATTAATTGGATAACTGTGTTTGGTGTTGGCATTGTTGAATTTACCATTGTGGAGCGAAACCTCTATTATTTGCTGCTACAGCAGCGGCTAATGCACTGGCTTGAGCAAAATTAATTCTTTCTATTTCAGCTTCCTGTAATCTTTTGCATTTTGCTCGTCGATTCTGAAAAAAAGAAAGAAATTTAATGAAATCTTTGTCATAAATCAATTTAAATTTATTTTTTTAAAAAATGTTAATAAAAAAATGAAATTAAATTTTTTTTTTCTTTTTTTTGTTAGAAAAACATTTGACCTTAAAAGTATTTGTTTCTTTTTAATTTAAAACAATAGAGAGAGATGCCGAAATTTTTTAAGGACGTTTTTTTAGTGTTGTTAGAATTTCAAAGATTGCGGAAGAAGAAAGAAGCAGTCACAGCATTGCCCATCTGTCATATATTATTTTGCTTCTATTTTCACTTTTTTTTTAATTCTAACAATTGCAATTGTATTTCCTACTAGTGCAAACATACTTGGTGTTGAGCTTGCATTAGGCAACATTAATCGCAGAAAAATAAGAAGAAATGCTTGCGCAATACTTCCCATGAGATTGAATAAAAAAATATGAATAAATGGATATCATTGGCATACGAATCTCCTTTTCATTCTTTGCAACGCAAATTAATGGGCTATATTCATTTCGTTTGACTTTTTTTTCTTTCAAAAAAAGGTAAATCGCGTCCTTATTATTATCCATCAATCTTATGCGGTCACTCAAAAACAATAACAATGAACTTAAATCCAATCAGATAATCTTCTGGAAAATTATTATCCAACAAACACTAAATTTTTTTGCACTATAATAAAAAGTCATAATTATTGCTTTTTAAATGCTCATTTATCAAATATTGTTTCAATTATTTATTTTTTGTTGCTCTTCCCAAATTTGGTGTCAATTGGAAATGAGTGACCGTAATCTCAATTTTTTAGTCTAAACAAAAGCTTTTTTTGCACAGCAGGCCATCAGTTAAAACAAAATAATTTCTTAAAATTCATTCACAGACAAAGCAAAAAATGGAGAAAAAAAGTAGAGTTCAAGAGTGTCAGACTCGCGCATCATTGATAGCCGCATTTAAAAGTAAAAAAATGTAAAGGTCATTTTAAAAAAAATTTTGTGAAAACTGATTACTTTTTTCTTTTTAAATAAACAAAGAAAAATTGAGTTATCAAATAAAATGACCCCGCAATTACTGTATTTTCTACCCTTTCATAACAGCATGAGAGCAGCAGCATTAATGACGAAGAAGAAGAAGTCAAGTCAAGTCATTTAAAGGCCATCTGGTGTGGCTATTAATTGGATAAAAAGAATAAAAACAGAAAGAAAAAAATCTGGTGCACAAATATTTCCCGCATTGTTATGCATATAACCTGTTTTGAGCCAACTGACGCTTTAATAAAACGTTAAACTTTTAAAAATATATAATTCTTTTTTGCCTCTAATATTTTTTTTAATGTTGAGGATTGTCAACAATAATTTAATGCTTTTTTTTCTTACAATTCAAAATAATGACTGCTATATAAGGTTTCTATTGTCTTACGGTAATTTCATGCATATCAATTGACACGCATCAGTAGCAAAATAAGAAAGAAAAAAATCAAATTAAATAGCGAGAAGAATATCAACGATTATACACGCGATCACTAAACGTTTTTGACTGACTGACAATAGCAAACGAGAAAGAAAAAAAAGAAAACAATAATAATGATAGCTCTTGAGAAAATCAGATAACAAAAAAATTTTTCGTAGAAGTGGCATTTACGCGTGCCGAAATCAAAAAAAAGAAGGAGAAAGAAAGAATTCACAAAAATGTGTGGACAAAGACAAAAAAGTATGGTAATCACAACAGTAATCATGATTAAATGAATAAAAAAAAGGCGCCAAAAAAAGTTTACATACCTGAAACCAAATTTTTACTTGAGTTTCTGTCAATTTTAAAGATGCACTAAATTCTGCTCTTTCTGCAATTGAAAGATACTGTTTTTGTTGAAATTTTCTTTCCAATGAAACTAATTGTTGGGTACTGAATGGAGTACGAGGCTTTCGATTATTTTTATGTTTACGGAGCATACATTTGGAAATTGCATTTGATATTTTTGAATTATCTAAAAAAATTAAATTTTTTAAATTAATTTTTTTCCACAAAACTAACCAGAATTAGAGCTAGAATCAGATGATGAGGGCCATGGAAATGCATGAGATCGTTTTAATCCAGGGGAAGTTTGGGAATTTTGGATAATCTGGGGTGGAGAAGTATCAAGGTAAAGGCCAGGAAGTTTTAAAGATTGAAAGAAAAACATTGCAGGATCAATGATGGATTGTTGATGAAGAACTTCTGAACTGGTTGTTGCAATATTTGAAGTTAGGGTTGCATTGGCCATTAAAGGCAACGCAGGAATTGTACCAGGGGTTGGGGAAGAGGTAGTGGCCAAGGATGAGATCAATGATGCAGCAGCCATTGAATCATTAAGTGTTAAATTTTGATTATTAAATGCTGACAGCAAAAATGAATTATTGTTAAATGAAAGATTCAAAGAATCACAAGCATTTTTAGGTGACAACAAATTTTCAACATTAAATGCGGAAGACTTTGATGCAGGTGATGTTGAAGGGGAAGATGAAGTTGGCACTTCTTCTTTCATATTAATAAAAAATAATAGTTGCCTTAAAAAGTAATAAATTTTATTTAAAAATTAAATTTCTAAAAAAAACAACGACAAAAACAATCACAAAATAGCTAACGGCAAAATGATCATTTTTTAAAAAAGTGCTCCTCTTTTTTCCGGTAAGACAAAAAAAAATGAGCAGTGTCGCTCATCATCAAGAAAAAAAATATTTTTTTTAAATGCCCCGCCTTCTTTCACTTTGGAGGTCTTCAGTTATTGGTGGCAAGTGTGGACCGTTAAAGTAAAAAATATTGCAGGCGGCGCAATAATAGCCAATGAAAAATGTGCTTTTTTGAAAGAGAAGAATAAGAAGAAAAGAAGTTATTGCCATAAAAAGTCAAGAAGCGCATAATAATAATAATAGTAATAATACTTTTGTTTCGGGTTAATAGATTATGACCGATGAAGTTGAAGTTGAAGTTGAAGAAGTTGAAGACAAGAAAAAGGATATATGTATATGTCTCTATGTGCTTCAGTTTTTTTTATTACATAATCGGTTAGTTAACTTAACTCGTTGCAAAAAGGTGGAGACTTATATATCTATATACATATTTTTAAGTGCCATATTTTAAAACTAATGCGATGTTGAAAATGTAACGGATATCGGAGTTGAAAAATGAAAAAGGAGAGAGAGGAAAAGAAGGATAACATTTAATGAGCTTTAAAAAAAAGTGAGATGTGCCTTCATCTTCTGTAACCAAAAAGAAAGTCGTAAAGAACACTTAAAAAATCTGCGAGCAGTGTTTTTTATTGACATTAGTTAATGGAGTTGTTGATTATTTGATGAGCTTTGAAAATGTGCCATTTGGTTGTTGACAGAGCGATTATGATAAATTACGGTGCATTTATAGGAATATTTTTCAAAAAACGGCTATTAAATGAAATTTTTATTTTAAAAAAAAAATAAAGATTGAAAGCTACTATTTCATTTCATTAAAAGAATTTTTTCCAGTTAAAAAATAAAAGTGTCAATAGACTAATTATAAAAATGAAAAATTATAAATTAAATTTGTGAGAAAAGTGATTATCAACGGCGTTAAAAATAATGCGCGATAACACACCGACCCTTTAGTTTTTGAGGGGAAAGAAAAAAATATGTCGTTTTTCATAATTACACTTATCACCACAGGGGGTCAATTGCGGCAATGATTCCCCCCTAATATTCTTTTTTTGAATTTTTTTCTCTTATCATATGAAAACACGCTTTAAACTTTTATCTAAAGAAAAATATTAGTAAAAACAATTTTTCATTGCTTAAATTGGTTCTTGATTTGTTGCATCTAATGAAAAAAAGAGGCATAAATTATTGCGGATCTAATGTTTTTTCAATGAATGTGAAAAGAAGAAAAAAGTGAAAACTTTTGTTAATTGTTTTAATTCAAAAAAAGAATGGCAAAAAAATTTAAGATTTATATTTTTCAAATTTAAGCTGACCATAATTTATTTTTAAAGAATGAAAACTGAAGACAGCTGGAAGAATTCCTTTTATGCGGGTGATCCTGTAAAACCAATCATTCAAAGACTTCCGTTCAAAAAATTTGCAAAAGCGGTTTTTTTGTTTCTTTTTTTTCATTATTTGCATTAAAATTTTTGAACGCCATTTTAAGTAAAATTTGGTAGTAGTAAAAAAGAAGAAGAGGGAACAATCAAATACAAAGAAAAGAAAAAAGAGAAAAGCAGCATATCAATTTCCTGCCCGATAATTAAGAGCTATTTAGAAGCTAAAAACAATTAATCTTTTCTTCTTCTTTTCCTCTTTGGCATGGCACATTTCTTCTTCTTCATTTTCTTCTTTCTCTTCCAAAATGTGAAAGAAACAATTAAATATTGTAAGTATTTTTCACGGCAAGCTCGTAAAAAAATTTTCTTAAATAAGATGTAAAAAAGGCTAGAAAAAGAAAAAAAGTGGCGAAAATGAATATTTGCCAAAAAAAATTTTTTCATCGTTTTTTTTGCAACAGTTAAGAATAGCATAAGAGACCAATCAAGGCTTTCTTTTTTTGGTCACCAAATCTGTCCCTTGACGCCATCAAAAATGTTTTTAAAAGCATTGCAAAGCTTGCTGTAAAAAGTTATTGAATTACTTTATTGAAAAATATGCCATTTAACGCTGTCATCAAAAGAAAAAATGAGGGGAGAAAAAAGTTTCACCAAAAAAAATGCCAAAATTATATCGTAAACGAATAATTAAAAAATGAGTGGGATAAAAATTTTTATGTATTGAAAATTAATTTTGAATAAATTGGAAATATACATATAAAAGATCAAAATAATTATGGCTAAAAATGTCACCGAAATGGACACATTGATGAGCAACAAAAAAAATGAAACATAAATACCGCTTTTTTGCTTTTTTTCTATTTTTGGCAAACATTTCTTTGGATCTATTTTTTCTCTTAACTTGTCAAGAGTTATTCTTGAGTAAACGCCTTAAAGGTACAGCCAATCACTTCAATGAATGCGGCACTTTTCTCTTTTTTCGGCAATTTGTTTTTCCTTAAAGTTACAGATCAAATACTTTTTCATATATCATCCTTTGAACCTTGAGGTAAGAAATAAATCTTTTTTTAGACACGAGTATTGTTTTTCAAAATTTTTTTTATTGGGCATCAAACCCTTTTGACATTTTTATTTTGATCTTGAAAGCAAAAAAATAAGAAGAAAGAAAAATGGAGTAAATTTGTTTGGTGCCATTGAGAAATATAAACATTGAATACCTACAATTAGGGGAACATATTCTTTTTTGCTCCATTTTCATGAAAAGAGATGATGGATGATGCTGAAAGTTAAAATCCGAGTAGAAAAAAAACAAAAGAAAATAAATTATCTGCAAAGATGTATTAGATATAAAACATGCAACTATAATTTTACCATAATAAATTTAATACAGAAATAAAATTATAGCTTGTTCATTGTTGTGAGCTAAAAATGTTTTTAGTAGCCAATTTTTAATCTGCAAACAAAAATACAGTATTCCGAATAAAAATTTAAAGGGAGCGTACGAGAAGGAAGAATTTTTTTTGTCGTGGGGCCAGTCCTCCCACCCGGAAAGCTCTCTACTACTCGAACAAAAAAATTTTTACACTCCCTTTAAAAACATTCAATGTTTCGCAACGAAAATATGATCGTTTTTTAACGAAAACTTTGAGCACTCAAAAACTTTTAGTTCTTCAACATTTCTTTGTTTTTCAAAATATCGCTTTGCTTTTTTTTACTTTTATTAAAATTTTTAAAGATTAAATCTCGTGTAACTTTTTATTTCACGTTTATTTTTGCATTTTTTGTCGTTGCTTTTATACCATATAGTTATTGATACTGGATAAAATCCTAATACCCTTTAAATTTTTAGATGGCATATCGTTATCCTACTAATAATCGCAACCCACAACCTGTTAGACCAGTACCTGCTCCAAGAAGATTAACTATTGAAGAAAGTAAGTGAATTTCTTAATATTTGTTTAAACTGTTTTCGTTGTTGATAAAAAGATTTTGCAAAAACGGATCTTCCGATATTGAAACATGTAAATGTTGGGCTGAAATTAGGGTACCATCATTTCTTAAGAGTCTCAATTGACGAATAATATGTGCGGGGTAATAGACAGCTAGCATAACTGTTTTTAAATCTACACAGCCAAAGAAATAGAAGTTTCATACAAAATGATAGCTGTCTATTGCCCAGCTCGTTTAACTGGTTATATACATATCCAACACAACAGATATAAGTGTAAAACCGTTTCAGAAGAATATGCAGAGAAACAAGAACAATTAAATGAATTATATGCTGCCATTTATGAAGAAAATGAAAGAAATGATCAAGAGAAAGATGAACATGAAGAATTGGTTGGTGAAAAGCATGGAGAATGTCTTTCCTTGGCTTCTTTTTTATGTGAAGATATAAGATATGAAAGAAGACTTGAAGATGCTGGTTTAGGAAAATATGTTCCTACATCCCAAAACCGTGTTAAAATCACTGCATATCAGAAAGAGCTCGCTCATCTTCAAAATAAATTGAGAGAAGGCCAACAATATCTTAAGGATTTCCCTGCTTTTGTTGAAGAAATGGAACTCCGTGAAGAATGTTGGTTGGTCGCTCACAATCAAATTTGGAGTTTAATGAAATATGAAAAGATCAAAGCTGCTTGGCCTGAAGAACCTGAAGATGTTAATCCGGTTAGTTTTATATATTTTATTTTTTGATGAAACTTTTTACGAAATTCTTTTATAGGATTATCGTAATGTCGATGGCTTGGATAGAATGATGCAAGATTTTGGTAAGTTTGTGCTTGAAGTGTCTCATATATGATATATGCATATGTTTTTAGATTTTAAAAATTGTAAACTTGAAGAAGAAGTAGAAGAACAGGAACAAGAAGTTGTTGAAGAAGAAGTTGTTGAAGAAGATTTGGGTATGTTTTTTATATATAAATGAATGGTGATGCATTGTAGCTCTTTTTAGATTCCATTGAAATTATTGATTATCCCATTTTGCCTGAAGTAATTGGCTTTAAACCTTTCATTCCTGAACCTGGTGATAAAAATGCTGATGAAAATGATGGTGCAAATTGCGGTTAATATGCTTTGTATTTTTTTTTGTTGATTTTTTCACTTTTTTATTTTATCAGAAGCTTGTTTTAATAAATATCTCTACTGTCTTAACCCGGGCACCCGTTGAAAACTGAATAAGTAGACATGAATTTAAAATTTTATTATCGCCTAAAATAGGAAATATTTATTATCTATCTTTATTTATATTTTTTATGTAAAGAATTTTCTACAAGTTTTTTTTCGCTGAAAATTTTTATCTGCAATTTCTGGAAATGGACCAAATGCAACACTAAAATCTATTGATTTTTCACATTACCGTAATCCAATAATTTGGTAATGCATTTTTGACATAAGAATTTGATATATTCAAATCAAACAAGATTGATGCAAAAATTTAAAATTGTTAATCTAAGTAGTTAAAGACTAGTAAATAATGTGTTAACTTATTAATTATTAATAATTAATAAATAATAGTGCAAAAAATATCAACTTATAAATAAAAAAATTGTGTTAAGCTTGAGCATGACCATTTTTTTCTATTGCTCATCTTGGCAATCAATAAAATAATTTAATTATTTTGGGGAATGTACAGGCTCCAAATCATTGGTAGCTTACCCCATTAATAAGTAAAAAATGTGATACCGCTTTTCTATTACAACCTCATTCATTGAATGTTTTGAAGTTAAAAAAGGAAAAAACAACTTGATTTAGCATAGTATTATGTTTACTGTTTTGTAAATAAAAACTGTTGCCAATCGCTGAACATTTCCAAAAAATTTTTCCCCGATTTGTAAAAACAGAGAAAGAAAGTTTGAATTTTAAAAACAACAAACTTGTTTACTTCTTCTTTTTTCTGACCAACCTAGACGATGTTTACCAGACATGACGCTTTTGGCATTGTGTAACAAACCAAATTTACAAAGAAATCTTCCAGAAATTTTTCTACAATTCTTTTTTGCCTGATTCTATATGTATATACAACTATTTTTTTAACTAATGAGATTCAGTAGAGGTAAGAGTTTTTGATTCAGAAAAAGTAATAATAATTAACAAGCTTTTTAGGTTTATTATGTGTTACAAAAATTTATCACAATTCTATTTATCGGCATAATAATGTATACAATAATATTACTGCAAAACGTCAACTTTTTGGTTTCGGTGGTGGAAGCACAAGAGAGCAAAGAGTTATGGAATATGCTGAGAAACGACTAATTGGGTAAAATTGTGTTATCTATCAAATTCATATATGATGTTATTTTAGATTTACTGCTGAACAAATGTTTGATGTTGTGAATAATGTTTCTGCTTATCCTCAATTTGTGCCATATTGTAAAAAAGCAGAAGTTAGAAAAGTTAGTGATAGTGTACTTGAAGCAGAATTGCAAATTGGATTTCCTCCTCTTCACGAACGGTATGGTTCAAAAGTTACCGCATTAAAACCCTATGTTATTCGAGTAAGTATTATTATTCTTATCTGTAGAATGAAAGAAATAAAACCTTTTTTTTATTTAAGTCTGTATGCACTGAAGGCCGTTTATTTCATATTTTGGATACAACATGGCGATTTCAACCTTTACCTGATAATCCAAAATGTTGTACATTATATTATTCTGTAGAATTTGAATTTCGATCTTTAATTCATGCTCGTCTTGCTCATATGTTTTTTGATCAAGTTGTTAGAACAATGGTAAAAGCTTTTCTTAAACGCGCTGAAACATTATATGGTAATCCTGCAATTGGATATGAAAATATGCAACCTGAAGTGTTGGCTTATAAGGGTTAAAATTTGCATTATGTTTATTACACTTCTAGTATTTCTATTGTAGTTTTATGTGTTCTATGAACAAGTAAATGTTGTAAAAATAGCTATATTTTTTCTTTAATAGTCCGTTGGACATTGATTCTTTTTTCTTCTCGAACATTTCATGTTGAAACAAAGAGCAAAGAACATTCATTGCTCGATAAAAAATCAAATTTTTTGGATTTTGTGTTTCTTTAAATGCTGCAGAAACATTTATACAAGTATTTTATCAAATTCAAATAAACGAATATTCATAAAACAATGAGATGCAAGGTAAGGGAAAAAACAACTAAATTTCTAACTATACGATCGAAAATAGAGAAAAAAGTATACTACCGTAATCAACACATCTAACCTATTCAACAAAAAAAGAATTAAATCAAAAAAGGGTTGCTTGAATTAAATGAAACACAGAGATAACAATATAAATTTATTAAGAAAAAATTTTCTAACAAACTAAGCATCACCTACATAACGACAAAAGTAAAGTTAAAACAAACATATTAGAACATTCCACCGCCCATTCCACCCATACCACCAGGCATACCAGGTGCAGGAGGATCTTCTTTTGGAAGTTCAGTGATGACACATTCAGTTGTAGCAAGAAGAGAGGCAACGCCAGCAGCATCTTGGAGAGCAGTACGAATTACCTTCGTAGGATCAATAATACCGGCTTCGATCATGTTGACAAATTGATCATTCATTGCATCATAGCCGTAATTTATTTCGGCATTTGAAAGAACCTTTTCAACGACACCAGCAGCTTCAATACCAGCATTAGCGACGATAGTAGTAATTGGTTGACGAACAGCTTTTTGGATAATTTTCATACCTAAAAACTCAACATTATTATTAAAGTTTTATACATGAGTACTACATACCTCTTTGTTGATCTTCATTATCAGCTTTAACACTTTCAAGCTTCTTAAGAGCACGGAGAAGTGCAACACCACCGCCGGGAACAATACCTTCTTCAACGGCAGCACGAGTAGCACAAAGAGCATCTGTTACACGATCTTTCTTTTCATTAACTTCAACTTCACTGGCACCACCAATTTTAAGAACAGCAACACCTTTTGAAAGTTTAGCAAGACGTTCATTAAGTTTTTCCTTTTCATATTCAGATGTTGAATTTTCAATTTCAAAAGCAAGTTGTTCAACACGCTTTTCAACTTCTTGTTGAGATCCTTTACCACGAAGAATAAGTGTATCTTCTTTGGTGATAGTAACTTCGTCAGCCTCACCAAAATCGCTGGGCTGAATTTCTTCCAATTTTACAAGTGATGATTCATCTCCAAAGACAGTACCACCAGTAGCAACAGCCATATCTTTAAGAGTATTCTTGCGGTTGTCACCAAATCCAGGAGCTTTAACAGCGCATACTTGAAGACCAACCTTGATACGGTTAAGAACTAATGTTGTCAAGGCTTCACTATCAATATCTTCAGCAATGATAAGAAGAGGTCTGCGAAGTTTGTTGGCTAATTCAAGAGCAGGTACAATATCTTGAACTTGACTGATTTTCTTTTCAGATAAAAGGAGAAGGCATTTTTCAAATTCAACTTTAGCACCTTTGCTGCTGTTGATGAAGTATGGTGAGATGTACCCACGATCAAACTTCATACCTTCGATGGTTTCTAATTCATCATTTAAAGTTTTGCCATCCTTAACAGTGATGACGCCTTTGTTTCCGACCTAAAATCAAAGAGATACGTAAATTAAAACTCTATGTACAATATTTCATACCTTCTTCATAGCTTCACTGATAAGATTACCAATAGTCTTATCACCATTAGCAGAGATAGTAGCAACTTGAGCAATTTCTTCTGGGGTAGTAACAGGCTTACTCATAGCTTTTAATTCACCAACGAGCACATCAACAGCTTTCATAACACCTTTGCGAACTTCAACAGGATTAGCACCTTTGCTGATATTCTCAAAACCTTCTTTAGCAATAGCACGTGCAAGAACAGTGGCACATGTGGTACCATCACCAGCTTCTTCATTGGTTTTATTTGCAACATCCTGAAAAAGTGTGAACATATTGCATCATTCAAAATATAACGAAAAAACTTACTTGAACAAGTTTAGCACCAAGATTTTCATATTTGTCTTTCAAGTCAACAGCTTTAGCAACAGTAACACCATCTTTTGTGATTTTTGGAGATCCCCATGATTGTTCAATGATAACGTTGCGACCCTAAAAAGGGATACTTCATTAAAAACTTTGTTCCAAAAAGCAGGAGCATAAATGAAGGCCTAGAAATCAAATACAAGATTGTCATACCTTTGGACCCATAGTAACAGCGACGGCATCAGCTAAAAGATCAATACCAGCAAGCATAGACTTGCGGCCATCAGCGCCAAATTTAAGATCTTTGGCATAACCACGATGTGAAGTGCGGCTCAATGCCCGGGATTTAGAAGCAAAGCGATGCATTTTGAAGCTAAAAATGTTAAGTAATTTTTATTAATGATAAATGTTTTTAATTACGAAAAAAACAATCGCAAAATACAAATGAAAAGAAGCAGAAGATCGACGTTTATTTAATGATTGCTTCAAGTGTGCAAAGGAGGAAAAAAAGAGACAACCGAACTGAACTTTCTAGACACTGCAGGCCCGTACTATATTCGTGTCGAAAGTACTGCGTTGGGTGGAGCTTCAAAGAATGTTCGCGAAATATCAAAAAGTTGTTACTGCTTTTTCGATCGGTTTGTCGGGTTACATTTTTTTTCTTTGCTAATGAGAGCAATAATTGAAAGTTCTATGACAAATTAATAAGCACTTATTTGTAATCATTTATTTTCTACAAAGATAAAGCGTGTTTATTTTGTATTTTTGCTTTTTAAAAACTTTATATATCTAATTTTTTAGCCCATAAATTTATATCCAAGTATCTCTCAAAATGGTTTTTTTCACAGCTATAAGAAATGTAAGTTATAACCATTTTTATCGCTGATATTGATATATTAATCTACATATATTTTTAGGCTGCCAGTGGTGCTCTTAAAGGATTTGTTCCTCTTTTTGATCGAGTTGTTGTTGAACGAGCCGTCGCCGAAGCAAAAACCAAAGGTGGTATTATGATACCTGAAAAGGCCCAAGGAAAAGTTTTGGAAGGAACTGTAGTAGCTGTTGGAGATGGTGCAAGAAATGAAAAAGGAGATATTGTTCCTACTCAACTTAAACCTGGTGATCGTGTTCTTCTTCCTGAATATGGTGGCTTTAAAGTCAGCGTTGAAGATAAAGAATATCACATCTTCCGTGAAACCGATATTGTTGGAAAATTCCAGTAAATTTTTCTTATGGGATTTCTTTTTTTTTATTGTTTAACTATAATTTTTTTCGTTATGTAGGTGTGCTTAGTTAGTGATTAATAAAATTATAAAATTTATATTGTTTGAAAGGGTTATGATCAGGGTAGCTAGTAGTTGTTATGTTTATAAAAATTGTTTGCAGAAATAACATTTTATTTACTTTTACATGCCATACGCATGCTGGGTTACGATATAATTTAAAGTAAATATTAACTTGATACAATAATTTGAATGGAAATATGAAATTTTAGTTAAAAATATTTTAGCAAAGAATAAGATGTATGATGCAATAAAATTATTGGGGGTTAAGAAATACAAAAAAAATTAAAGCTGCGTTCTGTATTAAAAACATTTGAGGGTAATAAAGAATACCAAAGATTTCAGAAAAGATTTATGGAGATATTGAGATGAACTTTTGCAAATTTTCTGGTAGTAAGAATCTACTTTGATGGTAAATAAATGAGATTTGACATTTTTTTTATCTCTTGTGACAACTATTTTATTTATAAATTCACCCGTTGCGGAATCTTTTTTGAAAATATTTAAATCTGCTAATGCTTTGTAGTTAACGATATCCTGGTAAATGGAGACGTCAATTTTCTTGTATCTCTCTTCCAAGGAAGATAATCTAAGAATTTCTGATCTGTTTGGATAAGGGATGTTAGTTATTTTTCTCAATTTAGGTAACCGAATGAAAATAAGTTTATTAATTGTTCGCTAAACGTCTTCAAGTTTTTTCATGAGTATGTCTTTCGTCGATGAACATGTCAAAATTCATAAACGATTTTCATGGATCCTCTTTTTAAACATACGTAATCTGTTTTCCGAGATAAACTTTTTATCTCCTTCTTTAAAGTTCTATAACATATGATTTGTTGAACATGTTCAAAGAAAATTATTTGGAACGTTTATTTTCCAATAAATAATAAGAAATACAACATGAAAAAACTACTTCATATAAGGCTTTTATAAAATCACATTTCATGTTATACTGAGCATTACTAATTGGTTAAACTATCTACTTTTTTGCAGCTTTTGCAAGCTTCATAAGACCTTCAGTGCTGTGAGATTTTGGACGTTCAAGTGGAAGTCCCATACCACGGGCCCAGATCAATTGAGAAAGACATCCAAGAGCACGAGAAACGCCAAAAAGAACAGTATAATAGCTCATTTCAGTCATACCAAAGTGTTGAAGAAGAACACCAGAATGAGCATCAACATTGGGCCATGGATTCTTTGCTTTTCCTTGTTCAAGAAGGACATCAGGAGTAATCTTATAAAGATTTGAGACAAGTTTGAAAAGAGGATCATTAGGAAGATGCTTCAAAGCAAATTCACGTTGGCAGGTATAACGGGGATCAGTTTTACGGAGAACTGCATGACCGTAACCAGGAACAACTTGTCCGCTCTTTAAATGATTCCATACCCATTCACGAAGACCTTTTTCAGTATAATCATGTCCGAGATCACCAACAAGTTTAGTTAAAAAGACGAGAACTTCCTGAAAAAAAGAAACATTGAGAAAAGGGTAAAATTAACAGCGATAATTACTTGATTAGCAAGACCATGAAGAGGTCCAGCAAGACCTGCCATAGCTGCAGAGAATGAGAGGTAAGGATCAGATAAAGCAGAACCAACTAAATGACTGGTATGAGCAGAAACATTTCCACCTTCATGATCACTATGGATAACAAGATAAAGTCGCATAAGTTCAACGAAGAGTGGATCATCGTAACCAAGCATGGCACAGAAGTTAGCAGACCAATCTTTGCTTGAATCAATGACTCCAACAGATGAACCATCACGATAAATGTTACGATAGATGGTGGCAGCAATAGTTGGTAATTTAGCAAGAAGATTCATGGAATCTTCATAGGTATATTCCCAATAAGTTGATTTATGAACACCATTTGCATATGCTTGTGCAAATTTAGATTCACTTTGAAGGGCAGCAATCGCAGCAATAAATTGGGACATTGGATGAAGATTTGATGGGAAATTGTCTAATAATTGGACAACATGATCAGGAAGATCTGCACGAGCAGCCCAATCTTTGCTAATGGCTTGAACTTGTTTTTCATCAGGAATTTCACCAGTTGTAAGAAGCCACCAAATGCCTTCAGGAAGTGGTTCATCACCACCTTGAGCTTTTGGAAGTTGTTTTTGACATTCAGGAATAGAATAACCACGGAAGCGGATACCTTCTTCAGGATCCAAGACAGAAGTTTCTGTTACCATGCCTTTCATTGAACGCATACCACCATAAACCTATGAAAGTACATGGTATTTTTTTTAACAAAAGCATTTTAACTATATTACCATATCAACTGTAACTTCTTGAATAACTGTACCCCCATAAGCTTTACGGAATTCAACAACTTTTTTATTATGAGCAGGAATTTTTTTGGCAAGTACTTCTTTCAAATTTGTAGAGTAATCAGATGTAGAATAATTTTGTGTCGATAAAACAGCAACGTTCTAAAAATACGTAATTATTAAATACAGCCCTGTAATTAGTAACCGTATCATTACGAACCTTATAAGCTAAAAGAGAGCGGCGCACAGCACCTGCAGTCAAAGAAGAAGCCATGCTTGCCAAAAGCGTTTACCTGAAAAAATTGTATGGTTATGCATTATGTTCGAGCGTATACAAAATTAAAAACGTAATTAAAAACAAGAGTAATGGCGCGAGGAGGAGAGGTAAGCAAAAAAACAAATATATTAACAAAATGCACACCGTTAAAACAAAACCCAAAAGTTAGATGAAAAAAGACAACAACGTCAGGCAGCAGCTCCAGTAGAAAAAAACTGAGTGCAATCACTTAACGCATAAAGCAGCATGCAAGAAAAAGAAACATGTCGGGGGCTAGAGAAAGAGACATGGCAGACAAATGCAGCAAGGCAAAAAACTGCACACTAACTAAAGCTCCAGCAGTGATGTGGGATAACAGAAGATGCAGTAAAAAAACTGAAAAAGTGAATGCCGTACCACAGGCTCAAAGGAAGAAAAAAAAGCGCGTCAAGAAACTAAACGTATAGAAACCACTAAAATTTTAAAATTTTGCATAAATGTATAAAAAATTGTTATAAAACGTAAATTTAGGTACTGTGATTTTGGAGTCTGAGAAGATGAAGTATGTAACAGGAAAAAATCAAATTAGTTTTTTATCATTGAAGAACTGATAAAAAAATGTTGGTAGGAAGTTCAGAGAACACTCAAACTATTGAAAAAAGAAAACACATGTGAACAATGTGATAATTTAAAATTGTAATTTCGAACAAAAACACAATAAATGTTATTGCTGGATACTTTTCTTATATCAATTGGTAATTGTTTTTAATTTATCTTTATATGTTTTCTAAATCATTTGATTCCAACAAAAACAAAAAAAACAGCGTTCAAAGGACACGGAATAAAAATATGAAAATGAGGAATAGATGAATGAATGATACGACAACACGAGAAAAAAAAATCGACCAAAAAATGTGCAATAATGTTAAAAAAGAAAGAAGGGACCTCGATCAGGGGGATGACATGAAAGGTCGAGGTGAGCACGAAGAATAAAACCCAACAATGCAACAATTTTTTTCTTCTTTTTTTAACACTGTTTTAAACAATGAAGCATACTTGTGTTGTCTATGGTCTAGACCCAACGAAGAAAAATGAAACATTTTATGTGTGTTGTGGTAAAATTCAGAGAACAATGTAAAAAGTTTTTTTTTATTATAGTTTTTATTTATACAATTAATTATTTATTTATGATATCATTCACTGCACTTGGTCAACTAATCGAAAGGCTTCTAAGAGTTCATTGAGGTCAATAAATCCGTCTTTGTTAAAGTCGATACTTTCGGCGATTTGTTCAAGATAATTTTTGCTAAAATTTGTTTTTGTGTATTCTCCGAGGACCTGAAAAATTTATTTTAATTTATTCAATTTATTAATTATTTTAAAGATACCTGGCAAGCTTCCAAGAATTCTTTCATTGAAACAAGACCAGAATTATCTTTATCCATGAATCGAAAGAGGGTTTCCAAGATATTTTTATGGCGGTAAAGAGTTTCAGTAACACCATTTTGGTCAGCACCCTAAAAGCATGCATTTTTGTTTGTCGTTTCAAAAGGTAATATTACTTTATCTTTTGTTGAAAAATTATCATCTTTCCCTAATTTTATTGCTGGAAATTGCTTATAATATACATCCTTGCCATCATCTGTCATTTTGACAAGTCTGTTTGCTAAATTTCTCCATGGAATTGAGGATAAACCGCTCACACTTTCAACAGTTTTACACCATTTATGAACCGAAATTAATCCTATAAAATATCATTTTTTTATGATTAAAAACCATGTTTTATTCATCATGACAAACCGGTGTCGTCAGGGTCATGCAAAATGAATTCACGTTGCAATTCCGTATTGAAGGACACAAGTTTTTCTCGAAGGTCTCGAATTGCAGATTGTTCAACAACACTTAATCTTAAATGAAATTTGATTGATTATTCGTAATTTCTTTTTTTTTTCATTTCATTGAGATAACGAACCTTTCTCGAACGGTTGTCTTTTTATGGATTTTACTTGCCATATATTGTACAAAATGTGGTTCCTTATTTACGCCCATAAATTTTACATAAGCTCCTCGATTGCTTCCAGTTTCATAATAATTTGACGCAGAAAAAATTGTTAAACATGTATTATCATGCATATATTCATATCCCTCATATTTACATTCATGAGATCGAACTAATAAACGCAAACCATGTCTAAAAATAGAATTTTGAATTCAATGTTACACATTTTTTTAAATTTATTTTACTTTTCAAGGAATTTTTTAGTAATATCAGCACCAAAATACGATCCACCACCTCGAAATACATTTGGCCAGCAGCCATTTTGTTGTTTCGGATCACTCCATAAAACATCTAACATTTGTCTCCATTCTTCAACATTTACAGACTTTTTTCCAGTATCCTTTGATTCAATAATTGGTGGACGTAATACTGAGAGATACTGTAATAAAAAGTTTAAAAAATTTTACAAAGACAGAATATCTTTTACCATATTTCTGGGAATCTTTTTAAGAATATTTAAATCAGTTTTATCAGAAATTCCGCCGTGCGTAACAAAAATATCATTATCAATTACAGTACCCAATGGAAGCCATGAATAAATATCTTCTAATAACCGTATTATCTGTGATGCAGTATCTTTATATTTGGTCATAAGTTCTTTAACAAATCCGTATCTCAAATTCATAATATGATCTTCATGATTTCCACGATTTAATGTTACAACTGTTGGATTTAATATCTGTAGGGATAATAGAATAACTAAAACTTCAATAGATTGCCCGCCACGATCAACAAAATCTCCATTAAATACATATGGATTATCAAAAGATGGAAACCCGTTCTAAAATAATATTAATATAAAAAATAATGAAATTCTTTGGATAGAAAGTAATAATTACTTTATATAAAATAATAGATAAATCATCAAATTTTCCATGTAAATCTCCGCATACAGTTACTTGCTTAGATAATTGAGTTGATAAGTGAACAATTGTTGGCAAAGTTTTAAGCATTTTTCGTGCTTCATGAAGTATCATTAATAAAAATTTTGGATGTAAAATCTAAATTTCAACATGTTAAATAAATTCTTTAACTTTTTTATTTTATTAACCTTATTTGCTTTAAAATAATCAATCATTGATTCCACTTGTGCCTTTTTAAGTGGTAAACTTATAAATGGTCCTTTATAAGATTTTTCAACTTTAATCAAATCTGGATTTGTTGCTTCCAAAAGTTTTTTCTCTTTTTCTGCTTCATCTGGAAAGAAAAAAACAATTTTTATGCATTGGAAAATAATAAATAAATTATTCTTTTAGTCAATCATCAAGGTGGGCTTGCATGGCTTCATATTTTTTTCATGATTATTAATCTTTTTTTTCCTTCATCATTCCAAGTCATGAATGTCCACTTTCATTTTCAAATATTTTTTTTTTCAAAAGTAAAAGCTCGAAAATAAAGGATTTAATAAAAAAAATCTTTGTGTTTTGAAAAAAAAAGATAGATAAAAAGAGAGAAGGAAATAAAATTGTTAATAATAAATAAAAGCTTGAAGAAGAAGAAGAAGAAGTAACAACTGATTACTAACCCTTTGGAGAGGAGTACTGAGCAAGAGCTGAAAGAAAAAGAAGTTTAAAAATAAACATAAAAGGACAAAACAACAATTATTAAATTTGAAAAAAATATGGTAAAAAGAAGGAACTTACCATTACATAATCGTTGCCCAGGTGCCAATGAACCATTTCCACTTCCTTCGGTTTGTGAATCGTGATCTGCCATTACCGTAATAATATCGCTAAAGAAATTGTAAAGCTGCTCAGAAATTATATTTTATTATTCTTTTTTTTAAATCAAACTCACTTTTAGCTGATCTTGTTCACCTGCATATTCAAGGGCAGTAAAAATTGTCCAAGTTGCTCGTCTTCGAGCTTCTAATCGAGCTAAACATCGACGATACCATTTTTGTATTAAAATTGCTGCTTTAATTGCTAAAAATTTTTTAATTTGATTTTTGCTTTCATTTTTTGATTAAAAATGGAAAAGTTAAAGAGGATCAGAGAAAATAAGTATTACGAAAAACAGAACTTTAAAAACCACTAAACACACGAAAAAAACAGTTGTTGAAAAAAAATATGTTGTTATGTTTTTGGTTGATTGCTTGAGGTCAGTTAGTTAGTCAGTCACAAGTTAACTGTGATTCATATTTCTTGACACATTTGTTGTTTTGATGATTTTAAAAATTGATTTTAACAAAGAAAAACATTTACCACCACCATATATATATATCACAGTTTTTACCATATAAAAGATATCCTTACTCAATTGCGGCGGTTTATCTTTTCGACCCTTTGATTTTAGAGGTGCAACTTTTCCTGGTGATCTTCGAGCTGAATTTGAAGCTGATGTTGGAGCACTTTGTGATTTTGGATGTCCATTATCAGCTTCCATAACATTTCGAATTCCAGGATGCTTTTGACGAGCTGTTGTTTTTTGTTGATCTTCAGTTGCTGCGCCTTTACCATATCGGGGTGTACCAATTGGAGTATTCTTTGCTGCTAAACTATTATTAGATTTTACAGAGGACGAAGACTCATTCCGACGAAAGACAGCAGGTAATGTAGGTTCATTGTTATTATTATTACTATTATTATTATTTTGGGAAGATGATTTAATTAAACTTCCAGTTGATGAAAGTTTTGCAGATAACTTACTAACGTCAACAGATGGTTGAGAAATAGTAACAGGTGATTCCGATTTGGTTGTTGATTGACCACAACCCATGCCAAAAAAATGTTTTTTTTTATCAATTAGACATTAGTAAAAAAGGGGTTGTAAAAACTGAAAACAAGAGAAAATAAATAAACAGTTGTTGCATCAACTTAAAAAATTCGGCACAAAAAAAAGAAAAACAAATAAATTTTCAACGCGCAAATAACTTATTTTAAAAGAAGGGCACTTCTTTTGTTAGCTTTTTGAAAGAAGAAGAAGAGCTTCTACCATAAAAGGTGTAAATAGATAAAAGAGGAAAAAAATGAACCTAAAGAAGTACTTGAAAAATTCTTTTTTAACACTATTCTTTTTTTTATTTAAAGGGGATAAATGGTTAGCCAAAATAATAAAAAAATATATAGATGGCGGATGAACCTTATCCACCACACACCACGCTTTTCTTCTTTACAAGTCTCATGGCAGTGTTCTATATATTATTTTTATAGGCGGTGCTTCTTCTTTTTCTTCATCTTCCCTCTTTTGACTCAAGTCATTTTAGAAAGCTATTTTATCTCACCGGAGCTTTAACCAGTTGTCTTCCTTTACGATGAAGGAAAAATAAAAGTGAAAAATATGATGATGGCAAAAAAAGAAAAGCAATGTGACGAACTTTATCCAAAAAACTACACCATGTTTTTTTTATTCACTTTCTTTGCAGCAAAAGTATTTTTTTAACGAAAAGACAATGAAAATATAACGTAAAATTAGGGGGTCGGAAATGTGTTAACTTCAAATGATCTAATCTTCACATAGGTGATAAATAGAAAAAAGCCGCCCTAAACTCTTTTTTAAAAGTATGACAGCCGTATATTAAATTTTGAAAGAGAAGAACAAGAGAGAGGGTGTCGTGTCCATCGTTGAATAAAAAACATATATTTTTAGTAAATTCAAATATGATCCTCTCGTGTTCATTGATGATAAAAAAAAGAATGATTTTGTGACGCAATACTTTGAATAACTAAATATGGTAAATACTTTCTCTCTCCCTCTAGACAATCAAGAAATAATTTCTTTTAAGAGGATATTTATTTATTTTTTGAAGGATAAGAAAGAGAGTAGATTTAACTATAAAACGCCTTCATCATAATAATATTGAAAATGAAATCAAATCCAAGATTATCTAAAAGTCCACCTTCAGGCAATGACTTCATTAGCTATTAAAAATTTTGAGCTGTTAACGTCATCTGTATTTTTTCTTCTATTCTTTTTCTATCCTTCTTTAAAGAATGCAACTTTTGATGGAATTTAAGCTTCCTTATCCATTTGCTTTTTTTTTTAAAAAATATTGCAAAATTTTATCTTTTTTAAAAAAGAAAAATAATATATTTGTTTATCTTGAATTTCTTAATAACCACAAAAATGTGGTGAAAGAAACTGGCGTTGATTAAAAATGTCAAAAAAAAACATAAAAATGGAACGAATAAAAAAAGTTATTGATGCAAACGTGAAGGTCAGTCTCCTTCTCCTTCTTATTCCATACCCATCGGTTTAATGGAATTTTATTTTGCGGAAGGAAAAACAGTTATTTCAAAGAAGGAAAAAAACCCAAACGACGTCCGGATTGTGTCAAGCAGTTTCTAGAGTGTACTGGACAAGGCCATCTTTTCTCTCCATTTCCTCATTTTTACGACAGATTTACCTCAATTAAAGTTTTCTTACTTTTCTTGAATACCTTTTTCTTTTTTGCTATTACTCTAAAGATTTTGTTATGTTCGCTGATAACAAAAGAAATAATTACGATAATGAAGACAAAAGTGCTGAATCAACTCTTTCATCACAAAAAGATAACTCCCTTACGATGCCGTCAACTTCTTCAAATATTGTCACAGAAGAAGTTCAATTATTAGTTAATTTTATTGAGAAGGCTGCAACAGCTTATTCAGAAGGAAATCTCGAAAATGCTTTACATTATTATGAACAAGCGATTATGATTGATCCCGGAAATAATGTATTATTTGCAAATAAGTCTGCCATTTTATTAAAGCTTGGACGTATTAAAGAAGCCATTGAAGAAGCTACACATTCAGTTCAACTAAAACCAGAATGGCCAAAAGTAAGAAGAATTTAATAAAAAAAAAGAAAGAATGAAAAACGAAAAACACCTAAATTTAGGCACATTTCCGAAAAGCTGAAGCATTTAAGGAAGCCAAAGAATATGAAAAGGCAATCATCTCATACTCTCAAGCAATTCAAGCAAATTCTGAAAGTCAACGCTTTTTAAATTCTCTTATTTTATGTGCACAAAAAAGTATTATTGGAGGTGAGTCAAATATAAAAAATATAAAGACGGAATTAAATATGTAAAAAAAGAAGATGAAGAAAAAAAACAGAGAGAGAGAGAGAGACAAGGAAATACTTAATAAGATGTTATTGGCATATTTCTTTTTCTTTCTTTTTTTTCAGAACACTTTGAAGCAGCTTATAACCAAATGAAAGAATTGGGCTTAGAAAGAAGTCAATTTGTTACAATTTCTGTTATTGGACAACAATTTTTGGGCATTCATGACTTTCAAACAGCAATTTCTATTTTAAAAATTGCACTCAATATTGACTCACCATCATTAAAATTAAAAGAATCTACCCTTGGGGCATTAGCAAAAGCTTATTATGAAGCAAAAAATTTTAGTAAAGCAATTGATTATTTAGAACTTCAATTAGAATTAGTAACTCAACTAAGTAAGAAGAAATATAATAATTACATCTTTTAAAAAACAACATAATATTTATAGACGATATAAAAACAGAAATTCAAGTGCATGAAAATATTTCTGAAATTGCCGAAGCACAAAAAGAATATCAGTTAGCTCTTGTCCATCGGGATTCACAATTACGACTATGCCATCAGGTACATTAAAAATTATTTAAAAAAAAGAAAATATTTTTAATCTTGTATTTTTTTTCTTTTGTAGTTGGGGTTAGCTGTGGCTTCAATAAATTGTTCAAAGGCATCTATTTACGAAAAAATGAATGATTACCTTTCTGCCAAAGAGTGTTACAAATTGGCATTAACAGAAAATACAGAAAGTTATGACGCAAACTTTGGAATTGGAAATATTTTGTTTAAAAAAGTAACATATTTTTTTTGTTTATCTTCTTTTTACATTTTTTTAAAACAAAAAACATATTTTGGCATAACTTTTTTTATTTTTTAGAATGACATTTCCGACGCCATAATAGCTTTTATAAAAGCACAGGAAGTTGCGCCTTCACAGGATTACCGCCAATTAGCCCTTATTCGAATATGCCAATGTAAATTAATCTTGGGACAAACAGATGAAGCAATTAATTTACTTAAAACAAATTTAAAAACTGAAAAATTGCTAAACCCTCATATCCTTGGAAATGTATTAGGAATTATGTGCCGAGCTGCTGAGGCTTCTGATGATGTGATAACATTTCATAGAATGGCAAAAAGGCAATTAAAATTGGCTATTGACACAAATAATAATTTACTTAAAAGTGAAGCATTCTTTTCTCTTGCTAAATTTTATGAACGCACTAATCAAAGGTAAGAGGAAGGTGGAATAGTTTGAAAAACAATTTGCATATTTTTTAGAAGCAATGCAAAACGTTTATTTGAACTTTATTTGGAGCTTATTGAAAAATCAGAAATTAATTATCATCCAGAACAGCAGATTCTTGCTTTAACAAGACTTGGAAAAATTGAATTTGAAAGCGGTAATTGGGAAATCGCAATTTCGATTACTCAAAAGCGTTTATTTTTAATAAAAAATCTTACAAATATTGAAATGGAAGCTTCTGCCCATGCAGATTTAATAAGCATTTATCGAAAAATGGCAAATATGGTTGGTTAATTTGTTTAAAAATAAAATATAAAAAGGAAAGAAAAAGAAGAATAATTGGTATCAATTAACAAAGCATAAAAAAATATGTTATTTTTATAGGAAAAATGTAAAGAACACATTAAAGCTCTTGAGAATTTAACCAGCATCGCAACAGAGAATACATTGTTACAAGTGGCATCAGTTTATGATATTGAAATGGGAGAAATTTTTATGGAAAACAAAGAATGGGAAAAAGCAAAAGAGACCTTTGAAAAGGCATTGATTGTTGTTCAAGAATTAGATAAAACAGAAAAAGAAGCAGAATTATGTGAAAAGCTTGGAATTGTTCATTACAAATTGGAAAGAAATGAAGAAGCAATTGTATATTTTAATCAATTTTTAATGATTTCACAACAACAGAAAAATGCCAATTCTATGTTAGATGCCTATGGACATCTTACACAAGTGCATTTAAAGCTTGAAAATTTGGAAGAAGGTTTTGAATGCGCTAAATTCCTTCTAACATTAAGTGACATTTTAAATAATTCAAAGGAAAAAATTACTGCTCTTTTATCAATTGGAAGAATATTTTCAAAAAAAGATGAGCATTTAATTGCAATTAAAATACTTTCAAAAGCTCGAAGGTTAGCTGAAAAAACTGATTCAAAGCGGGAGCTTGCACTTTGTTTTGGATATTTGGGTGAATGTCAACTAAAAATTAATCAACGCCAAAAAGCTTTAACAAATTTTGTTAAACAATTGAATTATTTCCCATATATAAATGATGCGGAAGACAAATGTGAAACAATTGCACATTTAATTGAAGAAAAAATTTTAACAAATGATGTCGTATGGTGTGCAAAATTATGCCGCCTTCAAGAAGATATTGCAAAAGAAGGACCCATTACATTACAGGTAAAAAGAAAAATAATTTGTAAATTTAAATATTTATTCTTTTCAGATGAAAGTTTTGCGCGATTCTGCATCAAAAATGCATTCCTTAGGTTGCTTGGATGAAACAACAAAATCCATGGAAAAAGCTTTAATGCTTTCAATCGAAAATGAACATCCGAATACTGTTACAATTTTGTTGGAATTATGTGAATATTATTGTGAAACACAACAATACCATAAAGCAATTTTGGCCTTAAAAGAATTTGCAGAACTACAAGATGGAATTTGTGGACCTGATGTCTTTTATCAGCTTTCAATAATGCTTCTTACTCAAAATAGAATTGATGAAAGCATTGAAAATTTAGAAAAATGTCAAACTTTTGATATGGTAACATTTTTGTTTTTCGTTAAAAAAAAAGAAACACATTTTGAAAAGAGTATAGAAAATAACAGATAAATATTTTAGGTCGACAATCGCTTCATGTACGCCCTTTCATTTGCATTTTACAGAAAAGAAGATTTTAAAAATGCATATTTTTGGTTAATGCAATACATTGAAGTAAATGTTGACGCCAAAAATATACAACAAGAAAAGCTACTTTGGGAGAGATGCTTGTTGGATTACTTGTGTGGCAACATAAATTCGGCTTTAAAAGAATTAAAATTGCTTGTCAGAACAAATGTTGAACGTTCGTTTTTTTGAATTCGTTAAATTAAATGTAACAGGAAAAACAAACTATTTTCTTTAGCAATGATACACTATTTGGATGCCTTCAACTTCTACACAGAATTAGAAGCTGATATGGAATCCTTTTTGTCATTGGATTGTCAAATACATTTTTGCATTGCTAAAAAAGATTATGATAAAGCAAATCATTATTTGAAATTTTACGCAGACACAAAATCAAGCTATTTATTTGAAAATATTGCTGTTAATTTATTGCTTAACAATTCTACAGTAAGCTAATTCTTATAAAAACAAATTCATTTTAGTCACATTTTAGACGATTTCTGTTGATGCTTCATTCTACAATTTTACCACAGAAGATTACAATCCTTGTTTTTTTAAACCATCAGCTTCTCAAATGTCAAAAGCTTTAGCAGTTATTTTAGCCATTTCTAATTACCCTACAGTAATCGAATCTCTTCGATGCGTTGAAGCTTTTCTATGGAAAGAAGCTTTTAACGAATTTACAAAAGCTGGAAAATCTTTTGACATTCCAGAGCCAACTTTTGAAGACATTAAAAATGCAACTGAAAATTTATTAACATTTTTTTACAATTTTTCCGTGGATGATATCTCCCTTATTTGGATTAAAGATAGTTATGGAAAAATTGAGATGTTTTATAACATTGAATCATTAGCAGAAAATTTATTGCCGAAATTTTACAATAATGTTATTAAAGAAGTTTTATTTAATTCAAAGATAAAGCAAATATCTGTGAAAAGTATTGATTTGTTCCTTCAAAATTGTAATATTTGTATCGGCTGCAATGAAGTTTATAAAGAAAATTATTTTTCATTATTAAATTTTTCAATTTCAAGTTTTCCTGATTTTCCAGAAGCATTAGCTTTGTTTGTGGATTCCAAAGATGTGAAACCAATCGAAAATGTGATAACCCTTCAAGCGACGTCTGAATTATCAAAACAAGAATTGTTTTCAAGGATTGCTCAAACAGCTGTTGTTTTTATGGATCTTGATGAAATTTCTGAAGAACTTTTGCATCCAAATGATTTATTTGAAACTGTAATGTCAACGCATTTATGCATTTTATGCACAAAAACTGCACCAAATAGAGCAGTTGAAATTTCGAAAAATATGATTTTAAATGGATGCCAATGGGTTGTCATTGTTGATGAAAACAAAAAGGCAAAAAACACTTTGCTCAATTTATTAGAAGGTGATCTGCCAAAGACAATCAGCATAGAAACTATCAAACAACTTTTTGCAAATGTGTATGCTACGTTTTATACAAAATTAAATTCAGAAAAATTCATTGAAGTTAGAGGTTTAAGTTGGATGGCTCGACGAATTATATGTGAAGAAGAATATTTAGATAGTTATTTAAAAACTGAAAAAGATTTTACACTTTATTCCTTTGAATTTGCTTTACATGAACGATTAAAGCAAATTTTAAGCTTACATAATGGTAATAAAAACTTATTACACTGATCTTACAGTAATAATTTTTTCTTTCAGATTCTATAACTGCAAATGATATTGCTGAAATAAAACACTTTAGTCATGAAACGTATCCTTATACTAAACTTAAGGAATACATTTATCGATACGATGATCAAGAAAATATTGCAAAGTTATTCCTTGATTTACTTCCTTTCCAAAACAGAATTACAAACAGAAATCTTGATTCAAATGAACTTTTTCAATTAATGAAAAGTTTTGAAATTCGGACAAAATGGAGGCGAAGAAAAAAAGGAAAATTATCAACAAGAGATTATTGCTCAGATGGAGAACGCTTTTCTGTTTTATCCGATAAAGAATTAACAGATTCTGAATCTGTTTCGGGTGCACGTGTTATTGGTTTTGATACCGAAGATGCTGAATATAAATATTAACAGCTTTTTTTGAAAAAAACTTTCATTTTACAATTTTTTCGTATGTATAATAATTACAATAAATTTTTATAACAAGATTATATCATTACCATTGCTGTCCGGGATATTGTTGACCAGCATAAGGTTGTTGGGGTTGTTGTTGTTGAGCTTGCATCGCAGGATTATAGGCTTGTTGAGGTTGTTGTTGAGAATATTGTTGGGGTTGTTGGGCTTGAGAAGGGGGATAATAAGGCTGTTGTTGTTGAATTCCAGGAGAATATTGTTGTTGTTGTTGTGAAGGCTGTTGGGTCATTTGATTGAAAGACTGTTGTTGTTGCTGTTGGTATTGTGGATTGGCAGAATAAGCTGGTTGATGTTGCATTTGTGCAGAAGGATTATATCCTTGATGGGGTGCTTGTGAACTTGTATTATATTGCTGATGAGACATACCTCCTCCCATAGGGCCTCCTTGTTGTGGTGGTCCAGCATATGTGTTCTAAAATAATATTTTGAAATAACTTAAATAGTTTAATAATAAACATCACATACTCCTCCTTGAATAGATGGATCAACGGGACGTGCAACATGTCGTCTTAAAGCTAAATTTGTTTTTCCAGAAGAAACTAATGCACTTGGTGGATCATTCCAACCTGGAGTTCCTCCAGTCAATTGTGGTTGGTACGACATTGTACTAAAATTCCACGTGTATTAATTCCACAATTAATTATATCAGTTTGTGATTCAAAAGATGATAAAGAAAAGCGCGTTAACAATCACTAAATAATACTGAAAAATAAGGACAATAAAAATTTAAAGGTAACTATGAAAGCAACGTAAAAAATTTAGTAAAAATATGCTGTCGAAAGATAGTGTTTTATGACTGACTGCCAACGACGCCACATGTTCACAATTTTTTCTTTTTTATAACAAAAGAGGGGATCAAAAAAATTGTCAGATAAACAGCTGCAGTAGTAGTTGCAATTGGAGTTTTCTCGAGAAAAAAAAAGTTTAGAAAAAAGGGTCATCTTTTATACCAGCTTTCTTTAACTAATGCAAAACGATTTATTTTTTAACAAAAACTAAATTTGATTTACTTGCTCAGTTTGAACGAAAGTGGTAAAAATATCTATGACAAAATACAGTTTTGCTTAATTCGTAGTTTATTTATTTAAAAAAACATTATTTTAATAATTTAGATTTTCTTTTAAGTTTTATTGCAAACTAGTTTTTTAATAGAGCCAAAATTTATTTTATTTTAAGATGCACAAATGAAAATTCTGATGAAGATGAATACAAATTTCATATGTTTTATTTGTTGTTTTTTTTATCATTTAAGAAAGTTATCAAATATTACACATTATTAAAAGTCAAACAAAAGATGTACAACAAAGAAATTACACATCATTTTCTTATTTTCCAACTGGTGGTTTTGCATCAGGTCCAACTGGAGGCTTACCAACTGGAGGCTTAACTTCAGGAGCAACTGGAGGCTTAACTTCAGGAGCAACTGGGGGTTTGACTTCAGGGGCAACTGGGGGTTTGACTTCAGGGGCAACTGGGGGTTTGACTTCAGGGGCAACTGGGGGTTTGACTTCAGGGGCAACTGGGGGCTTGGCGTTAGGTCCAATTGGAGGCTTGACTTCAGGGGCAACTGGTGGTTTTGCAACTGTGTCATTTGTGGCACTTGCACCTGGTCCATCTGGGGGTCCGGAAGGTCTTGCACCTGGTCCACCTGGGGGTCCGGAAGGTCTTGCACCTGGTCCACCTGGGGGTCCGGAAGGTCTTGCACCTGGTCCACCTGGGGGTCCGGAAGGTCTTGCACCTGGTCCACCTGGGGGTCCGGAAGGTCTTGCAGCTGGTAAACCAGAGGGTCTTCCTGCTGGCATTCCTCCGAAATCGGGTCCACCGAAATCGGGCCCACCAAAACCGGGCCAATCAAAATCTTCATCACTTTCAGAGCTGCTGCTGCTTCCAGAACTACTTTGAGAACTTTTAGAATTGGACCCTCGTGAATACCCATCATAACGATCTTCAGAATATTTTGGATAAGTTGGGACCTCAGGACGAGAAGGATAATTGGAATGGCCGTTGCCTAAAAATTTCCCTTGCTTAATTGTGACATTTTGATCAAAGAGATACCTCCATAATATCCATTGCCATAAGCAAAACCGCATAGCGCTGCGCTAAACGCCAAAACAAGTGTTAGATTTTTCATTTTGGAAAAAAACAGAAAATACAAAATAAATTCGTTTTTGCTGTGTATTTATATGAATCTTTTGTTGTGATTTTTCATTTTCTAAATGTTATTTAATTTTCTTAAGAAAGTTGTTGAAATCATATTTTTAATTAGTCAGTGCAGCAATTTTGTGTGTGATTTTTAATTGCCATGATGTGTAATTTGTGCTTTTAATATTTTCATTTGTCTATTTCCGATTCATGGTGTAAAGATCACGTTATTTTGTTCTAATTCTATTGTGTATTTTATTGTAATGATAAGCAATGGAAGCATTTTAAAGATTGCAAAATTTTTTTAAAAATGGGGGTGTCACAAAATGTTAAATTGTCATTTTTAAGATTTTTTTGGAAGCAATAAGGCACAGATAGTAATTTTTTGGCTGACACGCCTTTGATCTTTTTTCCGACAGTAGCAAAACATTGAAAGATTTTTTTAAATTTAGAAAGGGGCACATTTCTCTCGTACATGGAAGACAAAATTTGCATTTTTTGTTAATGTTTGTCATTTTAATAAAGTCAGAATAAATAACACTATTTTCAATCATACAGTCAGAAGATGAACTTTTTTTGCAACAAAATACTGTAATAATAGAATTGTCTTTTAAATTTTAATTGATACATTTTATTTAATAAAAGAATACAACAATTTGTACAAACATTTACCGTTAATGACACCCGTTTTTTAAAGAAAACATTATTAAACAACACTTGTAGCGTATTCAGGATTAAAATTATTTGATGTGATTTTTTTATCAGCAGATTCATTGCTTGATGATAAGCTGTAATTTGCTGAATCATCATGATGTCTTGTAATGCTTACAGTAGTAGATTTAATTGGCATTCGTAAAGGTGTTACACCAATTTTTGATGTTGAACCAGTTGATAAAGAACTTTTTGTCAATGTTTGAGTTCCATAAATATTTGGATTATGTGGTTCACTGCCTCCTCGAGTTTCATGATCAATTCGGCCATAACCTTGTGAAGAAGAAGTTCCATTGAAGCGAGCTGAAGCAATTGGAGAATTTGCAGTTGGTGTATGAGATGAAAAATTTCCTGCGCTTCCTTGACTTGTTGATGAAACAGGGGTGAAGCAACTATCTTGTTGACTACTGCTTGCAGATATTGTTGGCTATAATGGGTTCTGTTTTGGATTTTTAAGTATATTTTTAAGTAAAAATAATTACCTTATAAATAACATTTGTTTGTTGTGGCTGTGAATTTAATCCTGTTGGAGGAAGTCTGGCATTCATTTGTGGTCGATTTTGATTTGAAGTATTGAAGGATGAAAGATTTCCTAATCTTTGATAAGTTAGATCTCTGAAATTGTGTTCATTATTAAAATGAAATACAAAAAAATACAGTATACCGAGGGGTGTTGTTTAATTTTTTGTCATTCAATAAAGGGCTTGCTTTAACTGAACCAATTCCATTCTCTGTATTTCCATTGTGAAGAGGTTCAGATGATTGTCTTTGTTGCTAAAAAACGTATTTGGTTAGTTTCATTAACTTTTAATGTAAATTTACCGATGCATATGTGCCATAAATTGGATTTGTTGGAGTTTGAGGTGGCATATAATGTAAATTTTGTGGAGTTCTGGCATATGTTGAATACAAGGCATTGCTACCATATGTTATACTTTCAATGTTATCACCTCTATTTTGTGATCCACGACGTTGAATTGCATTTGGAGTGTTAATTAAAGCTGCATTTTTATTTATTGATGCATAAGATTCAGGATGATGTGGTGGTCGGCCTAAGGTTGCTGTTTGCAAATTAATTGATCTCATTCCAGGGCCATATTGACTTCGTTGAATTGTTCCAAAATTTTGCATCATTGGATCATCAGCATAATTAACCATTGAAGGTGGGGGCTGAGGCGGAAGTCCACGTAATGAACGATTTGGGTGATGATATGTAAGAATTGTGGGCGATTGATTACCAATTAATGGAGTATTTCCAGATGACTGTCGACGCACTGATGGCCCTAAAAGTCTTGTCATTTCCGGTGTGCCTTTTCCATCTTCGACAATTGCCTTTCTAAAAAAATTGCTTCATTAATTTTTTTTATTACAAAAGAAATATTTTTTTCTTGCCTTGTTGTTGGTGATTGATTTGCTCGAAGCCAGTAAACTTCATCATGTGTGTTGGTTTTAAGGGCATGTCTCATAAGTGATTGCTTTGCTAGAGGGTCGTCCGTAACATACATCTATAAATGTCATTAGTCATTATTTTTTTCGAAAAAAAGAAAAGAAAGCATTTTCGTACATGGTCTCCTTGCATCATTATTAATGCATTTTTAAGCTCCGATGGTGCTTTCCCGGCAATTGTTCCAAAACCAAGTTTATGAGCACTCTAAAAATTTGACATTAGCTCTCATTTTCAAATATAAGAGAAATCAAACCTGAACATTCAAAAATTCTTGAACACGATAAAGAATTTTAAAATCCCAATATCTTTTAAAAGTAAATCCCAGCCAAAAAATTATCCATGAAAAGAGATATGCCGCATTAACGGCGAAGCAAGTAAGCAGAAGGGGCTTTTGATCATGTTCATAAAAGGTTATTGTAGCAAAAATTGCAGGACCTTTTACAGCTGCCATAACAACTAAATACAATGTTGCAATAAGATTTGGGCCATATCCACTGCAACATAATTCATTGACAGGATCTTCACCCCGCGGTCGCCGAATTTCTCCATAGTCATCAGCAACAGCATTTTGGGCTCTTTCACGATTTTTATTTTGTAATGATTTAACAGCAACCTTTAAAGAAAAAATAGTTCAATATTTTTAATGTTTAATCTTTTGTCTTTTTGCGTTTTTTTCACTTACAAAGTATTTTTGGTAACCATAAGAATAAAGGATAATTGGTCCCATATGCATTAAAACAATTGTAACCAAATATTCCACAATTACGGAAACAGGATGAAAAACTATTGGAATATTCCAAGCAGACAAATGGCCTCCTGAAAATTGCTTTTTGTCAGCAGAAACAAAAGAAAAGTTTTTTTAAAACAAAAAAAAGAATGTTTTGCAAAAAATGTGCCGACAGTTGACCTCCCTTTTTTCTTTTGCTTCCCATGCTGGATAATTAATAAAATTTCATAACTCATGGGAATTTGGTGCCAACTATGGTCATATTTTTTTGCATAACTTATATTTTTTTGAGAAGAAAAAAGAGAATAGAAAAGAAAAAGAAGCATACCAAGTCCAATTGGGCGAATACTGTGATGATTTGTTTCTTGAATTCGAAAAAGGATACAAAATTCAAGATATGTAAAAATGAAATCAGCAATGTAAAAGATAAAATGAAATGAAAACCATAAACTAAATGCTTTGTTAACTCTCCAAAATACTGCAGGATATGCACAGGAAAAGGCAATCAAAGCAATGAAGAAATTCACAAATTCCAATGGAATTCCAAAAAGTCGAGCATGCATTAAAACTGAAAAAATAAATTTTCATGTTAAACTTAAAATTCTTTTTTTAAATGTACCTGGAAGGATATTTGGAGCTAATGGTGAACCAGCTAATTCATCCGTTGTTAAACGAAAACTTTGTAATCTTGTATCACCCATTGGTAAATTGGTTGCTAATTGACGAGCTCTTTGATACAAAAAATCCAATTCCGTATTTAAAAAATCTCCTAAAAAAAGTACTGTGGATGTTTTTTTCGTAAAATTTGTTTATTCAATTTTTCCATGCTATTTTCAATTTTTTGTTGCAGTAATTTGACTCAAATTTGGAAACTTCAAAAGTTAGACAAGCATTTATTCTTCCTTTTATTTTTGCATTTTTAGAACGTTGCTCCTCTTAATCCGTTGATCCCTGTATTTTCAAAGAAGAAAAAATACGAAGAAAACAAAACCAATGCCTCTTAAGCCTTTTGGTAAAAAGAAGAAGAATGCAATGCAGAAGAAAAAAAGAAGTTGGTTGCCAGTTATTATGAAATGGGTTCCTTTCCTTCCATATTTACATAAATTCCAATTTTGGCACTTTTTTTGCTTTGCGCATAAAGAAAAAAAAGTCATCAATGGCGGGCCAATACCACCAATGTTTGAAAAGGGCAAAAAGAAGTTTTCATTAAAAACTTTAATTTATAAAACTTTTAGCAAAATAATTTAAAGTGACAAGCTGCAAATTTTTTTTCAACAAAATTTTAATCATTTTTTTGCATTTTTGTTTTTGTTTGCTTTTTTCATGTTTTAAAAATTACATGAAAAAACAACTTTCATATTTTTCTTTGTGTTAATGCTGCTGCCGACAAATGATAAACCTTCGTTTTTTTTGTCGAAGAGTACTTTTTTTTATTATTTCAAAGCTGCTTTTTCATTGTCTATCTTCTACTTTTCTTCTTCTTCCTTTAAAGTGGTCCTTCTGCTTCTTTAAAAAAAGAGAAGATTTACGGGAAGAAAAAAAAGTGCATGGCTCTTTTTCGGCGATTAAAAAAATAAAACAAAAGGCTTTCTTTTGGAGCAGTCGCGGAAACTAAGCACCAGAAGATAACACACATATTAGCATAAAAAATTAATGGTCAATTGTAAAAAATTTTTTCAATGATTGTTTTTTGTATGTATCTTTAAAAAGTTGCATCTTTTTGTTTTCTAGGTAATCATACATAAAATACTAACCTGAATTAATAAAACCAAAGCGATACAATTGTGCGAGCATAACTTGTTGAGCAAACAGCTGGCAAATTGCAAGAATAACGTGAATTGTTTGGGGAAGTGGAGGTCCATGTAGCCATAAAGATTTGAAAAAGCGAAGACAGCATGCTGTAAAAAGAATAAAAGAGAGATATATAAACAAAAATGAAAGGGCCAAGGGTCAACAACAATTACTTACAATTTCGACTTGTGCCTGTAATCTCTAAGATTCTTTCGGTCCGAGCACTAAGTTGATCATTATCTCCAGCCAAATTTCCTGACTTGAAGACCCCAAATGCAACAAATAATAAACAAAGCGGTATACAAGCAGCATAAAGAAAAATATAAGTTGTAAGCCATGTATGCGGATATGCACCATGTGGCCATTTCATATCCGTATAAAGTCGGTATCTTTCAAATCCAAGATAAAGAAGATAGATTTGTATTAAAAGGAATATTATCGTATACCATATTGACCAAAGGCTATTAAGCCTTGCTCGAAACACACAGCCCATGTTGTTGCTGTGTTATTTAAAAACTTGATTTTTTAAAAGCATTAGCTGTCAGCAAATACAAAAAAGAAGAATAAGACTTGATGAACCGGAAGGAAGACTGAAAGCAACAAAAAAATTAAAATAAAAGTTTCCTGAATGAATGAACTCTTATTATTATTTGGACAGGTGTAAGTAACGACGCGCTCGTTGGGGGGCTATTGTTCTCTTTCTCTCTCTTTTCATTGATGACCACAAAAACATGATCCGTTCATTCTCAATTCTTTTTTGCATGAAATCTATCATTTATAGGGGGCATTTAAAAAGGGATGGAATCAATAATAATATACTTAGAGGAAAAACAATTTTCTGCCCTACCAGCTAATTGGATCAAGGATGTCATTTGCGCGGGTGGCAATGAAAGTAGTAGGAAAAAAATGCTCATTTCAGAGTTGACCCTGTCAAAAGTGCACAAATGCATTTTCATTGTATGAGCTTCTTCTTCTTCTTGTTGAAATGAGGGCTATCCAATTTTGGAAGATAGTCAAGTAAAAAAACGAAACAACGGTTAACGCAGTTACTCTGTTTTTAACAAAAAAACGGCATCAAATTGCATGCCTGTAAAGTCATTTTTATGTTGGAAAACATAAAAGTGCCGTTTATTTTGCTTAAAGCGGCTTGGCACAAAAAACTTTGCTGACATAAAAAAGGAGGGAATATTTTAAGTATTATTATCAATGGCATAAACGTTCATTCTCTCTCTCTTTTTTTGAGAGAAAGAAGCAGCTTTAAAATTTTGACAAAAAAAACAAAAAATAAACATTTAAAATTAAACCCCCTAAATTCTGTTTTTTTATTTTTTGCACAAAAAAATATTTGACAGTAAATATTTACAGGTTTACTTTTAGAAAGTTGGTTTTTTTTTCAGGAAAAGCGAAGAATTTTTAAAGAGCATTAGAAAAATGAGATGTTTTAAGGACAAGCAGCAATGAACGCTGGACATTGAAAGAAAAAAGGTCGAGAAATGAGAGGCGCGGGAGAAAAGCGGCTGTTAGCCCCGCTGGCAGTTAGTTTAGTTTCTTTCTCTCCTTTATTTTCTTTGTTGGCGTGCGTTATATGCCCTTATAGATAGATGGTGTCCTTCTGGCTTAATGCCAGCACTGGACTCCAAAAACGTTTGCCGTTGTATAACGCCCGCCCTTCTTCGATAATAATAAAAAAAAAGTGAAAGCGTATGCGCGCAGCCAAAAGAAATTCTCTTTCTCTTGCTTGAATCTATTTTTTTTCTTGCTTTTTTCTTCTTCAAAAATACTTGGGTTTTTAAAGGGTGGAGTCTGGGTCCTGCTAACACATGTTCATAAAGTGGTCAGTTGCGCGTACCAAAAGAAAAGCGATAAAGGCATGACCCCCTACTGCCTTCTTCTTCTTCTTCTTCATTTTTTTAACACAAGAAGATGAAGAAGGGGGGAGAATGGAGAAGAGTCATCATTGTTTATAAATGGCACACATACAGAGATTGACAATTAATGACCTAAGGGGAAATAGCACGCACTATTGCGTGTTATTCAAAGTTCTACAAGTTTTTTCAAGTAATGAAAGAGAAGGCAAGAAAAAAGTTTTTAGTTACGCTTCTTATTTACTTTTTACAAGGTTGACATTTTGCATTATAGTATTAGCAAAAAAAACAGAAATGAGAAAAAAATACTGATCGACTAAATTTTTTAAAGAAGAAGTAATGGAAAAGAAAGAACCAAAAAAAACTTTTGATTTCTTGATTAAAGCAGCAGAAAAAAAGACGTTTAAATTTATAAAAATGTAACAATCAATTTGATTGAAAAATGGAATAGAAATAAAACTGGACATTTTCCAAAATGCTTTTGGTAGTTTAGTAGTAGTAACAGCAGCTGTGAGTGACACATCGAAGAAGACTATCAAGCTTTTTCAATGCAATATATCCCTTCCCCGGTGTTCTTCTTTTTGCTTCTTGCAATGTTTCATTTTAAAAAAGGTTGAAAAACTTTTTATTTTCTGTTATGGACTACGAGGACATTGCAGTAAAAAAAAAGAATGTTTTAAAAACGACAACAATGATGATGCCAAGATCGTAGCTAATTAGGGAATGTCGTATTTGCCAGAGGGGGAAAGAAGAAAAAATAATAAGAAGGATGGAAACTAAAATAAGACTAGTTAGTTACTTTTTTGCTGCAAAATGAGAAAGGGAAAAAAAGGAAATTTAAGTTTTTTTTCGAAACAAAGTATGCATATAGAAAGTGTTGTCTCTCACAGTAGCTAACTTTTGCAGTTTAGTTAGTTAATTTAACCAAAAAGTAATTTTTTCAGTTTTTCATTTATTTTTTAGCAGTAAACAGAAACCTAATGTAAAACAAAAGAATATTTTTATTTAATTAATAACAAAATTTATCTCTATGGAAACTTCCAACTGGTGCCGTTAATGGTGGTGATAGAGGAAGATCACGTTGAATACTAAAAGCCGTAAAATCTCTTGATGCTCGCGTGCTTCGACGTGAAGAATTAAAATAACATTTTTCTTTCGGCTTCGGCGAGCGCGTATGTATTGTTGTTCCTGTCTCTTGTCGATATGAATAGCGTTCTTTTTTACGCACTTGGACAACTGAAAAAAAGAGAATAAAACTTTGTTTTTTTTCTTTTCAATCTTTGAAAAAGATTACGTAAATCTTCAAGTCCTGGAATAACTTTTGATTTTTCTCCCGGTGTCGGATATCGTTGAAAATACATTTGTGTTTGTAAGTAAACACAAAGTTGCGCAGGTAAAAAGCTTAAAGCTGCTGCCATAAATGAATATCCATATCGATAACTAAATGCTGAAGGCTCTCCAGCTGCATTTGGTTTCATTCTTGGTGCCATTTCATCATCCACAACACAAACAAATTGCAAAACTGACATTGAAACAGTTAACCCACCAATAACATAAAAAATTGCAGAAATTACACTCCGACTATCTTTTTTAAAATAACCAAATATTGCAAAAAAGAATGCAATAAAGCAAAGAAATGCTCCAATAATATGCATTAAAGTTGGAACTCCAAGTCGAATTAAAATTCCAACTGTTGCAAAACTAAAATCTGTTAAATCATTTCCTGTATAAATTGGATTCCATTGACATTGTTCTGTTTGTTGATCTCTCTGTTCTAAAAAAAGCATTTATTTCTTTGTTTTTGTTCCCATTTTTCAATAAAAAAGTATATGTTACTTAAAATAGGTTCAATTTCAGCTGAGACATTTTCGACAAAAGAGCGGCAAACTTTAAAATGCCCAGCTGTGTAACGAAATGGTGCCTCCTACAAGTGTTCAAGTACATAAAAAAAGAAATATTTTAAAAAATATGGTTACCAGCTGATCTCCTTTGTCATTTGTAAGATTTATTGGTCGCGGTTCAGTAACATATAACCAATTTTGTGTTATTATTGGAACAATCTGCATTACCATTACCGTAAAGCCAATATAAAGATTTGTTAAAAACATTGAATTTTCTGTGCATTTACTTTTAATAAAAAACTTAAAAAGCCAAGATAATGAATGAATATAATATTAGTAAAAAGCTTACATTAAATAGCCGCTTTTTGCAAGTCTTTTTAGGTGGCGCATAAATATCAGGTTTGTAATTCTTTGCAGGACTAAAATATTTGCATTTGAATCTTTACTGAATTTAAAATTATACCTATCCATATCATAAAAATCAATAACCCCAAAATCCATGATTTTGTAATACGTTTATTGAAAATGTCAAAAACAATTTGTACAACAACGAAAAAAAAAGAAGCCTTCGGTAAAATAGCAACTTTTTAAAAGCTATGATGCCTTTCATTGACGGATGCCATCAACTACTTTAAGTCTCCGCCTTGAAAGTTGAAAGAAAAAAACATGAGCGGGTGAGTTACTCAAATTTTTTTTTAAATTAGCAAACTCCACGAAAGCTAATTGAATTTTTCACCGAGCAGTTGTATGTGTGGGTGAAAAAAGAACTTATAAACGGTTTCCAGAATGTTTCCAAAAATGTGTCCTCCAAATTCTATTTTTATGTTTTTTAAAAGAAGGAAAAGTTTATTGTGAATAAAAGCTTTTTTTATTGGTATTCGTCACTTTACTCTGTTACAACTACGACAACATCGAAAATTTATAATATTTGATCATTCAAAGTTTTTACATGCTAAAGTTGAAGAATCAAGGCGTAACAGATCAACGGCATTTTTCCAAAGTAATTGATCCTAAAATCATCGTATTTACCCTCTAACTATTCCTTTCGTTTCGAAAACCAACCTTGTCTTCTTTTGTAAAATCTTCATATTCAACAATTACTTTTCCAGGTTGTAATTCTCCCAAAGGAAATGGATAATCTGTTCCAAGAACAATCTTATCTTTTCCAACAACTTCAATCAATAATCTCAAAGCATTTGGATCATGTACCAAAGAATCAGTCCAAAATTTTCCATGAAATTCTGTTGGATTTGTTTGACAACTTGTTGCACAAAGATCAGGACGAACTTTAAAGCCGTGTGAAACTCTTCCGCTTATTTGAGGATAAGCTCCACCGCCATGAGCAAAGCATAATTTCAATTTTGGAAATCTTTCCAAAATCCCGCCCATTAAAATACAACAAATTGCTTGGGCCGTCTCGGATGGCATTCCAACAAGCCATGGCATCCAATAATTAGACAATCTTCCATCCCAATTATGCATATCCCATGGATGAATAAAAATGCAAACATCCAAATTTTCAGCTTCTTTGTAAAATGGATAAAAATCGGGATGATCCAAATTTTTACCATTAATATTAGATCCTATTTCAAAGCCCGTCATTCCTAATTCACTTACGCATCTATTCATTTCTTTGATGGCAAGCTCCATTGAATTCATGGGTAATGTCCCAAGGGGAATTTGACGATTAGGATATTTTCGACATTCATTATATAAATCGTCATTGAGAAAACGAGAAATTATTTCGGTATGCTCTGGTTTTGCCCAATAACTAAACATTACGGGTACGGTAGAAACCGCTTGGACACTGACATGACTTTTGTCCATTTCTCGAATTCGAGCTTCAGTATCGTAACAATTTTTCTGGACAACTCGAAATAATTTTCCATCTTTCATCATATTTGCAGTGCCATCTGGATTATTTGTATGATTTAGAGTTAAAAATCCACCGTAACCAAATTTCTAAAATTATTGTTACCAAAAATAAAAAGATTTTTTGATGCATACTTTTTCAAAATCTGGGATATCTCGGGGCAATGCATGAGCATGAATATCAATTTTTCTATCTTTTGAAGCTTAAAAAAATAAAGAATTTTAGTGAATACAAAAACCGAAAACAAACCTGAAGAAAACATTGCAACACTACAATATTAAACTGACAAGGAAAAGTTACACTAAACCTTTAAATTTTCTTTTGAATGTGTCTGTTTTCTCTTTTGTCTTTTTCTTCCCCCAATCAATGCAATTAACCAACCACAAGGTCAAATATCATTAATAATGATAAATTATATATCTCTCTTTTTATTTAAAAAAACAATAATAAAAACAAACAAAAATGCAAAATTTTATAAATTTAAGCAAAAAAATATGCAAATTTCTTTTTTTTAATTAGTCATATTCGTCATCTTCTTTGGATCTGAATTTGTTTGCAATCCATGCAACTTTATTTACAACTTCTTCCTGTGCTAAATTAAAGCACATAGCAAGTAGGGCCATGCCAAAAAGTAAATAAACACTGGTGATAACAAGTTTCTCTTGGGCTTCTTTATCATTTCCTACAGAAGCACCTGGAAATTTATCACCAAATCCTAAAAGAATAATTTTTATTATTTTTGTCTGAAAATAATGTAAATCTTTACCAATTGTTGTTAAAGATATGAAACAAAAATAAAAACTATCGAGGAAAGTCCAACCTTCCCATAAACAAAATAATATTGAGCCTGCAACAAGATAAGCAATCATTGTTAACAAAACAAGTGATAATGGAACTGATATGCGCTGTAATTGTGCTTCAACGCTTTCTTTAACTTCTAATTGATCCAGATGAACTCGAGCAGCAAGAAGTTCATGGACATCACTTGCCGCGGCAGCTGGAACTCCCAAAGATTCAAGGGAACAATCATCTCGAACGCCTGGTCCAAGACGGCCCGAACCCATGTCTACAAATCGAATATTAAAGATACCTAATTTTTGCAAAATAATTTCTTACATGATCTATTAGTTGATGCTCGAGTTAATTTTGCGACTAATGAATTGGCTCGACGAATTTTTGCTGCTCTTCTCTTTTTATGCCATAAAATAAGTTTATATTTCAACCTTATCGATCTTGCATATAAAAATCTTAAAACTTGAATAATTAGAATTTATGCAAGACATTGAAATAAAAATGAACCTGAAGATTTTTGCCATAACATCACCAATATTTGTTAAAAATAAAAGCATTAATGGAATTCCAATAATTGCAAAAACGATTGTTAAAGTTTTTCCAAAATATGTTTTTGCGGCAGTATTACCGTAACCAATTGTCGTGATTACAGTTAATGAATAAAGAAATGCGCCTGTAAATGTCCATTGCGCCGAAACATCCAATTCTTTTCCATCGTACCCGCGTCGAATTGCCCACATGCATTTCTTTTGAAATTTTTTTATCTGTAAAAATTTTTAAATTTTTAAAAGCAGTATTATTTACAAAAATGTACCTGTGCATAAACAGTTCTCTCCCATTGTGCTCGATCAAGTTTATTTACTGTAAATGTTGTATTCCATGCAACATTTACAGCATCATGTCGAGCTCGGGTAACTTCACTTTGAATTTCTCTTTCATGCGGACTTTCAACAGCTCGAAAAATAATTGCTCCACCAAGTGCATATCCTATCACCTGAAAAAAAAACAGAATAATAAATAATATTAGATAATTATTTATTTTAATTTTTACCAGTGCACAAAGTCCAACATGTGAAAAGAAGAATGCAATAATACGTTTAACTAAATTGACGACTCGTGTAACTTTAGAGCGTCGATGTCGTCGACCCATTTATCCGTCTAAAATTTCTTAATTCAAAAAAAAAACAAATTACTGTAAGTATTTCGAATTCAAAATCAAATATTTTTAGTTCTTCTTAATAAAACAGAAGATTGATTTTATTTTACATTTTTTTTCGAAAAATGCTAATCTATAAAGTTTCGTTGATTTTTGAAAAATAGCTTCGCCGCGATAATTTCTTTTTAAGCGTTTTTTTGTTTAAAAAACTCGTCGAAAAGAAGCCGACAAATACGTACTTTCTTCTTCACGAGAAATAGTCTCAAGGGCGCCACAATTCCTTCTTAAAATGCTAAAACTTTTAAAAATGCCCAAAATTTTTGTGTTCGCTTGTTTCTGAAATTTTCAAGCTTGAACTCAGAGTTTTAATTAAACTTCACTGTTTAACTTAAAGACTTCTGATTAAATTTATTTTAAAATAATCTCATGATGTACATACCGTATCCACCTTAAAATAATCTGCATTCACTTTTGATTTTTCAAAAAAACCGTACAAATATTTTTACATCAAATACTTTTAGTTGTTAATGTTGCCTTTTGGATTGAGCAGAAAAAAAGATAAAAAAAGGGGGCTTCTTTAATATGCTGCTATAGTGCAAAAAAAGAACAACAAAAAACGTCGCTTCATGTTCACAAAAAAAACTAAGTCACAGCTTTAAAAAATCGAAACAAACAATTCTAACGCCCCCTCGGGATCTGAACTCATATAACTCTTTTTTTTCTCCTCCTCAAATATAGTCCACCCGTCTATTTTTTATGTCATACAGTGGCATAAAATAAAACGTGTCCAAGGAAAAAAATTTTTTCTTCGACAAACAATGGACATCAAAATAAATGTTGCTTTTAAAAAGAAGAAGATAAACTTGTATCCGCTATTTTTTACCTTTTTTAAATTTCAGAATTGTAAAATGCTGTTTTTTTGTGTTGTCATAAAAATACAAAAACTTACTTTGAAGGCACAATTATGAAACAAAATGGCAGTGACAGAATACTGTCAACCTTTTTACAATTACATTAACAAGATGCTCAAAGTTTAAAGTCATTAGACAAAGTAAAATACAGAAGAAATGATAAAATTTTTATGTAATTAAATTATACAGCGAGATTACGTAAATATGATAACAAAATTGTATTAAATTTTTTTGGGTATCAAAAGATACTTAAATCTCTAAACTCAATAAAGTTTTTTGAGAAAGAAGAATGGAAAAAAGGAAGAAGAAGAAAAGAGATGCAAAAGAATGGAAGACTAAGAAAGAGCCGCTTCACAAAAGCTAAAGCACTTGCATACATTGATTTGACCTTGTAGCATTTTGACATGAAAGATGCTTTTTTTATTCTTCTTCTTTAGACTAAACAAAACATGCAAGCAAGAAGCTCCTCCAAACATTTTCTTCTTCTTCTTCATGGCAATAGATTCAAAGAAGGAGGAAACATCGGGGCATTACTGACACTAAAATTCAGAACCGCTATTGCTTACATTTTTAGTTTTTTTTCTTCAGATGCGGCTTCAAAATCCTTCGAGGGTACAAAGACATGGGAATTTCCCTTTTAACAAGATAGAGTGAAAAAGTGTATATCAGCAGCAGAAAAAAAGAAAACAAAAATGTCTGACATCTGAAAGGAAGTTTATCCGCTTTTCTTCCATTTATAAAGTAATTCAAATATTTTAATTGAATGTCAGATTTGTTACTCAACTTTTTGATGAGTTCATTTGGATAAAATTTTAAAACGCATTTGATATCCTATCGTCCAAGGATAATGAGTAACGAGTTTAAATTTACATTAGTATACTGTAAAATTATTATAAAAATTGCATACAAAACTTTAAATCAATTTTAAAAATTTAAAATATTTATTAGCACATCTTAAAACATTATGTATAATCAAAGCTCAATTTATTTGTTAATACAAAAAATCAATTATTTACAGATGCATAAAAAATCAACCCAGAGAAATAATTCATAATACTCGTTACATCGCATCAAAATGAAATCGGTGTAATTGGGCCTGCCTTTCTTTACGATCTTGTTGACGTTCACGATAATGCAAGAATACAATAAGAATTATCAAAATGACACACACCGAAAATAAGACAGCAACACTTTGTATAATTAATTGACTAGGAGTTAAATAAAGCCGACTTTGCCAATGTGTATCAGCACCTTCAGGTGGTACAACAATTATACGAGAATTTGGAACTATTTGTTTCAAAACAGAATGTTGATTTGAGGATTGATCAGGTAACCGTGGACTACCAAGTTTCACTTCATCAATAAAATTTGGAGAACGTCCAAGACCAAATAATAAAAATGGACTATGAAGAGCACGTTGAGATGTTTGAGGAAGTTGACATTGAGCAGACATTCGAGTATTACCATATGAATCAGGCATTGAAAAATAAGCACAAGCACCATGCCATGAAATACCACTTCCTTAAAAAAATTAATTAACAACATATAAAAAGATGAATAAAAACATACCAATTTCATTAGGGTTAGAATTTTTACAGTTACGGGTACAAACATTGGTAAATATTTGAACCTTTAAAAATGTTGTGTCACCTTTGTCATCACAACGTATAAAATTAAATTTGAGTTTTGATGAAAGTAAATCAATGTATTCAACCAAAATATCAAGGGTACCATCTTCTTTTAAATCAAAAAATGCAGTCATTTTGATTCTTCCTTGAGCCATTTCAGCTGGAATAACAAGTTGAGGGACTTTTGAAGATACCATCATTTCAAACTTTCTAAAAAGCTTGTATTACAACAAAACAATACATATTGGTTCACCAATACTAACCTGGAAAAGTTTAGATTCCCACTATATTCAACATTTTCAAAGATTACTGGCATATTAGAATTTCCTTTGCTGACAGTGGCAATCAAATCAGGATACCCATCAAGAGTAAAATCTCCGACTCTAAAGACCGGGCCGCCTTCTTTTTCAACAACCAGTTGAGCATCTTTTAAATCAATTTGGAAGTAAACCCATCCTTTCTTTTCAGAGTATATCAATATGTATTCAACAATGTTGCAGTCTTGATTTCGGCAAACTGGGATAAGTAAATCAATTGAACCATCGGCATCAAAATCAGCAACAACACCACTCCCGAAGTAATCAAACTTGACTCCACTAACAGGAATATCAGGGATAGTACGCAATCTTTCCCAATAGCCATTACCAAGATCTCTTAATTTCCATGCTTCAAAGTGGGGAACTTCAGGGTTATTAGGAGATTCAAGAGCAAAAATAATTTCAGAACTTAAATCACCATTCAAATCAGCAAAAATATGAGGAAAGTTTTTAAAAGGCTTTTGAAGAGATGATTCATGACCGGGAAAAGATACATTGGCACAAGATATTTCCATTTTTGTAATATTTCGATCACCACGAAGACAGAAAAATGATTTATCATCATCATTTAAAAAGCCAACAAGATCGGCAATACCATCACCATTTATATCAACAACGGTTGGAGGTTGTGCAAGATTAAAATGAAGCTGATGAGGAACAAATACCGTTCCATCATTAAGATATATATCACTCCTCAAAGATAAATCCAAGTGATCCTAAAAACACATATTAATCCAACATATTAGCTACTGATATACTTACATATGTAACCATAATATCAGGTAATGCATCACCATTAAAGTCAGCAACAGCACAAATTGCAGAACCTGAGCCTGGTCTTAGCTTAATTGGAGGAAATTTACTTGGAGTGAATTTGCCATTTTCAGATTGTATCAAAACTGTCAAAACCTTTGATGATTGACTTTGCACAATGAGATCAGTATATCTATCTTTGTTCATATCACCAAATCCGCAAATTTGTCCATCTTGTGGCTTCATAACTTCTTCGTCAACAATTGGTATTGTTACTGCACCAACATTATGTATGAATAATAAAAATAACCCGTAAAAAAGAAAGAGCCATGACCACTGAGTTTTCATATTGAAGAATCACCTTACATGCTATTATTAAAAAATAATAATAAAAACAAGCCTGAAAAAAACAAACAATTTAATCAAAGAAATAAACATGAAAGATGATAAACAAAATTAATAAATTTGCAAAAATCGATTTAAAAATGTGGATCATAACAGTTAACACGAAGTCAATCAACAAAAAAATGACGTAAAAACAAAAATATTTATGAATCACTATTTTTTTAACACAAAAGCGATGAGGTTTCGAATGCTTAAAAACGTGTGGCAGCATTGAAGAAAAAATGAAATCAAAAAAAAACATGATCCAATGAAAGCAAACATTTCGCCAACAAATGCGCACAAAGCAAGGTTTTAAAATCTTTTGAATGTTCAAAAAGTTATGTGCAAAATAATTTTTAAAAAAACATTGTTAATTTTAAATTGTGGGAATAGAACAAAACGAATAATAAAAAATTCAGTATTCTTGTAAATAATATGTTGGTACGAAAGAGGAGTTTATAATAAAACTAGAAAAAGGATCGTTAACTTTTTCAATAAAAATAGCATTGGATCTTTATGGAATATTGCAGCAACAATTAATTAAATAAAAACAAATGAGTCCGCCAGATATCCATATATCGGCACTTCTTTATCCTACTCACTTTGTTATTGATAAAATTTTAATGATGATAGATAATGAATGGATAATACAAAATTTTTGTTTTAAAAAAGATAGCAAAATGACTATTACACTTTGTTATGCAAAACGAATTCACTGATACACGGATCAAACTCAGAACAAGGGAAACATCAAATAAATAACTGAAAAATACGAGAGCTAAAACTTCAAATAATAAAAAAAACTTCGAGGTAAAAAAAGAAAGTTGTTGCGAAATTAAAAATGTTGAACAAAGGTTCTTTCAACGAATGTTTCTTTCCACTGATACAAAGAATAAATAAAAAAAGTGATGTCTCATTTTAGTAATCTTCTGTGTAATATTTTTAACAATTTTCTTCTATCGTTTATTTTTGTTTATCTTTCAGCATAAATATTATTGTTTGTTTGTGTTTATCATAGTTTAATGTAGTTAGTTTATTCAAAAAATATATTTCTTTGTATTTTTGAATGTACATACTTATATATCTGTTAAAATAATATTGTAGTGCAATTGCATCATTCTTATATAACATAAATGTATTGTTCTTTTCGTTGTTTACTTAGTTCTTGTAATAATTTATGTATATCAGCTTACCAGTTAAAATATAATATATTCTTTTTCTGTGTGTTTTTCTTTTGGTTGTCCTCCTCATTTCGATTTTCATCAGTTTTTGCGGAATCGGCTTTTCTTTAACTGATTTTCTTCCCCAATTCAAGCATTAATTTTTTATGATGTCTCAGGATCGTGAAAACGTTACATGTGTCGTTTTTTTAAATAAAATCGTGTTTTGTGTAATTAATTGTTTAGTAATTTGAATGTTTTGTTTCATATCAAATTTAAAAAGGTACTTTAGATCAGACATGGCATCCCTTGAAGTTAATGATAAAATTACATCTACACAAGAAGTAAAATCACTTGTTTCTGATGTTCCAGGTCAATTACGTCGTGTTACAGTAAAAGTAAGCATTTAAACAATAAACTTTCTGTATATATATGTACAATAAATTTTAGATCGCTATGGAATTCGAAAACTCAAAACTTCCTTATATCGCATCATACGATAATCTTTCGGCAGATTTCATCCCGAAATTGGTGAGTTTTTTTTACAAAATATTGGAGTTGTTATGATTCGTATATTTTAGTTGAAGTTAATGGCTGAAGAAACACCAACTAAAATTAAAGTTGCAAAGGTTTGTTTAAACGAAACTTGTTATGATATGTTATGATTAACTTTTTAGCGAGCTGTTGATACCGTAGCTCCTCGTGTTGACAAAACAATTAATTTTCCTAATGAAAGAAATGATAGTAATGAAATTATTTCGCCAGAAAATTCTGCACCTCTTGATGATGATGTTAATAAAACGGTTCAAGATCAATTTGTTAGTCCTGATTCTTCGGTTAAAAGCAGCGATGATAATGAAAGCGAAGAAAAAACAGAAGATGCTGCTCGAAATAGTCAACCTCGCTGGACTGGTACATTAAGATTGATCCCTGCTCCAAGAAAAGATCCTCCTCCTCCTCCTCAAAAGGTAAATTCTTATATTAATAAAAAGAAGCTAATAAAATTATAAGTGTATGCTTTTTGTAAAAAATACTTTTGTTTATTGTGTTTTCGGATTACTTACCCTTTTTTAAAGTTTTAAAGAATATTTTGACCAATTGGCCCTATAAAACTGTCGGAATTATAATATTAGGCTTAATTTTTAGGATTCTGAAACAATATTCTATCCACCTAAAATAACTGAAAAAGTCAATGTCAGTGATATTTTTGATAGATCTAGCGATGATGACTCAGATGATACGGTTGTGTTTTTCTTCATATTGACTGTATTACGTGCCTTCTTATTTTTAGGAATACTCTGATGATCGTGATGTCAATGATATTTTTGATAGATCTAGCGATGATGACTCAGATGATACGGTTTGTGTTTTTCTTCTTATTGACTGTATTACGTGCCTTCTTATTTTTAGAAATACTCTGGTGATCGTGAATATACTGATGATGAACCTGGTTGTTCTCGCTTGGCTCAAAATAAGGGTTCATAAAGTCAAAACTGATTATGTTCGAAAAAAATATCATTTTTTAATGTCAATTTACAAATTTTATTTTTATGTTATTCACAATGTCTTTATACTTTTGAATGTTTGTTATATGTTTTCATAAGGGTTTCATATTCATGCATGATTTTGATACTCTAATTCTTTATAAATTTTTTACAATTATAATTAATTGTTTGTATAAAAATGTTGTGAGAATATGCCTTTGAACTTGTGCTACCGTGATAGCAGCTTTTTGATCATTTTTAAAAAATAGTATAGTTTGGAAACTATCATAAATTAGATTTTTATTTAAGATACATTTCTGCATTTTATAAAATATTATTTCTTTTGTTAACAAACAATAAGCTTGGTTGTTCTTTTACAGAATCCGATTTACTAACCAAAAGATTTTAGTTTTAACAATTGTAAAATAAATCATATGACTTTTATGGTTTTCTTTCACTTCGTTTGTTACTTATGTTCTTAAAACCTTTTATTCAAAATAAAGGTTTTTTATTGACGTTCCTTATTTAACTTAAGCAGCATTTTTGGCATTGCCCGAAGGCAGCAACCATTTTTTTGCATCCGACTTGGTTCAGTTGCAGCAAAGCAAAGGAAGAAGAAGAAGGAGGAAAAAAGCATTATGAGGCATGGAAGAAAGACATACAAATACAAACCAACCAAAATAATAGTAAGTATTCAAAAGCACTTTTGCTTCTAAAAAAGTCTAACAGTGACGGCATTGCTTCGCGTATATATATATTTTTTTCTACGTTTCTGCTTTTGGCATTGCCGCCACAGCTTCTACTGCCGCGCATTCATTTATATTTGCTGCCTTTCACTTTAAAACAACAACCACCAACCAACTAACTATCATTCATTCATTCTTTCATTTTTTAGATGGTAATAAAAAAAGATATATTTTTAAATGTTGTCATCTAAGATTTTTTGATTAGATAAACATGGGTGATAAAGCCATATTAGCAGAAGTTCTTGAAGCTTCTAATTTGACTGATACTTATTCAAATTTGACTGCAAAGTCATTGATTAAGCAGTTAGTTTCAAAAAATGATATTTTTATATTTTTTTGACTTTACTATTTTATTTTAGGTTAAAAACAAAACCAGATGAAATTGGTGGAAGTGTACGGTATGCCGGACTTGAAGATGATACCGAAAATATTTCAGAACAATCCAGTGAAATAAAGGATTCTGCACCAAATCCTGATAGCTTTACTGTTGATGATGCAGTTGAACATTTAGGATTTGGCAGTTTTCAAATAAAACTCTCTTTATTGACAGGCTTGGCATGGGTAAGCTTCATTCTTTTTTTGTGCCTTGTTATTTATTTCTTTTTTACTTTACTTCACGCTATACTGACTTTAAGTCTACCTTTCAAAACAAACAATACTGCCACAATTTTTTTTGGAAAATATATTTTAGTACAAAATTGATTTTTTCTTTGAAAAGCCAAGGAAAGAATTAAAAAAAATAACGACATTTTTTAAACGAAACTTTTCTCTGAGTCATTCTTCTTAATTTAAATATTTTTATGCAAAACGAAAAAAAGTACTAAAAATGACCTTTTTAAAAGCAAAAATGCATTAATTAAATAACAAAAATTAATGCAAAAAAATATTATTAGATGGCAGATGCAATGGAAATGATGATTTTATCAATTTTATCTCCAGCACTTCATTGTGAATGGGAGATTACGGTAGTTCAACAGGCAATGATTACCACATGCGTTTTTAGTGGAATGATGCTATCGTCTACTGTATGGGGGAAAGTTTGTGATCGATTTGGCCGTAGAACTGTTCGTCATTCCAAATATATCAGTTTATATTTGATAAATTAATTTTTTTAGGGCCTTATGCTTTCTGCTTTACTAACATTTTCAATGGGAGCTTTAAGTTCACTTGCTCCAAATTTCAACACTCTTTTACTTTTGAGAGGTTTGACAGGGATTGGGATTGGCGGGGTACCCCAATCTGTAACCTTGTATGCAGAATTTTTACCAATGGCCCAGCGTGCAAAATGTGTTGTATTAATTGAGTCATTTTGGGCCGTCGGTGCAGCATTTGAAGCAATTCTTGCACTTTTTATTATGGAAACATGGGGATGGCGATGGCTTCTTATTTTTAGTTCTTTACCTTTACTCTTCTTTGCAATTTCATGTTTTGTAAGAATTTATTAAAAAGAAAAAAAACATTATTCTTTTTATTGATATTTGTAGTGGCTTCCTGAAAGTGCCCGGTTCTTAATGGCTTCTGGCAATACAGAGCTTGCATATGCAACTTTACAACGCGTTGCACGCGATAATGGAAAGACATTGCCTCGAGGAAAATTAATTGAACATCCAAACCATAATGTATTTATAAGCTTTTCTTTCTTTTTTTAGAAAAAAAGAATGAAGCATTTAATATTATTTTTTTAGCCAGAACATCGGGGTCATATTTCTAATTTATTTGTGCCAGAGCTTTTAACAACAACTCTGTTATTATGGTTTATTTGGGCAATTAATGCATTCTGTTATTATGGTATTGTTCTTTTTACAACTGTTATGTTGCAAACAACTGATGAATGCCATGGCGGTGAAGCTAAAAATATGACAATAACTGGATGTCATCCTTTGGATCAAAATGATTATTTAAGTCTTTTATACACAACGTTGTCAGAATTTCCAGGTACTGTACTTTTTATAAAAACGTACATTACAATAAAAATAAAATATTCAGGGCTAATATTAACTGCAGTCATTATTGAATGGTTTGGCAGAAAAAAGACAATGGCAATCGAATTTTCAGTTTATGCACTTTTTATGTTCTTACTGTATTTCTGCTTACAAAGGTTTAAATTTAGAAAAAAATAAAATAGATTTTTAAAATTATTTTTTTTGTAGAAACTTCGTGACATCATTTATCTTTGTCGCACGTGCATTCATTTCCGGTGCATTCCAATGTGTTTATGTTTATACACCTGAAGTAAGCTATTAATTATTTGATAATAGAAAACTTTTTTTGCATTATTTCTTTTTAAAGGTTTATCCCACCACACTTCGAGCAATTGGATTAGGTGCATCAAGTTCAATGGCAAGACTTGGAGCCATTATTACTCCATTCATTGCTCAAGTTGCTTCTGGTCATTCACTTTACATTCCAATTACAATTTATGGCATTGCTGCTCTCATGGGATTAACAGCAAGTCTTTCACTTCCTATCGAAACAAAGGGTCGCCAAATGAGAGTAAGCTCTTTTTGAAGTTTTTTGTTTTGTGCTTTCTTAAAACAATTTGACAATTTTTTTAGGAAACCCATTAAAACTCATGCTTTAAGAAAATTTCTTTATTTTTTTTTATTATTGATTCTATCTGTTTATTTCCGGTGTTTAAAAACAACATATGACGAACTACTATTTCTTATCGCTTTATCCTATTTTTCTTAATTTTTTACTTCAAAAAATATCTTTTAAAATTTTATATATTTAAATAAATATACAATGCACTTAAATAAAATGGTGTTAAACAAAAAATAATAAACCCGTATCGTAAATGAATTTGGTAAAACTAAATTTCTAAATATTTAAACAGGATTTGCTCGTGATTCTGTATACCCTGGAGGTGCATTTGAATCTATTGGAGGTGCTTCAAATGCTGCATTTTCATTGTTGTTTTCACTTTGAACTTCTTGTTGCTGTCGTCGCTGCATATGCTTCGCAGAATCATCATAACTGGGTGGAGGAGCATGTCGAAAAAATTCAAAAAATGGACTACGCGAAAATGCAAGTGAAAGTGTGGATGGTTGTTCTAAAAAATGTGGCCCAAAAAATTAAAAAAGAAATAATCTTTAAAAAAACCTGTATCAAAATCAAAATTCATTGGGGAAGAATTGTGCCTGCGTCGACTAAAATATTTTTACTTTTTGATAAGAAGAAAAAAAAGCACGTTTCATATGTTTTTTTCACTTACTGAGATCTTAAAATATACGTTAAAAATAATCTTAAACAACAAATTGAAACAGAAAATGCTAATATAACTGGAGCAGCATAAAGAAAAATATGATATGCAGCTCCATTGGTTGATATTGACGTTAAAGTTGTTGTTGTAGGATATACCATAATTAAGATGTGAGAAAAGAATATACGCTATTAATCAGGTAAATTATATATCAAAGGTTAACCGAAAAAACGAAAGTCATGAAAGAAAAAAAGTTAAAGAAAGAGGAGATGATTTCGATAACGAGTGCGTGAAGCACTAGCAATTTCTGATAATTTTTCAATGTACAAATGATCGATTAAATGCTTTGTTCCTTTTTCTTCTATTTTTTTAGAGTCATCTACATCACGTTCAGTTAAAATATTATTATCTTTATTTTTGTTTGATGTGTGTTTTTTTCTCTTCCATCATAAGCATGAGTTTGAAACAATGTTTTTATTTATAAATATACAGTATAAATACATTTCTCAACATTCTCTAAAGGAGCATCTCTCTTTCAAATAATAAAACTGTAGATATGATAACAAAAGCATAATAATAATATATTTTAAAATAACAATAAGTGCAAAAAAGGAAAGAAATGTAAGTAAATAATTTTATAAATTATGGCTTTGTTTCAAGCTTTTTATCATAATAATATTGAACAATTGCTTGAACATTTCCAGCAAAATTATCCAAATGACTTTCGATTTCACCGACAACAGTTTCTTCCAAGCCATCATGATTATAGGCAGCAGCTTTAAGTAGACTTTTACGATATGGTGCAGCATGAACGACAACATTAAAAAGTTGTTTTGCAATGAAATTGTGATGGCGCATTAAAGTTTTTGAGTATGCTTCTTTCAAAGCTGGGGTCATATTTTCAGTTTTTGCTTTGTTTGTACGATATCCTTCAACCAATAATCGAAGGAACATATGCATAAATTCTAACCCTCTATAAATTTTAACGATTATGGAAATCTAGAGCTTAATAAGGGTATACCTTTTAAGCCATAAAAGCCCTTCTGTTGCCATCCCCATTCTTCCATTATTATCACGTAAATCTGCATCACAAAGATCTTGGATATACGCAAATTCTTCTTTATTCGTTTCAAACTTCCTCCGTACCTTTTCAACATTTCCAAGAATATCTGTTTGTACGGGTTTAAAAGCAACACCAAAATGCGCAATAAAATCTGCAATTGTTTTACTCGCAGTTAAAAATCTTTCTGTGGGGACTTTTCCATTTTCGAGATGTGGGAACATTCGGGATTCATCGGTAAAATATGTCTGCACTTTTTCTGTCTAAAGCATTTATTAATTTAGTTTAATATTTTAGATAAAATAAAATTACCTCAGCCATTCTGAAAAAAGGAAAGTACGCACTGGCCCAACTATTAATTTTAATAAATTTTTGTAATAATAATAATTTGCCAACGTTTGCCTTTTTATTTTGGTCAACGCGTGCAAACGTTTGCAAAGGGAGGGAGTATGGGATTGTTTGCAAACAAATGAGAACCTTACAGTAATACTTGAGAAATTTCTTTCTCATTGGAGGTAATTATGCGCCAAAGCTTGCTTATATTTTATCTAGTTATTGATAAATTTGAATCAATAAACGGATATCAAAAAATACATGTACTATAAAAAGGCGAAAGTTTAGCGCAAAGCAAATTTATAGGAATTATTTGGTCCTTTGATTTGATTATATTATTGTACAATATCCTTCTTTTTCAGCTGCTGTAAATTGCTGAACTTCAGGTGTCGCATGTTTTCAACTTTTCTTGTCATCCATTTGCTGAGGGAATCTAATACAGACACCATTTAAAGTTAAAATCTGAAGTTTTTGGATTTAAATTCGTTGTTGATTTATTTCATAAATTTCTTTGACATCATTGGTTACAGTATAACCTTACATTTCCCATGATACTGCAATTTTAGACTATAGTTTTAAAATGCTGGCTCTCAACATATTTCTGTAGCAGCAAAATTTTTACTTAAAAAATACTGTAAGGTTTCCTTCCTTCTGTCAAATTAAAACGTTTACAAACAATATCATCTGTTTAAACGTTTAAGAGAAAACCTATGGGCCAAATTTCAAGGGAAAAAAACAAAAATTTCAAATAATTTGGGAAAGTGCGTACATACCTTATTTAATGCACCAAAAAGGGAAAGAAATGTGAAGCTAAAAACACGGTGTGTCGAACGCGTCGGTGAGACTTTTTGCCAAAACGACTTTTTCCATATTAAATTTTAAAACCTAGATTCTGAAGGACTGAAACAATTTAAACGAATTCTGTAAAACCAGAAAAAAAGAGCATCATCTCTTTAGTATGAATGAGCAGGAAATTGTTAAATTCGGATTCTGAATCCTGCAGGATTCAGAATCCAAGAAATTTTTTTTCTCCAGAATCCATAAATGTGGTATCACTAGATTCGTCTCGACGAGTAGATTACGACAAAAGGAAAAAATTTTAGTTTTCGAAGATTCTGAAGCCGTAAACTTCAAAAGAAAAAAATACAGTAGAAATTTTTAAAACACTGAACCAAGCTTCAGAATCGTCGAAAACTAAAATTTTTTTCTCTTGTCGTAATCTACTCGTCGAGACGAATCTAGTGATACCACATTTATGTATTCTGGAGAAAAAAAATTTCTTGGATTCTGAATCCTGCAGGATTCAGAATCCGAATTTAACAATTTCCTGCTCATTCATACTAAAGAGATGATGCTCTTTTTTTCTGGTTTTATAGAATTCGTTTAAATTGTTTCAGTCCTTCAGAATCTAGGTTTTAAAATTTAATATGGAAAAAGTCGTTTTGGCAAAAAGTCTCACCGACAGTTTTTGAAGGATTCGACACACCGTGAAAAAGAGTCTCTATCACAAAAAAACAACAACAGTAAACAAAAACGTCAAAATCAAAATAAACAACTGGAAATAAATAACCAGCAATAAAGATTTCAAAAACGTATTTCTTAAAAAATTGTTCAATTTATTCAAAATAAAAAATTCACAACCAACAAGCTTTCAAACGCGTATCTGATGCAGTAATAGATGTTGCAATAATTTTGTTTTTAACAGATGAATTAAATACAGCGCTATGCCGATTTTTACTTGCTTGTAAAATACCATCAAATGTTTGAAGTTGTGCCATAAAACCTTCATTGGGTGTAATACAATTTCTTCTCTTTTTTACATGACTTAAAGCTGCATTTAAAGACCACCCATATTCCTATAAACATAACCATCAATTGAATATCACAGAATGAATTAAGCTTACCTTCATAATATATGCAATTACAGTTGAAGATGATCGACTAATACCTTTTTTACAATGTACCAATACAACACTTCCATTATCCCTAAAATATCAATAAAATAAATACAAACTTTTTACAGTAAAACAAATTACTTTGCTTTTTTAATAAATTTGAAGGTTTTTTGCCAATGAATTAGCAGTTCTGTAGTAGCCTCATCTGAGACCCATATTTTTTTATATACAAATTGATTCGGATAAAAATTATCCACTTCTTTGGTAATATTTAAAATATAACCGACCCTAAATTTGTAAATTTAATAATAAAAAAATTTTGCAATATGAAAAGAACAAACCGATTTCCTTTAAGCTCATCCCAATTTGAAGCATTCCATTCTGTTCCAAGATAAAGATAATCGAAAATTTTTGAAGGTTTATCCAATTGTCCCATAATTACAAGCATTTCACGATCAATAAATTCTTTATAAGGTTTAACAATAAATCCAACTTTTTGTTCTAATCTTTCTCGAATATCTGAACTTGTTACTTCTTCCAAATCAACACTTTGCATAATTTGACGTAATTCTCGGCGCATTAAACCTTCTGTCTGAGCTTCTTTGGATGTTGAAGTTCGTTCTAATAAAGCTTCATGATGACTTGCAGGTTTTACATCTCCAACTTGTGCTTCTTCCATTAAAGATATCAGCCATAATCCTCGAATCGAATCATCTTCTGTCATATAATTAATATATTCATCGGACCAAGTATTTTCAGTTGAAGATTTCGAAGTTTGTATTATTGCCAATTCCTACAAAAAATTAAAATGAGTTTTCATAAAACAGCGAATAATTTACTTTATGTACATATTGATAAATTGACCACATTGCTTGAATAGAAACTGGTTTAAAGAAATACATATCTGTAAAATTCTCCACAACAATTCCTCCATCGCCATCTAATCGAACTTTTGTAGAATTGATAATTGGAACAACAAGTCCAATTGAAACATTATTTTCAACATGATCAAAGCCAAATAGAGCAACACTTCTTTGGTCGTATTCATTTGTATTTTCAATAACAGCTAAATATCGTATAAGATTTTCAGCAATTGACTGCAGCCTTACTACTCGAGACATTGTATCACGTGGATGAACAATATTAAGCATTAATTGCAAATGCTTTTTAAGTTCAGCTTAAAAAAGCATGTTTAAAAGTAAAATAATAAAAAAAAATTAAATTTAACTTACTGTCATCACTACATGAACGATGATGAGGACCTGCTTGATCTGGATGTGACAGTATCACCGCAGTACCTTTAACAGTAAAATATACATCACTTAAACTTTTACTATGTGCATCAGAATGTCTTCTTCGAAATGAATGTACAGATAAATTATCACAGCTATCATAAAGCTAAAAGAAACAAAATTTTGGAGTCGAATAAAAATATCGTATTCTTACATAATTACTCTCTTCATCACTTTTAGTTGGAGATGGAGAGCGTTGAACGCTGACAAGAGCCATCCTCTAGCATTGAATAATTGATCACCAGTATTTTCTATGAAGCTTAAAGCAAAAATTTAAAAAACTATCGCAGAATCCAACAATTTTTTGAAGCACGTGAAATAATAACAAATATATTTTAAAATTTTTAACTAAACAAAGAATTAAGAAATTAGAGCAAAGTTAACTTAAGCAAAAAAATGTTTTTTGTGTAACATAATAAAAAAACATACTAAAAATTTATGACGTGCGTGCATGCTTGCTTACAGTTCAGTTCATTAAAGGAAAAAAATCTGGAAATTGTCGATCCAAGATGAATTTCTTCCAAGAAATATTCCTTTCAAGACATTTTTTATGAATAATGTAAAAAATGTTAAAAAATAATTACAAAGAAAAAATACACAGATATCCGCAACGTCTTGAAGTTGTTGAAAATCAAAAAATTATAAAAAATATATTACTTTAAATGTAGTAATATGGAATCAATTGAAATGTGTACATTTTGTGAAATAGAATAATCTTTTTCAAAAATGATAAATTTATGTTTATTAATTTCTTGACTTTTTTGTGTAAAAATGTATTAATCACCAAAAGTTAAGCCAAATTTTGTGTTTCGTTTATCATACTTTTGTACATTTTTTTATGACACACACACCTAATAGGCGTTTTAACTTGATGATTCATACATTATTTCTTTGTAGAAAGAAAGTTTTGCATCCTCAAAAAATGATTACTCATATCAACTTTTTTGCAACAAACCATTCCTTTTCTCGTTATGATAAAAGATTATTGTTCAAATTTATGAGATTATTTATTGATGAAAAATTTGGATTATTTAAATATACATTTTATATGACAATACATTAAAGAGTGACACACTTAGCCAAGAGTACTTATTGCTGGATCGGACGATTCAATTCTTTTGTTTTGTTATCTATCGATATTGTCAAAACATGAAACATTTTTTTCTTTAATTGATGGTTTGTATGTTGTGATTTGATCAAATGGAAGCTGAAACTGATAGTGTTAAGGATCAACTTCGAAATAGTGGTGCTGCTTTTAGTGTTAAGGTTCGGAAAATTTTTGATTTAATCCCAATCACATGTTACAGTGATTTTTGTTTTGATTTTTTTAGTATATCGGATTCATTGAAGTCGCAACACCATTTCATGACGTAAAAGCATTGGGTGAAAAACGCATTGCATTGTGCAATGGTTGTGCTTCATTGATTGCACAGGCTGCAAACTTAATATCAAAAAATCCAATTGATCCAGAAATTGAAGAAGTAAACTTTTTACTCATTTTTTTAAAATTTTTTATCAAACAAATCTTTAGCTTATTGGGGCAAATGAACCAAAATGTTTCGACAAAGAAATTGAATTAACTATAACAAAAAAATTTATGACATTTTATAGTACAGATGACAGAAAATTATTAAAAAAAGTAGAAATTGCAAATATTTCTATTGCGGTTACCGTTGGAGACGTAAGAATTTTTAAAAAAATGAAAGAGAAAAGAGCAAATTAAAAAAAAAAGACTTTTCTTTTCAGACGGTAAAAAATGGATTTGTATTCATTGGCAAAACGAAAACTAAAGCGAATGAGCTAAAAAGATTTTGTTTTCTTCTGCAATCTGAAGAAGACCCAAAGAATATTTATTTTGCTATAAATGTTGCATTTTCAATGTGTGATCCAGTTTCAAATAAAAATGGCATTACTGCTGCCAATCCTGTAAGTTCTTCTTCTTCTTCACAGCAGCAATCAAATGTAAATCGGGAGGAAGAAAAAGTGATATTTAAAAAGCCATATTTACCAGCGCCACGTGAAAATGATGTTTTGAGTTATTTAAATGTTGGAGATAAATCTGTTGACACTACAGCATGGTTAAAACAGAAAATTGGTAAACCAAGACCACATTTAGATCCGGATATCAAAACATATCGTGGTCCATTTCCCGATTTTACTCCAAATGCTGCAAAAGTTTATAAATCATCTGATGGGGAACGAATGTGCAGAAAACCTGAAGAAAAAAAAGAGGGATTGTAAGTTGAAATACTTAAACGTTGCTGCAAATATACTGTAACTTTTAAATTTACAGATCATCTGAGGATTTAACACTTGGTGATCTATTTCGAAAACCTCCAAGTTCAAATGCATCCATTTATACGAATGTTTTTGGAGATGATTTAGCCACATCACTTTTTGCACCTGTAAATACATATTCAGAAACATCTTGCACAAAAGAAAGATTTGAACAAATTTGTGCAGATATTGAAGAGCTGAAATGTTTTTTTGGACAAATTAAGCGACATGAAGCAGAAAATTATCTCAAATATGATGGCTCATATCTAATTCGAATAAGTGATTCTCGACCATTAACAGTAATTTTATCAGTTCGACAAGATAAAATAATTCATCATATTTTATTGAATGATAAAAATGGAAATGTAACATTAGCTTTTCATTGTAGTATTTCTGAAATGCAAGTATTTAGGTAACTTCCGATAACTGCTATTTCGTTTCAATATATCATTTGATGGCATTTCATATTCGAAAAAATTTACCTTTTACAACTGAAGGTCCAAATGCCATTAAAGTTTATATCAAACATCCAACAATTCGTCCCGAAAAATAGATATATTTATAACCAGTCATTTCGCTCATTTTTTCTAATCCATACGTATATCAAAGATTCAAAGTGTGCTTATTTTTATTATCATTTTAATGCAAACCTTTAATGCCAGTAATATAGATTTTTTTATTATCAATTAACAATCATAAATGCTATAAGATTATAAATAGTTTTTAAAGAATTTACATAAATTTAATTTTTTACCATAAAACAGAAAGCACCAATTAATTGAGCGTCAATAAACATTTTTGATATCCGTGAAATGAAATTTTAAAAAGTAATATTTATAGAAAAAGAGTCACCCGTTTAACACTCGGGTTGGTTTTTTTGAAGAAGGAGAAAAAAGTTAAGTTTGAGAAGCAGTAAGTGTTTCTACGCTACCGTATTTTTGTCGTTTATCATGCTCTACTATATCATCTTGAATTATATCATTTTCTTGATTACTATGTTTTGAACTACCATTTGAAATAACATTTGTAAAATTACATGGAATTGATTGATCATGTTCTTTAAAAACAGATTGGCGTTCAGAAATTTTTGCTGAACGTGCAAGAATAAAGCTATCTCGATGTTGTGTAGCAGTTTTTGCAGCATTGATCGCTCTTGCACCATGTGAAACATATCCATGATTATCCAGTTGATTTCTTAATGTATCAATTGTTTTGTGAGAACGATTGCTTCGATGCTGAACTACTCCATTTGAAACTGGATAAACGGATTCTGATTCACTTTCATTCCTGCCAGAAGTAAATCTTTTATTATCGAAATTTCCAACAGTCTGTTGTTCCCATTGATCCTTCAATCTGGATACTGTTGTCATTTGATCAATTGAAAATTCAGGTTCATCTTCACTTTCAGAAATATTTCGAACTGATCGACTGTCACCAATATTGAAATTTCTTTGATCATCTGGAATTGCGTAACGTTCCAATTCATTTAAAATTTGAGAAAATTCTGGTCTCAAATCTGGATTTGGATTCCATGAATCATTTATCATTTTTAAAACATGTGGTGGAAATTGTGGGGTTGGTTCTTTTGGAAGTTCTGGCCGACTTTTTTTATAAGCCATTTCAGCGGCCGCTGCAGCGGGTTTTAAATTTGAGAATGGTAATTCAGCTGTATGAATTTCCCATATTACAAGTGCATAACTGAATACATCAACTTTTTGATCATATCGGCAAGATTGTGTAAAAACCTCTGGAGCCATCCATCGAAGATTCTAAAAATTTGTCATTGGAGATTTTGAAACTTTCAAAATCATAATTTATATAATATCTTACTCCTGGTTGTTTTGTCATATTATCTTCTTCATGATGGGTCATAAATCTAGATTCACCAAAATCTGCAACAACTGCTCGACCATTATTATGAAGAAGAATATTATGACTATTTAAATCTCGATGAATTACAGGTTCACGAATTAATTCATGAAGATATCGCATTCCTCTTGCAACATCAACACCAATGCAAAGTTTAAAACTCATTTCAAAAATTCTACAAAAATAAAGTATTAAAAAATCAAAAACATAAAATTACAGTATACCTTTTTTCAACATGTAATAAATTATATAGGGATCCACCAGCAATAAAATTTGTGATAATTGCAAATTGACTTGGATCATCTAAGCATGCTCCAACAAATGCAATAACATTTGGATGATTTAATCTACTTAAAATTGAAACTTCTCTACAAAACATGTCCACTTCTGTTTTTGAACCAAATGCAACAGCTTTATAACGTTTTACGGCAACTGATTTTCCTTTATATATTCCTTGATATACTTTTCCAAATGAACCTGCACCAATAACATTTCGAAGTTCAATATCTGGTAAACTTAAATGATAAGAACTTTTTAATTTCGCTCTTAACAATAAAATATCAGATTTTTCTTTTGTTATTGATCGAAGTCTCCCGATTGGACTTGGCAATGGTGTATAACTACTGTCACCAGAACTGAAAAACAATTTTTTCTTTTAAAAGCTTTTTGAAAACACTAGATTTTCTTACCTATATTCAGAACATACATCAGAATCAAGTTTTTTATTTGCATAATGTTTTAGTAATGCAACAATTTGATCATGACCTTTTTCGTATGCCCATAAAATTGGAGTTTGTTCATCTGCGGTTGAATGGGAGGATGAAAGTGAAGATTCTCCACCCAATGATCCACCAGAATCAAGACGTCGAAGAGTAAACATACTCGAAATTGTTGCATATCCATTTTCAGGTGGAAGTGGACCATGAATTAGAGAATTCTCAACTGCTTTTGCAGTTAAAGACTGATCTGCACCATGTTCAAGAAGATACTGTACAACCCGTAAATGACCATGATAACATGCGCTGTGCAAAGCAGTATGCCCATCTTTGCCTTGATAATTTGCATTTGCACCAGGTTGTTTTAAAAGGAATGCAATTAATTCAATACTTTTTCCGGCTGTACATGCAGCCAAAAATGGAGTTTCAGAAAACATATTTTCCTAATAAAATTTTTCATTTATGTTTTGTTCATATTTTTGTTATCTAAAGTTCGAACCTTATTAAGTATTGAACTTCCTGCAGCTGCTAAAATTTGTTTTGCTGCATCTAATCTTCCCGTATAACACGCTGTATGCATTGGCGTATCACCATAAATATTTGCTTGCATTACAAGTTGCCGTTTATTTTTTTCACATTTTTTTAACAAATGATTAATAATAGTGGAATGACCCATTTTTGCAGCAAAATGTAATGCAGTATTTCCTTCATCATCGGTGAGACTGGCTGAAAAAACAACAAAAAATTGTTTTTGAAAGAAAAAAATTTGGGAAGAATGACTCACGATCACCACCAGCTTCTAAAAGAATATTTACAATTGAAAATTGAGTTTTACTAGCAGCAATATGAAGGGGTCGATCATGTACTCCACCACTACAATTTGGATCTGCACCAGAAGCTAACAAAGCTCGAACAGCCTAAAATTCTTAAATGAGAATACAAAAAATTGTTTTAAATTTAAAAAACCTGATCGTTTCCAGAATAAGTTGCACAATGTAAAGCAGAAAAATGTGCAAAATCAAGTGTATGCAAATTTGCACCATTTTTCACTAGCGTATTTATAATTTCAGCATTTCCACACATTGCTGCTAAATGCAAGGGAGGTGGAATCGTGGGCAAAAATACATTCGGCTCTGCACCACCTTTTAATAAAGTTTCAACGACATCATTATCATTCTAAAATATTTTATGGTTGGAAACAATTTGTAGGGATATATATTGTTTTAAAATTTTTACTTTATAAATTGCAATATGTAATGCCGAAAATCCACCTCTTGTATTATGATGTAGCAGTGATCTTCGACTTGAATCATCATCACCACATTTTTCAAGAATACATAAAATTTTTTCACATTGCTGTAAAAAGAAAGCATGAAATTATATTTGTAAATGTGATAAACATTTTATGTTTCAAAAAAAAAGAATCAAAATGTGCGCACCTCTTCACTTGAACTTGGTCCAATACAAATCAAATGAAGTAACGAAAGTTCTTTCGGTGAAGATTTTTCATCAAAACAAATAAAATTTTCGTTTAAATAATCTCGAAGTTTTTGAACATTTTCATGACTGAAAAAAGTGACATTTGAATTTATTAAAAAAGATGAATTTCATTTTTTTGGAAGATACAAATTTAAAAAACCTACAAACAAATGGATTGAAGTGGTGAAAGTATTTCTAATCTTGTTTTACTTTCATCATTTAATCGTGACCTTATGATTGCATAGCTTTCACTTATTCTTTTCTTTATTTCATCTAAATATGGATATATATGAAATTTTAAAAGGAATAATAATTCAAAAAAAAAATAAACCTGCGCAGGCTAAGGATGGCCGAGATTTATAGTTTCCCATTCAGGATTCAAATAACTTACATTCCGCCGTTGGAAAGATAAACCTAAAAAATTAAAAATTTATTTTTCTTAAAATTTAAAATCATGACAATTTTTGTAACAATATTTTTTTAACTCCTAGCTTTTACTCATAAAACAATTTTATATCAAAAATGTTTTTGCACGCACACATTAGTAGTACAAATATAATAAAGCTAACAGAACACTATGTAACAAGGCGAGAATTGTTAGTCCTCTGACCATTTCATCGTTCATTTTCTTATTTCTAGTCGTAAAAGAGGAAAAAAAGTATCCGCGATCGCGGGTGTGCTTCCAGTCGGTTTTTGATATTGCTTAAAGAAAAAGAAAGAAAAAATGCTTTTGCGGCCGGCCACCTTTCATTTCGATGACTGTTGTAAGCTTTGTAGTAGTAGTTGAAACACGGCATCACAAAATGTGCTTGCATTTTCTGCGTTTGTCCGAGGGAAAAAAGAACTTGCTTATACCTTTTTATTTCAGCTTCTTCTTCTTTTTGATGAAAAAAAAACGAAGAAGAAGACAAAGAATGAAAGATGTGCAGTGATTTCTTTAGTATGCGGCGTTGATCACACTAAAGAGGTTTTTAGCTGATGTTGGTGGCTGACGTTACCTTTTTGTCTTTCTTTGTTCATCACATCTTCTTTTTTTGTTGTACCTCAATTTTTTATGCTTAATTGGTTCTAATATTTTTTTTCATGACTGTAACTGAAAATAATAATTAACGAATCCTTGATCAAGATCAAGGAATCGATGATAATATTTGAAAAACTGTTAAAAGTTTATTTAAAATTAAAAATGGAAAAAAAAAACAACAAAAATGTAACAAGTGTCATATTAAAAAAACATATTTGACCACAAAAAGTTGCGACTGAATCTCTTTTGATATAACTCAAAAAAAGCATTAGTTTTTATTTGCAGTTGTTTCCCAAGCACATCTTCGACCACCACAATTTCCTGCAGGCTGTGAAGAACGATAGCTGCCACCACTTCCAGTTGCTTGCAAGCCATTCAAATTATTGTTTGAGGTTGTTCCTGTAATTTGAGAGAGAGAGAGAAAAAAAACTGTAACTGATTTCATTTTTTTAAATTACCATAGGTTTTTGAATAATTGTTAATTCTCCCATAAGGATTACCTGTATTACCGTAATTTGAAAAAGATAATCCATTGTTGAAATATTGAGGACTAGAACTTCCCATTCCATAACCACCATAAGCTGAATATGGACTCATTGCTAAACCTCCAAGACCACCCATTCCACCCATTGAAGCCATTGGATTTGTCATAGGTGACATACCACCGTAACCAGACATTCCACCCATGCCACCCATTCCTCCCATTGAATCCATATATGGATTTAAAAGCATATTACTGTAGCCACTATTGTATCCTCCACTCATCGAAGACATTGGATTCATTGAATTCATCGAATTCATCGAATTCATTCCACCATATCCACTACCGTAACCTCCTCCTCCATACATACTGTAAGGATTGTAATCTGAAAGCAATAAATTCTAAATCCTACATTGAAAATTACGGTATACCGTATTGAGAATTAAACATGCCATAACCGCCACCGTTAAACATTTGGCTATCAGCATTTTTTATACCAATTAAAAAACTTGTTACAAAAAGAATGTGAAACATCTGGGACATTTTTTTTAATAAGACTGATTTCTTTGATCATAATCTTTTTAATCCCATTTTATACCCAAATTTTTTTGCGAGTTTTTAAAGTGTCAAAAATTTCAAAGAAAAGTGAAAATGCGATATTCTTGGAAGAATGGATGCGTGATGGCCACCATCAATCACTTACCTCAAGAGGGTATTCCATTTTTGTCAAAATTTTAACCTTTTTTTTTACCATGATTCATTGTTGTCTTTCTTCTTCTTTCAAGTTATAAAAAAGTTCTTTTTTGGAAACTCACAAAGGCAAAAAAGAAAAAAAAGTTTTGCAAGCAATGTGCAATTTTTTGTTTGTTGTGTTTTTATTCATTTTTTCATTTAATTTGTAGCAATAGTATTTTTTCTTTGTCTTTTATTACATATTTTTATTAGTTTTTTATAGTTAATAAATGCTTTCTTTGTTTGTTATATATGCTTAAATATGGCTTATTTTTCTGAAAATGATTTGCAAGATTGTGTTCGAAATGGATTTATTGTTGAAGATAATACGGGACTTTGTGGACTTGTACTACCTCCAGTAAAAGCTAAAGCCAGACCCGGTGGATTACCTATAACATTTCGAGAAAATTTAAGTGAATCAGAATCAGAGCAAGAATCACATTCCCCAGATTTTACAATTCCCGATGGATCACCTTGTCCTCCTGGAATTGTACCATTATCAATTTTTGCTAAAAGAGAAGAAATTAATAGGCTTGGTAAAGTAATATATTTTGGTGAAAAGAAGATGAAAGGTTTACAGCATTACTCAAAAAAGGAATCTGAATCACCAAAAATTGTAACATCTCTTACATCCAAGTAAATGCAAAAACAAAAGAAATGTTTAACTATTAATATTAATTAATTTTCTAGATTATTAGAAGCAAATAAATTTGTTTCAAAGAATCCTTTTGATGAATATGCCAAATTTGATGTTGGTGGAACAATGTCTCCTTCAAAATGTAAAGAATTCTATGTTACAATGACATTCGCAGAGCCAACAGATGAAGAAGAAAAAAGTGGAGAGCCATTCATTTTAACATTGAGCATTCCAAACAGCGCAAAAATTTCTGATCTTATTGGTCTTTGTTGTTTTGCTTATACAAGAGCAGAAAGGAATCCACCATGGTAGAAAAAAATAAGTATTTTAAACATTGTTAATAAATTATATTTTAGTACCTCACCTTCTGATTATCAATTATATCTTGCTGATGATGATCATTCAGCTGATACAGATTTTCCAAGAGTTGATCCAAACACAAAAATTTCACAGTATTTTTTTCAAAAGTTGGCTCTTGTACGTAAAAGTGATTTACCAAATTTCCATGAATCTAAAATGAATGTAACCGTTTATTTAATTAATGGAATTCGATATCAAATTGAAATTGAAAATCAAGATACAACTCTCGAATATATCAGAGATGAAGCAATGCGGCTAAGAGAATTAGATATGCCCCATTCAATGCAAGATGCAGGTTTAAATAGAAGTATGAAAATTTTTTAATTAAATTTTTTTTATTTAAACCTTTATATTACAGTAAACGAATATGTGTTAGAATTGTTATCTCAACCGAATGAACCTGTTAAACTTTCATCTACAGTTGCAAATGTTGGATGTACGGAATTTCTTATGCTTAGAAGAAATAGTACGTGTTATTAATAATTAATTTTCAAAATTAAATTAAACATATTTAGGCACAAGAGGAGATTTTAAACCACAAATGGTAAAGCCAAGAATGATTGATCGAGTTTCATCTTCACAAGCTTTAAAATCTATGAATACCCCAACAACTCCACAATCTGCACATCGAATTCCAAAACTTGGTCGAAATAATAGTGATAGTCAATTTCGTATGCTTTCTGAATTTTCAAAACATTCATATAAGTACCATCCTTTTTCAGCCTTCCCCTCAACAGAAGAAATTGAAGCAGCACCAGAAGAATTTCCAGTTGAAAGATTGCATAAAATTCGACCAAAATGGGCTGCTGCTTTAAGTAGGATTTAATTTATTTCTTAAAGTAAAAGAAAAACATTGAATTTTTTAGCAATTCATCCAGATGCTATTGAAGTAACACCGAAGGATATTGTAAGACGAAAAACTCTTGTTCCACAATCAACCCCAAAATTAACATTCCTTGATTTTGATGTTATTGCAAATGCCCATCTTTCAAGCAATGGACCACATAAACGTCAAATTCGAATTATATGGCTATGGGTACCAAGTGAAAAGATTCATGAATTGTATTCTGCTTTAAAAGAAATAAATTCAAGAGAATCTCCATTCAATTCCCATCATACTTCTAAGCGACCATCAAGTGCTTTGGCAGTTGTGGAAGAAGAACGTGCAACAGCGAGAACACTTCGAAGTCAAACTTCTATTTCGAATGAAAGTGATTTAGGTCGATCTCGAAGATCTTCCCGTGCTTCAACAGACAAAACTAAAAAAGGAAATGATTTTATTGGACTTTTAGATGGTGCACGTTGGAAGACACTTCACTTGGAAGCAAGAGAAGAAGATGCCTGGAATATCGGTGTTAAGGTTTGTACAAAAAATTACTGTAATTTTAATAATTTTCACACATGGATTTATTTTAGCTTAATAATGTATTAGATAGTCGATACTCATATGTTAAACAAATGTTTGAACAATCTCGTAATGGATCTCGATCACCACAAGATTCGGCGTTACGGCTAGAAAGAATAACCAAAACTCCATTAACAACTCCAACAAATAATCGAGATTTTACACGTCCTGCAACCCCTCAAACTCCGGGTAAAACACGTCGAAAAATTTCGATGAATCCAATGCCATATTTGAATAGAATGCTCAGCCGACAAGACTAGTCTCTCACTCATACAAGTAATAAACATTCCTTTTTGTTAGGGTATTTAAAATATTGGTTTATATTATTACTGGTAAAAAATAAAATTATTTATACATAAAAATTTTGTTCAAACATAAATTGCAAGTAATTCTTTCATTTCAAAGGGATACTCGGGGCGCTTTTCCCCTCGGATATGGAAATGATGATCGGTATGTTCAATCTTATCTGGTATTTTTGTGTTTCACATCTAAGAGGTTGTTGTTCTCGTCAGGTTTGAAATTTCTCTGAGGTTTTATTATTTTTTCATCTCAAATAATCAATATAATTTTAATATTTTATTTTTTAAATACCATTGCGAAAATTGAAACAAATAAGGCACTACCAAATAAACATAACAAAAAACATGAAATACAAACGAATTTACCAGAAAAAAAAGCAAAAATACGCTTATATGAAATAAAATTTATTCTTCCATATATTTGTTAAGAGTTCTCCAAACAGTCGCTCGGATGGCATCAGGATTTGTTTGGGGAACTCGTTTAAGAGTATCTTTGAGATTATCCGGCATCGGAATTTTATTTGAAGTTACTACCATAGTAAACGAAAAATTCGAGATCCATTCTTCCTTCGGATTTTGAATACCATAAAAAGGTTGAACATATGCACCACAAATTCGAAGAAATAACATTAAATCTTCATGTGTATCCTTTGGTTCAGCAAATAAAACATTATGCAAATAAAAATAAGGATTTGCATTTTTTGACTAAAAAAGAAAAATTTGAATAATATTTCAAACATATTAATATGCTTACATAAAGTTTACGAAAATCAACACCCATTTTAAGTGCACCAGAAACTGTTGGATGTTTTGAAGCATGATATTCACATGTTGCATATTTCTCTGGATTCAAAAACTTTTGAGCACCAGTACATTCATCAACAAATGCCATTGGAACAATGAATCGACCACCAGCTGCTGCAGTTACAAGGAAGAAAAGATCTTTATCAGTCGGTTTTTTAGCAGATGGATAAATAATTACAACAGAAGCTTCTTCAAGATTTTCAACAACTTCTCCATCCAAATTTTGAATCTTTGCCGTAATATCTAATTTGAGCTAAAAAATACAATCGTTTAGCTTTTTAAAATTTAGATAGCAGTAAACTTACTTCATCAGGAAGTTTGAAAATGTAAAATTTATGGGATTCAATTGTTTCTTTTACGGGAACTTTAACATTGTTATCAGGTAATTTGGGTTGATAATATAAAGTATCAAATGCATTTCCCAAATCTTTAAGAACAGTTGTAAAACGATGAGGCGGAAGACATTGAAGTGGATCATACCCAGGGCAGGATGGTAATTCAGGGATAGAAGTGGGAATTTGACCATTATTTCGTTGTTGAACCATATTTACATTGCTTTCATTACCACCTCTAATTTTTGGTGTTGCAGCAGCCGATGAACTTTGTGGTTCTGCATCTTCAAAAGTTTGAACTAATTCACCTTCTTCATTTAATGCAGTTTTAACCAGTTGGGAATTATTCATTCCATTTGGTTTCCCTGGACATCTTGCACTCATTGCAGTACACTTTCTTCGAGGTAAAACACGTGTCTTTGGTTGTCTTGTTTTTAAATTTTTTTCATCTTCAAGTTCATCCAATTTTTTTAAAGCATTTTGTTCACCCTTCAAAGCTTCTTCATATGCATTTGATGGCTTTGTATTAGGGTTATTTTTGTTATCCATTCTTCAGATGTCACGTATATGAGAGAAATCTGAAAAAGAAATAATCAAAAATGCAGTTCAAATTTGCCAGTTTTTATTAAATTTTTAAATCATATAAAAGTGTGATTTTTTATAAATGATGACAGAACAGCGAAAAAAAGTAAAACAGATGTGGGGATCAGGGCTGTTCAAGATTGGGGGAAACGAAATCCCAGACAGTGATATTACTACGGATTGCTTTAAAATACATAAAGAAAGGTTTTGTAAAACGATGAGGTGCAAGACATTTTTTCCCGCTAAAAAGTTGCCAGAAAAAGCAATAACTTATCTAACGAAAATAAATCTGCAAAGATTAAATTTACAAAATGCTATTTGTTAAATAACTTAATTTAATTTAATCTTTGTAGAAGACAATATTACTAAACTCAAAATAATAAAACAAGTTAAAGGCGCCATCCAGTGTCAGTGAAATTATATCTAACCATCAAGCCATTGTTCTGTTAGAAAAAAAATAAAGAATAAAAGAACAAAATTTGTGTAAAGTTTGAGCAGGAGGAAGGTATGCTCTGACAATTTGAATTGAACCAGACGATCTCAAATGGTTGGTTTTGCCACGAAATTTTTTTTGTTTTTTGCACACACACACTTTGGATAATGTTCCTCTTAAAAAAGTTTTGTTAAAAAATTTGCGCGAACTTGTTAATACATTTCTCAATCTTGCATTTTATATTTCTTTATGTTTTAATTTCAGATCAATAATTATGCTTCGCTTCTGTGGTAATCTTGCATCGTCATCTGCACGATCACTTGCTCGTCGGAGTTTTGCTACAACCACCGTTCGTCAAGAACAATCTCATCCTGATCAGAAAGATGTTGATCGTCTCTTTAACGCTGAAACTCAACCTAAACGTCGAAGTGCTTTTTCGTAGGTTTTTTTAAAATATGATAATTAGATAATGTTACAAATTTTTAGAATAAACCGTATTGAACTTCTTGGAGGATGTGGCGATACTCCTGTTGCTCGTGTTAGCCGCAATGGATCTGAATATGTTACGTTTAGCCTTTTTACAAATGTTGATTTTAAAAAAGGAGATGGAAGTTTTGGAGAACATACGGAAATGCATAGTGTTCACGTTTTTGGTCACCAAGCTAATTTCGTTAAAAATAATCTTACCAAAGGTATGAAAAGTTTTATTATTTCTTGTTGATAAACTTATAATTTCATATATTTAGGTAGTCGAGTTATGGTAATTGGTCGTTTACATTATGAAGGTGGTGCTTTACGTGCTGATGGCACTCGAAGCCCTCGCAATGCTTCTATCACAGCAGAAAATGTTTTCAATATCAGTCGTCCAAATCAAAACCGTGATGAATAGAATAATCAAATTTAATTATTATCTTTTAGCGTTAAAATGATACTCGTAGATTGTTTTTAGTGTGTTATTTAACATTGTTGTTTCTTCTTTTATTTATGAAAAAATAAATCAGAATAAGCTATTAGATTTGAGATGCATTTTTAAAATAAAATTAAGGTTGTACATTTTTTTTTATATCCTGTGTTGAGCAGTCTTTGTGTCTGTAGTTATTTTCTCTATGACTTTAGAACCAAGACACCATATTTTGCTTAACATGATGCAATCTGCTGTTAAAATGGCAATTTTAACAGCAAAAACATACATAGTTCAAGCTAATTTTATGTTTCCACCCATGCTTTTAATGTAAATTTCATTGTATTTACTAAAATCCGATCCTTATTTTCTATTTTTTTTAAAAAAATCTTAAATAAAATAGACTAAAACTTTTAATTAACAGTTTGAACAAAATTTATGTATTTTGGTGTTCTCTTTTAGCAACTGTTAAAACATTTGTTTCGCATCCTGCAGCTGCATCGGACAAACAACAACGTTCATCTCTTGGGTCACAAAAAAATCAGTATTACTTTATTTATTCCTTTTTTTTTCTCTCGTGTTTTTTTATTTTCTAGCTTTTGCTATTGATTTTTACGGGTTTAATATTTTATGCTAACAATTACAAATTTTTAGTGGTAATCTTCCAAACATGGCAGCTGCAGTTGTACGCAGTACAATGCTTTGTCAATTAAATTCAGCGTAAGTTTCGCTTTAACTAATGTATATGTTTCCCGATAATAATTATTTTATTATGTATTCAGCCGGTTTATTCCATTCACATCTTCTCGTTTTCTTTCAACCACAACAACAAAAGATGGAGAAGATTCAGGTGTCAAGCAACAAGATGAAAAGAAGCAAGGGTGGATTTCACGTTTTCTCTCTGGTCCTCAATATAATCCTGATGGCGTTGATAAACAAAGTCATTCCTCAATGCTTGCTGATACAGAAGTTATTTATGAACTTCAAAGTATTTATTTTCTTTTCTCTTTTTCTTAGTTTATGTTTTTCTTTCTTTAGCGCATGATGTTCGAAATGGAGAAAAAGAAAAATATTTGGATTTTTATAAAAAGTATTCCACTGAAGTAACCAATGCAACACCGGGTAATGAACTTATCGGATCATGGAATGTCTTGTTTGGTAATCAAGATCAATCAATCCACTTGTGGCGATATGAAAATAGCTACAATGATGTTGACCAGTATGATTTGTTTATTTATTTTATAACGCTTTTTTTGATTTCTCTTTTTTTATTTCAGTCACATCCAATCATTGCTTCATAACAATTCTGTCCGATCGGCTGAAAAAGACATTGCATCAATGTGTGGTCGTCGTCGAACAATTCTTTTGCGTTCATTCAGCTATTGGGGTGAAGTAAAGCCAAGATCTCCTACTCATATTTATGATTTGCGCAGTTATGTTCTCAAGGTTTGAATATTTTTAGATAATAATATTTTAAAAATTAAGATTATTTCTTTTTAGCCTGGAACAATGATTGAATGGGGTAATGCTTGGGCAAAAGGTATTACCTACAGAAAGGAACATAACCAAAATGTTGCTGGATTTTTTGCACAAGTTGGTCAACTATATATGGTTTTCCATATTTGGGCTTATAAGGATATGGCAGCTCGTCAATATATTCGCCAACATACATGGTCTAAACCTGGTTGGGATTCAACTGTTGCTTACACTGTTCCTTTGATCAGCCGAATGCAATCCAAAATTCTTGTTCCCAATGAATTTTCACATCTTCAATAAAGAACCAATTCTCCATTGATTAAGATGAAAAATAGGTTTATGTACATGAATTATTTTGTTTTATTTTAATATGAAAGCAGATATTTGTCATATATTTTATATATAAAAAATTACTCTTTTAATTTTATTTAAAGAGTATTTTTTGATGAATCATTGTTGTCGAGGTTTTTCTTTGTTTCATCAAATTTTTGGTTGCTTTCATCAGTCATTTATGTTTTTTATTTAATATTATGAATGTGTTTTATACCCGATACGGATAAATCTTTTTTAAAATTCTGTTTTGTTATAAATTTAAATAGTTTGTTTTTAACAATGATTTATACTTTTTATATATCAATTCCATGGTAATTAGCATGTAACACGTTTTTTTGCGTTTACAAAGCACATTTTGCCATATCATTTTTCAACATCTTTGTTTTACCAGTTTTTGTTTTTAATCAATTGTTTCATCTTTTTTTTTCAGCTGTTATTAGAGAATGTCTAATCCATTTGATTCTAACGAAGTTCGATCATATACGACTGGAAGAACTGCAGAAGATGAAATAAATCAATATGAACGAGAAATTGAAAAAATTCTTCAAGAATCTGTTGATAGTACTCAACGTTCTGTACAACGTTTAGAACATTCTGAACAGCTTGGAACTAATACAGCTAATGTGAGTTTTATTTGTTTTTACTATCTTTTATTGATTGTTAAATTTGTCTTTTAGGAATTACTTAGTCAAAGAGAAAAGCTTGAAAGAACTGAAAAGAATTTGGATGAAATTCATCGAACAACTTATGAAACTCAACGCAATCTTAATAGCTTAAAATCTTTCTTTGGTGGCTTCTTCAAAAATAAATTTTCTCGTGGTCCCAAGGAACCTCCAGCTGATGTTCCTTCTTCACAATCTGATAATAAGCTTAGTTCACATTTGAATGCAAGCAGCAGTGGTTCTGGGCGTTCAACGTCTATTACTGGTGGTCCATCATTAAGTGCTGATTCTCGAAAAACAATTCAAGGAACCCGCTTTGAAGCAATGGATAACCAAATTGATGAAAATTTGGGTAATTTTTTTGTTTTTATTAATTTAAATGAACTGTAGCAATTTTGTAGGTCAAATGAGTTCACAATTGGGCCGCTTGCGTGATCTTGGTAAAGCTCTTGGAGATGAAGTTGAAGATCAAAATGAAATGATTGGTCGCATCCAAGTTAAAGCTTCACGAAATGATGACATTGTTCGTAAACAAGATGATCAAATGCGAAAATTAATCTAAAAATTATTCCGGTTCATTCACTTCTTCATGCATATGAAATAATTTATGTTAAACTAATTCTGTATGTCAAAAAATAATGAAAAATGTGTTTATTATTCTTATCGAGAACTTGCCAAAATGGTGAATTTGTTCGTCCACTTTATTATTATGTATCTGTTTAAAATTTGTCCTTTTCACTTCATTTCAATACAACACCATATGTTTTATAAATGCTTTTATTATTGCAATAAAATTTTTTTTGAAATTACAGTAATCAAATCAATTTAATGTCTTAATAGTCTACGATCAAGTTTTCCTTCAGCAAGGAAAGCATAGCATTTAATATTTTCTAATGTTGTTAAACAATATAAGCGAGTACTTGTAATGTAACTAAAATCTCCATTTGCACAAACAACATTAAAATTTCCACCAAGTTGGGCCTCAGCTGCTTCCATTATTTTAAATCTTGATTGTTTTACGTCAGGGCTTATGTTCTAAAATCAATCTTTATAAATAATTTTCGAAGAGTATTATTGTAACTTACTTCCATCATGATTTTTAATAATTCTTCACTATTACATCTTGCATCAGATATATCAAGAGCCTCAGAACCTTTTGTTGCACCAGATTGGCGTCTTAAGCGAAATGGAAAAGCTTTCACAAAGCTTACAATTATTAAAAATAAAAATAAATAATTTAAAGCTTTCATTTTAGTCAAAAAAACAGCACAGAAAAATAAAACTTTAAACGAAACAAGAAGAAACAACTTCAAAAAGAAATCTTTTCTCCTTTAATATGACGCATATTTTATTCGCGTAACAATCCATCATTATTATCCATGGGTATTAAATTAGTAGGTCAATCCAATGGTTTCTTCAGTGGTAAGGCATCATCTCCATTCATCAACAATTTTGAAAATAAGAAGAAAAAAATACAGTCTTTTGACAAAAAAGGAAGAATGAATAAACTTTCTTCTTTCTTCTTTTTTTTTGTGAAGCGATCTCACTTTTGTATCCAAAAATTTTTGAATCATCGGAGCAAAAAAGTGGTTTAAAATTTATAAAAATTGTTTCGTTCTGTCAAAATTTGTAAACTTGAGCCAATTAGAAAAAATATAAAACTTTTATAAAATCTTTTTTGAAAGGTGGCCATTAAAAGCAGTACAAAAATTTTCAAAACGCAAATATTAAATGAGCAAAATTCACACCAGTTTTTTAAAAAAAAGTTACATTGATTCATTTAAAAAAACAATGCTAAGAATGATATATAAAAAGGCGATATAAGCAAAATAATGGCACGCAAAAAATGTAAAAAATTTTTAATAAAAAATTTGATTTTTTTTTGATAGATGAAAGAATTATTCTTGGACACTGCTAACAAGTTGAGCTGGGGGGTGGCACTTTTGAATGGATAAACACTGGATTTTTGATAATAAAAAGATTTTTTAGGAAGCAAAAAATTTTACAATAACAATGATAGAGAAAAAGCAGATCGATTGATATATAAAAAATGGATAAGTCACAGAAAATGCTGCTTGATTATAAATGTAAAAAATAAATCAGTTAAAAAATAGGCAAAAATAATTGTGCACCGATAAGAAAAAAATGGCAGTTTTTGAGCGGCTAGTGTTGTACTTCACGCTTGAAACTGTACTCTTGCGACGCTTCCCTAAAAATATGGAAATTTGTGAATTGATTACTGTAGAATAAAATTAAAACATACTTGAAATCACTTGGAACTCCTTCACGATTTAAACGACGACCACTATTTGCTTTTGACTCTCGCGAGTAGGTCTCGTGTCCACCAGGGATCTGCTCGTGACGATAGTCTTTTTCATTCATATTTCCGTTTGGTAAACGCATTAATAATGAATCACGGAATTCATTTTCTAATCGTGCCATATCGTCGTCATATCTAAATTTGTGTTTTTTGATTACGGTACCTTAAATCATTTATGTTAAATGACAATTTAAATTATTACCGTTTAACAGAACTTCCAAAAGGACCACGGCCTTCATCCCAATCTGCATAACTTCGGGATTTTGAAATTGGTCGATAATTGCTGTTACTTTCTGAGAATCCACGATGTGGAGGTGGCATTGGTGGTTCACCTCGAGCTGAACGAGGAAGGGTTGGAGGGAATTCAATTAATGGAGCGGGGCCAGCACTGCCACGTCGCCATGAGGCATCTCGTCCATTGTCATGAAAAACATCGCCTTAAAAGTTTGCAATTTTAAAATTTTGGATTGATAAATATATTACGTGTTGAATAAGATTTATGCATCCGACCAGATCGATTGTAATTTTCACGAACATCACCATTTGGAACATATTTCAATTCTCCCCGACGTAAGCTATCTGAAAGTGAGCCATATCGGGCATGTGCAAGTCCACTTCGATTATCAATAAATCGATTGGATGAAAAATCTCCAAAATCACGATCCCGATCTCGACGAGTTGATGTTGATCTGTGATAACTTTCATAAGCTGGCAAATATCCATTATGTCCACCTCCACGTTGCATGGAATTGCTTCGCCATTGACCTAAATTTCATAAATTGGAATTTTAGATTTTTTTGAAATTAGTGTTAAAAAGAATGTGTTAAAAGGTGATAGAACAAAGTTTAAAAATTAAATGAAATGCAACAAAATGAACAAAAAGCGTACGAATATCATTGTAGGCTTTATCAACAGCTTGATAAGCTCGTCGAACAGCTTGATTCAATTCATCAGCGGTATATCGTCGGCCACTATATTTTTGAAGAATTACATCACCTTGACGTTCTTTTTGTTGCTGCTGTTGATGAAGGTGTTGTTGTTGAGTTTGTGAACCTTTTGCATATCTTTTTAATGAACGTTCATAAGCTTCATTCGCTTCAACTTTATAATTCATTGAATTTTTATCAAATCGTTGATTGGATTGATCTTGTAAAATTCGAGAATTTGCATTTTGTTCTAAATCGGACAGACAAATGTTAAGCAAAAAATTAAAATATTTGCTTTGATTAGTTAAATTTTTTGAACAAAATTATTACACATTTATTAATCACAAATTTTTACCTCCTCCATTCCAGTCAACATATTCTTGATGGCCATGACCGTAACGATGACGGCTACTTCGTTGTCGACGTTCACGACGGATAACTCGGCGTTCAACTTCTTCAGTACGCTTATTTTCTTCAACACGTTGAACGGTTTCAGTAACCCTTGGCTAAAGAGATACACAAATATGAAAAGAAAATTCGAAGTTTAACAAATTTGCATACTTTTGCTTGAACAACTTCTCTATGATGTTCACGAACAATTCGACGTTCAGGTTCAGCATAAGTCATTTGTTCACGGCTATCTAATTGACTTCTCTTCATAATGCTTCTTGGTTTATCATCCTATAAATTTGATTAAAAAGTTGTTAACATATAGAAATTTGTGCAAAATTTGTTAAAGCTTTGGCGTTTATGTTTAAGCAAAAAATAAAACAAACACCGCAATAAATATATCAAAAGCAAAGCAAAAAGTGTTTATATAATCTTTTTTTCCATTTTGCCGACCTCCAAAATTTCCAATGTTGGCATTGAACCGTAACGCTCATGATGATGATGTCGTTGTTTGGATTGTAAACTTATTTCTCTTGTCATCGTTGTTTGCGCAGAATCAGGGGGTGTATTTCTTATTTCATGAGGAATAAATGGCCAAATTTTTTCCTTTTCATTCTGGAAACAATTTCGTAGTGAAATATACATAACATTTTGAAAATGCTTCCAGATGACTTTAAGGATGAACCAGCGCACTTTTCAATAGTCAAAAGAGGCCCGTTTTTATATGATTTTTAAGGATTTCCCGAATATTAGTGAAAAAAGATAGATATAAAAGCATTGCGAAAGTGAAAATTTTTTTGCAGCAACCAGGGTTATATATTTGTGATATAAAAAGCACCTTCTCCCAAAGTTTTTGATATTTATTAAACAAACCTCTGGTGGAGCAGTTGTTGTTCGAACCTTCAATAAACCGCTTACATCTTCTGCTTTAGCACCGTTCAGAGATACCACCGATCGTGGACTGAACGAATTGTTAAATTGCCAAGTGGCAGATGAAGCATCCTATAAAAAGAAAGAGAAAGCTGAAAAAGTTTTGCCACAACATGAAAAAATTGATAGGAAAAGAGAAAAAAACACCACTGTATAAAAAAGAAGTTTCACAAAAAAGCAATCATTTCAAATTCTTTTTTTTAAAGAAGTATATGTAGAAGTTCTTTAAAAATTAAAATTCAAGAAACTGATAGCTGATAGGCGAGCACTAAATTGTTTTTTGTTTGCTGATGGCGGGCGGCATAAGCAGTTTAAAGCTTTTCCTACCGTAACATATCCACTTCGGTCTTGTTGATTGATTGAACTGGTATCAGTTGATATGCGCGATTCAAGCATTTCGCGAATTTGCTCCTGTAAAAGCATGTTATGCGGCACTCAAAAATATTGCAAATCATTAATTATTTTTATTATTAGTAAATAAATAATAGAAAATAAAGAAAAAAACAAAGGCGTTAACGGGAAGTGATGTATTTTTTTCATATTTTTTTTCTGAATTTGACACATTCAAAATAATAAAACCCGATGAAAAAAAAGATTATCTTTGAAAAATACATTGCTCCACGTTTTCGCTGTATTATTATTATTATTGAAAAAAAGCAGATATAAATACCTTGAAATGAGTGGGAAGTGGCTCAGGGTCTGTTTTAATAATATCTGAACCAACTAGTTTGTAGTCGTGGCGTCGATTTTTCGAACGCTCTGCTAACTCTTGATTCTTGCGCGCCAGTTCATCCAAATCGTCATGCTGTGAATAATAATAATAAATTTGGGTAAGTTATTAATTAATTAATTATTAATAAAGATAAATATATATATATATAAAGAAGGAAATGAAAAGGACTATATTGGTTGTTGGCAAGGTCACATCAAAATAGCAAGCAGTTTATTTTGATAAGTACTGCAATGCGGGGATTATCAAAAAAAACTTACCTTTTTCGGTTCTTGGGCTGCCTGAAAAAGATTTAAATTATTAATTTTTTGTATTTTATGTTTTGTTTCTGTTTGTCAACACACACAATAGTTTAAGCATTTTTTTTAAATAAAAAACAAATTGAGATTTATCTATTTTATTTATTTATTTTAATAATAAAATCTTGCAAAATTACATTTTTGGATAGTTTTATGAAAGCTGAAAAACAGTGAATTAAAGGGGGAAAATGTGGGGAGGGAAACCATAATAATAATAATAATAATAATTCAAAAAAATTGAAGGGGAAATGCACAAACCTGAATGTTGTTGCTTAAAAGAGAAAGTTATTATCCGTCATGTTGAAAAAAAGAAAGGGTAGGATTAAGCATCAAATTCATTGTATAAAAAAGTTTTTGCACACCATAAAAAACAAAAGCAAAAATGTATTATTACTACAAAACATATTTGTTGAATTTTGTTTGATAAAAAAACATTACAAAAACGAAAGAGGCAGTGATAATAATAAGCGGCGCTTAATCTGTATTTTTTAGAAAAATGAATAAAATAAAAAAGTGCAAGCATAATAAAAAAATATAAAATGAGTTAAGCAATTCTTATATAAAAAGCAACAAATTTTGATACAAAGTGTAATAAGAAAAAAAAGAACACCTGAAAGGCTTGGCAACAATGTCATTTCCAGGATTAATATTAACTGAACAACTGATATATAATCTGTAAGAATAGGAAAAAAATAGTTGCAAATTTGCGAGAAATGTTACTAAACTTAAGATTTAACAAAAGAAAAGGATTTTAAAGGCGCCTATATAACTATTTTTTGAAATAAATTTAATAATATCTATGAGAAAGTTAAAGTTGAATAATAAAGACATTTTTTAAAGATATTTATTGCTTCCAGGCGACAAAGGTTGATATCGCATCCCAGGTGGCCCTAAATGATATCCCGATGGTGATGGTTTTGGCATTGGTGGAGGCGGGGGTGGTGGAATTGTTGTTGGGGGATGGTGATGACTGTGATGTCCACTGCTGCGAACTGGGGCATATTCAGATTGTTGAAGAAGATTTGCGCTTGGAGTTGATCTTGCATGACTTTCATGTCGTTGCAAAGATTGTGAGTGACTTTGTTGTTGGTGATGGGCTGTATTTTGTACAGCTTGAATTAAACGACGTGTATTTCCTGGCTGTTGTGGAGGAGGTGAACGAGGTGAAATTTGTCCTAGTTGACCATATTGTGGTGAAGGTGGTCGCTAAAGCAAAAAATCCCATTTAAAAGTGTTTTTTTCTAAATCTCATTAAGAAAGGTGAATGGAATTTTAAAAGAGAAAAGACATGAGCTAGTTTTTGAATATAAACATGTTAGAAATTCAGAAGAAAGTAGCCTTTAATCATTGACCAACTTTATATCCTGGTGGCAACGGCGGTGGCACATATGGCCTTGCACGCTCATAACTTGGTGGTGCAGGTGATGGTTGAGTCGCTTGAATTATCCTTTGTAGCCTTCTTTGAGAAGTAGAAGAAGTAGATCGATGTTGGTGTTGCTGTTCATCGTGTCGATGAGCAGATGATGAAGAAATTTGAGCAGATTGTTGTTGTTGTTGAGGCATTGCTGAACTTGAGCTTTGAGAATATGGCACATGTTGGTGTTGCTGTGGGGTTCCGGAACGGGATCCACGTTTAGATGATGGATAGTGTTCCCCTCCAGCACTTGAAGTGGTTGTAGTTCTTTCTCGTGGAACGGGTCTTTGACGATTTTGTTGTTGCTGGAGTTGGTGTTGTTGAGAATGCTGATGAGAATGTTGTTGTTGTTGTTGTTGTTGTTGTTGTTGATGTTGATGATGATGATGGTGATGATGACTTTCACCACGTGAATCAACCCGTCGGAGCAAAGAACCACCATTAGAAGAAGTTGGTGCACGATGAGGCGTCTAAGAAAAGCTAATAATGAAAAAACAAAATAAAAGTGTGGAAAAAGATGCTTTTAAAAGCAAAGGAAAAAAGAAAACAGGCTTATAATTACTAACGTACATTTGTTGCACTTCGACGTGAACTTTCGTGATGTTGTGGCTTTGGCGTGGAAGCGGCAGTTTGTGGCTATAAAAGCAAAGCGATAACAAAAACACCCCAAAAACAAATTTAAATAAAAACAGTTAAATGAAAAAAAAACCAGCCCAATAAGCATTGTTATTTTGTTTTTGACTATCATCAGCTTTTTAATTTAACTTACCGATTCACTATTCCGACGTTCACTAAAAGCTCTTCGCTGTAAAGTTGCTTGAGCCTGATTTTCAAAAAGTTGTAAACGTCTCCGAACATCTATATTTGGTGGAGGATCTTTATTTGTAATTGTAGATGAATGGGGAGGGAGATCATAAATTTTTTCCCAATCGTTAAGAGCTGAAATAAAATTTTCACTAATGAATGATTTTTGATTGATGAAAAGGGCTTACGAATTTTTGTGGGTGCAGTTAAGGAACGACTTCTGGATTGTGACGGAGTTTGTTGTCGAAATGAAGGATCTTCTAAGCGATGAAAATTTTTTTCATGAATTACTTCAACTTCATGCCCTTCTTGATCAACATAATTTGGGGATAAACTATTATGAATTTGAGTGCTTCGTTTTTTAATAATTTTTACAGCATTTGGAGCATGTGGTAAAAAGCCTCCAGATGGAGTTTGCCTGGCTGGCTTGAAAGCAGGACGAGGACGATGACTTCCATCTGGGGAAGGTTGAATAACATATCTGGTTTGACGTTTTGCAACATCATCCAATGGTCCAGTTCCAAGACCTCTTCTGGGAGAATGTGGAGGGGAATTTGTTGGAGTAAAGTTTTTCTTTTCTTTTTTATAACTTGGATCATATACAATTGGTTGCCACCGATACTCTCCTTCATCAGGTGGTCCAGGTGCAAAATTAACCGTTGGTTCATTTCCAGGTTCTACAGTAACGGGTCGACGAAGAGTTGGCCAAATATAAGGTTTTTCTGGAGGGGGTTGCCACCGCTTTCCTGTTCTGAATATTTCAGGTTCTTCTTCTGGTTTTTCAATGAAAGCTTCTCTTCTTTTTAAAAGATCAACTTCAAATTGTTCTCGTTCTAATAATTCTTCACTGGTAAGGATTTGATTTTTAGCCGCAACCTCTGGGGGCTTTTCAACAACATAGGTCCTTCTCCAAGTATTGAGAGTATTGGGGGACATCATGGTATCTCTTGGATCAGGAGCATATTCACCAGATAAAGCAGAAATTGGACGAGTTTCAAATATTCTCATTTGGGAAGGTGGGGGTGGTCCAGGATCTTCAGCATATTGTGGAATAGGTTTATCGACAATTTCTTCAGTTGGTGATAAAGTATTTATTTGTGGAATATTTTGAATTGGAATTGATTGGGGTTGCTGTATCGGGGGTGGAGGATAGGGGTATGAATGCCTTTGAGGTTGTTCACTAATCAATTGCTGTCTTTGTTCATATAAACGTTGCTGTTGAATTTGCATTGCTTGCAGTTGCCGTTGATGAAGAAGGCTTTCTCTTTCATCTCTTCGTCGCATGGCTTCCATTTCTCTTTGCTTTTGTTTACGAAATTCGTCAATTCGTTCTGGATCCAAAACACTTCGAGCCATTGCACTTGCAGGACGAGGCCGATCTGTGCCTTTTGGTGGTGGAGGCCAAATAACAACACCATCATCACCTGTTTGAGCATTTTCCTGTAATAAATAAATATATTTAAAAAATTTAAATTCATTTTTTTTATCACAAACATTATGTCGGTGTAATTCCATTTCAGAAGCAGAAATATTTTTCATTTGGCTCATTTGATGTTGCTGTTGTTGCTGCTGATAATGGTATTGATTGTACTGCTCTTGAAAATGCATTTCTTCATAGCGTTGTCGTTCTGATGCTTCTTGATTCATTACAGGTGCCACTGATTGCGATCTTCAAAAATTTTAATTGGATGAATATTGTTTTTTTTGCTGAAAATTAAATAAACAAACCTTGGGCGTTCGCTACCATTTGAATGAGGTGCTGTAACTTCTTCGAGCTTGAAGAAGGGTCCATTAAATGAGGTTGTCGGATATCGGGGAACGTTTTGTGGTGTATAATTACGTTGTTCTCTATGTTTCCGTAAATTTTCTTGCATTATTCGGATATTTTCTGCTTCATCCAAATCATAATTGCTGCCATAATGTGCAGGTGTTCGATTTGTATTTCGATTACTTGGATCATTGCTGGGAGGATTTGGAAAAGCTGATGGTGTCTCGGACATATTTGAGGTTTGTTGACGTGAAATATGGCTACTTTGTTCCCAGCTTTGTTCTTGATCAGAGTAATGTTGTTGTTGCGAATAACTTTGTTTTAAAATTGATTTCGGTGTTTGTCGTCCTGGAGGTGGGGACATCAACCGTTCACTGTAATCGTCTTCAGGTTGCCGAGATGGCGGTTGATTTGGACGCTCAAATCGACCTTGTAACCGATTTTGTTGTGCTTGTTGAGATGAACTTGATGCTTGGGTGATATTTAAAGAAACAACTGCAGGAGGAAGTGGTCTATTTTCATATACAACTTTTTCAGAAGGTCTTTGTGCTGGAGTATGTTCAGAAGCAATTTGATCAGTACTTCCAGGAGGATACAGTAACTAAAATAGTGGGTATTATTCAAATGAATCAAGTAAAATACAATATTATTACTTGACTATTTGTACGTTTTTGACGAGATAATGGTGTTTCTGATTGATACCGACTTGATTCGTATTCTTGATGAGACGACGATAAACTTTGTTGTTGATGCTGGGTTTCACTTATAAAAGACGACCTTCGACGTTCCTGAAATTTTGTCATTGATGATTCAATAAACAAAATAAAATTTTAAATTTTTTGTTCAATGTCTACATGCAGTTCTGCAAGGGATTACCGCCCCCGGAAAAGGTTGTGGTTACCCCCATCAAGCATTTAAAAAAAATCAATCACTTTGACAAACAATTTGCGCAGCTTATTGTTTTGCTCTAACGGCTAGGGGTCGTTGCTTGCTTTTTTTAAACTTTTTTTTTGCTTCAGCTTTTTTACTTTTCGTTACTGATAATCGCGTGTATGTCGGTTGTCTCTTGAGAAAAAATATTATCCATGTGCGCATTGATTCAAAAAAAATTTTTTTTTGGATGAGCGCCGCAAATGTGAAGTGGTTTCGAAGGGCGTCTTAAAGTCGACACAATGCTTTAAGTAAAACGTTGCAGAAAACGACAATCGAGTAGTAGAAAAGTCGTTTGGCAAACATATTTTTATGTTTAGGTAAACGCTTGACGCTTAACACCGTTATCGGCAAAACAATGCTTGAAATATTTTTTTATAAAAGAAGCTAAGTCGATAAAAAGAAGTTTAAAAAGTAAGGGACAGAGTAGTAGTACATGGTCAATGATATCGTACCAAAGTAAATGGTTGATTTGGTGCATATTCAGTTGTTACACTACTTGCACTACTCCCTTCATGTGGAGCTTCTGCAATATCAGGTAATGATGGAGTTCCAGCGAATGATCGAGTTGCAATACCAATCACAGGTGTTGTTCGATGTCGAGCATGACGAAGTTCATCCCGTCTAATTTGCTCCAAATATGCATTTTTTAATTGTTGTACCCCTGCACGTTGATATCGAACTAATTCTTGATCCTCGTTTGACATATAACTTAATGATGAATCTGGCCGATTTTGTGCGGCAGACGAAAAACCCGCTGACATTGCTTCACAGAATGCAATAGATACTCATGTACATAAATTATTATTTAAATGAGTTACTCTATTACGTGAAACATTTTCTGCACAAAACAACAAAAAAATAAGAAAAAGAAGAGAAGCACCTTAAAAAAAGAATGAAATTGTACAAATACCATATAATAAACACGATATAAAAAATGGTAATGAGAAACAAAAGTAAAAGACAACAAAGAACGATTTTTTTTTCAAAAAATAAAGGGAATCGATTCGTTTACCATTTATAAAAAAAAGTTGAATGCTTATTTAATCTTCTTAAACCATTGAGTCATTGATCAAACTTTTATATCTTGCTATTTTAAAAAAATCAAAAAAGAAGAAAGTAAATTCAAACTTAATCAAAAAATATGAGGAAGGAAAAAAAAGTTTTTTACAAGGTTTTTTTCAACATTGACAAATAAACTGGACAGCGTGAAATTAGAGTGTCAATTTAGACATTTAAAGACAGCAAAAAAAATTCCAGAAGTCAAATACTAAGGAATAAAAGTGCGATTAGAGAAAGGACAAAAGATTTCAAAGAGGGACAAGTGCTTGACGGCTAGAGAAAATCGTAAGAACCCACTGATGGAACCCTTTTTGCTAGATTTTTTTGTGAAGCAATCAAGCTTAAAGGCCAGTGGATGCACGCTAGCTTGCGGTTATGTTCTTAAGCGACCTAGTAGTAGTAGTATTGTGCGCTTTGAAGTCCCGAAAAAAATGAATGTTTTCCGTTGTTAGGGCGTGCGCTTCCAATACTTTTTGCGCAAAAATAGAACTTCAATAAAAAAAGAAGCAGAAGTAAAGATAAGAAACTAACTAAACTTTTCTTCTCTTTTTTACAATTAACAATTTTTTAAATAGTCTTAATTGACATTCACAAAAGAAAAATGTAAATCTGTTAAACTTACAGTATATTTGGAGAGATGAAATTCCTTTTTGAGCTGCCAAGAAAGCTCGTCACCGCCTTTAGACGGATGACCGTTTTGATATTCCTGCAAAACGATGAAGAATTTATTTACACAATATTATAGATATTAATTGTTATTATTATTATTTAATAATATCAATGACAATAATAAAAATTAAATTGATCTTGAGTTACTTTAACTGATTAAAAAAATAATGTCAGATGTTAGGAAGCGCATTGCAACAAATTAAGATTTTGTTTATCAAGGCGGGGTTCCCAGACGCATCTTCTTCATTTCTTCCTCTTGCGTGCGTCACCTTAACTTCTTCATTACTTTCTTTCCCCTACATTTTTTTGCATCTTTATTTTGTGCACCTGTACAGATATATATATTTTTAAAAAATGCTTTAAGCTTGTGCTGTTTCACTTTTTTAACGACCCTGAAGAAATCAACTCTATCTTCGTCTTCTTCAATCTGCTTGTGCGCAACATGCGCCCACTTCAACAAAAAAGTTAAAGGATATAGTTGAATGCAAAAAAGTTGGGAGAAGAAAATGAAAGCTAACAGGGTTTCCCGATAGAACTGTTAGTGTATATATATGTGGTGCACAAAATGTCGTCGAACTGTAGAAAATGTTTTTTTTCTTTTGCTTTTTATTTAGATAAAAAATGAGGGATTTTTAGTAAGATAGAAACATTGCTCAAGAAAAAGAAGAAAAAAATAAAAACACCAACGCCGCCTCCAAGATTGTCTGTTACCTGTGCTGCGTCAAAATAATATATGAGCTTTATCGTCACACTTGAGTAAATCGCGGTATGTGCATCTTTTTTTTTGTGCTTTACTTGAAGCTTTACCCCCTCCCGTTGAAAACAAGTTTAGGAATACACTTTAAAAATTAACTAATGGAGTAATTCTTTTTTTGGAATTGTTATTTTTCAAAAAAAGATAAAGGCTAAAAATACAAGAGGTTGAAGAGCGCAGACTTAAAAAAAATGTTATTTTAATCTCAAAAATTTAAAGCAAAGTAACATACATCTTCGGAAACTTTTTGCAGTGTTTGAGTAATTTGAATACGATCAGATGCAAATGATTGTTTGGGAGTTCTAGATAAATCTCCAACGGATCTAGTTCTTGATGGCATCCGATTTCTGGCATTTTCAAGATATCGATTTGTCCGAATCTTAACTAACCATCCGTCATCATTTGTAGGTGGTCCTTTTGTATCTGGCTGAAATAAAAATAATTTTTTTTGAAAATTGGTAATATTTTTATAAAAGCATCTTCTTACCTGTGGACTCTTTTTGACGACAACATCCGGTGATATTAGCATTAATTCACCCATTGATTGGGTACGACGCATACTACGCTAAAATTACAAAATTTTAACACTTTTTTTCATTCATAAATGATATAAAAAATGATATTATAGTATCTAAAAAGGGGTATAGCTTTAAAAAGCATTTTGAATTTTATGGAACCAAAAAAAATTAAATAATTATCTTGGAAAACATGTAAAATAAAATCCAAAAAAAAGAAGGGGAGATAGAAACAGGAAGGAAAAAAATTGTATTATCACCCCAATACTTACGTGCATAAAAAAGAGAAGAGCACACGGTAGGCAAGAGGAGCTTCTTAATAATAATAATGATAATTAAGGGTCATCAGCGTCCAGCTTACAAGCATTTCATAAAACTATCCTTTTTTCGATGCAATATTTTTTTAAACGTTTTTGTAATTTTTCATTGATTTTTTTTTCAAATTTTTGTATATTTAAAAGAAAATCTCAATTTGTTTTTTTACACATGCATTTAACAAAAAAAACAACTGAAGGGATTTTGAAACACCACAGAAACATAAAAAGCATAAAAAAGCAAAAATCATGAAAACTATATATTTGTAAAAAAAAGGTTTTTGCGAGCTTGGACGGACATTCAATGACACTGGATTTAATTTTTAAAAAAACAGTGCAAAAGTGGAAAAGCGTGAAAAAAAGAATAAACATGAAGCGTTAGACATGTTAGGGAACATAACATACATATACAAAAAAGCGAACATATACAAAACTGACCTTTTGAAGTGCTTCAATCTTTTTCCGAATTTCTTCAATTTCACGTGAGCTTTCACCTTTGTCATCATTAGCCTTTAAAAAATTGACAGTTTTTTTAAATAAAAATATACTATTCAATTACCTTCGGGCCAGGCCATGCTGGTTTATTCCAAGGTTTGTTGGCTTCATCTTCTTTAGCTTTAAGATAATCCCGAAGTTTTGAAGCTTCCATATCTCGATGACGATCTAAACTTTCCGTCAAATATGTGCTTGTTGTGATTGGACGACTTTCAACACTCTATAAAAAATACAGTAATTCAAAAAAATAGACAAAAACAAAAAACATGCCCGGATTCGACGTTGTTCAAGTGGATCAAGTTTGATAAGTGATCGTTTACCATGTTGACTTGGAAAATCATTTACAATTTTACGGCCATAATGTGGCAAGCTTCCAGTTTGTGAAGGGATATGAGCGTTACTATTGACTCTTGGATCAATAATTCTCATATGAAATTGTTCCGAACTTCGTTCTGCTCTGTAATCACCATTAACACCTGAAAGGCGTTCAGAACCAGATTGTCCACCTCCCATATGAAGTTCAGTATTCTGAAGGCAAATTTTATCGGTGATAATAAAAAAAACCTTATAAAAATTAATTATTACCGGTTGTCCACTAAGTTTGTATAATGGAGTAACCAATTGAACACTTGAAGCTTGTGTTTCAGCTGCATATTGACTGGAAGGAACTTCTCTTTGAACAGTTTCTAATGTATATCTGACTTGTTCCATATCTCTTGCTCTTTCATCCGACTAAAATTGTAAAAAATACAGTAGTTCAAAGTCGAATAAAAGTAACAACAGCTTACCGTTGCCATCTTTTTTTGCTACTGTTTAAAAAAAGGGTCAACCAATGCCAGAAAAAAAAGTAAAAGTTTTTTTTAAAAAAGGAATAAAAATAAACGAAAACGACCGAATGAATGGTCCTGCACTTAAGTCTAAAAATTACAATAATATTAGTCATTGCTACTTCGAAGATTTTTTTCCCTCTTCTTCTTCTGAATAGTTCAAAATTCTATTATTCTTTGATAAAAATCAATCAACGGAAAGCAAAAAGAAAACGCGTGTAATAGCGCGGAAGCATTTTTCATTTGATTATTTATTTATTTATTTATTTGCATACAAAATTGTGGACACGTTCAATCAAATAAAAGAAGATCAGATTAAACTGGATAAATCTCATGGATAACAACAAACATATTACAAAAAAAAATACACCAAAAACGTTGAAAAACATGAATAAAAAATAAAGAACGAAAAGAAAGTGGAAGAATGTGGAAGAAAGAAGAAAAAGGGGGATCGACCCGGTGGCGGTCGGAACGTCCAAAATAAATATAAATGAGTGACCTTTACGAACATGGCGCACGCAAACTCAATGGGCACTACTACCTAAAACTTTTTTTTAAAAAAAAGAAAGAAATTTGTCAAAGAAATGAACCAGCTCTTAAAATTCATGAAAGTATTTTTTTGTTATATTACAAAGACATAAAAGGGGGTTTGTTTCTTCCAATGATATTGCAAACAATTATAAATGAAAATGTAATGTATTTGAAGTGGATGAAACAAGCGTTTTCAATTTTTTTTGTTGTTGGTAGGCGGAAAAGACTTTGAAACTATCAAGGTTTTTTAAGGACACCAGCTGTGTAAGAATTTTGGCTGCCTACGTACGAAATTGCTATATTAGTGTCCGAAAGCGATCACATTTGAACTAATTGCTTTAAAAAAAGGAATGAGAGATGAGTGTGAGGTCTTGTACAAAAATTCCTTAAAATGGTAAGAAAAATCAAAAATTGTTGATTGCAATTTTATGCAAGAAAAAAGAGAATTTGTAAAAGAGAAAAGTTAAAAGGAAAATCATTATGGCCACCCCCTTAATGATGACAGCTCTTTTTACATGCTGCGAAGGTAAAAGAATTTCTTCTCCTCGAATCTTCTTCATTTTTTTTTCATTTGCAGAAGCCAAATAAAGGTTGCCTTAATAATAATTTGCAATCGCTGCTGGGCTGCTGCTATTGCTTTCTACTGCAAAAAATGTCGTGGCATTGGGACCGCCATCAACAGAACAAAAAAACTTTTTTTTCGTGCATTGAATTTAATCAAACAGGTTTTTAAAATGCAACCAAAACCATGATTGCGGCAGCAACGGCGGTCTCCCCCCTCGAGCAAGCGTAATAGTTAGATGGAGAAAAAAATGAGAGAGAGAAGGGCACAAAGTTATGATATTAGTTCTTTCAGGTTTTATTTACAAAAAAATAAACTGTCAAGAAAGAAATGAATGTGTTTATCTTTTATTATAATAAAAGATACTTTTAACGACAACCCTTTATTGACCTTAAGAAAATAAAAAAAATATCAAAAAAAAAGGAATTTTAACACCAACAAAAAAAAGTGTGATGATAAAACTTCAAAGAACTCAATGTCTTAGTTTAAGTTAAAAAGTAATAAAAAAATTAAGATTTCAAAAAAATCATTAATGTGGCCTCAGGGCAAAAAACAATAACAACAAGGGGTCCTTTCCTTTTGTTGAACAAAAAAAAAAGAAAAGTTCTTGCTAATACCTTTACGGAAAAGGCAGCAGCAGCGGCAACAACAATATCATTTAACCAATTTTTGCGGGAGAAAAAAAGGATGCAACGACCTATGAAGCAGCAAAAATTAAATATAAAAAGAAAAGAAGTAAAACCGGTTTATCTCGACCCATCATCACGCCAAAATTTACAGCCTTGTTTTAGAAGAAAAAAAAGTAAGAAAACCGCTAGATCGTGATTGAGGGGCAAAAGTAAACCACCATTGTAATAGCAAAAACAAATGTAAAAAAAATAGTTCAATTGGGAATAAGAGATGAAGAAAAAAGAAGGTACATACTTTTGTTTCAGAGTTTAGTTTACACGGAAGTGGTAAAAAAAACTTGTGTACATTAAGTAAAAGCGTGAAGAACACTTTAAAAAAGTTTTTTTTTCTTGTACGGTTTAAAATTAGATTTTTTAATAACTCAAGAAAAAGAAAAATGCATGAGGCAAAAAATTTTGTGGAAAATGATTTGAAAAAGCAGCAGCATTGCTATTTTTGAGTGCGAATATGCAAACAACGGTCAAAAAGCAAATTGATCCGAAAATGAAATAAGCTTTCATTGCATCAGCGGCAGCAGCCCTGCCCTACATGGTCACTATTTTTCAAAATTGTACAAACATTGCAAATACCTTCAAGCATACCATTTATTCATTTTTTCAATCAATTTTTGCTTTAATCAGAAAAACCCCAAAAACGCTTTCAACTTTAATGTATTAATTAAATATATATTTATATCGTTTAATTTCGAAAAAAGACGAAGAAGAAGCTGCTTTCCAAACAAAGACTTTTTTCTTCAAATAAATTGTAATTATAAAGAACGTCAAAAAAATCGTGTTTCATAAAAGATTCTGATTATTGCGACTTCTTTCATTTTTTCACAACAACGATAAACAAGAAAGGAAACAATTAAAAAATCTTTGATGAAAAATGATCGAGATTTTGATTCTCTCTTGAAAAAAAAAGAGAGTATATTTTTATTTATTAAATTTGAAACAATAAAACTGCGCAGTTTTTTATTTTCTTTCAAACGTGATTGCAAATAATATAAAAGTAATGGGTTTAATTCCCTCAAGAAAAAAAAGAAAATGTATATGGGCGTTACCCCTTTCCGAAGGTGTCATTCATTCAATATTTGTCTTCTAAAATATTTTTGAAATTTATCTTTTGCAATTATTTTATGATGACAAATTTAAAAATGCCTATGCAAAAAAAGTCCCCGCCTGTTTTATTAGTATCTTTTTTTCTCAAAATTTAAAAGGCCAATGAAAGAAAAAAGTAATAGTAAAAATACCAAGATGACGGGAGGAAAACAAAACAACTTCTTTAAATCAACGGTTACACCCTTCCTTAAATTGTTGTAACAATTTCATTCTTTTTCTTCCCCGCTTCAAGGCGTCGATTAAGAAAATGGATTCAAAAAATTTAGAATGATCGCTAAAAACAGGCTTCTAAGGCAAAAAAATGAGCGGTACGTTTTTTTCCTGCGCACATCAGGAGGGCGCGGCCCATTACATTTTATTTGAATTTTCTTTTATCAATATGTACAATTACGGGAGTTGTTGCCTTTAGTAAAAAAAGTAATCAAGAAAATAAAGCTATTCGTAGAATGTTATTTTATTTATTGATCATAAACAAAATATAAAAAATGGAAAGCTAAAAAAGGAATCAAATGAACAACCACAACATTCCAGAAGGACAAAATTAGAAATATGAAAATATCAAAGTGGACATCATCATAAACTTAAGATGATCGTCCTATTCTTTTTTTTTGAACTAATAAATGACAAACGGTTGGCATCAGAAGAAGAAAAAGAAAGGGATAAAAATGAATGCGCGGTGACCGCAAGAAAGAAAAAAAAAACGAAAAACAACAAATGTTGTCGTTCATTTTTTCATGTTTTAAGGTAATCACTTTCAACAAAAAATGAAAAGAAAAAATGGAGATGGCAGTAAAAAGTACTTTTAGAAGTTTTTTTTCTATTCTTTTTTTACTCATCATCTCTTTCTTCATCGCTATATTTTTTTACTTCTGATTTTGCGCAAAATCAGAAAAACGTCTCAGAACTTTTTCATTGCCGTCATCCATTTTTCTAGCCAGGCATGATAGATGATGTCCGACATCAACTTCTTTTCTTCAGTAGACATTTTTTTCTTAATCTATTCCTTTTATTTTCAAAAAAATGCAAAAAAATAGTAAAACTTTTTTCTGATTTAAATTTTTATAAACAAAATACGTAACAAAAAATGCCGAAAAATGCAATCAAAATTTTTCCTTGTAAAAAATATTTTTGGTATTTCGGAGAAAATGGTCACAAGGACGCGAGACAATCCAAAAGTGACTTTCATTTATTTTTATAAAGTCTACCAGGAAAAAAAGGTATTGCTATTGGCCGATAGAAAATAGAAGGGAGAAAAAAGGTGGCTCACATCAAAATAACTACTTAGAAGTCATCCCAAGTAAAATTATGAATGACGATCGGATGAAAATATAATTTTGAATGTCAACGATCAGTTTTTCCCGAAATTCATATACAAAAAATAATAATTTTGCATACAAAAACAAAAAAAGAAAGAGCGAGAGGCTATGGATATAAAATAATTAGGGATACAAAAAGTTAAATGACGGAAAAAATATGGCAATAAACATGACAAAAAAAGTTCAAAAAAATAAAACTTTTTTTGGGTAAAAGAAAGAACAAGGCGTTAGAAAAAGACAGATTAGTTTTTAAATCATGCAAAAATTACTTTCTTTTTTTTTGTTGTGCTGCTGCTGCTAACTTCCAGCCGGTTACTTACTTTTATTGAAAAAGGAATTCCGCCTTTTTTACTCAAGATTTTTGTAATGCATTCGCGAAATATAAGTGATCGGGACAGAGGGAAAAAGAAAAAAAATTGCTGAACATAGTTCGACTGACCACAAAAATAAAACTAGAAATTACATGAAAGAAAGAATGAAGAAGAAGAAGAAGAAAAAAATACTAAGCGTCTTCAACAGGTTCGTTTTGTTGATTTGTCAATATACACATATATGTAATATATGCATTCGCCGGAAATGGATAACGATAGAAGAAAAAAAGTTTAGAAAAAAATGGAATGAATTTCTTGTAAACTGTGATTGTAGAATCAAATTTAGGTGGAGAAAAAAAATAAATGGAAGAAAAGAAGAGGGGGGGATTGAAATATGAATCACTGTCACACATTTGACAACTTTTTTTAGATGTCGATAAACTTGTCCTAAAACAACCTTATTCTTTTCTCTCTCATTCTTCTTCTTCTTGTGATACGCAGCTTTTTCATTCTTTAAAAGTTTTTTTTTATTATTATTCAGAAGGTGAGCAAGCTTGAAGAGATCAAGAAGAAGGAAGAAGAAGGAGAATAAAAAATGCACATTTTTTTTGAAGAGCAGAAGCTCCAAGCGTTTAATCCGTAGTCTAAACAGTTGGATTATTTTTGCGTCGGAGAAATCGGGCTTCTGCTTTTTCAAGATTATATTTTAGCGTAGTAATTTATGGAGGAAAAAAAGAAGGGGAGAGAAAACGAATAAACTGAATAGAAAAAAGAATTCAGTATGTTTGTTGTGTCATGAAAAAATCACAAAGTTAACCAACAATAAAAAAATTTGTGAACTGGCTTTTTTTTCTTCCGTTGATGTATGATTTGAATGAATTTGAGTTTTATACAATAAAGCATTGGTAAAAATATTAAATATGACAAAAAATAAAAAATATATATAATACAGATTAAAAAGTCAATATCAGATCCTGATCGTAAATATATATATATTGCAGAAAATAAAACTGTAATAATATTAATTATTTGAAAGGTGGTGAGAGTTTAATTGTTCGGTTGTTTATGATATCTTCGATACGTTGGACGTTCATAAAATCCAATTTTTGCATTTTGTAATGCTTTAATAAGATCATTTAAGCCATTCGTGCCAGTTAGTCGATATTGATAATCCTTTGCTAATCGTTCAAATTGTGTTTGATGACTTGAAATACGAGTCATTGGCTGAAAAGTTTTCATTAAAAACTAATTTATAAATTACTGTAATCTTACCATCGGTGTATAATTTTCCAAATCTTCTGCTTTTTGAATTTCTTGTTTACGTGTGATTGGAGTGATGGTAGTTTGTAAATTGTTGAAAGAACTTAATTGACTGCCTTTGATAATTTTATCAAATTCTGCTTGTTCTCTTGCCCGATAATCATCGGTATATTGTGTTTGTTGACTCTTTTTCAGTCCTGTTGAAGCTAATCTTGCTTGTTCCAAGCTTAAACTCGTTGTTGAGTGTACTCTTCGAGGTAATTTTATAACATTTGCAGTTCGAATGCTTAAAGTTGGAGTATTTTTTGATGTAAAACTTCTTGAAGTTGTTGTTGGTGCTATCGTATTACTTTCATCTTCATCATAACTGGCATCATCAATTGCCTTTGAGGCATAAACTAAACGAGTGTCAACAGTTTTAACTTCATGACGATCTTCTTTTTGTGAGTCAGCACTTTCAATATATTCATCATTGACAAATTTCGTATCATCTGGAATGTCTAATGATGTCTAAAAAAAGAAGTTTAATTAATAGTGGTCATTAAAGGGAACCCGACTTGTACATCTGTTGGCTGCAATTTAATTCCAGATTGTTTTGGTGATGATTCATTTTCAGTTGATGAAGAATCTTTTTCATGTTTACGCATTTTTTCTTCATGTTTTTCAAGTCTTTTCGCGACTTCTTCTTCCAATACCTAAAAATAATTACTGTAAACAACATACTTATTGATGTCTAAAAAATACTTTTTCAACGAGCTTAATAAAAACTTGAGCTTCGTTCGTTGAAATATTTGCAGTATTAAGAAAAGATTCAAGATTTGTTGTATTTAAATGATGTGAAAGATTCAAAGATGGCTAAAAAATTGTACATTTAGGAACTTTAATTCAACATATTTTGCAAACCGATTTTATTGGTTTTGCTATTTCTGCAGCAAATGTTGCAGGAGCTTCAGTCGTAATGCTTTCTGTAGTTGATATTGGTGTTGTTTGAGTTTCTGTTGTCACACTTACTGTAGCTTCTGTAGTTACAATAACCTCTGGTTCAGCACTTGGAATTTTGGTGACTTTTGGGGCCTCCACATTGTCAGCAATTTTATTGATAACAAGATGATTGCTATTATCAGCATCTTCTTTTGACTTCAAATTTATCTCTTCACTTGTACCAAAGCCTCCTTTGTTTGGAATTTCCACTGCACGAATTTTATTTTGCTCTGTTGCATTTAAGATTGCAGCTGATATCGTTTGTGGTAATGACTGCAAAAAAAGAAATTTTTCATACTCATAATCTCTATGAAGAACAAAGAAAAAATTAGATACCTTAACAATTTCAGATGTTTTTTTGTTTGTTTCTGGTGAGAAATTGTTATTATGTGAGAGTAAATTTGGATTAAAAAGTGGATTGGGAACTGTTACAGTAAGAAATCTGTGATTTGGATTAAAATATTGAGCAGCAGCAGGAGGTGTGGCCATTCCTAAAATATCAAGCCTATTAATGGCTTGATTCTCTGGAATTGGTGTAACGGCAACTGCTGGATGAAGAATATGAAGGCCATCCAAAGGTGAAATTCGTTCAAATAGTGGCCGATATGGAGCACCTTGTAAAAGAAGGTTGTGCAAATCAGTTAAAGATTGTTGTTGTGTCTATAAATCATCATTTTTTTTATCTTGGTGATGATAAGATTGACACATAAAAAAAGATGATACTAGAAACATACCTGTTGTCCAAAAATTGCTTTTGTTAAAAGTGTAAAAATCCATGGAATCAAGAAATGACGCATCATTTTAACGTCAAAAAACATGGAAAAAAATATTTGAAGCCAATAAAAAAAAGTGGAATAATTTTAAAAGAAAGTGGTATAAGGGAAAAAACGTTTCTGCAAAATAGTCAAAAAAAAATGGAGGAAATTATCGGGGCTTTCTCTTGGATTTCGCTTTTCAAATCGTCAAATGACCATTGGGTGTGCAATTTTGCGCACGAAAGCCTGCCTTTTTTTGTTGTTGATTTCAAGAAGTGCGTGACGAAGAATGCTTTCTTCTTCTTCATCTCTCTTTGTTTCCCTATCTTTTTGTCTTCCTCCTCTTCTTCAGATGAATGAATGACCACCATGAACATGAACTTTTTCATTGCTGTTCGAACAAATAAAATGAAAAGATTAAACCACTCTCGGTAGCTGCGGCAACATTGAAGGATGCTCTTTTTTGATTTTATAAAAAAAAATTGATGCGCCAAAGTCAATCTGGTTTACTTTCAATGAGAATTAAGAAATACATATCAATAAATATATTTATGAAATCCTCTCTCTATATATCACATCTTCTTTTTTTTATTTTTAATATTTAACAATTTTTGGTCAATTTTTATGATGTAAATATAACAATTTTATTTTGGTTATTGTTTGGGACAGATCATATGTTCGTCGTTTTTTTTTCTGTTTCTCTCGTTTTTAAAAAAATTTGTTTTTCTGGAATCAGGTTTGATAAAAAAAATGAGAGAGAAAGGGATTCACCAAGATTGAAATTTGCAGACAAAATGTCGCCGCATTAACAAACCTTTTTACGAATAATATAAAAAAAAGTTGTTTATAAACTAATTTGCGTAATCAAAAAAGAAAAAATGTAGAAAAGAAAAAAGAAAAGGGTTTAATTAAATAGCAACAGTTATTTTTCGAGAAATCAAAAAGAAAGAAAGAGAAACGGGTTTAAACTCTATTATTCTCCGAGCTAATCGTTGCTTGTTTTTTTTTCATTTTGAATTTGCATCTGATTATATATTTTTTGATTCCATCAATAATAAAAAGCCAATTCCTGGTTCTTATTTTTCCTTTTTTTCATATAAATCATTCAAAAAAACCAACAAACTCTTTTTTGAATGGAAAAATATATTTATCTGTTAAAAGAGATATTCCAAAAAACAATCCTATCATGTAATAATCCAGCTTTAATGGAAGAAAGTTAACGCATTGAAAACTTTTTTTCTTTGATTCTCGTGTCCTTTTTTAACGCCATTGATTAGGTGATAATGAAAAGGGAAAAAAATCTCACAGAAAAAAAAAGATAGGTCTTTGTTAGTTCAAAAAAAAGTAGGAGAGGGAAAAAAACTGTTGGAGTGTGTTATCATCATTTTTTTATGATATTTATTACAACTTTTGGTTGTGATTTGTGTTCTTTTTTTCAAATAAAACTTTAAAAAAAGCTTTAAAATTTTTATTACCAAAAATTTATTATGTCTGACTGTGAATCAGAGTTTGAAGACAACTATGATATTGATCTGAATGATGATGGAATTCGAAAAAAAGCTGCTTCATTTGTTTCAGATAAATGGGAAATAATAAAAAAGTAAAAACAAAATATATTTAAATTTTTCAAAAATGACAAAATTTAATTTTAGGCCTGTTTGGATTGCAGGAGGAGTGATAATTGCAATTGGACTTCATGTATTTCTTGGATTTGCAATCAAAAATAGTTTTCATAAAGCTATTGCTCCAATTGTTTTTGCTGGATTAATATATTTGTATTTGATATACGAATTTTTAATACTGCGAATTGTAAAAATGTATGAAAAAGAAGTTTCTGAAATGCTTCAAAAGGTGCAAGAAATATGGCAATTATCAGTCAAAGGTTTCCCCCTTGTACAACTGTAATATTTTTCATTTGTATTGTTTGAACTAAAAATTGAAAAATCCTATTTTAGTGCATTTTTTGGTGCAATTGTTGCAGGTTTTTTGGTTTGGTTGGTTATTGATGCGAAGCACAGTACTATCAGATTTCGATCTCTTTTAGCAATTATTTGTTTTATTATTATTGGATTCTTAATTTCTGCTAATCCTGCTAGAGTAAATTAATTTATGAATTTTGTTTCAAAAAAAAATATTTAAAAAATTTAGGTAAAATGGCGTCCAGTTTTTGGTGGAATTTTCCTTCAATTTACTGTTGGATTACTTGTTCTTCGTTGGCCGGCTGGAAATTCTGCTTTTCATTGGGCTGCTGATCAAGTACTTTGAAAAAAATGAATTTCATTCAATTATTCATAATTGCTTTTTAAGGTTGTCACATTTCTTGATTATGCTTTTGTTGGTACAGATTTTACTTATGGATTCATTTCATCACCACCTCACCTCTGTGATTTTGGAAGCGTATTTATTTACACAAGTTTACAAATTATCATTTATTTTGGTGCAATTGTTTCAGTGTTATATTATTTGGGAATTATTCAATTTGTTCTTTCAAAAGTTGCTTGGTTTATGCAGCGTACTGTAGGTACAACAGCTGCAGAAAGTTTGAATGCAGCTGCATGCATTTTTCTTGGACAAGTTAGATTTTTGCAAATTTTTTGTTCAAAAAGGAACATAAAAATATTTTAGACTGAAGCTGCAATTTTAATTGAACCTGCTTTATCTACAATGACAGAAAGTGAAATTCATGCTGTCATGACTGCCGGATTTGCATGCATTGCAGGATCCCTGTTTTCTGCGTATATTGCATTTGGGGTAAGGAAATGATGATTTTTGAAGGATACAGAGCTATTGTCACATTGCTATTTATAGGCGTGTCCAACATATTTGTTATCAGCAACCGTCATGTCTGCAGCCGTTTCCCTTGCTGTATCAAAACTAATTTATCCAGAAATACAAGAATCAAAGCAAAAACGATCTGAAGATTTTAAATTTGCAAATAAGTAAAAATATTAATTTTAAACACCCAAACCTTTTCAATCTTTTTTTTATTGCAGAGGTAACAATAATTTACTTGAATGTATCAGTAATGGAGCAGTTCATGCATCACAATTCGTATGGGCAATTGGAGCAAATCTTATTGTTTATATTGCGCTACTTGCAATGTTCAATACTTGGGCGGGTTTTATTGGCACTCGATTAGGTTATGATGATTGGAGCTTTAATGTAAATTTAAATAATACATTTTCAAAATCAACAAAAAATCATTTTTAGAAACTTATGGGTTATCTCTTTTTCCCCATTGCATATCTTATGGGTGCATCAGATGCTCCAGATTCTCATGTAAGACTATATAGACTTAAATCATGGCTGCAGCCTTAAATTTGAATAAAATTTTAGACTGAAATCCAAGAAACTTTAAGAGTTGCAGAACTTATGGGAATGAAAACAATTTTAAATGAATTTATTGCTTATAAAGAATTAATGGCTATGAAAAGTGATGGCCGTCTTGAGGGAGTATGCCATCGCCTTTGTATTGTTGACAGCCTTTCATTCTTTCACTTTATTTTAGGCTCGAGCACAAATGATTGCAACTTATGCTTTATGCGGATTCTCAAATATTTCAATGATTGGATCACAACTTGGAATTCTTGGTGCAATGTGTCCACAAAGAAAAGCCATTTTTGCAAAAGTTGTAATCCGAGCTTTAATTGCTGGTTGTATGTCTTGTTTTATGACAGCTTGTGTTGCTGGAATTCTTGTAAGCAAGCCAGAAGCATGCGCGCCGAATGCATTATCAAATTGTGTTTGGTTGAGTAATATCACGGATCACTTATCACCCTTTTTACCACCAACCCCATCGTCATCTACTCCTGTTACATTTTAAAATAAAATAATTTATTATTAATAAAATAAATGAATAAATATAAAATGATTTTATTTTTGTACAAGTTTTGCCAACATATTTTCAGCTTCACGAACAACATTTTGAAGTTCCTAAATAATAATTGATACTTTAACAAAAATAGCAATTTGTAATTTTATACTTACTAATAATTCATCTTTTGTACAAACAAAATTAAGTTCATTCGATTTATCTGCTCCAGTTGGAAGGGCTTTAAGCGTCATTTCAACAAGTGGAGCTTTAATCCGTTTTTCATCATTTGATTCCATTAAACCTGAAACTTTCCATTGTGTTTCAGTTAATGATGGATATCGATATCCAATTCTTTCTAAAGCTTTTGTCATATCTTCTCCGTATTTCTAAAAAAATTCATGAATCGAAAAAAAATAATAAACTGGATTATTATTATTACTTCATATGCTTCAGTGAGCTTTTCAGCGAACGGAGCATTCGCGGCAATTAATTGCGATTTTAAATGTTCAGAAGACCATCGAGCTCTTGCCGCTTCAACAATTATCTTTCTAATCATTCCATGCCAAATTGGTCCTCGAGCAAGGGCTTAAAAACTATTAGTTAGTTTTATGCAAATTAATGATAATTATTTTTCTGTTAAAACAAACCATGAGCTGAAACCATGCCAGAGCAGACTTCATCAATTACATCAAAGTCTTCATTCCCGGCTTCACGGACACAATTTTCAATTAATTTTGCAAGTGAAAATGGCATTTTAAAAAATTTAGAACTGTTAAGAAAATAAATACATGCACTTTCTCCAATGGCAAAAATCGTTTTTTAAAAAAGTTGCTTGCAACATGCATTTTTTTATTTCGCACAAACTATTCACTTTTAATATTAAAAATTATTTGAACTTGACATAATTTATTTGCGACCTTTCAGTAAAAAATGAAACCCATAATAACAAAAAGAAAAAATATTCAACACAAAAATATAATATGCTTTATCTTGAAGAAAGACGACCATAGTGAATAGGCTTCTTCACAAACATTTCAGCAGGTGAAGAAGGGGTTGAAGATACAGTAACCGTAGTTCTTTGAAAACGAGTTGAATGATTTGAACAAAGCATTTTCAAAGGAACTCTTGGAGGAAGTTTTAAAGGAATATTTGTAAGAATCTTTGCTGGAACCTTCGGAGCTTGTTTAAGCAGAATTTCAATTTCTTCTGGAAGAGATGAATCCCGAAAAGGGTCATCTGGTGATGGAGGAACAACTTCACAACCATTTTCATCAGGTGATTGAGGGACAACTTCATAACCACTATTAGATGGATGTTGTGAATTATTGCTTGAGTAACCAGAATCCATTAATTCAACAGACGATTCCCTCTCTTTTAAAGCTTTAATACGATCAGGATGATAAATTGACCAAGCAGGTGGATTATCCATTTTAAATTTATGAACACCTTTTAAATTATGATTCCCAATAGCTCGACGAAATGCATCTTCTGCGGAAAGGACCTAAAAATATTTTTATAATTAGAAACTGCTACTGTAACAAAACATTCGTTTACCTTTCCAGCAAACCAAAAAGGCTCAATTTTATTCAAGAATGGTTTAACATCAGGTGGAACAACAGTTGGATAATCATTAAGTGGAATTTGAGTTCGTGTACTAAAATCATAAGATATAATTGAAAACCGTTAAAAATAAAGAAACAAACATAGGATCAAAAACTATTTGATGGAGAAAAGTGTATTCAGCTTCAATAAAAGCTCGAATGATTTTGTCATCAACTTTAACCTTTTTCAAATCAAGATAAAGAGGAATTTTTTTCAAAAACTAAAAAATTCAAATAAATAACTGTAGTACAAGAAAATTAAAAAGTTACTTTAGCAATTTGACCAAAATCAGTGGAAAAATTAGATTTAGCAAAAACTTCGGCAGCTTTTGTAAGACCAACTTTATGAATTCCAGGAAAGTAATCACATCCAGAAAGAATGCACATACGTCTGAACTTATTGAAATCAAAGTTACGAGATAAACCTCTATTGACACATTTAGAAAGCAAATTTCGTTCATAAATAACGCATTCAGAGTTAAGATTGAGCTTAAAAATAATAGTATCACAACCAAATGGAATTAAATCAGAATCTTCCGTAACAACAGCATCAGCGAGACCAGATTTCATCAAGTAAGCAAGTTGTGCATCAGCTTCATATGGAGCAACAACGATATCAACATTTTCGAGAGCACGAAATTCTTCAATAGTATGTTCAACGATATCAGGAGTAATTCCAGCGCTCATTATAAAATATCTATATGCTTGAGCTTGATCACCATTTTCCAAGCTCATTCGTCCAAGTTTCAAATTATACCGACGATTTTCAGATCGTTGTTCATTTGTGCTTCGTTTGGCAGGTAAGGATTGGCCATCAAAAACCATAATAACACGACATCCTTCATGTAATAAAAGATCAATATATCGTCTGATGAAACAGATGTATCTAAAAGAAAGGTTATAATTTATACTTAAAAAAATGGGTAAAAACTGACTTATCAGATCGCTTGCCTTGTGCAACATCAGCAGCACATGCTGAGAAACTTCGATGTAATAAGCAACTTACATCTACAGCCACGGTCTTTCCATTGAACTCGGAGATTTTACCCTGAAAAATAGCAAACAGTAATATAGCAAAAAAATAAAATAAAAATAACAAACTTTTCGTGAAGCTTGAGAAACAAAGGGCAAAAGATTCTTGATCCCCATCAAGCAAGCTAAAAAATAGAAATTTTATTAAAAAGATTTATATAAAGAGTTTTAAAATTAATGTTAGTTAACTAACGTTTAAACCTTAGTTAACGCAAAGAATTAAAAAAGCTAAGATTTTTTCGAGGAAGAGCAAAAAAAAGAAAAAACGTTGTCAAAAATAAAAACAAGCGGGAAATCGTGGCGAAAAGTGTGGGAACATCTTTTTCGCGGGTGTTTTTGTTTTTGCGATAAAAAAAACTGTAATTTTTTTCATCAATAAACGAAATTTTTTATCGAAAAAAATAATGTTTAGAGATACATTAGTTGATACTTGTCAATACTTTGGGATTTCTCAGATCTTATATCAACAAAAAATCATATTTTTTAAACCCATTACATTAAAAATTGTTTAAATGCAGATTTTAGTAATGTAACAATTTGGTCTTTGTATTTAAAAAAGGCAGTTTTTATCCTCAAAAAACCTTTTATGTAGATGAAAACTGTATATGGATTTGTAATAAAATTGTAGATCTCTGTTAAACACACATGCTTCTGTTAATTTTGTATGTAATTATCGTTAGATTATTAATATGTTTTGTTTAATTTAAATCATTATTGTTTACTTTACAAATAAATATAAATAAATCAAATAGTCAAATCACAGTTAATGTTAATGTAAAAATTTATTAATCTTTTTACAGCTAATTTTTACACATGACAAAAAAAGATAATAAACTCAAATTTTATAAAAATCTTTTTTAAAAATATTTATTTATTTTTGGATGCAATGACTTTAGGAGCATACGGTATTTTGAGCCCACGTAAAAAAATGCTGTACGATCCTTAAACAATTCATGGTGGTGGGTTTTATTACTTTTTTTGCAAGAAACTATAATATTACAATATGTCACGGAAGGATATCGTGAATAAATCTAAAATTACCACAAATATTTTTTAAAATTAGTTTTCTTACCCCTGTTATTAAAGGTTATGAAAAAAATAAATAAATATTGTTGGATGTAAGAATTTGATGTTTAGAGGAGAAGCATTGTTCAGTTCAGTTGGATCATCAACATCTTCTTATTTTAAATTTGTATAAAGTTTGTAAAGCATAACAAATTTGTTATGAAGAAAATAGTGAAAAAGGTAAGGCTTAATAACAAAACTTGACACGCACAAAACTTCTTTATGTTTTTTATTATTATTATTTTCATATGTCATTAGGTTAATAAATGCATGACTGAAAAAGAGGTATATAAGTTGAGGTGTAAATATGTAAAAGAGGAAGCTAAAAACAACAATTCTCAAATTTCAATAGTTTACCTTAAAAAGTAGTATTAATTTTATTTTAAATATTTTATCTCTTTATAGCTAAAACTAGGTTTTATTATGCTTTTAAATTTTTAAGCAATTGAAAAAAATTTGTGTTTTTGTCAGATGTTTCACATAGGAGTTATTTTTTATGTTTTAAAAAATTGGTTAAGCTTGTTGCTTTAATAGCCGCCTGCCGTTGCCCAGGAGATTCAGAATTTTTTACTTTCATTTTCACACTATTCATAATCTTCGTCATAAAAATGACCTAGGTAAACTAAAAAAATTCTTTTAGATGTTCAAGTAATTTACGTCTTATTTCAATGTTTCCATTCTTTTCTTTTGATAAAAAATATTGTTGTATATATTAAATGAAGAAACCAAAAACTAATACTTTTGTTAATGATTTTAGACATCTTTTGTTACCATTTTGAAAAAAAATGGCAAAGAAAATTTTGAGTTTATCCTTTTTTCCGTTTGTAGTAAAATAAAGTTATTATAAATGTTCCAAAATCCTAAAGAATTGCAAGAAAAACATGACAATGTTTTTAGGCTTGTTAAGTGTTTAAAAAAGAGATTACCCTTTTTTTATAATTGCTCTTAGCATCATTATTTTTTCCTCTACGTTTTTTCTTTCTTTCTTTGCAATTAATAATAACATGTTGTTGTTACCTTTAGATTATTATGAAAGATGAAAAAAGGGTCGTAAGTGCCACTGTAAGACAACAACCTTCAACTTCCCCAGATTCAAAACAAATTTCAATCGATGCGGAATTTCAACCACCTGATGAATTTTATGATATTTTTTCAGCTCCAAGTTTTGGTAAAAATATTTTTGCTTTTAAAAATTTGTTTTTTATACTTTTATTTTTTAGAAGATAAAACAAATCCGTCTTTGAATGTTACTGCGTCCTATAATTCAACAAATAGCAATTCTCAAACAAATTTAATTCACAACACTTCTAATCCTACTTCAATAGCTAAAAATTCAATATCTTTTGGTGGATATGAATATTCCGTAAGTAAAATACCTTCTTTTTCTATTCATTTTTATATTTCTCTACTATTTTCATAAAATTCTTAATTTAGTCATCAGAAGAAAATTCTCAAAGACCAAATTCTGGAGATAATATGCGAAATCCATCAGCAGATTTCCCATCAATGTCTGATGCATCAATGCTAATATTCTCACCACCCAATACAGTACCCGTTGAACAGCGATTAATTACAAGACCAGATAAGTCAACATATGTTGCACCAATTAAAGCTGCGGGTGATGTATCATTAAATGGCTTTCAATTAGTTTCTTTTTTAACTAAAGCTTCTTTAAGACTTAATGAGGTAATGATTTTTTTGAGAAAAATTTTTTAATTTTAAATCTTTAAACTTTGATTTTCTTTTAGGGTACAACACAAGAAGGAGTGCAAAACAGACTAAATAAATTACATGAAAATGTTAAAAATAATATGCTGTCTGAAGCATGTCTAAAAAAACTTAATTATATTGTGGATGGTAAATATCTTTTTAAAAAAAAGTTTATTCTCTTTTTCAACGTACACTTTGTAGAAATTGATCGTGAACTTTATGATGAAGCGTGGGCGGATTTTGAACAATTTGTACATACTTTCCCTGATGAAGCTGCTGGATGGTCCCAAGGTCTTCGAATTATGCTAATTGAGTTACGTCGAACTGCACATCGACAATACAAACATCGGGGAAATAGTGCCGGCACACCAAAACATAAATGATTTATAATTTATTCATAAAAGTTTGTATATAAATAACAAAAAAACGTGTTATAAAAACGATAAAACAAAAGTTTTTTTTAATTAAACGGCATTGGACTCTGAAGCAATAAATTTTGTTTCAATTGTTTTTTGTTTACGTAATTTATAGTTACCGGTTCATACATCTCAACACTGTATAAACAAAGGTACTTATTCCGGTGTTTTCAAATTTTTTGCCCAAAAAATTTATACAACAAATTTGAAACTTGAACTACTGATACAAAATATAAAATAAAAGTTACCCCCACAAGATTCTCTAAAATATTAGAAAATAATAAAAAACCTTTTTGGCGGAAAAGTTCGGTTCGCAATTAGGTGTACCAAAAGTTATCCAAGCAAAACCGTATAATGAAAATATAACATAAATTTATTAAATATTTAAAATACTACAGACAGTTAATAAATAAATATAAAAATTTTTACTCTTCCATAAAATGAGTTTCACTATTTGAATCTTGAGTTGATTCCCGTGAATTTAACAAATATTTCATCAATGTTCCAAGACTATTCATAGCATTTGGATTTATCTGAGGAATATCTTTGGATGAACAAGCAACAGTACCACCAGATTTGGAAGCAGTAAATCCAGCACTTGCAGCAATCATTCGGCATGCAACAACGAGATCGTGCTTTTCAAGAGTTTGGCTTAGACGTTTGAATTCATTTCCACCTTCAATAGGGCAAGAAAGAAGAAAATAAACAAGATCACGATATTGATGGTCAGCAACATTTCCTCCTAAAAATGTATTCTGTTAGTAAATATAATAAATACAGTAACTAACCTTTCGAAAGAGATTCCCAAAATGCCTCACTAACAATATTGAAAAAGCTGGGAAGACAGTTTGAAAATTGAATATTTGAGAGACGAGCAGAGTAATTGAGGAGCATTGAAATATATGGTGCACATTTGTATTGCATCAATCGTTTCAAGGTTCGTTCTATCAATACAGTATCATCAACACCACGATCAATAATTGAAACAGCTGCCAGTTGGAAAGTTTCAATGCTTTGTTTAACACCACTTTGAGCAGTTATCAAAGAGCTAACAATTTGATGCGGTGGAAGTTTAAGATAATCAGCCAATTTGCAATCAACTTGACAAACTTTGAATGCAAAGCTAAGATTCATTGAAAAAATTTGTTCAGCAAATCCAGAGACGGAATTATTAAAGCATTGAGTAAATTCTTGATCATTTAAGGATCGGATAAAGACGCAAAATATTCGAAGACGTTGAAGAAGATTTGCAATTGATTCATTATTGGGCGCATTGAGATGTTGAGCAACGCGTCGATTCATATGATATGAATTGAATGCAGTTAAAATATAAGCCATTCGAACAACATCAACATCATTATACGGTAATGGAGGGAAGAGATTATTATAGGCATCAAGGCTTGTCATTTGATTGAGTTGTACAGTTAAAACAGGCTTCAAATATTCAACAACACTTTCACCACCTTTAAGCCAATTTTCAACAATTTCCATCAATAAATCATAAAAATTAATTTTAAAAATTCGAGTAATTTCTCGAGATAATGCCATTTTTCGTTCTAAAAATTTTAGGAATTAATAAAGTAATCAATAAACAAAAACTTACGAATATCATGTCGATCATTCCAATCAGTGTGTTTAGATAAAATATGTTGCACAAGTGCTGCTCCATCTTCGTAAAATGTTTTTTCAACCACAACAACGCAATATTGATCCAACATGAATTCACATTCATACTTCTTCAAGACGTTATTCAAACTGTGAACAAAATCAAAGATTGCTTCACGTTCTTTTGATACAATTTTGGGAGTATTGAACCATTGATTTCCAACATTGCAAACAAGAGCAAGTACTCGAACTTTTGCCATACAGAGTGGAAGCTTATTGATTCGTGTTGCAAGTTTCCGAAGCATATTAATTTTATCTTTGACTGGGTCCAAAAGCATTTCAATCGTTTTTATATCATCTTCATTAAGTTCAGATTGTTGGGAAACAACTTCATGCACTTTATTTAAAATTGCTGTTGTAACCAAAGCAGTTCGACCAATTGGTTTACAAATATATTCCGTCTTTCCAAGAAATTGAAGCCATCCAAAAACAGAATGAATATCAAGCTCATTTGAAAGAACTGGACCAATGAGTCTTTCATAATCATCATGACTTTGAAGAAGAAAGATATGGAATGGAAGATGTTTTCGCGCAACCGGTGGATAATTCTTTTCAAGTACATGTTGTCGTTCATCAACATTCAGCAAATCATGATCGGTTTCCATTTCAAAATCCATTGAATCTGATGCATTACAAGTTTGTTGTTGTTGATGCTTTTGTCGTTCCAAATACCAACGAGTTTCTTGCAAAGTATAATCATTGCTTCGTTCAAAAACAGTAGTCAAGAAAATAAGCAAACGACGATATTCTTCAGCACGATTTTTCAAGGCATCAATTTCACAAGAGGAAGACCATTGACACAAATAGGAGATCAAAAGTGATAAAACTTTGTAATTGTACGGGCAAAGGTATTCAATAATTTCAAATGCTCGTTTACACAATGTTTCAGGATGACATTCAGCCATTTGAAAGATTGCAGATGCAGTATCCAGAATGTGTTCAAATCTTGTTAAATCCCTTTCATAAGCAGATGAACGAAGAAGATCAAAGGCATATGATAGAAGTTGTTCATTTGCATCAAGTTTATAAGCTTCACAATATTCTTTGTAGAGACATGGAGAACCAATATTTGAAACAAAAACATCATGAACAGCAGATGGATCATTAATCTTCAAGGCGGTAATTCCTTCTTGTGCCAAACGACGATTCCACCAAGTACCACGATAGCTTTCATAAATTAAATTTTGAGCATGCGTATCCTTCAGTACAAATGAAACCATTTGAGCAAGTCTTGAAGCATAGAAGACAGCACGAGAATTTTGCTTTTCAGTTGCCCATGAAAAAAGCGCAGCCACAACGTTTTTAATATCTTCATCAGGAAGACAAAAAACAAGCAAAACAGCCAATTGAAGATCAATCTTTTCGGCGACGAGAATCTTTTGGCACATTTCAACGATGTGACCATTTGCAATTTGTTGGTCAGGAATTATTTGTTTAAAGCACGCTGAAAATAAGCAATTGCTTGATTTTTTTTAAACCAGTAAAAAACTTACGAAGTTTAAAAGCAAAATTGTAAGCAATCATCTTGAGATAAGGATTTCCGTTATAGTAATTAAAAACATTATCCCAAAAATTAGGCATACTTCCGTTTGTTAAGGTAACATCAAGTAAGATGTCATCTCCGTTTTCTTTCATAAAAATTGAATATGCAACTCGGCTTAAAGCTCTGATCACTTCAACGCTATCAAAGATCGATCCAACATTGGCAGGATTCAAAACGCCCCATCGATGTGATATTCCATAAATTCTACAAAATACGATTTCAATTTGGGATATTCAAAGTTGAAGTATACTTACCCTTTATTAACATTTTGAGCTGAGAATGAAGCAGTTAAGGATTGATCATCACCATCGGTTATTTCAGCAAAGCATTTCAAAGTTTGATTAAAGAGAGTGATAAATTCTTGAATTGAAAATAATAAATCAGCTACAGATGGCATTTGAAGTTGAAGAGCCGTCTCTGTAAGTTTTACCAAAGATGGAGATAAGCGATGGAAGAATTTAGTGATATATGTCACATGGTTAGAACAAAAAGCTCTATGACTAGAAGAATATTGAAAGAGCATGTAAAGCATCTGATGAATATATTTAATCGATGTTTCTAAAGCAGATTTATCCAATTCTTCACCACTTTCACCAATCAAACTAAAAGAGGAATAATGAAATTGTCGAACAAAAACTTGTTTAGAAAAACATACAAAAGTGCAGCTTCATACATTTCAGGTGTTGGATCGTTGTTGTTTTTGTTGTGAAGATATAATTCACAAATCGTTTCTTTCTTGATAGACAAGAGTTGTCCAAGTCGAATAATTTCACCAAAGCTTTCTGAAGGCGCTCCAACAATGTACTGTACCAAACGAGTTTCAACAGCATTCTTGCCTCGATTTGTTAATTCAGAATATGGCACCAAAAGACCGTATGTTTTTTGAAGTAGGAAAAGTCGATTTATAATATCAAGAGTTTCTTTTACGGCTGTTGTTAATGGAAGATAATTTCGAGCAACAATAGAGCAAGAATCCATAGCAGATAATCGAGTTTCAGCCATTGATGGACTACAAAGTTCCAATGTTGTCTTGCACATACAGACAAGAGTTTCAGCAGCAGCTTTTCGACAATGTTCACCTTTAATTGCAGCAAAGGCTTCACGAATTGGCACAACCTAAAAAAGAATTTAAAACCAGTGATATAATAGAAAAAGCATACATCATAATTTTTGATATGAATATTTGCTGCAATTGCAACAGCTTGGGCTACCGTATAATCAACATCAATATCCTTTTGCGAAATAATTTCAAAGAGTTGAGCCATTCGATATAATTGTTCCATCTTCTCAGTTAAAGGTTTTTTGCTTGTATAAAACGCACGAGCAAGTAATTCCATTATTGAAGTTTGATTGAATGAGCGAGTAAGATATGAAAGGCTAATGTCATATTCGATCATCAAGTTTGAAAGCTCTTCAGTTTGATATTGGATATTCAAATCTCGACGGAGTTCAACACTTATCCCTTTAATTTTAAACATTTCATTCACAGCTTTTCTCAAACGATTTGACCAAGGAGTTGATGAACGTTTTGCAATTTTGATAATAGCTTGACAGCGATGCAAAATATTATCGATTGATTCAGCAACACAAATACATAAATCATCCCATGGATTATTTTGTTGATTTGTTTGTGCATTAGCTCCACGATCAGATACCTTTTTGATGTATTCAAGTAATGTTGGATCTTTTTTAAGTCCATGTTCTTTCATATACGGTATAACAACTTCTTGAAGATGCTTTGGGAAAGTTTGAATTGTATTGCATCGATCCAAGATAAGAAAGCAAATAGATTCAACATTATGTCCCTAAAACACAACACATAAAACAAATTAATTTTTATGAAAGAACTTACAATGTATTGATTGTATGTAATTCTGCATTGATACGTATTTTTCAAACGAAGCATCTTTCGAAGATTATCTGTTCGAGAAGAAAGTTTTCCAGCAGCTGTTTCAGAATCATTTGTAGAAGGGCCCAAAATTCCCAAAATATTACATAAAAGTTTTTGATGAGCAGGAGTAGTCTTTTCGAGCCGAAGAATATCAAGCAATCGTTCCATCATTTCACAAACAAACAATGAATTCTTTGGGAAATTATCAGGTTCAACTCGTTCAAGTCCGATTGCAACATTTTTAACAAATTCAACCAAAGTATTACTTCGAGATTGAAGTTCAGTCAAGTCGTCGCTGAGCGTGAGATAGAATGGACCAAAATCATGCTGCATAAATTCGATAACATCAGTTAAAAATTGAGGTTGATCAAGGACAAATGATTGTAACTTATCAATCATGTAAACAGATTTTCCAGATGAAATTAGATGTTCCTGTATCTGCTTGGAGTATCTATTCCAAAAGACTCGTCCAGCTGTAACTTCTCCAGTTGCCCAAGATGATTCAAACATATTGTAGACAGCATCTTCTTCATGAACCATTGCAGCCCATGCATCAGCATTGAAAGCTTTATCACAATCAGAGATAGCAGCAAATGTTGAAAGATCATATCGACGTTTTGTAAGTGAACAAAGAATATCCTGGTCTAAAAATCCACAAATTAATTACAATTACTACAAACATTAAAAAAGCATACCAGTAATATTTCTTTTTGAAGCATACGTAAGAAAACGAGAAATGCATTCATAAGTTGGAAAAACATTAATTGCTTCATTGCAAACATCTCCGACGGCATTATGATCAGTAACTTTATCACAGTATGATAAAATTTGATCCATGAGCTTCATATTCCCTTCATCATCATCACCAAATTCATAGATTAATTCGAATGCTCGTCTGATATGCACCTTTTGAATGTCCAAGCCATACTGATTTGCAAATTCTTCAGCGTCATCAAATCGACCACAGTAAATCAACTTTTCAAAGCGCGTTTCTGGATATACTTCATTAATAAAACGCAGTTGAATGGCATCTTCTTTTTTACGAGTGAAAGGATCAATAAGAATGATGAAATTATCTTCACCAGCAGAATCAGGAAGCATAATAACCCTCTCAGAAGTTTGAACTCGATATTCGACGTAATTATCAGAGAATCGGCGGATTTGTACTTCATGTCGATCATTCTTTGTTTTAACATTCAGCAAGAGTTTCAAGCTTTCAAGATTCTCTTCATTCCCTTTAGCATCCAAAAATTCAAAGGAGAGAATTTCATCTTCAAAGTTTTTATCATTTCGAAGATCCACTTCTTTAAAAAGTTGTCCAGTACAATCATCGTAGAAATGAAGAATTCCATTTTCAGTCAAACACACGGTAGAATACCCAACTTTTTGAGCACACTTAAAGCCGACTGGATCTGGAAAAAGTATAAACAATGTTAAGAAATTATGTTAAAAGATTAAAATACTTACTATTCATAAAATCACTGCTTTCAAGGAATGAATCATTATCGAAAGATAAGGACAAGGAGGTTCCAGGTTTCGATGAGAAAGAAACCAATTCAGAGGATGACATGAAAGAGGTCATTGAAGAAGAAAGTTTTGCATTTGTAACAAATTTCGTAGAATTTTCAAGTTCATTCAAATGTTCATCCAAGATTCGAGGATCACATCCAGCAACGAGATCAAAATTTGGAAGTTCAATAACATTTGAATTGCCATTAGAATCGGTGATGATTAGAAGAAGTGAATGATCTTTCATATATTCATTTATAGCTGCGCCAACAGAACAAGAAGAGAGAAGTTTCTAAAAAGTACTGTATTAATGTTACAAAATAACAAGTAATAATAAACAAACCCGTGTACGTTGTTGTCCATCACGTTTGAATGTATTCACAAATACAATTGACCCATCATCAAGCACAACAATAAGAAGTCGACCATCAACAAGAAATCGAACAGCACAAACATCCGAAAGAAATGTCAAAGTTTGATCACATCGAATATCCGGTATTATTCTCATAATGTGAAGAACAGGTCCAACTCCAATAGCAAGTTTATTTATCACAAAATGAGCAACAAGCTGAGGACGATGAAAGTCATCCGGAAGAGAATCTTGAGTTGTAATATCGAGCTCGGTTCTGATTTCATAAAGTGTTGATGAATTAAGGTTGAACATTCTAGACGTTTCACCTTCACGACGGTGAATATTCACCTTTGTGAACAGGGCCGAAGTCATCTCAACGACAACTATAATGAATAAATTATATTATCAAAAGTTATAAATGTGTTATTAGTAGATGATAAATAAAGAACACGACACGCACAAACATAAGAGTGATGAAATACAGTACAAAAAATGGTTCAAAGAAATACAAAAAATAGTGGGTGGCATGAGTGGCAAAAAAATCCAAAAAAGTCAACACATATCAGTGGTGTTCTTCAGAATTTCAGCAGAAGTGAAGCACTTTGAAGATCTTCTTGAATATTTTATTTTTCTCCGAAAAAAGTGAAGGCCGTTGAAGAATCTTGGCAGCTCTTTACTTTTGTTGAATTCTATAGAAAACCAATGACGCCGTGCAAAATGATAAACAAGGAATCGGGTTCGACAAGGAGGTTTTGCAGGAAAGAATTGGAGTTGCGTGCAAAAAAATGAAAAAAATGATGATAAAAGTTATCGGATAAATTAGAAAAATTACCTTTGACAACAAAGACGAAAAAATGAGAATGCAAAAAAATGAAATGTCAAACAAAGAAATTTTGTTTCTCTGCATTTGTAAATTTTCATAAAACAAGCAACAAAATTTTCTGGCCTGTGGAAAAATGTTCCTGTTTCTTCTACGGTAAATATATGTAAATTTTATTTATTTGTAAGAAAAAAATCTTTTTTTTAAAATACAAAAAGGAGCTAAAATATTAAAGAATTTAGAGGAAAATTTAATCATATTTATAAATGCAAAAATATGATAAAATAGAAAAAGAAAAAAGACGAATTAAAACTGTACTGCATGTTCTATCATTGAGCATTTTCATCGAAAATTTTCATCAAAGCTTGTGCAACATTTCACCTGCATCTGCAAAACAAAGCTTTCTCTTTTTTCACTTTAAAAATTTCATGAATCATTGTTGTATTTTATTGTCGTCATGGGCATGCTTTCTCTTATGCTACTAAATAAAGACATAAATTATAAGCTCGGTCGTGAAAGTCAATACTCATCTTTTTTTTTTGAGAACCTTCGTATCTACAATGTTCATTTTTTATAAAGTTTAATCGTCCCGATAATCATAATTATACAAGCTGTTTTTTTTTCATCGTCTGTGTTTACAAAACTATTTTAGTTATTACAGTCAAGGCCGTAAATAGGGGACATTTAAGGCTTGTACCCCCAAATCGAGAAAATCTTTTAAAATTCCTTTAATCTTTTGCCGCAAGCGCCACAAGATCAAAGGCGATCAATTCAAAATTTTTTCTGCCTTATTACAGTAACCCTGTTTTTCACAATTTTGTTCTTTTTTACTTTTTCAATAATATTTTCATTTTGATGATTTGTTTTATTGGTTTTTTTCCCATTATTACCGTTAAAAACACCCCTCAATCAGTTGTCTATAAATTTTTAACTCTATTATTTTTATTCCTTCCTTTTTCATAAAAAAATCTTTGACCATTGAAAGCAAAAAAGGCTCATAAGAAACATTCGGTCAAAAAGGTTTTTTCCATCGAGCATAACCATTTTTTATGCTTATATACTGCCATGATTCATAACCCCCTGTTTACTGCAATAAATATAATTTTTTGAGTTCCGTTGCTATTGCTTCATTTTTTCATGCATTTCTCTTTTTCGAATGATCATTTTTGCGAGAAACATCGACATTACTACATAATATTTTTTTATTGTGTGTCTTTTTAAAACAGAACACAAGAATCTTAAATGTAGAAATTGACTTAATAAGGTTCTTTAGAGGAAAGAAAAACCTTTAAAAGCTATATCATTGATTGGGTTTTTACCTCTTTCTCAGAATTCTCTTTTCTGTTGAGAAATCTGAAGGTTATTTTTAATCATGCCATCATTTTTAGATTTTCAATTTTGGAACAAAAAATGGATCGTTCTCCTTCTCCTAACAAGCGGCCTCATGTTCATGATCCAGATGTAAGACATTTTTAAAAGTTTAAACTCTCATTTCATATATATTTTTTTAGAAAAAGCCCCTGAAATCTATTTTGAAAAAACGACCTCCACCAGTTGAAGAAGAACCAAAAGATTTGGTTTGTGTTAAAACCAACTTTAATTTTCGTGATACTTCCGATGATGAAAAATATGGAAAAAAAGAAGATGCAACTGCCGGAGCTGGTAAAGTTGATGCAAATGGTGCTTCAAGCACTTCACAAGGAGTGAGTTTATTTTTAAAATTTTGCATATTAAATAAAAATATATTTTTTTTTCAAATTTAGATTGATCAAGGATTTAGTAAAGATGAAGGCCCATGTGCTTCTAAAAAGAATCGATTTAATGGGCAAGTCGGTTTCAATTCCAAAATGGAAAAAATCAAATTTGGTGGTGATGACAGTGATTCTGTCTGAACACTAAATCTTTCTGACGTCTTTTTTTTAAGTTTACGTTTAAAATTTTGTTTTATTTTTAATATTTTTATTAAGACGTATTTTATTTAGTTTTTTTGTTAAATAGCATAATAAAATTATAACTAAAAGTGGTTTCTTTTTTCTCACAAATTTATAAAAATCATATATTGATTAAAAAAGTCATCCAATAAAAAAACAGCAACTAGTCCATTTTTCAAGCTTGAATTTCCTATTAAAAAGAATAACTGTTCATTATTTTTTTTTTATTTTTCGATATTTATTTTTATCGCAATTCAACAATATTTATTACTAAGATTATGCAATCAATAATAAATAATGTTAAAGACGAATGTTCATCGATTATTACTTTTAATGGAGATCTTGAATTTGGAACAGGGCCAATTTTTTTAGACCAGAAGTAAATTTTAATTTTTATTTATGTAAAAAATATGGTCATGCATTTTTAGATCACTTTTTGAGTATGCAACATCTTCTAAACTAATTGCAACCAAAAAATCAACTTCATTCTTTGGATGTCAGCAATATTTTTATGACAGTGTAAGTAATTTGAAACGATTTAAAAATTGAATAAAACATTTATTTTAGCAAAATGCATTCATAAAATCTTGTGAAAAAGAAACCGATGCATATAAAAATGTTCGACTTTTTGTTGACAAATCTGTGGGTTTTACTTACTTTGCTAAAACTTTTTTTTCAAATTTTTGTTACAAAAAACATTTATTTTTAGGGTTTTTATATTTACTTAGAAGACCATCAAAAATATATACTTTTTCGAAGAGCTGTTCATGTTGAAATTGAAAATCATATATTACAAGTTATCATTGAATGTGATGGCCATTATTATGGAATACTGGTTTGGATTGATGATGTTAAAATTGGACCATATACTGGTTATGTTGATAATTTTTATCGTCTTCTTCGCTTTCGACTTTTGGTGGGTCATTTTTTTCATTATTCAAAAAAAGTGTAAAAAAGGATTAATTTGTTTGCTAAACAATTTGAAACGAACTTCTTTTTTCCATGGTCATTCCAATTAAATTTCGCGTCATTGAACGTTCCTTCTTTTGATTTCTTCTTTTTTTGAATATTCTTTTTATTTCCATCATCATGTCTAGGTAGGGTAGCATGGAGGTCGTTACTCACCTTCTTCTTCCTTTTCTTCCTGTATCCTTCCCGCCAAATTTTTCTGTTGCTTCAAGCAGAATATTTTGAACTCTTTCATTCATTTCTCTCTTTCAACTTTTTTTGATCATTTGTATTCATTCTTTGTAAAAAACGATAAAGAATAAAAAGAAGAAGGTATGCATTGTGAAGGCGGAGGTTTTATTCGATCGGGTCTTTGTGGTATTCGAGATTCTCGCCGAAAAACAGCAGAACGATTTCGTCGAGAGCGGCAATTTGGAACCATCTTAGACAATGTTGCAGAAGAACAGTACACGAGTGGGCGAGAAGAATTTGTAAGTTATTTTTTCCTGCAAAAAAAGGTAATAAAATCGCTATTTTTGGGGCAATTTTCTACCTACACAATGTGGGCGAAACTTTATTACTTTTTTTTAATATTTATCCAGGTAAAATCACTTGAAAAGTGCTAATTACACCTCCCAAATATTAATAATAAATTTTTTTCGGGAATTTTTCCTCTTTTCTTTCCTTTCTTCTTTCCGTATAAAAAGAACTCAAAGAAGGTCAAAAAATCAGTCTTTTATTTATTTATTGTTGGTACAGTTTTCTATCTTCTTCAAGTTCAAGTTTGTTCCAAAAATTTGTTTCAAAGACATCCATGTTAGTCGTAGTATGTAATGCATGTTGTTGTTATTCTTTCCTTTTTAAATTACTTTAAAAGTATATAACGCATTTCAACTTTTTTTGGTATTGAAAACTGACCCGCGCAGCAGTAGCGACATGCTATTAGAAGGCCCTTTTTTAATTACCATTGCCCCTGCTATACGTTCAGTTGCGTAAACACGCAGACTTGTTTCCGTTCTCTCTATCTGGCATTTGAATTCACATTTCCTGCTGCCGAGAAACTCAGTCAACTGCTTTTCTGATGCAGTTGACAGTCAGCTAGTTTGTTTGTCGTTTGCTTCATTGTGGCGTCAGCTTTTTTTCGTTTTTTAAGTAAATGTTACTTTATAGTACTTGAGTTATTCCATTTTTTAGAAGAGCAAAAAAAATTTTGATTTATGCAATAACGATAAAAAAAAAGTTTTTTGGTAAAATCAGATTATGATAATTTCAAGTTTAAAAAGATGTTAAAAAGTTGTTGAATTTGTCACTTTTTTTTGCATTTTTAAAATATCTCTTTTTTTCTTATTTATATTGTGGTGCCACCCATGTTGTTGAAAAAAAAAGAATTCTTTTTCTAACATTATATTTTTTAGACAAATTAAGCAAAAATACTTTTAATTTTTTATGTTTCTACCTTTTTTCAAAAATTTTTTAATGGCTTTTGCTTTTTTTTTAAAACAAACAAAAACAAATCATTGCTTATTAGTTTTTAATATGTTTTTTTCTGCATTCCAAAAGAATTTTTTTTGAACAGTTGTATAAGCAATCATCTTCTTCATGCCTTTTAAATTGTGTGCATTGTGACAAATATCCGTGAATAATGAGCGTATGTTGTTGCATTTGTTGGTTGAAGGATTTGATTTATTCGTTTTTTAAAATAATTTATTATCTAATTCTTTAAGATAAAAAAAATCCGTTTCGAATATTAAGGAAGACAATTTCGGGTTTTTGAAGCATCAAATTTTTACTATTATTATTGTTGAGATATAAAAAAATTTTTTGTCAAGAATTCTTAAAAATTGGATTCATTGAACTATTATAATAGTAAAATACTCTCACTTTTTTCCCCGTTTAAATTTTAAGTAACAAAGCTTTAAGCTTGATGTGTTACTCTCTGTTTCCTTTTTCCCCTCAAGCGTATTGATCCAAATCTGTCAGAAAAAAGAGGGGGGTGCGCATATTCCAAAAGCTGGAATGGGTAGTAGTCGACATTAGTAGACAAAACGCATGGAGAATAAGCCGTTGTCCTCTTCATCGTCCCCCCTTTTTTTTCTTCTTCTTCCTGTAGCCCCAAAAATGGGAGGCCTTGACAGACAGACCAACGAAACCTGCCGCACACGTTGAAGTTTTCTTTTATAGGATAAATAAAAAAAGTGGAGAGAGAAGCATGCCTTTAGAATAGTAGCATTTTTTCTTTTGTTATGGCCGACCCGGTCATAGCGGCACGAAGACAAGAGGCTAAAGGAAAGTAGTTTTTTTTCTCGTTATGAAGCGTTTTACGTGTGCTTGTGTGTATTTGCTTCATCATTGTCTCTAGCTTAACTCTCCTTTTTTTCTTACTTTCGCTTCTTATAGCAAGCTGAGATACAAAGAATTACTTTTTTCAGCTGCATGGCTAGTTTTTTTGCCAGGGAGCTTTTTTTGCTGTAGTCATCCAGACAAAAAAAAATGCCCCCCTTCCTTTCTTAGTGTCAAAGAACTTTGTCCAAGTAACTAGCTTAAAAAAGCTTGCGGGCAAGCATCCACCAGCTTGTTTGAATGAAAAAGACTGGAATAGCTGACTCTCACAGAGTTGAGGGGTAACTTGACTGAAGACTTGCATATAGACTGCTGTTTTTGCCGTCATCAATGATGATGGCCAAAGCTAACGGGGGGCAGCGTGTGTCAATGCCTTTGAACCCTAAACTTGCCCACCCAGCTTTAGGCAATCCTTAATGCGACCATTTTTTAACCTTATTTTTTTAAAAAAAAGAATATTTCCCTGTGTTCATTTTTTTTACTCTTTGACATCTAACACTTTTTTTTATTAATCATTTATTTTTATAAATTGCTTATGTGTAAATAATCTTTTTTCCTCCTTTTTTTTATCCTTCCTTTTGAGTTGAATAAAACAGTTATCCTTTTTGAGTCTCTGAATTTACAGTATCCATATTTTCATAAACTTTTTGTTATCTCTATTTTTTGTTGTAATTGTATCTCTGGTTTTTTATGCCATTACTTTAACAACATCTAAAAAATGCCATTGAGACGCTTTTTGATGCTCAAATAGCAAAGCACATTTTTTGGCTGTGAAGTTGCTACTAAAATGTCCTTCTTAAATAAACGTTTCGATGTGTGAAGAAGATGAATGCAGACTTGCCAAGAATTGTTAGTTAGTTAGTTGACATTTTTCTTGTAATAGGAACACCAGAAGTTTTCTTTACGAAAAAAAATGTATCTTCCCAAAAAAGAAGGAAGAGGTGATATGAAAATGTATCATTAATCTTTCTTCCTTGCTTTTGAATTCATTTTTTGTTGTATAATAGTTATGTTTTTTTAAAAAGAAAATTTTTATCGCATCATCATTTACCACCCAAATGTTTATCATTTTATTAAGCACTTCTGAAATCTTCTTTTATTATTATTATTCTTTCTTTAATATTTACGTCATTGAAGCCATTTTACTCAAAACTTTTTTTTGATACCTTTGACAAATTTGTAATCCGTAGTAAGAAGTAGAAGTAGTAGTCGAAGAAGAAGAAGAAGAAGCAGTAGCCACAACACAGATAAAAAGAAGAAGAAGAAAAAAAAAGTGAGAATAGATTGGTTTAATTTTGGATATATTTGAATTGTTGAAAAAACTCAGAAAAATAGAAGAGAGAGAGAAAGCGGATGTTGCCATCTTTGGGAAATAATCCTTTTTTGTTCCTGAAATTAATTGCCTTCCTCGGGTTGTTAAAATTTTTTTAGTTTAGTTATTTTACTGCTGTTACGAGCTTAAAATTTGTACTTAATTGCTTGCAAAGTTTTTTTTCTTCTTTCTTTCTTCTTCTTTTTTTCAAAGCTGTCATTTTTTTTGAAATGTTTAGGATTGAGTTTTTTGGGTTTATCGATGACGCCTTTTTAAACTAAAGCAATGAAAATTTTGTTGCTTTGAAATAGGCTAGTTAAAAAAAAGTTTTTAGTCATTTAACAATTCTATAAAATAAAATATATATATCTTTTTCTTTGAGCGAGATTTTGTATTAAACGTTTGTAGTTTTTCTTTGTTTCATTTTAATGACTTTGAAGTATTATCAAGCACTATTGTAGGCACTGGTTTTAATAACAAACATGAGCCATTAAAGCTTTTATGTAATTAAAAATTTTTTTCTCTCTTCTTTTTCTTTCTATTAAAAAAGTCTAGTAAAACGTTTCTTTTTCTTTATAAAGTATGTTAGATCTGCTTCTATTTTTCAAGTGTTTCAAATTTTTTTTCCCAATGTCTGTTTTTAACGTCACGGAAAAAAATAGGAGAGACTTTCTTGGTGCTGCATCAAAATTACGCTAACGCTGTGACTCGCATCTGAAAATGAAATGTAATTTATTGATGCTTGCCCCAATGGCAAACGAATGCCTATAAGAAACTAAAATGCAAAAAAAAAAGAAATGAGCTTTTTCAAAAAATTTGCACATGTTTTTTATGTATCTATAATAATAATTTTTTACTTTTTTAAAGTTAAGTTTTGCGTTTGAAGAAGCGTTACTGTAATGTGTGTTTTAATTTTTTTACTCTTTTTGAACAATGAATAAGAACTGGTTCTCTTCTTTCTAAATTTCTTCTTTTTCTTCTTTAACTTTCAAATATAATTCCTTTTCTTTTTTTGCTAAATTTCATTTTTTTCCCTGTTTTTAGTTTATTTATTTTTTCATAATCGATTTTAGCATTTGCTTTTGTGGCTTCTTAATGCCTTTTCCCTCTCTATTTTTCATTGCTTTTTTAGTTGCTGTGTTTTTTTTTCTAAAATAGATGATTTTTAAGCTGTTAATTTTGTAAAAAAGGTGAATTTATTTTGTTTCGACATTGTTATTCACACGGTTTTTTATTCTATTCAATGGGAACAAAAGGAAAACGTTTTTTATATATATTTTTTCGACTGACTATCATGCACTTTTTTTATTATTTAAAAATGTTTTTATTGTGTTGAGAAAAAAGTATGATTGTTATGTCTCTTTTATACCTCAAAGGGCCAAAAACTTTTTTTTACTTTTTTATTTTTTTAGTCTATATTGATTTTAATAAATGTGTTCTTGTTTTTTTTAAACAACATAACGCATATGTTCAACAGATGATGATCATTTTTTCACTCTCCATAAAATTTTTGGATATTACAATTTTAATTTGTTATCTTTTCTTACATGTTGCGTTTTTTTGAATAAGATTGAAGAATGTTTGTAAGAATTTTCACTCATGGGAATTTTTTTTCGTTACTTTCAAGTCTTCTCAAAGCTTCTTGACATAACACGTTTACCTCTTGTTTTTATCTCAGCATGTCAAAAAAAGCCACAAGGGTCTTATTGTAAACTTTCCAAACTTTTACATATTTTTCGTTCTTTTTGATATAATCAGTTTTCTTCATCATTTGTTTTTTTTATCTCAATGTCGATTTTTCATGATAGTCGAAACCTAAAACAAAAGTGCTTAAAATTAGTAAAATTGTTTTACTCCCTCCCAATTAACAAAAAAGATAATTTTTTTTGATATTAAGATTATCAAAATTGTGTCCTAAATTCTTTGTATTTGCATATCTTTAGTTAGTTGTCTACGGCTATATTCTGCTTCTTCATCTGTCATTAATTTTTTCAACTTTTTCTCTTCTTATAACTTACTATATACAAGTGCTAAAGTTTTAGCTTACTTGTTTTTAAAATGTTGCGTTTAATATTAGCTTCATTTATTTCGTAAAACGTAAGAATTCTTATTTTTATCAAATTGCAAAATTATTAGAAATGAGAAAAGATTTTTTTGAATGCTCGCGGATGCCCCTCATGTTTTCATTGATATTTTAAGCTAATTTCATTTTTTCAGAAAGGTGAACCAGACCACTCTAAAAGTAGTGATATCTTTGAATATCCATCCTTAAAAGTTGATCACCCAATTTTTACTGGTGGAAAGAATCAAAAGAATAAAAACTTTGGACATAAATCTCAAAGTAAGTTTTTGTTGGAATACTGTGGTTTTGAATTAAAATCAATGACTTTTATTTTTAGCTGAACATGATCAACATTCTATTAATCAATATCCTGTAAATCATCGACATAAATTTTTAATTAATTTTGGTCCTCGATCTCGTAAACCTTCCTTAGCGCTTTCGAATTCAAGTGGATTAAAAGGGTATGAACTGGTGCAATCCAAACAAAGAGCTTCAACGTCGAATGAATACGAGGTAATCAAGTCTTCTAATAAAAATTCGGTATTTAATTCAAAGCCCGGCGATCTGACTTCGACTGGCGTCGGTTTGTCGGCACGCCGGGCTCAACCACCAACCACGGCGTCAATAAATCGTAACGTGGCTGGCTGTTCCGCCGGGCCATCAGAACAAATTATTTCAACATTAAAAGACTGCAAAATTACTTCTTCAACAACAAATAGTGATGAAGAAAAAATCGGAGGCAAATCAACTTCTTCAAATGGCGCGGGTGATACGCCTACGAATGAAACTGCTGGACAGTCTGAAATTCCTGAAATTGAAACAGCTTTAAATAACCGTGCCGAAGTTGATAAATTTCTGGTAAACTTTGTTTAAATAAAGTATTTCCCTGTAACCTTATAATTTTATAGGAATTTCTGAATCAACAATATTGTTCTGAAAATTTATATTTTTATTTTGCTGTTCAAGAGTACAAAGCTATTGCTCCTGATGATGCCAAAGGTCGTTGTGAAAAGGGTAATCAAATATTTGAACGTCATTTTGCTCAAAATTGTAATGAACCTGTTAATGTTGAATATGCGACAAATAAAGCAATTTGTGAAGCCAAAAAAGCTAATAATTTTCTACCAGAAACTTATGATCATGCACAATATCAGGTAAGAGAAAATTTGAACTTTAAAATGAATGTTTTATTAAACATTTATTTTAAGATATTCCATTTACTGAAATATGATGTCTGGCCAAGATATATTCGTTCTGAAGCTGAAAAAAGTATAAAAATCAATTTCTTTTTCATCAATCATACAGTACAATTTTTAGGGCCGTCTCGAGGTGCTGGAGAAAATGATGTATCAAGTGAACATACAGAAACCTCATCGGTAAGTTTTATTTAAATTTTTTTAAAAAAATGTTGAAAATTCTATCATTGTGTTTGAAACTGTTGGAATCTTTTGTTTCTTTCTATCATTTTTCTTTTTTTCGATGTTGTGAAAGTTTTTTTTAAAGCACATTTTTCAATCTTTTCACTCTAAAAAAGTTAAACTAAAACTATCTGCAAAAGTACTATATTTATTTTTTTCCTTATTTATATTTTTAGACTAGCACTTCTATCCGCAAATTTAAAAATTTTTTTGGCCGAAAACTTCAACCGGTTCGTAATTCAACAGATCTCTGAAAAAGAAAGAATGAGTTTTTCATCCAAAGAAAAGTCAAAAATCAACGAAGTCCCAACGAAATTTAAATAATTGCAGGATCTTGCCAAATATATTTTTTATATAAAAAAAGATATGGGTACTTTGTTACGTGTTCTTGACGTTTTTTTTTTATTTCTGTGAATGTTACTTTTTTTTCTTTTTTCTATCTCTTTTATTAATTTTTTTCTTTGATTACACTTATATGGTCGAACTTGTGACATTCTTTTGTTTGATTCTCCTGTTTTGTTCATAGTTTCTTTCTTTTTTAAAATTTTCTTTTTTTATTATTATTATTTTAACAATACATTCTTTATTCATGTTCTTTATTTTTGGCAATACATATTGTGGCAAATAAAAAAAATAATTGTAACAAAAGAAAATCTTATAAAAAATATCGTTTATTTAGTGTGGAGGAGAAGGCTCTAAAGCTAAAAGGCCGTCAGTTCGAGAATTACGATATTGTTTGGTACTTTCTGCTGACAGTGCTTCATCGGAGAAGGAAGTACTTGATGATCCTGTGAGTGAAAAAAAAGCTTATTTAAAACATGCAAAAAATAACCCTTAACATGCTTTAGCTAATATCAGTGAAAAGATGGACGGAAACAATGGCACAGCGACGAGGAATGGATAAAAATTCAACAGAAGTTGTGGATGCACAGGTGTGATAATTTGCTTTTATATTCCTTTTTTTGATTGACTTAATGAAAACTAATCCAACTAACATACGCTTTTTCTTTTTTAGACTGGTAGTACAATAGATCCAGCCCGACAAGCAATTGATGCATTAAATAATAGACATGTTAGATTGATGCCAGTAGTTCGTTTTCCTGTAGATTTCTTAGCTCAATCTGCTTCATCAAAAAATTCTTCACCAACACCGGCGAAAGTTGTAATGTTAAGAGTTCGACAAGGCCTTACATTAATTAAAGTTCTTCGACCATTACTAATAAAATATAATTTTGATCCGAATGATATTGTGACATGCTTTGCGGGAACTTGTGACCCAATACATTTATCCACAACTGTTGCAAGTATTACTCCTCGAATGGTTACGGTAATGACTCAACAGCAATTTAAAGATAGAAAGTTATTACCAAAAAGAGAATATCAAAAAGAACTTTGTGCCTCACCAATTTTGGCTCAAAATCAAGAACTTAATTTTCCATATTTTCAACATGGTGATATTGCATTTTATGAACTGCCAACTGAAGCAGATGCAAAAGGACAAAAACATAGTGCCATACGGTCTCATAGCACAAATCCAAGGGTAAAAATATTTGAAATAATTATGACAATGTAATCTAAAAGTTTTATTTTAAAGTTCCAGGAATTATTTAAATTTGGGCGCAAAGCTAGTCAAGCGAAATCAAAGAGTGACAACGAAGGAAATATTGCGGGTGGAGGAGGTGGAGAAGTTTTATTACCGAATAAACCAAGTGGAGGAAGTGATAGAAGGAAATCAATTGGGACATCAGGACGGGGGCCTGCCCCAACTCCAACATCTGTTGCTCCAAGTGATATACCGTATTGTGGAGAGGTCGATGATTCACTACTAAATACATCACGATCATCAGCATCACCAAAACTTTTGAAGAATAAACCAATGTCTGCTTCATCTTCAAGCTCATCGAAGCCTCAACAATCATTGAGTAAGGAGGTATGTTGTATTGTCTTAATCTCTATCCTTTTTTAACCCAAAATATTCTTTCCTTATGAGGCAATATTTCGATAGTTAAATATTATTCAGTGTTGTTTAGTACGTGCCCAGACAGAACCCCGTGGTGGCAAAGGCAACGTCTTTCGAAGGTCATTGCGCAGTGCCAAAGGTTTGTTTCGAAATGCCTGATTTTATCAAAGAGGTAAATAATTAATTTATTTGTATATTTGAATAATAGTAGTTTTGTATCATTAAAGGGATATCACTCAAATGATATTAAAATTGTTGTTGCAAAAAGTGGTGGCGTTAATGGCAATGCCCCACGAGTTCCAGCAATTTATGCTTCAACTGTTCGAAGTGACAAAGAAGCTACATCCCCATCTGATACGGGAGCAGATAAAATTTCATGGTATGCTGATTATGTGTAAAATAAAAAGTGTTCCTGTTGCAATCCTCTCTTTATGGTTTTATATGTGTTTTTTTGAATCATGGTTATTCTGCACTGCCAAAAATTGCCTGTTAAATTCCGGCATTTAAAAGAAAATTTATATAATATTTGCCATTCAACGACAAAAAAAGAATTTTTAACGGGCTAAAATGTTTTTTTCTTCTTAATATTTTAGAATAAATGATAAAAAATAATGCAACATTTATTGTTTATCTTTCTTCTTCTTTAATTGTTGAATTAATTCCACAGCTTTATTGTTAATGTTTTGTTTTGGATTTTTTTTCTTCTACTCTTATTCTTTTGAAATATTTGGGTTCGCGCTTTCTTTGCAAACGATAATTTTTGTTTTTAAAGGAAAGAATTAAATACCTTAATTATTACTTTTATTTTTTATTATTATTATTATTTTTGTTTTTCTTATTCTCAGGTCCATTGCTAAGCGATTATATAACAAATGAAAGATTTAAATTTAATTTATAGAAAAAGTTGTGATTAAAAAATTCCCCCCTAAACTTTTAATAAGCAGCAGCAAATTCAAAATTTTTAGTCTCTATTATTACGAGTGTCTTCCTCTTCATCTTTTATTATGTTACATATTTTGACCGACTGACATTTTTTTAAGTTTTTGATCTCAGATTACAATTATCTAACACCTTCTAGAGAAAAAAATCTAGTCTTTTTAAAAATCAATCAATTGAAGCTTACATTATTTTCTGCTTTTATTTTTTTTTCGGTTACACGGTTTACTTGAAACAATGCAAAAATTTTCTTTGTCATTCCAAGTTGTGTTAACGGTGTTTTTCCTTGTTTTTCTTCTCTTTCTTTTTTCAATTATGTCGCTATTTTTGAGGATAGTATTAATTTAGCATCAGCTTATTTTTTTGCAATTTTCTTAGAAATTAAACTATTTTGGTCCTTTTTTTTTGTCTTCTTTCTTTTGCATTAGAAAATTAAAATTTAAAATTTTTGTATGTCTTTGTATCACTGATAGGTTACTTTCCACTACACGATAAATCTTCCAAAAAAATTTTTTATGAATGGGAATTTTTTTATAGTTGCATTTTTCTTTCAATTTTTTTAAAGTAGCGCATGTCTCTCATTTTTTGCGCCCATTTAAATTGTCGCAACTTTTATCTATTTTTGTTTTTCTTCAACTTTTTAAGGTTCTTTTTAACTCTTTTTTCTTACATAATTTGTTTACAATGAATGATTACTACACCTTTATATTATTTTTCTATAAATCCGCTGGCATGGATAACAAAATGAGACTACCGTATTCGTTTTAATATTTGTTTTTGAATTCACATAAAGTTGTTTATTATTATATCGAATATTGTATGTCTTTGTTTTTTTTCAAAAAATACGATTTTTATAAAGTTTTTTTCATCAGTTTTTTTAAATAGTGAACACTGTTTAAGTAAATTATTTGTAGCATTGAAGCAAAATATAATGTAAAATGCAAACACAAGTGAATAAAATGAAATTGTTTTTATTTAAAATAAAAAAATATATAATTTATATAATATTTCCCACACCAGAAAAAATAAATTTTATATAAAAAGAGAAATTGCGTACAAAGAAAGACAAATCTTTTCAGAAATAAATGGAATGAAAATTAAGAAAATATAAAGAAAAATATAAAACAATAATAGTTTTCATGATATTAATCAACAAAAATGGAAAACAATTATTTCATCAAAACATTCTGAAAAATGGCGAACGTGTTTGAACCTTTTGTTTAAAGTTATTGTGCCATGATTTTGGATCATTTTCTTCATCAAGGACTTGAGCTGCTGGTGTTATACCGGAACTTGATGATGGACCAGGTTCAGATGCTCCAATTGCAGAATCAGATAATCCAGAATGACTTTCTTCAGCACTTGTCAGAGGTAGGGGTGCTTGAACCCGAGTAACCATTCGATTCGTTGTGGTTGTTGCACGACGCCGTTTCTTTTGTTTCACTTCAATCATATATTGTGATGGCATTAAAACTAATTGAGCAGGAGATTTTCGAGTCCGTAATGCTTCACGAAGATTAAAAATTTGGCCACGCATTACTGATAATTGTTTAGCAAAAAGTTTCTTATCAAATCCAGGATCTGTCTAAAATGTAAAAAAATATATTAGTCTACAGTAACCAAAGAAAAAATAAAATTACTTCAAAAATACGTTTCAAGTCATTGCCCAATTCTCGAACAAAATCTGTGTCATCTAATAAAGGTAATATCTTTTCAATAGTTTCATCACTAAATGGTAATCGAGCATTTGGCAAAGTTGCCCAACGATAAGGATATGCCCGCCATTCATCAGGATGTTTAAAAGGGAATGCCAAACCATTATCAATAGCTGCAATAGACACAGTAGGCATTTTAACATTCTCCCAATTATTCGGTTCAGCATTTATTTCACTTGCAGATGAGATATGTGACATTGATAAGTTTTGAATTATTTCTTTAACTTCAGTCGATGGTAATGGAACTGATGCTGTAGTTTCAACCGGTGTTGGAGCAGGTGGTGGAGGAGGTTCAGAAGCATTAATCGTTGGAGTATCACTGAAATCTACTAACACATCTTCTGTTACTTCTTTATTTTCAATTGTTTCAACATTTTCAGCCAATTTTTCAGCGAGATTGTCAAAATTTTCAGCTTCATTTTCATCTTCAGCAGCATGTTCATATTTGATTAACCAATTATCGTTTCCACGATCTTAAAAATTAAATGTTTAAAAATTTTGTTGAAAAGATAAACGTACCAGTATTTCGAATAATATAATCAAGAATAATCATTCTCTCAAACTGAAGTTGAAAATCGTGTTGTGTTGTTGGTGGCATTGCTTGCTCGGGATAAAGATCCCATTCACGAAGCCAATAAATTGCATCTTTGAATCCCGAAACAAACATTTGAAAACTTCCTTTCTAAAAATTGTAGCATTATTTCGCGTTACAGTAATCCACATTTTTAATAAATACCTTTACTGGCAGTCCAACCCGACGAAACCTTCTTCCTAAATCAGGATATCTACTTCGAATTCTTTCTTTTGTTCGAGCCTTTGCTCTATCAAATGCACTGTAATTAAATGTTGGAGCAGCAAATGCAACGACAGCAGTTTTAGGAACAACATTAAGCCCAAGTTTTTGATCAACCAATGATGCACCAGCTTCCGATAGATATCCCTGAAAAAAAAATTAAAATTTGTTATAAATTGCTTTTTTTAGTGTTTTTATTTTTAAAAACGTGTTTTTTATTCTTGTCAAATGCTCATAGAAAATACGAGTGTTTTAATCTTTCTTCATTTATAATAGTCTTCCCCAAAAATATTTTTAGTCAGGAAAATTGTCTCCAGAGAAACTTTTTTTTGGTCTTAAAAAACAGGCAAAAAAGCAAGGAAAAGACCCACAGATGACAATGTGCTGAATCTTTCTCTTCAACAAAAAACCCTCAAATGCACAGTTTTTTTCCACAAAATATAAAATGTAAGAAAACAAGAAAAAAAAGTGAGGGCTGAAAAATACGTCCTTTATGAATAGGAGCTTTGAGGCTTCCAAAAAGACACATTGAAAACATAAACAAGTGAACGTGACACACTGCTGAATCGCGCAGAAGAATGAGGTAGAATTTTGCGACTGCATATAATAATAATATAACTTGAGTAGAGTTGAAAAAAAAACTAGAATATGTAATGCGGTGATGCGTATTGAAATACCTCAGACTTGCTGGACAGATTTCAAAATATCCCTAAATATCTATTTCTCTTCTACTAGAACCATAAATGACAAAAATAGAGTTTATGTTTTTACAAAAAAGGATAAAATTATTATATTATGACAGATTTGCAATTGTTTTATTTTTATGCCTAAAATTAATTTATACTTGCTTCAATTTTTTTTCTCCCTTTAAAAAAGAAACCATTGTTGTGACACAGTTTGAAAGAAAAAAATTTCTTTTTTTTAATGGAGAAAATTTTGTTCCTCATATTTAAGACCATTTTTCGCTTTTTTGGAAGCTTTGCGGGAAGCTGCATCCATTTTTTGTCATTTGCCTTTCGAGTGGTCAATAGAAGTCATCCCATGTCATTTGCCGGAATCTTCCTTCTTCGGCAAACCCCCCAAAAAGGCGTTCGAAACAAACAAAGAAATGTCAAGTTAAAAAGAAGGGTGACTTTTAACCAAACCAAAATTTGCATGCTTTACTTTTTGGAAAATAGAATCTCTTTTTCTTGGTTCATAAAAATGAAGATGTAAAATTCGATAAAGATACTATCGTATATGACAATTTTTTTTCAATGAGCTTTTTGGTTTTTTCTTTGCTTTAGCTTATTTGTTTGTGCCATGTCTCTAGATTACACTGACATTTTACTGCTTTATTATTAACGAATTTTAAGAATAAAGCAATTTTTTGGCTTTTGCGCAACTAAAAATAAATTTTAAAAAAAAGCGATAGACTTTTTATTTTTTTTGTCATCTTGCAGTTTATTTAAAGCACAAAATTGTTACTATGGCAGCAGTAAGTTAGCATGCCTGCGGGTGCATCGTAATAATAAGCAACTGACCATTTGCATTTTTGTTGTTTTCATTTTTAAAGTTAAGCTCAACATTTTCATATTTTTTTAAAAACTATAGTATTGATTATACACGTAAAACTAGGAAAAAATGCAACTTCAATATTATTTATTTAGTTGTTGTTTTGACTCTTTCGTTATGGAAGAAGACCAAAAGTAGCCTCAATTTTGTTATGCTTTTTTAGTTTGTGCAAAAAAGTATACTGAAGCAAACTAAAAGACAGAGACGTTAGGAGGAATGCCTTTTTCCGTGTGGATCGTTCTTTTTTTAGGCCGTAAGCTTTGTGTTGTCACTGCATTTGGGTTTTTGAAGCGTACATTTTCTTCTGAAAAGATGGCAGCCTCCAACAAAGTCGATGCTAAAAACGGCATTTGCGTTGTCGCTGTTTTTATTTTTTTCTATTGAATTGAAGTAGTTTGGAAAACCGACATTGAGCCCATCTCGTCGCTTAGAGCTTGCTATTGTGTGAAACTTTTATGCGCAATTTTTTGTGTGCAAAGGAAGTCCCTAACGGCATTTCAATTGCATCCATCCATTGGTCGCCTTGCTTAAAATCTTTGAATATCTATCTTATCCCTAAGTCACGCAAAGAAAACTAAAAAAACAAATTGTTTGTCAACTTTTTCTATTTTTTATGTCAGTTAAAAAAGCAGCAAAAGTTTTTTTACTTTAAACCAAACCATTGTCTGTTTGTGCCAAAAGCCGCTAAAATCCTGTCGTTTTACGTCGTTTTCTTGAGGCACTTTTTGAAGGAAACAAATTGTTGTAAAATTTGCTTTTTTTCTCCAAGTATCGGATTTCATGACAAACTAAAGCTCTATCTACTCTTTTAATTTTTTAAACAAAAAGACATAATAGCTTAAAAACCACAAATCTGCTGCGTGACCTTTCGTTTTTTTCCAAAACGTTACGGCAAAAAATGGAAATGAAATACTTATTTTTGGATTTAGCGGAAAGAGGCTTCTGGATTCCGATGCAATAAAAATAGTAAACATTTTGGTTTTGCGTTGTATAATTTTGACTTAAAAAATTTACTTGTAAACAAAAAATTTGTGTTAAATCCATACTCTTTTTTCTTTCTGTACTTTCAACGTGTAACATGACGATGTTTTGAAAGTTAATACTAATGTAGATAAGACGTTCTTTTTTAGACACTGCCAAAAAAGGCCGAAGCGAGCAAAAATGTTGTCTAACTCCTTCGGCGTAGTACATGCTATTCAACCCGTTCACTGATTCGACAAAAAGTGGAAAAAAATTTCACGTTGTCGATCATAGTTTTGAAAATTCAGAAACTCCTGATAGCAGAGAGCAGAAAAGTCATACAAGCACTTCTACCTCACCAAATCCTTATAATTCAAGCCGTCCACATTCATCAAAAAGTAGTAGTCGAACATCCACCGGCAGACTAGTTAAAACTGGGCATTGGGTAGTAGCTGGTCCTGGTGTTTTAATAAAGCCTTTAGATAAAGCTAAGGCTACAGAAGCTCTTACGAGCAATTCAAAACATTCCAAAAAAACATTCCAAGAAGAGCTTCGTGAAGCTGGTAATTTACCTTTTATTAAATTTTAATAATTTTTTTTTGTTTAAGCTGAACTCTTTGACATAATGGATGATAACTCTTCTGACGCTGGTAGCGTTGATACCACCCCTCGTGCAGATGCACCCATTAGCCATACTAATGGCAACCCTGGTGAAACAATTTTAACTCGTATTCCCGATAGTCCTGGTTCTCATTCTCATTTTGGAGACTTTTACTGGTAAAAATAACGATACTGTTTTTTAAAGCTATTTTAGACCAAATCTCTAGGGTGCAAAAAAGGAAACTCGTTTTCAACAAAAAAACTAAAGAGCTATTTCTATTACCAATTTACTACTAAAAAGAGCCAAAAAAAATAGCTTGTGGCATAATTAAACATCGAAAGCCTTTTTTGTTCCTCAAAAAAACTCATTATTCCATTTTTTCATTACATTTATTTAAAAAGCCAAAAAACACTATAACATTTTTTTTTTAGGGATACAAATGGTGAAATCAATAATTATGATTGGGAAACTGATTATGATCTTGACAGTGACCTCTTTGGCGGCAGAAGCCGTGGTCGATTGGGAAGAACCCAACAAGATTTAAATAAATACAAACAAAGAATTGATGCAAGTGTTGAACAACAAAAAGAATATTCAGATCTTATGAATCAAATGCAAAGCAAATTAGCTGAATATCGTCGTCATATCGCTGATTTAGAAGGGAAATTAATTAGTAATCGTGGTGCCACAATTGGGCAAGATCCTTCTTTGTTTCCTCTTAATGATTCTGGATTTATTGGTGGTGATACCACAAATAATTATATTGGGCGTACTGGAGGAGATGCTAATTCTAACTTTGATGTTATGATAAGACTTGATGAAGAACGTCGAAGGTTCGATTTTATAATATTAATAGTAAATTAAAACAAAGAAATTTAGAAATGAAGATATTCGAATGCAACTCGACAATGAACGCCAAAATAATGAACAACTTCAACGTGAATTGGAACGTCTTTCTCGAGAATTTGAAAGAGAAATTCGTGACAAAGAACGTCATTTCAATGTTCGAGAAAAGGTTAGGAAAAACTAAATTAAAATTAAAATTATTTAACAAATTTTAGAATTTAACTCAATATTTGAGCGATGAACAAAAGAAAATGCTTGATTTATGGGTTGAATTACAAAAAGTTCGCAAGCAACTGGCAGATTTAAAGATTAAAACAGAAAATGATCTTGAAAGTCAGCGCACCGAATTTAATAAAATGTACCGAAATATTCAAGGAATTACTCGAACAATTTCTGATGTAAGCCATAAAAAATTACAAATGCAAAAGAAATTAATAAATATTTAAGGGTAATATTCACCAAACATTTTACACTGGTAATGCAGGGGATGGATTCGGTGGGGGAACAACTTACAACCATGACTCTGTTTTAATTGAAACAGTCCGCCGTTTACGTGATGCTGGGCGTCCAGCAACCGGAGGACTTAATCTTGATCTTGACTTATTAAATCAATTAAGAAACAACAAAAACAATGATGATGCAGATCTTCAAAATGAATTAATGAAAAAATACGAAGAAGCCATTGAACGCAATATTGAACTTGAATCACGGGGAGATGAAAATCAACGCAAAGTTACAGATTTAGAATCTGAATTAAAAAGAACAAAAGACAAACTTGCAGATGCACAAGTAAGAAAAAAATCAATGTTTAATAATTAATTACAATTAATCTTAGGGTGCAATCCGAAAAATGCACGATCTTAGTATCAATTCAGATCGCGGTGATTCGCATAAACGTGCCCGTTCACTTTCTCCAGGCTCATCAACTCCGATTCAACCATCTGAAGCATTAAGAAGTTTAAGAAATGCTTTGCGTGAAAAAAGCAATGAAATTCAGCAACTTGAAAGAAAGTTGAAGGCTTCTGATAAACAGGTGTGTCAAAATTTGTTCATAGGATTTATAACTTAAAAAATAATTATAGTGCAAAGAATTTGTCAGCAAATTTGAAGCTGCTGATGAAACTCGCAGACGTTTGGACAAACTTTTAGAAGACGCAAAACGAGAACTTAATCAACAACAAAAAACTAATGATGACAATGAACGTCAAATTCGTCGTTTGGAAGACAAAATTCGAAGTTTGGAAAGCGAAAAGGAAGCAGCTGAAAAGGCTCGAAAATATTTGGAAGAAGAACTTCAACGCTTGCAACAGTAAGATTTTATCGTGCTAAAAAAATTAAAAAATTTTTTAGACTTTTCCAAAAAAGCACAAATGATGATGCACGCAAAGCTCGTGAAGAAGCAGAAGAATTTGCAAATAACATGGAAGAAGATTACAAAAACAGAATTGCTGAACTTAATCGTCGCATTGAACAGCTTCTTAAAGATAACACTCGAGCCCGTGTTGAAACAGGTCCTTTAAAAGACAGAATTCGAGAATTGGAATCTGATTATAATACTGCTCTCAGAAAAATTGAAGAAAGAGATAACCAACTTCAATTTTCTGATGAAAATAAACGTAAAGCATTGCAAGATTATGATACAATCAAAAATCAAATGGAAAGTCTTCGAGCAGAACTTGATCTTCTTAGCAGTGATAATGAAACACTTAAGAAAAATGCAGCTTTCTATGAACAAAATAATAAAGAATTAAAACAACAACGAGATGAATTCAATAAACAACGCGATGAAATTTCTCGTCAATTATTTGATATACGGCATAAATTAGATACTGAAAAGAAACAGCGCGATGATGCAGAAAAGAAATTGCAAGTGCTTAATGATGAAATTGAAAAGCATAAGACCCAAATAACAGATTATGAACGGCAACTTATTTTGGTGCGTCGCCATAATGATGAACTTGATACACAAATCAAGAACGACCAAGCCAAATCTACTGCGCACGAAAATGAAATTGTTTCAAACAGAAAAGAAATCGAAAAGTTAAATGAATTGAATCAAAGACTTCAACGTGAAAAACAAGAAATATTAGAGTAAGTAAAAAAAGAAAACAAATTTTAAAAAATAACGCAATATATTTTAGTGCCAAACATAAAACTGAAGCAGCATCTCATGCTCTCAAAGAACAAATACGGAAACTCGAGAAAGAAGTTGAAAAGTTGCAAAATGAGAACAAGATTTTGGAAGGTAAAGAAGAACGAGCCCGTGAAGCTCATGCACAGCAAGTTAATCGTGCACACTTGCTTCAAAAAGAATTGGAAGAAGCAAAGAAAGAAATTAAAGAGCTTCAAAATAAACTTGAACAACTCGAAAAAGATTACAAAGATAAATTACGTGGTTCACTCAAAAGTAAATCATCATCTGATGGCGGAAAAACTATGGATCAAAGTGAAAGCGGTGAAGGACCTGAAGGTGGTGAAGCCCCTGGAGGTGGTGGAACTGAACGCTACTATGATCGTGAAATTACTGAAATTCGAATTAAAGAAGTTAATGACAAATGGAAGCTTGAAGTAGAAAAATTAGAAAATGAAAAAGATCAGTTAGAAGCAAAAATTAGAGAACTTGAAGATCAACTTAACCAAATCGATAGAGGCAATGATCGTCAAGAAAGTGAAGTTGCAGATTTGAAACGAAAGCATCAACAAGAAATTGATAGACTTCGACAAGAAATTTCAGCACTTCATGATAAACATCAAAATGATATGGAAGATGAGCGTGAAACATATCAGAAGAATCTTGATGGTCTTCGATTACTTGAAGAAGAACTTCAAGAAAAATTAGCTGTAACTGAAAAAAGATTAGCTGATGCTCTTAATGTGCAAACTGAATTGGAGCGTGACAAACGCGAATATGATGACAAAATTCAATCATTAGTAACACAAAATACTAAATTACGAGATGATTTGGAAGATGCAAGAAATGAAGCTGATAAAGACGTTCAAAAATGGAAAAATGATGCGTATTCAGCTCGATCAGAATTAAAATCCTTAGAAACAACAATAACTGGTTTAAAAACACAACTTGCAGCAGCAACTGAAAGAAATGATACTCTCAATCGAACAGTAAATGATCATGTCATAAAAATCCGGGATCTTAATTCACAGATTCGAAAACTTGAAGAAGATTTAGCAGAAGCTCGTTCTAACTTCAGCACCAAAGATGGCGATTTAGGTAATGCATTAAATCGACTCCGTCAAATTGAAGAACAATACAGTAATCTCAATCTCGACCACACTAAAATTAAAAATGATTTGGAAGCAGTTTTGCGCGAAAAAGACACTTTGGATTCAAACAATAGTGTACTTCAAAATGAAGTTGACCGTCTTAAAAAAAGAGCAAATCAGTTGGAGGATACAGCTAAAGAACAAAAAAGCTCGTTGGATATCCTTAAATCTGAACGCGAACGTTTACAAAATGCCTTCCGTGAAAAGAGCAAGCTAGCAGATCATTTACAACAATTATCTCAACAATTCGATGGAAAAATGGGCAAACTCCGTCGGGAATTGCAAGAAACATCGGATAAAGTAAAATTACTAAAAAAAGACCCATTAAAAACTTTTATTTCAGCTCATTTCATCAGACACAGAGCGAGCCAACTTGAGAACAGAACTTTCTCGCATGCAACAAGAACTTGACTTTGGAAAAGAACAAATGCTACGAAAGAACGATGAATACCAGTCAGCTTTACAAGACCTTTCTCAAGCACATCGTGCTTCAGAAGATGGACGGCTTAATGCGCTCCAGGAACTTGAAACACGAAAATATGAACTTGCTGATTTAACGGTAACACACATTATTACAGTAGCCTTAACAAAATAATGATAACTTTTAGTCGCGTTTGGAAAGCACAGAGCAAAGATTAAACAGCTTACAACAAGAATACATTCGTGTTGATAGTGAAAGAGAATTATTAGCTGATGCATTACGTCGATTCCAAAATACTGTAAATCGTGTTATGGCACTTAATCGATTCAAACCGACCATTGATATTGATGTCATGCGACCTACTGAGGTAATCAACAAACAAAAAATTTAGAAAATATAAAAAAATTTTTAGCCAAACATTGATGGCATCGCAGATGACAGCGGAATAAACCAAGATACTTCAGAAGGAAGTCCGCTACGCTCGGTTCCGTTCCCCGCGGGGGCTGATTACGGTGATACCGTACATCTTATTGATGAATCAGGTGGAGGTGTTAAAAACGGTATTGATGTTACCAGCATTGAAAATACCTTACAACACCTTATCAGCCGCATAGATCGTCTTCAGCGAGATCGTGTATGTTAAACAAATAATCATTAAATTAAATTAAAACAGCAATTTTAGGACGAATATCGTGAGGAACTTAATCGTCTAAAGAAAAAGACGAGCGAAACTCATACTACGATAAACAAGCGCGAAACTCGCTACAAGACAATTGAAGAAAGCTTGGATCAAACTGAAGATGATAAACGTGCACTTGAAGCACATTTAGCTTCAGCAAAACAACTGCTTCGATCACAAGAAGAAACCATGCGTCAACGTGAAGAAGAAAGAAGACAAATGAAATCGAAAATGGTTGCATCAGATTTACAAGCTCGTGGAAAAGAAGCTCAAATTCGACATCTTAATGAACAACTTAAGAATTTGCGTCGGGATTTGGATACTGCACATGAAGAAATCCGTTCCATGCGTGACAAAGAAGAATCATACGATTCGAGTCGCTTCCAAATTGAAAGTAAATTACGTGATCATGAAAATGAACTTCAAAGACTTCATTTACAAATTACAAATTATGAAACTGATAAACAAAGTACAAATGAAAAAATCAAAGAACTTGAAGGACAACTTAAACTTAGCGAAACCAAAGTCAGTGATTATCGTGATGATATTGAAAAACTTCGACGCGATTTACTTAAAGCAGAATCAACAGAAAGTGACTTGCGCAAAAGTTTGGAACAACAATCCCGAAGTAACAGTGAATATCAAAATATTCGGGATCAACTTACTCGTGTTCAAAATGAATTAAATAATACCACTTCTCGTAAAAATCAATTAGATACTGAAATTATTAGCTTACGCTCAGAACTTCGAGATTACAAACAACGTATTAATGAAATGAATAATCGCGCAAGTGATCTTCAAAGACAATTACAAGATGCTCATTTGGATAAAAACAGAGCCGATGATAGAATTTTAGAACTTGAAAAAGTAAAATTTTAAGAAAAATAAAAAAGATATTAAAAAAAATTTTAGACAATTACTGCTCATCGAACAGGTGAAAGTGAGCTTCGACAACAACTGGAAGCATTGAAAAATGAAAAGAAAGCTTTCACCAAAGAAATCGGTGATCTTAAACAACGTTTGGCATTGCTTGAAGGTGAAAAGGGCAGTCTTGGACGCGTTCATGATCAATGGAAACGTGAAAAGCAAGTTTTGCTTAAAAAAATTGAAGCTCTTGAAAATGAAAAACGTCGTACTGATGCTGCTATTCGTGAAACAGCCCTTCAAAGAGAAGCAATTGAAAAATCATTAAATGCAATGGAACGTGAAAATCGTGAATTGTATAAAAATTGTGCACAATTGCAACAACAAATTGCACAGTTAGAAATGGAAAATGGTAATAGAATTTTAGAACTTACAAATAAACAACGAGAAGAACAAGAAAGACAATTAGCACGAATTAGAAATGAAAAAGCTCAAGTAAGTTTAAAAAGCAAGAAAATTATAACTGTTGAAATTTTTTAAAATTTAAGATTGAACGCATTATTGAAAATCGTGAACGCACACACCGTAACCGCATTAAGCAATTGGAAGATCAATTAGCTTCAATGCGTGACCAGTTAGATGTTGAACGTAGACGAAGACGTGATGTTAATGACAGACAATTGATTACTGATATTGCTCGTATTGGTGGCCCAAGTTATATGGGAGTTCGAAGTGGATATCAAGGCGTCCTTCCAGGTGATAACATTGATAATTCTGGACATCGGTAAGGTTAAAAACAAAAAAAATCCAAAATAAATGAAACATTTGAAGATTTGTTCGTTCAACTTTTGCATCCAATCCCCTCACTCCCCCACGCGGAAGTTCCACACCTGCTCGGCAATCAACTTTGTTTGAAGAATCTGTTTTGAGCAAAGAACATGGATTTGATCAAGATCCTGCTGGATCAATTCATTCTTATGGTGGCTCCGTTCGTAGTCCTAGAGATCCCGATGACGCTGCTTCTACAACTACTCATGAAGTAATGAAACCTTACAAGGGCTTTTAACTTTTATTTTATCCCAGTGTATTTAATCCCGATAATTTTTTTATGTATTAGCACACTTAAACACAAAAATTTCAGCGCACCCAAACTCCTCTTTAAATATGCTTTTCTACTACTTTACTATCCATATATTTGTCAGTATTAATCTACCATGTATTTTTGAATCCATGTTTGTATACGCTTTTCAAAAATGTTTTGTTAGATTAGAATAAACTTAATGCTTGAAAGAGAAAGACAGTGTACAATTAAATCAGAAAAAGAAGAATGCAAAATTTTTAAAATAAATTAGACAGTAATTTTAAAAAACAAATTTAAAACTCACTTGATTTGGCACCAAACAAGATCGTCCAAAGCAGCATGGAAAAAATATTTTGTGTAGCCATTTGACCCATTTTGGATTCAAATTACCATAAGGTTCTTCATTCTTAGGTTTAAATACTCCAATTTTTTCCTAAATAAAATACCATACACTTTCAATAAAATTACTGTAATCAGAATAAAATACCCCACGAAGATTCTTTACGAAATATGAACCAGATGAACCTTGAGGAATTCTTTCTGGAAATATACCATGATTTATTGCTCGATGTGCTTCAACCAAAACAGCAGCAAAATCAGCTCCACTTACAGATCCATATTGTTCATTATCTAACAAAAAAAAAATTTTCAAAAGAATTATACCATTTTAAAAAGCATACAAAATTTAACAGTATCGTCATCAGATGTTTCAGTTCCAGCTCGTTGAGAGCGTGTTGCACTTCCAGCTTCATTTCCTTGACCCGATGAAGCACCACCACCAACTTCATCAACCGTGGATAACAATGGAGTTCTTTCTGCTCGCTTAAAAATTTAAAAATATTATATATAAATTAAGTGAAATTATAACATACCTTAAAATTTTTCTTTTTTGTCCGAGATTTCTTTAATAATGCTGCTGAGTCACTTGCATCGTCATCATATGAATCTGAATCGTTGCAAGCTTGATATCTATCCATTAAGAATGAATATCACAAACCTGTGTCGCAAGACTGTCGAGAAGGTGACCCGTTCATGAAGAAAAAATTATCAAGTTGGTTAAGAAATTAGCTGAAACAACAGAAAAAAAAATTATAACTACGTGTGTGTGCGTATCAATAATACCTCGCTCGCACTGATCGAAATAACTGATAACAAGTTGACCTATATACTTTAAACGAAGAAAATTAAAGATCCAAGGAAAATGAGGAAAAGAATTAAATGAGAAAAAATGTTGAGAAAAATGGATGTAAAATATAAAAGGAAAATCTAATATAAAAACATATGATTTTGTATGAGAAAGTTATTTCAACAACTTTGGATGTTAAATTATATTTAACTTAAATAAACAAAGATTTAATGGTTGTTATTTCATTAAATATCGATTGGGGATGAATAAAAGATCGGGAACAATTTATTTGAAAGAGTTTATTTGAAGATTTTGGAAATCATCGATGGATTTATCAACTTGCGCAAAAAACAGCTCAGCTGGTGGTTGTCCGTTATCCGTCAACTCAAAACTTTACTGTTTCTTAACGCGAAACGCAACTTCACTTTTTTTAATAGCAGTAATTTTGTTGCAATTTATTTGCGGTAGCTTCTTAATTTAGTAGCCATTACTGGTAAATTCTGAAATCTTTGTGCAATGATTTCAGCTAAAAAACGAGATGATAAATGTTGGGATGATCTTGTAAGTTAATTTGGAAAAAATCCTCTAAAATAAAGTCAAAAATTTGACTTTTGTTTTTTTAATGTTTACTTTGCTTACTTAAAATTATATAGATTTTTTCGCCTTATGTTTTACACCCAAATTTTTAACAGTTAAACATAAGGCAAATATAATCAATGTTAAACTTAAAATTTTAGCATCAATATTATGTTAGCACTGCCAAATTCAAAGAAGCAGAAGTTTTGCTTATTGGTGGAGACCACATTGCATTGTTAAGTCAAAGCAGGGTAAAAACATTAGACTTCTTTAAAAAAATATAAATATTCAATTTCTTTTACAGTTTTATCAAGAACATTTAGCTCCACTTCATTGCTTTTGTTTTGGAGCAATGGGTGATACAATTGCAAATTTACTTTGGAGACTTGAAGATGGAGAAATTGATAATTATACTCCAAAGGTTTTTATTAACATAATTTTGTACATTTTATAATTACAAAACATTGTAGGCGATTGTTGTTTCAATAGGCCAATCGGATACGGATTTAAGTCCTGAACAAATGGTTGCTGGATTTCAAGCTATTCAAAGAATTATTCGAGCTCGACAACCAAATGCTAAAATCTTTTTCATGGTAATATTTTAACACATATAAAGTTGTCGTTGCTTACAGTAATCCTTCTAGCAATTATTGCCAAGTGGGCGAGCGCCAGACAAACGCTGGGAATTTGTTTCAAAAGTGAATTCAATTATGGATTCTGAATTGACCAAAGATGCTCAAGTTATTGAACTTGATTTGGAAGCTATTGGTAAATTTGAAAATTATAATTAAAAATTCACACTATTTTTTGATTTTATTACAGAGAATCAAGGCTCAATTAGTGCTCCATATATGTTTGATTTCTTTCATTTAAGTCAAGAGGGATATGATGTCCTTTTTATCCCTGTGCTTGCAGCTATTCAAGATGTGCTTTCAATAAACGGGAATTAATTAATTTTTTCATTAAATATAGAAAAAACTCTGAGATTTTGTGCTGATCTCAGCCCAAAACTAACAATTCAGTTTAGTCAATGCGCTTATAATTGTGATCTGTTAAATTTAATATTCATAATTTATTTTATATACTTTTTTCTATTGTTGTATTTACTTTTGCTTTTTTAAAGCAAAAATAAGTTGTTTTTATATGGCTTAAAACAGGAATATGTGGCATTGCCATTTGCTAAAAATGCTTTACAGTAATCTTTTATCAGAAACGAAAATTCTTTTTTTGCTCCTATTTTTCATGAAACATAATCGTTAAACTTCTTTTTCACTTTCTTCTATTTTTCATTTTTTTTCTCATTGTTCATTCCTTATATTTCTTCTTTTTTCTGCCACTGATATTGCATAAATTAACGCTACCAAAATCATACCATTTATTTATTAAACAAAGCAAAAAAGTTGCATGAGATCAAAAATATGTAAATGCAATTTTAAAAAAATACAGTAACATCACATGTAAAAAAACATAAATAATTTCGCATACGTTTAGCACCATAAATCAGAATACATATTTTAGTAAATTATGTAACATACCGATATACTTGTTGATCGGATTCATCTCTGGCAACATAATCCCGTTCAAATAAAGATTCAATTCGCTTCTTAACATCTTGATTACGAACAGGAAACTGTAAAACTGTGAAGAGTTCATTCATTAAAGCGGTATGATTTAGAGCTTTATGTTGTTTCATAAATCGTACAATATTTGCATCAATAATATGATATAAAGACGATCATGCTCAACTTCTTCTTCAGTTTGCTCCTGCTTTCGTTCTGTTTCCTTCATTTGAACTTGTGAAATTTTGATTTTATGCATTTTATCAGTGAAGTCGTCATTGAATGTAAAAACTTCATCAGGCAAAATTTTTTACTTTTCAGCTTTTGTTCGCTTTAAAATTGGAGTCTTCAAAGCTGTCAAAGATATCATTGTACGAAAAAAATAAACCCTTATGAAACGTATGCTTATGCTTTGAAAGCATAAAAATGTGTATTTAGTAGATGACCAATTACTGTAGAATTCTACAAGATTACAGTAATCGAGGGATATTATAATTTTGATCCAGAAAACTAAATATTAGTTTTAGTTTTGATATTTGGGTTAAAACTGGAAATACTTTTTCATTAAATTATGTAACTTAAGCTTTTTTTAAAACGGTGTTAATTACAAAAAGACCGATATTATTCAAGCAAAATTTGTTTACATTTTTGTATCAGTCTTTTTTTTCTTTTAACGTTTCTACTGTATCAGACAGATTTTTTCGTTTTGAGCGTTGATAGATTTTTTTCTTTTGACATTTAATTGAAACGCAGCGGGGTTCATTGATAGACGACTACTTTTTTTCGACTTATGTTTTTACAATTCTTTTGATTATTGCCGCTTTTTGAAATTTATACAGAAATTTCTTTCAAAACTTTTTCATTTTGTCGAAAGCGGTCTCTTTTTTGGTTTTCTATGTTTTTTGTAATGCTCAAAAATCAAAAAGGTGTTTCATATGATCACAGCTGTGTGATATTTAACTTTATAGAAACTCTCTTTAATTTTAAGCGAATACAGTAATTGCTAAAATTTGTTATTCCATAAAACCGGGAAAAAACAAATGAAATCAAAATTTGAGTCGTTGTATATCTATTCAAAAATTTTTTTTTGAATCTTTAGTATTTTTATTTTTCACTTAATTTTAGTCGAACGAGGTTCAACAACTGCAAAGAAAACTGCGCAAAATGATAAGGGATTGTCCAGAAATCACGTGACCATGAGGGGGGAGGGAGGGGGTAAGCCAAATGGTCACCCGGCTTTGATGTTGTCGGCAAAAAGCTTTGATCTTTGGTCACGGAGGGAGGGAGGGGGTCTGAAAATCACGTTTTGTTGGTCACGTGATTTCTGGACAATCCCTAATCGAGATATCCGATGAAATCACAAATAAACGTGCTAAAAATTGCGTACTCGTTTTTTTTGTTGCGGTACTTTTCTGGCAGTTTGAAGGTTTGAACTCTTTTTGTCCTAAGGGAGACCATCCAAAAAGTCCGTAAACTTATATGTCATCGAATAAAAAGATCATCACTTCGCTCAGCTTTCTTGTAATCGATTGACAAAAGAAGAAAGGGTTTTTTTTGTTCTTTTAAGCTTAAGGGGTTCTAATGGGTCTCTTTCCATTTGTGGAGCGCTTTGCAAAAACAAATTTTGCGCTAAAATTTTCGTCCGTTTTTTTTCTGTTAATTTCTTGGGTCGTATTAGCTCATCGTCATTTTTTTAAAGACGCAAACGGAAAAGAATTTTTATTGGCGATTATATTTTTTTCACAGTTGGGCAGATGAGTGAGACAAAATTTTGAAATATCAGCGACCCTAAATTAAAAGGTTTTTTTGAAAATTGACTTATTTTTTAAAAGGCCCCTTCGCAACTCTGATGCTGGTTATAAAATCCATAAACGGTTAGAGTCTTTGCCAGAATGTGATTTGTTAACTTTAATTGTTGACAATTGTATTTTTCATTAACAAATAACGACTAATTTTTAAATCTAAATAATTTATTAATCCAAATTTTTGATCAAAATGGTCTACAAATTTTATGAACCTCTTTCATAAATAAAAGGATTCAAACTTTTGTAGAACTGTAAATTTCGTAAATGATTGTTTATTATACCTTAAACCATATTTTGCATGTATTACCCCACTTAAAAAACAGTTCAATATTTTTCTCGACGTTTAATTGATTGATAAATGCCTTTTTTGTTTGATTTTATCACAACTTTTGTATGCCATTTTTTTCATCAAACAACTTTCAAGTTAAAAATCGTAACAGACGGCTCATTTGGTTTTCGTTTCAACCAAAAAACTTCAAAAAGTTTATTACACTAATTTCTTTAACTTTTCCGCTAACTTTTTTTGGTCGTTCGCGATCTTTTGCTCTTTAAAAAGCAAGCCCCTAACAGCGCAAAAAAAACATTGGTCTAAAATAAATTTTAAACAAAAAACATCGCCTTTGAATGCTACGGTCGGCGGCTACTTTTTCTTTTACACAAAAAAATAGATAAGCAAGACACTGCTGCCGTTAATTTTATTTCGAAAACATGTCTGTTCACTTTTATGTGGTGTTAGACATTTTCTCTCCTATTTTGTTTTTTATTCCACTTGACACTTTTCTCATTCTATCTATTTTTTCATCAAAAAATATTTATATTTTTGAAAGGTGTGAAAAACATGCTTAAAAATGCCCCTTCGTTTTCCAAGTGAAAAAGCAGTAAAAACCTATTGCTTTTTCATTCAATCGAACGCGGAAAATTTTCAATTTTTTTTGATATTTCGATAGCAGTGCCTAATCGAATAAAATAATCCTTGTTCACCCTCAATCCATATTTTTTTTCAGATCAACAAATCATCTGCCAGTGCCTGTGATGCGATGGCAGAATTAGATGAAAAGAATGAAATTTCAAAAGATAAAATTCATTGTATAGACGATCGGCTTCAAGAACATGGATCTCAGCGGTCTCAAGTTTTCGAACTTGAGGCAATCATGTTCAAGTAAGTTTTAATATGGTTATCTCACTAATACAGTAATCTATAATAATACAGTAATCTATAATTTCTGAATTGGATTACAGTAATTTTGGATATTTTTCAGAAACGCTTTGCTGAAGGTCGGCGGACATTTGCATGTCCATCTGATGAAAGAATTGCTGCAATTCAACAAATCTTTGATCCATGCGTCAATCCTGGTCCTTCTTCTTCATCAGCACGTCGTCGACGAAATATTCATCAACTTGGGCTTCCAACTTTAAGAAGATTGCTTTCAAATACTGTTCAAGAACCACGAATTGTATGTTCAGTATTTGAAAGCAGTCTTCTTAAATTAAAAATTTGGATTGAAAATTCTTTGAATTCTTGCCATCCTTTCATCAGTGCTACTATTGATGAAATATTCATCAACTTGGGCTTCCAACTTTAAGTCCAAGTTGATGAATATGTCATCAAAAGTACCACTGATGAAAGGATTGCAACAATTCAAAGAATCTTCAATCCAAATTTTTGTGTTCTTTTTTTTTTTTTTATCCTTGTCCTTCTTCATCAGTTTTTTAATTATTTGATTGTTTTTTGATTGTATATAATGTATATATTTTATTATAATAAAGGATAAAAACACGAAAAAAACCGATTTGGGAAATACTAAAATATTTATATTTTTAATCTAGAGAAAAATGGATAATGGCGAAAGAAAAAATAAAATTCTTTAAGTTATTTTTTCAATCCTTGAAGTTATGCTGATTTTATTAAATTGTCATTTTTTAAAATGAATCTGAATCATTTCTTTTTCGTAACTTGTATTAACTTTGTTTAATATTCCTTTACAATGTGTCTTATTACGGTACTTTTTTCTTTTGGTTGTTATCGCTCTATTTAAAGGGAGCAGACCCTTTGATACTTTTTTAATTCTCTAAAGTTTTTTGTGTTTGAATTTTCCTGACGATCAAGATCTTTTTTCTATCGATCTCTTGTTTCATCGCCAGACAAATTCAAACAAAAAAATTAAAAAAGTATCAAAGATCAAAGAGTCCGCCTTCTTTAATCTCAGAAAACTAAAATTAAAGTACTGTAAACCTTTTTCGTTAAATGTTTTATGTTTTTAATCAGTTAAATTTCCTATTATTGTTTTCCAGTTTCTCAAACTGGAAAACAATAATAGCAGATTTTGCATTTAAGGAGATATAAAACATTTTTGGCTTGAAAAGTTTAGTTTTGTGGTTTGCATGTAAAGTATTTATCTTTAATAACGTGGCTGTTATGTTATTTTCATTCTTGGGCATATTTTGCATTTTTCTTTACCTTCAAATTCTGTAAACTTTTGTTGTTGAATAACTCTTCTTTTTTCTTTTAAAAGCATATGATGTGTTAAAAGGAGGCTTTTGTTTCGAAATTAGTTTGTAAACCGATTTTAATAAATTTTGATAATCGATGTAATGGATTACGTTTCATGAACAATGAATATCACACGTGGGCAGGGGGAAGGGATACGCGAGATTTTGAAAATTTTGCACGGGACCAATTTTTGGTCCACAGGGGAGACCCTTTGAAATTTTGCATTTTTGCTGCACGGTGCACGCGACCGGGTGTGGCAAATCGCACCCTATCGTACCCCATGCCCAGATGTGATTTAATTTTACTGATATTGCATATCATAAATTAACGCTGTCAAAATCATAACACACTTTATTTTGAGAAAAAAAAGAAACACTTTTATTTCAAGAAAAACTTTTTACACATCAAAAATTACAGTAAACAAGTCGAAGGAGTAAGATCAAAAGTAGCATTTTAAATGTTGTTTATTTTTTTTCTTAAATTGTTGGACTACATTTTCTTTCTAAAACAACAGATATTATTACAGCTTTTTTTTCTCACATATACTTATAGTTAAATATAAGGTATTAAAATGATAAAGTGAAGTAAACCTGTTATCATTTTTTTGTTGTTATTTCCAATTGACCGGAAAAATGGGGGCGTAAAAGCAAAACAGGAGTGGTCAAGCCATTTTTTGACAAATTTTTTTTGAACAGGGAAAAAAACACTGCAACTTTGTTAATACAATCTTCTAATAATAAAATTTAAAATTTAATTTCCCACTTAAACTTTCTAAATTCAGTTAATTTATTTTACCAATGATACAAACATTTTACTGTAGTCTTGGATAATAATATTAGACAAATGCGTGGTAATAAAACCCACAAAAAAAAACAAAACATCATTTTTTTCTTTTTGTATTTTATTTAAACTATTTACTATCATTTCAAATTATTATTTTTGTTTAAAATTATTGTTACAAATTCAAAGAAAAGTTTACATTTTTTTGCATATTTAACTTTCTTCCAATGACCTAACTTCATAAAATTCTACCCACTTTAGAACATTTTCGCCTCCACTTTTTAATGACCCTTACACCTGTTTATTAATTTTGGCGTCATTTTTGCAATAAAATAAGCAAACAAAATAAAAAAAATTTTCATTCATCGTACTTACTATCTTACTATGTCAGGTGTTACTTTATTTTTAATGAATTGTTAATTTTTTAAAGATTAAGTTGACCTTGTTATAAAAAAGTATATAAATGTGATAAAAAATTTTTTGTTTAATACACATATAATAGAAAGAAGGAAAAGGAATTGGTTTTTTAGACCACCAAAAGAATAATGAAAATTTTTATTGTTTTAAGATTACGGTAGTAATTTTGGGGGAGGTCTTCAGAGGTGTGGTTTCAGGATTTTGGAAAATTTTTTAAAACACGAAAAGAAAGAACAATGCTTATTTCTAATTTTACCGAAGAGGTGGTTATTAATGGAAAATAAATAATTTTTTGTTCTTATTAAAAGTAATTTTTATTCACCCGCAAAAAAAAATCATCATACCTCCTTTTTTATGTTCCATGCAAAAAATTTAAATCTGTCTATCTTTTTTTAATCACGAGTTTCTTCCTTTTTTGTTTCTTTTTTTGATGTTCCCATTCAGCTTTTTTTGCATTTTTTTGTTTGCTTTTGATTTTTTTTATTTGGCTGATCTGTTTTCTTCCGCCTTCATATTTTGTTAAATATTTTTTTAAACTTAATTGCAATTTTTTTATTGTTTATTTATTTTTTACCAGAAACGGAGAAGCATGGAATGAATGGAATGATGGAATGACCATTCAACAAAAAACCTTTTTTTTTCTTTTTTCTCGCCCCCACATTGGATTTCGCTTTTCACTCGCTTCTCCTCTCTTTCTCCTCTTTCTGTAGTCACGGCAGTATTTACGTCAAAAAAAATTTGTGCAAACAGTTTTTATTGTATTTTTTGGGAGGGCAGTTTTCTTTCCGGCTACTAATAGTTTGAATTATTTTAAATGTTCAAAATGACATTAATACACATTCATAAAAAAGTGCATATAAATGATTTTTGAAATTTTGTAAAAAAAATCTTTTAAAATTCAAAGTTCGGTAAATCTTTCTTTTTTGTAGTAAAAATATAGTTTGAAATTTTTAAAAGTATTTACTTAAAAAATATTTCATCTTATTTGTGCAATTTCTTTATCTATCTTTTAAGAAGAAACATTTTTGAGATTTTTATTTCGAAGAAAAAAGTTGTAAAGTTTACTGTATTTCATTCATCAAAGATAAACTTTAAGGACAAAAATTATTTTTGTTTTTTAAAATTTAAAACGATTTTTGTAGCTTAAAAAAGTATGTTAAAAAAAATAAACTTTTTTGTGTACGTGTTTATTGTAAAAATTTGTGGAACTTTATTCATTAAAATTTTAAGGCACAAAAGAGTTTAAATTTTGAATGTTCTTTCTTTTTAAATAAAAGCGCAGATGAACTATAGTTTAATGTCCATTTTTAATGAGCGCGTTTGTGCAATAAATTAGTATTATTTAATAAAACAATTTTCTATGAAAAGTGAGGGCGGGTTGATGAAGAAAAAAATAACACAGAGGTAGTAAGATATATTAAAGACATTTTATTTACGGTTACTTAAGTTCAAATTATTGTTAATTTTATTTTCGCTTCTGTAATTTTCTTATAGAAAAAATTTGTCTGAAGGTGGTAAAAAAAAGTTGAATGAAAATTTTGTATTTTAATTGAGCTTTTTTTTAAAAAAATTTGTAACAATAGGTATCTTAAAGTAAGTAGTAGTTTTATTGTGTTTTTTTTACTTTTGTTTTATGAATGGAACGTAAAAAAATATTGGAGTTGATGTCGCACTTTTACAATATAAAAGAGTTTCGTCTAAATACAATATTTTTGTACTTTTTTTTCTGAAAAAATTACTTTAAAGAGCTCTCATAATAATTTTTGTTTTTTATAAAGCTGTGTTTTTGGCGCAATTTCAACTTTAATAAATCTCGTTGTATATTACATAATTCCCATTGTTGGTTTTTTAATATAAAAAATAATTACTATCCTAAAATATAGCTCCAATTTTGCACTTTTTTATATATTTTTTTAGCATATAATGAAAAAATGCAGTTTTTTCTTAGAATGCGAAATGTTAGCCTTCTCTATGCGATTACGGTATTTCTTTACTCAATTTTAATGAACAGTGTTTTTTCCTTCAAAAACTAAGACCTAATTTTAATTTCGCGAATACTGTTCGTAGTTTATTTAAAAATGGGGCGGCCTTATTACGGCTCAACGAATCAAATGCTTTTGATATGTATGGGTTTTAAATGCTGACTGCGGGTCGACATTTTTTCTTTAATGTTTTTTTTTTATTTTCATTATAAACGTGAAAAAAATGTGTATGTAGGGGGGTTTCTGGTTTTTTATCTTCATTTTCATTTTTTTGTTGTTAAGCTATTTCTAATAATGATGTTTGTTTGACCGCCTTTGACCAAATTTAACTATTTTTGGAAGTTTTTTCTTCTTAAAATAAGTTTTGAATATTAATGACCTCTTAAAATAAGAAGTTGGTCAAAAAAAAGCGTGTGAAACTTTAATACATTCATTTTGCCTCTTCTTCGCCTTCTTTTTTTTGAAGCTATTTTTGACGTGTTAGAAATTTGGCCATTCATTGACGCTTGACTTGGTTCCACCTACGTGCTACCCATGAATGACTCAAAATAAAAGTATCCTCCCAAAAAAAAGTTCAATTAATTTGTGGAAATAGTATGACATTTTTTTGAGCAAACTTATTAAATTATTGTTGCAAAATTTTGATGTTTGGCTATAAAATTGATATCTCAAATAATAGCTAAAAAATAAAAACTAAGACTTTTTTGAAGTACTTCTTAAGTTTAAGTAATTTTAATATTAATTCTAAAAAAACTAACCTTCAATTTTGCAAAAATATTTTCCATTGTTTTTTTTTCTGCTCAGAAAAGGAACAAAATATTTTGACCGCTAACCTCATCCGGCATTCTAGCGCGATTCTTGATAACTCCCATGTTTCGGTTCATAAATTTTTTTCATCTATTCATCTAAAAAATTTATTCAGCTCAAAAAAGCATCAAAGAATAATATGTCGGCACAAAAAAAATACATAGAAATAAATGATGTTTTTAAAACTAAAATTTTTTTATTATTATTATTATTTATTAACGAATCATTATCATCTCTCTTTCTCCCCCCTTTGACTTGACTTCTTTTTCATCTTTTTTTTATAGAGCACAAAACAAAAAACTGAAACAAAAAGTTTACATTTTTTGCATATTCGGTTAACTCTCTTTTTTCTCTCTTTTTTTTCTATATTTTCGAATGTGTTTTCTAATTTTTCTTTTAAAGTGCAAAAATTCAAGATTTATCTTGTTGCGTCTGTCTTGATTGAAAATGATGTCATGGGTCCTTGACATGATCATCGCTCTTTATAGTTCAGTTTGATTATTGCCTTGTTCGAACATTAGTTTTTTTTCTTAATTTTTAAACTTGTACCCATTTAAAAAAATAAAGAGATTTATACATTTATATCAAATCAATTACAATCTCTTCTATGAATTAGATGCAAAACTTTATTGTTGCATATCTTTTTTTCATTGAGAAAAATCTTCTCATTTTTTTGCTTACATTTAACTTTTGTGATTTGTATTGACATTTACTTCCCGTTTTTTTTAACGCGTTTATTAAAGGTTCCTTTTTTTGCATCTCCTTTGCAATAATAAAAACCTCTATTTTAGCGTTTTTTTAATTCATTAATTACCGTTTTTTTCTAACTGCCACATATTTGTGCAGTTACGGTAATGTTTAACAATATACTTTTGAATCGTAATGAAAACTCCTTCATCTGATAAAAATTCTGCTGAAGAGTTTTCTGATTCATTTCTTCACCGATTAGAAATTCATTCAAATAGTCCACCATCAAATTATCTTAATCAATCAACACTCCGACGTCCTTCATCATCATCACATAGTACGGTAGAAAATACCGATAAAATGATTTTTTCCGAATATCCCCATCGAAGTTCACAGTATTCTTCTCCTTTAAGGTTTTTTAATTCTCCGTTTTTTTGTGTTTGATTTAATTAAATTTTTTAATTTAGTGGGACCGGAAGAAGTTCTTCTCCGTTAGAACCTCCTGCCACACACGCCAGTGCAGATGATTGCTACAGTTATCCAAGTAGCACCGAAGCCGGACCTGCAACGGATTTAAGAGAAAGACAAAGAAAATTTGTTTATGCTGAAATTGATAGATATCGCGAAATGTGTAGCTTTGATTCGGAAAGCCATGATGATCATCGTAAGTTTTAAATTTTTTTATTTCAAAGTATTAGTAATTGTTTAAAAGTAATATTTTGTATTAACATAGTTGTGGTGAAAAATTTTGTGTTTACTAACTATCTCTCTCCCCATAATGCTTTGATGCAGCTTTTTTCCTTTTTTTAAAAAATCTTTAAATACCTTAAAATAAAAAAGTATTAAATTCTTAAAAACCAAGGCAAAATCCATTTTTAATGACAATAATTTGTTTGAAATTGTTACCGGTTAAATTCTTTCTTTTTTGTGTGATGCTCTTGAGTGCTCTCTTTTGAGCTGTGCACTTCAGACTGACTCAATGATGCATGCGAATGTGTCTCTTCTATTCTTTTTTTCGACCCGAACTGTTCGCTAAATGCATAAAATAAGGCAAAAACAGGAGAATTTTTTTTTCAAATCATTTGTAATTTAATTTTCGGGTTGTTTAACCAATGCGCAACATAAAAAACTGAAGGAAAAGGAACAATGACCAAATAAATAACTTAACGTCATTATCAATGATAACAAAAAAAAGAAGAAGAAGAGAGCGAGAAAAAAAAAGAGATGAATGAAGAATAAATAGTGTTCAACAAGGGGGGTAAAAAACTTTAGACCCGTTTCAAGGCTGGTTTGATAAGTGTGACAAAAATGTGCCAAAAAAACTGGACGTCCGATGTGTAAAATTTGTAGCAATCAATTTTTCTGCAAAACCCCTTGATCTAATTAATCTTTAAACAAAATCTATAAAAATTATCACATAAAAATATCTAAAAAAATTAACAAACAAATGACTAAGTTTTTGATGAATGAATTTTGTAGTAGGCATGATAATACAAATTATAAAAAGTAATAATAAATAACAATATTAATTCGCTAAATAAAAACATAGTTGAAGTTTTAAACTTCACTTCCGGAGATTACCTAAAAAAATTACGGGGGATTGAAAAAAAGATAAAAATAATTGCTGGACAGCTATTCAAATTTTAGACAAAATTAGCATGTTAAGATTTTAAAATTCTATTTTCTAGAATGAATTGTTTTAAAATAATTTTGTTCTTAGAATCAACAATAAACTTTTGTTTAGTGCAATTTTACTTTTAAAAGCTCTCAACTTTTATCCCTTTTTTTGTTTCTTTTTAGAACGTTTTTCAAAAAGAGATTTTTTTAAACTTCATGGAATAAAAACAAAGGCAATGAATGAATATATATATATGTATTTGGCGATTTTATTTTTGATTTTAATGTTTCTCCTTTTCTTTTTAACAGCTGTCTGCTGCTGCTTAAACTTTTTTTTCCAATCACTGCTAATGTGGCAATTCAAAAATCAAAAAAAAGAGAGAGAAAGAAAATGCTTTTTTTTGATAGGGTGTGTTCTGCAGCACAAGCTTTTTCGTTTTCTTTCTTTTTCTTGTCCTATCCGCAACCATCAACATTGATGATGATGCACCCCTTTTTTTCTCTATCTCTATTTATTTCGCAATTTTATTTTGACCCTCTTAATGCACACTAGTGAACTCTCAGCAGAAAAGTAACACCAGAGACATCATGGCTTGCAATGGTTAAAAAAGGGCTAGCTTCCTTGCTCCAGACGCACATAACCAATGTTGCATTTTTTCCTTCTTAAAATGCATGACACGGAAATATGAACAAGCGAGAAAAAAAAAACGAAAAGCGTAAAAGTATTTTTTTTTCAGCTGCTTTTAAAACTTTTTTTTATATATCTTAGCATGTTTCGCTGTTGTTTCACATACCGTTGCATTTAGGAAGCATTACAAAGGCTTCAGAGTTCATACACTCACTCTCTTTCTCTCTTGTTATATTTCTCGTTTTGTCTTGCTTTTTTCTTGCTTACTTGCAATTTTTTTGCGGACAAAACTTGCCTCACGCTTCGCTTGGCCAAAGGCAAAGCAAGAAGCAGCCGTCAGTTTAACGCCCACGTATTCGCTAAAATTTTCATTTTTTTCTTCTTCTTATAGCTATCCCCCCTTCGTCGTTTTACTTTATAATAATTACTATTAGATTATTTTTGTTTTGTTTTTTGTAGTAATTTGTACATCTCATTTTTGTTACAAATTTTCCTTTCCTTTTTCTTCTTCTCCATTTTTCTTCACATTTTATTTTAAGATAATCTTGGATTTGTAACTCTCTCTCTCTCTCCTGCTGACGACATAATTTACGATGCATTTTCTTTTCTTGGCTTCTGCAGATCTTAAATTTGTCTTTTTTTTATATCCTGTTTTTTACCACTCCATTTTTGGTAGGCTTTTTAAAAAAAAAGTGCTTTTAAAATTACACTGTAGCTTTATTACTTTTAAGTACGCATTTCCAAAAATTGCTTTTTTTTAACGACTTCCCTCTAACATTTTATTATTTTTTTCTTTTTTTAAAATTGTAAATTTTTTGTTATTACTCATATTTGCTTTTTATTAAAGTTATGGTTTCTCTTTAACTTTTCGTGTCTTTAATTTTTCATCGTTTTTTAAAAATTTTTCTTAAATTAAAGAAAGAAAAAAATTATTGGTTCTATTTTTTTTCTATTTCTTTCTTCAAATTGATGCTTTTTACTACAATAAAAAGAAAAAATGCAAAATGTTTTGGGGTCGATTTTGATCAATGAGACTCAGCCATTTCAAGCTGTAGGACGCCAAAAGAAAATTGCCTCATTTCTTTCTCTCGAACTAAAACACCTCAAAAATGCATTTTTTTTATTTCTTTTTACTTTCTCCTCAATCATTGAAAAAAAAATGGTTTTTATTGGTACCCAGGAAATATACACAAAAAATTTTTTGGAGATCAAATGATGATGGTTTTCTTTCCATTTTTCCTCTTTCTGTGTTTTTTTTGTAATTTAAAAGTGAAGTTAAAACTGCCTGAAAATTTTTTTTTGTCGCCCATAAAGCCCACGGAAATGTCAACAAATAGCGTTCTTCTGTGGTTGAAAAAAAAGCTCAGGACAACTCATAGAAATATTTTTTTTTCACAAATTTTTACAAATAAAACTTTGTTTATTTTTTTTATTGTAAAAAATTTGATAAATTTAGCAGCCATCAAAAATTCTTGTTATATATTGATGGGCTGCTGCTGCTGTTGCGTTGCTTTTGATTGTGGTTGTGCTGTCAGATGAGGTTTAATCCTCGGGATTAAACTTTATATAATCGGAAGAGAGACTCTTTTGTTCCTTTTGTTTTGGTTCGTTAATTTTTTAAGGTTAACCAATAAGCATAAGGCGTGGCTGTGTCAATAAAATTATTCTCTCAATAGTTTTTTTGGTGGTGCTGTTTCTCTTTCTGACCTTTGTGTTTTTTCACTGAATTTTTTAAATTTTTTAACGCGAAAAAATTTGTTTAAAATGCTTTAAAAAATATTTTATGCCGATTTAAAGTTAACCTTTTATTTTTGTTATTTATCAGCTTCTTTTTTTCATTTATTTACTTTTTTTCTAAACTCTTTTACTTCTGATGGCAATGACATCATAAAGCAAGAATCGCCGCCGCAAGTTTCCTGAAAACCGATGCCCCGTTGGTGGTGACAAACTCATTTTATGTTTTGAAGGGGGGTGCCGAAGAAGACTTTTTTTCTTTTTTTCTTTTATTCGTGTTTTTTCTTTTCGGTTTTTTTGCCTCCAAATTCAACACTCACGCAAAGGCACATGCCTATAACACTTTCTTTTTTTTTGTGCTTTTTATGGACAATTTGGTGACAAAAGAAATTGAACATTCTTTTTCCTCGTTTCTTCTGTTCTCTTTTGTTCTGGATAGTTTTTTTTCAAATATTTTTTTGAGTCTATCTAATTAAGGAAAGAAAAAAATTGTATATCATGTTTACGTCAAAATAGATTTTGAATGAATGAGGGAAAGAAAGAATCTCAGTTTTATTTTGGGTCCAGTTTTTTCTCCGGAAATATTGCGTATGCGTTTAAAATGTCAAGTACTAACTTACACTGTTGTTGTTATCAGTCAGTGTTATACATAACATATATTTTTTGCACATGACTCTTCTTCCAGAAAGAAAGAAACACTCTGACACACTCACATAACCAAAAATTGTCGGCACATCAAAAAATTATGTTTCATTTTTTTCTTTTGTTTTTTTATTTCATTTTTTTATTGCTTATCAAACGATGCATTCGAGCAAGCAAGCAAATGGTCTAAAATATTTTCGTGGGCGGATTGCGCTTAATTTATCAAAATAAAAAAAATTGGCTTCATTTGGCTTTCATTAATATATAAAAAGAAAAATAGCATCAAATGGCTTACTTTATGAGGCTTGTTAAATTCTCAAATGCGATACTTTCCAGAAAAAAAGAGAATATTAAAAAAATTATCTTTTTTAACGAAAGTAAGCGAGTGAATGAATGCATGAATGTTCTTCTTCTGCTGACGTTGTTTTTGCTTGCTTTTCTCATGATAACTAACTGAGTTTTAATTATTGATTTTTATTTATTCTAAGATTGCTAACAACCAAAAATTTGCTTTAATTGCCTTTTTTTAATTATAAAAGGAAGGAAAAAATAAATCTTTGAAAATTAAAGTTTTATAAGAAATTTCATTTCTTTGTTGTTTTTTTTTCATTTTTCCAAATGTGTTTTTTTCAGACTCCGAAAAAACTGCATTAATTATATTTTTTTCCTTTAGGCAAAATGCATATTAAGATGGTTTTTTGCACATAAAACTTTGGTTAAAATTTTATTAAAACATGTTGGGAATTCAATTTTTTTATTTTAAAAAAGGGGCTTAAAATATTGAATGTGTTAATGCACAAAAGTCAGTTCTTTTGTTAAACAATGTGTGGGAAAAGAGGAGAAAAAAAAGTTTTTTTATGTTTCATTTTTCATTTATATAAGCACATTTTTTGTTTGAACTTCTTTTTGTCTTTATATCATAAATGCTTTTACACACAAAAATTTTTTTCTCGAACATTGATCATATACAAGCCGAAGGTTATCTCTCACCACTTTTTTATATATATTTTTGTAAGGTATTATTTTTACCTTTTTTTGAACTGAAATTACTTTTTTGTGTTTTTTATAGTCGTTTTCTTATTAATTTTTGATATTACATTTTAATTTGCGTATGTCACTGTTATACATTTTTTTCATCTAAATATACCCCTGACGCTCTATCCTTTTTTCGTGATTACAAATATTTTTTTTCTGTACTTTTCAAAAATTTTGATGTTGTATTTATATTAAATTTCTTTCTTCTTCGGGAAATACTTTATATATCTTTTTGTCGGATTATTTTTTTACAAAAAGTTTTTTTACAGTTTTCTGTGACCTTATATCTGGCCATACGCCACCACTTTCGATTTCGCAAAGCGTCGACAGTTTTGGTCAATCAACGTCACATATTTTGACGACTTCAAGTTCTCTTGATTCTCAACAAATTTCATCTCAACAAGAATTAAATAGCATATGTTCGCCAATTGCATTATCGCTTGATAATACAGTTTCAAATTTTCAATCTCTTAATCAAAATAATTTAACACCTGCCACCTCGGCAGAAACTTCTGTAACGCTTTCCAAAACGACTGTCACAAGTATTGCTCCAAGCGGCACAACGGCTTTTATGCCGGCCGCAATTAACGGCTCACACACAATGACAATGAAAACTTCAACAAAAAGCAAAATTACTCTTAAAAATAATCAACAAATGCAATGTTTATCAATTTTTGATGGAAATGATTGCCTTAAAACTCCTACTGTACCTGATATGCTTAAAACCCCTACTATAACAGTTTCACCCACAAAACATGCAAATTATCTTGGGCATGTTGATGATTTAAATACTCCAGGAATTTCTCTTAATCCGTGTCCAACAACAAATAGCACTCAAGCATTTTTTGGCGATCATGAACCTTTATTTACGGGTGAGTAATAATTTTTTTCAAAATTATATGTGTTGTCATTTTTCTTCTTTTTCTCTTTGAAATAAATTATATACTGCATTTTTAAAAATGGATATCTTTATGGGGGTGAATAATAATACTGTAATATGTTTAAAAGTTGAAAAACATAAAAACATTCATCAAATTCTATAATTTTCTTCTTCCTCTTTAAAATTAAATTATATCTTTAAAAAACTTTTCAAGTGTTAAAAAAGTATTAATTAATGTACTTTACACTCAACCGCCCTCAATCAAGCTTCTTTACTGCTGCAACTGCTTATTACCTGCTTAAAAATTTAACACAAAATTTTATACCATATACTAATATTCATTTTCTTTAGTTATTATTTAATTATTTTAATTCACTCTTTTAGGATCTGCTGGTGCTTCCACAACTACAACATCTTCATCTGGGCATGAAACAAATATTTCTTTTAAAGACAAGCCCCTTCTGTCAGCTAAAGGTTTTGCATCAAATATAAATTCTCCAGGTAAATTCCTTTTTCCTTCTTTTTGTTAAGGTTAATCTTTAAAAAATTATCATTAGTCTCAGATTGAACTTCTTTTTCTTCTACGATTGTATTCTGCAATTTTTTGTTACAAATTTTTCTTTTAAAATTTTACTGTGGACCTTTTTTTCTACTCTTTTTTTATTCGTCTTCTAAATATGGAGGCGTTTGTTGTCCTTGAAGCCCTATTTAAAAAAAGTGGTAGTAGTAGTAATGACGTCAAACTAAAAATGAATATATTTTCATTTCTTTTTAAAACATTTTTGTTTCGGTAGAATAGGATTTTTTTTGCACCTGTTTTACTTCTGATTAGTTAAGGATAGTTTAAATTCAATTTTATTTTATAAATTGCAATATTATTTTTTTCCTTTTTTATTCAACAAACGCCTCCGCAAAATGACGCTTAAAATTCTTTTTTATTTTCAAAAGCTTTGTATATAACATGGCATTTGAATTAAATAGGCGGTGCGTATTATTTGAGTCAATTATCTAACATTAAAAATTCTATTTTTTTTCCTTTTTTAGGCTTAAGTGCTTCAATTTTTCAATTTTCACCTATTGTTGAACACTTTTTACAATCATGGAAAACTCCAACCCTTCCCCTTCTTACTGTAACTGATGCAAAAACTCCTGGAGCAACTGACACACCTGATTTGATGAAGGTTAATTTTTTTTGAGAAACAAAAATTGGGGTTACAGTATTTTTAATCGCATTCTTTAGGTCGTAAGAATTCTACCTGACGACGATAAAAAAGATATAATTGATCATCATCATCACACAAGAGCTGCAACAAAAGCCGCAAGTGCAGTTGCTGCTGCATCAGTCGCCGCTGCAACGGTTTCAACTTCATCAGCAACAAATCGGTGCTGCAATCAACAACATCCACCTGGATCCTGCCCTAAACAACTTACCTCAACATTTCCTGAGGGTGTTCAAATTAAAACAGAAACTCCTTGTCATGCTCATTGCACTTCAAGTGGAACACCCATGAATTTGTCAATGGAAGGAGTGGCAACACGTTATTCACAGGTAAGGAAAAAATCTTTAAAAATCATTACACATTTTGGGGAGAAAGAATACTCTTTTTGCCTTTAACCATAAACAAAAAAATATAAAAGCCAAAAAATAACTTTTTGAAGATCATACTAAAAGCAATATTAATTTCAGATGCATCCACCAATGACAACTCAAAGCCTTTTTCAGTCACATCGACCAACTTTGACAACAAGTCATAATTCATCCACTACATCATCGAATACATTTTCATCAAATAATAACTTTGCAACAAATGATTTAGCTTCATCTACCTCTTCTTCAATTCCGTCAACATTCCAACCAAAACTTGAACCAATGGATGATTATTATCAACCAGGAATGAATTTTGGACAACCTGGACCAATCTTCTCTAATCACGGTAATATTTATTTTGCGTTTGAATAACTTCTGATTACCTGGCATTTTTAGAATCTGGATTTGGGTTTGATCCTGCTGATCCATTTAGTCAACCTCCAAGTGCATCAAGTACCCCAAGCAGCAATGGCGGAGGAAAACAACGTTCAAATGCCATTCAACAACGTAGTAGCCGAGTTCTAAGTCGTCCATCAAAAACTCCACTTCAAGAACGTCCACATAAATGTCCCGTTGAAGATTGTGATCGACGCTTCAGTCGTTCGGATGAACTTACTCGTCACATTCGTATTCATACTGGTCAAAAACCATTCCAAGTAAGAATAATTTATTTTGAGATTTTGAAACATTATTAATGTTAAAATTTTTTAGTGTCGTATCTGCCTTCGAGCCTTCTCTCGCAGTGATCACTTAACCACCCATGTTCGAACTCATACAGGTGAAAAACCGTTCAGCTGTGATTTCTGTGGTCGCAAATTTGCTCGTTCTGATGAAAGAAAACGTCATACAAAAGTTCATGCAAAACAAAAGATTCGTCGACCAAGTGTTGGAGGAATGAATCCACCATATGATCGATCTGGATCTGGTGGATCAAATGATGGCTCTAATTTATCTTTATAGTAATTATTCTTTTTTTCAAAAATAAGCACGGGTTGCTTCTTCCATTTTATCATCACAATAACTTTATACTCAAATCAAAGATACTTTATTATTGTTTTTCTTTCTTTCTTTTTCTTCCTTCAATGCCCTATTAGCAGCTAGTCGTCGTCAATTCAAAATTCTTTCTTTCATTTACATAGAATTCTTTTTTTTTCTGATTTTTTTCCAAACCGTCCAAAATTTTTCTCAGGGCTTTACTACTGTTTTCTTCTTGTTTCAAGAAAAAAAAGACGAGGCATTTCCCGGTCAAAAAAAATAAATTTTATCAAAAAAAGTAGAATTCTTTGCATAATTCTGCTGATATCAAAAAATTATTCCTTTAATACTTTTACGGATTACCATTTTTTTATTTAAAAAAACATATACATATGGGATTTTTTTAATGTAATAATAATTATAAAAACATTAGTTTTGTTTGCCCCCATTTTTTTTAAATTCAACAGGGTTGTTTTTTCTTCTTCGGTTTTTCTCTTTTTTTATCCTTGTGAAAAAAAATGATTTTTTTGTGAAAATTGTAAAATTTGTTTGTTTTCATTACTTTTTGTGTGTAGTCTTTTTTAATTTATGTTTAACGTAATAAAAACTTATTTATTAATTGAATATTAAAATCCCGCTTCTCGACAAGTACAAAATTTTTCCAAAAATCTATGTGTCAAAGAAATACAATTTGCTGCTTTTCCATATGTATTTATTCTGCTAATATTATCATAACCCGTAATCGCAGCAATTATCTTAGAATTTGTTGGTGACGCTTGTGTAACTTGGACAACCCCTTCAAAAATACCATTATTTGGTGTTGTTTGAAGTGTGACTCGAACAAAACTGATAATATTTGTCACGTTTTTGTCTGTGAGCAATTGAGCATAGTGATAACGATTATTGTTTTGAACCTTAAAGAAAGAAGAATTAGTTAGACCGGAAATTGAGTAAAAAAATTTTTTTCGTTATCACTTTTTTATTTGCTGTTAATTTTTCAGCTGAAATAATTGATGATAGTTCCACAGTGAGACATCTCTCTTTAACAGGATTTAAACTTTCATTTATTTGCTCTAAAATTGCTTTTGCGCTTCTTTGAACCAGCGGATCATTAATTGACAGGGATGTTTCTTCCTAAAACAAATTCATTAAAATTTTGTGTTTAAAACATTTTTGTGTATTTTTTTTTCACCTGACAAACACAAAAATGCTCTTCAATTTGTACATCCTTGCATGTGCGAGTGGTTGGAATTTCATTGAATAAACTATAGCCTCGATCTTTTAGGCGTGGGCGATTTACATTTCCATATTCACCTCTGACAATATCAATTAAAGTTTCATAAAAATCATAATGACATGACATACGATATAAATTTGTTGTTAAAGCATTCTATAAAAAAAGAGGAGGGGAAAAAATAAATTAAAAATTTAGTTGAATTGAAAATATGAGAAAAAAAAATATATATAAATAACTACTACATACTTCAATAGCCGGAAACCGATTAAGCATTTCTTGTGGGGGACGCATAAAGAGAAAAGGCATACGCTCTTCATAACGGCCAATTAAAGTTGAACTTTAAAAATTATTATGTTACTTAAATTAACCCAAAAAGAAGGAAAAAAGAAAGTACCGTATTTTATCAAATCGATTTCCATGATCAGAAGTTATAAATAATAAAGTGTTTCGTAATAATTCTTTTTTATGTATTTTTTCAAGCCATGTTACAAGAATACTGTCAAGTTTTTCAATTTCATAAGTTATGTCATGTGAAAGTTTCCATAAAAATGAAAATACAAAATATGGTTTATTTAATGCATCTTTGTTTTCCATAAATCTATAATTACCGGACTACAATTGCAACTCCCCCGGAATTTTAAAATCTTACCTTTCAATAGACTCTAAAACCGTCAAGGCTTCAGGTTTTGCATTAAAGCAATAAGGTGTTGATAATTTATACATTGATAACTCATTCATTAATCTACCGTAACTTCTTAAATAAACATCTGTTGGTTGTTTTTTGAAGCCAGGTGCTTTATAACTAAAGATTCCTGGTTGTTCTTCGGCCAGCATTGTAGTGTATCCAATATTGGATAAATTTTTCCATATAAATGGCCATTCATCAACAAATTCATGTTGAGGATTTAGTTTAAATTCAGATTTTTGAACGGTTGCTTTATGCCCAGTTAAAACTGCAACCATATTTGGAAAAGTATTATCATCAATTTTAACATAACCACGCATATCCCATCCACCAATTTCTTCAGTTAAATACCTGAAAGTGCGGTTATAATCATTGAAACAGAATCTTAGCAATATGTTTACTTGTATGTCATAGGCAAATTTCTAATAACATTTGAACGTGAAACAGAATCAATTCCAATTATAACCACATTTGGACGATATGCATCGGAGGGAAGCTCTTTTTTACGGTCATAAAGTGGTTCAATTGAAGCATAAATATTTGAATATGAATATGTTTTATTGTATGTTCCTTTTAAAACTACTCCACTCCAATGTGAAAGGGATAGCTCTCCACTTGAAGGAAAAACCTTCCATGGATTATAAAATACTGATGAATCAGAGCCATTTGCTCGACGAAAATATTGATATTGTAATTTTATTAATTCATGTTTATAGGCTAATGTTTGTTCAAGGTAAACCTGTGAGAAAAAAGGTGTGAAAATAAAAGTTAGTTTGTAGAAAAAAAGAAAGAAAACGGTTTCATTTTCGTACCTTATTTTGTTTCGCATACGTCAGTTCCGGTTGCAATCGAGAACATTTAAGAGGCGGAGGATGTTGAATGAATTTTAAAATTGACGGATCAAATGGATTTAAAACGGGAAATCTGCATGTCTGATTGGGTGTATAAAATTCTGTTTGAGATTTATTCAGTTTTGCAAATAACCTGTGGCCTAAAAATACGAATTACAGTAATTAATAATGGAAAAAGCAAAAGCCAAACCATATTCAACATCCAAATATCTATGAAAATTGAAGAATGGTAAAATATAATAAATTAATAATCCAAATATGCATAAATAAAAAAGACTTCTACATTTTCTTGTTAAGGATTTTGGCTTTCGATTAAAAACATAAACACTCATGACGGATTTATTTTTGTTTTTTTTTTCTTCAGAATCCTTTCTCAGCTCATTTTTGCAATCAATGCATGCAAAAGAGAAAAGCGCAAGAATTAAAATTTAAAAGAGAAAAACTCGGAGATGAAAAAAAGACAACGAAATCGAGGACATTTATTTCTTCTTTTTGTTAAAAAAGAATAGATTGCACTGAAGATATAAGTGTTGAATATCGCTTAGTTCTGTTTTTTTCTTATCAAATGCGGGTTTATTTTTTTTACAATATTTGTGACACTTTTTTAAAAAAAATGGTTGTTATCATCTTAATTGATAAATGTGTGTTATGCTTTTTTCCCGTCATTATCGTACTGAAAATTAAATTTATTTTACCAGAGGCGTTCGTTGACTTATTTTTATGTTTTCTTCCTTGATCATCAAAATGAAAGAAAAGAAGGAAAAAAATAATTATATTTTGAAGAAGAAAAAGAGATTTCATGCCGATGAATAATAATAATGGTGACATTCCAAACTACTTTTTCTCGCCTGGTTTTTTTTTCATTCAAGCTTTAACTTTAAAACAGAAAACTAAATTTGAAAAAATGTTGATTTTAATGAAATTTTATTCAGGTCAATTAAAAGTTTTGCGTAAAACAAAATTAGAAAATCATCTTCATCTCTGAAATCCAATCAATAAATAAATTTGCAATATTTTTTCTCTCGTTAAATATCTTCCTTTTACATTTCCTCGACCTTCGACTCGTCACTTTTGGAGGGGGGTGACGTTTTACGCGCTCGTTGTTAATCAATTCTCTTTCTTTTATCCCATCCATACTTTGGATGATCCGTAATATCATCACCAGGAGCCAGTAAATAAATCATTTTGAAATAGAAAAAGAAGAAGCTACAACAACTTTTGTTCCTGTTAAACCATGAAATTATCACCATCAACAACATCAATGGGAAGTAATAATTTTTCAACAAAAAAACATCAATTTCATTCTGCGATAATGTTATTCGAAAATCGTAGAAAAAAGCTATTTAGTTATAAATCATTTTTTATATTTTTTATTATTTCTTTTATTATTTCGATATTTATTGCTGCATATTCAATTTCTTCATTATTAGCAAGTTCACAAAAATTTCAAGAAATTATTATTAGAGAAGAAAGTAGTTTAAGAAGAGTTAAAAGAGAGTTTATGTTTGCTTCTGGACAAAATTCAACTGATCCCGAATGCTTTCAAGTTCGTTTAAATTTTTATTAGATGCATTATTCTGATGCAGAAAATTGTAGCAATGCAATGAAGAATGGAAAAAAGATTTTGAAAAAGAACTTCAAATAAGCTGCTCTGATTTTTACGATTTTCCATTTCATCCTAAAATTTTACAGTACAATGATTTTATAAAATATTGTAAAATTGCTGAAAAGCAAACAAAATGTTATATTAAAAAATGTGGGGATGAGGTTGGTCTTTTTAGTTTAAAAACACAATAAAGGATTAAATTTCAGTCAGCAGATCGAGTATTTTCGCCATCAAATTTTTTATGCCAATTTAAACGTTCTCAATTTTTAACTGCTCGTCCCTGTTTGGAAGATACAGAACCGATTACCTTCTTAAAATGTGATCATGCTTGTCATGCCAAAGCCGCACAGGAGGCAAAAGAAATGAAAAGTCGAGCACATTTAGGAAAAGTATTTACCAATAATGAATTGGATAAATATGAGCGAGAACTTTCACTGCTTTGTTCATTTCAAGAATGTTATCGTGATTGTCATAAGCCAATCCTTGAAGAATCGTGTTCCAAAGCATTAGCCGATGCAACAGTGGATTTAATTCAAGCATATGTGCAATGGCATGCCACAGATATTTATGACTGGCATATTTTAAGTGAAAATGTTGACAAACTTCCAGAAAGTTGCTCCCGATTAACTGGATACAATCCGAATGAAGATCCCGTATTAAAAATTATGAATAATATTGCGTAAATTTAAAACAAATTGTTTTTTTGAAAGAAACGTTTTATGTCTGTACAATACGAGTTATTTTAATTATAAAAAAAAGGTTTTTCATTTTCAAACACAAAATGCAATCAAAGGATTTAAAAGGATTAAACAAAAAATGATGACTATTATTATTTTTTCTCCAATTAAATAAAAAAAATATATATCCTTCCTCATTTGATTTTGTTACCACAACATAGGTAGCGAGAAAAAAAATATGTCGAAAAATAATATCTTTTCTATTTTGTTTTGTATTTTATTTTTATCAGGAATTATTAATGCTGCAGAAGAAAAGAAGGTTAAAGAAAAGACTAAAGATGCTGCTTCAACTCAACATCCAATGACAGAATTTTTTTCGACAAATAATGGAACGAATATTGAAGAAAAGGAAGCTTCTCAACTTACAGCAAATTCAACACTTCATCCAACAACAATTTTGTTGAATACTTTATTACCCACTCAACCTTCTGAAACTGCTGAAGCCGCTACTAAAGTTACCAAAGCCAAGAATACAACACCAAAAAATACTAATCAAGCAAGTGTTGACGTAATCATTCAAGCACCTGTTGCAAAACCAGGTGAACCCCTTCTTGATGGAATTTTTGTTGCACCTGATAAAGATTCGCTATCTATTGCAATCGGAGGAGCTGTAGGGATTTTAAGCTTTCAATTACAACAATAAACGATAATTTTTTGTAGGAAATTGCTCTTGATATTACCAAGACAAATAATACCACGAATGCAACCCAACCACTTAATGGTGAAAAAATTCCTGAAGCTTTAAAGGGTGCAATTCCAACTTTTCTTTTGCATGCCAGTGATGCCGCAAGACGAAGCTACTTTGAAATTGAAAATAATGGAAATATTCCAAAAACACAGTATTGTCAAGCTGTGACAATTTGGGCTCAACAACAAAGCCCTGACGTTCTTGTATGATTAATAATATTTAATTTGATAAAATTTATTAAACCTTTTTTTAAGGCTGCATTTAATGATTATGTCAATACTTTGAAAGCAACAAAATTAGCTGCCCAACAAGTGATAACTGAAAAAGCAAAATCCTTGAGTCAAGCTGCTCAACGTGCAAATAGTCAAATTCAACAAATCCAAAATGATGACAATCTCACAAAAACTCAAGAACAGTCACAAATTAATGAAATTTTCAATAATTTACCAAAGAAAATTCAAAAAGAATTAGCAGATCTTACCACAAATTCAACTGCTTAATAAAATCATTTATTTATATTTGTATTTGTGACAATTTTTTTCTTGCTTTAAAAATTTGATTATGAATTTTATGTCAGCCGCATTACCATTTTTCCCCTTTAAATCATTACATTTTTGACACCTTTTTTATGCTTTTATATTTCTTGAACTTTGAAGAAGGCGGAAAAAGATTCAACCAACCCATATTTTTTTCTGGGAGAAAAGAAAAACAACAATAACAACAAAGAATAAATTCTCTTGTGGCTATTTATGCTTCAAATGAACAAGCAAAAAAAGAATTCCTTTTTTTCGCTATGGTAAATTACAGAGTAGTAAAAAGCTGCCCTCCAAAAATATTTGGGATGGGTGTCTTTCATGAAAGGAGGGATTTACTTTTTTTTCTTCTTTGAAAATGGGTTTGAAAAGTAAAAGATTGCTCTAAGATTTTTAAGCATGCTCAATTTCACACAATCTTTTTTACCATAAAAACTAACGCCTTTCGACTTTTTTTATGACTAAATCATAAAAATGAAGCTCCCAGAAAAGAGCAAAATGGAAATCAAAAAATGGAAAGAAACAAAAACGCAGAAAAATAAGGATAAGCTCTAATTGAGAACTACTTCAAAAGTTTAAAACTATTTTGAGTTGCAAAATAAAAGTTTAAGTTTTTTTTGTACAAACAATAGAAAATTTCTGAACAAAACTTCTTTTTTTACTCCGGAAACAGTGTCTTTTCTTGTCTTTTTTTGCTTAAAAGCTGAGGAATCGGCTTTCGTTTGTCCTCCTATTGTTTTGGGCTTGTAGGCGTCAAAAGCATTGAATTAGGAGGAGGGAACGCGAAGCGGGCGCCAGAATAGGACACTTGACGCCACCACAGTTTCTTCCATGAAAAAATAAAAATGTTTTCAGAAAACTTTTTTTCTTTTGCTTCGTTTACAACTTATTATTATTTTTACTAGAATTTGGAAAAAAACAAAGACATATCAGGTGAATTCCCTCTTGCACATACGCAGAATCAACAATCTTCCACTTGCATCTTTAATCCCCCCTTAAAATAGCTCAACGTCACATTTAAAAGTCCCATGCAATTCATCATTTTTGGCAGTTTTTGTCTTCACGGATTTGTACAACATTTTTTTCCTCGTTTTTTTCCATAAAAAATGCATCTAAACAACGAGTTTAACTTTACTATTTTTACTTTTAACTTTTTTCCAATGCTTTTTTTAAACATTTGCGCGATTTCCTGCTTTTCTTTTTTTAACTCTACAAAAAAACTCACTGATTTCCTTCGTAGTTTTGAGTTAAAAAAGTTAGAAATTTTTTGCCATAAAAAATTATGCAAATTGTTTGAATTCAATTTTTTTGTCCTATTTTTTGTTATATCCTAAGGATGGCCATGAAGGATTGCGATAAATGTGTAAGAAAAAAGTATTTTTTCTGTTAGCGCGACCAACCACCAAACATTTGCTATACTTTTGCAATATTTTTAGACAAATTTTGGCAGGATTTAATTGAAAAGGATCAAAATCAAGTAGATGATGGGATGTCGCCTAATAATTGACAGCTTTTTTGCTTACTCGATTAAAGTTTCATCATCATCATTTTTTGATTATGAATAAAAAATATATATATTTGTTTGAGAAAAAAAATAAGATTTAAGTTTTTTCTTCTACTATTCTTAAGCTTTAACATCCATCGAGCCACTTAAAGACGTTTTTTTCTTCTTTTTTCCTCTAAAAATAACATTTTTATGCAGTTTTTTTCCATAAAAGAAAAAATTTGAAGAATACAATGGCGACCTTTGACAACATCATTTTTTTCATATTTTTTTTCTCTCCTCAAAATTTTGTTTTTTTTAGTTGGACTGAAATTTTTAGGTAAAATTTGCGGATTGCTTTTCACTATCGAGTTTAATTTTTTTTCAATAAAAGAAGGGAATAATAAACGATTTCTATCCAATTCACTCATCTGGAATCTGTTGTTCCCACAGGACACATGCGCTTTGAGCGCGCGCTCAGTCGCATTAGAGATCATAAACGTGATAATTGCTGGACCGTTCAAGTTGTCACTTTCTGCAATTTTTGGTTTTTCGATATCCTCATGACATATCCAAGGCCTTCAGAAGTTGCTTTTTTGTGTGCATAAAATAAATGTTAAAACTGTTGTCTGATTTTAGTTCTCCCCCTTTTTTATATAAGAAAAAAAGAGACACTTGTTTCCCCAAAATTCTTTTGTTTTTTTCTTCTTTGTTTCAAAGAAGTCGAAAAACTAAAGCAATTTTTTAACAACAAAAAAAGTAAAATTTTAAAACCGTTTTTTGTCATTTATGCTTGTTTTCTTCTTTTGCCTACGGTTTTTTTTATGACTTAATCTACCCTATTTTTTTCTTATTGTTTTTTTAAGAAAAAAAATCTGACATTGAGTGAAGCCTTTTTTAGTTGTTTTGAAACAAAAAATAAAAAGATGATTTATCGTAATGGCACACGTTTTTTGAAAAAAACCTATTGATAGTAATAGGCAGTAAAAAAGTATTCTTCTTCTTCTTCTCTTTAATATAGGCGTTTTTCTAAAGAATAAGATGACGGTTATTTTCTTTTCTCCCTGAAACCTCAGAATCTCTCTTCATTCTTCTTCTTCTTTTTGGGCTTTAACCAAAAATACAAACAAACGAAAAAAACACTAACAACCGACGTGCAATTATTTTTTTTTGAAGCACGATTGGCTTCAAAGACGCGTCAAATTTAACGCTTTTTTCTAACGTAAGATTCTTTCTTTTTCGGGAGAAAGAATAAAGAATGAATAAATGCGCGTGGTCATGCCGAAATAAATTGTAAACAATAGTGGGGGTACTCATATTTTTTAGGACTACCGGATAACAAAAAGATGAAGGAGCTAAGATTTTGTGGTTGAAAAAAAGGGGAAGAAACAATGAAGCATCTATTTCTTCGAATTATTTTATTTTTTGGAATTTCATCACTGGTAAAATGTGTGCTACAGTGTCAAGTTGGAAATATTCGAAAATTACTTCCACAAATTTCAATGCTTCCACAATCTGCACCAGAGGTGATATTCTACGGGTTAACACAGGTTTTTTTTCTATCACTTCCCTTTGCCAAAAATGGTTTAATTCCTTTCTTTTATTTAGGATTGTCAGCTATTTTTTGCCCGACCTGATCAATTAGAGCAACTTCGTGACTTTCGTGTTCAAACAAAAGTAACATATTGTTTACCAAATTTAGTGCAATTGCATTGGAGACAATTTCATCATCATGGCATTGATGCCACACAAATGGGTTTACAATTGTTATTCAAAAGAGCAAATAATCAAATTTGTACACTGCCAATTGAATTTCCTTCAAAAAATGCTTTATCCGGATTTACCATATTTTCGTATGTTTTTTTCCTGCTCATTTTTAGTACAATTTTTTCGTACAAAAAATGGTTTTTAGTTATTCAATTTTATCTTCACTTAATTATGCTGCATGTTCGTATATTCAAAATTCAACATTTATTATGGAACCTGATCTTTCATTTATGGACACGTCCTATTCAGATGTTATTTACTTTGCCGATCCAACTTCAACAGGCTCTTTTTGGAATATTAGACAATTTAAATTTGATAAAGATGGTTATTTTAAGTCATTAGAGTCTTTTATTGTTAAAAATTTTGCTGAAGGTAAACAACATTTATTCATCAAAATTTAGTTCACTGGATATAATTAGAATCTCAAAAAATTGGTTTTTAGACAAATTGCATCATTCAATTCATGTCAGAGATTACGTTTTAAGTCTTGATAATCAACGTCATAAAGTTTATGCAATTCAGCGACACAATAAAAAGGTTACATCTACATGTGCATATGATCTTTTATTTCGGTAATACTTTAACTATAACATTGAGTTGAAGCTAATTCTTAAAATTCTAAAATAGGCCATCAAAATTAAAAGTCACTTTTGATGACCCGTTACATGCAGATTCAACACAATTTCGGGTTAATTCTTTTGCTGCCGAAGGAAATCATTTGTTAATTGGGAATTCTTTTCGAAAGGTAGTATTTTAACTATTTAAATACAAAGCAAATCTAATACTCAATGTTTTAAGAATCATGATGAGTTTTCAACAAAAATTATTTTAACTGAAAAAGGCAGCAATTCTTCAAAAGAGTGTTTACTTGAAATTCCATTTCTTGCAGAAATCAGTTTTATTTCAATGGAAACAAAAGAAGTTCTTGAAAAACTTCATCTCCCGCATTTTGGTAATTAATTAATTTAATGTAGTTTCAAAACACACATATATAAATAACACACATTTAGGGCATCACAAAACACACAAACTTCATCATAGTTCAAATAATTCGTCCAAAATAAAAACTACAACACCTTCTTCAAAAGTGACACCAAAATCAAATTTCGCTGCAACCAAAAAACTGACCACTACAACTTCTTTCCCATCAACAAAAGCATCCAATTCTATCACTACAACTGCACCAACATCATCAAGAAGCAACAATAATGATTTATTAGATGTTGGAGATGGACGAATACTTGGAAGTGATGAGAGAAAAGAAATTCTTCAAAAATCTCGTGGTGAATTGAGCGAAAGAAAAAATGGCGAAAACGAAGGTGATGAAGAAGAACTTGGATTAATGACAGAAATAACGACCAAAAAAGTATCAGAAGATGAAAACATTGATGATACCTTTGAAAGTAGTGGTGGAAGCAGTGGTGAAATGCCTTTATCAGCTATCAATGAAACAAGCCCAGAAAATTTGAATTCTTTTGCCAATCCTTCTCATATGTTTAAATTTAGTTGTTTCCCGGTGATATTAGCGCTTATAATTCTATATTTTTAATTTTTTAAATATAATTTAATTTTTGCTTTTAATTTTTTTACTTAATTTAATTTTTAAAAAATGATGGGTAGTGAAAAAAAATAAACTAGTAAAAAAAGAAGAGACGAGAGACAATGGTTTAGACAAGACTTAAAAAGTATTGCAAGATCGGTTAAACTTTTTCTTTGATGCAATATTTAGAGTTAATCTTTTGTCGCTAAAACTAAACTAAGACAGATTAAAAAATCTATGATGAAAGTGATGTTGGGTTTTTTAATTGTCAGTGAAAGTTTTTAACACGACTTTAATATATTTTTATTAATAAATCATTTTTATCTCAAAAGTGTCATGCATATTTTGCATTGTTATCTCTTTTTTAAGTAAATAACATGAATTTTTTACTTAAAAAGCATTAAAAATATTTTTGTCATAACAATCAGAATTTTTTTAAAAAAGGAAAGAAAACTTGTTACGAATTTTTAAAAAGGCGGGCCCCGCTCAGAAATATTGTTGCTTGTCAAAGAGTCGAAGATGAGATCGTCTTCATTGCGCAATTCATTTTCTTCCTTTTTCCCTTTTTTACCTTTTTTAACAAAAAAAAGTTTTTTAGTCTCTTTGATTTATTTTTTTCACTTTTTAATAAACATCTATTTTAAATTTCAGAATGAAATTTGCCGTTATCATTTTGATATTTTGTTGTTATTTTGAAATTGTAAATTCTTTAGTAATTTATCGTCGAAAACCAAAACCTAAATTAATTTGTAAAGAAGAAAGTGAATGGCTGGCACAATCAAATGGAAAAATTGATAATATATTAACAAATGGAACAATTTTTGAACTGACAAATTCTGATTCACATGATAGCAGTAGTGAAAGTCGTGAACAGGTGAGACTTCGGCCACGTCTTCGCCGAAGTATCAATCAAACCCCTATTGATACATCATCCAATACTGAACCTGTTATTATTATTGACGTATGAAGTTCTTTTTTTGTTATTAATTTAGGTTAAATACTTTTTGTAGGACTCCAATGACAATGATTTTGAGATAATTGGTGATTTAACAAAAGCAGAAAAGAGAATTTTGCAGCGAAAACTTGCTGCAACTTGTAATGCTCTATCTTTGGACTAAAAACAATGTATTTGTTTTAAAAATATGTTTTTTTCTGTTGATTATGTTCTTTTTTGTTTGATTGAAATTAACAGGGTCAAACTTTGATGTATGTATGCTTTGGTTATTCTTTGATTATTTAAAAATTGTTTTGACAACGCCCTTTCTTTTAATAAAACATTTATTGATCAAAATATAATCAACTTTAAAAATCAAAAAAATTTTTAATCAATATATTCTGTTTGTAATGCACGTTTAAATCTTCCAAAACTTATTATCCAGCGATATCGCTTAAAATACGTTGCAAAACCCGAAATTAGAAGGCACAAAAATGTAAATGTTAAAAACCATGTTAGAAGCAGGGATTTCCAAAAGCTGAGATAAAGATGTGAACAATTATTTTCAAGCACAACATAATGAAATATGTCAAATTTTGATTTTGTATTTGGTAAAGGGCATATTTCATCACTTTCATGATCTCTTGGATATTGATATGGACTTTCCATATTTGGTTCATTTATATCCGTTAAATTATCGACCTGAAAATTATGATATAAACATCCCTATTTTAATGTTTTTTTCTTACAATTCCATATCGAATAATTCTAAGTCCCATATCATCAAGATACTGTAGAGTATTTTGATCTTCGACTTCTTCCCAAAATCTTTTTGGTGACAAAAATAGATAATCTGTTTCATAGGCATTGTCGTCAGCAGTTGTGAATTTTTTTGTAAATACTCCAAATTGGATTGTAAATTCTTGCATTAACGCAGAACAATGTAATCGAAAAATCACTGTTGGGTTAACATGCTACAACATAAGTTGAAAAAGTTCGCATTTATAGATTTAAAAAAACAGGTTTTACCAAAAATTTAGGTTGAAATGCCCCTGGTAAAATTGTTGCATTTACAAGAGCAACAGTTATCAATTCTGCAAATAAAAGGCCATATGCATTTGATGGTACCAATTCATTTGGAATTAATGAGCTAATCGTAATTGAAATGTACTGTACGTTGTCAATAAATTCTGTGCGTCTGACACATCCATCATCCCATTCATATCTTGGATCAGTATCAAATGGCTAGAAAATAAAGTTTAAAGATGTCCGAGATAATTAAATAATTTACCTCAATTAAAGCACAATAACATGGTGCCCCTTCACTTTCATGTAATGGCACAAATGTGTTACAAATATAATTATCTGTTATTGGACAAATATTTGTATAATTAAATTCATACATATCAAAAAAATCATTTGCTGGAAGAAACACATCATGTCTAGGTGGGGTAATATCTGGTAAGTCGGTAATTCTTGGTTTATCAAATCGATCAAAATATCTATCTGCTTCTCGATGAGCTGGATAATATAAAATTGTCATACGTTTTATAAAACTATAAATTTGCTTTTTCTTTCGAAGTTCTTCTGATGCATTATAAAAGGTATAAAACATTGCCCTTCGCTCAAGTAAAACAGCTGTCCAAAAAACTTCTGACAAATCTTTTATCAACAGTACATCAGCAGCATTTCGGCTTTCAGGTCGATAAAAGAAATCTTTTGTTAAGAAAAAATCATGATTCTCATAAAATGTTTTCTTTGGATCATAATATTTTGTCATTAAATAATGTGGTTGTTTTCGGTAATCCGGAACGCGAGGAAGAAACTGATATTTTTCATAGAATTCATAAATGCTTTGATTCCATTGATGTAACAAATATTTATATCCCATATGAATCATATTATCATTCTCTTTTATCGGGTAATAAAGATCTGAATTATAGTTATAATTTTCCCATAACCGAATTGCAATATCTCTTGGAATTTTATTTACATCTGACATGGATTGTTTTTCTTCTTCCGTGAATTTTGTATATTTTAAAGCATAACAACAGCATAATGGCACCATCAAAAGTGCGTTATAAAAATAAGTTTTGTGCATAGAAAATCTAATTATTAATATTGTGTTAAACATTTGTAAAAAGATATGTCAATGATATCAACATGAAAAACATAGATTGTCAAATTTTAGTTAATTTTTATCTTTATTTCTTTTACTTTCAACAATTCTCCCCCCATAATACCCTTTTAAATGTCCATCGGCAGTTCGATCAGTTTTAATAATTACAGTTTCTTCTTGAGCTAATTTAATTAAACCAAAAAATCCCTGTTTATCAGTAATTAAATGTTTTGGAATGTCTTCAATATTATATACTATTGGAGGCTTTTCATTTGGTAATGGATCCCGAAGTGGCACAGAACGATCAATAATTCTTTCACCATATGGACCACGGATTCCAACTAAATTAAATGGTAGAATACCTTCCATCAGGCATTCTGGTTTCTCTTCTTCTTCTTCTTCTTCACTTTCTTCATCATTTTCTTCGTTCTCTTGCCTTTCTTCAAGTTGCATCGTAATACCAAGTCGTAAAAGTCTATTAAATTCTTTTTCATCTTCATCGATGAAAGTTTCTTTCGTTTCACTTTCCATTATTTCAGTTAACCGTGCAGCTTTTTCAAAATTTATATGCTCCAATTCTTCATAATATTTATTTCTGATTGGATGTGGCGCAAATATTTTTACTGAATATCGAATATCTCTTCTTCGACGAATATACCATACAACTGTAGCATACTGTAATAAATATAAAAATTTTAAAAATCTTTTTTAAAAAATGAAAAAAAATCTAACAGCAAAAGCAAAAAAGTGATGAGCAAAAGCCATTAAAATTGCTAAAGTAAAACCTGCAATTCGGCCATAATATTCATATATCCATTTTTTTCTCATAATTTTTGGAATTCTGTAATAATGATAATTTTGCTTTTCTTCAAAACTTGAATTTTCAAATCGAAAAAATCGGATAACCAGTTCATTTTCTCTTTGTCGAAGCTCTTCCCTCCACCTTTGGTCATTTTCATTGTTGTACCGTTTTATTCTTGTAAGCTACAAATTTTACATTTTTACACTTTAATAATATAAAAATAATCAAAATTTTACGTTTTTTAAAAATATCATTGGATTTATTGAATTTTTATTAGTAATTTTTGCATTGAATATCGGTGCTTGATAAAAAATTAAAGAAATTAAAAGATAATTTAACATTACTTTTAATACATGATAGTAATAATAATAGTACAATCACAAATACTTTTATATTAAACATTAATTAATAAATTTTAAAAGTAAAAAATATAGTAATAAATTTTTAACATTTTATTTGTAAATTACTTGTATTTTTATTATTGGAAACTTTTCCATACGAAATTAAATGAGCAAATAAAGTTGTATTATAATAATGAAGGGAAAGGAAAGGAAAGGAAAAGAAAAAAGATGAAATGAAAAACACAAGACAACCGACTGAAGCTAAGAAGAAAAATATATATATATATATATAGGCCAGCCCTCACGCAGCTTTACATAAAGTCGGATAAAAAAGGAAAAAGGGGGAGAAACAAAAAAGGAGAAGTGAAGCAAAAATAAAAAAAAGTGGCACTGCGCAATGACACGTTTTTAATGTGCTGGACGAGAGCCGCTGCCATAACCACTTGAAGAAGGGGGAGATTGAAAATTGGGAAGATGTATTGAAGATGTACGAGTTGGGTCAAGTTTTAAAGTTATTTCAATGATTTTATCAAGTTCCATTTTAACTTTTAATGCTGTATGCCGGCTTTTAAGATTATCAGTCCACATTTCTTCAATGAGTTTTGCAATTGAGGCATATGGGCTCTATAAGAATGCAAAAGGATATTATTATTATTATAATTTTATTCATATAAATTTATTTACGTTTTCATTTTCAGTCCATATTTCTGGAAATGTTGGTCGAAGCTTTAACTCGCAAACAATTGCACGCATATGCTCAATTGTAGGATCATTTGGGGCATATTCGTCATAGGATAATCGAAAAGGTTTAATTGCATGTGTTTCATCTTTGATTTCAGTAGCAGCAGCAGCATTAGTAACTAATGGAGTTGATTCCCCTGTGGTGCATTGAGATGACTGACTTCGAATAAATCCGCTTTCATTTGAAGAATTACTTGAAATTCTTCGATGCTTATTATGAGTTTCCATGGGATCATTGTCAACGCGATTAAAAATTTCCCAAAAAACTAATCCAAGTGAATAAATATCAGATTTTATGAATTCTTCAAAATTTTTAATATTTATACTTCCTCGTAAAACTTCTGGAGACATGTATCTTCGAGTGCCAGATTGAGGATTTAAATGAGCAGGAGTAAGTTGGCCTTTTTCTCTGCAAGAGTACTGTGCATTTTTGAAAAATTAATACCTAAAACTTACATTCTAACAGCTAATCCAAAATCTGCAATACAACAAACATTTTTTCGTTTTACAATGATATTCTTTGATTTAATATCTCGATGAGCAATTTCAGGTTTTGATTTATTGCCAGTTCCTTGAACTTTTGTATGTAAATGCTCTAATCCACATACACTGGTAAGTGCAAGTTGTAAAGCTTCATCAAGGTCTAAATTTTCATGTGCTCGTAAATAATCGTATAAAGACCCCAATGGATGGTAATCTGTTATAAGAAGCATTTGAGTAATTGAGTCTACACTACAAATATCAGCAGCAACAAATTCTGAAAAGATAAATATGTCGATGAATTAAAAAAAGTATTTAAATACATACGAAGAATATTTTCATGATTTAACATTTGTGTTTCATAAATCTCTTTTTCATTTCTCCAAGATTCTTCTTCATTGGTGTAAAAAGTTTTAACAGCAACTTCTCGAGTACGAAAAAGTGCTTTTTGTACACAACCATATCTTCCCCGAGCAACTTCATTTAAAAATGTTAAATATTGTGCAACAGTTCGGGGATTTAATGGTGCATAATCAATTCTTTAAAATGAATTGGAATAAAAAAATTTTAATAAAACTAAAACTTACGAAGCTCCACCACTTGAATCACTGTTAATTGTAGTGAAAGATGCTTTTCTTTCCAACATTCGTTTTTTGTTTCTTACTTAAAAATTACGAAATTGAATGAATTCTGTTTTTAGTAAGTGTTTCAAAAAATTACCGTATGCCCTCCAAACAAATGAAACAAGTATTGTAACACCAATGCAGACACCAATAAATGCAAAAATTATAAGCATAAGATACCGATCATTTATGTCATCAGAGTCAACAACTAAAAAACATGGCTTTTATTATCCTAAAAATTTTTAAAATATTTACGAAGATCTTCTTGAAAATTGTTGAATTCTGGTGGAACAAGATTGATATTGCAAAAATTTCCTTCATAACAGCAGGCGATTGAAAAGGGTTCTTCGTGATGACTTTTGCCAAGATTACACTATAAAAGGCTTTTAAAATAATTCATTAATAATTTTGTATAAATATTATTACCGTTAACATAGATCCTTTATCGTTGCTGGAAGCACCGGGCCAATTTTTAACTCTTTCATATGGCGCACAACCATAATAATGAAATCTTTCCATTCGTTTATTTTCTTCATTAAAAACTAATTTTACAGAATGATAACAAGCAGCATTTTTATGCTTTAAACAAATTTGTTCATCATAATCACATCCATCTGGGCCTAAGCTGCAAAAACATAAATTTTCGGCACTTTTATTTTTTATAAGAATATCATGACGATTAAAATGATAGATTTTTTCTGTTGAATTTTCTGCTTCTGAAAAAAATTAAATTTTGTTTTCAAATTTATGTCAAGCTTTTGGATATATATATGGCTTACCTTCACTATCAAAATTTTCAGGATTTAAGCTGACGATTGAATGTACAAAAAAGCATCCAATCGTCAGCAATGATAGCAACATTGGATTTTTATAATGAAATTCGTTTTCTGTTGTATTTAAATTGTTGAATAGTAATTTGTTATTCTAATAAATTACAGAAATCCATTAAAAGAAAACAATAAAACGCTTTGGGGGGTTACTATAAAAATAGGATAAATGATGTATGATGAAAGGTTCAATTCTATTTTTTGACAGTTGATTAATCAGTCAAACGCGAATATATATCAATAATAGAAAAAAAAAGCAATCATGAGGAGGAGGGACACGCGCTGTAAATAATTCTCGACACACTCTCTTTCCTTCCTTCAATTATTTTCTTTTCTTTTTCTTTTTTTTACCATTTTACCTTTGTCGTCGTGCTAATGAAAGCAGATTGCGCATTGATTTTTTTGCGTTAGTTTTGAAAAAAAAATATGAAAAGAAAAAAAGTACAACTTGATTAGCGGCTTTGAAATCATGAAAAAAATAAATTTAATAGGATGAAAAAAACTGAAAAATATTATCAAAACTTGTGATGCTCTCTTTTCTTCTGTTATTTTTATAACACCCCATTTTTTTCTAAAACAAAAAAAGGCTGTTGTGTAACACTTTCTTCTTCTTCCAAAGACAGAAGAATATACTTTTTTGTATAAAAAATATTCTTTATTTCCATTTTTAAAGGTGTAGGGTAGGTTTTTTTTGTTCAGTTGTGCCAGCCAGCAAAAAAACATATTTCTATTCATGCCAGAGAATGAAGTTTAACATTGCCGACGCCCCTGCGCATCGCGGTCATCGTCTTCTTTTGTCCTCTTCTTCTCCTTTAATAACGATTCATTCCCTCAAAAAGCATACCGACAATGTGGCGCCTCGTAAAAAAAAGAGGAATTGTTGCCTCAATGGCGCCAATTGTTTATGAGTTCTGTTTCTATCCCCAGCTGTCAAAATGAAAGATCTTCATAACTAAGAATTCGTAAAAATATTTTTTATTTTTTCGCAAAAAAACAAGAAGGATACGGTAACAAGAAGAAAAAAGAACAAATAATAAAATGAAAGAATTTTTCTTTCCCTCTCTTATAAAAATACCACGCACGCTACAAGGATAGAAATTTATAAGGCAAAAAGTGAATATTAATCAGCGTGTCGAGCCATAACCAAATCACCTTGAGCAGTTTTATAATGCCTAAAATATTGTTAATACATTTAAAAGAAAAAAGATAAAATAACTTACGAATGCCCATATTTTAAATGAATAAATAAAAATATTAAACCAAGTATGAGACAAATGCCTCCAACAAAAAGATATGCAACACCAAGGAAAGAATTTTGACCACCAGACCAGCTTGTAGTTGAAATAACAAAGGATTTTTTACCATTAAAATCTTTAACAGGATAATCTAAAAATACAAAAATTAAAAACAATGATTAAAAATAATTCTGCATACTATTTTGAATTTGAAGATTGTAAGTTCCAGCGGGAAGTCCCTCTTGATATTTTCCAGTTCTAACAAGTTTTCTGTAAGGTTTTCTGAAAGTTGGCAAAGCAGCAGTTCTCATCCAAACAATAAAATCAACATTTTGAAAACCATTATTACTTGGATTAGTTTCATCAAGTTGGCATGGGCTTTTAACCCAATTGAGTGGTTTATGCGTATTCTAAAAAATTTTCAACATGTTTTAAATTCGACATAGAAAATAAAATTACCTCAAAAGCACTACATAGATTATCACCAGGGGGATTTTTAAATTTATCATTTTTATCCACATCCCATACAATTCCTTCATAAGTCCATTGAATTTCTTGATTACTAGGAACTTCAAACAATTTGAAAGTATCTAAATAAAGGTAAGCATAAAAAGTTAATAACAGTAAAATCTTTGTACCGTTAAACATAGAATTTGCAATTGCACCACATGGAGCGATAGATTGTGTTCCACCTGAAGAAGTATTGACTTGATGATACGGTTCGCATTCACTGATAGACTAAAACAGTGCATAAATTAGTTTGAAAAAAATAAAATTTAAATTTACATTTAAATTTCCAAGCAATTGTCGATCATTTCTACTTTTCAAATATCTTCGATGATTTTGGTAATAATTTTTTAGTCCATAATAAAAATATACATCACCATTAAAATTTTCATTTAATCTGATAGTTATGCTGCATGGTCCATTAATTACACAATCATCATATGATGCCGAATATTCTTGGACTAAAAAATCAATTTAATTTTGTAAATTAATGAAATCGAATAGTAAAACATACCTGAATTACTAGCAAGTACGAGAGCAATTCCAACGGGTATAAATACAACAGATACAAGAAATATAGTTGGAATTACGGTATTTGCTGTTAATGTTGGCTCCCATGATTTCAATTTTTGTTGACGCAGTCGACTTGCTAAAATAATAAAATATATTAATGAAATTCAATAATAATAAATCCTACATCTTGGTTTATTTTTCATACTCTATTTTTTCAAATATCTAAAAATTGCTCATGTTTACTTTCATAGTACTTTTCAAAATTAAAACAGAAAAAAAGTAATGTAAGAATAAAAAGCGTAACTTCTTAACGTTCATTAACTTTTGGTAAAATTTTAAGGACATGCTGCATAAATTTTTATAATTTTACCCACAGCTAAAAAGAAATCTTCAGAGCAATTTTCGTGTTTAAAATGTTACTTAAAATTCTTATGACTTGGTTTAAGAAGCAGATAATGCTTCTTTTTCAACTAATGTAATTAATATGTAACTAAATTTAAAGCATACGTTTTGGTTTATTTTTATTTGGGCCATTTTTTCGTTCAGGTGGTGGAGTTGGTGGAGGGATGGTGTAATTTTGTTCAGCCTGAGAAGGTTGTATATATTGTAGCTCATGCTGTTGGGGATTGGATGATGATTGCCCTGGTGAGATAAGTGCATGAGTGCGAGAAGAATATTCTGCACGAGATGGTGCAGGATTTCGGTTTAAAACCGTTGCATCATCATAGCTATGAGATGATCCATCGTTGGAAGAGCGATCACCGTTTCTATTTGACGATGGGGCATGACTCATCTGGAAAGGTTTAAATGTTTACCCAAGGTTTTACTTTGTTTAAAGCATTTAAAGTATTGATTTTCGAAAACATGAAGGTAGGTACTTGATAAATACATACGGTAGTTCCACGCAAATTCAATAGACAAAAATTGAAAGATAACAAGTTGGATAAAACCAACGTATACAAAATAAGAAAAGAAAACAACAAAAAACTATTTATTCGATTAACATGTAAAAAATATACAATTATCTGCTATCTAGCTTTATAAATAACCGCTTCTTTTATTACCCTATTCAGCAGATTTGCCAAGTTTTGTTTCAAATTTTTTTAATTCATCTTCAACAAGTTGATCAGCTTCATCTTTTATTTCAACAACATCTTTAATTTCTGGAACATAAAATTGCATCATATTTTTAATACCAGATTTGAGAGTAATAGATGAACTTGGACAGCCAGTGCACGCACCCTAAAATGATTAAATATAAAAGAACGAGACAACAAATGAATGAGTCATACTTGTAACTTCAATTTAACTACACCATCTTCATATCCTTTAAAAATCACGTCACCACCATCTTCTTGAACCATTGGTTTAATACGTGATTCGAGCAATTCTTTAATCATTGCAACAACGTCATCATCTTCTGGCATAATAGCTATAATAAACAAATGGTAATTCTTTTTCCAAAGTGCTAAAAATGACTTACTTGTATCAGTTGGTTGGGATTCTAATGTTTTCAAATCAGTAATTACAGGCTTTCCAGATTGAATATAATCCATAATAGTTGCAAAAATATTTGGTTTCATCACACCCCAATCTTCTTCATCACTTTGCTTTGTAATTGAAATAAAATCTTCACCAAAGAATACATTTTTAACACCTTCAACTCGAAAAAGTTGACTAAAATATCATTAATTAGTAATATAAAAAAATTTAAAAAGTCAAACAAACATTGCAAGGGGGCTTTGTTTTGCACCGGAAGCAGAAGAAAATTCATAAGTTCGACTGGAGTTTTCTAATATCTTTTCACCAGGTAAAAATTTAAGCGTTAATGGATTTGGTGTTTCTTCAACCCGAATAAAAAGACTTCTATGTTGTACAAATTGAGTTGAGGAAGGTAATAATTTTGTTGAAATAAATGTATTTGAAATATTTCTAACTTGAAAATATTTTGACGACGAATGTGAAACATTTTGAAAAGTTGAAAAAAGTAGTTTTGAGCAGCTTGGAATGCCGCGCATATAAAGAATGTTCCGCATCATTTTTAAATCCTTTCTTTTTTCAATACGAAGAAACCGCGTAGCAACAACAACAAGTCAAGCTCACTCACGTTTTATTTTGCTATGCAACGGAATTTAAACAAGCAGCACCCCTTCAGCAAACATTAAAATAAATTCATGTTCATCATTTTCGCTTTGAGAATTTTTTAATGTTGTTCGTAGTTTGAGATTTAAAGTGAGTGTTCCAACATTGTTAAAGATAAAACATTGTATTATTTTCTTTTTTAAAGTTTCTATTAAATTTTAATTAATGAGAAAACGAAACGTTAAGCCGTCAAAGAAAAGTGATGAGAACGATTCTGTTCAATATGAAAAAGTTGGAAGAGCTAAAGAGACACAAATCTTTGCATATTCATTTCCAGCTGCTATTGTTTTAACGGGTATTCTTGCCTATTATATTATGTATTTTGCTAATTCAACAGTTATACTTGAAAAATCAAGCCTACCAAATGCAAGTCTTCCAAATGCTTATGATCCAGTAAGTTGATTTTTTCTAATAATACTGTACACAATAAATTTCTTTTAGAATGCTTGGGGTTCTTATCGTCCTCATGTTTACTTTGGTCTAAAAACTCGTACACCTTTATCCCCCTCAGTTGGATTGATATGGTACCGACAAGCTCCAGGAGGTGCAGATCGGTTTCGTCATGAATGTCGCCAAGAAGATGGCATTAAATATCTGTGGCATGATAGTGATGGAGAAACATTTGGACATCAACGTGTAACTGATAATGAACTCAGCTTTGAAACAAATTGGCTTGGCTTTAAACACACATTTGCATCAGAAATTAAGCTTCATCCGATATCTCAAAAGATCCCAAATGTCAAATATACATTTATATTTTATTTTTATTTGGAAAATCAAAGCGATACTTTGTATCCAGAAATTAATTCAGATGGACATGTGAAAGGTTATTTTGGAAATATTGATGGATTAGGAAAATACCGTATTCGATTTGAATCAAATAATCCAATTACATCTGAAGCTTCATTCAAAGTACCTTCGCAATTTAATTTAGTTGGAATCTCAGAAATTGTTCGAGGAATCACTGATGTCAATGGCGAAGGAACATTTTTTATTAATCAAGCAAAAGTTGGTCAAAATTTGGAGAATGCTGATAGTAGACAATTGGTGTTTGTGCAGTTTACTGTTGAAGGTAGGTCGAAAGATTGTTGGTCAGAGACAACTTTTTATGTTTTAGAAAACGCCTTTATGCGAATGCATTTTGAAGCAGAAGAAGAAACACTCGAAGGCAAATTTGAAAATGTATTCCAAGAAAAATTGAAAACTTTTCGCAAAGCCTTCGACGAAAAATATGAACTTAAACAAATGGTTGGTGTTTATACTTACAGTACCCATTTTTATCTATTTTTCTTTTAGAATTATCCAACCGAATATGAAATAATGGGACGTGCTGCTTTATCAAATATGCTTGGAAGTATAGGATTTTGGCATGGAAATTCTGAAGTTGATGCTGGTAATTCTCTTAAACCATATGGCCCATTGTCTCTTCTTTCTGGTGTTCCATCTCGGCCTTTCTTTCCTCGAGGATTTTTATGGGACGAAGGCTTTCATAATCTGTTAATCAAAAATTATAATCCAACTTTGACTTTAAATGTAAGTATTTTTGTTAATTAAAGTCGAAGCTTGTGCTTTATTTTTAGATTCTTAGTAGCTGGCTTGACTCAATGACTTCAATCGGATGGATTCCACGAGAAATGATTTTAGATCCTGAAGCTCGCAGTAAAGTTCCTGCAGAATTTATTACCCAACATCCAGATGTTGCGAATCCTCCAATGTTTTTTTATGTTATTGAAAGTTTGATGAGATCCACAGATGTAAGATATTTTTGTAAAATTTGAAACAATATATTACCGTATTCTTTAGTTTATGACTCAACATTCTCGAAGACTCGTCCAATTTTATCCTCGTCTGAAGCAATGGTATTTGTGGTTGAAGCAAACACAAAAAGGTCCCAAAAAAGGTACCTTTAGATGGCGTGGCAGAAATGAAACAACTGATTTGGAATTAAATCCAAAAACTTTGCCCAGTGGTTTGGATGATTTTCCACGTGCTAGTCATCCTACCAATGACGTAATATTTTTGCAATTAAATTTTTTCTACTGTTTCATCATTTATAGGAACATCATCTTGATTTATTGTGTTGGATGGCCCTTTCAAGTCGAGTTTTACGTCAAATTGCTGAATATGCAAGCGATAGAGATTTTATGCCTGAAATTGAAGAAGATATGGAACTTTTTAATAGTATTGAAAATCTTGATAAACATCATTGGTCAGAATCAAAGCAACGATATTTTGATTATGGATTGCATAGTGATAATGTTGCCTTAAAAGAAGTCAAATTCCAAGATAAAAATGGACAAATTCATATTAGCAAAAAGAGAGATGTCAAATCTCCACCAAAGCTTCAATTGGTTGATAATGTTTATGGATATCTTAATCTATTTCCCTTCTTGCTTCGATTATTACCTGCTAATTCTGACAAACTTGGTATTATTCTTAAGGATTTAAAGAAAGAGGTAAGAGTTATACGGTAGTTCAAATTTAAAAAAATAAATTTAGGATCTTTGGACACCATATGGATTACGATCAACATCTTCCAAATCACCGTATTATATGCGGTATAATACTCAACATGATGGACCATATTGGAGAGGACCAATTTGGATTAATATGAATTATCTTGCCCTTGCAGCTTTGAAACATTATTCTTTATCTGGACCTCATAGTGAAATTGCAAGAAGCCTCTATTCAGAATTGCGAGAAAATATTATCAAAAATATTGCAACGCAATATCAATTAACGGGTCAGTTTTGGGAACATTATAATGATAAAACGGGAAAAGGTGCTGGTTCACATCCATTTACTGGATGGACGGCACTTGTTCTGAATATTATGGCAGAAAAATATGATTAATTTATTTATTACTTTTATGTACTGTGATTTAGTTTGTTAATTTATTGTTTTAATAAATTATTTTTTTTATTATTAATTAAGTTACAGAATTATTAAGAAAGGAAAAATTTTTACATTTCTATTTTTAAATATTCTCATAATTAAGAATTTCTAAAAAAAGAAGCAATTAATTTATAATTTTTACGACCACTGAGTTTTTAGCTGTCGAAAATACATATTTTGTTCATTTAATTCTGTCGAAGATACACTTTTAAAAAAGCAAATTCCATTAAATTTACGTAATTCTTTTACAAAAATAATAAAAATAACTGGTGCAACGGAAAGATAAATACTAATTCCAAGATCAAAAAGCATTCCAAATAAAAATGCTGTTTGTCCTTTGGTGTAAAATGCAAAGCTATAAATAATTGCTCCCACAGAGGCAGAGCATGTTGCTACAATTAAATTTGGGAATATCGGAGAGCAAGTTTTTATATTTCCTCTTAACTATAAAATAAAAAAAATAATAGTTCATTTCTTTTTGCATAGTATTTACCTGAACTTTTTCGGAAAGTTGATAAGAATAATAATCTTGTAAAAATTGATTATTTCGACGAACAATAAAATACATTCCAATTGCAGCAAATAAATTTGAAAATAATATAATAAATGGCATTACAACAACTTCAATAAATCCGTAGAATTTTGCAATCTCAAAAAGAATAACCAAAATAAAACAAAATAATACCAGAATAAAAGAAATAAAAATGTTTTTAATTTTTTCATATCTTTCTAAATCTCTGGATGCATAGAATCGTTCCAAATACATCAAAGGAAACAAATTACCACCAACAAAAAGACAAAATTCCCGACCAATATGAAGCCATTTTAGGGGACCATTTGGTGATACATCTACAAAAAATTTTTGCTTTAGTAGTTTCGATATACAAATTAATAAAGGTCAAATAAATTTGTGCTTTGATTACTATGAGTGCACTGATTCGGATGTCAATTTTTACAATTCTTAGAATTTATTAAAATAATAATTATTTTTAGAAAAATGCAGGATAATTAAAAATTCTAAAATAGTAAAAGCAATGCCCAAAACTATAAGTGTTTTTAAAAAATTATCTTTACAATAAATTTTTATTTAAAATAAAACACTGCAAAAATTTTACAAACTTATTTTTTGCAGCATCTTTGGAAATAAAAAAAATTTAAAAAAAAAGATAATTGCAATACAGACTATTATTTAAAAAAGTGGCATCAACAAAAATCTACTAATATTCAATTTAAATACCATTATATACCTTTAATATTATCAGCATAACAAAAAATAAACAATGAACTTCGAAAAGTAAAATGAAAATAATAAATTATAAAAAATACGATAAGAAAAAAACAGATATTTATGTGAAATATTTTTATGACTCTTTTAAATAATATCATGATATAAGTTACCAAAAAGAAGCTAGTTATCAAAAATGAAAGTTCAACAATATGCATTATTATAGCTGCTGTCATAAACGAAGAAGAAATATCGCCTTAAAAATTAAAACGATAAAGTTTCAAAATTTTAGGTCAAAAATTTACCATCTTTTTGAGCAAAAGATAAATTCAAAATGTTGCACATGTACATTTTCGATCTTTCAAAAGCCAAAAAACACAAATTACAAAAAATACAAAAAAATTATTACATAAACATTAAATAAAATAAAAAAAATGAAAACGATTACAATAAATTCAACAAAAAAGTAAGTAATTTGATTTATAAAGAATTTCACCTGCATAACAAAAATGTTGGCCTTAATGCCACCAAATAAAAAAATTTATTACTTTTTTATGCGCATGATTTCATCAGAGAATTTTAGATTAGGAATAAAATAGCTGCCAATTGATTGTTTTAAAAATTCATTTTCAAAATTGTTCACTTAAAAAGAATATTGAAAAAGTATGAAAACTGTTTAGTTCACATTTTGTTTAAGTTTGAATTTCATATCAGTACAAATTTCATTTATCGATTTTATCTGAAGTCCATGTTGAAAATTGTCCTCTGAGATTGCACAATTTGCAGTTATTTCGATTTTTGGATACTTAGAAATTTTCGAGTGTTCAGAATAAAATCGGTTTTTATTTCGTACATACAAAGAAAATAAAGGCACAATAAATTTAAATTTCAAAAAATATCAATTTTGAGAATATTCAATGCATTGATTTATACAAAAGCAGACATTGTCTTTAAAATTCTATTTTTTTAATTATATTATGAAACTGGTAAAATTTAAAGGTATAAACAATTATAAAAATTTATTTAAAAAATATTAAAGCGTTAATTAAATCATTTGGCAATGATGACTAGAAACATATAAAAAATGTTTAAAAAGGTTGTACCCGGTTTTTGAAATTTATAAATAGACACCGTTTAATTTAAAGAGAGCGAGAAAAAAAAGTAATAAATCAGTCATGCTTAAAGTGCAGTGGTTTGGACATCATCATAACCACTATTAAATAAAGCTCGATGTTGCCCACAGCATCGACAACAGAAATAATAATGAAGTAGAACACGATATTTATCTGAGAAAAGCATATAAATAAAAATGTTGCATGAAGCATTTACGATAACCTAAAAATAGATTTCTTTTTTCATTATCCTATTAAAAAAGATTTATAAAAATATCTCCTTACCAAGAGGTTGTTAAATGAAACAAGAGAAACATAAAGTTGATCTTCAAAATTAAAATTTTCAAGAATATTTACAACAAATGCTAAAGTATTGCAGCATAAAAATAGTACTACAATTGCGATAAGCATAATTGTTGTTTGACGTTCTTTGGATTCAGCTTTTTTGGAAACGGCATCCGAGGATTGTGCAATATTGTGCATACGATTTGATCGACGAATTGTAAATCCAACAGTACTATTTACAATAATCAGAATTGAAAATGGAACAACAAACATCATAATTGTATAACACCATCCAAAAAAGATGACTCGATACGTTTCATTCAGACGCAAAGTAGTAGGTGCAAGAACCTATAAGGTTTCAAAATCCCCGGATAAGATTTATTTCAAATTAAAAAAGAAGTTACTCACTGGCATCATTGCTCTTATATTTGTTCGATAACAATTATTTACAACTGTAACTTCCAAAAATCGAGTTGAATTAAAAAGTATTGAAAATGCAATTAATCCACAGATGAATGCAATAACACGCTTTTTTCGAAGAATATTTATAGATTGAAATGGAAAACATACACCAATATATCGATGAAGTGACATTCCAACTGTCATCCAAACACTAAAATTAATGCACTTTTAATTAAGTCAAGTCATCATTCAGAGAGAGAGAGAAATGATGAATAAAAAATTTCAAGGGAAATATTTACCTCACTGTTTGTGCCATTGTCATTAAACCATAAAAGTACGGTGCCGTTGTATAACTAAAAAAGTGACAAAGTTGTTTTAGTTTGAAAAAGTAAGTTTTGAATGTCTCTTTCTGCATGATTAAACCAAACGTTTTTCAGAAATTGCTAATTTTTAATACATCATTTTGGAATTATTTGTATTTTTAACTGTTTGAGGCAGACAGAGATTCGGTTTTTGCTCTAATCCAAATTAAATTTTGCATGTATCTTTTTTTTATTTTTGAAGAATGTTTCAATACTTTTTTCTTAAAATATAAAAAGCAATGCAAATATGGCGCAGATGCAAAAAAAGGAAAGGATGAAAAAAAAATCGTTCATTGGATGACTATTGTGTACTTTATTTAAAGCTTAAAAACATTGAAAATTTGTGGAACCATTCTGGTTCTTGTCAATGTGCTTAACATTCTCTCTTTTTTTTGGCATTCCCTTCAACTTCTTCCCACTTTTTTCTCCCATTTGGGAATTCTTTTTTGGCTTAATCAAGAATTTCTTTTTTTTTCAAGCTAAAAAAGATAACCAAAGAAGAAAAAAAGTAGATTAACCAAAAAAATGAGGAGCAAAAAAAACAACCACAATTGCTTGATAAATAAAAGTTTTTAAACGTCACAGGACTATTTTAAATTAAAACACCACCCAAAAAAATTTTTTTTGCCGTTTAACATTTTCAATAATTTTATTACAAAAAGATAATTTTGCTTTAGGGCCTTTTTTTGATAAAAATTCAAATTTATGCGGTTTTCTCGTAAATAATAAAAATAAATGAAACTCTATAAAAGTAAATAACACATTTTAAGGAAGGGGGGAGATAAAAGAAAACGATGAAATTATTGTGGCATTGACAGAAAACAGCTGAAGAAGCTTCCTTAACTTACTGTCTTCTCTCATATATTAGAGATTCTTATAAAAAGTAAATTAAATGACGCAATTATTTAATCATGCAGAAAAAAGGGGACAAAATTGATAATAAACATGACACTTACCTGAATGATGTCGCCCACCATACCATAAGATATTCCCCCAAGCGAGGTAATGCAAGTACGAAGAAAGCGGAAAATAAGATAATCGTGTCTGAGCAACTAAGAACAGCAAGATACCAATTAATTGGTGATCCACGCATAACTCGATGAGTAAATATACAAATTGATAGAATATTCGCGCATAAACCAAAACTTATTATTGGTAATGAAATGAGGCCAAGAACAAGTTTTTCTTCCATATTATAAAATTGATAATATGAATGACATTCACATGCCACTGATATTACTGTACAAAGAAGTGACTCAGGTGTGACCTCAGAAGGTGGGGCATTGTCCCCTCCAAGAATGTATGCCGCCGGATCACTGTTATTCATATTTGAATATTCATCTTCAATCCATAAAGTACTATCATTTTGATGATAGCTATCTGAATAATTAAGTGGATGTTGTAAGGCAAGAATATCCATTTGCACCTGTCAAAATAGAAAGAAAATTATAAAAACTTTAATAATAAAAAAAGAAGAAGGAAAGTAATGTGTTATACAAGGTGAACTCGAGTAATTTCATAAATTGTTTTCTACGAAAGCAGCAGCAGCAAAGAAAGAAATAAAAGAAAAGCGGCTGTCAACAAGCTTTATGAGAACACATTACCAATGAGGGGGGGATAATTAAGGAGGTACCAAAAAACTAATATTTATTAAAACAGAAAAAAAGAATAGAAAACTATTGGGTTTGTTTTTTCTTCTTTTTTTATGAAAAAAATAGAAACAAATTTTAGTGACCAAAAAAGGGAAGAAGAAAAAAAGCATCCTACATATCTCGCTTGAACAGAAATGTTAAATTGTGGTTTAGTTGCCACGCCCCAAGTTTGGAGAACAAGACGACTCAACGACAATATTCCCAACGGCATACTTTGTGCATTTTTAGATTTACCCCCATTTTTGAATGAAAACCCAAATGATACAAGTAGACAAAATATATAAAACAAGTGTTCCACTCCCACTTAAAAACAATGTTTCTTTTTTATTTTATTCAATAACAAAAAATAAAGTTTTTGATTTGAATGAATAAAAAAAGGTTTGTGAAAAAGAAACAATTTACTTTCTTTTTACTTCCCCCAAAATTTTGACAAAAACGGAAATCTTTGTAAATGTTGTTTTTTATTCATAAGCATTATATATACATATAATGTAAAAATAATAGAAACAAACAGAACCCAAAACACTTAAAAAGTTACAATATGTTATTTTGGCAACAAAAACAACAAGGAAAGTCAAAATGTCACGTCACTAAAGGAATTGAAATAATAAAAAGAAAGAATGGCACTATAAAGTAAAGTCACCGGGTGAGAGGGAGAAAAAAGAAGGGAGGAAAATTATGCAACATCAAAGTTGTTTGTAAAAAAAGCGGAAAAAGAAAAACTCAAAAGCCGCTTATTTATTATTTCTTTTTTTGCTATAGTAATTATGATTATGGTTCAGTCGATAGGACATTTTTGAAGGACAAAATTACCATAATTTTAGTCAAAGTTTTTTAAAAAAAATATCGAAAAAAATTATACAAGTTGAATCTTTTTAAAGAACAATTTTCATCATTTGGTACTCTGTTTTGAATGAATGATTAATATACATTGAATCTAACATTTAAATATTCCCTATTCTATGGGAAAAACTTGAGAGTATGGGAAACAAAGTAAAATAAAAGTTTAAACTCTAAGAAAAGAAAGTGAAAAAAAAATAAACAAGGATTTTTAATAAATATTTTAAAAATTAAAAAGCAAAATAACAAATTTTTGTAAAAGTGCTTCCTCCTTAAAGCTTTCTTTTTTTTTCTAATATTTTTCAAAAAAACATTGCCCGAAAGGTTTTTGCTGTTTGAAAGGTATGTTTTTTAAATCTTAAAAATCATTGACAATCGGTAAATGATGTGAAGAGATAGAGATATATTTTATTTTGCACATGCGTGTTACGGCATTTTTTCTGTTCTTTTTCTTTCAAATCAATCAACGCTTGTTACGAGCTTCTTTCTTTTCTTTTTTTCAAACACAGTAAATTTGTTCGATAATTTTTAAGACGAAGATAGAGAAGGGAAAAGAAAAGCAAGTATTTCTTCTTCTTCTTCGTCCTTCATCTTTTGAGAGGTTTAACTTCCGCAGAAAAACAGAAAAAACTCAAAAAACTTGTCAGCTGTTACTTCAAAATATCTCAATTTGATTAAAGCAAAGATTGATCCTTGTCACTGAAACTTTTTGAATGAAGATGAGAAATAAAAAGAGAGAGATGTAGAACCATCTTTTTTTCTCATAAATGGGAAGTAAAAAAATTGTAATGACAAGTAGAGAAAATTAAGGCGTAAAATTGTTTATAACACTAATAATAATAAGAAATGTGTGAAAGAATGAATCACAGAAGACGAAGAAGGAAAAAAATGCGTGTGCCCCTTATTTAATATTATTAGCGGTTTTTTTCTTTGCTTTTTTTATGTCACAAATAATATTCACCATAATCAAGTTGGTGAATGAATGAAAAGGAAAGAAAGAAATGCCTTTGAAAAGTCAATTTTGAAATGCTGTCTTTACAAAATTCCTTTTTTCGGATACATAACGTATAAAATATTCATCTTCCTGGCTTCGTATTTTTTCTTCTCCCAGACAAGAGATACATAATTTACATTCAAAAAGTAAATATTTATCAGTAAAATGATTCTGGTGTGAAAAAAGACACGTTAGTACGTCAAAAAAATGAGAAGTAATGGACAAAAATCATTGAAAGAAATATAAAAATTTTTGAAAATTGAACCAATTATTGCATCAATTTACTTACCCTTACTTACTACTCAACTATTATAACAATTAAAAAGAAATTGAAATAAAATGAATAAGACTTTGTTTTAAGCGAACCCTAAATTAATGCAGCAACGGCCGCAGTCACTGCAAAAAAAAGAAAACTAAGCTAACTAATCAGGCAAAAAGATGCATCCGACAATTCAGCCGGAAGTGGACTTGACTAAATTTAAAGCAAAGTACTCGTGGCCTTTAACGAAGAAAAAAAATAATTCAACAGCGTCATATATTTTTTTTATATTTTTATCTTTTTTTGAGACGGCATCCTCTTTTTTAAGGTCACTATTTTTTTTCCATTTAACACAATGTTCCAAAACAGCTTTGATTACTTTTAAATAAAATTAAAATAAATACATCCTCATTTCCTTCTTCTTTTTCTTCTTCATCTTCTTCTAAAACAGTTATGTCAAAAACAAAAAATTGTCATAGTAGGCTATCAATAAAAAAAAGAGATTCCGATTTGTTGGGCGGTAAAGAAAAAGCAGAAAAAAAGAAGCAAGATCCCAAAAAAAGGATTATGAAAACCACAATGATATTATCTTTACTGCCACCAATAATAGTATTATAAGGGCAAAAAGTCTATTTTTTTCTGCTAACTTTTATAATCTTGTAGAAGCCAAAAAAATGTCATTTAAAAAAAGTGTAGGAAAGAAAGAAGAGGAACGGCTGTCACGAAATGTCTTGCCTTTTTAGGAGCAATACTATTTGTTCGTTATTTTTTAACCACTGTCAAAACAACAACTTGCAACAGATTAGAATGTCTAACGCCTTCAAAAAAGGAAAGGAACAAAAAACTCTGATTTAAGAAATTCAATGAAACGTAAATCCGCAATAAAAAAAGAGTTTAAGCATTGGTATTCAATTGCATGTTTATGGCTAGCTAGCTACATCATTCATGCACGAAAAAAAAGTTTCAAACAACTTCATCAATGATTTTTTAAAACCGTTGTTCTTTTTATTAAAAAACTAATAACAAAAAAATTATTTTAAATATAAATAAAAACAATGGCATTATCTTCCTGTTTTCTTTATCAATTTTCAACACATTACAAATTTCATTAAATATTTTTTTAGGAAAGTCACCAAAAAAAGGAAGAAAATATATACTTCTTGTTTTTTTTTTGGCTGTCATCAAAAAGTGAAGAAAGGTTGAAGAAAATGTCTGAAGCCAATAAAAGTTGTCAAATGTGCTCCTTCAGTTCTCCTCCACTCCTATCAATGCATTCTAAATTAATTTAACAAAAGAAAGAGAAAAAAATATTACAATTTTCTTCCTGTTTGCAAAAAAAAGTTATAGTTTTTTTGGACATGAAAAACTTTTTAAGTTAAAAGTTTTTTTTCGAAGAAAAGGTTTTAAAGAATGAGCCCCAAAGGGGTATTTTATCTCAAAGTATTTTACTGATTATCAAATTTCTAAACAAAAAAATCAAATAACAAAAAAAGTGCAGCAGAAAAGGAAAAAAGCAATGTGCTTTAATATGTTTCTAAAAAACTTAGTGTGATTTTATCCATTGAAAAATTTTTCAGCAATGAACAAAAGTGCAAATTTAACCGGAAATATTATGGATTAGTCTCGATCATTTTACGAATTAAATTAGTAAAAAAAAATCATGCACATCTTCTGTTTTGGCTTTTACGGTCAAAACAGTATAATAAATTTAATTAAACAATTCAAAAATCTTCCTGAATATCAAAATTTTACAACACCTTCATTATCTGATATTTCAGTGTCACCTAAAGCAGGAATTAATTATTTTGCACAACCTGTTAAATTTTAAAATTTCACTTTTATGGATATTCATGAAGATGAAAATTAAGGAGCATGTGTATCTATGTTTCTTTTGCTACAGTATAAAATTTTGGAAAACTAAAAATAAAAGGTCTTCTACAAACATTTATACGTTCAAACAAAAAATGCCATTTGAGTTGTTTTTTCATTGTTTAACTTTTGTCAAGGTGATGCAAGCTAAGCCAACATTGAACTTTTTTTTCATTCGTTTTTCAAGGTCAAAAATGTTTTAAATAAAAATGTTAAAATTAGAAAATTCAAATAAATTTTTTTTGACAAAATTTTTATTACAATTAATTCCCAATGAAATGTTCCAATCAAAGCAAATATGTAAAGAAAAGCTTACTAAGCAATAACAAATTTGTAAAAAAATTGTTAAAGTAATAACAGCAAATACGATAATTAAATGTTTAAAATAGTTGAAATAAATTTTATCAAAAAAAATTGAGCAAAAATAAACGCAAGTCGGTATTCTCAATTGCTCAATTTTTCAGAAAGACAATTTGAAACGATTTTATAATGACGTTTTTGAACAATAATTATCAATTTTTGACCACATCATTCTCAGTTGTGGATAATGCCGTTTTTTTAAGGTTTTAAACCAAATATAAGGTGGACAAAAATCAAAATATTCCGTGTCAATAATTTCATCAACAATCTTTTTCAGACGATTGTCAGTTTCTGGCAAAATATTTTCCGAGAAAATAAAGCATGTTTGAAACTGAATTTTTGTTTGTTTAAAAGAACAACAGTACGTAAGAAAAATTTAATTCTAAATAATACTGGCTTTTAGAATTTCCAAAACGGCTTCAATATTGAACTCGTCGGGTAAACATGATAACGAAAGCTCTTCAAAAGTGGCTCTCGTTTGTAAAGCGATAAAGAGCTTTTCAAAGCTTTTGCAAGGACGATGATTTCCATTATTCCACAATCTAAAAAAAGAATTTTAAGAAAGAACTGATTATTTTTCATTTTATGAAAGTTATCACTTTTAAGAGTACGCTAAAAGTACTAACAATGGATCGTTTTAAAGAATTGCCCTACTCTATTACTCTATGCGATATCGTTAAATGAGAAGGGATTTTTTAAGTTTCAGTTCCATTTGTTCCCCGTTCCCCATGATTCCCTAGCGTTATATCACATGCAAAAAAAATTTAAATTTAAATTTCAAAAGAGATTACGTGACAAAACATTGAAGCAACGGAAAATTATCTATAAAATCTTCAACATAAATTTGTTCACCATTGTCTCCAAGAACATAATTATTTAGTGATAAAGTAAGTGCAGAAGAAGCAAGAAGTAGAATATCTTTCAAATAATTTGTATCACAAAACAAAGTCCCTTCTTTTGCGTCACAACGATAAAGCTTTGGCATAAAATTATTAGGAAAATTTTTATAGTTCATATCAAAAGAGCCTGTAATCCAAATTATGAAATTAAATTTTTTCATATTTATATTTTGTCTAAAGTAACAAGGTGAACCTTCGAAACATTTGCAACGTTTTTTTGGGCAATAAATCCACTGGGTAACGTCTCTATATCCATCATAACAAAATTTTGCAGGAAAAACCAAGATTGAATTTTTTGAAAAAAATAATTTACAGGTTTGAATCAATTTTTGATAACCTTCTGGATTTGATGGAGTTGTCCATAGATATTTCATGATTGTAATTGGAAGCGAGAATTTTTGAGGCTTTACAAATTCGTAAAAAAGTTTTTCCAGCTGCAAAAGCCTTTTCAGATGAGTCGTAATGCGCTTTTTCAGCATTTTTAGATGACTTGTTATAATTCTTTATAATATCAACCATTTTGATAAGCGCAAGAAAAAAAGAAACACTAAATTTTTAGATCCAAGATTTGTATTTGAATACAAAAATTAGTTTTTGAAATAACATATAACATCTCTCTGGAAAATCCCCCACAACCAATTTTTTTTTGTTTATGAGATATTTGCTGTGGGTAACACTTGAAAAAAACAGCATAAACAAATCAGTCACTTCGCAAATACTGCAGCATCTGCCATATAAAAGTTTCAGAATGGTTCAAACAGATTTCAATATATGACATGTTGTGCTTTAAGGCATTTTTTCTTATTCTAATATATTTGTTTTAAAAAAACTGATGAACAAACGAGGACGCAACAATTGTACGCATTCACAGATTCCTGTTGGTGATGTCAAATTTGGACAATTCTTTTTCATGGCAAACTTGATTAACTGCAACCAAACAACTTCAGTAATTGATAATGCGAAAATTTAATCAAAAATAAAGATTATTTTTTTTCATTGTTTGTTTTAAATACAGCAAAACCATGTTGCACATAGTTTAAAGTGAAGAAAAAACGTAAGTATAAAAAATTACAGTTTTTACCTGTATGGTTTTAAAAATTTTTTTGGTGTTTTAAGCAATTGATCAATTTACTGAAAAATTATCAATGTGAGGGTTTATCAGTGAACTAAAAACTGTCTATTTTAATCGGTAGATGCCTATTGTTGTTGCTAAAAACTGCTTTAAATTCTATTTGAAACTTAAAAAAAAGGATAGAAAACAACAAAATCCATTTGTCAAGAGTTACTTCAAGTCTTTAACTCAAAAAAGAGTGGAAAACAATTAAACTTTATGTGTTGTTGTTTCGTTTTAAGAAAAGTTATTTTTGTTGCGCGGGAATTCATGTGCTTGATTTATAATTGTTAATTCAAACAATAACAAAACGATCAAACTTATATCATTTTGTTAGCGTTCGCGTTACTTTATATCAATAATTATTTTATATTTTTAGCGTCTATTATGACATCGAAAGAACCTATGAATGATGCAGAATTTCTAAATGGACGTTATTATATTCAATCTGAACTTGGATGTGGTGGTTTTGGCAAAGTAAAACTTGGAACACATCTTTTAACTGGTGAACAAGTTGCAATTAAAATTATTGATAAAAAGGCTATTGGAGTAAGATTTTTAATAAAGAATTATTGAATACTGTAATGGTGAATATTTTTTAGAATGATTTTTTTCGAGTTCGAATTGAAATTGATGTATTAAAAACTTTGGCTCATCAAAATATTTGTCGAATGTATGAATACTATGAAACAGAACATAAATGTTATATTATTATGGAAGTAGGTGTTTTGTCTTTTTTACCTTATCATTATAATCTGGATTTTTTAAGTACTGTGATAGCGGAGAAATGTTTGATCATATTGTCCGGAAAGAAAGATTGGAGGAGACAGAAGCTCGATTCTTCTTTCGTCAATTGCTTCAAGCTATGGCATACGCGCATTCTCTTGGAATTTGTCATCGTGATTTAAAACCTGAAAATTTGATGCTAACTTCTGATTCAAAGCTAAAATTGATTGATTTTGGGCTATCATCACGCCCGAAAAATGGTTTAACACATTCTTTACAAACTTGTTGTGGTTCTCCGGCGTATGCTGCACCAGAAATAATTGAAGTTTGTTCATGTCAAACTAACTTGTGATTTTCATATTGGGATTTTAGCATAGCAAATATTATGGTCATGAAATTGATATATGGTCAATGGGAGTTTTGCTTTATGTTTTATTGTGTGGAGTTTTGCCATTTGAAGATGAAAATTTAGCTCGATTATATAAAAAGATTCGTGTAAGTTTTTCATCTCCATTATAATTATCATTTACATACGGAGTTGTAATTTTTGTAGGCTGGAGTATATCGTGAACCGGCATATCTTTCTCCTCTAAGCAAAGATCTTCTTAAACAAATGCTTCAAGTAAATCCAAGACATCGAATTACAATGAAAGATCTTTTGGAGCATAAATGGGTAACAAAATCTTATAATATGCCGGTAAAATGGCATACTGTACACGATAAAAATAATATTGATCAAGAAGTCGCGCTAGAGATGGCATTTTATTCTGGCATATCAACACAAAAAATGGCAAATCAATTAAAGCAATGGAAATATGATTATTTTACTGCAACCTATCTTATTCTTTTACGTCGAAAAGAACTTGGCATGAAATTTGCTTTACCAATGTATCGTTCAGCGGTAATTTTAAAAAATTACCGTAATACATATAATTTATTATACTTACATTTCAGAATCAAATTGAGCATGTTCTTCATTCACCAACTATACATAAATCACTTGAAAATGATTTAGATCGGATTGAATGTGATTACGGTGGTAAAAGAAATAGTGATCGTGAAGGAACTTCTGATTCAAGCACAGGCGTATGTTTTTGTAGTTTGAATATTAGTTAGATTACTGTAATATGTATTTAGGCAGTTGCATGTGTTAACTTTCTTCGATCACCTCATCAACGAACACCTCTTCGTAAACCAGATCCAACAGCAACTCCAATTCTGTCTGCTCGACAAAAGAATCGTATGAATAAAGATTTGGCATATTTGGAGAACAAAGAAAATTTTGCAAGTTTACGTATTCGTGCTCCTATCAGACTTGATGCTGCTGATCGTACCTCTGTTCCAAGTACACCTCGTCGACCTGGTATTCCTATAATGGGTTCATCAAATCAATCATCATTGCGAAAACCACGTGCATATTCTGTTGAACGTCCAAAACCACCTCCACCTTCAACTCCTGAACATCGAACACCAAAAGAGGATGTAACACCAACAAGTTTAAATTCTCATACTCCAGAAATACCTGTTACACCTCGCTTCCAACGTGAAGGACGTTCAAAAGCATCTCAACTTCCCAGACGTGTTTGTGCTTCTCTAGAACGTAGTGGCGCCAGATTAAAAAGTTTATTAACTCCAAAGAAATTGACAACGAACAGAGATTCTCCAGCTGTTTTAAATTTGCAAACGGTATTTATTTAAATGAATTTTTTTCAATGTTTTTTTCCATTTATAGGGTACAAATTTTGCCAATTTGTCCGTCACTTCATCAAATGATTGTCATAAAGTTCGTGAAGAACTTATTCGTGTTCTTCTTGAACAAAAGCTTTCCGTTAACGCTGATAAGTATGTTTTATTTTTATTATTTTAAAACATAATTTCATTTTTTTAAATTTTTAGATGGACTCTTTCTGGTAAACATTCATCTGGTCGAGTTGAAACTATAGTTGAACTTGAAATTGTTTGGCTTGAAACTTTGAAATTAGTTGGTGTCCGTCGTCGTCGTCTTACTGGTGATGCAATTATATACAAAAAGATTTGTGAACAAGTTTTGGCATTGGCAGGTCTTTAACGTCGTTATATTTACTAACGTTTTTATATTTTTGCATTTTTTTACTTTTTTATAACTGGAAATGTCTCAAATTTAACCCTTTTTTGCATAATACATAGAAGTACATTTACAGTGAATTTTGTTGATATTTCTTTTTACAAAAAAAAAGATTTTATAAAATAAAGTTTATTTTGTTTACGTTACTTTGTTTTTTAGTTGGAGTTTTAATATTTGAAAAAAAACATTTGTAAAATTGTTGAATGATTTTTTTGAACCGTAAAAAATTTATCTTTTAATCTCTCTCTCTTGAATTACAGTATTTTTTGTACAAATACTTAAGGCTTTACAAAATGAAAGTTCACTTTGAAATTCAGTAAAAAATGCTTTAAAAATGAAAAAAGATTACTATAGGTTTTCAGTGAATAAATCTACAGTAATTTTTTCTCCGGTGAGTTGATAAAAACTGTTCTTCGAAAAACAACATCTTCTTTTTCATATTAAATGATTCCGACTATGGAGTCAAAATTGCAACATCGGTGAATTAATGAAAAACAGTTGTTGCAACATGTACAGGAAGACCAACAATTGTTGGTCTTCCTGTACATGGAAATTCAGAGGCATTGATTTACCCGTCAACGATAGATGGCGTAGGATGATGGTTATAGCAGAAAAAAAAAGTTGAATACGGGCAAGAAGAAGGAAAATGAAAAGAATGCATGAATATATATATATTTTGTTGGAGTAAAAAAAGGAGATCTTCCAAAGAGATTGTCGATGATGATTTAGGCGAGCGACAGCCGGTCGTCAAGTTGTCGTCAACAACTGACTCCTCTTCCTCTGCGCAACACGTAAAAGAAGAAGAAGGAATGGAAAACGATAGAGAACAACAACAGAAATGATGATGATGGCGGGTCCGTCCCCGAACCATCTTTTTTCATGGAAGAATAAAGGAGAGTATAAGGGGGAAGAGAAGGGGGGAAGAATCTGACATTGGCAGTTTTCTTTGTCAAATGTCTTGCTGTGTTAGTTGGTTGTTGTTGGAAAATGAAAGGCTTTTTTAGGTTACCATACTCCATCCTTTTTCATCGTCGCTGTGGTTTTTTTTGAATGATTTGTTTTCTGTCTTCTATTTTATCTCTTTGTTATTGAGTGAGAAAGTCATCCTGGCTTTGCTGCCTTGATGATGGCGTTATTTTTTTCATTTTTCTTCTTCTTCTTCACCAACCAATATTAGTGAACTAAAGAAAGAGATATATACTTATATACTGAGCAACGACAACAACGGCAGCACCAACAGCAACAACAACAACAACCACGACAACAAAAGCGATGATGTTGAATAGGAACAAAAAAAACTCTTCCTTTTGTTTTTTCTTCCCCATTTTTTCCATATCGAAAAAAAGCAACCAGCAATTCGTCAACTCAACTAGGTCGCTGGGATGCAGTGTTGCCAGCGGCGCAAAACGCTGCAATTCGCCAACGCGCACACCAGCAACAACAACAATTTTTAATGCACAGAAAAAAAATAAAGGGGGGGGGGGGGGGTAGAAAGGAGCAAGGCCATCCGGTTTTGCGATTCCTTTTTTCTTTTTTCGAATATGGACAATGAAAAATCAAAAGAAGGCGATTATCGCAAATTCTTCAATGTATCATAAACTGATGATGGGATTCTATATATGTATATTTTTTTTCGAAAAATAACGTTCGAAAGAAAAATAAGATGAAACTTAATAGGTTTTTTTAGTCAGTCAAATTGTCATTTAACCTAACTCTAATTAATTTTTACAATTTGCCCTTTTTTACCATCTTTTTTTGTTGATGCATGTATTCTTTCTATCTATTTATGGAGAAAACACTTTTTCTTTTCTATTTTTTTCGTTGATGATTTTTTTTTGTTCATTTTCATATACAGCAATCAAGTTATTTTCGTCAACGCCTTTTCTCTTTTTTTATCAATTGTTTTTACCTTTAAAACACTACTACTTTTTTCTTTGCTGGACAAGGTTTTGAAAAACTAACAATGCTGTTTTCTCAAAAAAATGCCTTTGGTGAACGGTTAAAAAAGTTTCTTTTTGGAATTTTGGCATTGAATAATTATTTTTTTTCTTCCCAAATGAAACGGCACCCCAATTTTAGTTGATGGGTTTCAATCAATGAAAAATAATAATACCGAGCGAGCAACAACAACAATATACGCACGCACTCCATCAACTCAGTCATTCATTATCTGCGTAATGCTATCTTTTCTTCTTCTTCTCCCCTTTTTTCCATCTTACTTGGGATCATTCCGTTACCCATTTAGTCAATAACTATTTTTCCATCTTCAAATTTTTTTGTTATTGTATCTTGCCTTTTTGTATAGTTCTCGACGATGGCACTGACCCCCCTCTTTGCTGTTTTTCATTAACCATCTTAAGCTTAATTGCTGCCTCTTTAATGAAAAATCTTTGCTTTTTTCTTTCCAGCATCGTCGTCATAATCGTGACGTTTATCACATTTTTGTTTCTTTTTTCACCAACTCATTTGAATTGCAATGATAGGCTGCATTTATGCAAGGAGGCAACAACGTTGTTGACTTCTTTGACGATATAATTTCTCATGGAATTGATTATATTTTTTTTTATTATTGAAGCATTTTATGACTGTTATGCTTTTGTTTTTGCATACCCAACTAAAAACTGTTTCACTGATTCACAAACAATTTTTTTTTCAAAGTCGATCCTTCTTCACCTCTTCAATTCAGTCACTCTTAACGTTTTAAAAATTTCAACTTCATTTTTTTTTTATTCTTGCTTTTGGCGCCTTTTTACATTCGTTGTTCATATCCGCGTCCCTTTCATTTATCAAGTTCACAACCATCTGTTTTTCTCATCTCTTTCTTTGGTTATAAAATTTTTATACCGGTATCGGTTTTTATATTTTTTGAAAAAAAAGTTGCAAGTTAAAACATTTTTGAAATTAAACGCGTAAACGTTCAAAAATCTTTTTTTATTTTTATTCTTTAAAAAAATAATTTTTTTTGCAGAACATAAAATTATTATGGAGAAAGACAGTGATTCATTGTCTGACACAAAGTGTGAAAGCTTTCGAGGTGAAGATCTTGGATCAAAAACCGATCTCATTGAAATGGTAAAAGCTCATAAAGAATTGTATGACAAAAATAATTCTTTGTATAAGAATAACTCACACAAAGGTGTTCTTTGGGCTTCAATAGCTAAAAATCTTGGTGGTACTCAATCGGGTTAGTCATAATTTTTTTGTTGTTGTCTATACATTAAAACTGACACCGCTGACCCCTTATTTATGTTTTGTTTTTTTAGCAAAAAAAGTCCGCGAACAATTTTCATACATGCGCCGACGCTTTGAAGAAGAATTTCATGCAAGAAAAAATGGATTACCTCGACCAAAAATGCCCGATCCAGAATCAGCGAATTATCGCAAGCCGTTATTCGTTTATGAACAGTTAACATTTTTGGAACCGTATATTAATACAAGTGAAAGAGAAAATTCTGCAGAAGTTGAAATGGCGGATGCAGAAAATAATCCTGGAACATCTTGTTCATTTGATGATATTCAATCAAATTTAACTGATTCTTTGGCTTTATTAGACTATGTTAGACAATGGACAACTGAAAATGCACAAATGCAAGAAACTCACGGTATTGATTCGTTAGCCTCTGAACTTTTGCCACCGCTTAAAGAATCCACAGAAGAATTAAAAATAGGTAAATTTATAAATGATTGTAAAAAATGATTTTATTAAAATTAATTACAGTACCCCCACCGGAGAAGAGAAGGCGAAAACAGCCACCTTCAAAGCGAAATTCAAAAGTACCTGCTGTAACTCCACCATCAAATAGCAGTGATTCACCTCCAAGTCATGATCTCAAGCCATCTCTTCCATTACTAAATTTTAATAATTCTTCTGAACAACAACCACCACCAGTCGATAATGAAATGTTATTACAACTTGCCAAAGCCCTAACAGATAATTGCGCTTCCCTTCAATCAAATCCCTCTATGGCCGTTGAAGATGAAGAATGTAATCTTTTTGGTCGACAAGTTTCAATGGATTTAAAGAGATTAAATTTACAAAATCGCGCAATTGCCCGGTATCGAATTAATAAAATTTTGATGGAATTGACTGTCAAAGAATGTCCTGGTGGCGAAGCACAAACATTAAATTTTGATTAATCTTTCAGTTGTTCAATTGTTTTTTGAATTGTAAATAACTACATAATTGCCAGACATGTATTTCTTTCTTTTTTCAATGTAATTGTTTTTTCTTCTTTTTTCTTTGTTATCTCTATTCTTTGCTGTTGAAATTGTTTATTTTTTTGAATATTTCAATATTTTTTGCCTTATATCTTTGCGGTTTGTGTTTTTTCTTCACTTTGCCTTTCATATTATTCTTGCCTTTATATTCAAACATGTTTTTCATTCTTGCCAATGTTTTAAAGATAAAAAATTATATATTTTATATTTTCAATAAAAAATGATTTCAAATTAGCTTCATATATGTTGATTAAATAATACCCAAGACAGAAAGTAAAAACATCTCGGTGAGAAAAAAATAAAACTTCTTCATTTTCTTTTTTTGCTTCCGGCTCTCCTCTCTCTATCTATGGTCCTTATGTACACGGGGCAGAACCAAGTCATTCCAAGAGGGATTTCAACAACAAAAAAATAATGCTTATCGAAATATATAGACAGAATCTTCTGTCTTCCGTTATTTTGTTGTTTCTTCTTCTTATTCCTTTTTTCTTTTAAAATCATTAAACTTCTTTTTTTCCTTATTTAAAAAAAGCCGGAAAACTTATTATATTTTGAAAGGCTTGTCCTTTTTTTCAGTTTAGGATTTTCCAAATATGAACAATTTTTTTTTGAAAAAAAAGGTTTTTAAAAAGACATTTTTTCGTGACACTTTTTTCTGAACAAATAACGATTAGTAATATTCTAACCCTTAAAAACTACTATCGTAAGAAAATTTGCATAATATAAAGTAATTACCTTGTTGTAATTAATTTTATTAAATGCACTAAAAATATCTGGAACGAATGTGACATTTGAAGATAGGGGTGATAATTTTTTTTTTTTTTTTTTTTTTTCTGTCAATATTAACATTGCTTGTCCTCTTTTTTTCCTTCTTCCCATTTCTTTTCTTCAAACTGTCACTCAAATCTTCTTCTTCAATTGATAATTTTTATATCAAAAAACCTTTTTTGCAACAAAATTTTTTATTCATTTTCGAACAAATGAGAGGCGTTTAATTCTTGATCTCACACAATAACAGCGAAAAAACTTCCGTTGACAGACATAAACTCTTTTTTTTACTAAACTAAATTTTTTTTATTTAAAAAAAGAAATACATGAAAGCAGTTCTCGACGACATCGTCAACGAAAAAAAAGGATGAATGTAGTTCATTTATTGAAACGACGGGGCTTTTTTTTGCCGTACTTTCCTCTCTTTCTTTTTTCCTTGCGGCAAAAAAATTGGTAGACGTCTAAAAAAGCTTGTCTTTCTCTTTTTCTTTTTTTCTTTTTTCACTTATTCCTCTTGTTCGTTTTTTCCATTCGTGTTGTTGTTACTTACATCTTAGTTGATATGAGACAGACGGTCTATTTTCACGTCCAAACTTACGTTTACTTTTGCCGTAGTCGTCGCTGACTTTGTTGTTTTTTTTTCTACCAAGTGAAGCAAATTTCTTTTTTTTGAGAAATGACTTTTTTTGTGTGTGAATGCATAAATCACTTCCTTGGCAATGCCTTTTTTTTCTCCATGTGTATTTTAAATAAAAGAAAATTCGATTTTTTTATTACATGGTTACAACCTTTTTTTCCTTTTGACATACAAACATGACCCCTATAATCAGCAGCAAAAATAAATTTTTGTGCTTAATTCATTCCCTTTTTTCTTAAACAAGGGGACGATGTTCATTGAACAAGAGGATTTAACGAGTCTACTTTTGATAACAAGCATGTATCTTTTTTTGCTTTCATTTGATTTTTTAGAGTATAAATAATAACGTCAATATTTAATGATTTCTTGTGTCCGTACAAATTTTTATTTCTACTTTTTTTTATTTGCTAGCTTTTCATGAAGTTTGACTGGTATAATCATCATCATCATCATCGATAAAACGAACCACACTAACCCAACTAACTACCTCTTTGATGATGCTGATGACGACGACACACCGTTTCATTTTTCTATTTGTTTTTTTTCGAAAAAAAAGTGAGCTCTCACCCACAACTCTTCCTTTTTTTCTATTTGAAGCTAATGGGAAAAACTTTGAAACTTTAAAATTAAAAAATTTGTCTATTTCTTTTACCCTTTGCACTTGTTTTGTTCTCGTAAAAAAAGTGTGCATTCTTGTTTTCTTTCTTTTTTGCATTTTGTTGTTTTTATTTATTTTAACAAAACAAAAATCATCGACGGACAATAATAATGTTGTTATTTTTTCCGAAAAACGGAAAACCTTATTAAAACATATTTTGAATTTTTTCATGTTTTGTGTTTTCTACGAATTTCTTCCTCTCTTTTTTTCCTATTTTGAACTTTGTCTTCCTAACCTCGCCCATAATATACATTTTTTTTTCAAGGAGTGCCAGACTTTACCTCTTTCTCACTAGCTTAAAACATATATTTTTCTTTCTTTATTTTTTTAAAAAAAAAGTTTAAAAAATTGTTGACACATTTCTTTCTTTTTTCCAGGTTTGCCCTTTTTTTCTGTCTTTTCTAATATTTTGTCTAAAACGTAATACATTAATCTTGAATCATTTTGCCTTTTTTATGCCTTTTTAAAAATATAGTTTTTATGGTTGTATTATGTTTAAGAATTTTTTTCTATAATAATCACGAAAAAATGAAAACTATGCTATTGTAGTTAAATATATGCAAGAATGTTTCCTGAAATTCTGTTGAAAAATACCTTGATGGTGATATTTTTTTCTCGTATTTAAGACGTCATATGTAATGTTTTGATTTTCATTTTGGCCCTCTCTTTTCATTTCTGCGACAACACATCTTTTTTTTCTTTTTTAGTTTTTTAAGCAGGATGTTGTCAACAAGTAAAAACCATTACTATAACCCCCTTCCCACATATTTTTTTTCTTTCTTTCAAAGTTCTTTTCTTGATTTATGTTTATTTTATACTTACGTTAATTCGGTTCAAACAAATTTGAATGACCTTTAAACTATTATTTCCAGCTTTTTTTCCTGCTGATTGAAAATTGTCCTTTCTTTCGTACTTTGAGCTGATTATTTTTCTATTCCCCAAAAAATATTATATTTAACTTTTAGCCATTTGTTATCAGTTTTTTACGGTTTTTAAGCACTAAAAAACGTCTTTATTTGATGTCAAAGAAGAAGGTTTTAAAATGAAATATATTCTCTTTATTTTTTAGGTGTTCTAATATCGTTGAAAAAACGAGTAATAAAATTTGCGTGTTTTTTAGTTTAAATTCAATTTTAAAGTTTGTTCTTTTGCAGAAATCTAAATAATAATAGCACTGGAGAAAATTAGACCAAAAAAAATAATCATGGCTCCTTCATCGAAGTGTGCACATGAGCTTACAGCCCGTAAAAAAATTGAAAGAATTCAAGCTTTAATGAGTTTCATAAAAACTGCTTCTCCTGAAAAGGTTTGCAATATATTTTTTGCAACAATTGATAAATCATTCATTTTTATTGTTGGTTTTAGTTGTCATCAAAATTGGTTGAAGTATGGGCGACACCTCAATGTTCAATCACAGATGCACGAATTTTGCTTACACTTGGTGCAAACCCTTCACTCTTGTACGACAATGATTATGGAAAAAAGACGTTACAAGATCGTGTTGAAGCGGGAAGTGTTTGTTCACAATGTGCAACAAAATTTGAAGAATATTTAGAAAAGGCTATTATCATTTATGATGCACAATTTCATACTGTAAGAAATGCAAATAGAAAATATCCTAAAAATTATTGTAAGATGTTCTTTTAGAAACCAATTCATGTAAATAACGGTTCTATCAATGATGGAGCTAAAAAGGGTAATATGACCCAAGATTTAATTGCTTTATCACTTGATGGAGGTGGAATGAGAGGTTTGGTCAGTGTCGTCTGCCTATTATTTACATCTCGAAGATTATTTGGTAATGAATCGTTGGTGGATAAAATTGATTGGTTTGTTGGATGTTCAACGGGTGCAATGCTTGCGCTTGCTTTAGCAAAGGGCTTCACTCTTACTGAAGCATTCTTTCTTTATTGGGAAATGAAAAATGAAATATTTCTTGATAAATCAACAATGGCTCGCTTATTTGGTAGTGTTGTTGATAAACAGGTATTTCCCAAAAAAAAATTATAAAGACGCTTAAATATTGTTTACAATTGTTATCAATTTTAAGACAATTCGAATGGATAATGTTTTGAAGCGATGTTTTCCATGTGAAGATGATACCTTTCAAAATTGTGCCCGACGTTTAACTGTACCAGCATTAAATATTTCATGCTCCCCTGCAAAGCTTCATACATTCCGAAATTATCCTATTCGGGTTGATAAAGGAAAGGGTACAACTTCTGAAAATGGGGAAGAACATATTTCTTTTCGGGATGCGGCCCGTGCAAGTAGTGCTGCACCAACATATTTTCATCCTCATGTTATGGGGGATGATGTTTTTGTTGATGGATCATTGGTGGCAAATTGCCCTTTAAGCATTCTTTTTCGAGTATGTTATTTTTAGAAAAAGAATAATAAGATGAGATAAACTTTTAGGAATATGATAAATCAATTCTTGCTGGAAAAGATATTAGTTTAGGCTGCATTCTTTCAATAGGTACGGGTGAACCACTTGAAACAAAACGCCGATATAAATCAGGAAATACGTTGCATAAAAAAAGTAAATATCTTCGAGATGTTGCTGTTCTTCTCATGGAACAAGTAAGAATAGAAAAAATCATCTACTGTAATAGATTTTAATGTTTGCTTAAAAATTTTAAGGTTGTTGGACATGAAAAATCTGCAATTGAATTTGCAATTGATCGATGTGCAGCTTCAACCATTCCTTTCTTCCGGGTTAGCCCTGTTGGGATTGATGTTCGAATTGATCAAATTGATGACGGAAAATTAATGGATATGATTTGGGAAACGTAAGCTTTAAAGATATCGGAGAAAGAATATCTAATAAATTTAAATGTTGTAGATTACTGTACCTTGTTGATAATGTAACAGAAATTGACGAATTTGGAAAAATTTTAAAAACTGTTGCGGAACGTCCCCATGATGTACCGCATGATTCAGCTCGAGTCCGTTCACATACCGTACAGTAACTGTCTAAAATTATAATTATTTATCTTAAATACATACTTTTTCCACTTCTTTTTTTCCCTTCTAAAATACGTCATATTTTATGTGGATCGAATTTGGTTCCTGTAGTATTCTCTTTTTTTTTCTTTGCCAACATTTTTCATTCACTTCTCACTTTTTTTCTACTGTTAAAAATTTTATGCCAAATTTTGGGCTTTTAAAAAAAGCATTTTTCTTTTTTTTTTAAAAAAAAAAACTCCAACGTTCTTTTATGCATCCAGAAAAAGAAGGAGAACATCCAAAAAAAACGTCTAGCGACAGAACGGCCATTGAGAAAAGAGAGAAAGAAAATTGCTCGCAAATGGTGGCGGTGCTAGTCGTTTGTTTCGTCACTTTTAAATTCGACGACGACCCTTGGTCCTATAATGACCGCCTTTCGTCTAACCTTTTTTTTCTATTACGTTGTCCCCATTTTTTTGAGTCCACTTTTTTTTAGTTTTTTTTTTCAACATTTTTCACTGAGTTCAATAAGGGTATCAAAATTGTTTTAATTTGCATTGATGTCTGTTAGTCTACTTTTTTTGTTTTGATTTTTCTGTTTTTACGTTGTTGCATTGTGTGTAATAATTCAATATTTACCATTCGAGTATTTTTTAAAATTGTTTTAAACCGTTGTTTCTCTTTATCATTTCTTGTAAGCCGGTGACCTGTGATAATTCATTTTTTCTTTCTGTTTTAAAAATGTAAAAAATAGTCAATATTAATCCTTAATTTATGCTAGTTATTAATAATTAAATAGCAGTAATAAAATCTATAAATCTTAAAAACCTGTTTTACAGTATTCTCTACTAAAAATTGTTTTACAGTATTTTCTACTAAAAATTTTTTGGATCAAATCTTTTGTCTCGTTTAAATAAAAGCAATTATCAAAGCATAAAACACATAATGAGTCGTAAAAAAATTTGACACTTTTTTTTACCTAATGCAATCTCCGTTTTCTAAAACGATTGAAATGCAATAAAAAAAAGTTTGTCAATTGTAATAACTGCAACAAAAAAAATTTATATTTTTAAACCAATAAAGGCCGTTCTTTCTCTACCCTATTTTTATAGGACAATATGAATTTTAAAACAACTTTTTTTCTTCTAATTTTTATTCCAACAAAAAAAAAACCATAGGGGTCTTCCGGTTTTGATAATCCAGAAATCGATATATATAAAAATATTTGACTAAATTTATATATATTTTTATACTTTTAAAATCGAGAACGAATGAGTTGACTGCCGGCGTGAAATATATGTTTTTTTTCTGTATTCTTAAAAAAAATTTTATTTTTTCACGTGAGACATAAGGCGCCAGCTAGTCACCATTTGATTAACTGCAGTCCAAGAAAGTTGTTTGAACCCTCGTGGATGAAAAAGAACCCTCTAAATTATTTTATTTTATTCTTTTTGTGTGGAAGCAAAAAAGTGACAAAAAGATGCGACCTTGGGCATACGACTTTAAGCTATTTTTTTAAATGAGTGAAAAGGAAGAAGAAGAAGAAAAAAAACCGTGAATGACAAAACCAGATGATTCTTTTGTTAGATCATTGTTGTATCTTATTTTGGCGTATGATCGAACAGCTTCTTCCTTTTCTTTCCCCGTTTTAATAATAATAATTTTTTTGTTTCTTTAGAAAAAAAAGCATTGTATTTTTTCGAAATGTGCTTGTATTTTTTTGTTGCGCGTGATTCAAAATGTTTTAAATTCCAACCAATATGCATTTTTTTTCTTGCTGTTACTTATGTCCCCCCCCCCTCCCTCTCTTCTTTCTTATTGAGGTTAGTTGACAGAAATGAGTAAGTAAACTCATGGAGACAGCTGTGCAACAAAAAGCCATCGAAATATAGAAAAAAACAAGAATAAAGTTGAACCGTAACGATGTCACAACCCCCCTTTAGTATTCTTTATGTTTATCGATGTGTCTTTTGAACAATCAACGTGATTTCCAAAAAAATATTATAACCCGTAGAAAAAAAGAAGTTCGACTCCGCTAAATTTTCTTCTTTTTCTGATACTTTTTTTCTCCGTTTTTCACGTGGATTTTTAGGGCTTTCCTCCTTGTTGCTATCCCTCTTTTTTTTACAATCTTATTTCTGTCATTAAAATAGAAGAAGCCGGAAACGGTAGTAATAAATTACTTCAGGACCTTATCAGAAGGGGTAATAACATCTATCTTCTCACTAGCTTCTCAACAAAATTAACCGTAAACTTTTAAATTGCAATATATTTAATGAAAGTCGTTATTATATTTCATGTTCACATGACAACATACATCTCCCAACATTTTTTTATTGTTTTTCTCCTTTATTTTTTTTTGATGCTCCATCTTCAATCCCATGCTATTTCTTTTTTATCGCCTATTATAAAAAAATATATATTGTTTTTAAGAAGGGAAAAAGTTTTAAGGGCTTCTCTTATTTTTTATTTTCAACAAAAAAATACATCTATTTTTTGTTATTTATAAAACAAACGATTATTATCATATCGAAAAAGTATGAATTCGATCAATGCTTTTATTTCATTCTTCGCTGCAAAAATAGTCTACGAAAACATTGGCGTTTTTCATTTCTTTTTTGATAAAAAAAATACCGACATTAAAACTTTTTTCTGCTGAAAAAACTGATTTTTTTCTTGATATTTTTTTGACTGCATCATTGATTGAACATCATTAATCAGTCATATTTTTTTCATTTGTAATCATTTCAAATGTTCAAAAAAAGAACTGCCTATAGGAAAAAAATTACTCATGGAGGGTAATGTTCAAAACTAAAGGGTCAAAGAATTTAAATTTTTTTTGTTTACGAAATATCGAAAAAAAATCAACAACAACAACAAAAAAGGTGCAAAAAATAATGTGGAAAGAAAGACAACAAAACATAAGAGAAATAAATAAAAAAAAAACAAATGCGTAAACAAACCATATGCATAAAAATTTGTTTATCCTAATTTGTTCACTACTACTACCTTTCTTTCAATGACTTTCAAACGGCAGAAACCTCTTTCTTTTTCTTTCATTTGAATGACCAGGCTTGGGCTAAATGAAATTGTTTTGATTTAAATTATTCTATGCTTTCTTTTTTCTTAAAAAATTGTCAAATTTTGATTCGTTTTTCAAAGAACGATCTGAAGATTGTTTGTTTGCATTCTAAAAAAATGAACGAATATTTTTTTTTCATCGAAAAATATGCCTTTTTCCGCATCTTTCATATCTTTCATAAGTTTAATAATAATCGGAGTTTCTTTTTCATTTTTTAACGATCAGATAATATGAGCTTAAGACTGCACTTTAGAACTATTATACACTAAAAAATGTGTTCAATGGCAAATGAAACTTTTTTTTCTGATCATTGCTGCTGCTGCTGTTGTTGTCAAAAAGCTAAAACCGCAACTTTTCATTCTTTGCAAAAAAAGGGAACAGTCGTTTCTGCAGATGAGAAAAAAGAAGTCGAATGCAAAAAAAGTAAGAGTTAAAAGAAAAAAATATATATGAGAGGAAGTTGAAAAATGAAGTAGAGGAGTAAGAGATGTAAGAGGGAGGAATGATAAACTGCATCTTTTGAAGAGAGACCAGAGGGCTCTCGTGTCTCTCTCAACTTTGCGGCGGCTCGTGTTTGATGCAAATAAATGTTCTAACTGTTTCTCTTCATTTTTCTATGCTATCTCGTCTTTTTGCTGCCCTTTTTTTCTGCAATAAAACATTAAAAGTTTTGTTTTTTATGTTTCTCAGATTTTATGTTCTAAACTTGCAAAAAAGCCCATATCAGACAATTTTTTTACCATAATTTTTTCCGTTTTTCCATTTTCCCCCATTTTTTATCGCAGTTTTAACAAAAGAATTAATGAGTACTGGCAAATTGCCAGTGCAACAATTCATTCTTAAAACGAAAATAAAAATTTGTTTCGTTCTTTTTGCTTTGTGCATTTTATTTTTCTATACCGAAATGGATAAAACTAAAGTTAATAATTATAATTACAGATTTCCAGTAGTTTCATATATTTTTGGTAAAATATACATTATCGACGATTTTTCAAGATTTTTGGGCACTATTTGCCCGCCCCTGTCTTTGACTTTATATTTGCCAAAACACCGTCATATCGGTAATGAGCAGCGATCAACAGCCATCCTCTTCTAATTCTGCAAATTTACCACCTTCCACATCATCCCCTGTAACACCCTCCACATCTTCCGTGAATGGTGATGGTTTTCCACATCGTCATGATTCCATTGCTTCCGGATCAACGGATAGCGCCCCTGGAACTCCAAAATCCCCAGGATCTATAAGCAATGGAAATTATAAACGTCGAATTCGAAAAGTTAAAGAAACTGCAAGCGATGTCAACACAAGGTTTGTTTCAATAATTGATTTCCATATCTTCTAAAGCATTTAATGATTTTTTTCCTATCATTTTTTTAGTTCACCACATTGTTGGCTTCCTATCGAAGAAAAATCACGTCTTGAAGCTGTACAAAGGGATTGGCGGTCTTCACGCCCAAAGGTAGCAAAAGCAAATCTTTTTATATTTTTTTATATCAGTTTTTTAAAAAATGTTTTATAGTGGCGGTCTGGTGAAAGAAGTACTGCCTCCGAGTCCGAGATCCGTCCAGCATCTTATGTTGTCCCAAAATCACTTTTTGATCGTAATCGGTTAGTTTTCTTGTTTAAAAAAAAGAAGGCTTTAGCTTACTGTAGCTTTTTTCCCTCATTATAGAAAACCTGCGGGTGCATTTTCAAGCAGTTTAAGTCCTCAACCCAGCACCCCCAATATTGATTCACCAAAGTCACCTTTGGTTATGCCGTTATCTCCCAAGGAGAAAGGCAACGATGATCAAAAGGTTACAACTTCGTCAGAAGCAGATACTTCAAAAATTCCTGATATAAAGGAGCCATTGGAAAAGATAGCTGAAGAAAGTTCTGAAACTGGTAATGATACAGCTACAGTATCCCCACAAATTGCAATCATTGATGAAACTCTCAAGCCTTTCTTTCCTCCAGATGCCCCATCTCAAGGTGAAAATATTGGACAAGCATTAAATGATGCATTGATAAAATCTATGATTCCCTCTGATCAACATGAAGCTGCAGGATTAATGCCTTCAACACATATTTCAAATGCTTTAAATGCAACAGGATCAACAGAGCCATGGAAAAAGGTTATTTCTGAAAGAGCTGATGGATATCAGGATGTTGATGATGATGATGAAGTTGAAGAAGTTCCAATTGATCGTTCGCCAGGTACTAAAAATAATAAATACTGTGACAATATAAGCTTTAAAATAATTTTTATTCAGATGACAGATTTCTTAAATTTGATGAAGAATTGGGTCGTGGATCATTTAAAACAGTTTATCGGGGATTGGATACGGAAACTGGTGTTGCGGTTGCTTGGTGTGAATTACAAGATAATAAACTTTCAAAAGCAGATCGAACAAGATTTCGAGAAGAGGCTGAAATGTTAAAGGGCTTACAACATCCAAATATTGTCAGATTTTATGATTATTGGGAAAAACCTGATACAAGCGGCAAAAGAAAGTAATATATTTCTTTATCTATTATCTACAGTAATCCAATACAATTCAATCTTTTTTAGATATATTGTTCTTGTCACTGAATTAATGACATCCGGAACATTAAAAATGTATTTAAAACGTTTTAAACGTATAAATATAAAAGTTTTGAAATCATGGTGTCGTCAAATCTTAAAAGGTCTTTCCTTTCTACATTCCCGACAACCACCTGTAATCCATCGAGATTTAAAATGCGATAATATTTTTATTACGGGAACAACAGGAAGTGTAAAAATTGGTGATCTTGGACTTGCAACTTTAAAAAATAATTCTCATGCAAAAAGTGTTATTGGAACTCCAGAATTTATGGCTCCTGAAATGTATGAAGAGCAATATGATGAAAGTGTTGATATTTATGCTTTTGGAATGTGTTTATTAGAAATGGTAACATCTGAATATCCATATTCAGAATGTCAATCACCAGCACAAATTTTTAAGAAAGTTACACAAGTAAGATCAAAGAAAGAATTGCATATTATGAATAAAATTACGGTAATTTTTATAGGGTGTAAAACCGGCATGTTTTGAAAGAATTCCAAAAGTATATCCAGAAATTCGTGATATAATAGATAAATGTATTCGTGTTCGAAAAGAAGAACGGCATACTGCAAAACAACTGCTTCAAGATGATTTCTTTTTACCAGAAGAGCAATATGGTGTTAGAGTTGAAATAATAAATCGTGAACAAGATGTGGCTGGTACACATAATGAAGTAAAAAATTTTTAATTAACAAAAAATTACATAACAAATTTACATTTTTTTAAGATAAATATGATGCTTCGAGTTTCGGATGAAAAGAAAAGAACTCAATACAAATTTAAAGAGAATGAAGGCCTTCAATTTGCATTTGATGTTGATCAAGATAAAGCTGAAGAAGTTGTACATCAAATGATTGAACAAGGACATATACCTGATTGTGATATAAGTGTTATAACAAAGCTGATAAGAGATAAAATTGAAGCATTTAAAAAAGATCGTGAATATCGGCATGCTGAAATGAAACGACTTCAAAAAGAGGAAGAAGAAAAAGCTGAAGAAGCAGCGATAAAAGAAGAAATCAAAGCTCGACGGGAAGCTGCTGCAAAGAAGGCTATCGCAGATGCAGATGCAGATGCTCATTTAGCAGCTACGATCTCAGCAACATCAACACAACCGACAGAAACACCTCAAGTTCCAATTCAGTCAGCTTCTGATCCACAAATTTTAAATCAAGCTAATCCAGTTCCTATTCTTCCTGCAGTAGCTAATGCTGTAAAGCGTGGAAAAAAGAGAATTGTTTTGGAAGTTCTTCAAATTGTTCACAGTGATGACAATAAACAACCGGTAAAAATTTAAATATTTTGCAAATGTGTGACACCAAAAAATAATTTCAGTTGATAAGCTGTAAACTTGATACTGCCCATAAAACTGTTACATTTCAATTTGCTCCAGATTCTGATAAATCTCCTGTGATAGCTGAAAAATTGGTTTGTGATTATCCTTTTTGATTTCTACAGTAATCCCCATTTTTAAATTTTTAAGGTGGATCAAGATTGCATATCCCATCAACATGTTGCTCCTGTTATTGAACAATTAGATCGAGTTATAGAAGCTGTAAAAGGAAATCCACAAAAAGGTATTGGATTAAAAATTACAAGTTGGCTTGATCAAACTACTGGCTCAATTGAAACGGTTGTTCGCCAGACATCACAAGATTTACCCCATGCTCCAGTAAGTTTTTTTAGTGTATTTTTTTTGATTTTACCGCCATGGCTTATAGCTTTTAAAAGTGTATCATAAATTTTTTATTTTTTTGCTTTAAATTAGAAATATTTTTTTGCGGTATCGGAGTTAAAAGTTTTTTTTATTAGTTTTCTTCTTCTGCCAACATGTGATGTAAAAAGCTATTGCAACAAGGGATAAAAAAACAAGCATCTGTTTAATGCTACATTTGTTTCAATTTCTTTTTACTTCTTTTATTTTTTATTTAGCTTTTTTACACAAATACGTTGCTCTATTTTCTTTTAGTCTCCGGTGCAATCACAACCGCCAGCCAATGCTTTATCTGATGACGCTTCTAACGGTGGTACTACAGCAGCAACATCATCCAATTTTGATATAATGTCAACGTCTTCCTCATCAACAACAACTCCAAAGCCTTCCCGGTTTACTGTAACTCCTGCAAATATTGTTAGTGGTGAAGTTTCTGCATCTTCGACATTGCCGCTGCCAGCTTCTTCGGAATACAGTGATGTCGAGCACAGAGTGCGTTCTAATTTATTTTTCTTTCTTGAACATTTTATTTGCCTTTTATGGCATTTTTTTGGAAATTATACTTTCTTTTATGTTTTTAACGAGCTTTGCTTTATCTTAACATTTTTTAGAAATTAAGTGCTGCGCCTGCGCTTAATTATTCTACATCTACCGCTTCTAATGATTCCACTAAGGTCATTGATAAACCAGCAGCAGCCATTCCATCCACAACCCAACCGGTCAAAGTTTCACGTTTTCAAGTTCAAGCAGTTCCAAATCATCCTGCTGCAACGTCTTCGAATCCTCCAACAACAAAACCAGCTCAACATGCTCAACAAGTTCCAACTTCTGGTCCAACTCCACCTGCTGCAGCAGCTCCTATTCCACCTACTACTGTTGCTTCAGTTCCCGCTCAACAGCAACCCCCACCCACAACTCAAACCACCGAGAAAAAGATTTCAACTGCCAGTGCAACTATTGGAATTCCTTCAAATCAGTCAACCCTTTCAGCTGCATCTGCACATCTTTTACGCAATAATCCACTTAGTGGTACAACTGCAGCTGAATTTGCGTCAACTCTTGAACAATTGGATAGTGAACTTCGAAAAGTTAGCGGAGTACAGGCTGATGTTACAGCTGTACTGTCTGGTGCACCACATTTGATACATGCCTTAAATCAAACCTTTAATCAAGCTGTAAATAATCCATCTCCTGCAACAGCGGCAGCCCCAACAGCTTCACAACAACAACCATTACCAACAGCAGCAACACTTGCTCCTCATCATATTGCAGGTCTTCCAGAAGGACATGCAAATATCGAAGAACTTAAATCTAAACTTTCATTGATTAGTAACAAACATCCTGATGAAATTTTGGCACAATCTCAACAAGGTTTAATCCAACCACCACTCCAACAACTTCTTTCTCAATTGCCTACCGTTTCTTCACAACCAAGTCAGCAGCTCCCGCCAACCCACCAACCATCCGCACAACCAACAGCCGTTCAACAATCATCTTCTGGTCAACGGCAATCTGCTGTATTAAGTCGTGCTGGTTCAGTTGTTCCACCATCACATGTTGATGAAATTGATTCAATTCAACATGGTATCCCACCAGGTGGTGCACCTGGTTCTGGAGTAACTACTACTGGACTGATTTCAAATGTACAACTTGAAAGCCTGAATGACCTTGCCTCTGCACTTTCAAAAGTCATTAATGCCGATATTCCATCACAAGCTGGAATGCAATATGAAACTTCGCAAAATGCTGTTCGATTTCATAATCATACAGTTTCAAATTCTCATGAAGATATTGTGCATCACGAAGGAACACAAGTAAGCTTTACCAGTGTTTTACATTAATGTTTTTTATTATTGTGCAGTAAAGCTTTTGTCATTTTGTTTTAAATTTTTTGTACTTTAGTACTTTAGTTTTTTTAAATTCTAAAATTTTTTATTTTTGTGCTTGTAACGTGCTTTAATTTTAAGCTATTGAATGCAGAAGCTACTGTGATAGTATCTAACTCAATAACACCTGATTCAGCTGTTGTTTCATCAATGGTTACTTCAACTTCTGCCGAAATTTCAACGGATTCGTCAACTTCAAGTGCCCCAGGATCTCGTCCATCAATTTTACCTGAAGAGGAGGATACCGTTGTTGAAGAAGATGAAGAAACAAAACGTCCAACATCTCCAACTTCCACAACAGCAAATAATGCACCAGTTAAAAAGAAGAATTCTACAGCAATTACAGATTTACAAGAATTAGATAATGCTTTACATAATGCCCTTGGACGTTCTGTTTCTACAGCAGTTGCACCAACTCGTTCACAAATTGCTGCATTTGTTGCTGCTGCTGCCGCTGCGGCCGCTACCACCACCACAACCACGACAACAACATCAACAACGACTATTAATAGTACAGCTCCCTCAAGTATTGATCTAAATCAAACCAAACAACAGCCTGTCGTTGTGCAAACAACCACCATTACTCATGAAACAAATGTTGAAACATCAGGTGTTGCTGCTGCTGCTGTTTCTACTACTGCAGCAGTATCAGCTGCTACGAATCCTCCACAATCATCTTCTCCAACAAGACTTAGTTCTCCAACAACTCCATTACAAAGAAGTACTTCTGAAGCAACATTTGGAATTGGAAGTCTTCCATCCAGTGATAACACAATGAACAATAATCCATCCACTGCTGTTTCACATACTGCACTTTCATATTATCAAACACATGAATCAAATAGTGTTGTGGATACGGTAAATGCAGTTCAACATCAAGTAAGCAGTCAACAACAACATCAACAATTTTCTCATGTCTCTTTGAGCACTGCTGGACAGGCTCGATGGCAGGGATCCCCAACTCATCCGAATGGACCGATTGCTCCTCCATTGCAAGAGCATTTCCCTCCAACAGGTCTTGGAAGTCAATCACATTTATGTTGCATTCAAAATCCATGCAATGGCATGCAACATACTCAACCTGTTTCGCATGGACAAATTTTACCACCCCATAATTGCTCATATTTACCGTACAATAATGGCCAATCGTGTTCTGCAGCTTGTTTAAATGAATTTCTTACATCTCAGGTGGCTGTTTTGCTTTTTTATTTAATTTAGTTTTCAGTTTAGCCTTTTTAAAAATTATTTTTAGTTTGCTTGCTTTTTTTTAAAGCTAACACACAGATTTAGTTTGGGGTTTTTTTTGTTGTTGTGTTAGTAGTTGTTTTTTTGGACGGTGTTAGTGAAAGAAAAATAACCCTAAATTTTTTGAAAATGTTTTTTATTCTGAATTTTAGCTCGAAGACGAATACGATTTGGAGGACGATGATCTCATTCAACGATTATTTAATAAGTAAATTAAAAAAATATCTCAAAATTTATCTTTAAAACTTAAATTTCAGACATAAAGCTGAAATTGATTTTTTGCTTGATAGACAACGTAATGAATTGTTAAATCTTCGACAACAAATGCGTATACGAAAACGAAATCAAATATTATATGGTTATCATCATGGCGTAGGTGGGACATATCATCATCAATCAATACCATATTCTTATCGATCATACCCTGCAGGACAAAGTCAACCCTTTCCTCCACCGTATCAACAAATGTCAAGGTATCCTCTTCCACAAGGACAACAAATTCCTCAACAACCCCAACATAATTTTACCAATAGTGCATCTGTACATGAATTATCAACTTTAGGTGTTGTAAAGGTAACTTAAAAAAATTATCCCTTTACCTTTTTATAATAAAATCTTTTATTTTCAGCCTCAAGTAATTAAAGCAGATGCACTTTCACAAACTGATTCAGCTCCTTTATTAAATGGTGCTCATCCAGAGAATCAAATTTTAAATGGCACATATAATTCATATGCTGCTCATACACTCCCCCATCCACAACAACATCAACAACCAATTATGATGAAACCAAGTGAACAAATAAATCCTCCAACAACATCTCGAGGACGACAATCATCACCTTCTGTATTGCAGGAAACAACCTTACAGGCTCCACCATTAACCACAACAAGCAGTGGAGGATCGGATGATATACAACCAAATCCAAAACGTCAAAATACAATCGGCTCTCAAACTTCTTCACCAGGGACAATGGGTATTGCTCGTGAAAAAATTCGAAGTTTATTTTCACGGGGGCATTCTTGCCAAAAATCAACAAAGTCGCATAAACAAAAAGCAGATGATAAATAATATTTTTTTGATATTAAATTTTGCTTAAAAACATTTTTGTAATTTAAAAAAAATAAACAACAAAAGTCATTCATAGAATTACGGGTTTTTGCGAAACACAGGATTCCCGATTTATAGAATACATAGACAGTTTCCTTTATAATCTCTTTTCTCTTCCTTTTTTGTTAAATTACTGTACTTTTTTTCTTACTGTATATGAGTGTTTTTTCTTCTTTCTTTCTTTCAAGAAATAATTTCAAAATTTGCCACTTAGTTTTTTTTGTTATAAAATTACAATGAATATTTTATCGCCTAATTTTTTTGAGCTAAGCTCATTCATCATCCATTGTTACAAAGCTCTCTCTCTCTTTTTGTTTTTTTTTAAAATAATTAAATGACTTTTTTGATGTGATCACAAGCGGGAACAATTCTTTTTTTCTTACTTTTGTAAAATTATTTCAATAAATATTATACGTGCTTCTTCTAAATGTTTTGTAATACAGCATACAGTATATATTTTTTTAAACAAACAATAACTTTTATTAAAAAATTTGTAGATATAATGATGGAATTCCACCATATATCCTATAGAGTCTACCAATGAGCGGAATATTATTTAATAAATCACCAATACTGAGTAAAAGTTTTTGCTTTAATTTAGAATTTGAATAAAATTGTGGAACTTGATTTGTTGAAGCAAGCTTTTTTGCTTGTGATACGGTAGTCGGGATACATTGATTCTTATCATCCAAAAACCATAAATGATATTGCTTTAACATTTCAACTTTTCCACCAGATGTTTCACCATCCATTTGTATTAATTGTGGCGGCTTTGATTGATTTCCATAAATCCATTCCCAGCCCGAAATTATCCTAAAAAATACTTTTTAGAAAGAATTGAGTTTCCGGTTTTTTCATTAATATTTTTTAATCTTTTTTTAACTCACGAATGATCAATAAAATTGCAATGAAATCCTTTTTTCGCACACACAATTTTCATTGCATCCGGATCTGTGACATAGAAATGAGTTTGATACCAATGTAGTTGGTCAAAAAGTTCTAAAGTACTTGCATGTTGTCCAATAACAAGAAAATTTGCACCATTCATTTGTCTTTTTCTTGTTTGACTTATTTCAGAATATCCTATTAATTTTATAATTTGTAATTGGTTGATTTAAAAACAAATAAAAACCTTGTTGATCAAGGGCAACATTAATTTGTAAATCATTTAGATGATATTCTTTGTTGGCAAATAAATTTTTTCTCCAAAAAGTATCAGCTTGTAACATCCAAAATGATTTTTTCATTAATAAAAATGCACGAATTAAATTTGTACGAAGAAGGAAAAAGCTCATGTATGTTGCATCAAGGGGTTTAAAAGAGCCCTAAAGTTTCAAAAATATCTGTAACATTCATAATTATCAGGAATTACCTGCAAACATTTAGTTTTCCAAACAAATATTCTCAAAGTTGGATAAAATTTAAGTAATGCATCAGCAGCTTCTTGATCAAGAGTAAAAAATAATATTCGATCATGCACCCCTTCCATTGTTGCAGTATTGCAAAGCCAATTAAGTGTCATATCAACAACATGCTTATTTAGCATTACAATTCCGAATGGTTGCCTTAAAGAATTAACCGTATCCCAAAGTGACTTTGAATTCATTAATGCCTCCAAAGGAAATTCTTCATTTGCGCATCGATTCATTTCTCGTACAATAATTGCAGATTTAAATAAATGACATGAAAATATTAAAAATAATAAACGACAAGCAAGCCTCAACGGCGCCACATGGCGCCGTTGCATTGATAGAAAATTTTGACAAACAAAAAATTTGTATACGGTAAGAAATTTTTATTATTTATTGATTTCTACCTTGAAGGTGCATAAAAGTACACCATTAACATTGAAGCCAATTTATATATAAAAAAAAGAGAAAGGGATGATGAAAAGGAGAAGCAAATATTTGCGTGAAACACGCAGTAAAAAATACGTAAAATCCTTTCCCTTTCTTTTAAATTATCAATTATTAAAATCTTAATTGTCCGGATAGACATTCTTCCCTCCGAAATAGTATATCCTAATAAATTATATCCAGTGCAGCAGTTTAATTCTTTTTTTTCTTCCAATAATAGACTTGTATATTAACTCAAAAATATATATCCTTTTAAAACGATTTTATTTAAAAATATTTTAAAAAACGAGCTGAAAAAAAGCGCGAATTTCAATAAGAGAGAGACGAAGAAGGCTTACTAAAAGCATTGGCTGGCGAAAACAATAGAATAAGTTTTCAGTAACCCTTTAACATGAAATTTTATTTTTGAAAAAAAAGATAATAACAAAAAATAGGTACATATAAATAATATTTATGAGAAGTAAAAAATTTTTTTATTTGTTATTAATATTTTTGCAGACAGAAAGAGAGAGATCGTCGAAACGATATAAAATAATTAATCAACTTCTTCAATGGTTGGTCCACCAGCTCCACCGCCGCCTGGAGCACCACCTGCACCAGGAGCGCCACCAGGGAATCCACCAGGTGCCCCACCAGCTGATTGATACATTTTTGTAATAATTGGATTACAAATTGATTCAATATCTTTCAAGTGATGTTCGAATTCATCTTTTTCTGCAGTTTGATTTGCATCGAGCCATGACAAAGTTTCAGTACATTTGTCAACAATCTTTTTACGATCTTCTTCAGAAATTTTATCTTTAACCTAAAAAATAAAAAAATATTAAAAAGTTGTTATGTGTTTGAAAGGATACATTTTTTGTAATTGTTTATGCAAAATTAAACTTACTTTTTCATCTTCAATTGTTTGTTTCATGTTGAAGCAATAACTTTCAAGATTATTTTTTGCAGAAATTCGTTCACGTTGTGCTTCATCTTCACCCTTGTATTTTTCTGCTTCTTGAACCATTCGTTCAATTTCATCTTTAGATAATCGGCCTTTGTCATTGGTAATGGTAATATTATTTTTCTTTCCGGTTGATTTATCTTGAGCAGATACTGTCAAGATACCGTTGGCATCAACATCAAAAGTAACTTCAATTTGTGGAACACCACGTGGGGCTGGAGGAATACCGCTAAGTTCGAATTTACCAAGTAAATTGTTGTCTTTGGTCATTGCACGTTCACCTTCAAATACTTGAATCAAAACACCGGGTTGATTATCAGCATATGTGGTAAAGGTTTGACTTGTTTTAGTTGGGACAGTGGTATTTCTCTTTATGATGGCAGTCATGACACCACCAGCAGTTTCAATACCAAGGGATAATGGAGCAACATCAAGAAGAAGTAAATCTTGAACATTTTCAGATTTATCACCAGAAAGGATAGCAGCTTGAACGGCTGCACCGTATGCAACAGCTTCATCAGGGTTAATACTTTTGTTAAGTTCTTTTCCAGAGAAGAAGTCAGAAAGTAATTTTTGTACTTTTGGAATACGAGTTGATCCACCAACAAGGACAATATCATGAATTTGAGCTTTATCCATTTTAGCATCCCGAATAGCTTTTTCTACGGGATCCATGGTATTACGGAAGAGATCAGCACAAAGTTCTTCAAAACGTGCTCGGGTAATGCTTGTATAGAAATCAATGCCTTCAAAGAGGGAATCAATTTCGATGTTAGCTTGAGTTGAACTTGAAAGGGTACGCTTTGCACGTTCACAGGCAGTTCGAAGACGACGAAGTGCTCGAGGATTTGAAGCAAGATCTTTCTTATGTTTGCGTTTGAATTCAGCAACAAAATGATTAACCATACGGTTATCAAAATCTTCACCACCAAGATGGGTATCACCAGCAGTAGATTTAACTTCAAAGATTCCATCTTCAATTGTTAAAATTGAAACATCAAATGTTCCACCACCCAAATCAAAGATAAGAACATTACGTTCTCCAGTGCCTTTTTTGTCAAGACCATATGCAATAGCGGCAGCAGTTGGTTCATTGATGATACGAAGGACATTTAAACCTGCGATGGCACCGGCATCTTTTGTTGCTTGACGTTGTGAGTCATTGAAATATGCGGGTACGGTAACGACAGCATCTTTTACAGCTGTACCAAGGAAAGCTTCAGCAGTTTCCTTCATTTTTGTTAAAACCATTGAAGAAATTTCTTCAGGGAAAAAGCTTTTTGTTTCACCTTTGAATTCAACTTCAACTTTTGGACGGCCACCTTCGGCGCTGATAACTTTGAAAGGCCAATGCTTCATATCAGATTGAACGGCGGCATCATCAAAACGTCTACCAATAAGACGTTTGGCATCTGTAAACAAATTTTTGGGATTATATTTTGTGCAAGGAAAATGTTAAAAAATTACCAAAAACAGTATTTGATGGATTCATGGCAACTTGATTTTTGGCTCCATCTCCGATAATTCGTTCACTATCAGTGAAGGCAACATATGAGGGAGTTGTACGGTTACCTTGATCATTGGCAATAATTTCAACTTTGCCATTTTGGAAAACACCAACACATGAATATGTGGTTCCAAGATCAATGCCCACAGCGTTTGGCATGATTAATAATAAATTAAAAACTAAAAATTAAAGATTTTTTAATAAAGTTTTCTCAAAAAGGGAAACTTTCACGTATAAAATTCGCGTGAACAAATATAACTAATATAAAAGATAGTTCAATCCTATTTAAGCTAACATTTTTTGTCTAGAAATTTTAATTTATTAAAAATCTAAAAAGGTTATTTCATCAAAATTGTTCTGATTTTTCATCAAAAACGTTAAAAATGACAATAGGCAATAGCGCAAAAAAAAAGAGTTTTTGCGTTGTTTTTGCAACTCTACGACGAAGCTTCGCGAATGATTTCAGCCTGTGGCCGCCCTTCTCTCTTTCCTTACATACATCTATTTTTTTCCCGTCTTCTTTTTCTTCTCGAAGCGTCCAGCCTTGGTGGTCGTCGTCGTCATTGGACGCACTTGGGCTGCACAGTGGTTTGCCAGCTGTTATCTTTCACGTACTTCAGTTGTGATGGTTGTGTTGTTTGTGAAAAAAAATATATAGCAATGTTCTAGAAACTGAATATGTTTTTTGTACCCTTATTATTTCTTAAAAGCAAATAGAAAGAAAAAAGTATTGCAAAATTTGGAGGGATGAGAAATAAAAATTTTGCTGTTGTTAGCTGGGGATGTCTGTCTACAAGAGGGAAATAAGAGGAATAAATAACCTTAAAAATAGAAAGAAAGAATTTTGCCGAAATAATTTTAAAGTTTTACGAATGTAACTTAAGTCAATGATAAGAATTTAACTTTATTAACTTTTAATAACATTAAAATATAGGATATAAAAATGTAAATTTTGCAAAATTTTATCGTTGCACAATTGAAGGATTTCTTGAAATTTGTGATGGGCGATGTTGTAAATGTGATTTTTGAACTGTAATATATGGTTCAACCATTGAATGCATACTTGGTTGTGGTCGATGCCCATAAATATGTGGGAAAAAACGTGAAAGTGTTCCTAAAATTAAATCCAGATAATTAAAGATGTTATCCTTTTTTTTAACAAACCATATTTAAATTGTATTTCGGGAATATGAGGTGGCTTTTTATTTGCAAGTACAAATCCAAGGGTTGATAGGATTAATTGATCAACGACAAGAACAACTGCCATTGTATAAGCCCATTTTAAATGGCACACACCAATTTTATATTTTTCAGAATCACAAATTTCACGAACTTTTGCATGATCCCAACCAGCAGGATAAATAATGCATCCCAAAAGTAAACTTATAACTACAAAAATACAATGTTGTAAGTTAATTAAAGAATAAAAACTTACATGCAAATAAATGCATCCAAGAACTTATAATAAAAACATAACGATCTCTTAAAAGCACCAATAACATTATTGATAATAAAGCAAGAAAATTAAGTACAGTTGCAGTAGTTACAAGAAAAAATGAGATCTTAAATGGTTTAGAAAGTGTTCGAATTTTAAGAAAATCCCAATGACATCCTCGACCATCTTCACCTGGTGAGGTGCAATAATTGTATAAACCAAAATAACCGCCTCGATCGTTTCCTATCCATTCTGGATGAATAAGAACAAGTGCATGCAAAATGCCTAACAAAAGAATTATGTATTTACACAATTAAAATTTTTATGGAATACCTGAACATAAAGTAAATAATACCCAAATTGCACCCAGTATTCGCCAATTTCGAACGTATTCTTTATGATAATCTACCAAATACTGCATAAAGACAAAACATTAACTAATAAATTTAAAGATTTGCTAACGTAAACAAAAAAAAATATAAAATCTTTATTCGAAAAATGAGAAATAAATAAATATACGTTGAATGAATTCTTTTTAATGAATCTTCACTTTAACTGCAAATGATTTATAAGCTAAAAACTGTCAAGAGGATATCTCTTTCTTAATCTCACAATATGTCCAAAATTGAAAAGCGCAATACTCATTTGTGCGAAATTCTTTTTGCAATTAATAGTCCTTTTTCTCCTCATCCATCAAAAATTTTCACAATCGCAAATATTGTCAACTTTTTTTTTTTGACAATAAAAGTTTTTAAAAAAAATTTATTATCCTACGTTTTTTCTTTTTAGATTTTTTTATGTAAGTAAATATTAATATTTACTGATAAATGACTATTGTAAAAATAATAATGTTTCATTACAGTTTTTTCAAAGCAAAAGGCATGTATAAATTACTGTAACAACAATTTTAATCAAAATCTTTATAATTTTTTGCAAAGGTAAATTCTTAGCACGAAATATGAGGCAAACTTTGACATAAAAAAAGTCAAAAAAAGTTGAATTAAATTTCTGATGTAATACTCTGTAAATTTGATACATACAAGATGAAAGCCTTTCGTAATATTATTAAACCGGTTCAACGTCCTTTAATACATCGTTCAAATAGGAATATTGTTTCGGCTGCAAAAGAAAAACTTGAACTTCCTGAAACAAAAGTTACAACTTTACCATCTGGTTTTCGAGTTGCTTCTGAAACTATACCATTGAATACTGCAACCGTAGGAATTTGGATTGATGCCGGAAGTCGATATGAAAATGAAAGGAATAATGGTGCTGCACATTTTCTTGAACATATGGCTTTTAAGGTTAGAAGTTTCATGTTCGAAGAAAATGTTATAGAACTCTGACTTTTCAGGGTACAAACAAACGCTCACAATGGGGTCTTGAACTTGAAGTTGAGAATATGGGTGCACATTTGAATGCGTATACTTCTCGTGAACAAACTGTTTATTATGCGAAATGTTTTTCAAGTGATGTAGAACCAGGTAATTTAAACCTTCACTTTTTTTATTTTTAAAACATAATTTTTATAGCTGTGGAAATTCTTTCGGATATTTTACTTCATAGTGTTTATGGTAAACAAGAAATTGAACGTGAACGTAGTGTGATTTTACGAGAAATGGAAGAAGTTGAACAAAATTTGCAAGAAGTTGTTTTTGATTTTCTTCATATGCATGCTTTCCGTGGTACTTCTTTATCTCGGACTATCCTTGGTCCTGAAGAAAATATCAAGTGAGATCATATATTTCTGTCATGCATTTTCACATTTTTAAATTTCAGTTCTTTAACACGAGATGACTTGGTTGGATATGTTAAAAAGTATTATAAAGGTCCTCGAATGGTTCTTGCTGGCGCTGGTGGAATAGATCATGATGAACTTGTAAAGCTTGCTGACAAATATTTTGGTATTGTTGATAGAGGAGAAAATGATATTCTCAATTATGAAGCTGGAAAATTTTCCGAAGCTTATGTGAGTTATATTTGTTATTTTTCGTTAATAATTCTTTTTTTAGAATCTTATTCAAAATGAAGAAATGGATTCAGTTTATGGTTGTTTAGCTGTTGAAGGAACAAGTTGGACTCATCATGATAATCTTCCTATGCAAGTTCTCAATACAGTATGTTTTTTCGTTACATTTTTGTAATTACTATTTTCATAAATTAAGATTATTGGACAATTTGATCGTTCTCAAGCTGCTGGATTACTTACTCCTTCTCGTCTTGCTCAACGTATAAGTCATAATGCTGGTATTCAATCCTATCTTAGTTTTACAACAAATTACAAAGATACGGGTCTTGCTGGAGTTTATTTTGTTGCAGAACCTTCTGGCTTACAAACAATGTGTGAAGCAATTTGCAATGAATGGAAAACACTTTGTCATTCTGTTACACAAGCAGAAGTTGATAGAGCTAAACGTTGGCTTTTTACAAATATGTTATTAATGCTTGATGGATCTACACCAATTTGTGAAGATATTGGAAGACAATTGCTCTGTTATGGTCGTCGTATTACTGTACCTGAACTTGAAGCAAGAATAAATGTAAGTTTTTATCTCTGTTAATTTCTTCTTGAATTTAATATTTTTAGGCTATTACCGTTGACACAATTCAATCAGTTTGTCAAAAGTATTTTGTTAATAAGCCTATTGCTTGTACTATCATTGGACGTACTCAAAATTGGCCTGATTTGGATAAAATTAAAAGCATGTTGAAATATTAGAATATCTTATAGTTAGTTATTATATTTTCGTTAGAGATCTTTGAAATAAATTTATTGTTTTAATATGATGTGATTAAAGTATTCACTTAATTGAGTTTAAAGCACATGTTTTTTTAAAAAATATTTCATTTATTAATTACCCGTTAAAATTTTTAAAGATTATCTTCGTCATTTAAAATTAATTCAACACCAGCCATTCTTGCACTTTCAATAAGAGATTCATAAAAATCATCCCGTTTTTGTATTCCAATGAATTGAATTGCTTTCTTTTTTGTTGAAAGTTTTAATTCTAAAGCTTTACTTGAACCCGGCATAAGACTAAATGTTTTTAATGTTCTGATCTAAATTATGATGTATACTGTAATATCAAATTTAGTATCTTTAAATTTTTACCTTTTTGACGGAAGTGATGTCATCAAATGGAATTTGCAGAACTTCTTTAACGCCTTCTTTGATCTTTTTGAAACGAAATTTAAGCATTCTAAAATAATGCAAGTTTATTCATTATTTTTAAAATTTTTATGTTTACTTTTCATTAAGTATCAAAGTTCCCGAATTCATACCAAATGGAAATGGACGTTCTTTGTCAACCATGACACAGGATCGTGCTAAAAAAATACAGTAAGCTATTGAAATATTTTTAGGATATGATTTACTAATTAAATAGATATCAGCAGATGAGCTATCATCATCATCTGATAGTGACATAAGATCATCATTATCGGTTATTACACTTGGGGCATTGCTACGATTTTCAGATGTATTCAACACCGGCGAAGGCGGGATAGAAGAAGGTTGCGGCAAAACACAATTTGTTGTTGGGGATGTTGTTTGATAAGGAATAACACCAACGGATCGTCGACGAGTATCAATTACAGGATGTAAGATATTGCTTGTGCTTTGTGACTGAAATTAGAGAATCTTTGCTGTTTTTTTATGTCATTTTATTTACTTACTTTTGGTAAAGGATCATTGCTACTTTTCCATGTTGTCTTAGTTAAATTTGAACTTGATGCACTATGTTTTGATAAAATTTGTGTGCCTTCAATTTCTGTTCTGTTTGTTGGTAATCGATCATAGAAATAAACGATTATATCAAACATGTGACGCAGCCTTGGAAATCGATGAAAAAGATACGTTGTAATAAATGCTTTTCCACCAAAACCAAATCCAACAATTGTTAAGCATGTACTATTTGAGCAGGAAATTGAAACCAAGAAAAAAATTAACATAATAATGAAAAATTTAAATGTGACTTCTGGCTTTTTCCAAGTAAATAAACTAAAAAACAATTAATCACTGGCATTTTTAAAGAACAAAAAAAAAATTACTTTTTAGCTTTTTCAAAAATATCTGCCAAAATTCTAAGTATTACTTGAACCTTTCGAGCAACATCAAAAACCAATTGTGCACCAGAATAATCGACCCTTTTAAATATTACTTCTTTACGAGGTAAGAAGTTTAAACCAATATTTATGCCCCTACAAAAAACTACCGTAATCCGCATCATTAAATTTTCAAACTTACTTGTGTTGTGTAAAGTAATTTAAAGTTAATTGAAAAAGGATAATAAAAAAGAATAACGAAGCAATCCATCCACGATAAACGCAATAAAAGTAAACAAAAAAGGTACATAATGATGCCATTGGATTTTTCCAAATAAATAAATCTTTTAAGCCAATAGCTGTTTCAATATATGGCTGGCATTCAGATACTATAATAATTCGAAATTTTTGTTTTACCGTATTAATAAAAAATCTTTTAATAAGCTTACAACATCTTTTAATATCACGTTTTAATGCATGTGGACTAAGCTTTTGAGCTTCTGGTGACTTTTTTGCTTTGATGTCATCATTTGTTTCAGAAAAAGCATCCGCGACTTGTCCATAAAAGCCAGACCATTGATCACGTAAATTTTCACAAAAAGTTCTTTCTGTTACCATATTTTCTTCATTCATGGATAACTCGGAAGAACTACTTGTTGATGAAAATGAATCCCTTATTGCAATGGTTGGAACAGCAATGGATTGAGCTCGATGTCGTAAATACGGTAGTGGGGATAGTAGCTGACGATTATCTCTTAAAAAACAAGTTCTTAATTAAAATCATTTTAAAAAGAGACATACAAGTTGTCATATCTCGAGCTTTCACGACCATGTTCAATTTCTGTGATCAATGACACTAAAAATTTTTAACGTTAAGAAAAGGATTGAAAATGCTAACATTTGAACGTCCTTCGATGAACTGTTAAAAGCGTTCAAACATTTTTAAGCGATCATCTCCGCTGTAAAAAAAGTTTTAAAACAATCAAAAATGATTCATAATGTGTCCAGAGAATTTGTACAAAAATTATTAAGAAATCCATGACATCATAAATACACTACCGTAATCAACTTACTTAAGTCATAATTTTTCTTTATCATTTCAAGCAGTTGCAAATCTGTTGGTAAATATTGATCATTAATATATGGCTCTTGGGGTGGAGGAGAATCTGTTCCAAAATTTCTGGCAGATGTTGGCATTTTTGATGTGCCATCAAAAAATGAAGAAGTACTTGGCGTGTCGGCTTCAGTTTTTTCCATTCTTAAATAAAGAAAAATTATTATTTTCTTTTAAAAAATAAAGATGAGTGGTTTGAAGAATAAGAAATTTTTAACTAAAGAGTTCAAAAATAAGATTTAAAATGAGAGAATTTGAATGCAAAACATTGTTTGAAAAAATGAAAACAAAAAAATAAACTTTGATTTCACGAAAAAAAAGTTTTATAGCTTGATGTGGCCCGAAAAAATGTGCTTTCTGTGCCACAAAAAAGACTTGCATAAAATATGGGTAAATTTCAGTCTTTTTGCGCATTTTTTATCTTTGCAAAAAGTTTCAAGTTTCTCAAGGGATCATTTACGTTGAATACGGGTCAAAGAATGCCGTCCAAAGAAAACTTTCATTTTATCTTTGACGCCAACAACGGAAAAAAAAGGAAGACAACGCCTCAAAAAAGTGATATTTTAAATCCTATTGAAAAGGATTTATTTAACTTACCGTTCACTACAATTCTTTTTAAAAAATATCCTCTTTGCTGCCATTGTTAAATGAAAGATCATGTAAAGAAGAAAAAAAGGTGATGACTAAAAACAACAAAAAAAGGTTTAAATTTTATTAAAAAAATCAAATGTTCTTTTTTTCTTTTTGGAATAAAAAAACGTGTTCCGCTTTCGATTATGCTTTTAAATCAAAAAAACAACCCATTTTGCGGTGACGATGCTTAAGGTAAAATTTTTCAAAACAATCAATGGAAGCAAGCCGCAAAAAGACCCTTAGGCAACATTTTTTTGGTTACAGTTATTGTTATAAAAAAAATGATTTCGAAAGCGGTCGTTAAATTTTTTAAAAATATTTCAAAGGTCAAAGAATAACGAAAAATGCTTAAAATTCCAATATTCAAACACATATCTTTTTTAGAGATATTATGCTTTCTGAATTGTAACTTTGATTACAAGAGATTTAAAAAGTATGCAAATTTCTTGTTTTTAAAAATTTGTTTTAACATTTAAAAATCAAAATTAATTAAACATACTTTTTTATTTGAATATATATTGATGATTTCGAACTGTCGATATCTCTTTTTGTCCAGTTGTCTTTATTACAAACCAATAATCAAAGCAATGGAAAAAAAGAATAAAAAGAAGAATAAAAATGATCAGGAGAGATATCAAATTGAAGAAAGAAAAACCATCAATTTTTTGTATGTTTTTGTTTTTATATCCGGTGAAAGTTTTGATCGGATAAATAGATTACGCAACGGTGTATGACATCTTTCCGGCAATTTAACTTTCGGCAACTTTCATCATCTCCTTTTTTTCTTCAAAACTAGCTCGATAAAGATCTTTCTTTCAATTGTAATATTCATAACAACCCAAAACAGGCTTTCTTGTTGTTCAGGGCTTCTTCTTTTCTTTTTAGTATGCTTTCTTTTATCCTCCATTTCCCTCGTATTTTGCTGTGTTTGGGTGAAAAAAGGTGACCTACAATATGGCCCAAATAAAATGCTTTCCCTCTTTAATCAAAATTTGGATAACAAAATTTTAAAACATAAGATAAATTGCTATTATTCCTTCCTCAGATGTTTTGATTTCAAATTTTTGAAAAATGTCTTTTAATTTTCTTGTCAATCATATGAATTTAAAAAATTTTAGAACTGAAAAAAAGAGCTAAAATGCTTTAACCACTTTAAAAAACAACAAAGAAGAAGAGTACATTTAAATTTCGTTTTTAAAACAATTAATCATTGCTTTTCTTTGTAAAAAAAGAATAACAGAAGAAGAAGCTGCAATAGCCGAGGAGGATGTCAATGTTATATCTTCTTCTTTGTATACCAAAAAATACACTTTCAAAGAAAATTTTTAAAAAACATAAAAAGAATATATTTTTTTCTTCAAAAAGATTGTTTAAAAAACGAATACTTTATTTTTACCAGGTGGACCTCATTGTTTTTTACTGCTTTTAGCACCCTCTCAATGGCACCAAATAAAAAATAAAACGACGACCGGAAGAAGAATTGCATCAAAGTGTAAGCTTTAAGATGAAAAATTGAAGAAAAAAAAATTGGTCAACACCTGAGCTGTAAAAAGCTTTGAAAAATATCGGAAAGCAATTCATTGTCGTTTGTTTGTTGCGCGTTGGCACCTTTAAATTGCTTCTTTGGTGGCAAGAAAAAGACGTTGAAGTTATAAAAAAAAATAAGAAGGTGGAAAGTGTTTTTTTTTGTTTCCCTCTTTTTTTTATTTTTAAATTGTGATTTTTATAGTAAACAAAAAGTGAAAGGAGAAGCAAAAGAAAGAGAGAAAGAAAGAAAGAAAAAAGAAACATCAAAATTTATGTATGTGTTTGATGTTGTTTTATTACTTACTTGTTGCCTAAATAAATGCATTTTAAAATTCTCTTTTTTTTAGTATTTTTTCTTGTACTAATTTATATTCAAAAGGGCAAAAAGTGCTAATTTTTATTGTTCTTACAAGTAGCCTCTTTTGGAGTTTTTTTTCAAGAGTAACTACTTTGCATCTTTCTTTCCCTTTTCTCTTATTTTTGCTTCACCTCTTTTTGTTGATGCCAAAAAAAATCTTTCTTTTTCCTCGTTTATGCACCATTTCCGGTGTTAGTTTTGCTTATTTCCGACATTTTCCATTATTCCCTCCGAACATTGTCTTCCCTTTGTTTCAATCCTTTCATTTTTGTTGATGAAGGTGTTTTTCGATAACAAATGTACATTGCTTTTGTCTAACGATTCTCAATATTTACTCCCCTCTTTTTTTTGAACTAAAATTTCTCTATAATTCATCTTTGAAGTCCTTCTTTTTCCGTTCACTGATAATTTATGCAAAGTCAATTTTGCTTGGGTCTACACTGTGGTGGTTCTTGGTGGAAGGTCATTGTTGCCTTCTGATTTTGTTTCTTCTTCTTTTTTATTTTTCTTATGAAACATTCAACTTGAATGTAAATTTTTTTTTGCAAAAGTCTGTTACAAAATTGCGTGCGCAAGAAAAAGAAGAAAAAAGAGGTTGCAAAAATAAATAACTTCAATAAAGAAAAATATTCTGATGTATTTTTAATTTTGTTTTTTTGCTCCCAGTCTCATTTCACCCTTCAAAAATACTAATAACTTTTTTGCTGTTATTATTATTATTAATATTTATGCACAAGAGTAATTTTGAGAAATAGATTTTTTTAACAAAGAGAAAACTAGTGTCAAGAATTGGCGCCGTGTTTATGAGCTTTTTTTATTACGTGTTTTGACTGTGCTTTAAAAAAAGAGTGAAAAAAAGAAAGCATTTTTAAAGCAATTGCAAATTTTTAAAAACATTAAAGAAGGCAAAAAGAAAAAAATACGAAGAAAGAGAATGAGTTTTGTTGAACAGCATTAATGCCTGTTAGTTAGTTCGAAGTAGATTTACACGTTTGTTGCGCGTCCTTTTTTTCCTACAGTTTTTTTCTTTTTGTTTGCGCTTCTTCTTAGTTTCTTTTTCTGGATGGCACACTAATCTCTCTTTTGGAGTATTATTTGTTGTTGAAATGAGCCATATGCGGGAGCATTTTTCTCTCCTTTTTTTTGTTTCTCCGAACACTGTCATGGGAGTTTTTTCTTCTTAACTTTCATTTTTGAAGTGTAAAAAATAATAGACTCCCGAGAGAGGGTCAAAGCTTTGATTCGTTATCGCTTGATGAGTCTCAATGAAGCGTCAATGAGATTGTTGTTAAGCAATGAGTGAAAAAAAGAAGAAAGAAAGAAAACAGAAGAAGAAAACAGATGAAGGCAAGAAGCTGCTGTTGTTGTTGTTACCCAACATTGTTGCTACTATCTTTAACGGCCTCAGCATTCCATCTATTTAAAAGAAACTAAAGGAATTTCCGCTTCTTCTTCTTCTTCTTATTTTTTTCGACTTGAGTATTTATTTATTTGAAGCATTCTTAAATAAATGAGCGTATCTTTTTTTATTTCGCGCGTGGACATTCTCCTCTCCTGAAGACGAATAACCAAAGAATGCAAAAGAGAAGAAGTCTGCGCACAAGCTAAAAAAAGGGTGTCATTTTGGTTACAGCTTTTCATCAAGCTACTAAGCTTAGTTAGTTTTTTTCTCCTTGCTTAATACTAATTTCCGTTTTTTATATTTATGTATCTTCTTTTTTTTGAAAGAAAAAAAGAAAACTTTGTCCTTTTCTTATTAGCTTTTGAGCTCTTCGACAAAAAAAGGTTATTTAAAAATATCTTTTTTTTGCTGTCAATTTTTTTCCATCTTTCTATTACCAACCTGGGACATTCCCACGGAAAGCCATACTTTTGACATTCTTAAAACAAATTACTTGTCCACACTCTTTCTTTGCAAATGAGCTTGTTTTCCCAGCTTTTTTAACGCCATTTTTCTTTTTCTAAAAAAAGGTGTCCCAAAGCAGATAATTAGCAGAACAAGAAGCATTGGCATTATTAAGACTAACATAGTTTTTTTCGGGGGCTACTATATGCGCCTCCCAAAAGTATAACCCCTTGTGAATTCAATAATGTTTTCATTTTTACTCTTTCTTTTTTTTTCATTATTACTGATACGGCTTTTTCTTTCATTCCTTTCCCGCCTTCCCCCTTTTTTTAAGCTTTTGGTTCTCCTTGATCTTTTTTTGTTAAAAAAATAATAATAACGTTTTCTTTTTCTCCTTTACCGGAAATTTAGCTTTACACAATGCGCCTCCCATTCTCTATTAAAATTGCTATTTTTCGCTACAGTATTTTTTTCTCATTATTATTTTTTGGCTGAAATCAGTTTTGCGTATGTAAAGGCCATTGCTTCTTCTTCTTCTTTATTTCTTCATTCTTAATTAACTTTCAACGTAACAGAACTAATTTGTTCTTTTTTTCTTAATAATTGCGCACTTGAAAGCTATCATTTTTTATACACTTTCTTTTTTTTTGTCAAATTTTCACATATTTTTAAAGGGAGAAAAAGAAATTGCAAACTCAGAAGATTGGATTCTTTTTCTCGCGGTTATTTTTTCTTTCCCCACCCCTGGTGAAGTAAATATACCCACTTTGAAAAGAGTTCCGATTTCCGGCGCCATTCACAAGCTTTCTCACGATATTCAACACCATCTTTTTTTCTCCCTCCTGTTTTTGAAAGTTGATGTTAGTTGCAATTTTTGCGTTTACGAATAAGGTTTTATATGCCAGGGTAGATAGAAAGGAGGGTCGTCTCGTCATCATTTTATATACACTTTTTTCCTGAAATTGTTATGAGAGACATAGACATATTTAAGTACAATCACTACTGTGTTTTTTCTATAACAAAAGATTCATACATTTGTTTGAATCATAAAAGTTTGAAAAAGTTTCACCTTTTCCTTTAAAAGTTAGCCTTTAAAGCCCTTGAGGGTTTTCAAAAAAACCGTATATACTAGGTAATACTTTTTTATTTTACTTTTTTTTCATTTATAAATGTCTAATCACTCAAAAAATTTGCTTGTCAATTGCATTTCAAATTATGACAAATTTTGGATATAAGTTTTGGTTGTGGTCAATCAGTTCATATTGACAACTGTCAGAAATAAAGTTAGGAAAAATAATTTGGCTAAAAAATTGTCATCAAAAAATACTTTGATTTTGATGATGTTTCTTCTTCTTTCTTCTTCTTTTCTCGACGGCAAAGAAGAAAATATTTGAATGTTTCTTTTTTTCTATATTTTTGTGTTTTTATAAACTTTGGAAATATTTTTGTTTTAACCATCTTTTTGAGCCATAACAATGAAATTTGAAGACTTGTTTTTGGGAGGAAGAAAAAATGAAGGCGCAGAAAAAATGAAAATGAACAAAAGTAAACTCAACCTTATGCATAATTGATAAATATCTTCTTAGTTGAAGGGCGTTAGGGATTGTAGGTCTCTTGGCACGTATATGTCTTTTGAGTGTTTGCCTTTGTTTAGTTTTGTTTTTCGGAAGCATAGAATAACCTATTTTTTTCTTTTTCTTTTCCATCTTTATTTTTGTGCCACAAAAATGAAGCTGCTTCTGTTGCTTCTACCTGTCACCAATGTGAACGAGCTACTTTTATACTCCTTTTAACAAGGATTTTTAAACCTAACATTTTTCAGATTGATTGTAGGTATAATAAAACTACTTTTTTGAACTGTATTTCTCAAAATCACAATTTTAATGATATTTTCTGATAAGAAAATAATGGTTAAATAGAATGCCAAGGGGGCGCACTCTGTTGGCCAATATCTCGGAGAAATATGCGCGTTGCCGAATTTGCCGTCCTCTTGCATATCCTTTTTATTAGCAGTATAGAAGCAGTACACGGTTAGTATTCTTCTTTTTATTTAAAAAAATAAAATAATAAAAATAAATTGTAAATAAAAGAAAATTGCATTTTTAACAAGCATCAAATTACAGGGGCAACAAAATGTTACAGTTGTATGTCGCGTTATTACGGGTTGACATGGCAATTTGCTGGATATTCTCGAATTTACATGGAACCCCGCGCATTTACCGATAATTGCCCTGATCCAAATAAACGAAATTCTGAAGTGCCATTTGTTTATTGTGATGATCAATCAAATTGTCTTACATTGGTTGAAGATTTACAAATAGGTAAGAATTTAAGAAACGCACAAACATTTTTTATTGGTATACTGTAGGGGTTGGCGCAAGAGGATATATTCGTGGATGTTGGTCCTCAATATTTTTATGGGGCTTTAATCGAACGGGCGTTGTTGGATCTCTTCGAAATGAACAATTTTGCCATAATTTTAATCTTTCACAATTACTCTCAGGTGGAAAACCATTTGAATCAAAAATGCAGTAAGTTTCAGATAATTTCTAAAACACATGTAACAAATTTTCTTTTTATAGTGTTTGCTCATGTACTGGAAACCTCTGTAACGGTCAACCATATTCAAGCTCTGTGCCTGCATTTATCATTTCGCCTTTAGGCTTTACTGCAACAATATTTGCCTCAATATTACTTTGCTTTTTTGGAACATAGTTTCAAATTATAGTTATATTTATTTTTTCTATATAAAAACAGACATTCATTTTTGTACATAAAAATTAATTGTTTTTTTCTGAAAATTACTTTTTTTTGTTTAACAAGCTTTGTAAAAGCAGTATCAGATAAATAATATAAATAATAATTAATAAAAGTGACAAAATTTATACAATTCGATCTTCAAGACAATCAGCAATTTTTTCATATTCTCCTGTTGCATAAGTTTTATACAGCAAGATTGCAGTACGTCCAATATGAATATGAACAAAAAATTTTGAATCTACAGATACATATGAGCCAAAAGTTTTTCCAACAACGCAAATCCAAGATGCCCCATGATCTCGATCAAAGCATTGTTTAATATATCGAGCCATTTCACCTTCATTTTTGTATTTCTTAAAAATTTCAGTTTTCTCATTAAACAAATGTAAACATTTTTTTACAAAGCTTACTGTTAACGCCAACCAACTAACATCACATGCTTCTTGTAAAAGATCAATATCTACTGTAGCATGAATAACTTCTGCTTCATTAACATCCGCATCAGCAATAAACGACTTTGACATAAACTTTGACATCCCTGGCGTAAAGATAAGTTTACTGCGTTTTGGCAAATTTGACGTTGATTTTGTACCAAGTTTTGTGGGGCGGCTCATTTTGAAGTGGAAGGAACTTGACTTAGTGCTTTGAACTTCACCGCGATCTTCTTTAATTCGGAACTACAAAAAAGAAGTTTTTTTTATCAAACACGTTTAAAGATCACAACCGACTTTGACAATAAAATTTTGAGTAAAATGCAACTTTGTTTTCTGTAAAAAAACATAAATTTTTGCAAAATTATTACGCTGTAAACTAATGGACTTTTTGTTATTCACAAGGAAGGAATGTGTAATATCCGCATTTTTTGAAGTGCTGAGACATTATTTGTTACATTTGTAAAAACATCTCCTCTCATTGCCGACCTGCGCGATATTCATTCATTGAAGAAGAAAAAAGAAGGTAAGAAAGTTAGGAAGTTGGTTAGTTGGTAATCAACCGCTGGTTATACTCATGATTGTGACACCACTTGATATTTATCGTTTTTGAGTAGTTAAATGTGTTTTGCTTCAGTTACTTTTTTTAGCATTTAAAAAATTAATAAAACTGAAGAAAAAAAATTGTAATAATTTGTAGCGAATTCTATTTTTACTTCAAATTTTTATTTATTTTTTTACGAAATTAAACATAAAATTTAAACAACAAAAACCACAAAAACCAGACACTTTAAAAACTTTAAAAAAGTTCTTCAAAAATCTGTTTAAAAAGTAGTACTTGACAGTTTTTTCTGCAAAAAAAAGTGTGACAAAATTATGTTTGCAAACAATGATTTCGATTACTCAGAAAATGGAAATTTTAATAAATGATTTTTTTAAATTTTGTTATTTTATCTTATTTTGTTCTTGTTCTTTGTTAAAGAAAACATAAAAAACGAAGAATAAAAGAATGCAGTAATTGAGACGTTTAAGTATGTGTAAATAGATACCTGGGAAGAGCAAAAGGGAAAATATATTTTAGCCAGTCGCACGCAATTTGCCACTATGGATCACATAATTTACTACCGTACAAAAATAGTAACTTTTTGAGTGTTTTCGTAGTAAAAATTGAGGGATGACACGAGGTACAGTTTCAAAATTGTTCAACAACAACAAAAATGATGATGCACTTTTATATATTTTTTTTAAAAAACGGAGGAGGAGTACACTGTAATACAAATATATTTTAATCATAAATAACTTAGTTTTGTGTCAATTTTATTTGCAAATAAATAAATAAACCTTCTTTTTCAGTTCCAAAACAATTAAGCTTTCTTTAAAATGGACCTGTTTTTTTCGACTGATCTATAACCTTGATCTCGCAACAAACAATTCATGTTTGTTTTTGAAGTTTTCCAAATAAGTGCAAAAATTTTTCTTGACATTTAATAAGGAATTGATGAAAGGAATTTTTTTAAAAAGTTCCGCCTTTCATTTTTAACATAAATAAACAAATATAAAAACATCAAATTTTCCCTTTTTTGAACTTAATAAAATATGAAAAATGAGTGAATTTCGAGATAAAGTTGTCATCATTACAGGTATAATAACTTCAATCAAATTTACATTGCTCAACACTTATTTATAGGATCATCAGCTGGAATTGGGCAAGATGTGGCACTAGGATTTGCTCGAGAAGGAGCAAATGTAGTAATTCATGGCCAAAATGAGAAGCGGATGCAAGAAACTGTTGATAAACTTCATAAAATTAATGTTGGCGGAAATAGAATTTTAACGGTTGCCGGTTCTTTGGAAGATGATTCACTTGCTCCGAAAATAATTGAAAGGACTTTGAAAAAGTTTGGAAAAATTGATATTTTAGTAATTTTAATGTTTTTTAAATTTATCTTATAAAATTAAATTTTAGGTCAATAATGCTGGAGCAACTTGTAAACCGAATACCGCCAACCATGCTTTAGAAAATTTTGATTATTTGATAAAAGTTAATCTTCGAAGTATAATTCAATTGACACAACTTGTTGTTCCTCATCTTGAAAAAACTAAAGGAAATATTGTCAATGTTTCATCGGCTGGATCAGTCCGAGCATTTCCTGACGTAACATTTTATACCCTTACAAAAGCCGCCTTAGATCATTATACTCGGAATTGTGCACTTATGTATGGCCCTAAAGGAGTAAGAGTCAACAGTATTAAGTAAGATTTTTAAATTCTATCATTAAAATAGAAGCTAAATTTAGTCCTGGGCCAGTAAATACTGAAATCTTTTCCCGACATAATCCTCCAAATGATGTTGTTCAGAATCATCAAAAATGGGTGAAAGAAACAACTGCCCTCGGGCATTCTGCTGAAGTTTCAGAAATTACCCCCATCATTTTATTTCTTGCTTCTGATCGGGCATCATATGTTACAGGAGCTTCCTGGTTTGCTGATGGAGGACATTCAATTTATATGACACCGATTCCACCTCTTACTTCTTCTAAATAGAGTGTATAAAGTTTTTATAATAAATATTTTGTTTTAGTCCACTTTTAACTGTATTGTTTAAAAATTAGGTTGATACATAAACTTTGTCCTTTTTTTTAAATATTCAAAATGTGTATTAACAATTAAATGAAGTCGATTCAACGAATACAATTTCTTCTTTAAAGACTTGTTCACATGGAGTTTTTATTTAAATGTTTTTTACATTTTTATTAAAATATATTTTAAGCAATACTTTAATTTTAATGATTTTTCTTCAAAAGAAAAGCAAAAATTTTAGAACAGTTTTTGAACATAAATTGTACTCCTTGTAATTTATTTCTTCTACCTTTTCAAAAAATATGTTCCCAATTTCTTTGTATAATTATTCTAGCATTTTTTTAAACACTTAAATTCTTTGAAGCAAAATATGAAATAATGTGAAAAAGGAACGCAAAAATTTAAATTTGCAAAATATTTATTTTCTAATAACGCAAACGGACTACAATTTGCATCAGATAATATCACATTGTATAAAAAATGGGGGCACAATGTTGAAGGGGGGGAGGGGGCAATGTTCAAAGGCTTATTTGAATTTAAGCACAAACACGAGCAGAACGAAGAGTTTCAACAAAGCTTGGTTTGCTATCTTTGAATGCAGAGAGCTTATGAGTGATATCTCCGGATTTGGCTTCACGAAGAAGACGACGAGCTTCTGTTGATGAACGATTTCGGCAAGTGTATGGAATCTTGAGGTCTTCATATTTTTGCATTGTTAAACCGCGGGGGCATTCTTTGATTGGTTTAAGGGAGAAGCAGATCTTATGATTGTATTCTACAATCATGGTCTTCATGATTGGTTCTAAAAAAGATAATCATCATTATTATTTAAAGTAAAAGTAATCAATAAAAAAATATACCTGCATCTTCATTATCATATCGATTTTCTGGAGATCTATCGCGACGATCAAACATATCATATTCTTCAACTTCTTCATTCATGTCAGCATTTTCAAATTCATTGGAATCTTCTTGTTGTCGTCGAGATGATGAAGATGATCCAAAGAGATTATCCTTGGTGTAGATATTTTTGCAGTCATCATTGATCATTGAATATGAGCGATGGAAATCCTTGACATCATCAGTAAGGCTGTTATCATTCATTCGGAATTCATCATCCTGTTCACCATTATATTCACCACAAAGTCCACATTGAGCATTTTTGTAATAATTTGAAAGTTTTACGGTAGCTTGTTTTCCATCAAATCGAACTGAAACACCTTCTGGAAGCATAACACGGACCAAATCTTCAGAGTAATCAATATTGTATTCACGGAGGCGATCTTCATCTGTGATTCTGTCACCATTAACATGAACAACAAGTTTTTCACGAACAAGTTCAACTTCAATGGTATTTCTTGCAGTAACAATCTTGACATTTTTAGCATCTGTATCTTCATCAACAGTCTTCATGAGGACAACAAAGGATTTTTTGGCACAATCTTTGGCAATGATGGAATAACAACGTCCAATGGGAGCTTTGTAGGTGACAGCATCGAATGTCTTGATTCGGCGGCCATCAACACGGCATTCAGCACGTCTTGAATCAGAGTATTCAGTTACCATATCTTCAACAGAGTTAATTTCATATCGTTGTTCTTGTGGACGAATAAGTGGCAAAGGTTTAACGGTCATTGGAAGTTGGACATTGGTGAATCGGGTACGTTCAGATGGAGTTTGAACGGATACATTGAAATGTTGACGAGTTCGAGGATCAATGATTACTGTAGCTTTGATGGTACCGGAGGTGCCTTCAATCGAATCAGATGAATCAGAATTCCAGAAATTCCAGTATTTCAAAAGTTCAAAGTAATGTTGAAGACGAGTTTGCATGCGAGAAGAAAGTTTGTATTCTGCAACAAGATCGTATTTATTGATGAAAGCAGTTGCAAGAATTCGACGCCATTCTTCACCAGATGATCGTTGTTGAATCCATTGTTGTGGAACGGCACGTTCACCTTGAAGTTGAACATTCAATTTTTGAGTTTTTTGTTCTTGACATCCCCATTCTGCATCAAGGGTTACAGCAAGACGGTGTTGGCGAGAAGATTTTTTGTCATTCAATTCAGAAACTTCTCGGACATGTTCGGGCAAAAGAAGTTGGGATTCAGCTTTAAGGGTCCATTCAGATTTTTCTCCACGGAACATTGGAGTACGGCGAACTTCAGTATTGAAACGGCAGAAGGCCATATGTGAATCACATGTTGCTTGAAGATTTGCAGATACTTCATGATCAACTTTTCCACCAACGGTTTTAGCAATAACTTTGATGAAATGACGATATGCTGCACGAGGTTTGTATTCAGTTGAGAGATAAGTGTTAAGGCGGCTTCTGCGATTACTTCGTTCTTCATCATCATCATCATTGTTGCTGTAATCTTCAACATCATCATCAAAAACGGGTTGGAATTTCTTGTTGTCTTGATAGAATTGTTCAAATCTTGGTTTTGCAGATGAAGTTTCGGCATTTTGGAAGAATTTGCCAGAGAGAACAATTTCAAGGGCATCGGCACATCCAGATTTACGATCGAATTCTACATTGAAATGATTTTCATTTGACCAAGCCATTGAATTGAGGGATTGGAAGCTCATTTCTTTTGGATAATAGAAATGTCCGGAAGCAGTAAAGGAGGTTTCAGTATGATGAAGTTCATTGAGCCGAGAATCCATGATTGTATTGTGGATGGTTTTAACATTGGTTTTTCCATGAAGACCAAGTTTAGCATCATATTTTCGGGTGAAAGTCAATGGAAGAGTATGAATTCCAACAAGACGAGTTTTTTGTTTTGGAACTCGAAGGGTGATTCGAGCCTTTTCTTCAGCATTTTTATGAGAAACTGTAAGATCCATATCAATTGGAAGGTTAAGTTCAAAGGAGCGAAGAGATTCAACACCAGTATTGACAACAGGGCACCAGATTTCCATTTTGCGAGTTTGAACTCCAGAAAGAAGGGGTTGAGCATTAACAGTAATTTTAACATTTTCTGATGTAATATGAGCTTTTACAATGCCATTGAATGAAGCAATTACTGGAAGGCTGTGAAGGATTTGAAGTGGCATACCAGCAGAAGTTGCAATTTTAATGCTTCGTTCTTGGACGGATAAAGCAGTGGCAAACCGCATTGAATTTCCTTCACGAAGAATTGAAGGGATGCTTTGGGTTGTCAATTTTTCACCTTTCAAGATGGCTTTAATAATTCGAGGCATGTATTCTTCACCAAGAGGAAGGACAACTTGATCAATATCACGGATTCGAAGATTGATAAGTCCAAAAGGTGTTTGTTCAAAAGCTTGTCGGGTCTTGATTTTCAAGTCATCAAAGATTGAATCAAGTTCACCATTTCGGGTAGAGCGTTCAGCACGAAGAGATCGACGTTCAACGCCACCAATTCGATTCCATCCTTCCATAAAGCGATGATAAAGATCTTCAAGATTTTGTTGGCTGAATGGAAAGCTGACAGTATCTTTTTCGAAGAGGCCATTGAAGAGTGAATCAAATGAAGCAGAGAGATGCTTTGGAATGCCATCAGTTGTAGAGACAATACTGGCCAAATTGAGGAAAAGACCTTCTTGGGCTTGACCAAAGTAAAGTGGGATACGGTGATAATGACAAGACATATCAAGATCAACATTTGCCAATGTAAGGGCTGCACGAAGATGTGTGGCCATTTGACGTTCTTCTGGAACAATCGATCTTGAAAGAGCATTGTAGCATCGAACAACAAATGATTTGACGTGATTTGAACGTTCAGAATGAAGGGTGTAAGTGATTTGATCAAGGATAGCTTTTTCAGGGAAGGTGGCCATGATCATGGAGAAAGCATTCATTCGGACTTCTGGGACTTCAAGGGTATTTTTGAAGACTGGAAGAAGGATACGTTGAATTTTTCGGGGCATTTCATTTCGAAGACGGCGAAGGGCATCAATGGCATGCATTCGGATCATTGGTGATTGGGCTCGATCAATGATAATCTTTTCAAGATTGATGACAGATAAATCATTAGCGGCATTTCCGATAGCTTTAAGGACAACAAGTTTTTCATAAAGATCTTCAGAGGAGGTAAATCGGGTCCAAAGAGCTTTTTAATAAGTTTCTTTCTTGTGACGGGGGCACATTTCATGATCTCGGACAGTTTGTTTGCAGAGATCACCAATCATTGAGCCGACGGTGAGCCAACAAGCTTGTCGAAGTGGAGCAGATCGTTCAACGATATCATGTTTGCAAAGGTGAAGGACCATATCGATTTGTTTATCGGAAATTGCTGGGAGGCTACTGAGTTGTCGAAGAAGGAAGACAGCTTTTGTGGAAGAGATATCTTCTTTCATGATTCTTTCAACCAAATAATGAATTGTGTTTCGGGTTCCAGCCATTGCACAAACATCCATGAAAATGTCAAGTTCATCTTCGTTTTGTTTAAGATTAGAAGCAATTTGTTTAATTTCTTTTCCATCACACATTCGAAGAAGATCAACAGCTTTTTGAAGTTTCAAGGTTGTTTCAGTTTCAATACCGTAGGATTTATCATTTGTTGATTCAGCAACCCTTTGGATCATGGAAACAATTGATTTAACTTTGTTTTGAACATGCCGGAAGGGAGATGATCCATCAGTGTATTCTTCATCACCATATTGATAGAAGCGTTTTTCCATGAGATCCCATTCTGATGAATAAAGGAGGGATTCTTCTTTTGAATTGCTACTTCGATCACCAAGACGTTCAGTTCGTTTTTCAACAGATTGAAGGATGAGTCGAGAAGCGACAACAGTTTGCATGGCATGATTTTCTTCGGCATCAACGGTGTATTGAGAAAGAAGTTCAACATTTGCAACGGCATATTTGTCAAGGGTTCCAACAAGTTGGAATCGGAGAACGGTGGAACGATCAAGTTGTTGTGATTCAAGTTCATGTCGCTTGGTCATGTATGATGGGATTTCAATTCGACGTCCATAATGAATGGTTGGAAGTTTGGAGCATTTTTTGAAATCAATTGCTTTGGTGACATTGAAAATTTCCCGGTCTTCATCGTTGCTGGATACTTTGGCAATGGAATAAATTACTTCACATTCACCTTCAACAGTTGTCTAAAAAGAATAAAAAAACTATTATGAGACACAAGTAATTTAAAAGTAGCTATTCTGTATTAAAATTTAGAACGTATTCAAGCCAATTTTTTTAAAAAAGTAAAGCTGTTATCTATTTTTGTTCTAATTCATTATATAAAAATATAGTAACCTAATAAAAAAAATAAAGGAATGATGTAATTTTATTTAAATAAAAAAAGTTTTAATTTAAATTAATTTCTTTAAGACAAACAAAAATTAATTTAAGAATTTCAGTTAAACAGGCATCGAAAAAAAGTTATTTTATTTTTTAAAGAATTTTAAAAAAAGACCAAAAAAGATTTGAAAATAATCAAAATTTAACCAAAAATAATCCTTTCTTTTAAAAATTAAAAAATTAAAAATTAACTTACTTCATTAACAGCAAACATTTTGGAGTACGAAACTTCTGTTGATTGAATTTCGATGCGTTCTTCATCATTATCGCGTTGTTGAGTATCACGTTCTTTAAGATTGAGTTGAAGAAGATTCAAAACGGCACGTTTAATATTCTTGCTCCATGTCGTATCTTTTCCATTGAAATAAACACGGTCAATAACACCTTCGGAATAATCAAAATTGCAGGACATTTGAAGTTCTTCCAATTTTCGGGGATCAATTGTTTCTTCATTGAAAAGTTGACGAGATTGAACACGACGAATTTCAGGAAGTTCATCATTGAGGGATGCAATTTCAATTTCTTCAAGTTGAAGAGTTGCAGATCGATCAGCTACAAAAATATTCATTTAAATTTATTTTAAAAAAGATAACAAAAACTTACTTTCAAAATGAACATTAACCATGGTAGAAAGACGATGGGTAGATTTTTGTTGATCATTTACAGTATCCATTGAGCCAAGACCAGATGAAATTTGTGAATCGTAACGGAATCGATAAACATGTCCAGAGGAGAAAGGCTTAGCAATTTGAAGGGATTCTTTTTCCAAATTGCTGCTTGATCTTTGACGACTTGCAGCTACTGTAGCCACAATGGCTAACAGTAAAAAGGAGGTAAGCTTCATTCTTACCCCTCCACTTTCTTTTCGGTTGTAAAAAAGGATGGAATTAAAAGTAGGTAAGAAAATATAATCAAATGAGAGAACTACGAAGAAATCTTAATTTTGTGATCCATTTATATACTCGTCCAAAACGATACATTTTAAGAAAGGTTAAAGTTGCACTCGTGAAAAATGTTGCGTTATCACTTATCATTAATTTTAGATGCATTTTTTTTTCAAATATGTCAATCCAAACGCGGCGCCTTTCCTTTTTTTCTTCTGCTAAAACAAATTATCGCTTTTTTTTTCTGCTTTTTTGATATTTTTTGAGGTAATATTTTTTTTGTTGAATGTCAGTTTCAAGGATTATCTCAAAAAATATCATTTGATTAAGTGCTTTTTCTTTCTCAAGCTTCTATCAACTGGCGCCACAAAAAATGATCAGTTTAAAGTTTGGTCATGATAAAAAATTTAAATTTTATTCCCATGATCGATATACAGTAATCATTTATTTTCTTTTACTTATTTAAGGATTAAATAAATATAAATAAGTAGATGTTGAAGTTGATTTTTTATTGTTGTACGTATTATAGTCGAATCTTGATTTTGCATTTTTCAAGGGACCTCCGAAAAAGGATCGTTTAGAGAGTAAGAATTTGTCAATTTATTTTAGTATTTGTATCTATTTTAATCCCGTTTTTCTTTTACTCAAAATCCAAATTTTTAATTTTTATATTATCCTAAATGAAGGGATGAATCATAATTTGCATCAAATATTTTTTTTATCACAATTGAATAACTTGAAAATAGTCATAATAAAAATCGACAGTAACCGAAAGATAAACAACAAAAAGGTTGTATTAAAATAATCAAAACAACACGAATTTTTTTTAAATTATTGGCATCAAGTTGAAAATACATTGGCAATCATTTTTCTTTTTATAAAAATAACTTTGTGAAAAGCAAGACAAATGACATCGAACATGAAAGTTGCATTTTTTCATTCACATTTGACTTCACCATGTGTTACTTCTGCAACCCAATTACAGTGTGGTTTTACTTTTGTATACCATGCTGGAAATAAAATTGTTATATTTGTAAAAGGTGTCATTTAAAACAAACCAACCATGAGTGATTTGAGTTAAATCATCAGAAGGAATCGATTCAAAGAAGCCGGCATAAAGACTGCCAAGTGTATACCACTTATTATTTCGAATTGCCATAATTGGGCTACCTGAGTCGCCTCGAGCAACCCCAGTTGCTGCTCCTCCAATACAAATCATAGTTTCAGGATCAAATAGTTTATGAGTGCACCATGAATCTGCTCGATGTTCAACAGCAGTTTCTTGAAGTATATTAGTATCGTTATAAACAGGAACTAAAATAATTAAATTTAAAGTCGATTTTGGCAACTTATAAATGACGTTTCGTTTACAAATCTCATAACTTTTTTTGAGCAAAGAAAACTTCTTACAAATCCAATGTTCGTTAATTTTTACGGTTTTCCGGAAAACCAGGCCATACCCTGCTGCAACTAAAATTTCACTGGGATCAGCATCGAATTTTGAACTCAAGCAAATCGGAGCTAGATTTTTGCCATCAAATTCAAAAGGTTTTTCAACTTTTGCCAATCCAAAATCAGTGTTATTGAAGTAATGCTTTTCAATAATATTCACATGTTTTTGGAGTGTTTTGTTAACTGATCCGTATCCAACTAAATTAAGAGTTTACATAGAAATGTATTGGAAAAATTTAATAACATTACCGTCTTTAGAAAGTAAGCAATGATGTGCAGTTAAAACATAACTTGCGCTTACAATACTACCAGTACAATAGGACTCACCACCAAAATTTAAGGTAACAATCCAAGGCCAATCATTTTCATTACTATCATGTCCATGGATAATCTAAAAAATTATGCAATTTTACAAAGCTCTTTTTACAGTCACAAATACGTACGGTAAGTAATTTATTGCCAAAATGAATATTGTTATAATCAATATATTTTGAAATAGAAGGTGATTCACCACAATTAAAGTTGGGCTTTTTTGAATCGAATGATATCCCCTCAACAATAATAACACTGAACATTAAAAATACACTAAACAGTCCAAACATGACGGATTTTGTAAATGCCAAAAAAGACTTTTTAAAAATATTACTTGATGAGGTCCGTTTGTTTTTAACGACGATTTGAAGAAGAAAATTGTAAAATGCTGGAGCTCATAGCATCAAAAATAAGCAACCAAAGAATACTAATATTATCCAATGGTTTATTAAATAATAGTTACGGCAACAAAGAATAATAAGCAATAATCTAACCACAGTGCCTATAAAATTTAAGACTGACTTTTTTTCGTTGGCTTGGCTGAATAATGACCAACTTGATAAATTAAAAAGGCTACAATGAGAAAATCCCTCCAAACCTATCGTAATTTGTTTTCTATTTATGGCATCATTTTTGGGTTCTCTCATTTTTGATTTTTTTCTCTCAATTATTGCCTCATTTTTTTATGAGAATTATTTTTGGGTTTTTGGTAGTTTTTATTTATTGCACAACAATCGATAAAAAGTTTTGAAACGTTTTTTTCAAATAATATTGATTTCATATTTTTCCAAATCTACAACTGATAACATCTGTAAAGACTCATTTATTACTAATATTTGCAAAAAAAATTCAAACACCTTTTGAAAGGAATTCTTTAGCAGAAAAAAATTCCTTTCTTTCAAGTTCATTTATGTACAGTACTTTGCAATAATGCCTACGATAATCATTTGGATACCCAGATTGTAATTTTTAATGAAGACATTAAAAGTGAATTAAAAGCATCTAAGAGTAATCATTTGGTAATCATACAAAAATCTGAATAATATTTTAATAATATTTTTTACTTAACTTATTATTGTGTTAATAAAAAAATGATACCGTATAAACTCCATATTCAAGCTGTTTGACATGTTTTAAAATATGGTATGTCGGTATCATTTTAAGAAATATGCAGCACTAATTTCCGAGAAACTGTTTATTTTTCAATTTCATAAATTAAATCTTTTTGCTATGAAAAACAAGAAAGAAACGTTACTAGGCATCGACAATTAAAATATTCGTGTATATTAATTAGACAACAAATGAACTAATTAATTGACGTGCAAAAAAATAGTTTTCCTTTCAACTTTTTTGTTATTCAAAATTCTTTGAATTTCAAAAACATTATATGTGTGGTAAAGATGGGGGAAAAGAATTGGGCAAAAAAAGTTGATGTTTATTTGAAAAATGTTATTATTCATCAACGAATGCTAAAAATCGATCCTTGCTCATACCAATAACAACAATTCAATGTTAAACTTTTTTTTAAAAAACCATAGCCTTGCTTTGCATAAAAGAACGATCATTTTCGCTTTTTAGAGCTTCGGTTTGAAAGTGTGGTAGCTGCACCTTTTGTAACTTTTTGTTTAATTTTTTTCAATAAATTGTTTTTTATTCCAAAATTGAACAATTTTAAAAAAACGATGTCAGAAGACGCCAAAAGTTTTCTTAAAATTATAGTATTTCCGATACCTTCTTTTTCAATAATGTTTTTGTATAATTTTTTTGGTCTTCCAAGGAGGCCGGTTCTTTATATTTTTTTTCTTTTAAAATTGCTCGCCTGAATGAGCTGTCACCGGCAATTACCCTGTAACAGAGATATGTCGGAATGGGGCATCATATTATTTATATTATAGTTTTGATGGTCTTAAAAACCTTTTTCTTTTTGTCTTCAAAATGATTTAATCATGGTATCAATTATTATTATGGCTTTGTTATATTTCATTCAGGGGGTTTTCTTCTGAATTGTCAATATTATTAATGAGTTTTTCTCATCTTCCCTCAATGTCTTTCTTCTTCTTTTCTCCTTTTCATTTTTTTCTATTTTATCTTTGAAAAAAAACGTTTAATGAACTTACTTGTTGAACACTATTTTTTTCTGCATTGCTGTCGATTAAAATCTCGATTTCCATGTGCTCTGGTTTATTTCTACTTCTTCTTCCATTTTTTTTTCTCCTTTCCTCTTATTGCTGCTCTACAACGATCCATCGCTTTATTAACGACCTATTTGATATATTTAATGCTATGCTCTTCCTCGATAGTCTTATGACAAATAATTTTTTATAACTTATTCAAAAAAACCTTTTTTTATCGGATCATTTAACTAAGTTTGAAAAAACAAAAAAAACACTTGCAAAAAATACTAGTTATAAAAATTTGGTGAAATAAAAAAGTCATTTATTAAAAAATTAATCAAAGCTGATGATCTATCTATTTTTTCTTGACAAAAGAATGAAAGAAAAGGAAAAGAAGTTTTTGAGCTAATATTTCAGCGCAGCAACATCATCATCATCAGCATCATCATCACGAGACATAGCTATATAAAACCGCGAAGGTCGAAAAACTCCTTACGCCTTAACGACATGATGCATTTGTCATATGTTTGTACACTCTTTTTTTGGCTATGCTCTTTTCCGCAACAACTTAAGTTCGATAGAACAACAACAACATATATATTCTATATTCATTGCGCGATCAAAGATGAGGAAAAATTTTTTTTGAAAATAACGGACATACCGACCTACAAGGCATGTTTTTGGGAGTGGGACCTCTTATTTCGTTAAAAAAGATGATGTGCCGCAAGAAAGTTTAAACTGTATTTCTTTCTTCTTCTTTTTCTCTTTCATAAGCTTAGTGTATTTATTTATAAACATTTTGTAATTTTTTGGTTAATGCAAAAACGAATGAATGATCTTTTTATGACATTATGAATACCGTGTTTTTCATTTCTTCAGTAATGGTCCAAAACATTATCTTTCAAAGATAACATTTCTTTTACAACCAGTAGTTGTAGTAGTATCTCACTTCTGTTTGTTTGTTTGTTTGTATCAAACTACTAAATTTTACGTTTGTCCAATATTTTTGTGTCTTTTGTCCACTCAATAGTTTTATACGAGCATACTTTCAATTATTGCCATGGCACAGTTTCTTTCTCCTCCTATTTTTTCTTGGACATTGTGCCGACATTTGTCTTTCTTTTATTTTTTTTTCTTATTGCTTCTTTTGAATTTTAACCAAGAGACAAAAAAGAATGTGAACAGAAAAAAAACCATAGCTGGCAGCTGGCTGTTCATGCAAAAAAGCTTGCACATAAGAGAAGAAAAAATGAGAGAAAGTAGATGTCTTTTTTCTATGAGAGTTTTGTCCTCCTTACAAAAAATGGAATAGAAAAGCAGTCAATTCGTCTATTGAGCTGTTTTTTTCTGTTTTGTATAGGAACAGTTTACATCGAGAATCATTTCATTTTAATACCAAACAGAAAAATTGACTCATCCTTGTCAAAAAAATAGAAAGCTTTTTACGTATTTTTTACAAAACCTTTGACGTTGTATCTCTTTCTTGTCTTTGACATTTTATTAGGATACTGTAGTTAGTCTTTTTGCTGATTACATATAATAGGTCAAAGAAAGTTTGTAACCTCTGGCTTTTTGGACACAGTTTTTTTATCGCTATTCGTTTTATTTCACAACCCTAAAATCGTGAATGTGTTAGTGCGCTTTTTTAATATTTTTTTTCATTGCATTTTTTCATACATATAGACATGTCTGACTTTTTTTTCTTTAGTTTAATATAATATCGCTAGTATTCATTTCTCTACTCCATTGTCCTGCAACATTTGAATATATATATTTTTTGAGGCTTTTTTAACCACATGATATTGATTATAGTAAACAAAAAATTTTGAACAATTGTATATAACTATGTCAAGTTAACGCAGACTGGTCCTATTCGGAAGTCAAGGCAGTTGTTGTCTAAATTACCGGTCCGATGAATTTTTTATTCGGAAACATTGTGCCAATTGGATTGTCGGATGCGCAAAGAGTTAGATACATATTATAGAGACCGCAATTTCCTCTCTTTTTTCTTCTTTCTATTATTTTTTTTGCTATCTCACAGCTGTAAACGGAGTCGCCGCTGCAGCAAAGACATACTATTTGCTTGAAAGAAAAAAATTTATTTTAAAAAAACAGAGGGGATAGTCTGTGTGTTACAGAGTGTTCTCTTTTTCTCTTTCTCTGTGTCGTCATCTGACTGAGACTATTGAGGGTGGGGGCAAGCTGGCTGTAATGGCTCAATAAAGTTCAGGAAAGACAACAACAAAAAAAAAGCAGGAGAAGGAAAGATATGTATGGAGAACAAAAAAAGAGTATATTTGGTTTTTGTTCTTCTTCATTTCTATTATTTTTTTGTCCTTTATAAAATGAATGAATGACCAAGCTTTTAAGAGCTAAACTTTTAAAAAATATAATAAGAAAAAAAAGAAGACATACCACTGCCGTGATCCTGGAGGCATTATTTTTTTTCGGACGACACACAACCAAACTAATTCAGAGATGTTGTTCTTGTTCGTAGGGGCATTGAACGCGCACACGCGCCTATCTCTCTATGATTGACGCATCAAGTATTGGGGGAAAGGAAAAAGAGAGAGAGAAACAGAAAGAGAGATAGAGGGGCACTGCATCGGAACTTGTGCCCAGAAGATGACAAGCGCAGCACCCCCTTAGACAGTTCTTCCCCGGATTACTACTGAAAAAAGAGACGAATATATATTTTTTACGTCTACTTTGATTGGACTCTTAAAAATAGAGAGTTAAACAAGTCTTTTTTTGTTTTTATTCCGATGAGAATAAGTTTTGCTTTGTTTTATAAATTATAACCACAATTTACGCGAATTTGTAAAATATTTTGTAAGTTTTCTACCGTATCCATCGGTGATATCAATTTTTTAGAATTATCATTTGCACTGCCTTAAAGATATTTCAACATTCCAGAACAAAACAAAATTCCAATTTATGCTTTTACTTAACTGATGAAACGATCAGCTGCTGCACCATATCGTATGTAACAACTTGTAAAGCTTTGAAACTTTACAGTATCCCATACATTTTTTAGATCCAATCAGTGCTTCAAGTGAAGAACTTTTCAGTGATTGTTTGACCTCATCACCTGTTTGCCTCTTTCTTGTAAGTCAATTTTTAAACTAAAAATCCTATCATCATTTTCATACATACCTTTAAAACTTTTGTCTTCTTTAAAAATTGCTCACTTTCTTTGCCATAGTTGCAAATACATATTTCATTCTTTTTATTCATTGCAAATATATATTTTTTCGAGCACTTAAGTAGGCGGTACAAGAATAAAAAAAAGCGCTTCAGCTCCATGTGACTGACGACTTTGTCCACGATAAAGGGGAACAATGTGTCGTTCAATTCATAGTAACTTTTTGGCTTTGATTTGTAAAAATGAATACTGGTCCTTGCTTCTGATTTTATCATTTTTTAATCATATTTCAACTTTTAATGCATTGCATCACATGAAAATTTTTTAATTAATTTTTTCCAAACACCTCATTTTTTTTGAATGAAAAGTCCGTTGAAATCCGACTTTTAAAAAAATTAAACATCTTTTTTTCGTTCCTGTTGCTGTAACCAGCAGGAAACAACAACGTAGCTTTAGGTCGTCGTTGTCGTCCTTCATGATTATTGGTTATAGGACAGCGCATACACAAATCCTTGAGCATTGCAAGCACGTTTTTTTATGTTGTTTTTTTTTCTCTCTGTTTTCCCCCTTTAGCTTTTATTTTATCCATTGACACTATTGCTAATGTCAAGCGTTAAATTTGGTGTTGAAGACGACGACGAAGAAGAATAAAAAAAAAAGAAGCGTTGCTTGTGTTGTTGCTTTTAGTCGTCGATCAATGCAAAAACTAACTCCAACTGCGCACACTTTTATTCCTTTCTTTCATTTGTTCCATTTTTTCTCCAATCTCGAAAAATAAGCTGTTTTTTTTTCTTCTGCTCAAAAAAATTTTTACACACACATCTTTTGGCAAAAAATAGAACCCTTTTTGTTTTTTCATCCCAAAAATGTTTTAAGATATTTTGCACAATGAAATAGAAAAAGATATTGTAAAAGAAAAGAAAAATTCAGTTGCATCAGAACAACCATTTTTAAGAAAAATGTATAATTGTTCTTTTGTGACAGATGTCAGTCGATTAAAAGTGTTGATCTGATTACGTTTTCTTTTAATAATATTTCATGTTTTTTCTTGATATGACTGACGGAAAAATAAGACGGAGATTGTGAAAAAAGAGAAAAGAAATTTTTGGATTGTATAAGGCCCAAACAATAAAAAAATGGAATTGGTTCTTTTTATTAAAAAAGATTGAAAATGGACATAACACACCAATTTTAAAAGCGAAGGGGAAAAAGGAGAAGGGAAGGGAGGGTGGGCATTTGATCGCGTGACAGTTCCTCCTTTGTGCATTAACCGTTCAACCGAAACATTATTTTTTCGGTTGTTGTATTTCTTTTTTCTTTTTCACAAATATAAATCATCATCATCTTGGAAAAGTGGTGAAATTTAAGAAATACCGAGATAAGGTTATTTTCATTGTTCTTTGGTTAAAAAGCATTAAAAACATCTAAGCTATCAAAAAAGAAAGAGAAAGTAATTCCGGATTCAAATGCAAAAGTGTTTTTTCTGTTGTTTTTTTTTCTTACCCTCAAGTGGATTGCATTGTCAATTTATCATTAAAAGACTTTTTTTTGTGGTTTCTAAAGTTATTTATATTTTTTTTTCTATTTAGAAAGCACACCAAAAACATTGAGTAGAAATTAGAAGCAAAAACAAGCTCTTGGGTATTCTTAAGTAAAGCTGTTTCTTTTCCGGCAAAAAAATATATAAAGCAGTTGGAAGTTTTCCTGCGGTCAGAAAACAATGTTTTTTTTTTGTTATACTTTTTCTTTGCTTCTTTCGAATATATGTTGTAAGCTTTTTTAAACAGCAGCAGCTATTGCTTCTTCTTGTTTTTCTGGCGCAAGCTTCACAAAAAAAGTGTTCAATTTTTGTTCAGTAGCGGTCCGGGCTGTATAAAGGGGAAAAAAGGGAAGAAAAAGAAGAAGGACGGTGGTCGCAGAGGTTTTGCTGTAGACTGACTCGCTCACTTACTGCCCCTCAGCTGGTTGTTGTGGCGTTGACTATTGGCATAAAGGGGAGAAAAAAAGGAAGAAGAAAAAAAAGAAGAAAGAAAAACAGGCGTTCTTGGATACTACTACCACCACCTTATTATCAATTTGCCTCTTCTTCTTTTTTTCAAAAATCTATTTCCATATGTGAAATGAGTTTACAAAATTCTTTGCAAATATAATATTTTAAGTTTTTTGGAATCTTTGATTTGAATCATAAAAAAAATTAAGTTACAAAAATTTCGAAATTTTGCATAGCGGTTCAACGCTTGATAGAAAAGCTATTTAAAAATGATACGATAATAAGAAAAATAATTTTTGATGTTTTTCTTTACCGAATTGAAACCATTAATGCTTTTTTCTATTCGTGCTTATTTTCCCATACTTTGATTTTAAAATCATCATTTTGTTTTCTCTTTGTGTTTTGTCTTTCAAAATCTTTTTTATTTTGAAAAAAAATGATTACGATACAAATGATGATGATATTTTTGATTTTGATTTTTTTTTCAGGAAGATCATCAAGAACGGGAACCGAGAACGCGTAATAGTCGTCGACAGCAATACAGCGTCGGCGACAATAACGATCAAGACGCAATCAATTCGGTAACCATCGACGAAATATCCAGTGACGGTGAACTTGTTACATTAATTTCGAGCTCGCCTATCACAGACGAGTTCACAAATAGTAGTACTGAAACCATATTGAACGCTGACGATTCATATCTGTTTTCCAACTCCACTTCGTCCCCTGAAGATTTACCTCCTCCGGAAAAAAAATTTAGGTGAGTTTTACGTTTGATTTTTGCAACAAACAAAAATAAGAATGGTTAAAACAACAATCGTTTTTTTTCTTGATTTTTGAGACCATTCTTTATTGTTTAATTCCTTCTGTTGTTTAGTTTTTTTTTCTGAAGAAAAACAACAGTTCTTTTATGATTGCGATTATCTTAAAACCTTTTTTTCTTTCTCTTCTTTCATTTCATTGCAGCACGAGTTTGTGCGGTAATATGTATAGAAAGAATAAAAAAAAAGAAAGAATGAAAAGTCAGCAGCCAGTGATCAGCCGGTAAAAAGAGCTGGTCCAGCTGAACATCGGGATTGTTCACAGGTGGCGGAAACACTGCCAAAGTCAGGACATATCTAGCATATTTGAATTTAGCTCGTTTGCAAAGGGGGGTGCGCGTCTGCTCATTTTTTTTGTTACCACCAACCATCATCACATGATGTGTGCGTCCTTTTCCTCCTTATATTTGCACGTTATAGTCCATTCTTAAATGCATACTTTCGTGTGTCGCGCGTGTTATATAAAAAAATTTTTTTGAAGACCGATGAATGACACCTCATTTTGTGAGGGGTTTGTTGGTCCTTTTTATTTCATGGTGATCCCGATCAAATTGCTTATATCTTTTTCATGTAAAAAATATATTTTTTTGTTTTTTTTTTGGTTCTAACTTTGCAAAAAAATTGTTTCAAAAAAACTAACTTGAGAAAACTCGTTTACGAGTCACACTGACGCCTGCCTTTTTTTACTCTTTTCTTCTTCTTATCGACGTGAGACAAAATAAAAAGAAAACAGTCGTTAAAGGAGGAGGCTTTTAAGAACGTATAACTATGTTTTTAGAAGAAAGAAGAAGAAAAAAGATTTTTGTTGTTGTTGGTTTTTTTAAAGAAAAAATTGTTAATTTTTGAATAAAAATATAGATAAGTTATATAAATGATAATTAATTATAGGCGGATGCAAGTCGGAGTCGGAAACTCTACCAATGCACCCTCTCAAGCTACCACCACAACATCAACAACAACGGCAAATTCAAATGGCCGATCTGTGGGAGAGAGATTAAAAGAAAAACAAAAAGAATTACGTGCCAATAATGTTCATAATAATTCCAATAATCATTCATTGCCTTCCTGCTCAAATTCAGTTCGAACATCTCGAACAACTTTACCATCAGAAAATAAACAAAAACGTGAATTACCACAATTAACTGATCGACAACGAAATACTCTTCGTGTTATTACACAATACTTAAAAGAAATTGGAATGCAGTAAGCTTTTTTTAGAAAGAAGGAAACACAGAAAAAAACGATAAAAAAAAGTGCATGACTTATTCTTTCTTTTTTTTCAGTGATACGGTAGAAACGCTTGCAGATGAAAGTGGTTGTCGAGCAGAAAATCCATTAGCAACACGTTTACGAGAAGATATTCAAGTTGAAAATTGGGCAGATGCTTTAGTAATTGTGGATCAATTTAAAGATAAAATTAATAATAAAGATTACCTAACATTACGTGCTGCATTGGTAGAAGAATTAATGAAAAGTTATATCATAAAAGGCGATGTAAGTTTTAATTTCCAACGCCTTTTTTCAATATTCAAATTTTTTCTTCTATAGTTTTTGGCCGTTCTTATTTGTTTGCAAAAGGAATATCCCAAGGAAAAAGAATTTGGTGAAAGACGAAGATATTTTGCTCAATTACTTGCGGATGATCCAGATGAAATTTCAAAACATTTTCAAACTGAGCATGATAATGCTGATAACAAAAATCTCATGACCATGTTAGAAGATTTATTACCTCCAAATTTTCTACTTGGCCCCTCTCGACTTGATGATCTCTTACAACAATGTAAGATATTAAATAACATTAAATTTGATATATTTTTATAAATGAATTTTTTAGCCTGGGAAACACAGGTCCGAAATTGTCCTCTTCATATTGGAAAGGGAAAGATTGTTCGAGAAGATATTAACATTTTACGGGATCATCGATGTACATCTGTTAATTTTCCTTCTAAAACTGTTCAGGTATGCATATAACCGTTTATGCAAATTTCCCTAAACTAAATTATTTAAAACTTAAGATCATCGAAGATCATGAAACTGAAGTATGGACACTTAAATTTTCCCCATGTGGTGAATATCTTGCATCTGCCGGTAAATCCGGTATTGTATATATTTGGAAAGTGAAATCTGATCACAAGCTTGCTTATTTAAACCGTTTTGTATTACAAGAAGATATTGATGGAATTGGTAGTCTTTCATGGAGTAGTGATAGCCGATATCTTGCCTGTGGGGCTACTGAACATCGTACAATTGGAGTTTATCTTTTTGATATTAGTAAATGTACTCCAAATTCAAATTCTGATGATCCCTCACAAAATGAAGCAATCAGAATGCCAACTGATAAATTTAGTGTTGCTTCATTCTTCCCAAGCTCAGGTCACAAATTAGTTTGCGGTGATCAAAAAGGCAATTTTGCTATGTTTGTAAGTTTCTTTGTAGAAACGATTACGGTAGATTAAAACCAATAATATTTTTTAAGGATATGGACATTGAATTAAGCGATAAAAGAAATGATTTTGATGGTTTTCGAATTCGTTCTTTATGTTGCTTAAAAGATGGTAAAACAGTATTAGCCGCGGATACACTTAATAGGTAATATTACAGTATACTTCAGTTTGTTTAAAATTACAAATTTTGAATTTATTTAGAATACGTGCATATGATTTTGAAAAACGAATTGATCATTTGCTCATTCAAGAAACCTCACCAATTATTGCTTTCACAGTTGATGCAACAGAAAAACACTGCCTTATTACAACAAAAGATCATGGAATTCGAATGTGGTGCCTTGATACACATACCCTTGTTCAATCATTTTTTGGTTCAATTCATAGTGAATTAGTTGTTGGTGCATGCTTTGGTGGCATAAATGACATTTTTATTGCTTCTGGTTCTGAAAAAAGTGAGAGAAAAAAAATAATTTGTTCAATGTTTTCATAATCAACTCTTTTTTAGATAATCGAATTATGATTTGGAAACGAACTGATACACATCCAATTAAATATCTTGATGGTCATAAACGTGGAGTTAATTCTGTTGCTTGGAATCCAAAATATAAGAATATGCTTGTCTCGGGTTCTGATGATCATACAATTCGTGTTTGGTCAACTCGTTCAAAATCAAATGAAAATCATGAAAAAGTTTTGCCAGAAGTTGTATCTCGGCCAGCCAAAGATGACAAAAATCCAAATCTTGAAACAACTAAAACTCGAAATGGTCGCACAAAAACAAAGAAGAAAGTTAATTAATTTCCCCCTGCTTTCAATTTTAAAAAGTTCGGTTCCACTCATGTATAACTCATGGATTTCTCTTCATTTGTCTCTTCTTCTCTTTCTCTTTTTTTTCTTCTTTTGTAATACTCCGGCTCTTCTGCAAAATCCGGGTATCTTTTTTCTCTCTCTATTATTATATTTTACATTATATGTTAAATTGATTATAACAATTGTATACAATTTTTTATAGAATTTTTTATTATTATTTTAAAGAATATCGTTCAGCTTCATTTTTTCTATGTTAAAAATTTGCGATATGCCTTGTGATTTCGCTATACTCATTTTTCAAGTGCCGTTTATAAATTGTGATTGAGGGTTGTATTCATTCGATATTAAAGCTTTTCATTTTTTAAACTTCTTTTGAAAGATTTAACAAATAAATGTAAAAGTTTTATAAAATTACATTCAAAACACAGTATGAACATTGCAAAAAACATCACTGATTGTGACAAAAGTCCCTCATTGCAAAAATAATGTTTTAAAAAAATTTGATTTCTAACCCCTATCATTTTGCAGTCTCTACTGTTTTTTTCGTCTACCTATTTATTCAGAAATAATGAAATTTTTCCATTGTGAATAATTTTCAATAAATGCAATACACGTTTTTTATCATGAACGAAAAAAGGCAAAGCAGCAGAAGACAACATTCGATCAATGTATGTTTCTTCTGAAAAAGGTCTTGCAACGAATGCAAGATAAAAGACCAACTATTTTTGGTCTTTTATCTACATTTATTCAACTATGGTGGCGTTTTTGAAAGGGGAAACAAGCGTAAAACAGCGGCAATGATCCCTGGCTTTTAAAGTTTTTTTTAATAACGTTCTTTGGTTTTGTCTCGTAAAAAATGTTTTTCAAATCGAATCGAACAAAACAGTTTTTTGCGCAGTGAGGTTGATCCCATTTTTGGGAGAAAAAAAGATTTAAACATTTTTTTTTGTCGTGCTTCTTTTAATCATGTTTAATAATGCCTATGGAATTATTATTTTTATGTGCGCGTACACCACTACCAGATATTAAAAAAATTGAAAACTTTAGCAGTTTGTCGGAGGAAGTATCAATTCCAAGGACAACAACAGAAACTATGGCTTCTGCAGCAATTGACGTTAATCAAGGCATTACTAATCATAAAACTGCTACCATCCGTAATTACACCACTCAACCACGTTTAAGTAAGTTTTTTAATTTTTAAAATAAATCTTACATTTTATTTAAAATTTTCTTTTAGCTTACAAAACTGTTACTGGTGTCAATGGACCTTTGGTTATTCTTGGTGATGTAAAATTCCCTCAATATGCCGAAATTGTACAACTTACTCTTCAAGATGGAACCAAGCGATCCGGTCAAGTTCTTGAAGTTACCAAGAATAAAGCTGTAGTTCAAGTCTTTGAAGGTACTTCTGGTATTGATGCCAAGAATACTGTTTGTGAATTTACTGGTGATATTTTGCGATCTCCTGTATCTGAAGACATGCTTGGACGTATTTTTAATGGATCTGGAAAGCCTATTGATAAAGGTCCACCTGTTCTTGCTGAAGATTATCTCGATATTAATGGTCAACCAATTAATCCATGGTCTCGTATTTATCCTGAAGAAATGATTCAAACTGGTATTTCTGCTATTGATGTTATGAACAGTATTGCTCGTGGTCAAAAAATTCCAATTTTCTCTGCCGCTGGTCTTCCTCATAATGAAGTAAATTTTATTTTACATTTAACAACTTTTATTTTAAAATTTAATTTTAGATTGCTGCTCAAATTGTACGTCAAGGCGGTCTTGTCAAACTTCCTGATCGTCCACATCATGAAGGTGATGATAATTTCGCTATTGTTTTCGCAGCTATGGGGGTTAACATGGAAACTGCTCGTTTCTTCAAACAAGATTTCGAAGAAAATGGTTCCATGGAAAATGTCTGCCTTTTCTTGAATTTGGCTAATGATCCAACGTAAATACCGTAACCTTAAAGCTTTCTTATAAAAATAATATTTTAGTATCGAACGTATTATTACACCACGTCTTGCTTTGACAGCTGCAGAATTTTTGGCTTATCAATGTCAAAAGCATGTCTTGGTCGTTCTTACTGACATGTCTTCATATGCTGAAGCTTTGCGAGAAGTTTCTGCTGCTCGTGAAGAAGTACCTGGTCGTCGTGGTTTCCCTGGTTATATGTACACTGATTTGGCAACAATTTATGAACGAGCTGGTCGTGTTGAAGGACGTGATGGATCAATTACTCAAATTCCTATTTTGACTATGCCTAACGATGATATTACTCACCCTATTCCTGATCTTACTGGATACATTACAGAAGGACAAATTTACGTAGATCGTCAACTTCACAATCGTCAAATTTATCCACCAATTAATGTACTTCCATCACTTTCTCGTCTCATGAAATCTGCTATTGGTGAAGGGATGACCCGTGAAGATCATTCTGATGTTTCTAATCAATTGTATGCTTGTTATGCTATTGGTAAAGATGTTCAAGCTATGAAAGCCGTCGTCGGTGAAGAAGCTTTGTCACCTGATGATTTGTTATATCTTGAATTCTTGATTAAATTTGAAAAGAATTTTATTTCTCAAGGTTTGTTTCTTTGAAGTTTTTTACATTTAATTACTGTATTTTTTTCTTTAGGTAACTACGAAAATCGTACTGTTTTTGATTCACTTGATATTGGATGGCAATTGCTTCGTATTTTCCCTCGTGAAATGCTTAAACGTATCCCTGCTAAAACCCTCGACAAGTATTATCCTCGTGGCGGTGCTGCTACTACCAAGAGCGAAAGTTAAAATTTATTTGCTTATCTGTCTTTTTTTTCTCTCGAAATCACTTACTCTAGCTTATTAAATTGTTATTATAGTTTTATATGAAATTAATTTTATTATTTATATTAAAAATTTAATTTGTTTGCCAGCAAAAACTCACTTAAACGCAAACCGTGATCCGATTGTTCATCATTCCTTCTGTCATGATGTATTTCTTTATTTTCTTCACTTGATTAGCAAATTTTGTAGATTTCTATTTTTTTGTAAAGGTTGTATAAATTTGCTTATAATATTATACACTGAAAGTCATGACAAAACTGAAAGCTTAATAAAACTGAACGAACTTAGTACAACTCAAATATAAAAAGTTTAGCTCGATTAAAGTAATCAAAAACAAAGAAAGAACGTTAAAAAGCTCTAAAATTATTTACTAGCATATTACGATAGAAAAAACTGAGCTTTTTCAACGTGGGTTAAAATAAAATATAACGATGTTATTAACCTAATAATATATTTTATCGAATTTTTATCACATAGTAAATTTATACTCGAGAAGTTTCTACACAATAGAAAACATATCCTACAATCTAGAAAAGATCTTTTTCTTCTGCTTTTTGAGCGGCAACTTCTTTCTTTGTTGCTTTTGATACATATGTAGCAGGAACCAAATAACCAGGAATATGCCAACGTCCAATCATTTCACCAATAAAGAACCAGAAAACAATTTCCATTCCAACTGCAACATATACAGCTGCTTCCTAAAACATAAAATATAAAAAATAAACAGATATATGTATGTACAAAAGTCGCAATAAATAAAAATAAACTTACACGAACTGATAAATTACGGAATTCTCTGCTTTCAATAGCTTTTACAACAGCAAGAAATTCTTTCTTGATGATGGGCCAATCAGTTGTTTTTGGAGGAGCAAGTTCACGCTTAGCAACTTTGGTTAGAATATCCAAACGACGAGGGAATTGTTTTGCTTGATGGCGATAAAGAACGCCAGTAAGATTAGCAATCTTTTCAAAGAAGCCAAGTTTGGTAGCCATTACCGCTAAAAATTACAGATATGATTAAAACGTAGTTGTTGATTATTATGATAAAAGTAAATTTAAAAATTATAACACGAGTAATAAGTAATAATAACGTGAAGTAATTTTGGATACAAACTCTACAAACTCGATAAAGCAAAAAATAAAAAAATTTGACTTTGTTGGGATGAAGGCAGTCGCGTCAAGAGCCGTTTGTTTGTGTGTTGTTGAATAAAAAAAAATGTTCAACATTGAAAATGCAAAAAAAAGAAAAGCGAATAGTAACAAACGTTTATTCAAATTTTAATTGTTATTATTTTACAACAAGCTGTTTTTCTTTTGACTTATTTGTAGGAATCATACGTTCTGCAATTACAACAACAAAAGAAACAAAAAGTCCAATTGCAAGTAAACCAAAGATTCCCGAAACTTTATCCATTCCTAATGACTTTCTCGTTTCAACAGCATTTCCTTCGCATTCTCTAAAAATGAATCTTTTTGAAAAAATGCTAAAATTCTGTTTTTTATTACTCAATTTGTGGAGTTTTCTTCCACCAAGTTCTTTTTAGGGATATCATAATTCCTTTTTCATTGTAATCTAATATTTGTCTTGAAAGTCTTTCTCTCCATTTTGATCCTTTTGGTAGTGCAATACTGTAACCATTTGATCCTAAAACCACATTTCCAACTTTTGTAAGATTACAATGCAGTGTTAATTGATATTCCAAAGAAGCGGATTCCATTAAAAATACGTATCTGAAAAGCATTAATTATTTCTTATTTTTTTTGTTGCTTCTTTTTTACTTTTCAGCTAAAACTTTTTGTACACCTTCGTTATTGTTGTAAACAAAAACGGATGAAGACATATTTTGCATTCGTAACCAAATTCGTCGGAATGTATCTAACCTTGAGTACATGAAGAAATGCATGGTTGAACCACCTTGGATTGTTCCAAATTCATATTCTGTTTGATTTCCAAGCTCTTCGAATGACTAAAATTGCTTTTTTTCTATTTCTCTGTAACTAAGTTAACAGTTCTTACATTAAAAGGAAGTGATTTTCTATCGATTGTTAAAACAGCAGCAAAGTTTGCAGTATATTGAGCAATTAAAATTAGTGTAAAAGCCCACCAAGCTGCACTAACAATTCTATTTGAGATTGAACGACAATTATAACCTGAACCAGCTCGAAGTAAAATACAAATCAGATACCAAATACTATTCTAAAATAAAATAATTAAATCAGTTATAATTTGCTATAAATCTTACTGTAGCATTAAAATGTCCTGCAGATTCACGAGGGCTTAATATCGCAATTGTTGTTACAGCTAATACACTGAATACCGTAACAAAAGCCCAATACATCCAAACACTTGGGCTCAGGGGCAATAAAAAGCTCAAAAATGACGAAGAAGATTTATTGTCATCATCTGGAATTTTCATAAGCATTGAAATTCCAAGTTGTAAAAAAGGATCTGTAAAATCCACAACTTCTAATCTTCCTGCTGTTACAGTAATCGGGGCAACAGCAGCTGTCGCTTCACCTTTTAAAATTTCTCCAATCAAGCCATCCCAATCTTTTGTGCCATTAATTGGTTCCCCGTATTTTCCATCGGGAACAATTGTGAGTTTGTATTCAAAATTTAAATCATGCGCTAATCTGTTTAATAAATCTATACAAAATCCTTCATAAATTATTCTGCCGTTCGGTAAAGTTTTCCGCATTACATATGGCTTTTCTTCGATGCTTACCACTCGTAGCAGTCTTTGCTGTAAATCAAAATCAATTTTTTTTTTCGGATTTTAAAGAAGCTACCGTCTTTGATTCTTCCATCATACTTTCATGTGTATTCGCCAAAGTTTTATCAGTCATTGATAAAACACGCTCAAGTTGTTTTGAATTTGTATACCATAATCCTGTCTTAAATGAGGCATTGTTAAAATAATTCAAAAAACAAAATCAAACATTAATTTGATTTCCATCAACTCCCATTTCCAAAACATGAAATGCCGCATCCGCTCTCATTCTATGTTCATCAAAACTAATTTTTCCAGTTAACCCATAAACAACTTTCTTTTGAAATGCTTTTTGAGGAATTCGGGGTAGAATTATTGGAATCGATAATAAAGCATCATGAAAACGAACTAAATCAGTCTAAAATAAAATTTTTTAAAATTGTTACAGAAAAAACTGTCTTACAATATCTGTTTTATTTATGCGTTCTTTTTTAAGTTTGTTTTTGTAATTTTTGATCAAAGGAGTATACGTTGCATTATTATTCAATAAATCTTCATCAAATTGTCCGGCAACACTTAGTCTCATTGTATTATGAGAGAATGATTCCATTCCATGTTCTGTATTATCCAATGAAAAAAGATAAAACCAATTTTGTGCATTTATTAAACCCAGCATCAAAGACGCCTCCAAAAAGCGATAACTTTTTTCAGCATTTAGTTCAAGGATTGCTTTATTTGTGAATCTCCAACATTCTTCTTGGTTACAAATATTTCGCATTTCAATTCCCCCTTCAATAAATTTATTAATTTCATCGATTTCGTCATCAATTTCAACAAAAACAATATCTGCCTTTGAATCAACAATAAATTGATGAACATTTCGAAGAGCTTAAATTTTTTAAATGTATTGGAAAAAAACTTTTAAAAAACTGAATTACAATGTGATTTTGAATAAACTACAGTAAAACGATTCCATCTCCAATAATTTATTAAATTATTAACCATTTTTTCATGTTCACTACTTGGAAATAAACGATAAATAAAAGAACTGACGCCACCTTGGGGATCAAAATAATATGATAAATACAGTACTCTTTGTTCAGTACAAAATAATTGTACAAAATCTCCAAAATCATTTTCTGGTGGACCAATAATTAATGAAACATTTTCAGATTTCAAATATTTAACTAAAACATAATATTTGCTTAAGTTTAATTCGGGTTTCATACCTGCTTTAACAATGCTATGAATGTTTCCTATTTTTAAAAATATTACATGCGAATCATCAATTGTTACTTTATTTAAACTTAAATGCAAATCAAGAAATGAACGAGTTGAACTCACAATTGCACGAAAATGTGAGTGATGATTTTCAAGTAAAATTGTTCCAATTTTTGTTGCATTTAAATTTGTGAAACAAGAGAATAATATGATAGTAAAATTAAAAATATTAACAAAATTTCGGTTACTCATTTACAAAAAATTTAGCAAAAGGAACACATTCAAATAAAAAACATAAAAGAAAACAGGAAGCTCCGAAGATTTCTAATTAATGCCTTGTCAGACACAATTTGTCTGTCGATGAAAAACAAATGAATTACAAGGATGGTAAAGAAATTTAAAAATTTTATTTGTTACATTGTGTAATGTTTTTTTTTTAGCTGAAATTGTTTTGCCAAACCATTTTTAACTATTAAATAAGAACAAAAAAATAGGGATTGTTAAAAATCCAATCATAAATTACAAGTCTATGACATAAGTGTAATGCAAAAATATGAACATCGGTAATTATTTTATTTTAAAAAAATAACAAACTAGGTAAATTAATTATTTTATTAATAGCAATAGTAAAACATTACTTTAGTGAACATAAATAATTTTTCAAAAAATAATATTTATGCTTATTTTCTTTGGGATATAGTGTAATGTTGGAACTAAAAATTTTTGTTTATAAACAATTTTTTGAGAATGGTCGTCGCTTCAACGGAATTTATTTACAAATATTGCATCATTCTTTTACGCTTTATGAAAAAATAGGTCCTTAAAAATGTGTCGAAATAAATATTGTTTGAATATTGTTACAACTTTCAACATGATCAGTTTTTTCTGATTTATTTTTAGTTTTGAAAAAGAATTATTTGTCTGTGTAAATTACTGTTATAATTGCAATATTTCAGATTCAGATGGCAACAAAGAAAGATAAATTAAAGCAGCCACTGTCCGATGATTCTTGTACTGATAAAAGCAATCGAGTTTCCACTTTTAACTTAAACCAAAATCATAAATGTTCTGAGGGGGTATCACATGTTCAATCTTTTAGCAAATCAAAAAATGACAAAAGTTCACGTAAATAAAAAAATTGCAAATTTATGAAAGCTAAATTTTTTGCCAAAAACAAATCGTTGCAAATTTATGACATATTTTTTATGAAAATAGATAGTTTTGGAAATTTTAATAAAGTGTATAGCGAAAGAAAAAAGCTTTGTAGAATTGCAGCAATATTGGAAATATCAGGATATACTGAAACCGATGATTTTATCGGAAGGGGAAATTCATTCCATAAAGCAATGAAAGATTCGAATTTAAAAACTTTAAAAATTCAACATTTGGATGTTAAAAAAGAAACGCAAAAGGGAAATCAAAAGCGTTGGTTAAATAATAAGGATGTATCAAATAAAAATAGCAGCACCTTATCCCTTCATATTGCCGCATATGAAAATTCAATTGAAGAAGATTCAAGTGAAAACAAAGATTTTTCAAAAAAATCTCGAACATTTGAAACAAATAATTCTTTATCAAAAATTGAACCACATCGAGCAAGCTTTAAATCTTTTTTTATCACTGAACTGAATTTTTATTGTTTAGGATTTACTTGAATTTCCTCGACAAATAGAGGACAAAAAGTTTGCAACACCTGAAGTTCAACAATTTGCGGCATCTCAAAAATTATTTTTGCCAAATCAAAGTGCTACATCAAGCAAAATGGAACTTTCTTCCGTGAGTTTAGAGATTTTAGTTATCTGGGTGTTATAGGAAAAAGGGTCGAAAAGCAAAAATTTTTAAAGAAAATATAATTTGATTTTTTGCATTTCGGTCACTTAAGTTTTCTGTAACAAGTTATTTAGTAGAAAATTACTTTGAAAAAAATGGAAAATATTTTAAAAATTGTTGATTAACGTTAACCATGTCGAATTCCTTTGCTAAAAAATCAAAAACACTGCAAAGAAAAAAGCGTTTTTTGTAGTCTTTTATCTTTTTTATGCAAAACTTATTGCCTGGCTAGACGTTTTTGGCAAAATGTCGATTTCACAAATAGTAGTCAAAATAAAAAACATAAAAATTGAATCTTTGATTATCGTTTTATTACAAGGTTCTTTAAGTATTACTGTAAATAATTTCTATCTAAATTTAGGGTTTATCAGAATGTTTTCCAAATATGCATGAAAATTTTTCTTTGAAAAATTTGCAAGGTCTTGCACTTTGTCTTGCTCGACGTGATGATTTGTCATTGAATGATGTTGTTGATAGATTATTTGGTCCAGTTGCAAACATTTCTGAGAATGCTCCTTTAACTCATAATGTTCGTTCATCGATAATAGCAGCATGTTTTTATTTATTATATTCTGAAGGCCAACATGTTGAAGGGGTTACTGATTTTCTTAAAGGAATTTTAAAAAAGCTTCCAAATTTACGTTGGATTGATGATGCTGCCATCAATAAAACTGACAGTTCGTTTTTACAAAAAAAATTTTCTTAAGATGACCAAATTATCTTACAGAAATCACAATATTTGAACAATTTATGTTTTGTTTCAATACGGGTTTAACAGATGTTGCAGCACATTTTCCTCCAACTCGAAATGAAATTGTTACGGCACAACTTGATTTGCTTCAAGTTCTTGTGAATAAAGTTTTACATTTTTGTCAAGCTGATGAATATGGTAATGGTGAAGCAGATAATGGAGAAGACGTACATGGAAGTTCAGAATCTCCAACTTTAGAAGCACGAGGTTCAGAATTTTCTTGTTAATCAAAATAATATTAATTTCTTTCATTTTAGTTGATTTAATGAAAATTCTTTGTATGGCTATTGGATTAATGAGAGCAATGGGAAGATTTAGTCCCTCTCGAAATCGAACTCTTTTAAGTCTTTTATATTCACCCCCATTTACACCACCATTTCTTGAAGATGAAGATGAGGATAAAGATGCATATCTTCCAGTGAAATTAAGTATCGATAGTTCAAATTGGTTTTGGGTTGATACTGAAATTGATTTAAAAAGTGCTGCTAGAAATGTTATTAATAAGCATGGATGTAGTTTTGTTAATATTACTCCAAAAATTCCTGGAACTCGTCCTATATTTGCTTTATGCTTTGATGAAATTCAAAAATTAACTGATATTGTTTGTAAATTATTATCTGAAGAAGTTTTGAATCGTCTTGATGTAATTTCTGGTGAAGTTTTTATTTCGGGTGAATTACGAAGATTTCCATACCGTACCATTTCGGAAACAATTCAATTGGTTGTGTTAACTCTGTTAAGAGATGTTGTTTCGCCATTTTCAATGCAAGATGAAAGTACTCCTGTTCCAGATGCTTATGCCAAAAAAGTCAATAAATTTGCTTTTCAAATGTTTCGTCGTGGGCAAGCCCTTATCGCAGATAAAGATAGCAAAAAAGATAATCCACGATATTATTATTTAAAAAGTCGAAAAATTCTTGATGCTGATGCAGTTGTAAATCGAATTAAAATGCTTGTATTAGCAAATTCAATTTGTTTGGAACTTGTTGTTTGGAGTGCAATCGACGAAAACGGTATTTATATCTCTTTTAAATGAACTCACTTCATCTTCGATTTTTAGATGGTGATGTTGTTTGTTCAACAATCACTGAAAAAATGCTCAAAAGTCATCGACATTTATCACTTTATATGCCGGTTAATGTTATTGCCTTGGAAGCTTTAGGGGCAATGGCAGAAAAATTTCCAATGCTTGCCAAAAATTTTGTTGTACAAATGCTTTGCAGATTTTTGCTTGATCCTGCTCCAGTATTATCTCAACTTTTTGGTGATTATGTAAGCCCCCTTTTTTATAAAAATTTTCATAATAATTGCATTACAGTATTTCGATAAAAGAACAGCAGGAAATAAAGAAAAGCCAAGACCAGAAACAGAAAGAAGAAGATTAGGATTTATTAGTTTACGAAAAGCTGCAATTGAATCTTTGTGCAAGTATGTTTTTGAGGTTACTTTATATTCATCCAAATTAACATTTTTTAGAGCTTTAAATGCTGCTCGGGTAGTTGATCCAAATAGTATACAGGCTTGTTTAGCAAGTGTTTCTTCCAAACTTATTTTAACTGCTCCAAAAGAAGATGTGTAAGTGAATTTCTTGTAAACCATCACTTGATTTGTGGATAAATAAACTTTTAGAAATCTTACATTAACATTAGAAAATGCAATTTTAACACTTGGAAAGATTGGAATAGCTTTAAAAAATTGTGATGATGCTCCGGATCTTGTTATGCAAATTTATCTTCAACGTTTTTGTAATCCTCCATCTAATCAAGATTCTCTTATTATACAATGTATGGCTGATATGGTTGTAGCAGGAGCAAAATCAATATATGATAGTGTTATGAAACTTTTTGTTCAAATTACTGTAGAATCGTCTAGTCGTATTTATACATCTGATCCTGATACCGTTGATCATCGATATGGGTAAAATTAGTTCTATTTTTGTGCCAAATAAAAAATAATTTTTTTAGACATGTTTCTCTTGCTGTTGATACTGCATTAGCAAAATTATCAACTGCTTCTGGTTCAGATGAAGAACAAATGACATTGCTAGGCCGGCTTCTTGAATTATTTGTTCAGCTTGGAGTTGAAGGAAAACGTGTCGGTGATAAAATAAGCAAATCCACAGTTAAAATGTCAACAAGTGCAGGAAATTTGGGTGTTTTAATACCAAAGATTGCAGCAGTGGTTTCTCGACTTGAACCAATTACTCAGCCATCAACAAAACTGCGAAACTTATTTCGTGATTTTTGGTTTTATTGTTCTGTACTTGGCTTTGATGTTTCATATTCTGGATTATGGCCAGAAGAATGGTATATTGCCGTTTGTGCAATTGCATGTAAATCTCCGGTTCTTACTGCAAATGAGAATTTAAAATCAGAATTAATAGATAATGCTGCAATAAATACGGCTGGTATTACTCCGGTACGATTTTAAAATAATACCTAAAAACTCAGGATTAAATTTTTAGACAGAATTACAAGAACTGAGAAATGCATTATCAAATGAATTGAGACAAAATGCTGAATGTGTTGCACTTATTAATCGAATGGATGTTGCACAATGTCTTTATCTTCTTTGTGTTATTCGGTTAGAAAAAATGCGTGTGAATAATTCTGATCATCAAGATGCAGTACATTGTATTTTTAAATATCTCGAAGATCGAGCAATTAAAAAGGATAAAAGTGGTATTTGGACTTGCATGTTGAATGGAGCTTTAATTATTTTTGAAGAATATTTAACTCAAGCAAAAGTACGGTATGCTGAAAATAAAACTATTGAAACACATTTAGTTCGACATGCTCAATTTTGTTTGGTGCAATTTGGAAACAATTTACGAGAAGTTTGTTGTACTTAATGCCATTCGTTTCCTCAATCAGACATATTTTTAGATTCGGCATTGTGCTGATATTTGTCTGAGTAAACTTACATTCAGTTTTCCATTTTTGTTATGGAATGGTACTGTAATTTCTACTGCTTTACATATGCTTCAAACCTTATCACAAAATTTGGATACTGATCCTGATTGCTTAGAAACAAATTTACAATTTGAAAATTTACCATGGAGTATTCATCTTCAAGATACACGTGATCGTCGACGAGTTGTTGCAGAAGATTTTGGACGTCGATGTGAACAATTATTAGGTGAAGCAATGAAATGGGCACCTGGAACAACCCATAGTCATTTACTTGAATATGTTCGATATACAAATTCTGTAAATGATAATTCATTACGATTAACAATTGGTGCAGTATTAAATTCCAGTAATCGTTCAAATAATTTATTATTAGTTGAAAATAGCAAAGCCCCAAAAGAAGATTCACAAGGAACAGATGTTGCAACATATTTATCAGCATTAGGTGTTCGATCACAATACCTTGGTCAAGTCAAAGGAATGCTTACAATGCTTTGTCAATTGAATGATCGTGAAAATGCAGAACGTCAATTGGTTGAACATCTTGAAAAATTATTGGAACAAGGTCTTGAAAGAGATGATGAAGACAAAATTTCTGAAGCTATTATGTTGATGGCTGCATTCTTTATTTATTTACATGAAGTTAATCATCGACTTTTGAAAAATCTTGTTTGGATACCATTGAAACGTTTCACGGATACCACTTTGAGATTATGTACAACTGCATGGAATTGGATTTTAGCAGCAAAAGATGGATTTCATATGCATGTATGTTTGCCCCAGAAAATTAGGAAAAACTAAAATAAATATTTACAGTTTTTACAAGAAATGGCAACATGTTGGATGACGATTGCTCAAAGACAAATGGGAATTTTTGAGCGTGGTGATGCCTTACAATGTCCATTATCTGTTGAAACTTGTGAAAAACAAGATTCTCCGTACATTTTACCTCATGCTGTTTGGCTTAACGTAAGCCATTTAATTCCGAAATATAATTCTAATTCTACAGTACTCCCTTTTTTAGTTTTTAACTGAACGAATTTGCTTGGCTAAATACTGTAATCAAGAACAACTGGATTTATTTGAGCTTATGTTTGTACAAACTTTATCTTCAAATATCGGAGATAAACAAGGACAACTAAATTCCTTTTTTCAACATTTAACATTAATGCCAACATATGCTTCATCTTCTGTAACAATGACTCGATCAATTGAAGCTGTAGGACTTCGATTTCGGCTTTTGGCATCTGTGCTAGACATGATTCAAACTGATTCTTCTGCAAATAAATTTTCAAAACATTTGTTAAGGCAACGTGTTTATGCAACTGCTTTTGACTTTTTTACCCTTGCCCCTCAAACTCCAATTCAATCCATGGCACAAATTCGAAATGACTTGCATCAACTTATTCACTTTTGGAAAACATTGTATGCTGATTCAAAATACATTACAAAAGAATGTTATCACAGTAATGGTAAGCCTAAAATAAATGTTTGAAATAAAATTTATAACATTACTTCAGATTTGGAATTGCATTTAAATAGTGTTCATCCATTATTAGCAAATAATAGTGAACCCCGAATAACCCAAACTTGGCATGGTTCTTCTTATGTGAATACTTGGGCAAATACAATATCAATTATTGCGGCACAATCACGAAATCAAACATTACGATCTCGTCCAGCTGATCAAGTAAATCGAGATATTGAACGTCAAGTTAAAAATTGTTTACGGCGTCGTCAGCTTCTTCTTTTACTTGTTGGATCTGAAATTGAAAGATTAGATGCATGGTTGAATTGTACAACAGAAAATCCAACAGAAGAAAAGCTAACAATTGAAAAATGGATGAAATCAACATTTGGTGAAACTCGATCTGATGTTAAATCAATGAGAGATATCACAAAATTTGCATGGGAAATTTCAACTCAAATGGCTGTATACTTTGGAGCTCGATTCCGTCCTTATCCGGGTGTTCGAAAAGCATTACAAGATTTAATTCGAGCTTATCCTGAACAAGTTTCACATCTTCCGGATGCATTACAGTATTTCTTAGGAGATTTTACAACCAATTATGATAGCTTTGATGTATGGGCCCAAAATAATTTTGTATTTTAACTTTTAATTTTTAGATGAGCCATTTATTTACATGGGCAAGATGTTCACCTGTTATGGCACTTTCATTATTATTTCCAAAAATGTATGGACAACATCCTATTATCATACAGTATGCCGTTCGAGTTCTAAGATCTTATCCTGCAAATGTTTTATTGATATACATTCAACAAATTGTTCAAGCAATGCGTTATGATACAATGGGATATATTTCTGAATTAATTTTATGGCTTGCAAATCATTCACAATTACTTGCTCATCAACTTCTTTGGAATATGAGAGCAAATATGTATACAGATGAAGAATCAAAAGTTGAAGATCCTGTTCTTCATGTTCCTTTAAAAAATTTATCTGAAAAGGTTTTGCTTTTGAAGTTTTTAAAAAATGATTATAATTATGCGTTTTAGATTATTAAACAATTAGAAGGTGCTGCTCGTAGATTTTATGCTGCTGAATTTGATCTTTTCCATGAAATTACAAAAATTAGTGGGATTATTAAACCTTTTCCAAAAGGTGAAGCTCGAAAAAAGGCATGCTTAGCAGAATTTTCAAAAGTTAATTTGAAATGTATTGGATATTTACCATCAAATCCTGAATCAATTCTTCTTCACATTGATCATTCAAGTGCTACCCCAATGCAAAGTGCTGCAAAGGCGCCTTTTCTTGCTCGATTCAAAGTTCGAAAGGGTACTGTAAATGAAGTTGAACAATTGGCGCTAACATTTTATCAAGATAATGATATGAGCGAAGAAAAAGTAAAATCTGAAATTCGTAAACTTTCACGAGTTGAAAGTGATTTGGGATGGAAAGCTGCAATTTTTAAAGTTGGAGATGATGTTCGACAAGATATGCTGGCTTTACAATTAATGCAATTAATGAAAAATATTTGTGATTCATTGAATATTGATGTTTGCTTCTTTCCATATCATGTTGTTGCAACAAGTCCAGGATGTGGAGTTATTGAATGTGTACCAGATTCAAAATCACGTGATCAACTTGGTCGTCAAACTGACTATACTTTATACGAATATTTTACAACAACATATGGTGATGAAACAAGTGAAGGCTTTCAAACAGCTCGTCGAAATTTTGTTAAATCTATGGCTGCTTATAGTGTTTTTAGTTTTCTTTTACAAATTAAAGATCGACATAATGGAAATATTATGATTAATAAACATGGCCATATCATTCATATTGGTTTGTTTCAGTCTTGTACATCTTTTTGAAAATTATTAATTTTTAGATTTTGGTTTCATGTTTGAAAGTAGTCCAGGTGGTAATCTTGGTTTTGAACCTGATTTTAAATTATCGCAAGAAATGATTGCCATTTTGGGAGGTTCTCCAGATGCTGCTCCATTTAAACAATTTTCTACTCTTGTTGTTCAAACATATCTTGCTATTAGACCACATTGGGAGGTAAATTTTACCAACATTTATAAATTCATAACTAATTCAAAATTTTAGTCTTTCCTATCATTGGTTCATCTCATGCTTGATACAAAATTACCTTGCTTCAGAGGAAAAACAATTCAACTTTTTCGTACTCGTTTTGCTCCAGAAATGACTGAAAGACTTGCAGCAAATTATATGTTTGGAGTTGTAAATAATTGTTATAACAATTATCGAAGTAAAATGTATGATCAAATACAGTACTTCCAAAATGAAATTCCGTATTAATAAAAAGATGGTATAAAAAGAACTTTCAACTCTTACTTTTCTTGATGACATAATATTTATTAACAGATTTTTATTATTCTAGTCTCTTATTTATTTTTGTATTTGCTTTGTATTACAATTTATATTATTTCTTTCGTAAATTTATAGTGATGACATTCCAAGAGTTTTAATAAATATTTTTATTTAAAAATTTCAAAATGCCAAAAATTGGCACGATTTTAAAATACAACGTTTTGAATTTAAATATTACTGTAAGCATATTTAAATTACAAAAAATAATAAGTCATAGTATTTATCTTTAAAAAATATTTTCAAGATAAGATAATCTGTGCTCACAAGTGAATACTTTGCTTTTGGCTGTAACAAAAATGTTCTAATTTTAAGAAATATAAATGATATAAAATGGCATGCCAAAAACTCAGTCAATCTTTGCCTTCTTTATACTACTCGTTGATGTCATAGTTTCTTCCTTTAAAACTCAAAGGAAGAAACTATGAGTGTTGTTGTTTTCAGTTAACTTATTGGGTGACGCAGGCAGTGTGCAGACTCATCAGCTGTTTCTCCATTAAAAGAACCTTAACGACATTTTTTAAAGTCTATTTTTAATAACATTTTATAAATAATTATTTTTTTAAATATCTCTACATGGGACAAAATACATCAAAAAATCCGTTAGCTGCGTCAATTTTAATTGATTACGATGAATTATTAGATCTTATAAATGAAATAAACCAAAAGTAAGTTTTTTAAATCATGAAAAAAATTAAATGCGCTATATTTTTTAGATGCTTAGAAACAGCTGGAACCAATCCAAATGATAAATATTTATGTTTTGCAATTAAAAAAGGTACAACAGAAACATTTTTATGGAAAGCAACTGTACGAATATGCTGTTTTACAAAGGTTAGCGGAAAATCATGTTCAGTTTCTAAATTATTATACCAGATTATTTAAAGTCATCCAATAAATTATATTTAATGACTTTAGGTTTTGTCTGATACAAATCAAAATCCCAAAACAATTTCTGGTCGGACATTTACACTTCGGCAATTTCTTCGTCTTTATCAAGCAATTAAACCACTTATTGAAGCAGCGAATGAAGGTTCAAATTTAAATGAAATGTTTGAATGCCAAGATTTAATGTCAACTTCTATTTTTCAAGACAGGTGATATTTTAATATTTATGTATGCTAAACGATAATATATTTTTAGTTGTACAAATGAAGGTGAATGTATTGTTTGCTTGGAACGTGAACCAGATACTGTAAATCCTTTTCGATATCGTTTCAGTCATTTTTTTTTATTCATTTTTTAGGTATTACCCTGTTCCCATGCATATTGCAAAAAATGCCTTGATGATATTAGACGTCATAATCAAAAATGTCCTTTATGCCGTGTTGGCTCTACTGCTGAAGATGAAGAATGGATTGTACCAAAAATGCCTGAATCAAATACAATCAAAGATTACGTTGCAGCATTATCAAGACCTGCAGTTTCACAATCATTCTCAGATGACTAAATTATATATGTATAAAAAGCCAGCATTTATGACAACCTTTACTCTCAATTAAACGGGTGCTAAAAAAACTCATGAAAAAATAGAATTTAGATATTATCTTTTTCCACGCAACAACATTTTTTTTTAAAGCATTTACACTATATTTTTTTAAATTATCTCTCTAAAATTATTGCGAAAAGTATATTTGTTTTGTTGCTGTTTTTTGTTTTGTATTTAAATATTTTCACATAAAATAGTATTTATATTTTTGTTTGAAAAGTTCTTTTTATTTACTTCAAAGAAAAAGACCCAACATTAAAGCTGAAAGAATAAGAAAAAAAAAGTAAAGGTTTTTGGCCAAACGCGTACACGCCGCACAGTCTTACCTTTCTTTTTTTGTGAACGCACGTGTTCTTCTCAGGAAAATAACAATCATTCTGTTTTACATTTTTTTATTCACAAAAATTTGAAAGTGATCTTTAAAGCTAACAACATATTCAACTCTAATTTTACATTGATTATTACGATGCCCTGGTGTTAGAAACTAAGTAAGTATTTTTACTTTTTCATTAAAAATAACACATTATTTCAAGCATTATTGCTCTTTTACTTTTAACAACAATTTTTGCCATCTGTTTACTTCAGCCTTTTTTTCGCTTTTTATAATGCTATTTAGCTTTCTTTAACTTTTCGATTAAAAATTATATAAGCATTTATTTTTGTTTGAAAGAGCCAAGATATAAATATAGTTTTCCTTGAGGTTATTATTAAGCTTAAAATTTTTTTTCTTAATAAAACTTGCGCAACAGTTTTGTTTCTTCTTTTTTTATTTACACAGTTCATACGCTGGTATGAAAGAGAGAATTTCGATTAACAAGTATTTAAACTTTACCTCATATAATAGCTTCTTTGCTTTTGCTACTTTTTTATGTTTGTCTGAGACATTTTTCCCTACAAACTTCCTATTGGTTACATTTTAATGACATACTTTTTGTTATCTTTTCAGATTCTATTTTAAACACAACATCATTCTATTCTCTTTTTGTGCTGGATATATTTCGATTCAACGTGAAAATGGATGGATGGGCACATCAATCGGTCGATAATCCATCTTACAGCAATTCTGCTGCATATGATCATATGTGAGTCACCACTTTTTTTTACGTGTGTTTGAGCTTGGTGTTTGTATTTCTCGTCATCGACGATCACGGTTCTTTTGATGGGGCGTTTCCTCAAAATGCCTCGTCGATGATGTATGCGGAATGTCGCATATTTTTTTTGCATTTTTTATTCAAAGCGTACGGTTAGCTTGATCTTTTTTCTTATCTCATAAACTTATTGATTTAGAACGTCTTATCGCTGCTCTATAATTTTTTTTTGCTTTGACTGTTTGTTTTTCCATTTTTGTGCATGACCACAATTTCCTTACTCCTTTTTTAACAAACAATTTTTTTTCTTTCAACAATAAAGTTTAAAATTATTTTTTTCGTATAGTTTAACGAATGCGTTCTAAAACAGTAGAACTCTGATTAGATTTTTATCTCAGCTAAGCCCTTTTTTTGACATTAAATCTTTTTTTTTAAATTTGAACTGATTCGTTTTCCTATTTACATATAAAAATGCGGTTTAAAGATAAAAAATGTCACATTATTTTTTATAGGTGAATTTCATAACACTTTTGTAGCTTTTTTTATGTCTGAAAATGCTTTTTACAAATGGGCATCTTTTTTTACTTTACTGAGCACATTAATAAGCACTTAAAAAATGACTAAAAGCATTAGGCGGCGCATTGTGTGACTTGTTTCCTTTCAATATACGTCATAAATGTTACCTTTTAAGTTCCTTTTTGTTAAAAGTAAAAAATTTATTTCATTTTTTTCAGTAACAATTTATCGCCTTCAGTAATGTCAGATGCTGCTTTGACTCCTGCAACAGCTTCTACCGAGCCTTCGGCTCACACCGGACCTAATATGGTAGATTTTTATATTGGTCTTGGATTAGCTGTTAGCTCTTCTCTTTTTATTGGCTCCTCATTTATTATCAAAAAGAAAGCTCTTATAAAATTGGCAAATACAACGGATATTACAAAACGAGCTTCAGAAGGAGGATATGGATATTTAAAAGAATGGCTCTGGTGGATGGGTGTAATAACAAGTATTTCCTTTATTTTTAAATTAATTTCAAGTTTTAATGAATTTTAATTTTAGTGGGTGTTGGTGAAGCATGCAATTTCGCTGCCTATGCATTTGCGCCAGCTAGTTTGGTTACCCCTCTTGGAGCACTGAGTGTACTCGTTACGTAAGTTTTTTATTTGATCTTATTTTAATTCTTTGATTTTTTTAGCGCAATTTTGTCTTCTCGTTTGCTTAAAGAAAGGCTTAACCTGCTGGGAAAAATAGGATGTGCGGTTTGTTTGCTTGGTTCAACGTCAATTGTAATTCATTCTCCAAAGGAAGAAGAAGTATCTTCTATGGCAGATTTGGCATTAAAGATGAAAGATGCTGGTATTTTTTTATGTTTTTTGAATTATTATCTTACACTTTGAAATTTAGTCTTTATTCTATATGTTATTTCTGTTATTGTGGTTACTTTTGCAATTGTAATTTATGTGGCACCACGATATGGGCGTTCAAATATTCTGGTTTACATATCTGTTTGTTCACTTATTGGGTCATTATCTGTCATTTCTGTCAAAGGTCTTGGTCTTGCTATTAAAGAAACGATTATGGGTTCTCAACAATTTACGAATATGCTTACATGGTTTTGGTTACTGTCTGTCATTGCTTGTGTGTCGGTACAATTGGTAAGTTTATTTATTTTTGTTTAATAATAGCATATTAACCTTTAGCGTTTACATTTTTAAAACTAGTCAAAAAGTAAACAAGCGGGTTTTGAAATTGTATTCTGAAAAAAATCAGTTTTATTGACTCTTTTTGTAAACAAAAAACTTGAGAATGAGAATTTCATGGGGTAAGATTTACAGTTTTTCATTTTTGAAATTTTTTCAGATTTATCTCAACAAATCTTTGGATATTTATAACACATCTATGGTTACACCTATTTATTATGTGTTCTTTACTACTTTCGTAATTTTGGCAAGTGGAATTTTGTACAAAGAATGGTCCTGTCTTGGTGCAAGTGACGTCATCGGCAATGTCATTGGTTTTCTAACAACAATTATTGGAATTTTTCAAATGCAACTTTTCCGTCATGTTGATATTTCACTTAGACCTGATTTTTTTCCGAGAAAGTGAGTAAAGCAAATAAAAATATGTATCATAGGAAATATCTTGATGTATTAATGGGTTTTTACAGTGGCAAAACAATAGTTAAAATGGGTATTTTCTGAGTACGACATCTTTTAGGTAGTTATAAAATCTAATGATCTGTGAGGTACGGTATTTTAGTTTGCATTTTTGTGCATAAGAGAAATTTTATTATTGATTTTTATTTCAAAATACAAATTATAAGTTGTTAATCATTTTAAAAATATTTTGCTAATTTAAATTTGTTAAAACAGACAACACTTACTTTGATAAAAATCACGTAATCAAATCTGCAGATTCTTTATTTTAGCTTCCGAAAACTGAACATAAAATTTTCAATATAAATTTAACAAAAATAATTTTAAAATATTAATAATATAAAAAAGACAAGCTAGCTTGTTTTCTAATAATATTTGAGGAAGATACGGTCATGAGCACTAAAATATTTAAAATTTCAGCTTTGTTAAAAAAATTTAACATAATTCTAATGCATTAGATATTTTTTTAAAACGTTTTTCGATTTATGCATCTGTTTAATCATCATTTTTAAATGATTCCAAAATTTTAGTCATGGCAATTTACGTCATGTTGAACTCGCAAACAGTGCAACATCATTGGTAAATCCTGAAAACGGTGGAAGAAATAATCATGCATACAGTAATGGAACAGCATGGCATGGTGGAAACAGTTCATCGTCGGATAACGAAAATCCACGAACCGATCGAGCAGGAAATGTTTTATACACTTAAAAAATAATTATGCTCACAAATGTAAAAACTCGGGGTCTTTTATCTTAAATCCACTTTTTTAGAAAACGGGTAGCTTTTTTAGTAAAAAAATTTCTGTTAAATGATTTATTTTTTATATAGTACTTTGTATTTCGTTTACTTTTGTTTTGTTGACAATTCTAATTTTGGGTGTTTCATATTTTGAGCCTGTGTGCCATTTTTTCACTGATTAAAAAATTAGTGTGAAAACTCGAGAGAAATCTAATAAAGAAAACATAATAGCATCTATATGTTGTAAACACATATATTTTTCTCTTAAAAATGCCTCAAGGCTTAAATGGATATGTTAGCTTCTGTTTATCGGGTAAGCATAAACTTTTTTTTACTTAATAGGAAAGATTTTTGTGAAAAAAAAGAAGATGAAGGATGAAAAAACGGAGCATAAACATTGCCCCAAAGAGTTTTTTTACAAGTTGAGACGACGCGTGTCATTGCTGCATTATGCAACTTTCACGCACCGCAAGAGTTGTCAACGTGGTTGTCGCTGACGGCAGTTTTTACTTCCAATGATGTTCAACCAAATTTTCAATGCCATCGGCAGTGGTGTGCTCTACTTGCCTTTTTTAGATGAGCTCCCATTTTTTTGTTGTTGTTGTAATGCAGAAGCCGTTGTAAGCTTAGTGTGTCTGTGTGTAAAAAGAACTCACGGAGTTTTTTTTCTCAAGTAGAATGAAAAAGGAGGAGGTTAGCTTCTACCCTTACTAATAGTAGCTTGCTATTTTATGCCTGTGGCATCCATGCACATTTAGATGAAAAAGAATCCCACTAAATTGAGAAAAGTCAGCTTTGAAATCATTGGTTATCTATCTATTCCTTTTTTTAACTTTTATTTCTGCAAGCAACAAAAGTTATAAAGCTTTCGTTTTTCAATAATTTTTGTTTTTCGAAAAAAAATAAAGAAAGAAGTTGGTTTTATTTTCTCATAGTGTTGTGAATAAATACTAATTCAATTTTTTTGAAGTTATCCAGATGCTTTTTTGAACAATAAAAATTTGTTAGTTTTATGGAGCTTTAAAAGTTTAAACATATGTTTCAAAAGAAGAAGAGGAAAGAAAGAATTGTCTATTAAAGATTATTTGGCACATTGTTTTGGTGGAGCTTGTTTTTTCAATTGCCAAAAAATGTTTGTTTTTGACTTCTTCTTCCTTTACTAAAAAAAAGTTATTTGCGAATAAAAAGTGTCCCTTGATAATTGTAATAGAAATAAATTAATTTACCATAAAATAATAATTTGATTGCCCTTTTATTATTAATAATTTATGTTTTGAAAAGAAAGAAAAAAACGTATATTCATTTGTTATCTTCTCTCTGGATAGTTCAATATTAATATTTTCTTGACTTGTCGGTGTACTTGAGTGATTTAAGTGCACTCTTCTTCTATTTTCTTTAAAGAGAAGCGCGAGACCCGTGGAAAATTTTTCTCCTTGTTAGCCTCCTAAACAAAAGCATTTACACAATCCATCTTCATTGTAAAAAAAGAGAAAAAGAAGAAGCGAAAGACAAAACAACAACATTTTTTCTTTGTAGGTGAATGCAATGCTCTATTGTTTCCTGCAATCAGCTTTTAAACGAAATTATTGCTTATTAAAATAAAATATATTTTGCTTCTAAATTACTGTAGAAATCGCTCCATTAAATATTCAATGATTAAACTGCCGTAGAATTTTTATTGCTTCTTTTATATTGTTCTATTCTTCTTCTTCGCTTCTTCAACTGTTTTTTCTTCTTCAAGAAAAACAACTTTTTTGGTAGTGCATGCATTGGACGCGCACTTATTTTTGCCGTATATGGGCGCGAGATGCTCAAGACGAAGATCAAATCCATCGCAGACACAATTAACTGATTTTTCATTAGTTCGATCTATTGGACGAGGAGCATTTGGAAAGGTATTTAACATTTTGAAAAATATTTTGAAATTAATACCGTAATTATTTTTGCAGGTTTGTATTGTCTTGCATCGTGACATGAAAAAGCATTATGCATTGAAATACATGGCTAAACGAAGACTTATACAAAAGTCCGTAGCTTATAATGTTTTACGTGAATTAGAAGTTCTTCAAGAATTAAGTCATCCATTTATTGTTAATTTATGGTTTACCTTTCAGGTATAAAAAGTTTTCCTAAATTTTTAAAAATTCACAGCAAACAATCGTTTCAGGATGAATGCTATCTCTACATGGTTAGCGACCTATTACTTGGAGGAGATTTACGATTTCATTTGAATGATCAGGGTCGTTTTAGTGAAGTTCGTACAAAATTATATTTATGTGAAATTGCACTTGCAATTGATTATTTGCATGGAAAATCTATTATCCATCGAGATATTAAACCTGAAAATATTTTACTTGATGATCAAGGGCATGCTCATTTAACAGATTTTAATTTAGCAACAAAATTAGAAAAAAATTCTCTCGCAACTTCTTTTTCTGGTACACGACCGTATATGGCACCAGAAATTTTGAGGACGTCAATGGGAGAAATACCTGGGTATGATGAAAGAGTAGATTGGTGGTCATTGGGTGTTTGCCTGTATGAATTTCTTCGTGGAAGACGTCCCTTTGAATGCCATGCTTCTTGTTCAACTCCTCAAGTACTGTATCTTTGAAACACAATTTCTTAAAAAATAAAAAATTTTCAGGTTCTTCATATGATTAGCGAAAATACCCTTGCCCTTCCCGCTCAGTGGTCATCAGATCTCATTGCATTTACCGGTTTCATGCTTAACGCAGATCCAAATAGAAGGTTATCAAGTTTAAAAGATTTAAAAAGTCATGAGTATATGCAACGAGTTGATTTTGAAATTGTTTTAGCAAGGTAAGAAAAAGACAAACAACATTAAAATGTTAACATATTACTGTAGCCTAAATAAATATTTCAGAAAATCAGCTCCTGTATTTCTTCCAAAAAATGATAAATTAAATTGTGATCCAACTTATGAGCTTGAAGAGCGAATAGTTGAATCAAGTCCTTTACATCGGCACCATCGTCGGCATAATCAAAGACACGGAGGAGAAAATGAAGAAATGGAAACTCTTATTCGTGATATCACTAGTTCTTTCAAACCTTACAATCGATTTAAATTCGAAAGTAATCAACCTTACATACCAGTTCAAGTAAGATTTTATTATCATAACGATTAAATTTTTCCAAAAAAAAGTTTTTTTAGACAGGTGTAAATATAAATTCAGATGGATTTGTTTAATGTTCAAATATCAAAAGCGCCTTTTATTCATATCATTGTTTGTCTTTTTAAAAAATGACTGCCAAAATTAATACAAAAAACCAGCTCATAATTTTTCTTTGCAAAAAAAGAAATACAATAAAATTTAAAATATATAAATATAAATGTTATATCTTTAAATTGTAACATTTTTGTTAATGTAGATAAGTTACAAAAAACTGACTTAAATTATTACACGGTTAAGGCACGAAATAATGTTTCAAGGAATGCAACTTAGCGTTCATCAGGAGGACGATCATCACGACGTTCAGTTGAAAATTGATATCCTGCCATTTCCATAATTGACTTATCAGGATTTTCGTCCCAATTGCCTGGGAGTGGTACTGTACCTTTTTGTTCTGCAGCTCTTTTAATACGCATTTTTTGTTTTTGTTGTTCAACCAAAATATTGTCATCAGCACATCCCCAAACCTTAAAAACCATACATCAACCTCTTTAAAAAAATGATACAATGTTTTTTAAAACAATAAAAGATATATATTTAAAGAACTCACTTCAAGCGTATTGACATCACTCATATCATCATTTACAGAAAAATGTCTGCCAAACATTATTCCAAAAACACTTGAACGAAGTTTGAAATTACAGTAAATCATTTCATTTCCATCAATACGCTTAAATTCAGGCAAAATTTGAACAAGTAAAGAGTTATTTCCACCAAATTTTTTTGTTGAATGTCGCCATTCTTCATCATTTGCAATTACAGTAACCGAATGATCGACTTTACGAAAAATTACTACAGTAGGACCTTTATAATGAAATGTTGTAGCTTCAAATCGATTCATACTAATTCCTTGATGTTCACTACTGTATAATAATGTCCATGAATCGGCACTTGATTCTTTCGTATCCTGAAAATTCAAAGATAAAGAAAAAGCACAATAATAAAAATATTAATTTACCGAACGATTATGAGGAAAGTAAATTGTTCGAGGAAGCATTCCTTGAAGAACGTACATTTGATCAGGTGTTAATATATCAGATTTGTATTTGTTAAGTACATGTTGACGATCATAAAAAGCATCAAATACTTTTTCTCGAATAGATGAACATAAACCAGGACAATTTGAATTTTTCCATGATATAACATTTTCATATGAAGAGCCATCAGAAGTCTAAAGAAGATAAAAACTTAAATGAACAATAACGCATAAAAATACCATATCTTCCATCAATGAATTCAAGAATTTATCATTTTCATTAGGTTGTTGTATGCCAGCACAATCAAAACAAACCTTCAAAAGTTCTTCAACGGGTTGAATAATTTTAACATAAATATCAGTAGAAGTTCCAACAAGGCCTTGACAATGTTTACCAAATTGAGAAACTGTCATTGGAGATAAAGTTTCATCATCATCACTAAGATATTTGAATAACGGAAGAGCTAAATCTCCAAGTTTATACTAAAAAAATTAATAAGTAAAAACAGTTATATAAAATTAAAACAAACTTTTAATTGTGGAAGACTAACAGTATCTCCACCATCACTGATAGCCAAAAAGATTTGTTTCACAACATCACTGGGACCATCTTCATGTCGGTGATGTCTATGATGTTGATGATGTGATTCATGTGAAGTTGAAGCATGAGATGATTTATTATTACCCATAATCAAAAAATTACTAACGATAGAACGTGGTGGATAAATATATTCAATGATAGAAACTGTTCTTCAGTCTTTACAAAAGAATTCAATTATCATAAGCTTCCAAAAACTGTTTTTCCCAAAAAAAAGTATTATCAGACTTCAATTTCCAACAATGTCCGGGCGTGTTGCTTACTGAGGCAGCCGATGAGGCCCCTAAAATAAAAGCAACGTTATTCGAGTTTGAAGTATAAAATACATGTAGTTTTTGGTGGTAAAAGAAAAGCGATAAATGCACGATTTTTTATTTAAATAAATAAATTTTAAATTTTGTGATTTCAAACAGTAAATTATGTTTATCATAGTTATAAAAAACAGCTACAAAAATACTATAACTTTTTATTGAAAAAAGTAATACTTTGTGTAAATATTCTTGCAACGAAACTGCATCTAAAGGACATGGAATTTTTAGCATTTCTTTCTGTTGCTGTTGCAATAATCTCATCATCATTGCAAGCCTGCTTTACTCTTTGTAATTACGTTAATCTTCTAAACTAAATTTTGTTATAATTTCAGGATAATCTTTCACCATGTTTATGCCCAATGCTGAAATGAAGAACGCTATGGAACGTGAAATGGCTCTTAAAGCTCAATATGATCTTCAGCAATTTGTTTTCTTTGGTGTTGCTATTGAAATTGGTACGTTGATCCTTTTTTAATCCTTCAAATACTAATAACCAATATTTTCAGCAGTCTTTGTTGGAAAATATTTCAAATTCGGTGGCTTGCTTTAAATTCTATTTCCTTTTGATTAGAAGTAGTTGTTATGTTTTTTTATTCTTACTAATGTTATTGTAACAATAAAGCCGGACTTCTTTTACTTTTTCCTTTGTTGTATTTTAAAGCAGTTGCATTAACTGTTGTTTATATCTCTTCTTTTTTTGTATTGTTATGTTTCAATTATTTTAAAGATTATAGGTAGACATCACTAGCATGGAATCTTCAGATCCTAATTTTAACCGTTTTCTTCACCAGCTTCAAGCTGAATCCCAACGTCAAAAGTTTGCTGAACAGGTTAGTAAACTTTTGATCAATTTTCTAGTTTAATTTTTCAACTTTTAGGTCCACACTTTGACCAATCGCTGCTGGGATGTCTGTTTCACTGATTACCGTCCACCAAGCAAGCTTGATAGCAAAACTCAAACATGCCTTTCAAATTGTGTTAATCGAATGGTTGATGCTTCAAATTTTATGGTTGAACATTTACAAAAGATGGATAAAAATAATCTTGTTTGAAATTTTTGATAGTTATTGTTAGAATGAATATTTTTGAATGATGATTTACTCTTTTCTTTTTTTGGTTTAATAAATATTGTTTTTGTTAAAAATTGTATAGCTATTTTTGTTTTGCCGTAATCAATCGGTTTATGCATATTTTAATACGACACTATTTACTTTAAGCATTTTAAAATTAAGAATCATGTTTGCGACCTTTGGAATCAATGCTGGTTTTGAGTTTATGCACTTTCCTCGTTTAGCTGCTCGACGTCCACATAACGGTAGTCGAACAAATGTCAATGAAGTACATCAACGTTGCATGTTTTATCACAAAACATTTTCAAAATTTAATGAATCGGAGCTCAACGTGATTTTCAGCAGTAAGCTTTATGATTTCAGAATAAATATCTATATAATTGACTTTCTGAAAAAATCGACGAAGGGTGATCCACCAAAAATTTCAAAATCGTTTTAGAGAACTTTAATTTGGCTCAAATATTTTCTTTATTTCTTGTACCACGGCATTTGTGTGCTGTTATGTCGCCCTCGCCTTAGTTCTAACCCCTACCTTTGACCCATTTTCGGCCCGGTCTATGGTCTATTTGTTGGTATGAACGATATTTCGAAATGCGTTGCGTTTGTTGGAACAATAACTAATTCTATGGTCTATTTATTGGTAAGAACGAAATTTTCGATTTCGAAATGCGTTTGAAAAAATCGAAATTTTAACAGTTCTCGACCTCAAGACGCTCGTTTGAACAAAAACAAAGTTCATCATTGGATTCCCCGAGGTCGATTTGCTATATAAGCTCAAAATTAGCGCGATTAGACGAAAAAAATTTACCGGGCAAATTAATTATACTAAACGTTTAAATTTATGAATTGCTCGTGCATTGTTCAGCTGGTGAACTAAAGAATAAGAAAGCAGTAGAAATTTTTTTGTCCAAACTTTTTTCAAAGTTTCTTAATTTTGTTTTACATAAGTTTTTCAAAAGAAATATTTTTCGTCTAATTTTTTAAATAATAATTATTATTCGGCAGCTTTTTGTAATAAAATAGTAATTTTAACGCCAAAGCTGAGAAAGTTGTAAATGGATAGTTATGTAAAATTGATTATCACAATACAGAAACAAAAGCTTTTCCCTCGAATTTTACTGTCATAATTTTTAGCAAGTTGGAAATGCAAGCTAATATTTTACTTTTGCTTGATCAGATATATTCGCGTACGAATGATGCAAAAGTTTCTTTTTATACTTTGTTGGAAAGGAGCATAGACCTAGGCAAAAGTGTGGAAAAAATAAAATTATTGCATCATTCTTACGAGCTTATGTTAAATAGAATGGGTGTGTTATAAACTAGTCAAAATAGTGCTCGATTATAAATTCTGCATCGTTTTCTTCAAATTTCTCATTTTAATAGTTTCATTCTTTTTTAAAGATGCTTTTAGAATTTTTCGAGTACTTGAACCCCGCTTTCGGTGTTAAACGTAGCAATGTTTTTTTTTCAGAGAAATGTCTACAAAACCTTCAGCAGTTTTATTAGTAAAAGATCGTTGCTTGTTATCTTCAAAAGGATTTCAAGATGGTCAATATAAAAGCATCAATTTGAATCATCATAAAAAATGTGATGGAAATATTAAAGTTTTGCCAAATGGAATCATTTCAAAAGATATTCCAAAAAGTAATGGTAAAAACAAAATAAAGGTGGCAGTCCTTTTTCGTATGCCAAAAATTACATAGAAAAAATTTTCCTACGAAAAATGTCTTATCATATTATTGTTTTGTTTTTTGGGACTGCAACTTTTACTGACAAATGATAGGTTTTGTTGATTATAATTCTTCATCGGGAAAGAATTCTTCAAATTTATGGAAGAAAAACGTGATCCCAAAATCATATTTGAAATCAAACATTCAAGAATGCAATCAAAAAAAAGAAGAAAATAAATGGCAAAAGAAGAGTGAAATGAATAAAAGCACCTTATCCCTTCATATTGCAGCATATGAAAATGAGGTCGAAAGTCAAAATTTTGGTACTTCATTGGGAAATGAAATTGATCAAGTAAATTATTTTAATTGTTTGAACCAGTACAAGCAATGATTTTTACAGCAAACATTTGCAAGTAAAACTTTGAAGAATGCATTTGATTTTCCTCGACAATTTCAAGAATCAATGAAGCCAAAAATGATGCAATTTAAAACATCACAAAAATTAATGAATTTTAAAGCAAGGGGTGGGTGAAAATCAAAAATTAAAACAATTATTAAGACTAATGAATTCTAAACACAGTAAAGCCGCGCGAAACGACCTTAAAATTTTTTTAGCCCACTCGCGCTCTAATTTTGAGCCTATATAGCAAATCGACCCCGGGGAATCCAATGATGAACTCTGTTTTTGTTTAAACGATCTTTTTGAGGTCGAAAACTGTCAAAATTTCGGTTTTTTCAAAAAAGTCACGAAACGCATTTCGAAATCGAAAATTTCGTTCATATCAATTAATAGACCATAGAATAAGTTATTATTACAGCAAAAAATCAGGGATTCTTGACCCATAAGGGTACAACATGCCGAATTGCAGCTCTCAAAAACGATTTTGAAATTTTGGTCACATTGTCTCGTATTAGTTTTGCTCGATTTTTTTAAGAAAGTCATACTCACATTCTTTTCTATTTTTAGGTGCATTTACATCAAAAGGTAAACTAAAGCAAAAAACAATTTTTGTACCAATTGATAGTAATACTAATCTCATCCTTTCTCGTACTGGAAATCTTCGTATGTTTTGTTAAAGAAATATGCAATTTTTAAAAAATTATCTCTTAAGATATTCAACAACGAGGTTTTCGCACTCGTAGCTTTCCTCAAGGATTTGGGAAGCGGGCTACATCTGAACCAGATGAGCCAAAACTACCATTTCAAAGTGTGATGGATGCTTTCAGAATGAGAAGCAGTAAAGTACTGTGTTATAAATTATAATGATGTTTATTCATTGCCATGTCCTTCTTTAGGGTGAAGATGAAAAAGTTGATACCGAACAATATCAATCATTTCAACAAGAAATGAAGAAACTTTCTGAAACAGAACAAAAACCATTTCAAAATGGTTTCATCAAGGGAATATTAACCAAACAAGGAACAACATCTCAATCACTTCCCCGTAAAAAACCATCTATTTTAACCCGAATTTACATTTTGGCTCTTGTTGGTATTTTCGTTGGATTTTATACTGGAATTATTCGGGTTCGACTTGGTGATAAACAAATTGGCTCTCTTTTTTTTTCATCACCTCAAGAAGTTAAACCCGAAGATATTACTGTAACATTTGAAGATGTTCGTGGTGTAAGCTAACAGTTTTTTCATTTTCTTTTTTAAAATTTTGTATTCTTAGATGGATGAAGCAAAACAAGAAGTTGAAGAAATTGTAAATTATCTTCGTGATCCTGAGCGTTATAGTCGTCTTGGTGGTCGTTTGCCTAAAGGTGTTTTAATGGTTGGACCTCCTGGTACAGGCAAAACACTTTTGGCCCGGGCAATCGCTGGTGAAGCTCAAGTTCCATTTTTCCATACGTCTGGTTCTGAATTTGATGAAGTGTTGGTTGGTCAAGGTGCTCGTCGTGTTCGTGATCTCTTTGGTGAGATTCTTTGAATTATATTTTTTGCATAAACTTTAAACATTTAGAACGTGCAAAACAACGTGCTCCATGTATTATTTTTATCGATGAAATTGATTCAGTTGGTTCAAAACGTGTTTCAAATAGTATTCATCCATATGCAAATCAAACAATAAATCAACTACTATCAGAAATGGATGGATTTTCAAAGAATGAAGGCGTTATTGTTATTGGTGCTACAAATCGACTTGAAGATTTGGATAAAGCTTTACTTCGTCCTGGTCGTTTTGATGTTCGCGTTACCGTAATCAAGCCAGATCTTATTGGTCGTAAAGATATTTTCCGGTATATTTTTAATCATATTATTATACATGTGTCAATACAATTTTTTAGTCATTATCTTTCCCGGATTGTTCATGAAACTTTAAATCTTGATGTTTTGGCAAAAGGAACTACTGGATTCACTGGTGCTGATATTGAAAATATGGTTAATCAGGCTGCTTTAAAGGCTGCCACTGATAATTGTAATCGTGTTTACATGCATCATTTGGAAGAAGCAAAAGATCGAATTCTTATGGGTCCCGCAAGAGTGAAGGGTCGTTTTCCTGATGAAGAAGCAAATCGAAGTACTGCATTTCATGAAGCTGGACATACTTTAGTTGCATTCCTTACAAAAGATGCCACACCTATTCATAAAGTAACAATTATTCCTCGAGGTGGTTCACTTGGTCATACTGCTTTACTTCCTGATAAAGATTCCTATCAAGTTACTCGTTCTCAATTGCTAGCACAATTGGATGTTATGATGGGTGGAAGAGTTGCTGAAGAACTTGTTTTTGGTCATGATAAAGTAACAACTGGTGCCGCAGATGATCTTAAACGTGCCACTCAACTTGCATTAAATATGGTAAAGCAATTTGGAATGAGTGATAAAGTTGGATTGCGTGATTTCACTGTTGAAGATGAAAACAATTCTCTCGTTAATGTAAATAATTTAAGTCCACAAACCAGTGAAACCATTGATCAAGAGATTAACAAACTCTTGCATGATTCATACTTACGAGCAAAAGAAATTCTTACAAAGCATAAGGTAAAAACAAGTTTAAAACTTTATTTCGATTAATTCTTTGGTCTTTTTTTAAGAAAGAACATCAAGCACTTGCCGATGCACTTATGGAATACGAAACTCTTACCGTTGATGAAGTTCGAACAATTGTTGATGGTGGAAAAATTTTGAAACCTTTACCTCAAAAGAGAGAAGAAAAGAATCTTAATAATGCTCCAACAAAAAAACGTAAAGAAAAAAGAACTGGTATTGTGAAAATTCATGTCACTGATTAGTTCCATCAGTTTCAAATAGAAAAAATTATTAATATATTATTTTTTGATTGCTTATAAAGAATTTTGGTTGTTTTTTTTAATATTGTTTATAAATATTAAAAATTAGATTTTTTAAACCTTATTTTGTACATTACCATTTATGTGTATTCTTATTTGAAATTTTGGGGACATTGTTATTTTTAAAAAATGCGAGATTGGTTTCGGGCTCTTTTTTTGCTGACAAAAGTCTCACTTCTTTGTTCTTTGATTGACGCCACACGTCTGAAAATGTGTGCTGCGCAAAGCTTGTAAAATAATCGCCACAGGGGTAAGAATAACAAGAAAAAGGAGACACCTTTTTAGGTGGTGGCCTGCATAAAAAATATGTTTTATCTCGTTTTTTTTGTTTGATTTAGGTTCCCCCTTGTTTTTTTCTCTCTAAAATTTGATATTAAAAAACATGTTGCATTTTTTAACAAAAATAAATCAATTAGATACGGTCTGTTTCATGTATTAATCATTTTTTTCCAAAAAAATTCATAATTTTACGAATCTTTTTCTCTTCAAACAAAACCATAGTCATTTTTTTTATACTTTTTTTAGCTTTTTTTGAAAGTGATCACTCAAACGCTATATCTCATTTTTCATAAAAAATGAGCCATTACACTCCTCAACAACCACAGAAAAAAAAAGATTTAAAAAAAGTTTCAACAGCTATCTTTTTTTTTCCTTTTTCTTCCACATTTTATATTTAGATCGTATATCAAGTGTTATTTTTCTTTAACGATTCTTATTCTTTAAAAAGCCACATTTGCAAATGTGCATTTGTTGTGATTATATATTTTTTTCTTTAATGGTCAGCCACATTTGCCGGCATGCTGTATTCTTTTTTTACTGTTTTCTTTTTTTTCATAAGCTTATTGTCAGCTGTTTTGTATCATCATCGCCCCACAAAAACTACTAATGTGTTAAACCTCTTTTTGTTTGTTTTTTATTCGTTTAAAGTTTGAAAATGTCAATTTCAATGTTTGCTTCTTTAACTCCCCCTTTTTTTGAATTGTTGCATAAAAAAAGCTGTCATCAAGATGAAAAATAACAAAATTTAGTAGTAGCTTTAGACGTTTTTTTATTCTATCAAAAGATTCAAGAAGAAGAAGAATAAAAAAAGAAGGTAGTAGTAAATTGCAGCATGTGTCAAGAAACATACACATTCAACAAACTTTTTTAAAGCTGTTTTGAAAGAGAAAAAAATATGTTTTTTTATTGTTGCACGATAAAGCGAAAAAAGAGAAAAAATAACTGCATTATTATTTCTTTTTGAATTTTTAGTTTATTGAATTTTTCTCTCTTTTTCTCAAAAACACAGTATTATTCGAATTTAAAGGAATTCTGTAATCATTTTAAAGCACATTTTTCATCAAAAACCGAAGTAAACCTTTTCTTTCTTAGAACGGAAATGTATTATACTTCTATTAAGTCATATCCTATTTAAGAAGAAAATTGTATAGTCTATCATTAACGAAAGCCTTTTTTCTTAACGTATTAAAACCAAACTTTCAAAGCCGATTTCTTCTTCTTTTCTTCTTTTTTTTGTTGTCTCACTTTCTCTTTTCTTTAAAAGGGTGGGTTTATTTATCCTATTGAGAAAAAAAGAAAAGTATTAAAAGCATATTTTTACTGCAAACTTTGTAAATTTTGTATTTTAAGAGTTGCGGCGCAACCTTTTTTTGCGCAGTTTATTTTTATTTTTGCATGGGGTAAGTGTTCGGAGCAGCCACTTTACCGAGGGATTATTTTTTATGGCATATTCATTCCTTTCTTCCTTCTTCTTCTTTTTTTATTCTTTAAAGAAAATTAGTCATCATGAATTTTCTCATATTTATTATTATTCCTTTTAAAAAGCAGAAAAAAATCTGTTTAAAGGAGTTCATTTTTCCTCAAAAATTCTTCGTCTTTTTAAGAGACAGTCTGCGTAAGAATTTCACTTTTCCTTATGAGCCAGGAACAGAAAAAAATAAATTTCCGATTTAGGGCTTCAAGTTTTCAGAGGTTGTTGGCATAGGTCCTTGGATGCCAAAAATAATTTTTTCAGATTTTTTCGTGTCAGGATTCTGGATTTCTGCGATTCAGAAGTCTGAAACTTTGACCGTGAGGAAAAAAATCCAGTTTTGCTTCTTTTTTTATAATTTCCCGGTTGTATAGGTTTTCGACCATGGGGAATCGAATGGCACTCTCGGTTTTTTGAGAAAAAATTTTTTTCGTGCTGAAATCGAAATTTCGATTTTTTGACCTAAAATTTCGGTAGCATAAACCCCGAGGCACAAAGCCGGAGTATCATTTTTTTATAGCCTAATATGTCTACTTTAATGGTAGATGGGTCTTATTTTTGATTTCGATCCGTATGCGGGTCATCCAGCATCAGAAATGAGCCTCACTCCACTTTTTTCCCATATTTTGCCTATTTTCGGCACTAAAAATTTTTTTTAAAAAAAATCTGATAACGCCATCAAATTCTCCATGGTCGATTACATATACTCCCAAAAAATTAGCCAATTTGGAGACATAAAAAAAATCGATGCACGGGCGTGGATTCGAACCTGCGACCGTAAGATTTCAAACACCGGCTTGGTTTGATCGACGTGCGTGCAAGTGAAACTTTTTTTTGTGACAGCCTGTTGAACCAACTGTCGCGGGTTCGAATCCACGCTCGTGCATCGATTTTTTTTATGTCTCCAAATTGGCTAATTTTTTGGGAGTATATGTAATCGACCATGGGGAATTTGATGGTATAATCAGATTTTTTTTAAAAAAAAATTTTAGTGCCGAAAATAGGCAAAATATGGGAAAAAAGTGGAGTGAGGCTCATTTCTGATGCTGGATGACCCGCATACGGATCGAAATCAAAAATAAGACCCATCTACCATTAAAGTAGACATATTAGGCTATAAAAAAATGATACTCCGGCTTTGTGCCTCGGGGTTTATGCTACCGAAATTTTAGGTCAAAAAATCGAAATTTCGATTTCAGCAAGAAAAAAATTTTTTCTCAAAAAACCGAGAGTGCCATTCGATTCCCCATGGTCGAAAACCTATACAACCGGGAAATTATAAAAAAAGAAGCAAAACTGGATTTTTTTCCCCACGGTCAAAGTTTCAGACTTCTGAATCGCAGAAATCCAGAATCCTGACACGAAAAAATCTGATAAAATTATTTTTGGCATCCAAGGACCTATGCCAACAACCTCTGAAAACTTGAAGCCCTAAATCGGAAATTTATTTTTTTCTGTTCCTGGCCTTTCAAATTTTTACGCAGACTGTCTCTTAAAAATCCTCTCTTTCTCTTTTTCATTTTGGCCATTTTGCGTGACTCGCTAACCTCATTTATGATTCGTACTATTATATCGTTTTTCAAACTTCTTTATTTTTGGGGCTGACCTTCATCGAATTCATTTTTAAAAGGCGTTGCAGATTTCATTAACGTTTGAAAAAAAACGTAAAATTTAAAAGTCGTTAAAGGGGTTACTTTGAAAAGACAATCTTAAATTAGCCTAATTTTAAAATTGTGTTGATTTGTGTTAATTTTTGAACTATATTTTTTAGTGTAAAAATAAAACATATTACTTGTTAGTAAGCTAATGCCTTTTTCTCTCTCACTTTGCCCTTTTATCCATATGAGAAGAGGGAAACTTTTTATTATTTTTACACTTGTTTTTTTCTTTTACTTCTTCTTCCTGTTATATGTTCTTCATTAACTTTTAGAGATCCCTTTCAACGAAAAACTTCCGGCATGATTATTCATATATAAAACTTAACTTTAAAATAAAACAACTTTTTGAAAGCTGGATTTATTAAATCCACTAACATCGGATGTGTGACCTTGTGAAAAAGGAAAAAAAATTGGAATTTATTAAATAATATTCCCATTGGACCTCTTACAAATAAACAAACAATACCGTCTGCGCGAAGGACAAAGGATTTGAATAATGAACAAAAAAAGTTTGTAGGATTCCAAATTTGCGAAAAAAAGAGAATGCATTCATTTTCAAATTTGTTTGATTTGCGTGAATGCTTCGTGTTATTGACTATTTTTGGTGGTTGAAGGAGATCTTGTCTTTTTTTCTGAAAAAAAATTAAGATGTTTGATTTCGTTTATCGTTGTTGATTTAAATTTTTTGACATTAATTGGAAAAGCAGCAAATTCTAAAACAACGAAAAACACAATCTCGCACCCACATTTGAACCCTCTCTTTTCTTCTTTTTTTCGACGACGTCTTATTTTTTGACAGTTTCAGAATATTTTTCACGAATCGCGGGTGGTCTTCTGGCAATATACGTTTTCTATTTTTTTGTAAAAATACGTCACCTTTTTTCTTCAAAAACAATAAGAGAAAAAAGCTGTTAAAAGTAATTAAATATAATTTTGGCTAATGTCCAATGAACAATAGCTTCTGCTTTAAGTTTAGATTTGCTAAAACCTGCCGCGATTCTTCTCTCTTTTATTTTATTTAAAAGAAGAAAAAATTGAGGACGCTTTTGTACGCATATATACGGGCGAATGCCTTTCTGTTTTTCTGTTGGTTGCCTTTAAAAATATAGAGTCTTGAATAAACACAATAAAAACCAGGCCCTTTTATTGACGTCCGGTCAACAACCGGCAATTTTGGTGGTTTTGACAGCCTCTAAAAATGTTATATTTTTAAGCATGCTTTTGGCAATGGGATAACATTAAGCTCTTTTTTTTTTCAATATTTGACATTCTAACGAAATAAAGAGGTGTGAATTATTCTGTTTAAACACACATTCAAGATAAAACTTCTAAAAAGATTATTTGCGTGTGATTCTTGCCATCTTGTATTCCATTTTTCTTATTTTGTTTATGAAAAAGTCTTAAATCTATTTGATTTTTAGAGGCTTAATGAATATTCCAGAAGTATTCTCAATTTTAATATTTTTTATTTCCTGTTTCTTTTTTAACGCCATTGAAGCGCTTAAATGTAAATGCACACAAAGCAGCTGGAAAACCGTTTGTGAAAATGGCATTTGTGAAGTTCCCGATGATAACAGTGGTATTTATACACATTTAAATTTCCAAAAAAACCATCCCATATATATTTTTTAGCATGTTTAATGTTGGATCATCCTCTCAGTGGTCGACATTATGCTTGTAGTCAATCTCCTCCATCTGAAGAAGAATGCATTGAAAAAACAACAAAATCTGGGGCATCCGTAAAAGTTTGTTCCTGTGATTCTTCCGATTTTTGTAACTTTAAACAATGGCCTAATGAAGATGATGACATAATTGAAACCCCAGGGCATCATTCATCAATGCTTGATGGGCGTCGTGAGCTTAAACCTCTTAATAATGCTTTCAAAAATTTCCCTTTTCTTACAATTTTCATTATAATTCCTTTTATTTTGCTCAATTCATTTATCATTGCCTTGTAATTATTTGATTTTTGGTTAATAATAAAAAATTTTATTGAAATTAATCTTTTTCTTTTTTGTTTGAACTTTACACGTAAAAGTCCAAAGTTAAGGCGAAGCTCCGGTTCACAAAGGCATAAAATCTTGTAAATTTGTAGCATTTTTCTTCATTTCATCATCCAACGTTTTCGTTCTTTTTCACACTTTGAGGCCATAAAAATGCCTATAAAAATGGCCTTTTCTCGATGGGTCCTATTCATTTCATTAAGACCGCTTCAAACAGGCCTATAATCTTTTTTTTTTGAAAAAAGAGGTCGAAAAAGATAAGAAAGTAAAAAAAGAAGAGAAATTTGATGAAGTGCTGTTTTTAGTGTTTTAAAAAAGTGAAAAAAAGAAAAAATAGAAATATGAATCTTACTGGTTTAAAGTTAATTCTTTTATTTGTAATGCTAGTTTTGCCAATATGCTTTGGGCTTATTCCAATTAAAGTAAGATATTAGTTTTTTTTAAAGAAAAGTTAATTAAAAATTTGTTAAAAATTTAGATTGTAAAACATTTATTTGATCGTCAAAATGAATCATTACTTGGACAAAAAACTAGACATTGGCCATCAATTTTGATATCCCTTTTAACATGTTTTGCTGGTGGAGTATTTTTAGGTGTAATTTTTCTTGATATGTTACCAGATACATTGTAGGTTATATTATATTTGGATTTATAAAATTGAGATAAATTATTTATAGAGAAGCATTAGATTTTGTAAATTCAAAAGGTCATTGGCAAATAAATTATCCAATTGCGCCATTAATTGTTTTATGCGGATTCTTTCTTGTGTATTTTGTTGAAGAGCTTTCTGTTGTTGTACTGCATACACATGGACATGAACTTAATCAAACATTGGTAACATCCAATCCAGGAATATTTAATAGCCGAAGAGTTCGAGCTAGTGCTTCTGTTCCTCAAACACCGATAACTTTTCCATCAGAAGATCGATGGTAACTTCATATCGTTTACCATTTCAATATTAACCGTATTATTTTAGTGATATTCATTCACATAATGATCTTGAGCTTACTTCTGCCAATGAAAGAAGACGAACATATGTTAAGTCAATGACTTTATCCCTGGCATTAATATTCCATTCATCGCTTGAAGGATTTGCATTTGGTGTTCAAGTATGCCTTTTTAGAATAATTAAATTAGCTAAATAAAATGCAAACAAATTATAGCCTTCAAAAGTTGCAGCATGGTCATTGTTTTTTGGAATTATTGTTCATAAATGTGTTGTGCAATTTAGTGTTGGAATGAGACTTATTAAATGTCATCCAAATAATCCACTTTTTGTTGCGGCAATGATTGTTTTTATTTCTAGTGCATCACCTTTATGTGGTGTCATTGGAACTGTTATTTCGGTAATAATTTTCAATTGTTTTACAGCATTTAAACTATCACGAATTTATAGAGTTCAAATTTTGATGAATTAACTAAACACGAGGTTGAAGTTGTATTAAATGCTGCATCAACTGGAACATTTTTATATATTGCATTCTTTGAAATGCTTGCACCAGAAAAAGGAAAAGAGCATAATTCTTCTTTTATGAGTTTAATTGCAACGCTGGCTGGGACCGCAGTTATTGCAGGAGTAATGACATTCTCAAATTAATTTTTTTTCTTCCAAAAGCTTTATATTTTTTTAAAAATTATTTGTTTATTTTCAAAATTACAAAAAAGATAAAACATTGAATTAAAAACTTTTCTTTTGTATTTTTAAGCACAAAACAAAAAAAGATCACAAACTGTTCGGCCGTCAAAAACTTTTAGTTTTCGTGGACAATGAATAAAAAAGAGAGGAAAAGGAAGAAACAGTGGGACGTCTTTCTCATCATCAACATCATCATTTTATCGGCTTAAAATCAATGAATGACCTGTTGAAAGAAATATATAAAACAGTCGTCATCACACAGAAACTTTTTTTTGTCTTTGCATTTTTTTGAGTATCATTTGTTTATTCTACAATTAATTAAAAAATATGACTGCTGAAAAAATTGATAATTCATTTATCAGTTCTGCTGTTCAACGAATGTTTGGGCAAAATGATGCCCCTGTTGAAAATCTGATTTCTACCATTGAAAGAAAAACAAATTTACGTCGAGATCAGGTAATTATTTCGTAATTTTTAAAAAATTTAGTACGGAAATAAATTCATAGATTGCTTACATTATTTTGGGATTTATTACTACCTATTTTGTTATCACTTCAGCTGATCGAGTTTTGTACACTATTATTGCAATTATTTTTCCGTTATGTAAAACTGTAAAGGTTAGCAAAGAATAAATCCATTGTCAAATTTCGTTAATGCTGTTTTTCTAGTCTTTAACAGCAGCTCCTTTGGATGAACAAACCAAATGGCTAACGTATTGGTCCATCTTCGCAGCATTTTGTGTTTTTGACGTTGTTGGAATTCCATTATTCGGAAGTTTCTATTACATGGCTAAGGTGTGTTGTTGTTCTTTCAAGCAAAAAATACGCTCTTTTTTTCACCAATAAGACCCCGAAAAAATTTTTCTTTCAGAGTGCTGCCCTTCTTTACCTCTACACATCCCAATCTCAACAACTTTTCAATATTCATCAAAATTATGTTAAACCTTTTGCTTTAACAATTGAAACAACAATTATTGAAAATTTACCCACTTTTAAGACAGAATAAATTACATGTGATTCTTTATTTTTCTTTATTTCAACAGTAATAAATAAAACATAAATATTTGCAATAAATTTCTTTTCTATTTTTTCCAACTTATTATTATGTTCACAATAGCTTTTGACAATGCCATTTCTCCTATAATGGCACATGGTAACCCAACACCGAAGACACAAATTTGGGAAAAAAAGAATAAAAAAAAATTTTGGGGGCTCCTTTTCCTGATGTTCCCCTTCTTGTTCTTTCTTTTTCCTTTCCTTCCATCTTTTGCTTTCATTCATTTTTGCACTAACGCATCACACTTCGGTCACTTTTCCCTTTCTTTTTAGCTTCTCCTTATATTATATTCTTCCCCTTTTTAAGATTTCATTCACTGATATAAATTTGGCATTTTTGTTTTGTTTTTTTTTGCCTTCTTCGTCTGTTTAACATTTGTTAATAGAAGAAGAAGCTTTTAAATTTAGCCAATTTTTTGATGTTAAATTTTACGCATCTTTTTTTCCAAGTTTTCACATTTAAAAAAAATAAAATCCTTAAATATGCATTAATGTCCCTTCAGGAATGTATGTCATCTCATTTTTATTTTACAATATTACCCCCTTGTTTTTAAAGAATTTAGGTAACAAAAAAACAATATATTTTTTCTGTTACATTTTCTTGTTTTTTAAATGGCGACACTTTGAAAAAAAAAGAGAAAAACGTTTGAGAGTTATTTTTCAACAATGACTCTCGTTGATCCTCTTGGGAAATGCGCTTGCCCGGTGGGCACTTCGGCGGCTTTGATACCGGCACACGTTTTTGTGTTTTTCTTGGACAAGCCTTTCCCATTGTCAAATCGAATAGTAGAAAAAGAAAGAGTCGAACAAAAAAGAAAAAAGATGTGAAGGCTATCCAAAAAAGTGATGCCTTTTTTACAGCAGTTTTTGTGACTTTAACTATTTTTTTTTGTTCAACATAAATAAAATTGATATATTTATATGTATATGTATATGGGCATACATCTACAGATGATATATATTTATATAATGTAATTGAAATAGTCCACTTATGAAAGTACTAAGTGAGTTTTATCGGATGTTTCTTGCTTTAGGCTAAAAGAGATAATGTTGTCTTCTTGTTTGCAAAAAATGAGCTTTACCAGAAGTCGAACAACAAAACTCGATGAGCTATGACAACTTTTTATGAGGAAAGAAAAAAAACATGATACAACGGAAGAAAAGGCAGAAAAAAAAGAAGATGAAGATGTTGTTCTTTAGAGTCTATACAAAAAGGCATCAGGGGGATATTGCGTGTATGAAATTTTTAAATAATGATTCAGGTATATATTATTGCATGTTCTCAAGTAATTTTTGCTTGTTATGCTTTTTCACTTTGATTTTAGCATTGGTTTAAAATTTACTTTTCTTTTTTCTTCTTCTTCAAAAAATCATTTTTTCATTTTAAACATTTCTATTCATAAAAAAAGAATATCTACTTTTTCAGAGAAAAAAAAATTGCCAAAAGTCGCTATAGATAGATGTCTTCTGTTTTTTTTTATTTATTTCTTGTCAACTGCAGTAGTAGTGCACGTTTCATTCTTTCTTTTCTTTTTTTACCCAATTACGGCGGCGGTACATCTTGAATTAAGTTAAGGCAACATTGAAGCATTGCCAAAAGAGGCGTTCATTCGATGCCGTTTTTCATCGGTCGTCTTCTTCTTTTTTTTCTTCTTCATATTCTTTTCGCGCTGTCGTCTTTCAATTTTTACGCGCAATTGTTGCAATTTCTTTTATTGTGTTGAACATTTTCTTTTGATAAAAAGAAAAGCTTTTTTCTTGAAAGTGAAAAAAAGGTCTATACTTGAATGATCTTAGAGAAAAAAGTTTTGCTTTTAAAGAGTTCATTTTAAAATATATATTTTTTTGCAGTATTATAAACGGACGGCTGAATTGTCACTTTTTTTAAAAAAGGTGTGAAAAAAGGTATCGAAAGAAAAAACTCATTAAAATACAGTTGGTTGAACCGCGCAAGATATTTTTATTTCGAAAGAAAAAAAAGTATGATGCTGGTTTATTGCAGCTGCTTCGGAAGGCATTAAAATAGAATAAGAAAAGAAGAAAATGGGCATGTAGTACATGTTTGGTCTTTCTGGAGTCGGCAATTGGACTAAAGAGTAAGCTGCATATTTTTTTATTGTTTTTTTAATAAGAAAAAAAATTGAGATATTTTTTTTGCAGCGATTTTGAGAAAATGAACAATGTTATTGTTGTTCATGTTGACAGTGAATGCAGTGCTTCTTCTTCTGCAGCAGCTCCACCTGTGACTTCAACATCACCTTGTCAACAGGAAAAAAATGATGATGACCCTTCACAACAACCTGGTCCATCACGAATCAAACCACAAATTATTTCTTCAAATAACATTTCAATCAAAAAATCAAAACCAAAATTTAAACCAAGAGATTCTATTGACAGTATTAAATTAGATGCGAATGATACTCGACTACCCCCTCCTCCACCACCAATAGATGTTCGAGCATTACAAGCAGCAATTTTTGATGAAATTGATGAAGATGATCAAAGGCCATCATCATCTGCTTCAATTCCAGAAGGGATTTGTTATCGGCAATGCACTTCATATCGACTTGATCCACCACTACAAAATCCAGTTGATTTAGCAGTTGGATTTAAAATTATCGCTGTTGCAGATTACAATAATGGCGTACATTTTGTAAATTTTCATGGTCGAGTTAAAAAGCATTTTGTTAGTGAGCCTTATAGAATTTGCGGTGTACGATTTAGAGAAGAAAGCGGGAATGATCAAGTATGTTTGAACATTTAAACATATTTGGCCGATTACAGTATGTTTCAAAATTTAAGGTTATTATGTTAACATATTTGGAACAAAAATGGTCAATTATGGTTAAAACATGGCCAGATATGGAAAGTGTTCAAATTGTTGAATGTCCAAATGAGCCTCTAATTATGACATGGGCAAGAAGAAAAATAACTTTATTAGATAAAACAATATTTCTTTTGGCAACATGTGATTCATGCTCAGCTATTTGGACATTAGATTTGGAAACCTTTGAATGGTAATCCTAAAATTATTAAGTTAAAAATAAATATAAATTTCAATTTTAGGAAGACTTTGGTGGTTGAACGAGCAAGTCCCAAAAAGCCAATCAATGTTACGGCAACACTTGGAAGTTCATTTCGAAAAAATAAATCAGCATCTGACAATAAGCATGCAGTGTATTCAGATTTTGATACGAAACAATGGACAGATACAGAACGACGGGTTTTATTATGTCAATCAGAGAAATCAAAATTAGATATTCTTTGCATAAATGATAAAGATAAATTGACAGGAAGTCATACAATAAAAGTTAAACGAAAGAAAAATCAACAATGGATTGTTAAAGGACCACAACTTGCAACATTTGATTCAGAACAGGTACTAATGATTTGTAATTATTCTTCATTAAATTTAATTTTTAGGATATCATTGTGTATGATGGATCAGGTAAAATTTTTTGGTTTGATGGCTCAACTTATAGAATTCGACGAATTATTGGTGATGTAGGAAAAAGTGAAGTTTGTGCAATTGCAGTTAGTAAAGGATGGTGTTATGCATTATGTAGGCATCGATTATGTATACATGCTTTCATGTATAAATTATAATTCACAACAATAATAATAAACATTTTATTCCTATTTTTATATTAAATTAAAACCAGTTTAATGCAGATAAAAAAATACACAAGGAAACACCGGAATGAAAAAATATTTTATTCATATCTGTTTATAATCTTCATGAATATTGCCAATATCGTTCACGTTCAGGTGAAATTTCTGGTAAATTCATCCATGGACAATCATTGGCGGGAATATACTCAGAAGTACCCCAATCAAAGATAATATTTCTGCTGACAAAAGTTAAATTACTCTAAAAATTATTTAAGCCGATTTGAAAAAAATGCTTAAAAATTACAATTAAAAATGCTGATAAAAATCCAAAAATTGCAGCCAAAATTTTAAACCCTTCAAAATTTTCTTTCATCACTGCTCGAAAATATGTATCAACAGTATCAGCGGTAAAAATTATTGCAGGAAGTAAACAAATTAATTGAAAAAACATTGCAACTTTTGGAGAGCTTAATGCTAAAAAAATAGATAAATTTTAAAATAAAATTACAGTATGCATTTGAAAACTTACCAATTCCAACCCCGAAAATAAATCGTCGAAAGAATGTTGTATTTAATATTAAAGGGATAGTAACAATAATTATATAATATCCCCAAGCTTTTGATAAAAAATTATTTATAAATAAACTTAAAAATAATAATGGACAAAAAATTCCAAAAGTAAAATAAATTTGTTCATAATCAATGCTAAATTTAGATTCAATACTTTCTGTGAATTTAAAATACATTGAAATTGTCAACAAAAAATGTAAAAATATATTACGTAAGAATGAAGTTCCAGAATTCCATTGAATGGGAAGATAATCGAATAGACTGCTCAAAAAATATAAAACGACATTACTGCCAAGGACGGACCCGATACAAGTAAAATATAAAACTAATAATTTTTTGGGATTAAGTTTTCGATGCCAACACGTATAAATGAAAGATAATGAAGAAATGATAAAAAGAAGAAATGTAAAAAAGATAAAAGTTACGGTATGTACAGTTTTTCCAAAATCTAAAATATTATAAAGATGAAAGGAAAAAAGAAAGAAAAAACTACCGTATATATGTGAACGTAAAAATGGGAAACCATAATATTCATCAGAAACGGAATAATTAAAACCAAGAAATTTTCCATGTTTTAATTTAAAATATGGTATCCCACTTAAAGCATAAACAAATGAAAGAAGATTTTCACCAACTCGTTGAACGGCACCAGTTTTTTTGAATTGAATAAAATCCATAATTGTATCAAAGATTTTTGGATAATAAATATTTAGCTCCATTAAATTTTCATGGTCAATTTCACTTCCATTTTGAATTAATTTTTTGTTTAAATATTTTTCCAAAAATCTTGGGATTAACATATTTGATGGTTTATCCAAGACGTTATTCAAATATTCAATCAACATATCAGTTTTATCATTTGGCAAAAGAATTTCTCTTCCCGCTGAGCCACTTAATTTAATGAAGGCATTTATGCGATAAGTTTTTAGCAAATATAAATATGGATCATCATTGTACCCTTTTCCTATAAAATGCTGTTGTAATTAAATGCAAAATTTGATTTCTTGATACCCTTGATGTTATAGGAAAAAATGATATCATTAACAAATGATAAATTGCTAACAATAATTGTTTGCATTGCATCCATTAACATCCCGCATGGAATTGGACTATAATCAAGAAGTTCCTTTCCGTGAATCCCAAAATCACATCCTATCAAAACTACATTTGCTGGTTCCTGCGTTCTTGAACCAATTAATGCTCCGATATTTCCAGATCTTCGAAAACATTCTTCATTTGTTCCAATACAACTTTCAGTATTATGAATAAATAATTCAAAATTATTTACATAATGCCTTTCAGTAATCGAATTAATTAAACTTAATTTATCCAAAAACAGAGATAAATCTACTTCATTATCTTTAACCAATTGTTCAAGAAAATTTCGAACACGATCTTCAGAAAAATTTCGTAACTGACTTGCATTTCGAACTACTGGAACTCTGTTTATCCAAAAAATATAAAATCCAACAATTCCAGCCAAAAGTATCAAAAATACAATCCAATCAAGTCGGGACAAAAATTTCTTAAAAATTAAAATTCTTTTTTAAGTTTTACCGAGAAAAACGATTATGGAAGAATATCAAACTTACAACAGGCTTAAATAATTTTCCAAGGCATCTTCCCTTGGGTGGAGCAGAATTTTCAACTTTTTTTCGTATCCATTCAATTCCACTTGGTTTTATGCGGTTGTTTTCCTCGTCTTCTTCAACTCCGGCATCTCCTCTTCCGCCGCCGGCATCTCCATCATAAGCCATTTTATAGTCTATGGAATATTCATAATTCATTTTTTTTCACCTTTGGAGGGATTTTAATTTGTAGGATGTGATAAAAAGATGGGAATTAAAAAGGAGGAGACACACACATACACTTTTTGGCGTTTATTTTTATATAACAACAACAGCTGAGGGGATGCTTAGGCAACAACAAACAGTGGAATTTCATCGATTGGGCAAACTTCAAAGAGGCGACACTGAGCAAAACAACTAAAAAAGCTTTCTTTTTTTAAATTTCGCGGGTGGTTCTTTTCCTAAGTATGCCAAAAAGTCTTTGCATTTGACACGTCCAATGGCGTGTAAAAGTTTGCTTCTTTTCTCCTTCTATGTCCGTTCTTTATTTATTTATTTTTATTGCAGCTTTTCCCCAATGAAATAAAAGCAATTTGTCATAGCATAAGATTAATTGGTTTTTTAAAACACATAAAAAATTATTAATTTGAACATTAATTTATTTTATTATGTTATTTTAATGAGGAATAAAATTTTAGTATATTTCTTTTGGATGCATTTTTTTACATTGTTTAAGACTAATTTCTTTTTTCATAATTTTTGCCTAATTTTATTTTGTGTTGCAAATGTTTGTAAACTGAAAAACAGTTGTGCATTGAAAAAAAACACAAAGATTTTATAAAATAAAAGAAAGAAGTAAAACAGACGCACAAAAAATGAAGTAAGCATTACCAAAGAAAACTTCATTGAAGAACGTCTGCCATCGGCAATTTTTTCCTTCAAAACCCGATCACTTTCACTGAAGTAGTATGTGTCGATGGTGTATAAGAAGAAAAAAAGTTCGCCATTTGCGCTTTGACTTTGTCTTTCTTTTTTTCGTCCTTCTTTTCATTAGATTTTCAAATCACACAAACAACCGTCTGTTTTCTTCAACAAAAGAAAAACCCCAGAAAACATTGCCAATATCTTAAAGCATATGCCAACCGGAGGGCGTGTTACATTTGCCACGCCTTATGACCTGTGAATAAGCAAAAAAACAGGAGAGAGAGAGATCAGATCGTCAACAGGCAAGAAAGAAGAAGAAAAAAAAAATGAAACATCCTATGATCATTGAGAAAAAAATTTGTAAATGATAGTGACCATTCATTCTAGAATGGCGGTCATTTTATACTTTATTGCCTGTTCAAATGTGGTTGTCTAAGATTTTGGCAATGGAATTATTATTTAATTTATTTTCAAACAATAGAGTATACGTATCGCTTGCTCATTTGGTTGTAGATGTTGTTTTTATTAAATCATCACAACCTTTTTGAGTTAGCTGAACGTTTACTTTTGTTTATATTATATAAAAAAGTGTTGGTTTTTATTTATGCTTTGAAAAACATATAATGAGAAAATATTCTTATTTTTTAAATGATATATAACTGACAGAAGGAAATTGAAAAGATTCAAGTGAGTAATAAATTAAAAATTGCTAACATAAAAATATTTTTAAGATGAATAAATTCTAACACAATAGCTTAAACGATTTTGTTGTTTTTGGCATCAAAAAATAATAGCCCAAAAAGGAAATTGAAAAAGGTTCCAAATGTTAAGATTTGCCAAAAACAAAAATTAATTTAAAAAATTACAAAATCAATAAAAACGAAAAATTTAATAAATCTGTTGCTTTAAAAAAACAAAAATGAAGCATCACTTTTCTTTGTTTATCATTTATGTTGTTTATGATTTCCGGAGCAGCCATAAATGCGACAATAGATATCATGATGATGGAAGAAGAAGGTTTTGGGTAATGCAACATTTGCATATTTTCCAGATGGAGGATTTAAAACTTCATCATCAATATGCCCACGGGTAAGAAATGTTACAGGGACATGACATCGGGGGCATGCAAGTCCAGCAAGAGTAATGCTTCCAGCACTCTACAAAAATTATGGATAAAAAAAGGAGGGATTTCCAGAAACCACATAACCAAAAAATCGTGATGTTTAGACCCCCTTCCCTCCACCAAAGATCACAATCTTTTTGGAAAACACAAAAGTTCCGTTTGGCTTACACCCTCCCCCATGGTCAAGTGATTTCAGGGCAATCCCTTAAAGGACAATATTTTTACTTGAAAATGTTTAACAATACATTGTCGGCAAAGTGGGCTATCTTGGCACGGCCAAAATTTAACAGTTCCAAATTTGATGGAACAACCATCACAAATGTACTTTCGATCAGTATCCTTGAATGCATTTGGATCTTCCGAAAACAATTCAATGAGATTTGCCTAAAATTTATTTCATTTTCATTGCGGTTGTTGTTTGATCATTATCTGATGGTGCAATCAAAACACATTTTTATATGTAAAAAAACGTTGTCTTCTCGTCTTTTTTTGCCACAATTTGCCGATTTTCACTTTTTTGTGTTTTTTTTGCGTTTTCGGTGCAAACTTTATATATTTTGTTTAATCGACATTTCCTATCTGACTGGCGCCAAAATCCTTATTTTATTTTGAAACAATGTGGCTGAACAAAATTTAAGAAATCAAAAAAAAGAAAAGAAAAAGCGCTTTCTTATTAAAATATCATCACATGATTTTTTGTCTACAAAAACAATATGCAAATTAAAGGGGAAAAAAGGTAATAAAAAATTTCTGAACAATGCACCCGCGTTTTTCATCAATGCTTTTTTTCATAGAAAACGCAGGAAAAAAGGAAGGGAAAAAATCGTAATTGTAGGCTTTCATTTTGTTGTTTTGGGAGTAAAAACGAAAACGAAAAACTAATAATAAATAATAATAATATCAGAGGTGAGGAAAAAAACCTTTTTAGGTGTTTTATTATTAGTTTTTTTTACCAATATTAAAAATTACGGTATTATGTTATATTTTAGGCGAAGATACTACGGTAAGATAATACTCCCAAAAATTTTAGGTAGCAATTTATCGGATTATTATAGGAATGCCTCAGGCATTGCCCATTAGTGGCAATAATAAGAAAAAGGTTATAGGTTAAAATTTAGGTAAAAGCGTTTGATTTGCGCTATGCTTTTAAGCATTACGCAAATCAAAAAAAAAAAAACTATCTTTGTTTTTGAAAACTTTGGAAAAGCAAGCCGCGAGACAAAACAAAAATTGGCTCTTCTCCCGTATCCAAACAGGTGTAAAAAAACACCACCAAAATTCTGTTAAAATGCGAGAAAAAAGGATGCGTTACTATAGAAAGCTTTTAAATCCATAAATTTTTAAGCAAAAAAAAATATTTTAGAACCTTAAATTTGCTTCACATCAGCAAATGCCAAAATTTTCTAGACAAAAACATGCTTTTATTCTCAAAACAATGATGCTCTTTTTTGGGACCGTTAGCGTCTAGACTAAGACTTAGTCTGTCAAGTAGGTTCAATATTTTTCAACAATATGCACAAAAAAATGTAAACTTTATTGCAAAGCCTTAATTTAGCATTCTAATTTTTAAAGCATAATAAAATTAATGCAAAAAAGCTGTCTGAGAGAGACATCAAAAACTGCCTATTATTTTTTTTTGTTGTAATTTAAATTTTACTTTTAAAAGTTTTTTTAAGGTGTATCAAAAAACAACAAAACTTACGCATTGCTGTTCAAAAGATGTATTTGATTTTAGATTAAAATATTTAATTTGTTCAATAATGTCATCAGTATTCCGGATTACTTCTTCAATGACATCTTCATCATCACTTTCAACAGCTGGAACAGCAGGAGAATTTTTTTCTTTCATATCATCCTTAAAACCAGATGACATTTTTTTCTCTCAAAAGTTGGGTTAAAAAAAAGAGCAGACAAAAACAAAAATTTACAGTATTACTTGGTGGAAGAGAATAAGAATGAAGAAATGGCGAAGTCAAAGGTAATAATGTTCTGAATGGACCACAGCTTCGTCGTCCAGAAATAAATTTTTCTGGGCGTTCCTCTTTTTCTTGCATTTTTCTAAAAAAGAAATAAATGTAAGGGGTATTATTACATAAAAAAATCAAGCATATCTTTCTTTTCTTTTCAATGCTTTAACTTCAATATGTTGTTTTAGTTTTTTTAATGTTTTTTTGGTTGGCTAGCCGTCTAACTTCCTTATGTTAAAGGCGGAGTTTTTTTTCTCCTTCCGAAATGCCAAAATCAAAGTAACTCTTTTGCAAAAAAAATCAGCAAATTTGTAATTTTTTTTGGTTCCGCCTTTCTTTCAAAACATCTTTCGACTTGCGCAAAAGTGAAAAAAAGCATAAAAATTTGTAAATAAGAATAACGAAATCTAAACTTTTTTTAGGATTGAAAAATATTCGACGCGAATTAATAAATTTTATCAAAATGAGAAAATTGTGAGATATTATCTTCCAAGTTTTAAAGTTTTCTAATATGGATATTACTTAAAATAATATCAAAGATGTATCTGTTAAATTTTAAAAGTCAAATAAATCTCTTGAGATGGAACGCTGGTAACTGAAGCAACTAGTAAAAAAAAGTTATGAGTTTTTTTTATTAATACGTAACTTCTGACTAACACATGTAATATGCGTTAAATATTTTCCGTTATTTGAGTTTGTTCAATTTTTTAACTTCAGGTTGAGTGCATCTAATTATTTATGTTAGTAATATTTATCACTTTTGTAAAATGGCATTTTTGTTAAATGTCTCTTTTCGGCATTTTGCAGTAATTTAATGTAAACTTAGGTTTGGATTAGAGACATGTTTTTTGTTAAGGCATTTGCTAATAAAAGGGTACCTAAAAATCTTTAAAAGTGAATTTAAAATTGATACCTAAAAATGTAAGGTTTTATTTTTCTTTACGATTGTCCGCGATTTATTTTCGTGTTGAAATTTCAACATCCCATTTTCATTTATAAAAAAAAACTATTTTCAAACGATGGTTGAAATATTTGTCGCTGAAATGGTTGATGATCATCTGATAAAATATTATGACTCATTTCAAATTAATGAAATTATGTTCCACAAAATGTACAATTTTTCTGCTGTTTGTAAGTTTTTTGTTTTTCTTACTTTTAAAAAGTTAACTAAATTTTCCACAATTTTAGGTCATTTTGTTTATTATTATTATTTTTGTTGCTTTGTTGACATTTTGAAAATTCTAAGTTTGGAACTTGAATTCGTTTAATTATTTATTATTAATTAAATATTTTATGTAAGTCGTGTTTTTTTGAAAAAAATTCTTTTTTAAAAGGCTGTACTTTTTTCTGGCAGCAAAGAAACAAGAAAATTTTTAATCTTTGTATCAAAAAAAGACAAGACTGCCGACACTTTGTTTTACTTACTATTTAGTTTGTGGGGGTATAAGATTTCATTGGTGACAAAAAAAATTAAACCTTGAAATATTAAAAAAAGTATTTTAAAAATAGAAGAATCAATAAAAACAGAGAAAAAAATTGTTTTTATTGATTTCACTTTACTGTTTGCTCTACATCAAGAAAGGCTATTGCAAAAGTGACTTGTTGAATTTGTGCTTCACTCTGCTCTTTCTCCCCCAATTTCTCTTTCAATGCTTCAGAAATTAAACTGATTCATGACTATTTTTTATCTGCTTTCTTAAACGTAAAAGACCATAGTATTTTTTTTACAGTTTTCTTTTCCAAATTTTTTAAAGGTACACTCCTTCAATGTGTGCAAAAAAGTAATTTCAATTTCATCAATTGTGAAATCAATGGTCAACTTTCATATTATTTTTTTTCCTTTTTTTCCTCCTCTACTTTTTTACATCAAAGCTTTGGGCTTTTATCTTCTTCGTTCTCCTTTTTTCTTGCTATAATATTTTTCTTTCTTTTTTCTTAACGTAAATTGGCATTTTTATATCCTGTTTTATTTTGCTTTTTCTTTACTTATTTGTTGTACCTCAAAAATTTATACATTTTTTTGTTGCCTTTTTCATACGTTTATATCGCTTACTTCTTAAACTTGGACATTCATAAAAAAGGTCGCTAAAAAAAGAAAAAAAGTGATTTTAGAATAATCCCTACCAAACTTTTTATTCTTTTACGTTTTTTATATTTTAAAATTTTCAACAAAAATAATCGATAACAATTTTTTTTCTGCTGTTCTCAATTGCTGTAACGATGAAAGTCGTGGTCGCCGGCGGACAATTCATTTGCTTTTCGGTGTTCGCAATCGATAAATTTGTTCCGTTTCGCAGCACAAGCTGAGTTGAAATGAAAACGTTAAGGGGGATGACAACTTTGTCGTGTAGTTTTTTTATATTTTTTCACAGCTTTATACGATAAAAAATATCATTATAAAGAGATATAAACTGACAAAAAAGTTTTCAAGAAACTTTTCTTTTTCCTTTTTTCGATTACAAAACCCCAAAAACGTAGCCTTGAGTCTTTTGCTTCCGTTCATGTTTGGCCAAAAAAGCATGTGACATATTTTTTTCAATGTTAAAGTAAAAAAAAACAACAATATAAAATCAATTTGTTTAAATAGTTTTTATGTAAAGAATAGAAAAATGTTTCCCTTTATTTTAGGCTGATATACGAAAAAAAATATAAATTTTCGCGTAAAAAAACATAAAGAAAAAATTATAAAGAAAAAAATTTAGTAATAATTCATCCATTTTTTAGTTACTTAGTTTCCAACTCTCTTTGGCGGCATTTAGCAGTGACGCGACAGACAACAACAACAACATCTCAATCCGTTTTTTGGTATTTATTTTTTTTTGAATAACTGTGGCAAGTGCGCCAACATATCGTAACCCATTGATGCGCAGGTTATAAGCATGCGGGTAAGAATGAGTTTACTCTCAAACGGAAATTTTTTTGGCTGAAGGGGGGACATTTTTTTTTCTTTTTTATTATTGATTTGTTGTTTTTTTTTGTCTCCATGAATACACAAACACAAATGTTTCAACATTTGGAAAAGGATTTGTTTAACACTGGACCCCAGTCAGCTGGAACTTTCCCAAGAGAGGTTGATTATTATTTATTATTATATTAAGCATTGGAATATATATAAGGTTTATTTTAATCTTTTTTCAGAAGTCAAATCACTCTGTGGACGATGTCAGAATAATTGATAAAATGACTGAAGTATCTTTTGGTAATCAAGAAGAACAATATAGACTTATGGATATTGCTCAACAACCAAATACCTCTAACGAAACACAAAATAGCGACGTAAATATGGTTGAAGTTCGGGTACAAACTCCTGTTTCACGTACAAAAGGTTATAAAGGTTCTCCTCCTGAAGCTATTGATGCTCCACCAAAAGCTAAACGAAAAAGAAAAGCTCGTAATGTTGAAGTTAAAGATTCAGTAAGTTTAATTGTTTATACCTTGTTAGAGATGTGTGTATTCTTATCGTAGCATTTCTTTTTAGCAAAATGTACATAGTAGTCCACGTCGTCCTTTAACTCTTAATGGTGATTCTTCAAGTAATGAAATTCCTCCATATTCTCCTTCACGTGTTATTACTCCAAATAATCATGCTACAGCTACTTCTTCAAGTGGTTTTAGTCCAACTCAAGAAAATGGCTTTCGTGATGTTCAGATCCAAACTGATAATGTTGTTTCAACTTCCAACTCTCATGGTGACGCTGAAAAGGTTAAATTTGCTGAAGAAAGTAGATCCTTACGACGCTCCCTTGAAGATACTTTAAAAGAAAATGATAAATTAAAAAACAAAAATGTGAAAGGCCGTAATATTATCAGAGATCTGCTGATTGAAAAGACCACCAGTGATAGGAAGAAGGTATGCCGTTGACTGTTTTGTATTGAACTTAACTTTGCTTTTTAGATTCGAGAAAGTATTCAAGAAAATAATCGTCGAATTGGGTATTTCAAACTTTCTGGGGAAATACTTAGACATGGTGAAAATTGGATTGATGGATGCTGGAAAGAAGAAATTGACAGAAGGAAGGCAAAGCTTGAAGCTGAAAAAGAAGATATTGCATCGGAAGCTATTTCCTTGAAAAAGAAAAAGACTGTTAAAGAACTTAAGAAAGTTTGTGATAATGATGATGATGGTTTCTTGAGACCTGAACTGCCACAATTAACAGATTTGGATAGGAAAGATGAAATTTTACGAATCAGAAAAGTATGTTTTGTTGAATTTTAGTTTTATTTTCTAACTTTGAGCTTTTTTAGGAGAACATCAAGAAAGAAGATGCTGAAATTGCTGTTGAACGAGAAAAGCTTGAACGGGAAAGAAATTTGCATATTCGAGAAATCAAACGGGTCCAACATGAAGATGATAGCATATTCAATAAATACACAATACAGAAAAATGACAGATATGTTCTTCTTACATTACTTGGGAAAGGAGGATTCAGGTATGTTGATTTCTTAGCTTTGGTTCTTGTTTACATAAACGTTATTTTAGCGAAGTATGGAAAGCTTTTGATCTTGATTCATATCGTGAAGTTGCGTGCAAAATTCATCGTGTCAATAAGCAATGGAATGATAACAAGAAAGCTAGTTATGTTAAGCATGCTATTCGTGAAAAAGATATCCATAAAACTTTGGATCATCCTAACATAGTTAAGATGTATGAATTATTAACCATTGATCAAGATACGTTTTGTACTGTCTTAGAATATTGTGATGGCAACGATTTGGATCTTTATTTAAAACAACATGGTTGTTTATCTGAAAGAGAGACTCGATTGGTTATTGGACAGGTTCGTAATAATTTAATATTTTTCGCAATAAAAAATCGGAGTTTTTAGGTCGTTGATGCATTGCGCTATTTGGGTGATCGAACTCCTCCTGTTATTCATTATGACTTGAAGCCGGCAAACATTCTTTTACAAAATGGTTGTCGCAAATTTGAAGTTAAAATAACAGATTTTGGTCTTTCAAAGCAAGTTGAAACCAGTGAAGATTGTGATAGCATTGAACTTACATCTCAAGGAGCTGGTACTTATTGGTATTTGCCTCCTGAAACTTTCCGGGATAGTTCTGTTAAAATTAATACTAAAGTTGATGTATGGAGTGTTGGAGTTATTTGCTACCAATGCATTTATGGAAAAAGAGTATGTATTATTCTTGTTTAAATAATATGTTATAATTAATTTATTTTTAGCCATTTGGACATAATCAAACTCAACAAGCAATTTTAAATGAAGGAATTATTTTGAAAGCAACAGTTGTCAATTTTCCAACAAAGCCAACTGTATCCCAACTTGCACAAGATTTTATTCGCAAATGCTTACAATATGAACCTGGCAATCGTGCAGATGTCTTTGAACTTTCTCGTCATGATTTTATCAAGCCAACTTCAAAACGTATTGTTCAACAACCTGCATCACCATCTTCTCGTTCTGCTCGGGATGACTTGGATCATTAAAATAATTATTTATTTCCTAAATCTCATTATTATGTGGTAATTTTTTTTGTACAACTGAAGGTGGTTCATGCAAATTTTAAAAAATTTTAATTGTTTTTTTGTCTAATTTACATGAATCATCTTGGTGTTAGAGAGGGTTTTGAGAAACCCGCGGGTTTTTTTAAAGTTTTTTGTTTCTGTTTTTTACGGTTTCTTGATTCGTTTAAGTTATATTTTTTTAATTCTTTGTTTTGTTCTCATCAGAGAAATTTTTGTAAAGCGCAAACTTTTTGTTTTATTGTAAAACGTGTTTTTTTGGCACTCTTGCGGGGTTATTGATATAGCCGTAATACATTATGATTGTTTCATGTACTCTTTTTTGTTGTTATCTTCTACTGTATTAGACCTTCATAAAACATTCTAATGCTAGTGTTGTTTCTTTTTTGAATGTATTTTTTATGGTTAAATCTTACTATGTATTGTTAATTAAGCTCCTTCTTGAACACAAATTTATTACATTTCTAACTTTAATATGTTCTGGATTAAGCTTTTGAAAGATTGTACAACATTTAAAAAAAACAATGCAACTCTTGTCTTTTGTGCTTAGCACATTTTATGATTCTTTCTTTTTATTGAAAAGGTACAGTACAATTCATTTTTAAGCTATTTCAATAAAAATTTCATTTTTTTTAAACATTAATTGATTGAACATAATAAATGGTAAAATTGTTGTTGATGAAAGATGTCACATTTGAGATTATCTGATTTCGGGACAATCATTAGTCGTTTACACCTTGATTTTTAACACCGTAACCTGTGTGTAATTTTATAAACTTTTCAGTAATTTGGATTCACATAATTAAATAAGGATCTTCTGTTTGAGTAGTAGGAAATATTTGTAATAAATGTAATTATTTAAATCCGTCTTTAACGTATATTTTATTTATTCTTTTACAAAAAATATATATGATCGAAAGAATAACAAATAAATTGCACGATTTAAATATTGCGCAGAATTATTTTTGGGATTATTTATCCTTAATTTAAAATAGATTTACAACAAATACATATATATTCAACAGCCCGTGCATTTCAAATCTTTTAAAGTGAGCATAACTGTACAAAAAACATATAAAAAATTAGAAGATATAAAGCAAAAGTAAATATATATTTTTTTATTTAGTGCTAATTGAACGTAAAAATTGAATTCCTCCAGCTTTTCGAATTTCTGCAAGCATGTCACCTCTTAATGCATCGGGATCAGCTTGAGATGATGGTGAAGATTGTTTAACATTCGCTTTTTTCAATGTAACTGCTGGAGGGGGTGGTGGAGGTGGAATTGCCCCATGACCTTTGAGTAATCCAGATGGTGGAGGTGGTGGTGGTGCCGGTGGTGCAGTGCCATTTGACATGAAAGATTTTGAAGGTTGTTCTTCTTCCTGTTCTCGATAATATGATGATGGACGTTCTCCCTTAAAAATTAAGAATTAAATTTAAAAATCAATAAAAACATTCAAAACAAACATTTTCGAGTACTCTTCCAAGATTGAATGATTTCTCAACAGGTTTTGGAACACTTCGAAGAGTGACATTCGGGAAGGCTGAAATACTTGTCATCAAATCTCCATGAATGCCATTGTTGACTGGAGGTGGCGGGGCTTTAGCAGGAGAAGATTTTGGGGTAACAATTTTTTTAGTTTGGATTGGTGTTGGATGTTTTGTTGCTTGCTTTTGAACAACTTCAGGAAGAGATATTTGCCGAATTGGTGGGGAATGGGTTTGATGTCGGAATCCATTTGAGATTTCTTGTCGCCTTGGTGTTGGTGGACTATTTGCATAATAATGTTGATGATTTAATCGAGGCGAATAATTTGATGGTGACGGATGTTTCATTACTTTTGTCTCAACTAACGGTGAAGGAGTTTTGGGGGCAACATTATTTGCATAAACAGGCTTTTTAATCTCAATATTCTCTTTTTTGGCTTCTATAGAAGATTTAATTGGTGATTTTTCGTTTACAGGCTTAAGTTCACGTTTCATGACCGGCGGACTATAAGAAGCAAAATTGCTTCTTGTTTGTGGTGCACTTCTCTTTGGTTCAGTTATGATGGTGGTATTTACCAATTTTGGTAAGCTTGTCAATATTGGAACATTTCGAATAACAGGTTTTTGTTCAACAACATATTTCTTTCTTTCATCATATCGATGATTAGAATTTTCTGGAGCTTCAGTACTTCCAAGTCGAGGCCGAGTCGGATTTAGTACATCCCCTGCAGAGTATCGTTTTGTTTGCGAAATTCGTGGAGAATAATTTCCAACTGATTGAAAATTTCTTTCAGGTTCTTTTTTAATATTATTATTTTCACCATTCATTACATCAAAAGTTGAACGAGATTTATATAATGATGGAGTATATCCTCGACTAAGGGTTGGTGGATTACTGTTGGTTGGATTAATGATATGTCGAGGTGGGGCTGGTTTTAATCGAAGGGTTGGAGCTGGAGAAGAATTATTCGAAACTACGGGAGCTAATAATTGATTGTATAATGAAGTGACAATGGCATGCTGTCGAAGTACTGCTTCTTGTTTTGTCATAATATTTGCAAATGTATGACCATCATTTGATGAGGAATACTGTGGTCGTCGAAGCATTTCCCAATCTTCAAATAATGTAAGCAACTTTTTATGTTCAAGATGAAGTTGATGCTTTAAATCACCATTTGAATAAATCGGCATTGTAATATTTGTACTGTTTCCACTATCGGAACTTGAATCAGTTAAATCTTCAAATGGTGAAACAGGGATTGGAGGAACTCTAAAAAAGGAGAAGAAAAAAATTCGATTACAAAAATAAACAACTAAAAAAAAGAAAATCTACTTTGCCGGTGACAGCCCAAAATTTGACAATCGTTTCACGGATGATGCCGTTGATTGCTTTGTTGTAGATGTAAATGAGAGCGCCGTCGCAACCGCTACTGGATCAGGCGGGGCGCTCTGTGGAATTGCTGGTGGAATTTCTAAATCTTCTTCTTTCTTCTCTGCTTTCTTTGATTTCGTTTGTTTTGGAGAAGTCGCTAAAACAAGGTGGATGAAATGAAATATTAATAAATAACACTTTTAGTGCGTGAAAAAGTCAAGTCACAACTTCTCGCATCTTAGTTAAACGAAAGTCAGTTCTTTTTTTTATTATTTCTTTTTGAAAAAACTTCTTTGTTTGTAAAAAGATGGAAAAGGAAGAAGATGCGACCGGTTAGTATTGTATATTTGCTTGAAACTATGCATTGCTAGAATGTCCCTTTGCAGAGGGAAAAAGAAGAAGAATCAAAGCGAAGATAAACACGCTTGCAAAAAAAGAAAGAAAAAAAGATGAAGCGCGAAACAAAAAGAAAACAGGAACCGTTCCTGAACTTTTGAATTCTTCATCCGATCAATGACGCCAAAAAGGTTGAAATTTTCGAGGAAGAAGAAGAAGCAAGCCGTTACAGCAAAGTTTCACACTTTTTTCTTCTAGATAAACAAAAGTAGAAGTAAAAAATATGGGGGTGTTTATTGTTTTTCATTAATTTTTTTTAAAAGTAAAAAATCATGTAGGTATACTTTTTAGTCAATCACAAGCTGTAAAACATCTTGCTCTTCTTCTCTTTCTCTTTTTTTGGCGTCAAAAATAAAAAGAAAGCCAAAGAAAAAAAATATTCTTATCGCTTGAAAATTAACACACATGAAAAACAGCATCATGAGCAAGCAGTTAAATAAAATCAAAAACAGAAGAAGATAATGATGAGCTGACATTTCAATAAACATTTAAAAAAGTTTTTTTCTTCGCACCTTTTTAAAAATGACATACGTTTTTCGTCATTGTCGTCGCCACCGCCGTCGAAAAATATGTTCTCAATTTGCAAATTTTCTTTTCTCTCTATTTTGAGGAGCGCCAAGAAGAAGAAGAAATATAATAAATAATAAAAGGCTCATTGAGTGTGCGAGCCTGTACTCAAAAAATGCGCAAACAATGACCGAAATTAAAACCGTTTGGTGAGAAATGTTTTGTCGACTTTTTGAAAAAAAAACAACATAAATAAAATGACCCTTAGGGCTCTCAATTTTACGTACATTTTGGTGGTTGTAGAGGAGGAAGTGGTGAAGTAAAAATCATGTCCGTTGTGATTTCAACATTTTTTTCATGCTTTGGTGAAGAAGTTTTATTCTCCTTTTTCTTCTTCTCTGATACTGGAGTACTAGGCGGTTGTTTTTTCTCCTTGTACAAACTTTTGTCAACATCAGTTTCAAGCAAAGATGGAGTGATTTCAACAGCTTTTTTAAGTGAATAAATTGTTTCTGTTTTAATAACAGTTTTTAATCTGTTTGAATTGAAATGAGTCATTGGTGGCGAAGGTATGAATGGCTGCTCATCATTTTTATCAATACTAGTTTCCATCGGTGGTGGTGGTGGATGAGGTGGATCATTTGGTGCACTATCATTCGAAATAACACTTTTTGTTTCTTCAACTTTTATCGCTAAAAAATCAATTTTGCTCATGAAAAATAATAATAAAAAAAGAGATAGTTTTAAGCAAATATTGTGTACCTTTAGAATTTGATGCAGCTTTACGACGACTCGAACTTCTTTGACTTGAACGTCGACTTCCTTGACGAGAAAATTTTGGTGGAACGGAGGCATTGCTCAAACGTTTTTTAAGGGGATCTTTTACATTTTCTTTATTATCTTCTGGTGGAGGAAGAGGAGCACGAAAAGTTTTTTTGGATTTTACCGGTGGTGAAATTACTGATTCCTGTGGAACAACAACATCATCAAAATTAAGTTCGGAGCCTCCATGTGACACATTATCATCCAATGTAGAATGAGGTTTTGGTTCTGTGCGTTTCTTCTAAAATTATGGTAGAGATTATGCAGTAAAAAACAATACAAAACAAACTCGAGAAAAGAATGAAAAAATTGATGGACGCTTCTTTTTTGGTTTTCCAGATGTTGTTGTTGCGGCTTTATCCTTTGTAAGGCCTTTCATGTCTTCAGCTTTTGAATTATTAAAATATTGAGGAAAGGGATAATTTCGAATTGAATCTGTACCAAATGTTAATTAGCAAAGTTTTCAAAAAGATATTTCTTACTAAAAATAGAATTAACTGCTTTTGGAAGGGTACTACTATTTCGGCTGCTTTGAGGTTCTTGCTAGAAATTGAAAATAATTTAAAGGCTCAAAAAATTTGGATAACGAAAAATAAAAATTTTTTTTAAAGGATGAGAAAATAATGTGAATTTCCGTTGAATGCGCAAAGAAAGAAAGGGAAAAAGAAGAACTGACCAACTTCTGTATTACGATTCTCTCTTCAAAACGAGTCAATTTTACAAAATTTATTAAGTGGTTTAAATTTTTATAAAAAAACTCTTTTTAGTTCGGTGAAGCACATAAAATTTATTGCAACTTCAATGTTTTAAAAAACGTTTTTGTATAAAAATTATTAACGGAAAATTGACGATTTTCTAAAGAAGCACTCGTTATGTACAGTTTCAGAAAAATAAGATGAATAACAGAATCCGCCTAAATTAAATTTAAAAAAGTTAGTTTCAATATCAAAGCACATGTAAAATCAAGAAAAAAATGCAAAAAAACATTAAAAAAGAAAGGAAAGAACGACATGAAAAGGTGTGACCCATTGGGCCTTGAAGAAGAAGTTGAAAAAAGAATTCGATAAGCTTGATACCCGCTTTAAAAAAAAGGATTCATTCGTCTTGGTGCCAGAAGGAGTCAATGAATAACTTTTTTAATGTTTTGTGTCTGCCTTTTTAATATCGAAAAATAAATTCAAAAAATGTTTGTGTCGAAAAAGGACGATCGAAAAAAATAAATAAGAAAGAAAGAAACCATTATTATTTGACTTGCCAAACAAGCCAAGAAAAATGCAATGATGCTTGATTTTCTCATGGATAGTTTTTTTTGTTTGAGACGCAAAAAATAGCATCAGCATTGTGGAAAGAAGGAGAAAAGTCCCGTAATCAAAGTGTTAGAAGAAAAAAATAGGGAGAGAAAGTTGGCCACCGATATATGCATTGAAGTGTTGTTTTTTTCCCTTCTTCTTCTTCTATCTGTTAAGGAGTGTCATCAAACAGATACAACAGCGGCGAGAATCAAAAAATAATAATAATATTATTTTCAATATTATCAAAATCAAGAAGCAACTGACAGAAATAAAAATATGATAAAAATTTTAAAAGAGTCCTATGCTGAAATGAAAAGTCATGAAGCAGAGAGAAAGCGGCAGGCGGGTGTAATCAACAACAACTCCTCATTTTTTTTATTGTTGACCAATACAACTCCACCTTTTTAGATAGAAGAAAAAGAAGAAAGAAGGAAAACTTTTGATCAGAAAAAAGCGGCGACCTCGTAAGCGTTTTCAATGTATGTTTTTTCCCACCTTCCGGAGGAAAAAAATCACTGATTCAAAAAAAGCATTGCTACTGAATCAAGCGCCACGAAAGAAAAAATTTGCATTCGAAAAAGTTTTTTTTTGAAATAAAAAGTTTTTTTTCTTGCCAATCGGGTGGAAATAACGGAAGAGAAAAAAATTGAAAAGAAATATATTTACGATGATTGTAATAAAAACAAAAACCATTTTTGGCTTGCTTAAACAAAACCAAAGTTTTTCACTTTTTTTTATTCTTTTATTCATTGTTTCAAACCTTTTCAAATGTTGGCGATGATGAAGGCCTTTGTTTGCGGGTTGTCAATGTCAAAGAGGAGGAAAAGCTGTCAAATGGCAGCGGTGGCAGCAGAAGTGATTTTGTTGATGGGGTTGTTGTTTTCTTGAAGCAAAGAGGATTCAAGCCATCCAATTCATTCAAATTTGAATTATATGACGAAAATAAATTTGGTAAACTAACAGTATTCTTTCGTTGATTTTTAATGATTCGACACTGTTTTGCGGCGGATTTATTGAAAGATGCTTGTTGGATACTTCGATGACCTAATGAACGATAAATTGAAAGATCACGAAAATTCTCTTCGTCATAAAATGTATGCCGCCGAGATGTTTCTACAGCTCGATCATAAGCACGTTTGTATCTTCGAGGCCGACATATAAATGTATCCAAATTATTCTCCCGTTTTTTTGCATAACTTGTTCCAAAGCATACAACATTTTCATTTGACATCATTCCAGCAGCGCAACGGCGCCTTGTTTCTGTAGAAATATTAAAAACTACAATTAATAAAAAGTCAACAAATTACAAATTGGCACAGAAATCACGAAGTTGAAAAAAAATGTGTTAATTACATGCACAAAAAAAACAAACATAAAAAAACTCGAGCAAATATTTAAAAAAGTTTTCGACAAAAAATCAAATTGGATTTCTTTAATCTTTGTTATTCTTTTTTTATTTGCGAAAATGTCTTTGAAGAGATTTGTTGCTTGTTTTGTAGTAGGAACAAGCCAAAACAATTTTTGACAGTAGCCGGTGAACAGAAATGACACATGACCCTATAATTAAGAAAAAAAAAGATTTTTTTTGCAAATTCCGGATTGAAAATTATATAAACCTTTATTGCTACGTTTTTAAAAAAACGATATAAATTTATACAAAAAAGTGCGCTATTATTATTGCTATTATTGAAAAAACTTCTATCTAACATTCGTATAAGACATTGAGCGGTATTGAGTTTTGGGAGCAACATGAGGCAAAAAACTACGTAAACCTAAGGTGAGCAAAGCTACAGTTTCTTCCGGGTCAGTTGAATTTCTTTTTTTGATAGAATCTCCAAAAGCATTTTTTACAACATGACTCCGATATTTTATTCGTCTTGCGGTATGCCAACGATAAATGAAAAGCAAAAGAAGAATACTGATGATCATGGAGAAAACGACGAGGGTATTTAAGATGTATTGCTCCAGCATTGATCTTTTATCAACAATTGAAATGGAAATGTGATCATGGGTTTTGCAATCCTAAAAATTATTATTCTGTATTGAAATGATAATTTTTAATCATAAAATTGCAGAAATTGAAAAGAATTGTGTGGGATTTTTTTATTATTAAATTACCATTTCATCAGCATTCAGACCACAATTATCATTTCCATCACAAAATAAATGACGTTTAATACAGAATAATGGCTGATTTGGGCATCGTCGAAAGTTTGAATGAAATAATGGACATGAAAATCTCATTGCTGTTATTCTAATTGTAATATGATCTGATAATGACGCAAAAACCGATGACATAAAATTTAATGTTAAAGGAGAAGGAAAATATTGAACCTAAAAAATACAGTTCCTGTTGATACATTTTTAATAAGGGGAATGAAGGAAATGACATCATTTTTTTTTTTTTTTTTTTTTGAAGCATGCTTGTGCACTTAAAGTTTTTCTGTACTCTCATGCTGATCATCAAAAGATACAAAAATCAACAAATCCTCATGATATGAAAAATCGTATCTTTTCGAATTCATCTGCAGTTTTCTCTAATAAAAGAAATCCTTACAATATAATGTGAACATCCAAAATGTATTGTACGATTATTTGCAGTTAAAATTAATAAATTATCTAATAATGAACAAGAATCATGATGAATATCCATTCGATTTGAAATTGTTACCAAAAATCCCGAAAATATGTTATTATCCAAGATAAATTCTATCTAAAAACATGTTTTTCTTTCCCACAATTTAGCATAACTTCCAAGTGCTTACATCTTGATGCAGGGACATTCGATAAGGCTTTACATAAATAAAAGAATTTAATTCAACTGAATCATTTACTTTAACTAATTTTCTTTTCATTGCTTCAATATTGTTTTGTAAAACAAATAATACCATCATTACGGTCACTCGCATAACTGATAAAGTTATTTCACAATAAAATCATATGTTGCCATTTGAAGAAAATGAAAGGAAGAAAGACCAGCAAAAAAATCAAAATTTGTTAATTGACAAAAGACGCAACAACCATGTTAGCCTTTTTTCGCTACTTTTTTTGGGTTCGTCATCAAGATGTTTGTGGCTTTTTAAGCTAAAGAAGGCTCCTCCAAAAAAAGAAGTCCAAACGTAAAAGAACATTTATTGCATTTAGTCTGCCATTTCTTTCTTCTTTCTTCACCCCATTTCTTTTTCATCCTTCTTCTTCTACTTTTTCTTCTAAACCAAGTGCCGAAAAAAATTCGATTCACAATTTCCTCTTTTTTTTTACTTTGCCCAAAATCGCTATTCAGTTCCGGTAATGTGTTCTTTACTTTTTTCTTCTTTTGACTTACACTTTCTTTCACTCTATTTTTTTCAATAAAAATTTATTTAATATTATTATTAAAACTTTAGATGTAAAAAAGATAAACACGTAACAATAATCCCGTAAAATATATATGTCATTTAATACTCTACCGTATCCATAAAAGGTTCTTATTGATGAACATGTTCAAGCATGTGCTCACAAAGGTTATACAAATTATCTTCTTCAAGGACGCCTTCCATTCGGCTAATTTCTTCACCATTGTTGAAGGAAATAAGCGTGGGAACATTTTCTACACCAAATTCTTCTGCAACATCAGAACAATAATCAATATTCACTTTTGCAACTGTAAGCTAAAAAAAGAGCAAAGAATGAATATTTAAAGAATTAAAAAACAACAACAAAAAGCATACCAAATTATAATGCATTGCAGCATTTTCAACTCGAGGAAGATACATTTGACATGGACCACTCCAATCTGCATGAAAAGCTACCAAAACAGGATAAGGTGAATTTAAGACGCCATTTCGAAATTGATCATAATCTTCAATACAAAAAATTTTATGCTCTGGTGCTTCATCACTGAATGGACGAGTTTGTTTTTGAATTGCCGGAGGTGTTGATACACGAGGTGGAGTTGGTCCTCGAGAACCAGCAGAACTAAAAAAGCAAAATATAAACAAATTTTACATTTAAAAAAAACTAACAGAAATGATCGAACACCGGAAGCTGCGGAGCGGAAGAATGACATATCACTGACCAGGATAATTTATTAAATGCTAAAAAAAATGGTTCTTTAAATATTGTCGACGTTAAAAAACAATGTTATTCTCGAATAAAACTGAAAGATTTAATAAAAATTTATTTAATAGCTTTAACAATGAAAAAATCATATGTATTTAATAATAATAATTTTGTGAATAATATTATAAATTTTTTAAACCTGAAGGTCGAGAAAAATGACTATTAATGTGAAAGACTAAATAATTTTATGTCAAACCCGATTAATGAAAGGCTCAATTATAAAATTATATATAAAAAAAGAAAAATAATAAAAAAACGTTGCTTTTTGTTTAGAATTGAACAAAAGAAAGAAGACATAAAAAAGTTTAAGACACAATTTAAAACAAACAAAATGATGCAATTGGCAATATGTTCAATTTGCAATTAAGCTTATCTATAAAATTTATAGTATGAATCATGTGTGGAAGGAACACCCAATTATTATGAGGATGTACTTGCAGCATCATCAATTGTTTCTGCCAAAAACATTTCATCTGTATTAACATATGGATATCGAAGTGTTGGTCCAATTCGCAAATCATCGGTAACAATATGATTTCCAAGATAACACATTTTATGTAAAAGATTTAAAAGTTCTTTTTCTTCTTCAAGGGAATTAAAACGTTGTGAACACCATTCAAGCAACAGAATATCAAAGTATGTTGGATTTCGGATAAATTGAAAGTAATGCTCAACATCTTTTTTATTTTTACTAGGATATATGAGATCCAAATTTCCCCGACAATCATATTCATCTTCAAAATTGCATAAGCAACGGATATCAGCTCCTGTTAAATAATCGGGATGTAAAATATCATCGGTTATTTTCTAAAATTACATTCTTACATATTTTATAGATTTTTTTCAATTATATTTTCCTTACCATATTTGTTCTAAAATCTTCAATAACATTGCACATCTTTTCTTTACATGCAAGTGTAAAATTTCCATCACAATGTCGAGTAACGTTTCCTGGTGAATTATCTAAGAATTTATTTGAAACAGGAAAAGAATATCGGCACATATTTAGGACATCCTTCACCAATGGCCATTTTACCCATTTATCAACTTCTGTATGAGCTTGTAAACTTGGTGAAATATTAACTTCAAGTAAATGTGCTCTCATATCATCATCAATCAGAATATCAAAACCAAATAATTCATGGCATGTACTCATATCAGTATCATTATGCTTCATATGATCTCTGATATATGATTCACATGACATTACAGTTTTAACAACCATGTCTTCTATTTGTTTTAAAACAGCTTTTGAATCTTTTCCATGTGAATCCAAATGTTTCCAAAATCTTTCTAATGTCCATTTATCCACTGGTCCTCCAATCATTCCATCTCGTTCTGCATATCTATTAATACTGTAATTTGTTAAATGAACATATTGATTTGATAATGATTCATTGTCATATGGTAGGGATGCGAATCTTACAAGGCCTTCTTTATTGATATAAATCGTTAAAGGATCCAAACTTGGAACATAAACATAAATTCGGAGATCAAATTTTTTGTCATTAATTAAATATGGATTAATGACATATCTGAAAGTGGGGAATTTGTTTAAGAGATTACTGTACTATTTTATGGCATACTTTTGAGCAACCCAATACTTGCTTTTCTTTAATTCAAAATCAATTTCTGGAAGTTCTTCTGGGTTTGAAACAATTGTAATTCCAGCTCCACGGGCACTTGCTGGCTAAAATTTATTTTTAGCAATTTTATGCTTATTTTTCAATATTTTTGAACTTACTGGTTTAACAATTACTGCATTGCCTTCTTCTTCACTCAAATAATCAATTAGATCTTCCAAATCATCAGGCATTAAGAAGGTTTTTGGCATAAAATTAAATTCATTCCCGAATCGACGCATAAATTCTTTTAAATGACACCAAATTCTATCTTTTCGACCGATATGAAATGATCCTGGATAATGATTAACCTTTTGATTAATATTCATTTGAAGATAATCGGAAGTTTTCCAATGCCGTCCCCAATATCCTAGCCATCCATCATTATTTTCAATGGGTTGAATTGTAAAATGACTTTGCCGCAAAATATGCCTCATGGGATTTGATAGTAAAGGATTATGAGCCCAAATAAGAGTTTCTTTCATTGAAGGGCTTGGTTTTTTAACAGGTAATAACTTGCCATAAAATTTAATTGTTGGTGGCATATGTTCAAAGACACTTTGTCTCAAAAATGCTGCTTCAGTTTTGGATGGAGTTCTAAATTTTAATAATTATTACAGATGTTTTTGGATTAAGTTTTAAAAAACGAACAATAAATACTCAATTTCAACATTTTCTTCATTTGTTTTCCACTTTGTAATAAATGGAAATCTTTCAATGGCACAACATGTTGCTAATCGAAATAAATCTCGAGTTAAATTTTGAACTGTAAAAATAGGTTAATACACCTTTAAAAAAGTATCTCAAATCTTACCAGAATCAGTGCAATCATCATTGGATGATGTGGAAGCAGATGATAATGGATCCTCAACAATTTTGCCCATTTTGGGCTTTAATACTTTTTAACTAAAAACCTCGCATTTGAAACATTCCTCTTCTTCTTTTAATAAGCAATAAAAGAGATACAAATCAACCGTGAATAATGAGTTATTCTTTTCGCGCTGAGAAAATTAGACACCAAAGTTTTTAAATGAATTTTTAAAAAAAGGAGGAAAAAGGACATAAAAAAGACTTTTTATTGACAACCGTTGAAAGAAGAAACGGGAGAAAAAACTTTTTAAAAACGAGAGAAAGAAGTAAAAACAGATGATAAAAAACATGAATTATATGGTTTTTATGGTTTCCCAATTAAAATTTTTTGCCAACTGTTTTTATGTTGTCGTTGATAGACGAGTAGGGAAAAAAGGTATCGATAACGGCTGTTCAGTTATTCATCAAATGCCCTATAGTCATAATGTACACACCTGTCTTTTCACACATTATCGGGTAAATACATAAAACAGAAGAGAGAAAGAGAGAGAAAAAGAGGGGGGAAGAATAGTTAATAATCAAATAAAACAGAAAAAAAATCTTATAAAGCTCATCTGAAATTCATATATTTTGGAATTACTTGGAAAAAACTTTTTCTTCCTTTTTTGTTTCAATTTTCTTTGTCCCCCATCTTAGAAAAAAAAGGGAAGAATGTCTATTAAATTGCTGGCGGGAAAGGCCGACAACAAAATTTTACAAATGTAATTGTTAATGCAAAAACACTTATGCAAACACAGTCACCAGCAGCAAAAAAAATATGGAGAGATAAGGAAGCTTTGATGGAAAAAAATAAAGAAAAGAAATGGTTAGTTTAAAGCAACAAAAGGTGCTTGAATATTTGTTTTAAAAGAAAATCCGGTTTTTAATAAAAGTGTTGGATATTCTAAAATTAAAAATTTCCCATTTGTACAACTGTAATTATCTGTAATAATAAAAAACGGGAAAACAATACTAAAAAAAGTAATTTAAAAAAATAACTACGATTAACACAAAGGTTATCATTAGCAACCACATAAGAAAATTTAACAAAAGAAATGAAAAAGAATAATGCACATTTGTTTAAGCAAATCCTGAGATGGGGGCGGCTTCTTTTTTTCATTGAAACAGTGTAATGGTCGAACAAAAAAGAAGAAAAAGCAAAAAAAGTGCAAGCGATTGAAGGATTTTAAAAAGCCCCCTGCAAAAGTTTTAAGTTTTTAACGATGAAAATAAAAATGAAACAAAAATGATTGAATTTATGTACACACAAAAAATAAAGTTAAATAAATCACACATTGTTGTTGTAATATTAAAATGTTACAGAATTACCATTGAAAATACCAATGGGGTTCATTACACAGAAGGATTAATTTCTAAATTGTTGGCTGCATTGTAAATTTTTTTCGAAAAAATAAAGTTTTTCCAAATCGATATTTCATAAAAATACTGTGAATAATAATTACCCTTTTACGGAGTTCATAAAAATTGATATGATAGAAATCTTTTGATAAATTATTTATTTAAAACCGTTTTTTGCTTTTAGAGGTAAACTTTGAAAGAATTGATATCTCTCTTTTTTTTAATTTGCATTTCATGGTCAAGTTTATTTTATATGCCTCTATCCTGCCGCCAAGTTTATGCCTGATGCCCCAATTTTCCGCTTTGATCTTTTCATTCGATAAAGAAAATTGCGCAAAAAAGTCTTGAGTTTAACTCTTTTTTTGAGTTTGATTTTTTGGTATTTGGTAAAATATTTTTTTACTTAAAAAATGCAGCATGTAACTGTATTATTATCAATTATTATATTATTGGTTACTGGATTTTTTACTTTGACGGCAGTGATAGTTCTTATGACAGAAGATCCCACAAAATCAAATGAAAATTCTCGAAATGAATTAATGAAGGAACATCGAAAGCAGTTTTATAAACTTGAAAATAGCGAAGAAATTATTGATTCCTCCAGAAAGTATTATACACTTCGACCATCTGTGACAAATGTTGTGAGAACTCGCTTAACCACCACAACTGCTGCATCAACTTCAACAACTTTAACTTCAACTTCGACTTTGCCAGATTTAATAACAATGCCAGACACTCGAGAATCTGAAATTGTACCAGTAAAACACTTTTTCTCAAAAAAGCCGTTAAGAGTTTCTCCGGTTACTATCAAAGTAAATCATTCAATATTTCATGGACTTGAAAGAATGGAAACCGAGAAACCTGAGCTTAAAGAAGTTGAAGTTGAAATTTCACAATTACATTTAACGCGTGAAATTAGAGCACCATCTAATGAAAAAATTTCAACTTTAATGATCAAAAATTCATATCTTTATCTACCTTTGACAACCGGGGATATTCTTGTGTATAATTTAAGCAACTATGATTTAGTCACAACTTTCAAGACATCACTTTCGTTTTATCGAATTGCTTTTCTTGAACAAAATATTATAGCTACAGAAATTCGAAAAAATACTCTTTCAATTTTGGATGAACAAGGAAGAGTTGCAAAACAGCTGAAAATGCTTTACGACTCAAAAGATATGCAAGTTTATGAAGATCAAGTAAGGCAAATCTGATTTAATTTTTTTAATTAATGAGGGTTATAGGTATATGTTTTATCCCGTTCCAATCAAGACATTTTTGTTTATGATAAAAATTTAAGCCTAAAAAATACAATTCATTTTAATAACGAAAATCAAGAAACATGTAATGTTATTTTGCCGACATCAAATGGAATTTATATTTCTTGCCAAAGCTCGATTCTGCAACTTGACAGCGTAATACCACATGTTTTATGATTGTTTTTAACAATAAAAGTTTTCTTTAGAATGGAAGTATAATTAAAAAGCTAACAGCCCCCGGAGGCAGTTATTCTCTTGGAATAGGACTTTATGAAAATACATTATTTGCTGCAAAAAGAGGGGAACAAGAAATTCATGCATTTGATGAAGAAACTGGGAAATACAAAACAAAACTCGTAAATAATGGCCGCGGATCAGCGATATGGTCATCCTTGGCCTTCGATGCAAATAAAATGTACGCTTTGGAATACATGCAAAATATTGTTAAAGTTTTTCTTTTACCTTAAATAAATTTACTTTTTTTTGTAATTTTTGTGCATCAAATGAAACCTAAAAAAGCTGAAGATAAAAATTTACAAAACTGTGCAAGGCATTTTACAAACGAGGAAAACTTCACATAAATATAACGTTGAAATATTCGAATGTTTTTAAAATTTTGATGCGCTCGATACTGTAATCGGAGAAATTCATATTTCAACATACCTTGAATTAAAGGAGGAGACCCACTGTAAATAAATTTTTGTCCCTTTCATTCATTGGAGGTTCCGACACGAAAATTTTAAAAACTCCAAATCAAAGAATTTTGATGACATTTCCTTTCATAATTATTTTTTCTGTTTTCAAAATGGTATGAACTTAAAAAAATGGTTGGATAGAAGTTGAGATTCAACTTTTTAGTATTAATTCTCGAAAATTCATGGATTTGTACAAAAAAGTTGAATCTCAGCTTCTATCCAACCATTTTTTTAAGTTCATACCATTTTGGAATCAGAAAAAATAATTATGAAAGGAAATGTCATCAAAATTCTTTGATTTGGAGTTTTTAAAATTTTCGTGTCGGAACCTCCAATGAATGAAAGGGACAAAAATTTATTTACAGTGGGTCTCCTCCTTTAACTGAATCTCAAACAGCTCTTTTTAAAAAAGCTGGTGCTAAAAAATTAGTTACAAACTTTGCCTTTTCTTGTGCATAATTTTAATTCATTTTTTTCTGTTTTTTTGTTGTATTTTATAAGATGTTTTTGAAACCCGGCTTTTTATTAATTTTGATGTATAAATTATTGATTTTTTTTCATGTTTTAGCCTTTGACCTGTCTGGTTTTATATGTTTGTTAAATACAGTGCACGACAAGAATAAAAAATGGTAAAAAGGGAATTTTAACAAAAATAAACAAATGAAATTTATTTATATGATTTCCATATTTGTCTAAAATCACTCAAGTTAATTATTTTGAGACACGAATTTTTAAAAATTATTTCAACAAAATATTTTTGGCGATATTTTTATTACAAAAATTGTATTGTGGCTGTGTACGGTAAAGTGCAGGCGTTCGAGCAGCAGCATGTTCGAAAGTTCGGGAATGGATTTTCTTTTTTGATGTTCTTTTTTATTTTCTCCTTGTTTTTTGAGTTTTTAGCACATTTTTTAATTTTTTATCTTCAACTTTTACAAAAAATTTTTGAGATCTCATAAAAACACTTAAAAATATAAACTCAAACGTTAAGAAACCATTTTTTCTTTGAGAAAAAATTGAGTTGACAAAAACGTTAACCGCGTTCTTCCATTCTTTTTCGTTATTGTTTCAGTATCAGCGTTTTTTGTGCTGTTGTTCATGACTTTTTAGGTATTTCATTCATTGCATTCTACGATTCTACATTGCTGTTTCTCTATTACTTCTTTCATATATATTTCGTTATTATTATATCTCGTGATCCTTGTTAATACTTCTTATATGCATTTCACCTCTTTTAGGGATTAATCCGGATAACCAACGATGGTTTACATTCAAGGAAAATTCGTCATTCATAATTTTAAACCTCCTCAAAATAGAAATAAGTTAATCAAGCTTAAACTGTTCCTTTTTGTCATCAATATTTACTCTTTTTTCATCAATCTTAACAGCCTTCCATCTAAATACGAAACAAATGATATACACAGTATCTTAGGTAAGAATATCGTCAAAAAAGATAATCAGATACCGTACCACTGCATGTTCAGCATATCTCCAACATTTAATCTTTTGATCACATGAACCTTTATAGAATGATTGCTCTCCATAAGCTGTAATATCCCAAATCCAACCATTATGTACTTTATTAAATTCAAATTTAATACCATTTTGTGGATTCTTTTCTTTAGCGCCTTTTGTAAATCCCATATAACAATTTTATGATCTCTTGCTCCAGTGAATAACATTCTTCGACCATTAATATATTGCATGTGAAAGACACAATCATTTTCATCAAATCTTTGAATAACGTGATCAACGAATTCGTTGAAGCAGGTCAATATTGTTGGTATTTTAAAACAAAGGGATACGGTAATGATAAGTTAAAAATAAGAGATACGGTAATGGACAGGTTAAAAATAGAATATACTTACTTCTATCCTTCTTACCAATAATCTCTTGAGCTGCTCCTGCATAAAAAGTGGTTGAATAGTTTTCCATAGAGATCTTGCAGATTTACAATATTTTCAATATTTTCTTTTAGTTCTACCGGTAATGAATCCATTGAACATTGGGTTGCTGTGCCACTGAAATAAAAGTTCTAATTAATTTTACCTAATTATCTACAACATCGAATAAAAAATCGTGTTGTTTGGTAAATTGTTACAGTATATCAGATTAAATTTAGTTTTGCAATCCAAAAAAATTATGTCCAATAATTTTGACACTAGCAACATTTAATTTCGGAGGAGGAGGAAGAACCCATTTCGGGATGATGACCTGCTTTTGATCTTGTGTCGATGGCGCCAAAAGATCAAAGGATTTTCATGATTTTGTATTAGGCCGTGTGCCGCTTTTACACTCTCACCTTGCTGACGATCCGGTCTGCAGCAATAAAAAAGCTTCATTTTTGATTTCTTTCCCCTTTTTTTTGATTATCATTGTCAACATCAATTTTAGTGCAATTACTGTATTTTAATTTTTCAGCCATGAATTGTTCGAAGCTGCCCAAAAACTTGTGGAACTTGTTGCGAAGATTTTCTTCCATTAAATTGTAATCAATGAAATAAGAATGGTTTTTGTCATAGCTATTTTTATTCAACAAAAACAATGAGAATAAATCATTTCTGTAAAAAAACTTGTGAAATTTGTGATAACAAAAATATTTCTTCTAAAAAACATCATAAATCTTAAAAAATATGTCAATCGATTTTATGTTTTTGTTAAAGTTGTTTATAATTTCTGTTATGATTGGACATATAGTTTTTAAAATGAATAAAATCACACATTAAAATTTTTAAAATAAGTTTTACAATATTTACAACTAAAATTTTTTTTGGCAAACTTGTCAAATTTTAGATTTTTTTCCGGCATAATGGCTTGTTGTTTATCATACCTTAAAGGGTACTATTGATTCCACACAACAGCTAAGAAATATGAGGGTAACACTTGAAAACGTTCCATTGTTACAGTATTCCAGGCTACAGTAATATTTTACCAAGATTAGCTTTATGACCTACAAAAGGATTGTCAAATATTAAAATTAATCATTTTTGACTGTTTCATGTTTAATGTAAAAACGTAAAATATTACTGTAACATTTCCCGGGAAATGGGAATCATTTCTAGCAAAATATCGAAAAATTTCCCGGGAAAAGGAAATGCATAACCCTAGTTCTGTGGATATACTACTTACTTGCGCATAGTTGTCACTACATTTTCGAAATTTGCATAACTTTGTGAATGACAATTTTTATCGTGAGAAACGACCGTTTTTGTCAAAAATAAAAAACATATTTCAGTTGAGAATTTCCGTCATTCTCAAATACAGGTGTATTATTTGTCCGGTATTAATATGATTTCTACAAGAATAGAATTTGATGAAGATAAATTTGTAAGTATTTATTTTTATATTACGTTCCGATATTAAATTCCTTATTTTTTTAGCCAAATGAACGCAAAATTGTTATGAATTGGAAAGTTAAAGAAGAAGATATAAAGAATATGGAAAATGGTTTCTTGGAAAGTAAAAAAGTTGCTTCTAATATTCCTGGTGTTAAATATTCTCTACGATTATGTCCAAACGGAAGCCAAGAAAGTGAAAGAAATGCTGTTAGAGCTTATTTACTTCTTGACTTTGGGATGTCAAAACAAATCAATGCTTCTTATACAATATCTGTTAAAACTGCTTCAAAATATCTTACTTTTCGAAATGTTTTTTTCAAAAGTTCTGCTAGTTGGGGGAATACGCTTGGTACTCGTGAAGAAGTATTTGATGCAGAAAAGAAATTCTTTACTGATGGAATTATGGAACTCGAACTTGAAGGAACATTGAAATCCCAAGGAATTAAAAGAAAAGCTACTATAGTTGTACCTCATTACCTTGGTGAATTGCTTTTAGATAGTGATGAAGATAAGGATGTAACGATTGTTGTTGGTGAAAAAGAAATTAAGGTTTGTTTCTGTTTATTTATATATATTTTACCGGAAGAAGAAAACCGTTGATTCTCGAGACAAAATACTTATGTATATTTACAAATAAACTTTACAGGTCCATAAATTTATTTTGACTGCTTGCTCCTCCGTATTTAAGGCTGAACTGAATAATCCTGGATTCAAAGAATCAAATGAAAAGAAAATCGTTGTCACTGATTTCTGCTATGAAACTGTTGAAAATGCAGTTATGTATTGTTATGAAAGACCTATTCATAAATATGTAGATTTCGATGAAACAGCTTCTCAATTATTACATTTTGCGGATAAATATGACATGGCAATATTACATGTAAGTTTGTTTCTTGCCATATATTTTTTGAATAAATTATCTGAATTGTCAAAAGTATATAAATATAATTAGTATTGTATCTTTCAGGAATATCTCCAAACAAAACTTATTCAAAAGATGTCTGGAGATAACGTTGTGGAATACGCAAATGCTTCTCTTACTTCAAATTCACTCGATCTCCGAGAATTTTGTATTTGTTTCTTGATTAATGCTGCCAAACATGGAAAAGTTATTACTAACATGGAAAAACTTCAAGATGAAATTGCAATGGAATATGGTCGACGTTCACTTCTTTCTATCACTAAGTAATTATGTTTTTATACTACTTTGACCTGAAAGTCTACAAATTTGTTCTTTTAACTTTATATGTATGTATGTAATTAATAAAGTGAAGCATTGTTTTTAAAAACTTTTGAATGATAAATTGTATTATTGCAACAATTTCAAGGATCTAAATGATAATGCTTATATTAGTACTTATATATTAATTTTGTTTTTGATCTCCATGTAAAGAAGTTACGGGATGAATTGCATAGCGGAAAAATATGAGCCATTCATCAGATATTAAAAATTATAAAATCACCAAAACGTGTGTACCTAAAAATCTATCCCAACTTAGGAAAGCATTATTGATTATCCATCAAAGAAAAATTCTCTTACGGTAAAAAAATCAGTTAATTTCTTCAGCATTCAAAAAAAAACTCTTGCACATTAAAACAAGAAAAGTTTTTTGTCACCTATGGGTTTAATTGTTACTAATTAGACCATTTCTTATGATGTTTATCTGATTAGTGTGGAAGTAGTTTTTTCATTATAACATATGTCAAAATGTTTTAATTCACGCTTCTTTGATTTGCTTTGCATTTCTTTAATTGTTCCATTTTTAGGAGCTCCTGTTGCTGATGCTGTTTTTTGTCGCGAATAACGGGTTAAAGAATTCTTTTTTTCAAATAAAAAATTCGGAAAGTGGTATTTATATTTATTTTTTTGATACTGTGTTTAAATTAGTGGTAAAAAAGTATTGTACGTTTCGTATTTTGTCGAAAAAAGCAAAGATTATCAAATTTAATCTTTTACAACTTTTTTTTCAAAGTGCGAAATATATTTCAAAAAGCTGTAAATTTAATTTTTGAGTAAATCTGATCAATCCTTGACGCTTCTACTTCTTTTCCCTTTTTATTAGCCTTCTTATTTTTAACAACTTTTTTTGTTTTTCTGTTTTCCTCGGGTATAAACACTTTTAGAAACAAAAAAGCTTTTGCCCTTTTGTTCTAAACCTTATAAGCAAATTTAGCATTAAATTACGTTTTTTGCTTCTTCTTCTTCTTCTTTTCCTTATTCTTATTTTTAAAGATGATGATGACTTTTGCTTCAATCAACTTATGACCAAATAAAATTTTTTAAATGCGGTCAAGTTCTTGTTAATCGTATTAAAAAAGGACAACAGTGTCCGCGCTAATCGAAAGCTGCCGAGAGTATAACGGCAATATGACACTCAAAAACACTGTCACTTGAGAGCCTGCTTTTTAAATGGGCATTTCTTGATTGCCATCCCTTTTTTTGCTCCCCCTTTCTGTGGAAGTTTTTGAAACAATAGAATTATTGTAATATACATAACAATCAAAAAGAATGAATGACCTTGTTTAAACTTGTGCATTTGTTTTTATATGTTATTTTAATTACCAGGTATCAAAGTTGCAATCATGCTATTTATTTCATTCTTTACTACGGTGTCTTTATTCATAATAATCTCTAACATCCCTATGAAAAATGTTGTCTGCATTGACAGACTCTCCAAATTTTTTTGTCATTTTTATTTTGTGTAAATGTTAGAAATCAAAAAAAAACACTGAACCAGGTTTTTATTGTCTTGTTTCATTATGTTTTTCTCTCTGTTGTTAACTTTACCCTCATCAGACGCAGATCTTTTTTATAAAAAATGGCAAGGAAAAAGCGAACAAAAAACACGTTACTTCTGATTAACGCGAGTATGTCCGTGAAAAGTATTACGCCTATCTATCTATTTTTCTCTCTCCTTTCGCGGCATTGGCGTTACAACTCTCCTCTCCACTACTACTCAACTCAAATTAATGTCATCAAACATCTTCTTGCAGGTTTTTTTGCTTATAATCGTGAAATCAACAGAGCGAATGCTTGTCTTCTTTATTTTCATTTTTTTGCGCAAAAAAAAACGATGTTCAACACCCCCTTGCTTGCCCTCCTCCTCGGGTGTCTATGATGATGATGTCGAAGTGCGATCCTTGCAAGAAGGAAAAAAAAGAAGTTGTAATATTCGAATGAACACAAAAATTAGCACAACGTTAAATTACCGCAACAAGGGTCGAGGAGGAACGTCATTAGAAAATTAGAAATAAAAAAAAAGAAACATCTCTTTTTTGGGTGATGTAAATGACATCAAGATTCTCGATGCAAAACCTTAGCAGACAAATAAATGAATGTAGAGAAAACGTAAATTTAACATCAAAAAAGAAAGAAAATGTTGCGAGTTTATCATAACACCTCTTTCTTACATACAGAAATCTGACAGCAGTAATAACCGTGTCACCACTTTCTTTATTTTTTCTACTATCCATCGCATTACAAAAACACGAAAAATCTTAAGAGATCAAAGTATCAAAAAGGTAAAGTAAGCATCTGTTAAGCTGGTATCGTTTTTAAAAGGTTTTTTTCTACTTTACTTTTTTTGAATTAAATTTGTTAGCCGTTTTTTCTTGTCTCTCGTTTTAATAAAAATTTAAATCAAAAATCGAGATTTTTTCTTAAAAAGCAAATGACACGAGAATCATTTGTTTCTGTGAATTGAAGCGTGTTTAACATGCCTTTCTTATTTTTTTTTCCAAAAAAGTAACCTTAGTATTTCCGAATTTGATTTTTTTAAATTTTTGTTAAATTTTTTCTCTTCCTTTTTTGCAAATTTTAAACTGTGCTTTTTTTACAATAAAAAATAACTGCAAAAATTATAGTTTTTTTTCATAATAAAATATTGTAAAATGATTTATCCTCTCTCGTTATCCGTTTTCTTTTCAATTTTTTATTATGCCAAATCAAAAACTGTTTTTCTTTCACGATTTGTCTTGATTATACCATAAACAACTTGCTCAAACTTGAATAATTTTTGCGGTTCTATCCTTTTGACCAATTAATAATAATTTTTATCAAATGTTCTAATCTTCACAGCAATAATAATAATAATAGCAAAAACAAGAAAAACATTGGCATTTACTTCTATATAAGCGTCACAAATCCCTTTATTTTCCCATGACAGCACTCCTTGAACTGATTTAAAAAGAGGAAATAGAAAAAGATAGCGGAGGTGGGGGATGTGAGTGACCCAATGATTACATCTCTCAACTAATTTTATTTTTGAGTTTTTTGGTTGTCTTTTTTAAAACACGCAGTTGGATATGACAGATCGCGCGTGCCGTAAATCTCTCTGGAAAAGAAAAGATTATTGTGGGAAAAGCGATAAGTTTTTGAGAGAGGGTGTTAATTGGTTAAAGGGAAAACTTTAACAAGTTTTGTTAAATCTGTGAACATTGTTTTTTTGAAAGTCATAAAACAGTATCCTTTCACCATTAAACACCACGATTCGAATAATTATTTATCTTTTTTTATCGTTTGTTTATCCCTTAAAAATATTTTTTATTGCTTAAGCTTAACATTTTTATTTCCCTTTTTCTTCTTTAATTTTCTTCTGTTGTTGCACTTCATCAATGTCTCATCAACAATATATCTAAAGCATTTGCATATTGTCAATTTTATTAAGTTCGGACATATAAAATGACCGCTGTTCACCTTCCTTTCTCTCGATCCCTTTTTTATATTCCACATTTGTTGGCATTTGAAAAGTTGTAACGACAAGATAAAGATAGGGTTTCGAACGATTTGTTTGGATGCTTGTTGTTGCAAATTTCTCATTTCTTTTTTCCCCTTTGGCTGTCGTTGAGACGATTGATGAGCCTGGAATGAAATGTATTTGCATCAAGAAATGTCAAAGTTATAGCTTTTTTTAAACAATAAAGTTAAGAGTGGCCAATATAGTGAGTGACCTATTCTTTTATTATTATTTTATGATCTGACCCTTGTTTTTAAAAAATTATAACAAAAATTTTTTCTCAATAATTTCGAGGAGGTTGAGGAAAGTAAGAAGTTGATAGTAAGCATTTTAACAAAAGTTAGTGCTTCTTTAATAAAATTAATTCTTAAAAATACCCATGGGTGAGTTAATTGTTTCTTTCTTTTCTTTCTCTTTTTAACAAAACTTTTTTCTTTCTATTTATGCTTTTCGATTTGTAAAACAACAACAACATATTTTAAAGTTCGTAAATTATCTGACAAAAGGCCACTTCGTCGTAGTAAATTCCTTTTCTTGTTTTACACGATTAACCACTGAGCGCTAATGGCGGCGCCGTTGATGGCAGTATTTTCTTCTTCTTTTTCGGAGGAAAATAAATGAAGACAAAAATTTATCGAAAAAGCCGACGAGAAAATTGCGGTATGAAACAAAAAGAGGAGGCCACAGTTGTTACTTGTCTTGCGGCATTGTTCAAGTGATGTACTACAAGGATTTGTGTCCTGACACCTGTGTAATGAGACTTGTCACTGAAGTTCCTTTTATTCTTTAAATTTTTTCCTTTTCTTCTTTTTTCTTCTTTGCTTCTGTGATCTCTTTAAACTGGTCATTTGTGGTTGAATTTGATTTGTTGGTTAATTATTTGTTGCAAGAAAAAACAGATATGTTTAACACTTTGTTCTTTTTCATTTTCTTTGGCAAAAAATCAAAAAAAAAGTTCTTTAAAGTTGATCTTCAAAAAAAAACAGAAGTCAAATATAGGTGTAACTTTTCTTTCTTTTTTTGATGAAAAAAGAAATAATTCAAGAGGGTTAGACTTGTAAACTTGAAGGAGAGAAAAGTACTTAACAAGCTAAAAATATTCACTCAAGCTTTTGTGGCGCGGCACCTGTTGACCAAACGAGACTTTTTACCATTTGCACAAACGATGCGGCAAAAACTTTTTTTCTATACTATCTTCACTTTTATAAGTAAGAGCTTCCGATTGTGGTGATGTTGCTGGTTGCTTACTTACTTTTCTGCTTGTATTCCCACTTAAACAGCTTTGGCGGTGACTTATGGTGATGAACGAACGTTTAAAGGGGGGTTGATGCACGTTGAATACCACTTTTTTTTGACTACTTTTTTCTTTCAATGATTGTTTCTCATTTGACATGGCATTGTTCATAAAGTGGAAAAAATAAAAGCTTAAAGAAGGGTAAAACTGTTTGCGAATATTGAAGATCAAAAAAAGGAAAGGAGGTATTTGATTAGGTCAATGAAAGATTTGTAGCGATTAACTCCACAAATAAAAAAAAAAGATAGATTTAAGCCTTACAGAAAGAAGAAAAATTTTTTTAAATAATATTTTTCACTTTTTTTGCTTGTATTGGTATACTGTAGATGTGGAGAGGGGAGGGAAAGAAAGAAAAGAGGTGTGAGATTAGATAGTGGCAAAAAGTCATAAGTATTTTTTGCGTGTGAGAATGCTCGAGTTTTGTGTTGAGAAAATCCGCAAAATTTCTCAAAAAGTTTTAGTTACTTTGTTAGCAATTTGATACTTGTCTTCTTTTTTTCTCAAATTTTTTGTCCTGTTAAAACGCCCAAGCTGTTCAAATGCTTGCTTACTGTCACACAAAGTCGTCGTGTTCTTCGTCAGGAGGAGACTTGTATCTTCTCCATTTAATTTTTTTCAACTTCTCTTTTTTCCTCTTCTTTTTAAATAACATTTCTCCTCATAAGCATGTTTTTGTCTTGTTTTCTCCCCTTCTGATTATATTTTGTATCAATGTATGTCACAAAATGAAGAAGAAAAAGCTTACCCCCTTTCCCTCTCTCTCATTTTCAACTTAAGAAACACGATAACAGACGACAACAGTGTCGACAACTCCTTCTCAATTACAGTTTCTTTTCGCGCCCCCCTTGGGCTTTTAAACAATTTTTTTTATTTTTGCGCACAAATGTCTCGCTTTACCTATATCTTTTTCTCAAAGTTTTCTTTTTTTTGTTGTTGTTGAAGAAGACAAGTTAATGATTAAAAACAGAGAGAGGAGAGATAGATAGGATGATGATGATGATGCTAAAGGTCTTTTTGTGTTATTGACTACTACTACTACTACTTATTGTTGAGTAAAATTTCTCATTATTTTGAGAGTGTTAGCTACTTTTACTGCCTCGTTGCATTGCTTGTTTGAACAAACACAATAATGCGCCTTGCTTCGAACTGTATCCATCACATCGCACTTGTCCACTTGAAAATTTTAAGCAACAAGAAAGAAAAAAAGAAGTTAGTGGAAAGGTGACAGCGGTGTCGATTACAATTTAGATGCACAAGAAAATTGAAAAAAAATATGTTCGAAAGCAAAAAAACCGATGAAGTGAGAAGAAAATTTATTTTTTGAGTACGGTAGCCATAGCAAATCTCTGTCTTTTTTGTCGATTAAAAGAGTTTAGTTGAGATAGATTATGGAGAGAGAAAATGAAAAAAATATAATAATAATATACCGATAAAACATATGTATATGTATTGAAATGACCCTATTTCCTTTGTAAACATTATTAAAACATAAAGCATTAAAGCCGCCTCCCGCGTCTTCTGTCTTTCCTTTATCTTCTTCTAAGTGCCAACAAAAGCGACATCGTGAAGCTTAATCTTGATCCAATTTTTAGTTCTCTTTCATCAAAGTCCCATCACTCTCGAGAATTGTTAGCTAATCTGGTGACGGAAGTTGTTGCGCAGTCGTGCCTTTTTGCCCTTTTGCCTTTTTTTATATATTCAATGTTAGTCTCTTTTAAATATCTCAAACATTTTTTGCGGCGCCTGCCATTGCATCATATTTGTTGACTGTAAACGCCGTATTGCGATTATTCAAGTAGGTAAACCGTTGTGGCGGTTGGCTTCATATATATCCCAAATGGATATCAGGTTTTATCTTAATAAACTTTCTATCTGATCTCCCACTGACATATGTTTTTCTATACTAATAATATTTTTATTATACTGCAATAAACTTTCAGAATTTTTATTATAAAAGTATAATACTAGCTACTTATTTTTAATTGACCTTTCAATCAAAATTAAAGAGAAAAGAAAAAAGTTTTTATTTTTCTTACAGTCTTAAATCACGTAAAGCGAAAGGTATAAAAGGCACCGATTATAATCCTCTCAGTTATTATCAACAAGGAAAGCAGCAAATCCGATGGAACCTTATCAATAACTTTATGCATCATTTTTAAGTCAAGAAAAAGCTGCGGCGGTCTTTTGTGGCAAAAGGACGTTAATCCACGCGGCTTCCTTTTCGGAATATATCAGCATTCATGACAGTTGATCCTTTATGCAAACAATCACACACTGGCGTGCAAAGAAAAAAAAAGAAGAGAAATAGTTCTTCTTCTGTAATTGAGCTAAAAGAATTTTTTTCTTTCTTCTTTGAGAATTAAGAAGACAAATGAAGCCGCCTTTTGCTGGAAGACACTTTACAGGAATCTTATCAGTAAGCTAAAAAAGAAAGTGAAATAAAGTGTGTGAAAGCAACTGATGAATTTATGTTTATATAACACTGAAATGTTTTTTTTCTTTTTTTTCTGAATGGTAGAGAGGTACGGTATAAGGTGTTAAAATATTATATTAAATAAAAACTAAGAAAAAAAGTTATACCAAAACAAAATTTTTATGCCTTTATTCTTGTATATTTCCGGCGTTTTTCGAAAACGTATGCGATAAAAAAATTTATGACATTTTAGAGACTCTTTTCTCGCGACAAACATTAACATTGTCTTTTTGTAATAAAACCACTAATATTATTGTTTCCCGTAAAAAAATGTGATCAAAAATATGTTTTTGCCTTTTTTATACTTTCATTTTTGTGATTCCAAATTTTTCAAAAAAAATTCTTTACCGTTTTTTTAAATACCATACTTTTTCCGTCATTTTTTTAACACGATTCCATTGTTTGTTCTTGTCACAATATTGAACTTACATCTTTAATTTTTTTCCGCTTTAAAAAAACATTTTAAGCTTTTGTTTTAAAAAGCTCTTTAGAAGTCATGATCCTTGCTTCTCCATTTCAAATAAATATTATTTTTTTGGATGTTTCTTTTGTGAGTATGATTTTTGTGGCGCACGTAACTATTCTTAACACTTCAAAAGAAATGGTAGAACATAAACCGCGAGAGAAGAAAGAGACGAGAGAAATGAGATGAGAGAAACAACACAACTGAAAAATGTATGACAAGTCGCGCCTTCTTTGAGAAGGACTCCCACCTTATTTTTTTCACATCTCTGAAAAAAAGGGAAAGAAAGAGTGAAAAAGCCCCGCCCTCTCTTTCACTTAACAACCAAAGCGCGTTCAGCCAATAAGAGCTTTGACGCTCATTTGTGTGAATATCGTTCCCTAACTCCTCCCTTCCTCAATAGAATTCTTCTCCTTTTTTTCTATATTTTCAGTGGCATTGCAGTATACAGCGCAAAACCAATCCTCTTTTTGCAAAACCGCTATAATCAGTAGCAGTGTCAATGATTTTTTTTGCCTCCAACAGTCCTCATTTTGCCACATTTAGAAATTTTAAAATTATGACACTCTTCTTCTTTCTTTTTTTAAAGTTCACCTTTGATCAAGATTAATTCGTGTTTGCTTTTTTTTCACTCCTGTTACATTTGTTGTTTTTTCTCCGAGTTATTTTTCTTTGACCCTCTTTTCTTTGGGACATTTATTTTTTTTGCCACCATGAAATTTTTTATTTTAGATTCACATCATTAAGAAAACCAAAATTTTAAATTGCTTATAAAAAAGTGCCCCTTCAAATATTTGGCCATTTTTTTATTGTTATTTATTTCACATCAACTTCATCAACGCCGGTGATCTTCAAAAAAGCTTATAAGGGCGTTATTTCCACGCATCTTCTTCTTTTTTTGCTAAACGTTTCTTTTTTTCTTTATCAAAAAGGAAGTCCCGGCCGGACAAAAAGCCGCCAAGATTCTCACCATTTCACCAATTGAAAGTAAACCGACGCTGGCGGCATCGGAAAAACGCTCGCCGGCGTCTTCATCATCGGCTGCCTCGCTGTCTCCAAGAATTGTTGTTGACGACGAAGAAGCAGAAAACGGTGGTGGTGTGCTAGAAGTTTGTGAAAAGAAGCTACATAAATCTCCAAAAAATATTGATTCTGATTCAAAAGATTCAACAAGAAATATTATTAATAATAATAATAACAACATGTCTACGGCAGCATTGGCGGCAGCAGCAAATGGATTACCACCTGATTTTAATATGGCTGCTGCATTTGCCGCTGCTGCAGCAGCAGGCTTTACCCAGAATGCAAGTTTAGCTTCAATGTCACCAAATTCTGCTGCAGCAGCTGCGGCACAAGCCGCTTCACTATCACTTGGAAATTTTTTTCAACGTCCTGATTTTAATCCAATGATGCATCATCCATTTGCTCAACATCCTGGTTTACCATATCAAATGCATCAAAATCATCCTGGTGGATTTGTTGGTAATGTTCCGTATGAGATTGCAACATTCCTAGCTGCAAATGGTCACTGTCAATTAAGTCTTCCCTTTAAATTAGAAGACGATGGAGTTGTTGATAAACCTGAAGCAGAATTAGATGAAAAACATTTATGGGATCAATTTAGTGAATGTGTGAATGAAATGATTATAACAAAAAGCGGAAGGTAAGTAAATCCACTTTAAACGTGTTTTTTTTACCTCTTCCTCTTTCTCCTTTGTCTAGTTTGTTGTGTTTTCTTTGAGAACCTTAACTGTTAAAATTCGCACCTCTTCAAATTGATTGCACTCATTTTTTTTGTTACATTTTGTGCGTGTTTGTGGTGCCTCCTTGTTTTTTTAAATAAATTTTTATGAGCAATGTCAATTTAGTTGTTTAAACGAGAAGACAAAAACAGAGCAAAAGAGAGAGGGTAGATGATTTCTTCTTCTTCATCATCGTTTTTGTCTTCCGTTTTTATTCGTGTTTTTTTGCAGAGGATGTTGTTGTTTGCCCTATAGAAACGCTTCCTCCAAAATAACAACGAAAAAAAGAATTCGTTTGAGCTCGCACTTTTTTTATTTCTCATCTGTTGTACGTCGACACCATTGCCTTCTAATCTCATAAGCTTGGCGCATTTTCCCTTTACTTACTTAAAATGTTTGAGATGGAGTCGCTTCCATCGGAATCAATTCAGCAGCAGCATTTAACAAAAAGGCGTTGGGTTTACCGCCAAAGTATTCTGTAACCAAGCAAAAAAAAGTTTTGTATTGAAAAAAAGACTGATTCACAATCATTTTTTTTCTTTTCATTTTTGTCAAATTAGGAACGTCTGATGATGACTTAATTAAACCCAAAAAATGCAATTGTTTTTTCATTTTCTTTTTCAAATAAACGAGACATCATAAAAAAGTTAGCAAATTGATAGGCAGAAATAATAATGTTAAGAAGGGAAAGAAGAGATGTAATTCCGTTTTTCTTTCATCTTTGCGGTCAAAAGCAATCACTAAAAATATATATCAACATTGATTTTGATGATGATGATGCCTTTTTTTGGAGTGTTAACGACCGTTGCGAAAAATGTTACGCTACTCACAAAATATATATAAACGCCATTTTATTTATTACTCCCTGCGGCGGCCACCCACCTTTCATATTTTTAAAATAATAAAAAAAAAGTAAGAAAAGTCAAACACTTAATTGGCGTGAAAATCTTTCCCTAGTTTCCTCGTTTCCGTTTGCGCATCACTTTTTTTAAACCCCTTGCAAAAAAATTTAAGTCAACCAAATTTTTTTTGAAAACGTTTAACAGGTTTTTTTTGGGGATAACTTGAGTGTGATAAAAAACACATTTTTTCTCACCCGTCAAAAAAAGTTTTTTTTTCATAATGATATCGCTATTTTCGTAGAAGGGTTACTGTAGCGATAGATAGGAAAGCAAAAAGAAAGTTTGCACCTTTTTTTCAACAAAAAACATTTTCACCTTAATAAAGTCCAAAAAGCAAATGAGAGAGCACTTCGTTTGACTCCTTCGTAACTCATAATTGGCACAACTTTTTTTTATCCCCAAAACAGATCAGCACATGTTGTCTTTAAAATCCTGAGAAACCCAAGCACTGCACGAAAATATTCACACTCCTCATCAATCATTTCTAATTAACATGTGACAAAAAGTTTTGAAAATATATTTCAATGATTATACACACTTCTTATTTTTTTTTCTTATCACCTTTGATGCATATATATTTTTTTTCAGAAGAATGTTCCCAGCTTTTAAAGTTAAATTCAAAGGATTAGATAAAGCATCAAAATACCTTATTGCATTGGATATTATTCCGGTTGATTCAAATCGTTACAAATTTCATAATTCTAAATGGATGATTGCGGGTACAGGGGATCCAGAAATGCCAAAACCTATTAATGTACATCCTGAATCACTGGCAACTGGAGAACATTGGATGACAAAAGGAGCAAATTTTAACAAAATTAAAGTGACAAATAATATCACTGATCGACACGGCTATGTGAGTCCGTTTCCCAAGGGCCCGGTAGGTGCTATGCTCATATATGTATATATACTGTAATTAACAAAAAACCATATTTTTTAATTTCCCATAACTTTCTTCTTTTTCAAAAAAAACGTATTTATTTTCGTTGGCAGGCGTTGCACTTAGCTTCTGCAAACAATGCTTAATCTGCTACATTTAATACGTTAGAAGGAGAAAGAAGAAGAAGAGGGGGAATGCTTTATTCGGCAGGCAAAAAAAGAAGATGAAGAAGAAGAAGAAGAGGAGACAAAAACTGCGATGTTTTTCTTTATAAACTTCTTTTTTTCGCTCTTCTTCTTTCTTTCTCTTTTTTCTTTAAATGCATTGGTTCCTGTGCCGGGCAACCGTTGAAATCAATCTGTTTTTTTGCCCATTTATTTTAACAAAAATCTATCTTCGGCATCACTTTGTTTCTCAACCGGAAAAGTCTTGTTTAACTAACGTCCTCGAGCGAAATTTGGCACTTTTAAAGACGCGCATGCTTTCCACTCAAAATTGAGAATTGCAGTTAACTTCCGGACTGTTGCATGACAAACATTGCTGCTATTGCCTTCCCCTCCTCCTGCGCATATTTGAAACCGCACTTAAGTTTCAACGTTAACAAAAAATGAATGATGAAGAGATCGAAAACAGTTGCCAACCAAAAAAAGGAGAGAAAAAGAGAGAAATAAGTGGAGTAATCCTATTTGTACAGTAATTCAATACTCATGCATAAAGACATTTAAGCTTGAAAAAGTTTGCGCCATCATGTAAGGCTATATATATTTGTCTAAACATTCATGAAACACTCAAAAAAAGTATAGGCATTCAAATCAATATGCAAATTTGCTATAAATTACGGTAAATAAAAGCATATCTTTAATGAAAGAAAAAAGCTTTGAGAAAACGTGTCACTTTTTTTCCTCTTATTTAGTGTCCATTGTTTAGCTATAAGTTTTCTTCTTTTTTTTCAAATGAGCTGTTAACTCGACAAATGACATCTCGCCTATCGTTATTCATTACGCTTCTTTCAAAATTTTTTTCTTGACTTTTTCCATCATTATTTTCCATCGACTGAGTCTCAATGACCGACACAAAAAAGCATCCTTGTTTTAACGCCTCTCAAAATACCAAGTTGCTTTTTATTTTTGAAAGAAAAACATATATATTTTTTGGTTAACATTTAAAAAATATATATTTTTTGAGACAACACTAAAAATGCTGTTTAAACATTTGTAAGTGTTGAAGTTTTTACTGATTTTTTTATTGAAAGCAAGCTTATTCGGATTTCAAAAAAATATGAGATTTTCTTTATCCGGAAAAGGAATAACACAAAAAAAATACATGTTTTGAGGTGTGCAAAAAAGAGCATATATGATGACACTGTGAAACGAATCAACCAACAGTGTTGTGTGAGGTGTAAAAAAAGAGAAGCAAAGCGTTAGTGGCTGGTTGTTTGAAAAGAGAGCATGGCGCTTCATTGGCTGCATGGAAAAACATGGATATACGTTATATATTTATCCACTCTTCTAACCAATCCCCACTTTTGAAACAAACGTATATGAACAAAAATAATAATAATAATAAACCAATACAATTCTTTTTTTATTGCTTATACTTTTAATTGCTCATGGAAGCTCGAAAGGAGCCGTGAAAATGGCAATAAAATTGGCGCCCTACTGATAAGAAAGAAGAAGCATAGAGAGAGAAAGTAGAAAAGTAAGAAGAAAGAAATCTTTGTTTTGTGTTGCCACTTTTTTTGCAATTTGGACATCTGTTAATTTTTTAAAGTATTTTTTCTCTCTTTCTCTTTTTTCATTAAGTTGTTTGAAAGAAATTTATTACACACTGTATGTCAGTCAGTAGCCAAATCAACTCATCGAAAAATGTATGAAAGTCAACGCTTTGAAAGGCAAGCTATGATGCTTAAAAAAGGAAAGCAAAGAAGTAAAAATGTGATAATGATAAAGCAGCAGGGGAAAGAAAGTCATGACCGCAACTGTAAAATTGATCACATTTTATGATGATGTACAAAATTTTTTAAGGAAGAAACATTCTCTGAACTCTCTTTTTCTTTTTTCTTGCTTACTTTTTTGAAATACTATGAGTCAAAATGAAAAGAAACGCATTTGTGAATTTAACACATCATTAATATTGACCAAAGTTACCCATCGCTTCTTTTCATATATTTTTGTTGACGGAAGTAAACAGCAAAAGTTTAAAAGAAACAAAAAGAACAAAAAAATGCAAAGTTTTACGCTATGCTTGAAAGCACTTCAATAAGCTTAAAATTTTTATAAGAATTTTTAAATATCTAAAAGTAGATTATTCGGATGCGGTTAATTCCACGCTTGATGCGTCAAATTTGTCGCTGAAGCCGAGAGAAAAAGCATTGGCACCCATGCGAATCCTGTTTTGAATAATAATTATTTTGCTCTTCAATAATTTTTAATGAAAGAAAAGAAAAAAAACACAACAGAAAATTTGCTTCTTTCTTTGCTTGTTTTAATAAGAGATACGGTATTTATTGTTTATACTTTTTTAAAAAAAATTTTTTTGAAAAAAAGGTGCTAAAAAAACACCTGTCGCTTCTGCTGTTGAAAAATTGTGTATCGCTTTTTCTCTCTTCACAAATCATCTTTTTGGCGACGTGATAGTAAAAAAAAAGAAAAGACAGAGATGAAGGGGGGACATGCAAAAAGGGGCGATAAATTGGAAGACAAAATACTTTTGTTGTTGTTCATTTTTCTTTTCTTCTCCCCTTAGGCGGTGTTTAATGTATCAGCTTGCAGGCTTGTTAAATTCGAGCGATAGAGTGATTGATTGGAACAAGAAAAAATGACAACTAATACAGGATAAAAAAAAATAAATTTAAAAATAAAAAATTTAAAAAAGGGATAAATAGAGAGAAAGCACCTAACCAGGAGGGGTTAAGATATTTCTTTGCAAGAATACCAAAATTTTCAATGTTAAATAAAGATATTTCAGACAATTCTTAATTCAATGCATAAATATCAACCAAGATTACATATTGTAAGGGTTAAAGATGGAAAGCTTACATCATCATTTACAACATTTATATTTCCACAAACTGAATTCATTGCTGTTACAGCGTATCAAAATGAAAAGGTAGGCTTATTTTTATTGATTGGTTGCTTAAATTTATTATTCATAATCGACTAATTATTTTTCGATTAGATATACTTGCCATTTAAGTCAATTTACTATTTGGCTTTTAATCAAATATTCCTTTATTATATTTGAATGAACGGCATTTGTAGTTATTAATTACTGTACTATCTTTCCTTCCCCTCTTTCTTTTTTATGTTCTTTATTCAATTCGCATTTTTTTTTATTCCCAATCTTCTTCAGTAGAGCGTATCAAATGTCACTGCGCGATTTTGCATCATGTTTGACATCGTTTAAATGCACACATTGCTTTTTTTATTTTCTCCTTACCGCTTAAACATACATAAACATAAATTGATTTCTGGCATTACAAAAAAATTTAATATTGCGCAGGGATTACTTGTGTTTTTTTGTTGTATTCTTGAATTGGCTGCTTCTGCTTTTTGTATTTTGTTTTTTCTCTCTTTCAATTGAAAAATGAGATAAAAAAAAGTATGAGGGGAAGTATTTCTTTTAAGACAACCACCAAATTGCATCGGAAACAATAAAGTTGTCGTGCAATTGCCGGAAAAGCAGCTTCAAAAGATGAAGAAAAACAAAAAAAAAGCATATAAACGAATGCATCAAAGTTTTTTTTATATATTACAATGACGCTGTTTTTCCGCAAATTGACTGCCAAATGAAGTGTTGGTGTTCTCGCTCATGAAAAAAAAGAAAGAGAAAAAAAGGGGGATACGGTAGTGAAGCAATTTTAACAGGCGTCAACTCTCTAGAGAGTTTTAATCAAGCGACATGGACAAAAAAGGGGAGAAGAAATAGGAAAAAATTTTTTGGCACTGCTAAAAAAATGTTACCGTAAACACGCGTATAAAGGATTGAAAACTGGCGCCGCCATCCTTTTTTTTTCTTTTCTTTTTTTTCTCTTCTATTTAAAAGCGGCTCTAATTTTTCTTTAGTCAACGAAAAAATAAGGAGAAAAAAATTGGGCCCACGGGAAATAAAGAAGAAAAAGAATACAGTCGATCATTTAAAACTACATCTAATTTTGAGAGAATGATAGAAAAAAACAATTTGAAGATAAAAATATAATTTTAAATTTTATTTTAGGTTACTCAATTAAAAATTGATCACAATCCATTTGCAAAAGGTTTTCGGGACACTGGTGCCGGTAAGAATTATCTTTATTTCAAAGATTCAAACAATGAGTTTAAGCTTTAACAGGAAAAAGAGAGAAGAAGCGGCATTTATCAGGTGCTTGCTATACGGGTCTTTCCTCATCAAGTAATCATCAATTTGGTCGTCATAATGATTCTCAACAAGGTTCCCTTGATGGCGGATCAAGAGCTGGTTCTGCAAATGGTTATCGAAATGGGCAGTATTCTGAAAGTGATGATGAAGATGGTCCACCACTTGCTAAAAGACCAAAAAGTCAAGGCTCTTCTTCTGCCAATACCTCTTCGGGACAAGACTTTGACACTCCACCACCACAAAGTAGTAACAACGGAAAGATCAAAGACGAAAAAAAAGATGTTATTGCAGCTCCAAATGCACAGGTAAAAAAATTTTTTTTCGTAGATCAAATTTCAAATAAAGTTGTTTTTTCTATTCCATTTTTCAGGACATTAAATCAGCACATTTTGCGGCAATTAAGAATGTAATGGGACTAAGTCCATTAGAAAGGCATCGAATGATGAGAGGAATGGAAGGAGGACCAAATGGGATGCCACAACCGCCACCAGGGATGCCATTCCCATTTCCACCACATTTTAATGCGGCTTTTATGCCATATTATCCAAATCCAGGACCACATGGAATGCCAGCAAATCCGGCAGAATTATTTGCAATGCATCCGATCTTTATGCAACAACAACTTCTAAGAATGGCTGCACAAAATGCTGCAGCTGTATCAAATGCAAATTCCAATCATGTTCCGAATTCTCCTCGAAGTTTAAAAGCTGAAACTCCAACAGATTCAACTCCAACCATAACAACTCCAACATCATCGAAAAAAAGTCCAATATCCAAGAAAGGAGGCTTTGATGTAAATGATTTGCTTAATTAGTCTTTAAACGGTTTTTTTCTCATTCTTTTATCTTTCTTTTGTCGCAACCTTCTTGCGTGCCCCACTTTAAATGTCACAAATGCATACAAATTATTTAAAATATATACAATCCCAATTTTTGAATGTAAAAAAGCAAAAATTATCTATGAATTATATAGATTATAGTCTTTTTTTCGAAAAAAAAATTCTTCCTTCAATTTTTTTTGTTTCACGGGTAAAACTGTGTTTAACCAGTCTTGATCCTCAAATAAGTTTTTTTAAAAATATAAATATTTTTCTTCTTCTACAAAAATAAAACGCAATGTCGTTTAATTCCATCCACATCTATTGTATCTCATTTCTCTCTTCCTCTGTTATATATTTACTATTACTACAGCAACAAACACAAGAAATTATATGTATTTCAACAACGATGCTAGCTTTCACATGATATATATATTTTGTGCTTTGTTACATTTAAAAAAAATCTTTTTTCTATTCAATAGGCAGATGCTTTTATTTATTGTTTATATATTATTATTATTATTATTTAAGTTGACGTCTGAGGTTTTTATAAATACTCTTTCATCAAAAGAAGAATAAAATAGAAAAAAAAGCTTTAGTACATCCTTTTTCCATCCTTCAAGCTCTCTCTCTCCTTCTTTATATGGTTTTTTAAATATTTGTTTTTGTTAAAGCTTCAATATCTTCTCTTTTCTTCACATTGTTAAACCAGAAACTAATTTTAAAATCGGTTTTCTTTTATAAAATTGTTTATTCTTTTATTATTATTTTATTTGTTGCATTGATTATTCTTAGATTTTTTTGTTTTTTTATTACTGTACAAAACTGTTACTCGTTTTACAAATTTAATGAGCGACAATTTTTTTATTATATTTTTTTATTTCAATTAGTTTTTTTTTGCTATCATTCCATCGGTTTTTTATACTTGTGACTTTTCAAAGCAAAAAAGAAAGAAATAAAACATTGCATCTAATTTTTTATGAAGTGACTGAAGGCAACAAAGTTGAAGAATATAAAAAAACATTTTTATGAAGCAACGAACGCGAATCTGATGGAAAGTTTTTTTGGTGAAAAAAAAACGAGAAGAAGGAGAAAGAGCTTTAACAAACGATTTTTTTGCGCCTATCGTAAAATTTGACAATTTGACGCGGTTATCTCTTGAAGAAGAAGAAAAAGAAGGAGAAGTAATTTTCGAAACGTTTAAAATCAGCATCTTCACCTTTTTAACAAAAGTCGTCAATTTTCGCGCAGTCTCACAAAGCCTACGTTGTGTTTTTATGGGCACTAAAAAGCGGCGTTTGACTACTGCTTTAGTGGTTGTATTTTAAGATCAAAAAAATAGTGACAATAAAAATAAAAAAAACTTTGTCTAAAAATATATTTTATATACGGGACAATGTTCAATTTTCATGTTTTTAAATTGATTTTTTCTTCTTCAATGCGATCAAAATTTATATACAAAGAAATTTACAAAAATAAAACATTGATGAGCAAAATAAATAAATTATTAAAATACAAAAAAAATAAATACACAATGTTTGAAGCGAAAAAAAATGGGAACTAATTTCCAGTATTTGATGTATTTGTATTTGTTGGAACAGAGAAAGAAGATTCATGGACACTTGAAACTCGTGAAGAACGAACAGAAGCACCATTACTGGCATCAGAAACCAGCGTTCGAACTAATGCCGAAAATTGCATACTAATTTCTTTAAGTTGGGTACAGCTATGTTCCAATGTTTCAAGGGATCCAACTAATGCCCAAGTTCGTAGAGTATGGCTTCGACAAAATTGTAGTAATAAAACATCAACATCCATATGATCACAACAACCAAATTCTGATCCATATTGACTTCTAAAAACATTAATTTTTTTATTACTGTAGGGATTATCATGCATATTTATATTTCCTGTTTGTTTTGCATATCTCTCTTTTTTTTCAAATATTATTGTTCTTGAGGTTTTATGACTGTTTAATCTTCGCAAAAGTTCATCAAAACACTCATAAAAAATCAACCTGTATTTTGACAAATTACCTTTTCCTATTCCGTTTTTTTATTATATAGTCACATCTCAAAAAGCGTGCAGAAAATCCCAAGCAATTGACCAGATTATATCTCAATCAACAGGTTGTAAATCTACAACACTATTGCCGCTCTTCTCTTTCTTTTTCCTTTTTTTTCTCATTCGACAATTCAGACAAAAAAATGAATAAATTGGTATATGAAAACTATGCACTGCGCAATCTCTCTTTTTAAAGGCCTTTTTCCGATTACTGTCGCGAAAAAAATGGACATGACAAGAAAAATGAAGAAGGAATCGAAAAAAGAAGGGCAATGTACATGATATGACTCAATTTTTCAATAAAAAAATTTTCGAGGGAACGGCACTTTTTCAATTGCTTTCTTTTATTTTTAAAAGAAATAAAAAATGACTGAATATGAGTTCAAAAGAATAGAAAAATGAGAAAAATATGACAGAGATCGTAATCTTTATTAAGGGGCAGAAAGAGAAATGAGTTGCAAATGTGAACAGCCGGTCAACTCAAAATCGCCAAAATATTTTTAGACATGAATTTTTTGAAGCCTTCAGAGGCCTCTTTTTTTAAAAAAAAACTGTGAAAAGAAATTGGAATCTTTAAATGCGTGATATATTAACTTAAAATTTAAATGGTGCCAAGACTTGTCTTTTTTGTTGGAATTTGTTTTTCAAAAAAAATGCGCTAAAGGAAACAGTTGACATTTTCAAAAAAAACAATGCGAAAGGATGAAAAAAACGCTTAACCGTGACGGCGCGCCTTCTCAAGTGCGACATAAGTCTAAATATATTTTTGCATCTGTATAAGGAGAAAATGATCAAATTACAAACTCTGTCAAAACAAGCAGCTATATTTTCATTGCGCTTCTCCCTCCCCAATGTTGCACACCACTTGTCATGTTTATTCGTCAAAAAGATTAAGGTTGATCGAGTTGCGGTCAAACATTTTCCACTTATAGGTGCAGCAAGATATATATATATATATTTGTTATATTTAACTTCTTGAAAAAATATAAAGTTTTTACTGTTTTTTGTTGTTTTTGGAGAGAAAGAGGAAAGCAGAGGACTAAAAAATGCTAACAATCTTTGTTTTAAAAGCGGTAATTGAGTTATTTGCGTAAGCACTCCTCCTTGTCAAAAGTCATCAATCTCATCGGCACCTTATCAAAATTTAAGCTTGACCACTTTTTTTTCAAGATGAATTTTATCGAAGAAAATTTTTACGAGTTTTTTAGAGCTACCTTTTTAAAACACTGATAAGACAAACATGCTTCCCCAAAAGGTGCATAAATTGACAGCAATGAAGAATAAACAAAAGCCAAAAAACAAGAAGGAAAAAAAAACGGGAAGGGTAAATTTAAAAAATTTAAAATACCTTAATTGTCGAAGTGCAATGATTGCATTTTTATACTGCTTATTTGCCATATGCAGTACAAGGGTATCAAAATGTTGATCATTTCGAGGAAGAACATTCAAAGAAGAGGAGGTTGAAACTCGGGAATCTGATGACGGCATCTCTGACATACAAGCCAAAAGATCACGATGTAAGCATAAAACAGCTGGTGAAAGATCATATTCCTAAAGAGAAAAAAATATCTAGGTTACAGTAATCTTCAAAAAGCCATATGTATAGTTTTTATTAGTTTTTTGAAAAATGGCTATTGAAAAAAGATATTATACAAGTTGTTGCTAGGTTTCATATTTGATAAATATGTTTTGCATTAGTTTTGTCATTTTTTATAAAAATAATTTCAAACCTCTGCATTTGGTGACGTTTGAATTGTTTTAATCATATCATAAAGCTTGTCAAGCATTTGAAGAAGTTGAAAGAATAACTTATGAATGCATCGACTTAATTCAATTTCTTGATTGCATCCATTATTGTATGAAAGTGTTGAACCACCTATTTTTAAAAGCTTCAATGAAGAGCTCATTGTATTTAATGCCTAAAAATAGGGGAAATCGTCGGTATAGTATAGTTTTTACAATAGGCAATAGATCATAAAAAGATCATTTTCTTTTTTCTTTTCTTTCAAAAAAGAAGGTTATGCCAATTTTCTTTGTTCTTTTCCTTCCTGCATAGCTACCGGTAGCGGCGCCTCGAAACAACGCCACTTTTTCTGTCATTTTTGACAATGCTTTTTTTGAGGATATATTAGAGCAGTATTTTTTGAAAATTACTTATAATTGCGCGTCGAAAATAAAATATATAACTTGGCGACAACAGTAGCGCCCAATTCAGACAACACTAAAAAGCCGCAAAATTTCGCAAAAAAAGAATGGGAGAGATTTTTAAAATTGCTTGACAGTAATAATCGTTGGTGTACTTTTTTTGAAAAGCTACATTCATGAAAAATGTGACAGGTGAAAGAACTTGCAATTTTTTTAAGAGGGAACAAACATACTCGGATACATTGTTCACGGCGTTCTACAAAAGTTTCATAATGTCCACCAAGTTCATAAAGTTTATATTTTTGTGTTTGAAGTAAATCGGTTGATCGCAACTAAAAATATTTTTAATAAATTTGGAGTTTGAATCAAAAAGTATACTAACAAATGGAGCAGTAATAAATAAGAATGGACAATCAGCAGCTTTTGTTAAAACATCTAAAGCATGCGTAAAATATCCCGAAACATCCCGTTGATTATTTGGAGATTGCGAAAAAGAGGATGATGTTGCAAGTGAACTTGCCATTATCAAACTGGCATCTCTCAAAAGTCCGGACATTTTAACACAACATTCCTTAAATTATTTAATGTTAAAATGTATGAAATTTAACAAACAAACTCTGAATAATTGTGAAAAGAATAAAATGCAATGAGCAGTCATTTCTCCATCATTATCAGAGCCATTTACATTAACTAATGAAAGCCAAACTTGTTCAACTTGTCCGGAACTGTGATGATTACATTCCAAATAAATTGGAGCTTTTCTTGCTCCATATTCGGAAGCATTTTGAACAGAAAATTCAGATCGGCATTGAATTGATGAAGCTGTATCCAAATTTGTAGATAATGGATCTTCTCCAACTGGACATGTAATTGAAGCCGTATCTTCCAAAGATGAAGCACCTCGTTGACTTTTTTGACTTTTAAATTCATCCATTTCTTCAAGTTCATCATCGTCTTCATCGTCATCCAATTCATCGTCTTCTTCATCACTATTTGGGCATGATGGACAGCTATCATCACTATGCTTTTCTGATTGTACTGGAGTACGATCGGATGAAATATCATTTGATTCACTTGCACCACTTAAAGGTCGTCGTTGTCGTTTCTTCAAAGTTCGATCATCACGATGTCCACGACGATTTACATTAGATCTAATATCTAAATCACCTCGATCAGTTGTTTCATCAATATCATCTTCCTCTTCATCATCTTCCCCTTCACCAGGATTAATAAAGTCATCTCCTAATGTATCATCACCATTTTCGCCACTTCTTGAATTTCGAATACCTCTTGGTGGACGAATTGTTGAAAGCCAATTAAAACCGGATTCTGTGGATTCACTGATAGAATCATGCTCAGCTTCTAAGAAGTCAAATTCTTTAAATACACGAGGAAAGGAATCAGTTCCAATGGAGGGTTCATTTCCTCCTGCAGCAAGAGATGATCCAGACATTGCCTCTAAATCATCAAGATGTGAAATGCGTTCACTTGAGCTATAAGCTGAATTGCTTGCGGCCCCTTGCAAAGTGCCACAATTATTGTTTGTTGTTGCATTTCCACCCAATCCTTCGTGGTAGAGATCGCTCGTAGATTGGGAAAATATAAACTATAAGAAAGAATAAGGGTCACAATAAAAAATATGTCTTTATTTATTCAAATAAACAAACCGATGCGCTCTTTGGAATACCCACTTGCATACCAGAAGCAGTCAACAAACCAAAAAGACGTTCACGAACTTTCGACTGCAAAAATGATTTAAATTAAGCAAATTTTAGCAATTAATGATTTTATTTTTACCTGAACAGCTGTAGTTTGTCTTCTTAAACTATCAATATTTCCAGCTCCAGGTGAAGGACCATTTGAAGATCCAGTTGCAGTTGAATGATTTGAAAGTCCGGTACCAGTTGTGGTGGCAACTTTTCGAGGTGTTGGTGGACTAACTGTTTGACTGACTGCATTTGTGCCAGTTGCATTATTATCTCCACTTCCAATATAAAGTTCAAATTTAGGTTTTCGTTTATCTGTTCCAAGCTGTAAAAGAATGTTTTTTAATGCATCTTTTCAAAACATAACATTTGGTTTTAATTGGTAATGCATTTTTTTGCCTCTTGTCTTTTGGTATTTGATTCAACAATGCTAACATCACTTTAACTACAATGGGCTTTAAAAGCGTTTTAGATCAGATTTCAAATGAAACAATTTTCGGCATTTTAAAGAAAAAAAAGAATAAAAGTGACTAAGAGGCAAATTGCTGCGCGGCACTTGTCCTTTTCTTTATTGTTGTTTGAACTTCTTCCTCGGCACAGCTGCCTTAAAAAAATTATGTCACATTTGCCACGCTACCATATTTTTTCTATTAATCGAAGTCTATCGTGTGGAAATTTTTATTCTGTTTTCATTAATCCGTTAAATACTAAGACGGTGTGTAAGTCTGATTTCGGTTCCTTTTTTTCCTTATAACTGTATTTAAACCGGTAAACATAAAAAAAGTGCCAATATTAAAACAGAAAAAGGTGTGCAAAAACAGCAGGCCATTTTTTGTTGCCGAAAAAGAAGAAGAAAGAATTTAAAGTATGTGAAAAGCCTTAAGGACGCCAAACTACTTTTCGGATTATGTTCTACACCTTTTTTTGCTCTTTATTCTTCCTTTCTTCCTGTCGCATCCGATTTGGTTACAAAGCGTGAGTAAAAACACATTGAGATCACTTCCTTTTGAACTTTTGCCTTCTTTTTTCTCTCAAAATAAGTATTTTTGAAAAATGAGGGGATGTGTTTAAAGTTTAAACCAAGCAAAAAAAAAACATGACAGGGTTTCATTTTTTTCATTTAAAAAATCCATAAGTTGGAACCGATGTAATAAATACGAAACATGGTGCGAAATATCGCAACGATTGACAATGAAAAAATAAATGAAATGTGACAGATGGCACGCTTATCAGATGCATGTTGTCCCTTTTTTCTCTCTCAATTTTTTTTGAAAATTGTTTTTTTAATGTCTGACATTTACTCAAATTTGATGATGTTTAAAAGGGGTTAACACAGGAGGAGAGAAAAAAATACAAACCTCAGTTGCAGAAATTTGTGAAACACTTATTGCATTCCATTGATCCACAACAGTTTTAATAATTTTTGCAGCTTCTTTCCAATTTACACTTTGAATGTGCTTACTTACAATTCTTATCACCTGAAAAATAAATGTTTTTTTTTGCAATTATTTACTTTATTTTTTTAAATCTAAGATTATCGCACAATTTTGAAGTGCAAGGACAATTGATTTGACACCAAAAAAAAGTTGGCGATAATCGTCTGTCATTAACTTTTTTTCAAAAATCTCAAAAAAATGTATGGTTTGAATTGCTCTTTTTTCAAACTCATCAAAGCATTTAACAATAGAAAAATTTGAAGGAACGCTCAAAGATTATACATAATTGCAAAAAATTGTTCTGCACAATTAACGTTTTCGACGTATATTACTGTATTTCAAAAATATATATACACATACATACCTGTGCATTGACAGGAACCGGAGAAGCTTCACTAAAATCTCCTTGTGATATTATGAGATAAACAATGTGAAGCAAATATACATGAGTTGACGGTGGACATCTTTCTAACATCTAAAAAAAGCTTGCATTTGTTGATTACTGTAGATTTTTGTTTTTTATGGCATGTTTGAACTTTTAATATTATTTGTTTTTGGCAAATAAATTTTTTTTGCTAATTTTTATCAGTTATAAAAAAGTCATAAAAACAACCATATATGAGAATAGCAAATGGCATTATCAACGAAGAAAATGGTCAAGAAAAAATTAACAGTTTTTTTTCATATTTTACAATGCATCGTAAATACTTCCGTTTTTATCATTGAAAAAAAAATGATTTGAATGTTTGATTGCCCTGCTTTTTTTAAACAAAAAATGGATATGTTTTTTACACTATTACCGTAATCTCGAAAGAAACTCAAAAAAAATTGAGCAAGTCAATAAACTGTCGAGAAAAAAGAAAAGAAAAAACGAAAGAAGAATTGCAAGCAATAAAAAAGCATCAATCAGAATTTTTCATTGAATGCCAAAACAATCGCATCCTCATCTTCTCGAAATAAGAAAAAAAAATATATATGCGACATGTGGTTGTGAATTTTATGACAATTTCAAATCTTCTATTTTTTTCATTTCTTTGCAATTACCGAAAAAAATATCGCGAAATAAAATAAAAAATGGGTAAAAAAATGAGAGGCGAATTTTCTACAGTATGTAAAAGTAGTAAAAAAAAATTGCGGCAGCCTTGTTTTTTTCATATAAAAAGAATAAAAGAAATTATAAATGCTTTTGAAGTGCCATCGCTTCCTACTTTTTATTTTTCAAACGTCAATGAATAAATGATTAAAAGCCCAACCTCGGCAAGAAAAACAACAAGTTGAACAGAATTTGGCTTTTCAGCATCAATCAGATAATTGACAACACATTTTGTCCATTGAAAGCGATCCCGAGTAAATGAATTATTACGATATTGTATCATCATCTAAAATGTTACAAGTAATATGATTGTTAATAGTTTAGCTCAAAATTACAGTAGATAAATAGCTTAAAGGATGATCTTGAATGGTAAGTTCCGGAACATCTTTAACAGCTTCAGGTAAATGCTCAACGCAATAATCAGAGATTGTTTGAGCGGCAGTTAAACATAGCGGGGTCATATTATCAAATCCATTGATCAGATATGGTAAAACTGCAGTAACAATAAGTGAAAAACTATTTGGAGATGCAACAACTGGTTCATGAAGTAATGAAGTGCATTTAACAAGAAGGGATACCGTAGTTTCATAGCCAGCCGTGTAAACTACACCTTTACATACCAAACCAATAATACCACTAAAACCACACCAATCAAGTTCTTTAATAGTTTTGTAAAGCCGTTGTAAACAGCATTCACGATCAGGACCTGCAGCTTCCAAAAGCTAAAAGCGAAATGATCGTTTTGAAATAAAAAGGTTATCATTTTTACTTTATCCATCAATGTTAAAGCCAGGAGATATTCATTGTCGACATGAGATTCAAGCATTGCAACTGCAATTGACATTAGTTGAACAAAGGCATTAATGCTATCTTCATTTGTTAAAGAAGTATCAACTTTAAGAGTTGCAGCACTCTTTGATCGATTCAAAGGTGTTGATGGAATCGCAGAAGAGGGCATTTCATTTTCAATTAACATTGAATGTCGAGCATCTGAAAGTATTTGAAAGTATTTTATGATAATTTCAGATACTTGGTTTTTAAAAAATACCTTTTTTGTATGCAGAATGTGAAGGTGAAATTATATTATTAATTGGAGAATTTTTCAAAGGTGATGCTGTAGTTGATACACTGCTGCCTCCACTTGCCGTTGTTGTTTGGGCATTTTGTTGTTGATTAGAAAGTAGGGCAGGCGTGTAACTAATTGAACGATTATGTCCTGTTGGAGATGATGGTGAATGGAGTAATGAACGGGCGGATTCTTCTAAAGTTATTCTAACATATGGAACTAAAGAATGTAGGCAAAGCATCATATGAGTAATATATCCTTGCGTATCTTCATTATGATCTCCAACAAGTTCTGCTAAACGAGAAAGCATTCGACCAATCCATGGAGTTGGATTTTGGCATAAAGCAGAAGCGATTTGAAATGAACGTCCTAAAAAAGTTAAATTGCGCAAAAAAACATCTATGATTTAGTATATACCAGCCAAATGGCGATTATTGATAGATAAAGCAGAAGAAATGGCAACATCAGTCCATTTGAAATTAAAATTTGAATTTGAACCACTTAAATACTGTGCTAGATGATAAACAAAACATGATAACTGCTCAGAACTTTCAATTTTCCATCCTCGGGGACCAACATCTTCATTTATCCAAAGGGGTTTATCCATTCTTTCAGATAAACAAAATACTAAAGCTTGTAATAAATCGGTTGAACTATTAAAAACAGATTTTGATTGTAAAAGCATTTGTCGGTATTCACCATGTAACGCTGCAGCAAATGATGGAGTTTCTGTACGTTGAGATAAAGTTGATTCTGTGCCATTACTGTAAAAAATGCTAACATCATCATTTGTGCCACTATATTTTTCAATCACTTCCAATCTCTCCATTTCAATCTAGAATAAAAAAGTGTAATGTTTTTTTAATCATATAAAAGAAGAATTAAAAGACTTACAACATTATTCTGCAATAAATTTGCTACAACACCAGTATTTGTTCCAGGGGACGCGTATAACAAAGCAATATTAATCAAAGCTTTACGAGCATGTCGGCAAACTAATGGCCGAACGGCATCCAAACAAAGAACAGATGAATGAATGATTGTTGTAAGATGATTATTCCAATCAACAGAAAAATCTTCATCATTTCCAATCAAATCGCATAACAAAAATAAAGCTAAATTGCTTTTTGTAAAATGAACAACAGGTTGATTTGAGATTGAAAGGAGTGGTCGTAAATCTGCATAAAAGCCACCATAAGCTGGCATTGGAAGTTCTTTGGGTAGATTTCCATGTGATTGATTCAAGGATTCTGGTTTTTCTTCAGGAAGAGATGAATTCAAATCTTTTTCTGTTTCAACCATTTCTTCTTCTTCTTCTTTAGCTTCTTCAGTTGGAATTGGCTCTTCATCAGAATGTGGAACTTGCCACCGATAATATGGTGCAACATCATGTCGAACTAAATTCATTTTAAATTGTTCTGTCATTGTTGAAAGTTGTGTAACCAAAATTGCAATAAATCTTTCACCACAAGCATTCAATAAATGTTTGGCAACTCTTTTACCCTAAAATTATATTTTTTGAAAAAGGATTCGAATTAAAAATATTGTTTACCAAAACAATAACATGTTCAGGTGATAATGACATTGCAACAAAAAGATATTGAATGACAACATTTAAATTTGATGGATATTTCGTTACTAATGTTTTCCATAATCTTCCAACAGACGCTTGATGTTCTGCTGGCAATGCAGCAGTAATATAAAGTAAATTATTCAAAATTAAGCGGGTTGCTTCTTCATTACCGTATCCCCGCTCTTTTGTAATTCCATCATCTTCAAGTGTTAAAAATTCACAATTTGAATCAATAAGTTCAATATTTTCAATCCAATAAACAAGTGTATTTAAAATAGAAGCTTGAATATGTCGTGAAATATCCTTTAAATATGTTAATCTTGAAAAAAGTTCCGAAATCATTTCCATTGTTAAAGATGGATATTGTTGTGAAAGTTGATGACAGATAAAAAATTGTGATGTTGGGAATAAACGAATTACAGGAGCCCGCTTTGATCGAAGAGTAACAGAAAAATTTTCACCTTTGAAAGATTCATCCGATAAACTCATGCTTGTGTGAATTGTTGAAGATAAATTAATTGCAGTTGTATCATCAAGAAATTGACGACGAAGAATTTGAATAAGCCATGCAGCAGATTGTTGAATGGTATCATCATTATCACCAGCATAAACTTGGCAAAGTACAAGCATTGCAACAATTTCACATGGATATTCCCTTAAACAATACGGTACTTTTTAGTGCAATTAATTTTTCAAAAACTTTTTTACCTTTTTGAAAAAAGCATAACTAAAGATTTAAAATAACGTTTTGCAAATTCTGATGGTTGTTTATAACACATGTCCACAACAAATTCAAATAAGGCACTGTTTTGGTCATTTAAATGAAGTACGGTGGAAAGCATATCTTCACAAATATTTTGAACCTGAAATCTAAGTTTTACTAAATTTCAATTACAGATTTAAGAACAAACAGTTTGACTAGCAGACATAAAAATCATATCAATCCAACGAAGTATTGAATCTTTAACATGAACAGATGATGAATATGATTCAGTTGCGGGTCCACAACAAAGCATTGAGCATAAAGCATGCATAGCTTTTAATTCAACGTACGTTCCAATATCGCGTGTATGCCTAAAAGTCATGCAACTAATTTGAAAATATTAAATGTAGTTTTTATTACTTTCTATCTGTTTGTGAAATAGCACCACCACACCATGAAAAGAACAAAAACATGAACTCTTGTTTCTTTTCAGCAGGAATAAGTGCTTTTCGTTTTTCAACTAAATTTAACAAATATTTATAATTATGCATAAATTAATGTAGCTTACGAGGAATACTGTTAACCATAAGTGTAATAGTTTTAGCAAAATGTAAGCGTAAACTGGTTATGGTACTTATGTCTCGATCAGAATCTGATTCAACATTTACTCGAATTGCAGAAAATAGATCAAGAAGTACATGTGAAAGTTGTCCAGTTTGAGCATCCAAAAGATTACTTGAACTTAAAAGTCCCCGAAACATTGCGATTTCAATTACTCGAATAACTTGAAGCCGTAATAAATCACGCCGTTTTCGCCTTCGAACATTACTTTCATTTTTTCTTTCTTGAGCTTCTCGAAGAATTCCTTTCGTTGAAAGTTCATCCAAAAGTAAACTAAAAAATGAAATTGAACAAAACCCTTAATTTTATTTGAATTACTCAAAGCAACGTGGGTTTGTTGATCCAATGCCCAAGACAATGTTATCCCTCATATCTCGAGTTTGTTCCCAACGAAGCATGCTTGAAATTTTTTGGAATAAATGAACACAATTTACTTGAGATGTTGTTCGATATCCCCGAAATGAGCTTGTCATACTTCTTACTGAATCAATGCTATCCAAACTAAAAAGCATGTTTTGAACTTTTTGATTTATTGTGTTAAATTAGCCTACTTTCCATTGGGTGAAAAACTTCGAGCAAGGACACTTGTATGTTGGGAAGGCGGTTGAGTAAGTGCACAGGACATTACCAAATATTTTTGCCAAAGTGAAAGATAACTTCCTTGATCCAATGCTTCTCCACAAAGAGTTGACGCTGTTGCTTTACTTCGACTGCTTCGGAGAAGGGATGCACGATTTTCGTTTTGTGGATTACTGTAATAAAAAGATATGATTTTTATATTTATATTAAATAAACCTACTTTGGATCAACAAATTGATTACAAGCATTCAATCGAACAAACAAAATTGGCCATGCAAAATTTACAGCAGTTGGACATTGTTCAGGCAAAAATTTATATTCACAATAACCAGATAATGCACAAGCCCATGTATCCCAGTGCATATATTCATTACCTTTATCACTATTAACTAAATTATCATCAGTATCGATAGTACAAATTTTATCACATGCTGATGCAAATTCTTGATTCCAGCTTTGCTAAAATAGTTATTTTTAACATTGTGTTACGGTAACAAATACAACCAACTCTTTCGGCAAGTGGAACATGTTCAATATATTTATTCAAAACATATGGAGTTGCTTCATCTAATACAGTAAGCACAGGTTTATCATGCAAATCCATTAATGTAAATAAACTTTTGACTTCTCTTAACAGTGAAATTGCCATCTTTTTCCCTTGAACTCGAGTTTGACAAAGTAAAGCAAGTGCTAATCCTTCAACATTATGAAGGGCGATGGCTGATACATTATTCATCAATGGAGATAAATGTTGATTCTGTTGTCCGATAATATTTCCGCCTTCAGATTGAACACTTTGATGTGCATTTGTGACAGAAGTTGTTGGAACAATGACACCTGCTGAATTACTGACTGCTGTTGTTCCTCTTATTCCAGCAGAAGTTGAGATTCCATTCAAAGTTGGTTGTTGATTTTCTTTTTTCTTTTCTTGTTGAATTGCGCTTTTCCAGAAACAAAGTAATTGCAATAAAAATCGAACTGCTGATTCAAGAAGCACAGGAAAAGTATCTTGAATATGATTTGTAAGGAAATTTATGTATGTATGAATGATATCTTCTCTCCAATCTGCACATTCTGTGATAAGATTCTGCAATGTTAAATATGCTGTTTGTCTAAGTTCTTCATCCATGTGAACTGTCATTCGAGTTAATAAATCTATCAAATCATGATGAGGCATTGGTTCAGGCAACAGTCGAGGAATTGCAGCAATGCAAGTTCGAAAAAGATCAAGTTTTGGCTTCATATCACTTCCAATTAGATCATCGGGTTCTTTGCCCTTTGTTCTTGATGAAGTTAACATTAAACACTTTCCAACATCTGTATCCAGAGTTCGTAAAATTGCATCAAAAGCTTTTCTACATGGAAGATAATATAAATCTAATCCAATTGATCTTGCAACATCAGCTGTCAGCGGGCGAGTGAGATAAGTTTTACGCATTCTTTGAATGGTTCCACTTGCAACTGGTACAATTGCTCTTGGCATTCCTGGTGGGCCTTCCTTCTGTTGTAAGCCATCTGCAATAACCATCAAAGCTCGAATTCCAATATTCATTCGTTCAGGGTATATGGTAATTGTATTTGATCTTGAAACTCGAGTACATCCAAGTAAATCAAATATAATTTCTTTGAATGCAAAATCAAGTTTTTGTTGAGCAATAAAATGTATGATTTTAACAAAAATATTTAATGGTGCATCTCGGGGTACAACTGAACGATTTCCTTTTGGAAAAATACTGTTGCAAATACATTCGAGCCTATTTCGAGTTTGAGTATTTCCTTCACAATTATTCCGAATAATATAAACCCATAGTAGACGATAAAGAGATTCCAAAGCAACTCTTGAAATTTTTGGATCACGATTTTTAAGGTTGCTTAAAGTTGTATTAAGAAATTGAACCCAATTATTTAAGAAGAATTTGCTTTGACTAATGCATAATAAACAAGTTAATAAAGGATAAGCAGCCATTTTATGTTGCTTTTTATTTATCAGTTCCAAAGTTGGTCCATATAATTTGTCAACAAATGCAATTAAAGCTGGAATATTTGCTTCTGTTTTAATTTGCTAAAATATGTTTATATGTGTGATAAATGAAAACAAAAGCTTACAGCTGCAACTGGTAACAATATTTCAACCAATAATGCGACAATTGCATGTTTTAAATCCTTTTGTTTAAGATCAATTTCAAGGTAATATGAGGCAAGTTCATCCAAAAAGCTAACACCTTGTTCAATTTCACTAACTTGACTAGTCTAAAATGTTACTTTTTTGTTGTAAAATTCCGTAAATGATTTATATTACTTTAATTCTGTAAAATTTCATTGCCATCAACAGCGAAATAATATTTGTAACCATAGATTGCGTTAATGGAGTCTCCTTCCGATATTCATTTAATAAAGTAAAGAAAGTTTTTTGTACAAGTTTTGCGTGAGTTTGTGAAAGAACTCCAATAACTTCAGCAAATGTTTCAGCGACAATTATACAATTATGCAAATTTACACCGTATGCAGCTCTGTAATATTAAAAATTTATGGTTTTTTAGATTTAAGTATAAACTAACGGATCTCGATTGCTTTTTGAAATTTCATTAAATGAAAGATGCAAAATATAATTAACATATTTTTCACAATCTGTTGGATGAAAATGCAGTTGTGGTAATAATTCAATTAGAACAATACAAAATAAATAATTTACAGCGAGTAATGCTTTCTGGGATCTATCTTTGTTTTCACTAAATTAAAATATATTTTGCATTTTCTTTTAACAAATAAATTTGTAACAAACTTTGTACTACGTTTTCGGATACTTATCTGGTCTTCATACCATTTTATCAAAGCTTCTAATATTGATGGCAGACATACTTCTGAGACATTACCCAATGTTCGAAGAAGATTATCCAAATAAATATCATCACATCGTTTTAATGATTTGTTTAAAAATTTGTCCTGCAATTTAATACTTAAACTAGAATCAAGAAATTGATTAAGAAATTATTACCAAAGGTTCTTCAATACAAACATATTGAATCTTTTTTTCAAACATGCTAAAAAGTTCAAGCAAAAGATTTTGTACAGTAAATTTTGCAGGAAGTGAATTAAAATCAATTGACATATTTCCAACAACTTTTAATGAACCCCATGGCAATTCTGCTGCAACAACACTAAAATAAAAGGTTTTATTGCTAATTTTTACTTTTTTTTAATGTAATTTACGCTTCATTATTTCCAAGTTTCGAAGATGTTGGATCACTTTTACGACGTGACAAATCATTTCCGACTCTTCTGGCAGCCATAATAATTTACATAAATTTAATTACTAAAACTTAAATCAATTCGTAAGTCTTCAAATTTGACGCTTGAATAAGCAAAGTAAACACGTTGAAATATGACTCATTTTTCATATAAATTTTTAAATTCGAATACACGTGAAAAAGAAAGAAAGAAACACAAAGCTTTAAAATTCAAGAAAGATGCAGGAAAGAGAATTAAATTGATTGTTGAATGTTTCAAACCCCAATGTCAATTAAATTGCAGAAGAAAAGCTTAAAAAACTCGAGACAAAAAAGCAATCGTTTCTGTGACGCAGAACTGGCATAACGGTTTGCCAAAAGTGCGCGCAGAAATATATTTTACTTCTTGAATATCCTTCTAATTCATGAAACTATTCTTTAAATGTAAAGATTTTAAAAGATTCAATTGTTAAAAGAATGCACAAAAATGTATCATCCGTTTGCACCAAAACTTTAATTAAATATTGAAATATGTACCGTAATAATTCAAAAATATCGCTTGATAATTTTTGAATATGAAAACTGCTTTTTATTATTAGAATTTTCGGTATAAAAAAATTTAAAAAATGTGATCTTTTGTTAATGCTTCAAATGGTTCAAATAATTAAAAACCCATGTGATAGATTACTGTAATAAAAATTAAATTGAAACAATTAAATAATTTTAAGCAAAGTTTGGCGTTTTGTGAACGATTGATAAACGATTTTGTTTTATTTTTTCTGTGGTAATTACGTAAAATAATAACACTTTCAATATAAAATTATAAAACGTTAAATTCCACATAAATAGTATTTATTATATTAAAAAGTAAGTGGGATAATTTATTTGAAATTATCTTTATATTTCTTCTTTATTATTTTAGTTCAAAATGTTTCGTCGTCCTGAATCTGACGATGAAGATGATTATTATTCTTCGAAACCTTCCGGGGCAAAGCCCTTGCCAAGCGAAGATGATTTAATGACATCTGCATTGAAAAATGTTATGGATGGAAGTATTGATCGTCAAAAAGAAGATACAACTTCTGCAACCAAAGATGAATCTGAAGCTCCAGCATTGATGAGCCATGATGAAATGAATGCATTAGCAGCAAAAATTATAAAAGCTGAAGTTAGCGGGAATATGGTTTGTCATTATTTTTATCTTTGTATTCAATCCTCTCCTTTGTAGGATAAAGTGGCGAAATTGAAAGCGAAGTTGGAACAAGCAAAGGCACAAGCTGCTGGTAGTGAATTACAAAGTAAATCTCAGGTTTGTATATTTCGTCTGTGCAAACATTTATAAACATTGAATATTTTAGACGAAAACAGTGCTGGTCGGAGTATCGAAACTTCAAAAGAAACGTCAACAAGCTTTGGAAGCTTCAGAAATGTTGAATAATAAATTTGAAGCTGGTGATGGTACTGTAAAAAGAAGCTCAAAAGATGAACGTCGAAAACGATATCGTGGTGATGATGATGAAAAGCAAAGCAAAGATCTTCGTAAAAGTATGTTTATTTTATTTTTGGATAAAAGAGGGATAAAAATTTTTCATTTATTTTTAAGACAGTTTTAATTTTTACAAAACAACAAGTTTTTTTCACAAATACCTATTTTATACAACACGAACTAAAGCACTTTAAAGTTTTCTGCATTACAAAAGAATATGATTTAAATACAAAATTACATTTTTAATATAACCCGCAAAATGATGATCATTATAAAGGAAAAATAAGATGTCTTTTTTGAGACATTTAAACTTTTAAGGAGATTATTTCTTTAACTGGTTTTAAAATTATATTTATCGACGACTTCGGAATCGAAGGTTAAATTCATGAATTTTTGCTTCCAAACGTTTCATCATTGTTGCCATACTTGTGCTGGGTTTGAGTTTCTTGATGTCGCTATCAGATGAATCAATTTTTGCAAGTTCACGTGCTATAAAAATAACCTTCAATTAGTAAAGTTTGCAAAGAATGACATTCTTTTTCAATTTTGTTGAATTTTTTGCAAAATTTTTTTTTATGTTTTATTCTATTTTAGTCTAAAAAGAGAGTATATAGTTTTAAAAGCTTTAATGGCCCTCAAAGTTGCTCATGATTTTGGTCTTCAATCTTTAATAAAAACGAAAGAAGAAGGAAACATAATAGGGAATTTCTTCTTCGTAAAAATACTGCATTTATTTTTTAATGCCACACCCAACTTTTGATGGGGTTTGCGTAAGAAAAAAAGACTATTAAGTGTTTACGTTCGGACAATAGAAAATCTTATTTTTGTTTTTTTTGTGAACTCATTTTAAAAAAAAAGTAATTGCAAAAAAATTCATTTCTTAATTATTTTTTCTCTTACCTGCTGGTACCCGACTGTTAAGTTGATTGTTGAGATCTTTTGGTATTCTTTCTACATCTGCAGCAGGTTTTGTGATAACAGTGTCGGCACCTTCATCATCTTCTCGGCGACAACGAATCTTTTCATAGTAAACTGCTCTGCGGAATGGCCGCATGAGTCGGGGGTTATCAAATTGGGTCTCGCTCAATAATTCGCAAAAACCTTTTTCCTGCAAAAAATATTTGGATTAAAATACCTTTTTTTTAAATTAATGACTGTGACGTACTTGATAGCTCATTGGTTCAAAAAAGTTAACTGCATGACATTTAGGTTCAAGATTACAGTGTTGAAGGCATTCAGTGTGTTCTTGAACAGTAAGAGTTGCAATCATTGCCCCAAAATATACATAATCAGGAATAGCATTGCTTTGCAAGCCTTGTGGGCAATCTACAAAAACGAAAAAACTGTAATTTTAATCCCAAAAAACAAAATTGTCTACCTGTATCATCATAGGTTACATCATAAAAAGGAGGCGATCGAGGAGGATTAAGCTGCGCCCTCAAATCACCAAACCATTCAGTTGTAGCATATGAATGCTGAATAATTAATAATACCAACGATACTGTCAAATACGATATAAACATTTTTTTAATAGAAAAAAGTATTAAACTTATAAATTATTTGGCCAATAAAAGATACCAAACAATTGACTGTTTTAAAAATGTCGCTTTATTTCTTTTTTGTTTGTACGCTCACGATAACTGAACCTGGAATTCAAACTGCTTTAAATAGAGCGTCTGTCTTGTCAATAGTTTTTTTGGGTACCGCCTTCTTGTATGTACGCCTAAAAATGTACTGCTACCCTTTTACAGCGTACTAAGAATAGATTCTAACAAAAGAATGAATGCCTTTCTATGATTCTGTTGCCGTGATACTTAAAAATTCTTTATATTGTTTATTCTTTTTTTTTGATTAAAAATGTTACAGCAATTTTTTATGAAAGTGATACAGTATACCACAAAAGGGTTTTTTCTGCAAAAAATGTAAATTGGATATTTAAATGCTTCACTTAAAATGTCATATTTTTATTTATAGTAATTACATTCTTATTAAACATTTGTATAGTAATTCGAAAGTTTGTCAGAATGTTTCTCAAACCTGTTAAACGAAGTGACGCATCTTTGATTGTTATTGCGATAGAAAAAAAAGTACATACAATGATTAAGTGTCAGAAAGTAATCAAAACATGTTCAAATTAACAAAAGGAAAGAAACTTTTCTTACGGAATTTTTTAATGTTGTTGTTACAAATACAATTTAAAAAATTCTTTAAATTTTTCTTTAAAAGTAAATGTAGACTAATTAGTTTTTTCTTCTTCTTCTTTCTGCATCGACGGTTTGCTCTTTGAGTATTTTTTATTGAATTCTTTTTTTGTTGTCTTTTTTGGGCGTAGATCACCATTTTCCTTGATCCAATTAATCCTTTGTCGAAATAAAAATTTGAAAGTTTTTTGATTAGTAACCAGCTGGCTCCCTTATTGTGGTTTTTGCAGAAAAATAAATGTTGTTTTGCCTGAGGGTTGTTTAGTTAAAAAAACAAACATCCGTTTTGATTTTAAATGTTACAAAAAAAATTCTGCAGCTTTTTTTAATTACCAATTTTTTACTTTACAGTTTTTTATGATTAAAAATCACGCACTTTCGCTACGGTTATTGCCCTGTTTATATCATTAAAAAAATAAAGTTTAATTGCGGTGTTTTTTAGTGATCAGAGATTTTATATGCGCATTATTATGATAAAACGTTAAAACTAGTTCAAAATTGTTTTCGAGAAAAAAATGTTGCTTCAATAAATATATCAATTGTACTTTAACGTAATTTTGCACAAAAAAAGTTTTTTAATACTTGATAGTTGGTTGATTCATCGTTGTCCACTTATTGGACAAATCAATGGGTCGATTCTGCCTTCTTCTTTTTTTATTTGGTAAATGTACTGTGACGTCAACATCGTTAACAATCAGTCCTAAAAATTTTCTTTCTTTTATTTCTAATAGTAAACTTGCGCAAACGTCAAAAAAGACATTGATATATGTAGAACTTTAGACCATTTAAATTGTTTTTCTCTTTTTGATATGAAAACAATAGAATGTTTTTATGAACAAGGAAGAAATGTCATGAGATATCTATATTTTTTATATAACAAATTGTGTAAAGAAAGATAAAAAAAATTTATGATTTATACAGTAATGATTTTTTAGAGCATGCAAAGGTTGAACGGTCAAATGCATCATGTGAAGGCTGCTATGCATCTAAAGACAACGGAACTCTTGTCTATGACTCTGGCAAGGTAAGTTGAAAATAGAATTCTTTTAAAATACGAGCCAACAAAATTTATGCATTTTTTGCTGTCACTTTTATTTTCAATCAAAAAACTTTCTAGCATGTTTTTTGAGTTCTCTTTTTTTGATGCTATCTTTCTTTAAAAAATGAAAGGAACAAATGCTTGGTTCATTTGAATAGATTTTTTATAAGTGTAAATAAGACGTTTTAAACAACATTACATTTTTTAGATTGTAGTAAGCGTGACAAAAAGAAATATTCGTGACGGCAATCACTTCTTCATTCTACCAAAAGAACATTATGTTTCGACCGTTGACCTCGAAGACGATGTTTATGAGGAAATGAATAAAATCAAGAATGCATTCATTGAATTATATTCAAAACAAAATAAATCGATTCTTTTCTTTGAAGTAAATAAAAATGTAAAACACATGACAATTGGAGGCATTCCATTGAATTCAAATGATGTTTCAAATTCTCGTCGACTTTTACAAGTATGTTTTTTAAATTTTTTGAAGTGTGTTGTTTGTTTCTTAAATTGTTATTATATTGATAATTTTAGAATAGCATTGATTTAAATGGCGAAGAAGGAGCTACTTCATCATTTTTCAAAAATTTAACAGATATTCCTGGTGGCATTCGAAGATTTCTCAAAAGTGGAATCTCATATACATGGTTTGGATTTGATAATGAAAGAGGATATGCATATCGCTTAAATGATCCAGAAGATTTTAGTGATGATTTTTATTACGTATGTTTAACACTGTTGACAACACATTAATAACATACTCTTCATTTTTAGTCAACAATTTGTGCTGAAATAGACGATGATTTTGATGATATGCAACTTCGACTGAAACTTACACCTGATGTTGTTAAAGCAAATCGTGATAAACTTCGAAAAGATCTTGAAACTATCCTCTCTTAAAATTTGTTTCCCAGTGTTGTCTTAAGTTTTGAAAAAAAGACAAATCTTTATTTTACCGTATCATTTTTGAATGTTGTTGTTACTGCTTTTTTATTATAAATAAAATGTATTTTAAAAGTGAAGGAAAAATATGTTCTTTAAAAGATATTTGCGAAAAAAAGGGTACAAGGATAAATGCAATGAATGCATTATTTTCTTTTCGATGTTGTTAACAAGAATTCTTTTTAAAGTAGACATGACACGGCTGAATTTGCCTTTTTAATGTGTTTGTTTTAGCAACGTCTTTTGCCCCAATGCTTTTGGCACAACTACAACTAAACAAAAAAAAACATTGCAGGCTCGTTCCAGTTTTTCTTCTACTTCTTTCTACTAAGCTAATTGAGTAATGCTGCAGTCCTTTGCTTTGAGCAAAAAAGCTAACTTCTGTTTCATCAGAATCAAATTTCTACTGAGAATATTTATTTACATTCAATTTCCTGTTTTAAATTTGACAGTATAATTTTTTGTTTTTATAAATAATAATTATTGTTTTGCAAAAGCCAAAAGCATGTTTGGAATGCCAATAAATTGCATGCTTGGTAATGAGGTAAAAATATTCCATTTTTAAGTTTAGGAAAAAAATGACAAATTTTTAAAAGAAAAATAAACTCTAAATCATTTGCAGCAATATTAAAATAACAAATGCAAAAAAAGCGTTGACACAATTTTTTTTGTGCCATTTTCAAAAAAGAGAGACAAATGACATTTTTCTTTTTTCTGTTTTCGAATATCCGCTAACATGATCTCCCATAATCGATATATTTTAAAAAAATTTCATTTTAACTTTGAAACTTTTATTTTTGTCAAAAGTAAAAAAACAAAAAGATGAATTTTAGATTTATTGAAAAAAATTCTAACCAAAATATTGTAAGCTCCATTTTTTCATTATTTTTAAATGTAAAATATGGAATTTAATCTTCATTGTGAATTCACTCAAAAATGAACGCATTTATTTTATGCCATTTAAAGGATAACTTTTTTAAAAAATGCAGGAAAAAATGTTAAAGCTTTTTTTTATAAAAATGTTTTTTTCCTTTTGTTTCATGCTGCTTCAAGCGGTATAATTTTTTAAGCGTAAAAAATAAAGGATATCACTTAAAAAAGTGGAGGCGGCGGCATTTTTTCCGTCAAAAATAAAAAATATGATTAATGAGAACAAAATGAGTTTTCACTCATTAGCACTTTGAGATAGAGAGATTTTTTTGATTTATGTGGTTTGTTTTTAAAATAAAATTTTTAGATGCCAACAGTTGCAATCAATCTTGTATTGGTTGAAACAAGAATTTTAAGTGGTGATTCTATTCAAGCTCAAGTTGTCATTGATTCTGCAGATCCTGATACGGTCGTGAATGAATTAACGGCTGAAGTGAAAGGAGTAGGCCGATCAGGATGGGTAAATATTCATACGGATAAAATTTATGAAACTGAAAAAGTGAGTTTTACGAAAAGTTTAAAACATCCAAATTCAATAGTTCATTTAGGAGTACATGAATACAGTAATACAACTTTGCCGAGCTCCAATGCCGTTAAGAACTGGCAGGCATCAATTTGGATTTCATGCAACTGTACCAGAAAATTCTCCAAGTAGTTATGAAAGTCAATTTGGAACAATTCGTTACACAATTAAAGTTTCAATTGTTGCAAATAGCCAACAGGCTTCTATTGCAGAAGTTTTTCCTTTTCTGGTTGTTACAAAATCTTATTTTGATGATATTCCATCTGCAATTATGCGTCAAATTGAATACAAAGATGAAGGTAAAAATTAAACAAAAATACTTTAATTGAAAATTTTCTTTTGCAGTTGATTTTACCGTATGTTCACTTCCATTTGGTACTGTATATTTAAAAGTAATAATGCCAAGAACTGGATATCGTTTGGGAGAAGTATGCCTTTTGCATTTTCAAAGTTAATCTTATTTTAGCAAACTTCTGTTTTAGAGTATTCCAGTAAAAGTTTGTGTAAAGAATAGTACCCGAAAAGCACTTAAAGATTGCAAAATGCAATTAGTCCTTAAAACTCAATTTGAAGCCATGAGCAGATACGAGCATGTTAATGAAAAAAAATTGTTGGAGCATATTATTGATAGTTTTACCCTTGGAAGGGTGAAAGGCAAAACAGATATTGAATTTGACATTTGTCATTTAAAAGTTCCCGAAAATGCAGTACCCTCACAACATTCAAGCCGAAATGACGTTGAACCAAATATTATAATTTTATCATATGTTTTACGATTATCTGCAACTCCAGGTTGATAAGAATTTTTTTATTTTTAAAAATGATAAAAAAATTTGTAGGAATTGAAACAGAAATTCCATTGCTAATTACATCAAACGGGTACCGAAACACAATTAAACATGGAAGTATTGATCAAACTCCCGCAGCTATGAACATTATTCGACCTCCTAATAATAATAAACCTAGATTATCAATTGTAGAAGGAAATATGAATTCAAGACGAGTTTCTTATTATTGTTGAGTCTTTTATGAGTAAATTGATAAAATAAATTTTGAAAAAAAAAAACAAGTGAAACACTGAAATGACAAAAGTAAACAATCTCAATACTTTAACATTCGCGTTCAAGGTTGTTTGTTTTAACGAACAAAATTATTATTTTTTTTTAAATCTTACTGCAACAGAAATTAAATGTTTTGTTAATGATATGACAAATTTTACTGATTGACAAAATAAGAACCTATTAAAAATACTTTTTTTTATATAACATGGTCTCTGCAGTTTCTCCTGAAAAAAATCGATCTTTAATGCATAAATGTGTGCCAAAAAAAGAGGGAAAAAAACATTGCAAATGTCTTTTGCAAGCTGCGCTGGGTGTTGTTGTTTATGTGTTCGTTCTCTAACGCTTTGCCTCTAGACTTTGTTAGCATGCGCATATTTTCTTTTCTTATTGACGCTATTTTCTGCAAAGGTTCTTTTTCCTATTGCTTATTTATTCACCAAAACTGTCTGCCCTATTGATTCTTTCTTTGCGGGTTTTTGATGAGAGTCTGATTAATTTTTTTCATAATTTCTTTTATATTTGGTTTGTTTGTTGAAAATATATAACTATTTGATTGTTTTTTCAGCTGTCAGTGTAATATTACATTATAATGGCCCGTTTAGGAGCTGATATTGGAACACGTTTAATGTCAAATAAGGTTAGTTTAATGTTTTTTTATTCTGTTTATTAAAAGATAATTTAAAAGTGACACTTAAAAAACGGATGGGAAAGGGATGCCATTTATGCAAAAATCGATTTTTGGCTGCAATAATTAACTTAATCTAAGCGTTTTTTTGAGACATTCGTCCATAAAAATCGTCATCGCTAGACATTAAAAACACAGCAACGAAGAAAACTTGTCTGTTTTGGGCATTTTATTGCCATTAAAAACAAGCTATTAAAATGTTATGATGCTAATTTGCATCAAATACATTTACATTTGTATTAGATCTTGACATACAGAATTTCCAATTGTTTTTTCTGAGAGTGAGTGCTTTAACAAATTGTCCTGTTCTTCAATTTTTTTGTTTAACGTAATGTAATCTAATCATTCTTCCGTTCATATTTTAAATTTTTGTTAAAAAATCAATTTTGTCCTTAAATTACCTATCATATTTACCTTCTTTAAAATCTTTTATTCTCCATAATGGAAAATAATCCAATTCTTTGGTAATTTAGATTTGAGTATCGGTTGATTCTTCATTGCTTCTTACTGCACAGTCATTTTTCACATATTTCGGGAGCTAATAACTTTTTTTACGCTTTTTATCGTTATGTTTGATTTACAGTAATTCAAAACAAAACGATTTGTTGTTTAACTTCACTCGTATTTCTAATTTTTTATTTATTGCCGAAAAAAAAGGTTTTTGATGTTTTTTGTTATGAACAAAAATCCACACTTCTGTTTTTTTAAAACTTTAGTATTTTTGCTTGCGAAACTTTAATCTGATTTCAAAAAACGATTAATGCATACACTGAAATTTATTGCATCATTCTTGTAACAAGATGTACCAACCCCACAGCATTCAGGGGGGGTTGGTACATTGGGCAGATACAGAGATAAACAATCTTAAATTTTTTTATAATTTTAAGAAAGTGTTTTTAATAGAAGATCATTTGAACAGCTTGTTGAACTTGATTTGCTTGGAATAGTTCTTTTCATAGATTGAAGCTTTTACATATTTCCTCTTTTTGGTGGTATTGGGTTATTCAATTAATACCGTTGAACACAATTTTGTCTTTCGCGGAATTTTAATAATTCAAATAGTTGGAGTTTTTGTAGATTTGAAATGTCTGCGAAAGATCGTTGTTCCTTTTTAAAGCATGAACATGAACGCTGGGAAAATGATGAGAATTTCCCTCGAACCAATCAATACAACAATATTAGCTTGAATCAAACTCGTAAATGTGAAGATTTGAAATTCATGCAATCACAAATCAAACCAACTTTTAATTCTAGAAATAATGACGGTAAATGAATAGTTGCAATCCCTTGTATTAGTTAAAAAAACATATAGAGGTGTGATACCGCCTTTGATGTGTGCGAGATTTTTTTTCGACGTACTGCATGTTTTTCTGGAAGGGGATTGTAACTTTTACTGATGCAGAAAACGTACATTTTAATCGTTTTGATTCACCTGGAAGAAATTCTTCTAATTTATGGAAGAAAAATGAAGCATTGAATTCATCTGAAATGTCATACTTAATTAATAATGAAAAAGAAACAGAAGAACGATATCGACGGAAACGAAAAAATGATGAAAATTCAAGCTTAAATTGTAGCACTCTTTCACTTCATATTGCAGCTTATGAAGATGCAATGGAATCTCAAGATGTTGAAGAAACATTTGATGAGCCTATGATGACACCTGCAAAACAAGTAATTCATTGGTACTATTTTGAGGCGGGATTAACGTAAAATGTTGCAGAAAAAATGGGATAAATCTAGGAGAAATGGTGAATCCAGAACAGATTCAGATTCAATGGATGGAATTGAAGTAAAATACGATTTCTCATAGCCATATCACACAGCTTTAACTTACAGGATTCATATGAAGTTCCAAGACAACAAACAGAAGTATCGATGAAGCCAGAAGTGATGCAATTCAAAGCATCACAAAAGTTATTGAATCCAAATAATGAAGGGGAAAACAGAGTAAGCAGTTTTCTAAAAAAAGTTATATGACTTACCACAAAAAATAATTATAAGCATTTCTAAGCGAAAATTTTTTAACAACTTTTTAAAACAATTTGAAAAGTCGTAAAAATTCAGTAAAAAAATGTATCTATTCTTGACCAAATGCTTTAAATGTCATGTTGCCACAGTGTCCTCATCCATAAATGTTTAATGTGGTAACAATCATGACAGACATTTTGCTTGAAATATAAGATTTTTTAAAAACAAGTTGCTGAGTTGTTCTTTTTTAATGAGGTTCTTCGAATAAAGTTGTATATGAACTAGCTTTCATGAAATTTACGATAATATCAAAAAAAAAATTAACCTAGAATGTGTTAGATATAAGTGCTTCAAAAGATTATGGGTTTTTTGAATCGATCTTTTGATAGTTAAAACTTAAAACTGAACTTTTGCTGTTATTCAATCTGTAATTAATCTGCATAAACTTTCCCCAAAATGTATTATTTTATCTTTAGTTATATTGTTTCCAAACCGCTTCGATCAAAAGAGGTATTGACCACAGTCATAAAAATAGCTTGTTTATTTTTGAGTGTTTTTATCAAAAAAGTTTACTTTCTTTCATCTGATAATACATTATCATTCGCTTTTGATCACTGAAAATTATATCGATGTTTTTCTTCACTCTTCAAATGTTTGTTTATATATTTGGCTCAAAATAAAATTACCTATTTCATGTGTAATTTATTTTGTAGGCTGTGTTTCTTTTGCAAAACTCATTTTCTCTCTGCTGCAAATGATTGATGCTTTTTCTTGTTTTTCTAAAGAAATTTTTTTTCGTTTTGTTCTTTTTATTTTGGTGATCAGTCCAATATCAAAAAAATGAATTGTATTGATGCGTTGTGATTTCTTTTTTCATTCTTCTTTTTCTTATTGTCTGCATATAAAACGTTTACATTGCCAAAGGAAATGTTAAGCATCACATTAAAAAACACTTTTTTTTATTGTCTTTGACCCTTTCTTAAAAACTTCAAGCAACAACAGTTGTGCGTTCAGATCCTGGATTTTTTTTAAGGTTTTATAATATTTTTTTTCCTTTTTCCGGTTGATTTTATTTATCTCTTGTTTTTATCACGCAATTTTAAAAATATCAGTGATGGCTAAAATTTTATTTTTATTCTTAGATTGATCTTAGAAAAATTTTTTGCATTCTTCGGAAACTCCATTCTTTGATTTTGCCACATTTTTTTGTAGGTTGCTAGAGATCAATCTAAGATTTAAGGTGGCGGAAATATGTGAAACAAGTTCGATTGAAGATTATCTTCTTGTTTACCCATTCTTGGGAACAAAGGTTTATACACCCACTTGATAGTTTTTTTGTGATGTGACAATATAATGTAAAGAGGACGAAATTTTTTTTTGACCTTTCTTTTGATAACTGCCGTGTATAACCTTTTCGCATTTTTTATTGTCTTTTTTATTCTTGCTCGTTATTTTACTGCTTTGTTTACTTTGTGGGACACACTATGTTGTCTTATAACTTTTTTGAATTCCTTTTAGCTTAACCATTATCGTATAAATAGTCAAAAAAAAAGAAAATATAAATTATATTTTTATAAACGAAACTCCCATAAATAGATTTCTTTAAAGTGAATGCCTATTATTGGGACTGCAGTAGATTGGGTTACGCTTTTCTTTATAAGGGAAAAACGAAAAATCTCTAAGGGCAAATAGGTCAATTAATGAAAAAACCAATAAATACCAAAAATAAGGACGCTATTAAAAAATGCGCGCGTAATTAATAAACCAAAATAAAAAAGTAATGTAAATAAAAAACTTTATGTAAAACATTGACAATAAAAAATGCAACACAAAAATGAAAAACAAATACAAATTAAAAAGGAGGACGATGGTTATAATAAAATTGAGGAAGATATTGTTGAACTTGTTGATTTTGAACAGGCAAAGACATATTCAAATTAAAAGGTTGTTGATTTTGTGGTCGATGAAATCGCATAAGATTTTGAGGATGTTGAAAAAATTGTGGACGTAAAGGTTGTTGAAGCATTTGTTGTACTTCTACAAAATTTTGAACTCCAAAAAATGGATGAACGAATTGTTGTTGATGATTTTGCAGATTGTCTTAATATTCTTTTAATATTTTCTGAAGTTCCAGTTTCTTGCAGAACATAATCAGCATCATTTTTGTCTTTCTCCAATACAGTATCATGCAGCATATCCAAACAATCACCACCAGTTAAACCAGATTGTCTAACTTTATTTCTAACTTGTCTTCGAATTTTTTTCGCTTTAACTTGATGAGGAGTTCTTCTCCAACAACAGTGATCAAATTTATCAGGATCAGAATGAAATTTGACGATTCTGTTGGATTCACAAATTGTTCCAGTAACATATGTAACTTTGGGAACAACTGGAAGTTCAGCATTTTTAGCTTTAGAGTTTTCTGAACGGCAACCGGAACATCTGAATATTCCAACATCAGGATTCTTTTTATGTCGACGTTGTAAATTATATTCATATATCATTCCAGGATGAGTTTTTGATTGAAATGTTACATTGATACTGTTTCTTTCAGATACACCATAAAATTTTCCAATCCATTCTTCTTCCATAATTACCAGACCAGATCACAAAAAATTTTGAAAAAGAAATTTAATTTAAATTTAAATTGCATTGCCGTATTTAATTAATTGATTCATTAATTAATTATATTTAAACAATAATTGTTAAATTAAATTTTTTACGTGTCCATTTAAAAAAGAAATAAAAGAAAAAAATTATAGTCACAGAGAAAATGTATTTCCCCATTTTTCGACTAGGCTGCAGTTGATTGGGTTACTCCTGCAGTATAAGGTCATTTGGATGAGCGTAACCCAATCTACATAAAACCCTATTATTGCAAATATAAATACTTTTCTCGCAAGATTCTTTTTTGATTTTTGCATTTTGTTTTTTTTTGTTTCTTTTGATCGCATTGATTAGTGTCAGTTGCCACCGTGCGTCGTCGGTCTTTGAGCAATGAGTTCTTCTTTTTCTTTTTTGCATAAATAGAACAATAAAATTTTAGACTTTAATCATAATTATTTTCTGAGGTGGTTAAATATATTTTTTATTTGACATGTCTGATGTTCATGCTGCTCAACGTGCTCAACGTTTACTTTCATTTAGTGAAGTGAGTTCTCATAATTAACATGATTGGTGTTATTGACCTTTATATCCGGATATTTTAAGAGTTAAAAATCATTGAAACGTATAATAAAAATAATAAAAAAAAGATTTTTGCATAAAAGCATTTAAAAAATTCTAGTTAGAAAAAAATTGGTTCAAAGATATTAAGATTTTATCTGATTATTTTTAGAGCTCAGAAGAATGGAAATCTTCCACCAAACGAGACGCTTATGTTGGAATGAATCATGAATTGGAAAAACTCTTGGACACTGCTCCAAATGATCAAAAAGATGTAAGATTTAAGCTTTTGCAGGTTACGGTATTAATACTCCAAAAATTTTGTAGAAATATGAAAAAGAGTTGAGCGGCTTCAAAAGACTTTTCCGTCGCTTTTTGGAAGCTAAACAAAACATTGAATGGAATAATATTCAACCATTACCTGAAAATTCTATCCATGATTACAGTCAAGTTAGTATTTATTTTTCTTTTTTACATTTAAGTTTATTCAAAAGTCAACAAAGTGAATACCTTTGAACTTTTACTCAATTTTTTGTTGTCTTTTTCAAAATTTGAACTAAGTTGTGTTTTTTATTTTCTAGCTTCCAAATGTCAATGCAGAAGATATTTCAAAATTGCTTGATAAGCTTGTTGTTGTTAAACTTAATGGTGGTCTTGGAACTTCAATGGGATGTAAAGGTCCAAAGTCTGTGATCTCTGTTCGAAATGATTTGACTTTCCTTGATTTGACTATGCAACAAATTCAAGTAAATTTTATCTGATAGAATGATTACAGTAATCACAAAAAAATCTTTTAGCATCTTAATAATATTTATGGAGTTTCTGTTCCTCTTGTTCTTATGAATTCATTCAATACTGATGATGATACCAACAAAGTTCTGAAGAAGTATGCAAATGTTCGAGTTCAAGTTCATACCTTCTGTCAAAGTCAATATTTACGAATTAATCGAGAAACTTTTACTCCCCTTGTTAAAGATTTAAAAGCAAGTGATCATGAAGCGTAAGTTTCTTTTGCATTAACAAAAAATGATTACCAAAACTTGATACTTTAGTTATTACCCACCTGGGCATGGTAACTTTTATGAAGCATTTTACAATTCTGGTCTTCTTCAAAAGTTTATTGATCAAGGCAAAGAATACATTTTCCTTTCCAATATTGATAATTTGGGTGCAACTGTTGACCTCAACATTCTCAATTATATTGTTAATGGTTCACAAAAACCTGAATTTGTTATGGAAGTTACAGATAAAACTCGTGCTGATGTTAAGGGTGGTACACTTATTCAATATCAAAGTAAACTTACATTATTGGAAATTGCACAAGTTCCAAAGGATTATGTTGATGAATTCAAGAGCATTAGCAAATTCAGGTAATTAATTTAGAAAAAAAAATTTCAAAGTAATTTTATAATTTTTAGAATATTCAATACCAATAATCTTTGGGGAAATCTTAATGCTATTAAACGCGTTATTGAAAATAATGAATTGGAAATGGAAGTTATCGTTAATCCAAAACATCTTGATCGTGGTGTTGATGTTATTCAACTTGAAACTGCTGCCGGGGCTGCAATTAAAAGTTTCAAAGGTGCCTGTGGTATTAATGTTCCACGTTCTCGCTTCTTACCTGTAAAGAAGTCATCTGATTTATTACTTTTAATGTCAAATCTTTATGATATCAATTTTGGAAATTTAACTCTTAGTGATGAACGTTCATTCCCAACTACACCTTTGGTAAAACTTGGTAGTCAATTTGACAAAGTTAATGATTTCTTGAAACGCTTTCAAAGTATCCCTGATCTTATTGAATTGGATCATTTAACTGTTTCTGGTGATGTATGGTTTGGACGTGATGTTACCCTTAAAGGTACTGTTATCATCATTGCAAATCATGGTGATCGAATTGACATTCCACCTGGAACTCTTCTCGAAAATAAAATTGTTTCTGGTAATCTTCGGATCTTGGATCATTAGAAACCTTTCAAAAAGGGTAGTAAAATATTAAAGTTTCGTTTTTTTTTATTTTATGCATTTTTTCTAATACAATTTTTTAACAATTTTGCACTTTCTTTTGTAGTGTGCCTTATGTTATAGTATTTGGAATTTATATGAATTAAAATAAACTTAAATTGTGAAAATTTTCTAAAATTTTTGAATGCGCAAATGAAACGTTTGGAAAAAGGTTTTTGGAAAAAAAACAAAAAACTACATATTAAACTATTGTTTTTAATACACAAGTTATGAATTTTTTTCCAATATCAAAGACTTCAATAACTTATTTAATTTTTGGGTATTGTCAATGTTATGACTATCACAGGTTTCTGAAATACAGTCGAATCTCGATTTTACGCGATCCAAGGGACCGAACAAAAATCGCGTAAAATCGAGGTCCTTGTAAGATCGAGGCGCGTAAAATCGAGGTTCGACTATAACTATCATTGGCAAACAATCAGTATATTGAAAATTTATTGAGAAAATTGTTTGAGCAACAGGCGTAATTTACAAATTTCGAGTAAAAAATGTTTTAACAACAAATACCCTAAGAACAACGCAAAATAAAGAAAAAAGGTATATAAATTTCATCAATTAAATTTAACGAAAATTACGCGTGCACGATTAGCTGTTTAAAGTAGTGCATAAATAGTTAACTACGGTATAAGTAGCTATTACTATTTATGCACTACTATCATCGACAGTAACTTTGTCAAAAAAAATACAGAGTAAGATCAAAATTTGTAATTTTTTCAAAACGATTCACTCAAACTACTTAACTTAAAGCTATAAAAACTTGTTCCAAGATCAATCCGAATTGCTTTTGGTTTTTGTTCATCCATTGATTTGATAATTTCTACAAATTAAAAGTCATTAATTATAAAACCATCACAAAAGTTTTTGAAAAGCAAAAGAACAATTTAAAAATTATAAATAATATTTGTAAAAGCATAGTTTACAAAAGGCACTGCACGCTTTTGACAGTATCAATCCCCATCATTCTTTATCAAGGTTTTGCATACAGAAAGAAAAAAACTCAGTTTCAAAACACATCCGAGCACGTAACAAAACAATAAAAAATACAAACTAATTTAAACATTTTTTTGTAAGACATAAGCTTTTTAAAAAATAATCAACAAAAAATATATATGAAAAAAAAATTTCGAAAGCTTTTTTTTAAAGATTTTTTCGTTAGAAGAAAAGGTGAACAACAAACAAAAATATTTTTGGCGCAAAATCAAACTAATGAACAATTTGAACAAACGTAACTGCTACAAGAAGTTTTCGTATAAAATTCATTTACAAATAAGTCTGTAACACAAATTTATAAACTTTTTACGTATCAAAATAGTTAAACAACAAAAACTATGAGAACAAATAAAGCATACGGTACTTATGATAATTAAAGTAAAATTTAAAACAGGTTGAATGAGAAAAAAACAAGCAGTCGTCTAAAAGATGTAAAAAAATGAAACGGTTTGTTTATAATGGTGATTCTTTAATTGACAGAGCAATAGAAGTTTTTTTCATTTGAATTAATAAGATTTTCTAATTCGAAGTGGTTAATTTTTGTTGTGTTAAAAGTTTAACATACTTTAGTGCCTTTTATTATGCCTATTATTTTATAGTATTACATTTTGATTTTTTAAAATGAACTTAAATTTAAGAAAGTTTTCAAATTTAAAGGAGGCGGACGGTTTGATACTTTTTTATTTCTTTTTCGAAAAAATTCGTTGAATTTTCATGACGATCAGGGTCTTTTTCTTTTGACCTCTTGCCTGATCGTCAGGAAAATTCAATCGAAAAAAAAACGTTAGAAAAATAAAAAAAGTATCAAACCGTTCGCCCCCTTTAAGATACAAATTAACGAAGCATTTGCAAAAAAATTGGCGTTTGAGATTGCTTATCTAGCTAGTCTTTGGTAACCAAAAAAATAAATGGGTTAAAAAAACTATGATTTTCTACTTATAATTCTTATTACTTTGGTGACGTTTTGGTGAATAATCAAATATCAAAGTCTATGTATTTTTAATGGCAAAAATAAAACAATCGAATTATTTATTCCAAAAATATATGTAAGTACCGTTGCCCCCGAGGTAAATTTAATTTACATGAAAAAAGAAAACAAATCATTTAACGATATCTCTAATTTAATAAAAGCTGCACAAAGTTGTTTCATAAATATCTCAAGAAGTTCATAAAAAATTGTGTTTTGTGAACTAGCTTCTACTTTTAATATTGTCGTCGACGAAAGAATATGGATGAAACGATCAGAAGAGAAAAGGAATTGAATTGTTTTCCGTTTATTTTTCTTGATTATTTGCATGAAATTAAATTGAATTATGTTTCAGTACCTCTTGTATTTATTATAATTATAATATCAATTTTTGGAAGAATTAAATTTCAATATCGATGGTACATGCTTAATTTGGCATTAATTGATTTTTTACAAATTTACGATTTTACGTGTACAAAAGATGCATCTTTAATTTTTATATGCTACTTTAATGATAATTTAAGAAATTTCATTTCATTTACTGATCTTTTTTACAAATTACCATGCATTGGATTTTTTATTTTAACAGGATCTCGGTTTCTTGCTGTTTTCTATTCTCGTTTATACAAAAAACTTGAAAAATCATGGAAAACTATTTTAGGTAAGTCACAATTGCAAAAATTAATCAGCACTATATTTTTTAAGTTATTGTACTGATTAACATGATATATTTCGGAATCTGTTATCTCAAGTACAATGGATTTCTACGCTTGGCATTTGCAAGGACTCAAACGTGTCTGCCTTATTTGACACAGAAAATATTTGAATTTGAAAACATTACTTGCACTGAAGGTTCAATAAATGAGATCAGTGGTACCTGTGATCTTTTACGCGTTCAATATTTCAATATTTGTCAAGAAAATTTTAATCCAACTTGGCAGTGGTTTTTTATTGTTGATAAAATTGAACAAGCTACTCCCGTTATTGCATTTATATGTTCAGTTATATTTGTGTCTTTTATGGTTGCGAAAATTGCAAAACAAGTAAAATTTCAAGTAAGTTTAAAGAATTCTGCTGTAAATCTACAGAAATTACCTTTTTTTAAAACTTATTCTTTTTAGACTTCTACAAATAAGGAAGCATTAAAAACTAATATTCGAATCATTAGTGTTTTAATGATTCAAGCAGCCATATTATTGTTTCTATGTGTCTTGGATTTCATATTTGAGCTGCAAAGATCATATGTGTATGATTTGCGATATAAATTTCCTTGTTGGTTGTATTGGATGACTGATAAAGAGCGAACAATTAAAGGATTCCGAGAAATTAGAATTTTTATTGATTCTTTGGTAGTTTTGGGATTTATGACTGGATATCGAGAAAATATTATTGCATTTATATCATGGTGTTATAGAAATATCAGGAAACCATTTAAAGTTTATCCAAAAAAACCATCTCATGCTTTTATAACTATCATATAAATTTTTGTATTGTTTTTTATTTGGTCACAAATAAACTATGGTAATATCATGTAATAAATTTATTTTAAAAATGCATTACTGAAGCAACTTAATTTGATTACACCACACTACCATTTTTAAATACCAAGACAATGCAAACATCGTTTTTTAATGTTTGCTAAAACAATGATTCGTCTAAGAAAATTCTTAAATGTATCAGTTACTACATCGCCATAAACAAGTAACAATTTGAAACTAATCTTGTAAGCAACACCTTTTTTCTGTTTGTTTTATGAATATGTCAATCATATTTCGGCATGTTCTTGTGTATTTTCTGGTTTGTCAATAAAGCCTATATTTCTAGAGGGTTACCAAATAAAATAAAAAAGATTCAAGGATAAGATCTTATTGCTAGTTATGTTTTTTATATGTTTGCATAAAAAAGGGGGAGAAAAAGAACTTTAAAACAAATGCTTTCACAACAAAAAAATATACATTTGGTGGCAGTAGCTTTGAACCGGCTTTTTTCTTCGCGCAATAATTTGTCGAAAGAAGTTTATGATCCACTAAAAATGAAGGATGGCTCATTTGCTTTTAACTATGAAAACCATAAAAAATATAGATTTCATATGTTGATTAAAGGCGTTTATGTTTCTCTTTTATTTCTCAATTTTTCTTTCTTTTTGTTTAAATTTATTGAAAAAGATGCAAATTTTTCATTAATTTAAAAGCCAAAGATCAAAGAAAAAAATTAGGGAAAAATATTTCTTTAATTGTTTTATCATATTTTTGAAATTTCTGTTTAAGATTGCAAAACAAAGAAAGGTCCGAACTTCAAACTGCTCTTTAATAATTTTGAAGCTATTTTTTTATTTTGTATCATTGTTTCAGAAGCTTTTTTCAACTTCCTTGCTTAATGTCTCGTTTAAAATTTTCATCGGTCAAAAATATTTTCCTCTTTTTCCTTTCTTTTCTTTACGTTCTGTCATTGTAACCCCACTTAAGAAAAAAGAAAAGAAAAACATTGTAAAAGTAAATTTTCAAGCTCTTCATCTAATGACATATACTTATTCTTGACGCGTTCAACAGAAGGAAATACAGTTGCGTTGTCCCCTTTTGTACGACCACCTTAAATTATTCGCGCATGCTTTTACAAAAAAGTTCAAGTATTTGTTTTGTGTTGCAACAATTTTTTGCACCTCTATTATATAAATTTTTATACAATCTTTGAAATTTCTGCAATTTACTAATTGATATATTTTAGATGTAATTAACTTAAAAAATGCATTTCTTTCTTTTTAAGGGTTTTATTTTTTCGAAGATACTTTTGCAGATTAAAAGATGAAAGGTTGTGGCCCTAGTAAGGGCAAAATTTATTTAAGTTTTTTTCGAAACTGGCCTTGTAACTGTGTTTACGGTCCTACGTTTTGCAATTTTATTGTGTTTTTTTTCAAAAAATTAATTCCAATTCTCACCATACATACTTCCGGCGAAGAAAATGCATCGTAAAGTTTTTTTTGACTCAGCAATGTTTTACACGCTTTTTTTTGATTATAGTCATCTTGAATTATATTTTACTGTTTTTAAACATTTACCAAAAAATACCAATTTTGCTTTGTTATTTTTTTAGAAAAGGGGTTTTCCTCAATCAATGTCTTCATTTCGATTTTTCGGTTTTTTTGATGATAATAACTCGTTTTTACAAGATCATCACAACTTTTAACCTCATTTTTTCCCTCCTTTAATTTAAGTGATTGCCTTTTATTACCATTGTCATTTAACCCTCCGCTGCTGTTTTTTTCTTGCATTCCTTATCATTCTGAAAGCGGAGTTTTGCTATGACCAATTTTACCCTATTTTTTGCCACTGTTGGTCAAAAAAATTGAGAAGCTTAGTCAGTCAAAGTTCCTTCACTTTTTTTATTTTTAAACACTCATTCATTCATATTTTTTTCTGATTGAAAATTTAGAAGTGCATGTTTTCTCTCTGATATCACAGTTATTTTAACCCCCTTGTTTTTCCTTAAGTAAACTTTTGCCTTTTAAAGTGTTTCAATTTAAAAGTCAAATGTTGCATTTCTTTATCTTTTCTGCTTTCCTTTTTTTCCTTTTCTACCCTCCTTCTTACCACACGTTTTAATACTTTAAGGCAATTTAATGATCAAGCAAAAAACGTATAAAAATGCCATAAGAGCTGAAATGCTTTTTCTTTTCCCGTATGTCTGAATCTATTTTATTTTATTTTTAAGAAAGACATAAAAAATCACATTAAACTCAGCGGTATGTTGAAAAGAAAAGGATTTTTTTAACACGCAGATTGTTATTATTGTAAGGAGTGTTAAAAATTTCTTGATTCCTCAAATATATATACATAAGGTGTGGTATATATATTTATATTTTTTGTATATATATATATTCCTTATCGGAAATAGAAAAGGGATGAGACTATTCTACGAGATTCATGTAAACTTTTAAAAAGATAGATCTTTTTTTAGTCTATTCTTGCCTCCCTAAGAATAAGTACACTTGACTTTTTTCACCTATTTTTTTGTTGATGAGAGGTTAGTTTTGTTGCGCAAAGAAATACCTCTTTTTTTCTTCTTCCACCTAAACAATGTTTTAGTGTGTTTGCAAACCTTTTCCAGGTGCCGAAGAAGCTTCAAAGCGGTATAAAAAAATTCCTTCAAAAGATTGTTGTTGATTTTTCATCATTTTTTGTTTTTATTGTTACATGTCTTTTGTCAAAAATTTAAATTGCAGTCATTTGTCTTTTTTTCGCTTTTTTTTGTTTTGTTTCTGCTTGCTTCTTGCTTACTTGCTTTTTCAACACCTTTTCCCATTCATTCATTTCATTGATTACAGTAATTTGTCATGTCTTCCCTTTTGTTTGCAGAAATTATTTATTGTTGCTCATTTGTCAAATAAAATCATTTATTATTTTTTTAGAAATGTTCATCAATAATGTTCAAAAATATAATATTTTCATTGCCAAAAAAAGCATAACTTTCCATATAAATTTTTTTGAGAATTTTTTTTCCTGAAATAAAAAAATGCGCAGCTGATCCGCCGATGATTCTTTCTTGCTGTTAGTTTTTTTATGTTTCTTGAGGGTCCGGCTGTCCCTTAGATGGAACGTTATAAAAAAATGCGCTTTTGCTTTTAAATTTCACTTAAAATAACGCAATGTTCTTTTTTGTTATGTGCCGCCGACAGGCTGCTTTCATTTTTCAATCATTATTCTATTCTACAATAGAAAAGCTACCAATTTTGTTTCTATTATATTTTTAGTTTTTAAAGTTTTAAAGTTTTAATTCAAAACTTATCATAACAAGACAAAATGATTGACAGTTTTCTTCTTCTATAAATAACTTAAGAAATTTTTTGTTAAGCTTCCGTTAGAAAAAAAAAGTGGTTTATCAGTTTTATTTTATTCAATCTTATTATTTCTTTTTCTGTTCCTCTTTTTTTGTTTTCTTCTAATGCAACATCATTGGCATTGGAGGTTAAGTTAATTTGTAATATCACACTTGTCGTAAAAGTCAGCATTTGTCATTTGTCGTGATTGATGAGTTGTTGCTGCCCGTTTTTACTTACCTCGTTTTTAAAAAGCATGGATATATCAGTTATTTGGAATTATTTCCAACTATGGCAAGAATTCAGTAATTTTATTCATGATTTTTGTGGTCTTTTTTCATCATATTTTTTGTGCCATAAAAATACATGTTTATTTAAGACGGAATGCGCGAGACTAATGCAAATGAAACGACGCGTGTGCGGCATGAAATCTTTTAAATGCTTGTTTAATCGGTCAATTTATTTCTTCTTATGATTGAGCTCATGATTACTCAGATTTGACCTTTTAATTGAAGAACGGCGGCCATTTGTTGTAATAATCTTTTTCCTCTCCCTCCCTCTCTTATTTATTTTTTGTGCCATGCCAATTTTAGACTTTACGTTTATCGAAAAAAATATAACCCTTCAGACGACAATAACAATGGCATAGCCATTTTTTGTTTTTGTTGAAGACAGATTGTCGGTTTTATATCTTTTTACATCCATCATCTGTCGGTTTTTTATTGTCAAAATTTTTACGGCAATCTGTTGTCTCCTCAAGGGAAATCAAAAATCCTTGAATGCACTCATCTTTTTTTCTGCTTGTTTGTGTTCGTGTTTTTATTTAAAATAATATGTTCTGATCTTCAAATAATTATTTCCCCCCCCCCCCCCCCCTATTTTTCCTTTCAACAAGAAATAAGTGACTGTTTTTTTTATCCGGATTGGTTTTTTTCTCTTTCTTCTTCTTGTTTTATGACAATATGGTCAGTTATCCCCCCGGAGGTGTCAAAAATTTTGAAAAATCATGCAAGAAATTTGAAATATATTTTTTTGCATATATATTTTTTTATGTTTGACTAGTTTCTGACTGATTGTTTTTATTTCATCAAAAATGCTTTTCAACTATTACAATTATTATTGATATTTGTTTGTCATAAAAAGCATAAAAATTTGAATATTATGCCTTTTTTGGGTAACTCTTTTTTTTTGTGGGTGGAAATGAAAGTGTTTTTGAGATGAGAGGGGATAACTAGCACACGCAAACAATAAGCGCTACCTGCAAGTCAAGTGTGGCGAAGATAAATATATATATATTGGGTAAACTGACACCATAAGTCGAACAGAAGAAGAAGAAGAAAAAGAAGAAGTGAAATACATCTAAGGAAGGTAATGCTTCATCTTCATCTTATTATTATTATTATTGTGTTCATACCTTAACTCTCTTTTTCTCTCCAGGTATTTGTCAATATCCGCGTGTCTCGCGCACAAACAATACCGATATAATTTTTTTATTAAAAAAAAGAATTCGGTTTTTGATCAAATTTCAAATATGAAATCAAATATTATTATTATTTATGCTTTTGAACAAAATTAAATATTACATTTTTTTCTCTGAATCCAAACATCGTAACCTCTGACTTTTCTTCATTGTATTTGACGAATACTTATGATTTTTTTTACTCTCTCTTTTCATACTACTTTTTTCTTCTTTTCTGATTCATTGTTATTTGGCATTTTTTATTGAATGAACAGGTCAAAAGAAGAAAAAAATGCCCAGGTGTATGACTTCATCTGTAGCCTCTAACATTTGCATATATATAAAAAGAATGAGGGAGGGAAAAAATATAACATAAAACAATTGAAATTTCAGACGTGTTTTAAGTTAAAAATGTGGTTGCCTTAAAAACTTGTTTCAGATTGTTCATGGCTCTTTTTGCTCGTTAATCATAGACAAAAAAAAACAGTAATGGGTAAAAAAATACATATTACTTGAAACATTTGAATTTTTTTAGTTTTTTGTCTAAAAAATGGAAGAAGAAAAAGAACCGTTCTCCTTCTTCCTTTTTTATGCCTTTTATGCAATATTTCATTACAAACCTTTTTTTTAAACTTGTGCAAATATTGACAACTTAAGATTTACAATCCTTTTTTAAAAACTTTTTTTGTTGATTCTTGCAAGATAGCTGACGGCGATAAATTGTTTTACAATTAATGCTTCCTTTTTTGATTTCCTTTTGCGCTGTCCCATTTATCACTCGTTTATTATTATTTTTTTTGTCTTTAAGGTTTTTACTACCTTTCATGCAAGTACAACAAATTTTTAACACTTTTTTTTGCCGATCTTTTTTTTATGTATAAAAACGTTTACATTTTTACGCGTTTCTGACATAATTTGTTTACGTTTCTGATTGAATATAATTGCCTTTTAAAAAGAGGCTTTCCTTATCAGTTAAAGACTTTTTTTTGAAACAAAAAGCTGTCATTATTAGTTTTAAGGCAGCATTATGAAAGTTTATACAAGACGTGTTTGTTTTAGCACTCTCATGGGTCCACCTTGGGATCAACAAAAATTTCTATTTTTGTATTTTATTGTTTTACTACTTTATATTACTAAAATAGAAGCTGGTTGTTATCAACAGAGATTATGTTGTACTGGCCGAAATGTATCTTGTAAAACAAAAGATGATGGATTAAGGCATATTCCATTGGTAACGCCTTTACCGCCGGTAAAGTTGGTTAAATTTAAAGGAGAAGAATATCCTCCAGTTCTTTCTGAAGATGGTCAAAGAATTGGAAGATTAATTTTGCCAGATGTTGTTGAAATTGATAATGAAAATTTGAATTTTGAAAAACAATTTGGTTGTTATTTTGTATACTTATAAATTTGATCTAATTGTGAAAGATTTTAGGACATGCTGAATATTTCACTGCATTAGATGGTGAAGAGTATCGACGAAAACATACTGCATTACCGCCCCGACAAAAAGCTGCAAAGACAAAAACCCTGACCCAACTTATCTTTGGTTATCCAGTTTCTGATGAACCCACCCCTGACAATATTGAATATGAAAAAGGCCGACCAATTATAAGGCAAAGAAATATAATTTAATTAATAAATTAATTCCTGACAAATTTTTTAGGCTTTCAACCTTGAATCGATATTTACCTGTTAAAGTTGGACATGTCGTTGAAATGTCTCCTTCTTCATTCGAAGAAGATTATCAGCATTTACATGACGATGAATATCCTTCATTTGAAAGTGTGAGGTTTTTAGTTGAAGCTGATCCGGATTGTTTTTGTGATGAATTATGTGTGCAATATGGTGATTGTTGTAGTGATTATACATATGTTTGTCCACGTAAGGAAACAATAAAAAGATATAAAATTGTAAAATGTTTTTTTTTCAGCAACAGATTGTCAAGTTTCACAATGGAATGAATGGTCAAAATGTGAAGCTTATCACGCCACATGCGGCCAAGGAAGACAAGAAAGAAAACGTGTTGTGACAATTCCTGCTGCACATGGTGGGATGCCTTGTGTGCCACTTACTGAAGCTCGAGCATGCTTTAAAGAATGTCCAGTTGTTAAACAAAAAGGTTTCCAATTTAGAAAATTTGCGTTATTATAAGCAGTTTTTTTCTTCAGATATTACTACTGTAGCTCTGCTACTTCCATATAAATATCATGAAGCAAGAAAAAGTTATAAACATCCAAAAGAAATTATTCCTAAACGAAATCATACAAAGTAAGAGAATATTTTTAGCCACAGTAGCAGCCTAAATAAATCAAACTTTTAGTTATTGTGTCACATATAAGCTTGGATGGGTGAATCGAAATTGCGTAGAAAAAGAATTTAAATCAACACTATTTCGTGGAACTGAAATTTGTGCCGAATGTCAACCAGAAGCACAGTATCATCGACAAACTCCAAGGTTTTTCTTTGTTGAATTTTAGCTAATCTTTCTTAATCAATTTCTTGCTTTTAAGGTGTGCATCAGATCTGGATGATGGACAAAAAGGTTATTGGAAATTGATAGGTCCTCCAAGTTGTTATGGAATATGGTATCGAAAAGAAAGAATAGATAATTGTTATTGTAATGAAGATTCGAGACTAAAAAAGCTAGCCCCTTATTTGCTTGTATAACAACTATTTAAAACAGCAATCAACATGTTTCAATTATTTTTTTTTATACGGGTGATTCTTTTCTTCTTTGTGTAATTGTAAATAAGTCATTCTCTATGATTTTTGTGTTTCTTTTTCTTCCGAAAAAAACCAAGTCATCGGCGGTGCTTTTTCCTTGATCTCTTTTAGTATTCTCTTTTTTTGTTGTTTGTTTGTTGACCTTTAAAGTTTATTTAAAGCTTTAATTAAAATAGTGCATTTTTAAAAAAAAAATTAAACCTGCCACCTTCGGTGATATTTAAAAAATAAATAATACTTAAGAACCTTAAAAAATACTGCCTAAAATAATAATATTTTCCTTGTTATTACTGCCTATTGTTTTTCTTCTTCTTTTGTAATAGTATTAATTTTATTTTACTTTTTCTTTTTAAAAAGAGACCGGTTATATAAAATTTATTGTTATCTCAATTTTTTTTGATTTTGGAAGCATACAAAAACCGAAGTAAAAAATGTCTGAAATGCAAGACAAGACATTTTTTCATTTGAAAAAAACAGTGATGAATCATTTGAAAAAAAGAAAGAATGACAGTTTTTTACACATGTATTACCTAACAGTGTTGCGTTATAAGCGATCACCTTATTTCTCATGGGTTTTTTTTGCCATTTGACCGAATTTTTTTACCGATTTTTTTAAAACCGCGCAATTATTTTTGTTACTATATTTTTCAGTTTTTGTCCATGTTCGGTTTGTATTATTGGTAAGTCCGCCCTTGATCCCAATCGGTCTTGCCGCACATTGGAGAGAAAAAAAAGCTCTCAAGTGATGAAGGGTTTTATGTTACACACACCCAAACCATCTCTGGGTTCTTTTTTTGTTAAAGACACAATTGTGTATATTTTAAAAAAATGTCTTTTAAACTTTTCACGTTTTTGCATATTTTTTCTTTACAAGCGATGATTTTTTTAAAACAATTTCAACATTTTGAAGACGTTTCAATCAATTATTTTATGTTTATGACTGATTCGTCTGTCGGATGACTCATTTTTGTTTTTTATGCATTTTGTTACTTAACGTTTTTTTCCCATCCCGGAATCAATCTTTCGATTTTTTTAGTGAAATTGCGTAAAGTATGTTTACCGTTTTTTTCTAAAATTATTCATAATTTTTTTCCCCAAAATCATCAGTTTTTTTATTGAGCTTTAATCGTTTTTATGATTTTTTGTTTTTTTTTCTTCCTTTTTTCTCTCTTGCTTTTTCTCTTTTTTAACCTCTCATATTTTTGCAACTCTTCATTTTTGTTATTGTCTGTTGTTAAACATGGTACGATTGAGAGCCACCGCCACCATCGCATGTGCAACGTTTGCTTTTTAGAAACGTGAACCATAAACGCTATTTTTTGCAAGTAAATAAAAAAAATAGCGAATACTCTTATGTATATATTTTTTTAAAAACGTAATCAAAATGCGGAAAGCCATTTTTTACACCAGGTTGTTCAGCCTTTTTTTTGTTGTACGCATTGCTTTTTTTCATTATTATCAATTTTTTTGTGATGAATTTTTCTGTTGCTTTTTGGGATAGTTGCCTTTTTATTCTTTCTTTCTTTTTTACTTTTACGATTATGATTAAAAGACAAATGATCGTGTTTCTTTTTTCTTTTGTTTTCTTAAAAGCTTATTTTATTAACATTAACTTCCAACAAAATGTTTCATTTTGCCTTTTTCTTTCTTTTTCTCGTATTTGTAAAAGCCGATTATTCACTTTCATCCCTTCCCAAAAATCTATATGGATCAGAGAAAAAAAACTATATACATAAATCGATCAAGAGGTCATCATCAAAAAAATCTTATCTCCGGATATATATTTTTAATAATAAAACTTTTTAGCACTAAAATAAAAGTGAACACTAAAGCCCCGGGTGGGCCGTTTTTAATGATTCGATCGGCTGTACCAAATCAGTCTTGTTTTTCTTTCTTCCTTTTTTTCTTTCTGGCTTTGAGATTGTGCAAAATACTATTTCCTAAAGGGTGTTATGCGCAGCAGCAGCAGTAGCAGCAACAAAAAAGGGGGAGAATAAAAAAATAGAAGTGAAGAATAATAACGAGTGACTTGAAAGACAGTCGGACACTAATGAATTTGTCCCTCTTCATTTTCCCGCATCTGTCGTCTAAAAATGCGACTCAAAACATTGCAGTCAAAGGTCGAGATTTATGTTTTTCTTTTCTTTTTTTTTCTATTTTCTTCATCTATCCTCCCCAACGACCTTTAACACTTACATGTTTGAAGTTGATGAAAATTGTATTTATACAACATTGTTAAAGATAATTACTGCTAATTTCCTTCTTTTTTTCGTTTTTAAGTTCAAACTTGTTTTTCTAATTGATTTTTTTTCGATCTTGAATTTCTCAATGTTTTTGATTTTAACTTTTTTTTGCAACTGTTGTCGTTGCAAAAAGTCATTGACCAACCGCATTGTTTTTAGTAAAAATAAATCGTTTGAAATCAAAAGAAAGGCGTCAACATTTTTTTCTCGTTGCTATGTTTTTTGCTGAAAAATAAAAAAATTTTTTTTCGCTTTTTATCTAACATTTATTTTTACCCTTTTTATTGTACATATACATTTATTTCTGTGATGTTCATGTTGACTTTTTCTTTTTGTTTTCTTGAAAGCTATAATGACAGCCTTTTTTGTGCAAGTTATGTTATTTGTGAGCTCTTTTCCTTCTTCATCTTATTTTTTTTCTCTTCTTCTTCTGTTAGTGTTCTTCTTCTTCTTATTCCTTTTTGCCATAAAACTCAAATCAATCAATGCCAATGCCAAGGAGAAGAAAAAAATGCTTCAAGCCTTTTAAATTGCTTTTTTCTTCGTCTTCTCCTCTTTGTTGGTTTCTATTTCTATTGTGCTCGAAGAAAGCTCAAAAAAGACGTTTTTTTCTTTTTGTATTAAAAAAAGGAAAAGTGCGCATGCTTTTGCCCAAAAATATGCTATCTTGCAGCTGCTGCTTTCAATCTTTCAAGGAGGGACATATAACACGTTTTATGCATGCATCGGTGCCAATATAATTTTTGAAAGAAACAATGTTATATGTAAGAGAATTTCAGAATGGCATAAGACATTGATAAAAAGAAGAATATTAAGTAATGACATTAAAATTATTGACTCTTGAGGAGGACTTTAACCTATTTTTTCTTCACTCACTCACTCAAAACAAACTGATTCAAAAATTTTGTTAAATTTATTTTAAATAAAATTTGCTGCAACATTTTATTTACCGTGACGCTTTTGCGGTGGCGTTTCGCCTTCTCATCTTTTTTTCTTCTCCTACTATTTTGTAATGCCGGAACTCGCGACTCTGTTCCGTTTCCTTATCCGCTTTAAGTCGCAACATCCGGAAAAGTTATTTGGCCACGTCGATTCTCTTTTCTCCCTCTGTCTCTTTTGCATAATCTTGGGGTCCTGTATTTGAGTCGGTTTCGGGACTTTTTTTTACAGCTGGCAACCACAACAGAAAAAAATATGTAGGAAAAATATATATTTTGTGGCAAAAATAAAAAGCCAAAAATGGCAGGCTGCTTTATATTTTTGTTGGAAGCTTAGCCTGGAGGCGAGTCAAAAAAATAGGAAAAAGAAGAAGAGGAAAAAGAGATAGATGCCAAAAAGATGAGGTCAAAAATAAGCAGCTGTTTGAGTTACCATTTTTGTTAGGTTCCTTTTTTCTGACGGCTGATGCCATTTTTTTCGAAGCGTTCCTTTTCATTTTCAAGAAGAATATCTTCTTGCATTTACTCTTTTTTTTGTTTTTACGTTAAACAATTTTATGATGTTTCCTATTTAAACAATAATCGTCTTTTGTTTATTTGATTTTAAGCTTAATTAAAAATATGACCTTGATTATTTATTTTTTTGAAAACAAAATATTTATTTTTTTCCAAGCATTTCGTCATTGCCAGATCCATCTTCAGTTTTTTTTCTCGCACTTGTATAGCTAATTTAAAGTGTTTTCCATTATTACATTTTGAATGAGCACTCTTGTAAATGCAAAAAGTCGGAATAATTTGATTATTCCATAAAAAAGAAACAGCTTGCATTTACAACTACCATTTTACCAAAAGCTAATGAGGGAAAATAGCCAAGGAAAAAATTTCTCTGCTTCTGTTTATAAATGATCTTAAAATAAAACCTTTTTATCACTTCTTCCTGTGTGCCGTGCTATTCCTGTGACAGAAAAAAAAGAAAATTTTCAAAAAAGAGTTTCCTTTTTCTACTTCGTTTTTTCTTGCCCTTGGGCCATCATCTCAACTCTGCAGGGATTTGTATGCATGCTTTTTCTTTGTGCTGCTTCATTTTTGACGCGTCTCCAGGCGCAGCGTCATTGCATTCCCGGTTTTTTGACATGCTTTTCATTCTCTTTAAACAAGCTATAACTTTTCCTTTTTTTTCACATTCTCCTATTCATCTATCAAGTCCATATTTTCTTTTTCAAAATATCAAAATATGGAAAAAAGCGAAAAGGAAAAAAAGAAGGAGTGATTTTTTATATATTGTCGTTTTTTGGTAAATTGTTAAACTTGCCATTTTTTATGCTGATTCAGCAACAATATATGCGTGAACGCGTAAAAAAACAATTTATTAAAAAAAGATAGAGTTTTTTGCGACAAAGGAATATTTTTAGTCTATAACTTGTGTCTATATGCTTTGAAATCTTTTAAAAACCCGTCTTGAGTTTTTAAAAAGACGTTTTTCTTCTTCTTCTTTTGTGAGGTGTCCAGCAAAGCATTTCCTTAGAAAAGAAGGCCTTTTTTAAAAAGTTGAAAAAAAGAAGAAGTTCTTCGTTGAAGAATTCACAATTTTTTGCCAAAAATGTAATTTTCTTCTTGAGCACGCAGAAAAGCGAAGAAAAAAGCGCGTTCAGGCGCGCGAAAAAAGCATCTTTGTAAGCTTACGCTTAAAAAAATTTTTGAATTAAAAAATGCATCGAAGAAGCAAGCCGTAATTCTAAGAATTTGTGTCTTATCAAAACTTAATAATAAAAAGAATTTACTTTCTTCTTGAATCTTTTTTCTTTCTTTTGGCTGTTGTTGGCAATGTTTATGAAAGAGTTTGATTTTATTGAGAGATAAAAAGAAATCCAATGCCAAATACAAATCCTATATCGCAACCCTTTTTTTATCTTCTATCTTGACATTAATCGGTTTTTTCGTCCTTTTTTCTTTCTTTGATTTAAGCGTTTTGATAAATCTCTTCAAAGGTTTAAAAGTAAGTTTCATAAATCATTTAAATTGCTTTTGTCTTGGTTTTTTTGTTGTTGTTAAGTTTTAGGACTTTTTTGGGGTCTACATTACATCCTTTCTCTTTTTTTCCTTTCATTCTCCCCCTCTCATCTTCCTGGAGCTGCGCATGCATATCCTCTTAAGCAATGATGCAGCAAAAGGCATTTTTCAACAATGCTTTGCGTGTTTCTCCCAGTGACGGCGTGCGCATTTTGTTTTTCCATTTTTGCTCTTCCTGTCTTCTTTGAAAGGCGACAAAATAAAACTTGCAGCTTTGCATACCAAGCTTTTAATGTTATAAAAAAATTTTTGGTGAAAAATAGATGGATAGGTTTTGGGGTTCTATTTTAAACGATTTTATTGATTTTTCTTTTGTGCAATAAAATTTAAACCCAATTGGTTTTTTGTCATCTTTTCTTTTCATCTTCTGACCCTTTGATGTTTTTTGATAATGAATTTTTATTTTGTATTTTTGAAATTTATGATTTTATGGCGAGAAAACCATTTCTTTTTCATTATAAATTTTCTCTCATGTTTTTTTCTAAAAGAAAAAAACACGCTTAAATTAGAGGTTCCGAAACAAAAAAATTTTTTTTCATCCTATCTTAAAAGTGATTTGTGTCTTCTTTATAAAAGATGAAAAAGTAAAAACGAAAAAGAAAATTGGCTATTGTTAAAGCTTTTGCAATCTTTTTTACCTCAAAACTGCTATTTTGCCGTAAAATAAATTTTAACATTGTTCACATTTGAACGCCACCGTCTGCTGTTACTTGATTGACCGACCGCCGGCTGTCACCTTGTTAACGGGGACAAAATGTTATTTTCTTTTTTAAGCTTCCTTCTGCTTCTTCTTTTTTTGCCATTCTTGCCAAGTGCAGTTCGTCACTTTTTTTTCTACACTTCTGCTATTATTTCCCATCAGTTGAATGGCTCATATTTCTGTGCGCATTATTCATTCTCTGGACAGATATAGGTTCTTCTCCCCCCCCCCTTTTTTCCCCTCTCCTTAAAGCGCGTAAAAGGTTGCTTCTCTCTATTTTTTTTATTATTATTTGTTATTACTTAATCAATGAACGGAAATAAAATGTGAAAATGAGATGTCTCTCTTTTTTTCTGTGGGTTTTTTCTGTTTTTGCAAAGCGTTTTTATATTCATTTTTAATGTTGCTTTAAATCTGTTTTGATTGAAAAAAATGGAAAAAGGGTGAAAAAATAGATATGTTTCAAACAAATACATTTCTCGTCATATAATATACACATTTTAAAAATGTCTTTAAAAAGCTAGATGATGCTTTTTTGAATTTTTATTCATGTCTTTATATATTTTTTCGCAATGCATATTTGTTTTAAAAATCGTGCCGTGATATTTAAAAGCTTGAAACGGATTTTTAAAAAGAAAATCTTTATCCCACTTCACTTTCTTTCTTTTTTAGATTACAAGAAAAATATATAGACTCCAAGATTGGCGCGCCCTTAACCAATCATTTGTGGCTGAAAGGGAAGAAAAACGTGCGTGACCCTATTTGAATATTTTTAAAGAAAGTTCACATTACGGGCACTAAAATTCATCATCCGGGCGAATGACCAAATATACGGGCGATACTTTAGATCTTCGCAAACATTAAAAGTATTTAAACTTTAAATACTTTTTCAAAATTATTATTAATATTAATATTAAATATATTTGTTTTATTTAAATTTTATTTTATTTTTCTTCGTCTTCGTCTGTGCAGTTATGGTCTTAAAACCCTTGGAATTTAGTGATGCATTATCGGATAGTCCATGGTTTCGACAAAATTTGCATGAACATGAACAAGCTCTTGATGAAACTGCAAAAAGTATTAAATTAATTGGTGATCATTGCAGAAAATTAATTTCTTGTATGCGAAGTAAGCAATAAAAAATAATTTTCTTTTTTATTTTGTCATTTCTTTTTTTTCCCTTTCCCATGATTTTGCTTCCTCTTTTTTTTGAGGTCATTTTTTTTGATAAGAGACAAAAATTCTCACGCTTAAAAAACAAATATTTATGTGAAATTCTTTCTAAATTGACTTCCCGTTTTTTTTATATTTGAAGTAAAAAAAGAAGAAAAATGTGTATTTTTAGAAGTTTGTCAATCACAACGTGGCTTTGCAAATTTACTTGTGGATTTTAAAATTGCAACAGTTGGAAGTACCCAAACTGATGATGAAAGAGCAATCGCACATTCAGTGAAAGATTTTGGGAATCTTTTACTGAAAATTGAAGATCATCGATCTCGAATTTTAACTGATGCGGAAACATTGTATCTTGATCCATTGAAAGAATTAGTTGATAATATTAATACCGTATTGCATGATTCCAAAAGACGCTATGACAAAGAATCTCAAAGATTTTATTCAAATTTGGAAAAACATTTGCATTTAAGTACTGCTAGAAAAACAGATTTTCGTGAAGCTGATGCACAATTGGGACAACAACAGCAAGCATTCTGTCAAGCTTCATTACAGTATGTCTCTGAAATTCAATCCATTCAAGAGCATCTCAAATTTGCATTCGTTGAAACATTAAGCACATTTTTATCACATTGGCTAACATTCTACAAAATTGGAAATGATGCAAACGAAAAATTTCGTCCACAATTAAGTGGAATTCAACAAAAAGTTCAGAAAGCTAAGCAAAGCTTTGAAGCCACACAAGCTGAAGCAAATATTTTGAAAACAAAAATGTTAACAACACATTTAAAAACTGCACCATTTCCAACGGGTTCATCATCAGATAATTCCTCTTCATCAACTACTACAACAACGGGTAATATTAAGCAAGGGTATATTTATATGCAAGAAAAAAGTAAAATTCCAAGTTTGTTTTTAACTTTTTTTAATCTTTCAAAAAGTTAATCCTTGCCCCTTTTTCCAGCAAAAATCAGTCGTGATGTACTTTCTCGACCATGGACAAAATATTATTGTGTTTTTTCAAAGGAAACAAGAATTTTTACCATGATTCCTGTCAATAGTTCGGCAAAGACGGTAACAAAAAAGCTTTTTGGCCTTGACGATTCTTTTTTCCCCCCATTCATGCAAATTGCACAATTTTCGAAAAAAAGGGAGGCAGTCATCATGAAAACTATTAAATATATTTTTGAGTTTTTAAAATCTTAGTGGTTGACTTGACTACCTTCTTTTTTTCCATTCTAGTATTACCACTAACTCTTTTTGAACAAACGACCTCAAACCAATTACATATATATTTTTTGAGTACATTGAGAGTCAAAAATTGCCACCTTTTTTTAAATCGCCCAAGCGGCAATTCGGGAGGACACACTTTGCGCAGAATATAAATTTTGCTTTTTTAATTTTAAATTTTCTTTTCTTTTTTCTTTCTCCATTTTTTACTCAATTCGCCTTTATACGGAAGAATATAAGGTTGAATGAGCGCGGAATAAAGTCTCGGACAAACAATAAAAATATATTTTTAATAAAAGTGAATTCAAATCTAATATGAATTTATATTTTTACAGGATATGAAAGGTGCGCTCGAACAGTCTGTTTCATTCAAACTCAAATCATGTATTCGAAGAGCTTCGGATAGTATTGACAAAAGGTAAGCAAGCAGCAGCAGTAGGTTTGAATAAATGCAACGATCGTTAAAAAAAGAAGAGGAGAGAAGAGTATTTATTAAAAAATAAAAGGATGAGAGTTTAAGATGACACGAGCTTTGCTTATTTATATTGCGTGTTGTATATTTGTTTGTTTAATTTTTTGGGATGGGTAAAAAAAGAAAGGTGTCAAAAAAAGAAAAGAAAAAGAGGTCGTGGTCATTTGCATCACTTTTGACTTTTGCATTTATTCAATAAATTTTTCGAAAGATACCGTTTTTAAAATTGAGTCCTTAAAATGCCAGTTATTTAACTGCACTTTCGAATAAAACACAGTAAAATTTATTTAAATTTGATTTAAAATTTTTTTTACCAAATAAATTTTATTCAAATACTTTTTACATTTTTTATGAGTTCAAAACTTTGCCAATTCTTTCTTTTTGCAGAAAAATGCCATTTTTAATCTTTATTTTGTTTTTTACCCTTCTATTTCGGCAGTTTTAAAATAAATATGTAAATTAGATAACTCAAGAAATGATTTTAATGATTTTACAGATTTTGCTTTGATTTGGTTTCTGAAGAGCGTTCTGACAATGTTATGACCTTCCAAGCTCTATCAGAAGAAGATCGTCGACAGTGGATTGATACAATGGATGGCAAAGAGCCCGTATATTCTCCTGGGGCAGGTCCTCCATCAACAAATTCCTTTGACAGTAAGCTTTTTTCAATTTTGTTTTTAACAAAAAAATAAGATGAAAAAGATTGAGTTTGTTTTTTCTTCTTCTTCTTGAATGGAAAAATGAAGCATATATGCATTTACATCATTCTTTTTTTGCATCACTTGATTTGATGAATGAATGCTTGGGTTTAAAAAGGGAATAAAAAAAATAACAAAATAACATTACGCAAAACTCCCTCTTTTTTAAACTTTCTTTTGAAAATTTTTGTTTATCTTAAACTTTTATTTTCTGCTAAAAAAGCTTAATGTGATCATACTTATTTTTTTCCTCCCTCTCATACTTACATACCACTTTTTTCCTCCTTTTTTCTTCCAACTTCTTCTTCTTCTTCATTTCTGTTCTAGTGTATTTATTTGAAAGAAGCTCATTACAACTTAATCGCTTTCTTGGGAGCAAACACGTTTGTAAAAAAAAGAAGATAGGAGAAAAAAAACTTTTTTTAACAAACAAAAGTATCAAACCAAAGAATAATGTAAAACATTGGAAAAAAATATATATGTTTGCTGATTGCTGGTATTCGCGTCATCATCACCAACCACAACAGTCTCTCCAGAAGAAGGGTGGCCCCCACATTTTGGCATTTTCATTCTTTTTTTTCTTTTTAATATATGTATATATGTTTTTTTTTTCGGAAGTTTGAGCTGTTTTGCAACAAGAAGAAACTTTGCTTCAAAAACACTGAATTGTTGTTAGATTGACGAGTATGAAGCATTCACCACTACCAAACTCATGCTCATATACATATATATATGTTTTTTCTCCTTGTTAGAAGACGATTTTTTAAACAGCATTGAAGAAAAAAAACGAAGAAAAAAACTTTAATCAACGATGAGAGGAGAGCTTTGGCGCAGCCTTCCAAAGAATTTTCGTCCGTTAAATTTATATATTTTCTTCTTCGTTTGCCATGGCTTCTTCTTCGTATTCTTCTTCTTCTTAGGGTTGTTCGTTTTCGTTTCCTGTCTCCTATTGACTCAAGGAAGGAAGAAAAGAATAAAGGAGTTTTTGGAAATGTTGAATGAAAAAAAAAATAAAATAAAACCTCGCATTTGGTAGGATCACAATTGAAAAAAATAAAGTGGAAAAGCTTATTTGATGTTGGCTTCAGATGCCTGTTTTGAATATTTCTTTTTCCCCCTTCTTATTTTTCATCATTTCTAATTTTAGAAGCCCGCATTTTTCATTCTTTCCTTCCAAAATTTTTTTAGCCTTTATTGTTCATTATTTTTTTTGTTTTTGGTTAAAAAACCTGCATTGGCATTTTCTTTTGGGCCAATAAATTTTTTTTGTTAATTCTTACGTCAACTTTTTACTTTTCTATTAGCGTCTTTCCTTATGTTTTCTTTTATTTTTTTCAAAAGGACACATATGAAACATGGGTAAAAAATTTTTATGGAAGACCTCCTTTGTTTTACATCTTCTCATTTTTTCCCTTCTTCTTTTTTTCACGGATTCTTTGTCTTTGTGGATTCAAAATTTGTCTTTTTTAGTCATAGTTATAAATTCACAATATTTTTGACATTTTGGCATTTTACTCTTTTGGGTTTTTTTTCTTTTTCTTTATTTAGATTGGTAAAAAAATGACGCATTTTTTTATATGTTTGTAACAAGTTCATTGGGTCTTATTTAGATATTTTCTAACGTCGTCTATCTCTTTTTTTTCTCTCTCTTTACTAAGTCCATAAAAATGAATTGAGCTACTTTGTAAGTACATACAATTTAATACAAAAAGAATAGGCATTTAACCCTTTTTTAAAGACAATCAAAAGATGTTGTTATTTAAAAGAGACATTCGCGTTGATAATAAATGCCAGATGTTTTAAGTTTTAACTTTCTTTTTTATTGAGTTGATTTTAAACATATGGTAGTTATTTTACCCTTTTGAAATTATCTATTTTTATAACTTAAATTCCCTACCCATCCATTTTTATTATCCGAGGTTTCAACTTTGTTATTTTAAAATTTCTTTAACTGCTTTTTAACCAAATGTTTTGAGTTTAGTTTTCTGTTTTAGCTTTTTATAAAATCGTCGTCTTCAGTCTCTATTGTTATCAACAAATATGAGTAACAATCTTTTTCTTACAAAAAGTAGATCAGCTTCATGGAGTGATGCATCGGCAATTTTAAGTGCCGCGGCTGCAGACGGTCAGCCTGTAGGTTCAACATATAACATTGCCCGAGGGCTTTTAACAATTTATAATGGTAGCGCATTTTTGCCTGCATTCGTGGTTGATGATTGCTATGGTAAGTTTCACTACCGTAATATCAGCAAACTGAAGAAAAAAACAAATACTATCTTTTTCATTCTTATTTTTGTTAAAATTATGATATTTCAACAAAAATATAATGAATTGATAAATCTTTTTCAGCAATGCTTGATGACACTGGATTTGAATTTGTACGAATGTGTTTGAAAGCAATTGAAGAAAAAGGCCTTCGTGAACAAGGTCTTTATCGAAATTGTGGTGTAACTTCGAAAGTGCAACGTCTAATGCAATTGGCGTTAGATAAAAGAAAAGGCGCCCTCGAAAAGCTTAATTTACAAGATGATAGCGAATGGGAAACTAAAACAATTTCAAGTGCCGTTAAAACATTTCTCAGGTATCATCTTTTTCTTTCTTTTAAAAATCTTTATTTTTATTGTTTTTCTTATAGAAATTTGCCTGAGCCATTAATGACATTTGAATTGCATAATTTATTTATAAATGCTGCAAAATTGGATGATATTCAGCAACGAGTTAATCATATACATTATTATGTATATAAACTTCCTGAATCTCATCGAAAAATGCTTGAAATAATTATTCGTCATTTAAGAATTGTTGCGGATAATTGTAATGAAAATTTAATGACAGTTGGAAATCTTGGTGTTTGCTTTGGTCCAACACTTTTACGTCCACAGGAAGAAACAATGGCCGCAATAATGGATATCAAATTTTGTAATGTTGTTGTTGAAGTTCTTATCAGCAATTGTCAAACAATTTTCAATACTCCTTCACCAATGCATATCAATTTGCCATGCCCACCAAAACCTGCTCATAATATTTTGGCTTCATCAAATGGAGCTCAAACAACCCCAACTAAAGGTATCAATTTAAATAGCGGTGCAGGAAGTGGTACAGGTGGTGGTGGTGGTGGTGGAAGTACAACTCTTCCAGATGGTTATGTACAAAATAGTGCAAAACTGTTTACATCATCTGGTAGTACAACAAGTTCCCAATCACCTGGTTCTGGAACTCAATCAAGTACTGCTTCATCAGCAGCTGCAGCAGCAATGATTCGGCAACGCCAACCTCCCCCTCCTCCAAAAGGTGTCATGCCACAGTATGACAAAGTTCCATATGAATCAAGAAGCAGTGATGATTTAACAGTTGCAGTTCCAAGTGTTTCATCATCCTCTTCAATTTATCCCTCGATTGCTGGAGGGAATCAAAATAATCGATATCAACCACCTCGAATTATTGAAGGTGGTGGAATTTCAACACGAATTGCAAGTAATTCTGATGACAGAATTGGAACGTCATCCTCAAGTGGTATAGGGACTTCATCATCAAGTAGTATTGGAACTTCAAATACTTTAACAAGAAGTTTGTCGAAATTCTTACAATTACGCTTCTAATCTAATTTCTTCGACTTTTTTTTAGATAAATACTCTGCAACTTATGCACCACCATACAATCCTCAAGCGTGTGACAAGTAAGTTTTTCCAATAATCCCTTGTTTTATCTCTCTAATGAATCCTGTTTCCCTATGTACTAAAATTTTCTGACTTTTTTTGAGTTTTTTTGATATGAATTTAATAACTGTTCGCGATCTATCGCATCTTTTTACAGTTTTGTTTTTTTTTATATAATTGTAACAGTTTGCTGAGATTTTTTCTGCTGACTCTTACTTTGTTTTTTCATTTCCAGCATCACCTATAGGCTTCAAAAACGACATTCTGGAGGAAATTTAATGTCAAATTCGTAAGTTTTTAAAAATGTCAGCATCTTGCATAAAAAAGCAATGCAATATAAAACGCAATTCAACACTTGTCTAACACTGACTTAATTAATCATCAACGTTTGCTCACTTCCACGCTTCTTGTCTGTTTTTTTTGTTGTACTTATACATTATTTTCTGCTTTCTAATTTTTTTATTAACTTGTTGTTTGTAAATAACTAATACGATATTTTGCTTCTGTGTATTTTACGTTGTCCAGTTGTTCCAAAGTTGATTAATGGCATTTAATTATTGATTTATTTATTATTTTAGTGTACATGCAAATCTTGCTAGTCATACCCAGCAACAACCTTCAACAAGTATTTCAACTGGTGGAATAAGTGTTAATGGCGGAGATGCAGCTCATCAACCTGGTCCTTCACGAGCAGCTCCTCAGCCTCCCACATTTAATACCCTTCAACCCATTCATACAACTCGAATTCCACCACAGTATTCATCTCTTATAAATCCTGAAGTTCAATGTCAACCAAGTCGTCGTGTTAAAACTTTGTATTCATGTACTGCTGGACATGAAACTGAATTATCTTTTGAGCCTGGTCAAATTATAACTAACGGTAAAGACATAATAAATATATAAACAAGTACAATTAAATTCATATTGAATTTCAGTATATGAATCCAAAGAAGAGGGATGGATGGTTGGAACATTAAATGGTAAAACAGGCTTAATTCCTGCAAATTATGTTGAACCATTGCCAGGGCCGCAGTGAAACTCAAAATAACCAATTCATTCCGTTTTTTTAAAAGTTTCTCTAAAAAATATTTTTATGCAAATTACTCCGGTTGTATTGCCTTTCTAAATGCTATCATATCGAAAAAAGAAATTTTATAATGTTTTTGTATTTTTTCTATTCTTTTCAGTTTTTTTTCAATTCTTTTTTGCCAGCTTTTCTTCAAAAAAATTTCTTATTATTCCTTTTTTGTAGTCGCAGATTATTTTAAACAAATATTAGCTAATTATGATAAGAAAAGCAAAACCTTTTATGCTGGTCTGCAAATCTTTTTTATTTTCCTGCCAAGCACTATTATTATATTGTTGTTTTCTTTATAATTGCGAACCTTAATGTATTACTTTTTACTATATTATTATGCGAGTTTTTTCAATTTCGGCTTTGATTTATTTTAAATTGAGCTTAGTTTGAAAAAAAAATAAACATTATTTAAATAATTTTTATCAAATTCAAACACAAACAATCTAATAAAAAGAACCAATTTTTAAAGAAAAATATACCCATTTCAACATTTTATTAATCCGAGACGTGTTAAACTTGGGAAACTTTGATGTTTTCGTAAATTTGAAAGAGATATTTGAAGATCAGCTCGACGATGTTCACAAAATTGACTAATGGCGGCTAATGTAACTTTTGATTCTGGAACATCTTTGTAAAAATTTTCAATTGCATTTAAACGCTTATTAAATTTATCGATCAAAGAATTGACAAGATCCATAATAAGTCTTAATTCGATTGCATAAAAGCGAAAACGTTCATAAATTTGCTAAAAAAATTCTTTGTGTTAAATGAAATTTAAAAAAAACGAAAAAAGCATACCTTGAACTTTTTAGTAGTTTTAAAAGTTTCAGAATTAACTTTTAAGCATACTCCAATGGCGTTATAAGTAACAACCAAAAACTGTGCAACATAATTCGACATTTTCACCGTTGCAGCTAAAGCTTCAAGTCGAACGCCATAATTGTATTTTTCACGAAATGCACCAAACAATATAGCAGATACTTCTGAAAATTAAAAAATTATTTAGAAAAACAAAAAAGGGCAACTAACGATTAAAGAAAGTACGGTAATCCTCTAAAGATGGTAAATTCTTCAAAATATTTTCAACACTATGAGATTTTTGAAGGAAAAGATCAGAGACTTTATTGACAAATAATTTAATTAAACTAATAAATGGAGCAATAGCCCGATTGTTGAAAGAATTCGATATTGAAATTGCCATTTGTTTATCCTAAAGCAAAATATTAATATTTTTAAATGCTGAATAGATGAATCTACCTGTTGATGCTCTTCTTGTTCCGCAGAAAAACCAGCTGTTATCAAATTAAAGTAATAATCAAGTTTCTCACATTCAGAAGGAAGTTCAGTTTTATTGTTTTCATTATTATTTTTATGTTCAAGAATAATAATGAGAAAAGAACATAATAAACGAGTGGTTGCAATTTCAGCAATACAAATACAGTAAGATCTTGATTGCTTGAAAGCAACATACACGGGTTCTTGAACAGGTAAATTTTGTAGAAACAATTGATAATCACGATGATCATATGGATGCTCTGTTGCTAAAAATGCTTTGATTTATTAAAATTCATTTTTTTATAAATAATAAATATAAATAAAGTAATCCTTACGCCATCCATCACGAAGAAGACATTCTTTGAGTTCTGAAATTGACTTTGAATATAAGACTGCATCCAAAAATCGACGACGAGAATACTGTACAGCTCTTTGTACTGAATTCATATTTTCAGCAACTCTTGAAAGAATTTCGAGAACTTGTTCTAGTCTACCTTCACGATATGGAAAAATCATTGCATCTTCCATCTAAAATAGCATAAAATAATAAAAGAAACAATTAAACATTATAACCAACCTCCATCATAAATTCACGATAATTTGAGCTCATAGCTTCATAGAATCTATATGCATCATCAAAGCGTCCAACACTTTCAAGAGCATAATCACAAAGGAAACCCATACTTTCGATTTGTAAAGCCCGGATATCCATTTCTTCATAAATTTTTAAGGCAGTTTGTGCATAACCAAGTTCGAGACATGAATTCAATAAAAGTAATTGGATAACTTGATTAGGCGTACTTGAGCGATTTCGTTGTTTTATTAAAAAACAAATCAAAAGTTCCAAATAAACAGCATTATCTGAAAAAGAATTTGCAAAAGAATGTCTAATTTTATTAAAAAAACATACGAAATTTAATATAAAGCTTCCAAAATCCATCAGCACATACACGAACAATTTCAGTGATGAGAAGATTTGCACCATCACTTGAAACTTTACAATTAGCAAGAATGTTCACCACCTTGTTCCATTTATTCACAAAACCTTCTAACTCTTCGCATTTTGGAGGAGTATCACAGGTAAAGCTTTTCTTCATTAATTCAGCAAACAGTAGACGTTGATAATACGCAATCATCATATCTTCAAAAGTCTGAAATAATCAAATTTTAAAAACAGATTATCGATCACAGTCATCTATTAATAAAACATAAAGATTAGCTTACAGTAGGCACATAAGTAGGTAACAAAGCAGAGGTGTCATCAGATTCAAGCATAAAAAGACCTTTCAACGAAACATCAGGTTTCATTCCATCATGAAAATATTCTTCATATCGGGAAACATATTTATAAAAAATTGTAAGAATCTTTTCATTATTTTTCAAAATCAAATCTTGATCTTCTTTTGATAGGGTATCGAAGATAGGAATAATGTGATGAATTGTATCAACTTGATGTCCAAATCGTTGAACGTATTCATTAATTCTTTGCACCAATGTTCCAACACCGTAATCATGAGTAACAATTTGCAAAAATCTGATACAAGCAAACAATGCATCTGCAGACAATTGTCGCTTTCGATCTTCTTCCTCGATGTCTTGTAATAAAGCAGCAAAATCTTGAAAAACATTACATTCTTGATCAAGTTGAAAAACGGCCATCATTCTTTGAAAAGCAACTTCCCAGTTTTCAAGATAACGAGGCCTGCAAATTTATAACTTTATAAGGAAAAAATACAATTTTAAACTTACAATCCTCTTAAATTTATCAATGTTTTGCAAAATGCAGCTTTTCTTTCATCAAGACTTTTTGTGCAATCTTTAACATCAATAATTAGATTTTTTTCATATGGAGAATTGGTCATAATTTTATGAAAAGCTTCAAAACCAGTAGGATACTTCCATTGAGTGAGGATTTCTTTTCCATTATTAATAATCAGTCGAGTATCAGAAAATTCATATTTTCGGCTTTCGATCATGCTGATGTAGTAATTCAAATACTCTTTCTCTTTTTCATTATCAAAAATCTTTTGAGCAAGTTTTTTAGCGTAATCAAAACCAAATTCACGTTCTTTTGGAGTCTTTTTTGCAGCAGCTTGAATGAATGTTGCAACACTTAATCGACACTTATTAACAGAAGATTTTTCATACTGATACATTTTAAGTGCAACTTTAGCTTGTTCATCAAATTTAAAAGCTTTAACAAGAAAATCAAAATACTGAGAATAATAGATTGAACGTCTAAATCTTTCTGCAAATGTACCAAATGCTTCAGCAGCTTTATCAGCTTTGCCTAAACTTCTAAATGCAGTTGCAACAATAATAGGTACTTGATCATCTTCTTCCATAAATTTCATTGATTCAAGAAACGCTGAAAGTTCTCCAATTGCTTCAAAATTCTTTTGTTGAATAACATTGTTCCATATTGATAAAGCTTTAACAGACGGGACATCCTTGTGCTTTTTATTAAGCTTTGAAATCTCTGCTTCTGCCTGTCTAATCTTTTTTTGACAAATAAGTTCTAAAATGGACGTATAAAAAGATATTTAGAACATCGAAAAGTACCGTAACACTGCTGTACTTTTTTCTTCAGTGGCGGAGGTCCCACCGCTGCCATAATAAATCAAACAAGGTATACCGAAGTTCAAACTGAAAGAAAAAAAATAAAAAAGGGAGAAGCAAACATAAAAATATATTCCAAAGGTAAAAAACTTGTAAGAAAAATAACACTCAAATATAAAAACAATTTTTATTTACAAAAAATTGCTACCCGCAATATGCATGACTAAAAAAATATATTATTCTATACTATAATAAAAATTGATAAGTATATTTGTTATTAAGTTTGAACGTTGCTAACGATTAAGTGTGAATTCAATGCCATCAGCAGGAACATACTTTGAAATAGGTTCAGAGTAATCCATTTCTTGAGGATCAGATACTTTGAGAAGACGAAGATCCTAAAGATAAAAATATTCATTAAAAGCCAGTAAGAAAGTATAAACAAACATCAAGATCATTTGGATCCAAATTACATTGTTCCATTACAATAGGCATAATACGATTGACAGTCCAAGTTTTGGGAACAATAACAACATAGACATCTTCATTTTTCAAGGTAATATTTAAACCAACTTGATGATTCAAGGGATAAATATCACTTAATTTCATCTTCATACTAGCAAGTCGAATTTTCTTCATTCTAGGCAAATGAGGACCTTTTAACTAAAACAGAAAAAGGATTACTAAACTACAAGTGACGTTGTAATTACTCGAATAGGTTCATATTTTACACCAGGTTTAGTGAGAATGGCACAAGGCTTTTTAGGTTGAGCACCAGGAGGTTTTGGTCGTTCTTCAACACATCCATGATCTTCATAATTACGATGCCTAAAAAATTAAAAAAAATTAACACATGTATACAGGTGAAAGCTACATTTTGCATGAGCATAAGTCAATAACATCTTACGTTCTATGAAAGGTACTTACTTATTACAAAAATTATTTTCACATTTAGAGCATCTAATAGAATCAAAAGCCCTTTCTTGGCATTCCTTTGCACTACATACAGCATATAAAGCAAAAGTTCCGCCTCCATCTTTAAGATCGATCTTTCTATCCTCTTGAACTTTGCAACCATGATTAAAGCGATGATCACCACTAAAATTATAGAATGAAAAGTTATTCTTCAAATGATAAACTCAATTTAAAACTCACCAGTAAGATTTTAAGCATTTTTGACATTGGAAAGGCATATAATCTAAAGTGATCACAAGATGTTTATTTATTTGAATAAAAGAAAAGAAAAAATACCAAGACGATTACAGGATTCCAAGCTGCAATGTTGACCCAAACCAGGAAATTCAGCCATGTATGAATATATAAGAGATTAATTAATAATCTCCTTAGCAACGAACAGTTAGCAAAATACTTTTATAAAATAAATGTTATGTATTTTAAAATTACAACAACATTTTTGTCAGCGAAATTATTTTTTAAGAAAAATAATATGGAAAGTTCTTAACACGAAAGACACCTTCCCGCGGTTAAAAAAACGTTCAAATGTTTGAAAAGTAGTTGGATTGCTTTTGTAAACATGTTTCTTTCCATGTTTTTACAACAGCATCTTTAAAGGTTTTTCCCGAAAATTGTGTTTTTACTTTATCTATTTTTTTAACTTATTAAAAAGACTGCTAACAAATTTTGTTATAACATTTATTATTATTCCTTTTAAAAATGCAATGCCCTTTAAGCGTTTCCCATGAGAATCATGCCTGTTTCTTTTCCTTTTCCATTCGTTTTTTCGTTTTTTTCCAAAAAGCACTTTCATTTTTTTCAGCCATTTTTTTCTTTGCTGAACCTTATTTAACATGGGCCAACTTCAATCACTTTTGAAGTTAAATTCGAGCGGTTTTGAAAAAATGACTGAAAATCAAACACCTCCATGTCAACGAAAAATTTTATCAGATCCTCGTTCACCAACAACTGAAGTATGCCGAACCCCAATCGAAACAGTCTGGTAAATAAATAAATAACTTTATTGATAAATAGATAATGTAATAATAATAATTTAGTTCACAAAATGATAATTCAACACCGAAGCCTGGAAAATCATTCATGTCACTTCGACGGTGGATGGCTGAACGTGATCATGAAAAGCAGGCAGTTATTTCATCCCCCCATGATTAATTAAAGTATATCGGTTCTCTAACATTTTAGCAGCATCTGCACCTTGAATAGCTTCTTCCAAAGATAATTTTGTACATTCTTCAATTGATTTTCCATTTATTAACTTAAATGTTTGCTTTAAACTTTCTGATGCAGTGTCGCAAATTGGAAATAATTTTGTAGTGAATAAACTTTGTTTACCAATTATTGGAGTTGAAAACCATTTTAGGTCATCTTTTTCGGTCTTAATATCAATGGCATTGTCGAAGATTAATGTAACATATTTTCCACTTTTTTGAAGCCATGTGATTACAGAAGTATTTGGGATAAAAGCAATATCATCCAAGTCAGATCTAACTTCAATCCCACTTATTAAACAATTTTCTGGAATTGTGATATTTGCTTTAATTGTCGAAAATTCTCCAAATGATGATTTATCAATCTATAAATGCAAATATTAAGTTTCAGTTTAAAACTTTTAATCTTGCCTTAACATTTGGACTGATATCTGAATAAACAAAACGGGGATGTGCTTCATCATAAAATGAACCATTTGGGCCAACGTTTTGTAATATATCATTGACTAAACCAAAGTGATAAAACATTGATTCAACACCAATTATAAGAGCCTCTTTTCCAGTTAAAGGATTAAAAAATTCAAATAATTTTTGTCTCCATTGTCTTAAAATCATTGAATCAGCTTGTTCAATGTAATCTTTTGTAGCCTCAGTTCCAAGGGGTCTCATAAAATCTCCATAACAACAAATTTCAGTACTTCCAATTTCTTTTTCTGAAACACCTGTTTAGTTATGCATATTTATTGATGAATATTATTATACCAGTTGTTTCACAAAATTCTGCAAATTCTTTTGCCATTTTCATTCCAAACATATAACAAGAATCTGTAATTGCCATTGCATCATTCCATATTGCATTATTTTTTTGCATTTCTTCGATTGTAGGTTTTTGTAATACCCGTTTTAGAGTTTGTCTTCCTTCATTTTCTTTATCAATAATGAAGACTCCGTGTTGAGTTGCAATTTCTAAGGATGAAAAATGCCCAAAAATAACAAGTGTATCAAAAAAAGATTTTTTAAAAGCTGATGGATCGATTTTATCTAAAGCTTCTATTGTATCACATGCTGAAACAAATACACCAGGGCCACAGAGATCAGGAATATTACTAAAATAATAAATATGTGCTTCGTCTTTGAATTGTTTTATTTTACCGATAAGTTTTTAACTTGTGTTCTAAAATACAAGTTCCATCAGGGAGATAAGTAAAAACTTTGCCAAAGGGAGCATTATGAGGTAATCTTTTACTGAATCCTCCACAATGAATTAGCAAAACTTTTAAATTTTCACTGGCTTCTTTATGTTCTTCAACGAGTCGAGAAATTATATGTGCAGTTGCCAATCCGGCTCCTATAAACTTTTATTTGCAAAAAGAAATTTGTTTTAATAGAAATTTACCAATGCCTGGGTATTTATCAACCTGAACATAACATTTGTCAGCATATTGTAAAATACAGTCTTTAAGTTGTTCAAGTTGGAATTCAAAGCATTTTGCTTGATAATTATTCCCCGCAGCAATGATCAAATAATCCCATTTAGTCATTTTAACAGAAAATTAGAAATCAAATATTGCAATGAATATTGTTGTTTTGTTTTTGGAAGAGGGGTCTTTCAAAACATTTGTCCCTTTTTGCCAATTTTAATGTTGTTGTTGTTTTTAATAAAAGCTTAATGTTTTATTTATTTATGTACATTAAAATTGTCATTTACGAAAGCTAAAACTTTTACAAAAAGAAAATTACAATTCTTGAATAAAAAAGAAATAACTAACACGATTGTTTCTACTTAATATTAGAAAAGTCTATTTACAATAAATAAAAGCAGAAATTAGAGTCAGCGATCAACACCAAACACCGAAAAAAAGTTGAAAGGATTGCGGTAAATATTTACACAAATTATTGCAAAAACAATATTTTAATCAATATATTACAGTATAACCATTGTCATTGGCATTGGTTACGGTAACAGTGATACGACCAGTTAAATGACGAAGATCAGCTAAATTAACATCCCAAAGTTTTTCCTGACGAAGAACAGGATGATGAAGAATCCGATCTAAATCATCAACATTGAATTTTGTGGAATGAAGATCAAATATAATTGGACGTTGTCGTTCATCTGAGCCTGTGCAAGTACAGAATGAAGCAACTGTGATAGCAGAAATATTTTGGCAGCGTTGAAGATTTACATTTGATAAGGAGAACCCAAATTTAGCGAGAGCAAATCCAAACTGATCATTTACAAATGGAGTTCCGGTAATTTCAAGATGTTCAAGCATAGGAAGAATAGGTGTAACAGATTTAATAAATTTGCTTTGATCTAGATCAGATGGAAAGCTACAATCAACAAAAACAAGATGTGTAATATGTTGAAAATTTGCAAATCTTGCAAAAGTTACAACATTGATATATGAAAGATCAAGATTTGTTAATTGCAAAGTTTCAACATTTTTATTCAATTTTTGCATGATGGTGTTCATATAAGAATCCGGAATGCCATCATTCTAGAAAAATATTATAATTTTACGTCTGAATGTTTGTTTCGAACTTACTGGTTTCGGCATTTCATCTTCTAAATGCAAGCATCGAATGCCACTGAACCCTTTTAAACCGAAGAGTTCACGAATCATTACACATTGTTCAGATTGGTGGCCTTCACATGCACACGAATTTGCAAGTAAACGAAGATCTTTCAACCTAAAAGACAACTTTAAGCCCCCATTTTTATAATGCAAAAACTTGCTTGATTGAATTTTTACACGAAGAATTAAATACAAATCTTAATTCATCTAAATTTGGATGCAAATGACTAGTGAGTTCTTTCCATTTTTGACAAACTAATGCACTTGATACTACATCAGCTTCATCAAGATTTTTAAGAATAACATTTAAAATTTCCGTAGGAAGACGTAAAATTGGGCAATTGCTTCCGGAAGATGTGTTCATTTTACAAATTATTTTTTGTTGTAACACAAAGAAATAAAAGCGACAAACAACAGTTTTGTGTCAAAACAACATTGACCATGTTGGAAGTTTAATGTCAATTAGGAACACATCGCCAAACCCTAATCTTTCAGATTTCGGATTTATGGAGCTTTTTGAAAGCTGAAGGTATTGTTATTTTAGTATTTCTTCAAAATACAATGTAAAGGTTAAATGAGTTTCAATAGTTAGTACTGTTAAAATAATAAAATCAAAAGGAAGCCATTTCATTCAAAAAAGAAATGTACAAAGTAAATTTTAGCGAAGAATGTCACATTCTTTGAAAATTTACTTTGAGTGGTATCTTATTAATGACATAAATGGTCAATTTGCTATTAAATGTCAAAATCAGCGTTTCATAAATAGTTACTTGCTGAATTGGTTCAAAATCGGATTAGAGCCTGATAGCATTTGTAAATTGAGACATATATGGTATATATATGGTATACCATACTTTGTCAATTTTTTTATTTGTTTCTAATAATATCCTTTTGTTTATTACATTTCTTGTAAACAGGAAAATTTGCGTGCATTCCATAAAACATTTCTGTTATGGCTTGAACGAGGATCTTTTGTATAAGTAAAGATTTTATTCAAAAACAAAATTTACATTAAAACAAAAATGAAACAACTTTTGGAAGGAACCGGAAAGATATGTGTTTTCTTTAAATTGACAAAACAAACAAAAAACTACAGCACCGAAGCTCTAGCAATCTAGAATTCTAATAAAGAAAAGATGTTTAACGTCTAGCTGAAGATCTTTGAGGTGGTTCAATTTGATAAGACAAATCATTTAGGCGTCGCTGATTATCAATAACTCGAAAATTTCTAAAATTAAGTTACATTTTTTAAACACAAAAAAGATAGTTATTTTACCTAATCAAATTTTGACCATCTACAGATTTTTTTGGTTGATGTGAAGTTGAATATTTTGTTTTACAGTTTCGAAAACTTCGTAAAATATTTGCAATCATATGCTGAAATACATTTTTAATTACTGTTATTTTCTTTTGAAAACAAAAGTTTTACCATTTTTTCAAAATTTACAAGTCCAGCAAAATATGTTTTATTTCCTTCATGCATGAATGTCAAATCTTTCAAAAGTAGCGGCACAAATGGAATAACAGGTGGAGAAATTTTTGCAATTAACATTCGATAAGCTCTATGATTTCTTGATGGATCTAACAAAGCTTCAAATTCCCCATATTGCCTTTTAAGTTTTGTAGGAAGTTTCTAAAAAAAGAAATAAAAATTTTAAATTGCTTTTTTCTTGTGCTTACATCCCAAACAGAAGTGAGGCGGCTTACAGCAAGATTGCTCAAGCCAAGAGTAATGGCAAAAAATGTCATTAAATCTTTATTTTCTTTTGTTATAGAAGCAATTTTTATTAGCTTTTTGAGATATGCCACGCGCTTTGATGGCAATGCTAAAAGAATTTCTGTTGTTGTCCAATACTGTACTTCATTAAATCTTCTAAGTAAAATATCCAAATTTGAAGGCATTCTCCCAGAGAATTGGTCTCGTCCAATAACCTAAAAAATGAAATAAGGAAAGAACAAAAGGGCATTGTTTACTTGAAAAATTAATTCAATTTCATCTGTGGCATCAAAAAGATGTGTATGAAAAATGCCAAGTTGTTGAGCAATTTCGCTACTGCTCATGAGATCCAAAATTGAATGATACATTCCATCAATTGGGCCTTGTTGATCAGGAAGGGGAGTCTGTAAAAAACGAATGATCCACATAAAAGTACTGTATCAACAAACCAATGAATCAATTTCATCTTTAAAAACAACATAAAGCCGACCATTCAATGAAAGCATTGTTGGAACGCTAACTTCTGTTGGGGCAAAAACAACTCTTTCCCCGCTGGATTTAACTTCAATTAAAAAGCATTCTTCATGGGTACTTGCACATTTAAGTTTACATCGTGCAAGATCTGCTATTTCAGATGCATTTTTATCTAATCTTATACTCATCGTAATAAAAGTTGTATCAGAAAGATAAATGCATTGATTACCTAAAATATGAACTTAAATTTTTTCTAAGAGTTACAGTATGCCTTACATGTATCCATTGGTAAAATTGGATCAGGTGATGGTGCTTGTGCCGAATAAACTCCACAATCAATGATTGTTGTTGGATGCCTTGATAAAACCCGCATTGCATTTTCCCGTAATTGCCTCAATCCAGTTATTTGATCTAATATTGGCAGCATATTTGGAATTCTTTTACTATCTTCCAAAACACAACAATACATTTCTTCAACAAATGAATTTGCAACTGTATCAAGAAAAAAATGTATCCCAAAAACACTTTCCCAAACAGCAAGAAATGCGATAACCCGCCTTTTGGCAATAAATTGTTGCTCCACATCAAAATCCGTTTCAACACTTGTCGGCATTGAACCATTTGATGAATAAGGCTGAAAATGTTTTTTTTTGTTCTTTGAATTTGATAACTTCTTGACCTTGAAACATACCATAGTACCCCGTCGAGAATAATAATTTTTTAAATAATTACATAAAATATTTGAAGGCATATAAATAATATGAGTTAAAATAAAATCTTCCAAAAATGTATCAAGTGCAATGTCATCTGTTTGTGCATCTATTCGAGTCTCCAACACATATTCAATCATTTTTTCAGGAAGTCCTGCCATAACTGAATAACTAAAAAAGGAATCGGGTGCGCAAAAAATCGAGAAGAAAAAAGTGAAAGAAAAAAAAACAACAGAAACAAACCAGCACTGATTTTTTAATGATGCGTTGTTCGTTGTCGATGCTGATCCCGGGGCATTAAGATTGATTTTTTCAAGAACCAGAACGTCCTGGTCGTGTTCCTTTAACCGCACGGTGTTTGCTTCAACGTCGCGTAATATCCTTTAAAAGAGAAAGAGATAAAGAAAAAAGAGGATAAAGCTATATATATATTTTTTTTTAAAGTGATAAAAAGATGGATATAAACAAACCTATTAAAGTCTTGCTTATCAACACGAAGAAATTGTGAATTCTCTTCTCGAAGTGCAATAGTTGCGGCACGTGGAGCGTCGTTAACTAAAGCTAATTTGCCAAAGTCATCGCCTTCATGAAGTGTACATACAACACCCTGTAAGAAATAATTTAACTTATTTTTTTCTTCAATTTTTTTCCTTTTCTTAACGACAAACAAGTGCCTCTTTTTTCTAAAAGCGTTTAAACCTAAAAGCGTAAGCTTACACGCAATAAAACGGAAACTTTTTTTGCTACTTTAAAATTCTTTTATTTTTCCTATTTTATTTTTTTTTCTTCTTCTTCGTTTTAGAAAAAAACGAGAAATTTGTTGTTAGTAGCTAACTTACTTTTCCAATAATGTTAACGTCAACACTTCCCTTAAGGATAATATACCAACTTTTTCCTTCTTCTCCTTGATGAAATAATACTGTACCAGCGTATTGATGCTGCTCAAAACGAATAACACTTGCAAGTTCCCGTTTAACCATTGTACTTAAATGTGAAAGGGCTTTGACATGTAATAATTCTTCGTATACTAATTCAAGCTCTTCCTGACTTCTTTCATAAGATCTGAAAATGAGAAGAAAATGAAAAAAATATGCGCAGATGCTTTTTGTCAGGGAGAAAAAATGAGAGAAAAAAAGATAAATGGCAGATGGTTTGAATAATGGGATGCGATGTAATTTGTTTAATTTTTTTTGAAAAATTTAAAATTGCTTTTTTTAAAATTTGATAGATACGACTTACGGTTTGGCTAAAATCATTCGAAATAAAGAATCCGGACCTATCGTACCCAAAAAGAAAATTGCATTTTGGAGATCCGCATGTGTTGGAGGTTCTCCACCTCGAGGGGGAATATCTTCAGAATCCATTGGCAGAACAATATGACCTCCAGGAGTTTGAACTTGTTGCATATTTGGATGTTCGGCTCGATATCGATAATAATTATCGAATGGATCTTCAATTGTCCATTTGTAAAAAACAAATTTATCTTTAAATTGTGCTTCATTTGTTATATGACTAATCACATTATGTTCAAGAAGGGATTGCCACATTCCAATTACTTGTAAATTTGTAAATGTATAAATTGGTTGATTTAGAACTTCTGCAGCAAGTTGTGCAAGCCATTTTGTCATTTCTGAACCAATCATACATTGCGAATAAACCTATTAATTTTATGACAGTAATTAATGATTGTGAGTAATGTATTTTCAAAGTGCATACCACTCTTTGTGCTTGTCGATCACGAACAAGTCCAGCAGCCCGTAGTTGCATTGTTCTTTTAATAATGAGGCCAGCTTCATGGATACGAGATTCAATGGTCTTTAACGGATTACATTTTTAAAAAACTAGATAAATTGTACTACAAACCACAGTATTTGTTAGTTCAAAAAGATTTGCAGGTGTATTCCATTCATATCCATTTTCTGGATCTGGCACATTCATACTCGATAATTCATTTTGCATGTTTGAAAATTCATATGGATCTATACATTCCGAAAAAACACATTATTTTTGAAATGAGAAAAAAGCCAACTACCGTAATGCTGATTATTGGTTTTTGGAGGTATGAGCGCTGTTGGTCGGCTGCTACTCCCAGTTCTCATTGCTAAAAATACCAAAAAAATGGAAATAAAAAATTTGTTTTCAAATTACTCCCCCTAAAAAAATGACTTACGAGTATTTCGTTCATTAACAATATCTTCCATAACACATATGTATGGATGAAGATGATCTCCGTGACGCTTTAAAAAAAGTTAATTAATTTCATTTTAATTAATTTTTTTACGACACAAAAAAATAATGGAAAATGGATATCTTACACTGTAAATATTTAAGAAATGTTCTTGACTAATTCGAATAAATTCAGATGGCTTGCTAACTCTTGCCGAGCAAGAATGTTGAAAAAGATTTAATTCACCAAAAAGTGTCCCAGGACTAAGTTTTGCCAAAAATCGTTCTTTTTTTGGTAATTGAGGATGATGTTTTCGCCTTGAAGTACTTAAAGAAGAAAAATGTGCATTTTGAAAATTTGAAAAGTTCTGCTCGTCTTCAGATAAATTAAAATCGTTGATGTTACGCTTAAAAAAAGTAACATTGCAATTTTTTAGTAAGCCTTGTTAAAAACTTACTGATCCAAATAAATAAAGTTCGACTTCACCAGACAAAATTAAATACCAATACGTTATTACTTCGTGCTGTTGAAATACTGAAAAAAAAGATGAAATGAAAATAATAATAATTTTTAACAACTAGCACTTAGATGATTCAAAGATAGACAAAAAAATGATATGTTAAAAGTTTTGAAAAAAATTGATAATAGTTTTAAAATACCATAACTAAAAGGGGGGAAAAAGTCATGCTCAAAAATGTTTCATAGAAAAGCAAGCGATGAAAACAAAAGAAACATTTTGTATTGTAGAGAGAAATAGATGCCGATGATTGAATGTTGTCATTTTCCTTCCAAAAAAAATAAGAAAAAGTTTTTTTGATGATATTTTTTTCAGCTTTTTTTGAAGCTGCTTATTTTTCAAGCGCAAAATAGCCGAAAATTGCTCCATTTTTTAGAATAATAAAAGCAAGCTGCTGGTTAAAAGTTGTTTGTTGTTGAAAACTACACGGCAAATTTGGTATAGATAGATGCAGTTGTTTGCAACTCTGGCGTCAAAAAGCATGGTTTCCTTCTTAAGTTCTCTCTCATTCTATCTCGGCATATATATTTTTAAAATAAGCATAAAAATAGAAGAATAAAAAATAAAATAAAGACTTGACAAGTATATGAGACAAATTTCTTTGTGATATCTCATTGTAAGAAAATATAAGCAAAAGACGAAAGAATGCTTTTGATTTCTTTTTAAAGCATTAAATAAAAAGAGAGAAAAAAAAGGGGGGCAAAAAATGAAAAACCACACACGACATATCCAGAATTGTAAGATTACAATCCTGAAATAATAATAAAAAAATGAAATAAGAAGAAATATTTCCTGTTCGCAAAAAACAGCTTTAATGCATAACAAAAAATGTAATAAATTTACATGTCGGAACGAATAATGAGAGTGAAAGAAAGAAAGAAAGAAAGACATTGTCTCAAGGAAAACATGCCAAAAATGACAGACAAAAAAAGAGAAAAAAAAATAGAAATGAAAAGCAATAAGAAAGGTTATTAAAACTTAATTTTGCGTATGTTAAAAAAAGGGGGAAGAGAAAGCAGAAATTTAGTTAACTCAGAAAAAAAGTAATAAAAATCAATTAAGCATAAAAGGGAGGAAGAAGATGAAAGAGATGAAGAAGAAAAAAATGAAGAAGAAGGAGGACTTACAGATAACTCCAGTACTAACTCTATCTGGATAGGAATCACTATTTGACAGTAATGCCAATAGAAGTGTATCTGAAAGAGTTTGCATGTGTCCATTTCGACGAATCCTCGACACAAGCTGCTCCATATTTGCTCTGAAAAAAAAATGTTTGGAGGTTTTAAAAAAAAGTTTTTAAGGAAAAAAGTACTCAAATTTTTTTAAAACAAGCTTTTAAATGAAAATTTTATCCAAAAACAAATAGATTTTTTTTTCTTCTCTATTGAAGAAAAGAAAACTGTCGGAGGTTGGGGGAGCTGAAACTAAGGAGCAGAAAAAAAAGATGATGAGCAAGACAACAAAAACAACACAGGAAGAGGGCATTCTGTGTCTTAAATTAGAAGGAATGGGCTTCACCAACCAAAAAAATGGCTGGAGCTAGGTCTTTTTTTTGAGGACTAATTTTCATACTAATGAAAGGCCACTAATTTTCTCTTTAATTTTTTTGAAGTTAAAATTTTTTAACGTTAATGTTTAAGAAAATGCATATTTTCTTTCTCTATAATAAAGGCAACCTTGTTTTTATTTTAGGAACAACAAAAAAAGAAGAATAAAAATGCTTTCTTTTCTTTTCCGATATTAAAAAAGGTATCCAGACAAAAAAAACAATGTAGCTTTTCGTTGTTCCAAAAAAAAAACCAGAAAAAACTATTCAAAAGCATCAAATTAAAATATATTTATTGTAGCATATTTACAAAAAATATTTAAATTACCTACCATTCATTTATTTATTTACCAGCAAATATGAATAATTTAGACCGTTCTGAAATCATATTGGAGATAAAAAGGACGCATAAAATTTGCATAGCGTCAAATATGTACTTTAATTTTTAAATTAAATATAATAACAATAATGAAGTTTAAACATTATTAATAATAATAACCTAATATTACTACGTAAAAATACAAATCTAAAAAAAGTAATTATTAGTTATTTTTAGTCATTCAAAAAAAAGTAAAAAAACGCGGGAAAAACCAAACTAATAAATTAACAAGATTTTGAATATAAGAAAAAAAGAAAGAAAAAAATAAATTACAAAAATATATAGCTTAAGGTTGAAATTTGAGTGAAAGTAAATATTCCATTTTTTTAAAACATAAGACTTCAGGTATGCTTAGACAAGGCCACACAAGAATTCTATTCTCTTTTTTTTTTATCATAAAAGGATTACTTTCATGCTCGGGATATCTCATAGCTTTAACACCATCTTTAAAAAAAACAATATATTTTATGAAAAAAAGTATAGCTTTTATTGATCCTTTTACAATAAAAAAGGCTTAAAGCATTTAAAAAAAAGAAGTAATAGAAAAGAGCTTAGAAATGTTTTAACGTCAATTTTTGGCGTTACTACTATTTCCTATAAACTTTTTTTTTCTTGCACATCCCTTTTGTCCTTTAAAAAATATCAAAAAAATGTGCAAAAAAGAAAAAAGACTAAACAACCAAAACAACAGCAACTCTCGGCGCCACAAGCAAACACCCCTAAAAAAGCATGCTTGCTTTTTTTTGGCTTTCAATTCTTCCTTTTCCTGTGTCCAGAAAAAAAGCAAATTTTTTTTGCGTTCACATACTCGTCCGACTTCTTCTTTTTTTATTCTCGAGCATCTCTCGATGGCAAAAAAATGCCAAATAAGGCAAATTCCTCTCTATTTTTTGCAGTTGAAGAAAGAAGCAGGACAACAACAAAAAAATGGAGAATAGAAGGAAGACGTTGTTGTCAGCTGCAAAAAAAAGGAATATGCGTCGACGCGCATTCTCATGTGTATATTAGTATTCAGCTTCTGACATCTTCGATGGCTTCGTCTCATAAAAAAAGTATGCCTTTTTTCTGGAAAAAAAGTTATTGGATTCTTCGACTTCTAAGATGTCAGCATGAAATGACCCGCAACTTTAAATTGGCTTTTTTCGGTCAAAAACAATGCCGTTTCTTTTTGCTTTAAATAAAAAACGGATAAGTTTTCAGTGCACTTGCTCCAAAAGAAAGAAAATACGATAGAGAGTAGAGTCCCAGTTGGGACAAATTTGAATTTTAAATTTCATTCAAAAAATCAATGAAAAACGCATCAAAAGAAACCTTTGGATTTCCTCCTAAAAATAGATGCACGCTGTTTAATGCTTTAGTTTTTACATGTATTTAAAAAATGGAATTTGGAATGATTTTTTTAGATTTTACAAATGTTTCAAAATAATTAGAGATGTTTTTTGTTTAATTTCAAATTTTGAATAATTCTTTCTTCATAATTTGAACTTTGACTCAACTCTCATATTTTGCTTTTTACTTGCTTTCAAACTTTTTAACCTTGGAAAATAAATGTTATCGACAAAAAGAAAAAAAATAATAAAAGCATTTAATGAGAAATGGTTAAAATTAGCTCTTTTTTTGCACATTTTTTTGCTGCTGCTGCTGCTTCAGCATGTCACAGAAGGGGCGTATCTTTCTATGGTTGTTACATGCCACGAATGAACACTTTTTTTCAACCATTTACTGCAAAAAATGTTAGTTAAAAACAGCTGAAAAAAAGTTATAATATTTTTTTCTTTTTGCGGTAGAAAGAAATATGTATTCATGAAAGTTTTAAAATTCTTTTCTTTTAAATTTTTAAATTATGAATGTCTTCCTTTGTATGGAGCTTTTGAAAAAAGATATTTTTAGGGTTTTTTAAACGATTCGGTTGAACGTGCTTTTTTCCAGAAAACGCCATAATTTATTTTTTGAAGTTTGTTCTTTAAAAAAAATTAAAAAAAAAACAAATCACGAGATTTTTATTGATGTGAGAGGAGGTTTGCTTTTCGCTCAATGTCAACTTTTTGACCAGCACGATTTAAAAATCTTTTCCTCTTTTCTTTTGCGGTCATTGAATTAAAAAAGTTTTTAAGTTTTTGGACCTTTTTTACATTTTTCAAGGTCTTTTTATATAAGAAAGTGTGAAAGAGGGTACCAGGATCCATCTCCCTCGAAGGTCGATGCCCTTAAGTTAAGACTTACTTTTTTACTTAATAAAATTATTTAATTCTTAATTCTTTGCTCTTTCTCTTTCTTCTTTCTTGTTTTTTTTCTTTTAAGCACGTGATTGTTTAGTGTTGTTTTTTTTCTCCAAGAGTACAACAAACAAAACAGCAAAAGCAGTATTCAAAAAACATCACACATGGTCTTATCTTTTTTTCTTCTTCTTCTGCAAAAGTCCCGTTGATCAAAAGACAATATTTCTCGCTCTCTCTTGTGACATTTAAAACAGCTGTTTCACGCGGTTCATAATTTTGTTTTATTCCACAGAAAAGGAAGTATAAGCCCATGCTAAGTTCTTTCCCTTTTCCTTTTTTTTAAAAAAATATATATTTTTTCCTCCTTTTTTTCATCTCTTTTATTTTTTCCCTCAATGTTTGTCAGCTGATCGTGTGTGCCTGTCCGTGCACCGAGTGAGTGACTAGTACTTAGAGGAGGTCTCTCTCTGTTGCACCAATGTGTCTAACAACATAAAAGAAAAAAAACAACACAAGAGAAAAGTCTTTAACGCCTATGGTTGATGTCCGGTGTATACTACTCTATTAAAGATATATATATAGAAGGTTTTTGTGCAAGCCGGTTGTCGTCTATGGCAATGCCCTTGCCATTTTTCTTTATAAAAAAACCATTCGTTTGTCAGTCGTTTTTTTTCTTTCGCCCTCATGCGCAAAATGAAGTGAGTGTTAAAGAAAAAAAGAAGGAAGAAAGGAATGCAGAGCAAGATGTTTGCGTGTTCGCATGACTGAGAGTTAAGTCTTGGAACAGCCCTTTATGTTTATGCTTTTTTTGGCATTGTAAAAAAAAGTAACACAACATTTTTTTTTCAAAAATAACATTCACTTTTTAAGGTTTCTTGAAGTCAATACTTTTTTTCTCTTATTTTTAAAATTAAACTTAAAATTTTTGATAATTTTTTAATTTTGTCAAAAAAAAGTTTTTCATCAGCAGTTTAAACTTTGCATTGAATTATAAAAGGGTCAAATACCACCCTCCACAAAAAAGAGAACAAAAGGATTGCGTTTTTTTAAAACTTTTTAAAATGTGCAATCTCTTTCATTTTTTTGTCTCGATTGTGAACACATCAATCAGCTGACTGTTAGTTTTTTTTTTCGCGCCAATTCATGAGATGGATGGAACTTTTGTTATTTAGTTAAACCAATACATCAAAGAGAGAAAGAAAAAAACGAAAAAGATATGGTAATTTAATGTTTAAAAAAAATAAGAGCACCTTTGGTGGTAGCGTTTTTTTTATGCGGTCACCTGTTGTTATCTTTCATTTTCTTCGATATGGGTCAATCAGTTTTAGAAAAAAATATAAATTTAAATGTTCCTTTTTTTACGCAAAAACTTGTGATTTCCATTTTTGTTTTTTTTTCTTCTTTGCATCTTAAGTCCTGCAGGTCTTATTTATGTCCCATGATTATTGGTTCTTAATACATATATTTTGTTGCAATTTTTTTATTTTTAGTAAAACAAAATTGTGAAGGAAAATAAAAGCACATGAGAGGCATTCACATTCACTTTGCTCGCAACCTTTCTTTCTTCTTTTTTTAAATTTTTTCCTTTGTGTTGCCTCGAACAGCAGTAATTTATGGCCCATCTGCATGTTTTAGAAAAAAAGAATGTGTTTTTTTAAAAATTGATATTGATGAAGTAAATAAGGTCATAAACAAGCATGAGAAAATTTTTAAGGATAAAAATCATAAGAAAAATTGATAATAAAAAGATGATAATTTTTTGTGTTTTTTACTCGTTTTTTGATGCATTGATGGGCTTTCTTTCTCTCTCTTTCTGTCATTTGTGGAGAGGAGAAAAAAAGAACTGGCTGTCCAGCCCTTTCATCTTTTATATTTTTAATGCTTTCGAGAAATAGAGATAGGTCGAACGTGCACTTTTGCCACACTTGTTTAGAGTAATGTTCATTTGGGTTTTTTTTGTTTCGTTCTCAAAATTCATTATGATGTTCTTTCGGGTTGTTGTTGTTTTGTTCGCTCATAAAATACAATAATTAAAATAATTAAACACAAAACTCTTTCTTTGCAGATTAATAATTATACGATAACGTTCCGGTAACGAGCCGAAATGGCTGCCGTTCCAGCGGTCAAAGTTTTACAACCCCTTAATCTTGCAAAAGATTTTACAAAACCTAAAAAAGCTTTTCAAGTAAGTGTTTTTTATTTCCGTTTTTGAGCAACAGTGTTAACCTTTTAAAACCTCTGCAGGCGTATCTTCCAAAAGGTATTCGTACTTATAGTTGCGCACATTGCCGCGCAAATCTTGCTAATCATAATGATCTCATCTCAAAATCATTCCAAGGAAGTCAAGGTAAAGCATACCTTTTTAATTCTGTGTAAGTTTTTTCGATTTTTTTAAAATCCAAAAAGCAATTACAAATGAAAAACATTTTTAGTGTAAATATTACTTGTGGAAAGGCAGAGGAAAGAGTTCTGTTAACGGGTGTACATGATGTTGCGGATATCTTTTGTGAATGTTGTAAAACAACCCTTGGCTGGAAATATGTAATTACATTTTTGTTTCCAGTAGTTTTTCCCAAAAAAAATAATTCTCTTTTGTTTTCAGGAACATGCATATGAATCAAGTCAAAAATATAAAGAAGGAAAATATATTATTGAATTAGTCCATATGATTAAGGACAACGGATGGGATGCAAATGAGCGTCCTCAACGAAATAGCATTCATTGAAGGAAAAAAACGGTTTAAAAAGCTAATCTTAATTTTTTCTTTTCAAAGTCAATGAGATGTACATCTGATTAATTATTCTTTTTTTCTATCAAATTCTATCTGTTTTTTTTTTCTTGGCGGCACCTTTTGTTTCTTTTTTTTTGCATCTTATTAAAAAAAGAACGTTTTAAATGGCTTCTTTGGTTTTTTTGTACTTAATTGGTAATCTATCTGTCATTTTTCTGGTTTTTCTTTCTTTTTTTTAAAACTTTTATCCACCATTATTAGCCTTGGGAAGCACTACGAGCATTTTGTTTTATGATCTAAAGCGGATTATGTATATATTTGACCTCATCTTTTATCTTCTTCTTCTTTTTTTTTACTTCTACTTTATATACTTTTATATTTCCCGAAAAAAACTCATTCCACATTGCAATTGTAAATAAATTTTCTTTCTTATTTTATTTTATTTATTAAAAGAAAAAAGGCATACAAAAAATTATAATGTAAAAAAGTAGAAGAGAGAGAAAAAACAGTTTACACAAATGAAAAGCATTGGGAAATTTAATAATATAATGTAAACTTATGAAGCAGTAATATGACGTACAAATTCAGCAATGTTGACTTTGCCATCACCACTTTCTTGGCCCTGAAGCAAAATATCAGCTTCTTCTTCAGTCAATTTTTCTCCTAAATAATTTTTTTAATATAATAAAATAAATGGAGAAATGTAATAAGCAAAAAATAAATAAAAGATAAACACAAACCAGAATTGACCAAAACATAACGAAGATCGGTAATTTGAATCATGCCATTACCTTCACGGTCAAAGTTTGCTAATAATTCAATGAAATCGTCAGCTGTTGGAGTTGAATGACTTTGAACAGCTTTAAAGATGGGCAAAAATTCTTCAACAGTAATACGAGCATCTGAAAAATTTATTTGAAAATTAAAAGTCATGAATTTATTTATTAATTTCATTTTCTTTATGCCTTTAAGGTCAAACAACATTGATTACGTAACTACAAATTTGGTTAAAATTCATAAAATTTAATAGCGTTTTTAAGTTTCTCTTTTATTACTTTGTTTTGTCGGTTAAAGTTTGTCGAAGTTTTAAATGTTGGGAAAAAAACTATTGTTTCTGAGTTTTATAAAGTCATAACTCGGTATAGCTTAATTCTCATTTTCCTTATTTTTGTTAAAAACAAAAAATAGATAACTAGTTTTACTAAAATGGAACCAATTCACATCCATGAATCTCAGTTGAGTCATGGCTATTTTTGAGGAAATTTGCCGATCGATATCGGATATTTAATAGTAATTTCAAAAAAACTTTTACCTTTGTCTTTCCATTGCTTGATGAATGTTGAAACTTCTTCTTCGGTTGGTGATAAGCCAAGTGATCTTAAACAGCTTCCAACCTAAATTATTCATTAAATTGGCACTTTTATTAACAAAAGCTTTTAAATTTCTTACCAATCCAACATCGATTTTTCCATCACCCTTTTTATCATAATACAAAAAAACTTCCAAAATTTCTTCGCGGCTCATTTTTTTTATTTTGTTTAAAAAGAATAGATAGAGACTGTTTTAGTTTCAAAAAGTGGCAGCTTTTTCTCCTTTTTTTTCGAGATTTTTTTTGTTGCAATTTTTTATGATTCATTTCTCATAAGTCATCAATGCTTACTGACACGTATTCCCACCTTCAAAAAAAGAGCTAGCTAAGCATATTTCGCGTGTTTCGTTTTACAAAAAAATATGAAAAAAAGCATAAGGCATTTTTGATTTATTTCAATAGAAATCTTTTTTTGTATCATTAAGAATATAATTGCACAATAGATATAGACATATATATTATTTACATTCAATATTAACGAATTTAAAAGAAAGAAACAAGAAAAAAGAGAGGTGGGCCTTAGAAAGGCCATGGCAGTTTATCCGCTTAAGTTTTGTTTAAATTTTTGTTTCAAGGTGTTGATGGCCTTCTTACTTCAGGGGATGAAGGTGATGTGGTGGTTGCAACTTCACTCAAATCCATACTTCTTTCTTCAGGAGTTCTAAAATCTAAGCTACGAAAAGAGAGAGTTTCACTTTTATCCGTTGTTGATTCATCGTCTGGAAAGCTGCTTCCATGACTTGTGCCACTCCTTGAAAAAATCTTTTTTGGACTTCTTGTTTGGCAGAAATGCCAAAGTACGCCCACAATACTTCCCAAAAGTAATGCAATAATTATGACAACAGCAATTGGTAAATGAAGTTGATGGAATCGAATTGCTGATAGCGGATCACTGACATCTACCATTGTTGTTGAAAGTTCAGAAGTTAAAGCTGTTTGTAATGCGCCATCATAATTTCGTACTCTTCTTGTAAGTAATACATCGGTTGTTGAATTAAAGGAAGGACATACTGGTGGCTTAAAAAGGAAAAAAGGAAATTGTATTATAGTTAACAACATTTCTTTATATTTTTTTCTTTTCCTACCGAGTATCCTTCACATCCGTCACCATCTCGGACGCATAAGCTTACTTTACATGTGAATAACAAAGTTGAAACATCGACAAGTGTAAAAACGTATGATTTTGCAAATGCAAGTAATTTATCATTTGAGTAAACAATTTCATTTAGAAGTGTTGAATCTGCTGAGCAACTGAAAAACAAAAGAAATTTGCGTTTCTTTTTTTCTTATTTTTTAAAATAAAAGTATAAAACTTGCCCGTTTTTATTTATAATAGGAAAATCTTGCTTTGTATTATTCGTAGCTTTACAATTATGAACATAAAGGCCATAAACAGAATTAGTTACTGAAAAATATTAAAAAAAATTACATTAAAAAAATCTTTTTTCGAATAATAAAAAAAAGTTAAGTACCATTTTCGCCTTCACATTCCCACCTATGATAAATAACTTGTCCAATTCGAGCTTTCTGTACAATGGGGCCATTAAAGGTATCTTGTCGTAAAGAATAATGGCATTTTGGTGGTGCTACTGTTAAGGAAATTGTTTTTGTTATTGGTAAATGCCTGAAAAAAATTAGTGATATATAAGTGACTGCTTGCGTGTGTGGGTTTTTAGAAATATTTTAATATTTATGTTTTTTATTTCTTTCTTGCTTTCTTACCCGATGACATCGAGTTGAGCTTCTAAGGTGCTATTTATTACACTTCTTGGACGGAAGCATTGAATAATAAATGATTTATCACGTGCTGTAATAATCTCTTTGTTGTGCAATAAATTTAAAACTATGGAATAGTTGACGCCTTTTGGGAAATCCTGAAAAAACATGTTTGCTTGTTTTTGTTATAGCTGCGAAGTCTTTAAAAGTGCTTACAGATTGTACAACTGATATTCCGCATTGAGAATACTTAAAATTAATTGAAATTACTCTGAGATTTGTTGAATTCTTGTTTACTACTGGAATGGGCACTTTGCAGTCTGATGAATTGGAGAAATCTCTTGCAACAATAATTCCACCGTAATTTTCTTCAATATGAAATTGTGCTTTTATTCCGTCATGACTGCATACAACTTGAACACTGTCATCTTCAGTTGGCACCATTGGAATAATTGGTGCAGCTAAAAATAGCTTATCCTAATAAGATTTCTTGTAAAACTTTTTATTTACCTGTTAATTCCATTTCCATGGAATTTGGTTCAACTTCATTTTGTTGCATTGTTCCCATCATTTCACCACCAGCTTCAGAAATTTCTTTTCCAGGAGTTGATGACGTAATTGGTGAGGTAGATGTTGTTGAGGTTTTAGAATTTTCATTTCCTTTTAAGATATCTTTGATTCTTTGGGCTAATCGTTCACCTAATGGCTTATGAATAGCTTCCGTCAAATTGAACATATTGTTTTCATCTTTTTCAGCAATATCCATTAAAATATCCTTTTTCGCTTGCAGCGTTGCCACAACAATTGGAGTTGTTCCATTTTGACGACTGAGCTATAATGTTTGATTCTTATTATTTTTGATATGCCTATTATATAGTTTGTTTCCAAAAAGCATGTTTTTTTAAATATTTACCGTTAAAGGAAGTTGTACGTTGTCTTCAGAAAGTCCATCAGACACCAAAACTATAATGTTTTCAACATCTGGTCGATCACCCTTAAAAGGCTTCCGTAATTTTTAAGATTTTATTTAGTTTTTAAACATACTCTTGCCGGGGTAAAGGCATATTTCATAACTTTATTCAATGCTCGGCCCAAATTTGATGGACCATTCATAAATTCGGTGTCTTCAATGTCGTCCAAAAGTAATGAAAGGCATGTATGACGCCGAAATGTGAATTCTAGCCAAGGCTCTCGATTGTATTGAATAAGTGCAAACTAGAAAAAGGAGGTAATTAAGTAGTTTCTGTAAACAAAAAAAATGTTGCATACTTGTACACCTTTAGGACCAATATTTGAAAAATTCAATACTGTTTGTTTAACCAATTGCACGGCTTTTTGGAATGTTTTATTTCCAATTGATGTTGAACTATCAAGCAAAAATAAAACATCTCCTTTCAACTTTTCGCTTTCGTCATTAGGAATTTCACATTGTTCTAATATGTAATTTTATCTTTATTAAAAAATTTTCGAAAAAAGGTTTAATTACCTGCTGCAAATGGAAGCGTAATTGTTGTCGTCGTTGAGGGTGTAGCCTTAAAACAATAAAGACATTTATTTTATGTTTTATTTTTTAAAGAATAAAAGTTTTTTTTTCTTTACCGTTGATGTTGTGGTCGTTGGAGTCGTTGACGTGGTGGAAGTTATAATCGTGGTTTCTTCCGTTGTCGTTGCAGGCGTTGATGTTTCAGTTATTTCAAGGGTGGTTGTTTCTATTTCTGTCGTGGTTGTTAATTCTGTAGTCGGTTCAGTCGTTGTGGGTTCAGTTGTAATTTCAATGGTTGTTGGAATTTCTGTTGTGGTTTCTGTTGTACTTTCAGTAGGTGGTTCAGTTATTAATTCAGTAGTAGTAAGTTCAGTGGTAGATTGGGTGGTTTCGAGAAGGGTAGTTGTTGGTTCAGGAGTTGTCGGAGTCGTAGTTGGAGTCGTTATTGTTGTCGTTGAAGTAGTTGTTGTTGAAGTTGTTGTTGTTGATGCTGTGGTAGTTGTTGTTGGAAGAGTGGTAGTTGTGCTTGTTATTGGAACTGTTACATCATCTTCTGTTTCTTCAACACTTTTAACAATCATTGCTAATGAAGGAACAATCATTTCTGCTGTTACAGGTGCATGAGTACTAACTTCCAATTCTTCCGCAGATTTAATTATCATTGCTTTTATTGGCATAATCATTTCTGCTGGTACAGGAGTTTGCTTTTCAACCTCAATATCTTCTTCAGATTCAATCATCATCGCCTTTTCAGGTGCCATCATTTCAGCTGGTTCAGGAGTTGACTTCCATTTTTGCTCTTCTTCTTCTTTTTCAATGCTTTCTTGTGACTTAATTACCATTGCTTTTATGGGTGCCATCATTTCAGCTCTTTCCGGAGTTACAACTACCGCCTATATAATTATCCTTTTATCGATAGACTTTAAACTATGATAAATGCTTACTTTTGGTGTTGTTGTTATTGGTGTTTCATCTGTTACTAAATTGTCTTCTGTTTCCGTTACGGGTTCAATATTTGCAACAAATGTTACAACTCCTGGTGGAAGTGTTGACACCGTAACTTCTCCATCCTCATTTTCATCAATTCGAGGTTGCATTTCTCGAATAACCATATTACTTTCATGCCCATTTAAAGTTGTTGTCAATGTAATAATTTCATCTGAGGTCGTTACTGTAATTGGTTCTTGTGTGGTTGTTATTTGTACTTTTCTTGTACTATTTGTTGGGGGCGGCTCAAATGATGTTGAAAGTTTTTCTTCTTTTGAAGTTGTAGTAATAGTTGTTGCTTCAACTACTTCCTTGAATTCTTTTTCTAATTGTTTTTTTGCTTCACTATCTTCTAACTCATTAAGTCCTTCTCGAATAAGCTTTTCAAGATCTTCAATGCTTACTTCTTCCTCATTCCCATGTTTATCAGTGCTTTTACCTTTTTGCGTATTTAAATTATCTGTCATCATCTATAAAAAGTACTTCCTTTTTAAAACACCCCTTTTTAAACAATTTCAACTTACAGTGTCTTTTGCCATATTTATTTTGTTGTTTATTTTAACTTTATCAAGTTCATCCAAAATTAACGGAATTGAATGTTCAAGTTCTTTTTCCAATTCTTTTTGTAAATCATCTCGTGCAATTTTTGTTGAATTTGTATCCGCTACTGCATTGACATGAATCTGTAATCATAATATTTTATGCTTTTTTAAATATTTTATTAAAAGCAAATTTTTACCAAATTTTTTTGGTTGTTATTTCCTTTCCCATTTTCCTCTATAAATTTATGAGTTTTGACATCGAATTCTTTTGTTAATATCACTCTATCATTATTTTGTATGCCCGTTACCACCTTTCCTTCAAATGCTGGATTTCCAACTGTTTTATTCTTTCCATCAACATACACTTGAATTAAAGTATTTATAATAATTGGAGGATGTGGATTTGGAATAAATCTCATTGATGGAAGAGGAGGAGGTGATGAAATAGGTTGTGGGGCATACGTTTGTGGATTTTGATTATTAAATCTTTGAGGTTGTTGATGATTATTTGTAACAGGGTAATCAATAGGGTACGACACGGAAGGGGTAAAAGAATTTTGTGTTACGGTTGTAGGTTGAGGTCTTTGTGGAACGAATTGTGGCTGAAACGGTCCAAATTGGTATTGCCTTTGTTGTTGTTGTTGTTGCGGCTGTTGAAGATGATGTTGGTGTTGGTGTTGTTGTTGTTGACCTTGATAGAATTGAGGTAATAAAGGTGGTGAGGGAGGAGGTTGATAACCTCGTTGAATTGTTGATGATGGATACCCGTTATTGTTATTACCACCAAAAAATGGTTGGCAATTCCCCTGTAATTGTTATTTTTATAAATTAAATTTTTTTTGATTAAGGAAGTATTGATATAAAATTAGTTTAAAAAAAGTTGAAGTTTTTGTTGCAAACAATAGTTCAGTTATGATTATTCAAACCGGTTTTACTCAAGTGTTCTAATAAATGATATTGTGTTCTTCTTCTCCCCCTCTTTTTCCTTCTTTTTTTATTCTTTTTTGTTGAAAAACTAAACTCATCACATTTCATTAAAAGTTACATATATAATAGTATATATCCAGGAAAAAATGACGTTTTATATTTCAAATACCCCCCTTTAATAATTTTTTGAAAACAAAATACTATTTTAGAAATTTTCTATAATAGGAATATACATATTTCACTTAATTTTGTCATTTTTATGTAACGGATGGATACATATCTTTTTTTTGAGGAAAATGAATGAATGAAATAATACTAAATAATAATAATAAAAAGTTTACTCACCACGCATGATAGAAATGCTATTGCCGTTGTCGCATAATAGAGGAATATGTCTGAAGCCATTAGTTGGCCTAAAAAAGGCTTTCATTAAAATTGCCAAAAAACAAAAGAAATGAACGGCCAGCAAAAGATGAGAGAGAGAAAAAACAAAGTAAACAATAGTTTAAAATTTTATAAAGTTATAAAAGTGAGAAAACATTAATTGCTTTTTTTCAAAATACATTTTTTATATAAAAATTATAGTAAAAATAACTGGAAGAGTTCACAATTTTTCGTTACAAACTTTTTCAATGAGCACGCAAAAAAAGATAAATAGTAAGCATTCCAGTTTATGGAAGAAGAAGAAAAAAGCATGCAGGTAAACCGCCTTAAAGAAAAAAATTATATTTAATGTGATTTACATGCAAAATAAACCATAGCTTAAAAAATAAATATGGGGGTCGATGTGTGTTTTACTTTGGTTTCAATCGAAAATTGGCCAAAATGTGACTGATTGAAGTCAATTAATACTTTCTTCTTTTCTTTTTCTTACTATGGTCCCAGACTTTTTTGCCTAAGGAAGTAAGGAAGAACTTTTCTTCAACAACAACAAGGTAGACAAAAAAAAACAACAAAAAGTGAAAACAATTACGTTTTAACAGTAACAAAGAAGCAACAAAAAATAACGGAAATTTGTAATCAAAAAGAAGACAGGCGCCAAAAAGAAGACCAACATCACTTTTTTTTTCGCTTTCTTTGATCAAAAGTCTCTATTTTTTTTATCTAAGAATGTATGCCTTCAGGATTCCTTCCGTTGATCGAGATTTTCGATGAGTCGGCTATTGTCCGAATCTCCCCTTTCAAAAAAAAAATGTTTATTGACGTTAAATGCATAAAAAGAATATGCAAAGTTTGTTCGAGTGCGTTATCCCCTGAAGGCTCCTGCTGCTCCTTATCACGCTGACTTACACATTTCTTCATATAAACCGCAACACTCGTTTTTTTTTGTCTTAGACGTTTTCTGACCATTGGGGGGATAAATATTTTGTTGCTTCTTTTTTTTCAAATATGAGCTTTTTCAAAATCAAGATCCGCAACATGGGTAAAAAAACCCGATCAAAAATAAATTTCGGGGGTAGTGGTTTAGAGAAAGAGAGAGAGAAATATGACGGTGAAGGGCAAAAAAGAAAAAATATATATGTACAAAAAAACCGAAGCAAAAAAAAGAAGAAAGACAAAAGGGAATTACGTTTCGATTGCATTCATTCATTTAGACCATTTCGGGATAAAAGTAAAAACGATAAACCGGATTCTATGGTGGTATCCTTGAATAAGGCATGAACAATTTATCTTGATCACATTTTGGAAATTTTTTGCCAGTTTTTTTCTTCTTCTAGTGTTTTGATTTTTTGTGACATTTTTTTGCATCAAAAAAAATTTTTAAGAATGATGTATGTAGTATATTTTTTCATTAATAATAGTTGTTTTTTTTTGTTAAATTAGGCATTGTAAGTTTCATGGAAAAGTTATGAGTGCATTTGACATACAACTATTAAATTTGAACACGAACACGAATGAAGGAAGACTCATTCTTTAATAATTATTAAAATTATCATAACAAAAAAAATTTAATCAAAAAGTTATTAGTTGCAAATTATTTATTCATCTTTTTTTGAAATTTCTTTTTATAGTTTTTTGATGCTGTTTTTAGTTTTGGTATATTTTTACGGTTTCTATTTCATGAATTTTGTTTTTCTCTGCCATTTAATTTTATCCTGGATTATTATGTTTTTCTGTTATTTTTTCTAAAATAAAAAACTTCATATCGTATTAAAAATATTTTTTTCTCAAAAATTTTTTTTCATAAGATAATTGTATTAGGGTGGTTTGACGGTGTTTGTCATAAGTTTTTTTTGATTTGATTTTATTAATTTGCAACTCCTCCACCACTTTTAGCCTATTTTTATGTTTCTTAATTCAAGCTAAAATTGGATGAAACATTTGTCACTAAATACAATTTTGCATTTTTGCTTACAAATGTCATATATAGATTTTGACGACGACACCAACGACAACGTTTTTATTTTTATAAGCGTTTCCTCTTTATTTCTACGTATTACGTTTTATAAAATTCCTATTTTAAAACACAGAATTTTAGTTTCAAATATTTATTTTTTTAGTTTGAAATTTATCATGTATCATTTTTTTATAGAAAATTATAAACATCATTTTTCAATGATCTTCTTCTTCTTATCTTCCCTCATTTTCTTTCCTTCTTCTTTCTTTTTCAGCTGCAAACTTAGAAAATCCATTGATGGATGACGGTCATGGCTCACATATTACCCAGAGAGACGGGCCACTTTTTTTATTTGGACATTCATTTTGAAAGAGCTGAGAGAGAGATAATCAGCTCCTCTAGCCCTAGCCTCACAGAGCTATCCTACGCTCTTTTACTTTTTACTCTATTCTACTACTTATTTTCTTTCTTCTTCTTCTTTTTACAGCATTGTTAGAGGGGCAATTTTGAGGTGTTTTCGTTTTCCGCTGCATAGCTACTGAAGCTTCCGTTTTAACAAATTTGACTAGCAGCTTGAGGGAGAGAGAGGGATCTAAAGTTGATTTATTTGAAATTCTTAAAACTTTCGTTGTTCTTTGTTACTTTAAAGGAATTCATGACGTTAAACATTTCTTTTATGTGTGTGTCTTGTTTATAAACGGTTCTAAGAGTTGATAATTTTGACCTGTTAAGTCTCTTTAATGGTTTACTTCCTTTGTGTTTAACCCAACCCTCACAAAATTAATCTCTTATTATTTTCAAGACATTCATCAATATTCCTTCCTTCTGAATTTTTTTCTTTGAACATTGAAATTATAGTTAACTCAATGTTCATTTATATTATGGTAGATTGTCTCATCTTTTGGACTTTTTTATATATTATTGAATTCCAATACCGTTAATTTCCGGTTTCATACTTTTTTCTTTTAATGGAACTCCATTTGTCCATAAAATTGCTATTTTAAGAAAATTTCAAAAAATCTCTGGAGAATCTTGATACTTAAACAAAGATTCTAAACCAAAAAAATATGTAGACGAAAAATCGACTTAATTCATTTTCTTTCGTTTTTTTATTTAAATATTTTCATTGATGAAGGCGGTATTCCCCATTGAGATTTTCTTTATTTGCCGTTTTTCGTTTTCATTTCATTCATTTGGTCATTCTGTGTGAAAGATTTATCGCGCGCTTTTATCAAAATCTTTACTTTTTTGTCTGCGGAGTTACAAAAACGTTTAAATAAAAACAATTAAATTTTAGGTAAAAAAATATTTTAAAATTTAAAAAATGCGTCAATCTCAGTTATTCGTGATATTCCTTTTGGTTGGATTTGTTGCTGTTTCTAAAGGTTAGTTTCTTTGTTCTCTTTATGAATTTATGGTAATTTCTTTCTTCATTCAGGTTCACAAGAAAATGATTCTTCACAAAGAATTTACCTTCTTAAACGTTTTCCAATTTCACAGAATATTTACTTTGGCGGAGAAGATCCTACCATAGATGCATTACAAAATTTGGTTGGTAATGATTTGCAAGAAAAACGTGGAATCCCAATTTCTTTGACAAATGACAAAAGAGCAATTCCAATGTCTGGTGGAATCTATGGCAAGCGATCCATTTCATCATTCTTTGGAATGAATGATAACGGAGATGGCGAAATTGAAACCGTTAAACGGGCTGCCTTGCCATTCTCAGGTGGAATTTATGGTAAACGAGCTATGAATATTCCATTCTCTGGTGGAATTTACGGGAAACGCAGCATTGCTCTTCGATCAATTCCTATCAGTGGAGGAATTTATGGTTGATTTATCAAAAATTTAATATTATTTATTTTATTATTATTAAAATTGTTTCTCTTCCTATCATTCATTCCAAGCTTGCATTGTTCAATACCGTATCTTATGCGGCCCGAAAAAAATTTCATCCACAGCAAATTCACAAGCGTCATTCACCGCCAAAATGAACCTTTTTTTCAAACGCATTTTTTCTGCGTTTTCACTTCCTTTTTGTATTAACACGCTTTTTATCTGCTGTTTGTTTAAAATTTATGTGTTTTTTCTTTCTTTTTTTTGTATTTCTTGACATAGAATAAAAAGACCTGTTAATAGAAATATCCCACCTTTTGTGTTGCTAAGTAATGACAAAATTCTATTGAAATATAAATGATTCTTTTTAACAAAAAAAATTTAAAACGCAAAAAAAAGCTTAGCAAGCTTTGACAGACTTATTGTTTTCATGTCATGACTGAACGTAATAAACGTCTTTCAACCGCTACGGCTGAGTTATATTACGATGATTATGTTCAACGTCGAAATAAAGAATTGGAAAAAAATCGACCATCAAGTAAAAAATCTCAACGATCTGTAAGCAGTGGAAGTGGAGTTAGACCAAATTCAAAAAATAGCAGAATTTCAACAGGTTCATCTCGAAAAAGTTCTGCTTCTGCAGAGGGTCCAAAGTCGTATGAATTGTATGCTTATTTTTAGTTTTTAACCATTTTTCAAAAATTGATCTTTAAATTCAGTGAAGCTCATAAATACAAACCAAACGGATATAAAACTTTCAACACTCAACTTGGTGAAGATCCTGTAACAGCAATTCGAACACTTAAAAGTAGACTACGAGAAATGAGCATTTCCTGCGCAACTAAAGATCGTCCTGTTAAGGTTAAAAAGCCATTGACCAATACTGAAAATATTATTTTCTCAAAAATTTTTTAACAGTGCTGTTTTTAAAAATAAAAGAAAATTTTTAGAGTCAAATTTGTCAACAAGCATGCGACAAATTAACAAAAGCGGAAGTTGAAATGGGAAATTTATCACATCAAAGATCTCAAGCAATTTTGCATGGCAAAGTTGAAGATGCTAAAAAGATAAGCAGCCAAATGTCAGAATTGCGGGACCGTGTGACTTATAATGCTTATACAGATTTACTAATTGACAGAGATCAAGTTTGATAAAAATCTGTATTATTAATAAATAGGTTTTTGAAACCATTTTAGATCACACCTTTTGGTGTTCAGTCTACTTGGCATCAAACACCTGAACATTCAGATGCAGAAGAAGAGGAAGTCGTTAAACCTAGGTAAACAATTATTTAAAAATATTTATTTAATAAAAAATTTAATTTAGACAAAAAGCAGTTGAACCCAAAATTCGTGAAATTCGTTCATTAAGTGCTCGAAAAAGGGAACGCGAAAGAGAAGAAGGAAATAACAAAGAAATAAAGAATTTTCGACCATTGTCTGCTCAAAAAGAACCAAAAAGGAATGTTCGAATGTTTAAAGGAGCTGCAACAAGTTCTTCTATTCCTGCAACCGAAAATGATCCATTTAGAAATGCCTTCGATTATGGGTTTGCAAAATCATTAATTTCTAAAAAAACAAATCGATTTTAGAAAATGCAATTTTTGCAATGAAATAAATGGAGATTTTTCACGTGAACAATTTTTGAAGCAACACATGACCGAAAATTGTCCAATTTTATCAAGATGTGATTACTGTGACCAAATTGTTGAAGTTCAAAAACTTAATGAACATCACTTGAATCGATGCAAATTTGTTAATGGAGATTTGGTACCTTGTGACCTTTGTGGATTAGCATGTTATAAAGGTGAAAATTCACATCCTCGATGTCGAAGTAAGCATTTTTAAAGAGCATTACTGTGAAATCTCACAAAATTATAGAAATGAAGCCACCACAAGATTCTGAATGGTGTCCACTTTGTTCAATTGCCGTAAAACCAAGGAATTCAAAAGAAGCATGGGACAAACATTTAAAAAATGATTGTTACAATAATTCTAGAAAAAATCTTAGTGGTGTACCTGATCCAGGCTGGGAGTATGTTTAATAATTGATTATCTCCAAAAAAATTTTGAGTTATAGTTACAGCCTCCCTGATAAAGATCCTCCAGCTCCAGAAAAAGTATTGCAAAAATTACCTTTTTTCAAAATTTCTGAATATTTAATTTCTAGAGCAAAGAGCCAGCACCGAATGCAAATCCATATCCCAATAATTATCCATACCCTTATCCGAATACAAACCCAACTCACCAACCTCCGGCTCCTCCACCAAATGGCCAAAGTCCACCGTATAACAATAATCCAACAGGATATCCACAACAGTACGCCTATGTTCAAAATTCTGTCAATCCAGAAACAATTAAAGAAGCATTCCAGAAAATCAAAGACGATCGAGAAGCAGAATTAAAGGTGATGCGAAAAAAGCAAGCTGATCGAGAGAAAAAGGAGGAAGAGGCTGCGGAAGAAGAAGCAAAAAGATTGGAGCAAGAAGTTGAAAAACTTAAAAAGAAGAAAAAGGCTGAAGAAGCTGCAAAGAAAAAGACAAAATCTTGAAAACGGTATTTTGAATATACTTCTAACAAAAATGCTATGTATCATTTCCTACAAATGTTAATTTCTCCAAACATCTTTTATCTCGGAAGATACAAAAATAAAATAATAAACAGTAATATTGTTTGTGATATTTATACAACTTTCTATTAGATAAGAATTATGAGCAGTATTTACTCGCCGCGCTATCAGCGGTGGCGGTGGCAAAAAGTTGAAAAGTTCAAAGGAATCTGCCGAAGATCAAAGAGTGCCGCTGGCGGCGGCGATAACTCAGTTTTTGCTGTTACAGGATCTTTGCCAAGTTCTTGGTGTTGAAAGTTTTATTTTGGCGGTGTCGGGCGGCGATGTTTTGAAAAAGCTGATCCCTATCACAAGTATTGTCAGGCAATCCTGTCCAATCTGACAGATTGATCTGTTTATCCGATCCGCGAATCCGATCCGTGATCTGATCCGTATGATTTCCCGATCCGTAATACGTCGGATTGATCCGCAATCCGATATTTTGAGTTTCGGATCGGATTGCCTCACAATAATCACAAGTATACGAGCACGAGTGTCATTAATATACGTGAAAAATTTGCCAAATGTGTTTTTGTTTTTTGCTTTTTTATTAGTTGACCAATTTGCCATTTTGAAATGACCTTTTTTGCGCTGACTTGTACTCTGGAAAAATAGTACGGAAATGCCCAAATTCCATGGTTTTTCTCTTGAAAGCAATACTTCAAACTCTACCTTAGAGGTAATGGAAGACCATGGACCCGACTGCTTTTGTTAACTTTTTTCTTAAATACAAACATTCCAAAGTTGTTCACTACATTCATTGATTTTCGTCTAGTTTGCATTTTCGTATTGCTGTATTTTTTACAAATCACATTCAAAGTTTTCTAAATTTATTGGTCAGATCGTTTGAAACGAGTTATGCCATAATACTTAGATACCATTAATTTCGTTAATGAATTTTTTTAGTTTATAAAAATGAGTTTCATCAAAAGCTCTTTGGCGGAAACTTTAACAAAACGTCCAATTTTTGAAAAATTCATGAAAGATGATGTTCAATATCAAGATTTTTCGTATCCTAATCCATTAATAAATTACATCATTAAAAATCCTGCATCTGAAAACGTATATCAAAAGCTGGTATTATCGTGCAAATATTTGTTTAATCAAAACCCGCTGTTTCTTTATGATTGCTTATCTTTTTTACGCTGCAATAAATTTATGATAGCTTTAAAACATAAAAACGCTTCTAAGAAATGGAGTAACATTAATTCGGAAAATATGCCGGTTAAGCTATGGTTAACTTACAGCCTACATATCGCTACAAAGCAAAATCAATCTTTAACTTCATCAATAATTTCTAAAATTTATCGGTGCAATCTTGTAAAATTGATATTAGAAAATCAAACTATTTCTTTTACTGAATTTTTATTTCTCAGTTCTACCGTCAAGAAATGTTTTCTATATTATGTCAATATCTTAAATAATCAAAACATGATTCAACTAGAAGAAATTATTGAAAGTTTTGCCAAAATAGAAGAGTTTGAATAGTGGGTTTAAAAATATATCTGTTTTTTATAAATCGTAAATTTTAGCGGCTCCTATCCTCCGTCATCTTACATTTCAGCTGACACTGTTGACAAACTTTTGAAAATCCCCATTTTTCCTCAAATAACGAAATTTCATCTGACGGGAATTCCAGAAAATTTTGCCGTTGAAAAATTTTACGATTATGTTAAGGTATGAAACGTTTTCACAAATAAAACATTTTGCAAAACAAATTATATTTGTAAACTTTTAATGTACGAATTTTTAGAAGAACAAAATTGATGTTTATTTGGATTGCAATCATTTTGTTTCCCAGAGTTTAAAAATGCGTCTTCAATGTGTCATCGATAAAAAAATTATTACTACTAAAAAAATTAAAGATATTTACAGGGAAAAAAATTGTTTATTGTACATTTTTATCAGTTTTAATAAATTTATATTGAAAAAACCTTGTTTTTAACATGAGCTTGTTAATACATAAATTATATTTCATAGAAGATTTGGGCTTACAAATGATATGCAGCTTCTGAATATACAGAATATACCTTTTGTTAAAAAAAATGAATTAGCAAAGACGAATCATAACATATTATGTCTAGTAACTATAAATGAAAAGTCCCTCGCCATTTCATAACAATGTAAAAAATTTAAGGCCGGCCTCATTTTCAACCCCCGACGTGATGCCAATTCTGGACAATTTCTTAGCAGCAGCTTGGGTATTTCATTCATTTCCAAAACACAAAATAAAATAAAAAAAATACTTTTTTATCCTTTGAAAAGTAATAAAACATTAATATAGATTGTTGTAATCAGAGAGAATAAAATTTTTTAAAACTGAACAAAAAATGAAGAACCTATGATAAAATATTAGTATATTTTGAGAATACGGGGTCTGGACTATTAAATTTTTGAATTTCATATTGATACCATATCTCAAAACTGTATTAAGATGTTGATGATCATCTCGCTGAAATTCCTCTTCAAAATGATAGTTCCTTCAAAATTCATAAATGTGCAACAGATTTTCCAACCCAAAATTTAGAGTTGTATCTAAAATTTGAAAATGTCTGTCAAAAAGATGACAAAAAACAAAGTGGAATTTTGAAGGAAGATGTCTTGATGGAATATGTCATCTATGACAATGAAAAATATGCTCATACAGCTATTAATCATAATGGTCATTAACTTGTAGTTATTTATTAATTGTTTGAAAAACAAATTAAAAATTAATAAATATCTTCGACTCAATCTAACATTTACAAATAATAAATTTGCTAACACTACAAATTTATCCTTCCCTAATATTAGATATTTATGTGATGTTGTAGAAAATACGACACGAAAAACAATATAAATGTAGCATCAAAAAAGTTAATCTGATTTTAAATTTTTTAAAAACAAATTTTTAATAAAAACATAAAATTTAAAAATCGAAAGCAAAATTTGTTGTTGAAGGAAAAAAAAGAGAATTTTCTAGAACGATTACAGTAATTTGTCGTTGGACTCTCTTCGCCAAAGTAAGTCAAACACAAAAAAGAACAACGCTTGCCCAAAAAAACGTTGCTTTATCTTTCAACGTTTGTCCCCCGTGATTTTTCGCAATTTTACAGTGTAAAAAATACTTAAGTTATGTTAAATTAATGTTTTTTTGTAATGTTAACGACAACATTCAAGCTTCCTCTGCTTCCTCTAACTATTTTTGTACGTACAACGTTTATTGTCGAGTTCTTGTATGCGTGTTAACGTGTTCGAGTATTTGTTAATCGACTACTATCCTACCTTTTCCTCTTTCTATCTAACATTTAATTTATCTATTACAGCTGTATAATATGGCACATGCAACAACAATGGAAGATGTTAATGGTCAGCTTGAAAAGGCTATCAATGATTTTATGGAAACAGTAAGCCATCATCTCTTTGGTGAATATATAACTTATCATCTTGTTTTAGGTTTCTGATGGTATGTCTCCAGCTGGACGTGAACGTTTAAATACTTTAGTTAATACGGTTGGTTCTCGTCTCTTCCTAGATATATTTATATATGCATTGTTTCAGGTTCACTACGCATCATCATTCTATCAAAATAATATTAAAGTCTTTGCCGATGAAAATGCTGAACTTGCTACCCTTAATCGTGGATTGAAAGCAATTGTTAAACTATTGGTTAATGGAGTAAGTTTTATGCAAGAATATGAATGACTTATCACTGGTACTTTTAGATAACCGAAGTAAAAATTGCTAATGATAATGAAAATGGTGAAGCTGTTCAACTCAAACAAGAAAATGATGAGATGAAAGCAATGATCAAAGATCTCTCAAAACAAGTATGCTAAGTTTTTCTGAAAAGATCTATCTATATTTTATGTTTTTAGCTTGATGACTTAATGGAAGTTTGTGAATCAAAAGAAGCTGAAAAGGAAAAAATGGCAGAAAAGATCAAAGATTTGGAAGCTCGTGCTTCAACTTCTGGAGCTGGTTTAAAATCTAAAATCATTTTTGATCAATCTAAAATCTCATCTTCTATGACACCAAATGCTTTGCAAGTTCAGCTTGATGAAAAGAATAAGACTGTAAGTGTACTATCAATGATTCCCTTGCATACTGTAAATGTGTTTTTTCAGATTACTGCCTTGGAAGAAGAAACTCGCCAACTAAAAAGTGAAATGGCTGTTGGATTTTCAACACGACGAACTGATGAAGTTCACCTTGATGAACAAGATGTTATTGCCTGTCTTCCAGGTGATCCAACACAATACATTCTTTTGAAAGATGCTATAATTGGTAATGAACTCAATTATAATCTTCTTTATCGTAAAGTAAGTTCCTTCTTGACATTTTCTTTCCTTCTTTAACTTCTGTCTTTATAGGTTCTCGTTGTTAAACGCCTTGTCAACACTGATGATGCAATGATTTGGGAAGCTTACTCAACGCTCGATGATAAACATGAAAAGCCAATTAGAATTTCAACCAACAATGCTGCTTTTAAACTTCATTTGAATGGTTCATTGTCAATCCATAAAAAGCATTCAAAAGAATTATTTAATATGATTCAATCTTGCTCTCTCTCTGATCTACGCTTATACTACATTACTATCAGTTATCAACAATTTAAGAAATTGGTCGGCTCTGGTACAATTCGAACATTTTATTCAATTTTTGTTGTTGTCCAAAATGAAAGACTTCAAAATTTGCAAATTCAAGAAATTGTTCGAGAAGTTTCAAATGCTGAAGCTTTTTCATTGTAAGTTGCTTTTTTTGATTCTTGAATTCTGTAGAGAACAAATAAGGCTGCAAATGCAAGATGTAGCTTCTCTGATTTCTGTATTTAAAGTTTTTGTTAATCCATTCTTTTTAGTGTTTTTCCACCCAATACTCAAGTTACTCCAAATAATTTCTCTCAACTTCCATATCTTCCAAATCTCAAGAAATTTACTTTTGGCAATATCCCTGGAACTGTTGGTTGGTCTGCTCTTGATGAATTTTTGAAAGTACGTTTGTGTTTTCTTTGGAAATTTGTCATAATTTGAATTTTTTTAGAAATATCCAAATGCTGATTGCCGTTTCAACTTCATCAATGATACCACCACCTCTTCTAAAAATAATTATTCTACTCATTAATCTCATTCGTATACTGCAATGTTTTTTTTTGTTTTCGTTGTTTGATTATTAATAAAAATGTTATTATGTTATTATTGCTTTAAAAATATTTTTATAATAAGAAATTAGGTTTTTACTGAGTAGTTTGTAAAAGATAATTGGTGAAGTGATATGTTCCATACTTTTAATGGCTAGATATTTGTTCTTATTCTTTTCACATTTAACTTTTCGTCTTTTTTTCTTAATTTCTGATATCAAAGCCGGAGTTAGATTTTTTAAAAATTCAAACAAGTGGTCGATTCGAATTGTAATGTGTTTGAAAAATCTTGTAACAATTATTGTTTATAAAATGAAATTTAATGGTATCTGTTTTTATCATTAAAAAAATGTGTCTAAAGATTCACGCACAATGTCTAGCGACAAAACTTCTTCGAAGAAAAACTTAAAAACGCAGACATATTAATTTCACAAAAAAAACCGTGAAAAATAAAATCATACCAGACGCAGCGCGATAAATTCGAAAAGTTAATAGTTGCTGCTAAAGAGATTGCTGCTTCTGTTGCACAACTTCTTTTCTCTTCTCGAGTCAAAGCAGATCGGGATTCAATGAAAATGAGCGAATTAGCTGATGCTTCGAAAACTGTCAATAATTGTACTGCAAATGTTGTAGAAACAGTTAAATCTGGGCAACTTGGTCTTGCTGATACAGGTATAAATATTTTCTTTAAATATATTGATCATAATTGTATATACATTTTTAGCATTTGATTTTACTAATTTAACCATTCTTAAAGCGAAAAAATTAAAAATGGAATCCAAAGCTCGAACCTTGGAATTGGAAGCTGAATTAGAAAAAGAAAGAATTCGATTAGCTGCTCTTTGCAAGAAGAATTATTCATAAAAATTACTGTTTTTATAACACATTGTATTCTTTTGTGTTAATTGGTTTTATATATTTTATTATCATACATTCACTTTTATTATGTCATGAATAAAATTTTGAAAAAAATTCGAAGGCTTTTATTTTCTGTTTGTCTTGGAGTTCTGATTTGTCAAGTTTTTGTTGAATGAAATGTTGAATATCTTGGTATTGGCCTTCTCTTTCATAAAGCTAAAAATAAAATACAAAAACTTCTGTAAGCTTTAAAAATTACTTTTATTTGTTTTTGATCAGTTGAATTCAATAATGAAAGAGCTTTGGAGAGATCGGGATCGAGAGATGAAGTTGCAAAGGTGTTGAGAATTTTGTTGTAAGAATCTCTTAAAATAATTTGGTCTTGACGAGGTAATGCACGAAATTTATGCAAAAACATTTGTTGTTGTGATACTGTATCATTTAAATTATTCCAAACATTTAAATGATCTTTTTCTTGATGAGTTAAATTTTTTACAATATTTTCTGTAATTGAAATTGCTCGTTGATGCTTGTCCAAATAATCAATAACGTAATCCTTTTCTTCTTGGGTACATAATTTATCAACCTAAATAAAATACCGATAATTGCTTAAAATTATTTAAAATTATTTAAACTTTGTGAATTAATGTTTGAATTAATGAATCAAGTCGGGATACTTTAGCAGCATGATCAAGATGTTGACGAAACTCTTTGTCTACAACTGCCAAGGTTCGAACTTTAGCAAAACATGAAGAAACTGGTGAATGATCACTTGCCTGAATAAAATAGAAAAACTATTTCAAAAAAAAAGAAACTCAAATTCAAACCAAAGTTACTGTAATAAAAGTTAAAAAAATAAATTTAAACATTTTAACTCTAATAAAATATACAAATAATTATTACTTTTTACATTTGAGAATAAATCCGTGGATAAAATAATTTGACTTTGTTTTAAAAATTTTTGAATGTTCTACGACAGTTATGATGTTCACAAAAAAGATCGCATGTGACATATCCGACTTTTTTACACGCCATATGTCATACCTGTCACTCCCAACTTTTTTCAATCAGTAATAACCGGAATTTTGAAAAAAAAGAAGAAACAATAGAAGGTAATATCCGAATGAGCAAGCTCAAAAATTTATGTTAATTTGCCGCAATACATACAAAAAAAGATTATAATTTTAAATTTTAGAACAATGTAAAAATATAAATATATATAGCAAAAAATAAGTGTTTTCTTGGAATAATTTCTATGAAAAAAATAAACTAAGAAAAAAAACATAAAACAAAAACGCAGAACACCAAATTTAGCACAGAACACTGGCAAAACAAAAGCTTTCAAATACCATAATTTTAATGAATGTTTTAAAACTTTTTGGGAACTTTTGTTTTTGAGAATTTACAAACAGTTACCCAAAAAACTTTAAATAACAAAATATAATTAAAAGCAATGAGATTTGTAAGTTCTTGTTTGACATAATAGATAGATATCAACAATGGAAAGCAAATAAATACAGAAAAAGTGAAGTAGATACAAAAAAGTTTTCACCAAAATGAACAAAATTTTATGCATCGAAAAGTAATTTCATTTTTAATGGAAAGTATATATTACAAATATAAAAACAGAAACATCGTCCAGATCTACAGTAATACTTATGCCCATGAACAGCATTTGTTCATTTTACGAGCTTGGGTATAGAACATTTTACTTTGTTCTGACAAATTTTCACTGGCTTTAACAAGATCATCAAGTTTTTCACCTCTTTCAAGAACAGATTGAATTGTACTATGTAAAACGACTTTTGTTTCTTCAATTTCATCTTGAACACGTGTAAGTGAATCAGCTTCACGAGGATTCTGCCATTTTGCAAGAAGTTCAGGTAATTTAGAATAACTGCATGAAGCTGCATTTTGAATGCCATCCTAAAATAAAGATTTCATTTAAAACGGTGATTATTTTATTTTTATTAACAAAAAAGTAGTACCCATTGAGACGGATGAATTGTATTAGTAAAATCTTCCATAATTTTGCTTAACATAGTAAATGCAACACGAGCTTCATACTCTCCATCAGTTATACAAACTCCAGTAAGATTATCTTGTCGAACATAGGAATGAATAAAATATTCTTGTTCTTTGATTGAAGTACGACTTGGTGTTGCAGCACGTTCAACTAATAATCGACCAGTAAAATCCATAAATTCCTGAAATATGGAAAATAAATTTGATATTAATAAAACTTAAATAATAAATACCTTTACGGAACTTTTTTGGAAAAAGCTAAAATCTTTAAGATCATAGGCATCTTTCAAAAGTTTTGGTTTCTGGCCAACGGCGCTTTTTTGAAACAACATTACTGAATATAATTTCATGGCTGAAAAATGACAATAAAATTTAAACATTCCAGAAAACTTTCATAAATTTAAAAAAGGATTTTTACACCTTGAACCGTTTTGCCTGTCTTAACTTTTACAGTATGACATTTCAGTACAATGAGCAAATCATGGCATTAAGTTCAAAGTAAAGCAAAAAATATTTTAAAACAAATATTTTAAAAAGAATCAAAGAACGGGCTAACAACCGTTTAAAACATCAAACAAAAGATAAAATTAAAATTCTTTTATTAATTTAACATTAACAAATTTAAAAATAATATCCTATAAAAATACCCGATGATAAAAAGTACTGACTAATAAATTATTTTAATTCATTTAAAGCTTTTAAAAAGTTATCAGAAAAATTCTTAACAGAAAAAATTTCAACATCTTCAATTGCTTTATCACGCATTTGTTGAAGCTCGTCATCACTGCTATCAATAATTCTTTTTATACATTCCACGTATTCTAAATTATGAAATTTTAGAAAATTTATAAACACAATGTACATACCTTCAGCACTATCAGCTAGGTAACCAGTTATTTTTTCTTTGACGATATCAAATTTAGGCCCGCCACTCTTGTGAGCTACCATAATACAACCGGCAGCAATTGATTCAACCACAGCAATACCAAAATGTTCTTCAATCATTGTATGAATTCCAATTAAAGCAGTCTAAAATTACACTTATTTTTTCAGCCATTAAAATAAGTAATAAACAAACATTATTAAGATCACGCAATTCTTCATTAGTAATATTAATTTTCCAATCGATATCTTTTTCAACACCCAATTCTGCAGCATAATTTTTCAATTCTTGTAGGCGTTGATTATCTTCATCATTGCGAGAACCACCCGCAATTGTAAGTGTAACATTCACATTAGACTGTTTTAACAAATGAAGAACCTCAATTTGTAATCTGTGATTTTTTTCGGGACGAATTTGGCCAACAGAAAGAATGACAGCAGGTGATTTGCTTCGAGTTTTTCTTCCTTTTTCATAGAGATGAACATCAACTGGTGGATACACCATAATAGGTTTTCCAGGCCAAAGCATTTTGATATGTTCTGTTGTCCAGCTAAATAGCTAAATTATCAATTATTGTTAGACGAAAAATAATATTTACCTTCCATTTGTCATAATCACTTTAGCAGCAAATCCACAAAGATAATATGCATAAGAAAATACACGGTAATATAATAGTTTTGCCAGAGTTAAATAAGTATTTTTTGCAATAAAGTCTGCATTGTTGTACATTGCTTTTCTTTCTGATACCCGATTAAACATTTGAGCAGTAATTGTAGGGTAATGTACATAACACGCAACATTACACCCGCCAATCCAAGAAAAAACTGGCAATGTGAAGGGGCATCCAGTCGTGTCTATAAAAACTTCCGGAAGAAATTTGTACATTGCTTCAAAGCCAACAACAACTTCAGCCATGCTTTGACAGAACAGTGTAAAACGAGGGTAATTTTTTGGATTCAATAAACCAACTGTTCTAAAAAAGTACCGACATTAAAGAATGATTAACAGCTTTGAATGGATTACTTTAATTGTACAAGTTCAATTTGCATCCTCTCCGAATTATCCACATTCTGTGTTAATTTAATTTGAAAGCGATTTCTTACATTTTTCAAGATATCATCAATTGTAGAATTTGTTTCTTTCGCATAAATAATAATTCGCTTGAATCGATGTTGAGAACTAAAATAAATAAATTCATTAGAGAGTAAATAACCTTTGAAGCAATGTCAGATATACTCAAGCCATAAGAAAGAAAGAAGCTTTAACAAAAGCATGCTTATAACGTACATGCGCGCAGAAAGCCTGCCACACAATGACGTAAATAAAAAACAGCCATCCTTTTTTGTGCCTGCACTTCTAAAAATATAATGCCACCTACGCTTTAAGCTTCAAGGCACGCAGCTGCCATGAGTAGCCGAAAAAAATATTTGACATTGCAAAAGAAAAATTCAAAAATGAAAAAGCATCTAATGATTCTTCAGGAAAAAGAAATAAAGAGAATTTCACATAATATTTTATGGAGCATTAATAACAAAAAGGAGTTCAAAAATGCCTAATAAAAACTGACAGAAATAAAAATTTAGTTTTAAGCAAATGACAGTAGTAATACTGAAAAATCTTACCGTTGTCCAGCATTAATAAGAGTATCAATAGCTTGAAAAAGAACCCGTTCACCTCCACCACCTCCTTCACAAAATGGATGAAAGAATGCAAGAGTTTGAGGATGTCTATAAATGTGAGTAATAGAAAATATCCTTGATGATACGCAATATTTACCGGAATCGAGCACGAATGTTCCGCACTAAGTATACGAAAACAGCTGATAGTATTACCAAAATAAAAACCATCTAAAAGAACCTTAATCACGTGGTATAAATGTGTATGAGCAATTCAAAAAGGTAAAATAAAGATGTAATCAACAAATTAATTTTTTCAAGAACACAAGAGATAAAACAATGTAATATTTTTATTGAACCAACAATCTAAATCAAAAACCTATTGGAGATCACTAAAATGCTTCATCGCAGTTGTATCATCCATGAGAACTTTTTTTCGTTCACGAACAAAACGACCTTTGTAGTCAACACGAGGAGATGTGAGACCATGTCGAACATGATATGGTTCATATGGATCATTCGGGTAATGTTTTCGACGAAGCCAATATGGTGTTACAAGTTTATCCAACATCATACATTCTTCTTTTGTGCAAGTTTCAAAATAATCTGATGTTTCTTGAAAAATTTCATTTTTAACATATCGAAGCTTGTTTCTTCCAGGATGGGGACGAATCCACATGCCTAAAAAAATTGATTTATTAGCAGCGGTCAAAAAAATGTATACAATAAACAAACCATTATTAAGCCGCTTAAATCTATCTAAAAGATCTTGAGCAGGACGTTTACGACCATGTGCAGGATCAAAGCGAATATGATGTTCCCAATGTGGAATATTTGCAATTCCTCGAGTTATTGATAAAATAGAAGATGAAGCTTTTGATGTTAACGGTTTAGCGGTAATAGAAAATAACATAATAACAATAAAATATTGACATTAATATAATGTTCAATGATTAAATTCAATTTCGTTAAAATCCTGAACACGAAACGAACGTGGCACTGGCGAAAAGCGAATAATAAAATACAAATTTTGTTGTTTACTTTTTTTGAAGAAAAAGCAATTCAATCCACTTTAAAAAAGCTTTGTTTTTTAAATGCAAAAAGAAGATTGTTCAAATTGGTTATTTAATTTATTAAGAAACGTTTTACACAAATTAAAAAATCAACAAAAATGTATAACAATTTGTATTCTTTTAAAAAAAGGAAGACTAAAGCGAATTATCGTTTAATAAAAACTCCTTGAATAAAAGCTCGATCAACTTTCATTTGCATTTGACGATTTTCTGTATATGTATGGTAATAGAGGCATGATTTAATATCAAATCCAGCTTCTTCAAATAAGCTTATGACTTCACCTAAAATGCCAATATTAAAGAATAAATACTACAAAAAATAATTAAAGCTTACTTCGATGAAAATAATATGCAAGAGTCCAATCTGCTCGTTTATAAAATCGATCAAGTATCTTATTTTCAGGTTTAAAACGCATCATTGCATGATCATAAGCTGCATAATCTCTAAATACTACAGTACCACCAGGCTTTATTAATGAAGCTAAATTTTTTATTGCTTGAAGTTGTTTTTGTGGATGAATAGCTGATACAACAAATATAAGAGTAGCAAAGTCAATGCTACCTAGTTCAAATGGAATTTGTTCCGAGACAGTTAAATCAACCACTGCAGTTTTTACTAAAATATGTTTTATAAATATAATGTATTTACAGTAGAGAAAAAAACAAACCCTTTAAATTTTTAGTTGCAGCTCTTTCTTCCAGTAAACGAACAGCATTTTTAGAAAAATCAAAACCATAAAATTCCCAATTAGGATACCATTCACTTAAAGGAAATAACATATTTCCAACACCACATCCTGCTTCAAGATATTTGATAGGAGCCTAAAACAACGCAGTTACTGTAAATTCTAAAATATATAAAAACTTACTGTAAAGTCAATATGCGAACAAACTTCTTCCAACTCTTCCTTTGCCCAATGCCGATCTTTAAAAAATTTATCATTATTTCTGTTATAAAATTTATCCCAATTCTTTTGCGCTTCACGTTCGAGCTTTTCATTCCAGGCTTGATTTAAACATGGTTGTTTGCATAGACGTTCAAGTTCTTCATTACTTATTTCAATACCATCTTCTGTAGCATAGCCACGTTTGGAGAAGAAGCTACTTCCAGCCTGATCTAATTGATCATTCATGATCTAAAATTTAAAAAGGGATTAATGATATACAGAATAAATGAAAGATAAAATTTGTTTGAGCTTTTTTTACAATTTTCCTTAAACTAATGTTGGCGTTTTGTCTTTTATGTTTAAAAAATCAAACATTATTCAAGTCAAAAAATCACAGACATGTTTTTGTTTCCTTGCTAGTGTTCATTACAAGAAATTCAGTTTCAATCATCTAATGAAATAAGAAAAATTCGGTCAAAGCACAAAAACGTGTTTTTCTATTTTGCTCATTATTTTCAATTTTCCTTTTTTTCTGTCAAAAGTAGTACCTTTATATTTGGTTGTTTTTTGGTTATTACCATGTCGTTGATTGAAAAGAATGCGCATCGCCGCTATAATCCTTTACTTGAGAGATGGGTAATTGTATGTCAAAATAGATTAAATAGACCTTGGAATGGTACGGTAGCTTCAACACCTACCCCCGTTGAAAAGAAGGCGGCAGCTGCCTCATCAAATTATCTTGGACCTGGAGCGCAACGAGCTAATGGCGAAAAAATGCCTAATTATACATCAACGTATATTTTTGAAAATGATTTTCCGGTATTTACTAAAAATGAAAATGGAGAAGGAAATAATCCGGAAATTGTTGATGAAGATGGTGATGGACTTTTTATGACACAAAAGGCATACGGTAAGTGCATAATTAATTAATAATTGAAATATAATTACTTTTTTACAGGTATTTCAAAAGTTGTTTGCTTTCATCCAGATCCTGATGAACGTCTTGCAACAATGAAAATTTCAGAAATTGAAACCGTGTTTAAAGCTTTAATAAAAGAAATGAGTGAATTGAAGGTCAAATACGACTGGGTTCAGGTACAGTAACTTTTAAAAAATAATTTCTAATGTTTCCTAAAGATTTTTGAAAACAGAGGTGCTATGGTTGGATGCTCTAATCCACATCCTCATTGTCAAATTTGGGCATCGAATTTTGTTCCATCTACGCCATCCAAGAAAGTTGAAACTCAGAAGGTTTGTATTTTTTTCTTTTTTTAAATAATACAAAAATGATACCTTTTTTAGAAATATTTTGAAAAGCATAAAAAGCAATTACTTTTGGATTATCTTAGCAAAGAAAAGGTCAAAAAGGAACGAATTGTATTTTCAAATGAACATTGGACCGTACTTGTTCCATATTGGGCATATTGGCCTTTTGAAGTTATGGTTATTCCTCATCGTCATATTGTTTATCTTGATGATTTAACACCTGTATGTTTTTACAAATTTATTCAACTACAGTAACCCATATGAATTAATTTAGGAAGAAGTCACATCCCTATCAGAAGTTACAAAAATTCTTTCAATCAAATATGACAACATTTTTAAATGTGATTTTCCATATGTTTTGGGATGGTACAGTGCACCAAGTGGAAAACATTTGAATGAAGATCATCAATATTGGCAACTACATGCTCATTACATGCCACCATTAGTTCGATCAGCAACAGTTCGAAAGTATTTGGCTGGCTACGAAACAATGGCTGAGGAACAAAGAGATTTTACTCCCGAACAGGTCAATATTACTTTTTTTCAAAAAAGGATTTTTTACTTAAAACTGCGTTTTTTAGGCTGCTCAAACTCTTCGCGATCAAAGCTCTGTTCATTACACAGAGTCAAATGCAAATACATTATGAGTCATTTTTTTTGTTCGTAGTTTTTTTTCGTTTAGTTTTTTATTTTTTTGTTATGTTAAATCTGTTCCATTATAATTTGATTTTAGCTTTGAAATAATAAAGTTTGCTGTTTCAAAAAAGTTTAATTTAATTTTGAATTTTTGGATGTTTTTGTTGATGTTTTTATCCCATCCCGGAGTTCATGATGTTTCATGAGACATATCACATTTGCTTACATCAGCCACAAATTTCTATTTTTCACTTTTATCAGTTTAAATCTTTTTTAAGCATTAGAAACTTAAAGAAATTTTATTCCCTGAAGATAAATAAATCACCAAGTGTGCCATTATCCCTCCTTGAAAATCTGGTCGTTTAGTAGTTGTCCAATGTATTTTTTTTGCAAAATGCATCAGCATTTTTTAGGAGAAAAAATTCTTATTTTTTGCATGAATACTCATTTCCTCCATCAAAGGTGTCATTGTTTTCGGGCGCAAGGTTTTTTCCAGAAAAAAATCTTTGTTGTTTTTTTCCTTCCGTTTTTTCCCAATTTGAAAGCTTTCACACTTACTCACACAGTTTTCAAAATAGTTCAATTGTTTATTCACCTCTTTTTTTTCTCTTATTTTTATTCATCTTTACTGTTGTTGTAGCTTTAGGGCAAGAACCATACTATTTTTTCACCCCATTTTTTTTGATTGCTTTCTTTTTCTTTTCTTTTTTTTCAAGTAGTTTTCGGCACATCCATAATTGCTCCTTTTTTCCTACAAATGTGGCAAAAGGCCACACACTCTGGTCATACGATGTAAAAATGAAAGAAACTAATTTTCATTTTGGCACACGAGTGAAAAAAAAAGCCATAAAGGTCTCAGGATGTTTATGTTGTTGACGACGACCTGGTCATGGCTTGATTTTCAGTCATGTGTGTTCCGCGCGGTCATCAACAACAAACATCGCAACTGCTGCAGCATCGGAAACAAAAAAAGAATAGAGCCATCTTTACTCATCATCACCATCGTTCCGAGCCACTGACTCATCGTAATGAGTTCATCTTCCCGTGCCAAAATTTATTCATATTCATATTGATCATATTATTATTATTCTTTTAATGTTGAAACATTTTTTTTACCTGTTTTTTGTTTCATTGCTTAAACTATGGAACATTGTTATCTTTTTTTTCTTTCTTTGTGATCGTTGGACTTATTTTTTCTTTGTCTTCGTTTTGTTAGATAAAAAAGAATCGTCCCATTCAATTATCCTAAAAAAACTTTTTAGTGTTTACACAACCAAAATGATTTAGCCTTTCCACTTTTGGTCAGTCTTTTTTGGCATATGAAATTTTTTCTTCGAGATGCTTTTCTCATCTTTGTTGATGTGTTTATTGACTATTTAAGCTCCGTTAACAAGGAATTTCCTAAAAATATGTATATTCTGCTGTTTTATCCTTTGTTGTTTTTTTCCCATTTTTTTCTTTTTCAAGTTTCAAACGTAATTTGCAAAGATGTTGTTGCTCATTTCTTTCTTTCTTTTTCCCGTTATCCATAAAGCCTGTCACACGGGAGTGCCGAAGTTAACGCTTTTTTTAAGAAGGCAGAACTCATCAAAGCTCTTCATTTGTCGTACATCCTGCAAACAAAAAAAACGGGCATTAACATCGAAGAGCCAAAAACTTTCTTTTTCTTTCCTTTTCTTATTCTTCCTTTTACAACAACAAATAGATTCATAAAAACATTTTTTTCGTCGCCTTTCAATTGTTGCGGTCATTTTTTAACGTACAAAAGCAATAGGAAAAATAAAAAAGAATGTTAGAAAAAAATATCCTCAAATGATCATGAAATTTGACAATTTTCATTCAGGCGATCATTGTCAGCTTTCCGGTTTACTCAAAATATATTTTTTTTTGGGATCGAAAAGTGAGGTTATATTGCGCGATCTCTCTCTCTTTGTTGCTTGACTCTTATTTTTTGAAATGCGATAAATAATCTAAATTGAATTTTTACCTGCAAAAAAAGAACTTGATTGCTTTAAATATGTTTTTGAAAAAAAATTTTTTTCTTTATTAAATGTCATTTTCAGTATTTGTTTTTTTTATTTCTCTTCAAATAATATGAATTTATTTTTTGGCATTTGACACATTTTTAAGTACTTTTATAGAATAATAAAGTAGGCAGATGTTTGTTGTTCGTTTACGATTATTAACTTATTTTTTTATTTTGTTTTATGTTTTTTTTACGTGCAAAAGTTTCTACTTTTTTCCCAAAAACCCTTTTTTTATTTAAATGCCGAAAAAAACTATTTAAAAAAATTTGTTTTTAGTTTGGTAAAAATGGTGTACGGTTGCGGCAACAATGTTGTCAAATTTACCGTTGTTGTAATTAATTTTTTCTTATTCTTTTTTGGAAGTTTGATATTTGGTTTTTCATTATGGGCAAATTTGGATAAAAATTTTGCATTACATTTGGGGGAATTTGCTAAGCAAGTCCATGTGAACGAAGAATTTATTGATGATTTAGCAAAATATCAAGCATCGTTATGGGTTTTAGTTGCCGTTGGAGCTTTACTTCTTATTATTGGATTTTTGGGATGTTGTGGTGCAGCATCTGAAGCAACGCCATTGTTGGTTGTTGTAAGTTTTAAAATTACTGTAGCAACATCATAATAATAATGTAATCCTCTTTAGCATTTCCTTATCATTGTTGTATTAGCATTTATTCAAATTCTTGCACTCGGATATTTGCTTGTCAATAGGGCTGAACTTTTAGCAAATCTAAAAGGGGTCATGGAAAAATCGGCTACAACTGTGGATGGACGTATGAATCTTCTTCCAATTCAAAAAGTTTTGAATTGCTGTGGTGCAACTGCTGATACAATGGATGTTTACATTCAAGAAGGCCGATGTGCTGGTGTACTTCAACATGCTGTAATCAATAAAAAACACTTTTCGAATCCCATTAATCTATAACATTTTTTAGCCTGATTGTTATTCAGTTATTTCTGAAAAGCTTGAAAATGCTGGCGAAAAAGTATTTGCAATTGGAATTCTTTGTTTAATTGTTGAATTTGTTTCCCTTATTTTCACATGCGTTCTTTTCCGGGCAATTCGAGAACGTGAAAATCGATATGTTCCTGCATACTAAATTAATATTTCACTCCAAAATTAAGAAAAAAAATTATTTCACTGAAATCAGAATGCTTTCCTGATATCATTTTTTTGTGAAAAGAAACAAAACTTTATTTTTGTTAAAAATATTTATTTTTTTACAACGATTTGTATTATTACGGTAGACAGTATAACGCACTTATTTATTTTTTTAAAAAATACTTATAAAATATCATTATAATTAACTAATTAATTTTATGAGATCATGTTATTTATGATACAGCTTAATTATTATAATTTCGATGTTAAAAAAACGAATTTTTTAAAAATGTTATTGTTTAAAGCAATGTGCAAATAATTAATATTTGTGAGGATCATAAAGATTTTTCAAAATGACAAATTTTTTTCCTTAGTGTTTTTTTTTTATTTTCAACATGACCCGAAACATCTTTTTCCAAAAAATATACCAATGTACTGAAAAAGATTACACCCGTCAGAACAACCATTGCCATCAGCGCCAAAATGACTACACTAATGGTGTTGTTCACTGGAGTCGTATTCTTTTTCCTATGTTCTCTTTTTTTTATTTTTTTTTAAAAATGGCGATATTGTCGTGTCCTGTTTTTGCATTTACAAATTCATTTGCATAATTAAATATTAAAATTTTATTTAGAGTGATTACAACTATTTTTAGATGACAACAAGGAATAAATGTTTATCTTTTAAAGATAAACATTTATCTTTTGTCGTCTCTCAATCTGATAGCCAATTTATCAATCTAAATTTAAATCAAAGTCAAACAGGCACAATTGATTTTTCTGCCACATCAAAAAGCATTTCAAATAATCCCACAAAAATTCATGATTATCGTAAGATGAATTCTATAGTCTTAATTTAAAATACAATTTGTTTCAAGTCAGTACAATAAAAACGTTGGTAAAAAACAAATTAAAGAAAGAAGTTAAACCTTTAAAAAGGTGATCATTTTTAGTTTTTTGTGGTTTTAAATGTTTAAAAAGTACTGTAGAAACTCCAAAAGTATCAGATTTTGAAATTTCACAATCAAATCATAATTTCAATTCATTCAACAACAAATCAAAAAAAGATTTATATTCAAATTTATTGAATGGTGATCAGGAATCAATCAAAGGGAAAAAAGATTAAGTTAAAACAACCATCTCCCTTGCTGCTTATGAAAATTCTGTAGAAGCAGCTGGTTTCGACTTTATTGATGCTGATGAAAAAGAATGCGACAATAGCACCAAAAATAAAAGTCAAACATCTGTTGGAAAAACATGGAAAGATGCCGAATTGATATTTTCTGATTATAAAACACTTGAACAAGTAAAATTTTATTACAAGTTTCCAGAGGTTTCCGTTAATTTTAAACGTTTAGAACAATTACGAAATTCCAAGACAACAAAATGACGGTGATAAAGCTGCTAAACCAGAAATTATGCAATTTAAAGCATCCCAAACATTACTCAATCCCAATGACTCGGGAAAAGAAACTTTGCTATTGTGATTATTTTTTTCCCACATAATGTTTTTATAGATCTCGTTTTACCAAAACCAAAAATAGGATATTGATTAATTACTTTATTTTTACAAATTTGCCAAAAAAAGAATTTATATATTTTTGAGTTCTTGATATCTGGTTTATATTTAAATTTGTAGAAAAACTTCATCATCTGTTGAAGAAGGTCAAACTCCACAAAAATCATCATCCAGAAAAAGAAAAGCAAAGAATAGAGATGGTAATTTTAACAAAATATAATAAATATAAATATCTATCATTATTTTAGAAGTGTATAATCCAACTCCGAAACGGTTCACAAAAGATCTCGTTGCTCTTCGGAGTGAAAATATAATTTTTCCTCATTTGGAGCCACATCTTAAAGTAAGAATTCTGTTTTTCATTTATACATTTACATTATATACATTATAAACATTATTTTAGAATCTTGGAATTTTGGATGAGAATATGAAATGGTTGAAGAATAAAATTGGAGTACTCACCATATCACATCTGGATGAAATCATATCAGCAACCACTGAACATTGTATTATTACGGTAGACAGTATAAACGCACTTATTTATTTTTATAAAAAATACTTATAAAATATCATTATAATTAATTAATTAATTTTATGAGATCATGTTATTTATGATACAAAGTAATTATTGAAATTTCGATGTTAAAAAACTAATTTTTTAAAAATGTTAAAAACAAATTTTTTAAAAATGTTATTGTTTAAAGCAATGTGCAAATAATTAATACTTGTGAGGATCATAAAGATTTTTCAAAGTGATAAATTTTTTTTCTTAGTGTTTTTTTTATACGACTTCTTTCAACATTGGCGTGCTTGATTCTGTTTTAATAGGTTTTGAATTTTGAGTTAAAATTTTGCGTTTTCGAATACTTTTTTGTTCATTTTCATGCTGTTGTTGTTGTGCATCGGGTTCTTCAGTTCTAAAAAAAATTCGTTCTTTTTTGATACTCTTCCATTAATGTAACAACTTACACAATAACTCTTGCTCGAGGTCCTAAACGTTTTACTCCGGTATTTTCGGAGAATCCTGGGCGACGTTCTGATTCTGCGACTTTCATAAAGTTGTCGACCTAAAATCATTCAAAATGTGACCTTTTATTTTCAATAAAAAAGCAAATAGGAACCCTAATAAAGCAGCAAAGAAAAAGCAAGTAAATATTTTTTATTTAAAAAAAGCAAAAAGGCAAAGCTTAAAAAGCTGGTGCATATTTTTTTGCTTACTTTTTCTTTGACCGCGTTTCAAAGCAAAAGCAACTTGCGCCTAAAAATAGAAAGAACTTTAGCGCTTATTGCTCCTCAAAATAGAATTATAAATTATGACAAGAAAACAGAATATTCTTTAAATGCAAATGTATAACCAGAAATTGAATTAAATTTATATGAAGTAAGTTAAAAAAGGAGAGGAAACTTACAATAATAGTAATGGGGAGTGCCAAAACTAATACGCCACAGGCGATTGCTCCAGTTGCAACCAATTTTCCAGCTATAAAAGAAAAGGGAAATTATAAAAGAGAATTAAAAGAATCAGGGGTTAAAATAATAAAAGAATACAAAAAATTGTTTTTTAAAAAAACTTAGAATTGTCTACCTTCAATATTTTTTGTACTAAATTTTACTTTTTATTTTGAAGTCACCAAAATACACTTCATTGCCTGACAAAAAAAGTAATTTTAAAATACACTTTTTTGCAAAGCAATGATTTTTTTTATCTTAAAATATTTTTAATAAGAAGTGGTTCCAACTACACATTAAAACAGGATCAGACAATTACTTTTTACATTTAAAACATTAAAAAAATTAAAAATGTGCCTTTTAGTCAAACATTTTGAATTTTTTAGGATAATATTTTCAAGGCACAGTACGTTCGAGGCGGATTAGCATTTTACAAACTTTTGCTTCCCATTTGGTCGTTTCTTTATTTCATGACATTCTGTTAATTTCTACAGTTTGTCAACATGCTTAACCAACATGTGTACGAGGGATTTTGCGATATTTTAAGTTGGAGCGACTTGCCAGACCGTTGAAGCCCAAATGCTAAACCTTTGCCAAAAAACCGCTTCATTGGGCTGGCAAACCGCTCCAACTTAAAATATCGCAAAATCCCTCGTACACATGTTGGTTAAGCATGTTGACAAACTGTAGAAATAAACAGAATGTCATGAAATGAAGAAACGACCAAAGGGGAAGCAAAAGTTTGTTACAAATTTACATTTTTGCGAACGTGCTGTGAAGGATTTAAGAGACAAAACACTTACCAACTGTAACAGGTGTTAAATCACCGTAGCCTAAATGATGATATTGAATTTTTTCATTGTCAATAAAATGCATAATAAGACTTTTAAAAATACTTACCAACGGTTGTCATTGTTACACTAAAAAAATGTTTTTTGATATCACTTTTTTACAAAAACTAGTATAAATTTTAATACTTACATGCACCACCAACATGCAGCTGGAATTGAATGAAAACCTGTTTTCGGGTCATCTTTTTCCAAAAAATATACCAATGTACTGAAAAATATTACACCAGTCATTACAACCATTGCCATCATCCCGAGTTGCCGAAAGCTTGCATGTAAAGTTTTACCAAACATTTGAAGGCCACTACTGTATCGACCAAGTTTTAACACACGAATAACACGCAATACACGTAAAATCCGAATAACCAAAAATGCACCCTAAATTTTTAAATTAGATTATGAGACACGCTAACCATAGACCACTCCAACAGACGCCGGAGATAAGACCCCATATTTAGCCCATAAACTCGTATAGTATAAGGTATAATTGTAGCTGCGGAATCCTCAAACTGGGACTTTATCAGGGACTCAAAGTTACTGCAATACAGTAATCCACACCATGGACCCAAGCTCATAATTTGCATATTCTGAAAATTTTAGAAACCAGAACTTTACAAATGTTTCAGATTCGGATTCAGCATGTTCGAAAACCCATAAATCCAGGAAACAAGGCCAAGAAATCACAAGCTTTTAAAAATTTGCACAAAAGTTAGAAAAATACCTGCTGTAAAATAATGAACACGCTTTCAAAAAAATTTGAATACGATATATTTTGAAGCAACTAGTGTTTGAAGGTTGTTAAATACTTAATTAATCATATTCGAGAGGAAAATATGCAAAAACATGCAATGGCACTAATTTTTCATCAAGGTGAAATTACGATATTTAGTGTGAATCAACATTTTTCATATGTCGGTGCAGCTTTGCCGAATTCGTTTTAGGGAATCCACATGCCCGTTTTGTGTTCTTGCTATAATTACTAAGTCACCATGACATAATCAAGAATATTTAACAACCTCCAAACACTAGTTGCTTCAAAATATATCGTATTCAAATTTTTTTGAAAGCGTGTTCATTATTTTACAGCAGGTATTTTTCTAACTTTTGTGCAAATTTTTAAAAGCTTGTGATTTCTTGGCCTTGTTTCCTGGATTTATGGGTTTTCGAACATGCTGAATCCGAATCTGAAACATTTGTAAAGTTCTGGTTTCTAAAATTTTCAGAATATGCAAATTAGGAGTTTGGGTTCACATTGTGGATTACTGTATTGCAGTAACTTTGAGTCCCTGATAAAGTCCCAGTTTGAGGATTCCGCAGCTACAATTATACCTTATACTATACGAGTTTATGGGTAAAATATGAAGCCCCAACCGCGGCGTTTGTTGAGTTTACGGTAAGAAAAGTGCTTTTTTAAAACCTTTAAATCTTGAAGCTGTTCGGTATCAATTCCGACAATCTTCAATCCCATTTCAATCATAAAAGGCAAAATAGCAAGTAAATCAATAATATTTAACAATTGTCGAAATGTTCCCCATCGATCAGGTGTGACAAGCATTTTTGAAAAATATTCAAGTGAAAACCAAACAATACAAACATATTCAACTTGAACAAGGATTGGATGGGGTTCACGTTCTAGGGTAACATTTGAGGAAACTAAATTTAAAATTTTATAAATTTGCACAACTATGAAATGAAAAATGTTACGTTTTGATTTTTTTGCTGGAACTTGAAAATTTTCTATTGAACCCAAAACTAATCCTGAGATTGATATGAGAACAAATAAGACAGAGAGAATTGCAAAAATTTGAGCATAAATTGAACTTGCCGGCTCTTCAATGACTTTCCAAACAAATCGCCGAAATTCACCAAATTTTAAATTTTTGAAATAATCAATATTTTCAGTACTTGCTTCAGAAGCCTTCTCACATTCATCTTCATCTTCACTGTCCATGCAACACCAAGGGCAAAGATATGGTGATGGATCAATTTCCCAATATTTAAATTCTTCAATAATGTCTTGAGGGCATGTTTCTGGGGGATGATGAATACGACCTAATAAATAAAATTGAAAAACTGAATAAAATAGTAAAGGTTGTCGTTCAAAAAAGTATTCATTTGTTTCTTGAAAATATGCATCAACATAGGGGAGCCTTTTTTCATGAGGTAAATTTGCAAGAGAACTTAAAAGCCCTAAAAATGTATAGGATACGGTTGTTAAAAGACCCAGGAAACAGAATTAAAAGAAAATTAATAATTACCTTGGTTACGAAGAATTAATGTATCAGTACGATAAACAAAACGAACTCCACCAACATTCACAATAAAAAGATGTTCACTCTCTTTTAGCTTTGGAATTATTATACCCTAAAGAGCCAGGGATTACTGTAGAATTTTAAAAACAGGTAAGGGCATACCATTTTTTTGTCATCAGAAGCTTCAATACATGACCCTGGGTCAAGTGGGGGTGTAAAGGGCATCCCATTAAGAGGCTCTTCAATATCCAATGATGCTCGATTTAAAGTTGAAAGCGCGTATTCACTCCTGAAGTTTTGAAAAAAGGTGTTAGAAAAAAAGCTGCAAAATTTTAAAAATTTTAATTTTAAATACTTTATTTGATTTAAATAATTGGCTATCCTTGTTGTTGTAAAATGCCGATTTCTACTTCTATTTGCATGTCTATTAATGCGGTGAATACCGTGAGATGTTGTGGCCATAATGGTACCTTGCAAAACCGCTGTATTCATTATTACTTTTTTTTCTTATTACCAAAGAATAATAATGTGTTTTTTTTCAGAAAAAAAATTGTGGAAGAGAAAGAAAAATGGAAAACAAATAATTGTATAATTATGTTGATGAAGAAAGCAGATGCTTGACTGATAATTGATGACGATGACGCTTAGCCAGTAAAATATATCCAACAGAAAAAAAAACCAAATGTTTCTCCTTTCCTTTTGATGAGCTATTTTTCGAGGGCAGTTTGAATATAGAAAGAAAGAGGGAGAAAAAACCAGCTCTGCAATATAGTGGGAGCTCAGAAAAAAGCCGTCTTTTTTTTAATGTCGTGTGATGCCAGTTAAAAAAATTTATTTCACATAGAAAAGGTGTGCGCAAATTAAATTCGGGACATTGCCAAACACCGCGCACCAAATAAGAAAAGAAACTCAGACTCACGCAGATGGCATTTTTTTTGCCTTGCTTTTTCTTTTCTTCTTTTTTACGCTGTTATTTCTTCTTCTTTTTGTTGTTACTTTACTACTACTACTAATACTATTACTTTGTAGCATTTGCAATCACAAAAAGCGATCTTTTAAAGGGTATTCCGTTTTAGCTTGCTTTAAACGAGTATAAAACTGACCAAAATTTGTAGAGATTTTTAATAGTTGTAAGCCTTTCTGCGTTGTTTTCACTTTTTTCTACATTTATTTTGAAAAAACACAGCCAAAGTAAAATACTCTTGTTTTTCTATTTTACCTAATTAAAAAGGAAAATCTTAAGAACTTTTGGTTTCCATGCGCAACACTCATTCATTTACTTCCCTCCTTCCTTCTTTCTTTCCTACTTCGTTTTTTTCATTCTTAAAAGACTTTTTTCTTACACTTTTAACGTTTTTAACTAAACAAAAGTAAGTAATACTTGGGGAAATAAAAAAAACAACAATCTGGATTTTTTCTTTGTTGATTATAAAAAAGGGGATTACATCCTTGAAAAGTAATAAATTTTATGTGGTAATAAAATTATAAAGAGGAGAGCCCTTTTTTGGTGTGGTTAATTCTATGAATCTTTTTTTCGAACGGCATTTCAACAGGTCAACAAAAGATAGATGAACAATCATTTAAAGGAAACAAAAAATGAACGAAATCAAAACTGTGAAACAAAAAATGGAAATATGTAAAATTGGATGCTTTAAAATTTAAGAATACAAAATGGATTGCAAATTTTTTTGAATTGTTTTTGGGGAAGCGTTGTTAGGTGAAAATCATGTTGTTCAGACATTGAATAGATACATCTGAATACATGATTTTACATCAATTTTTTATTTCAAAAATTTTTTTAAAAATAGCATAAAATAAAAAATAAAAAAAGCTGTTTTTAGACAGCCTGAAATTACTTTTTTATGGTTAATGTTTTTTTATGTCTGCAGATTTTAGAAAAACCTGTCAAAGATTTTTAAGTTAATTTTTTTTGTAATAAAATTTGTAAAGTTGTATTTGTTGTGAACTTTAGTCTGAATTGATTTTACGAAAAATAGAAATTTTATTACTGCATGTTTTCTTCTCACCTGTCACATTTTGAATTTGAAACAAGAAGTTGAGTTTCACTTTGAGGATGACGTAATCGATGAAAAGAAAAAGAAGAATGAGGTGGAGCTGCTGCTGTTGCTGCTGGCGGATGATAACTGTTTTTGGATAAAATATCAGCAACTGAAAAAAAAGAAACCCCTTCTTTTAATTGATAAACCTTTTGATAAATTAGCAGCAAAAAAGAAAGCAAAAAAAAAGATTAAGAAAGGGGGAAAAGGGATGAAAAAAATAGCTAAAAAGCAAAAACATGCGTTTTCCCTCACGGCTATCATGACGTTGAGTTGATTTACTGCCAATTTGAGATAACATTTTTTTTCTTGATTTTTAAGTACAAAGTAAAATAAATAAATATAAATATATTAAAAGACGACAAAAAATAGTTGCAACAAAAGTTTCTTTCTGCCTTGAATGATGAAGAAGCAGAATAATAATAATATTATTATTTACTTTTGGCACCTTCCACAACCAAAAAAAATCTAAGATGAAAGCGTAATTTGATCAGGACTAAACGTATAAAAAATGTATTTCAAAGTGAAAGCTTTAAAATTATACTTTATCGACTTCGAAAAAAGGACATTAAAAATAGTACCACGTCAAGTTGCATGAAAACAAAAAATGGAACAGGTCTATTTTAAAGATCCATTGTTTTTAAAACAAGACAAGAAGAAGAAGCATCATTAATGCATTACTAAAAAAATTTTGGGGTTAAACTTATTTTTTCTTCTTTAATGGAATGTGTCTAAATATCTTAAGATCAATTCTAGGTATATAAAATATTAAAAACAAAAAGGAAAAGCCATAGAAATTGGTTTTTTTTAAATAAAAGGAAGAAGACGATAAAAGATAAAACCACAAAAAAATAATAGCTTTCTTATTCGTTTTTTTATTAAAGAAAAGCTCATTCTCCATGGTTTCAAATTAAAAACCCTTTTTTGCCGAAATCACGTTGTTAAAAAATGGGCCTATCATGTTTTCATATATGAAACAAAAGTATTTCAAATTTTCATTGAATTGGTCAAAACCAATTCCTTAGTTACAGCTTCTCGTTACCAAACATAAACCAAAAAATACAACTTTTAAAGTTTTTAATATTTTGTTATAAAAAGAAAATCCTAACAACAATGTTTTTTTTCAAAAACAATATTTTAATGCAAATACATAAATATCTTTTTCGATATCTATGGTTTTTTGGGATAGGTATTATTATTCTTGAGCTATATTTCATGCAAAACAAACCTCAAATTTTGTTTCCTTTGTTTTAAGCCGCCAATGATATGGCTTTTCAGAAAATGTTCTTTTTTGAATTATGGACATTTTGAATAAATTTGCATCTGCAAAAATTGTAAAAACAATATTTAAAAAAAATTTCAATCTCATAGAATTTTTAAAATTTATTTGACATCGAAATTACATATCAAAGGAAAAAACTTGCAAGATTACGGTATTCACTCAAAAGAAAGCAATTTCAAATAAATGGCACGTTGAACACGAACATCTAAGGCGGAGTCATATCCTAAATGAGACGCTTTTTTTAGAAATGTGACGGTGATTTATTTGGAAAAAAGCAGTTAAAGATTGTAAAAAATGGCTTCTCAAAAAGCTTTTGAAAGAGGTAAAAAAACTCTTTTTTAAGAAATTGCGTTTTCAAATGCTTTGGCAGTTTTTTGTGTGGTGCAAGCTTTCTTTTTCTTTTTAAAAAACACCTATTTGATTCGCAGTTCTTAATAAATTTATAACATATGTAAAAAATAAAATCTTGTTAAAGTATCTTGCTTTTAATATTGTTTGTGAGAAACAAGTGTACTGATTATATTGTTGAAAAAAAATTTCAACACAATTTGTTGTAAACTTTGATTTTATCGAGTTTAAAAATGGAAAATAAAAAGAAAAACATTTTTTAAATCATATTTTTAGAGTACTTCTTTTTAGATGTTTGTAGCCTTGAAAATTTTTTGGAATAGGTGTACGTTTTATTTTTTAGTATATGGTTTTTTAGAGAATCTTCTTTTTTTCGGGATAACCTACAGTAATTTTGGTATGAGAACACCACTGAAGAGCTTGACAATTGTTAAAAGTTTTGCTTTCTTTTTTTGATCGAATAATGTTTATCTTGATGTTGAAATGAAAGCAATGCTCTTCTTATCAAAAAAATTCAATCATGCCAGCGATGTACAAAAGTTTTTCAAAAAATTTCACACATTTTTTGATTTTTATAGAAGCTTAACATTAATCCTTTTTTCTTTTTAAAGTAATTTTTCATTGCAACAATGTTTTAGCAGTTATAACACGTGTTTTTAAAATTTCTGTTTTAAGAATATTATTTTTCTGATAACTTGCACAACAACAAAAAAAGATGCTGACGGTCAGTGTCGATAGTGTGAACACGTCTCACGTGCGCCGCGTGTCTCGCCAAATCAGCACTAACCATCGCAAGAAATTAAAATGGCAGGAAAAATAACTCTTTTATGTCTCAGTTCTATCCATCCGTCATCGTCTTCTTTCACTTCTTCCATGACCCACATAAGGATCAATCAGTAGCACCCGTAGAAGTAATAGTAATAGAAAAAGAAAAAGAAGAAGGAAAAGAAGAAGAGATGGGGGGAATGCGCGACGATTGCGCCGCACATATGCGTGGTCATTTTGGTTTCAGCCTGGAGCTCTGAATTTCTTCTTCTTCTTTTTCTTTCATCAATAGTTTAGTTCTTCTTTGCAATATCTTCTTCTTCTCTCTTTTTGTGCTTTCGTATCTCTGCAATTTTTGTTTTTTCTTTTTTCCATTTAATCGAACGCCATTAGTTTTAATATGAAGAAGACAATAGGCATTCTGGCAAAAGACTGCGTGCCCCAAGGTTACTCTTCTAATATTTCGTTTTAAGTATTGTTTTTTATGATCCTATTTTCAGCAGCATTTTCTTTCATAATATAATTTTGTTTTAAATTTTCTAATCCATGAATGATTTTCCAATCCCTATCATGGTGTATTTTTTTAATTTTAAAACAACGTAAGGCTCTCTCACCACGAAAAAAATCTTCAGCTTTGCGCGATAATGAAGAAGAAAAAAGTTGTTACATTATTCTCCAAAAAACTTTTTAAACTTTTATTTTTTTAATTAACAAATTAATCAATTTAAAAGTTTATAGGTTTATGTACAATACTCAAACGGATGCTTGTGCCTTCATTATCATACATTTATTTTGCGTTGGTGTTTTTTATTTGTTCAGGTGTATTTGGGCATAAAAGTTTTTCATCTTTACCTGTTGAAGATGCCTTTATTCCTCATGCCTTTATACAAACCGGTGAAGAACTTCATTATTTTACGGATATTGATGATCAGGAAATAGTTTTTACAACATTCGCACCTGAACATACCGAAAAGTAAGAATGAGATTTATGCAAACATATTTTAAAATTTATGCAAATTTTAAAAATTTAGACCTGAATACAATCTTCTCACTGAAAAAGATGTTAAACTTGAACCAGAAGAAATTAATTTTGAACAGACAACTGTTGGTGTTCCATTAAAGCATCATGTAACAATTACAAATCGAATGAAAAAAGATCTTTACTTTTTGGCTATTGGATCAACTTCAATAAGCTTTCATTCATCTTTTCCAAAAGATGCATTATTACCTGAGCATGCATCAACCACCGTTACAATATTCTTCCTACCACCTGATATTGGAGAATTTGAAAATAAGCTTACAATAATAACTTCAAATGGTGTTATTCATTATCCGGTGAAAGGAATTGCAACAGAAAGTCCATATCGAATTCAAGCAATATCAGGTGTTAAACTTCCTGTAAATGGAACTTTTATATCTCCAATTAAAATTCATAATCCTCATTCAACAACTTTAACTGTGAATGAAGCAGCTTCAAGTAGTACACGAGTACACTTTGAAATTTCTGAACTTGAAGAATTGCGTGATGATACATATTGGGAGATTGCACCATATCAAACTCGAACAATTGGGTATGCAAGAATTATTGGAACTGAAGAAACTAACACAACATCATACATAAGTTTAAAGTTAAAGCTTAAAGAATCTCCACAAGCTTCTGAAGCTTTAAATATCAATCGACGACAACCTCCTCCTCCAAGTTTATTATTTATTCCAATTGATTTTAAAATTCTCCGACATCGTTCAATTTATTCTGTTAAAAATAATTTTGAGTTTGGTTTAATTAAACTTGGAGAAAAATCTGAGCAACTTGTTGTTGATGTTTATAGTACTGTTGAAAAAAGTATCGACATTGAGGTAAACATTTTATTATTTTTAAAACATTATAAAAATTTCAATTTTTACAGTCAATTTATGTTGATAAAACTGATTTTACAAATGGAGTTTATTTTGAATTTGCTTCAAAGCCACCGATATCAGTAAAAGGTGGAACAACATATGGTCCTGGGCCTCCTGTATCATTGGCAAAAGTTAGTGTCGACAGTAATTACGTAATTCGACAAAATAATGACCAAACAAATTCCAATGAAGCTCAGCTTGTTCATATTCAAGGAAAAATCATTGCTGAAAGTCGCGGAGGAAATTATAATGTCTCAGTACCGTATAAAGCTTCAGTCTATACTGGAAGTTTATCTCATCAACTTGAAGATGTTGCATTTTATTATAAGCTTAAAACTCCTGTTTATCGAACTGTTTCATTTACAAATAATTTGCCATTTGGAGTTGTAATTTACAATATTTCAATGGCATCAAATGCAACAGGAATTTTTAAAGCAACTTTAATAACTCCAACAATTAAAATTGCCCCAAATGAGAAGAAAGAAATTTTAGTGCTGGAATATTTATCCCCTCAACCATTAACTTATACAACCGCCTTTACCCTTCACACAAATGTTTCAACATTTGAATATCCAATTATGATGTTTAATGGTGATGTAAAAGTTTCAATTCATGCACTTGAAAAAGATCAATTTGATTTTGGAGCTGTTGAACAGCATAAAGAAAGATCAATTCATGTAAGTTTTTTTAAAAAAAGTTATAATAAAAATTTTAAAATACTTATTTTAGTTCGCTGTAATCAATGAAAATCCAGTACAAATGACTCTAAAAAATTTACAACAACCATTATTCCCATTTTCAAAGCTTCAAATTTTGGGTATTGAAGCCGGAAATGGCACAAAATTAAGTACATTTGCGGAACATAAAAAATCTTTATGGAAATCTGGTAAAGATTTTGTTATTCCAAACAAAAGTTTTGCTGTTTTTAAATTTTCAATTATTGGCAATCCATTAATTGCTCGACAAACTCAAAATTTTATTATTCAAACAGAATTTTCTGAATATCAATTTCCGGTTACTTTTTCACTTACAAATTATTCCATTTATTCTGTACCAGATATCATTGATTTTGGAGAAGTTTTTCCAACAATGGTTTCAACAAAAGAAATTAGATTACTGAGTACATTCCCTGAAGAAATGCCAATCAATCGAATTTCTCTTCGAAATTCTGATTCAAGATTTCACTTTCAAAAAGTTGATCCAAAGCTTCAACCTCGAATAACTTCTGATAATATTTCAACAATTGCTACAATCTTGCTTAAGCCTGAAACTGCATCTGCAAATGAACAATATGTTGGAATGGTACTTACTTCACATGATGGCCAATGGTTTTCATATGCAATGAAATTTCCTGCAAACCTTGCTGAAATTGATAGCTATCTGTATCGTCGATTACGGAAACGATATAATTATATGGTTAGTCGAGGACAGCATATTATTAATACTTCTGTTATTATTGATACCCCAACAGTCAAAAATATGGAAATTCCTGCAAAAGCTGAACTGGTTTGGCCTAAACTCCTCAGTCATACTGTAGTACATTTTCCATTAACTGCAGTTGGAAATTTTACAATTTTAAATTTAACTTTAACCAATCCTTCATCTCGTCCAGTTGTTGTTCAATTACTTCCATTAGTTATTTATCCGGATGCAGAAAGTTTTTTGGAATTTTTTAAAGATGAATTCCCGGCTCCATTGGTTGAACCTGTAGAAACAAATGAAACTTTAATGTTTTCGTTGCGGGACACCGAACTCTTCACTTTAAAACCAAATAGTCCAGTGCCAAAACTGAGAGAAGAAGTTGAAAGAGTTGTTGGAAATACAATTCCGAGATTTACGCTTTCAATGGTTTTACAACCTAAAATGAAAACAAGAATTCGAATTGGTTTTTTGCCAACAGATTATAATTTACATTCTTCACTATTAATTATTCGAAATAATCTTACTGTAATCGAGCCTGTTGTATTATATGGACAAGGAGCAAGAATTGATGTTCAAGTTGAAAATAAGACAACAAAATCAGAGCCCTCCTTATTTGATATTCAACCTATCCATTTAAAGGATTGCTTCAATCCAAAAAGTAAGTTTTTTAACAAAAAGAAAAATAATTTTAGTCAGCCCATTTTTTAGGACAAATGCATAAATTATCAACAACTTTAACTGTAAAACGTCCCTTTGAAGTTGTAAATACTGGTGAAGTGGCTTTTACAGTCAGTAATCTGACCATAAATAATGTTCCATGTGAAAATCGTGGCTTTCATATTATTAATTGTCATCCATTCCATTTATCACCAGGAGATAACCATATTCTTGAAATTGCCTATACTCCAGACTTTTTAATGTCAATTAATGAAGCAAGTCTGCAGCTTTACATGCATATGAATGGAACCCCATGGGTATTTTATATAGGTGCAACAATTCCCCCGCAAATGCTTACAATGTGCCATTCAGCATTGCCTCGACCACCATTTGAAAATTTTATGTATTACTCTTGCATAATTGCCTTAATGTAAGTAACATTAAAAAAAGAAAAACAAAAAGTAAAATAAAAACTTTTAAGATTTTGTTTAATATGTGTCATGGCTTGTTCTTATTTGGAAGGAGATAGACTTATTAATTACACAATAAGACAAGATGTTTCATTAATTACCCGTCGAACTTGCTCTACCTCAGAGAATGGACAAATGGAACCACCTATTCAATCACAAAGTATGTTCAAAATCTATATTACGTTTATCTCTAACTCTTTAAAATTAATTAAGGTCGAAGACGTCCATCACATTACCGTAATCATGTTCAAGTTGGTCAGAATTCGATATTCATCGTTCGATGGTTTTGCTCAGCTGCAAATTTATTTCTTTGGCTTTTTTCATTTGTATGGATGGCAGTTCGAAGTGAACCAGAAGTTTCAGAAGCTACAAGAAAGAAGAAAGCTAAGAAGCAAAAACCCGTTGCTATGCCACCACTTCCTAAAGACACCACTCCTCTTCCATTAAAACAAAGAAACGAATTTTCAAATTCAAAAAGTGAAAATAATTTGTCGAATCCTGAAAAGCTCAAAAATACGGACAAAAATGTTTCAAAAGATATGGAATTACGTCTTCGAAAAGTTACCAATAAAATTGATGAAGAACGAAATAAGCATGAAACAACAAAGAATGGAAAAATTTCTCATCAAAAGAAACAAAAGAATAAATCACCGAAACCAAAAAAGCAAATTGAAAAAGTACCCTCGGATCCTGAGCCAGTTTCATCTGATAGTAAAGTGAAGAAAGATAAAGATTCTCTTGTTGCACTATCACCTGAACCAATTAATAATGCTGAAATTAATGATAAAACAGAATTACCAACACCACAAATAGATTCACTTTCTTTACCATCTGAAGAAAATGAACAAGAACAAATTGAAAAAGATGATGACGATAATTTAAGTGAAGATAGTGCAGAACCTGAATGGGCTGATGAGCATGTTGATGGAGATAATTATGATGCAGATTTTGCTGATATGGTACAAGCAACTGCCGAAACATTTTCTTCTCGAGCAGATACTCCTGCAAGTTCTTCATCACAGTCGTCTGCTCCGCCTCCGGCATCATCTCGAAATCAGCGTAAACCAGTGCGAAGAAGTGAAAGCGAATTAACGACAGATGAAACTGATACTTCACATGTCGGACCTGGGCGGGCTCGAAAATTCAAACCACCAAAGGAAAGAAAATCAAAGGTAATTCTTTTTAAACAATATAAGTTTTTTTCTTAACCAATGAATTTTATAGAATCATGAAACACAACGGATGATCGATTTAATGACAAAACGATACCGTGAACAACTTGAACAAGCTATGAAAAATAGAGAAGCAGAAAAAACAATTTATGATCATGCATACGGTAATCAAGACACCAATCTCAGTTGGCCTATGGCAATGATGGAACAACAAAATATGTATATGCAGCAAATGTATTATGCACAAAATATGCAACAATTTGGTTGGAATCCAATGAATTATCCATACGCACAAGTTGCACAACAACCACAACATCAACCTACAACAAGCAATGCCAGAAATGTTTATGGCTATTATGAACCATTCTTGGATCCACTTTACGAAAATCGTGAAACACGTGGTTCACCACCTGGATTCTCTTCTGATTCATCTTCACAACCATCATTTCAAAATAGCCAACAACTTGGCCCAATCGGTCCACCAGGTTCAAAACCCAAACCTATTTCAAAGCCAGTTTCTTCTATTTCTGATCCCCCGCCAGTTACAACCCAAAGTAACACTAATGTTTTCGCACCACTTTATCCTCCATCACAAAATGAACCAGCAGGTGCAACAGCCTCGTCTTCAGAAATTGGTGCTGGAAGCTCTCGACAATATAGCTTATTCAGCAATAATGATCCAATTTGGCAGCCATTACTTGAAGATGTTGAAACTCCAAAATTTTCTGGATGGCCTGAATTACACAAAAATCTTGATAATGACAATCCCGACAAACAACAATAATTTTCTTTTTTTTCATTATCGAATTTCTTGTATTTTGCCTTACAAAAAAATACAAAGTAAAAAAAGCCTCATCTTGCCTTCATTTATTTAAACTTAAAATTTTTGAAATAAAAGCCTCAAAAAAACACATAGAGATCATAAGAATCATTTTGGCATAAAAAAGAAAAATACATAAATCTCATAAATTTTGAACATCCGTATTAGGTTGTGGTTCGCTTTGAAGTCGATTTGCAGTACTACGAACCCAGGATGATATACTTGATTTAAAACGACTTCCTGTTTCTGACACATATCGACCGGTATTTGAAAGAGTTGATATCATTCGGCGTCCCTGTTCTGAGCTGTTTAAAGTATGTCCCATTCGAAGGAAGACATCATTTACACTTAACTGACCAGCAAAAGGATGACTAAAAATTGGGGGAAAATAAACAAACAATAATACATGAATGGAAGAAAACTTACGAAGGTTGAACAGATGCCATTCCAGGGTGTTCACCACAAGACCATACTCGATAATTATGCTTTGTTTTCCAGGCTTTGATAAATTCTTCGTTGTATTCTGGCATAGCTTCTGGACTTTCTGACTTTGCAACAGCAAGCATAGAAGTAAGATATTCATGATATTGTGAACGAACCCAATCATCACTGCCTTCCCATACTGTAACAATTATGAAATAAATTACAGTAAATTAAAGACAAAAAGGAAATCTTACAAGCAGGATCAACAGTCATTTCTCTCATTTTAAGCATAAAATCTGCAAATCTTAAATCTTGTGTTGTTAGCACCAATTGCCTTCGTAATTCTGGACTTAATATTTCAATTTGTCCTTCTCCCTTTTCATCAATAGTTACAATAACATCAACAATATTTCGTCGTGTTTTAAAAATAGCATTTGTAACTCCAATACAAAATGCCCGTGTTGTTTCTGATTGAATCATATCCAAATAGCTAATACTTAAATACGGATGAAAAAGAGATCCCTACAAAATTCAAACAAAATATATTTTGGCTAATGAAAAATAAAATCTTGCCTTTGTAAAAATACTCAATGGAAAACCGTAATCATCTGTGTTGAAAGACGATGGATTTTTGCATTCTAATTGTTGTTCATTGTATGTCTGAGCTTCTTCTCCCTTAAAAATGATAATTATAATTTTTAAAATTTATTTTATTAAAATAACAAACTTCTTCATATGAATTATTCAGTTCTGGTCCACCAATTATCATGTTATCCAAAAGCTGTTGAGTATCACTCAACAACTTTTTTTGCTTTTCATTTTTTGCATCTGCTTTTTCAACAACTGAAATAAAAATTAAACAGGAAAAATTTAGAGCTTTATGTAGGCATAAGTATACTTACCACTGTCATTTACTTCAACCGCAATATCTTCAACTTCCGCTTTGTCTGAAGTAGCAGGGAATCTTCGAACGCTATAAGCTGCAGCTTCATATAAACCTTCATCTAATAGAGAAGGAAAAAGTGAAGCTAATCCAATCATAATATCACCTAATAAATGTACTGGAAATACATCAAACATAACCCTTCTTTCAAGTAATAATAATTTAAATAAAATTAATGTTCGATGTTTGAAAGTATTGAATAATGGTTGAAGAGAAATTCCCATTGAAGCAGAATGCATATCAATAAATTCTGAATTGAAAAGATCACAAAGATTTGAATGCATTTGATGAAGAACTTCAACTTTTGAAAAATCTTTTTCATTAAAATATGATTGAGTAATAACTTCCAGCTTTGCTCGTAATGGTCCATAGAGAGGTACTTTTGATAAAACGCATACACTTTTCTGTACTGAACTTCTTGTAACATCTTTTTCTTTATTTAACAGATCCTAAAAAACAAGAATAGAAATTAATTTTGAATGTTTTGGAATTACTTTTGCAGATATTTGACGATAACATGATATACCAAAAACCGCTTGATTTGGTTTCTCGAGGGATGGTAACAGAAAATATATAACGTCTATAAATGGTATGAAAAATAGCAATTATTTAATATTCGTCCCGAAACCCTTTCACTCACCTTCATCAACATTGTGAACTCCGTCAGGCAATGCAAGGGAAGGAAGATACTGCCATGCTTCGGGAATGTCTTTATCAGAATCTGGTACAACATTATCTTTTAAGGGTGGATAACAAAATTCAACCTATATAAATTAATTTTCTTAATTAAAACTTAAACAATAATTAATTTTGTTTACCTGACATCCTCGCTTATGGTGAAATCCAACAACTACCACATGTAAAATTGGATGCATTTTGTTCTGATATGATATATAAATTAATTATATAAATTTTTCTCCAACTAACAAATCTTTAATACTAGACATTCGCGTTAAAACCACTTGTTAAGAAGTTAGTTGATAAATGAAGACAAGACAAAACCAGTATGATTCATAAAAATAAATGGTATTTTTAGGATTGAAACAAGTAGAAACAATTATATGTTTATAATTTTGATTAAATGCTTATCTTTTTTTGAAAATTTATAAAATCCATAATATTTTTTGTTACGTTGGTTAAAGAAAAGCAGAGAACAACAACATCAATAATAAATGTGCGAGCCTTTTTTTCAACCCAAGTATAAATATAAAAAAGGGATTAATGTAAGCTTCAGATTACTACTTTTAACGGTTTTTTTCTTTGAAAAGGTTTTCGAATATAGCATTTTGTTGCAATTTTCAAAGGATTGTTTTTATTTTAATTTGAATCAAGGATGTCTTGTATTTTTTAAATTTTTGCAACATTCTTTGAAACTTCCAAAATGTTTTATTTCCTTTTTGCATTTTTTCCCATGCTTCTTTCCTAGTTCCTTTTTTTTCATTAATATGCACCATATTTAACCATACATAATAAAATATAAAACATTTTGAGTACGCCACAGAAACATATATATATTAATCAATTTAAATATATAAAATATACATATAAAAGAAATCAAATTACAAACGTTTTTAAACAAATTTATCAAATTAGGAAAAGAAATAAATGGGTAAAATATTAAACAGTGTATTTTTGAGCAATAAAAATTAAAACCGCCGCTGACGTTTTGGTTGTCTTCGACGTCGTACCCGCTTGATTCTGTGTATGTAAATATATAAGTTTTTTTTCTGGTTATTTTGTATTTTTCTTTCTGTTTTTGGTTGTTAGCGGTTTCCTATTTTGGCATCTTTTTTCGTATCATCTCTGTTATACCTAAAACACTATAACAAAGTTTCTCCTGCATCAATAATTTCACTGTCATTTATTTTTGGGCCAAGGAAGAGATCTTTTGATGAAAGTTTTCCATCCAAGGATTCACTCACTGAAAAAATAAATATCCATTTAAAAAAGGTTTAAGCGATCTTCGAAAAGAAAAAAAGCAATTTAGTTAACATATAAATTCCTTATTTTAAATGAAGTCACTTAAATCTCAAGTTTTAAGATGCGTTTTCTTCAAAACTATTTTTTTAATTCAATTTGTCTTGAAATATTTCAAAGAAGGAAGAAGTGATACTGCTTACGACAAAAGAGAAAAAACAATTGGCAAGATTAATTTTTTTTGGGTAAACCATGGCAAAAAAATGTATGCTCTTGAAAAGATTCAATCATGCTTGCAAAAAAATGAAAAGAAGCAGAGCGAGACGCTTTTTCCTGTTCTTTGGCGGCGGCAGCGGCGACAACGCATCCTTGAAGCAAGCATCTATCTGCGTCATTCAAGTTAAATTTGATGCTCATCAAGCTTCTTTCATAGAAGTCTTGCTTTTCAGATGATATAAAAAAACTTTTCTTCGAAAAAAATATATTTGTAAATAACCTTTTTTACGGACTTTTTTAAAAAAACATTATTTTTAAAATGTGTTTTTTTCATTGTTTTTTCTTCTTCTCAATTTTTGAGTGGGGGAAATCCCATATGACTTCTTCCTTCCATTCTTCTTCTTGGGAGGTTAGAAAAAAAAGAAATAAGGAAAAGCTGCTGCTGCTGTTGCTTCAAATGGCATATATGTAAAGTGAACAAATTAAACACAACTTCCGGTTTTCTCTACATACACTTAGAATAAACTTTCACTGTCGCTTGCCTTTTTTTGTTTGATCATTTGAAACCAAACAAATATTAAAACAACCGAAAATGCGTCAGAATGCTTTGTTTTGTTTTTTATAATAAAAAAATGCTTTACAACCTTCAGAAAAGAAATTTTTTTGAGAAAAAGTATGCAAAATTTTGCAGCCATATATATACCGTATCTCATAGCATTATTTCTGCTCGATTTTCTATAAATAATGGATTTTCTCTTTTTTTAAAAAGTCAACAGAAAAAAATATAAAAAAAGTAGCGTGACATTTAACTTTTTTAGAAAAAAACCTCGAGGGTAAATTATTATTATAGCCTATCATTAGGGATGCCAAAGTCCATTGGGGAGAGTAATTATATGCTTTTAAAAAACTGTAAAATAAAGCAAAAAGAGAAAAGTAAAATAAATGCATACCAAGTTGATCAATTTTTGGTCCAAGAGATAAAGATAATCCAACTAATATTACAGATATTAATGTTAAAGAAATTGCAACAATTGTAACAACTTTTTTGATACGTTTTTGATTTTGTTCTTTTAGTTGCTGAATTTCAATATCTGACAATTCAATCATACGAGATTGCGACGTTGACATTATTTAAAAATAATATGTGGTGTTGTATGGTTTTTGATTTTCTAAAAAATATTTGGAAATATATTGTTTGAATTAAACAAAGAAAGCAATAGTAAAATAATACGGCGCAGAACTACAAAAAAAACTGAAAAAGAGATGAAAAATCCGTTAACTTTATTAATCATTTATAAATCTTCTTTTCTGATATTTGTTTAAAGAGAACTTGAGACATTTTTAAAAAATATTTATTCCTTAAAAGTAGCACATGATTGAAAAAAGAGTCAAAAATATAAAAAAAATTTTCTTGGCTTAAATGACTGAAAAAGAATAAATTAATTTGGCTTATATTCAAAAAAAGGAAGCTTGTTGAAAAAAAGATAAAAGAAAAAAAGGTTAACGATAATGAATGACAAAATGAAAATGCGACCTGAATTCAAGCAGTTGGTTGCCAGCATTTTTTTCAACAAGGATTTAAAAAATAAATGGCTTAAACCATCAATTGTCAGTTAGCGGCAATTTGTTTAAGGTGCATGTTGAAAAAAAAGGAAAAAAGAGTGACTTCATTAACCCATGCCAAAGTGATTTTTAAATCATTCAGGGATAAATTAATCTTTTATCAAAAGAAGACAAATTTCTTGTCTGTTCTAATAGTTCCTCAATAAGACATGTTTGTCAAGGATAGAAACAGAAATCAAACATTAATTTATAGCCAAAAAAGCAGAGGTCTTGTTTTAATATTATTTTGTTATTTCTAAAAGCAATTTAAAAAACAACCAAAAATTATTTCAATTTTTCTCTATATAAAATTTTCGGTGGCTTTCATTTTTCAAATGAGAGACCTTGTCTAGTGCTGTTAAATGAGAAGGCAAAGTAGTGGGAAATTGACAAAAAATACATGGCCTTTTTCCATGTGACGCCGTCGCATCGTTGTTGGATGCCTTGTTGTTTTTTCACTAAAGAAGCCGACGACCCATCAACATAGAGGAGAAAAAACATAAAAAGGAAAGAGAGAGGAGACCCGCGCGAAACTGCTCCGCCCCGAAGTGGCAAATTGCCTGTTGACGCAAAAAATGAACACGCCCAAAGTTGCGTGACATTCAATGCATTGCTTTTTTGCAAACAAAAAAAAGAGGCACTTTTTAGCTTCTTGGTAAATGAAGCTTGTCGTCGAAAAATTCAAAATGAAACATCTTTTTGACTCCCTTGAGTTCTTTTTCATCGAAAGATTCTAAACATACACATTCTCATGAGGATAATTATACAATCCTTTTTTGTCATTGCCTTTTTTATTTTTATTTTTTGTGCTTTTCAAGTCAAATATGAATTGTTAGTCAGGAGAGGAAGAAGGAAGGAAGCAAAGAATAATGTTAAACAATTAAGTTTAAAGGTTATCACACAAAATACTACAGAAATAATCCCTGAAATGTGACTAAAAATGACACACGTCATGAAACCTACTGCGAGCCAAGAAAAAACAAAATTTAAATTTCACTGTGTTTTCAATACGGTCTATTTAAATCAAAGTCACATATTAATAAATAAGTCGACTGTAAATGATCTGCATTGGCTTGATCACCTTCTTGACATTGCTATATCCTTAAAAAGGTGGCCATATCAACCTTCAGCAATAGTTTGAGTGGCCAGAAAACTAGTAAAACCGCTGTCATTCGATGTATTGTTGTGAAATTTTCAGTTTGCAAACCTTTTGTATTATTGCGAAAAAATTGCTCAAAAGGTTCTTAGTTTTACACTATTACAAAGTTGCAGATATCCAGTTTAGTTTTATGTTGTTGAATATCTGAAATTTTTTTTAAAAAAGTGTTATAAATGATTCTTCTCTTGGGCAATCTTCACAGCAAATTTCAGATATACATTTATCAATTGTTACGTGGAAAATATTCATTTTTTCAAATATATATATTTTATATTACTATAGTTGTTGTGTTTTAGTGTATTTGTTTTAATTCAAAATTTTTAATAATCTTATTACTTAACATTTTTCAATTAATTATTTACCGAATATATTTGCATAAACAAATAGAAATTGTTGCACAGAAGATTTAAGCTTTCATTCATTCCTGTGCATCGGCTCATAAACATTTTTCACCGGCGTCGAAAATGACACGGTGGAGCAGTGGTAGAGCTTTCGGCTCTAATGCCACTACGTGGGGGTTCGATTCCCCCACGGAGTTTCCATTATACCGTTGTCAGGTGTCGGTTTCTTTGTACAAGTTTGTAAACCCTTTGTAAGAAACAAAATTTTTTATTAATTTTTAAATGTTAAATAGTTTTTAGGGTTACGGTTACTATCTGGAATGACAGTAACCAAAACATTTTATATTCTTTTACATTCTGTCATTGTGTAGAATTTAACACAAGAAATGTATTATCCCAAAAATTTTTTTCTAATTTCAAGTTAATAATAATGATTTTTTGATCACTATCGGGAATAATAGTAACCAAAACATTTTACATTTTTACTCTCATTATGTTAAAGTTGCCAGCCAAATTTTTATGTCAATTTTTTCTAGTTTTTTTTTTGCTTTTTGCTCTATAAAAAATCTATATTGAGAAAGGGTGAATTCTCAAAAACACTTCAAGTTATCAAGTTACGACCGACAGTCAAATCAGAAGACCTCAAAGATAAACAATTAGGCCATAAATAAATCAGGAAAAAAATGGTTTGCAAAAAATAAATATTTTTTAATCTATCTTTCGTTCTCCCCAAAAATGAGACTGCTGGCTTTTATTTTTTGCTTAGGAATTGTATTAATTTCTGCAGATTATATTCAATATTTTTCAACAAAAATTAATGATTCGAAAAATGCTTCAACATTGGGTGTCAGACTTTATATGAAAGGATTAAATTTTTTTAGTCAAATTGGACATAAAATTGTAATTCGATTTTTTTCGGCTTTTGCAATTACAGTAATCTTTTGTTTTTTCAGGTAACTCGTGAACTTCCTCGTTTAACAATTCCAAATATCAGTTTACCAATTGAAGGTGGACCTGGTACTGGAAATGTTTATGTTGGGTCGTTGAATTTATTGAAATTTGAATCACCAAAATTTCAATTTAATCTTGCACCTGACAAAGGAATAACATGGAATTCAAAAGGTGGCGCCCTTCGCTTAAAAGGTCTTTGGAATGCTGATTATACATTTTTGGCAAAAGTATTATTTTACATTTATTAAAAAAAGGGTTGAAGGTCAAAATGCATGTAAACAATTTTTTTAGATTCACTTAAGTGGTGAAGTTGACGTTACTGCAAGTGACATTCAATCTATGCTTACCGTGGGGGCATATAGTTACGATAAACATCCACAGGTGACAAATTTATAATGATTATGGAAAAAATAATTTTATTAAAAACATTTCATTTTAGATTCAAATTTATAACTGCACTGCTGACGTAACTAATTTGCATATGACTCTTAGTGGAAATATTATAACATGGATAATTAATTTATTCCGAGCAAATTTAGCCTCCGCAATTAAAACAGCAATTCATCAACAGGTTTGAAATTATAATAAATTTATAAAAAAGTGAAACAAAACACATTTAGTTTTGTGATTTAACAAGAAGTGTTCTTCTTACTGAAGCAAATGATGCTTTAATGGGATTGGAAACACATGTGGAAATTACAAATAACATCTTTTTGGATTATGGTTTAATTGATAATCCAACCATCACAAAAACTTATGTTGAAGGCGATGCTTTAATTGATGTTACAATTGGAAATCGCACATGTGATTTGCCATTTGTTCCTGTGAAACTTGGTAAAATTTTATTTTCATTTTTATGGGAAGCCATTATTTTTATTTATCTATTTTAGATGCCCCGGTTGCCAGTAACTTTATGTCAAACATCTGGTTTTCTCAAACTGTCGTTGATTGCATCCTTGATTCAGCACATCAAAGTAAAATGTTTAAATTTACGATTGATAAAAATCTTCAAAAAAGTCTTGCCGGCTTTTTGAGAACTTCGTAAGGATTTTTTTTAAATTTTTATTACGGTATCCGATTATCCATGTTTTATTTAGATGTCATATGTATGAAATTTGTATGGGAAGATTTTTTTCAAAATTACGGGATAATTATCCAAAGCAATATCTTGATTTGGTTTTTGAAAGCAGTACTTCACCAAATTGTGAAATGACTTCTGATAATATTACTGTAAATACAGCTTTCTTTATCGATTTTCGTATTTATCCTTCAAAAGATCATCCGGATGTTCTTGCCCGATTACAAATGAATGCTTCATCATCTGTTGATCCACATATTTTTAATAATCGAATTGTTGGTGAACTTAATTCAACTACCGTAACCTTTGAACAAATTTCTTCTAAAATTGGAAATTTCAATCCTGCGTTAGTTATTGCTTTTGCCATTTTTCAAATTTTAGAAATACTTTTATTTTTAGATTTTTAAAGGCTTTAGAGCTTATTCTTAAGCCTATTATCACTGTTGCCGCAGATACAGCTCTTCGTGTTGGTATTCCAATTCCTTTGATCGAAAATGTTACTTTATCAAATTCAACAACTCTCGTAAAACAAGAAAAACAAATCCGCGTTGATGCAGATCTTCTTTATGTCAATTAAAAAAATTTAAGCATTCGGTATTACAAGCAAAAACGAAAAAAATTATATTATTCTTGCCATTCTTCATCATTTTCATTTTTTTCTTCATCAGAATCTGAAATTTTGCTTTTTTATTTGTTATGTATTTATTAAAATAAAAATGTTTTACCTTCAATATGAGGCCGTATTTTTGTAAAATGTGCCATCAAAGATTCTGCAATACCTCCCATGGGTGTAATATTAGGGGCTGGAGAGGAAGACGGTGGTTTTTGAACATTGTCAGGCTTGTTTAAACCCCCCGGTTTAATTCCACCATGATTTCTTATTGCTTCCATTAAATTACTTCTTGCATCACTTTTGACTTCGGCAGGAATTTTGTTATTTGCCAAAAGATCTGCTGGAGGTGGAGGCGGCGGCGGAGGTGGTGGAGGCGGTGGAGGCGCAGCAGCATTGGAATCAATGATGATCTTTGTTTTACTTGAAGCTGGCGGCGGTGGAGGTGGAATTGTTGAAGTAGTTGCAACATTATTGACACCTGGAGGAGGAGCAGTAACTGCATGAGTTGGAAGAATCGGCTTGTGAGCTTTTGTATTTGGCATTGCTGCTTTACTTTTGCTTCCAGGTTTTACTCCACCATGACTTCTTATCGCTTCCATTAAATTACTTCTTTTATCACTGTGAACTTCTGCTGGAATGTTACTATTTTTTAGAAAATCTGCTGGAGGAGGCGGTGGCGGAGGCGGTGGTGGTGCAGGTGCAGCAGCAACTGTATTATTCACAACCGCTAAAGGTTGCTGTGGTGCTATTTTTGGCGGAGGTGGTGGTGGTAGATGTGGTAATGTTGCTGTTTGCGTTGGTGCTATAGGCGGTGGAACTACAGAAGTGCTTGCAACATTAATGATAACAGGAGGCGGTTTTGCAGCAGCAGGCGAAGATTTAAAGATAGAAGGAAGACCAGATATGAAAGATTTTTTGTCAGATTTGTTGGGTTTGCTTGGCTTATCAGCTTTGCTTTTGCTTGTGCTTCCAGGTTTTACTCCACCATGATTCCTTATTGCTTCCATCAAATTACTTCTTTTATCACTATGAACTTCTGCAGGAATATTACTTATTTTAAGAAAATCTGCTGGTGGAGGTGGCGGCGGAGGCGGTGGCGGTACAGAAGCTATTGTATTATTTACAACCACTGAAGGGTGTTGTGGTGCCGTTTTCGAAGCATATGATTTTATTTGTGGTGTGTCTTCAGTGTGATTAGTATTCTCAATAATTGCGTCATTTTCATCATTATTGTCATAACTATCGGTTTCTTTTATTAACTTTGGTTTTGGTGCAGCAGGAAGTTCTGGAGGGTGGTGTATTACAGCTTTTACAGGTAAAACTGGAGGTGCTGGTTTTGGTGATGAAGGAAGCTTTTGAGGGGTGGCTGCTTGTGGCAATAAAGCCTTCGGTTTTATTAGCGGTTCAATTGCAGTTGGTTTTTCAATTGGTAATTTTGGCAAAGGCGTAGTTTTATGTAAAGCTTTTTCTTCAGAAGGCAAAAGTTTGGGACTAGGTATACTTGGCAAAGGAATATTTTTATGATTACTTTTCTCGATGTCCACAGTTCTTGAAACATATGTTGGCGTTGGTAAAGGTATCAGTGTTGGCGATGGAGTCCGTGCTAATGTTGGAATTGCAGCTGCTTTTGGCACCGATATTGATTGGGGTTTACTTGATAACGGAGGTGGTATAACTTTGGGAATTGTATTCGATGTAAAATGTGATGTCGCCGGAGGTGGAGGTGGAAGCGGATGACTATGACCGTGGCTGTGACTATGACTATGTGGTCGTGGTGGTGGTGGCTGTTGAGGCGGAGGTAATCGTGTTGACACAGTTCTTTGCGGTGGCGGTGGTGGTGGTGTGTCGTCTTCTTGATAATGAAAGGAATGATTTTCATGTGATGCAAAAACAGATGTTGTTCTTTCTCGAATTGGTGGAGGTGGGGGAGTCTCTTCTTCATACGTTGGATAACCATTCCAACCATAACCAATAGGGATTTTTGGGATATCTTTTAAAGTAACTGTATCTGTCTTCAAATATACATCGTAATCAACTTTTGGTTTTTCCCATGCATTTAATAACGGATCACCAATAAGAGCTGGACCAGTTTTTTCAGTTTGATCTCCGAGTTTTTTATGTTTTATAATCCTTGGGCTTGAATTATCTTTTGGTAATGGCATGGATTTTCGACTAAAAATTAATGTATTTATATATAATCATGCCGGAAGTGCTTAAAACACAAACTTTGTGGCACTTCTGTTTAGTGTGTCTTTGCTTGTTGTTGGAGATTTTTTACTTGATGATTCCTGGAAAAGTATGCTTTTTAAAATTTAATTATTAAACTTTTATAAATCCTTACTTTATTAAAGTCTAATTTGAATAAACTAGTTTTCTTTGGTTGTCGTTCTATGAGCAGAAAATGGATAAAAAAAAGCTGAAAAATCCTAATTACTTACTTTGTTGCTTTTCATCAAATTTTCGTCGCCATTCTTCTGCTTCTGATGTTGAAAGAAAAATAATTCCAAGAATTTCTTTTTCTCCTTCTGTAATACAAACAGATGTATCATTATCATTTAAACGTGAACTAAGATTTATTTCTCTAAATTATATTACTTTGGTAAAAAAAGTGCTGCAGAATAAATTTTTTAATTACATTTGAAATCTCCATGGATTATTTGTTGTAAAACGAGGAAAAGTATGAATTAAAACAAAATAATAATCATATGTTTTTTGTTTCTGAACAAAACACAGTAATCCTTTCCCAATATTTTCCCATGTCAGTTCTTCAGTAGCTTTTACAACAGTTACAAGATTTTTTGAAATCACCTGAAACAGTTACTTCATAGAAATAGGGTTTGTGACACGTAATTGATTCTTACAATATATTTTTCTTTGTTCAAAAAGTTTTCAGCTTCTTTTCCTTCTGCTTTACTAAGCTTAAGATCCGAAGAAGATCTTCTAAAAAATTTAAAACTTTATGTAAAATTGGACAAAATAGATTTACTACTTACGATTCTGAATTATCGTCATCATATTGGGTTACACTCGGCATGCTGTTATACCCTAAATATATCACTTTTATTTTGCAACACCCATCAAACTTTTTTTGTGCTTATCAAATAAAGTAAAAAAAAGAGAAAAAAGGGGTGACGGCTTGCATTTATTGCTTCTTCCTTCCTCAATGTTTACCAGAAACAGACAACCAAAAAAAGAACTATCTCTTAAAAGCCATATTGATTGATATTATGCACAAAAGAAATAAAAAATTTAGCTATTGATAAATTTTTTTTAAAGAAATGTCTGATAATAAACTTACAATGCTGATTAAATTTTGTGTTAATAGGAGGAGATTCTTCAAAAGCATAAACAATCTTTGAAGTTTTTTGAAAATGTTGATTTCGTTCTGGTGGATAAGCATATTCAATGTTTCCATTACGAATATGATTATCATTTTGTTTCTTTGAATGCTTTTCTTTCGAAGAAAGTTTTTTAAACATTTTTATTCTTGAATAAATCAATGAACATCATTTATATATAATATAGAAAAGCGCCTATAAATTATGGATAATAAATTACTAATTTTATTTAAGCATGGACATGTATGAAAGTAAAAAAAATGGCAAAAACACACTAAAAATGAAAAGAGAAAAATTATTATGAAACTATAATAATCAGAAAAAGGAGAAAATGTTTCATCGGAAGTCTGGAAAACAAAAACTTGCTTCAACAGAAACCTTTTGATTCACAGTTTAATACATGCATTTCGTTGTTCTTTTCTTAACATCGTTGCTGCGTCATTTTCATTACAATATTTTTTCGCCTTATTGTTGTTTTTCCTTTTTTAATGTTTATACAAAAATGTTAAAGTATTGTGACATTTTTGCGTTTTTTAATAATGAGTAATTCTGCTTTTAGAAAACTTTATGCAAAAAAATAAAAGCTTTCAATTTTATTTCTGGTATATACCAGCTACTTTAATATCCTTGTTTTACAAAGTTTTTTTAGACTTCATTTCCTCTTCTTTTCGTTTCCTAAAGGGAGGAAAAAGTTGTTCCATTTATTCTATTAGGTTAGTCGAGTCTCTCTCTCTCTTTTCCTGGTTTCGTATTATATGTATTTTTCCAAAAATTATCCATAAACAGTTTTTCTTTACATGTTTTATATTTTCTTGTTAAAACTTCAACAAAGTTGTATAAAATGTGCTTGAAAAGTTTTTATTACGGTTAATTTATTGCAGTTATAATTGCAAATCTTATTTCTAATTTCCTCTGAACAAAAACATTGTGGATTTAATGATTGAACAGTTGGTGATTTTGACTTGTGCCCCTTCAGACAAAAAAAAGTTTTCTGTTTTTTTTTTGTGTAAAGGTTAAAGAAAAAGAAAGCGTAAGCGTTAGTAAAAATTTGTCTTTAAATGCGGTTTTGCTTGAATGCTTTTTTGCCTTTTATTTAAAATACCTGAAATGTTTATGTTTTTCTTTTGCTTTTTTGCCTGTTGCCAAGCTATTTAAAAAGACATTTTTGGTATTTTTTAAAGTCATTTATTTTTTGTAAAACCAAAAATTTTGGAAGTAGAATTATTTTGATGTTGAAAAGAAATGAAAATTTTAGGGTTTGTGTGGAGAGTGATATATCAAGAAGATATATATCTCCTCTTTCATCTTGCTCTATTTTTTATTACTTTCTAAAAACCGTGTTAACGAAACCCCCCAATTTTTTTCTTTTCACTGTTATATTTTTGGAAGTGTAAGATATATAAAGCAATTTTTCCGTCAAAAAATTGGATAACTAAATTTCATCCTTAGGAACAAAGCGTTAAAACATTCTTCCATAAGCGTAAATCTTCCTGATGCATTCTTTTGTTTTCGCTCTTCCTCATCTTCTTTCTCTTTTGTTGTGCCTTCATTCTCGTTACCACCCATCCTCTAAAAAACCACATTTCCTCTGGTAATATATCTTTTTTTTGTTCGTTATTATTCTATTTTTTTTCTCTTTTTTTGAAAAAAAAACGAAATAAATCCTTTTTGTTTAGTAATGAGGAATTCACGCTCAGTTGTCTTTTATGTTTCCGCTCGGTCGACTTTTTGGTTTGAGAAGCATTAAGCTTTTTGGAGAATTTTCCAAAACTCTTACAAACATCACCATCTTCTTCTTATTTTCTTGATTGTATGCCTTTTTTGAAAGAAAAATTTAAAACGAGATGCGCGTATTTCTTGTTTCTTATACATACCACTTATTTATGTTTGTTTTTTTTTACCAAGAGATAATTTGTAAGCTTTAGAAGAAAAACGACATCGAAGTCGAAGAAGGAGAAGACCAAAGACAAGCATCTAATCATTCAAAGTCATACTCACCAGTTAGACGGAATAATTTTCATTCAAGAAAAAAAGTCGAAGAAACTTTCTTTTTCCCCTTTTCATATATTATTTTGTGTTAATCTTTACAACATGGCTATTCCTATCAATGAAGACCCATATAGTGCTACAATTATAAGAATAGAAAAAGGTAAGTTTAAAAAAAGATAAAGCAAAAAAAATATTTAAAATCTTCTTAAATTTCTACTTCTTTTTTTTTCATTGCAAATAGCAATTGTCAGGCTTTTTTAAAAGTGTAGTTAAATTGCCTTTAAAACGTTAAAGAAAACGATAACGTTTGTTTTTCTTGGACTTTCGTATATATATATTTATGTTAAAGTGTCAGAGGGGGGCAATCGGTTTCACGCTTTTGTCTTTTTTTTCTACTTCTTCTTTTTTCTTGTTCCTGTTCATTTATAACATTTTCTGTTCAATGCCAATTACACAAAAAAGCACCCCTTAAAAAAGAAGAAGAGAGAAAAAAATATATATATTTAGAGGAAACAAGCGGGACCACGCAGAGCGGCGCTTCTTCTTCCGTCATTTTCATGGCCAATTGTTGTCCTCCCGTATATAAATTTTTTTTAAAGAGGGCTTTTACTTTTAAGGATATTGATTCAGGAAAAAAAATCTGGTTTCCTCCTTTTCTTCTTGAATCTCCCCACTCTCCTTCCAAATGTTTATAAACAACTATTTTTATTTTTTTATTCATTTTTATGTTTTGATTCGAAAAATTTAAGAAGAAAAAGTAGTAAAAGTATGTTTGGGCTTCGAAATGGTTCTTCCTCAATGGGAGACGGTAATCGCCGAAATACCCTTTTTGGGCGGTCTTTACAATCTGCGCTTATGCCAATCGCTGCAGGATTAGCTTCAAATTTATATAAAAGGCGATTTGCAACTGTCCCAAAAGGTACAAAAATTAAAAATACTTTTTTGTATTCTTTTTTTTAAAAAAAAATGATTATTTAGAAGATTTGGATCAGCCAGTTCCACTTGTATATCGACCAAAGAGTTTAGCAGCCGTATGTGAAATGACAAAATTTTCAAAACGTGAAGTACAAATTATTTATCGGTCATTTAAGCAGGTAATTTTTCTCTCATTTTTTGCATTTTTTGTTAACAATGTTTTTTGCCTGACTTTTAACTTCTTAAAAACATTTTACATTTTTTCTTTTTGTTGCCGCAAAGCCAAAAGTCAGCTGCCTTAAGATAATATTAATGCGTTTTTCTTTTCATCTTCTTCTTCATGCTTTTGTTTTAAGGGATGTCCAAATGGCATTGTGTCATTGAAATATTTTCAAGAAATTCTATCACAATTTTTTCCTCGTGGAAATCCAAAAAGATATGCAGAATATGTTTTTAAAACTTTTGACAGAGATGGAGATCATCAAATAAATTTTGAGGTTTTTTTAAATTTGCATTAATTTTTAGTTCATGAAAGTTAATTAATTACAGGAATTTGTTACGGGTCTTTCGGTAATTACTCGAGGTACAATGGATGAAAAAATAGATTGGATTTTTTGTTTATATGATGTAAATGATCGTGGAATTATCGGACATGCAGAGTTATTATTAGTTACACAATCAATTTATGAATTACTTGGACGTAATGTTGTACCTCCAATTACCAGAAAAGCAATATTAGAACATGTTTTTGATGTTCACAAGGTAATTTTGATACATTTTTTTTAAATTTTGCTTTTAAAAATGTTTAATTTTTAGAAAATGTGTAAAAACGGTGAAACTTATATTACTCGAGAAGCATTTTTAAAAATGTGTAAAGAAGATGATCAATTGTGTTCATCCTTAGTACTTTTTGATACACTTCTATGAAAAAAGTATTTTCTCAAACCATGTATTTATTTTATATTTTTTTGGAAATTAACGGGTTCTAATTGTATCTAAAATAGTAATATTTTATTTCTTTTTTTGCAAATTTATTGATGAAACATAAATAAAAAATGGCGCCGCCAGAGTCAAACAATATGTTTGACAAGTTTTTTATTTGGCGTTCTTCAGAATAATAAATGTTGACTTTTTGTCTAAAACCAGCCTTCTCTTTTTCTTTCTAAATAAAGCAATAAGCTTAAAAGCATAATAAATGTTAAAAAATAAAACTACCGTATAATGTGACATAAATAAATTCATAAAATTAAAAAAATAAAAATGGCAAGGAAAAAAAACGAAAAAACTGTGGTGTTTACAACAACTTTGATTCTCTTCTATTTTTAAAAAAATTCAATTATTTTATAACATACGTGAATTTCATTGAAGTATTTTTTGAATGCCTTTTTTCTGAAAGAGAATAAAAAAAAGCATTGCTCCGGGTTTTTTTTATTCGTAAAAGTTCATTAAATGCGCAACACTTTCTTTTTTTCCCTTCTTTTTCTCCCCTTTTAAGCAAGCTGTTCTAATATACACGCTATATCGATTGTCCAAGAGTGCCAGGCGCTGTTTTCAAAAAAGAAGTATATGAGAGCAAGAAGAAGAGTGTATATGCTTTTGGCAACACTAACCCGAAAAACAAAATAGCCGCTTTGCGAGTATAACAAAAAAAATTCTTTTATGTATTCAGTTTTTGAGTGACCAACGGCATGCTTTCAACTGAGAAAAAAGAAAAGAAATTGTTTCTTTTTAAGTTAACATTGTATGCTTCTACTTCAACTTCTTCTTCTTCAAAGTCTCTAAAAAGCAACAACATCATGCTTGTTTTTTTGTTGTTTTATCAAATTTTTACTTGTTTCGTTCTTTTTTTTCTTTTTTTTAATATCACAGCATGTTTTATGCCAGGAGCTTTTAATAGCTTTTTTTTGCATTGTTTTTCTCAAATTTCAGAGTATTTTCAATCATCCACGTGGTTCCTCTCTCTCTTCCAAATATTTTTTTAGTTCATTGAGGTTTTTTTGATTATGAAAAAAATGATAGATGATAATTTTTGTTGAATAAATCTGTTTTGATTTTTGAACACGTATCATTACACTTTGTAATTTTTCTTTGTTTTCCACTCTTTTTATGTGTTTTGTAGCGTCAACTGTGACAATGTACATACACATACATTTTGAAACCAGAAAATGTCATGGTGAGCAACCATTTCTTTCGGAAAATTCCTTTAAAAAATGTTTTTAATCTTAATTTAGGAGTATTTTTTTATTGTCGAAGCCACCCAATTTTCGTGACAGCAAAAGTTTTTGAAGCTTTTATACACACTTCGTCGTTGTTGTTGTTATTATTTTTTTCATGTTTTTTTTTGTTTTTCAACTTTTTTTGGTTAATTTACTCATGAAATGAATTGGAAATTTTTAATAACCTTTTTTTTCGTTTACTTTAATAAATTTTTTTCAACCATAAAAAAATAACATATTATAGTGTTCTCGAAAAGTCACTGATATATGTTTTTTTTAAAAATATAAAAAAATTTTTATTCCATTTCTTTGAATAAATAAGTGAGATTGTTTTTAGTTTTCCATTACTTTTTTTTGATGTTAACTTTTATGACCTTTTTATTTGATTTTATAACTTCGTAAAAATGGCTATACTGTTCGGGAAAAAAAAGTGCGCTTTTGTACTGCCATTATTTTTTACGATAACATCCATAACATCACATCATCTGTTAATCTTGTGATTTTTTTAACCATAAAAATTTTTCTCATAAAAATGTTTCTACCAAATTTGAATAAACTTTTACCTAAATTTAAAAGAAAGAAAAGTTTAACCATATTTGAGTTTTCAAACGCAAAAAATATCTTCTTTTTTTTCGTTTGAAAGTCAATTGTATTACCAATGAAACTAAACTTTTAACCATTGTGCGACAGAAAGAAAAAGCATCTTCTATTTTCAAACGTTATTTTGCTAATGCTTTTTTTGTTCTTTTGTTTTTATCGAAGCTTAGGTACTAAAAATGTCGGCATTTTACGAAAAACGGAAATTTAAAGTTGAAGATTTTTTTTCTGGTTCTATTTTTTCCAATTTATTGTAAAACATGCTTTTTCTTTCTCTCTTTTTTTTGCATTTAAATTTAACGGTTGTTTTTCAACATTTTAACGGTTAAAAAAACAATAAAAGACTTTTCAGTTCGAAAAAAATATATATTTTAACACTTACCCCAAAAAATATATATATGGTGATGATGTGCTTTTTTTAAAGTGTTTGTTTTAGGCGTATTCATTGTTTTTTTTCTTCGTTTTTTTTTCATTTTGGAATGCGTGATCATTATTACGCATTTTATAGTTTTCTCTCCCCTCTCGGTTTTGGGTAGGTAGAAACAAAAAAAGTTCATTCATTCATAACCTTAATAAGGAACTGAAAAAAATGAAACTATAATTAAAAGTAATAAAAAAGTGATAAAACTTTTGTAGTCATTGTTACCTTTGATTTTTCGCAGATTTTTATAGTAAATTTTACTACTTTACTATTGGCACACCTCGTGCATTTTTCAATGAAACGATTCTCCATCATTTCTTTACAAGTGTGGCATTTTTTAAAGAAACATGGGAGTTTGTAATTACAAAAAAGAAAGAATTTTTTCGTTGTAGTGTAATTATTATATTTTTTGGTCTATTAAACCAAAAAACCAATTTAACTAGAATCTTTTTTTTATAATTAAAAAGAAGATAAAAATGATGTAAAATTGGTCATCGATAATCTGGTATTTATTGGTTAATCCTTTTTTCTTCCCACTGAGGATTGACTTTAAGACTAAAAATGATATTTATATTAAAAAAAATAAATAAAAAAATTAAAGGTCTCAAATGAAGAGGGGAAAAAAAGAGAGGGCTTGCCGCTTCATATTTTTTTATACAATTAGAAGCCATTTAAAAACATATGAAAGACAACAAAAAATATGTGTGAGAAAAGAGAGAGATAGCATTAGATTAAGTCAAAAAGACATAATCTTTTTTTATTATTTAAAATATGTATATATATTTCAAGGACGCACAATTTTATTCATTCATCTCGCCTTTTAACTTTTTTTTCTTCTGCTTTATAATACATATTTCATCGTCATCTTACAGCTACTACTACTTCCGTTAAAAAAAATCTTTTCCTTCTCCCTTTTTTTAATATCATTATCAATTTTCTTTTGTTTTTAAAAAATTCTTTTAACATCAATCATTTTATATTGTTCCGTCCCTTTTTCTTAATAATCAATATTCCAATTTTTTTTGCGCAACATTCAAAAGTAAAAAAAACAAGGTACAAAAAAATAGGGAGGTGTTATTTATTTGAGCGTATTATTTTCAATCTTTTTTTGGCTTATATTTTTTTAATAACACTCATAACTAACTTTGTTTTCGCGCATAAATCGATTTTATTAGCGTTTCTCACGTGTTAAATTCATTACCCGATAAAAATATTGGACAGAAAAAAAAACAAAAATACCCATTTTCAGAGAAAAGAAAAGAGAATTGCGGGAAAAATTATTTATTTCTTCTTTCATCAAAGACAAGAAAAAGAAATTATTTAACTTGTCATTATTTTTATGACAAAAATTTTGTATTTTCTCAAAAAGAGTGTAAAATAAAGGCTTTCTTAATTATAATATTATATTATTATTATTGTTGCTGATTTTTACAGTTTTATTTATTTATTTTTCAACAGCTTTTAAAGTTTGGGCCTTTCGCTGGCGCATTGTCGACAGCGTAAGCACCTAACAATAACGGCATTGCGATCGGCTTGCGATTGGCTTTGCTGTACGAGTAGCACAAACGACAATTCTCCAACTTGGAGTCGAAGTCGTTCATCATGCTACTCGGTTTACGAGGTCGCCGGCGGTAGTGCTCCACCATCAAGCAATGTTGGAGGTATAGTTTATAATTTTTCAGATATAAAAAAATATATGAAGATATTCGGGAGTAGTGCTGATGATGATAATTTATCGCTTTTTTCCCTCTTTTTCTTTCTTCCTTTTTTTATTCTTTGATATAAATAAATTTAATCTTTCATTTCAAGCAAAAAATTTTTTTAAAAGCAACTGTTTATTTTTAGCACGTTCCCCCAATGTTGCAATAAAAAATGGACGAAAAATTTCTCCTATTATGTCATTACCAAATATTGATCATATTGTTGTTATTAGACAAAAAGAAAGAAAGAAATCAAAGCAAAAGCATCAAGAAATAAGGCATTTTGGTCCAGAAAAGTCAAAAAAAAATTCATGCCCTGCAAGTGTATATGCGATTGATCATGTTCAAAAGCAATCAATTGCTTCAATTAGAAGTTATCGAATTGGCCGAAGACTTTCTGATAATACAATGGCATTATCACCAAAATGTTCATTATCAGATTTAAGAAATATTGACGGCAAAACTGATGCTGATAGTATTGAAGATGAAAAGAGTCATGAAGCAGTTAGAAGTATTCTTGGTGAGTGTATATTATATTTTTTAAAGTGGAGAGAGGGAGGGAAACGGAAAAAGTATTTTGCGTTATGGAATGGTAATTTGCGTTATGGTAGATTTGGGTATTTTGCGTTATGGAAGGGTATTTTGCGTTATGGTAGATTCGGGTATTTTGCGTTACAGTTCCGAACTTAGAAAAAAAATTTCTATTTTATTCAATTTTTTGATATTTTCAAGTTAAAATTCTTCATTACTTTTGAATGCTTGTAAAAATTCTTTTTTTATAATATCCAAGTTTATGCGAATTGTTACAGTTTGTTTTTCTCATTTTTTATCATTCAACAATAATTTATATTTGATTATATAAAACGTTGAATAAAACAATTGAAACATAATAATAACAGGATAACTCAAAGGCACTCAATAATAAGAATTTAATGAATTTCACGAATGAAATATTTCAAAGAAACTCATACATTTTTGATCAATATGTACATATTGATCAAAACATCAACAATAATTCATAATCTTCAACCTATAATTTTCTCTCGATATGTTGATGACACATTTATTGTAACAAGAACTTCAAATGATTCAAACACACTTTTTAATGACTTGAACAATGCTCATTCCCAAATTACCTTTACCCGAGAAGATCCAAGTGAAAATGGTTTACCGTTTCTCAACTGCAGCATTCTAAATTTCGAAAATGACAAATTTACCACAACTTGGTTCAGAAAATCAACTTCAAAAAATATCATTTTTGCATGCCAACTCAGATCATCCAAGTTACATGAAAAAAAATGTTGTCAAAAATATGTTACTCACATCTCAAAAATTAAGTCCAACCCCAGAAGAAAAAATTACAGTAACCAAAAAGTAACTTGGATATTATAAAAAAAGAATTTTTTCAAGCATTCAAAAGTAATGAAGAATTTTAACTTGAAAATATCAAAAAATTGAATAAAATAGAAATTTTTTTTCTAAGTTCGGAACTGTAACGCAAAATACCCAAATCTACCATAACGCAAATTACCATTCCATAACGCAAAATACCATCGACCGGAGGGAAAAAAAGGTCAAAAAGACATTCTTTTGACACGTGAAGAAAAAAAAACAATAAAAAAAACAATTTGTGTTGCCAATTTTGTTTTGAGAGGTTTGAAATTTTATTTTATTTGTGTTCTCGACTTAAGAAAAACTTGTTTTCTTTGTAAATGATCTTTTTTGTCTTTAAAAATGGGAAAGAATAAAAAAAAGAGAATTTTGAGTGATAAAATGTGTATATGTTACCGTCAATATTGTGAGGCCGTAAATATTGTGAATAGTAGTTTGTAAATTGTAATATCTTTAAAAGTAACACAGAAAATTAAGTTGGAAATGTTATATTCGAATTCTCCATCCTCGAATTAGTATAGTAACTTGTTATGAGATCGGAGCGACGTTGAACTTAAGACTTCTGACAACTTTTGACATTAAAAAGGAGATATCTGGTGATAAACATTGGTTTTACCATAAACATTAAGGACTACCATACTAATTCGAGGATGTAGAATTCGAATATAACATTTCCAACTTAATTTTCTGTGTTACTTTTAAAGATATTACAATTTACAAACTACTATTCACAATATTTACTAGTCATTCACAATATTTACGACCTCACAATATTGACGGTAACATATATAAGTTAAGTTAAGAAATAATGTATCATCAGACTAAAGAACAACATCACATCATCTTTTTAAGGCCTGATGTACTTGTGTACTTAACGATTTATGTTTCTTTGTCATGTTTTTTGTTGTTGCCGCTTTTTTTTTAAAACTAAAGAAAATGTTAAAGTTTAATCATTTTAAAAATTTAAAGATCAAATAGAAAATGCTTAAAATTTGCCGATCTTTTTTACAGTTTTTAACTAAAAAAATGCTTCTTTCCTCGTTTTTTCATTTTTTATTCTTTGTGTTCAATTTTTGTTTCATGTTGTCGTGATTTGCACCCCAATCAAAATTTCTATCATTTTTTTTATAGCTGATTGTGTATGACGGTGAACAAACTTTTTTATTTCTCTCGTCTTTAAAAAAAGATAATACACCCCTTTTTGATTGAATCCTTAAACAAATCTTATTGTCATGTTTCACCACTTACTTTTTATTTATTAAAAAAAGAAAAGTTTAAGCTGAAGTACTTTAATTCTTTGAGTGATGAATTTTAAGTCAGTTATTTAATTTTAGATCAAAGTTGTCGATCTTTTTTTTCTCTCTATATTTTGCCCCAAAAACTTTTTTCCCAAATTATTTTCTCACACATTTTTATTTTTCGAAATTTGTTGTTCCATTTTTTTTATGAAAGTTTGAATTAAACAAGAAAAAAATCCACATACTTTTTTTGTTGCCAAAATATAATAAAAAAAATATATGTGTCGATTTTGATCAAAACACGGCTTTATATCAATGTTATCTTCTTCTTTGAGTTTGATGATCAATTTATTGGTTGTTGTTGTTGAATGTGGGGAAAGCCGGGGCAGTGATTGATTTAATGTGACAAAAAGTAAAATATTATATGGGGTGAAATATTGAAAAAGACCCCAAAAAAAATCTTTTTTTTTGTCGGTCCTTCCCTTGCGGGAATAAAAAACGAAATGCCCCTATTCTATATATATATATATGTATATTTTTTTGTTTCTTTTGTTGTTACTGCCGTATTCTTCCGTTATTGAACATAGCTATTATGCTTCAAATAATATATACCAGCTGCCACCTCCTTCCTCCCTTTCAGAAATATATAAGGCACAACTGACTTCGATCATCGATGTTTAAGTAGCCTTTGGGTGCGTCTTAACTCAGCAATTTTTTTTTCTGAATGAAGATAAGATTATTTTTTCTTGGGCTTAACTTTTTTAAGTGATAGATATATTTATAAAAATTTGTTTTGAAAATGAAAAAACAAAACTAAAAACGTGATCTAAACAAGCGGTAGTAAATAATAGTATAAAGAAAGAGAGAAATAGAAAGAGAAAAAAAAGAAGATTAGACATTTTAATGTGTCGACACTTCTTTTTTTTCGATCATGTTATTTGTACACTGGTATTTAAAAAACTTTTTTTGAATGAAAAATTTTTTAGTCTCAATATATATTTTTTGAGGTGAAATGCATATATAAAACATTTAACATTAAAATAACATTGATGTGAAACAAAAGGGAAGAAGATGCGCCCCAATCGAAGCTCTTTCTTCTTTTTTCGTCTTCCCCCATTTTGTACCCCCGGTTTCCTTTTGTTTGTTTTTGGATTACATATTTTGAAGACTAATTTTTACGCGTTGAAGTCCGGAAGAAATGTTTTTAGAGATTCATTTTTCTCTCTTCTTCGTTGTTTTCTATTAAATAAAAAGAAAATAAACGTTTTCTTGATTGCTCTTTTTTTCCACCATCATCATCGTCACCAGAAGAATACTACTATTATTTTGGCTTAATTTTTAACACTTCTTTTTTTTAAATTTTATTTCAAAGTACAGCTGTGGCTTTTCTCTTTTTTTATTTGGTTGTTGTTTTTTTACGCTTTTTACAACTTGCATACCACAGGCCCTACTATATAGGTTAGTGACGAGAAAAAGTTTTTAGAGACCAGTAAAATTTTTTGAAGCATTTGGGTTTTATTTTTGTTTCAGTACTACTAATCTTAAGCTTAATCTTCTCTTTATCTCTTTTTTTCTTAAAGAAATGACATAAAAAAACTAAAAATAGTTCCTTCTACCAAATTAGGGGGACAACAACAACATCTTTTATGCGTTTTTATCGGGTTTAACTTGACTACCAAATGAAGGAAGCTTCCTTGGATCAATAGAAGGGAGAAATAGTTGTTAGAAAAAGTTACTTCTACTTTTTTTCCCCCAAAAAAGGCTTTTCTTCCGTTCTTTCTTCCCCTTCTTTTTTTCTGTAAGTATTTGTTCTAAGTATTTATTTTCCAATAAAATGGAAGTGAAAAGAAACTTTAGCTTTTTTATTTAAAATCTTTTTAATTTAATTTTTACCCATACGAATGTAAATTTATGCGTCAATTAAATTTTACCAACTTTTTTTTATTTTATTTTATTTTACTTTATATTGTAGATGATAGCACTTCTTCTTGGGGCAAATAGCTTTTTCAGCTGTTAAAAAAGGCGAAAAACTCATTGCATAAAAGTTGTCTTTTTTCGGTGTTTTTTTTTTGAAAAAGAAAATAAAGAAGCAACCAAAGCAGACATTTTTAAGCTTTTTACGTTTGAACTTTCGTAAAAAAAATACGGAATTTTTTCTCTCCTTCTTTTTTTCTTTTGCCTTTTCTTTTCTCGTTAAACTTTTAATTATAGAAACTTTTCATGTTTCTCTCTTTTCATTCTTTTCTTATATTGTTTCAAAAATCTTTTTTTTAATATTAAATTTTTTTGTTTCCTATTTTCTCTTTTTTTGTATGGAACACGTTTCTATTTTTATTTTTTTGAACCATGAAACATGTGAAATACTATTTGTTTGACTTTATTTTTTATTCCATAAGTTTATTCTTTTTCGAGCCGACCACCTCGTTTTTTATGTCTTCCTTTTTTAAACATATATTGATTCTTTGTTTTGGCATCTTTTTTCCGCGTTGGTGTTTTTTCTTGTCTGTTTTTTTCTTCTTTTCTTCAATTGATGATATATTTGTTACGCTACTTTTTAAAACTTTTGGTGCTCTTTTTTTACGATCTTGTCTCTTTTATTTTTGATGAAATGAGTCCATTTTCTTTTGTATAGACGCATGAATCAAACAAAAAAAATTGAACGCGCCAATTCAATAAGTGGCACGGCACCATCATCATCAACAAAAAGTCCAAGATTACAAGCAGTTGATCAAAGGATAGCAAGGTTAAGCTTTGAAAATGATGATGACGATTCAATACTTAGTCGTCGAAAAGTTTCTCTTATGCCTTTGGTGACAGAAGAAGATTTAAAAAGGAATACAGATCTGGGAAGAAAAGATCCGGAAGGGATTGCTCAAGTTTTTGGAGATGATGTTGCATCACGATTTCGATATCCTTCAACTCCATCAAGTGCAATTTCCCCTCCACCATATGACACAAAAGAAAAGATGGTTTTACGAAAAATAAGTCCTTTAATTACACCACCTCTTCCTCATGAAACCCGTGATCTTCATGCTCCAAGGTTTTTAGTTTTTAAAAAAATAGTTTTTTTCTTTCTTATTTTTTTTCTTTTTAAATTTAGAGGCGTTCCAACAGTAAAAGTGAGGAAACGTCGATCTTTGACAATTGTTGATGGAAGTCTTGATGAAGCTACAACAAGTACAACCGTTTTTGAAGATGTCTCGGTTGCATTATCACCTGCACCTATCTTTTCCCAAAATATGTCTAATCTAGTTACAAATTATGGCAATACAAATTGTTTTTTTGGTACATCTTTGGATGTACCAGGGGCATGGCAAAAAATAGGAAAATATAATTTCGCATTAAAAGATTATGAACAATTTGCTACAGATATTGCGGCGAGTAATCCGGACATGGTACATTTTCAACAAGTCTTAAATCAATGGGTTTGTTTTTTCTTTAAACTATATACTTTTTTGCCTTTCTTTTTCATATCTTTACATGACATTTAATCATTTTTTCTTTTTTCTTTCTTTCATGTTTTCTTAAACTCTCATTTTTTAGATTAAAACGCAATCAAAAGCTCAAGGCGCCGCATTCATTCTTTTGTCTAACGAATGGGTCTCATGTTTTTGTCAAGTGGCAGACAACAAACTTTTAGAAAATCCTATTATTTGCGTAAGTGTTTTTTTGTTGTTATTATTATTTGCATCCCCGTGCTTTTCAAAAATCTCTTGTATCATTTTTCTTTGAAGCTTCCTCGTCGTTTTTTTTTCTTTCCATAAAACTAACATATAATTTCAACATTCATTTTTTTTCTCTCAAAAAAGCAATTTATTTTTCTTTCTTTTTTTAGGGTGATTCTTCGCTAATTACAAATTTAATTGCCCAACAAAGTACTTCTTCTTTGAATAACAAACCCAACAATTCAGAAAATCTTGATGGTGTAAAGCCAGAAACCAATAATAAGCATCAACCTGTTATTATTGATACCGCAAATTTATCACCGGTAATAAATTTAAAGAAAAAGGGCAATATAAAAAAGATGTAAATTATAATTTTCTTTTTTTATAGAATCTTAAAGAAAAGCTAAGATTAATTTCAAAAGAAATGAGAATAAATGTGACGAAAGAAGAAGAAAAAATATTACCACCGTATTCTTTGATAGGAATAAAAGCAAGATCTGATTTTACAACAGCATTATTTATTGTTCATCGAAGTAAAGAGTAAGCGGCAAATTCATTATAAAAGCATAAAAGAAACATGAAAAAAATATAATGGAATTAATAAATAAATATTCTTTTGTGTTTTTAGATCCAAAGATGAAGAATTAGCATGCATTCTTCCACATGTACAAATGATTGGGACATTAATGTCTATTGTAGCCAATATTGAAGAACAAAAAAGATTAGCTCGACAATCACAAGTATTTTTATCAATGACTCAAAATGTATTTTCTAGTTTACGTAAGTTTATATTTATTTATAATTTACAAAGAAAGAAAGATAAAATAAGGTCTTTCTTTCCCCCCCCCCAATTTTTTTTTATTCTGTGTCAAATATACATATATATGCCATTAAAATTTTCTTTTTCAATTCTCTTGAGTTATTTAATCGGGCATCAATTAGTACCATTTAAAGATTGTTTTTTTCCTCTGCTATTTTTTTGGCAAAAAACGTTCGTCATTGAAATTCTCATGGGACTTTCCCCTCTCTTTTGCTGCATCTTCTTTGCCGTCGTTTTCAGATGATATTGTGTGGTTTGCTGTTGCCATTGGACCGCCGGAATGAAAGAATTTTCTTTCTTCTTTTTTTTTAATTTGAACATTTAACCTCTTTTTTTGGTTGTATTCTCAATTTATTTTTTTTATCTTTGATGCTTTTAGTTTTTGTCGTCTCTGATAGTTTTTGTGTAAAACATAAAAATTGCAGCAACAACAATAAATGCAACTGTTTGAAACCATTTTTGGTTGTCACGTATTCTTTCAGATTTTGTGTTGTGTGCTCACGTAATAATTTTCCTCAAAAATCATTTAGTTCAGTCTTTTTCTCTCCATTGTTTGCGCAAAAAATTCTTTATTTTGCAAAAAAATAGTTTCTTTTTTGTACAAAAAAGTACTACAATAGGTCAGTGAAGTGGCTCGTAACAATGCAAGAAAAAAAGAAGGAAGAAATTCAGGATTACGGTTGGTTAAAAATTAAAGAAAAATTTGCGCAAAACCCCTTTTCAAATAAACTGTTAGATTACGGAATTTTCGCCGCGTTTTCTCCTTTTTCGATTTAACAGACGACAATTTTGAAAAAGAGGAAAATATTCACCTGGGTAATAATTATATATTTCAAAATAAATTTTTTTCAGTTTTCTTAAAAAAAGTTATTCCAATTTTTTCTTAAATAACAAACAGGTGCCATTATTTTTTTTGATTAAATTTTCATTTTGATTAATATTACAAAATTCTATTAAAGCGACGACCTCAAATAAGCTTTTTTCTCTCTCTAATATGTATATTTTTCTTCCGTTTCGAACTTAATACAGAAAAAAAAAACAGGCAGCTTAAAAAGTGGCCATATCCAAATAAGGGCATAACAACGGCGGGCAAGTGTACGACGTATTAGGAAACATTGACATTTAGAAGAAAAAAATGGAGAAAATAAGTTATAACACCGTGTTTACACTTATATAAAAAAAGTCTCTCAAGAACTTTCTTTGAAATTGAAATAGTCGTAAAAAGTCAGTAAGATTAAAGTTTTTTTTTTCTTTAAGAAACTGCATTTAAAAATTTTATTTTTGTGTTATTAATTCTTTTCTTTTTTTCTCTCTCTCATTTTAATGCCATTTTGTTTAAAACATTTGTGGGGATGGTAATCATGATGAGCGCTCAAGGGAATCCGATATATATGTATTATACTGGAAGGCGATGGGTGACAGCTTGTTCATTTCAATTTCCGTCCTTTAATCAAGTTTGTTTTGACGATGTGAAAGCATTGTTTGTCTAGTGCTCTGCGCTCTGAAGAGGAGAAATCTGCCTGTTTGGTTAAAGAAAAACATATAGAAGCCACGATTTTTTTGTGAAAAAAAGTGGAATAAAAAAAATAAATCTTGCGCTTGTTTCAAAAAAGGAAAAAAAATCCATTTTTATTCATTTTCTCTGTAACTGAAATTGATGCTTTTCACTTTTTTTTTCTATTTTTGGGTTCACTTTTGCTTGAATAAATCTTTGATAAAAATTACTTTTTAAATATAGTACTTGTGCCTTTTCTTTGTCTGTTATTGTTATGTTTGAGATAAGCGTGACTGACGGGCGGATATTGCTTTTTCTCTCTTTTGTTTTCCATTTTTTGAAGAACCAATAAGGTTAGTTGGCAGAATATTCCGATAATTTATGCAGAGTCTATTTTTTTAGTGCCTACTCAAGACCTTCAAATATTATTGGAATTTTTCTTGCATGTTTTGTTTTAATAAAATTTTTTGGAATCATTTTTGTGTGGGCTATTTTTATGATTATATGGGTGGATATCATAAGATTTTTGTTTAAAAACAATTATCTGTTTTTATTGCTTTTTTCTTCAAATATTATTAATATTTTTACCTAAAAATAGAAGACAAAAGTCACGCATTTGAAAGAATAGAGAGAAAAAACTGATTGCTTCTGCAACAATGATTTTTTGCCACCCCTTAAAAAGATGTAAATTCGTTCAGGCATTCTAAGATCTTATTTTCAAACTTTGAGGTTTTTTAAAAAATTTTAAGCGTTCTTGATTGACCTGAGAGAATTGTTGTAAAAATTCTTTTTATTTGTTGAATGACGTATTCCTTGATTTTACAAATAAGAAAAGCGTGTAATTTTTGCGTTAAAATTCTATTGTTAAAAAATGATTTTTTCTATATTTTTTCATGCCTGAATTTTTTTAACGATTCTTAACATTATCAATATTCATGAATCCTTTTCATCTTTTTTCAATCAAAATTTTTTTGCTTACAATTTCAAGAAACATAGACACATAAATATATCTAAAATTATAATATTCTTTTTATATGTTAAAAAAGCTTCTAGTATAAAAAAACGCTAATCTTTCTAATATCAAAGCAGTTTGTTTTTAGTCTTATTTCGTCTGAATATTGTATTTTTTCCGAAAAATGTAGCTAAAAAAACTTTATTTCTTTTCTTTTTTTCTTTTAAAAAAGCATCTTTAATTATTTACGATTAATTATTTTTCTGATTTTAAAGTCGTTTAGCCGCCACAAGTCAGAATAGAGAAAAAGAGAGGGAAAGAAAACAGAATCTTTTATGGGTTATCCGCTTTAGCTCCCTTTTTATAGTCAAGCCTGCTGTTTTAGATACATGAGGCAGTTTTACGTTTGCGTTGTTTTCTTTATTTTTTTCTCGTTTTACGTCAACTCTCACTCTGTGTTTCTTTCTGTTTCTTTCGCGCTCTTTTTTTTGCCAAAAATGAATTTCTTTCTTCTTTAAAGCTGCCACGTGCGGCGTCATAACGAGAGAATGAAGAAAAAAAATGTAATTCTAAATTCCAAGAAGTTATGCCTTCCTCCTTCGCGTGACTGTCGTGTTTTTCTTAGGTGGTGTTCCAAGTTATTCAAAATATGCGTTTGAAGAAGAAAATATGTTTCCGTTTTACAGGTTTCCGGAGAGTTTCTTTTTTAGTAAATATATAGATTTTTACAAAAGAAAATTTTTTTTATTCTATAAAAGGCGTATGTTTTTTTTATTCAATTCAAGGGAGGATTTACTCAATGCGTCAGCTTTATATTCAATGTTGCATTCTTTTTCTCTTTCATTCTCTCTCTCTTTCTGTTTTTTTCTATTGCCATGTCAAGTTTTAGAATCAGTTTGTCAACGCAGAAAAGAAAAGAGAAAGTCACAAAAAAAGCGATAAATGTTTCCCTTTTTTGTTTGAGTTATTTCCTGCTGTCGCTTTGGCACGCATTTCGAAAAATACATAAAACTCCCTTAAAAGCAAGCCCACACGCAGTGATGCTTTGATTTAAAGTTATTTTTTCGAAACAAAATAAGCACATGTCATTTTTATATACGGATAATAAAAAAATGAAAAAAACAGAAGAATTGTAAATTATTTTAAAGCAAAAAATTTATAAAGTTTTGTAACCCACAGAGCTTTTTCTGGTTAACAGAAAAAACGGAAGCTTAATGCATTATAAAAATTAGTTTAAAAAAATAAATTTAAAACATTTTTTTCTTAATATAGCCAAAAATTAGTGGATATAAGGTAACACTTGAATCCTTTTTCGTTTTTGTTTACTGTCTCTCCCAACAAAAAATGAAGACAATGGCAAAAAAATGTGCTTACTTCATGCGCGTATTGTTGTCTATTTTTCCGTATGTTTTTTCTCTTCTTTTTTTTATAAGCATCGTGAAAGTCGCCGCTACATTTTTTAAGGCTTCTTGAGGGGCAAAACAAGCACGTGTGTGGCGTCCAAACTTTTTTTTGTCTAAAAAGGGATAAAGAAAAAAAGAATGAAACAGAAAAAAGTTTTGTTTAGTTTTTTTTATGTAAGGTTTTTCTTTTTAAAACTCTTTTTTTACTTATTAGAAACCTTTTAAAGGCATACGTTGTATTAGCAATATTTCATCGAATTTTATTTAAAATGATATCCTTTTAACTTTTTGAAAGGGGTATAATTTTGGGGTTTTTGACCTTCCAATAGAAATGGGTTTTTAAATAAATATTTATTACCTCTTTGGGGCGGTGCTTGCTACAAAAGAGAGAGAAAAAGAAAGTAAGAAAGGAGACCCCCAAAATGCAACCATTTTTCTCCATAATGTTTCTGCTTATTCTTTTCCCCCAAAATCGCCAACGCAGCCTACTTTTGAAGAATTTTCAAGTGCTTTTTTTAAAAGAAAAAAAGTTTAAAGATGCACATGCTTGAAGAACAAATTGGTATAGATTTGCGTGTTTTTGCTTGTTTCACAAAAAAACCTCCCTTCTGTTTTTATTTTGAATAATACAAAGTTTTTCTTTTGATAATTTAATTTTCTTCATTTCATTCCGATTTGGAGGAAGAAAAAAACAACAATGCATCCATAAGAATGATGGAAAAAAGATTGCAGTGGCCTTTATCAATTTGGGAAAACAAAAGATGAAAAAAAAATTCTGAGTCATTATTGTACAGTAAAAAGAAATTCATTTTGTGTTATCATTTTTGATGCCTCCTTTTTTCCATTTTAGAACAAATAACTTTGAAAGATTAAAACTGATTTCTTTTCTCCTGCCTTTTTCTTCGTTTTTTTTGCCTTGTCAAACTTAAATGTTTGACAACAAATCTTGAACAATGGGGTCCATGGTTGCATCCTTTTCCTTCAAGAAAGATAAACAAACAAAAATGAGAAGTTGAAGAAAGCGCGGGGGTGCTTTCGTGTCCAGCACTTAAAAGTTCGAATGAACAATACATATGTATATTTATTTTTTTTCTACTTAAGTTAATTAAATATCATCTTCCGTTATTTGACATATTATTAACAGCCTTTGCCCTTTTTTTGTCAAAATTAATTATTTTTATGCGTCGTTGCTTTTTTTGATTAATCATCTGAAAAAAATTAAAAGATATAGTTTTGTATTAAGCTTCAGATGGATTTCTTTCTTTTGTCTTTAAGAAAAGACGATGGTTTTGTGGTTTAAAAATGGTATTAAACTCTTTATATTTTTTCTTTGTCCTTTTATTTTTTTGATTATCAAAATTATTTTACTTTTTTTTCGAAGAAAAAGTCAAAAGTTTTTTACGCATGTTTTATTTTGGTGCTATCTTTTTTCTGATAACCTATTGTTTTTTTCCATCTCGTGTCTACCTTTAACCATTTTTTAAGTTAAGCCTGTCTTCTACCAGAGGTTTTTTTTTCTGTTTTTAAGTTTCACAATAAAAATACCGGAACTTTGGGACCTCATCGTTACAAGTTCACCAACACCAACCTCAAAAGTTTCCCCAAGTTTGTAATTAGTTCTTTAATTTATTATATTTAATGCGTTTTCAACAATTTCATATGTCATTTATTCTTTTTTAAAAAGCTTTATGTCAAAAAAATATTCTTCTTTTTTTATTAAACCTATTTTTTCTCTCCTTTTTTGGAATGAGATAGAGAGAGAATGCTTTTGCCACCTGCGTGTACGCGTTTGTGTTTCATAAAATTGAAGCCTTCATTCAAGCTATAAATGTGGCACACCATTTATCTTTTTTTCCTTTTTCTAAGAACAAAAAATAATTTTAAGCTTTCTTTTATTGCTCATATTTTCTATACATTAATTGGGAAGTGTCAACACAGTTTTATTGGCTTTCTTCGTTTGACAAATACACCATTATTTTCTTCAAATTTGAATATACAATTGTGACCGGTGACTGCTAAGTTGCCGCTTTCAAGCGGCGGCATTTTCGCCGTTACAATGAATTTGGCAACATTATCGCCATCACAAAATTGTAGAACTACTGAAATTGATTCAACAAGAACCACAACATTAGTACCTACCTCTTCCACAATTTCTTCTTCGTCTTCCATATCACCATCATCATCTATTAATACAAATAATACTGCTACACCGGATCCAACAAATATTGCTAGTAGTAGTACTGCTAGTAGTAATAGTAATAATGACAGCAGTAAAGAACTTAGTATCCTCAATGGAAAACTTTCTCCTCCTGTAGCTTCTGCATCATTACTTGATCGACAGACAATGCTTTTAACAGCTGTTACAGCATGTTCAAGTCGTTCAAGAGATCCCAGTGAACATTATTCTAAAGAATTAGCAGATGCCCTTCGGCATTGCCAATGCTCTAAAGTAGCCCCACTTGCAAATGGAATAATTCCAAATGGCAAATTTGACACAGATAAATCCCCCTCTGATTGTATTACACCAGATGTTTGTAAACGATTACTTTCACTTTCAGAAGACATGAACCTTCTTGTCAGAAATATTACAAAAGAGGCAAAAGCATTGGTACAAGCAGAAATGTAAGTTTAAAATCAAAATTTTCATTTTTCATAAGTAATCCTAAAATTCTTTAGTTGTTCCCTGTTTTTACTTGATAAAGAAAATTCTGAACTTGTTGCTGAAGTTTTTGAAAAGAATGGTACCAGTGATGAATATTTAACAGAAATTCGTATGCCCCTTAATCAAGGAATCGTAGGTCATGTTGCTACAACAGGTGAAATGATGAATGTTCAAAATGTTTACGAGTAAGCATAACTAATTACATTTCATTGATTTCATTTTTTTACCATTTTACACTTTTCTTTCTCTCTTTTTTCAGTCATCCTTCATTTTATCCAAAGGTTGATGAACGTACTGGTTTCATTACCCGAAATATCCTTTGTTTTCCAATTAAAGATAGCAGTGGTAAGTTTCTTTTTATTTTTAAAAATTTATTATTAGCTTAATTTTATTAGCCCCCATAATAATTTTTTACAACTTTGACCTTCAAGCCCATGACGCAAAAAAAAAGTGAAAGAAATTAAAGTATTCTTACAGCCATATTTTTTATGAATTAAAGTTAAGGTTGTCAAGAAGAAACTACTTACAAGTATGTAATAAAGTGTCCGACCACCTTTTATTTTCTTTTCTGTTTTGTAAATTTTTGTCTTCTTTAATTTTTGATAATTAAGTTTTAGAAAGAGGATTAATGCAGATTTTGAAAAATGCTATTGCGCCTACGCTTTCAAATTTTTTACAATAGGATAAAAAACGATAATTTTAATTTAGAAAGAAATTGTTAAATTTTATAAGATCCTATCTTTTCAAAGTAATGATATTTTTCATTCATAAACATTTTTTTATATAACGGAAATATAAGCTTAACTATTTGACCTCATATATGGGGTGGGGGGATGTTGGACACAAAAACTTTTTTTTATTCTCTTTTTTCTTTTCATTTTTTATGTTTCAGCAACTTTTTTTAGTGGCGTCAAAGGCGCTTAGCTTTCGTAGTTAAAAATTTTAAACACGGCACAAAAAAGCGACAAAATCGATATTAACTTTTTTTATTGGCATGAATGTAGTCAAAGAAGATTACAAATGTTTTTTTTTGAAAAAGTAGGAAGGAGAAGCATTGTACAAAAAAAGGAAAATAAAACAGAAAGAAACATTAATGATTAAAAAATAAAAAGTTAAACAATAATTGTACTTTTTATTTATAGGAAATCTTGTTGGTGTTGCTGAACTTTGTAATAAAATCGGTAAGCCTGCCTTCACACTTCATGATGAACAAATTGCAACAACTTTTGCCGTTTATTGTGCGATAAGCATTTCACATGTAAGTATTACCGTATCCTCATTTAAGTTTTTTTTTACCTAAACATGTACTTTAGTGCTTGCTTTACCGTAAACTACAAGAAGCTCATCGACGCTCGCATATGGCAGCTGAGTTATTGGTGCAAGGATCAACTCTTTCAGTAAGTTAATATCCCCTTCAAGAGTCCTTTTTATAAGAAATTATGTTTAATTTAAACCCTAAAACTATTTAATATGTTTTACCACAATAAAATGGTTTTCAAGTTTTGTACAACCAATAAGTAACAATATTTAGTAACTGCCTAAAATATTATGATTAGAATTGTTAAAGCCATTACAAATTTTAAATTACTTACTATACAAAATTTGTTTAGATTGCACCTGAAGATATTCTTCGATTAACTGTTCGTGACATTCCAAATCCAGAATCATTTCATCCTGATTTTAATAGATTTTGTTTTGTACCTCGGTCAATTGGAACTGGTGATACATATGTTGAAGCAGCACTTAGCATGTTTAAGGTAATAAAATATTGCAAAGAAATATGTTGCTTCAATAGCAATTTTTAGGATCTTGGGTTTATTGATAAATACCGGTTACGTCGTCGTACTTTAGCAAGGTTTTTATTGATGGTTCAAAAGGGATATCGTGATGTACCATATCATAATTGGAGTCATGCCTTTGCAGTTGGACATTTTTGTTATTTATTACTTCGAATGGGAGATGTCAAATCATCTTTGACGGATTTGGAAAGGTTTTCATTATTGGTTGCGTGTTTGTGTCATGATATTGATCATAGAGGAACTACAAATGCCTTTCAATTACAATCTGTAGGTTTAATTAAAGAGATTGGCGTTTTGTGTACGGTACATTTTTAATTTAGAAAACTCCATTAGCTCAATTGTATAGCTCTGAGGGATCAGTTCTTGAACGGCATCATTTTGCTCAAACTGTTACAATATTGGGTATGGATGAATGTAATATTTTTGAACAACTGACGCGACAACAATATCAACAAGTTCTTGATAATATTCGGGAAATTATTCTTGCCACAGATATTGCAGCACATTTGAGAAAAGTTGATAGAATACAAGCTATGGTTAAAAGTAATACTTTTTAGACTTTGTTTTTGAAACATTTTAAAAATAATAATTTTTAGTTGGTTTTGATAAAGATTCTGTTGATCATCATTATTTGCTTATGTGTCTTTTGATGACTGCAAGTGACTTGTCAGATCAAAGCAAAGATTTCAAAAATTCTAAAGGAATTGCGGTAAGTCTTGACAAAAAAATTATTAATTTAATAAAAACATTCGATTTACAGGAAAATATTTACAAAGAATTCTTTTCACAAGGTGATTTAGAAAAACAAATGGGAAATCGACCAATTGAAATGATGGACAGAGAAAGGGCGTGTGTGCCAAAAATTCAACTTGAATTTATGGATACTGTAGCTTTGCCTGTTTTTCGGTAAAAACTTTTTTAAAAGTCTTTTTTCAATTTCTAATTGTGCCATTTTAGTTATATCTCTGATTTGCTTCCAGCTCTTCATGAAACATACGATTCATTAATGATAAATCGGGCATGCTGGCAAAGTCTTGATTGTATATTGCAGGAAGAAGGCCTACCATCTGGTGGTCTTGATTATCTCAAGGATCTTGATTTAGAACAAAAAGTTTTGGATCGTGTTGGTGATAGGGGTTTAACATGGAAAGAAGAATATGCAAGAAAAGATGGAGGAAAAAATGATGGAAATATAGATTCCGCCGTAAAACCTTCAAATTCTCCAAAATCATCTACAACTTCAAAAACTTCACAAGATTTTGTTCCTGATGATAAGCCATGTTCATCTAAATCACTTCGATAGGGAATAAAGAAGAATTGCAGGAGAAAGATAATTAATTTTGTATTCCGTCCAAAGAACAATCAACAAACAAATGACAAGCCTTTCGACATCGGGGAAATTTTTAATTTTAAACACGTATCTCAAGAAATAAAAGAAGCAAATCAATTAATTTTTATATAATATATTCTTTGACGTTATTGTATTTTGTCTTCTTTTTAATTAAAACTTTTTGTTTTTTTATAAACTGACAATTTATAAATAGAAATTTAGGGAGTTTAAATTTATTATAATATTTTTTTATTATTATTGTTTATATACATTTCCTTTCCTAAACCGGTTCATTTTCCTTTTTTGTAGCTATAAATTTGTAGCTTCTTTTTCCTTTTATTTTTTTAAAACAACTTTTAACCAAAACAACTGTTAATAGTTTAATAAGCTGTAAAGTGCTTTACTTCTCTCAAATATATGATTTTTAAATTTTTTCGGTAGTTATTTTCTTCTTCATCTTCTTTTTTTTTGAACGCCCAACGGGACATATTATTGATAGTATTTTTCACTTTTTCTGTTGCAAGTATCTACTTATATTTTGGTTTTGTTTCATTTGAAAATGAAAACCTTCTTCTAAACAATCGCTGTGTATCTCAGCGCCTTCTACAGGTAGCCAACCGAAAATATTATAATTTCAGTTAAAAATTTTTTTAAATACTCAAAAAAATTATTCTTTATCATTCATCTTTTTTTTGTTACTCATACGTTGAAATGGAAAATTTTCTGTTACCTTTTTTTCTAAATATTATGTTTTTTCCCTTCTAAAGTTTTCCTTTTCATTCATGATTACCTGGTTTTTATTTGAGAGATGAAAATGTCATCTCATCGTATCTGTATTTCTAAATGTTATTGAAAATAACTATTTTTGTCTGTTCTTGTGTAAAACAAAATAAATGTATTTTATTAAATTAGAAGAAAGAAAAACAGGTGTTTTTGTTCATAAATATAGAAGCAAAAAATGAGAAACATGTAAAAAAATTTTAAACTACACCACAGTAAAATTGATTGCATCACATTTTCTTAAAATATACTTGAAAACTAACATTAAGATATCATTGAGCCCTGAAATAAAATACAGATTTGCATTTTTTTTGGCATAACGCATGGTTCTATATATTTTCTTCTTTCTGACATCAAACCATCACAATTTAGGGCAATTTAAATGTATGTATTCTAAAATTTAAAAAAGCTCAATGCAAAAAAAGTTGTTCGATGCTAATAAAATTTGAAAAATTTATCAAATAATGGAAAGAAAAAACCATGCTGGAGCAAATCATGTTTCAAAAGTGAATGACGAAGCTTTGCTTCGACTTTTTGATAAATATTTGCATCATAATAATATGATATTATTCTCCCTTTTTATTTATAAAATATATTGAATGTGTTGAAGTTGTTAGTAAACTTATTTACATTTGTGTCATTCATGTTCATTGCATAAAAATCTCTGATCTTACATAAATTAAAGTATTCTGATAATTTATTAGTTAGCTTTTCATTCTTGTTTGCACTCTTTGACGTTGTTGCGTATTGGTATAGACATTTAGTAAACGTCAACAGTAAGTTTATTTGGTATATAGCTTTACAAAAATAATTACATTTTCATGATTTTTGCGCATTTTGCATGCCATTTGAGTTGACCGCATTACTGTCTTAGTCCCTTTTTCGCCAGTTGCAAAATACATATGCCTTATTAAAAATTTAAGTTTTTTTTATTTCCAGCAAGAGTTGTCTGACATTTTTTTACTCTAAAAAACATCAGACCTTGAAATGTGTTGATGAAGTCGAGATGTGTTGGAATTCAAAAAACATGGGTGGGCATATGTAATGGCATATATCAGTTTACTACTTTTTAAAAAATTGGGTTTCTTTAAAATTCATAATTTAAAAGCGAATAATAAACCCCCATAACATTAACATTGTGCTTTCATTTCGAAATGGTCTCACTTCCTCACTAACTTATTTATCAGCTGTGCCTGATTAAAACTGAAAAAAATATGTATGTATTTTGTTCATTTTCAATATCTTTCTTAACTAATTGTAATATTTTATAAAGAATAAGAATCGGGAAAGTAGGCACAGTTTTTCTTTTGCAGAATTAATCTTTTGAATGAATAGCGGTATAAATGATCACAGGTTTCTTAATTAAAATTTTTGAATGAATAAAATATATAAAGGATTTGTCAAAAATTTTCTATAAAAACAAGTAAATTTAGTCTTTAAAAGTTTCTGTAATTAAAAACACCCGCTCTATTTTTCAGATTAAAATTTATTTTTGAATATTATTAAAAAATGTTTATGAAGAGGTTATTGTTGGCTTTTCATTTCATTTTTAACAAAAATTTGTTAAAGCTGTTTTCACTTTTTTTCATTATTTCTATCCTTCTTTCTTTTTTAAACATTTTAATATATTTTTTTATTGCTTTTCAAAAAGAGATGAATGTTCTTCTAAATGACGCTTAGCCTTTGGTTATTGTTCTTTTGGCGGTGATGTTTTTTTGTGAAACCCCGGAATCCCATAATTGTTGAGACAGCAAATTTAAAACAATAAATCTTTTAGAAATTTGAAGAAAGGAAAAAACTTGTAAAAGTTTGTTAATAACATTTTTATATATATTAAATAAATAAAATATATGAATAAATACATATAAATAAAAGTGATGCGTGAAAATAGTCAGTTAGACATTCACATTTTTTGGCATTTAATTTTAAATTCAACAAAGCATTTACGCTTATAAACGTTTATTCTTTTTAAATTACTATTTTAAACTTTCAACAATATTCTTTGATTCTTCCGTAATCCTTTTTTTTTGTCCCTTCTCCTATCATTTGTGTCATATCTTTGCAAATCAAGATAAACAAGTTAAACGGTAATGAGAAAAAATTTTTACCAGCTGGCAAAACCGCATCCTTCTTTCTATGAATAGCTTTCTCTCTCTTTCCTTTTTTTCATGGGATGTAATGATAAAAGCTTAAGTTATCTTTTTTGTGCAAAAAAAGTAGCGTTTTTACTCCGACAAACGATTAAATTGACTTCCTTAAGCTCTTTGAGGAAGGTCATAAATGAAAAATCCAATTGGTGTCATCAAGTTGATGATAGTTTATTTATATACACTTATCACCAATGAATGAGAAATAAAAAAAAAGAGAAACGACAAAATGAGACAGTTGTTTTTAACCCGTTTTAGAAGGAAGAGATTAATTCAGGAACTTTATTTTTATATTTTCAATTAACCTTGCCATGTTTTCAGAGGAGTGCTTTATACAGGGTTTTTTTTTTATCTTTTCTTCTTTTTTTCTTCTAAATTAACTAAGAGCAAAAAAATAACACACTAAAAAAGCTTTGAGCCTGAAGTTGTCATTGCGTTATAACTCTGAAGAAGGCAATTGGACACAAAAAAATGAGGGGAAACTGAAATAACTCCGTTTTTTTTCTAATACTTTTCTTCTGCTTTTGTTTAACAAAAAAAAACATTTTTCTGCCATTTCCATGTTTTTTTCTTTTGTTTCTTTCATAATAATAATAATATCTGAGATTGGGGGTATGACTGAAAAAAATATTTTTTTAATATTTCTTTCAGATGGAACGGTGACTGACTACTTACTTTGGCTGCTTTGTTATGGCTTGAATTTTTCCTTATTAATTTTACAAATTATATTTTGACATGACTTTTAAATCAAAGGGCTTCTCGTTATTCATTCCTCTTTGAATCCGTATATTTATTCTGTGATGTCGGTTTTCTCGTTGTTTGAAAGAAACCATTCTGATGTTTCTCAAAGGCTCCGTTATTTCTGCCTTTCATTTTTTTTAAATTTTCTTTTGTTACTGAGGCCTTCTTAATCTCCGTGCCGTTTTTTTCTTTCTGTTGAAAGCGAATACATCATAATATATCTCTATCATTAACGTTATTATTATAATATTTTAAAGACAGATAACTTATTAAAATCTTTTTAGTGGGGCGTGACTTTACACTTATATATATTTTATTTCCATATTTTTTATTATTATGACTGAATTCACTCAAGTGGAAGGTTTTCAATTTGTTGAAGTCGCTGATTGCTTGTCAAATTTATCATCAAATTTGAATAACTTTTCTGGGTTACCACCAACGCCACATCCAGGTAGGCATACATCATTGTCATCAATAACATCATCATCAACATTTCCTACCCCATATATTTTTTAAACCGCCTTTGTCTTTAATTTAATTTTTCTAAAACTCTTTAAAAGCTCAAAATAGATTAACATATTTTTTGTTTGTTGCTTTTTTGTGTTTTTTCAATGCGTTTGGTTTTTTGTGTGGCATTTTCAAAAGTGTGCATATAATATTAAAAAGTTGAAATTAAATTTTATGACGTGACTTTTCAGTCGAGAATATGTTCAACCGTGCCCCTCGGCTACGCTTTCAAGGAAGATCTCATTCAGCAAAAGAAGGTCCAATGTTTGAACTTGGTGATTCAAGTAATTACAATTTACCAGGTATTTTTTGAAAACTTAATAAAAACTCCTCCGTATTTAAATTAATTTGAGAACAATATAATCGTTATCCCGCTATGCCCACACATCGTTTATTACCAATTGCTCCAGATAATAAAATTAATAATAGCCTAACTCCGGATTACATTGAAGAAAGACGCTTTGTTCGAAATGCTGGTCGAAGCTCGTGTACTTCTTTGTCTCCGTCAGAAGATCGAATAAGACGTACCACGCAGACAAAGCAAGAGGAAGTTATTAAATCTGGTAAGGAAAAAAAGATGAAGAAAATGAGTATTGTCTTTCCTTCTCTCTTTATCTTTATATACTTATTCATAATGAAAAACAAAAACTTTTTGAAGGTTCAACTTCAAAATTATCATCTCGACAATTACCAAATCCTTTTGGATTACAAGCACAAAGAAATTCAGTTTGTTATTCATCTCCTGGGAATATGCATTTATCTGCAACTACAACAACATATACCGAAAATAATCTACAACCTCTTCCACCTCCCAAAGGCATAAAACAATCAAATTCATATAAGCGCCTCAACTTTAAACGCGTCTTTCAGGTAACAACACTTTTTTCTTTTGCTTCTTTTTTGTGTTTTATTTATTGTACAATCTCATGTGCAAAAACTCAAATAATAATGTCAGTAGAGTTAACAGTTAAGTGAATGTTACAAGATTGCGAGTTTTTTTTGTCTTATTTGTTAAACATTGAAGAAAAATATACTTAAGTGATGTTCAAAGAACTTTTACCGCTATCTGACAGGAAATGTTATGTGTGCAAGTATACTCTTAATTTTTGGCCATACATAAGCGTTCCTCCAGCAGCCGGTATTAGTCTTTATTAAATAAATAATAATAACCCTGGAGGTTAGAGTAACAGAATAAAAAGCTTTGTAAATTTCTGGATGGGGGGTTTAATCTTCCTGTTTCTTCTCCCATTTCCTTGTCAATGTCGACATCACTAATAACATATTGCTGCTTTCTTTTTCTCCCTATTCTTTTTGAGATTGATAGGAAGAATAAGTTGAAATATTGATTCCCTCAAGGGATAAATTGCGTGCCGCTTTTTCCGTGCCTTTCGACAAAAATATGTCTAAGAAATTCCTACTACGGTCAAAACGTTTTTTGTTGTTTCCTTTGTATTCTTTTTAAATGACCTTATATTTTTTGTGGTGTTCAAGATTGAAAAGTGAAAAAGTTATTTCCTGGGAAAAAATTGGGAAAAGCATTTTTTGTTTTAATGTTTGCTTTTCAAAAGGTAAAAAAATTTTTTAAATGCGATAAATATTCTCGTAAATTGTTGAAATTCTATGACTTTTTTGCCTCCTCTCTTCAAATAATTCTTTTTTTTCCATCTTCTTCTTTTTCTGTGGGGGATAATTTGCAAACTTTGTTCATTGTTTGACTTTGCAAATTTCAATTTTGCTTTTCAAAATTTTATCGTTTACCTTTTCATCATCCTTTTTTACCGGAAATTCATTGTTGAATTTTGCTGCTTTTTAATATTTTTCTTTGTTAAACATTGAATCATAGCATCTTCTGACTTCTTGAAGTTATGACTCTTTGTTAGCTTAAAATTAAAAAAAACTATAGTTTAGTTAAATTTTTTAAACACTTTTAAAACCCTTTATGCATCAATTACGATGATGTAAGTTAAAGTTTAAAAGGAGGGTATCAGAACGTTGTTCACATTTTTAAAATATTTTTTTGCAAAAATAGCATCTTTTAACTTGTTTTTTTTTCTTATTTATTTTTTTAACGTGACTATAAAGCGCGTGAAAAACTGTGCAGTCTGATCCTTGACAGTGAAGAAGATTCAGCTAATATTTTAAGAAGGCCCTCTCAATGATAAGATAAACAATAGTTGCGTAAGGGATGGATGGATGTTTTTTTTTAAATCTTTAAAGAAAAAAACAGACAGGGAAACGTGGATAAAATAAGAAAACCATATTTTTCTTTATTTATTGTTTTTGTCTTTTTTTCTTCCTTTTTTCTTTTTCAAGCTTATTGCCTCATTTACAAAAAGAATAAGCAAAATTAAAGAAAAAAGCGGCAAAAAAAATTAAAACAAAAAAATTATTGCTCTTTGTTGAAAGGCATTAATTTTCTTTTACATGCAATCTCACTTTTTTTTTCTCTCATTTACAAATTGTTTCCCATCTTTGACAAAATTTTGTGTCTGATCTTTTACCGCTTTTTAATTTCACTTTCACGCAATCTCTTGTTCTTTTTTTTCTCATTTAGTTTTTTGTTACCATAACTTATGGTCCATAAGTCTATTGTTAAATACATATATAAAAGGGAGACCTACACGCATTTTTTGCTTCCTTGTCCTTTCAAGAAGAATTATTTACTCCGCATAAGTTTCAACAGTTTCATCCTTCTGATACCGCATTCTTTTCTTTTCTTTCTCATTCATCATTTATTCTCAGAATCATCATACCAAAACAATTATATTTCCTAAAAATCGGAAATATTTTTAAAAGTCTTTCAATTCTTTTTTGAGTCTTTATCTGTTTTTTTCTTTCTTTCTACATTGTTTGTTTTTTTGCAGCGTTCGATGGGACAAATAGACTCACGCTTGAATGGCACCAATGAGAAGCATAATGCTTTCAAATCTTTTGATGGAGACACAAATGGCACAACAATGCAAAAGGTAAAACCCCGTCGATTTGATTCAACTGCGTCAGAGGACAGCATCTCCACTGAACCTTCACAAGACGACAAATCTTCAACTCGTTTTGGCAGTAGTGGTTCATTGGATTTTTTTACGCAAAACGCCAGTTCATCTGCTTCTAAGAAATATAGTATGGATAGCCGAGTAAGTATATTTTATTTTGATTGCTGTTTAAAACCCCTCTCTTTCTTTTCTTCAAAAGTTACGGTAAACAAATAAATTGTTTTTTCTCACTTTTAGGCACCACAACAACAACAGCGTGGGCAACGTTCCACAAGTTCAAAAACAAGTACCACTTCAAGAACTTTAATTAGTCCACCTCGAGCCGCTGCAAATAATAAAAAGCTTCCACCAATCTCAAATTCATCTCAGGCAATCATTTTATACTGTATGGAAAATGCAAGAGGTGATGTTGCGTCACGAGTTGTCGCAAGAATGGCTCATAAAAGAGATGACTTTTCAAATTATTGTGCAAACATGGCCCCTGATCATTGGAATGAATTTGTTGGGTCCTTACGAACATATCTGAATGACGTAGTTCGGCATCTTCAAAGTGCCGAAAAGGTATCATTCATTTTATCTTAGAAGAAACGAAACATAAATAAAATTACAGATTCGTGAAATTTCAATGAATTTTGGAATTAATCAAGTTCCCCGTCGAAGCATCGGCTTTAAAGCAGACTATTTTGCAGTCATGGCAAATGCACTTACCACAGAATGTGTTTTTCTTGATGGTGCTGCACATCAAGTATGTGTTTACTTCAAAAATAAATAAGTGCTAAAGTTTAACCTTTAAAAAACTATTTTCAGCCAACGGAAGCTATTGAAGCTTGGGCTGAGCTTGTTGAGCTTATGTTTAGTAATGTTAGAGATGGTTATTATCAACAAGTAATTATTAAAATTTTTTTAAAAATGTAAAATTAATTTTTAAAATTTAGATACGGTTTCTTCGTCGAAATTCACAATGTTACAATGGATTGTTTAGTCAATCATCAGTAAGTTCAGAGTTGAGTGCTGATGGATCTGAAGGTACTCCGGCTACTTTACCAGCTGCACCATCAACAACAGGAACCCTTGTTCGACAATATTCTCATGAAGGAACTTCTGCAACATCAACTGAACCCCATCATCGCTTTTTCTGAATTTTCTTTTTTTATCTCTCTTTTCCTTCTAAAAACAACATTCCGTTCAAAGAATATTGTAACATATCTTTTTTTGTTTACAAAAAAATTTAAACTTCTATTGTTTTTTAAAAAAGAACCGAATTTGCTAAAAGCAAATATTTGTGTGTATTCTTTCTTCCCTTTTTTTCATGTCAATTGTGTAAATTTGTTGTATAGAAGTTTCACTCTTTTAATTACGTAACATTTTTATTTTTTTTAAACAAAAGTAAAGGCACAATAAATAGCAAAAACACTTTATACAGATAAATTACCGCGCGTTTTTTTTTTCTTAACAAAGTAACAAATTTAATAAAATTTCAAAAAAAAGCAAAGAAGGCATAAATAAATATCTGTAGGAAAAGTGAAGGAAGACAAAAACAATTATTAAAAAAACAAAGATTACAGAATAACAAAAAGTCCACTGGAGCAATAAATTGAATCTGACATGTAATAAAGCAATGCAGTATGAATAAATTTTTTTAATATTATTAATTATAATAACAGAATAAGTAAAATGTTGACTAGAAAGCAACGCGTATTGCAGGCAAGAAGTTATGAATGAATGATAAACTTTTGAGATTTAAGCATTTAAATGACCAACTGCATGTGTACCATTTCGTTCATCCAATGAAGCACCAAGTTGAGTTAAGCGTAGAAAGACTTGTTCCAAACTATTTTGAGTAACAGAAAAATCTTTTACAACAGGAACTTGACGTCCAAAATCATCACTCTTGCTATATTTCAATGCAATTTCTTGAGCTTTTTGATATAATTTACTCCAAGGATCATTATTACTTTCACGTGGAATATCCCAATGATAAGTATTCATGTATTCCAAATCTTGTGTTGGAGCAACCTAAATATGGTAATAATGAAATAAAAAAAGTGAAAAAATGAAAAAAAAACAAACCCCAGTGAAAATTTTCATAACTTCTTGATTTAAATGATCACGATTATGTTTATTTGGATTTTCAACGGTGAAAGTAAGCAAGAATGAATTACCGTATCTGCTTTTAAGATGTTGACTTGTGCCAATACTAATCAAAGAACCCTTATTCAAGAATCCAATTCGACTGCATAAAGCTTCACATTCATCCATACTATGAGAGGTAAGTAAAATTGCGACTTCTTTTCGTTCTCTAACAGCTGACAATAAATTCCAAATATGTCGTCGAGTTTTTGGATCAATTCCAGCTGTTGGCTCATCCAGCATAATTAATGAAGCTCGAGACATTAAAGTGACACCAATAGACAATCTTCTCTTTTGTCCACCACTAAAAAGTAGCAGCATTAAAGAAAAATCTAAAAATTCAAAAAAAATATGCATACCTATAATGTAAAACAAGTTTATCAGCTTGAGGTTCCATGTGAATACTTTCCAAAACACTTTCAACTCGACTTTCAACATCAACAAAGCCATTTAAATGTCCAACTAAAGTAAGAATTTGTCGACCAGTAAGATCCAAAGCGAGAGCATCAAATTGTGGACAATATCCAATCGTTGGCATTCTTCTAATATCAACACCTTTAACATATGCATATCCATTTGAAGCAAATTTTCTTCCAGTTAAAATATCAAAAGTTGTTGTTTTACCAGCTCCATTTATACCAAGAAGTCCAAAGCAATCTGTTGGATTAACACCAAATGTAAGATTTCGTAATGCACAGAAATTTCCATAATACTTTGAAACATCTCGAACAGAAAGTGCTAATCGATTATCAGATATTTGATTCATTCGAACACGTTCATTTCGGACATCTTCATCTTCGGATTCTAGAGTGTTGACAGCTTCATATTTTCCTTTATTGAATCTTTTTCTCAATGAAAAAATCATTTGTTCCATAGTATTTTCACAAAGAATTAAAAGAATCCAAAATACAATACCAGATGCAGTCATACAAACCATAACTTTTTGTAAAGTATCCCAACGAACAATCTTTCCAAGAACAGGACATTGCATTGTAACTTCCATAACACCATGACCCAAAGCAAATGACGGAAAAATAATAGAGAATAAAGTCGTAAGAGCAGCGGCAAGATCAACAGATCCAAAAAGATTTACGATTTGTGTAGCAACAGAAGCAACGATTCCACCAATAACATTCCAACAAAGTAATGCAACAAAAGCTTTCATGGAAGAAGTGAAAATGAAAGATGCAACATAAACAAAAGGTACAGAACTCCAGAAGAAAAGTGCCCAAAATACAAAATTTCTAAAATGTCAAATTAAATTAAAAACAACAAAAAATATGGGTTTAAACGAACGTATTCATGCAAGCTTCCATCCAGCCAGAAATAAAAAGGATTGTAGCCAAAATCAAACAAAAAATGAGATAAATTGCAATATACCATAATGTTACAGCAATCCAATATGTAAATCGATTAAGATTGGTCAATAAAAGTTGATGTTTAAAATTGCTAACACGATCTTCAACCAATGGCATAACAAACATTGAAGTGAAGAAAGAGAAACATAAAATTGTCAAAATGTTAACAAATATTGTTGCAATCGGAGTTACAACAGCTTGAACTTCCGAAACCAAATCAGATGAATATACTTCAACACTAGCTTGAATTGAATCAACTTTTTCTTGAAGAATTGAATTTGTAAGAAAACTCAAAACCAATGGAGGTCCATGAAATGCTGCACCATTGAATAAAGCGAATGCAGATCCATTTGGAGCAATATAAGCACCAATACCCAATGCAGGAGAATCATACGAATGTTTCATAACCATTTTAGTAAAGTTATCATGGGGTGATATGGTGAGTGGTACTCCACCAGGAATTTTACCAGCGATATAAGGAAAATCAACAAAAACTGGTTGTTCTTGAGTAAATTGCAATGGAATAGTCATCGGTTCTTGTTTTGTTAAACTTAAATCTCTTTTTTGTAATTTTCCAGATTGATTTTGGAAGAATGCAACCAAAGAAAATAAGAAGACAGCAACAATAAGTGGCAAAAGAGTTCGAACTTTGTTACGGTAAGCTCCAATTGCATATCGAACAAAAATTGCACCAATTTGTTTCATAATTTGAACAGGTTTACTGTATTGTGCTAAAAAATATATTGTGCTTACTTGACGCAAAAAATGTATTTAAACTTACTTTCATCATTTTGGAAGAATGCTTCAGCTCTTGACATTGCTTGACCATCAACGTGATCACCTTGTGCTTCAGCAATTTCACCAACCTTTAAAAAGACTTGTTCCAAGGTATTGAAGGATAATCCAAATGATGAAATTTGTAAATTTCCTTTTTCAGCTTCCAATTCTTCAAACATATTTGCAAAGCTGAAACATTACTGCTAAACATTTTTAAATAATTTATAAAATTTCTTACTATTTTTTGGCTTCAATTGGTAAAATAATGGAAAATTGTAATCCAAAGCTGCTTTCAAGTTCAGCATTATGTGCATGTTTTTGAACAACTTTAAGCAATCGTTTTCGAATACCTTCCAAAACTGCTTCCTTTTCATTCTTATCTTCAGGTAAATTTTGATTTGGTTCAATAACCAAAGTTAAAATATATCCAGTACCAAAACGATTCTTCAAATATTCTGGAGATCCTTTACATACAAGACGACCTTTGACCATAATTGCAATTTGATCACCAAGTAGATCAGCTTCATCCATGTAATGAGTTGTAAGCAAGATAGTTCGCTTTTTCTTTTCCTTTTCCAACATTTTACAAATTTCATGACGAGCTTCGGGATCCATGCCAGCAGTGGGTTCATCGAGTAATACAACTTTGCTATCACCAACTAAAGCCATTGCAACACAAAGTTTTCTTTTCATTCCACCACTCAAGCTTTCAGCAAGCTAAAAATTATTTACTATGTTGCATAAAAGTATTTTGGAAAACTTACTTCATGAGTCTTTTCTGATAGTTGATTAGCAGCAATAATTTCCTTTAATCGTTCTTCAGATCTTGCATCCCAAACATCAGCTTTAAGTTTTCCATATAATCGTAAATGTTCTTCTACAGTGAGCTTCCCGAATACTGGATTTGTTTGCGGACAATAACCAATTTCTTTTTGACATTCTTCAAGATTTTTCGAAATTGATTTCTTGCAAATAAATACTTCTCCTCTTGTTGAAGAACATACTCCGCTAATAACAGAGAAAGTTGTGGATTTACCAGCTCCATTATGTCCCAATAATACGGTAACTTGTCCGCGGTATGCATTTAAAGATAAACCATCAACAGCAACTTGACCAGTTTCCCATACTTTTGACATATTTTGAACAGCAATATCAGCTTCATCTCTTCCAGCACCGCCATCAGTTTCACAATTTTCAGAATAATTGTTACTCGATGCATCCAAATCAACTTTTTCTCCAACATCTTTTGTATGAATAAATGGAAAAATAAATAATGGAGATTTCTTCGGAGCATCATCTGTAGGCCAAACAGCGTCAAGATAATAAATTAAAAAGCAGAAAATAATGCAATCAACGATTAACATTAAAAATGCAGCTCCAATTGAAAAAGATGTTGTTGATTCAGCAAATAGTTTAAACCATGTAAGATTAATTACTACAAAAACAAATTATGAAAAAGTCAAAAAGTATGAAAAATTGCTTACATCGACTTTCATAACTGCTCATAGCCAATAATCCAAAATGAAAGGCAGCAAAGACATTCAAAGATGCAACCATACATGCACCAATTCGTGTTGGAGAAACTTTCAAATATGTATCCAAGATGAATAGACCAACCCAAATTAGAAGTACAGCACCAACTGCAGTTGAAGTACGTCGACACAAAACAGAGATAAGAATACTAAAGAGTACAGCAGCAATTCCAAACAATATACAGAATGTAACAAAAACCGATGGTGAAATACTCTGAAATATTATAAATTTAAGTAAATATATATCCCAATGAAACCGATAAACTAACATCAAAACCCATTGATAAAACTGTAGTTGAAATGCCAACAACGATCAAAACTTTAATCAATGCAGTAAGAAAATGAGAGGCATAAAATGCAACAGATTGTAAGCCCATAACCATTAAATGAGTTTTGATTCCAGCTTCTTTTTCAGTAACAACTTCCTTGGTTGTATGAATCATAATTACCATAACAAGGAAGATAAAAAGAATCGGCATTGCAGTTAAAATTGCTAAAAGACCATTGTTTCGGAATTTTGGAGTGGGTAAACGCCACAAAAATACTTCCATTGTTGTATTTTTTCCAACTTTCTAAAAAAATATTCAAATGAGGTACGGTAACAACACAAGAAAGTCATACTTCCAAGAAAATTTTATCCAATGCAAATTGAAAACTTAAAAATCCACTTGACCAATAACCAGGTTTTCCAGGAATTTCATTCAAATCCGATAATGTTCCATACGGTCCCTCAGAAGGCCAAAATTCTGTAGTTTCCCAATCAACTCCTCCTCGATCTCTGACATAAATTCGATATTTGAATAATTTCTCTTGAAGATCAACTTCTGATATATGTACACCGCCCATATATTTTCCGCAAACTTTGCTTGAAGTCATATTTAAGTCTTCGAGTAATGTTGTCTTCATTAGTTCAATAGTTTCGAATTTCTCTACAAGAACCGGAACTTTGTAATGATTGTATTTGTTCTGAAATTCCTGCATAATTTGATCGCCAATTTCATTGTTGCTACTAAAAGACAACTTTTATATTTTTAAATGAGCGAAACTTGGTTTAAAACTTACACATAGCCAAAAAGTTTCTTTGCATTACACATTCTTGAAGAGATCCTTTGAATATTGTTAACATTTCTCATCAAATCTTCTCGATCACCAGTAATTAATACAGAGCCAAATTGTCGACTTGGAGTTATATCAGTTGAAGATTTCTAAATTGATATAATTTTTATATCATGCTTTAAGCAGCATTAACACTTACCGAAACAATGAAGATGAATAATGGAAGTAGTAAAAGTGCAAATATTAATTCACAAAGGAACCAAATTTTTGATCTTTTAATTATATGGAAATTCTTTTGAGTAAGAATCCATACATGTTTTAAAAATGTCATGGTTTACAAAAGAATTAAGTATACCAAATCATATAGATTGTAAGATTTTAGAAGTAGTCTATCACCTAAAAAATAAATATTAAAAAGCGATGGTGAAGGTTTAAAAATTGTATTTTATCCGTCGATTAAAAAACAAATTTATGAAAGGCATAGAAAAAAAGATGAGTCAGCATTGAATTGATCAGCGGTGACTCAAAAAAACATGTATAACACTGAGGTACTATTTTAATTATATTACGAAAAAAGAGGAAAAGGGAAACGTGACATAATAAAAAAAGTATATATTTATTAATTATTGAGAAAAATAAATTTTGCAAAAAAACTTCTTTTGCATAAAATTTTAAAAGAAAGAAGAACAGAGTAGCTTTTTAAGCTATGATGTGAATGTCCGATATTCACAAAGAAGAACATCATCTTACCACGAATGGACATTACTCCATTTTGAAAAAAAAAGAAGAGAGGAACGACGCTGCTGACCGCTTTGTATTGTTTTGATGTGACGGAAATAGTGGTCATCTATACCAAGTTTGTGTCATCATCAAAGAAAAAAAGTTTTCTATTTCTTTTTTTTGCATTTTTAAAAAAAAGAATTTTTAAATTTGTCAAAAGTTTAAATAAAATAGCTAACATGTTTTTTTTCTAAAAGCAAGATAAAATTTCTTCTTTTTTGGACAAAATCAACTTTTTATTGTTGTGTTTAATTTCCAACTAAAAAAAGAGCAGCAGCCAAAACAGAAATGCAAAAGAAGAAAAAAAAAACGAATTTTGTATCATTTGGGGGAAAAAATGAGAAAAATATATCTTTATCGGCACAAATAGGTTAGAGATAGACTTTCACTCACTAATAGTGTGCGATATTGCAACATTCTTATATTTGTTGTTTCTTTCTTGCAATGTGTAAAGGATCGTTCGACATTTGATCTTTTCTGATTGTTCATTTCTTATTTTATGCTAAAACATCTGTGGTTTTGTTTTTTTTATGCATCATCTTTCAACAGTTTTTTTTAAAGATTGGAATAATTTTTTTTTTCATTTATTGATTACACAAAATTAAGAACAAGACAAAAAAAGTAAAAACAAGAAAATGAAGGATTCATTTTTTGATTGATTGAAATTTAAAAAATACTCACTGCCTTCCGAATTTTTTTTCGTGATAACAGTGAACAAAAAAACGGAACTCCAAAGAGGAAAGGAGATCATTTAGAGAACCGTTTTAAATTTTAATAAACAATGAAAAAAAGAATGTATTTAGCACTAAAAAAATAGACTGGCTTGGTAGAGAAAATAAAATACGAGATCACATTACTTATAGCATTCGTTGATCAAAATCATCATCATCATTGTTTACAGAATTTGTTTTTTTTAAAAATAATAGAAAAAAACAGTATGCTATAAAAATATAAAATTTCTGCTCCCAGCTTGTTTTAAAATAAAACTTAAAAAAATACATACAAAGAAAAACGCTACAGTAATTACTACTAAAAAAATATTTTTTTTGTTGCGCTTTCATATTTTTTAAAGCCCGTATCCAATAAAGATTTCTTGAAAGTTATAAAGTATGTTTTTGCACCATATAAGTAATCAAAAATTGGATATAAGACACATTTAAAACTACGCTCAATACTAAATTTTAGCACAAGTGAGAATGGCGAATAGGAGCTTTGGGATCAAACAAAGAATGCTAATATGTTTAAGATTTACAGAACAAAAGAAGAAGAAAAAAGGAATTTTTACAAAAGAAAATGAAAAAGAGAAAACATAACAACAACAAGATAATTTAACATCTCTTGAGGGGCTTCTTTAGAGAACATACAAAAACTTTTAAAAAATGCATAATTATAGTTTTTTGTTTTCTCCAAAAAAAGAATCTATGTACAATGAAAATAAAATCAAAGTAGAGAAACAACAATGTTAGAGGTCAACTTTGCAAAATTAATTAAAAATATAGCAGCAATTTAAACAACATAAAAAATGAAGAAAGCGATAAATTTTTTTCTAAATGATTTGCGAAGCTGATAATAATATTTTAATAAAGTTACATCTTTGCAATCAGCTGATTTATCCCTGGATGATACATAAAAAAACATAAACTTTTTTTCCTTGGCAGTTTTTACATTTCACCCGGTTGTGCAAGCATTTGAACATGCATTTGTTGCATTTGTTGCTGTTGTTGACCTGGTTGTTGAGGTTGATGCTGAATTACAACCATTTGTGGCTGTTGATGCTGAAGTTGTGGTTGTTGAATTTGATGTTGTTGGGGTTGACTCGTTGTAACAATGGTACCATGAACCTCTTGTTTAACTGGTTGTGCTCGAGATTGTTGTTGTGGAGATTGTTGAACAGTTGATGCACCTTGTTCTTTATAGGTTCGCATTTCCTATAAATTAAATGATTGGTGTGTTATTTTTTTTCCTCTCATAAATCAATATAAGTGTCTCACTTCTGCATATCGTTGCTTGTCCATGTTCGCTTTTGTCTCATACACAGATTTTTCTTCATCAGTTAACGCTTTCCACATACGACCTAGCTCTTGAGCAACCTGTCCTACCTTCCATTCTGGATGCCCTCCCTGTACTTCAGGGCGTTTTTCATTTGAAAAAAAGAAAAACGCTGACCTTTAAAAAAATTGATTTCAATCAGTTTTATTTATTTATATTTTTTTTAAACTTACAATGCTCGCTTTGGTGCATTTGGATCTTTTTTAGCACGCTTCTTCTTTTTCATCATTTCTTCTCCACCATATGCAGCAATTTCAGCACTGTATCTTTCTGCATCTTTTCCAGCTAATTCATTAAATCTTCTTTTTTCTTCTTCATTCATTGTCTAAAAAATTTTTTAAATGTTTTTCTTTCTTTTTTTATTTTGCTTCTTTTTTCTTCATTTTAAAAAAAACATTGACTCACCTTCCATTTTTCTGCACATTTTTTTGATATTTCTGTTACTTGAACATGTTCTCCTGGGTATTTTTTCTTATGCTCTTCATAACACATTTTAACAAAGAATCCATATGGGGATGTTTTTCCTCTAACTGGACATTTACCTTCTCGAACTTGTTGTTGGGGCTGTTGAGGAGGTTGTTGTTGAACTTGAATATGCTGAGGCTGTTGTTGAATGATTTGATGTTGAATATGTTGAGGTTGTTGTTGCTGAATTATTTGTTGTTGGGGATCAAATCGATATTGAATATTGACAGGTTGAGCATTGATGTAAGCCCCATTATTCGGAACTTGTTGAAATTGAAACTAAAAATAGAAAAAGGTGGAAATTGAATGGAAATGGGATTATCGATTAGAAATTATTTTTTTAAAAAAAATTTTATTTTCAAAGGGCATTTTAAAAGAAGTAATTCAAAAAAATTAAATTTTGCACGTTTTTTTGCAAATAGTTTTTTTTTAAATTGGCACTCTTTAAAAAATAATTATATTACCATTTTCTGTTCATAATTATTCATCTTTGTTGTATTTTGATTGTTGTTGTTGTTGTGTGTGATGCTTTTCCGGCCCGGATTGAACTTCTCTCACGGGTTTTCTTTGCCTTTCTTTTTCGTTTTAAAAAGCTAAGATGTCTTTTATAGCCAGATCCAAGTTATTGAAACACTTCAATATAACAGTTCACGGGCTAACAAAAAACAACAGCAACTAAACGAGAAAGCAGAGGAGACGCGTCTTTTGGGTTTTGGTTGCGGTGGTATTCCGACTCTGAAAGCGCACGCCATTATGTTTATGTGCATTACAGAGACAATATTTTTTTAAATACATGGTGGCATTTAGAATATATATATATATATATATATAAAAAAGAGATGTTGCGGTGAGCATTACACATCGCAGTCTTGGCAGTTGAACGCCGCCAAAGGGGGGCAGAGACTTGATGAAGAGAGAATAACGATTCTAAGCACGTGGGTTGTCACTCACATGCAAAACAACACGCTTATTTTTTTTTTATTTTTGGTACATTTAAGAAGAAAAAGCGCGCCAATGGGCAAATTTTTTTTTATTATAGACATCGAACTCTCCAGTAAGCAGATGGTCATCATTGTCGAACGTTATATTTTTTTGTTCCTCTTATGCAGATGACAAGCCTGTACTCTCTCTTTAACCATCGCTATTTTTGCACGTGTGCTAGCCAAAGGCATTATTTCTTTTTTTCTGTGGTATTTTTGAAAACAAAACGGAAAAGGAAAAAAATGAGAGAGGAAAAGGGCTGGCGCTGGTTGTTGAGCCTTTGGATGCGGGGACAGCGCGCTTTTTCTATACACATATACAATCGTGCTTATCCATTCTTCTTCTGCAATGGAAGAAGGAAAAGGGGGAAAAAAGAGCCAAGTTCTATTATTGCAAAACTAAAATGCAGCAAACTGGCAGTCAGGTCGTACATCAACGAAAAAAAAATTGGGAAAGAAAGTAAAAACAGAAAAATGTCTTTCCATGCGTAATGTCTATTTCGCGGGCTTTGTTGAATGTTGGCTGCTTTTTTTTCTCTTCTCTGTGTTCTAACTGCCTTTCCACCCTCATTGAATTCATCAATCTTTTCGTTCAGTCGTCTCTGTTGACGGTAGAATCGAGGAAAGGGGGGAAAAAGGATTGCGGACATACATTTCGGGGCCGGTTTTTCAATCCATATAATAACACACATTTTTTATGACGTCTTTGCCTTTATATTTTTTTCTTTTCCCCCTTTTTTCTACTGTGTGTTTTTCTACATTTGTTCATTCACCCATTCGTCAAATATATAACGCAGCTGGTTTGGGCACACAATTTTTCTAAGTGCCTCAATGCAAAAAGACATTTGTGTGTTTCAGCAGAAAGGAAAAGGAAAGAGAGAGAGAGGGGGACCGGATGACTGCAACAACAACAGGCAAGAAACAGTAGAACAGCAACGGGCGCCCAATCAAGCGACCCAACAACTTTCAATGTGCTCTTGTAAGTTGAAGAAATGCGTTTCTTCTTCTTTCAATGAAAAAAGAAGAAAGGAAAATAACGAAAAAAATAAAGGAAAGCAAAAATTGAAAGAAAAGGGGGACTGCCCCAAGTAAGCTTATTTAACACCATCGCACACAAAGTAGTAATAGGAGCAAAAAATTCTCAAACTGACGACGGCTATCAAACCGGGAGTGGTATGTTTTAGTATAAAGATACATGTAAAAACTGCTAAACGGCAGAGCAATGAAGAAGGAGAAGAGTCAGTCGGTAAAAAAAAGCGCAAGATGAAAAAAAACCTTGTTCAGTACAGATGATAGAAAGAATGGATATGAGGTGGTGGTAGTAGTAGTACTGGTATATTTTTTGAAATCTTATTTAAGTTTTTTAGTTTTTGTTGGAGCTTTTGAATATCTTTTATTAAAACTAATCCCGGTTTTTAATAATTATTCAGTCACTAAATCATTAGCAATGGATTTTATTTTTATTTAATTCTTTTTTAAAAATGTCTATTTATCACTTGTTCTTTGGGTACTAAGCATTTACCGTTCTTTTTTTGCATTTGCACTCAACCATCATAATTATTATTTTTCTTTGCAAACATTTTACACCTCATCATTACGCTTATTTATTTACCTGTCAAAATAGTTATTTAACATTAATTATTATTGTGGACGCTACAAACTCTATTTTTAGATTTTAAAAAGATTGCAATTTTTGTACTAAGTTTGCAAAAAAAATAATTTTTACACAATCTTGGAAAAAAACAGATATTTTTTGATTGATAAAGGCTCTTTTTAGTTTATACATTAAAATAATATTTCTGAATGAAACTTTTGTAAAAAATTATTATTCGGAAAAAACAATAGCAAACAAAAAATAATATAAATGCATTCAAAACCAAAAAACCAGATTAAAAGTCATGTTATTTTTTCAAATTAAAATTATTAAAATAAACTATGAAACGCAGAAGAAAAAAACGTGTTTTCTCTCGAAACTTTCATTTAATTCTTTTTTTCTCAGGTTTAATTAAAGATTTAATCATTCAAAAAGGAATAAAAATTTTAAAAGAGAATTTGCAAAAAAAGTTGCCAAAAGTAGAATAAAACCAACGCTTTCATCAATACTTTTTTTAACCATGCATAGCGCCCTTCTTTTTCTTCTCCTTTCATTTTTAGACCCTTTTTCCGAAAACCCACGAGAAAAAAAGAAGAAGAGGAAGGGGTGAAATAGCCAGAGGGGACCACCATCAATATAGTATTAAAAAAAATGTGAAATTATCCTTAATTCTTACAGAAAATCATCGTTTTCTTTATTACAACATAGGTGTATTTTTTGACATTTTATTTTTCACAGGAATTTGTTTATTAAAAAAAGATTTCAATTTATTCAATACAGTTTATTCAAAAATTTGCAAATATAATACAGTATATTTATGCGGCGAGATCGTATTATTATTATTAGAAGGAATATTGAATGAATCTTTTGAACTAAATTTTTAAAATGCACAAAATATTGTTGGAAAAATATATTTTTAAATATATCAAAGAACAACAAAAATTTTGTTCTTTGAACTTTTTTTTGGTGCTGTAAGAATAGAGATCACAATTCCAATAACATTTTAGCTGCTTGCCTTCCAGGATTAAATATTGCAAGACATTTTCTAAAATGCTCTGTTCGAAAACAATTGGATCTGCAATCTGAACGCATATTTGGGCGTTCATGTGAAAACATTTCATGGCACAGAAGACAAATTCTATCCATGAGAACATGGAGTTCACTATTTTGTTGAACCTATAAACATCAAAGAATAACAGTATGCAAATTATGAAAAAATAAAAAAGTGAATTAACCTTGCATCTCGGCTTTAATGTATTACCACTCCTGGTTTGAACGACATAAACTTTTGCTTCCGCAATATTGCTTGAAATAATCATAGAAGTGATAAAAAGATAGAAGGCAATATGAAAAAATCCACAGTGCACTATGTACCGATTTTCTAAAAATCAATATTACAAATTTAATACAAATTCTACAAAATTTCTAAGAGAAACATACTTTTAATGATGTAATAAAATATTGCAGAAAATGCTTTAATAAATGAGCAGTTGTGCATACCTTGTATTTTTAAAAATCCCAAGAACTATTTTAGCCGATATTCGTCGATTTCGGCATTCAGCTGAAAAAAAGAGGAAAGAGTATAAAAACAATGAATCACTGCTTCAAAAATTTTAACAGTTATATATCACTGTTGTTTTTTGTTTTACACGACTAATGACCCCACGTTCAAAAGGCATCCCCCACAAAATGATGAGCCATCAAAGGAAGGAAGGCCACCAAAAAAACAACAAGTTAACTTGATTTTATTGCAATTTACAAATTGCTTTTTAACAACTCTTTTCAAACCATTAAAGGAAGAAAGAGAGGATTTAATACCATCGACCTTTAAAAAATGAAAATTTCAAAAAACGAACTCAAATTTTTTCCCCAAAAAATAGCTTTTTAACATTTTATTTTGGAACAAATAAAGCCTTAAATGGTAATGAAAGAAATGAAAAGGTTGCAATAATTTTTTATAAGGTAAAAAAGAATTGTTTCAAAAGTGAAAAGAAAAAGAGAAAACATTGTTTGTTATTTTCGACGTCAATTGTTAAGCTCATCAAAAGTAATTTGAGTGCATTTTAAAACGGCATTTGATTCTTTGTGACGATGGTAGACTCCTTGAATTTTGCGCTACCCGATACTTCAGCTCTCCTCGATTTGATGATGGACCTTTAAAGGAATTAAAAACCCTATAAGCAGGTCACCCCACCTCTTTCATCTTTTCTTCCTTCTTCTTTTATTTACAAAATTTCAAATAATTTTATTTATTTTTTTCAAATTTCTTGTAAAAAACAGGGGAGTCATCACAGTTATTATTATTATTATTATTATTAATAAGCCCCATATTTTCTTAAAAAGCTTTTCAAAAATCTCTCTTTTTTCTGCTGCTTGCAAGACACAAAAACAACAAAAAAACTTAATCTTTGCACAAATTTTTTTCGGATTTTATTAGTAATATTACAATTTTATTTTTTTCTTCTCTATCATCATAACTCTAACAAGAAAAAAATTAACTTTATAGTCAAAAACAACTAAAAATAGAATAAAAAAAAATAAATTCGAAGACGTTGTTGAAAGAAACAAACAAAAATTGGTGGTGAATTTTTATAATTTTTTTAAAAAATCAAAGAAGGAATATAAAAACTAAATCATCTATTTTATTCATACATATAAAAAAAACAGGAGGAAAAAGTAATAATAATAATAATCAACGAATGTATGCAAAGAAAGCCATATTTTGAGCACCGCTTTTTTAGTAAAAATAAATGAAGTATATCAAAAATTTCTTTGCGGTGTCAAATATATATATTTTTTTATATTTGAAAAGATTCATTTTAAGAGATCGAGTGCGCAATGGATTGGATATTTATCAAAATGGATATTAAAGACAAAAGAAAACAATTATTACAATTAAAAGCCATTTTGATTGAATTTTACAAGCTAGCACTCTATTATTTTTTTGTTGTTGTAAAAGATGTTAAAAATAGGTATAAAAACGAAAAATTCATATAGAAGAAAAATGCAAAGAAAATTTCTAAACAGAAACTTCTAAAAAGTATGGGTATGGGGGGGCAATGATGGCACAAAGCTTACCGTATCTCCTAAAATACGGTATTTTTTTAAGATTTTAAAATTCCGCATAAGATTCTTTTTTTATATAAAGTTGGGATTTAAATCGTTTTTCAAAATTAAACAATAAAATTTAAAAAAATACCCGAATTTTTTGCTGCAAAGTACTTTTTTTAAAGAAAATTAACCCTCATTTGACAGGTAAGCTTAAGTCACTATAGTTTTTTTTACTTCCTCCAAACACTGTAAGCACTTTTACGAAATTAGAAATGACTAGTAAAAGTAATAATATAATTTTGCAGTTTTTTTCCAAAAAAACTAGTAAAAATTATAATAGTTTTTCTCTCTTTTTTTCTTTTTCTCTCTTCTTTTTCACCTGTGGTCTCTTTAAGAATCTATATAGAAAAAAGAAGACTTAAAATACGTTTCATGGCAAAAAAAGAGAGAGAGAGAGATGAACATTTCCTAAAAGGCAAAGAAACAGTATAAAAAAATGGTAAAATGAAAAAGTATTACTATTACTGTAAGATTTTGCAAAAGTAACGGAATTGTATATTTTTGACTATTGCTTAACTTATAACATCATAATTTTTTTCATGGGCATTTTAAAATGAAATTGAAGACAAAAATATAATAAAAAAAAATTGAGAAAAACTAAATTAACAAAAAAAATAATAATGTAAAAAAAATGGTCACGAAAAAATATTTTGTTTTTGTTATTATTATTTTTTACTATTTCTTGTGACGAACAGCAGGTGTTGATTGATGTGAACCTGCTGGTGTATTCGAACCTGCAGGAGTTGTTGAACGAGATGATACAGGGCCCGTAGTGGCTCGATCAGCGGCAACAAATACATCTGGTTTTAATGAATGTAACATAACACCACAACCACCAAGTGGAGGCTGCCACATATCATAATCAAGTTTGGCAAGTTCATCTTTGATCATACTTATAATTGTTGACGGTGTATCTGAAAAAAGAAAAATCAAGAATTAAAGAACAGAAAGAATTTTTAGAAGGATTAAGTATTACCAGGTTTTAGAAAAGCAAAAACACTTCCACCACCACCTGCTCCAGTCATTTTTGGATGAATACCATATCGGGCAAGCAATGTACAAATTTGATCAACTTTTGGATGTCCAACTCCCAAGGCAACCAGCATGGAATTATTAATTCGGCATAGATCCTGTAATGAAATAAAAATAATGATGTTTGAATGAAAAAAACTATATTTTATAGTTCTATATTTTTTTTAATCTATAAGATTATATTTGATATGAGCGCCAAAAAGCAATGCCACATTTAACCACCATTGCCTTTAATAAATATATTGCGGAATAAAAAAAGGATAATAAAAATTTTTTTTAAAAGGGTAGAATAAAAAAATTATCAAAAAACAACGTTGAGCAAGTAGTTATAAGGCACTCCAATTATAACCATATACAAGCAAATATTACATACGTTAAGATGAGCAAATGTTTCATTGAATTCATTTCGCTCTGATTTACTACCATCTCCACCAGCTGAAACTCCACTGAGGGCACTTGCAGTTGAGCCACGCTTTCCACTGGCAACATATGAACTGAGACTGGACGATCGACCGCCTACCGACATAGGCTGCAAATAGTTAATTCCACATTTGGAGCAGTAAAGTTTAAGTTTATGTATATCTTTTTTTGGTTTAAAAAATGATAGAAAAAGTTTTTGGATTTAAAAAAAAGTTTTGTATATTTTCGGAAAGTGATAAAAGCAAAAAAAGAGTGCATTCACTAATCCACAAAGCGTGGGACAGAGAGAAAAAAGTGTGTGATTATGAAAAAAAAGTTTGAAAGAAATAAAAAAACTCCACAAAAATGGATAAATTGGAAAATTGAAAAATAAGAAAATGTGTGATAGATTTGCTTTAATTTTAAAAAAACAAAAAATGCAAAAAGCGCCAATACAAGCTTTAAAAATATTTTTGTTTTTGGTGGAGAGAAACTAAAGTTATGAAATCGAGAAAAAGAGGTTTTCGTGATATAGGCAGAAAACGAACCTGTAAATTGTGATGATCTGCTTCCGTAACAAATGATGGAGTTAATGTTGCACTTCGTCCACCATTCTCCAAAACATTTCCACCATTTTCATCAGATTTTTGTAAAAGACTTGCAACCTCCAACGAAATTGCATCAATTGTATTTAAAATATTTTCAACAACAAAAGGTGACTAAAAAATTATATACATGCTACAGTATGTTAAAAAAAATTCAAAAGCAAAATCATACCCTTTTCATTCTTTCTTTAACTGTTTGCACCATACGTGAAGTATTTCTTTCAACTTTTGAATTTACCAAAATAACTTTAAGATTTGGAATACTATAATACAAAAGCATTTATGAAAAAATCGGAGATTTTGCAAAACATACTTTCGAAGATTTTCAATTGGTCTTCCAGGTTTATAACTTGCGACGCCACCTAAAAGAACAATTATTATAAAAAAACCATTTAAAAAAAAATATCTAAGCCATATGAGTTTTTATGGTATCTTTTTTTAAAAAAAAGCAAGGATGTTTCAGACAACAAAGAGATTCAAAATTAAAAATGTGCAAGTTTACAAAAACTCATATCTAAGAATCTCAAATGTGATAAGGTAATAACTACCATAAGTGGAAACATGCGCTAAATGATTGAAGCTTTGGTAACCGTAACGTCGATTAGCTAAAAATATTTATAGAAATCATCTCAAAAACAATTTTTTTTTTAAAAAGAGAACACACTCCAGCTTCCACATTACTAAGAAATTTCCCATAAATAAGAAAATATAAGAAAAAAAATATTACAAAGTGAACCAAAGCAAAAGAAAAATGTGCAACTGTAATTAACAGATAAAAGAAGGTTAAAAAAGATACCATAAAAGCAAAACAACTACCAAATTTTTAATAACAGTTTTAAAAAATTAACATACCATACGTACAAACTGCAGCATCTAATCCAGAAGCTCGTCCATGAATTAATGATTCAGCTGCGGCAGACCATTTTCTTATCATATCAAGATGATTGTCATCCCATGTACAGGCGCCTTCTTCATCAGTTGGAATTGTTGGAGGTGGAATAAGACCGGCAGTTTGAAGAAGAGCTGTTGCAATACAAACACAAAAAGCTCCTAAAAATTTTGTAAAATTATTTTTTAAAAAACTCAAATAAAATTAAATAAAAACTAACCAGAAGATCCAAGGCCAACACAAGCAGGCAGTTTAAATCGAACAGTTACTTTAACAGCCAATAGATCCCTAAAAAATGAAAATAAATCTTAGGGTTTACAAAGATTTACAAAAAGAAGTCAACATAATATCACAAAACTGCATTCGACAATGAGTAACAAACTTAGTGATTAATAAAAACAGAAAAGAAAATAAACATCGAAACATTACAAAAGGAACAAAAATACAGTATGTTACCCAAGCCAATTGTATTGAGAGATGTGTATGTTGAAATAAATAGGGAGGAAAGAGGAAGAAAAGAAAGAAATAATTGCAATACAAACACGTACCAAAGCACAGAATTTTTCATCACATCACCACCTCCACCACCGCTGATATCATCGTCAGATGGTTTCGTCTCTTTTGATTCATCTTGTTGTTCAAGATAGCTATATACATAAAAAATAAAAAGTAAATAAATACAAATATGATAGATATATTTTTGTGTATTATCAATGAAAAATAATAAGAAAGTATTTTTTAATAGTGAAGTAACGTCAGAAACCAAAAAGCACCAAACAACAAAGATAATAAGTGCAGTGCCAAAAATTATAAGTACTTTGAAAAATTAATAATAAAAAGTGAAATAACTTTTTTTTAAAAAATACATACCGTTTCCTTTGTACAACGCCAATAAGAAGATACCAAAACGCAAGAATTGCTAAATGTTGAACACCACATTGATCTTCACATGAACCAGAAAGTTTTCTTGCAATTGGTACTATCATTTCCAAAGATGGTGGTCCATCATCTGATGGAATATCCGTATTAAGATCAGGATTAGATTGAACTAAAAATAATATCTACCGTAATACTTTCATAAAAAAGTAATAATTTTTACCAGTTTTCAATAAATCTTTTAGCATCCATGTTTTTTCAACACCAAGATCCGGCAGAGACAAATATATTCTTCCATCAGCACTTGTAAATAAGCTCACATAAGTTCTTAGATCAATAGAACCCGCAATTGCTGTCTAAAAAGAAAATAACAAATTAATCACAAAAAGAAAAAACTTTTTCAACAATTTTGATTTTATTGTTTAAATAATTTTGATTCGAAAAAAACACGTCATTAAAAGTAGTAATGACGTAAAAAAACAAACTTTTTGTTTGATTTTTTTACTAAAAATGTCTCAAACCTTAAGCTTAATTCTATGTCATACAAAAGCCGATTAAAGGTTTACCGAAACATAGATTACAAACAAAAAAACCTTGAATGAAATGAAACTTACTCTGCCATAAACAACAGCATGTTCACCAAAAAGAATAATTTTTCCTGGAGCACTAACATAAAGACCTCCAGAAGCACTTGAAAGGGATCTCAAAGGTGAAGAATTTGCTCCACCTGTTGAAGATGCCGCTAATGAAGAGGAGACATGATTTGTGACCATGTGGGATGAAGAAGAGGATGCGGAAGGCGAATCCTCAACTGAAAAAAAGAAAATAATTTAAATTTAAAGATCATCAAAAGATGAAGAAAAAAAACTTGGGTTTTTTTAGTGTAAAGAAAAAAAGGAACGCAAGAAAAAAAAGTGCATTGATCATAAAAAAATACTTTGAAAATGAAATCTGAGCCGAATGCTTTGTGCAAAATGCGACAAAAAGAATATTTTTTATATGTCGACTGTCTAGTACTAACTATTATTTTATCGCTTTTTTCAAAGATGATGACAGAAACATTCAAAAATTTGTTGTTTTTTTAAACAAGTGAAAAGGACAATGTTAATAAAATAGAGTTCTTTGATGTAAAGGTTATATTTGACTTTTTTTAGTGAAATTAAGCTTGCCTCAAGTGTTCAAAAAAAGAATGTTTAAGGAAAAGCTTAAAATCTCCTTTTTTTAAAACGTGTTTCTAATTTCTAAATTTTGAAAGAAAATACGCATTTAAAAAAACGATGATGATGACCTTCTGCTTTCAATCAAAGGCAATCATAAACGACAGAAAAAACTTGAAGATTTAAAAAGATAAACGCATAGATGCAAAAAAAAAACAAATGGCGCAAGAAAAAAAATTTTTTGAAAGCGTTTTAAAATATAAAATGGTAGCTGCTGTTTTTGATTATCCATTTATATCTTTTCTTTTTCAACAGGATAATACATGTTCAAAAAAGTAAAATTAAAAGTATTATTACTTACCTCCATTGCGACCAGGAGCAACCATCTTCGTTCATCAAGTAGGCGTCAAAAAACTGTCTTTTGTTGGCAGTCGAAATATAACGGGGTGGTTGTCTGACTTTTTTTTATTGCAATAAAATGAACGTCAGCAAGCAAAAATGGGGGAAGAGAAGTAAAAAAGAAGAGAGAATTTGTTGTCAAAGCTCAATTTTGAGCTGCTGATCAAGGTAAGAGTAGAATTTGTTTTAAACCAAAGTAATACCACGTAAATAAACTTTTTTGAATAGTTTGAAGAATTTTTTTTAATATAATTCTAATAAATTTGTGTTTGTTGAGAGAATAGGTAATAAAATAAATTTTTTAAACCAATTTTAATATAAAAAATAATAAAATTTTGGTGAAAGATTGAAAAAGAAGAAGAAGGAAGGAAGAGAGAGAGAGAAGATACTACCGTCGCTTTCGTCTAAGCATGGATCCGTCCACTAATGATGCTTTCCTTCCTCTTTTTAAACTGTGTTCTTTTTTTGCCAATTGTTGTTGCACCGTTTTCTTGGTTTTAAATGGTCGTTTATCAATGAATAAATGACGACCAAAATTCCCTTTTCAAACTAAAAAAAATTCAATTCAATTTTTATTGTTACAATAATTTTTTTGAATAAAAAAGAAGAATCAAAAAATTATTGTTGATATTAAACTCGTAAAAAAAGCGATAAAAAACAAATTATAATGGCTCGAATTAGGGAATATTTTTTAAAAAAAAGAAAATTTAATCAAACAGGCAAAAAATAAATATGAAAAAAAGTATGACATTCATGATGCAAAAAATATTTAAAAAAAAAACAAAAAACTGCGTACTCAATTTTTCTTCCTTCTTCTAAATAATGACTTCCCCCGAGAACAGAACAACAGTCGTGAAAAAATGAGCATAAAAGCCGATGCACAAAACGACTACCGACAACATTTTGCATTAATACAACATATTTTTTTTTCTTTAGTTTTTGACGTGTATCAACAACAACTAACTCCTCCAAAAACGTCAAGCAATTGTCTGATTTCAATAGAAATAAAATCATTTTTGAATTTATTTATTTTTTGAGTTAGTTTATTATAGTTAAATTTAAAGCAAACTTATGGTCATATTCAATGAGAGAGAAAAATGGGAAAAATAAAAAATGTCTTTTCAAAAAAAAGATTCAAGGAAAAAAAGTTTTGAGTAAAAGCTAAAATTGTAAACAGATTTCAACAAAAAAATAAGACTTAACGGAATCCTTATGGAAGAGAAAAAAATATGTGAAGAATATAAAAGTGAATGTTTAAGTCATCAGAAAGTCAAGTCATAGAAAAAAAATGGGTGGAATATATAGCAATCTTAAATATTGTCTTTCTCTAAATTTTTAAAGCAGTTTATTATTATTTAACAATTGAAAGAATAATTAAATACAAAAATTATTGGGAAAAAAGAAGTAATAAACAAAGGAAAAGATTTGAAAGTAAGAAAAGGGTGGAAAAATTTTGTATTATAACCTTTTAAGTTTGATCAAAATACATAATACAAGGTTAAATAAAGAGAAAAACATGAGCATGAATAATACTTCAAAAAATATGATTACAAAAATAACCAACGACTTTTTAAAAACATGTAAAAATAATATACCGCAATTAATAAAAAAGAAAGAACGGTACAAATTTTCATACTACTGTAACAAATTTTTGCCTAAAAATTTAACCGAACCTTGTTACTCCTTCTTTTTTTCTTCTTCTCTAAATTGTTTTTTTTATCATAATTTAGGGTCACTTTTTAAAAAAAAGAAAAAAGAAAATTTCCTATTCCTTTAAACAAGTCCTTTTTAAAAAAATATTTTTTGGCAATTTTATTATTCAAAAGAAAGAACAATCATCTTTTACTCTCTTTTGGCACTTAGGTTCCCCTCCTTTTGCTCAACCGCTAACTTAGACGCAAGTGAATAATCAATTTGCAAACAATGAATGCCTGCCGCAGAAAAAAAAGTTTTTTTTGCCGTTTTCACGAGTGAACACAATTTTTTTCTAAAGAAAACCAAAAAAAATTTTCTTCGAGAATGGAAAAATGCGAATAGGCAGAAACGGAAAAAAATTTGACAAAAGAGAAGAAAAAAAGTGTAAAAGTCTCTTATTCGAATTTGAAACGTTGTCAAAAAAGCACTGAATCGCTTTTTTTTACCGCTTATGTCAAAAAATGGAACAATAGAAAAGAAGTCTGTTGAGAATAAAGCATTTCTAACTAAGGTTTCTTTTTAGTCAATAATGGCAAACATTATTATTATTGACTTCGTGTTTTTGCAAAGCCAAAAAAATATAATGGCAGAAAAGGTGTTGTTATTATTCATAAATAAAGTGGAAAAGAGGGATTAATACATTTTCTTTAAAAAACAACAAAAAACAATATAAGCCAATCAGACATATATATATATTTCATTTCCTGCAATTTAACAACTTTCTTTCTAATCATCTCTCCCCTATCTATTTTAAAAATATTTTTGAGTATGTACATTGCATTAAAATAGAATTAAAGAAAAAAGTCCATTTTCCTATAAAACATTTTTTTGGCAAAAAAGGGAATCTTACAAAACGTTTTGAGAAAAAAAGAATAAGAAGCAGGAAAAAAAGTTGTCAAAAACGTAAAAGGGGGGCAAGAGAAGAAACTCAACATCACTTCATGCCGTTGTCGTTTTTTTTTTTCGTCGACAACTGCATAATCAACAAAACAAAACTTCTAAAAAGCCTTGGGACAAGTTTAATAAAGAGAGGTTGGGTTGTCAACTTTAGATAAAAAGGTTTTGTGGTGAAGAAAAAAAAAGTGCCGGATCAACAAAGAAGAAGAAGAAGGATGAAGAAAAACAACGCGGAAAAAGAATTTCATTTTTATGTCAACAAAAAATATATATTTTTTTGGGGTGATAAACGTTCACTGCTATTTTTTATGTCTAAAAAATATTGCTTAACAAAACACAAATATAACTTCTCTCTCTCTCTCTGTTTCCATTTTCCTTCCTGACTTAATCAAAATTAAAAAGATGAAAGAGATCATCTATGAAGAAACAAAATCAAAAAAGTGCTTATTGCTTAGAGTTTTTTAGCTTAAACATACATTGAAACAGGTGACACTCTCCTCACACCCCTTCACCTTTTTATTCTATATTTTATTTTTGTTTTCCCAAATTTTTCTTTTTTGCCTTTCTTTGCTTCATTTTATTGGCAAAAAAAAGATTCAAAGGCTTAAAAATTGACAAATAAAAACCAATAATGAAAAATATTAATCACAACTTTCATACCAATCAATATTATTAATAACATTTAAACACGGAAGAAAAAAAAGAAGAAATTATTGGTCATGGCTTTTTTAATCCAGAAATCCCTCACTAAAAAAAGCAAGCATAAATCTGACGCAAAAGTCATTTTTAATGAAGATGGTCCATTGCAAAAAGTTTTTTCTTTTGCTTTAACTGACAGACGGGAATAAAATATGGCATAGGCAAAAAAAAAAGCATAATGACGTTGACAAAAAAAGAAGCATGCCAAAGAAGCGACTAAGTATATACGAGGACGACACTGCTGCTGCTACTTCCCCTCAACTAAGTAGAAGCACCTCGATGCATCAGCTCAATATATTTTCTTCTTCTTTTTTCATCTTTTTTGGTCAAAAAAGTCTGGAATGGTAATTTTCAGAAAATTAAGTTCAAAAACATTCTGTTTTTCAAAACTTTTAAAAATTTTGCTAAAATTTAATTTAATAATAAAAAGTTTCAAGTATTATTGGCTGCCATCACCATCAAAGCTTTGAAAATAAAAGATATAGGATAAATCATGCCATGAAATGTGTGCTTTCAACATATCTCTTTTTTTAACTTCTTTTTATCTAGTTGCATTTATTGACTTTAATTCGTGCCACAACAGCAGCCGCATTCAATTCCATTCAGTGTTTTTGCTACGGGGCAATATAGGCAATCGAATGACCCCATTAATGTGCTTTTCCCCTTTCTTTTTTCCTACCCGCAACAACACAGCTACAAACGCATCAAAAAAAAGTATAGGCTTTAAATTAATCAAGAAAAAAATAACATTTTAAAGAAAATCCGTTGTTTGTTTTCAAAAAAAAGAAAAAAGTTTTTTTTATGGATTCTTAATAATAAAATTTTTTTGCTGCAAAATAAAAATTATTTCCTGGGAAAAGAAGTATGATGATGATGATGGTGGTGGTTGTGGTTAGTAAAAAAGGGATGTAAAAAAAGTTTTGAAAACAACATCTTTTCTCTCTCTAACTCTCCTCTCCTTAGGATAAACAATAAACTTCTGAAACGACGCAATAAAATATTCACAGACGTGCGAAAAAATAATGCAATGAAAAATGATCCGTGTTTTCATGAGAAGAACTTTTTTCTTTATTTCAATAACTTGAAACTATCATCTGCTACTTCAAGTAGTTTTTTTAAGAATTTAACTCAAATATATTTGATATAAAAAAAACTATAGAGAATCAAGTATGAAAGGAACTGGATTTAAGTTCTACAGATATACATATATATCAGGTAATTTGATGAAAAGTGATACATCTATATACATTGTGAACATGAATATACATATATCTTTGTGTTAATTTATAAGAAATAAAAAATTATTTAAGTAAAGTTTTCTCACAAGCTTCAAATTTCTAAAAAAGCAAAAACATTCAAGACAGGGCACATACCACCAAAATATATATATATATATAAGTCTGAAGGAGCAGAAGACGACAACGAAAACGACAAGACTCTTTGATTCTTTTTCCTTCTTCTTTCTTCTTCCATGCTTCAAGTAAAACGGAAGAAAAGGCAATTGCGCATTTCCTAAAGTTTTATCGAAAAAGAACTGGAGTAAGAGAGAGAAAGAAAGAAATATAATCAATAGCAGTTATATTTTTGTAGAAAAAAAGACATTCTTGGATTATAACTAACTGATATTATTACTACTTTACTTCTTTAGAAGCTGTTGTTGAGAAAGAAAAGGAAAAAGGTGACGCATTTAAACAAGAACTACAAAATGATGGGAATTGCAATAAATCCTTACTAAAATATAATAATAAAAATAATGTTCTCTCTTTTAAAAAGTACAAACAGCTTTATCATAATAAAAAAATGTCTGTTTTTACTACTAAAATCCAATATGTATATTATTTATTTTTTATCAGCATTTCCCCTCTTTCATGGCTTCATTTAAATATTTGTTGCACAAAAAACTTATTCGAACAAAAACATTCAAAAAAAGCATGGCATGAAGAAGAATTAAATATATATATATATTGGTAAAATATAATAAATAAAGTCAAAGTCAAAAAGTAACTGATATTTTATATGTTATATATGAAATAGCAGTCACTTTTGAGAGTCACATTACTTGAAAAATAAAACATACTTTCAGATTTCAGTTTTTTGAAAAAGAAAAGAAATGGGAAGGAAAAAAGAAGCTTTTTTTGGTTAGTTAATGCAAACAATAACACACACAAACAGAGGGAATTAAATATATAAAATATGTACCCTTTTGATCTAAATAATATGTACATGTAATCATCATAATAAAAGGATTGAAAAGAAACTTATCTCTCTTTGCAGGTCTCCTCTTTGAAAAAGATAAATAATAAATAAAAATAACAAAACTGACACCTGCATAATGAAAAAAGTTGCGTTGAAAAAAGATTCTTCAGTGTTTTTTTTGTTCAAAATAAAATTCTGCCAAAAACAATTTTGTTTGATAAACAATGACAAGGGAACGAAGAAGAAATAAACTTTCAAAATATTTGCCATAGATAAGAAAAAACACATACATAAAAATTAGTTATATTATTCTTCGGATTTTTATACAAAGTGTTTTTCAGTAAAAAAAAGAAGAAAGTTTTAAAACTTCTTCTTCTTCCTTATTCTTCCAACAACTTAAATGTATATATTTTTTTAAAAAAGTTAAATTTTTGAAAAGTTTTGAAAAATATAACTTTGTTGTTTAAAAAAAGGAGGAAAAACATGGATGGAAACAATTCTATAAGGGTAAAGCGTCAAAAGAAAAAAAACGAAAGAAAACAAATCCCTTGGGGGAAATTAACTAAAATACCAATAGTGAGAGTTTTTTTTCTTGGACAATGCTTAGAAAGGCAAAAAAAGAAGAAACGATCGAGTGACGGATTGAAAGCATTTTTTTTTCTTTCCAATTTTTTTCGTCTTCTTTTTTGCTTCATCTTCTTCCAGTCAAAACAAAAGTTTTTTATGAGGAAAGGGTTGGGCCGTTTTTTACAGAATAAAAAGCACTTAAGATTTAAGTTGACTCACTTAAAATTGAAATGATACTACTAACTGATTTTTGTATGTATACATTATAGAAAATTAAAACAAAAACTTATGTTGTGTGGGAGAGAATAGATGATATATTTATAAAATTCTTAAGCATGGTTTTATGAAACAATCATCTCTTCTTGTACTTGAAAGAAAAAAAGGGTACACAAAATTTCGCATAATAAAAAGTTTTATTTTTAAAACAACCCGATCTTATTTTGAAAGAAGTTTGAACTTGATGGTACAAAAGAAATGAAGAAAAAGAAAACTATAATTTTCTTTTAAATATATATATTTTTTTATCTTTCAGTCTACATGAACATCCTCATCACAACTACTAGTACTTCTTCATCTTCATTTTTCTCTCTGCTTCTCTCGCACTTTGTTAACGATTAATGGAGTAGATGTACACGTGGTGGAAATCCCAGCAAAAAAGGGAAGAAGAATTTGTAGGCATTAGTAGGTGGAATGGCACAAGAAGGAGACGAAACGGGGGGAAAAAGACTACACGCAAACAAAAAATGCTTATGTTCAGTGTTGCATGGGTTGTACCCCATCCCAGAATGGAGAGTGATGGTTTTTTGCATTCAACGCCCCAATGAATATAAGCAAAGCTTTTTTTTCGAAGGCATTTTTCTTCCCCGATTTAAAGGCAAGTGTTGAGAGGAGCCCCCCAAAACGACTTGAACCGTGTCGTCGACGACAACAACGACAGCCGGCATTCGTCTAAAGCAATAAAAAAACTTTTTTTTTCTGCAAAGAGGTGTACACCATCTCGCTGCCCACTCATTTGATGCCGTAACAATCTCACGCTTTAAGTACCAAATTCGCGCTAACAAATAGAGAGACAGAAAAAAAGGATTCATAAGATATTTTCAAATTTCTTGAGGCATTGTAAAAGGATAAAGTCCATGGGTAAAAATTGACGTGATTTTTTTTATCTGACTTCTTTTTTAAAAAACATTTTATTTTATTTTCAGGAATCTTATTTTTTATTATGTTAAAACCCTCTCTGCTGCAATAAAAGAAATCATTTACATAAGCTGTTGTTGTTGTTGCATACTTTACTTACTTACTTACTTGTAGGGTTGTCAAAGGAACTTTCGGGAAACATTTCCCGGGAAATTTCCGGAAATTTCCCGGGAAATTTCCCGATTTTTGCGGGAAATTTGTCTGATTTCCCGCAAACTTTTACACTTTTAACACAGAAATACGCAACTAACTTTTATTAAAAAGTTGTTCTTTTTGCTTTGAAAGATATGAAAAGGTGTAGCAAAGCCTCGAATTAGAGTTTGTTCGTCAAAATGTAACATTTAAGCTTTTTTGGGCATTCAAATAGCAGTTTTTGAAAAATAGACAAATCGGGAAATTAGAGGGAATTTCCCGGAAATTTCCGGAAATTTCCCGGGAAATTTCCCGCTTTTTCTGATTTCCCGGGAAATTTGACAACCCTACTTACTTGGATGCATGCATATTTGCTAGAAGGAAAAGCTTTAAATAAGTTTTTGAACAAAATGGACATTTTTTTATCGTTTTATTTTCCCTCAAAAACTTTTATGTTTAAAAATGCGACTTGTTGTTGCTATTTTTTCCCCTCCTTATGCAACACATGCATTTCTTCTGTGCCGTTGTGGGGTGCGTGTGCCAACACAACAAATCGCTTTTGACAAGCAGCCAAAAGTTATGTGTTCCGGACCCCTGACTTAAGTCAAAAAATTTTATTTAGTGATGCACCAATGTGAGGCGTACTCCCTTTGGGGTGAAATTCGATGAACATTTTGACCACAATTTTTTTTAAAAAGATCTTGGGAATTACTCTTTTTTCGTTTTCTGAAAAAAAGTTAAACCTAAAAAACTAAAAAATACTTTTTAAAAAGCCTAAAATATACTATATCTTTTATGTTCCAACTTTTTTTATTGCTTAAGATCATTTTTATTTAATATAATTATACGTATTTCTTTTGGTCAGAATTACTAATGGTTTTGCTACAACTAACTTAATGGGTTTTAAAAAAAGGGGATAGCAAGAAAAAAAAGATGTGTGAATAAAAGTACAGCTATTTAAAAGGCTTTAAAAGGCAGTAAAAAAGCAAAATTATGTTTTCTTCCAACAAAAAAAGTATATGTACATAACTGTAAACCCTAAAATGAAAGTTTTTAACACTCCTTTTTACAAGCAATATAAAAAAAGAGAGAAAAAGTGCAATTTGTCTTGGCAAAAATAAATGATTTTTGCAACGCTTAAACTGGTATTAATTTGATGAAAGATAAATGAGAAAAACAGTTTAAAATTAAACAAATTAAATGAGGGTCTTAATTTAGAAAAAAGAAAAATAAGGTCAATAAAAAGGAACGAAAGATGCGTAAAGTTGAAAGGCAAAGTTTATTTTCTTGACAGCTTTTAAACATCAATGGCATTTTAAAAGCCATAAAAATGCCGGGGTTTTTTTGAATAATGAACAACAAAAAGGAAGAAAGAAATAAAAGATGAAAAGCAGGTGTATATTTATTACGTTGCCAATCTTTCAAAACATTAAAAAAGGAAGAAATTAAATAAAAGTAAAAATGAACATATTTTTGAATAATTATTTATACAGATAAAATGATGGATTTATGGTAATCATTTTTTACAAATTTTTTGTTATATATTTTTTTTATCCAAAAAAGTGGCAACCGACACCCTCAACCAATAGTTTTTTTTCTTCCTTCCAACAAAGTGCCAAATGCCTCAGGAGTTGATAGCAAATAAATATACGCGGGTGTGCGTCCAATTTGTTGCTAGTCAATATTTAAGTCAGACAAACTTTTTTCTTCTTTATAAACTAAACTAGCAGCTGGCAGAAGAAGAAGAAGAAGAGTGGGAGAGTAAAGAAATTGAAGGAAGAAAAAAAACTGCCGAGACTTTTTTTTCCTTCTTTTTCTTCTTCATCTCCCCCTTCCAGTCCTTTTTCTAAGCCCCTCATTCCAAAAATGGTTGTCAAGCTTTAAAAATTCAACGAAGGCAATAGCGACACTTACAATTGACGAGGAAGAATCAGTGTCGGTGTCGAATTTGCTATATATATATATTCATTCTTTTTTTTGTCTACTTTCTTTCCTTATAGAGTAACGGCGTTGTGGACATTGTAAAATAGACCCATCTTAAACTACTTTTAAGCAGCAGCAATTGCGTCACAGAACCAATTCTCTCTCCCTCTGTTTTTTAGGATGGCGTCTTTAATTTTATTTTTCTTCTTTGTTTTAAGAAAGAACTTTTTGCTAATTATAATTCCTATCTAAAATGGGGACCACCAACAATTTATGATCTACTTCCACGAAAAAACAACACATACATTTATTATCGTAAACTATTTATTTGAACGATTTTATTTATTTATAAATAATAATATGACCGTAAAATTATTTTTTTATCTAAAAGAAATTATTTTATTGCACCTTTGATTTGGATTTTGATTTTTTGAAGTATGTGTCAACAAAGAATTGAACAAAAAGTATGGCAAATGTTATGTAAATTGTAAAAGCAAGATATAAATTAGCCATACTTTGTTGGCATCTAAAAAGTATTGTTATTATGGGTATTGCCATTATAAAACTTACTTATAATCTGTATAAACTTTCAAGTAATAAACATAACAGGAAACTGCAACACCAAGAAACATTTGTGTCGTTTGTACAGTTGTTACAACCATTGAAACCCATTTTGGTAATTTCTTACCATATGCTGCTGCAGCATAATAAGAATACATGAATGAATGGGCGAGATAATTCATTGTAATAAATGCTTGCCCTGGGGCAGTATGTTCTGCACCAGAATGAATTGTATAAACTAGCACAGCAACATGATGATAATAATGAAGAAATATTAACGGTCTTTTTCGAAGTACAATAAACATGGTATCTCCAAGTTCAACAATTTTAGAAATGGCAAATAAAAGTGACCAAAATGCTGCAACACTGTCCGGATTGCATGAATGACAAAGAGAATATTTTAGCCCAGAATTATACCAATTAACAAAAAAGTCCTAGAAAATTTAATTAAAATTTCAAAATAAATTAATAAATACTTTACTTCAGAAAATCGAATAAGTCCAAGAAAACTAAAAATAGCTAATCCGGCATTCCATAAGAATAAAGGTTGTTGTAAATTATATGGCTTTCGATCCCTCATTAATCGTTGAATCACTCTTATCAATACATAATAGATAACAGAAATAGTGACGGAATGATGCCAATTTTGTTGAAAATACATTGTCCAACCAAATTTATCATGAACTTTTTCGAATGGTAATGCATATCTTTAACAAAAAGAAAAAATGACAACTGTATTTTAAAGAAAGTAAACAATATTAAAAAGAAAGAAAAGACATACTTGTATTCATAAGTGGAGTGAAGTGTTTCTGTTGCATTTCCCTTATAAATTTCAAATGTATCTAACCCAAACATCTCTCCCTTTTAAAGAGTCTAAACAGGAATAATTTAAAAAAATAATTTTTGGTTACGGTTTTTTAAACAAAAAAACAAACAAAAAGAAAATTTTATAGTTTCATTATTCAAATTAATTTTCACAAAAAAAAACAAACGAAAGTTTTTATATGATTTAAACGTTTGTATTCTTCTTTTAATAAAAGCGTCGAAAAGAAAATAGAAGAAAAGGAGGACGACACGGTAAGTAAATGAGTTTTTTATTTCGCGCTCCGCCGTCATTTACGTCCAATTCAAATGAAATCCCTTTTTTGAGTCGTTGTGATTTTGCAATTCTCGCTCATCGCCAGAGGATGCACATCATTTTTTTATATATATTTTTTTTGTTCGGCAAGCAAGATTGTGGCGGATTTTCTCCTTTCTTTTTTTTCATAATTGTTTGTTGGTGGGATAAAGGCGAACCGAACGCATATATAAGGTTTTGTTCTCAAAAGAAAGAGAAAATGAAGAAGAGACGACATCTGATAGAAGAAACGGGTCGATGTGAAAATTTGTTTGAAAATAGAAAACGGATACGTGATCGGCATCTAACAACTACTGGATTTTATATGTGAAAACAAATGCCTCAAGGGATTTCTCTGCTACTTTCTCTTTTAATAACTACGATCAAGCAAAATAACAATTTACACAAGAAAAAAAAAGAAGACTGAAGAGCAAGTATGGATACAAAACAAGAATATTACAATAGGCAAATTTTACAGTTAACTAACTGTTGTCGTCACTTCTAACACTCACAAAATAAACAAAAATTTAATCGAAATTTCTTAAAATATCTTTTGATGCCTTAAAAGAGACTATAAAAGGTGGATAAAAACGATCACACTTTTTTTTACTTTCGGTTTCATACGTTGACCCCATTTTTCTTAACTTTCACCCACTTTCACATTCCGATAAAAAAAACTTGAATCGCCACCGGCAATTACCTTATCAAGAGTGAACCTTTTTTCCAGGATCATATTTCAAGTTTTAACTATGCTTTTAAAATTTAATTTTTTGTCTGTTATATTTTTAAATATTTTGTATGAAACTGTATATTCACAAGAAGGAGGAGAAGATGGAGAATCATTTTATTGTGAGTAATAAAAAGAATGAAAAAAAGAGTTTTTCTTTTAAATAGGATTAATCAAAATAGAATTTTTTTCAGCCTCACGCACAGCTGGAGCATTTTCTCCACTTGGAGGTTAATGGGTTTTTTTAGTTTTTTTTTATATTTGTAAAAAATCCTTTTTTAGTAAATTTTGAAAGAACAAAAATTGAACATGAAGCAGATACTTCAAGAAGTGGCGTAAATACTGATAGCATAATTGGACCCATTATGCAACCAATTGCAAAAGCTTTTAATTATATGGCTGAAAATCGGCGAACTATTGAATATGCAAATCAAGTTTGTCGAATGTGTTAGTTACATAAAACATTTCATGAATTTTAAGGTTGAGGATGAAGAAAAAAGTAAAAGTATGTTTGATCCAAAATCAATTCTTGCGGCACTTGGAAGAGAGGAATCTCGTCCAGCAAAAGCTCCATCCTTCATGGAGCAACTTTTTGAACCTCTTGTTGCTCCAGTTAAAAAAGAGTTGAGCAAAGTAAAGGTAATTTTAATCGTAAAATAATTACATAATTTTGAAACATGTTTAAGGCTTCAACCCCGGCAAATATGTTTCAAGATCTTTTTACAACACCATCAGTTCCAATAAATTCAGATGGAACTCGAAAAGCACAACCTTCACCCCCTGCAGAAGCTGTAAAATCTCCATTTGTTAGTCTTTTTCCAGATATAACAAAGCCAGAAACATTGTTTAAAAATCCACCTGAAGTACCTTCTCTTCCACCAATGTTTCCTAAAAAAGAATCAAAACCCATAACACTTGATGATTTGCTTCAACCTTTTGCACCCCCAGACCCCCTAAAACCTTTAACCCTTTCTGACCCATTTACTGTAAATCCGCTTATGGCAGCTTTTACGACCCAGGCACCTTTTAAGCTTATTAATGTCCCAGAACTTAAGGGTATTCCCGTTCATAGACCAGATTCTTTTCCACTTCTTCATCAGCCAATTCTTCCCATTCAAGATCCCTTCTATAATCCCCTCCTTCCAAATCGTAGAAGTAAATTGTTTGATTTTCTTCGGGGAAATCTTTAAAAAGCTTTTTTTATTGTATCTTTTCTTTCATTTTAATGAGGTTGTTTTGCATTTTATTAATAATAGTTAATAATAAAGAAAATTTTGTTTACAAAATATGCAAAGTTTTTTTAGGAACAAACTCAACTTTCATCGATTCTTACACCCCTCGGGGTTGAAAATAATCCAGAAACGGATGAATTTCAAATGGGAAGAGATAAAACAATTTCAATTATGGGAATGCCGATCGGTCGTCGTGATGGTATAGCTTTATCTCCTTCAAAAGGCTTAAGTTATGGAAATCAAAATATGTTGGGTCCTATTGCTGTTAATGATAAATATAATTTACAATGGGATTTTTTAAACAAAATACAGTCAATGTTTATTCCAGCTTCAGAAGGGGTATTACGACTCATTTGTATTCATTTAAATAATTTTAAAAATGATGTATTTCAGAAACCTAATTTTGGTAACCTAATTCAGCTTTTTACTCAACGTCAATAATATTGATTAAATTTAATGCTTTACAAGTTATATATTTAATAAATTTTTTAAAATTTAACCTATTTTAAAATGAATAAAGAAAAGCGAATTTTTTAAAATTCAAAGTATTTTTTAATTTTGAAAAAGAATTCAACGCATTTGTCACTCAAAAACATTTTGCCAGGAAGCCATAGTTTTTATGCTAAAAAATAAAAATTGCATTTACACAAAAGCTAATAAAAACAATCAAAAAATCATTTCTTAAAATGCTATCAAATTCATTGATAAAGTCATCATCAGTTTTCTTTCCTTAAATTCAGTATTGACTACAGGCTAAAAACATATGTTTTTTTGACAGATGGTTGCTATACAATTTTTAACAAACTTCAATAAATCGTGTTCTTTTTTTTGTCTTCGTAACAAAACTGTGCAATCATAACGCATTTTTAATAGTCATCATAAAAGGGAAAAAAAAGAATAACATGCATTTTGCTGGATGCCAGCGTGGCGTTGAAAAGCCACGTTGCTTTTTCCCATAGTCTTTTTTTCTCATTTTTGATTTTATCTCCTTTTTTAGTAACGTTGAATTTAAAATTTAAATCAGTATTATAAGTTCTTGCTTTTTAACTTTCTCTTATTTCTATACTTGATTCGTGTCAATTGTCTTAAAAGAAATATAATCATGGGTAATTTTAATTATTATTTTTTTTTCCTTTTTTTGGCAAAACTAACATTGTTTTACACTTTAGGTAATTCGGTTTCATCAGAAGACGCTGCTCTCAATCAACTTCCTCTTGAACAAGAACCTGCTGGTATGTCTCCTGTGACAATTCTTGTGACTGGAGGTTCTGGTTTAGTTGGAACTGCAATCTCAAAGGTTTGATCTTTGGTGTAACTTGTTTTTTTTCCTCATTGCTAATGTCCGGTTTTTTAGGTTGTTATTGGAGGTGAATGCCGAGTAAATGAAAATTGGAAATTTATTAGTTCATCTGATTGCGATTTAACAGATTTAGAAGCTGTCCGAAAGCTTTTTGAAGCTGTTAAACCTACCCATGTCATTCATTTAGCTGCTATGGTTGGAGGATTATTTCATAATATGAGTCATAACTTGGAATTTTTTACTAAAAATATGGTAACTTTATCTAATTATAATAGAGCATACTGTAATAATCGGACTTATTTTTAGGCTATTAATCAAAATGTTTTACAATGTTGCCATGAATTTGATGTTAAAAAATGTGTCTCATGCCTTTCAACTTGCATTTTTCCTGATAAAACAACTTATCCTATTGATGAAACAATGGTAATATTGTTAAATATTTTTCAAGTGCTAATAATATTTTATAGATTCATAATGGACCTCCTCATCCTAGTAATTTTGGATATTCATATGCAAAACGTATGATTGATGTTCTTAATCATGGATATGCATCTGAACATAGTCGAAAGTACTGTATTTTTTTCAATCAATAATAGCTGTAACATTATCTCTTTTTTAGATATACTGCTGTTATTCCATGCAATGTTTTTGGTCCACATGATAATTATAATCTTGAAAATGCTCATGTTATTCCTGCACTGATTCATAAAACATATCTTGCTAAAAAAGAAGGCCAAAAATTGGAGGCATTCGGCACTGGTACGCCTCTTCGACAATTTATTTATTCAATTGATTTGGCAAAATTAATTATTTGGACTGTTCGACATTATGATGAAATTGATCCCATTATTCTTTCTGTTGGTGAAGAGGATGAAGTTACAATTAGTGATGCCGTTAATGCAGTTTTAGAAGCATCTGACTATAAAGTTGGTTAATTTTTTTTAAATTTCGTTTTTAAAATTTGAATCTTTTAAGGATCAAGTTACTTTTAATACCGATAAAGCTGATGGTCAACATAAGAAAACTGCATCAAATGCAAAATTACGTCAATATTTACCAGATTTTAAATTTACTCCATTCAAAGAAGCAATTAAAGAAAGTGTTAAATGGTTTGAAGAAAATTATGAAAATGCTCGAAAATGAGTTTATTTATTTTACCAATCGTTACCAATTAAATATGTATTTTATTGTTTTCAAATTAATTATTGCATTGTTCTTTAAGATATAGCATCATTTTAATCACATTTAACCTTAAAAAATATTAATCAAAAATGGGTAGAAGAAAAAAGATTAAATAAAATATTTTTGGTGTTTCTTTTATTTCTTTGCACGTACAAATAACATTTGACAAACTTGTTCACTGCTCACAAACCTGTAACATTTACCGTTTTAAAATGACATTGAATAGTTTCATTACAGTCCGAGAAAAGCCAATAAATGCGTATATATTTTACGCACAATTTTAGGGAAACAAAGAGTAATTTTCTCGCATTTTTCTCGTAAAAAAGTGTTTGAAACGGAAGAAAAAATTAAATTGTTCCACCTTTTGCAAAACTGGTTTTTTGAAAGAAATAGAAGAATTAAACGTATCTTTTGCTGAACGCCATTCCCTTTTTTGGCAAAAAAATAGGATACTCTGCAGTCCATTTTTGAAAATGTACCTATAATCAGTCAAGAATTGATAAGATCTTTTGTTATTTTTTTTACTGATAACCTGTTAAACAGACATTACAAACATTTTTTTGATTTGAAGTAAAAAAAACAACAGGAAGTACTTAATTGTTGTTCTTCTTCTTCTTCATTTTTTACGAAAATGAACAAAAACAATACACTCACTTATGGTGTTGCTTTTGTTCCACGTTACCTTTCTTCATTTTCTCGGAGAAGCAGCCGTAGGACAACCTTTTTATGATTCCTTTTTTTATTTTTTCTTTATTGTTTTATTTGTTCAAATCAAATTTTTCCATGAGCAATTTGTTTACAACAATTTTACGCATTTAAAACCTTGATTCTTCCCTGTTTTTTTAATGGAAACTCATTCTTTCTGTAGTTCACTTTTTTGATACAAATTTATTTTTTTCAGATCATGAAGCTCCTTTTTGCTCTTTTTCTTGTGGCTAGTTTATTCGCGGCTATCGTGGGGCAAGGCTTTTCACAATTTAGAAGACCGATGATGATGCCCATGGGACGGTAAGCAAAATAAAAAAAAAGAAGTTTGTAGTTATCAGTTTTCAAAAATTTACCCATTTTTTAGAGCACCATTTCAACCTCAACGATCATTTATTCCACAGAGAGGTAAAAATTTAAAAAAAATACCCAAAACAGTTTTTTTGGTTGATATACGGTGTATTTTCTTTTTAGGACCCATGGGGCCACCTCGTCGTCAATTTCCGATGTCATCTTCAAACTTTGGTAGTGGAATGCCTGGTTTGCGGCCACCAAAGGGTATTCAAACGTTTCATTCTTTTTTCTTCAAATGACCTTTCTCCCCTTTTTTGTAGGTATTGCGGAACAACTTAATCGAGCAAAATTGAAGGATTTTATGCAACTTGGACAATTTCTTATGCATCGACGTGCTCTGCAAGCTTAAATGGAGTTTTATCTGTTATCACATTTATGCTGCTTTTCATCTCTTATCAATTGTAAAGAAAATCAGCTTTACATTTTGACATTTTACTGCCCAAAAAATGTTTGCTAACGTAGTAGAAAATTATTCTAAAAAACATAATAATATTAATAACAATAAAAATGAATGATATTTTTTACTTAATTTACACATTTTTGCAACCTAAACAACTTTGAAATTATTATTTACAAGTTTACTTACAAGACATTGTATTAAAATGGAAATAAAAGAGAAAAAAGTGCAAAAGGGTAACACGTAAAGGATGTAATACAAATTGTGTAGGCTCGCAGTATAAACTTTTTCATTATATTTCGTCTGACTCTCTCTTTTTTTCTACTACATGTTTTTTTTCCTGTTATTTGAGCATAGCACGTGTGTATATAACTGATAAAACTCAAATAGCGCAGGTAACAACTTAAATGTTTGCTTTCAATAAAAACTATTATATTTCGTGAGGGTTTATTTTGTTCCTATTGTTTGACCTTTTAAGGATTCAATTTTAATGAGTGCAAAACAAAATACAATGCAGGAAGGTAATTTATTTCTTTTTTTGCTTTACTTTGATGATGATTAAAGTTTAACACGCAAATCATATTTTAGTAAAAAGTCCAATGCTTAAAGTTTGCTGCATTTGTTCTTCACCTTCAAGTGCAAGCCCGCATTTCGGTGCAATTTCATGTTTGGCTTGTGCGGCATTCTTCCGTCGAACCGTTTCATTAAGCATTGAATTTCAATGTTCTGAAAATAATTCCTGCAAAGTTTATTACGGTCTGATAAACAAATATTTTTTTCATTAATTATTTTTTAAAACATTTTAGAACAAAGAATCATTTGTAAAGCATGCCGCTATCATCGATGTATTATTGCTGGAATGAAATCAGAATGTTTGAATATTTTTTTCATTTCATTTTTTAAAAAATGTATTAATTTTTAAGGTGTTCAAAAACGAAAAAACATAAAAAAGTCATCAAAGGAAGAAGATTCCTCCCCAAGAAGCATCTCTCCAAGGGAAGTTCCTCTGTTAACTAATTTCCCTTCAGTGACGAAACATGTAGTTAGCCGTAAGATTTCCCTACAAATGCGCTGTAAAAAGCAATGTCAACAATCATTCATTTTAGCTTCAACCAGTACCTTTTCCAATAATTCTTTTCCAAACAGCGCTACAACTGAATGCTCATCATCAACGCCCATTTTTTCGCCAATTGTAAGCACTGTTTTTATAAATATTTAAATTGACTGTAAAAAAGTTTAGGTTCCATCATATGATAATTTTAAAACTGTAATTGGAAGTCAAATGGACAATTTTGAAAATTTACGTTCTATGGATATTTTGGAACATTTTGTTGAAGAAGAAAGGCGTTCAATGGAAAGACGAAGAATTATGTTTTCCAGCAGTCCATTGGAAGCTTTACTAGGATGTAATTCAGTATGCAAATTTTTTGAGTTTTTTATATAACTATCATAAAAATCCTAAATTTTTAGCCCTTTACAGTTAAGGATCTGATTCCCTTCACTGTTAAATCACATAATACTCATATGCGTTTTGATCACTTATTATCATTTGAATATACAAAAAATCTTCCTGGATTTCATCATCTTTCCATTGAAGATCGAATTTGTATTTTTAAATACGTAATTATGGGATTTTGTGCCTTAGATATTGCATATTTGACAAGTCAAATGAATATGGTTGAACAGGGCTTTCTAGTTTTTACAAATGCAACCTATTCATCGGCACTAAATTTTGATGTTGGATGGGATGATGAAGATGAAATTTCTGCTGAAGAAAAAGCAAAGCTAATTTGGCCAATGAATCAAAAATTTTATGAGCAATTACTCAAGCCAATGTCAAAAATTAATTTAGATCAAGTTGAATATTCGGCTCTTAAAGCTTTGACTCTTTGGCGAACATGTAAATAAAAATTTGTTTGAAACTTAAATTAAGAATTTTCTTCTTTTAGGCTATTTTGAACTTTCACCATCTGCCAAATTATTTGCAAAAGAACTTGAATACGGTATTATTAAAGGATTACACAATTATTATCAAAATCGTAGTGATGGACCTGAAAGAATGGGTGACGTCATTTTATTTATCAGTAATATTTTTGTAAGTTATTTTTAATATTATCACCGCTATATACTGTAAATAAAATTTAAGGATGTTTATTTAACAATTATCGAAAACTACAAAAAGCTTGAACTCTTTAATCTTATCAAAATTGATATTTTTGTTAAAGAATTGCTTCAATTGTAATATTTGTTTGCGTATTTTAAATACGGTATTTATAAAGATTTATGTTAATGAAAATAGATATTAAACATTTTTTTGAAATTTTGAAACAATCTCTAATAAATCATCTTCACGGGGTACAACCAAGCGTTCCAAGGAATGAACTAACAAATTTCCATTTGCTAATCCTAGCCCCATAACTCCGATATTTTGTTCTGTTCTCCAAACAATCATACTAATTACACGGGATTGATATTCAGATTGAAGATCACAGATATGTAAAGGAGATTTTCCGGTTGCAATATCCCATACCAGTAATCTTTCCCCACCATGAATAGAATAAAGGATATGTGAAGTCCTAGAAAACATGTACAGAAATGTAAAACAGACAAAAAAGAATTACGTTGGAGACCATTCAACAAAAGTTACAGAAAGCTTTGAGCTGTTTGGAGGTACTAATGTTAAAATTGGATCACTTTGTTCAACCCGATAAATGACAATATTACCATTCGATAGTCCAGCCTTAAAAAGAATAATTAAATGATTAATTAAAATCTTTGTAAAATTTGTTTACCGCAAATAACCGGCTATCGAAATGAGCAAATCGTAGCGAAAATGCTTCTGATGCGGGAACTATAATAGAGAAATTAGAATTTTCTTAAAGAGGTATAAAAAATATACTTACCACATGCGTTTATATAACTTCTTGGTCCAACAAAATCCTGTTTAACTCTTGTATAATTAGCGATTGACCCGTCATTTGTTGCAACAAGTATTTGATAGATATTTCGAGGATTAACAACCATACAGTTTGCTGATAAAATGTTTGACCTAAAAATTCGCCATTGTTATGGTCGTTTGTAAAAGCCTCAAATACCTCAATGATGGTATGGCTGTTGTTATCACATTAATTTTTGTTAACCGTATTCTTGAATTTGGATAAATTCCAAAATCTGCTCCGATAATTGTGGCATCGTTTGAAGTTTCAGTAACATTATATACGGTAATAATTCCGCGTTGTGTCATTGCAATTAATTGAAATGAAAAACTGTAATCTTAAGTTAAAACTTGTTGAACTAAATTTTAGTTACTTTGTCTCTTCTCCAATTGTAACAATCCAGATTACAGGTGATCCGTTTAACTTTCCTTCAATATTACATGCTTCAAATGATGTGTCGTATGATGGAGTTCTCATTTTCATGCCATTCTTAAACCCAGGCCATGGAAGCAAATTCTTTGTATGCCAATACTCTGGTTCTGCGGTGTCATATGCAACTACGCTTCCATCAATCTGAACTTGTATCTTTAAAATTTGTTCGAAAATATTATATATAATTACCAATCCTGCACAAATTACTGGAGAATCTAATGGCCCGTAAGCTAATGATGTGACTTCATTATCAGCAAAAAGACACCTAAATTAAATTGTGTTAAATTTTCTACCGTATCCATATCAAAATTTACATAAATGGTTCCGTTGGATCTTTCAAATTGTGTTCAATTATTACAGTTTTTCCAACAATATTTGCAATGTCTGAACTCTTAATATAATATGCTGCCATTACAGTATGACAACCTTGATATCCTCGTACTGTAGTTGCACTTACACGGCAATCTAAAATGTGATAAATGCCTTGAATTTTGAATAAGTTGTTTACCAGTATTTTGAATTTCAAGTTTGTAAACTTCAAATCCAGAACTAAAAGCATGTTTTGTTTTATTGCCCAAATGAAAGGCTTCCGTCCTTTCACCGGCACTTGAAATAACATTGAGAATTAACTATAATGAATAATTTTTTAAAACAAGAACGTAAAATTTTCAACAAACTTTTCCAGCAATAGATACAAATTGAGAAAATCTTTCATCATTAATTTTAGTGATATCTGCGATATCAATATTTTCATTACTACTCAAATCCATTTTTTCTGTTTGTTTTTGTTCATCGAAATTTCGACCCCAACCAAGTCCTAAATTATCACTTGGAGGAAATTGTGTCCAAACAGTTGATTGATCAAATCCTTCCGTTTGTGTTCCACTTGCCGTATGATCATCCCCAGTTTGGCAGGAAGTCTAAAATTTGTTTCAAATTGGGTTAATAAAAGGAAATCCCTTTACATACTTGATTACGATTTCCTTTACCAAATAATTGAATATAATATTCATAAGAGCTAAGGGGTACAACTTCAGCAATCTGTTGACTAACAGTTTCAAATTTAATAATATTTTGAAAATGTGTTAACCAATTTGATTGTTGAATATACCCTGGTTCTCGAGCACTTGCAAAATTTATTTTTCGATTTGCTGATGAAATTCTTGGTGAAGCTTCCTAAAAAAAAGAGAGAAAACTTAAGAATTGTAAATTATGTTTGTTCAACTTTAGGCTTTTCCACTTTATGAATATTCCCTCCACCACTCGCTCTTCTATTTGCCATTCTTTGAAGAAGGATACTTTTTTCAACTGCTGCATTTTCTTCTTTAACAGTGCTTGGAGGTTGTTGAATAATTGGCTCAAGTTTTGGTTCTGCCTTTGCTGCCGTTCCATTTGTGACAGCTTTCATCGGTTCAACAATTTTTGGTTTATCTTCATCAGAATCTGCTTCAAAATCGTCTTCATAATCTTCAAAGTCATCCTTAAATTTCTTATTTTATATGTAACCCTTTATATATTTTAGCTTGCTTCATATTGATATTCTTCAACAATAATTGGGGGTGGAATTGGTTCAACTTTTGATTTTTCACTTTTCTTACGCTCTTTCTTCTTTTCCTCTTTTCCTTCCTTGGATTCTTTTGAAGATTTACTTTTCGATGAACTCTTTTTTTCTGATGATTTATCCCTATCCTTACTTTTTGATCGCCTGAAATATATTCTAATTAAAAATGGTTCTTTTAAAAAATCAAAGAAATATCAACATACCGTTTTTCTTCATCATTACTGTCTTTTTCGCGCTTTTTCTTTTTAACTTTATTTTCATCTTTTGAATGTTTACTTGACATAATTATTCACAAAACAAAACTACCTTGGATTAAAATGAATTTTTTGCTGCTATTTTATTTTACTTAAGCAAAACCTATCAAAAACATTTGTAAGACTTCTCGTTGCTTAGCAACATGCTTTTAAACTATTTTATAATCATTTTTCAACTTTTAATTTTTTATATCTGATACTTTATTACAATTGTACTTTGTTATTTAAATTTCAAATGTATGCTTAATAGCCATTTATTCTTAAATGTTAGACATTGCATATGCATTAGTTCTAAACCATTCGTATAAACTCTTGCATGGAAAACAAAGAACAAGCTTTTTTGCCCAATGCTGTCGGTCATTATTTTCCAATTATATCTATTGTCCAACAGACCATTTTTTAAAAATTCATCGTGATTTATTTATCGCTCATATAAATCCTTAATACATTTACAGTAATTTTAATTACAAAATTTTAGATGACATTTTTTCATTTTTTAAACTGTGTTGCCTTAGCATATATACCTTTGATAATCATCTATAAATATTCTGGATTTAGTGAATATTGTAGTATATGGAGATGCTTAAGAGCGACAGGCATTTATTTTGTTACACAATTTGTGAAGATGATGATACTGGCAACATTTTTCCCCGATCTTGAAACAGAAGAATTTTCCGTAATTTTGGTAAGTTTATCTTTTTCTTTTATTATTATGAATAATAATTCTTCAAATCTTCAATTATTCTACTGCATTCACAATATCTAATTTTAGGAATTCTTCAAATCTCTTGCCGATGGCTTTGATATTCTTGGACTTTATTTTGCAATTACTTATGCTTTTGTTGGAAGAGGTGAAGTACGATTCTTTGCAGCTGGATATGGTTTTGCCATTGGTCATGCAATTGGTACTTTCCTTGTTCCATTTTTAACTGTTGCTCGTGCTACTGCTTTTCATCCAAAATACATTCAATATGCCATGGAAGCGAATATGGATTTAATTTATTATTTAGCATTTGCTGCAATCGTATGGGTACAAAGTCGTCATGATATTTCATCTAAAAATCGTACAATTGTCTTTCTCTCAGTAGCTTTATGCGGATTAAAATCATTTTTCTATGGGTATGTTTTAGATTAATGTTTTACTCAAAGAATTAAACAAATTATTTTAGAATGCTACAACATTCGGCTGGTTTATCATCTTGGAGTTTAATGGGTGCAAAGTTTGGTCTTAACGCTGCATATGCTGCACTTGCTTTCCATGCATATTCTCTTTATCGATCTCAATCAAATCCTGTTCATGTTAAGCGTCATTAAATTTTTTTTGATCATCATCAAGGGTAATTAATATATTGAATATTAAGATTGTTATATTTGTTACTTATTCTAATATTTCAAATTTTTTTGAGACTTTCAATAAATAACTTTAAATACGATTTTTGTTGTTGTTGTTGATAAGAGATTTTTGAAATATTTGTTCTTTCTTCATTTTGTGATGAGTAAGACCTAAGATTTCAAGGAGTGGTGCTTGAAAATAAAAAATAATCATAAAGTTTTATTATTATTATTATTTGGCTTTATGCGCGCAATCAGAAGAGGCTTGTAACAACAGCAGCTGTTTTAATTCATTGTTATAAAAAAAGGTATCAAAGGCGAATCAGCACGTGACGATTGTGGCATTTACTTATCTGATTTCTTGTATATAATCTTTTGTACATAATACATGGAAGCTGCAAAAGAATTAGCAGCTAAAGCCGTAGCTTTTGATAAAGAAGGACAATATGATAATGCAGCATTTAATTATTTTGTAAGTTTATAGTTAGCTAACTGTACATGAAATTGATTTAATATAAATTTTAAGCAAGCTTCAAGATGTATTTTTCGAGCAATAACAGATAATCTATTACCAGGCCATTTACGAACTGTTGCACAACAGTATCATAATCGTGGTGAAGAATTACTAATGAAAAGGAACTCACCAACTTCTCCAACAGCACCATGGAATTCACAGCTAGAAAAAGCAGTAACCCTTTTTTCATTAGCAATTAACGCGGATAATGAAGGAGTTAATCAGGAAACATTGAAACTTTATTTGGATGCTGCTGAATATTGTATGGAAGTTGTAAGTTAAACTACAGTATGTAAAAAAAATTTACTAATACCGTAAACAATTTTTTAGATAAAAAATTGTACAGATGTTAAAGTTAAAGAACGTCTTCGAAAACTTGCTGATATGGCATTAGAAAGAAGTCAAATAATTTCAGAGAAAAAAGAAGAACAAAAAGCCGAAGCTCATGATGCTTTTAATCTTCCGGATATTCCTGATCACGGTACATATATTTAAAAAGGGTGTTGCTAAAATTATTTATCATTGCTTACAGATTTGGATGAAACAGAATTAGGTGAAACACCAATGGGAGATGTTTCAACTGGTCCACAAAAGCAAAAAGATGGAATTGCTTCAAATCTCAATATGGCTGTATCGTTAACTGCAAAAGAAATTAAAGTTTTAACTGCTACCTCAACAATAAATCGAAATAGATATTTGCCTTTTCTCTTCGCTGATCTTAAAGAAAAGTTCTCATTTCCAATTCCTTTCACGTATGCTTTTGAACTTTAAAATAATAATAAAATTGTAATTCCATTTTAGTGATAAAGATGGACCTCTTAAACTTTCTGCAAAACAAAAATCTCGTTTCAAAGCTTACATGAGACCGGATGAATTTCTTACTGATCCAAAGATTATTTTTGATATTGATTGCTTTAAAATTAAACAGGTGTAAATTTTTTATATTTTAACAGATTTCTTACTGTAGATTAATTTAGACAATTGTTTCGGATTGTTCATTTGTTGCTTCATTAGCAGTTGCAGCACATTATGAAAAACGGTTTAAAAAACCTTTGGTTACAAAGCATGTTTTTTAATATTTCAAAGATTTTGAGTTACTGTAACCTTTTTTTCAGTATTATTTATCCACAAAAGAATGGTAGACCTATTTATAATCCATGTGGAAAGTATATGGTTAAATTTTTAATGAATGGTGTTATGAGAAAAGTATTCAAATTTTAATTAATGATTATCAATTTTTATAATAATTTTTAGGTAATTATTGATGATTATCTGCCTGTCGGAAGATCTAATGAATTATTGTGTTCTTACAGTCAACAACAAAATGAACTTTGGGTTCCACTTCTTGAAAAAGCATATATGAAAATTTTTGGTGGTTATGATTTTCCTGGTTCAAATTCTGTAAGATTTTGATATCGTTTTATTATCTATAGATAAGTTTCAGAATACTGATTTACATGCTTTAACTGGATGGATTCCAGAAAGAATTTCAATGAAACAAGCTGAATTTCAACCTGATGTTAATTTCAACAAACTTTTTACTCGATTTCACAGCGGTAATTTTATAACTTCATAAACTTGGTCTACTGTAACTTCATCATAATTTAGGACATTGCTTGCTTACTGTTGTAACAGGAAAAATGTCTCCACAAGAAGAAGAACGGACAGGTCTTGTTGATTCACATGCATATGCAATTCTTGATTTACGAGTTGTTGGGAATAAACGATTATTAATGCTTAAAAATCCTTGGTCACATATTCGTTGGAAGGGTAATTTTTCTGAAAAAGATACCATTCATTGGACTCCAGAATTCCGGAAAGCATTGGATTATGATCCAAAAAGTGCTGCTCAATTTGACGATGGTATTTTTTGGATTGATTATGAATCTGTTTGTCGTTTCTTTGATTGTATCTACGTTAATTGGGATCCAAATCTTTTTAAATGGACTTATGAAATCCATGAGTAAGTTTTTACAATGAATAATGTTGTAACTTAACTTTTGTATTTTTAGTGCTTGGTCTGCCGGTATTGGCCCAGTTAAAGATCTCTACTCTGTCGCTGATAATCCACAATACTATCTTGAAGTTGATAATAAAGTTGATACTTGTGCACTTTGGATTTTACTTTCTCGTCATATTACTGATAGAGAAGATTTTGCCAATAATAAAGAATATATTACAGTAATGGTATATAATGGTGGTGAAAAAGTTTATCTTCCATGTTAGTTTCATTTTTGTTTTTCTTGTACTAACTTTTATTTATAATTTAGTTGATGTTAAACCAATGTCAAATGGAGCTCGTATTAACAGTAATCATTATTTATGTCAACTTGTTCTTAAAGAAAAGGGAATTAACAAATTTACTCTTGTTGTTGCACAGGTTTGTATCTTTAAAAAATTTTAATTATTAATTCATTAAAAATTTATTTATTACAGTACGAAAAATCAGCCACAATTTTTTATACTCTCAAAGTGTTTTCTGTTCAGCCATTTGTTTTTCATTCGATGAAAACACCCTTTAAAATCAAGAAAGAGGTTTGAAAAATATATAAAATAGAGATTTATGACTTTTTTAAATTTCTATTTTTAGGAGCATGGTGAATGGAAAGGAAAAACAGCGGGCGGATGCGGAAAGTTTAATTTAGAATCAGTCAAGTATGTTATAGAAGTTTTTTCTTTTCCCGTGATAATCACGTTTATTTTTTTATAGAAACAATCCTGTGTATCATATTTCATTGGATCGTGAAAGCGATGATAACGATATTTTAATTGAACTACGCGGGCCACGAGTGTATTCTGTGGGCTTTGATTTCTTCCAAGTATCATCTGTTAGATCAAAACAATTTGCTACAACAAATTCTGGACCTTACAGGTTGGATGATTTTTTTCTGTGTTTTTTATGAAAAACCTTTTTTTAAGATCTGGTATCACAATGCTTCGTTTAAGTGGAGTACCAGCCGGTGTATACGGTATTCGACCAATGACATTTGAACCTCAAAAAGAGGGGCCATTCATTCTTAAAGTGGAAACTTCATGTGGTGTTACAATTAAACGGGTACAGTAATTCATTGTCAGTTTTGTATGTTGTAATTTTTATACGAGGTCATACTGGAAATATATACTTATATAAAAATTTATTAATTAAATCAACTACAAATATATCTCATTGAGATTTATCAAAACATAATGCCAAATTTTTACAACATTTTGATTTCAAAATAAAGATATTGGGAGAAAGATTGCACAACAAAATCTAATCATGATCTCTGCTAGCTAAATAAAAAACAAAGACAGAATAACAAAAAAAATACTTCAGTAACCTGTAGATTGTGGCATTGGGTATAAAAATAAAAAAATAAAAGATGTTAGCAATAAAGTACTATTACAATGAGCTAAGGCTTTAATAAAAAGGATAAATGAGGATCGTTAACCGGGATAAAGTTTACATGGGAAGAGAGATTTATTTTTTAAATTAACACATCTTATGCATAAGTTGCACAACTTTACGAGGTGCAGTTTCAGTACGAACTGAATTATTAAATGTTGATCTTTCCATGACATCAAAGCAATTTTTGGATTTAATTAAATCAAGCATTGCAGACATGCTTCCGTCACAACTGTTATAATGTGTCCTTCCAGAGAAAAATCTGAAAGGTTTTCCTCTAGTAATTTGAACCTTTTTTAAATTGTTTAACTTACATCATGCCGTTATGGGAAAGTGCCAATTCTAACATTTCATGAATTTGTTCAAAGTATTCTTGTTTTGTATTGACAAGTTCAGGAGCAAGAATGATATCAAATTTGTTAGATGCAAATTCATCTCTCAATCGTTCAATGTCACAAGTGATATAATTTACTGATTTGCCAACATTATTTTTTCTTATCGTAGGCTTTATGTAGTTATTTAATGCATCATTATCCTGTAATTTAAAGTTTTCTTGCATTTTGTTTTTTATTAATGCTTTTTATTACCGTACAAACAAGTGTTGCTTCAACAGCACCATGTTCAAGACCATAAACTGATGGTAAGCCCGTGCAGAACCCAACTTCTAAGATTCGTTTTCCTTTAAATAGTTCAGTTTCTTTTTCAATTTCTACGATATGATCAATTGCTTGACATAAATCTGAAACACCAGCCCATTTTTCAGCTTCTTCACTGACATCACCAAATAATAGCCGCTTTTCTTGTGCAAGCATAACAACTTGTTGATGCTCATTCATTTCAACGCAGTCTAATGTCATTGGAGCAACATATCGAATTATTTGTCCAGATTCCATATGAAGCTCACTTGTAGCTGAAGCAACATTAGCATGACGAGAAACGGCTTTGACAACGACCATGTTGGTAATTTTTTGGATGTAGTGACAGGAAGGTGGAAAGGGTTGCAAATTTATTCCTTGAAAAAGATTGATTAATTAAAACGTTTTGCGATCATTATTTTCGTAAAAAAAGTAAAAACACGAAGTGAATCTTTTATGGTTTTAAAGCAGCTTTTATCTTTAAAATCCTAAGCAGCTGTTGTTTATTAAGCTTTGAACTTTTTGGTTTTTATTTTTATTTTTTATAAGAAACAATTTTTCGCTTGTCTGAACTTAAATAAAATCTATAGGTTACTGTAACGATATTGAAAAACACCTTTACAATAACAATTTTTTATGATGGGGAAACCCCTTTTTGCAAAAAAAAGATAGCAGCAAAGGAAAAGGGACGGAGCAAAGAAAGAGAGCAAACGATAAAGTATTTTTTGACTGAAAGAGAGATGTAAACGCATTTGCTTTTATGCAGTGAAGCAAATGAAAAGGGAGGCGTGGAAGAAAAGTAAGAGAGAGAGAGAAATAAGAAAAAAGCAATAGAATTTTCTCGATATTGCTGCCCATCGAATACTCTCTTACAACCCCACTATTCTCTCTCTCATTTTCTTTCTTCGTTCTTTTTTGTTCCATTTTTTATGCGGTAGAGAGAGGAAAAAGGATGGGATGCATTCAAACCCCGTCCCAATTGTGGTGGTCATTGATCATAAGAAAATACTCTGACGTTGGGGCGGCGGCTGAAGGATAAGAGCAATAACAACCGAACAACAACAGCCTTTTGCACAAAATTTGTTTGTGCACTTTCTGCCGATTGTGCAGAAGTATGCTGCACAAATGTTCGTTAAAAATAAAACAAAAAATAGGGGGCTGCCAATGCAAAGAAAAACACATCTCTGGAAGAAGAAGAAAAAGTGTCTACGCATGTAAGGGGGCTTTAAAAAAGATTGTTTTTAGTAAACAAAATTTGTCAGTTAAAGAACTCTGAAGTTCAAAACTAAATTAGTGTCATTTATCATTATATGAAAACTATTATTAACAGCAAATTCATATCTTTTTTTCGGGTGCTTCCGGCGAAATGATTTTAAAAATAAATTGAATATGACAAATTTAATCGCGACGGATGTGATTCACATAATTGTGATATTATTTTCTTTCTTGATAAAGTTGATGTAAAAATAGATTCATGTCTTTGCATGTGAAATTCATCGAAACTATTTTAAACGGGTTAGAAATGTTTAATTTTCGTTGTTCTTAATTAGATGTTTATGATTCAATAATAACCAGGACAGCGTGGTTTGTAATTCGAGCCTCAAGCAAATTCATGATTCACCATAAATGTTTTGTGACAACAATAATAATAATAATCAAACATCAGAATTCGTAGCATGGCAGACACACTTTCAAGCTTGTTCTTTTGTTATAGTTTTTAGTTTTTTAAAGATCATTCTTTTTATTTTTGTACATTCTTTTTGTTTTTTAAAAACTTTGTTGTCTTAAAAAATCACGCATTTGATCTTTTGATACTTTTTTTGTTTCTGCAATTTCTGCAAGAAAAAGAAAAAGAGAAAGAGACCGTTGAAAAAATAAGATAAAAAAAGATGCATTTAAAATTTGGCCTTTATGTTTTTTTCCTTTGATTGATAAATAATCGTTACTTTTCGGCAATCAAATAAATATCAAAAAATGTAGCTTATTTTTTTACAAGGAATGACAAAATTATTTTAATTTATTTATTTTCCAAAAAACAAGCACTACATACGTTAACATGTTTGTAAATATAAAAAATCAAAAAAAGAGACGGCAGAAGAACGGCAGCAAGATTTTAACCAACAACTCACAATTTAGGAATTTCAAAAAAATTTTGGGCAGTAGGAAAAAGAAAGAATGATATATTTATAGAAAGAGTGAAAGAAGCAGCTGAGATTGAGATTTCTTTTAGAATTATATACAAACAAAGAGAATTTTAACTAAGTAAACCTATCGTAAAAAAGAGATAATAATTTAAATTAGCCATCTTAGAGCTTTTCGAACCATGGCGGGCCATTCAAATGAAAGAACTTTGTCGTCTTCGGTTTTAATAGTTGCCTAAAAATTTTATTGTTCATAGTTTTATGAAAAAATGTAAAGCAAAAAGTTTACCTTAAAACGACGACCTTTATCTGAATCAGTTGATGTTACACCAACTTTATGCCCGTCAACGCTTTTACTATTTGCATGCAAATATTGAGCTAATAATTCTGTAATACGATCAAAGCTACCAGCGACATTAATACACGTTTTAGGATCAGCAGGATCACGCATCATTCCATGTGGACATGCACAATAGAAGTCACCAGGAGTATTTATACAACCATGTGAGCAACCTCCATTTTGTTGTTGGCATTCATTTACATCTTTAATAAACAGATTTATTTATGTTTTGTTTTGTTATGTTTTTTTCTTACCAATACACATAGATTTTTGTAAAAAGTACCCGCTTGGACAACGACCAGCATGAGCTTTAACAGAGCAAGGGCATTCACCTTCAACAGCAGGTGGCAAGGTTGCGACTGGCCGGAATGCTTCCATTGCTTCTTTATTACAACTTGCTTGAATGACTGCACTTCCGTCATCAGAGCATAGGCATTGACAAGGGGAAGTTTGTTGATCTTGATCCCATGGTTCATAATCTGGAGGTGCTGTGGTTTCTAAAATAAATAAAACATTAAGCTATTTTTTCAATGCAAAGGATTTACCATTATCAAGTGTAATATTATCACAGTTTTCATCATCAATGATGGCACTGTTATTATTTGCAGAAGTTTTTGTCACAACGCAAACTTTGTAATCAGTATCAGAAGGCAAATTATCAATGACTTTGCCAAAGCTGTCACGACATCTTGCTGGAACACGTTTCCATTTATCAACAGAAAGAGAAGCATCAGGAGTATAAATAATGACATAATCCTAAAAAATTTATTTTTTTTTGATAAATTTTTTACAGTTAAGCTTTTAAGTAATCATACAGCTTTATTGTTTGTGCAACAAGTCCAAGTAACCGAAAAGGAGGTAGGTGAGATCGGAATAACATTGATGTTAGATGGTTCTTGAGCAGTTGGAGATTCTGAAGGTATTAAGCTTATTACTTTTTATCGTATAAATTTTTATATTACTTGTAGTTTTCATTTTTGGTCTTTTTGTTGTTACTGTTGTTGATTTTGGCGGACTTGTGGAGCCAATCGATTCACAAATAGCATATGCGAACCAGCTATTAAACAATTCATTATTACCAGACCATTCTGATAAATGAATAACCCTAAAACAAAAATTTACATTTATAAGTTTTTATGTAATTTTTTTTACCTTGATGGACTGTTATCAGCCATGTCTTTGAGCAATTCAGTTGTTGGCTTTCTAATTGTTATTGCCATAATTTTATGTTCATATTCATCTCGGGCGATTTCAGCAGATGGTAAAGCATCATCGCTACTTGTAGCATCGGAACTAACAACAAGAATAACTTTATTTACACCACGAACTTCATGACTTTTAGATAATTCAACAGCAGCATCTATTCCCATACCCAATTTAGGAGATACTTCATCATTTCTATAACACAATGTTTTATAAAGGTTTCAAAATGTTTAAGTACTTACTCGTTTTGTAGCAAGCTTGAAGTGAAAGACGAAAAATCACTAACAGAAATACCCGATTTTTTAAGAGACACATCAACACTATTTACAGCAACTAAATTTAAGACCATTCTATCTGATTCTAACCCAAATTTGTATTCTAAAAATTCTGAGATCATATCAAGGACACGTCGGAAATCCTGAAAGAAAATAATAGAATTATTTTTATAATTTTGTTACGGCAGTTTACTTCTGGAGTGGATCTTGCAGTAACATCAATAATAACAGATAATAAATAGGGGCGCAAATAACCGTCTTTACATAAAGGAGTTGGTTGGAGAGCACGAGTTGTTCTCCGGGAACTATCATCGAGATCAGAGGGAGTAACACCGCTAAAAATATAAGTTACTTTTTGAAAAATAAAACAAATAAATACATTGGAAAACCGCTGCTTCTTTTCGTGGTAATCCAAGATGGTTCAGTTGATTCTATTGAACCGGCGGCAGGAGTAATATGACCACAAAGGGATTGGCGAATAAAACTGAGTTGATCACCAGATAAATCTTGGACAGCATTTATTTTCAAAAGTCTCGTATCTGCAAATTCTGGGCCAACAAGTCTTGCTAATGAAGCATATCGTTCTGCACTAGGATGAACGGCAATTGCAAATATTTGAATGCCGTACGCTTCTCGTAAATCCTGAGCAGCCAGCGCAGCATTACCGCGGTTATTGCCATTGGTAATCAAAACAATGACTTTAGAAGCATCTTCACGTCCATGAAGCACAAATTGTTGTCTTGCAGCATCTAAACTTTTCAAAGCAATTGCAACACCACTAATACGATCACTATCGCTGATTTTTTGCAGAAGTTCAATTTTGTCTTCATAATGTCCCAAGGCAACCGGTACACTAACTTTATCTCTGTAAAATGTTTAATTTAAAATCCCTTTGTTGCATATGTATGCCTTACGTATAAACAATAAAACCAGCGCGAGCAACATCTGGAGCCAAGTCAAAAGATTCGTCAATAAGAACACCAACGCTTTCTTTCAATTGTTCAAATTGTTCGTCGTCAAATGTTGAGGAATCCACAACAACCATAACATCTACAGGATAATCAATACGGTTGCATGTTCGAGTAGTTTTCGGTGCAGGTACTGTGGTTTTTCGAGCTGGCCAGGTGACAGCCAAGTTAACTTGATTAGCATCAGGAACAGCCTAAATATTTTTTTTAAAGAGTAGCTTAAGAAAACACCGCCTTACTTTACAAATTATATCTGCCAATGGTCCAATATCAGAAGAATCAATGCCGCGCCATTGTTCAAAATTTAAAATATGATTTTCGTTACCATTTCCAACTATTGCATTATTTTCATTATTATCATTACCAACAGCGACAACAAAGAGTTTGGCATTAAATTCATCTCGTAAAGTTTTTGCAGGTTCTTCGACGTTATCACTAAAAGAAGCAATATGTTTTCGATAAAAAAGCGAAAAAAACTAACGCTGAAGGACCACTTTTGAAAACAATCACAACACGCGGGGCTCCAGTTATTCCGGAAATCAAAAATTCTGAAGCAACATCTCTTAAAGCATGTCCCAAATGAGCTTCTCCTCTCATCCGTCTTGTGTCACCAATACGCGCTAACAAATCCGGTGAATGATCGTAATCGCCAAGAGCAACAGGAATTTCCACAGCATCACCATATTTAACAACACCTACCCTGACACGATTTTCTTTGAGATTAAAATGGTCACTTAAAAATTGTTTGACAGCCTCTTTCATAACACGGTAATCCAGAATACGAATGTTGTCGGAAGTATCGAACACCAAAATTAGATCAATATATGCAGAAACAAAGCAATAAGGGGAGGAAGGTCGAGGCTCTCTACAAACATTTCAAATTATACCTGTATTAACCACACCGAACTTACTCGATGTAAACATACTGTCCAGCAATGTTAGTAGGAAAAACGCTTCCATCTGGAAACATTGGAGCTCCGTCATCATTTCGACCAATTTGAGCACCATGACTGTCTAAATAGGCGCCAGTCGCATCAGTTGGTAACAACTGATTATCGGAATCGACGATAGGATAAACAATATTTCCTGCAGAATTAGTTGGGTACAAGAATGCTCGACCATCCTTCGCAGTAGGCAAAGGCGAACCATCAGGTCCAATGTATGATCCAGAAGTATCCGTTGATAACGGTTCCTGTGTTTTACCATACACAAACTGTCCATCGAAATTAGTTGGCATTACTTGTCCATCAGGCCCAATGACAACAACTTTCTGGCCAGAGGAAGTAGTCGGATAACCAATGTCGTAACCCAAAACATAACGGCCAAGTGAATCTGTAGGTAATACTTCACCATCAGGTCCAAGTGGTACACCAGCTTCATTTGTATCAATTGGGTCACCATCTTTATTAACATGTACTCCAGTTGCATCAGTTGGTAATAATTGTCCATCAGAGCCAATAATTGGATAAATAACTTTTCCTGAAGGATCAGTTGGAAGTGTTTGAGGTGGTTGCTCAGTTCCAGAAATAACAATGACATTGCCATGTTGATCTGTAGGAAGTGGAGATCCATCAGGTCCAATATGTTTACCTGTTGCATCAGTTGGATATGGTTTTCCAGTATCAGGATGTACAGGGGCTCCAGAAGCATCAGTTGGTGCTAATTGACCATCAGGACCTAAGAAATGAATTGTTGTTGGTTTTGCAGGTAGACCTGTTGAAGGTTCAGGATGTACATAACGGCCAAGGGAATCTGTAGGTAATACTTCGCCATCAGGACCAAGTGGGATACCATTTTGATTTGTGTCAATTGGTTCACCATCTTTATTAATATGTACACCAGTATCATCAGTTGGTAATAATTGTCCATCAGAGCCAATAATTGGATAAATGACTTTTCCTGAAGAATCAGTTGGAAGTGTTTGAGCAGGTGGAGATGTTCCAGAAATAACAATAACATTTCCATTATCATCTGTTGGAAGTGGTGATCCATCAGGGCCAACATATTGTCCTTGTGAATTTGTTGGAATAGCTTCACCAGTATCAGGATGTACAGGATTTCCATAAGAATCAGTTTTAAGAGGTTCACCATCAGGTCCAATAACGGTTACAAGTCTACCATCAGAGGTTGTTGGACGTACTTCAATTGATGGTTCAGGATGGACATAACGGCCAAGTGAATCTGTAGGTAATACTTCACCATCAGGTCCAAGTGGTACACCAGCTTCATTTGTATCAATTGGGTCACCATCTTTATTAACATGTACTCCAGTTGCATCAGTTGGTAATAATTGTCCATCAGAGCCAATAATTGGATAAATAACTTTTCCTGAAGGATCAGTTGGAAGTGTTTGAGGTGGTTGCTCAGTTCCAGAAATAACAATGACATTGCCATGTTGATCTGTAGGAAGTGGAGATCCATCAGGTCCAATATGTTTACCTGTTGCATCAGTTGGATATGGTTTTCCAGTATCAGGATGTACAGGGGCTCCAGAAGCATCAGTTGGTGCTAATTGACCATCAGGACCTAAGAAATGAATTGTTGTTGGTTTTGCAGGTAGACCTGTTGAAGGTTCAGGATGTACATAACGGCCAAGGGAATCTGTAGGTAATACTTCGCCATCAGGACCAAGTGGGATACCATTTTGATTTGTGTCAATTGGTTCACCATCTTTATTAATATGTACACCAGTATCATCAGTTGGTAATAATTGTCCATCAGAGCCAATAATTGGATAAATGACTTTTCCTGAAGAATCAGTTGGAAGTGTTTGAGCAGGTGGAGATGTTCCAGAAATAACAATAACATTTCCATTATCATCTGTTGGAAGTGGTGATCCATCAGGGCCAACATATTGTCCTTGTGAATTTGTTGGAATAGCTTCACCAGTATCAGGATGTACAGGATTTCCATAAGAATCAGTTTTAAGAGGTTCACCATCAGGTCCAATAACGGTTACAAGTCTACCATCAGAGGTTGTTGGACGTACTTCAATTGATGGTTCAGGATGGACATAACGGCCAAGTGAATCTGTAGGTAATACTTCACCATCAGGTCCAAGTGGTACACCAGCTTCATTTGTATCAATTGGGTCACCATCTTTATTAACATGTACTCCAGTTGCATCAGTTGGTAATAATTGTCCATCAGAGCCAATAATTGGATAAATAACTTTTCCTGAAGGATCAGTTGGAAGTGTTTGAGGTGGTTGCTCAGTTCCAGAAATAACAATGACATTGCCATGTTGATCTGTAGGAAGTGGAGATCCATCAGGTCCAATATGTTTACCTGTTGCATCAGTTGGATATGGTTTTCCAGTATCAGGATGTACAGGGGCTCCAGAAGCATCAGTTGGTGCTAATTGACCATCAGGACCTAAGAAATGAATTGTTGTTGGTTTTGCAGGTAGACCTGTTGAAGGTTCAGGATGTACATAACGGCCAAGGGAATCTGTAGGTAATACTTCGCCATCAGGACCAAGTGGGATACCATTTTGATTTGTGTCAATTGGTTCACCATCTTTATTAATATGTACACCAGTATCATCAGTTGGTAATAATTGTCCATCAGAGCCAATAATTGGATAAATGACTTTTCCTGAAGAATCAGTTGGAAGTGTTTGAGCAGGTGGAGATGTTCCAGAAATAACAATAACATTTCCATTATCATCTGTTGGAAGTGGTGATCCATCAGGGCCAACATATTGTCCTTGTGAATTTGTTGGAATAGCTTCACCAGTATCAGGATGTACAGGATTTCCATAAGAATCAGTTTTAAGAGGTTCACCATCAGGTCCAATAACGGTTACAAGTCTACCATCAGAGGTTGTTGGACGTACTTCAATTGATGGTTCAGGATGGACATAACGGCCAAGTGAATCTGTAGGTAATACTTCACCATCAGGTCCAAGTGGTACACCAGCTTCATTTGTATCAATTGGGTCACCATCTTTATTAACATGTACTCCAGTTGCATCAGTTGGTAATAATTGTCCATCAGAGCCAATAATTGGATAAATAACTTTTCCTGAAGGATCAGTTGGAAGTGTTTGAGGTGGTTGCTCAGTTCCAGAAATAACAATGACATTGCCATGTTGATCTGTAGGAAGTGGAGATCCATCAGGTCCAATATGTTTACCTGTTGCATCAGTTGGATATGGTTTTCCAGTATCAGGATGTACAGGGGCTCCAGAAGCATCAGTTGGTGCTAATTGACCATCAGGACCTAAGAAATGAATTGTTGTTGGTTTTGCAGGTAGACCTGTTGAAGGTTCAGGATGTACATAACGGCCAAGGGAATCTGTAGGTAATACTTCGCCATCAGGACCAAGTGGGATACCATTTTGATTTGTGTCAATTGGTTCACCATCTTTATTAATATGTACACCAGTATCATCAGTTGGTAATAATTGTCCATCAGAGCCAATAATTGGATAAATGACTTTTCCTGAAGAATCAGTTGGAAGTGTTTGAGCAGGTGGAGATGTTCCAGAAATAACAATAACATTTCCATTATCATCTGTTGGAAGTGGTGATCCATCAGGGCCAACATATTGTCCTTGTGAATTTGTTGGAATAGCTTCACCAGTATCAGGATGTACAGGATTTCCATAAGAATCAGTTTTAAGAGGTTCACCATCAGGTCCAATAACGGTTACAAGTCTACCATCAGAGGTTGTTGGACGTACTTCAATTGATGGTTCAGGATGGACATAACGGCCAAGTGAATCTGTAGGTAATACTTCACCATCAGGTCCAAGTGGTACACCAGCTTCATTTGTATCAATTGGGTCACCATCTTTATTAACATGTACTCCAGTTGCATCAGTTGGTAATAATTGTCCATCAGAGCCAATAATTGGATAAATAACTTTTCCTGAAGGATCAGTTGGAAGTGTTTGAGGTGGTTGCTCAGTTCCAGAAATAACAATGACATTGCCATGTTGATCTGTAGGAAGTGGAGATCCATCAGGTCCAATATGTTTACCTGTTGCATCAGTTGGATATGGTTTTCCAGTATCAGGATGTACAGGGGCTCCAGAAGCATCAGTTGGTGCTAATTGACCATCAGGACCTAAGAAATGAATTGTTGTTGGTTTTGCAGGTAGACCTGTTGAAGGTTCAGGATGTACATAACGGCCAAGGGAATCTGTAGGTAATACTTCGCCATCAGGACCAAGTGGGATACCATTTTGATTTGTGTCAATTGGTTCACCATCTTTATTAATATGTACACCAGTATCATCAGTTGGTAATAATTGTCCATCAGAGCCAATAATTGGATAAATGACTTTTCCTGAAGAATCAGTTGGAAGTGTTTGAGCAGGTGGAGATGTTCCAGAAATAACAATAACATTTCCATTATCATCTGTTGGAAGTGGTGATCCATCAGGGCCAACATATTGTCCTTGTGAATTTGTTGGAATAGCTTCACCAGTATCAGGATGTACAGGATTTCCATAAGAATCAGTTTTAAGAGGTTCACCATCAGGTCCAATAACGGTTACAAGTCTACCATCAGAGGTTGTTGGACGTACTTCAATTGATGGTTCAGGATGGACATAACGGCCAAGTGAATCTGTAGGTAATACTTCACCATCAGGTCCAAGTGGTACACCAGCTTCATTTGTATCAATTGGGTCACCATCTTTATTAACATGTACTCCAGTTGCATCAGTTGGTAATAATTGTCCATCAGAGCCAATAATTGGATAAATAACTTTTCCTGAAGGATCAGTTGGAAGTGTTTGAGGTGGTTGCTCAGTTCCAGAAATAACAATGACATTGCCATGTTGATCTGTAGGAAGTGGAGATCCATCAGGTCCAATATGTTTACCTGTTGCATCAGTTGGATATGGTTTTCCAGTATCAGGATGTACAGGGGCTCCAGAAGCATCAGTTGGTGCTAATTGACCATCAGGACCTAAGAAATGAATTGTTGTTGGTTTTGCAGGTAGACCTGTTGAAGGTTCAGGATGTACATAACGGCCAAGGGAATCTGTAGGTAATACTTCGCCATCAGGACCAAGTGGGATACCATTTTGATTTGTGTCAATTGGTTCACCATCTTTATTAATATGTACACCAGTATCATCAGTTGGTAATAATTGTCCATCAGAGCCAATAATTGGATAAATGACTTTTCCTGAAGAATCAGTTGGAAGTGTTTGAGCAGGTGGAGATGTTCCAGAAATAACAATAACATTTCCATTATCATCTGTTGGAAGTGGTGATCCATCAGGGCCAACATATTGTCCTTGTGAATTTGTTGGAATAGCTTCACCAGTATCAGGATGTACAGGATTTCCATAAGAATCAGTTTTAAGAGGTTCACCATCAGGTCCAATAACGGTTACAAGTCTACCATCAGAGGTTGTTGGACGTACTTCAATTGATGGTTCAGGATGGACATAACGGCCAAGTGAATCTGTAGGTAATACTTCACCATCAGGTCCAAGTGGTACACCAGCTTCATTTGTATCAATTGGGTCACCATCTTTATTAACATGTACTCCAGTTGCATCAGTTGGTAATAATTGTCCATCAGAGCCAATAATTGGATAAATAACTTTTCCTGAAGGATCAGTTGGAAGTGTTTGAGGTGGTTGCTCAGTTCCAGAAATAACAATGACATTGCCATGTTGATCTGTAGGAAGTGGAGATCCATCAGGTCCAATATGTTTACCTGTTGCATCAGTTGGATATGGTTTTCCAGTATCAGGATGTACAGGGGCTCCAGAAGCATCAGTTGGTGCTAATTGACCATCAGGACCTAAGAAATGAATTGTTGTTGGTTTTGCAGGTAGACCTGTTGAAGGTTCAGGATGTACATAACGGCCAAGGGAATCTGTAGGTAATACTTCGCCATCAGGACCAAGTGGGATACCATTTTGATTTGTGTCAATTGGTTCACCATCTTTATTAATATGTACACCAGTATCATCAGTTGGTAATAATTGTCCATCAGAGCCAATAATTGGATAAATGACTTTTCCTGAAGAATCAGTTGGAAGTGTTTGAGCAGGTGGAGATGTTCCAGAAATAACAATAACATTTCCATTATCATCTGTTGGAAGTGGTGATCCATCAGGGCCAACATATTGTCCTTGTGAATTTGTTGGAATAGCTTCACCAGTATCAGGATGTACAGGATTTCCATAAGAATCAGTTTTAAGAGGTTCACCATCAGGTCCAATAACGGTTACAAGTCTACCATCAGAGGTTGTTGGACGTACTTCAATTGATGGTTCAGGATGGACATAACGGCCAAGTGAATCTGTAGGTAATACTTCACCATCAGGTCCAAGTGGTACACCAGCTTCATTTGTATCAATTGGGTCACCATCTTTATTAACATGTACTCCAGTTGCATCAGTTGGTAATAATTGTCCATCAGAGCCAATAATTGGATAAATAACTTTTCCTGAAGGATCAGTTGGAAGTGTTTGAGGTGGTTGCTCAGTTCCAGAAATAACAATGACATTGCCATGTTGATCTGTAGGAAGTGGAGATCCATCAGGTCCAATATGTTTACCTGTTGCATCAGTTGGATATGGTTTTCCAGTATCAGGATGTACAGGGGCTCCAGAAGCATCAGTTGGTGCTAATTGACCATCAGGACCTAAGAAATGAATTGTTGTTGGTTTTGCAGGTAGACCTGTTGAAGGTTCAGGATGTACATAACGGCCAAGGGAATCTGTAGGTAATACTTCGCCATCAGGACCAAGTGGGATACCATTTTGATTTGTGTCAATTGGTTCACCATCTTTATTAATATGTACACCAGTATCATCAGTTGGTAATAATTGTCCATCAGAGCCAATAATTGGATAAATGACTTTTCCTGAAGAATCAGTTGGAAGTGTTTGAGCAGGTGGAGATGTTCCAGAAATAACAATAACATTTCCATTATCATCTGTTGGAAGTGGTGATCCATCAGGGCCAACATATTGTCCTTGTGAATTTGTTGGAATAGCTTCACCAGTATCAGGATGTACAGGATTTCCATAAGAATCAGTTTTAAGAGGTTCACCATCAGGTCCAATAACGGTTACAAGTCTACCATCAGAGGTTGTTGGACGTACTTCAATTGATGGTTCAGGATGGACATAACGGCCAAGTGAATCTGTAGGTAATACTTCACCATCAGGTCCAAGTGGTACACCAGCTTCATTTGTATCAATTGGGTCACCATCTTTATTAACATGTACTCCAGTTGCATCAGTTGGTAATAATTGTCCATCAGAGCCAATAATTGGATAAATAACTTTTCCTGAAGGATCAGTTGGAAGTGTTTGAGGTGGTTGCTCAGTTCCAGAAATAACAATGACATTGCCATGTTGATCTGTAGGAAGTGGAGATCCATCAGGTCCAATATGTTTACCTGTTGCATCAGTTGGATATGGTTTTCCAGTATCAGGATGTACAGGGGCTCCAGAAGCATCAGTTGGTGCTAATTGACCATCAGGACCTAAGAAATGAATTGTTGTTGGTTTTGCAGGTAGACCTGTTGAAGGTTCAGGATGTACATAACGGCCAAGGGAATCTGTAGGTAATACTTCGCCATCAGGACCAAGTGGGATACCATTTTGATTTGTGTCAATTGGTTCACCATCTTTATTAATATGTACACCAGTATCATCAGTTGGTAATAATTGTCCATCAGAGCCAATAATTGGATAAATGACTTTTCCTGAAGAATCAGTTGGAAGTGTTTGAGCAGGTGGAGATGTTCCAGAAATAACAATAACATTTCCATTATCATCTGTTGGAAGTGGTGATCCATCAGGGCCAACATATTGTCCTTGTGAATTTGTTGGAATAGCTTCACCAGTATCAGGATGTACAGGATTTCCATAAGAATCAGTTTTAAGAGGTTCACCATCAGGTCCAATAACGGTTACAAGTCTACCATCAGAGGTTGTTGGACGTACTTCAATTGATGGTTCAGGATGGACATAACGGCCAAGTGAATCTGTAGGTAATACTTCACCATCAGGTCCAAGTGGTACACCAGCTTCATTTGTATCAATTGGGTCACCATCTTTATTAACATGTACTCCAGTTGCATCAGTTGGTAATAATTGTCCATCAGAGCCAATAATTGGATAAATAACTTTTCCTGAAGGATCAGTTGGAAGTGTTTGAGGTGGTTGCTCAGTTCCAGAAATAACAATGACATTGCCATGTTGATCTGTAGGAAGTGGAGATCCATCAGGTCCAATATGTTTACCTGTTGCATCAGTTGGATATGGTTTTCCAGTATCAGGATGTACAGGGGCTCCAGAAGCATCAGTTGGTGCTAATTGACCATCAGGACCTAAGAAATGAATTGTTGTTGGTTTTGCAGGTAGACCTGTTGAAGGTTCAGGATGTACATAACGGCCAAGGGAATCTGTAGGTAATACTTCGCCATCAGGACCAAGTGGGATACCATTTTGATTTGTGTCAATTGGTTCACCATCTTTATTAATATGTACACCAGTATCATCAGTTGGTAATAATTGTCCATCAGAGCCAATAATTGGATAAATGACTTTTCCTGAAGAATCAGTTGGAAGTGTTTGAGCAGGTGGAGATGTTCCAGAAATAACAATAACATTTCCATTATCATCTGTTGGAAGTGGTGATCCATCAGGGCCAACATATTGTCCTTGTGAATTTGTTGGAATAGCTTCACCAGTATCAGGATGTACAGGATTTCCATAAGAATCAGTTTTAAGAGGTTCACCATCAGGTCCAATAACGGTTACAAGTCTACCATCAGAGGTTGTTGGACGTACTTCAATTGATGGTTCAGGATGGACATAACGGCCAAGTGAATCTGTAGGTAATACTTCACCATCAGGTCCAAGTGGTACACCAGCTTCATTTGTATCAATTGGGTCACCATCTTTATTAACATGTACTCCAGTTGCATCAGTTGGTAATAATTGTCCATCAGAGCCAATAATTGGATAAATAACTTTTCCTGAAGGATCAGTTGGAAGTGTTTGAGGTGGTTGCTCAGTTCCAGAAATAACAATGACATTGCCATGTTGATCTGTAGGAAGTGGAGATCCATCAGGTCCAATATGTTTACCTGTTGCATCAGTTGGATATGGTTTTCCAGTATCAGGATGTACAGGGGCTCCAGAAGCATCAGTTGGTGCTAATTGACCATCAGGACCTAAGAAATGAATTGTTGTTGGTTTTGCAGGTAGACCTGTTGAAGGTTCAGGATGTACATAACGGCCAAGGGAATCTGTAGGTAATACTTCGCCATCAGGACCAAGTGGGATACCATTTTGATTTGTGTCAATTGGTTCACCATCTTTATTAATATGTACACCAGTATCATCAGTTGGTAATAATTGTCCATCAGAGCCAATAATTGGATAAATGACTTTTCCTGAAGAATCAGTTGGAAGTGTTTGAGCAGGTGGAGATGTTCCAGAAATAACAATAACATTTCCATTATCATCTGTTGGAAGTGGTGATCCATCAGGGCCAACATATTGTCCTTGTGAATTTGTTGGAATAGCTTCACCAGTATCAGGATGTACAGGATTTCCATAAGAATCAGTTTTAAGAGGTTCACCATCAGGTCCAATAACGGTTACAAGTCTACCATCAGAGGTTGTTGGACGTACTTCAATTGATGGTTCAGGATGGACATAACGGCCAAGTGAATCTGTAGGTAATACTTCACCATCAGGTCCAAGTGGTACACCAGCTTCATTTGTATCAATTGGGTCACCATCTTTATTAACATGTACTCCAGTTGCATCAGTTGGTAATAATTGTCCATCAGAGCCAATAATTGGATAAATAACTTTTCCTGAAGGATCAGTTGGAAGTGTTTGAGGTGGTTGCTCAGTTCCAGAAATAACAATGACATTGCCATGTTGATCTGTAGGAAGTGGAGATCCATCAGGTCCAATATGTTTACCTGTTGCATCAGTTGGATATGGTTTTCCAGTATCAGGATGTACAGGGGCTCCAGAAGCATCAGTTGGTGCTAATTGACCATCAGGACCTAAGAAATGAATTGTTGTTGGTTTTGCAGGTAGACCTGTTGAAGGTTCAGGATGTACATAACGGCCAAGGGAATCTGTAGGTAATACTTCGCCATCAGGACCAAGTGGGATACCATTTTGATTTGTGTCAATTGGTTCACCATCTTTATTAATATGTACACCAGTATCATCAGTTGGTAATAATTGTCCATCAGAGCCAATAATTGGATAAATGACTTTTCCTGAAGAATCAGTTGGAAGTGTTTGAGCAGGTGGAGATGTTCCAGAAATAACAATAACATTTCCATTATCATCTGTTGGAAGTGGTGATCCATCAGGGCCAACATATTGTCCTTGTGAATTTGTTGGAATAGCTTCACCAGTATCAGGATGTACAGGATTTCCATAAGAATCAGTTTTAAGAGGTTCACCATCAGGTCCAATAACGGTTACAAGTCTACCATCAGAGGTTGTTGGACGTACTTCAATTGATGGTTCAGGATGGACATAACGGCCAAGTGAATCTGTAGGTAATACTTCACCATCAGGTCCAAGTGGTACACCAGCTTCATTTGTATCAATTGGGTCACCATCTTTATTAACATGTACTCCAGTTGCATCAGTTGGTAATAATTGTCCATCAGAGCCAATAATTGGATAAATAACTTTTCCTGAAGGATCAGTTGGAAGTGTTTGAGGTGGTTGCTCAGTTCCAGAAATAACAATGACATTGCCATGTTGATCTGTAGGAAGTGGAGATCCATCAGGTCCAATATGTTTACCTGTTGCATCAGTTGGATATGGTTTTCCAGTATCAGGATGTACAGGGGCTCCAGAAGCATCAGTTGGTGCTAATTGACCATCAGGACCTAAGAAATGAATTGTTGTTGGTTTTGCAGGTAGACCTGTTGAAGGTTCAGGATGTACATAACGGCCAAGGGAATCTGTAGGTAATACTTCGCCATCAGGACCAAGTGGGATACCATTTTGATTTGTGTCAATTGGTTCACCATCTTTATTAATATGTACACCAGTATCATCAGTTGGTAATAATTGTCCATCAGAGCCAATAATTGGATAAATAACCTTCGGTTGTGTTCCTGATGTTGTTGGCTTTATGCTTTCGTCTATTCCGTGTCCTTCTAAGGTTACCATTTCCGGCTCTTCTAAAACGTTGGTTCGATTATTACATTTTTAATTGGTTTTTTGTTCAGTCGATATTATATTACTGTTTTTGTTCACATTCTTTGTTTGAATTAGATTTTTTTGCTTCTTTTGTTTTATTGTTTCTATTTGAGTTTTTTAAAGTGCCAAAAATTATGCATTTGCATTTTCACACATTTTTTTCGTATCTTTTTATTTTTAGTCTTTCTATAGCCTTTGATCAAAATTTTTTAGATCGTTTAGGCTCTCGTTTCAAATAGGCGAGTTTGCAATTTTTACAGTACTCATGTTTAATCGCATTTCTCTCTCTCTTTTGATTTAGAATGAAATTTCAACAGTAAACAGAATTTCGAGAATTGAGATTTACTCTGTTGTGTTATAAGTGGTTCCATTATTTGAAAAGTTGGCGTTTTAAATTTAACTTAATTCTTTAAAAGCTATTTAATGTATTATTGTGTTCAAAAATCCTTAAAGTTTTTTTGGAGTATTATAAGATATAAATCTCGGGCGAAAATTTCTCAGAGTTTTATCATATTTCTATGCCGCAGAAAATCTTTTTGACAACCTTCGCACAGTATCTGTTCCATGTAGCCTGGAAAGAATATTGCTTCTCGAGTTAAAAAATCAGACTTGTGAATAGTTTCTTTTGCGTTTTGATTATACATGATTATAATGCTAACTTTCCCGATTGTTTGTAGCATAAATACTTTATGCATGAGATTTTTTTGCTGGTTTTTAACAAACGTGCATGTGATTAGATACAAAAAAGTGGATTATCATACTACATTTCACTCGAGCAATATGCATCATTACTGTAAAAAATTCACACGTTTTTTTTCACCTCGCATTAAAAGGCTTTGGTTCACGTTTTTGAAATGCAGTTGGGTGTCATAACCTCGACCAAAATATTTCTAAAAATTTTTTATGGTGTTTGCAGCCACGAATCTCGAAAAAAAGTGGACCAAAGCCAAAAAAACTATTAAAAATAGTTAAAATGCCGAAAATACCATTTTAAAATTCGGTATAACAAAATTTTTTGGTTGAAAAAAAGAAAAGGGAACACTTTTTCTTTCTTTTTTGCACAAAAAAGAATGCATTTTTTTGAGACGCGTGCAAAAAAAAGTTCATTTCTTTTTTTTTCCTTTGTTTTTCAAGCATTTTTTATACAAATCTAGCTCTGCGATCGCTGTAACATTATTCGGCATGATTTGGCGTGATTTTCCTTTTCACCGAAGATGTATTTTTTGAAGAGCTATCGAATGGTATAAGTCACTAAGCTTATATCGATTTAAATGGGTCAAAAAATTAAAAAACATCTAACAATGCAAATTTTGGGTGTTTGCTGTTGAGAAAAGTTGTTTAAAAGTTGCATATTCAGAATCAGCGTAAAAATACGTCTGGTAGGTGTGATTATTAGTCTTTAAAAAAAGTTTGAAATTTCATACTGTAACCAAAAAAATGTCAAAGAAAAGAAAGGAAAAAGTGTTCCCCGCCCATCGCTAAACTAAACATGTGAATTTTTTTCGTGTTGGTAATATTTCCATTTTTTCAAAGTTCCTTGGGTTTTTATATTCAAAATGTTGTTAACATTTACGAATGTTTTTCTATTAATTGGACTGCAACTTGGGTAAAATTTTATATGGAACACTCCGATTTTTAGTGTAAGTTCCCTTGTATTGCGGTTATACAATTCTTGCAGTTTTTTGTAAAACAACGCACATAATTTTTTTCGAATTTTTCAAATCTTGTATTTTAAGTAGAATATACTTAAGAGCTCAAATCTGTTGCTTTAGCCACTAAGTTCTACCCTTTTGCCAGAATGGGCAATAATTTTTTTTATATAAATTTGTTATTCGAAGAAAAAGTGAATATTTTGAAACTTGCCTTCAGCCTTTACACAAAAAGTGTCTTCCCATTCTGCGATATCATATAGAAGTTTATCCCATGATCGATAATCAATATTTATGACTTGAACGCCATATTCTTTTAAATTTTCAATTTCACGGTAAACGTCATTGCTAAAAAGTAATTTTGTAATTGTGTATAAGCGCTTTCAAGCCACTTTTTCAGCAAAATCGTTTCCCCTATTTTCTCATAATCTGTGATATGTGTTCTAGCTTAAAATTGACCTGATGAATGATATCTAACCCATATATTAAAGTTTGTATTCATATCAATCTTAAAAAAATGGGCAAATATACTGCATAGGTCACATCAAACAAATGGCAAAATTTTAAAAACACTTAATTGATTTACAAAACAAGTACAAAAAATGAAAGATGCGACAGTCTTTCAACTTAATATTTCAATAATGGTCAATTTTTATTCTTCCCCACGTTAAAAAAGCCTCAAATGCAAGAAAAAATGGTAAAATATTTTGCTGAATCAGCGAATATAAACTTACGTAAAATCTGTTTTATAAACGTGAACTACAGCTTGAACCTTTGTATGCCTTTTTTGTTCACGAAATAATTGCAATGCAGTTTTTAAAGCAAGACCTGCGTCATCTTGTCCCCCAACAAAATGCATGTCTCTAATTTCTTCTTCAAGCTCCAGCAAGTTTTCGTAATTTCCAATATCTGCAACTACTTCAGCGTTTGTACCATAATTAACAACACCGAATCTTGTATCATGCTTTTCGCCAAAATTGTGAACAAATGAGACAATGTTATCAATAAGGGTTGTCTTATCTTTTGAAGTTGCATCCGATGTTTCAAGTACAACAACAACTTGTGAATTACGCAACTGTTCATCACATGAAGCGACAGCTGGTTTTAAAGTGTGATCCATGCTTATTGCTGTTGAAGGGGGCATCGACACATCAGAATAAGCCGTAGGGAAGATAATACGATTCAGGCCACATTGCTCAATCAAATAATCGCCTAGTTTGTGAGAAGTAACATCTGTCCAACTGTCAACCAAAAGAGAGTGGTCAGATTCTCCTTGAATTTCAGAATCGTAAGATTTGGGGCCAACAAGGACCACAGTAACACCTGGATTGGCTTTTATTGTATTACTTACAGAACTAAAAAGAGCTTTTTACATAAACCAAAATAATAAAACCTTACATATCATCGCCAGTGGTAAAAATAATCAAAAGCCGTCCGGCATTTTCTCTTTTGAATGTTTCAAATTGTTGCATAGCAGCACCGTAAGCAGCTTCAATTTTTGGAGGGCCCAAGTTTTGATAGTCCGGGACTGCATCCATCATTTTCATGAATTCAAATTTTTCATTGTACCCTCCCAATGAAACAGGTATTTCAACACTTTCACCATATTCTAGCAAAGCTACCCGGGAAATATCAGGCGATAAATCGAGGTATAGATTTGTGAAGTCTTTTACAAGTTCGCGCAAATGAGCGCCATCAGCTTTAATGGCATCCTGACTAAGAGCAAAAACTACGTCCACAACTGTGTTTGGCAAATAACAAGCACCTTCACCATGAACAGCATGAGTATGAGATGGCTTTAAAGTGTCGACAGGTGGAGATGTTCCAGAAATAACAATAACATTTCCATTATCATCTGTTGGAAGTGGTGATCCATCAGGGCCAACATATTGTCCTTGTGAATTTGTTGGAATAGCTTCACCAGTATCAGGATGTACAGGATTTCCATAAGAATCAGTTTTAAGAGGTTCACCATCAGGTCCAATAACGGTTACAAGTCTACCATCAGAGGTTGTTGGACGTACTTCAATTGATGGTTCAGGATGGACATAACGGCCAAGTGAATCTGTAGGTAATACTTCACCATCAGGTCCAAGTGGTACACCAGCTTCATTTGTATCAATTGGGTCACCATCTTTATTAACATGTACTCCAGTTGCATCAGTTGGTAATAATTGTCCATCAGAGCCAATAATTGGATAAATAACTTTTCCTGAAGGATCAGTTGGAAGTGTTTGAGGTGGTTGCTCAGTTCCAGAAATAACAATGACATTGCCATGTTGATCTGTAGGAAGTGGAGATCCATCAGGTCCAATATGTTTACCTGTTGCATCAGTTGGATATGGTTTTCCAGTATCAGGATGTACAGGGGCTCCAGAAGCATCAGTTGGTGCTAATTGACCATCAGGACCTAAGAAATGAATTGTTGTTGGTTTTGCAGGTAGACCTGTTGAAGGTTCAGGATGTACATAACGGCCAAGGGAATCTGTAGGTAATACTTCGCCATCAGGACCAAGTGGGATACCATTTTGATTTGTGTCAATTGGTTCACCATCTTTATTAATATGTACACCAGTATCATCAGTTGGTAATAATTGTCCATCAGAGCCAATAATTGGATAAATAACTTTTCCTGAAGGATCAGTTGGAAGTGTTTGAGGTGGTTGCTCAGTTCCAGAAATAACAATGACATTGCCATGTTGATCTGTAGGAAGTGGAGATCCATCAGGTCCAATATGTTTACCTGTTGCATCAGTTGGATATGGTTTTCCAGTATCAGGATGTACAGGGGCTCCAGAAGCATCAGTTGGTGCTAATTGACCATCAGGACCTAAGAAATGAATTGTTGTTGGTTTTGCAGGTAGACCTGTTGAAGGTTCAGGATGTACATAACGGCCAAGGGAATCTGTAGGTAATACTTCGCCATCAGGACCAAGTGGGATACCATTTTGATTTGTGTCAATTGGTTCACCATCTTTATTAATATGTACACCAGTATCATCAGTTGGTAATAATTGTCCATCAGAGCCAATAATTGGATAAATGACTTTTCCTGAAGAATCAGTTGGAAGTGTTTGAGCAGGTGGAGATGTTCCAGAAATAACAATAACATTTCCATTATCATCTGTTGGAAGTGGTGATCCATCAGGGCCAACATATTGTCCTTGTGAATTTGTTGGAATAGCTTCACCAGTATCAGGATGTACAGGATTTCCATAAGAATCAGTTTTAAGAGGTTCACCATCAGGTCCAATAACGGTTACAAGTCTACCATCAGAGGTTGTTGGACGTACTTCAATTGATGGTTCAGGATGGACATAACGGCCAAGTGAATCTGTAGGTAATACTTCACCATCAGGTCCAAGTGGTACACCAGCTTCATTTGTATCAATTGGGTCACCATCTTTATTAACATGTACTCCAGTTGCATCAGTTGGTAATAATTGTCCATCAGAGCCAATAATTGGATAAATAACTTTTCCTGAAGGATCAGTTGGAAGTGTTTGAGGTGGTTGCTCAGTTCCAGAAATAACAATGACATTGCCATGTTGATCTGTAGGAAGTGGAGATCCATCAGGTCCAATATGTTTACCTGTTGCATCAGTTGGATATGGTTTTCCAGTATCAGGATGTACAGGGGCTCCAGAAGCATCAGTTGGTGCTAATTGACCATCAGGACCTAAGAAATGAATTGTTGTTGGTTTTGCAGGTAGACCTGTTGAAGGTTCAGGATGTACATAACGGCCAAGGGAATCTGTAGGTAATACTTCGCCATCAGGACCAAGTGGGATACCATTTTGATTTGTGTCAATTGGTTCACCATCTTTATTAATATGTACACCAGTATCATCAGTTGGTAATAATTGTCCATCAGAGCCAATAATTGGATAAATGACTTTTCCTGAAGAATCAGTTGGAAGTGTTTGAGCAGGTGGAGATGTTCCAGAAATAACAATAACATTTCCATTATCATCTGTTGGAAGTGGTGATCCATCAGGGCCAACATATTGTCCTTGTGAATTTGTTGGAATAGCTTCACCAGTATCAGGATGTACAGGATTTCCATAAGAATCAGTTTTAAGAGGTTCACCATCAGGTCCAATAACGGTTACAAGTCTACCATCAGAGGTTGTTGGACGTACTTCAATTGATGGTTCAGGATGGACATAACGGCCAAGTGAATCTGTAGGTAATACTTCACCATCAGGTCCAAGTGGTACACCAGCTTCATTTGTATCAATTGGGTCACCATCTTTATTAACATGTACTCCAGTTGCATCAGTTGGTAATAATTGTCCATCAGAGCCAATAATTGGATAAATAACTTTTCCTGAAGGATCAGTTGGAAGTGTTTGAGGTGGTTGCTCAGTTCCAGAAATAACAATGACATTGCCATGTTGATCTGTAGGAAGTGGAGATCCATCAGGTCCAATATGTTTACCTGTTGCATCAGTTGGATATGGTTTTCCAGTATCAGGATGTACAGGGGCTCCAGAAGCATCAGTTGGTGCTAATTGACCATCAGGACCTAAGAAATGAATTGTTGTTGGTTTTGCAGGTAGACCTGTTGAAGGTTCAGGATGTACATAACGGCCAAGGGAATCTGTAGGTAATACTTCGCCATCAGGACCAAGTGGGATACCATTTTGATTTGTGTCAATTGGTTCACCATCTTTATTAATATGTACACCAGTATCATCAGTTGGTAATAATTGTCCATCAGAGCCAATAATTGGATAAATGACTTTTCCTGAAGAATCAGTTGGAAGTGTTTGAGCAGGTGGAGATGTTCCAGAAATAACAATAACATTTCCATTATCATCTGTTGGAAGTGGTGATCCATCAGGGCCAACATATTGTCCTTGTGAATTTGTTGGAATAGCTTCACCAGTATCAGGATGTACAGGATTTCCATAAGAATCAGTTTTAAGAGGTTCACCATCAGGTCCAATAACGGTTACAAGTCTACCATCAGAGGTTGTTGGACGTACTTCAATTGATGGTTCAGGATGGACATAACGGCCAAGTGAATCTGTAGGTAATACTTCACCATCAGGTCCAAGTGGTACACCAGCTTCATTTGTATCAATTGGGTCACCATCTTTATTAACATGTACTCCAGTTGCATCAGTTGGTAATAATTGTCCATCAGAGCCAATAATTGGATAAATAACTTTTCCTGAAGGATCAGTTGGAAGTGTTTGAGGTGGTTGCTCAGTTCCAGAAATAACAATGACATTGCCATGTTGATCTGTAGGAAGTGGAGATCCATCAGGTCCAATATGTTTACCTGTTGCATCAGTTGGATATGGTTTTCCAGTATCAGGATGTACAGGGGCTCCAGAAGCATCAGTTGGTGCTAATTGACCATCAGGACCTAAGAAATGAATTGTTGTTGGTTTTGCAGGTAGACCTGTTGAAGGTTCAGGATGTACATAACGGCCAAGGGAATCTGTAGGTAATACTTCGCCATCAGGACCAAGTGGGATACCATTTTGATTTGTGTCAATTGGTTCACCATCTTTATTAATATGTACACCAGTATCATCAGTTGGTAATAATTGTCCATCAGAGCCAATAATTGGATAAATGACTTTTCCTGAAGAATCAGTTGGAAGTGTTTGAGCAGGTGGAGATGTTCCAGAAATAACAATAACATTTCCATTATCATCTGTTGGAAGTGGTGATCCATCAGGGCCAACATATTGTCCTTGTGAATTTGTTGGAATAGCTTCACCAGTATCAGGATGTACAGGATTTCCATAAGAATCAGTTTTAAGAGGTTCACCATCAGGTCCAATAACGGTTACAAGTCTACCATCAGAGGTTGTTGGACGTACTTCAATTGATGGTTCAGGATGGACATAACGGCCAAGTGAATCTGTAGGTAATACTTCACCATCAGGTCCAAGTGGTACACCAGCTTCATTTGTATCAATTGGGTCACCATCTTTATTAACATGTACTCCAGTTGCATCAGTTGGTAATAATTGTCCATCAGAGCCAATAATTGGATAAATAACTTTTCCTGAAGGATCAGTTGGAAGTGTTTGAGGTGGTTGCTCAGTTCCAGAAATAACAATGACATTGCCATGTTGATCTGTAGGAAGTGGAGATCCATCAGGTCCAATATGTTTACCTGTTGCATCAGTTGGATATGGTTTTCCAGTATCAGGATGTACAGGGGCTCCAGAAGCATCAGTTGGTGCTAATTGACCATCAGGACCTAAGAAATGAATTGTTGTTGGTTTTGCAGGTAGACCTGTTGAAGGTTCAGGATGTACATAACGGCCAAGGGAATCTGTAGGTAATACTTCGCCATCAGGACCAAGTGGGATACCATTTTGATTTGTGTCAATTGGTTCACCATCTTTATTAATATGTACACCAGTATCATCAGTTGGTAATAATTGTCCATCAGAGCCAATAATTGGATAAATGACTTTTCCTGAAGAATCAGTTGGAAGTGTTTGAGCAGGTGGAGATGTTCCAGAAATAACAATAACATTTCCATTATCATCTGTTGGAAGTGGTGATCCATCAGGGCCAACATATTGTCCTTGTGAATTTGTTGGAATAGCTTCACCAGTATCAGGATGTACAGGATTTCCATAAGAATCAGTTTTAAGAGGTTCACCATCAGGTCCAATAACGGTTACAAGTCTACCATCAGAGGTTGTTGGACGTACTTCAATTGATGGTTCAGGATGGACATAACGGCCAAGTGAATCTGTAGGTAATACTTCACCATCAGGTCCAAGTGGTACACCAGCTTCATTTGTATCAATTGGGTCACCATCTTTATTAACATGTACTCCAGTTGCATCAGTTGGTAATAATTGTCCATCAGAGCCAATAATTGGATAAATAACTTTTCCTGAAGGATCAGTTGGAAGTGTTTGAGGTGGTTGCTCAGTTCCAGAAATAACAATGACATTGCCATGTTGATCTGTAGGAAGTGGAGATCCATCAGGTCCAATATGTTTACCTGTTGCATCAGTTGGATATGGTTTTCCAGTATCAGGATGTACAGGGGCTCCAGAAGCATCAGTTGGTGCTAATTGACCATCAGGACCTAAGAAATGAATTGTTGTTGGTTTTGCAGGTAGACCTGTTGAAGGTTCAGGATGTACATAACGGCCAAGGGAATCTGTAGGTAATACTTCGCCATCAGGACCAAGTGGGATACCATTTTGATTTGTGTCAATTGGTTCACCATCTTTATTAATATGTACACCAGTATCATCAGTTGGTAATAATTGTCCATCAGAGCCAATAATTGGATAAATGACTTTTCCTGAAGAATCAGTTGGAAGTGTTTGAGCAGGTGGAGATGTTCCAGAAATAACAATAACATTTCCATTATCATCTGTTGGAAGTGGTGATCCATCAGGGCCAACATATTGTCCTTGTGAATTTGTTGGAATAGCTTCACCAGTATCAGGATGTACAGGATTTCCATAAGAATCAGTTTTAAGAGGTTCACCATCAGGTCCAATAACGGTTACAAGTCTACCATCAGAGGTTGTTGGACGTACTTCAATTGATGGTTCAGGATGGACATAACGGCCAAGTGAATCTGTAGGTAATACTTCACCATCAGGTCCAAGTGGTACACCAGCTTCATTTGTATCAATTGGGTCACCATCTTTATTAACATGTACTCCAGTTGCATCAGTTGGTAATAATTGTCCATCAGAGCCAATAATTGGATAAATAACTTTTCCTGAAGGATCAGTTGGAAGTGTTTGAGGTGGTTGCTCAGTTCCAGAAATAACAATGACATTGCCATGTTGATCTGTAGGAAGTGGAGATCCATCAGGTCCAATATGTTTACCTGTTGCATCAGTTGGATATGGTTTTCCAGTATCAGGATGTACAGGGGCTCCAGAAGCATCAGTTGGTGCTAATTGACCATCAGGACCTAAGAAATGAATTGTTGTTGGTTTTGCAGGTAGACCTGTTGAAGGTTCAGGATGTACATAACGGCCAAGGGAATCTGTAGGTAATACTTCGCCATCAGGACCAAGTGGGATACCATTTTGATTTGTGTCAATTGGTTCACCATCTTTATTAATATGTACACCAGTATCATCAGTTGGTAATAATTGTCCATCAGAGCCAATAATTGGATAAATGACTTTTCCTGAAGAATCAGTTGGAAGTGTTTGAGCAGGTGGAGATGTTCCAGAAATAACAATAACATTTCCATTATCATCTGTTGGAAGTGGTGATCCATCAGGGCCAACATATTGTCCTTGTGAATTTGTTGGAATAGCTTCACCAGTATCAGGATGTACAGGATTTCCATAAGAATCAGTTTTAAGAGGTTCACCATCAGGTCCAATAACGGTTACAAGTCTACCATCAGAGGTTGTTGGACGTACTTCAATTGATGGTTCAGGATGGACATAACGGCCAAGTGAATCTGTAGGTAATACTTCACCATCAGGTCCAAGTGGTACACCAGCTTCATTTGTATCAATTGGGTCACCATCTTTATTAACATGTACTCCAGTTGCATCAGTTGGTAATAATTGTCCATCAGAGCCAATAATTGGATAAATAACTTTTCCTGAAGGATCAGTTGGAAGTGTTTGAGGTGGTTGCTCAGTTCCAGAAATAACAATGACATTGCCATGTTGATCTGTAGGAAGTGGAGATCCATCAGGTCCAATATGTTTACCTGTTGCATCAGTTGGATATGGTTTTCCAGTATCAGGATGTACAGGGGCTCCAGAAGCATCAGTTGGTGCTAATTGACCATCAGGACCTAAGAAATGAATTGTTGTTGGTTTTGCAGGTAGACCTGTTGAAGGTTCAGGATGTACATAACGGCCAAGGGAATCTGTAGGTAATACTTCGCCATCAGGACCAAGTGGGATACCATTTTGATTTGTGTCAATTGGTTCACCATCTTTATTAATATGTACACCAGTATCATCAGTTGGTAATAATTGTCCATCAGAGCCAATAATTGGATAAATGACTTTTCCTGAAGAATCAGTTGGAAGTGTTTGAGCAGGTGGAGATGTTCCAGAAATAACAATAACATTTCCATTATCATCTGTTGGAAGTGGTGATCCATCAGGGCCAACATATTGTCCTTGTGAATTTGTTGGAATAGCTTCACCAGTATCAGGATGTACAGGATTTCCATAAGAATCAGTTTTAAGAGGTTCACCATCAGGTCCAATAACGGTTACAAGTCTACCATCAGAGGTTGTTGGACGTACTTCAATTGATGGTTCAGGATGGACATAACGGCCAAGTGAATCTGTAGGTAATACTTCACCATCAGGTCCAAGTGGTACACCAGCTTCATTTGTATCAATTGGGTCACCATCTTTATTAACATGTACTCCAGTTGCATCAGTTGGTAATAATTGTCCATCAGAGCCAATAATTGGATAAATAACTTTTCCTGAAGGATCAGTTGGAAGTGTTTGAGGTGGTTGCTCAGTTCCAGAAATAACAATGACATTGCCATGTTGATCTGTAGGAAGTGGAGATCCATCAGGTCCAATATGTTTACCTGTTGCATCAGTTGGATATGGTTTTCCAGTATCAGGATGTACAGGGGCTCCAGAAGCATCAGTTGGTGCTAATTGACCATCAGGACCTAAGAAATGAATTGTTGTTGGTTTTGCAGGTAGACCTGTTGAAGGTTCAGGATGTACATAACGGCCAAGGGAATCTGTAGGTAATACTTCGCCATCAGGACCAAGTGGGATACCATTTTGATTTGTGTCAATTGGTTCACCATCTTTATTAATATGTACACCAGTATCATCAGTTGGTAATAATTGTCCATCAGAGCCAATAATTGGATAAATGACTTTTCCTGAAGAATCAGTTGGAAGTGTTTGAGCAGGTGGAGATGTTCCAGAAATAACAATAACATTTCCATTATCATCTGTTGGAAGTGGTGATCCATCAGGGCCAACATATTGTCCTTGTGAATTTGTTGGAATAGCTTCACCAGTATCAGGATGTACAGGATTTCCATAAGAATCAGTTTTAAGAGGTTCACCATCAGGTCCAATAACGGTTACAAGTCTACCATCAGAGGTTGTTGGACGTACTTCAATTGATGGTTCAGGATGGACATAACGGCCAAGTGAATCTGTAGGTAATACTTCACCATCAGGTCCAAGTGGTACACCAGCTTCATTTGTATCAATTGGGTCACCATCTTTATTAACATGTACTCCAGTTGCATCAGTTGGTAATAATTGTCCATCAGAGCCAATAATTGGATAAATAACTTTTCCTGAAGGATCAGTTGGAAGTGTTTGAGGTGGTTGCTCAGTTCCAGAAATAACAATGACATTGCCATGTTGATCTGTAGGAAGTGGAGATCCATCAGGTCCAATATGTTTACCTGTTGCATCAGTTGGATATGGTTTTCCAGTATCAGGATGTACAGGGGCTCCAGAAGCATCAGTTGGTGCTAATTGACCATCAGGACCTAAGAAATGAATTGTTGTTGGTTTTGCAGGTAGACCTGTTGAAGGTTCAGGATGTACATAACGGCCAAGGGAATCTGTAGGTAATACTTCGCCATCAGGACCAAGTGGGATACCATTTTGATTTGTGTCAATTGGTTCACCATCTTTATTAATATGTACACCAGTATCATCAGTTGGTAATAATTGTCCATCAGAGCCAATAATTGGATAAATGACTTTTCCTGAAGAATCAGTTGGAAGTGTTTGAGCAGGTGGAGATGTTCCAGAAATAACAATAACATTTCCATTATCATCTGTTGGAAGTGGTGATCCATCAGGGCCAACATATTGTCCTTGTGAATTTGTTGGAATAGCTTCACCAGTATCAGGATGTACAGGATTTCCATAAGAATCAGTTTTAAGAGGTTCACCATCAGGTCCAATAACGGTTACAAGTCTACCATCAGAGGTTGTTGGACGTACTTCAATTGATGGTTCAGGATGGACATAACGGCCAAGTGAATCTGTAGGTAATACTTCACCATCAGGTCCAAGTGGTACACCAGCTTCATTTGTATCAATTGGTTCATTATCCCAGTTTGTATGTGCACCGGTGTAATCAGTTGGAAGCAGGTTTCCTTTTGTATCGACAATGGGATAAACAATTTTACCTGTTGCATCTGTAGGGGGGTATGTGAAACCGCTATCTTCCTCTTCTGCTGTTAATACATATCTTCCTAACTCATCTGTGGGCAATGGAGAGCCATCTGGTCCGGTTGGTTTACCATATGCATTTGTTGGTATTACTGATCCGTCGCGATAGATATTTGCTCCTTCTTCGTTTTTACTTAAAGTTCCGTCTTTGTCAATGATTGGAAAAACGTATTTATCATTTGCGTCTTTTGGTAATGGGTTTCCATTTTGATCTAATGGAGGGTACACCCATTCATCTTTTTCATTAGGTTTAAGTTGTTTTCCTGTTGGATCTAGTGGGATGCCGAACTCATCTTTTTCTACCGGTTGTCCAATTTGATTGAATGTGGTGCCGTAATCATCTGTCGGAAGGAGTTTTCCATCAATTGTTACTATCGGTTTTATCTCTCTTCCTTGATCGTCTGTTGGAGTTATTTCAGTTTCAGATGGTTCTACAATAACGGTTGCACCTCGAAAGTCTGTTGGAAATAATGACTCTTCGCTTCTCATTGTTGGCACTGTTTGGATGGCTTCTGTTGGAATGGTAATTGAATCTCCAGGCAATACTTCTGTTGTTGGTGATGTTGTCACTTCTTCCGGCCTTATTTGTTCTCCATCAATTGTCGGCCCAATCTTAAAAAATGTTTCTCTTATTTTAAACTGTGTTTTTGCCATTCTTACCTCTACAACTTCATTTTCTTCTTTGGTAATGCCTTCAACACAATTCTTTCCATCATCTGCTAACACGTATCCTTCTGGACAATAACAAGAAATAACAGGTTGTTTTTCTGCATTTTCAGTAAACTTGCATGCATGTGAACAATCGCATTCGACATCTGTAATTTCGTTATATTTTTAAATTATTTTTGGAGAAAGTTTTACCATCTGTTGGCATTTTTGCTGTGACTTTATCTCCTACAAGGTCATCAGCACCTTGGACTTGTGCAATTGGTTGAAAAACATATTCTTTTCCAGGTAAAAGCCCTTCAATAATTGTTCCGCTTGTTATATTTTCAGGCTTAATTTTGACGTAATTAACTTCTCCTTCATCATCTGCTGGCCAATATCTTATCATGTGTTCCTGAAAAATTAGCATGATATATCACGTTTGTAAATTCGTTGATCTTACTGTTATATCATCCGAACTTATTGCAGGTTTAAAATCGATAACTGTTTCATCATTGATGTTTGTACCAACACGTAAATCGTGAGGTGGTCCTGAAATATTTCACTTATGTATGCAAAAATAATTATTCTTACTTGGTGCTGTTGTTATAAATTCAGGTGATGTAACTCCTTCTTTTGGATTTTCAATGACAATGTGATATGGTGTTCCCGGGTTTAAATCTGGCACAACAACTTTGTCGAGTTTGGTTCCATCTGCTGGTACTTTTTGCCATTGATCAAGTGGTAGTGTTGGATCATCGGTGTAATGAATGATCCAATCACCAGGTCTTTTCAAGTTTTCAGGAATGACATCAGAAAAGTGCAAAGTTTGTTCACCATTATCAAGTCTTGCTTTGACGCCATCCTTGTTCCATTCTTCTGGCAAAGCTACAAATTATTTTTTTAAAATAAAAAGTAGTTTTTTTATTTTTTAATTACCTGTTTTATCAATTTTAATATTAATTGTCCAGTTTGCATGTCCTAAGGGATTATGTGCATAACACAAGAATGTCGTATCTTCGGTGAGATTCGTTAATTTTAATGACCATTCTGCAGCACTGTCATCACTTTTTACCTAAAAGATATTCAAAATTTTTTATTCTCAAAATGCTTTTTTTAGACATACCAAACTAGGATCAATAGCAAGATTACCCCCTCGAATCCATTTAACTGTTGGCTGTGGATCTCCAGAAGCGTTACAAAATACATTAAATGATGAACCAGGTAAAAGATCAATATCTGTTGTACCATGAACTCCATGACCTCCAGCAGATACAACAATATATGGTGGAGTTCCGATTGGTGGAGTTTTTGTAATACATGCTTCAGAGAATACCCCAGGACCATTTGCATAAATTGCACGAATTTTAAAAACATATTCAGTATCAGCTTTTAGCATATCGATAAGTTTATATTTTAATTGTGCTGGATCATCAATGGCAATTTTTTCCCAATTCGGAAGACTAATAATATCATCTTCATCAATTTCTTTATCCGCTTCAATGAAATAAAGTTCATATCCTAAAAGTGCTTCATCACTTGGCTCTGGTGGTTTCCATGATGCATCTGCAGATGTTTGATTAAGAGGATCAACTCTTAAATCTTTTGGTGCTGCTTCTCTAGCTAAAAAATATTGTTATTCAACTCTTTGTAAATTGTTTTAGACAAGTTTACCCTTTGACATTGTTCGAATTGAGTGTTGAATTGAATATGGACCAGGTCCATCATCATTTGCAGCTTGAATAACAATAGCATAAGCAGTATCCGCATCAACGAAATCTGTTAATCTTGCATGCTTTTCGCCTTCATTCAAGTGTTCCCCAATTACATGATAAGTCATCCATTCAGAAATAGGTTTCTTTGGGACTTGTCCTACTTGGAATGCTCGTTCTTGATCATCAAGTGGTGTATAATAAATAATGTATCTTGTAATATTTCCATTTGGAATTGTTGGAGGATCCCATCTTACATCAATTGTTCGAGGATGATTTGCTGAAACTCTAATATTTTCTGGTGCATTTCCAGGTCCTGCGACGTAAATTGTGAAATCAGTTTCTTTGACACCACCAGGATTTTCTGCGATACATTTAGCCTTTTTATGAGTTTTAATGTCATAAACTCTAAGCATTCCATCTTCACTTAATTGCTGAAAAAAAGATTTAATAGTTAAAAGTCTTTCTTACTTCAATCACTTACATTTCCTTCTTGATCAACCCATCTTACAAAAGGTGTTGGAAAACCTTGAGAAGTACAAGATACTGTATAGTCAGAACCTGCTGGAACACGTACAATATTGCCATCTTCAAGGTCAGCATTAATAACAGGTTGATCTGGGGGAATAACTAAAACAATTGTGTTTGGGCAAGAATAAATTTATTTATTTTAAAAAAATTTTGAAAACAAAATATTAAAAACTTACTTCCGTCACCAGTTTGGAAGGGAACATTATCACTTGATGGGCCTTCAATTTCACCAATTGGAATAACTTTTACATTATATTTTGTATCAGGTGAAAAGTTTTCTCCATCGATGGGTACAGAAATAACAGGTTGATCATCAGGTTGATTCCATATAAGTTCCTTCCAGGTTGTTGTGTCCAAGCTGGGATCTTCTGGCGTGTATAAAATTTTGTACGATTTAACATTTGTTGTTTTATTTTCAGGATTTGGAACTGCATCAAACTGAATTACAACAGTATTATTGTCATGAACAATAACATCTGCAGATTCTGGAGCAACTGGTGCAAGAGGTAGTGTTTGAACAATGATTGGACTTGACTGAACACCTGGACCTCGATCACTAACTGCTTGAACTTTAACAGCATAATTTGTCTTTGGCTTAACATTTGTAATTTTCTCTCGAACTGCATCTGGTGAAACAGTAATTGTTAGCCATTCTGCTGGTTCTCTTTCACCTTCTGGAACTTCACCATAATGAATTACGTATTCTTTGAGTGGTCCATTTGATTCATCCGGAGCTGTCCATTCAACGTTTATTTCTTGATTCGGCATTGGAAGAACTACAACTTCATTGGGTGGAGTACCAGGACCTTGAACTTGAATATCAACAATTTGTTGCGCATCACCAGCATTATTTGTTGCAATACAAGTTGCGGTAACATCTTTTCGAACATCTACAAGCCTCAATTGACTTGTTGCATGTTCTTCAGTTCCAACGATCCATTTAATTTTAGGCATTGGCACTCCTGTAGCTTCACATTTAATACTGACATCTGATCTTGGAGGAATAAGGAATGGATTATCATCAGGTGTTAATGTAATAACCGGTGGAAGCTCTAAAATTAAACATGTTTTATTGATTTATTAAATTTCTAAAATTACTTACCTCCACTTCCAGTATTAAATACTGTAGTTTCACTAGGAGGCCCTTCATTCATATCATTTTTGGCAGTTATTCTTGCTTTGTATTCATGATTTGGAATAATATTGTACATGTCATTATCAAGTGAAACAAATCCGGTATCATTTGTTGTTGGAATATCAACTTTTGTCCATGACTTATAATCTTCATCTCGGGTGTTTGGATCAGAAGGAGTAAAATATACTGTATAACCTTGAAGAGGACCATTAGGCTGTTTAGGACCACTCCAGGTAAGATTGACAGTGTTATCTTCAGCAATGTCAACAACCGTATCAGTTGGTGAATCAATTGGAGCACCACTAACAGTTTCAAAACCAGTTGGATCAGATAATACACCTTCGCCATCATCATTTTTAGCTGCAATTCGAACATAATATGGTGTTTCAGGTTCAAGTTCCCCGCGACCAAATTCAATTTTCGGTTCATCTTCAGGTGCAACTGGTACATCAAAAACTTGCCAACTATCAAGTGGTTTTTCAGGGTCAGCAGAAAGATATACTTTGTAGCCCTGAAAAATTGCAATTAATTGATGTCAAAAATTTTACTTTCAAAATATACCGTAATATCTCCATTCGGATGATCTGGTTTCTCCCATTTAATTGTTCCACGATTATCAATATCAACAATTGGAGAAATTTCTTTTGGTGGACTTCCAGGCTCTAAAAAATTACTTCTTAAAATTTTGCATATTTAATTATTTAAGTTACTTTTAACATTGAATACATGACTATCGGATACTGTGCCATCCTGATTACGAGCTTGACAAAGTAATTTTCTTCTCGTTGATGTGGCAGATGTAACAGAATCAGTTTGATAACGGTGTTCACCATCTGTTGAAGGATTCGTTGAAACAACAACGGGCTCTTCTCCACTTTCAGTATTATTCAATGGTAACCATGTGTAAGAAACTGTTGGGCCTGGACGACCTTCTGCTACACAACGGAAAGTAATAACTTGTTTTGGCTCAACAACAGTTTCTTCTCCTTCTACGGTAGGTGGATCAATAACTTCAAGTCTGACAAGCAATGGAATATCTGAAAGCAAACATGGCACTCAAAAAAAGTAATCAATAAAATCTTACGTTTTTGACCAGTTTTTACTTTATATGTTTCTGAAATAATACCAGGACCATCATCAGAAATTGCTTGCATTCGAACAACAAATGGTGTATCTTCATTTTGATTACCAATTGTTGCGGAGGTATCACTTCCATCAACAACTTTTGTACTGTAATCTGCCAATTCAGCATCAGAATCTTCGGGTGTATAATAAATAACATATTTCTAAAAAACAATTAAATTTATTTTAAAGCCCTAATTTTTTATTTTTTTACCGAAATAGGTCCATTTGGGTGCTCTGGTGGTTCCCATTCAACTGTGAATCCATTTTCTTGAGTTGATGGTTTAATATTCTTTGGAGGACTGCCCGGTCCAAGAATTTTAACATCAACACGTTTTTCGTCTTGACCATGTTTATTAATTGCTTGGCAAGTAATTGGTCCCGACTTTGTTGTGGATTGAGATGTCAATTTGCTTGAAGTTTTATCTAATACATTATCTACTTTAACCTCGTAAATTCGATAATCTTCTTTCCCGTCTTCAATTGGAATTCCATTTGATAACCAAATAATCTTTGGTCTTGGAACACCCGTAGCTTCACAATTAAAAACAAGTTCAGAAGTGCTTGGTCGTGATACAATTGGTTCAGATGGATTTAATGTGACTTCGGGTTCACGAGCTTAAATAATATAAAGTAGTAAAGCATAGAAACTGTTAAAAAACTTACGTCCAAGCCAAGTTTGAATATCAAATCCTAAACTTGGTTGACCTGGCCCTCTGTCACTGATTCCACGAATTTTAAAAGAATATGGAGTTTTTTCATCTAATCCACTAACGGTAAAGGTATTTGCTGCAGGATCTCCGACTTTACTGCTTTGCCATTCATTTAATGGTAGGGATGGATCTTTGGTATACAAAATTTCATAATCTTTAATTTCACTGTTTTCATATTTTGGTTTTTCCCAAAATACTTGTACACTTGTTCCATCAACATTATACCGTATTCTTTCAGGCATTGAAGGACCAGCAATCAGGATACTAACATTTTTTTCATCTGTGCCAGCTTCATTTGTTGCCGTGCATGTAAAGACAGCATCTTCAATTAAGCCATTATGTTGAATGGTAAATAATCGAGTGGTTTTTTGTTGAGTAATTGGTCGGCCACTTAAAAGATAACAAAATTTTAGAAAATATTAAATCTAAAACTTACCGGCTAGCCCAATATAAGCTTGGAGTTGGATCACTGTCCGTTACATTACAAGAAACAGCAAAAGAAGTGTTTGGAGCAATGAGTTTTTCAGCACCATCAACAATTTCAATCTTTGGAATTTTAGGTGGTTTCAAAGTGGATACGGATACAGTACTTGATGGTTTGCCAGGTCCTTCTTTATCTAATGCTCGAACTCGAATGAAATATGTTTTATGAGGAATTAAATGTGGAATTGTAACTTGATGTTGAGGTTCATTAACATGCAACTTTTTCCAAAATTTAAGAGGTTGTTGTGGATTTGTTGTGTAATAAAGTGTATACGAGAGAATTGGCCGATTTTGCAAATGTGGTGGTTCCCAAGAAACCTGAATTGAAGTTCGTCCTGCATTCGCAGTTTTTAAAATAGGTGCTGAACCAGGCCCAAGTACAGTAACTTCAACAGCACGTTCCGTTGATCCTTCATCATTTTTTGCAACACAAACAAATTTACTATTTTTGTAGACTTCTTTAACCATTAAAACTTGTTCACTACGATATGCTCCTCTTCGGTGTTCAATGTCATGATCCCCTTCACCTTCTTTTCGCCATGAAATTGTTGGAAAAGGATATCCCACTGCTTGACAAGTTATATTAATTGATCCTCCCGGAATGGCACTGAAGGGAGGATTTGGCGTGAGATAAATCTTTGGCGGTCCTTTCAATAATAAACATTTTTCAGCCGTTCCAGTACAAGTGCAAGAAAATTGTACATCATCCAATGCAGTACATCGACATCCAGCAAGATTACGGCATAAATTTTTCGGTACTGGTTTTATACAAGTTTTCTTATCAGTATCCAAAATAAAACCTTTTGGACAACGGCATTCAACAGTTCGATTATCAAATGATAAACAAGAATGACTGCATCCGCCATTGTCTTGTTCACATGGGCCTAAAATTTCAAAGGCATTACCAAGAGTGTTAAAAAATTCAAAATTTACCTTTTCCTCGACAAACAGGGGGAGTTAAAACCCATTGTTTATTTTGACAGTACATTGTATCAATTTCGTCAACGAATTCATAACCAAATTCACATTTATATTTGACGAATAAAAATGATTGGGGACTGAATTTTGTATCTGCGGGGATAGGCTTTCCAAGTTGACGATAATATTGACGTATTAAACGACGTAAATTATCAGGAGGAACAAATGCCATCGCACGAACCCTATAAAATTGGATTATTATTTCGATAAATACCATTTTATTTGTAATTACGTTGCATGTTTGACAACTGGTGGAGCAACAAGTCCTGAACCTTGATCACTTCGTACATCCGTACAACTTGTATCAAGGGCTTCATATTCAGGATAACAAATTTCTCGGCCACTAAGTGGACTTAAGTGACACCTTCCAGTTTCTGGTGGTGGAATTGGTGGTGCACTTACTGCAAATTTAATATTAAAACAGAAATTAAACACACCACAAATAACATAAAACAGAAAATAGATTCAAATCACTGCAACCACAACACGTTTTTATATAAAATAGCGTTTAAAATAATAACAACGACAATAGCAACGGCAAAGAAATAGTGATTATTTTTGCATGTTAGTATAGACGTGAAAACTTTATCTATTACAAAAAAAATTAGAAATTAACTATTTTATTAAACAGATGAATAAATAAGACAAAAAATTAAGAATTAAAATTAAAAACAAACATTAGGTTTACCATTAATATTTAATAATTAATACTCAACTAAATCTAACCACGGAAACGTAACATTGATTTTTTTTCAAAAGAAACGTTACAGTACTACATTCTAAACTAACATGTGACGAAACGGATATATATATATATATATTTACAGCTACAACATCTATACATTTATTAAACTGTACCTTCTTCACTGAAACCACAGTAATGTACAGCTTGATCTGCACTGATAATGCAACGTCCCGTTTCATTTTGTGATGCTTGAATCACAACGGGTCTATGCGTTTCATCTAAATTTTGATTTAAGTAATAACTGTATTCGCGTATTTCTGGTAAAACATTTTTGTTTTTTTAATTTTTTGTAAGCGCTAAATTTGCTTTTAAAACCTTTCTTTGGTCATTTTAAAAATATAAAATCCCCTCTTTGATGTTTTTGCATTTGATTGAATTAAGACAAGAGAGCACCAATTGACAATAATTCATTGAGTGTCAAAAGAAATGAAATTTTTTCAAAGAAAAAAATAAATCTAACAATTGTCATTTTTCTAAATTGATGAGTAAAAAATATATATTGAAATAGCAAGAAAATAATAATGATTCATGAGTTTGCCACACACACACAACACAACAAATTTTGCTAAAAAAATTTTTTAAAAAACAAAATGTTTCAAAGCTGTTAGTGAAAAAAAATTGTGCTGAAATTTCATGTAGAAAAGAAAAAAGTTCAAAAAAAAAACACATAATAGTGAATCTATAAAAAAAGTACCAAGAATAGGGCAGTAACGAACACGACGCGTCCGACGACGATACAAAGCTTCAGGTTCATTTTCACTTCTCCTGGGGCGAGGTGGATAATCTGTTTCTCGGACAGGTATGCCACGTTCATCCACAACAATAGTTGAACGAAGTTCTGTAATAAATATAAATTTGCTTAAAAATTATTAATAATTTTGCCTATGGAGGTTAAGTCATAATTTTTTTACACCATAAAATAAATATAAATTTAAATCATAAAAACATAAGAGAACAAAAAAATCACTGTTAAATGATACATTTCGGACAAACAAACATAAATTACCTGGAAACAGTCGTCGATGAGGTGCTGAACGGGATTTTGACTGACAACAAGTCCGATAACCCGAAACTGGGCAGGGTTGTGCATATGGTACAGCAGGATGATACTGCTGTTGACTGTCTGAACCAAGAGAAATAATAAGAAAAGTCATCCCCCAAAATTAAACACAAGCAAACAAAAAAGACAAAAAAAATATGTTAGTAAGAGATAAAATTCAAAATGTTAAATGTAATCAAATGTATCACACAGACGGAAGATGTTAGCTGCTGAAATTTAAAATTTTTCTTTTTTTGTGTCCTCAAAAAAAGCAAAATAAAATAAAAGTATTCTGCTTTTTCTTGTTGTGGATTGCCGAGTGCCTAATATTTTTGAAAATCAAATACTTTGATTTTGCAATAAATTAAAAAAGGTGCAAATGAAAAAAATGAGAAAAGCAAAACTTGTTTGAATGCGGAAATAAAAGGCCTGAAACCCCGAAAAATATGTGCCGGATGATTTTCAATAAACATACTTCTTCCAAGTGATCGTTTCATTCGCCTTAACTCTACCATCACTTCTTCCAAATTCAAATTTCCCACAATCATTGCATCACTTTCATTAAGAAGTACAGGATTGGAGAATCCATAATTTACTAATAAATCTGAATCTTTAAAACCATAACTAACATTTAATAAATTTAATAATAGAAGAAAGACCCGAAGGCCACCCTTTGGCCATATATCTTTAGGTAACATTCCTTAAAAAAATTTAAAAAGATATTATATTTTAAATTTAAATTAATTAAATCAAACCTAATATGCTGCTAAAAACCACGTGCTTCCATAAATGATAATATGATAATTGATTAAATACAAACAACAAATTAATATTGTTTGAGAGTGCTTCTTCCCTTTCTTGCACTGCTTTCTTTCCCCTTAGCTGCTGAAAAAAGAAAGCTACCGTTCTCTTCTTTTTACTTCAAAAAAAACAAAAACAAACGTTCAACGTAATCAACAGAAAAAAAGAAGTTTGCCGCGACGACCTATCTTAAACCCGTGTGAAAGAAAAGGCATAACTTTTAAAAAACGCGAAAAGTGATATCTTATGGTAGACGAAAAAAAAACAACAAAAGTCATTTTTCAAAGTAACAAAAAGATTCAGGCAAAAAAAAGAAGAATCACAAATCACCGAATGAAATAAACAAAGAATCTGGCACAAAAAAATGCAACAAAGAAATTTCTTTTTTTGCGCGCATTTTTTTGACACTTTTTTTTTATATTTTATTTGGCCAAATAAAAAATACATGCTAAAAAACATGGGGGTTTTTTTCCCACAAACCAAAGGACTTTATGGGAATGGCAGGAGTGTTCTTACGGAAGTTGCATCTTTGAAAAATTTTATTCTCAATAAAAAAGAAGAAGAAAAAGTCAAAGAAAGTCAAAGAAAAAAGGCTGTCAGTTATAATGTTTTGCCAAAGAAGAAAGAAGATTTCAGAAATTTGCTTTTATTTTTAAAAGGCTAATGGTCATGGATGGCATTTAAAACCGGATAAAATTCAAATTTTAAAAATTGGTCACTAAATAGCTCAATAGATAGAAGAAGAGCCATTTTTAAAAAATATATATATATATAAAAAGAAAGTAAGAGAAAATTGAATATTTTTTATGAAATAAAAATGGATGTGCATGAAGACAATCATAATGGAATAAAATAAGACGGTAAACAAAGGCACTTTTTTTCACGTAGTGTTGCCCAAATGTAAACAACTTAGGCATTTTTTAAATAAAAAAAAACGAAGAAAAAAATGAAGAAAAAAATACTAAAAATGATAAAATGGCGCGCGCGTCAAGTTCACTTAACGAAATAAAAAATAAAATGTTGCGAGTTAGAATGCCACCCCGGTAATTCTTCTAATGCTTTTGTTGTTTGATTTAGGTCCAAGAAAAAAAGTTGCCATTGAAGAAGGATATTACACAACAAATGCTTATTCCTGCTATTTTTTCTCCTTTCATTAACAAAAAAGATCCCCGCACAAATTGTAAGTACCACGTATCCCTCTCTCTTTCTCCTTCTATCTCTATTCTATCTTGATTCATAATAAAAATCTTTCCTATCAATGCTAAAAAGTTGGCTATTTTTTTGCTTTTCTTTTTTTTCTGTTTCTTCCTTCTTTTTTTCTCTCTTTAGGACATAAAGGTGGCCGATAAAAACGCGTAAACGGCTGTTCAAGAAGAACACCGCTCATTAGCTTAACGATGGAAAAAAAGCCGTTAAAGATTAAGTGAGACAATGTAAAAATGCAATATGCCTTTTTTCTCTCAATTCATTTCTCATTTTTGACAAACATTAGATTTATTTAACAGGAATTTCACAAGAAAAAAAAGTATCGTCGCGCCATGATAGAAAAAAAGCTGAAGCAAAAAAGAAGGCATCATTAAAGAGGACGCTGCTTTGAGGATGGCACTTAAATGGAGGATCCTTAAGTATTTTTCCCAAAAAATAATATTTTCCTTAAAAAGTTTAGGTTTTTAATCATTTTACATTCATAAAATGAAGACATCAAAAACGCAATCTAAAAGACATGAAAGAGAACGAAGCAACTACAGTATACCAAAAACATGAAAGCAATGAAAAAAGAAATTTTTTGCAAGAAAAAATAATACGAACACAGCAAGCATCAAAAAGCAATTTTCTTATATACAATTTTGCATCCGTGTTTGGAAGAGATCTTTTTTTCTCCCTAAAAAAGGCTAAAGCCGTTATACCAAAGGACAGTCTCTTTTTTTTATCAAATTCGTGAACACGAAAAAAGGCAATCGAGCTCCGGTTTCTACAGCAAAGTCTTTTGGCATGCCACTCACTTTTTTTCTATATATATATTTATTCAAAATTCTCCTTCAAGACACGGCATTTTATAGTTAAAGAACCTCTCAAATAACACTTGCCCCGCTTCTTATTACCATGTAAGAAAAGCCTAAAAGAGCTTAATTGAGCTCCTGGGTTTAAAATTGCTGTCCCCCCTTGCTCCATTGGAATGTAGGCGCCAGTCCAATGTTTTTGGCGTGTTCATTACATAGACACGACTGCCGGCAATTGTACAAGCATTTTTAACGCCCGTTAAATGGCCACTGTCCATCAGCCATCGTCGGAATTGAACAAAAAAACTTGACCGATTTGTATAATGGCAAAAACAAAGAAGAACATTTCCCTCCTTCTTTCGACTTTCTTATAAACAATGATTACATAACTAACATAAGCAATGAGGAAAAGCTAAAAAAAGAGTTCGTAATGCTTGCAGACATGGTTTTTTTTGTTCTTCTTCGTAAAAACAAAGTCGTAGAAATCGTCACCCACAGATGTGATTTTGTTCCAAAGCTTGAGTCATTGAGCGAGAGAAACGCGTGCCAACATAAAAGTTTGGTGTTCATTGTTGCTTTTTATCCCCATCTTCACAAAAGCTTTCCTCGAATCTGTCAATATCTATGAAAAATATAATGCAGATGTTGATCAAAAAAAACGCCTTTCTTCAGTTTTTTTCTGTCAACTCAACAAAAAACACATGAGTCTTAAAAAAGAGAAGAAACGACAGCTTTAACACAAAAAAAAGATACGATAATGACTCAACCTCAAAAAAATATGTTCACTTTGCAAAAAAATTATGAAACAGAAGTGAAAAAAATACTGAAAAATTATGTTTAAGAACATTTAAAAAAAACAAAAAAGGGCTCAACTTTCCAAAAATGTTGCGAATTTACGAAGTTAAAGGCGATAGAAAAAAAAGAAAAAATGTTTACGTTAATATTATTCTGTTCGTTTAATAATTTTTTTTGCGCTAATAATAAACAAATGTTATCTCAAAAAAAATATGAGAAAGAGAGGACGAGGACATCGAGAAAAAGAGAGAGAGAGAACGGCGTTCATAGAGCGGATGTTGGACACTACTACAAAAAAAACTGGCCATTGAAACTCAAAACAAAAATATTTATTAGACATTTTTTTTATAAATCTAAATGTCCAGTCATAGAAATAAAAAAAATGCCATTTGATGCTTCATATTGTTTACTATCACCGATTACTAACGCATTTTCTCACAAATGAGACACAACCTCAATTTTGCAACATTTGATACTACCGTAAAAAAATGTCTTTCATCGACAAAAAAAAGTTGTTTGCTTCCGAGATATAAAAAAGGATTGATAAATTTAACGCGGTTTTCTTCAATCGGTTTAAATTAATTCTTTTTTTTGTTTTTTATTGTGCAGAAAGAAGTCGGCAATTCCACAAACAACTAAAAATAATTCTTTCAACAAAACTTAAAAAGATTTCTGTTTATATTAAAGAAAGAAGAATAAAATTAATGATGCAAAAAGAAAGCGGCTTTGATAAAAATTCTTCCCATGGAATTAAGCTTTGACTTCTCCAAATTTTTATTAGTTTGTTGTAAGCTAATTTTGTTCTACAAAATAATAATTATTATTATAAAACCGAATGCCTAAGGGCAGATTGGAGACAAACTAATTTTAGAATGAAAATTATCAAGTATTTTTTCTTCTACATTTGGTTTTTTATGTTTCTGTCAATTTTTTTTCTCCATGCACGCAATGATTATTATTTCACTTAAAAAGTGTCTTCATATATGTTATTTTAATATTTTAAAATGTCAAAAATAGGATTATAAAGATATTTTTTATACAAGAATTGCAATACATATAAAAAATGTATAAAACCTTATTGCAAAAAAGTTTTTTTTCTTTTATTTTCGAAAGCAATCTTTTAAAGCTATTAACTGATTTATCGCAGGGAATGTCGTCGTCCTCTTCGTTTTGCCGTAATTCAACAGATATAAAACCTTTTTTTTCTTCCATCTCCTCTTTGAAGTTTATCGGTGTTTCTAACGACTTTTGCCATTAATGATATAAAGATGCTTTCCACAATATTCAATGCCATGATGAAAATTGTTTTTTGTTTTCTATTTTGCTCATAACAATTTTTTTGCTTCTTTTTTTATTTTTATTGGAAACGTTTTATGGAAAAATTGCTTTCTGACAGCAGTAATTAATCTTACACATGTATTTTGGTATCCCTTTTTTATATTTATTTTTATTGGAAAACTTTATTTTATGTTTTATTTTTCAGAAACTGTATCACAGACATCTGGTTTAAAATACAATTTTTAGTGCCAATCAACAGCAAAGCACACAAACAAAAAAACGTTTTTCTTGTTTATCGAGACTTTCAATAAAGAAAATGGGAGACAGGGAGCAATTTGATCTAAACTTTGATTTTAAAACATTTTTGCGATTTAAAAAATAGATCAGTTTCAAGAATAGCATAGACATTGATGATTATGAATCATTAGATTTTTGAATGTTGTCTATTTAAAAATCGTGTGATCAAGATTTTTTAAAAACAGAAGCATTAAATGAATGAGTAATTTATAGCTTTGAAAAAACAATTGTTCAAAAGCTCCAAAACATTTTGAAAACAACGGACATAATATGCATTGAGTACTGTAACAAATAAAGCATTAACGAAAATAAAAAGTCAAAACAGAAATTTGAAAGAAATCAAAAAATTCTAAAATCTGAATTAATAAAATTAACAAAAGTCAAACACCATTTAAAGCCGTTTGCTACCGTATCCCTAGTCAAAAGTCATTTAAAATTCAACAAACTGAAATTTAATCTCCCTTTTTCTTCACTATTGTTAATTTTAAAAAAAATTAACATTCACAATTTTTTTTGAAAAAAGGGAGAGCAAAAATCAAGACATCAATTTTATTTTTTTATTTTAACTCAAGCTTTTGACATTATCATGCTATAAAAAACGTTTCAACTTCGAAAAAGCTTCATTTCGTTAATTTTTTTTGCATTTTTTTTTACAAATAGACTGTCGCTTCTGGCATTGATAAAACAAAACCTTAAGATCAATTTTTATTCTAGACGAACAGGTGTCGTTCATTGTCTTAATCTTTGCACAATTATTTCAATTCTTTTTCAGAAACAAAAGTACGAGAGAGGAAAAAGAGAGAAAAATTCACAATTTATGAGTCATTTTTATTTTAAGGCATCAAAGGACTTAACCATTAACATAAAGTTTACATTTTGGAAAAACTTCAATTTGAAAAAAAAGAAAGTCCTGTCCTTTAATGTAAGTGACACCAAATGTATATTTTAAAAGAATGAAAAAAAAGGAGAGGAAAAAATGCAAGAAAAAAACGTTGCAAATGTCGAGACTAATATTCGTAAAAAAAAACATTGCCAAAAATAATCTAATATGCATTCTGTGATTACTGTAGCTTTCAAATTTTGGTTTTTTAATGTTTTTCAAAAAATGATTTGTTATATTTGCATTGTGATATGATTTTTTTGCTTTTCAGAAAACAATTTTGTTTTTGGCAAAAACAATTTTAAAACTTTTCTGGGTCAAGCGAGATAGATAAAAAAATGTTTAATCATGGTTTTCGGCCATTATTGGCGTCAAAAAGTCGTTGTTTACAGTTAAAACCAGCTATAAAGAAAATTCAAATACAATATCAGATTGTATTTTGCTGTTGAAAGTTTTTTAAAAAGCTTTCTCCGCCCTTTTCTGAAGACGAAGCAATATGTTGAATTTTGCTCGGACAATTTTTTTAAACATTTTTACATGATTTGTACCGCCTTCATCAACGGCGATTTGATCTATGCTCTTATAGGCGGGCCAAAGTTCGTCCCCTTCTTCATTAAAAATGAAATTTTTCATATAGAGCCAAAACTGATTTGGCCACGCCGACAAACAGTCAAAAAGCTCAATATAAAAGCAACAATTAAAACGCCATTGAAGTCAGAACAGCCACCACCGCCATCGCGATCAAAAGCCGGCTGCCCATTAAAAGCTTCTTTTTTTGAAAGAAAAAAATCATTGAGTTTTAATTTAAAGTTTCATTTTTCAGTTCAAAATGGTTTCCCGTTGTCTTATCCTTTTGGCTCTTGCCTTTGCTGTTGCAGCTAATTCTTTGCCATACAACTTTGGCGCAATCCCAGAACAATTCAAAGGTAATCTTTCTTTTGTTAACAATGTATCAAAAATAAATAATTTGATCATTTTTAGAATTTTTGCCAGAAGAAGCTAAGCAATTCTATGCTGATCTTACTGAAGAAGACAAGGCCATCTTGAAGGAAGTTGCTCTTCAACATGAAAACTTTGAAAATGAAGATCAAGCTCTTGAAGCCCTTAAAGCAAAGAGTGAAAAACTCTATGAAAAAGCAACTGCTCTTCGCAAACTCGTCAAGGATAAGATTGATGGTCTTGAAGCTGAAGCCAAGACTTTCGTTGAAAATGTAAGACATTTAATTTTATTATTGAATGTCTGATTAATGAGACGTTTTTTAGACCATTGCCAAGCTCAAGACTCTCCGCCCAAAAACTGGTGAAAAACCAAATCTTACTGAACTCCGCAAAGCTGCCAATGAAATCATTGAAACATACAAGAAACTCTCTGATACTGCCAAGGATAACCTTAAATCTGCTTTCCCAAAGATCACCTCTGTTATCCAAAGTAAGTTTTAAAACTTTTTCTGTCTGGGAATGAAAGAAACTAATTGATTGTCATTTTTTAGATGATAAATTCCAAAAACTCGCTCAAGGCCTCCTCAAGGAACAAAATTAAAATGGATAACAACTTCCAGATTGCATAATACCGCAAAGTATCGTATCGTAACACATAAAACATTGGTTTATTGGCAAACATTTGTAGTTTTTTTCTTTCTATCTTTCTTTTGATGTAATTGAATATCAGGCTCTCAAAAATAAATAATAAATTTCAATTTTTATTGTTGATTTCAAACACAAAATAATCATTCAAAGGGGGGTATATTTGAAATAAAAGGGAGGATGTGTTTACGTAAACTGATCTCAACAAAATGAATAAAAAAAGAGATGTGATTAATTTTTATGGGGACGGACAATTTTTGCTTTAAAATCTTTTGATTAGCTTTTTCATTTTAATCTTTTGTTCTTAAGTTAAACGGCAAAGGTTTTCTTTCTTTTGAAAGAGATCATGTCTCGAAATATTTTTCCTTTCTTTGGAATTCTTTTTGTTATTGTTGGTGTTGCTGCAAATGAAATTTTTCTGAATCAAAAGAATTCAATTACCAGCAAAATTGAAGGTTGATTTTTTTAAGCTCCGTTTTAGAGAAAACTTTTTCCCTTTTAGAACTTATTCCAAAAGATGCTCGTCGATTTTACAATGAATTAAGCGCTGAAGATAAAGCTGTCTTGCAAGATGTTGTTGAAAATGGAAATAAATTTGCTACAACTGATGCTTTATTAGATAATATCAAAGGTCGCTCCTCAATTTTATATGACAAAGCTGTTGCCCTTATTGGTGGATTCAAAGAAAGTTTAGATTCATTGGGTCCTGATGCACGAAAATTTGTTGACGATGTATGTGAAATAAAAATTTGGTGCAATTTTGTGCAATATTGTGTAATTAAAATATTTTTTTTGCTCTTTTTTTAGACAATTGACCGCCTTCGAAATCTTGGAACAAACATTACAATTGATAAAATTAAATCCGAATTTCTCAATGCTGCAGATCGCTATCAACAGCTTAACGCTGATGCTCGTGAAGATTTAAAAAATGCTTTTCCCATTGTTGCTGGAGTTTTTCAAAGTAAAATTTTTGAGCTTTTTTAAAAGTGTCTTTCTAAAAAAGCAATATTTTTTAATTTTTTTAGATCCCGTTTTTCGAGGATTAGCTTCCATGGTTTTTGGTGTTTCATTTGACAATTTCAATACAAATCCCAATCCCGTTACTTTAGCACCAAATACCCCGGAATTTGATGGTGACGCTACCATTGAGCCTCCGGTAATTGCCGTCACTGCTTCTCCACCCAGCAACAGCAACGAATAATTCGTCATTGCGCGTCAGCATATAAAATATATTTTTTTTCCTCTTTGCCTTTTTTATTCTATTTTTTTTTGCTTCAACATTTGCATTTTTTTCTTTCATTCTTTTTATTTTGTCATATGTAACATAGCCATTTTTTAGCAAAAACAACATTTTTGTCGTCCCTATTTTTTATATATTATTTACGATGATGTGGCATTTAGGCTTGTAATTTTTCTTTGTTAGATGTTTTTTTTTGAATTTCCTTTTTTGCAGCTTACTCGGGAAAAAATCCAATAAATGTTGAAGAATATCTAATTATTGCTATTTTTATTACGATTATTTACATTTTTTTGCTCCCACGTGAAAGTGAAACATAAAGCATATTTATGAAAAAAAGAAGAAAGCGGAATGCTTTAAAAGGATTTCGCCCCCATATACTTGAAAGAGAACTTTTTTTCGACGTTAAACGATCCCTTATTATTGCTTATTTGTAGCATAGATATTTACAGACACAATTGGAAAAAAGGGGTGAAAGAGAGAAAATAAAGAGAAACAAAAACCCTAGCAATTAAAAAAACAAAAAATTCTTTTTGCTACCATTTCCGTTATAAAAAAATCAAAAAAAATTTTTTATTCGTTTACGTTCATTTTTTTTATTTTCCAAAATTAAATTTTTAATCCTGTCATAGCCTCATTCATTCTCTGCATGTTTTTTTGCCTCAATCTGTTAATATTTTATGAACAATAAACAATTATTTTTTTTTCGAATTAATGTAACCCAAAAAAACATTAATCATAAAGATCACGAGTAAGCTTGTGTTTTTTTCTTCTTCCTTTTTTTATTTAGCGTGTCAATGCTCCCTTAATGGGCGTCAGTCATGCCTTGCCTCAAGCTCAAAACCACTGAAAAATAAAACTAAAAAAAAGAAAAATAAAACATGGCTCTGGCGTCAACGCTTCAAATTCTTTTATTTTCTGAGTAAAGGGTGTAGTATGCTTTGAAGATGAATCTTCTTCTTCTTTTTCATTTCAAATTTATTTTGGTTAAAATATATATCTCTGCTAAATTAATAACTACTGCCTTTTATATTTTTTTTTAAATGAAGTAATAATAGCTTTTTAGCATTTTTTATTATCTTTTAACTTCCTTCCTTTTCACGCAAATTAGCTATTTTTCAAGTGTTTAAAGATTTATTCGCAACTTTCCAAAGTGCTTCTTAAAAATATTTCTTTTGCTTTTTTTTACAAACTTCTTAAATTGGTTCTTAGCCAAAATGTTTTCATCACCTTTACTTTTTTAATGTCTATCTATCAGCTGTCCGAGAGTGACGCCGTACTTCTCTTTCTCATTCATTTGTATGTCCACAACCTTTTCAAGAGGAAATGATACGTATTTGAACACGAAAAAAGGAAAGAAAATGCACATTAAAATGCTCGACCTTTTTAAATGTTAAGGTGCACACAACTAAAGATTCTAAAAAAAGAGGGAGAGATATTTTCACTTTTCTGACAAACATAAATGAGTTGTTTCTTCTTTTTTTTCTTCTTTCAATGAACAAAGAAAGTGAATACGGACATACTAACTAAAATGGAAGCTTTTTGCAATGTTTGGGTATGCTGTCCAATACTACTGACAAGGACGACCATTTAACATGGCAAAATAAAGAGAAATATATAGAGACAAGAGAATGGGGAAGAATGACTGATGCGACTGTCTCGTTTCTTCTATTTCTTCTTCCCTTTCATTTTTTACGTCTGCTGCAATGGTCTCTCTTTCACACAGCATTTTTCTTTATCGTTGTTAGGCTACCCCTCTCTTTTGTCCCTTATTTTTTTCTCCCCAAAAGTCTTTCTTTAACATGTTATTTTTTTTCTATTTTCTTTGTTTTTTTTACCCTAACAGTATAAAAAAATCCTTCCCCTGAAAGTCAGTTAAACATATTTTATTACTGAAACAAAAACACAATGAAACAAACAAAAAATAAATAATTTATTTGTGAAAAAAAGCGACAAAAAAATTATGAAAAGGATCACGTTGAAACGTTCGAGCACGTTTTTTTATGTTTTATTATCGAAATTGTTGTTATCATTGATTATCTTTCTACCATATTTGCTTTCTTCTTCCCTGACAAGAAATAAGAAAAAAAAAGTAATTGACAGAAGGGGCGCGCAATGACTTCCAACAAAAAAATTTGTATCAAGCCAACGAGAAAGTCTACGATCATTAGTTTAATTTTTTTTATGCAATGTTCCCTAAAGTATGTCATCTCGCAACGAACAAATTGCTTGAAAAAAAACTAGGCAATGTTTAAAATTTAAAAAAAAATAATGTTCCGTGTTGTGCTCTTATTTATTTTTCTTGATGTTTTTTAAAAATGATGCCCTTTTTCTCGCAAAATATAATTATCTCAAATTCCTTTTTCTTTTCCAGAGAATATACGTAAATAAGCACAATTAGTGCACAGCCATAAGAGGGAAGAAAATTGATAATAAAAGCGACACAACCCAATATTATTAGGTGGCGCCTTATGGTCGCATAATGGTCTCTGGATTTATACGGTCCCATCGAATATCTACTACAATTGTTGCAATTGGCGGAATTTCAATCGCTGTTGCAACTTTATATATCCTTTTACGGAGAAAAACAAATCAAAAAGAGAAAAAAGAAACTACCCCTCCTCCTCTTCCCCCTTCCTCGTCTTCTATTTCTTCTACTGCTGCAGACATTTCCTCAGCTGATCAAGAAATAATGTCACGCACTTCCAAAGCAAGCATACGGGAAAATAATATTCTTCCAAATGCAACAACAAATGTTAATGAAATAAATGGAAAAAATAAGGAAAACGCTCCAATTCCAGAAATAATTACAATGTCTTCCCAAGATCCTGAATCTATTATTAAATCTATTTCAGAACCAAGTCCAAATGAAAATGATAATTCTTCAATGGAAAAGCAATTTGAAAAACTTGAAGTTTCAAAAAATGGTGCAGAGACGATTGAGCGAGAGCTTAGCCCGGTGAGTGTTATCATTTCTTTTTTTTGCGCAAAAAACGAGAGGGTCAAATAAATGTTTGTTGTGTTTTTTTTTTCAGATCGAAAAAATTTTGGCAGAAAATACTCCTCTCCTTGATTGGGCGGAGTGCTCCTTTCAGGACATGGAAAGCGAAACAGAAAGAAATGGCAATTGCGGTCAAACATGCACCGATAGCAGCAGCACTCATTCAAATGAAGAAAAAATGATTGAAACTACTATTGTTACGAATGAAATGACAACAACAAATGGACGTGATTATAAAATGGCTGATTCTCCATCGGTTGATTCAACACATAGTGAAGTAAGTAGCAATTATTTTTACGCAACTTTTTTATTTTATTTAAACTTTTACTTTTTAGATTTCAAATGACAGTGGTCGCGCGACAGTTTTAAATCCATCTGGATTTATTCCATATGATTTTGATATGAATATCTTGCCTATGTATGAATTTGAAGTTCCTAATACTCTTGTTGGACTTATTATTGGTGTTCGAGGAAAAACTATTCGAGTATGATTTTTATATACATGCATATATATTACGATAATGATTTATTTTTAGGAACTTTGTACACGTGCTGATGTTCGAATTTTAATCCGACCACATCATGATCAATCAAAAGTAAATACTCATCAAATTTGTAGCATTGAAGGAAAGCGTGATGATATTAATAAATGCTTGCATATGATGAGACATCGATTTCCACCAAATCGTTTTCCGGATCTTAATTTAAAGCCTGTTTTTCCACCTCCTGTTCAACCTCCAGTATTACCAAGCAGTGATCTATTACAACTTTCTTTACCAGCTGGTGTAACATCTGAAGTATTTATCTCAGCTCCAATTGATGCTGGACATTTTTTTGTTCAATTACCTACACATCCAACTTTTCCATCTTTAATTACATTGGATGCAGCTATGAATAATATCTATTATCAATCGTATGGTGCACAAGATACTTTAAAGCCAATAAAGAATTCAGGTTTGTGTATAAAATATTTTTGAATGAATATCAATTATTTAATTTGTTCTTTTAGTAAACATAATGTGTGCTGCACCTGCAAGCAATGGATGGTACCGTGCTTTGACGCTTTGCTATGATGAAAAGCAAGATGAAATGCTTGTACGATTTGTGGATTATGGTGGATATGCCCGTATGGCTCGAACTGATTTAAGATATCTTTTACGACAAGATCTTCTTACTCTACCTTATCAATCAATTGAATGTTATCTTGCTGATGTTGAACCAATTGATGGTTCAACATGGAGTGAAGAAGCCAATGCATATTTTTCAAAAATGTGTACACAAAAAATTATTCAAGCTGAATTAGTTGGTCATAATCGTTTTGATGGATTACCGTATGTTCGATTGTTAATCAAAAATAAGAAAAATGAAGTAAGATTTTTTTTAATGTGTGAAATAATTTGTAATAAAAAATTTGCTTTTAGAATGTTCGTTTTGATTCATTATTGCTTAAACGTAAATATGCAAAACCGTGGGATTCTTCTCGTTGTGTTCCACTTCCATTGCCAAAGATTACCGTAACCAATGAAGATGCTGCCGAAGATTCTGATGCAACTCTTGAAAGCCCTATTCAAATTTCATGTACTAATGAAAAGAAATCCAATGCATCATCTCGATCAAATTCAAGAAATAAGAAATCTAAAGGAGTAAGGGCTCCTCCTGTAGCACAAACTGCTTAAGATCTGTTTTTTTCTCTTGTTTCATTCCTTTTCTCCATGATAGCTTCCTTGTTTTTTTCTTATAAAATTTTAATATTAAAAAAAATTCTTCTTAAAAACCTTAAAAAATTGTTGGCACGTTCCATTGTGAACTTTTCATTTTGTATGATAAAATGGTTGTTTTCTTTGTTAGGTTGTTCGTTATCATTGATTCAAATTTTTTCTATCAGTTACCAAATTTACCTATCTATCTCTCTCTCTATCTCTCTTTATTTACACTGGTTTAAAACTGTTACACGAGTTTCCGTTTTAATTTTATAAAAAACAATTTGTCACATTTCTTGAGGCATATCTCGGACCAATCATTTCATAATTATTGTATTTTTGTCATGTTTTTGCTTCATTGTAAATCATCCCGATATATTATATCTTTATATTGTGTTCAAAACAAATGGTTTGTCCTCCTTTTCCTCATACAAAAAAGTAGTCCACATTTGTGTTTTCCTTCAACGAAAGTGCCTTTTTATTATCAAATTTGAGAGGCGCTTTTGTTGCTGTTGACAAAGAAAAAAGTTTGTCAACAAAAAAGTTATTTGTTTTTTTTCTTCACAGAAACGGAAGTTTTAGTAGCGTGGTGCTTCTTTTTCCCCCCTCTTTTTCTCTATAAATTCTTGTTAATTTTGTATTCCTTTGTGATGTATTTCAGAAGAATCTAATTTTAATTTTTTTATTATATTGTATTTGTAAGATTTTTATATAAAGAAATATTTTATCATAAATTTGTTGTATTATTTTACTTATTACAAATGCAAAAATGACGTATTGACGTTGTAAAGATGTATCGAGAAATTTCTTTTATTATCATCGACATATTTTATTTTTGTGCAAAACCATTTTATGATTCAATTTTTGTATTTTTTAGCAGAAAAAAATGACTCAAATTGCTCCTTTTTTGCGAAATGTTTCTTCGCATCTCTTCAAAACGCCTTCCTCTCTCTCTGGTTTCTACTACGCTCAAAGGTGTTGAATTTTTTTTTTGTGTATAAAAATAAATTGATTGCCAGTCTTTTTTCCAAAAAATAAACCATTAGCTCTTTTCTCACTTTTGTGCGTTTGACGTTAACGGGGCTGCTGCAATTGATGATAATCAAATGTGTTGAATTTTTAAAAAATTTATATCTTTTTAGAATGGCATCCACTTCTCCTCAAGTTTCTGAAGCTTTTACCCGGCATGGCGTTATCCCTGATGTGATTCCAAAGGCTCCTCAAGATAAGTTGAATGTTTCATTTGATAATGGACTTAAGGTTTGCTTTTCATTTATGCATAGTTACAAATATATTTCAAACTTTTTTTAGCTTGAACTCGGCAATGTTCTTACGCCATCTCAAGTCAAAAAGCAACCTCGTACCATTGAATGGCATGCTGATAAGAATGCTCTTTATACCCTCGTCAAAACTGGTAAGTTATATGAAGAAGAATGAAGTAGCCAGATTTAATAATAATTTATATTTGAAGACCCCGACGCACCATCTCGTGATGATCCTAAATTTCGTGAATGGCATCATTGGTAAATTCTTTTTATTATCTCTGCATTTATTTACGATAACTTTGTAGGCTTGTTGTCAATATCCCTGGCTCAAACGTTGGTGATGGTGAAACTTTAAGCGAATATGTTGGTTCTGGACCACCAGGTTTGTTATATACATTTAATATATAACGATACTCATTTTGAATCAAATTTTAGAAGGTACTGGTCTCCATCGTTATGTTTATCTCGTTTATAAACAACCTGGAAAAATTTCTGATCCTGAACATGGCCATCTCACTAATCGTTGTGCTGACAATCGTGGTGGTTGGAGTGTTGCTAAATTTGCTCAAAAGCATAACCTTGGAACTCCAGTTGCTGGAAACTTCTTCCAAGCTGAATATGATGATTATGTTCCTGATCTTTACAAGCAATTAGGCTTTGAAGCTTGATTTCAATGAATATCATGTTTTATGTTAAATTATTTTTTAAAAATTTTTATGTAGGATTTTCTTGTAATGAATCAATAGCTATTATCTAAAAATTGTGTTATTTACAAATTGAAATTTTATCTTAGAGTGTTTCATAAATTTAGTTATTTAAAAAAGCGTAACCTTAGAAAAGCTAAAATGGTTTTAAGTTGCAGTCGTTTAAAGATTACGGTAGCTTTAAAATATAAACTATAAAAAGCATGCAGAAATTTCATGCCCTTTTTTAACAATTTTTTTGCAAAGGGCATTGCGTGAACGTTTCTTGTAAAATATAGTCATTTGATGAATAATATTATATAAAGCGCAGTCATTGTTTTTATGTTGAATTTAAAAATGTTTTTCAAGAACTGTTAAAAAAATGCGTACGCGTTTTTAGTGACTCATTTAAAGCAAAATATGTGTTTTAATAACAAGTTTAAAGACTAAAATTCAAGAAATATAATTGTATCAAACATACTGTATTTTTAACGGCAATGTTTTAAAAATTTAAAACTTTATGATTAAATGCCAAAAAATTTTTAAACTGACAGAAGGGTAATTTTTGTTAACCTGATCGTATACTGTAACTATCGTAAAATTGATTCATTTAGTTTTTTTTATGTTTTTCGCAAATTTTCCTGCTCAAAATTGAAAAATTTGGAAAACAAATTTTTCAAATCTAAGTATACAAAAGTAAAGAAAATTCCACGCCCTCGTAAAATTTTTCTAACGAATAAAATAATAAATAGAATGTTGAGCATCAATATTACCGCGATATTTTTTGAACAAAGCACAAACTGCTTTTCTTTCTTTTATCTTTTGACTGGAATAAAAAATTACAGGCGGAGGATTATTTGTAAGACCTGATGCAAGGATATCTTTAACCCGACTTTTGAGTTGATTAATTTTATTTTTGGCGAGAGGGCCACGGAAGTCAAATTGGTATTCCATCCTGGGACGGGCCTGAAATATGTTTGTTAAAAAATAAAATGTAAAATGCTTACATCAATCAAATTTAGAATAGATTCAACATTGAAATCACGTGGAACCCGGATTAATGCAAGATGTTTCAAAGTACGTGAAAGTTGAACAAGCTTTGACAAATTTTGTATAGCTTCGGGGGTAAAAACACTATCACAATGTCTTCGGCGTTGCCTAAAAAGTTATCATGCATGTAAACTCTTTAAAGAGTAAAGAAAAAATGGTCCTCACCACGAAAATATTGCAATCTTTGGGCAACATTCGAAAATATAATCGACGGGTAAAATTTTATCATTCTTTCCAGTGATTACGCTTCGACTGTTATAAAAATATATAACCTTAGCACTCAAAAATAAAAATTCATCCAAAGTAATAGTTTGATTGAATAAGCCTAATCGTACGATATCGCATCTAACAACTTTTTGAAGAAATGTAGAAGTAAAATTGACGTTTTTGTTCCAAATAATAAAGTTATTTGTCAACCATATATTAAAATTAAGGTTTTCAATTTCAAATTCTGCTTTGTAATCACTATACTTCATTGCGCATCTAAATGGCCATGTTAGCCCTTTTTTCGGCCAAAACTGTTTTGTATCACAAAATGGTACAGCAAACTCTTTTTTAGAATAAAAAAATTTGCATAAATTTAAAAGTTTTGTATAAACTTTTGCTGATGATGGATTCTTTTTCATGTAATTAGCAATGTTGATAGGAATGGAGAAGTTTTGAATAATAATATCAGTTGGTTGGTAAAAATAAGCCGGACCAGTGATTGACATAATTTTACAAAAATAAATGAAGGCTGATTGATAAATTAAGTTTAATTCAAGAAGAACGAAATATAAATTGTTTTTGCCATTTTTACTTTTTCTCTATAGGTTTTCTTGTTTATTAGGTTAACTACTCAAGTGTCTTTGTTTCACAGGTTTAAAATACTGAAAGATATAACCAAAAACTAACTAATAATTGGAGTTCTTCAATTCAGGGAAATTTCTCACAGAATATGACCAAACATGAGTTTGAAGAATAGTTAAAGGAAATCAACCCCGATTTGATTGGTTTCCTGTAAGGTCGATAAAAGTAGTGAATTTATTTTTTGCAAATTTTCCCTTTTTTATCCTCTTTCGGGGCTATACTTTAGTTTCATATATTATTTTTTTTGGTTTTTTTTGTTTGACCGTTTAAAACCCTTGCATACTGTACTTTTTTAGGCTTCATTATGAAAAATAATTTACTGTGCTTCACAGTTGCAGAATGGAATAACAGCTCCATTTACACCAAAATGAAAAACTTTTGATAATCTTTACGATTGATAAAACCTAAAATAGTAACAAAGCTTTTGCAAATTCATTATGATTTTCTTTGTTTTTTATTATATATTTTTGATCTCTAATACAAAAATTTCTGAATTTGGTTTATTTGTCAATTGTTTTTTCATCTATCTAAAAAACATGAGATTTATTACTTTCCTTGAGATCGTTTCTTCTTTTTCTTCATTGCTTTGGCCTTGTTCCACTTTTTGAGCCACGGTATTTTTTAAAAACAAAAATGAATAAAAAGAGATTCGAGCTCTCAATTGTCTTCAAAAACTTCTTTTATCTTTTTTTCATTTATTTTATATACGTTTGTTGTTTCGTTAAAAAAAGGGCAGCAGCAGTTTAATCATTTTATAAAAAAATGCGGTTCTTTGTCGTTTTCTTGGCACTTGTTGCAGGGATAAAAGCAAGTGAGATTGAAGATTTATTTGTCCGACACAAAGTTGTCAAAGATGTTATCGGTCTTTCTCCTCCTAAATTGCTTAAAGTATCGTTTGATAGCGGTCGAGAGGTATAAATTTTTTTTGTTCATTTTAAAAATGTTTAAAGCACAAAAAAATGCGATTTAGGCTTTTTTGGGGAACATCTTAACTCCAAGTGAAGTAAAAAATAAGCCAATTGAATTACAATGGCCAACAAGGCCCGGTTCCATGTATACTGTAGCAATGATTGGTAAGTAGAATAACAGTAAAAAAGCAATCAAAGTTTAAATTATCAAATTTTTTTAAAGATCCTGACGCACCATCCAGAAGTAACCCTTCAAGACGTGAATATCTTCATTGGTAATTAAATGCTTTTCCTATGAATCACCAAAACATGATTTTACTTTTTTAGGCTTGTTGTAAATATCCCTGGAACAAATGTTTGGCAAGGCAATGAACTTGTTGAATACATTGGAGCCGGACCCCCACAAGATACTGGCTTGCATCGCTATGTTTTTCTTGTATACCTTCAAGATGGCCCAGTTGTTGATTATCGAATTGGGCATGTCTCAAAATATACTTCATCTGGACGTCCAATGTTTCGAACCCAAAAATTCGCAGATAAACATCGGCTTGGAGCTCCTGTTGCAGGAAATTTCTTCCAAGCTTCTTATGACTCGTATGTTCCAATTCTTCATCAACAACTTTCTGGAGGCCGCTCCTAAACTGCTTTTATGAATCTTTATGATATTTTTTTCTATTAATAAAAAATATATATGTTTTTTATGTTTATGATAAATGCGATTTGATTGTCTTCTTGAATGTTTACATACAATAAAAAAATATTATTAAATTTAAAAAATCAAAAAAAATTGTTACCGTAAATTTTTTTATTGCCTTTTAAGAGTGAATTTGAATGCAAACAAATGCGCAGGCAGAAAATAGAAATGAAAATAAGAAAAGAATTTTCAAAGCTTGTCAATAAGACGAAAAAGAAGGCAATGATCAAACGTTTTTTTTAGAATTTTTATTTCATTTTTCCACCTTTTTTGTTCAAATTCGTGAACTCTTCAAAAAATGAAAATAGAGAGGCTCATTTTTTTGTGATAATATCTTTAGCGATTTCATTTTTTATTATTATTATTTCTTTCCTTCTATTTTTTTCGCTTTTTTAGGGAAGGTAATGAGCCTAACAAAAATAAGTATCTTTGATTCGTGTTTACGCGCAAAGAATGTTTATTTTTGAATAAGAAAATCAACAAGTGGGAATCTGCTTTTCCATGCTCAAAATCTTCTGTTAAGCATCTCAGCTTATTGCTTTATATTATATATTTATTCATTTTTTTCCATGATCTGCAATAAATATACGTCAACGAATTCCATTTAAAGGAAGACATTTTTGGCACAAAAGCGATTAAAAAATAAGATAGAAAAAAAGGAAAAGAGAAGTGTAATCAAAGAAGATAACTTTCAAAACACTTTTGCTGCCATTTGTAATCTCCAAAAAAATATTATTCGTTTCTTCTTCTTCGAGTGTTTAATTTCATAATACTGTATTATAGTATTATAAATGTAAAATGAAAAATGGTGGTGAATATAAACTTTCTTTTATTTTAGAGAGACGTCATTCTTGCCATTTTTGGATGTAAAGAAAGAAATACAGATATAAAAATTATATATTTTTTAAATTATGGAATCACTTCTTGCATTTCAACGGATTCTAGAATCACATTTTAAAGCTGCTGCTGCCATGAATTCACCAACTTCTTCTCTTCATTTAGGTGCCATATTTTTTTCACATTATTTTGTTTTTTCCCCTTTTATTGTAAAAAAATTGCTTTACCATTTTCTTTGAACAAATCCTACTCACAACCACTTAAAAGCAAAAGATATTTTACATTTTTTTCTTCTTATTATTCTTCTGCTTCTCTCTTGCTTTTTTGCTTTTTTAACCATTGTTATTGTACAACACAAATACTTTCATTGCTTAATTAATGGATTGAGAAAAGTGGTGCTCGTTAAATCCGCCTGCGCCAACCGCTTTATCAATAATCGGTTTTTTTATAAATACTTTCTAATTCCCTCTCTCCATTTTTTTTACCTTTAAAAGTGTCATTTAATATCCCCCCATCTGCTTAAATATTCAAAGCTATTTTGATGTTTTTATATTTGGTAATTTAGACGATCAACAGCAAGTGGTTGCTAAATTTTTTTCTAATAATTCTACTTCTCCTACTTCTACTACTTCAATAATTGACGAACAAAATTCTTCTTTGTTAACTGAAATGTCGTCGTTTGGTTGTGATAGTGATTCCCCGTATGATTCTTCAACAAATGGTTCCCAAATTCGTGCTCAATTTTATGAGTATCGCGGCAAACAAGTCATTGGCTTTGATATTGATGAAAAACAAATGGTTTGCTTACCGCAAGTTTATGAATTATTTTTAAAACAACTTGTTAGTGGCTTGCATACAGTTTATACTAAACTTAAGAGATTAAATATTCATCCAATTATTTGTAATGTTGACCAGGTATGACCTTTGATGAGAGTCCTTGTATGAGCATACTGTAAAAAAGTTGTTTTGTTTAGGTCAGAGCTTTACGAAGTCTTGGAGCTATTCAACCTGGTGTTAATCGCTGTAAATTGATTGACAAAAATGATTTTGACAAACTTTATGATGATTGCACCAGTTCTGGGTATGTTTTAATAAACCTGTTTTTTCCTCTTTTTTCTAAAAGTTGCGATTAAGATCAAGACCAGGACGACCTCCAAAACGTTGTTCCCCGATGCCAGATTTTAGATATTCAAAACGTGAAAAATCCAACTGTAAGCTTTGACTTTTAGCTTTTTTTTCTTTATTATAGATTTATTTAATACATTCTAGATGATTCTGATTCTTCATTCTACTTAGGCCCAACAACCTCTTATCGTCCCCTTTCTCTCGACGTCATTCCGGCCTTAAGAGCTTCATCTGATCCAAATTCTCAAGATAACAACAACAACCCCACCACTTTAATGCCTTTTCCACAATTGCTTCCCTTGACTGCACAACAAATTTTAGTACAACAGCTTATGGCTGCTGCCACTTTAGCCTCTCAACAACAAAACAATTTAAGAGAGTTAAAGAATAATGAAGCTGAAGCCGGGAATGGAGATGAAATCTCTAAAGCTGATTCAAAAAATTGTCAAGAAAATGAAAAACGAGAATGGAATCAAGGAAAAAATAAAAGTCATAAAATGTATGGAATTTATTTTTTCTCAAAATAAAAATGAACTAATTTTTTCGATTTAATTTTTATAGAAGTCCCGTGTCACCAAATGAAGACTCTGAAAGCTCAAATGAAAATTCTGGTACAAGTACCTCACTGCCCTCAATCTCTCTCAATTCAGGCAGTGAATCATCGGATAACTTTTCATTTGATCGTGAAAAATCCAATTCGCTAATGAATAATTCCGCATCTGAAAGAGAATTTAGTTCTGGCTCCTCATCTGATACCTCAACAAATGCCAATGATGTTCAACTTGTCATCAATAAATTTTCTCGTACTGTTGAAGTTATGGAAAAACGTTTCAAAGATCAGTATGAAAAATTGACAAGTACGCAAATACCTACTTTTTATGTTTTTATTTATTCAAATTTTATTTTAGCTATGGCTGGTAATCTTCAAAAAACCCTTGAAGAAATGGATAAGCGTGAAAGCAATCTTTTTAAACTTCTTGATGGCCATAAAGAGCGATCTCGTAAGCTTACAAAACGTGCAACAAAAAAGAAAAGTCTTAAGCTTTTTTAGACCATTATCTTCGGCGCTATCTCATCAATCGGTACAAGAATGCTGGACTTAAACGGCAACATTTTCGTAAACAACATGAAAATAGTAAAAATTCTTCCGAAAAAATGTAATAGCTTTATTTTTTAAATTTTAAACAATAAAAAAACTGAAAAAAATATTAGAAACTGAAACAATTTGTTTTGAACTGTTAATAATATAAATTAATGATTTGAAATAAATAAATATTAAATAAATAAGGCCACATAGAATTTGGTGGGATAAATACAATCTGATAAATTTTTGAAAAAATATTAAAGAAAAAAGAAAGAATTAAGCAAATTTTGAATCCAAGAATTCTTTTGTGATTTCTTCAATTTCACGAACTTCAGCATTCTTTCTTAAATCACATGCATTAACAAGATGATTACGAGAACCCGCATACAAGATTTGCAATTCAGTGCTACATCCAAAAGGAGAATAAAAGAGAAGAGCCAAAGGGAAAGAAACTCTTCCATCTCCATGCTTCAATTCATAACTGATGACGACGAATCGAGGTTGTTGATCAGGAAGTTCATCTTGAATATCTTCAATTGAGCATTCCTAAATAAAAATATAAAGATTATTTTATTAAAAATGAAATGGAAATATAAACAAAAATAAAAACAGTCATAAAGAAAATACTTACGTCCAAAATCGTATCAACTTTCATAACATGATCATTTCTGTCTATTTTTACTAAACATTGATTATTACTACAAAGTTGAACAAAAACAAAGTTTCGAAAAACAACTAACAGATGATTGCATTTGTAGATGTTGAATGTTTAAAACGAAAATCCCGTATCTGCTTCTTTAAGTCATCAGGGATTTCGCAGATTTTAACACCTCCACTCTGAAAAAAGTACTAAAAGTTAATCTCATAATAGATGGGATATATGACTTACCATTTTTTGTAGAACAGAAATAATACAAATTACAATTGCAAAAACCACCAGTAAAGAGAAACTAAAATTGATGAATAAGAAAGAAATACATATACAAAATTAAAAAGTCACGAAGAATAAGAAAGTAGAACAGCGAAAAAAATGATGGATGGAAAAGAAGCTCAAAAAAAATAAGCTGCGTTTAAAAAGGGTTTTTGTACAGGCCGGGCATAACGCCAGAAAGGAAGGAGTAAAAACCATTTTTTTCACCGATGATGATTCATCCCTAGGGTTGCGCATTTACCGGTAAATCTGAGGTTCGGTAAATTTACCGGCAAATTTGCCGGTAAATTTACCGGTCAAATGGTAAATTTACCGAAAATGCCGAAAGTGGTAAAAATGAGGTCAAATTATGTACACTATCAAAGAAGAGGTTATAAATATGCTTAAAAAGCTGTTATGAACTTGTTTATTTGTTATTTTAAATATAAAACAACATTTTTGGTGCTTTCAAGTTCATCGGGAATCCTTGATGACGAAAAACAAGATTTCTGTCGAAAACGTACACGAATTTAAACCATTTTTGGGCAAAATAATGATTTTTATAACTTTTGTGGCACTTGAAAAAAATATAAAAAATATTGTAAAAAGACAATAATTTTTCAATTTTCCGTTGAGTTTTTCAAAAATTTCTTCATTTGTCCTACACAAAAATTTTTCTAATTTACCGGTAAATTTACCACCGCGCAACCCTATTCATCCCAGACTAGGATTCGCAGTATTGTTTGTATCGTTTGATTTTTGGTGCCTTCAACAGTGAAGTCACAATCATCTTTTGACTTGGATGTCTCAAGAATGAAAATCAAGCGTGCGCATCTAAAAAACGAATACAACTCAAGAAACATTGATTCATAACAAAAACTTTGATTAAAAAACATTTATGAGTTATTTTAAAATAGTGAAGCAAAAATGATCATTCCAGCATTATTAAAAAGCTTAATGTACTTTACTTTTATTTACTTACAAAATCTAAAAATAGAATTAATTAAATCAAATTTTAATTGCATTTTCGCTACAAATACAGTAATCCAGTCATAAATTTTTTATTAATTGTACTTTCGCTTTTTTTCTTTTGACAAACAAATTAGTAAAATTTTTGATATATTAAAAAAATAATAATGTGGGATAAAAAGATAATAAATTTTATAATTGAAAATAATTTGGTTTTAACAAATATGTACGATTTGTAGCGTAATCAGATTCATTTGGGGAATTGACATGCAAGAATGGATTTGCTTCAGTTGGATCTTTCATTCCACCAAAAACTACCATTTCACCATTTGCCTCGACCAGCGAGTAAAGTAATAAAATTGGTGGTGCATTTGGTTGAACGGCATTTTGATGCCAACTAAAAAAAGGATGAAAGAGTATACTGTAATTATTTTTGCGAAAGGGGAAATCCAACCTTGCTTCATGACAAGATAAAACATTTGTAATATCAAGATAAAATACACATAACCGTTGATGTAAATCAAGTATTAATTCGTTGCTGTTATTTAATTCTCGATGATTTTTCGATATTTGAATTGTTTCATCGTTGCATTGTTGATATCCATTTTGTCCTTTTTCAAAATCCCTTAAAATTATTTTTGTATTTATTTCAAAAATAGTTTTCTCTTTCTTACGTTTGGTTATTTTTTTGATTTTGTTTTGGAGTACAAATTTCACCAGTAATTATGAGCTTTGGAATTTCTCCGACAATAATTGCTGGGATAGAACATGCGCGTTGCAATTCTAATGACTTGTTGTGTAAAGGCGGTGAAGGACGATGAGGAGAAGAAGTTACTTTAAGAAATTCTTGAAATTTTGGGATATTTTTTTCATTATTCTATTAAAAGATTTGCATTTTTAAATTATTACTATATACAAAATGACGTTTGCTTACTTGTTCATCCAAAGACTTTGATGTAATAAATTGGGATTTTCTTCTAAGAGCTGCCGATTCAGATAATCCATCAATTTTTTGTGCATTTAAAAATGCAGCCGCAACTGCCCTTCTATCTTGTGGAGAGTCAGGAGAAGATAATCGTGATTGTCCACTTGAAGATGATGCAATTGATGATGCTGCCGAAAGTACCGGACGTCTTTGATAGCTTTGATTAACAAAATGTGGTCGACTCAAAAATACAACTTTGTTATCAACTTTACATCCTCGGATACCCCAAAAATGTGGTGGCCAAAATTGAGGATTACTCACCTAAAAAATATTTGAATCTTCAAAAGGAAATAAATCTATTATAGTTCTTACTTTTATTTCTTTCCATTTTGCTTTTTCTAGATTCTTTTCAAATGTCAATAAAAACACATCACTATAAGCCCCTTTTATAACACCAGCACCACCAATTATAAGCACATTATGATCATCAACCGTAATCTGACAATGTCCATGTCGAGGACTTGGTCCTTCACTATAATTTTTACTTTTTATCAATGTAATGTTTTCTATAATAAATGTAAATATTTTTACCCCGTGCATTTTACTAAATTCAAAGTTTGAGTTTTTAAATCAAAAATATACACATCTCCATTAAAATCTTCTCCACTTGAGCCTCCAGTAATGATCATCCAACGATTTTGTAATATTGAAGCTCCATGTGATGCTAATTTTGGAATATTGGAATCATCTGATTTTATCTATAAGATTTTTATAAATATTGCCATTATCCGTTTTTTAATAATAAGAATAAAAGAATGTACTTGTGTCCATTTTTGTTCTGCTTTAATAAAATAATACAAATCTCCAAAAAATTGCACGTGTTGATTAATCGGATTCATGGAAGATTTAGCATATCCTCCAAAAAGTATAAGTATTTCCCCGGCATCTAATAAAGTGCATAAACTTCTTGGAGATGGTATTACTCCTTTTTGGTCAACACGATACCATTCTAATGATTCCTAAAGAAAAAATATGAATGTTGTAGTTTTACCACTACATAATATTTATAAAGCTAACCATATTAAATTTCCACATATCTGATAATGGAGTATATCGGGCTGTAGACCCACCAAACATATACATTGTATTATCGGATTTGGAATAACAAGCTGCATGACAACCCCGTTCAGAAATATACGATGTAAATCTTTGATTATGTAATTTTTCAGATATTTCATTCCATGAAAAATCTTTACATGATGAATATCTTCTTTTCATATATCGTACAGAACCATCAATAATTTTTCTCCATCTTGAATTAACTTGTCGAGCACTATTCAATGAACCATATGGACGTAAAAGAAAGAAAATATGCTCCAAAATTGTTTGCGGAAGATCATTAATTCCAATTTCGGTCATCTTTTTTCATACTATTTTTCTTAGATGCCTTAAGGCAATAATATGAGTTTTGTTCACTCACAAAAAACGTGGCAATAGAATAATACTGACGGAGGTTCATTCGTTTTCTTTAGATAAAAATCAAAAATATTACTTAATAATACTACTTTTTTTTAGTTTACCGTTTTTGGTAATACATAAAACAGTTTGTTTTTTCAAACATAAATTATTAAATAAAGAAAAGATTTAACTAAGTCGACTTAGTGACTGACTATAGTTAACGCAGCTGGCCAGCACATTTGCAGCAGCAAAAACATAGAATGAAGGGAAAGCACTTGTGAGGGCATACTTAAAAGAAAAATGCTCATGTGAAAAAAAGGCTTTTGGCATTCATTTTTTTACAGCTTATAATTTAAATTTACACTTAATTATATATGTTTTTAACTACGATTTCGAAAAACATTGTATAACAGAAAGAAAAACTTTATTACAAAAAATGATATAAAAGATACTTGAAAAGAATGATACAAAAATAATGAACAATAGTGTTAAAGTATGTTTATAAATTAAGGATTGAAGCAACGATTGATAAAACGGCGCTTTCCGAACATTGTCCAATGTTTATCAGCAGCCGTTTCGGAATGTCGAAAAACTGTATTCACAAGACGATCACCACATTCTTGACGTAATTGTTGAAGATATGCTTGTAAAGTTTCTGAAATACAGTAATTATATTTAAACATGCTTCATAATGTAAACTAACCTTCTTCTTTAGAATTCTTTGGAGGATCAAAAAAGTCATTGAGAGGAAATCTTGCTTCTCCAGGAATTGGAAGAGATTTTTGAATAGCAAAATCACGTAACTTTCTGTAAGCTTCATTCTTGTTTGTCATCTAAAAACTCAACATAAATTTATTTTACCAAAAAAACCAAAACACATACGCCATGAAGTTGTTTGCAACATTCAATCAAGTACAAGAATAAATACATCAATGTGCGATCAGCTTCACCCTTGATTTTGTATTGATTATAAAACAATGCCGGACGGAAGACGTTAATAGCTTCATCAATAATATCTGTTTCATTTTCTAAAATCATTATTATTTAGAAATGCAACAATTATTTTAAAAACATACCATTAACTAAATTTGCAGGTCCACGATATCGAGTTTTCATAGGTAAAAGCATCATTCCAGAAATAACAGGAGCTTTATCTCCATTGAAAGCAGAATGGTATCCAATCGCGAGAAGTTGTTCATATGGAAAATCGACTTGTTGAAAACGCTGATTCATCCTAGAAAAACAAATATTAAATTATAAAATAAAGATTAAGTGATAAAAATTTTAAAAGTAACGAATACGCGAACAAACGCAATAACATATATTCATAAACATATAAACCAACAGTTTATTTTTACAAAGAGATCAAATAAGGCATGGATAAAATTTTGACAAAACCGTGTAAAACGAAACTATAAAAAATGAAAGCGACTGAAGTGAAAAGATAGGAAAGTAGACATTAAAGAAATAGGAAAAAAGCAAAATGTTTAAAATAAGGGATCAAAGTGGGTAAAAATAAGTGACCAAAAATGAAAAACTATCAAATTAAAATAATAAATCTATTTTATATATTTTGGTTATGATGGGGAACTGGTGTCATTATTGCTTCGTGCATTTATCTCTTCTTGATACATTTGCTTTGTTGCCGTGATATAATCGACAGAGCATACAGTTAAAAATGATATCCAATTACCTAAAGTTTTAAAATCTTCTGCAGCTAACTGAAATACACGTTTTGTTCTGAAATTTGCGACTGAAATAAGAGAGAGATGGTATAACCGAAAAGCTTACGATTTAAAATTAATCGCAAATGAAAATTGTCGACCAGTTTGATTGTCATCAGAAGGTTCAATGGTACAATCTTCGACAATCAAAAGAAAAATTGGACTTTCAAGCTGATTTTCTGATTCAAAAAAGAACAACAAATTAGCTTTTAATACAGCGAAAGTTTGTCGCCATCGATCCTCCTATGGTGATTAATATATGTAGAACGAAAAAAAAATTTTTTTAAAAAGTACTAATACCTGTAAAACGAATAATTTACCGGAAACCGTTCTATCATATGATTTATCATTAATAAGGGATACCAGAGATCGGCCGTTAGCTAACATTGTAAAATGAATAAATTTTATTGTAATAAAAATTGACTTTGCTTTTGATCAATCAAAGAAAAAGCATCGATGATGAGTCAACGGAGAAAAAAAGCAAACAACTTTCGCCGCGAAAAAATATTTTGTACTTTAATCGTGTTCTTGCAAAAATTTTTTTTAAAAATGCTTTTAACAATTTTTAAAGATAATTTTTTTAAAACATTTTTTATGTCAGTGTCTAAGATTTATTTCTGTTTTTGGTTAACACTACAAAATGTGATAAAAATGTTTAAACAACAAAAATGTGATCCTTCTCTCTCAAGTCTGAACATCTTTCGTAAAAGATCTTTTGTTTGTTTTTACAAATATGTTTTGTTGTTATTTTTTTCTTCGATCATCTGAGTTTTCTTCGTCATTAAAAACCTTTTGTTCTTCTTTTTATTTCCCGATTTATAAAAAAATAATTTTACAACAACAATGAAAAAAATATAACTAAAAATAAGTTTGCCTTTTTAAAAAAAATACACCGTAATTTAATGAATACTCAGAAGTGAAAGTGAGATCAATTTTGTTCATAAATTTTTTGCTTCATTAAATGAATTCGAGGTTTATATTGCGCTGGTAAGAAGGGTTTCACCTTTAGTATTGAATTTACTGCTAAAATCACTGATATCATTTCCACGACAAAGCGGAAGTACGGTACTTGGTTCTTGTTGATATTTTTCACTGTGAGCTGTCCATGCACGAAAATATACAAAACATCGATATAATACATACATGAGTAAAACGACAACAACCATGTAAATGAATAATGGGATAACGATGTTTAACCATGGCAAAGTTTGAAATGGAAGGGGATATGAATTATCTTCATAATCTTTAACAACCATCATAAAAGTTGAAATATCTGCAAATGGTCCCAATGTGACCTAAAATTTTTTTAAATTTATTTTTTGGGCTACGGTAAGGAAAGAAAAAAAGTACCTGGCTAAGAGCAAATGGAAGAAGAAAGAATCGTTTATATTTATACAAGCCGGCATAAAGGAATGCCAATGGTGGCATTTGAATCATTCGACATAACATTAATATTACAATTCTTGCCGTAATATCACCTCTTTTCACTTCCTCTCTTGTTAATAAAAAGATAAGTCCAAAAACAATTTCTTGTAAAACTAAGGTACAAAAAACATATGTTCCAATTTTAATGTGAAGAAGTCCAAAACAAATTCGATGCCCACGTGAATCAAAAAACCGTTGATCGTGTTTCTCTTTTTCATGATATTTCTGAAGAAGAAGAAAAAGAACTTTATTAGAAGGAAAAAGAATTGTCACTAGACTTTTACATACAAAAAGAAAGGGAAAAAAATTTTTAAGTAGGTCTCATTTTAAAAACTACTAACAAGAACCAATAATAATAATATAAAGCAATATTTGAGTCCTTGAAATTAAAAATATTTTTTAGTTGCGTGGGCGATAAATTATTTATAAAAAAAACCAGGATATTTATTATTAAAGAAGAAGAAAACTCACATTTTGTGATTGTTGTTGTTGTGGGTGTTTGGGAAATTTAATTGGAGGTCGATCTTGACGAATTTTATCCAAATCTGTTAAAGATGTTGAACCTCGCATTTTAACCATATTTTATTTATTTTCTTTCTTTTGCAAAAGCTTAAACCTAGGATTATTTTAGATTAATTTAAGCAAAAGGAAAGTGTAAAAAAATTTGTTATATGAAACGGACACGAAAAAAAAGAAACTCTGCAAACAAGCCATTGACAAAGATTTGTGACAGATGACTAAAATAGGTTTAAAAAAGCCTGAAAAAAAGAAAGAGAGAGGGAGAAAAAGAAGAAAAAAATTAGAGAAAGGGAAAAACAGAAAAGGGTTAAAAGGTTAACCTTTAACATTGGACAAAAAGAGTGAAGGGAAAAAATAGGCAAAAAAAGTGTTACCATATACCCCTAAAAATTTTACGACCGGTGTTTTCAAAAGTCGTGCAACACTTCCGTATAAAAAAAATATAAAACAAAAAATATAAAATAAAAAGGAATTATGCAGGATAGATCGTCTCTCCTGGCAATCTGCCTTTATCCTGACTTTTTTTTGCAAAATTGGCGACGACAAAAAAGAAAAAAAAGAAGTGATCCTGAAACATGCGCGTGTGTATCTGCCGAAAAGCAGCCAATTTGATACATACAAAAAAAGAAGAGAAAGAAATTGCATCGGCTGCCAGCAAGGCCAAAAAGACAAGATGCTGCTTAAAAGTTTTCTTCTTCGCCCCAAAGTACCGCGTGACAACACTGAAAAAAATAGGGCAGAAAAAAAATAATGTTGCCTCAGCAAGAAGCGCCGCGGCATCGCCCCTCTGGCGTTGCTTTCTAACAATTTTATATATTTCATTTCTTTCTTGTTGCAGAAATAAAAAAATTGCCCTTTTTTAACTGTTTTTTTTTAATTTATTCAAAGTTAGAAAAAAAGTTAATAACTGTTTAGTAACATGACACACTATTTTCATTTATTATTAATTTCTATTAAAAATATTTTTTAATACAAAAAAACATGTTATTTTTTAAAATCATGGGAAAAATTTGAAACAATAAAAACGTATAAAAATGTCATCATCACAAAATTAGTCATGGGCAAAAAAAAACAAATAAATTTTAACATTTTTTGATTTTTCTTTTTGGTTCTTGTTAGCTTGTTTAAAGGCTTAATTAATAAATTCTTTTTCTGAAGATTAAGGTAGTACACGTAACAAAGAGAAATAAAGATTTTTTGAAAATATTTAAGTCGATTAAAAGAGAGCACTGTTGACACGTTCAAGATGGGGCTCAATATGTGGTTCTTCAAAGAAGTCAATTTCTGCTCTAAAATTTAAAAAAATTTTTACAATGGAATTTAACTTTTGAGAAACATACTCAATAAGTCGCTTTTTATCCCGAATCATAACAAATGTCATACTACATATTACTAAAAACCATAAATATACTGCAACTAAACCCATTGAACATGCTGCAAAAACTGGATATAATTGACTATTTCCATGATCAGCTGATATCAAAAGTATTAATCCAAGTCCCATAGCTCCCATCATATCAAAAACCTATAAAAAAGCATGTTTGTACTATGAGTGAGTGAATGTGTTTTTCATTTTTCCGAATCGTTAAATTACGTGCAAATAAATCCCTTACACAACTTAGTTGAAAAGGAAGAAGGAAGTAATGAGAATCAGCGAAAATGCCAACAAGCATTAAAATACTGCTGATAAGTTGAAGTCCCATGAGAAAAAATGTTGGAACAGTGAGATATTCACGTTGAATGTCTGTTAAATATGTGTTAAAGAATGCCATAAAAATTATAACAGAAATTGAAACAAATAATGAAATAAGTGAAATAACAAATGAACCAATTCGTAAACGACAAAATCCACAACAACAACGATATTTTGCCATTAATGTATATAAATTTACAGCAGAATCTGAACCCCTTCCACCAATGAAACCCGTAACGCTCATATTACTATAAAGTGATACGGTAGAATTTTTTAAATTTGAAAATGCTTGAATTAATGGATTTTGACTGGCATTTTTTGATAATGGTAATTGTAGAGAACTGGAACGACGAATCTGTAAACGCGCCATTTTTGAAAAGAAATAAAAGAATCCACACCAACAATGACAATATTCAATTCTTTCTGGGTTTTTTTTACTTTTGTCCAATATTCATTCAACCGATAACTGTCCAATTTAAGGGCTAAGAAACAACAAAGTTTCTTACACATTTTTTTACCCTTTTATATTTATATTTTTCTTTGGGAAAAAAACAAATTTTGAAGTGGAATTGATATAACTTACTTGACGTCCTTTAGGGTCATCAGTTAGCAAGAAACGGTTCGACGACATCTTTGAAGAAGAAAATATATAAAAGGTTCAAAGTTCGGGGTGCTTTTACTATATATGATGAACTATAAAAATGAAGAAAAGTATTAAAATTAAAAAAAGATCATAAATTTTTATGAAAACGCAAATGCCATAGACAACGCAAAAAAGTTAACAAAGAAAAAGAAGCCGAAATTTTTAGTTAGAAAAAAAGGGGGGATTACTTAAAAAGAGTTTATCATCAGTCGTCAATCTTTAAGGAAAATGAAAAACTAAACAGAAGCATTTTTTTGAAACATCGGCAAAAACGGAAAGTAAAGCTTGGTGGTATTTTTTTTTTGTGAAAGATGTTTACCATTTAACATTTTTGTTCTCTTTTTTAAACCACTTTTTGTATCGTAGAATACCAGAAGCAACTTTTTTTTATTTACCACATTTTTTATGGACCATCTTAGCTAGGAAAAAAGTTTAAAAGCAATTATATGGGCAAATGGAATAGTGGCCAATTTAGCCTCCCAAAAAAACTGCGTAGTTTTTTTTGACAGAGGAAGTCAATGTGAATATTCATCAAAGGTCAACAAAAAGTTTTTGATTGTATTTGAATTGCAAAAAAACATAAACTTTTGCATTAAAAAACATTTCATTTTTTCTTAATATTTTTTAAAGGCAAAATTTAAACATTTTTTTGCCATATTTTGTGTTAAACAAATTTTAAGTCAAAACACAAAAAATAATGAACAAAAAGCTTAAGGATGTTAAAGAATAACCTAAAAAAGAAGCATTGTTTCTTCTGTTAAAATAAAGCTTTCACCAGAAAAAAGAAAATGAAACAAAACAAAGCCTTAAAAACTCTTCAAATTTTTTAAATAGAGGAAGAAAAAACAAGAAGTAAATAAAAAAACCGTTGATGCTTCTTTGATTACCCATTGAAAGCAGATGAGAGAAAATGAGCATTTATTTCTTTTATTTTATCATTAATTTTGTGTGGATTTATTCGTACATTAAAATGAAATTCTCTCTCTTTTTTTTATCTTGTATTACTAACTTTTAAAAAGAATTGTCTGTTCTAAATGACGCCAAAAAATACATTTATCTCGAAGGCGTAAATCTTTCTGCAACAAATTAAATTCGTAGTCTTTGACGATAAAAATTAGATAAAATAACTTTTATCCTAAAACAAATTTGCATACGATGTCATGTCATGATTCTTATTACGTATGTTTTTAAAGATTTGGTCAAAAATATAAAAAGATGTTTACAAGCACTTGAGAATTATCGTCATGCCTATTTTAATAATATCTGAAGAATAAAAGTTCCTCAGAAAACTTAAAGAAGTCAAACGCAAATAAAAAATACTCATGACTTTTAAAGTTTATTTATTTTTTTATTTGTTAAACAACAATTTTTTCCTCATTGTTAAAACACATATTTGTCTCTTTCCATTTTTGCACTAATAAATTTTGATTTGAATGCAGTTGTAAATCAGTCAAAAAATAATATGACAAAAATAATATTTTGCTGTTTAGGTATTCTTTCAAACAATAAAAAAACCCCAGACACCTTTCACTTTGATTTTTGTGGTTTTATTTGATTTTTTTACCTAAAATGTTTTTACATGCTTCCTTTAAAACATATAAAAATGATTTATTGAGCTTCTAATGAAACTACGTACAAAAGAGTCACGCCATTTAATGAGAAAAAAAATGAAGAAGGGTCCTCAATGTTTAGTTCCTTTTTTCAGTTTCTTAAAATGTTGCTATGTAAACAAGTCATTCCAGCGTTTACCTCTTTGTTTTAATACTTACGCATCCTGAAAATATGAAAGATGTGGGCAAGGTTGAAACACGTGTCTTTAAATAAAACTACGTAACTTTAAACAAAGAATGATTAAAGCAACGTAAGATAAACACCGCAAAAATAAAAGTTTGCTGTTGACATAGAGGAAAAAAATTTGTAGTTGTTTTAAATGCAAACGATTTAAAATATCTCTTCAAAAAACCAAATGATGTTTGCCTTTTACAACAAAAAACAGTATAAAAACAGTTTTAAATTTTTTGTATTTTCAGTTGCTTCTGATGATTTGAAAAATGAAGATGTGAATGATAAAGTGAAGCCTTTTGAAATTGCGGAAGGAAAAATAATTTACTTTTTTTTATTAGAAAGAATCTTTTTTGACCTCGTGATTCTATAAGCTAACTAACCCTTTTTTCCTTGTTGCAAAAATCTCCAAAAGATTATGTAGCATTCTTTCTTTTTTTCTCACTGATAACATTTTTAAACATCCTTGTTAAGGATTAACATTTTTACCTTTAAGGAGCTTTTAAAGTTATAGTATAGCGAAATTGTCCAAAAATTTATTTGTGTTAAACTTCAAAAAGTTTTAGCAAGTTTTAAGGTTTTTTGTTCTTTTAATGCTTCATCACACCATGATAAGAATGCCTATAAAAGGTTGTTGAAATGCAAGAAGAAGGATATTTCTCGATCATTGAGACTCAAAGTGAATCACCGATGTCGCCACCTGCAATTGCTGCTTCCTTTCTTTTTGGTTTGTTTCACAAATTTTTAAAGAAGCGCAGAAAACAGAGAGGAGAAATGCGCAATCGCGCTTTTTCCCTTTCTCTCAGTCACAAAAAAAAACAAAATGGCTGCTTACTTTTTTTCTTCTTTCAAACATTATTAACCTTTTTTTGGTAATCGCGGCTTTTTTTTATCGGATATATTTATCTTTTTTGCGTATCTTTATTTTTGACAGCTTTACTATCGCCTTTTTTGACCCTTTTTCTCCTATATTTTTTTCTCTTTCAATTGCCCTTTTTTTTAGCTTAGTCATAATATAAATATAAACATTACCTTTTTGTCTGATTATTATTTTTTTCTTCTTTTCAATGAATGAAACAGGTTCATTTTTGTTTTGCAACATATGCTTTGCAATTTGGACTTTGTTCCTTTTTCTTTTTTCATTTGATAGACCAGATCTTTTAACAAATTTAACTGAGCACGCGATTTTATGTTTTTCTTAAGGGTAAAGAATTCTTTTCGGTCCAAAGGTATCTCTTGTTTTTTTTTCGACGGAAGCGGCTGTTTTCAAATTGACGCCATGACGATCATTTCATGTTTATCCAGTCAACTTTTTTTGATGAAAAGCGAAAAAAAACTGGCAAAAGTTTATTCATCTTTTTTGAAGCTTTTTTGGCAAGACAACAAATGCATAGCTACCAGCTGTTTTATGATTTTCTTTCGAAACATTTGTGTGTCCGCGCGGTTTTTTTTGGTGCCGGTTCAAAAAAGGTTGTTGATGTTTATTTGGTTTCTTTCTTTGTTTTTTAAAACATCAATTTTTTTCTATTTTTGTTTTCCACTTTTTTAGTAAACATTGTTAAAGGTGTTAACACTTTGTTTGGTTTGCCATATTCGCATTTTAGCTTCTCATGCTCTCCTCTTTTTTATTATTATTGAATTTCATTTATTTGTAATGCGTTCAATTTTGTTCATATATTTTCTTTCCACCCTTTTTTGTGTGTTTTCTTATACAAAAAACATTTTGTGTTGGCTTTGAAGCTACAAGCTCAATCTTTATACAAAAACCCATTGTTAATTGTGGCGTGATAATCAAGGGCAAAGTACCTATTTAATTTGATACTTTGAACACGTTTATGTATGAATATGACGAGGAAATGTCTTAAATTCCGTTTTACGACTTTAGCCAAATATGGACGGGTTTTTTTCTTCTTTCTATGCAACTGACAAAATTACAAGGTCAAATTTTAATACAATTTTGTTAAGAAAATTTTCTTACTTTTTTAGCACTTTTTTGATGATAAGGTTCATTTCGTATATATTTTTTTTATGTGTAATAACAGAAAAATTGTATACAATGCAGTGCTTTTCAAGCGGTCATTTTGTGTTTCACTCTCTCTCTCTCTCTCTTTCCTTCTCTCTTCCCATTGCAAAAAAAATTTAGTGGTCAAAAATGCTTTCTTTTTTGCGCATTGATGCTTTCCTTCTCCCCCTCGTTTTCTTTTTTCTTAGGGTTCTTTTAATGTTGAATGAAGACAACAATTTTTTTGGCGGCCGCATTACACATCATAGCGGTAAAAAAAGAGTCTACAAAGTTTGAGTTGTTATCACCTTTTTTTCTGTTACGCTATTTCCGATTTGCAGCAGCTTTTTTTTAACCATCAAATTTTTAAGCCTGAAAAATATTATCAGATTCTTTGTTCTCCTTTTACACCAAAAAATCTTCCATAGATTGTTCTTCATAGATAAGCTGTACTTTGGCCAGGTCGATGATCTGCTGATGATGGAGTGTGGTCGCCTGGCCCGCCTAATGAGAAGACCGCCTTTCCTTGAAAAGTACAAAGGACAATCATTTGTCTTACCATTATTCATTGCGTTTTTTTTTATTCTGTGTGTGTTCAAATTAAGTATCCGTGTTCGATTTACCTAAAACTATAAATATTTAAAAAGGTTTATTTGCATTAATTTTTCCATTATTATCTGCAGCTTCCTCAGACACCCTTTGATTTATTTGTTACTTGTTACATTTCTCTACTAACATGGTCAAAGATTCACCCCTTTATGTTTTACCCTTGAATATTGGTAGTCGGTAAGTATTATTACTTATGAATCGTAAAGCTGTCAAAAAAAATTGTACCATTTTTCTATTCGTGTTCCGTAATTGTTTGAAAGATTTTTTGTATAATTTTAATTTTCTAGGTTTGTTGATTTAACTGATTGGGCCACTGGAGGTTCACATTCAAGTCCTGCTTATTACTATAGTGTTGCCGCTGCTACAATTGGAACAATGGGTCTTGGTTGGTATGTATGGAATAATCGCCCTGAAAAAATTACTCCTCTTGTTAATCCTCAATCACAAACTCGAGAGCTTCAAGTATGTTTTATTTTTCTTACTGTACTTTAATGGCAACTTTTTTGAACAATTAATAACATATTTTCATCGCTAAAAGTTCATTGTTATTACTAAAAAATCAAATTCGATTTGTTATTGTCTTATTTTTTTAATATTACGATCAATCAAAGTGATTGAATAGTTTTCTTTTGTCTGATGAAATACTAAAAAAATATAGTAGAAAAGATGTTCCTTTTAATAGCTACATTTTTCATTTCTGACAATGACTGATACGATTTTTGCCTTTGATAGTTTGATAAATATGCTTGCTATTGAATGTTATCGTTTTTTAGGATGGTTCAAGAATTTGTCGATATCTTAAAACTGATACCTTAATGAATTCACTTCATCCTGATGCTTTAACCCTTTATGAATGTGTTCGTCGTGGTGCTCGTGTCTCAAATAATGGCCCAATGCTTGGAAAACGCGTTAAACAAGCTGATGGTTCTGAACCTTATGTTTGGTTGAATTATAATGATATCATTGATAGATCAGTTACTCTTGCTCATGCAATGCGTCATATTGGAATTCCAGCTGGACAAAGTTCATTTGTTGGTATTTATGCAAAAAATCGACCTGAATGGATTATTGTTGAACATGCTGTTTATACCTTTAGCAATATCTTGGTACCATTGTATGAAACTCTTGGAGCTGAAGCATGTGTTTTCAGTTTAAATCAAACTGAAATTCAAGTTGTTTTTTGTGATACCTTGGCTAAAGCAAGAAGTTTGTTTTTTCATTAAGTTTTTATAAAAGATTTTACGCCAACTTTTTATAGATCTCAAGGAACAAAAGGCTCAATGTTCATTTTTAAAGTTTTTGGTTGTCATGGATGAAGGAATTACTGAAGACGAAAAAGCTGCATTTGCTGAATCTGGATTAACCCTTTATGGATTTGCTGAACTTGAAGCCTTGGGAGCAACTGCTGAAAAGACACCTCTTATGCCACCAAAACCTGAAGATCTTGCAACCATTTGTTATACTTCTGGAACCACTGGTACTCCAAAAGGAGTTATGTTAACTCATGGAAATATCATGGCTGATGGAACAACCTTGGATTATTTTAAATATACTGAATTGACAAGTGATGATGTTATGATGAGTTTCTTACCATTAGCTCATATGTTTGAACGCGTTGTTCAATCTGTCATGTTCACTCAAGGCGGTCGTGTTGGATTTTTCCGTGGTGATATCCGTGGACTTGTTGATGATATTAAGACTCTTCAACCAACTTTACTTCCTGTTGTTCCACGTGTTTTAAACCGAATTTATGACAAAGCTATGTCAGAGGTTAATAAATCAACATTCCGAAAGACTCTTTTCAATGCTGCTTTGAGTTACAAGCTCCGTGAAATCAATCAGTAAGTTGTCATTTCATATTGTTTAATTTTATGATAATGATTGTTTCAGCTCAATTATTCGTAATGATTCATTCGTTGATAATTTGGTCTTTAAAAAGATTCGTGATCAACTTGGAGGAAAAGTCAAATTGATGATTACTGGCTCTGCACCGCTTGCTGAGAATGTTATGAACTTCATTCGTTGTGCTCTTGGTTGCGTTGTTGTTGAAGGATACGGTCAAACTGAATGTGTTGCTGCTTCTACCGTAAGCTTTTTTCTTTTAAATTTCTTTTATTAATTTTTTGCTTCTTTTTTAGATTACTCTTGAAGGTGATTCTGTTCCTGGTCATGTTGGTGTTCCATCTCCATGTAATATTATTAAACTTGTTGATGTTCCTGAGCTTGGATATTTTGCACGAGATAGCGCTGGTGAAGTCTGTATCAAAGGAACAAATGTTTTCAAAGGATATTACAAAAATGAAGAACAAACTAAAGAAGTTCTTGATGAAGACGGTTGGCTTCATACTGGTGATATTGGCCGATGGACTGAAGTTGGAACTCTTAAAATTGTTGATCGTAAGAAGCATATCTTCAAATTGGCACAGGTAAATAATTATCTTTTTTTCGATTATACTGTAATTTTGTCAAATTTAGGGTGAATATGTTGCTCCAGAACGTATTGAAAATATTTATCTTCGCTCCAAATTTGTTGCTCAAGCATTTGTTCATGGTGAAAGCTTAAAAACATGCCTCATTGCTATTATTATTCCTGATCATGAAGTACTTCCCGCTGAAGCTAGTAAAGTTCTTGGAATTCCAAAACTTAGTATGGAAGAACTTTGTCAAAGAGAAGATGTTAAAAAGATGATTATGGATGATTTACTAGCTGTTGGAAAAGCTGCTGGTCTTTATTCATTTGAACAAGTCAAAGATATCTATGTTTCACATGAAATGTTTTCTGTTGAAAATGATCTTTTAACCCCAACTCTCAAAAGCAAACGCCCAAAATTGAAGGAACATTTCAAGCCTCAAATTACTGCTATGTACGAAAAACTTGATTAACTTTTTATGTGGTGTTTTAAACGGGTATTTAACTAACATTTATATATATTTTTGTAACGATATGTAATAATATTTTTATATTGATAAATAATAAATTTATATATGATATGATAATTTACGGTAACAAACAATTCACTTTTTATTTTGATTAGGAAATTTGAAACGGAACTCGAAAAATGTAATTTTTTTAATTGTTTTAAAATGTTTAAGTGAAACAAATTGAAAAGAAGTTTATAACTTTGAAAATAATCAACAAAATTGTTTTAATTTGGTTTTGTTATTGCAAAAAATTGTACAAATTATTTACGAGCATAAAAAAGGCAGCAGTGTGATTTTAAAAAGGTATAGAAAAAAATGAAAACACTTTGATCGACAAATGAAGTCAAACAAAAACAAATAAGGAAGGACATTATAAAATATGACCCCAAAGAAATGCCTTAGGCAAAATAATTGGTATAAATTCCTCCAGGAGGTACAGGTAAAAAGAATGGATCTGTTCGATTACCAAAACGTCTTGAAATTCCAACTTGTTTCTGTAAAAAATATTTTATATGTATATTTTTAAATAAATTATGATCATGTTTTTACTCGGAGAATATCTTGTAAATGTTGAGCAAGCCATGAAAAATCTGGACGATCATTTGGATGTGTTCTCCAACAGCTGAGCATTATACCGTAACTAAAACAATAATTTTTGAAACATTTCATTTAATTGTTTTTAGAAGTGGAAAACCAGTTTTACATAAACACAGACATATTGAATTCAACAACTTACATTATATCTGGACAATGTGTTGGTTGGGGCAGTCTTTTTCCTGCTTCAAGATATTGCCGAATTTCTGCATTTGAAATATCTCCGTAGGGGGCTGCCGCACGAGTCATCAATTCCCAAATTACGACACCAAATGACCACTAAAAATGTAAAATAAATCGCAATGAAAAGTGAAAGGAAAGTAAAAACGAGAAAAAAGAAATTCTCTTAGAGAATGTAAAAAAGAAAATATAAATACAAACCACATCAGTTTTAACATTAAAAACTTTTCGATCTCGTAGGGATTCTGGTGCCATCCATTTTAAAGGTAATCGAGCAGGAGCACCTGGTCGACCATTATTATTTGAATCATTATTCAATAAATCAATTGCAAGACCAAAATCTGCTACTTTTACCAAATGATTATCCGTAAGCCTGTAAACATGAATAATAAATTGTAATATTATTTCAAAAATATTTTTTATCTTCTTACATGCAATTTCTTGCTGCTAAATCACGATGCACAAAATTTAATGAAGATAAATATGCCATGCCTTGAGCAATTTGATGAGCAAAATCTGTTAATTCAATAACACTTATCCTCTTAAAATTTCAAATTTTCGACAATTCGTTAATAATTTTTTTTACACAAACCCTATATGGATCAGCAATATGTGAACGTAAATCTCCATGACTCATAAATGGTAGGATAACCCATGGAATACCTTCAGGACTTAAACAAATTCCTAGTAATCGTAAAACATTTGGATGATTAAAATGTTTCATTGTTGCACCTTCTCGTATAAAATCTTCAATATCATTTATATCTTTTGATCGTTCACCTTTCAATGTTTTAACTGCTACCGGCAACATATAACCCGTTCGTGGATCACGCATTTGGCCTCGATATACATTGCCAAAATACCCTGCAAAAATAAAAAATGTTATGCAAATAAAAAACTTTTTATAAAATTTTTCGCTTTTTAAAAAGTCTACAACACTTATAAAAATTTAGAGAGAGTGATGATTAAAACTTAAGTGTCGAAAAGGGATATCTGAATGCCTGTTTTTTTCTCCACTTGACATGTAATCGTTCAAAATTAAATAAATTTAAAAAAGAAAAAAATGTGATCAAATAGATCTCAATAATTAATTACTGTACCTTTTCCAACAATGTCATGTAATTGAACATAAAAATGTGGAATTAAAAGTGGTTCAATTGATAATCGAAGATTTCCAGAGATCAATGAAAGAACTTCTTGCTGTGATAATCTTGATGACGATGAAGTTGATGATGTGGTATGCGTTGAAGCAGACATAAATTCAGATGAATTCGCTGAATCACTATCATAATCTGGTAAAGGATTAAGAAAAACGCCACCCCTTGGAGCAGGGCCTGCTGTGGGGCCTGTGAAGGCCAAGGGTTCACTTCTTCGAAGAGGAATTTTTGTAGCTTTAAATGAAAGGGTTCAAATAAAAATTGACTCAACGGCAATCATTCAATTACCAAAAGTCTGAAAAAAATGTTAAGTTTTAATAACAAATAGAAAAACTGTTTTGTTAAAAACATGTGGTCGAACTTTTAATCAAACAAATAAAGAAAAAAAGGTAACACGAAAAAAAGGCGGTGGCGACGATGAGCTAAAAAAGAAACAACTTCTTCAACATTAAATTTGACAAAAGTTGCAGAAACCTTTACAAAAGAAATTGAGAAGAAATCAATAACAAAAAATAGAAAAGCTTTTAGTATCTTTAAAAGCTAAGGAAAAACATTGAAAAAAGTATAAAAGGTGAAAACAGAATGCGTAAAGTCAAGAGTTAAATGCGTAGTATTAAGACACGCGCATCGACGCATAGCGAATCCCCCTGTGGTCGCCGATGCAATCCGATCGCAAATTTGTGTATGAAGACGATCGCGCCAGCCTTGGAAATTGGCTTCAATTTTTTTATAAAGTCATTCAAAAAGCTTACTTTTAAACATGAATATGGAATTTCTCTCTTTTTTTTACATCAGCATGAATGAATAAAAATGAAGTTTTAAATTCGGTTTAAATCGCGCATTAAAGAATCAAAGAAAAGGAAAAAAAGAGAGAGAAAAAAAGATGAGAAGAAACAAGTCTAATCTTCGATGGATTTTAAAAATCGCTGACTTCAACAGATATATATATATAAATATATATCTTTTAATTTTTTTTGCAAAATATACATACTTAAGAGTGTCATCACATTCAAACGTGAAAAAAAAGTAGTGAAAACGAGTCGAAACAAAACTTTTTTTGTATAAAAAAAATTGAAAGTTGACAAGTTTTTTTGAACACGAAAAAAATCGGTCATTTGGAAAGTATCGGTATTTATTGTTGCAGTTATCCGAAAATAAGTGAGCCATAACTTATCCAAAGTGGGAGATTTGAAAATATTTTTTTAAAAAAACGAATACAGTTATTTCTTTCATTCATTCAACAACAAAAAAATTGTATTTCCGAAAAAAATAGGGAAATATGTGAAAGCTGGAAGAATAAAAAAAGAACTTAAACAATAAGAATAAAGCTGTTTTCTTTAACAAAAGCACAATCGGAGAAATGAAAAAAGGGGGGAGATAGAGAGCTTTATTGACAGATATTTTTGACAAGCAGTTTTTAATTTGCGATTTTTTTATTATTTGCGAGTTTTCATTTGGTGTAAGATTTATTATTATAATGACGTTGAATAAAAAAAACACAGTTCCCCTTATAAGAAATTAAGCGAACATTAAATGTTAAAAGATAATATCATCAGAAAACGGATTAAAAAACGACTACCAACTATTTAAAAAAAAATTTCTGAAAAGAACTTGTTAATCTTCAGATTTAACACATTTCACAAAAAAAACCAAAAAAGGGTTTTTTCAAAAAAATAGAAAAACGACAGTAAAAAAAGGAATACCAAAAAACCCGGAAATTTATCCGGATTCATCTTTTGCCTCATGCTGAGGACAGATGTCTGTTTTGAAGATTTTTTTATTCTCTTCAAAATAAATATAAAAAAAGCTTTGCGATATCTCGATTTAGAAAATTCAATGGAGAAACAAACAGTAAAGAAACACAATCATTCTCTGTGGAGCTGAAGAAAGCAATGTTTCTCCTCAAAAATTTGGCAGTCGATGTCGTTCGCCGCGGCGATGAAGTTAGGCCCAGAAACCGGCCTTCTCTCAGTTTTTTTTATTCCTTCTTCCCCCCTATTGCGCAGGTCTTGACAAAGAAAAAAAAGAGAATATGACAACATCAAGACTCAAGGAATGTGTTGCGCAAACAGCCACCACCACAGTAATGGTGTAAAGCAATGAAAAATGGTGTGTCCGCAGGAAAAAAGAAAAAAAAGAAGAAGATAAGTTTGCAGTTGAAGAAGATGCTTGCAAAAAAGAGAAGAAGAAGAAGGATGCGGGATAAATCAGAAAATAATTCTTTTTTTTTCTTTTGCTAAATGTGATCATTACATCTACGCAGAACAAATGTATTTCAAAAGGAAACGAAATGAATGAAAAAATGTTGCGTATAAATCACTAAGAACCGGAAGGATAGAGGGTTAACAATAATCCGCCACATTTGGCCTCAATCAATCTTTACACAAATGATTTACGCACATTTTTTTTTACTTTCTCTTTTTTTTCTGCAAAAGTAAGTAACAAAAAAATCATCATGCATTGACTTCTTTTTACTTTTAACAAAAAAGTATACTTACTTACAATTTTATTTGGAGACGAAGAAAAAAAAACAAGGGAGAAAGTTAAGGTTCAAGGGCCACGGAAACAAAAGTAATAGACGAAAGCTAACAAAATGCTTGACACAAAAAGAAAAAAAAGAAAAGCGATTTCACTTGACAATTTCTTCTTCCTTGACAAACACTAAATTAGTTTTAAATTCAATTTTTTAAGCTTTTTCGTAACGTTAGAATAATTCAAAATAAAAAAAACTAATCATAGCATTAGTAGCCAGTCATTCCTCAATCAGTCAGTTAGTTAGTTAGAACAACAAAAAAACCAAACAAAAAAATTGTCTTTAATGGCGATTTCAGCTGTATTATAAAAAAAAAGAGAGAAGCTCCAAAAAAGGAAAAATAAACATGTACGTGCATTTCAATTTTGGATATTCCCGGAAAAACGAGTAAATGAAGAGTTAAAATTTCTGCAACAAAAAAGGAGAAGAAAAAAAGAGAGAAAGGAAAAAAGAGGGATAACAGGAATATAATAAAAGACTCAAATCATCTTTCATTTTGACAATAAAAAATCATTAACAAAGTATGTTTCAATAATCTTTCCCTTTTTTTCTTCTTCTGTGTTCATGCGATTGAAAATACCGCAAAACAAACGAAAAAAAACGGGTGTTGCTTTTAGCAAAAAAAGAAATATGACAACATAAAAGCAGATTTGGGAAAAAATAAAATCTTAAAATTTTTTCAACTGCATCATGAATGTAAATAATCGTACCTATTTTGGACATAAAGCGAAATCAGAAAAAAATGAATCAGCGCAAAAAAAAGAAATCAGTCTTATGGATAGGATTAACTTTACAAAAAGGTTGTTGACATAAAGGGTCGGGAAAAGGTTTGCGAAGATTAAAAATGTCACCAGAAATTCAGCAAAGGAAGCATATCTTTCCCAATTTTTTAAATAAAAAGGAACAAATCGAACTATAAATAACTCTCATAAAAGTATGATTAAAACAAACAAATGAGTTAAAACGATATTTAAATAAAATGGAATTTATTTTGGGCTTTTTTAAAAAAATGTTTTTGAATTGAATTATTGAAACTTAAATTGATATTATTGTAACACCTAGGGAAGATACCGTTAAAGATCTTTAGTAATTAATTTTAAATTATTCTGATGCAAGAGTCACATCAACGAAGAAAATTGCAGAAAATCAAGAAAATATATGATACTGTAATACAAGATATTTTCACGTCACAGCTTGTAATTTAAATGCCGGTGAAGGAATCTTATTAAAGAGACTCAGAAACTTTGGGGGCCGCGGGAAAAATGGTCAAGTCACCATACTGATTATACCAAAAGAAAAACAGTAGTTTCATATATTTTTTATCGCTAGCTTTGAAATGCCTTAATTATTAAAAAAACCTTTTTAAGGAAAAATAAACAAAACAACTTTCATAAGCTGTTATTATTATTATTTTCCAAAACAACGCAATTTTTTGTTAAATTTTATACAGTGAGAGTAAAAATTTAAAAATTACAAAATGTTATGGTAAGTATCATTATCGATAATAAAAATAAAAACCATTTAATATTTAAAATTTAATAAAAAATTTTGTTTCTTGCCGAATTACAAAGGTGTACAAACTGTTACAAAGGTATACAAAGAGTTTACAAAGTGACAACGGTATAATGGAGACCGAGTGGGTATCGAACCCACACGGTGTGGACAAGAGCCGAAGGCTCTGACCACTACTCCACCGTGTCATTTTCGACGCCGGTGAAAAATGTTTATGAGCCGATGCACAGGAATGAATGAAAGCTCAAATCTTCTGTGCAAAAAATTCTATTTGTTTATGCAAATATATTCGGTAAATAATTAATTGAAAAATGTTAAGAAATAAGATTATTAATTATTGTAACCATTAAAACAGCTATTAAACAATCACAAAAATTGTATTTTTTGATTCAATTACAAAAATTATTTTGAATTTTAAAAAACAGCTATCATTTCCTTCTTTTAGTCACCTTTTTTTCCAATTTTATCAATCATATCTAAAAATTGTTTATAAAATATTACATGATAAAAAATAATGAGTAGTATTTAATGAGCACGGATCGAAAAAATTCCTGTGCAAGTAATTTTAAATTGTTAGGAAAAGTGTGCTTTGTAAAAAATGGAGAAAAGTTATTTACCTTGCTCCTGTAATTGTGCATATAAAAGGTAAATTATTTATAACATTTAAAACAATTGTTATAATATTGCTTATTTTTTTAAAGTATTAAACTCCTATTATAAAAAATTACAAAATTTATAATTTAAACTACATGTAAAAGATTGTTGACAGATATAAAATTTCAGAAAGTGAAGGTATTCATGCTTTTGCACTATTGCATTATTCCAGACTTTTGCAATAGTCTAGACTACTGGTGCGTTCTTTTTATGCGTTTTCGCAACCGTCATTCGAAACAAAAAATTTAAGGCTTTTCAAAAACTGTGCATTCGTAAATATTTTTATGCCAACACAATGTGGAAAAATTGTGTTCGCAATATTGCTTTTGGGCGCTGCTTTATTTTAGGACAAAAATTTAGGAATTAAAAATTATGGTACTTTTTTTTGGTGTTTATGTTTCGGAATTAATGCATCAATCAAACTCGGGTAAATATGATTGATGCATTAATGTTTCTTCAATGAATTTTTTCTGTATAATTTTTCAAAATGTTTTTTTAAAGTTATACATTTTTTAGGATATTTTTATTGAGAATTTTTTTCATAATGTAAGATTTAGGTATTTAAGTTAAAATTTTTAACGAAAAAATACTCAAATCTTACATTCTAAAAAATTACCTACTAAAGTGATCTTAAAAACCGTATTCTCAAAAATGTGTAATTCAAAATATACATTGTCCAAAAGTAATACAAAAGTATTCATCCCATAAACATTAATACATCAATCCTATTTGCCCACAGACGTGCGCACGTGGATCCGGCCGTTTTTATAAGTTTGCGCGAGGTTGAAATATCTACGTATGGTTAATTTTTGGGATCGCTGCGCGAAATTGGGTACCATAAATGGTGACTCTGTGCCCACGTCTGTTTACCCAAATATGTATTTTTTAAAATTAAGACACCAAAAAAGTACCATAATTTTTAATTTTCATCTTTTACACTATTGCATCATTCTAGACCTTTATAATATTGCATCATGCCAGACTTTTGCAATAGTCTAGACTACTGGTGCGTTCTTTTTATGCGTTTTCGCAACCGTCATTCGAAACAAAAAATTAAAAGCTTTTTAAAAATTGTACATTCGAAAATATTTTTATGCCAACACAATGTGGAAAAATTGTGTTCGCAATATTGCTTTTGGGCGCTGCCTTATTTTGGGACAAAAATTTGAGAATTAAAAATCATGGTACTTTTTTGGTTTCTATTTTTCGTAAATAAAAAAAAATACAAATCTGGGTAAATATGATTCAAATATTAATGTTTCTGGGATGAATGTGTCTGTATTATTTTTCCGTAATGTTGTTGAGTGATACATTTTTTAAAGATTTTTACATCGAGGAAAATTTAAAAATAAATTAGTTGCGACTTTTGTATTTGAATGAATATTTTACGTACTGCTTTTTCGTATTTATCTTTTTTTCAGAATTTAAGATTTGGGTATTTTTAATAAAAAAATACCCAAATTTTACATTCTGGATAGAATTTTCCTCAATAAAGAAGTTTAAAAAACGTATTCTCAATAATTTATATCTAAAAATTAACATTGTGGATAAATAATACACAAACGTTCATGCCAGAAACATTAATAGTTGAATCATATTTACCCAGATTTGTATTTACGAAATATAGAAATCAAAAAAGTACCGTACTTTTTCATTTTCACCTTTTGCAATATTGCATCATTCTAGACTTTTATAATATTGCATCATTCTAGATTTTTATAATATTGCATCAGTCTAGACTTTTGCAATTGTATAGACTACTGATGTGTTTTTTAATGTATTCTTTAAATGCGTTTTCGCAGCCATCCTTCGAAACGAAAAATTTAAAAGCTTCTTTTAAAACATTGAATTTGAAAATATCGCCAATTCTTTTCGTTTGTAACTTGTTTATACTTATATGAACTAAAGTTTCAGATGGCAACAAGAGATGATTTGATGCCGCTGAAGAAGCAATTCCTTGTTCAAAGTGTAAGTGGAAAGAATCAATATTCCAATATAAACTTGAATCAAAGTCAAAAATTGGTTAATGCATCATTTTTTCAATCAAATAGCAAATCAATCAGTAATAGCAAAGGCTTTGGTAAACACAAATGCTGCAGTTCTTTACCAATAAAAAATAAAAGTTTCTCTGAAAATTTAGTTCAAGTTGCATAAATTACTGTAAAATAGATGAGAATTTTTGGGTGGCGATCTTTCAAAATTGTCCATCATCTCACAAGTTAACGAAGGGACTGCAGCAACATTAAAAATAGATTCAAAAATTGTTGATGATGAAAAACGTCTTTGGAATAAATCATCATCAAATAATTTACATTCTAAACCATTTAAATCCTTTACTGCATTTGATGAAGCTGAAGAGAATGTTCAAACAAAGAGTTGGAAAAATGATTCCTCAAAGTGCAGTCCCACCACAAGCAGCACTTTATCCCTTCATATTGCCGCTTACGAAAATTTTATTGAAGGTGGAGATAATGTAACATCGGATAAAAAAGAAGGCTTGAAAAAGGATTTGATCGTTGGAAAGAAAAAAATAACAATTAATTTAGCCTTGGTTAGTCGATTTAAATTAAGAGCAAGCTAAAATATTTTTTTAAATTTATTAATTACAGAATCCATTTGAATTCCCAAGGCAGCAAAAGGAGGATGAAAGTGATCCAGCTATTATGCAATTCAAGGCATCCCAACAATTACTTAACCCTAATCAATTGGGTTCATCAAATGATAATCAACAAAGGACTCAAAATGTTGAGGGTGTTCGTCGAGGTTTGACTTATTTTAAAAGACTTTTTTCAATTCCCTCTGCATATATCTTTGGCACAGGTAATCTTTGTAGAATTTCACAATGAGACTCTTCCATCCCTTTGTTAAATTAAAGATTATGTCAGGGGCTCGGTAGTGGTTCAGTAATTTATGATAACGAAAAATGAGGTTTTGTTGAAACAAGTGACAAAGTTCTCACAGTTTTGGGCATAATCAAGATTTTAACACCTTTTGTGACACTTGAAAAAAACAAGAAAAATTTAACGAAAGTAAAAAATTTTTGATTTTTTGTTGAATCTTTCAAAATTTTCTTCATTTGTGCCACACACAATTTTTTGGTATATGAGGCTCCTATAAATTTTTCTGAAAATTTATCGCCACGCACCCTAGTTACGGTAGAGTTACGGAATACCCGCCTTTTCTCTGTTTGCTTAAACTTTGCAAATAAAAATGGTCTTGACGCGACGTCGTCTGCTAAAAAATGAAACTTTTATAACAAGTGCTAACTTTTAAAACGGCTACTTCTCCTTTATTTTGGCATCCTTCGTTGATCATTGATAGTTTAAAAGTTGTTTTAGATATTATGGCAAATATTATTTCATCTCCGGAAGATTTTGCTGATCCCCTTTTCTGGCAAAAATTGTATAAAAGTGGCAAAAAGATTGATTGGTACCTTAAATTAGTCCTTTACCAGTACTAGTACTCTGATATTTCAGGTATGGTAATATCCAAAAATACATCCCTACCATTCGTCATATGGTAAAAAAGGAACAAAAAATTCTTCAAATTGGTTGTGGTAATGCATTGTCTGAGTATGGTGTAAGTAATTGTTGTATTTATTTATCTATAAATCTTAAAATATTTTTAATATTAGCTTTATGATGATGGATATCATTACATTCATAGCATTGACATTGATGAAAAATTGATTAGTGAAAGAAGCAAAGATAATGAAACCTTAATTCGCCCTGGGTTAACCTTTGCTTGTGAAGATGCCACAAAAGTAAGCCAATGGATTATTAATCACTCTTTTAAAGCGAGGTTTTTTAGTTGAGTGATGCTGATAATACTTATGACTTTATTTTTGATAAAGGTACTCTTGATGCTCTTCTTCCTTCTGAAAAAGTTGAAACTGAAGTCGCTACTAAAATGCTTGATGAAGCTTTACGGGTTTTAAAGCCAAATAGCAAATACATTATTATTAGTCTTGTTCAACGTCACATCGTTGAATTTGTTACTTCGTATTATAGTAATCGGTTAGTGCTCTTTACAAGCTCTTTTCTGAATTATTGTTTCTGATATTGTGGAAACGATGAAAAACCTTCTTTCTCTTTTCTTTACTGCATATTAATCAATTAATAAATTGCTTTCAGCGATGATATCTTTCTTTACTTTCATGCTCTTGAAGTTCCTGATGAAGATCATAATCTTATTCCAGCAGCAATTATTCAATTTCATAAGCTTAAACAACCTATGCCTGCAGGACTTCCAAAAGTAAATCAATGTTTCCTTTAATTATTGAACTGATTTGCCATTTCAGGTTATTAAATTTGTTACTGATCCTATCAAACATGTTTCCGTTAATTTGACTGCTGCTGAAATGTCTGAACAATTCGAAGAATATCGTAATATGGCTTTATTTACCAATCAATGTCGTCGGTAATTATCCTTCTTTTTCGTTCATTCGTTACATTTATTTCTCATTTTAGACCTCTTAAACAAATTACTCGACTTACCTTACATGATTCAGCAGCGAAAATTCCTCGTTGGACATTCCATGTTTGTGACCAAAGTCCTAGACCTGTAAAATGGGCATTTTTAATTGTTCCTGCTGGGCAGTAAGCACTCAAATCATATTTTCGTTCATTATGTAAACTTTTAGATTCAACCTCGATGATGAAACTGTTACAAATTGTGCTTCACAAACACAATATGATCGTGTCATCTTAGCTGAACAACAAATTGATTGCGATTACACTAATCAAGATAAGGTTATGGAAGAATTGGAAGCCGTCTCAGTTCGTTTTCGTCCTTTATATGGTGAAGCAAGAGTAAGTTTACTTCATAATGATTCTGATATCGATGTTACATTTTAAGGCTGAAATTGCTTGGTGTTACGGTAATGATGAAACCCATGAAACCAAAGTTGATTCCGGTGAAGCCGCAAATCTTGGAGCATATAGCGTTTACAATCTTAATGCCAATCTTGCAGATAATAACAGAGTTATTCGACGTCTTGTTTTTGATAGTTCTCCAGAAATCGTTCAAACTGATGTTTTAGTTTATCGTATGTTTTAAGATGAAAGATGAAACTTTTTAAATGGTTGTCACCTTTTTTAGCATCTAAAAAGAATGATAAACTCTGTAAAAAAGTTGATGTATTGCATTTAAGCGGCCTTTATCAAATTATGATGCTTGCATCCATGGAATTTCGCCCTGGTGGATTAACTGAATCCTTGAAAAAGAATTACAATTTTGCAGTTTTGGGTGTTGCTGGAGGTACCCTTGTTAGCTTTCTTCATGCCGTTTACAAACAAAGTAAAATTACTGCTGTTGAAATTGTTCCTGAACTTTATGATGTTGCTCGAAAATGGTTTGGTTATCCCAATGATGATGATCGTCTTACTTCTGTTGGTCGTGATGCTCTTGAATGGGTTAAAGATGATAATGCTGGAAGTAAGAATGAGCTAAGAAAGTTTTAAAAATTTCATATATTTAAATTTTTAGCTTATGATTTCATTTTTGTTGATGTTAGTGGTAGCAAGGATGGTGTTGCAACATGCCCCGGTCCTGAATTTGTTGATCCTGAATTTATTCCACTTTATAAGAAGCGTCTTAATAAACATGGAATAATTGCTTTCAATGTTGTAAGCACTGATAATAAATTCATTGATCAAATAACTACTACCTTCCTTGCTCAATTCAAATATGTTTCTGTTGGACGACCTGGTGATCCAACAAATGATATTTTGATCGCAAGTGATACTCAATTTAGTCGTCCACGGGATTATAATGTTGCACGGCGAAGTGCCTTAGCTTCTGAACTTTCTGATATATATGAAATGGTTGCCTATTATAAGCCATGTGTTGAAAAAAAGGCTACAGATGAAAATGATTTTCTTCCTTCCCATCTTCTTAACCAAAATGGCAAAAAGAAAAATAATAAAAAGCGTTAAATTTATGTTTGTTGTTCATCTCATTTTTTAGTCATATATTGTAGTTGCTGTTGATTTTAATAAATGTTTATTAAAAAGTTATGTTTTATTAAGCATGTGCAACAGTAAATCGTACAAAACGTTTAGCATTAACAACTGATGTTAAATCTCCTGCACAACGGCAATCAAATTTATCAGCGAATTGTAAGAATCGGCCAATTCGTACAATATTTCTTGTAATTGAACCTTGTTCAATTGAAAATAAACTTGGTGATTCTTCTTCAACTTGAACAACAGTCGGTTGCATAACAGTTGGCTTTGGAATATCTTGATCAGCTTGAATCCATCCAAGATCTTGTAACTTTTGTTGAGATTCTTTGATTAATGTAATCAACGTATTTATAAAGTTTTCCTTTTGCTAAAATTCAGTATTTATTTTAAAACTTTGCTTTTTTTAAAAGACCTTTATTGGTTGTTGAACTTCCAAAGGCGGGGTTACAAATGGTGAAAATGTCGTTGGCTTTGAATCACGATTCGGGTGAACAACAAAAAGTTTTGGATGAAACTTTGGAGTTGTGTTATTTGTTTGAAAGTTTAAAGATCGTAATAATTCATCCAAACTGTTACCATTGTTACCACGGATAAAGCAGTCACAGCTAAAGACATGGTTAATGATCGAACCTAAAACAACCGTAATACAGTAATAAAACCTTTTCATTCTCAAATCTTACCGAATTTTGATTTTGCAAAAACTGGATTAACGAAAAATGATAACGTGATTGCAAGAAAAATCAACTTCATTCTGACAATTCCAAATACTCAAAATGATGAAAAACACAGCTAGGTTTTAAACAATAAAGTAAAAGGCTACGCCCATAAAGTTGACTCCAGCTTCTATCTCTCACTTATTTCAGTATGCAAATTTTTTGGCATAAAATTTTAGTTGATGCAGTTGTGAAAACAAACATGCGTGAGCTAACATAACAAAAGTAAAAAAGTTGTATAGTAAAAAATATGGCAAGTCATGGATTACTATAACTTTGAACAAATCAATTTTAAACACTTTTTGCAGTTTAAATTTCATCAACATTAGTATCACAAAAATGCAACATTTAATTTGTTTGTTTAATTTAAAAATGATGTTTTAGAATCAAAGAACCTTTTTACACAATTTAGCTATCCAAAGATGCTTCATATTTTAAAATGTAATACCAAAAAAATAAATAAAAAACGTTTTATTTTATCAAAGTTCATACGGTTGTGTAGAAAAGGGTTATGGTAGATATTGAATAAATTTTTAAAAGCATCACATCTTTTGCTACTTTCCCCATTTTGCCATAAATGCGCAACCGCCAAATAAGCATTGCTTCATTGGTATTCAAATTAGAATATCATCAACGCTGACATGTATTTGTTTTATTAATAAATGCAGCGCCAACATTATCAAAATAGCAATGTTTATTGGATACATTGTTACACAAACAATCTTCTATGCTTTTTTCTGCAATTGCTGTAACACTTCTTTTTTAAACCCTAAAAAGCAGCTGTAAAATATTCCTGCTTTTTTGTTATTGATTATTACACACTTCTTGTACTAAAACTTGCTCAAAATCTTTAAACGCTTAATTCTTTTTTTTCAAAAAAAGTTTTTATTTGTAACACTTAAAAATTAATTTGGTGTTGATGGTAGATAAACCTATTATTATTAACTTTTATGTACATTTTTATCTTAACAGAAATTATAGATTGCGCTAGTTTAAGTTGGGAAAAACAGATTTTTTAGAGCGTCAAAAAAAGTCACAGGTGATGCTTACGCTTATAGGTTTTAAGTTTAAAATTTGCATAAAGTTAATTTTTAAACTATAAACATTTTTGTTTTGTCTCAACTTATTGTTTTTTCATCAAGAATTCATTGGGCTACGTTTGTTTTTTTTTCTTTCTTTACTTATTCAACCTTTGCCTTGGTTAATGCTTTCAGTTTTTTTGTTTATTTTTTCTTCTTTATCAATAACAGCAATTCAAAATGTACGACTCTTAACGCGATAGATGAAAAACTGTAGAAGAGAAACAAAATTCATCGTCGCTCTACTTTTCTCTCTCTTTCTTCTTTGTTTTGCTGTCAGATCAAAAAGGAGAGAAGGGCAAAAACGACAAAAAAACTCGCGAACAAAAATGTTTAATACCACCACTACATTGAAGAGCCATTTTAGATTTTTCCAGTGTTATTTTTTATTCTTCCACAACGCGCAACGTAAATCGAAAGATGTTGCTGCTGCTGCCACTCGCGGGTTTTTGCCATTTATTGCCAACCTTGTCGTTTCTCTCTCTTCTTTTAGCATGTTGATGACTTTAGTTTCTTCGTGTTTTCTATTTGTAAATGCTTGCTTGTCTTCTTTATTTTATCGCTCTTTTCATTAATATTTGTTTATAATTCTCATTGGTGTAATAATATTTTTTTATAGGTTTAATATAGATAACCGTGAACACAATGGCTGTAGAAGCTCAAAACAAAACAAATGATGATTGGAAAGCACAACTTCAACTTCCTGCTAAAGATTTGAGATACAAAACTTTGGTATGCTTATATAACATTTGTTCAAGTATTAATCTACATCTTTTGCTTATAGGATGTTACAAGTACACGTGGTTTGGATTTTGAAGAATTCTCATTAAGCCGTGATCTCCTAAAAGGTATTTTCGAAAAGGGTTGGGAACGTCCTAGTCCAATACAAGAAGCGTCAATTGGTATCGCTCTTTCTGGTCAAGATATTCTTGCTCGTGCTAAAAATGGAACTGGTAAAACTGGCGCATATTGCATTCCTGTTATTGAACGTCTTGATACAACCAAAGATTGCATTCAAGCTCTTATCATTGTTCCTACCCGTGAATTGGCACTCCAAACTTCTCAAATCTGTGTTGAATTAGGAAAACATCTTGGTCTTAAAGTAAGATTTTGCCCATTTAGATATCACGTAACCTAAGTTTTTATGCTTTTTTAGGTTATGGTCACTACCGGTGGGACAGATTTACGTGATGATATCCTTCGTCTTAATAGCGCTGTACATCTTGTTGTTGCTACTCCTGGGCGTATTATTGATTTGATGGAAAAGGGTGTTGCTGAAGTCAAAGATTGCAAGATGCTTGTATTGGATGAAGCAGATAAACTTCTTTCTCAAGATTTTCAAGGTGTTCTTGATCGCCTAGTCTCATTCTTGCCAGAAGGCCGTCAAATTATGCTTTATTCAGCAACTTTTCCTCGTACTGTTGCATCATTTATGGAATCCCACATGAAAAATCCATATGAAATCAATCTCATGGAAGAACTTACTTTGCTTGGTGTTACTCAGTTTTATGCTTTTGTTCAAGAAAAACAAAAGGTTCACTGCTTGAATACACTCTTTCGAAAGGTTTGCAGTTTATTATACGTTTTTCTCTTTTATTGATAAATCATTATTTAGCTTCAAATCAATCAATCCATAATCTTTTGTAATTCTACTCAACGGGTTGAATTGCTTGCCAAGAAAATTACTGAACTTGGATACTCTTGCTACTATATTCATTCAAAGATGGCTCAACATCATCGTAATCGTGTTTTCCATGACTTCCGTGAAGGACATTGCAGAAATCTTGTATGCTCTGATCTTCTTACTCGTGGTATTGACATCCAAGCTGTTAATGTTGTAATTAACTTTGATTTCCCAAGAAACTCTGAAACATATCTTCATCGTATTGGTCGTAGTGGACGTTTTGGTCATCTTGGTATTGCTATCAATCTTATCACTGCTGAAGATCGTTCAAATTTAAAACGCATCGAAAAGGAACTTCGTACTCAAATTGCTCCTATTCCAACTGAAGTTGATCCAAAATTGTATGTTGCAGATTTCCAACGTGACCTCAATGATGAAGAATTTGCTAAGAAGCCGGTTGAACAATAAATTCGGGTTATGTCTTTTCTGTTTAATTTTGTCTAGCTGCTTCGTTTCTCGAAACGGGAGAGGTTTTATAATATTTTGCAATTTTAATATGTTTTGTTATTTTTCTATGTTGTTTGCAAAGCATTTAAAGGTGATTGTATTTTAAATTATTATTATTAAAAAAAAGTTATTTTATTTAAATTGTTGTCTTTTCTGAACATCAAAATTGTTGAACTCATGCAGTTGTCACTCTTGAGCAATTTTTGTCTGATAACTATGAATAACTTTTTTTTCTCCTTATATTGGTTCAAACATTGTGTTTTTCATTAATTCGTACGTTATATGTTTTAAAAATTTGTAAGCATCCATTCTTTAATTGCTTTTGCGTATTGAAGATCAATACCTCTTTGATCTCATTAATGGTTATACTTGAGAGCAATGTCTTATTTTTGTAATATTTTTTCATTCTCATCAGTATTGTACAGTTTGGCACCTGTCATGTTTTACAAAGAAGTCGTCGTCATGTCTCTATATTATCTATCATATAATTGAATGTGTCTCACAGTTTAATCTTTTTTAAAAAAATATTCTTTTATTACGGGTTGTCATGAGCCATTTTTTATTTTTTAAAAAAAATAATGATGTGCCTCATTACCATTTTATCAGGCGTTGTATGTTTTTTTGATATTATTAATTCATTTGAGTAACTTAAATAACAAAATCTTTTTTTTCTTGCCCGTTTGCTAATAGCTTGTTTTCTTGTTAATTTGGTTTTATTTCTTTTTAGTTTTTTTAATAAAGCAACGGTGCAAAAAAAATATGACTGAATTTGACATTGAAAAAAAGAAGAAAGAAAATAATGAAAAGACAGCTTACTACTTTAAAGTTGAAAAGGAAGCATTTTAGTTGTTGTACTTATCTCAGCTAACGTTTTTCTTTGAAAAGAAGAAAAAGAAAGAAAAAAAACGTTTTAGCAGGCTTGATGCTGTTTTTTTTGCAACTGTTCTTACATAAAATCTATAACGACATAATGGTGTAGCAAAGGTCAAAAATATATTTTAGATGCACACATTATTTCATATTTCCACGTAAAGCATTTTTTCTCTGATGATATTTTTGAACATGCTTAATTGAATTTCTGTTGTTGTTGTTAGTTGCTTTTGTTACTATTGCTTATATTTTTTTTATTACAAAAATGAATCATCATCTTTTTTGGCTATCTTTATTTTTTGTAGTTTTTAACATTGAAGGAGCCAAAATTTTAATTTATACTCCAAATATTTCACCAAGTCATGTGGTAATGAGTGGCCGAATGGCCGACGTCTTAATTACCGCGGGGCATGACGTAGTCCTTTTTATTCCTGAATATGATCGAAGTGTAACTTTAAATGGAACAAAATTAGCAAAAGTTTGGAGGATGAATAATATCAGTGATGCATTTGAACGGGGAATGGAAGAAGTTGGTCCAACACTTTTTTCACATCCTTATGGAACACCTGCAGAAAGGATTATTTTTGAAGAAGTTGTTGGAGATATGTGTGAAGGTAAAAAATGATAACAAAGAAATTCAAAAAAAAATGGTATCCATTTTAGCAATTATGGCACGGCACAAAGAGCTTGATGTAATAAAAAATTATAATTTTGATATGGTTGTCACTGAAATGATAGATTTATGCGGGCTAGGAATTGCACATTTTCTTGGAATTAAAAATCATATTTGGCATTCAACAACTCCCTTGCATGATAATGTTGCATATAATTTGGGTGTCCCTTCACCAATAAGTTATGTTCCATCTACGGAAGAGAATCTCGTTGGAACAAAAATGACCTTTCGAGAAAGGGCTTTCAACTTTTACATGTATCTTGTTGCAATATATTTACATCATTACGGTACAAATAAGGTTTGGTTTTACCCTTAATTTTTGATGCCCCCTTTTTTATTGCTGCCGCAAAAAAGCAATAATGTTTTTTTTGTAGGCAACGGCTGCAATTCAAAAAGTTGCTGGGCCCTCATTTCCAAATGTTCGACAAATTGCATCTGAATCAACTGTTGCCTTTATAAATAGTGATGAATTCTTAGACATTCCAAGACCAATCTTGCATAAAACAATTTATATTGGCGGTTTAGGAATTGGTGAAACAAAGCCTGTCGAAGAAGAAGTACGAAATAAATAAAATTAACAAAAGTTTAAATTTTCTGATTTTCCTTTTTTTTAGCCGTTTAATTCATTTTTAATGGAAAACAAAAAAGGAATTGTCGTATTTTCATTGGGAACTATTGCTCCTACAGCTTTGATCGATGATGCAACAAAAGAAAATTTGATAAAGATTTTTTCTGAATTCAAAGATTACAATTTTATTGTTAAAGTTGATAAGGATGAAGAAGTGTTGGTTAAATTAGCAGCAGAAATCCCAAATATAATGACAACATCATGGATGCCACAATCTGATATCTTAGGTAATCAATTTCAACAATGAATTTCTTTATATTATATTTATTACAGGAAGTGGTCGGGTAAAACTTTTTATCATGCATGGAGGTTTTAATGGTTTATTGGAAGCTGCAATTTATGGCGTGCCTGTCATTGTTATTCCATTGTATGCAGATCAATACCGTAATGCTAAAACAGCTGAATATCGTGGATTCGGGGTTGTGGTTGAAAAGCTGCATCTTGGAGGTTCAGCTCTTAAAGATGCTATTAACAAAATTCTATCAGTTCCAAGTTATACGGTAAAAGCAAAACGCATATCAAGTTTAATCCGTTCAAAACCCTTCAAACCAGAAGAAACTTTTGTGAAATGGATTAATTTTATTTCAATTAATGGTTTATTACCCGAATTAATTCCTGAGGGAGCAAGAATGGGAATAATTGAATATTTTTGCCTTGATGTTATTGTTGTGACATTTTCAGTTCCTATTTTCATAATATTTTTGGTCGTCTATATCATAAGACAAATTTATTACTCATTTATCCATACGAAATTGAAATCCGAGTAAATAACATGATGACAAAAATCTTTCTCTATTTTTTTCTTCTTCTTTTATTATTATTTTTCGTTAAAACAATATAAACAAAAATATTTTAAACTCTCTGAGTGCTGCCAAACAAGCAAAAGCAAAGCAAAAAATATATAAAATGGAGAAAATAAAGCAAAGAAAAATAACAATGCAAATTATAAAAACATTTTCTCTTTTTCCTTCTATATTTTTGAGGCATCAATGCCATCATCAAAGCTAACACAGTATCGCTTTTGCATTTTTTATAAAAAAACAAACATTGCCTTGTTTTTTTCAACTTAAATTACGAAATCACGTCAAAAAAAGTATTTCACGAAAAATAGATTTGAATTTTAAAAAATAACATTTTTACAACATTTTTGTTTTTGCACGTACTAAAAATATCTTAAATTTTTTAAATGAACTTTTAAATTCAAAAAAAAACATTATTATTTTTATAAATTTAAATCAAAAAACAAAAAAATTAACGATTATTAAAGTATTTCAAAAGAAAGCGAGATCAATTTGATTATCGTGAAATAAAAAGACAAAAAAATTTATACAATAGAAGGAGTACCTTTTTTACAGCTAGAAATATTCGACAATTACAAACGATACTCATAGGTTCGAACATTTGTGAGATCATAAGTTGCTTGTTCGATTTCATTACAACATAATTGACTTGTTATATCAGGGGTACATTGTCCAGTACAACATAAACGAACAATATTTTCATGAAGATTTACAGCTTTTTTACCATTAATATCGACTATAAAATTATGGTAAAAGATTGAGAAAATAAAGCGCTTTCAAAGACTTACCAAAAACATCATTTGATGTGAAACATGGATATTTGTATCCTGTTGGAGTGCAAGCTTCACGAAGTGTATCAAAAAGTTTTGGTCCACATCTTACTGTAGAACTTTCAACTTTAATATTGAATAAAACGAATACTGTAATAATTGTTAAAACTATTACCTTCATAATTATTGTTACTTTTATTAATATTATTATTTAAAGTATGTCTTTGGGAATATATTTAAAGGTGTAATGAATAATATTAATAATTTCCCTGAGTTTATTTTCAGATGACCTAAAGGGAGGTACCAAGAATACTACATGCGCGGTCAATACATTTTTTTGAGGGCGGTCCAAACAATATAAATCATATTTAGAACGTATAACATGCTTGCTTTCACGTTACTTTTTTTCTACTCTTCAGGGGTCCACCCCATTTTGCAGCTGTTTGTTGTTTGTGTGTGTGTATTGCACTACTTTTTTTTCTTTTTCTGTCCTCATTGAACGCCGATAATTATTAAAAACAAGGGGGGGGGGGTTGCTTAAAGTAAGAATAAGGTTGGATAAAAAAGATTTATATGAACAAGAGGGCCACCAACGATGAAGAAGAAAATATTAAAAGAGGTTGTGCTTTGATAAAATGAAAAGCAACAACAAAAGCTCAATTGTGTTGAACTGGAAGAAAGCAAAAAAAAGTTTAATTTTGGCATGTTTCCTAAAGTTAAATGCAAAAAGAAATTTGTTTGCCTTCACAATAATAAAAAAAATAGGAAAAAAGCAAAAACAACAAAAACCGGCAAAACAAAAATGCGAGAAACAAGTTTGAAACAAATAATATTTTTTTGATTGACATTTGTTTTTTTTTGTGTGCAAAAAATGTGACGATTAATACTACGGCAAAATATTTCATGATTACTTGACTTGACACCGATGTATGTTCTTTAAAATCTTTGATAATTAAATTTCAATGCAAAAAAAAATTAAAAAAGGAAAAACGATTTGCAAATATTTTTTTGCGGTCACAACCTGCAATTCTATCTCAATCCTTTCGTTGGATTAATGACCAAAAATGTGTACAAAAATCGGGTGTTCTTTTTTTAATCAACTTTTGAATAACATGGATAAGAAAAGAAAATTTTTTTAAAAAAATTTAAAAATGACCTAGAATAAAGACATAAGAAATGAAATAAAAAAACGCTTTTGATGATTGTCTTTTTTGGTAAAAATTTCGGATTTTTCATATTGAAAATAGTCTTTTTTTAAAAACTAAAATTTAAAAATATTCAGTGAATTCTTTTTCTCGACCAGTTGAAATAATTCTTTTTTTGAAATAAACATCCAAAAATAAAAACTGGATGAATGATTTAAATTGCATTATAAACTTTTACTGAATGCCATTTTAAATTAACCTGTGATGCTGCAATTCAAGATTTTTGTCATCCTTTTTTTAAGGAAGGATTTGACATTAAAAGAGGCTGCTGTTTCGTAAATTGGTACTTTCTTTTTTTCTCCTTCTTTGGTGGTTCTGACGATCGACTAAAATCGGATAAATTTAAGTATAAAAAAGGCGGCAGTTAAAAAATTGGATCACAGTTTTAATTTCTTTAAAGATAATCAATTTTTAGGTTGAAAAAACATTTAAAATTTAATTCTTTTTTGACTATAGGGTTTAAAGTTTTGCGTGATTTCACTTTCAAATTTGCTGTTTAAACTTGCTCTTTTTTTAAAACTTTTTTAAATTTTGTAATTTTTTAGATGAGTTTTAAACATGGACTTCCAACATCGATATGTTTCATTGCCTTTCTCTTTTTAAGTAGGTTTTTTTTCTATCATCCAGTTTAAACAGTTTAAAATTTAAGATATTACATATGCAACAGAAATATATTCAAGTGAGGACCAGTTGCCTTTAACAGATGACTACAAATTTCATCGTAGACCTGCTCATGGAATATCAGATCCTGGTTCACCATGGATTACGGGCCCAAAAAATAAGAAATATCAATTTCATGTTGGCAGACAGTCGTGGTTAGCAGCTCGGGAACATTGTCTCGGACAAAACAGTGATTTAGTTACAATTTCTTCTCAAGAAGAATTGGTTGGTATATTGTAACTATTTCTGGTTTTAATTTCTTGCTTTTAGGAATGGATTCTTGGGCACTACAGTCCACAATTCCCTAATCTTAAAGATCGTCTTGTTCAAATTGGTCTTCTTATTGATATGAATTATGGCACTCGTGAATGGCGTTGGGTAAATAAAACTCCACTAAATCATGATATCCTTTCATGGGTTACCGGTGAACCTTTTGATCATGCAGATGGACGTGAACGTTGTGCCATTCTTCGTGTGAATGAAAAAAGTATTGATGACGTTGATTGTGATTTACCAGGCTCCATGACAATGATGTACCGATTTGTCTGTGAAAGAACTCATGAAGAACATGTTAAGGTAAAAAAAGATTCAAAAGGGAAAACTATATTAGTTTCAATGTTTCATTCATTTTTAGCATGAAGAAGTAAATAATCCACTTTGGAAAAAATTGCAAGATATTTTGGACTTCTTTGGCATCAGTGGTGGACAAGAAGAAAGCAGCGGTGAAAAGAATGCAACCCAAACCGGAGAGAATGAAGAAGATTATTGGGAAATGTCAAAGAAGAATGCAACAACACCATCGAACATGGAAGTAAACAAAATTGAAAAAGAAGAAGAAGTCATTGCCTCAAGCACAGTTTCACAAGCGTCACAAAACGAAGACATTGAAGGATCAGGTGTTGGTGCTGAAACTGAAGAAGTTAAAGCGCCTTCTGCATCTTCAGTTGCTCCACCACAAGCACAAGGAGCAAAAACTCTTGATAAAGCATTAATCTCGGATGAATTACTTTTAAATGAAAATCTTGCAAAAATTGATGAAAAATCAGGGGAAATTAAAGCCACAACTTCCACCGGAGATATCCTTCTTGAAACTGCATCCATTGAAACTACCCGAACGACAAAAGCTGATCCCTTGGAAAAAATTTCATCAAATAAAGATAGAACTCATCTTGAAAATGAGTATGTTGATGTACTTGAAAGAAATATGGAAAAATTAGAAAAGATTGTTAGTGCCGTTGAGAAAATGATTGATCCTATGGAAGAAGAATTCCGTGAAGCAACCGCAAGACCAAAAATCGTCAAAGATGGAATTGTTAAGAAGGAAAATAAGCATAAACAGGTGGGATTTATGAATTCAGATGAATTCTTACCTCCCATGTTTGGTGATTATCAGCCAAGATTTGAGCCTGCCCCGCGGCATAATAATTTTCATCATCAATTTAATCATGATGATATTCCACCATTTGGTGGTGCAATGTTTGGAATGTTTAATAATTTGTTAAATCATATGGGTTTTATGGGTGCTCGTTAATAATAATAAATGTATTTATAAACATTAATTTTATTTTTGTCTAATGTTCTTTTAATTTTTGTGTTTAATTTCTAATTGCTTCTTTGTCAATATTAATAAAATTGCTATGGGTATCTTTTAACGGTTGGAAATTTTGAAGCTTTAATTTTTCATTTGTTTTTGCTTTATACTTTTATCCCCAATTTCCATATTTAAAAAAAGAATTTGAAAAACAAAAAATATTTTCAGGAAGAATTAAAGCCACCAACACAAAATACCTTAACAGGCAATGAAACTATTAGCGACGGACTTACTTTAAATACAACAAGTAAGTCAATTTTGACCTTTAATTTATGCGCATGAGCTACAAGAAAAGCAAGCTAAAATAAAGTTCAAACTTTGTTTATAGGCACTGAAGATGACAATGATACGGTAGATGCAATGGAAAATGACTTTGATGAAGCAGAACATGAAGCACAAGAGCATCCAAATATTAATAGCGGAGATTTAGTTGTTACTCCAGAGCATAAAGAAAACATTGAATTATGTGAAAATGAAAATGAAGAGACAAATGAGGAAGAAAAACGAAGCGAAAAAATTGAAAAATTTCTCAAAACTTTGCATCGATTCTTGAATCGTTCTTCAGCTAAAGATCTCAAAGAACTCGTCGAAGAAAGCAAACAAAATGGCACTTCCCTCTTGGAACGCTTGAATCAATCCATTTCAAAAGCTACAGAAAAACAAATTGAAAAGATGGAAAAAATACAAAAAACTTTAAATGAATCATCTGTCATATCCAATGCCGAAAAAGATGGTGAGAAAAATCTTGAAAATAGCCGTGAGAATGATATTTCAAAAATTTCTGTTGTTATTCCCAGTGACGATGATAAAGGTCATAACAAAGTACAATTGTCATCCGGGGAAAATAACAATATTGAAAAAAATATTGCTGAAAGCACAACTGTTATTACACCATCAATGTCAACAACGTTCTCATCCACGACACCTGAGAAGACCACCACCAATGAAATTGAAAAAACTTCTATTATTTCTTTGGCAGAAGCAGATACGACAAAAAATAATGAAATTCCCTCAGGTAACAAGGACGAAATGAGTGAAAAAAATAAAAATGCCTTAAACGATGGTGGGAAAAACGAGAAAAACAACGACACTTTGGCAGCAGACTTAAAGCAAGGTTCAACAACAAAATCTGCAGAGAAAATTGAAGGTAAATTGCAGAAAAAAATATAGAGGGGGCAATTAAAATGTTTTTTAAATAAGCGGTTTTTAGCAAATCCCGCTGAAATTGAAGCCGAAAAGAAAAAAGATGAGGAAGAAGAAAAAAGTCATGAAGTAACACTAACAATTCATCTTCCAAAAGAAAAAATTGAAAGCGAATCTGCCATGAATAATGACGTCGAAGAAAAGAAAAATAATAAAAGTTTGGAAGAGCAAAAAGTTGTTGCAACCAACAAAATTGAAACATCTGAAGAGAATGGAGAAGCGGAAGAGAAAAGCAATGAAATTCAAGATGTAAAAATTGAATCCAAATCCCGTGCTGATAGACTTTCATCAAAGGTTTTCTTTACATTCTTAAACTTAAACAACATCAGTCCTATTTTTAGAATGATACAAGTGTATTCCCAACACCACGTTTTGATTTATTAAAACCAGAAGAACTCAAAAAAATCCCTGATGACATCAATAAGGCACTTGAAAAGGAAGCAAAAAAGATTAGCAAAATTTATGATGATTTTAATAAACGCATTGACACTGCAGCACTGATTAAACGAATTGAAGAAAGTGAAAAGCAACGACTTCAAGCCCTTAAACCCCTTCCAGTTTTTACATCCCCGCCAGCTGTAAAAGTGACCCTTGCCCCAAGTCATGATGAAGCAGAAAGAAAAGCAATGCGTGAACTTGAAAAACTTTTTGAAGATTTGGGAAAGAACTTCCAACAAATTGTTCAAGGTTAAATTGCAACTGAAAATTTCTCCGAATCAAATTTAAGCATTCCAATGTATTTATTGTATTTTTTAAAGCTCATCTATTAAATTTTGGTAAATAAATATTTTTAAATAAATAGTAATCAAATATGTACACACACAAAAAATTAAATATAAAAATTAAAAGAAAGCACTAGAAATCTTTGGAATGGTTCGTTCAATTACACTTTTACTTCTTAATAATCCATAACTACATAGTCCACCAACCACAGCAACAGGAAAAGAAGCAGATGCAACACCAGCAGCTAATCCAACTCCAACAGAAGTAATAATTGTTGCTTGATGACTTTCACGACTTCCATATCGACATTCTTTAACAAAATGTTCACAATTATTATAAATAATATTGTATCCACTTGAACCAAGACGATATATTGCACGTTCATATATGACATTAGGTGGGAATGGAGTTTGTCGAGAATCGAGAGAATTGTTTATACGACATTGGCAACCAGCAGATATCTGAGACACTGGATCACTTCTTACATGTGCGCTACTACCACGGAATGTTAATTTTGATCGAATTTCTGTTTTATTTTCTATTCCAAAATCACTTGTTTCAGTTGAAAGATGTACAGCAAAATGATCATTTTGAATTTCACCGATATAAATTGCCCAGTGCTAAAATATAAATAAGATTAAATTCAACACAATAACTTTGATAAGATAACAATTACCGTATAAGCTATTCTTGTTCCAATCATTCGACGAAATTCTATAAGATCACCAAGTTCAAGATGTTGTAAAAGTTCATTTGCCGCCATCCAAGAAGTTTGTAGCACCCCTGGTTCCATTATTTGTACTTTTTTTTGAGATGTACAGAGAATAAAACAGAAAATACACTAAAACAATGAACTTTTCATGAGGAATTTACGCGGGATTTTTTTTAACATTAACAATGGAAAAAAAGTTCAGTTTTTTTGCAGATAGAAAAAAAACCAGGCGACTCTTTTTGAGCAATGTGCACGCAAATTTTTGCATTCTTTTTGTGTTCTTGTTTTTTCCCTGTTTTTTTTCTTGTTATTTTGCTTCTTGTTTTCTTCTTTAGTGAGTTTTCCTTTTTTGGCTGGCATTTACACTTGTAGGAAAAAAATGAATCCCTTTTGAATTTAAAAAAAGAACAAAATTTATTTTGAAAAACATCTTTATCACGCAAAAATGCTTTATTTTTAGAAGAAAAAAAATAAAAAAGGACTACAAAATTTTATTATTTATTATTATTATTGTTTTCTTGTGGCTCATTTGAATTAATAACTTTTGCACTTTCTTCTTCAAGGGATCTGATCTTTAATTTGAGTTGATCGATAGTAAGTCGAAGTTCATCAATTGCTTTTGTCTGAAAAAAATATACATGAATCATATTTGTTTTTAAAAATTTTAGTACTACGAAATAATGAGGAAAAAAGTGTTGTTTTTTTCCTTTTTTTTACCTGCATGATGATGTGATTTTTTGCAAGAAGAAGAGTGGCTATTTTTGACAGCTTTCTCACCGTTGTTCCATGCGCATACGGAATTACACTTCTTAATTCATCTAAAGCTCCATTGCTAAAAAAGGAAAATAAAAAAGGGGGAAATTATGATAGGATAAAAATTACAGATCATGCATTCTACATCGTTCACGATAATTTATTGTCATTCGAAGATTTGAATCCATTGTTGTTTCAGATGAATTGGAAGAAATTTTTCGCATACTTTTTTTCTTCTAAAACTACAACAATAAAAATATTATAAAAAATCTTTGAAAAAGAAACTGTGCCATTCATTCTTTTTTTTGTTTTTAAAAATGGGATATTTGCCTTTTTCGGGTAAAGTATAAAGGGAAAAGTTATCAATCATGGTTAGTTCAAATATGAAGTGACAATAAAAGCAAAGTCATGACACTTTTTTTTGTCCGAAAAGCTTGAAAAAAGCGTTCGCAGCTTTGAAAGCGATTGTTTTAAAGTGCCAGATGTAAAATAATAAAAATATCCAACAAGTGCCAAAGTTAGGGAAGCGCGATTTACAAAAAAGGATTGAAAGAAAAACAATATTCATAAGCCACATCTGCATTTATTAGCATTGCAAAATGACTAAATTGGGAAGGAAGAAAAATGCTTCAAATTATGGGTTTCATAATACGAAAAGAATTAATTGTTTATTTTTAATAAATTTATTTATAAAAAAGCATAAATTAATTCAAAAATTAAAGCAAAACATATATTAAAGCACCCTTAATTGTTTGAGAGATATGGCAATGATTATGACACATATTTTTGTCGCTCAAGTTTTATTCTTCATTTTAAGATGGAGACTTTGGTTCATCAAAATCGCCTCGAAGCCATTGATCGAAGAAATCATTATCTGAAATTGGTTTGCCTAAAACTTTCATCATGAGATCAAAAGCGTGAGAAACAAAAAAGATGACATACTTGAAGAAGCATCCAATGAAGGTTTTGGATCAGCTGGTGCAACAGTCATTCGTGGTTTAGGCTTTTTTAAAGCTGGTTCATCATTTTTATTGAAAACTGAAGTTTTGCCATGATCAACGCCAAGCTTTCGTTTTCGAGATTCATCTTTTTTTGGAATTGCAGATGAAACAGATGAACTTCTTTTTCTAGGTTCACCATCCTTCTTCTTTGAAGATTTTTTTTCTTTCATTGGTCCAACGCTTTCGGAACGTCTTTTTGATGCCTTTTTATGCTTTTGAAGTTCTTTTTCTGCTTTCTTGTCGGCTTCATCCTTGAAATAGTTGTCCCACATTGGAGAATTCAATTCATCCAAGGAAATAAATGGCTTACTAAAATTATGAAATAAAAATAAAAGAAGTTTCAAGATATTCGATAGAAATCATAGATTAATTTAATAAAACACAAAAAAAACTAACATGGGCTTAAAATGTTGTCCTGGAGGAATCATCATAACTTCCCGATAGAGTATCCTTAAAATTAATTGATTTTAAACATTTTTCTTTTGTTATTCATAAATCTTACCATTTGTAATGTTCGAAGGGGGACACAAAAACAACACAACGATTACTCGGGCGTTTTCTAAAGATAATATTAAAAATTTATTCAGATAATTAAAACATTCTTACATGTCTTCTTTCAAAAGCAAAAGGATGTGTTCAATTTGAGCACCGGAAAGCATGGTAGAAAATGATTTATTTTACCGCCTGAAAAAAGAACAACGAAAATCAAAAATGCTATGGCTAAGAATGAAACAGTAAAAAAAGGCAGCAAAAGCAAATGATGCTTTTTTTCAACATTGCTCAATCAAGTGGTCAAAAAAACCAAAAAAATCAAAAAACCTTTTTTTTTTGTTTTCTTCCATGAAGATCGTGTATATAAAGATGAAAGCATGAGTCATGAGTAAATTGTGAAATTTTTTTTGGCACATTACAAAATTGTTTTAATATGTTTATATATTTTAATATCTAATTTTACTTAGGTATTATCTTTAAATTTATCCACAATACTTGATCCACAATTTATAATTAAATAACCTGGATTCTTCTTGTTACCCTTTGAAATTTGTCCAATTGTGGCAGTGTCTCCTTTTTTGTAGATAAAAATCGTGAATTATTTTTTTTAATAACTCACTTATATTGTTAAAAACACATCAAAAATGAGAAATAAAAATTTGATAGCATAATGCAAAAAAGTGTAAAAAAGGATTACTGTAATTACAATATACAAACAACAAGACAATGAATTTGGTGAATATTTTGTATAAATTTGATGGTTTTAATGAATTTTCTATTTTTCTAAAATAGGTTAGCTTTCATGCTTTTGTCGTAAAAGTTTTTTGCACTTTTACATAACCATTTCAGCCAAAATGGTTTTGATTTATTTCAAAAACTTTTTACCTTTTTAGTCAAAAATCTTTTTTAATTTCTTGGTGCGATATTATGTAATATTTTTACGCAATATAATTTTAATTAAACCAAAAGTAGATTTAAAAGTTTAGTCATGAATTAGACAAGGACATGAGATGGCATTTTTTTTCAATCTCTGTGGAGTGCTGCCATATTTTTTTACCCTTCTAAAATGTACAAAAGCAAAAATAATCAGCTTTGTTGTCGTTGACGACGGATAAAAAAAGACATACAATCAGAAAATGTGATGAATTCATTGAAAATGAAATAAAAAGTCATCAGTCGATTCGTCTTTTTTATTTCATAAAAATTATTTTATTCTTTTTCTGTGTGTATGTGTTTGTGGTGGATGTGTCATAAAATGAAAATGCTGTTTTATACAGCTTTTATAATAGCAATTTTTGTGGTGATCACTGCAGATGATATCAAACGAAATAAACGCCAAGATCAGTCATCATCAACTCCTGTCTATACGGTAACTACAGTATCACCCGGGATATCTACTTCTAATGCATCCGAAAGTTACACTGGATCAAATTTTACATCTTCACAAAATGATTTAACAGCAGATGAAAATGGAAAATTCTTGGTTAAAATTGGTCATATCGGTGCAATGGGAATTTTACCAAATGATGAAAAAATTTTGAATATTAGCCGGTTGGAGCTTATTGAAGAAGGTTTATTGGGAAAGGATTTTGATTTTCAGTGAGTTATTCTTTCAATTTGATATTTTTAAAAATGAAAATTTTTAGAATTATTTCCTCAGCTGGATGTGGTGAATCATTTGAAGGCGTTGCAGTTGCAGCCCAAATGTATCATATTGATCAAGTTCGAGCTTTTATTGGTCCTTACTGTAATGCTGGTAAAATCGTTACTTTTTTAACAGGAGGTTTTTTATTTTTAACAATTATAGAATTGGATGCTGTTGCAAAAATGGGTTCATTTTGGAATATTCCAGTTATCTCTTACATGGCAACAACGACAGCACTTGCAGATCGAACAATTTACAAAACACTTGCTCGAATTTCTTCAAAAAATACAAATTCAATTGCAAAAGCTGTTGTAAAGTTACTCGAACATTACGGTTGGAAACGTGTATGAAAAAGAATACAAAAAAAATTAATCTTCTTTACTTTTTTTCTTCTTTTTTTAATTTTCTAGATTGCTGTGGTCACCAATACAGGAGCAGTTGCATATGAACGTGTACAAAGCTTTGAAGAAGAATTTCGAAAATCTGGTATTTCTGTTGCTTCAAAGATAATGTTTGATGAGGGCTGGAATGCAACAGATATTATCAAAAGTGGCTTATTAAATGATATCGAAAATAATGCAAGAAGTAAAAAATTAGAAGAAATAAGTCAAACTTTAGCAATTAATTTCAGTTGTAATTTGCATATTTTCTGCAACTCGAGAATTAACAAGAGAATTAATGCAAGCAGTTTTTACACAAAATTTGAATAATCCAGAATATGCATTTATTTTGCCATGGCTTCAAGCCGGACCTAAAGATACTTCACCCTGGATTGGAGTGAGTGGTGAAACCCTGCAACAAGTTAAAGATCATTATGCAAATGCAATCATTGTAAGATTCAAAATATTCTTACGAAAGATTTTCTAATACTGTATTTAAGGTTGATGATGTAAATGGTTTTGATAATACTCTTGTTGATAATTTTTTAAAACGAGTTGAAAAATACGGTATAACAAAAGAGAATATTGATGTGGTACGTTTCTGTGATCTTAAATCCTTTTTTAAAAGGTTCATTTTTAGGGGAGCATCTTCAGTTACATTCATCTCTATGATTCATTAAAACTTTATGCATTAGCGGCTGTAAATGCTTATCAAAAATCTGGAAATAATATTTCAATAATTACAAATGGACGTGCAGTTTGGAATAATATGCGACGACTCAGCTTTGAAGGTTATTATTATTTTTTAGAACTCAGTTTCCCAAAAACTTTGTTTCTTGAAAAATGAGTCTTTTTTGTATAAATTGAACATTCAGGAATAGGAAATTCTACAGGTACCGCAGGTTATGTTGTTATGGATGATTTGGCTGATCGAGCTCCACAATTTGCTGCATTTTTTATATCAGCTGAACGTGAAAAGGTCATGAAAATGGTTAATATGGAATCAATTCCAATTCAAAATTGTAACAGTACTATCTCAAAAAATGGTTGTTTTGATTTGGTTTGTCTTTTATTTGGACATAATCCTAAATAAGCTTTTTTCATTTAGAAATTGACGGATGTTATTACTGGTTTTTGGCCAAGTGGAAATGGCAACATGCCACCAGATGAACCGATTTGTGGTTTCAAAGGACAAAAATGCTCTTATATGGTTGAAATTGCAATTGGGAGTACAATTTTAGGATTAATTATTTTGACGATATCTACATGTTTTTTGTATCGCTACTGGTAAGATTAAAACTGCAAAAAAGAGTACATCTTTTTTTTAATAATATTATAGTCAATCACGTGCATTGGATAAAATGCCATGGAGAGTTTTTCATGAAGATTTGCGTATGATTGATGATGAACAAGCTCGTTCTTTGGTATGTCCCCGTTTAAGTCCCCTTTTAATTCCTTGTTTTCTTCTTTTTTCTTGGTACATATATATTTCTTTTATATATTAAAATAAGGAAGTACTTATTAGATTTCTTTGGGAAGTGCAAATACGAAACTTAGTAATATGAGCACAGGAGCAAAAAAGCATGTTATTATTGGAGTAAATACACATGCAACATATCATCGATATGCACAAAAACGTTCAATTAAATTCGTGAAATCTGATTTAATTTTGCTTACCCAGGTATTCAGTTAAAAACATATTTGTGCAAAAAAACCAAAACTTTGCTAATTTTAATAGATGAAACAAGCAATTCATGACAATATTAATCCATTTTTGGGTATTGCATTTAATGAAAAAGAAGAAATGCTTGTTTTATGGAAATTTTGTTCCCGTGGTACTGTACAAGATTTAATATATAATAAAAATATGACTCTTGATGAAAAGTTTCATGCTGCTTTTGTCAGAGATATCACACTAGTAAGTTATATATTTCAAATTTGACTTAAAAATATTAAATTGCAACATATCAAAAATATGTAGGGTTTGGAATATTTGCATTTATCCCAAATTGGATATCATGGTTCATTATCTCCATGGGCATGCGTAATTGACAGAAATTGGAGTGTCAGATTAACAGATTACGGCATTTCAAATGCACTTGAACGTTGGGAAAAAGAAGGAGCTATAAATATTGAAGTTGCGCAAACAGATGACGACAAATCTCAAGCTGCACAACGAACATGTAAATTTTAAAGCATTTTTTAATTGCATTTTTTTTGAAAGAAAAATAACATTTTGTAGCGGCACTTTATTTTGCACCCGAATTTTTAAAGAATCGAGAACAAAATAAACGACGAAGAATGGATCAAACTTGGGTTGCACAAAGTAAATCGCGTCGACAAGCCGCAGATATTTATGCATTTGGAATGGTTATGTATGAAATTCTCTTTCGATCTTTGCCATTTGCAGATGGTACTGATATATCGTCAGTAGCTCAAACAATCTTAGAAACAGGAAGACCCATTCGACCACAAATTCAAGATTCAAGTAAAGTGCATCCGGATATTTATGCACTTTTAACAGATTGCTGGAGTGAAAATCCTGAAATTCGACCAAGTATCAGAAGAGTCCGTTTGAATACAGAAATGGCATTAAAAACGTAATGCATCTTTATGAAAAAGCTTTTAAAAAATGCAATTAAATTTCTTTCAGTAAGGGTTCACTTGTTGATCAAATGATGAGAGTGATGGAAACGTATGCAAATAACTTGGAAAAATTGGTTAAAGAAAGAACAAGCATGTTGGAAGAAGCAAATCTCAAAGCTGAACGATTACTCAATCAACTTCTTCCAAAATATGTTGCAAATGAATTAAAATTGGGAAGACCAGTTGCGCCAAGACTTTTTTCATCTGCTACCGTACTCTTCTCTGATATTGTTGGGTTTACCAAACTTTGTTCCACTTCTTCCCCCCTTGAAGTTGTCAATATGCTTAATGGAATTTATACTGGCTTTGATGAAAGGATTCAAAAGCATGGAGCTTACAAAGTAATTTATCAAATATAATTATTTCTGCAAAAAAAAGTTTTTATTTTATTTTTAGGTTGAAACAATTGGTGACGCTTACATGGTTGTTTCGGGTATCCCAGAAGAGAATGGCACAAACCATGTAAAGTGCATTGCAAATATATCTCTTGAGATGCGCTCAGTATGTTTCATATATTTTTTTAAAAGAAAATTATTATAGTGACGCCATTATTGCGACATCCGTTTCTCTTTCTTTTTTTCAGTTTTTACTTGATTACGAAGTTCCTCATCGTAAACGTGAAAGAATCAAATGTCGTTGGGGTTTTCATACTGGTCCAGTTGCAGCTGGAGTTGTTGGGCTTACAGCTCCACGCTATTGTCTTTTTGGGGATACGGTAATTTTACAAGTCACTCAAATTTATGTAAATTAAGCAAAATATATTTTAAGGTCAATACTTCATCTAGAATGGAAAGCACAGGTTTACCAGAAATGATACAAATTTCTCAAGCATCATATGATCTTATCCAAACAAAGCATCCATTTTTCCGGTGTACAAAACGTGGTGAAGTAGACATTAAGGCAAGGAAAAAAAGGAGATTATATGAATTTATTGTTTACGGAAATGATAAATAATAATTTGTTCTGTTATTTTTTAGGGAAAAGGATTGTGTACAACGTATTGGTTAGATGCAAAAGAAAATGTCGAAGATTCAAATCAGCAACAACTTAAAAATTTTGATAAAATGTTTTGATTATTAAAAAACAAACTTTTTGTTATTTATTAATTTTTTCTTTATTTCTGTTTTTTTTTGATGATGAAACAATTTTGTCTTCTTTTCTTTTTGTTATTGATATTTAAACTTTCTTTTTTTTCTGTGTGATTATAAGAAGCAAAGGCTAATTGAGTTTTAAGTACAATTTTATTTTTCACATTTATTAAAAAACACACGGCATTGTCGTAAGCTATTAGTAATAATCCTGACATTAAAGAAAAAAAGTGTTAAAAGAAAAGAGAAAAAAGTAAACATTTTTAAATTAAAATGGCAATAATAATAATAATTTGTTAATTGTATTAAAGTATAAACATGAGAAATTAATATATAAAAAAGAGAGACCAATCTTTGGATGACCAAATATAAAAAAAATCTTGTTCCGGAAAATGAGAGAGGAGTCAACGATCATGTTCAATGTTGCATTAAGATTTGTTCTCTTCGTTCTTTTTACAATTATGTTGGTTTTTGCTGCTGCTGCGAAAAGTTTCTCTTTTATAAAAATGAAGTTTACCGGAAGCAACAACAATAGTAGCTTAAAGTTAGCAAAAAAAAGAATTTCTGATTCTTCTTCTTCTTCTGGTTCGCCTACTACTACTACTACTGAACTATTCCTAAATAATTATTCGATCTTTCATTCTCAGCTGTTTCATGTGTGCCTATTTTTGGAGAAGATACAAAAAATACATATATATATTTTTTTCTTTTTAAAACCCAAAACTTATAGCATCATTTTTCATCATAACTTTGTTGTCTGAAATAGCTATTTTAAGGCTGCTGCTGCAAAAAAATAAATTTTGTAAATATGATCTGATTTCGTATTTTTGTTGTGTTGCTTTGGGACTAACTTAAATATAGCTTTACAAAACTTCAAATATATATATTTATTTATTATATTTCAGCATTAATGGTAGAGTTTTAAAAAAGAAAATAGTTATGTGAAAATTTTTGTGAACGAACTTTATGCATAATGACGCGCTTTCTTTTCTTCTCCCTTTTTTTTTGGCACATGGTAGAATTTTTTAATGCCACGAGAGAAAGAGAGAAACAATGCCTGAAATCTGCATTGTAAAAATTCAAGTAAGCGTGGAAAATAACACTTGAAACCGGTAAAAAATGTGAAATCTCTCTTTTTTTTGTGTATTAGTAGGTGGTTCTAAAATGAACTTTGCAAACTCTCAGCTGTGAAATGTGTTGAAACTTTTAATTTTTTTTTTGAAAAAAAAGGCTGCTTTTCATTTTTTTCTTCTTCAAAATTGTCTTCTGTTTCCTTTTGGTAGAATAGAAAAAAAAAGTGAGAAGAACAAATTCCTCTCTGTTTTTCTTTCGCTTGCTTCATATCTTATGTTTCTTGCATAAAAATGCTGAAACTTAAACTAGACAAGCAATTATCAATGCTTTATTTTTCTTCATCTTTTAAATTGCTTTTTTATCAAAACAAGGTCAAAAACTAATTTTTGAGGAATTTTCTTTAAGCAAGCCTCTTTCTAAAAATCAAAATTCATTTTTGTGCTTTTTTATTCTGTTGATTGTTTTTTTCACGTGCTTCTTGTTTTTGTTTCATACATTTTTAAATGTGTCTTTTAATACAAAAACTTTTTATCCCATCGCCCCCTCATATTTTTTCCTTTTTTTCGACTTAAGGTCTCGACATTTTAGGCTTCAAAAAATTTTTCTATTTTGTAAAAATTAATTCTACCTGTACTTTATTATTATTAGGTTCTACGTATATATGCTTTTCAAAGGTGGTGCATTTTGTTATATTTTGCTTTTTATTACGTGATTTTCTTTTCTTTCTAGTATCTTACGTTTTTTTTTCATTCAGAAAATTTACAAAAAATTAAATTGCTTTAATGAACGGTAAATTTCCTAAGGGATTTATTTTTGAATAAAAAAGTTCAACCTCCACATTTTTTTCAATTGCTCATAACTCCGACTACGCAAATGTAAAATCTCTTGACACCGATGTCAAAGGTTTTTGAGAAACAACAATATTAGTTTTGTGTAGTTTTTATCATTGTTGAACCTGATGAATTACTGACTTCTTTTTATGATGAATTTGATGAAACTTTACCGTTAAGCTTTCTTTCTTTTTTGTTGGCATTATTATTCAGACTGTCTACGTTTAAGGGTTCACCTTATTTTCCATTCGAATATTTGGTATAACGTTTTATAGTTAAAGCTCTTTTAATTGATACCTCCTATTTCATGTTGAAATATAATTCGTAGGTACCGTATCATGTGAAGTCTCGTTGCCATAAATGGGATCGCTGATTGTTGAGATTTTAGTTTTTTTCAAGTCTCAGGAATATTCTCAAGAAAATACATTTTTTAATCCCAAAACAGTCATTTTTTCTTTTTCTTCTTCTTTATATAGACTCTTCAGTTATTAATGCTGTTATTATTACCCAATGTTTTGACAGCATCATCATCATCTGTTTCCTTGAATGAATGAAAAAGAAGAAGAAGAATGAAATGAATGTCTTTTAATAATCACTCTTTGAATTTATAATAATTATTGTAAAATTTTCAAAAAAAAACAACATTGCCATCAAGTTGTTTACTTTCTATCCATAAATTCTTTGGATGTTATGTCAGTTTTTTCTTTTTCTTCTTCTTTATAATTTAAAGTTTAAATCCATATAAAAGACCAAAGAATCGACCTAAAATTTTTTATTCTAAATCTTACTAGAAGAAGAAGTGAAGAGAAGTGATGCGGTAGATAAGAAATAAATAGATTTAGACAAAAAGAAATTTTTTAACACCCTTTTTACGTAATAGAAATTTAACACCGATTTTTCTGGGCGCCAAGTTTTTTTAGAAATCATTCAAAAAAGCAAAGCCTTTCTTTTTCTTCATGTGACTAATTGGCTTTTCCCCCCTTTAATTTTTTTCTTCTTCTTCTTCAGCATTTTATTTTCTTCCATCCTTGTTTAAACCATTGTAATCGTGCCCTTCATGAATGGAACCTTTTTTGCGGCTTCCTCGTTGCTGCATTTCCCACGTGCCATTTTATTCATATAACATGGGACCTCATTTGTCAAATACAACAACCTTGTTTTTATTCAGTTTTCTTCTTTCCCTTTATCTCATAAATTTATGTGAAACTGTGTCTACGGCTAATATTCCAGCATTTATTCCAAAAATCCGTTTTTTTCCTGCTACCATTTTTTTGGTGTTGCTTTTAACTTCCATAAGCTTTTTGCTTCTTCTTTTTTTCGAAAAATGCTAAATCGTAACATTTTGGATATATTTTTTTCTGTTTGCATAAGATTAACTTCAAATTTCACGCTGCCAAAAGTCACCATCTTTATAAAGCATTTGACACTTTTATTTGTCTAAAAATGCCATTAAACTAATTTTTTATTTCAAAGAAAGCCTTATAAGCTTAGATTAATCATCACTTTTTCTTTGCATTTTTTCTTGATTTTTTTTCCTTAAAAACAAATACAAATTAACCCATTTTTTCTGCATCTGCAACAACAGCACTTTTTTTATCCTTTTTAAATATTTAAATTGTTTCAATTTTAAAACAAGTGTTCTTCATTTTTATAGAAACCATTCGAGCAACAGCATTCTTATGAACTCCTTTTTTTGAGCTTCTTCTATTTTTTTTTATTTTTATTTTTTGAAACATTGGTGGAAGTATTTATTTTTAGTGGGGCTAATAAACTTCTGCGTTTATGCGGGGGTTAATAGAATGTTTTTATATATCTCTATTAAAAAAAGAAACATATTTAAACTTTGTTGTCACTTTTCAAACTTTAAATCTTCTTTTTTGTTTTCCCCAAAAATAAATGACGCGATTTTATCATTGGTTTTTTGTTGATGTTTTGAGATTAGCATCCTTAACAATAATATTTTTTTATTAATTTTATATGTTTTTTAGGGTTATTATTATTTGGCAAACCAAGGGTGTTTGTCATATTTGAATGTTCAGATTTAACCAAATGTCTTCATTTAGAAAACTTAAAAGATTGAGGTTTGTTTCAAAAAAATATTTTGTTTGGAATTTTTATAAATATTCAAATTTTTTTCAGTCATCATACATTGTTATTTTGCTTTGTATTAATAGCAGTGCTGCCATCCGCTGAATGCTCTTTTCGATTATGCGGGTTTAAACTTACAATGACATTACAAGCATTATGTAAAAATAAATTTTGCGGTGGTTTCGTTGTTAATACATTATCAGGACCACAACAATGTAAGTTGAATAATTTTTATGCGAATGTTAAATAATTATTCAAATTTTTTGTAGCAGCATCTGACCAAAATGAATTAGATGGAACTGAACGAAATGCAATTTTTCTTTATACTCCATCATACCAAAAGCGTTCCGGAATTGCAACAGAATGTTGTGAAAAGCGTTGCTCCTTCAGCTATCTAAAAACATATTGTTGCGCGGGTTTTGATGAAAGCAGTAATAATAAACAACAACAACAACAACAATCAACAAAAACGTCCAAAAGAGCTTCATCACCATTTTTAAATTTTGAATCATCAATTCCAATAATTGATAATCTTGATTCAAATTTTACATGAAAAATTATTTATTTATGAATATTTTTCATTTTAATTATTTATGAATTTGTTTTTATTTTTATCTCTGTTTTCTTTTTAAAAAAAGATTTCCGTGTTCATCATCTGAAATTTTTGTTTAAATCTGAATCATTTCTTCTTTTAAACCTTAACTAACAGCAGCGCACAATATATTTATTATTTATTCATTATTATCTTTTTTGAAACATAACATATTTATATTAAATTGTTAGCCTCTTTTTTTAATATTGTCAAAACCTAATATACTTTTTTTTAAATTGTTAGAAAAATATTTAAATTTTTGATGAAGATATAATATCTATAAAGATCCTCCGCGCATTCCTTTCTTTTCCATTAAAAAACCAACATACAATAATATTGCCTTGCAGTCAGTTCAAAATCAATTTTTTTACTGCTGTTTTGCACAGTAAAATTTCTCAAGTTGTTCTTCAAATTTATACTATTTTTAAATATTTAAATGTGCCAAATATCATTTTTTAATTTCTTTTTTTTCATCTTCTTCTCCTCTTTTTTTATTTTTTGTTTTCTGTAAACATGTGAAAATAATATAGTTGTGTTTTCATTCCATTGTAATCTTCTTATGGCTAAAAAATATATATATAATAGTTAAACTTTTATTTTTGCGCAATTGATTCTGATAAATAAAGCAAGGATTGTTATTCTTTACTTTTTTTATTGAAATGTGATTTTAACCAATAATATGTATATGCAAATATTTGATAAAAACAAATATACATATGACACAGAAGTTTATCTTCTTCTTCGAAACACACAAGTGCAAATAATGATAAGATTGAAAGACCCAAGAAATGGGGAAAATTGAGACCAAAATTATTGATTATGGTCATCAGTGTTTTTGTTGTAGTTAAACAAAGATGAAAAATTGTAAAATTGGTGAATCAATTTTTACAATTGATTTTTTGTTAGAAAAATTACATGCCAAAGGTGAAACAAATTGTACAATCGAAAATTTGCAAGAATTTGATGCGGAAGTTTGTTTCATATCTTTTTTTATTGTAGTCATGGTTTCCGTCTTTTTATAGCATATTTATTTTTCTAGGATATAACTGGTGGAGTTGCATTCTTTTCACAAATTTATTCTGTCAAATTCAAATGGAAAAATCCCGCATCACTTAATAGCGTCATTGTTAAAGTAAGTTTGTTTGTGTCTCTTCAACAAAAAAGTGCAACCTTTCAAATTCATACATTCTTTTGTTTTTATTTAATTTATAGGTTCCAAAGCTTCAAGGTGCTTTAACACATATTAATAATGCAATGAAAGAAAAAGCAACAAATAAAAATTTAAAAGAAAAATTTGAAGAACATTTGGAAAATTCTCATAAGGTATGTCACGCATTTTACCTTACCTTAAACAAAAAAATATATGTATTTTACTCGTAATAATTTAGATTGAAGAGGAAGTCTATACATTTTTCTCAGAAAAGGATCACTCCTTAAAATTACCAAAATTTTACTACAGTCAATCATATAGTCGATACAATAATAATGGGGTTTTAATAATAGAAGATTTTACCCCGCATTCAACTCCAATTAAAATGATTCCAGGCTTTAGTAATGACCAGGTTGAATCTGTTATTGATGAACTTGCAAAACTACAAGCGATATGCATAAAAGATAGAAGTTGGGTAGAAATTTTAGGTAAAGATATGCCAGAAAGCGACAGCCTAGATGATTTCATTCCTGTTATTAAAAAGCTTATTGAGGTAAAAAAGCTATTATTTTCTTTGACAAAAATAAAACTGTTTACGTGTGTGAATTTATTTTTAGATAGATGAAAGCAAATTTAAAGATAGCATTCCAAAATTGCTAGATTTGGCACATTGTTGCACTGATTTTTCGTTTTACAAAGAAGACAAATATGGTTTTATGCCATTTTTAGTTCATGGTGATTTGTGGTCTTCGAATGTGCTTTGGAAATTTGATGAACATAATAAAGCAACCAATGAACTAACAGCAATTATAGACTGGCAAATGTCACGACCTGGTAAAAAAATCTTCCTTGACCAATTATTAGCAAAAGAAAGGAAAAAAAATTTTTAAGGAAATCCTGGAGTTGACTTTGGTCGCTTATTAGCTGTCAACACCAGCACAGAATATCGTCGAAACAATACTGAAAGGCTTATTAAACTCTATTTGATAAAGCTTGAAGAAAATCTTGGGGAAGTGCCAGCTGTAACATTTGAACAGGTTTAAACAAAAAACTTTAAAAAGCATTAAATCATTCAAAAAATTTTTAGCTTATGGAAGCATACAATCATGCTCTTTATTTTGTTGCATATTTTGCAGCATACGGTGCACCCTCATATTATAATATGTCATCCGTTGTTGGCACACCTCCAGACGAAAAACTTCGAGAAGAATTATTACTTCGAACTCAGGGAATCATTGAAGATGCGCTTAACTTTTTTAAACAATAAATTTATTTTAACCCCCCTTTTTTGTTAAAAAACTTACACTAATAAACTTTTTTTCTTCTACATCACAAAAAAGTTATCAAAGTCATAAAAAAACTTGAGAGGACAAAGCTTTACTGGCACCGTTAAGCAACAAAAAAGAGAGAAAGAATTATACAATAATCGTATAAGAATGTTTTCTGGTAAAAAAGAAAACAGGGAAAAACTGCACTAAAAAGCATTTATCTTATCACACTTTTTCTCCTGCTGGAGAAGGGAATGATCTGATTTTTTAACGTTTTTGATATATGTTGTTCCTTCACACTATTTGCTCCAAAACTTTGAAAAAACTATAAGCTTTCAAATAGATGTAATTAAAATATTTACTTTTAACACCTCTTTTAAATAAATTTTTGTAACCTTTTTTACAATAAAAATTTTAATGATTTTCTTTTAATTTTATTCAAATAACTTTCAAATAAGTTTTAGAAAGTATCTTTTTTTTCCTTTTTCTTCTTTTTTTGGGTGAAACAATACATACATATAATTGAAAAGCCGCATCAAATGCTGCAGCCAGTGTGAGTGAAGAAAGTGTTATCAAATTTGTTTTAATATAGAAAAATAATGTTTTATGGATTCTTCTTTGAACAGCCTACGTATTTTCTATAATCAAGCAGTATTCTATCGGCGAAATCAAATTGTACGCGGAAAAAAAGAAGAAGAGAAGAATTCTTTTAATTTTTAAAATTCAGTAATATATTTTTTATTTTTTTTAGGAAAAGCAATTTATTCTTGATACAATCAATAAAGAAATTGCTGAAATCGAAAAGGAGTGTAAAAAACTTTCGGAATCTATTGTTGATTTAAACAATCAAGTTTGTTTTTGCATTTCTTTTTCATTTCTTTCATGCTTTCTAAAAAATCAACAAATCATAATTTTTTTAGCCAAGAGACTCAGTAGCAAAATTAAATCAGCATCGTCGTGATTTGGCTAATTTATATGTTAAACAACTTCTTTTAAATCAAAAAGTAATTTTTTCAAATTAAAATGAAACATTTTTTGTTTATTTTATAAGGCTTGGCTTTATTCTTCTATTTGAAGTGGTATTGTATTAATTGTATAATAATAATTTTTAGGACAGTGAAAATACAACAACAAAAAGTGCTTTGAAAGAAATGGAAGCTAAATATTCACAAATGTCATCTTTTTATTCTTCATCCCCACCATCTGATGATGATCACCAACATCACCATCATCATCAAGTTGAAGAACGTCAAGAATCCGCTTCATTTTCTTCTTCATCATCAAAAGAAACAATCTTGGAAGCTCCTTTTATTAATTCCAAATCTTCACATTCTAATTCTCATGAGCAGCTATCATATAATCCAACCGAGCATCAGCATATTGATTGGAATGTTGATCAACAACAACACCAACAACAACAGGATTCCCATCATAATAATCCAGGAAATCAATTTACACAAGTTATGTATCAACAGAAACTAATTGAAACTGTTGAAACAATGGTTGATAATGCTATTCATGAACATCACAGAGAACATCGAGTTTATTCGTCTTCTTATAACTCAGAAACAAACCATCACTCAAGCAGTTATTCGCAAAAACCATCTGAAGGATTTTATTATGGTGATAATAATGATTCTGTTAAATATATTTCACATGAGTCATATCATCATCATAATGGCGGCAATCGAAGTCCAGTTTCTCATTTTTATGAAGATAATGAAGCTGTGTTTGATGTTCATGTAAGTCCTCATCGAAGAGTTTCAAGAGACACAGAAATGGATGCTATTGTTGAACATGAAGATGAAGCACCTCCGCATATTCCAAAGTCTTCATATCCTGATATTTATTCGAAATATCCTGAAGAACATGTTTATTATGAAGAAGAAAATTTAAGTCAACAAAGTATTCCTGAAATTGTTCTTTCGACTCCACCTAATGAACCTCCTGCAGATAGTGATGAAGAAGGAGAAGAATTCGTTCATTTTGAGACCGAAAAGGATGCGAAAACAAATGATTTATTTGAAAGTACCATTACAGTTGATTATCCAATTATGACAAAAACTGAAGCAGGAACATTGACAGAAATAACTCTTGATGCAACGATTGTGTTAAGCCGAAAAAGTCTTGTAGAAGAAACAGTTCCATTGGAACCATGGGCAAGTGTACGCAGTCATACCTTTGAAGCCATTGTTGAGAAAAAACCTGAACCAGTATATGTTGAACCCGAACCTGAATCGGAATCTGAACCAGACGTGCAAGAATATGAATATGTTCAAGAACCTGAACCTCGATACTCACCAGAACCTGAACCCGAGCCGGAGCCTGAACCAGAAAGCGAATCTGAACCCGAACCTGAACCTTTACCACCAAGATCCCCATCACCTGAAGTAAAAAGAACACCACCCCCATTAAGATATCATCCACAAAGAGTTTACAATATTTATGAAGATATCGAAATTGAAACAACTGAAGAAATTATTAAATCCAGAAGTGCTAAAGGCAATGGATATGATTATTTCAAAAAAATTGAACGTGACGAAGTAAAGGAAGAAGGAATCTCAGATGGTTCAACAGTTCGAGCATCAACAGATTATGGATGGCAAATTCAATCCCCTCCTGTTGCTACAAGTCCAGTTGATAATCGAACTCCAAGTCCTGCAAGACAACTTTTTCCTTTTCGGCATATGGGATTAGATTTAAGCAAAGATAATCAATTTGTATGTGAATCGGTCTCTCGCACCCGTCCTTATTCAAGTTCAATTGATACACCACCAATTTATCAAAAATCATTTGGAGGATCCTCAAATTCTGAAGCATTCGGATTTCCCAAATCTTCTCAAAGAAAAGAAAGAAGTCCAAGTCCAACAACGGATATTCCAGACACCTTTGAACAAAGTAATAATTACCAAAGTTCAATGGATTCAAACAAATATTATCAAAAAAGCAAAAAGGTTGATTCCCCAGCTTACACACCTTTATCTCCCTTTGAAGAAGCCAGAATACTTTCACCATCTCAAAGAACTTCTTCAGAATATTCAGAAAGTCGATTTGAAAATCATCGAACATCTCAAAATAAAGCTACAGAACACCAACCAGTATATTCTAAAATTTATACAATTCCACAAAGTCATCAAAGTGATCAAGTAAATATTTCTGATTGGAATAGTTGCAACGAAAAAGAAGAAGAGCAACATCATCACCACCACCATAAACAGCCACAAGAAGTCAGACTCCCTGAGAAAATTAATCGAAGTTATGCACCTCAAAATAAGACATTACTGTTTGATGAAAATGCTGAAGTTGATAAAAATAATGAGCTCTATAAAGCTAAAGCGTTTAAAGATGAACGCCAAAAGGTTACTTCCAGTACCCGCTTTGAAGAGCATAATCAACGTATTGAAATAACAAATGTTAAAAAATCTTATGATGATTCTTCCAAACATCATCTGCATAATCATCAAAAAGAATTACAGACAGAAGAACCCAAACATCATGATTATGCTCGATCTGTGGAATCTGAATCTAAAGTTGGGAGGAAATATGTTGTTGATAATTCCAAACAAAGAATTCCATCATGGCAAAAACATCAATCAACTGAAAGATTTACCCCTCGGTCGTCATATGAAGTTACAAGTCAGACACATCATGAACATCATAAACCACAACCAATTGTTAAAGAGCAATATGAACATGTCGAAACAAAAACTACAGTACATTCAACAACAACAAAAGGACATCCAAATCTTCGTGTTCAATTAACAGAAAATAATCAAGTTCATCAGGCTGTCACTGAAGCGGCAGAAAATAAATTTATCAATGCCCGAATACCACATAGTCCGATGATAACTCCACCCTCAACCCCAATTTCATTGGAGCCTGAATTCGATGCTCCAGCACCAAAAATAGCTCGTGGAATTTTTAAAAACCTTGAAAGATCTGTTGCAGAAGAAGTTCGACGCGAACAAGGAAGCACATTTCGACGAGAACAAGATGCCCTTGAGGCTAAAAAACGTTTGGCAGAAGAAAGTCTACAACATCCTGGCCGAAAGCCTAAAGGCGGTCAAACTCTTTTTGGTGGTGGTAGTAGCAGCTATAATAGTGGTAGCCATTCAATTGGTAGCGAAACCAGTGAAGAAAGTGTTTTATCTTCTTCACAAAAGAAATATTCATTTGACCAAAGCAGCCCAAAACCAAAAACTGTTACATTTGCAACAGAACATCAAGAACATTTATATGAAGTTAATTATTATCATGAAACTTCATCAACTTCTTCCAGTAAATTTATAAAAAAGACTGAAATTGTTGAAAGTGACAACAACAAATATTCTTCTTTGCATGAGTAAGTTTTTAATTAAATTATTGTTCTTTTTTGCTAAGAAGGAAAAAGTATAGAGTAAAATAGGAATGCTTGTATGTCAGTTGTTGCATATTTTTTCTCTCCTTTTTTCTTTTCTGTTCTTTTAAGCTTTTGTATTTAATTTACTCACTTGTATATATATGTATCTTATTTCCATTTTTAAACCTTTTCATTGCCCCAAAATGAAAATAACCCATCTGTGATTCGGCTTCTTCTCTATTTAGTTCTCGACAGCTATCTTGAGTGCCACAAATAGTTTTGTTAGCAGAAAAAAAGAGACAAGAAAAAATATATATATGTATAAAAAAAAGAAGAACAGCCGTATGTCTGTGTATGTTCTGAATATATATTGAGCTACCAATGAAAAGAGACTTATAAGCTCTTGCAACAAACCCAAAAAATGGGGGCCAAATGGCGTCTTTTTTTTAGCTTAAGGGGGGAGCAGTAGTGGTTAAAAAAATTTGCCGTTTTGTGGAAAATGAAAAAAAAAAGAATGCGCGCCATTTTTTTTATTTTTCTGCAGGCAGTTAGCCATTGCCATCGTCCATATACAAGCGCGACCCCAACTAAACTATTTTTTGTCGCCTTCCGGGCTTTTGCCCCAAAATAAAAGAGAAAAAAAAGAAGAGAAGAAGAAGAAGCGACAAACCAAGCCAAGCACAGAGCCCATGTCGTCAAAAATTATTTTTTTTGTTTGTCGCTTACAATTTTATGCCCCATAGGAAAGGAATATAAAATATTGTAATTGCTTAAACGCTTTATAGTAACGTTGAAATTGTGTGGAAAATAAAAGAATTTTTGTCTATCAAGTATTCATTTTTAATAAATAGTTTGCTATTGTTTTTATTTTGCATTTTTTTCTTTCTTTTTTTGACCTTTCAACACGTCGTCGTCTTTTAAAGAGAAAGAGAGAAAGAAAGTCCACTCAAAAAACAAGATCCGTAAATGCGATAGGGCTTTCTTAAGATCGATGGCTGTAAATATAGCGGCCTTGTCTCAAGAAATAAATGCGAAAAAAATGTTGTTATAGAGCTAGCAGTTTTTTTGCTTCGTAAAAAACTGACCAAAAGGAATTACAAAATACTTTTAGGGATTAGCAGTTATTTTTTTGCCGTCTTTTTTGAAACAACTAAAAGTCAAAATGTTAAGGGAAGAGTATTTTAATTTTTAAAATTAAAGCCCTATTGTTTTTCTCTCTTTGTTTTTGATGCATAAAAGACATCCGTGCTGCGACTATGGCGGCGGCGTGGCCTTCATCCTTCAAAAAATTTGCCTTTGAAAAGAGATTTGATGCGCAAAAAACCTAAAAACAGAGAAAAGAGAAAAAAAGTCCACCGACAGGGTGGCATTATTATTAATATCGATTCACACGTTATTTCATTTTTTATTGTAATATTTGTTTACTTTTTCATAATCTATAACTTTTTATAGTTGAAGAGAAAAAAATTTTTCATGTAAAAGTATTTTCTTTTCTTGCTTTTCAACGATTAAAACAAATATTAGGCTTTTGATTGTAAAAAAATAGATAAAAATGGGTAGTAAATGGCGGTGCTTTCTTCTTCTTTTTCTTCCAAATATGCCTTAAATCTTGCCACATGCTTTTCATTCGATGTTTTTTTTCTCTCTCTCATTCCTTCCTCATTTTCTTATTTACTTTAAAACGCGATATTGAAGTGACTCTTTGCAAACATACTTTTCAAGTCAAAACAATTTTTGAAAAAAAAGTTGCATACATGTTTTTTCCCCTCAATCAATCGATCCTCAACATAAAATTATTTTTATGAAAAAAGTTAAAAAATAGCATAACCACATAGAAAGGTCCCTATGAGACTGTTGTTACGACCCTCATTCTCTTTTTTTGCCTGCAGCTGTCAACAACAATGAACATTAGAGCGCACAAAAAACCTGAGCTATTTTTTCTTCTTCTTCTTCCTTCAAAATGCGTTATTTATTGTGACAAATTTTTTTGCAAAGTTTTAACTTTCCATCATAAAAAAACTATTTTTTTATTGTTTTTATTGTTTGTCATTGCCCAAAAATTCTTCTCTCTTTTTTTTACTGACTGTAAATCGCATGCACATGAATTTTTTTCTTTCCTTTTTTATGTCTTTTAAATTCTTTTAAAATACTTAAAAAAATGGTTTTTATTATTCTGACGTCTGGAGAGTTTCGAGCTACTTTTTGACATTTTAAAACGTTTTCTTTCCGGAAGAAAATATTTTTTTTGTAAAATGCTTTGATTCAATTACGATTTTCTTGTTTTAAAAAAAGTTTCCCTTTTGCCTCTTCTGTTTTCTGTTTTTCTAAAAAGACACAAAAAACTAAGCATGTTAACGGGTAGTTTTTTTATTTGTTTCTTGCTTACTTCTTAATGACAGCTGTTTTAAATATATTTTTTTTGTCTTTTTTTGTTTTTCTCCTACTCTTTTTTTCTCAGGCTTTTTTTTAAAGCTCGTGGTTTTTGCCTTCAGTTTTATTGAAGTAAACAAAAAAATTAAACAATAATAATTATTTTTTTAGTAAAAACTTTGAAAATCTTTCCAATAACGATCGTCAACACGAACAACAACAACAACAACTTGAAAATTATCAATCATTAAGTTCGTCACAAGCAGGCGAGGAACATCGTGCCCCTCATTCAGAATCCTTTGATATCATCACTGCCAGTGCCGGTAATCATCAGGGACAATATTCAAATTCTTCTTCTTCTCCAAAACATTATTCCCAAGAACAAAATTACGAAGAAGATTTCCGGCGTTCCAAAGTTTATAATTCTATTCAAGAAGCTTCAAAGAAAAGACAACAACAAGAAGAAGCCGAAAGAAAACAATTTGAAACAAGTGAATTTCAAAAAACCGAAAAAGTTGAAGTTGTTAAAACTTCACCAAATCCCCTACCACCACAACAATACCAACGACCTTCACCAAGGAGAGAACCAGTTTTAAAAGAAAGACCATTCAATTTTTCATTTGTCAATCCACCTATTATCCAGTCATTCAATCAATATTCGATCATGCCAGAACTTGAAGATGGAATTGTTGATTCCGCTGCTTCAACTTTGAACAGCAAAGAAAGTGATATTTTAAGAAGTTGGGATCCAACCGAGCTGGTTAGTACCTTGTATTCTGTTGACTATGCTCCACGAATTGAACAAAAGCGAAGTAAATTCCGAAATATGGAAGGACATTTGGAAATTCCAAACGATGAAATTACAGTACCTGAAGTTGATCCAGAATGGAAAAAAGTTTATTTTCGAACAAAAGATAGTCGATTACAATGGTTTGCGGTAAGTTTTTTCCATTGTCTTACATTTGCATAAATTTGCAAATTTTAGACAAAATATGCAGATGAACATCCAATTGGTGATATTCTCTTATCAGATGCTGATATCATTCCAAATCGAGATGACTTTACAATTACAGTAATCCCCAAAAAAGAAGTTATTGTACCAAAAATTGTTGTAAAAGTTCCATCAAATCTTTTTGAAAAATGGCGTCAAGCTTTTCTTAGTCATCGAGAATCAACAATTTTGGATGCCTATGTTCAACCAATTTTACCAACAATTCCACATTTATCTGAAAATATCATTATTATTGAACTTGGGTCATGCTCCATTCGAGCTGGAATTCTTACACATCGTCCATCACTGCCGCAATCATTTTTCCCTGCAATTGGTTGTGTTACAGATTCGGGTGAAGTTTATGTTGGAAATGATGCATTAAAACCTGAAATCCGACACAATGGAACTCTTCAACAGCCAATTGATTCAGTTGATTTATCCGTTGAAAGATATCAATTAAATAAGCCTGTTTTAAATGCATGTTTAAGAAAGATTATTACTGATTTAGAAATTGAACCTTCCAAATTTACTGTATTACTATCAATTTCACAAAACATTCCAAGTCTTTTTATTTCTGAATTACTTAAAGTTTTATTACATGAAAATAATTTTAAAGTAATATTTATTAGGTCAAAGACAGCCAATGCTATAGCATTATCATTTTTTAGGCTGCAACAATTGCTCGACAACCAAGTCTTATCCTTTATTCATATGATGTCACTACAGGTGTTGTGGTTGATATTGGAGAAAGATTAAATATTGTTCCAGTAATTGATGGTAAATTTTTTATTTAGTGGATTGTGAATAATAATTTACTTTCTTTAGAATACATTGTTGAAAATGCAATTGTTTCACTTCCATTTGGTGCTCGACAAATTCGTGAAAGTCTTAGAGAGAATTTAAAGCAACGTAATAATGGCTTATATGCATATCAATCTCCAATTGAACATATTTTATTGCGGTATGCTGTCGAACAAGCATGTTATGTTTCACCAGATTTTGATGAAGAGGATTCCAAACATGAAGGTAATAAAGAAGTTGATATGAGTGGATTTAAATTGGCGCCAAATATGGAAAACAAATTTACCGTAAGAAAAATTAAATAAACATTATGAAAATATGCCTTAAAAATTACAGGTCGATCAATCACGCTTCCATGCTCCTGAAGGTTTGTTTAAACCTAAAAAATGGAATCTTGAAGTAAAAGGTTTGCATCAATTAATTCACAATGCCATCCAACTTTCTCCTATTGATAGTCGAAGAACTTTATATCGGTAAAAAACATCAAAAAAATGCTTCTTATACTTCACATATTTCATTTTTTAGCAATATTTATCTTTGTGGTGGAACATCACTTTTGCATGGAATGGCAGAAAGAATAGAAAATGAATTGTCGAAACTCGTGCCAGGCAACATTCATGTCCATGTTCATATGTCCCCTTGGCGCTATCATGCTGCATATCTTGGTGCACAAGTTATTGCATCTGGAAAACTTTTTAATAAATGCTGTGCAACAAAAGAAAATTTATCAGAATACTTAAAACAATTAGAAAGCAGCGCCTACTCAAATGGAAATTAAAAAAATAAACATTCATATATTTTTATTTAAAACTGTGATGTTTCTTGCTTGCTTTTTTTTTGCTCTATCATTTTATTTTCATTGTTTTTCTTCTTATATTCTACGGATTTTTGTCTTTATCTGTTTTTTATCTTCTTTAACTTTATGTAATTGCATGATACCAAAAGAAAAAGAGTAGTTTTATATATTTTTTATCGTTAGCTTTGAATTGCCTTAATTATTAAAGAAAACATTTTTAATTCATCTTCGTCAACAAAAATAAACAAGACAAAAGATTATACTGTTAAAAACAATATTAATTGAATTTAATAAGACTTCTGAGAAAATGATTGAAAAAAATCTGGCTAGCAACTTTCATAAGTTGTTGTTTCAAAAAAAATAACGCACTTTTTATCTTAAATTTAACACAAATTTTTTAATCCATAGTATTATTTATTTTTATTTATTTATAATCTTATTACTTAACATTTTTCAATTAATTATTTACCGAATATATTTGCATAAACAAATAGAAGATTTGAGTCTTCATTCATTCCTTTGCATCGGTTGATAAACATTTTTCACCGGCGTCAAAAATGACACGGTGGAGCAGTGGTAAGAGCTTTCGGCTCTTGTTCCATACCGTGTGGGTTCGATTCCCACACGGAGTTTCCAATAGACCGTTGTCAGGTGTCGGTTTCTTTGTACAAGTTTGTAAACCCTTTGTAAGAAACAAAATTTTTTATTAATTTTTAAATGTTAAATAGTTTTTAGGGTTACGGTTACTATCTGGAATGACAGTAACCAAAACATTTTATATTCTTTTACATTTTGTCATTGTGTAGAATTTAACACAAGAAATGTATTTTTTATTTTTTATTCTTTTTATTAGAAGAATATTTCTGATATTTTTGGTTTTAGGTATTATGCAAAAAAACGTTTTTTTCCAAAGTTTTTTCGACATTTTTTAAATGTCTTTAATTCTTAATTATACGCTTTGATAATTATACAAAATATTTGCCCTTTTGCTAAAAAATACACTCGAAAGATAGTGAAAATGATCTGAACAAACTACCCTAAAAGGTGGAAAATAATAATGTCGTCATAGTAACCAAAAAAAAGCAAAGCAGCAGCAGCCAGAGTCGCAATGAAATCTAAGAATAAAAGCTGAATAATAAAAGGATATTTTTGGCGACAACCGACTGGATATTTTTTTTGACCATCTGCTTTTTCCTTCGGCTTGTTATTTTTTCTTATGTCAATGTTTACTTCACCGGTGCCGAATTTTTTTCATCCATCCAATTGCGCAGTCTATTTTCGCGCATTTAATTCGGTACCGGGTTCAAGGAGAGGAGAGTGGAGTGGAGATGCAAGCAAATTTGTTGCCGTTATTAAATTCAAACAATTGTAAAACTTTATTTACTACTGCAACTCCATCAACAAAATTAATACAAAAAGATTTTGCTAGATTCCTAGCTGCATATTTTCTAAATTTACCATTAATTTATTCCAATGACTCCAAAAAACATTTGCCATGTTTATTTGAATGGACTCAAGCTAGCCAAAAAGGTTTTTAAAAAATAAAAATTGAATTCATTTTTTAATCTCAATTTTTTTAGATTTACTTGCCAAAGGATACCTTTTACTGCCACGAGATAATCTGGCTGCCAGATTATCAGCAGATTTTTCCCCAAGATCTGCAATTTTACTTTTATGCAAATGTGATTTAGTATTAGAAGCTGTCCTTTATTCTGATTATTTTAATGATTTTCGTACGGGTTTAATTTTAAGATTTTATGCTGAAAAAGTTCTGGGGTAAATTTTTTTCAACATCTTTCAAATCCATCTAAAATCTAAATTTTAGATTAAATTTAATACAAAACACATTTGAAAATGTTGTTGAAAATTTATTTAATCTTATCGAAGATTTTAATGGTGCTGAACAAAAGTTACAAGACGTTAATTCTTCTATCACTGCCCATATTGAATGTATTGTACAAATAAGTGTAGTATTTGATTTAAGCTTTCTTAGAAATGTTGAAACATCTGTTATTCAACAAATTGAATATTTATTTTCTTCATTGGAGACTCGGGTACCTGATGATATTATCCTGCCACGACCTCCTGTTTTTTCACTTCCCGCACAATTTGCAGTTCAAAATAATTTTGAATTAAAAATATGGAATAAAATATATTTTTTGATTAAGCTGTATGTTGGATTACTTCAACGAACAAATAGATTACATATAATCCTTGCAAAAATCTTGGAACAAGTAAATGCCGCATTTATTCATTCAAACGACGATGAAGAAGTTGTCAATATTTCGATCAATGAATCTGATAACGAAGTTTTGGAAGAATCATTGGATAATTTTTATTGCCTATTACTGATAGTTTTACGAATTTTTTATCGTGATAATTTGTCAATCGCAAAAAATGAAGAATGGGTGCGATTTGAAATTTTGCTGTTTTAAATTATCATTTATTTTTATAGGAAGGAATTGAAATTATGGAAGAAACTTATGCTCGTTTATTTCCTTCATCAAAATTGGAATCCGATAATGAAATGTTTCAAAAGTAAATTAAACTAAACATAAATAATAAAACAAAATAATTTTTTAGTTTCTTAAATCATGCTACCGAAAGTGATTTTGATTCAGTTTTTACATTTTTACATTATCTTCGAGAAAATTATCACCAAAAAGAAGTATTTCTACCTCCGCTTTCTAATGACACTCTTCAACAATGGCAAAGTGTTTATTCATCATCTGCAACTTTGCTAAAAAAAAATTCTTCATATGAAGTTGAACCAGAATGGATGTTTCCCGAAAAGTTAAATTTAACTGCTCCAGATATTTCAAAAGTTAAATTTCTTTCGAATGTCATGAAAACTATATTCTTAAATGATCCAAAACTTATTCAAATTTGTTTACGAATAATTCCTGATGATATATTTGTTGCAGATTCTTTCACCGTTTCACAACAGCTGAAAATATTAAATGAAGAAATATTTACACCAATAATATTAAAAGTGAATCAAAAAGCACCCGAGGATGAGAAAAGTAAACATAAATTTATATAGACATTATTAAAGGATTAATTTTTTAGCGATATTTTCTGAAGAATCTGATATCGATTTAGATGCATATGAACTTGAAGTTAAACGAGAGCGTGAATTTATTCGTCATCTTCATATTTCTCCGGTGTATTATCCTCCAATGAGTGATAATTACAGACCCAAACTTGCACCACCAAGAATGAAATCAGGCGAAAGCAAACCAACAAATATTATTCAATCCACGGTTGCAACAACGCTAAATGAGAAGTTGAAAAAGGATATTGAATCAATAAGTACTCGATTAGCAAGTCTTCGACAGATTCAAGGTCCACATGATATTCAAATTTCTCAACAACAACATCAACAAGATAGCCGTCAGAATAGTCAAAGAAGTCATGACACATTTGTATCATCAACCCTTGACAGTAGTAGTAGTAGCAGCAATTCAAAGAAATTAAAATATGAAAGTAAAGCCCGAATGAAAAGAGATCGACAAAAGAAGAAGACAAAAGTGGAATATAATACATCTTCCAGTTTATCCACAAAAGAGGAAGAAAATGAAGAAGTTGCGGCGATAGAACAAACGGATACATCCGAAGCCAGGCGACAACGTGACTATCTTCAAGATATGACACTTATCCCTGAACCGAAATTACCAAAAATGGAGAAACTTAATCTTGACCAATTAAGTCCACCAATTCAAAAGAAAGAAGATCGAACATGGCAACAAATTGAAATATATTCACCAAGTTTAGAAGAATCCAAAAATAATTCGGTTGAAATGTCAAGTATTAATCATGATGTTGCAGTAAATGTTGTGCCACAGTTGAGGCCTTTACCGGCATCAGCAACACAGCCATCAAAACTTGGATATCCTGAATGGCTTCGTTTGATTCCACCCAGAGATGATGACAGTGGAAGACCGAATACTTCAACGTCTAGATTACTCGATATTGAATTAGCAACAAAATTAGGTAAGCAAAACTCTCTGTGCTTATTTCCACTAATATTGTATTGTATTTTTAGCAAAGAAAAACAGTAACAGTGATTCATTTAAACGATATGACAGCGGATTCTTGGATGAAGTGACAACTTCTCAACGATCTACAAAGCAAACAAATCGTGGAATGTCTGATAAAAGTCCATTGGCTTTTGCATATTCAATGACCCAAGAGCAAATTAATGAATTAGAGAATTTATGTAATTAAACCATGTCATTTTTTCTTAAAATTATTTATTTTTAGTTTTGGAACAGTTTTATACTATATTCTGTCGTTGCATTTTTTTCATTGACTTTTTGTTTACAATTACATAAAAAAATTCACGTGAATCCTCCTCTTCCCTCACTTTGACATATCCGTGAATCAGACAGAATATTTATACATCATTTTTACGCCTAAATTCTACGCTCGCTTTACCTCTGTTTTCACGCTTAAAACAAGTTTTAACATTTTCACTCATCAACAAAAAATGACCAATCAAAATTTATAAAAAAAAGTGCTCAGCTTCAAATAAAAGTAATTAGGTGCAATGAATGAATAAATAATGCTTTAAAAAATAACATAAAATTATTTATCCATCGATCACTCTTTAATTTTATTGTTTAAAAGATTTATTGTAATTTTTAAAAGAAAGTTTTAAATGAATACAGTTTTTTGATTTTCACTGTGACTTTTTAACTCTTTTAATTCTTCCTTAAAACCAGTTCTCTCGTGTTCATACATTTGCATATATATATATATATATAGAGATACATACAAAAAAGGCTTATGAATGAACAGTGAAAGAATGCATGTCAAGTTATTTTCTCCCCCCGTCTATTTTGCTATTACTATGTTTTTCGAATGATTGCAATTATGAGTCGAGTCAACGCCAGCGGCGACAAAGTATAATGAAAAAACTTTTTTTTGTATTTTTTTAAATGTGTTTTGAGAGAAATACATTGCCCTTTTAATTTATATTTTTAAAACTTTTTAATTCCCAATAAATCATCAGAGAAAAAAATTTGCCTTTTTTTTCGAAAACGCTCATTAATTTTTTTCTGTTGTTGATTTTATTTTTAAACATAGTTTTTGCTCCAGGTTATATTTTTTCTTTTTGTCTGCTCTTTTTTTACTCGAATTGAATTATGCTGCTAAAAAGTTTGCGCTTCAAGTTTGCATCTTTTTTTTGTGTTGACTTTCTCAGGCTCATTGTGATGAAAATAAACCTTTGAAATCCTATTCAACAATATTTTTTTTGATAGGTGGATTTAAGTCTTGTTATCCAAGTTGTAGTTACTAGAAAAGAGAGGAGGATATCATATGTCATGACATTCAAAAACAAAGTTAACTAGAAAAAAATGAAATTATTATTATTAGTATTACTCAATGCTTTGTCATTTTGCAAACATAAGTACCTGCTTAAAAAGGATTATCCTTCTATATCTTATTAAATGTAACTTTTTTGAAAAAAATAAATTTTTTGAAAATTTTTATATATTCCTCGTTCAAATTATACTGTAGCTTGATTATATTAGCCCAAAAAAATTCATATATTTGATTTAAGGTGAGAAAAATAAATAAGAAGTCATTGTCATCATCATCATCCTCATCCTAAAAGTGAGTGAAATTGGACGGAAATTTTTTTAAAAAATTTTTGTGGATTGCTTCCACTTATGTAAAAGCAATTTTATAAAATTTTTTGATTTTTTTTTCAAAAGGACCCATTTCATTTTTATTATTATTTTTTGAAAAAAAAAGTTTTCTTTGTCTTCTTTTTTTCTGTCTTTAATTCGACATTAGTTTAATGGGCATTTCAATCTTCTTTTTTACATTAAATTTTTTTATATTTTTATTATGATTTATTATCCGTGATACAGTTCACTTCATTGAATTCCAAAAAGCATATAAACTTTAAGGAGCAATACGCGTAATAACAATGAGAAAAAAATGTCCCACATTTTCTTCGAGGTTAAACTGTCTCAGAAACCTGAGACAAAAGAAAAAACTTTTTTTGTGCGAAAAGAAGAAGAAAAAACGAGCAATTTCAGGAGTCTAGTTTGCGTGAAAAGAAAGATAGTTTCATTCTTGCAGCACAAATGGTGTCATGAAAACCATTGTTTTCAATTATGCAAATTTATTTTACCATGATTCTTTCAATTTTATCTGTATTGGTGATATTCTTTAATGATATTTATGCTTTAACTCCAGAAGAACGAGGAGAATTGGCAAGAAAATTTAAATATTATCATCCAAGTGTTCGTCCAAGAGATAAATTTAATTTAATTGAAACTTTAAATGGAACATTTTTTAATCTTAATACTGAAATCGAGTTACTTCAAAGCAGGCCTTTAGTGGTAAATATTTTTATAAATAAACTTTTCAATCGTTTTAATTTTGCGAAATAGTTTCAGAAAGAAATTCAATTAGAATTAGTTATGATTATCCATTATTTAGATGATCGTTTAATAATGAGAGAATTAGATGAAGTTTTAACAATTCCATCAGAATTTAAGCCATGGAGTCCAATAATTGCTATTTTTCCTGGAAAAGATCCACAGCAATCTATCCATGTTGATCCAAAAACTGGGCAGATGACTGTTTTTTATCGAATATTTTCAAATTTGCCATGTTTTGCGGATTCATGGAAATATCCATTTGAAAAATATCAATGTGATTTATATTTCACAACTCAACAAGATGAAAGAATATTTGTTCGACGAATGCGGGATTTAAGGCCTGATAATCAAATAAGTACTGTAGGATATCAAACAGGTATAATAACGAATAATATTTTAAAAATGTGTCAAAAATTCTGCTAAATTTGCAGAAGAATGGCCATACATGGTTTTTCATTTATTTTTTAATAGTCATTGGCATTCTTCAATTGTAAATGTTTATCTTCCTTCAATTCTAATTTTTTCTGTTGTTATATTTGCTCAATGGAAGCGAAGAAAAATTCAGATAATTGTTTGTGTTTCAGCTTTAATAAGTATAATAATTATGGTATGAAAATTTTACAAAATTATTTTTAAAATAATTTTAAATTTGCATATTTTAGCAAGCTTCTCAACGGAAATATGACCAGATCACAATGCAAGATTTATGGATGACTGGAATTTTGCTGCATTTAATCGCAATTTTAACCATTGATTTGGTGCTACCATCAAGGCGAATAATTTATACAACTTTTCATACATCTTCAAAGATCTCACCAAAATATTCACGTATTATTGAAATTTTGAGAGATTTTTAAAAATAATTTCTTTTAGCTTCACCAGCCAGAAATCGTCGAAAACATTCAACGGATCATTCAGAGCAATCTCCGCTTATGCGTTACAGTCCCCCCTCAATTCGCCCAAAGGGAGGTCAAAGTGTTTATGCTTATGTAAATCCGGCTGTAACTGAAACACATAATTTTGCGCCATTATCACCAGAAGATGGCCAATCAATATCTGATGCTCTTTTAATTCGAAGTCAAACTTCAAGAGCATATTCTTCTTCAACCCCACCGCCTCCACCAATTAAGCGTCAATTAACAGAAGTTACAATTGGTAAAAAGAAAAGGATAGCTTTAAGTGTTATTTTAGTGGTATATGCTATATTTTTTATTTCATATTGTATACTTGTCTTTTTTGTTTTATCAAATCCATAAACATTGTAAATACATAATATATCAAACATATTTATTCAACCTTTAACAATATCAATGTTGTCAATATTATCATCAATATGTTCACCTTCTTCCATGGGACTTGCGGGTGCAATTGTTGGTTTAAGAATTTCAATGTCAGTTGGATGTGTGATGCAATAAAATTTAGGACTTGGTTCAAGCATTTCATCATCACTTAATTCCCCATCATCATCATAAACGGGACGTCTTTTTCGATTCAATTTAAAAGGTTTTGTTAAGCCTCGACTATCAGCTAATTTAAAGAACATCTTTGAAAATTCATTGAAAAATTGGTAATAAAGATGAGGAAAATCTTTTCGAAGTTGATCAAGGATTTCATTGATTGAAAATATACATGCATCAACCCTATAAATTTTATTTTAAATAGAAAATGGTATCGTTGTAAAAACTTACGTAATTTTCGGATAACAATGTCCAGGGTTTTTATTAATTCTTTTGAGCAATTTTTCAATATTTTTTTGAGATTTTATTAAAATATCTTTGAATTTATCTGTTGTAACTTCTTTTTTCTTTAAAATTTTTCGAATTTCAGCAAACTAAAAGTTTATTTATAAAAGTTGTATAAAGTGATAATTAAAAATCTTACTTCTGAATTTTCACGATAGCATGAAAATGTATTGGGCGAAAATCCCAAAGAAAACATCAAATCTTTTGAAATAATTTTCATTAAAGTTAAATTATCTCTTTGAACAGGGAAAATATCTGGTTCTCTTTCAGGGAATTTTTCAGAAGGAAATTCAAACATAAATGGATCTGGTTCATCAATGTATACAGCCTCCATTCGACTGGTGATTTCAACCATTGGTTCTTCATCCATTTTGGCCAAAAATGCTTCATCAATTAATAACATTCCTGAAGAAAAGTCATCACCTTCCTCTGCAGCAATTTTATCAATTTGATAATGTTTTGCAGCCACTAAAAATTCGCGTTTTTTAATATTTTTTTAAATGAACATAGATTTAATTACAATTTTCTCCCAATGATAATGCATGAAGGGCCATTCCTTGCCTGGAGGCATCGAATGTTAGAATATGAGATACAACTTTTCCAGCTAAATTTGTTTCAGTTTTTGAAATAGATGTTTCAGGAAGTTCCAACCAAATACATTTTCCTTTTTTCATAAAAGTTACAACACATATAGTTGGTCGACTAAGCAAATCTGCAGGGGTTGAATATGCACATGATTCACGGATTGGATACTGAAATGTATTCAACATTTTATTACAGTTTACAAAACGTTTATTCAACTTACGGCATCTTTTCTCAATTTTTGTACAGGATTACACCATTTTAATGCTACTGTATTATAACCACCGGTAGCAACTTTTGTGATAATTGGAGAATTATCTTTTAATAATCCTTCATCTCGTAGCTGATCATGTAAACAACTAGGATGAAAAATTTCAACATCATAATCTAAAGATTTTCCAGGTTGAGCATCTTCTTTCATTGGGATTCCTTTAATTGTTGTTGAAACGAGATCATAAGCATCTAATAAAACTCTATGCAAATATGGTGTCATCATTTTACCATTTATATTAAACATTCGAAATTTTAAATGCTAAATATTACTGTAATAGTTTATAAAATAATTGCCTGTACACTTACTTCATTGGCAACTTTATCAACGGGAATTACGGGATCCTTAACACTATCAGAATCATCAACAATATTAAGAATAAAAACTTTTAATGAATCTAATGGAGTTTCGCTAAAATGAATACCTTTACTCATTGAAGTGTTCAGTAAGAGCTTACTCATCATTTTTCATATCATCAATAATTCGATTTTTATCATTCATATTTTGTTCAATTGTTTCAACAAGTTTTTGGAATTCTTGATCAATATCATCAAATGAAGTAATAACAATTAAGGTACATGAATTTTCAAGAATATAATAATCTGTGATATCTTCTTCACAAACTGGCTCCAATTCTCGATCAGTTTTTACAATGTTAAAGACATTTTGTCTAACAAAAATTTTTGTTAACTGAGAATAATAAAAGTTAAAAACCAACGTTTTTTTATTAAATTTTGTTTTATAAAATGCATCAGCTCTTTTTTGATGTGGTGACCATTGTGTAAAGGCATCGACGGCTAACCCGACGGCATTAAGAATTGAACAAGTACTTTGATCCGTTTCAGGATTTGCTTCAACACATCCCAAATCATATAAAGCTTGAATAAACTAAAACTTGTTTATGTTATTATTACTACTTATTACTTCTTCTTTTTATTACTTCTTCTTGATTCAATGCAACATTGTGCCATCGATTAAAAACAAATTGACTTGTTACTTCTGAAACAATGTATCGAACAAGATGGGTACCAGATGGAAATATATCAGAGATTATTCGATGAAACTCCACTGTACAATCTAATGAACAATTCCAGAGAGTTTTTGGAGCAAATCCTGCTTTTTTCTGTTTTGTTCCATCTTTATACGTAACTGCAAATTCCTGAAAAAAGCTTATTTTAAAGCAGCCAAGCTAAAAGATAAGGATGACATACGATCTCTGAAAATTTGGCAAATTTTGGACCTCGATCTAAGATTAATATTGTTTTATGAGCAGGATTTCTTACAAATTCCATTTAAATAATATTTTATTTATTTAATAAGATCAAGCAAATGAGATATTTTACAAAACCAAGTCTCTCTTCTTTAATAATTTTTTCAATCATTTGGCAGCTCTGCGCATTTTGACAGAAATTACCCAAGAGACCACCCATCATGAATGGCATCATATTGCTTTTTTTTAAGAAGAGGTTTTGTTCCTTGTCTCAAAATGTCAAAAGTTATTCAAATTCCTTTTTTTAAATTTTGATGTTTTAATCAAAATCAAAAAATAAAAAACAAAATATAAATGCATTTTACGAAAGCAAAATTTTTGGATGCAACAACTTTCAAGGGAGTTAGTCTGGAAGTTTTTATCGGAAGGCATTTTGAATTACACCATCAAAAATTGCGATAACTGCTTATAAACAAGTTAAACTTTTATGTTCCCCTAAAAAATCTTGAGTAAAATTTTCAAATTCAATGTTCTTTAATGGTCGAATTTCAGAATGTTTACTTTCAACTTTTTTAACATTGAGAATACTGTCTTTCACTTATTTCTTCTTCTTCTTTTTTATTCCAGATTCTTTTAAATCTTTTTTAAAAACCATATAATAAAAAATTCTTTTTAAATAACTATCTCATCATTATATTTGTGCTTTTTTGAAAAGAAAAAAATGCGTAGGAAAAAGAACTATTTTATTTATCGTGAATCTATAAGAATGCAAAAGTATCATGGAAGAAATAAAAGAAAAAAAACCCAAGGCTTCATGTAATCTCAATTATTTTTTGGTGCAATTGCATTTATTTAGACTTCCTTATTGAAGATGAGGCCGCATTTCCTGAAGTAATCTTCCATCTTGCGTTAACTTTTTTCTTGAAAAATTGACTTACTTTGTCTTGATAAAAGTGAGGTTAAAAGCTGACACAGTGATATAATCGACGTTAATGTTTAAAATTTGTATTAATTTTTATCATATGTCCCAAAAATTTAGATTTCTTTGAGTAGAAAGTTTTTTTGGTTCATATTCTCATAAAATAGTTCGTTGTAAATGTTACCTCATTCAGTATCAGATAGGGTGTAGTAAAATTTTAATTTTGAGGCAAAGACTCCATATTTTACACAATGAGGTTAAAAATTTAAAAAAGGAAACGTTATGGTTACTGTACTTCCTGATAATAATAAAACACCAAAATAAAAAATTTAGAGTTGCTTTAATTGTCCCTAAATTCTTTAAATTTGGATATCACAAAATACTTACAAAGTTAATTATTAAATGATCATTACACGGAAGTTCCATAAGTTCCTTGGAACACCTAGTATTTTACCTTTAAATCACTAAAGCACACCTTTTTTAATAATAAAATGCTTTTCAAGTTTAAAAAAGTTTCTTAACAATGCGTTTTTTGATGTCTTTTTTTCCAAAAAATAAAGAAAGAAACATTTTATGCAAATAATATTCATGTGCCGTTGGGAAATTGTTTTGTTGGCGTCAAAGCTTAGTTTTTGCAAACAAATCATATGCCCCCTTTTTGTTGTCCGTTAATTTTTTTCGGATAATACCCATTTTTGGAAGTTTTAAACATTTTTTCCGTAAAAAATTATTATTTTATTATAAATGGCACGTAAGTGAAAAAAGTCAGCGAAAGTTTTCGGATTTTTTAGCATTCTTCAAAAGTACCCAAGCATAAAGTTTATTCAGTCAAAATTTTGTTATTGAAGATTAAGAAAATAAAAAAAATCTTTAGTCTCACGTTTTTTTACGACAAGATAGAAAAATTAATAACGGTATTGGATAAAGATAACATTTGTTTTAATGACGTGATTTTGAAAAACCGTTTTAAAATTCAATGTATACTTTTGTTGTTATGTTTCAGAATGAATATTTTGGATCAAATAGCATATTTATTACTTATGCAAATTCAAGCAAGAGTGTTAGATGCTGTTAAAAGTTAGTTTTATTTTTTGGGAAGAAAATTGAAATAAATCTTTTTTTAGATATTAGTGCATCTGAAAATTTAATAAATCATATCTTTCATGGATATGATAAAAGAGTTAGACCTTATGCCGTTAATAATACTCCGGTAATGATTGATATGTCAATTGTTTTGGGAATTCTTATTGAACTTGTAAGTCTTTTTCGCACCCCTGACATTGATATTATAATTTTAATTTCAGCGAGAAAATGAACAAGTTGCTGCTTATGTTATCTCACATACACAGGTTTGTTTAATTTATTCCTTCATTTTTCATTAATCAACATTCAGAGATGGAAAGAACCAAATTTATCTTGGGATCCAGCCAATTACAGTAATGTAAAAGAAATTGTTGTTCCAGTTTCAATGATTTGGCTTCCAAAATTATTTGTTTATAATTCAATGAATACCCAAGAGATGCTTACCGAAGACAGATATGATGTTCGAATTAAATCCGATGGTAGCATTAAAATCAATATTCCACAATATGTAACATGTATTTGCCGGCTTTCTATTGGTAAGCAAATTTTTTACATTCATCTCTTTGATTATGTTATTATTTTTTCAGAACAATTTCCATTTGATACTCAATTTTGTGCTGTTGCATTGGCGTCTCCGCTATTAACTGTGGAAGAAATGGATGTAAGATCACATCCGCCGCCAGTTGATTCTTATTTTGCTGTAAGAATTTTCAAAATTGATAAAACACTACTGAAATTGTGTTTATAGGGTAACGCTGAATGGCAACTTATGAATGTTACCGTACGACACATGAAATTTATGGAAGAAGGGGAATATCGAGCAGAAGTGAGGATTCATTTTTTCTACAAAATTGCAAAATAATTTTTAAGATTCATTACATTTTTGAAATTAAAAGAAGACCAATATTTTATATTACTGTCATCGTCGTACCGATTTTCCTAATTTCAGCTTTAAGTATTTTGGGAATTTTTACACCCGGAGAGAAAGATAGTCCCAGAAATGAAAAGGTTTCAATGGGTCTAGGGTCATTAATGGCAACGACCGTGTTGCTAGGAATTGTTGCAGGCGCAATGCCGAAAAGTAATTCCCTTCCATTGCTTGGTAAAATTTTGAACATTTAACGATTTATGCTAATTCTTCTTATTCAGGATATTATATTCTTTCTGTAATAATACTTTGTGCAATTGCTGTTGGACTTTCAATAATCTTTTTAACAGTTTCACGTAAACTTGTTTCAAAGGGTAGAATTCCTTCAGCATTTACATATCGTTTATTTCTATTAAAACCAAAGAATTTTTCAACAAAACGGCTATCGTGTGCAAGCCGATTTTCGGTTGCTTCAATTAAAATCGTTCCAAATGGAAAAAAGACGAGTTATTCAATGTTGAATGGGAATACTGCAGGATTTCGAAGTAGTATTAATCGAAAAAGTATTGCAAGTAATAATGATGAATTTGATTTTGATGATTTGGCAAAAATATCTCAGGCTATCGGATTTCTTGTAGAATCTCAAGTATTTATTAGGCGAAAAATTGAAAAAGAACAAACAAAAACTTTGGTATTTTTTGTTTTTTAAAATCTTCTTTTTTTTCAAGTTTTACCATTTACAGATAGAAAGAGAATGGGCTCGAGTATTTACCAGAATGGATATTCTCAGTTTAATAATTTTTCAATCTTTAAATATTATGAGCCTTATATTTTTCTTACAATTTGCATGGGCACCTGCTCCACCTATGCGAGATCCACTTGTATAAAAATTTTATTTTTGTGTGTTTTGTAATAATTTTTTTGTTTAAAAAAATATGAAACAATAAAAACGTCTTTATATGTATACGCTTATCCACGTGGGAAACAACACGCGCCTTCCAGGAAGTTTTTTTGCCCCTTTCTTCTGTTTCCCTTTCGTCTTCGTTAATCCGTATAGAAACAAATATATTTTCTTTAAAATTTTTTTTTCAATCACTTCCCTCTTTTTTTATCCTACGCTTCAATTCTTAATCCAATTCTTCCACTTGACCAGAAATTCATTGGTAAAAAAATTGCTAAAAAAATAGTCATTCCGATTAAACACATTTAAGGGGGGTTGTTTTTTTCGGAAGTTGTCTCGATTAGCTGTATTGTTGTTGACCCCTTCCTTATACATATATATATTCCTTATATATTTGTGCAAAAAATTAAATTCAAAAAAGTTTCAATTTCATTCGCATTTTTGCACAAACCAAATTTATTCGCTGCTTTTTTTCATTTTTAAACTCTGACCAATTGATATTCATTTATTTTTTATTATGCTTTGAAACTGCTTTAAAATAAAATTGCTGCATTTGTGAATCCTCTTTTTTGATGCCATCTAACTGCTCCTTTGAACTTGGACTCCGCCTTTTTAAATGACTGAATGAATGAATTGTATGGAAGAAAAAAAAATTTGATGAACGTTTGTTGAAACCATTGAAAAAAACGTCTATGAGTTTTTAATGATGTTAAAGATAACATCAATTTATTAATTTATATTAAGCATAATTATCAAGTATAAAAACATTCTAAAATCTTTCTATTACTTTTGTTTTATACTTGTAACTTAAAAATTTTTCAAATATTTATGCAAAAAATGGCCTACAAAACCAGACGTTTTTATTTATTTATGCTTCCGTTTTAAGAAGAAGTTTTTCTTTTACTCTTTCCTCCTTTCCATTCTTAAGTATAACTGCCTTTTGTTACCATCAAAGTTCTACAAGTAGTTGAGGGGATATTATCTTATTATTTTAGAGCAGCAGTACGTACACGTGGGAGTACAGTTTTTAGTTTAGTGCATTTATATTCTTTTGCCTTTGTTTTAAAGAAGAAATTATTGTTATTAGTATTTAAAAATAAACTTTGAAACAATTCTTTCTTCTTTTTTTCTTTGTGTAAAAACCAATGTTCAAAAACTTTTTTTTGATGAATGAAGAACCACTTATGGTCATCATAATTCTAATTTTCCCTTGTACTGCAATAATTTTTTTCTTTTATTTTTTGCAACATAAAAAAAACAAAAGTTTTTTTTCAATGGAATCTTCTTAAAAGAACTTAAAACTTTGCACTTCTTTCTATTGTTTTTTTTACCAACTGTTATGACATTTTTTGTGTTAAAGATTCAAAAAAATTATATTTTCTTTGTTGTGTTATAGCTTGATTTCCAATCTTCTCTTTTAGTATCGAATTTCGAAAGTGCGACTGTTGTCCCACCTTTTCTCTAATGTGTCTCATTCATTTTTCAGCTTTTTGAAACTTGAAAATTTTTCCACTTTAATGGCTGCAACAAAGTCTTTAAATTAAAATCTTTGTATTTCATATTTGTATTATTTATGTCGAAATGCTGTATAAAGTTTGCTTCGGATTAATATTATTTAATATTGTTTACGGTAAGATATTTCGAAATTTCTTAATCTTTGCTTCAATAATAAAATTTAGCTGATCCAACGGCATTGTTGGATCACATTTTACATAATTATGATCGACGAATACGACCCTATGCAGTTGTTGATCGACCAGTGATCATCGATATGACAATTGTTTTAGGAATTTTAACAGAATTGGTAAACTTTTTATCGATTATGTTTACGATAAAATGATTAATAATTTAGAGAGAAAATCAACAAGTGATGTCCGTTGTAATATCACATGTACAAAAATGGACAGATCCAAAACTAAAATGGGATATTGAAAAATTCAATGGCGTTAAACAAGTTGTTGTTCCACAATCACTTATTTGGGTGCCAAAATTATTTATTTATAATTCACTTGATACTAAAGACATGTTAACAGATAATCGATATGATTTACGGGTATGGCATAATGGTCGAGGTAAATTTAAATTAAAGGGACTGTCACAGTCAGTGTAAAAATGACGGACAATGATGAAAAAGGCATGTTTGTTTTTTGACAGACGACGACAACAAACGATGCATTCTCGATCATTGCTTTCTTTCGTGGAAAAACCGCTTTTGGCTAAATCAGGCAACATTTTTTTACGCTGACTGCGACAGTAAATTTAGATGCAAAAATCTAATTTTAAACTTTAATGATTTATAGTGAAAATAAATATTCCACAATTTGTAACCTGTATTTGTCGACTTCAAATTGATATGTTTCCATTCGATACACAATTTTGTGCCATCGCATTAGCATCTCCATTATTGAATACCGAAGAAATGGATGTTAATGCAACACAACCGCCTCCAGATTCTTATTTTGCGGTTCGCAAAATTCATATTACGTACATGATAATTGTTAGGCATTAATTTTTAGGGTAACGCTGAATGGGAAGTAATGAATGTTACAGTAAGACATATGAAATTTATGGAAGAAGGGGAATATCGGGCTGAAATTCATTACATTCTTCATCTTCATCGGCGACCAATTTACTATATCACTGTCATTGTAGCCCCAACATTTTTAATTTCTGCCTTATCAATTTTGGGAATATTTTCTCCTGGAAGCAATGATGGTCCAAGAAGCGAAAAGGTTTCTCTTGGTTTGGGCTCACTTTTAGCCCTTACAGTTTTGCTTGACATCGTTGCAGGAGCAATGCCAAAAAGCAATTCCGTTCCACTTTTAGGTATCCTTAATTTGATGTTGAACTGTATGATTAATAATGTTCTATTTTAGGGTATTATATTATTGCAGTAATTGTATTGTGTGCAGTTGCTGTTGGCATATCTATGGGTTTTCTAGCACTTAGCAAACAGTTTATTCAAACAGAAAAAATGCCTTCTGCAATGGCATATAAATTATTATGGATGGAACCAAAAAAGCGTCGAATTGATTATTGGCAAACATCAGATTATGTTGATAATTATGAAATGCAACTTCCAAAATTTCCAGATCTTATTGCAATTTATAATCAAATAAGAGAGATTGCTCAAGCTCAAACAACTTTCAGAAAAAAGTTGGAAAAACAAAAATGGCATGGAATGGTGAGGAAATAAAATTTGAACTTTGCCGATTAAAAATTCATTCTCATTTTTTAGGTTGAATCTGAATGGAATCGACTGTTTAGTAGATTTGATTATTTCTTTTTATTCCTTTTTCAAGGTCTTAATTTAGTTGTTTTAATGTTATTCTTGAGAAATGCATGGCTTCCAATTCCTGAGCTACCAGCAGATTTTATGGTTTGAGACAAAATTGTTCCTTAAACAATAAATAATAATATTAATAATTAATAAATAAATAATTACATCCATATATCTGTATATATATTTTTTACAGTTTTAAAAAATAACAATATAACATTTCTTTTACTTTTCCTTTTTCATTTATTAAATAACATTCTTTTTAGATAATTTGGCACTTGTGTTTCCTCCTCCATTTTTTGTTGTATCAGAAAAAATTGAGCTAGTTTTTGATGAAATTCTTTCTCTATGATTTGGTGACGAATTTGAAGAAATTGAAAATCTTGAAGCAATTGAACTAAAAAGCATGTTGTTTTTTTAAATAAGAAGAAGAGGAAGAAAAGTCGAAATAAAAACATCAATGGTAACAAAAAAAAAGAGAGAGTAGAAGAAAAGAAAGAAGAAAAAGAGTTTACCCATTTCTTTCATCTGCTCTTGAAGGCACTGAGAGTCTTGTCAATTTCATTGCAACCAATCTAAAATAAAAATGAAAAAAGTTTCATTGATTTATTTCTTGTTACAACAATAGATGTATAAAAAAATAAAGCTCTCACGAATCTGAATTAACAACTGAATTAGAAGCAAGCATTTGTTGAATTTGTATGTCATCATAGTCAATAGAATTTTGATAATCGGAGAATCTATAAATTTATATAACTCAAGGATAGGAAAAGTCATATTTAAAAGCAACAACAACAATGCACACACAAATAAATAATATTTATCATTTTTTTATACAAAAATATATATATATTTTATTTATAAAAAACACATAGAGGGAAGAAAAGTATAAATGAATGCATAATAATTATTATTATTTCATTTTGATGAACCTAAAAAAGAAGAAAAAGTAACACAAAGAAAACCACCAAAAAAAGAGATAGCCTAGCAAGGGATTCATAAATAAAATAAAATATTTAAAAAATTACTAACCGCTGTGAATGTTTTTCAATGAATTCCATTGCATTATGGGTTGCGGTATGAAGGGATTGTCGCCGTTTAAGCATTGCTTTAACATGCTGTTGTCGAAGTTCACGATTAATTAAAGCATATAAAACTGGATTCGCCGCCGAATTAAAACAAATAAGGATATGTGCCCCAAAAAATATTGAACTTAAAGTCAACGTCGACCACGAAACAATAATTAGGTTAAATTGTGATAAAATGTTGAGAAGCCAATAGGGTGTCCAACTAAAAAAGTAAAACAGAACAACTGCAACAATTCTTTGGGTAACTTTTTGAAGTCTATCATGTGAAATATTTGAATGACATTGTTTTCGCACATTTTCAGCACTTTTTCGTAAAGTTAATATTACCTGGAAAAAGGCAAAAAGTGAAAAAAGGAAGGATTTTGATAGAGTGTGTGTGATACAAACTTTAAGATAGAAAAAAGAGATGAGCATAGCAGGAATTAAAAACCCAACAAAAAAGGTATACAACATAAAAACGGGGGAAGTTGTGTCAAAAATACATTTTGAAATTGTAAGGCCGTGTTTATCTGCAAAACTTAAAAGGTAAAATGAAGATTTAAAATAAAAAATAACCTGATTCAATAAGATCATCCGTATCTTCATACAGCCGAACTCCTGTCAATTTATTAACCTTTAAAACCATAGATTCTCTAAGGACAGGAGAAAGCATTAAAGTTGCCAAAAATGAACAAGAAAGTAATACTCCAATTGCGACAGAATTTCTTCGAACTCTAAAATTCAAATTTTTACAAAAACTAAAAAATCTGTCATACTTCATAGAATTAATTGGCGAACAAACTGCAAGATATCGATCCCATGACAAAACTGTCATTAAAAATGAACTCAACAATTTATTCACACTTTCCCCGTACCAATAAAGTTTACACATTACGGTACCAAAAATCCATTGACCCTCTACCATTTCAAATATAAGAAAAGGCAAATGAAGTATTACCAGTAAATCAACAATCGATAATCCTTAAATTTTGAAATTAAAATTAATACATGTTTATGAGAAGTTTTCGAAAAAGCGCCTAAAAATGCTTACCAAGAACATAAATAAATACATGTTTTGTACTTGAAGGAGATACTCTCCTCCTTGAATTATTTTGATGACGATTTATTGAAAACATAACATTGCAAATCATAATTATTACAATCCTTAAAGAAACATGTCAACAGTATTTTTTTGCAGAAAAAACCAAATTTACCCATTTCCGATCGTTCCCAACACAAATAAAATAGCATAAATAATACAAAATACTAATTTTACATTACGTCGTGTTCTTTCTTCTGCTGCAAGGATGGCTGCTTCAAATTCATCTTCTTCTTCAGAAAATACTGGTGTAAAATTTAGTAAAGCATTAAATATCTCTGTTTGTGTTGAATTTGACATATTTGAGCCAAAATTTCAGCTGAAAATTTAAATTTTTTTTCAACTTTTAAAAGGGATAAACAAAAACAAGAATAAAAGAAAAGAAAAAGTTAAAACTTTGAAAAAAAATATAAAATTTTGACCTGTAAGAAATAAAAAACGAATCTTTTGAAAGCAAAAACATCATTTTCGACAACAAAAAATAAAAGAAAGAAGTACGCCTCCTTTTTTTCTACATAGAATAATACGATGGGATAGAAGATTGCTCCCGGAACCTTCTCCGCTCAACAAGGTTAACGCGCATCTTTTTTTTTCTTTATTTTTGAAGTTTGAAATCTCAAGAAAGCTTTTTGATGATTAGCTGCACCACACATACACATATATATATATATAGTCAATACTAACATCTACTACGCTGTTATCAAAACAAAATAAAAAAAAGAGTAGCTTACAAAAATTTGAATAAACCTATAAAAAAAAGAAGAAAAAATATGTTTAAACAATCAAAAGTCGGAAGTTTCTTTCATTTTTATTGATGTATCTATTTTTATTCTGTTTATTTTTATTTCGGCATCAAATAGCGCATTTTATTTTCCTTCAAAAAAATCCTTTAACTCCCAAAAGTGAATGTTTTGTCCTACTGACAAGGATCCTAATATCATCAGTATTGGCCAGCGCACACCATAATTGAATTTTAACTTAGTAGACCCTTTTGCATTTTGCCGAATTTCTTCTTGCATGACTCTCTGCTTTTGAAAAAGAAGAAATATAAAAAAAAATATATAAAACAAGAAGATTCGGCATAAGAAGTTAAAATGAAGTAAGTAGTCCATGCAATTTTTTAAGAGCATCTTGAAATCTGATGCGAACTGATTGATTGTCTGAAGAAGAAAAAAAGGTTTGCAAATACAAACTCGTTTTTTATTGCTTTTGCTTTTTTGATGATAAGTTTTAGTTTTATCAAGTCTGTAATATTTGATATTTAAATATCGTATGTCTGATATTTTAATCAATTTAAAAGGATTTTTAACGATGTTTGTTATGTTCGGCATGTTGGTTACGTGATAGATTTTAAAATTGCAACTCTTTTTATGTTGAAAATCTTAGTTTTTTACTTTTAAATTTTTGTGGATAAATGAACAAAACTAATTAATGTAACAAAAATATTGTTTAAATTATATCATGAAACAACAATAAACTTTCACAGACAAGTGTAGAAAGACCCAAATAATTTTGCCCAAATTTAGTAGATACCGTATTACTTTATTTACATTCAACACAATAAAGTCATAAGACACACCCACAAATATTGCGAATTGTAAAAGATTATGGCTTTTTAAAGAACAGTTTTTTAACTCCGCTGCGGAGTAGTTTTAAATACTCCGCAGCGGAGTTTCCGCAGATTTGTGCTTTCGATACAGAAAGAAAAAAACGAACGATAGATGACAAAAATTTTATCTACCATTAATGGAGTTTGAAAAAGGGCTTAACGATTTGGTGTGTTTTAGAGTCTCTCAATCAAAGTTGAAAGAAAAAACATGTAGGTGTAAGGTTTTTCATGGACAGCTTTTTCTTTAACAAAGAAATCAAGAAAAAAAACAATGCATTAAACTTCCGACGACAATGACGCATGTGAAAAAGTGATGATAACATTTGAATTTTCACCACAAAATTTTTGAATCAAAAAACAACAACCTCTGTTTAAACAATTTTTAAAAAAAGTTGCATGAAAACACATGAGTGAAAAAAGACAACACAAAGTTTTTTTTATTGATTACGCTTTGGTAGCGTTGTTTCATTATTCGATTGTTTTTTTTTGTTGCAAAAATTCACACCTGTTCAACTTCTTTTTTTCTCAAACTTGCAAAAAAAACATTTGCGTAAACTCCCTCCTCCCATTTCTTATCAGAAAAGTTCAATGTGCATTCAATGTCTTTACCATATATAAATAAGATTTTTGTAGAGTTAAAGGGCACAGTTTTGTCAACCAACAAAAAATGGCTTCTGTAACTTTTATTTTTGTATTTTTATTTAATTTATATATTTCAACTGTTCTTGGCGATAAACTTGTTTATGTTCATGCATTATGGAGGCATGGGGATCGAGCACCTGAACAAATACCGTATCCAAATGATAAATATACTGAAGATTATTGGCCAAGAGGTTATGCAATGTTAACGAATGTTGGAATGAATCAATTACATGAGCTTGGAACATTCTTTCGTAATCGATATGCAAATAGCTTTGTCAATTCAACTTATAATTACAAAGAAGTAATTTCATCTAATCAAAATTACAGTACATTTTTCCAATTTTTAGGTATTTGTACGGTCAACAGATGCCCCTCGAGCACTTGCAAGCGCCCAAGCATTTTTGAATGGAATGTTTCCTCCTGCAAATGATGAATTATGGCAACCTGGTCTTAATTGGCAACCCATTCCTGTTCATTCTGCAACACCCGGTGATCCAGATCCAGTAAGTCTTTAAAGCTTATATTTTTAACGATCAAATGGCTAATTGTTGAACACTCTTTTAATAATTCGAAACTTTTAGCTATTACGTCCAACTGATTTTGATTGTCCAAAATATGAAGATTTATGGGATGATCTCAAAAAGCCTGTAAATAAAGATATTCAAAAAAGATATGATTCAGTCTTAAAGTTATTGGCAACTTCAACTGGAATCGGCAATGATTTAACAGTTAAAAAAGCTTCAAAATTAGTTGATATTACTCGTGAAGTTGCACATAATTTATCTCAACCTGAATGGATAACTCGTCGATGGCCCGAACATGATAATAATAGCACCTTGGATATTATTACAGAAATCTACCGGATTAGAAGAATTGCACTTTTTGATAATAAAAAGCTTGCACGATTGAGAGGGGGATACATTTTGAATGATGTCTTAAAAAGATTGTTAAATGCTAGCAATGGAATCTTCGATGAAACAAATAAAATGCTACTGTATTCAACAGTAAGAAGAAATACTTTGTAATTTTCATTTCATAATCAATGGCTTTTAGCATGATGGAACATTATTAGGTTTAATGTATGCCATTGGAATTGGAGATTATCAGTTAATACCGTATGCTAGTGCTTTGATCTTTGAATTATATCAAGATAACAGTGGTTTTTATTACGTTCAAGTATGTTTTTAAAGATAAAATTTTGAAAAAAGGAAATACTTCTTTTTAGATTTTATACCGTAAAAATGGTGAACTTTTGACCATTAATATTCCAGACTGCGGAACAAAATGTGAAGTTCGAAAATTTGTATCACTTTTTTCATCCATGACTATTACGTCTGAGAAAAATTTGTATAAAGTAATTGTTATGATTTTAAAAGACAATTAAAAAATTTTTAATATTTAGGAATGCGGGGTTAAAAATGATAATGATGACGATGATGATGATGATGATAATAAAAAAGTTTTACCATCAAGGCTCCAACGAATGAAATCGCCACAAAATGCTGGCACATCAGTGACAATGAATTTTGCTTTAATTTTTTTAACTGTTTTATATTGGTGTACATAGAAAATTTAACATAAATGTATTTATTTCTTAAATTTAATACCAATAATATTGGCATGCATACATTTGTCCTACAGTACAATCCCAGGTCCACCAATTATTCATGTAGGTATTGAGATAAGCACAATACCAATTAGGTAAATTACTTGGATTACCGATTTCCCAATCAGTGAATGTAACAGGGGAGTTATCAATCCAAGTATAACGGTAAGGATTGCTGATGCAATTAAGTCCAATCCAATAGCTATTGAAATTTGCTTGACTGTCAGCTGAAGTTTTTACATGATAACTATCTACAATTATTAAGCACAACTTACTAGAATATTCAGAGTTTTCAAATGCAGAATGAATGACAAGCAAAGTTGCATTTTGATGAAAAGATTGGCAAATTCTCATCGCTGACAAATATGGTTGAAAATCTTTAACAAATTTGTAGCATTTATTTGGGACTGTTAATCCTTGTGTCCACCCTGGATCACATCCTTAAACAATTTTCATAGTATATATTAACATGAAAAATTAAATTTCTCTTGTTTGTTACCTCCTAGGATTACTACTGGAAAAAAACAAAGAAAGCAAAAAATTGCTTTTTGCATCTTAACAATTGACTTAAAACAATGAATGGTTCATTTTCTTTATTAGACATGTGAAATTAAACATGGTAAAAAAAACACACCTTTTTAAGGTGCGTCTTATTATAAGTGAAGAACAAGCTTAACAGATTTATCAATAAAAATAAACAATTGATAATAATATTATTATCAAAAACACTTAAAAGAGCAATGCACGAGGGTCAGAGCTGATGGTTCGAGCTGTATCTTCCGCCAATGGAGGTTTGTCGGATCCACCTAAATAAACCCTTTTTAATCATTGAAAGATAAAGAGATTTAACTTGCCATTCACAAGGCTACTTCTATCATCAGCATAAAAAATACTTGGTTCTCCAGATTTTCTTAAATCTCGATATGATAATGGCTTTTCATTATTCCGCATATTTATTTCTGTTGGCTTCTGCAATTTTTTAAATTTAAACTACTTTTTTCAAACAAATGCAAAACTTTTTTTTATTTTTTATGCTTGCTCAAATTTCTCTTTTCCCCTTTTTTTGCTCTGCGACGATGCAAAACCAAGAGAAAAAAAGCAAATGCAAAGCGAAAACGTCGTGGGTGGTCTTTTGAAAATGAAAAAAGATGGGGGAAGGAAAAACTCACTCGCAGTGTTTTTATTTCTCCTTCAGTCACTTTTATTGCAGAATCAACAAAATTATCAATATTAAAATTTTTCATATCCTCTACTGGAACATTAAGCTGGTCACCAAGGTGATTAATAAGATTCCGTAATTTCATTCTAAAAAATTAATGAAAGTTAAGCATCAAATATTAATAATAAAGTGTTAAAAGTCACGAACTTTTTACCGCCAAACCATACTTCAACATGTGAAACGCTTTCAATTTTGCGACCAAAATAATGTAATTTTTTAAGATATTCTGCAGCAATTTCAACCGCCATTGTGGTCAAAGCAAGTCCTATTGTGATATAAATAAATGTAACGAAAAGGTAGTTATAACTAAATCAAAATCATTAATGAGATAATTAAATTTCTCGAAAATATTCTTACCTTCTTGGAACTAAATCTCCTAAACCAATGGTTGTAACAGAAACAAAAATAAAATAAAATGCTTTGAAAAGCCCCATGGGCTCGTATAAACTAATCACATAAGCGCCACTTATTAAATAAACAACAAAAATAATTCCAAGTGCTATTGACTCTGCTGTTGATCTTAAAATTATACATAAATACAAAAAAAGGAAGAAAGTTTGTTATGGAAGTGTTTTAAAAGAAAGAAAGCCTTCTCTTTTTGGTCTTACCTTTCTTCAGGCTCTTCTTCTGGTTCTTCTTCCTCAGAATATTCTTCATTATCATTCATGGCTTCCAATTCTTCTGGTGGAAGCTTTTTATCCAATGATGATGAACTTTTTTCCTAAAAATAGTTTTGATGTTGTTTTTATTCTCCATCTATCATTATTTTTTTGGCATTCTTTAATCTTTACCCTTTCAAAAATGACTAATATACTTTTTTCATTTATTCCATTTTTAATTCTTTGATATCCAAAATTTGTAAAGAATACTATCTTTTTTACGATTTTGCTTAAAAACATTCCAATATCCGCAATCGTTAAAAGTGTTAACGGAATTCCAACAAGTCCATAAAATATGCAAAATAGTCTGCCTTTAAATGAAACCGGAGCAACATGGCCATATCCGATTGTTGTTATTACTGTATAAGAGAATACAACCGCATTCGGAAAAGACCATGGATCTTCATCGTCTGACTGCTTTGCCTTTTCTCCAGAATCTTTTTTTTGTCCTACTAAAGCATCTTGTGTATTTAAACTCCCTTTTTCTTAATTTTTACAAACCAGGATATTTTTTTACAACTTTTGAGGTTTCATTAACTGAAATTCTTGCATATCGATAACAATCATCAATTGGTGTTATCACAAATTTTTCAATATCATCACTTTCACATTTTGTTAATTGCATCAATTCTTTTATTTTTTTTTCCACACAATCATGAAGCTTAAAAAATATTTTTTGCCGTCATTTTTAAAATAAAATAATTTATTACCTCAGGGGCTAATAAATTCAATTCACTGCCAGTCAAAACAATCCTTTTGTCTAAAAAGAACAGAATGAAGAAAATATATTTTATTTTGAAAAATTACCATCCTCAGATATTTCACGTTCTTTTCTTTGTTTAAAAGAATCTGGTGGTCCATTGTAGCCATTTTGTTCATTTACTCTAAAATAAATAAATCTTTTATTTAACTCTCAAAAAAAGGGGATATAAATCATGACGTACTTGTCAATTTCAGAATTTTCAATATATTGCATAATAAGTGCTCCAAAGATGGTATAAGCTGTAACAGAAAAGACCATAAAAAAGTGAATTAAAAATGGTGAGGCCTAAAAACGTTATACAAATTTTACCAAAAAATTTCAATAAAAATTAGTTTTTTATGAAAACCCCTATTTTTTGATACTTACTCCAGCAATGGATTGTATTATTCTTGATCCGAATAACATGTTGATCTTTTTTAAAAGTACCTCCTCACTTTTGTCAAACTGCAAACACCAACTTTATTTATTAAAATTTTATAATAACACGCTGTTTTTCTTCTTTTTTGACAAAATTCGAATTTTGCCAAAAATGCATAATTGTTGCGCTATGCTTGTTTGAAAAATGCTTTTTTTTTAAAAAAAGTCGTTGACGGCCATTTTCTTTGGTGTCCTTAAAAAAGTCTTCAAAAAACGTTTTATTTTTTTGTCATAATAATCGTCAAGCTTTTCTTCGCCTTTTTTTGTTGGGGAACGACAAAATCAATTTGAAAAACAAGCAAAAGTTAAAATTGTTTGTTTTTTTTAAAAAAGGAAAATATGGTTAATCAGCTTTGCTAAAGTTGAAACAGAAAAAACCTTTAAAATGCAAAAAAAAGAATTTTTGTTCAAAAAAAAAACTGATGCTGCTTAACTTAATTTTGGATTCATTTGCTAAAAAATTTGTTTAAAAATAGCTCTCATCTGGTTGTTTAAGAGTGCAATAAATAAATAAAAAAAGTTTAGCAATGTTAAGGTTTTATGATTGAAATTTGGTAATAATTCTTTTTCGGCAAAAGATAAAGAAAAATTTATTGCAAAGCAATAAATAAATGAACATTTTTTGAGAACCATTATGGCAAGCTACAGTATTCTTAAGGCGTTCGAGAAATGAGAAAAATATTACTAAAAATTTGAATGCAACATTATTGTTGTAAAAACAAACAAAAAAGCGGAAGCAACTTTTTTCTTTTCTTTTCTGTAACTTAATTTCAAATTTCATTCTTCTTGGACCTTGACACCAAAAGTTTACTTTTAACATCTGTCTTTTTTTCTTTAAAGGCAAGAAAAAAATTGCAAATGTGCCAAAAATCAAAATAAAATTTGATTTAAAACATAATCTGATTTTTCTGTTTCCCATCCCTCTCTTGAATAAATTTCTATGATTAATTATATGTAATAATTTATTTTGCAATTAAAGTACATTTATAAGAAAGTAACAGGAAAAAGTATTTTTTCTTACCTTCTCAATATCAACCATTCTGCTTTGTTTTTACTTTGAACTTCACAAATGTAGTAGTATTAGATGACAAAAAATTTTGTAATACATAATTTTCATATAAAAACAAAACAAAAATAAAGTAAAAAATACGTATAATTTATGCCAGCATTTTTTCCACTTTCCCAAAAATACCACTCATCCAAATGAGAGCAATTTTTTCATGGCTTTCAATTCTTATATATATACCCTTTGTATGTTTTCTAGCATTGTTTTTTTCTCCGACTCCGATTCTTCTATTGCAATTTTTGTCTGTTCCGGTGAGCTTATAACCTCTCGATGGTGGTTGATGGAAGGGATGCCTTGCAGCTCCTTTCACTTGAAAACAATGGCAATATATTAAAAAAACCGACCGCCTCGATTCAATTTCATTTCATTCTTTTTTTTTATTCCTTGACATTTTGACTTCAATCGAGGCATAAAAAATATCCCATTCTTTTTGCGCATAACAAAGCTTCGGTGTGCTTTTTTTATATTCATCTTTTGCTTTTTTTGGTCATATAATTGAAGCTTGTCAGCCAATAAAGAATGAAAAAAAAGTGAAAATAAATTGCAAAAAAGCCATTGTGTTTTTTCTTTCTTCCTTTTTTTTTATTTCCATCAACGAAAGATGATTAAATTGCAAGGGTTGAAGAAAGGAAAAAAGTTCAAGATGATCAATAGAAAGAAGGATAAGAAAAAAGAAGATGAAAGAATAAGTAAAGTGCAAAATTTGATAAAAAAAAATTTGAACCAAAAAAAGAACTGTCTGAACAAAGATTTATGATGTTATTAAGAGGCAGCTATTAATAGTTGTTACCCAGACGCCATTTTTATATTCCTCCTGACAATATAACATATATATTGAAGAATGATGCCGAGTTTTTGACCAAGCTTTCTTGAAGCCATTTTTCATTTTCTCTTTATCCAAAAATGTGTTCAAGTTCCCTTTTTCTCCTTTTCCCTTTTTTTTGCAGTTTTTATGGCATTGAGCTTTGTTTCAAATCTTAAACGTGAAACATTTAAATCCCTTGAGGCTTTATGTCCACAAAGGGGGGAATAGTAGTAGTAGGTCTTTGAAACGATGTTTATTGAAGCACGTTTAAGAATTTTTGGAGGATTGAAAGATACTTTGTCTTTTTTATTGAAAAGTTTTCGACAAACATGAAAATGTCTGGTAGTTCTAGAAGATGCACTGCTTCCCTTTCTTTCATTTCCTTTTTATGTCTTCTTTAAAATGATTATCATTTTTGAATTGAAACAGAAGTCTTTAATTTGTTCAAAGTTGTACCTTCCTTCACTTTTTTCCACTTTTTTTGAGAGATAACACTATTACAAAATGTCTAGGATTACATTATTATAAAAGAAGTGGACTTTAAATTAAAATAATTTATCTATCGTAATATAGTAGTAATAGAAGCTTTGTGGGAATTGAAAAAGGATGCTTCTCAGAGGCTCAAAGATGAAAGCAGAAAAAAAGGATAGAGAATTACACTTTTAAAAAGAGAAGAAAGTGTAACAACTCTTTCTTCCTTTTTCTTTCACGTTTTCATTTTTTAACAATCATATGCCAAAAATATCTACCGGTAGAAATAATTTTCAGGTTGTTTTGTTGAAGAAGGAGAATAGAAAAAAAAAGAGATTAGCGCCTTATTTGTAACAAAGCTTTTAAATCTTTAAAGTATGACACACACAAAAAAAATATGCCAGCCGACCTCCTGTGGCCAAAGTTTGTCTCCTTCTTTTCAGAAATGTCGAGACATTTGGGACATAAAAATCAGTAGCAATGCTTTGAAGCGCACTTAACTTATCTTCTTCCAAAATAAAAAAAATGCCTAATTCACTTTATAATCTTTACATAAAGTTTTTTGGTCAGTTTGAAACTTTTGAATAAATTTTAATAAACTTTATTTTTTGCACATGTTTTTGGCCTAAAAATAGAGGTGTCTTGTTTTTGGCTTTGAGTGTTTGTTTGTTTATTTATTTGTTCATTGCTTATTAATATCAGTTGTATGCGATGCCGTAGTATTTCTTTTTATAAAAAATGCATTTCATTTGTTTCAATATATGAAAGAACATTCAATTCAACAACATCTGGAAATAAGAGAGTAATCTTTGTAAAAAAAGCTATTGCAAAAAGAAAAAGGACTACCAATTTAAAGTTTATAACGTTTTTTGACCTCTACAATTGCCTTTTTTACAAGCATAAAATCGTGTTTTTTATCTTTTTTTATTGTTCAATTCGTTCGTTTCTACGAGTTACAAATTTGAATATATATGGATAACATTGAAAATGCGTGTATTTTTTATTCTTTTTCTTCTTCTTTGGTCTCCACATTTTTATTAGCTTCTTAAAAAATCTTTCAAGTGTAAAAAAAGTATTGGAAAAAAGTTTAAAAGAAGTTCAATGTAAAAAACTAAAAATTTTTAAGGGTGATTGATGTGAGCGATTACGGGGATAGCATTGTTATTATCTTTTATAAAAAAGGCCAAATCAAATGGTGCTTAAATATTTATTTTTATTACTATATTTTATTGTTGATCATGTTATTCATGCTGAAAACACAGAATTACGGGATAGACTTCAAAAGAATGCGAAACGACCTCCATGGCCTGAAGGAAATGTCAAGCCATTAGATGTAAAAATAGGAATTTATGTTGAAAGTTTAGGAAAATTTCAATCTACTGAAATGGTAAGCTCTTTTTAAAAATGTCATGAAAGTAAAGAAAAACATAAAATTTTAGTCATTTGATGTTGATTTATATTTATACATGTCATGGAAAGATTATACCTTGAATCACACAAATGATGATTATGTCCTTGTCAATGATCCAAAAGTTAGAGAGCATATTTGGTAAAAAAACAATTTTTAAAACATAATATTAAAAATTTGGTTAAATTATAGGTTGCCAGATTTATATTTTGCAAATGCAAGAACAGCATTTTTTCATGACGTTACAGTACCCAATTTTAATCTCTTTATTGCGCAAGATGGCACAATCGCTTACTCAAGTCGAGTAACCCTTACCGTTGCTTGTAATTTATTACTTTCACATTATCCAATGGACTTTCAAATATGTAAAATTAAAATTCTTTCATATGCTTATATTGCAAATCAAATAAATGTGACATGGTTTCGACAAAGCCCAATTAGGTATAATCCCGAAATAGGTTTACCAGAATTTATGATAATGGATATTGATCATAGTTATTGTGATGGAACTTATATGTATGCAATAATGGATGGTTCACATAAAATTGGTAAAATTTGAATTTAACAAAATCTTTAATTACTTTCTAAATTTTATAGATAGATTTAGTTGTCTTGATGGCTTAATTCATCTCAGAAGAGCAGTTGGGTATCATGTTGTTCAAAGTTATATACCAACAGGTACGGTAAAGAACAAAAAAAAACAATTTAAATAATCAATTTTTTGAATTTCAAAATTCATAACTGTTGATGATAAAACATTTTTATAGCTTTGATTGTTGTAATTAGTTGGGTGTCATTTTGGATTGATAGACGAGCAGTTCCGGCAAGAGTAACATTGTCGTTTACAACGTTGCTGTCACTTTCAACGCTTGGAAATGGGCTCAGATTTGGACTTCCAATGGTTAGTTATGCAAAATCAATTGATTATTGGTTTGGAAGTAAGCTACAGTATTCAAAAAATTCGAAAATTGTAAAACTTTTAATTATTTTAGTGTGTATGATATTTGTTTTTTGCGCTTTATTAGAATTTGCAGTGGTAAACAGTTATATGCGAAAAGCAAACAAATATGAAAAATTATCAAAAGCATTGGAAAAAAGACAGGGTAAGTTTTTTGAATACGTAAAAAAATATTTTTGAAATAATCATATTTTAAGTTAGCTTGGAATCGGATCCTGAAGATGACGATGGACCGTATATTCCTTCAAATATTAATAAACATTCATATCATTTAATTGGAAATGGACCAAATAAGAAAAAAGAGGACAAAAAAGTTTCCTTAACAAATTCATCAATTCCATTATCAACATTTTCAGTTTATCGAAAGAAAATTGGTTTGTATACAAATACCGTAATTTTGGCCTCTAAAACCATTTTATTTAGCTCTAAGTAGATCATCAAGTTCATTAAATAATCCAGCGTCACAAGATCCTGAATCACATCAGTGTTCAGTTTATGCGACAACAGTAAATAATGATTCATTTGCGGGAAGAATTGCAACTTTAGCTACCATGGATATGGAAGATTCAATGACATTGTCGGCAGAAAATATCCCATTAAATACAAATAATAAAACTCAACCAGCAAGGTTACAATCTGGTAATTTTCGACAAACTGATGAAAGTCCAACAAAAACTACATTTATTAGTGATGAAGAATGGCCAGAACAAGTAAATTTAACATTTTAATTGGCCATGAGTACATCGAATTTTTTCAGCTTCCCGTTTTTAAGCCTCCACCACCTTTAAGAATGCGAGGAGGGGGTCGACGCTACAAAAGAGGCAATAGAGAAAATAAAACAATTGGCGTCAATCATTTTGTTCAACTCGGTTTTTTGAATTCAAGAAAGGCACTTAGAATAGATAAATTAAGTAGAATTTTGTTTCCTGTTAATTTTACAATTTTTAATTTTTGCTATTGGACTTATTATCTTTGGTATATTCCGGCCACAACAATTCAATAAATTGGTTTTATTAATATTCTTTTTAAAAATCAACAAATAACTAAGAATAAACCTAAATCTTATGCAGTAGCAGATGCAATTTCTTTCTTGATATCTGAATTGCTGGTAAAATAATAAAATAATGCTGAAGCAGATAACCGCGAATTAAGTGTTTGATGTTCAATATCGTGTGACCATTCAACCTAAACAAAAAAAGATTATTTGTAAAAAGAACGAAAAGAAGAATAAACAAACATTTCCCCAAATTTTAGTTTGATACATTTGTTCTAAGCGTGAAAGTTCTGCAGCTTCATTTGCAGTAATACGTGCCGCAGTTAATGCCATCATAATAAGAATACTTTTTCCTGCTTCAGTACCGTAGTTAATACCATTTAAAGCCCAAAAATTATTTGAAAGTAGCCAACGCTTCACATTTTCACGACATTTATCACTAATTTGAGGAACATCCATCAAACTATTTGTAGCACGTAAATCTAATCCATAATGATCATTTGCCCATTTAATTATTGCACCCCATTTTTCATTTTGCATTTTTTCCAAATTTTGTGTTTCTCCATCAAAATAGAGAAGAGTATCAGTATCCAAGAATTCCATAATCTTTGAAGTCAATGTTTCTCTGAAAAAACTTTGATTTAAAAGATATCAAAAATAGACATTAAAAATTCTTACTTGGTTTCTTCAAAAGGATTATCTGTTGCAGTGAAAGCAAGTCCAGTAAGAAGCATATGTGATTTGTGAATAAATTCTTGTTGAGCATCCCATTCTTGAGCAACTGCAAGAGCTAAAGGCTCTGATTTTACCTAAAAGAGGAAAGTATACGATAAAAGAATACGAAAATAAAAAGTCAAAAAAATTCTCATTGTTTACGTTCCCCTTTTTCTGCTCTCCTTCAGTACAGCTAACGCACGCAATAAACGGCTGACAAACAAATACAAACAGACGAGTCCACCTTTCTTTCACGCGCATTTTTTATGTTTGATATTTCAAAAAAATTTTTAATTCAAGTTTTCAAGCTTCAGTTTTAAAAAATCTTTAAAAATGGAATATTCTCACTTACGGCTGAATATTCATGATTTCTTTTTGTATATTCTAGCATTTTTATTATTCATTTTGGTAAGAAAGTAAAAAATGACTCATAATTAAAAGTTATATTGCAGTTTATAATTATTTTATACTTTGTATATCGATATATGGATAAAGCAGTGACAAGAAGTGCATTTAGTTCAAGAAAAGCTAGTGTAATCCATAGTAGTAAACATGATTTTTACTTATTAGGAGAAGCGCAACCAGAAATAGCAGTTCATCATACTCCTGATATATCATCAAATGCTGATATTACACTTGAAAGCATTGTTATTGAAAGATCGTCGCCAGCTTTAACAAAGCGGGAAAAAGTATGCACGCACACAACTATTTAATGTTCTAAGCAAATTCAAAATTTCAGGAGATATTGGAAATCCATTGTGAAGAATGCGAAAAAATGAAGCAAAGCACGGAAGAAGAAGAGAAAATCCCAAATAGAACTACGATCTTCCTCCCATAAGTAAAACAATAAACACAATACTTATCCATGACTACAAAAACGGGTAAAAAGGACTAACTTTTAAAACTTTGCCAGCAAGTGTTTTTAAATTTTTATCATCCAATTTAATTGAATAAACTGTTTCTCCATTTACTTCTTCATCATTGATGGTTACATTTTTGTAAAAACGTTTTGGAAGAGTATAAACAGAATTGTACCGTAAACTTGTTGATAATGTTCCACGAGAATAAAACAAATTTAACACTCTTTGTTTCAACATGACCTAAAAAAGATGATACATTGAGGTAAAAATAAAAATCATAGTACAGGTAATTAATGGAAATAATCCAATAAAAACAAACAAGAAAAAAATGAATTTATGTATAATCAAATTTTATTACTATCACATAACTAAACATCTAATTACAAAAATGTACATTTAATTATTGTCAGATTTCTTTGCACCCGGAGTTATTTCCATATCATCATATGTAGGATACTGTTTAGGACGATCAACATCACCTGCACCTTTTCCAGAAGATCCAATTTTAGGTGCACGCTTTTCAGTTACAGAATCTTGTTCCAATTGTTTCTACAAAAAGAAGAAGTGTGAATACAGCTTTAAAAAAATGTTACAAACTTGTTGACGAAGACGATTGAGTTGAATTTCTTCATCCGATGGAGGAAAGCGACGAGTTCCCTTCAGCCATGATTCCCATTCAATTGCCGGCTTTGTTGCATTTGGATCGAGTTGATCATATCCTCTATAAAAAAGAACCTCATTTTTGTATGCAGCATAAAAAATACACATACCTTTTAATATTTGTTCGATCAGATCGACTTCCTTTATATTCGTAGTACTGATTTCCAACGGCATCTTGTCCCACAATAACTTTTTCAGTTTGTTTTGTAATCATCCGAGACATATTATTCCATAAACGTGCCCATACACTTGGGCCTATTCTCTGTGACATATTTATAAAAAAAATATAAAAGATTTGTTGATTACAAAGTAATATAATTTGTAAGGAAATTCGAAAAGCTTTAACTTTTTTAACACTTTATTTTGGGGACAACACTGTGTTGTTGCAAAGTGTTCTCTGCTGAAAAACATTTGATTTTTTTCTGAAAAAACATTTAACATTTTTTATTGAAATCTTTAGCCTATTTTATTTAATTATCAAAAATGGTAAGTAATATTTTATAAATCTTTATTTATTTATAATAAATATGTTTAGGGAAGAGTCAAAGCAACACAAAAGTACCGCAAGGCTATGGTTAAAATGATTAAACCAACAGATAATCGTGTGTAAGTATTTTTTACTCATGTTCTGTATTATTATTACTCTATTATTTTTATTTTTAGAAGCAAAGATAAACGTGAAATTCGTAAGCAGAAGGTTGATGAACAAGCTTTAAAGATTTGTGAAGCTCCGCAAATGTCTTCAGCTCTTTTCCTTAAATACAATGATCAACTTGGGCCTCCATTCCATGTTATAATTGATACAAATTTTATTAACTTTACTATTAAAAATAGAATTGACTTATTTACCGGCTTTATGGATTGCTTATATGCAAAAAGTAAGCTTTTAATTTTAACTTTCATTTCACATGGATTCGTTTTAAGCTACTCCTTATGTTACGGATTGTGTCATTGGTGAATTGGAAAAGATGGGGCAACGTTTTAGACTTGCATTGAAAATTTTGAGAGATCCACGAGTTCAACGCCTTTCTTGTTCCCATAAAGGAATTTATGCTGATGATTGTATTGTTCAACGTATTACTCAGGTTGGTACTTTCAAAATAAGTTACTCTTCAAATACAGTATCTATTTTAGCATAAATGTTATATTGTTGCAACATGTGATCGAGATCTTCGTAATCGAATCCGCAAAATTCCTGGCGTTCCAATTATGTATATTCGTGAACATCGTTTTACAATTGAAAGAATGCCCGATGCATTTGGTGCTCCAAAGTTTTAATTCATTTTTTTGCTGCTTTGTTCTTTATGGTTGTTGATTTTTTTGAGTTTAATATTAAACAATAAAAATTTTATTACATATTTTATTTTAAAATAATGAGGTAAATTTTATAGTTCTGATTTAATTTGTCTTCGCAATTTTCGTTGTTCTTCAACAAATTGCGGATGTCGGCGAACGTATTCAGTCATCTAGGAAATTAGAGGGATTAATTGACTTTTGAATTAACATTTAAATTACCTGTTTTACAATTCTCATAAATTCGGTAACATCAAAGGAATAATTTGTAAATTTTTTATGCGGTGTTCCCAATGTTGGATGAATGCCTTCTTTTTCGGGTACGATAAGTTCTTCTTTTTTCCATGTCCAATATTTTACCCCTCTTAATCTCGATAAATCATAATAACAATTTACATCATCACAATTATACAATTCAAAAACACCTGCCCAATCAGGAAGAAAAAGTAAATGAGTTAAACCGGCTCCATGCATTCCAATAAAAATATCAGAATTATGCGTAATTTTAAGTTGATCCAAAAAAGTTATTTTTCTAAATTTTATAAATCATTTTAAATGTTTTGATTTGAAATGACTTACTTGTCATAAACGACAACCTTTGCTTCAACATTCTTTAGGTTATTTGTTGCATTGAGCAGCTGAAAAAATGATGTCAAAGCGGTCACTCCAAAAGATATAAACTTTTAAAACGAGAAAATTAATTGGTTTCCAGAGAGAGGGAATTATTTTACTCCCAGCAACAACTCATAGCAATCATAAACAGAGACAGGTGTCATCTTCTTTTAAGATCAATCACCTTTGAAAAAACTTGCATTAAATTTCATTTCAAAAATAATGCGATATCCAATGAAACAAAACCTTTAAAAAAATTTTTTTTGCCTTTGATTTTGCAATCGATTGAAGAAGTGAGGAAGAAAAAAAAGTATATTGCCAGCCGAGAAATTCTCTTGTGTAATCTATCACGGCATAAATATGTAATGTTGGTGTCGGGAGTGAATAAAAGACAAATCTTGGTATAATAAATGGCAACCTGATAGCCACAATTAAAGAATCACTGAATTTGATAAAGCTTATTTTTTACAAGTGGTGTTAAATTTTGCAGGAACAACAAAAAACGTGTTATTTTGATTTTTTAGGCAATTATTTTTGTTGAAAAATTAAAAGAAAAATGGCGGCTCCGCCGGTTGCTTTTAGAGCTAAAAGTGCCGGAAATCAGGTAAAATTTTCTTAAAATGTTTTCAAATTTATTTTTTAAGTTTAATTTTTTGTAGCCAACCGGGTCATTTCCTCCACAAGTTTATTATCGAGACACATATGGATTACAACCAGTTTATGAAAGGAAATTTACTGATTCTCTTACAACTGATGGCTCAGATGATAGTGATGCAACAAAATCTACGAGTAAGAGCATTCTTAAAATTTTTTTTGCACACAGACATTTATTCAAAAAAACACTTTTTTTACAGTACGAACAACGCTAAATATTTTTCATCATCATAATAATCCAAATATGTTCGAAAGTGTGACATCAAAAAATACAGATGCTACCCCATCTTATCACGTAAGTCACTTATTTTAAGCCCAAAAAAGTAAATCCTTTAAATATTTAGGTTGAACAAATTTTAACCAATCAAGTTTTAACATCAAAAGCCCGAGCATTATGGATTTTAACATTAATTGCATTTGCATCCGCATTGCAGCTATTATTATTTGCAATAATTTGCATATTTTTTGGTGGTGCACCATATTATTTGTCACTGATTTGTAGTATTTTATTTATGATCAATGCATTAATTTTGGGATATTTTATACGAAGACATCCATTACGTGTAATGCTTATTGTTTGTTGTATTACAACCAGCATAAGCTTTGTATTATGCGTTGGATTATTTTTTTGGACTGCATATTTAATCTATGGTGAAGATCGAGATATCAGAAAAGAAGGTTTTGATTATTCAAGAGCTAATTTACTTACAACAAATCGAATAGTTACAAATACTAGAATAGCAATGTATAGTTTACATATGATTCTAACTCCTATTCAAGGTAAGGGTATACTGTATTTTTTTAATCAAAAACTTATACCAAATTTTAGCACTATGTTGTGCAGCAATTTTGTATATACTGTATGAAACTTTAAAATCTCTTAATGAAGATGCTGTAACGAAAGGATATTTTTTTACAAATCCAACTGGGCATCAAACTGTTCTTGTTCCAATTGAACTTAAACAAGTCCGAAGATTTGAAAATGATCAAGAATCCGAAAATATTTCAATTGGTGTACAAACAAGTGGAACTCAAAGAGATTTAGTCTAATAATAATATTGTTTTTTTAAAAAGCTTTAAAATGTCATCATTCCGTAATCCCTGTGAAAAATAAGAAAATTTTTCTTTCTTATAAATTTTTTGTTCTTGCAAATATGAATAAAAAAGAACTAACCTCTTCAATATTTATAATCCTTCGAGCAATTGAATCCCTTTGCAAAATTGTTATTCTTAATTTATCTTTAATAGGGCCATTTTGAGGAATATTTAAACGGTAAAGAAAATGACGTGTAAAAGCATGAAAAAGTCCGCTTCCTTGACAACCATCAATTAATGGCATATTATAATATATTCCTAGCCTTTGCCGGGCTAATAACGGAAATAATGCATTTCGAAAACAAACTTTTTTATTTTGCAAATGTATTAATTCTTTTGGTTTGTGAAAGGTAAAAGCCTTCCAAGCATCCCCAAAGTACGAATCAACAAATCCTCCAGAGAACTGAAAAAACATATATGGATTTTAATTAAAATTTAAATAAGTAGGAGTTGTTTTACATGAAAAAAGACAAAAGAAGAAAGAGATAAAGGGCTTACCGTGTCCCACCAAAGTACATCAACATTTTGTGAAAATGAGCCATTAATAAATTGTGAAAGGTAAAGATTGATAAAGTCACAAAAATGATGGTATAAATTAATTGAAGCATCCAACTTTATAACTACTGTTGGCCTTTCAAATATGACATCACAATTTTCATTGCTAATTATAAAGTCTGGATATGTATCAAAATATTCAAATTCATGTCCCCTGTTAATTCATATTTATGACATATTAATCTTTAATTATTTAAAAAGAAGGCTTACCAACTTTGTAAATAACTCTTTTCATCAATTCTTGAATGAAGTGTCTTTTTATCAAATTTTTCACAATTCCCTCCTACTTCACCTTCTTTCAATATATCATTTCTATATCTCTTTGACTTTTTTGCATCAAAACTTTTAAAATTAAAAAATATATTTGTTGCTTGGCACATTCTTAAATGATCTGAACATTGAAGGAATGATTTATCCTAAAATATTAGGTATATTACGTTTAATATTAAGGTTTAATAAATTACTTTGTCTTTTGATGAACAAATAGTTGCCATACTTTGAATCCTTGGAATCGCATATCCAAAATCTCCTTGCTCCCAAAATTTTTTCTTTTGCTGTTCCGGAGTTCGATGTCTGCAAATATTATATTTTTAATTTTTTACAGTATTTACTACCACAAACCCAGACGTGTTTTTTGAACATTTCGTTCTATTAAAGGAATAAGAATATTTATTAAAATCACATGTTTTCTCAAACCCAAAGCATCTTTCATTCTTTAGTTCCTCTTCCTAAAAATGTATTTATTTAAGATTTTTGCTAAAAATAAATTTTATTTATTAAAAAACTTGCCAAAACCGGACATCCGGTGGGATCTTGCAAACATTTCTTTCGTAAAAATTTATCAGAAGAAACATGCCACGGCAAAAGGCTTGGTTCTAAATTTAAGTTATCCCAAAAGTTTGTCTCAAGTGTATAAACAACAGTAATAAAAATACTTAAGCCATAATAAAAACATAACAAAACCCGCATACTTTTTTTTTGTAAAAACAATTAATGGCAATAAGCCATAACAACAAAGTATTCTTCCTTCTATCCTAATTCATGAATGCTTTAAATTATTTAAAATGTTCTTTTTGAACAATAAAGATAACGCGAATTTTTTATGTGTGTGTCTTTTTTTCATTATTATGCGGTTAGTCGTTCGTTACAAGATTCTTCTTTTAAAACCACTTTTAGACAATACAAATCTCTAGAAATTTAAGGCATCTTTGAAGTTAAAGAAAATATCTTTTAAAATTTTGAAAAGCAAATTTCATTTTTAAATTCAAATTTATTAAAGTTCAGCCAATATTTTTTTTACCGGAAATGTAACCAATAAAAATGGGAGGAATAAGATTAGGAAAAAATGCTTTTAAAAAAACATTTGACCGGATGTCCCAGATACAGCTTAAATAGGAGCATCTTGTCGTGTCAGTTTATCCAAATTCACTTTTACATATTTTTTTTTTCAAATTTGCTAAAATCATGTACCGTATTGCTTTTCTTAAACAAAAAGCTGGAGTTTTGAGAGAACAAGAAATTTATAAAATGAATTGTGGATCCATTGGCTCTGTTGATTCACGCAGTTCTACCGATTCATCTGAAGCAAGTGAAGATATTGTTTTGCAGCTTCCAAGTGACGCAAAACGTGATATTCCAGCTTTACGAAATCAAGATAGTATGCCTTCAATTGATAGTGATATGAGTGAAGACAATGAATACAGTATGCCGTCGTTACATTTTATTTCTTTAAAAAATATTAAAATTTTTAGCAAAAATTGTTCATTCAGAAGTAAGCCGTCTGACACCAAAAGATCGAAAAATTTTACAAGAAACTTTTAAAATGATGGAAAATCGACCAATTCGTTGCGGCTTAAATATTATGATCAAGTATGCTTTAGAAATAAAAACAACTATTACAGAAAGTTTATTTTAGTTTATTCTCAGAACATCCAAGTTACAAAAGTATTTGGCCTCGATTCAAGCAAATTCCTGACAGTGCTTTAATGAATGCCCCAGAATTAACAAAGCATGCAGCAGTTTATATGAGAGGTCTTCGAACAATTATTGACAATATGGATGATAACGATAGAATGATCAGAGCTCTTAGAAAAATCGCACACGCGCATGTAAAATGGTGTGTTTATAAAAAACATATCGTTGTAAGTTTTTTGAAATCGTAATATCAAGCCTGTATCCAGGATTTTTATTCGGTGGGGGCTGAAAAATCGAGGGGGGGGGGGCTATCCTTTGTTCTTTTGCCGCCGAAGGTAGCAGGAGGCAAAAGATCAAAGGACTTTTTTGATTTGGGGGGGGGCTTCAGCCCCATAGCCCGCGCCTAAATATGCGTCTCATTGTAATTTTTAAATTAATAAATACTAATTTAGAACATGTTAGTGCCAGTATTGGAGCAAGTTCGAGCTCATGCAGGAATGAATTCTGATATTGAACATGCTTGGACAACACTTTATGATGTAATTGCAAATTTAATTGAGGTTTTTCGTGCTTCTGAAGCTGCACATGTTCATGACAACCGAATTAAAAGTGATCGCGATGCCGCTGCACGTCTCAAACATATAATTTAAATGAAATTTACATTTTTTTTAATTTCAAAGTAAACACTGTTCAAAAAATGTTTGATTAATTACTTAAAAATATCTGTTAATAATTTTTTTAAACTTGAATTTCATGTAAGCGATAACACAAATTTTTTTTTATTAATAGTGCTTTTAATATTTACAAAACTTAATTATCTTATTGTTTAACATTTTTCAATTATTTATTTACCGAATATTTGTATTTGCATAAGAAAATACAAATTTGAATTTTTATCATTTCCTTTGCATCGGCTCATAAACATTTTTCACCGGCGTCGAAAATGACACGGTGGAGTAGTGGTCAGAGCCTTCGGCTCTTGTCCACACCGTGTGGGTTCGATACCCCCCGTTGTCACTTTGTAAATCATTTGTATACCTTTGTAACAGTTTGTACACCTTTGTAATTCGTTAAGAAACCAAAATTTTTTATTAAATTTTAAATATTAAATGGTTTTTATTTTTATTACCGATAATGATACTTACCATAACATTTTGTAATTTTTTTAATTTTTACTCTCGCTGTATAAAATTTAACAAAAAAGTTCATTGTTTTGGAAAATAACAATAATGGCAGCTTATGAAAGTTGTTTTGTTCATTTTTGCATAAAAAAGTTTTTTTTAATAATTAAGGCATTTCAAAGCTAACGATAAAAAATGAATGAAACTACTATTTTCAATTTTTTAATTTTGAATGTGAGCATTGTTTAAAACATATTCGATCAATTAATTTGTTAATAATATTGTTGTATGTAAATTTCATGTTAACGATAATACAAATTTCGTGGCTGTATTAACAGTAGTTTTAAAAGTTGTAAAAAATGAACCTTTTACAGGCCCAATTACAGGAACAAGGTAAAAAACTTTTTTTCATTTTTTACAAAGGGATTATCCAGAAATCACGTGACCAAAAAATCGTGATTTTCAGACCCCTCCCTCCCCCCGTGACCAAAGATCAAAGTCTTTTGCCGACAACATCAAAGCCGAGTGACCATTTGGCTTACCCCCTCCCTCCCCCTCATGGTCACGTGATTTCTGGACAATCCCAAAGCACACTTTTCCTAACAATTTAAAATTACTTGTACAGGAATTTTTTCGATCCGTGCTCATTAAATACTACTCATTATTTTTTATCATGTAATATTTTATAAACAATTTTTAGATATGATTGATAAAATTGGAAAAAAAATGTGACTAAAAGAAAAAAATGATAGCTGTTTTTTATAATTCAAAATAATTTTTGTAATTGAATCAAAAAATACAATTTTTGTGATTGTTTAATAGCTGTTTTAATGGTTACAATAATTAATAATCTTATTGCTTAACATTTTTCAATTAATTATTTACCAAATATATTTGCATAAACAAATAGAAATTTTTGCATAGAAGATTTAAGTCTTCATTCATTCCTTTGCATCGGCTCATAAACATTTTTCAGCGTCGTCGAAAATGACACGGTGGAGCAGTGGTAGGAGCCTTGGGCTCTTGTTCCATACCGTGTGGGTTCAATTCCCACTCGGAGTTTCCAATATACCGTTGTCACTTTGTAAATCATTTGTATACCTTTGTAACAGTTTGTACACCTTTGTAATTCGGCAAGAAACAAAATTTTTTATTAAATTTTAAATATTAAATGGTTTTTATTTTTATTATCGATAATGATACTTACCATAACATTTTGTAATTTTTAAATTTTTACTCTCACTTTATAAAATTTAACAAAAAAAGTTCATTGTTTTATTTTTTGGAAATAAATGTTTATGAAAGTTTCCAGCTAGATCTTTATCAATTATTTCCTCCCGAAGTCTAGTTGAAGTCAATAATATTGTGTAGTGCTTGAAGTAGTAGGAGATGATCATTTTTAGATAAAACGGAACGCATTTTTATTTTGTCCTATGATCCAAGTTATGTCTACAGCAGAGTTTCATAATTGAGAAATCAGAATAATACTAAAATTTGGTGAAAAAATGAATTTTGAGATTCTCATCGCTTGCTCCTCGGAAATAAATTTTCTCTAACTATCCATATGCTATGATAGACAAAATATGGAACCCCAACTACAGCATTTTCAGAAAACCTCTCTAGTAAAAAGTTAGTTGCAGTTTACATTTGCCATTTTTAATTTTCGGTTAATACGAAACCTTTTATTTGTGATATAACAAGCAATTTTTATGTTTTTCAAAACATGATGACGTTAAAATAGAAAGAAAGCAATTTATATAAAATCAAAAACTTTTTTTTGCATATTTTATGATCCGGATAGTTAACAGTTAATGAATTAACACTTCCAGACACGTTCAATTGCTTCAGAAAATTTATCAGTGGTATCATTCATGGCTTCGACATCATAGTCAAGATCAGGATCAGTGTTATGGGGATCTAAACTTTTAGAGTTTTACCAAAAAGCTACATTAAAAACGTACTTGCAATGATAATAGCTGCGGTCATTGGAATCTTTGTCGCATCTTTAATAGCTTGACAGCCTCCTTTAGTGTCTCCAATAGCTGCTTCACCCATTTGATAACTGATTTTACCTTTTACGTGCCCAATTACTGGAACATGATTAATAACTTTTTCAACAACATACGAGACACTTTTTTCTTTAGAATTAAAAACTACTTATATTGGACTTTTTTAAATGCTTGTTGCTTAAATACTCATTATTTTTATCGTGTAATATTTTATCAACTAATTTTATGTATGATTGATAAAAATGTGAAAAAGGATTGTCCAGATCTAACATCATCACTTTTTTCAAAATTTTATGACCCCCCTACCATCCATCAACACAAATTTTTCGATTTCGAAAGAACAAAAGATTTGATTTTTTTTCGCATTGACTGATAAACTTTTTTAAAGTACGTCCGAATGGGACATGGTAAAGCAGTGAAAAAGGCTTTTGTCTTTTTTTAATATTCTGTTTTCATTTTTTCCATCTTTATATGCTGATATATCATAAATATTTCACAAAACGTCGCAAAACTTTTTATTGAATTTTGAATTTAAACTTTTAATTTTGAATTTATTTTATCCTTTAGAAAATGTATTTATTTCAAAATAACTCAGAAGGATTACAGTATAACATTTTAGCCATAATATTTTTCTTCTTTTCTTTCTTATAATTTTCCAAATTCCATCAAAGAAATTTTGAAATTTCAAAAAGGTCACCAGGGATGGCATTAGGTCACAATGCGCCATTGATCACAAGAAGACAGAGTCTATGAATAAGTGGTAAACAAAAATTTGTAAACCAGAAACCAGTCGCTGGCTGGTTTATTATTATTGTCTTTCAATTCAATAATCAATATTAGAACAATAGCTGCTATATTTTTTACCAATCAATTTTGGAGAAAATCATCAATAGGTCGGTTCTAGGGCAATACAAATTTATGGATAAATCTTTTTCATTTTGATATGGCATATTGTAAGTTAAGAAAAAGCGAAAATGGTTTTTAATCAAGATTCTCGTTTAGTCGCAATTACTGAAGAACATGCTGCTAAATTTTGTCGTATTAAAAATGCTTCATTCCCAACTCGAGGTGCACAACCATTATTACCAGATCGAAATGTTGAGCTAGCAAGAATTTGTACTCCAAGTTATCATCAATTATTTAAAAGAGTACCATTTGGAGATGTAAATAATGAAATATTAGCCAATTCAATGTCAAAAACAAGATTGAATCGGTTAAATCCAACTTTACCTTGGATTAATCAAGTATGTTGTTGGGAAAATTTAAATAAAATCTTTAAAAAATATTTATTTAAGCTTTCTGCCCGTTTTTCTCCTGAAATTACAACTGGATGGGAATATTTGGATATCAGTCCCAATGGTAAATGCCTTGCTACTTGTTCAACATTTAATTATAAAAGTCAACACACCTCAACCCTTGTTGAATCATCCCTTGTATATTTTGATGAAGAATTTTCAACGTAAGATTAATCCCTCTTTCCCCAAACCCTTAATTACAAATAACAAAAATTATAGTGATGAAAAAACTCGACGTCAAAATGATAAACTTTTACGAAAAAATGCAGATCCATTTGGGTATAATGTTTTGGGAATTAGCTTTCAACCTCTTGATAATTCAAATTCACATTTTGATGCAAGAGTTGTTGAAATGGTTCGGGCACCATTTGATACGGATGTTACCTGTGTATTATCAGTATTAGCACATGGACATTTTTGTAAAAAGCCTTCAACCGTAAGTCTAAAACCATTAATTGGCTTTAGCAGACCAGCTGAGGAGGTTTGAATCTTTTTACAAAAAAAGCAGTAATAAAATATAAATTTAAAATTTTAGACTGATAATCAAATTGGTTTTGAACTTTACAGCAAAAGTTGGAAAATGAATGAACCAAGTTGGTCTGGAGCTTTTGATTCACGGAATTTAAGAATTGCAGTTGGTAAGCTAAATTTACCGTAATTAATGTTGCAGCATTAATTAAAAAATTTAAGGACAAGATAAAGGCAGCAAAATTATTGATGTTATGAGCAGTAAACAAATTCCAATTCCAAGCAATCATAAAACTGTTATTAGTCAAGCTTTTTACTACGTAATTTTAGCACTTTACATTTAATATTATAAAAATGCATCATTTAGGATGGTAATCTTCTCTTTTGTGGTCGTCAAGATGACGATGTTGGTATAATTGATCTCAGAGCTCATGATAGAATTGCATCAGTTTTGCATGGGTCAAAATCAGCAGGTTTTGTAGCACCATTAAAAACCGATCCCAATCATGTCATTACTGAAACATTTTCTGGAGCAGTATGTTTTTCAAAACAAATTTTATCATTAAACTAATATCTCTTTTATAGATTAATAAATGGGATTTACGAAGCTTAAAGCCTTCAATTGTTTTTGAAGGTCATCGAAATCATCACAATAAAGTTCCATGTCATATTGATAGCAAAGAGCGATTCCTTTTTGCAGGTATTAAATATTTAAGTGATATAAAAATTGCTAAAAAAGTATTTAAATTTTTAGTTGATGATAGTGGTGCAACTCGCGGATGGGCTCTTGATGATGGTAAACTTTTGTGCACAATTCCAAGACTTGATTCTCCACAAGTTTGTTCATTCTTTCCTCGGATGGTATATTCTGATAATTGGGGCGGACGCCATGGCAATTCTGGTCTTTTATTGGCTCTCAACAAAAATTATTACTTGTATGATTTGTTTCCTTAATCTCGGTTTTATCTTGCAGCTTATTTCAATAAATTTTCTTTATTTTGCAATATAATTTCATCACAAACATAACATAGAAATTTGCATAAGTCACTTTCCCAACAAAACCCGTAGATATAACAAATATTTTAAAAAGCTAAAGCTAAACCTTCTGGTCTTTGCGTATCATATAAAGTGTAAAGTACTTCAACATTTGCTAAATCAGAATAATTTGGACCAATTGAATCAGGAGATGTAATAAGTGAAGGAATAACAACTGCTTTGCTAACTGTATTGCCAACACGAAGGAATGCAGAATATTCAAGAATGTCATCTTGTTCGTGATAAATAATTGCTGCAGAATGATATTCTGCTGGATTTCCTTCATAAATTGCTAAAGGATACAAATTATTATTTTAAAATAGAGCAAAACTTTTTAATAACTTACTAAAAAGACCTCCATAAGTATTATCTGATCGAACAACAAAGCCCATTTTGCGAAGCTTACTGTAATTAAAATTATTAGAATTTTTTAAAAGTATTTAATTATACAAACCGATAAACAGTAAAACGGTAAGCGCTTGTAAGATTACGGCTCATAATTTCACGATAGAGATCATCTTTGGTAAAGCATTTTGTTCCAGTTGGAGTACTGTATGTAACTTCAAAAATTTGACTTTCACATGCCAAATATATCAATTCTTCAGGAGTTAAAGCCCAAACGAATTCCCCTTTTAACAAAGTTTTTTCATCAAGCTTAATATCAAATTGTGCTTCATATCGACTACCGTACCATCCCTATAAAAATATTTTTACTTCAACAGATAAAAAAATTTGAAATTTATTAGATAACCTTTTTAATTAATTCATGATGTAAAGCAGCATCTGTAATTAAAAAGGCGCTATTTTCAAGAAGATTTGTAATTGGAATTTTACAATCAGGAATTTGACATGGCTCTGCTTCTGAATCAATGCTTCTATCAGAGCATTTAAAACGATCAACGATACAATTCATGAATGTTGCTTCATTACGGCTTTCCATACAATCAGTTCTATGGAAATTTGGGATTTTTCGTGGCAAGACACGTTCTGAAAAAATTAGCCTTGTTGCCAAAAATGGAGAATAATTTTGGCACTTTATTTATGTGAACAATGTCGAGTATTAAGAAAAATCTTTAAATTATTTTAAAAATACAAAATATCAAGCTTTTTTGGTATTCAGAAAGCGTGTATCAACAAATTTTTCATACGCCTAGGCGCCTGGAAAAAAATTGTGCGAGCCTACAGTAATTTTCTTTGAATTATGGTTACCATAATATGGTAGTTGCTAATTTTAAAAATCCCAAAAAAGCAGACACTTAATTTTAACCTACCAATTTTCTTCCCGGAATTTAAATGATTAGGATTAAACAATTTTTGTGATGCCTTAAATTCCATAACCTCTGGTTCTACTTGAAGCTTTGAAGTTGAACTACCACACAATTGTCTGAGACCCTTCAACTTTTTTCTTGATCCAATTACATCTTGCTTCTTCGAATAATTTTTACCAGAGTCAGGTTTGCCATTAAAATTTGAAGCTTCAATTGAATTTTCGTAAGCCGCGATATGAAGGGAAAGAGTGCTGCTGCTCGCAGCATTTCCACTATTATTATTCTTTCGAATTTTTGATTCATCTTTTTGAGAATTGAGATCACTCAAATAATTTGCAGGCATTGAATTTAAATTACCACCAGTAGATTTTGCCCACATATTGATGCTCTTTTTTGCTTCCAATTGATGACCATTGTAAGAGTTGTAACCTGGCATATTTTTACCAATGTTGCTGCTGCTATCAATTAAAGCACTTTTAGAATGTACTGTTCTATCCGAAGAAGTATGACCACTTTTGCTCAGATTGAGATTACCGTATACAGAAGCTAACGGACCAGAATCTTTCTTTGCAAAGCCATGTTGCTTCTTGTTTTGTAAAGAGACATCCGAAAATTCTGTTGTCATCTTAATTAAAATTCTGTAGTTTAATGCGAACAAAATAAAAGGGTTGACAATTGACAATTCAAAGAAGCATCAATCAAAGATTACTCTAATACTCGCTAACGTTACTCAAAACATGACATCATTTTAGTACTTGTTTTTCAACAGTTTTTTATACGAAATTAATCGTATTCGTTTAATTTCGTATAAAAAAAGCAGCCTAATAACAAATATAAAAAAATCGCCAGACACGGATCTACGTTGTATACATTTAAACTTTAAAAAGAATAAGAAAGATGCAATAGACAAAAAAAGCCGATGTAAAAAATCATCTGTCATTTTTTAAAGTTCGTCTTTTTCAATTTTGAAAACTAAGCAAAAGAGTATGAAAGAATTACATGGAGCCCAAAAAGAAACTTGCAAAACCGACAACAAGATGTAGAAACTGGACCAATATCAGAATGCTAAAGCAACATATTCAAATCCCTTAAATACAGAAAAAAGCAAACCAAAACACAGATATCTTATATAAGTAAAATTTTATTCACAATAAAACTAATAATCACCCTAAGTAAAAAAGAAATAACGATAAAAAAGCCATTAGCTTAAATTAAAAAAATAAACTATTCATAAACATCTTCCTTGTCACAAATATAGCGGAAGATATCTTTAGGAGTTTTAAGTCGATCACTATCACCATCAGGAATTTCAAAACCAAATTCATCTTCAATTGCCATAATAACTTCAACATGATCAAGAGAATCAAGGCCCAAATCTTTGAAAAAATCAGAATCCATTGTAAGCTTGTTAGGATCAATTTTGTCGTAGAGACTTAATACTAATTTAATACGTTCTTCAACTGTTTTAAGTGATAAAGGTTGCTGAAAATGAATAGATGAGCAAAACATCAAACATACAATATATAAAAACATACCTTTGCAGAATAGAATCGATTTTGTTCAAGAGATTTATTCCATTTTTGTTGATTCAAATTGTTGACATAGTTAACGGTTGCCAAAGAACGAGTAATTGGAAGTTTGCTTCTTGTAAAAGCAGTGACTAAGCAAATGCCGGTTCGTGATGCTTGACGAAACATCTGAAATTTTATAATTTAATACTTCAAAGTAAAAATCAATGATAAACAGCAAAAAACTACTCATAATAAACCGATTTTATTCAAGCAAAACAATTATGTTAAAGCAAAATCGAGTTCGTGTCAAGATTTTTGTTCTTGTAACAAAAAAATTAGTTTGAACAAAAATTTATGCATCCGACCAATGTTGGATGCAAATATAAAAAAAAAACCCCGAAAACTTTATAACCAATTGTCGTTTTTGCAGGTAATATACAATGTTCGTGTACTTTTTAAATTTTTTAAAGTTATACTGTATGTTTGTTCTTTATTGCATTATTATGTATACTTTTCCACTCAAATTTGATTAACATTTTTTATTAAAAACATTAGAAATGACACAAAAAAAGATATAAAAAGACAACCTGAAGAGTTTTCAGAACCTCGATATTCGTTTTATCAACGCCCGAATTGCATATTTTTTAAATCGCTGAATTGGTGTATCCAATTACGCATAAATTTAACCCCAAAAATAGAAAAAAATTACTTGACAAAAATGATCAACCTTCGAAGAAATGTTGTAATAATGATAATAATAAGGCTCAACATAATAATAATAAAAAAGAAGAAGTAAACACGTTTTGACTCAAAACACAACTAAAATTGCGAAGATCACATTGAGATTGTAACTGGAAAAAAGTGAACTGGATTTATAAAAAAAGTGAAACAATAAAGTGAAAAAATATTAAAATACAATAAAAAAGGCATTTCAAAAATATCAGATCAACAACTAAATTAACATTTAAAAAAATGAAACGAGAGATAAAGCAAAAGATATACCACATATGATTGATTTGTTTGTTTTTTCGCAAAATAAAGCTAACAAGATTTGTAACTTTTGTATTTATCCCCGTTTTGAAGACAAAGATTCAATTTGATGTTCCAAGAAATTGAAGAATGTTTGCATGCCAACTGCAACAGCTGGAGTTCCAAAGCCATGGGTAAGCATGGAGTAAGTTGAAAGAGGATCTTGGATGCTTGGTTCAAGGATTGGAGTTGGATTCTGAAAATAAAAATCATAAAAACTCATTCATTTTAAGTCGGTTTTAAAATTTACCTGATCACATACGGGACTCTTATCCATATCAAGCAAATTCATAAATTCTAATGCAACAGATTTTGCTTTTTGAAGATTTTTTAGACGTTCTTGTACAATCATGCTTGCATCATGGGCACTTTTGATTTGACCAATTTGTGAACTGAGATGATCTTTGAAAGCTTTATCAGCAATATGTTTAACAGGAAATTCTTTGTCAGTAATTTGACGAAAATCTTTTGCTAATTGAATGGATTCTTGTTCGGTTAAAGCTGACAATAAAGTAACAGTTCCCATTCGACGACGACCACGAGCAATTGAAATTCCAACAGAATAAAGTTCTTCAACCAATGCCTGACTCTTTTCAGGCATTTTTGCACGACGTAATAAAGCTCCCAATAAGCTGAAGTTAAAGGCTTCAGGACCCATTAAACGTCGACGAACTTCTCCAACTGTCATTTTGTATTTGACAACATTTGATAAAAGTGATAAACGACCAGGAACTTGTGCAAATACTCGTTCAAGGGAGACTGCACCATCAACGGGATGTTCCAAGACACCATTGTCATTTGCACTTGAAGGAATTCTTGATTGTGGTGTAAGACTGAAGGATCTATTATTTTCAGCAATTTGTTTTGAATTTAATGCAGCAAGAAGTGAAGAATTATTATTTTCCGAAGAAGAAACATTCGGACTAAATGTGACATTTGCCATTGCTCCAGTTGTACTTCCACCAGAACTTGTTGTTTCACTATCATCTTCATCACCACGAGTTAATCGATCAACAATATCACTGAGTCCACCATGACTGCCTTCTGATGCCGATGGAGCTGGTGAAGGATGTTCAGAAGTTTGACCATCTGGTTTTACCTAAAATAATTATTCTTATTTTATTGATATTTTTATTAAAATAATAAACTTACAGATTTAATTTTATCCAAACGGGCTTTTTTGCTTTGTAAAAGTTCTTGAATTGCTAAAGGCCGCTTTCTTTCAGCATTTTCAGCTTCTTTTGGAAGACTGCCAACAGTTGAAGCAGGAGAATCGGATCGTCCAGCACTTCTTCCTGGAGAAGAACTGCTCGAAGAGGTTGCTTGTCCAGGAGATTTCATTTCATCTTTAATTTTAACTTCAAGTGATTTTGTTGGATAATTTGGTTGCGTTTCAATGGTAAGACCATTTAAAGAATTGATTCCCATTGAAGGATTGAGATGTGTTCCTGTATCATCATTACCATTTCTAAACGCGTAATACAAATTTAACAAATTTGCCAAAGCAATTTGTTGAGTGTTTTGATCTGCACCTTCTGTGGCAACCGGCATTTGAGATCTTATTTTTGTGATTTGAAGTTGAAAAAATGAAAAAGATCACGAACCAATAAATCAAAGGTAAAATCTGAAAAAAGATAAATAAGTTTAAAAATTTGTAAATCTAATTTATTTTTGCAAAAACGCTATGGAACAAGGTATAAAAAGGAGAAAGCTAACAATTTTTCAACTAATTATTTCAACAAGTTACTTAAAATTTTTAAAAAGCAAAATGGCGCGAAACAAACCACATTTGCCTTTCTCTGTTTTTTTTAATGGCCAATGGCACTTGCGCAGATGGCGATAAAGTGCCACAATAGACAAGAAAAAAAAATGCGCGGGGAAAAAGAGATGGGAGCCTCCTGGCAAGTGTCTCTCATTGTTATTCAATCGGCGCCTAAAGGATGGCATCAGGGTAAATAAGAAAAAAGAATCAAAATAACTATTATGCCAATGGCATTTGTCTGGAAGCATCAGGTCATTCGCTGATCTCCGAGGGAAAGGGGTAATTTTTCATTGCATAAAAAAGAAGAGGGAATGAGGGGTATGGAAAAGAAAAGAAGAAATTATTTAGGCAGTGAAAAAATTCAATAATTTTGAGAAAAGCTACAAAATCAGTGGTTATTTTAATGGGTAATGAAATGATTACTGTAATGCAAAATTTGAAAACATGGTTAAAAATTATTCAATTATGTAACAATAAATATCTACAGGGCCAAAAGTCAATACTATTTTATGACGCACAATTACGTCAGTTGAAAAAAAAATCAAAAAGCTAAACACTTTTACTTTATGTCTTTTCGACAATTGAAATTGTTTTTAGTTTCCATTGACAAACAAAAAAATTGAAAAGTATAACGTTGTACTACACCCTAAAGTGAAGAAATGATAAGCAAAGCCTTAGGCATGCGCCCTGAAGCAGTCCTCTCTTTTTTCCACTTCTGCTGATAAGGACCCTTCACCATCTTGCTTATTTCTCATTAAAACTTCTTCCCCCTTTTGCTGGATATGATACTGATATTAAAGCGGCCACGGGGTGTGTTGTTTCTCAGTTATCAAAAGGAACTGAAAATGAAAAAAAAGAAAGTGAAACAAACAACGTTTCTCGTGATGATGCTTTGTCGTTTTTGAGGAACAGTTTCCATTTTAGGCCAAGATGACTATGCTGCTTTAGGCAAATCAAACAATTGAAAGGTGTGCCAAGGTAAATTCCTTTTTTTAGAAATTTGAAGGTGGTGCACAATTTTTATTTGCAACTTGCCTGTGGCACCCCCTCATCAAAACTGTATGTTTGCAAAACCTCAAATAACAAAAGCAATTTTTTTCTGCTTTGAAGGTAAAGAAAAAGATAGAAATAACGTGAACTGTATGTGTTCCAGTATAGGATTGGCGTGCTTCTTGATTTTAGACGGTCTCGTTTGTCCAAGTCTGGAAAAGAGGTTAGAAGAAAAGTATGTTTCAAAAAAAAGTGCGTGGCGCAGGATGTGCGTGTATTTCATCAAAGACTCTCTCTCCCTCTGTCACTCAATGCCGGCTGTATTGACATTTGACTGTGCGATCATTGTGGAACAAACCCGCTGGCGCAGGAAGCCGTTTGATAGGTCGGCAATGGATGACAAGGGGTGAAAGGTTGACGAGTTGTGTACCACAAAAAGCATAAAAAGGAAATTTTTTTTGTGTTTTTGAAAAAGAAATCATACAATGAAAGTTCAGTTTATTTAATATAAAAAAGAGGTTAAAAACTATCCTGTGAAAAATTTAAAAAGAAATAGGATACTGTAAAACTGTAAACTTGTAATAAATTTCATAATTACAAAAATTTTAAGTAAAAATGTCAAAAATTTAAAAATCAATTATTTTATTTGATCCATGTTTCTGTTGCAAAAAAAAGAAGAATCAACTAATGTCTGGCGCGCGAGAGAAGCTCCTCTTCAATGAAAAGCCAAAGGCACTGTTTGCTTTTGAAAGAGACTACGCTTTCAGTTCCTTTTGATCAACATTCTTTTCTACAAAAAAAATAAAGCGGAAAAAGCTTTTATTAACCTTTTCAATTTTTTACTTAAACAAATGTCAAAAAATCTATTTTGAGATAAAAACAGAAAAAGACAGAGAGAAAGATATCAAGCCGCAAGCAATCATATACACTTCGATCAAGGTAAACAAGAAATGATTGTAAAAAAATACAAAAATGAAAAAATCTATATAGAGGAAGAACTCTTTAAGACTCATTGCAAGCTGAATGAATGACTTTTTGTGAGAGGTTTTCGGCACCTGCAATGTTTGCCAACTGGAGGCGGTCACGATCGGAACGGGCATTTTTGTGTACCAAGTCGACGAAGCAGGGGTCACGCACTATACCTCGTTGACACCAATTGAGGGCAGAAAAGGGAAAGCGAACGAATGCCATAAATGGAACGATTTTTTGGGACTAAAAAAACTAAAAGCAAAAATATAAGCCGCTGGCTCAACGGTGAAAAAAACCGCGCGATTTTTTTTCAGTTGTGTATAAAGGTGAGTTGTTGTTGCTCTTCTTGGGTCCACGCGTTTAGCATCATTCATCTATCTTGCAATTGCGCTTCCGGCTCACTCATAAAATTGTGGAAAAAATTTTTTTGTTGAAGAATAACAGGCGGAGTTAAAGCCAGCCAAAGGGAGTACAAAAAGCAGCGACAGTCTTGAGAGAGCCCGAGTGAGGGTAAAAAAAGACAAGGGCATGACCCCTCTAGGGTAAACATTGAACGTGAACTCGACCCAGAGGATAAGTTGCTTGTGGGCTTTAAAAAGAAACTGTTGACAAAAGAGAGCACAAAATGGAACACGCAAATGCGGGAGACGCACAAACAAAAAAATTCAACAGTTACAAAAGCATTTTTTTTTCTAAAATGAAGTAGAACGCCAGCCTGCCTTGAGGCAAATAATAAAGACAAAAAAAAACTGCGCAACAAGGCATCATTGCAACAATCCGCAATGACATACAATAATACTGTAATAAAAAAAATGAAATGCATAAAAAACTGCAAAGCCCAAGGGCATATGTGATGATTATTGTATTGCGCCATCGCATTTTTTGCACAGCCGGTTTTTTTTGGAGTTTCTATCGACAATGATGCCTCAAGCGGGAAAAGTAATCGGTTACAAAATCCGATTGAGATAGATTGGTAGAAAAAATCACTACCCTTGAGCTTGGAAATGGATTAAATCTAGATAAAAAATTGTTATTATTCAGTTTTTATTAAAAAAGAAAATAAATCAAAAAACATTGAAAAAAGTAAAAAATCCAGGACATTTGTTGCGCAACTTTCTAACAAAGAAAGAAATGAGACAGCCCTAAGGAAATTAGAAAGAAAGAAGAAAAAAGTGATGGCTTGATCGGTAAAATGTCTTTTAACGGCAAGCAGAAAAAAAGACAAAAGAAGCTCCGCAAAAAATGTTATGACAAAAAACATTCGTTCAGAAGGTCAACAGCAAAAAAACTATTTTAAAAGCATAAAAAAAGCTTCTGGCAAAAACAGCTCCGCGCGCAATTTTTTTTTCTTGAACAAAAAATACATGAGACAGAAAAAGATGAGTCAAAAAAAAGTGACCATCTACAATAGAAAAAATGAATGCCTGCCACTGGCAGCCCAGTCCTCGAAAAAAATATATATGCGACAGGTTCTAAAAAGGCTGCCAATGAATGAAGAGAAAAAAATCATGCGCATTGGCACTGCCCATGGAAAAAAACATTACCGTCAATCGCGGCGGCCCGAAAAAAATTCCCTCAATGAGCTAAAAAAGATGATGAATATAAAAAGGGAAAAGAAAGAAAAAATCATATGCCAAAAGAGGCGTTTGTCCGTCGGAATTGCGGACAATGTTTGAGCTCTTCGACCCCCGCGCACAGTTTTGCCCCCGTAAAAGAAAGCCACTTTTTCCTGTCCAAATAAGGAGCGCCGAGGCTGACCCAGCGGCGTTTATCCGTTCGATCCGAACCAATACATTGTATGCTTTGCTGTCATTCATTGGCCCCTACAGTCTTAGTCGTTTTTTTCTTCTCAAAGAAGGCAAAAAAACGCAAATTGAGGGAAAAAAAGGGAAAGTGAATGTCGCGCACCGCCGCCACAAGTAAGAGTTGGCGCGCCATTGAAAGACAAGGGCGTCGATTGTACATGGATGGAGTGGCCTGCAGCATTATTGCTCAAAGAGGAAACATTCGCGCAGACGACCTCGGAAACCAAGCACGGAACGTGTCGACCTCCCCTTGAGGCCGTTTTTAAAGGCCTTAGGGACAATAAAAAATATGAAAAAAGACTATTTTTTTAACTGATTGAAAGAAGGTACTGCAACTCTGAGTTGTGTTAGCCATCGCACAAAAAGCATGTTTTAAGTGATTTTTTGAAATGTTTTTTTATTACAACATACTGTATTTTTCAAAACAACATTGTCTCTTCAATACTTTTGTGGTTAATAGATGGGTATCAGTACATCTTATCTGATGCTAAAATCGGTAAAAGCTAAATTGTAACAAAAATGTGTCTTTCATTTTCTCAACAATTGCTCTAATGCATTTTTTATGAATCAAAATATATCTGAAAAATATCGTTTGCATAACTGTTTTTCTTCTTGAGTTTTACATTGAAAAAAACTGTCAAAATTCAATGCATGCCAGAGGGCTTATGACCTTGATCACAACAGCAATCAAATTGGAGAAGTTTCTCAATACTCTCCCTTTCTTTTCATGTTTTTTCATTTTCTTCATCATCATCAACAGCAATTTTGTTGGCGCCGTTCAAGTGTAGCAGCGGCAATTGCCTTTCAGCCTTGGGCTGCCCCCAATGTCATTGTTGTTCTTGTTGTAGTTTTTTAAGGCGCCAGAGGTAAAAAAATTTGCTTATGAAGGTCAAGGAAGAAGAAAATGATTCTTGAGGAAAAAAATTGTTTTGGCCGTCACGGAAAAATGAAAGAAAAGGCAAAAAATAGCTATATTCTTGTTTGAATTGTCATCTATTTTTTTTGAATTTTTTTTCTTTTCTAGAATATGAAAAATGTGTACGCCCGATTGCTTATAATCCGCAAAAAATATTGAACTGACCTCGAATAAAAAAAGGAGAAAAAAATATGATTAGTACTGCGATTTCCTGTATATTTTTAGAATTTTAGAAACAAAAAAAGAGAGAAGGAAAGAGTTTTTCAATTGTTGAAAAAAATGAAACAGCTCGAGGGTTTTAGCAATCCTGAAAAAAATAACAACCAAAGAATACTAATTGATCAAGGTCAGAGCAACACTTTAATTTTGCGAAAAAAAGTTGCAATAATTTTTTGAAAATAAAAAAAGTTAAATCATGTAAAAACATTAACTTCTAAAATTTGTACTGTTAATTACTGGAATAACTTGTAATTGTTTTTCTTTATTATTTCATTTCATTTGAAAGAACAATAGTGCAAAAATTGTGTAAATAACGTTGATCACTGTTATCGATCAGACTCTTTTTTTCCTTTTCCTTATAATTTTTTGCTGTTGCATTAACGTTAATCTTTTCACATGTTGGAAAGGCTGTCAATTAATACAAGATGGTTTGATATTTTCTTTGATTTTAAATTTTAAAGAATAATTATGGAATTTAAGGAAAATCAAAATGAAAGTCGATGGAAAATAGCTTTGCGACATATATCACAATGGAAAATTCAAGTTGAACCAATTATATTTATTCTTTCATTATGCAATACTGCAAGGTTTGAGATCTTTTTTAAAGCATTTATTTTTTTAACAATAATTTAGAAGTGTAGTAAGTCCACATTTAATGGAAGAAAAAATGAAAAGAACTTATTTTCCTTCTTCACAACTAAGTCCATCAGAACTTAAAAAGTTTTATAACAAAAAAATTGTACTTTGGGATCAAAATTATGAATATGTAAATTTGCCAATAGCTTGTATTGCCGGAATTATTTATGGATCATACAGTGATCAAAAAGGAAGAAAGCTTCCACTTTTGATTGGATTACTTAGTGTTATCATTGACAACATTTTTTATATGCTAATTTGGTCTGAAAAAACTGATATTTCATTGCAATGGTTATTTCTTGGTGCAACAATTGTTGGATTAATGGGAGATTTTATGCTTTTAATGAGTTGTGTAAATGCATATCTTGCTGATCAATTTGGAAATAAAAGAACACTTTCAATTAGAATGGTTTTAGTTTCAACAATATTCAGTTTGGGCTCATTTTGTGGTTCTCAAACTGTGGATCATTTAGTGGATGTAATAGGTGGCATTGGAACAATGTATGTGGTACAAGGAACTCTAATTATAACATTTATTTTAACAATCTTCATCTTAAATAATCCACTTCCGATTCAACCCCAAACTCCCTGCACTGACACTGATACAGTTATTTCAACGGAGTCAACTGAAACCGAAGAAATTCAATCCTCTCAAAGCTTTTATCAAGCTGTCATTAAAAAATTTAAATATCTATTTAATTCTATTAGAATTTTTTACATTCCACGAGAAGGTCATCGACAATTATTCCTTTATGCTTGTTTTGCAGCAAATTTTTTGGATCAACTTGTTTTTGGTGAAGAAAAAGGCTTGATTGGAAAATATACTCTTTTGGAACCATTTGACTGGAGCACTCATGAATACGCAAAATACAAAACAATTCGTCCAATTGTTCGTAAGTTTAAATTTCAATCAATTTTTTTCCAAATTTTTAAATTTTTAGAGATAATTGGAATGATATTTGGCTTGGTTGTTCTTAAATGGGCTTTTAAATTTCGTGATACTTTTATCATTGTTCTTGCAATTGCGTCAATGTCACTTTCCACGCTTGTAATCGGTTTAGCAAAATCATCTGCTTTAATCTATGCATCTTTGGCGCCAGGAAGTTTGCATGGATTATTGAATCCATTAACCTATACTTTTATAACATGCCTTGTAGAACCAAGTGAGGTAAAAACTACAGTAATGAATGGGATATAATTATTAATCAAAAAACGTTACAGATTGGACAAACATTTGCAGTCAGTACGATAGCAGGAAAACTCGCAGGGATAGTTCAAACGGCCGTATTGGATACACTTTACAGGGATACTGTAGATTGGTACCAGGTATAGAACACATTGCAATTTATTGAAACTACTCACTCAATTTTAGGGTTTTGTATGGCTTGTTATGTTTGTGATCAGCGCCATTGCATCATTTCTTTATCTCTTAATTCATATATTAGCAAAAAAAGAAAACATAGGCACATAAAAATTAATTATGACATTGAAAAAAATATAAATATAACATAAATAAGCTCTGAATAAATAAACTGTTCCAAACCCGTTAATTAAAAATTCCAAGATTGCGTTTAGGTCCTTTAAAATTTTGACGAAGTTGAATAAATGAATTGATGAGATTTCGATCAATATCGCCAAGAGTTGGAGCTGCACATGCTTGATCCAAATTTTCGGGTTTTACAACCAATAAATTACAAAGTGCTGGTAATACTTCAAACTTTCTTGAAACACTTTGTATACCCCAACTATCAATACAATTGCTAAAAATAAGATTGATAATGATAAAAATCGTTTTTAAAAAACAAACTTGTATTCTTTAACATCAGTTAAAAGAAGCATGCCACCTGGTTCATTATAAGTGAATGAACGAATATGATTCAAAATGGTATTGTATAAGCGATTACCAAGTTCAGACATAACAGTTGTAAGATTACTGCCATCGACGCCTTGCTTGATTTGATCACCTTGTCGTTTAATATATTTTGAGACAATTTGACAAGCCTATAAATAATAGGACATGTGAACTTTAAAGCAAAGAATACACTTACTTTGGAAATATCAGTGATTGAAAATGAATCACTATCAGGTCGAAAATCTGTTTTCTTTTGTTCAGTATTCAAGACAAATCGAACATACATAACAATGACATTAATTTGACGTTCGAGACCAATATTAATACGATTTTCAACATGCTGTAAAGTGGCATCACGCTTTTTAAAAACTTCATCTTCCAAAGATGTTTCTCTAAAAGAAAATATGAAATTAATGATTCTAACCAAATTTAATTTACTTCACAAGTGGATGAATTGAATCATCAAACTGTTTGACAAATAAATGGGTAATCACTGCAGTTTGTTGGACAACCCCAAAGAAATTAGATGGAGGTTCTGATTTTGGTTCAGCAGTCGAAATTCCTGAAAACCCAATTTAAATAAAAATCTATAATATACCGTAACCCCGCACCAGTAAGAGCCAATTCAATAGCATAATCGACATGTTCGGTATACAAATAATTGAGTAATAATCCAAAAATTGTTGCTGCCATTTTTGCAATTTCATCCTTTTTACCACTTAAAACACTGCATCTCGTAAAAGCATTTTTTGATTCTTGTAAAATACTAATTGCCACTTCTTCAGACAAAAATGTTTCACCACCAAAATTTTCAACAGACAATAATCTAGCTTGAAGATCTCTTTTAAGTTCTTGGAATCCTCCAGATTGAATATTTCGTTTTTGATGATTTTTACTTTCATAAAAACGATCCAAAATTTGTCGGCATTGAAGTTGAACATGTTGTTGCTCACGTTTATTGTAATCTTTAAGATATGGTGCAAATACAGAATTTGTTAAAATTTTCAAGAAATTTGGATCAGAATCACATTTAAATTTATGTAAAGAAGCTTGCAATTTCAAAGTCCTAAAATAATATAAATTTAAAAACTTCAATAAACAAAAACTCCTATTACTTTGTGTAATATTCATTCAAGACAGTCAAATAAGAATCATTATCTTGTTCAAATTCTTGAAGCTTTGCTCGGAGTGTTTCCTAAAACAATACGTTTTGATGCTATTTCAAGGGTGGAAAAATAATATCGGACATACCGAAAGTTTACCATGAAAAAGATTTAAAATTAATTTGCCCATAACCTGTTGGGGTTTAGGAAAAATTTCTTCAATCATTGGTTGAGTTTTTTCGCAAAGTGATAAAATATCATCAAATACGATTCCAGATCGAAAAGCACCACTTTGAACTCGTTCAACAAAAGCCTCCAAACATTTAGAATATCGTCGAAATTCAGACAAAATTACTGCAATTTCATGCATCTTTTTTCGATCATGAGATTTACCAAATTCTTCAATGAGTAATTGTTCGATTTCTTCATACTTGTGAGCAATACGCATTTGAACATTTGCAAATTTATCTCGAGCTAATTCTTGAGAAATGGAAGATAATTTTTGAATCATTTCTGCAGATTCCAAGAGCTAAAAAAACAGATTACACATTGGTAAAAAATTAATCAGTTATGTTACTCTATCAGGATCAGTAAAAATAGGAGAATGTAAAGGTTGATCTGCAAGGAATTCTTCGAAATGTTTCATCAATTGTAAGGCTTCAAATGCTCGAGCTCTTGGAGCATGTACACTTTCAAGCTGATCTCCAAGATGTACAACTTTAGTAAATACTGATTGCATTGTAGTATCCAGTTGTTTGAGCTTTTCTAATGCATTTGCATTTCGATCATGAAGAACAGATAAATCATCTCGAATATTTTGCTTTTCAACGTTGTTTTGTTGCTCCAAGATATTCAACTTTCCCTAAAACCAAATACATGTATAAAGCATTTTTCAAAAAATTTAATCACTTGGAATTGTTCACTAAGCATTTGCAAACTTCCAATTTCTTCTTCGAATTTTCGCATCAAATGTGCCGCATCTGTACTGTCTTTATCATTACCATTTATTCTCCATGCCAAAGTTTCAACAAATCGAGTAACATCGAATGGATCTTGTTCCAAATCTTGAATATATGTTGCAAAATAACTCATTGTTTTATTTTCCTAAATAGTTAGTTATACAAATATGACAAATATGATAATTTAACGTTTTATAACACAGAAAAGGAGGGTTCTCCGTAACTTCCCCTTAACTTCTCCGTAAGTCGTTCGAGCGATTCCGGAGAAGTTAAGGGGAAGTTACGGAGTTCGATTTCGTGGTGAGACAATTTTTTTACAAATAAACCGCAAATTAAAAAAATTTAATTTTTAGATTAATTTTTTTTTATCTTTCGCTGATGATAATCAGCTCATTTCCAAAATTTAAAAATCCAAGCCTTTTTTCAAAGCTTGGATATTGCAAATCTGTCCGAAGGCGGATTTGCAAAAAGCAATAATTCAAAATTTAATAGCGATTAGGCCGGGCCCGATCTTTTCGACACCGAAAACCGGAGTAGAAATCCAAAAAAACTGCTGAAAGTTTCCTCTATTTATCAACAGAGAAAGAAGAAAGCAAGAAGAGGTTGGCTTTTGTTGGCGCAGGCGACAGAGATCCAAAGACACGCTCTTTTTTAACTCTCTCTTTTTCTTTTCTTTTTGACTGTGTTTTTGTTAAAGGGAAGTTACGGAGAAGTTAGGGGTTTTCCGTAACTTTTTAAAGAATTCCGTAACTTTGGCCTTATGTGGTGCTTACGGAGAAATTAAGGGGAAGTTACGGAGAACCCTCTTTTTCTGTGAAGTTTGTAAAAAACGAAAAATGGTTTTTTTATAAAAAATGTATATTTCACATTTGGCCAAAATGCTTAACATTGTACCGAAGAATAAAAAAAATTACTGTACATCAAATTTTATATTATTTGTTTAGGTATTAAAACGTAAACGCTTAATTATTCTATCATGTCATTTTACTAAGCCGTAAAAATTCTTTTAGGGCAACAATTAACTTTTTGATTTTTACGCATCAGCTTGCTTAAAAAAGTTTAATTTTTCATTCATATTCATTTCCTTTACAAAGGATTTAGAGCATGTTCATAAGAAAAACAAAATACTTAATTTTTAAAAACTATTTATTATGATGCATAGATTTGGCAATTAAAATCTCTAATAAACAATATAAATTAAAATAAAATTATTTATGGCCATTTTTTAATTTGACTAGGAAATGTCATGGGGATCATAGAAAGATAAATCAAAGGCATAGTAAAATTTCATTGGCACTTGAAAATTGTATTTGCATAAAAATAGAGCAACAGATGATAATAATATTTGCACATTCAATCAAAGAAAAGTAGAGGGCTGAAAAGAGGGTAAATAAATAGTAAGCTAAAGGGTTACGGTAGAAGAAGTACTTACAACATTCCAATTAAGCATCCGACAACTAATCCAACTGCACGTGAAGTATTTACAATATATCGGACTTTAGAAGATTCAGATTGCTCTGGAGTCAATGCTGGTTGTCTAACTCCTAATTTTGTGACTAATAATTCGACGTAATGACTTAATCCAATTCCAGCCACATCCGAAATAATATTTCCAAGAGCAGCGGCAGCCATGGTTGAAATTGCAAACATTGCACCCAATTTTGCATCAATATATTCACCAGCAAGAATCATAATCATATTATCGAGAATCCCAAAACCAATAAATGGAAATACATTAAACATAATCAGATGTTTGGATTGTTCAGGAGTAATATCAATTTCTAAAGAGCTTCCATCAGCTTTCTTTTCACTTTTAATTGCTTCAAGAACAAGCTTTTTCTCAGAATCCGATAAATTTGAAATTAATCTATTTGCATCATTAATATCTGAAATTCGAAATCCTGAACGCGTTTGAACACCTGAAGTTGAATATCGAAAAATTAAATGTGAGGGAATATTTGAAAGCAAAAATTTTGAAGAAGAAGTTTTGCAATGAAATATAGAAATAAGCTTTGTGGTGGAAGAAGCAATACATGAGTGTTTCAAAGGAAATTTGAACAACATCTTAATGTGTATGTATATAATACTGAAAGCGACAAAAGAGTGTAAAATAACAGATAGAAAAAACAATCAAAACAATAGAAGAAAAAATATATCAGTTATAAAACATAAATATTATAGTTTAATGATTCTTACCGTTATTTTATTTTATTGTTATTGTAAATATCGAATATTATTTATTATTATCTTAAATAATCATTGGTTGTCGTACACACAAATGAGATTGACACCACACAAACATATTACTAAAACAATCGCAAAAATGAAGAAGCTCCAATGACAACAACAACAATAACAACAGCGGCCCGTTATTTTAAAAATGAGTTCGCTGCAAGAATATTTCGCCTCATTCAAACTTGCGAAAAAATGTTTATGTACCAAAAATGCGCGGGTATTCTGTGTACTTTTGTGGTTCTGTATTGCATACCGTATAAAAAAAACTGTTTCTGCACAATACGGTTACATACACTCAAAGAAATATACTCCGCCTTAATAAATAAAAAAATGAAAAAAATAATGCATTTGTTAAACATCCAACCGCGATCGCTTGAGCTAAAGTATTTTTAAATTCTTTTACTCAGCTTAATTTTTTACTAAAAAGGAGAACCGACCACTCCAGAGATATGAGCAACCAATGGTTCTGAGACAATTGGAGGAATAAATGGCTCTTGAATAGGTGCAAATAATTTCTGGGATGCCGCAAATTGTTGAACTTCTGGTTTTTTGGATTCAATGCTGTGTTCCTGTTGTCGAGGGAATTCAAAGAGATCCTGTAAAAAATATAAAAGCATAATCTTGAGACAGTAAAACACAATTTTACATGGAATAATGATGAACCAGCAGATTGATGTTTATGATTTTTCAATGATATGGTTGTTGTACATTTTTTTCTCACTTCTTTATCGACCAAAGAATCTTTGAGTTGAACTTCAAAAAAATTTTCATATGCTACAATATGAAGTGAAAGGGTGCTACCGCTTTTGTTAGAGCTTGAAAAATCTTCGACTTTGGTTTCTTCTTTATTCAAATTTGTTGTAAAATAATCTTCTGATAATTTTTTGTGAGATTTTTTCAATGAAATGTTATCTTTTTTTGAAGTTGTTTTTTCAGGAACATCTGATGCTTTTGTTAAGACTGCAGTCCTTTCCGATGCGTTTTGCATGTATTAGCCAAGTCAGATAACTACATAATATTTATCCTCTTAAATTAATGAAGTAAAAGGGTGCGAAAAATGATTTATGTTTGAAGGACTGCAGCTTTTTATTTTTTTTACCGTAATTTGATCTTTTTCTACTGCCAATTTCCGCACTTTTTGAACGTTTATGATCAAATGCTGTTGAATATTTATGATTTTTATTCAAAGAAAAGTTGCTGTAAAGATCACTTGAATCATTTAAAACCAGATCATACTTATTTTTAAGATATTTGTAATGATATTTCGTTGTCATCTAAATTTATTTTTAATCATATTTGTTATGTTTAATAAACACTTAAAAATGAATCTAAGGAGATCAAACTCTTAAAAGCATTTTCCGTAAATCTGCAAACTTTAATTACAATTGAAGTTTTTACAATGTCGTCTTTCAAACCAAAACTAAAAATTTCATTTCCTTTAAAATCATTATGATGCAAAGTGAAGACAATGTTGCAGTTTAAATGTGTGAAAAAACTTTAGATTTATTTAATTCAATTAAATTAATATATAAAACTGTAAAACCATTGCATATTTTCAAATTGTTATTTTTAAGTGTATTATTTCGTAAAAATAAATTTGATTTAATGCACTTAAAGATTTATTGCCAATAAAATACAACTTTACAAAGGCAAAATTTTAAATTAGTTTTTTTATGAAATTGCCACTTTTTTCTTTTGGTGGTGGTGAGAATTTTTGATACAAAATGAAAAGAAAAAAAGAAGTGAATAATCAAGAATTGTAGTTGAAAAAAAGGGTGGAAATGGAAGAAAGTTCTTTTTTTTGTTTTCTTCTCATGAACAAAATTTTCAGATAAAAATAAATATTTTTTCCTCTTTCACTTTGCTGATTGTCTTGTTTGAACAGAAAAGCCAAGATTTTGTTTGTTCATCAGCCTTTAATTGTTTTGTGTTTTCTTTTTTGAAAAAAAGAAGAAAAAGAAACGAAAATCTCATTTACATTTATTGCTTGTTTGATTGTATCACACAAAGTATAGGAAGGAAAAGCGAGAACAAAAAAGAATTCAAAAAATGCCTTTCTCTTTGAACTTGCATGACCCTTTTTTTGCAAAGGTCAAAGGGATACTGTAATCACCCTGATTTTAGCCCGATTAATCAAAAAGTGTTTTCTCCATTAAATTCTTTTTCAGTTTCAAATGCCATTTACATTCTTCTAAAAAAACAACACGCAAAAAAGTTCGTCTTCTGAGCTCACAGAACTGATGCTGGTGCCACTATGAAGTAAATGTTGGTCTAGCAACTAAGGCGACAACAGCGACAACAAGAATTGGTCGGCGCTCCTCTTCTTTTATTTTTTTCCTTCTTCTTTCTTTCTGTTTTTTCTCATAGTCTTGGGCAGCTTAGCGGCGATATATGACATCGGTTGGGGCGGTGCGCCGAAACTCGTGGACACGCCAAAGTCCGTGAGTTGAAGAAGAAGAAGAAGAAGAAGAAGAAAGAGAAAGTGAGAGCGGTTTGTTCAACGATGCAGTTAGTAGTCGTTGTTGTTGTTGTAGTAGTTGGAGGATGAAAGGAGGAGTCCCTCGGCAATGAGGGTGACACTTTGGCTGTTGTCTTTCTGCAGAATGACTTTCTTTTTCCTTCTCTTCTTTAAAAGAGAAAGGAGAATATTCATATCAAAAATTTAAAAACCTTTTAATGAAGACATCTTAAGTACGGTAACAAAGAGGCTCTCAAAAAAGAGAATACCTTTAATTATTTCTTCTTTTTTCCCCAAGAGGTTTGACTTTTAAAAATTTTTCTTTTTCTTTTTTGATCTACAAATTTGAAATGTTGAAACTCACTTTTTTGATTAATAAATTTGTTAAGCTGTCATCAATTGATGAGACACCCGTCACTTTTTCAATTTTTTTGGGCTCGTCAAAAATTTTTGTTATTCTCAAAAAAGTTGGGGGGTATTCTTCAACTGATCACTTTTTTTCCCACTATTGTTTACTTCAAAATCAACAATGCGTGTATTCTTCTATCTTTCTCATTGTTGCGCGATTGTTCACTTCTATTTTCATATTTCTTTTTGCATCCGAAAGGGCGGTCTTTTTGACACTCAACTTCAGGACAATTTCTATCGATTTCATTCTTTTTTTTCAGACTCATGCTTGAAATTTGTTGATCGCCTTTGACAAAACTCGTTTTTTGTTGTCGGCCTCTTTTTCCCGGTAAAAAAACTGCCACATAAAAAAAGAGTAATTTAAAATTTATGCTGCAAAAAAAATGCCGGGAAACAATAGTTTTTTGTCATTTTTCTATCAATACTTTTTATTCTTGATATGTACATTATTATTTCAATGTATTATATGGGTAAATGCAGAATTCTGTCCAGAAAATACTGATACGGTTCTCAAATTACTTTCGGCCTCAGGAATTACAGCACATCGAAAGTCATGCCCTGATTTTAAGGATGATGCAAATCAGGTCTTTTGTTGTCCATCATCAATTACTCCTGGAACATTTTATTGTTGCACACAAGAAAAGCGTGATGAAATTGATGCTGAATTAGCTGCAGAAGCAAGAAGAATCTTTTTTCGAAAGTAAGATTTTAATCTTTTCTTCTTCTCTTTTTTTTGTTAATCTCTATTAGCATAGAGCTCTGGTTCTGTTATTTTTTCTCTAAAAAATAACGATAAAAGAGTTAAGAGGAAAATGATTACTAAATAATGAATGCATGTTTGCTTCTTTTTTGTCACAACACACACCAAAAAAGAACTGATGAAAAAACTTTTAATGGACGACGGATTCCAATCCCGGGCTTTAAGCTTTCCCCTTCATCTTTGCGTGTTCCGCTTCTTTTCTTTTTATTTTCATTTTTTATTTTTGCGCTACAGAATTTGTTAAGCGCAACTGGTGTCTTCATTGAATTCGTCAAAAAAAAGTCCTGTCAAAAATGCCCTTTTTTAAATTTCAATGAGACCGATAGAGTGACTTTTTTGTGGGTTAGTTTTTTATGAAACGGAAAAAGGATCAAATTTCGTTTAAGCTTAAATTTTTTACGTTGCTGACTTTTGACTCTTAAAAAAGCTTTTGCTTGTTTTTAATCATAAAAAAGGCATAAGCCGAAAAAGGGAGCACACTTAAAAAAAGAATATTTAAAAAAAATCAGAGCCAAAATTAGTTCAACTTTTAGAAGAATCGTCTTCAACCAGTTATTAAGAGTGCAATTTTGAAGAAAAACAAAGTTTGACATTTAAGTAAATAAGCAACAATTATCATCAAGGCTCCACTTAAATTTTTCTAAAACCGCAAGAAAATAAACTATAATTTTCTTTTGATTTTGAAAAAGCAATTATCTCAATTTTTCGTCATCAGCATAATCTTATTTTTTTTGTTTTTAAATTATTCCAAAAATATATCAAACAAAAAAGCTTTCTTTTTTTCTTTTTTTTGAAAGAGAAATAATAACCAAAAGTTTCACTTTTATTTTTTTGTTGTCTTTCTTTTGCATATTTAATATGCCACTTTTTTCGGGAATAGATTTTTCTTTTCTTTTTTCTATTTTTTATAATAAAAACTAAAAACTTTGAATTGACTTAAAAAGAATATGCAATTAATTGAAAAGAATAATAGTAATGTCATGTGTATGTGTATTATATAAGGGTTGGTTTTTGCAGCAGGAGCACTTTTTTTGTCTGTAAAATTTATGGCTTTCTTTAACTTTTGGACATTTTTTAACAACCTATCTTTAAATGGTGCTGGGCTATTTTTCTCTATTTTATTTTTGTTAACTTCGACTTTTAGTTCATGAGACTTTTTTACGATGAAAAAAAGGAGAAGAAGAATGCAGTAGAGAGTGAGATGACTTTGTACAAATTATATGGCGTGCCAAAGTGGACTTCACAACAATGAAGACCCCAAAACTTCATTAGGCAAATTTTTTTTGGGGAGAATACGAAAGAAAGAAGTCAAAAGAAGGGGGAATGCATTTGAAATTGTGACTGTTTTTTTATAGTATGAACTTCTTCTTTTTTTGCCATATCTTTTCCGTTAAAAATATAATAAAAGAAAAAGATGAAGAAGAAGAAAGGAAGGGCCTTATTACTTTATTCTTGAAAAAGTTTTCTTTTTTTTATTATGTAAGAGGATTACTTTTCGAATGTGTTAAAAAAAAGTCCTTTTTTACCAACAAAAAATAAAGCAAAATCTTTTGTTCATAAAAGAGCCGTAGTAAATAAAAGCAATAGCTTGAATGCAAAAAAAAGAAGAGAAAAAATGGCAACATTAACGGAAATTGGCTCTCCTCTGCATTGTTAAGCGGCGGCGGCGAGCTTTTTTTACTTAAAAAAATAGAAAAGAAGAGGTGATAACGCAATTTCCTGTGTTGGGCATGTGCAATCAGCACAAGTCTCAAGTTTCACTTTGATGCATATATTTTTTTTCTTTCTTTTCTTTTTCAACTTATTTTTCTTTTACGAATTTATATTGTCCAAGTTTCAACTTGCTGTTAGCTTTCACACTTTTTTTTCTCTTTCTCTCTTTCATCAAAAATAGAAATAAAAGAAATCTTTGTTAAGAAAAAAAATAGGAAGCGCAAAAAAACAAGAAGAGAAAAATGTTGAATTCCCAAAACACGTTAAAATAAAAAAAAAATGTTTGTGAATGTCAACAAATGCAAGAATAAAATTGAAAAATGGAATTTTGAAGCAAGAAATCTGGCACAATATAGAAGAGCAAATTGAATTGCGGGTATTCCTTTGGGAGTTTATTGAAATGCGTGAAAAACGGGCCATTCGGGAGTTGAAAGATTTTGTTTTTGTGAGAAAAAATAAGAATGTGAAAAAATAAAGAGTTGAAGAATTTCTTTAAGTGATAACAGCAAACAACCAAACAGTAATACTTTTTTTTAGTAAATTTTATGGGTATTGCTAAAATTTTAATGCCATTTCCAAATTTAAAAAAATGCAAAATTAATTTAAAGATTTGTTGTTTAAAAGAACAAACATTTTCCAATTAGTTTTAAAGATAAATGAATTCAAAGTTGTATATTTCACACCTGTCAAAGACAGAGAAAAAATGATTTAAAAAAATGTTATCTGTCAAAAAAAGATATGACATTTTTATATAAATAACAAAACACCTGTTAATGACATTTAAAATTGTTTCTTTTTCAGTCATCTTGCTCACATCATTATTGGCTCAATTTTAAGTTTTATTTTTATTATAATTTTGACTTCTGTCATTTGCAAACGTGTCAAATACTGCCCAATGTATCATAACAAATCACGTAAGCGAATTACTTTTGTCATTTTCCACAGAAATAATGGGTCATCTTTTTTAGTTAATACTGCAACATCCCAGAATCTTTCGAGTTACCGTCCAGTGGATACTTTACCACCAAAACCGCCAACTGTTTATGAAGGTTCGTTCATTTCAAAAAGTCATTGATTTTTTTTATCAATCACTTTTATTGCAAGCAATTATGAATCACATAAACATACATTTTACTGCATTTTTGATTGTCTTTTTTTTGCTTTTTTTAAAATAGCTCAACAAACATTTTTAAAAAAAAATTGCTTTTTGACTCTGGTTTCAATGTTGAAAAAAAATATATTTGGCACAGTCATTGTTGACATAAGCCCATTTTAAAAAAGCACAGTAAAGCTCTTTTTTAACCACAAAAAGAGGATGACGATTGTAGAATGAAAATTAAATCCGGTTCTTTTTCCGGATTTAATTGTTGTTTTTTTTGGAAGCTTTATGTTATTTAAAAGTGGGGATACTGGGAAAGCACAAATTAGTGTCTTTTTTTGGCTTTTAAAACACTTTCTTTAACTTGCATAGATTATATATATTCATTTATAGTTTCTAAAAAATGACAACACTTTTTGTTTCAAAGAATATAAAAAAAAATGTTGAAGTTTTTTAAGCCATAAACGAGAGAAAATTGTATCCATTTTGTAAGTTAAACCGAGCATTTTGTGTTTCTTGTTTCATTTTAAAGAAAAAACAAGAGCTAATAATTTATGCATTGTTATATCCATGACTGAGCAAAGATAAAATCAAAGATTAATAACAAAACTTAAATCAGTCAATATATGTCAGCTTTTTTTAGCTCCACCACCGTATGAATTTACAACAGCTCAGACAAATCAGTTCTCAAATATCCAGCAAGAACATGATTGGAATTGTTTAATCGAAAATGAAGTCAACGATGCACGAATTTATGAAAGAAGGACATAAAATTTTATAGTGTTTTTATATATTTTAATTTTTTGTTGATAATTTCCGAAATGAAATGATTTACGGGCAAATATTGTGTTTTTTTTGTTAATTTTAAAATCGTCCAAAAAATTTTTATTGTAAATATTGTTTTTCAAAAAAGAGCTGCTTTTTAAAAGCAAGAAAGCCTTTAATTTTAATAATTTGCTTCAATAGTTTATTGTAATAAAATGCCTTAAATAAAGAAAAAAAAATACTGTAAAATAATGAAAGAACAAAACAACCGTATAATAATTATGAATTACATTGGAGACAATTTATATTCGAGACCGTTTCGGAAAAACATTCGGCATCCATCATTTTGAATTACGTCAATGTATTTTCTGGAATTTATTGGGAAAGCATTATCATTGTCATTTTCATATTTGAATTCGTAACAAAATATAACTTTTGTTCCCTTTTGTTTGAGATATTCGGCAATTTTCATTTCAAGCTCTGAGGGGCCTTTGATCTTTGTTTTGAGCTAAATGAAAGAAAGAACAAAGTTCACTGATTTTTTGATCATTGCCTATAATGAGACTTACTTGTTTTGCAGATGGTAAAATATAATTATCTGGATGTCCACCTGATCCACCCCAACATTCTGGAATTATCTGTAACCCATTTACTTTTGTATTACAATGATGTCGAAAAATATTTTCTAACATATGACTAATCTTTGATCCAGAAGGCATATCATCTTTTGCTTCAATAATTCCTTCAGCTTTTGTTATTCGATCATAGGAATCTCGATTCACTTTTGGCACAAAATTTCCAAATGAATCTCGATTTACTTTGCATGCAGCAATGGGAATAGCAAATTTTTGATTATCAAATGGACTAATCATTCTCAATTAGTCAGTCACAAAATATATCAACATACACACCGACGAAAAAAAGAAAAGAAAAACAAGCAATTCTGTTTTAAAAAAAACAAGGTATGACTTTCAAAGTTTAAGATTGATCTAATTCAAAAACAAGAAAGATCAAGATGATCAAAACCAGGAAGTTATTTAAAGATTTTATCCTTTCTCTCATTCCCTTTCTCACCATTTTTATTATTTTATTTCTTTCAAACAGGCGGTACTTGTTGCAAAAGTAATTTATCAATTGTTTGTGGAGTTTTTTTTCAAAGCCGAAAAATGTTTTTCAAACAAAATTTCAAAGTCTTTTTTGTCAAAATAAACATTTTATAACATTTAAAAATCAAGATGTTTTTGATAAATCTTGAAATTTGTCTGATCTTTATTGTTTTTATTTTTTGTCTTTCACATTGTTGTTCCGAGTCAGCTTGAGAAAAAAGGATTAAGAAAAAAATATATAGCTGGAAAAAATTTGTGTCAAAAACAAACCCATTAAGCTAATAACATATTTGTTTATTATACTTTTATAAGATTTTTAAAAAAACACCGGTTAAAAATAAAATTACCCAAATGGAAAAAAGCTTATTGGATTTGGATGTTCATGTTCAGTTCCAGGTGGACCGAATCTTCCCCTTGAATGATTGTGATATTTATGCGCTTCTGGCAGTTCACTTTCAGAATGCAAATTGCTTTCTTCTTCCTCTTCATCTTCTTCTCCGCCTAAAACAAGGCATTTTTGTAAAATCTTCAACTTTTCATAAAAATTAATTTTATAAACAAACCTAAAACGTGAGGAGAAAGAATCTGAAAAAAAAAGAAAATTAATTAATTAAAATCAAAGATTATCAAAGAACAACCTCAATCATCATTCGTTCTCTGCTCAATATACGAGGGGAAAGAATGTTTGGACTAAGAATAAGTATACTATTTGCCTCAGGTGATGCTATTCTCGGTCCAATGATATCTAAATTTATTGCTTTTTGAAAATCGTAAAAAAGAGAAAAAGAATGAATACTAACTTGGACTTAAAATTTGTACTGCAAATGCTTCAGGACTTAAAACATGTGCTTCAAAAAATTGTGGTGATAAAACTTCTGCTGTAAAAGCTTCCGGTGATAAAATGTATGCAACAAAAGCTCGCGGTGAAAGAACTTCTGCTCCAAATGCCAAAGGGGAAAGGATTCTAGACAACAACGCTGCCGGAGATAAAATAGCTGGTTGAAATGCCCGGGCAGATAAAACATCGATCTATGACAAATTATTAGGATCTTAATTTTATGGATTCAGTAGAATGCTCACATTCATAAATTCTGGATTGATAATTTCAGCAAAAAAGGCGTGTGGTGATAAGATAACTGCTTCCAAGACAACACTTTCATTGAAACGATTTAGGAAAGCCCACGGCCGAAGAACGCGAAGAGGTGGCCACATTTCTTCTCCTTCTTCACCTTCTCCACCTCCTTCTCCGGGTCCTTCTGGTTCAGTACCATTTGGATTATTTTCATTACCAGGCATAGCAGTAGTACCATTATTGTTGCCATCATCATTGTCATCATCATCGTCACGTTTAAATCTTTTTGTTTTTTGTTCTATAAACGATATTTTCTTGAGAAATAATAATTACTAGCTCACCAAAACCGGCAAGTTGTCGGATATCTTCTTCAAGTTTTGCTTCAAGAGATGTTCTTGAGCATTTTTCAACGGAAGATACATTCAATAAACCTAAACAATCATCAACAAATTTATGCCAAAGTTTTGATTACCTGTTTTTCCATAAATTAAACGTAATTGATCAGGCTCTAAAAAAGCATATCCATCATTTGCCATACTGTATTGTTGATCATCCGTTAAAGCATTCTTCATCATTTCAAATTTTCCTTCAAGTACTTCCATTTTTCTAATTGCTGGATATACCTTTTCTTCATAATATTCAATAGTTGGTTCAAGTTTTTGAACTAATGCTTCAAGCTTTTTTGAAGTTCCGCTTATATCAAGTAACATATCAAGCCATGCATCTTGTTCTTTTTTATCGGTGTGAGTTGACTAAAATTTTAAAGCGTAATGGAAGCTATTTATTTTTGCTTTAATTACCTTCAAAATTTGAGGGAGTGGTAAAAATCCGTCATTATTAAAACTCAACAGTGTTGGAGAAATAAGTTTTTTTCTTCGATCATGTGATGGCATAAATGGCAAAATTCTTGGTGACAAAATTGCAAAACTTTCCGCCTAATATTCAAATTTTAAAGTTTTTTAAATTATTAATTGTATGTATTCTTACTTGAATTGCTTGAACAACATTAAAAACTTCATTAATCATATTTGATTCTGGTAAACTTTCTTTGTGATCTACAGTAATTTTACGGCCTTTTAAAAAATTTTCGTTGGCATTTTTGATTCTATTTAAATAATTTTGACATTTTCCCGTAATTTTAACATAATTTTGAATGGTTTTTAAATTTTCCAAATTTTTGTACCTCGCTGCTATAATATTTAAAAGAATCTACAGTATTCAAAGATTTCTCATTATCTTACATGTATCCCGCTTTTTTCTTTTATAAGAATAATATTCTTTTACCGGTTTTAAATATTGTTTGGCTTTAGGTTCTTTCCATTTTGCATCAAACTCATCAATATTAAATAAATACTTTAAGTCGTTTAAAAAATTCTTTCTTAACTCTTCACGTCTCATTTCATCCGAAATATACCCATTTTGATAATTTATTTGGTCTCGAATATTTAAAAGTGTTGCAACGCATTTAGCTAACTGACTTGGCGTTCTTGCATCTTTGTTGCATTGAAGATAAATAATCTTTTCAAGTTGAGGAAATCCTTTTTGCTTTAAAATTGCATTTGCTTTCACCTAGAAGAATGTCTCTTTTTTAAAAATAATGCTCAAAGCAATCTTAAAAATTACCCTTAAAAGTGTCATTATTGCTGTTCGATGCCAATAAAGATTTACATTCTCCATATTTAATGAATATAATTTTGATTTTAAAGACATTGAAGGGGTAATAAATAAAATAAGAGTAATGAAACAATAAATTAATTTATAAAATATTTTCATTGTTTTTTAGAAAATTTCAGTAAAACATAATTCGATTTGATTGAAAAATTTAAAATATTACATTTTTTTATTGTAAAAATGACTGACCATTAGTTGACGATTTAAAGTGAAAACAGACTATTTTAGTTTATTTAAAAGGAAAATCTGCGTTCATTTATTTATCCGTAATAACCTTAAATCCGCATTTGACACTGTTACCGCTAGACATGTTTTTGAGTTTCCCTTTTTTTTGTCCATCTCTATGCATATGAGATCTATGATGCAATATGGTCATCACATGAAAATATGTTTTGTTTAAAAAAAGTATTTTTTATTAAAATTTTGAAGATCGTGTACAATTAAAGTTTTCCAATGAAAGACCCGTATTTTTACGAAAATGATATCTGACATGTGGCAAATTTTGATAAGCACTTTCATCAAAATTGCTAATACTGTAATTTTGGGAGAAATAAGTTCGATTATAAACACGTTCAAGCAGGCATTGTACAGCAGCAAAATCAAATTCACCCATTAATTTATTTACATATAAATGATGCATATTTTCAAGATTTTCGAGATCCTCAACACCAAAAATACAAACCCATCGACGAAAATAATTTGTTGAACATGGTATAATTGGATATTTTTCACTAGTCCATACTGTTAGCCTAAAAATGTTTTTCATTGCAAAAAGGAAAGAAAAAAGGAGGATTAGAAGAGAAACCTTGTGGCCATAAATACTTTGGTATCATTAACAATACAATTTCGAGTAAATCCTCCAGGGAGTTGAATTGCTTCATCTGCATTCAAAGTGCCCCAAAAAAGTTCGTCAACTCCAAACTTTTTTTCTTCAATTTTTTCAATAAATTTGACCACATTTAATTCATCCAAGACAAATTCAACTGCTTCACGTGAAATTGAAACTTGAACAAGAGATTTTGTTAAATTTAGTGCGAACAACTGACCACTGCTATCTTTTAAATGATTAAATGCGTCTGCAAAAAGCTATCTTTTTTTTTTATCAAAAAGAGCTATAAATTTTACCATGTTTAAAGAGATTTAATGCAGCGAATGTCCAATTTGTTGATTTATTAAATGTATGTGTTCCAGGCATACTCGCAGAAATATCATTTGCTCCACCAAAAGCTTTAAAAATTTTTACAATTTCTGCATTTGTTTTTAATCTAACATCATGATTCTGAAAAAGAAAAAAGGGGGAAAAGTTAAAAGCAATTAATTTGAAAAAAAGAGAGAGAGACAAACTTGCAACAATATAACATATTTCCAATTTCTATTTCGTAGATGCTTTAAACATATTAAATGTGCCATTGTCATATTATGCCCTTCACTTTGGACATCAATTTCTTCATCTGGTACAATAACATTATTAAAACAAGATGCAAAATTTCGAATTCTTTTCTTAAATAAATTATCTGCTTTTGAGTCTAAAAAATAACAGAAAGAATTTTGTGACGCATATTCAATACGAAATTGTGACTCAATAAAATAGTAATCCTTAAAAATGATTTTCATGTTGGTTTCTAATTTAAGAATCAAAAGAAAGCAGCAAAGAGAATGCCAATTACAAACCTTATAAATTATTCTTGCGAATGCAATCGGAAACTCTCTTTCATCCTTTGAAAGCGAAGAAGAAGAAGAAGCCTCCTCTGGAAAATATCCTCTTCTTTTAATTGATGCACAATCTGTTGGAAGTTGGAACAAGTCATCTTGATATGTTATACGATATTTAGTCAATTTTTTTGCATAATTTTTTGAGGCTTTTGATGAGTCAAATAAATTTGAGCATTGCAAAAGCTTTGTCGCTGGCAAATGATAAAATAATGGAATGTCTAAAAAAGGAAAGAAGGCACATATAAATAATAAATAAAATATTTAATTTCGTTTACCCTTTTTAAGCTTAAATTTTTCATTATTCAATAAAAATATTAAAACTAAAATGCTAGCTGCTGAACAAAATGGCAGAATACAGTACCAACAATGATTTGCAATTCTTTTGTTAAAAGAATCTGTGGCAGCTTTTGAAGCATTTTTAACAATTTTAATATCTTGTGGACTTAAAAGTAATGTAGCATCATTTACAGATCGCATTCTATTTTCTATCATTTAAAGGCTTAAGTAGCACGCTATATTACACACTCCAATTTTATTCTTCTTCTTCCATGGTTATTTAGTTATTTTCACACTCTCTGCCTCCAAAAAAACCTGCAATCATTATATTGTCACTTGAACAATCGTTATAATATTACAAAAAAACACGCATGTACAAAAAAGAAGAAAAAAGAGTGATTTTTTTTATTACAAGTGGTATACAAAAAAACAACACTGAAAAAGAATAATAACTATTTTAACCATAAAAATATGGGACAAAAAAGTGGGGGAATGAAAGCTTTATACTTTTTAACGGGAGAGGATAGTAGTTGATGTTATTGCTTTTGAAGCGTAAAAATGTGGCAGAATGTGTAAAAAACTGTTGAGTTTTCAATTATGCATGAGAGCAAAGGGAAAGAAGAAGAAGATGAAGCAAGAATAAAATATAAAAAATGCTAAAATGGCACAAACAACGAAAAAAAAAGTGTTTAAAGAAGATTTCTATTTTTAACCTTTTTTTTCAACTGTTGTAATTTTTTAGCTTTTTAAAATCATAATAAAATGAAACTTTTCTTTTTAGGGAAAGCAAAAAAAAAGTCTGTAATGGGAAGAGTGAAGAAGAAAAAACAAAAAAAGAGAGAGAAAGGCAATTTTAAAAAGAAAAGAAGAAGGGGGGGAAAAAGGCTCACTTCCTTCTGTCTTCTTTGCTTTCAAAATGAGAAATGACTTGAGCCGTTCTTGGGCTTTATTGTTGTTGTTATTTACCTCTTTTCTCTTCCATTCTGTCATTTATATATTTCTTCTCTTTTCAACATTTTGTTTAAATTTTATTTGTATTATTATTTTTAATTCTTTTTATGATAATTGAAAAGCGGTATCTATGGTTACATGATTATATTTTTTTTCTAAAATAAACAAAATTATTTATGCATGAAATCGATAATTGAAAAAAGATTTATTATTTAAAAAACATAAATAAAAAAATATTAAAAATAGTTATTTATTTGTTTGATAAGAAATTATGAATTACTATATTTAACTCAAAGAAATGCAAATATTATGCAACAATGCAAAAGAAAAAAGAGAGTTACGCAATGTCGTTATCGTCGTCTTCAACAACAAAAAAATGTACCGAAATATTATTTTTCATCTTCTTAAGCGATCTTGTACATCACAGACTATAGTTTGAATGTATAAGCCCGTGAAAAAAATATATAACAAAACATATCAAAAAAAGAAAAAAGTTTCTTTTCATTGTAGTCAGAAGCTATATAACTGAAACAGACGTAAAAAAAGAATTTTGTTAAAAAGGTTTTAATACGAAGAGACGTAACTTTACAAAATAAATATTGCTTTTGCGCAAAGTTTTTTCTCTTCCATCCTTCAATATTTTTCTTCTTCCTTTAACTCGTAGGTTAAAGGTGATGATGACATTTTTTTGAAGCATGTGTTCGGCGTTGCGCTCCTACCTTTTGTAAATATGCTTAAAGTTGATGATTTAAGAGAAAGAAAAATACGGAAACATGAAAAACAAAAGTACACAAAAAGTTTGAAATTTTTTTCTTTCTTTCGTTTGTTTTACTTAAATGATTGATTTTTAAGAAACGGTAGAAGAATTATTTATATATGTTTTTCTTAGAAATGGAAAAGTTTAATGCAAAATTTTAGAACGTTTCAATTTGAATTTCATTTCTATTAAATGGAATGACCTTCTATATTGAAATGCACGGTATTAATCTGCGTGAGACCATCAAAAAGTGACAATAACAATCTTTTTGCGTTCTTTTTTTCTGAGCATTTCAAAAAGAAATAATAAGTTAAACCCGGAATTAAAATCATATATTTCATATTTAACAATCTTTTCATGACCTCATAAATCTTTTTTTATTTTCATCGATTTTCAATAAAAAAAATATTCATTTCCGGTTTTACTTTGTTAATTATTTTTGTCAAAATTTTTACCTTGAAAAAAAAATGTTGAAAAGCATCAGTTTTCAAAAGCATCCGATGCCATAAAAAGAACCCATTTTCTTTGTTTGTTTGTTTTTATGTTTTATATTTATTATATCGGTTTAAACATTATATTTTTATGTATGTAAAAAGAGAGAAAAAACAAGCAAAAATTTTTAATATCGCGTTGGCTTACCACCTAAGTTTGATCAATTTTTTCCATTTTTTGCTTTCCGCTCCGATCCATGCAAATAGAAACTTCTTTAAAGAGGTAACTCATTTCACTCTCTTTTTTTCTCCTTTATTTCCTTTTGAAATCGATATTCTCCCGTTAATAAAAATTTTAAAGGTGGTGTTCATTTTGAAAAAACTAAATGAATCGGAAAAACCTTCTTTTACTTTTTTATATAGCTTAATCATTTGCTAACAACGAAACTACTAATGTTTTTTCTAAACTCAAAAGTTTTGTTTTAAAAAATTTTTTTTGAGTATAACGATACACAAATGACGGATTTTGATGTTGTCATTTTAAAGGTTTTTTTTTCAACATTAACGCGTGGTCAACTAAAGTTCGCGCAAAAGTTAAAATCCGCGTCCTACTCAATTGTAAATTTTCTTTTTTTTGTTTGAATTGACTAACTCAATTTTTTTTGTAGGATCTTTCATCAAACTAAAGAGAAAAGTGAAGAGGAATGTTGGGTTTAGAAGAAAACAAAATTCCAACGAAATGAATAAAAGAATAGCTAAACGAAAAACTACATCGTCATATTTTACATTGGTGATAGAAAAAACTTTTTTTGTGAATTTTATTTAACTTTTAATTTTTTTCAACATTATCATTACTATTATTATTCAGTTATTACTGCTGCCATTGCTGCTGCTTTATACATTGCATAATATTGTATATATTAAAAAAACAACAAAACGCTGACAATTGTCACCAGTATTTTTGCCATAAAGATTTGGTAGTAAAAAAAGGAAAGGAAAGAAAAAAAAGAAAGTGCCTTGGTGTTGCCAAAGGCAACGAACATTGGCAAATTACTCTATTTGAATTTGTCAACTGGGTACAAAAAAAAGACAACTAAAACGCAGTTCCACGCATTATTTTTCAAAAAATGGGTGAGTGTATCAAAAAAAAAACTTTTTCTTTACGTTACATCACACTGGAAATGGTCAAGGGAAAGCTCTTGCTGCTGATAAAATTTACGTTTTTTTATGCAAGTATTTATTTCGTGCTCTTTTGTCTTTTATTGTTTTCACTTTTTGTGTTTGAAAAAGGCATGCTTTATTGCTTAGTGATAAAAATGTCTTTTTTTCTTCTTAAGAAAACGTTTAAGCTTACTTTTTTTTATTAGATCCTTAAATGAGTTTTCTTTTATTATTTTTTTTGCTTGGTAACATTTGCGCATTTCAAAAAAAAATAAAGGTTGCTGAGCGTCTCCCAAGAAACTAGAAAAAAATATATACATTTTCTGATAAGTTTTTTTCTGCCATTTTGAATTTCTTTCATTTTCAAAACTTTTTTGACAATAGTCGAGGGTGGCAAAGGCGCCCTTTTTTCTCTTCTCCTGGACTTGAATAAATTATTCATATTTCATGTTCACCTGAAAATTCACATCTTTTTTCATTATTCCTCTTTCTACTTCTTTGTCGTTTGTTAAAACTGTTTTTAAAAAGTATAGTTCTTTTTCTTAATTTATAATCCATTTTTGTTGATTTTTCTTCTTCTATTCATTTTTTTTCTTGCTTGTTATGATTTTTTCTTTTTTTTTGTTTCAAAGGTTTGTTTTGCAATGAAACGCTTTTTTTGACGACGTCAACAAAATTGACACTTTTTTTATACTTTTTTTAAATCAAACTTTTTAAGGTGTGTGCTGCTTTTGAAAACTTTAAAATAGGCTTTCAATTTAACATTTATTTCGGTAACACATTACCAACTATTGAGCCAACTTTTTTTTTCTCTCTCCTTTTTTCACGTTTATTTCAGGAACAATAATTCTTTGCATAAAAACGTAGTATTTGTATTTGAAAAAAAGTCCGCACAAATTTTGGCTTCGTTTCATGAATCACATCGAAACTTTTGTGTTGCTGCTGCAGCAGTCTCCGGAAGATCAAAAAAGGCAAAAGAAAAAGTGCGATCGTCCCGCTTTTTTTTAAACGAAAGCAAATAAATCGTTTAGTAAAATCTTCACTTTGAAAAAAAATCAAAGATTTGACTCAAGTTTTTAAATATTTTTCGTAGCTTTTTTGTGTTATGTTTTTAGCATACATCATTATGGTTGTTTTTAACAGAAAAAAACTTTTATTATTGCTATCTTATTTCTCCCTTTTTTGGAAGAAGAAGAAGAATATTTTGTCTATGACTCAATGAGAGCCTTTTCTTTTCATGATAACAAAAAAATGGAAAAAAAGCGTAAAGCGAATCATGATTTGTTTTACACTTTTTTAAAGACTTTTTTTCAATTTTAATACAGAACGACTCATTATTATTTTTTTCTCTCTTCAAATTATTTTTTTCAAAATTAAAGATAAATGATCCCATCCCTCTCTTTTATTTTTTTTTCTCTCTCTCTCTCTTCCCCCCCCCCCCATCTATTGTTTAAACTGACTCATTTTAAATTATTTTAGATTTTTTTGCAGCTGATTAAACACGATTGCCTTTTTTGTTCTTGATTGGCGTTTGTCAGTAGCAACGTTCATACACGCAATATATTTTCTCTTTCTCTTTCCTATTCTTTCTGCTTATCATTTTCCAATATGCTTTTTCTAAAAATTATTTTTTTTATATATTTTAAAAGCTTTTAAACGCTTCTTTTCCGATATATCCGTTTTTTTCTATCAACTTTGAAACTCTAAAGTTTCTTTTTTTTATTGTTTTGACATGATTTGCATTCATTTTTTATTATTAAATCCACAAAAGCCGCTTATACAAAAAAATCGTATATATTTTTTCCTCCTTCTTCTTTTGTCTGAATCCCCACTCTTTCTCTCACTTTTCGAAAAATACTCTGGTTTATGCAAAAGTGTTCCGTCGATCAATGATGACGACGAAAAATTTTGTCTCATTGACAAAATCGATGCAAATTCTTCCTCTTAATTCTTATCGAATCAGCAGCGATGAAATTTTCACTTTTTTTGTTTGTTTTCATCTCTCTGTCTCTTTTTTTGTAAACAATAATCAATTAAAAGTAAATTTAAAAGTTGTATGTTTTAAAACATTTTTTTAAAAATTGAAATATCATTTGCAGCAACAGATAATAATTCGGCATCTTTGCCATCAACATCTTCTTCATCAACATTCCCGGTTCATCCTCAACAGCAACCCTTTCAAAATAGAACCGAACGGCCCACTCTATTCCCCTCTACACGCCCCAATAATAATCATCAACGAAGAGCAAGTTCTGCGTCAACAGAAAGGAGAGGTAATATTTGCGCTAAAATATTTTTTTCTAAGGACTTTTTTTATTTTGCTTTGCTGAATCACTCTTTTCTTTCTGAAGATTAAACAAGTGTTAAACTTAATATGCTTTGTGTGTGCTTTTTTTAAAATGACATCAAGCAATCTAAATTTTAACATATTTTATTATGCCAAAAATGTGATAGCAATAAAAAAAGAAAGAAAAAGAATGCAACCTTTACAATTCATTTCATTAATTTCTTTTTTATAATTTTTAAGTATCATTTATTCCTGAAGTTCGTGAGAATATCTATTCAGTCCCACCAGAATCTTCAAAAGCATCTTCTCGATCGACAACTGCTACATCTTCAAAGCGGTTTCGATCACAATCCTACGGTGGAGCTTCAACATCTTTTAGTAATCAGCCGCTTAATTCAGCCGATTTAGCAGCCGCGGCTGCCTATAGGCAGCACGCAGCTGCTGCTCAAGCCGCCAAACAACAACAACAACAAAAAGCATTTTCTGAACAATCAATTAAAACTTCAACAACTTTTCCACCATTACAACAACACCAACAGCACCAAACAACAAAGAAATCAAAAAATAATAAAAATCAATTTAATTGTTGCAAACTTTGGTCACAAAAAATGGTAGAAATCTTTTCAAATTGTTTTGGAAATGGTTCAAAAAAGCGTAATACTTCAAATTCATCACACAGTGAAATAATTGGTGAACAGGAAAGAGTTTTAAAAGCAAATGATCGAACATTTAATGCCCAATTTAAATATGCTGATAATTATATCAAAACTTCAAAATATAATGTTATTACTTTTATACCAAAAAATTTATTTGAACAATTTCAAAGATTAGCAAATTTTTATTTCTTAATTTTAATGATTTTACAGGTAAATAAATTAAATTGAATTCTTGAAAACAGGGCTTTATTAAATTATAACATTTTAGTTTATTCCGTGGATTACTTCAATCGTATGGTATTCAACTGCAATTCCATTATTTATCGTACTTGCATTTAGTGCTGTTAAAGATGGTTATGATGATATTGTAAGCTCAAAATTATATTTAAATTTTTATTTAAAAATTCCTTTTAGCAAAGACATAGAAGTGATAATCAAGTAAATAGTAGAATATCGTATATTGTTAGAAATGGAAGATTAGAAGAAGAAAAATGGATGAATGTTAAAGTTGGGGATATTATTCGAATGGAAAATGAGCATTTTATTGCGGTAATTATCATATTTTTGTCTCAAAAAAGAAAGTTTATTACTGTATTTAATTTTTAGGCTGATCTTCTAGTTCTGTCTTCATCAGAACCCCATGGATTATGCTATATTGAAACTGCAGAACTTGATGGTGAAACAAATTTAAAGACTCGAAGTGCCCTACCTGAAACTGTGCCATTGGGTGATATTGTTCGAGATATCTCGAATTTTGATGGACAAATTCATTGTGAAGCACCAAATAATCGTCTTGATCGATTTGAAGGAAAACTCACCTATAAAGGAACACCGTATCCAATTTCGAATGAAAATTTACTTTTACGGGGATGCCGCTTACGAAATACTCGATGGTGTTATGGTGTTGTAGTTTTTGCTGGACGTGAATCAAAATTAATGATGAACAGTGGAAAGACAACATTTAAGCGAACAAGTCTTGATAGATTTTTAAATATTTTAATTATGGGTGTAAGTATATTTCATGCTAAACATTTTCAAATCAATATTAATTGACAAATACTTTTAGATCGTATTATTTCTTATTGCAATGTGCCTAATTTGTACTATTTTATGCGGTGTTTGGGAATGGGTTACGGGTCGTCATTTTCAAATTTACCTTGAATGGGATAAAACGATTGTGCCAAACACACAAGATAAAGGGTCTCGACAAATTGCCATAATCTCATTTTTAATGTTCTTTTCATACATAATTCTATTGAATACGGTTGTGCCAATTTCCTTATATGTATCAGTTGAAATTTTACGTTTTGTACATTCACTATGGATTAATTTTGATACTGAAATGTATGATGAAAAAATGGATACATCTGCAAGAGCTCGAACAACAACATTAAATGAAGAACTTGGACAAGTTCAATATATTTTTAGTGATAAAACTGGTACATTAACACAAAATATTATGACATTTAATAAATGCTCCATCAATGGCAGATCGTATGGTGATGTGCATACCCCCAGAGGGGAACCGGTGGAAATTGATGAGGTTTGAAAAAATCAATTTTGAAATACAAAAAATATTTTTATAATTTTTTTCAGAACACTCCATCAATAGATTTTTCATCAAACAGATGGTCAGAACCAACTTTTAAATTTTATGACAAAACTTTAGTTGATGACACAAAAAGAAAAAATCCAGAAGTTGAGCGATTTTGGCGGCTTTTAGCTTTATGTCATACTGTAAGTGCATAGATTCAAACAATAAAAATCTAAAAGAAAAAGGAATGTTTGTAGGTTATGCCTGAAAGAAAAGCAGGAAGTCAACTTGAATATCAAGCACAAAGTCCTGATGAAGCTGCACTTACATCAGCGGCCAGGAATTTTGGTTTTGTTTTTAAATCTCGTACCCCACAAAGTATAACAATTGAAGTGAATGGAAAAGAAGAAATTTATGAAGTGTTACATTTATTAGATTTTGACAATGTTAGAAAAAGAATGTCCGTCATTGTTAAAGATCGAAAAGGAAAAATTAAGTTATACTGTAAAGGTGCAGATACGATTATCCTTGAAATGTAAGTTTCACCTTTCATATGTACAGCATAAATTAACATACGTTTGTTGAAGGGTAAAATCAGATACAAGTAGTTTGTTGAAAGATGCAACCATGCAACATTTGGATAAATTTGCAAGTGATGGCTTACGAACCCTTTGTGTTGCATACAAAGAAATTGAAGAAAGTTATGTTCGAGAATGGCTAAAACGATTAAAAGAAGCAAATCTCGATCGATATAATAAAGATGAAAAAGTTGATAAATTGTATGAAGAAATTGAAAAAGATTTAATTTTGCTTGGGGCCACTGCAATTGAAGATAAACTTCAAGATCAAGTTCCACAAACAATTGCAAAATTGGCTGCTGCAAATATTAAAATTTGGGTACTTACGGGTGATAAAACTGAAACAGCAATAAATATTGGATATTCTTGTCGTCTATTAACTGAAGACATGAAAGAGATTTTTGTAATTGATGGAAAAACTGAGGAAGAAGTTGAAGTTCAATTAAAAGATATTCGACGACGAATTGAAAGAGGCACAATTCAAGTATGTTTTCACTTTTTTTCAACTTCTTTTTATTCACGTTTGGGAATCACCGTTTCTTCACTTTTTTTTTGTCATGGATTTTGCGTGTTGTGCACTGATATGTGTGATTTAAAAAGAGAATAGTTTACAAATTTGTTATTTTTATCTCCTCCAACTATTGCAAAAATTTCTTTAGCCCCTGACCTTCTTTTAGCCACTTTTCGACACATTGTCCATTGAATCTGAAGATCCTGTTAAACGATATATTGAAGAACAATATCAAATTTTAAAAAATCAGCGTGAAAAAGAAGAAGCTGCAACTAGAAATAAGGATAATCCAAATCTACCTTCTCCAACTGGACATAATCGGTTATTTGAACCAACGGTAAAATTAATGAATGCATCTAACAAATAATAACAAAGACACTAACATTTGAATTACTGCTGCTAATAAAAAAAATGCTTTTGCTTTAGCACTTTTATTTTCAAAAAACTTTTGTTTGCTAATTTTTGACATATTTTTTGTTTCTTTTTATTTTTTCCAAAAATAGAAACACATATTCATCATTTTTTTAGAATGCACCTGGAAACAGTTCCTTTTACGATAATAGTACTTCTCGAGGACCAAATTATAATTATAATATTGCACAATTTCATTCTGAACCTGGCTCTGTACCTACCATAACAACGAATGATACAGTACTTTCAAAGCCTAAAGAGCAACAGCAACAACAACCTCCAGTTGAACAACCAAAAGAAGAAGATCCAAACTTGCCACCCCAAGAAGGATTTGCATTAGTCATAAATGGAAATTCTTTGGTACATGCTTTAAAACCAAAATTCGAAAGAATGTTTTTGGAAATTGGATGTTTGATGATTGTAAGTTCAAAATCAAAACATTTAAAATATGCTAATTTCAAATTTTAGTCTGTAATCTGTTGTCGTGTAACACCACTTCAAAAAGCTCAAGTTGTTGATCTTGTTAAACGAAATAAAAAAGCTGTAACTTTATCTGTTGGAGATGGTGCAAATGATGTATCCATGATTAAAACAGCTCACATTGGTGTTGGAATTTCTGGACAAGAAGGAATGCAAGCAGTTTTGGCATCAGATTTCAGTATTGCACAATTTCGTTTCCTTCAACGATTACTTTTGGTGCATGGTCGATGGTCATATTTTCGAATGTCAAAATTCTTGAGATACTTTTTCTACAAAAATTTCTCTTTTACATTAACACATTTTTGGTATTCATTCTTCAGTGGATATTCAGCTCAAACAATCTATGATCCAGTTCTAATCTCATGTTACAATTTATTCTTTACATCTTTACCTGTATTAGCCATGGGTATCTTTGATCAAGATGTCAATGATGAATATAGTTTAGCCTATCCTAAATTATACATTCCTGGACAATATAATTTATTTTTTAACATGAGAATATTCATTTATTCTGTGTTTCATGGAATTGCAAGTTCGTTGATAATCTTTTTTGTGCCGTATGGTGCATTATTTGAAGCAACAGATCATACTGGCCGAGATATGAATGATTATCCAATGTTAGCTTTTACAACATTTACTGCTCTAATTGTTGTTGTTACGGGCCAAATTATGCTTGATACTGCTTACTGGACTGTTTTTACTTTTATTGTACTTTTCGGCTCGCTTGCTTTCTATTTTGGCCTTGTAATTATTTTATATGAAGGTTTGCTTTTTAAAATCTTTTTTTATTGTTATCATAATCTAAAAGTATTACATGATTTAGTGATGCCTGTAAGGTTTATTGCAAATACGCAAGCTTCAATGTCATATGGTGTCGTTTTTCGTGCTTTATCATCTTCACAATTCTGGTTCTCATTGCTTATGGTGACTGTTGTCCTTCTTCTTCCAATAATGCTAAATCGCTTCTTCTGGTTTGATACACATCCATCCTATGCGGATCGGTTGCGAGTCAGACATAAATTACCAAAAGGTGCTCGAGGAAAAGAAGTTCCAAGTCAACAACTTCCTCGTACAGCTGTTACTCGACGAAGTCGACGAGGCTCTCTTCGTTCTGGTTATGCCTTCTCACATTCACAAGGATTTGGTGAACTTATTGCAAAAGGAAAATTATTTAAAAATATTGAACATTTGCGGATGCCTTCAAATCGTTCAACCCCAACTAAAAAAGGTTTGGCACCAATTATTGAATCACCACCAGGCCTGATTGCTGCCGTTGCAACTGTACCACAATCAAATCAACAAAGTCGTCCAACTTCTCGAGATGAAAGCCGTTCACAAAGTGCTATGTCAACACCACATAGCATTATCGTAAATCAAGATGATGAACCACTACCATCATTTTTGAGAAATGAAAATAATAAACCCTCCCATCCTGGTTATACTTCTGCAACAGTTCCTCGACAAACACCCCGTGAAGTTCCAACACATTTTCCTGCATATCCACCAAATATTCCACCAACATCACATCGGCGACAATCTAATCATGATCATGTTATTTCATCACCCATGCCTTTACCCGCTTCAAGTAATAGTAGTACTTCTTCAGCATCACAAGGTCCAAGATTTGTTGGACGTCAAAGGCGACAACATTTGGAAACTGAGGTATAAATTCATTTAAAACTTTTTGTGTGTTTTTTTCTTGTGTTGTTTTGGAGTGCTATTCTTTTTTAGTTTCCATTTTCTTTGATTTTTTTTATTTTTCAAATTTTTTCCGCTGTCTATCGTTATTGCTTTAATAATCAAAAATAGCTTTAGTTGTTTGGTTTTTTTTCTTTATTTAAAACCACTGTTGTTTTTTCCAGAGTGCTTTTTTCAATGTTAAAAGTATTTAATTATTTTTAAAATTAAATTAATTTATATTCAGGAAGGACATCCAAGCATCGACTCTATCGAGCGAATAGTTGAACGCTTTTAAACTATATATGTCTTCTTAAAAAAATATTTTGATCTTGCTTTCAAATGCATTTTTTTCGTAACTGCATTTCGATGTATGTTCTATTTTTGCAATGAACACAATCTTCTAATCATTGCTTCTTTTTTTTCTCTTCTCTTCTATACGATATCAACTGCTCAACCGTGCATCAGAATAATTTTTTTAAAATAATAATTTTTATATATGTTTTTAATTGTGAAATTTAACATTAATAGTTAAAATTTCCTACGCAATTGTGATAAAAAAAATAATTTTGTCTTTGCTCTTTCAAACAAAACGCGTCTTATTAATTTTATATATTTTAATGTGTAATAATTTTTATTATATTTTTTTATCTTTTGTGGCCTTAATTTAGCATTCATTGTTTCTTTAATTTATAATATATCGGTTAAAATCATATATTAAAGATCTTATATTTTTCAAAATTTTATGTGCAATAAAGATTTGTTTATATTAATATTTTATAAGAATTTTACTCGCGCCACAATTGCTATTACAATACATACTTTACAAATTTTACAAACAACTATATATTAAATACAGTATACAAAAACAATTAATGCCTTCTTTGTACAAATATATTTTTTCAAAAAACTTTTTGACAAATTTTATTCAAATTTTATCATCACTTCCTCTTCGGAACATCGGATGTAAGATTGTGACAAGTCTCTTGCAAATTTCTCTTGTTACTTTACTTTTTCTTACTTTTCCAATGCTTTCTAAATGTGGAAGAATTTTACAAAAGTGATACACGCTATACATGTCTTCATTGGTTAATTTTGTCTCGGCATTATCTGGTGGCTCATATTGTTGTTGTTCGTGTTGATCTGCTGCTGTTGAATTTTCATCAACTTTTTCGTCATTGCTTGGTTCACTTGCTAAAATTAAAAGTTTAAAATCAGATTTAAAAATTTTCGCCTCCACTTAGAGGAAAGGAAAATGCCTAGAATTTCCGGTTATTTTACAAAATGTGCCAGATGGTGTCTCTCTCTCCTTTTTAAAGTTATGGCTATTTCAAGCTTTTAGACGTCATAATCTCATATATTTGAATATATATCATAAATCTCATTTTTTATCACTCTTTTTAAAAGTGTCTGTCAAGGTTACAAAAATAATTTAAAGAAGAAATAAACAAACCTCCATAAAAGAAAGTTATTGCATTTGCACCATCCAAAAGCAGAAATAAAAAGAAGAAAAGGGTCATAAACTTTGAAAACTTTGTGGTACTGTAATATCTATTTGGTAGTATCAGCGGTGTGACGTTTTTGTGTTTCCAAATATTGCGTGATTTTGACATTTTAAAAGCCGAAAGAATGTAATAAATATGACGGGCACCAAAATGTTTCATACCTTTAAAAACAGAATTAAATTACTTAATTTTATGTGCTATAAGAATGCGACTGTTTAAAACAAAAAAGAAAGATTTTAGTAGAAAACAAAAAATTTAACACGACGTAAGCATTGACACTATAAGATTAAAAAGTTCAAAAAAGAAAACGAAAAAATGCATATAAACAGATTTTTGAACGTTTCCATCATATTTGTTTTCGCTAAATTTGAGATCTAAACTTAATGATCCAGAAGGGATGATGACTTCAGTAAAATAAAAAAATAGAAAAACATAAATACTGAAGCAGGCAAAAAGAAGAAGAAAAGATGCTACCAAGTCACTGCCGCAATAACAAGAATTATGATGACAAAAATGAGGAGAAGAAGGTCAAAATAACGCAAATGCCTCATCCGAAAATGCCAATGTAGCAAATAAGGCATAATTATCTCGTCTTTTTTTCTTTTCTTTTCTCTTATTTTCAAAGTCTTAGCTTTGCAAAAAAAGAAATGATGAAAACTTTTCAAAAATAATAACATAAAGAATATTTAAGCGTGACCGGTTAAATTTGTGTGAAAAAAGAAGTGCAGAAAACATAAATATAACTTTGTCTGTTATTAAATGTGTAACATATTTACAGTATATTACTGTTATTGAAAAACAAAAATGGTAAAAAAAGAAGTGCAAGTCATGTTTATATATTTTTACACATTTAACTATTAGTTATAGCTTAAGAGCTTAAAGTACGGTAATGACATTCAAAAGTACAAAAGCATTTGAAAAATATTATTTACGTATAATGAGTGTTCTACAAAAAAAGCGTCACAGTTAAGGGCTTAAAAGATCTAACTGTTTTAATAGCTAGTTAGTCATTGAAAACGTATCAGGGAAGCACAGTCAGATATCTTCGTCTACCAAAATCAAAAATGACGGCTGCGATGAAATAAGCTTTTTTCATTTCAAATGACTATTGAAACAACTTTGAAATAAAACTTAACTGTCAGAAGATATCTTAAAAAATTAAGAGCCAAATTTAAACTATCGGAATATTATCATGCACTTTTAAGTGGTTATGTGTTGTCATTCGAAAAATTTAAAATTACACCCAAATATTTTTTAAATAATTTAAAAACTTATAAAACAATGTAAACGAGACATTGTCTAAAATTTCTAAATAATTTTTTTAAATTGTAACACATATCGTATACTTTTTTGAAATGAAAACATATTTTATAGAATAAATGCAACATTTATCAGAAAACACATATATATATATATGAGTGGAGGCGTTTTCTCTTTCTGCCGAAATTTCAAAAAATATAAGTTTTGAAACTATTAATTTAAAAATAAAATAATTTTTTGCAGCCCAAAAAGAGAATATTTTTACAAATATTTTAAAACTAAAGATTTAAAGCTTTATAAGTATGTATTTATTTAGTTTTTTGCTTTTTCTAAATATAAGTCATAAATACATGTTTGCGGAAGATTTAAAACATTAAATATTAATTCCTACAAAATAACAGTCAATGAAAAGAGAAGAGAAAGAGATACGGTATAGCAAAAATTATAGCCTAAATTATCTTATTTGAGAGTTACAGAATGTCAACATTTAGAATCAAATTTGTTGAAGCATTGCTGTAAAACATTTTCAGAGAAAAATTTGAAATATTTGTCACCTTTGAGATTATTACTGTATCTTTGGATAGAGAAGCAACGCTCAAATATAGGCTTGATAAAAAAAACAGACAAAAGAATCAAAAAAGAAAGAAATTGAAAAAAAAACAATCTGATGAATTTGTTCAAAAAAGACAAAAATTCTACGACTTTTATTCAAAATTCTTGAGAATTTCAGAATCAAAAACAAAATAACAAAATCTGGTTAGATACATACTCACGAGAAAAAAATTTGAATGTTTGAAAAATAAGATTTATTATACAATACATAAAGTTTAAACTTTGTTTTTTAACATTTGAATCTGATACCCAAAAGATCAAAATATTTTTTTTGCAAAAATTTAACGTTGTCCATGCACAGTAATATTGTACAAGAAACAAAAGAAGATTTCGTTCACGCGTACAAAAAAATGTTTTTTGATTATAATTTATTTTAATCCTGGCAACCCCCTTTTTTCTTAAACATTTCGGAGTGAAATAACTCTTGAAAAATTTAAATTAAAAGTACAAAAATTCAATGTTTTTTATATACATTTTGATTAGTCAAAAACATGACAGACTTCCTGTAATAAAACTAAGTGAATTTTAAAAATTACTAAAAATTTGTTGCGTATTATTTTATTTTAAATTCTAGAAGATAAAGAAATGAAAAAAAGGAGATAAAAATTCCGAGAATTTAGGGTTAAATATTTAATATATTTGTTATACTGTAAATAAGATTGTTGTTTTTAAAAATTCAAATGTTTATTAAAGCTTTTATTATTATAGAAAAGTGGAAAAGCAAAAAAAATAAGGAATTTTATTTAATTTAAATGTATGTTATTGGAGTGTACTTTTTCAAGCTTTTTTTCAAAAAATCTTGCTGTAATTGATGTTATTTTAAAACAAATGGTACCCTATGAATGTCAAATGCGTGAAAAATAATATTATAGTTGCATAAAAATACTTGGAAGATACGTGAAAATCTTTGCCTAACCCATTTGAAGCCATTAAAGATTAATTGTTCCTTTGATATAAAAAAAAATATCATCGAAAAAGAAGTTGTTTGATGTGAAATTTTGTAATATTTTAAAAATTTAAAAACCAACAGAAAATTCTTCATTTAATTTCATGTTTGGCGTCGTGTCCTTTTTCGACAACTAACTAGCTATTTTAAAAAAAGTATTTTCGATCTATAATTTTTGCAAAATTTTTGGATTGTATTTATTTTTTTGTTATTTACTTGGATGACATAAATTTTGTTATTTTAATTAACTTAAAGTACAGGGTGATTCAAGAAAAAGTCCGATTGTAAAATCCTTATAACTTTTTAAATTTTTAAGTTAAGAAAAAATTGATAGTACCATTGGACTCAGTATTGGTTACCATTTATAATTATCTAAAAAAATTAAAAAAATAAAAACTTTTTTTTTCGAGTTTCACGTACTCCCCCCTGTGGAAAAAAATCATTTTTAGATCTGTTTCACCTTTTTTCACTTTTTTTTCATTCACTCTCTTCGAAAACAAAGAATATGCAAAATTTCCTATTGTTAAAACACACTGAATGAAAAAAAAGTGAAAAAAGGTGAAACAGATCTAAAAATGATTTTTTTCCACAGGGGGGAGTACATGAAACTCGAAAAAAAAAGTTTTTATTTTTTTAATTTTTTTAGATAATTATAAATGGTAACCAATACTGAGTCCAATGGTACTATCAATTTTTTCTTAACTTAAAAATTTAAAAAGTTATAAGGATTTTACAATCGGACTTTTTCTTGAATCACCCTGTATATATTTTTAAGTAAAATGTCAAAAGAAAGTAACTCTGGAATAGCAGCAGATGATCTAGCTGAAAGGATTACAAATCTTGTTGGAATGACGGAAGAAGCAGAAACTTCGGCATCTTCAAGTCCATCCTTGATGAATTCTCCAGAACGCCGCCCTGCTCGGGTAGATGCTTCTAAAACTATTAAAACAACACGTCAAAGAAGACCTTCAAATGAATTGTTGCCTGATCCCTCTGTTCTTCGAGACCTTGAATTACATGCTCGCGCAATTTCATCTAATGTTGATATGTGTTTACGAGATTTAAGAGGTATTTTGAGTTTTTACATATTTTTTTCATTTTATGAGTATTATTTTGCAGGTACATTGAGAGGTATGAGTGATTTGACTTTGGAATTTATGCAAACTTATTCAAGTACAATCAATTCAGCATGTGATAATGTAGATGCTGCTATCAAAAGTCAATATAAAGTTCGTTTGTTTGTTTTAAATTTATTTCAAATTTTACATAAAATTAATATTTAAGTTAATTGCAAAAGCAGAAGAGCTAAATGAAACAATGCAGGATGCAAGAAAAGTTGCTCAACAAGTGAAAGACATGAAAAGACTGGTTGATCTTCTTGAATCTCGATTACTCGCTGATACTCATAAAAATTAAAATATGTGTTTATATCAAAAGTACAAAATTATTAATTTATTGTTTAAAATATGAGGCGTCATTATTATAGCGTAGTATGTATATTTCTGTACAAATTGATATCGTTTGTTTGTAAAACCAAAACAAATAAAAAGGAAATTTTTAACGATAAAACAGAAGCATTTTAAAAGTTTAAAAGTTAGAAGCAATGAGGGGGAAGGTCTGATTAATTAAAGTTTAAAGAAAATGAATACTGTTAACAAATGCAAAAAGAAGAACAAGTGAACTGGCAATGAAAGTTGAAGTTGAACCATTTTCTACAACACTGTTAACGCCATGTTCAGCAGATTGTCGGACTTCTGCAGCTTGACGGGAAATGCTATCAGCAGCTGAGTTAAGGGTGCTTTTGGCTGATTCTGAAATTTCTTTTGCTAATCTTGAGTTGTGTCACGCTTTTTATACTTACCTGCAGCATTTGCAACTTTGTCGGATGCATCTTTAACAGCAGAATTTGTTGAATCAACTGCACTTGCAATCAAATTTGAGTTGTCATCATCAGCTTTAATAATAGGTTTTTCTGCGGATTGTAAACTAACAGTTTGTTTAGATTCAATTGGTTCAACGATTGCAGCAGCAGAAGCATCTGGAACTTCTACAGAAGCAATTTCGGTTGAATTTCCTGTAATTCACATTATTAAATTTATTTTTTTAGATTGCTTGAATTACCATTAGTTACTACTTCAACAACGGTTTCATTTGATGCTTGACCATAAACTGCAAGAATACCACAGAAAGCAATAATGATGAAAGGTTTCATGGTTTTATGGAGGGAAAAAAACTGAAATTGATTTTGAAATTTAGTATTGACAAAAATTTTGTAATTTTAAAAGTATCATGTTCATCAAGGTCAAAGTTCTCATTATTCAAAAAAATGAGGGTAAAAGCAATGATCATAAAACATCACGGTTGATTGGCTCTATCCTTACAAAGAAGAAAAAAAATGTAGAAAGGCTTAAACAAAATACAAAAATTGGGATTTAAAAATGTAGTTTTATGAGCATTTTACAGTATCCTAAAGACGGGAAGAAGGATATAATAGAAGCACTTTGTTTATTACAAATATAATTTCAGTCACTTTTTTTAATAAAAAAACACAATTTTTAAAAAATTAAAAAAATTCGTAACTTTGTTTCTTAATTTTACAAAACAAAAGCCACTCGACTTTTTCGGTGTGGTCGAGCTTATAATTGCTTAAAAACACTGAAAAAAGATCACAAAAAAAGCAGTCGATTTTTTTAACTGTTGTTGTTGTTCGAAAAGCGATTAATGAGAGACCGAACAACGAATATCTATGTTTTTTCGTTAAATCTTTTGATTTTTGAGGATCGCGCAATAACAAGCGACCGCCCTTAGGGGGGGAGCAGTATGAGAGCTATTTCTCGCATTATTGAACAAGGAGGAAAAAAAGCTGTCGTTTTTGTCATCAACACAACGATCACCTTGACTTGGCCTTCTCTTTCAATGTTGTTTTTTTTATTCTCCTCTATATTCTGCGCTAAATCTGTCCATGTGTATCCATTTTTTGGCTTTGAAACTTGTTTTTTTAGCTCTAAAAACACAGACTGTAACTTTTTTTTCTTTGCAGAAAAAAAAGGAAAACAAAATCACGAAAAAAACTATCATTCCATAAATGACATATTGTAGAAGGAGAAAAAAAGAAGGAGAGGAATAGAATCGATCATACTGATGGAAAAAAACCTATTACTACTGAATGAAAGTACTTTAATGGAGAAAAAAAAGTTTGCAAAAAAATTCAGCCTCATTTGATTGAAGCAGCAGCAATAAAAATGTGTGCGGCAACCCGCTTACCGCACAGCTTAATCGGATATTACTGAAAAAAAAGTATTCAACTTTTTTTCGATTGAAAAAAAAAACTTTTTATGACAGCATTTTTTAATTCTATCATTTTATAAATAGAAGAATTTAATCTTATAACCGTTTTTCTTAAAGCTTTTGAAAAAGCGTGAAACTAATGTTTTTATGGCTGAAACCAGAATTTATTCATCTCATTTTATTTCTTTCGTAGCGCTTCGTTAAGTAAACATATACTATTCACAGTAGTTTTTTTTCTCCTTCTTCTTCTTCATTCATTCTGTTTCGTTCTTCCGTTTTCTTTCCTAACAAAAATTACTTGGCTATTGGCCCAAATCATATAAAATAAATCCACTCAAGTGCGCAAAAATAGAACTAAATAATAATGGATCCGTTGTCTGGAAGTCAGTTTTATTCGTTCCGTTTTGCAACATCAGAAGGATAGCAAAAAAAAGTGTGGTGCAAGATTGAAATAGTTGCGAATATAAAAAAAGAAGAAATCATCTGTCTTTCGAACAAGCAAATAACATTCATAGAAGTAATATGAAAGAGAGAAAGAGAAAAAAGAGAAGGGAAAACTAGCCACAATAATACCTGATGAATAAGAAATGAGTTGAAATAAAAGATAAATACGAAATATAAAGATTTTTTTTATTAATATGTATAAAAAGAAGTGTATATAAAAAATAATTCCAAAGAATGAGATGTAATTCAAGTAGGCATTCTGAGGATTTTCATTTTGCCTTCTCGTTTTTTGCTCCACCTCTTTTTTTTCTATTGTGTTTGACAGACGAGGACTTAATTTTCATAAATGCCATACAATCTCGGATCAATGATGACAAACGGTTTTTTTTACAAAAGTAAATATCTTTATATTTTTAGGGATTAACTTTGTATTTGCTTTTACACAAAAGACAAGCTTTACAATTTCAATAATGTATTAATTTCAATAATGAAATTCAATGGCGGACTTTGTATCTGCGTGGAAAAATAGAGATGTTTTTGCTCAACAATAATCGGATAATACTCAGAAAATATATTTTTTTACTGTTTTCACTTTCATGAAATTTTCATCGGATAAGTGAACAAAATAATACGAAAAAAATATGATTCAGAGTTATTTTAGAAATCAAATATTACATTTTTTTATTATAAAAATATATAGGTATATACCCGATAAAATGACAAAAAAATAGAGTAAATAAATGATTAATTTTTGGTGTTTATGTTAATTATGAAATTTATTCAGAACTTTGATGAAGCATTCTTCGTGGAGTCCGATTAATTGGATCCAAAGCGGAAATAAATTGAGGCAACCAAAGAAGAGCATGAAGCATTCCAAAAATGTTTACAAGAACAACAGTCTGAACGAAAACTCGTATAAGATATGCTGGAATTAAGGGAAGTAATGTCATTGACCATAATGTTGAGCCACCAGCTTGTAGAATTGGATATCCAACAATTGATAAAGTTTCAATAACCTAAAATATGAATAGAAAATTAAAAAATTAATCCTTCTCTTTTTTGTTGAAGGATTACCTTTTCATCAGGGGTTTTTTCTAATGAACAATGATACTTATAGCAAATATGAATACTAAAGTCGACTGCTAATCCAATAGCCATTACTATGCAACCCATTGAAACTGAATCCAAGTCACTTCCGAGATGAGCGAGGAATCCACAAACACCAGTTGAAATGGAAATAAGTGAAAAGGACATGATGAAAACAGAAAGCTAAAAAAACGTAAAAATGCAAAAAACAAAATATAGCAGACGCTAACTTTATCGGGAAGGAAAAAGGTTGAAACAATTGCCATAAAAGCAATGGCGGCCCCAATTGACTGCATACTTGAAGGGGCAATTGTTCGGCGTTGATCAATCAAGAAAGGTGAAAAAATTCCAGCAAGAAAAACATCAAATTCTGGATATTCTTTTAAAATTCTTCTCCAATGGAATAATTCTGCTTGACGTTTATCCCATGAATTTAATGCGTAAAAGCTTGTTTGGAAGGTAAATGAATTAATACATGGTTCACCATCTGGTACGGTATCATTAATTTTTACCATTGCTGCAAAAGAATAATTTGTTACTAATTTGTTTAACCCTTCAGCTAACCTCTAAATTGTTGATAATCAAATTGATTAAAGAAATTTTTCATGTATTTTCTTTTATAAAAATCATGTTCGTATTCAACTTCAGAGAAATCATTTAAAAAACTTTGATATTCCCATAACCAAAAGTTTGTTGATACTCTTCCAATACTGTAATGGGTGCCTTCAAGTCGGAAAACCATTTCATTAAATTTATTTCTTTGTGTTGCATTTCGAAAATCTGGTGGATTCATTACATGGAATGTTGGCATAACATTATCAGCCCAAATATATTTATCTTAAAATATATATTTTTATTTTGCTTTGATTAATGGCTTAAATAATACCTGCTAAATATACGAATGTTTGAATGGGAGATGTGTCACGAATATATTTGTGTGGACTAATATCAACTTTCATATGAATACATCCATAAAAGCTTACAGCAAGATAGATAACAAAAAGTGCTCCACTAATTGCTTTAACCTCTGATCGAAGAATAAATGGTCCCCATTTTTCACGGAATAATCGATGCATAAGTGTTGCTAAACAATTGTAATTTAACCTTTTTTGAAGTATTATATATTTCCTTACGCTCTCTGTAATCAAAGTTTTCATCCTTGCTTTTAACTTTATTAATAAGTTTTGTCCAACAACTCAACCATGGAAAATATGCTGCAAGACTTCCTTCTGTTTCTTTTCTTCCGCCATAAACCATAAGGGCAGCAAAGAAAGTAATTTGATAAACGTAATCAAAAATTACACCAACAGCTGTTAAAGTACAAAAATCTCCAACTGCAGGGGTTGGGGATAACCAATATCCAAGAGCTTAAAAATATTTTTTTAGATAATTATTATCATTCTTATAAGTGATACCAAAGCAACCAAAATTTGTTAAAGATGTTACAGTAATACTAACACCTGCATCAGCCATTGTTTCAGCCATTCGTTTTTCAGGTGGATGATCAGGATCTGTCATTCTCCAAGCACCCAGCATCAAAAAATCATCATCTAATCCAACTGCCAAAATCAAGAATGGCATAGTACTTGAAACTGGATTAAATGAAATTCCACACCAAAAGCATAATCCAAAAGTAACAATAAGACTGCAAATAACTGTAATAACACCCATATATGCTTCAACAGGTTTGGATCTAAATTATTTTTCATGATAACTAAGATAATAAAACACGAAAAATATTTATACTTTCTAACATCTCGAGCTAAATTTGTTAAAACAACAAAAAGCATTAATTGAATGGTTGCAGGAAGAGCAAATGGAATTGCGCCTTCAATAATTAAACGAAGTTCATCGTCCATAGCTTTGTCGCTAAAAGTATTACTGTAATTACAATGTTCAAGTATTTTAAGAATTACTTATGAGGAATAAAATTAATGCCAGAAATCTTTGTTTTTTCTTCCCAAAATCTATTGCATGCATCCCGGAATGAGTAATATGCATTCATGTTATCACCTTCAAGTGGAAAATTAATGAACCAATGAAGGGTAAGAACTCGAGCTCCAGTAATTTCATGCTTTTCACCTTCAACATCAACACCGTAAATAATCTAAAATTCATCAATATTGATTTTTTTATTAATACTAAAATCTTTTACATTTCCGATATCTTTAGGTCTATTAAAAAGATACATCACTGGATAAGATAACTGTAAATTGGGATTTGTTCGACTGCTACCAGATTTGAACAAATTTTCAGCATGCAATAGCCAAACATTAAGCTCATTGGTACATTTCTTAAATAAAATAATTTAATATGAGTAACAAAAAAAAGTCCTGAATTTTATACCTCTTCTTTACCACTTTTCTTACAAAATGTTTCAAATGGATAAAATTTACCCTTATATGTTGTGGTAACCGTTTGAGTCATTTCATTTGTGTAATTCCATAATTGTCCTAATATTTCACTGTCTAATAAATTTTTGTATTCTTTATGAACAACATAAAAGCGTAAAATATCATTATGTTTTGGAACATCTAAAGTGAAATTAGGTTAGTCTTTCGAAATCGAAAAAAAAAAGAAAAGTAATGACGTGATACCTCTTTTTGATCGGTCATGATTTTCATTATACTCGGTCAATTCAGATCCTGTTACATTCGAGTAAATACTTTTTGGAATTCTTGGTGGTGGTTCTTTGTCTAAATCACCCAAGGGAATTGTATTAAAAAATTGTTGCCGTTCAAATTCTGTTCTGACATCTGCATCTAATGGAACAAATAATTTATACAAATCCAAATTAATTGAAAAATAAAAATATCCTGGTAGAGAGGCAACCACTAACAACAAAGAAAAAATTATTATTTTTCCAGGATTATGACCAACAAAAAGGCCATAATCATGAAAAGCTTTTATGAAAAACTTTTCCAAAAGCTGCCCATAATAATTAAATCCTTTCTTCATCGAAGCAAAGAATATTTGAAATTCTTGCAAAATTGATAAAGAATTTTACAACCACAAAAAACAGTCAAATCCCAAAATTATTATGAAATAAATAAAAAAGTTGGCTGAAACAGATCAAGAAAAAGATTAATATGAATAAAGTAAAACTTCTTTTTTTAAAAGATCAAATGCGAAAAAAAAGTTTAATATAAAAAAATTTAACGCCAAAAATTTGTCAACGTAAATGGAAAGAAGACGTCCTGCGGCTGCGCATATCCGACCTCATCCCGCTCGTAATTCGCCAAGAGTGGGTCATCAAAGAAAAGTTTGAAAAAAAATCAAGCACAGAAGACACTTTTGCGATGTCAGATTGACTTTTTTCCTTTCCCCTTTTTTTAAATTTTTAAACGATCCTTAGATTTTTTACGTAAGAGTATATACGATGGATGTGATTGGATAAGTTCGTCAAAGATGCCTTTAAGCGATTCCTATTTTTTGTCGAGTGAGAATGAACAAAAAAAAATGAAATGAAAACTTTCCGGGGTAAATAATTTATGATTTTTTTTCAATCTTATAAAAAAATTCAAATAACAAATGCAATTTAATTTTGAAAAAATAAAAACGAAATTTCAAAAAACGTTTAAAAAAGAAATGATTAAACTTTGATTTCTGCAGTTCCATCAACACCTTGAGGAGCTCTTTTCATTGTTGGAAGTTCTCTTGTAATTTCATTTGTGCTTTCAGAGGGAACAATGCCATCATTTTCATTATTACCATTGATTCCAACTAATTGACAAATCCATCGCCATGGAATTTTTCGCGCAGTTGTAAAATGTTCAACTGCCTTTGAATTAATAATTGCAACATTTTGATTTGATAATTCTGTGTTTGTTTCTTCAATCTTTTCGGCGGATAAACCCCTGCTGAAAAAAAGGAAAAGAAAAAAGGATAAAAATTTATTTGATCATTTTTAAGATGATTTAATTTACAAACCTGCAATCTGCAACAAGAGCAGTAAAAAATCCAAGATTACTTGCTTCACGTGTTGTTGCGGCAACACAAATTTCATAGGCCAAACCAGTAATAAAAACACCCTCAATATCTTCAGATCGTAAAAGCATTGCCAATTCACTTCTATAAAATATGTTTGAATATTTTATCAAATTTTTAAATGAATTAATTGAAACTAACTTATTCTCTCCATTGTTATCAGAGAAAGCTGAATAAGCTTCAACATAGACATTTAAACCTTTTCGAACAAATTTTGCTGATGGAACTCGAACCAAATTTGGACATAATTCTGCACCCCATGAATTTTGTAAGCAATGAACAGGATAAAGAACCTGTGAAAATCCATTTTTAGATGCAATTGATTTTGGCCCAACCTGGAGGCATTTTGGAGCTTCAAATGCCACAACATCAAAAGGTCTTAATTTTCGGGATTTATCTTCGGGTCTAAGAGATCGATCACCATTTCGACAATGTTCATAAAATGAAATATGATTTGGTGGATGCCAATCTTGGGTATAAACTACAAGATCAAAGGTGCATTCTTTCAATAATCGATTTAATGGAATTAATGCTTCATGTGGGTCTTGCTTTGCTGGTCCCTTCTAAAATAACAATGTGTTTTGTTTTGGTCTTATCTAACGTAGCAAAGACAAACAAACAAGGAAGTTCCTTGAAGGAAATAAAATTTGATTTGATTAGTGATTAAAAAACAACAATAAAAAAGGTGTTGAATAAAAAACACGATAAAAAGATGGTTATAGTTTTCTAAGTGCAACTAACCTTTATTGCAAGTGATCCAGTAACAAAATCATTTTGAAAATCCACAACAATTAATGCACATTTTATGGTATTAACTTTGTTGATTATTACATGGTTCAATGCCTCACTTTCACTTGAAGACAATTTACCGTCATTGTCCTAAAAAAAAGTTTTGTGTCCTTTTTTTCTGTAATGACGTCAAGCCGCCCCCCAAAATTTCGAATAAAAAATATAAAGTTTCGAAACTATTTTTAAACCCTAAAAAAGCATTTTTCCCCAACTAAAAAACTTACGACGTCAAAAAGTTTAAATAATTTTTTTATTTCATCTTGAGACACTGTATGAATATCTGATACCATGGAACAAATTAAAGTTGAAAATTCAACAAAATTCATTCCTTCCTTTGATTTTGGAAAAGTAATTTGATCCATCACAGACGACATTTTATTGTCGGCTAAACCGTCGTTATTATTGTTTAAAGTTGTTTTAGTTTTATCTTCAGCGCCAGTCGCCACAGCAAGCGATTGTGCCAGCTGTATGGCGCTTTTAAATAGTGATGACGAACCTGACTGAATGATGACTATTTTTTCTGAAAAAAAAGTGATCTCTAAGAATAACAACAACCGCAGCAGCAAGCACCCCTTTTTTGCGAAGGAAAAGGGCGGGGTTTTATGAAAATGCCAAACTTAATGAAATTCCTTGTACATCTTGCATTTCTATCTTGCGCAAGAAAAAAAAATAGTGTGAAATAAAAATGGCAAAAGGTTACGCGAAGCCACAGACATTAAGCAATTTTAAATATAAAAAAAGGAGAGAAGAAGAAAAAAGAAGTGCCGCATCGTGTGAAATAAGAAGAAAGTCAGTTATAAAAAGCAAAGCAGCAACGCGAATGACCAAGAAATAACAACAATTCAAAACATTTTGCTTTTTTCTTCTTCTTGTTTGGTACAAAAAAATATATATGACATCACAAAGGCAATACAATCTATCAACGGTTTTTTTATTGCTGCTGCACACCAAAACATCTGGAGACAAACAGTTGGCTGATTTTAAAAAGCAAATAAAATTTTTGATGTGAATTTAAGCATAAAAATTTTCTAAGGAAATCGTTTTTTTTTTCACTTTTTTGTTGAAAGCATTACTTGTAAAAAACATAGATTTAAAACAGCTTTATACAATTTTTAAAACCTGATAAATGCTTTCATTAAACAATTAAAAAACTCAACGCTTTCAAAAGAATTGGTTCTATTGTTCTTTGTGTCGAGACAAGGCAAACAATTTAAAATGTTTACAAAACAGTTTTAACAACGTTTAAAGTTTATTGTTTCAAATGCTTAAACACACACACACTCAATAACTTTTTGTCATTACCAACTAAAAATGTTGATGAAAGAATTCCATGTATCTGTTATTCTTTTTCCAACATGATTCATAGCTGTTTTGACATCTTTTATTGCACTTTCAACTTTCGGATGCTCATTATGAATCCATTCTTTTGTTTGATTTTTTAGGTTATTTGCTGCAATTTTTGTGTTATTCCAAGCTTGTTGAAATCCTTGCTTAATTGATGTTGTAATATTTTTGAGTTGACTTTTCCATTTTGTTACTGTATTTTTTAGGTTATCAAGTGTCTAAAAACTCTAAGTTGAGAAAACCTCTGAAAATGTTTTAATTAAACTAACTTCATTGTACCGACTACTTAAAGATGGCCCAACAGAAGATAAATTTTTGAACCATTCATCAGCAGTTTCTTCTTTTTCACTCTAAAAATTTTCGGTTCAATTACGATGCTATATAAAGAGCATTTTAAAAAGACCTCGTTAAATGGAAGATTTGTATAAATATTCATTAAAACATCAGAAACATTTCCTAAATCACTGACAGCTTTTTGACGAAGTGATTCATACTCCCATAATGTAAGGTCAGGAATGTTCTGGCCTGTTGAAAGACTCAAAGATGCTTCTTTAAAATCGTGAAAAATGTTTTCCAATGTGGCATTGCCAGTTTCTTTGGCAGCATCTTCGAGTTTATCCAAGACAGGCGTCAATAAATCATTACGACGTTGTTCCCAATCAGTAATTAATTCCTAAATGATAAATTAGTGCAAAATTTAATAAACAATGCATTTGCATACTTTGACGTTATCAGGAAAAGTATTTTTAAGATTTTGCCAAGTCTCGTACACATCACTTAATGTTGACGTTGAACTATCACGTAATAAAGCATTAAGTCGTTGAACCAATTCTAATTGTTCATTACTTAATTCTTTGCCATTAAACTTTTCCACATCTTTTACAGTTAAAGCTGACAATGCATCACTACCAAATACTGCCAAAAAGCACGTTGTAAATATTATTAAATTTAATACACGCATAACCAATAATTACACGTTTTCACTTTAGATTAAAAAATTGTGAAAACTTTTTTTAAAAATGACAAATGACAGAAAAAATGAATCAGTTAATAAAGGTTATAGAAAAGTTATTACGGGAATTATCGTTCGATGTTTCAGTAAATAAAAAATCAGATTGAACATCATCAAAGAGGATTAAAATAATCAAAAAATGTAAAAATGTGCCTATTTTGTAATGACTCCATCGTGAAAGCTCAAAAATAACAATATTATTACAAAATATATGCAAATTTTGTTTTTTATTTTTTTGTTTTGCATTTGTTTTTTTTTTGAAAAAAACCGGCTTTCAAAATAGAGGTCAACTGTGGTCATTTTGAAAAAAAGTGCTTTTATAAGTGAAAATATTGCAAAACAATTAACTTTGCCCAATTGAAGTCATTCATCAAAAAATACTATTTTTCAATGTTCCGGTTCATTTAATGCTGCTGCGATCGCAAAAAAAATCAAATTTTATGAAAAGCCATTTTTGGACTTTGTGTTTTGTCGCAACATGGATTATCTCTCCTTTTTTGGAAATAGTCAGATTTTAAATATCATAAAAGAAAAATTATAATAAAATGACAAAGAATGACTTTTTGAAAATAAAGGTGTTAATCCAGCACTTTTGTTATATCGTATCAGGTTCAGGGTCAATGTTAAAGGAAGTTTTAAAATTGAATTAGGTCATAATTGGATAACCAATATAAAAAGAGTTTACAAACCGAATTTCAGCTTATTCAGACATCAAAAAATTTCGTGTTTTAAACTTTTAAATTTATCTTTCAAATTTTTGAAAACTAGTAAATTTCAACCTTTATCCTTTTAATTTTTGATGAGGTTATACTTCCATATCCACTTCTCTTTGGATGTTTTTGAACATACGAATTAATGCAAAAACAGGTATCAATTTCAATTGCGTTCTGTAATTTTTGGAAGAACGGTTGTGGTCATGCGCGACTTTTGTCCATCACTTTTTTTTCGTCCTGTTATATCCGGTTTTTGAATTATTAAAACACACATTTTTTTGAAATATTTAAAGTATCACTTTTTTCAGGATTTGCTTATATATGAAATTGATGGCAATGCACCAATTTTTCAAAAATTTACTTAACTGATGGATAAACGAATATGGTTATCATGTTTTTATATTATAATTAATTTAGTCATTGGTGTATTTTCAAATAAAGCATTTGATTTAAATTTGGATAATGTAAATCATGTATATCACCGAGCTGCGGTAATGGCTTTATTAAAAGTAAGTATTACACATTTCACATGATACAGTAATACTCGGGTTATTAATTTTTAAGTCACGGGCATCAACGGTATTAAAATCTGAATCCATTTCATATTCTGATCGGGTATTTTATAAGCAATGTAGTAAAAATGCACAAACTCCTGCGGCCCTTGCAAAATGTGTTGTAAAATTATTGGATTTAAATGAATCAACATCTTTTGGAAGTCAAAAAGATTCACCTTCAACAATTGAAAGAATAACTGAATTAATTTTTGGCAAGCAATATTTGAATTTACCAAACATTGTTGATCCTCAACCCGCCCAGCCACAAGACCAACAACAACATTTACAAAGAATTGTTCCGGTAAATGAAAATTTGGAAGCTTCAAAATTTTATAAAGCAACGATGACACCTAAAATTGCATATCCTTTTGCTGCAAAGGAATTTTATTCTACTGATACAGAAGTAAATGATGGATATTATCAAGGATTAAAATTTGGTTTAAAACCTTATCCTGTGAAGATTCGGCCATTAAATAATAATAATAATAATTTCGGAAAAGGATATTATTATCCTGGAAAGAATTTAATCAAGCGGAGACTAAAAAGACAACTTCAGAAAAAACGTAAGAAAATTCATTGAAAACATCATTTTTGATAAATTAACCAATTTTGTAGATTTGCATAATACCAAAAAGTTTGATAATTTATCAAATTTGGCAAAGATTGAAAGCTATTACAAAATGCTAACATATTGTGAAGCTTTTGTCAAAAAGTTGAATGATGATAATTCAAAATTCATTGATTCTGCTTCAAATTTACCGTATAAATTTGAAATAAAAAAAGATAAAAATATGACAGTAATTGAAAATGTTTTTGAAGCTGTTGGTGCAGTAACGGTATGTTACAGTATCCCATATAATTTTAAAGATATAAAAGTTTTTTTAGGGATTTGCAAATCCAAAAAGTAAATTCTCTTTCATGTCACCCCGACTTTTTTCAATTGTACCTGGAGGTAGTAATAAACGAAAGCATTTATTATCTCCAACATTGTTCAGCTTTCATGAAAAAGATGGATTCTTTCCATTGCCTGATATTTTAAAGGTTACCATTGCAAATTTTTTGTAAAGTAATAAAATTGAAGAAATATTTTTAGAAATTCAATGTTGAACAAGGTGAAGAAAAAGATTGGCTTGAAACATTGCTAGATATAAGTGGAACCTCAGAAACCTTGGAAAAGATTGTTAAAGACATGGAACCCCAAATGAAAGAAATGAATGAAAAGGTTTATCCAGCAATTTTGGAAATTCAAAATATTGAAGAAAATTGGAGATTAGTTTCACAAAGTTATACAAGTGAACAACAAAAGGATATGAAAGAAAATGGATACGCATTTTTAGAACCTGAACAAATGCAGCTGCTTTATAGTCGAGGATGTAAGTTTTTTTTGAATACCTTTCGCTTTAGTTAGTTAAAACAATGTAATTTTTCAGCTCAATCAAAGTTAAAAACTAATTTTAACGATTATGCAAAACTTTCAAAAGATGAAAGACAAAAGCGAATTGATGAAGATATTCGACAACTTGCCAAAATGAATGTCAAAGAAGAAGAGGAAAAGTATAACAGAAGTAAGAGGGATATCAGAGACGATAAACAATTATTTCCGATAATTTAGACAAAAAAAGACGAAAACGTCAAGTTGAAGTTCATGAAAATGGTGAAATTACAACAAATGCTGCAGGACCACATCATGATTATAGTCAAGAAGCAGAGGATGGACATGGAGGTCATGAGCATGGACCAATACATTTTATCACCCTTGAACCATGGGCTTTTGGAAGCAAGATTGGTCATGGCGCAGCTTTGGAAGCCGTAACATTGTCTCCACATGCTTTTTTTGCTGAAGTTTTAATGCCTGAAGCTCTTATTGTATGCTTTTAGGCATTCTTGATTAAAAAATACTTAAGCTCATTTCAGTTACAAACACTTGGACCTCGAGCTTTTATTCCTTCTATTTTATCTCCAAATGCTTTAATGGGGAGAATTCTTTCACCCGCCGCCTTTCGAGCTGAAGTTCTTTCTCCAAGAGCTTTAACTGCCTTCATTCTTACTCCTGAAGCCCTTATTGCAGAAGTGTTATCCCCAAAATTTTTGGAACTTCGTGTTTTAAGTCCTGAAGCATTAATCATTGAAGTTTTAAGTCCGTCAATTATTGTTCCACGTATTCTATCACCTGAAGCTGGAGCACTTTTGATTTTAAGTCCTTTCATCTTATCTCCTCGAATTCTTAGTGGACATGCATTAGTAGTTGAAGTAAGCGCTATTTTAAAATATTTTTAGACCTTCCTTGAAATGCAAGTTGGGTGGGTGTTCTGACACTGAAAAAAAAACGATTACAAAAACGTGTGATGTGTCCACGATAAGGCAGTGAGGCAGGGGAAAACTGCATCATCGTGGACACATCACACGTTTTTGTAATCGTTTTTTTTTCAGTGGACACGTATACTTTCAATCTTACACTTATTTAAAAAATCTTCAAATTAGTTTTTTATGTGCTCAACACCCCCTACACGCGGCTTGTGTTTTTGTAGGAGGAGTCCTTTTAAATGTTATAAATTTTAAACTTTTTATTTAGGTTTTATCTCCACATATCCTCGGTGGAGATCACGATGAAGAAGAAGATCATGAAATGGGAAATCCTCATGACCATAAACCAGGTGAAAATGTTAATGTTCATGATATACTTGGTCAAGGTGAACACGGAGAACATGGAGACCATGGACAAACTCATCAACCCCATTCAGGAACAGCTGATGGACATCAGGAACCAATTCATCCAGTAGTAACTGAAGGTGGACATGGACAAGCGCCTCAAACTCCAGCGCCAACACTAATACCACCAACAAATCATGACAGGCTTGAAGATGGCTCTTCACATCCCCAAGTTGAGGTCCATAATCAAGTTGAATTTAATAACCATGACGAACATGAATCTCTACACTTGTATCAATTAAATTAAAGCATTTATTAATAAATCTTTACCGCAAAAGAAATAAAAATAATTAAAAATAAATTTTTTTGAACATTCTAATACTCCGAAAGACAATGTAAATTTCAATGAAACCTTTTTTCAACCCATATAAAATAGAAATTTCATAAGTGAATCAAAAAATTAAAAGCAAAGCTCTGAAATTTTCAAAGAAATAATATTGCGTAGAAATAATCTTTTTCATAAATTTTATGGAAAAAGCACGCTTTAAAAAAGAATAAATTATTTATTTAATGGAAAAAAATTTAAGAATAAAACATTTAAAATAACAAAAATGCATAGATAAAATGGCCAAATTTTTAGGGGGCAGAAAATGAGGTCCTAGCCGCAGCAGATTTTACATAATATTTATTTTAGATTTAAATAAAAAGAAAATTTAATAATTTTAAAGTATTTTTAGAATTGGCAGTGCCGCAACTAAAGGGGGTGTCATAACACCTTCTTTACTTTTATTTTAAGTTTTAGTTCATACATGGTAAAAAGAGATTTTTTTAAAAACGGCACCCCCTTTAAAAGTGACAAAGTTACGGCACTGTAAAATAGATAATAAATTAGAACAGATTTAAGGACATATAATCTTTTTAAAAGTTTAAATAGGAAAAAAGGTAGTTTATGAATAGATCGGATACAGACAATTTTATTTAATACAAACATATATATATATATATTTATATATTAAGATTAGAAAAAGGTGACAAGTGAAATTTTGTTAATAAATTGACTGAGACATTTATTTTAATACCCGTTTAAAAGTGTTAGAATGACAATAAAAAATAAGATAAACATAAACATAAAGATTTTAAAAAAAAGATAAAACCGGAAAGAACATCACAGAGTTAAAACAAGAATAAACTAGAAGGCACTATTGAATGATTATGAAGTTTATATGAAAGCAATTAGAAGATTAAAAATAAAAATATACAGAAAAAAATTACGAAAAATAAGAAAATAATCACTTCAACCGATTTAATGCAAGTGTCCAGCTAAAAAAAGGATACGTCAAATACAGTAAGCATGGAGGGAAAAAACTTACAGAGGTTCGAACTTTTCATCAACATAAAATTCAACGACAGTATTTTTACGCCCAGTTTGTTGGCTCAATTTGAAGTGAACACGGCTATCTTTTGGACTTTCGGTGGCAACGAATGAAAACCCTTGAACATAAAAATGTTCAGCTGATAAAGGATCCTAAAAAATTCAATGTGTAAATAAATAAAAAAATAAACGAAAGCTTACATAACGAGCAGCATAAATGAAAAAATCAAAGTCACTTGTTAAACGAGCATATCTGGTTCCGCTTCTAAATTAAATAAAAACTTATTCAAATGATTTCCAAGTAAAAAACAAACTTTGTGAAAATTGTTCCAGAAGCAAGATACTTTTCTTTATTACTATAATCATCTCCACGAATTTTTTTGCCAGAGGGAGGTGGTTTAAATAATTCTTTGATAGGTTTTTCCTTGCCATTTGAAAAACGAATTCGTTTAGCATTGACATCTTGAATATTTTCTGGCATTTTTCCATTATGCACTAAAAGTTTTTTTGATCAATCGTAATATTTAAAATAAACATACATAATTCAAAAAGCTCATCATAGCATGGAGGACACACTCTTGAAGATTCAAAATCACCTTTGAGTAACAATGCAAAACCACTGCAACTCTTGCAAATAACATATCCGCATTTTCGACAATGATGCCTTCGACTAATGAGATGAAATCGCTTTGCGCAGTCTTTCATCATACACATTGTAGCTTCATCATCGGCAACCCATAAAGCAGAGAATCCAGGTGATTCAGATTTTTCTTCAATTGGTTCAAATATTCGTTTCATTGATCGAAGTTGATTTTGTGCATTAAGAATTTTTTGTACCCAGCAATCTCTTTCATTTTTTGACGAGCACATTATTGCAGTGGATTTCTTTGTGCTATAAAGTATAAACCATTTGTCATGTTCAACGCCATCTTCAACTTTGATTAACATCCTGCGCAAATCAATTTTCCAAAGATGGGAATAATCCAAATGACAAATAAATAAAGTATCAGAGAACTAAAAATGATTAAATAAGATAAAAGTTTAAAAAAATAAAATAAAAAACCTTACCAATATTAATTGCCGTTCAATCAAGTCTCTTCTTGTCTGTCTTAGAAGTATACCTTCTTTGATGAAATTTCGACCAGGCAACAAAACATTAAAGTTGGAAGCTTCAAACTTTTCATAAATTTTAATAAGAAAAGCATTGCCTTTAGGTTCATCAAGTTTTGAATCAATTGATTCTAAAATTTTATCAAGCTTGACAAGAACACGTTTCGTTGAAGCAATTTCATCATCAGATGCTTGATCCAGAAGTTTCTGATATCTTTCCATAAACAATTTATATCTCACCACGTTCTGGTGGATCATATCCAATTGCTGATAAAAGCATACACCAGAATTTCTAATAGCATTTTCAATAGGCTTGTATATCATATGTTCAAATTGGCTATTATTGTGAACATCTGGATGATTCATAACTTGGATTTCAAACTGATGAGTTGCATGAGCAAATTCAGAATCTGCATCTGTAGCCAATTTAAATTCATTGCACAATCTTTGCTTCTTTGTGAGAAAGGTGCTACATAACTGAAGAAAATCAACATGTTTTAACATAACAGGTGCCAAATTTGGGCTCCGAGAATCCCATGACTGACAAATAAATGAAAATTCTTTCAGAAGCTTTTCGTGGATTTTCAAAACTGGTTCAAGTTCTTGTTTAATTTCATTAAGGACCATATTGAACTGTGTACCGTATTTGCTTCCTTTGAGCGTACAAGTTTTAAGATATTCAGGATACTTCTAAAATTGTATACAGTAATATATATATATATACATATATACTTTTATAGCAGTGCCGCAACATGGATGTGGGGGCATGACTTTTTATTAATATCTGATTTTGAAAAAAATTGGGAGCACGTGCATATTTTTTAGAAAAAAATAAAATATTTGCGGCACTGAATTATAAAAAAAACCTACCCGAATCATCAAATTCAAAATTTTACAAAAATATTCTTCTTTCATACCAACCTCAGCAACGACCCTTTCTAAATTTATTAAACGTTCCATTTCATTTTCATTCACATTTGAATATTTTTGAACCGCTCTAAAGCAATTACTGTTAAAAGATGGCAGTATAAATGCACAAAACACTTACTGATGGGGAGGTATTGCAGGGGCTTCCCGCATGACGACGCCATTTTGACCAGTATCAGAATTTTCCTCATCATGGATATTTTCCGTATCCTAAAGTATAAAAAATACATATCAAATTAGAGAAGGAAAAAAACTTACGTTATCATCTTCATCTACATGCATCCCGTTACTACTTTGATATTCTTTGATTGATTCAAGTTGCTTGAATAAACCTTCTTTTTTCATTTGATTTATAATGGAGGTATGAAGTGTTTCTGCTTTTGAGCTTTCACCATTTGTACTTGTTCTTCTTTCATGAACATAAAAATCATCTTCCTCCATTTCCGGAGAAGAGTCCTCTGAACTGCTTGAATCAGCAGGTGTATCTGTAGCGGTCGGTGTTGAAGGAACATCTTCAGACATATGAGAGTCACGGAGGTTTTCACTCGAGCTAAAAAAATAGATTTCAATTCGTAAACAATTATTCACCAAAACAGGCATTTTTTCCTTCCTAGGGGTCAATGGTCTGAAAACCTCAACTTAAAGAAGCATTTTGTGTAAATTTCATAAACAAGAAAAGAAACTAGCATTTGCTTTTAAAAAGTCAAGGGTCAAAAACTAACAAAAGATCAAAGCATCCTATGATATACAAAATAAGAGATTAAGAATAAGCATGTCAGTGGGATGGGGTCAGACATGGCCTTAATTTTCACGGGGAGAGACTTGCTTTTTTACAACTCATTCCCTGATAACTTATTCATGCTTCATCTTTGTGGTACAATTCAAAATGAATATTTTTGACTAAAAATGTTACTTTGACCATTTTTCATGCCATCGAACAACCGTTAACGATAAAAAAATGACGTTAGAATGATGCTTTGGGTAAAAGCTTAACGTGTTGAACAAAAAATCTAAATTTTTAACTACGGTATAACTTGGTCAAAAGTTTCGACTCGAAACACAGAGAAAATTACACAAAAATTCATTTTTTACAGGTGACAACTCAATAATAATTTGTCGTTTAAAAAAAATTTTTCTAGCTAGTAATCGAAAAAGTGGGTCCATGTCTATCTTCATCCGTATAACTAACCGTGAAACACAAAAAGATAAACCAAAACAAAATAAAAATCGTTTGATCAATAAAAAGAAATCCATTGTTTAGGGAAAATTATTCAAACCAAAAGAAGCAGAAGGTAGCAAAAAATTAAACAAATAAAGCAAAACCGCAAAACAGCAAAAACGATAATAAATTTAAAAACTAACGGAACTAAGAGGCAAAGAAAAAGAGAAGCATGATATTATTTTTATGATAATATACCTTTGAGGAAAAAGATAATTGATGGGAAATGCTGCCGTGTCGTGAATCACGTTTAATGCACGGCGAATATAATGATTATCATTAAAATCCATTATTATATGTTATTACAAAAAAGTCGCTTTCTTTAAAAAAATATTGCAAAAAGATTATTAAAAACGCTTTGTTTAGTTTTTTTTTTCAATCAGCACGAGGCAAAGCAAAACAGGTTGTTTCGTATAAATTTCGTTTAATGCTAATCGTCATCGAGACTTTAATACACTTAGAAGAAGAAGAGAGAAAGTTTTAAAAAAAGACTCAATTCACATACCTCAACGCTGACGACGATGATGGACAAAGTGACGATCCATCGGAAGTTGTTGTGGTTGTGTAACTGCTGCTGTCAGAAAAGTTGAATCTATTTTTCAAAACTGGTGAAACAATTGAACGATTAAAACTGCCGTGTTTGGGAACTGGTGGAGGTTGAGGATCAATTCTTTGCTATAAATGTTTATATGCATATATTAAGGAGCAATTATTTAATTCTAAATTACTGTACCTGTGATAAATATTTTGGCTTTGGTTTTAAGGCAGGTTTAAAACGATTTGATGCATTTATTGGATTTTTTGTTTTTTCAAACAATCCTGAAAAAAAGTAATTTAAATTAAAAATATTTCAAATTTCATTCAAAATAAAAAAGATATTAAAGATACTTACTTTTCGTTTTTGCCACCGTTGATTCAGGATGATGATTATTCAAAGGTTGAGCATTTAACCCAGATTCGAATCTTGCTTTGATATCTTTGAAATGGGATGATGATCCAGGTTCATCCGTTGACATAATTGAATACAAAAACAACTGTTAAATAATATAAATCCAGTATAAAGCTGAGCAAACGTTTGTTTTCTTATTCAATGATTCAACCGCAGTATTTTTTCAAAAGCAACACTGCAATTGACCATTGAGTAAAAAAGAGACGAAAGTCAATTATGACTCATCACAGATGTTAGTAGTAGTGAAACAGAAAAAAAGGAAAGAATTGATACCTTTGTAGAAAGGCTAAAAAATTTGTAACAAGGTTTAAAATTTAGATAAAATTACAAAACAATTTGCATTCACGGGGGTTTTTGTTACATTTTGCTTATATTAAGAAAAAAAATGTCAAGAGTTATATAAAGAAAGCTTGTGATTTTGATCGATGATCAAAAAAGCATATCCCCGTAAACGCGTTGTAAATATAATTTTTAAAGAACAATGTACGATTGACGTTGGTCACTTATTGCCATAAAAAGATTTACGTAAGCTTTTTTCTACAAAAACGAATACAATTAATCAAAAAAAGGATTAATAAAAGTTTAATGGAATTATATTAGCGTGAAAAAGACGCAGTAAAAAATTGTCTTTTTTGTTCACAAAATTTTTTTTGGTGCTGCAGTTTATTTTCTTTTCATGTTTGCTTTAGTGGACCCTCCTTGCGCACGATTTCAAAATTTTCTTTTTTTCTTGCAGTTGCTTTTATAGACAGAGGAAGATGCGTGTGCATGTATGCTAACCGAACAATCTTTTTTTAGGAGTTATATTTAACAGCAAGCAATAATGAAACACCTTGTACATATGGGTTATGCTGTTGTTGGTAAGGATAACCAAGCATATTATGCAAAAAAAAACCATTTTAATGTTTTATCAAACAAATAAGTATGAAACTTTTTAGTTCCTGTTTGTTCTTCAATATCAGATAATCCTGGAGAAACACTTGTAAATTTAGAAGTAAAAATTTGTGAAGATGATACCAAAAAAAGAATAGACAATCATCAATTTACTTTGACACTTGGAGAATTCCATCGATTTATAACTAATTTGAAGTATTCGGTCGAAGCTGCGCTTTCCGCTTTTTGATGATTAAATACTCCTCTTTTATTTATTTTTATTTATGCTTTATGGATTGCAATAAATATTACCAGATGCTTATCGAGATTTAAAATGCACAAAAAGAACTGGAAATTTTTTAAGGATAAAAAACAAAAAACACAAAGAAAATATATTCAATTTTAATTCATTTTGAATAAATTATTAAAATTTTTTCTTTTCTTTTTTTCCAATAAAAACGTTTGTAAACTTTTAAAATGAAAAGTAACATTTCATTTTTGGAACACCTTTTTTTAGACGGTTTATCCCGCTTTAACCTTTTCCTTTACATCTGGAATGCATCATTGAATCTTCTTTGGTGTATTCAAATTTTCAAATAAATAATGTATTTATTTCATGTTTTTTTCAACGTATCAATAAATCCTATTTTGTGGAATTTTACAATTTCTTTTGTCAAATTTCGGTTGAGTAGAGATGGTTATTTTAATACTTTGACTAGGAAGATGCGAAGAGATAATATGTATATAATAGTAAAGGAAAAGACAAACATATTATGGCTTCCTTTTTCACTTCCGGCTTTTAATTTTGAAAAAGGGATGAAAAAGTTTGTCATTTTCTGATTATTTTTTGTCAAAAGCTTGATTGGATATTCGAAGCATAGAAAAATAATTCAACGCATTTTTCTGATGTTTGCAAACTTTTTTGAAAATTTTTTGCTGTTTCTTCTGTCTTTGTTTTCGAAGAACTTGAAAAATTTATAATTTTTTAATTAATTTTTTTTTCGCTTTGCTTTTGTTTGAATTTTGTTTTCTTATTAATACGTTTATTCAAACATAATCTTAAAAATCTGAATTTTGATTTAATATGATTCATTTGTATACATACAATTTCAAAATTTTCGCAAATCCATAAATTTAAAAAAAAAACTAATTTTATCCCGCTTTAACCTTTGCTTTCCTTTTATTTCTACAACCGTTGTCGGCGACTTTTTCTTCTTTTGCATCTGGCTGGCTAAAAGCTATACTTCATGTTTCACAGCTTAAGCAAAGTAGTAGCCCGTCATTTTTCCCCTTGTTTTTTTCGTTATTGAAAAAGAAAAAAAGCAATCGCAACTTTTTTGGAAGACACACGTGGAACTCTTTTTTTTATTCTTTGTAGTGAGGTTTTGCAACATTTTTTGGTTGGTCAAAAATTCTATTTTAACTTTATATTTACGACAGCTCTAGAATGTTTGCAAATATTTTATGCAAACATTCTTATCATTCAACTGAGATAAACAAAAGCTATGAAACACCTTTTTTCTTTTTTTAGCAACCCATTTTTCTATATTTTTTCAAATCATTTTTGTTAAAGGATTCTTTAACTTCACGATTTCTTGGCTTGAAAGTTTTTAGAAACTGTTGTAGTTTCAAGTTATCATTATAAAATTTCCTCATAATAACTAATTGCTTAATTCTATTGTTCACAGCACGTTCGCAGAATCGTGAGTGCACAACAAATTTCTGCTAGCCATTCGGTCTTCTTCTTAATATTTTAAAACATTCTGTTAATTTCGACAGTTAGTCAACATGCTTATCTAAAATATGAAAGAGGGATTTTTCGATATTTTAAGTTTTAGCGATTTGCCAGCCCGATGAAGCTGTTTTTTAGAAAAGGTTTAGCTTTTGGGGTTCATCGGGCTGGTAAATCGCTCCAACTTAAAATATCGCAAAATCCCTCTTTCATATTTTAGTTCAACATGTTTACTAACTGTAGAAATTAACAGAATGTCATAAAATATTAATAAGACCGAATGTGTAGCAGAAATTTGAAAAATGCTACTCCGTCTCGAACATGCTGTGTGTTGTTTTAGTTATCAAGCGCAAAGTGGTTATATTTTTAATTAACCGTAGCGCAGAGAGATGGTAATACTTTTTCTTTGCTCACTGAGTAATTTTTTAAAAAAATGTTGATTTCTTTTGATTTCCCTCTTCAACGGAGATTAATGTATCACCTAACATGATATAATATCATTTGTGCCTAATATTTTTCAAAGTGAAGTCTTTGAATATCAATTTTACCTTCTATTTCTATAAAAGCAGAAAGGAAGTATACAAGAATAAGCCTTTTTTGGAAAATTCGTTTTAGACTTGAGTTCACATTAATTAATTATTGTTCTCCTGAAAAACTACAGCGTTTCTCCTAAGCATTTTGTCTCTTATTGTTTTTACGGGTTTTCTCCAAATATGAGCCATAAGGATGTACTTTCTTACTGAAAATGTGGATATGAAATAAAATAAGAATGATGCAACACTTTTTTAAAAACTGTGTCGTCATTCTACATAAATTTTAAAAACGTAAAAAAGTTTTTGTTGACGATTTTGAAATTTTGAAAACATCTTCATATTGACTTTTTGTGTATTATTTTGAAAGAAAAAGTCTAAGAAATGTTGCATCATTTTGTTTTTGTTAAATTTTGCTTATTTTAATTTCAAAATTTTTTTTGAGGCTGTACTATTTAAAATTTTCTTAAAAATAGGCTAAAAAAATAAAATATTTAATTAATTTCTAATTTAAACTTAATGCATTTTTAAGTAAATAATTTTACAATCATTTTTTAGATGTCAACAAAAGACAGTTGTTCTTTTATAAAAAAGAAACAACAAACTTTTGATGATGCTTCTCATGATCATGTCTCTCGATATAGTAATCTTAATTTGAATCAAAATCACAAATGTTTAAATGTCAATTCTGTCACATCTAAAATCTCCCCAGTTTACAATAGAAAGCAAGGTTTAGGTAAAACGAGAAATGCAGTCTCATGAAAGAAAAATTATATTAAAACTTTAATATTTGTTTATTATTTCTATTGTGAGACACTTGGTATAAAATGTCTCAAGCGTTTGTATACTGATATAAATAGAACATGAACATTTTCGTGAGACTGCAGCCATATTTAAAGTATCAGATCGTAATGACGATTTTCAATCTCAAACAAAATCAAAATTGTGGAAAAAGGGTGATTTTAATTTTCGTCATAAATCACTTGAATTTCTGAATCAATGTAATAATCCAAAAGAAAAGGGTGATAGTAAATTTAATAATTTGGGTACCACAAGTAGCAGCACCCTTTCACTTCATATTGCTGCCTATGAAAATTCAATTGAATCTCCAAATTTGAATGAAAAAATTGAGTTGGATAAAACTTTGGCAAAGGAATGCAATCCAAATAATTGGAAAGGTCATAAAGAGGCTAATGAAGCATCAAATATTCAAGTAAATTTAATAGCTGTCATAAAACTTTACCCGTTGCAAGTTTTTACAGAATTTGTTTGAAGTTCCTCGACAGCAAACAGATAATAAAACCAAACCAGAAGTTATGCAATTTAAAGCATCCCAAAAATTGCTCCGACCAAATCAATCTTTTTCATCAAAACCAAAAGAATTTCCAAAATTACAAGCTAAAAGTGCAAAAAGTGAAGTTGCACTGAACACTATGAGCAAAGGTTTGAATTTCTTTATCATAAATTTGCGTGCGTCGGCCAAAGGGAAATTGATAGTATTTTGCAAACCTTCCGTGTTGATTTTGTGTTTAGATGCTTTCTCGTTTTTTTTGTCGATCATTAACATTAGGAATGAAAAGTTAAACTAAAATAGAAGTAACCTTAATTATTCCAAAAAGAGATTTGAAGGTAAAAATTAGTTTTCAGAATTTTCGAAAAAATGTTTTTTCTTTAAATCTGTGAATGCTATGTTTTTTATTTGACAAATATCAAAGGCGTTTTTTTATTTTGTTACTTTATAGAACAATTCTTGCATTAATAATAAACATCAAGCTTTTTTTTCAAAACACGTTTACATTTAACGTGTTGAAAAGGGGGAAGCCATGCTGCTGCTACTGCATATGCTTTTAACCAAATTTTTATTATTCAAAACAAATATTGCCATTCAATGCTGTAAAATGAGAATTTCAAACAGAAAATTCTTCTTTTTTGACAAATTGAAATGAACAAAAGAAAAAGCGCATTTTTAATACAATAAAAAAAAGGCAGCGCAAACAATATATTTGCTAATCCGTTGAATTTTTTATCGTCTATGTGTCAAATCTGTTGAAGTTTTCTAAACCGATTTTAACGTTTTCTTTTTCGTCAATGCATTTCATTTTAATTTTTTTGACCAAAAGCTAAAAAAAGAGTTTAAAGTCCTTTTTCCTACACATTATTTCCTCTTTTCCCTCTTTTTGAGCCTCAAAATTTATTGGCTAAGCGGTCATTTGTGCCAACTGCAACGTATCCGGTTATTTAAAAAAAAGCGCGGGCTTTAACCATCCTTGAAACTCGTCTGTAAAAAAATTAATGTTTTTGCTCTGCGCAAAGTTAGTTATAGAGCTAGAGAAAAGTTTTGTATTGCTTCGTTCAGGTGTCACAGCAATATTAGATGACAGACGAAAGTATAAAACGCCAGGGAATAAAACAACCATACCATCAGCGAAAAAATTTGTGCGTCCACCATCGCCTTCCAATTCTTTTCTTCTCTTTTTGTCCTTTTCAAGGTTTCTATTGTCCAGTTTTTCATTCATTTTTGATACGTGGTTCAATTAAATTATCATTAACTATAATAACCGTATTTAAGCTGATATACCATATTATCCAACCACATCCAACATGGCACAAACTGATTCTGATTCATCTGTAAAAGTTGCAATTCGGTAAAATATTTTTTAAAACTTAGAAGGGGCAAATTTTTTTCCGTTTTAACATATTAAGTTTTATTTTTTAAAAATGATTGTAGTTAATAACTTATAACAGATACTGTAATTTGGTCTCTGAATTTTATCTTTACTTGAAAAAATACATAAATTTCAATTTACAGAATTCGGCCTCTTGTCAACAGAGAATTAGCTCGTGGTGATCGAACTGTAACAACTGTAAATGAATTTGAGCATCAACTAACAATTGGCGGAAAAGCAACATTCACATTTGATCATGTTTTTGATTGCAATACACCTCAATCATCTGTATATACTAATTGTGTGAATAGCCTTGTTGAAGGAATTTTTGAGGGTTACAATGCTACCGTACTTGCATATGGTCAGACTGGATCTGGTAAAACTCATACAATGGGAACTGGAATGGATTTAACTGGTCATATTCCACCAGATGATTTGGGGATTGTTCCTCGAGCTGTTCAACATATTTTTGACGGAATCGAATCAAGAAAACAGGAAGCACAACAAAGCGGAATTTTGCCGCCTGTTTTTGAAGTTACTGTCACATTTGTTGAAGTTCGTTATAAGATTTTTTAAAAACAAAACAAAATATTAAATTTTTAGCTTTACAATGAAAATATTTTTGATTTACTAAACAATGGCAAAGATAGAACGAAAATTACAATGTATGAAGATCCAGCAACAAATGAAATTCAATTGTCTGGTGTCAAAAATTTGACTGTAAAATCTCCAGAAGATTTGATGGAAGCACTTCGAATGGGTGCATTGAATCGAACTGTTGGAGCGACAAATATGAATGAACAATCGTCACGTTCTCATGCAATCTTTTCAATTTATCTAAAACAACAAAGACCCGTAAGTACACTCTAAAATTTAACTTTTAATATATGATAATTTTTTAAGTGCCAAAGTCTTGATACTGATTCTGCCGCTAATACAACTGTTGATTTTGAATTTTTGACGGCTAAATTTCATTTTGTGGATTTAGCTGGCTCTGAAAGAATTGCAAAAACTGGAGCAACTGGTGCCCGTGCAAAAGAAGGATGCAATATTAATATGGGTTTGGTTGGTTTTATCGACATTTGCTTATTTATAGTTAATGTTATCTTTTCTAGCTCATGTTAGGAAATGTTATTAAAGCTTTAGCTGATAAAGAACAAGTTAATTATCGAATGTCCAAATTAACTCGATTATTAAAAGATTCTTTGGGTGGCAATAGTAGAACTTTGATGATTGCATGTGCAAGTCCAAGTGAATGTGATTTTGTTGAAACTTATAATACAATGCAATATGCCAATCGAACAAAGAATATTAAGAACAAAGTTGTTGCAAATCAAGATAAATCAAGTCGACTTATTGCTGATCTTCGTCGTAAAATTGCAGAATTGGAAACTGAACTATTAGAATTTAAATCTGTAAGATATTGGCTACAGTATCATCATTCTAGAAATATTGTTTTTATTTCAGGGTAAAAAAGCTTTTAATGATGAAGGTGCCATCATTTCTACAGATGTTGATATTGAAAATGCTGCCTTGTTAGCCGAAGTCAATAAATTAAATACAAAAGTTAAAGCTCTTCAAGATGCATTGGATCAAAGCAAAAAGCGTAATGTATCATTGCAACAACAGAATATACAAGATTTTGCTCGGCAATTAGATAAAAATGGTGAAGCTGGAGAAGATTCAATTGCAGCAATGGCTTCAAAATATATTGAAGAAATTGAAGTTCTCAAGAATGATCTTTCTGAAGCTCATTTCACAATTGAAGATCTTCGAAAGCAAGTTGCTCGGCTAAAAACAGCTTTAACTTCACGAGGTTCTGCCGCGATTGAAATTACTTCACCAAGTGGACCAACAAATTACCATGATGTTTCTGAGCCCTCAGATGTCTCAAATTTATTGAAACATCTTAAAGATGAAATTGATGAAAAGAAGAAAAAATATGAAGAAGGTAATAAATATTGTCGCTTTAAACATTGTGTTTAAAGATATACTTTTTTTAGTTGAAAGTGTTGCTCTTAAACGTGTAATACCCAGCAAAAGTGCTAATGGTTCTGTTACATCTTTGAATTTGCAAGATGAAGACGGCAGAGTTTCAGTGGATGACGAAGAACTTGAAACTGCTGATGAAGATAGTGTAGATGAAGAAGAACAAATTGCAAGCGAAGGTATGTCTTATTATTGTTTAACACATTTAATAAGCGTTTTTTGACGTTTTAGAAAAAGAACGATTATGTGATGAATTAACTCAATTACAAGATGATATCAATGTTAAATTACAACTTGTGAATACTTTGGAGCGTAGTGAACAACGTCTGATCGCTATTAAAGCTGAATATGAAAAGAAGATGTCAAATTTATTGGAAAGAATTCAACAAACTGAAAAAGAGCGAAATCAAATGCTTGAAAAACTTTCTGCTTCAAATACTGGCAAAAGTAACAGTAAAGCAATTGAAAAGAAGATTCAAGAAGTCAAGGAACAATATGAAGAAAGATTAAATGGTTTAAAGAAAGAATTCAAAAAGTTCAAAGATATGGAAAGAAATCATCAACGTATGGTCGAGCAACAAAAACGTCAACAACAAGATTTGGAACGTTATCGTCGTGAAGTTGATGCAATGAAAAAGAGCAAAGTTGATTTGATGAAAAAGATTAATCAAGAATCTAAAGTCATTCAAGAACGTGAACGGGCACAACAAAAGAAAATGGCATCAATGACAAAAGAAGCTCGAAAACGTGAATTAAAAATTCAACAACTTGAAATGAAAGAGCGTCAACGAGAAGAATTTTTGAAACGTAAAAATGAAGAATTTAATCGAAAAATTCAACAAGCTGATAAAGCTGCAAAAATTAATGCAATCGTGAAATCCCAAACTCCTATTGCCAGTACCCCGAAATCAGCAAAACTTCGAAATGCTCGAAGTAAAATTAATTGGGAGTTGATTGAAAAAAGTGTAAGTATAAAAATGAGATCATTAAAACTTTATTTTTTTATTGAAAATTTTTATAGATCTTCAAACAAGTTAGTCAACGGCAAATGTATGAACAATTTCGTGAACAATTGGAAAGCAAAGTTTCCGAGCGGCAACAGCTTGAAAAAGCAACTGATGATCTCAACAAAAATTTTGTGCAACTTAAATCTCTTGATGAAAGACAAGCTGTCCAAGAGCAATTAAAAAGCTATAAAGAAAAGACTGATTATCTTGACAATGAAATCAATGAACTCCGACAAGAAATTATTGGAGCAGATGATGAAGTGAGTTTCATTTTATTTACAAATTTAAATACAAATTTTTACATAAAAAAATTTAATGCAGAAAATAAGACGCAGAAAATAGAGGGTTTAATAAAAGTAACAGTTGAAAAAATAGAGTTTTAAAATCAAATTAAAAAAAGTCACGTAAATAGTTAATTTTTGGTTAAAATTTTTAAAATTCTTTTACAACCGTAGAAATCTTTTTTTCAACATGTACCGTATGATCATGAGAGCATGCTTCTGCATCACCGGAATGCCTTCCAGCATTTGTTGCTCGCCTTGCGCTAACTGAATGACGATGAATTGGAATTGGTTCCCAATGTGGAAGTCTATAAAAAAATGTTGCTTTTTAAGAGAATTTTAAAAAATTACAAACTTTTGTTGTCTTCTGATAATTGCAATTGCAAGCAATGTAAAACAAACGGCACAAAATGCAGCAAATGATGAAACAAGTATTCGCCGCCAAGTTGCATCATTACCAAAAATACTTTCCCAAATACAAATTACCGAACTCATAAGGGTTCCAATAATACATAAGAAAAGCTTCAAAAATTTGCATAAATGTTTTTGTTTAAAATTAAATTGAACTTACTTGACCGCATGTTGATAATGCGCGTGATTCCTTTGGTGGGGTCATCTGTTCACTCAACCTTCCCGCAAGTGAAGCTTTCTTCCCGTCTTGGTAGCTATTCTAAAATAGATTTGTCAAGTGAAGCAAAAGTCTTTGCGCATTTTTTAATGCCTTTGCCATAATTTAATGTACTCTGTTTTCTTTTTTTTTTAAATGTAACTGAAATGAAGAAAGGGAAAGGTTCTTTGCCAGGTGGATAGTAAAATAAAATTTATGGCCTTTGTAGTTATAACTAAAGCAATAAATGGATTTTGTATTGAAATCCAAATTTTTATTGTTTACAGTAATTTTAATTATTGTAAAAAACAAAGATTAACTTACCTTTAGCTGAATACTAGCACGTTTTTCTGAACTCATTGCACCAATCATTTTTGTTTGTTTTTTCGAATTTTTAATATCACACTTTTGAAAATTTACAATACCATTGAAAAAGGATGCTACCACTACAGTAGCCTCATAAGGTTTTGTTTCGCTTTCTAAAAATATATTTTTGTTTTATTTTTATTTTTAAAAAAGCACGTTTTTTATTTAAATACTCGGGCTATTGTATTAAGAGGTCTTGACATTTGACAAAGCTTAACTCTAATGTTCATTATCTCTAGAGACTTATAGTTTTTTTTCTTTCTGCAAAACTATTAGCATAATAGGATTACAGTATCCATTATTTGGGGGGAATATTTTGGTAAAATACGTATACTTTTTTATAACTTCGACCGAAACAAATAATAATAATAAGCAAGTATTAGAAAATGAAAAGCCACTTTTTTTACTATCACACGGCAGTTGGTTTTTTTGCATGTGTGGATGAACACAAGCAACAGGCGCGTGTGTGATATATTTTAGCAAAAAAAAAGATGCCAATGCGATAGTCACGAAAAATATTCGTCTTTTTTTATCTTGACCTACAAAGTGGTGGTTGACTAAGGTGCTAAGTTTATTACGGATAAATGACAGGAAGCAAAGTGAAAGCTGCAGATGATATTATTATAGCAGCGAACACGCACAACATAAAATTTTGATGTTGTTGAAAAAGTATTGCTTGGTATAATTTAAGTTATTTTTTTATTTCTTAAATTAAAAAGTCCATACTTGTTTTTTTCTTCCTTGCTTGACTTTTGTGACTACGCCTTTTTTTAATTTTAGTTCAATTGTAGGAGGTTTTTTTTGTTTTGCATAGCTTCTAATTTTTTTCTCCTTGTAGTTGTGCAACTAATTGAAAAAAATGGCATTAATGCTTTTTGTTTAATTACGGAATGAGGTTTCTTTCAAAAAAACCGAGCAATTTAAATAAAAAAGAAAAATTATGTGAACGCAATTAAGATACTATATACTGTTTTTTATACACATATTTAAGATTATCACGAGTTTTTAAATACATTCATGACATTTTATGTTGACATCCGGTTATTAACTTTTATGATCATGAGATCTTTGTATGTCAAAGCTAATAATCCTTTAAAGGGATTTAAGGTACATAGAAGAGAAAAAAGAAATTACTGCATAAAAAATGAAGAAAAAACTAAAAAATAGTTTAAAAGATTTTTAAGATAAAAATAAATGAATATGAAAAAAAGAAGAGGATGATGATGATGTTTTAGCAGCATTATATTTTTGACATTAAAAATGACATATTTAGAAGGAGAATATTTTTTTCTAAAAAAGGGGGGTTATCTTGCCGTTGGCGACAACATCGCTCACATGAGCATTTTTTTGGGGGGAAAAGGAGGAAAAAAAGGAACGTTCGTCAAGTTAAAAAGCAAGGTTGACTGGAAGAAGGAATGAAATGGCTACTACTACTTTTACTAGCTGGCCTATCTTTCTCATTGGCACACGGTGAATGGTAGTCAGCGGTCTATAATCTTTTTGTCAGTCGTTGCTTTTCACTCATCTATTTTTACTGGGTTTTTAACGAGATGCCAAAAACAAAAAAAAACGCATTTTTGACGGCTTCAAAAAAAAGAAGAGTTTTCGGAATAGAATAAAAGTGCAATCTTTGATTTTGCCTTTCTTCTTTCAGTATAACATCTCCCAAATTCAAATCCCCCCTTTTTTAAACCCCTTTTACACTACCAACTTTACTTTAACAAAGCTTATTTAGGATGGCAATTATGGAGGTTCAAGTAATATTGACATTGAAAAAGCCATTGATAATTGCAAAAGCTTGGATGATGCAAAATTTTTGTGTAAACGATTGGCTCAACTTTCAATTGAACAAGGGCTAACTGCCGTAAAAGCTGAACAATCTATTAAGGTATACTGTAACATTTTTCTCGGCCCTTTTATATTTGTGTTTTTTAGATGTTGGATAGTGAACTTGAATATTTGAAAAAGAATTGCGTTGAAGCGGATGATATTGTTCATAGCTTTATGGAAACACAAGATGATAGAGATACACTTTCTCCAGTTGAAAATGGTATGTTTTTTTTGCTACGATTTTTTAATGCATTTTTTTTACAAAAGCCTTTTACATATTTTATGTTGCTTAACTAATATGCTTTTTTATTATTTTTGGTTATATTTTTTAGTTTCTAATAGACAAAATAAAGTTCGTCAAAAAACTGGAACTTCAAATGATCTACTATTTCCTGGAGCTTTGACAAATCAAACATTTACTTTTGGTGGACCAGGAGGTGACGCTTCTAATGAAACATTTGATTTAAAACCAATTAAAAAAGAAATTAAAAGTTCTCGTCAGGGTTAGCTTTGCTTAAAATTTTTTTGTTTGGATTTGGGATTTATCATCTAATCTACTAAACCTTAGAACATAGCTTTTTATCGAATTTATTTAATTTGGATTTTTTTAGAAAAGCCACAATCACAAAGAAGTGGTGTTCTCAAAGAAAAGAATGGTGATAATACTTTGACTGAACAGGATGATGACGATACCCTTGAATCTGCTTCAAATTCTGAATCTTATCCTGTTGAAAAGACGTATGTTTTTTTTGATATTTTCTTGATCTTTTTTTGGTGTTGGTAACAATTGTTTTTTTTTCAAAAAGCGGCTCGCAATGAACTATACAATGCGATGGAGTCGTCGTAACCCGTTCTCTCTTTTTAAAAATTATGACATTTTCTATACATTAAATAATAATTATCGCATTTAGGCAACAACTCAGACGTTATTCTGCCGATAAAATTGTTAAATTTTCGGATGCCTTTGAAGGACACAGTAACACAGTTTATTGCTTGTCTGCTTCAGAAGAATACCTTGTCAGTGGATCAAAAGGTTTGTTTAAGGTTTAAATATGTTGTAATCATTGGAATCTTTTAGATCGAAAAGCTTTTGTATGGGATCTCAATACTGGAAAAAAATGTAATGAATTATCTGGTCATCCAGCAACTCTAAAAGCTGTCAAGATTGTTCCACAATCAAATCTTATTATCACTGGTTCTGGTTATCATATGAGATTATGGGATCTTCGATCTGGAAAATGTGAAACCCTATTTCAATCATCTGGTCTTGTAACTGATAGTTTTGTACAATTCGGTCGTCGAGCTTTTGTTCCGCCAGGAGAAGATGAAATTCGGACATTTGATGTTGATACAACTGGACAATATTTATTCTCAAATTGGAAAGGAAGTGTCCGATGTTGGGATTTTCGTAATAAAGGCGCATATGGAAGAATTCATGGAGATGATTCGTATCCAATTGGTTCACTATCTGTACAATCTGCAGAAGATGCAAGTGGACATGTTCAAATTTTCTGTGGTCATTATGCAAATGAATTTGCAACCGGAAAAACAAAGGGTATGGTATCAATCTGCAAAACTCCACTCGGACATATTTCAAATGATCTCCCTGTTCGGTTACCATTTGATAATGAAATTACTGATGTCATCCCAGATGGAAAAGTTTTCTTTTGTTCGGATGTTCTTGGAGTAAGATATATATTATTAACCTTAAGCCATAATTATGCTATATATTACTTTTCAGAATGTCCAACGATATTCAACAGTTGACCATAAACGTGAAGCTATTTCTTCTCGAAGTTTTGTAACTCCTGCAAATAAATTATGTTTTGTTCGATCACCTACAACAAATGGTTCTTTGCTTACTGCTGGATATCATGATGGTATTATTAAATTCTTTGATTATGAAGGTCGACAAAGCTTAAAAGAAGAGGGCAAAGTAAGCAATTTCCTAATGTTATATAGCATTTAAAAAAAATTTTCTTTTAGATGAATGTTGATATGAATAAGATCGTGGCATTAACTGCAAATTCAAAACAATTATTCTTCACTTCTGGCAAAGATATTAGCATTTTCAACATTGTTTATAATCCATCATAATCGAAAAGCTGATGCAATCAGTTATTACCGCAACGTTTATCTTTGTTCTAAGTCATCTATAATATCATCATTTATTGCACTTTTTTTCTTATAATTTATTCAACTTTGTTTGAACTTGCTATTGAATTATTGTTTCAGCAAGATATCAAAATCTTACTTTTGTATTTTTTTATAATTATTATTTTGTATCATTTTTTTCACTTGATTATGTATGTTTTTTTGGCACGGGTTAATAAACTGATATATTAAAAAACAAAGGTTTTTACAAATAATTTTTTGCGTTGACATCGCTTCGCAAAATATTGGAAATTACAGATTTTCATAAAATAACTAAGCCAAATCTTTGTTAATTTTTTAAAGAAAATGCTTCGACATGTTCCATCATTTTTAACTTTTTCTCGTTCAATCTCAGCTAAAAATTTACTCAAAGATTATGTATTCCCTGAAATAAGAAAAGAAGACTGTGAACAGGTTAGGCGTAATTTATTTTAATATTACAATTATTAAACAATTTATAGAAATATATTTCCGGTTGGGGTCCCGGCGGTCAGAAGGTTAATACTGCACAAAATGCTGTAATGTTAAAGCATAAACCAACTGGAATAACTGTGAAAGTGCATGAATCCCGTCTTCTTCCAGATAATATTGATATTGCTTTTGAACGTATAAAATTGGCTGTTGATCAACATATTAATGGAGAAAATTGTTATCAATCTCAATTACAAAAACTTCAAAAAGAAATTGAAACAAAACGTAATCAACAACGAAAGAAGAAACGTTTACTCAAAAAAGAACTTCAAAGTTGTGATAATAGTAGTATGAATGATGTTGAGAAAGTGTAATTTTTGTTAATTGTGATTTTTAAATTATATTGTAATAAAAAAATGTCATTATTTTTTTTGTAATTTGAAACAAGAAAATGAAAGTTTAAAATTAAAAATTTTTTGAAAAAGAGAAGAAAATTTTTGAGCATCTCGCAAAATCAAAAGACCACCCACGACGTTTTCACTTTGCTCTCACTCTTTCAGTGGAACAAAAAATGGAAAAGTCTTCCATTTTTTTTCTGTTCCTTTTTATTTTTTGGAACACATAAAATTTGCAAATTTTGAAAAATTATTTTGCACTTTATTTTTATATTTGTTTGTTGAAGTTGCACTTTGTTAAATACAGAAACTGATAAATGAATCAAATTAAAACAGGTCATAAAACTGTCAAACAAGTTTTTACCTTATATAAGAAAAAAATAGCTATAACTATAAAAGTTAGGTGTTTTTGACAACTGAAACTCAAGAAAAAAATCATTTGAACGTATTTTTAAGATAAGAGAATGCTTGGTTGGCTGTTTTTGATTGGATTTCCCTTAATTTTTTATAATTATTTTTGGAAACGAAGAGGATTACCACCAGGTAAAAATTATCATCAATTGGATTATCTTGAAAAGCTTTTAATTCATAGGTCCTACACCATTGCCAATCTTTGGCAATATTGGTGAAATTCAGAAGAATCCTCCTGGTTATGACACATATCGAAATTGGAGAGATAAATATGGCCCAGTTTTTACTTATTGGATTGGAGAAAAGCCATTGGTTGCAATTGCTGATTACAATACAATGAAAGAGACTCTCATTGATGACGGGGATAGTTACGTAAATCGAGATTTTTTTAATGATTTTATGATGATTTTGCGAAGTTTGTATTTTGTATAAGTTTTTGCCCTTTAAAAATGGCATTTTTAAGATAACACTTTTGGCTTAACTTCCATTGAAGGTGAAGACTGGGTTGAACAAAGAAAATTTGCAATTAAAACTTTTCACCGTTTGGGAATGGGTAAAAATGTTATGCAAGAAAAGGTAAAATTAAAAATTAACAAAAATATGCATTTACTGGTTTGCAGATGTTTATTGAATTATCTCGAATGTTTGATGATATTGATGAAGAGATTCAAGTAACTGCAAGCAATGACCTGGATGTTTCATCATTTGTTGAAATTTGTGTTGCTTCAATTATTTATTCCATTCTATTTGATTATCAAATTACCCGAGTAATTTTTATTTTCTATAATAAAAATTAGCTTTTTGGGAAAGATACTTTTAGGAACGTAAAAGTGATTACATGAAAATGAAAGCTGTTGTCTATGAATACACAGAACTTTTTGGGCATTGGGCCGTTCAATTGATTATGGCAAAACCTTACCTTTTTAAGGATTTACCATTTTTCAAAGATTATATGCAAAAACTTCGGGTTGTTTATTGGAAAATGTCTGAGCACGTTGGAGTCATGTCTGCAGATGCAATTAAAAATTATAAAAAGGATATGGATAGTGAAGCTCATGATTATGTTACAGCATTTATGAGACAATACGATGCAACAGAAGGAAAAAAAGGATACACGTTAGTTTTAGAATTTTAGAGCATAATAAAAAAATTGGAATTATAGTCTTGAAAATTTGAATGCATTTTTGGTTGATCTTTATATTGCTGGACAAGATACTACCATAAATACAATTATGTGGGGAATAATTTATTTAATGTATGAACCAAAAATTATTGAAAAAATGCAAAAAGAAATGACTAAAAAATTGGGTGATAAAAACTTTGTTGAAATAGATGATAAATTGAAGTTACCGTATACAACAGCAGTTGCAAATGTTTGTCTTATAAAACTTTTTTTTTCCGCAAATATTTATTTCAAATTTAGGAAATACAAAGAATGGCAAATGTTATGCCACAAAATATTGGTCGTCGAACAACAAAAGATGTCATTATTGGTGGATATGAAATCAAAGAAGGCACAACAATAATGCCACTGATGTCTGCCGTTTTGTATGATGAAAGGGTTAGATTTAATTTGTTTAACCCGTTTTTGTTTTAACTTTAAACTTTTTAGATTTTCCCAGATCATTTAAAATTTGATCCTAATCGTTTTATTGGTCCTGATGGAAATGTTAAAAGGGTTGATGAATTAATTCCGTTTTCATGTGGTCGACGAATGTGTCTTGGTGCAGAAATGGCAAAAATGGAGATCTTTCTTATCGTTTCAAATCTTTTCCATCATTATAATGTTTGTTTCTTTGAAACTATTATGATCTATGATCTTAATCCTTTTTAGATTTCAATGCCGTCAACAGGTGTAAAACCATCATTGCACAAAAATTTTGGACTTACAACTCGACCAGACGAATTTAAATGTTTTTTACAACGCCGTAAATAAAAGTGATCTTTGATCAAAACATTGTCTTATAAAAATTTCTTTTATTATCTTTGCTATTTTTTGTGTTTGTTTTTTAATTTACTTGTTTGTAAAATGAACAAGATTAACTCCAAGAAGCAAAAACAAACGAGTCTGACCGAGTGCTTTTTTGCTATCTTCTTTTTCTTCTTTAAAAAAGACTTGTTTTATTTTTGTTCACTTTCAACGGCATAAAATAAATTACAACAACAACATGAAAAAAAAAATAAATGAAGATGTTTATTGCGCAAAAATCAATGATGACCTTTGTTTTCATAAGGGAAATACTCCTTATGAAAAAAGAGGCGGCAGCATTTCTATGCTATTTATAAAGATACATAAACCAAAGTTCAGTTGATCAGTTTTATGTGGTGGTTAAAGTTGATTGACAACACCAAAACTTTTTATAGACATCTATTCTTATTTGTTTTTGTGTAATCGTGAATGAACACCTTTTATGGTTTTATTTTTGATTTAAAGAAAATAGTAACTAATTTGTATTTTAAATATTTACAGGAAATATGAGTGAATCAAAGCTTCTTGCTGAAGGAAAAACTAAACAAATTTTTAGTCATCCACCTGATGAAGAAAATGGTGCTAAGCTTGTATTAGTTCGAAGCCGGGATACTCTTACAGCTTTTAATGCAAAACGAAAAGATGAAGTTGAAGGAAAAGCCGCATATGCAACAAAGACAACTGTAAATGTTTTTAAATATTTGAATGAATTAGGTAAGTTTAATCTTGCATTAAACTTTCCATATGAGAAAGAGAGAGATAATACCTTCTTTTTAGGATGCCCAACACATTTTATACGTGAAGGTGCAAATGACACAGAATTTATTGCACAAGATTGTGCGATGATTCCAATTGAATGGGTTGCTCGTCGAATTGCAACAGGCTCATATCTTAAGCGTAATCCAGGAGTTCCTGAAGGATTTGTATTTAAGCCTCTAAAAATAGAAACATTCTTTAAAGATGACGAAAATGATGATCCACAATGGAGTGACGAACAAATACTTTCTGCAAAATTTGAATTTAATAAACGAAAGCTTACAAAAATTGAAATAAGTTGGATGAAGCGATTAACGGATGCAATCTTTTGTGTACTTGAAAAGGCTTGGAGAAATGTTGGATGTGCTTTAGTGGATATGAAAGTTGAATTTGGTGTTACTTCTTTGGGTCAAATTGTCTTGGCTGATGTCATTGACAATGATAGCTGGCGGGTTTGGCCCGGTGGAGATAAACGTTTACAATTGGATAAACAATTTTATCGTGATTTGAAAGAAGTCACCACAGATGCCCTTGCAGAATTAAAAAAGAATTATGAAAAAGTTTCTGAATTAACAAAGGAATTTATTCCTCAAAATCGAAATTCTCGTTTAGTTATTATGGCTGGTTCAGGCGCTGATAAGCCTTTCATTGATGAGGCCGCCCTCGTTGGTGGAAAATACGGTATTACGAATATTCATAAACGTATCAGCTCTGCTCATAAATCGACTGCTGAAGCATTGGAAATGCTCGCAGAATATGAAGGTACTGTAGCAAGTATACATCTGAATTAATTAATGTTAACCTCTTTTTTAAGATGGAACTCCAACTGTTATTATTTGTATTGCTGGACGAAGTAATGGTCTTGGCCCTGTTATGTCTGCAAATACAACCCTTCCAGTAATTAATGCACCAAATGTTGGCCCTGACTGGGCAGCTCAAGACATTTGGAGCTCATTGCGCATGCCAACGGGTATGTCCTTTTCTTTCTTTTATTCTTTCTTATTAAATTGCTTGTTTGTTTTTAATCCATTTTTTATGACATGCTGTTGTTAACATTTTTAAGAAATAACATGAAATATATTTGTAGGAGTTGGATGTACTACGGTCCTCAATAGCACAGAAGCTGCTCTTGCGGCTGCGAAAATTTTGAGCCTCAATGATCATATTATTTTTGGACGTGTTTTATTCTCACAACTTAGTAATGTTGGAAAAATTTTTGTATGTTTATTTTAAAAAAAAGGCTAAAGACAAATATAAAAAGAACAACATATTTTTAGGAAGCAGATCAAGCAATGAATCATCATTAATGAAACAAAGAAAGATATGAAAACATAAATTTTTTTTGAAAATCATACTGTACAAGATTAGCCTATATTTTTTTGTTATTAGAATCGTTTTTCAATATCTGAATTTGGTTTTTTATTATTTAATAAATGCATTTTTTCATTTACCAATGGAAGGGAAGGTGCTCGAGCTAATTCAGGAAGATTAAGGGTTAAGCAATGAGATTTTGATTCAACTAATTTCATACTTTCACAACCATGTGATCGATGAATTCCTGGTTCAGCGCTATATCTTCTTCTTAAATGACTTCTTAAAACAACACCATTTTCACATCGACCATCATGCTTAAAGTCAATTTTTTTAAATTAATGAGATTACAATTAGCCTGCAAAGAAACCAACCATTAATCCGCATTGTCGACAAACCACTTCACGTTGATGCCGAAGGCGTTGCTGCCTTGATTTTGAGCTTTCAACATTTCGTTTGTAAACAATTGTTGACAAATAAAATGCATTAAAACAAAATTGAGCAAAGTACAGTAGGCGAGCAACAAGGGCAACAAAATGATAACCAGGAGAAGATTCTCGGCGTTGACTTAAAAAGATTAAAAAATTAGAATAAACAAATTAATTAATTAAAAATATTCTTAAAATAGCTCACTTTGGTTGGGAAATTATTGAAGCAATGCGTAAAAAATTATCTGGTGCATTAAGTAATAAGTCAATGGTGGTAATCATTAACCATCGAAGAACAGCTGATCGAGCCCGATGCATTTGTGTTGCTCTTTTTTGTGGTTGCGATGGAACATGTTTTTGATAATTTTCATGTGTAACACCGGCTTCTTCACTTAATGAAACATACTGAACCAAAAGATTATTTGCATAAAAAAATTTCAAAAAGTACTACCTCCGTATTTGAGTTTTTTGATAATTTTGACTGCCTTCTTTTATTTAATGATTTTCCAAAGGTCATAAAGCAGCATTTAGCTACAAAAAATTATTCCACTTTGTTTATTTCTTTTACAAAATTTGTTACAAAGAGAATTCTTACATTTATTACTACTTTTTTCTCCTGAGAGTCGACTACCAATTTGTTGCTTTTCAATTGAAAGGGTACTACTGTTTGCGACATGAAATTGCGGTGGACGTGTAATTAATACTCTAATGTCCAAAGCAAATGTTAAAATTGCGGGAAGAATGTATGAAACAAACATTTCAAAAGCATGAATAACACTAAAAAAAGAATTTTTTTAAATGCTAAAAAATGTTTTACAAACCGATTTAAGTCAAAAATATTTGTAAGGGGTACTTCCCCACATGTATGCGGAAAGCCAATAACACTCAATAGAAGCCAACTATTTGATATCAAAATAAACAGTAACATTAATATTAATGAACCATGACCAAGTTGCCATCTTGATATATGCCATAATGGATGATAAACAGCCATATATCGAAGGGCAGAAACAAATAGCCAACACCAAGTACTAAAACCTGTCATTGCATGAATCAGAAACATTGTGACCTTAAATTTAAAAATATTTTTTTTAAAATAAAGAGTCTATAAACAAACTTTGCATTGAAGTGAACGAGCCCATAATGGGAAAAAGTTCGGAGGTATAAATGCAGAGGTCATTACAGTAACAATAATGGACATCAGGGATGTTAAATCTGCAGCTGACATTGCTGCAAGAGGAAGACCACATCCTGTTTTAAAGCGTTCCTGTAAGATTCGATCTCTTAAACAATAAATTAATCACAATAGCCTTACATAATCAGTATAAGCTAGCTGGGCTAATCTAATTAAAACTCCCGCATTCATAATTACTCCTAACATTGCTAACAACATATAAATATATCCAGCATAATTACTAATCTAAAAATATAGAAGAATAGATTTTGATAATCTTGTATAAAAATATAACATACTTTAATAAGCATCCGAACTCCATTTGAAACATTCATATTCTTTCGATAATGATGCGGATTTGTTAAAGTTTCATTGACCATTGTCAGATTCCTCAAAAATTCTGCAATTGAATCATTATTTCCACCCGAAACATGCCACAAAATGGTTGTTGTATTTTCAAATCCAATCGCACTTGCTAAATCTAGATCTGAACCAGCAGTAAAATTGAGTAACACATCTTTGGTTATGGAGATTAAAGAATCCGTAGAATTTGAAGGATCAAAGTCCATTTTTTTTACTCTAATATTATCTTTTCTTCTCTATTTCTAAAGCGTTTAAGTTGTTAAAAAATCATTTTATTTATTTTAAAATCACGTTCAAACAATAAAATTTAAAAAATGTTAGTGTTTTTGAATGCCTATGTTTAATATTTTAAACCTATTGAATGCTTTATTAAATTAAAACAATAGTAAAAATTCAAAGAAAAAAAAAGAAGATTAGGACATCTTTGATACTTTATTCAAGAAGAAGAAAATATAATTAAAACAAATAAGATAAACCCCCCCCCCCCCCCCTCTTTTTTCTACAGAAATAATAAAACCGTCAAGATGCTGTTTTTTACAAAAATTAGAGATTTTTTTAAAAATGGCGCCGCCTTTGAAATTCATGTTTGTAAAACTTTTGGGCGGAGAACAAAGTTTAAATTTAATGGCAGAATAAATCTGCGGAAAAATATCAAGATTAAAAAATTATTATTTTTTGTGTGTGTTTTTTTACAATCTTAGCAGAAAAAAGCTGTTAATATTATTTTCCCTTAAGAATTTTGTTGAGAAGGATGTAGCTTAAAAGAGAAAATATTTTAGAAGTTTAAAATGTCATTGATAAAAATAAAGTCCTTCTTTCAAAATCATGTGTTTTGTAAAAAAACTTATTTTTTGCAAAACTTTTTTTTAAAAAATACGTAAATTTTTTCGGCAAAGTATCTTTTTTGAGTGTGAGTAAATAAACAAAAAAAAGGAAAATTCTTTTTACAATTTGTTTTTTTCCTCGTACTTTTAAAGAAGCCTTTTATGAAGTATACCACTGATTTATGGAAACGCGAGACTTGCTTATTTTTGAATAAATAATTAGAAGTTTAAAGTTTATCTCCTTTTTTTTAAAGAAAAATGGCGTAAAATATATTTTATTAAATAATCGGGTGGAATACACAATCGGCATAACAAAAAAGAAAGAAAGATTACAGCATCAAATTATGGATATCAACGGTCGTGAACTAAAAAAAGGGCAAATAATAAATTTGTAAAAGTAAATAAAAGTGTATTAAGAATGTGAAATAATTGAAGTGTTAACAAACTAAAAAGAACATACACCGTAATAATTTCCTGCAACGGGGGTACTATTTATAAGATCTAAGTTATCATTAAGCCATTTTTTAACAACGATTGTATGGGAATCTTTGTCTAAATCAAGTATACTTCCTTTTACAATTTCATCGTGTTGTTCAAACACTGTCAAAACCATTGTATGAATGCCTGAAAAAGAAGGAGGGAAATACGCTTGAAGTGTCACTCTAATTTTAATTCAAACAAAAAAATGTAATTCATTCTATACCAAATGGCTTTTCATCTCGAAGTGGACGTAAATAAGAAAACACTTCTTTTCCCGATGTGCGCTTATTAGCGCTTGCGTATAATGTGCCATTGGTTGGAGACAAGTTATGCATCAAGTGGTAAAGTGTTGCCTTATTTGCTTCCTTGACGAACGCAGGAGCATTGCGTGGAAAACCTAAATTATGATTTTATATTATTTATGGATTCTTCGAATTATTGTCATTATTTAATTATTATTTTTTTGTCTTTGTTACCAAATAACATTATAGTATAAAATTTGCTGCCATCTCCTTGAAATTTTGTTATTGCTGGGGGTTCAGAAAGTAAATCATCAATGTCATCATTGGATATCAATTGTCCAGAAGCTAATTCAAGGGATTTAAATTGCAACTAAAGTATTTTTTCAAATAAGCCTTTTAAACAACAAATTTCTTTTTCTAGCTTACTGTAACAGTTGTAACAGGAGAAATTGGTAAATATTCAGGAACAATAAAATTATCTCGAAAAGCTAAAACAGATTTTTTCTCATTGTTTTCAAGTTCATAATATCTATATCTCACATGTATCTGGTTCCGGATAAACAATGCTTGCATTTGGTCGACAACAAATTTCAATATTTGGATCGAATCTTGATGCCATACATTTAAAATTTCTTGGGCATGATGCTTCATTAATTCCTCCACAAAGTGTTCTCAAAGTTGTATAATATTTTGGGCATTCTAAAAATAATTATTTTTATTCGTTGAATCATACTTTTAATTAAATTTTTATATTTAATGATATGCGTTATATCTTTTTTCTTTACCGGGTGGCTTCACGTCATCTCTGTCCTTGCAACAAATATATTGGAATGTACTAAATGAAAATTGGCATTCAGCTGCTTCATCTCCACATGGCTTAAAGTCTGGATGACATGTTATTGCTTCAGCCGGTTTACTTATTGTTGCAAGCGTCATGATAGCTTTTTGCCATGGTTTAACACATTCTATTTTTGAAAAGAAATTTAATAAATTACCACCTTCATAACATTGAAAGAAAGAAAAAACATACGTCTAAAATTATTTTTTCTATCAGGAAGTATTTTTGTTCCAGTATCATTTTCATCAATTTCATCATTAATTTTGCTGTCACCATTTCCCCAAGAATTCCATGGATCACCATTTTTCCCCTTTGAAAATTCTAGACCATAACAAACGGATGCAATAATTGCAACACCAAAAATTATTGCATGTTTTATTACCATTTTTTATAAAAAAAAAGATTTTTTGAAATAAAAATTGGCTGGATGAAAAAACGATGGAAGAAGCAAGCAGCAAACTCTTTTCTCTTTTTTTTCAAAAAAGAGTCACGATTACTGACCGCAGGTCAAAACTTGCTTCATGCTTTGCTATTTATTTGAGAAGAAAACAGAGAAAGAAAAAGAAAGAGCAATGCCTTAAAAGGCGACACCCCGTTTATAAACTCATCTGTGTAAATAAAAATATGCATTCTTTTGTTAAAAAAAATATATATGAAATTCTCTTTTGCAATGATTATCATAAAACTGATTCGGTTTATGAAGAGATTTTGATGGAATAAGATTTTCCGCAAAATCTTTTTTCTGGAAGGAAGTTAACAAAGAAAAAGGAAAAGCAAAGAGTTAAAAATAACTCCGCTTTGTAAATATTAAAAATGAAATGATTCAAGAAAATCCGATTGAATTTTTTTTTCATTTTTTATTTTGTATTTTTATTTATATTGGTTTGTAGCGAACATAAATATAACTTTATTTAAATATTAATTTTTAAATTTTTTTTAAAATAAAATAAAATTAGCAAATATTTTACCTTTTATCTTTTACAAAACCATGTCATTATATCTGTGAACTCTGATAAAAGAATGTGTTTCATTCATTGGGTTTGAAAATTATATTATTCTTCCCAAAATTAGTAGTAATAATAATGCCAACCATTCAAAAATTATTTGTAATAATTTTTTCTATTATCTAAAAAATCAACTTTCTTGAAAGAACAAGCTACAAAAAGTATTTATCCATTCAAAAAAAGATAGTCATGCTTTGAGACAAAAAAATGTGACATTTTATTAAAGATTTTTAAAGGTTATTGAAAAAATTTTATTTAACATCATTCATTGAAATAAAAAAACCTTTTAAATGTTTTGAAAAAAATATCAATGCCTCCTTAATTATTGCCTTTATTGAAATGATATAACAAAAAATTTTAAAATACTGTAAATGACCTCAAATTTTAAATGATTTATAACACAGAACACAATAGACTATTGTATAAAAACAAAAAAACAGTTAAAGTATTGCTTTTTGATTACCTACCATGTTTTCAAATGTCTAATAAAAATCAAAGTTCTTACTAAACTCATCACTAAAAAATTTTTTTTGTTATTCATGCATCACGCCAGAGATTTGCCCTAGAAAATTCTACTAATTCTTTCTTCATCTATGGCCATTACCTTGTCATAAACATGTTTTTGACAAGTATTTCCAACAAATCCTCTCAATCTTGTTAATCCTGTAGAGGTTATCTCAACAATGTTGCAGGGGCTTCAAATTTCAATATAAATAGTGATACCTTTTTTCCTCATTAATTCAGTTTTTTTATTCATTCTTTTTTTATTAAATCTGTTAAAAATGGTCTTTATTAAATTATTTTTCCTTTTTTCGAGTATTGTTTTAGTAATTCAGGGGCAACAAATTTCCCAACAACAATTCAACCTACCTCAAAATAATAGCATTTACGGGGGAGGTGTTGCTGTACAACAAATCCCAAATGTTGCATCTGCTTCGAATGAAGGAGTTCAAGCTTTAGTTTTTAAGCTATTTGACAATGTTACAGTTGATCAAAATATTCAGAATGCCATTTCTGAATATGCACGATTGTCAGATAATCCATCAACACAAATCAATCAATTGATTCAAGGCAAACAAAAATTGCTTAATTCACTTCCCGAAAAAGCGAGAGTATGTTTTGCTTTCTGTTTTGTCATTTTCGTTTTCATAATTGTGTTTTAGAATGTGCTTGAAGATTCATTTTCAAAGCAAAGATCAAATATGCAAGATTATCTTGAAGATGTTCGTCGTCAATTGGACAAGAATAAGAATGCTGCTTCAAATGAAGCATTCCGAAACATCAATGTAAGCATCTATTAATTTAATCCAAGTTACAATTAACTTTTTTTAAAGGAAGTTTTTGCTGCTTATTTATCACAAGGACAAGTTTCAAACGATATGACTGGAAATTACATTTGCAGTGCAATCAAACAATTATGTAATACCGACCAAGAGATTACAAAAATTACAACCGATCATTTCAAAATTACCCCAAATATGGCAAATTATGAAAGCGTTTGTCAACAACAAATCTTTGGATTTTTAGTTACCGCTCAAGGTGGTACTGGAACCCCCAGTGAAGTAAGTATTTGAAAATAATTTGAATATTTTCAATAAAATCATTTATTCAGATGCTTGAAAAAGTCAGATCAAAGTTATCACAATGGGCTTCAAATGTTCAAAATACAGCTAGTAATGCTGCAAATACCATTTATGGAGCTGCCAGTGGTGCAGTTAATGATATCCGAAATACCATGGGAAATGCTTTTTCAGGAAATAATCAAAATCAAAATCCTCAAAATTTCCAAGGATAATAATTTGTATCTTCTTTTTTCATATCTCTTATTCACCCCTACATTTTCTTTGTTCAATGTTTAAATAAACGTAAAGCACTTGTTACATTCTTACTCTTTTTAGTAGCAAATATATGAAATATAAAAAATAATATTAAATTGCATTTAAGCCGTAAAAAGAGTAGCTTCTTTTTATTGCTACCTAATGTTTTTAACTCCCTCTCACTCATCGAATTTTTAACGTGCGCAAACTCTTGAGTTTTAAGGGACACACGACCTCCATCGATATATAGTGATGATGTTTTTCCCGCTTAAAGTGGTCCACGAATAATTTTCATAAAGGTCAAAAAAAATTATATGAAGAAGCACCTCCTAGTTCAAACCCGATCGAAAATAATATTCTTCATAGCTTAAACTCATTAACGTTTCATCCATTTCTTTTTTGGTTAATTTTTGCACGATTTTTGGGTAAATCCTAAAAGAATTTTCTGTTTTTTTTAAACATAAAAGATTAACAATTTCTTTTTTACAAATTTTTAGATTAATAAAAAGTCCATCAATTATGATACCAATGCATCTTTCATCAAATATTCCCTCAACTTCAGCCAATCATACTACACGGTTACGAGGTACTGTAAGTGGAGGAACTGTAAGATTGATGTATGGTATACCCGTAGTCGGCACGGTTCCAGTTAGAATAAAAATTCGTCGACCACCTTTACCACATGAAGAAATTTATGGTGGTTTAACATATGGCCCCCGGACAATGATTGAAAGAAAATTTAATTCAAGACCTGCTACGGTAGCTGGAAGAAGAAAGAAATTACCAACAAGAACGCCAATTTTTGATATAGTACATCACGTAAGAATTTTCTTTTTCTTTATCATTCTGATTGCAAAACAATGTGATGATATTTAAAAAACAATATCAACACGTTTTAAACTTTTCTGGGTATACATTTTTTTTCTCTCAATTTATTTTAAGGGTGTTAAATTGTTCTGACAATGAAATCAAAAAAAAATCCCCTTTTGCTTAACTTTATTCAATTTAGTGCCAGCGGCGCAATGACCGACGACGCTGATGACAATTGCCTAAAGACATGACCGCTAAAAAATATAAAGGAACACAACATTTTCTTCTTTATTTTTATTCTATTTTATTTAAGTTTTTAACCTGTCGGTCATTGAAAGAGATAAGGCGGGTAAAGGAGAAAGGAATAGGTCGCAACCTTCAGCATCACCTTTTTTTGAATCCGACCGCAATTTTTTTTTCATGAGCGTTTTTGCGCATCATCCAAAACTTCTTCCTTTATTTTGTCAATTAAACTGTATTTAAATCATTTTCAAAGAATCGATTTAAGTTTTTTTTTCTTTTGAATGTTTAATGACTAAAATTCTTATTAAAAAAGAAGAATTTTAAATGGCTGAAGTTCAAACTGTGGCCACAACGGTGCAAGATGAAAATCTTGATACTACCATTGATAGCAAAGACGGTACATCGAGCGCCCCAAGAACTGACAAAACTGCACGAAAGCAAATTCCGCGCAGTTGTGTAAGTAATTCACGTGTTCCATCGCGAACACCTTCAAGATCTTCTCAGAGATCTGTTACGTTTTCTTTGGTAAATATGCTTTAACAATATCAATTATTAATTATTTTATGTTTAGCATACTCCTTCAAGACATGAGCCAACATATGAAGAATCATCACAATTTAATCCAGCTCAATTGGATACTGTTTCACTTAGTGCCAGACGGTAACAATCTAAAAGGCATTCGTATTCTTAACTAACAACCCGTTTATTTTTTTAAGAAACTCAAATATTCGTGCATCACAAGGAAATTTAAGTAATGCAGGAGGGCCGCTAGTTTTATTTGAACAACAACCACATCCATTAATTTCAACTTATGCGGCAGCCCCATATGATCCAATACCTCCACATCATCCTCCACCAATGTGGGGATATCCAGCTCCTCCCCCGATTCCAGTATATTTTTGTGCTCCTCCACCAATTGATTCAAAAACAATGAGAAAAGCAATGGAAAATGCAATAAAAGCAGAAAAACGATTTCAAGCTAAAAAAGATCATTCACCATGTCGACAATTTTGTTGTGGTGGAATTGCAAAATTATTATGGGTTCTTATTGCGTTTATTCTTATTGGATGTATTGCAATGGTTATTATGGCAACAATGTTACTTTAAAAAAAGATATATAAAAAAGAGAAGAAAATCGCAAGAAGAGAGAGAGAAAACAAGAGATTTGTTTTGTTTAATGTTTAACGTGTTTTTGAATAAATATCTTAATTTTCAAAAATGGTAATAAAAATAATTTTTGTACGCTTATATAATAAAAGTTAAACTATAAACAAATAAAAAGGATATTCAAATACTTGAAATTTTTATGGTTCAGTTTTTTTCTAAATCAATCGCAATAAAAACGGAGTCGTAAAAAGGCGTGCAACTAAAATGCCTTGAAATTTTTTATTGAAGATTTTATTTTTCTCTTTATCAGTTTATCAAATAATTTGCATTTTAACCCATTGCTTTTGAAAATCAAAAGTAACTCAAATACCTACAAAAATTACAGAGTTTTACCACTATTAATGCATAAGTTATGGATTACTGTAAAAGTGGCAAAACAAATATTAAAACAAAAATTGGGAGTTTTTGTTGATTTTGGATGACAAATATATTTACAATATTTTTTGTTATCTAAAAAAAGTTTAAATTCTCATAACATTTCTTTTCTGTTAAAATAAACAAAATTCATCTGTTAGAGATGGATTGATGACAAATATCCCTGGTCTGACTGTTATACATTGCAGAAGATAAGATTTAAAAAAATTCATTATTCATTTTACAAAAAAAAGCTGTCAGAAAAAATGACATTTTTAAAAAAAGAATTTGAAACAAAAGAAAAGAATAAAACGTATTTGACATTTTCAACCTTTGACCTGTAACAAAACCAAAACTCTCTTTTTTGATTGTACTGAAAAGCAGTCACAAGAATTTTGAACCTATTTTAGTTACAAAATCAAATTAAGTTGTTTTTTCTTCCATTAAACTTTGTACTTTTTCATAAGATTAAATAAAAAGTTATAGCTTTTGTCAACCTTATTTTTTCTTACTTTACAACATTCCACTTTTGTTTCTGAGATGCCATGGGAACACTATTGATTACAAAATGAGAAAAGCGAGAGAAAAAAACCTTTTCCTACCATGCAATTACTTTAGAAATTTTACAGACGCGTTTTAAAAATATTTCTTTATTCTACTTTTTTTAATTTAAACACGTTTTTGTTTCTTAAAGGAATAATCCAATCTCGAACATAGAATTTTACTTATGTTTTATTAATAATGTAGTCTTTCCATTCCATTCGATTCCATTCTGTTCTTCCTGTTTCCATGGAAGGGGGTTTTTAAACCTGTTCTAAAACCAAAATGTACTTCATTTCTTTTGTTCCAAAGCCAAGAAGAAAATCAAAACGAGCTGCCACTAACCCCTTGCTTCGAATGCACGACGGTCATTTATATGCTATACCGATCGCATCAAAAAATTCATGTTTGACCTAACCAACAGCGTTTGTTCACTCCTTCAAAAGAATTTTTTTTTCGGAATGAAAAAGCGCAACAATAACAATGCGCTAAGGATTCTTATGTTTTAACAAAAGTAAAAAAGTCTAATGGCGTGATTTTTTTTATTTCTTTTTTAGGCGGGAATTTGTTGGTTGCTTGCGCTTTAGATAAGCCTTGAAACCCCCTTAGGCCGCATTGGACTTGATTAATTGTGTCTTTTTTTGCATATAATCGATAGCGGCTGCATGGGCTTGTTTCTAGTCTGGAAAAAAAACTGACAGACGCTGCAAAAAAAGAAAAAGAAACTCAGTGCACTCTGGCCTACTTTTTTTCCTGCCTGCTTTCTTCAAGTGGACATTTGGGTTGTATAATTTTTTTTTATAAAATAAATAGATCTTTTTAGTTTGTGTTTTGTAAATATGAGTAATAGTTTTTTTGTAATTCATGAATTTGATGTGAAAAAACAATAAAAAATGTGTATCATTTTCGTGTCATGATTAAATAATTGTATTCTCGTCATCGTCGCGATCACTTTTTAGCTTGCTTGGACTTTGTCCATTTTTTCTTGTGGTGCAAAGTTTTTTCCTCTCTAATATTTTTTTAAAATTAAACTTTAAACCATTTTTTCTTTTTTTATTTTTTTATATGTTCATGTTATTCTTTCTTTTTTTCCCGCATAATTATGATAACGGAATAGTGTGATAATTCTATTCAACAATGTCGCTTTTTTCTGTCTCTCCTTTTTTGTTAAAATTTTTTGTGTGATTTTTATATTTTTTGTGCATGTTTTTTTCTAAAGTTTGTGTTTGCATATGTACGCGTGAAAATTATATTGGTATTGAACTGCACCTTTGTATGCTGAGAATTTGCTTTTCCCTCTCTATTTTTTTGATAGGAAATGATTCATTTTTTTGAGGCCGAGTTGAGGAACGTGTTGGCTTATGTTGAAAGTTTAGAATGCAACATATTTGTACGTATATATATATTAAAAATGTTTTTTAGGTAATTCTCCTTCATAAGTTCCTGGAGATTGATAATGGCAACTTATAATTACTGGCCCCGATATGGCGCTGAAAATTATAGTGTTATATTGCCTATGGAACAATCCTTTGATTCTGTTAAATCAACTGTTTGGATGCAAGAGAACTGGCATCATTCAATTACTTTATCACTAATATATGTTATTGCCATTTTTGGTGGTCAAAAGGTATATTTAAAACATATTTTAAATAACGTTATTAAATTCACTTTTTTAGTTAATGGAGTCTCGTAAACCTTATGCACTTGATTGGCCTTTATTTGTTTGGAATTTTGGCTTAGCTATATTTTCTATCTTGGGCTTTGTTCGTATGACTCCTGAAATGTGGTGGTCGGTTACCTCTAACTCATTTGCTTATTCAATCTGTACAGCTTCATTTGCTCAAAGTATTACTGGTTTCTGGACTGAAAAGTTTGCTATGTCGAAGGTTAGTACTATCATAAAATTTTTGGCATAACTTTCGAAATATTAATTTATAGGTTGTTGAATTTGGAGATACTGCTTTTATTGTTCTTCGTAAGCGTCCACTTATTTTTCTTCATTGGTATCATCATATCACTGTACTCGTTTATACCTGGCATGCTTATAAAGATCATACAGCAAGTGGACGATGGTTTATTTGGATGAATTACTTTGTTCATGCTTTTATGTACTCATATTATGCAATTCGTGCACTCAATATTCGTGTTCCTAAATTCCTTGCAATGTTGGTTACCATTCTTCAACTTATTCAAATGGTCGTTGGTGTTTATATTGGCATTACTGTTTATGGCATTAAAACGGCAGGAAAACCATGTCAGCAAACTTGGAATAATTTATACTTTTCTTTTACAATCTACTTCTCATATTTCCTTCTTTTCTGTAACTTCTTCTATCATGCATATTTGAAAAAGAATAATCGTTATGAAAAACCAATTTCCAAAAAGAAGACTGAAGCGATTAATGGAGCACCTGTTTCTAAGAAAAAAATTTAGAAGATGTTTTTTATTGAAAGAAAAATGTTTGTATATCATCCCATAATTTCTCTTTGAACCTAGATTAATTTTTATTGTTTTTGTGCGAATTGTTTTTCAGCATTAATATGCTTTCCGATGAGTATTATTACCTAAATAAATTTTTAAAATTTAACTATGGCGTGAGTCAGTTATTTTTATGCAAACAAAAGAATTTTTCAAGTCTGATAAGATAAGACACAAAAGAATTATACGTCATTTTGTCGTCCTTTGTTCGATTAGAGGTTAATGGAACCATAAATTAAGCATTTACCCTCAAAACAGACCTTTGAAAAGGTTAAAAATATTTTTTTTAAATGTAATCAATCCGTTATGAATTAAAACAAAAAACTAAATTTATTAAAGTGACAAGTACATTTTAGACTGCTTAAAAGTCATTCAAAACACACACAGCTTTTGATTGTTGGAAATTTCCCTATAAATTTTTATTTCAAATATTGACCTCATTAAAGAAATTTGGAACATTTGTTACATTTTTTATGCATCCAAAACTTCTGAACGCTTCATAAGACATTGAATTGGACTGTAAAAGCAGGGACGCATGCGTTTATATTGTGGTGCAAAAAAGAATTGTCGTTGATCTCTTCGTGGCACAAGGTTATCTGCAGATGATGGAATTTTGACATCAGGATGTAAAGCATGGGGAGGAGAAGGCATTTTATTTTCATCATTATCTGTTTTATGAAGGAGTTGTTGTTCTTTTGGTGATGAAACTTGTTCAGCTTCAGCAAGAAGATTTCGTAAAATTGCCTGATTCTCATCCATGTATCTAAAAAAATTGTTTTTTTTTCAAAAAAAGAAATGTTAGTTTTTTTGATTAGCTAAACGCTTTTGTTCTTTTCATTTTAAATCAAGTTAGAGTTACATAAACTCAATTTAAAGAACACAAATGGAAATAACAATAAAGTTCTTGGCTTTCGCCTACTACTAAAGAAAGAAGCTTTTACGTACCTCTGGTAAGAGTTTGGAAGATAATAAGCATTTACAATGTTTAAAAAACCAAAGAATGCAAGAAGAAATAAACTAAATGATGGAACATTCATGGTTGTGATAATTGAAAAACCTAAAACAAGTTAAAGTAAGACTACGGTAGCACACATATATTTTCCAGTTTCGAAAGAAAACAATTCCATAAAAATCAATTTGCCAAAATAAAAATATATCAAATTGTTTCATATCTACAGGCGTTTGGTTTATTTTTGGGCTACCTAAGATATAAATACAGTACGAAAAATGTTTGTGGTAAAAAACAGAACTTTTAAAAGGAGGCTTTGGTTTGGAAATAGTTTACTTCAAAAACAGCAACTATCTATCAAACACATAAACTTTGAAAAATAAATATAATTTAGAAAACGAAACTTTTTCTGACTTTTTCTACTTTTTTTTATACTACCATTCAAGAAGCAAACTATTTTACTAAATAAAATGAAATAAGAAAATGTATTCTGTTTACAGCAGCACCGAAATTCGATGACGAGTTTAAGGAATGAAAGAAGTAGTTGTGCAGTTTTATTGCATAGCGTGACGTTATATAATAGAGAAATCTGTTAACATTAAATAGATAGAGAATGAGGAGGGGAAAAGAAAATGAAGAGAAACTTTGTCAAATTTCAGAAGGCTTCTTTTCTCGAAAATTAAATTTGCGTTCATCAGCAAGCATCACATCGTGTGTTTTTTTGAGAAATCAAGAAAATTGTTTCCCAAAAGGCTTTCGGCTTCCAGAAATAAAAAAAATATTTCTAAATTCAAACATTTAAATAAAAAATTTTATTTTAAATAAATCGCATAAAAATTTACCAAAAAAAGTCAAATCTCTTAGGATTATGTACAGTATATATTTTCAAATAAAATTAAACTGAATTCTAAAAAATCAAAAGATAATCCAAAGAGAGAGATAAGCTGTAGAAGAAGAAATAAGAGACATAAGGCACCAAAACAGTAGTCGACTTGTTTCAGGTGGTGAGAAAATAATAAAGGCAAAAAATAAATTAAAATTTGCGAAATACAAAAAAGACATCCAAGATTGATTAGACTTTCATCAACCATAACATTGGCAGAATAATTTTCAACAACTCTGACAAGACGGAATCAATGTTGTACAAAAAAGAAACATAAGTAGATATAATAAAAGAAAATAGTATTTATATAAAATTGAAAAATGGACGGGAAAGATATAATATGCATATAAAAATTTAGCTCTTCAAAAAAGAACACAATATAACTATCAAAAATAAAAACATAATAAAAACATATAAAACATATCAAAATAGTTAAATATAAAAACAAAGTTAGAAGATTTCAAAGAATAGAACAACTTTTTTTAGGTTTAGCTTGTGGTGGACAAAGAACAGCACGAATTGCTTCATCGAAGACTTGTTTAAGGCCAGCTTGACTGAGTGCGGAGCATTCGAGATATTTAATAGCTTTGATTTCACGAGACATTTGAAAGCCTTGAGCAGTTGAAATTGGTGCAAGGCGCCGTTCACGAAGTCTATCAACCGTAGCTTTATCTTCACGTAAATCCAACTTTGTACCTAAAATGGAACATAATTAAACAACATTACAATAAAAAAGTTAAAATAAGCATACCAACGAGGATAATTGGAGTAGTTGGACAATGATGAGATACTTCAGGATACCATTTTGCACGAATATTTTCGAAGGAAGCGGGATTAACCAATGAGAAGCAGAGCAAAAAGCAATCAGTTTGCGGATAGCTCAACGGACGGAGTCGATCATAATCTTCTTGACCTGCAGTATCCCATAGTCCAAGATTAATTGGACGTCCATCAACCATAACATTGGCAGAATAATTATCAAATACTGTTGGGATATATTCTCCGGGGAAAGCATTAGTTGTATAACTAATTAATAAGCTGAAAATTGAACGAATCAATAAAAAGTGCTTCTTAAAAAATATTCTGGAAAACAAAATCAAATACTTACCAGGTTTTCCCAACAGCGCCATCGCCAACAACAACACATTTTATGGCCTGCATTTTTAGAAAAAGATACCAGTAAAATGCCAATTCAATAATAATTCTAAAACTAAGGTAAAAATTACTTAAGTGTTAAAACAAACTTACAGTCGATCACAATAAGTTAAAAATGAATCCTTCAAGTTGCAAGAAAGGAACAAACTTAAATAAAACAAATATAAATCAATCGTCAAAAAACAAACTACAAAGTATCAAACCAATAAAAATGGTTTAAAATCAATTACATTTTAAAAAACGGCGCTCATAATTCTTTTATACACACGACTAATAAATACAAATTGAAAAAAGTATTGCAAAAAATACATAACAGTTTTAACAAAACAATTATTAGAAAAAAAAGCTAAAAGCATACATAAAAGAACAGATGCCACCTTTACAGAACACAAGAATAATGATTAGAAAGCTTTAAAGAAAATATTTCGAATTTATAAAATTACTCGGTAATTTGTGGCAAGCCAGCTCTTTCACGTCCCTTATTCATCGTTACAATAGCAACAAACTTCTTTCGAGAAGCTTGACGAACATATGTAAGAAAAAGTTGAAGAGAAATAACCCGTCTTTTGAGAGCATCTGTTAAATGATAAATTAAATCATCCATGGTTAAATCAATTGCATAATTTTCAAATATTTGACGATGTAATGGAGTGACCGGTTCAATACATGTATCAATATCATCATTATCAGCATTTGCACTTCGATGAGAATATTTTTCAAGAGATTCTTCAAGTTCTTGTTTTCTTTCCTTAAAACAAGTGAATGATTAATCGAGTTAAAAAAGCGGTGAATCATACCTTATAAACGGCCAATTGTAAATCCAAATCTCGTTGATCACGATCAGCTTTATCAACAAACTCTCGTAACTGTTTTTGTCCTTGTCGCATTTCATTTATACATACATCTAATCTTTGAGACTCATCAATAACCTTTCCTAAAAAAATAACATACAAATATTTCACAAAAAGGAGAAAGTAAAATTACTCACCAAGCTTTTGTTTCAATCGATTTGCAATTCTTTCTTCAACTGCAGTAATAAGACTTGCTCGAATTGAAGATGCATATGAATGTTGAGGCGGCGGAGGAACAACCGGTGGAGGAGTTGGAACATTTGCATATGGTTGATATGGTGCCCGATAACCTGTATCACTATTTGGTGTAGGATAAGGAGGATTTGAGGGAGTAGGAAAAGATGGTTGTCCAATAGGATAGGGAGTACGTGAATTTGAACCCATTGGGTATGGTGGATTTGAAGATGTTGCAGCAGGTGGTTGAGAAGAGGTGGAATTTTTCACTTGAAAGACTGGACATTTTTCTTGAAAAGCAAACGTTAAAACCTAAAAATGAAAAAATAAAGATGAGTCATAAAAAATTGGTTTTTAATTTATAAAATATGATTAACAAAAAAATTTACCCCGAGCAAACCAACTGTATCATAAGCAGGAAATCGCCATTCATTTAAATATGGTAAAAAGATCCGACCTTCTTCATTAACATGTTCAGAAGTTTTAATTTTCATATTTGAAGTTGGAGTTACATAAGTATACGGTGGAGAATATGGATGATTTTCAGTCAAATACAAAGCAATTGGAATATGATATTTTGCACCCTGAAAAAAGGAGTAATGAAATATATATTTTCATGATGATGAATCAACAAATAAAGCAAAAAAGCAACTTACTCTATATGTTACAGGAATTGTACCACTTAAACATAAAGCAGTTCGACGGCTATTATCCGGAAAAACATGATATTTAGGTTTTGGGGAAAGATCAGTATAAGTGCTTAAAGCTTCTTTGATATCCGCTTTTGCTTTGTCTTCATAAAGCATTTTTGACTGCTTTATCATACTACTCAAACTTTCATCCGGAAGCATTTTGGTTTGTTAGAATTCTTCGTTCAAACCTTACATAAATCTACTAAATGGGATATAAATTAAATTAAACAAAACGATTTAAATAAAAAAACATTTAAAATAAAAGCACGTCAAAAAAAATTTTGAAAAAACATTATGTTTAAGCACATCTAAAAATTTTGAAAATACAAAAAATTAGTCATTTTCAAAGAAGAAGCAAACCCGAGTGATATAAGGAAATGTCTGCGATCGCCGGTGGTTCGTATTCGACGCAGTGGAACATGCGCTTTCGTGTTAAGAGTTTTTCTTGTTTTCCTCCTTCTTTTCCATCTCTTTCGTATTTTTGTTCTTGTTTGTTTCCGGTTCAACAATATATTGTTGAAAAATATATTTGTGTTCCTCCCCTTTTTGGTTCGTCTAACACTCTCTTCTTTTTTGATGCTTTATCTCTTTCATAAAGAAATATGTTTTTTGATTGCAATCGTTTATGACGGATCAAAGCTTTTTTTTTGTTTTTTTAACCTAACACAAAAAGTGGCGTGAGAAAATGATAGATTTATGACACAAGTGTTCCTTGTGGGGTCGTCTTAAATGTTCCGTTTTCTTTTTCATGCCATCGTGAAGATGACGAGCACAAAGATTTCGTAATTTGTAAATGCAAGGAAAGACATAAAGTGAATTAATGAAGAAAAAAAGTTAAATGGCTTTAACCATTAATGAAGAGAAAAACGGCAATGCCAATGGCAAACCAGTGGAGTAATTAATATAGAGATGTGCACCGGTTTTTCAAAGTCTCGCAAAAAATATGATTTTGAGACCAAATAATGCATAATGTTTTCCTGATTAATAATTGATAAAAAAAATTTTTTGCCCTTCTGGTAAAAAAGATAATTCAGAAAGAAAAAACGAAAATACCGTAATTTTTTCAGTCGAATTTCGTATAGGGCGATATAGTGATTTGGGATTAGGTCTATCCAATGCAGAATTTTTTTCTGATTCTGATAGCATAAGTTAGAAATGCGCACAAAGCCGCCATGTATGTGTTTTTATAGAAAAACGTAAAGTCGCATTTTGCCAGTGCACATCTCTAAATTAATATGCAAATAATGTTTAATTCAAATTGTTTTAAATTTAAAAGAAACATAGTTTCAATGTTTGTTCCTGTGATTGGTGTTTATTTTGGAATACAATCGAAGTAGCATTGTTGTTGTTTCTTGTTCGCGCAATTCAGCCGCCATAGGGTCTCTGTCGTCCCTCTAACACTTTTTTTGTGCCCCACCCTCATTTTGGCGACATTCTTTCTTTTTCTTCTCTTTTACTTTTTTATTTTTGCCTCTGCATCCGACAAGGCAACAACCAACGAGAGCAACGAGCACCCGTTTGCCGCAAACATATAACCACAAAAGCTCTTGTTCCATTTTTTTCTCTTTTTTTTCACTCCCTCCCCAAAATTCGCTCGGATATTTTCGTTTGTCGTATGTTCTCAAATGTACAGACGCCAAAAAGAAGATTGCATTCAATATACATCTTTTTTTTCGTATTTCAGGCGGCTCCTCGACAACATCAAAAAAGAGAAGAAGAAGAAAAGCAAAGTCAAGACTTTCCTCCAGGCTCTGAAATCCTCTTTTCCCCAAGGCTGTAACGATTCTGGGGACAACTGGGGTAAGATTTTTTGTTATGACCAACCATTTTTTTAAATTTTTATTTTCTTTTCATTCAAAAAAGTCAACAGTTAAAAGCCTAAAAAGGGCAGCTGTGTGTGAACATATTATCCATTGCTAAGGTGGTCAGCAGCGATTATCGCCAATTGTTCCAATTCTTTTTCTCTGTTCATTTGAATGTCATATCTCGTTAAAATTTTAACCAACTGATTTTCTTTTCTTTTTTTCAGATACGTGCAACACAAAGACGGGTTTTTCTTTAAATGTCAAAAGTTCATATTTAATTAACAAATTTAAATTGTTCATTATTGTCGGTGATTGAGTCATTCATTTGCAATGTTTCCTTGGCTTCCATTCCTAACATTTCCCGATTCAACCCGGCGGAAACGTCGATTTCAAGTTTATCTTCCACCACAAAATGATTCAAATTCTATTTTATGTTCTGTTGAGGTATTTCGACATATACCAAACAAAGATATTGAAATTCATTTGGCTCCTACACGACTATCAAATCGTTCAAGTCCATCTTCACCAGCTCCAAGTACATCATCAAAATCTCCTCGTCCTGGTTCTGGTTTAGCATCTTCACGTCCGCCTTCTGCACGTGATAAAAAGCCATTATTTGCTCCTCCAATAGAGCCAAAACCTTCAAGAAACCAAAGAAAAGGCTTAGAAACATCATCAGCTATGCTTGAATTATTTGGTGGTACTCAGCCGTTAATACAAATAACGTCTTCAAAAGAAACAAGCAAAAAACAGGATGAGCCATTATTGAAAGAAGAAACAAAAAATATTGAAGTTAAAGAAAGCAATTCACAAAATTCATCGATTAAAAGTACCGAAAATGATGAAAAGCAACTTCCTCAACAAGTTTCAGATGTACAAAAATCAAAGGGATCATCATCAGCATGTTTTGAAACAATTGCACATCCAGATTTATCAAATAAAAATTTTGCAAGAAAGAATGTCCTTGAAAGAGAAACTTTACAACAAACTGAATGGGAAACCATTGATACACATCCAACTACAAGCAGCACATTTCAGGTTCGTATTATTAATTCTGAACAAATGTTTGACGAAAAAAATACTGATTGGCTTGCATGGCTTCTCAGTATTTGTTTTGCAATTTATCTTCTTGATATTGCAATTCGAGCAGGATTACATGGGCGTCGAATTCTAGACCATCGAAGATCATGATAAAAAGTATGCAGAAGCTGCATCCCGACGAGGTCATGGACATTTTTCAACGGTTCATGTAATTAGCAGTCAAACAAATGAACAAGAAGATAAACTTGCTCAACCAGGTCCAGAAAATTTTGAAGACAACGAAGAAATTTGTCCTGCAGAAAAATTATTGAAATCGGGACAATCTATAAGGTTTGTTTTTTTGAATTTCTGATGCTATTTTCTTTGAATGCTTTTGTTTTTTATCTCTTTTTTTATTTGCTTTTTTCCTTCCGCTTTTTAGATGTAATTTGCATGGAGAAGATGAAGAATCTACAGAAAATGAAGCAACTGTATTCGAAGAATTTATTTTGGATGACACGAGCCGGAAAAGAAGGAACGGACAAAATGAAAATAATGACCTTAAGGATACAATTGACCAAATGCAGCTGAGTAATCCCGGCCCGGAGCTTGATGACGATGAAGAAGACGATGAAGAGGGCGTCAACAAAGAGGAGCTTTTTGACGGTCAAAAGGTCGCCATGGATGCGGTTGCAGTAGCAGAGAACAACATGAAAAAGGCAGCGGCGGCTGACATGCAAAAACCAAATGCGGGTGAATCGATTGAAGAGACAGCCGGAATAGGGGCGGAGTCTTTGAAAAATGGTGGTTGTGAGGACGTTGTTTTCGAAAGCAGCGCGACTCATATTACTCCATCTGCAAATTCAATACAAACTGCTGTGGGGGCTGGTGACAATAGTAATTACAATTTAAACCAAAATAATTCCAATTCTGAAGCTGGTGTAAACGGAAACGGTAACGGAATTGGAGGAGGTGAAAAAGATTCTGACGAAAATAATATGGTTTCATTGACAGCTGGCGGAAATGGTGGAAATGCCGGAGCAAAGCAAGCTTCAGGTGGTGGCGGAGAAAAACCTATTTTAATAAAAGGTGCACAAATTGTCAATGATGATTCAATTTTTGCTGCTGATATTCTCATTGAAGATGGCACAATAAAGTAAGTAAATTAAATTTCGAAATAAATTTTTTTTATTCTAAGAAAAAAATGCAACAAAATAACATTGAACACATTTTTTTCTTTAATGTTCAAGTCTAATTTAGTTTCTTTTTTTGAAAATTGAAAGAAATGCAAAAAAGAAAATTTCCCAAAAAAGGAAATACTTTTTTTATAAAGTTTTGCAAAAATATTTTTAGGCAAGTTTCACAATCGCTTTCGGCACCGGAGAATGCTGAAGTGATCGAGGCAGCAGGTAAACTTGTTTTACCTGCAGGTATTGACGTTCACACAGAATTCTCAACCCCGGGTTCCATCGATGATTTTTCAACTGGTACAAGAGCTGCGCTTGCAGGTGGAACAGCTACAGTATGCTTCTGCAAATTTTTACTACAGTAATATCCAAACATTTATTTTTTAAGATCATTGACGTTGTACTACCACGACCAGAAGATACCCTTATAAGTGCATTTGATCGTACCCGACAACAAGCTGAACAACGAGCTGTTTGTAATTATGGTTTTAGTATTGTAATTCCAAAATGGTCAGACGCAACTAAAAAAGAGATGGAACTTCTTGTTCGTGAGAAAGGCGTCAATTCATTCATCCTCGACTTATTCTCCGATTCCGATTTATATGCTGCATTTGAACATGCAAAACAATTAGGAGCACACGTTCGAATACTTCCTGAAAATCGTGAACTTGCATCATTATTTGAGAAAAAAGTGCTTAAGGCTGGTATTACCGGCCCTGAAGGATATGCACAATCGCGGCCATCACAAGTGAGTATTATTTTTTTTTTGCATTTTTTGCACGTCTATTGAAATTTAAGAACACTTTTGTTATCCAATGCAAATATTGACTTAAAAAGATCGTTTTTTGACTAAAAGAATTTTTTTAAAAACTAAAATCTCTTTTTTGCATTAGGTTTTTTATTTTGAAATATAATCCTTTTTTGATATTTTAGTTGGAAGCTGACAGAATTCAGCACGTATCAATTATTAGTCAATTCACGAATTGCCCACTTTCAATCTTATCTGTAACTTCATCAGAAGCATCAAAAGCAATTCACCAAGGGCGTCGAGATGGAACTCTTATTCAAGCGGAAGTTCCAATTGCTGCAATTATTGGACCAAGTCAAAATAGTTCTCTTTTAACAAAAATTCCACTTCGTTATGGCACACAACACACAAATGATGCCCTTGAAATGCTTGCAAAGTAAAAGAAACCCTTTTTTTTCAAATGAATAAAAAATAACTGCTTCTTTTCTCTTTTTTTCAGCGGTTCCTTAAGCATGTGCGTCAGCGACCATTGTACACCAATTGCGTCAGCTGGAAACAATTTTACCAGAATGAATAAAGGCACCACAGGTGTTGAAGAACGCATGATGGCATTATGGGAGAAAACAGTTGCAAATGGGCGAATTGATCCAATGAGATTTGTTGCAGTTACAAGTGCAAACGCAGCAAAAAGTTTTAATTTGTATCCTAAAAAGGGCCGAATTGCTGTTGGAGCTGATGCAGATATAATTATTTGGGATATAAAATCTTCCAAAAAATTATCTGCAAAATCACATGTTTCAAAAGCTGAAAGTTCTCTCTATGAAAATTTGTCTGTTCGAGCTTTTCCAATGGCAACAATTTGTGGTGGAAAAATTTTGTACAAAGATGGAAAGCATGTTGGAGCTGTTCCTGGAATGGGAGCCTTCTTAACACTCAAACCAAATTCACCCTTCATCTTTTCTGTTGTTCATTTAAGAGAAAATATGAATAACTTTAGTATTGATAATACTCCAATGCCAACAACACAATCTTCTCCACAACAATCTCAACATCACCAAACACAACAACAATCAAATTCTCATCGAAATGATGAAAGATCTATTACAGGTGTGAACCGCAACAAAAGTGAGTTTAAAAGATTAAAGGATATCAGCGGAATAAAAGTTATAAATTGTTTAGATGTTCAACAAGAACAACCATCATTACAGCCAAGAACAAAAGTCATTCATCCACCCGGTGGAAAATCAAGCGGTTTTTGGTAATCTGAAAAAATTATTTTTAAGTCATTGGAGAAAAACTATCTGCTTAATTCATTTTTGCCTTTTGCTACTTTGTTTTCCTTTGTCTTTATTGTAAATGTTATTATTTATTTAAATTATTATTAAGCTTCAAAGACTTGGCAATTTTCATGTTTCTAGTCTTATTTTTTGTTAAAACCAAACTTCAATGAATTGCTTTGTACTTTTTATGCCAAAAAATAAATATGGTCTTATTTTTTTATAATTGTTAAAAGCATTTTTTGTGGCTAGAAATGTTGTCGAAGCTTTTTTAGCCATTTTTATCAAAACAAAAGGCCATGACTTTTTATATATTTTCGACTTCTTTATTTGCCCCATTAAATAATCCATCCCAAAAGAAACAAAATAAAATAAAAATGGCATTAATGTTTGCTTTGAGCCAATTTTTATGGCAAAAAAGCTGCCATTAATGTAAGAAAAGAATTTCAAATTAAACACAAACAATTTACAACAAAACATCAAAGGGTGAATTTCGTTTGAAAGAGAGAAAAAGAGAGATCAATAAATACAAATATTTAAATAAAGGAAGGTATATTGTACGTATATTAGGAAATTATAAAACTATTTAAAGCAAAAAAGGAATACCGCTTATTATTCCTCTTCATTATTTTCATATCCGGGGGTATCACGTAGCTTTTCATGATATTCTTCACATCTTTTTGCCATTTCACGAATTGCTTCTCGAAGTTCATCAACTTCCCGTTCACTTTGTTCTGCAAGTTCTTCAAGCATTTTATCTTGGGCTTCAATTACTTCAGGATCTAAAGGTATCATTGCATAAACAAAATCCCATTACAATCACAGAAAATGCATACAATTGAATCTCCATTTAGATGGATCATGTGGCTTTACAAGACTTTTATCATTTAGCACATCATACATCTTTTTTGTTGGACTTACAAATACCTAAATATTAATTACTTTATAATCCTGTTAAAATGTTTTAAATAAGCAAATGTTAGTAACTTAAGGTTATTTGAGTGTTATCGGATATAGATTTAAAGTTAACTTTTTGGCTAAAAATAAAAAATAATTTGTAACATACAAGTTGATCAAGAACTTCTTTAACAACAACAATACTACCATCATCTTCAAGAAATTCGGGTTGATGTAAGGCAAGATAATGGGAACATATAGCCTTTAATGAAATATATTTTTATTAAAAGGTATTATTAAAATATAAAATACCTGACGTTCTGATGGATCAATGAATGATATTTTAATTTGTACTGGAAACTCACCCCAACCCGTTTCTTCCACTTCAAAAGGTTCCTTTTCAACAACTAAATGAACAATTCTTTCTTCAAATTATAACAGAACAAATCATCAGACCTCGAACAGAATTCTCATAATCAGAATGAAGCTTAAATTGAACTTTTCGAATAAAATTACTTAGCTTTTCAACATTATATGGTTTAACATAGATTGTCCATCGATGAGTATGTCCGTTTGGGAGCTTTTCTGCTAATTTGGTACTAACATTGCCATACACAATTTGTTTTGTTAAGGTTGTTTCACTCCTATCTTTTTGAGCCATGGCAAAAAACTTACAAAACTTAGATAATTAAAATACAGATTTCAAAAAGGGTATAGTGAAGTACGACTTACTTAGTTAATTTCCAATTTTTGCATAATAAAAAAATAGTTTCGCGCCAAGAATTTCAGCTTTTGTTTGCAAAATCAAAAAACAAAGCAAATTTAAAAAAATCCAATGTGCCATTTACCAATTTTTGTATCAAAATATTATGAACTGTTTTTAAAAGAGGTTTCTTGTATAAAAAACATTTTAAATGTGACTGTAAAATTTTTCTTTAAGACTTTTAAAATTTCCATTAAAAGAGTACTGTAAAGCTTCATTGTAAAATCCACAAAATAATTAATTTTTATTTTGAGGGCACAAAGGGAAAACTAAATTAAAACACTACAACAAAATTAAAGGATATTAAAACTTTTTCCAGTCGAACCGCTCCAAATGTTTCAGAATCAGATTCAGCATGTCAAAAAACGTATAAATAGAACAAAATGGGTGTCAAATTTTAAAAGTCCCGATTTCCTAATTGATGTTGAAAAAGTGACCTGTGTAAAAATATACCATCCCCTCTGAAAAATTAATACTATTTTTCAATCAATTAATGTCTCTTTTTGATCATACTCACACTACAATTTTTTTCCATTTTTCATTCATGGATTTATAGGACCTCTAATTTGCAGTTTATGAATTTTTGTTTATTATAATTATAGAATGTAATTTTTAACTTAATTATTTCATATTTTTAGATGGAAGAAACCCCTCAAATAATCAAATATGAAATGTTTGATGATTTTGACAGCGTTAATTTTGGTTGCCTTGAAAAAAAAGCAGGATATGCACAAGATGTTGATGTAATTGCTGAAAAAACTTTGCCATCTATTCCACTTTTGATTTGTTCAACTATAAAATATGGATTAGATCAACGCTTTAAACGGCAATCACAATTCAAAAATCATTACACATCTTACGATGACGGTCAAAAATTGGTTTTCACACGGGGTGAAATACAATATGGATCATTAGATAATGGTATGCAACTCACAGTAAAATATGTTTCAAACTTTACCTTTTATGCTTTATATATTTTAGGAAAAGAATTAAGTGAATCTAATTTAAAATATTTTCGGCCATATGCAGCTCCTGGAGATACAGTATCTCAATTTATTCCCCCAAATCTTGGTGGTGGAGACGTGGGGGATAATAATAATTTAATCTTAATTCAGCAGTAAGTGTTTTTGTAAGAAATAGCAATTTTTCTTGTAAAAAAATACGGTTTTTAGGCCGATATCACCGCATGGAGGAAAGCATTGGCAAAATGTTATGACCATTTGAAAATGGACAAATCAAATGTAATTAGATTTATATATGTTTTGGCATATCCATTAGAGTCATTTCGACCTATTGATATATTTTTCCATTTCAAATGTTATTCCAAAAATGGTGAGGAAGAGGTTGAAACATTCGAAGGAAGAATTAACAATCGTATAAAACGAAAACCTTAAATTCACTATTTTTTCCCAATATAATACTTACCAACGTATTTATGACTGTTAAATAACTAATAAAATTACCAAACTATCTCCCTTTTTATCCTTTGCAATATCATATCTTGGAAATATATCTGAGATAAAAACAGATTGAATTAACTTCATCTTTCATAAATTTTCAATTAAAGTATTATTTTTATTTATTTTATATAAATAATAAACAAAAAATTAAAGTTTTGGTAAAACGACAAAAATCGCTGAATTTTGTCAAAAACGTCGAAAAATGATTGAAATTCAAAATTTCAAAATTCGAATTTGATAAACCTATGACAGATTGAGCAATGAAAGTTTCAGAACTTGATAAACATGGATAAGACTATAAAATGGCATATCCGGCATCTTCTAAAAGTTACTATACGCCATTTTATTGGCACTTGAAAAATGCCAAAAACCCTTAAATGGCGCATTTTCTTCTTGTTTTTTTTTTATAATATGCTTTATTAAGCATATTATAACAATCCCCAAACGGTAATCTATTAGCAGCCGAACATCAACAGAATTCTTCTCCACATCATAGCCATCTCTTTTGTCGATACGAAGTTCAGCACATTTAGTTGTGTCGAATGCTGCTGCTGTAGGGACCTTTTGATGGAGTAAATTTAGTTAGCTCAATGTGCGAAATGAATACGATAATTTTTTAGCAAAAAGCATCGAAGATTCTCCGCCATGTTAAACAAAAAATTACGTTTATTTTGAATTACTTTTTTGTTTTTTATAGAATTTTTCTCTATATAAAAAATCTATAAAACATACAACAGAAAAATTGAAAAAAAAAGATTCACCTTTCTGTTTTGATTCTTTGCCGCAGGTGGCAGCAATAAGTAGTTAAAACGTTAAGCGTTTTTACCGCATTTCATAAAATGATTCACAACATCTTTTTGCTATTTTACCCCCGCGAAAAAAAATTTGCTATTTTTCACGTATCTGATTATATTCGATCATAATGAATATATTTTTGATAACTATTGCTTACTTCTTGCGGCATCGGGCACTTTGATTTTGTTGCGTATTTTTTTGAAACTTTTTTTGAATTAAAAAGGTTCCAAAAAACCCTTTCCGGTGATGTTCCCCCAAAACACAGTTTTAAAAAAAAACTTCTTCACGATTTTTTTATTCATTTTAGCTGCTTGTTATATTTAAAATGCAAATAGTGTATAGTTTTTTTTACGGAATAATGAATTTCTGTCTTTACTGAGAGATAGGCAAAACATTCAAAAAAGGTTAACAATCACTTTTTTCGATGTGTGTTGTTTAAGCAAAAATGTGTTTCTTTACAGCTTGACCAAAAACCTTGCGCTGCATATGCTTTTACTATTGCTCAAAGAAGAATAATAACACTGAATGAGAAAAAATGAAGAGGCATAAAAATAATGATGATCATGATGTTCTTAATATTGAACACATTTGTTTACTTTTTGTTAAAGCTTTAACCAATGTGTTTCTTTGTTACTGCCACCCTTTTTTTGCTCAAAAACGGACCCTTTTAGCTGCGCGATAAATCGTAATTTTTTATTTATTGATTTTTTTATTTAGGGGTTTAATAATTTGTAATGCCCTTTTCAGACAAGATGTCATCAGCCAATTTTTTTGATTTTTCATGTTTTAAAAATATCACGCTTACCGATTTGTCATTTTTATGCCTTTTCGATAAATCAAAAGAAAAAGACAAATTTTATGAATATTTCGAAAAATGTATTCGTGAATTAAATCCAAATGATTTCAATTCTGTTGTACGCAGAAATCTCATTGTCGTAAGTTCCATTTAAAAAATATTTTTTTGTTTAAAAATTTGCATTTATTTGTAGATTTTCGACAAAATGAGAATTAATCAAAAGATGCTTTTGAATGAATTGAATAAATTAAAACAAAAGATGTCTGATGATGCAAAAAATGATGAAAAAATTGTAATTTTTTATAATTACTTTAAAAACTTTAATTATCATTCTTTTTTTAATAACTATAGGAAAAGCAAAGTCGCGGATTTCCAGATCAGGTCAGAATGATGCATTATGATCATACTTTAAAAAATCAAATTAAAAAACTTCAATATGACTTGAAATTGGCATCTGCTAAAAATAAGACCTGTCATGAATATGCAAAAAAACTTCAAGATATTTTTTTTGCAAAAGATGCAGAAATTAATGAAATGAAAAAAACTCTTGATGAAAAAGATAAAGTATTTGCTGAAATTCAAAAAGAAAAAGAAAAAATTATTATTGAAAGTGAAATGCGATTAGCCGCAGAAAAAAAGAAAGTCGAAGAACTTGAAGAAAAAGTTGCAAAAATGATGGAACGACGAAAGACTTTCATGCAAAATTTTACAAAATATGATGAAATTACTAAAGAAATTAATTCAAATGATGAAAGTGTTGATAGAAATTTAAATGCTGTTTTCTCACGAACAGCTGCATATTTTGCTGAACGAAATTTAATGGATGTAAATGAAAATTCAATGGCTGATTCTGAAAAAGCAAGCATCGATGAGCCGCCTTCCAAACGCGTATGTAATTATTTTTTAAAAATATATCCAACAATATCTTTTTTCCTTTCAATGTCTTTTTCCAACTTAACTACAATACACTGTCATTTTTCATTTATGTCACATAAGTTATGTGATAATGATTCCCCACTATTATCTAACTATCTTCATTATTAAATTTTATTTTTAGTCAAAATTTGTTGCATAAAACGTTTCAATCTTCATTTTAAAATACTTTTTCTCCATCAATGTTATTGCATCAACAATTAGAAGTATGCCTCAATCCTCTCAACTTGCACCCAAATCTTGATGGGTCAATTAATTCTTCATTTTTAATTTTAATTGGGTTTCCTTAAAATTTTGGTTTTTTTGTTTTACTTTGATTTTTTTTATTATTACATATTATTTGCATTGTTTTCGTTATACGAGTATCAAATTTGTGCTTTAAAGTTGTGCCATTATTATTTTTGCTGTTTATTTTATAAAATTTTTATTACACTTTCTGAAGGTTTTTTGAGGTTTTTGTTACAATCTGCGAATAATATAACAATTTTGAAACGCTTGTTGAATTTATGAAAATATCGAATCTTCATAAACAGTACATTACTCTTTAACGATTGAAATGAATTTGGTCCAATATAAGTTGTTAACAAAATCAAAAAATTCATTTTTTTGAAGTACAATATTTTTTGCCAATTTTTTATCTTATTTTTTTAAATTTTGTGTGACATAAATCAAGAAAAAATTATTTTTTTGACATCTTAATGTTTGTTCTTCCTACATTAGATTAATAAGTTTTAAATTGCGCATAATTAAGCTTATTGAAAAAGAAAGAAAGAAAAAAAACTAGTTTGCTTCCGGTGACTTTCTATGTACACTAAGCTTCCGTAATTAAGAGATCAAGCTTACTACTAGAATATCCAGTTTTTTTCTTAAAATTTAATTGTCATTTTGATTTTTTAATAAATAAGTGCCAAATATGCGGAAAATACTTTAAAAATAGTTTTATCAACTTTTTTATTAACTCGAAAAAAGTTTTTTTTCAGCCTTTGTACTTTTTTTCTTCCCCATTTTTAAGATAGGTGTTTTTCTTGGGTACCACTTAAAATAGCTGCTTTCATTTTATTGCTGCTCTTTGAAACTTTTCAATGTAATCTTTAAAAAATAAAAAAAGTATGATTCTCGCTTCTTTTTTTAACTTTTTACAGAAGTTTTTAATCATAGGCTGTGCATGCATATACTACTACTAGCAACAAAAAAAGTCCACTTGATTTTAAACATTTTTTGTTCAAGGCTTTAATGGACAACAACAAGCCGGTAGGATTCAATCTTCGTCGTCGGTACTATGCTTTTTGGATTGCGCGTTTCTTCTTCTGTGTTTGTCGTAGCACACCCGGGAGGTCTAGGAAGGAGATGTGGAAAAAAAAGAACTAGTCTCGAATTGGCTCCTTTTTCTTGCTTCAGACTACTGACTCAGAATAGAAAAAAGAAAGAAACCACCTTCACCACCACATGGTCCAGTGTTTTTCCGCTTGAAGAGAAGTGGCGGTTTCTTTAGGAAATATAGTGATTGCGCGATAAATCGGCTAAAAAACATCAAGCAGTAGTAATAGTAGCTCGAAGGAGGGGAAATCCAAAAAAAGAGAGAGGAGAGACAGGGTTGGGGTGGAGGGGAGACGTTATTGGAATAAAATATCCGGCTGAGCGCTTTATCTCTTTCTCTCCCTCTTTTTTTGCTATTTTCCGGTAATGTTGAAAGAGAATTTGTACAAAACAATCATAAAAAAAGCCATACAAAGTGCATTGTTAACAAAAAAGGCACTGAAAGAGAGAGATATATATCAAAGAGAGAGAGAGAGGAGAAGGTTTTAAGTTAATATTGTTGAATCAAAACGCGTTCGTTAATCTCGTGTATCTATTGCGTATAAATAATTTCAATTTTTTATTCTGCCAAAAACTGGCTATGCTTTCTTTTTATATTATTATGTAATCGAGCGAGGCAACTTTCTCTCATTTCATTTTATTACAACTCTCTTTTTTATTATAAAATTTTTATCCCTTTGATGATCAAAAATTTAGGGTAGAAAAATAAAGTATATCGGTGTCGCTTCAACCCGACGTCGATAAACAATTAATTGTTCATTATTTTTTCGCTTACATGTAAAAACGTTTTTGCATTTATCAAAAATGTTAGTATAATGAACAGAATTGGACGCCGATATTCGACGATCTGTTTTTATTTATTGTTAATAAATTCATTTTTATTCGGTATGTTTGATCTTTTTTTGTTGCGGAATCTTAAAAATTTAAAACACAATCGTAGCATTTTTTTAGTATATGGTAAAAACGAAACCTTTTTAACTGAAGAAGATTATCTTCGTCCTTTAGACGGTTTGTTTGCTGCTTATTTATTTGGGAATTTTATTCATTAATTCTTTTCTGCACTTTTGTAGATCAAGAAGTAATTCAATTAACTGAGGAGGACTTTAAAAATGCAGAAAAATTTGAAGATGAAATTGGTAATTAAATTAAAGGTTTAAAATACAATTTAAAATGTTGCAAAATAATTTTTAGTCGGAAATAAATCAAAACGTCATGTTCTATCACAACAAAAATATTATCGAGGTGATATTAGAGGAAAAGCTGCTTGGGGATCTGTATGTTTTTTATTCTTCTTTTTTTTTTACTTTTTCTTTGATGCTTTTGTAAACATTTTTTTCTTTTTCTTCCAGAAATCAAAAGAAGGTGTACGCCGAAATGGTGTTACAGCAATAATAAAAAAATGGCCAAATGGTCGAATTCCTTATGTATTGAGCGCACAATACAATGAAAGAGAAAGAGCTGTTTTAGCAAGAGCTTTTCAAGAATATCATGGAAAAACTTGTATTCGATTTGTTCCTAAAACTCCTTTTGATGCTGATTACTTGTATATCGGAAAAATTGACGGGTTTGTTTTTTTCAAAAGAGTTTTTTCCCTGAATAGAGAACATTTATCAATTCAGGTGCTTTTCTGATGTTGGTAGAGCTGGTGGAAGGCAAGAACTTTCACTGGATGACGGATGTTTACAGTATGACACAGCTGTTCATGAACTGATGCATTCGGTATTTATTTCATTTTTTTATTTAAACAAAAAAATTAAAATTATCTATAGGTTGGGTTTTATCATGAACACGAAAGATGGGATCGTGATAAATTTATTCAAATTATGTGGCATAACATTGATAGGGGTAAAATAACAATGTTGAAAGCATTTTTATTGATAAAATTTTATATTTTTAAGATGCATATGATCAATTTGGTAAAGTTGATTTAACTGAGAGTTCATATTACGGACAACCATATGATTATCAATCAATAATGCATTATGATAGCATGGCATTTAGTAAAAATGGATTCGAAACTTTAATTGCAAGAACTCCGGAAATGACTGCAGTAATTGGTTCAGCAATTGATTTTAGTCCAGTTGATTTGGTTAAAATTCGACAAATGTATCAATGCCCTGTATGCTTTTATTTTATGAAAAAACAAGTTTTTTTTATTTAATATTGTTTAGACTACCGATATGGGCGATTTTGGAGTATTTAGTTCTTTATTGAATCAACCCCAACCACCTCACGCACCCCAAGTGGTACCCCCACCAGCTGCCATGGTGCCTCCCCCTCTTCAACCTCAACCACATCCGGCAGCGCCTGTTTCAGTTGCCGCTGCCCTTCTTGCCAATGAAGGTCTTCCATCAGAACGTAAAATTTTTTACTTCATCATTTTTGATTTTAAATTTTTGCTTTCTTTTTCAGCATGTGTTGATAAAACAACTTTGTGCTGGCGATGGCTTGATCGTTGTCAATCATTTTTCTTTGAAAAGATTATGAGAGAATTTTGTGCTTTATCATGTGGTTATTGTACACCTAGCAGTAGTGGAGCAATGGCTGCTGCTGCAAATCCATCTGGAATTTTTCCTCATCCACCACCTCCACCTCCTCCTCCAATATTACCCCCGGTGCCGATTGTTCCTCCTTCAGCTCAATTATTTAATCGAGATATTTCAAGTATATCTCTTAACGCGGGTTCTGTTGTTCCCGAAGAACAACCGTATTATTTGAGATTTGGTTAAAATGTTTTAAAAAAATGTGATGAACTTGTAAGAATAAAAATGATTTTTGATCTTATGTTTCAACTTTCTAAAGAAAAACAATTCTTTTTTCAACTTTTTTTGTAATAAAAGGAAGAAGCTACAATGTTTTTGTAAAAGATATTTGTTTTCCATTTGCATTATAGCTCTTTTTTGTTGTCTATTGTCCGGTAGAAAAGTACTTAAACTCCGACAAAAAAAGAAGAGAGAAAAAGAAGAAAAAAACCGATACGCAATACGATAAAAAAATTTTCATTGTCCGGTTTGCAGACCATTCCAGAAAAGCAGGCAGCCGGTTACTACCTGACTTTTTTTTGGATAAAGAAAAAAACAAGAAGAAAACGAACGGATCTTTGCAAATGGTGTTCATTCAACTGTTGTTGCTTATCCCATCTCTCTCTCTTCTCTTTTTTTAAAAAAGTTATCAGCAGTAAGCAATTGTTTGTTTGAAACCTTTAGGTATTAAAAAAAAGTCATGTTAACAAAAAATCTTTTTAACCTTTTTTAAAAAAAACAAAAAAGGAAAGAAGAAAACAAAAGAAATTGTAAGCAAATCAATTTCAATTTTTTTTGTGTTTAAGCACAGAATGAAGATTAACTTGCAAAACGGAAAAAAATTATCAGAGAAAGAAAAAAAGGAAAGATTTCATCAAAACACGTGATGACAATGCCTGCTTGCTTGCCTTTCATTGCTTGATGAACATATCAAAGTCCTCTTTGTGTTTTCAATAGATCCCTAAAGGATTAAAGCTGTACTCTAGTAATGATGATAAGAAACTGATTAGGACAATGTTCTCTTAAGCCTTTTCTTTCCTTCTTTTCTTTCTTCTTTCTTTTTTCTCTTTTTCATATTCTATCTACCTTGTTCCTTTCATAAAAAAGGAGGGGTTTATAGTATCTTTAAGGCAATATTGGTAGATATTAGAGGCTGATTTGGAAGCAATCATAAAACATTATTATGTGTTTTTTGTTTGCTCAAATTGTGGCATTCATTTCTTTCTTCTTTTTGTTCGAGGCAGAATAATTGTATTTATTTGAGTAGGTTTATGTGTGTATAAATAAGATAGCAGCAGGTCGTTCATTTGCCCTTGATTATTGTCCTAATGAACAACTACTATCTATCTCTCTTGTTTTTGGTTAAATATTTTTTATTAAGTCATTTTTTTGCGCATAAGAATTTTAGTGATGATGTTTTAAAAAAAAGAAACAAGTGGTCTGATCAATTTTTTGAAACTAACTCTAAATTACACATTCACGTTGCTTCTTTCTTTGCACATTTATAATTGAATTTAATCACTTTAAAATTTTTTATTTACCCCTTTTTTTAACCTAAAAAAAGGAGAAAAAAAAGGTTTTGCGTGTATCATCATTATCTGTGTGAAAAAGTTAATTAAGAAATATTGATATATTTTTTTTTCAAATTCATTTTTGCACTGATCGATGACCAATATAGAAAGAAGGGGTGCTTGAGCTTTATCTTCCATTTTTTTGGTCAGCAGTTGTTAGTTATTGAAAGAAACAAGCCGTGCCGCTCTCCGAAATGCTCTTTCGATTTTTTTTGAGATTTAACTTTGTTTTGTTTTTTTTTTCTTCTTCTGTTTATTTGCTGCAATCGAAATGAATCTTAATCTTGCGCCTTTTTTCTCAATAGATCAGAAATAAAAAACTGAAATAAATATATTACGATAGACAAGGACCCAACAAGCTTAATACCACATGTGTTTTAACGGTAATTTATGGGCCCCCAAGTAGTTATTTATTTATTTTTTAATTTCACAGTTTTTCACAAGTGCCGCCCCTAAATTGATTTGATCTAAAAAGTCTTTTTCATGCCTTGTTCAAAGGCATTCGTGGCTGCAGATTTTTTTGTTGAATCGAACGTTATTTTTATTAAAGCTAAAATATTTTCTTCAATTTTGGTCGTTCTTTTTTTAGGATGAAGGTCGCTATTTTCTTGGCTTTGCTCTGCTTTGTGGGAGCTTTTGCATACAAAGATGCATATTTAAAATCAAACAAAACTCCAAAAAAGGCTGTACAATTTACCAGCGTTTGTGATGAATGCCAAGATATTGTTAAACGTTTTGCTGAAGCCGCTCGAAGCCCTGCTAAAATGGCAACCCTTAAAGAACTTCTTTCTCTTATGTGTGAAGAAACCAAGCATGTTACTGAATGTCGAGTAATTGTCAGCAAACTTGATTTATTCATTGAAAAACTTCTTCCATATCTTGTAATCATTTTTTTGTCCCTTTTTTTCTTATCAGTGATATAATCCTCTTACAGAAAGATCCTGAAGCAATCTGTCATCGTTTCCGTATGTGCTCCAATACAAAACTTGATCAATTCCATCGTGTCGGTCTTCTTTTCGCTAAAAAATATCTTAATGAAATTGATGGAGCTCATGATCTTATCTGTGAAGAATGTCAATTTGCTGCTCATGAACTTCAAACAGTTGTTGATGATCGCCGTACCCAAGCTGATGTTCGCTCATTCATCTCAAACAATATCTGCAGCCGACTTGGATCATACCGTGGATCTGTATGCAACTTTTTGGTCTTTTAATATTTTAGTAATATGGAAATTTCAGTGCGATATCGTTCTTGATGACTTCCTTCCTGATCTCTTCCAAGAACTTCATAACATGCTTCAAGATTCTAAACAAGTATGAACATAAAACACAAAAACGTTTTCAATTAATTTTTTTCTTTTCTTTTTTTCAGTTCTGTGTTGATTTAAAACTTTGCACCCGTAAACAAGTTGGAATTTCAATGAAGCCTGCAAATGTTGAAGAAGTCAAGGTCAGTAAGAAAATCATGTCAGGTCTTATCGCCTAAAGAGATGAAGCAGTGACTTCATAATATGAAAGAATCCGATTAAAATGCAATATTATCAGGACCATCAACTCTCCTCTCGCATAATTAAATTTTTTCTTTAAAATTTTCGTTTTTATTTTTTACTCTGTAAACTAACACCCTGACGCGAGCGCAAAATTGCTGCGTTTTTATCATTATTTTTTTTATTTTTCAAAATACTAACACCGCTCAAATTGTTGCATTTTTTTGAGCTACGATACTTCAATTTTGCTATTTATATTTTTTGCGCACAACAAATAAAATTTAAATTCATTTAAAAAAAATAGAAATTCATTCATTTTAAAACATGTTTAGTCAAGCTTCAAAGGTCCAGGACGTCTTGAACAATTCAAAAAAGAACTTCATATGCTTTCAAGCAAAAAACATCCAGAAGTTTTGATGAGCTGTTTGGAATGCAAAATTGCAATCGATGCACTTCTTATTGAAATGCGCACTGATAAATCTGTTGTAAGTTTCATACCAATGCAAAAAATTTGCTTAAAAGATGACTGTTATTACAGAACGGTATTGCAACTGATATCATTGATGGTGTTTGCCCTGGATTACCTGAAAACTTCAATGCAAGTTGTAATGACTTCTTGGGCATGTATGGTCCAACCGTTGTCAATATGACCTTGTATCAATTCACTGCTGAAGATATCTGTGTTGGAGTTCTTCATTCATGCCCAAAACCAGATTCATGTTCGTTGATCTTTTTTTTAACTATCATGGGTTTTGAATGTATAATTTTTAGTTGCTGCCATTGCCAAGCTCAGTTACACTGAACGTGAAGAAGCAGTATGTGAAGCATGCCATGGAATTTCCAAATTTGTTGATGCTGAATTATCGAATGCTGTAATTAAACAAGAATTGATTGAAGGTTTAAGACAATTTTTGTGCAATAAAGCTCCAGAATCTGCTTACAATCTTTGCTCAAATTTGGCAAAAGGTTATCTTCCACTTGCTTTGGACAGAATCGAACGATTCATTGGTGAAGGAAAACTGTGCAAAAAAGCACATGCATGTTAAAATTCAAGGATTTATTAAGAGTTAACTCCTCAATCTTCAACTTATTCTAGTCCATAAAAAAGTTTTATTGGCATTTTCATGACTTCCTTCATCAGATTTCCTTCCTTCTATCACCTTCTTCCTTTTTTTATTGTTTTGTTTGATCGTATCTTTGTATGTGTGTGGCTGAATAAAAACTTGCAAATATAATTTAACCTTTTCTCTATTTTCTACTGCAATCTCTTAATTGAAAGATCACCACATAATGCATCAATTTTTTATGTCAAGCAAAAAAAATGTTTGTGCAATGTTTGTCGTTTTTTCTCATCTTTTTTGATAGAACCTTAATAATAGCCTATTTTAGAAAAAAGAATGTTTTAAAAATTTCACACGAATCTTCTTTTTTTCTTTTAATCGTTTAAGTTAAATGCAATAATAATATGTGAAAGGTTTAAGATTATTCCAAAGTATAAAAAACTGAAGTTGACCTTTCATTTGAACAGACACTTTTTCTCAACTTTTTTTAATAGTAATAAAAAAAGATCTTTACGAAATAACAACTGTAAATGATGATTTCCACGTGCTTTTCAGAAACCATTAATATTTTACACATTTTTTTTGAGTTTAAGAATGTGTCACAAGTTTCTACCTTTGTTCTGCTCCAAATTTTTAAATTTATGTCTTCCAAAGTTATTTTAGGGAAGACATTTTTTTTGTTTTTAAAACGTTCTTTTTATTTTTTTTATAACTAAAAAAATGAAGGAAGAAAGAAATACTCTTTGGATAAAAAAAATTAAATTAATTTACATAATTATTAAGAAAATAAAAATTGTGGGAGTGTAAATATCTTTTTTGGAATAAATCCACCCGTGATGAGGTCAGGACTTTTTTCAATGTTTTTTGGTTGGAATATTTTGTTGAGGAGCAACTGGAGCGGTTGGGGCAGCTGGAACAGTTACACCAGTTGGAGATGTTTCAGTTTCACAACGTTCTCCAGAAAAGCCAAAGTTACCTAAAATGTTTGAAGGATATATTTAAAAATGGTTAAAAGAGGGTTGCTTACATAGACAAGTGAATCGACTTTGTGTTCCCATGCATAATCCTCGGCCATTACAATCTCTGGCGTTATCGCAATAAGCTAAAATTATGAAAATTTAAATAGATTTTACAATTATATATAAATCACTAACTGTCTTCACATCGAGTTCCAGCATATCCCAATGAGCAGAGACAAATTGGAGATTGTTTGGTTCCAAAGCAAGTTCCTCTGGAATTACATTCAGCAGCGGTACATTGCTGAAAATGATTGGAATGACCAAAAACTATCAAAAATTGTTAGCTTACTTCAGCCATATTTGTTGGAACTGCAATAGTTACAGGTTGTTGAGGGACAGGAGCTTGAACTCCAGCTGGTTGTTGAGCTTGTCGAGCATGTCGTTTTAAATATGGTTGTTTAATGGGGTCTTTGGAATATCGGGAACGTCCAGCTTTATCAGCTACAACAACTCCAACAATAAGTAAAGCAATACAAATTTTAAACATTTTTTTGATTTTAAAAAAATTCAATACTTGCTCACACGATCTAAAATGAAAAGACAAAGTGATTTTAAAAACAGTGTCAGATAATAGCCCGATGCTCACTATTTAAAATATACCCGTGTAAGTAACCGGGTCAAGGTTTTCAACTTTAACAGATATTCCCCCAAAACCGCCTGCTTTTTTTTTCTTTTCTTTTTCAAAAAAAAAAATTATTACGGAATCTTTTTTATTGCGGAAAAACAACGATGGCGCCGTTAATTCCATAAAAACGGACGATGTACATAAATTTTTTTTCATATAAAAATGTGTTCAAACATTGTCATGGAATAATGTGCATTCACCCAAAACTTCTTTTTTATATACTAAACAATTAAATGTGTTGCAATTGACAGATTAACAATGAAAAATTTTGACTTATAAAAAGCACCTATGAAAAAGATAATTATTATGAAAAAAATTTAACTGCAAAAAAGGCAACAAAGTTCCCTAAAAAAGATTGCAAAAGTTGAAAGTTTTATAGTATTGAACTTTTGAATTGCTATATTTTTTTGGCAAATTTTGCTAAAACATTACTTACATAACAACATTATTACCAAAAACATGGGTTTCCCTTTCTTTTGCTTTCATTGTTCAAAAATTATTTCAGTGTCAAATGACCACTGATTTTATATTCAAAGAGAAAGGACCAAAAGCAGCGCAATCTCTCTTTCACCCTCCGAAAATAAGATTTGATTCTTTGAGATTATTGGACCATGAAATGTTGTCAAAACAATGAAAAAAAAACATAGTTGTTGGACGGCGGCTACCGGTATTAATCACTAATGAAGTCTTTTTTTTTCATTTCTTTTGACTCGCATTGCTTCACAAATTATGCCAATGTTTCTTCATTACTTACTTACTTTTTTTTCCTGACTTTTTTCAGTTTTACTATTTTTAAAAAATCCATGTCATTTTCTTTGAAAAAAGATGGGAGCAACAAAAAAGTACATTCTAAAACAATCTTTCAAGAAAAACAGAAGATAGCAAAAAAAAAGAAAGAATTCTATTGCTTCCGGTGCGATTGTGCCGTTGTTACCTAATTTGTCTTTTGTGTTATTTGCGATCAGCATTTATGCAAACAATTATATATGTTAGTGGTTTTTCAAGGTTGCGCGAGTGTGCCGCAATTTCAGATTAGCATATCAAAAAAAAATGAATGAAAGAAGAAGAACAAATGAAATGAAACGAACATCGATCATCCATTTATTAAGAGGGATAGGCTAATCTGATCAAATTCTTTGTTCAAAAAGGATCATGCCGAAAAAAATAGAAAAAAATGAAAGAGGAGGAATTTTTTTTTGTTGTTGCGTTGTTGTGCAAATTGGCTCATTGTTTTCCTCTTTTCAAATTCTATTTTCACTCCTTTTTAACTGACCGCAGTTGTCACGGTAGTAAACGTGATAAACAGTCCGGAAATGTAAATTTGCATAATTTTTTTCTTTGATGTAATTTATATAAATGATGATCTCTTTTGTTTCTCAGTTTCAAAAACAAATTTATTTAAAAAGATGAAAAGGGTTTTGTTACATCGCGTCATTCTTTGTTTTTGGCAAAAAATAAAATTGAGAGAAACCCTTTTTATTATTGCATTAATCAAAAAATATGCAAAAAAGCTTTTTCATTTTTTGCGCAACTAAAATGCGCATCAATTAAGTATGTATAAAAATTCCATAACTAATAGGAGAAAGAAGAGGGAGGAGAGGCTTTTAGATATAAAGTATCTATCTATCTTTATTTTTATTCTTTCTTTCATCTTATTAAGCGTTAAGAGATGACTTGACTTGACTTCATTTCTTGAAAGTATCGTTTTCTGCTTCAAATATTTCCTTAAGAAAATTTTATTTTATTTAACCGTTAAATTTCACACAAAAATTTTTTTTTTGACCACTGGCCGGTCAAATGCGTCGAGGCGTGAATGGTTCTTGAAAAGGGCGGAGCTTACGAAAAGCCGCAGCAGCAGTAGTGAGACATGTCATTGAGGGACAAAAAGTCTCTTCCGTTGGCCCTCGCTCAAACACTCAAAAGCTCGTCAGCACGCCTGAGCTTTGGGGTTTAACAAATTCGGCAAAAAAGCATCATCGGTCAAGGTTTCATTCAAGGTGGGAGCGAAACAGAGAGAGAGAGAGTGATCTTTCTTGTCATCAATGAATGAGATTCTTTTGTTTGATAATTATATTTTTTTTTGATAATAAATTTGAGGTTGTCGCCGCAATAAAAAAAAACACAGAGGACATCTTAATCGGGATTTTTGCAATATAAGGATCTTCAATCGGACTTGTGCAATGGCTCAATTCATTGCAATTTGTTACTGACTACCCGCCTTCTTTTTTTCTCCCTTTCATTTTTTTCCTCTCATTTTTTCGTTGTTTTTTTTGCAATGTCAGCTAAAGAACATTTGTTTCTTATTATAGTATTTTGCATTTATGATGTCCTTATTTTTTACAATCTTTAGTATAAATATACTTTCTTGTTTTTTTTCTCTTTATAATTTATCATATTGCCCTTTCACAGGATGTTGGTGTTGCTTGCGCGTGTATTTTTATTTTATTTTCCGGAATACGCTTCATTTGATAGCATATGGTTTTCTTTTTTCTTGATATTACGCCGTTTTTGGGGGGATATAAAAATAAATTCATTTTTTTTCTTCTATACTTTTTATAAAGTCTCAACTGTGACATTTTTAAGTGTTGTTTTGAAAAATCTTTTCTCTTTTTTGTATGCTTTTAAAAAAAGTCTCATAAATGTTGAACCAAGCAGCAAGCATTTTTTGAGGTATATTTTTTCCTCGTGTGCCACTTTTTTTGACCATTCAAAATTGCAGTTAATTTTGTTTTTTTTACATTTTGGTTCTTTGTTAAAAGCTTTTTCTTTCCTTATTAGAGCCAATAATAAGACTTCAAATTATCTTTAGATAATGAACCTTTAAAAAAAGTCGAAGAACCTAAGAAATAACAACCATGCCTGAAACAAGTAGTGGAAATAATGGCAATGTTATTAGTTGTGATTCAGCGTCGACATCATCATCCTCTTCTTCATCTTCAACCCCTTCAGCAAATACTGCATCAATCTTTCGATATCCTCGTCAATTACTGCCTTCATTTTATAATTCAAGCTTTAAAAAATCTGATAATTCAAATATTATTTATCATACAAAAACATCACCAACAACAGCAAAAAAGTCATTAAATGACTTTATAACTGTATTAAATTCAAATTTTTCATTAGTTACTTTTATTTTTAATGTTATATTAATATTTTTATTATTAATTGTATATCTTTCACAAAATTCAAGGATTTATTCATTAGAACATCGAATAGATGAATTAGAACGGGTTTCTGTTATATGGGTAAGTTAATGTTTTGGACATTATTATTTCATTCTTTTTATGACAGGTATACCTCTCTCTGTATGCTTACTTTTCTCGACCTCTCTAGAACAACTCAAATAATATACAAAAACATCTGCTAAAAGTGACCGTCATGAAACGGTTAAAGCTCTTTTTTTACCATCTTTTTTTTGGCGATCATTTTTTTCAATACTTTTTTATCGTTTTTTTATTGTAAGCATTCAACAGCTGGAAAGCGGCTACAAAAGCGCGAAAACCTTTGAAAAAAAAAACGCGGAAGCCTGCAATCTTTTGCAATTCATTTTTTGGGTGTTTGTAATTGTTGTAAATTTCACGCTTTTTCATTTGACTTTTTTTTTGCATTCATCTTTTTAATGGAAACAAAAGCCAAGTGGAAAAGAGCGAGAATAAAAAAGGGAAGGCATTTAATCCGAAAACTGAGAACATAAATCCATTGTTATTCGGCAATAATGTGTCAAAAATGGCGACTAAATCTGCGCGCATGATTTAAAAGCATTTAATTTTCGCACACATATTCACACCTTTCTGAGTGAGAGAGAAAAAGGAATGTTTTCAAAGAAAAAGCGCGTCCGATTTTGTGACCAGTTGTGCCGAAGCAGCTCTTTCTACATTTCTTGATTGATTGCAAAAATGACTAGCAATTTGTCCTAAAATGAGCAACAATTGTTTTAACCTTTTTGCGAAATTTTCTTTTTTCCATTTAATGTTTACTACAAACTTTTTCAATGCTTTAACACATTCTCAAAAAAATATTTTTTATTTGATGATTTTTTGTCGTAATATTTGCCACCCAAAGAAAAAAGAGAAGTACATAAAGTTAATAAAAAAAACACCCTCGGCATATAAAAAATAGCGCTTTTTAACAACTTGAAAAGCTAGTAAAAGACATAAAAAATGCGCTAATTTGCGACTTTTAAGCTCAATTTTTAAATCCTTTTTTTACATTCAAAAAGATTGCTGTTTTTTTTGGTTTTTATTGCTTTATGTAACGATTTAAAACACAAATGCTTTTATTTCTGAAAATTGAAAATTGAAAGAAAACAACTGGCAGAGTCATATTGATGATATATAAATTCAAGCAATTTGATTCTCGATGATTTTGATCAATATACTAGATTTTTTTAAGTGTGCCAAAAAGCTACTGCTGCACGCACTTCATCATTTCACTCGTATAAACAATCAAAAAAAAGTGGAAGAAGAAGATGAAGCGCGCAACGTTTACTTAAACTTTTTTTTTCAATTGACTGCTGCTGCTTCTCTTTTCAAATCGGCAAAACTATCTCCTTTTTTGGTGGAAAGAAAAAGAGATGGTGCCATTTTAGGTTATATTTTTTTATACCGCAAATCAAAAACAGAATGCATTACTTGACAAATAATGAGTTTATAAAAAAAAATACAAATTCTTTTTTTTCCTGAAACATTCTTTTTCTAAGTTTTATAATATAAGCATTAAAGCGCAATTGCGTGATGCATTGACATTGAAAAAAGTTTGTGGAAAAAAGAAAATGTTGAAGAAAGTTTTTTTTATTGAACAAAAAATAATATGTATACTTTATTGACAATAGTAGTTTACTAAACTTTGAAGAGTATGGGAGTGCCGCCACATAAGAAGAAAAAAGAAGAAATCTCAGAGATGAGGTCAGACAAGGAAATATAAAGGGACGACTACTTTTTTCTTCATTTTTTGGAATGTATAATGAGAGCAATAATTAACTCGTAAATAACTCTTTCTCAATTTTCCATTCTTTTAAAAAGCTATATCAGTTGCAACTTAAACTTGATTTATGTGTGAATTTTTCTATGCAAATTGCTATAATGGTAAATAAGAAAGCAAAAAAAATCAGCAAGGATAATGATGTCTTTAAAGAAGGTGCAAATAACATAGTTAAAAAAGTAATGAAACAAATATGCCTAATTCTAATTTATGGTAAAGAAAAATGTGAAATCTTTTTATGTGCCGCCACTAATTTTCTTTCCTTTAACGACCTTTTTTAAAAATTGTTTTGTTGAAGAAAAAAACTTCATCTTTTTTAGACAGATTTTGCAAACGATTTTGATGGATCTCAACAGAATAAAAGCAATATCAGTAGTGCATCTCGGCAACCTAGAGCTGCTTATATTGTTAATGATGATCCACGTTGCCGTTGTAGTCCAGGTTTGTAATGTTGTTTTTGTTATTATACTATTATTATTCTTTATTATAACAAAGAAAATGAAAGAATCAAGCAAAAAAAGTGTAATATATAAAAAAAGTTGCAATTAAACTTGGCCTTAGAATGATCACATACAAAGATTTACATTAAGATCAATCTTTTGCAATGTCATTTGTGGTTGTCTAATTTGACATCTTGTCACATCATAGCCGGCATAATCCCTCTCTTGCATCAAATCAAGCACGCGTGCGTTCTTTCTTTTCTTTTTATTACGCAACTATTTTTGCATTCTTTTTTTTATTTTTAAAAAACTCTGATCCATTTTGATAAAAAAAAAGAAGAGATTTTTCTTGTTTACAACTTTGAAGAAAAAAATGCACTTTTTGAAAAAAAAGGATAGAAAGAGAAAAACCAAAGCTTAAAAAGACCATAAAAGCTTAGAAAAAATTTGATGGATGAGTTGTTTGAAAAGCATAGGGGCGATAACACCACCAGATTTTTTCTCTGTTTGGTACAGGTGTCTCCAAAAGACACATTTTTGAAGCAAATAAGAAGACACAAATTTTATTAAGTGAATAGATATCGATCAAATAGGATTGATTAACTTAAGCAATTTTCTTATATATCTAATAAAATCTAATAAAAGAAAAGAGATAAATGTTGCAAAAATATGTGTAAAACATAAATAAATTTGAAAAAAAGGGAAATACAAATTAATTTACAATTTTTATTAAATTTTTAGGACCAAAAGGTGAACCAGGATCAGCGGTATGTTTCTTGCAAAACAGTTTTTTTCCTTTAATTTTCTTTCTCTTAACTATCGCTTTTTTTAAATCAAGGGTCCTCGAGGTTATCCAGGCTGGCCAGTAAGTTGTTATCTTACATAACGTTTTTCAACCACACAACTCCGGAAAGCCTTCGTGACCCTTCCTTGACCCCTTTCTTTTTTTAAACATTTTGTTTCTATCAGTGGTAGTATCTTTTCTTTTTAGCCATTAAAGTTGAAACCTGTTCGACCTGAACGTCAACGAATTCCATCTCGACAAGGCGCCAAAAAAACCATTGTTAGATTTGTTTGATTTTCTTTTAGCTTTATTTTTTTATCGTGTTTGTTTTGTAGCCTCTTGATAGACTTAGTCGTCGTCAACTTCGTTCCTTTGGTTTTCTGTATTCTCCAGATGGACAACAAATTCAACTTCGTGGTCTTCCAGGACCTCCTGGTGCACCTGTTAGTAACTTTTTTCTTTTCTATTTTTTTCTTTCTTTAAATATTATTTATAAATTTGGTTGTGTTCGTCAATTTATTACTTGAACCCATTTTTAGGGTCCAAAAGGCAGTCGCGGTTATCCTGGCTTTCCGGTATAGTTTTGTTTTTTAATTTTTTTAAAATTCACCTGCACAAATGCAATATTTGTTAACTAAACAATTCTATACACAAACAAAAACTAACTGCTTTCAGGGTCCAATTGGTTTAGATGGTCCTCGTGGATTACCGGTACGCACCACTTTTGCACCACTTTAAGTTTTTACAGCGTTAAATCTCTTTATTTGCAGGGTCCACCCGGCGGAAAAGGTGAAAGAGGACCAGCTGGTCCACCAGGATTCCCTGGCCCAAAAGGTGATCCTGGAATTTCTGATAAATCTGATCCTAATAATCGATTACAAGTAAGTTCTTTAAAAAATTTCTATTGAAATTTGCACAATTAACATATGTAACAGGCTGATATGGCATCTGGAATTGGATGGCGACCATTAGACAGTCCCAACGACTCCACTGAAGATCCCCCTTTTTATAGCACTTATAAAGTTTAACCTTTTTAAAAATATTAATAATTATCGCTTTTCTGTCTTTAAGTTTTTTTCTTCTTTGTGCTTACTGTGATTGGCCCTCTTTTCTTTCATTTTCACATTTAATTAATTATTTTAACAAAATCATTTTTAGATTGGACATCCTCAATATCATGGGGGTACACCAGTGATTGTTCAAGTAAGATTCTAATTTAAAGAAACCAACAAAACAAATATTCTTTTAAGGGACCTCCTGGACCCCCTGGTCCTCCAGGATTACCTGGAAAAGAGGGAGTTCCAGGACCTAAAGGTGATCGGGGCCTTCCAGGTTTTGATGGAGAATCTAAAATTGGTCCAAAAGGTGAACCTGGTGATCATGGTCTCTCTGGTCGACCCGGACATCCTGGACCAAAAGGAGAACCTGGAATCAAGGTATGACATCATTCATTGAAAATATTTTATTTTATTTCTTTAATCTATCTGCTTTTTGATGGAGTACTGTGATTGTTATTATTTTTTTCTTTCTCTAGGGGTCAATGGGTATGCCAGGAAAAGATGGACAACCGGGACTCGTTGGTCCACGTGGATTTCCAGGAGCAAAGGTTTTTTCTCTTTTTCCTATTTTGTATTGTGTTCTTATATTGTAAATCTATTAGGGTGATCCTGGATCACGAGGATCTGCTACAAGTTATCATGAAACAACTCAACATCTTCGACATCAACAAACAGCTAATCTTCCTGGGCCTCCCGGTCCTCCTGGACCTCCTGGTAGACCTGGCCTAAATGGCGTTGGATCTCCGGGTAAAGATGGAAAAGACGGTGTTCCAGGTTTTCCGGGTTCACCAGGTTTAAAGGTAACGCTTATGTCAATCTATTATTTCACTTTTATTATTTCAATTTCATTGTTTTGAGCGTTATAAATATTTATTTATAAATTTAAAAAATTTAGGGTGATAAGGGCGATAAAGGATCTCCAGGACATCGAGGACCACCTGGTTCTCCAGGTATCAGTACTGTACAGGGAAGTTCTGGAAGCGGTGCAGTGATACAAGGTCCACCAGGTCCGCCAGGGCGCGATGGTAAGGATGGTGAAAAAGGCGAAAAGGTATGTATTTTATTTGGTTTTTATTTCTTAATTGCTGTGAATTCTAATTTTTGAATGCCGTATTAACGAAAGACACATTTAATGAATTTTAAATGTCATAAAACAGCTAAACTAAATTGCTTTTAAACTCTTCGCAATATTTTCATTTTATTTCGCTTTTTGGCAATCTTTACAAATTTTATAAATTGAAAAACGTTTTCTGTAATTTAAAAATCTGCTTCATTGATTTTTTGCTTTAAGTAATAAATTTTATGACTGCTATTAAATGTGTCTAAAATGTGGGTGATTTTTTCAGGGTGATCCTGGTGTTCCGGGTACTCCTGGAGTTAGAGGACCACCTGGACCTCAAGGAGAAGCTGGTAAACGTGGAAGAAGAGTTAGTTTGTTTTCAAAATTTTCTATATTGTTATTTGAGTGTTTTTAAATATGTGAAAGAATATTTGTTTTTTTGGTGTTGTTATTTTTCAAAGCTTTTGTCATTCTATTATTTAGGGAAAACCTGGATTTGCTAATCTTGATGAACTTCCAAGAAATGTTACCAAAAAGTTAATTCCAGTCATCCTTAAAGAAATCAATTTAACTCATAATGGCAGTTGTCCAGCAGGACCTCCAGGCCCTATGGTGCTTTTTATATTGTTTTGACTTATCTTTCTATTTTTTCTTTTTTATCTTTAGGGTCCTCCAGGTTTACAAGGTGTTGCTGGTTCTCGAGGGCCTCAAGGTTTACCCGGGCATGCTGGCCAAAAAGGGGACAGAGGTGATATTGGTCCACCAGGATTAATTGGCCCGCCAGGTCTACCTGGGCCCCAAGGAATGCCTGGTCAAATGATTCAAAGCCCTGGCGGAACTCAAGCTACATTAATGGGCCCACCAGGACCTCCTGGTCCTAGAGTACGCTTTTCTGTCTTTCTTTTTTCTTTCTTTAACGTTTTTTTGTGATTCGTTTAGGGATCACCTGGCCTACCAGGTTCTCCTGGATTGAGAGGCGACAAAGGAGATCTTGGCCCTGCTGGATCTTCCGGTTCATTAGGATTACCAGGACCTCCTGGTCCTATGGGAATGAGAGGTTCTCCCGGCTCTCCTGGAATTGATGGCAGAGATGTTTGTTATTTTATTCTTTTGTTGTAAAAAATAAAAACAAAGTGAAGGTGTCGTAAAATTTTATACTTGCTTTAAATGGTTTTTTCTTCTCTATCAGTGATATTTTGATTTTAAACTTCTTCGCTTTGATAACACGTATTTTAAAATATGCCTTTATTAAAACTCATAATTTTAGGGAAGACAAGGCGAAAAGGGCGACAGTGGGTCTCGTGGCGAACAAGGTCCCATTGGTGAAAGAGGACCTAAAGGAAGCCCTGGAGAACCTGGACCTAAAGGGGAACAGGTTAGTACTATTTTAAATCATAACTTAATTAGTATATTATTGTATTAGGGTATACCTGGTCTTGATGCTCCTTGTCCAATTGGTCCTGATGGAGAATTTATGTGTAATTGGAAAACTGTGGATGTAAGTTTTGACAAGTTTAAACAAATAAATTAAAATTACAATCCCCACTCCCTTAAATCCTTAAAAACCCACATAATCAAGCACATACAATTTTCAGCAAAGCGTTAAAACAGATTATGGGTAAGAATAAAAACAATGTTAATATAAAAGTTTTTTTTTTCTTAACACTTTACAATCTCCTAACTATCATTAAGTTCACCTAATTTTTTTACTTTAACTTTTTTTCCTCTAACTGTTGTTTTTTATCCATCATTCAATCAATTAACAAAAATTAAACTTTTTAGCAAGAAGGGAATGAAATTGGTGAAGCTTTCCCAGCTGGACGACGAAGAAGGAGATTTCACAACAATTAATTATTCTCCACAAAACTAATATCAAATTTTTTGCACTGCCAAACATTATTTTTAAATTTAATTTTTAATATATTTTTACTACTACAGTTTAACTAACAATTTTTATAAAAAAACAACAAATACACGGAATTTGGATGTGAGGTAAATTTGCATATGACCCTAAAAAAATTCTTATAGAAATGTTGTGGGAAAATAAGCAAGGCTTTGACTTGCTTGTAACTGATTGATTAATAAGAAGAAAGTATAAAAATATTTAACATTTTTTAGAGTCGGGCGACATCCGAATGGGAACAACGCAAATGAAGCTGAATTACAGTATACCCAGATGAACAGCGATCAACCACGTCCTTTTGCACCAGTGAAACCGCTCAAGCTTATATAATTCCCTTTTCTCTTTCTTCCTTTTTTTCTTCATTGTTGCTTTATAATTATGCACTCTCAACAGATATCATTGTTGTTTTCCATAATTGTTTGATATAAGTTTGTTTTTCATTAAATGTTTGTAATTAAAGTTCAAATACCAATTCAGTAAGTAATAAAATAAAGTTGTTTAAAAAAGTTTTTATTAATATTCAATTTTAAATTCAATCACAAACCCTGTGACAGACATTATATTAGCAATAAAGCCACTCAGAAATTTTTGGAGTTCTTTTCTTTTTGAGTTGGGTTATTTAAAATTTAAATTATAAATTAACATAACATCTCTATTCTGTTATAGGATATATAGCCATCTGCTAAAAAGAACCATGGACCGGTTTTTCTTTTTCATTCCTTAAAACTGCCACTTTATTGAAAAAGGCGATAAAACAAAGATTTATGTTTCATAAAAAAAAGTGCGAACGCTATTTTTTCCTTGTTTCATTCATTCTATTTTTTTGCAATTAATAACCATTAAAAGTATGCATTTTTTAAAATTTTAGTGCTTTTTTAACTCTTTCCTTTTCGATATCGTTATTTGACACATACCGATGGCAAACAAAAAATTTTTGTTGGTCCAAATAGAAGAAGACGAACGAGTTTTATTTGATTCAGTTGCGCTCCTTACAGCGGCGACTGTCAAAACAAAAAAATTCTTTTTCTGACATGAATGACAAGCACCGATCTGTTACTGATTTTTTTCCCTCGATGTACTTTCGTTTTTTTCTCTCTTTTTGCTAAAAGAGTTTTAAGCATTTTTAAACTTTTTTTTACGATCAATAAAAATAACTGATTTTTTCCCAAAAAACACACTTAAACTCATCGGAAAAAATACCATTGACAAATTCCTTTTTTTGTCTAAAAAAGAAGAAGCTAATTTTAAGCCCCCTCAGTATATACCTTGAATGACGATTGATCGTGGCATCAAAAGCTTGTTTGAGTGTTTGTATCCGTTCAATTGAAAATTTTTCAAGTGCCGCGCTCATTCATTGCTTACTACAATTGATGATTTTCTTCGTTTTTTTGTTATTTCTTCAAATAGTTTCTTTTACATAAATGGTCAGAGGAGGGGGCGAGCTGTTTCTAACCGCTACCGGGGGGAACAAGAAAAACGGGAGGGAGATAACTGGCTTCTTTTTTTCTAATTCTTTTTAAAAAGAAGCAGCTAGTCAAGTGTCAATACGCGTGTGAACAACAATGACTTCAAAAATAAGTGATTGTTTTCGAACAAGAATTCAACAGAAAAAAAATATATAATGAGAGAAATTTCGCCGAACACTTTGCTTTCATTTTTTTTCTTAAACCTTTATCTTTTTTTGTGATGCGCACTTTATCACAATCGCATTTTCTCTTTTAAAAATAGTTATTTCAAAGAGCTCAAAAATGAAAGAGATTTAGGCGCCTTTTTTCATAAATGCATATATAAAATGCATTCCATTCTGGTCAATTAGTTTTTAAATAAATTAATTTGATTTACTGTCATATATTATCATTACTACTACTTCTACGTTTCAAGGCTTTATTTTTTTAAAATGGTATTTAATTTGACAAAATAAAAATTTGAAAAATGGAGAAAGCTTTGGAGGACACATTTGCCAAAAATCAATTCAAAATTTTTTGTCCTTTCCATTTTGCGCCTGTTTTCTTTTTTCATTTTTGTATTTTTTTTTTCGTTTCGTTTCACTTTGTTCAGCTTATTGCCTTTCTCCACTTACCGAAGAAGAAGAATATTTTGCACGCGTCGAAGGTCATCCAAAAAGGCTCCACGAAATTTCTTCTTTTTCTCCCTCTTCTTCTTTTTTACACTGCGTTTCGAATTTATTTCGATTAGCAAAAAAGCTCAATGACAAATGAGTCTTCTCTTTTTTCTCCTCATTTAACGAAAAAACTATTTTTTCAAAACCTTTTTTTGGATTTAAAATTCCTACTGTAAATTTATGATGACAGTAATGTTGTGCCTTTCATTTTTCTCTTACTTAACTCTAATTCTATCCCTTTTTTGCATCATTGGTTCAAATAACAATGCTGCAGCAGCCTTGTTTCAAACAAAAGCTTTTTCTCATTGAATAAAAAAAAGAGATTCATCTATACTCTATAATTTTCTTCACGCATTATATCCTCTTCTCCTTCTATTTTTCTTCCTTTTATCGAGTTATGAAGTTTTTTGTCTTTTTGAGTAAATTGTTGAACGCGTGCATCGACGCAGGAAGTTCTATTGGTTTGTTTGTGGTCAGTACCTGGACTTGAAAGAATAAAAAGTAAACATTTCTTTTTCTCTCTCTTACCTTTTTTCTTCAAAAGTTTATTTTATTTAAATCTTGCTTCTCTTTTTATGTTGTTCAAGTAAAAACACCGGTTTTGTCGCCTTTTTTCCTATTGACTAAAATTTTCCTGTTTCATGTCCAATATTTATAATATTAGTAATTATTTATTCCATATGTTTTTAATATATCTATTATTTAATTCTTGATTCTTTCTTAGGAAAAAGGCTAATGTATTTCATCTCAACAAAAACTAGACTGTTATAATTCCGGGATGGCAAATCCAACACCATCTGTTTATAAATCACCTGCAGATTCTCATAAAACTATTTATTTTACACTTGCAATTGCTGTTAATCTTCTTGGAATTGCATGCCTTTTAATTGCATGGAATGCTAAAGGTATCAATAATGTAAGTATTGAATCAATTTTTTAAAGTTAAAAAACTCAATTATTTTTCATTTTTCACTTTTCCCTAAAATAATTATTTTGACAAAAATCTATTTTGTTTTAAAACCAATCCTTAATTTTTAATTTTATAGGACAATTTATTATGGGCAATGCTCTTAGTTGCAATTGTAGCAGGTTCAGGAATTCTTGTTTGCTGTTTTGCAATTTTCTTTTTATGCCGCCCTTTTCAAAGTAATGACACTTCAAAAAGAAGAATTTTTGATGTTCAGGTAAAAAAACTTTCTACAATACTTTATTTTTGTAACAAAAAAAATTACAGACTGTTTATCCAACACCTGAATTTCAATATTTTACAAATACAATGCTTAATCGAGTACAAAATAAATTAAGTTCAAGAGGATCAGGTATAACTATATTAAATAAATAATCAAACCAGAGAATATTTGCTGTTTTAGATTTTTCTGTGGTATCCACAGCTCCAGCTGGATCCCCGATTGGACATAACGCAGATGACACATCAATGCTAGATTTTGCCACTTCTCCATTACCTTCTAATAATCCCTCCAATTCCCTTTCACATTCTCATCAGCCAACCATAACCACAACAACCTGTACAGGTGATAGTCTTGAACTTTCCCTTGAATCTGCATTTGCTCCAGCATCTCGTTCAAGTCATCCTTCCAATCACTCTAACAGTGATGCCTAAAAGCAGCTCATCAAATTTTAAAATTACAGAACAACGCTTTTTTGTAAATTGAAGAACTTCTACATAGTTATAGCAATCGTTGTTGACCTCATGTTTTTTGAAATTTTTGTTTTAAACGTGTAAATTTATAAATAAAATATTAATAAGATATAATTCTTATTAATTCTGTTGCACAAAATAATATAAGAAAGTAGAACAGAAATATCATCAAGATATAAAATAAATAATTTTTTAAAATTTAACTAGTTTTTGTTAAATTTTTAGTTTTTTTATGACGGGAATTAAAAAATATTTGTTTGAATTTTTGATGAAAGCGGTTTTGTACTTTACAATGAAAAACATGCAATATAAATTTGTCGGATGACTTTGGATGGAAAGCATACCCAACAAGCACGTCATGAAAAAACACAGTTTTCTGTATCATCTGAATAAAATGCAAAACATTCTCTGAATCGTCATCTGATTGAAAATGTAATAAACATGTTTAAACAAAATGTAAGAAATTGAAATAATAATGATTCAAAAAAACAACAATAAATTTTTGTAACATGAGTTTCATAATAAACATTTGAAATGCATAAGACTATTTAAACACTTTTTAAATATTAATTTCAAACACTCATATTTGTGCAAAAATAATGCGCATCTTAAGTTTAATTGTGTTCACCATTATTTCGGTTGCATTCGGTAAGTAAAGAAGTGTTTTTTACAATACAAACAGTTGTATCTCGTTATTACGTTTCTCAGAAGATTTGAAAAAAAGAACACAGAATCAGGTTTAACGTAATAAAGTGGTTTTACTGTACACGTTTATAATGTATGTATTCAGATTGGCGTTGGCTATTGTTTTACTAAGGGCAACAGTTTTTCAGCAAATGAAACCAGGGAAATTGAAATATCGTTTGAATCAACCAAATACAAGCAACGCTCCATCATTTGCAAATCTTTCCTACTTGTCAATGACCCTACTTGTCGCTTTTCATCAATTGTACCTCAACCACCCGGATCAGCAGATAAACCACCAACAATTCCTCAAAATGTACCTCCTGTAGTACCTCAACCAAAACCATTTCCACAAACTGTACCTCCTATAGTACCACAACCCCCAATTCAAACTGTAGCTCCTATAGTACCACAACCCCCAATTCAAACTGTAGCTCCTATAGTACCACAACCCCCAATTCAAACTGTAGCTCCTATAGTACCACAACCCCCAATTCAAACTGTAGCTCCTATAGTACCACAACCCCCAATTCAAACTGTACCTCCTGTAGTACCACAACCAAAACCATTTCCACAAACTGTACCTCCTGTAGTACCACAACCACAAACTCCAAGAACTGCCCCTCCTGTAGTACCACAACCACGAACTGCACCTCCTGAAGTACCACAACCACCAATTTCACGAACTGCACCTCCTATAGTACCTCAGCCACCAATTCCACAAAAAAAAGAAAACAAAACTTGCGTAATTTATATTATAAAAAAACGCATTAACCCAAAGTAATTTCAGAATAATGCTGTCCACCAATGTCAACCAATTCGATCATCTTTAAAAGGTGATGGACCTTTTTCACTTTGCAAAGAACTGGACTTTGAAGAAGTTTATTTTAAATACAGCAAATGTGTCGACCACATTTGTGCTAATGAAAATATGAGATGTAATGTTATGAATGAGTTTGCAAATTTTTGTCAAGAAAAGCTAAACGGTTTGGTTAAACTTAATAAATTTGCAAATAAATTTTTTTGAAGGTACATTGATACAATTATGGGCAAGCAGCTTAAACTGCTCATTTATTACAACTTCAACGACAACAACAACTGAAGATATTATTAACAATCCATGGAAAAAAGCTGGCAACAAATATTCATTTTAATTGCTTTTGTTTTTTTATCATATCCGTACAATAAAATTACTGCATCTAAATATCATATGATACATAAATGTTATATTTTTAAAAGTACTCTAAGTTAACTCAACGACATAAAAAAACACAGAAAAAGATAAAATTCTTAAACTATTTATTAAATTGCAAAATATAAATTTGAAGTTAAATGCATTTGCGAAAACAATTTTAAAAAAAATTATATCTTTGCTTTTACGATTTTGTAAATCACGAAGTTCAAATTTCTTTCGTTTCCGAAACAATATTTTGAATTTCCCGCTCTACAAGGAAAAACGCTGCGCGTCATTTCTTAGCTTTTCTCTCTCTCCTTTTTTCTCTTCGATTTTGCAAGAGCAATTTTTTTGTAAATCGTCTTCAGATTTTTTGTGTTCTCTTTTTGTTCTTTATTTTTTCACAAAATCGTTAAGCTTTTTACGTGTCGCGATTTATTAATTTTTTACATTTTTAAATTATTCGTCATGCATCGCTTTCTTTTTTAGTTGTAAGCATATTTGATACCAAAGCAAATATGAGTGGTTCTCGAAATTGTTACAAGTGCGAACAAGAAGGTCATTTTGTAAGTTTTTTGCTTTGTAAAACCTCTTTATTTAATTTATTTATTTTCAGGCTCGTGATTGCCCTAACGCTGAAAGCGGAGGTGGATTTGGGCAACGTGGTGGTGGCGGAGGTGGATTTGGACAACGTAGTGGTGGCGGAGGTGGATTTGGACAACGTAGTGGTGGCGGAGGTGGATTTGGACAACGTGGTGGTGGCGGCGGCGGTGAACGAAGTATGTTTTATCTTTTGCTTGCTTATATTTATTGACGTTCATTTTTATAGGCTGTTATAAATGTCAAAAGCCTGGTCATATTGCACGTGATTGCCAAGAAGAAGGCGGCAACTCTGGTGGTGGTGGAGGTTTCGGAAATTCTTATTCCCGTTCTGACAATCGTAGCTGTTTTAAGTAAGTGTCTATCCATTTTCCTTTGAATGTAAACCTGATCCTATATTTTTTAGTTGTGGTGATGCTAATCATATTTCGCGTGATTGCGACAAGCCTCGTAACATGGATAACGTCAAGTGCTATAATTGCCAAGGTATTTATTTTTTATGTTTATTATACATATTATATCTAATCTTTTTTTAGGCTTTGGACATTTTTCCCGCGATTGCACTCAAGCTCAAGGTTAATTCTTGTGAAGTTATGGTTTCTCGTGGTGTCGCTTTGTGAATGAATTTTTTTCTGATTTTCGTTCTGTAGATACTCACCTTTTTCAATGTTATCATAATATTTTTAACTTTTCTTTGTTTCGATAAATTTTTACTTGTTTGATTCACTGTTTTATGTATTTTGGTTTTAGATGGGATTTTGGGGAAGACGAGGTATTGGTTATTATTCAGTTGAATAGGATAACGATGAGGTTGGAGTATTATTGATGGCTCGTTGGATCCTGAATGTTGTAGTTGTTGAGTATGTCATATTCAACATTATATTGCTACGTTTGAATGCTTTGTTTATGATTTTTCCACCGTTCATGTCGTTATTCTGAGAAAATGAATAAGCTGATTTAGATCGGTGATTAATAGTCGGTATAAGTTAGTTTTACGGTGAAGTACACACTTTCTTGAAGGAACATGGCGTAATTTATTTAATAAATACGTTGACACATATATGTATTTTGATTTCTTTTTTGGTAAATTCATGAATTTGTAACCATTTTCGGAAATGTCGTATATCATTATTTTAACATTGCTTTTTTCTGTAAAATGGATGACGTTTGTTAGCTTTAATCAATATTTTACGTTTCTTCGTCAGCTGCAGCTTCTATAGAATTTCCCGCATGAGAAGAAATTTTCTCACATAAGATTGAATAATAACTTTATCAATACATTACGGATCAATATAAATATGACGTTCCAACATTTGCTGGAAGCATTTGATTATACTCCATTGGATTCATTGAAACAAGTTGTATCTTTGAACAATAGAGTTATGGTATTCAAAAACTTTATGGATCTAATTTGCATTTTAGATGATTGTTAAAACAAATTTGTTAGCTTTGTGCTAATAAATATACATCAGGATATTTCTGAATTTTCTTTGGATATAATTCTTAATATTCAAAGAAATTACCCTTAAAAGATGATTTACTTAAATATGTATATTTATACTGCAAAAGTCCTTCAAGGCCGCTGAATTGAATCAAGTACGTTTTTGAGTGAACTAAAGTAGTAAAAGTCATTGTAACGCATGAATGACATATTGAATTGAAATCGCGCTAATAATTGCCGGATGCAATTGAAGGAACAACAATGTATTAGAATCATCTTACTTCTTTTGAGGTCAGCATATTTTTATTCTTTGTGAACAAAAAGTTTTTCATTTTTATATAAATATAAAGTGAAATGAAATTAACGTTGTTTGGAATTTTATTAAAATTTGGATTTTTGATAAATTTATCTGTTCAAATTGGAGGTTACTGTAATACACTATTACATATTTATTTTAATTAAGATTTTTAGTGAGTGTTTCATGTTCAATTAAAAGTATGGATTTAACTTTTTCATTTGATGATCCATTCTATGGAAAAATAATGATGAGACCAAATCAAAGTTGTACAGCAAAGGGTCGAGGGCATGCTCGGTTAAAACTTACCATATCTTTGGATGAAGAAACTCGAAATCGATGTTCCATTGTTCGACATGATTCAGAATATATTGGAGCTGTTGATATTCAAATGCATGAAAATCTTCGAATGCAAGAAGATATTTCATATTTAATTCGATGTCCAATCAATAATCCTGAGGAAGTTGTAATAAGTAAACCTTTAAATGTCAAGGAGAAAGGAAAGGAATCTTTAGCAAAATTAAAAATTTTTGATAAAAAGAAAAATTCTTCAATTAAAACTGCAACCGTGGGAAAGCAATATGATATGCATTTGGTAGTACCGTATCAAAAAGAAATTGCTGAAAATGTTAAAGTTGGACAATGCATTGCTTTTACGGGAGAAGAAGAATTAAAGCTTGTACAGCTAACTGATAATGTGAGGATTTGGATTTAGAACTTTTAAAAAAACTGTTACTAAAAATTGTAGGAAGGTTGCCCAATGTTGAAAGAAATTGCACATGAATTTCGACAAGAGTATAATGTTGTGACAGGAGAATTACCAAAAAATCTGAGCTATAAAACAAGTATGGAAATGTTTAGTCTTGGAAATGCGAGTCATTTTTTCCTTCAATGTCAACTACAAAAATGCAATGGAATCTGTTCAAAAGTAAGCTTATTCCAAAATAAAAGAATAACAGCAAAAACTTTATTAATTAAAAAACTGCAAAAATTTGCAAACAAAAATATTACTAAATTTATTTTAAAGTAATAGAAAAAAATTTTGAGATCATTAGCGTTAAAATTTACTTCTTTGCTTTTCTGTGAATTTGCCAAGTTGCTTGGATAAAATTAATTCATCATATTTTTGGTGATGATTTTTTTAGCCAAGAAGTTCATTACTTCTTGCACGTCTTTCCCGTTTATTATTGAGGATAGCCATTAAATATGCAATACCCTTGTCATCCATATCTTCAAATGTTGGAGAATACCTTTTTCCAAGTAATTCACGGCCATCACGTTTTTTTGGTGCTGCTAGCCATTGTTGACTTTCATCATCATTTTGTAAGCCTTGACTTGAATAATCTGAAGGTTAGAAAACAGGGTTAGAAAAAAAAGGAATGTGGGCATGAACAAGGAAATAAAAATTTATACCTTCTGGCTCCATTGGTGGCGCGCTCCGTTTACCCCATAATTCACGGCCTCTGAATGCACCTTTAAAAAGAATAAGATAAATTCATTAAAGATGCAAAATTTGGAATCTTTAAACTTACTTCTTTTTCCTAATAATTCCCGTGCACTTCTACGTTTTGTTAAACCTTCAAAACTCATAAGCTGCTGTAGAATGTATTTATCTTTGGGTTTTAAGGCTTCGCTAAATTCAATTGCGGCAACAAAAATAACAGATAAAAGCAAAAAATAATAAGTTGAAATTTTCATTCTTTTATATATTTGGCCCTAAAGTGCAAAGAACAGTTAGTGGTATTTGGGTTGAAAAAGCTGCTCATAAAAATGAAATAAAAGATTGACAAGTTTAATGCAAACGAAAATAGAATTAAAGAAAATAAAATACAAAGAAAGAACGCCAAATTAATTCCACGCAAAATCTTAAGTCACATTCTTTATTTTTTTTGCCGACGTCTGCTGCTTCTTCTTCGGATTTTTTTTGCTTTTCCAAAAAACAATGATACCCTTTTAAAAACATCTTCTTCATGATGCTTTTATTGAAGATTTAGATATTTGATCCTATGGGCAAGATTTTTCACGCCTTTTTTTGAATTTCCTGGTTTTACGAAAGCAAAAAAGTAGAAGAATGCAAACAATACTTCTTTCTATGAGATACTTTCAAAGATGGCGAAAGAAAAAACCATTAGAGTGCTGTCGTATATACACAGTTAAGGAAAAAAAAGAAAGTTTAGAATATCAATATCTTTCATTTTCATTATCTTATTTTATTTATTTGAGTAATAAGAAGTTTAGAATGATGAGAAAAAAACAACAGTTAGAGTCTGTAACCACCCCCATATTTATTTCATCTTCATCTTCTTCTGTTGCCATTTCAGCTTTTTTCTTTCTTTTTGTTTGATTGCGTCAAACGAAACGGAAACATAAGAGCAGAAAAAGAAGAAGAAGAAAAAATAAAATGTTAAAAATAAACCTTTTAACCTTTAATAGCTTTAATGAAAATAACAGCTTCATAATATCGGTTTTTTACAGGCAAATTGTACAAATGCAATTAAAACATTACAGAATAACAAAAAATTACTTGATACAATTGATCGACAATCACAATTAACATCTATGAGAATTGATGTGAACAAAGGAATTTCAAAGAAAGGTATGAAAACTTTTGGCACAGATATTTCAAAAAAAAAACGAGACATCTTTTTCCTTTAGAAAATCTTCTTTGCAAAACTTCAACAACTGAAAAAATAATAATAAGCATTTTGATAGCATTATTAGCAATTTTAACGTCAGCAAGTTGGATATTTGCTATTTACAAGAATAGAAAGAACTTTAATCGAAAGGTATTTTTTTCAACTATACAAGAAGCTACTACGAAAACTAGTAAAAAATCTATTAATAACAAAAGAGAAAAATAATTTATAGATTTTCAAAGATCTAAAAACATTCCCTTCTTTTTTGAATGAATTCAAACAACAATTATGTTATTATCGAGAAAGGTAAATTTCTTTATTTACTGTTTGTTTTTATCTGTTTAATTTTAATTTTTTTGTTTTTGAAGGGTTACAACTTTCTTAAGCTTTTCAACATCCTGCCAAGTATCCCGTTCTCATTCTTTTACAAGTAATTATTCCAAAACTTTAACAAAAACAGTTGTGAATAACAACAACAACAACAAATTTGAAAACAATATGCCGTCAAAATTAGATATTTCGTTGCCAATTCTTTCGGCAGTTCCAATTCCACCTATAAGAACGTCATTATTAAATTTTTCTTCTGATACTTTAATGCCATTTAATGATGAAAATGATAAGATTAATCAAGAAAAAGTTTTTAATGAATGCGAAAATATTCATTTTGAAGAACTTGCAAATTTGGATGCATTCCCTGAACCCCCAAGTATTTCATTAAACGAAATTCAAGAACTTAATAATGCTTTCAATAATATTTATTCTCCGACTACAGAAGATGATGATGAAATAAAAAAAGATTTATGCCAAGAAAGCAATATTATTGCAAATGAAGAATTTAATGATGCTAGTAGTACCTTGGATAGACCTGTTTTGAAAAAATTGGGCATAAAAAGAACTGAAACATTGGATGTTGATAATGATAAAAGTATTTTTACTGTTTTTTCCAATCTATTTCAAATTCATTGAACAATTTTTAGAGCCATCATTGCCTTGCACGTCACCTCCGGCCTTATCTGATACTTCAAAGGAAAGTCCCATTGTTTTTCCTTATCCTGCCTCAACTGATAAACTCAAAGTTGATCCAATAAGATTATCCGAATCTCTCAAATTAATCAATAATAGCCAACAACAAAAAACTTCAACACTTTCAACTTCAAAGAGTACCATTGAACGACCAAGATCTACGGGATCTCCTTATCAGTTGTTTTCTGTCTATAAAAAGTGAAGTGTTTATACAAATTTGCGATTTTTTTTGCGGCCTTTGCAATAAAAATAATCATAACAAGATTGAGCTCTGCGGTGTCATTTGTACTATCATTTTCGTAGTAAAAATAAATTCTATTTCCTTGATAAGCCTAGTGTAAACAAATAAATATGGTCAAGGTGATGATGATCATGATATAAATTTTGGCGGAACATATATCAGACAGACACGAAAATTACGTTTTTGACAGGTATTTCCGCCATTATAATTTATATCAATCTATTACTACAGTTTTTTAATGTTACACCTTCTGCCATTTTATGTCATTTAATTTTAACGGGCTTTTAATCATTGTACTCCTAAAAGATCAAATTGGCAACACTTTGAACTTTTTTTTCTGTCATCCATCATTAATTATTACACTATTTAAGATAAATTAAACGGTTTTCTGTCTTGATTTTCCTGTCATAAAGGCAACAAATTGTTGCGGTTTTTGACATTCCCTTTTTGTCATTTGACGATTACATAACTTCCATTAATTTAATATTTTTTTTACACTTAGAAAAATGAAAACAAAATTGTTATCGCTTATTTTTTTATTTTGTTCAATAAGGTTTACTGTATCATCAAAAATACTGTTTATTGCGCCTTCGTTATCCAATAGTTTACAACTTCAAGCAGGAAGATTAGCAGATTTATTAGTTTTAGATGGACATAATGTTGTAGGTTTATTTAAATCTTTAAAATTATCCTTTTTCATACTGTACTTTTTTAGACATTTTTTATTCCTGAATTAGTTAGTATTAATAAAGCAAATGGTACAAAATTAGCAAAGATTATCAGAATGGAAGGATTTCGGGATAGATTTCTTGAAAGTTTACGAGATTATGGTGAACTTTTTGATCCAAATATTAATACTTTTTATGCTCGATACAGTATCGTTTCATCACAAACAGATTTTTGTGCAGATCTTTTGGAAAGAATTCATGAAATTGAATATTTAAAGTATGAAAAGTTTGATCTGGTTATCAGTAATCAACTTGATTACTGTGATGTTGCACTTGCACATTATTTTGGGCCAAAAGCTTTCGCATGGGTTGTAACTGGACCATTACATGAAAATAATAATTATGTTCTTGGTAAGAAAATTACTGAATTGACTGTTGTTTAAACGGTTTTCTAACAAAAAGTTCATTTTAAAGGTGTCCCTGCAATGCCAAGTTATTTGCCAACACTTGAAGACAATGAAATTGGTGGTGAAATGTCATTCCCGGAAAGAATACAAAATTTTTGGAATTGGGTTATGGCCACTGCTTTACATCGTTATGTTTCATGGAGGGTAAGCTAATTTTTTTAAGAGTTCTTTTTTTCATTTTTGGCATACTGTAGGTCAATCGATTATTCCGTAAACACATTTCACATGATTTCCCTGATGTTGATACATTAAGTACAAAATCATCACTTGTATTTGTTTATAATGATGAATTTTTGGACTTTGCTCGACCAATTCTTCATAAAACAATTTATATTGGTGGAGCAGGACTTCAAAAACCAAAGCCATTATCTCCATATTTTGAAAATATAATGACCAAAGGAACACGGGGTGTTGTTTTGGTTTCATTTGGAACAGCCGTTTATACACCCTCATTTTCAATTCAAAAGCGGAAGGATATGTTCAAAGCTTTTGCAGCATTTCCGGAATATCATTTCTTAATGAAGATTAGCACTGGAGATAATGGTACAATTGAGCTTGCAAAAAATATTCCAAATATTGAATTTGTTGAATGGCTTCCACAAAGTGATCTCTTAGATCATCCAAATATGAAAGCTTTTGTCAGTCATGGTGGTTTTAATAGTGTTTTGGAAACAGCAAGACGTGGAGTCCCTGTTATAATTCTTCCATTTTTCTTTGATCAATTTCGAAATGGTAAAATGGTTGAACATCGTGAAATGGGAAAGCTAATTTCAAAAACTGATTTTGGGGAAGAAAGTTTAAAATCATCCTTGAAGGAATTGTTATATAATCCAAAGTAAGTTTTACATTAGATAACATCAAAGGGATATCATTCAATTTATTTTGTTTAGGTACAAAAAAAATGCCGAACGTCTTAAAAGTTTAATGACAACAAAACCCGATCAACCAGATGAAACTTTTCTAAAATGGACAAATTTCCTTCTTGAACAGGAAAGCCTTCCTGAGCTTATACCAATTGGAGCAAAAATGAATTTAATTTCCTATCTTTCGATAGATGTTATTGCAACATTATTTTTATGTATCATATTTTTACTTTGGTTCATCAAAATATTTCTTAAACGTGTCTTTTCATCACTTAATTTCAAATTGAAAACTGAATAAAAAATAAATTATTGTTATTGAAAAAAAATATTTTTTTCGTCAGTACCTTGAAATTTTTTGAAAAAAATAAATAAGAAGCGTAACGGTGTCAAGAGTCTCGCACAACTTTGACATTTTCAAGATTCTAGTTGCTTGATAAGAAGCATCATGTTCAACAACATTTTTCAAGGGCGATAGCGCAACAGCAAAAAAAAGCGAAAGAAGCGGCCGCAAAGGCCTTCTTTAGTTGTCCTTCGTGACGGCTGGTACTTGGTGTCAAAAAAAGCATGTGATGATAATAATCCATCAAAATTCGAGTGAAGCAAAATATCAAAAACTTAAAGCTTGTGAAATAAAAGCATTGTTTAAAGATTTAAAAAAGATATCTTTAAAAGGATAAAAGAGGTTAATGAGAGAAAATCTTATAAAACACAATTATCCCAAATTTTGCTTATTTTTCATTTTTATAAAAAAACTCCGGCGGCAGCAATTTTTTATTCTATTCAAAATTGAAGAAAAATTAAATCCGTAAAAAACATAAATGCATTTATTTTATTTTCAGGATCAAAAGAAAATATTTAATTTTTCCGCTGATTAATGGATAAAAAATTGTCAATTGAAATTTATCAGAAAATTCGATCAACATTATTTAGCAGGAAGAAGAAAAAGAAGAAAAAAGAAGAAAAAGAGAAGCGACGCCGTCACTTTTGCGCATGTATTTTTTTTTACCTCGCCATATCTGATGAAAATGACCAGGCCCTCATCATGAAAGGGCGTTTTTTAAATTCACTTTTTTTGCAAATTTTCACTCATTTTATAACGGTCATTTTAACTGTCAATAAGAAGTGAAAAGATGTTGAAGTGCCGAAAATGTGCCGCTCATGAAATTGAAGTACCTGTAAGGGGGCATGCTCGAACATGCCCATATCGAATGTGTTCATGTCGTAAATGCGTTAAAGTTGTTAACAAGCGGTTATCATCTGTTAAAAGACGATACAAAAATAGTGATGTCGTATTTGTTAATATTGAATGCAACAGCGGAAATGTCCGTGTTCAAGCTATCCCAAAAACTCTCATTGGTATGTTTTTCTTTGTTCAAGTTACAGTAACCCAAATAATTGTCACCCATTCTATTTTAGAAACCATTAAATCCAACAAAGATTGCCAATTAACTTCAAGTACATCTTCTTCCTCAAATGGCAAAGCTGAAAGTACAAAAGAAATTTCACCTCCTCCAGCTTTGGAAGCAGCTGTTGCATCAGAGCCTCAGCTTTCTCCATCTCCTCCTTTACCCGAATCTTCTTCTTCATTGCTCTTAAATATGATGCAATTTTTACCATATTTTCGAATGTCCCCTGAACAACAACTTAATTTTATTTCAACATATGCATGGATTTTACAATCTGCAAAATACATGGAAGAAATTCAAAAATAATTTACTCGCAACCAAATAAGCCATATTTAATTGTTTACAAAGATATTATTCATCTCAAATGCATTTCACACAATCATCACAACTTTTCCAGAGACGGTTTTTTACATTCCATAACTTAACACATTTATAAACAGTTATTTTTTTAATTTATTTATTTTAATCCGGTTACTGTATTTTTATTTATTTAATAAACAAAAGATATTCCACAAATAATATATGGGTGTGTGTGTTTGGAATCACTTGAAAAAATAAAAGGGGATGGGGAAAGTAATCTGGTTTACAAAAAAGATTTTTAATCAATTTCTTTTTGCTTCGGTTTTGTTTGTAATGAAAGGGTGGTGGTGCATTCGCCCCAATCAGGCCAATATTCTTCTCTCATATTTCTAATGTAATCAATTAAGTTTCGCTTTTCTTCAATAAGATTTTTTAAATCAGGATTTACTGGAAGATAATAAAATTGACAAAGTGTTGCAAAAGTTGTTGCATCAACCTAAATATATATTTTTGGTTTTTAAGTCTCATAATAAAGCATTACATACAGTAGTTGGCGAATTACCCATCAAATACTTTTTGTCATCTAAAAATATTGAAAGCGCAGTTAACCATTTTTTTCCAACTGTTTCAACTTCATACGGTGTATCTCTTCCAATTCCAAACGCATCACATTTCTTTTTAAGCTGTAATAACGAAAAATTCATAGAAATCCAGTACTTAAAAAAAAAAGATTACTGCTCTTTTACGTTGTCCCATCACAACATTTTTGAACCAAAATTTTTTGAAACCAGTAAAATGGGCCATTATTCCATCATTGGTTGCCAAATAATTGTTATTAATTGCACGGTAATAAAAATTTACCCACAAAATTGCATTTTCAACCAAGCAATGATATGCTTGCATATCGGCCCATTCTTTTTCACTTAAATGATTATCCATTTGAACATTAAAAGTTTTGGTTAAATCTGTAATAATGTGATTTGTATCAGCATACTGTCGGCCATTAAGTTCCACAAATGGAATTTGTCCTTTATGAGAAACATGAGAAAATTCGTTGCTGACATTCTAGAAATACATAAAAATTACAAAAAAACAGTTATTTAAATTTAATTTTATATTTACACGATATGGAATATTTGCCATTCTGAGCCATGTTTCAAGTTTCAAGCAATACGGTGAAACAGATGGAATTGCTCCAGCTCGTGGAATTTGAACCAAATATACCACATCTTTTTCCCAATCTTTTACCAGTGGCGGCATGTAAACACCTGATTTACGACTTGATGAGCTTAAACGACCGTTCATGGCTAAGTTTTTTTCTCTTCAAAAAATAACTATTAAACTCAAAAATAATCTACACGATGATGTTGTCAAGACAATAAAACAAAAACAGATACTGAGCAACGGACATGGAAACAAAAAAACAAGAGCCAAAAAAATTCTTCCAAGTTCCAAGGAAAAAAAAGAGCTTTGAAAAATAAATGATTGCAACTTTACTACATTTACACTGTTTTTGTCTTCAAGTTTTTTCAACTATTTCTTTCTTATATTCCTGTTTTCAAGCGAACATTTTTTTTGTAAACAAAAAGAATTGCACACGTGAAAAACGACTGATGCTTCTCTCAGTTGAGGTGAAGAAAGAGAAATCCCGAAAATCTTGAAGTAAACATTGAAACACACTCTCCACTTTTTTTTTTACTCTTTTCAGCTGCTCATTTGTTATTATTATTTTAGTATTTGTTTTAAAATTAATTATTATTGAGTGAAAAAAACACATTGGGGTAAAAAGATACGGTTCAAAAAAGCTTTTTATCAAAATAATTAACAATTGTTTCAAACAAGAAAAAAAATTTCGAACAAAAAAAAACAACAACGAAAGAAACAAAGCAAATGTTCTCTCACTCGAAAATGAGAGAGAGAAAGCTTCCTTCAACGAAAAAAAAAACAAGTGTGAGAGAGTTCAAAATTAATTCGAGGCAAGGTTGAATTCATTTTATTTTTCACTGACATTCAACTTTCTCTTTGCTTTATTCAAGGTTTTTGCTTTGTTACAGAAGGTTTAACTTTTCAATTTTTTATTATCATCATGGCTACTACTATCCAAGAATGTTCAAGCGTAGCTGGAGCTGAACGTCGTCAAAAACGTAAAGATCGAATCCTCAGTATTGCAAGTACTCGACTTGAAAAAATTCTTCCTGGTACAAGTATGTTTTGCTATTTTTCTTTTTAGCTTTCTCTCATATATTTTTATTGATTTTAGATACTCATAATTTATCAGATCATTTGTATTACACGGCACGAGATATTCATATTAATTCATCACTTCCAGTCGATGTTACTCAAGAAGATAGCAATATGGAACAATCACTTCCAGTCGATGTTACTCAAGAAGATAGTAATATGGAACAATCGCTTCCAATCGATGTTACTCAAGAAGATAGTAATATGGAACAATCGCTTCCACTGGATGCTACTCAAGAAGAAAGTAATATGGAACAAACCTTGAATACTACCGGAGAAATTGATTTTGTTGAACCTTCTTATATGGATTTGATTGATCTTAACCGTGTACAAGCTTGCGTTATTGCTGGTAAGTATTTCCGAATTGTTAATTTACTTAACCTATTTTTTATAGGAGTTATTTTGCGTTTATTAACCTTCTTCCATGTTATTCATTCTGTCTCACCTTTTTGGATTCCTCTCTCACTTTCATATCATGCTTATCTTTTAACTGAGGTTGTTTTCTTTTAACTTGTTTTCATTCTTATGCATCTTTCATTTGTAGGTTGAAAAGAAGTTTCCCAAGCATGGATATATTGTAAATTTTCTTCTTGCTGGTGGAATGAATGAAAAGCTTGTTCGTTATCTTGGCTTGATCATTGATACTCTTTGGAGTTTTGCAATTGATACTATGATTATGGCTCTTGGATTCTTTGCTCTCTCTCTTTTACTCTGTCTTTATAAATTTTAATCTTGTCATCTTGTTTGTGTTGTTGAGACTAACTGATAGCAAGCGTAAGCTTGTTGCTCCTGAATTATTAATAAAGCTATTTATATTGTAATTTATTGTCAAGATTGAGAGACATTTACATCAAAAGAATTTACTGGAATTACGAAAACATACGAAAAACAGAAATAAACAATTCATATATTAAATAAAAAATTTAGTAACAATAATATTATAATAAACATTTAATTTTAAGCATTAAGTTTGAAATTACGTCCAAGGAAACGCTTTTTACCGAATAAAAGCCAATATTCTTGAGGATCATCAGATGTTTTGTAGACAATATTCAAGAATCGTTCAATACAATCTTGTTCCAATTGCATTAAATATGATCGAAGAAAGACTGCAAAAATTAAGCATTTAGATTTGAAATTTGAATGATATAAAAAAACTTACGTTCTTCTCTTGCATTCGCAGGACGGCCATACAATTCATTGAATGGAAATCCGGCATCACCAGGAATTGGGAAAGTTTTTTGATCAACAAGACGACGCAATTTCTTTCGAGCACTTGAAGCATTTTTGACCTGAAATGTCATGTTATGACTACGATTTATAAATGTGAGTTAAAACTTACATGTTCACATTGCTTACAACATTCAGTGATGAATAAAAACAAATAAATCAGAGTTCGATCGGCATCACCTTTAGTTAAATAAGTTTCAACAAACATAGCACGAGTGTAAAAAGTGAATGCTTCATCAATGATATCTTTGACTGAAAAATATTAAACTTATACACGTGAATGAAAAACAACAAAAACATACGATAATTTGAAGTATCATAATGATTCTTGAATGGTAGACACATCATTCGAGCAATGGAAGGATAATCATCTTTGTTGAAAGAAGAGTGATAACGACAATCATAACGAAAGACCATACTAAAATGTAAATAATAGAATAATACGATAACTTTAAAAATCAGTACGCGATAAAAAGAAATAATAAGTAGCAAATTAATCGTTTTTTGTTGGAATAACAACTCGCTCTCCTCCATCTTTGTCAATCACATGTTTTAAGTTAAAAATTTGTTGATAATAACCCATTTTTTCGAACACAGAACTGCTTTTATCAAGTTTGTTAGATACATGCAAATTTTTTGGAAAGTGATACTTATTGATTGATTATTGCTTTTTTAATTTTCTTTTCATCTTTATTCAAATTTTACAAAAAAACAAAAAAAAAATTTTTAAAGCATTTTTTATATCGTATATTATGATTGTATTTTTCTGAGCATGTCATGTTTTGTGAAAATATGAATAACATTAACATTTCATAGAAATTGATATTTACGTCATCGATGTGTGGCACTTCTACCTCTGCCTGCAGGTGTTGTTTGCCGACGCTCAAATAATTCATTTGAAGTATCTGTTGAAAAAAGGAAAACATGTTATTCTTGATAAAATATTTAAATTTAAATAAGAAAATTTTTTTACTTTGATTTGGCTCAGCAGGAAAGATTTTTGGAAAAGTTTTTCTTAACGGTGTTGTAAAAATAACCATTACAATTACATTAATTGTAGAATGGCAAGCCATAATTTGAAAAACCAATGAAGTATAATCTTTAATAGAAAAAATTAAAAAAAATATTAGTTTAACAAAATATTTGTTTTTTTTACCTGCAGGATTGTCTCGAACAATCCATATCCGAAAACTTATCCATATAATGGGTACAAGAATGGCATTCCATGGAATGATTAGCTGTGCAATTAAGCCGATCGTCATTACTTTAAACTTTAAATATTCTGCAGAATTTCTGGATGCTCGGTTTCTTAGCAGTAAAAGAATTGCCAAACCACAGCAGAGAATTACAGCTGTCGAACAAATTATTCCCATAAAAGCTGTTAAACCAATGAAAAGATAAACGGATGTTGTTGGAATTAAAATTGAACAAGTATGATTGCGAATGTAAGCTTGTGATAATGGAGCTTTCTGAAAAATGCTTATACTGATGTCTTAAAAATGACATTAAAGTAACATACGTTTGTGACATAATTTAACATTTGTGTCTCTTCTGGCACTAACAACAAATAAAGAATACACATTGGAAGAGAATAACCAAATTGCAGAAGAATTCCATAAATGACTCCTCTCGTTGATTTTAAAATTGATTTAGTACCAAGAATTTTTGACATGTGATACAAAATAGCAATAACAAGGGATAAACCATACATTCCAAAAAGTTCCATGTAAATTGCCTAAAAGGTACTGTTGTTTTAGGGAACGGGTGATACAACTTACAAATTGTACATTAACCCCAAAGAATCGACCAGATGATGCTGGCCATCCCAAAGTACATGTGCCAGCCATCGGTAAAAGTGGGAATGGCATAAAAACTAGGGCCAGATGCAAATCCATTAAGAATCCACATATCTGTAATATTACAGTATACATCAATAAAACTCAGATTTAGAAACTCACTAAAATATTTAATAGATGCCATTTATATGACCCAATTGCGGAAAAGGGACAATTTATGATAAACAAGAATCCAATAAAATTAAAAATTCCAGCAATTATTGAAATAATTACGTAACCTTGTTTTGCTTTTTCGACATGTTCATCCAAAATATTTAAATTTAGGGCCAAATCATTCCCAGTTGCCATTTTGTTTTCTCTCAGTGTTTGAGAAAAAAATGTAAAAATTTGGTTGGGAGGCAACTTATTTAATATAAATTTTATAACCTTTTACGATTTTGCTTTTTTCTTTCTCAAACAGGTGAGATTTTTTTTTCTAAGAATTTAATTTTAGCCTATTAACATGAAAAACAAATGACTTATTTGTAATTATATGGTAACATATCTGTAGTAGTAGTAAACAAGCAATTACTTTTGAATTGTTAAATAAGATACATTCAGATTAAACATCGTTAAAGAATGTAATTTACTTTAATGTGATTATTTTATAATTTGACAAAAATTTAATAATAATTATTATTTTTTCGTGGTGTGTTAAAATCTATTAATATTCATCTCGACCAAATATTTACAGTATTTGTTTTTCGATGGTAAATGGGTATTCAAATTAAATATGCATGTGCACGTTTTTTAATTTCTGCAAAATAAACTTTAACCTTTTGCAAATGTTTTACGTCAATGATTGAATTTGTATTTTATTGAGAATAAAAAACAAGGTTTTAGCCAACAATATTTTGTACTTAAAAATGGTTGGTTGTGGTAAAATTAGAAAAAAGTAGTTTTAAAAGCTTTTAAGCTAAATAAGCTATTTAATATAAAAAAAGACAAACATTTTACAATAAAGTTTTAAGAAAACAGTTTTTTTAAAGTTTTAGTAAATACAAGGATAAATGAGATCATTATTTAAGGATAAAGAAAAGGAAAAGTTTGTTTGAGAATAAAGGAAATACAGGCTTATTTATGTTAGCAACTAAGGCACAAAAAAAACTTTTTACACCGGAAAAAAATTACAAATACGAAAAAAAGATTTTGTGAAAAAGTTAGAAGAAATATAAACTTATTATATCAAATGTAACAAAAAAAATAATAATAAATAATAAAAAGTCAATCCAATAAGAACAAACAATGTATAATGAATTGAAATCTTTGGCAAATATACTCGTAACTGAATAAAACGCCGGTTTTAATTAAGAAAAAAAACATGACTTATTAAAAGTTATTATATAAAAAATAAAGATCAAAGACAAAAAAGAAAAAAGATTGAAAGCCGGCAAAAAGACATGACGTAAAAGATTGAGAATAGAAATTTTGGAATTCTGGGCATTTTTTGTGTTTTATATTAAAGAGATTGAGAGTAAGAAAAAGGTATGAAAAAAGATGAGAAAAATCTTTCGAAATTGGAATATTTTTTTTAATGTATCGTTGTTGCAGTTGAATTTGAAGGTGTTGCTAATTCATCTGAAAGAAGTCGTAATCTGTTCGTCAACGCTTTAGAATGACTATATCGTGCAATGGAACGTAACTGATTATCTTTAGGATATTTTCGAAGATGCTCCAATTCTTTTCGGCGATGCCTTCTTCTTCTTTCTTCACGATTCATTCGTCGCTTTTTACGTTCCATAAAACTTGAAAGCTCAGCAGCAGTATGATTTCGAAGTTCTTGCATTGATTGCATTTTTTCTAAAATAAATCTAATTTTTCAATTTTTCTCTTTTTTTAGAAAAAATAGTCCAAAGAACAAACCTTCACTGGTGTCGTTAATCATCATGGATTGGCTTTTCTCATTTTTATTTGCTTGTTGTTGTTGTTGATGTTTTTGATGACTTGACGAAGGTTTACCACTTTGTCGTGTTTTGAATCTTCGACTTACCGAATCATAAAAAGATTCAAGTAATTCACTATCAACATTTCGAATACCAATAAGGGAAGGCTGTGGCTCCTTTTTCTTTTTAGTAATCTCCTGCCAACTGTTTGTCATTTTTTCAAGCCAATTAAATCCATCATCATCAAATCCATTTGTTGGTTTTGGAGGTGTTTCAGATATTTGTGGTTTAACCCAAAAATCTTTATCTAACTCTTTCAACAAGAATTGTGCTCCCATATCATGATGTGCAACATGTCGTCCACGACGTGGAATTCCGGAATGCTTTAAAGCCATATACCATTGCTTTTCTGAATTACCGTATGCACATGAAGAATATGTATTATAATAATTTTCGAGAACTTCTTCCTTAAATACACATTCAGTTGTGTAATTTTCAAGCGGCTAAAATTTGTTTAAATTATTTTGCATCTATGACAGATAATAAATGTACCGTAGAATATAATTCTCCTCTTCGATCCATGCATAAAAATTCTTTTGTTTCAAGTCCTCGAATGCTTATCAATCCAATTGCAATTGAATAAAATTCTAACAGCGCTGAAAAAGAAAACAGTTGAGTTTTAAAAATTGTTTATTCTGAGAAAGTCATGCGTTTAATCATTTTTAAACAATTGCTGATTATAATATATTCTGTGACGCAAAATCTACGACATCAAAGAATCAAATCTGTTTTGTGCCACTTCCTCTTTTATTGAATTAGTTGCCAATTGGATGACAACTTGTGGAAGAAGGAAAAGACTACACATCGGAAAAAAAAGAGAGAGAGATAAATGACCCTCCAATATCAGTTGGAGTAAACTATTATGTACTCGTTTTTCTCTTGTTGTTGATCACATCCATTGTTAATAGTGTGCAATTGTTTATTCCCCCGTCAAAAAAAAAACTATATGTTTCCGCTTTTTTTCTTTTTATGGAAGAAAAAAATTTCCAAAATAGTTTTGAAAAAAAATATACATAGAGTACAGTAGTAATTTGATCCTTTTCAAAATTTTTGTGTTTTTAAAAACTTTAAAACATAATAATTTTTTTGCATCCCTCAACCACCCTCAAAATTTAATGACACAAAAAAAAGTAGCAGGCAAAAGCAACTTATTTTGAATAAATAACAACTGTTAAGCTGTCAAAAATCTCAAAGTTTAAAAAACGGCAACAATACGATGAAATTTGTTTTACAATTCACCGCAAAGATCAAAGCTTTTTTTTGAAGCAAGGGAAAAAAAGATGGAAAAGTTTTCGATGACATTTGGTAACGTGAAATAAAATATATAAAAAAAATCATGGAAATCTGACTAGTAAGTCAGCTGATAAATCATTTCTTTTATGTTTAATCTCATCATTTTGTTGAATAATAAATATATTTAAAACTATGCAGATGTTTTTTTTTAAAAAAAGATTAACTTTCATCTTTGACAGAAAAAGAAACGTGTTTCAAACAAAAATTGGGATAAAGAAAAGAGAAATTAAATAAATAAACGCAACAAACCATATCGACTTTCAACATTTCGAGTTCCTCGAATTTTATATGGATCTAACCAATTCTCTTCTTCATTTGGCGGAGGAGATTCAGTTGACATTTCAAACCAAATCCCAGCTCGACAATAAAGTCCACCAATTTTATGTGGATTTGAAAGAACACTTGGTCTAAAAATAAATAGAACAAAGATTAATAAAAGCTAATAAAAATTGTTGTAATTTCAAAGCTTACTTCAATCGTGGTACTGATAATGGTCTAAGAAGGAATTCGTCTGACCACTTTGGAAGTTTTAAACGATTTTTATTTTGTATTGCTAGGGTGCAACGATTTATTACAGCAAGGCCTCGAGTTGTGAAGGGCGACGGAGGCTTTGTTCGATGTTTGTGATGATGATGATGGTGATGATGATGTGTCGGCGAATCAGAAATAGGGGTTGGAAAATTATCAGGAAAATGATTTTGTGTTGAAATTGTATCAGTATCCGTTGTGTTAATATTTGTTGAAATATCTTGATATGATATTGGTGCTGTTGTTGATGATGATGATGATGTTGATGACACCGATACCGCCGAAGATGATTTGACAAAGCTTTCGAAAATACCACCGCCGCCAATCGTAACTATGCAAAATATGAATAAAGCCCTCCTCATGTGCTAATTTCATTCAACGGCGCACGTCGCTGCTTTATTACTAAATGCGGCGATCGCCGTTGTTCGACGTCGTGCGCCGTAATGGCGGTGCATAAGCAATAAACCAGCAAATACAAGATAAAATAAGAATGAATTCAATGATGCTGCAAACAAAAACAATGTAATTGGGTATTATTTCTTTTCTTAAATTATCAAAAACAATAATAATAATTTGAAACGGAAATACAAAATAAGCCTTATTTGAAAGTGTAGGAGAAATGACAAAAAAAGAAATTGTTTTAAAACAAAATACTGTAATAATCAATGAGAAAATGAAAACAAAAGAACGCGGAACTTTGTAAACATTAAAGGAATTTAGTAAAAAAAAAGTTAAGTACTGAAAAAAAGAGTGGATTTTGATCGAGAATGTTGCAGAATTACAATATTCAAAAGTGTGAGGAAAGCTATTTGCGCATCACTCAGACAAAACAATAAAAAAAAGGAGAGAACAAAAAATTCATTTTGTGGCTTTTAAAAAATGTGAAAATTGATACCCAACTTGATTCATGACACAACAACAAAAAAGAGGCTTTTTTCTATATTTATAGTGGGCGAGGAGGTTCAAAGATAGGCCATTGTTCTTTATATAAACTAATGTTTGAAAGCAGAACAAACCAAAGGAAATTTGGTGTTTTTGCATTGTCTGGGGGTTAATTTTGTTTTATTTGAATACAAGTTTATCTCTTAAAATTCTTCTAAACTACTACAATTGCAATAAAAAAAAGAGTTCATTTGTTTGGTATACAGGCAAAGAAATGCAGTGTCACTTAAAGAGAAGAAGAAAAAAGAAGAACGAAGAAGAAGATGATGATGAAGAAAAGAATGCTAACTCTTGAAAAATTAATGGAGATGAACAAACTATCTCCCAAAAAAAATCTTTTTTTTAATGACGTAAAAACAACGGAGGCTTCTTCTTCTTCATCATCATCGCGGCAAAATCTGCTTTGTTGTTTCATCGTTTACCCCCAGATTCCATCTTTTTAATTCATTCTTATTTTTTGTAAAAGAAAAGGTTTTTTGTGCAAAAAGAGAAGAAATGATTAAACAAATAATAGCTAATAATGCTGATATGTTTGATTAAACCTCTTTTTCAAAAAAAAAGTGAACACTGTAGGAATCGAAAATGAATGAAAAAAAGAAGAAAGCAAAAAAGGGAAAAGAAAATTTCCAAAACGAAGGGGTCACACAAAAAAAAAGAAAAAGTCACTCATTTCCTCACGTAACTTAACTATCAGATAGGTTTATTACCAATCGCAAAAAATAAAATAAAAGAAACACAACAACAATCTTAAACGTGCCATTAACGCGTTATGTTGCGAAAAGAAAACCAGAAAAAAAAATGTTTAAAAGAACGCATCAGCAAACTTTTTTTATCGCGCTCTTTCTTGTCACTAGGGTCGTTGTTTTATTTCTTTCTTTTTTTGAGTAAAAAATGAAGAAAAAAACCAAATCCATACTCGGGGTGGAACATGACAAAGACAAAAGATTGGGGAGGAAAGCCCCAAAAAAGCCCTCCCGCGCTCTAAAAAAACTGTTGAATACTGGGAGTTTTTCCTTCATCTTTTTTTCGCTTCCAAAATTTTATATTTATTGCGCTTCTTTCTTTAGTTTGTCTTTTCTTAAGACAAAAAAGAGAGATATATACAAAACGCCAGTTAGGATCAGTTAGTTAAAAAGGATCGCCATATTTTTTTCTCTCTCCCTCACATTTAATGTGATTCTTAATGGGTCGTTTTTTCTTGTCTTTTTTTTCTGTTTTTACCTCTTTTTTGCCAACATTGTTATATTTTGTTATGACAAAGAAACAAAAAGAAGAAAAAAAATAAGCATAAAATAATTTTAAAAAGGTACGGTAAATGGAGGAAAAGAAATTCAAAAACAGCCAAAAAAATATTTGAAACAATGGACAATAAAGCGTCATTTTTTGAGTTATAAACCTTTGAACATAGATCTTTAATTGTTTTAATGACTTTTAAGTGTTTTACGATTAATAGTTTTGAAAGAAAAAGAAGATTGAACAAAACACGAAAAAAATTCGCGCAACGTGTGCATTGAAAATTTAATCCCATTTTTTTGAATATGCAGCTGTTGCAGCAGCAATAAGAGAAAGATATAATCACTTTTACAAATAAATTTAAAATGACCGCAGGCAAAAACATGTGTAATTGATAATAAATGATGTTAAAAAAAGATAAGAAGACATTACAAGAAGAATGAGAAAGAAATAACACAAAACATTATTCAAAACAATAAATGTGCGCGGTTTTTTATTACGATGATCGAGATTTTTGCCTCAGGGAAGGGCAGACAACAACAACAACCGGTAAAAGTGTATTAGCACAAAGTGATGTCCCAATTGGCCAAAAGCAATCGTTATTGTTGCTCCTCTCTCTCTTCTTGTCCTTTATTTTTTGATCACCTTTTTTTGTCTTATTTTTCCTTGAAAAAAAGTACCTTTTGTCCTTTATCTCTTTCTCCTTCTTCTTTTTTAATGTTCTGCATTGGCCAGTAAGTAAAAAGTCAGTTAGTCTCAACTTTAAGCCCTTTAGGCAGGTGATCAATTTTACTCAAAGTCTATAAGGGAGACAAGCATCAACAAAAAAAGTTTTTTAACTTTTGCTGGCACTTGTGTTGATCTTCCTTTTTCTTTCCTCTGTTCATCGTATATTTTTTTTCTGGTACCTTATTTTTCAAGCAATCACTAAACAACGCAGCAGTACTTCTCAAATGACATAGTTAATTATTTTTTTTCACTTATATATTTTGTTCGAGCAAATTTGATAAAAACTTTTATGTGCGAAAATGACATGAAAAGAAAAGGCTTCAAAATTTATGATCCAGGAAGTAGATAAACCTTATAAATTACAACAAATAAACATAATTAACAAAAAATTGCAACATTTGAAATAAGAAGAATGTCAAAAAAGGTAAAAGGAAAACGTGGAAAATTTCCGGAGGAAATGAATAAATGATTTCATTTCGGAAGGGCATGACTGTATACAGATGTATCAGAGAGAGAGAGAAAAAAATGAGGAATCGGGTTGCCATAAATCGTTGACGCATGTTTCAAAAAAAGCAACAAAAAATGATTCGAAAAGTTTTTTTAAATAGCAATTACAATGCACATGTTCAAGATGGAATCAAAATCAAAAAAATAAAGGTTTTTAGAGTCTTTGATCGTTAGATGCAACTTTAACGTCGCTTTTTTTTTCAAAAGCTTTCACCTCAATTTTTTTTGCTGTTACCGAAACTTGAAAGAGGCAACAGCTTGAAGGTTTAAAAAATAATATTGAATTGGCATTATAACCACCACCACTCTTCAAAATCATCATCATCAATCAAATATTGTTTTTAAAATCTTTTACGTTTCTTTTTGTGATTTTATTTTATATGCAGACAAAGGTGTGTAAGTATATTATTATTATTTTATTCTTCATTTTTCATGATCTCGATCCTTGGAGATGTGTGACAGTATATTGTTGGCACTGAACGAAACTTAAAAAGCAAAAACGATAGTTCAAAATATAACGAAAAAGAAGAAGAATAAAAAAAAAGAAATGAGGGGATATAAATGAGTGATGACTTTTTGACGTCAAGGGCAAAAAAAAAGTTTTTGGAGAATAAAAAAAATAAATTCGTCCAGAATTTTTTTTAATTTTGACTGATTACTTTGATCTAATAGACAATTGTTAGTTAAAAATGATTTATGGAAATTGAAGGAAAAGTAAGAAAAAAAGTAAAAAAGTGGCACCTTTTAAACAGTAAAAAAAATTAATAGAGTGAATGAAAAAAAAAACCGTTTATTCGGAGGCGACGTTTTGAAAAGAGATAAGAACCCAAAACTTCTTCTTCTTCTCTTGTCCCCGCCGTATTTACGTTGGGTTTTTTTTATATACACGTTGTTTGCAGTATTTTTTCGGGGCGATAATAAGCCTTCTCCTTTTCATGACAAGTAGCAAAAAAAGGTGAGATATTATCGCTTTTTGAAAAAGGTTAACACCAAAATCGGCAACCCCGATGCAAGGCTACGATAGTGTACTTTCTTCTTTCCTTCACTCAATTTCATCTTTTTTTGTTGTTGTATAAGGACTTCTTCCTGTTGGTGGTGGTGGTAATAATCAAAACGTTATTTTAATCAAAAAACTGAGGTTAAGAACGAAAGCGGAACAATAAACAAAAAAAGGACAAATGGAAGTGGAAAAACCTCAGAAAAAAGAATCATTTAAAATTGCGTTGGTTTAAAAAGATTTATAAATTTGCAATTGATTGTGTGCTTTTTTTCTTTTTAAACTTTTAAAGTATAATTTAATTTGCATGGATCTTTCCTTTGAAAAAAGTAGAAGAACCTTTGACCATCTTTGATTATTTTTTCTGCTTGCTTATGTCCCTTGTGAAATTTCTTGCAATGCTTTTACTATAACAAAACATTTGAACAATAGAAAAAAAGAAAAAAAATGAAAACTACATAGACATCACAAGAGCGCCTATTTCATTTTCTTCTGGTTCTTCATCTTCATCTTCTTTATTTTTTGTTGTTGTTTGGTCCTGAAATGAGGTGGTGGTAGTTTCTGCAATGCTTCTTCTTCTTCCACCAAGAAGCGCCTTTCTAACGGCATTCACCAACCAAAAAAAACTCCATGCTGTTGTTTAAAAGGGGACATTTTATGTTTTTTTTCACTTTCACTTGGTATGTCACGCCGAGGCGCCAAAAGAGCCTTCTCAATTATTCCTTCCAGCATTTTTCTGTTTAGAAAGAACCATCATTTGAAGCATTTTTATGTGAAATTTTTTCGGCCATTTTATAAAGAACAAAAAGTATTTACTTCAATATTACAGGTAAGAAACCATCGTATTTCTTTCCAAAAACCTTTTCTATAAGCGTTTTTAAAAGTTTAAAAAGATAAAAGAGATCTATTTGATCTTAAAGTGATAGTAAAATCTATTTTTGTAAATACTTTTTTATACTTTGAAATGCTTTTATAAATTCATTATTATTCCTCTATGCTTCACTGCTTTACCCCAGACCAATTCACTTAAGCTTTTTTTGTTTTAAATTTTTTTCTATTTTTGCTTTTTACCAAATTTCAATAGAAAAAGAAAAACTAACTGCCCCTGCTTTATTTTGTAGCTGGGACCTTTCTCTTCAACGACATGTAAGCCATTGTTTGGATAGAAAAAAGATGTTACTTAATGGATTATGGATTTCACCTGTAATATTTATTACTATTTTATTCAAATTTTCAATATCAAAAAATTTATCTTTAAATACAATATTATCTACTACACCACCTTCAAATATTGTTAATAATAATAATAATTCAAGTGATAACTTTTTGATAGAAGAAATAGATAATGAAAAATTCGGTAAACTGAAAGAATTATCTGAAACATCAAATAGTTGGGGAACAAAAGCATTAGAGCGTGAATTACCAACCGTTGAAGCAATTGATGATATGCAAGAGCGACAAATGGCATTAAAAGGTAAAGTTCGGCAATCGATTATTGAAGAAAATTATTATTCACAACGTTAGTGTTAAAGACAGAAAAAAAGAGATTGATTTGAGCAATAAAATTTAGAAAACTCTACAGAAGATGATGAAGATTTTAATTATGAAGACTTGAATGCATTTGATGAAGTAACACCTCATAAGCGATTAGTCGCAGATATCTTAGATCCAGAATATTATGAAAAAACCGTGCATCCAAGAAAACAATTTCGTTTACCAACAAGGGTAAACATAAGTATGAGTTTGTATCAAATTCTTGAAGTTGTAAGTCATTCCCTGGGGTTACTGTATGATTTCATAAAGGCATAATTTCAGAATGAAAGACTACAAAGCTTAACAGCAAATGTTTGGATGGTTCAGGTTAGTCCCGGAAAACATTTTTAATCAATAAACAATCGTAAATTTAGGATTGGTATGATGAATTTGCTGATTGGAATCCACTTGAATATGGTATGATAAATAAAACAATTATGCCATACGAAGATATCTTTATTCCTGATACATATCTATATAATAGTGAAAATCTCGAACAAAAACGTACTGAAGCAATGATGAATGTAATTTTAACAACCGGATATTGGAGGAATGACAGTAGGGGCGCGGCAGTTCAAGTAAACAAAAAATTATTACAGTATAAAAAATACAGTAAAATTTTTAGCTTATGTTTCCCGCAATTTACACATTAAGTTGTAAATTAAATGTTAAACATTTTCCCTATGATCAACAAGTAAGTATTGATCCTTAAAAAATTTGTTAAACAATTCTTTGTAAATAAATTTAGAATTGTTCATTCATTATTTCGTCATGGACTCGTGATAAAAGTACAATAGATTATCACCCTAAAATTGATTATGTAAATATGCAAAATTTTGCTCAAAATGAAGAATGGGAAGTAATTAGTTTTAATTTTGTAAGGAGGGAAGAATTTTATAAATGTTGTCCAGAACCATGGGTAATGGTTTATGCGCATCTTGTTATTCGAAGAAAGCCATTATACTATATTATTAATTTGGTAATTCCAACATCAATTATTACAATTGTTGCGGTTACGGGTTTCTTTACACCATCATCGTCGTCATCTGAAAGAGATGAAAAATTGTATTTAGGTATAGTTCAATTCTTGCATTTCTTTCTTTACTTTAATTATTTTCAGGTATTAATACATTGTTAACACTTCTCATTATGATGTTAATGATATGCAGTTCAATGCCAAGCACTTCAAATTATGTTCCTTTAATGGGTAAAAAATAACACTGCCATGGAATACAGTACCTTTCAAAAAAAACACATTTTTAGGGTGGTATTATATGGGCATAATTTGTGCAATCGTATTCGGAACTCTTTTAGCAACATTAGTTTTATTTATTCATGGACAAAAAACACATTTAAAACCAATTCCAACATGGATTAGAAAATTGATAAATAATAAAATTATTTCAATTATAATTCTTGAGCCTCCATTAGCTTTAACAGATATCTGGACGGAATACGGTTTTGTCAGTGAAACTCGAGTACCTCCAGAAACGATTGAAGAAGAAGTTATGCAAGAAATCAATAAAAATGTAAGATTTCAAAAAAGGAGGATTTGAATTTTTTAATCTCTTTTTTTGTATAGATTGTACGACCAACAACAATATTTCCTTCAATTTCTTCACATGTAAGTAACGGAAGCAACTATAGCTATGAAAGAAAGCTTGCTTCCTTGACAAAACAATATGATCAAAGAATGCGAGTTCGGGAAAGAAAAGAGCGACAAAGAAGAGAAACACTTCAAAGTGCTGCAGAATTTCTTTCAACTGGTGGACAACAACAAAACAATGCCAGGAGTGTTAAAAAGCAAAAACTTATGCGAAGGTAATAATAATCCTTGCTTTTGATATTATTATTTAAAATTACAAATACTTGTGTCAATATTATATAACAACTTCTTTTTTAGATGTGCATTAGAATGGGAATATCTTGCTAATCTTATTGATCGGGTTCTTCTGTTTATATTTTGTTTAATAACTTTTGGATTTTTTGCCCTTTTAGCATTTTTTGACCAAATGTTTGATGTTTCTTTAGAGCCGCATCAAGTTTAAAAAAGATATGTTTTTTCTTGGGTAAAAGAAAATAAAAAATTGAACTTTTTATATTTATTTTTTATTATCTTGGCAGTATTTTGTATTTGTTCAAAAGGTATAAAATTCAATGAAAAGATGAAAAATGAGGAGATATTTACTTCCGACGTCCGTTGTATTGTTGTGCAAAGTTATTGTTGTTGCCGTTAGAATCTTAAAAAAATATGTATTTTGATGCATTCTTTTAAAAAAAAACTATGTTACGTACTTGTACCGGTACCACCTGTACCAGTGTTAGAGCCAGCTCCATTTCCGCTTGTAACGCCACCTGGATATTGAGGTTCACCACCAATGCTTTGGAAGAATGGTGCATTTAACGCTTGCGTGTCTTTGATACGTTGAGGATCCGTGTATTGGTCACCGCGGTAGTCCGGTAAATAACCTGGCTCCGACGAGTTCGTGCTTCCTGTTCTGCCAGCTGAGCCTTGACCTTGTTGTCCTTGTCCTTGTTGGGCATATGAATTGGTTCCCATTTGTTGGTATTGTGGATTTTGTCCATATTGGGATTGTTGGGATCCATATTGTGGTTGTTGTTGGCCATTTTGATATCCATATTGTGATTGTTGTGGGGGATTGTATTGGTTGGTGTTGCCATAGCCGCTGCCAGAGTTCTGATACTGCGTTCCGAAACCCCCTTGCATTTGTTGTTGCTGTTGTTGAGGATAATCTTGTTGTTGATAGGAGTTGCCAGAATATTGGTTTTGGGCTTGACCATATTGTCCGTTGTTAACGGCGCCGTAACCGCCCTGAGAGCTCTGATCGTATTGATAGTTGTTTTGTCCGCATGTTGTACATCCAACCGGTTGTTGTTGTTGTTGTTGCATCTGCTGTTGTTGGCACGGATTGCATGTCTTCAAGATACAATTATATATTATTTTACAACACAATATCCTTATCTTACCCCTGATGCGTATTGAGCCTCGCAGGAACATGCCAGCAACAAACAACCGATCGCAAAAACTCTAAAATCATCACTGATCTTTATTTTCAAGTTTCTTTTGAAATTTATATTAAAAAGAACTTACCGAAAGAATCCCATATTCTTTCTTTTCTTTTAACACAGCGGATACGTGTACAGCTGATGTCTCTCTCTCTTACTCTCTTTTTCTCGTATAAGCAAGTTGAGATCAAAAAAAGCCAATTTTTATATACAAAATAGAAGCCAAAATTTAAGTAAACAAAACTGTTTGTAATAGTGTAGATTTTTTCTAAGAAAATTAAGTCCCGCCTTTTTTACCAGGAGTAACTTTCTTTTTTTTATTTAAAGAATAACAGTTTTTTTATGCTGCTTTTGTTGTTGATCTCCTGTTTGCAAAGGCGGAAGAAGGAACACAACTCTTTCAAATTTTTTCATTGCTCAAAAGGCTTAAAGATGGAACCTATTTCTTCCTTGAATTTAAAACTTAACGCTTTTCTTCTTCTTCTTTTTGACGAATATTTATCTACGGTGTCTTAAATTTGAAAAAAAAAGAAAAAGTCAAAGTCTGTTTGGTATGAGTAAAAAAACTGCAAAAAAATATGCTGAACTCATTTGTATTTGCAAAGCACTTATCTTTATCAAGAAAAAAAGAGTGAGCAATGCTTCTGGTTTTTTTTTCAAAAAAATATTTTAAATTGACCTTTTCTTTTTGATTATTTAAACAACAAAGTTTGACTGGGATAAATTGTTTAAAATATATTTCTTTTTATTCAATAATATACACTAATAATAATAATTATCTTTTTTCACTGCAAAAATTAACACATATTTAAAAATCTTGGCATTTAAAATGAAATTTTTTGAAAATTTACAAAAAGAATTTAGATGACACGCTAAAGTAAACATACAATAAAATATTTTAACAAAAAGAGAGATAACAACAATAGCACATTATTGCAAAAAACTCGTGGGTTTTTTTTGCACACGCATTTTTTAATAACGATTTTAAAAAAATAGAGTAAGAGAGAGAGAGACGACTTTTGAAAGGTTATAGATATAAATGCAATAATTAATAAGGAACCCATTTTAATTAAGAAAAATGAAAGAAAGCACCGTAAGACAAAGAGTAACAATATTTATAATAATAAAAAAATTTTTAATCCCCAGCAGGAACTTTGTGCTTTGACCACCCGTGAAAGATACGCCGAAATCGTTTTGATTCATGAAATTTGAGGGAAAGTACCAATTTTCGTGGCTTATCAGGTTGTTTGTTTTGCATATGACCAATATAAACTTGTGCAGCTTTATATGCCAATTTTCCTTCAACTTCACTTGCTCGAGTACCAATCCAAAGAAAGACAAGTTCACCATTATCAATAATCATGACATCATCATCATCCAAATCATCCTAAATAAAAGAGCCATAAATGAGATTCAGAAACGTAGGTATAAAAGAAAAATTTCGAACCTGACAGAAATCAACAGTCTTTTCAGAAACACTAAAGTATCCCTTTTCATTTGTGCAACGGAATAATCTTGTATAATTCATAAAATCTGCATTTGTTTCATATGGCTTTTTACCACCCAAAGCTTCCCAAAATTCTTCTGATTCTTCACCTTCATTGATGACTTCCATTTTAAAATCACCTTCACGATTAATTAATTCATCAGCAACCTAAAAAAGTCATATATTTAAGCATAAATTTATTGTACTTTTTTTCATACCTCTTTTGCAACTGGATGATAATATGGATCAGATTTATTACCCGTCCAAATATAAACAATTCCATTAATACCTTCATCATCAGCAATAGGAAAAGGTCGACGAAGAATGTAACAAAATCCAGAATTAAGCTGATCAGTTTTACAATCAATTTGAATTGTTCGGGTACAAAGTGATGAACCATTTGCACGCATATGAAATAATTCTGGCCATTTTCCTCCACAATTCATTGTTAAATTTCGACGACCCTTACGAATAACAAATTTTTTATTGAAATGTGAAAGGAATTTATGATTTTCTTGTTGTTGATACATTCGAACAACTTCCAATTTATCCTTGAATAATTCTTCGAATTTCTTTTGCAAACTAAAAGTAAATTGAAGCCATCCCATATTACCAGCATCACGGCCTTGCCAAAAATATACAACACATTTGAAGTCATCAACTTTGTCTTCATTTTTGTCAGTTTTTGGTGTTCGTTCTTCTTCACCTTCACCTTCTCCGGCTTCTTCATCCGAAACTTCACTGTCTTCATTTGGTACTCCATATCGGCAAAGAAAGACGTAACAATCCATCGTATAAAAAGTTCCAAATTCATTGCTCGGAAGTTTAACGAATTTTCTTCCTTGAAGGACGAAGGCTTCAATAACTTCTAAATCGGCATTACAATCCATAATCATTTGATCAGAATCTTCATGGGACATTGGTGGTAAGCGATCCAAAAATAGTGCAACCAAATCAGTTTTCATTTTATCACGTTCAAGAATAACTTTAACATCCGCACCACGTCGTTGTACGGTATCTGCAGTCATGGTAAAATCAAATGGTACAATATCATCCCATCCAACGAATTTTGATCTAAACATGGTTGATTCTTCACCTTCTGTTTCACGTGAAATTTGAGTATATTCTGGACGTTCAAGCATAGCATGAAGTTCCATGACAAGTTTCTAAAAATTTGCATATAAGATTTTGCAAAATCATTACAGTAAAAATTACATGTCCTGCCATTTTTAGCAATCTATTTGCTTTCTTTCCAACCCAAAGAAAAATGTCTGACGTACAATCCAAAATGTAAACACATTTTGTTTGTAACATAGTTTGTTTTAGAACACCATTTTTAAGTTCGACTTGTGGAAGTTCAATAAAACCCATTCCAATTTGAGCAATGTAAAGCTTCTTTCGTTCGGGTTCAAAATCAAGGGGGACATGTTCAACAATTGGTTCTTCAGGTGCATCAGGACTACCATGAAATTCAATCCAAAATTCTTCAGGCACTTTTTTTTGATTACAAGTTTCAATTTCAGATTTACCCTTTCGATCTCTTTTATTCATTCGAACAGCAAATAATCGAATTTTATTTGCAACAGTTATTCGCGATCGAATACCACTCCAAATCCATATTGTTTTTCCACAATCATAAAGAAATACAAAACGAGGATCAAGTGATTCAACATTCACAGGCACAGGTTCCATAAATACCATTGATCCATTTATTGTTGCACGGTATAATCGTTTAACGAAAGCAGTTTTTTCAACCGTAAAGAAACCAGATTGTGTATGAGCACCAGCAACATAAATAATTTCACCACCAAAAAGCTCCAAAAATTCATCTGACTCATCATTCATTTCTTCTCGAATGGTTCTAAACGACATAAAAATAATTATAATCAAAAAAAAGAGCGAAAAAGAAACATACCGGCATGAAGCTCTAAGATAATTTCTAAGATTTACAGCATGAACAGCGGCACACATTCCCTTATCGAGGGTCGTTTTTTCGCCAATCCAATAATAAATTTGATGAGTAAGATTACCACTCAATTCTTTGACAGTTTTTAAGATTAAATAACAATCACCTTCATAAAAATTATCTTGGAAATCTTCGTCAACTAATTGTGGATTGAAATTTTCAATTTCCCAGACCCATAAGCCTTCACATTCTCCAACGCCTTCTTCAAAAAATACAGAGTAATCAAGCTTAGGCTGAGTCTTTTCCATTTTTTCCTATAAAAATGAAAAAATCAAAATTACAAAATACATATATCACGGTGTGTCGAACGCGTCGGTGAGACTTTTTGCCAAAACGACTTTTTCCGTATTAAATTTTAAAACCTAGATTCTGAAGGACTGAAACAATTTAAACGAATTCTGTAAAACCAGAAAAAAAGAGCATCATCTCTTTAGTATGAATGAGCAGGAAGTTGTAAAATTCGGATTCTGAATCCTGCAGGATTCAGAATCCAAGAAATTTTTTTCCTCCAGAATCCATAAAAGTGGTATCACTAGATTCGTCTCGACGAGTAGATTAGGACAAGAGAAAAAAATTTTAGTTTTTGAAGATTCTGAAGCCGTAAACTTCAAAAGAAAAAAATACAGTAGAAATTTTTAAAACACTGAACCATGCTTCAGAATCTTCAAAAACTAAAATTTTTTTCTCTTGTCGTAATCTACTCGTCGAGACGAATCTAGTGATACCACTTTTATGGATTCTGGAGGAAAAAAATTTCTTGGATTCTGAATCCTGAAGGATTCAGAATCCGAATTTTACAACTTCCTGCTCATTCATACTAAAGAGATGATGCTCTTTTTTTCTGGTTTTACAGAATTCGTTTAAATTGTTTCAATCCTTCAGAATCTAGGTTTTAAAATTTAATATGGAAAAAGTCGTTTTGGCAAAAGGTCTCACCGACAGTTTTTGAAGGATTCGACACACCGTGTATATGGATGATTGTCCGAAAATCAGGCAAGCATAGGGGGAGGGGTTGAGACAAATGGTCATGGACTTTGATGTTATCGGCAAGCAAAAGGCTTTGATTTTTAAGCGCAAAAGGGTGAAGGGTTTAAGAAATCACTGTTTTTTTGCAAACGTTATTTCTAGACAAAATAAAAATGAAAAAAAGAGATCGCTTGCTTGCATGTTTTAGCAAAAAAAATGTAAAATAAAAAAGAACTCACTTTCCATGTCATAACGGGCTGAGTTCCGGGCAATTCTTCACTTTGATTCATACTTTTGTCCCGAGCAATTTTAGACATTCCTTGTATGACTTTTGATGCACCGTCTTGATCAGCTTGACATCTCCTTCTTCGAATAAAATCTTTCTTCCTTTGCACCGCATCTTTTGGTGTATTATTACCTGGAACTGAGCTTGCAGACGAATGTGGACTTTGGCCAGCGACTTTCATCTAAAAAGAAAGAAAAAAATCAATTTTGTTCACTTTTTGGTGATCAAAAATGAGGAACCAGTAATGGATTGGCATGACTAAACGTGAATGGTTTTGTCTTTCATAATGCTTTTTGAATAATTTTTTTGGGATAAAGCAATTTCGGATGCCAGACTATAAATTTTCAACTTTCGGACATATACTTTTCGGTTTTCTAATTTTGTATAAAGTTTAAGAAAATTTGACTTTCAATTTAAACACGTATGATTAGCATAATAAACTACAGTACACCCGTTACAATTTTAATATTCTCGTATGATTATTTTTGAAGCCAATGTTCAGACGGATGTAAGATTTCCGATTTGGAATTTTAGGATAAGAATTAAGAGCAGCAAAAAAGAAATTATAAATAAAGTTTTTTACCAGATAATATTCAAATTTACTTCCATTTAAGAAGCAACTGAAAACCTTAAGTTCAGCGCGTTTTTAGCAATTTTTTCATCGCTAACGAATTTCAACTTACTGCAAGTTGCAATCGGCTTGATCGTCTAATGCAAATAATGCGAAGAGGTTGAATTTGATCACCTTGATTTGGTGAAAATAATCTTTGGGATGCTGAAAATTGTTGAACTTGAGGGCTTGTTTGAGGTTCATCTTCTTCTTCCATTTGACGAGGAAATTCAAGTAAATCCTGAATAATGTCATTCTTAAGATCAGCTGACAAAACTAATTAAGACTCGCTTGACTATCATTTAATTTTGATAATGGATCAACAAATTTTGATGCTTCAGATTTGGGATGTAAATTTTTGGTTTCACTTTTTGAAAGAGATTCAATGGAATTTTCATATGCTGCGATATGAAGCGATAAGGTGCTACTGTTTAATTTCTTTTGATCTTTGTCATTCTTCCATCGCTTTTGATTCTCTTTTTCTTTATGACCTTCAAGAGATAGCTGCAAACTTTTTGATTTTTTAGAACTTAAATCACTTGTTGATTTATTCCAAGTTTTTCTTTCTTCTTTGTAACCATTATTTACAGTACCACCTAACATAACAATTGTTTCTGCAATTTTACAAAACTTTTTTTCTTAATGAATTCTTCAAACTTATAAATGATCATAAAAAGCTCCAAGAAGTATAGTAAGCTTTTGAAAAAGCTGAACTTGTAAAATTGAAGTTTTTGTTTTTTACCAGAATATTTACCATTTTTTGATTTGCTAAAAGAATGAACAGATGATGTACATTTATGACCTTGATTTAAATTAAGGTTGAAAAACTTGGTGCTATTATTATTATTGTTAGACCGATCTGCCACGGAAAGCTGCCTTTTATAAATCTGAACCTCTTCATTTGTCGTCATCTAAAAGCTATTAATCAAAAAATGATCTTAATCAAATAAGCATAAAATGATTTATACAACAGTTCTGTAAAAAAGGTATAAAACTAAAAAGACTATCAAGCATTGAGAAAAATATATCATATTATATATGATAACAGAAAATGAAATTGCATCATTTTTAACACCCATTCTTATTTGCATAAGAATGATGCAACACATTTAAATTCCATCAACGAAAGGTGTAAAGAAAGCAAACAAATTTTCCGCGAAAGCAATTTTTAACGAAATTCGTAATAAATTTTTTGCAAGTCTTGAAAATCTGCAACAGCAAAATCAGAAAAAAATCAAAATGTTGTAGAGTTTACTTTAATAATAATTTCCGCAAAAAATTAAAAATTCTAAGTTCAGGAAATTCAAATGTGGGGCTAAAACAAAGAGAAGTTATGGAGAACAATCATTTTTCTTTGTCAAAAAAGTGATAAAAAGGTTTATCGAGCACTTACTTCCGTAGCTTTTTTATATATATTTACAAAAACATCTTGCATCCTATGTTCTTCATCGAAGATATATTAATACAATATACTTATATCAATCAAATAGAGAAGCAATTACCGATGCAATTTTTTCGACAATCCCAAATTATTCGTGTAAATATCTTTGTACAATATTAGAAAACCAAAAAGTATATGTCTCAAAGTTCAAAATTTATAGTCTGGCATCCGAAATTATTTTAACCCAAAATAATTATTCCAGTAAAATTATCAAAAAACTAAGCCATTTAGATTTAGTCATGCCGATTCATGACTGGTTCCTTTTTTACATTAGATTAAAAAACCATTTTTATATTAAAAATCAACAACCAAAGTGAGAAAGGTTATTTTAAAATGATGGGGGAAACAAAGAAGGAAGAAAAACAAACCTGATGTGACAAAGAGAAATCAATGTTATAAAATTGAAGAGCTTTTTGTTTATCAGATGGTTTTGGTGGCATTACAATATCAGGATTGCTAAAAAAGAGACAAAATATTTAAGAAAATTCAATTTACAAAATAAACAAAAAAATGTTTTTACTTTTGAAGGTCCATTTCTTTTAAATCTGGAAGTAGATGAATGCCATCGGGAAGTGTAATAAGTTTATTGCTATCAAGTTTAAGCTTCTGCAATTTTACACATCTACTAATACCTTCTGGAATTAATTCTAAATCATTGTAAGAGAGATAAAGAAGTTCAAGTTGAATCAATTTTCCAATACCACCGGGAAGTCCTGCAAAAAAAAGCAAGAGAGATGAAGATAGAGAAAAAAAAGAGAGGGTTTAAAGACCACTTTAGCAACAAATTATATATGTTACGTCAGTAGGGGGACAAAAAAAGGAAACGTACCAGAAAATACCAATTTGTTGTAACTTGCATATATTTTTTGAAGTTTTATACATCGAACAATTCCTTCCGGAAATGCCGAAAGTTCATTCACAGAAATATTTAAAGTGCGCAAATTTTCAAAAGAACCTTCAGGAAATTCAATTTTACTTATTTTATTTCGGCTTACATCAAGTTTAGTAAGATTTTTAAGTTGGTGTAAATTTGGAGGAAATGTCATTAAATCATTTTCAGCTAAATCAATTTCCTATAAATAAAAATGAATATATTATTATGTGAACGAATTAGGTAACACCTGCAAATTTTCAAGATCTTCCCAAGTTGGCGGCAAATTATTTAAATTCCTATGTGTATTTCTGAGGGAAAGTACTCGAAGAGTTTTCATACTGAAAAAAAAACCAATATTTGTATATAATATTAAAAATATTGAATATACCTTGGCATAAGTTTTAGTTGAAAATGATTCAATGGATTATTTGATAATTTTAAAACTTGGAGATTAATAAGGCGACGAATTTGAGGTTGAAGAACATCAAGTTTATTATCACTTAAGTCAAGTAAAATGAGATCAACGAGATTTGAGAAAACCTGTAAAATATTTAATGTAATTCTTTGTGGATATTTTTGTATTGTAACATACTTGATTAGGAATATTTTCAATATTATTATGGCTTAAATTTAAAACAATTGTGCATTTTGCATATTCAAGATTTGATGGAACATCTCTTAAAGAATTATTACTAAAATCAATGATGGTTAAATCTTTCATTCGAAATATATCTGTTGGAATTCCAGAAGTTTTTATCTAAAAATATAAAAAAATTTTATTTTTGATCTTTTGATTTAAATATTTTATATAGTACCTGATTATGTCGTACAATAACAGATCGAAGATGGGGTAAATCGGATAATTCTCCATGAACATTTGCTAATTTATTTCTTGCCATTTGCAAATGTTCAAGCTCTGTTAACCTTGATAATTCATCTGGAACTCGTTCAAGTTGGGCCCGATTTAATTTAAGCCATGTCATATGGGTCATCTGTTCCATTTCATGTGGAAATCTATCCCCCTGGAATTTTTATTTATAATCAAGATAGGAAAAAAATAGATAATTATTTTGTAGAAAAGAAATGAATGATTGAAAATAAAACTTACAGAAAAATCATTTCTGGAAAAGTCAATGCCGCGTACGAACGGCAATACTCCCGTCGACATAATTATCTTTTATAATTGCAAAAAAAAAGACAAAACGAGAGAAGTAATAAAAAAATGATGTTATATGTTCATGAGTGTAATAACATAAAAACTAAAAACAACAAATAATTATGTTGTAATAAAATTAAATGCACGGAGGAAAAAAAATGGTAATTTTTTGCACAAAAAAACGGAAGAAGATACGCGCGCATTTATCGTTCATCCCAAAAGTCCTCTTCTCCTTTTTCTTCTTTTTTCTCTATTTTATATTTTTTTTCATAAAACAATGTTGTTACATTTGCACTGCAGCCTCACAACAGCAGCAGCAGCCGCAGATGCATTGATTGATTAAAGGAAAAGAATCGAAGAACTGTCCACTCCTATTTTTTCTTTCTTTCGTTCAAGTTTAAGTTTAAGAGCTTAAAATTTGAAATGAAAAGGGATTTGAAAAAGATAAATTTTGAAATATTTTTTTTGTTTAATTTTATGTTTTTAAAGGTGTAAAAGAAATAAATATTCAACAATTAATGTTTCGAAAATCAAATTTTAAAAACATGAACGGCCGTTATATTTCATTCATTCAATTACAAACAGCTGCAAACAGGGAGGAAAAAAGTAGAGGAAGGCTAGAAGAACAACGAAAAAAAAAGAATGAGCAAAAAGGTATTGATCATCATCTACCTCGTCGATGGTGAGGCATTATATTTCAACGTTGATGGTGATGATGATAGCCATGTTGATGATTATGCAATGTGTGTGTAAGCGTGCAAATGTGCTTGTCGAAAACAACAAAGCAAAAAAAGACGAAGAAAAAAGCCAAAAAGATTTTTTTAACAACACAAAAAAAGAAGAAACTTTGTTTAAAAAAATACATATTTTTTGATAGCAAAAGAAGTTATTTGGCGCCAACAAAACTTTTGTTACAAAAGAAAAATAAAAAAATGAGAGCAAAGAAAAAGTATAAAAGCATGCCGATGATATTCCCTATGGCGGTTTTTTTTTCATTTCTCTAATATTATTTGTTGTTTTATGCTATATTAAAAATTGCAACAAATATAAATAAATTTTAATTTGATATATGTTGATCAACACTTAAAATTTCTCTTATTGCATTTCTGTTTATTTTTCTTTTTTACTAAAAAAATAATGTCTAAATAAAATTTATAAATAAAAAAGAAGCAGAAGAAAAAAATATTAATGTTTTCCATATGGTAAACATCAGAAAAATTGCTACCAGATCCTAAGACAACAATAAACGACCGGGAGTTAAAGCACCACACATTTTTTTCCTTCTTTTTTTATTGCTTTTAGGCAAGAAAGTGATCTCGCGTTTTGTTGCTTCTTCTTCTTCTTTTTGTTAAAGTTAGTTAGTTGGTTGTAAAGAAAAATCTCTTGAAATAAAAGAAGATAAAGAAAAGAAATAGAAAGAGAGAGAGAGAGGGAGAGGGAGAAAGGGGACAAAAGAAAGATGGGATTTTTGAGAAGCGCAAAATCGACCACCTCATTCAATCACTTTTTCTTCCCTTTTTTCATTTTGTCACCAAAGTGCAGGAATAAGAAAAAAAAAGTCTAAGCAAAGTTATATCTTTTGAGGACGCAAAACCTTGACGTATGTTGATGTTGTTATAATCAAGTTAAGGGTTTGTCTGATTTTAAAAAAGTGAAACATTTCACAAAGCAATCGCTCTGAACGGCTATCCAAAATGTCTGTCGGTCAGCCTTCCTCAACAGCAGCAGTGACAAATAGCTTTTTCAACTTGAAGCAACTGTCTCAATTGTGAAACGGATAAAGGCGGCTAGACGGGAAGTAAAAAAAAGGGTGAAGGCAAATCCATCTCGATTACCATCATTATTATTGTAAACCTTGGCTTCTTTGCGGGTGCTTTGAGAAAAAGCAATGGCGGAACAAAAAGTTAAAATTTTTAAACCAAAAGATTATGAAACTGAATTCAATCCAGAAGCTTATTTACAGTTTTATTACAGCAGGTTTGTTTTCATGCTTTTAATTTTTATCATTTTTTGGAATTTCTTCCAACGAAATTTCATTACAGTAAAGCCTTGGATGATGGTACTCGTCTTTCACTTTTTGCTCTGCCAATGTTTGCATACATAATTCAAGCAAAAGTTCCTGAAAATTTACGGCAATCTTTAATTGATATTGGTGCAGGCCCAACTGGTAGGATTTTTTTCTTTGCCAAAATAATATCAATGAAGCTATCACCTTTTTCTTTCAGTTTATTCTGCCATTAGTTTTCGTGACGTTGTTAAACGTGTCTATTTGACAGATTACGTTGAAAAATCTTTGACAATGCTTGATGATTGGTTGTATCAAAGAACACCATTCAGCTGGGAACGAGCTATTCATGTCATTGCAAGGTATGAAAATCAATTAATTTTAGCTGTTTTTTTCTTGGCAATGACTTTTAACTTTTAAATGTCAGCTTTATTTATTTTTGTTACAGAACTGAAGGATTACATTTAAAAAATGATAAAGAAGTTAATGCTGTTGAAGAGAAGGCAAGAAAACTTGTTGAAAATGGTGGCATTTACAAGGCAGATGTTCATACCAAAGATGTTCTAATTTTAAATGATGAACAGCAACAACCCAAAGATAAAACATATGACATTGCCGTTTCTGTTTTCTGTCTTGAATCTGCCTGTTCAACACATGACGAATATAAACAAGCCCTCAAAAATATTGTAAGAATTTTTTTGACTGACAGCACTAGTTTAAAAAAGAGAATTTGAGACGTTTTTGCATTTTTTTCTTTCTTTTTTTCTTTTGCAGATTTCGTTAATCCGTCCTGGTGGATACCTTATCCTTGGATCCGTCATTGATGACGTCATTTACAACTCGGGTTTGTCGCTCGTTGGCGACTCTAAACTTTTTACTTTGCTTGATTTGGACGAAGAATTTATTGTAAAATCAATGGATGAAAATGGAATGGATCTCACAACTTTAAAGTCTTATAGCCTTAACAATGATGGTGTTGCTTTCTTTATGATTGCCAAAAATTCTTTTTAAAAAACTTTAATCTGCATTTTTCGGGTAACTGAATTTCCTGGCAGAACATTCAGATCCTTTTTAGGCCTTTTCTCAAAAATGGAGAAATATAAAAAAAATTATTAATTAAACAAAATAGAGCTTAGGCTTATAGGAATATCGGTGTTTTGGTAGTATTATGATTGTAAACTTTCCCTGTGAATAAAACATTCTTTATTTTTTTTATTATAAAATTGTATTACATTTTTTTCTCAATACAAACAGTAGTAGTTACCAGATGCACTTTTACCCATCAATGGCCACTTCTTTTAAATTACTCTAACAAATTAATAAAATTATAACATAATAGAATCTTTTTTTGCAATTGATTTAAATTTAATTTAAAAATTAAAAAAAAGAAAGAAATTTTAATTATTAAAACTAAAAATGCTTCTTTTTAAATAAACAATTTTAGCACCAATGCTGGGTAAAAGTAATAAATTTTTTAATCAGTAATAATAATAAAAATATAACATTATGATCAAGTAAAAAACAGCCCCTGATGCAATAAAAATTACTGACCGACAGAATTGGGTAGGGAGAAGAAAACGGGGGGAAAAGGATGGGATAAAGAGGAAATCAAATGTTGAAAGGGCAAGAGATGGAAAGTAGGAAAAAAATATGTTTCAATTATTATTTTTTTTGTTTTTTTAATTAAAAAAAGCAATCAAAAATACAACCAAATTTCAAGACCGAAGACTTCAAAAACCACGCATTGAGTTGTTGTACAGGAATTTAGAAAAGACTTCAATAAGTTAATCAAAAAAAAACGTAAAAGTGATACAAAAAAATCAGTAAAATTTCTACAAAAATGTTGATGCAAGAAATATCAGTAAAAAAATTTTTTTTAATATAAAACACCAAAACAATGCACAAAAAGGGATACCACTTTTTTAGTTTACTGGGAAAGCATCTTTGGTTGAATATCAGTTTTAAAAATTCAGTTGCAAACACCCGAAATCATACAAAGAGAGAAAATACAGATGAGCAAAATTTATTTTTTGCTTGTGGGTTTATTGCGAGGTGGAGTTTGAGGACGTTGGCTGTTTGATTGAGAGGCAGCCATAAGGCGTTTCTTGTCAGATGGCTTCAAAATCTAAAAACAAAATTTCAATAAACATAATCGAAACGATAAATTTTACTTGGAATGAACACATTAAAGCTTCATCAACAGACATCATAGATCCGGCATTATCGAATTCTCCACAATAATTTGGCGCAGAAAATAGAGTGACAAGTTGACGCTTTGCAAAAAATTCATAGCCATCTTCAACAACTTGATGAGCTCGACAAACAAGATCCAAATCATGCCGATGAAGGAATTTTGATACAACTTCTGGACCAAATGTAAATGAAACACCTCGATCATTTTCACCCCATCCAGAAGTTTGTTTATCTGGATCAGACCACAGTAAATCACATAAAAGCCCACAATCGGGTACATCTGTGGGACGAGAAATTCGACGAATTTGTTCCATTGTGGAAAGATCTGGAGAAAGACCACCATGACAACAGAAAATTTTCTCATCAATGATAGCAGCAACGGGAAGACAATTAAAACAATCAGTGAAGGTTTTCCACAATTTTACATTGTACCGACGTTTACCTAAAAATAATATTTTTATGTATATTTGATTCATAGGTTATGTAAAGGCATTAAGAGTGAAGCATAAAACTTCATCTTGCACATCAACTTACATTCATCATAAAACCCATAAATACGATTAATTGAAGCACATTCATGATTACCACGAAGCATAAAGAAATTTTCAGGATACTTTATCTTATATGCTAGTAAAAGACAAATAGTTTCCAGTGATTGCTTCCCACGATCAACGTAGTCCTTAAAATATTTTTTCAAAAGTTAACAGTATACTTTTTTAAATTATAACTAACCCCTAGGAATAAATAATTGGACATTGGTGGAAATCCTCCATATTCGAAAAGTCGAAGAAGATCATAGTATTGACCATGGATATCTCCACAAATTTTCAGTGGTGCTTCAAGTTCCAAGAGCACAGGCTGACTAAGAAAAATTTCTCGTGAAGTAACACATAAACCTTTGATTTCGCTTTCAGTTAACTGAACATTTTTTCCAGGTTTTGAGCCTCTTACTAAAATAATAAAAATGTTAGTCTTTTTAGTTCGGAAGGTTTCTTCTTTTGCATAAATGTGTAATCAAAATTTTTACAGAATAAACTGTAAATAAACCATCACATTTAAGAAAAGCATTGTACGATTTTTCGTTTTTTTAAATTTTTAGCTAATTTAGAATTCATTTTTTCATGAATAAATTTTGTTTCTTTCCTACTTATTTTTATGTGAAAATGTTTTTACCTTCTTTGAGACGATGGATGATGTTGTCAACGCTGAGATGTTCCACGCTAACCATGGGAGCTAAAATTTTCACGTTATTTTAACAATGATGAAAATCAATAAACAAGTAAAAAATTTTGATGTGAAAAAAGAAACGCCGATTGATTTTGTAAGCCCACCGTCGACAAAAAAAAAAGAAAACAACAAATCGAACGAAAAACGCCTCGTTGTGAAGGAGAAAAAAAGCGCGCTGCTTTTTTCCAGAGAACACGCAACAATATGACAACGACGAAGAAGCAGAAGAAAAAAACTACGGAGTGGAATGAATATGAACGACGAAGACACATAACAAGCATTGGTAAAAAAAAGTGAGTGAGGAAAAAAAACTAAAAGAAGAAACGAGTTAGTGCAGTTTCCTAAAAAAATTGTACAAGAAAAAAATTGAATGTGTGGCGTTGTGAGAAGAATAATATCAACCATTAGGTGGTGGCGGCTGATTGTCTGTCATGCGCCTTCTTTTTCTTCTTCTTCTACTTTTTAAAAAATTTGACTGCGGGAGAAGAAGGAGAGCAGCGGACGACTAACATATTCAGGCAGGCAGTAGCAACAACGACCATATAGAAATGCTGCGAAAATCAGCTGATTGTTATATATGTGTTTTTTTAATAATTCATATATCTCTCTCTCTAAAAGAACAAGAAAAAATTAATTTTGTATATCATCAAAATTACTGTAATTCATTGGGCTTTTAACATTTATTTCTTAAATAACGTGACTTTTTTAGCACGTTTTTTTGAAAAAATGTATTTCATTTTAACACCGCCCTCCATTGTGCTTTTTCATTTTCTTTCACTTTCTTCTTCTTCTTTTTTTTGCACACCACGAGATCTGTTGCAGTTGTTTTCCCCTTTTTCACATGTGCATTGTTAACAAGGGGGGGGACACGATTTTGATTCGCGTAGACATTCATTTTCTTCGATGTGCTCTTTAAATGTTAAGCATTTAAATCAAAGGTCTTTGATCGCGTAACCACCAATAGATAAATTATTAAGGATAAAAAAAGATTGCCTAATATCTTTTCCAATTTTTTTAGTTTTCGGTGCCTGACGACCGCTTAGCATGTCCATTAGCAATGGGAAACAAAAGCGGAATAACAAGAAAAATTCAACTTTATCAACGGCGGCCGTTTATCCCATTATTCAAAGTGTGCCAAAGGAAGAGATTATTGAAGATGCCATTGCCCCTGTAACCTCTGCTGCTGAAACAACAACGGAAACCCCTCATAAATCAAAAAAATCAATTAAAGTTTCGTATGGCCAATGTGTTGAGCCACAAACAGTGATGTAAGATTACGAAATTTAAAAAAAAAGATATTTAGTAATTATTTTTTTAAGTGAGCCTTCTCTTGTGTCATCTGTAGCAGATTTGATGCATGAAGTAATTCCTCAGGGACAAACTCCACTTTCGGCTCAAAATGAAGTTATTCATTGGGTTGATGTTAAAAAACTTGAATACGGTATCAAAATAAATCCTTTTGATAATTTTTGAAAATAATTTATTAATTATTTAGCAAAAGCTGGTGTGCCTCAAATTGGTTTCGTAATCATTATTGGCCTTGCAAGGGGTTACCAAATTTGGTGGATGGAAGAAAATGGAAATTGTCTTGAAGTTGTTTCAGAACGTAAAGGACCTCTTAAAGTTGGACAAATTTTGCCCTTTATTGTTGATGTTCCTGAAGATAAATTCCAAGATTCCCGACCTCTTTTTGCTCGTGTTGATGGAAATCCGCTTATGCCTGAAAATAAATTATGTACAGTAAACATTCTCTCTCTTGCCTCCGGTGAAGATGTTCATGAAATTAGCTTTAAAGACCCCGTTTTGGATATCAGTAGTTCTGCAAAATGCTTTATTGTTGCCTTAAATGATTCAATTATTGTTTGTAATCCTGGAACTTTTGAAGAATGTTTAACCATTTCTACATCTTCTTCAAATGATCCAAATTATTATCCTCCTTATGATCTTTCTGATGGCTTTTTAGCTTATGCTGATAAAACAGTACGTTTTAAATATATTAATTAAAAGAAAGGGTTTAAAAAACAGTTGTTTCGTTCCAGCTCAATAAACATATTCAATCAGTTGGTGGAGTTGTTCTCGGTGAAGATTCTTCTTACAGCGGCCAACTAATGAACGCTGCTAAGGTTTGATCGAACAGGTTTTTGCAACAGAATTATAACAAAAAAACTCATTTTTAGTCATTTTCAAAAACAGTTACATCTATTAGTGAATCGGTTTTTACGTCATTTACAAGTGGAGGTCAAAATAAACAAACAAATGCCACAACCGAACTGGGAATTGTTACTATTATTGATGCTGGTGGAGTTGTAAAAGGTGTTCGAAAGACACAAGGAAATAAGCATGTTGTCTCTCATTTTGTTGCTCATGAATCATCATTGGGATTCCTTGCCTTTGGAAATGGTGGACAATTACTTCTTACATCATCTCAATCTGGAACATCTTTTTATGTTTTTGGCATTTTTCCACATCCTGGTTTAGCCGCTTTAGGATCTGTTCAACATTTATACACACTTTATCGTGGAAATAGTGCCGCAAAAGTAACCTTTAAACTTTTTGATTTGTTTATCAACTGTTTAATTGTGTGTTCACTTTTTTTATAGGTTGTTAATTGTGCCTTTTCTGATGACAATCGATGGGTTGCTGTGTCAACAAATCACGGTACAACACATCTCTTTGCTATTTCACCATATGGTGGTCCGATTAGCATGCGCACTCATGGCGACAAACTTGTGAACAAAGAAAGTCGATTTGAACGAACTGCGGGCCTGACTTCCGATCACGTGACACGAAACATCAATCATCATGCCCCAGTCAAACCAGGACAGGCTGTTTTTGGATCTTCTGGTTATTACAAGTACGTTTTTAAAAAAATGATAAACAAACAAAATGAAACATTAATTATGAAATTTTTTTCTTTTAAGGGAGCATCCATCAATTTCACATTCATCACTTTTTAAAACAGTTATCAATCCAAGATTAAATTTGAATACAGTTCCCATTGCACTTTATTCTGTTGCAAAGATAAGAGTTCGAGTGTTCTCAGCTGAAAGCTTATCGGCCTGGGCATCTGATAATACACCTGTTTCAATTTCATCATCTAAAAGCAATGGCCGTACAAATGGACAAAATTTTGTAACTGAATCAACTCATCGTCTTTCTGCTGCATTTACAAGCCATATCAATGATTCATTACAAATTGAGGGACAAATTTTATGCATCATGAATGCAGATGGTGTCTTAACCTCGTATCAAATTAAAGCAAAAACTGAACGCCATAATTCATCAAGTTCAACCTCCTCAATGAACTTTGGTGATATCCTTTCATCATCTCCAAATGCCTCAAATGCTGCACTTTCTTCAAAGTTGAATGTTCATGAATCTCCAATTCGGGTTCGAACAAATCCAACTTCACAATGGTTTTTACATCGAAGCCGAAATGCTGCAAGTGTTGAACCACCTTTGAGTAAACAGAATGCATTAATTGTTTACTCAAATCGTAAAACAATGAAGGAATTAAATTGTAACAAACAAATTCCTGATTATTGGTTGCAACATGTTGAAGTTGAAACATATAGTGGACCACATCGTCGACTTTGGATGGGCCCACAATTCACTTTTGGTCATTATGCAGCATCCGGGCATGCCAGTGCTCAATTAGTAATCATTTTAAAATTTTTAATTATTCATTTTAAAACTTTGAATTATTTTTAGTTTAATCCCAATGACTCGCATTCCGCAACAATGTACACAACTGCCCAAAAATGTTGCCCTGTATTAATTGAAAAAAATTCTGCTTATTCGGGTATAAGCAATGATTTTGCAAATGATTCATCTCGTATTGTATGTGGCTCTTGGTCATCTGAATTTGATGTGAAAGGAATGGTTGATCCAAGTGTTAAAGAAAAAATTGAAGATGCAATGCGTGACATTGAACCATTTGAATCATCTGGAAATCACGCTGACCTCTTATCTCTCTCAGGGATGGATTTGTGATAAGGACAAAGATAAAAAAATTTTTACTAACTTTACCTTTTAAGAATTATAAAATTCTGTTTTTCTAAAAAAAATTCTTTTCTATACATTCTCGTGCTGGTCACAAATAATATGTTTATAACTTTGTAATAACAAATTCTTTGTGAAACAACCATATATATGTAGCAACGGTTTAGCTTTTTTGAATACTTTTTTAAAAAAAACTTTCATAAAGCGCAGGTTTATTTTCGCTTAATTTTTAAATAATCAAAAATGAATGAGTTTTTATTCCTTTTTAAAAAATTGTATTTATTGCTTAGTCTCGCATTGTCTTTCTAATACTGGTACTGTAATAGGAGGGATATGACATTGAAAAATGTCTGATTCCGATTATTCTTCTTCTTTTTGTATTCCTTCTAATAGAGCTAGGCATTTTTTATATTCTTCATAAATCTCTTTCTTTAAAACAATAAAATGTGTTTCCAAAAAGCCAAAAAAAGCATTATGCAAAAAATTTCTTTTCAATGACTTGTTTTTTTGTTAATGTTTATTTAAAAGCAAATATCTCTGTTTTAAAAATTTCTGACTTATTTCTTCCTTTTTTTTCTGTTTTTCTTCTTCTGATGTATTTCTTTTTGTATAAACTTTTGTTTTTAAAGCTTTTTGGTGCCGCTTTAATTTCCTAGATTTTGTCGTTTTTCGCGGTATAAAGTGTCTTATCTGGCATCAAACCTCATTTTTCATTCTTTTCAAATGAAAAAAACCAATGGTTACAGTAATGTGCTATGTATGTGTATAATAAATGTTTATAAAAATGAAATACATTTGTAAAAACAATAAACACTAAAATTCAAATTCAAAGCAATGACTTGAAACATTTGTGTAAAAATTACTACAGTATCACCAAAATTTAAAAGTTAAATAACATTTGTAATATCGATTTTATTTGTCGTTTGCCATTCCAATTTTATGTTAAAGAGACAAAAACAATGTCATTATAAGGTTTTATGTCTTTTTTTATTTATGAAACCTGAATCTTAGGTGGGGTAAAGTTCATTTTGACAGAAAAAAAACACGTTTATTCTGCATTTCGAATTTTTTGCTGTAACCGACGTTGCAAAGTAGAGTAGAACAGAAACAACAAAGTCTGCTGTTGCTGCTGCCAAATGGAAAGATAACACTCATGTTGCACGCAGTGTACGCTTTTGCTATTCAATTTCGAACAAACTAATTTAAAGAAATTATTTTATGGATATCAAAAAAATATTTTATTATTTATAGACATGCTTGAAACGATTACTAGAGATTATATAAGTTACGGGGTTTGTTTTTCTTAACATTCTACTCTTTTTTCAATTCATTTTTTTAGAATCTTTATAATGTTTTGTTTTTATTATTTATGATTATTGTTTTATATCTTGCTTGGTTAACCACATGTATTTCGCCATTAGATTATCGAATATGGGTATCACAAATATTTTCATATGATACACATCGACTTGTACAAGTATGTTAATTGTGTTTTGCTTAATTAGATGTTTAATTACAGTATTTCAGGTACATAATGTTAGTAGACCAAATAGACGTCATATGTTTTGGAGATCACCGATTACCGTAAACAGTTCTCCACATATTTCAACATTAGTCATTGTTCAAAGACCCGCTGAAGTTAATTATCCTTATACAAGGTTAGAGATAAACTTTAATCCTCAAAATCTCATAATTATCTTTAGAAATGTTCCATTTAATTTCTTCGATGAACCAGATACTGAAAATCCAGATGCTGAACAACAAACACAAATTATTAATTACATTTCTGATACAATTGAATCACAATATTCTCATCATGAACATGATGATACTCCTATTATTGCATCTCAAAATTCTCCTGCAGAAGATTCAAACAGATGGCGGGCCTTAGCTGAAATTGTTCAACAAGCACACGTCAGAAATTCCAGTAATACTGTTGATTCATCATCCAATGGAGAATCAGCACAACCTCTTTCAACTGGTAATCATTCTATTTATGTACATTTTATAAATTTTTGTAATTGATTTCTTTTTAGACAATGCAAATTCGAATCCTACCGGTGCTTCTTTGTCTTCAACAACGGGTCAAACATGTATGTTTTATTTTTCTTTATTTAACAATAAAATATTGAACAATGAACATGCAAAATATAATGCAAGCCTTGCATTGCAAGGTGTAACCTTGGCATTTTTTATTCCACAATTTTTTAATACACGCTTTTTATATTTTTCTCTCCAAAATCTATCAAATGGTCTTCAAGCAGATACTGCTTAGTTTAGCATCACTTTTCAAAACTTATTTTTGTCGCGATAATCTTGGATAATGTGTAGACATTATTTCTAAACAAGAAATTTACAATTTCGTGCGCTGTGTTTCGTGGTTTTTTTTGCAACAACAATTCTTTTCGACGTTTATGTATTAGGTAATAATTTATTTTTCCTTTTAAGCATTCTCAAACAATCATCAACAACCTGACATAATGTCTACAATCAACGAAACAAGCACAGAAGAAGATGTAAATATCAAACTTAAACATCCTGATGACTCAATTAAAACTGTTAAAACAAAATTGAGTACAAATGTTTTAGCTTTTAAAAAGTTTGTTCAATCTTTAACAAATATATAAGTTTTTTAAATTTTTAGTCAAAGTTTTGGAGATGATGCCTTAAATACGAAGCTTATTTTTCAAGGCAAATCATTGATGGATGAAGCTCAAACACTCAAATTTTATGGATTCTATGATGATTGTATTGTTCATTATGTCACAGAAGGAAGAGATAGCACAGAAGAAAATATTAGTATCAGATTGAAACATTTGGATGATCGAATTGTTCCTGCTCAATTTCAACCATCTGTTACTGTTGGTGATTTTAAAAAGTTTGTATTTTTTCTGAATTTTTTGTTTATTATTTAATTTTTTACTTTTTAGATCAAATTTTGCTCAAGAACTTGAAGCTGGTAAAGTAATTCGTTTAATATTCCAAGGACAATTACTTCGAAATGATAGTCGTACACTTACATCATATGGTGTTGTTGATCAATCTGTTATTCATGTTCATATTGGTCAAAGTGCATATCGTCAAGAAGGAAATAACCAACAATCAACTGCTCAAAATGATCCTGTAGAACTTTTTGCAAATCCTCATCTTGTTGTTACTGGTATTGCATGGCTTGATAGTGCCCTTCTAACATTTTTAAGTTCAATATTATTTATTGTTCGATGGGCTGAAGCTGATGATGTCCTTGAAGAAAATGATCATTCTTTGTTAACTCGAATAAATCGATGGTTACGATCATTCATTCGTCTTTTTACAAGTTTGATCGCATTTATGATTGTTCCACAAGAGAATGATATCGAAATGCAGCATCAATTTGGTACTTTCTTCAACTTTTTTGTTTTCCGTAAGTTTTTTTAATTACAATTTTAAAGTTTGAAACTAATTTTATATAATTTTTAGTTAAAATTGTTTTGATTATTGCTGTATCATTATTCTTTCCTCAAGTTGTTGAAATGAAAACTATATTTTTAATTTCAATCATATCCGGTTTTGCTCTTCTCTTTCTTTATGCGAATCGTCCCCGACGATTTGTTGGAGCAGCTTAAACTTCTCGGCTTTATATATATAAATATACAGTATTAAATGCATTAATTTATGTTTGAATTTTTTTTGTTGCAAAGATATATAAATACAGAGTTGAACATAAATATTTGTATAAAAGTTTTTTTTGAAATGAAAATAAAGAGTTTTTTATTTGAAAATTTCTTCAGCATATCTTGGATCCTCTAATTGTGGAGTAAACTTTTGAATTGCAACTTCTTTAATTTCATCATAAAAGCAACGTTTAATTGATTCAAATCGATCATAGCAGGGTACATAATCCCATGAAAGTTTTGTTACATGCCCTTAATTGTTTCTTCTGAACATGGAACTACAGTAATTTACAAACCTGGTCGTTGATCACAAAAAACTAAGCATTTTTCTCCAGCAATTGTTTTTCCGACACCCGCATTTTCACAACAAGTTCGATGATCTTTACCTTGTGCTAAATTTTTAAATTAATTTTTGAGGAAAAGCTGTTACAGTAATATTACCTGCACAATATTGGATATCTGCCGCAGCTTCCAACGGACATGGGTCATTTTTGAAAAACATTTCTTGCAACTTAAAGGGTTTTTTTATTACAGTATTCGAACAAATTGTGTTTAAAACTTACAGCATTTTTCGTAAAAGAATTGAAATGGCATTTGCTTAAACATGCATCAGGAAGTTGACGATTCTCACAACATTTTCTAAAGTGATAATTTGGATTCTAAATTTTTAATTTTTAATTAAACATAATAGCTGAAGGGCATATGCTTACCGTAAATTGAGCATAAGTTGTAAAATTAAGTTTTTCACTTTTAAAGTCGTGTTCACGAGTTAAACCAAAAATGTTATTTACGGATGTTTTGTTATGAGATTCATCATAAACTAGTACACCATCCTTAAATTATGCAAATTAAAAGAAAGCTTTTTTGAGATAATCATACTTTCTTAGTCAAAGAAGACCGGGCTCGTGCTTTTGCACAACCATATGGGCCACAAGTATATCCCGGTTGACAACTTGCAGCTTGACATGAGGGTTGTGGAGGCTGATAACAATAATTTCCGCAAACTCCTGACGACACACACTAAAGTTTAAATTATGCAAAATTAATTTTAATAATATTATTTGACCACTTACAGATAAAACAAACGGAATAAAAGTTAAGCCAATAAAAAAATAATAAAAATTATTCATAACGTAAAAAAAAGATTCAACGCAAAAAAATACCGCAAAAAGAAACTTGCTTTTCCATTTTCCCTTTTATATCGGATGCTAATACCGGATTCTATTTTTGCACATCACCGAATAATAATAATTGCTCCGAAAAAGCTATGATCTTTTTTTTGTTATTTTGAAGATACCTCTTGAGGGCAGACTTTTTGTGATGGATCCAGTAGGACCGTTTTATGATTCCCCTCTTCTTTTCGTTTAATTACAATATAAAAATTGTTCTGCTATAAAAAAAGAAGGAGACATATATTGGTGATTTTCTTGTCCATCTTTTTTTCTCTTTCTCCAGAATCGTACAAAAGAAAAATGCGTTTATGAAACAACAAAAGAAATTTTAAAAAAGAAAACAGTTAAGTGAGAAGAAAAATAAAAGAAAAGAAATATTCAAAACACTTATATGTACATACAAAATTTGAGAAAAATAAAATAAAAAACAATAAAATGAATCGAGATTACACTTTATCGATGGCAACAAAACGGCAAAAAACATAACACAAAAACTGTGAATAAAACTAACACCAATCAGTGTGACGACAAATTTCAACTTCCATTGGATAAGATCGATCAAAGAATCGCCCATTTACATAAGCAGTGGGCCAAATTTTAATTCCAGCTTTATGAGTATTTAACATGGAATAATAATTTAATACTTCACCCGTTTGAGAATTTGCACATTGAATAAGTCTTTGTTGAGTTCGAGGGGATAAACGTGGAAGGCATCTTTGAATGGCTTCATCAAGGGTTTTAAGGCCTTGAATGCAGGTAACTAGGCCAAGATGCTTTTTAGGAAAATACTAAAATTTAATTTTTAAAGGAGAAATGCATTTAAATTGCTTACTGAAATAGCACAATTTTGCAGTCTATTTAAGTCACATTCAGTTTGGCCATGCATGCAAGTGCAACTTAAACGATTACCGTATCCCAATTCACAATTACCTTTACCAAATGGTACAATCTAAAATAGAAAATGAATTAAAAACATTCATTTTAATAAGCTTAAAAATCTTGCCTGAATATTTGCAATACCAGGATGTGTTGCATGAAATGGCCAAACCTGTTCACGAAGTAACCGGGTGCAAAAAGGACATTGTGATTCAGTGAAAATAGTTACATTTACTTGTTGTGATTGACAGGAAATAAAAAGGGATAACAAAATAACTGCTGCAAAATATATCGTTGCCATTTCTAAAATAAATGTAAATAATATTGGATATTCTTCATTTTTATTTCAAAATGCAACTTTTATCCCAAAAATGCAAACAAAATATACGAAAAAAGAAAGGGGAAACAAAAATTTTGAATTTGAATAAACTTTCGACTCATATGGATGACTCTCTCAACTTTTTTTTGTATGTTTTATTCATTTTTAAATAAAGATATTTATTTCCGTTTTTTTGACGTTGAGATCGGGTCAAAGGCATGAATTTTTTTAAAATTTTTTGCGTAATACCTCCGTTTTTTCAAGTAAAAACTTAAATATAAGGATTAGGGTTAATAGCAGTCATCACATCACGTGAAAAGAAAGGCCACAGTAATTTTTTAAAAAAGTCTTTGATTTATGCTAATTTAAAAGAGAGGATAAAATGGAATAATATTTAAAACAGGTTTAAATTAAAAAATTAACATTTTAAACGACATGAAACAGTAGGTATACGGTAGAAGAAAAAAGGCAACATGCATACGCTAATAAAAAAAAAGATAGATGACCAAAGATTTTATAAAAAAATCTTTTTCCTTAAAAGAAAGTTATTCAATGCTTCTTCATTGTTCTGTAATACCACTACAGGAGGTCTCGGATAACGTTTTTTAAAAGCGTGAAAACGAGCTCTTCTTCTTTACCAAATTATATAAAGAGCCGCGCCCCGTGATTGTCAACGAAAAAAAAAATTCATATTTTTTTGCGCGCAAGTGGACAGCGGTCAAAAAAATTTTGTTACTCGGACGGACAAACTTCTGATTTGATTCAAAAATTTCTCTTTTTTTCCTAATAAAAGAAGCCAAAATTGGTTTTGATTCTTTTTTCCCCATCTTTTTTTTCTTCTTCCACTCTTGTTTTATCTTTCAAAGAACAAACAAACAATGCTATTTGTTTGCCTGAGGAAAAATTAAAAAAATGTCTAATGGTTTTCTTTCTTCTTTCTTTTTTTATTTTTGTCCTGGGAAACAAAAATTGCTATTATTCTTGCGTCTGATTTGCTTTTATTTAAACGCTATTTTGTTGAATAATATTGGACGGCAAAAAAAGAAAGTCCTCGGAATTCTCTTGATTTTGTCTCTCTTTTTTTCCTGCATCTGTTACATGACTCGTTTTTACCCCGCAGGCGGTTCCTTTTTCTTAAACTTGTTCAAAAATTGCGCAGGCATCAAAAATTGCATCCGGATTTGCAAGCTTAACGTCATTGAATGAGGAAAAAAGAAGGGTTTTTTTGTCATAACAATAAATAAAAATCATAACGGCTATTAACAATTTATTTATGTAAAATTATCAATGATCATACAACACAGAAAAAAAAACATAAAGAAAAATGACTATTGTCACCCGAAGGGGTTTTGATATATAAAAAAAGATATAGCAAAAAAATAACATATAAGTGATTGCAAAACAATTTCTGCCACAGTAGTACACTTTACAAAAAAAATGAAACAAAAGATAAAAGAAACTGAGTAATTTATTGCTTATTTAAAACTATGTTTTTGAATTAAAATTTTTTTTTGAAAGCTATAAATGGCTGCTCATCGGTCTGGTTAAATTAGCTTGGGATTAATAAAATATAAATGAAACAAAGCACGATATTAATTTTCTTTTTTAAAGCTCGGTGACCAGTCGATTTTGAGTCATTACTGGACGGCCAGTTTGCACGATTGGAATAAATGTTGTTTTTGATTCAGGTATTATTGACTCTTGTTTCATATCACTAAAAGAATGTGTTAACATTGCAAAAAAGCAAACAAAAAATATTTGCATATGACACAGACCTTGGAAAATTACTTCTTCTATTTTGGTCAAAAAATTGTGTTGACATTGCAGAAGCAGGCTGTTGTTGGTTTTGCATAAGCTTAAAACGTTAATTTTGCATTGATTAGATTTGCTTTTTAATGTTAAATTTAATATGCCGAACCTTATTACCATTAAAAACATTTGCACCTTTTTCATTTATTTCAATCGTTGTAACATGTACACCTGTTGGGGGCATAACTGATGCAAATGATGAAATCGTTTTATTGCTCGAAATTGGTGGCTTCTGCATGCCATTTGCACCTTGTAAGGGTACTGTAGTTTGTGGTGTCGTTGAAAGCAGAATTTTATCATTACTTCCTGGTATCCTATAAATTAATTTTTCCCTTCTTTTTGTCAATGTTATCAAATGAAAATTGACAAACCTTCTTAAAGCATTTGGTGAACAGTTTAATTGAGAAATATTTGCACTTTGACCAGCAATAAGATTATCTAATCTTGTTTCGGGTGATAAAGCAGCAGAATTTGAATGACTCAGCGGTATTAGTCCTGGTGAAACAGGCATTGAAAGATCTTTATTTTGTTCACTAAAATAATGCATTTTTGAATGATAGATTAACTTGAAATTAATTTTTCTTACTCCAAAGTTTTTTGAATATTAATACCATTATTTAAAATTGCTTGTTGACGCATATCAGCTCGAAATTTTTGTTTTTGTAAATAGCTTTGTCTTGGCACATATCTCTGTGATGGCCTTCTTTCAAATGTACTTCCTGTTCTTCTTGCAGGTTTATTATCTCGATGCACATTTTCATATTCTGTTCGGCCACGATACTTAAAAGTGCTCCCCAATCTAAATAGTTGAGCGCGAGCTTGCTTTGGTGGACGATGGAATTTGAGACGAAAGAAGGTGTGATGCTCAATTGCACATTTCCACAAATGTTTGCATGCTTTGTGAGAAGATAAATCAAAAACGAAAGTATGAAGTTGTATTTGACCAGTGTTCTATAAACGAAAAAAAAAACAATAATGATAACTGGTTTGTAATTGAGAATCATCTTTTAAAAGCATATATTTAAGATATTGCCTTCTTTTCTTTATATTTTTTTGTTATATTGTTAACTTACAGATTGATCTGCATCTTCTTCAACAACAAGCGTCAATTTTTTGTTTCGAAAGTCTAGTTTTTGAATTTTTTCCCAAAAGAATAAACCAATTTTTTGTGCCCCATCAAAAACGAGCATTCCAGTAGGGGTTAAACCAAGTTTATATTCATTGCCATCTTTTCCTTCAACAATATGCATATCAACACCATATAATTCAAGCCATTTAACTCGATTCAAATAATTCATTTCTGCAGTGGCTGGTGTTTGACCTCGACAAGTTTTAAATTTTTCAAGAATATCTGCTTCCATTTGTTCGTCCTGTTGGGGATGGAATCGAAATTCTGATACAAAAACAACATCATGCTCTCGAGGGTTATAGTCACCAAATTCTGCTAAAAAAAGGAAAAAAGAGAAAAAAAATATGTTTCGAAAAAAATGATGCATTCGTTTTATTGACAGGTTTTTAGTCATACTTACATTGAAGGGCAAATGCAGCAAGTTCAACAGCAATATCTTTTTGACATTGAAGCCTTCCAGTTTGAACATCTTGTTTAAGTTGAAGGAAAAATTGATAACGAGTTAATTCTTCTCGCAAATTCATTGGTTCTGATGAATAAAATTTAATACGAAACCGAAAAGTATATGGTGGTCCAATTGGGACTTGTTTTGCAAGCTTTTTCAAAGGATCAAGCCAATGCTGAACATGATAATGATCAGTAAATTGTAAACCAAAATAATCCCTTTCTTCGAGATCCAATAAATTATACACATGGTCATAAACATCTTGACCAAATGATTTTTTCTATAAAAAAATTTAACTTAGCAATTTAAAATAATAAATTAATTTAAAAAAATAAATTAATTACCGAAACAATAATATTTACATCCGTTCCATCAAGCAATAATACTTTACAAAGGCATTCCCGACGCTGATCAAATTTTGGTGGGGATGGTTGCTGCTGCATCTTCTGTTTAGAGCGAGCATAACCACCTTCTCCCGGCTGCTGTGTATCGGTTCGAATAATGTTTCCATTTTGTCTAGGTTGTCTTGTACTCGCAGAGCGAAAACGCTGACTCAGAGAACGAAAAAATCCAGGCATTTCGTCTACAGAAAAAGAAGATATTGACGGCTTTCGCCTGGCGGTTGAAACCGCGTTTTCGGATAAAAAGAGCCCAGTTGTTAGCTGTTCTGAAAGTTTTTCCATTTTTTTTCACAAAACTTTAAAAATGAGGAAAAAAAGGTTTGGAATAATTTTTTCGCGAAGTATCATATTGAACGCGTCCTTCCTTAAAAAACACATTTAAAGATAAGAACTCAAGACATTTAAAGATAACTAATACATTTGACTGATTTCATTATCAAAAGACAACTTAACTCAAGAATGAAAAAAAGCAATTAATAGAATTTTCTAATCAATTCAATATGGAATTAACTGGATTAAAAAAAGATAAAACAAATAAATAAAAAAAACGTTTTAATTTAACGACAATAAATTTTGCGCAATAAAAAAATTTGCGTAATAATTTTGCGCAAAAAATGTGACATTAATCTGTTATTAAAAATGAATAAGCATGAAATTACTAATCGGACAATAAACTTTTTTAAAAAATTTTGAAATAAATCCGGTGATGGACAACATCGACAGTTTCAATGACAGCACATGAGATTTTTTTTCAATCAACAAGCCTTAAAAAGCGACAAGAAAAGAAAAACAGAAACCGTGTGAAATAAATATTGGGGAAAAAAGCGGGAGAAAACTAAAGTCAAGAGTGACAGACTTTTTAAACGAACAATCAAATATTTAATGAGAAAAAGAAAAAGTTTTTTTTGTGGCTCTGTTTTTGGTTTGGAAGAAACAACACCTAAAAAAAAAAAAATGCATGTGAAAAAACCTATTAAAAAAGTAACAAAAAAAAGTGCTTCTTGACATTAAAAAAATTGATGGAATGGAACTACAAAAATATGAGAGAAACTAATTACCAAATATCATCAACTTATGTCAAAAAAAGTAAACTAAAGAAGTTTGAGAAAAAAAATGTATAAATGAAACTTGCGCACAAATATAAAAAAAAGTACAAAATTTAGTCGAAAGCTCGTTTTTTAAGCAGTTTTCAATGTTGACAGACTACCAATATTCCGGAAAAACCGATCGGATTTAAACCTTTTGTTTTTTCTTTTTTCCTTCATGATTGGGGCTGGCCCACACGGTGGTGGTAGCAGAGAGAGAAAAGAATGGTCATTCTCGAGAAGTAATGTCCTTAAAAAATGGTACAAGACAAAAGGTTGTTTTTGCCATTCATTGAAGCGAAAATCACCAAATGAATGGCAAAAAAAATGGTTGCGCAGCAGCAGCATCACCCAAAACAGTACACATTAAATGAGAAAAAAAGGGAAGAAGAGGCGCACATCCGTAACGGGAGGGTCGAAAATTGTGACCTCGGCTGGTCGATGCGTCAATACAAGAGGTGAGGCGCGCGATAAACAGATAGGTGAAAAAAGTTTTTTATTTTTGCGCGACCTGTGTTAGTAAAGCAAAAAAAATAGTGCCAGCTAAAGTCGAAGAATGAAAAAAAAGAAGAGAAAGAAAAACAATGATTTAAAGGCTGTTAGTTTTGAACCAACAACACCAACATCAAAAAAGAAACTCAATTATCTTCGTCAAAAATAATTGCGCATAATTTTTTTATGTTAAAAAAAGACATTTATTAAACGAGAGAAAAAAAGCCGACCTTCAAAAAACTGTTTTTTAAAAGTTTTAAACATAATTGAAAAACACAAAAAAAAGTAAAAATCTGAAAGTTTTCAAATTATATTTTTGAGAAAAGTTATTTGAAAACTTTTGTTTGTTAAAAATTACAAAAAAGGGGTCAAGAATGAACGCTTTTTCAAGAAAAATGAAATGAACAATATAAGTTTTTCTATGAAAAAGAAAAGCGTTGACACAAGTTTAAAACGTCAAGTGCAAATTTGGCCAAGCAGTCGATAAAGTTAAGAATATTCTCCTTTTTTTTGTTCATCAACACTGACTAGATTGTATTCTTTTTTGCAATCGAGTGTGAGCGCGCGGCAAAAACTCTTGCACTTTTTTTTGTCTCTTTTCTTCTTTTTATTTTATGTTGCTTTGCCTGACGAGCCAGAGGCGGTTATAAAAACAAACCATTTTTTTCTTTTCTTTTTTTCATTCATCCACTTTAAGAAATTTAATATCAAAATTTTTTTTTCAAAACAAGTATGGATTTTAAAAACAAAAATTATACCTTTTGTATCGTTTTTATTTTAAAAATCATAATAATCTTTAAACTATCATTAAACATTAGACTGCTTAAAAAAGCTATTCAATTGCAAAAAAAAATTATTAACGTGGTCAGTTTTAAACGAAAAAAGAATGAAAAGAGGAGGAGGAGGATACTTTCAGTTAAGAATAAACAAATAAACTTGAACCAATGCTCCTTTAAGTGTAGTAGGCCTATTGACTTCACAAAACCTGAAAATGGAGGGAGAAGAAAATTGGAATGTTTGTGGACGAAGATTTTTGATAAGTCAAAGAAAACAAAAAATAACTTTTTTTAATAAGCAGTAAATAATAGTTTGAAAATTTTTTCATTTAAGAAAATATTAAAGGCAAAACAACCGTCAAATTTCAAATTTTTTGAAACACTTCTGTGCTTATTCTTTCGGCGATTGCTGATTTAAGCTTATACAAAATATTAAAGTTACCGTAGAACAAATCAATAAATTTTTATTTTTAGTGAATGCTGCTATAATTTTTTAAAGTGTGTACATTATCGCAACACACGTAAAAAATTTCTTAATTATGCACGAATGAATTAATGGTGAAAAAGAAAATATAAAATCATAATATTTAGCAGTAAATTGTAATAGAAAATGTTAATGCATTACAATTTTTATTACTGTATTAAACTGCACAGGTTTCTGACTTTGCAAAAAAATAGCAAAAAACTGAATTAAATCAACAAAAACTGATTTAAATCTGCAAAATATTAAAATTTGCAAAAAATCAGCAAAAAACTGAATTAAATCAGCAAAAAGTTGGACTTTGCAAAAAATCAGCAAAAAGTTGAATTAAATCTCTTTCGTTGTCTGACACCCTTTTCCACCTTCTTTTCTATCCTTCTTTTGTTGCGCACAAAAACCTCTCATTTCTTTTTTTTCGTTGGCCTTTCCTCCCTTTTCAGGTTCCTTCCTTCCCCGCCCCCTTTTGCGCGCTTTTATGCCAATGGAGTTAAATCCTGAGGCTAATAAATTTTGGATATCATTGATGATTAAAATCATCGATGTTTTTGTATTTACCGGAAAAAAATAAAACTTAAGTCGAAGAATATTTTTCAACTTTTTGCTGATTTAAATCAGTTTTTGCTGATTTAAATCAAATTTTTGCCTTCCTTTTTTGCAAAAAATCAACAAAAAAATGAATTAAATCAGCAAGAAAATGAATTAAATCAGCATATGCTGATTTAATTCATTTTTTTGCTGATTTTTTGCAAGTTCAGAGACCTGTGTGGGTATAAATTTTGCTTCTCATCTGTTAAAGATAAAAAAGCTGTGGATAAAAAAAGGGGGTTATTTCAGTTAAATACTGATATAAATAAAAGAAAAACACTTTCACGTGTTAATTTTAATTTCTTGGTTACGGTAGTTGTTAAACTTCAATTAATGAATTTTAGGAAAATGTCGGGTAAATTATATTCCTTTATTTGAGACTTTTACATATGTAAAAAAATAATACAGTAATAAATTATCAATTCAAAGGTTATGAAAGAAATTATAGACCTTTTCCTAGACCGATACCACCACCTCCAAGAAGGGCTCCAAGAAGCATTGCGCCGGCCATTTGAATGACAGCTTGTTTTAGTAAATCAGAAACGCTAAAATTTAAAAAAATGAACTTCTGTATAAAGTGCAATGTAATGTTTTCTTACCATGGTGGAGCGTTACGAAAAGCGAACCATGGGGGTCCACCAAAATTTTTTTTAGCTTCTTGATCTGTACAATCACGATTATAATCTTGATAGTCATAACTAGTATAATAGGTTCCAGCTTTATAAAAAGTAATTTTTGCACCATATTTTGTTGGTTGATTTGTATTATTGGTGGAACCATTATCATTTTCATATGAAAAATGAAAATCAATTTCAATTGAATGTGTCGGATCTGCAGCTAGAAATTTAGATATATCTGCATCTACTCGATTTGTTGATTGATTGTGCTAAAAACATAAACACAAAAAATATGATAATTAACAAAAATGAAGCTTACTCCTCGCCATTGCGGAAACAGGTTATCCGTGTCATGCCCGCTTCCACCCCAGCATGTGGGGATAATATGGCCGCATTGATAGCCTTCATTATTGTCCATAGCTCTTCGGGCCTTTGAGCTGACGGTTGTTCCTGCAACTCTTGCATCTCCTCGAATAGTTGCATATGCACGGGTTTTACGACCCTTGGAATCTTTTTCAACATGGGGGATTAATCCCGTATCAGTAATCTTCGCATCTGGTAATGGCATAATTGAAACAGAAAATGCTAAAAATTTTCTAACAAATTCGAATTAATAAAGTAAAAACTAACAACTAATAGTGGGACTTCTCTCTTCTTAAATAAGATTTTTGCTTGTTCATTACAAGAGAATATTAACAGATAGAAATCATTTTTTCCATACATGTTTACGACCTTTTTTGTTATAAAAAACATTTCACGACAAAAATAAATAAATCGATTGAAAAAAGTGATGATAAAAAATTGGCTGGAGCAACGTACATATATTTTGACGTTAAACATTTTTAATGAAGAGAAAAAAGAAGAAATTCGGAATCACAATGGCAATCGCAATCGCATTGATAAAAAAGTGATATTTATAAGTGGATGTCAGTAAAAAAGGGGATATAAGGTCACTGCCGCAACTTCGACAAAATTAATGGGGGTGTCGTATTCAAACTATAAAAAATTTCTTTCAATTGTCAATTAGTAAAAGATGCACATACCCCTACCTTCGTCTTAAAGCACCTCAATGGGGGTGTCGCGACACCCACGACACCCACCAAGTTGCGGCATTTTATAGGGTACACGTGCACACTCCGAAAAACACAACCACAGTTTTTGAAAACCCTCAATCGAAATAAAATAATCTGATGCACCTTTCAAAAATCTTGAAACTGTATCCAGAAATTTCATTTTTTTGCCATCCTAAATATTTGATGCAAAAACCCCGGTAAGAAAAATTCACCAAAACTCTAAATATCTCTGGGTCGTGGCATCAAATGTTGAGAATTATGAAGATATGAAAGGATTTGAATGACAAAAGTTTATAATAATATATACTTACAAAATTACAAGAATAAAATAACACAAAACAAATAACACAACAAATCAAATATATTTTAGGTTAAAAAGGGAATGAAGGGGAAACTGTAACTGCGAGGGGCCAATAACTAACAGCTAGTTTTTTGCACGAAAAATCAAAAAATTATTCGATTTACAGTAATAAACTGAGGTCAAATTTCGCTTCTGTTCAAATTCAATACATACATACTCGAATCATTACGTAGCTATTACATGTGCATTCGTTCACTTTCTGAAAGCAATGGATTTTAAAACCATTACGCCTGTTAGAGATTTAACAACACACACACACACTGATCCCCTTTTTGTTTTTTCATTTTATAATAAATGCTACAATTTATATTGCAATGAAAATCTTCAACTGAAGATACGATGTTATTATGTATTCAAATAAAAATACAATCATTGTTATTTTTAAAAATGCTTTTATTCATCATCGACTTTTTATTGCATTTGTATCAAGCTTGCATTTTTCAAATTTTTTAAATTCAAATCGAAGGTATCTTTGGATCTCTAAAATTATCCTAACTTTTTTAGGGTATTTTCATAATATTTTTTATCCATGAAAAGTAATGAATTTGTTTACCAAATTCAATTTTATATGAATTTGAAAATAAATTCCTTATGTTTTGTGGCAAAACATCGAAAATATATAAAAAAGGTCGTTAAAAGTTTAATCAGCTGTAGTTATCATAAGTACACTATAAAATATAAACAAATGTGTGATAATTGTAATTTATAAAATTTAAATTAAATTATTCATGGTAAACACTCAAAAAAAAGATGACGCTAAAAAATATTATGAAGAATCATCTTACACGTAGACTTAAGAAATTTCTCCTTCACATACTTGTAAAAAAACAGTTGTATTTTTAACTAAAGCATTTTTCAAATGTTATTTGTCTATTATTGTTCCGCTTTTTAAATCCAACTTCACGTAAGTATAACTTATTTTGACGTGAAAATAGTTCTTGCAACGAACAAAATACGTGTCGTGTCGCCACGAGTATTTCTACTGCACAAATGTTGGATGATGGTATATTGTTAAAAGATTTTGAACTTTATTTGTTATTAATACGTTTAATAAATGGCACAAAATGGATCATGGTACAAATATATTGTTAACAAAGTTATATTACGATTTGCATATTTATATAGTGGTTGTGTAGTGATAAACAAATATGTTGGAAATGTTATTTTTTTAACTGGTGATTCAATGCAACCTACAATTTATGATGGTGATATTGTTTTTACAAGAACATATAATCCCAGAAAACATGAAATAAATAAGAATGATATTGTATGTGTGAAATCTCCAACAGATTCTGGTATTTTATTATGTAAACGCGTGGCACTCACTGAACATGAAAATGATAATATTTCATTCAATAAAATACGTCCTTCATCGAGAATTGCAGCTGGTCATTGCTTTTTACTTGGAGATAATTTGGAGACATCTTCTGATTCTCGTGTATTTGGTCCTATTCCAATGGGTTTAATTTATTCACGGGTTTTATTTCGTGTATGGCCACCAAATCGAATTGGTTTCTTAGAATAATAGTATCAAATAGAATTTGCATTGTTGAATTTAATTTAATAGATCTCATTGAATAAATAGTTTTTACTTGTTTTTGCTCACTTTTAATAAGCCATGTTTGAATCATGCTTTTTTATCTTTTAAAATTTATTACCATTTTTTCAATGTTGTTTTCTATTTGTAATTTTAGATGGCGAATTATCTCTATCTTGTTCAAGGTGAAATGAAGGCAGTTGTTGCCATCCTCAAAACTCCAAGTCGATCACAATGGGGTGGTTATATTCCAACTGAAGATAGCGATCCGTTATTAAGAACTTTTGCAGATTTAAGAGATGTTTTTAATTCTGTAAAATTTTATTATTTTTCTCTACCTGGATTACGGTATGATTTTTTAGGTTTCTGATTTAACAGATGTGAGTCCGCAAGAATTTATTTCGCCATTCTTGGATGTTATAACTGCTTCAAAACCAAATGCTGCTGCTGTTACTCGATCATTGCGAGCCTTGAAACGATTTTTAGTTACTGGAGTTATTCCTGATGATGGAATTAAAATTGTACGAGTTTCTGAAAGTATTGCAAAAGCTGTTACTCAAACCAAATTTTTTACAAATGAAATTCCGCGCGATGAAGGAGTTCTTTTGGCATCTCTTGGAGTAAGTTCTATAATTTTCAAAGTTCATTGTATCATCATCTTTCTTAGGTTATGAGTGCAATATTTCAATCACCTTGTGGTCGATTTTTAACTGATGAAAGCGTATGTGCAATTTTACAATGCTGCTTCCGTATTCGATTTGACAATATGAATGGTCCAATTTTGCATGAATTAGCCGAAGATACTCTCGCAAATATTGCAAGTGTTATGTTTTCTCGTTTACCAACATTCAAACAAGATTTTCGCCATCCTTATATGAAAAAGCTTCTAAAAATAAGTATTGGAACATCAAAATTAAAACGTCTTGCTCATGCTACTAAATCTGATACTCTTCCACCAGCAAAAGAACTTTCTGAAGAAAGTCAACCTGCAACTGAAAATATTGTTGAAGCACCTGTCGAAGAACCGGTTGAACCAGAAAAACCTGGGTCAGTCTCAGATGATGTTGAAATTGTACAACATCCTGTGACAACATTAACAATTGATCAACAAATCGAAAATGATACAAATGAACTCGGAGTTCCTACTGAAGAACAACAAGAAAATGAAGTTGAAAATGAGGAAGAAGAAGAACCTGAAATTTTTGATCCAGATTTTAATCGAAATGCAAATTTATCTGCTCATATTCCTTATGGCCTTCCTTCAGTTCGTGAATTTTTACGTTTTCTTGCTGGTCTTATGGATTCTTCTGATCAAGCAAATCCCGATCCATTTGTTCTTCTTGGATTACGTTTATATACAACGGCATTGGAAGTTGGAGCGGAATACATTGCTCAATGTAATGTTTTGATGAAACTTGTCAAAGATGATTTAGCTTATAATTTATTACATTTACTTGATTCATCAAAGCTAAGAACTTTTGCTGCTGCAAATCATGCATGGTTTTTAATGATTTTAGTTATGAGAAGTGCTTTGAAATTTCAAATTGAAAAATATTTTGTTAAAATTGGTGTTTTAATTGCTTCGGATAGCGTAAGTTAATTTTTGTTTAAGTTATTTTTAGTTTTTAATAAAAGTTATTTTTAGCTTACTGTAACAAATGAAATCAAAGAAATTGCTTTAGAAAGCTTAGTGCAATTATTTTGTATCCCAAATTTAATTACGCAACTATTTTTATGTTATGATTTAAGTTATTATACAAGGTTTGAAAATGTACTTTTTGGACACTATTTAAAATTTTGCATATTTTAGTGATGTTTTTAAAGATCTTGTTAGAATTCTGCATGAAAATGTCTTCAGTACATCTGGAATGTTAGAGCCAAGACATATTCTTGCTTTGGATGCACTTGGAGCAATTGTTGATCATTTCCTTAAAAGTAGTCAATTTACTCGTACTCCAGAAAGTATAAATCAAATTCCTCCTGGACTTGAACATTATCTTGATTGTTCTCCAAGTGAACGACTTATTCGAAAAGAACACATTCGAAATGCATCAAAGGCATTCAATCAAAAACCAAAAAAGGGTATTGAATATTTGATTGAACATAAAATGTTCTCGCATGAACCCCCAACACCAGATGATATTGCACACTTTTTACTTATAACCCCATATCTGGATAAAAAGAAGATAGGTTTATATCTTTGCGAGTAAGTTTATGCTGTTTTAGTTCTTTGATTAAAAAAAGTATTTTGTAGACGTGAAAATCCTGAAATTTTACCTGCTTTTGTAAATCTTTTTAAATTTGAAAATCAACGTTTGGATGTTGCATTGCGATGTTTCCTTGATTCATTTCGTCTTCCTGGTGAAGCAGCAGAAATTTCTAAAATTTTACAAGCTTTTGCTGATCACTGGTATGAAGCAAATAATCGACCATATGCAAATTCCGACGCAGCATTTACGCTTGCATATGCAATTATAATGTTAAATATGGATCAACATAATCCACAAGTTCGCCGAAATCAACAACCAATGGATTCCAATGCTTTCAAGCGTAATCTCTCTGGCACAAATGGAGGAGAAAATTTTACTCCTGAATTATTAGATGAAATTTATGTTGCAATTAAAGAAAATGAAATAATTATTCCAACTGAACATAGTGGTCCAATTCGAGAAACATATGAATGGCAAATTTTATTGAGAAAGGGCGAAGAAGAAGAACATAAATTTGTTGATCAAAGTATTCAACTTGATAACTTTGAACTATTCCAAATTTCATGGGGTAATGTTTCATCAGCATTGTGCTTTGTTGTTGATAAATCAGAAAATCCATCAATTATTGCAAAAGCTATGAATTATTACCGTAAATGTGTAAATCTTTCTGTTCGGTATGGAATGTCTGAAGTTTGTGATAACTTAATCATTCAACTCCATAAATTTGCTTCATTTATTCCTGGAATTGAAGGTTGGTTTAATTTTTTTTTTTTTGAAAAATTTAGCAATTTTTTAATTTTAGCTTTGCATGAAAAAGATGATGAAGCTGCAAGTCAACACATTTTATCATACAAAAATGTTGAGTATGCTGTGTGCACCTTTGCTGAAAATAAAAAAGCTCGACTTGCATTATCTACTATGCTTGAACTTATCCATGCAAATGGTGATTTTTTGAGAGAATCTTGGAAGAATGTTTTGGATACTGTAGTTCAGCTTTATCGCGCACAATTACTTCCCACTTCTATTACTCATGTTGAAGATTTTGTCGATCCAAAAGGATATGTTTCAATTGAACCTTTTTACAATCAGTAAGCTTGTATAATCAATCTTTGATGGTTTTTAAAAACTTTGTTTTAGAAAAGAAAATGAATACAAAAATGAAGGTGGATTCTTATCTTGGTTACGGTTAACAAATGCTGATCATCCAATTAAACTTGCTTCTGAAAAAGAAGAATTAAAGAATTCAAGCTTTCAATTTGTTAGTCAATGTCATCCTGAAAATTTAATTGTAGACAGCAAATATTTTGTTCTTTCATCATTAAATGAATTATTAAATCATATAATGCATGGTTGTAGAATAATCAAAGAGAGTGCTGCTTTAAAAACTGATAAAAAGAATGGAAGATTGCCATTACAAGTAAGATATATTTTTAGCCTTTTTTATTTTTATTTATTACTATTTGTTGTTACAGTATGAAGAAATGTTGGTGTTTTTGACTGAACTTACAGTTAGTATTATAATGGAAAATAAGGATCGACTTTCAAGAATATGGGATAAAGTTAAAGCACATTTTGAATTTTTGCTTACCAATTTTGGACGTAATCCAAGAATTCCTCAAAGAACTGCTGTTGGATTGTTACGAATTACAAATCGTAATCTCTTCCGTCTTAAAGATGAAATTTCAAATGATGTTATTCAATCGTTATCGTTACTTTTCGTACGTTATTTTGTTGTTTTCTGTTTTTATTTTCAAGTTTTTGTTTTCATTTATTTTAGAAGCTTAATCCTCCTGGTTTGTTTATGTTTTCTCGTGATATTGCATTTGGCTTACATGATTTGCTTCGATCTAATGCTGCTAACCTTCATGAAGCGAGACATTGGCGTGTGCTTTTTGCTTTACTTGAAGCAGTTGGAGCTGCTGTTTATCCCGATGAAATTGTTGATGCTCATGTTTCACAAAATGAAAGCAACCGACAAACAGATTCCGAACAAATTACAAAACCTCGTTTTTACCATGAAAGAGGATACGTCTCTGATGACGCGCTGTCTATCAAACAAAGACCTCTTGGTTTGTTTTATTTTCTTTAGTTTGTTTTAAATCCATTATCTTTTTTTACAGAACATGGTAGTAGTACTGTTTCTGTGGGAAGTGTTGGAACTGATTGGATTCACGTAAGCAATTCAGAAATAAATTCTCATCAAACTGTTATGCCTCAGAATGTCAAAGTCAAAGTATTCGAACGTGGCACAATTGTTTTAGTACCGAATATTTCTCGACATGATACTCATGCTTTTCTTAAAGTTACTGAAACCCTTGTCTTTCTTGTTCGTGATGCAGCTCATGTTACTCCAGAAAATTTTGAAAGTTGTGTGCAATGTTTGAGATCGATGATTGAAGCATCTTTAGATGGTGGAAAGTAAGCTTTTTAATTTTAGGTTACTGTAATAATTAATATAATTTTCAGAAATGCTGTTGTTACGATGAATGAAAAGAAAGCCGATGATGGTATAAACAATAATTTTTATATCAGTTTTTTATTTGTATTTTTTCAGATGATGAAGATCAAGAGCGACGTCAAACAGATGATAAAAAACCTGATATTCGATATGCGCAAGCATCTCATCAATTGCTTGATATTACTTTTACTTTACATGTAAAAGTTCATGAAATTTATACTAATTGGGCTTCATCTGATAACAAAGTTTGTGATTCAATTCCGTATTTATGGGAAAATTGTTGGCGGCCATTATTACAAGCAATGGCTCGACTTTGTTGTGATAGCCGAAGAGAAATTCGAATGCAAGCTCTTACAACACTTCAGGTTCGTTTTTTGTTTCTTGTCTTACTGTAATGATTAAAAGAAATATTTTAAGCGTGCAATGTTATTGCCCGAATTTTCAAATATGGAACCACAACAATGGGAAAATTGTTATGCCGATGTGTTGTTCCCTCTTCTTCTCAAATTGCTCGATAATATTTCACCAAAAGAACCATTTGATGTTGAAGAAACTCGTGTCAGGGCAATTCAATTAATTTCAAAAGTATTGCTTAATCATCTGAAGTGAGTTCAATGATTTTTCTTTGTCAAAATTAATAAGTGTTTGTTTTTAGCAAACTTACCGTACTACCAACTTTTGGTGCACTGTTTATTCGAATCTTGGATTTCATGCGACGATATTGGAATTGTGAGCGTTCAGAGCTCTTAAAAGAAGCCATTCCTGAATCTCTCAAAAATATGATCTTGGTTTTGGATAACTCTGGGATCTTTGTTGCTTCTCCTGAACTTTATACTGCCACACTTGAAGGATTGAAACCATTTTTACCAGAATTGGTTGAAGAAATTATGCAAAATCTTCCTGTAAAACGTTAGTAATGTTTTTTCTAATATAGATTTTGTTGTAATCGGATGTAAAAAAAACACAACTTCGAATTTTTTCCACTTCAGTAAAACACGCATGTTTTTTTAAATTGCACTTTTGTTTTTGACGTCGGATTTCGCAAAATTTTGAAATTTTATCAATGTTATAAAAATAATGGTTTCAGATCAAGATGCATACAGACAGCGGTCGACTGTAACATCTCCAGCTTCCAATGTAACACCGGTGCAGTCTCTTCCTTTATACGCCTCTCCACCAGCTTCGTCGCCACAATCACCTTCCAGTGAGCCTGTTGTTCCAAGTCCACAACATCTTCCATCATTGCATCCACCTTCACCTCCAATAATGTCGCCGTCGTCTGATGTTGAACAACCTGCTCAAATGACAACACCTCCATCCCAGTCTCAAGTAACTATGCCACAACATCCTCAACAATACTATCATGAACAAATGTATCATCAAACACCTAATGCATCGTATTATGCTCCAACACAAGTACATCCAGGATATGCACCTTCACCTCCAATGGTTTATCCGGTTGTAGGTCTTGAACAACCTATTCCTTTCGGAACATCTCCATCTCATCCTCAACAATATTATCCTGAACAAATGTATCATCAAACTTCGAATCTTTCATATTATCCTTCGACGCAAGTACATCCCGGATATGCATCTTCTCCACCAACGATGCTTCCACCTTCTGGTGTGGAACAACCTACTCCATTCACAACATCTCCATCTCTTCCACAAACAACAGTACCATCTCATCCACAACAATTTTACCATGAACAAATGTATCATCAAACTCCAAATCCTTCTTATTATCCTTCGACACAAATGCATCCAGGATATGCACCTTCACCTCCTTCAACTGGTTTTGAACAACCTGCTCCAATGGCAACATCTCCATCACATCCTCAACAATCTTACCATGAACATATGTACCATCAAACATCTAATCCTTCTTATTACCCTGATACCCACAATCAACAGTAGTAGTTATTGCAAAAAAAGAGTTGACACAAATTTAATTAAAAAGATTGTTTATATATTAATTTATTGATTATTTCGTAAAAATTTTTTATCAATAAAGAAAAGATTTTGTACATGTTTTGCAGAAAATAAATTAATTTTAACTGATTTTTTTTTCACTTTTAAATTAATGAAATTCCAAATTTTTACTATTTTGACTTTTAAAAAATGCGTTAATTAAATAATAATGTAGATAAAATTTAAAATAACTTTTTGCTATTTTAAATTAACTGGGGATTTGGTTTCATAGAAACGGTTACAACTTTGAAGAGATTTTCAGTTATATAATGCAAAATAATTTATTAATAGAAAATATATTATGCTTAAAACATAAGTTATTATGTATAACATAAAACGGAAAAAGGAAAGAATTACCGTATACCCAAGGAAACACAGAAATAAGTTATTATCATTAAGATATGTGTGAAAAAGAAAACTTAGTCATCTTCGTTGTCACTTTCTTTAATGTCAGTCGCTTTTATATTGCTTTCATCGACAACAGGTTGGGTGTAGTCATCACGTGGAACACATTGTGATAAATTTATTCTTGGTGAATTTAACTTGAAATATTTTTTAATTATTTTTTTATTTTAAAAATTTAAAACTTACAAGTTGATCTGGATGAATCCATGGTTTCCAATTTGGATTATGCTTGCCTTTCCAAGTTGGATAATTCAGGGATGCTTTGTGAAGCTTTTTAAGGGCTTTTGGTGCAACAACTTTTGTTACTCTATTGATAAGCCATGTGGGTAATTTTCCTATAAAAATACCCTTTCATTTTTGTCTTCCTTTTTCTTTCTCTTTTTGTGTAATAAATGTTTCAATGCTTTTTCTGTTAGAAAAGAAAAAACACAATGCCTAAAAATAAAGAACAAACCCTTAGGATCAGAATGCGTAAGATATGTAATTTCACATGCATTGGGCCCTAAAGCTTTAACAAAATATGCTGTCAAATAAATTGTACCACGGACAAAGCTCTTTGACGGCGGAAAATCCTAGAAGATTGCAATAAACAAAAAAGGAACAAAAATTGAAGAAATTAATGCTTGTTCTTACTTACATCATGACAAACTGAATGTCCACAAATATACTTTTCATTGCCGGTATCAAGCCAAGACCGCTGCATTACAAAATCTCGACTTCGAATAGGAGGAAATGCTCCAACTTTAAAAAGAATTTTGATGCAAAAGAGTTTTATTACTTTCAAAAAACCTTACGTGAATAATAACAAATATCATTATTAGGATTAAGTATTCCGATATCTGTTGTATTTATCATGTATTTATCCCATTTAGTACGGTATTGTGGATCATGCAGCACATCATAAGCAACATCAGCGCAGACATCATTGAATACAGTTTTTGCCTAAATTTGATTAACACTTTGTGTACTGTACTTTTTTTGGGTTTCATATTGAATTACTTTAAACATTAACAATTCTCCGTTGCTCGCAGGTTTTGTCCAAACTTGATTATGCCGTTTTTCATAAACTAAATTCCATCCGTCATGATCATCACATAATTTTTTGACTTTCCGATAATCTTCATCCTCGAAAATCTTGACGACATTGACTTCCATACTCTTTTTTTATTATTTATAAAAAGCTAAAGGACAACAACCGGTCTCGGGGGCTAAATGATACCGAAAAATATTTTGGACGTAAATTTTCACGCTGGGCAAATAGAATGAAGAAGAAGAATTTTGAAACGTGTAATCCAGAGAAGGAAAAAAAATGAATGAGCAGAAATATATATGTACAATAAAAGGCGTAAAAAAAAGAATAAATAAAATAGATCTAACAATTTTTTTTTGCTTAAATGTATAATGAATAGTCATGTAAATGAAAGACCATATTTTTTAACAAAAGCAATAATGCTGAAGGAAGGAATAAAAGAAGAAGAAAAAGACAAAAAAAGCCACAGGCTGTTATGGATATAAAAAGAAAGGAGAGGCAACTAAAAGCTTTTATTCTTTCAAAAGGAAACACCGAAAAATAAGGTCATGAAATGTTAGTATATGGTGGTATGCTGGACATAGCCATTTTTTCTTTTTTTCACATTTTTGGAGTTAACGCGCAAAGCATGAAATAGAATAAAAAATATTAAAAAAAACTTCTCTTTTTTTTTAAAAAAAAAGCTAGCAAAAAATGTTTGGTTGACATGCGCGCGGCGCAAGCTTTACAATGCCGTGAGATGCTTAAATTCATGCATTCTGACAAAAAGTGTTGGGTATAGATCTGTATTTTAAATTGTTGGCAATATGTTACTCAATCTTTATTGTCTTCTCTCTCCTTTCCTCTCTCTCCTATTTTTGTCGTGTCATCGTTCTTTCCTTTTTCATTGCTGTGTTAGTGTTGTGGTGGATAGAGCTTGCTGCTCATGCTGTAACTAATAAACTACTAATTAATTAACCTTAACTTCAACATACATAAACAAAGGAGCCTTTTGTTTATAACATATTGGTGACGAGGGATTCGACATCCAGCAGCTGAAAAAGACACCGGCGGTGGTTCTTTGGTCGTGATTAATAACACAAGCTGTGTTAAAAGCATCACAGGAATCAACAAGAAGATAATTGGACTGAAATTCGCTAAAAGCTGGATTCGGGAGACAAATCGGAGTCTGATTTGTTAGGGAATATCTTTAGCACCACAAATAATCTTGTTGAACTTCCTTCTATAAAAAGCGATACCAAGATGTCAACGGTTGGAACAACAGTTTGGCCTCCTCCTGCATACAATGGTAAAGTTCGTTTCGATGTTTGGGAGACCCAACTCGATATGTATTTGTCGGAGCGACAAATTACAGATAAAAAAGCGAAATCAAAAGCTATGCTGCAAGTCATTGGAACAGAATACTTACAGAAGATCATCGATTGGACTTCCCCAACCAAACCACAAGATATGGAATTCGATGATCTTATGGCAATCGTCAAAGATAAGCTCGAAAAGAAACCAAATTATTTTGCTTTGCGGGTCAAATTTTTCAATGAAAGGCAGCAGCCAGGTCAGTCTCTTGAAGATTTTATTGTTCACATGTCAAATTTAATGTTGCAATGTAAATTGGATAAAATGTCCGTTGATGAACTTGGAGTATTGGCAATTCTCAAAGGTTTATCAAGTGATGAAACAAGGCAATTTTTAATGACTTCGACAGCTGATAAATCAACCGTATCCAAACTGCAAGAAATAGCTTCCTGTTATGAACAAGGTAAAGCAACTGCATTGGAAATTAAAGGCAAGGGAAATACCAGTGGTAATTTCTTCAGTATGAATGTGGTCGGCAGAGGCTACAAGTGCAAATGGTGTGGTGAAGCTCACCAACCAGGGAAGGAAAAATGTCCAGCCAATGGCAAGAAATGCAAAAGCTGTGGAAAGCAAAATCATTTTGCAAAGGTCTGCAAAAGCTCGAGAAAGCAAAACCAAGTTGAATTTGAAGATTCTTCGGATGATGAAGCTCCAAGAAGTCGAGAAGGTTCAACTCATGGATGTTTAAATGGTTTATACAGTGTGCTGACAATCTCTTCAGGGCCTGAAGCAGATTCTCCTCCAATGAAAGTTAATGCAAAACTTGATGGAACTACCGTATACTTTCAACACGATAGTGGTGCAGCAGTTTCGGTGATAAGCAAGAAAGTATGGCATCAAATTGGTAAACCAAAAATTCATCCAACTGATATTGAACTGCAAAGTTATACTGGTAAGATTCCAGTAATTGGTCAATGCGAAGTCGTAGTCCAAGTTGGAAAGCTGATAAAGCAACAATGGATTATTGTTGTGCCACATGGTCAATCTCTCTTTGGAAGGAATTGGATCAAAGCATTCGATGGTGATTTGCAAAGGCTTTGCAATCAATCAAAAGATCTATCTCATCGTGATAGTACAGTATACAAGCAAAATACTGTAATGGCTCGACCAAATTCTGGAAGATGCAATAAACTAAAGGTTTACAAGATGAATACCGTAACCGCTGAACGTGTATATGATAATCGTGCTCCAAAGAACAATGATGCAAGTTGTTGCTGTAAGAAGAAATCTATGCTGATGCATGTTCCCATGCAAGGGAAGGAAAAAGCTGTATCTGGAAAAGATTCAAATGGATGGAAGGCGGATATTTGGAAAGAAAAATATCATTCAAAATTTGCTGAAAGTACTGTACTTAAGAGTCTTAAGTTACAGTATAAAAAACAAAGTCGAACTTGGAAGGCAAAAGATGTGCAAGATGCTGTAAATCAAGAAGATTGGCGTGCTGTTAAAGGTCGGAAAGATCATACAAGCAAATCTCTGAAGATGAAAGCTGATGAAGCTGTCGCAGAAAAGAATCGGGAAAGCAAAGAAAAACGTCCAAAGGCAAATGAACTTAGTCGAGATACTGTAGCTTACACGAGTCGTGTTGAAGCCTATCAAAGTCGTGGTCGTCTTGATGCTGAGATTCATAAGAAAGATTCTTACAAATCTAGGGGAGGTGTTGGGTATAGATCTGTATTTTAAATTGTTGGCAATATGTTACTCAATCTTTATTGTCTTCTCTCTCCTTTCCTCTCTCTCCTATTTTTGTCGTGTCATCGTTCTTTCCTTTTTCATTGCTGTGTTAGTGTTGTGGTGGATAGAGCTTGCTGCTCATGCTGTAACTAATAAACTACTAATTAATTAACCTTAACTTCAACATACATAAACAAAGGAGCCTTTTGTTTATAACAAAAAGTAAATGAGAAGAGGGGGGAGGAAAAGGAAGAAAAAGGGAGGAAAGTGACACCAACAACATAGTCAATGAAATAAATATATCATTGCTGGAATATTGAATATAAAACAACAATAAAGTAACCAAAAATTATATATATGAGGGTTTTAAAAATGGTCATGGTTTTTTTCATTTTCCAGTCTCCCTCTTTTTTGCAAACAAATAATTATGAATGCATTTTTTTGTGTTCATCGAAATGATGTTTGTATTCAACCATTTTTGTGTTTAAAACATATGATATTTTAATTACAAGATCCCTTAGTTCAATAAATAAGACATTCCTTTTTTCATTGTTAACCTTTACTCTTCTTTGTTTCAAGTAAAGGATCAAATGTTAAGGTGAATGCACTCTTTGATACCAAGTTCATCATTTTATATTGTTCAATAAATTCTATTTTTGGATCAAAATGTTTCACCTTATCATTCAAATACAAGACAAAATAGGTTGATCCTTATCAAATGAATAACCCTCAGTCATCTGGTGTGGGTGAAGCTGAATTTTAAACGGAAAAAAAAGAAGAAAAAGCCATCTCCGCAAATACATCAACATCGCAAAAAGGGCGTATTATCACACTTTTTTGCTTCCTTTTATTCTGATATTATGATAATCAATGATAACTTCTTTCTTTCATTTTATGTTTCATTTTTTTATACTTTTTTATTTTTTTGTTCAAATGCTGTAGTGGTTGGTGTTGGTATTGTGTAATTTTATTTATTTCAATGTAATCCATTACTTTATTTCCATTATAATCATGCCATCATTCCTTTCTTTGCTAAAACAAGAATTTATTGCATTACTAAAATTTCCAACAACCAAGGATTCTAACGAAATCCGATTCCAAAAAAGAATTGTTCGATTTCCGACTTCAACGTATGAAAAGCGGCGATCTCGAATGGTAAACAAGGTTCAAGGTGTCAACAATCCTTTAGCCAAAAAGACTGATACAAATCCATCATCCAAAAAACAACCTTCGTCAATTCGCCCTCGATCATTGTCAACTCCAAACAATGTCAAAGTTGAACAAAAACATATTTCTCGACGCTCTGAAAGTACTCCACAAAATAAATTATCCCAAAAAATTTTATTATCATCCCGTAAAATGCCTTCTGTAAATGTTACTCGAAAGAGATCTTCAACCGTTGTACAAATTGAAGTTTAGTTTTTTTCTTCTTTTCTATCTTTTTTCTGCTTCTTTTGTATGTATAATAAAAAAAACTTGACGTTATTTGATTCTTTATCTTTTGTCAATTTTTATCTTTGTGTGATGTGTGAAATTTTAGTTCAAAGTTTATACATTAAAAATAATAAAAGTTTTTTTATTTTTCAAAGAATTTGATGAGACAAATGATTTAAAAGATGATTGAAAAAGCAAAGAAAAGAAGAAGAAGGTGTGGTGCTGTCGGCATTTTTGTTTGAAAAAAAGGAGGTGCAAAATGGAGTAGTTATCCGTTGTGACATTTTAAGTTAATGAATGAAAACAACAGGTGTTAGCGTTGGCGAGGATTTTTTAAATCAAATTAAAACAGTGATACAAATGAAGAAATTTTGCAATTTAAATACATTCATTCATTTATTTATTTACTCCTTTTTTTGTTATGCCGTTTTTTCCAGAATAACAATTGCTTGTTTCTTTTTTTATACCTAAAAATATATGCTTGGGTAATTCTTTGTGTTTTAATTCTGTTCTTGCAATGGCTCTTTTTCTTCTTTTTCTTGAAAGAAAGAATTAATGAATTTCAGAATTCTTGAAAATTATTTTATGTTATTTTTGGAAGAAAATTTTAGAAAAAAAAATTTTTTTTGGCAATAACACAAAATCAGATTGCTATTTTTGTGTGTGTCGTATTTTGCACAGATTGGCACTTCATTTCTCTCAAACTTACTATAATAAATGAAATCAAATTTAGCACTTTTTTAAGGCTATTTTCTTTTGATTGATGCAACATTTTTTTCTTCTTCTTTTTTTCAATAACTATGTTTTTCTTTTCTTTAATGGTGTTGTTGCTAAAAATGTTCATACTTTTTTTTGACATGTTCCGTCAGATATATCTTTTTTAGATACCAATTATTTTCTTACTGACACTTCTTCTTTTTGTTTTTTTTTGTTCAAAAGAAGAAGGCTTAAAGTCTTTGTTCTTTTCCCGTAAAGCCGTTTTTGTTCTCTCATTGACGCCTTTGGTAGATTACTCAATTAAAAGAACGATGTTCCGACTTTTTGAGGATAAATGGGACACGCATTCCTCTTCTCCAATACTTTTTTTTCCAAAAATATATATGTATATTCTTTCTTCAAAACCATGACCCCATAGAAGAGAAGGGGAGGAGTAAACTTCTTGAGCATTTTTTTTATTCTTCTAAAAAGTATTATTTTTTGCTTTTTTTTCTGAACAGATTCACGCTTTTATCTTCATCTTTTGCCTCTCTCTTTTTTTATTTTTGAAATCCCAGAAGTGTTTTTGGTTTTTTCTTTGTTGCGAGAAGCAGCAGAAGTCAGTTACTTTTTAAAGAAAAAAATCTTAGGCCATTGCCTCCTCTTTTTTTAAACTTTTTTTTGTTATTTGTTTTTATTTTATTATGTGGTTCGAGCATGTTTCTTTGACCTCTTTTTTTATAACTTTTTTATATTGTTCTTATTTTTAGATATAAAATTTATTCAAATTTCCAAAAATCATTTAATAGATTATTTTGCAATGTTAGGTGCCCAAGCTCTTCGTACTAAACAAGCAAGTTTAATATTTTAAAATATGCATCGAATATAAAAAATGTTACCGTAATACTCTAATTTTAGAAAGCTGAACAAAAAGAAAAAGAGAAGAGACAGAAAGAGCGTCAAAGGAATTTGGAATTGCAAAGAGAAAAAATTCACAAAGCTGCGAGGTGAGGGAGATAGATCTTTAAATAGCAACAAAAAAAAACATTTTAAAAAGAAATAACAAGTTATTTTTAGTGAAGATGCTGCTGCAATGCATATGCAAGCCACAACTGCAGCAGATGCAAATTTCTTTTTAAATCAACCAATCGCAAAAACCAAGCAACGTCATTCAGTTCATGCAACAGCATTTAATAATCATTTGTTACCAATGAATTCACATGAATTACATCATAGAGAAAAAATTGAAGTATGTTTTAAAAATGCTATTTTTAAAAGTTTATTTACAAACATCCATTCTTTTTTTTGAACACAAATAGACATGATTGATGAGTTATTTTTTAAAGGTTCCCCATCGATCCCCTTCAACAGATTGTGGAAAGCCAGGTGATCCAAATCATCCCCAATCACAGAATAATGGAGGTGGTAGTCGATTTATGAAATGGTTAGGATTTTCTCCCTCATCACAAAATAATACAAATGGCGTAAGTCGAAAAGAACAAAGAAGAATGTCAACTTTTTAACTTTGATTATTACTTTTTTTTATCCTTTTGTTTATAGTTTCCGATCTCTTCTTTCATTAACATTGTCAAACAAACTTTTTAAATATTCTTATTTTTATTAATTAACAAAAAAACACCTGCTTCATTATATTTTATTTTTTATTATTATTGTTTTCTTCTTTTCTTTGCCACCACATCCAATGATTATTTGATTATTTTTTTCTAATGGGTTCAAATAAAAAACCTATGCTTTTTTTTTCTTTGATCTGTTGCTATTTCTTTTTCATTTCATTTTGTTTACTGTATTTAGATTAAATTTATTGGTCAACTTTACAAAATGTGTTTTTTTTCTTTTTCTTTCTTACATAAATATTTTAAAAAACCAACAGTTAGCATATCCATTCTTTTGGTACTTTGGGATATTTATATCTCTTAACAATCTACAAAGGAATGAACCGACGACGTTCAAAAGAGAAAAAAAAAGAAAAGTAGAGAGAAGGAAAGGAAAGGAAAAAAAGAAGGATTAAAAAAAACAGACTAATGTTATCTCTTCAGACACTTTTTTTTCCTCCTTCTTCACAAAACCCTACCAAACAATAATTCACAAATGGAGAAAAGATGCAACCCCAATGTCATGGCAGATGTCACGAGCTGAAACACCATCGATTTGAAATCCATACTATCGGGGGAATTGAGAATTTTGGAATATCATAGGTTAAAAATAGCTGCTTAAAAAGAAAGAAGAAAAAATAAGATAACAGTAAAAAAACCAAAAAGTTTGAACAGTGTTTTGATTTTTGAGAAAAAAAGCTACTTGTTGATACCAAAATTTAGGAATGCTAAAATTTTGGTGAAAAATATTATAGAAACTTGAGCCAAAAATTATACCGTAATATTCTTGTTATTCCTTTATTTCACTTACCGTAAACACGTTTATAATTTCTCAAAATAGCTTGAATTTAAATAATTTTTTAGTATTTTACAATTCTTGCCGAAAATAGAATAAAATCCGAAACTTTTATTCTTTTAAAATCTTCGGCAGTCTTTCATGTTAATTGCAAATGTTGGGCTTCTCTTTTATCATATGCATTTTTAAATAGTTTTTTTGGAAGCAGCAGCAGCACCAAAAAAGAAAGAAATAAATTTATTTCATAAACACGTCATGGGTTATCTCCTTTTTTGAACTCAAAAATTTTGAACGGCAAGGGAATATCAAATGTATGACTTTTGAATTTGTTTATTTTTTTATATCATAAATTGAATTGTTAACCCCGATCGATGTCATTGTATATATAAGTTTTTTAAAGTTTTATTATTAAAAACAATAGTAATTTTGGATTTTAGCTTTTGATTTAAAAAAAAGAAGAAAAACAAGTATAAAATAAACAATAGCAACTTTAGAAAAAAAGTTTCTTTTTTTTCACGAAAGAAAAAATTTATAAGGCGAGATAACCACGTTTTAGAAGTAAAGCGCCATTTGAAGCACCATGGGGAAAAAATTTTTGTCAAAAATTTTTGTTTTTTGAGCGGGGGTGAGTATAAACAATGATTTAGACAAAAACAATATTTCATGTAAAAATTGAGAAAGAAAAAATTATAACAAAGTTTTACAACAAAAAAGGAAAAGAGAGAGTAATAATAACAATAGAGGGCAGGCAAAATCTTTGAGCTGGTTGTTGTGATATTATTGAGACTAAAATATTACACAAAAAAAATAACAATTTTTAACAGAGTTTTGAAAGGTTTATTTATTTTTAGCTGCATCTCCTGCATAAACAGGATTCTTAAATGTTGTGGTAGCTTGTTTATAAATAGGATTTTCATTCTAAAATTTAATTTTAATACTGTAATTAAAAAATTTTTTAAGCAACTTACTGCTTCCCATCTAGCATTTAATCGCTCTTTTTCAAATTTAGCATATTCTCTTCGATCGTAAATCATTGTTAAAATTTTCCATAAACAAAGTAATAGCAGTCCTAAGATGACAATACCAGCAATTACAATAAGAACAATTACTAAAACGGGTAAAGGAGCTGGACAATCTTTGTCTTCTTTAACCCAAACAGTTAAATTATTTCTGCCATCATAATAATAGAGAAAATAGAATGTACAATCATCTGATGGATCAACGAATTGACATTCTTTCCATGTTTCATCTTCGGCATTTTCGCTTACATTTAAAACTGGTAATTCTTTAACAGGGATAACTTCAAAGGGACATTCAGCACATTTGCTTTCATTGTAAATTCCAGTTCCCCATTGTTGACACATTACGCAGGGTTTGTATTCAACACACTTGGTTGGGCATGTAGGGCAAATATCACAGAAAGGACCAGAATATCTTGAACCATTTTCATCTGTATGACAATGACACTTTCCACAAATACATTCACCTTGACCATTACAAATTTTTCCATTCTTTGATAAACAACTATCAGTGCTGGTTGGGCATTCACATGCACGTCCAGTGTAACCAGGTTCACATTCACATACTCCACAATTACATTTTCCATGACCACCACAAAGTTTACGGTCATGACGTGGACAATTGAAATTGTCACATTCACAGAATTGTCCTGTAACTTGTTCAAGGGGATTCTGAAAAAAAAGACGTTCATAATTGAGTCTTTGTCCTTTAACTTTTTTTCGATAAATTAAATTACCGTTCTTTGGAAACATTTGCATATGCCACATTCACAAGTTCCGCGGCCTGAACAAATCAAACTGCTATTATCTTTTCGGCATTTGGATTCAAGAGCGAAAGCAGTTTCACCGCCGCTGTCGCATTCACAATGCTTTCCAACGAAGCCAGGAGCACATTGACAAATGCCACAAGCAAGAGTACCACGGCCATGACATTCAGGAGCATTATATACAACTTCTCGTTCACAATCACAATCACAAATAACATGAACATTAAGACGAAGTGAGTCATCCAAACCAGAAGGGCCAATTTTAAGGGTAAAATCACGTTCTTTAACACAATGAGTGGCTTCTAAGGTAACTTCAAATCCAACTTGTCCATTAACTTTAATACCATCACAAACATTGGTATCAACAAGTTCAGAACCATCAAGACATCGGGAGCGATAACTAAGTTTTAAGCCCATTGAAGAATTTGCATTATCAACCATAATAATTTTTTCAGCAATTTTTTCATATTCTTCTTCAATCAATTGTACAATATTACTTGAATCATTGGCTAAGACTCCAACAGAGGAACTAACATCTGGAAGGGCATTACTAAGTTGATCATAAAGTTGACGATTATTTTGTGTTACAGCGAAAATCATATTAACTTTCTTTTCCTTAATTTTTTGATGCAAAAGTGCAATTGAGGGATAATCTTGTTCAATGGATTTTGTGTAATATCCTTCACGATCAAGATGACATTGTCCATCATTAGGAGTAACAATTCCAGCAAGTCTTCCATCTCCGGCATAATGGAATCCAGCATCAGTTGAGAAGACAATCATTTTACGAGAACGATCTCTCCATCCAATTGAATCATTACATGAAATTGCTTGCATAATTGCGTCAAAGCCACCTTCAGGAGCATCCAAATTACCAGAAATTAAAGCTTTATCAACTTCTTTCTAAAAGAGAGGGCTACTGTAAAAAGGGCTGATTTTAAATTAGCTTAAAGCTTACAGCAAATTTATTGGTATCAATTGTAAGGCCCATTTGATTTCGGAAACCATATGTTGGAGCACATCCTTCACTGCATGGAGAAACTTGCTTCTCTTTACGGGGATCAACAAATGGCATAACCTTTTTATCAATGAATGAACCAAAACCAAGGCGGAAATTTCGAGTAATTTGTTTCATTCTTTCAGCAAGTAAATCTCCAAGTTGTGAAAGCTTTTCTTTATCATCTTTCATGGAATATGATAAATCCATCAAATAATAAAGATCAACGGGATAATTTGCTGCTTGACGGAAGGTAACAAAAAAGCGGGCACGAGATTTTGGTCTAATTTGAATATCAACTTCTTGTGGACGAATTTGAACATCTTCAATATTTTCATCCCCATCTCGAAGATCTTCATTTTCAATATTCCTAATTGTGGTTTTAGGAAAAACAACTTCATTTTGAGGGCAACCATTTTCAATTAAATTTGCTAATGAATCACATCGTGAAAATTGTGTTTGATTATTAAAACTCTAAAAATAATCAAATGTTTTGGGAAAAAATTGATATGCTAATTTAATTACCCAATCTGCACACCAAGCGCATGTATCATGAAATTGAATGCACGAACTACAAGTGTAATTTTCAGGTGAAAGTGAATGACATGGAAAATCTGTGGAGGATTCTAATACTTCGCCATCAGAAACTAAAAATTTAAAGGGAAACATATTTAAATTTTTACTGTCTCTTTCTAAAAGACAAACCTTCGTCATCTTCCCATGTTGCGGCAAATACAGAAGAAGATATTATTCCAATAAATAATAATAAAATAAATACCCACTGCCTCATTTTGAGCCCCAAATTAGCTAAAAAAATTGAACAATATTTTAGAAAATATAAAAATCAAAAAAATGGAAGCACAGTTTTAACAGTCGCCAACGCTTTTTTAAATTGATAACGCCTTCCTTTCGCAAAAACACGCATTCATCTTCTCGAAGAAGAAAAAAATAGAAAGAAAAAAAAGCTGGAAGAAACAATATGATTCACCGGGGCAATAACATTTTTAGTATCAAAAATCATACACAAAATCAATGGAGAAAAATGTCTGATGAATCAATATAGCATCTATATTGTAGAGGAAAAAAGGTATCATCTTTAGCCAGTATCTATTTATTCTCAAAAATATAAAGGATTATTTTCTTCATTAACTAAACCAAAAAAAGATGCAGTATACCTTTTTGAAACAGTTGCACCTTAGGCATTTATTTTTACCTCCTCAAAGGGGAACGATGAAGAAGATTGAAAGCAAAAGAGAGAGGGAAGGAAAATGAGAAGGAAGACAGCTATCAAAAAAAATGCAGGACACCGATTCCTCTGCAGAACAATGACGCCCACCAGTCCGGCATAAATTTTTTTGAATAAAAAAAAGTATGGCAAGCAACGATAGCATGCTAGCAGGGGGCGATCGTTGTTGCCACAAACCCAACGTCTGTTACATTTTTTTTATTCTTGAGGAGTGTAAAATCGATCGTTAGCTTTAACAACAAAAAAACGCCGTTGGCTTTTTTTTCTTATTCGGCAGGAAGAAAAAAAACCAAAGCCATCGAAACTTGAGCGCATTGTCCGGCAGCAGTGGACAGCCAGGCGTTAGCGTGTTTTTAGTTGGACGGCGAAGACCACAGCCACTACCACTGACTCAGCGATATATATTTTTTCCTTTTTCTTCTTCTGTTTCTTTACATGCAGCAGCAGCAGAAAGGAAAAGAGAAAAACAAAGAGAAAAGCAAATGTACGTCCCTGTGATTTTTTTTGGGGAAAAAAAGTATTGTACATTGCGACCGCAATTTTTGCGCGACCTTTTTCACTTTTATTGAAAATTCCTTTGGACTTTAAGTTCATTAAAAAATTACAAAAACAATGTGACAAGAATACAGTTATAAAGCACTTTAAAATTTAACCGGTTAAAATAAACAAATTTATAGACAGTAAAAATTATTTTCCAGCAATATTTTTAAAGATTGTTTTAAGTGACTTTGAAGAAGTTTTTGAACCTGGTGTACCGACTCTATAAATGTTTCATTTACTATTACCGTATCCTTTATTCTACCTAAAAACATACTGTGCAATAACAGCAAAATCATCTGTTAATCCTGCTTCAAATGTAACAGCAGATGTCACAGATTGTTGAACATCCTCGGATATTTGTCTTCCCTTTTTTCCATTTTCAACATAAGTTGTTAGCCGAGATTTGCTGACATTTGCAAATGCAGCAGAAAGAAAATTATGAAGCCATACAATTAAACATGCCTGCCAATGAGGCAAAAAATATTTTTCAAAAGTTTTTTCTTTTCCTGGATTTTTGATATACGGTAGACCTAAAAATACTGTAATGGATGATACTTGAAGCAATTGAAAAATTAACTCACAAAACCAATCACTCCAATCCGGATTGTTTCGAGTTAAATCTGCAATTCGAGAAAAGAATTCATGAGCCTTTTGAATATTATTATTTTTTATACAGTTTATTAGGTACAGTTTATAAGTTGTATTTTCTAAATCTGATGCAACTTTTAACTGACTCTGAAAATTTTACTCAAATATTAATTTTTTAAGTTTTATTGAAATTCACCTCCGACAAAGTTGAAAACATTCTTTCATTCAAAAATCTCCAAAGTTCTAACAGTTTTTCGGGACAGTAATCTTCAATGTATTGAAATATTTGAAAAACAACCTTTTCAACCTGTATTTATTTGGTTAACGGTTTTTTTATGTTAAGAAACTTACTGAATCTTGTAATCCAACTTCGCTTCTTAATTCTTCTTCAAAAACTGAAGCCGTTTTTGTGAAACCTTGCATCTGCAGATGCTCAATAACTAATGAACTTAATGTTGATGACATAATTGATATAAAAAATGAAAGACAAAAAAAGGTTTTAAGTATAAAAAATATAATTGTTTATAAACATCAATGTCAGCCAAATCAATTTTTTTACTTTCAAATCATTTTTTGCATTTCCTTGCTTTTGGCGTTTTGCGAATTTTAAAAACGTGATGTAAAAAATTTTATTGGTTACTAAAATTTTCAAAAATGCTTTCAGACATCTTGAAAATGTTGACGAAAATGTCTTTTAAAAACTTTTTATTATAATAAATTTTAATTTATATAGTATATAAACAATTTTACCTCGATTTTAGTTTTATCCTAGACTCTTGAATACAAGTATGTACGATTAGAAAGGTTATTATGTAATCCATTTCGTGTATTGCTAATTTTCGTGCTTTATATTTCATTATTAAATTTATTTATCGTAACATTCATATTAGTATTTCAGATCCGTAATCTCATCAATTCTCTTATAAAAATGATCTCCAGAATGATTGGTTTCAGAAGCATATTAACCAAGTTTGTACTTTTCATTTTTCTTCTTATTAATGTATACCGTATTTTAGTGTTGCCAAATACAGTAGTGCTGCAAAACCACAAGCCAGCAAACGTATAACAAGTAAGTGATTTTAAACAAATTCCATTTGAGTTAATGCAATTTTTAGGTGAACAGTTTCTTACTGAATTGGAGCGCGTCGAAGGAAAAGAAGAATCACAGGAAGCTTTTATTGTTCCAAAAGAAAAATTGGATTTGTTGTTTACTGAATATGATGCTTTATCAGATGAAGTGGAAACTTTTAAAGTAAGTGTTTATTATGGCTTGCATCATTACATCTCAACTGTGGTTTTGTAGGACAAATATCATCGTTCTTTGGCTGAAACAGAAAATGTTCGTCGTCGTGGTCAAAAACAAGTTGAAGATGCTAAAGTTTTTGCCGTTCAAAGTTTTTGTAAAGATCTTCTTGAAGTGGCTGATACTCTGGATCTTGCAATTGGAGCAGTTAAACCAGAAAATATTCAAAAGAATGCTGAAGTTAAAAGTCTACATGATGGCGTTGTTATGATGAAAAGTGTATTATTGAAGACATTTCAAAAGCATGGTCTTGTCGCAATTTCTCCTGAAGGCGAAAAGTTTGATCCTAATTTGCATGAAGCCGTATTTCAAATTCCAAAAGATCAAGTAAGCTTTTTGTTAAATATTTCTATCATTATCGTATACTGTATTTTATAGGCCTCTGCTAAACCTGGACATATCGAACATGTTATGAAAATTGGGTATTCACTTCATGGTAGACCAATTCGTGCTGCTCAAGTTGGTGTTGTTCAAAATTAGGCAAATCTTTGTCTAATTAGTTGTTATTGTTTAAGTAGTTTTAGTTGAGACTTTATTTTTCTTTTATTAATAATGAAATAAATACGCTAGACCGTACAACATACAAAGTTGACTCGATAAGGTACATTGCCTTGTATTGCTGGACGAATGCATTCACATGTCGCGACTTCGTGAAGTGTTATCTAAATTTATTATTATTGTTTTGTAAATTTGAATATGCTTGTGAATAATCTGTTTGATGTACTTACCTCTATAGGGCAGCATTTTCTCATTAATTGTCGTAGACTGAAATAACCGCAGGGACAAATTTGGTAGAAACATGAACAATCTAAGAATGTGATTTGTTGGGGATTGACACCTAATGGTTCTAATTTTTCTGCAGGTTGAAATTTTTCTGGCTAAAAGTTATCTTTAATTTGAATTGATCCCACTTTTAACAGTATTACCTTTAACTTTTTCAATGTAAAAAATAATGCTAGTACAAGGATACTGTATATCGTAATCGAAGCAGCAAATATTAAACCCGTATTATTTAATATAAACCAATCTGTCCACATTTTAATTTTTTATCCTTTTTTGCCTTCAAGTTCAAGCTTTTTTCTTGTTGGATAAGTTGCTATGGCAACATCATTTCACTCCTTTCTCTTCATTATTTATTTATCAATGATCGCGTTTAATTTGTGACAATGATTTTTTCAGACAAAAACACGTTACTTTTTTGAAGAAAAAAAAGAAATCGATCAAAATGCAAAAAAAGCAAAATAATTATTGTTAAAACTTTAGGGGGTTAGAATCATGTCAGTGGCAGGTAAAGTAACAACATATTTTGCTCGATATTCTCGTAAAGAATGGACGGATTACTTTTTGTCAACGCATTTTTGGGGCCCTGTTGCAAATTGGGGTTTGCCGATTGCAGCTTTACGAGATCTTAAAAAAGATCCTGAAATGATTTCTGGAAATATGACCGGTGCATTGATGCTTTATTCAAGTGTTTTTATGCGATTTGCTTGGCATGTTAAACCTCGTAATTTACTTCTCTTTGCATGTCATGTTACAAATTTTTCGGCCCAAACTGGACAGGTTAGAATTTGAGAGTTACTGTAAAAAAGTAAAGATAAAACTAAAAACAATTTCAGATGGCAAGATTCTTAAATCATCATTATTTGCATATTGTCAAAGATCCATTTTACTCTGAAACAGCTCCACCGGCTCCAGTAATTCCATTGCCAACAGATGCCTTGCCATTAATGGCAAAAGTTTAGAAATGCAAGAAATTTTTAGAAATTTGACATGTTTAAAAGCCACGTTATTGCCAGTGCTTTTGTTTTGAACAAGTCATTAGAGTATATAATTCGGTGCAAAGAAAAAATTTCATTTGAAAGTTATAAATTTTATTGAATCATTAGTTTATTATATTATATAAAAGTAATAAAATATAGAAATAAATTTTTTGTAAATTCAAACTTTGGAGGCTGGGAGAAATGATTGAGAGAAATGTGATAAAAAAAATAAAACAAAATAATTTTTATTTTTTTTAGAAATTTTGATTTAAGTAGATTAAATTTGAATTTGATGTTTGTTGTTTTTATAAAAATGCACGTGAAATTGGCACCATGGAAATGAAAAAAAGGCAGTAATAAATTTTTGTATTTGCGAAGATACATTAAGAAAAAAGAATAGAAAGAAGACTTAAGTTTAACTGAAGTCAAAAAAAAGAGAATAAAATTTTGAAGAATAACAAAATTATTATTACAAATATTATTTAAAAAAAACAGACTAAGCCATTTTTTCAAGAATTGGAATGATTTGGTCGAAATTTGGTCGTCGACCAGGATCTTCATTCAAGCAAATATTGATAAGACGGAAAAGATTTCGTGAAATTCCTGGTGGAATTTGTACTCGTAATCCTTCTAAGGCAATTTTCATTCCAGCTTCCATTGGACTTAAATCTGCAAAAGGCACTTCTCTGGTTGATAATTCCCATAGCACAATTCCAAAGCTCCACATATCGGCTGCTCGAACATTTGATTTTTCAGGGGATCGTTGTAAGGCTTCTGGTGACATCCATGCAGGAGAAAATAATCTTCCAACTTCTTGAAAAGAGAATTTTGTATCAGCCATTGAAATTTTTGCTGAAAGATCATCATCAACTACAACATGCTTTGAAGATAAATAATATCGTAGAATCATTGGATCAATGGAATGAAGGAATGACATTCCACGGGCAATATCAACTGCAAATCTGATGGCTTGTGAATGATCAATTATAACATCAGCAGATTGTTCATGAAGAACATTAAATAATGAACCATATTTCATGTATTGACTAATAATAATAAGTCTTGGAGGTTGATTGACTGCAGCAAGTACAGGACAAATATTAGCTGATGCAAATATTCTATAATTTAGGATTAAATTAATGAAATCTTTCTAGGACCTATTACCTCAAAGCAGGAAATTCAACTTGAAAATCTCGTGAAATTCTTGATGTTACTTCAGGAATATTTAAAACGCGTGCAACAATTTCAGTTCCTTGCCATCGACCACGATACAATGTACCAGAATGTGATCGAGCAATTTCTTTGGATAATTGTAGGGATTGTAAATCAACTCCAGTATATCTTGAAAGGGTTGCTTCACGGGCACGAGTTTTTGTTCCACTATAATTTTGATCACGAAATGGTATTTTTTGATTTAAATTTTGGTTATTGTTTAATGCAATTTCTAAAAAATTTTACAATACTTTTTTTATTACTTGTTAAAAAATTTTCACAAACCAATAATTGATTGACGACATTGTGGTTGACATACATCAATACTGGTTAAACCACGTTTATTACAAAGCATTACAAAAGCTCCATATTGAACTAAATCAGCGGCAACTTGTTCATATCCCCAAAAGCATGCATAATGAAGGGGAGTATTTCCATGTTCATTTGGGATATTTACTTCAGCTCTTTTTGCTAAGAGTTTCTACAAAAAATTACTGTACATATTATTTTTGGTGTTTTAAAAAAATTTGCATACAACAACAACTTCACGATGTCCTTGACTTGCTGCTAAATGTAATGGTGTATCATCGCCCATATTTGTGGCATTCACTCTTGCACCCCTTGATAAAAGCATATCTACAATACTTATATGTCCACCTTTTGCTGCCCAATGTAATAGCGAAAATGCATGATCATCACTAAATTATTTATATGAATAATGGAATAATGAATAAAATATTTTTTACCCAATATTTAAGTCATGTTCACTGTCATCCAACCATACTCTTGTCTGAAATGCATTGCCTTCACGAACCCAACCAAAAACATCTTCTTGTATAATAGGCACATTTGGTTTATGAGCATGATAATGGCTTGAGATCGACATATTTTAGTGTCGAATCCCCCCAAAGCTGAAAGGGATGAAAAAATAAATAAAAATGATAGTTTTGTATTTCAAAACTTTTTCCATGCAAAAGTACAATCAAGAAAGGAGAAAAAGAGAAAGAGAAACAAACATTTTTTTTTGTTATTAAAAAAATTATTCACGCCGTCTACGGTAAAAAAAAGAGAACAAGGGAAAAAAAGAAAGGCAAGGAAAGGAAGCCCAATCATCATCATCGTATCATTACAAACAGAAACAAAAAAATATACTTTTGATTCCATAGCTAAGTTTTCATTTTTTCCAGGACAGCCGGCGTTGGCGTCCAAAACATTTGTTTGGCACTAGTCATTTTCAACGAACCGCATTTTTTGCTGCTTTAGCGTGCTCCTCTCCTTTTTTTTCTCCCTGTCTGTCTTTTTTTCTTTTCTTTTTTTTTCTTCTACTTCTCGTATCCGTTCAGTTCAGCAGTGACTCGGGTCAGCAGCCGCAACAAAAACTTACAAGAATCGATATTCGCATAAAAATGGGATATGCACAAAAGGAAAAAGAAGAAGAAGAAAAAGGCGCCACTCAGCTGGTAATTACTTTACTATCATCGACAGTAAACTCTTTTTCCTGAGTTAATAAAAATAAAAGAAACATAAAATTGAAGAATGCAAATGAAAAACAAAAAATGCAGCTTTTATCGGCAGCGATCGAAATAAACACAGACAAAAAAATTTCCAACACTGCAAAAATGACTAACAAAAAATTTCATTATCACCAAAAGCTTCCATCATTTGACAAAAATGTTTAAACGAATTTTTAAAAAATTAAATTTTTTTCATAAAACTTTTTTAATTTTTTTTCTTTTAAAAACATTGTCAATCCTTTCAATTCACTTTCGATTTGGATACATTCATTCATTCAAAGCTTTCGTGCTTTTTTTCTTTTCTTTGATGGCAGGTGACGCCTGCGGGCAGGCAAGAAAAAAAATCAAAATTGCGATGCTTGTGTTCACTTTGCTTTATTGGACATCCCAGATCGTGCGGGGGTGTACCACTGCCACATTGGTTATTTGCAATTTATACTCTCGTATATAATGTACTCTCTATCTTCTTCTTCTTTTTTATGCTTGAAGGGGATAAAAAATATTGCAGCAATTAAGCTTTAAAAAAATATAAAAAGTTTGTTTATAACAAATAATAACATAATTGTCTCAGATTTTTTTTAAAAAAAGAACCATGTTAAAACATTGAGACAACGAGCAAAAAAGTGAGAATTTAATTAAAGCAAAGGTGGCAAAGTTATTGACATTTTTTTGATAACTTCGTCGCCGTATTTAGTCATTGCTTTTTAATATAGCCTTCTGTTAAAAAAAATGTTTTCACACACATTCTACGTTAAAAAAGTCTTCGCAAGAACCCATCTGTTAGGGAGTGGTGGAGTTAAAAAAAAGTTTTAATCTTTCTGCGCATAATAATTATTTATTACTTTAACATGCCACCACCTTGCGCCATTAATCATCAAACTTTTATTCAATGCCATTATTCAATCTGTCATTAAAGAAAGTATTTTGATAACAGGGGCATTTTTTAAATCACTTTTATTTTTTGGAAAAAAATGAAAAAACAGGAAAGACCAGTGCGCAGTAGCAGTTATCAAGGCAGTTGTTAGTTAATTTTTTAAAAATTATACTTTGTATAAATTAAAAACCTTTTTTTTCTCATTGTTATTTAGATATTGAATTGCCCTTTAACAATACCGACGACGATGCATATGACGGACGTATTTATTTGGGGCCATACACATCGACCGCGAAAAACCAAAGAAATAGCTTGATTGCGCGCGAAGTGGCAGCAAACAATAGCCAAAAGGCTGAAGGAAAAAACGATGAAAAATGTGCGGCAGTTAGAGTGAGTCTGGCTCGGCAAACCAATTTTCCACAAAAATCTTGCGCGTCTATAATTGATTTGGAAGAAGAAAAATTATCTCTTCCTTATTTTGAAGATATTCCAGATCTTATTAAAGCTGAACCTATGGAAGTAGAAGAAATGGGTGGAAATACTCAAAGTCGATCATCCACTCAAAGTGAAGAAGTTATTCCAAATCTCGATAAAATTGTTAATGAAAATGAAATAAAGCGGGAAGAAGAGATGGAAGTTGATCAAGATAGAATTATGATGCCACCTCCACCTTTACCATGGGTAAAATTAAAGCCCACAAAGTTGGAAGAATGCAAATTTACCCCTACCCCAAAGCCAGCAGTTAAAGATTGGAATGAACAATTAATATCCATGTATGGCAGTGTTGAAGTATGATTGATTAAAATATTTACAAAATATAAAGTTTAATATTTTTAGAATGCGCATAAAAAACCTTGGATGTCAACAGAAGAGACAACAGCTTTGGGTGCAATTGGTCCAAATACTAAAATGATGGAAAGATTTAGCATTCAAAATTGGGAATTTGCACCTGAGAGTTTCAAAGATTCACACGTAAATTTGTTTAACCCCCAAAAGATACATTTCAGTAACTCCAATTTTTAGGAAAATTCACCATTATTTAAATTTCCTGAAGAAGATGGATTGGATCGAGAAATTTCGCGAAAGCTTCAAAGTGTTCGAGATGTAATAAGTCTATATCGAACCATGAAACTCTTCAATGATACCGATCATTTAAAGCGACCTATATTTATGCCATTTTTAAGAAGAAATTTAAGATACAATAATTATATTCCAAAAGAGGATCACGTAAAAAGGGCATCAGCAATGATCAAAGAAAATAAAGAGAATGCAAAAGTTGAAGAAGCAGAAGCTCTACAATTAAAACTTGATTCAACCCTTAGTGAAAAATCAGATGAAAAACCTGAACAAATGGAACGAAGTACCCAAAATGTTCATGATCTTTCAATAAAATTATTATCAATTAAGCATAAAATGCTTCCAGCTGGTCATAAAGCATCTGTAACATTCTTCTATGCAATATACAAATATTCAACAAAATGTTTCTCAAGCATAGTAAGATTTAAAATGACACATTTTTAAAAGGCTTATGAAATAAAAAAAACCTTTTTTAGAATAAAGTTGACTCATCAACTTTCACCGTTGATGTTGAAGAAAATCTTATCCCTGTGAATATTGATTTACCACCAGATCTTGAATTTGTTGAAAGTGATCCATATGAAATTTTTATTATTTTAAGAGTTTTGTTTTTTGATGCTTCAAAAGATACGTATGGCGGAAAAAGTTTACGAAATGTTCCTGCCCGGCTTGCTGGACAATGTGAACGAGCAAGAGAAGAAGAAAAAGCTTCAAGAAAAGGAAGTCAAAAAGTTCGAGAGCCACGAGAAGGAGATTCTGTAATGTATGGAGCCATTCAAGTTACAAAAAAACATGAAGAAAAATGGAGCTTTATTGTTGGACAAACTTCTTTAATTTTAGTGTAAGAGAGAGAAAAAAAAAGAGAGAGATTTGTATTTAAAAATGACTGATTTTTTTAGAGAAGCTGAAAAATTGGATATCGATTTTGATGATAAAAAATGGCAAAGAGATAAAGATGTTGTTCAAAAGATTATTGCACTTGGAACAAAATATCATACAAATCCTTTTGTATATCTTGAAATTAATACTTCTGAAGAAGATGACAGTGCAGTACATTCAAATGGACGACCAAAAAAGTCAATCAAAATTATTAAAGATCAAACAGCAGAAAAGACAAGTGAAACAGAAAAATCTGAAAATGACGTACCTGTTATCCAATCAAAATATGATCTTCCTATGGCCATTGTGTTAGTTTAAATAAAATTTAAACTATTTAAAAACAAGAAAATATAATTTTCAGTTATCAACTTTCCCTTGATTTTATGTATAAAGATAAAAGTATTGAAGAAAGTAAACCTCATCGGGTTATTGCTGGATTTAATACAATTGTTTGTGAAGACCATGCAAATATTGATTCAACAAGTACAAAACCATGTCGTCCAAGAGGCCGTCCACCATTATCAAAAAAACAACAACAACAACAATTGCGTGCTAACAGTTCTGAACCAAAAGCATCTTCTTCTTCTTCGTCGTCCTCCACCTCAACCTCTTCATTTTCAACACGACCAGAGCTTGCGGCAGCACTTGCAAGCATGGACGAAAAAGCGCCACCTCCCCGATTGTTCACCTATTGTGCTTCCCGTTCACCTGGGTATTGCATCTTTTGTGAAATTTCCCATAAAAATCTTTTCTCTCTTATGCTCCATTACCGTACCTGTCATTCCCGCTTTAATTACGTTTATCGAAGTGCAATTGAATACAAAAAGGGTCATTATTTGCCAGGTTTTGTTTTAAGCCTTGCTTCAATTGATGAAGATATTTTTTGGCATCAAAAGAAAGAAGGTTTTCATGTTTACAAAAAATTATGGCCTAAAAAATTCAGCATGGAAAATGCATTTATTACACCTTGGTATGCAAATTTTTTCCTTTTGTTTTATTTGTGTTTTCCTTTTTTTAGCAATACTTGGGTTAAAGGAATCACTGATGGTCTTCAAGATATTCCACCTTTAATGTCCTTAAAAAGTCAATACAATCGATATGGATCTCGTCCAATTCATTATGAGCATACAAAATATGGACGTTTAATTAAGCCAATGCCGGATTGGATGATTGTTAAAATGAAACGAGATTTAAATGATATCGTTGATTTGGATCCCCATGAAGTGACATTTATGATGGAATGGAATAAATTTTTGTATCTTTATGGCCCCATTACTGGAAAAGAAACGAATGTTTACAAGCTTTGCGTGAGTTCATTAAACAAATATAATAAAAAAAAGAATTGAGGAGAATCACACAAAAAATAACTTTTTTTTCTTTAGCGCTCCTTTGTTGAAACACGCCGAAAAGAAATTATTGATTTACATTTGGAAATTCCAACCGTAACACTTATTGTTTATTTTGTTCAAAATAAAATTTTATCACCTGATGAACTTTATGATATAATTATGCGGCTTCGAACAAATTATGATCCATTTACGGATATCTTGCATCCCCTTTCAATTAATGAACGTCGAAGAGCTAAACGACATATCCAAAAGCAGGAAGCTTTGGCAGAACGATTAAAAAGAAAACGACCAAAAAAGCATTATGAGCCAACAACACTCAGTCTTCGACGACGACTTGCTGATTGCGGGGATGAACCTCGATCAAGAACTGGCTCCCTAGAACCTTTTAATGATGGTGAGAAAAAGGATATTTAAAAATTGAAACTAAATTTTAAATTTTTAAGGTTCTCCAGCAAGCAGCAGTTCCACTACGGATCCTGCTGATTCACCTTCTCCCGACCATGACGATTTAATGTATTTCGAAAATGAATCATAGTTATGTCACTTTCTTTTTGAAAACCCTATAAGGGTATCCCTTCAACATTTTTTTTTGTTAAAAAAATAATTTGCCGAATTCTTGACTTTTTTTCTCGCAAAATTCTTCCAACCATGCAACAACGATCTCTCGTATATCAATATCATGTTTTGAACGGTTATTTAATTTTTCAATTTATATCTCTCTGGATTTTTATCTATGTGTGTGTTGTTAAAACCTTTTATTTTTACTGGTTGCTTTTTTGTGTTATATAAAGAGAAGAGTTAACGTAATTTAATATTGTTTTTTTTATTTCGGTTGCTCTGCTTCAAAAAGTGGTAGTAGTCATTTTTGGAGGAGAAAAAACAGGACAATGATGGGTATACTCAAAAAATGTTTTTTTTTCATGAGCAATCATCTTGTCTTCTCCTTTTTAGCTTCTTCACCAAAAAGCGACACTTTAAAGACAATATGTTGTTTCAACGTAAACAAAGCAAGACAGAAAAAGAAAAAAAGATTTGTAAAAATAATATTGAACTTTAAAAAAAACAGAAAGAAATCTTATTAGTTTCTTTTAATCTTGGTAAACGTTTTCTTTTGTCCTTTGATGGTGGCACATGAACATTTTTGAAGAAAAGAAAAAAATTATTTTTGTATTTATTTTTCTCTCTATTAACATTTTTTAATGAAAAAGGTCAAACTAAGGCTATATTTTTTTCTGTTTGCGGAAATTTTTTAAATATTATAGAAAAAATAGGAAATAGTCTGTAATCTGAAGCGACTTTGCTTTAAAAAGTTTTTTTGTCATCTATAAATTTTCTTTTTGCGTCTCCTTTCATTTAATGCATTTTTCATTTTGGCAATTTTAAGAGTGAGACATTCTTCAATAAAGAAGCCCACTCCAGCTTGTTTCAATTAAAATAAAATGACTTTTAAAAAAAGTTTTAAATCACAAAACATTGTTGAGCGCATCGTTTCAAAGCTTCTTTGATTCGAATAAAAAAATTTTATTTTTGAGAAGTAAACTTTTAATGTTGCTTACCAATAATTTGGTTAATTTAAGAAAGAATAAAATAAAATAACAAAAGCTTAAAAGAAGATGCAATAACTGTTCAAAAATTTTGTTCTTTTCGGCTTTGTTTCTTTTTCTTCTTCTTCTTTTTTATTCTTGTTTCATACTGAAGGAGGGCAAAAAACGAAGAAGGACGAAAGAGAAATATAACCAACAAAAAGCACCATTATTGCTTGCAATAAATTGTTCATTTTTGCTTTTTTCTTTCTTTCTTGCATTCGACACGCGTGATCCTCCAATGGCGCAAAGGTACCCCCTTTTTTTCTTCCCCTCATTTCCGATTGATTTAGCCCTTTCATAGCCCCCCTTTTTTATTTTTTACTTACATTTTTATTGTTTTTTGTTGTTGTTTCTTCAATAAAGACACAAAAAAACTACATTCATTTCGTATTTTGGCTCACTTTTTTTCTCATTCTTCCCTTTTTTTTCTTTTGAAGGGGTTATAATCCTTCTTAGAAAAGGGCAAAAAGGCCACCACAAAATTAAAACAAGTGACAGTATGAAAATAAAAAAATTTTCAATTGCCAAAACGGTGAAAGCGGCTTTCATTTTAAAAGTTTTAAAATTTAAAAGAAAAGATTTTTATTCTTACATATTTTATTAATTTAAAGGTGTGTGTGTGTGGAAAAATAAATTATGAATAACAACAGTGACACTAATAATGATAATAATAATGGCACTGCACCAATGGAACATATGACCCCTGCAGAAGTATATTTTTATTTAATAAATGGTTCACTTGGAACAATTTTTAATGCTGTGGTATTAGTAATTGCATTAAGGCATGCAGATACATATGATAAGCCAAGACAAATTGCTGTTATAAATATGACATTTGCTGATTTAATTACCTGTTTAATTTATATGATTACAAGGCCATATTTAAATTTATTCCCCGAACCTTTATGTTATCCATATTATGTGACAATTTTTACTAGTCAAATGTGTAGCTGTTTAAATTTATTATGGTAAAGGAAAAAATTTAATTTTACATTTATTTTTGAGTAACATAAAATATTTTAAAGGCTTAATCTTGACAAATTAATTTATATCAAATTTCCACTTCATTATTATCAAATGGTTAGTCGTGTTCGTGTACTTCTTTTAACGATTGCTTCTTGGACAATTATTATTACTCTTGCTCTCACGATATACTTTTTTATGACTGTACATGTAAGTGTCATAAAAAAAATGCTTCTTCTTTTTTTGAATAATTTTTTTCATATTTTTTTTAGTTACCGTGTTCAACCGTAACGTTGCCTCCTTTCCTGTATTCAGTTATTTGTTTAATGTATATCGCAATTATTCTTGCAAGTTTTGCCATATCAGCTATTATTTATTTTATTGCAAGAAATTCGAGACGAGCAGAACCTCAAGCTGGCTCGGTAAAAAAAAACTTTTGAAAATTTTTATTACCACGCCTTAAAATTTATTTTTAGAAAATGTTTAAAAGATTATTCTTCGTATTTAGCAGTACAATTTGGACTTGCATCACATGCCTACCGTATCGACTTCTATATCTGACATATTTATTTTGTTCACATGCAAGAAAACCCGGAACAGATTTCAATACAATTCTTGTATCCCTGATTACTGCATTCTTTCCAGTGGTTGTAATTGGAATAGTAATTAATCCATGGATTACAATTCTCACTCAAAGAATGTATCGTGAATGTCTTTTAGTTTATCTTCATAATATTTTTTCGATATTTAATTTTTGTGGCTTAAAAATATGCGTTTTTGACAATCCTAAAAGTCGTAGACAATCAAGGCCATCATTAGCTACTCAAAGATCTTCAGCTGCAAGCCGCAATGAATTTTCCGAGTGCAAAGGTTTAAAAGATGTTGACGTCTAAACCGAATAGACAAATAAATATATTGGTTTTTTCTATGTATTTTTTCAAGATCTCATTGGCATCTACTTATGTGTGTTGTGCATTCTTTTTATTCTTCTTTTGTTGTTTCAAAAATAAAAAAAAGAAATAAATATATTTTTATTATTAATTCAATGTAATATTTTGTACTGAAAGTGGATGGGCAGGAGGGATATAAGCGGGAGCAGCGGGCGGAATGGTTACGGATGAAGAGCGGGGATTATTAGCACTTGAAACTACAGTACTTATTGGATTGACGCTCACCCTTTCAGCGATTGGTCTTCCGCATTGTAACAGTTGATTCCAAAATGCCCTAAAAGGAAGTAAAATATCATATGAAAAAGAAATGGGTAATAAAATTAAAACTTACTTGCAAAAATATAAAGTAAATAATGGATTTAAAATTGCATTTAAAGTTGATACATAGATAAACCAATTAGATCCGAATGGGATATGTATATTTAAAACAGATGAAAAAACCATTACCGAAAAAGGAATTATTAACGCTGCCATTGGGCATAAAGTCTAAAATAAAGTTATGACTTCACAAATGTTTTATAAATAATTTATGTATTGGTATTATATTTTGAAACAGTATTCACCTGTAAAATTAATGCCAGCATTAATTGTTTGTGCATTTTATATGTGTGTGCTGACAAAACAGATTTTAGTTTATTTAATTGCCGTACAATTAAATATGAGCATCCAATATTTATGGTTGTCATTCCGCCAACACCACTTCCAGCCCAAATAACGGCGGTAATAAGCGCAGGATTGACTTCAATATCAAATGCAATAAAAGCTTCCTCAAAAATACTTGAACGAAGTGGAAGAAATTTCTAGAAAAAAGGGTTATACCGTAATCCTTTAAAAAAGGGGGGCAATTACCTCAATGGCAATATTTGTGTCAATAATTGCCGCATTTGCAAGAATAATAGTAATAACTATGATTAAACCATAAAGACTACATAGAGGTCCAAGAATCCGAATTGAAAGAAATGTATTAAAAGTGTTTAAAGATTGTAAACAAAAAAATCTGAATACAAAGCATGCAGAAACCGCTGCACAACTTCCAACCAATGCTGCAATTGTTGCAAGACTTATCCAACGAGCATATTCAAATCCCAAAAATTTTAACGGGGATGTTACGATTAATGCACCGCCAACGTTTGCTAAAAGCGGTTCAGGCATGTACAAAAAGCTGACCAAAATGTTAAATAATAAATCCCAAATCTGAAATTTTTTTCATCAAAAATTCGCCAAAAACAAAAAAGAACAAACGGCATTGTTCAGTAAAAACCATTTATAACTTTTGATATCCAAAGGACTTTTAAATAAAACCATATAAATAACAACAAAATTTAAAAATGTTGAAATTGCACCATTAATTTGCATTAAAATATCCAAGACCAAAACAGTGCCCATTTTATTCAAATTTCCCCCCGGATGCAAAAATGACTGCTCTTTCTGAATTTAGCTTTAATATGAAAAAAAACTGAGTGGTCGTCCAATAAATAATATTAGAATTCTAGTAAAACAGGTGTTTTCATTCATGCTAATTCTATCCTGTTTGCATTTAATATTTGCAATCTTTATATATATTTTTTCAAAATGGCAACAATATAACTATGAATTAAAATAGGCGTTATAAAAACTAAAAAAAAACATTTTCAACAATTTGTGATAAAATACTCGTATCAAAGTAAATAAAGAAAAAAAATCTAATAACAATTAATTATAAAATTTAAAAACAATTAAGTACAAAAGCGACACGTTTTTGCGCATAATGACTTCATCATTAAGTAAATATTTGGAGATAAGCATCTATCCTGTGTCCACCAGCATACCGTAATCCGATCCTCACACACTATAATTTATTTAAGATTATTAGCTTTTTTATAGAGGAAGAAAATAAATGGCACACACACCTTTTTGAGTTTTTTCCTTTTCATCATAGAAAGCATGACCTTCCAAATGTGGACGGTTAACACTTTTCCATAAGGGTGGAGCATAAATTGGAGAGACCTTTAAAAATCATAAATTGAATAAAATTTGCTTATTTAATTTTAAAAAAAGTTTATACCCTTGCTTTTGGTGATGAAGCAATTGCTCTTAAAGAATCTGGGATTTGTCTTTCACATTTATACATACGATTAATTTTTGCTAAATCAACATCACTAAAATCTTTTGCATTTCCTATTGTTGACGCAAGACCTACAAAATTAAATGTCAACCAATAAAAATTTAATTTAGAAATTTAATAAAAACCTGGTTTTTTGGGAAGCATTGTAGGGAATCCATTTTTACTAAACGCTAAACTATCATAATGTAATATTGATTTGTAATCATATGGCTGTCCATAATAGGATGTCTTACTGAGATCGACTTTGCCAAATTGGTCCAAAGCTCCTTTAAAAATGCAAAAATTTAAGGTCAAAATTTTATAATTTTTAATTTTACCTCTATCAATATTCTGCCAAATAATATCAATAAAGTTATCACGATCCCATCTTTCTAAAAAGAATAATTTTCTTTAAAAAAAACCCAAAATTTTAATTTCAAAAAATTTCAAACCATGTTCATGATAAAATCCAACAACGTGCATCATTTCATGAATAATTGTTGGATATTCCATGCATCCATTATCCAAGGAAAGAACTTGAACACCAGAAGTTCGGCCAACTTCAGAAAAGCATCCATCGACTTTTCCAATAAATAAATAATCACCTTCTCCAGCACCTCGGGGAACAAATCGAACACATGTTTTATCATGATACTGTAAAGAATTTTAAAAAATGAATAAGAATCTTGATGACGAAGAAAAAAAGAAAGAAATGCACCTGTTTCACTGCTCTAGCTAATAATGCTCTTTCATGTGTTGTATAATGTGGGGAAATTGCATACGGTATTCGAGCATGAGGCCATAACTTTGTTGGTCGACTAACACCATTCCGCCTAAATCTTTTTCTATCTCTTTCCGGGCCTCTAATATCAGATTTATAACCATTTACAGCTTCAATTGGAATACTAGTTTTATAAATATCATTTCTGGTAAGTTTATCGGCATTTAAAAAATCTTCATCTGTTAACGCAGTGCCATCAGAAATTTCGGCATTTGTGCCATCAAATACGACTAAAATTCGATAATTAACATATTTAATTAGCACTGAGAAAATTTTTGCAAACCTGTTATTAATAAAATAGAAAGAAAGTGGAGCATATCCAAGTTATCCAAAGACCAGTTGTGATGTCCTCATGCCCCCCACAAATTCACGAGCACACAAAATTAATAAGCTATATTGTGAATTATTTATGCGTCTTTTCGAAATCTTTTTTTTCTTTTGGTTTCTTCCCCCCAAGGACCTAACTATGCTCGTTTTGGAGACAACGGTGATCGGTGCATGGTCAAGGGCTCGCCCGTTAGCAAAAGAAAAAGTGTTATACTAGTATTCTTTCTTTTGTCGTAGCCGTCGTCGTTGTTGTCTTCTTCTTCTTCTTGTTCCTTCTGATTAACGCCTTTATGTGCGTCTAATAGAAAGCGAAACGCTGAAATGATCACGTTTTTCGGATGTCTGTCAGATGAAAGCAGAAAGAAGTTGTAACAGCAATAGCAGTAGTAGCTCCCCCCTTTGAAATCAGCTTTACCACATACGTCCTGCGGCTCTTTCCCTTTTTTGCCGAGCTGAAAATTTTCTCACAACCGGATAGTGGTAAGTCGAAGGCCGTCTTCTTTACACGGATAACAAACTGGTTTTTATTTATATATACGGCTCAATCCGTGCGACGACAAGTCAAAGCAAGCGCAATAAAAGAAAAAGATATAGTAAATAAGTTTTTGAACTCGTCTATCTCCCTTAAGACAGATAGAACTTGGCACTTGTAATATGGATACAAGATTAAAATCAAACAAAAAAATTTTTATTCGAATTAAAGAACAGTAAAAAATATTAAAAGAAGTAAGAAAGAGAGAAAAAGGGGTTGAGGAAAAAATGCAATCACATAGATAAATGGGCCGTTGAAGAAAGTTGAAACCATTTTGAAAGCTAGAAAAACAGCCAAATACAGTTAGAAAATTTTTTAGAAGACGACAAAAAAAAGAACACAAGGAGGTGCGACGCTTTTGTTCAATTCAAAAAAATGAGCATGAGTTTTACAATAGAATTTTGGAAAAAAAGGGGAGAAAGAAAAAGCGTTGTTTTTCGGATGTCTCTGAAAAAAAACATCAACAATGCTTGATCGAAGAATTCTCCTTTGTTGTTGATGATGGAAGAAGAAGAAAAAAAGGTGTTCGAAAGGATGAGGATTGATGTTAGTTTCAAGAAGTGCGCAATTGCATTTTTTGTGATGTCTCTCTCTCTGTACTTGTTGTATTATCTGGCTATATATAGATGCAATAGATGATAAAAAAAGGATGCATTTAAAAAAAACAAAAGTTTTAGTTTTTAAAAAGAATTCTTAAGCTTTCACTTTCTATTTTTTGTTCTCGGTTACTCTATTTTTGCATCATTTCAATGATTATCAACACTTTTTTTCAATCAAAAAAGCCAGCTGAAAGCATTTCAAAAAAGGCTGGTTTGCGCAAGATAAAATTTTATCGCCTCCAGGCAATTGTTCGTCGACCATCACAACTTTCTTTTTGACCATTATTTATAGAGAAAAGCATATACAACACATACACACATCATACATTTTTCAAAGATAAATCAATCACTTTAAAATGCAGTTTTTTCTCTCTGCTTCTTTTTTTAATCATTGTTATGATAATTATGTAAAACAAAAGTATTTTGCAACAATCGAAAGTAATTTATTATACCTTTTATTCTTTTCCATAAATTTGAAGAAAAAAATCAAAAGGTTTTTATAAAAAAAAAGCATTTGCAAATAAATAGTGTACTGTTACTAAATAAACAAGCTGAAATGAATTTTCTTTTGTACAAATGGTTTAGATTCTATGCCTCAGTGAATTTACATTTTTGGAAGACGCAAATGTCATGATTTTGATGTTAAGTGTTAAAAATGAGTAAGCAAGATTACTAAATAAAAAAAGACAACAACAAAAAAAAGAAAAAAAGATTACAATAATACATACAACAAAAAATAATATTAAGCCTGGAAGTCGTTTGTTTTTTTGGAAATTGTATGCGAAAAATAATAATAACAAAAAAAGAATTATTTAAGAAACCCGTGGTACGGTATATCAGATAAATCAAATTAAATAGCACTTGTTGGTAAAGTATCAAAATCATCTGTTTGACTGATGACCGTTCTATTATGAGATGAATAAGATGGCAATGGCCTTGAATATGGATCAGAAACTCGAAAATGTGTTGCATGATGTTGATCAAATGGCATGTAAGAGCTTCCGGAAACAAAAGTTGAAGAAGACATTGGCTCTGAATTTGAAATTGTTGATTTTGCTGCACTTACTAATACATCTCGACATTCGAATTGACCATTGTACTCGGCATGCCATAATGGAGTATGCTTATTCTGATCATTGAACTGTATATCAGCATTGTACTAAAACATCTAATTTAAAAAAAATTAAAAATGAATCAAAAATTACCCATATCAAAAGTTGCACTACTTCTGTAGCACCCGACGAAGCTGCAATATGTAGAGCAGTTCTGTGATCGGCAGTAGATAATGTTGAATTAATATCTTTTTCTGTACATCTTGGTAAAATTTTTAATAAATCTTCCATATTTCTCTCCATTACAGCTTGCAACAATTGATCGCTAGGTGTCCGATCAACCGGAAAAGGTGGAAGCCATTTCTTCTGTTCATATTTTTGTTTTATCCAATTTACTTTCAATTCATGTGATGAATTTGGTTGCGGTTTATTTTTTAGAGGAGCATTGTGCTCCAGAACACTATTAGCTAATTTATTGCCAATTGCTCGTAAAACTGCAACATTACCAACACTAAAAATTATCAAGATATATTCGGGATCAACAATATATTTAAATTCTTACGGTAAAGTATCCAATTCAAGTGAACGAACTTTAGAAACATGAGAACCAAGATTTCGATGAATTCCAGAACATTCAATACAAATTAAAGTACCGTAATTAAGAGATGACCAAACTGGATCTTTCTGGCCACAATCTGCACATATATCATTTCCGTTAATCTCTTTTATCCTGGTAACTTCTTCAGGACAGTAATGTCCACTATCAGTTTCTTTTTGACTTGTTTGCTCTTGAAGAGTTTTTTCAATTTGCTTTCCAATCAAAGATACCCACTGATCACGCTCTTCAGTATTTGCAGCAGAAAATTCCCACTTTTTTTGATCATTTGTAATAATTTCAAATTCCGTGTCTTCTTCTATAAAATGTTGATGTATAATATGTATTTATTAACTAAGTTTTATTACCATCATCCATTTTAATTCCCATACTACTTAACCGTCGATGTCCTGCTCGCTTCTTTTTTGATGAACTTGATTTTATAGAACTTGATGCACTTGGAGGTGCAGTTTTATCCATCGCAGGCGTAGATGGTTGTCCGACATAACTTGAACTGGTAGAAGTTAATAATACAAATTGTTGCTGATCATCACTTGCACCAGATGTTCCATCCCCAGGTGTTGAAGTTCCATTCGCTGGTCGATGTTCATCCAATGGCGGATTCATATTTTCTTTACCATTTGTAACAGGAGGTGCCGATACGGTAGTTGGAGGAGGAGGATTTTTGGATTTTGATTTTTGTTTATTTCTGTTTGATAATCGCACGGTTGCTAAACCTAAATAAACTTCTTTTCCATTTGCTTTTTCCATGTAATCCTATGAATTATAAAATATTAGTAAACATAAAATTTTATTATTTTATTACCTTTAGGTTTGGATGATATGTTAACGTTCCATTAGAATGAAGACAAACATATTTCTTTTTCCATTCTTTGTTCAAAGCTTTGCTGCTTCGTTTATACAAATTTCCTTGTTTTATTGGAATCAGCCTTCCAGGACCAACATTGCATTCAGATGGTTTTATTATTCTATTTTCGGTATGATGATCTTTATTTCCACTTCTCTAAAAAAATATATTAATTTTTATATTTAAGTTAAAAAGAAATCTTACAAATAGATGTGAAATTCTTCTATTTTTTCGTTGAGTCGTTGGAGTACTTGTTGGAGTTTGTAAATGACTAGTTGAAGCAATTGAAAGTGGTTGATGAAGAGATGTGGTTGAAGCTAATGATGCAGGAATTGATAAATCAAAAGAATCATTGGCATTCCAGTGATCTGCTTGTGGATGTAAACTGCTTGAAGAACGATAATATGGATTTGGTGCAGAATTTTGAGATGATAAATTGTTGTGGCTATGGGCCGGAGTAACATTTGAAAATGGTGGAGCAATTTGAGAATGATAAGAAGGCAATTGTTTGGAATATCTGGCGTTATCCGCCATATAAGGTGGTAAACGAGGTTCAACAACTCCATCTCTATGACTTAAATGTGAAGACATTGATCGTTGATGATAAGCATTCCTGTGATCATTTATATGAAGTTGATCCTTAAAACGAAACTTAATAAACATTTTCTTAGGTGCCGAAGCTTACTTCGAACTGCCTTGCTGTACTTATTCGAGCCCTTTCCTTTCCATAATTAATTTGTTCACATGCTATAAAAAGAAATAATCAATTATTAAAAACTGACAAAGGCCAAATTCCTTTAAAGGCAAATAAAAGTGACAAAGAATCATAGTAAAAATCAAATCAATATTTTAAATTTTTTTAATACCTTCTTTAAAAACTTCGTTAACTTTTTTGCTGCTATATGCTGCATTTATTTCATGATAACTGTACATATGATACTGCATAACTGTTTTTCGTCCCTCTTCTTCCGGAATTAATCGAGGATATGTATTGGGCCCTGTTATATAATCAGATGTACCAATAAGTATTACAGGAATAGATTTAAGAGATCTATAATTTTCCATTCTTTGATAATATGTCATTGCTGTTTGAAATGATTCTAGGGAATGCAGGGAAAAAACAATAAGAACGCCATCAAGCCAATGAGTGAACTAAATTAATAATAATTAAAAGAAAGATTTGACGTAACAATTTCTAACCTGCGCACTTGGGGCACTGTTACCTTCTTCACGAATAAGAAGAAGATTACTTCGATTATTGATTAAAACTTCACGCTTAAATCGACCGCCTTCAGCATTTGGTTCAGGATTATAATTATCGGTTAAATATTTATGAACAAGTGAAGTTTTACCACTATTTTGTGAACCAATTACACCCTTTAAATTACGGTAAAATTGTATAATGTTTTAGTTTTTAACCTACTAATCTAATATCATTTACAGTCCTGCAAAGTGTCCATTCCTGACTATTTACAAATGCATCTAAATTATCAAAGATTTAATTGTATACATAAATTTTGAGTTCTTTCAAACCTTCAATATGTAAAATTGATTGTCGAAGCTGTTCCTGCAGCTCTGCATCAGCAACATTATCAATTAGGTCATAGCATGTATAAATACAGGGATGGACAGATTCGAATCTGGAAATTTCGTGCCGGATTTGATCAGATACGGGGTAGCGGGGAACATGAGAATTACGGGTACCAGACCCATGTTCTCGGATATTTTGCATTAGACCCGCAAAAATCCCTAAAATTAAAAACAAAAGTACTCAAAGATATCATAAGAAAAATGATACAAATGACCACATAAATGACCTTCAAGTTAGTATAAAATCAACTTCACGCGCAAGAAAAAGGATGGGCAAGAAAGAAAGGAATCCGGACAAAAAAAAATCAACGAGAAAACAGGATCCGCGCAACCGAAATATTTAAAAAACTCATTTCCTTTTTTTGAAAAAATATATGATAGGAAAACAACCAAAAGTTTTTTTTTATTACCGAATAAAGAAAAATGAGCTTCCTGCTGAATCGTTGACGTGAATCAACAGGAATGCAAATCAGTCATCATCACGTACATCAATATAAAAGTATGAAAAAGCGTAAAAACACTTTTAAAATGAAAAAAAAACGTTTTTTTAATAAACTTTATCAAACTCAACAATATTTAACATTTGCAACAAAACAAGTATGATAGAGTTAAAGAATATCCCAAGCTTCTTCAAAATCATTTGCAATTTTGGTGCAAGTAATAGCAGCACTCAGTGGAAAATTACTGATTTTAACATCTGTAGTTGGATAATCAACTTTTACCTTAAAATTGAAATGTGATTTACTAATACATAAAATTAAAAGTTACCTGTCCTTTCGCAATACAACCAACAACAAATGCTATTTGTTTAAGATCACCAGTAGGAACAAGTTCACGAGGACGGCTTAACTTTTGTGCAGCAAAAGAAGTAAGCTTGACTTCACAGCCAACAGGTAAATAATCGGTAACCGGATTTTTAATAACACGCATAAGAATAGTACCATCAGGAGATTTAATAATACGTTTAGCAAGTAATTGAACTATAAAAATTTCATTTAATAAAATGGATGCGTATATGGAAGCACAAACTCATTAAACCACAAAATCGATTGAAAGTTCTTGGAATACGACATTGTGGAGAGACTTGAACTAATACATTTGATGAAGTATGAAAATAAATACCCATATTACCAGCACGATTTAATGGAGAATCAAGTAACATTAAAAGACACTAAAACAAAAAAAACTTGAATACAAATAATTTTAAGCAACAACAGACTTGATGAAGAATATCAGGACGATATTTCATTGGATCTTGCTTAAGATTATTCTTAATAAAGCCAGCATCTTCACTTGTTAACAATACATCTTTTCTGCCAATCTAAAATTTAAACATAATTAAATATTTCGCTAAAGTAAAAAAGAAATAACTAACCCTTGCATATTCTAATGAACAGTTTTCCAAAATAAAATAAACTTTTTTTCCAAATCCAGCAGTTTGAGATAAATTACTTGGATTCTTTCCAGATTTTGCTTTTTTAGCTGCAGGTTCTCCATAATCAGCCATCTTGAAAAAAGTTATCTGTTATCAAAAATAAAAAATTTACGGTAAAAAACTCCGCGTAACACTTGAGTGCAGTTGACATTTGCGACGACGCGTTAAAAAGAGAAAGCGCGAAAAAAAGATTTTACAGTAGATATTTTCGTTCCGCGATTTTTTTAAAGACACCAACAACAGCTTGTGCACAAAAAAGTTTTTTAGAATGTTGAGCATCTACAATTAAGTTTTTGCTTGTTAGTTAAACTTATAGATTTAAAGAAAAGAAAAAATTGATTTTAAAAAACTAAGCAACATCAATTTGATTACATTTTTTTGAACAAACTTCAAACAATCGATAAAAACAATTTATTTTCTCCATGAGCAGTTTATACAGAATGTCAGCATTTTAATAAACATAGTTTCTGCAACAAAAAAAGAGAGGACAATACTTTTTGATATCAGATAATTATTATGCTCTGAAGTTGTGTTTATGAAAAGGATAATTACTTAAATTTCTTTAAAGTATTCATAACATTTTGCCAACAGGAAGTTTTAAAATCCCGAATTTTGCCTTTTGTTTTTGGTTTTTTTAAAAGTTTATTTAAAAAAAATTAAATGTTATCATTAATTTTACAAATTACCGTAATTATTTGTTTTGATGATAATTCAGCATACCTTTTTGCACGACAATTTAAAATACTTAATGCGAAAGATTTAACTACTGTTTAAAATTTCTACAATTCAGATTTTTAAATGTTAGATTGTGAAAAATTACAATCACGAAGGAACGGATAAAACCTCAACATCATAATCCAAAATTGATATTTAAATTTCCATACATACATAAAAATGAGAACTCTTTTTCTGCTCTGAATGTACAAATGATTTTCAACTCTTTCTGAAACAATAAAGAAAAAAATCAATTAGTTAGGTATACAGTATGAATAAATTTTGCACACCCGAAATCAGCTTAAAAAAATTTTCATTTGCGTATTTTTGTGTCATTTTTGCAAGATTGACAACAAGGATACTGTACAAAATTTTTTTTGTGAAGCATAGCAAAAATGTAAATAATTACAAAACAAAAGCAATTAATTAACTAATTGTCTTTTACCATATTAAAACTTTTTATAGAACGAGCTTATTATATGCCAAATAAGCTCGCCCTACTCTTGCGATGACGGCCCGGAGTCTGAGCTGTGTAAGGGATCCCCCAGATATGACGTCATACAAAAGTAGGAATTTTCAAACCCCTCCCTCCTTACCCCTGCGGCGTCATCAAAGGTGCCGCCTTTGAAGCAGCGGAAAAAAAATCAAAGAGCGTGATATGTACAACCTCTAATTCAATGATTTTAAAATTGAAAAATGTCGATGTCTGGAGTATAATGTGACCAAAACACTAAAATGATAAGCTATTTTGAACAAAGATAAGTTTAAAGTTTTGATTTATTTATATATACCGTATGATTTCTTGATCTTTGTGTTTTTTCTGTAACAAAAATGTATATTACAAATGAAACAATTGCAGAAATTTGAATAAGCCAAAAATAAATGATATTCACGTTCGTAATCAACTAAACTTTATTTTATCAAAAAAATTCCATTGAAAATGGAAAAAAAAACTGACCCAGCCCAATCAACACAAAGCGCAGCAAATATTTCGGCAGCTTCTGGACAATCAGATAATGTTCTTTCTCTTAATAAAGATACTCAATCAAGTAAGTGTTTTTATTACTTTTTGAAAATAAATGTTTTTTAAAGCTTTTGATAAGATTTTTGGTAGTAAAATGTTAGAAATTTCGTGGTGCAATTTATTAGTTTTTTAAAACAATTTTATACGATTTTTAATATTTCACCTTTTTAGGTACATGCCGAACATTTGGATGGTCGATTTATGAAAAGAATTGTTTTAATTCAACTTTATTGTGTTTGATTTCCTTAGGAATGGTACATTATCTCCTTTATTATATGTTTATTGGGTATCCTCGTCTTCATGGATTCCTTCAACTTATCCTTGGTTATTTTGGTTGGGAATGGTATGATCTTTATGGGGCAAGACTTACACGAACAAAGCCAATCTTTTTTGACGAAACAAATATTCTTGCGTCTAGCAGTCGCGTTGATGGAAGAGACGCATGTCGTGGAAAATATCCATCTGCTCGTCTTATTAAGAGTTTAATTACTGATTCAAATGAAGCTGAAATGCAAGCTGTAAGTTGTTTTATAAGTTTGTAAAATGATATAGAATTTAATTTTAGTTCTACAAACAACATAATGGTAACATGTTTGATATTGCTCTTCGTGCAAGTAAAGAAGCAAAAGCTGCTGAAGCAATTTCATCTTCAACAATTCCATCAACTGATTCCCTAATTACTGTTAAATCTGGTGCCTCATCATACGTTACTGCTTCCTCAAAAGCATCTGATACTGATGAATATCATGAATCATAAAAACTATATTATTTCCTGTCTTATATTATTTTTTTCATTACTGTAAGATGTATTTATGAAGAATTGAATCTATGTATATTAACACATTTTTAAACTGTTTTATGATCTTGATATTTAAATATTCAATTAAATCTTGAATAAATTGTATTTATTTAAAAATTGTAAATATGCTGTTGACAGTACAAGAATGAATTTATGTTATGGCTTCTCATTTTCATAAAAGAGCCTTGAGAATCGATAATGATGATTGAGTTTTACAGGGCGCCATTATTGCATCATTCTTATTTCAATTGAAAAATAGAGCCATAGACACTATCGCTTTACAAACTTTTTCAAATAAAATAGTATGCAGAAATTGACAGAGGTCATTCCTTTTCTTTTTTATGCAGTGTTGTCACGTTTAATCTTGGAATTTAAACATATTTTCGCATTGTTTACAGGATTTAATATCATATGATTTTTGCAATTTGTTCTATATATTTATTAACATTATAAAGATCTTATTGAACAATTTTTGTGGGTGTATATAATGTTATAAGTCCGCCGAAAATCAGTGCCTTAATAGTTTTCTCAAGGATTTTGCAGACAAAATAAAAGAGGTCAATAAAAATTAATTTTAGATGACAACAAAAGATCATTGTTTGCCAAAAGACAAACATGGTTTTGCTGGTGATGATAGCACAAACAATCGATACCGTAATGTCAACCTCAATCGAGATCATAAATGTCGATTTATGATCGCTGTTCAATCAAATGATTTTTCAAATAAAAGCAAAAAAGTTCAAAATTACGGTAAAAAAATCTTTTTCAAGGCTGCAGCCTTTTTTATAAATAAATTTGTTATTCCAAATCCCGGTCTTTACGGAATATGGAAAGTACAATCAAAAATTCGACCTTATTAGAACAAAAACTGCAGCCTCATCACAATTGCTAGATTTGACACGCGATGCTCGAAAATCTTCAATTTCATGGAAAAATTCTGAAAATAAAGTGCCATCTGAATATTTAAACATTCATTTTGGGTCTGATAAAAATGAATCAAAAAAAGAAAGAAAAGATTATTCAAGTAAAAGTAAAAATAGTAGCACCCTTTCCCTTCATATTGCTGCATATGAAAATTCCATTGAAGCTGGATCTGATTCCGTTGAAGGCATAAATGTCAGCAAAAACAAATCAAACTTTATTAAATATTTGAGAAATGTTAAACATATGACTTCATCATCATCATCATCAGCTATCAATGTAATAGTAAAACTGAAAAATAAGAAGCATAATAGCTTTGCCATTTGATTTGCTTTTTACAGAGTTCATTTGAGTTTCCAAGACAACAGACGGATGATAAAACTGATCCTGCCATTATGCAATTTACAGCATCCCAACAATTACTCAATCCTAATCAAGGGAATGGTAATTCTGTAACTTTTCAACCCTGAATGTTTTTTTGGGTTTTACCCATTGTTACTCCCTTTGTTATTATTTTTTTTTAAATTTACATATTCTAATTAAAATAATTAAATTTTGGATAATTTGATAATTAGTCAGAGCTGATAATTTATTATTTATAAATAATCAGCAACAAGAAGGAAAAAACATGCTTTTTTTGTCAAATTCAGTTGAAGCAAAACCTTTGCCACCACAAAAATACACTGATTGTATAAAATCCGACATAAAAGTATCAACTTTTTAATCTGTTTCGAGACACTTTTAGAATCCATGAGTTTCTTGTGTTTTAAGAAAAATAGGTAGTTCAATAATTAAATTACTGTAAAAAATCGACACTACTTTTAAGCCGGTTTTATACACTTGGCAAAATGTTCTACGAAGTAAAAAACGACATTACTTTTGGAACAACCTAACCGGTTAGGTTAGCTAACCCAATGTTACGATTCCTTCTAAACTTCTAAACTTTTAAGCATTTATTGTTTGCAGATATCTAATATATCGTTTACAGATATGTCCCAACAACGTAAGCAAAGAAATCCTGATAAGAAAAAATTGTTGTTGGCTAAAAAATTGGCGAAAGAAGGTTACAGCGATATTTATTCAAGTGAGCCAACAAAAGTACGCTAATATATTTAAATGTGAGTCGTAAAATGTTTGATTTAGTTTATTTACCTTGGAAATGCTGGTTTTGTTTGTGGTGTTAATCCAACATATCTTCAAGAATTGTTTGGCAAGCTTAATGGATTTGAGAAGTTGCATTCCTTCAGGCATAAATCATATGCATTTGTGGAATTTAAAACTATTGAAGATGGAAAAAGGGCATATGAATTGTATGATTGTAAATTAATTGAACCTCCAATATACCTTTTCTATGCTAATTATGGTAAACTTTTTTTGTTGTACATACTTATGAGTTTAATTTAAAAAGTGTAAAGCATTAAGAGTTGCTCTTTACTTTGAACTTATATTTATCTGTTACTTTAGCAAAATTTCATTTATAATTAATGTTTTTATAGTTCCATCAATTGAAGCTGCACCTAAAGCTGAACTTCCAAAAGGACTTGAAGTGCATTTAGAATTTATCACTTCTGAACATGAAGAAAGATTGATAAATTTTTTTATTGAAAAAGAAAACAGTTTTGGTACGTTTTTTGTATCCTTGATCATCTCTAGAGTATGACATTCGTATTTTTCCCACTTTTAAAGAGTCATACTTGAAAACTTTATTTTTAGATGACATGAAAAATCGCTCTGTTTTACATTTTGGATATGAGTTTGATTATAGTTCCAATAGTGCTTTTAAGAAATGTGATGAAATTCCATCAATTTTTGATCAACTTATTGAAACTATGCAACCTTATTTTGGAGAGCATTACCCGGATCAAATTACCATTAATCGTTATCGTCCTGGACAAAGTATACCCATGCATGTTGATACTCATTCAGCATTTGAAGAACCAATTCTATCACTTAGTCTTCAATCAGCAATTAATCTCGATTATACACATTGCGCTAATCCTACTGTAAGCACAGAAATTCCTTTGCCTCGAAGATCTTTGTTGGTAATGAAAGGAGAATCAAGATATTGTTGGCGTCATGGGTAATCAGTTTTTTATTATTATTGAAATTACCTTCATCTTTTTTTAGTATTCGCCCCCGAAGTAGTGACGTTGGATATAATGGCGAGCTTGTTCCCCGCGAAGAAAGATATTCAATTACATTTCGCAAAATTCGAACAAAACCTTGTGAATGTCCTTATATCGAATATTGTGATTGGGATCGAAATGGAATTACTGCAATTCCTTCAAACAATGAAAGAGCAAAACAAGTTGAAAAAACTTATGTTCAACAAGTTTACGAAGATATTGCTGAACATTTTAGTCAAACAAGACATTCAAGATGGAATGCTGTTGCTAATTTTCTTGATTCTTTATCAGATGGCTCAGTTGTATTAGATGCGGGTTGTGGTAATGGAAAGTATTTGAGTACAAAAACGGATAAATTCTTTGTAAGTTCAAATTTATAGAAAGTCAGTTATATAGGCTTGTTTCTGAATTTTTATGGCAGGTTCTTAAAAAACATTTAAAAAGCATTTTGAAATGAATATGTCCAAATTACAGTATTACTAATCTTGTTTTAAATTTTAGATGGGTTTTGATACATGTCATAATCTTTTACGAGTTGCAAATACAAAAGGTGAAGTTATGAATGGAAGTTTGTTTGAAATTCCTATCAGAAATTCAATTTGTGATGCGGTTATTTGTATTGCGGTTATTCATCATTTTTCTACAGAGGAACGAAGAAAAGCTGCAATTGCAGAGATTGCACGTGTCTTATCACCTGGTGGTAAAGCTCTGATTACTGTATGGTCAATTGATCAAAAAACTGATGGACAAATGTCTGCATATGCAAAAATGCGATCGAATAAAGAACCAACTGAAACAAAGCAAGAAAATAATACAAAATTGATGATTCATGATGGTACAGATTTTACTCATGTTGATATGCTTGTTCCATGGCAGCGCAGTCGTGATGGAGCACAATTCTTTCGTTATTACCATCTTTTTTGTAAAGGTGAATTGGACAAATTGATTGAATCTTTTGATGAACTTATTGTAATTGATTCTGCTTATGAACAAGGAAATTTTATTGTTACATTTCAAAAAATTAAATAGTTGTTTACAAGATTTTCATTGTTACTGTTGATTTATAAAATAAAGTTATTTCTATTATTAGTTAATTCTTACGGCGCATTTGCACTTATCACGATGATGAATCAAGAAGTCTGATGTAGTTTACACACTTTTACATACACGGGACAAGGAAGGGGATTCCGAAGCAACCGCAAATCATTTTTGACTTATTTTTAAAAATTCTAAGGTGGGTGACCTTTGGAATTTGAAAATAAAAAATTATTTTTGAAAAACAATTCCAACTCATAAAAAATTTAGCAATAATTGTCAAACGGAATTGAAGTAGTATGCCTTAAACGGAAAACAAATTTGCACAGGTTTGGAGGGATTTTCCTTTGGAGGAAAAGTCATCTGTGCATCCCTCTTTAATTCATCACCCTGTTCTTATGCTGCCAAATTGACAGAAAGAAGTTAATCTTAAAATTTTATAAGAACCGTGATTAGTTCCTTGCTGATTATTCCTTGCTTATTAATTAATAATTCATTGACCATTTTGAGTAACATTGTATATTTTTGGCGTCATTTCGTTATCGCATTTAAAACTAAGTTGAATCTTCACGTTTCTTATTCTTTAAATCATCTTTGCAAACAAACGAGCCACATTATGGGTCTAATACTTTTATCCATTTTAGCATCTTCAAAATTGATTTCGTTATGTTTATATTGTTTAATGCATTTTTAATGTTCGTTGTTGTTGTTGAGGGGAAACCATTTGAATCCAAAAAAATTGATTTTACTTGCGGTGAATCTCCTTCTATTTCCAAATATAATTATTACAACAATATTCATGTCGAAAATAAATTGCTGACGGTAACATTGAGATATTTTGGTAAAAATAAAATGTTTTTTAGATTATTCATGGGCATGATAGTGTTGAAAATGACTGGCCTTGGATTGTAACTTTAAATGATCGCGAGTATTATATTTGCACAGGTAGCATTGTAAGTCCCAATTATGTTTTGACTGCTCATCATTGCTTAAATGTTAACGAAGGTAATCTCTTCATTCTTTCTAAGTATCATTTAAGTTTGAACATGTTTTAGTTGGGTATGGATCTGTTAACAAAACACTCCAGAAACTCGTCAAAATTGTCGAAAAGCATTACTTCAATAACACCGATTTCGGATTGGTCAAAGTTGAAAAACCTTTCGAATTTGATGGAAAAAATGTTGCTCCAATTTGTTTGAGTTCAAAATTTGAAGCCGATCCCAATGAAATTTTAGCTGCAGCTGGGTTCGGTCTTATTTTTTTGGAAACCGTGACAACTCAAGAAAAACGGAAAAGTGAGGATTTTTTTGTCTTAGACGTGTTAACCGTTTTTTATTTTTTGGCCAAATTAAAAACTTTGAGTTGACTAAAAATACAAAAACTTCAAATGCCCAATTCAAAGCGTTCCAAAATCCTCTTTTCCAATTTATGAAGTCGAAATCAGTGTTTTGCTTCGCCCCACTTTTGCCCCGCCCCGGGGCGCGGGGCGACTATTTAAAATCTTCGGGGCGCCGGGCAATTTTTTATAATTTGTTGTACAAAATTTAAGTTTTGCTTAGATTTTTGTTTCTAAACACATCAAAAACCTCATAACAATTTTTTAAAGTCATTATTACACCTTTATTTTACTTTAAAAATCAAAAAATTGCAGAAAAAACAAAGAAATTTTTTAATTTTGATTGCTCGGGGCGGGGCGCGGGGCGACATTTCAAAAATCCAAGGACGCGGGGCGGGCCGGCAAAAAAGGCAAAAACAGAACACTGGTCGAAATGCTTCTAAAATTATGTTGCACCTTGACAACGATAAATTTAAATTAATTTTTATAGTCACATTTTTTAACACTACTGAGATACTTCAAGAAACTCCCATTGAACACCGTACTGATTCATGGTGTACACATGAAAAATTCAATCATGAAACAATGATATGTGTTGGCGGAGCATCTGTTGGGTTAGCAAGTGGTGACTCAGGAAGCCCAATCATGGCAATTCGAAACAATAAATGGTATTCACTGGGCACCCTTTATGGTGGCTTCTTTGAATCTATTCCTTCTGATGATTTAACTCAAATCACTCATGGTTGGTTTGCTTTAAATGACATCTTTCACAAATATAACAGTTTTGTTTTTTAGCATGGTACACAAAAGTAAAGCTATACTGTGATTGGCTTTCAGAAGTTACTCATGGCGAAGTCAAATGTGAATGAATAAAAATGCAACAATTGATTTAATGTTCACTGTCTTTTGTCTTGCTTTTTAAAAAGTTGCCTTTATAAAAATAAAAATGATTGTCAATGAATATTCAACTCGATGCCAATAATTATTTGTAGATTATTGTCATTTTAAAATGCAATAATGACTTTTTATTCATCTTTCGGTTACTGTAGCATTTCATTTTCACTATTTTCAAGTTATTTAATTGTGATAAAAAAAAGAAATTTCATGCAAATATTTTTTTTATAAATATAATCAGGATAAAGCCGTAATTCTGGACAATATTAACGATTTTAAAAAATTTAGATTTTGATAAAAAGGAAAAACAGGATTAAAATGGGCACAAAAAACTACGAAAAATTTAACGAAAATTCTTACTTTATGATCGAAGAAAAAGAATTCAATCATTTTTGTAGAGTAGAACCTCGATTTTATGTACTTTTCTGCGATTTAACTCAAATCACTTATGGGTGGTTTGTTTTAAAATTTTAAATCCAGATTTGACTGTACAATGTATAAAACGACAAAATTATCTTTTTTTTACAATTATTCTGGAAACAGTTAACAGATCATAACACTAAACAAAAAGTGATAAAAATTCATTTGGTTTCTTTTTTTAAGATTTGTCTAAAAAAATAAAATAGCAAAAGGAAATAAATGATTACTGTATATTAACAATGAAAATAAAATTGAATTTTTTATCATGACCAAACTTTAAACTGATCACTTTTTGTGGCGCCAGTTGATAGAAGCTTCAAAAAGAAAAAGCACTTAATCAAATGATATTTTTTGAAATAATCCTTGAAACTGTCATTCAACAAAAAAATATTACCTCAAAAAATATCAGAAAAGCAGAAATAAAAAAGCGATAATTCATTTTAGCAGAAGAAAAAAAGGAAAGTCGCCGCGTTTGGATTGACAGATTTGAAAAAAAATGCATCAAAAAATTAATGATAAGTGATAACGCAACGTTTTTCACGAGTGTAACTTTAACCTTTCTAAAAATGTATCACATTTTTAAATGAGTATATAACCTCATTATAAAAGTTCAGATTTTTTCATAGTTCTCTCATTTGATTATATTTTCTTACCTACTTTTAATTCCATCCTTTTTTAGAACCGAAAAGAAAGTTCAGGGGTAAGAATGAAGCTTACCTCCTTTTTACTGTTAGCCGTTGTGGCTACAGTAGCTGCAAGTCGTCAAAGATCAAGCAGCAATTTGGAAAAAGAATCCCTTCAAATTGCTAAGCCTTTCTCATCTGGACATGTTTATCGATTCCGTTACGATTCTCAAATTTCCTCTGGTCTTGGCTCAATTGATACTGTAAATGATCAACAAAAATCTACCCATCGTCTTTCTACCATGGTAAACGTTCATTTTGAAAGTAAGTTTTTGTTATCTTTTTTAAAATAAATTTAAATAAATATTTGTAGCTGATCGATCTGCAACTCTTCAACTTGAAGAAATTGAAATTGCATCCCTCAATGGTGAACTTCCTGAAATTCGTCGTGTTCAATCTCGTCAACTTTTCAATGAAGAAACAATTGATCCCCGAAAATTGGAAGAACTTCAAATGTCTTGCAATTTTGATTATTCCGAAGGTGTTATCGACCGTATTTATTTCAATGGAAAAGATACGACATGGAGCAAAAACATCAAACGTGCCGTTTTGAATCTTCTTCAACTCAATCTTAAAGAACGTGATACTCAACAACGAGATAATGATGAAGAACGCATCGAAATTCAATCAACAGAAGTTTCATACTCCAAAATGTTTGCTGTTAATGAAGTAAGTTTTCTTTTAATTTTTAAATTTCTAAAAAAATGATCATTTTTTGTATTAAGTTCTTGATTAGGTTCAAATCTTTTGGCCCTTGTTTAAAATTCATTAAAAAATAAAATAACTTTTTTTCGATGCCTGTTTACAGTGTTGTGCTTTTTTATTTTAGTCGCCTCCGCCTCCGGAGGCGGAGGTTAATAATCGCCTCCGGAAGCGACAAAGCGGAATGCTCATCTTTGATCTTTTGCAAAACTCGCCTCCGGAGGCGGAGGCGCAACAACACCGCCTGTTTGTTTAACTGAAATTCCTAAATTAATTTTTGTCTGCCCTAAAAAAATTCATTTGAATTTAAACTTTTTTCATTTATAAAAAATTACATCATTCGTGCATTTTTTATTATAAGGCTACTATATTTTCATATTATGAAAAATTGATAACAGCTTTACTTTTTGTATATTAATAAAAATGGCTTGCATACGTTCTAAATTTTTTAATACAAAAAAGTTACCATAAATTATTTGTGTCCAAAATAATAGTTTTTTTAATTTTTAGACAACTGTTGAAGGTGAATGTGAATCAATTTATTCCATTGCCAAAGTATCCAACAACGATGAAGACCGCGAAGTTTTCAACGTCACCAAAGCAATTGATTTCCAAAAATGCTCCAAACTTCCAACCATTCATAATGGTCGCCGAATTGAAAGCCCATCATACATGACCAAGCGACATGAACTTGAATCACAACAACTTGATCGTTCTACTGTTCTCCGATATCAACTTGTTGGAACCCTTGACAAATATGCCGTTGCAAATGTTGAACTTCTTTCTCAATACACCGTTGATGCCGAAGAAAATCATGCCATGCAAACTGTTGTCGCTTCTCGACTCATCCTTCAATCTGTTGAAAAACGAACTGAACGTCTTGGTGATCGAAGTAGCAATTCAAAAGAAGAATACCTCCTTTATTCATCAGAATGGGATCTCATGGAAAAACGCTTCTACCAATATGGTGATGAAGAATACACTGATGGATCATCTCCTTTCCGACATGTTCAAAACAAAGTTAAATCCATTGTTTCAATGATCCGAAAAGTTGCTGAATCAACAAATGATAAATCCTATGGTATCGAAACTGAAACAACCTTGAAACTCCAAAAAGCTGTTGATCTTCTTCGAATGTGTGATGGAAAAGAAATTAAACAAATTGCTTCTGATCTTAAACAAAATGAAGACGAATTTGATATTTTCATGGATGTTTGTGCAATGGCTGGAACCCGAAATACAATTCATTACTTGATTGAAAGAATTATGAAAGAAGATATCTCTTCCACAAAAGCAGTCTTCCTTCTTCGACAACTCAGCAGCCTCCCAGCAATTTCTGATAAACAAATCGATATGGTCCTTCATCTTTGCAAACATGACATTGTTGAACGATCTGCTCCACTTCGACAAACTTGTTGGCTCACCGTTGGTTCAATGATTGGTGATCTCTGCAAACAAACTGTCCGAGATCATGAAATGTGCCCTCGTCACAAGAAAGAAACTTATGAAAAAGTTCTTTGGACCCGATTTACCTCCTCTGAAGATCTTTATGAAAAACTTGTTGTCCTTAAAGCTATCGGAAATGCCGCCAATGATTTATCTGTCATCAATCTTGAAGAGATTATCATTGATCGAGCCCAATCACCAATGATCCGAATGCATGCCATTGATGCCCTTCGCCGTCTTCGAAATGAAATGCCCCGAAAAATTCAACGCATTCTTCTTCCAGTCTTCAAAAATACCCTTGGAGTCCCAGAAGTTCGAATGACTGCTTTCTCCATGATCATGGCCACCTTCCCTGAAAAAGTTGTCCTTGATCAAATCACTTACACCCTTCATTCTGAACGTTCAAATCACGTCAAATCATTTGTTGTTCGATGCTACAATGCTCTTTCAAGATCTATTGTCCCAGAAGAACGTCAAATGGCCACACATCTTCGTGCAGCCCTTACATTGGCAAATGTTGATCTTGATATGTCTTGCCATTATCACCGTATCCCACTTTACTTTGGTCAAGCCCAAGAAGGTCTTTTCCTCAATTTGGCCAGTATCGTCTCCACAACTGATGGCATTCCAAAGCATCTCTCTGCTTCATTTGATTCACTCTTCAATGGCCTCTTCGAAAAAGATACTGTCAGCTTTTCATTCAGCCAACAAAATCTTGAAGATCTTTATCATCGCTTTATGGAAGGATGGAATCAAATTGGTGGTGGTGACCGTCGATCTCTTCGTGCTGAACGCTCTACCCGAAATGGTGAACAAGAACTTGATTCAATCTTTGATGACTTGAAAATCAAGACCCGACAAGCTTTTGAACAAACACCTTTTGGACTTATCAATCTTCGAATCCATGATATTGATCAAGTTGTCCTTCCTCTTGGTGAAGAATACATGCCTCGAATTATTAAAGCCATCTTGAAAGGTGAAAAATTGACCACCCAAAGCATCCCTTCAATTCTTCGTGAAGGAAATTCAATGCGGTTTGCAACTGCTTTATCCGTCCAAGAACGAAGCATTAAAATTGCAACTTCTGCTGGTATGCCACTTCAAATCCTTCACAGCCTTCCAGTAATTGCTTCATTCAATGGCATTGTAAAAGCTCATATCACACCAGAAAATGTTAAAATTACTGTTAATGCTCAACCACTTCTTTCTGGAGTTCAAACCCGAAAAATGGAAATCTGGTGCCCTGTTGTCAATACTGGTGTTGAATCTCTTCGCTCTGTTGAACTTAACCTTCCAATTGATATGGATCTTACAGTTTCTCATAAAAATGCTGAAGAAAAGGCCCGAATCACTCTTCGAGTTCCAGAACAAAAAACTCGTCTTGTTGGAATTCATACTCTTCCATTGACTTTCACTCGAAAATATGATGCTAAACTTAATCTTCATGGAAAAACCATTGTTAAAACCATCCACAATACCATCATGGATTCTCGTCTTAATGAACTTCAACACACTGAAACTTCCTTCACTGCTTCCGGACATTTCTATTATCCAAAAGAAATGAGCTTCCAATCCCTCAATTCAATGGCTTGGTCAAATGAAAATCATTTCAATGTTGAATTCGATCGTAAATCTGGATGTGCCGATGCCCTTGAAATTGTTCTCTCGGGCAAATTCTTCCAAAATGCCGAAACTTCATCTGCAAAACCAAGATTTGAACAATTCTATCAAGACAACAAAAAATTCCAACCCGTTTTTGATGATGATGTTGAAGATTACAGCAACAATGATGATGATGAAGAACAAAATGACCGCCGGAGCCGCCTTAATACTTATCTCTCAACTGAATACAAACCTCGTGCAGCATATCGTCATTTCATCAAAGCTGTTGCTAAAACCGTTGGTGGAAAAGTTGATCATGAAGTATCTGCAAATCTTCAAGCAACATGTGATTCACATATGGCCTTCTGCCGTTTCAATACTGAAGTTCGCCGTACTCCAATGTTCCGTGGAGAAAAATCTGAATGGACCCTTAAAGCTGAATCCCAACTTCTTTTGCCTGAACATGTCCGAGAAGTTTCTGAATTGAATGACAAAAAATCTTCTCGCCAACACCGTCTTGCTGTAATCCTTGATGCAGAATGGGGATGCCAAGAACAAAAAGCTCAAAAATTGACTGTTCAACTTCAAGGTGAACGTGCCGTTCCACAACAATGGATTCAACAACGATCATCTGGTGAAGAATGGCGTCGAATTCTTGCAACGGCTTTCATCAATAAATACGATCTTGTTGCAGAATACAAACTTTCTCCTCGCATGCAAACTCGTCTTCAACATTACTTTGAACTTTTGAAATACTGGAATTTCTGGAATTCTGATTCATCTGATTCCATTGAAGGCACCTCCAATACCATCAAAGCTACAGTAATCATTGATCCTCGAACTCGTCAACACTTTAATGTCTCCGTTCAAACTCCATCTGAACGTACCCGATTCACCAATGTCCAACTTCCAATGACCGTTAAACCTTTGCCACTTATTCGTCCACAAGAACAACGATATGAAATAAACTCTGTTGAAGATATGGTAACTGAATACTCTGATTCACGACGTGCTGAATGTCGTGTTGATGGCCGCCGTATCAAGACATTTGATTCCGTCACCTACAAAGCTCCCATTGGACGTTGTTATTCCATCATTGCTAAAGATTGCGCCAAAAAATCCTTTGTTGTTCTCATGAAGACTGTTGATGAAGATACTGATGCTAAAAATGTCAAGATTGTTACTGCACGAAATACCATCGAAGTTGAACTTGTTCGTGAAAAACTTGTTGTTCATGTTAATGGTGAAAGAATTACTGATGAAGATCGCCTCCGTGAATACAATATTGATTACTCTGAAGATTTGGTCCGTGTTATGCTTCCTGAAGGTGTTTCAGTTCGATTTGATGGAAAACAAGCTACCGTAAAACTTTCAAATTATTACAAAAATGCTCAATGTGGACTTTGTGGTGAATATAATGGTGAAAAAGATGATGAATTCCGAATGAATGATAACAGCCTTACTGATGATGTCAAAGATTTCCATCGTTCATATTCAATGATCAATGATGACTGCAAAAATATCTACACCAAGGATAATCTCTTTGGATCATCTTCATCATCTCGACGACAACAAGAAGATTCCGATGAATTTGAAAATGCTGACATGAATGAAGAAGTTGAAGAATATGATATGTTTGATCGTCGCGATAGAGCTCAAGAAAATCGATATGATAATAATGAAGATGCAGGTATATTTTTTCATTGATTATTTTTACTTCAAATAATAATGATTATTCTTTTTTAGAACCAATCATGAAGACCATGATTGTAGAATACAATCATAAGATCTGTTTCTCCCTTAAACCAATCAAAGAATGCCCCCGCGGTTTAACAATGCAAAAATATGAAGACCTCAAGATTCCATACACTTGCCGAAATCGTTCATCAACAGAAGCTCGTCGTCTTCTTCGTGAAGCCAAATCCGGAGATATCACTCATAAGCTTTCTGCATTCAAAGATAGCAAACCAAGCTTTGTTGAAACTCTTCGTTCTGCTCGTGTTTGTGCTTAAATTCAAATAAGCCTTTGAACATTTCCCCCCTCCCCCTTCAACATTGTGCCCCCATTTTTTATACAATGTTATATTATCTGATGCAAATTGTAGTCCGTTTGCGTTATTAGAAAATAAATATTTTGCAAATTTAAATATCTGTGTTATTTTTTCACATTCCTATTTTGCTTCAAAGTGTTTAAACATTAAAAAATGCTAGAATAATTATACAAAAAAATTGATAATATATTTTTGGAAGGTTAGAAGATAAAAATTTGTTTTCAAAAACAATCTTAAAAATGTTGATTTTTTTGTTGAAAAAATGAGTTAAATTAATGTGTTTTTTTTTGATACACCTGTAATGTCTTGGATTTTTTCCGTCATTTATATTATAATTCACAACATAATGATATCTATGCAAGTATGCATGCAAGTGAGAGCCTGGTCGAATTTAAGCTTTTCTTTTTATTCAAGAGATAAAACAGAGCAAAATAAAAGAAATATAAAATGATAAGAACTGACAAAGAATGACAAAATAAGCTTGAGCTAAAGGCTCTTTTAAACACATTAAGTAAAAACAAAAATAAGAACGGAAAAGAGCGGGATTTAAAACTTTTACAAAAAATGATCAAACAGTATTTTTTATTGTTTGATCCCTGACAATATTAGTGATTGTAATAATACATCATAATGCCAGTTTTTTCATCATCATAAGACAACATTTTGCATCTTTCGTAATCATATTCAATATCGCAGTGATTTACATTACTAAATTTTGCATCTCCTGCAAGAATAAAAGAAAACATGACATTTTCCAAGCCGATCTTTGAAGTATAAGAATTTCGAGTTTTAATATTTGCCTAAAATTTTATGAAGACAGTTAAAAGGTCACCAAAGAACAGAAAAAAGGGATCCATAGATTTTCTGATAAAGACCTGTTGAATTTAAAAAATTTCGTAACATTTTTTTTAAATTAGTATAAAAAGCTACTTAAACTACTTCCGCTTGTTTTTTGTTAAAGGGGGTAATACTACTATAGGTCATTTGTAATGAATTTAACGAAATACCGCATTGTAGCTGATGGACGTTCCGTTATAGCTTTGTCAAAATAACTTTTCCAATCTGCCCAATTGTACATTGCATCACTCTTATTTGTCTGTCAAAAATTGTTTCTTCAGACATAATTTTTTAGAGCAGTGGCTCGGTCGCAATGATTTCTTACGGCTTCCTATCTGTTTTTTGCAGTCTCTGCTATTGCATTTGCAGCTTTTCCTTCATAGCTCTGCAGGAACATGATAGTATTAGAAAGCTTAATATATAAAAAAACCCATTGTGCTTCGCTTATGTTTGTTAAAAAATAGAGAAAACTGGAAAATCCCCGTGAAATTTTTGGGAAAATAAGAAAAATTATCATCCACAAATTTCCCGGTATATGAATTTTTTTCAAAACAGCTAACCCTAATTTAACGCATTTTTTACATTTTTTCATTTCATTTATAGGAAAAATAAAAATATGTTTATTAAAACCTTTTACATTTTTTGTGTAAAAATTGTAAACCTATGGGGGGAAATTTGCGGATTTTCTAAAAAACATTTCCCAAAGTTTCTGCTGACAACCTTAGTTTAGCTTCAGATTATTTAGCAAAATTTATACAATTATTCCATGATTTACTTATTTGTTTTGTATAAGCAATACAATAATTTCAGATGACAACAGGAGTAAACTGTTTGTCGATTTTCAAGAACAAACATAAAACTTTTGGTGATGATACCGATCAATACAATAATCTCAACTTGAATCAAAAGCATCAAAAATTTTCAAATTTGTCTTCCGTCAAATTAAAAAGCAAAATAATTGGTAGCAGAGAATATTCAAATAATTGCGGTAAAAAACAAAAGCTGCAGTTTTCTTTTTAAAAATTGTGTTTTACTGAAAAACCCGTAAATAATACAGATTTTTTTAAACCCATACCTACTGCCTATTTGAGAAGAAAGTGAGAACAGCAAGTTTCGAAATTAAATACAATTTTTGTAAAGCATATTATTTTAAAATAAAAAAAACTGCAGCCTTAATAAAAGTGTTAGGTTTTACCGATATTAAAGATTCACAAAAAGGAAAAGATTTATGGAAAAAATCAAGCTTACAATTATTAAATTGTTCAAATAAAGATCGGAAGTTTGATAATAGGGAAATTGAGAAAGAGAAGAATTCAAAAAATAATGCTAATAAGAACAGTAGCACCCTTTCCCTTCATATTGCTGCTTATGAAAATTCCATTGAAGCTCTCTCTTTTGATGAACAAATTGAAGAAAAAAAGAAGCAACTTTTTAAAGCTTTAAAGCCAATTCTTCAAGTAAGATATTGCGTTCTGAAGAATAACTAAGAAACAAAGTTTTACAGAATCCATTTGAATTTCCGAGACAACAAGAAAATCGTAAAGTTGGAGATCCCGAAATTTCACGATTTAGAACATCCCAAAAATTGTTTAATCCTAATGAATTAGGTGAAAGAAGAAATCAATATCGTCCATTTGCTGATTCACTTTCAACTCTTCAAGAAAATCAAAGTCAACGTTCCTTCCGTCAACAAAATAATACTCGATGTGGTACGTATTTAAATTTTTGGGTAACACCGGGATACAACATAAGGGTTTAAAGCCGTTTGACAGTAATTCGACTGAATCGCTCACGATTTTTTTTTGAAATGTTCATTTAAGCTATGAGTCATATTCAGCAGACGGTTTTAAAGTTTAAAAAATTTATGAATCAGTTTTTTGTCACTTCATTCGCGCAGAACCGTCTGGTTGCAGCCGTACAACAATGGTTGTTGCGTTTAGTTTTTGCAGTGAAAATCAAAAATCTGTTTCATTTTCATATTTTTAACTTAAGTTTTTTTTCTCTATCTTTGTTTTATTAATAGCAGAATCAGCTCTATTAAGACAAGCAAAGCATATGTTTTTAAAATATTTATTTATTATTTGTCACAATTTTTTTTACCGTTTGCTTTTTTAAACAAATTGTAAAAATTCATTTCATGTTTGTTCTTTCTGACTAGATTTGGTGACTGATCACTCGATTCGAACAAAACTACTCATCGATTCATTTTGTTGCTTTGGTTTTAACGCGAAAAATCTTTTTCTCTGATAATCTTCTCAAATTGAGTGAAGCGATTTTTAAGCAATTATTCATCAATTTCCGCGTAATAAATTGAAAAATTCTTAGTCATGCCACCGCCACCGCCGCCAGCACCTCCACCACCTCCCGGATTATTAAATATTCCAAAACCTACGAATGAACGCTCAAAATTGTTAACCGATATCCAAAAAGGAGCGAGATTAAAAAAAACTGTCACGAATGATCGATCAGCTCCAATCGTTGGTGGTTCAAAACCACCTGCTGATAATAATACAGGTAATTTTGTTTAAATTTCGAAACAAACATATGTTTGGTAATGATGGATTTTTTTAGGAGGGAAAGCATCTTTTTCTGGAAATTCTTCTACTTCAGCTCCGGCTCCTGCTCCAGCTGGTATTGGAGGTTTATTTGCTAATGGATTACCGAAGAAACCAAGTGATAACAAAAATAAGAAATTCCCTGCACCCCAGATGAAACCTGGTCCACCTCCTATTTCTGCAATCAAAGCCGTCACAACATCAGTAGCTCCGCCGCCAAAACCTGTGAATTCATTATCTGTCAAGCAAGATGGAAATACTACTCATTTGTAAGTTATATTTCATTAAATTTTTCTTCAAAATTTTTCCCACTTTTTAGCCCATCAAATGTTAGTGCCGCTCCTCAAACTACTAATTCAGTTCCACCACCACCTCCTCCAATGCCTCAAATGAAACAAAAAGCTCCTCCTCCAGAAGCTCCACCGGCAACTGCTAAACCGAATCAAACACAAAAATTTTCAACCATTCGACCACAACCTCCTGCTAATAAACCTCAACAGCTACGACGAACTGGAAGTACAGAAGTATGTTTCTTTTTCAACATTTTTCAGTTAATAGTTTTAACAGTTTATACATATTAATCTCTCTATAGAATATTTTAATGATATCAAAGAATTTTAATTTTAACAATGCCCTATTTTAAAAATCTTCTTTCTAAATTAATTTTTGTTGTATTTCAGGAAACTCCAACGACAGTAATTGCTCGACCTGTTGCAAGACCTGCAGCACCACCACCGCCACCACCTTCTCGTCCACCTGTTCGTGCAACTCCTTCAGTCGGTGAAGACAATGAACCTCCACCACCTCCTCCTCCACCTCGACACACTTCTGTTGCTGCTGCTTCATCGGCTATGAATAAGGCATCATCTAATTCCAGCATTCCTGCGACTGGTCTTTCTCGTTCTTCAAAACCGTCGAATAAAAAGAATTCATCAAATTCAATATCATCAGGATATGATTTCTATCAAACATCTTATTCAGGACCAGATGGATATACAAAACCATTTGAAGAGCGTTTTCATTTTTTGAGTGTCAATGAATTACCACCACCAGAAGCATTCAAAAATTTTCAAAAAATTTATGATCAGCCAAGAACGGCAGCAAATTAAATTTTGAGGAAAAAAATCTGCGTTGGATGAGCTAGCTTCCTTCTGATTTGGATTTAAGCTTGAAATGTCAAGGATAACTTTATAATTTTTAATGGCAAAATACTTCTTTTTGAGCTTAAGATGTATAAATAAATTTTTAAAATCACTAAGAATGTTTCAATATAAGTAAAGTATAAATTATGTTTATTGTATTAAATTTCTTTCTATTTTCTATGACATTTTGTGAAGTCCAAATCATTGGGAAGTTATCTATTTTAATTCTTTTCTTGTTTAATTCAATCAGTCTTTTGCCACTTTAGCTTATACAATGTCTGTCTCTTGCTTTTCTCATTTATTCATCTTCAAATGTCTTTTCGTTAAATGTGCTTTTTTTCGGGTTTATGAATAAGCTTTCTTTTGAATTAAAAATATATCATATCGCTCAGGATCGAAAGATCTATTTTATATACTTTATATTTGTATATTTCTTTTTGTATTGCTTTTACTGACTTTTTAAAAAAATAAATGACTGTGCAATATTTTTTTACCATTGTTTCGACATTTGTAGCATTTCAAAAACATTTATTGAAAGATGACACTTAGAATGAAAATTGTGAAGTTTTAATATCAGTGTTTTAGATATGGAAATTGATCAAATTGGTTCGAATGACAAACTTATTTACCGAAATGTTGGTCTTGTCAAATTTGGGGAAAATGTAAGTTTAAACTATTACTTTAGTCTTTTTTAATATTATTGTTATTTGATTTAGGGTTTGGGTCAAGCAATTATTCGTCAAAGGGATGATACTATTGATGTTTTAAAAGTGGTTGATTGGTTTCCATATGTTGGCGTTTGGTTATTGGTGAAAGGAATTCCAAATTACAAAATGGAGTAAGTGAGATTTTATATTTCTGAATTTTTGGTTAAAATTAGTTCAGTATTAAACTTAAAATTGTACCTTGTACAGAAAATAGAATTTCTAAAATTTCAAGTAGTTTTACTAATTACGAGTTTGTCATTTTTGTAGGAAAATTTCATTAAATGTTACATGCTCATCGAATCCAAATTTGACTTCTGTTATTTCACTTGTTCAACCAAATGAAGTATTCTCTGAAGCTCCGAATCTTGAAGGATATCAACTATGGTTCGCAACTTTTATTTCTTCCTTTCCATTTGTACTTGAAATCAATACGCATGAAAAGATTATTAATAATGCAGAAATGTCAAATATGGTCTCCACGCTTCATGAAAGGTTTATTTATCCATACAAAGGAATATTTGGTAGAAAAACTTATTTTCATGTTCCATCCCCAAATATTACATATAACAGTCCAGACTTTTATGATTCTATTCAAATTGAATACGGTATTCATTTCTTCATTTCACTTGGATATTTCTGGAAAGTTATTCCTTTAAACAAGAATATTCGTGCAATGTTGAATAATGTTGTTCTCTCTGATAAAAGATTCTCAGGGGATATGGCATCACCGTGGAATTGGGGAGAATTTATTTCTGAACATCAAACATATGTATTTATCCCGCCGATTTACGAAGATAAATCTGTGTTAGTTGCACCTCCTGCTTTATTTGGTACTGTATCTTGTAAATACAAAGGAGCTTTAATTATGTCAAAGTAAGGTTTAATTTAAATAACGACGTTAAAAATTATTTATTAATTTTCTATGATTTTTAGAGATTTAAATTCCGTGGTAAATGTTCATAATTTATTAAAAGATATCATCCGAAATTCATCGCAACATGATCGCGCTTTTCTTGATAATTATGAAAATCTTGATGTTTCCACTGGTTAATTTTTGTTGAATAAAACTTTTACAATCAATTTTGTTTTTAAAACAAATGTTGTTAAACTGCGATACTTTAGATCTATAGAGTTGTGGTGAAACTATCCTTCATTTAATAAAATCAATTCCTTTTAATAATAATATTAAAATAACATAAATTTATATTACAGTTTTCAAATGTAAAAACTTTTTGTTTTTAAAACATCGAAATTTTTTTAAATTGTTTAAATTAAAATTTTTCTCTTTCAGTGTAAAAATTATTATTGCATAAAAATTACGTATCATATTTTATGAATAAAAAATAATTCTTAGAAATTGCAATAATAATTTTTACCTTTAATCTGAATTCTTCTTTTTCCACCGTTATCTAAATCCGTAAAGACACAATGTTAGCAATAAAAAAACATAAAGGTGACAATAAAAAAAATGCAACTGTTGCCTTTACTTTACTTAATGTCACTTTGCATGTTTTTTTTGTTGTGTGAAGCTTCTTTAGTGCCACCATTGCTTCTTCCAAAATAGGGCCACAATTACGCACAATTCACGAAAAATTGTATGTTTTCTATTTGGAAAGAAAAGCAAATGCCGACAAATTGCCGGTCGAAAAAAGAAGGTAGAGCTTCTGGAGGTGCTGGTGGTGGCCTTTTTTTACTTATTCTTCTTTTACACTTCATTTCTATCTGTATATTGCTCATCGTATTTTTTATAATTTTATCCTTAAAAATCTGTCTAATTTTTAGCTTTGACTAAGAAAGCAAAAAAAAAATTGTTGTGGATTTTAGGGATAAAAGAGTGAAAGAAAATAAGTAAAATTGCTTGTGTTATTATTTTGTGAGATAATTTATATCTTGACAATATGGAAAGGCAAAAGGGAAACATGAAGTTTAACAAATGACCCCTTTTACAAAGTCTTGTTTATTGAGGACAAAAAAGGGGGGAGAAAAAAATACTTGCTGCAATATTAAAGCTTTTCATGAATTCTTTATCCTTAAAAAAGGGGGATGAAGGTGAAGTTAGATGTATGAGGGCTTCATTGCTTCTGCCTGAATAGCACTATTTTTGTGTATTTTTATGTCTCTTTTATTTTTTCTCACCTCTGAGAAAGTAAAAGTTTTTTTCGTTGTTGATGAAGTTGTCATAAATATGTGTGAAAAAACGGTTCCTTCTTCTTTTTCTTCCCGTCCCCTTAATCTTACTTTTACTTATTCATATCTATGGATGTTGTTGTTGTTAAACTTCTTGTAAATCCATGTTTTTAAGACAGATAATAATAATAATCTCATATCAAATTTCTCTTTTGATGTTCTTTTCTTCCTTATTTTTTAAATTTTTATGAAGCTTTTTTTACCTGTCTCTTTTCACTTTTATTTTTTTTGAAAGGCATTAAAGACCCATTTGATATGAGCAACAAATGCCTTTTTTCACGGATTGCGTGACTTTACTTTTTTTCAAAAAAAAACAAAATATTGTCCATAAATAGGAGTTATCATGTGAAGCTGTAGTGTTTTTTGGCATTGATTTAATATAAAATTATTTATTTTCAAAAAAAAATTTCCAGAAAAACTATTATTAAACTTCCTCTAAAAAAGCGGCAGAAATTACGATATCCTTTTTTTATTTTTGCTTCTTACATCTCAAATTTCTCAAGATTCATAAAAAGAAAGAAGTAAAGTATCATACTTGCGATTTCCTGCTTTTATTATAAGGTTTCAAATCTTATTTGATTCATTCTTCATTTTCAGAAACAATACATCTTTTATGGATTAATATTATAATAATATTTTTTGCTGCTAAAAAATGTGTTAACACAAATATTTTAAAAAGGACTCCTTTCATTTATATATTAGTTGTTTTATTGTTACGTCAATCTGAAAGGTGTGGTAATTCTGTCGACCTTCCTTTCCTTTCCTTAACCGAAGAAGCAGTAACTCCAAAATGGCATTTTATAAAAAAGATTAATTGAAGTATTATTGAAAAAGAATAAAAATTCTATTTTTTTCATTTTTTGATCCCCATGTGGTTTGTTTTTTACCAATGTTAATACAAAAAATTATGTTTTGCTTAAATTTTTTTAGAATTAAAAAAAAGGGTAAAAAATTTATTATGATTGCAGATATTTTTGTTAGGATAATACCAAAATTTTTACGTTTTATAAAACTTAATGTTTTTATTCAAATATTATTAATTTTATCTTATCCACTAATATCAATAGGGTTTGTTTTTTCTTTTTTTGCCTTCCATGTAATTAAAATTAATAGGTACTTTTTTAATTTTTTTTAGAAGAAATGAAAGAAGTGAATGCATTCTTGACCAAGCTGAAGCCTGCTTTAATACCCTTTTTGATAGCATGCCAATTTGTTTAGGCTCAGAACTTAATTTTAGATGTCATCACTTTAAAGTATGTCATTTTATTTTTTATTATCTCCCTTTTTTATACTCCCTTTTTTTTAACAATTTAAAGATTTTGGACGCATGTTTTCGAAAATCGTCGATTATGTGCTCACCCGAAGCTATTGGACAAATTGCTAAAGCCGCACATGGAAGGAAATTGGTTTCCTGTATCCGACAAACAAACAAACAATACCGAAATACACAGGTAAAACTTTTTAAAACGTTTTTCTTAAAGTAAATTATTTTACTTATCATCTTCCTTTAAGACGAGAAGAAAAGTTCCACCCGCAATTTTACGGAATCATTCTCCTACAGAGTTGCAATTTATTTCTTTATTTGGATATTTACAAAGCCAATGCAATACAAAATTGGTTGAAAATTGTACAAATCATGAATATAAAACAATGTTAACAAGCTGTGAAGCAGATATTAAACATAAAAGTGGTTTAGCCAATTCTGATTACGATAGACAAAGATTGCTCAAGTTTGCATTTTTATTTGCTTAAAAAGTGCTAAAAAATTGCTTTAAAATTTTTTAGGATAAAATTGGATACATCTAGTCAGCTTTTACAAATTGCTGAAACTCAACGCGAAGATGAATGCTTAATTATTCGTTCTGCGTTAACAGATATTTTTCAAATTCATCAAAAATATTGTTTTCATGTGAGAACTTTATTAAATTTAAATTAATTTTTTAGAAAAAAATTATATTTTAGACGGTAGTTACAAAATGCATGTGTGAGAGAATGAATTTTCAATATTTTTGTGATATCGAATGTGCAACATTAGATTCATCCGGGCTTCCATTGGATAATCGTTTATCATGGGAAAATTTTAAAGGAAAGCTTGTTGGAGGTGCTAATACATTTTCAATTAAGTCATGTATAAGTTTTTCATTTTTCATTTTTATTATTGATAGAATTATATTTACGAGATAAAGAAAAATAGTAACCGTAATTCTTATTTTTTTAAATACAAAAACATTTAAAAAGCATTGTAGTCGAAAGAATTTTTTAATGAACTTCTTGTTTGAGTTTTCTAAAAAAATTGTATATTTTTTAACATTTGTGAAAAAGGAAAATAACCTTGTTTACCTCGAAAGAATTGTTAAAAGAAGGAAAAATTCCATGATGACTATGCGCATAAAATCTTTGTTGCCTTGGAAGTATTACCATTTGGGCATCTCCACCACTTCTTCCAATTTGTATTGAAAGCCTACAAATAAAAACCACAAAAGAAATAAATTAATTTTAAAACAGCTAAATAATAATAAGGTTTTACTTTCGATTTGTTAGACTTTGCTTTATTTGAAGAGTTACTGGAGGTGACTGGGTTGGCAGTGGTTTTTCAGGACTAAAAAGTGATTTCCAAAATGAAAAAAAAACAATGATAAACAAACTCAGATGTTTGAGTTATAACAATTTCTTCATGACTTCGATTCATATCTGGATCAGTATGAAGGAAATTGCTCACATTTTCACCTAATAATTTACTCAAATATGTTTTATATCTTGCATTATTCATTGTTCCCCAAACAGATTTAAATAAATACATGAATACTTCAAGTAAAGTTATACAACTCATTCCAAGAAAAAGTCCCATACTTCCAGCAACAAAACTTAATAAATCCACGGTAATCAAACGTTGATTTTGATTTTGAATTAAAAGTAATTTATCTTTGAAAATTACAGTAATCTTTGAAAAATTTTTAAAGGATGGTTTCAGTTTTGTCATTGATGTTTCTTGAACAGAAAAATGAATCCGGTTACACGGTAATGAACAGTTGCAAGATTTTAATTTGGCCATTGTTTTATCAATGCATTCATTACTGTTGCAATGATTTCGGTATCGTCCAAAATAATATGGAAGACATTTACATTTCTTTAGCAGAAAATCTTTTACACATTTTTGTTGACACCTTTCTAATGTTTGAAATCTGTCATTACCACTTTCCTCACATTTTCTTGATAATCCATCTTCCAAAAATTGTTGCTAAAATGATAAGAAGAAATTAGGGGAACCAGCAATGACAAGAAGAAAATGAATTATTTTACATACAATCGCAACCGATATGTGTGACATCACATGGGTACCTTTAAGAACGTGTATTCCGTGTGCAAATAAATTTGAGGGGCTTTCTTTATCATGAACTTCAAAAGCCAATTCTTTAAAAGTCGAAAATCATTTTTTTGCTCATTTTTAGAATGTAAAAGTTTTACCTGAAGAAGATGTTCTATTAATAAGAACGGATAATTTATTGTGAAAAGAAAATGTAGGAAAATCCAAAGTAAAACAAGGCCCAAACTGTGTGTAAAAATGATTAGAAACTTCAGTGCAATTTATTTGGCGATTATCAAGCTTAATTTGAGCAAAAAAATTGTTGCATGAAAAACTAAAAATATGTAAATTTTTTAATTTTAATAACCAAATTATTACTTTTGATTGCTTGAAGTACTGTAGATAGATGCGGTATTGTCACGCTTACAAAATGTGACAACCATTTTCAAACTATTTGGAAAATTATTTGTAATTCGTTTTGAATTGAAAAATGTGGATCTACTTTGATATCTTGATACCAAATGACCAGACTAAAATAAAACAGTTCAACTGACCTCAACAGCAATAACCTACATGAATCATAAATAATACAAGACAAATTGTTACAACCAAACACCAAAATATTAATGAAGGCCAATTTGTAGAATTATAAATTCTTACCATTCCATGATAGGTTGTTAAAGATGAAAATTCTTTACTTTCATCATCATATACATGAAGGACAATTTTTCGTGTTTCCTCAATTCCATCATCAAAATCTTTATTATTATTTTCTAAACAATGCTCAATTTGATTCTTCGACATAATTTGGCTTTTAAACAGCAGCAAACTCTTATCATTATTGTTGGTTATTATTCTCTCCCTTCTTTTTTTCCTTGCTGTTTTTTTTCTCTTTCACAAATTTTTGTACGTAATATTTACAGGAAAGTTTGTTGCATAAGCTTTTAAAGGTAAAAAAATATATTGAATAAAAAAATGTTTTTAAAAAAAAGTGATAGAAATTTTTTTTGCATTGTTCTGACGGCTTGCAAAGTCTTTGGTTTTGCTCTTCTAACAATATTATATTTTTTGTGAGCGTGGCAGGAATCATTCACAACAATAAAAATGATATATACATATAAGTTAAACCCGTTCATTTTTTCTATTTTATTTTTTTCATGTACTTACAATATAGGAAATCGTTTTTAACTAAGGTTTTTATTCAAAACTTTTTTTGTCTATTTTAAAGCAAAATTCGAAGCAAAAAAAAGGAAAACTAATGCAGGACCGCATCGATTGTTCTCTATCTTTTAAGCGCTCTTTTTCCTTCCTTTGTGAATATATTTTCTCCACTATTTTTTTTTCTTCTTCTTCTATTGGAAGTCTATTTTTGCCAATTTTTTTAATGCTAACAACTTATTCAGATTGATTATTATTTGATTTTTAGATTTTTAAAAGAATTTTATAATGTATTAATATATTTATTTATATTTAAAAAGAAAATAAAAAGAAAATGAGTATTCATCAAGTTATTACTGGTGCTCTAAATAGTGGTGAAAATTCATTTTCTATTGGTTGTGTAGATGGAGTTAGCTTTATTGTAAGTATACAAAAATTTACATAAATAAAGAATATAAAATAATATATTGGTAAAAATCTATAGGCTTGTGCTGTTGGTGCTGATGTAGCAATATTAGCTCCAAATTTTGATCGGGTACAAATTATTCCTGGTAATGAAACTGATCATGGAGAAATTGTTTCAGCAGTTACATGTTGTGGAGATAGTGGAAAGGTGAAAAAAAATTATTTAAATTAAATATTTTCCATTAACAAAAGTTTTGTTTTATTGCAGATAGCTGCCGTATATGGATTACAAATACGTATCTTTGAACCAAGTCAAGGAACAAGTACAAGCAAAATTGTACCGTATCAATGGCAAGAAGTTAATAGAATAAATGTCAAAAAACGGGTATCAACTGTTCAATGGGTACTTGAAGGTCTTCGATTATTAGTTATGTGTTCATCCGAATTAATTTTATATCAACATCAGTTATTATCAACTGCAGTAAAAGATAATCATTCAACTGTTACTTTTAGTATTAATGAAGAAGTTTGTGCATAAAATTTACAAACCCCAAAATTATCATAAAACTTTTAGAAGAATGATTCTGGTTGGGATGTTCTGTGGAAAACTGATTTAGCATTTGAAGTAAAAGTTGTAAAATTTTCAACTGATGGAACCTTATTTGCAACATGTGGAGAGAATGATAATCTTGTAAAAATTTGGTATCAACAAGATGAACCATTTGTTGGTAATAAAGCTCATTTCACTTACACTTATTTACAACATCCTGCAACGGTTACTGGATTTGAATGGAGAAGAACAAGCAGATATATGCCACGGAAATGTGTACAAAATTCAATCATTACTTGGTGTGAAGATAATACATCAAGAATTTGGAAACAAATTCCAAAAAGTGATTCACAACTGGAAGCTCTGATTGAAGCCGTGGACGTTGTTTCGCGAACAAATGAAAGAACTTTAAAGAAGAACAAAAGTTTCAGAATTAAAAAAGCAAGAAGGAAGCTAGTAACAAAAATTTCACAACTTGTGTATGTTTTAATTTATCATAAAGTGATAAACATACAAATTTAAATTTTAGACAAAAGGATGCCACTCGAGTACGTTCAGAAAGTAGTTCACAATCATCAAATCTTACTCGATCCGCAACATTCGCAGATTTTAATGTCCCAGCTTCTACCGTTGATTCACTTCATTTTTGCCTCGTTGCCACCATTGATGCTGATAATGGTATTTTGTTTAATTAAAATTATATTGGTGCAACTTTTTAAATTTTAGATTGTTTTCTTGTTCCCTCCCTTGATTCGGGTACCCCAGCTTCCCGTCAACCTTTTGTGATTCATTGGTTAAATAATAAAGAACTAATATTTGCAATGGGAGCTGAAAAAATTCTTACAGATACAGTATTAAATGAGCAATTTGAAATCGCAACAAGAGCTTCGTCAAAAGCAAAAAATTCTCCAGAATCTCATCCTGATGAAAATAATGATGAACCTTCAGAAGAGCAATCGTCATCTGCTCCAGGTACACCGGTGCCAGAAAGAACTTCCAGTTTACCAATGTCTCGATCGAGTACTGTACAAGATTTAGCTGTAATGAAAGATATGCTTGATACAAAACTGGAAGGATTACTTCGAGAATGGAATAAATGTGTTGATGTTGTATTCTCTGTATATCCAGTTGATGGAAGTTTATTGACATGGACAATTGAATGGCTGGATGATACTTGGAAGCAACCAACAATAAATTTTGCTTCACGTTTTCCAAATGCTTTTCCTTTAACGGATGCTGCTTCGCTTAATTTATCGTTATACACTTTTAATCCCTATAATCCTGTTTATGCCGAAGTTGCACAACGACAATCTCCAGAACCGAATGAGCATGAAAGAGCTGACCGAATAATTACAAAGGTACGATTAAAGCTAAAATTTATTTTTCTAATAAAATTATTTAAGCGCCAAATCGATGTTCCAAAAAATACTGTACATTTACTTACAAGTCATGTAAATGGTTCATTGAATCTTTGGGATTTAACAACTGAAGAAAATTGTGCCTTTACTCATATATTAAATATTGTTCATAAATCAAGAATGTGTGGACATAGATTTCATATATCGAAAGTTATTGCTCATCCTGTTTTACCTTTATTATTAACGGCAAGTCAATCAACAACTCAGCCAGAAAAAGAAAATGAATCAGAGCTAATCCTTTGGAAAGTTTCACCAGTTAGTCCATTATGTAAAAGTGGTGGTGTTCGAGAATTGTCCCGTCTTACAAGTACATTCCCTTCGGCATTTGATTGTCTTTCATGGGTTCCTGCCATTCTACCAAGTTCAACATTGGGTACCATATGTAATTCACCAAGTTCTTGCTTCATTGCAAGCAATAAAGGCCGATTATGTGTTTATCAAGCAGTTGTTGATGCCAGAGGCCTTTTAGCTGAACTGTATTCTTCAAAAATAATTCGAAAAAGCATGTCATCTTCTGATGAGTAAGTGTTATCAGTAAATTTTTAAAAAAGAAATTTGCAAAACAGTGTTCAGTTTCAGTGAAATAATTGAAAATGAAAATATTGAACCAAAGCATGACTTAACTGAAACTTTTAATGTTGTTTCAACACAATCAACTGCAAAACCGGGATGCATTTTATTTCTGGAGGACGTTGAGTCATCTGAACATGTCTCAAATGAAATGTTAATGTTGCATGTTTTTAATGAAGAATTAACACTTAAGCATTCACAGTCACCAGATGATCATCCAGAATTTCAAAATTCTTCTGTTATTGATCGATCACAATCTTCAACATTTGTGGATAATTATTTTATTGTTATGGTTGTTAAAAATGAAAAAGAAGATCGTCTAAAAATGTGGTCCTTAACTGTATCATCCCAAGTTCCACAACCAATTAAAAATTACGGTAAGATAAAGAATCTCTTATTCTCGTAAATAATCATTTTATACTAATTCAGTTGACGATGAAGATGTCAAAAATGAAAATTCTCAAAATGAAAAATTTTATCCAACTGCATCTCCGAATCCTCCATCGGCAGCCAAGCTTGAAATAAAATCTGAAATGGTTTACAATGAAAGAATTGTACTTCCAGAAGATGTTCGAGTTACATCATGTGTCGTTGCCGCAGGTCATTTACCATCTGCAAGTCTTTACCCGGCTTGTAGAGCTCCATATTTATTGGTCATTTCATCAACGGATGATCATGTACGATTTTTACGGTGCTGTACAAAAAAAAGTGGTGAAGAAAGGTTGAGATATGAATGGAGTTATTGGAAAATGATTAGTAATGATATCAATAGTGATCTTGAAATGGATGGAGAAGTTTATACCGTATCCTGTGCACATAGTGGCAGATTTGCTGCTGCTTATCACAGTGGTGCTGCAACACTTGGACATAAAGTTGGTGCAAGTTTAACACAAAATATTGAAGTTGCTGTATTTGAATGCGAATCTTCTGGTGGTGTTGAATGGCTTCAAGAAGATTCTTTCAACTTAGATAAATATGTAATTGAAACTGCTGGTGGTAAAAGCTTGGCAAATACTGCCTATGAATATCATGGGGAAGATGAAGAAGCTTTGACAGGTTTGTCAACTTGATTAAACTGTATTAAGTAATTTCTTATTGTAGAAAGAATTCGTGGATTAGTTCGACTTGATTGGGTTAGTGCTGAAGATGGATCTCATATTTTGACAGTTGGCATCGGACATACAATTTACCTCTTTTCACAAGTATCTCGAGATGTTGCCCAACAAAATATTGTTATGATGAAAGAAACTGACACAAAATCTCGAGGACATCTTCGTAAAGCTTCATCTTTGGTTGGAAGTATTCATATGTCAAATAAATTTGTACGTTGGATGTGTGTTCGAACTCTTGAACTTCAATCTGCTGATGGTTTTTCACCACTTCCAACAGCAATGAGTTGGGTTCGTGATGGGATGCTTATTGTTGGCTTACATAGTGAAATGAGAATCTATAATCAATGGAATTTAACAACATGTGATGCAAAACCTTCAAGAGTTGAAAGAAATGAAAGTAAACCTCAAACTCAAATTGCCATTACTGATGTTGATGAAGGAAGAGTTGGTTCACCGTTAGCTCCAAAATCAACAATAAATATTAGTCGATCACATTCAGTCTTGGAACAATTGAGTAAAAGATCCAAACATGATACATCATCAAATAATAAAATGATGAAAGAAATTATGAACAAAGTTTTTTCAAGTATTAATTTGAATGAATTAAGTGCAAAAGATGATACCATGTTAAAAGCTTTGAGTGAAGAAGGATTATTTGAAGCTTCAAGGTTAGCAAATCCAATGCTTCCACAGTATCATCCAAAGCAATTAATTGAAATGCTGAATTCTGGAAAAACTAAAAGAGTTAAAGCTATTCTTTTACATATGATTCGAACATTAAAGGTAAAAAAACAGATTTAAAAATTTTTATAATACGGTAGCTTTTTTTTAGCAAAGAAGTGTTGCTGGTGTAAATGCCCTTCAAAGGGCTGCTTCAGTTCGTCGACTTGCAAGTATAGATGCAACAAGCATGGATATCAATGATATGCAACTTCAAAATCAACGATCTTTACAAGTTTTAGATGATGATAATGCAGATTATGAAGAAATTGGAAATATTCCTCCCCTTCCACTTTTTGCTTTACTTGAAGCTGATGAAACTGTTACTGGTGATGAAAAGGCAGCAAATATTAATCAGAATGAAGAAGCATACGATACTTTATTTGTTGCTGAGAATGATGAAGAAGATTTGGATGACCTCTTAACAGATGGCTATGATGCAATGTCTCGAAGAAGTCGATCTCGACAATCTTCAGGCAGTTTTGATCAATCAACTGCTCCAACAAAAGTTGATGTTTCATTTACTGCACGGCATTGCCGAATCTTAACTGAATTATTAACACACATGCAATTGCCTGGTCTTTCAAGTGTTGATCAAATGCACCTTCTTTCAATTGCAGATACTTTAAGTCATTTTTCTTCAAGTTCAATTGATCGATTGATTCAAGCGAATGCAGCTTTTAACACATCCAATCATGCAGCTGCATCTGAAGCTGGAACTTCAAAGGGCGTTGAATCAGTTGATGAATGTGGGCTTAGATTTTTAATGGCAATGAAGCAACATGAATATTTATTGCGATGTTTACCATTAAAGCAAAGACAACAATTACGTGCAAAGTAACAATTACTAATTTTTATATTTCGACATAATTTTGTTTTTCAGAGGATTATCTACAGCTCATATTATTTGGGCTTTGCATTCAGATTCTGAAACAGAATTATACAATGCAATTCCGAGTGTCCAAAAGGGTCAAGAAAGTTGGGAAGAATTACGATCATATGGTCTTGCCTGGTGGTTAAAGGATGCAAATGCTTTAAGGAATTGTGTTGAAAGAATGGCAAAAACCGCATTTCAACAAAATCAAGATCCCATGGATGCTGCATTATACTATTTATCGTTAAAAAAGAAAAATGTTTTGACACATTTGTTCAAGGTTTGTTTAAAAGTTAGAATGTTTAAATTATTATAAGCATGTTTTCAGTCTATCCATGATCAAGCCAAAGCAGAATTTTTCCGAAATGACTTTACAGAATTAAAATGGAAAAAAGCGGCAGAAAAGAATGCTTTTGTTTTGATGGGAAAACAAAAATTTAGGCAAGCTGCAGCTTTGTTTCTCTTAGCTGGAAGTTTAACAGATGCAATTAAAGTAATCCTAATGTGTACCAATCCTTTTAATTACAGTATCCTCTTTTTAGCAACTTTTAAAACTTCGTGATATTCAACTTGCAATGGTTGTGATTCGATTATTTGAAAGTGATCCAGAAAGACAATCAAGTATTATAAATGAAATTCTTTGTAATGAAGTTCTTGGCGTACATACTGATCATCTTAAACGGACATCTGTCAATTCTCCAACTGAAACATCATTTATGTCCCCGACACACAATACCCACAGTAATGATGCATTTGAAAGATCAATGGCATATTGGTTAGTTAAAAATTATGCAAAATCTGCTTCAACTTTATTGGAAGAAGCAAATAAAACTTCATTTTCTGTTAATGGCGGCTTTACTGGTTGTTCGTTATCAGATATCTTTAATTTGTATTCATATCTTCGTCGACATCCACTTGTTACTCGTCAACGCCTAACTGATGCTGGAATTCAAACTGGTAGCACGGAAAAAGTTTTTCAACTTGCCCGAGAATTAGAATCTCGTGTAACACCAAGTGAAAGACGATTATTCTTCCGTACAGCTTCTGTACATATGGCTTCTGGATGTCCATTATTGGCCCTTGATGTCTTATTAAGATTGCCCAAACAACTTGGAGACTTTTTACCTGATGATGGAAATATTGCTGATGCATTAAATGAAGGCAAAAAATTAATTAAAACAATGGAGGAACCTCAAACTGTTAATAATTTTGATTGGTCTGCTCCAACGAATGTCGTGAAGGATGACGAACTGAAACTTGATTGGTCAGATGAAGATGCAGAAGATGAAGAAGAAAAAGAACCAAAAGAGAATGAAATTAATCATGTTGAACCAATTAATGAAAATCATGTTGAAGATCCTCAAGTAAATGGTGAAGTTAAAGTTGCTCGATCAATTGATTTCATTGCACAACATTTAAAATTTGTTGCTGCTCTGCGAGTTTTTATGGAAGAATTAGCCACACTTGCAAGTGGTTTTGAAGTTGATGGTGGACAACTTCGTTGTGAATTATTCCGATGGCTTGAAAAAGAGTGCATTGTTTTAAGAGATATTTGTGATTATCAAATGGATCTTGTAATTAATGTTCCTGATTTTCATGATGATATTGTCTCGGATCTCAATGATCTTCGAAATATAACATTGAATGATCTTCGGCTGGATCAACAAGGATCATATTGTCGTTCGCCTGCTCGTCGACGTCTATGGTTATCTGCACATCAAAAACTTATTCGAACTTTTACATCCTACTGTGCTTTACATGGTGCACAAAATTACCGTTTAACTTCGGTTCTTATGGAATTATTACTTTTGCTTCTTGAATTACAACAAGATAAAACAATTTGGAGTCAAAGAGATGATTCCTCACCCAAGGTTCGACCATTTCCTTTGTTGGTTGGATCACTTTGGAATTGTCGAATGTTTCTTTCTTCACCTTTACATTTTATTGAAACTCAAAGTACTGATTTATTATTGACAATTATTGAATTTTCTCAACCCCTTGGCTTTGATTTGTCGCTACCAAAGGTTTATGAGTTGTATAATCTTTGTCAAGGTTTATCTTCATGTTTATATCAATCATTAACGGATATCGACAATTCTTGGACTTCTGGAAATCCAGAAGGTTCTGTAAGCAATATAAGAAGATACAATTCTTTCAATGCCGGATCTGAAGATATGCCAGTAGTCAGTCAACCATGCCGATGGCCAGGTGTTCAAAGTTTTATTGCCCTTCTTGAATGCGAAAAAGATGAAGATTGCCCAAATTTACAACAATTAATTGCTGAATGCTTTGTTGCAATTTCAATGAGTTTATTTTGTTATTCCTTTAGTCTTTATGATTCTCGGTGGTTATTCCGTTTAATGGCCCATGATATAAATGCCAAAGCATTTGGAACAATTTTTGGTGGAGCTGGTGAACAAAAAGTTCGACCTGTACCATCTCGACCGCCACGTAAGTTTTCTATGATTTTTCAGCAATTTAAATACAGTATATAAATTTAAGCTCCTCGCCCTGATCAGAATTCATCATCACAAGGAGATTCAATTCGTGCAAAACTTCATGCAAAAGTTTTTGGAGTTGGACCCCAACAAGATAATCGACGTCGAGAAGGTAGTCAAAGTGAACAAGTTATTTCGTGTTGGTTACCACCCAAAAAACATGTCGTACAATTTTTTGCTGAAAAAGTTGAACTTCCTGGTGAAGAATCTGAATACGATTATGAATCAGATGACGCGCAATCTGTGGAATCTCTAGATGCCGAAGAAGAAGGACATGAAAAAGAGCCCCGTCCACATGATTCCCCGAACAGTTATGCATGGCATTTGATGCGGCTTGCTTTGGCATTGCAGCAAATGTATCGGATGAAACAATTTTTGCAATTAATTGGATTTGATTTGACTGATTTACCAAGTACCTCACCAAGAATGTCTAAAATTCTAAAAGTTCTTGAAAGTTGGATTGAACAACTGAATGAAACTGTTGAAAGGTATCCCGGTGGATGTCCAGCAAATTTCCTTCCAAATCCATATCTTGATGTGGATGTTTCAACACACAATGTTCCATTGCTTCGAAAATATCGTCTCTTAATTGAACCTGGTAATACCCCCTTTGAATATGATTCAAAAGGTGTTAAAGCTGTCAAAAGGCTTTGGTCTTATCTTGTTCGGCAAGAAAATCTCTCTGGACATTTTATTAAATATATTTTTGAGAAAAATGGAGCAAAGGTTCGATTTTCTAAAATTTGGAATTATAATAAAAAAAACTAAATTTAGGATATCGGAAAAGAATCGAGTGTTGCATCGGGAGCAAATTCGAATACTTCAAAAGATTCAAATACTGTTGTAAAAATAATGCATCGAGAACAAGAACCTATTTTGGCATTTGCAACGAGCAATGTAAAACCTTCTTGGATTACTGTATCCAATGGACGAGAAATTCAAGAAATTTCTATGGATACACTTTTCGAAGAACAACAAAATTTAGCTGATAATCGAACTTCATATCTTAATAATCGAGTTGCATTGGATATTGCATTGGAGAAAAATTCAAAAGATACTTTACGAGATAATGATGATTATCAAGTTTTATTGGATGGAAAAATTAAAACCAATACATCTTTCGTAAGTTGAAGAACTTTTCTTTAAAACAAAAATTCAATAAACTATAAACTTATTTTTGCTAAATATATGCATAACTTTCTATTCTTTTGTTAACAACTTTTTTAACAGTTATATTTTTATACAGATTACGCCTTTCATTCTTGATAGAAGCCGAGTTTCTTTAAAAAAGGTTGGGTAATAAAAAAAGCACTGATTCGTTTTTGTATTTCGTTTCGTATCTTTGCTTTTTTTGTGGTTGTGATAGGAAGATAGGAAAACACTCACAAAATTATTTTTCATAAATGTTTTTTTCTTTATTGTGCTTGCGCTTAAATGTTATTTTTTTCAAAGACCATAAAATATTAATAAATTTATTATAACAATTTTTTAGTTACGAAAACGTCAAGTTAATGGTGTTCGAAGGCTTGAAGCGCATCCAACACTTCCTTATTGTAAGTTTATCGCAAAAACAAAAAGAATGGAAGAATTGAAGAAATAAAAGTCGTTTGTTTTTTTAAGATGTAAGCGGGGCATCTGATGGCTCGATTCTCCTTTGGGAATGGGGTTTGGAGCAGCCACTTTTTACTGCAAGGTCTGCAGGACAATATGCAAAAGTTACAAAACTTGCTTTTTCTTTGAATGGAAATAAATTTGCTGCTGTTGATGGCGATGGATTATTATGCATGTGGCAAGCTGCTCAAAGTGTTGCAGTACGAAAACCTTATTTTGTTAGTTTTCTTAATTTGTATGAAAGCATGTAGCAGAATATCAATTACAAATTTTTTAGAATCAAAAATGTCATACTAAAGCTGCAGCAGATGTAAAATTCTTAGGACAAACAAGTTCATTACTTGTTACAGTTGGACATAGTTCTGGGGATGCAAATGTGACATTATGGGATACACTTATGCCATCTTCAAAAGCTACAGTACATTCATTTGTTGGACATCAAGATGGTGCAATGTGTGTTGCCTATTTGGCGAATTCACAGGTATAAAAATTACGAAATCTTGTTTTGCATAAAAAGCTTTTTTAGACAATTGTTTCTGGAGGTCGACATGGTGAAGTATGTTTATGGGATATTCGCCAACGTCAATTACGAACAACAATTCGGGCATTTGATTCTGCATCTGTTGTGAAAGCTTTATGCATCGATCCAAATGGTGATTATATTATTGTTGGTTCAAGTGACGGAGATATTAAAGTAAGCTTAAATTCATCTTATGACGTTATAAAAAGCACATAACATTTTTTAAGATGTATAACACAGATTCAACTCCATCTTTGCTTTATAACTTTACTGGAGAGCATGCTGCTCGTGGCGGCTTTAGTTTGCGTCAAGTGGGCATCCAGGGAATTCAACAACTTTCTGTTGATTCTTCTTTGCGCCTATTCTCTTGTGGCGCTGATTGTTCCCTTAAATTTCGGCCACTTTTATCAGTTGTTCAAAATTTTAGTTAATTCAGATATTATTATATTTTTATTATTTTTATTATTATATTATTATTTCTCCCCCCAACAAAACGGTGCCACCAAAGAAGAAATTTCACTTACTATAATTATTTAAAAAAAGTCTTTTTACATTGTTATATTTTTTTACATTCCTTTTTTTCTTTCCTTCTCTTATTTTGAAAAAAAACTGTGATTTGAAGAGCAAAATATTTAGTCAATGATTGTTTTAACAAAATTTTTATATTTAAAAATTGTATCTTTGTAAAAATTAAAAAAAAACAACCATGTCAGCCTAAAAAATAACTTTCATACAAATTTTTGTATAATATTTATTGAGATTTTTAGTCAATATTTATAGAAAACAAATATAAATTATATAATTAATAATAATAATTCTACATGCAAATAAAAATTGTTTAATTTAAACACAATTTGAATTTTTTAATCAATTCAATTCCGATCAGACATTTTTGAGCCTGGTGTTGAAGGTGTTTGTGAATGCAATGCCGTACTTATCATATTAAGTTTACCGTTCCATTCTTTTGTTAATTGAAAAGTGAGGGATGACATTATTCCACAAATATTATCATTGAATGGACTTGGCGGCTCAGAATTGACTGTTTTATACACGGTTGGGTCACGATGTGATTTTTCATGACCAAGAAATTCTCGATACCGTTTCACTTCATCCGTTAAATCTTCTAATTTTCGGGTAATCTGTTCAACATTTTTTCTTGAGTTATCACATTCCTGCAAGAAACATTTGAAAAAACAATGTATTAAAAATGACAAAGATTTTATGCATTATTTTTTTTACAGCAAACATAAATAAATGTTTAAATGCATAAAATCACGTTTTGCTTTTTATCCTATTTATCAAAAAAAGTAAAAAAAGAGGTTTGGTCAATGCTTATTTTTTTCGATATACTACTTTGTCGTGTGAAAATATAAGACTTTTTTTTAAAAAAATAAATAATATAACAGAGCCGTCATTTTCTTTAGTCTTTTTTTGGGGGGCTTTAAATAAAAAAAGTTTTATCCTTTTAAGATAAATAAAGAAATGAAAAAAAGAGAAACAAATAAAATGCATAATGAAGGAGTCATTTGACGTTTTTTTGATGCTAAACAATTTTTCAAAATCTGAATGAAATATTTTAAAAATATAAATTAAAAAAAAGAAAACAAACCTTTATAACTTTATCCACAGCCCGGATTTGATCTTCAATTGTATTTATCGTACCTGACGAGCCGTTAATCATTGCAGTTGAATCTTCGTGATTACGAAATTCTGAATGCTCGGTCGTTGTTGTTGTTGTTGAATTATGTTTTCGGCAATGATAACAACAAGAATGTGATTGACCAAAATTTTTGATGTTATTTGTTGAAGAAGAAGCTTCTTCGATAGATGTCGACCAAATGCCAGCGCTTCCACTTGTGCTTGCGAAGGCGCCGCTATGAGTTGCATGGCCGTTAGCATTCACTGGCAGACCGTTAGACGACGACGACGCCGACGTATGGGCGGGCGACGTCGAATGATGCCCAAAAGCAGTCGCAACTTTGATGGCATTTGCTGCAGGACTTGGAGAGCGTGCACCAAATGTTGAACGACCTCTCAATGCAACAGTATCATTTGATCCAAGAGAATATTTGTGATGAGAATGATTCATGTCCTCTTTTTCTTTTATATATATATTATATAAAAAATTTGAAATGCGTTTGGAATGTTCTTTTTTTATTCCTTTTTTCCTTCTTGAAAAAAATGAAGCAAGAAAAATGCACCGTCAAAGTTTTTAATAACGTTAGCTATGAATCAAGTAACAATAGTATGCTTGAGTTGTAAAATTGATAAAATTAAAAGTGATGTAAAAAAATACGAAAATTACATAAAATATATGCCACAAAAATAAAGCCTTTGATGGTTAGCTGAAACTAAAACCTAATAAAATGTAATTTGAGACTTTATGGTAATTTGTAAGAGAGCAAAGAAAAGACAAAAAAAATACGCAACCGATATAAATTACATTGCTTTTTTGGTTAGCTCAAAACATAAAACCTTCTTTTGAAGCAGGGAAAAACAAAAAAAAGTTTGAAAAAAACGTAAAAAGTTTGTAAAAAACAAGTTCAAACAAATTTTTTAAAAAGGTCAAAAAAACAATATAGGGCAAAAATAAATATGCTGGTGGAATATGTTGTTAAGGATTTTGTTGAATATTTTTTTAACCTGCTTGCTAAAAACCCCCCTTTATATAGATATCTAGGCAAGTGAATGCATTGTTAAAACAAAAAAACACAAAAGGTTTTGCTGGATTCTTTTTTTTTTGAAGAAAAACAAATTGCAAGTGAAAGCAAAGAATGGTAAGTAACCTTTGTAGAGTCAAATTTCGGCTTCCAAATGCGTATAATTTTTTCTCCAAAATATTATTTCACTTCACCAGATTCTTTTTTCAGCAGAAGCAGCAGTAAAACCCCACCTAAAAATTGCATGAGAAAAAGGAACAAAGCTAAAATTAAATAATAAATGTAAGAAAAATTCCAATATATTTATTTATATTTATAGAGATATATTTCTGCTACTAACCCTGTAATTGGCTTTTTTGGAGAGGGGAAGATAGAAGTGTCATTGCCCTTGTATTACTTTGCATTGTCTCTCTTTCTTTATATATATATATATGTTCTAACTTAAAAAGAATAAATTTTTCAAATCCAACGGATACATCTGACATTCTTAAAGGCTTCATCCTTTGCTTTTGTTGTTCGTTTTTGTTGTCGGTGGTAGTGGTGGTGCCCTAATTTGTGGGCCATTATCCTCCCTCTTCCAAAAAAACAACACCACTACTCACAGATTGAAAGTCTTGCGCTTTTGTTTTCGTGTTGTGTTGTTTTTTGGGCAAGAGTAGAAAAAGAAATATTGACGGGCGGCGCAAAAAGCTTACATCGACATGGGCTTGCTTTTCAACAATTGCATTCTTTTTCATGGAAGAAACTTTGTTTTATTTGTTTTTCTGCCAAAAATGAAGACTTTAGGAAAGAAAAAAAAAACGAGAGAGAGAAGAAACAATGAAAAAAAATTAGTCAAACAGCGCCAAAAAATTTCATCTTTTTTTATTAAGGTTGTAAAAAAGGTTTTTAGGGACGCTCGTGTCGAGTAATGATTTTGATCATTACGAATTCGGAAAAAAGAAGCCCAAAGTCCACGTGGAATATGGGGTTTCTTTGCAAAAAAATGTAACAATAAAAAGTCAGAAATTAGCAAGATACCTGGAAGATATTGGTAGCTCATGTTTCATAAAAAATAAAACAAAGCATTCATGTTTCCGGTTGGAAGGAGAATAAGCGTGGGCTTTTTACTCTCATCTTTTCCATTGTAAAGTAAGTTAGTAAGTAACTTTCTTGACCTTTTTCGCACGTGTTTTAAAGTAGACAGGAAACATATAGTAAAAAAAAGTTGAGTTCGCCAAGAAAAACTGGTTCTTTCTTCTAAAAGTTCATATCACAATGTCCAAGTTTCTTTTTTATTGTAAAGTCTTTTTACCGATTTCATGGCCTCTACATTTTTGATTGAGCATTCATTGGTTTTGCTTGTCACAGAAAATTTTAAAGAAAGATTGTAACAACTTCAAACCGTTCACAAAATCAAAAAAAAAGTTGAGCATTTTCGCAACAATGAATAATGACATTTATACTTTACTTACTTACTTTGATTATCACTTTCATCATTACACTATTTTTTTGTGTCTTTTCTTCTTTTTAAAATTTTATGTTTGATGAAAGATACAATTAAAAAAAAGAATTACTGATCACTTTTAATGTTTCTGAAAAATAATGGATAGATGCGGAAGTTATCTCGAGACACACAGGCACCGAGAAAGATCTATGTATGTGAATGAATAAAAAAACGTGCAAAAAAGTAATCACATATCATTAAAGATAGATACTCTCTTTCTTCTTTTTGCATAAATCTACCATGAAAAAGAGGAGAGTAAAAAAAGAAAAATGAAAATGACCGGAAAAAGAGACAGTTAAAATGTAATCACTCTTCCTGCAGATTTTTTTAACTTTGTGTTCTTTCTCTCTTTCTTTGTTAATTGTACAAAAAAAGAGAGTGACATTTGATTGCAAACCATTCAAAATGAGGCGGAGTTAGTTTAAATCATGTCGAGGGCAACTCCAATCAATCAAAAGACAATACTATAAAAAGTTGAAGTAAGTTAGTTTCCTAAAAAAATATACTCCTGAAATGATGGAAAGCATAAACATGTTTCTTCTTTTATTTATTCTGGCTTTCTTAAATTTGACCCAGGTATATTTAATTTGTACTATGTTTTAAATGTGTTTTAAAAATGATTTTTTTTAGGCTAAAACTTATGAAGTTGTAATTCAAAAATATCAAGCATTAGATTATCATGAAGTTGTTGGAATTGAAAAAAGCAAATATACTTTTAGGTATATTTTTAAAATTAAATCTTTATTTAAACTTTTATGAATATTATAGTTTTTGCATGTGTTCAAAGGAAAGCAAACATCCGCAAAATGATCCATCTTGCAATTGTGCCCTTGCAGTTTCTGGTAAAACCGCTCAAAATTCATGCCCTCAAGCTCTTTATGCTTCAAGCTGTCTTCATAGCCCTAATCCTCGAAAATGTTTGTATGCAAAATTAGAAAGTGATGTAAGCCTTCTTTTTTAAAGCATCCCCATAAAAACTTCCGCTTATAAATCTGTTTTTAGTCTTTCTCGAAATTCCTTTATGTAAAGGTTGAAATTCATGGCCGATTACTCACCAGCCCTGAATGGCAATCTCTTCAACCTGCAAAGCATAAAGCAAATGCTCAACTTGCTGCCAAAATTAGCAACAAAAGAATTAAGTATGCAAATTTTTTTTCATATCTGTGTTCATTGACTTGTTTTTTTAGATTAAGTTACATTATCTTTGAATCCGATGAAAGTAGTAATAATCCAGTAGAAGTTTCAACTTCAAGGTCATTTTTAAAAGAAACAAAAACAACAAAAAGTTTTAAACCACATCGATCATCATCAACAACATCTTCACATGCCACAACAACACGAAAACCAACGGAAATAAAATTTTCCAAAACTTCTATTGTAACATCAAATTATCATGGTGACCTTGATTCAATTAAATCGGTATGAAATCATTTAAATTTTATTCTTGCAAAAAAAGAAGTTTCAAATGTGAACATTCTTTACAGATTATCGATGCGGAATTGGCTTTACTTCATGCTGGCCTTTCACAGCGGATTTCTCCATTGTCATTTGACGTAAATGGCTTCCGTAAAGCTGTAAGTATAGTTTAATCATATTTAGTAGTCAACTTTTCTTTATTGTATTTAATTAATTTATTTTTTCGTTCAAAACTATAATAACTTTAATTATTTTATAATTGAATTTTTTAAAATAATAATTATTATGTTTTAGATGTTAGACGTTCATAATCGTTTCCGTTATATGCATGGAGCTGAATTATTAACCTATGACCCCAAATTAGAGGTTGCTGCTACCGCATGGGCGAATAAGCTTTCATCAAAAGGAAGTTGTTTATCCCACGAAAATCGTAAGGGAATGGGAGAAAATTTATTCTTTTTTGCCGCTGAATATTTCACTGATCCCATGACCATGGCTGAAGCAGTTGTGAGAACTTTTTATGCTGAAGGAAGAAATTACGATTATACACGGTAATACAATAAATAAAATTTTTAAGTTTTCTCATGTCATTTAATTTTGTTTTCTTTTTTTTTCTAGATACAAAAGAAACTTTTTTCAAGTTGGACATTTTACACAATTAATTTGGAAATCAACAACCAAACTAGGGGTTGGGATTTCAATTAAAAAGTTTAATGGTAGACGAACAGGACCATGTCAACCTCATCGACCTTCAACAATGCTCTATATTGTTGTAAAGTATTCCCCAGAAGGAAATGTACAAGTCCCAAGTGTTTATCTCAATAATGTAAAACCAGTAATGCGGCGGCGTCTATGAAAAAAAGAAAAGAAATTACGCATGCCATCTCAATGGAATCATTTGTGTACCGGTGAATATGATCTCTATGCTATTAGCCTTATCTTTTTGAATGAAAAAAAATGCATGCCTTCATCTTTTTCTAGGAAATAAAATTTTAAATTTTAAATTCTGTTGTTCTTTAAAACAAAATAAATGTTCCTCTTTTGTTATTTAAATATGATGTAAATCTACATCAAATATATACATATGTATATATCGTAACCAATGATGCTTATGTTTCTATGGTTGTAAGGGGGAAAAATAGAAACAAGGGGGGGGGGGAAAGTGCAAAGCGATGAAAAATGAAACTCATTTGCAAATCTTTTTTTCTTAAATAAAAAAAACATTTTAATTTATGTATCTAATTTCATAAAGGTTTTGGCTGCTGCTGTTAATATTTATGTTTTATTTTTTGTCAGAAAGCGAATAAGCTCTGGTCTTTTGAAGTTAATAACTTATGACTAAAAGTTTTTAAACATGCATTGGTTAAGTTTCAATTTTTATTTTTTCATCTCATGGACTTTGTTGACGATATATAAAATTATAATCGTGCATTTGACATAAAATTCCATAAAGTGCATATATTCTTCTTTCTCGCCTTTTGTTTTATATAAAGAAACCCCTCACTTACTTTTTTTTATTTTATCATTGAATTGCACCACCTCTAAAAAAGGCATTTGACTGCAAAATTGGACACGCCACTTTTGTTTTTTTTCTCTACTTTTGTGTTAAACAAGCGGTTTTCACTCTTTTTTTCAATTTAGTGAAACAAAAAAAAGTGTGAATGAACTCATGTTTTTCATTCTCACTTGTGTCAAAACTTTTTTTGAAACTCAAAAAACTTGAATAAATATGCGTGCTGTTTGTTTCCTTAGAGAGAAAAGAAAGAAGAAAGAAAGAAAGGGAAAGTTTTAAAAATCATCCCAAAATGTTTGCGCTTCACTAATGAACAAAAAAAGATCCAGGGATTTGTTTTACACTTTATTAAACAGAGACTTTTTTTTAAAAAAGACAACAAAAAACAACAATTTAAAAATTCTTTGGAAACAGATTTAATTAATCTTTTCTTGTAAAAAAAGAAGAAACATTGCTGAAATTCTTGTTATTATAAAGGACTTTGAATGATATCTTAATCCAAAAAAATGTTTCAAATAAATAAATGTAAGGCTTCATTTTTATACTTACGTCATTTGTCTTTTATAATCGGTGTAAAAAGAATATTTCTTTTTTTCTCAAGTATTATTTTTAGTAACTTTTTGCAAAAAAAAGCAAATCTTTTTTCTTTATCAATACCGTAATCATTTCACGTATGTATTTTTCTTTTTCTAAATTTAAATAAGGGCGGTTTTTTTTTCACATTCATCCACTTTTTTCTTTCTTTCTTTCTTTTTTTGGGATGACTAGTACCTTCACAAAAATTTATTAATACTCAAGAGAAAATTCAGTCTCACGCAAAAATACGAAAGTGTTAAGGGAAAAAATATTTTTGATGATCCCAAAGGCGGGGTATAAGTGACAATTTTGAGGGTAACATAAAATATAAAAACTCAAATCTTTTTATTAAATTTTCTCATAAATTTTAAGTGTAATTTTTAATAAGTCTCGTTTTTTAATTTGCATGTAAGTTAATGTGCATTTTTAAACTGTCTTCCATTTGAAATATTATTTTTTTGTTTTTTTTTTCAAAAGTTTTTGCGTGGTTGTATATTGGTTTTCCACAAATTTAATGCTTCTTTTGTTCTTTTCTTTGCTACTACTGGTGCCAAAAAAAGTTTAAAAATTGTTAGCTAGAAAAGAATTAGCAAATTTTCTTATATTTTTGACATTGTGTGAAAAAAAAAGAAAAAAGTTTGTGCTGATGCTGCTAAAATTAATGTTTCACGGGCATCCAAAATTCCCTTTTATCCCACTTTAATAATTTAATTCGTGCATTTTTATATCATTTTTGTTCCGAAAAATTTTGTAATGATATCCTTGAATTAATAATAGTTTGGCAATTTCCTAAAATAATAATATGCAAAAAAAGTGTTTCATCGGGCGGTACTAAAAATGCAGGAAGTTATATCCCCATCGTATTTTCCCTCCTTCTTTTTGGAGGGAAGAAAGCTTTTTTATTTTGAAGGAACTAACAAAAATCATCATCATCATCATCAGAAAGAAAAAAGGAAGAAGCCCCGTATTTTTTCGGCTTTAACATCCTTTTTAACACTTTTTGATTTTCATCAGTAAATTTTTTGTGCTTCTTAAAAGCCGCCCTCCCTCTTTTTTACTTTGACCTTTTTGAATCTGTTTTGTTTTTTTTGAAAAAAAGGAGTTAAAAATGTACCTGAGATATTGAGAAGAAAGAGAGATTTATGGAAAGAAATTTTAATTTCAAAAAGTTGTTTTTCTTCTCATGAAAATAAAAATTAACAATGAAAAAAAAGAAGAATGTCTTTACTAGGATTGCTGACATTTAAAAAACTCAAAGAAATATTAACCTTTTACTTTTTAATCCTTATTAATTTTTATTGAAATAAAAAACCGCAAAGTACAGCCCCAAACAAAAAAAAATAAAATTGTTTTTTTCCTCTCCTTCTTCACCATTCATAATAACTTCATTAAATTTTTGTTTTCCTAATTTCTTTTTTGTCTGAATTGAAAAAAAAGTTAAGTGTTTTGTTTCCGGTAAAAAAACATGACCGTTATTCTCAGGAAAAAAATTTTTTCTGAATAAAAGCCATTTTTTTTTTGTGGATTCTGCTTCATTAATTTTTAAACTCACGTGAAAAATAGTTTTGTTTGAATTGAATGGAATACCAAATATAAATAAATTTAGTTTCGGAATTTTTCATTTTGGTTATTTTATAAAAGTTTTTTGGTCTGATTAGAATTTTTGACAAAAAAGTGACCAAAAATGGCCATTTTTAAATTTTTCAAATAGTTTTTTGATTCACAAAAATGTTTTTCGTTCTTATGCAACAGATTCATGATTTTGTTTGAGAACATAAAATTATGTTTTGCTTTTCATGAAAAATGATGCCGATTCTTTGTAAGAATCTTTAACCGTATTTAACCCCCATTCAGATATCTCAATTTTCAGAAGGGCTTTATCAGCTACAGTAATTCGACCTTTTAAATATGGAAAAAAACCTTTCATGTTTGCATTTGCCCTTTTTTTCTTGTTCATGTTCTTTTAAAGTTAACATGTTTGTTTTTTAATATTTGAGAAAAAATAATTTGACCTTCATTTGTTTATTATTAAAAGTTTTGTTTCTCCCTCATTTTTCATTCATTCATTCCGAAAAAGTGTAAAGAACATTTTTAAAAAAAACTTTATTTAAATTTCATTCGTGTTTACGAAAAAAAATTTTAACACATAAATTTAATATAAATAAATTTATTGCTTTTTTAGCTCAAATCCCACAATTTGAAAAAAGCAATTTTGGTGAAGAAGGAAAAAAGAAAACTCTTCCTTGTCTGTTTATTAACTTTTATATAAAATTACCATGCATTTCTCTTTTGTTGTAACGTGCTGCATCATCTTTCCTGTGATTATTTTAGCAGCGCCTTCACCAAAATTACAGGTAATAAACATTATTATTTTTAAATTTTATTACAGGTGTTTTCTTGAAAGAGAGTTTTTAACTTTAAGCAATACTGAAAATATAGTTTTTAAAAACAAAATTATATTATTTAAAAAAATTTAATTAACACCCTTGAGATTAAACAATTAGTACTTTTAGGATAAAAACAAACGAGAATCATCATCGCTTCCTTTGGGAAATTTGATCGATACAAATGCATACCGTATGAGCTTTGGTAGGTGTATTCATGCAGTAGGAAGTAATAAAATATATTTGTGATGTTTCAGGTAAAAGAACAATGGATCCAAATGCCTTTAGAATGTCATTCGGAAAACGCACACCCCCAATGGACCCAAATGCATTCCGCATGAGTTTTGGAAAACGTCTACCAACTCCATATGTCTACAATGGATTATACGCAAAACGTGATGTTGAAGAAGCTCCACAAGAACCCATTATGGTAGAGATTTAAATTTTTTTTAAAATATTCTTGAATTTAAGTATGACAAATTTGTTTTAGGAAAACTATGAATTAGCAAATGATGCACTTTATGAAGCCCCTTTAATAGATCATGACAGTTTTAATATGGATAAAAAGATGGATCGAAACAGTTATTTCGTTGGCTTTGGAAAATAAGAAAATCTTTGCCGCAAAGAACACTCCAAACTTTGGGCATAGAGCACTTTTCTCGTTGATTTTCTTCTCAATAATAACAATAATTTGTCAACTTTTTTAATTTATTTTTTTCTGTATTATAATTTTTTTGTTCTTTTTTTCCTTATCTAGTAAAATAACTATTTTTGGTGAAAAACGAGTGGATAACGCATAAATAAACAGTGTTATTGATAGCGTGATAAATTGAATTACCATACATAAAAGAAAGATTTGCTAAAGAAATTCAGAGATGATGCTGACTTTTTGGAAATACTGAATTTTTGATGCAAAACAAAAAGGAAACAGAAAACACGAAAAAAAATGTGGAAATTTTTTACTACTTGAAAAACCAAAACAGGGACGAAAAAAGAGAAGGGAAAAGGTTATTTCAAGAATCAGGTGTCGCTACAGTATCATAGCGACAATGGCACTTAATTATATATTCAATGGTTGTTTACATATTTTAACTTAAAGGGAGAGGACGGGAAGGAAGAAGTTTATTTTTTTTTATTACTGTGGTCCCACCCCGAAAGCTCTCTACTAATCGAGTAAAATTTTTTTTTTGAGAATCAAAAATTTTTTTAGTAGAGAGCTTTCGGGGTGGGACCACAGTAATAAAAAAAATAAACTTCTTCCTTCCCGTCCTCTCCCTTTAACAAAAACAAAAAAAACATATGACGAATCAAATCGATTTTGTAAGCATCAATCTTTGACTAATGCATCTTTAGATTATTAGTTAAATTTTTAACACTTTTTTAAAACTTTAAATTCTTGTGTTGTTATTTAACATGATTTATTTCCTTCTTCAATTAAGATTCCCAAGGGCTTAAATGTCATTAAATGAAATGGATGGAACGGAGATTATCCACCAGGAAAAAAAGATGCTTATAGTAGTAATACAAATTATCACTGTTATACAAGTCCGCATATTTTTTTCTACGCTCTTTAAAGTTCGTTTAGTAACCTTGTTATTCATTAAAAATTTTAAATTTTAAAGTTCAATAAACAACGAAAAGAAAATTTATTCTTTAACCTCAGCTTTCTTTCGAATCTTTTTTATAGTTTTATTTTAAACGAAATGATAGACTCAGCGATACCGGAAGTACAATAAAATAAATACAAAACTAATTGTTATTTTTTTAAAAGCTTTTTGAAAAAAATTCTCATTGTTTAGGCAATAATGTTGTAAATATCGTGATATTTTGTTTAAATTAAAATCTCTTAATATTGGCTTTGACGTGAATTAATATTGAAAAGAGAGAAAAAGTTCTGATAAATTTTATGTTGAAATGAGACTAACTTGATTGAGTTTTTAAAAAATTTAAAAAAGTAATAAGTCTTCTTATCCTCTCTGAAATAACAGTAGTCATCACTACAGTACTTCGACTATTGAACATTTAATGATTAAACTTTACCAATATTTTAGTAGTTTCTTCAATTCCCTTTTTTTATGACGTCTTTCATTAAATATAAATGCAGCAGCTTTTTTCTTGCAAACGTTTGCAGACATTTTTGCATATTTATTTTATAATTTTAGAAGGCAGTTTTAAATAACATAATTGCAACATTTTTTAAATAAAAATAAATGAAACAATTTGTTTCATGACTAACAAAGGAACCAAAATTTCTTCCAACAACACAATGCCAACTTGTACCATATTTTTGATCAAACTGTTCTTTCATAAATACCGCAACATCCTAAAATTAGCATTTTCGGTAAATTCTAAAATTAATTAAACCAAAGAAATATGTAAATGTACCTTTTCAACTTTGTATTTTGATAAAGCTTCTCGAGCTATTTCAAACACGATTTCTTGCATTTCTTCACTCATATCCGTGCTTTTTATCAAAGGTTTTGAAGAACTTTCTTCAGCAGACATGTTTCTTTCTCTCTCTCTCTTTCTCTTCCTTTTTTCCTGGTTTTTCTGCTAAAATTTAACCCATCACATACATCATCATCAGCAGATTCTCGTCTAAAATAACAAAACAATAAAAATTACACGCCTTTGAAAAAGAAAGAGTAAAAAAGAAAAACAGAGTAAAGAAAAGAATACAAAAATTATAAAAAAAGTGCAAAGATCGAATAATAGTTTTTATCGTCACTAAACCCAAAAGCTTTCAACACTTAAAAATAACTTCGACCAATGATACAAATAACTCGGGCAATAGCCAAAACAAACAATATGATGATGAGGCTGGTGTGGCTGCTGCTCTTGCAGTAACTTTGAAAAATTTTTCTCCGTGAAAATCAAGTCTCACTTACAACTAGAGATCGATGTTGATGATGATGATGGTGGAAAGGAACCCCATCACCTCAACGTTTTTTTGAATGAAATATATATCTTCGCGCAACTTTTTTTGTTTCTCGTCTTCTGCTTGCTGTCATATATTTTTTGTCTCGACGTCCGATCTGTATATTTTTTTCTTCTGCTGCTTACGAGATGCTTTTTAGACTTGATCAACGGTTACTTCGGTTGCTTTTGACATTTACTCATATGCCGCCACTTGAATGAAATGTTACAAAAAAAATGAAATTTACTCATTTATAATGTTTTCTTGTATTATTTTCACTTAACATATAGAAGATGAAAGAACACAAAAAAAGTGAAAACTTGTTGAATTTTTAAAAGTAACATCCCAAAAGTGCAAATTATTAAATAATACAGCAACATCAGAAGAAGAAGAAATTTGTGAAAAATGATGCGTATTTTATTTCGATCATATTTCGTATAAGCATGCTTAAAAAATTAATGGGGGATAACAAATATAAGCAAAAATATGAGATTTGACACTTAAAGTCGGCTTTATGACATGACAAATAAGCTTTTGACAAAAAAGGGCATCAGCGATTGGCATAATAAATGATGCATGGGTCCATTGACCTGAAAAAAAAAATATGAAAAAGAATCAGCTGCAAATTTGTTGCATAACAATCATTATAATAGCCGCCGATCTCTCGCCCCTCTTTTTTAGCTGAAAAAAGAAATAAGCATATGGTCTTCTGCCAAATTCTTGGGTCAAGCATTCAATCAAATTTCTTTAATCCTGTTTTTTATTTGCCGTTTTTTTAAATTATGTTTTTTCTTTTTCCATCTTTTTTTTCTATTACTTGACCACGTTTTTAAGTTATCCATGTCCATTTTGACCAACAACGAAGAAGAGAAAATATGTTATTTCCCAGGAATTTGGAAAAGAAGAAGAGGAATGCCTAATTGCCCTAAAATGCATTTATTATTTTTTTGATAACTTTTTTTCTTCTACACTTTTGAATATTCTTTTATAAAGAGAAGATGAGATGTGTAAAGTCTTTGTGAAAAATTTAAAAATAAGCATGGAAAAAATTGAAGGAAAAGCCGAGTTAAGTGTGCAGCATTTTATTTCATTGTACAATCCGATTTTGGAGTCCCTATCAAAGAAGAAGAAGAGAAGAAAAAAAAGAAAGAAGACAGGAATCGGCTCGCTTGTTCCTTCTGTTTCCGCTGTTCCAAAAAAATTAAGCGAATACACTTTTAAAAGCTCAATCTTTAACCCAATCCCACGCTTCTAACCCCCATCCAACTCAACGCCTAAATTTGCATAAAACTTTTAAATGTTTCAATGTTTGCGCAGATAGCTTCTTTTTCTCTTCTCTTTAGCTTTCTTCTTCTTTTTTTGTCTTTGAATTACTCCGCCGGGAAAGAAAATCCGTAAAAAAAGCCAGGAAAGTTTTGAATATTTTTTTTCATTTTTAAAAGGCCTTATTTTTTAGTTACTTTTTTGTTTTTATTTTTCTTCCTTCATTTTTTTCGACGATAAATTGATTAATCAACAAACGTTTTTTTTGTTGACCTAAATGCCGCCTTTTCTTTTATGCCGATAAAATATATGTTTAAGGATAATTGACTTTCACACAAATGAAATTTTATTTATTTTTATTTTTTTGCTTTTCCTATGGGCGTCGAGGTGTTGAGAGATAAATGACTTTAACTTTTGTCTATTGTTTTTTTTCTAGGCTTTAAAAAATCAATTTGTTTCTGAATTGTTTTTTTCGGATTAAAAAAGGCTGGATTTTGTTGTGTTTTTTTGAGATTTAGTTATGGCAGTTTTGGATTCAAAAATTATTATTTCAAGGGCAATTGCATTTTTCATCAAATTTTTAATCTCGATTCGCGGGCAATTTATCATTATAGCACTACAAATTTGACATTAAAAAATTGGAGATGAATTGAGCTGCAACTTAATACAAAATTATTTTTTTGATCCTTGGCATAAACACTTGAAAATTGTTATTGAAGAGTCTTCAAGAATAATTTTAGACATCGCCAGAAAAGAAGAGCAGAAGAAGAGTAACTTAGCATCAATTTGCTCAAAATTCTTCAGTATCAGTGTCGATACATTTTAAAAGTGGCAAAAACAAAATTTTTCCGACTCAAGAGGGTAACCATTACTCACTTTTTGCTTTGAAGAAAAAAACGGCATTTTTTGTTGAACAACAATTTTTTTGTGTTTGTTATCCTTCTGAAAAAAAACTTCCAAACTTAGAAAGCAGCTGCATTGCACTTGTCCGAACTAGAACGGCATTGCATTCCAAGGAAAAAATGAGATCTCATGGGATATGTATTTGTGGATAATCTGTAAAGGGGGGGAGGAAAAAGCCTGTAGGCCACCACCACACATCTTTAATAAGATTTGTTTAGTCAGTCACCAAAAGCATCAAGTTTTGGGGTGTTTTTTTTGCACATTTAACCTCATGGGTTTGACAACAACATTTTTGACGCTTCGATTAACGTTTTTTATTACAGTAAGATAAATCATTTTGGATTTAGGAGGTGTGAAAAGTGGCTTATGTTACGAAAAAAATGGAAGATATTTTTATCGAGAGTATAAACTTAATTTTGTGTGAAAAAAAAAGAAAGAAGAAGAAGCAATATCCTTGTTTTTCAATGGCAGAAATGTTTTTCAGCAGCGAATGTTATTTTTGTCATCTATTATGATATCTCTTATACTTTTTTTCTCCAAAAATGCGTCCTTGAAAAGCAACAGCAGCTTTCTGAAATTTGCCACCATAGGATAAAAAAAAGAGTTTTGGCGTCTTTTATCGAACCCTTTGCTAAAAATGACAGTTGTGCTCTGTGACAAGTCGGGTCAAAGGCATCGGATTAAAGCAAGAAAAAGGCTTTTGCTATTTTGGACACTACCGGGGCATAAACGTTATACATTTTTTTTGTTTCCCTCGATCCTACCTTAGTTCATTCTCTAAGACCTCTGGGAAATGCAAAAATATAAGTTAAACATTTTCTACCTCTCCTTCTTTTTGCAAAGGACATATTTTAATTGTCATTTGATTCTCGGCATTTTTCAATCAACACTCTTCGAAAGAAAGGGTCATTTTTATTAAAAAAGGGCAGTTATTGCGCTAAAGCCCAAAAAGATTTATTCCCCCAACAAGCCACCTAGTCAATCTTCATTTTCTTTTTTACTTATTTCCGTTTTTAGTTTTTAGGATTTTATGGTTTCCTTCTTTTTTTATTTTCAAGTAATTATAATTTTTTTCAAAGGTTTAATGACATAACCATTTTTACATTTCTTGTTTTTGTTGTCGAAAAAGCTTTGACTATTAGCTTGATTTTCGATCATAGTGTTTTTGTTAACTTTAATCCTTTGTTTCAAATTATCGTTCAAAAAATGTCTTCGTCGTCTTTGCGGTAACAAACTTTTTTAATTATCATGTATTTCACATTATTGTCACTCTTTATCATAAAACACTTCAAAAAAACGCCAATAAATTTAACGAGATTTTAAAAAAAAACTTTTTTACTGCTATCTTTGAACTAAATCTTTTAGTTTATTTCATTCCACAAATTTCTGCTCACAATTGTGGCACATTGTCTTTGGCATTTTGAGGAAAGGGAAAAGAATAAGATTGAGAAAAAAGTTTGAAAGATATGTTTGCCTTCTGACGGGAAAACAATTCGAATAATTTAATTTTGACTTGTTGCGTTGTCGCATAAAAAAAACGGAGCTTTATCCTGTGCAAAGTTTACAATTTAAAAGACAAATTTTTCTTTATTCCAAGGCCCCCCTTCTGGCTGTCGTATATCATACTTTTAAGTATCGACGATTTGTTTTATTTCATAGTTAAATGAGAGTCATTCAATGACAAATCATTAAAATTGTATGCCTTTAGGTTTTATTAAGAAGTAAAAGAGGACAACAAAAAAAAAACGACAAGTCGCCGATTAAGTGGTTTATCTGCTCATCTCGGCACTTTTTTCCAACCTCTATTTCTAAAGGGGGGGGGTGTCTATTCCTGCTGGGATAATTTTATATTTTTTTTCGCGCAACCTCATTACAGCTCTTTTATGCGGTAATACAATTAGCTTTTTAGTGGCAGCTTCAATTGGGAACAGCAAAAAAGAAGAAAGAAGGATAAGAAGAAGAAACCGTTGAGCAAAAGTAGTACTTGCTTTCTGTTTTTAGAAAAGATGACCAAAAAGAGGATGATTGTTGTTTTGGCATGGGTTTTTAGTTAATTCAGTAATTCCTTCTGTTTTGATTTTTTTTCTCTCAATTATTTTTAGCAATTTTTTAGTTTTTTTAATTTTTTCCAAAAAAATATTACAGTAAAGTAATGCCTTAAACTTGTTTTGTTTATTTTATGTATATTAAAAAAAATGATTTTAAATAAACGGCTGTCGCCGATTCGTCATTTATTTGAATGGCGATTATCCAACTTTAATGTTTTTTAAATGGATTATTTTTAATCATTTTTCCCTCCTTTCTCTCTTAGATAAATTTTTTTTTATTCTGGCATGTCATTTTTTAATGCAATGCGGCGTTTTTTTTTGACGAACGTTGATCGAAGAGGCAAAACCCTTTAGGTTGTAAGTCAGTCGATATTACACTCCCGCAGAATTTGTTGTTTGATAGATCCTAAGAGTGAAATGAATGGCCAGGAGGAAAAAAATTTTTTGACTTGCTTTTTGCTAGATTTTTTTGCCCTGTTGGGTTGTTGTCTTGATGCAAAATTTAGCTAAAAATCTCAGGGACACGCGTCATTTTCTATTGGACATCGGCATTTACCAAACGGCCATCTTTCTCAAGGGAAAACAAAAACACTGTTGTTGTTTTTCCTCTCCTTTTGTTTTCCTTTCTCTTTTTTTTCTTCGGTCCATGACTTCCCTAAAATGAATCCCATTCATAGGAATTTTTTTGGGTCTTTTACTTTCAACTTTTTGACCAACAATTTTAAGCATTTCATCAAACTTTTATACAGGGTGTCTCAAGAAAAGATCCAGATTTGATTTGGCTGGCAAATTTTTAAAAATTGATATTTTTGCAAACGGACAACGCAGTTGTGTTCAGAATCCTTTAAGAATTTTTTTGACAAAATTTTATGGCATTCTGAAACATGCAAATTTTACACGCTTATTGAGAGCGATAGTAACTCCAAATTTTTGAAAGCTGTTTTTAAATGTTACTCTCACATTGATAGTAACCAAAACATTTTATTATCGTTTTTTGTCGTTACTATCGCTCTCAATAAGCGTGTAAAATTTGCATGTTTCAGAATGCCATAAAATTTTGTCAAAAAAATTCTTAAAGGATTTTGAACACAACTGCGCAAACCGTTTTGCAAAATATTAATTTTTAAAAATTTGCCACCAAATCAAATCTGGATCTTTTCTTGAGACACCCTGTATTATAAAAAGTAAAACATATATAAAAAAAAACAAGCTATTAGTATTGCAACTATTCCTATTTTTTTGTTTTTGCGCATATGTTTCCTTTTTCAGAGACAAAAGTCCACCCGGGTGACATTTGAGTAGCCCATTCATTGCCGGGGTTGTCGATCATTATTCGACGTTGTTAAGCGTTTGGTCAATGTTGGAATGAAAAAGAATGCACGAAGGGCTGCCGTTCATCTCGTTAGCTTTGACGAATCTTATTTCAGGTTGAAGAGTGTAAACTTGCGCGACCTTGTTTTCAAAAAAGGCGTGCCTCCACTTAAAAAGCTATTTTTCACTTCGGGTTTTTTTGTTTAAAAAGTCTTCTACTTTTTGCTATATTTTTTTGGCATAAAACTTTTTGCTTGATTTTTTTAAAAAGAGCTTTGAATGATTTTGTTCTGACAAGGCCTATCATGATTTGCCCAGATTTTTTTCTTCTTTCGTGAAATGAATAATTTCTTTTTTCTTTTTTCTTGCAATTTATTACGCTATATTTTTATTTTAGGGCTAAATAACCTTTGAAAAAAGTGGCATTTTAAAATTATTTGCTGCAATGTTTCAAAGGATACTTATTCTAATTTTTCTATTATTATTACATTGTCGCTTTGGTAGAGGTAAACAGAGAATAACAGAAGGCCCATCAGATGTTATTTCAAGATTCGGTGAAACAATTGTATTTAAATGTAGAGTTGATGATCAGGTATATTTCTTATATCTTTGAGGTATCCTCTGAGCAATAACAATAACAATTTAGGAAGGTGCTGTACAATGGCTTAAAAATGGTTTTGGATTAGGTTCAACGCGAGATTTGCCATTGTATAAACGATATTCAATGATTGGTCGATCTTCACTTGGAGAATATCATCTTCAAATTGAAAATGCTACATTTGATGATGAAGCACAATACGAATGTCATATCGAAGAAACAGCCAACAGTGCCAGTCAAACGTCTGCTGCGGCTTCATTAAAAATTATATGTGAGTATTTTATTATCCCTTTTTTTAAAGATAATATTATAGCAATAAAAAGCCGTCATTTCTATTTTCCCTCTTTTTCAGCTGAGCCAGAACCACCAAAGATATTAACTAATAAAACAAAAATTTCACTTGAAGAAGGTCAAAATATTGATTTAACATGTCAAGCAAGAAATGGCAGACCTGCACCCCAACTTGCTTGGGTAATTTTAGCAAATCGTGATTCAACAAAAGTTTTACATTGGCTTGGAAATTCTTCAACAATTTTGAAAAATACAAATTGTAAAAAATTTAAAAAAAAATTATTTTCAAATCTTTTTTTTTGTTACTATTTTTAGTGCATGGAAATGAAGAGGAGGCACCGTATAATATTGTGATACGAAATGATAATAAGCCAGTTGGAAGTGGACTTGAAACAGTAACATCTCGAATTTCGTTTCCAATTTCAAAATTAGATGATCAGGGTCATATTGCATGCATTGCAACACATCCCACTTATTCAACTTCTCACAAAACAGCTTCGTTACCTCTTGATGTGTTGTATGCGCCAAATGTTGAAATTAAATTAGATGAAACTCGAAGTTCATTAGAAGAAGGGGGTCAAGTTGTTTTGACTTGTCATGTTGAAGCAAAACCACTTGAAAATCTTCGAATTTATTGGACTAAAAATGACAAGCCATTAGAGCCTTCAGGCCCTCAAACGGTTATCGTAAGAAATATTCGAATGGAAGATAATGAGCATAAAGTGATATGTCATGCTGAAAATGCTGTTGGAAAAGGAGAAGCTGTATATAAATTAGATATTCATTGTAAGATACATCCCTTAAAGAAGGAAGATTATGAAAAAAATAATTAAATATTTTAGATGGTCCAAGAATAATGACCACATCACAAACAAAAGCCGTACAAAGAGGTGAACCTGTAACATTTGTTTGTGAAGCAACGGGAAATCCAAAACCAACGATATATTGGAGGCATAAAAATAGTGATCAACTTGTTGGTCAAGGAAATAAATTAACTTTGGATTCTGTGAATCCTTCACAAGTAGGAGAATATGAATGTGTTGCAACTGTTCAAGGGTTTGAAGATGCAAGAATGAAAAACTTTTTACATTTAAAAGGTTAGTTTTGGTATCCAGCAATGCCTTGTTTTAAAACGTGCATTTTATAGGACCACCAATTATTGAGTTCACTGATAACTTAATTGAACATGACAAAAGTAAAGTTGTGCTGACTTGCAAGGTATTAAATTTTGAATAACTTTTTAAACAATCTTTATGCAAATTTTTTAGGTTCGTGGTAAACCATTCCCTAAAAATATTATGTGGATTCATAATGGTCAAGTAATAAATTTTGGAGCAACAAAAGGTCGAATGCAAGCACAAGAAAAGCATCAAGAATATGGAATGGAAAGTAAATTAACAATTTTTCGAGTCTCTGAAAATGATTATGGTATTTATAATTGTTCGGCAACAAATGAATACGGAAGTGATTCAATGATTGCAGAATTAAAAGAATTAACACTCATTGAACAATTAGTACATTATGGCGGAGGTTTGTGATAATTGGCTCCTGTAGTTTTTTTTAAATTTTTTGTAGTTTCAGTTAATATTGTTACATTAATTGGTGCCGCAATTATCATATTTTTACTTTTAATTATTTGTGCACTTTGCTGTGTAAAACAAAAATGTTGTAAAAATAAGAAAAGTGCTCCATTTAAAGGTATTAATTTTGTCTAAAATTATATTTTTTTGCAAAATAACAAAAAAATTTAAAGATGATCCTTCTGATGTCACGGTTCGATGTGAAGCTTTAGATGGGGTTCAATTTTTTGGAGCTGATGTATACAGTGCTGAAGGTCTTGACAATGTTGATTTAATTACTTCAAAAGATTACATATCCGTACCACAAAATAATCCTGATTTGGATTATCTTCCACCACCGAATGTAATTTATCAGACAAGTCCAGGATATGCCCCACATCCACATGATTATGCTTCAAGTGATAACAGTATTCGATATGATCAAAGTTATAACAGCTTTTTACCACATCATTTAGGAAATAATGGTAAGTTCCCTTTGTTTGTTTGTTTTTTCATAAATTTGTATTTAATTTTTCTTTCGTTCTTTAGGTCACGTTGTTGACCTTTATGGGAATTCGTACTTAAAACATTCAAACAATGGAGGGCAACTTGAAACTTTAGCCGAAGTGGCTACTCCTGACACAGAAAGTGGGACACCTTTACTTGTTCCGGGTGAAAGTCATGACAGAACTATTAGTCAAATGTCAACACATGTGTAAACATTACAATTACTTTCTTGAACTTTGCCATATACATTTTTTCCCTGTGAATAGGATCATAATTACATATATATTAATTCTTTAAAAGATGCTCATAAATTCTCTGGTCGTTGTTTCTTTTTTTCATTCATTCATTCTACCTATTCTTTCTTTCTTTTTCATCTTTTGAGATTTAAAAAAAGGGTAAACTACTTTTCTAAGCTATTAATAATATTACTACTGAAAATCTCAGCTTCACTTTGTAATAATAAAAAAAGATAGATTTATTAATCAACAAAATATCTCTCACATTTTTTCATTTTTGTTTCATACATTTTATTATTTTCAAATAATTATTGTTATTATTATTCGGGTCTTTATTTTTAATCCTGTTTAAATTCTGTTTTTTTTGTTTCTTGCCTCTGGTTAAAATTTTTTCTCCATCATATTGCAATAAAAAATATTCTTTTTATTAAGTGTTTCATTTTATGTTTCAATTGCTCCCTAAATAAAAAAAGCTAAATAATATTTTTTTGTTTTGTTTTATTTATGGCATCTTTTCTTTCATTTTTAAAAAAACAGAAACATATACACATCATTTACGTCAACATCAATTCATTGCCAACTAATTTTTATTTGCACAATAAACGATTTTTCAAAGTCTTTTGAAGATATAAAAAGCAAGCGATATTTCATTTTACATTATCACGCAACCCAATTCTATTTTTTTCTTTCTGTTATTTATCTTTTTTAAAAATACATATATCCAACAAGTTTTAAGCAAATATTCAATTTTTTGTTTTCGAAAAAAAACAATTGTTAATTTGCGTCATTCGGAAAAAAGAAAAGAAAGAAGATGGAAGAGGAACACAAATGGTTAACAAATAAACTAAAAAAGAAGAGAGTGAAAGAAAGAGAGGGAGAAAGAATTGAATGATTTTGCACTTAATTTTGATGCAAAATAATGCGCATTAAAGCTTGTCAAGTTTATTTCTTTGTATATATTCGAATCTTGATATTGACGTTAGCAAAAAATATATGACGCAAAAACTTCACTCGCTTATTTTTTTCATTTATAAATACGATCAAAAGGATGCGCGAGAGAGAGAGAGAAAAGATTGCGGCTTTGATTTGGCGCCTTTGATCAACGAACCTAGCTTGATCTTACGTATTTTCTTTTTTTACTTACATTACTTCTTTATTTTCCGTGTTGCTTTGCACTTTCATAAAATCAAAATAAAAAGGCTTCATCAGCTTTTTATTTTTTTTATTTTTATGTTGCAAATCAAGGACCAAAATTTTTTAAAATTGTTTAATGTTTTTCTTTGATTGATGGGAATGTTGTGTGTATTACGCTATAATTTTAAAACAATGCTGAAAAGGAACAGCTGATGAACACGGGAGCATTCCTAACAACATCACAAATTTGACGCAACGCTTTTTGATCGTTTCATTAATGATAAGATGTATCTCTCTCTCTTTTTCTTTTTTTCCCTCAATCTTAAACAACACAATTAAAATGTCTGATTTTATTTGATTGACAGTTGATGCTTGCATTTTAAAGCTACAGATTATTTTTATGTTTTCTTTTCCATTTTTTTCTAGTTATTTACCTTTTAAAGGCAAACATCCATTTTATTATGGGGTAAAAAAACAACATTTTTGGTTCTCCATTTCTGTCAATTTTTTGCAACTCGAAAAAAATGAACCGAGATCTTTGCATTCTCTTATCAAATTATTTGTGTCGTCGTTGATTGCTGACGTCTTGATTACTTCATTGTATATAGGTTCATAAAAATCCGGATTTTTTATGCTTGCCCTATGCTTATCTTCAGGTCAATAATCAATTTTTTAACGCTTTTTTTCTCTCCTTCCTCATTATCACTACTATTTAGTTGCAATAAAATTTTTGTATCTTTGGAAAAATTTTTTTTCTAGTTTGTGGATAAAACAGTTCTTTTTCAATTATTTCATTTTCCATAACCTTTGCGTGTTTAAAAGTGAAAGAAGAATCACACAAAAAAATTAGTCGGATGTTTTTTTCTCTCTCTCAAAGGATTTTAAAAGAACAAAAGTTGACTTTAATGACTTTTTAAAATTTTTATATACGCTACCGTAATGAAATAAGAAAAAAAATGTATGAATGAATAGCTTTAATTTAAATCCCTTTCTTTTTCTTTCATTATGCTTTTATTGTTATTATTATTATTATTTTCTTTTTACCACTATTTCCTCATCCTTAAACCATTTATCACTTAAACCAAAGCAATTTAAGAAGACGAAAAAAACAGCTTATTTGGAGTGCTTTTTCGTCACCCTTGTTTAAAAAAAAAGAGCTAAGGAGTACCGCAGTTTACGTAATGACGTCGTGAAATTTGCGTCATTCGCGTCGTTGAAAGAAAAAAAAGAAGGAAAGAAGAAGAAAAAAGGACATTGCATTCAACGACAAACTCAACAGAGGTTGCTGATGCAATTCTTTTTCCTTCATATTTTTTACCAGTAACGGCAGTTGTTGCTTCTTCTTCTTCTGCTTGCGCGTTATGAACAAGTTAAAGCAAGTGAGAAAAAAAAAGATGAGAGAGAGTTTGCGCCAAAAGTAGACGACAACGACGGCGACGACGACATGAAGATATAGAAACTGTTGGCAAAATAAAAGAAGAGGAAAGAAATGCAGATAGAAAAAAGCTTTGAAAAGAAAAAGATTTGCGTGCCAATGTCGATGTCATCTTCTTGAATGTTACTTCAAAATGGCATTTAAAAGATTTTATTATGTCGTTCAACACTGACTGACAAAACTTTTTATTTGGTAGAAAGAAAGAAGCAAAACGATAAAAAAACAACAAAAAATATTGTAGTAGCCGTATTATCATGTACACTCATACCCTTTTCTTCCTTCCGCTTTTTTCTTCTTTTCCTCTTTTATTTTATTTTATTTTTCTCGAATGATTTCTCTCCTTCTTTCTTTTTTTAGTAATATATATAAATATTTTAAAGAATGGTCTTAAGATTAAATATGGTTTATTTAAACTTTTTAGGCAGCAGCTTTCACGAAAGACGTCATTTTTTCGGAGGTACTTGTCAAAACTGCTGAATCGCTGCTGTTGTCTCATTTTTAAAAAAAATATATTTAAGTCTTTTGAAACGAGAAAGACCGCCTTTTCCGTGTTTTGCTACTTATTTGTTTGAATGGGTGCCTGTGAAGGCTGCCGAAGATGAAAATGAAGAAAAAAATAAAAAGCCCCACCTTTCTCCTTAGGGAAAAGCTAGGTCATTCCGTTATGTAAAAAAAATAGAAGAAGAAGAAGAAAGAATTCTTAACCCAATCTTAGACTCTTTTCAAGACGAAGAAGTTGTTTTCAATAGACTTTATTTTCTTCTTCTTCATCATCATCATCTTCTTTATTCAGCATGTTATCATTAAAGATTGATTTTAATTTGTGTTGTCGTGACTGCTTATTGCGTGTTTTTTCTCTTTTCGTGAATATCATTCTTTAAAAAAGCTTAAAAACTTTTTTCTCTCTCTTTCTTAAATATATTTGCAACTGACGCAGAAGAATTCTTTTTTTGATTGTTTCATATTTTTTTAAAGCTCATTCAATATCTCTCTTGTAAGAGTGTATTTTTTTGCAGGTCAGGTCGTTGGGCAAGTTCCAAAGGTACATTCTACTACCTCGTCTTGGCAGTTAAAGAACACAAACATTTATTTTGTCAGTTGCTTCTTCTTCATTCTTTTTGTTTCAACTGCTGATATTTCTTTCAAAGATTAAAATTATTTTTTTTATTATTTAAACCATTTGTCGCAAAAAAAGCGGCATACAATTTATTCTTTTTTATTCAAAAGTTCAAGAGGACACTAAAATTCAAAAATAATTAATATTTTTGATTTTTTCAAAGTTCCATTTTGACTTAAATTTATTCCAAATTATTTATTCTTTATTAACTAAACTGGAGACTCATATTTTGCTTTCAATAGCCAAAAGGCATTTTTTGGCGGCGCAAAAGCGCCATATTGATGCAAAATGGCAACAACTGCAACCCCTAATACATCTTCCATTGCTCAAACTTCAATGTCTTCAGCATGTTTAATTCCTCAAGAATCATCATTTATTAATTCAATTAATAATGAATCAAATACAATTACACCTACGCCAAGTACATCTTCTGTATCTCCAAATGGTGTCAATCCCTTAAATGAAGGTTACAGCATTCCACCATCACCATTTGGAACTCCATTTGTTACAAATCAGAATATTAATTATCCGACAGCTGCAAAGCCCCCAACTGGAATTGTAAAAGTTGGATTTTATGAAGTTGAAGGAACAATTGGACGTGGAAATTTTGCTGTTGTTAAAATTGCAAAACATCGAATTACAAAAACAGATGTAAGTTTACATTTTTAATAAACCATTAATTATTAAAGTAATAAAAATCAATTTTTTAAAAAATGTTGCATTTTTCAAAAAAATAATTTAAAGTACACTACAAAAAAATGCCATGGGAATTTTTTTCCTTTATTTTTTGTAATTTATTTACTACAATTTATTATGACATGTGACAACAACAAAATATCAAGTATACGATAGGGATAAATAAATTTAAAAAAGATAAATTGCAGGTGGCCATTAAAATAGTGGACAAAAGGCGACTCGATGCAGAAAATTTGACAAAAGTTTATCGAGAAATTGAAGTATTGAAGAAAATTCGACATCCCCATATTATAAAACTTTATCAGGTACTTAAAAAATTTAAAAGTTAAATTTTATTTATTTATTAAATTTTAAGGTGATGGAAACAACAAATATGCTTTATTTAGTTACAGAATATGCTCCACAAGGAGAAATTTTTGGTAAACTTTTAAATTTAAATTTAATGAAAATTTGATTAATCGTTTTTTATTTTTAAGATCTTATTGCAAAACATGGAAGATTACCAGAAAATGACGCCAGGGAAAAGTTTTGGCAAATTATTTCTGCTGTAGATTATTTGCATAAATTGGGTATTATACATCGTGATCTCAAAGCAGAAAATTTATTACTTGATTCAAATTTGAATATTAAACTTGCTGATTTTGGATTTAGTAATTTTTATGACAAAAATGATACATTAAATACTTTTTGTGGATCTCCACCTTATGCAGGTAAATTAATTTTTATAATTTTGTAAAAAGAAATATTGATTTTTTTATCTTTTCAGCTCCTGAAGTTTTTGAAGGAAAACGTTACAATGGACCAGAAATTGATATTTGGGTAAATTTTTAACCATAACAAACTTTTATAAATAATATTGTTATTATTTATTTTAGAGTCTTGGAGTTGTTTTATATGTGTTAGTTTGTGGCGTATTACCATTTGAAGGTCCGAGCTTACAATTACTTAGAGACCGCGTACTAAGTGGAAGGATCAGAATCCCATTTTTTATGAGTAGTGGTAAGCTGATTTACTTTTAATCTTGAAAATTTTTTAATCCTTTTTTTCTCCATTTTCTTTAGAGTGTGAAAATCTCATTCGTCGGATGTTAACAGTTGACCCAAAGAAAAGGCCAACAATTGAACAAATTAAAAAGCATAAATGGATGAAAGAGAATGAATATGAAGCAAGATTCAGTGGGGAAGCATTAACCGGACAAGCGGCAGAATTACCTGAGCATAAACAACAAATTCTAAGATTAATGCAAAGTTTGGGCCTTGATGTTTCACGAATTAAATTATCCATTCAAGAGGAATCATATGACAATTTTCATGCTATTTATCTTCTTCTGCTTGAAAGGCTTAAATCTTCTGCCGCATTTTCACATCATCAAAGTGACCCTCGAACTCGAAGAAGGCAAAGTGATGCACCACCACCAACGCATCGACCTCGCCCACCATTAAATGCCCTTCGAGATCATTCAACATTTCAAACTACAGATTGTATCACAAATATTCCACCTCCTAATCAATATGCGGTATGCTAACTATCAAATTTTTTCTTATCAACACATATGACTAATCCATTACATTTTTTAGCACTCTGATTACAGCGAAAATTCATCAACTCTTAGCAGGCAATCAACAATTGGAACAATCGGCTCCCTCGATGAAGGGGTTGAAAGTGACCTAAATGGTTCAACTCCATCTCGTGGAACATTTAGCTCGACCGAAATAATTGCTTCCCATGAACCGATTAGTTCTGCATCAATTTCATCACAATTTGAAGGTCTTGATTGTCAGGTTGAAAGTGATATCATGTCAAGTGTTTCATCCTGCCCAAATAATGAAGAATCAAATAATAGCTCCGGTGAACAAAACTTAAACACTTCCGTACACGTAAATATGAAAAAAGATTGTAATAGCAGTAGCGGAAGTGGAAACAATTCCCAACCATCCAATTTTGGTGCAGGATGGAGGGCAAGCGATAACTCAATGTTTGATTCGTTGACAACACCATTCCCAACGGGACAACTTCGAAAAAAATCCAAAGCATGCAATGAAATTTGTCGGTAAGAGAGCAAAAATGACTTTTTGAAAAGAAAAACAAAAAACATTTTACAGTTTTAGTCCATCTACGGGAACTGTGAATGCTCAACTTCGTCGAATGAGAATTTCTGCAATCGCAAAGCCCGTTATTTCAGCTTCAGGAAGTCCTGCGCCACCAATTGACAAACGGCAACGTCAAGTTCTTGGAGTTTTACCAAAGCGAATTTCACTTCCAGAAAATCTTGAGTTTCAACCTCAAAAACTTTTAAACATTAAACAAAGTATTCATGTTGAAAAACAAATTAGCGGGGAAACTACTGTAGTCTCCGATTCAAAGCAAGCAATTAAAGCTCGCTTTCAACAACAGCAACATAAAAGAAAATCTAGAATGCAACTTTTACGTCAACAGGTAAAAATTTAATTATACCTTTTTAAAACCTTTTTTTACAAACGAATGGTTTTATAGAGTAGCTTTCAAATGGGTTCAAAGCAAGCATGTTTAGCTGCAATGCCAAATCAATGCCGATTACTGGGTAATACAAATCGAGCAGTTCGAAGTGGCCGAGAAGAACCACCAATGCCACCTTTATCTCCAATTGAAGATTTAAAAGGTGAAGATTCTATGGATTTGTCGTAATTTTCTCTCTCTCTCTTTTTTAATATAATTTAAAAAGAAAACAAAGATAGTACATTGTATTTAAATTTTTAATTATTATCCAAAAATAACACAGAGCTTTTATTTTTATTACAAATATTTGGTATTTTTTTCAATTGTTTCTCTCTCATTACCGTTTTTATCTGGTCAAATTTGTTTTCTGCAAAAAATATATTTAAATTAGAAAATAGTTTCGTCTGCTTTTGTTTTATTGTTGTACGTGTTACCCTTATTCACGGGTGTTCATGAATTGTTTCCTTTTCACTCTTTTTTTATTTACTTCTTTTTAATTAATTAAGTCTACATACTCATTTACATGATTCACTGCAATATTTTTATTTCACTATAAACAAAAAAATGCTAAAATAAAAAAAATATTTTTAATGCCATTGAAATTTGATTTTTTGAACAAAAGAAAAAACTGTTTAATTGTGCAACGCGTGATAGGTATGTTTATGTGTCGTTGTATAATTAAGACTCATAAAGGAAACTTACCGCTTTTTTTGACGAAAGAGTAGAGAAAAAGAAAGAAATATGTTTGATGATCAATTTTACGATTCCACTATAAAAAGAAAACAGAAGAAAGAGAAGAAAAAAGGTAAAAAAAATAACATGATAAGAAATAAAAAGGCGAGAATAATCAGAGTTGAAGCATACAATCTTATTATAGGCTAAAATTCAAAAGGAATCAACCAATGTCAAACATTAATAGCTTTGTCATTTATATTTGGCATTATTTTCTCACATTCATTGTTTGAATTTAATTCTGTTAAAAAACTTTGCTTCCGTTTTTTTCAGAAAATCTTATCGAACAGTGGCAGCAGTATTATTGCGCATTTTCGCTTTATTTTGATAAGAAAACACTTTTTTTGCTATTGATCTGGTTAGAAAAAAAAGTTGCAATGGACGACGGGTCATCAACAATAGAAATAACTTCACAGGCAATGTTTAGTCGAGCTGAATCTTCAATGGCTTTGGTGACGCAATATATTAAATCATTACCAATTCAAGATATTATAAAAATTTTAACACCTGTTAAAGCGAGATTACTTAGTGAAGATACAATTTTGCATATAAATACTTTGTAGGTTTTTATCATTTTTTTGAAAGCTTTTAAAAATATTTTTTATTTTTAGAAATTTTTCTGTAGATCATGTTGTTTTGCCATTAACCGTTAAAGAAGTTTTAGAAATTCTTGGTCCACAATGGCAACGATGGATACATAATCGTAAAAAAAGACATTTTTTTACACATATTTATTCCATTAAAAAGCAATGACTTTATTTTAGCAGATGCTACAAATCCTCCAAATCCACATAATGATTTACACGAACATATTAAAGTTGGAGCTTTGGATCATATTGATGCGCCCCCAACAGATTTTGTTAAAGAATTTATTGAAAGTTTGACAAAAAAACAAAAACATGCTTTATTACTTTTGATTCGGGATGGATTGTTAACAGATGAATCGTTCTTAAATGTTAGTACTTATACTGGCCCTGATAGAGTACAGGTACGGTAAAATAAAGTTATATAGAAACAAAAAAAATGAAGAAGAAAAGTTATAGGTTTCTATGAAAAAAGTTGTCGACATCATATCATTGAGAGAAGAAAATAATTTAATAGCATATAATAAAAAAAATATTTTTCTTCGATTTGCATTAATGCAACATTATTCATCAGCAAGTTTTGGAAAAATGCAAAAAACAGGTATCTTTTTTTGAAAGTAATTTTTAAAAGTTACAGTTACAAATATCTGCAGATTTAAATGTATCCCAGCTCCGAAATGGGAGACAAAAAATGTCAATTTGGTATACGATAGCGTTTGCATTAATGACAATTGGAACATTTTTATCGCATGTTTGGTCGAATGCAACAAATTATGAAATAATGCAGTCACAACTTTCTGTTACAATTGGTATTTTAGTTGTCGCAAGGTTTGTACAATTAATTTATTACTGTACCCTCTAGCTTTTTTTATTTTTAGCATAGCAATTGCAAGTTTAATGTATTTCGTAACTTATATGGTAGCATTTTTATTTTGCTGTGAACATAGTTTATCCAAAAATGGCTTAAAACCGTTTTCTCCTGAAAAGCAAAATACTGTAATGAAACATTTTAGGTATTTTTTATAACACTCACTTGATGATTTTTATTACGTTCCTTTAGCACAATTCATCAGTATGAATATCGCATAATAGCAACAAAAACATTGCAATTTATTTTACTGTGGTATACAATGCTTTTGGCAGTTTATGCTCATGAAAATGAATTAAATATTTATCCTGCTTTAACGTGTGTTTTAACGAATGGTTTTGGGCTGCTTTTATTTGCTCGAATCGCTCATTTCTTTCATGCTTGTCGTAGCGAAGGAAAAATTCTTTATGCCCAATGAAAAAAATTAATATTTTTGCTGAATGAAGAATTTATTTAAATTTGTCATTATTAAATTACATTTATTATCATATTATCATACATATATAGGAGTAATAGAGGTCCTTGAATTTTTTGCGTTTGTATCGGAACTCGAAAAAATGAGAAATCTGGCATCAGATCATTATCATACTTCGGAATTTTATGCTATACAAAATTAACTTTTATAACTTCCCCAATAAACGGAAAAAACTAAAAAAATATTTTCCAACTGTTCTTTACGCCTTTTTTTAACATTGTTAAAAAAAATTGATCGAAAATAAAGTAAAAGGGGTTACGTTATCCGTTTCGTCCCTACTCTTGAAATGCTGTCGTTTTCGACTAGAATATGAAGTAAAAGCTATCAGAATAATGCTTTTTGGTGCTTGTTTACATTTTCCAACGGCTTTTAACAAAAAAATTTTTGATGCTTTACCGTAAACATCTCCAATTAATGATGGAGTTGAGACTCCATATTTTGCCCATAAATTCGTCTAGTATAAGGTATAAATGTGGTAAAAAAATAGCTGCAGAATCCTCAACCTGTGGGTTTACCAGGGGCACAAAGTTACTGTAATACAGTAATCCACAATGTGAACCCAAACTCCTAATTTGCATATTATGCAACTTTTAGAAGCTAAAACGTTCCAAATCTGTCAGATTCGGATTCAGCATGTTCGAAAACCTATATATCCAGGAAACAAGGCCAGTAAATCAGATATTTTTAGGAATTTGCACAAAAGTAAGAAAAATCACTGCAACAAAATTACATAAATATCGTAATTTCATCTCGAAAAAAATTCATAGCAAATGCACTACAACGCGTTTTCCACACTTTTAATCATGCGCTGCGTCTCTTCTTTTCTCTGTTCTTTTTTTTCTTTCACGACAGAGTTAAAAAAAGAACAGAGAAAAGAAGAGACGCAGCGCATGATTAAAAGTGTGGAAAACGCGTTGTAGTGCAAATGATGAAATTTAAAAAGAGAGAAAAGAGAGTGATCGAATTGGTGATCTTTTATTTAAGAATGGAAAACTTCGTCGACAAGTTTGAGATCATTCTTACAAAAGATTGGATCTAAAAAGGCATTTAGAAGCCATGAAAGAATTTTCAACTCCCAATGAATCTTTTAATGATTCCATGCAATTCCCAATCGATGACCATAATCGATCTGCAAATTCTTCAAGAAACTCGTCGACAACTTTCTGCTATTCAAAATGATTTAAGCATCAGAAAAGAAGATGAATTATTTCAAAAACGTGTTCGAGAGCTTGAACAAGTTGTTACAACAAAAGATGAATCTGTGTTGACCCTGTTAGAAGAAAAGAAACGCATTGAAACACAACTAGAAAAAACAAAACAGAAACAAAAAGAAACTCGACATGAGGTGGTTTAATTGAAAAATGAATATGTAAATATGGAAAATGCTTTAACTGCTGCTGAACGATCAAAGAAGACTTTGGAAGCTGAAAGAAATTCTTTGAAAGTGTGATTTTTTTTTGAAAATTAAAAAAGCAGTGCAATGACAAAAACGATAGTAATTGAAATTTGCAAAAACAAATTCCTTCAATTACTATACTTTTGTCATACCAGCTACAGAAATAAAAATGTGAATATTTTTAGGGAACATAAAGAAGATCATATCAATATTTATGAAGATGAAATCCAAAAACGAGACGAGGAATAAAGAAAAAAAAGATATATAAATTTTATAAATTAAATTTAACGAAAAATTACAGCCTTGGATATTGAAAAAAGAATATGTAACTAGACAGGTTTTAAGATATTGAAAGGAATTGCAAAAAAAGAAATTCATAATGAATATGTAAATTCGGAACAATGATTTATCGTAATCTTAACAAATTAATAAAGACATTTATTTTGTAATTACTGTAGCTTTTATTATCCACCGAGTGTTCTTCAAGAACTTCATCGGGAAGATAATGTTGAACATCGAATGATAAAGGCACATTTCATGCCCTTCAACGAGATCTTCATGAACAACTTGGAACATTGAGAAGGAATAAAGAAAAACTTGAAGAAAAGATTATGGATCAAAACAAGTCCATGAATTCTCGAAAAATTAAAGAAAAACAAATTTTAATGAAACGTGCAGCAAAAGCTTTAATTACAAAAGTGAGTTTTTTAAACAAATCGTTCTCCGATGTCATGACAAAATTGAGAGCAATCATTTTTTATGAAATTAAAAAATTACGAATACTGTAAAATTTTTTACACTTGAAAAATTAGCATATTTCATTTTAAAAACATTTTAGGCAACAACTCGAAAAGCTATTCGAGCCCCTCCAGCAGTTATCAATAGTTCAACAACATAAGATTCAAGCATTGATGAAACTCATGGCAGTATTACTTCATCATCTTCTACCCCAACAATTATGGCTGGTGCCCCTTCAACCTCAACAACACTCCCCAGTTTCTCCAACAACCACAACAACCTCTTCATCTTCAAACGGACAGTCTTCACGCCTATCAACATCACAACACTCGATCACGCCACAACCCAAACCAGAAACTGATTCTGCAGTACACATAGTTTTCCGTCGAAGTTCACTTCTTTGATACACGAATTCCCTCCCACGATGCTCGAATGAACCCTCCTCCTTTTTAACTACTTCTACACCGATTAACAATACTAACCATGCTTCTTCCTTACCAGTGGAAATTCTTGCACTGAAAACACAAGATATTTAAATTATGCAAATTTATTTTTTACAGAACACATAAATAAGGAAAAATATAATTAAATATAAAGTTTAAATTAGAGAGATAGATTGAGAGATTTGATAATCAGAAGAAGAAAGATTGATTTGATTCAAAGATTTCGACGACGTTTCACTATAAAAAAAGAATCCCAGTATTATTAGGCTCTCTGAAATCAAAATTTCGATTACGAAAATAATCCGTTTTTAATTTCGGTAAATGCAGTTTTTTGATTTTCGGAATTTTGATTTCGAAGAGCCTAAACCCCAAAATTACAGTAATAAAAATAAAACTTACATCCATCTTCAGATTCACTTTCTTCATACATTAAAGCTTCATCATCATAAGAGGAAAGACGTTTAAAGCTTCGACTTCCAGGTGGACCACAAATTTTGATATTTGAGAGAATTTGTTGATGATCAGGTAAAGTTGGAGATGAAAGTGGACGAGGAACATTTGATAAAGAAAAACCAGGTTTTGGAGGAGATGGTGATGGAGGAAGTCTTGGAGCAGCAGCAGCAACAGAAGCAGCAGTGGTAGTAGAAGTATTATTTTCTTTATTTTCTTCAGTTGATGGTGAAAGGAAAACCCGTTGAAAGATACCTTCAATTAAATCAGTTCGCTTTGAATATGGTGTAACTGAGGAAGAAGCAGGTGGATTTTCATCATCCACAAAATCCATTAAATATACTGAATCAATAGAACTTGATGAAGTATTATTATTAGTATTATTTGTTGAAGGTTGATCAAAGTCAAGAGCCATTACACGATCCATACCATTGTAAGATGTATAGCGGCCATCAGCAGCAGCAGCAGAAGATGAAGCATTAATTTGAATTGGACGAGAATGAGATGACTATAAAAGATTATACGGTATACGGTCTATTATACTGAATAATGTTAAAGAAACTTACTGGTGAAAAATAGCTATTATAACGTGCTGGAACAGATGACATTTGAGATGATGGAGAATGATTTGATGCAGTTGAAAGTTGCATAGTTGTTGGTAAATAAAAATTATTTGGACGATTATTAATAATAATTACAGTTGTTTTTGAAAAGAATTGTTGAACCGGTTGAAAATGATAAAAATTTGGTTGAGGAGGATAATAAACTGGATCCTGTTGGTCTAAAAATATGAAAGAATATTAGTTGGGTATATGGTAATAAAATAAAAACATACAAAATGATGGCATATTTGAGGCACGCAAAGACATGGATTCAAAATCATTGAATTGAGGATGATGATGAAAAGGTAAAGCTCCAACAACAGGATACATTTTCAAAGACGATGATGAGAAGAGAGAGAGAGAAGAAGAAGGAATTTGACAACCTTTTTGAGAAATAAAACTTTCACTAAAATGAGAGAAAAATGCTTTTATAGGAAAGGAAGTATTGCAAAAGTGGCGGGTTGAAAATGCGGAATTGCATTAATTTAAAAATTTGCATATTTTAATTCAACTGAACGTTTAAAAAAACAATACTTTATTTAAAAAAGCTAAAACAAAAACACATTATACTCATTGGAATTTTTGATGATTCAATATAATTTGCTTAATTGGTTTAGATTATTTAATTAATTAAAAAAGACCCATTTATGAATTTGTGCACTTGGACCTTTCGCAATCTTTCTTGCAACAAGGTAACTTCTTGTTCTTTAACATTTTTATTTACCATAATTAATTCTTTTACTTTATCATTAGATCCATATAATTCACCTTCAGCTCGACTTTCAGTATCCTTTATGTGTGATCATCCAATTTAGCTTTTTCATCATCATTCATTAAATCTTTGGCATTATTCAACGTTCCACCATTTGATCGAGTTGCATTACAAACATTTCAAAGACAAAAAAGAAAATCTGCAATTTGGCATTTCAATGAAAATAAATCCTAACGAAGTTGTTAAGCTTTTATCTTTTCCAGCTTATTTTAATTTTCAAAAAAATCACACTTTTAAAGAATTTCTTTCCGAATTTCTAACAAATGTCCGGTATCTTTTGTAATTTTGTGAATTTATCCAACAATTGCAGATTGTAACTGTGTTCGCACACACCGATTTCTATTAATAAAATGTTCCTTCTGTTCACTTTGAACTGCACAACCAAATTATAAGAGAAAGATCTGATTTAGCTCATGTGCAGATACTTCTGAAAACATTTGCATATTCATTGAAAATGTTCCACAATTTTGTTGGAACCTGTTGAGCAAGAGGAAGGATCATAATAATCGCACATCTCATTTTTAACACAAAGAATGAAAAAAACACATGTAAGACATTTCAATTTTAAATGATCCTTAATACCTAGGAAAAACCATGGTTTAAAGAATTTATAACAAAAGAAAATACCAAATCTTTCAACTTTATTTTTATTCTGAAAAACGACACAATTGGCTTAGCCTTTGAGGAACACTAAGAAGATGAAAAATCAAAAGAAGAAGAATGAATGATATTATACAGGGTGTCCCAAAATAAGATCCGATTTTGATTTGGCTGGCAAATTTGCAAAAATAGAGATTATCAAAAACCGTTTGCGAAGTTGTGTTCAGAATCGGATGAGGTTTTGTTTAGCAAAATTCTTTTTATGATTTTGTGATATGCAAATTTGTACGCTTATTAAGAGCGATAGTAATGACGAAAAACGATTATAAAATGTTGTGGTTACTATCAATGTGAGAGTAAAAATAAAAAACGGTTTTCAAAAGTTTGAAGTTACTCTCGCTCTTTATAAGCGTACAAATTTGCATATCACTGAATCATAAAAAATTTTTGCCAAACAAACCCTCATCCGATTCTGAACACAATTGCGCAAATGGTTTTTGATTAGCACTAATTTTAAAAATTTGCCAACCAAATCAAAATCGGATCTTATTTTGGGACCCCTGTACTTATTTGATCAAAAACCAGATCCATTAAATGCAAGAAGAAGGAAAAAATGATTCAATTTCAAAACAAAAATCAGTTTAAAAAGAAAAGCAATAAAAATTTTGGATGTTTGAACAAAAAACACAAGCATTTTAAAAAGTACAGTAACTTTTAAAATTGAAGTCTGCGAAAATGTGTTACTCTCACATTTGTCATAGTGAAGGGGAACACTGGGTTATTAAAATGTGACTATTTTAATAAAAACATTTAAACAATTAGTTGTATCATTTTTGTGATAATTAAAAATTACCATTTTTCTCTTTAAAATGATTAAAAAATGAATGTTCGAACTGCAATTTTTGTGTTTTAAGTTTAATAAACCAAAATAAATTTTTCAGATGAGTGCTATCGAAGGCATAAATCATGACCATATTTTGTATACAGTAAACTTTGAAAATATTCTAGTCGAATTCCAACAAATTTAACTTACATTCCATGTGCTGGTGTTGTTGTGGATTCTGGGGTTCTTAATGGCCATCAAGGACAACTTTCACAACTTGACGTTGTTGAATCAATTGCCAAATTACGGTAGTTTTTTTAACGTTTTTGTGTTTAATTTTTAATGCGGTAAATTTAAGTGGTCGAGGTCCAGATTTGCTAATGATGGCAATTGGTGGAAATGATGTCGGATATTCAGATATCCTGAATCGATTATTTCTTTGTAACAGTAAAATTCCATTCAATGCTGTAGATATGAGATTATTTTATCTTTCACATGAGCTTGAAAGATTGGGTGAAAGATTGAATGCTTTATAAAAGCGAATCAAGGTTATTAATTTTTTTTTGCATTTGTTCAACAACTTACAGTATTCCCTTAAAGTTGTGATTTCACATTATTTTGATATTAGTCGGAATGAAAAAGGCTTTTTGGATTCAAATTGTTCAGGTTCACATCAAATTAGTACAGGGTGTCCCAATATAAGTTCACGTTTTGATTTATCCAGCAAATTTTTAGTTTTAAAGATATTCAAAAACTGCTGCGCAGTTGTGTTCAAAATCGGATAAGGTTTTGTTCGATATAAATTTTTTATCAATTCGTGATATGCAAATTAGTATGCTTATTAAGAGCAATAGTAACAATTAAAAAAGAAAACAAAATGTTTTGGTTACTATCAATGTGAGAGTAACAATAAAAACGGTTTTTAAAAGTTTGAAGTTACTGTCGCTCTTTATAAGCGTTCAAATTTGCATATCACAGAATCATGAAAAAAATTTGTCAAACAAAACCTTATCCGTTTCTGAACACAACTGCGCAAACAGTTTTTGATCATATTGTTTTTTAAAAATTTGGCAACCAAATGAAAACGGGAACTTATTTTAGGACACCCTGTATATCAAATTTAAAATGAGCTGATTGACAAATTTTACTAGAAATTCGAATTTCTAGAAAGGGGAAGTAATAAGATTGAAAATTAACCAAATTTTAAATGCAGGTGTTATTAATCAGTGATGTTTTAATTTGTTAAATAATTAAAACGCGTTCTGGCTGAAATTCTGAAAGGCTTGGCACAGCAAAAAATGAATCTTTTTCACGGCACAATGCCGGATTTTCGATTTTTTTGGGTCCCAACGCTAAAAAAAATTTGGTGATCTTTTATTTGAGAATAGAAAACTTCGTCGAGAAGTTAGAGATCATTCTTACAAAAGATTGGATCTAAAAAGGCATTTAGAAGCCATGAAAGAATTTTCAACTCCCGATGAATCTTTTAATGATTCCATGCAATTCCCAATCGATGTCCATAATCGATCTGCAAAAATAGCCTTTCTTAAGTTCTTCAAGAAACTCGTCGACAACTTTCTGCTGTTCAAAAAGATTTAAGCATCAAAAGAGAAGATGAATTATTTCAAAAACGTATTCGAGAGCTTGAACAAATTGTTACAACAAAAGATGAATCTGTGTTGACCCTGTAAGAAGAAAAGAAACGCATTGAAACACAACTAGAAAAAACAAAACAGAAACAAAAAGAAACTCGACATGAGGTGGTTTAATTGAAAAATGAATATGTAAATATGGAAAATGCTTTAACTGCTGCTGAACGATCAAAGAAGACTTTGAAAGCTGAAAGAAATTCTTTAAAAGTGTGATATTTTTGAAAATTAAAAAAAGCAGTGCAATGACAAAAACGATAGTAATTGAAATTTGCAAAAACAAATTCCTTCAATTACTATACTTTTGTCATACCAGCTACAGAAATAAATAATTTCAATATTTTTAGGGAACATAAAGAAGATCATATCAATATTTATGAATATGCATATTTGGAAAATGCTTTAGCTGCTGCTGACCGATGAAAGAAAACTTCGGTAGCTGAAAGATATTCCTTAAAATTGAGATAAATTTCGGAAGCTGAAGATAAATGAAGCTAACTGCTTTTTTGTAAAACTTACGGCTATACTTTTTTATCTTCTTTAAACGAAAACTATTAACCTCGAAAAATAATTTCGTGGCTTCTTGTCTTTTGTCAAATTACCGTAGATCCAATCTTTTGTAAGAATGATCTCAAACTTCTCGACGAAGTTTTCTATTCTCAAATAAAAGATCACCAATTCGATCACGCTCTTTTTAAATTTGATCATTTGCTGCCTTTAGGGCTTATTGCGAATCATTTTTAAATTTGTGTTCCATTTTGGAAAAAACTTCAAACGAAATTCAATTCGAATCCGTCTAGAACTTCAAAACCAACCTGAAGAAGAAGATATTTATAGCCTTTGTGTGCTTGAAAGATGCATTGATGTTCCATCAGCTATAATTCGAAATGGAAGTATCCGGCACACTCGATCAGTATCAAATGCAACGTCTTTGATTTCTGTTATGACAACAAGAAATACTCGATTACAGTATCCTTTATCCAAACAAGCTTCAACAAAATCGGGAGCGTCTTTGGCGAAACCACCCACGCCATATCCGGGAAGAGTTATGGTAAGTTGCAAATCTTATATTATGAATGAAATAGGATAATCTCTAATCAATATAATTTCTAGACCCTAACTTTATCAGCTGATTTCCGATCCCCATGATACTTCAACCCCGAGCTTCTTTTTTTCTTAATCTAAAATTTATAGGTATTAATTTTTTATTAACATTTTAACTAACATTTCATAATTATAATATTTTTTATTAACGTTTAAACTAACATTTCATAACTAAAATAATTATTACTGCCAAAATCATTTAAAAAAAACGTGGTCTTTTTTTAAAATATTACTATAAATCCCGCGTCCAGTTTTAAAAAATCATTACCGTTGGTTTTTATTGATTGATTGATTCTTTTTTATTGTATTAAAAAATTATTATGTCAGTAAATTTAATTTTTAAATAAATGACACATTTAACAACAATATTTAAAATATATTTTTAAACAAAATATTTAATTTGTGCATTTAAAAAAAGGGGCCCAGCAATGCCGAGAGATTCCAAGGTACTTTTTTTCAAGTTTATGAATAATTTTTGATTTTAACCATTAAAAGTTTCTGCCCTTTTACCGCCCCGACAAAATATTCCCTTCCAGTATGACAAAGTGATAGTAATAGTTTCTCTTGCAAACGCTTTTTTATTGTTACTATCATTTCAAGTTTACCGTAATAAAAAAATTCTTTTTTTAAAACGCACTCTGGCTGAAAAAAAGAGTGCTCCAAGTAAACCTTGGCACAGCAAAAAATGAATCCTTTTGAAACTTTACCCATGTTTTCAGCTATGCTTAACAAGCCCAGATCCAAAGTCTTTTTGTTCAAAAGTGCCGTTTTGGCACTTTTTTGTGCCGTTGAAGTTCAAAACGGCATTTTCAGATCTCCGGTGCCATTGAAGATATGTTGCTAATTTTCTTTGGTATAGGGGTAATCGAGGTCGCTGAATCCGAATTTCGCATTTTCAAGACTCGATTTTAGCGTTGGGACCCAAAAAAATCGAAAATCCGGCATTGTGCCGTGAAAAAGATTCATTTTTTGCTGTGCCAAGCCTTTCAGAATTTCAGCCAGAACGCGTTTTAATTATTTAACAAATTAAAACATCACTGATTAATAACACCTGCATTTAAAATTTGGTTAATTTTCAATCTTATTACTTCCCCTTTCTAGAAATTCGAATTTCTAGTAAAATTTGTCAATCAGCTCATTTTAAATTTGATATACAGGGTGTCCTAAAATAAGTTCCCGTTTTCATTTGGTTGCCAAATTTTTAAAAAACAATATGATCAAAAACTGTTTGCGCAGTTGTGTTCAGAAACGGATAAGGTTTTGTTTGACAAATTTTTTTCATGATTCTGTGATATGCAAATTTGAACGCTTATAAAGAGCGACAGTAACTTCAAACTTTTAAAAACCGTTTTTATTGTTACTCTCACATTGATAGTAACCAAAACATTTTGTTTTCTTTTTTAATTGTTACTATTGCTCTTAATAAGCATACTAATTTGCATATCACGAATTGATAAAAAATTTATATCGAACAAAACCTTATCCGATTTTGAACACAACTGCGCAGCAGTTTTTGAATATCTTTAAAACTAAAAATTTGCTGGATAAATCAAAACGTGAACTTATATTGGGACACCCTGTACTAATTTGATGTGAACCTGAACAATTTGAATCCAAAAAGCCTTTTTCATTCCGACTAATATCAAAATAATGTGAAATCACAACTTTAAGGGAATACTGTAAGTTGTTGAACAAATGCAAAAAAAAATTAATAACCTTGATTCGCTTTTATAAAGCATTCAATCTTTCACCCAATCTTTCAAGCTCATGTGAAAGATAAAATAATCTCATATCTACAGCATTGAATGGAATTTTACTGTTACAAAGAAATAATCGATTCAGGATATCTGAATATCCGACATCATTTCCACCAATTGCCATCATTAGCAAATCTGGACCTCGACCACTTAAATTTACCGCATTAAAAATTAAACACAAAAACGTTAAAAAAACTACCGTAATTTGGCAATTGATTCAACAACGTCAAGTTGTGAAAGTTGTCCTTGATGGCCATTAAGAACCCCAGAATCCACAACAACACCAGCACATGGAATGTAAGTTAAATTTGTTGGAATTCGACTAGAATATTTTCAAAGTTTACTGTATACAAAATATGGTCATGATTTATGCCTTCGATAGCACTCATCTGAAAAATTTATTTTGGTTTATTAAACTTAAAACACAAAAATTGCAGTTCGAACATTCATTTTTTAATCATTTTAAAGAGAAAAATGGTAATTTTTAATTATCACAAAAATGATACAACTAATTGTTTAAATGTTTTTATTAAAATAGTCACATTTTAATAACCCAGTGTTCCCCTTCACTATGACAAATGTGAGAGTAACACATTTTCGCAGACTTCAATTTTAAAAGTTACTGTACTTTTTAAAATGCTTGTGTTTTTTGTTCAAACATCCAAAATTTTTATTGCTTTTCTTTTTAAACTGATTTTTGTTTTGAAATTGAATCATTTTTTCCTTCTTCTTGCATTTAATGGATCTGGTTTTTGATCAAATAAGTACAGGGGTCCCAAAATAAGATCCGATTTTGATTTGGTTGGCAAATTTTTAAAATTAGTGCTAATCAAAAACCATTTGCGCAATTGTGTTCAGAATCGGATGAGGGTTTGTTTGGCAAAAATTTTTTATGATTCAGTGATATGCAAATTTGTACGCTTATAAAGAGCGAGAGTAACTTCAAACTTTTGAAAACCGTTTTTTATTTTTACTCTCACATTGATAGTAACCACAACATTTTATAATCGTTTTTCGTCATTACTATCGCTCTTAATAAGCGTACAAATTTGCATATCACAAAATCATAAAAAGAATTTTGCTAAACAAAACCTCATCCGATTCTGAACACAACTTCGCAAACGGTTTTTGATAATCTCTATTTTTGCAAATTTGCCAGCCAAATCAAAATCGGATCTTATTTTGGGACACCCTGTATAATATCATTCATTCTTCTTCTTTTGATTTTTCATCTTCTTAGTGTTCCTCAAAGGCTAAGCCAATTGTGTCGTTTTTCAGAATAAAAATAAAGTTGAAAGATTTGGTATTTTCTTTTGTTATAAATTCTTTAAACCATGGTTTTTCCTAGGTATTAAGGATCATTTAAAATTGAAATGTCTTACATGTGTTTTTTTCATTCTTTGTGTTAAAAATGAGATGTGCGATTATTATGATCCTTCCTCTTGCTCAACAGGTTCCAACAAAATTGTGGAACATTTTCAATGAATATGCAAATTTTTTCAGAAGTATCTGCACATGAGCTAAATCAGATCTTTCTCTTATAATTTGGTTGTGCAGTTCAAAGTGAACAGAAGGAACATTTTATTAATAGAAATCGGTGTGTGCGAACACAGTTACAATCTGCAATTGTTGGATAAATTCACAAAATTACAAAAGATACCGGACATTTGTTAGAAATTCGGAAAGAAATTCTTTAAAAGTGTGATTTTTTTGAAAATTAAAATAAGCTGGAAAAGATAAAAGCTTAACAACTTCGTTAGGATTTATTTTCATTGAAATGCCAAATTGCAGATTTTCTTTTTTGTCTTTGAAATGTTTGTAATGCAACTCGATCAAATGGTGGAACGTTGAATAATGCCAAAGATTTAATGAATGATGATGAAAAAGCTAAATTGGATGATCACACATAAAGGATACTGAAAGTCGAGCTGAAGGTGAATTATATGGATCTAATGATAAAGTAAAAGAATTAATTATGGTAAATAAAAATGTTAAAGAACAAGAAGTTACCTTGTTGCAAGAAAGATTGCGAAAGGTCCAAGTGCACAAATTCATAAATGGGTCTTTTTTAATTAATTAAATAATCTAAACCAATTAAGCAAATTATATTGAATCATCAAAAATTCCAATGAGTATAATGTGTTTTTGTTTTAGCTTTTTTAAATAAAGTATTGTTTTTTTAAACGTTCAGTTGAATTAAAATATGCAAATTTTTAAATTAATGCAATTCCGCATTTTCAACCCGCCACTTTTGCAATACTTCCTTTCCTATAAAAGCATTTTTCTCTCATTTTAGTGAAAGTTTTATTTCTCAAAAAGGTTGTCAAATTCCTTCTTCTTCTCTCTCTCTCTTCTCATCATCGTCTTTGAAAATGTATCCTGTTGTTGGAGCTTTACCTTTTCATCATCATCCTCAATTCAATGATTTTGAATCCATGTCTTTGCGTGCCTCAAATATGCCATCATTTTGTATGTTTTTATTTTATTACCATATACCCAACTAATATTCTTTCATATTTTTAGACCAACAGGATCCAGTTTATTATCCTCCTCAACCAAATTTTTATCATTTTCAACCGGTTCAACAATTCTTTTCAAAAACAACTGTAATTATTATTAATAATCGTCCAAATAATTTTTATTTACCAACAACTATGCAACTTTCAACTGCATCAAATCATTCTCCATCATCTCAAATGTCATCTGTTCCAGCACGTTATAATAGCTATTTTTCACCAGTAAGTTTCTTTAACATTATTCAGTATAATAGACCGTATACCGTATAATCTTTTATAGTCATCTCATTCTCGTCCAATTCAAATTAATGCTTCATCTTCTGCTGCTGCTGCTGATGGCCGCTATACATCTTACAATGGTATGGATCGTGTAATGGCTCTTGACTTTGATCAACCTTCAACAAATAATACTAATAATAATACTTCATCAAGTTCTATTGATTCAGTATATTTAATGGATTTTGTGGATGATGAAAATCCACCTGCTTCTTCCTCAGTTACACCATATTCAAAGCGAACTGATTTAATTGAAGGTATCTTTCAACGGGTTTTCCTTTCACCATCAACTGAAGAAAATAAAGAAAATAATACTTCTACTACCACTGCTGCTTCTGTTGCTGCTGCTGCTCCAAGACTTCCTCCATCACCATCTCCTCCAAAACCTGGTTTTTCTTTATCAAATGTTCCTCGTCCACTTTCATCTCCAACTTTACCTGCTCATCAACAAATTCTCTCAAATATCAAAATTTGTGGTCCACCTGGAAGTCGAAGCTTTAAACGTCTTTCCTCTTATGATGATGAAGCTTTAATGTATGAAGAAAGTGAATCTGAAGATGGATGTAAGTTTTATTTTTATTACTGTAATTTTGGGGTTTAGGCTCTTCGAAATCAAAATTCCGAAAATCAAAAAACTGCATTTACCGAAATTAAAAACGGATTATTTTCGTAATCGAAATTTCGATTTCAGAGAGCCTAATAATACTGGGATTCTTTATCATAAAGACTTTATGAGTTTTTTTTTAGTGAAACGTCGTCGAAATCTTTGAATCAAATCAATCTTTCTTCATTTGATTATCAAATCTCTCAATCTGTCTCTCTAATTTAAACTTTATATTTAATTATATTTTTCCTTATTTATGTGTTCTGTAAAAAATAAATTTGCATAATTTAAATATCTTGTGTTTTCAGTGCAAGAATTTCCACTCCCAATAAAAAATTAATAGAAACATTTTTTTTCGTATATACTGTAGCTTTTATTATCCGCAGAGTGTTCCTCAATGATATGACAAAATTGAGAGTAATCATTTTTTTCAAAATTGAAAAGTTGTGATTACTTCACTTTTTAAAAACGTGTCTTCAATCAAATTACAAAAGTATTAAAAACGGATTCTGAAAATCAGTAAAATTCTTAAAGAAATTTGCATAATTTCTAAAATTAAAATGACAGTAACCTCAGAAATCGATATTTACAAAACTTCATTACTCTCGCATTTGCCATAACAGAAAGGCATATTTGGTTATAAAAAAAGTATCTTACCCAAATCCAAAACAAAAAACAATAAAGCATCGAAAATGATTACAACACTTTCACGGTACATGAATATGAGAAACTTATTTTTGCCCCGCAGGATTATCAAAAAATATTTTCCAAAAAAGATGGGTATTTTTTTCGTTTTCAAATTTTTATTCTTCCCGACATCATCAAGCTTAAAAATCAACACATCCATTCTTGAAATCACTTCTTTGGGTTTTTTGATTCGCCCAAATACGAGCTTTTACAAACGTTTTAATGGATTATTTTTGTAGCGGGCTGGTATGACAAAATTATAGTAATCAACAAAATTTAAATTTGCAAATTTCGATTACTCTCATGTTTGTCAAAACACTGAAAAAACTTATCATATCCAAAAAAAGATGGGTATTAATAAGTGAAAAGGCAAAAATGTTCCATCTCTCGGACATATTTCTGTAAAAAGAAAGTTGAGAAATTTTAGAATTTAATTGTTCGTTTTCGACTTCACGTTTTCGGAGCCCAAGAATTTGTTCTTAAAGATGTTCATTTTTTTTTTTTTTTTTTTTTTTTTTTATCACGTCTAAGCGATGCCACTCACTTTCCGTGCGGTAATGCCATAATACAGTTGGATATGTTTACCCTGGGGTCCCTCCAGTAGCCATTTTTAATGTCTTTGGTTTGACATAATATATCCCTTGGTAACCCGGTAGGACCGGGGACGGACGCGGGTAATCATTTTTAAATGTGACCACGGGCGTGACTCGAACCAGTGAGTAATATAATGTACTGATGAATCAACGCGCTGGACCACTCGACTACCCGGCCGTCAATTTTCTTCTGCCAAATCGGTTGCGGCATGCAACTGATATGTTTTTGCCGTTCAATTTTAAGTTTTGCAATTTCCTTTTCTCGATTTTGGGGGAAAAATATTACAGTGATTTTTGTTTAACAGAAATTATGTTTCGAAAAGTTTTTCGAGGTTACTAGTTTTCGTTTAAAGAAGATAAAAAAGTATAGCCGTAAGTTTTACAAAAAAGCAGTTAGCTTCATTTATCTTCAGCTTCCGAAGTTTATCTCAATTTTAAGGAATATCTTTCAGCTTCCAAGGTCTTCTTTGATCGTTCAGCAGCTAAAGCATTACATCATCAAGCTAAATACTCAACGCATCCGTTCTTGAAATTTTCGGTTTTTTTACTTCGCTCACCGTAAACATCTCTAATTAATGATGGAGTTGAGACTCCATATTTTGCCCATAAACTCGTCTAGTATAAGGTATAATTGTGGCAAAAAATTAGCTGCAGAATCCTCAACCTGTGGGTTTACCAAAGTTACTGTAATACAGTAATCCACAATGCTGTGAATTTTTTCAAGATGAAATTACGATATTTATGTAATTTTTTTTGCAGTTATTTTCTCTTTTCTTACTTTTGTGCAAAGTCCTAAAAATATCTGATTTACTGACCTTGTTTCCTGGATATATAGGTTTTCGAACATGCTGAATCCGAATCTGACAGATTTGGAACGTTTTAGCTTCTATAAGTTGCATAATATGCAAATTAGGAGTTTGGGTTCACATTGTGGATTACTGTATTACAGTAACTTTGTGCCCCTGGTAAACCCACAGGTTGAGGATTCTGCAGATAATTTTTTGTCACAATTATACCTTATACTAGACGAGTTTATGGGCAAAATATAGAGTCTCAACTCCATCATTAATTGGAGATGTTTACGGTTAAATATCATGATTTATTCCAAAAATGGCATTTATGCCATAAATGAATTTGTTCCACCCAAAAGTAAAAAATTTGACCTATACAGTTTTGTTCAGCATAAAACTGGCAACAAACCATAAAATAAACAATTCCAGCCCAGACATTTTGATAAATTTTCATATAACTCGGCATACTTCAATTTGATGGCGATCTGCCGAAAAGTGATTCAAAACTTGTAAATTTAATAATTTCGGATAGCCCTGAAAACACGTTCCGATGCCAAAAACAAAATTTTTAAAAATTTGCATTAAAGCCCTCAGGGCATTGAAAAGAAAACGAACTTCGAATATGGTGGTTTCTGAACAATATTAATCTATCCTCGAATTTTTCATCCTTCTTTCAAATCGACTGTGAAATTTTTTCCGTCTTGTTCGCAGTTGAAAAAATCAGTTATAATCGCTCAAAAAAACAAAAATTGGTTACAAAAGTCATCATTTTTCTTTCTTTCATCTTTTGTCCGTCTTTGTTTTGCAAAAAAATTACTGTATTTATTGCAAGATTTCATTCATTTATAAAACAATTTGCAACAAAAAAGCAGCACTATTTTTTACATTGTGCATAAAAAATAAAAAGGATTTTTTGAAAAGGGATGATTTTCAGTATTTTGTTAAAAATGAGAAAGCTGAATCACAAAAACAAAAATAATATCAAATTATAATTATTAATCAAGGTTCATTTGACATAAACAGAGACATTGGCAGAATGGAGCACGTATCCCGACCAAAAACATAAAAAATTCATTGATCTTTTATTGCCATTGGAAAAAGATCAGCGGCGTGACCCTTTGAATTGCTTTTTATTTTTTTTGCAAATGCAGTTTGTTTTCTTACAACAATGAAGAAAGAAAGTCATGGGCTGGACCCAAACTTTAGGTTCCGGCTCGCCCCAGGCTCTTGTCTATCCTTAAGTCCGAGTCCTGTCCGCTGCCATGCTTTTTTCCTTATATTTAATTTTGTATTTCATAAAAATGCTTTGATCTTTTCATAGTTTTTTGACCCTTGACCTTTTGAAAGAAAATGCTAGTTTTTTTTGTTTATGAAATTTTTCAAAAAAGATGAATTTTTAACTCAGATTTTCTGACGGGCCGGAAACGTTTTTTTCTTGTTTATAAAATTTACAAAAAAGAGAATGCTTTTTAGACTGGGGTTTTTTCACACAGTTAGTCTACCGAAAAAAGCGTTTCTTCGAAGGAAGGAAAAGGGCATATTTTTATGAATGATTGTTGTTTACTAATTTCAAACCTCGAAGAACATTGAAAGCATACTTATATCCAAAAAGACCCTTTTAAAGAAGTTCAAAAACAACGAAATCGAATTCTACTTAAACATAAGTACAAAAACTTTATGTCATAAATAAATGCAAATCACAAAACGTCAAAAACAAAAGTAATTTATCATCAATGAATTCACACATATTATTTTTGTAATTGCAACTTTTTTAATATTTGTCATATTTTTCGTTCTTCAAATCACTAACTGGATTTGATTGAAGATCGCCCACCAATTAGTTTAAGATACAGTAATGTAAATGAAAAAAAAAGTTTAGACTTTAGGGCCGAAACATCATGTATTTTTAATGTCGAATAATAGCAACTAATTGTTTTAAAAAATTTCAACCCGAAAAATGCTTTGATCTTTTGATAGTTTTTTGACCATTGACTTTTTAAAAGCAAATGCTAGTTTCTTTTCTTGTTTATGAAATTCACAAAAAAAGAACCCTTTTTTTAACCAGAGATTTTCAGATCGTTATCTCTAAAAAGAAAGGAAAAAATGCCTGTTTTGGTGATTAATTGTTTACGAATTGCAATCTATTTTTTAACTGCTTCAAAAATCTACGGGACTGTGAAATGTCTGAAAATGTTCCTTCCTCCCTGACCGCAACAAACAAGCTTGATGATTCAAGCAGTTCATATTATTTTTCTTTGAAAATGGAAGAAGATGGTTTTTATGTTCATGAAAGAAGAACAAGTATAAATAGTGAAAGCTCAAAAGCAGAAACATTTCATACCTCCATTATAAATCAAATGGAACAAATTGAAGAAAATCAAAGTAGTAGCGGGATGCATGAAGATGATAATGATAATGTAAGTTTTTGTCCTTCTTTAAATATTATTTGATATTATGCTATTATTATGCATTTAGTGCATTCAAAATGCCAATGATGAAAATTCTGATACTGGTCAAAATGCCGAAGATATGCATGTAGCTCCTACAATATATTCTCAGCAGTAAGTTTTATGGACATCTATGCTAACATGTTAATTGCTTTAGAGCAGTTCAAAAATATTCAAATGTGAATGAAGACGAAAATGAAATGAAACGTTTAAGAGAATTGGAAATTGTGGCCTATGAAGTTGGTACGAGAGAAGAATATTTCTGTAAAATGTTGAATATGATGATTCGGGTAAGTCTTTTATAACACATTGTCACAACTTGGGTGAATTTTAATAAGATAGCATTGACATTTTTATTACCATCCTCAAAAATTTCGGCGTTTTTCTCTCGAAAATATGCACTTCTTTTAATTTATTTATCAAAATCAGATATTAATAGAAAGTCATGTCCCCCCCCCCCTTCAAGTTGCGGCACTGCTATAACAGTATATCGCTATATTATTGTATACAATTTTAGGATTATCCTGAATATCTTAAAACCTGTGCACTCAAAGGAAGCAAATATGGTACACAGTTCAATATGGTCCTTAATGAAATTAAACAAGAACTTGAACCAGTTTTGAAAATCCATGAAAAGCTTCTGAAAGAATTTTCTCTTATTTGTCAGTCATGGGATTCTCGGAGCCCAAATTTGGCACCTGTTATGTTGAAGCATGTTGATTTTCTTCAATTATGTGGTACTTTTCTTTCCAAGAAGGAAAGATTGTGCAATGAATTTAAATTGGCTACAGCTGCAGATTCTGAATTTGCTCATGCAACTCATCAGTTTGAAATTAATATCTTGAATCATCCCGATGTTCACAGTAATAGTCAATTTGAGCATATGACATACAAGCCTGTTGAAAATGCTGTTAGAAATTCTGGTGTATGCTTTTATCAACATTTGGATATGATCCATCAGAACTTGCTCCGTTATAAATTGTTTATGAAAAGATATCAGGATTCTCTGGATCAATCATCTGTTGAAGAAATTGCTGCAACAAAAAGTGTTCTTGTCAAACTTGATAAAATTGGGGAATTGATGAATGCAAAAATTGATGAACCTAAAGGCAATGCTTTTCTTGTTAAGATTTATGAAAAGTTTGAATCTTCCAACTTTAATGTTCTGTTGCCTGGTCGAAATTTCATCAAAGAAGATATACTTTTGCGGCAATCAAGAAGAGACTTGATTCAACGGCAATTCGTTTTAGTAAGGCCTTATATTTTTTTTAAACTTTTATCTTATCTAATCATTTTCAGTTTTCTGACTTTTTAATTATTTGTCATTTGGATTATTCCCATCTTTGGAAAATTGATTTGCGCAGGATGTTAATCAAAGTTGAAGATGGCGTTGAACGTGACAAATGGTTTATACTGTACTCCAACAAGAAATCCACTGCAATAATGTGCTCGTCAACAAATGAAAGAGATTCCTGGGTACAAAAAATTGTTAATGCCCAAAATCAACTTCGATCAATGAAACGAATATTTGAACCAATTGAAGAAAAATCTGAATCACCTGGATTCTCTGCTTTATGGGTTGCTGATGATGAAGCTACAAAATGTATGATCGTCGATTGTGCAAAGCCATTCAATTATTTGTTAAATCGAAGGCATCATTGTCGAAAATGCGGATATGTAATTTGCAAGAGTTGCAGTGGTTTTGCATTATTACTCAAAGGTGATTATAAATCTTCAAGAGTGTGTCCTCCATGCTATGATGAGCTTTTTGAATTATGTATGTTTTTTTAAAACAAATCTTAGAATACTATAAAAGAAATTTTCTAGTGCATAATGGAAAAATGCCAGAAAATATTGAAGATGTAAATGATAATCGAATTCGATTCTCAAATGGCAAGGAAAAATCTATCAAAAAATTATTTAAACCACCTCCCTCTGGCAAAAAAATTCGTGGAGAAGATTACAGCAATAAAGAAAAGTATATTGCTGCTGGTACAATTTACACAAAGTTTGTTTTTTACTTGGAAATCATTTGAATAAGTTTTTATTTAATTTAGAAGCGGAACTCGATATGCTCGTTTAACAAGTGACTGTGATTTTTTAATTTATGCTGCTCGTTATGTAAGCTTTTGTTTCTTTCTTTTTAACATATTTACTGATATATTTAAATTTTTTAGGATCCACTACCTGCTGAACAATTTTATGTTCAAGGGTTTTCATATGCAATTGAAAGAACAAAAGATGACCGTGTACAGTTTAAATTGAGCCAACAAACTGGACGTAAAAATACTGTAATCGAATTTTATGTTGATAACAAGTTTGAAACTATGTAAGTTTTTTTCCCTCCATGTTTACTGTATTTAACGTATCCTTTTTTAGCTGGACAGGTGCATTAAATGAATTGGAGTGCACTCCGAAGTGAATATTTTCTTATTTTTCGTAATTTTTTTGTATCATATATATTTTTTTTAAAAACTCTAACCACTTTCAATAAACTTCATAATCATTGCCTTCTGCTTTCTTCTTATTTTAACTCTGTGATCTCTCTTTTTCAGGTTTTATGATTTTTTATAAAAATGTTTATGTTAATCTTATCTTTTTTATTGTCATTCTAACACTTTTAAACGGGTATCAAAATAAATTTCTCAGTTAAGTTATTAACAAAATTTCACTTGTCACTTTTTTCTAATCTAAATTATGTTTTTGCATCAAATTGTCTATACTTTTAACTACTATTTCCTTTTTAAACTTTTTTGTTTTAAATATGTTCTATTCCAAATTAATATTAATTTTTTCAAATTTTCCTTCCAATTTAGAAAATTTGTGATTGAAAATGCGCTTAGCCGGCCCGGTTAAGGCCTAATTTTCTGTCCGTAGAAAATTGTTCAATTCATTTATGTTTTTATGTTATTTTTGTTTATTTTTTCTTTTGCAATAAAAATTAATAAATTAATGTATGAATTCAATTGATACAAGTTTAGAGATCGATTATCAATGACAGCATATCCATACGATAATATTAAAAATTTAAGCAAGGTTACAAATTTTCAAATAAATTCACGTTGCTTCTGGCAGTTTATGCTCAAGAAAATGAATTAAATATTTATCGTGCTTTAACGTGTGTTTTAAAGAATGGTTTTGGGCTGCTTTTATTTGCTCGAATCGCTCATTTCTTTCATGCTTGTCGTAGCGAAGGAAAAATTCTTTATGCCCAATGAAAAAAAGAATATTTTTGCTGAATTAATTTATTTAAATTTGTCAGAAACCATTATTTAATTATAGTTTTTTATATTATTTAATAGTATCCGCCGTATCCATATCCACCGTAACCTCTGCGATTTCCTCCCCGATTTCCACCACGATTTCCATATCCGTAGCCACCATAGTAGCCACCATATCCGTAACCATTACGATTATTACGGTAGCCACCTCCAGCGCCTCCACCGGTTCCGCCTCCAGTGCCACCACCTCCAGTTCCGCCGCCACCGCCTCCTGTGCCACCACCACCACCGCCGCCTCCGGTGCCTCCTCCGCCTCCACCAGTTCCACCACCTCCAGTTCCACCGCCGCCATTTCCATAACCGTAGCATCCGCAATCTTCTCTAAAAGCATATTTTTTTGTAATTAATTATCAATGACCATAAAATTGTTTTACCCATGAACAAGTGCATGATTGAAAGGTTTTCCTGCGGCGGTAGAATTCACAGGTGTATCACGTTTTTGACGGATTGATTTTTGAATAATACGTGAAAGAGGATGTCGTTGAATTTTCGCAAAAGCAACGGCCAATACGACCGTAAGCCCCAGAAGTAATATAAAAGAAAACCGCATATTTCTTCTTCCAAAAATGGATAGAAGGAAGTTTTGATAATCGAAGTTTTTCCATCACCTTTTATAATGTCTCATTATTTGTTTGCATAACTTCAAATATGCTTTAAACTTTATTTACTTTTTACAGAAAAAAATTAATTTCTGCTCAATATTTAAATTAAAATTAAAATTCATCGACCCTGTTTTAATTATCTGATCTGCTGAACAAACGAAGAAAAATCGTTGATTTTGATCAACGTCAAAAATTTTTATTTTTTGAAATGCCGAAATAAAATTCAAAAGAATTGAAGAAGGAATGAGTAAATTAAAATCAATTTAATGTCAGACATAAAACTTTTTTGCATTTTTTTTTCAGTTTATATTTCAAATAAAAAAATCACTAAAAACCTTCAAAAGCATTTTTTTTGCCACATTGACGCTATTTAAACGCCTCCACGAAAATTCATCGCAAAAAAGAGAAAGATATTGTCTATCTACCTTTTGCTAAAAAGCAATAATATTTTTCTTTCATTTGTTCGTTGGTCGTTTTTTTCTTTCTTTTTTTTCTGTAACTAACGAACTAGCTAACCTTGCATTTAAGATATTCTTGGCTTTCCCAGAAATTTTTTAGAGAGAGAAAAAAAAACAACGACGCACTGTTTGATACTCACAAAAATATAAAATATCTGTGGTTAAAAGCGTCAAAAATTCTTTATCTTTTTCTTCTTCTTCTTCAACCTTTGTGGATAATTCCCTGGCACCTCATTCATTTTTTTAGTCCCTCTTTTTCGCTCCTATGGCGCTCCACCCCCAATCCAGAGGGATTGCAGCTGATACTTTATGTTTCACCCCCTTGCAAGAAACAAGCAGCAACTGTTTTTCAGTGATCAGTCAAAATAAATGAAAAGAAAGAAAAAAAAGACTTGTTAAATGAGAGGTTATACCTTTTTAACCTTTTAGTTATTCTTTTTTTAAATAACTGATTCATTTGTCTGAAATGTTTATCTTGTTTTTAATGATTTTTTCAAAAAAAAGAATTTTTTAGGGAGAAAACACTTTTTTTGAAATATGGCCCCACCAAGCATTTACGGAGATCCAAAAATTTCACATGATGAAAGTTCAGGATCTGTATTTTTGGAGACTCTTGTAACTGGTGCTGATCCATCCAAGACAAAATGGTTTTATAAGGATAATGAAATTGCTGAAAGTGGCACATATACTTTTTCAAACTCAGATGAAGGTGGAAACCGTAAAAAATTTATTTGCGAAATCAAAGTTAGTTTGTTTACTTTTAACAACATAGCCACTTAACTTTTTCTCTCATTTTTTTTATTTTTCAAGAACTTTGACAAGGCCCTTGCCGGAGAATACAAAGCAAAATTCTTTAGTGCAGATGGAGAAAATCATGCCTCTTTTACCGTACAATCTGGAAGTGAGTAGTAGTTTTTGACACATTTTTGCTTTCAAAGCCCCAACAAAACACATAGTTTAAAGTCAAACATTTTAACCACTTTTTTGCAGATGCCCCAGAATTTTATGAGAAGCCAAAGATTGTTCAACGAGACGGAGGAAACATTATTTGCATTAAAGTTCGGGCAAAGTCACATCTTGAAATGAAGGCAGAATGGTTCAAAGTATGTTAATATAATAATAATATAAAAAATATTATATTTGAGTAGTAGTAAAGCAGAATACATATATATTTTCTTCTTCTTTTTAAGGATGACAAGCCTGTCAAATCTTCTGACCGTGTCAAAACTCTTACCAAGCCTGATGACAAAGATAAAGAAGGAACTCAATTTTTATTAGAGATTACATCACCCCAAAAAGATGATGAAGCAAAATACAAATGTATTGTTAAAAATGATGAAGGCTCAAACCAGCAATCCCTTAATCTTGTCTTTGATTAATTTCTTTATTTCTTCTACTTACTTCTTATAGAAGCAAATTTTTATTGGTCTTAAAATATATGTATGGAAATGTTTTTAAATGTTTATAAACTTTGCTATCTCTCACTTTTTTTGGGTAATACAACATGGCACATCAACAGCATACTTTTCCATGAAATGTGTATATCATAGTAATAGAAAATATTTTAGTTTAAACTACTACAAGATTAATCGTTTCCTTATAAATTTTGATGCACAGAAGAAAAAACGCGTTTAAAGCTTTTTTCTTCAATAAAGCAGAAACATTTTTTTTGTTAAAATAAATGTTACACAGACAATAAAAAAAGTTTGGAAGAAAGAAAATGGAAAAAAAGCAAAATGCAAGCAACAGTTAAAACTTCTTTTTTTCTTGCACCGTATTTTAATTTTATTTAAAAAAGCGCTTCGCAGAAAATTTGGATGTTGGCATTTTTTCACTTCGTTTCTATCTTTTTTTTTCGTTGTTTCTCGTAGCTACCGAAAAAACGTTTTTGCATTTCAATTTTCCTTGGCAAGGCATTGTGCTTTGTTCTACAAATCTTTATACACATTCAAAAAAAAGTTATAAAATTTTTAAAATGTCATCAACGTAATGCTGCATTTGTATTGTACAATATTATGGTGGTATACTTCAAATAATTGAAATTTTATGAAATAAATTATACCTAAAAAAGTACAATTTTTATATAAAAAATACTCTTCTGACGACGATAACGTTTCAATATTTTGGAGTGAATGCTGCCCTTTTTTTCAACAAAATGACATTCATGATTTTCTTTTTATATTCCTTTTTAGAACGTCAGATTGTTTCTACAAATTAGACCATTATATTTCTTATTTAAAAAACTAAATTTTATCAGTTTATTTTTGCTAATAATGCAAACGCCCAGCTTTTAAACATTGAATGTTTCATTTGTTGAATTTAAGGATAACAAATTTGGATAATTAATTTAAAAATCTAACAGATCTAACAGAGCTTTAATGAAATTATCATATTTCATGGGATTTTTAGTTCTTCCAAAAAATATTTTTTATTGTTCCTTGTCCCTGGTTTAAAAATTTGTAACAGCTGGTTTTTACTAAAAAAATTATTCAAATTTTTTACGTACATTTAATCATCACACCTGCTAGCCTCCTTCTTCTGCTGTTAACTAAATATCTCCACGTGCCTTTTTAATATTAGTTTTTCTCTCTATTTATTTTTCTGTCATTACAGAATTTTATGTTCACTTAATATGGACCTTTTTTCTGTGGGATTTTCATTATTTCGATCTCAAGTTTCTTCATTTTTCTGAACAAAAAAAGCGTTTAAGGCTTCCTATTTCCTGTTCATTTTAAGCAAAAAAAATTGTTTAAAGCTTCATGTTTTTTGGGGATAATATTTGTTCAAGTTTTTAAGTATAAAGTAATTTGCAGCTTTTTTTGAAAGAATTCTGCAAAATTTTAGGCGCATTCAACGTTAAAATAGCCATTTTCGCTCCGTCTGAGCTCAAATCATTTTCAGTGTTTTAAAAAAAATTGCATGATTCTTTTGTCTTTTATTCTTATAACTTTTTTCTTCTTCTTCATCTTCTATCTCTTTTTCACAATTCCCTTATTGGCAATGGATTTTTTCTTCTTCGTTGTTTTATTTCTTGCGACTTCAGAAACCTTCGAAAATAAACTCTCTGGTGTGCTTTCAACCGATATATAACAGGCGTATATATATATTTTGTAGTTGCGCCAAACTAACTGAATGCAGCAGCATCAAATTGGACAATTGACAAAACTGAAGAAGAAGTTGGGAATGCAAAATTATAGAGTAGGTCATATCAAAGGCACCCTAGGGTATTTTATGGAATTTCTTTTTGTCTTCTTCTTTTTCTTCTAAAAAAGATTGAGAAGTAGTGAAAGAATTGTTTCTGACACATCAAAAAATTGGAACGGGTAAACTGACTGGTATGCTGACAGCCAAAGCTAAAATCTATTACATCCTTTCGCAGTCAGTTTTTTGTTTTTGGAAACAAAAAAAACTTCTTCAAATTTTTAAAAAAAGCGTAAATTTTAGATTTTTTTGTTTCAAAGTTCAGAAGTTGATCTTAGAAAACTTAAAAGCATGTTTGTAGTGTCATTTTTGGAATAATAAAAAATTTATTTACAAATATTTTTTGTAACAGATTCCAAAAATTTTCTTCTTGCTTCCATTTCGCGCATCATTGCACCTTTTTTTCCTGATAATTTAGAGCAACTTTCACGCTTTTATTCTGTTTTCTTGAGTTTTTTTTGTTTGTTGTTGAATAAGTTTAGTTCTTTTTTGTTTGTAAAAAGCGTAAATGGGCTTATGAAGCTCAGCTCAGCAGGTTTTCCTTATTCCTTTTGACGTTTTCTAAATTATCCCTGTAAAAGTGAGGTAAAAATGAGAGAGAGGGAAAAAAAGAAGAAGAAAAATTGTTTTTCAGAATTTCCTTTTGTTTAGCAGTTTCTTTTGAAGTTTTTGAATGGAATAAATTTTGCGGTAAATCCCATAAAATTGGTTACTTGTCAGTCAAACATCCATTCCATTGCTCTCTCATTTTCTTTCTTCCTCTTTCTTCTTTTTCTCCGTTTTGGTATCATCCACACAAAAAAAAGTCTGAAGAATCAAAAAAGAAAGGCGCATATTATGTTTGAGATGATTTTAATGTGTTTTTCAAGAACCCACCCCAGCAACAACAACAACCCAAAAAGATAATAGCATATTTATTTTCTCCACGCCTTCAGAATATATGACATTACATTGAAGAGAATACTTGTTAATCTTTATTTTCAAGTACATACATATTTATGTATTTTCAAGATTGCGTCTAGCTTATTTATATTAAACACATTTTATATGAATATATTTTTTTTTGTTATTGCAGTGCCTTAAAAAGAAACCAGGTTTCTAAAGCCAATAAACAACAATTTTTCCATTTCTTTTAAAAAGTTTAACAAGAGTATGTTTTTTTTCCTTCTACTTCTTCAAAAAAGGGGTCTATGGTGGGGGACATTTCTTTTGCATAGAATATTTTATAAATAAATCACATTTTAAAAAGTATTTTTTCGTCTTAAAATGCTGTAAATTAATAGATTCATTAATATCGAGAGAGAAAAATTTTGTGATAAAAAATTCAGCTGCTTTTCCTCCCTCTTTCTCTCTACCAAATTTCTCTCCATTTTTTTATTTAAAAAAATACAAACTCTTGACTTCCATATAAATATGTTTTTTTTGCTTTTAAACGGTTTTTCCTCTCTTCAAATTATTTGGCTTATTACATGACAATATTTTTTCTTTTCCATCTACGTTTTTTTTCTTCAAAAATATTGTTTAAAAAATGTTTTAGTGTAAAATAGGTTAAAACTTCTTCAACTCCAAATTGCTATCTCCTATGCATTGCAAAGACTTCATAGTCATGGCATTGCTCTTGTCTATCTTCTCCTTCTCCTTCTTCTTCTTCCTTATTCTTTTTTAAAAGCTTCTTTTATTTTTATGCCTTGAACAAGTAAGTCTCACCATCGAAGCATGTATTATAATTGAGAAACGCGTGGCAAGTAACCTAATTTTTGCCTATCTTTTTTAGGGATAAGCATACTACTTTCTTTTTTCTCCTTTGCGATTCCATTTTTTACGGGTCTTTAACTTTCTTTCTCTTTTCCGACTTTCTTCTTAAATAAGTTTTTCAGATGGTATATATTAAAAAAGGGTTGATCTACAGTATGATGATTGGTATGTGAAAGAAAGGATCAATCAACATTCTTGTTTCGAATTGAAATTTAAAAAAATGGTTACTTTAAAACCATCAAATCAAATACAAAATAATGATGAACTTCGAATACATGATATTTTTGTTTTTGCGGGTTTAGAATTACTTGGAACACTTGCAGTTACCGGGAACATTTGTTTGATAACAGTTTTATTACGAAATAAATATTTGAATCGTGCAAGGTTTGAAAAGCTCTTTTTTGTGTAAAAACACAATCAAAAAAACAACAAATTCTTTTTAGTTTTATTTTAATGTTAAGTTTAGCATGTGCAGATGTACTACACGGAATTTGTACAACATGCTATTTTTATCCACCAATTGTTTTGAGGGAAAGTGTTCATGAATTTGTTGTTAGAATTTTTAATATAATTGATTGGACTGCTTGGAGTATTACTTTAACGTAAACCTTTTTTAAAATTTAATGATGAAAATAATAATTCAAATTTTTAGTCATATGAGTGCAATATGTTTAGATCGTTTAATTGCGATAATGCTTTATGGAAGGTATAATCAAATAATTACTGTAAAAAGGATGAGAGTTTATAGGTTTGTTTCATTTTCAAAAATTAATTAATTTACAATCAAATATTTTTGTAGTATTAGCTGTTGGACAATTTGCCTTGCAATTAATATTTTTTATTTTGCTATGAATTTTTGTTGTTTAATTCGACCACTTAGTAATTCACATTATTACACATTTGGTTATGATGAAGAAAAGAAAAGTATCGAACATCTTTTAGCCATATTATTATTTACAGTATTCCATTTACAGATAATCAAAGCTTTCTTGGAGATGCGAATGTTTACATGTACACTTATACTCCATTAGAAATTATAACTTTAGCAACTCTTACAATTAGTAATCCAATAACTTTGGTACAGTTATATCGTCGACATAAACGAAAAATTGCTCTTCGACAGTAAGGAAAATTAAAAAATAATTTTATTTATTCACTTTTTAAGAAATACATATACACACAACTTTCAACAAATATTTTAAATTTTGTCTTCTTTTTCTTATTATAATCTATATCTTCATTCTTTTAAGACATGCTTCATATCAATCGGTTCGTGATTCTTCTGTGAAAACACGATCCCAATGGCAAAGGTATTTAAAAATGCACAAAAAAATTAATAAATAAATGTTGCATTGAATGTAGTGTTTTTTAACCCTTCTATATTATTAAATTAATAGCTACCACTTTCCTTTTGTTTATAAATATATATATATATAGTAGTATTAAAGTTTAGTTAACTATCTATACAGGGTGTCTCAAGAAAAGATCCAGATTTGATTTGGCTGGCAAATTTTAAAAAATTAATATTTTGCAAAACGGTTTGCGCAGTTGTATTTAGAATCCTTTAAGAATTTTTTTGACAAAATTTTTTGGCATTCTGAAACATGCAAATTTGCACGCTTATTGAGAGCGATAGTAACGACGAAAAACGATTATAAAATGTTTTGGTTACTATCAATGTGAGAGTAAAAATTAAAAACAGGTTTCAAAAATTTGGAGTTACTATCGCTCTCAATAAGCGTGTAAAATTAGCATGTTTCAGAATGCCATAAAATTTTGTCAAAAAAATTCTTAATGGATTCTGAACAAAACTGCGCAAACCGTTTTGCAAAATATTAACTTTTAAAACTTTGGCAGCCAAATCAAATCTGGATCTTTTCTTGAGACACCCTGTATTTTGCAGTTTGCGTGTTGTATGCTTTTTTAACACATTCACTTACCAAAGAAAAATTTGAAAGGAAAAAAATAAAATCTGCCTGGCATCTTGTTAAAGCACCATTAATCACGTAAAACTATCCTCATTTCTTTTCTATCCTCCTCTTTTTTTGAAATAATTACAAGCGCTTTAAACTAAAAATAGTATAAATTAATAAATGCGTGATTTCACACATACACTTTCCCTCCAATTATTATTAGCTTTGATTTTTAACAGCTTTTTGCTCATATCTGTTATTTTTTTGTTTTTATTTTGAATTAAATTATTTTTTTGAAATAAAAACATGAAAAAATATTTCAGAGCAAGTACGATGCTTCTTGAAATGTCAATTAGAATGGGATCAAAGCAAGTAACAAATGACGTTCGAGAAATGGCTTCAAGGCGAGCCAATCGTCAACAACAAAGAATTTTGCTGCAGGTGCTTTTTTTTATTTTCAATTAATTTATTAGAATTTTTTAAGTAATGTTTTAAACCTTTTAGATATCTGTTGTTGCAGTAATTTTTTATTGTTATATGACAACATATTATACAGTATATTATATATTTAAAACTGAAAACAAATGGGTGATGCTTTTTAATAGCTTTTTTTATTCAACTACACACATGATTAATCCTGTGATATATTTTTCATTAAACAAGGAAATGCGATCTCAGCTTGTTCAAGCTTTAACAGATTTATTAGCATTTATTTGTTGCGCGCCACCAAAAGCTCGAAATGAATTTGGAAGTATTTTAAAGCCGTCAATGGAACGCAAGTCAGTCTTTGATGGACAATTTCGTCGTTTGTCAACGTTTGTTATCACGTTTTTTGGAATTGATCCTGTTAGTAGTGATGTCCAACAACCCCCAAATACTTCACTTAATTCATTTCGTGAAAGAGATTCTTCAATAACACCTTTTGGCACGACTGCTACCACTACTGCAACTGCAACAATCACAACATAATAATAAAAATAAAAATAAAAATGATACATTTGTTATTTGTGTATTTGTCAACACATATGTATATCATTTTATTTTTATTGCTTCTAAATAATTGCACAAATTTTTATGTATATTTTTCTTTATTCCCTATATTAGCACATGTGGTGTCCGTCTTCATCCTTCCCCCTTGTTTTTTACACACACAGATGTTTATTTTGTCCTTTTTCTTGTTTTTATCACTCACACTTTTGGTTATATTTGTTTGCACCTTTTTCAAAACATCTGCATTTTTTTATGTATTTATTCTTTAATTTAATTTAATTTTTTATCTAAAAACTAACTTCTTTAGAACGTCATGTAAAATGGAAAATAGTTATACGGAGACATCACCATTATTCAGCTATACCAATAATAATAAAAATTCAAATAATGGTGTCGCTGCAACGATAAATCGATTACAGAAAGAAAGTTTTGCAACTTCTTTAACTCAAATTGTTGATGCTGAACAAAAAGAAGGAGAAAATGTTGAAACAAAAATTTCTGAAGAAGTTGAAGAAATTGCAAATGCAACTGAAATTGATCCTGAAGAGATTGGAGATGCTCAAGAACAACGAAGAACATTGTTGGATGCTTTGATTAAAGCACTGACAAATTTTACAAGTCAATTCTCGGAAGAAGAAGATGCTGAAGTTGTTACGGCTGTTATAAAATCACATTTACGTCGATTTCATTCTTCAAGATCATATGAATGCTTGAGATCAGAATGTCACGAAAAGTAAATTTCACACTTTTTGGTTACTGTATTTTTAAACAAAATTTTTAGTACCATTCGTACATCTGCAACCTTACAAAATTTTGTCAGCGATGGCATTAACAAAGAACCCGAAATAACAGAATTAATGCCATTCTTGTCACCAGCGAGGTATTATTACATTTGCAACTGTATTTTTATTTTTAAACATTTCTCTTTTTTCAGTGCAATAAAATCCCCCGAAAGCTATCATACATCCTCTGAACAAGAAAGCTCAAACAGTGAAAGAATGAATGCCATAAAAAATTCTTATACATGGCAACAATGGTCAAGTTTAAAACGCAATGAATTAACTAAAAGTGAACAAACACGAGACAGTATTACAATGTTGCTTGCAGAAAATTCCGATGATGAAGATGTTATTTATCTTTAACATTTTTCTTATACAGGGTGTCTCAAGAAAAGATCCAGATTTGATTTGGCTGGCAAATTTTTCAAAATAAAGATATTCAAAAATTGTTTCCACAGTTGTGTTCAAAATCCTTTCAGAATTTTTTTAACAAAATTTTTCATGAATCTATGATATTTAAATTTTATACGCTTAAAAAGAGTGAGAGTAACTTCTAATTTTTGATTTTGATTTTTTATTGTTACTTTCGCATTGATAGTAACCACAACATTTCATTTTCGCTTTTAATTGTTACTCTCGCTCTTTATAAGCGTGCAAAATCTGTATATTTCAAATCGTTAAAAAAATTATGTCAAAAAAAATGTATATGTTTTTATTACGGGAATTTAAAAGTTTTTTATAAGCTTTTTTTCTAAGTTTTCTATTATTTATAATAAAAATAATTTATTGCAAAAAAGGAAGAAGAATTCTGCAAAAAATTGCGGCCAAATGTTTACCGTTTTGAAATCTTTAAAATATTTGTCATTTTAAAAAACATTGGAAGAAGCGGTTGAAATATTGTTGATATCAATATCATTGACTTTAAAGATTTCACCAAGGATATCACGGATTTGTGCGCGTTTTTCTGGTGAAATATGTTCCAAAACTTGTTTGGCAAGTTGTTGACGCTTTTCAGGCGTGTATAAAGTAAAGATTAATCGGCACATTTCTTGTTTTGCAACCCCAATATCATTTGATGTTGCTTTGACTTCAGCAATTTTTTGATCAACTTGAGCTTTATCTCCAACAATAAAATTCAAGGTAATATTCATTGCAAGTTCAATAAGTTTCGCAGTGTTTTCAGTGCTGCCTAAAATATTTGAAATTCGACTTGTAACATCAGCAATTTTATTAATTTGTGATGAATCCATGTATTTGTTTTGTTCCTTTTTAAGGAACTTTGCAATTTCTGTAAGGGATTGACCATTATAATACATGCCAGCGGCATCATCTTGCACCTTAAGAAAATCAAATTCTTCAAAAAAAGATTATTTTAAATGCAAGACATACTGAAACAAGTTGATCAGTTGTCAAGAAATCTCCATTAATTTGTTGCATCTTTTTGGCCATATTTTCTTGGCATCTTCGGCACACGCATTCATCAGACAAAACACTTGAAATGCCAAAAGCAACAACAACAAGGAAGACAGAAAGTCGCATGATGATTTACCTAAAAATGAAAAAAAAGTATTGTACGCCAAAACAGAGACAGAAAAAACTAAATAAAAGTAGAAAAGTAACAAACTTTACAATTTTGTCTACATTTATATATCATTATATTTGTACAAGATTAAAACAAAATTTTTTACACTGGTACTTAAATCTCGGATTAAGCTGTTGTTTTAATAATATCAAAAATGAATTGTGTGGTGTCTCTAATTTGATTTTTTTTTGTATTGTATTCTGAACATTTGCTTTTACCAATGTTTGTACGTTAACAATGGAAAAAACTGAACATCATTTAATGCTTTCATCTTTGTAAATTCAATTATTATTTATCGCCCCCTAAAATCTCAAAATAACATGAAACACAAACAGAAAAAAAGAGCTGTCGTTCAAAAAATCAAATGAAAAAGTCATCAGAGAGAAGTATACAAATGGTCAAGTCAAATGCATGATGTATTATGCCACCACAAAATTGATTTTTCTCCTTCTTTTTTTCTTTTCAATAACCATCATTATTTTTTAAAATTGATTTTTATTAAAATTGTCATCATCGCGCAACAGGACAATTAAAGTAGTCCAGGGAGAGTTTTTTTTATTCTTCTCATTTCAGTTTTTTTCTTCTTCTGTTTTCCTCTTTGAAAACAATGAAAATTTCAGTGTGTCTATTTCTTGTGAAAAAATATAACATTTTGACGATCTTCTTCTTCTTCAACATACTCATCATCATTGATGCCAGTGGTGATTGAATCAAAAAGGCTGTGAAAAAAAAACAGCAGCAGCAACATCAAAAAAAAGACAAGCTTGTGGGAAGAAAAAGAAAAAAAAGAGACAACGGCGTTCTGGCGCCTTTGAAAAAAAAAACCAAAATTCGCGCATTTTATCGAAATCTTTGTTGTGGAAGAAAAAAGCTTTGTAATAAAAAAACAAAAGTGATTCAGAAAAGTGTGAACCAAAAAAAACATTTCCTTTTGCTTTCATGTTAAACTTTTGTTCATATTTTTGATTTTATGGCACGAGATTTTTTTAGTTTTTTTTAAAAAAGATTTCAATGACCACCAAGGTTTTTTTGTGCAGTTTCATTCTTTTTTTTTCTGCGCAGCACTCATTTTGTTCAGGTTGGAGTTCATATTCATTGAGCAAATAAGGAAAAAAAGAATAATAATAACCACACAATGCCGATGAATGCGATCGTACATTGTTGTTTTTTTGTCTTCTGCCGTGATCTATTGTCTCTTCTTCTTTTTTTGCATTTTCGTATTACTCATTTAATTGATTTTATTAGCTTTTTTTATTGAAGTTTTTATTTTTTTGAAAAGAAAGATTTATGTATATTCCTTGTTTGTTTTAACACTAATTATCGTAAAAAAAGACTCTTTCGTATTCTTTTTTTAAAAAATTTAAAATTTATGATATTTGAGCTTCTGTTTTTTCTTCATCATAAGTTTTTTTTATGAAAGTTATACTTCTTCTTGTGTTAAAATGAGCGGTTTTGAACAAAACGCCCTGAAAAAGCAGTCATTGCGCAGAAGAAGAAGAATAAAAAGAAGGAGAAAGGAGACGAGCGACACGTTTGACTTTGACCCGATTTTAATATCCCCCCATTTTTTTGGTGGCGTCGTTTTTTGTATTAAAAAAAATCTTTCCGTCTTTTTTTAACGTATTTTTTTGTTCCTTCTCAATGCTATGCTTTCCCCGGCATTACAATTTTTTTTATTTCAAACATTATTATTATTATTTTGACTATTGACCGTTCACAAAAAAAGTTGCACCCTTTTTTTATTGTTATTCTTTAATTTTTTAAATACATTTATTTTTGCCCATTTCTTTCTCTCTCTTTTTTGCATGGTCGAAATCCTTCTCTTTTTTTCCTGTTAAGTCCATGATTTTCTTCTTTGACTTTTTGTTTTTAAAAAAGAGAAAAGTAGAAGAAGATGATGATGAAAAGAAAAATATATTTCCGTGTTTCTCATTCTTTTTGTCGCCTTATTTTTTCTACTTTGAAAGTTTGAAGCTTGAAAGTGAGTAAAAAAGATTCAATTATGCTCTCATCAAAACAATCGCAACTGACCTTTTTTTACGTGAAAGTTGTCCACCACATAACATCTTTTTTTATCCTTTTTTAAAAACAGGCAGGAGAATGGCAATGCCCTGGTGTTGCTCGCATGAATAAGCTTTAAGAAAAAAATATATGAAAGCCCAAATTTAGGGGAAAATTTTTGAGAAGAAAGAGCCGAACAAGTTTGCCTTTGGGCGTCAAAATCTGCTTTCGCCGAGATAGATGGATAAGTTTAACGTCTCAAAGCTTTTAAAAGCTTCAAATGATGAAGACAAAAACATTGAAATAGGGGCGACGGATGCGCCCCATAGTGCTTAAATGCCAGAGCATCTTCTTGTTTTCAAGCTGGGTCTGAGAAAGTCAAAAAAAATGAAAAAAATAAAAACTAAAACTCAAAAAAGCTATGTGGCATTGCTTTGTCCCCATTTAAAAAAAAAAGAGAGAAAAAGAAATCCGCAACTTTTGTGGATTCAACATGGGAATTCATTCCTAGTGAGACTTCATCGGCTTAAAAAGTGATATTCAGTTTTGACTTAAAATCCCAAAGGATTTTTACCACAAGGCATTTGGTATTGTAATTGCAAAATTGATATTACTTCTCATGGGATAAAAAAAATATATAAGAAGACGAAGAGGAATAACAAAAGGAAATTCAACCAGTGAAGTTGCGCGTCTAAACAAATTCTTCGACAATAGACTCTTTTCTCTCTTCTTCTCTCCTCTGGTGGGCGTAACATGAAAAATTTATGTTTAAACTTCTTCTCTTTTTTGAAGAAAAATGAATTTTTTTATTACCTCATTTTGTTTTTGTTTGTTGTTGATAAAACTTACAGTATTCGTGCCCTTGCTTATTTGATTAATTTCTTTGTTTATAAATTAGATTTTTTTAGTTAAGTTTAATATTTTGGTGTCCATAAGTGCCATCAACAATATTCGCATGCCCACATGTAATGCGAGCAATCAGCTCCAACGGGCTCAAGTCATCAATGGGTCCTGTGACAACTGCATCAACGATGGATCCGCGACGCCCTTATTGTAGAATAATGGATGATGCAGCAATTGTTCGAGCATCAACTTTACCAAATTCAATACGAAACGGTATTTCTTTACACCTATTTCTATCGCAGATCTTGTTCGATTTATTGTTTTTTTTATTAAACCCAAAAAAAGCCGACCAAAACATTTGTTTCTTTTTTTGTTGTCCATTTACGAAACAGCTTATCGCCCGTGAATTTTCACGTCAAAAAAAGCGTTAAACAAACGATTTTGGTCTTTTTTCGTTTTCTACAAAAAACGTTTCTTATTTTAACTGAACAATCAAAAAAAAGAAAAAAATAGTAATCCATAATCAAAATTCATCGAAAATTTTTGTCTTTCTTACAAATTTTTTGATTCTTCTATTTTTTTTAAATTTTCAAATTTAACAACATTATTATCTTTTTTTCTAGCCCTGTCACCTAACAATCAATCTGAAACAAATTCTGATAATCAGGGACTTGTTGAACGATGTGTTCATGTTTATAAAGAAAGTGATGGATATGGCTTAACAGTGACGGGTGAAAATCCAGTTTATGTAAATTATGTTAAACCTGATGGAGCTGCCTTTCATGCTGGTATACGTCAAGGTGATCGAATTCTAAAGGTCAATGGTATGCCTGTCACCCGTTCAAATCATCATGAAGTTGTTCGAATGATTTCTGGTTAATAATTTTCTTTTTTGAAAGCAAAAAACTCTAAAATATACATTTTTTAGATGGACAAAAGGTTGCATTGACCTTATTGAGTAAACCTTCAGAATATTCTGCAAGCGCTCTGTCTTCAAGTGGCCAAACAGCAATCGTTACCAATTGTGCCTACGATTATGAAGTATAGTTTTTTTTGAGAGAAAAAATAAAAGTTTTAAAAAAAAATTTGAAAAATCATGTCTTCAGATTCCAATGTCAAAAGATGAGATTCGTAGGCGTCAAATCGGAAAACTGAATGACATGCTTCGTTCTGAAAGAAACCACATTGAGGTTTGTCGCTATTTTTTGTGTTATATTTCTCCCGCCCTCATGTCTTATCTTTTCTCCCACCACCAACCATAACATGTTGCTGGACATATAACTAACTGCCTTATGTCTGCCAATTTTTTTTCTTTAGCTTTTCTTCTTTTCCTATCACAGATCTCAAAAAGGGTCATGGCCTTTCTTGTACTTGACATTATAGCTTCTTTTTAATATTTTTTTATTTTTTCATATAAAATCATATGTTTTGAGACTTTGAAATTTTATTGAAAATATATTACAAAATTTCTTTATAGAGCCTTCAAAGAAATTGCGGCCAAGAAGACCAAGCTGAAGCAGTTCGAATTGCTTTGGAACGGACACACGAGCTTGAACGCCGATTAAAAACAATACAAAAACAAGAGGTAAATTGGGAGCTTAAAATAATTACAAATTATATGCAAATTTAAATCCTTTTTTATTAATTTAACTTTTTTTCTCTTTTTGTTTACAAAAATTTGCAATGTAGCTTGTAATAAGAAGAAAATGGGGAGGGCTATTGGTCACTAAAATTCATTTATTAAATTTACATTGACCGAATACAATTTCTGGGATAACAACAACAATGCGTCTTCGAACGACAGAAAAAAATGAAAAGTAAAGTATTTTATATCTCCCGCTTTGTTTCTTTCTTCTGAATTCTTCTTTCTTCATGACATTCTTTCTTCTTCTTCTTCTCCCGACTTTTGCCTACATAATTAAGGGTGTCTTCTTCTATTTTATCTTTATTCTGTTGGTTTTTGGCAACAAAAACGACCACTGTTCAATCTTTGGTAGACGATGTTAGTCGTTTTTAAAAGAAAATGGCTGTCGTCGTTTCACATTTTTTTTTGGAAGCCGCACTGTTTGTTATCCGAGATTGTTAGAAGCTTTTCGTTTTACATCTTTTTTTCATTCAAATTTTAGAGCTTCTTCCTCTTTTTTTGGAGAAGTTTTTTTATCTTTCCAAATTTAAAGGAAAATTTTGTCGGAAGCAAATTTTTAAATTTATCTTTGCTTTTTTTAAGGAACACCAAAATCAAGCCACCGTGGAGCCTGTTAAGTCTTGGGTCGATTCCGGCGGGATGCACTACATCCAAGCCGGGGATGTAGACTCCATTGAAGATTACAGTGGTGAAGATGAAGCGGCAACTCCACAACAGCCAATTGGAATGGTAAAAATCTTAAATTTAAATGAGCCGGTTTTTATTGTCAAATTTTTAGAATTATGATCATGGCCCATTTCTTAGCTTAGAAGAACTTAAATCTCGTCCGGCACATTTGGCATCATTTATAAATTTTTTATTATCAAATTCTAATCCAAGCAGCCTCGTTAGTTTTCTTAATCCCCTCCATCAAGCAATACAGTATCTCTTTTTTCAGCTGTTTTACCTCATTACTGATGCCTATCAAAGTGCCACATGTTCAGTAAAAGAGCTTCGAAGATTTGCATATGAAATATTTTCAACATTTTTAATACCAAATGCTCCACTTGTTATGTCAAATATTTCACAATCACTTATTCAAACAATGGATAAAATTCTTAAAGTTACGGTAAATGCATCTGATCAAGATATGGATCAATTAAAAAAGATTTTTGTTCCTGCAAGAACTCGTGCCTTAGATGATATAAATGAATGTCTTGCTGATTTTCGTCAAAAGCGACAATATGGTTTGTGTTTTTTTAAAACAAAATTTTCTTTAATGATTTAAAAAATGAGCTGCCAGGGAGGACATATGTTAACAACATCTTTTTTTATGTTATTTGTTGTTTTTGTTGCTCGACTACCATACATTTCTTTAGATCGCCCAATATCTTTCTATCTTTCTTTTTTTGGGATTGACTAAAATAAAAAGCGCGAAATATAGCGACATTTTTGGTTGCCATCAAATTGATAAATTTTGTCAAGTAGTCCCAAGAGTCAGACAATGTTTAGCCTTTTTTTCATAGCTTGTTCAAGAAAAAGTCAAAATTTAACATTTTTTGAACAAAAATTTAAACAGCTCTATTGCATTGATTTTGTTTCTTGGATAAAGAAAGCCAAAAAACGGCAAGAAAAATATATATACGACGACGATAGTGAAAACAAATTGTTATGCGCTCCTTGGAGTCAAAGACACAGAATCCTTGTTGTGAAAGTCGTTGCTTCCGGCAAGCATTACCAACTTCCGCTTGCTTTATAAAGTTGAAAAAGGGAAAAAAAATAAGGAAAATAGAAACGCAGTTTTTTGTATGTCAAAAGTTAAAAGCGAAAAACAGTTGCATCATTAATATGCTGCCTCGAGAAAAAAAACAAAAATCTTTCTCTGAAAAGCCTTAATTGTATTGAGATGGATGCGGATTGCATGCCGTCAAAAGAATAAAAACACCCATTTCCAGGCTTTGATACAAACCAGTTAGACAGCATTTCAAAGGGTGATCACGCAATGGAGCATCGAGTGAGTGAACAAATGTTGATGAAAACATTAGAAACTTTATACAATTCAACTAATGGTGACCTCGATAATTGTGAAGCTCGTATTTTGGCACTTATCATGTCAGTTGCCACAATCATTAAGGTAAATATATTAATAATAAGAATAATATGATTATCGTTAAAACCAAGACATCAAGCTCTATTTTTTTAGATAGTTTATGGAATGAGACCAAATTTTAGTCCATGGGAGAAATTGCTTGAAAAGTGTCCAACATTTCTTACAAGTTCAAAAAGTAGTGTATTTAAAATGAAGCCGCCAATGATTAGTAAACGGGTAGTTCAAATTAAAGGCCATAGTTTTGTGCTTAATCCTGTTAATCTTATTGTACATTGTTATCAATGTCGTGAAGCAGTGTGGGGTGTAAATGCTCAAGCTTATTTTTGCCAAAGTAGGTTTTCTTCTTTCACACACACTTTTTTTTGTTTAGCAGCTGAATTTTTTGCATGTAAATTCATTTTCGTTGCTATTTTATTTAGATTGCGATGTAATTGTTCATAAGCAATGTGCGGCACATCTTTCGGATCATTGTTATCCAGCAACACAACAAAAAAATAAATCTTTGACGGCAAAAAACGTAAAAAAGCCTTTCACATCTTCATCTTCAAATTTATTTGGCGGTTCCGTATCAACCGCAACACAAAATCGTCACGAATCACCTTCAACATCCTCAACGATTGACAATCTTCGAACGGCTGGGGCATCACAACCAATGCTTTCAGGTGGTAATCTTGGGCATCTTGATCGTTCAACACCTGATCTTCGATCGATTCATCCGCCTCCAATTCCATCTTCAACTGTTCCACCAGCTCCTCAACAACTTCCATGGACAAATAATCCTTCCCCAAATCCGCCATCTTCATCATCTATAGTTGTTGTGGAAAATGCAAAATCAACATCATCTGATTCTGGGATTGGCACTGAGGTTAGTGATCGCCCTGTGTTGCGTTCTCAAAGTGTTCGAGCAAAGGTGTGTTGTGTGTCATTTATTTTCCTTTTTTATCAAATAAATCTATATATCTATCTGTTAACATAAATTTTTATTAGCACTATTATTATTAGTTTTTTTCTTTCTTTTAGACAGAGATTATTCGACAATCAAGTCGTGGAAAATCTGCTCCTACCGCCTGGAATGCAGCTGAACAACTCGGCCCTCCACCAGATGAAGCATACGAAGAACCAATAAATTTTCGTCGAAATGAGAATGATTTTGATGATCGGTCATTAGCAATGTTAAAAAGAATTGAACTCGCATCCGTCTCAGGAAGTTCTTCATTGTCACAAACATCCGTAACGGAAGAAGAAAGGCGGCGAATGATTGAAAAATTAGATGAAACGGTTTTGGCGGAAGGGGATAGCGATTTAGAAATTGAGACAGAAGTCCCCGCGTTAGAGTCATTGGTGAGCTGGGAAATAATTCGACATTTAAAGCCAAAGGAAAAGAAAAGGCAGGAAGTTGTAAACGGTAAATAATTTCGCATTTCAAATGATATTTAACAAAATCCCTCTTTTTAGAGTTATTTCATACTGAAAGAACACATGTCAGAAATCTTAAAATTATTTCACGTATATTTTATAAACCTTTATTGTTGAATGCTCAAATTGGAAGTGGTGAATTGATTAAACTAATTTTTGCAAATTTGGATGAAATTCTTGAAATTCATGTTGAAATGCGAAAAAAGATGAAAGAAGCACTTGATCGATGGAGACGTGATCCATCTTTAAATGGTCTATATGGGGATATTGGAGAACTTATGGAAGAGATATTTTCTGGTCCAAATGGTGAAAAAATGATTAAAGCAACATCGGTATTTTGTCAGCATCAACAGCATGCACTTGATCGACTTCGACAATGTTACGGTAGACCAAAAGATGATGCATTTGCTTCCTTCCTTAATGAAGCTGAAAGTAATCCATTATGCCGAAAATTGCAATTAAAAGATATGATACCAATGGAGATGCAACGTTTAGTAAAATACCCTATGCTTTTGGAAACCATTGCAAAATATACCAAAGATCCAAGTCCTGAACAAACTCAACTTCTCAATAGTGTTACATCAGCAAAAAAAATTTTGCAAGCTGTTAATGGTGCAAAAAGAAATGCCGAAAATTATCGAAGATTGGATGAGCTGCAAAGACGGCTGGATACTTCAAGCATCGATCGAAGTGATCAATTTGAAGCTTTCTTCCAAAATTTTGATTTTACAAAGTACTGTAGCTTTTTTGATATTAATTTTTGCAATCTTCCTTTTTTAGGCATAAACTAATTTATGAAGGACCCTTGACATGGAGGATAAGCAGAACAAAAATGGTTGATTTGCATGTCGTTTTGCTTGAAACTTTAATGGTTTTCTTGACAAAAGGTGATGGAAGTAAATTACAATTAAAAGTTCATGAAGCTGGTTTAACGCCGTTATTAAAGCTGCAACAAATGATTATCAAAGATAAAGCCAATGATAAACGGGCATTTAGTATTTTGAATAGAAAAGATTTTCGAATTTTTGAATTTGTTGCTGCAACTGCAACAGAACGAAAAACGTAAGCAACTTTCTAAACTTAAAAAAAAACTACAGGACTTTTTTAAAGATGGCATCGTTTGATTGAAATACAAGTACAAGAAATTGGACCCCAAAATGAAGATATGACCCCGGAGATACATTTTGATTCGCATTCATCAGGTTCAACTCCTCGACCACATTCTGCATTTGAAGATAAAAAAATTGAGCGAGTTCATGTTGTTACACATCCTCGCCTGGTAAGCGCAAATGAAATAACAATTCAACAGCCAACTGTATTTGAACATGCTCAACCAATTTTAACTCCAACAGAACGCCTAAGGCGGGATGATAAATTAATTGTTGATGCCCTCGTTGATAAACAAAAAATATTAGCTAGTTTTCTTGGAAATGAAAAAGTAAGTTTTAATTATAATTTGTTAAATTAGATTAAAAGGTTAAAAAAATTTAAAGGATATCAGTGAATTGGAAAAAATGGCCGACAGCCTTTCAACTTTGTCTGTAGGAGATTTAAAGCAGAAAACTTCAAAGGAATTGGCAATGTCTGCAATTGTTCAAGGAAATCGGTTACTCGATATTATAAACAAAGGCATGAGTGTTAAAAAAGAGAATGGCGAAAAAATTTCTTTAACTGAAAGTGATAGCGGTCTTCCCTCAGTTCCCTGCTATCAATTAACCACAATTTCTGCACATTTAATGAATCATTTAATGGCCTTGCTTCAAGTAATACAAGATCAACAATCTGAAATGTCTGGTATTAAACAACAATTATATCATTATAAGGTAAAATATTGTTGACTTTGTAACATTTTTATAATAACAATTTATTATTATAGGATCTTGCTGAAAATGGACCCGGTGATCGAACAGTTTCAGAAGAAACTCTTACAGAGCCACCATCTCAACCACCACCCTTGCCACCAAAAGGCTAGTCAAATTATTATTATTATAAATATTATTTTTTATTACTGTATTTGCCTTTCTTGTTTGTTTCCTCTTTTTTTCTCAAATTAACCCAGTGCAATTTTCTGCGATAAGGGTTTGAGTACTCTCTCACTTGAAATTATTATTTTTATTATTACTGTTTCATGTATATATTTTTTTGTCTTAAATCATTCACATTCTTCTTTGTTTTTTTTGTCTTTTCTTTTTTTATATTTATGCTGTAAATTTTAACTGGTGCTCAAAAAAAGTTATGGTGACTAGTTTCCGTTGATTAATAAATGCTGAAAAAATAAATGATGATGTTTGTTTTAAGCAAAACTGAATAATATTAATAAAAAAAATGGGAATGAACCAATATCTTATTTAAAAGGAAGTTTAAGCAAGCAAAAATTCTTTCTTTCTTACTTACTTTCTTTTAATTGGTGTCTGTAACAGAAACTATGATATATTTATAAAAATGGAGTGGAATTAATTGCTGCTAATAATGATGAATACATCATTGCAAATTGTTCAAGACAGAAAAGAAACTAAACTTTGTTAAAATTATTTCTACACCTTTTTTGAAAATTGAAAGAAATACATTTATCAAAAAAGAGAAGAAAGGAAAGGAAAAGTTGAAGACTTCCTCCTTTTTGAACACATTTAATATTACAAAACATATATATTATTATTTTTTAATAATTTCAAATATCTCATTTGATGTCGTCAAGGTCAACTAATTAATCTTTGTTCATGCTTATGAATAATTTTTGATTTTAACCATTAAAAGTTTCTACTTCATTACCACCCCGACAAAGTATTCTCTTCCTATATGACAAAGTGATAGTAATAGTTTTATTTGCAAACGCTTTTTTATTGTTACTATCATTTTAAGTTTACCATAATCAGCCTTGAAGAAGGTGTCAATTTATTTACGCTAAGACCGACTTTTGGTGCAAAGGGGGGAGTACGTGGATTTTGGCTAAATTTTTTTAAAAGTTTTAAAGTTTTTCATAGGGTGCACCACGTTAATTTTTCAATATAAGCATATAAACAATATTAACACAAGTTTGTTTACTGTAACTTGCAAGTAATATTCTGAACCATTGTAGTTTTTATGCTTATTAAAAGTGGAAATTACATCTATACCAATTAGTGTAATCCATAAGCATTTAGACATTCTTAAGATGTTTGAGACTATTTTTCTTTGAGTTTATGTAACTCTCGTCGAAAATGAAGTCTACACATTGCAGTTAATGTACATCACAACCGATTCTACATTTACTCGTAGTTTGAAACTGGATATATTTCATTGTCTTCAAAATGCATTCAAAAGTTTTACTCCAAATTTATATACAGGGTGTCCCAAAATAAGTTCCCGTTTTGATTTGTACAGCAAATTTTTAGTTTTAAAGATATTCAAAAACTGCTTGCACAGATGTGTTCAAAATCGGATAAGGTTTTGTTCGATATAAATTTTTTATCAATTCGTTATATGCAAATTAGTATGCTTATTAAGAGCAATAGTAACACTTAAAAAAGAAAACAAAATGTTTTGGTTACTATCAATGTGAGAGTAACAATAAAAACGGTTTTTAAAAGTTTGAAGTTACTGTCGCTCTTTATAAGCGTTCAAATTTGCATATCACTGAATCATAAAAAATTTTTGCCAAACAAAACCTCATCCGATTCTGAACACAACTTTTCAAACGATTTTTGATAATCTCTATTTTTGCAAATTTGCCAACCAAATCAAAATCGGATCTTATTTTGGGACACTCTGTATAATCTTATTTATGCTCCCTAAAAATATTGAAATTATTTATTTCTGTAGCTGGTATGACAAAAGTATAGTAATTGAAGGAATTTGTTTTTGCAAATTTCAATGTGATAAAGGCACATTTCATGCCTTCAACGAGACCTTCAAGAACAACTTGTAACTTTGAGTAGGAATAAAGAAAAATTTGACGGAAAGATTAAGGATCACTACAAGTCCATGAATTCTCGAAAAATTAACGAAAAACAAATTTTGATGAAACGTGCAGCAAAAGCTTTAATAAAAATGAGTTTTTGAAACAAAGTGTTCTCCAATGTTATGACAAAATTGATAGTAATCATTTTTAGTGAAATTAAAAAATTATGATAACTGTAGAAATTTTTTGCAACTAAAAAATTTGCAGATTTCGTTTAATAAAATTTCAGGCAACAACTCGAAAAGCTATTCGAACCCCTCCAGCAGTTATTAATGAATTTTTAGTTTTAAAGATATTCAAAAACTGCTTGTGCAGATGTGTTCAAAATCGGATAAGGTTTTGTTCGATATAAATTTTTTATCAATTCGTTATATGCAAATTAGTATGCTTATTAAGAGCAATAGTAACACTTAAAAAAGAAAACAAAATGTTTTGGTTACTATCAATGTGAGAGTAACAATAAAAACGGTTTTTAAAAGTTTGAAGTTACTGTCGCTCTTTATAAGCGTTCAAATTTGCATATCACAGAATCATGAAAAAAATTTGTCAAACAAAACCTTATCCGTTTCTGAACACAACTGCGCAAACAGTTTTTGATTATCTTGTTTTTTAAAAATTTGGCAACTAAATCAAAACGGGAACTTATTTTGGGACACCCTGTATAACTATCCTCACTTCAGAAAGTGATTTTTTTGCCTTCTTTTATACAGCATGTTACATTTTTTTTATATCTAGTCTAAATAAACCGAATGCAAAAAGTGTAGCGAATATCATAAACATTGTTGAAACTTTTAATTTACCAGCTTCTACTTATATTCACTGTGTCAATTGTTCACTGTTACTGCTTCTGGCACAAACGAACCAGAAGAAGCTCTTGTAAAAATTTATTGCAACACCAAATTTGCAAATTCCGGATATGTATACTTAATTATCAAATATTTGATTATATTTGAACTTTTTAACTGTTGGTGGCTTCTTAACAATTCAAAAGCAAGTTATAGAATTAGTAAACCAATTTATCGCGCATAACAAAAATAGGGTGAAAAGACAGGCATAATGTTGCAGAATACGTTTGAACACAAGGGAACATAATGCAGTATGTCCAGTATCAAACTGCAAGTTATATACAAATCAACTTAGATGATTGTTCAATGTGCTTGACTATCAATCCATTACACGTGGTCCATAATAAAAATTCAATTTGTATTAATTTCTTAACAAATTATCAAATCCCTGATTACTACTCCTGCATTTTTAATTTTGTTTATTATTAAATCATATTACTTCCCCTTTCTAGAATTTCTAATTTCTCGTAAAATTTGTCAATCAGCTAATTTTAAATTTAATATACTAATTTGATGTAAATAAAAACCATCGGCCTTAAATGTCTGAATCATTTCCACCAATTGTAATAATCGGCAAATCTGGACCTCAACCACTAAAACTTAACGCATTTAATTTAAAAAAGGTGAAATTTTTGAACACAAAACACAAGCATTTAAAAAAGTACAGTAACTTTTAAAATTGAAATCAGCAAAAATGTGTTACTCTCACATTTGTCATAGTGAAAGGGAACACTTTGTTATAAAAATGTAACTATTCTAAAACATTTAAAAATGCAGGGTGTCTCAAGAAAAGATCCAGATTTTTTTTGGTGGCAAATTTTAATAAATTAAGATATTCAAAAACTATTTGCACAGTTGTGTTCAGAATCCTTTCAGGGATGAGAAATACGGCCGACCAGCCGCGACCGTGAATTTTTGGAAAATTCTTTTTTTCACCATATAAAATTTAAAAACCGGGCGGCCGCAGGCCGGCCGGCCGAAAAATTAAGGCCGCAAGGCCGGCCGGTTTTTCGGCCGTATTTCTCATCCCTGAATCCTTTGAGAATTTTTTCGACACATTTTTTTAAGGATCTGAAATATGTTAATTTTACACGCTTATAGAGAACGAGAGTAACAGTTTAAAGCGAAAATGAAATGTTTTGATTACTATCATTGTGATAGTTGCAATAAAAAACAATTTTCGAAAATTAGAAGTTACTCTCACTCTTTTTAAGCGTATAAAATTTAAATATCACAGATTCATGAAAAATTTTGTCAAAAAAAATCTCAAAGGATTCTGAACCCAGCTGCGCTGTAAAATAATTGGGCTTTAGATGTCTAGTGATGGCCAATGTAGTATACAAAACAGGGTGCAAAATGATATACAGGGTGTCCCAAAATAAGATCCGATTTTGATTTGGCTGGCAAATTTGCAAAAATAGAGATGATCAAAAACCGTTTGCGAAGTTGTGTTCAGAATCGGATCACGTTGGAATCAAGCTGGTAGTCACGAATAGCGCTGCTTTAAAGTAAAATCCTGAGCTCAGATTAAAACTTTATGATTTGGTTTTTACATATTCTGAATCAGCAAAAAATTTGTGATCGAGTAATAGAGAGCTTTTTTAAAAACAGATTCCATAAAAAATACATTAGCCAAAAACAACCGAAAAACTGACTTTCCCATACAAACCTTTATCACATTTTTTTCAGCTTTAATCAAAGTCTTATGCTTCGTGTCTTATATATTTAGAATCAACAAAAGATGCTTAATCTTGTAATAAAGAGCTTTTTTAGATATTTAATTGCTCTAAAAAAGATATACCTCAATTTGTATATGAACACAATGCCAAGAGAACCATAAAACACTGCGATTGATTCCAACGTGCGGATGAGGTTTTGTTTAGCAAAATTCTTTTTATGATTCTGTGATATGCAAATTTGTACGCTTATTAAAGGAAGCGTGTCGGATAGAAGAAGATAATTTTTTTGTTAACCAGTGCTCTTAACACGACATCTCTCTACTAATTGAAAAAAATTTTTTTTTGGTAGAGAGCTTTCATCAATGTCGTGTTAAGAGGACTGGTTAACAAAAAAAATTATCTTCTTCTATCCGACACGCTTCCTTTAAGAGCGATAGTAATGACGAAAAACGATTATAAAATGTTGTGGTTACTATCAATGTGAGAGTAAAAATAAAAAACGGTTTTCAAAAGTTTGAAGTTACTCTCGCTCTTTATGAGCGTACAAATTTGCATATCCCATGCTGAATCATAAAAAATTTTTGCCAAACAAAACCTCATCCGATTCTGAACACAACTGCGCAAATGGTTTTTGATTAGCACTATTTTTAAAAATTTTCCAACCAAATCAAAATCGGATCTTATTTTGGGACACCCTGTATTTTATTGTGACCTCAAACTTTGGGTAATAAAACCGAAATTGAAAAGATAAAATATAAAAAGGTTCACGCGAAAGAAATAAAAGTAAAAATTAAACTACGCGATAAATTTAATAAAAAGAAATAAAAAGAATAATCTTTTTTAACCGACTAAACATTTAAAAGCTAAAGAAGAGAAATGCAAGAAAGATAAATCTAAGACTTTTAAATGTTGATAAAAATGTTTACAATAAAAAATTGAAGAAAAACATTTTTATACGAAGAAAAGAATCGAGATTTTTAAAAAATACGAAAATCACGACACGCGCACACCATTTTTGAATATCTTTATTTTTTAAAATTTGCCACCCAAAACAAATCTGGATCTTTTTTTGAGACACCCTGTATTTAAACAATTAGTTTTAATTAAAAATTACCATTTTTCTCTTTAAAATGATTAAAAAATTAATGTTCGATCTGCAATTTTTGTGTTTTAAGTTTAATAAACCAAAATAAATTTTTCAGATGAGTGCTATCGAAGGCATAAATCATGGCCATATTTTGTTTACAGTAAACTTTCAAAATTTTCTAGTCAGATTTCAACACATTTTACTTACATTCCATGTGCTGGTGCTAATCATTTTTTAAGAAATTAAAAAGTTATTATTACTGTACTTGTATCAACACTTTTTTAATAAAAATTAAAGAGCATTAATTAATTCAAATAAAATTCATTTTAAGCAAATAATTCAAGACATTCACCAGAAATTGCAAAACTTCAAGTGCAACTTCGTAATGCACAGCTTCAACAAGAACTTCATCGGGAAGATAATGTTGAACTTCGAATGATAAAGGCACATTTCATGTCCTTCAACGAGATCTTCATGAACAACTTGTAACTTTGAGAAGGAATAAAGAAAAACTTGAAGAAAAGATTATGGATCATTGTTGTTAAATGTGTCAATTATTTAAAAATTAAATTTACTGACATAATTATTTTTTAATACAATAAAAAAGAATCAATCAATCAATAAAAAGCAACGGTAATGATTTTTTAAAACTGGACGCAAGATTTAAAGTAATATTTTAAAAAAAGGCCACGTTTTTTTTAAATGATTTTGGCAGTAATAATTATTTTAATTATGAAATGTTAGTTAAAATGTTAATAAAAAATTAATACCTATAAATTTTAGATTAAGAAAAAAAGAAGGTCGGGGTTGAAGTATCATGGGGATCGGAAATCAGCTGATAAAGTTAGGGTCTAGAAATTTTATTGATTTGAGATTATCCTATTTCATTCATAATATAAGATTTGCAACTTAACATAACTCTTTCCGGATATGGCGTGGGTGGTTTCGCCAAAGACGCTTGTTGAAGCTTGTTTGGATAAAGGATACTGTAGTCGATTATTTGTTGTTGTTGTAACAGAAATCAAAGATATTGCATTTGATACTGATCGAGTGTGCCGGATACTTCCATTTCGAATTATAGGTGATGGAACATCAATGCATCTTTCAAGCACACAAAGGCTATAAATATCTTCTTCTTCAGGTTGGTTTTGAAGTTCTAGACGGATTCGAATTGAATTTCGTTTGAAGTTTTTTCCAAAATGGAACACAAATTTAAAAATGATTCGCAATAAGCCCTAAAGGCAGCAAATGATCAAATTTAAAAAGAGCGTGATCGAATTGGTGATCTTTTATTTGAGAATAGAAAACTTCGTCGAGAAGTTTGAGATCATTCTTACAAAATATTGGATCTAAAAAGGCATTTAGAATCCATGGAAGAATTTTCAACTCCCAATGAATCTTTTAATGAATCCCTGCAATTCCCAATCGATGTCCATAATCGATCTGCAAAAATAGCCTTTCTCAAGTTCTTCAAGAAACTCGTCGACAACTTTCTGCTGTTCAAAAAGATTTAAGCATCAGAAAAGAAGATGAATTACTTCAAAAACGTGTTCGAGAGCTTGAACAAGTTGTTACAACAAAAGATGAATCTGTGTTGACCCTGTAAGAAGAAAAGAAACGCATTGAAACACAACTAGAAAAAACAAAACAGAAACAAAAAGAAACTCGACATGAGGTGGTTTAATTGAAAAATGAATATGCAAATATGGAAAATGCTTAAGCTGCTGCTGAACGATCAAAGAAGACTTTGGAAGCTGAAAGAAATTCTTTAAAAGTGTGATTTTTTTGAAAATTAAAAAAGAAGCAGTGCAATGACAAAAACGATAGTAATTGAAATTTGCAAAAACAAATTCCTTCAATTACTATACTTTTGTCATACCAGCTACAGAAATAAATAATTTCAATATTTTTAGGGAGCATAAATAAGATTATACAGAGTGTCCCAAAATAAGATCCGATTTTGATTTGGTTGGCAAATTTGCAAAAATAGAGATTATCAAAAACCGTTTGAAAAGTTGTGTTCAGAATCGGATGAGGTTTTGTTTGGCAAAAATTTTTTATGATTCAGTGATATGCAAATTTGTACGCTTATAAAAAGCGAGAGTAACTTCAAACTTTTGAAAGCCGTTTTTTATTTTTACTCTCACATTGATATTAACCACAACATTTTATAATCGTTTTTATCGTTACTATCGCTTTCTGTAAGCGTACAAATTTGCATATCACAGAATCATAAAAAGAATTTTGCTAAACAAAACCTCATCCGATTCTGAACACAACTTTTCAAACGGTTTTTGATAATCTCTATTTTTAAAAATTTGCCAACCAAATCAAAATCGGATCTTATTTTGGGACACCCTGTATCAATATTTATGAATATGCAAATATGGAAAATGCTTTAGCTGCTGCTGAACGATCAAAGAAGACTTCGGAAGCTGAAAGATATTCCTTAAAATTGAGATAAACTTTGGCCACCCAACCCTTCGTTGCATTTACACTTCGTTGCACTTACAGTTCGTTGCCTTTACATATCGTTGCCCCTACACTTCGTTGCTATTACAGTTTTTTGAGTATATATGTTTTCCTATTAACGGTAACTAAATACTAATTAATAGAAGACCACAATGGTTTTAAACTTTAAAGATTGGTTTGAACAAATATTTAGTTTTTGTTTTGGTATTTCTTCGTGGGTGTCGCTTAACTCCCGTTGCAACGGCCGTTGAGGACTTTAAGAGCAAAGGTACGTACATTATCCATGAATTGACAACTTAAAGAAATTGTTTAAGCTCAAATAAGGTCACGACACCCTCATTAATTTTGGTTATGTTACTGTTTGAGCAAGAGCTTAAAATCTTGTATTGGAATCCAAGACCATTCTTGAGGAAACAATCTTGGATTTCCATCAAGAACTTAAAAACGTTCATGTTCTTTCGAGCGATTTGTCCATCAACTCCATCACATTTTGGACATCAACATACATTTATAAATTAAGTTCATTCTGTAACTATATAATTTTTTATTTTTTAAATCAAATAAGCAAAAGTATTATGGAAAAAGCCATCAGTATTATAGGACGTTTTTTGTAACAATCGAGAATTTCTTGGCACTAGGAAAAATTTTTTGTCTCAGAATCGGCTGAAAATGTGTTCCTAGGGTAATTTTGGTCCAGGAATTCAAATTTCGTCATAATATTTGACATTTTTCAGGTGGATTCTGAGATTCAGAATCTGTGACCCAGAATCTGGATTCTGAAGCTACCTTTTCAGAAAATTCCAAAAATGATACTATTCGAAAGCCCTGGACGTGTTTAGTCAGGAAAATACAAAAGTATTCATATTTGACCCTTATTATGGGTTTTATGCCCCTGAGAAGTTCAAAAATGGCCTAAAATTACGGTAATTGGGCTCCAAAATTCACTTTTACAGTTTACGCAACGGCCATTCATATTTTTTTATAAACTTTAACTGATTGGGCATCCAAAAATACCTTAATCTCCAAAATCGAAGGGGTACTGAAAAAATTTTCCTTGTGCTACTTTTGTCGACTTCAACAAAATTCAATATCTCCAACATCAATAAAAAATCAGAACTTTGGAAAATGACTATGAATTGCCTCCCGGGAACTTTTATGATGAAATATGATATATTAGTAGCATTTTTGGATAATTTCAGCCCACGGACATCAAGTATGTACATTTGGGACCAGCTTAAAATATCTGGTTTTTACCTAAATTAACACCAAAATACAAAAAATCGCAAAACTGATTTTTTGGTCTAAATTCTTTTTTCTTGTGGTTTATTAATGTAAAGTACATGTTTCTGCAATAGATAAACGCATAAACAACGATATTAGGACACTTGTGAATTTTTTAGGAATTTTTTAAAATACCTCATTTTTGGTCATTTTTCATGATTTTCGAATTTCATGAAAAGGGATTGTCCAGAAATCACGTGACAAAAAAAATGTGATTTTCAAACCCCCTCCCTCCCCTTGTGACCAAAGATCAAAGCCTTTTGCCGACAACATCAAAGCCGGGTGACCATTGGGCTCACCCCCTCCCTCCCCCCTCATGGTCACGTGATTTCTGGACAATCCCAAAATGTAAAATATGAAGTTTTTTGAGCGTTTACCATAAAATATATGCTAAATAAAAATTTTGAGATAAGTTTCAATACACTAACACCTATATTGTATATTTGGGATCAAATTTTATTTTAGCAATGTTATCACAATTTTTTAATTATCCCTAGAATCTGTGACCCAGAATCCAGATTCTGGGTCACAGATTCTGAATCTCAGAATGTCAAATATTATGACGAAATTTGAATTCCTGGACCAAAATTACCCTAGGAACACATTTTCAGCCGATTCTGAAACAAAAAATTTTTCCTAGTGCCAAATATCGCCAAAAATTCTCAAATGTTACAAAAAACGTCCTTTAAAATTTTACATGTACACCGTAAATAAATATCAGAATCGGATTCCCCATCATCGAGAACCCCTGTAGGCACAAAAAAAGAATTTCGAATTTCCTTTCTAGAATTTCGAATTTCTAGTAAAATTTGTCAATCAGTTAATTTTAAATTTGATATACAGGGTGTCCTAAAATAAGTTCCCGTTTTGATTTGGTTGCCAAATTTTTAAAAAACAAGATGATCAAAAACTGTTTGCGCAGTTGTGTTCAGAAACGGATAAGGTTTTGTTTGACAAATTTTTTTTATGATTCTGTGATATGCAAATTTGAACGCTTATAAAGAGCGACAGTAACTTCAAACTTTTAAAAACCGTTTTTATTGTTACTCTCACATTGATAGTAACCAAAACATTTTGTTTTCTTTTTTAGGTGTTACTATTTTAAGATTTATTGAATTATCTGACCAAGGAATATAAAGTCCCGATTCTGATAACAGAAAACGGATGCATGGATAATGGGTTAGCTAAAGCCGGCGTAGTTTCAAATCTTAAAACATCTCTGTCGTTTCAGGGATGAAGGCTTGACAGATGTCTCTCGAGTCCATTATCTCCGAGGACATTTAATGGCAATTGCTCAAGCGGTTATGATGGCGCAAAAGTTATTGGACATACAATTTGGTCATTGATGGATAACTTTGAATGGCTTGATGGATATACAACAAAATTCGGAGTTCATCAAGTAGATTTTAATGATCCTGAAAGAAAACGAACGCCAAAATCATCTGCTGGATTTTATACTGAAGTTGCATCATCTAAAAAGCTTACAGGTTTTGCAACGAATCAATGGCATTAAAAAATGAAGAGAAATAATTAATAGTCAAATTTTATGGCAAAATTACTAAAAATAATAAATAAATTTTTTAAACGAAAACACTGTAAAATTTACTTAAACATTCTATTAAATTAATAAAACTTGCTAAAATAAACTGCCCCCTTTAATAAATCTTAATTTTTCTACATTTTACTGGGACAAATTTGAAGGCCTTCGTTTCTTCTATTTTATGTGTCTTTGTTTCCACAGCACGTTCGCAAAAACGTGAAAGCGCAACAAATTTCTGCTAGCCATTCGGTCTTCTTAATATTTAAAGACATTCTGTTAATTTCTACAGTTAGTAAACATGTTAAACTAAAATATGAAAGAGGGATTTTTCGAAATTTTAAGTTGGAGCGATTTGCCATCCCGATGAAGCTGTTTTTTAGAAAAGGTTTAGCTTTTGGGCTTCATCGGGCTGGCAAATCGCTAAAACTTAAAATATCGCAAAATCCCTCTTTCATATTTTAGTTTAACATGTTTACTAACTGTAGCAATTAACAGAATGTCATAAAATATTAGAAAAACCGAATGGCTAGCAGAAATGTGAAAAATGCTACTCCGTCTCAAACTGTATAATAATAATGAAATTTCATCTTTGCGCGCTTTTAAATGCCAAAAAAAGAAAAAGAAAAAAAGTATGTATTATTTTCTTTTTGTTTTATTTTTTAAAAATCTTTATTAGTGTAATTTAAAAGTGACACTTTAACGTTAGTAAAAAAAGAAAGATATTTTCTTTAAACTTTAATTTTATAAAACAGAAATATTAAGTTTTAAAAAAATATAACTATCTTTTTGTTTTGAAACAGGATTTTTTGGCGATAACCAATGTTATTTTTGTCAATTCCCATATCCTTTTAGTGTTTCGGCAGCCAGCCATGTTTCGAAATAGTTTTTTTTATCGCGGTTCAATGTTGGTTGTTTTTATTTATGAAATGCCTTTTTTATTTTACGACTTTTTTGTTTTACTTTTTTTTCTGTCGCCTAAAAAATGTTTTTGTTTGCGCAAGTTTTTTGAAAATGACGCTGAAAGAAAATGTTCAAGCAAAGCTTTCAAAAATAAAAAAAATGTATTATTACTATTTATTAATAATTGTTAGGCTATGATTAAATAAAATGTATTTTGTAATACGTTCTGTAATTTATTGATTGGATAAACATGAACAAAAAAAGCGAAAGCAGATGATATATCTAATGTGCGAAATGGATCGCTTGCTTCCGCGTTTTTTTGATCATGGATATCCAATTAATAAATAGCGTAATGTTTTTGTTCGGTTCCTTTGAAATTATCGAGTTAAAATATTTATTTAAAAAATTATATTTGTTTTTTAGGAATATGTATACCGCTTCCTACCTCTTAACAAGTACTGCAATTCGATACAAGGTGAATCGACGACATGTACTTGAATGGCTCCCAAAAATTAAACCTTCAAGTAAGTACTTTTTATCGTTAAAATTTTTTGTAAATCTTATATATTTTTAGAAGGACTTAATCCTACAGTGGCTCGAGAACGAGCTGATAAAGTTTTTCAAATGATGCCAGATAGAATGAAGCATTTGGTTATTGTGAATGGAAATCTCTGTGAATTTGAAATGATTCAAGCTTCTGTCGAGATTGCAGAGAAATATGCTGAAAATATTATGGTTATTCCATCGATTTTAGCTCGGATTACATATGCTTTAGAAGACATTGCCAAATGCCAGAATCCTCCAAAAAATGAGATTATTCTAGTTGTCACTGTAACTCAAGCTTTTGTTGATTTTGTAATTCTTCGTCGAAACCAAAATGGTGAACTCAATATTACTCATCGATTTATGTACAAAGGACCAAATGCATGCATCAAAGAATTCCCTCGAATTTATGAGAAATATTTCCCACATGCTACTGTTGTTCTTGCTCAAGATAATTTTCTTTATTTTGCTGAGGAAATTGAACGTGAATTTAAACCAGAAAATTTTTTCATGCGACATTTCAAGAGATGGGATTATTTGCTTATGTATGGTGCATTATTACGAGCTCCAGATGGGGATAAATACTTCGATCCCAGATATCATATCCCTAATTTTTCAATGGGAATTGAAACAACGATACCTGGAAAGGGAATGGGACGGAATTGCGTGATTCTACCAGAACGAACAAGAATTCCATGTAACATTTATGGATTTGAAGGAAGACCTCAGCCACTTACGGTAAGTTTTTTTTAGTTTATCTATATCGGATACAGTATATCCACAACTGTTAACTTTCAAATTTTTTTAGTTATTTTATTTCCCTGAACATTATGTTATGTTTGATGATCTTGTTTTTGAAAGAAAAGATGCTTCAACAAAATGTATTTGGTTAAATGGATCACCGGATCAAGTCATTGGATATTATGATGCCCGTGGAGTACCGTATATCACTGCAACAAAAAATGGTAAAGAAAATATAGAAAGCAGCCCTATAAAGACAGAAACACATCATACCGTAACCAAATCAACTGATCAACAACAAGATGCGATAGTTATTTCACCTCCGTCGAAATGTCCCACATCAGAACCTTCGGCCTCTTCACAAATTAGATTCGTATTTGAAGAACAATCTTGTGCTGTTGAAATTTGTGAAAATGGTTTAACACGAAGAATTAAAACTTCTGCTGGTAAGTTTCTACGTTTTATCTTTATCATTTTCTAAATGATGTATTTTAGGCAATGAATGGATTCCATTATATCTTTCAATGGCAAGCGGAAAACCAGAAATTGGACAAAAAGCTAAAAATGATTACTTAAAATTTCCAAAATTTGTTATTTACGGTAATTTTTGAATTTTCATTTATCTTCATTTTATCATGTTGTCATTTTAGATATTTTCAATGTTATTGGAAAACCATTGAATGAAATCAAGATTGATCCAAAATGGGGTTTTGAATTGATTGAAGATGATGGAAATATTTATTTTCAAATTGAGACACCTTCTGGCCCTCGACGGATTCCACAAGAAACTGTTATTTCTGCATTTTTAAAAACAATGAAACTTTTGGCTGAATCGGATTTAGGAGATCGAAATCAAATCCAAAGTTTCGATTTTTCTGCAAAATTTGGATTAACAAAATCTCAAAATATTCTCTTTGAAAAGGCAGCAGAAAAAAGTAATTTATCCATTTTGTCATTTGTTGTAACAGATTCTCAATAAAAATTTTGTTATTGTTTTTTGTGCATTCTGTTATTTGAGCATTTTTACTCCTGTTCTCCATTGAAGACGATTAATTTAAAGTTAACTTCTATTTTTGTAGAAAATTATATATTTCTTAGAAAACAGTTCGTTTTTTGGTTGACATAGTTGAGTGCATTTCTCTTTCCCGGAAGATTTTTTGTGGAAATGATTCCCATTTCCCCGAAAAGGCTACAGTAATATGCTATGGTTTTATATTAAACATGATAGAATTGGATAAATGCGCAATAACATCAATGCAACTATTCAAAAAATGACTAATTTTTTAATTTAACGATACATTTGTAGGTTATAAAAGGCTATTTTTGGTAAAGCATTACTGTAGTTTTGAATACTGTAACTCTGGGAAATATTCTGGGAAATGACCAACCTTAATTGGGTGTCATCTTATTTTACCAAATTGAAATAACTACAAATTTTTGAAATTGGTTATTTTGCATTTGATTGTTTTGACAATTTTTTCTTAGTTTTATTTCTTTTTAACATTTTTAATAAATGTTGAAATAATTAAGTTTTTTCTTCCAATTCATTGTTTTTTTAAATAAGTTGTATAATTGAAACTTTTACATTGTGAAAACAAGGAAAAGGAAAAGGCAAAGGATCCGTCCGCGTAAAAGTGAAAAAATTTTTGACCTTTCACATTCAACACATTTGAAAAAAAAAAACTCGGCAACAGAAAAGACAAAAAAAGTCTTTTTTATGAAAAAGGAAGTGCTGCAAAATGAAGAACAACAAACAAAAAGCAATATTTTGAAATAATGATTTCGAAATTAACGAAACCGATTTACAAATAATAAAGACTTTTTTGGTGTCTATTTTTAAAAGCTGTCTTAAATTAGATAATTCTTGAAGTCGTATAGCATAATGTTATAAAATATTTTACTTTCTTATTTTCAATAGGTCCAACTAAATTTTTGTTGCCTAAAAATGCCATTTTTCAAGCTAGCTTTTTTCGAATTCGATTTCTTTCATATCTGTTTTTTATCGCGTTGTTTTTCTAGTTTTCTTTAACTGTTTGTATAAAAGGAAGATAAATTATCACATTCATTTTTTCTTCAAGTTTGTTTCCGTAAAAGTTTTTCAAAGGATGGAAATGTTCAAAGATATGTTCGAGAATGAATTGACTGATGCAAACCAAGGTAAACCTGAACGTCGTCCACATCGAAATCCCGATGAAGAAATTAAGCGATGGCCGAGAGCTACTTCCGAGACTGCTCCAGTTCTTTCATCAAGTTAATTTTATTTTGTTGTTTTTATCCAATTTTTACAGTATCCGTGTTTTAGTTGACAGTCATAGTTGCAAATTACCATTCGATCAATTACAACCTATTGTTTTACGTGACATGGCAGTTCCAAAAGTTCACACAAGAAAATTTCTAGTTTGCAAAATTGTTGGAAAGCCAATTGCTGGATTACCAGTTAAAACATTAATTCAAGATTTAAATGGTAACTTTCAATTTCAAAGTAGTTTTGAATTTTAAAGTTTAAAAACCATTTATTTTAGGTGACGTTGAAAAAGTTATGATTTATAATTTTCGTTATAATTTTGATGATGTTGAATGGGCAGCTCCAGGAACAATTTTAATTGTCAAAGAACCTTTCCTTCGATATATCTCCGAAACAAAGGCAGTTTCTTTACGAATTGATTCACCGACAGACATTATCATTGTTGATCCTGCTGATGATGAAATGTTGAATAAAGTTGGTGCCATGAAATGGTATTTCTTAGTTTTTGTAATATTCACGTATTTCGATAAATTACAAGCGTTTTTCATAGGTTTGAATCAATGTCTAAAAATGCAGAAGTTTGGCGTGAAAAGGCTAATACATGCTTCAAGAAAGGAAAATTTGATGAAGCATTGATGTTCTATGATCGAGGAATCCGATGCAATCCTGAACTTGGTGTTTTATATTTGAATAAGGCTTTGACGTATTTGAAAATGGAAGCATTTTATTATGCTTATGAAGCTGCAAAACTTGCATTGGAAAAAGGTCGTGATCGTGAGAAAGCATTATATCGGTTAGTTTGCAAAAAACCATAAATTCTATACAGTAATAATTTGACTTTGATTTGACAGAATGGGTCAAGCAGCGTATGGAATGCGTGAATGGCAAAAAGCTGGTCGTCACTTTTTAGAAGTTTTAAAAGAATTTCCTGAAAATGTTGATGCCTCGACGCAATTTAAACGTACAACTTTACGACGGAGTGAAGAACGAAATGGAAGCTATGATTTTAAAGCATTGTTTATTGAATCCCAAAAAGAAGGTTTTCAATCAGATATCGCTGACTTCAAAGGACCTATTGAAATTGCAAAAATCCCTGGAAAAGGTACATTCTTGAATTTTATAGATTATTAAAGCTCAAATGTAATATTTTAGGTCGAGGAATTATTGCATCAAAAGATATTAATAAAGGGACTTTGCTTATTGTTTCAAAACCATTTGCAGAAAGTCATACCAAAGATTTTACTCGAACTCGATTAGCTGCTAAATATAATACGCCAAATGATTTTCAGCGTTTAACAGAAATTATGCAAAAAACACAAACTGTGCAAACTTTGAAGAAGAATCCCCAACTTGCAAAAGTATTCTATGATTTGAGTGATGGTGAAAATGACACGACAGAAAAAGAAGAAATTCCTTTCGGTTAGTTTTATCTCAATTTTTATGTATGGTATATTTTTTTACATTTTTAGGTATTATTGATGCTGCTCGTGTCGAAAAGATTTGTGCATTGAATCGATTTGGTTCCGATTATTCAGATGATTATAAAAAGACTGGTCGCTGTCAATTGCATATTCTCCTTTCATATTTTAATCATTCGTGTTTGGGTGTGTTCATTTTTTGGGTTTTTATATGCCATTGATTGATTTGGTTATTACAAAAAAACATTTTTGGTATTTTCAGCAAATTGTCAACATGGTCATTATGGTGACGTTGCTTATGTTCGTGCCACAACGAATATAAAAAAAGGAGAAGAGATTTGTATCTCTTATGTAAACCCATTGGATGAATATTTGGAACGCAAGAGATTACTTCGAAAATGGAATTTCACATGCCATTGTCAGCTTTGTGAAGTTGATTCTAAAGATAAATTATATCCTGAAAGAGAGAAAATGTTTAAAATGTTAGCCTCTTCTCAAGCTACAGCTACTAAAGGAGAAGAAATTTTGAAAAAGGTAGTTAGTTTGAAATGATATAGTTAATTATTAGTATTTAATGGTTTTAGATTCGTGAATCCTATGTCAATCGAGATCGATTCAAAATCAGATTATCTCAAACACTTATTATTTTAGCATTAAAAAATTCTACAACTGGAAATGTTCAAAAGTCTATTGAGTATATGGAAGAAGGGATCTCACTTTTGGAAGATTCCCTCAAATATCCAATTGATATTCCCAGAATGGAGCTTTTTCTTTCAAGCTTTTATGTAACTATGGAAAATGTACCCAAGGCTTTGGAAATTTATGACAAAGCAATTGAATCAAGCTTTTGTGTTGATAAAGAACATTTTGATATGTGCTATTCTAGCTTTTTCAAAAGTGCTTCCAATCAGTGAAATTTGGTCACTTCTTGTCAGTTTTTGTGAGCCAGTTTTGTGAAAGAAGTCATTCAAATTTAGTTTCTCTAACTCTCTATTTTGCTCCTGTTTTGTTTGTTAGGTTATGTTTGTGGAATAAAAGTGATAAAGCTAAAGTGACAACGATAAAGGGGATTGGGACAAGCTATATAAAATACACCTAGTAAAAATAGAACACTCGAGTGTGCGGCATTATGATCATCATAATTTCACATTATTAATGTGAATATGAATAAGAAAATATGAAAAAATATTATAATAGTTATTTTTTAAGGTAACACATTTACATGATTTATATACGATATATTAGTTTTATTGAATGTCCAAAAACAAAAAATATAAAAGAAATAATAATTTCTGATATCTGGAAGACGATAATTAGTAAAGACGTTAATGAAAAAGAATTTTTTATCAATTATAAAAGTAGAAAAAACAATATCTGATCAAATTTTCAAATATTGTAATACTGAAGAAGTCCTTTATTGAGGAGCAAATGCAAAGAGTCCACGGTCGATAAAATAACTTGCACCGGTGATTGACTTGGATTGTTCATCTGCCAAGAAGAGGATTACACGACTAATTTCCCATGGTTCAGCGCCACCGGGGATTACAGCGTTGCGGGAGAGCTTTTCGTAGACACTAAATCCGGCATTTTTCTCTGCTTCATTGCTAGAATCGTGTTCAAAGATGCCAGTTTTTGTTGGACCAGGATTAACGTTATTGATGCGGATGCCAAAAGAAGCTAATCGTTCGGTATCATTGCGCATGTAATGATCAAATGCAGCGCTAGCAGTCGAGTAAAATGTATGCAAGTCATGGTTGATCTAAAAGTTTAAGGGGTTTAACTAAAATTGTTGAATAATTTGTGGCAACATTTTAATAAAAGAGGATTAGTTGACTTTTATTGTACTTATATAAGATGGGTCCAATCAAACATTTTATATTTTAAAGCGATAAAAACTTACCGGTTTTCTAAAAGCACCAGTACTGCTAACACCAACCGTATTGCCCTTCGTCTTTTTGAGATGTGGGAGAGCTAGCTCAATCAAACGTAATCGACTAAAATTTTTTAAAAGATTTAAGATCAATATGTTTTTGAAAAATATATATTTTAAAAAATACATTAAATTTTTAGGTTATTTCTGAGTAGGCATGGCCGAGAGACCATTAGTCCAGTTAAATACCTTCCCGTCCTGGGATCCAAGGCAGGGACTTGATGTTTTTGATATGCAAAAAAAATGCATAAGGAAATTTTGGCAGAACAAATATCGTGGTCCGGGTCACGGGACTAGGGGCGGGAAAGGACCGATTTCAAGGGGGATGGGATGGCGTGGGACTTGATAAAATGGTCGGGGCCATGCCTATTTTGGAAAAAGGAAATAAAAAACACTTACGCACGAACATTTACCGCAAAAACATAGTCAAAGTTTTCGATCGAATATAAGTCATGACCAGATTTAAACCCAAGACCGGCATTGTTAACAAGAACATCAATTTTACCCCACTTTTTGAGCGGTTCATTGATCAGCTTTTGCACCGTTGCCTAAATTAAGAAAAAAAATTATAATCAAGTTTTTTAAATATCTCACTTCATCTTGAACTGGTCCAGTGACAACCAAATATCGGTTAGTTGAGATCCCAGCTTTCCGGAGTAATTCTTCAGTTTCTTTGATACGATCAGGATTAAGCCCATGGAGGACAACATTGGCACCTTCTTTAGCAAAATCCAACAAGGTTGCTCTTCCGATACCATTCGAAGATCCAGTAATGATTACCACTTTGCCTTGGAAGCGTCCCATCTTTGAAAAGTTAATAAAATTTTTGGATTACGATTTGGACAATAAAAGTATGTAGCTGAGAAAACTATTGAAAAATATTCCTAATTAATCGGGCTTTTATAGAAAAAGATATGTCATCTTTCTTTATTTTGCTAATATTGTGTGTTGTAGTCCATTGAAAAAATTTTTTGATCACAACACAAAACACAAGAAATGTTTTGAACATACATTGTGATATGTATGTCGTAGTCAGTTTGATTCAAAAGGCAATGACAAAAACAAAAGGTGTTGACGATGACGACGGACGTATAAAAAATTTTAAGGGCATTCGTTTATCAAGAAAGCAAAATTTTAATTGCAAAAATAATCTGCGTAAAAACCCGCTGCCAAAGAAGAATAATTAATTTTGGTCAATTAAAAATCAGAAAATGTCAAAATGATTCAACAATTTCAAATTCGATTAAAATTTAATAAGTAAATGTAAAAATAAAGTGGTCAAACATGAATTACAGTAATCAATTATTTTGATAAAACAAAAAAATCACAGAAAACTTAATATTTATTTAAACTTGATAATTTAATTTAAAACAGGCAATTCAAAATTTGCTGCAGAAAAAATATTCATCATCGGTCTTCCATTTGAAAGGTTAAAAAAAGATCCATAAAAGATGAATTTTGTCTTCGGAACTCATGGAAAAATGTATTGCTTGCTTTTTTTCAGAACACGAAAATATACAAAAACAGTTTAACAACAGTTGTAAGTTTTTAATTTTTAATTTCTTTCAATAATTACAGTGCTTCCAATCGAGATATCACATTCTTTCTCAGTTATCGTTTTAAATAAACTCCAAATGTGATCTAAAATTACAATTTTATAAAACCAAAAAAGAAGGTACAGTTTACTTTATCACCACATCTTGCATCCCTGAGGGCAAGTAATATCTTTGGATCTTTTTCTCCAATTTCTTGATCAATTGAAATCATTTGACATCGGGTACATTTATTTGTGATTTCAAAAGGAATTCCTCCAATCCAAATTTTTGTGAAATGATCCTCTTCAAATGGAATATCACTGAAATTTTCAACAATAAAATTTGGGCGAAATCTTTTTGCCACATCTTCCGGATCAAGATTAACAGTTTCTGCAATTGCTTTGACCGAGGCCCAAGTTATTAACAAATAATCCGCTTCATTGGTAAAGGTTGAACTTTGATTTGATGAAATTTCTTTTGTCGAAGAAGAAGGAAAATCACAAGTTTCAGGCAAAAGCCTCAAAATTTGTGATGTTTGTGGAAATGTTGGATATAAGCTTGTAAGCCATTTTGATGCTTTTAATCCACATGGAATGGCCATATAATTTGAGATACAAACTGTCGTGGATTTTGTGGCTTTATTTGAATTTTCAAATAATGGCAATTCAATTGAATCTTGATATCCATGTCGATCAGATAACTGTAGGGTATTATTTTCTGTATCTTCAAAATAATTAATTTAAAAAATTACTGTATTTTTTAAAGATATTTACTTGTAGAATAATATTGCATAAAGCAGGTAATTTCTTCTGTGTTAAAACTATCCCATCTCCAGATACGATAATCCATTGTCGATCCAGCCAAAGTCCGGATTTTGTCAATTTTCATCTGCAAAAAACACAAGTTTGAATTCATTTTTAAATTAATTTTTTAATCACAGTTTAAATCTAATTTTTTTAAAGTTCAAACCTTTTAGGTTTTGCAGCTGCACAAGATTTACCGGGATAAAAAAATAAATCAGTTAATTTTCCAACATTCTTGCTTTTATCATTTAATTGATTAAATTTTAAATGAAGTTTTGCCAATAATTTTGTTGTTGAAATAAAACATGTTTCAATCCTATAAAGTATAAAACTGCAGCAAATACAGTAACATTTTACAAACTTTGATTGTTGAAGTTCGACCAAATGAGATTCGACATGCCCCCTGGGGAAGTCCATTTGGAGAAAGATCCATTTCATCACCACATTTTTTTAAAGTCTTAAGATTTAAAGGTGCAATTTGTTATGAAGAAGACAGTTAAAAAACTTACAAAAATATTTTGAGTATTGTTGCTATTTAAATTTAATCCCAAATATTCATTGCAAGCTCCTTGATTACAATAACATCCCGTTCGAAGTTCAATCCCAAAAAGTGAACACATTTTTTCAACCTTAAATATTTTAATATTTTATACAGTTTCTTTTGAAAAAATAATGAAAGTGAAAAACAGTTTATTTTTTAAAAATACAAACAATGATTTAAAAATCTGTAAAATGCTCAAGTTGCAATCAGTTTTATAGTTTTAGTTTATTTTGAAGACAATCGAAATGAAAGTTATTATTTATTATTGTTATTGTAACCCCATAAAAACGTCATACCTCAACATATCCAACAAAGCTGCCATCATCCCTTTTAAAATTAAAAGTAACAATTGGTCCTTGATCTTTTATGGATACTGAATCCCAGCCATAAACAACCGCAATTGGAGAATCATTGACATGTTTGGTTTCGGTCAAAAGTTTAAATGCCATTTTTGCCAATTCAAATGTATCCCTTTGAATTTTCTTCATACCACCTACAGTATACGTGTTTTAAATTAATATTAATAAAAAATACAAACCAAATCGTTCCACATCTTTAAATCCATATCTTAAAAGATCAATTCCATGATAGTTTGGTGTTCCTATTTCAAATCTAAAAATCCCGTTCTTCGACGTCCCAGTTTTTTAAAATAAAAATAAAGTTACTTTTCTTCAAAATTTTGTTTTGAAATAAAATCACCCGTTTCAACATTGTAAAAATCAACACTTCCACCAAAGAATCCTTTTGGCCGAACTTTAATCAGAACATCAGTTTTTCTTATCATTAAAGCTCAAATTCCAGTTGGATAAAAAAAATAACAGCCTTGGATATCTCAGTAATTGAAGGAATTTGTTTTTGCAAATTTCAATTACTATCGTTTTTGTCATTGCACTGCTTTTTTTAATTTTCAAAAAATACCTCACTTTTAAAGAATTTTTTTCAGCTTCCAAAGTCTTCTTTGATCGTTCAGCAGCAGCTGAAGCATTTTCCATATTTGCATATTCATTTTTCAATTAAACCACATACTTAAAATACAAAAATTGCAGTTCGAGCATTAATTTTTTAATCATTTTAAAGAGAAAAATGGTAATTTTTAATTAAAACTAATTGTTTAAATGCTTTTATTTAAATAGTCACATTTTAATAACCAAGTGTTCCCCTTCACTATGACAAATGTGAGAGTAACACATTTTCGCAGACTTCAATTTTAAAAGTTACTGTACTTTTTAAAATGCTTGTGTTTTTTGTTCAAACATCCAAAATTTTTATTGCTTTTCTTTTTAAACTGATTTTTGTTTTGAAATTGAATCATTTTTTTCTTCTTCTTGCCTTTAATGGATCTGGTTTTTGATCAAATAAGTATAATATCATTCATTCTTCTTCTTTCGATTTTTCATCTTCTTAGTGTTCCTCAAAGGCTAAGCCAATTGTGTCGTTTTTCAGAATAAAAATAAAGTTGAAAGATTTGGTATTTTCTTTTGTTATAAATTCTTTAAACCATGGTTTTTCCTAGGTATTAAGGGTCATTTAAAATTGAAATGTCTTACATGTGTTTTTTTCATTCTTTGTGTTAAAAATGAGATGTGCGATTATTATTATCCTTCCTCTTGCTCAACAGGTTCCAACAAAATTGTGGAACATTTTTAATGAATATGCAAATTTTTTCAGAAGTATCTGCACATGAGCTAAATCAGATCTTTCTCTTATAACTTGGTTGAGCAGTTCAAAGTGAACAGAAGGAACATTTTATTAATAGAATCCGGTGTGTGCCAACAGAGTTACAATCTGCAATTGTTGGATAAATTCACAAAATTACAAAAGATACCGGACATTTGTTAGAAATTAAGTTATTTGAAATTCTACCAGACGATCATCGGTTTTTAACAGTTTTGGATTATGTGGAAAGAACTGTGAAAGAACGAGATGATTATGCAAATGGGATACTTGAAATGGCAACGACAGTAGCACAAAATAATTGATCGGATTTAGATGATTATGAAAATGTTTCAAATGGAACAACCACTTTATCATCATCAACAAATGGGGATTGCCCAACAATGAATGGAAAATTGTATAAAGAAATTCAATGTGTTACACGATCTCCATCCCCATCAACCCAAGAAAGGCATGGAAATATTGAAGTTGTAGAATTAAAAGCAGTAGTTCGAAGACTTAAATATGATATGTAAGTTTTTTTCACTGTTATGACAAATGTGAGAGTAATCGAAATTCGCAAAATCAAATTTTTTCGATTACTGTACTTTTGTCATACCAGCCCGCTACAAAAATAAAAACAATTTTCATTTTATAAAAATTTGTTCAGCAGATTTGAACGTGATAACAAAAACTTTCAAGAATCATTACAGCTGTTAGAAGATCACTTATAAGAAAATAAAAAACGTCTTGTTGTTTCAGAAAAAACAAAAATACCGATTTCCATATGTTTATAAAGAAATTTTTATGTTATTAAAAAAGCTTCCCGGCGTCACGCGGCGTTAAAGCCATCGACGCTAAGATGAATTACTTCAAAGACGTGTTCGAGAGCTTGAACAAGTTGTTACAACAAAAGATGAATCTGTGTTGACCCTGTAAGAAGAAAAGAAACTCATTGAAACACAACTAGAAAAAACAAAACAGAAACAAAAAGAAACTCGACATGAAGTGGTTTAATTGAAAAATGAATATGCAAATATGGAAAATGCTTTAGCTGCTGCTGAACGATCAAAGAAGACTTTGGAAGCTGAAAGAAATTCTTTAAAAGTGTGATTTTTTTGAAAATTAAAAAAAGCAGTGCAGTGACAAAAACGATAGTAATTGAAATTTGCAAAAACAAATTCCTTCAATTACTATACTTTTGTCATACCAGCTACAGAAATAAATAATTTGAATATTTTTAGGGAACATAAAGAAGATCATATCAATATTTATGAAGATAATGTATGGAAAATTCGTAAGCTGCTGCCGAACGATCAAAGAAAACTTCGGAAGCTGAAAGATATTCCTTAAAATTGAGATAAATTTTAAAAAACTGTGCAATGACATAAACGAAAGTAATTAAAATTTTTAAAAACAAATTTTTATGGTTACTATACTTTTTTTCTAAATTTTTCGGACTGCCCTTTTTTCTTTTTTTATGCACTGCGGTCATGGGAAAGTATACTACACGGTTTTTAGGTTCGTGCTGAATTACTTAAAGATAAATGTGATCAATTGAATGTCAAACTCGTTAATTTTTAAAACCTTGAAAGACGATATGCAAATAGCGAAAATTTGGTAATAGAAAATTCAAATAAAATTGCTAATTTAGAAGCTGAAAATCGTACAATGAAGCAACAGAATGAAATGGAAATGATAAAAGCTCAACAACTTCGTTAGGATTTATTTTCATTGAAATGCCAAATTGCAGATTTTCTTTTTTGTCTTCGAAATGTTTGTAATGCAACTCGATCAAATGGTGAAACGTTGAATAATGCCAAAGATTTAATGAATGATGATGAAAAAGCAACATTGGATGATCACACATAAAGGATACTGAAAGTCGAGCTGAAGGTGAATTATATGGATCTGATGATAAAGTAAAAGAATTAATTATGGTAAATAAAAATGTTAAAGAACAAGTTACCTTGTTGCAAGAAAGATTGCGAAAGGTGCAAGTGCAAAAATTCATGAATGGGTCTTTTTTAATTAATTAAATAATCTAAACCAATTAAGCAAATTTTATTGAATCATCAAAAATTCCAATGAGTATAATGTGTTTTTGTTTTAGCTTTTTTAAATAAAGTATTCTTTTTTTAAACGTCCAATTGAATTAAAATATGCAAATTTTTAAATTAATGCAATTCCGTATTTTCAACCCGCCACTTTTGCAATACTTCCTTTCCTATAAAAGCATTTTTCTCTCATTTTTGTGAAAGTTTTATTCCTCAAAAAGGTTGTCAAATTCTTTCTTCTTCTCTCTCTCTCTTCTCATCATCGTCTTTGAAAATGTATCCTGTTGTTGGAGCTTTATCTTTTCATCATCATCATCAATTCAATGATTTTGAATCCATGTCTTTGCGTTTCTCAAAAATGCCATCATTTTGTATGTTTTTATTTTATTACCATATACCCAACTAATATTCTTTCATATTTTTAGACCAACAGGATCCAGTTTATTATCCTCCTCAACCAAATTTTTATCATTTTCAACCGGTTCAACAATTCTTTTCAAAAACAACTGTAATTATTATTAATAATCGTCCAAATAATTTTTATTTACCAACAACTATGCAACTTTCAACTGCATCAAATCATTCTCCATCATCTCAAATGTCATCTGTTCCAGCACGTTATAATAGCTATTTTTCACCAGTAAGTTTCTTTAACATTATTCAGTATAATAGGCCGTATAACCTTTTATAGTCATCTCATTATCGTCCAATTCAAATTGATGCTTCATCTTCTGCTGCTGCTGCTGATGGCCGCTATACATCTTACAATGGTATGGATCGTGTAATGGCTCTTGACTTTGATCAACCTTCAACAAATAATACTAATAATAATAATAATAATACTTCATCAAGTTCTATTGATTCAGTATATTTAATGGATTTTATGGATGATGAAAATCCACCTGCTTCTTCCTCAGTTACACCATATTCAAAGCGAACTGATTTAATTGAAGGTATCTTTCAACGGGTTTTCCTTTCACCATCAACTGAAGAAAATAAAGAAAATAATACTTCTACTACTACTGCTGCTTCTGGTGCCTCTGCTTCTGTTGCTGCTGCTGCTCCAAGACTTCCTCCATCACCATCTCCTCCAAAACCTGGTTTCTCTTTATCAAATGTTCCTCGTCCACTTTCATCTCCAACTTTACCTGCTCATCAACAAATTCTCTCAAATATCAAAATTTGTGGTCCACCTGGAAGTCGAAGCTTTAAACGTCTTTCCTCTTATGATGACGAAGCTTTAATGTATGAAGAAAGTGAATCTGAAACTGGTTGTAAGTTTTATTTTTATTACTGTAATTTTGGGGTTTAGGCTCTTCGAAATCAAAATTCCGAAAATCAAAAAACTGCATTTACCGAAATTAAAAACGGATTATTGTCATAATCGAAATTTTGATTTCAGAGAGCCTAATAATACTGGGATTCTTTATGAGTTTTTTTTTTAGTGAAACGTCGTCGAAATCTTTGAATCAAATCAATCTTTCTTCATTTGATTATCAAATCTCTCAATCTGTCTCTCTAATTTAAACTTTATATTTAATTATATGTTTCCTTAATATGTGTTCTGTAAAAAATAAATTTGCATAATTTTTATATCTTGTGTTTTCAGTGCAAGAATTTCCACTGGTAAGGAAGAAGCATGGTTAGTATTGTTAATCGGTGTAGAAGTAGTTAAAAAGGAGGAGGGTTCATTCGAGCATCGTGGGAGGGAATTCGTGTATCAAAGAAGTGAACTTCAAAATTGAACAGCTGTGATTACTTCACCTTTTAAAAACATGTCTTCAATCAAATTAAAAAAATATTAAAAAAGGATTCTGAAAGTCAGTAAAATTCTTAAAGAAATTTGCATAATTTCTAAAATTAAAATGACAGTAACCTCAAAAATCGGTATTTACAAAACTTCATTACTCTCGCATTTTTCATAACAGAAAGGCATATTTGGTTATAAAAAAAGTATAGTACCCAAATCCTAAATAAAAAACAATAAAGCATCAAAAATTATTACAAGACTTTCACGGTACATGAATATGAGAAACAGATTTTTGCCCCGCAGGATTATCAAAAAAAATTTTCCAAAAAAGATGGGTATTTATTACCATGTTTTCGTTTTCAAATCTTAAAATATTTCGTTTTCAAATTTTTATTCTTCCCGACATCATCAAGCTTAAAAATCAACACATCCGTTCTTGAAATCACTTCTTTCGGTTTTTTTGATTCGCCCAAATACGAGCTTTTACGAAGGTTTTTATAGATTATTTTTGTAGCGGGCTGGTATGACAAAAGTATAGTAATCAACAAAATTTAGGAACAATTCTAGAATAGTGGAACGATTTTTTTTTGCGTTTGTCTGAACGACTAAAAGCCGTTCAGACAAACGCAAAATTTTAACACAAAGCATTTCACGTTGTTTTTTACAACATTTAAATGTTTTGTGTTGAACTCATGTTGGGTAATAAAACCGTAAACATGAGTTCAAAATTTGTTTTGAACCAAGAATTCGAATGTATTTATACTTTTTTTATTGGTGTTGCACAATGAAGTCGTCATGGACGACAGACAACCAAAGAGACACTCTCTCTCTTCAACGAAAAAACCCTTTTCTTTTTTATCATTTTCCATTTTTGTTTTCTTTTGTACACAATCATTCAAAAAAAGAATGAAGGAATGAACGCACATCTATTGTGTGTGCATTGAAAAGAAATAAAAAAAATCGTTCCACTATTCTAGAATTATACCAAAATTTAAATTTGCAAATTTCGATTACTCTCATGTTTGTCAAAACACTGAAAAAGTTTATCACATCCAAAAAAAGATGGGTATTAATAAGTGAAAAGGCAAAAATGTTCCATCTCTCGGACATATTTTTGTAAAATGAAAGCCGAGGAATTTTAGATTTAAATTGTTCGTTTTCGACTTCACGTTTTCGGAGCCCAAGAATTTGTTCTTGAAGATGTTCATTTTCTTCTGCCAAATCGGTCGCGGCATGCAACTGATATGTTTTTGCCGTTCAATTTTAAGTTTTGCAATTTCCTCATCTCGTTTTCAGATTTCATCTTCATAAATATTGAGATGATTTTCTTTATGTTTCCAAAAAATATACAACTTTTTATTTTTGTAGCTGGCTGGTATGACAAAAGTATAGTAATCAAAAAAATTTAAATTTGCAAATTTCGATTACTCTCATGTTTGTCAAAACACTGAAAAAGTTTATCAAGTCTAAGTTTTGCGGACTGCCGTTTTTCTTTCTTTTTTCATGCCCTGCGGTCATGGATAAAGTATATAATTTTCTATACGGTTTTTAGGTTCGTGTTTAATCACTTAAAGATTAATGTTATCAATTGAATGTCAAATTTGCTAATTTTGAAAACCTTGAAAGACGATATGCAAATAGCGACAATATCATATGATTTTTAATTCGAAGTGATGCATATTGATTATTGTTTGGTATTAGGGCTGGTAAGGAAGAAGCATGGATAGTATGGTGCAGAAGTGGATTAAGAGGAGGAAAGTTCATTCGAACGTCGTGAAAGTGTATCGAAGAAGTTCACTTCGACGGAAAACTATGTGTACTGCAGAATCAGTTTCTGGTTTGGGTTGTGGCGTGATCAAGTGTTGTGATGTTGATCGTCTTGAAGACTTACCGTTTGAAGATGAAGAAGTTGTTGTGGTTGTTGGAGCAACTGGGGAGTGCTGTTGGGGCTGAAGGGGCACAATCATATTACTTCCCCTTTCTAGAATTTCGAATTAATAGAAGACCACAATGGTTTTAAACTTTAAAGATTGGTTTGAACAAAAGATATTCTTTAAAAGTGAGGTATTTTTTGAAAATTAAAAAAGTAGTGCAATGACAAAAACGATAGTGATTGAAATTTGCAAAAACAAATACCTTCAATTACTGAGATATCCAAGGCTGTTATTTTTTTTATCCAACTGGAATTGGAGCTTTAATGATAAGAAAAACTGATGTTCTGATTAAAGTTCGGCCAAAAGGATTCTTTGGTGGAAGTGTTGATTTTTACAATGTTGAAACGGGTGATTTTATTTCAAAACAAAATTTTGAAGAAAAGTAACTTTATTTTTATTTTAAAAAACTGGGACGTCGAAGAACGGGATTTTTAGATTTGAAATAGGAACACCAAACTATCATGGAATTGATCTTTTAAGATATGGATTTAAAGATGTGGAACGATTTGGTTTGTATTTTTTATTAATATTAATTTAAAACACGTATACTGTAGGTGGTATGAAGAAAATTCAAAGGGATACATTTGAATTGGCAAAAATGGCATTTAAACTTTTGACCGAAACCAAACATGTCAATGATTCTCCAATTGCGGTTGTTTATGGCTGGGATTCAGTATCCATAAAAGATCAAGGACCAATTGTTACTTTTAATTTTAAAAGGGATGATGGCAGCTTTGTTGGATATGTTGAGGTATGACGTTTTTATGGGGTTACAATAACAATAATAAATAATAACTTTCATTTCGATTGTCTTCAAAATAAACTAAAACTATAAAACTGATTGCAACTTGAGCATTTTACAGATTTTTAAATCATTGTTTGTATTTTTAAAAAATAAACTGTTTTTCACTTTCATTATTTTTTCAAAAGAAACTGTATAAAATATTAAAATATTTAAGGTTGAAAAAATGTGTTCACTTTTTGGGATTGAACTTCGAACGGGATGTTATTGTAATCAAGGAGCTTGCAATGAATATTTGGGATTAAATTTAAATAGCAACAATACTCAAAATATTTTTGTAAGTTTTTTAACTGTCTTCTTCATAACAAATTGCACCTTTAAATCTTAAGACTTTAAAAAAATGTGGTGATGAAATGGATCTTTCTCCAAATGGACTTCCCCAGGGGGCATGTCGAATCTCATTTGGTCGAACTTCAACAATCAAAGTTTGTAAAATGTTACTGTATTTGCTGCAGTTTTATACTTTATAGGATTGAAACATGTTTTATTTCAACAACAAAATTATTGGCAAAACTTCATTTAAAATTTAATCAATTAAATGATAAAAGCAAGAATGTTGGAAAATTAACTGATTTATTTTTTTATCCCGGTAAATCTTGTGCAGCTGCAAAACCTAAAAGGTTTGAACTTTAAAAAAATTAGATTTAAACTGTGATTAAAAAATTAATTTAAAAATGAATTCAAACTTGTGTTTTTTGCAGATGAAAATTGACAAAATCCGGACTTTGGCTGGATCGACAATGGATTATCGTATCTGGAGATGGGATAGTTTTAACACAGAAGAAATTACCTGCTTTATGCAATATTATTCTACAAGTAAATATCTTTAAAAAATACAGTAATTTTTTAAATTAATTATTTTGAAGATACAGAAAATAATACCCTACAGTTATCTGATCGACATGGATATCAAGATTCAATTGAATTGCCATTATTTGAAAATTCAAATAAAGCCACAAAATCCACGACAGTTTGTATCTCAAATTATATGGCCATTCCATGTGGATTAAAAGCATCAAAATGGCTTACAAGCTTATATCCAACATTTCCACAAACATCACAAATTTTGAGGCTTTTGCCTGAAACTTGTGATTTTCCTTCTTCTTCGACAAAAGAAATTTCATCAAATCAAAGTTCAACCTTTACCAATGAAGCGGATTATTTGTTAATAACTTGGGCCTCGGTCAAAGCAATTGCAGAAACTGTTAATCTTGATCCGGAAGATGTGGCAAAAAGATTTCGCCCAAATTTTATTGTTGAAAATTTCAGTGATATTCCATTTGAAGAGGATCATTTCACAAAAATTTGGATTGGAGGAATTCCTTTTGAAATCACAAATAAATGTACCCGATGTCAAATGATTTCAATTGATCAAGAAATTGGAGAAAAAGATCCAAAGATATTACTTGCCCTCAGGGATGCAAGATGTGGTGATAAAGTAAACTGTACCTTCTTTTTTGGTTTTATAAAATTGTAATTTTAGATCACATTTGGAGTTTATTTAAAACGATAACTGAGAAAGAATGTGATATCTCGATTGGAAGCACTGTAATTATTGAAAGAAATTAAAAATTAAAAACTTACAACTGTTGTTAAACTGTTTTTGTATATTTTCGTGTTCTGAAAAAAAGCAAGCAATACATTTTTCCATGAGTTCCGAAGACAAAATTCATCTTTTATGGATCTTTTTTTAACCTTTCAAATGGAAGACCGATGATGAATATTTTTTCTGCAGCAAATTTTGAATTGCCTGTTTTAAATTAAATTATCAAGTTTAAATAAATATTAAGTTTTCTGTGATTTTTTTGTTTTATCAAAATAATTGATTACTGTAATTCATGTTTGACCACTTTATTTTTACATTTACTTATTAAATTTTAATCGAATTTGAAATTGTTGAATCATTTTGACATTTTCTGATTTTTAATTGACCAAAATTAATTATTCTTCTTTGGCAGCGGGTTTTTACGCAGATTATTTTTGCAATTAAAATTTTGCTTTCTTGATAAACGAATGCCCTTAAAATTTTTTATACGTCCGTTGTCATCGTCAACACCTTTTGTTTTTGTCATTGCCTTTTGAATCAAACTGACTACGACATACATATCACAATGTATGTTCAAAACATTTCTTGTGTTTTGTGTTGTGATCAAAAAATTTTTTCAATGGACTACAACACACAATATTAGCAAAATAAAGAAAGATGACATATCTTTTTCTATAAAAGCCCGATTAATTAGGAATATTTTTCAATAGTTTTCTCAGCTACATACTTTTATTGTCCAAATCGTAATCCAAAAATTTTATTAACTTTTCAAAGATGGGACGCTTCCAAGGCAAAGTGGTAATCATTACTGGATCTTCGAATGGTATCGGAAGAGCAACCTTGTTGGATTTTGCTAAAGAAGGTGCCAATGTTGTCCTCCATGGGCTTAATCCTGATCGTATCAAAGAAACTGAAGAATTACTCCGGAAAGCTGGGATCTCAACTAACCGATATTTGGTTGTCACTGGACCAGTTCAAGATGAAGTGAGATATTTAAAAAACTTGATTATAATTTTTTTTCTTAATTTAGGCAACGGTGCAAAAGCTGATCAATGAACCGCTCAAAAAGTGGGGTAAAATTGATGTTCTTGTTAACAATGCCGGTCTTGGGTTTAAATCTGGTCATGACTTATATTCGATCGAAAACTTTGACTATGTTTTTGCGGTAAATGTTCGTGCGTAAGTGTTTTTTATTTCCTTTTTCCAAAATAGGCATGGCCCCGACCATTTTATCAAGTCCCACGCCATCCCATCCCCCTTGAAATCGGTCCTTTCCCGCCCCTAGTCCCGTGACCCGGACCACGATATTTGTTCTGCCAAAATTTCCTTATGCATTTTTTTTGCATATCAAAAACATCAAGTCCCTGCCTTGGATCCCAGGACGGGAAGGTATTTAACTGGACTAATGGTCTCTCGGCCATGCCTACTCAGAAATAACCTAAAAATTTAATGTATTTTTTAAAATATATATTTTTCAAAAACATATTGATCTTAAATCTTTTAAAAAATTTTAGTCGATTACGTTTGATTGAGCTAGCTCTCCCACATCTCAAAAAGACGAAGGGCAATACGGTTGGTGTTAGCAGTACTGGTGCTTTTAGAAAACCGGTAAGTTTTTATCGCTTTAAAATATAAAATGTTTGATTGGACCCATCTTATATAAGTACAATAAAAGTCAACTAATCCTCTTTTATTAAAATGTTGCCACAAATTATTCAACAATTTTAGTTAAACCCCTTAAACTTTTAGATCAACCATGACTTGCATACATTTTACTCGACTGCTAGCGCTGCATTTGATCATTACATGCGCAATGATACCGAACGATTAGCTTCTTTTGGCATCCGCATCAATAACGTTAATCCTGGTCCAACAAAAACTGGCATCTTTGAACACGATTCTAGCAATGAAGCAGAGAAAAATGCCGGATTTAGTGTCTACGAAAAGCTCTCCCGCAACGCTGTAATCCCCGGTGGCGCTGAACCATGGGAAATTAGTCGTGTAATCCTCTTCTTGGCAGATGAACAATCCAAGTCAATCACCGGTGCAAGTTATTTTATCGACCGTGGACTCTTTGCATTTGCTCCTCAATAAAGGACTTCTTCAGTATTACAATATTTGAAAATTTGATCAGATATTGTTTTTTCTACTTTTATAATTGATAAAAAATTCTTTTTCATTAACGTCTTTACTAATTATCGTCTTCCAGATATCAGAAATTATTATTTCTTTTATATTTTTTGTTTTTGGACATTCAATAAAACTAATATATCGTATATAAATCATGTAAATGTGTTACCTTAAAAAATAACTATTATAATATTTTTTCATATTTTCTTATTCATATTCACATTAATAATGTGAAATTATGATGATCATAATGCCGCACACTCGAGTGTTCTATTTTTACTAGGTGTATTTTATATAGCTTGTCCCAATCCCCTTTATCGTTGTCACTTTAGCTTTATCACTTTTATTCCACAAACATAACCTAACAAACAAAACAGGAGCAAAATAGAGAGTTAGAGAAACTAAATTTGAATGACTTCTTTCACAAAACTGGCTCACAAAAACTGACAAGAAGTGACCAAATTTCACTGATTGGAAGCACTTTTGAAAAAGCTAGAATAGCACATATCAAAATGTTCTTTATCAACACAAAAGCTTGATTCAATTGCTTTGTCATAAATTTCCAAAGCCTTGGGTACATTTTCCATAGTTACATAAAAGCTTGAAAGAAAAAGCTCCATTCTGGGAATATCAATTGGATATTTGAGGGAATCTTCCAAAAGTGAGATCCCTTCTTCCATATACTCAATAGACTTTTGAACATTTCCAGTTGTAGAATTTTTTAATGCTAAAATAATAAGTGTTTGAGATAATCTGATTTTGAATCGATCTCGATTGACATAGGATTCACGAATCTAAAACCATTAAATACTAATAATTAACTATATCATTTCAAACTAACTACCTTTTTCAAAATTTCTTCTCCTTTAGTAGCTGTAGCTTGAGAAGAGGCTAACATTTTAAACATTTTCTCTCTTTCAGGATATAATTTATCTTTAGAATCAACTTCACAAAGCTGACAATGGCATGTGAAATTCCATTTTCGAAGTAATCTCTTGCGTTCCAAATATTCATCCAATGGGTTTACATAAGAGATACAAATCTCTTCTCCTTTTTTTATATTCGTTGTGGCACGAACATAAGCAACGTCACCATAATGACCATGTTGACAATTTGCTGAAAATACCAAAAATGTTTTTTTGTAATAACCAAATCAATCAATGGCATATAAAAACCCAAAAAATGAACACACCCAAACACGAATGATTAAAATATGAAAGGAGAATATGCAATTGACAGCGACCAGTCTTTTTATAATCATCTGAATAATCGGAACCAAATCGATTCAATGCACAAATCTTTTCGACACGAGCAGCATCAATAATACCTAAAAATGTAAAAAAATATACCATACATAAAAATTGAGATAAAACTAACCGAAAGGAATTTCTTCTTTTTCTGTCGTGTCATTTTCACCATCACTCAAATCATAGAATACTTTTGCAAGTTGGGGATTCTTCTTCAAAGTTTGCACAGTTTGTGTTTTTTGCATAATTTCTGTTAAACGCTGAAAATCATTTGGCGTATTATATTTAGCAGCTAATCGAGTTCGAGTAAAATCTTTGGTATGACTTTCTGCAAATGGTTTTGAAACAATAAGCAAAGTCCCTTTATTAATATCTTTTGATGCAATAATTCCTCGACCTAAAATATTACATTTGAGCTTTAATAATCTATAAAATTCAAGAATGTACCTTTTCCAGGGATTTTTGCAATTTCAATAGGTCCTTTGAAGTCAGCGATATCTGATTGAAAACCTTCTTTTTGGGATTCAATAAACAATGCTTTAAAATCATAGCTTCCATTTCGTTCTTCACTCCGTCGTAAAGTTGTACGTTTAAATTGCGTCGAGGCATCAACATTTTCAGGAAATTCTTTTAAAACTTCTAAAAAGTGACGACCAGCTTTTTGCCATTCACGCATTCCATACGCTGCTTGACCCATTCTGTCAAATCAAAGTCAAATTATTACTGTATAGAATTTATGGTTTTTTGCAAACTAACCGATATAATGCTTTCTCACGATCACGACCTTTTTCCAATGCAAGTTTTGCAGCTTCATAAGCATAATAAAATGCTTCCATTTTCAAATACGTCAAAGCCTTATTCAAATATAAAACACCAAGTTCAGGATTGCATCGGATTCCTCGATCATAGAACATCAATGCTTCATCAAATTTTCCTTTCTTGAAGCATGTATTAGCCTTTTCACGCCAAACTTCTGCATTTTTAGACATTGATTCAAACCTATGAAAAACGCTTGTAATTTATCGAAATACGTGAATATTACAAAAACTAAGAAATACCATTTCATGGCACCAACTTTATTCAACATTTCATCATCAGCAGGATCAACAATGATAATGTCTGTCGGTGAATCAATTCGTAAAGAAACTGCCTTTGTTTCGGAGATATATCGAAGGAAAGGTTCTTTGACAATTAAAATTGTTCCTGGAGCTGCCCATTCAACATCATCAAAATTATAACGAAAATTATAAATCATAACTTTTTCAACGTCACCTAAAATAAATGGTTTTTAAACTTTAAAATTCAAAACTACTTTGAAATTGAAAGTTACCATTTAAATCTTGAATTAATGTTTTAACTGGTAATCCAGCAATTGGCTTTCCAACAATTTTGCAAACTAGAAATTTTCTTGTGTGAACTTTTGGAACTGCCATGTCACGTAAAACAATAGGTTGTAATTGATCGAATGGTAATTTGCAACTATGACTGTCAACTAAAACACGGATACTGTAAAAATTGGATAAAAACAACAAAATAAAATTAACTTGATGAAAGAACTGGAGCAGTCTCGGAAGTAGCTCTCGGCCATCGCTTAATTTCTTCATCGGGATTTCGATGTGGACGACGTTCAGGTTTACCTTGGTTTGCATCAGTCAATTCATTCTCGAACATATCTTTGAACATTTCCATCCTTTGAAAAACTTTTACGGAAACAAACTTGAAGAAAAAATGAATGTGATAATTTATCTTCCTTTTATACAAACAGTTAAAGAAAACTAGAAAAACAACGCGATAAAAAACAGATATGAAAGAAATCGAATTCGAAAAAAGCTAGCTTGAAAAATGGCATTTTTAGGCAACAAAAATTTAGTTGGACCTATTGAAAATAAGAAAGTAAAATATTTTATAACATTATGCTATACGACTTCAAGAATTATCTAATTTAAGACAGCTTTTAAAAATAGACACCAAAAAAGTCTTTATTATTTGTAAATCGGTTTCGTTAATTTCGAAATCATTATTTCAAAATATTGCTTTTTGTTTGTTGTTCTTCATTTTGCAGCACTTCCTTTTTCATAAAAAAGACTTTTTTTGTCTTTTCTGTTGCCGAGTTTTTTTTTTTCAAATGTGTTGAATGTGAAAGGTCAAAAATTTTTTCACTTTTACGCGGACGGATCCTTTGCCTTTTCCTTTTCCTTGTTTTCACAATGTAAAAGTTTCAATTATACAACTTATTTAAAAAAACAATGAATTGGAAGAAAAAACTTAATTATTTCAACATTTATTAAAAATGTTAAAAAGAAATAAAACTAAGAAAAAATTGTCAAAACAATCAAATGCAAAATAACCAATTTCAAAAATTTGTAGTTATTTCAATTTGGTAAAATAAGATGACACCCAATTAAGGTTGGTCATTTCCCAGAATATTTCCCAGAGTTACAGTATTCAAAACTACAGTAATGCTTTACCAAAAATAGCCTTTTATAACCTACAAATGTATCGTTAAATTAAAAAATTAGTCATTTTTTGAATAGTTGCATTGATGTTATTGCGCATTTATCCAATTCTATCATGTTTAATATAAAACCATAGCATATTACTGTAGCCTTTTCGGGGAAATGGGAATCATTTCCACAAAAAATCTTCCGGGAAAGAGAAATGCACTCAACTATGTCAACCAAAAAACGAACTGTTTTCTAAGAAATATATAATTTTCTACAAAAATAGAAGTTAACTTTAAATTAATCGTCTTCAATGGAGAACAGGAGTAAAAATGCTCAAATAACAGAATGCACAAAAAACAATAACAAAATTTTTATTGAGAATCTGTTACAACAAATGACAAAATGGATAAATTACTTTTTTCTGCTGCCTTTTCAAAGAGAATATTTTGAGATTTTGTTAATCCAAATTTTGCAGAAAAATCGAAACTTTGGATTTGATTTCGATCTCCTAAATCCGATTCAGCCAAAAGTTTCATTGTTTTTAAAAATGCAGAAATAACAGTTTCTTGTGGAATCCGTCGAGGGCCAGAAGGTGTCTCAATTTGAAAATAAATATTTCCATCATCTTCAATCAATTCAAAACCCCATTTTGGATCAATCTTGATTTCATTCAATGGTTTTCCAATAACATTGAAAATATCTAAAATGACAACATGATAAAATGAAGATAAATGAAAATTCAAAAATTACCGTAAATAACAAATTTTGGAAATTTTAAGTAATCATTTTTAGCTTTTTGTCCAATTTCTGGTTTTCCGCTTGCCATTGAAAGATATAATGGAATCCATTCATTGCCTAAAATACATCATTTAGAAAATGATAAAGATAAAACGTAGAAACTTACCAGCAGAAGTTTTAATTCTTCGTGTTAAACCATTTTCACAAATTTCAACAGCACAAGATTGTTCTTCAAATACGAATCTAATTTGTGAAGAGGCCGAAGGTTCTGATGTGGGACATTTCGACGGAGGTGAAATAACTATCGCATCTTGTTGTTGATCAGTTGATTTGGTTACGGTATGATGTGTTTCTGTCTTTATAGGGCTGCTTTCTATATTTTCTTTACCATTTTTTGTTGCAGTGATATACGGTACTCCACGGGCATCATAATATCCAATGACTTGATCCGGTGATCCATTTAACCAAATACATTTTGTTGAAGCATCTTTTCTTTCAAAAACAAGATCATCAAACATAACATAATGTTCAGGGAAATAAAATAACTAAAAAAATTTGAAAGTTAACAGTTGTGGATATACTGTATCCGATATAGATAAACTAAAAAAAACTTACCGTAAGTGGCTGAGGTCTTCCTTCAAATCCATAAATGTTACATGGAATTCTTGTTCGTTCTGGTAGAATCACGCAATTCCGTCCCATTCCCTTTCCAGGTATCGTTGTTTCAATTCCCATTGAAAAATTAGGGATATGATATCTGGGATCGAAGTATTTATCCCCATCTGGAGCTCGTAATAATGCACCATACATAAGCAAATAATCCCATCTCTTGAAATGTCGCATGAAAAAATTTTCTGGTTTAAATTCACGTTCAATTTCCTCAGCAAAATAAAGAAAATTATCTTGAGCAAGAACAACAGTAGCATGTGGGAAATATTTCTCATAAATTCGAGGGAATTCTTTGATGCATGCATTTGGTCCTTTGTACATAAATCGATGAGTAATATTGAGTTCACCATTTTGGTTTCGACGAAGAATTACAAAATCAACAAAAGCTTGAGTTACAGTGACAACTAGAATAATCTCATTTTTTGGAGGATTCTGGCATTTGGCAATGTCTTCTAAAGCATATGTAATCCGAGCTAAAATCGATGGAATAACCATAATATTTTCAGCATATTTCTCTGCAATCTCGACAGAAGCTTGAATCATTTCAAATTCACAGAGATTTCCATTCACAATAACCAAATGCTTCATTCTATCTGGCATCATTTGAAAAACTTTATCAGCTCGTTCTCGAGCCACTGTAGGATTAAGTCCTTCTAAAAATATATAAGATTTACAAAAAATTTTAACGATAAAAAGTACTTACTTGAAGGTTTAATTTTTGGGAGCCATTCAAGTACATGTCGTCGATTCACCTTGTATCGAATTGCAGTACTTGTTAAGAGGTAGGAAGCGGTATACATATTCCTAAAAAACAAATATAATTTTTTAAATAAATATTTTAACTCGATAATTTCAAAGGAACCGAACAAAAACATTACGCTATTTATTAATTGGATATCCATGATCAAAAAAACGCGGAAGCAAGCGATCCATTTCGCACATTAGATATATCATCTGCTTTCGCTTTTTTTGTTCATGTTTATCCAATCAATAAATTACAGAACGTATTACAAAATACATTTTATTTAATCATAGCCTAACAATTATTAATAAATAGTAATAATACATTTTTTTTATTTTTGAAAGCTTTGCTTGAACATTTTCTTTCAGCGTCATTTTCAAAAAACTTGCGCAAACAAAAACATTTTTTAGGCGACAGAAAAAAAAGTAAAACAAAAAAGTCGTAAAATAAAAAAGGCATTTCATAAATAAAAACAACCAACATTGAACCGCGATAAAAAAAACTATTTCGAAACATGGCTGGCTGCCGAAACACTAAAAGGATATGGGAATTGACAAAAATAACATTGGTTATCGCCAAAAAATCCTGTTTCAAAACAAAAAGATAGTTATATTTTTTTAAAACTTAATATTTCTGTTTTATAAAATTAAAGTTTAAAGAAAATATTGCAACGAATCAATGGCATTAAAAAATGAAGAGAAATAATTAATAGTCAAATTTTATGGCAAAATTACTAAAAATAATAAACAAATTTTTTAAACGAAAACACTGTAAAATTTACTTAAACATTCTATTAAATTAATAAAACTTGCTAAAATAAACTGCCCCCTTTAATAAATCTTAATTTTTCTACATTTTACTGGGACAAATTTGAAGGCCTTCGTTTCTTCTATTTTATGTGTCTTTGTTTCCACAGCACGTTCGCAAAAACGTGAAAGCGCAACAAATTTCTGCTAGCCATTCGGTCTTCTTAATATTTAAAGACATTCTGTTAATTGCTACAGTTAGTAAACATGTTAAACTAAAATATGAAAGAGGGATTTTGCGATATTTTAAGTTTTAGCGATTTGCCATCCCGATGAAGCTGTTTTTTAGAAAAGGTTTAGCTTTTGGGCTTCATCGGGCTGGCAAATCGCTAAAACTTAAAATATCGCAAAATCCCTCTTTCATATTTTAGTTTAACATGTTTACTAACTGTAGCAATTAACAGAATGTCATAAAATATTAGAAAAACCGAATGGCTAGCAGAAATGTGAAAAATGCTACTCCGTCTCAAACTGTATAATAATAATGAAATTTCATCTTTGCGCGCTTTTAAATGCCAAAAAAAGAAAAAGAAAAAAAGTATGTATTATTTTCTTTTTGTTTTATTTTTTAAAAATCTTTATTAGTGTAATTTAAAAGTGACACTTTAACGTTAGTAAAAAAAGAAAGATATTTTCTTTAAACTTTAATTTTATAAAACAGAAATATTAAGTTTTAAAAAAATATAACTATCTTTTTGTTTTGAAACAGGATTTTTTGGCGATAACCAATGTTATTTTTGTCAATTCCCATATCCTTTTAGTGTTTCGGCAGCCAGCCATGTTTCGAAATAGTTTTTTTTATCGCGGTTCAATGTTGGTTGTTTTTATTTATGAAATGCCTTTTTTATTTTACGACTTTTTTGTTTTACTTTTTTTTCTGTCGCCTAAAAAATGTTTTTGTTTGCGCAAGTTTTTTGAAAATGACGCTGAAAGAAAATGTTCAAGCAAAGCTTTCAAAAATAAAAAAAATGTATTATTACTATTTATTAATAATTGTTAGGCTATGATTAAATAAAATGTATTTTGTAATACGTTCTGTAATTTATTGATTGGATAAACATGAACAAAAAAAGCGAAAGCAGATGATATATCTAATGTGCGAAATGGATCGCTTGCTTCCGCGTTTTTTTGATCATGGATATCCAATTAATAAATAGCGTAATGTTTTTGTTCGGTTCCTTTGAAATTATCGAGTTAAAATATTTATTTAAAAAATTATATTTGTTTTTTAGGAATATGTATACCGCTTCCTACCTCTTAACAAGTACTGCAATTCGATACAAGGTGAATCGACGACATGTACTTGAATGGCTCCCAAAAATTAAACCTTCAAGTAAGTACTTTTTATCGTTAAAATTTTTTGTAAATCTTATATATTTTTAGAAGGACTTAATCCTACAGTGGCTCGAGAACGAGCTGATAAAGTTTTTCAAATGATGCCAGATAGAATGAAGCATTTGGTTATTGTGAATGGAAATCTCTGTGAATTTGAAATGATTCAAGCTTCTGTCGAGATTGCAGAGAAATATGCTGAAAATATTATGGTTATTCCATCGATTTTAGCTCGGATTACATATGCTTTAGAAGACATTGCCAAATGCCAGAATCCTCCAAAAAATGAGATTATTCTAGTTGTCACTGTAACTCAAGCTTTTGTTGATTTTGTAATTCTTCGTCGAAACCAAAATGGTGAACTCAATATTACTCATCGATTTATGTACAAAGGACCAAATGCATGCATCAAAGAATTCCCTCGAATTTATGAGAAATATTTCCCACATGCTACTGTTGTTCTTGCTCAAGATAATTTTCTTTATTTTGCTGAGGAAATTGAACGTGAATTTAAACCAGAAAATTTTTTCATGCGACATTTCAAGAGATGGGATTATTTGCTTATGTATGGTGCATTATTACGAGCTCCAGATGGGGATAAATACTTCGATCCCAGATATCATATCCCTAATTTTTCAATGGGAATTGAAACAACGATACCTGGAAAGGGAATGGGACGGAATTGCGTGATTCTACCAGAACGAACAAGAATTCCATGTAACATTTATGGATTTGAAGGAAGACCTCAGCCACTTACGGTAAGTTTTTTTTAGTTTATCTATATCGGATACAGTATATCCACAACTGTTAACTTTCAAATTTTTTTAGTTATTTTATTTCCCTGAACATTATGTTATGTTTGATGATCTTGTTTTTGAAAGAAAAGATGCTTCAACAAAATGTATTTGGTTAAATGGATCACCGGATCAAGTCATTGGATATTATGATGCCCGTGGAGTACCGTATATCACTGCAACAAAAAATGGTAAAGAAAATATAGAAAGCAGCCCTATAAAGACAGAAACACATCATACCGTAACCAAATCAACTGATCAACAACAAGATGCGATAGTTATTTCACCTCCGTCGAAATGTCCCACATCAGAACCTTCGGCCTCTTCACAAATTAGATTCGTATTTGAAGAACAATCTTGTGCTGTTGAAATTTGTGAAAATGGTTTAACACGAAGAATTAAAACTTCTGCTGGTAAGTTTCTACGTTTTATCTTTATCATTTTCTAAATGATGTATTTTAGGCAATGAATGGATTCCATTATATCTTTCAATGGCAAGCGGAAAACCAGAAATTGGACAAAAAGCTAAAAATGATTACTTAAAATTTCCAAAATTTGTTATTTACGGTAATTTTTGAATTTTCATTTATCTTCATTTTATCATGTTGTCATTTTAGATATTTTCAATGTTATTGGAAAACCATTGAATGAAATCAAGATTGATCCAAAATGGGGTTTTGAATTGATTGAAGATGATGGAAATATTTATTTTCAAATTGAGACACCTTCTGGCCCTCGACGGATTCCACAAGAAACTGTTATTTCTGCATTTTTAAAAACAATGAAACTTTTGGCTGAATCGGATTTAGGAGATCGAAATCAAATCCAAAGTTTCGATTTTTCTGCAAAATTTGGATTAACAAAATCTCAAAATATTCTCTTTGAAAAGGCAGCAGAAAAAAGTAATTTATCCATTTTGTCATTTGTTGTAACAGATTCTCAATAAAAATTTTGTTATTGTTTTTTGTGCATTCTGTTATTTGAGCATTTTTACTCCTGTTCTCCATTGAAGACGATTAATTTAAAGTTAACTTCTATTTTTGTAGAAAATTATATATTTCTTAGAAAACAGTTCGTTTTTTGGTTGACATAGTTGAGTGCATTTCTCTTTCCCGGAAGATTTTTTGTGGAAATGATTCCCATTTCCCCGAAAAGGCTACAGTAATATGCTATGGTTTTATATTAAACATGATAGAATTGGATAAATGCGCAATAACATCAATGCAACTATTCAAAAAATGACTAATTTTTTAATTTAACGATACATTTGTAGGTTATAAAAGGCTATTTTTGGTAAAGCATTACTGTAGTTTTGAATACTGTAACTCTGGGAAATATTCTGGGAAATGACCAACCTTAATTGGGTGTCATCTTATTTTACCAAATTGAAATAACTACAAATTTTTGAAATTGGTTATTTTGCATTTGATTGTTTTGACAATTTTTTCTTAGTTTTATTTCTTTTTAACATTTTTAATAAATGTTGAAATAATTAAGTTTTTTCTTCCAATTCATTGTTTTTTTAAATAAGTTGTATAATTGAAACTTTTACATTGTGAAAACAAGGAAAAGGAAAAGGCAAAGGATCCGTCCGCGTAAAAGTGAAAAAATTTTTGACCTTTCACATTCAACACATTTGAAAAAAAAAAACTCGGCAACAGAAAAGACAAAAAAAGTCTTTTTTATGAAAAAGGAAGTGCTGCAAAATGAAGAACAACAAACAAAAAGCAATATTTTGAAATAATGATTTCGAAATTAACGAAACCGATTTACAAATAATAAAGACTTTTTTGGTGTCTATTTTTAAAAGCTGTCTTAAATTAGATAATTCTTGAAGTCGTATAGCATAATGTTATAAAATATTTTACTTTCTTATTTTCAATAGGTCCAACTAAATTTTTGTTGCCTAAAAATGCCATTTTTCAAGCTAGCTTTTTTCGAATTCGATTTCTTTCATATCTGTTTTTTATCGCGTTGTTTTTCTAGTTTTCTTTAACTGTTTGTATAAAAGGAAGATAAATTATCACATTCATTTTTTCTTCAAGTTTGTTTCCGTAAAAGTTTTTCAAAGGATGGAAATGTTCAAAGATATGTTCGAGAATGAATTGACTGATGGAAAAATGTGCTCTTCTGAAGATAAAACTGATAAATTTTGCCTTGTTACAATGAATGCAGATCATGAAGGAATGTGTAATGTTTGGAGTATTCATAAACCAACTGGGAAATTTCGAAAAATGCTATGTCAACGATGCCGATATCTTTACAACAAAGATAAAAAAAGATGGCCATTCAGCGGTGTTCCTTCCATGTATTATGATATTGAAACTAATGAAGTGGATGTCAATTTTCATCAATTAAAACATTTCAATGAATGTACTCCTGAAGAAATGGGCAAAGTTCGAGGTCTTGATTTAAGAAGAATTTTAGAAAAGATTCAAGGTATTCGTGATGCTGCTAAAGGAAATACTCATGCAGTTTATCGTGCTTACGTTATGCTGATGATGATTATGCTTTATATAATAAGAAATCAAAAAAGCTTTACAAGAAAGAAGATGAATTATCAGCTGAAGAAATTGCTTTGATTGTAAAGAAATATCTTCGACAAATTGGTGGATATCTCAAATGGATTGATACATTGGAAGATGAAGAAGAACAAGAAATTCAAGAAGAAGAATTAACTGCTTTTGAAGCAACTGATGATGAAGAATAAATGTTTTTTTTACTTTTGTTGTTTTAATCTTTACTTTGTTTTTTTTTGTATAAATGTTGATTTGTAAATTTTTTGGTCTATAATATAGTGCAGGTTGGTCATGGGTGCAGGTTTGTTAGTGCAGGTTGGTCATGGGTGCAGGTTGGTTAGTGCAGGTTGGTCAGTCGGTGCAGGTTAGTAAGGTGCAGGTTGGAAAAAGTGCAGGTTAGTAAAGTACCTGTAGGGGCTTATAAGTTTTGCAAAAAGGGCTTATTTCCAAAACACCCTCTCTTTTTGGGGGCTTTTCATTAAAAACATTTTGACAACAGAGAAAGAATATTTCTTTGTTTCTCTGTCTTCTCAAAATAAATTTGTGCACCTTGCGTTCGGAGTTTCTTCTATTTTTGATAAAAGCGTTTTCGTTTTCAACCGAAACCAAAATGTGTTTTGTCACATTCCCATAGGAAAACCTTCGGGTATAATAAAAATATGTGAAAAAATCGGTGCTTTGCACCTACAATTTTTGTGCACTGTTTTTTGTGCGCAAAAAAATTTTGGGAAAAAGTTGTCTTTGGGGAATTTTTTGAAAATACAAAAACATAAATAGGACAAAATTTAAACATACAACGGTCAAAGGTCTGGCTACATTTAAGTATGAAAAATGCCCCTATTTTATGTACAAAAATAACCCTCTACTTTGTTCCTAAAATGCCCTTACATGGGGGTTTATTTTTTTGCCCCCTCCTTTGGGGGCAAATGCACCAAAAATGCCTAAGTGCTGCCCAAAATATGCCCCAACATGGGGGCATTTTTCGATACTCATTTTTTTCAGTGTTGCTCCAACAACCACAACAACTTCTTCATCTTCAAACGGTAAGAAGATCAACATCACAACACTTGAACACGCCACAACCCAAACCAGAAACTGATTCTGCAGTACACATAGTTTTCCGTCGAAATGAACTTCTTCGATACACTTCCACGACGTTCGAATGAACTTTTCTCCTCTTAATCCACTTCTGCACCATACTATCCATGCTTCTTCCTTACCAGCCCTAATACCAAACAATAATCAATATGCATCACTTCGAATTAAAAATCATATGATATTGTCGCTATTTGCATATCGTCTTTCAAGGTTTTCAAAATTAACAAATTTGACATTCAATTGATAACATTAATCTTTAAGTGATTCAACACGAACCTAAAAACCGTATAGAAAATTATATACTTTATCCATGACCGCAGGGCATGAAAAAAGAAAGAAAAAGGGCAGTCCGCAAAACTTAAACTTGATAAACTTTTTCAGTGTTTTGACAAACATGAGAGTAATCGAAATTTGCAAATTTAAATTTTTTTGATTACTATACTTTTGTCATACCAGCCAGCTACAAAAATAAAAAATTGTATATTTTTTGGAAACATAAAGAAAATCATATCAATATTTATGAAGATGAAATCTGAAAACGAGATGAGGAAATTGCAAAACTTAAAATTGAACGGCAAAAACATATCAGTTGCATGCCGCGACCGATTTGGCAGAAGAAAATGAACATCTTCAAGAACAAATTCTTGGGCTCCGAAAACGTGAAGTCGAAAACGAACAATTTAAATCTAAAATTCCTCGGCTTTCATTTTATAAAAATATGTCCGAGAGATGGAACATTTTTGCCTTTTCACTTATTAATGCCCATCTTTTTTTTGGATTTGATAAGTTTTTTCAGTGTTTTGACAAACATGAGAGTAATCGAAATTTGCAAATTTAAATTTTTTTGATTACTATAATTTTGTCATACCAGCCCGCTACAAAAATAATCTATAAAAACGTTCGTAAAAGCTCGTATTTGGGCGAATCAAAAAAACCGAAAGAAGTGATTTCAAGAACGGATGTGTTGATTTTTAAGCTTGATGATGTCGGGAAGAATAAAAATTTGAAAACGAAATTTTTTAAGATTTGAAAACGAAAACATGGTAATAAATACCAATCTTTTTTGGAAAATTTTTTTTGATAATCCTGCAAAAATAAGTTTCTCATATTCATGTCCCGTGAAAGTGTTGTAATAATTTTCGATGCTTTATTGTTTTTTATTTAGGATTTGGGTAACATACTTTTTTTATAACCAAATATGCCTTTCTGTTATGAAAAATGTGAGAGTAATGAAGTTTTGTAAATACCGATTTTTGAGGTTACTGTCATTTTAATTTTAGAAATTATGCAAATTTCTTTAAGAATTTTGCTGACTTTCAGAATCCTTTTTTAATATTTTTGTAATTCGATTGAAGACACGTTTTTAAAAAGTGAAGTACTCACAACTTTTCAGTTTTGAAGTTCACTTCTTTGATACACGAATTCCCTCCCACGATGCTCGAATGAACCCTCCTCCTTTTTAACTACTTCTACACCGATTAACAATACTAACCATGCTTCTTCCTTACCAGTGGAAATTCTTCCACTGAAAACACAAGATATTAAAATTATGCAAATTTATTTTTTTACAGAACATATAAATAAAGAAAAATATAATTAAATATAAAGTTTAAATTAGAAAGATAGATTGAGAGATTTGGTTATCAGATGAAGAAAGATTGATTCAAGGATTTCGACGACGTTTCACTATAAAAAAAGAAACCCATAAAGAATCCCAATATTATTAGGCTCTCTGAAATCGAAATTTCGATTACGAAAATAATCCGTTTTTAATTTCGGTAAATGCAGTTTTTTGATTTTCGGAATTTTGATTTAGAAGAGCCTAAACCCCAAAATTACAGTAATAAAAATAAAACTTACATCCATCTTCAGATTCACTTTCTTCATAAATTAAAGCTTCATCATCATAAGAGGAAAGACGTTTAAAGCTTCGACTTCCAGGTGGACCACAAATTTTGATATTTGAGAGAATTTGTTGATGAGCAGGTAAAGTTGGAGATGAAAGTGGACGTGGAACATTTGATGAAGAAAAACCAGGTTTTGGAGGAGATGGTGATGGAGGAAATCTTGGAGCAGCAGCAGCAACAGAAGCAGAGGCACCAGAAGCAACAGTAGTAGAAGTATTATTTTCTTTATTTTCTTTAGTTGATGGTGAAAGGAAAGCCCGTTGACAGATACCTTCAATTAAATCAGTTCGCTTTGAATATGGTGTAACTGAGGAAGAAGCAGGTGGATTTTCATCATCCATAAAATCCATTAAATATACTGAATCAATAGAACTTGATGAAGTATTATTATTATTAATGGTAGTAGTAATGCTCTGACTTTTTCCTCACTTTTGTCATGGGCGTGGCCTGATTTTCTGAAGGGAAAAATTATTTTTGATGGGAAAAAAATATTTTTGATGGGGATTTGGGTGGGCCATTTTTTTTATTTTTATTTTTTTAAATTGGTTTAAAAAAGTTTGTTTGCGGCGAGACTCTTTTATGTTGCATAAAGGTGTAACAATATGTGTGTCCTTTTTTGAGTCAATCTTTGTGTGATTCGAATGCTTTCTGATTCTGATACTAAGATTATCACTGCTGTTTCAAAAAGATATAATTTTGTTTTAGATTCAAAACTAAAAACAACAATTACAGCTTTTTGGATTAACGAGTAATAATTAAGAGAGCTCAATAAATAACTGACCGACGCGGCTCAAAAATGATGACTAAAAATACGCGCCAAAAGTAGAACGCAGAAAAAAAAGTGTGACATTTTATTTCAAAACAATAGAAAAAACAAAAGGGCATGGGAAAGCTATGACTCAATAAAATTCCATTGTTTAGCGGGAACTGATTTTTTTATGGCAGGCTTCTTCGCGGGCAGCTTCTTCTTTGACGCTTTGAACTTGCTTTCTTTGAAGGGAAAAGCAAACTGGGTATAGAAATCCGGAGTACGAGATCTCTTTAATCTTTTAGGAGCTTTTAAAGTAGATGGAGGAGGAAGATTAGTGACTGCTTTTTGAGAGATAACTTGATTAAGATTTTGTGGAATCTCTTCTGCATTTTCTTTATATTTTTGTTGCCTTTGAATAAGCTCCTGATTTTCGTGGTTTTTCAAAGTTGCATCTGTGGCTTCTTTCAAATGACCTATCGGATTTTTAGATGGAACATTCTTTGTGCCACTGGTTAAAGTTGTATATCTTCCCATTGGAATTGCAATAAACTTTTGCATGGACTAAAAAGAAATCTTTATTAAAAGTGAACATGAAAAAAAATTAAAACATGACACAAAAAAACACGACACGTAAGATTATACAAATTAATATATTTAAACAGGGAGAGCAGTAGTAGTGTTACGAGCAAAGTCAAAGGCCATTAATGAATCAAATTCTGCATAGATAATAGCTTGTATTCCATTGGCAGAGACCGGTTGGGAAAATTTAATGTTGAGAGCAGTGTTTCCAACTTCTTGCAATTCTGTGGATTTGTCATTGGGAGCTGATTGTAAATCGAAGCAAAAGATTGTGGAATGGATCAAGTATTCCTTATATGAAAGACCAGTGTTTTCTGTGCTTTCAATAAGATCTTTAAATGAGCGGGAGTAATCCTTCTTTGCCAAATCATAAGGGTATGCGGGAATCAGTTTTCCATTTGCACTGAGTTGAATGTTTTGGAGATTAAAGCTTTTAAATTCAAACGGTGAAAGCCCAATATTTCCATTGAAAGCTTTGCCATCAACAAGGCCAACAAAAACACGTTTTGGAAGAAAATCATTGAAAAGTGTGGCTTTGTAATCATATCTTCCAGCAGAAATGAAAAAGTTGTTCATTAAATTACGCGTATAAGGGTATTTTGCAACAGTATTATCCTTAAGGCGTTGCTGAATTTGATTATCAAGTTGTGGTAAAAGATGATGTTGTTTAACATAAAGTTTCATATCCAACATTGAAAGAACATAGGGAGTTTTATCTTGAGCAATCAGATTAAAAGCTGTATCATTTGGAGTAATTTCAATATCGACGGTCATCTCATTCAAGAGAATCTTTTTCTGCTTGAAAAAATCAACATCAAGATGAGTAATTGTATTAAAATCACCATTTTGTAAAAATTCTTTGCGTTTATCGAATCCATATCCAGAAACTTGACTTTCTTCATCATCTTCAAAATATCCTGCAAGCTGCAAGTGATCTTCGCGTCTTGATGTTTCAATACCAAGTCTTCTCCGTAAATAGGCATTATATGGATATAAATCGTTTGAATTGTAAATTTGACGCCCATTGAAAGAAACTTTAAGATTTTTAATGCAAGTACCACCAATACCATTGATAACACTAATCTTGTCTGCATCAACAACAGGACTAAATTTGGTATATTCTTTGCCATCATCACCTTTTCCAGTTTCCTTTTTTCGAAGACGAAAAGTCATGCCCAGATAACATTGAGATAGATCCAGGTAAGAAAGCCCAGAATTGATAGTGAAACGAGTTGGCCATGTTCCATAAGTGTTTACTGAATTATATTCAACAACACTTGTATTTTGGAAAGCAACATTGACGGGTTTAGATGAAAAGAGATCCAAGCTCAACGGAAGCCTGTCTTCACTTGCAGGATCAATTTTCTTCATTGTGTAAAGATATCGTGTCTTGTATAAGACCTTTTAATACTAGAAACTGGAGCAGTTACAATTGGAACGGTTGAAAGGGAAGGTTGAATGTTTTTATCAACTTTTAATAATGCTGCCCAATTTATTTTTGTTGGATCAATATTTTCATGAAACATAAAATTGCAACCGACTGCACCTGATTGCTTAAACAAAGCAAGAATGGAATGCAATTAACCTTTTCATTATTTATATACATCTTACTAGTATATGCACGTGCATCTTTAACAACTGCATGTGTATCATTTAAGAGGATGTTCGCTTTTTTGCACCTTTTTTGCACCTTTTTATATCCTTAACCATAGGATTTTTCGATTCTCACTTGATTCTTATTTGATTCTTACTTAATGCTACTATGTTTTTTATGCGTTTTGTTTAGATACACGGACAGACCAAGCCATCTGACTGTGTCTTTGAGTGACCATGACGCGCGTGCCTTTGACCAACGAGCAATGTGAATAAAGGTCATGTTTGCTTTTTTTGCACATTTTTTTAACCTTTTTATATGCTTGATCATTGCTTTTTACAATTGTCAAATGATTCTCATGTGATTTTCACTTGTGTGTTCTAAACGAAAGACAGAGGAATGATGTCAGAATGCCAGTATTTTTTTAGTCATTAAATCAATAAGGTGTGTTTTTTTAGTTGTGTATTTCTTGAAATGGAATATATTAGCCAAAAATTTACTTTGGATAAAAATAATAAAGTTGAAATTCGTTTGGATAATCCTTTAGAATTGCCCGGGAATGAGTGGTATTGCGGTTTGAAAGAATTTAGTCTTGAACAAAAATGGTCATTAGCAGAAGAAGAATTTGTTGTAATATTTCAAAATGGTTATAAGGCAATAATTAAACCAAAATATTATCATGCTGTTACCCATATTGATAAAGTGTTGGATGAATTGTTTCCAAAAATACGGGAAAAACGCCAAGGAAGATCTTATGATTTACTTGGAGATATTACTGGAGTAAAACGAAAACCAGCTGCAGAGAAAAAATCTGAATCAGCAGCAGTACCAGCAACAAATACTGAATCGTACGGAAATAAAAAAGATGATGAAAAAGATGATGAAAAAGATGAATCCAATAACAAAACAGATGAAAGTAAGAAAGAAGAAGTGGCAAAACCTGAAGCCAAAACGGAAGAAAAGAAAGAAGATAAAAAAGCTAGTTCAAAGCAAGAAGTTAAAGCAACTGATCCTAAATCAGCTCCTAAATACGATGAAAAGACAGAAGAAGCACCAAAACCGCAACCAAAAACTGAAGAAAAGAAACCAGAAACAACAAAAGTAACTCCAAAACCTACAACACCATCTACAGCTGAAACAAAGAAGGATGAATCAAGTAAAGTTCAGGCACCTACAACAACAACGGTTGCAAAAGAAAAAGAACAAAAGAAAGATGAAAACAAAATGCCTGTAGCTGAAGCAATCAAACGAAAACAAGATGCAGAAGAAAGTGATACTCCATTTAGGAGAAAAAGACCAAATTATGAATATGAATTCAGTGATTATGCCCTAAAACATTATCCTGCACCATCTTCACTGCAGGGAGAAGAAGGATTGTATGATGAACCCGTATTTGAAATGGGAAAAGCAGAAAAACTAGTAGCTTTTCAAGAACCACAAGAACCAGAAAAAGCTTATAGCATTGAAGGTGAAGAAAAGAAAACAGATGTGATTGCTGAAATTTTGAGTGGAAAGAAACATGTTCCAAAGAAAGTAGAAAAAGAAAAGCCGAAACAATCAGATGCTAAAAAGTATCCATCTGGAAAGTGGCCAAAAAAGACTGTTGATCCATTTCCACCAGGTTTCCCTGAATCTGAAAAAACGCCAAAAGAAGAGAAAAAAGAAGAAACTAAAAATTATCCTTCTGGAAAATGGCCAAAGAAAATTGTTGTTCCACCAAAAACTCCATATATTACAGTAACATTACCTACAGATGAAGAAGGAAAAACGGGAACAAAGGAATATAAAGTATTTGAAAAAGTTTCTGATTCTCTCAAATATTCTCCAATTATTGATGAGAATGCAAATCAGTTTACAAAAGCTGCAATTGGTTCAATCAAGTTTGAAAAAACTTCCGAAAACCATTATAAAATCTCATTTGATTCAACATATGTAAGAGCATTGCTTCCAAGTAACGGTTTTGCTGAAACTATGGGGTACACAACAAAAGATATTTTGTTTAATGAAGATGTTGCCCAAGAATCTCAAAACCTATATTCAATGTATAGTCATGTATGCATGCATGTTAATCAACTTTTACGTCCACTCAATAAAGATCATGGAGCTGAAGTTGCTGTAATTCCCGTAGATCCCAAACAAACTAGGCTTTATATGTTTTTCCCCAAACCTACTTATTTTAAAGTTGAAAAAACTTTGTTGTATACCCTTGACTTGGAATTTAAAAATTTTTATGATGGTCCGCTTGTATGCGCAAATGCAAATGGCCACTTTGTTCTTGAATTTGTTAAAAAGAAGAAATAAATAACCATTAACTGTTTTATTATTATTTTTGCCTTAATTGTTTGAAAACAATGACATATCTTTTACGTGTGCGTTTTTGACTAGTTAACATTTTTTCCTAAAACATTCAATGTTTTAGATGTTATCAGTTGCTCCTGTAATTCTTATTCAATTATCTTATGGTCCTGTGCCAGTAGATTTTCGTCATAAAAGGAATGGGCTTCATAAACAATATAATGGAGGATGGGAGCCTTTAAAGGATATGTTGCATTGGTATGAAATTGATTTGAAAGGAGTTCAAGTCAGAACAAAAACAGTCAAACTTGTTGATCCCGAAATTGTTTATTTGACTCAATCAGAGCAAATCCGAGTAGATGCCTTTTATAAAAACATTGGAAGAATGCTTCGAAAAACTCCAAAGTATATCGTTCGAGATAATGATAACGGAGCTGTTTATTTGCCTCAAGATTGCTACATGCTTAATTTATCCAATGAAGAAAGTCCTTGTTATTCCCCTTCAACATCTTCTTCTGATTCTTGTTCATGCAATATCAATTAACGGCTTCAAAGAAAGCAAGTTCAAAGCGTCAAAGAAGAAGCTGCCCGCGAAGAAGCCTGCCATAAAAAAATCAGTTCCCGCTAAACAATGGAATTTTATTGAGTCATAGCTTTCCCATGCCCTTTTGTTTTTTCTATTGTTTTGAAATAAAATGTCACACTTTTTTTTCTGCGTTCTACTTTTGGCGCGTATTTTTAGTCATCATTTTTGAGCCGCGTCGGTCAGTTATTTATTGAGCTCTCTTAATTATTACTCGTTAATCCAAAAAGCTGTAATTGTTGTTTTTAGTTTTGAATCTAAAACAAAATTATATCTTTTTGAAACAGCAGTGATAATCTTAGTATCAGAATCAGAAAGCATTCGAATCACACAAAGATTGACTCAAAAAAGGACACACATATTGTTACACCTTTATGCAACATAAAAGAGTCTCGCCGCAAACAAACTTTTTTAAACCAATTTAAAAAAATAAAAATAAAAAAAATGGCCCACCCAAATCCCCATCAAAAATATTTTTTTCCCATCAAAAATAATTTTTCCCTTCAAAAAATCAGGCCACGCCCATGACAAAAGTGAGGAAAAAGTCAGAGCATTACTACTAATGGTATTATTTGTTGAAGGTTGATCAAAGTCAAGAGCCATTACACGATCCATACCATTGTAAGATGTATAGCGGCCATCAGCAGCAGCAGAAGATGAAGCATTAATTTGAATTGGACGAGAATGAGATGACTATAAAAGATTATACGGTATACGGTCTATTATACTGTATAATGTTAAAGAAACTTACTAGTGAAAAATAGCTATTATAACGTGCTGGAACAGATGACATTTGAGATGATGGAGAATGATTTGATGCAGTTGAAAGTTGCATAGTTGTTGGTAAATAAAAATTATTTGGACGATTATTAATAATAATTACAGTTGTTTTTGAAAAGAATTGTTGAACCGGTTGAAAATGATAAAAATTTGGTTGAGGAGGATAATAAACTGGATCCTGTTGGTCTAAAAATATGAAAGAATATTAGTTGGGTATATGGTAATAAAATAAAAACATACAAAATGATGGCATTTTTGAGAAACGCAAAGACATGGATTCAAAATCATTGAATTGATGATGATGATGAAAAGATAAAGCTCCAACAACAGGATACATTTTCAAAGACGATGATGAGAAGAGAGAGAGAGAAGAAGAAAGAATTTGACAACCTTTTTGAGGAATAAAACTTTCACAAAAATGAGAGAAAAATGCTTTTATAGGAAAGGAAGTATTGCAAAAGTGGCGGGTTGAAAATACGGAATTGCATTAATTTAAAAATTTGCATATTTTAATTCAATTGGACGTTTAAAAAAAGAATACTTTATTTAAAAAAGCTAAAACAAAAACACATTATACTCATTGGAATTTTTGATGATTCAATAAAATTTGCTTAATTGGTTTAGATTATTTAATTAATTAAAAAAGACCCATTCATGAATTTTTGCACTTGCACCTTTCGCAATCTTTCTTGCAACAAGGTAACTTGTTCTTTAACATTTTTATTTACCATAATTAATTCTTTTACTTTATCATCAGATCCATATAATTCACCTTCAGCTCGACTTTCAGTATCCTTTATGTGTGATCATCCAATGTTGCTTTTTCATCATCATTCATTAAATCTTTGGCATTATTCAACGTTTCACCATTTGATCGAGTTGCATTACAAACATTTCGAAGACAAAAAAGAAAATCTGCAATTTGGCATTTCAATGAAAATAAATCCTAACGAAGTTGTTGAGCTTTTATCATTTCCATTTCATTCTGTTGCTTCATTGTACGATTTTCAGCTTCTAAATTAGCAATTTTATTTGAATTTTCTATTACCAAATTTTCGCTATTTGCATATCGTCTTTCAAGGTTTTAAAAATTAACGAGTTTGACATTCAATTGATCACATTTATCTTTAAGTAATTCAGCACGAACCTAAAAACCGTGTAGTATACTTTCCCATGACCGCAGTGCATAAAAAAAGAAAAAAGGGCAGTCCGAAAAAATTTAGAAAAAAAGTATAGTAACCATAAAAATTTGTTTTTAAAAATTTTAATTACTTTCGTTTATGTCATTGCACAGTTTTTTAAAATTTATCTCAATTTTAAGGAATATCTTTCAGCTTCCGAAGTTTTCTTTGATCGTTCGGCAGCAGCTTACGAATTTTCCATACATTATCTTCATAAATATTGATATGATCTTCTTTATGTTCCCTAAAAATATTGAAATTATTTATTTCTGTAGCTGGTATGACAAAAGTATAGTAATTGAAGGAATTTGTTTTTGCAAATTTCAATTACTATCGTTTTTGTCATTGCACTGCTTTTTTTAATTTTCAAAAAAACCACACTTTTAAAGAATTTCTTTCAGCTTCCAAAGTCTTCTTTGATCGTTCAGCAGCAGCTAAAGCATTTTCCATATTTACATATTCATTTTTCAATTAAACCACCTCATGTCGAGTTTCTTTTTGTTTCTGTTTTGTTTTTTCTAGTTGTGTTTCAATGCGTTTCTTTTCTTCTTACAGGGTCAACACAGATTCATCTTTTGTTGTAACAACTTGTTCAAGCTCTCGAACACGTCTTTGAAGTAATTCATCTTAGCGTCGATGGCTTTAACGCCGCGTGACGCCGGGAAGCTTTTTTAATAACATAAAAATTTCTTTATAAACATATGGAAATCGGTATTTTTGTTTTTTCTGAAACAACAAGACGTTTTTTATTTTCTTATAAGTGTTGTTCCATTTGAAACATTTTCATAATCATCTAAATCCGATCAATTATTTTGTGCTACTGTCGTTGCCATTTCAAGTATCCCATTTGCATAATCATCTCGTTCTTTCACAGTTCTTTCCACATAATCCAAAACTGTTAAAAACCGATGATCGTCTGGTAGAATTTCAAATAACTTAATTTCTAACAAATGTCCGGTATCTTTTGTAATTTTGTGAATTTATCCAACAATTGCATATTGTAACTCTGTTGGCACACACCGGATTCTATTAATAAAATGTTCCTTCTGTTCACTTTGAACTGCTCAACCAAGTTATAAGAGAAAGATCTGATTTAGCTCATGTGCAGATACTTCTGAAAAAATTTGCATATTCATTGAAAATGTTCCACAATTTTGTTGGAACCTGTTGAGCAAGAGGAAGGATAATAATAATCGCACATCTCATTTTTAACACAAAGAATGAAAAAAACACATGTAAGACATTTCAATTTTAAATGATCCTAAATACCTAGGAAAAACCATGGTTTAAAGAATTTATAACAAAAGAAAATACCAAATCTTTCAACTTTATTTTTATTCTGAAAAACGACACAGTTGGCTTAGCCTTTGAGGGACACTAAGAAGATGAAAAATCGAAAGAAAGAAGAATGAATGATATTATACTTATTTGATCAAAAACCAGATCCATTAAAGGCAAGAAGAAGGAAAAAATGATTCAATTTCAAAACAAAAATCAGTTTAAAAAGAAAAGCAATAAAAATTTTGGATGTTTGAACAAAAAACACAAGCATTTTAACAAGTACAGTAACTTATAAAACTGAAGTCTGCGAAAATATGTTACTCTCACCTTTGTCATAGTGAAGGGGAACACTTGGTTATTAAAATGTGACTATTTAAATAAAAGCATTTAAACAATTAGTTTTAATTAAAAATTACCATTTTTCTCTTTAAAATGATTAAAAAATTAATGCTCGAACTGCAATTTTTGTATTTTAAGTATAATAAACCAAAATAAATTTTTCAGATGAGTGCTATCGAAAGCATAAATCATGATTCCCTACAATTCCCAATCGATGTCCATAATCGATCTGCAAAAACAGCCTTACTCAAGTTCTCCAAGAAACTCGTCGACAACTTTCTGCTGTTCAAAAAGATTTAAGCATCAGAAAAGAAGATGAATTATTTCAAAAACGTGTTCGAGAGCTTGAACAAGTTGTTACAACAAAAGATGAATCCGTTTTGACCTTGGAAGAAGAAAAGAAACGCATTGAAACACATTTAGAAAAAACAAAACAGAAACAAAAAGAAACTCGACATGAGGTGGTTTAATTGAAAAATGAATATGTAAATATGGAAAATGCTTCAGCTGCTGCTGAACGATCAAAGAAGACTTTGGAAGCTGAAAGAAATTCTTTAAAAGTGAGGTATTTTTTGAAAATTAAAAAAGAAGCAGTGCAATGACAAAAACGATAGTAATTGAAATTTGCAAAAACAAATTCCTTCAATTACTATACTTTTGTCATACCAGCTACAGAAATAAATAATTTCAATATTTTTAGGGAGCATAAATAAGATCATATCAATATTTATGAAGATGAAATCCAAAAACGAGACAAGGAATAAAAAAAAAGATATATAAATTTTATAAATTAAATTTGACGAAAAATTACAGCCTTGGATATTGAAAAAGAATATGTAACTAGACAGCTTTTAAGATATTGAAAGGAATTGCAAAAAAAAAATCATAATGAATATGTAAATTCGGAACAATGATTTCTTAACAAATTAATAAAGACATTTATTTTGTAGTTACTGTAGCTTTTATTATCCACCGAGTGTTCCTCAATGATATGACAAAACTTACAGTAATCATTTTTATCAAACAAAGTGTTCTCCAATGTTATGACAAAATTGATAGTAATCATTTTTTAAGAAATTGAAAAGTTGTGATTATTGTACTTTTTAAAAACTTGTTTCAACACTTTTTTAATAAAAATTAAATAGCATTAATTAATTCAAATAAAATTCATTTTAGGCAAATAATTCAAGACATTCACCAGAAATTGCAAAACTTCAAGTGCAATTTCGTAATGCACAGCTTCAACAAGAATTTCATCGGGAAGATAATGTTGAACTTCGAAGGATAAAGGCACATTTCATGTCCTTCAACGAGAACTTCATGAACTACTTGTAACTTTGAGAAGGAATAAAGAAAAACATGAAGAAAAGATTAAGGATCAAAACAAGTCCATGAATTCTCGAAAAATTAAAGAAAAACAAATTTTAATGAAACCTGCAGCAAAAGCTTTAAGAATGTGTCTACCAGAAAATTTAAAGATTTCACATAAGTGCGGAACACACCATCTCAGATTTGGATTATTTTGTTGTTTTTTTAAGGTATATGGTCCAAAAACATTGTTTGGAAAGTATTAGCTCATTTACTCTCACAGTTTTGGAATTCTACCATCGTAAAGTTGACTATTAAGCAAAATACATGGATTGGAAAACTTTTTTATGTTTGAAGATAAAAATCTGATACTTTCCATGTTTATACATGTTGGGGGTTTATACAAAAATATATACCAAAAAAAATCAAAAATGACCGATATATTAATGTTCAATGTTCATAATTACTTATATTACATCTATTTAATGTTTTAAAAGCTTTAACTCTTTTATCTTTAACCAAAAACTCGAATTACCTTGATTTTTCGACACCTGAAGTTGCTAAATTGCGAAATTTCATGTGGATGGCATATTTCTAAATCATATCCAAATGTTATGAAACTCACCCGGAATGACTTATAAGCATAGTACTTCATGATAAAAGTCACCGGAAGTGATTTCGTAACCTATTTCGAAACTTATGTGGGTCAGATGATGTTGTAGATGTTGATCGGCGACAGTTTTTTTGGTGGCTATCGCTAATTACACCACCGATTTTCACAAATTTTATATTTATGGAAAGCTGAGATTCTGGGCTATCTGTATCTGAGTTCATTACCCTCCTCGACCTAAAAACAAAAATTTTTTTTCTGTGTCGAAGTTTTCAAAGTGAAAAAAAACCCACTTTTTGGTAAGCTAAAAATGTGGGATATATATTTTTAAAAACCCCATACCAACATGTATAAACATGGAAAGTATCAGATTTTTATCTTCAAACATAAAAAAGTTTTCCAATCCATGTATTTTTGCTTAATAGTTAACTTTACGATGGTAGAATTCCAAAACTGTGAGAGTAAATGAGCTAATACTTTCCAAACAATGTTTTTGGACCATATACTATAAAAAAACAACAAAATAATCCAAATCTGAGATGGTGTGTTCCGCCCGATTTAAAATTTGTGGTATATACTCTCTTAATTACAAAAGTGAGTTTTTCAAACAAATCGTTCTCCGATGTCATGACAAAATTGATAGTAAACATTTTTTATGAAATTACAAATTTGCATATCGTCTTTCAACAAGAAAAGAAGAACTGTTTCAGCCAATATTAACAAAGGTTAAAAATTGTTTAGAATTAATTTTTTACTAACATTAAATTAATGGAAAACGATTCATAATCTGGTGAAGAACCTAATTCAACATCCGATGAGCAACTGTTGTTTGATGGCCTATATTAGAATTTATTTATTGATTTCAATAATTAGGTGTGTGTTTTTTAGAAAAAATATGTATGGTTAATTAGCATTTAAATTTTTCGAAAATCTGACAAAGTGTTCCCCTCTTCTATGACAAAGATGAGAGTAACACTTTTTTGTGGATTTTAATTTTTTTTGTTACTCTCTTTTTCCACTTTCCACTTCTTTTTTTTGCAAATAATTATTGTGTTTAAAGTCCCAATATTTTCCCTTTTTAATGTGCGTGTGCTATATCAATTAATTTTGCGAACACCAAAACCACCTTGATGCAAATTTTTCAAAAATACCAACGAGAGAATAATAGTAATACGGTAATTCGACAAAAGACAAGATACATAAATAGAAAAAATAAGCACGGCAAAATATCATGGATGTAAAAAAAAGTCGAGGAGAAGAAAAAAAAGCAGCAGCAAAAAAAATTTTGGGTTCAAAAAAACGCAGCAAGGAAATTTTTAAATTTCGCGCGGGTTTGCTTGAAAAGGACTGGCAACTTTTGTTATTCGTGCGTGTTGGGTCCCTTTAATGCGGTAAATTTGAGTGGTCGAGGTCCAGATTTGCTAATGATGGCAACTGGTGGAAATGATGTCGGATATTCGGATATCCTGAATCGATTATTTCTTTGTAACAGTAAAATTACATTGAATGCTGTAGATATGAGATTATTTTATCTTTCACATGAGCTTGAAAGATTGGGTGAAAGATTGAATGCTTTATAAAAGCGAATCAAGGTTATTAATTTTTTTTTGCATTTGTTAAACAACTTACAGTATTCCCTTAAAGTTGTGATTTAACATTATTTTGATATTAGTCGGAATGAAAAAGGCTTTTTGGATTCAAATTGTTCAGATTTACGTCAAATTAGTACAGGTGTCCCAAAATAAGTTCCCGTTTTGATTTGTACAGCAAATTTTTAGTTTTAAAGATATTCAAAAACTGCTTGCACAGATGTGTTCAAAATCGGATAAGGTTTTGTTCGATATAAATTTTTTATCAATTCGTGATATGCAAATTAGTATGCTTATTAAGAGCAATAGTAACACTTAAAAAAGAAAACAAAATGTTTTGGTTACTATCAATGTGAGAGTAACAATAAAAACGGCTTTCAAAAGTTTGAAGTTACTGTCGCTCTTTATAAGCGTTCAAATTTGCATATCACTGAATCATAAAAAATTTTTGCCAAACAAAACCTCATCCGATTCTGAACACAACTTTTCAAACGGTTTTTGATAATCTCTATTTTTGCAAATTTGCCAACCAAATCAAAATCGGATCTTATTTTGAGACACTCTGTATAATCTTATTTATGCTCCCTAAAAATATTGAAATTATTTATTTCTGTAGCTGGTATGACAAAAGTATAGTAATTGAAGGAATTTGTTTTTGCAAATTTCAATTACTATCGTTTTTGTCATTGCACTGCTTCTTTTTTAATTTTCAAAAAAATCACACTTTTAAAGAATTTCTTTCAGCTTTCAAAGTCTTCTTTGATCGTTCAGCAGCAGCTTAAGCATTTTCCATATTTGCATGTTCATTTTTCAATTAAACCACCTCATGTCGAGTTTCTTTTTGTTTCTGTTTTGTTTTTTCTAGTTGTGTTTCAATGCGTTTCTTTTCTTCTTACAGGGTCAACACAGATTCATCTTTTGTTGTAACAACTTGTTCAAGCTCTCAAACACGTTTTTGAAGTAATTCATCTTCTTTTCTGATGCTTAAATCTTTTTGAACAGCAGAAAGTTGTCGACGAGTTTCTTGAAGAACTTAAGAAAGGCTATTTTTGCAGATCGATTATGGACATCGATTGGGAATTGCAGGGATTCATTAAAAGATTCATTGGGAGTTGAAAATTCTTTCATGGCTTCTAAATGCCTTTTTAGATCCAATATTTTGTAAGAATGATCTCAAACTTCTCGACGAAGTTTTCTATTCTCAAATAAAAGATCACCAATTCGATCACGCTCTTTTTAAATTTGATCATTTGCTGCCTTTAGGACTTATTGCGAATCATTTTTAAATTTGTGTTCCATTTTGGAAAAAACTTCAAACGAAATTCAATTCGAATCCGTCTAGAACTTCAAAACCAACCTGAAGAAGTAGATATTTATAGCCTTTGTGTGCTTGAAAGATGCATTGATGTTCCATCACCTATAATTCGAAATGGAAGTATCCGGCACACTCGATCAGTATCAAATGCAACGTCTTTGATTTCTGTTATGACAACAAGAAATACTCGATTACAGTATCCTTTATCCAAACAAGCTTCAACAAGCGTCTTTGGCAAAACCACCCACGCCATATCCGGAAAGAGTTATGTTAAGTTGCAAATCTTATATTATGAATGAAATAGGATAATCTATAATCAATAAAATTTCTAGACCCTAACTTTATCAGCTGATTTCCGATCCCCATGATACTTCAACCCCGACCTTCTTTTTTTCTTAATCTAAAATTTATAGGTATTAATTTTTTATTAACATTTTAACTAACCTTTCATAATTAAAATAATTATTACTGCCAAAATCATTTTAAAAAAACGTGGCCTTTTTTTAAAATATTACTATAAATCCTGCGTCCAGTTTTAAAAAATCATTACCGTTGCTTTTTATTGATTGATTGATTCTTTTTTATTGTATTAAAAAATAATTATGTCAGTAAATTTAATTTTTAAATAATTGACACATTTAACAACAATGATCCATAATCTTTTCTTCAAGTTTTTCTTTATTCCTACTCAAAGTTACAAGTTGTTCATGAAGATCTCGTTGAAGGACATGAAATGTGCCTTTATCCTTCGAAGTTCAACATTATCTTCCCGATGAAATTCTTGTTGAAGCTGTGCATTACGAAGTTGCACTTGAAGTTTTGCAATTTCTGGTGAATGCCTTGAATTATTTGCCTAAAATGAATTTTATTTGAATTAATTAATGCTCTTTAATTTTTATTAAAAAAGTGTTGATACAAGTACAGTAATAATAACTTTTTAATTTCTTAAAAAATGATTAGCACCAGCACATGGAATGTAAGTAAAATGTGTTGAAATCTGACTAGAAAATTTTGAAAGTTTACTGTAAACAACATATGGCCATGATTTATGCCTTCGATAGCACTCATCTGAAAAATTTATTTTGGTTTATTAAACTTAAAACACAAAAATTGCAGATCGAACATTAATTTTTTAATCATTTTAAAGAGAAAAATGGTAATTTTTAATTAAAACTAATTGTTTAAATGTTTTTATTAAAAACATTTAAACAACACCCTGTATTTAAAAATACAGGGTGTCTCAAAAAAAGATCCAGATTTGTTTTGGGTGGCAAATTTTAAAAAATAAAGATATTCAAAAATGGTGTGCGCGTGTCGTGATTTTCGTATTTTTTAAAAATCTCGATTCTTTTCTTCGTATAAAAATGTTTTTCTTCAATTTTTTATTGTAAACATTTTTATCAACATTTAAAAGTCTTAGATTTATCTTTCTTGCATTTCTCTTCTTTAGCTTTTAAATGTTTAGTCGGTTAAAAAAGATTATTCTTTTTATTTCTTTTTATTAAATTTATCGCGTAGTTTAATTTTTACTTTTATTTCTTTCGCGTGAACCTTTTTATATTTTATCTTTTCAATTTCGGTTTTATTACCCAAAGTTTGAGGTCACAATAAAATACAGGGTGTCCCAAAATAAGATCCGATTTTGATTTGGTTGGAAAATTTTTAAAAATAGTGCTAATCAAAAACCATTTGCGCAGTTGTGTTCAGAATCGGATGAGGTTTTGTTTGGCAAAAATTTTTTATGATTCAGCATGGGATATGCAAATTTATACGCTTATAAAGAGCGAGAGTAACTTCAAACTTTTGAAAACCGTTTTTTATTTTTACTCTCACATTGATAGTAACCACAACATTTTATAATCGTTTTTCGTCATTACTATCGCTCTTAATAAGCGTACAAATTTGCATATCACAGAATCATAAAAAGAATTTTGCTAAACAAAACCTCATCCGCACGTTGGAATCAATCGCAGTGTTTTATGGTTCTCTTGGCATTGTGTTCATATACAAATTGAGGTATATCTTTTTTAGAGCAATTAAATTTCTAAAAAAGCTCTTTATTACAAGATTAAGCATCTTTTGTTGATTCTAAATATATAAGACACGAAGCATAAGACTTTGATTAAAACTGAAAAAAATGTGATAAAGGTTTGTATGGGAAAGTCAGTTTTTCGGTTGTTTTTGGCTAATGTATTTTTTATGGAATCTGTTTTTAAAAAAGCTCTCTATTACTCGATCACAAATTTTTTGCTGATTCAGAATATGTAAAAACCAAATCATAAAGTTTTAATCTGAGCTCAGGATTTTACTTTAAAGCAGCGCTATTCGTGACTACCAGCTTGATTCCAACGTGATCCGATTCTGAACACAACTTCGCAAACGGTTTTTGATCATCTCTATTTTTGCAAATTTGCCAGCCAAATCAAAATCGGATCTTATTTTGGGACACCCTGTATATCATTTTGCACCCTGTTTTGTATACTACATTGGCCATCACTAGACATCTAAAGCCCAATTATTTTACAGCGCAGCTGGGTTCAGAATCGTTTGAGATTTTTTTGACAAAATTTTTCATGAATCTGTGATATTTAAATTTTATACGCTTAAAAAGAGTGAGAATAACTTCTAATTTTCGAAAATTGTTTTTTATTGCAACTATCACAATGATAGTAATCAAAACATTTCATTTTCGCTTTAAACTGTTACTCTCGTTCTCTATAAGCGTGTAAAATTAGCATATTTCAGATCCTTAAAAAAATGTGTCGAAAAAATTCTCAAAGGATTCAGGGATGAGAAATACGGCCGAAAAACCGGCCGGCCTTGCGGCCTTAATTTTTCGGCCGGCCGGCCTGCGGCCGCCCGGTTTTTAAATTTTATATGGTGAAAAAAAGAATTTTCCAAAAATTCACGGTCGCGGCTGGTCGGCCGTATTTCTCATCCCTGAAAGGATTCTGAACACAACTGTGCAAATAGTTTTTGAATATCTTAATTTATTAAAATTTGCCACCAAAAAAAATCTGGATCTTTTCTTGAGACACCCTGCATTTTTAAATGTTTTAGAATAGTTACATTTTTATAACAAAGTGTTCCCTTTCACTATGAAAAATGTGAGAGTAACACATTTTTGCTGATTTCAATTTTAAAAGTTACTGTACTTTTTTAAATGCTTGTGTTTTGTGTTCAAAAATTTCACCTTTTTTAAATTAAATGCGTTAAGTTTTAGTGGTTGAGGTCCAGATTTGCCGATTATTACAATTGGTGGAAATGATTCAGACATTTAAGGCCGATGGTTTTTATTTACATCAAATTAGTATATTAAATTTAAAATTAGCTGATTGACAAATTTTACGAGAAATTAGAAATTCTAGAAAGGGGAAGTAATATGATTTAATAATAAACAAAATTAAAAATGCAGGAGTAGTAATCAGGGATTTGATAATTTGTTAAGAAATTAATACAAATTGAATTTTTATTATGGACCACGTGTAATGGATTGATAGTCAAGCACATTGAACAATCATCTAAGTTGATTTGTATATAACTTGCAGTTTGATACTGGACATACTGCATTATGTTCCCTTGTGTTCAAACGTATTCTGCAACATTATGCCTGTCTTTTCACCCTATTTTTGTTATGCGCGATAAATTGGTTTACTAATTCTATAACTTGCTTTTGAATTGTTAAGAAGCCACCAACAGTTAAAAAGTTCAAATATAATCAAATATTTGATAATTAAGTATACATATCCGGAATTTGCAAATTTGGTGTTGCAATAAATTTTTACAAGAGCTTCTTCTGGTTCGTTTGTGCCAGAAGCAGTAACAGTGAACAATTGACACAGTGAATATAAGTAGAAGCTGGTAAATTAAAAGTTTCAACAATGTTTATGATATTCGCTACACTTTTTGCATTCGGTTTATTTAGACTAGATATAAAAAAAATGTAACATGCTGTATAAAAGAAGGCAAAAAAATCACTTTCTGAAGTGAGGATAGTTATACAGGGTGTCCCAAAATAAGTTCCCGTTTTGATTTAGTTGCCAAATTTTTAAAAAACAAGATAATCAAAAACTGTTTGCGCAGTTGTGTTCAGAAACGGATAAGGTTTTGTTTGACAAATTTTTTTCATGATTCTGTGATATGCAAATTTGAACGCTTATAAAGAGCGACAGTAACTTCAAACTTTTAAAAACCGTTTTTATTGTTACTCTCACATTGATAGTAACCAAAACATTTTGTTTTCTTTTTTAAGTGTTACTATTGCTCTTAATAAGCATACTAATTTGCATATAACGAATTGATAAAAAATTTATATCGAACAAAACCTTATCCGATTTTGAACACATCTGCACAAGCAGTTTTTGAATATCTTTAAAACTAAAAATTCATTAATAACTGCTGGAGGGGTTCGAATAGCTTTTCGAGTTGTTGCCTGAAATTTTGTTAAACGAAATCTGCAAATTTTTTAGTTGCAAAAAATTTCTACAGTTATCATAATTTTTTAATTTCACTAAAAATGATTACTATCAATTTTGTCATAACATTGGAGAACACTTTGTTTCAAAAACTCATTTTTTTCATTAAAGCTTTTGCTGCACGTTTCATCAAAATTTGTTTTTCGTTAATTTTTCGAGAATTCATGGACTTGTAGTGATCCTTAATCTTTCCGTCAAATTTTTCTTTATTCCTACTCAAAGTTACAAGTTGTTCTTGAAGATCTCGTTGAAGGACATGAAATGTGCCTTTATCCTTCGAAGTTCAACATTATCTTCCCGATGAAATTCTTGTTGAAGCTGTGCATTACGAAATTGCACTTGAAGTTTTGCAATTTCTGGTGAATGTCTTGAATTATTTGCCTAAAATGAATTTTATTTGAATTAATTAATGCTATTTAATTTTTATTAAAAAAGTGTTGAAACAAGTTTTTAAAAAGTACAATAATCACAACTTTTCAATTTCTTAAAAAATGATTACTATCAATTTTGTCATAACATTGGAGAACACTTTGTTTGATAAAAATGATTACTGTAAGTTTTGTCATATCATTGAGGAACACTCGGTGGATAATAAAAGCTACAGTAATTACAAAATAAATGTCTTTATTAATTTGTTAAGATTACGATAAATCATTGTTCCGAATTTACATATTCATTATGATTTTTTTTTTGCAATTCCTTTCAATATCTTAAAAGCTGTCTAGTTACATATTCTTTTTCAATATCCAAGGCTGTAATTTTTCGTTAAATTTAGTTTATGAAATTTATATATCTCAGTAATTGAAGGTATTTGATTTTGCAAATTTCGATCACTATCGTTTTTGTCATTGCACTACTTTTTTTAATGTTCAAAAAATACCTCACTTTTAAAGAATTTCTTTCAGCTTTCAAAGTCTTCTTTGATCGTTCAGCAGCTAAAGCATTACATCATCAAGCTAAATACTCAACGCATCCGTTCTTGAAATCACTTCTTTCGGTTTTTTTGCTTCGCTCAAAAAGTAGCTTTTACGAACGTTTTAATACAGGGTGTCTCAAGAAACTCAAATTTTTGAAAACTGTTATTAGTTTTTACTCTCACATTGATAGTAACCAAAACATTTTATTATCGTTTTTTGTCGTTACTATCGCTCTCATTAAGCGTGTAAAATTTGCATGTTTCAGAATGCTATAAAATTTTGTCAAAAAAATTCTTAAAGGATTCTGAACACAACTGCGCAAACCGTTTTGCAAAATATTAATTTATAAAAATTTGCCAGCCAAATCAAATCTGGATCTTTTCTTGAGACACCCTGTAGAAAAAAAAGTTAAATGGCTAAAATTAAGCCCTTTGACAAGTTGTAGCTTTCGCAATCTTTCTTGCAACAAGGTAACTTGTTCTTTAACATTTATATTTTCCATTTTCCATAAAATCATATTTTTTAGGGTTTCTGAGGGTTTATAGAGTTAACATAAAGATTAAATGATTCATTATTTTTGGTGTAATTGCTTTTTTTGACATAGTGTTCCCTTGTACTATGACAAAAGTGAAAGTAACTCCATTTTTCTTAAACTCAATTTTTTTATTACTTTCTTTTTTTTAACATCTCAAAGTTTTTGTTACTTCAAATTTCTGAAAAAGAACATGAAAGATTTGTTCTGTAATTAAATAATTATATTTAAAAAAATTTAAATTTTGATCAAAGCATTTCACATTCTTTCTTTTTTTTTGAACCCCTACTGCCGACGACGATGACTCGTGCCCATGGATGAGGCTCTTTCTGTTTTTTCTATTTAATAAACAGAAAGAATCTCTACAGCAGCAGAAGTAACAGGAATAGAGATGCGCATGCAGCAACCGATTTGGCAGAAGAAAATGAACATCTTCAAGAACAAATTCATGGGCTCCGAAAACTTGAAGTCGAAGACGAACATTTAAAATCTGAAATTACTCAAAATTCCACTCCATTTATAGAACTATGATCTGCCATTGTTGATAATATTGGCTTAACAGTTAATCCTCTCTTTGTTTTTCCTCTTTTAAGTTGACATTGTTTACAACATTTAACAAATACGGTAAGCAAATCCTTTGAAATTGAATCATAATTATTTTTTAATCTGAGAAACATTACATCTCGACCAGCATGACCATATTCAAGATGTTTGGAATATAAAACTTTAAATAATTTTGAATCACTTAATACATTTTTTTACAGCATTAATAATTCTTTTACAAGTTTCATCGCTTTTAATACCACCTTTTGTTTTATCAGACGTAAATTTCAAATAAGCAAGCTTCCAAAGTTCTTCAAACTCTGCTTTAGCTTTTCCAAAGGATCAGTTTCTTAATCTTTATCAATTTCAACTTCTTGAGCAACATCCACATTCATCTGATCATCAGCCATTTTACAAAATTTTACAAATTTGAAATGAGATTTAATTTCAAATGACAAAATATTTCATAAGTTTTATATTTTATTATATTTTTTAAAGTTTTTTGACAGCTATTGTACCTTTTTCAGTAGAAATAAATCGATTTTTGAAAAAACTTTAAAAATTTAAAAAATTTTTTAGTTTAAAAAAAAAACAAAATCGGCTAGCCGTTCACAAACTCGGCGGGTGCACAAAATCGGCTGTAACATAAATTAAAAAAAAAAGATTCTTGAAGGAATTTTTATCATGTTCAAATCTGTCGGACATATTTTTATGAAATGACAGTTGAGTTAATTCAGATTTTAATTGTTCATTTTCGAATTCAAGTTTTTGGAGCTTAAGAATTTTTTTTTGAAGATGTCCGTTTTCTTCTGCGAAATCTTTCGCGGCATGCGCATCACTGAGAAGTGTTTGCCGTTCAGCTTTAAGTTTTGCAAAAAAAGTGATTCAGCACGTATCACTTCGAATTAAAAATCATATGATATTGTCGCTATTTGCATATCGTCTTTCAAGGTTTTCAAAATTAACAAATTTGACATTCAATTGATCACATTAATCTTTAAGTGATTCAACACGAACCTAAAAACCGTATAGAAAATTATATACTTTACCCATGACCACAGGGCATGAAAAAAGAAAGAAAAGGGGCAGTCCAAAAAGACTTAAATTTGATAAGTTTTTTCAGTGTTTTGACAAATATGAGAGTAATCGAAATTTGCAAATTTAAATTTTTTTGATTACTATACTTTTGTCATACCAGCCCGCTACAAAAATAAAAACAATTTTCATTTTATAAAAATTTGTTCAGCAGATTTGAACATGATAACAAAAACTTTCAAGAATCATTACAGCTGTCAGAAGATCACTTATAAGAAACTAAAAAACGTATTGTTGTTTCAGAAAAAACAAAAATACCGATTTCCATATGTTTCAGGGATGAGAAATACGGCAGAAAAACCGGTCGGCCGCGTCCGCGGCCGAAAATTTGACGGCCAGGCCGGCTTTGCGGCCGCCCGGTTTTTAAATTTAATATGGTGAAAAAAAGAATTTTCCAAAAATGGCTGGATTTTTCGGTCAGCGGCCGAAAAATTAAGCCGTGGCCGGCCGTATTTCACATCACTGATATGTTTATAAAGAAATTTTTATATTATTAAAAAAGCTAAAAAAGAAAAACTTAGACTTAAATTTGATAAGTTTTTTCAGTGTTTTGACAAACATGAGAGTAATCGAAATTTGCAAAATTAAATTTTTTTGATTACTAACTTTTGTCATACCAACCAGCTACAAAAATAAAAAGTTGTATATTTTTTGGAAACATAAAGAAAATCATATCAATATTTATGAAGATGAAATCTGAAAACGAGACGAGGAAATTGCAAAACTTAAAATTGAACGGCAAAAACATATCAGTTGCATGCCGCAACCGATTTGGCAGAAGAAAATGAACATATGCAAGAACAAATTTTTGGGCGCCGAAAACTTAAAGTCGAAAATGAACAATTAAAATCTGAAATTTCTCAACTTTCATTTTATAAAAATATGTCCGACATAGGGTGGTCAAATGGTGATCACCCGGGGGAAATGGATGATCATCATCGGGTGATCATCCTTAATCACCCGTTTGATTTTTTGTCTTTTTTTGAATTTTTGTGTTTATTTTGAAAACAGAATTTTTAACAATCAAGAATGCAATCAGTCAAATTTCCATCTGATGAACCAGGAAAAGCGGGTGAAGATAAATACTATATTGTTTACAAAAATTTCAAAGATGCTTTCTTACTTTCACCCGAACTTCCTCCAAGAGCTAATTATTTTACTGAATATGCAAATAATTCCGTAAAGTTTACTTTTAACGCCAAAATTAACCGCTATGAAATTGCTTTTGATCCTGAATATGTCAGAGGAATCCATCTCAGCAATGGATTTCAACGTGCTTTGGGTTTCAAAGAAGCTATCTTCAACAATTTTGTAGCTTCTTCGCCGCCAAAAAAAGAAAATCTTCATAGTCGCATCAAGATTCTCCTTAACGATATTGTGTGTCCTATTTATTGTGGTCCCTCAAAAGAACCAATCTTGAATATGTTAACAGTATCATCTGATTCTGAGCTTTTAACTCATACACCACAAATTTACTTAAAAGTGGCTAAAAATAGAATTGATGCTGTTGAAATTGAATTCAAAGATTTTTATGGCAATCCTATATTTGGCGCTGGAGCTAATGGTTTTGTTCAGCTTGAATTTAAAAAGAATCCAAAATGAGTTTTTTTATTTGGTTGAATTTCACTTTTTTATTGTATGTTTGAATTTCCCTTTTTTTCCCGCAAGGAATAAACTTTTTATAATTAAAAAAAAACGTTTTGGATGTGGGACAAATTTTTTTATGAGTAGCTACTATGACAGGGGTTATCCTGAGGTTACGGGGATTCGAATGATGTATCATTTGAAGGATTTGGGTGAAAAAAAGTTTTTCATGATTTTCATGGATTTTAAAATTTAAATTTAAAAAATTTAAATAAAATTTAAAAAAGAACAAAGGAAAAGAAAAGGGAGACGCGCGCCAGTCACAAAGAACAAAGGAAAAGAGAACAGACGTGCTGCGGCATGCGCACGCACAAAAGAAGCTGTCTCTCTCTCTTTCTTTCTTTGCGCGCCAAAAAAATGCGTCTCTTTTTTTTCTTTGATGAAAAAAGTCAAAAGGTGAAAAAAATTATACGTGATACTGAAAAAAGAGATCCCCGTGTCACGCGGAGTCGAACGGTGTATCACTTGAAGGAATTGGGTGAAAAAAAGTTTTTCATGATTTTCATGGATTTTAAAATTTTTTAAAAAAATTTGAAAAAAAATTTGAAAGGAAAAAAATCTTGAAAGGAAAAAAAAAAGTTGCAAAAAAAAATGCAACCTAAAAAAAGTTGCAACGCCAGATGCCCGATCGGGAGAGGGAAAAAGGATTAAGGATACTGTATCCCGATTTTCTCCCCTTGAAAAAACTACCGTATTTTTTTGGGGTGAAAACGGGTGAATAACTACTAAAAAGACTTAAATTTGATAAGTTTTTTCAGTGTTTTGACAAATATGAGAGTAATCGAAATTTGCAAATTTAAATTTTTTTGATTACTATACTTTTGTCATACCAGCCCGCTACAAAAATAAAAACAATTTTCATTTTATAAAAATTTGTTCAGCAGATTTGAACATGATAACAAAAACTTTCAAGAATCATTACAGCTGTCAGAAGATCACTTATAAGAAACTAAAAAACGTATTGTTGTTTCAGAAAAAACAAAAATACCGATTTCCATATGTTTCAGGGATGAGAAATACGGCAGAAAAACCGGTCGGCCGCGTCCGCGGCCGAAAATTTGACGGCCAGGCCGGCTTTGCGGCCGCCCGGTTTTTAAATTTAATATGGTGAAAAAAAGAATTTTCCAAAAATGGCTGGATTTTTCGGTCAGCGGCCGAAAAATTAAGCCGTGGCCGGCCGTATTTCACATCACTGATATGTTTATAAAGAAATTTTTATATTATTAAAAAAGCTAAAAAAGAAAAACTTAGACTTAAATTTGATAAGTTTTTTCAGTGTTTTGACAAACATGAGAGTAATCGAAATTTGCAAAATTAAATTTTTTTGATTACTAACTTTTGTCATACCAACCAGCTACAAAAATAAAAAGTTGTATATTTTTTGGAAACATAAAGAAAATCATATCAATATTTATGAAGATGAAATCTGAAAACGAGACGAGGAAATTGCAAAACTTAAAATTGAACGGCAAAAACATATCAGTTGCATGCCGCAACCGATTTGGCAGAAGAAAATGAACATATGCAAGAACAAATTTTTGGGCGCCGAAAACTTAAAGTCGAAAATGAACAATTAAAATCTGAAATTTCTCAACTTTCATTTTATAAAAATATGTCCGACATAGGGTGGTCAAATGGTGATCACCCGGGGGAAATGGATGATCATCATCGGGTGATCATCCTTAATCACCCGTTTGATTTTTTGTCTTTTTTTGAATTTTTGTGTTTATTTTGAAAACAGAATTTTTAACAATCACCCTATTTTCATGGATAACAAACTTAATGTCACGCAAATTTGCTCTAATAAATTTTAATATATGAATATGACAAAATCCAAATTCGGGGGATTAAGGGTGATTCCCTGGTGATCACCCGGGGGATTCACCCGAATGATCACCCGATTTTCATTTCACCAGGGTGATTTGACCACCCTGGTCTGACAGATTTGAACATGATAAAAATTCCTTCAAGAATCTCTACAGCTGGCAGAAGATCAGTAACAAGAAACAAAGAAACGCTTTGAATTTTTTTCCAAAATGGAACACCAATTTCAAAATGATTCGCAATAAGCCCTGAAGGCAGCAAATGATCTTGCTGATACGTAACGTTTCTCCCGTTACTATATTATTTTTGTATCTTGTGGGGATGTTAGATTCATATTATATATAGGATATGCAAATTTTCGATTATTTCATAAAACGTTATATCAAAAAATTCTCATAAGATTCTGAAAACTACTGTTCATTCCGTTTTTGATAAACGAAATTTTAAAAAAGATTTATTAAAAAAACAAAACCAGCAATTATGTTTGCACACTCACAAAAAAAATCGTTTTAAAATTTCGGTTACGCTCGATTCAAATTCCCTCGAAGACTGTCTCATGTCTCCAATGTATTTTGAATCAAAATTTTTGATGGTTTCATCGAACCCAAAACACGTCGATAACTAATTGGAGTTGGTTCAACCTAAAATCTTTGAATACTGTAAATTTTGTAGTACATATTATGTATGAGAGTTATCTTCACTGGGATCATTTGACACTTCAAAATATTGAAATATTTAATCAAACTATGAGAACAAACAAAAACTTATAGAGAGGGGTATCGCAAGTGTTTAGCGGTAATTATTAAGTTTACACAAATATTTACAATTCTTATTTGTTTGTTTCATCGCTAAACACCTGAAATGTTTCATCTAATATTTAACACGGATATTAGAGATACGATAATAATATTTAAAGGATACACAAAAAATCAAGTGAACCAAAAATTGTTTTATCGAAACATAAAATGATAGCCCCGCAAATTTATTGTTAGTACGCACGTTATAAAAGTACACAAAGTATTTTACATATATACAAAAAACCAATTAAATCATATCAGTTAATAATCACCAGTTTCACGACCTCGCTGTTTCTTTGCAAATTCTTTCATTGATTTTCGACGACCTTTTAATTCTTTTTCACGTTTATTTTGTTCTTCTGCATCAACAGTGAAATATTTTTGAGCTCGAGGATTCACAATTTCAACTGAAGCAACATCAACAAGAGTGTGACCTAAAAATAGGTTATGATTTTGTAATACAGAAGTAAAAATTTTAAAAACATACCTCCATCTTGATCATACTCATAAATGGGGACTTGTCCCAAATCACTTCTTAAACGTTGAACTCGAGTTCTTCTTGATCGACGAAGATTTGGTTGCTCGATTGAAGAAGATTCAGGATAGATGAGTTTTGGTTTTGGCAATACATACCGTACCTTCTTTTTGTTCCTGTTCAAACCAGCAGTGATCTTGACAACTGATTTATCAAAAACATTAGATTCTCCAAGGGTATCATTGAAATGAAGAGGAATCGAAGGTTTTGATCGAAGAATGGGACGTAAGCGGGAAGTCCCAGGAGTATGAATAGAATAAACAGAATCATTGAAAATTGGATCAACATTTTGTTGTTCAATTGGTTCTTCATCAAAGTCATCAGGGGCACTTGCAGCAGAGAAATTTGCCGCATCATTATCATAATCATAGTTATTCTTTCTGACATTATCTTCAGTAAGAGTAGTATTCAAGAAATCACTGTTTGTCTAAAATGAAAAACGTAAAATGTTAAATATAAGTAAAAACAAAACTTACTGTAGGTGAAACAAAATGATCAACGGGTTGGAGCATTCTTCGAGGAGATTGAACATCATTTTCGTCACCGAGTGGGAGATTATCCAAATCATTAATAATCCTTTCAACATCATCTTCTCCAGGAGTAGCATTTATGACACCAACATTTGCCTAAAACACAATTTTTTTTCAAGAGAAAGATTATAAAAGCTTACCACAGTTGGAATATCATCATTTGGAAGGGAATCAGGATGACGATTTTGGAATAAATGTTGGACTTTCGGAAGACCATCGAAAAGAGATGAATTGAGGACAGGAAGTTTCGCAGCATTGAATGAATGATCTTTCACTTTTTTTTGTACCGTAATACTTTTTCTTGGAGTAACATGAACTTTTGGTTTGGGAACAGATGGTGGATTTAATATCTTTGGACAAATTGGAGACGAAACATGAACATTTGGAACTTTCGATGCTTCAGCAGTTTCAACTTCAATTTGTTCATTTTCTTCTTCAGCAGTGGTTTTGGTTTTATCGAAGACAGCAAGGACAGATTTTGAAAAGGTTATAGAAGCTTTCGAAGATTCACCTGGGCCTTGAGAGCTTTCTTTTGAGTTTTCAACATCAGTTTGTTCATCTTCTTCACTTCCTTCTTCTTCAGTAGTTTTAGTCTTATCAAAGACAGCAAGGACGGATAAGGAGAATGTGATGGAAGCTTTTGAAGACTGGTTAAGACCATGTGAATATCCTTTTGATGTTTCGCCATCCATTTGTTCATCATAAGGTTCATCTTCATCACTTTCCTCTTCAATAGACTTTGTTTTATCGAACACGTCAAGGACAGATTTGGAGAATGTGATGGAAGCTTTTGAAGTTTCAGCTAAATCCCGTGAACGTCGCTTTGGAGTTTCTGGTGCAGGAATACGAGCTTCTGGTGGTCGAGGTTCCTCTTCAACCTCAATTCCTTTATCATCATTTTCATTATCACTTCCAACTGTAGACATATCTGGTAATCCATAATATGCTGCTAATTGAGATTTCGTTAATCGAGGCTAAAAGAAAATGATAAAATATTAATAACTTGCATCTGTAAAAAAGAAAAACAAAAGTAAAAACTTACTCTTTGATAAATAACACGCCTTTTGGCTTTTTTTTCTGCAAGCAATTCTTGCACCGACTTCATTTCAGATGACATTGCAAGAAACTAAGAATGTTAAAATCCTTTCTTTTAATGGTGATGGTGTGTTTGTTGGTGAGTGTGATTTTATTTTTTCATTCATAGTATGGAAGAATGGAGAATAAAAAAGTATGAATTTGCATTAAAAGCATTAATGAAATAGAGCAATGCATAAAAGAAAAAAAAACGGTAAGGATTGTTGGTGTGATAACGTTGGTTGAAATTTATGTATGTAAACTAAGAGCGGGGAGATAGTAAAACGGCAAACAGCTATGAGTGTTACTATTTTTTTTATTTTTTGAGTTTTGAGAAATTGAGAACTGAGAAAACATGGGCAAACAAATTATTCTCAATTAATTCACAGAATTGAGAATAAATACATTAGTATGAAATTAGTATAAAAATCGATACCCTTCAGCTATTATTAGTGATAAAATATGATTATGCGAACGAGAAAATTTAAGTTCTGGAAAATTTTTTGTAATCGGAGCGCGCACCAGAATTGGTCCAGAACAAATTAGAAATATGTTTTTTTAAATGCAGGCTACTTTTGGTTATTGATTTTGCTTCATATATGCCATATCATTCATTTTTATGTATGACATGGCAATGTTTGCCGCGGTATGAGACAGTCTTCGAGGGAATTTGAATCGAGCTTAACCGAAATTTTAAAACGATTTTTTTTGTGAGTGTGCAAACATAATTGCTGGTTTTGTTTTTTTAATAAATCTTTTTTAAAATTTCGTTTATCAAAAACGGAATGAACAGTAGTTTTCAGAATCTTATGAGAATTTTTTGATATAACGTTTTATGAAATAATCGAAAATTTGCATATCCTATATATAATATGAATCTAACATCCCCACAAGATACAAAAATAATATAGTAACGGGAGAAACGTTACGTATCAGCAAGATCATTTGCTGCCTTCAGGGCTTATTGCGAATCATTTTGAAATTGGTGTTCCATTTTGGAAAAAAATTCAAAGCGTTTCTTTGTTTCTTGTTACTGATCTTCTGCCAGCTGTAGAGATTCTTGAAGGAATTTTTATCATGTTCAAATCTGTCAGACCAGGGTGGTCAAATCACCCTGGTGAAATGAAAATCGGGTGATCATTCGGGTGAATCCCCCGGGTGATCACCAGGGAATCACCCTTAATCCCCCGAATTTGGATTTTGTCATATTCATATATTAAAATTTATTAGAGCAAATTTGCGTGACATTAAGTTTGTTATCCATGAAAATAGGGTGATTGTTAAAAATTCTGTTTTCAAAATAAACACAAAAATTCAAAAAAAGACAAAAAATCAAACGGGTGATTAAGGATGATCACCCGATGATGATCATCCATTTCCCCCGGGTGATCACCATTTGACCACCCTATGTCGGACATATTTTTATAAAATGAAAGTTGAGAAATTTCAGATTTTAATTGTTCATTTTCGACTTTAAGTTTTCGGCGCCCAAAAATTTGTTCTTGCATATGTTCATTTTCTTCTGCCAAATCGGTTGCGGCATGCAACTGATATGTTTTTGCCGTTCAATTTTAAGTTTTGCAATTTCCTCGTCTCGTTTTCAGATTTCATCTTCATAAATATTGATATGATTTTCTTTATGTTTCCAAAAAATATACAACTTTTTATTTTTGTAGCTGGTTGGTATGACAAAAGTTAGTAATCAAAAAAATTTAATTTTGCAAATTTCGATTACTCTCATGTTTGTCAAAACACTGAAAAAACTTATCAAATTTAAGTCTAAGTTTTTCTTTTTTAGCTTTTTTAATAATATAAAAATTTCTTTATAAACATATCAGTGATGTGAAATACGGCCGGCCACGGCTTAATTTTTCGGCCGCTGACCGAAAAATCCAGCCATTTTTGGAAAATTCTTTTTTTCACCATATTAAATTTAAAAACCGGGCGGCCGCAAAGCCGGCCTGGCCGTCAAATTTTCGGCCGCGGACGCGGCCGACCGGTTTTTCTGCCGTATTTCTCATCCCTGAAACATATGGAAATCGGTATTTTTGTTTTTTCTGAAACAACAATACGTTTTTTAGTTTCTTATAAGTGATCTTCTGACAGCTGTAATGATTCTTGAAAGTTTTTGTTATCATGTTCAAATCTGCTGAACAAATTTTTATAAAATGAAAATTGTTTTTATTTTTGTAGCGGGCTGGTATGACAAAAGTATAGTAATCAAAAAAATTTAAATTTGCAAATTTCGATTACTCTCATATTTGTCAAAACACTGAAAAAACTTATCAAATTTAAGTCTTTTTAGTAGTTATTCACCCGTTTTCACCCCAAAAAAATACGGTAGTTTTTTCAAGGGGAGAAAATCGGGATACAGTATCCTTAATCCTTTTTCCCTCTCCCGATCGGGCATCTGGCGTTGCAACTTTTTTTAGGTTGCATTTTTTTTTGCAACTTTTTTTTTTCCTTTCAAGATTTTTTTCCTTTCAAATTTTTTTTCAAATTTTTTTAAAAAATTTTAAAATCCATGAAAATCATGAAAAACTTTTTTTCACCCAATTCCTTCAAGTGATACACCGTTCGACTCCGCGTGACACGGGGATCTCTTTTTTCAGTATCACGTATAATTTTTTTCACCTTTTGACTTTTTTCATCAAAGAAAAAAAAGAGACGCATTTTTTTGGCGCGCAAAGAAAGAAAGAGAGAGAGACAGCTTCTTTTGTGCGTGCGCATGCCGCAGCACGTCTGTTCTCTTTTCCTTTGTTCTTTGTGACTGGCGCGCGTCTCCCTTTTCTTTTCCTTTGTTCTTTTTTAAATTTTATTTAAATTTTTTAAATTTAAATTTTAAAATCCATGAAAATCATGAAAAACTTTTTTTCACCCAAATCCTTCAAATGATACATCATTCGAATCCCCGTAACCTCAGGATAACCCCTGTCATAGTAGCTACTCATAAAAAAATTTGTCCCACATCCAAAACGTTTTTTTTTAATTATAAAAAGTTTATTCCTTGCGGGAAAAAAAGGGAAATTCAAACATACAATAAAAAAGTGAAATTCAACCAAATAAAAAAACTCATTTTGGATTCTTTTTAAATTCAAGCTGAACAAAACCATTAGCTCCAGCGCCAAATATAGGATTGCCATAAAAATCTTTGAATTCAATTTCAACAGCATCAATTCTATTTTTAGCCACTTTTAAGTAAATTTGTGGTGTATGAGTTAAAAGCTCAGAATCAGATGATACTGTTAACATATTCAAGATTGGTTCTTTTGAGGGACCACAATAAATAGGACACACAATATCGTTAAGGAGAATCTTGATGCGACTATGAAGATTTTCTTTTTTTGGCGGCGAAGAAGCTACAAAATTGTTGAAGATAGCTTCTTTGAAACCCAAAGCACGTTGAAATCCATTGCTGAGATGGATTCCTCTGACATATTCAGGATCAAAAGCAATTTCATAGCGGTTAATTTTGGCGTTAAAAGTAAACTTTACGGAATTATTTGCATATTCAGTAAAATAATTAGCTCTTGGAGGAAGTTCGGGTGAAAGTAAGAAAGCATCTTTGAAATTTTTGTAAACAATATAGTATTTATCTTCACCCGCTTTTCCTGGTTCATCAGATGGAAATTTGACTGATTGCATTCTTTCATCAGTAATTTTTGGTTTTTGCGGTGGTAGATCAAAAGGCATAAGACTAGGTGGTGGTGTAATTGGCCGCTTTGGTTTTTCGCCAGTTTTATGATCTTCCTTCTTTGTAAAATCAAATGGAAACATAGAAGGTGGTGGTGTTACTTCTCTTTCCTCTTCTTTGGCAGAACTGGTGTTAAAAGTGACTTCATCAAAAATGTCATCACTTCTTTTTGGTCTAATTTTACCAAACATTTCTTCCAAAACCATGTCAAGGTGTTCCACAGAATGCATATATATTGGTTTTAACGTTGATTTGTAACCATTGGTGTAAACGATGGTTATAGTTTCATTTATCAATGACCATTTCTTCTCCAAGCTAAATTCCTTAAGGCAACAATACCACCCTTCTCCTTTGAGCTCAATACTTCCTGCCAGTTGTTTGTATATTTTTGAAGTTTTATCCAATTTAAAGGGGATAAATACATGTTCGATTAACATTTTTCTGAAAATTTAAAAATAAGTACGATAATCAAAGACGCGCATACAATTGCGCAATATTTTTCCGTTGCGCAATAAAAATATTAAGATTTTGATCGCTATTTTCAATTTAAACAAAACAGACGGAAGAAAGTTGTCTCTTTTCGATCCAGAAAAACAGTGGTTAAGGATTAACAAATAAGAAAACAGAAACAAAAAACAGTCTTAAAAAAATCGCCGCCAAAAGAGATTTTCCGGCAAAACAGTGGTTAAGGATAGACTTCGATGGATAAAAGGACACTTTTTTGGTGCGTGTGTATGCGCGCGTGTGTGTGACGGAGGCAAATGGCGCGCAAAAAAAGACGCGCGCATCACCCGATGGCACTGGATTAGAAAAAAGAACAGCTGTTGTTGACCTCGGTCTGTTTTTTGAACACACCTTTGAAGAATTCCTATTGTTGTAACTGCTTAATCCGTGACCTCAAAAAAACTTTGGCAAAACAATAGAGATAAAAAACATTAAAAGTGGTTAATTTTTGAATTCAGGGGGGCTTGAATAGAAATTTTTAGAAAAAGGTCAAATCAATTGATCGGTCAAAATGTATTCATTTCAATTAATTTCGTAATCGGCGGTCACTCGCTTTTTAATTTTCTTTTCATTTTTCTGATTTTTTATTGAATCATGGCAAAGTTAGATCCTCAAAGTGTCGAACGAATGCCTGAATCTGTGGATTTTTTCAACGTAAAACCTAGTTTAGTTGGGATTGAACATGGTTCTTTTGCTGAATATCCTGCTGTTCACCCCATAACCAACGGCAATATCCAATTTCGCATAAATTCTGGGCAATGTTTCATTGATTTCTCAAAGACTTATATGGTCACAAAATTTGCGCTCCTTAAAAAAGAAGGAAATACATTTGTACCTGTTACAAAAGATGATCCTGTTAGCTTTATTCAAGGATTTGGTGCAACTTTTATAAAAAATCTTAAAGTTTTATTCAATAAACAACATGTTTTTAACGGAAATGATTTGTATGCTTATAATGCGTACATGAAACGTTGTTTAGGAATTGATAAAAAACATAATATGCAAGATTTACAAGCAATTGGGTATTTTGAAGATGGCTTAAGTCAAACAAGTGGTCCTGGATTTGATGCAAGACGAGCATTATGCGCAGAAGGAAAAAAGTTTGAAACTGCATGCTCTTTGGACGTTGACATTTTTCAACAAAAGAAGCTTTTCCTTGATAATATGATCATTGATATTGAAATTATCCCAAATAATGCTGCTTTTACATTGCTTGCTTCTGATAAACAGGAATATAAATATGAGATTTTAGATTGCAAACTTTTTGTTAAAACTTATTCACTTAACCCTGAATTAAATCACCCACTTCAAGAAGGCCTCAATAAAGGAGCTATTGCTAAATACAATTACACGCGCAACATCATTAAAACTGAATTTATTTCACCTGGAAGACTTGAATATGACTCAGTTTTGTTTACAAATAGACTTCCAAAACGTGTATTTGTTGGTCTTATTGATGCGCAAGCTTACCATGGTAAAATTGGAATGTCACCATTTGAATTTAAACCTCATGGTCTTTTATCTGTTAAACTTTCTGCCAATGGAGTTACGGTCCCAAATAGCCCCTACAAATTAGATTGGAAAGATAACAGTTATATTCGCGCTTACAAAGATTTATCAGATGCTACAAAACATGGTATTTCTCTTGAAAAATATGAAGCTCATTCAACTTTTTATGCATTTGACTTGCAATTGGAGCATGATTCAGACATTGTTGCCCTACAAAAAACTGGATCTACAGCTATTTCATTGAATTTCTCTGTCCCAGTTCCACAAAATGGCTTACAATTAATCTATTATGGGGAATTTGATTCCATTCTTGCTCTTGATTGTGCCCGTTCACCGACATCAGATATTTCAGCATAAGGTTTTTTCTTTCTAAATATTAAGTTCAATCACAATTTCTTTATTTTTAGCATGGCTGTTGCTCATTTTTTTCCATTCAAAGTACCCTGAAACCCCAACAACAACACTTTCCTTCGGCTTCTAAATTAGCATTTTTAATTTTTTTTATGTTTTTTTATTACATTTATACTGAAAATATATTGTTTTTTGTATGTTTATACAGTAATACTGGCCCAATAAATATTCTTTTTATATTCTTTCGTTTGTATTTTACAAGTTATACTCCTTAAATATCTTAAAATACAGTGATTTCGTGAAATTTTTAAATCCGTCGGTTTTTTAATACTCTAAAACATGTTTATCTGTTTTAGTATGCAGAAGTTCATTGCTATACCATATTCTCATTATCAAAATTTGAAACATAATGAGAAATCAAAGTCTGGATTAGAGGAGACAATACGTGCAACAATCAAAAATAAGGAAAATGAAGACCTTTTACAACGACAACACTATCACAACGAAATTCAAGAAGAAATGCCAAAGAATCATAACAAAGTTATTCCCATGACAGGAGTAACTGCAATGCCACCTCCTCCCTTGCTTAAGATTCATGAACACAAGATAAGAAAAAAAAGAATGACAAATGCTGAATTAGATGCGCTTTTTGTACCACAAAAGAAGAAATTTCTAAAACCCACACCACAGAAACCCATAATTATGAAGTCAACCAAGCCGAAAAAGACATCAGTTTCTGCCACAAAACAAAAATTTAATCTCTTTGATCCTAACGCTTTTCATAAGAAAGCCAAATCTGCCAGCTAAAAATGCAACCGAAAAAAAGTTGCATTTTGATGCAACCATAAAAAAGTTGCAATTTGGTTGCAACTTTTTTTTATGCAACTGTCGTTGCAAATGTTTGACAACTTTTTGATCAGGCTTTTTTATGGATCGTTAGTTTTATCATTTTTACGTATATTTTTCTTGTTTCTAAATCACACATTTTTGTTAGAAAACCTCTTCAACAAAACCACCGCAAACAAGTGATATGAAAGTTAAGTTTGGCCCTCTTGGAAGAACACTTTTTGTTGTTTGTACTATCTCAATGTTTCTTTTTGGTGGCTTAAGTCTTGTTAATTGGATTTTACGCATGCTTCAATAATTTTTTCTCTGTTTTATTATTCCTTGCAAACTTTTTTATTTGTCTTTGAACTATCATTTTTTATTTGGTTGAAATTCACTTTTTATTTGTATGTTTGAATTTCCCTTTTTTCCCGCAAGGAATAAACTTTTTATAATTAAAAAAACGTTTTGGATGTGGGACAAAATTTTTTATAAATAGCTACTATGACAGGGGTGATCCTGAGGTTACGGGGATTCGAATGATGTATCATTTGTGTATTTTTGGAGAAAAAAATTTTTAACATGTATTTCATGATTTTAAAATTTAAATTTAAAAAATTTAAATAAAATTTAAAAAAGAACAAAGGAAAAGAAAAGGGGAGACGCGCGCCAGTCACAAAGAACAAAGGAAAAGAGAACAGACGTGCCGCGGCATGCGCACGCACAAAAGAAACTGTCTCTCTCTCTCTTTCTTTCTTTGCGCGCCAAAAAAATGCGTCTCTTTTTTTCTTTGATGAAAAAAGTCAAAAGGTGAAAAAAATTATACGTGATACTGAAAAAAGAGATCCTCGTGTCACGCGGAGTCGAACGGTGTATCACTTGAAGGATTTGGGTGAAAAAAAGTTTTTCATGATTTTCATGGATTTTAAAATTTTTTAAAAAAATTTGAAAAATTTGAAAGGAAAAAAAATCTCGAAAGGAAAAAAAAAGTTGCAAAAAAAAATGCAACCTAAAAAAAGTTGCAACGCCAGATGCCCGATCGGGAGAGGGAAAAAGGATTAAGGATACTGTATCCCGATTTTCTCCCCTTGAAAAAACTACCGTATTTTTTTGGGGTGAAAACGGGTGAATAACTACTCTTTTTGGACTGCCCCTTTTCTTTCTTTTTTCATGCCCTGTGGTCATGGGTAAAGTATATAATTTTCTATACGGTTTTTAGGTTCGTGTTGAATCACTTAAAGATTAATGTGATCAATTGAATGTCAAATTTGTTAATTTTGAAAACCTTGAAAGACGATATGCAAATAGCGACAATATCATATGATTTTTAATTCGAAGTGATACGTGCTGAATCACTTTTTTTGCAAAACTTAAAGCTGAACGGCAAACACTTCTCAGTGATGCGCATGCCGCGAAAGATTTCGCAGAAGAAAACGGACATCTTCAAAAAAAAATTCTTAAGCTCCAAAAACTTGAATTCGAAAATGAACAATTAAAATCTGAATTAACTCAACTGTCATTTCATAAAAATATGTCCGACAGATTTGAACATGATAAAAATTCCTTCAAGAATCTTTTTTTTTTAATTTATGTTACAGCCGATTTTGTGCACCCGCCGAGTTTGTGAACGGCTAGCCGATTTTGTTTTTTTTTTAAACTAAAAAATTTTTTAAATTTTTAAAGTTTTTTCAAAAATCGATTTATTTCTACTGAAAAAGGTACAATAGCTGTCAAAAAACTTTAAAAAATATAATAAAATATAAAACTTATGAAATATTTTGTCATTTGAAATTAAATCTCATTTCAAATTTGTAAAATTTTGTAAAATGGCTGATGATCAGATGAATGTGGATGTTGCTCAAGAAGTTGAAATTGATAAAGATTAAGAAACTGATCCTTTGGAAAAGCTAAAGCAGAGTTTGAAGAACTTTGGAAGCTTGCTTATTTGAAATTTACGTCTGATAAAACAAAAGGTGGTATTAAAAGCGATGAAACTTGTAAAAGAATTATTAATGCTGTAAAAAAATGTATTAAGTGATTCAAAATTATTTAAAGTTTTATATTCCAAACATCTTGAATATGGTCATGCTGGTCGAGATGTAATGTTTCTCAGATTAAAAAATAATTATGATTCAATTTCAAAGGATTTGCTTACCGTATTTGTTAAATGTTGTAAACAATGTCAACTTAAAAGAGGAAAAACAAAGAGAGGATTAACTGTTAAGCCAATATTATCAACAATGGCAGATCATAGTTCTATAAATGGAGTGGAATTTTGAGTAATTTCAGATTTTAAATGTTCGTCTTCGACTTCAAGTTTTCGGAGCCCATGAATTTGTTCTTGAAGATGTTCATTTTCTTCTGCCAAATCGGTTGCTGCATGCGCATCTCTATTCCTGTTACTTCTGCTGCTGTAGAGATTCTTTCTGTTTATTAAATAGAAAAAACAGAAAGAGCCTCATCCATGGGCACGAGTCATCGTCGTCGGCAGTAGGGGTTCAAAAAAAAAGAAAGAATGTGAAATGCTTTGATCAAAATTTAAATTTTTTTAAATATAATTATTTAATTACAGAACAAATCTTTCATGTTCTTTTTCAGAAATTTGAAGTAACAAAAACTTTGAGATGTTAAAAAAAAGAAAGTAATAAAAAAATTGAGTTTAAGAAAAATGGAGTTACTTTCACTTTTGTCATAGTACAAGGGAACACTATGTCAAAAAAAGCAATTACACCAAAAATAATGAATCATTTAATCTTTATGTTAACTCTATAAACCCTCAGAAACCCTAAAAAATATGATTTTATGGAAAATGGAAAATATAAATGTTAAAGAACAAGTTACCTTGTTGCAAGAAAGATTGCGAAAGCTACAACTTGTCAAAGGGCTTAATTTTAGCCATTTAACTTTTTTTCTATTAAAACGTTCGTAAAAGCTACTTTTTGAGCGAAGCAAAAAAACCGAAAGAAGTGATTTCAAGAACGGATGCGTTGAGTATTTAGCTTGATGATGTAATGCTTTAGCTGCTGAACGATCAAAGAAGACTTTGAAAGCTGAAAGAAATTCTTTAAAAGTGAGGTATTTTTTGAACATTAAAAAAAGTAGTGCAATGACAAAAACGATAGTGATCGAAATTTGCAAAATCAAATACCTTCAATTACTGAGATATATAAATTTCATAAACTAAATTTAACGAAAAATTACAGCCTTGGATATTGAAAAAGAATATGTAACTAGACAGCTTTTAAGATATTGAAAGGAATTGGAAAAAAAAATCATAATGAATATGTAAATTCGGAACAATGATTTATCGGAATCTTAACAAATTAATAAAGACATTTATTTTGTAATTACTGTAGCTTTTATTATCCACCGAGTGTTCCTCAATGATATGACAAAACTTACAGTAATCATTTTTATCAAACAAAGTGTTCTCCAATGTTATGACAAAATTGATAGTAATCATTTTTTAAGAAATTGAAAAGTTGTGATTACTGTACTTTTTAAAAACATGTATCAAAACTTTTTTAATAAAAATTAAATAGCATTAATTAATTCAAATAAAATTCATTTTAGGCAAATAATTCAAGGCATTCACCAGAAATTGCAAAACTTCAAGTGCAACTTCGTAATGCACAGCTTCAACAAGAATTTCATCGGGAAGATAATGTTGAACTTCGAATGATAAAGGCACATTTCATGCCCTTCAACGAGATCTTCATGAACTACTTGTAACTTTGAGAAGGAATAAAGAAAAATTTGACGGAAAGATTAAGGATCACTACAAGTCCATGAATTCTCGAAAAATTAACGAAAAACAAATTTTGATGAAACGTGCAGCAAAAGCTTTAATGAAAAAAATGAGTTTTTGAAACAAAGTGTTCTCCAATGTTATGACAAAATTGATAGTAATCATTTTTAGTGAAATTAAAAAATTATGATAACTGTAGAAATTTTTTGCAACTAAAAAATTTGCAGATTTCGTTTAATAAAATTTCAGGCAACAACTCGAAAAGCTATTCGAACCCCTCCAGCAGTTATTAATGAATTTTTAGTTTTAAAGATATTCAAAAACTGCTTGTGCAGATGTGTTCAAAATCGGATAAGGTTTTGTTCGATATAAATTTTTTATCAATTCGTTATATGCAAATTAGTATGCTTATTAAGAGCAATAGTAACACTTAAAAAAGAAAACAAAATGTTTTGGTTACTATCAATGTGAGAGTAACAATAAAAACGGTTTTTAAAAGTTTGAAGTTACTGTCGCTCTTTATAAGCGTTCAAATTTGCATATCACAGAATCATGAAAAAAATTTGTCAAACAAAACCTTATCCGTTTCTGAACACAACTGCGCAAACAGTTTTTGATTATCTTGTTTTTTAAAAATTTGGCAACTAAATCAAAACGGGAACTTATTTTGGGACACCCTGTATAACTATCCTCACTTCAGAAAGTGATTTTTTTGCCTTCTTTTATACAGCATGTTACATTTTTTTATATCTAGTCTAAATAAACCGAATGCAAAAAGTGTAGCGAATATCATAAACATTGTTGAAACTTTTAATTTACCAGCTTCTACTTATATTCACTGTGTCAATTGTTCACTGTTACTGCTTCTGGCACAAACAAACCAGAAGAAGCTCTTGTAAAAATTTATTGCAACACCAAATTTGCAAATTCCGGATATGTATACTTAATTATCAAATATTTGATTATATTTGAACTTTTTAACTGTTGGTGGCTTCTTAACAATTCAAAAGCAAGTTATAGAATTAGTAAACCAATTTATCGCGCATAACAAAAATAGGGTGAAAAGACAGGCATAATGTTGCAGAATACGTTTGAACACAAGGGAACATAATGCAGTATGTCCAGTATCAAACTGCAAGTTATATACAAATCAACTTAGATGATTGTTCAATGTGCTTGACTATCAATCCATTGCACGTGGTCCATAATAAAAATTCAATTTGTATTAATTTCTTAACAAATTATCAAATCCCTGATTACTACTCCTGCATTTTTAATTTTGTTTATCATTAAATCATATTACTTCCCCTTTCTAGAATTTCTAATTTCTCGTAAAATTTGTCAATCAGCTAATTTTAAATTTAATATACTAATTTGATGTAAATAAAAACCATCGGCCTTAAATGTCTGAATCATTTCCACCAATTGTAATAATCGGCAAATCTGGACCTCAACCACTAAAACTTAACGCATTTAATTTAAAAAAGGTGAAATTTTTGAACACAAAACACAAGCATTTAAAAAAGTACAGTAACTTTTAAAATTGAAATCAGCAAAAATGTGTTACTCTCACATTTGTCATAGTGAAAGGGAACACTTTGTTATAAAAATGTAACTATTCTAAAACATTTAAAAATGCAGGGTGTCTCAAGAAAAGATCCAGATTTTTTTTGGTGGCAAATTTTAATAAATTAAGATATTCAAAAACTATTTGCACAGTTGTGTTCAGAATCCTTTCAGGGATGAGAAATACGGCCGACCAGCCGCGACCGTGAATTTTTGGAAAATTCTTTTTTTCACCATATAAAATTTAAAAACCGGGCGGCCGCAGGCCGGCCGGCCGAAAAATTAAGGCCGCAAGGCCGGCCGGTTTTTCGGCCGTATTTCTCATCCCTGAATCCTTTGAGAATTTTTTCGACACATTTTTTTAAGGATCTGAAATATGTTAATTTTACACGCTTATAGAGAACGAGAGTAACAGTTTAAAGCGAAAATGAAATGTTTTGATTACTATCATTGTGATAGTTGCAATAAAAAACAATTTTCGAAAATTAGAAGTTACTCTCACTCTTTTTAAGCGTATAAAATTTAAATATCACAGATTCATGAAAAATTTTGTCAAAAAAAGTCTCAAAGGATTCTGAACCCAGCTGCGCTGTAAAATAATTGGGCTTTAGATGTCTAGGGATGGCCAATGTAGTATACAAAACAGGGTGCAAAATGATATACAGGGTATCCCAAAATAAGATCCGATTTTGATTTGGCTGGCAAATTTGCAAAAATAGAGATGATCCTAAACCGTTTGCGAAGTTGTGTTCAGAATCGGATCACGTTGGAATCAAGCTGGTAGTCACGAATAGCGCTGCTTTAAAGTAAAATCCTGAGCTCAGATTAAAACTTTATGATTTGGTTTTTACATATTCTGAATCAGCAAAAAATTTGTGATCGAGTAATAGAGAGCTTTTTTAAAAACAGATTCCATAAAAAATACATTAGCCAAAAACAACCGAAAAACTGACTTTCCCATACAAACCTTTATCACATTTTTTTCAGCTTTAATCAAAGTCTTATGCTTCGTGTCTTATATATTTAGAATCAACAAAAGATGCTTAATCTTGTAATAAAGAGCTTTTTTAGAAATTTAATTGCTCTAAAAAAGATATACCTCAATTTGTATATGAACACAATGCCAAGAGAACCATAAAACACTGCGATTGATTCCAACGTGCGGATGAGGTTTTGTTTAGCAAAATTCTTTTTATGATTCTGTGATATGCAAATTTGTACGCTTATTAAGAGCGATAGTAATGACGAAAAACGATTATAAAATGTTGTGGTTACTATCAATGTGAGAGTAAAAATAAAAAACGGTTTTCAAAAGTTTGAAGTTACTCTCGCTCTTTATAAGCGTACAAATTTGCATATCCCATGCTGAATCATAAAAAATTTTTGCCAAACAAAACCTCATCCGATTCTGAACACAACTGCGCAAATGGTTTTTGATTAGCACTATTTTTAAAAATTTTCCAACCAAATCAAAATCGGATCTTATTTTGGGACACCCTGTATTTTATTGTGACCTCAAACTTTGGGTAATAAAACCGAAATTGAAAAGATAAAATATAAAAAGGTTCACGCGAAAGAAATAAAAGTAAAAATTAAACTACGCGATAAATTTAATAAAAAGAAATAAAAAGAATAATCTTTTTTAACCGACTAAACATTTAAAAGCTAAAGAAGAGAAATGCAAGAAAGATAAATCTAAGACTTTTAAATGTTGATAAAAATGTTTACAATAAAAAATTGAAGAAAAACATTTTTATACGAAGAAACGAATCGAGATTCTTAAAAAATACGAAAATCACGACATGCGCACACCATTTTTGAATATCTTTATTTTTTAAAATTTGCCACCCAAAACAAATCTGGATCTTTTTTTGAGACACCCTGTATTTAAACAATTAGTTTTAATTAAAAATTACCATTTTTCTCTTTAAAATGATTAAAAAATTAATGTTCGATCTGCAATTTTTGTGTTTTAAGTTTAATAAACCAAAATAAATTTTTCAGATGAGTGCTATCGAAGGCATAAATCATGGCCATATTTTGTTTACAGTAAACTTTCAAAATTTTCTAGTCAGATTTCAACACATTTTACTTACATTCCATGTGCTGGTGCTAATCATTTTTTAAGAAATTAAAAAGTTATTATTACTGTACTTGTATCAACACTTTTTTAATAAAAATTAAAGAGCATTAATTAATTCAAATAAAATTCATTTTAGGCAAATAATTCAAGGCATTCACCAGAAATTGCAAAACTTCAAGTGCAACTTCGTAATGCACAGCTTCAACAAGAATTTCATCGGGAAGATAATGTTGAACTTCGAAGGATAAAGGCACATTTCATGTCCTTCAACGAGATCTTCATGAACAACTTGTAACTTTGAGAAGGAATAAAGAAAAACTTGAAGAAAAGATTATGGATCATTGTTGTTAAATGTGTCAATTATTTAAAAATTAAATTTACTGACATAATTATTTTTTAATACAATAAAAAAGAATCAATCAATCAATAAAAACCAACGGTAATGATTTTTTAAAACTGGACGCGGGATTTATAGTAATATTTTAAAAAAAGACCACGTTTTTTTTAAATGATTTTGGCAGTAATAATTATTTTAATTAAAAAAAATGTAAATAAAAAATTAATACCTATAAATTTTAGATTAATGTAAATAAAAAAATTAATACCTATAAATTTTAGATTAAGAAAAAAAGAAGGTCGGGGTTGAAGTATACAACTCAAAAAGCTATTCGAACCCCTCCAGCAGTTATTAATGGTTCAACAACAAAAAGATTCAAGCATTGATGAAACTCATGGCAGTCTTACTTTCTCATCTTCTATCCCAACAATTATGGCTGGTGCCCCTTCAGCCCCAACAGCACTCCCCAGTTGCTCCAACAACCACAACAACTTCTTCATCTTCAAACGGTAAGTCTTCAAGATGATCAACATCACAACACTTGATCACGCCACAACCCAAACCAGAAACTGATTCTGCAGTACACATAGTTTTCCGTCGAAGTGAACTTCTTCGATACACTTCCACGACGTTCGAATGAACTTTCCTCCTCTTAATCCACTTCTGCACCATACTATCCATGCTTCTTCCTTACCAGCCCTAATACCAAACAATAATCAATATGCATCACTTCGAATTAAAAATCATATGATATTGTCGCTATTTGCATATCGTCTTTCAAGGTTTTCAAAATTAACAAATTTGACATTCAATTGATCACATTAATCTTTAACCTAAAAACCGTATAGAAAATTATTTACTTACCCATGACCGCAGGGCATGAAAAAAGAAAGAAAAGGGGCAGTCCGAAAAACTTAGACTTAAATATGATAAATTTTTTCAGTGTTTTGACAAATATGAGAGTAATCGAAATTTGCAAATTTAAATTTTTTTGATTACTATACTTTTGTCATACCAGCCCGCTACAAAAATAAACAGTTGTATATTTTTTGGAAACATAAAGAAAATCATATCAATATTTATGAAGATGAAATCTGAAAACGAGACGAGGAAATTGCAAAACTTAAAATTGAACGGCAAAAACATATCAGTTGCATGCCGCAACCGAGTAACACATTTTCGCAGACTTCAATTTTAAAAGTTACTGTACTTTTTAAAATGCTTGTGTTTTTTGTTCAAACATCCAAAATTTTTATTGCTTTTCTTTTTAAACTGATTTTTGTTTTGAAATTGAATCATTTTTTCCTTCTTCTTGCCTTTAATGGATCTGGTTTTTGATCAAATAAGTATGATATCATTCATTCTTGTTCTTTCTATTTTTCATCTTCTCAGTGTTCCTCAAAGGCTAAGCCAATTGTGTCGTTTTTCAGAATAAAAATAAAGTTGAAAGATTTGGTAATAAGTTCGTGATAAATTCTTTAAACCATGGTTTTTCCTAGGTATTAAGGGTCATTTAAAATTGAAATGTCTTACATGTGTTTTTTTCATTCTTTGTGTTAAAAATGAGATGTGCGATTATTATGATTGAAAAAGGAAAACATCAAAGGCGGGAACAAAAAATTACTTTTGAAAATATCGTTGATGAGGTTGGTTGGCACTGCATTACAGTTATAATAATAAGTATCTGAGACAATAATGTCAGCAGAAGGGGCACTTCAACCCCACAGAAAAATATTTGCAAAAATGTCATAATTTGTGCAAATTTTTTTCAATTTCGTACCAATTCAAAGTATAAAATTAAAACAAGGACGTCATCTAAAATAGCAAAATCCTTTGATCTTTTACCGCCGTCGGCACAAGATCAAAGGTGGTTCCTTCGAAATGCTTTTTACCCTTTCCGAAATAAAACACTGGTGATGTTCTTACATTAGAGTAATAAAAATTTGCATAATTAACGCAGATGCCAAAAGTTCTGTTTAAATCGGGTTTATTAAATTTAAGTAATTTTCAAACCCTTTAAAATTCCTATTTAAATTTTTAGAATGATGAAGGTGAATATCGGCAGATTGCACAAAAGGATTACCGTATCCTTCCAAATACTACCGTAACCGAGGTATCAAAGAATCGAAAGCATTTTGATTATCTTTTTCAATTGATCGAAAAAATTATTGCTTCTCAAAATTCTTCCGCAGATCCAGATTACACAGATATCGCACATTTTTTGAATTTTACTGCGGAAACTTTGCATTCAATTTATTTACATTTAAGATTCTTTCAAGAATTTCTAAATTATCAAGATGCATATTTTGGAAAAGATCAAAAACGCCTTTCAGTTTCGGATGTCTGTTTAACCGTTTCCCAGCAACTTAAATCATGTACAATTATGTGGAATTTTATTGGACAAAAATTACCATTTTTTATTGACCTTAAAAATGACGGGAAAGATGTTGCAGATTTATGGAAGGGATTCAAGAGTGAAATAAATGCAGCCCAACATTCCCTTGAAATTTGTTATTTAACAAAAAAATATTTAATTAATAATTAATTAAAAGCATAGTATTTAAAAGAAAAAATATCATGTTTTGCATAAAAGTGTTGTAATTTCTTGCAAAAAAAAAATCTTAAAATTTGCATAAAAAAATAATCTAAAGTTTTTTATCTACAAAATTTTTCAAAATCAATTTGTTTAGAGAAATTTCGAGATACTAAATTTCCTGATGATACCAAAAATTTAGATAAATTTGTGCATGCAAAGATTGCATCATTCTGATGAAACATAAATACCGACTTTATAAATTACCCTTATACAAGTTCACAAATCGAAAATTGACACAACAAAAAAGTTTTTATTATCAATGAAATTTTTCATCAACACAACAGAAATTCAATAACTCAAGAAAAAGATGGTATAAATTTTTACAATAAATCAAAAAAAGTTAAACAAAAAATGGTTTAAAAATTTGATCCATACGATTAACCATAGCCTTGTATTTATCCATTTCAAGTCCAGTATAAATAATAATTTGATTACGAACTTCAGATTCAATAATAGCATCAACCAAAGCATCCAATTGATCCTTGTAATCTTCAGAAACAGTATCATCAAAATCAAGAAGTAACATACCCTTATAAGCCTAAAAATTTAAAATTTACAAACATAACACAGACATATCTGCAACAACATACTTTAATAAAACTTGAAAGATATTCAACAGTGAAGAAATTTTCAGGTACATTAATCAAACCGAATACTCTCAAATGTAAGAGATCATTGAGTTTTGCAAAATTCTTCAAAGTTGAACACGATTCATCATTTGTGAAGAAGCTAAAAAAATAATTAAAAATTTTCGTCCAAATACATTTTCAAACAACTTACAAACTAAACTTATAAAACTTTGGAATAAATTCAAGAACTTCATCAATTGAAACAATTCTTCCATCATTTTTGATAATTTGAACATTTCCGATATTCAAATCCGCAACAAAAGAAGCCAAAATTTTAAAATCATCCAAGAGTACAGTTTTATCAAACAACAAAAGCCGATCAATATCACTTCGAAAAAGCTTTGAGCTAAGCAAGGAAGTATAATATGGATCAGTATTTTTATCAAGGATAAGTGCTTCAGTAAGCCAAATTCTTGATGAAAGCTTGGTGATATCAAGATCAATGCAGCATTTTCCATCATTATCCTTGCACTCTTTGGATCCCTTTGAACAAATTTTTGTATTACCATGAATTCGAGCAGCAACAATGATAGGATTGACTTCAAAGAAGTATTTACAGGATTGAATCAACTTGAGATAAACATTTGCAAAGGAAGGATTCTTAGCAATGTAGTAAATGATTGATTCCGGAAGGGAGAAAGATTGTCTAATTGAAGGACCACCAGGCCATTGAATTCTTCCACGAGATTCAGCTGTTTGAGAAGCAGCAACATCGGAAGTTAAATCAATACCAACAGGAGCACAAGAAGAGGAAAAAGTTAAAGCATCAACTTCTTCAGTCATTGTTATTGCAGTAGGATAAAAAAAGTTATTAATCTGAAAAAATAAAATATAAAATGTTACAAATTATTTTTTAATAAAAAATTATTATTCAATAAAAGCAAAAAAACTCGAAACCAGCAAATTCACGATGAAAACTTTATTTATAATTATAAAAAAATATGCACAACTTTTTGTAGCGGGCGGATAAAAAAAAATACATGAAAAAAGCAATATTTATATTTAATAGATACTATAATTTCTAAAATAACTGTATGAACAAATATGATAGATTGGGACAATAATAAATTATAAAGTCTTGGAAATCTTGTTCAAGTAAACTTCTGATGGTTGCTATAAAAAGCGGCAAAAATCAAAGAAAACCTTCCGACAAAAGTTAAAAATTTCTGTTCATTTCAGATCAGGACATTTTGGATTCATAAGAAAAAAAGTTAGAAGACGAAAGGAAACAAAATCCTTCTCTTCCTAGAAAGAGAAGCGAAAGTTGGAGGAAGAAAGGAAAAAAGAAGAAGAGAAAAAGCAGAAAATGGAAAAGGAAAAAAAACGAAAGCTTGAGAAAGAGAAAAAACTCGAGGAGGAAAAAAAAGAAGGCAGAAACTTGAAGAAGAAAAGCAAAGGCAAAAGTTGAAGGAAGAGAAAAGTTGGAAGAGGAAAGAAAACAGAAACAACACACTATGGAATTTGTTCTTCTTTTTGCCGATGAGAATGCGATATACTTGAAGGAGATATTTTCCACTCGAGAAAAATTTTTCGTTTTTTTCTAACATTTTTTTTAAGCTTGTTAATAATTCTTGTTATTCTTAATTATTTTAAAGAAGAATAATGTTTTTTAAATCATCAAAATTGATCAAGCCGATGCTGAGATCTGCAAAAATCTGATAAAACAGAAATTTTTTTGTACAAGGATGACACTCATCAAATTGTTTCGACACGAAAATACGTTTTTCATGTATATCGTTTTTCCATCGGCAAAAAGACACAGTGAACAGGAAGAAAACCGTCAAAAAATTGAGGAAGAGAAGCGGAAAAAAGAAGAAGAAAAGAAATAGGAAAAAGAGAAAACAGTTGGGATAGATGATAATTTAACTTTGAAATATTTATGAAAGAGATTTTCCAGAAACAAAAATGGGTCACGCAGAAAAACTTGTAGATGTTACACTAAAAAGCCTGATATTGTTGCAGATTTAACGGAAACATCTGCACGACAACAAATTGCTGATGAAACTCCTGTAGCAGAAGTTTTGACTATGGGGACAGGGACAATAAATAAATATAAGCATGATAAACCTCTCTATCCCTCTCCTCCAGATGTAAGATTTACGGATAATGATTTTGATTCCGTTACAAAAGAAAAACAGGAAGAGAAACAAGAAACAATTGCAGTATCTGCAGCAGTATCAAAACCAAACCAAAGGTATTTGCCGCCGCTGCCTCGAAAATTTTTGCTGAATTCAGAGGAGCATACATAAAAAAAAGCTTTATTTTTGTTTTGCGAAATTTTAAAAAACAAGGTTATCTAAAGAAATTTTGAGAAACTAAATTCCCTGATGAAGCCTAGATGTTGTATAAATTAGGGGATGCAAAAATTGCATCATTCTGATAATTCAAAAAAGCCTCTTCATTCCAAAAATAAGTTTATGCCACTTTTACAAATCCAAAATTAATGTACTTCTCATCTTTTCTAACAACTTTATTACATGTATAAAAATTTCAAAGCCCATAAAATATCCCGACATTTATTCAAATTTAATCAAAATACATAAATTTCATTTCATCCTTAAAATAAATTTTTTAAATAACGATACATTTTTTTGAAGGATGGTGCAAACTTTCCTTTTGATTGATTCTTTTTTGAAAGATTTGGAGCTTCGACAGGATTTTCAGTTGCAGGATTTGAGTAATGCTTATCAAAATCTAAAATTTAACAAAAAATATTACTGTCTAAAAACATTAGAAATTTAAAAGAAAAACTTGCCATCATCAATTTCATCAAAGCGTTTATAAGTTTGATTGCTTGGATTACCGTTCATAATTTGTTTAAGAGCAATGTATGATTCTGAAAATGTGTACGGTATTAGTCATGTGTTGTACTAGAAAAAATTACATAAATTTAAATACGTAAAATACAGTAAATATTTTGGAACCGTTAGCCTTATCATTACCCAATCCAGTTCCGGAATGGATTCAACAGGTCCATATTTTTGCAAATTTTTTCAATTAGGCACCGATTCGTGAATACCGGTGCCAAAGTGAAAAAATTTTAATAATGACAGGGTACCCTCTTTAAAATCGAAAAAATCCTTTGATCTTTTACATCAATCGGCATAAGATAAAAGGCATACTTTACGGATTTTCAATACCGAATCCAGTAGCAGTTGTCATAATTTATGCAAATTTTTTTACTTTGCAACCGTCCCGTGAATAACTGTGCCTCAGAAAAAATTGGACAATTATAAAAAAGACGTCGACTGGAAGGGTACCTCTTCAAATTCAAAAAATCCTTTGATCTTTTACTGCCGTTGGCCTAAGACAAAAACTTATGCAAATATTGATCCCCTCATTTCTAAATACATAAAAAACTTGCCATCAGTAATTGAATCATCACTTACACTTCCACGTAGGGCATTTAAAATTCTTTGACTATAAGCAGCATTATTTGGATGATCAAAACGGGTATCATTTTGGACAATGCTGGATGAAGAAGATGCTTGAATTGATGTTGTTGCTGTTGATTTTTCTTCAGTGGTAGTGCTTAAAGTTCGTCCAAATCCATAATAATAATTTTCTGGTTGAATAATATTTTTGTAAGCTGGTTTTGTTGGTGAACAAGATTGTCTTGTATTTCCATTTGATGTTGATGATGACATCTTTTTATTGTTTGCTTGTTGAAGAAAAAATATGTATTACTGTTGAAATTTTTTGAATGAAACAATAAACGAATGCGAGAGAAAACGCTTTTCAAAATCAAAAGTTTATGCAAATTTTTTGTATGAAAAAGTACAAATCATCAATAACTAGTCCAATAAATAATTTATTTTACCGTAACAATAATAAGAAAAATGACAAGACAAAAAAATGCAACCTTTCAAAAACAGAACATAAATTAACCAGTAGAAGTTTTTCGATTTGAAACATTAATAATGGCATCTTCTAACATTTTGAAGCAAGAAGTTTCTGCTTCATTCATTGGAGTCTTTGTCATAACCATAAATTTTTCTGTTGCAGTTTCTTTAATTATCGATTGTTCCTGTCGTCCATCATCTAAAATAAAGAACAGTAATTAAAAGTGATTCACAAAAACTAAAACGATGCTTACCATTTGGATTGGTCCAATTAAAATAAATAAAATATGAAGTTTTTTGGGAGTAGTTCAAGGTGTATATTACTAGCGTATGCCAAGCTTCACATCTGTCATGAGGATTAGGGGATGCTATATATCCGGGGCTTTATCTTTATGGATTTTATATATCCGACTTTCTTTGAGCTTTCCCATATCTTCTTAGAATGCCATCCGAAAATTCACAGATTTTATGCATCTACTTTTGTCCACCTTGTCTAAAAAAATAATCTCATCTCAATTTTCAAAGATTATTTGCAAAGAAAATACCTACAAATACGAATGCATGGTTTTATCAAATTTTGGAACATCTTTTCCATCGAATATTCTTCTTAATTTTGTTGTCCTGCTTGATCTTAAGCCTAAACCTTCTTCAACCAATTCCACCTACAATGATGTCTTCAAGCATGGTCTCTTTGAATTTGAATTTTATATTCGACAATCATGTGGCAAAGAAAAACTTTATTGCATCATTCGAAAGGTTTTTGTTATAAATGATTCAAAAACTTCATATTTTATTTATTTTAATTGGACCAATCCAAATGGTAAGCATCGTTTTAGTTTTTGTGAATCACTTTTAATTACTGTTCTTTATTTTAGATGATGAACGACAGGAACAATCGATAATTAAAGAAACTGCAACAGAAAAATTTATGGTTATGACAAAGACTCCAATGAATGAAGCAGAAACTTCTTGCTTCAAAATGTTAGAAGATGCCATTATTAATGTTTCAAATCGAAAAACTTCTACTGGTTAATTTATGTTCTGTTTTTGAAAGGTTGCATTTTTTTGTCTTGTCATTTTTCTTATTATTGTTACGGTAAAATAAATTATTTATTGGACTAGTTATTGATGATTTGTACTTTTTCATACAAAAAATTTGCATAAACTTTTGATTTTGAAAAGCGTTTTCTCTCGCATTCGTTTATTGTTTCATTCAAAAAATTTCAACAGTAATACATATTTTTTCTTCAACAAGCAAACAATAAAAAGATGTCATCATCAACATCAAATGGAAATACAAGACAATCTTGTTCACCAACAAAACCAGCTTACAAAAATATTATTCAACCAGAAAATTATTATTATGGATTTGGACGAACTTTAAGCACTACCACTGAAGAAAAATCAACAGCAACAACATCAATTCAAGCATCTTCTTCATCCAGCATTGTCCAAAATGATACCCGTTTTGATCATCCAAATAATGCTGCTTATAGTCAAAGAATTTTAAATGCCCTACGTGGAAGTGTAAGTGATGATTCAATTACTGATGGCAAGTTTTTTATGTATTTAGAAATGAGGGGATCAATATTTGCATAAGTTTTTGTCTTAGGCCAACGGCAGTAAAAGATCAAAGGATTTTTTGAATTTGAAGAGGTACCCTTCCAGTCGACGTCTTTTTTATAATTGTCCAATTTTTTCTGAGGCACAGTTATTCACGGGACGGTTGCAAAGTAAAAAAATTTGCATAAATTATGACAACTGCTACTGGATTCGGTATTGAAAATCCGTAAAGTATGCCTTTTATCTTATGCCGATTGATGTAAAAGATCAAAGGATTTTTTCGATTTTAAAGAGGGTACCCTGTCATTATTAAAATTTTTTCACTTTGGCACCGGTATTCACGAATCGGTGCCTAATTGAAAAAATTTGCAAAAATATGGACCTGTTGAATCCATTCCGGAACTGGATTGGGTAATGATAAGGCTAACGGTTCCAAAATATTTACTGTATTTTACGTATTTAAATTTATGTAATTTTTTCTAGTACAACACATGACTAATACCGTACACATTTTCAGAATCATACATTGCTCTTAAACAAATTATGAACGGTAATCCAAGCAATCAAACTTATAAACGCTTTGATGAAATTGATGATGGCAAGTTTTTCTTTTAAATTTCTAATGTTTTTAGACAGTAATATTTTTTGTTAAATTTTAGATTTTGATAAGCATTACTCAAATCCTGCAACTGAAAATCCTGTCGAAGCTCCAAATCTTTCAAAAAAGAATCAATCAAAAGGAAAGTTTGCACCATCCTTCAAAAAAATGTATCGTTATTTAAAAAATTTATTTTAAGGATGAAATGAAATTTATGTATTTTGATTAAATTTGAATAAATGTCGGGATATTTTATGGGCTTTGAAATTTTTATACATGTAATAAAGTTGTTAGAAAAGATGAGAAGTACATTAATTTTGGATTTGTAAAAGTGGCATAAACTTATTTTTGGAATGAAGAGGCTTTTTTGAATTATCAGAATGATGCAATTTTTGCATCCCCTAATTTATACAACATCTAGGCTTCATCAGGGAATTTAGTTTCTCAAAATTTCTTTAGATAACCTTGTTTTTTAAAATTTCGCAAAACAAAAATAAAGCTTTTTTTTATGTATGCTCCTCTGAATTCAGCAAAAATTTTCGAGGCAGCGGCGGCAAATACCTTTGGTTTGGTTTTGATACTGCTGCAGATACTGCAATTGTTTCTTGTTTCTCTTCCTGTTTTTCTTTTGTAACGGAATCAAAATCATTATCCGTAAATCTTACATCTGGAGGAGAGGGATAGAGAGGTTTATCATGCTTATATTTATTTATTGTCCCTGTCCCCATAGTCAAAACTTCTGCTACAGGAGTTTCATCAGCAATTTGTTGTCGTGCAGATGTTTCCGTTAAATCTGCAACAATATCAGGCTTTTTAGTGTAACATCTACAAGTTTTTCTGCGTGACCCATTTTTGTTTCTGGAAAATCTCTTTCATAAATATTTCAAAGTTAAATTATCATCTATCCCAACTGTTTTCTCTTTTTCCTATTTCTTTTCTTCTTCTTTTTTCCGCTTCTCTTCCTCAATTTTTTGACGGTTTTCTTCCTGTTCACTGTGTCTTTTTGCCGATGGAAAAACGATATACATGAAAAACGTATTTTCGTGTCGAAACAATTTGATGAGTGTCATCCTTGTACAAAAAAATTTCTGTTTTATCAGATTTTTGCAGATCTCAGCATCGGCTTGATCAATTTTGATGATTTAAAAAACATTATTCTTCTTTAAAATAATTAAGAATAACAAGAATTATTAACAAGCTTAAAAAAAATGTTAGAAAAAAACGAAAAATTTTTCTCGAGTGGAAAATATCTCCTTCAAGTATATCGCATTCTCATCGGCAAAAAGAAGAACAAATTCCATAGTGTGTTGTTTCTGTTTTCTTTCCTCTTCCAACTTTTCTCTTCCTTCAACTTTTGCCTTTGCTTTTCTTCTTCAAGTTTCTGCCTTCTTTTTTTTCCTCCTCGAGTTTTTTCTCTTTCTCAAGCTTTCGTTTTTTTTCCTTTTCCATTTTCTGCTTTTTCTCTTCTTCTTTTTTCCTTTCTTCCTCCAACTTTCGCTTCTCTTTCTAGGAAGAGAAGGATTTTGTTTCCTTTCGTCTTCTAACTTTTTTTCTTATGAATCCAAAATGTCCTGATCTGAAATGAACAGAAATTTTTAACTTTTGTCGGAAGGTTTTCTTTGATTTTTGCCGCTTTTTATAGCAACCATCAGAAGTTTACTTGAACAAGATTTCCAAGACTTTATAATTTATTATTGTCCCAATCTATCATATTTGTTCATACAGTTATTTTAGAAATTATAGTATCTATTAAATATAAATATTGCTTTTTTCATGTATTTTTTTTTATCCGCCCGCTACAAAAAGTTGTGCATATTTTTTTATAATTATAAATAAAGTTTTCATCGTGAATTTGCTGGTTTCGAGTTTTTTTGCTTTTATTGAATAATAATTTTTTATTAAAAAATAATTTGTAACATTTTATATTTTATTTTTTCAGATTAATAACTTTTTTTATCCTACTGCAATAACAATGACTGAAGAAGTTGATGCTTTAACTTTTTCCTCTTCTTGTGCTCCTGTTGGTATTGATTTAACTTCCGATGTTGCTGCTTCTCAAACAGCTGAATCTCGTGGAAGAATTCAATGGCCTGGTGGTCCTTCAATTAGACAATCTTTCTCCCTTCCGGAATCAATCATTTACTACATTGCTAAGAATCCTTCCTTTGCAAATGTTTATCTCAAGTTGATTCAATCCTGTAAATACTTCTTTGAAGTCAATCCTATCATTGTTGCTGCTCGAATTCATGGTAATACAAAAATTTGTTCAAAGGGATCCAAAGAGTGCAAGGATAATGATGGAAAATGCTGCATTGATCTTGATATCACCAAGCTTTCATCAAGAATTTGGCTTACTGAAGCACTTATCCTTGATAAAAATACTGATCCATATTATACTTCCTTGCTTAGCTCAAAGCTTTTTCGAAGTGATATTGATCGGCTTTTGTTGTTTGATAAAACTGTACTCTTGGATGATTTTAAAATTTTGGCTTCTTTTGTTGCGGATTTGAATATCGGAAATGTTCAAATTATCAAAAATGATGGAAGAATTGTTTCAATTGATGAAGTTCTTGAATTTATTCCAAAGTTTTATAAGTTTAGTTTGTAAGTTGTTTGAAAATGTATTTGGACGAAAATTTTTAATTATTTTTTTAGCTTCTTCACAAATGATGAATCGTGTTCAACTTTGAAGAATTTTGCAAAACTCAATGATCTCTTACATTTGAGAGTATTCGGTTTGATTAATGTACCTGAAAATTTCTTCACTGTTGAATATCTTTCAAGTTTTATTAAAGTATGTTGTTGCAGATATGTCTGTGTTATGTTTGTAAATTTTAAATTTTTAGGCTTATAAGGGTATGTTACTTCTTGATTTTGATGATACTGTTTCTGAAGATTACAAGGATCAATTGGATGCTTTGGTTGATGCTATTATTGAATCTGAAGTTCGTAATCAAATTATTATTTATACTGGACTTGAAATGGATAAATACAAGGCTATGGTTAATCGTATGGATCAAATTTTTAAACCATTTTTTGTTTAACTTTTTTTGATTTATTGTAAAAATTTATACCATCTTTTTCTTGAGTTATTGAATTTCTGTTGTGTTGATGAAAAATTTCATTGATAATAAAAACTTTTTTGTTGTGTCAATTTTCGATTTGTGAACTTGTATAAGGGTAATTTATAAAGTCGGTATTTATGTTTCATCAGAATGATGCAATCTTTGCATGCACAAATTTATCTAAATTTTTGGTATCATCAGGAAATTTAGTATCTCGAAATTTCTCTAAACAAATTGATTTTGAAAAATTTTGTAGATAAAAAACTTTAGATTATTTTTTTATGCAAATTTTAAGATTTTTTTTTTGCAAGAAATTACAACACTTTTATGCAAAACATGATATTTTTTCTTTTAAATACTATGCTTTTAATTAATTATTAATTAAATATTTTTTTGTTAAATAACAAATTTCAAGGGAATGTTGGGCTGCATTTATTTCACTCTTGAATCCCTTCCATAAATCTGCAACATCTTTCCCGTCATTTTTAAGGTCAATAAAAAATGGTAATTTTTGTCCAATAAAATTCCACATAATTGTACATGATTTAAGTTGCTGGGAAACGGTTAAACAGACATCCGAAACTGAAAGGCGTTTTTGATCTTTTCCAAAATATGCATCTTGATAATTTAGAAATTCTTGAAAGAATCTTAAATGTAAATAAATTGAATGCAAAGTTTCCGCAGTAAAATTCAACAAATGTGCGATATCTGTGTAATCTGGATCTGCGGAAGAATTTTGAGAAGCAATAATTTTTTCGATCAATTGAAAAAGATAATCAAAATGCTTTCGATTCTTTGATACCTCGGTTACGGTAGTATTTGGAAGGATACGGTAATCCTTTTGTGCAATCTGCCGATATTCACCTTCATCATTCTAAAAATTTAAATAGGAATTTTAAAGGGTTTGAAAATTACTTAAATTTAATAAACCCGATTTAAACAGAACTTTTGGCATCTGCGTTAATTATGCAAATTTTTATTACTCTAATGTAAGAACATCACCAGTGTTTTATTTCGGAAAGGGTAAAAAGCATTTCGAAGGAACCACCTTTGATCTTGTGCCGACGGCGGTAAAAGATCAAAGGATTTTGCTATTTTAGATGACGTCCTTGTTTTAATTTTATACTTTGAATTGGTACGAAATTGAAAAAAATTTGCACAAATTATGACATTTTTGCAAATATTTTTCTGTGGGGTTGAAGTGCCCCTTCTGCTGACATTATTGTCTCAGATACTTATTATTATAACTGTAATGCAGTGCCAACCAACCTCATCAACGATATTTTCAAAAGTAATTTTTTGTTCCCGCCTTTGATGTTTTCCTTTTTCAATCATAATAATCGCACATCTCATTTTTAACACAAAGAATGAAAAAAACACATGTAAGACATTTCAATTTTAAATGACCCTTAATACCTAGGAAAAACCATGGTTTAAAGAATTTATCACGAACTTATTACCAAATCTTTCAACTTTATTTTTATTCTGAAAAACGACACAATTGGCTTAGCCTTTGAGGAACACTGAGAAGATGAAAAATAGAAAGAACAAGAATGAATGATATCATACTTATTTGATCAAAAACCAGATCCATTAAAGGCAAGAAGAAGGAAAAAATGATTCAATTTCAAAACAAAAATCAGTTTAAAAAGAAAAGCAATAAAAATTTTGGATGTTTGAACAAAAAACACAAGCATTTTAAAAAGTACAGTAACTTTTAAAATTGAAGTCTGCGAAAATGTGTTACTCGGTTGCGGCATGCAACTGATATGTTTTTGCCGTTCAATTTTAAGTTTTGCAATTTCCTCGTCTCGTTTTCAGATTTCATCTTCATAAATATTGATATGATTTTCTTTATGTTTCCAAAAAATATACAACTGTTTATTTTTGTAGCGGGCTGGTATGACAAAAGTATAGTAATCAAAAAAATTTAAATTTGCAAATTTCGATTACTCTCATATTTGTCAAAACACTGAAAAAATTTATCATATTTAAGTCTAAGTTTTTCGGACTGCCCCTTTTCTTTCTTTTTTCATGCCCTGCGGTCATGGGTAAGTAAATAATTTTCTATACGGTTTTTAGGTTAAAGATTAATGTGATCAATTGAATGTCAAATTTGTTAATTTTGAAAACCTTGAAAGACGATATGCAAATAGCGACAATATCATATGATTTTTAATTCGAAGTGATGCATATTGATTATTGTTTGGTATTAGGGCTGGTAAGGAAGAAGCATGGATAGTATGGTGCAGAAGTGGATTAAGAGGAGGAAAGTTCATTCGAACGTCGTGGAAGTGTATCGAAGAAGTTCACTTCGACGGAAAACTATGTGTACTGCAGAATCAGTTTCTGGTTTGGGTTGTGGCGTGATCAAGTGTTGTGATGTTGATCATCTTGAAGACTTACCGTTTGAAGATGAAGAAGTTGTTGTGGTTGTTGGAGCAACTGGGGAGTGCTGTTGGGGCTGAAGGGGCACCAGCCATAATTGTTGGGATAGAAGATGAGAAAGTAAGACTGCCATGAGTTTCATCAATGCTTGAATCTTTTTGTTGTTGAACCATTAATAACTGCTGAAGGGGTTCGAATAGCTTTTCGAGTTGTTGCCTGAAATTTTATTAAACGAAATTTCAGTCAAACAAGACATTCAAGATGGAATGCTGTTGCTAATTTTCTTGATTCTTTATCAGATGGCTCAGTTGTATTAGATGCGGGTTGTGGCAATGGAAAGTATTTGAGTACAAAAACGGATAAATTCTTTGTAAGTTCAAAAATGTTAGAAAAATTTGAAACGCAGGAAGATCCTGTTATGATTTTTTCGTGAAAAACATTTGTAGCATATACGCTTGTTTCTGAATTTTTAGGGCAGGTTCTTAAAAAACATTTAAAATGCATTTTGAAATGAATATGCCCAAATTACAGTATTACTAATTTTGTTTTAAATTTTAGATGGGTTTTGATACATGTCATAATCTTTTACGAGTTGCAAATACAAAAAATTTCTACAGTAATCATAATTTTTGAATTTCACAAAAATAATTACTATCAATTTTGTCATAACATTGGAGAACACTTTGTTTCAAATACTCATTTTTGTCATTAAAGCTTTTGCTGCACGTTTCATCAAAATTTGTTTTTCTTTAATTTTTCGAGAATTCATGGACTTGTTTTGATCCTTAATCTTTTCTTCATGTTTTTCTTTATTCCTTCTCAAAGTTACAAGTAGTTCATGAAGATCTTGTTGAAGGGCATGAAATGTGCCTTTATCATTCGAAGTTAGACATTATCTTCCCGATGAAGTTCTTGTTGAAGCTGTGCATTACGAAGTTGCACTTGAAGTTTTGCAATTTCTGGTGAATGTCTTGAATTATTTGCCTAAAATGAATTTTATTTGAATTAATTAATGCTATTTAATTTTTATTAAAAAAGTTTTGATACATGTTTTTAAAAAGTACAGTAATCACAACTTTTCAATTTCTTAAAAAATGATTACTATCAATTTTGTCATAACATTGGAGAACACTTTGTTTGATAAAAATGATTACTGTAAGTTTTGTCATATCATTGAGGAACACTCGGTGGATAATAAAAGCTACAGTAATTACAAAATAAATGTCTTTATTAATTTGTTAAGATTCCGATAAATCTATGTTCCGAATTTACATATCCATTATGAATTTCTTTTTTTGCAATTCCTCTCAATATCTTAAAAGCTGTCTAGTTACATATTCTTTTTCAATATCCAAGGCTGTAATTTTTCGTTAAATTTAATTTATAAAATTTAAATATCTTTTTTTTCTTTATTCCTCGTCTCGTTTTTGGATTTCATCTTCATAAATATTGATATGATCTTCTTTATGCTCCCTAAAAATCAGTGTTTCCTCGCCGCCACCGCCGGCAGCTCGGCGTCGCCGCCGGCGGCGCTGCCGGCGGCGGCGGTGGCGGCGGCGTCGGCGGCGATGTTCTAGGAGCGGCGGCATCGCCGCCGGCGGTGGCGGCGACGATTTCTTAAAAATGTTCGTAATTAGCATATTAATTGTTCCACAGATTTTAGAATTTTGTTTAAATTTTGCATGGAGTAGAAGGAAAGTATTCTTGTTTCGTTTGGATAATCTGTTTCTTTTTATGATCGATGCTAAAAAGAAGGCATATGCATATATGTCTTGTCGAAGTTCAAATGTTGTGAAAGACTTCAACTAAAACAATATGTCTTTTCAATTTAGTTGTCTTTTGTAAACGAAAAACACCTAAATCTTTTTACTCGTTTAAAGTTTGAATATGCCTCCTAAATTGATAAAAAAAACGAGCGGAACCACTTAATGTCCAGTGAATTAGCTTTTATTCCTTATTATTAAGCTACTCGGCAGCTCCGGCAGCGCCGCCGCCGCCGCCGGCGGCGGCGGTGGCGGCGGCGGCGATGTTTGAAAAAAGTTGGAACACTGCTAAAAATATTCAAGTTTTTATTTTTGTAGCTGGTATGACAAAAGTATAGTAATTGAAGGAATTTGTTTTTGCAAATTTCAATTACTATCGTTTTTGTCATTGCACTGCTTTTTTTAATTTTCAAAAAATACCTCACTTTTAAAGAATATCTTTAAGTTTCCTAGAAAAAAAGTTAAATGGCTACAATTAAGCCCTTTGACAAGTCATTCCTTTAGGGTCAATTTTTTAAAAGAGATTTTTAATTTTAAAATTTAATAATTAAAAAAAACACTGAAATTAAACGTAAAGTTAAAAATAATTGTATCTATAACTGTCATAGATTAGAACACTTTTTTTTAAGAGTTTTGATAGCTTGTAATTCAGAAGCTTTTGTCAAATCTTCAAGTTGCACCTTTCCACGGTCTCTTTTTTGCTTCTATTTTGTCCGGTTAAGTTGCGTTTTGCTTAAAATGGACCTAGAAATCTCATTTATATACCAAAAGGAAGCTAAAAGTTCACTGATTGATATAAACTGGGTGCCTAACGATATCGCTACTTCTAGCGGATTCTGGAGCGGGATTCAGAATCCCAAAAAAAATTTTTGCCCTAAAATAGAAAAAATTCTTGTTTTTGCTGGTTTTTAGCATAAAAATAGTTTATTTACTAAAATTTGCGATATTTCTAACGTTTAAGACCGAAAAATAGAAAAATAAATTTTTTTTATTTTTTAAATTTTTCATGTGGTCCCCCCTGTGCCCAAAAATTCAAAAAAATTTTTTTCGTGTTTGGGATTGAAAATGGTCGGAAATGACAGGAAATGAAAAAATTAGAGTCTAAAAATAGTTTCTAACCAAAATCGAGCATTAGAAATCAATTTATTTCGAATTAGACGAATTTGGTTCTCGAACCTGTACATATTGGTGTAAAACAATAGAACTTTTTTTCAATCGATGGCAATGTAATTCTGGAGAGTTAGGGTTATTCCCTACACTATTTTTGAAAAATTTACGGATTTTTTTGTGGATTTATGCTTTGGTTACCATTTGGCAAACGATTATCTGTATCATAACATTTTTCACTACAAAAATGAGCCATGTTAAAAATAATAGAAAAATTTTTAAATTAAAGTTGGAAATTTAATTTGGTCTTTATCTTATCAAGTACATAAATATTAAAAAAAAGACGGATTTTTTTACGTATTACATTCCATGTTCAAAAGATAGAGCGCCTCAAAGTATGCAACACCAAAATATACCGAAAATTACGAAGTTTTCGGGGCGTAAGAATTTTTGATTGGGGCATGCAATAGCTAAAATGGTGTTTCTAACTTGTAAAACACATCCTAAACTTAAAATTTTCAGAACAGTTTTTCAATTAATGCATTTTTAAGATCAGGACAACACAAATAGTCCAAAATATGCAATTTTTACACAAAAATTAAACATATTCAGCTCGTAAGAAAATGATCAGGGATAACGTTGGCGCAAATCTTTTGTTATTAAAAGTTTCTATAGAAATAGTACTCTTAAATGCCAGAACAGTTTTTGGATATCTTATCTGCATCCAATTATATAGTGCTAAATTCGTTAAAAACAGCCATTTTTCATGATTTTCTAAAATGTGACGCACCTTTGTAAAACACCTTAAAAACATCTAGGATATAGTTTTTAATCATTTTTAAGCTATTTTGGACCATTTTGGGCCAAGGGCGCGTTAACCGGACGCAAAAATAGACCGTGTTTCGCAATCTTTCTTGCAACAAGGTAACTTGTTCTTTAACATTTTTATTTACCATAATTAATTCTTTTACTTTATCATCAGATCCATATAATTCACCTTCAGCTCGACTTTCAGTATCCTTTATGTGTGATCATCCAATTCAGCTTTTTCATCATCATTCATTAAATCTTTAGCATTATTCGGAAAAATAATAAAAACTAAACATTTTTACGGAAAGTGTTCCATAATTTATGGAACCTATTGAGGAAAAAGGAAGGATCAAAATAATCGCAAATCTCATTTTTAACACAAAGAATGAAAAAAACACATGAAAAACACTTCAATTTTAAATAACCCTTAATAAACAGAAAAAAACATGATTTAAAAAATTTATCACAAAAAAAAACCAAATCTTTCAACTTTATTTTTCTTCTGAATAAGGACACGATCAGCTTACAAGGGACGCTTTTTGAATGCCATTATATAGCCCTATGGCAGTTATGCATTACCCCAAAATATCTCCGTTGATTGGCCTACTCCTACTTCGGAGTCGGAGTCAACTCCTGTACAAAATTTTAAAAATTGCAAGAAAAGTTGTTTCTGTTTAATTTAATCGTTGTAAAAATTATTTACCAATATTACAAGCATATTAGGTTATTAAAAATAGCTATTAAGGGCACTTCTTTCCTTTACGCCCCCCTCTTTTTTCTTCCAATTTTTTTCATCGTTCGGTTTTGGAATGAAACAAAATTTGCATTTGAAAAAATCAGTTGCTGAAGGGGGGCGAAAAGGAAAGAAGTACGCCGCAGCCTACTTCTTTCCTTTTCGCCCCCCTCATTCATATCTCGCAAATTTGCATATGCTTTTCCAAAAATGTATAAAAGGCAAAAGTGACACCGAATTCAGGCTTTTTTTCATCACTTTTCTTCTTGATGAACGGTCGTCATTTTCTCTCTTTTTTCTTCCAATTTTTCCTAAGTTTTTGCTCTCAAAACGTTGATCAAGTTCATTTTTGGACTTGGTCAACGTTTTGAGAGGAAAAACTTAAAAAAAAATTGGAAGAAAAAAGAGGGGGGCGTAAAGGAAAGAAGTACCCTATTAAGATCAACGGAAGCAATAAAAATTTAGGCTATTTGAACAAAAATCACAAGCATTTAAAAAAGTACAGTAACTTTTAAAATTAAAATCAGCAAAAATTTGTTACTATCACATTTGTCATAGTGAAGGAGACACACTTGGTTATTAAAATGTAACTATTTTTAAACATTTGAAAATGTTTAAACAATTAGTTTTGATTGATAATTACCATTTTTCTCTTTAAGTTGATTTAAAAAGTAATGTTCGATCTGCAATTTTTGTGTTTTAAGTAGGGTTGCGCATTTTTCCGGTAAATCTGAGCTCCTGTAAATTTGCCGGTAAATTTACCGGTCGATTGGTAAATTTACCAAAAATGCCAAAAGTGGTAGAAATGAGGTCAAATTATGTACACTATCAAAGGAGGGGATTTAAATATGCGTAAAAAGGTGTTTTGAGCCTATTTATATGCTATTTTAAATTTAAAACAATATTTTTGGTGTTCTAAAGTTCGTCGGCAGTAGTACATTAATCAATGATAACGAAAAATAAGGTTTTTGTCGAAAAAGTACACGAATTTAAACCATTTTGGTGCAAAATAATGATATTTACAATTTTTGTGGCACTGGAAAAAAATGAAAAAAATTTTAATAAAGCAAGAATTTTTCGATTTTTCGTTAAGTTTTTTAAAAATTTCTTCATTTGTCCTACACACAAATTTTTCTAATTTACCACCGCGCAACCCTAGTTTTAAGTTTAATAAACTAATAAAAATTTTTCAGATTAGTGCCATCGAAGTCGCAAATTGTTGTATACGTAAGAGTATACTGTCAGGTTATTTTATATCTAACAGTAATCAGAGCTTTACCACCAGGAGATAAGACACATGCAATCTCTGCAATTGCAGCTTTTCTTCGTTCCTCTGTAGAAAAATGATGATTAACAGCAATACAAATAACCGCATCACAAATTGAATTTCTGATAGGAATTTCAAACAAACTTCCATTCATAACTTCACCTTTTGTATTTGCAACTCGTAAAAGATTATGACATGTATCAAAACCCATCTAAAATTTAAAACAAAATTAGTAATACTGTAATTTGGGCATATTCATTTCAAAATGCATTTTAAATGTTTTTTAAGAACCTGCCCTAAAAATTCAGAAACAAGCGTATATGCTACAAATGTTTTTCACGAAAAAATCATAACAGGATCTTCCTGCGTTTCAAATTTTTCTAACATTTTTGAACTTACAAAGAATTTATCCGTTTTTGTACTCAAATACTTTCCATTGCCACAACCCGCATCTAATACAACTGAGCCATCTGATAAAGAATCAAGAAAATTAGCAACAGCATTCCATCTTGAATGTCTTGTTTGACTGAAATTTCGTTTAATAAAATTTCAGGCAACAACTCGAAAAGCTATTCGAACCCCTTCAGCAGTTATTAATGGTTCAACAACAAAAAGATTCAAGCATTGATGAAACTCATGGCAGTCTTACTTTCTCATCTTCTATCCCAACAATTATGGCTGGTGCCCCTTCAGCCCCAACAGCACTCCCCAGTTGCTCCAACAACCACAACAACTTCTTCATCTTCAAACGGTAAGTCTTCAAGATGATCAACATCACAACACTTGATCACGCCACAACCCAAACCAGAAACTGATTCTGCAGTACACATAGTTTTCCGTCGAAGTGAACTTCTTCGATACACTTCCACGACGTTCGAATGAACTTTCCTCCTCTTAATCCACTTCTGCACCATACTATCCATGCTTCTTCCTTACCAGCCCTAATACCAAACAATAATCAATATGCATCACTTCGAATTAAAAATCATATGATATTGTCGCTATTTGCATATCGTCTTTCAAGGTTTTCAAAATTAACAAATTTGACATTCAATTGATCACATTAATCTTTAACCTAAAAACCGTATAGAAAATTATTTACTTACCCATGACCGCAGGGCATGAAAAAAGAAAGAAAAGGGGCAGTCCGAAAAACTTAGACTTAAATATGATAAATTTTTTCAGTGTTTTGACAAATATGGGAGTAATCGAAATTTGCAAATTTAAATTTTTTTGATTACTATACTTTTGTCATACCAGCCCGCTACAAAAATAAACAGTTGTATATTTTTTGGAAACATAAAGAAAATCATATCAATATTTATGAAGATGAAATCTGAAAACGAGACGAGGAAATTGCAAAACTTAAAATTGAACGGCAAAAACATATCAGTTGCATGCCGCAACCGATTTGGCAGAAGAAAATGAACATCTTCAAGAACAAATTCTTGGGCTCCGAAAACGTGAAGTCGAAAACAAACAATTTAAATCTAAAATTTCTCGACTTTCATTTTATAAAAATATGTCCGAGAGATGGAACATTTTTGCCTTTTCACTTATTAATACCCATCTTTTTTTGGATGTGATAAACTTTTTCAGTGTTTTGACAAACATGAGAGTAATCGAAATTTGCAAATTTAAATTTTTTTGATTACTATAATTTTGTCATACCAGCCCGCTACAAAAATAATCTATAAAAACGTTCGTAAAAGCTCGTATTTGGGCGAATCAAAAAAACCGAAAGAAGTGATTTCAAGAACGGATGTGTTGATTTTTAAGCTTGATGATGTCGGGAAGAATAAAAATTTGAAAACGAAATTTTTTAAGATTTGAAAACGAAAACATGGTAATAAATACCCATCTTTTTTGGAAAATTTTTTTTGATAATCCTGCGGGGCAAAAATAAGTTTCTCATATTCATGTCCCGCGAAAGCGTTGTAATCATTTTCGATGCTTTATTGTTTTTTATTTAGGATTTGGGTAACATACTTTTTTTATAACCAAATATGCCTTTCTGTTATGACAGTAATCAAGTTTTGTAAATATCGATTTTTGAGAGTAATCAAGTTTTGTAAATATCGATTTTTGAGGTTACTGTCATTTTAATTTTAGAAATTATGCAAATTTCTTTTAGAATTTTGCTGACTTTCAGAATCCTTTTTTAATACTTTTGTAATTTGATTGAAGACACGTTGTTAAAAAGTAAAGTAATCACAATAGTTTCAGAAGAAACTCTTACAAAGCCACCATCTCAACCACCACCCTTGCCACCAAAAGGCTAGTCAAACTAGCCAACGGGGAAACAATAATTAAAAATTATAACAAATAGTGCTGTTGCAATGTAAGACGGGGAAAGAGATTAAAGGTTGCAGACGGGATTGGCTTACTGTAAGACGGGAAAGGAGATTAAAGAGAGATTCTGGATCGGCTGTAAGACGGGAAACGAGATTAATTTTTTTCCGTGGGACAACTACAGCCATCGCCCTCTGCAATAAATAAAAGTCGGACATGTTGATGATCGCAACTCCGCGATCATCAAAAGATCAACTTCGAACCCCCCAACGTATTTTTTATAGTCTTTTTAAAATGATAGCTGAATGGAAAAAATTTAATAATACCCTATTACTTTTTTCCGAAGAAATTGCTTCTTACTTAGGCTATAGCCCATGAAACTAATTCTATATTGTAAGTTAACGAAACTGTTATGTTTTAATCGAGAAATAATTTTTAATTGATTACCCACAAATCCCTTTTTTAAATGCATTAATATAAATCTTTTTAAGTCAAACCCCGAAATATACAAAATGGGTACAGCTGAATGTTTTTATTGCAAAGGGCGATGGCTGTAGTTGTCCCACGGAAAAAAATTAATCTCGTTTCCCGTCTTACAGCCGATCCAGAATCTCTCTTTAATCTCCTTTCCCGTCTTACAGTAAGCCAATCCCGTCTGCAACCTTTAATCTCTTTCCCCGTCTTACATTGCAACAGCCGTGTTTGTTATAATTTTTAATTATTGTTTCCCCGTTGGCTGGTCTCCTGAGCCGTCTGCTGCAAGGTAAAGTTTACGATTTATAAAAACTAAGAATTCGATAAAGTTATTTTTGATATTATTGATAGCTTCTTGTTATTTCTTGAGAAAAATGGAGACTTTATAAATTTTAAGTAATTATTTTCAATATTAAAAAATATAATAATCGATTTATTAAAATAATTCTGGTTTAACAAATGTGATGTAATAGCTACAGTAATTTTTTTCACAGTTTTTGGCAGTTTACTATTAGCATGATTGTAAGCTGATCTACGGACGCCATTTTTTTCCCCCAAAGAATGACTCTTTTTTCCCCATCGAATTAGAATCACAGTATTATTAATAAATCATTAATACAGTATTTTTTTTAATTGTAAAATATTAATTGTGAAGTGAACGATACAGTTTTTTTTAAATGGTGAAATATTATTAGTTGTTAATTTATAATACTGAATTTAATTAATAATACAGTATTTTATAAATTATAAAGTTGCTTGAAATATTATTACTGCAATTTAATTTTTTTTAAATTTTTTTCCAGATTCCGCATAATGAGGATTACGAATATTATGCAAATGTTTTTGAATTTCGCAGATTCCGGATTCGAGAGCTTAACAATCGACGAGACATATAATTTAACTGAATATTAGCTTATGACTTGTTTGTCACAGCCTAAAGGGGCGACATACTTTAAACATCTATCTCGAAAAAATTTTAGGATTTAGAATCCTCTTTTCAAAAAACATGTGATTCTTTAAATATTAAATTGCAGTAATAATAATAGTATTTCAAACAATTTTATAATTTATAAAATACTGTATTATTAATTAACAACTAATAATATTTTGCCATTAAAAAAATACTGTATTAATGATTTATTAATAATACTGTGATTTTAATTCGATGGGGAAAAAAGAGTCATTCTTTGGGGAAAAAAAAGGTTTTCTCCTGATCTACCCAAATATTTTTTTAGTATTGTACAATATGAAAATCCCTTGAAGGGTTACTTTAAAAATGTTTAAATTGTTTTTTAATCTTAACCCAATGTAATTTTTCAATTAAAATGTAAAAAAAATTTTAATCCAATGATAGGGTTTAACTTCTTCCCTTCCGCCTCCAACCCAATGACACTCTTAACAAATAACAAACAAAACGGCGGAAGGCAAAAAGCCCCGGCCCTTTGGGCCGGGCCTTGTTTTCTTCTTGCCTCTAACTCATTCACTCAAAAAACAAATGACAAACAAAACTTTGGAGGCACACAAATTTAACTCAACATTATAGACAGTTAAGTATGTGCGTGCGTATAATATCGTTCTTCACACAAAAAATCTCGAAACCCCGTAAAACCCCGTTTTTTAGAAGAAAAAGCGGTCCCCTGGGGTCAAAAATGCACCGTTCGGGACAAACCAAAAGGCGTTTAGTACTATTTGGACCATGCCCGATTCATTCCAATACCTTTCATACGTCCCCCATGCCGGGAACACCGAAATCCAGGTTCGTTTTTTCGTTTTTGGGGCATATCTCGGGTCCCAGGGGGCATTGGGGGTCAAAATCAAAAAAATATCAAATGCGATTTTTTTCTCTACATACCTGCCAAATTTCATAGCTCTACGATCAAAACTGACGAAAATCGTTTTTTAGGGGTAGAAAGGTAGTGAAGCTGCGTCTGGTATTATTATTATTATAAATATTATTTTTTATTACTGTATTTGCCTTTCTTGTTTGTTTCCTCTTTTTTTCTCAAATTAACCCAGTGCAATTTTCTGCGATAAGGGTTTGAGTACTCTCTCACTTGAAATTATTATTCTTATTATTACTGTTTCATGTATATATTTTTTTGTCTTAAATCATTCACATTCTTCCTTGTTTTTTTTGTCTTTTCTTCTTTTTTTATATTTATGCTGTAAATTTTAACTGGTGCTCAAAAAAAGTTATGGTGACTAGTTTCCGTTGATTAATAAATGCTGAAAAAATAAATGATGATGTTTGTTTTAAGCAAAACTGAATAATATTAATAAAAAAAATGGGAATGAACCAATATCTTATTTAAAAGGAAGTTTAAGCAAGCAAAAATTCTTTCTTTCTTACTTACTTTCTTTTAATTGGTGTCTGTAACAGAAACTATGATATATTTATAAAAATGGAGTGGAATTAATTGCTGCTAATAATGATGAATACATCATTGCAAATTGTTCAAGACAGAAAAGAAACTAAACTTTGTTAAAATTATTTCTACACCTTTTTTGAAAATTGAAAGAAATACATTTATCAAAACAGAGGAGAAAGGAAAAGTTGAAGACTTCCTCCTTTTTGAACACATTTAATATTACAAAACATATATATTATTTTTTTAATAATTTCAAATATCTCATTTGATGTCGTCAACGTCAACTAATTTATCTTTTTTTCCCATTTTTTTGGCTTTTGACTTTTTTCAAATAATCTACTCAATCGTATCCCCATGTGGTATATCTTGACTCTTTTTTCTGCCATTCTTTATAATCGTTGATGCAAAACATACACATACATTTATATATATGAATGTATTTGTGATGCTTGTATGCAGTGTGTAAATTGGATGCGACTTTAAAGTCATAACTTTTTATCAAAAATAAATAAATAATTATTAGTCATCCCTTTTTCTGCAAGTATCAATTTTAAAGATGTGGGACTAATCTTTAAACAAAAAGAAAACAAAATCTAAGGGGGTATTAGTTATTTTTTTAGCATTAACTTAAGTAAAATTTTCACGTCAATTCTATCATTCATTCATTCAAAAAAAATATTAAATTGCTTACTCTTTTTAGAAGTTCTATTCTTTTATTCTCTCTTTTCTTCATCTATTTTCTTTCTTTTTTTTGCATTGTGTCAAAATTGGACTTGCAAGTCAAGCCTAAAACATTGCTTTTGAATGTATTCATTCATTCATTTATAAGATAAAAGGCTTATAAAAATATAAAGTTATTATTTTATACTTTTTTTAATATCCATTGCAGAATAGTGTTCGAAGGCGGATTGACAGTTGAAGGGGATTCTGTAAGTTTTAAAAATGCAGTCTAAAAGAGATTCAATAGATTTAACGCATTTTTATATTAATTAAGAGTCTAATAGAGCTTTAAAAAATTACGCAATATCTATAAAAAGGTAATATTGTTCAAGCACCCAAGGGATGTATCACTTACTATAACATCCGTGTCTATCATCTCTCTCTCTCTCTCTTTCGTCATTTTGTACTTCGATTGTAATTTTGTACTTTTAAAAGCTCTTATAATTCCAACTTTTATGACTGTTACAATTTGTTCCAAAAAAATCATAAAATTAAGTAAAACCAAACACTTTTTTTATTTCATTAAATCGCCAGTATTAATTTAAACTTTGAAAACTTTTTTTACTTCCTTGCTTCATTTTTTTAGCCTAAAACGACTGCCCTAAAGCACTTCAAGATATATGTTTTATTTTTATTTCAAAAAAAAACAAAACTTATGCGTTTCAAATGTGGTTTTATTTGTCTTCACTTATCTCGTTCCTTTATTACATTTTGATAAGATTTTGAAGAAAGGAAGAAAATAGCAATACAGAAAGCGGGAATGCCCATGCCAGCAGGAGGGAAAAACATTCGTAGGAAAGAAAAAAATGCGCAAGCTTTTATGAAAATAGTGTTTCAAATAAACTTCTTTTTTTCTGAAAAAAATTATGATGGCATTGAAATTTTATCAACAAAAATGCTTTTTTACATTCATACTGTTATTTTCTTTTCTTTATTCTCAAAATTTTTTTTCATAATTTTTAACCTCATAAAATTACGTATCTTAATTTTGAAGGGGTGCTTTTTCATTAAGGAACGAGAAAATTACGTTATTCTCAAAGTTTTTTTTGGGATATTTCATTACCGTTAATGTTGTTATTTTCTTAGTTCTCGACTATTTTTTTACAAGACTCAAGCTCATTTCCCATAGAAAGAAAAGCTAAGGGCGTTGCTTTTTTTTCCACTTTTCTTTCTTTTTTCCATGATCGTTTTAAGCAAAAAAATGCAAATGTTTTTTTTTCTTCTATTATTTTTCTTCAACTGACTTTTCACTTTTAATTATTGCAAGATATAAAAGAGTTTTATAACTAAAAGTGGTGATATAAAAGTCTTTAAGTATTCAATGCATTAATTAATATTAATATTTTAAAAGCTTTGAAGTGAAACGCTTCCAAGTATCATTTTGAATGTGAAATCGATGTCGTCGTCGTCGTTTTTTTCACTTCTTCATCTTTTTCCCATCTTCTTCTTTTTTTCCTTTTTTCTTTCTTTCAAAATACCACACTTTATAAAAAGAAAAGAAGAATTGTGCGAGAAGCTAATTATTTTTTTAATATTTTTTTAAAGCCTATATTTATTGTTACATTCTTTTCCGTTTCTCCCAAAAAAAGAAGAAAAGTTTCCGCTTTTTTTAATTCAAATTAATTAATTTTAATTTCACTTTTTCTTTTAAGCTTTTAAATGAGTTCAAAAAACTCAGAATTACCAATGTTGCTATTAGAATCTGAAACACCGGTAATTGAGCATATGGATTGTGATCAGCAGTTTGTAACAACTGTATCAGATGCATTTCAAACATTTGTGTATTCTGTTTTAATGCCAGCTGTATGTATTCCTGGAGTGCTTGGTGCTTGTATTTGTATTATTGTATTTACTAAAAAACAGATGAGATCTTCATTAAATATTTATTTAGCAGGGTTATCCGTTTTTGATTTGGTTTTGTTAACAATGTCTTTATTAATTTATCCTTTAATGAGTGCATGTCTTCAACAGGTATTATTTGATTACTGTAGTTTTTTTAAATTCAACTAAATTTTGAAATTATTTGCAGGGCAACAAAGGACCAGTATGTCATATCTTTTGGCGATCATCACTTTTTACTTTTCCAATGTCTCTTATTGCCCAAACAGGCTCAGTTTGGACATGTGTGGCAATTACCGTCGATCGATTTCTTGCAGTTAAATACCCACTTCATATGCGTCTCTGGTGTACACCACATCGAGCATTTTGTGTTTTGAGTTGCATTACTGCAATTAGCATAATTTATAAATTACCATCAGTCTTTGAATTAAGCTTAGATGAATGTGGAAGATTAAGTGCCACACAGCTAAGAAATCATCCCTTGTATATTGTTATCTATAATACCTATGGATATGTTTTATTATTAATTTTAATTCCATGGCTTATTATTATTATTTTAAATGTAATTACTGTAAAGACTGTTCGAGATGCATATAAAATTCGAAGAGAAATGCGAACAAATACCAGAGGTGAAGAGAATGATCGAAGATGCACAAAAATGGCAACCGTTACAATTGTTGCCTTTATACTTTTTAATTCTTTGGCAGGCTTAAATAATGTTATTGAAGGTTTTAATTTACGCTCTAGCGGAAATCAAGATCGAATTACTTTCGGAAATTTATTAGTGTGTTTAAATAGGTAAATAATTTTTAATTAGTATTATTAAAAATGGCATCATTTTCATTTATGTTAATAAAAAAAAATTTTTTTTCAGTGCATCAAATATTTTAATTTATTCAATCTTTGGAAGAAAATTCCGTAAAATGGCTGTTCAGCTTATTTGTCCTTGCACAGAAGAAAATTATCAACAGTTATCCCGAAATTCTGAGCACAAAATTCATACCCAAACACCTCAAAAATCAATTTATGAATTAAATGCACAATCTAGCGCCATATAAAAATGGTTGCAATTTTTTATATCATTTTAATTATCATTTAATTAGTTTCTAAAAAAATTTTTTTTTATTTTGTCACAAAATATCAACCAAAAATAAACTATAAAATAAAAGCAAGTGTATAATTTTTTCTTTCAAAAAGTACTGGGGGTGGATGATTACTGTACATGTGATACAAATAATAAGGGGCTTTTGTACTGAGAATGAACCAAAAATTAAATTTCAACCAAAGAAACAAAAGAAAAGAATTTATGCAAAAATAAAACACATATGACCGATTGGCGGTCATTGAAAGAGAAGAAGAAGAAAAAGTCAAGTTGTAACTTTCTTCTATTGTACTATATTTGAATAATGGTGATGCGACTGTGAAGATCATCATCTTCGTCAACATCATATTCATTATTGCATGCTCAATTTCCCCCGGCAGTAGTTGTGTATTGTTTCCTTTCCTTTTGATTTTTTTCTCTTTATATATTTGATTCCATTCCATTGCCCTCTTTTATGAAATCCCCCCAAATAATGTCCGTCACGCACGAGACAAGATCAATCTGTTCCGATCAATTCTCTTTCCCTTTTTTTCGATTTCTTATTTTCCTTTTTTTCCTGGATTGTTTTTCATCCAATTTTCCTTTCATTAGAATCTCTAAAAAATAATAAATAAGACTTTTAACAATTGATTCATACCGTTTACGTTTTAGAAAAAGGAATCACATTTTTTTTACTTTGTTCCTTTTTCTTCCTTTTTCTTCCTTTTTCTTTCTTGTATCTTTGTGTTACAACATATGGTATGGAATAACAAAAAAAAGGAGAAAGAGAGAAGTACGAAATATACGATGACCACTGGCCAATATTCTTTTGAAATTCGGCATCAAAAGAATTTGTTAAAACATTTTTTTTTTCATTATTGCTCAAACTTCGGGGCCTCCATTATTCTCGCGTCACATTATGTTTTCTCTCCTCTTCTTTTTTAAATGTAATTCAATCGCATTTTCACGTTTCAAACGGTCGTACCCAACCATTTGATGAAATATTCCATTATTTATGTCTAACTGTCGTGAGATTTTAAAGAATATCTGTTATCCCATTAAACACCTTTTACGATTTTTTTTTCACAAATTTAGTTTGTAAAAGTTGATCTTACAATTGTTAGTTTTTCTATATTATGGACCCTCAAGGGTCATTTGGTGGTTCACAACCAAATGCTTTTGTTAGCAGATTGCTTAAGGTAAACGCTATTAATTAAAAAGGTGTTTCTAATTTCTAATTACTTTTATTTAAGCTTGCCTTGGGCCTTTTTGTTACAACTAGTGATTTGCCACAATTGCCTCAAGAACAACAAAATAACCTTAATTTTGGATATGATTGTGCATTTGATTCCCCCTGCAGATGGTCTTCAACTGGCAATTCTTTGAATCATTGGATGCAAGCAAAAGGTGAACCAGAAAAAATTTTATGGTTGGCTGCAACGGGAGCCGTTCAAACTCCCAGTAAGTGCATATTTTTTATTTCTTCGGAGCATTCCAAAATGATAATTATAATAATTTTTTAAAGAGGAGCCATTTGCATTAATCGAACTGAAGGGCGGGGAACCTGCTGACAGTCTAACGTCTGACGTCATAATGTGTCAAGATAATAATGCTTTGCTCAGTTTCACATATTGGACTGTTGGCTCTGCGGATTTAGAAATATGTTTATTAGATCAACATAAACAAAAATTCAATTGCACAGGATTTCTACATTCACCAGTTCAGCCTGGAAAAGTTGCTTTACAAATTCCTGCAAATTTCAGCCCCTTTTATGTCAGTTCTTTTTTCTATCAAACAATTCTAGTTTATTTTACACATATATAAAAAGTGGATTTAAACGAACTGATCGATCCAAAAAAAGCATGACAGGATTAAATTTAGATTTCTTTAATACCGAACATTGAAAGTGGTATTCTTGTACTTGATGACATTCGATATGAAACAACTTTTTGTTCTTTGACAACAATGCGACCACGAAGTAAGCAGCCACAGCCGGATTTAGTTTTGCCATGGACGCTTCCTCCTGAGACACCACCGCCTCCACCCTTTACTTTATTACCTCCATTAGTTCCATCGACATTTTTGCCCCTTCCGGTTGTCACTCCTCAGCCGACGCCATCTATGACTTTTGAGCCAGTTACAGCAACTAGAGAAACAACGACAGAAGCTACACCACCATCACCGACATCACCGACATCATTGGCACCTACAATTAGAACAATTAATCCAATGTAATTATTTGAAATTTTTATTTCTGTCAAAAAACAACTTTTTTTAAGAAATCCTACGGAGCCGCCTTTTGAACTTTTGGTTGTTGGAAAACATACTCGGCCATTATTTGATCAACGCAAAAATGAAATCGTTGATGATACATCAAAATTGTTATGTGATTTTGGTGGAGATTTTCAATGTCAATGGGGTGCAGAAGCAGGAAAATGGGCTATCATTGAAAAAGGTAACAACTACTAACATGTTAGTGTTGAATTTTGAGATACAAATTTAGAAGCAATTCCATCTCTTGAAACAATGGCAAGCCAATTACCATCATATCCTGCAGCCCTAATTATTCAAGGAACTGCAATGCTCACAAGTGATCCATTGAGATGCCAAACTGGAAGCGGAAGTTTATTATTTAGATACTGGAGTAATGGAGATGTCCTCTTGCAAGGTTGTGCATTGGCTTATGGTCAAGAATCAAGCCAATTTCAATGCTCAGAAGAACATGGTAAAAATAATATTGCTTTAAATAGCACTTTAGCAGTTTTTGAGTTTGCTTCTTCTATTACTGAACCATTTACGGTAAAACTATGCTGCAAATCTCTTAAATTAATATTAGCATTTAGTTAAATATTGTTCCAACGTGGGATGAAAATGCTCGAAATCAATATCTTATTATTGATGAAATTGCTTATATTGGAAACTGCAGTTCATCTCCGGAAATTTCTTTAACGACTCCAGCAACAACAACGACAACAGAACGCACTACAGTATTTACAACTAAACCGTAAATTAAATAATACGAAAGAAATTATTTAAAAATTGCATTTTAGAAGAGTCGTTAGGCCAATTATGCCACATGTTGAAAGTGTAAATGATAGAAAACCTTGGACTGCTGCAACTTTGATTCCACCCACGGCACCACCATCAACAAGAAGAATTGCAGCAACAACACCCCCTGAAGAATTGTATAATTATTGTGAAGTATTAAATTGTGACTTCAACAGTTAGTTTTTAAAAAATGGATATTTCCAAATCCAAGATTATTATTATAGGTAATGCATGTAATTACCTTAATCATGGATTAACTAAGGTTCCATGGACTCTAAGAAATCGAGGATATGGTTATCCTTTATCTCGAATAACAGATGTTAAACCAACAATTGAAAATGGGCAGTTTGTTAGTACAATATTAAATCCAGGCGATTATGCCATATTAGAAAGTCCAACATTTAAGCCAACCGAAAATATTAATGTTCTTTTATTCCAGTATTATCGGTAATTATGTTACTTATTTAATCTTCTTCAAACAAATTACAAAATTTAGGCCAACTCATGCAACAACAATCCGATTATGTCTTGGAACATCATTTACAAAACCTTTACGGACAATACAATCTTTTACACAATGCCCACCAATTTTACGAACAATTACTTCAAGAAATGCATTTAAATGGAACAGTGTTCATATTCAACTACCACCTGGAACAACATACGTAAGTTTTGTTTAAAATTTATTTTGTCAAAAAACAGACATTTTTTTAGTTTTATCTTGTTGCACATAATACTGATAAAGCCTATGAAAAAACAGCAATTGCCATCGACAATATCAGAATAGCAAACTGCGATTCAAGTACACCCGATGCAGAACCAGAAGATTACTTGAGAGAATAAAGAAAGAAAAAATGAAAACAAATGCCATTGAACGAAATATATTGCAGTGTTAGATTTTAATTAACTTTCGTAAACGATCTCATTCCATTTTTTTGTTTCTTTGAAAAAAAGTGGTACTTTAATTAGTTCAGCAATTTATTTTTTGAAACATTTTTTTGAAATAAATTAATTTCCAAAATATATTTTTTTTCCTGGTATTTATTTCTTTAAAATATAATTATTGTAAAACATTTTGAGTGTTTAAAAAAATCATGTCACGCGAAAGAGGTGAAATGCGAATGTATAATTTGGTGGATGAACATGGTACCGGAATTTTAATGCCATGGGTACGGTATGGAATAAAAACCAATGACTTTAGTTTATTAAAAGAATTCTTCGAATCTATGGTGAAATTTAAAAAGTTGTTTAATAAAGATTAAAGTAATTATTGTTAGGTTAAATATTTCATGTACAATGATGGAAATGGAAAATATATTCCCATTTCTGAGCTTGTTATGATTCGAAATAAACAAAGAAATGCAATTTTAAGTTCACTTCGAAGAAAGAAAGGACATGGAAAAAGTGGCCCAAATATTTTGGAAGATTTTGATCAAAGCACTCAAGCTAAAGGTGACTTTAGTAAAGCTTTAAAACTTCTTGATGGTTTTGTGAATAGTAATCGAAATATTAAATATCGGCTTGTTGTTTGGGATTTAAATGAAAAAGGGAATATGGGTGAAAATCTTCTCAATCTTTGTCTTCTGCATAATACTGCAGAGCATAATACCCTTGCAATTAAACTTGTTCAACATTTCCCAAAAATGATTAATGATATTTTTGTTTCGGAAGAATATTACGGTTTATCACCATTACATCAGGCAATCGTAAATGAAGATATTCAAATGCTTTATTTTTTATTGAAACATAAAGCAGATGTTCATCAACGATGTTATGGTTCATTCTTTTGTGCAGATGATCAAAAAGATACACGAAGTGATTCATTAGAGCATGAATGGGTTGATGTACAACCGAATACGAGATACACTGGGTAAGCTATTTTAAGCCAAAACTTTAAAAATTGTTTGCTTCTTTAGAAGAATGTATTGGGGTGAATATCCATTAAGTTTTGCGGCATGTACTCGACAACCTGATTCCATCCGACTTTTATGTGCTTTTAAAGCTGATCCGAATGTGAGAGATACCAACGGCAATACCGTATTACATATGTGTGTTATTCATAGTCTACCAGTAATAAAATAATCTTTACATTGATATCTTTTAATTCATCAATTTACAGGATATGTTTCAATTGGTACATTCTTTAGGAGGCAAATTGCAAGTTACAAATGAACAAAAATTAACACCATTAGGATTAGCAGCAAAATTAGCAAAGAAAGATGCAAGTTCTTTTTTTAAAATTTATCTACAAATATTTAATTGTTTACAGATGTTTGACGTAATAATAAATATTGAAAAGTTGACATTATGGAGTTGTCGGGATACTGTATGTACAGCATATCCTCTTCGTGGCATTGATACAATTGATGAAATTACCGGGCAACTTAATCAATCTTCAGTTTTATCTTTAGTTGTTTATGGGGTATGTATTTGATTTACAATTTTATTATACAAAAAAGAAAAATACATGTAATTAGGATAAAAGTGATCATCTTGATTTTTTGGATAATTTATTGGATGATCTGTTACAGAAAAAATGGGAAGCATTTGGAATGAGAAAGTAATCCATTAGTTTTGAGTATGAAAATAATTACTACCGTAATTCTAGACTCATTCATTCCATTATTGGTTACACAATTTATTTAATCGCATTTTTTATTGCTTTCTTAATTCGTACTCCTCGTGCACCTTATGAAGTAAACATGAATAATAAAATACAGTAATCTCACAAACAAAAATTTTTAGCCTTTTTATTATTCAAATGGAACATATTCTGATCAAAATTCTACCATGCATTTCTTTACTCGCGGTTATTTTGGCTTAAATGAACATTTATATCAGGATGAAAGATGTTATCTTTGGAGTTATAGTGATACACCTGGAAGCTATTTGCAAAGAATTCGATTAATGTGTGAACTAATTGCTGTAATAAGTTCATTAATTCAATTTGGACATGAAGCAAGAGAAATTATTCATAGTAGTCATAAACGATGGTGGCTTACAACTGTTTGTTTTTATTCTTTATTTAGAAAAATTATTTAAAACGTTATAGAAAACCTTTCCGGGCAAAATTATTCATAAAACATCTTTTTTAATTATCTTATTAATGGTCCCAATTCGTTTTGCATGTTCTTTATCAGAATGGGCAGTCGTTGCTGAAAATGTACTAGGAATTGTTGCAGCTTTAACAACATCCATGCATTGCTTATTTTTCTTTCGGTAAGCTTAATTATGTTTAAACATTTATACTTTCATTTTTTATAAAGAGCTGTAAAATTTATTGGTCCTTTTATTTTAATGGTTTACAAAATTATCGTTGATGACATCATTCGATTTCTTTTAATTTATTCCGTTTTTTTGCTTTGCTTTTCTCAAGGTAAAAAGTGAAACTATTGGTTTCAATTTTAAAATAAAAAATTTTAGCATTTTTTGTCATCTTTAAAAGCTGTGAACGAGATTCTGGTCCAGATTTTGAAAATGTTTTTAGCAGTCCTGGTGAAGGCTTACTTCGAATGTTTATTATGAGCGTTGGAGAATTCACTGCAATCTACAAAAACTTACAAAACTGTAAAAGTGTCATTGGAATTCAAGGAAAAGTAAACAATTTCTTTTTGAAGCAAAAAAACATTCATCCGAAAAATTTAAGGTTGTTTTTCTTATTTATGAATTACTTGTAACAGTAATGCTTTTGAATTTACTTATTGCTATGATGACACGAACCTATGAAAGAATTGCCGAAACACAAAAAGAGTGGAAAAGACAGGTAAAAACATACTGTAACAAAAGAATTATTGTTAAAACATTTCAGTGGGCACAAGTCATTCTTATGCTAGAACGATCAGTACCTCCAGGAGAGAGATTAAGAATAATGGTCGAATATTCAAGACCACTTAAAGTTGATAAAACTCAACGAGCATTGGTTGTACGACAGAAGAAAGATGTGAGTTTAATCTTACTAAATTCGATTAATATTTTAACTACAGAAAACCACGCCTATTTCCGCTAAAAAAAGAAATCATCATCAAAAGAAGAAACCTCTCCATCGTCTTTTGGTAAATTCAAATATACAAAATTAAGACACATAAATGTTGAAATTTTCAGACATTAAACTCTTTGAATTTAAATATGTTACGCAGAGCTTCTGGTTTTTCTGAATCTGATAACAGTGCAATGGAAATGAGTAAAAGTATTGCATAAATCATATTTATCTATAGCCATATTCAGCAAACCCCAACTATACTAACAACCGACAAACATCATTAGTATAGTATTAAACTAATTATAAAACAGATCTAATGGTCATCAACTTTATCGGCACGACGAAGAACTTTGTAATCTTTGAAACGAGCTTCAAGTTGATCAGTTTCATTAAGTCCAACATTGCATGGATCGGCTAAAAATTATATATTTTGAATTGTTAATAAATAAAATTTTAAAAACATACGAATGCGTTTTTGATAGCGAAGATCGTAAAAGATTTGAGGGAAGTATTCAGCAAAGTGTTGACGATCAAAATGTTCAACTGGTGGAGCTTTAGCCCATTTTTCTTCAACTTTCTTAGCTTCAACAGCACCATCAGCAGTCTTAAGTTCATGACGCTTAATACGAGCATTCTATAAAAAACAGGTTAATAAAAATCAATGAAAAGAATTTAAAAAAGCAAATACATTGTATTCAACCCATTTTTCAATTTCCTTGTTAAATTGTTCAGGAATTTGTCCATAAGGAATTGACAAAGTTTCGTATTGTTTTTGAAGAGAATCAAGAATTGCAGAATGAGCAGGAAGTTGCTTTTTCAATGCTGCAAAATCAATTTTTGGTAAATCACTTGGAAGTTGATTAACTCTGAAATATAAGTGTATTATCTTCAAACGTGTAACAATAAGAAACTTACTGTGCAGAAAATGTGCTGTTTTGACCCTTAAGACGAGTAAGTTCAGCGACATGTGAAGCTGTTAAGCGTTCAGTAAGCTTTTGCCACTGAACAGATGAAGTAGCAACACGCTTAGCAGCTTGAGACATCCTTAAAAAAACAAATAATCAATAAAACATGATTTAAACAACATTTGAAATGAAACGGGCACGATTGGTGTAAGCGTTACTAAAATATCACGGTAATATTTTCAAGTATAAAATGAGTAAAAAAGTTTTAAACATGTTGAACGTGTTAAGCAAGTAAAAAATCTGCATGCAAAAAAAGCTCTTCCTTCAGAGAATTAGTCGTGTTGAGACAATACAGTATGCAGGGAACAAAAGGCGCATCAAAAAATTCGTTTAAAATTTTAACGTTGCAAAAAAAATGTTTTTCTCGTATTTTTTGCTTTTCATTTTTTTTGCAAATTTTTGCTATTGTTTACGATATTAAAAATAATTTCAAAGCATCAAAAAACAAATTCAATTTTTTAGTATAGTAATTTTGCACAGCATCAGAAAAAGCAAAGAATTTTAAATTTTTAACATTCTACAATTAAATGGGATAAAGAAAATCTATGGGACATTAAACGTTTTTTTTCTCTTTTTACCTTTAGAACACTTAATCCCTATACTTGACGGATAGCTATAGCTTACACGGGAAAACGTGCTTCGGCATATACAAGTGGTTACTATTCTCCATCTTTCTTTTTTTCAACGCATCATTCAAAAAGTCTATTGCCTTTTTTTGAAAATGTTCTTTTTTTGGGTGCCCATTGGTGGCTTCTCAAGCCGTAAAAGAAAGGAGAGCCGTGAGCCGTGTCTTTGGCTTACTCATGAAAAATTGGCAGACGAAGGCAACCGGCCTTTTAGCTTAAGAGGCAGCTTTTTTTGCTTCATCGATTTTGCTTTCAGTTGTTCGACCATGTAAACTAAACAGAAGCCAAGTGGATTTTCCTGAAAGGTCTGTTGAAAAAGATGATGAGAGAGATAAACAATGTTTTTGGCTGTTAAGTCATTGTTTTTAGTCTATGTCATTTAATTTGTCATGTTTTTTTATTTATCACTGATTTTTGAAAGGCGTTTCCCTCTTGAATTCCTTATTAAGTTATACATCGTGATGAAGCTTTTAATGTGCCGCCACATTTTTTAAGAGAAAAGAAGAAGATTCCATACTTTTTCTTCTTCTTTTTTTTCAGTATTTATTTCGCTTGAGTTCTTTTTTATATCCTCTTCAAAGTAAACAGAAATATAATATTTTTAGGAATTTCCACTTATATGTAGTCAAGTAGATCCATAGTTTCTTTCTTTTTTCTCTTGATTCTTAGATTTTTATTATTTGTAAGAATAGCAGCAGCAGCAGCAGAAATATAAAAAATAATCAGTGTTATCAATGACAACTTTAAGCGACCTTTTTAAAAAAGCTCATGGAGCATTAGCTAATCTTAGAGGTAAGTGATTGCTTATTATTATTTCACTTTTCAACTCTGAACTTTTCAAATTTATTCAGGTGGAAACAATGTCTTTTTTGGTAAAGATGGTGACATTGTGTATTCGAAGAATAATGTATGCGTTCATGAAGTTTCAGAAAACTCAGGAACGGTATGCATTCAAAAACAAAGCAAGCATTTTTAACAAAAAAATATAATTTTTAAAGGTTGATGATGATGATATTGTTCATACACCAGGCTATTTAACAATTCATTGTTTAAATGATGAACAAACTGGTGTGACATTAGTTTTACAATGGCTTCCAAATACAACATTAGAAAAAAATCCTGCCAGGTTATTATAGGTGTTGTTTATTGTTACTGTACCTTTTTGAATTTGAAATGCAAAAAAGTAATTACTTTTTCAATATTCATATTTTTTAGTATTCGTTGCGTGTCACCCCGAATGCAAGCAAATAGAAAAGGTTCTTCTGGCAATCAGCAACAGGTGCTTCTAAAACCTTTGGTTTTTTGTTTGACTACAATTATTGGCTTATTTTTTAGATAAAAAAGAAGCAAGAAAGTGTTGAAAGTGGTGAAGATACAGCATCAATAAGTGGTGTAACACAAATGGGATCTGAATGCCCAAGTGATATTTCAACAGATATTTGCATTGAAGTTAATGGAGATTCCACAAATCTTTCAGTGTTCTCTGAAAGACCACAAAATTTTGGGGCTATCGTTAGTATCCTTTTTTTGGTCATCTTTTTATCCAATTTTTATGTCCTTTTTTTATTAGAATGAAGGGCTTTTTGTTCCATGCATTAATGTCATCCCAAATACTCCAATTGACCCAAGACTTTTAAGTCCTGATGACAATATTGTTGAAGTTCAATCTACTGGATCTGGTTCAACTTCAGGTGCAGATGAATTTTCTGATAAAGAAGATCTCGTTCAAAGTTCATCATGCGATGATTCAGAAAATGAAGATAAAGCCCAAGGTTCAGAAAACTTTCTTATTTTTCTTTGAAATTTTTAAACTCAAATAGCTTCAGGCGATTTACATACATCCGAAAACAATTCCAAAAATTTTGCATGTCTAATTCCAACAACTCCAGAACAATTTGCACAAGAAAAAAATTTAATATTAGACACAGCTTGTCGGACCGATGATGCAAATATGCTTGCAATGGCAAAAGAGCGTGTTGTCTTTCAACAACGTCCAACCAATACTTCACTTTTTTCAGTAAATTTAGGTTTGAGATTACGGTACTTTTAAATTTCAAATCCTAAAATATTGTTTAGGAAAAATGCGTTCAATGAGATTATTTTATTCTAATCCTGAATACACTTGCGGTCAACTTGTCATTGCTAGTCCAGATTCACGCTATAAAATTTTACATTTTCATCACGGTGGTTTGGATAAACTTGCACAAATTTTCGAGCAATGGAATGCAATTAAATCTAAATCCGTTAAGGATGGATCACCCTCTCCCCTTCCAGATAAACATCTTTTAATTTGTCATCCACAAATTCGTCAAACTGAACTTGATCCTGAGGATGGTCTTTATACTCGAGTAAATTGGGATTTTTGGAAATCTTACAAGAATCAAGACGGAAGTATTGATGACAATTTAACCGTTCGTAAAGCCGTTTATTTTGCTTCAATGGATCCAGCGTTAAGACGTGAAGTTTGGCCCTTTTTGTTGCGTGTTTATCCATGGACTTCAACGCTAGAACAGCGTGAAAGTCTTCGAAATGACTTATTCGTGGAATATCAAAATATCAAAAGAAAAAGAATGAAAAAAATGGAAGGATCTGCAAAAAATTTAATGCAAGCAATTGAAAGTTCAATTGTCAAGGATGTCGTTAGAACGGATAGACAAAATCCATTTTTTGCAGGTGAAAATAATCCAAATATGGAGACAATGAAGTAAAAAACAAAAGTCTTTGAGGATCAAACAACATAACTACTGTAAGAATTTTAGGGACATTTTAATGAATTATGCCGCAATGTTTCCTGACATCAATTACATCCAGGGAATGTCAGATTTGTTAGCACCATTATTAAGTACCATAAGAGATGAAGCTGCAACATATTGGTGCTTTGTAGGATTAATGCAGCAAACGCTATTTTCATCTGCTCCAGGAAGTGAAAATAATATGATGGACGTAAATTTGGTATTAAAGTTTATTTTAGGAAATAGATGAATAACAATTTTTCTTTTTTGTAGGCATTTTTAAGAGATTTACTTAAATTGATGGTACCAAATTTTTATTATTATGTCGAAAAATTAGGTGGAGATGCCCTACAATTTATGTTTGTACATCGATGGATTTTATTATTTTTTAAACGAGAATTTCCTGAAATTGATGCCTTACATGTCTGGGAGGGATGCTGGGCAAAATACCGTACTTCATATTTTCATTTATTCGTTTGTGCCGCAATTGTTTCAATCTATGGTGATGATGTTGTTTCTCAAGAACTTCCTCATGATGAAATTCTTTTATATTTTGCTTCTCTTGCAATGCACATGGATGCAACGGTTGTTCTTAAAAAGGTTAGTCTATTTCCAGACAGCCAAAAAAACGTTTAATTTAATAAATATGCAATTTTCTTTTTCTTCTTTTAGGCTCGAGGTCTTCTCTATCAATTTAATCGAATGGAACGAATTCCATGTTCATTAGCAGGCCTCTTTGAGCAAGATAATAGTGAACAATGGAACAGCCATGCAGGAATTGAGCGAACATTTGAATGCAACCGAAAGCATGGAAATGACGAACCTTGCCCATTTATGAATACACAATAGTGTTATTTTTTCTCGGTTTTTTTATTGTAATTTTTATGGCTTCTATTATTTTGTTTTTTTTTCTCTCCTTTCTTTTTTTCTGGGTTCATTATTCAAACAATCGAAAACACATCTCTCTTCTTCCTTTTTTGCTTTTTTTATTTATAAAATTATATTGTTTTTCTCTAGCACATAAACAGAAATGTTAATTATAAAAAGCATAGATTATATTAAAAACAATTACTCGTTCAGCAAGCGTGTGATGCATTTTGTTTTTTGTTGGTGGTTCGAAGGGTTACGATAATGAAATTTATACCATGTTTATTCTTTTTTGATAGAAAGTTGATTTGTGTTGTTGTCGTTGTTCAGGAATGCAATGCTGCTTGTTTCAGAAAGTGGCTCAGTCCCACTAACTTTTTGCAACCATTCACAAATATTTCGATTCTTTTGTTGTCGAGTCACAGCAGAAATTCCACGACGTTGTTCATCACCACCACCACCACAAAAACTTTCTTTACCACATTTTAGTAAACATCCTTCAAATGTTGACATTGTTAAAATTGGACATGTTGACGATCGTTGAAATGCTGTTTTAACTAATAAACTAGACGAAGATGGCAATTCTAGAGAAGAAGAAGAAAAAAAGAAATTCATTAAAAATGCAAAAAGATATAAAAAAAACTTTATATTTTTTCTTACCAGAAAGAGATATAGCATTTCGAGAACCCGGTTGTATTTCATTTGAATTAAAACCAGAAAAAGATTTTCTTAGAGGAAAGTCATTTACTTCATTCTAAAATAACCACCACCGTAAGCAAGAAAGAACTAAACATGGAAAAGCCTAACCTGAGTTTGTACCTGTATTGACCAAATTGAAGAAAAAAGACTAGGACGAGAAGCACTATTTTGTTGAACACCCAATAAATTCATTGTTGTAATAGAATACTATCATAATCAAGTTAACATTAATATTTTAAATATTCTTTAATTACAGAAAAAAAACTTCTGGTCAATATCACTTTTTTTCATGCAGCAGCTTTTGAAAAGCTCCTTTCAAGTGATGCCATATAAAAAAAGACAAGAAGACAAATTTAGCAATAGAAAGCAACCAACCGTCAGTCTCAAGAATTGAGCTTTCGTCGTTTTCCGCCTGCAGGTCCTTGGGTGGCACTGAAAAAAAAATGCTTGTACCCCCTTTTGCGCGTTTTAAGCATTCTTTTTTTGCCTTTCAGAGAGTTTGTGCCGTCTTCGGCGTTGCAGCATTATTTGCTTCCTTCACACAAATATAGAATCGGGTTGGTTTTTTTGTTGTTGTTGGACATCTGTTGATGCCGGATGGCTTTAACGTGACTCCATATTTGGATTGGCTTTTCTAAAGTCTTTCGTGCTATTTTAGAAAAAAAAAGAAATACATTCTTCTTCTTCTCTTTTTTCCAATAAATTTTTGCTTAATTTAGAAAACTTTAATTGGATGATGATTAATCAAATATCGTTGAGAAGAACAACTTTTTATTAACATTCAATGTGTAGAAAAAGCGTTAAAAATGTGTTTATTCTTGTTTTCACAAGATCGTAAAAACGGATCGTTTATATTTTATTCTTACAAGGGATGCTTAAACTGCTTTCATTCAGTAATTTTGAATTTTATATGTGAGATTCAATCATCAATAAGCATTGCCCCGTTAATAATAGCATGCATTTTAGAAAAAATATTATTATACTAAATTTTAAAAAAGTACAAAAAATTCACGTGTTTTTTAAGTAAATCAAAAATACTACAACTTGATTGAAGCTCAATCATCGAAATTCGCGTGCATTTCTCGTGCGTTGATCGTTTCATCGCTGCCGCGTGTTTTTCTCTTTTCTCTTCGTATTCTTTTATGTTTGATTGGTATGATTGCACGAGTCTTCCATGCATTCTATCTCTCTCTTTTTCTTTCTCTTGATCGTATACTCATGCAAAAGACAGAAAGAAAAATCGAAAATGACGAAAAAACGTGCAAAACCGACACTAAGATAAAAGAGGAGATATTTGCGTGCAATATGTCCGGCGGGGATATTCCGTCGTTGTCGTCGTCAAGGAATAGACAATTTCTGTTTCTGCGCATTATATATTTCCCTCTCTCTCTCCCTACTATATATTTTCTTTGACAAAAATTGATTTAAATTTATTTTATTCTAATAAATTATTCAAACTTTCTTTTTGTTTATCTTTTCTTTAAAGGTTTTCTTTCTAAATCTGATCATTACTGTACTCAAGATTTTGTCATCTCCTAGTTCGAGGGCTTTCTCTCTTTTTTGCCTTGCTTTTGAAAAAAATTTGTTAAATCGTAAAACATTACCCCTTTTTGTTTACGTCAGAGTAACTTTTGATTATTCAGATCTCTTAAAAAAAAAGTTTTCCCACCGTAATTCTTTTACGAGTTTGTTTGTTTGTTATTTGCTAGGAAAAAGGAGAAGAAAAAGAAAGAAAAGAGTTTGGAAAAAGGAAATGCAATAACATTTTATTTGGTTCACCATAAATGGCGTTGTTATAACTACTACTACTACAATAATCAAAAAGGTGCTATAAAATGATTTCTTCTTTTCTCTCTGAAGCTTTTCAATATGTGTTATTTTGAAAAGGATAACTTTTGGTAATGGCTAACTATTGGTTGTCCAAAACAAAAAAATTTTTTTTAACTTGCTTACTGCAGGCTATGATGATGATGATGATGATGAGAAAAGAGGCGAAAAAATGTTGACGATGACTTTTCCCTTGTTTTTCTCTCTCTTTTTTTGAATGCGGACGCACGCCGCAAAAACCATCCCACTTTTTTTCGGTATTTTTTTTGCAACAACTCCTCACGGCCGTTTGGGCGTCCCCAAAAAAGAATAGTGAAAGTCTCGTGTTAGTCAGTCAAAGGGAAGGCTTGGGCGGATCGCAAAGTCTTTTTTGCCGCCCCAGACATTAAAGAGCCGTTCAAGGGGGGTTTCTTCTTTCGCTTGTGTTTTGTCAACGTCTGCTTTTTCCTCTTCAATGGCTGTTGCAGACAGTGGCAACTAAAAACTTTACAAACATATATTTTGTTAAAATTAATTCGAGATTTTTATTACCGCATTTTACATAATTCTTTGAAAAAAGAGAAAAATTTATCGCTAAAACTATAAATATTTTTTTTCAGGCCTTACTTATTTTCCCAACTTTACCGTTTTGAATTACCTTTTTTTCTTCCTCCTTTTTTTTGTACGGCTTTTAACGCAACGCAACGTCATAATTATATTCAAAATATGAATTCATTGACTTTTGACCATCTAATTCGAGCTGCTCAATTATTTGAACATCAGAATGTCCTTCAGCTTGGACTTTCAACTCGAGGTTAGTTTTGTACATCCATCAATGATAGAAGTTTTTTTCTACACATTTTTGCGTTTTCATTCTTTTTTTCGATACAAATGCGTCATTGTACGCCTGAAGAACTTTTCGACAGTGATTGTTCTATTCAAAAAGAATTCTTGCCGCTTGCAATTCAGTTTTTTTACTACTGTGCAAGTGTAGGCTATTTTGTGACAGTTCTTTTCTGTAGCATTTCTCATTTTTAATGATTCCTTTTTAAGGTATTGAAATTGATGAACGTTTATCCAAGATGGCGTTCGCAACAACATACAATCCACCCACAGCAGCAGCCGCAGTATTAAGTGGTTACTGTACCCCATATAGTGGAAATTCTTCCACTTCTAGTCTAAGAAGTTCACCAACAAATAGTATGCTTTCATCTGGTCCGACTTCTCCACTTCATCATGTCTCATCAACATCTACATCATCACAACCTTCAGGATCAATTAAAAAGTCAAAAGCCTCTCACAGCACAAAACAAAGCCGGTAAGTGTTTTATTTTTCTTTTCATAAACATAAATATTTTTTGGGTTTTTGTGTTTTTTATCTTTTCTTTGCATCCTCGTGTTTTCAACGTTGCCTGACCAAAAAAAATGTTTTTCGAATGTCTGTTCGTTTTTTACATGTGTACGGCAGAAAAGATTTCAAAATTAGGCTCTTAATTTTTTTTTCTCTATCTCAATCTTTTGCTCCCCTTTTTTTCTATGATATATGATTTTTCTCCTACGCAAATGTCCGAGTGCACAGAAATATTTGGGGTCGACGACAATAGAAATAAATATAAGTGCATGTGCATTTCACATCTTTTATCTTATCACGTGAACCCCCCTTCTATCTTTGCACTGGCAAAATAAAACAAAAACAACAACTTTGACTGTTAAAGCATTAAAAATTATTTTTTAGCATACTAGTTTTTTTTCCTGCTTTCAAAATAACTGCGCAATTTTGCCTCAAATGTTTACGTGTTTCGCTTTTCTTCTTTTCTTCTTTTCAATCATAATGAAAAGAAGAAGAAGGAAAAAAAATAACGAATGAATCGTGGCCTTTTATGAGCGCATTCTTTTTTGTTATTCAATGGCGTAGACACTGAAAACAGAATTTACGTGCAAAAAAATGTTTTAAATTAAATACCAAGTTTCTTCGAAACCTTTCCACTTTTTTTGGCTTAAAACAACATGTTAAAAAAATATCCTATTTTTTTCTTCAATAATGTTTATGATCACAGATCACAAATTCACGCCATTTTCCTTTTTCCTTCCTCTTCATTTTTTACTGGACAGCCTAACAACCTCTAAAATTCCTCTTCTTCTTCTTCTTTTTGTCAACAACCGGGCCCGATGCATTTTGCTTGCTTAGGTTTTATTTCGGACCTTTTCTTACCAATACATATAATGCCATCAACAATATATAGATAGATATATATATGCATTATATTTTGCGTGCGTTCGTGCACACCCAAAGTACACGTGCATTGCCACATTCAAGGTTTTTGAATAGCAAAAGAAAAAAAGAAAAGAAGAAAAATAGCAAAAAAAGAAATGTGACAGGAATAGACTTTGCCCCCCTATCAAATAATCATCGACTTTACTTCATTGTTGAAAATAAAATAATATTAAAGGAAATGTCGTTTAATCACATGTATTCATGTGACTGCGCTTTGGGTGTGCTCTTTTTACGTATCCATCATATCTATCCTGTCTTTTGCGCATACATATATATATATATGAAAATGCAATTATAAAAAGAAGAAGAGAAGAAAAAAATCGGGGAATCCAATTAAAAATCTTTAAACATTAATCAACTATCACACTTTAAAAACTTTTTTTTGAAACAAAAATTATAAATTATGAAATTGGAATCTTTTATAGAGCTGCTCATAATGAATTGGAAAAGAATCGACGTGCAAATTTACGATCATACCTTGATCAAATCAAAGCCATTTTACCCCCTGAATATGATTCTGCTCGTGACACCACGTTGTCTTTGCTGACACGTGCACGAAACCATCTTCGAGTGAGTCGTTTATTTTCTTATTCTTTTTTTCAAAGAAATGCAAAAGCGATAAATTATGTTTTAAAAACAATTACTTCATTACAAAAATTTGGAAATAAAATAGACACATAATTTTTTTTCTTGCTCAAATGTTTTTTTGCACTTTTTTCTTTTGATGCTATTGGAGTATTCCACACGCTCTCTTTCCTTTATTTTCATGCTTCAGACATCAGTGTTTGAAAAAAAAGGAAAAGGAACAATTTTAATGTTTAATTTTTACGGAGCAATGAACACTCGAAAACTTTTAGAATAGGAAAAAAAATCGTGGAATTCACGTGCATTCATTTTACATTGTTTACAGCAAAAATGCGCTTAACACGTGGTGACTAAATAAAAAAAATATAATAAAAGAAAAAAGAAGAAGGAAAAAAGAGAGAGAGCTGTTGTGGCGAGTCAGCCAAGCACAACACCGTCACCAATTGATGGCGACCGAGTTTTTTTATATTTCTAAAAAAAATATATATCGTGTTCTTGCACTCCCGCTGCTGATGTTGCTCTTGTCACTAAAGAATAAAAAAAAGAAGTAAAAAAGATTCTTTTTTTTTTGCAATCGCATAACTCTGCTTCCGCTCTATAGTATAGACGAAGTGACGACAAATAATATAATATCGCCTCCACATTGCTGCTAACAGTTATATGCAGCAACAATGTTCTTTGTTGAAAAACAGTTAGCCTAAAAAAATCATTTTGTTTCTTGCTTCTCGTTTTTTCGTTTAACTTAAAAAAATTGTGCTTTAAAAAATAGAAGAAAACAAAGAAAACTCTTTACAAACAAACTCTTTTTAAATTTCAAAGGAACACTTAAAATCATAGAAATGAAAGAAATTTCTGTTGAAACATTTGAACAAAAACTAGCATCAAAAAGAACAAAACGCTTCATACAAATTTTGGAATCAAAAAAAAAATAAAATCATTTAAATTATAGATCTTGGGACATCGTAGAACTGAAATTATATGCCGTCGAAATGAAATTGCAACTGAAAATGCAAAACTTAAAGAACGCATTGAAAAAGCAAAAGCAATGCGAAATTCAAAACGTTGTCGAAAACAAGAGCAACAACAACAACAAAATATCATGGTCCAAGAAGAATTTACACCTACCGTAACCCCAATGATTACTGATAGCAGTCGTAATGGATCTCCAGTCTTCTTGGAATATAGTCCATCAACAAAACCCCCACAATTATTTATTCCATCACCAACTGATCGAATGGTTACAATTGATCCATATCTTGAAGGCTTACTTCCACCTGTTCCACTTTCTTATCCATATTTGCATCAAATGCAACCTAATCGTGCAGCAATGGTTTAATAATTCTTTTTTTTTTAAAATTTAATAACAACTCCATTTTCTGCAATATCTCTTTAGTACTTTTAATTTCTCTCATTTTAATTTAGCATCATTTTAAGTGTTTTTTTTTCTCTCACCTAAATTCGGGTTTAAATGCCGTTAATTTTCCAAAAATGGTGCATAAACTTGAATCAATTATTATTACTTTTTTCAAGTGTTAAAGCCTTTTTTTAAAAAAATGTCTGTCTTGTTCTTCATACTGTTAAACATTGTTTTTGCGCAGAGCGCAACATTTGTGTTTTTTATTATTACTGTGTTATCGTCTTTATTATTACTTTTTTTGCATTTTAATTTGTGTTGTTTTTTGTCAAATTCAACTTTCTCTCTCACTCTCTTGTTTTACTTACTCACTATTTGTGTTGTTTTAGAAGTTTTTCTTTAATCTGCCTCATTTCACAATGCTTCCAAAAAAACATATTTTCTCTCTGGTCCAGCATGCCTGCTTCTTTTTGCCTTAATGCTCGCTTGCAAAACAAAAAAAATAATAGCTTTAAAATTTTACTTCTTATAATACAGCTCTATAACAAAACAAAAAAAGAAGATAAATATGGCGCGCTTCCTGTTGGCTATTTTTGGTGATGCGCTTAATTATGCTTATTTTTAACAATTTTCACACCAACAAAAAAAATATATACACACAAGTATAGTGCTGGAAAAAATATGAAAATGAATATTTTATCGGGTTTTTCCTTCAACTCTTTTATATTTTTTAATATTTGAAATTAAATGTCAACATTTCCGGTTCTCAGGTAGCTCTAAAAAAAGAGAAACGATATTAAATAGTTCTTCATCTAATTAGCTTATACTTTTTCTTGGCATATAAAACATTTATTTTGTTTGAAATTATCAATTGTTTGCTTGAAAAAAATGTTATTTTTTGCCTGTTCTTTTTTTCTTTTCTCTTTTATGGAAATTTCATTTCATCACGTCCATTAATATATAAATTACACCGGTCATTATTGTTATTTGTTTAAAATGTGTTGCAAACTAATATGTTGTTTTTTGGACGTTTAAAAAATAAAAAAGAAATAAGTCCAATTGAAAAGTTTAAAAAAGCAATAATGTGAAGAGAGAAAAAATACAAATGAAACCTTATCTCTAAAATAAAATTAAAAAAAGTTTGACTTTTGGTCAAATGAAAAAGGGCAAAAAGGGCTGTTGTTGTCATTGGTGCTTGTTGCTGCTGCTGCTTGAAAAACAAGGCTATAACCTTTTTAAAATTCCCAAAAGCCTTTTCGGAGTACTACTGAGTTAATGAAAAACAGAAATGCATTTTGGTTCCACTAAAGATTACTTTGCTATTTATATCGATATAAGAAGAAAAAGTTAATTTCGCATGGCAAAAATAGATTAACTTTAATTTTGTTATATAAAAGTTTTTTTGCAAAGACAACAAAAAGTTAAAGTTAAAGTGCTTTTCTTTCATTGTTTATAGCAATCCTGTGGAGGCTCTCCTTGACGTAAGCTTTCATCGATAGTTCGAGAATTCTGCTTTGACCTAAGAATGTAAAAAGTTTTCACGTGGACAACAAAAACTGCACTTTGTTCACTTGCAAAGAAATGAAAGAAAGAAAATAGAAAAAAATGATTTAACTTTTTTATTCTGTCAAGTTGGTCCAATAAAACATATTTCCTTCTTTTTTTCTTAAAATAATGCATGTGATTTCTAAAAAAGATTTAAAAGAGAGAAAAAAGTATATGATATAAAAATGCCTAAAAGACAATTAAGAAAATAGATACCCAATGACATCTGGATTTCTTTTTTCTCATTACAACATAAAATTGAAGTAAACAAAAAAAACTTTTGTTTTGCAATTTTAAATCAAGCAAAAAATAAAAAGATGAAAACATTCGTTTACACGTGCCATAGTAAAGGTCACATTACTGTAATGTCATTCAATGTCGGAAATAGTGTAGTATTAAATTTTTAAAAATAGTGAGCATGAAAAATAAGGTATTTAATATTTGCTTAAAATAAAACAAAATCAAGTACTCTGCTACTCTAAACATGAAAAAAAGAAAACTTAATTCTTTTAGTTATACAGTATACCGCAAGAAAAATATTGAAAAGATTTTGAAATTTTTACAGTTGGATTTAATGTTGTTTCTACTGATGGTGCGGGCGCATGGCTTTTTATTCAACAGTATTATTACCTTTTTTCAAAATTTTAATCAAAGTGGTAAAAAATCATTATTTTTAGCATGTTTTTTGAAAAACTACCCAAAAAAGTGATAACTTAAAGACTAAACCTATTTTAACTAATCTGGATACTGTATTTATCAGAATTTTCAGTAACCTAAAAATACCATATTTTCTTAATTTGCGTTTTTTATCATTAAAAGCTATTTTAATTTTTTATATACTCAAAAACAGGCTTTAATAACGACGAAAAGCCAAAAACACCAGTTTTTAAGGGTTTCTGAAAAAATATCTCGTACATCTGAATTTTGAGGTTACGGGCACATGCGCCCAGGCGCGCCCGGGCGCGCCCGACTTTTTCAGATTTTTGGGCACGCCCACATCCCTAGTTGTCTCTATAAAATAAAAATTGATGGGTGATCAATAAGTTTTTACGAGGACATCAATCCGACAATACCCTTAAAACTCAAAAACAATCATTGGTTTCATTCGTATCAAGATTCTCGAATTTCAAGAAACAAAAAATAGAATAACTTAACTTAAACTTAACTGCTGAAATTGCACAAAAATTTTGGCAGGCTTTAATCATTAAACGACCGCAATTAATGCTCAAAGAAGTAATTTCTTAAATTAATGCAAGGACAATAAAATTTCAGAAAAATATGTTTATTCATTTGAACACAAGTTTTTATGGACAAGGGCAAAAAAGAGAGCATAATTTTTGCTTTCCGGCTTTAAAATTAAAAATATCAAATACCCATTTTTCCAACCAAATTAGAAGATCAATTATTAAATTTTAAATTGAAAAATTTTTGTTTAATTTGTAAATGATTTATGAGAACAAGCTTTATGTAAATTCTGTTAAAAAGAAACAGCAAAGGAAGCTCTGACTTGTGATAAAAAAACAAAATCATTAAATAAATTTATTTAAGAGTTCATGAATCCAGAGTCTTCAATTTTAGCAATCATTTCAAATGAAAAAAAGTAAATAAATCTTGATAAAATTACTGCTCAAAATCCTTGACATAATTTGCAGGAAGTTGAAACTTTTAATTACTTTTACCGTTGTTACTTTCCTCTTTTATTTTATTTTTCAGTCAACGATCATTAATAATTTTTTATTCATATAAATCTCCAAAAATAAGAAAATGCATGTTGAATCTCCGTACAAAAATTAAAATTCAAGTAGTTTTTCTCTTTGTTTGAATGGAGCCTGTTTTTTCAATATTAAAAAATGAATTTTTTTTTCTATTTGGAATCCTCCTTTTGAAGTGAAGAAAAACATCGTTGTTACGGAAATTTCAGCAACACCAATTACCTCCTCCGAAATAACCGCCGTATATATCCCATCTATCCTTTTATTCATTCATTCATTTCTCCCTCCTTTTCCTTTTGAATTTAGTTTAATATTGAAACTTAATGAACTTTTTTCTCTTATGTTGTTGTTAGTTTGTTTTCTTCTTTTATTGAAAGAAAAAAAGAAGTGATTCAGGATCATCTTTGAAATATTTGTCACTTTTTTTTACTTTCATTACTTCATTTGATGTGATCTTCAAAGTAGTTAAAAAAATAGAAAGTGAAAAAGATTAGATATCTCCTTTTTTGGATAAAACATGCCTGCGTATCTTTTTTTTCTTTGAATTGATGAGTCGGGTATGGCGTTTATCGGATAATTTCCTCAAAGATGCGCGCATAAATATTTTGAGCAGTTTTTCTCGGTTCCGCTCAAAAATCATTAACGTCCAGAAAAGCCAGTTTTTTAGAGCTTCTGCCCTTGTAAAATAAAAATAAATGGCTTTATTTGATATCTATTTACCTTTTTATATCTCTCTCTTTTTTTCTATCGCGATTATCCTTGATGATCTTTTGCTTCAGTTTAAAAAATATATATTTTTAAAGATATGCTCCTTAAACTTGGGTTTTGGATGTTTCAAATATTTTTTGTAATTATTGATGCAAAAATTCTTGTTGTTCCAAATGCAGGTTGGAATCATCAATATGGTATTATAATATTTGTTATCATTATGAATTACAGTATACATTTTTTAGGATCTCCTGGTGTGAAACTGCGTCTTACAAGAAAAGGAGCAGATTACATCAAAAATGTTGGAGTTCATTTACTTAATGAGCAACTTGCCCAACTTAATGGTTTTCATGTAACACACCCATTTTCACGTCCTGGCCTTGAAGGAACTATCTCTGTTACTGATATTCGAACACTTCGATATCAGCCTCCTCAAGCTGCACATATTCAATTTAGTGCTCCTTCATATTTAGTGTTATCAATTGAAAATGCTGCAATAAGCCTTGCAGGGAGATTTCTCGGTCAATCTGGAGTTTTTCAAGTGCCCGGATATGTTGATGGTGATTTAATTGGAATGAGTGTTTCAATTATTGCAAGCTTCAGAGCAACTCAAGATGGATTAATGTCCGTTCAAGTTGTAAATTGTTCAACCGTTGTTGCACAAAGTCGATTTAATCTTACACCAGAAGGTCCACTTGGGCCCCTTGTAAAAGGATTCGAGGTCAATAATTTAAAAAATCTTTTTTAATTTTCTACTTTTTGATTTCAGTTGCAAATCAATGAAGCAATTAGAGAAAGAATTCCATCATTGTTTTGCAAAGGATTACAAGATATTATTGAAAAAAATTCTCCTGAAATGTTTCAACGTCTTACTCGAGCAGATCTTTCAGAACATTTTCAAGGTTTTAATTCAGACAGTATTGTCATTGATCGGTATGGAACAAATTCTAATTTCTTTTGGCACAATATTGAAATTTTAGTTTTCTTCGACGATTTACACATGGGTTATATGTTGATAATCGAAATATTGCTGATCCAATTGTTACTTCAGAATATTTTGAAACTCAACAAAGAGGAGAATTAAATTATAATGATAGCTTTAGTGAAACACCATTCTATCCTCGACCAATGCAAGTTGATATGGAATACGATAAAATGCTTTATCTCTATGGATCTGAATATGCTTTGAATTCACTTTTATATCATGCGTACGAAAGTGATCGCTTGACAATGTCTTTGGAAACGAATGCCCTTCCAGAAAAGTATCAAGGTTTTGTTCGAACAACTTGTGATCAAGTCCCCTCTGGTACACCTGATGGTGATGACTTTGTTTCCGGGATTTGTGTTGGAAAATTACTTCCATCTGTTGCTGAAAATTTTCCAAACACCACCACAAAGTTTGTAATGTTACCTGCTGCATTACCAGAAGTTAAATTTTATGACGGTTTAAGCACCATGGATGTAAAAAGTATACTGTAGATCACTAAAAATTAATGTTTAACAAACTTATTTTTAGCAAAAATCTTGACATACGTTTGGGATAAAAAACAATTCCGCGATAAACAAATTCTTGTTTCATCTGCTGATGGTGTTGCGGATATCAAATTAGCTGCAGAGGATGGCAGATTTGCAGGAGATTTAAAACTGCGAAAATTGAATGTTAGATTACACCGAAGTGCCATTGGTGGAATTGATCCAGCTTCAATTTCACAGCTTGCCCCTCTTGCAAAAACTTTCCTTGGACCTCAGCTTAGTAGCGGCTTGAAACGAGGATTTCCATTTCCATTAAAGGTTAAAATACAAAATAAACTATTTTTTTGAATTGAAATATTCAAATTTTTAGGAATCCATAACATTTGTTAATCCAGATTTCACAATCCGTGATGGATATGCTCGTCTTGCCACAGATTTTATACTTGGAGAAAGTAAACTCCGAGAAAAAGTTGCTGAAGCTTTTCAGCGTATCAAATCTTCATAATTTATTTTTTTTATTTGTTTATTACTTTTATATTTTTTTATGATACTCAATGCTGATATTCGGCAAAAATTTTTTATACAATAAAATTTTATAAAGAAATGTTTTTTTAATATTTATCAAGAAAATGAAGCCCCTGTGGCGGTAGCAAAAGTTTTTACGATCAATATTTTTGTTTAAAAATGTTGTCCAAGTCGATGATCAAAAGGGATAAAAAAAAGAGAGAATGGCGGATAACTTTTAGCTGAGGGGGCGATATTAAGGCAACTGCTGAGGATTGCTTTCTTGAAAGTTGATTGCAAAGAAAAAGTGTCTCTCAATTTCTATAAACTTTTGAATGTTCTTTTTTTTTAATTTTTATGCGCTTTATTTATCCTTAAAAAACTTATTCTGGAACAAACAAACAATACCAAAGTTGTTTTTTTACTTTCTTTTTTTTCTTATTTGTTTCAAATTATTACTGTAAAAGTTATTTTTATAAAAAAATATTTAAATTTTAGATGGTGCGAATATCTGATGTCAGCGATGACATCGATACTGCCACAAAATGGTGGGTTGATTATCCTACAGGAAAATATACGGATATGGCACGACCACAAGATACATATCAATCAATGATTGATTGTGTATGGAGTAAACCAAAGAGATTAGGCCGTTCTGCATCATATACAAATTTAACGTATATTAAAGAAACACAACATGATTATCCAATTAAACGTGCTCCATCTGTAAGTTCATTAGCTCCATCACTTGCGTTACCACAATATCATCGTGAAGCAGAGCGTATTGTTCATACTGTACCCGTTTACAAGCCATTAGTGTATGACTGGTATTCCAAAGCTTACAGTACAGCTCGATATTTGGTTAGTTTAAATTTGCTCATTTTTTAAATTCGACATTATCTAATTTAAGGATACTCATCGGGAAGTTGCAAGACCTTATAAGCCTGCTGTATATACTCCACTTCCATACAGCTCTCATGTTCCATATTACAGTTTTCAAACACAGCGAATCTTTTTCGAACAGGTTTGTTCATTTTAGAAAAACATTTTTAAAAAAAGAAAATTTAGCGAAGACAACCATCATATATCCGTGGTTCACAACATTATCTCGATAAATATGTTTCGGCTCGACTTAAAGCAGATGATTTTGCACAACAATACGTTCATACAGCATATGAATGGCGTAAACCACATGATTATGCATTTAATCGTCATTTTATGATGGGTTCACAAGTTTATGTTCCACATGCAACAGGTCTTCCACATTCATATTCTGATGCTCAAGCACTTCGAAGAATGCATAAATTGACAGGCCGATACTATCATGGCTAAAATTTTGCTCGGTGACATCTGTTATATTTCGCACCCATTTTTTTCTTCAAACTTTTACTGTAAACGAACCAGCATTTGTAAATTACCATTTAAATGACTTTTATTTTCCCATGTTGTCTTTTTTTGTAATATATTTAAGTCATTTCATTTTGCTGGAAATAAACAATCTTAAAATATATTTGACAAATTTAAATTAAGCGGCAATACTCTTGCTTATCAGGAATGAAAGAAACTGAGATGAAGCAAAATGGTTAAGGCCAAAAAAGGCCAGTGATCAATTAACGCACAGTCAAGTGCTTTTTTTCTTTTTTTGCTTTACTTTCTTTTTTGGAACAAAACTTTTGGTTTTTACATCAAAAAGTGTATTTAGAAGATATCATTAAAAATGGGTTGCATAGGATGTCTTGGTGGACCAATTTGTACTGGATTAATGTTAATGGTTTCAATATGGGGTGTAATATTTTTGGTAAGTTTAGTCATTCTCTCTAACTCATATAAAAAATCTTAAAATTATATTTGTAGGGTGTTATGGGAGGACTTTTTCAAAATGAATCTGTAGGCCTTCTGGCTGATTTACCAGAAGAAGAAGATAAACATCTTAATTGGGATGAAAGAGTAACAAATATTCAACAACTTTATAAAGATAATGCAAGAAATTGTTGGATTGCCGCTGGTGCATATGTTATTGTTCTTCTTTATTCTGCAATTCGAATGTTTTTCATTACTCGATCATAACATTTTCACAATCATTGATCCAAAACTTGAAACCAGAATTGAAACATTTATTTTTTCCAACATAGATGTATTTACTTTGTAAAATCACAATGTTTATTTTTTTCTTGAAAAATTTACTTTTCATAAACCCATTTTTTTAAATCATTCTTTGATCTTGAAAAAAACAATCAACACCCATCACAGAATGGCGCTGGCAATATTTTTTTTTCAGATCTTACTAGGCAAATCCCTTTTAGCTGCCACCGATAATGTTTGATTGAACGGTGAAGCAAGAAACAAGAAAAAAATGAACCACGAAGATCTCTTTTTTTGACAATAGTAACAATCAATGAGTTTAGTTCGGACATTTTTTAACGTGCTGTTCAATCCGCTGCCAGATCTCTTTGCTTTCTAGCTTAAAATCCCTTTTTTATTTTTCTTTAGGGGAAATATATATATATATGTTTTTACGACTCATGCTTAAAATATAAAAAAAGTGAAGAAGAAGACTGCAATACGAGGGAATTTGCGTGTGATGGATCTTGACAGCAGCCGTATAATAATTGAAAAAACAGCATTATCTTCATCACCTGTAAATGAGATAACGCCGCAGCAGCAGCAACAAAAACAATCTAGACAACAATTGTCTTTGCTTAAAGGCGTTGCCGTACCTCAAAAACTTCTTTCTACTTTTCAAAAAGCATTTGTGAGGAGCGGCGATCCCATTTATCGACCACCGTTCAGCTATTCACGCCCTTTACCACCGTCTGTGTTTAAACCAGGTATGTAGGCGTTTTTTATCCCCCAATGTTTTTTTAGTAATTTTTTTTGGGTTTTTTTGCAGCTGAACCACCACTTTTTCAAGTCAAAACACCACGTTGTGGGCCGATTGTGCCCTTTGTCGACGTAAACAATAATCACAAATATTTTGGTCAAGCTGTTGAAGAGAAGAAGAAAATTTGGGAAGAATTAGATCTTAAAGAATCTAAAATGCAGCATCTTCAATATAACTCTCCCATGCAGCTTTATTCAAGGTTTTTATCTCCATTTTTAGTTTTAAGCTAAATGGCATTTTCAGCGAAGCTGCTGAAGAACAATATCGTCAGCAAGCAGCATCTGTTCCAAATGTTCCAACAAATGCTCCGATTCCTTTGGGAGCTGGACATCGGCAATTCGATCCAAGCAAGTCTGAAGCTTTAAAAGCTATCCGGGAACAAGATAAGGGAGATAACTTTGGAAAAAACTTTTTTGATAAAATTTCACAAGCTGAGGCACCAAATGTTCCACGAAGCGTTGTATGCATATTTTGCTACCGTATAATTTAAAGTAATTATGAAATGATTTTAGGAACCAAATTGGGCAAATGAAGCACGTCAAAAATCTGAGCGTGCTCGGTCACAAACACCTGGAGCTTATCAACATTATCAAAATTATTCAGATTTTGATAATTATGGTATACCACATAGTCAACCCCCAAACTTTACATCTGGTCCCCAACTTGATGTTGATCAAAGAGGAATGGAACATTGGCATCAACAACGTCAACATCGCAGTCCGAGTGGTGATAGACATCATAAGTACGAAGACGAAAAGGTTATAACTCTAAACTAATTATATTTGTTTTTTAAGTCCCACTGGATTGGCATCCGAAAAAGGCTATCAGTTCGGTGGAATGGATTTCATAGATCATGCGCATGAGCCTTACAATTACGATAGCTATCAATATTATGACACTTATCCTAAAAGAAAAGAGCAAAAGGAACCCACAAGGCCAGGCTATCAATATGGTCTTGATTTTAGTTCCCGGTCTCGATCTACAGATGGTCAAGATCGTGATTACTATCATGGTTATGGCCCACAACAACCTAAATTAAAACCTAAATTTAGTGCAGATCCACATGCACCAATTAACACTTTTACTTCCTATAACGTTGAGTCTGTGAATCCTGTCCGTCTTATTGGTGATACAATTTCAAATCAAAAAATTCGGGGAGAAAAATATCTTACTGATGAAGAAAAGCGAACATTTAGTACACCATTTGCCCCACCACCTGGTTTTAAACGTGATCATATTACCGTTCATCCAGCACCAAAGCCACCAGAGCCAATTTGTTACAGTTTATCAGCCAAAAAACGTCCACAAAGTACTCAACCAACACAAGCCAATCAAATTCGTGTAAAACCTCGTTCAAGAACTCCTGACGCTTCAAATAATGATCAGTGGTATACTGGCGGAAACAAAGAGGTTAATATCAAAACTTTGTTAACAGATGAGGCATTGCGGGCTGCGCGACGTTTTGAAACACCCTATTGGGCTGATCGTAGTGACCAGAAACACCATTCATGGCAATCAGGAATAACTGACCCTCGTCTGAATCGCCCTCAGGTATCCTCCTGAATCTTTGTTTTGAGTGATAAAATTAATGTTGGAGTTTTTTGGCAAATAATGCATAGCTAAAAATATAGGATCGTTAACAAGCTTTTTTATGAATCCGCAACGCCTCGCTTTGATTTTGATTTTAAAAAAATAAAAAAAGTTTAACCAAATAAACATTTTCAGATAATGCGTACTGAACCAAATTGGACAAGAACTGTTAATTCTCGTCGAAATGCATGGGAGCGACAAGCACAAAATACTGAAGCAAGAGTTCAAATGCCTGCTTCTGCAAAGGTTCCACCTCCACAACCTCCATATTGGGCAGATCGATCCCATTTAGCACAAAATACCTGGCAAAATACTGCATCCCGGATTCAAAATCAACAACAATGGGGTCCCAATCAAAGTGGTCAATCATGGGCTTTTTATAATCCTACCGATAGTTATGCAAATAATGTTGCTCGACAAACAAATCAAAACTTTGTTTCAAATGTTAACTCCAATAATTATGGAAATCAAAATTACGGTAGTTATGGAACACAACAAAATTCCCAACGCACAACTTCTTACAATACAAGCAGTTCCAACAATGTTCCCCAACCTCCTCCACGTCAAGATCAAACATCTTACAATCAACAATCAAGCAATTATTCAAGTCATCAAACAACAACAAATAAGCAACAACAAACAGCAATTCCATTGCCTCCACCACCATCATCAGAAAATAATAGCTTTAAACAAAATACAACTTATTCATACCAACAAAGTCAACCACAAATTAGACAAACACCCGGTCAAGTTATTACTGAATCTTCATCCACTTCAAAAACAGAAAATCGTAAAACCGAGAATAAAGCGATTCCACTTCCGCCCCCACGTTCAACAGGATATACAGAACAACGAACTCGTAATTACGAAAAGACAATTGAAGAACGAACAACTCCAATTCCACCTCCTCGTCAACCAGAAGAATCCCGAATCATCCAACAAAATGATTATAATCGTTATTACAAAAAGGTTTTTTTAAATCACAGATCTTTCAAATCATAACCCACTTAAAAATTTTAGCAAACCACTGAACAACACGGTTATACTCCTGATGGACGTCCAATTCCTCCAAATCGATCCACAACGGTTACAGCTCAAAAACCAGAAGATTTTAATCGTTATGCCGAAATGTCTGAGCAATTAGCTCCTGGTTCACTTTCAAATACAAAGGCCAATGCCGAAGCTGCTTTCACCGATAAACAAGGCCATAATATCAGTTATAAACGTGAATTGGCAACAAGTGCAGATCCCGGAAGAGAGTGTCAACTTTTAAAAGAAGAAGAGAAACGAGTTGTTGAAGAAACTCTTGAACCAGGTCTTATTCAAAGGTTTGTTTTGGGTCAACTGCAGAAAAGTTGTAATCAAGTTTTGTTTATTTCAGACATGTAACAACAAAGTTTTATAAAAAGAAAACCATCACAGATACGTCAACCACAACCAACGAATGAAGAAAGACATTGCGCGAGAACTCTTTTCTTATTGAATATTTACTACTGCCACTAAAAAAATGCTCAAAATCCCATAAAATTAATTTTTTTTTATTATTTAGATGTTTTTAGTCTATTAATTCCTTTTTTTGTTTTTATTATTTTATGCATGCTTTATAGTTTTTTCTAATTATTATTAGAATGATGATTGAATTCTTGTACAGCAATGCTAAAAGTAAATGAGTTTATTTTTTATTATTTAACTATTACTATGAACAATTGTTTCATTATCTAATGGAGATTGCATTAAAAATTGATCAATAATTCGAATGGGATCAATAAGGACAATGTGAAGCCAGCAAGGAGTTTGTTCAACTGTTGTTCGACGATACTCTTTTCCAAATCCTTTTCCAAATGATAATTTAACACTTGCCAATTTTTGTAAAATTTTTGAATCATTCCATGACAATGATCCAGAAGTTTTTGACATTACTGTATTAAATGTTTCAAAATCAAATAGGACAATGCTTGTGGCTAAAAATAATTTTGTTTTGTATTTATTTTTTTAATAGTTTCTAAAAAGCTTACACGGAGGTAAACGGTATACTGTAGAAACATGAACATTTGGATCATACATTAAGGAAAAAATTGGTGCTTGTAAAAAAACTGGCATTGAACAATTTGAAATTAATTCAATTGTTGTTGATGACAGTTTTAATTCTAATCCATGACCAATTTGACTGACAATTTCTCGAGATACAATCAGTCTTTCAACATTTAACATTTGTCCTTCAAAAAAAATCCTCTTATTTTTTTCTTTTTTAAAAAAAGTTGCGAAACTTTAAAATTTACCTAAAGACATGTGTCGAGGATCTGATTTTGTATAGGATCCATCAATGACAACATTTGAAGTAATTCCTCGAAAAACATTTCCAACCTGATGAGAATATTCAAAAAAGGTAATATTACACCAATGATTTGCTTGCTTCGCAAATGGAATTTCTTCTAACGGCCAATTATATGGGATTGGATCAGTTTTAACAACCTTAGATACAGCATTCAAAGCTTTATGCAAATTTTCAGATAATCGTATCGTTGTTGGAATTTCTTCCGATGGAAGTATAATAAAATCAGATTTTGGAGAATCCTCTGAAGGAATATGCACTGCTCCAAAAATAACCGCAGGAGTAAAAGAATATTTTTTGTGTTTTAAATGATATTCATTATTACTTAAAGAATATTCACAGCTATCATTGTCAAAAGAAAGCATAACAAAATCATCAGACATTGTTTTTTATGTTTGAAATAACGACCAAATTTTCTTTATTCAAATTTTTCTTTTCGCAAACTTACTGCAGCAGTCAATGTTTTTTTCGTAGCAGCCGTTCACACTTCTGTCAATCAAAACCCGACAAATTTTTGTTCCTTTTAAGGCATCAATTTAAGGATTATCCATCAAATAACTGTTTCCAAATATCGGCGGCAAATCACTTTGTAATTACAGAATATTAATGGGAATAGAATAAATCTTTTACCGTTAGTCTTAGGAAAGTTTAACCAACGTGCCATGCATAAAATTTCTATGGCCAACCATTGGCTAACCTTCATAAGAACAGTCGGTAAAAGGGGGGTCAATCGAAGTAAGAACGACGAAGAAAAAAATGCAAAAATAAACAACAAATCGTCGTCACCATTCAATTCTTTTTCATTTGCTCGTTGTCTAGACCAACTCTACCAAATGTAAAAAAAAACACCACATTCGATTCCTGCTTGTTGAAGAAAAAAATAGCGTTTTTTATCGAAAACGGAAAAAACATCACAAAAGAATTTACAATTTTTTTTTCATATTTAAAGTAAGAAAGCTTTGATCACCGGAATTCACCGTTAACATTTAGTCATGACTTTTTTACCCAAAAATAAAAAATTTCTGAGTTTTTTTTCGCAATCATTTTTATGCTCAACCCTACCACCGTTTTTCAGACATATATAACTGAAAGAAAGAACAAAGAGCTGCGCTGCAACATTGCTCGTCCTTTAAAATTGCACTTTTTTGAGCGCCAACGGCCGCTGGCTGCCATCAACTAACTGTCTGGTGAAAAAAAAATGCGCGCGATCGCGCGCCATTTTGGCCTGGAATGTCTGGGTGGAAAGAAAGAGAAGAAAATCAAAAAAAAGAAGAATGAATTGTGAAAGAGAATAGATAGCATCAAATATAACCCCGGAGATGCGCAAGACTCGGAAAATATATATGCTCTGTTTTAGGGATGAATTGTGTCTGCAACAAATACGACACATAACATTATTTTGTGCGTCCCCAGTTTTTTTTCTATATTTCTTGGCAGATAAATAATCGGTTTCTAATCAACTCAAAACTCTTCTTAAAAGCTTATGTTCACATTTTTTTATAAGTATGCATGGATTTTGAAATTGTAGTTTAATAGTAAAATATTGTTAAAAGCAGAATAAAGTATTCAGGTGATAAAGATTATCTGCAGGCTTTCCTTAAATTTATTTTAAAATGGATGGGATTTATGACGTGAAAAAAAGAGTGTCGTTAAAATTTTAAGCGCAAAGAAAAAAATTCCTTTTGAAATAGGGAATAAAAATTTATTGAGGCAAGGATGATAATCCATTAGAGACATGTGATCGAGCGGCAATATTTTTTTGAAAAACTTGATGTTTGAACAAGTTGCAAGAAATAATTGAAAAAAGATGAAAGAAACCTAATTAGATAGTCGTATGATTTTAGAAGGAGAAAAAAAGAAGGCAACACTTTTTTAACTGGATAACAAATTATGCTTTACAGAGAACTGTACATATATACTTATATATTTTTTGAAGGTTTCATTTTTCGTTGATGTTATCATAAAAGAATCCGCCTTTTGATACTCAAAGAAGAATCCTTCTAAAAAAGTGGCAGACGTGCTGCTGCGGGGCCAGGCAAGGTCATTGAGACATGAATGAAATATTTTCAACATTTTTTCAAGGCAAGGCATAGAAATAGAAGGAGAAGAAAGAAAAAGTGGGGGGAAAATGCTGTAACAATTTTTGTAGAACGGAAGAAAGAAAAAAACGGTGGAAACATTAAGAAAAGAACATAAAAACAAAAAAGAAAAAGTGCAAAACGACTCTGAAAAAATTGTAGAAAATAGAAGAATATTGTTGCTAATTTAAAGAGATATTTATCCAGCAATTATTTTACAAAGACACAAATAATACAATATATAAAATACAAAAATAAAAAATTTTTATATACACTGAATAAAAAAGAGAAGCCCCGTTGCAAAAATTTGTTGAACACAGACATGTTTTTGTAACAGTTGTTCCCAAATGCTTTGAAGAATGCTCCTGCTCATCGCAACTTCCTACTGGTGGCTTTAAAAAAAGATATTACTGTAGGGGTATTACAAAAATTTGGAAATTACCATGCTAAAAGAATAATCTCGTGCAGATATTTGTTGATAAACAGAAGTTAAACAGCCACGAAATATGATTTTGGCATCTACAATAAAGAGATATTACGGTAATCTGATTATAAATGTACAAAGGGGGAGAAGATATTCTTACTCTGACTTTGGAGTACAGCTTTGATACATGATGACTCGCACGGCTGTACAATGAAATCCAATCCCCGCCGCTTGTGAGTCGAGGTGTCATCCATCCCCCATATGGATTGAGAGAACGATCGGGAGTTCGATGCATTATGTAACTCCGGGGTTGTGGATATATTATGGAAGGGGTCGTCGCAGATATCAGATTCCGCCTCTGCCGGGATCTGTAAAGAGCGCATGAATATCGCTCTCGACATATCGGACATCGGACCCGACATACATGTGTAGCAGAATATCCTTTTTCCTTTTGAGGATCCCGAATCTAAAAGATAGGTATACTGTAGTTTAAAATTATCTCAAAAATAACCCAGTTTTACCTTTGTGTCGATATACATGAATTCGATGATGGTGAAGAGAGTGATTGGTTACTGCTTTATTCTCCGAATTTTCGTGAGCTTTAAACAGTTTGAGCAATAAAATCAGGTGAAATAAAATAAGTAGATATCCTATGCTTTTCATAAACAACGTACGTAAACAGGAGGAGTTTTATAAATGATATCCAACAAAATGGAGAAAATCAGAAAGAACGGTTTAACAAAAACTTGAAAACTTTTTTATGAAAGCGGTAAAATTTTCAAGTTGTTTCCTTTCATACAAATAAATAACAATGCTTCAAAAAAATATCCAAATCAAAAAAAAGCTTTAACACGCACTTTAAGTTGAAATCGATTGTGTAAAGAATTTAGCTCTTTTTTTGCTAAAATTTACAGGTAGCTGCTTTGAAATAAAAAAACAAATAATGCATATTGTCTTCTATTGTTTGCCCAATCATTTTCACTTTTTTTCAATTCCACGCAACTGAGAAACTTAAAAAACCTGCGTTGGTTGACTGCTGCAGTTGATCGTCATGTAAGTAAAAGCTAACAAGAAGTAAAAAAAATAAAAACCGTAACCACGCAAACTTTTTTAATAATATTTTATTTCATAAAATCTAACTACTACACAAATCAAACACAAATATAATCAAAGTAAGATCTTCAATTTTTCTTTCTAAGCATTGCACGTTTTCCTTGTCCAATAATCGGTCGAACAACTTTTCCACGAAGAATCTTTAGTTCATCTTGAACTTGACGCCATATAACATGATCATCAAAGAATAATCCATGAAATCTAAGCATTTTAGTTAAATAATGAAACATTGGTAAATTGGGAAAATATGCAACACTTTTATCTTCACGTTGTTCAAGTGGTTCAGTTGACATAATTTGTACAACTCGATGAGATTTTTTATCAGTTGGTCGAATAACCTGAAGAGATAATAAAATGATATAAAAGGTCGAATAAAAATAAAGACTTACTTCTCCAAAAATTCTATTTGAAAGTCGATCCATACGTTTACCATAAGCAGTTGGTTGAGAAAGTCCTCGCGTTGCATGAAGGATTCGAGAAGGAATTGATGGTCCAGACATTTTCTAAAAATGGATTATAAATTAATATATAATAGTTGCAGAGTTTTTAAACAAAAATCGCGACTGTTGTTTTAAATTGGAAATAATTTACAAAGTTTTGATTAGTAATATTTAAACAATCCTAGAAGACCAAACTAGAAGCAAAGGGAAACACTGAATTGTCAGAAAAAGAAATCCTTGTTAAAAAAAAGAATAAAACAAAGAATCTGATAAACAAAACTTTTTAAAAAAGTAATGTAAAACGCGAAATCAATTTTAGAAAAAATCTTTTTATGTTTGGCAAATTGTGTTCGGATGACAATTGAATTGAAAAAAAAGTTTTCTTTTTCAATGTTGAATGTAACTAACAAGCATTAAAAATAAGTCTCATTTCACATTGTTCTAATTTTTTTACCAAAATTCCTATTTAAATCAGATTATAATTTAAAATGTGTAGTGTTCAGACTAACAACAAGCTTTGAAGTTACAAAATGCAAAACATATTATTTTTCAAGCAACATACAACTCACAGCACGTTCGAGGCGGATTAGCATTTTACAAACTTTTGCTTCCCATTTGGTCGTCTTTATATTTCATGACATTCTGTTAATTTCTATAGTTAATCAACATGCTTAACTAACATATGTACCAGGGATTTTTTGATGTTTTAAGTTAAAGCGATTTGCCAGCCCTATGAAGCCAGAAAGCTAAACCTTTGCCAAAAAACAGCTTCATCGGGCTGGCAATACGCTTTAACTTAAAATATTAAAAAATCCCTCGTACACATGTTAGTTAAGCATGTTGACTAACTGTAGAAATTAACAGAATGTCATGAAATATAAAGACGACCAAATGGGAAGCAAAAGTTTGTTGCAAATTCACGTTTTTGCGAACGTGCTGTGGCATGGATAGTAAGATATTTCGTAATAACGTTTTTGCGAACGTTCAACGTGCTGTGTAACTGCAATTTTAACATTTTTTGACGTCCATTTTTGTCGTTCACTTTTTACGCTTCCTTGTTTTTTCAGTTATGCCACCAAAGAAGCCAAAGAAAGCTTCAAAAGCAATTATCAACGCTGAATATTCTGATGAAGATTCTGATTTTGAAAATCCTCTACAAGGAAAATCAACAAAAACTCGTAAAAGAAATGTTAGTCCAGCTGTACCACCTCCTGAACGATATGAAGATGATTGTATGAGTGATAACAATGATATATACGATAATGGTAAGGGGATTTTGTTTGTTACTGAAAATACTCTTTATTTAAATTTTTAGATAATCAAGCATATTCGAAGATAGCAGATGATGTCGTTACAAAGAACGTTGTAAGTTTCTTCTAGTCTTTCAAAAATTCTTTTTAAACAATTACTAGCGTTTAAAATATACTATGGAATCTGTTATTTTTTAGAAATTGCCTGTTTTATTTGATCCAAATGTTCTTCCTGGGTTTTCTACCTTGATCAACAATACTACGAAAATATCTACCGCATCTCGACTTCTTGAAGCTTCTTTTAAAGTGTATGGGAAACGCGTTGATGTTGTTCATACTGAAGCACGAAAGCTTGATCAAGACGTTATTAGTCGAACAGTAGAAGATGAAAAGCTTAAAAAGAAGCCTGTTCCAGTTGATAATGATCCTTTGAATGAATCTTTGACCGAATGGGGTGATTGCGGTAACAATGATGGATTTTTCTCTGAAGAAGATGAAGCAACAATAACTCAAAAGAAGCAAAAGCAGAAAGAAGCAAAGTCTATGAATGTTAATATGACAATGCCAAATTTTGATTTTGATGATGGAGATACGTCCATTCAATCATGTTCAGGAGCAATTGCTTCGACTTTTGATTCCTCTTTTCAACTTAATGATGATAATCTGAAGCAGAAATTAGCTGCGATTGCAAAGGATCGAACCGTGCTTATGGGAAAACAGAAAAGATCTGCAAAAGAAATTGAAAAGCGTCTTAAACGAGCTAATGCTGCTGCAACAGAATTTTACAGAAAAGAACTTCTTAAAAGAGTAAGTGAAATTGTTTTCTTTAAAACACCATGCTTACAATATAAATATCTGCAAAGTTTTTATACATTAATAAGATAAATTCAACGGGAGAAAATGTGTATACAATTTCATTAAAACAACTAAGGTTCGCATTTGAGAAAACAAAAAAACACATTTTGGAGTATCATTTTCTTTCTTATTTGTTGATTTGGGTCTTTTTTTCATGCAAAGGCATGCAGAAACAAAGTAAGAAAAAGGAGGAACGAATCAAACATTTTTTTGTGTCTTTTTTTTGCGATCATCCAAAAACTATTAGTGGCTACCGTATAAGCCTCTTTAATTCTTTTAATCTTTTGTGTTTTAGGGAAAAGTCAAGGGCAAGAAAGAAAAAGAAGCTGATCCCGATACAACTGAAAATGATTATGCCTATTTTAATAACCCTTATTATCAGTTTGCTTTGAATAAGAAACGTGAAAAGCGACATGTTTGTATTGATGATGTCGCAGCATCTACACCAGATTTTTCAAGGATCTTCATGCACAATGAATGGCCTATTGAAGAAGAAGAAGAGTCCTCGCCTGGAAATATCAAAGATAATGATGGCCCTGATGATGGAGATTTTATGTATTTCGCTGATGCAAATCCTATAAACGATGAAATTGGAGCTGAAGAGGATGAAGGTGTAGATATTTTGGATAAAGTGTTTGAGCAATTTCAAGGTATTTTTTGGAATTAATTGTTGTAGCTTCCATTTTTACCTTTCCTGTCGATTTTTTTTGATCGCATTTTTAATTTTTTAGGTACACTAGAACATGTAACTTCAAGTAATTATAAATTGGAAGATGAGTGGGTTGAAATACTTGGATTGGAAAAGAAAGATCTTCGACCATCTAATAAAACTGAAATTTCATTTGAACAAACAGCGAATGATGACTTTGATCCAGATAAACGTCTTGTTGATCGTCTCGTTATTGAAGGCGAGGATGAAGCAATGAAAGCTGAAGAAGAAAGAATAGAAAAACTTGTCTTGAAGCTATTCTCTGATCGTGTGTATCTTCCCGGTGGCCCTGGAAATTCAAATGAAGATACAATTCGTCGCCAAATCAATTCTCCTCCAGCAGTTCCAATGTTTTCCGATGAAGATTGCTTTTTTCCATACAATGAAAGTAAATTCGTAAACGCTGAATCATTTGATTCTCAAATTGCTGCCTCACGATCTTACTTTATCAAACATACCTCTATTAAAGATGTTGATTCATTTGGGATCCCCACTAAGCTTTTTGAAGCTTTGCAAAATTTTTCTCTTCCAATTACTCGACTTCCTGATGAAATTTTAAAAATCTTCGAGACGCTTCCGAATTATAACTTTGTCAATTGCCTCTTTACAAATAGAATTGCAAAATATGAATATAATCAAGAGTGTCAACTTTTATCATCATCAATAATTCCTTTTCGAATGAGTAGATATGCTGAACAACTTTTGAATTGTGTTATTCATCAAGTTCAAACATGCAATTTGAAGCCAGAATTTTTTGATACTCGAGCATCACGTGCTCAATCTACTCGTCCACAATCGTCATTATATCCGTCATCAACACCAATAAAAAAATCTCGATTTGACGAAGCCTTATCCACTGGTGAAACATATCAATATTTTGCTGCTTTGGAACATGAAAAAACTGTAAGCTTTTTATATTTCTAGATGATTTATAAAAACTGATTCACCACGATTGTTTTTGTAGCAACGTTATCCAAATCAATGTATTAATAAGAACGATGACAACGACATTTATAAAATTGTTTCTGTGGTATTGTCTGCTGAACTTGGAGCTTCTGCTTTCCTTCAAGATAGAATAAATAAGTATTTTTCTCCACAGGCAATTTTTAGTTATTTTGCTTTCATCAAATTCTATGCTGAATATCGTCACAAAGATTTTTCTGTTTTTGAAATTGTTGAAGATTTGTCTAAGCTTGAAGGTAAAGATTTTGAAGATCTTCCATTTGTTGTTGAAAATGGTACAGCTGAGCGTAATGATCTTCTTGATCAGTTTTGTATCCCGTCTGCCACAAATGAAGAACCTGCTCCAATAGAAGTTGATCATGATTTTGATAACGATTTTGATTTTCATGATGTTTCATCTTCTCCTCAACAAAATCCTGCCAATTCTTCACAAAACCCTTTGACATGTAAAGAATCACAAGATATTTTTGCAAATGAAAATAAGTAAGTTATTTTAGATTACTGTATTATTGCTGTAGCTTTCTTGTTTGTACATAATATATTTCAGCAATGATGGTGATTATGAAGATGCAGATGATTTTGGTGGCACGTTCTTTGACGATGTTAGAGACGAAGCAACTACTGGAACTTTGGATGATTCATTAGCAAGAATTGTTAGAGCATCTGATGTAACAGTCACACCCATCATCTCAACTCGACCTAAAAGAAATGCTAAAAAGATTCATTTTGTTGATGATGATGCACATTGGGAAAGACCTAATGATGCTGCTCGTAAACGTAAACTTTTTTTTTGTAAAATAATATGTGTTCACGGCGTTTTTTATTTTTAGCAAAGAAAAAGAAGACGATTGTTCGAGAAGAATTACAAAGTCATCATGATGATAATTTGCTTTTTGTTCCTCGTGAAACTTTTGCAAATGTTACAACTTCTCGTCGTCGTACACCATCTGCTTCAGCCTCCACGTCATTAGCAATGGAAGAATCACCCAGAATTTCACGGTGTCAAGATTCTTCATGTCCTGAGAAACTATCTGAAAATAAATTTGCTTTTCGTTTTGAACTTGGTCAAACAATTCCTGGATATGCGGTAATAATTTACCAAATTTTTTGATTTGAAATGGTGACCATTTTTTTATAGGATCCTGATAAAATTTTTATGTCTGTAAGATTCAGCGAAACAATGAAAAGATCCTTTCAATCACATTCAATCTTATATCGTGGTGAATATTCATTCCTTTCTCCGGAATCTGCAATTCGGCAAGAAAATGATTGTCTTTTTTGGCTTCGAACTTATCAGCTATTCTCGGACTTAACTGAAGCAAAAAAGCAAGAATTGAAAATTCGAAAAAGTCTTGAAACTGCATATGCGAATAATTTGGATATGAATTACGATGGAATTTCAGATGATGATTATGTTGATGCAGTGAATCATGATTTTGATGCTCCATCTTCACCTTTACCAAATGGAAATATTCAGCCGAGAAGATCCACACAATATGCTGGATCGTTAAACGGTGAATATCAACATTATCAAGGTGATGAAGATGATGACGAAGAAGAAATTGATGACTTTGATTTTGAAACAAAGGTTGGAATTTCTTTGCATAGAAATTTAAAATTATAGTGTTTTTTAGAAAGAAAAAGCTATTGTGCTTCATTATCCTGAAGGCAGATTTGCTTTAAAACGGGCAATTAAATACATCCTTACAAGACCTCAATATGATCGTTTGACACTTCCAGATGAAATTAGTGGAATAAAAGCACCACCTCCGATTATTACCGATGAATTGATTGTTGCTCAAAATTTACCAACTTCAACGCCAACTGCAGTCAGAAAACCTGGAAGATTTGTATTTGATGAAGAAATGAGTGATGGGGAGGAAATAATTGGTGGTGATTATTGTCAGAATGAAATAGATGTAGAAGAAGAAAGTGATTTCGAAAATGACGTATGTTTTTTTGCTCTTTTTCTTCCAATACAGTATGTTTTTAAATATTTTTCTTTTCAGAGTGATGAAACTCGAATGAAAAGCTTCAAAGTGAATGGATTCCACACTCTTAAAAGTCTTTTATTCTATCTTCCTGAAGTTTGTCATCCTGATACTGTAAGAATTCTATCAGTGGCGCATGTTTTTTGTACACTTTGTCATATGGCAAATGAAAATGTAAGGATTTTTGCACCATATTTACCATCTGATAAGTACCATATTTTTAGTCGCTATCATTTATTCAAGAAACAAATGAATTAAATGACGATGACTCAACTTCTGATTGCAGAATTATAAATCTTGAAGACGCAGTAATTTTGGAAATTGAAAATGATCTCGATGAAGCTATGATGGAATCTGATAATGATCTCTCTGAATAATTCACTGAACTATTTATTATTTTCTTTCTATTGTCTTGCATTAAAAATTAAAAGTATTTTTTCATTTAAAATTTTAATTAGTGTGTTTTTGTGTCAGAAAAAAACCGATCTCTATTTTAAATACCGTAATCTTTTTTAAAGTTTATATTTTTTTTAAATTTCAAACAAAACAGTTGTTATACAAATATAAAAATGAAAACAATGGAAACATGAAAAAATGAAAAGATAGTATATCAAAAATATTGTTACTTGGCTGGAGTGAAAAATCCCATAATTGATTTTGTTCCTTTACTTGCTTTTGCGAGTTGCTTTTGAGAAGTTGAAATTTTAGCCTTCTTTGCTGGAGGGGCTTTAATCTTTTGTTCATCTTCATCTTTGCAATATTCAATTGTTGAAGTTTTTGGCATATGAGCTTTAAGATTGATTTTAAAATGTTCTGCTAACTTTGCGTGAAATTTAGCCGGAACAAGTTTAGCAAATTCATGAAACCAAGAAATTTGTGGATGCATTGACACTAAAGAAAATTATTAAATAATTAATTTTTACGACTTAATACATACCGTAAATAGAAAGTTTTGTATCAACTTGTTTTTTAGCATTAAATAACCGACATGCACAAAATTTCGCAAACATTAAAGTATAGTACTTGAAAAGTTGTTCATCAGAAGCAATATAATCATCCCCAACAGAAGTACAATATTGATCACGAAGTTTTACAAGTCGAGCATTGTTAGATAATTCTGGAAAATCAGCAGTTAATTCATCCCATGATTTTGCCATTGTAGAATCCAATTTAGCTGCAACGAAAAAGAAAGGATCAAGACACGAAATGAAAAGATGATGTGCAGGAGGCCAAAATTTTCCATGAGCATATACGGCACGATCAGGACCATTTTCTTCAACAATTTCCATAAGATTATCACCATTTAAAACATAAAGATATTCTTCACCACTTCCTGGCTCTGTAAGACGTCGAATTGAAGCATCATTAAGGATAACGTTTGAAGGTTTGGTAAGAAACCGTAATTTACAATCTGCTGATCCCCTGAGCATTGTATGATTGATACTAAAAAGGATTAAGGAATTAGAAAAAAACAATAGAATAATAAATAAAAAAAATCCTTGGATAAAAATCAAAAACTTTTTTAAAAAATATTTTGATTCGAATGAATCAAGTCAATTTGAATGCGGGAAGTTGGCGCGATTTTCTTGAATGCCAAAACTCTTGAAATAATTGCAAAACAGAAAAAACTTTGTTTTAGCTTTATTTAAGATCATCATTTCTTCCATGATTTTGAAATGTTACGTCATTGCTTAAAACCTTCAACATCTAGAACGATATTTGCAACAAGATTCTCTTCTTTTCTATCTGCAATTGAAAGAAATCCATTTTTTAAAAAACCTGTCCTTACTTTTGGAGCTCGTTATCTTTCACTTAAAGCACCTGAAGTAAAACTTTTAAATAATATTTATGAAACCGTTGGGCAACATATATTGCAAGGTAAGTTTTTTTATCTATAATTATTTACATATATTAAAAGTTTGTATTGTTTTTAGCTCGTCGAGTGCCGTCCAGGCATCGAGGTTCATCTCAAAAAAATGGTAAAAAAGAAGAAGATTTGAAGGAAACTAAAAGAGCAATTGAAGAAAGTAGTGACAGTGGTAGTGGAGGCAGTTCACAAGGTGGTGATGAGAATCCAGATATGGAAAAGATGATGGATAGAATTAAGAAAGTTGTTGTTATATCATTATGTATTTATGGATTTATTATTATGCTTTCACCTCGTCGCGGATCTACAGATACTCAATCGGCAGCTTCAACAACATGGAGTGATTTTGTGAATAAATTACTACCGACAGGCCAAATTTCAAAAGTTGTTGTTTATCCTGAAAGAGATTTAGCTGTAATTTATTTGTATGCAGGTGCAAAAAGTGCAAATGGTGAACCAGTAAGTCAATTAAATTGTTACGGTACAAATTACATGTGCTTTTCAACTTTTTTTAGCTTCATTCTATTTATCGAATGGGAATTCCAAGTGTTGGTCGATTTGAAGCTGAAGTTCGAGCAGCTGAAGCAGCAATTAACTTATCCCCAGAACATTGGACACAAATTGAATATCGTCGTCTAGAAGGCATTGGTTCAATTATTTCTCTCGTTATTTTGGCAGGAATTCTTGTTGGTGCTTATTACCTTTTTAAAAGGGTTAAAGTTTCTTTTTCTATGAGTGATATTATGGTAAGTGATATGCTTTAAATTATTTTACGCTAATTCTCGTATTTCAGAATCAAATGACAAATACCAAAATCAATGTTATTGATCCGTTAGCAAAAGATAGCAAACTTAAGATTAAACTTAAGGATGTTGCTGGATTACATGAAGCAAAAGTGGAAGTCAATGAATTTGTTGATTATCTTCGAAATCCTGCTAAATATTCTGTAAGACATAATTCTTGTTTGCTGTTTTATAAGTTTTTGTTTAGAAACTTGGTGCAAAATTGCCTAAAGGTGCTCTTTTGTTGGGACCTCCAGGGTGTGGTAAAACGTTGCTTGCTAAAGCTTTGGCTGCTGAATGTTCTGTTCCTTTTATTTCGATGAATGGTACTGAATTTATTGAAATGATTGGCGGATTAGGAGCTTCTCGTATTCGCACTCTTTTTAAAGAAGCAAAATCTCGAGCTCCATGTATTATTTATATGGATGAAATAGATGCAATTGGCCGAAAACGAAGTGATGGTGGAGATAATCAATTTGGGGGTGGCAGTGGAGAAGAAGAACAAACTTTGAATCAATTACTTGTTGAAATGGATGGTATGGATTCATCTCAAGCTGTTATCCTTATTGCAAGCACTAATCGTCCTGATATTCTTGATAAGGCTTTAATGCGTCCTGGTCGTTTTGATCGTCATATTTCTATTGATTTGCCTACAGTACTTGAACGTCAAGAACTTTTTAATATGTATTTAAATAAGATCAAATTGAATAAAAAGCCAGAAAGCTTAGTAAAACGTTTATCACAATTAACTCCTGGATTTAGTGGTAGGTTTTAAAAAAGTATTTTTATTTTTTAAACACTTTTCTTTAGGAGCTGATATTGCAAATGTTGTTAATGAAGCTGCTATCCATGCTGCATCTCATAAACATAAGGTTGTTAATATTAACGATCTTAGCTTTGCAATGGATAGAATTCTTGCTGGTCCTGAAAAGCGAAGTAAAACTTTAGTCTTTGAAGAACGCGAAATCGTTGCATATCATGAATCTGGACATGCTCTTGTTGGATGGCTTTTAGAACATACAGATGCCTTATTAAAAGTTACTATTATTCCACGTACTAGTGCTGCACTTGGTTTTGCTCAGTATAATCCAAAAGATAGAAAATTATATTCCAAAGAAGAGGTATGGTTTCGTGTTTCTACATTTAAATATTAACAGTTATGTTTACAGCTTTTTGATAGAATGTGTATGACACTTGGAGGAAGAGCAGCTGAAAATGTATATTTTAATCGTATTACTACTGGTGCTCAAAATGATCTTGAAAAAGTAACAAAGCAGGCGTATGCACAAGTTAAAAATTACGGTATGAGCAATGCTGTTGGTCCAATAAGTTTTTCTACTCCTCCTGGAGAAGAAAGATCTTCGCAATTTTACAAGAAACCTTACAGTAATAAACTTAAACATTTGATTGATACGGTAATGATTTATTATCTATATGATTTTTTCTTTATTCTGTTTTTTATAGGAAGCCCGAGCTATTGTTGCCAAAGCTTACTTCAGCACTGAAAATATTATTCGAGAAAATCGTGATAAATTGGATATTCTTGCCAAAGCTTTATTGGAACGAGAAACCTTGTCATATGAAGATGTTAAAAAGCTAATTGGTCCACCACCATTTGGCGATAAAAATGTTGTCGAAATTGCTGATCAAATTTTACCAGAAATTTCACCAAATGAATAGGATAATTTAATTGTTATTTGCAACTTATTAGGATTGTTTTGGGTTGTTTTATTGATTTTTATGTTTCTTAATTGCAAAAATATAGATAAATATCATAGAGATTTATTTTAACAACCTCTGGTTTTAGGGAGGAGAAAAAGGAAGAGAAATTTTTTTCTGAAAAAGGGAAAGAAGACTGATGCTGCTTTTCTCCTTTTAAAAATGAGATCCGATCTAATTTCTTTGCTAAAAGGGAGCGTGGCGATACCGGAAAGATTACTGATATAAAAACCAGGATTAAAGATAGATATTTGTTATTTTAAAAAATGAACAAGACAACTTGTCTTCTTTTAACGGCTTGCTTTATCAGCGCTGCATTTGCAGAATCTGTTCATTGGCGTAAGTGTTTCTTTACAATAAAAATATTATGTAAAACTTTTTGAAACTGTACTTTTAAGAATGGCGTGATCTTATTTGTACAACAAAAGATGGTAAAGGTGGTGACAAAATTAGTGAAAATCCTGCTGAATGTAATATTGCTCTTCGAGAAAAAGAAAAAGACTTGAATAGACGTCCTTCCCCAGTTGTCGATGGTGGATGCTTCGATGAAGTTGTTAATGGTACAACTCGTACATATTGTGATATTCTTTGCCCTAAAGCTGATACTGTATACCTCATTAAAAGAGATCCACAAGTTCATCGTTCATGTTTTGTTTTCTTCACTCATCGTCTTGAAAGACGTGGAGATGACTGGTTTTTGTGGAGAGATAAAAATTGCCGCATGTCACAAATTACTTTCACCATCCGTTGCGAATTCCTTTTCCCTCGTGTTGAATTCCCAAATGACAAAGAACTTTTCCATCGTTTAGCAAAACGGACATAATTTTTTATATAATTATTTATTCTGAAAACCATTTTTATAATCATTTGTATAACATTAAACTTTAATATAAAAACACAGTATTTTGAATAAAAACAGAAATATTTACAATTCAATACTTCGAGTATAATCATATTCGATTGTTGGAATAACTGCTTGCACAAATTTGAGAAAAATTAGAAGATATTGATGAACACCGAGAACTTTTCCATTACCAGCTAATTGTTCGATCAGACGTTTCATAACTTCTGCATGACGACATGGATGAATGGAAGCCATTTGAACATTGACCAAATGAGGATGACTTTCAATTGTAATAGTTTTATTTGCATGATCTTCAGAAAAATCTTCGTTCATTTGTTCAACAGTAAGATATTTTCGATCTTCATTATATCCTAATAACCACAATCTTGGAACCTATAAATTAATTATAATTATAAAAAAATAATGGTAAAAAACTTCATTACTTGATAATATTTATCATAGGTAATATGTAAATCATAAGTACGGGTTCTTAAAATATCTTGTTCATCACCTCCATCATTTTCTTGCTTCTTTTCCGGAACAAAACGAAACGGATCGTCTTCTGCGTCCCCTCCTTCCATAAAAGCATCCATGTCAACAGCAGGAGCATCGTCATCGTCTTCATCATTTTCAACAGATTTTACAGGTGTTGGTTCTTCATCAAGAGTTGTTTCAATATCTTTTGGTCCTTGATTTGCTTCAGGTGCAAAATGATGTGTATCAACCCATTCATCTCCAGTTTCACCCGTTCCATCACTGAGAATCTATAAAACTTAAAACAATATATTATAGTAATGTTGAACAATACTTTTTCAAGATTAGAATCATATTCCATTTGTTTACATCGACGATGACAAGGAACATGCTTGGTAATCAAATATTGCTTGTCGACAGGTAAGTAATTTCGCGTTCTAAAAATAAATAAATATACACAAGATATTTGGAAATATATTTTTTAGTTACCTTGCATCATCAACAGCTTTTGACCAAGACCATGTGGGACAATGATGAACTAAAAAATCACCCGCAGCAACAAATTCTTCTGGCGTTAAAACACCCGTTTCTTTAAATTTTGATTCTTTCAAGACCGGAGTTAAAAATTCTCCTACACTTAAGGCAGCACTTTTAAAGCTATTTACAAGATTATCCATGAGTAACGGTAGACGCAGGAAAGGTGGTTCTGTAGTTACAAGAGGCACCTAAAAGTTTGGTTAATTAAACATTTATTTTCTAAAAAATGCTAACAACACACGATATACACAAAGGCAAAGCATGAAACAATACACTGGTGCATAAATATGGTTAGATTTTGACCACGTTCGCGTTTACGAAATCCGTTTAACCAACAATTTATTGGTACACTTCAAACTTGAGTATTTAAAATTTAAATTTTAGACCAAAATAAAAGAATCACAAAATAACTAAATAAAGGGGCAGCAAAAAAGGATTATATAATCATGTATAAAAACATAATTTTAGTAATTCGAACTCATCCTTAAAGAAGTTAAAATAATTCGCATAAAGAGCTTAAAATAGACATTAATTTTTTAAGCCAAAATATAAAAAAATGTTAAATTTAAAAGAGAAAGAATTTCCAAACTGCCGATTTAAAGTGTGAAAGTGATGATAGAATGATATTTAGTGGACATAAAAGAAAAGCTAGACATTACAAAAGTGATGTTTTTAAAAAAAATTTTTAAAAAAGACTAACATTGTCGAAAAATAAAGAAAGAGATTAATTACTAAAATATAATTTAACTAATTACGGTAGCTTAAAATAAAAGGTTTAACAATATATAATTCAACATGTTTTATAACAACTATAATACCAGCAAAAGGTATACAATAATAAAAATTAAACAGGAGAAAGGGAGAGAAGATTAATGCAGCAGTTGCAAGGTACAAGAATGACTTCTTCTCGTTCACTTGAATGCATGTAAACGGGATGGTGACATGCACAGGCTAGAAGGGGATTTTTGATGGAAAGTGCCGACGACAACCGGTATATATTCAAAAACTTTTCTGGAAAAATTATTGACCGATCTCAAATGAATGAGGCTTTTGAAATTTTTCAATTTAACTTTTTTCGAGCAAAATTTTCACGAGGAATCTTTCGCGTTAAGAAAAACACTGAATCGAGTATAATACTTTGAAGGTTGAAGTTTAAAGAAACCTTTTTTAAAGATAACATCTTATGCAAATGCATGCGCATATATGATACTGAGTAAATTTTTTGAACTTGGAGATACTTACGGTTTATCAAAAAATAATTTTTTTGCATTGTTGTGTCAATTAAGAGTTTGATCAACTAGTAATAAAAAATGCATTGTAAATGAAATCTTACTGTATCTTCAACATTATCTATCAATTTTTTTTATCATTTTTTCCACTAAACATAAATGAATCATATGTTCTAAAATGTTTACGGGGGTGGTTTGCAGCTTCCTTGATAAAAAAAAACAAGAAGCGAGATCAAACGATTAAATAACTTTGGCTGTTTTGCTTTGTTGTGTGTGATTCACATATTTTTGTTGTTTTTCAGTTTTAATTTTTTCAAAGGCAATGCATTTGCAAAAATGAGACGGAGAAGAAAAGAAAACGAGGCAATGAGAAGGGCGGTTTTGGGACAGCTGGCAGAAAAAAAATAACCCATCACACAAATTTTTCCGCAATTCTTGTTTGTTGCCCTTGCAAAAAAGAAAAAAGTCTTTTTTAATGCATTCATTGGAGAGAAAACAACGCTTTGATAGTTGCCTTTTTTTTAAACTTTCTAAAACTGCGCAAATGTTGAAAAAAAAACTTTTTTGGGCGTATACGTTTTGATTGAAAAATTTTTTGAATTGTGTTTTAAATTTTTAGTAATTTTGAGATGGCAACAACAACAACAGTTACACGGCGCACGATTACTACAACTGGTGGTGGCACCACATCTTCAACTACAGTGATTCCATTATGGACAATTAAACTGATTTGTGCTGTTAGTTTCAAGGCGTTTTTTAAATAAAAGATTTATATGATTTTTTCAGGTTTTAAGCGTTGTCATTTTGATCTTAATCTTCATTCAAAAAGCTCATGTTTGGCAAGGATTTGCTAGCACTTTCATTTTTATTACATTAACATGTGGATTTATCCTTGGCTGGAGTACTCAAGCTGTTCTTACACGATTTTTAGCATTTTATCGTGTTGATGTTGTTTTGCATTCAATCATTGTTACCCTTACCGTAATCTCTACAATTCTTTGTGTCGTTTTTCTTTTTGATCAACGAGATTATTCTCGAAGTGATGCATATTCGTACATGATTGGTATTACGGTAATACAGCTAAAATTTCCTTTTGATTACAAATTTTAAATTTCTTATTTAGATATGTATGGGTATAAGCATGCTTATTACTTTCTTGCTCATTGGATGCCTCTGGCGAGGAAATTACGCCATCGTTGATACTCATTAAACAGTAATCTCCGCCCGAATATCTTTGAACATTTTAAGCTTTTTTCTTTACTACAATTACTCTGACATTTCTTTTCATTTTTGATTATATAACGCGCCGCCAAATATATGTAAAAACAAAATTCAATAAAAATGAATTTTTTTTCTCATTTTTCACCAAAAATCAAGAATATCTGATTAATGCAACTTTTGTTCAAAAAATCACAAAAATTCAAACATATTAAATTTTTTGAAATTTGCAGCAAAGTATTAAAAAAGTTACATTTTCTTAAAATTTGTTAATAAAATATCAACAAAAAACAAAAATTTTAATAATTTTTTATTTCTGCCAAGCTTCTTTGAAGGAAGTTCTTAACAGAAATCAAATTTGATTTTTGTTAAGCCTTTTTCTTAACAGAAATCAAATTTGATTTTTGTTAAGCTCTTTTCTTAACAGAAATCAAATTTGATTTTTGTTAAGAATGATTTTAGAAAGGAAACGAAAAGTTTTTGATCAAAAAGCCGGCGCGGGGAATCGAACCTCCGCGGTCTGCAACGCAAGCGCGTTTAACGCTTGAGCCATGAAGACAACAAAAAAGTTCTTTTCTTTTTGTCTTTTAAACATCAATGTTTTTTCTTTGGCGTTTTGTGTTCAACGCCGCGCGCTCGTTTCTTTTTTTCTCGTTTCTTTAAAAGGCAAAAAGAAAAGAACTTTTTTGTTGTCTTCATGGCTCAAGCGTTAAACGCGCTTGCGTTGCAGACCGCGGAGGTTCGATTCCCCGCGCAGGCTTTTTGATGAAAAACTTTTCGTTTCCTTCTAAAAATCATTCTTAACAAAAATCAAATTTGATTTCTGTTAAGAAAAGAGCTTAAAACGTATTCCACCAATTTATTCTAAAATTTTGACAAAAATGGCACCGCCAAAAAATCGTATATTTTTTTATTTTACCCATGTTTTCGACCATGCTTAAGAAGCTGGAAAAAAATACTTTTAGGTCGAAATTCGGCAAAATGCCGTTTTTAGAGCATCGAGAATGCCAAAGTCGGTTTATTTTGTTTCCTATGGCATATTTTCATCTTTTATCCGTTTTAGATATAATTGCACCTATATAGGTTTTCGAGGTCGGGGAATTCGAATCTCGAGTCCGCGTTTCGAAATTTTCGCGGTAAGACCCATTTTTCGCATGTTGCTTGCATATTTGCCCTGAAAAGTGGGTCAAGGAATTTTTTATCAGACTAGCTCTACTCACCATTGGATTCCCCGTAGTTTTTTACCCCTGGGGGTGTAAAAACGTAAAAAAACTAGGGGTGGCCCGATGCGTCAGAATAAGATGAATAACGTCGACCCCTGATTTCAGAAATTTCGATCAGTTATGAAAAATCGAATTTTTATCCATTTATGCTAATTTCCCACCTGTATAGGTTTTCGACTATGGGGAATTCAATGGTGAACTTTGTATTGCCGTAAAATCACCTTTTACATGCGAAATCCCCTCTGGGCATGATATAACATATCAACATTAACAAAAAATTCCCCCTGACTTTTTCTTTGTGTTTCAGGTGTTAAAAAGTGTTGATTATTGTTCACAAACTATGTTTTTATCAAAATCAAACTCTACTTTAATTATTTGGATGCTGGAATAATTTTTTCATATGACCTAAAATAACCCTTGATGTTGGGGTATATGTGCAAATCTTTGAATTAATTCAACGTGCTTGTACAATCCAGTTTTGCATAAAGTTGGTTTCAGATACACATTTATAACATTTTTAGATATTTTTAATGCAATATTTATGCCTTTTTATGCAAATTAATAGTAAAATTCTGAACCATTTGATGTTAGTGCGTTTTACATACTGTAGATGAAAAGAAATCAGTTATTAGATAGTGTGTTACGTTGAGAATAGCAAAAACAAGATAAGTAAACAATTTTTGGTAATTTTCAATGTTTCTGATTCATTATTTGCAAATTTAGAGCGATTTCATATTTCATACATATACCCCAACATCAAGGGTTATTTTAGGTCATATGAAAAAATTATTCCAGCATCCAAATAATTAAAGTAGAGTTTGATTTTGATAAAAACATAGTTTGTGAACAATAATCAACACTTTTTAACACCTGAAACACAAAGAAAAAGTCAGGGGGAATTTTTTGTTAATGTTGATATGTTATATCATGCCCAGAGGGGATTTCGCATGTAAAAGGTGATTTTACGGCAATACAAAGTTCACCATTGAATTCCCCATAGTCGAAAACCTATACAGGTGGGAAATTAGCATAAATGGATAAAAATTCGATTTTTCATAACTGATCGAAATTTCTGAAATCAGGGGTCGACGTTATTCATCTTATTCTGACGCATCGGGCCACCCCTAGTTTTTTTACGTTTTTACACCCCCAGGGGTAAAAAACTACGGGGAATCCAATGGTGAGTAGAGCTAGTCTGATAAAAAATTCCTTGACCCACTTTTCAGGGCAAATATGCAAGCAACATGCGAAAAATGGGTCTTACCGCGAAAATTTCGAAACGCGGACTCGAGATTCGAATTCCCCGACCTCGAAAACCTATATAGGTGCAATTATATCTAAAACGGATAAAAGATGAAAATATGCCATAGGAAACAAAATAAACCGACTTTGGCATTCTCGATGTCCTAAAAACGGCATTTTGCCGAATTTCGACCTAAAAGTATTTTTTTCCAGCTTCTTAAGCATGGTCGAAAACATGGGTAAAATAAAAATTTTTGCCGGTGCAGATCGTTTAAAAAGTTTTGGTGGAATGCGTTTTAACAAAAATCAAATTTGATTTCTGTTAAGAAAAAGGCTTAACAAAAATCAAATTTGATTTCTGTTAAGAAAAAGGCTTAACAAAAATCAAATTTGATTTCTGTTAAGAACTTCCTTCAAAGAAGCTTGGCAGAAATAAAAAATTATTAAAATTTTTTTTTTTTGTTAAGTATTAACATAAAATTCAAAAAAATTCGAAGTAACAATACTTATTAACTTTTTTCAAAATTTTCCATTTTCTTATAAAAATGTTAAACAAAATTCTAAATTTTAGGTTTTATTTAAAAACTGTTATTGCCTTAACAAACTATAAGTTTTAGTTTTTTTGAAGATTTTTGTTTTTACATATATTTGGCGGCGCGTTATATCAATCCATTTGCCAAATCTTTTTCATTTTATATATTAATAAAAAAGTACCCGTTTATTTAATTATAACGAACAACAATACTACACAAAAACGATTAGCAACAACTTAACGAATCAAATTTTTTCGAAAAAGATCAATTTAATATTTAACGAAGACTGAGGATATTCTGTAAAAAAATTTATGATGTGTTAGGAAATAATTTATAAAAACAACAACAAACAAAAAATTGTAAAAAAAAATTTTTTGAGATCTCATTTACTCATAACCATTATTATGTTCACCAGTATGTCCTCTTTGAATTGCTTCAGCAGCCATTTGCTCTTCATATTCCATTTGATCATCATATCCTTCTACCATTGGAACATCGCCGCCTTGATACACAACATCACCTTCATCAAGAAATTCATCCAATACATTTCCTGTATCTTCACCAGGTTGATAATAGATTTGTTGTGGATAACTTGAATAATATGGCCCAGGAGTATATTCATAAGTTAAAGGATGTTCAATAATTTCTGATTTTACATTTTCTGGTAACTTCTGTTCAAAATTTCCTGGATAATCCATATTAATGCTCATTTGTACGGGCTCAGGTTCAGCTTTAACAGGTTGCAATGGTGACTCAACAATAATAACTTCTTGATCTAATGGAGATTCTTCAATTTTCGGAGTTTCAGCAACAACAATAGATTCTTTTGGTATGCTAAAATGACAAAAATAACTTTGTTAATATTTTATTACTCTTCCAACCTTGAAGGTTCTTCTTCATCATCAAAGAATGTTTCATCAACATTATATGCATTATCATCTCTCATAACATGATCATTCAAATCTTCTGTAATAATCCACGGATAATCAACTTCTATTTTCTTTGTATGAATATCATTATGAGTATCTTTAACAACACGTTCAATAAAATCCATAACATGATCCTAAAATGAAACAAACATAGCTTGCATGTCTTTAAGCATTCTCAAACTTACAAGAATCATTCTGCTAATACAAGCTTGAGTGATGCCATAACTTGCTAATAAGCTTGGTTCAACAATCAAAGACGAATCACCCTTTCCAACAACACAAAGCCCACTTGAAATATTAAAATTATTTAACATTTCAGCAGTGGCTGGCACTTCACCACTATCTTCACCGGTAACAACAATTGTTGGACAATATGTCAATAAAATTTTATCTCCAATTTTCTAAAACAAAACGAATTTTTTTACTACAAAAAGAAATTCGAAAGATTTTGTTTACCCCTCGATTACCAAGTTTTGAATGAACTGGCATTGCCATATCGATAATTCCACTAACTCCATCGATATCAATTACAGCTTCATGAACTAATAAACATGTAACACCCCAAGATGCAATAAAAATTCTATCATTTGGTCTTCTTTTAACAACATCAATAATTTTATTTTTAATAAAATTAATTGCAAAATCGCATGCATCAGCTACAGTAAAATTTTCGGGTAAATTGTCATCATCTTTTATAATTATTTTTTCAATCGTACATCCCATATTTGTTAAACCACTGAAAAAAATGCTTCAGTGATAAATAAGCAACAAAAACAAAAGAAACAACATACACAAAAAGTTGTTCATGTGCATGATAAACAGCATTTGTCATGTCAGTTTGTAATTTAATTCCAGGTGAAATGAGCATCAAAAATGTTTCATGATTGGATAATTTACGATCAAGATGTGTTAACATTCGGCTAAATGGATCACGAATTTTTTCTTCAAGCATATCCCGAATATGACCATTTACAGTAACATTTGTAAGATCAGTTGGATTTGCTGATGTAATAAGAACATTTGTTAATGTTGTACCCTAAAGTTATATATTGAAGGAAAAAACGTAATATAACAGCAATTGCAAAACATACAGCAGCTTGAAGAAATTTTAATAACATAAGATAAGAAGCTAAATATTGTTCTTCAAGATGTCTTATTAACCATTCATGAGCTTGAACCAATTCATATGAAAAATGTAAAAAAATTTTGCTACGAAGTAATGTAGCATTTTGAAGTGAATATAGGTAAAAGCTTGCCAATGGATTGGCATGTTTCTGTACAGCAATTTCCATGCAACATTGCTTTTGTAAAATTTCATAAAATATCTTTAAACTAATTCCAGTGGCATTTTTTTCATCCAAAAATGTTTGAATATGATTTGGAATTTCTTCAAATGATACACGATCAATATTTTTAAACATTTGAATAAAAACTCTTGCGAATTTCATAGTACTCGATGTTAAATTGTATTTAACATTCTTTGAAGGTTCTTCTATTCCATCAGCATATAATTCTTCTTTGGCATCAAAAAATACTTCAGAATCAATAATATCTTGGCTGAAATTACTGTATATTAAAAATATTATGAAATTTTAATACGCTTACGTTAAAATTTCTCTTAAAAAATATTCATCTTCAAATCGTGTTTCTAAATGCTCAAAAGATTTTTCAAGATGTGGATGCAAAGATTTAAGATATCCAATTTGATCTGCAATCCTAAGATTAAATGGAATAATAATGCATAATAAAAACGAACCGTCGAAAATTGCACTATCATCAATTTCAAAACTTTCAGGAACATCAATATCCTCTTCAATAGATATGGGATCATCTAAAGTTATCCAAATTGACTAAATTATGATTTTTTATAACAAACCTTCAATAGAAATAGATTCAACAGAAGGATAAATAAATGCATTTTCGGTTTCAACAGAAGGATAAATAAATGCATTTTCGGTTAATGAAACTGCTTGTTCTTCTTCCGGCAAAGAGAGGCTTTTTCTTTTAATATCTTTTGATACTAAAGATGGAGCAAAATCTGATACTTGTTTAGATTTATGTCGTTGAGGTCTTTCGGGTAAATATGCTGCTAAATGAGCTGGTAAATCATTTTGAGTCGGCTGCAATGGTGGAGATTTCACGGGTGACGGTACCGTTGGTTTTGAATAATCAAAAGAAGGTCGTCCACGCTCAATTTTTAAATCTCCAGCTCTTTCTAACAAATTCATGAGATCTGCAACTGAAGATGGAATTGGAGTCATTGGTGTTGCAGTAGGTGGAATAGATGTTGGAGGAATTGAAGGAGGTTTATTAACTTTTGAACGCTTTCTGGGAGCATGTGAACTTGATGGCAAAGCTTCTTCATGTCCTGGATATTCTTTTGATGCAGGAGGTTTCCGAGTTCTTCCAGAAAAAGATGGCCTTTCAATGATAACCGGAGGAGATTTTGTTGGTAAAGCTGGAAGAGACGGTCGATGCTTTAATAAAGAAATTTTAAGTGGAGAAACCTGCAATATGTTATTGTATAAGCATATACGTAAATAATAGTTTACTTTTTCAGAAATTGGTTTAGCTTTTTCAGGGCTACAAGTTCCATTTTTTAATTCATCCGTTTCTGCACTATCATTTACCACAGCAGTTTGAGTTTCTGGAATTGCAGTTACAATGGCTACCGGATCTGCAACCTTTTCGGAATCATCTTCTTTATTTTTATCCTTCAATTTTTCTGTCAAAGAATCAGCCTTTTTATCAACCGTTAAAAATGCGTTATCATTTTCAATTTCTTTAAATGGAGATGCTTCACCTTCTGTAACATTAGGTGGGGATGTGCTGTTAATAGGAAATTCTTCATCAACAGGTATATCCTTATCCTTTTCTTCAATTAACTTTGTAACTTTAGGTGGGGATGTGCTGCTAATAGGAATTTCTTCATCAACAGGTATATCCTTATCCTTTTCTTCAATTAATGATTCATGAAAATGATTTTGGGAAGAAGATGTTGTTGCTGCCAATGAAGGAGCTTGTGAAGACTCAGGTACTGATATTGTTTCCGGAGGTCGAAGATATCTTTTTAAAGCTAATAATCCTGCCCTTGGTTGTACAAAATCAGCCTGTTTTGATGCTTTTGGAGTCTTAAATCAAAAATATTAAAAATTATTACAGAATTTTATAATTATCATACTTGTTCTTCAGCCTTTTTATGATTTTGCGCAGCATTTTTATTCGATTTAATACCATTTGAGGATGGTGGAGTCTATAATAATTTTTGAGGTAAAATTTTAAGAATTATTTTCTATTCTTACTTCAATAAGAGGTTTTTTTAATTTTAATCTTTTGCGTTTTGCTTCTGGAGTTGATTTCTAAAATATATCAGAAATAATTAAACCATAAATATTATTCTATTATGATAACCTCATCAATTAATACAGATGATGATTCAACTGTTGATTTATTAAGAATATCATTTTTTGATGGATTTGGTACCTGTAATTTAAAAAGAAGCTAAAAATTAAATTTATAATGTTTATTATTGTACATACTTCAAGAGTTGCAGGTAAGCTTTTTCGTGAAGCTGAAGCTTTCTTTTCAGATGCATTTGATTTTCGCTTATTCGTTGAAGATTTTGATACCGGAGTAGCTTTTTTTGATTGTGATGTGCTAGCAGGCTCAGGAGAAAACGCAACTCGTTTTGTAACTTGCCTTCGACTTCTTCCTGCTGCAGCAGTATTTTCCATCAATAATCTATAAATGACGATATGTTTTTATACGCACTTAAAAAAATATATGACAGATAAACGACGATTAAAAGCTTTTTCATTCATACTCAGTCGTAAATGTTAATAACGTTTTTAAAGGTTAACGGTAAGAGTTGGCATAAATTATTTCAATAAGTTAAATTTCAGCAATTATATTAGACAAGGAAAGACTCGAATTGCTGCAAATTACTCGTTTTAAAACTCTAGATTGATAAAAAAATGAATAAAAAGCAAATATGATTTTCAGAAAAGAAGAAATCAAAAGGAGGGCTAAAAGGAGTTTGTTTTACGTAAATTATAAAGGAAAAAAATGTTCAAAAGCCTTTGTTACACTTTGCCAAAATTTAGAGAATTTTTTAAAATAAGCATAACTATTTTTGCCGATCTTTTTTATAAAAAACAAACATTTAAAAAAGTGTATGCGATTATAAGAAATTTTAATTAAACTCACACAATATCCTCAATATTGCAATCTTGCGTTTTTGCAATTGAAGAATACAACGAGCTTGAGCTCGTTATATCCTTCCTCTTCCATTCCTAGGTTATTGAAGTGCTATGGAATAAATTTTCGTGGTGGGGGCCATTTTTGTGATTAACCGATAATAATAAAAATTATTTGCTCGGTGAGCTGAAGCGACACTTTTATCATCTACTAACTTTTAAGTAAATTTAAAAATAACAAAACAAAATTTATGAAAGCGTGAAGCAATTTTAAACGAAAAATGCTAGAGGATCAAACATTCGCACGGATTTTTCAAATTATCCAATGCATACATGCATTTTGAAAAATTACAAATATTTACTTGCCCTTTCCTATTTTGATTAGTTGAGACGGAGGATGTGGTTACAGCTTTATTGTTCGATGATGAAGCATTTTGATTTGGTGAAAATAATCTTTGAGATGCTGTAAATTGTTGAATTTCTGGTGTAGAAGGTTCTTCATTCATTTGTCGAGGAAATTCGAAGTTAACCTGTACAAATACAGTTAAGCGTAAAGGGGCAGTCGCACTTGATACAACTATTTTTCTTATGAAAGTTATTGAAAATCAGGGAAATGCGTTGTTCTTTTTTTCATTCCTTGTTGATTGATGAAAAGAAAATGCAAAAGAATTTTTTTTGTCAAGGGGAATGAAAAAAGAACAATGCTTTTCCCTGATTATCAATAACTTTCATAAGAAAAATAGTTGTATCAAGTGCGACTGCCCCTTTAAGAGGGCAATAAAAGTTTAACATTACTTGATTGGTTTGAAATGGTATCGAAGAAGTAATGATTTCCATGGATTTGGTTTTCTTTGGTAAATCTTTAAGTATCTCATCTGCAGCCCTTTCAATTGTATTTTCATATGCTGCAATATGGAGTGATAGGGTGCTGTTATTTAAATTTGAGCCTGTATTTTTGTCATCTTTCCAACGCTTTTTGTCCTCTTCTTTGACTTCTTTATTCAACTTAAGATATTTTGGGGTTTGAAATGGATCCTCTTTTGTTGATTTATTCATTTCCTTACCATTTTCATGATAATTATTTTGGGTAACATTATAACCTGACATAACATTTATTGCTGCAATTCCAATAGAGCATTTATATTATCTTTAGAACTTATTTTGCTATATTTTCCATGTTTGTATCTACATTTACTGTATACGATAATTTTTAAAAGTGTTTTTAGAAAATTATTATAGAATTGCAGCTATATTGTTTACCAGAATATTTGGTATTGTTTGAATTGCTAAATGATTGAACATGAGATTCATTGTTTAAACATTTCTTATTCAGATTTAAATTAACATTATTGAATTGATTATTATCAGTACGAGATAGACTGCATTTTTGCTGCTGCTTTTTAGAAGACCACCCATCTTCTTTTGTTTTCATCTGTAAAAGGATAAAATCGTTAAGAAAAAAATTTATTTTTTATTGAATTTGAAAATAAAAAATTGAACAGAAAATTTTGAAAAGAAATTGTTGTTATATTTAGGCAGCCGGAAAAAAACGGAATAAAAATGGTAAACCAAATCGTAGTGTAATAAGAATGATGAAAATGGAAAAAGTGAAAATTTCTTATTGCGAAACACACACCAGGGCAAGCGGCTCAACAACTTCAACGATCCAGGATGTTATAAATAACGTTTTCTTCTCAAATTTTGTTGTTTTTAATACGCTGACGATGATGAAACTTTGCTTGCTAAAAGTTTTCCCTTTCGATTTTGAATCGCATAATTTTTGTCTCTTTTAAAAAAAGGTGCAATGATTCATTTGTGGCATTTATATCAAAAAGTGCAGCTCCTTCACTTTTTTCTATCTTGTTCGAATCGAACAAAATTTCGAAAGTATTCGTTGCATTTAACCGACTTTTTTTCTCCCCTATTCACTTTCAAAAAATGCTCTTCTTTGGAAACCATCGTAAAAAGTCATTTATAAATTTAATCATCATTTTTAGAAATTGAGAGTTGTTTTATTAGATCAAAAATCATTGTCATTCAGAGAACAAAGTAGCTCTTCTGTGTGAATTTCTTGACTTGGAAGTGAGACAAAAATATTTTAACGACTATTGTTGAAATCACGTTTTCGTTTAAAAAAAGTTGAGATTTTATTATTCGTGTTTGTTTATGGGGGAGTCTCACCTTTTTTTGATTATCTATTATTTTTTGTTTCATTCGTCTCTTTTGCTTCATTACCGTAACACTTAATGAGTGTCTTAAGCAACCTTTTTTTAAACTTTTCATTTTCAACGGCATTATATAGTTTACTGAAGCCATAAATATTAATAACTTATTATTGTCGAAGAAATCAATTCTGCAATTACGCATGTAATTTTTTGGATACCTGTAATTAAATTTCATATAATTATCAAAAAAGGAAATTTTAAATTAAATTTTGCTTAAAAATACTCAATTTTTAATTAAGCTACTTAAAATAAATGTTGCAATATAAATTCTTTTGCAAATTTTATCAGAAGGTTAAGACATTCGTAGTTTTAAGCTTCATTCCTTTTTTGTTCGATGTCTACATCTTTTTCTCACTTCACTAACACTTTAGTGCCACATTCTTTTTGCTCTCAAATTTCCTTCTTTTTCCATTATATTTCTTTTTGCATTTTCTTAGCTGCATTTTTAGTCATGAGGAAAAATATAGTTTTTTTAGTAAATGTTTTTATGTTTATGTTTTTCTTTTATTTTATTTTGATAAAAATCGTTTTTTGTTCAAATTTATCACTTTTATTATGTTCTTTTTTGTCGCCTTCCTTTTAGAAGACTTTTTTTTCGTTATAATAAATTACTTTTTTTAAACAAGTAGTTTTTATAAACGATACTAGACCGCCTGAAATTAGAATCAAAAGATTTTTCAAAGATTTATGGCCTTTATTCGTAACATTTTTGATCCCATGTTGTTGCGCAGATGTTATCAAAACTTATTTTTGTCATCACCTCTTTTTCTTATTTCTTCTTAAAAAAACACATTTGCATAGAGATGCAACATCTTATTTCTTTCTTTTTCTTCCTTCTTTTCTTTAAAAGTTTAAAGAAGAAAAAGAAGCTTTTTTTTCTTCTGAAAATTGGATTGATTTCTTTGCATGTGTTTCTTTAAGCTTAAAGTAAAACATTTTTAAAGCAAAATTTAGAATTGTAAGATTAGATCATATTTTTTTGACGTACAATCTATCTATCTTTTAAGCATGTATATTGTTTTATTTTGTGCTTCTTTTTTTCAGCACTACCATGGTTTGGTTCAGTGGAAACAGCAGCAGCAGGGGACAGTTTGTTATTGTGATTATTTGTGCAAGAAATAAGCCGTTTTATTACGTAAAAATTTTTTTTGAAGCAGCAATGCTGAAACATCATTGACGTGTTCCTTCTTTTTCTTTTAAGACTGGTTGATCTTTTGTCCTCCCTTCTTCTTTTATAAAATAATATTTGTCCCACACGTGCTTCTCTCTTTGCTTTCACTGTATTATTCGAGGCGCCTTCATATTTTATAAAAGCAAATTCTTCTTTTTCATTTTTTGATAAGAAATTTATTTTTTAGGTGTAATTCATTGTCCCTTTTGCTTTTTTTTTATCATGACAAAACAAGAAGTTCCAAAAGTTGGAGAGATTGATGGTGAAGTGGCTGTCAAGAATCCACATTTGAATGAACAAATTGACGACGTTCTTTATCATTTTGGTCTTGCAAGAAGTGATACAAATTTTCCTGAACTTTTTGGTGATGTCAAGGTTTGTTTTTTTATTGCTTTTATTTTCATACTGTAAGTGCTTCAATTTTAGTATGTATGTACTGGTGGTTCCCCAACTCGTATTAAAATGTATGCTGAACTCTTTTCTGCAGATTCTGGACTACTTTTAAGTCAAAATTTATCACGTTCTGATCGTTTTGTTATGTTTAAAACTGGTCCCGTTCTCTGGGTAAATGTAAGTTTTAAATTTAAATTTTATGATCTTTCTGAGCAACCTATGAATGAATACGGTAGCATAGTGGACACATTTTTATACAGTAAATATACCCTGATATGAGCTTAAAAATGAGCATAATCGAGTAATTAGAGTTTCACTGTTTAGACGCTTACTTCATCTCTTTTTTACAGTTTTTTAAACAATTCCATAAACTTAACTCTTTTTTATAGCATGGTATGGGTGTTCCATCAATGAGTATTATGTTGAATGAATGCATTAAACTTCTTCATTACGCTCATGCAAGTGATGTCTCATTCATTCGTATTGGAACAAGTGGTGGAATTGATGTATTACCTGGCACTGTTGTCGTATCAAATGCAACTCTCAATGGACTCCTTGAAGAAGCTCATACACAATATATCAATGGAAAAATTGTTAAACGTGAAGCCAAACTTAATCTTCAATTAGCTCAAGAATTATACAACAGCGGTGTTTCTTCTGATTTGCCAGTTGTTCAAGGAAAGACTCTTTGCGCTGATGATTTTTATGAAGGTTTGGTTTATTCTTTTTTTTTAAATGCGAAATAATTAAAAGAGCTCATCTTTTGAATACTTTTTATCTAGTTACTCTGAGCAAGCAATAACAAGAAAGCAGTTTTGCTCAATATTCGTACGTAAATACTCTTGTTGCCTGATCAGGGTAACCAGATAAATAGTTTCAATCAAGCAATTCGTTTTTTTAAAAATTTCTTTTCTGACAAATTAACCTTAAAGCAAAATGCCCTAAACACTTAAACTTTTAGGTCAAATGCGATTAGATGGAGCTTTTTGCGAATATGATGTCAATGAAAAAGCAGGATTCATTGCTCGTTTGAAAGATAATGGAGTTCGAAATATTGAAATGGAAGCTACCGGTTTTGCTTCATTTACAAATCGAGCAAATGTCAAAGGTTAGTTTTCTTCTTTGATTCCTACTGTAGATAAGTGAAAACATATTGTATCTTTTAGGTGCTATCATTTGTGTTGCTTTATTAAACCGTCTCAATGGTGATCAGGTTACTCTTGATAAAGAAACTTACATCGATTATGAACTTCGACCATTCAAGCTTGTTTCATCATTTCTTCGGGGTAAAATTGCTCAAATGGCTTAACAATGTTTTTGTTTATGATATGTTAAAGGGACAATAAATGATTTAATAAAAAAATATATAATTTGTTGAAAATCTATCTATATTGTTGGTATTTATTCATTAACAACATTTATTGACACAAATAGATTAAAATGTCACATTGAAAAAGGTTTTACACAATAGAAACAAAAACGAGAGTACTGTAATTTTACAAATCTTGACAAGCTTTTGTGCTTCCACGATATGCAGCAATGCACATTAATTTTTGTCGAATACGATTTTTTGGAGTATTTGATATTTCATTTTCTGTTGTTTCAAGAGAATGAGAAGTTGGGAATGAATTCATTCGTTCTTCAATTACACCACCATTAAAAGGTTCAGCTTTTGTTAAGGGTTGCCAAGTTCGAAGAAAATTAAAATTAAATCGTTTTACATTTTGTGGATAATACACTTGAAAATCTTCAAGGTAATGTGGTCGGGCATCTATAAAACAGTAATTAAATACAGTATATTTAATGGAGAAAAAATAACCTGTGGAAAGTATTAATATAAATGTCAAAATGATTGCTACAGTAGCTGAATATCTGTGTAATGACGGCATTTTTTTAAAAAAAAGAGAGATTTCTAAAAATAATCACCGTATTTTGATGAAAATTTTTTGTTACATAAAAAGAAGTAATGAAAAAACTTTTTAAAAACCGCGAAGGAAAAGCATAATTATTTGTGAAAGAGAAAGAAAAAGGGAACTAAAATAACAACGCAATTTCCGGTAAACAATAATCTTTAAAAAATGAAAAAAAGTCTTATCTATGGATTCTTGTCATGTCATTCCTACAATAATAAATTGGACCAAAAGCGTCAAAAAAAACGTGCCGCTTCTGCGCTTCCACTTCCACGCAAAAAACAATAAACGACAGAATTTTTGACATTTTTGAAGCAAGCGACCGTATATAACAAAATTATCGTTCACATCAATGGCTGCAAATTAATTTTTTAAAAGTCAAATCCTAAAAAGTCATTGATGATCATTTAAAAATTGACAAATGACGTCTCCTAAAAAAAGCTATGTATAAATAGTATTTTTAAAAGTTCAAAAACAATTTTTTTACAATATAAAGTAGTATTATTTTTACCCTTTTGTTTTGAACAAACATTTAATAAAAAAAATAGGAGAAAAAGTGAGAACTTCAGCTCTTTTTTTTTCTTATATATTTTTTAGTTGATGAAAATGAATAAAATAAAGCACCCAAGTGTAAGTTTTAATAATTTATATCCTATCCCTTTATATCCCCCCTTATTTTTTTTTATTCTTCCAACTTTATTTTTTGGAATCTTTTGTTTTTTTAAAGTTTATGATGTCAAGCAAAAAAACTTAAACCACCACCTACGGAAAAATGTTTATAAGCAAACGTAAAATATAAAAAAGGTAAAAATTTATGGAATAAAACTACCTACATACAATGTACAGAATGAATGAAATCATGTTTAAAAATAGCAAACAAAAAAGGTTTTTAAGAGGACATCTGAAAAGAAAAGAAAAAAGTAATTTGAAGAGAATAAAAATTGGCAAGAATAGAATAATTTTAATATATACTTTTGCGCACATCTTTTTTTTATGGGATTTCGGGATTAAGATATTTCCAAGTAACGAAGAAATAAATAGAATAGAATTTGTAATTACATAATTTTTATCCCATTTTTGCAAGAAAATATAGTTTTATGCAAAAAAACCTTTGGTGTTCATTATTTTTGATTGCAGGTGTTTTTTTAGCATTTGAATAATTAGAAAAATGGTGTTCTTTGTAGAATGCATATGTGTGTTTTTTAAATAATTTACAACATAATTTCAATTCTGTGAATTTCACATGCATTTCAACAATATTTTCTTTTGTTTTCCCTTAATACATTTGAAAAACCATTTCTTTTGTTCTTTAAAGACTGCGCGTTATCTTTACACACGTTTTATTCTTTTTTCCCCTTCTCTTTTTTTTGATCAATCTTCGAACCGAATTTGTACGCGGAACGAACCTGCATGAAAAAAGAATAGATAGATGAAAAGGCAATATTATTATTATTATTATGCAGCAGCAGCATCGAAGCTTCGGAGAAAAAGAGACGGGACCTCCAACAGAATACTTCTTTTTTTCTTCTTCTTCTTCTTCAAAAGTAAAAAGAGAAATAAATACTCCCGCAGACAACAACACCTCTCTTTTCTCTATCATCCGAATCATTTGACCAATGACGAAATGGTTGAACGATGGTTACCCGTTTACCCGGCACGTATCATCGCATTTTTTCTATGAAAAAAAGATCATAAAATTTTTATAATCTTTTTTTCATAAATTTAATTTTGGTATATCGTAAATTCAAGTTTTATGTAATCTTTTTCTCATATTTTTTTATTATTAATTTTAATAAAGTTTGAACAAAAAAATGAGACCACTTTTTTTCTAAAATAATAATTAAAAGCATTATTCATTAACACTCAATCATAACATTAAAGTGCAATTTCAAAAATGTATAAAAACCTTTCCTTTCTTTCTTTTTTTTGTTTCAGAGTCCGATTTTTCTTATTTGCTTCTGCTACGATGCGTCCAACACATGTTTATGAATTACGGTGGAGAGAGCATTCATTATCAATCAAATTCTAAAAACCCCGTGCAAAAAGGCGTCCACTGCATTTGAAAAAAAAGGGGGAAAGAAAAAAGAAATTTCCACACTTTTATGAACAAGTTCTCTTTTTTATAAGTTTAAAAAATATCAAATTCTATTGATACCACCATAATCATAAATTAATCTTATTATTATTATTGTTTAAAAGTGCGATAAAAAAGAGTTAAATAAACTAAAACAAAATGTGAAACATAAACTTTTTGGAGAATAAAGGAGAAAAAAAGATGATTATGATGACATTGCTAATTTCCATTTTCATCAAAAAGTAACATTTAAAAATTTGAGGCAATTAAGAATGTCAAAGAAACAATAATAATAACATTCAACAAATCTTTTATGAACCATTGATTATTTTTTTTCTTCGTCGTTATCTACTCTTTTTTCCAATAAAAAATCAGTTATTTGAATCGAATGTCGTCGGAAAGGGGTGCTGGAATCGGGTAAAAATGATATATAAAGGGTGAAGTTTTTTATTTTGAAAAACAAAGTTGTTTATGGTGTAAAATTTTTAAAAAATATAAAAAAACATTTTCAAATTTTCATTTTTAATCTTTTTTTGGTGCGATTATTTTTATGATTTTTGCAATTGGAGCAATTTTTTTGTTCAATTTTATCATACAATTATTTACAATTATTGCTCTCTTTCTCTCTTTTATTTTAATCTTTTTAGACTAATAAAGCTGTATCCGCTTTTACAATAAAAATTACTTACGCTATTATATTTTAAAAAGATTTAGTCTAATAAGTTCTGATGTCACTTATTTTTTTATCCATTTTTGCAAGTCCATTACTAATTAGTAAAACGTAAACCCAATTAAATATTTTTAAAAACTTACAGTAAAAATGAAAAAAGGAACTTGAAATTTTTTAGAGTAAAAAACTTTATCGTGTTGAAAATCTTCCTTTTTTTTGTTTCCGAAATTTTTAAAGGCAATTGATTTTTGAAAAATCATTTTTTAAAATTACCGGGACTGCTGAAAGTTTTTTAAATTTTATGCTTGTTCAAACAATTTTTTTTTTCGTAATGGAATCATTTCATTCTTTTTTGTTGTGCCTTTGAACTTTTTTTAATGAAAAGAATTTTGAGCACAACTACGGTATCATCACACAAAAGTTAAAAAATCACTTTTACACTCCCTTTTTCTTTATTTTTGTTTTTTACAACTTGTTCAATAACAAAAAAAGTCATTCTACGTGGCGTTTTTTATTTGCAGATACTTCCGTTTGACTTTTTTTCCAACCAAATTTCAATAAGATTTACCACGTAAAATGTTTGACAAAAGTACTAAACTCTTCATTGATCACATACCAAAAATTTTTGAAAGTTATCTTAACTTTTGTAACGATTTTTGGGATGAAACAGGAAGCTTAAGGAATCATTTTATTTTATTAATTAAGGAAGTTTAGAGAAAATTATGTTTCAGTGAATTTTTATCACAAGAAAGATAGTAGAAACCATTTTCAAGTTAAAGTTCATTTTTGTTCTTTCCTTTTTCTTCTTCTTTTTAATTTTTGTCTTTTCTTCATGCACATTTTTACAAAAGACAAAAGGGGGGAGAAACTAACTGGCCATAATGTGAGTGCATTTGAGTGCAAAAGCACGCGACTGCACCGACACCCTTTTTTATTTCTAACGGGCGGAGCATTAATGCGCGTTAAAAAATGAAAGAAAAAAAACATAACAATCAAGCTCTCTCGAATATGCATGTCGAGAAAAAAATTCTTTCCTTTTTTTGTCAGAAAGAGAAAAAAATCAAAGGCAGACAGTTGATCAAAGTTATCTCTATTTCTCTTAAAGAAGATGTTGCAGTTGTGAACATTATGATGAAGTTGATTATGATCATGGCAGCAGCAGAAGTAGTTGTAGTAACATCTAACATCAACAAAAAAGGGGCAGTAGTAAGTTTCTACAAAAGCAGTGCAACATTTTTGAGCACATATGTACCATTGTCGCGCACACTTTTTTTTCATTTATTATTATATTCTTCGTTAGTTTCGATATCATTTTTTGGGACAAGAAGAATAAAAATATATATATTGGAAGCCCGATGATAGAAAGGGGGGGGGGAGAGACGCACATCAAAAACATTGCCTTGATTTGATATATTTTGCTTTTGATTCTTCACGTATTCATGTTGAACGAAAAATGATCGGATGATAGGTGACAGTTTAGAAAAAAAAATATGTTTCTCGTTTCCTTTTCTCAATCTCACTATTTTTCTCTCTCTCTCTCGTACTTGAATATGAAATTATATATATTTTTTTGTTTTATATGGTATTATTTACTACTAAAAAAATATTGAAATAGTATTTAAAAAATGCAACGAAATTTCATTTTTAATGTTTTGTTTTTGTGCTTTTTAAAACTCATTTTGAAAAAGTTTTCTCTTTTGATTACGAAAAAAACTTGTCAAAAAAGGCAGTCTAAAAAATCTTTGCGCAGCGGTGTATATTTTTTTCTTTTATCAAATTCTTTTAACAAAAAAAGCTTACTGTTGTTCTATTTTTTATTGCTATATAATAGAATCGGAAAATCTGCTCTTTTATTTGATTGAAATGATAATTCTTCTTTCTTTCTTTTTTTATTACCTTTATAAACCAGGTTGCATTTTTAACCTGTCTATCAACAATTTCCTTCCCTTTTTTTAAAAGCGCTTTTTTCTTCTTTGATTTTTTTTTTGCTGAACTCATTTTAATTCTTTTTCCTCTCATAAAAAACACAATTTTTCTAATTTACATATTTTTTAAAATATTATTTTTTCAAAAAACCGATTGAGACCATTTTTACCAGAAAAAAATTGTTTTTATTTTGTTAATACAAATTTAAGAAGAAAGAGCATTGAATTCACATGAAAAAAATTATAGGGGGAGAAAAAAAACTACGTATCAATAAAAATTCAGTTTTCACGTCGCATCTTTTGACAAGAAACCTGTGTTGGTACGTTGTTGACAAGACCGGTACGTCTGTAGTGCGGTTACACCCGAAGGGAAAAAAAATATATGTAGAAGGAGAAAAAAGTAGGGGGGAAGAAACAATGCAAGCTTTTATTTACTGAGCATTTTTGTCTAACGCTGATTCGAAAATTCTAAAAAAGAGAAAAAAATTTATATTTTTTTAAACCTTGGTCCTATGTTCTGTTACTTTTTGGGTTTTTTCCTTGATCTTTCCTCTTTTGAGTTTTTTCTTCTACTTTTATGTACTTTTTACTTGCTTCTGGTAAAAAAAGGAAATCAGAAGTGAAAAAAAAGAAGAAAAAAGAAAAATTCATCTTCAAAGTCGAAGTCGCTGCGGTCAGAGTGTAATATGTGCACCGGACGTGCTCTGATAGAGTGCGGCGCATTGGGGCATCAAGCTTTTCTGAATGCTCTCATTAGTCGGTATACATTTTCATTACAAATGAAAATCAATTAATTTTGACGTCAAACATTAAGAAGAAGAAGAAAAAGAAGAACGTTTGACAGAAATTTTGGGTGAATAAAAAAAACTATAGCATCCGGCCCTTTTTTCGATGATATATTGGAAGGAGGCATATGATATTTTTTTATTTACGGTTTATACGGTAAAAATAAAAAATATACCATCAAGATAATTAATTGCAAAAAGAAGAAAGTAAATATTTTTTTCGAATGGAAAAGTGCAAATCATTTTTTTCTTTATTGATAAAACATTGTTAAAGATGTATTAAAAGTACTATGCTTTTTGAGTGTTATCATCGTGTTTCGATCAACGTTTTTTAAAGTCTTTGCAAATGTCAGGTTCTACGTTTTAAATGTTTCAACATTTTTCTCTGCGCAAAATTTTTTTCTCCCGCAAAACATTTAAAAAAATTTTCCTATTAAAAAAGGGTTTTTTCCGAAAGATCAATTTTCAGAAAGCCTTACCCCCCCCCCTTTCTTTTCATAATATTTTTGCCTGCAACAAATAGTTGAAATCAAGTAACTTTTTTGATTGTTTTTCTTTCTTCCCCCTTTTTTTGCTTTTTAAAGCAACTTGCGATTTTTATCCGTGTTTAAAAAAAGGCGCGACAATGATAGTAACTTTTTTATTTTATTCATCATCGTTAAAAAGAGAGATAGAAAAAAGGGAAGAGAAAAAACTCATTTTTATAATATCGAAAAAAATTTTGGTCTTTTAATTTAATGAATTAATGCGCATCGTATTTTTTTCATTTTAAACACTTTATTTTAATAATGATATAACGGAAAATTTTGTGTGACAAATCCTTAAAAGTGGTAAATTTTGGTAGGATTTATGACGTCGGCAATAATCTATCTGGTAGCCGGCCCGTTTCTTTTATTCTTTTGCTCTTTTTATTTTTGCTTACTTCTTTTTAAAAAAAATTTGACCATTGGGCAGTGCCTTAAATTTTTGTTTTTACGTCATATTATCTCTCTTTGTCTTTTTTTACATATATCCATTTATTCAAATTCAATGTAAGCTCTTAAATAAACATATCTTTCAATTTATTTTTTTTTGAATACAGAAGAAATTATTTTTTTAAAGAATATTTTTTTCTCTCTAAAAATAGTTGAAAGAAAAGATCATGTCGAAGGCAAAACTGATAAACTTTTGTCAATGATTTTTCTCAATTTTTCATTTGCAAAGCGGTAAATTATTGAGCTTGCTTTGATAATGAGAACACGAATCTGCTTTTGTCTTTTACGCATTTAAACTTTTATCGTTATGCTATTTTCGGTCGAACTTTGGTCAGTGACAAAGTGGCAAATATTACTGCATGACAATAGAAATATTCGAGAGAAAAAAGGGAGAGAGAGAGGGAGAGTGAAATTGTTATCAATAGTTATCTCTAATCTTTCAAACAGTTAAAAGCATAATTTGCGTCAGAGTTGAACGATAATCTATTAAAAGTTGTTGCAAAAAAAATAAAAACATAAAATATCTAAACAAAGGTGAAGCCCTTACCTTATCTTTCACATTAAATAAGTATCTTATCCCTTTCATTTGTAATATAGAAAATGGCTTCCGCGCTATCGTGTACTTACTTTTCGTGTATGTTTTTTTTAAACTAATTATAAATTTTTTAAATTTATATCATGTATATTTTTGTTTTTTTCAAACTAAATTTTAATATTATTTTTAGGCATTTTTGCCAATAAAATCTATCAAAGTGTATTGCATCTGATATTTGCGTGTGTTTCTCGGGAACGAGAATTAGGGCCTTTGCGCTCACACACACCGTAAAAAAAGAAGAAATTATCGAACTTGAAAACTGCAGGAAAAAAACGAATATTTCTGTATAATATTTTTTTTCTTGTTATACCTTTAAAGATAAAAGACGAAAAGATCATTGAAACAAAAATGAGGTAAGTTTTTGTTTGTCATTTTAGTTAAAAGTTTATGATAGCTTTAAAAGATTGTAAACCCCGCCCATTTCTTTTTATTGGCTAAAAGAAAGTTTCTTTTTTTTTGTTGAAGTCTGTAAAAACACAGAAAGCTTTTCCTCCCTTAAAAGGAAAAAATGCCAATGATAAGCTTTTTTAGAGACTATTAATAGACAAAAACAAAAATGTTAAGTTAAGAAAAATTAAAGTTTATTGACAAAAGAGCAATTTTTGCAAGCTTCTTCATTCTTTTATTTTTAACTTTTTTTATAACTGTCTTCTTTCTTTTTTTTAAAAAAAAATTATTTTTTTCTGTCTACTTGCTATCATTTGTCACTCATATTATTCGAGTTATACTTAATTGCGACACTTAAGCTTTATTACGTTTTGCTTTTGATTTTTTGCGGTTTTTTTTGAAGAAAAAAATATGTAACAAATGACGACAAAAAGTAACTAACTAAAACACAGAAGAATGTTTCCAATGTGATTTCTTAAAGCTCATGTCAAATTTTACCCTTGTTTTAGTTTAAAATTTTTTTTAAGTTTTGCTAATTTTTCTTACTTTTTTTCTTGTAGCAATCTTTTTTGAAACAAACAAAAAAATCTTTTCAAAAACTTCCTGGTACTTTTTTTTGCTTATTTAAAACTTTCCATCAAATTCTTTTTTTTCTGTTCCAAGTCTGAAAAAATGCCTCATAATCAACGACAACTGTGCTCGGGGTCTAAAATTAATTTGAGTTTGAAAAAAAGTGATTTTTTTAAAAAATGGTAAACAAGCATGTTTTTGTTCTATTATTTATAATATATACATATATAAATATATTTTATATCCCCACCTATTAATTTCAAAGTTCATGAGCCTCTTTTTTATTTGACACCAAATTATTTCTTTATGATAATTTCGTAAGCGTCAACAAACTATGAAAAGCAACAACAGAAAACCAAACTTGATGTGTTGCGCTATAAAAGTTTAAAAACTCAAAAATTACTTTTTAAGCAACCACCAAATTTTTCGTTCAAAAAAAGGATATTACTTTTTGATGCTTTTAGGAGAAAAAAAAGAAAGAAAAAATACAATCAAATTTATGCAATTTTTTCTCAATGATCTTTGTTTTGATAAAAGAAAATATTTTTTTGCATCAATTCTTTAGACATAGGTTGTTTTTCATGTCTTTAAGCCTATCAATCAAGTCTAAAAAAATCCAAGTTCCTTAATCTTGTTTAAAAGTTTGTCTATGGGAACTCCCGCAAGCGTTTGCTGTTCTTGCATCTTCTTCTTCTTCTTTTTTGTTTTATCTATCGATGTCTCTATGTAATCACTAGATTATTTTTCATGCTAAGGTATGTATTTTGAGGCAAAAACACAGAAGTAAGCTTTAAAAAATTGTCTCAAAGATATATGTCGCAAAACTTTTGTCGTTTTGCTATATATTTTTTGCATGTTTTTCTTCTTCTTTAAAGTGAGGTTTAAAAAAGCAAAAGTGTGTACCTTTTTTTCAAAAAAAAGCCGGAAGAGAAAAATAGGATAGATCGCCGTCTGACAAGTTATCACACAAAAAGACAAAAACAATTTTCTTAATGAAAGGAATTTCTTTTGGGTTAAAAGCTTCTGAAATATAAAAACATAAATGCTTTTTTGCAGTTATTTTTTTTTTCTTCAAAAATAATTTTGGCCAACTTTTTTACTTATTTTTTATAGCCCCCTTATATCTGTCGCTTTCTGAAAAAATATAAAAAAAATATTTTTAAAAGACTGACTAATACGGTAATGGTAACAAAAATTTAATTCATAGCTTTGGTAATGCATTATTTAAATATTAAGAAAGAACAAAAGCGAAAGTGAGAGAAAGTAAGAAAGTCAGTAAGAGCAATACAGTTTTACGTACTTTTGCTCTTCGAATATTCTCTTTTTAAATATGGTAGCACCGTGTTTTTTTATCTTAAAAGAACATGCACCTGTTTGAAAGCAAGTAAGAAAAAAAATAAGAGAGGATAGAATTTGCTCGCAGCCGTAGCCAAATTAGTTTAACAGAGAGATGCTTTTAAGGGCGTCATTTTCTTCTTCTTCTTCCCCTCTCTTAGCCTTATGAAATTATGCTTTTACAAAACCGCTTCTTTATGTTACTTGAAACTTCAGCTATTTCGAAATCAAAATAAAGCAACTTTTAAAATATTTTTAAAAAACGTTTTCTGCAGTAATATTTTACCTAACATAATATGGAAATGTTTTAAGTTGTTTTTTTTGTGTTATCTTATTTCTTTATGGCAAATGTAAACCAGATAATTTTAATAAGTTTTTAACATTTAAAAAATGATTGCAAATGTTGAAAGAAACATTCAAAAAGAGTAAAAATTGTTTATTAATATTATTCCGTCGTTTCAAAGATTTGTTTGTATTTTGGTTACATCTTGTTAGCCTGCCACCATTCATTCAGTTAGTTTATCAAGCTTTTTTTTCTTTCTTCTTCCTCATTTTTTGTAAGTTTCTAAAAGTTCACGTTGTCATTCCACTTCAAAAAGAATAATAATAAAAAAGAAATGTTAAGTACTGTGTCTTTTTAAAAAATAACAAAGAGAAGAAGAAAGTGAGCGCGCGTACTTATTTTGTACTCTTTGTAACACTCCAATCCATTCTTTACAAAAAATTCAATTTCTTTGTTAAAAAAAGAGTTTGCAATACCACACATTGATCAAGACACAATTTTCAATTTTTTCAAAAAATGATATAAATTTTTTTGTAATGGATTGAATTTTGCTTTTTTTAAAGTCAGAAATTGCAAACATTGTGCTTTGTGAGTTAAATAAACAGCATTCACTTTTTTGATCTCAAAAGGTTCAATCTTTTTTGAAATTTAAAATCATTAAATTTTTAAAAAAATAAAAAGTCTTTTAAAACATCAAAATTGTTGTAAAAGATTCTTTCGAAAGGTAGTTTTTAACACACTAATAACAACTGTTAAAATCAAAACTATTAAACAGAGTTTATAAAAAAGTTTTATAAAAGTTTTTTAAATTTTTTAAAAGTTGTTAAATATTTTTAAAGAAGCAAATGTATTTTTAGAAATTTAAAAATACGGGGGTTTTACAACAAAAACTATTTGTTTCTAAACAAAGATATGTGCTCTGTTTTTAGAATTCTTTAATTTTAAATCGATGCACTTAGTTACTGACAAAAAGTACACCAAAAAGGCGTTGTTCAAAACACACACAAAAAAAGTTGATGTTTGAGAATTTTTAAAAATCGCAAAAGTCTGTGTTGCTCAGACATAAAAAGCTCGTCATTGCTTTTTCGCTCTTTTGCTCTTTTTCGAATTACAATAACAAACTTCAAAAAACTTAATTACTTATTAAAAAATTTTGAGTACTCATATTTTAAGAAGTAATATATTATTTTTTTAATTCTTCGTTAGATCTTTCTTACACTTTTTCATTTTACATTTTGGGGTACGGTAACCAGACATTATTTCTTCTTCCTCTTCTTCTTCAAAAAATATATCCGGAAATCTTAAAAGCTATATTTTGATAAAAAAATAATAGAAAAAATTCTTTTATTTTAGAATCTTAAATAATCTTCTTCTTCATATTCCTTTTTTCATATATATTTTCTGTTTTTCTCAAAAAAAGAAGAATCTTCTTTCATTTTTCTAAAGAAATGATTACGGTATCAGTTTGTCATCTTCTGTTTATTATTACTTTTCTTGACGTTAGCTTTTCCTCTTTATTACAATGAATTTGAATGATCCTATTTTATTGATCATCATGATTATTCATGTATATTCAGAAGACACTTCCCGGTTAAAAAATAATAAAAAAACGCCTCTTTAATATTTTACAGCCTCCAAAATATTGAAATATATTTTAAAAGCATTGATTTTGCTATCTTGTAAGGTTATTTCTATGTTTTTTCAGTGAGCAAAAGAGATGAACGAAAGCGCTATAGTTCATTTTTTTAGAAAGTAAAAACAATTATGGTAATAAAATTATTTGAGTAAATTTTTGAACTTGAAATTTACTGTCAAAATTTGGAGCTCAAAAAACATTTGCCTTTGATGTAGCTAAGTTTCTTTTTCGTAACCTTTGTTGATCTTCAAAAGCTTTGAAGAATGATGGGTGGATGAGATGGATTGAGTGAGACGTAAAAAAACATTAAAAACGATTTGCGTCAACAAAAGTAAAAGATCCGAGTGCAATTGTTTTTGTCTATGTATCGTTTGTTGCCCCGATGAGGATGTTCTTTGCTAATTGCTGTTTTTTTTCTTGTTGTTTTCAATAAAGCTTAGATTTATTACTCATAAAAAATGTAGTTCTTTTTTTTTATTCGGAGGTGAAACAATTTTTGTTTATCTTAACTATAACACAAATTCCTGAACTTGAACACTTAAAAAAATTGGCTGCAATGGTATTGTCATTTTTTGCACGTTTTTACTTGAGCAATTTTTAGAAGTTTTACAACTTTACAAAAGAAACATTTTTAGCTTTTCTATTCTTCTCTGGGGGGTTTTTTAAAGCTTTTTTGTTTGGTTTTCCTCCCTATCTACGTCAAAAAATTCTGTAATCTTGTGATTTTTTAAAAATTTTAAAAACAATTTTTTCTTCTTCTAAATAAGCAACACTTGAATTTTGCGCGCGATTTTTATTTTTGCAGGCAATGAATTTTGGGCAAATAGCTTCACTTCATACGGTAGCTATAAAAATGCTATAAATAATTTAAAAATTGTGTAATACAAAACCAATAAAAATTTTTAAGCATTTTTTTAAATAATGAAACGCAAAGCTTAGGTGGCATACAAATTTTTTTGTTGACGTTCGTTTTTTTAAATTGTCTTTGAAAAGCTAAAATGCCAAAGCCGTTCTTATTTTTTTCAGCATCAGCGTTTTAAACGTTAGCGTGTTAAGGATTTTACCTATTTTTGGGAAAACTTTTTTGATACCTGCGATGATGATGATGTAAGCATTTTATCGTATTGCTTCTTATTTTGGCATCTGAAATCATTTTAATTTGCGTGTTACTTGCACAGAAAATTGGGTTTTTGCATGTTCTTTTATTATTAAATGTCAGAAATGCGTTTTTTTCGATAGCAAAAAGGTTAGAATTGGCGCAGATTCCGTGTTAAACAACTTAAAACTTTTGAGTATTTAATCTTCACCAAAAACTTTATGAAAATTTAAAAATTTAAAAAACCTACTGTGTTTTTTAGCGACCTCGTACTTACGTCTTCTGATCTTCCTTCAGTAATTCCTGTTGAATTACCAGCTGGAACTCAAATTGTTGTTGAAGCGCAAGTTTTGACATCAGACGTTGATCGAACAATTGCTGAAGTTCAAGCCCGTGATCGACATCAACAATCAATGACTAACGCCGCGAATCTTCCACCACCATCAATGATTGGAGGAATGTCTGGTAATGGTGGAATGCTTGAAAGATCCCAACCAATGAGAACATTATTCTGTCGAAAATGTGAAGGACATGGACAGCAAGTTGTCCTCAAAGGTCATGCCTCTTCATGTCCATTCAACAATTGCTCGTGCAAAACTGTAAGTTATTTTTTTGTTTTAATATTGTAATGTAATAAATAAATTAAATAAATTTAAGTGCGCAAATGTAATGTCAATGCGTGCAAATGCAATAATTCGACGATATCGTACTCGAACAACTGAATGTGGACTTGTCTTAAAGCCAGTTCACTTTAAAAATGGAAATACACGCTTACGGGTTTTCCCAAAATTTATTAGCGGTACGAATTTATCTTTTTCGGAAACTAACAAATGATAATTAAAGTTTCAGAAGAAGAGTGTTTGCCAATTCCAACTGACAAAGCTGCACAACAAGCTGCAGCTTTACTTGCCGCTGCCCAAGGCAAAAGTGCATCAATTACTCCACCATCTGGTGACATTCCATCACCGAAAAATTCAATTATTGGAAATTTGTTCAATAATAATGGAATAGATGTTCCAACACAAAATTTTAATAGTTCTCAAAGAATGATGTCTGAAGATGTTACACCATTGTGCAAAACAAACAGCATGAGAAATTTAACAAAGCGTCCTGGAATGGTTGAAGAAGATTGCAATTCTCCACCAAAACGAGCTCATTCTCATTCACCTGTTATGATGGATACCAGTCTTCCACCATCATCATCTTCAAACAATCTTCAAAGCTATAATAATCAAAATGGAGATCTTGGTGCAAATCTTTCCCTGTTAACTGCTGATTCTCGAACTACCTCTACCCAAAGTTTACCCTTTGCTTCCCTCTCTTTTGCACCGCCTCCAACAACTGTGGTAACAACTTCTCCAATAATGACTCCATCAATGGCATCTAATTCATCAATGCTTGATTTGCTTTTAAAGCAACAACAAAATCCAAATACGGATTTAATTGCACTTCTCACACAAAATAATCTTTTACCAACACCGAATTCACAAACGGGTCAAAATTACGGTAATAATATGTTTATGCAAATGCAGGTAAGATTAATTAAATTACACCAAACAACAACAATGTAACATTTCATATGTTTTTAGCAACCACAACCTCAACAACAGCAACAACAAACCCCAACAACCCAATCAAATATGCAAATTAATGATACAGTAACATTATTTTCGCTTTTACAAACTCAACAACATGCTTTCAATTTACAAAATGGTCTTCTACCAACAACAAATCCACCGATCTCAAATTATTCAAATGTTTCACCAATATATGCTGGACAACTTGGTTCCCAACAATCCTCCGCTTTTACCTTTCCATCAAATGTTGGAACAGTTCGTCGCAATTCAAGTGATACCGAAAATCAACTCATGACGTCATCCGAAAATATCTTTAATGGTAAATTTTTGTTGCATCTAAAACAAAATAAATTTGAATAATAATTTTTTAGATGTAAATAAAAAAGCCGAAAGATTTACCGATTTTCTGATGCTATCCCCAGAAGGCCGAGCAAGATTAAGTGAAACAAAATTTCAAAGATTTTTGAAAACTGTTCGAGAATTAGAAAAGCAAATGTTACATGACGATGATGAAGAAACCCATACCCCACAAGCTTATTATTAACTTTTTTTCATTGAAATTTAATTTTTTATCTATTAATTTGATTATTAAGATTTTAACCTTAATTTAAATTATTATTATTTGTTAATTTACAAAAGAATTGTTTAATCCTCTAATTAAGGTTACATATAATTAGCTTCAAAAACGATAAGAATTTTGAAAGGGCACTGCTGCTCTCTGTTTTAAAACTACTACCATTTTCATATTTTTCCTTAAAAAAAGAATATTTCCATTTCGCAATTTTTATTGCGGCAAATTATTATGATCTCACTTTTTTTCATCCTTTTTTTATTATGACTGTCTAAAATTTTAATAACATATACATTGTTATAAAATTTAGTATTGCCTTTTACTATTATTATTGTCATCATAAAAATTAGCATAAATACTTTTTTTTCTAACTTTCTTTTTTTCATTCATTCTATTGAAATTTTGGGATACGTGTTTTTTGTAAAATTTTTTTATAATTTTCTTTTTGTGAATGTGATGTAAAAAATAAAAAGCACTTGAAAACCATCATCATTTGAATTATAATTATTTTTGCATCAGCAACAGCATTAACAAACGAACAATACATGTGATAAATCTCGGAGGTGTTTTTGCTTTTGATTTCTCTCAAAAAAAGAAAGAAGGCATTCTCTTTTTTTAATAGAAAAAGAAACTTGTGCAAATTCAAATTTTTGGTCATTGTTTATGGCAATTCTTCTCATCCAAATATACCTTAAAGATACAATGGCAAATGAGAGGTCATCTTTAGGCCAATTTCTTTTCCCCCCAAGGTGACATTAAGTACAGCCCTTCGCAGACAAATGAAAAATCAAGCAAAAAGTCCATATAAAAGCAATGCAAATAAACCAAATTTTTTATTGTATTTGGCAAATCTTCGACTGGATTGTTTGTTTTTTTATCTTGTTTTCTTGGACATTATTATTCGCAAAAGAAAATGAGCTGCTTGCAAATGTTACTTTTGTGCACTGTAGTTCCATTGAATCATTGCACGAGTCAACATTTGTAAGAAACTTTTTCTACTTATGATATCTGTATACACCTGCCTCTTGGTTCTGACGAACATTATCTTGTTTGCAAGAGTTTAATAATATTTCTTGCACGAGTTAATGTTTGTAACGAGCCATCTTATTTTATTTATTTTGCTTTAATTTAGTGTCCAAGATTTTTCAAGGTAACGTCTCTGTGCCAAAACAGTTTGAAAATCTTTTGCACGAGTCTTTAACTTGGAAAAATTTGGTTACTGTCATCAAAAAAGGCTTTAAAACTTTTAGGAACAAAGCTTGATGCAAGATTACAATAAAATTTCTTGCACGAGTTTTTGTTTCTAATAGCTTAAAAGTAATATAATTTTTTATTAATAGTAACGAAAATAATAATAGAATTCAAATGACGATGAAAAGAAAGATCGTAAGTTTTTTTAGTTTTCAATTTATTGCCTCTTTATTTAAATAAAAATTCGTATTTTGTGAGCCTAAACATAAAATGAGAAAACAGCGTTTTTTCGCAATAAAATGTAACATAAATTTTGGTCTTCATAAATTATGGAACGCTTGTCTAACAAAAATATTAACAATGTAAGTTAAAAATTAATAACCAATCTGCACTGAAAAAAGTAAAGTTTGTTGTCTCTTTTTGCAGTTAATTTAAAAACAATAATTAGAGGATTGATGTTTTTTCTACTTTGTTTGGATTTGCAAAAAGAGACAGTTTTTTTATAGAAAAGTTGCGAGAAATAGAAATAACGCCACTATCAGTTCTTTGTTTCGTACAAAATCCTTTTTCGGTATGGATGTATAAAAATTTATGCCATTATAAAATATATTGTTATTTCTTAATCAGAAAATATGTGTCAGTTTATTCCTTTACTAATATCAAACTACAGTCAATACTTGAGTTTAATTCAGATTTTTTATGGATTTCTGCTGTTTTATATTTAGTCATTTTAATGGTTATACTAGTGTATAACCATTAAAATGATATTAGGGATCATTTTGAGGCATTACGGGGTTGTGCTGTGCCAAAAACCTAAAATCTGCAAAAATGACGTTTTCCATGATGTTTGTGGTAACTGATAGTGATTTATCAAATGAGTGGCAAAAAATAGCAATCTAATTGTAAAACACCACCCTAAACTAAACTTAAACATGACAGTCATTTTAAAACCAAAGTAAAAAAAATCATCAATACCTTCAACATCATGAAAATGCTATAACTCTATTATTTGGTCAAATATAAACCAGAAAAATTAGAAATTTTTACTAGTAAGAAGAAAATATTTTGAATTGACCGCGTAAATTACTATTGGTCAATTGACCGGGAAAATTACTATTGGTCAATTGACCGGGAAAATTACTGTTGGTCAATTGACCGCGGTCAATTGACTGCACAACACTGCTAAAATTTCGTTTTCGATTTCTTTGAGGGTCATAGACGCCGAAAACAAAAAATTTTATTTCTCTAATAGTTAGCCTTTATAACAAGACACATTTTAAGAAGAAAAAATTTTCTAGTTAGGAACTCCTTGACGGCTTTCTGAAGGTTAGAAATTTTCCGACTTCTGAATTCGAGGCTTCCGGCACTAAAGAAAAAAATTCCGAGACATAAAATGTAGCCCTAATCGAGGGCTACATTTTATATAGAAGGCCGCTGCCACTTTATCCGGTGAAAGTGGCAGCGGCCTTCTTTTAAAATCCGATAAATATGATTATGTTTTGAATCATAAATATGACTATTTTGATGAAAATGAAGAATATCAAATTGAAATGCAAGTATCTGGAGCGAAATTGATCAAGTTCCAAAAATTTGTAATCCAATGGATTTGTGTGAACGGTTAAAACAAACGTCTGATGAAGATTTTAATATTCTTGTTGGTGGGATGAAACAAATTATTGCAAATAATTTAAAAAATTTGAGACTGAAGTTTTTTTTTTGTACTGTGTTATATTATAAATAAAAGGTTTCGTATTAACCAAAAACAAAAAATAGCAAATGTAAACTGAAAAAAACTTCTTACTAGAGAGGTTTTCAGAAAATGCTGAAATTGGGGTTCCATATTTTGTCTCTCGATAGTTAGAGAAAATTTATTTCCGAATAGCAAGCGATGAGAATCTCAAAATTCATTTTTTCATCAAATTTTGGTATTATTTTGATTTCTCATTTATGAAACTGTACTGTAGACATAACTTGGATCATGGGACAAAATAAAAATGCGTTCCGTTTTATCTAAAAATGATCATCGCCTACTACTTCAAGCACTCCACAATATTATTGACTTCAGCTAAATTTCGGGAGGAAATAATTGATAAAGATCTGGCTGGAAACTTTCATAAACATTTATTTTCAGAAAATAAAACAGTGAAATTTTTTGTTAAATTTTATACACTGAGAGTAAAAATTTAAAAATTACAAAATGTTATGGTAAGTATCATTATCGTTATAACAATAAAAACCATTTAACATTCAAAAATTAATAAAAAATTTTGTTTCTTACAAAGGGTTTACAAACTTGTACAAAGAAACTGACACCTGACAACGGTCTATTGGAAACTCCGAGTGGGTATCGAACCCACACGGTATGGAACAAGAGCCGAAGCATCTTACCACTGCTCCACCGTGTCATTTTCGACGCCGGTGAAAAATGTTTATCAGCCGATGCAAAGGAGCAAAGGAATGAAGACTCAAATCTTCTGTGCAAAAATTTCTATTTGTTTATGCAAATATATTCGGTAAATAATTAATTGAAAAATGTTAAGCAATAAGATTATTAATTATTGTAACCATTAAAACAGCTATTAAGCAATCACAAAAATTGTATTTTTTGATTCAATTACAAAAATTGTTTTGAATTATAAAAAATAGTTAGCATTTTCTTCTTTTAGTCGCATTTTTTCCATTTTTATTAATCATATCCAAAAATTGTTTATCAGATATTACATGATAAAAAAAAGAGTAGTTTTTAATGAGCACGGATCGAAAAAATTCTTTTGCAAGTAATATTAAATTGTTAGGAAAAGTGTGCTTTGTAAAAAATGAAAAAAAAAAGTTTTTTACCATGTTGCTGTAATTGGGCATGTAAAAGGTAAATTATTTATAACTTTTAAAACAACTGTTAATACAGCCCCGAAATTTGTATTATCGTTAACATGAAATTCACATACAACAATATTATTAACAAATTAATTGATCAAATATGTTTTAAATAATGTTCACATTTAAATTTAAAAAATTGAAAATAGTAGTTTCATTCATTTTTTATCGCTAGCTTTGAAATGCCTTAATTATTACAAAAAACTTTATATGCAAAAATAAACAAAACAAAACAACTTTCATAAGCTGCCATTATTGTTATTTTCCAAAACAATGAACTTTTTTGTTAAATTTTATACAGCGAGAGTAAAAATTTAAAAAATTACAAAATGTTATGGTAAGTATCATTATCGATAATAAAAATAAAAACCATTTAATATTTAAAAATTAATAAAAAATTTTGGTTTCTTAACGAATTACAAAGGTGTACAAACTGTTACAAAGGTATACAAATGATTTACAAAGTGACAACGGGGGGTATCGAACCCACACGGTGTGGACAAGAGCCAACGGCTCTGACCACTACTCCACCGTGTCATTTTCGACGGCGTTGAAAAATGTTTATGAGCCGATGCACAGGAAAGAATGAAGACTCAAATTTGTATTTTCTTATGCAAATACAAATATTCGGTAAATATACAATTGAAAAATGTTAAACAATAAAATTAATAAGTTTTGTAAATATTAAAAGCACTATTAATAAAAAAAATAGTGCTTTTAAGTTATCGCTTAAATGAAATTCAAGTTTAAAAAAAATATTAACAGATATTTTTAAGTAATTAATCAAACATTTTCTGAACAGTTTACTTTGAAATTTAAAAAAATGCAAATTTCATTTAAATTATAATTATCGCTGAAGATGATGTGATAATGGCCCATCCCGTAAAAACAAAATTTTTATCATAATAATTTATTGGTGTAAAATAAATCTTTGTTTCATACCAGTAACAAAAACAATAAATTAAAATTCATAAATATAAAGTTAGCATTCTATGCAGTTAAGTGACAACAATATGCACGGGATTATTTTTAAGATTTAAAAGTGTTTGATATGAATTCAATGTAATCATAACAGCCAATTGAACATCACCACTATTTTTGCAACATGGTACCATTTGAACAACACTAGGATATATTTCAACAAGTTTATCATAGAGTGATTCAATAACATTTTCTGGTTGAGTTGTTAATCCTTCAATGAGAGCAGAGATTGCACGCAACACAGAAATTACTTCAAAGACACGTTGAGATAAAAGTGGAATACGACCATTGTTTTGTTCATCACGAGCATAACCATTAATGACCTGTAAAAATGCAGTATTATTACAATTTTTTTATTAAAAAGTTTAAGAATTTCACTTGTTTACATCGAACCAACAAAGATGATATTGCATGAGCACCAAGAGATTGTGGAAGTTTGCCATTTTTCTTGTTATCAACGATCTCCAAAATTTCACCAGGAACTTGTGTTTGTGACAAGGAGAGCAAGGCATCAAAGCTGACTTTGCATAAATCAGTTCGCTGTTCACACAAGTCTGAAGCTAAACGTAATAACATAAAAAATTAACCCATGAACCCAGTGCAAAGCGGTGTTAAGAAGTTAGCAAAACCACAAACAATTAAGCTAAAGTAAAATATATTTTTAAAGAAATGTCTAACCTAATGTATCATTGGGATCAAGAGTAATGATTGAAGCTTTGTTAAGAATTTCAATAACTCGCTGCATAAATTCCCATGGAAGAACTGCAGCATGTGGTAAAATTTCAATTCGAATAAGTTCAATAAATTGACAATCAACAAATTCAAAACGCTTTCTTTCATCAGCATTTAAGGGCTTTTTGTTTCGATTTTTACAAAACAAAAATTTGTCAATTACGGTAATAAATGGAAGCCAAAATGATTTAAATTTATCCAAATTTTCACGAGCAATTGGAATACCAATACGAGAAACTGCCATAAATGCTGTAGCAGCAGTCATCCAAATGGAAGAAGTCGGACAATTATACCGTATAACAAGAGGATCAGAAATTCCCTAAAAAAATTACTATGGAAACAATAGTATAATAATATCTTCTTACTCGAACAATACTAGTCAAAACTTCTCCATCAATTACTTCTTCCAAGGAACAAACTTTTGCATAAAATTCAATAACAAATTTCAAACAAAGTTCAGCAAAAGGTACAAGAGATACAGCTTGCATGGGTGATGGAATATCTTTCTTTACCATAACAAAATCAGTTTGAGGAGATCGTAATGAAAACTTTGTAAAATCTAATAATAAATGAAAAAGATCAGGAAGTGAATCGGAATGATTTGTTTCTTTATGACTCATTTCTTTTGCAAGAATTCTGATACATTCAAATAAAGCTTCATGTGTAGGACTTAATTCAGGATTTGCGGTTGTTAAAGTAAATGGAGTTTGATCAGAAGATCGAGGAGCTGAAGCAATCTTTCGAAAGATTAAAAGAAGTTCATTGTATCGAAGATCGTCAACATCAATAACATCTCGAACTCTTGCAAATAAAGATGGAAATATTCGAAGATATGTTGTCCAATGGAAAGGACTTGGAATAAATCGACAAGCCGTTGATTCTTCTGTTCCAAAAATTTTTGCAGTTGTTAAAGTTTTACCAATTTTTACCCATGACTAAAAAGTATCTTTTGATATTACCTTAACAAAATTTAAAATGATTCACCTTCCATGAAACGAGCCAATAAGCATCAGGTAATGAAGGAGCAAATTCTATCATTCGAAAATATCCAGATACGGTATTTGCATTTTCATATTCACGTTCAGATTGAGTTATATCTGAAACTTCTTGAGTTGCACTAAGTGAAGCTTGCGTATCATCCGAACATGTTTGGGTTCGATCAGATCCATCTTTTTTAGCTTTTCGAACAACTTTTGGCGAAGATTTTTGTTCAATTTTACCAAAGTGAAATTCAAAAAAATCTTTTATGGCAGCAAGAGACATTTCAGGATTATTTAACATTGCGGTGTATTCAATATATTGTATCATACGAGACCAATTTTCAAAGAAATTTTCTGAAAATGTTTCATTGAATACGTGTTGATATAAAAAAATCAAAAACCTTCAGATTTTAAGACAAATCTTTGAGCATTAAAAATTCTAACAACTCCAAAAAGAGTTCGAACAGTTGTTTCAGCCCATTGCTTTGCAGGAGTATCTCGAGAATGATGAACTAGGAATTTTTGATTTCCAGATGTTGAATCATCACTTCGTTCATGTGAAGCATTTTTAGTAAAAACACGAACTTTTTCCAACAATGAAAATAAAATCTAAAACAAATACATTTACTGTAAAAGATGATTTTTTATTAAAAACTTACATCAGAAAGCATAATTTGCCATGAATGAGATGTAAGATCATCTGAATGAGAAGCAACAGTTTGAAGCAAGGTATCACATGCACTTTTTCGTACAGCTGGTCTTGTATCAACACAAAGTTCACCAAGACATTCAAAAAGTACAAGCCATATTTGTTGAGTCTTTGCTTCACCATGATGCTTGCATCGAATACGAATTTGATCAGAAACATGCCATAAAAGACCAATTGCAGATAAAGATATATTGATGGATTTCGTTTGTTTACTGAATGTTGCAATTGTATTTAAATACATTTTTAAACATTTGAAGGGAAGAACTTCTAAAAATTCTTTTCCAGTTTGGCTTACACCATTATATGCATATTCAATAAGACTTTCAGTGCTTCTAAAAATTTAAACATATTATCTAAAAATAATTCAACAAAAAAAACGATTACTGTTCGTCTTGACCAATTTGATATGTAATATCAATAAGAATTTCCCATACTTCACTAGATAATGTATTACTTGCAACTTCCAAAATATTTAAAACACAATCAAGTTGTCTTTGTTTAACATCCAAAAAGGATACTTCATTTAATTTTGACATTGGTGTCATTATAAGGATTTGCTGCTTCTAAATTAAGGATGTTATTTTAATATAAAGAAATAAAAGATATACTGTATCGTTATCTTTTGAAGCAATGTGTTGTCGCATTGCAGACATTACAAGTTGTGTCAAAGCAACAGAACCCCATTCACGAAGTTGTGTGTGAGAATGTCCACAAACTTCAACAAGATGTGCAGTAATAGGTCGCCAAAAAACATCCAATCGATAAAGATTAACAATTGCAGTTTGAAGAAGTTTTGCAATAGCAAAAAATGAAATTTCACGTGAACTTTTTTGAGCAACTTTCATTTGATTTGATGATAATTCACATAATGAAGCAATGACATGATGAAGGCCAACATCATCAAATTTGTTTGAATGTTCAACCAATTTATTGAGCATAATATTCTAAAAAAAGATAACGATGAAAAAAATGCACGTAAGAATTACAGTATTACAAAAGATGGTAGTTCGCCCACTACTGCTGTAGTTAATACAGTTGAAGGTAAGCTATTAATATTTGTCAAGCCACCAGCTTCAGAACCAGATGCATCAGTTCGAAAGTCACCATTTGGTAATGGTTTTATTCCAACAATCCATGTAAAATGTTGCAAAGTTGCTAAAATCATATCCCAAGTTGAAGTTAAATATTCACCATTGGCATCAGCAGATAAAACCAAAGTCCGAGCAACTTTCATATTTTTTGCAGTAAGCTGAAAATGCATCTTAATTACATAATCTATATTAGAAAAAACGAAAACATACAGAAAAATTTTCATTTTGAGCAGCAGCACTTGATGATACAAAAGTAGGACAAATTGTTCCAACTGCAATTACTTGATCCAATTTTGCTCCAACCATTTCAATATTATCAACAGTATGAAGATGGTCCTTTAAAAAGAGCACATCTCCAACTGCATGTGTTTGGCCAGCATTTGAAGCAATTGTAGGATTTGTATTAATAAATCGATCATAATACCCATTTGGCAAAGAATAACGACATAATCCACGAAGAGAAGCATCTTTAATTTCAGGATTATTACTTTTACAAGCAAGAATAACAATTGTTGACAAACAATTTAACAAGGATTCTGTAACAGAATCTTCAACACTAAAACAAAAATATTGAATATCAAAAGAATAAAAAAAATTATAATACCTTGAAACTAAAAGCTGCACTAAACCATGAAGAAGACTATTAGCAGCACATTGAAAGATTTCGGTGGAAACTTTTTGATGAAGTTCAATTTCATTTTGTGCAGTAATAGGTTGCTTTGTAGGTGAATTAATCTCTTCAACAACTGCATAAATACTGTGTGTAACATCAATTAAACACGCATATGCAAGAGAAATACAATATCCAAGTGGAATTACACCAGCTTCATGCTTTTCCAACCAATCAAGTAAAATCCACCGTTTTGCAGAAACATTTTCATGAATTGGAATAAAAGTTTCACCACACAAAAAACCTGGTTGATTTTGATCGGTAGTTTCCAAAGGTTCATCATCAATAGCTAAATTACGGTATTTAAAATGGGTTTTAGGTTAAAAGGGCAAAACAAAACCTTTTCGAAGTGCTCGACAATTGTAATTTGTAACACCACGAACAATTAATTCAATAATCTTGGGACCATTTGGACGAAAATGAAAATTAGCACAAAGCCAGCGCAAAAGTTCAGGTTGACCAACTATTTTATGAATAACTTCCAAAGCGGCTGCGGATTGCCATTCAGCTTGTCTTGATGCCAAAAGATGCAAGACAAATTGAATAAAAGTTTCAGCATGATACTCAATTATTTCATGATAATTTTTTACCATTGCTAATCCAATTCTTAGGCATCGCATCAAAACTGGAAATGGAGGCTTTTCATACGCTTTATCAACAGGTGAATTTGAATCCTAAGAAAGCAGAGATTAATGAAAATTAGTTACTTCATATAAACAAAAATATACCTTTTTGCCAGTAAGAATATACAACAATTGTGGGCAAACAATATCACGTAAAACAATGGCATGCTCGATATGACGAAAGAAGACAGATGGATAATTCTTCAAGATTGATTCAAGTAATTCCAAAGCAAGAGTCATTGTAAATCTTTTTACTCCAATAAGCCATGAAGTTGCTTGACGACGAATTAAGCTCATTAAATCTTTTAACAATTGGAAGCTATCAGCAGCGCAAACACCCATATTGGAATCATTTAATTGTGTTAAATCAACATTAGAAGATAATGGAAATTGTAAAACCGGTAAACTTTTTATACCATCTTCTTGAACAACTCGTTCAAATGTACAGCTAAATAATTGCCGAACAGCAGCAGAAGCAGCATTTATAACAGACGGATCTTTTGAAAAATTCAATTTAATTGCAATTACAATACATTTTGATAGTGCTGAACCAGTGACAAGAGAATCAGCACTAACAAATAAAGTAATCGTCTGAAGAACTTTTAATTCTTCACATTCAGCTTCAGTTAAATTTGAAAGCTCTCGTACAATTACAGGCGCAGAAGTTTCATTTACAATTCCAAATTGAAGTGCACGTTGAATAGCTTGTAAAGCAATTTGAACGAGCTTTGGAGTTTTTGTTGAACAAGCAAGAATAAGTGGATGAAGAATTTCATTACATCCATTTTGTAAATTTGAATGAAGTGCTTTTGTGTCAGATGTTGTTGAAATATTTCGTAATTTTACAATTGCAGCTTCTGCCGCCTAAAAAAATAAAAATGTAATAAATTAAGAATAATTAAAAAGAAACAAACATCTTTGACACTTTCATGCTTCCGACGAGCTTCCGTTGAAAGTAAACGTAAATCATTTAGTAAAGCATCAACAAATTTCTGCGGATCTTGGGCAATAATACCACCGGATGAACTGGACATAAAAAATGATAATATATTATAACAACAGTAATAACAACAAATGTAAAAAAGAGCTGACGAGCAAAAATTTTAACAGCAAATTGCCAACTCAAAGGAAAAATGAACAAAACGCCAAAAAGCAATATCAGAAAATTTTTTTTAAAATGGCATGGAAAAACAGCTGTTTAAAGCATTTTTAAAACGATATTTTGGAGGACATAAAAGTAAAGTGTAGCAGATTTACAAAATCAAAACTGAAACCACAAACTTATGGGTTTTACTACTCTCAAGGAAATTTGGCCCGCCGCTTTTTGAACGGGACTTATCCCATCAGATAGCCCTAGGGTAGTTATACTTTACCCTAAAATATCTCTGGTGATTGGCCTTTTATTGAGCTAATTTATGGAATAAAAAAAACAAACTTTGCATCATCCAATTTAACCGTTTTTAGACGTTCTTTGCTTTTTGAAAAGAGATTCTTTGGACTGAATAATTTTCGGGATGTCTTGAAATGCATCACTTCAGGTTCGGAAACTTTTTCTTCTTGTTGTCTCGGATACTCGAATGGATTTTTCTATAAAAATGTTCGATAAAAACATAAAAATAAAAAGTAGTACTCGGTTACAGCAAACAATAAAAAAAGAATTAATGCAATATTCAAATTTCATAATTCTTTTTTTGCGATCATGCGCATGGATTGTAAGATATTTCGTAATAAGTTCATAAAGAAAAATTTATATAAAGCCGTAAAAACGCGTTTTGTGAGGAAAACAAAGCTTTATGAGCTCAAAAGGGCACCGGTTTTCAAGTTAGTCTATACCTTGATGTCTATGTTACCTTAAATTAAATCTTTTAATTGATGTTCGATAGCCAGATCTGATTGTAAGTGGCTGAAACTTCCCTAAAATGTTCACGAAATATTGTTTTTTAACATGTAAGTCACCAAACGTGACTGACATTCCTTATCTATGTTTAATGTTCCAAATTTTTATCGATGTGGAGGAATGCACTGTTTTATTTTGAAAAAACGAACGCAAAAAGGAACCGCTTTTGAAATTTTTTTTATCCTATCTTATGTAAAAAAACTCTGGAGAATTTGATTTTGCAAAAAAAAACTTGCACTAATGGACTATACTAAAAGGCCTAAAGGGTCAAAACGCACAAAAACCGGCCAAAATTAATTTTTGAGGCATTCCGATGTGCAAAAGTACCTAAAATAAGAACTTTTTTGAAATTTTTTTGGTGATTCTTATTCAACTCGATGAAACGAACACATCCCTATCACATTTGTATGCGTAACTTCAAAGGTGAAAATCCAAAATTGGCATAATTAATAGGTAATGTAGGTCGAAAATTAGCATATACCCAAAATCTCAACTGTTTCGAATTCCTCGACCAGAAAACCAATTTATACCGAAAATTAGCATAAATGAACACCAACTTGAAATCCGATGTCCTCCCGTGCGTATTAATTTCAATTACTTCGATTTCACAAGATTTTGACAATTCCATCAAATTTTTCCATTTTTCCTTTCTCTTCTCCAAATCATCGTTTAATAATAACTTTAACGGTTCATCAGAATTTTGATCATTTTCAATACTATTTTCATAAGCAGAAATATGAAGGGAAAGGGTGCTGCATGTGGTATTTGAATCAATTTTAGCTTGTTTTTGATCATTTCTTTCATCTCTTGAACGATAAGATGCCAAAGATTTATATGTTTTCCAAGATTTCGGAGAAGTCATTTTTGCTTTTGAATGATAATTAAAAGAACAATCTTTTCCTAATGATTTTTTTATAGCTGCACTGTTCAATAGACATTTTCTATCTTTGCCAGAAATTGGTTTACAACAACGATTCTTGTATTTTAATGATAAACTTTAACACATATTTTTAAAAAAGATGTTATTCTATTGAAATTGCAGAATACTGCTTACCAGATATTTCCTTTTTATCATTGTCAGAAATGCTTTTTAAATGTACAGGCTTTATATTTGAACATTGATGGCGATTTTGGTTTGAATTAAGACTAAGATTGCTGTATTCTACATCGACATTATGACTGAGATTTCTGCCAAAAGAAAATTCCTGCTGCTCATTCTTGGCTGACAAGGCGTTATCTTGTGTTTTCATCTAAAATAATATACATGATGTTAGTAGTTTATCTGATTTTATAGATAAAGTTCTAAAATAATAGATTTATAAAATACAGAAAAATTATTTGATTCTCTTTTCAAATTTTTAACCAAATGCATTTTTACGCATTTTAAAACTCTCGAAAGCATCAATAATCAAAACGTTAGAATGACGCAACCGCTGCAGCTTTAAAAGATAACCATCAGTTTTTTGGCCAAAAGCTACGATAAACATCTCTCTTTTCATTATATCAGTCACTGTATCAGAAACTGAATAGACTGTTGGAACAAATGTTCAAAAATTAACGATAAGAATGACGCAATTTTCAAGCTTAAATGGGTACCGTATTTATTACATATATATGACAACTCTTTATATAAACCAACAAGTTGTGTGTTGTTAGTAACAACAATAGGATATAATAAGCATAATTAAATTAAAAAGAAACAGCACAAAATTACTTCTTAAAAATTTTATCAAATGCACCATCCTTCAATCCCAAAGCATCCATTAATCCACTTTCAATTGCTTCAGTTTTATCCCAGCCACTGAGATCACCACATGCCAATAAAGGAACATATTTTCTTTGAATTGGAGTATATTCAGCTAATGTTTGTTCTGAAACACATAATATAGATCAAAACATTCAAGTATTAAAAAGGTATACCATAATCTTTTGATAAAATGGGATTTTTAAGACATGGAGTAAAATCTTCAATAGGTTTGTAATCCTTACAAATAAGAAAATGTTCACAACTATCTGGGCGACTTGAAGGAGGTTTATAGCAATCAACAAAAGAAAAGAACAATTTCATTTGAGCCAAAATAAGGTTAACATGGCGAGCTTTAAAAATCTGAAACATTGACCTTAATTTAGGTTAACCGAAAAAAGAGACAATACCTTGGAAACAAAAGATCCACCAGGGCGTAAAACATTTAAAGCGGTGCTGAAAGCAGCATAAAGAAGTTGTCCTTGCATAAATTCATCAAAATTATGGAATCCAGTAACTAGAATGAGGCAATACAATTAGAAAACTGAAAATAAACATTACCATCAGGTGCTCCATCACAAACAACAAGACCAGCTTTATGACCACCAAGAGCTTGAATAATAAATTTGATAGTTCTTTCCTAAAACACTGATATAAAACCTAAATAAAAAGTGAATTTATGTACCTCAGTAATATCACCTTTGATAACGAATACACCTGGAATAGGAGACATATCTTGCAAATCAACAGCAACAACACGATGTCGAAGAGGAACCACTTTTCCATAAACATCACATTGAAGTCCATTCGGAAAGAGAAACATTGAATCCTTATTCTTTACCGCTTCTTTTCGATCTTCATTAATATAATCTTCTAATTTAACAGCGCATACTTGAGACCATGATCCTGGTGCTGAACAAAGATCAACAACTGTATCAACACCTTAAATAAATAAATTAACACATACAAACTAAATGTACAATAATCACAAACCATCAAATATGTTATATTTTTCATCACAATGCAGAAGTTTAAAAGCACTTCGAGCACGGTACCCAGTTTCTTTTGCTTTTCGATAGTAAACATCACGTTGATCAGAATTCGTTTTACCCATAACTTATTTTAAGAAATATTAAGATGTAAAAACACTATCGAAAATGTGCATTAATATTCAAAAATGCAAGCAACACGAAGAAATTTTAACTTTGAAGAACACCTCCTATTTTTCACGATTGGCAAACGACACATTTTGCAAATCATTCAAATTTTTTACAGTATGCAAAAAACTTTCTGGAAAAAAATTGTGGAATTATTTATTAATTTTTTTAAAGGAAAATTTATTGAATTAGGTTTATGTGATGGATGTAAAACATGTATGATTTGATTGATAAATGCAAACAATTTAACTTTTATTTGGCAAGGTTTAAACAAAAAAACATAATATTTTTAAAATACTAAATGCCTTATTCAAAAAAAATATTTTGAGATCAAAAGAAACGAAAGTTTAATTAAAAGATGAAGAGAGCAATTAATTAATTAATTAAAACACTCATAATATATGAGATATTAATAAAAGAAAATATTATGTGACTAATGGAGGAGATGATACTGGTGAAGGTGTTGCAAAAAGACTCCACCCGGTTCGAGGAATTAATGCAAGAGCCCAATCAATAAAGCGTTCAGATAATGAAACAATATTAACACATAAAGCTTCAAGAACTTCAACAGTTTGTTGGGGATATTGATTGTAGAGTACTGAAGTAATTATTAATGCGATACATGTTAACATCATTAAAGCAGTAGCAAATGGAAAATCTTGTTTTGGATATACAGATAATTTATGCCAAGTCGGAAGTAATTCACGATCTGCAGCTTCTGTGCATTGTGGATATGGATAAAATAGATGACCCTTTTCAAGTGGAGAAGGAATCATTCGAAATGCTATAAAAATATGTGGTAATATTATTACCGTATAGGTTTTCTTCAAGCTTACTTCCTTCCCATGTATGTTGAAGTAATTGAAGTGCTCCATCAACTCGTTTCCAATGTTGTAAATGCCAAAATGCATATGCAATTGCTTCCGAATCACCACGTTTTAAGATATGCTCTGGTGGTAATATTAATGGCTTCATTTCAAGTAAATATTTTGGTACATGGGGATTAAATTCTACTGCTCGATGAATCGCTTCTATTGCATTTTGTTCTGCAGAAGAAAGAGATCTCTTTCCCATTTGCTCGGGTTGAAATCGATCCGCTACCATTCGGGCTTTTAAAAGTGCAGAAGTAAAACAAATTGTTGCAGATTTTGGTAAACTAATATCTTAAAAGATAAAAGAAATAAAATTAAAATTTTTAATTTTTTTTAAATACCATCATATCTTGCTAAAACAGCTTGAGCATCTGCATATGCTTGTTGCTCCAAAAGAACTTCAATTAAATTTTCATGAATATTCATGACATTTAATTGTGGAAATTCTTTTATTAAATCCCGCATCATCTTTACGGCTTCACGTAATCTATTTTGCCTTCTTGCACACATTGCTAATCGTCGACGAATAAAAACAAGAATATTTACATCTCGACCTTTTTGACATGGATCATGATCATATTGTCCATGAGCTTGCATAGATCGATAATTTGTTTCAGCAATTTTTAATGCCTTCCTGTAAAAGTTGAATTTATTTAAAAAGGGCAAAAAGAAATTTTGCGAGTACCGTAATTTTTCTTCAATATCAACAATTGTCGTACATTCTTCTTCAGCTAACAATATTAAAGCCGGAACACAATCAGAATTAATTTCTAATGCTTTATTGGCAGCTTTAATTCTAGATGTGCTATCTCGTTCTCTCCAAGCAAGTGACATAACTAAAATTTTATATGTGTGTTTGAAAACCTTATTTCTACTCTTATTTTTTTTACCTTCATAATCTTCCCGACCTGCATCACTATCACAAGTAAAAAAGCTTTGATGATCTTGTGCAGATAAATTTAAATCATAAAATGTTAAAGGTTCATGCTTAGTTATTTGTGCATATCGTTGATATTCAGCTCCTCGAAATAATGCTGTTGGATTTCTCCATACTTTACATTCTGTAAAAAAAAATTAATTGTAAAATTCTCCAAAGTTTTATTGCCGTAGAAACTTACCAGGTACTGTACGACTTGATTCAATTGCATCATCCACATCACTACCGTCTTCACTTCCATTATCTGCATTATTACTAAACCAAAAAATGTCATCAATAAATGACCAAAAATAAGATGTTGTTGTATTTTTTAATGAAGAGTTAGCATTTATTTCGCTTTCCATTGGCTTCCAGGTGCTCAATAATAACTAACAAAATGCTTTACTAACTTTCCTTCTTTTTTTCCTTCTTTCTTTTTTCTCTCCAAAAAAGCTATTAAAAAGTAAAAACTGCGCAGTAAAAATATAAAATTAAAGCATAATATTTATTGACTATTTTTTACTACACAATTAAGTTGTTTTTTTTTTCAGCTCACCTTTTCACTTGTGCACGCTCACATACATTCTCAAAAATTAATTGGTATTCACCAAGGAATATGGCTGACTACTATTACTACTACTTTTACTGACTCAATACTTAATTTTTATAGAAGATTTTTAGGAACTGGAAAAAGGCAAAAAAAGATTTTATCTCTTTAAAATACAGTAATGCACAAGCTGTTAAAAAATACAGTAATTTGTTTCAGTATAAATATGTTTTTTTAGAAATTTCATAAAAAAAACTTGTTTTTCTTGTTTTGTAATGCTTTACTTTTATGCATAAGCAATTATCTTTTCAAGTTAACACCTGATGTAAATTAAAGCGTAAACTTATTTCGCATTTTGCTTTCATTTATTTTATTTTATGCTTTCGGGTAACCTAGCATTTTTCTGAAAAATTTTTCTTTTTCGTTCTATTAAAGTTATAATCTTTTTTAATTTCTCTTCAACGCTTCTTTCCTTCTTTTATAAATTTGGTAGTAAAAAAATCTTTTTGCTTACTTTTTAAAATACCACCACTCAAAAATAAGAATAACACCGGATACTAAACTGGATGTCCCTGTTAATGCAACATAAAATTTTGGAGTCAAATTATTGAAATATCCAGATACTGTAAATTATTATGTTTATTTTTTAATAGTCAAATAAAATTTATTTTACCACTTTCCACAGATTCTGCGATTTTTAATGGACCACGAAATAAATAAGCAAATCCAATGACAACACAGCAATACATTATCCATGAACATCCTGTTAGGCGATCCCAAACTTTTCTTACGCGTTCCTGCCACATCTCATAATAACATTAAATTTACTTCTTCCTGTAAAAGTACTTTTAACGTTATTATTTTCATACTCATGTTTCATTAAATTTTCAAGCATATATATTATTATCATTATTCAAATTCGGACTTTTATAAACAACAAAAAATTCATAATTAAAAACTTAAAAAACTTGTTCAAACCTAGCTATTCTTAATTCGTACTCTTTTGCTATTCTTAATTTGGTATTCACCTTTTACTTCGTAAATTCAAAAAACGATGTATAGGTATAAACGTAAAGAATAGTATTTAATTTACTTAAAGTTCTTAAAAGTGTTTAACAAAGGATTCCAAAAATACATGTCTACAAATATAAAGTTTATTTCAGGAAAAGATTTTAAATGGGGAAGATTTGAACAAATTTTTTTTACACTTGGCTTGTAAACAAAACTAAAAGATGAAATTCATTATCCTAATCCATTTTTTTAATAAAGCATGCAAAAAATTAATTAAACAATTGGAGTCAATATTTTTCAACAATGTAAAAGCAAAATCCTTAAATTTGTGAAAATGTTTTCGTGCTAAGAATTTAATTATAAGTAATCATTAAAACTTTTAAATTTATTTAAATTTTCTCTTTTAAAACATATCTGAATTTATTAGAAAATTAAGTCAAGGAATTTTAATTCTGTGCTTTATTGTTTATTTGGTTTCTCCCAACGTATGGCTTTTTACAAAGTTGAGGCACATAATTGAATATACACTTATTCAATAAGGTTCAAACATTTATTTATAACACTTAACTGCAAAAGAATAAATAAACAAAAATAACAAAAAAAAATTTAATATTCCAAAACAAAATGTTAATTTAAATGAAAAGTTGTACCCAACCCAGAAAAAAAGAAGTTTCATAAGTTAATCAAAAATTCAAGTATTAAATAAAAAAATCCTTTTCATTAATTTTATGGAAAGCACAAGTTTTAAAAAAGATTAAATTATTAATTTGATTAAAAAAATTAAGGATTCATCCACAAATTTTCAAAAAAAACATAAATGAATTAAACAATTTTCTACGGACAGAAAATTAGGCCTTAACCGGGCCGGCTAAGCGCATTTTCAATAACAAATTTTCTGAAATGGAAGGAAAATTTGAAAAAATAAATATTAATTTAGAAAAATATTTAAAACAAAAAAAAGTTTAAAAAGGAAAAAATGAAGTAGTAGTTAAAAGAATAGACAGACAATTTGATTTAATACAAACATATATTAAGATTAGAAAAATATGACAAGTGAAATTCTGTTAATAAATTGTCTGAGAGAATTGATACCCGTTTAAAAGTGTTAAAATGACAATAAAAAAAGATAAGATTAACATAAAAATTTTTTTAAAAAACCTAAAACCGGAAAAAAAGAGATCTGAGAGTTAAAACATAAAGTAATAAGAAGGCATTAATGAATGATTATGAAGTTTATATGAAAGAGGTTAGAAGAGAGAAAAAAATATACAAAAAATAAGAAAATAATCACTGCAGCCGATTTAATGCAAGTGTCCAGCTAAAAAAAGGATACGTCAAATACAGTAAGCATGGAGGGGAAAAAACTTACAGAGGTTCACACTTTTCATCAACATAAAATTCAACGACAGTATTTTTACGCCCAGTTTGTTGGCTCAATTTGAAATGAACACGGCTATCTTTTGGACTTTCTGTTGTAATATATGAATACCCTTGAACATTAAAATGTTTAGCTGGAATTGGATCCTAAAAAATTAAAATATGTCAATAAATAAATAATAAAAACCGAAATAAAAGCTTACATATCGAGCAGCATAAATAAAAAAATCATGATCAGCAGTCAAACGAGCATATCTTGTGCCACTTCTAAATTTAATAAAAACTCCTTCAAATGATTTCCAAATAAAAAACAAACTTTGTGAAAATTGTTCCAGAAGCAATATACTTTTCTTTATTGCTATAGTCATCTCCACGAATTCTTTTGCCAGAGGGAGGTGGCTTAAATAATTCTTTAATAGGTGTTTCCTTGCCATTTGAGAAACGAATTCGTTTAGCATTGACATCTTGAATATTTTCTGGCATTTTTCCATTATGCACTAAAAATTCTTTTATAATATTCAAAGTTTTGTTTTAAAAAAAACATACATAATTCAAAAAGCTCATCATAGCATGGAGGACACACTCTTGAAGCTTCAGAATCACCTTTGAGTAATAATGCATTAGCACTACAATTCTCGCAAATAACATATCCGCATTTTCGACAATGATGCCTTCGATTGATGAGATGAAAACGGCAAGGACAGTCTTTCATCATACACCTTGTAGCATCATCATCAGCAACCCACAAAGGAGAAAATTCAAGCTTTTTTTCAATTGGTTTAAAAATTTTTGGTGATGATCGTAGTTGATTTTGAGCTTGAAGAATTTCGTGTACCCAGCTATCTCTTTCATCTTTTGAAAGGCACTTTATGGCAGTGGATTTCTTGGTGCTGTAAAGATTGAACCATTTGTCACGTTCAACGCCATCATCGATTTCGATTTTCATCTTATGCAAATTTATTCTCCAAATTGCAGGATCATCCAAATGACAAATAAATAATGTATCATTAAACTGAAACATGGAAAAGATCAATAAAGATAAAATTTAGAATAATTAAAAATCTTACTAAAATTAATTGCCGTTCAGCCAAATCTTTTCTTGTCTGTCGCACCACTTTATCTTCTTTGATGAAACTTCTACCAGTCATAAAAACATCAAACTTTAAAGTTTGAAACTTTTCAGAAATGATGTTAAGAAAATTATTTTCTTCATTTTCACCAAAATTTGAATTCATCGATCCGTATACATTATTTAGCTTGATAAGAACAAGCTTGGTTACAGCAATTTCATTAACAGCTGCAGGATGTACAAATTTTTGATATTTTTCCATAAACGCTTTGTAGCGGAAGAAGTTTTGATGGATCATATCCCATTGTTTCATTATGGAGATCATTCCTTTAAAAGTTTCAGCAGGTTTGTAGGTCATATGTTCAAAATGACTATTATTGAGAACATCAGGGTGATTGAGAATTTCCATTTCAAACTGTTCAGTTGCATGTTTGATTTCTGCATTCCGTTCAATAATCAATTGAAAATCTCCACAAAGTTTAGCTTTCTTGCTGAGAAAACTTTCACAAAGTCGAAGATCTTCAGCATGTTTATGCATAACAATTGCCAAACTTGGTTGTCGAGAATCCCACAATCGACAAATTCGGACAAAATCCTTCAATAATCTTTCATGAACTTGCAGAACCGGTTCAAGCTTTTCAATAAATTGATTAAAAATCATATTAAAATTTATTGAATCTTTGCAGCTTTTGATTGTGTAATCTTTAAGATATTCAGGATAATCCTAAAATTGTATACAGTAATATAGCGATATACTATTAAAGCAGTGCCGCAACTTGCGTGTGGGGGCATGACTTTTTATTAATATTTGATTTTAAGTGCATATTTTTTGCGAAAACAATAAAATATTTGCGGCACTGAGTTATAAAAAAACCTACCCTGATCATCAAAGTTAATAGTTTAACAAAAGATTCTTCATTAATGGCCATTTCAGCGACAACTATTTCGGAATTTATTAAACGTTCCATTTCACTTTTATTCACATTTGAATATTTTTGAACTGTTCTGAAGCAATTACTGTTAAATCATCTCAGTATTTATGTATATAAAACTTACGAAGGACGGGGTACTGTAGGAGCATCCTGCATGACAACACCATTTTGATCATTAACAGTATTTTCATCATTGGTATTTTCAATATCCTAAAGTATAAAAAATGTACATCAAATAATATTTAAAAAAAGATAAAAAAACTTACGTTATCTTTATCTTCATACATCCCGGCACAACTTTGATTTTCTTTTACTTGTTCCAATAAAACGTCTTTTTCCATTTGATTTATAATGGAGGTATGAAGCGTTTCTGCTTTTGAGCTTTCACTATTTATACTTGTTCTTCTTTCATGAACATAAAAATCATCTTCCTCCATTTCCGGAGAATAGTCCTCTGAACTGCTTGAATCATCAAGCTTGTCTGTTGCGGTCAGGGAGGAAGGAACATTTTCAGACATTTCACAGTCCCGTAGATTTTTAAAGCAGTTAAAAAACAGATTGCAATTCGTAAACAATTACTCACCATAACAGGCATATTTTCCTTTTCTTTTTAGAGATAACGATCTGAAAACCTGTGGTTAAAAAAGGTTTCTTTTTTTGTGAATTTCATAAACAAGAAAAGAAACTAGCATTTCGAAAGGTCAAGGGTCAAAAAACTATCAAAAAGATCAAAGCATTTTTTTGAAATACAAAATTAAATATTATGAATTAGCATATCTGCAGGCTGGGCTCGGGTTGAGATTTTTTTGAATTAATTTTTTGTTGCTATTATGCGATATTAAAAATACACGATGTTTCGGCCCTAAAGTCTAAACTTTTTTTTTCATTTACATTACTGTATCTTAAACTAATTGGTGGGTCATCTTCAATCAAATCCAGTTAGTGATTTGTAGAACGAAAAATATGACAAATATTAAAAAAGTTGCAATTACAAAAATAATAAGTGTGAATTCATTGATGATAAATTACTTTTGTTTTTGATGTTTTGTGATTTGCATTTATTTATGACATAAAGTTTTTGTAGTTGTGTTTAAGTAGAATTCGATTACGGTGTTTTTGAACTTCGTTAAAAGTGTCTTTTTGGATATAAGTATGCTTTCAATGTTCTTCGAGGTTTGAAATTAGTAAACAACAATCATTCATAAAAATAGGCCCTTTTCCTTCCTTCGAAGAAACGCTTTTTTTTCGGTAGACTAACTATGTGAAAAAACTGCAGTCTAAAAAACATTCTTTTTTTGCAAATTTCATAAACAAGAAAAAAGCGTTTCCGGTCCGTCAAAAAATCTGAGTAAAAAATTCATTTTTTTCGAAAAATTTCATTTATGAATTTGTAAACAAGAAAAAAAACATGCATTTTCTTTCAAAAGGTCAGGGGTCAAAAAACTATCAGAAGATCAAAGCATCTTTTTATATACAAAATTAAAGATTATGAATAAAACACATTACCAAGTTGATTTTTCAAATTTATATATAAAGTTGTTTTACTTTACTAAAATCTATATGTATTTTATGCATAAACCATAACTCATTTTATTGCATTTTACGTCCTCAACAACATCAAAAAAGATAAAAAAAATATAACCGGCTTCGAGAAATCCAAAATTAAAAATTGTATTTTTCTTCTTCAAAAATTGAGGATACTGCCCATTAATTTCGACAGATCAGTTTGGTGAAATAAGGTGAAGTTTAGCGTTTTACATATGTTGTTCCCCATAAAAGCACTACATTTTTTAAAAGCAGAATTGAATTTTTCCATAAAATGCACCAAGCAACTGAATGAAGAAAAAAACAATACGTTTTCTTAACGGATGTGCCCTACATCCGCATTACTTCCGATTAAGATAATTATCAAACTAGGATCATTAACACTTTTATTATGCACTTTTTAGCATTTCCATTATGCATTTGTTTTTTACACATGTTCTGCGTATCTTTTTAAACGTTTCTCAATTTTACTATTGCTCTCCCAAATCAATTTCGTTTTTTGTGCCTTCCACAAGAAAACCAGCTATAGTTGTTTTTTTCCTTCTTTTGATTCAGATAAGAATAAATAAAACTATGAAGTTTGCGACCGACATATTTAAAGAATTCCTACTTTATTGTATTTTTTATCGTTCCCCTAAGCATGGCAACGGGCTGACTTTTTGGAGGCCAGGCCCAGTTTCTTTTTTTGTAAATTTTCACGTGGTCCCCCCTTTGGAAATTTTCAAAAATCAAATCCCGGCCCATCAAAAAGAAAGCCCGGCTGCTTGCTCGTCAGGTTCATGCCACTGTGCTCTAACAAATGCTATTAATCTTAACATATTTTCTTGAAGTAAATAGAAACTTATTAATTAAAAAATGATTCAAAGCAAAATTCATATGATTCTGTAAGAGAAATAGATCAATCTTTTTAATTTTTAACTGTTGAATACTCGAGTGCGACTTAAAAGTTTTCTGTTTTGGCGTTTTGTTCGCAATGCAGTTGAGGAATTTTAATTTCATTGATATCATTAATTTTTTATCTGTGTAAATTCAAATGTTTAGACTTAGTTCAAAAAATCGAATACTTTTACATTTTTCCTGAATTATTATATTTAAAAAATAATTATATTAAAAACTCTATGTTTATTGTTGTTTATTGTTGTATGAACTTTTTGAATTTTTATTTATATTTAAAGCCTATCCTCTTTAATTCTTTTAAATTTATATTTATTTTTGCCTGTTCTAGATTGTAAAATTTTTACTGTATTTCAGAGATTGGTGTTTAAGCTGCACATGTCATTACGGCTTCAGAATATCACGCATTTCAAGCTTTTAGGACAGCTTCGATATGCTGTAAGTTTGTAAAATTTATGCTGTAATGTTTAATTAAAAATTTAGGCAACTAACAATTTATTAAAATCAACAAATGAACCTCTTTCAAATGTGGCACCTATAACCCTGACTTACAAGAAAACAAAGTCAGATGAATGGACAAAAATGTCACACAATGGACTTATAAATGGATATTTACAAGTAAGATTGAAGTAAAATTATTATTTTATATTAAGAATAAAAATTTAGCTATCAAAACATCGATTATCGTTACTTATTGCTTCAACAGCTGCTGGGGGATATATGGTTGCTCCTGGATATGTAAATGCCAGTACGTTAGCTGCATGCACAATTGGAACAATTTTGATGTCTGCATCCGCAAATGCCTGTAATCATTTACTGGAAGCTCCATATGATGCTCAAATGAAAAGAACACAGTCAAGAGTATTAGTTGTTCATAGATTTACACCTTTGCATGCGTTAACATTTGCTGGAATTACTGCAATTACTGGTTCTGCAATACTTTGGACAGGTTTAATTTAGTTTTCATATACGCTTTTAACGTTTTTTAAATTTTAGGATGTAATCCACTTACTGCTGCATTAGGAATATTAAATCTTGGACTTTATGCTGGAGTTTATACACCTTTAAAACGATATCATATTGGATGTACTTGGGCTGGTGCCGTTGTTGGGGCAATTCCACCTTTAATGGGATATGCTGCACTCACTGGTACACTTGATCCTGCAGCCTTTGTATTAGCAACTATTTTATATTGTTGGCAATTTCCTCATTTCAATGGCCTTAGCTGGAATTTGCGAGGTGATTACAGTAGAGCAGGATATCGAGTTATGTGTGTTACAGATGAAGGAATTTGTCGAAGAACAACGATAAGGTTTGTTTTGTCCAGTTATGCTAATTTTATAAAATAAATTTTTTAGACATGCCCTAGCACTCTTAGGATTGTGTTCAGTTGCTGCTCCTTTAACACATTTAACACAATTAAATTTTGCAGTTTTTTCTGTTCCTTTAAATGCTGTCTTAATTTATTTGTCATATTTGTTTTACAAAACTCCTGATGCCAAAACTTCAAGAAATTTATTCCGTTTCAGTCTGCTGTATTTACCATTGATTCTTGTTTTAATGGTTATGAGTGCTCGTGGTGTATCAAGTGTAAGTTTTTTGTAATGATTACTGTATCTTTCTTATTTACATTTTAAAAAATTTTATCATTTTAGGATGCCAGTGGTATGCGAACACTTTCAACATCATCTCATCAATATCTTCCTGGCAGTCTTAAACCTGTTTTATCTCCTGTTGAATTATCGGTGATATCTTCAAGAAAATTGTAAAATTATTAGTTGTAGTGTAGTTCAATAAATTTTCGATGATTAGAAAAAATATATTTTGTAACGTTTCCTTTTTCCAGTTGAATTTACGGTGTGTTGTCTTCAAGAAAACCTTAAACATTTAAAAAAAATTGTATCGAAAAATTTTGTTGATGAAAAAATAAAATGAATTAATGGTTTATTAAAAACATTACTTATCAAAAACTCTTTTTAAAATACAATTTTTGAAGGGTTTCTAATTGACGGCGTTTTTTTATAATTTCAGCTTGCTCAATTTGGCGCTGAATCCTTTTAATTTTTGCTCGATTCTTCCATGCACGAATCTTTATGATAAAATTACTTTCATTTTCTCCGGGTTGTTTTGCAAAAATACCAGGGAACCAGTATTCTTTTGTCACCCAACAAATCACAAATGACCATAAGGATAGCAAAATCCACCCTGAAATGCATAATTCAAAAAGATAATCAAATATACATGTTGATTGATTACCTAAATGTCGCATTTTTTCTTCAGCTTGTCTCTGAGCTTCTTCATAATCAACAAAATTCAACGACGTTGCCATCTGTAAACAAAAAAGGAACTCAAAAATGTCATTTTTAAATAATTTCCTAAGCAGAGATGTCTTGTAACCTAAAACCTTTAAAAGGTCTTTCAATTTGGTGAAATTAAATTCTTTCTGCCATCCAAAAAGAGAAAATTATAAAAGGTGTTGAATCTAAAAAACATTATTGTCTATCAAATTTAAAACTCAAATGGAATATTATTTATGACTTTAAAAGTATTTCACAGAGGCCTTTCCTTTTCCCATGAATATTTGCGGGGAAAGGATCCAATTTAATTACAGTAATATTTAACATTTTTTCATTGATCATGGTAAAATGTGACACAAAAACATTTCAGATAGTTAGATTTAATATTTAACGTCTGTAGGTTGTAAGGGTATTTTTGATAGAACATAATTTCTTAAACAAAGAAGAAACTATTACAAATTACAAAATACATAAATCTTTTGCTTAATTAATTGTGCAAAATTTTAAGCAAAATGTCGTGGAAAATGTACTATTCCCAAGGTTTATAATATATTATAATATATAAACTTTATATTTGAAATTCCAACAAATTGAGTAAAAACGTCAGTTTCATTTTCCCAATCAATTTCTTTATCAGAATCAATTTTGGTTTTACATTTTCGTAAATTATGTTATTTTTCTATCATTAAAAAACTTTAAAAAACTAACTTTAATATAATTACCAAAAGCTGATGACTGAACGTTTTGGAAAGAATTTGCAAGTAAAAGTATGAAATTTTTTGAATTCGTAATTCTTTCAACACATCTTTTAAAAACCCCTCGAATGGGATGGTGTTCTTTCTGCATAATAAACTATTTAAAAAAAAATCATTGGAATAATTGTGATATCGCTATGTAAAAAAACAAGTTATTATTATTAACAAACCGTATAAGAATTTCAACATCTTTTAGGCATTCGAGATATGTGTCCCCAAAAATGGCGAGATTCGTTGATCTCTTGTGCAAGCGGACGCTGACTCTTTTGTATTAGTTTGCAAAATTTGCAGTAACCAAGAATGTAACTATTTGTCTGAAAAGGGCTATAGATAAATGTAGCAGAGCAATGAAAGTTTAACTCTTGTTCAAAAAATTCAAACATGAGATTTTGTAAAAATTTTGTATCCGGAAATATTCTTTTTTCAAGCTCAGAAAAATACAAAATTTTTCAAACATAACATAGTTCTCACGTTTTGAAGAATTCTTTAAATTGAATTCAGGTTTAGTGCCCAGCTACAAATTTGATTAAGAAAAGTCATAAAAAACTTATTCTTACGTTTTTGGTGTACAAAAACTTTAACTCATGTGTTTAAGAATTGCAACGAATAAAACGCTGTGTTTCGTTTTTTTAGCTAGACGAAAAGCTGTTTTCATTTTTTATTCCAGTTTTGATAAAATTGTGTTTTTGATTACAATAATCAAAAAACATCTCGTGTTTAAAGTTTGGACGTTTATTTATACATATCACTCACTACATTTTTGCATTCTGTTTATCATTATTCATTCTTTGTCAAACATTGTTTTTTTTCTATCTTTTTTTTACTCGCCAAAAACATCATTAGATCAGAAATCATTAGAGACACTTTACTTGATGACATTTTTTTCTATCATTCCACAAAAAAATGATATTGTTACTTCCCCCCTCGTCAACGACAATATGTAAAATGACAACATTTTGAAACATTTTTTTGCAACCATCAAAATGTTTTAATTAATTCCATAAATTTCATAAAAATACGGGCAAAGTAGCTTTTTAAAAAAAGTACAAAAAAAAACACTAAAAGCATTCTCTAAATGTTAACAAAAAAACTTTAATTTTCCCATGATGTTCCTGGATACGATAAAGTATTTTTCTTACAAAAAAAACTTGGATTTTTTGAACGAGACCATGAGAAAAGTAAGACACCAACAATTTTGACCCATTATTGTTCACTTATTCTTGTTTATTATGATAATAAATGTTTTTTTCTTCAAAAAAACATTTCATCAGGATGCTTCTGAAAAAAACAGTGCTAAAAGTGTTGATGTTTTTGTGATTTTCTTTTCATTCTGATAAGCATTAAGAAGCTCTTAAATTTTTTAAGATTCAATCATCCGTGGTTCTTATAAATATATATTTTTCGGGCATTCATTTGACATTATAAAAAATTTTTTTAATTTATCGTCGGATACTTTTCAGATATTAATTATAATGAATGTCTTTGAAAAGAAAAAAGAAGGGATAGACGCTTTTTTCTTTGATGTTTCTTGTTTTATCGTTGTCATTTGATGTGTGAAGTTTTTAAAAGGATATAACCCGCGCACAAATAATAAAGAAAGATATATTTGATTCATCTTCATGGCGGTTGAGAGCCAAAAAAAATGTGGTTTAGGACTCTTAAGACCTTTTCCTTTTCTAATGTTTATTATTGCAATAAAACGGATTAATCTTTGAGAAAGAAATGCCATTGTTTTTGTATTTTCTTTTTTTTCCGAGGTCAATCAATGAGCTAACTTTACCCGCGCAAACTGACTGTTTTTTACAATGCCTTCGTGCCATTGATAATAACAAAATTATTTTTTGTCGTTTCTGTTGTTATTGTTTTCTTCTGTTCTTCCAGAATTATATTTTTTTTTCTCATCGTTTTTTTATAAATATTATTAATGTTTCTTTAATTATTAACCTATTGCCTTAATTATTATGTCATGAGATTTATCTATAAATTTATAAATGATTCTTTTGCGGAAGAGTATAGAAATCTGTGTGAATCATTCGTTCAGTTTTCTCCCTTTTTTCCATATTTTTTAAAATCACAGATACTATTTATTTATTTTTTTGGTGCCATAAAAAGGCTGTTTGATTTGATCGTTGATCTAAGAGCGGCATAGACTTGCTGCTAAATTTATAACCAAAAAAAGTTATTGAGAAATGCATTTGGCGATTTGACATAATCATATATTTATGGGGTTAATAAAATGCACGACAGAAAAAAAGTGTTTGATGTTGAACAGTTTGCATTATTAATGAAAATAGTTTGAAATGTTTGAGCCTTTTTTTGGTATAAAGTGATTTCCGGGAAAGGGATTTACATTTTCGGGCTTCAATCATATGATGATGAGGGAAAAAATTCGAAAACTTTAAAGAGAAACCCCGTACATAAGCCTTTCGCAGTTGTCGTTTTTATCATTTGCTATACATTCTTCTCGTTTTTACGTTTTTTAAACGTTAAACTACAGTAGTAGTCGTACTCGCCAAACCCGAATAAAATAGAGTTTTCCAAAAACATTTTTTTGATTTTATTCCCTGAATTCTGTTTTGCTTTTTATTCTTCGTGCGAGTTAAATATTATTTTTTACTTATTACTTTTTTTTCATACAAAAGGAATCTGAATTCTTTTAAAGATTTCTCTTTTTTTTCAGTTTTTCGTCGGTCCTTTTTAACCGCCGAATTAATTGTTGCCTGACTGTAAGAAAGTCAGTCGTTCGTCTTCCCAAGCTGAGGCCCGCCTCATTTACTTCGTCTGATCCTCGTGGAATGAAAAACATCCAAAATGTAAGCGACAAAACTACTCTCTCTGGTGAGAGTATCGCCGGGCGCCGCAGCTCTGCTAGCGGCGCTGGCATTGAAATCATCGTTGATGAAGGAGAGGATGTTGGTGGTGGTATAGGTGGTTCAAATGGTCATTATGAAAAAAATGATTTGAATGAAAAATCACCCCAAAAATGGACTAACATTGAACTTGGAAATCCTGAATTTACCAAGGTAAGGTTTTTTTTTAAATTTACAACATTAAACTATTATGACGTTTTTGACGACAACTTTTTTTTGAACATTAATGTTTGTTTATTTTTAAACAGCCATCTAAAAGAAAACAAGCTTGCCTTTTTGAATACCATAATCAATTCATCTTTTTTGGACTAATCATTCTTTTATATTTTTTCTCCCAACAAAAATGCGTCTCTGAACCTGACCTTGCGTGTACGCAATTTGTACAAAGTCTTTTTTGTGCGTTTTTTGAAACCCTTAGGATTGCGCGTACTTGATTTAGTTGTAATACTTTTGACTATCAATTGTATTAGAAAAAATACGAGAAAAAAGATTGTTTTATTCATTCGATGATTTTGCAGAAATCTCCTTATGCTTCGAAAAATGATGGTACTTTTCCTGATGGACACACTGATCCTGCTGCTCAGCTTGATGAACTGAAAAAGTTGATGGAAGCTCGTGGAGCTGAAGCTATTGTCAAAGTAAGAAAAAACTTTATTTTTCGATTTTTTTAATTACCATATTTCATTTAGCTTGATAATGATTACGGTGGCGTTGATGGTTTATGTAATAAATTGGCTGTTGATCCTGTCAAGGGTTTACCTAAAAATCCAAAAGTATTACAACGTCGTCGCCAAAAATACGGTGCTAATGTCATTCCGAAAGGAAAACCAAAACCATTTTGGAAATTAGTTTGGGATGCAAGCAAGGTAAACTTTGTCATTTTTTTGGTGATTGATATTTTACGGTCGGTCTATTTTTTAGGATCCAACATTACTCGTTTTGATTTTGTCTGGTGTTGTTTCTCTTGCTTTGTCATTTTACGAACCCACGCAAGAAGTTGCTGATGTAATCCCTTCTGTCGATCCCTTTGGATTATTTTCTAGTGATGATACCGATACCGAAAATGAACCACTTTTTGTAACCAATAATACCAATTTTCTTGAAAGTAAGTTTTTTAACTTAATTTTTTTTTCTTCTGAATTTTAGTTAATTATTTTTTAGACGAAACCACTCTTGCTCCACATGTAACAGAAAAGAAAGGTGATCATGGATCAGCATGGATTGAAGGAGTTGCCATTTTGCTTTGTGTTGTTGTCGTTGTTTTGGTCACTGCGATTAATGATTACTCGAAAGAACGACAATTTCAAGGTTTGTTTGATTTTTGATAAGAAAGTTAAAAAAACGTTTGTTTGTTTTTAGGCTTGCAAAATAAAATAGAAACTGGTCATCAATTTTCTGTTATCAGAGATGGTGAAGCTTTTGATGTTCCTGTTGCTGATCTTGTCGTTGGAGATGTTGTTCGTGTGAAATATGGTGACTTAATTCCAGCTGATGGCATTTTACTTTCAAGTAATGACCTTAAACTTGATGAATCTTCTTTAACGGGTGAATCTGATCATGTTAAAAAGAATATTGATAATGATCCCGTCATTCTTTCTGGTACTTATGCCATGGAAGGTAGTGGAAAAATGGTTATTACTGCTGTTGGTGTCAATTCCCAAACGGGTATCATTATGACTCTTTTGGCAGGTGGTAACGGTACCGATTCAAGTTCTTCTTCAAGTTGTAAGTTTTTTTCTTTTTTGAAATCTTTAAGACAATCCCTTTTTTAGCTTCTTCATCATCTTCTGATACTGGTTCAACAGGAAGCGGAAGTAGCAAAAGTTCTTCTTCTGATGATGGTGACATCACTTCGAAATCTGTTCTACAAACAAAACTTTCTTCACTTGCCTTACAAATTATTTATTGTGGTACAACGATTGCTCTTATTGCACTTATTGTTTTAGTTGTTCGATATTCTGTTGAACATTATGTTGTTCAAAAGCATCCTTTTACATTTGCGGATCTTCATAACGGTGTCAAATTCTTCATAATTGCTGTAACAATTTTGGTTATTTCTATTCCAGAAGGTCTTCCATTGGCTATTGCACTTTCCCTCACCTATTCTGTCAAAAAGGTATTTTATTGTTTTCATAATTAATTGTCCGTCTTTAAAATTGGTTTTAATTTTTTTAGATGATGAAAGACAACAATCTTGTTCGCCATATGGACGCGTGTGAGACAATGGGAAATGCAACAACAATTTGTTCTGACAAAACTGGTACATTAACAACAAATCAAATGACAGTAGTTCAAAGTTACATAAATGGAAGATATTTTGAAGATCAACGTTCACAACCAACCGCAGAAATGTTGCCAGAAAAAATTCGAATTACACTTTGTGAAGCAATTTCCATAAATTCTGCATACAATTCAATGATAATTGCTCCAGCGAAACAAGGCGAACGAGCACAACAAGTCGGAAATAAAACAGAATGTGGTCTTCTTGGATTTGTTACTCAAATTGGTGGAAGTTATGATGCAATTCGAAAACAACACCCTGAAGAAAGTCTATACAAAGTTTACACCTTCAATTCCTCAAGGAAATCTATGATGTCTGTGATAAAACTCGTTGAAAATGGCCAAGAAATTGGTTACCGAGTGTTTGCAAAAGGTGCTTCTGAAATTTTGTTATCGAAATGTTCATACTTCATGGGTGCTGAAGGAGAGATTAAATCATTTTCTGAAAAAGAACGTTCCAAAATTATGACATCTGTTATTGAAGCAATGGCTGAAAATGGACTTCGGACAATTTGTGTTGCTTACAAGGATTACGTTTATTCAAGTGCTCGTCCGGCTGATGAACATGAAATTGGCATTGATTCTGATAAAGAAATTGATTGGGAAAATGAAACTGACGTTTTTTCTCAATTTGTTGGAATTTCAATTTGTGGTATTCAAGATCCAGTACGGCCTGAAGTTCCCGAAGCTATTAAACGTTGCACAAAAGCAGGCATTGCAGTTAGAATGGTTACGGGTGATAACATTAATACTGCACGAGCTATTGCTCTTCAATGTGGAATCTTACAACCTGGTGATGATTATTTAGTCCTTGAAGGAAAAGAATTTAATAATCGAATCCGTGGTCCAGATGGTCAAGTCAGTCAAGAATTATTGGATAAAGTTTGGCCCCGACTTCGTGTTTTGGCTCGTGCTCAACCTGTTGACAAATATAATCTTGTTAAAGGTATTATTGATAGTAAAACAACAACCCAACGTGAAATTGTTGCTGTTACCGGTGATGGTACAAATGATGGGCCAGCTCTTAAAAAAGCTGATGTCGGATTTGCTATGGGTATTGCTGGTACAGATGTTGCAAAAGAAGCTTCTGATATTATTCTTACCGACGACAACTTTACATCAATTGTTAAAGCAGTAATGTGGGGAAGAAATGTTTATGATTCAATTAGTAAATTCTTACAATTTCAACTTACCGTAAATGTCGTTGCTGTTTTTACTGCATTTATTGGTGCTTGTACAGTTTCCGATTCTCCATTGAGAGCAGTTCATATGCTTTGGATTAACTTAATTATGGATACTCTTGCATCACTTGCATTAGCAACTGAATCACCAACCGATGAACTTTTGGATCGAAAACCATATGGACGAAAGAAGTCTCTGATTTCTCGAACGATGGTCAAAAATATTTTACTTCATGCTATCTATCAACTTACCGTACTTTTGGTATTTTTATACAAAGGTCCACAAATTTTTGGTGTCAAATCTGGTATTAATGCTCCTCTCTTTTCACCTCCAACAAAACATTTTACTATTGTTTTCAATACATTTGTGATGATGACTCTTTTCAATGAAATTAATTGCCGTAAAGTTCATGGTGAACGAAATGTTTTCAAGGTAAACATTTAAAATGTTATGAAAGTAATGTTATTAAATTAATTTTTCAGTATTTATCATCGAATCATATGTTTATTGGAATCTGGATTTCAACTTTCATTGGACAAATTTTAATTGTACAATTTGGTGGTGCTTGGTTCTCTACTGCTCCTCTGACTGTTCCGCAATGGATTGTTTGCTTGGGTTTTGGTATTTCTGAACTTGCTTTTGGACAACTTGTTGCAACAATTCCTGCAAAGAAATTACCTAAAAATCTTCGATTTGGAAGTGGTGATGCTGTTCCAACTGACCTTATTATGGATCGTCATGAACATCACAAAAATATGCAAATGCAACAATCACGTAAAAATCGTCGTGGTTTATCACTTTGGATGAGAGCTGTTGCAATTGTTGGCCTTCATGTAAGCATTTTTTCTTCTATTTTTACTTTTATTTCTAATTCTTTAATTACAGTATCGTGTTATTAATGCATTCCGCCGAAATATGCGAGAAAAATCATTGGGAGATACTGCACCAAAGATGACCTCAACAGCTGCAGAAAAATGGCGCCAAAGTTATCGTCGTTACCGACATCGAAAACATTTGGAAAAGAAACTTGCTCGTCAACGTGTTAATTCTGAAGGTGAAGGTGGAAATATATCTGGTGCAGATGACAAGCCTACAAAATTAACAACTCATCGTGAACGAAAAATTCATCGACATATTCGAGAGATTGCCCGTCCCCATTCTGTTGATAAACAAGCAAATACCAGCAATACTGATATCAATGATGTTCCTTCAAATCCACCGCCACCACCTCCAAAAGGCGATATGAATGTTTAAATATTTGTTTTCTTTTTATTGTTGTAAATTTTTTGAGAAAGACGAGAGTACTCGATGGATTCAATTGATTTTTGATTGATTTCTCTCTCTTTTTCTTCAACGAAATCGAGTCTCGCAATATTGCTTTGAATTTGTTTTACATTTTATTAAATTTTTATACTCTTCGAATTGTTTTTATATAAATTTAGTTGTTATTTTTTGATGTTGTTATTGCTATGCTTATGAAATAAATGCAATGAATTTTATTTAAAAATTTAAAAACACATTTAATTTTTTTGAAAGTTAAAAAAATAGGACAATTTTAAAGTTGGAATTACAATAATTTTTAAGAACGATTTTTGTCTTGTTCTTTAGCGAAATTCCAAAATAACCGAGAACCCATTGCACCTGCGATAAACATTCCTGCATTGGCATAGAGAAGTCGGATTGTAAGATATCCATCAGCTCCAATATGATTAACAAATACGAGTAAATCATTTTGAAGATATTCTTGGAACATTCGCCGCTTTTTGGAACGTTTTTTCTGAAATTTGTATTTTGTTATTTCTTTCTGTATTACTGTAAGTTTACCATAGCTTCTTGTTTTTCTTTAACATCCTTTTCTTTTGCTTCAATGTAATGTTGCATTGCAGCTTCAATTTCATCAGTATTTCCCTGTTTTTCAGCAGTTTTAAGTTGTTTCAATTTATTTGTAACATGTTGTGAATGATGACGCGATTTCCCTTCCCAATGAAATTCAGAATCAAGTTCAGGTAAAACATAATCAAGTGCGGGCTTTAACATATCATTCAAAAAACTTTCACGATTCCCTGATAGAAGAAGATAAATAAATCGAGCGAGGTTGATGATGTTGGCGAAAAGAAGGAATACAAGTCCATACCAAACAACAATATAAATCTTTTCAATGTACATATTTGTGAGAAGAACACATTGAGTAATTTTTGGTGCCATAACCGTTTCATCAAATATTCCACTTTCACGAATATTAAACCGGCAAATTGTAAGTCGAGGAAAATGTCCAGTGTTTCGCCAATCTTCTCCACGAGTAAGAGCTCGAATTGTATCAGTACCCAAGAAGCTTGTGCTATCATCGGCAACGAAGTTTGACATTGTGATGAGCTAAAAATTATTGAAAATACTGTAGTTCATAATATTTTAAAAAGTCTTACAGCAGTTAAAGCACAAATAATATTCAAAACTTTCATTAAAATATACCAGGCTGTTAAATAATATGAACTAAACATTCTTGCCCATGCCCTGTAATTTATATCTGATTAGTTTCTTATTAATTAATTAATTCATAATACTAACCTTTTGATAACAGTAGAATCCTTGGAGAAACAGCGATAACGATTTTTTAAAATTTTTCCAATGTGAATAGTGCTGAATTTAATGAATTCTCGGCTTGGTTTTCCATTTTTCTTTGTTTTACTTCCTTCAGTTAAAATTGTTTGCATATAAAAACCTTAAATGGAGTAGTTTAAAAATTTATTTTTTAAATCCATTTAAAACTGACTTGATGACCAATTTACAAATGACCAAAGGGATCGAGGAAGGGTAAATAAGACGCCAAGAATTGTCAAAATGAAAGGGGTCCACTGTAAATTGCGAAAATTTTAATAATAAACGAAAATAAACATAAAAAAAACGCTTACCTGATAATAAGTAACTTTTTTCAAATTTTCATAGCCATCTTCTTTCGGAAGAGTTTCATTAAGTGGCACAAAATAAGTTCCTTCAATAAAGCAATAATCAGAAGCATATTCAGACCAGCTACCAATCCAATTAGGTTTATCCCAGCATTGCATTGGTTTTCCACCCAAATTATTACCAAAGATTGTGATACCTGCTGCAATTAAAATATATGCCGCAACACGATTATTGAGTCGATCAACCATATCTTCATCATATCGAGGCTTTGTAGCTCGGGTTAAAAGATTTGCAAAACCCAATATAATCATTTTGCAATATTTTGCACCTTGAAACAAGAACAAGCAATGCAAAAAATGATAAGAAAAACTATTTTTGAAAAAAAAAATTTGATCAAACAAGAAAAAAAGCAATCCGGAAGCTCAAAGTGTTGTTGCAACAAAACGGATTTAACAGAGATAAAAAAGATAATACAAAATTTTCAAGATGATAGTTTTGAAAGCTTCTTTTTGTTTGTTGTAACATTAAACTTTTTTTTTATCAATTTATACCAATGCTTTTTTTATTAAAAATCAATCATCTTTAAACAAAATTATTTACAATACAGTACAATAAAAAAGAATTATTATTTTCATTGACTTGAGATCGATTTTGAGGAAGGTTTATACGAAACTTGTTTAAGAAGCCGTTTTGTCATTGAATTATTGCCATTATTGTGTCGTACTATTACCCAATTTGTCTATAAGAAATTTTTTAATAAAAATTATCAAAATTATAATTTACTCTAAGATCTTTGAATTGTTTTGTAAAAAAGAAATACAGCATTGGATTTGCGAATGAATTTACATTGAATAAGATATTAACGAAATCTTTTGCGAATATGAAACAAGGAAATTGCTCATATTTTTGATGATTAACAAATCGTATTATCAATCCACCTGTAACATCACTTTTTTTAATTAAAAATCCTTTTAAGATTATTAAACTCTACCAGTATGACATAAGAAAAATAGAACAACAATAGAAATTAGCAACCAAATAGATCGACGTTCTTTTGCCATTCTTCGTTTATGTCCAACTGATTGTACACGTTTTGACGAGGCAATATAAGTTAAAATTCTCATATTTAAAACAGATATTAAAATTAATGGTATTAAATAAACTGCAATTGGATAAAGAACTTGATGCATCTAAAAAGATATTTATTATTTAAGGGGGATGAATGAAATCATTTTTATGAATTAATAATTTATATTATAAAAACTGTTTAAAAATGAATAGATAAAATTGCGTGACCCTTTTTTAACTATAAAAAACCCTAATTTTTGCTTTAAATCAAAGTTCAATTAAACCGTATATTCAGACGTTTTCTCAAAGTTTAATTTTTGCAACTAAAATTACGTTATTCGCTTGAGTTTGTTTCAGTCTATTTACAAATTATATATCACACAATTGAACACTACTTTTAAATGATATATTTAGTATGCTACATTGGCTCTCCTGAGCTTAATTATAAAAATAGAGGTGCTAATGTTGTTTGGTTTTTTGAAAGTATGCTATTATTATATTTTTTTCTTGCAAAATGAAACATACGATAAAGCGGTAATCTTCATTTGCCCATAGGGGAGATGGTTCATGAATTAAAAACCATCTCGAAGTTCCATCAATTCGATGTAAAGACCATGAATATTGAAACCAGACAGGTGCATTAAATATTAAAGCCATGATTGCAATAAGTATTAAAGGTAAAGCTGTTTTTGAAGATGTTTCATTCATTGCTGAAAGGGGTTTTACAATTGCCCGATGGCGTTGTACTGTAATATAACACATTGTCCAAATTGATGCGCAATTTGATGCGAGTAATCCACCCGCCAATGTCCCCGTTGCCACATATGCCGTTTGTGCAACAAATCCCCATGGATCCATTTCTAAATGGTCATGAAGAGCTGGCAAAAATAATACAAATAATGAAAATAATAATTGTAAGCTATCACAAACTGATAAAACAATTAAAGTTGGAACAAGGGGATGAGATCGCCTAAAGATTTTTATTATTCTTTTTTATTAGTTTTCAAAATTTGCTTAAATTTTTCATTTATTTTTTATGTTTTGTTCTGTTTTTTTTTCTTTTTTTCCCTTTGTAAATATTTGCAAAAACGTGATGGCTAGTGCAAATGAAGATTCTTTGCCAAACAAAAAAAAAGAAATAATGGCATAGAATTTTTGATACCCGCAACTTCTCATTTTTTTCTTTTTCAAAGATATGAGAAATATGAACGTTATGAATGCATTTTATAAAGGTCTTGTTGACGTGTGGAAATCTAAGTCCCATATTTTTGGATTCATATTTAAAAAAATAAGTTTTTTTTCTGCATTACTATGCTACTTTATTTTCGATAATGAGAAAGCTGCATAACCATATCCTTAAGCAAACAAAAAGACCCAATGATATTTCAAACAATAAAAAAATGTTTTTCCGGTAAAAAAAAGCCTTGGTTCAATTGTGTTTTTTTCGATTCTTTTAAAAATTAAAAACGCGACATACCTACGAGAAAAAACACATAAACATGCAAGATTTAAAAATAGTCCAATCAGGCAAATTGATGGCAGTAAATATAAATCAAGTACATGCCCCAAAGGCCGCCATGGATATGTTTGATTACATGACAGCATTGCTTATTTTTTGGCAATTTTTCTATAAAAATGTTACTGTAATTGGAAACAACAAAAAAGGACACAAAAGATAAAACTTTGCAGCTGCATATATAAGTACTTTAAAATGCATAAAAATGAAAGAAAAGTCAAGTTAGAAAAAAAATAAAACACGTGTGATTTATAAATTACGTTTGTAATAACAGAAAAAAGGAAAGACCAAATCGAATTCCTATCAATAAATAAATAAAAACTTTGTCTAATTATGACTTCTTTTTTTCCCCTTCTTCTTTTTTTCTGCATTTAAAACATAAAAGGTTGCTATTTGCTGAAACTGAAATAGATGAAAAAGGCGTGGCATATTTTAAACAGCAGTTTAAACGTCAGATAACGGCACACAAAAAAGCAATATGTATATTTTTAAAAATCTTTTTTTTCTTTTTACCATATAAAGACAAAGCTTTTTTGTTTTAAAAATTGCGAGGGCAAAAAATGGAGTCAAGCGAATATTAAAAAAATACAAAAATATTCTTAAAAACTACATTTTTTTCCTGTTGTAGGATCCAAACAAAATTTCATTAAAAAAGTATTGGAAAAAACAATATTACTCAGCTAATATTGAACAAAGCTGAAACAAATCCGGGGTAAATAATGTGCAAAAGTAAAGCTTTTCAAAGTCATTTACTTTGAAGGAATTACTGAAAAAACGCCATTGTTAAAAGTTAAAGAAGGACAAAAAGGGGATGAATAAATGGCATTCTTTAAAACAACAAAAATATGACATAGTAGGGGCATTAAAAGAAAGAAGAACAAAAACGATTTTTTTGTGAAAATAAGAAAGCAAAAAACAATAGTCTTTTAAAAAACATTCGAAAAGCATTTCTTTAATTGAAAAGATATGACGGTAAAAACCAACTGAATCTCGCAAATACGTATTTATAATATCGAATTCATTGTGAGAAAAAGTTTATTCAATTTATTTAACACGTCGCGTTTTACCTTTTTTTCAGAAAGTCATATTATTGCCTTAAAAGGAAATAGGAAAAACGGTGGTTATTTAATCAAATTTATTTGATATAGCAAAGGGTCAAGGAATTTTATGCATTTAAAAGAAAGGAGAGCGAAAAAAGAAAACATTTGTTTCCTTATTTAGAAATATATCCAAAGGCATGAAAAAATAATGGTAAACGTAATTAATTCAAATTTCAATTGGTTAACTTTTTTGACATGGCTCTTGCAAATTGTTTTATTCCAGATGGATATTCTCTTTTACTCAAGTTGAAGCAAGAAAAAGGCCCAAACAAAACAAAAAATGTAGCAAAAAAGTAAAAAACAAAACAAAAAGCATTGATTGCAAAAAACCATTTATCAGAAACATTTCAAACTGAATTTACATTAACTTTTCTTAATCTTTCCGGTGAAATAAAAAAATGATTCAAAAAAGTATCAATCTTTAAGCATCAAAACGCTGCGGGGTTACTACCTAAACAAAACATTGGCGTAATCTCTTTTTATTACTTGTCTCAAAAGAACGATAAGAAACAATATTATTTTTTTGACGTTGTAGCAGCAGCAGCAGTCTTTATAGTTTTTTATGATATTAAAGTTTAAAAGAAAAGGTGTTAAAAATTTGAAACAACCAGTTACCACTTCCTTTTATTTTAATTGTTTTTTATTGAATTTGATCAAAAATTTTTAAAATGTTGTGTCAAATTACCATTTAATTTTTTTTTCAATAAATTTATTCAAGTTTTTTATTTCAATGAATTTAGATAACTTTATAAAAATCGAGGAATATAAAAAGGAACGATTCTTTCAACTCTGAAAATGATAAAAAAAGAATAGAAGCCATGTACAAAAAAAGAAATATTCAAATATAAAAATCTTTTACTCGAAAATAAAAAAAAACAGGGAAACATGGTAAAGGCAACTTGTGGTGGTGTGTTTTTTAGAAAATTTTCTAACTAACTATAATTTTTTTAAAATTTGAAAAGTCTAGGCTAGACAATAAAAAAGAAAAAGCAAAATCTTTCATTCAAAATAAAAACTTTTTTGGGTTCAGATTTTGCGGACTAGGAAAAAAGACAACACTTTTTAAAAAAAGAACAAAGATTTAAAAATAGTAAATTATAATTGCATCTGATATAAAGAAACATTAATAGAAATTTAACAAGCATTTCATTTTTTTATAAAAAAAGTTAAACGTATTATTTCTTTCAAAGGCACATTTGCGATTCAATTTCGAGTAATATAAAAAAAGAAACATGTGTAAAGAAAATTTTAGATGAAAAAGAAGAGAGCATCGAATGAATAGCGGCAGTAATAATTTGCCAGTGGTAATTAAAAAAAGCAAGATAGATATATATGAAGAATAAAAAAGAGTATTTTTGTTTTCAAAATATTTAGAAATTTGACCACATTGGTTTACGAATCCATCGTAAACGAAGGCCACTATTTGTACGAATTCGAATTGATGCAGCTTCTGCAGCTCGTACACTATCTTTAACTGATTGCATAAGATTTTGAGCATTGAGGACAAGATTTTGCATGGCTTCTTCATCTTCTTCGGTACCTAAATTAATACAATTAATGTTTAATAAATTATATTAGTAAAAATAAAGTGCACAGCAGGCTCAAAAATAAAATGTTTTTAAAAAATAATGATAATTTAGATAAATTTTCAATTTAAATTCACACAAGTTATATCGATTAATTTGTTTAAACATTTTAATAATTTAATTAGTTAAACTCAAAATCAGATTTTAAAAATTCGTTTTTTAGTGGGTTATTTGTTTAAAAAGTTAGAATTTTTACACGCTTAAAATTTAAAATATATTTACCGTCCATCGGCTGTCCATATGGACCGATGACCACTAAAAAAGGGATGGATTTAAAATAAATTTTTTAAAATATTATACTGTTTTTTCGAAATTTTGTTTTTTAAAAAAGCGGAAGCTTAAAAGGAAAATTGAACAAACCTTGAGATCCCAACATTGTTGCTTTAACGGTTGACAAAATTTTAAGTTGTGTGGCAATTGTTGGAATACGTTCAACAACTTGCAATAAAGCCTAAATTATGGGTAAAATAGAAATTTATTGATTTTTGAATAAAAAGACATACTGTACGCATTTTAACATCAGTACATTGACGAGCAAGTTGTACGGCAAGACGTGTAACTTCTTCACTCGAATCTGCGATAGCTTTTGCACAATCAATAAGATCTTTCTTTGTGCCACCTTCACCACGAACAAGTTGTGAAAGACGAGCCATAAGAATTGCCATTCGTTTTGCAGCTGCAACAATTTCGTTTTCTTGTGAAGACCATTGACGGACTTCCTAAAAATTAAATAACTAATTATTTCTTTAGAAAAATACTGAATTTTACTTGGTGAAGACTATGCGCAGCTGAAAGGATGGGTTGTGAGGATGCTTGAGGTAATGGATATCTTTCCCAGAATGCACGAGTTTCTTCTTCTTCATCAACTTCTGGAGGTGGAGGAGGTCGAGGAGGTGGACTAATTTCAACTGGTGGTGGAGGTCTTGGAGGTGCAGGAATTTCTTCTCGAATAAGCATTCGATGATGAACAACTGGTGGAGAAGGAGCTTTTGCGGCAACACTTTCAACTAAGCTGTGGGCACTTTGATAATGATTTGGTGTTGCAGCTTGAGCAGAATGATGATCTTCATAATTACGCCGTTGGAAGGGTGATGTCTGATGTTGGGGTGGTGGGGCATGATGATGTTGGTTTACAGATGGAAGACCAGCAATGGCATCTCCAACTGCTCGAACAGATGAAAGAAGATGATCATTTGCGCCACGCCAATTATCTGCATTATCACGATCTCTTGGATTTACGGCAACTTGTTTGGCATGATTAACCATAGGTGGAATTGCTGAAAACATGGAAAATAATTTTCTTGGGGCGTTTCGAAGACTCTTTAATCGTGAATGCCGTGGAGGCGATCGTTGCCCAAGTGGAGGTGAGGGCGAATCTGTCCCACTTAAAGAACGCTCTAACGTTTCGAGAGACAGCTTGAAAGAAATACGCTAAAAGTTTTTTTTGAAAGGTTAACGAGGGCGGATATTTTTAAATATCAAATTTCAAATTCCACGATAACCAAAAATAGATTGGATTCTCGCATAAAATGATAAAGTGAAGAAGTCATAAATTTTAGCAAAAGAAAATCAAGCAGTTAAATCAAAGGTAAAATCATCTTTAGAGCACACATGTGCATTGCCGCCGCGATTTTAAAAGCCAAAATGTATTCAAAAAAAGAAGTTCATGCGCCAAAGAAATGCACTTCAGCATCTCAACAAACATTCCGTCTTTGCATCACCAACAAAAGTTAGTTTTTTCTTTTTCATTTGCTTCCGTCATAAACAGGGGGTCGAGACAAGAAAAAAGTAGCAGCAGCAACAGCAAAAAAAAGTTGAATAAAAGTAACATGGTTTGCGCAAAGATTCATCTCTTTTTTATATTTCAGGAGGGGGCGAATAATGTGCGCTAGGCTCATCAGGTACTGCTGTTGCTTCTTCTTTCTTCCTTTTTTTATCCTTAAAGCAACAACGAATTGTTGTTTATTTGCTAAGGAAGTTCCTCGATACAAAAATTTTTTAAGTTTAATACAAAAAAATATTAAGAAAAAAGTTGAAGAATTACATTGAAAAAATGAAATTGAGAAGATTTTTTGGCTCCATTAAAAACGTTTTTGTTTCAAAATTTAAATATCGACTTTTTTAAAATAAAAATAAAACGGTTATTCTTTTCGCTTTTTTTATGCAAAAAATTCTCAGATCGACCCGTCACGATTAAAAAGTTACATGATTTGTTGATTGTTACACTTACCAGAATGCAAAGAAGAGGCGGCTTCATTAACTCGTTGAACAAATGAAGGTTCTTCACTATTATCGGCTTCATTCTTGGCAGCCATAATAACTCTGTTACCAAGACGGGCAATTTGTGAAGTATTGTCAACCATTCTTTGAGATTCATTATCACGAATAGCATCTTCACATCTATCGGTATATCTGCGCATAGCCTAAAATTTTGTCATTTTGGTATAATTTTTTTCTATTATTTGTAACTAACTGTTTCACTGGCACGAACAAAATCCCCAGTATCAATAGCATCATCAACATAGCTTCGAAGTCGGGTAAGAGCATCGGCATATTCTTTACGAAGATTTTCAAAGTGCTGACTGGCATAATCGGTATCATTGTTAAGTCGGATTTTACCAGCTTTAATAACTTGTGGTGTCATATTTTTAACTTGATTTGTAACTTCAACAAGTCCTTCGATGACCTTCTTGTCACGTGATGGACCACATTTAGCAACAAGGGTACCGGTATTTGTCCAGCGATTACTATGTTCTTGCAAATTAGAAGCCCGATCTTCAAAGTTGCCATTACGATTTGGCATTCCATTGGGTGCATAAACTGCATCAACGAAAAGTTTCAATGGAGTTGTAATATCTGCAAAATCTTCAACAACTTTGTCGGTAAGGACACGTTTCATGAAATCTGCAAGTTCACGAAGTTTGTTACGTAATTGTGAACGGATTGCATTGGCTTCAGGGGTATTGCCTAAGCCACGACGTTCCAAATCAGCAAGTTGATTGGCGAGGCGATCAATATCAGAACAGAGATTCAAAAGTTGATTACGTTCATGTGGTGGAAGTTGATTGGCTAATTGACGGGCTTCATCAACCATGGATTTAATAGCTTGAAGGCCTTGACCACCATCATCAACACCAGGATTATCAAGCCAACGCAGAGCTTGTTCTAATTTTCCACTTGCTGTATGGGCTGGATGAGCTCCACCTGTACGTTGAGCATTGATTAAAGCATGTGGCAATACACCTTGACTTTCTTTGGTTCCAACAAGGGATTTAAGTTTTTGTGCACAACTTTGAGCAAGTCCTTGATTATCGTATCGACCAGCATTACGAAGTTCACAAATGGAATCAGTAAGAGATTGAATTTCAGAAATTGCATGCCTGATTGCAAATTGATCTTCTGGTAAAGACCGGGATGCAATTTTTTCTGAATATTCCAAGATTCGACGAATTGCTTTTTCTCCAACTGCTCCAGGACGTCCACGTGGATCACCAAGCCAATCAAGGGCAGCAGTAAGTAAACTTTGTGCAGCACTAAGGGCTTTCCGCATAACTGTAACATTATCTGAATCCCATTCATCTTCGTCATAAGTTGTAAGTTGAAGAACACGAATAATTTCATTAACTTCATCAGTCATTCGTTGGGCAAGATAATTTCTATTTTCTGCAGCTTCAGCTAATCCATGTTGTCGATCTTCATTAATTTGAACAAAAATTTTCATTGCACAAACAAGAATTGGTGAAAGGGTTTTCACGGCATCCATACAACGGACAAGAATTTCTCGATGAACTTGATGGGTAAGTTCCAAAACGCGACTTTCAATATCTTTTGACATTCTTGTAAGCCATGGAGTAATATCACGAACAAATTGACTTAAATCATCCATGGTTTCAATGACCTCCGTAACAGTTAAATAATCCAAAACTTTTCGACATCCACGAATAATTTTTCTTACTTCTGATTCATCAAAGCAAAGAAGGAGAGCAGAAGTACCTTGAAGGATCCCTCGAGAGCCATCAATTAACTTTTTGCGTGCAGGACTTGAATATGGATCACCCTTAAGCATATGACAGGCATCTTCAAGTAATCTGCAGGAAACTTCAACACGTTGAAGAGCTGGTGGCATATCTTGTTGTAGAATTCTGTCATCTGATGAATGGCAAGTATCATAACCAACCTAAAGAAATTTGCATTGTAATAAAAGCGATTTTTTGCAATTTTCGAACTTTTTTGCCATTTTTTCGGATTTTGAAAAATTTTTTTTTCAAGTTTGAAGTCTAATTCTTCGTCCCTATACTAAATCGAGGTCGTAGATCACGAAAATGAAGTCGGTTTTGGCCAAAAATGCCATGGCACGGAGATATGCCATGGTATGCCCCCTATAGTGCCAAAAATCACATTTTTGAAAAAGTGCCATAAAATGTATATGGATCGACTCCCCTCAACCCAGGGAGTCATAATATAACAGATTTGACCGTTTAAACTCATTTTTTCGAGTAGTTATTAGGCTTCAAAGTTGGTGGTATACGGTAATTGGGTAAAATCACAGAAAATGTTACTTACGGGCATACTTTTTTTTGGTCTCATTCAATTCTCCAAATGATTTTACATATGTATGGACCAAAATAAAAGAAAAAAACCTGGCTTGCGAGGGTGTTTCCCCCCTTTGAAGCTAAAAACTACATCTCCAGCATCATGTTGGGGGCAAAACTCAATGATAATGATAGATATTGACATGAAGTGGCTTTTTTTATGTAAAACTATGCTAATGAATGAATTCTGGACAGTTTCAACACTTTTGGATACGATTTTGAAATATGGCATCAGCATGAAATTTCAAAATTTCGCAACATTAACCTCTTGGCAAAAAATCAAAGTTATGTTAATTTTTCTTAAAAAATATAAGAATTAGGGCTTTTAAAATGTAAATTAGATACAGAAACATCATATAGAAGCATAAAACACTCAATTCCAGCACTTATTGATTTTTCCGGATAGGTCGAAATTTACCACTTTTTTGGTGAATTTTCAACGTATCACAATCATATCATAACTAAAAGCTTTCAACATTTTTAGGTTTTTACAATAAAATTCAGCATGTTTGAGATGCTTGTGGATGATTTCAACATCTCTCGACACTTATTTTTTCTTTTGCGACATTTTGAATTTAAGGTGTTTTTCGCTTATCAGAATTGTGGCAAAAATGCAAACTGCTTATTCCAGAGTGTTGAAATCATCCACAAGCATCTCAAACATGCTGAATTTTATTGTAAACACCTAAAAATGACAGTATCTTTTAGTTATGATATGATTGTGATACGTTGAAAATTCACCAAAAAAGTGGTAAATTTCGGCTTGTCCGATAAAATCAATAAGTCTTGGAATTGAGTGTTTTTTGCATTTAGATGATATTTCTGTATCTAATTTACATTTTAAAAGCACTAACACTCATTTTACTTAATAAAAATTCACATAACTTTGACTTTTTGCCAATGAGTTAATATTCCAAAATTTCGAAATTTCCTGCTGATGCCATTATTCAAAATCGTATCCAAAAGTGTTGAAACTTGCCAGGATTACTTCTTTAGCATAATATTATATAACAAAAACCACCGCATGTCAATATCTTTGGTAATCATTGAGTTTTGCCCCCAACATGATGCTGGAGATGTAGTTTTTAGCTTCAAAGGGGGAAAACGCCCTCGCAAGCCAGGTTTTTTTCAGCCTATTTGGTTCATACATATGTAAAATCATCTGGAGAATCGAATAAGACCAAAAAAAAGTATGCCCGTAAGTAACATTTTCTGTGATTTTACCCAATTACCGTATACCACCAACTTTGAAGCCTAATAACTACTCGAAAAAATGAGTTTAAACGGTCAAATCTGTTATATTATGACTCCCTGGGTTGAGGGGAGTCGATCCATATACATTTTATGGCACTTTTTCAAAAATGTGATTTTTGGCACTATATGAGACGTGCCATGGCATATCTCCGTGCCATGGCATTTTTGACCAAAACCGACTTCATTTTCGTGATCTACGACCTCGATTTAGTATAGGGACGAAGAATTAGCCTTCAAACTTGAAAAAAAATTTTTTCAAAATCCGGTACAATGTCCGATTTTTACAAAAAATCGCTTATAATCAGTTTTCAAAGAATAAAACAAACTTTAATAAGATTATCAACTGCCGTTGAAACAAGACCAATTGGTCTGGTAAGATCTGGCATGGCATTTCCATCTTCTGCTTCTTCATGAAGAATGACTAATCGAGAGACCTAAAAATTTTCAAAAATAATTTTGCTCCAGTTATATTGATTTTTTGATAAATAGAAAACAAAGAAGTTGAAGGAGTGTAGAATAAGAAAAGAAGAAAAATAAAGCATTAATGAAAAGGTTAGTTAATGTAAGTAAAAGCAAAAGCATTGTTAAATTTTTTTGAAACATTTAGTTTTACATACACAGCCATGGGGACCTTTAGGCATTAAAATTTGGCAAACAGGACAATCATCAACAGTAACCCTTTGACGGATTGTATCAGGATAAATAAATTCAGAATTTGCAAGGGATTTACGGCTTGATGCTCGTGATAATGTGCCATTGTTAAGGTGAATTGTTGGAGTACTTATTGCTGCCATAGAAGATAAATGTCCAGGTAAAGTTAACATTGGCATTGATGGGGCATGAAGCCGTGCTTCAGATAGCGATGAAAGGGCTCTTGGAGTACCTGCTCCGCTAATGACATTTGATGTGGCACCACCAACATTTTCTGGACGATTACGTTGAGCAAAATTTTCCGCAACAGATATAGCAAGATGCAGCTAAAGCAGAAAAAAGCACATAAATTGGACAAACACAAAAGACAACAATAACATTAACAATAACATTTAGTGCATAAATAAAACATGACGTTTACCCAAAAGATTTTGAGATGATATGCTTCAGTAATTTTTACAATCAATTTAAGACAAAAAATGTAATGACACTTTCAATGAAAGCATTTTATATCAAATATCTGGTGTTTTTAAATTCACAAAATTATGACAGATTGAATGACAGTAATTGTTTCTATTATGTTCTTTGCATCCGCAGACTATATTCATCAATGCAAAACACAATCTGCGTTTAAAAAAATTGCTAAAGCGTTAAACAACAAAGCGTTATAAATCACTCTCTATTTTCTTCGTATTTAAAGGTCACAAACGGTCACCTATGATGCACCTGTTGCCTTTTATCCAAAGCAATTACTCAAAAAGCTGTTTACAAGAAGCGAAAAAAAGAAAGAAAGAATTGGGAAAAGATATTTATTTTTTTACCTCATTTTCAACTCTTCTAATAGCTTTTTTAGCTTTTGCTAAACAAATTCGACAAAGTAACGCATCTACACTATCATAGGTAACTTTTTTAATTCCATAACACTGGCACATTTTTTGATCATGAAAACGAAGAAGATGAGTAGAAGAAAGAAGAGAACAAAAAAATGATGAATTTTGATGCGCGACGATGGAATTGTTGTTCAAAATAAAGCCGGAATAAGAAACGGGTCTTGTAATCGGATTTAGCGCAAGTCGAGAAATAACTATTTTGAATGAAAGTTTTTACACTGCTGCTTGTTTGTCTTTGTCCGTGATTTCTATTAACCTCATGTGCATTAACTTTTCTTTTTTTTGGTTGATATGTAACTTTTTCTTTGAAAATCAACTGCAAGAAATATGTTTAACATTTTTTTCTTTCTTTTTATAATCAAAATTTTTGAACGATTGGTTTAAAAACTCTGAAAAAATCAGACAACAACAGGTGACCGCTGTTGACCTTTAGCTTTGAAAAAGGCGACTTTATCGAACTCTGTTCAAAAATATTTTTGGCTTAAATAAAATTCTTTGATCTATCACAAAAAAGATGTTTCCCTTTGAAAGAAACATTCACTTGCAAAAGAAAAAATGCTGCTGCTTTTCTTCAATGGACGATGGATGCTTTATCTCCTGCCGTCCTGTCGTTTCATTCTTCTTTTTTTTTACATCTCTGCTTTCTACTCTAAATTTATCCAACATTCTTCTTCTCTTTTTTTCACTCACACTTATACGCAGTAAAGTTTTTGCGCTTTTCAATGTTGTACGCACTAAAGAAGTATTTTATCCTGCAGAAGAGATAACGCGATTTGGATCAACAAGGGTGGAAGAAAGAGAATAACGACAGAGAGAAAGAGAAAAATAAAAGCGATCGGACAAATGCAAGTAAGCACTTCCACTCCAAAGGGGGGCTGGACCCCACCTACACCCACATTTTTTTGCTTAAACTTCAAGCATTCTTTAAGGATGCTTTTAGAATTTTTTAGAGACGTTTTGTAACCGTTAAAAAAAGTAAAGGAAAAAAAGAGTTATTCCTGATCGATTTGGAAAACACTTTCATGAAAACTCAATTATCACTTGAAAAAATATAAAAAAGAAAATGCATTATAGATAGATAGTGAGTCAATGAAAAAAAAAGTTTCTGTTTTTTTTCTTTTCTTTTTCTTCGAAAATGTTATGACCAACATCATGATGATAAAAAGAAAACATTGCAAAAAATGGCAACAAAAAATGTACAGAAACGAAAAAGTTTGTTTTAGATTTTTTAGCATTTCGAACGAAAAAAAAACCAGAAAAATTTTTTTTTCTAAAATTGCAGAATCAATGAAAAAAACTAAAAATTCAACGTAAAAAAGGAATAAGAAAAAAATTTGTAAATCTAATTAATTTAATAAATAGAAAGTAATAAAATTGTGTTGGTCATTAAATTAAAGACAACAACAACTGGACAAATAAAAACAAATAAACAAGAACAAACGAAAAAAAACATTGAAAAAACAATAAAATTTCGTTTGAGTAATTAAAAATGCAGATGACAACAAGAATGGCATTTAAAAGCTAAACAAAAGAAATACAAAGCTGCTGCAAAAGCATTTTTAAAAATATGCAAAAAAAAGGCATGATATAGGGATTTAAAAGCTAAAAAGTAAATTTACCAACCTGTTGAGCTACAGGCTCCAAAATATTTTCAATTGTTTTTGTATGAAAAACCGGCATTTTTTAAATAATTTTGTGGTGATAAAAATTGAGCAAAATTTGTTAATCAATTACTTTTCTTAAATATTTTAAAAGAAATAAAACAATCACCACATATCACGAAAATAATATTGTTATTTAAAAAATAATAATAATTGGAGAATAAATTGAAAATTTGTAAGATGATGTTAATCTTCCTCTCCAACAATGGCAGTGAAAGGGCTTTTTCAATGAAAATAATATCCACGCAAATGTGGATTGATCCGGATAAAAAAAAATATGCTTGATTGGATTGGCTCTTTTCCAGACGTCGGCTCTTGATGAAAGTATTGAGCAGCAGTGAGATGAAGAAGAAGAAGAAAAAATCAAGGAGGGCAAGCTAGGCGAGAAGCAGTCTTTTGTCGACAATGCTCTTCTCGTAGCACCACTTGCTTCAGCGACGACTCTTGTTGCGGCTCGCTTAGGCTGTTGTTGCTGCCGCTGGCGGGTCCGATACAACCACAGGCAGGCAAGACGAAGTAGAAGAAGATGAAGAATAAAGAAGAAGAAGAAAACAGATTGCTCGGAGGCTGTTCTGAGACAACTGCAAGACGAAAGAGAGAACACACCAACAACAAAAGATGCTCGTTGCTCGCTTAGTTAGTAGTAGTAGTTAGTTGCTTTTTCTTGTTGCAGCAGCAGCAATGACGGCAAAAAGGAGATAGATATAAGGCGAAGTGAAGCGGCGACAATTGTAGAGCGGCGTTGCTTTTTCTTCACAACCTGCGATCCAGGAGATAAAATAAGGCGGTACTTTTTTTATATATTTTATTTTATTTTACATGCGCTATTTCGTTGTTCAAGTTCGCGAGAAATTGATGGTAACGCGCCTGCTGTTGTTGTTGCTGTTGCAGCAGCAGCAAATTTCTCTATATATATTTTTTTGGTGGATAAATGTTCGATGATGACTGCCTTGACTTTTTGTTGTTGATTTCCGCTTTGTTTGTCCAGTAAAATAACAACCTGAGTTTGGTTCTAACAAGGTGTGTACTTCCCTACAAAGTAGTAACATTAAAATCTTTTTTCTGCTTTTGAGAAAAAAAAAACATTTTTTAAAAGTTAAACCAAAGCGTTGGTGAAAAAAAGAAAAAAGGGAAATAAAAACAATGTTTGAAGATGATGATTTCAATGTAAGACTTGATTCACGCAATGTTTTTTTAGAATCTTGTAAAAAAATTCGTTCTTGTTTTATTTGTAAAAATGTCAAGAATTTAAAGTTTACAATGAATTTTTTAAAACAAAAAATCAAAAAAGAGAATGATTTAAATTAGCTAAAAAAATGAAAAATTGTGCAAAAATGAAGGGGTCAAATGAATCACAGCTATGATAAGGACAATCACAGTCTAAGGAAATAGGCGATTAAAGCCTTTGAATCAAAGGAAAAAAGAAAAGAAAAAAGCAATGACATTTTTCATGCAAAATAAATATAAAAACTTTTAAAGCAAATAATCATCATAGAAAAAAGAATAAAATTTTGATAGGGCATTCTTCCGGTTAAACTTTTGAGAAAAAAAATTGATTTCAAGTAAACGTTTTGAAAAAAAATGAAAGAAAGAAAAAGTGCGCGAAAGAACGTTTACAAACGCTTGGGCATCAGCTTTTAGCGCGTCTTGTCCAGCTGGCGGCGGGTGGGTTTTGAAAGTGAAACGAGGCATTGAAAAATGTATGCGCAATAATCAAAAAAAAGAAGAAAGAAAGCGACACACGTCAAAATATAGCCGCCATTTTTTTCGAAAAAAAAATATGACCGAAGCTCCTTCTCTTCAAATTTTTTGATCAAGTCTCCTCTCCTCTATTAGGAAGTCAAAACAATAATAAACAAAACCGTTAAAGCGGAAACTGATGGTGGACAAATAAACGGAAGTGCTTTTTCTTTTATTTTTCTAAAATTTTTTAAACACTTTTTTAAAAGAAAAAAGGGCAAACCCGAAAGCGGTTGGTCAATGTTTTGAAATTTTCTTTTTTTGGTCAAAAAAATTTTGAGGCGGAAAAACACGAGTGAGAATGCAAGGTCAACTTTGATGCGGTTAAAAAAAGCGACCGCAATGTTGCGCCAAAAACCCGTTAAAAATGTATTCGTATGGCAACATGGAATTGTATTGTCAATAAATGAAATTGTTTTTACGGACAATCGGGACTCATAAATTCCGATAAACTTTTTTTTCTTCCTTTTATGTTTTGTGATAGAGCGTACAAAAAAGCTTTTTTAGATAGTTTTGTATAAATTCTTTTGTTTGTTTTTCTATCAAATTTTCTCTAATGATTTTAATAAGGCCTAATTGGAAGTAATACTTTTCAAGGGCGGCGGCGGCGTTATTTAGACATGAATGTAACAATGAATAATTACACTTTATTTTTTTTAAAAAAGGTGACGAAAATTCGAAAATTTAAGAAAAAAATGGATTTGTGATAACCCTAAAACGGGAATATCCGAGCGAAAAAGATGAATCATCAAAAAGATTTAAAAAAGATTTTCTTGGGATAGGATTAAAAGTAAAAGTTGATTGACAACTTTATTTCTCGTACTATCTCGTTTGAATGAAAAATTTTAACATTTTTGCTGAAAATTTTTCTTCTTCTTTTATTTCAAAATTTTAAATGATTTTTAAAAAATTGCTTTTTTATTATTTTAACTTTTGATATCTTTTTTTAAAGTTGTTGATATTGTCAATCTAAAGAGTTTACCTTTTTCTTCAAAAAAAGTGCGAAGGCGTCACTCCTACGACACATTTATTGTTTTCTTTTTTTGTCAATCGATTCCAGAACCAACAAAAACCAATAAATTGATGATTGCCATTGGCAAATTTGCTGATGAACGTAAAGACAACAAAAAAAGATGGATAGATAGAAATGCAGTGTCTTTAAAAACTTGGACAGCTGCAAGATATCGCAGCAAACCACTCGCTGATTGCCAGCCAACGAAAAAAAAATATTGAGCTTGTCTACCGCCTCCACAAAACATTCATTCGAGATTATATTGATGCAAGAAAAATGAAAAAGGGGGGCCCTCCAGGGCAGCAACATTTCAATGTGCCCACTCATTTTAGATGCAAAAAAGTTAAAAAAGAAAAATGATTTGAAAATGATACGGAAATAAATGAAAAAAGTTAAATAATTTAATTCCGTTGAAAGGTTGATTAAAAATGATAAACAAACAAAAAAGCAATGTTCGGCAATTTATAAAGAACAAAACAATTTATTTAATTATATTAAAAGCGTAAAGAATGCATCAAGCTTAAAAATTGACTTAAATAAAACAGATGATAATAACTCACCCATAACTCTTCCGTAAGGGGCTGTCCAGATATTACGTCATCAAAATTTCGACTTTTTTCGACCCCTACCTCCCTATGCGTCATACAAACCCTTTGATGTATGCCGCAACATCAAAGCGGCGTCATAATTTCCTGTCCCCCTACCTACCTATCTCTTGATGACGTAATATCTGGACAGCCCCTAAGCATACCATAACGCCAAAGTTAAGGAAAACCATAAATACTTACGGGAAAATCGTAAGTATTCCATAACTACCCCGTATCAAATGCGCCAAATTCAAATTCTTTTTCTCTGACTTGCAATTTTTTTTATAAAATTTTTTTGGTTAAAAAAATGTTTATTGGGATAGGCAATATGTATTTTTTCTGAAAAAAAACACATTAATATTGCGTCATTTTTGACTATTGACGCGTCCTTTTTGTGTTTTTTTACAACCATTCTGCAAATGAAATTTTTAAAAAGTCTTTTAAAACATTATATTTATAAATACCGTTGTTTCTTTTCGTTTGTTACTGATTTATATTTAATTAAACGGTTTTGTAAAATAGAGATTTAGAACATGACAACAAATGACGAGTTTGTGCCGCTGAAGAAACAATCAATTCTTCAAAATGTTGGTGGAAAAAATCAATTTTCAAATTTCAATTTAAATCAAAATCATAAATGTTTAAATGTATCACTTGTTCAATCAAATAGCAAATCAATCAGTAAAAGCAAAGATTTTGGTAAACATAAATGCTTCAGTTCTTTGAATACAATAATTTTAATGAAAATATAGTTCAAGTTGTAAAAATTACTGTATAGTAAAGGAGAATTTTCGGCTGGTGTGCTTTTAAAATTGGAGATTATCTCAAAAGTTATTGAAGAACTGTAGCAACATTAAAAATAGATTCACAAACTCTTAATGATGAAAAACGTCTATGGAATAAATCAGCATCAAATACTTTACATTCAAAATCTTTTAAATCCTTTACTGCATTTGATGAAGCAGAAGAAACTGTTAAAACGAAAAGGTGGAAAAATGATTCTTCAAATGCCACAACCACCAGCAGCACTTTATCCCTTCATATCGCAGCATATGAAAATTACATTGAAAGTGGAGATACTGTAACATCGGATAAAGATGAAAGCTTAACAAAGAATTTGATCAAAGGACAAAAACAAGTATTAATAAATTCAACATTGGTTAGTCGATTTAAAATAGAAGCGAACTAAAATAGATTTTTAGATATATTAATTTTAGGATCCATTTGAATTTCCAAGGCAGCAATCAGAAGATGAAACTGAACCAGGTATTATGCAATTTACAACTTCTCAACAATTAGTTAACCCTAATCAATTGGGTTCATCAAATGATAATCAACAAAGGATTCAAAATGCTGGTCGTCCAGCTTTGGTTCATTTTAATCAACGTCCTCCAACTTCTTCTGCACAAATTTTCGGTTCAGGTAATCTTCGTAATGTATCTCCAGTGGGCCCCTTGCAACCCCTTGTAAGTTTGTAAAAATTCCTCTAAAAAGACGTAATTTATTTTCCAGTCAAAGCGCCCCCGCTTTGCTTTACCTCCGACTTATCGGGTAATTATCCAAGCTTTGAAAAAAGCTCGGATATTAATTTTTGGCAATTAGCTGATTATCAGTTAATGATAAAAAAAATTATTATTTCAAAAAAAATAAATTTTTTTATTCTGCCGTCAGGTCGTAAAAAAATGTAACTCTTCCATAACTCGTTGGAGTTCTTACGGAAGAGTTATGGGTGAGTTATGGAATACCCTTCTTTTCTGTGTTTTCAAAATTTTTCGTTCAATTTTTTTTACAGATTTCAACTTCAATTTTTTTGTGTTGTGGTGAAAAAAACACAATCCATTTTTCATACAAGTTCTCAGTAGTTGTTTTTTTATTCAAAAAATCCTATTTGATTCGAAAGCAATTCCATCATCATCGATAAATGAAAAATTAAAAAAAAACAAAGATGTATTAAAAAAAAATTTAAAAATGAAATTACTTCTTTCGGTTACTAATAATATCTCACATTTAATTTCGAAAAAAACTAGAATTAGTTTTAAAAAGAGTATTAATTCTATAATTTTGAAACAAAGTTAAAGCGCATCTTTGGCAAAAGATGCAAAAAAAACATTTAGCGAGAAAACCATTTAGAAATTTTTTCTTCTGAAGTTTTATTTAGTTATCATTTTGAATCTTGTACAATCTTTTAACATGGAAGAAAACGAACTACTCATTGACTCGTCCGAAATGGACATGATGTTGGATGATGACTGCTTGGATGTCAATCAAGTCTTAGAAGAACAATACCATGAAGAAGAACGCAAAGTTTGTTGCTCATTTATTTTCTACGTTATTGAATTTATTGTAGCCGTTTAAGCTTTTATTTGACACAAATGAATATTTAAATGATGAAAGAACTGAAGAATTAGCAGCCGAAAATGATGAATTCTTAAAATCACTTGATTTTGTTGCAAATTTTAACAATCTTGATCGTCTAAATGATCAAATTAGCGTTTTTCAAGAACAAGTAAATTTTAATATTTTTTATGATTTTTATGCAACATAATATTTTAGGTGCAACATTGGATGGAATGTTCTGATTCTATTAAAGCTGATCCAACGTATATTTCTTTCAAACAAGAACGTGACGATGATAAAATAAAATTTATGCTAGTTTCGAAAGAACCCTTAGATTTAAAAATGGCTACATTAATTCTTGTTTACTCTACGTATGTCGTATTGAATGATGTTTTAAAAGATGAAGACGTGTTTTATTTTTAGCCAAAATGGATCATGTACTTGTACCAGTCAAATCTCTTTTTCAAATACACAAATTTGTTACGTTTCTCATACACCACCGCCTAATTCTCAAAATCTTGAAAGTGTATATCTTGTTTCTTCTATTAAATTCAATCAAGAAAAATTCGATTTGGTAAAAGATGTCTATGATGATGTGAAGTCGGAAGATGAATTCGAAATGTTTGATGATTCTAGTAGTTCTGATGAAGAAGTTGAAAGAGTTAAACGCAAAAATAATGCAGTTGTTATTCAGGCCTCAAATTTAAAAGGTAATTTTGATGGCGAATCTCTTGATCTATTTGATATCTTTAATGAAGATGATGAAATCGATTCTGCTGATGTTAACCGTAAATGTGTTGATTCTTCTCAAAGAAGTAAAGCATCATCTGAAAATGAAGAAGAAAAAGAAAGTCTAAAACAAATTTATATTATTAAATTAAAAATACATATTGGGTAATTGTTGTTTGTTTGTTTGTGAATAAATAAAATGTTCATTTTTAAAATTCAGATAATGTGCCCTTTGTCGACCAGGATGTTGATTCAGTTCATACCACTAATTTTGTATTAAGTTTAAAGATGTTCTAGCTTTGTAAATTTGTATCATTCTACAGTAAGACTTGTTATTTGCGGATAAAAAAATCAAATTCTTTGTTTTCCAACTTGTTTTCTTACCACGAAAAAATAAATATAAATTTTTTGCAGCAAATTTTTTGAGTCTTCTTTTTTGCAAGGAGAAGGAATTTTTAAAACTTATAAAGTATTATATAGTATATCATATATGTTTTCCTTGAGATATAGACTATTTCATACTTCATCAATAAGGCGAGCTCCACCAATTAAAGCTAAACTTGAAAATGCTGTAACTTATTATGAAAAATTAATTGGATTATCTGATGTTAAACAAGCTCAAACAGAAGTTATGAAGGTTTGATTTACGTGATTTTTTGATTTTAAATAAAGTTAGTTTTAGTGTGAAGAAAGTTTAAGTCAAGCTCAACTTTTACGTCGTGATAAACAAATTGGTTTAAAGCAAATTCAAACTCGTATTAAAGATATTCATAGCGAACTCGACAGAACGGCACGTGGTGATGATCGGTATTTACATTTATTGACAGAAGAACATGCAGCAATTAAAAAAGAACAAAATTTACTTTCCGAATTTGAAGTTATCGAAAATTCCGAACGTGAAGCATTCCGTACTCTTTCAAATAAAGTATGATTGTAAAATTTTTTTTGAAGCATACTGTATTACAGATTTTTTAGGTTCGATGGAGTCATGAAAAAGAGCGTGAATATGGCGAAAGAACAAAATATTGGTCAATTTCTGCTTCTTTAATGGGTGCAATATTAGGTATTTTTGGAACTTCAATTGCAAATGAACTTCGAATGCGACATATACGTGATATGATACCGACATCTCAAGAAGTTCGACCATTATTGCAAAAGATTACTGATTTAGTTCATCAAGAGCAACAACAGGTATAAATTTATTGAAAGAACTAATGAATTATGATTTATTAGATATTGCAGGTAACTCAATTCGTAGCAGATATGAAAGATGTTTTGCGTCTTGATTCACCCGAACTTGCTAAATTAAATATTAAAAAAGCATATGGTGGTGAGGGAGAAGTTGTTAACGTTATCAAAGATCAGGTATTTTTGAATTTTCTTTTTTGTTGTTTTTGAATTTATTTGTTTTTTAGTTTAATGGTTTAACAAATCAATTAAAAGAGCTTAAGCGGCTTGTTGCACTCGAACAAGCATTAAATGCAGATCCAAATGCAGTTGTCTATGTGGGAGATGATATGGAAAATTTGCTGAAAAAAACTGAGAAGAATCTTGAATCAAAAATGAAGCTTCAAACATTAGTGACTGTTGTGGTCGCTTATGCCGTACTTGGTGTTGCTGCGCCTTTACTTTATTTGTGGCTTAGCAATCAATAGATCTCAGCTTTTATTTAGGATTTGTGTAGAAAGTACCCAGTCTTACAGTAGGTATGAAAAACAATTGCAAAAAAAGTTGTATTAATTTTAAAAGTTTGTTTTTTAATTGTGATTTTTATGTGTTACTGTAAGGATGGGTATAGGAAATATTTTTTTGCTTTGATTACAGGTAAATTAGTTTTTTCTTTTATGCTCAATGTATTGTCTTTTTCATTTCTTTAAAAATTTATCGTTATATAAAAAATTTAATTGAAACTTATTCAAACATTATTCATTTGGAATATTTAATTAATGACAGAACACATTGATTATCTAATCAGTCACTAAAACTTCATCAATTGTTTTTCGAACAATATCTTCAACATACTCGGCAATAGGATCAGCACTTTCAACTTCTGAATGCTTTGATTCGGTGGATTCGTCTTCACTTGCGGATTGGCAGGGTGACATTTTCAAAGATTGTGATTGATCTTCAGGCATTTCAAGTTTGAGCGAATCTAAACCAGTATCAGATGAAGCTTCTCGCAATGATTCAAATGCACTATTTGAACCTGATCGAGCTAAAGATGGGGAACCGGGTGTTGGAATTGCACGAATGGCTCCAAACGATACTCGACGTCCACGATTTTTATGGACATTCAGGTGACTTTGACTTGCTGCTTGTTGTTGTGCAGAATTACCGTAATCTGATTTTCCTTGTGACGCTTCAGACATTGTAATTTGTGGTGAAACAGAATGTCGGGGCTCATCAAGATTTAAATAAAGTCCCCAAAAATCTTCCAAAGTATGCGGTTCAAAACCTAAAAAAGTTACTGTAAAAATGATGTTAAGATAAAATGAACAAAACCTGAGAATGCTTGAGTTAACGCCAACGCATAAATGATATCACCAACTTTGAATTTAACGGAATGAACGCGTTCCAAAGCACCTAAAGTTTGCACGGCATCTAATGATCGAGCATTAAGCTCTGAGGCAGTTTCACTTTTTGTTGCTTCAAAAAATATGTCACCAATAAAAACAATATTGAGCTTAAAACAATTATGTTACAAAAAGTAATTTTCAACAATAAACTTTCTTACAACATAAGGCAAGGCAGGATATTCTTCAAGAGAGTCAATAATGACTCTAAGAACTTTTGCTAAATAAGGCCATACACATTTAAATGGAGTTTTTGCTCCTTCATCCGATACTTCATCTTTGTCAATTCTGCCACTTACTTCAAGGGTATGAGAGTTTATTCGAACAACTGTAATTTTAATTAAGTCCTCTCTTAATAATATTCCATTTGTCCTAGAAAAAAATTAATAACATTTTTCTTTTTTCTTGTTTTTTTTTGTGAATTACCATTCATATGAGTATTCCCATTTTCGACAATCTTTTGAATTTAAAGTTAATTTTCGAAAAATTTTTTCTAAAAGTGTTCCTGCTGGGAATGTAAGTTTGAAAGAAACTTGAATTTCAGCTTCCCGTGGATAATTCGTCCAATGAAGGGCTGGAGGTTTTGCAAAATGTTTGTCTTGCTCCAAAGAGCTTAAATCTTGAATTCGCATTAAACCCGAAATGGAAAAATAGTCTTTGATTCGAGTCTAAATTAAAATATTTTTTATGTTTAAAAATATCAAAAAAAGAATTTAATTCCCACAGGCAATTCGAGGTCATCAAAATCGATGAGAGCATACTTTGGTGGAGTTGGAGAAGTCCAACGATCAATTCTTTCTAGTGCTTCTCGTCTTGCAACACTTTCACCCAATTTTCTAAAAATTAATAATGAAAAATTATTTGAGTATTTTCTTTTTTTCTTTCATGTGAAATAATTAATTATATAAGAAAGTCAACATTAATGAATACACAGAATTACAACAAATTCTTAATTAAGAATGCATTTAAATTAAAAAAATTATAATTTTTACCTGGCTTTTTCAAATTGGAATGTCCATTCTGAACGCCAATCTTCATGTGCAGTTTCAACTAAATTTTGTAGTTCTTTTTGATCTTCTTGGGTACTGTCCTTTTTAATTACCAAAATTCTTCCATTGTTATCCTAAAATTATAAACTACCGTAATTGTTCATACTTGAGTAGTTTTACAAACCATTGACATAATATGTCTTGAAACATCCATAACTGTTTCTTGAACCTTTTTATCCCAATCTCTTCCAACAAGGATAATAAAATGTTCTCCAGGACCACATAGATTCCTTTCATCGATACTTCCGGCAATAAAAACAGCTGCATTGGTGTCACTTTTACTTCCATTGATTACGGTAGAATCTCCAGGTACACTTGGTTGATTATCACCAAGTGGACTACTTTGTATCAAAAGTCTCAGACGTTCCAATAAATTATCACTTTCGCTAATTATATACATTATTTATTACTAAAAACACAAGTTTTAAAAAGTACTTTATTTTAACCAGCAAAAAACATGCATAATTTTTTTTTGAGAAAAAAAGTTGTTTTAAAATTTCTATGGAATTATAGGGCCCCGTCACGGAAAAACTGAAAACTAACAATTCATAAGATTAAACGGGAGGCAAAATGAGAAAGCCAGGGCTAGAAAAAAATATATGACGCTTTTCATATACAGACAATACGTTTGCCCTAAAAATGTAAATTGCAGTCCTCCTTGCTGTGAACGAGAAAAAAAGCATGTTCTTTTTTTGAGTCTTGCAAAACATTGTCAAAAGCAGAACTCTAAAAAGTATTTTTTCAAGTAGCAATCAAATAGCCAAAAAAAGCCCGTCATGCTCAAGAGGGCAAATGGAGGATAGATATATATTTTCCAAAGCATGGACAATCTTTAATATCAAATTACGAGTGATTTTTGTCTACTTCCTTAAAAATTCATTTATAGAAGAATTCTTTTTAAAATTGCAAAAAAAATATAAACTCAAATGTTTTTTTGTGAAATAAGCAGTAAAAAACAGTGGAAAAAGGAAATAGCATTGACCATCGTAATTGCCGTGAAAATAAAAAGTTAAATTTAAAAAAAGAAAAAGCAAAACTATTTTTTAGTTTTTCATTTTATTTTTTTTTAAAACGAGCAATTTTTTATGTTCATTTTCTGGAAGGCCAATAATAATAATATACATGTACAGTTTTTTTGTTTGAGGCAATAAACATGACAACGATTTTTTTTTGTTGTCTGTTTCGCATATGATTTTAAAAATATGGTGTTAAATGCATTTTTGAGCGGCGAAGGGCCTTTTTGAAAAACAAAACGAGAGCCTCTTTTTCTTTTTGTGATAGCCATTGATTCTACTAAACATAATAAAAAAAAATGAATTTATTTTAAAACTGAATATTAAGTATAAAACATATTTCCCGATATTAATATATTTTTTTTATGATGGAATAAAAATTGGAATGGAAACACATGTGAACAAAAAAACAATTGTAAATGATTGAGGCAAAAATTTTGGAGAGAGAAAAAAGAAAATTAGTTTTTGAAAATATAAAAAATTTTGTCTGAAATTAATGCAAAGGGTTTTTTTCTCGTATTTTATATTTAAATTAAATAAAGCAAAGAAAAAGTTGTTTTGTGCAAAAAAATTTAAAATTTATTGCGCAGCCTGAAAAATAAAAGTTGGGGCAAAATAAAAGTAGGCGAAGAACTGATTGCCATTTTTTTCAAAGTGTTGCTTTTTTAACGAGAAAGCAACTCTCGCCTCCTTAAAGTTGCGCTTTTAAGATGAAGAAGAAGAAGTAGAAAAAAAGAAAGCTGTGTCTTTTAGTATTTTTGCCGTTTATGTAACTTTTTTATAGCTTAAAACTTTAGAAGAATATGCATTTGAATAAGCAAGAAAAAAAAAGTCATATCTCAATAGAAGCAAGAAAACAAAATAAAGAACAACATTTGAAGAGGGTTTGCCTCCCTCTTCAAAATATTTTTTTTGGAAATGGCAGTCCATCCCTAAGAGAATGAAAAAAACCAAAGCAAAAGATGATGAATTTGCGTAAAACGAGTAAAAGTGAAATAAAAAACATATCAAGCTTCAGTAGCTTTGATAAACTTAAATTCAATTTTGAAAAAAAATAAAACACAAAAATTTTTGCAATAAAAAAGGAGAAAAAAAGAGGAAAAGGAAAAAAAGTTTGACATTACTTTTTCAAAAAATAAACAAATTCTTTCTTTTTTCAGAGCAATAAAGACTCATGCTTAAAAAGAGCATTGACCCGTTACTAAATGTTAAATTATATAAAAAAAATAGAGTGAAAGTTATAAATGACAGAAGACAACTTTAAATGGCATAAATAAAACTCTTTTCCCCTTTTTACTTTTACAAGAAACCTGTCATTTTGAAAAAACATCACTCAAGTTGTCCTTCTTCTTTCTTGCTTTCCAAAAAAACAGAAGTGAAACAAGAAAACAAGCCTTCTTAGAGCGTCCATGACAAATGCCTTCAACAAACACAAAAAAAATTTAAATAACGCCTTATACCTTATACCACTCACTTTTTCTCCTCTTTTTTTGTTGCTCTTTTTTTACATTTTTTCCACGCTTAAATTTGAGAAAATGACACGCAAAAAAAATTGTTGCCAAGTCTAGCTTTCATCAAATTCTAAATTGGCCCTTGCGCTTTTGCCTTAAAAGCCGGTTGTTCTTGTTGCGTGAATTTGGAATTGGTTTTGCGGCATTTTTCTTTTTCTTCTGTTTTTTCTTCTTTTTAATGAATAAAAGCAAATATACACCAGTCTTCTTCGAAAGACACATTTCATTTCTACTTTTAAGTTTGTTTGGCGCTTTTAGAATTCAATCATTGCTTTATTTTCTTCTAAACAATGTTGCAGTTTTTTATAGGCATTCCTTTCTCTTTTAAAAAGTTAAACTTTTAAAAGTGTTCGAAATGGAATTGTATTTCATTCAAAGAATTCGTTAAAATATTTTAATTGTATTAAAATTTGGTGCAATTCCATTTTGTATTCTTTTGTTGTTGTTGCAAATATAAACAATTTTAAAGACAAAAGCCTTTTAACACCTAAATAAATGCATTAAAAATAAAATAAACATTAAGTGTGACAAATGAGTTTACTGTAAACATTAAATTTTCCAACCAACAAAATTGCATTGTTTTTGTACAGATGTAACAAGTTATGACTAAAATTGTATAGAAAACTATTCCAAATAAAATGAATTTGTATTAACGACAATAAGCACTGTAGCAGAAATAACCAATAAATTTGTACCTCTTTGCTTTTCAAAATGCAGGCAAATATTTACAGGCATTTTAAAAATCAAAGTTTAAACAAGGTACAAAATACAAAACAATTTATTTATTTAAGTCGTATATTATCACAAATCCTAAAACTTGCAAAATAGAATTCAGCCTTTTCTGCAAGATGACATTCTGTTTGATTATAAACAAAGCTGATTTACGAACGTGTGAACAGCTTTTTTAGAATCAATAAAAAAGAAGACGGAATCAGTAATGGATACCCAGGTAACGTGAAATCGATAGTTCTTTAACATATAAAAGTCTAGCATAAAAATACTAAATTACAGAAATTTACATGATTCAGCTTTATTATAAAAATTTTACAAGATCAAAATATTTACACAAAATTAAAATACAGACATATAAAATGGATTTCTATAAATCAGAACTCAAGTCCATCAGCATTATTCTGATTCTCAGAGACAGGAAGCTCTTCAAGTCCTTCAGCAACAGAAGTAGAACAACTAAGAGCATAAACTGAGCTTTTACAATTATCTTCTTCTTCATCAGCTTGCAATGATCGAGTATAGTCTTCAATTACAGCATCAATGCTAACATTTCGCCAAGTTTCAAGTTGAGCACAATCATTACCAGAAAGTTTCAAAAGTGCAACAGTATTGAGTTCAAGATGTTCTTTAACAATATCACAAGCATTTGTACGTACCAAACGTGAATGACCTTTCATTAAATTGAAATAGAAAACAAGAGGTGGAACATTTAGCAAACCAGATGCAGGATAAAATACCATTTGGAGTGGAACATTTGAAAGAATCAAATTTGGAATATCCAAAGCTTCAACACTGCAGCATTTTCCATTAGCATGTACATTTGTAACATTACCACGAATGAAAGACTAAATATGAAATTAATGTATATTCAATTAAATGTGTAAAAAACCTCACATTCATATCCATGCAATAAACGACTACAGGAGTACCAGAGAAGAGCTTTGAAGCTTCAACTTTCAAGGCTTGATTGAAATCTGGTCTTTTGTAATTTCTGTTGATACTTTGCTGAAGACGCAAATATTGCAATGAAGCAAAGACATCTCGAACAGCAACATGTGACAGATCATCATATGATAAAACAGTCACAAGAGTCCAGAAATCAGAATGAATCCAATTATTTGCAGCCCATCCTTTAAACATTTCAGTAGTAGTAGAAAGTACTCCATCCATGGCACGACGAAACAAATCAACACCATTTGAATCAATACCAAATGAGAAAACTTCACGCGGAATAGCATTGCCACCAGAAGCCACTTAAATATTTAGTATTAGTTAAACCAGGTCAAAGTCAAAAACAAACTTACATGATCCAAAGACAGCTAAGCATGGTTCACCATCTGATAAAACATAAACTTCAACATGATCACCCAATTTAAAATTTTCAAGTTTTGGAAAAGAAGCAGAGTTAAGAAGTCGAATATCGGGTAATTGACAGGCAAGAGCAAATCCAGTTTGATAATCACCTTGTGAAAAACAATTTTCTAGTGCAGTAAGTTGTCCTTCACCAATATATCTAACCATACCATAATCCAAGAGATGAACTTTAAACTTGTATGGCTCAGTTTTTGAAGGGCAAGGAATAACCTGCATTACACGAACACGTGCAAATTGCTTCATATCTTCAATGAAAGCAGCATAAATATGACCAACAGAAATATTTGATCCATGAATGAACTTATGCGTTTTATGTCGAATTCGTTTTTCACCAGATTCATCATAATCAATATCAGCATAACAATCATTCATAGAACGAGCAAAATATTCTGGATCAAATTTTTCAAGTTTTACTCGAACACCAAATTGTTTTTTGTCAACATCAATTGATGATAATGTACCAATTACACGATATGGAAAAGCAGGTTTTGTCAAACTTCGTGAACCAGGAGCAGTTGGATAAAATTGACGAGAACAGATTTCATGACTGAAAAAATAAAATAAGAGAAGTTCAATAGATGTAAAAAACTTACAATTTAGCTTCCTTAGTTTTAACATTACCACTTCTGTTAAAGCTAGCAGATGAGTTTAAAATCATGTTGAATAAAGCCAAGTTAGACGACAAAGCACCACAGTTAGTAAATGATAAATGACGAATGTCAAATAAAAAAACTGACCAAAAATATCAACCTTCATTTAGAAGCGATAAAAAGAGAGAGAAGCAAAACGACAAAAAGAAACAATAGACTTCTTCTCTCTTCTTAAAATTTAAAAAAAAGAGAGAGAGAGATCATTGTTGACAGTGGTTGGTTTTTAACAAAAGCGAAACTGTATTGGCAATGTGGTACAAAAAATCACTGTAAAATTTGTAACCTGGTTACAGTAACCAACCACATGAATTCAAATAATCTGATAAGCATTTTACAATTATGTATCACAAATTTTTTGTGAATTTATTTCTAATATTTGGCAAGATTTTTTATATCTTTCTGCCCATTTCCCTTTCACATAAAATTTGTTGATTTTATGGAAAATGGTTTTAATTCACAATTTGTTACAAACATATACAATATATTAATAGTGTTTTAGTGGTTTGAATTTTACCTGTAATATTCAACGTTTTTTAAAGTCATATTGTAATTAAAAAATTAGTTTTACTCTGCTTCGAAATGTAACAATGGTTAAAAATTCAGATTTGTTATTTATGCTTGTGTCTACACAAAACTTAGTTATCATCAGATATGTAAAATATAAAGAATGCCCTAAAAACTCATGCTAAGTCTCAAAAATAACATTACACAAGTTTTTAGATGAACTGAGATTAAATTTGTTTGAGACACATTATTTGATATACACAAAAAGAAATCAAAGGAGAACTTTTATTAATTAATACGACATAAAATAAACCTCATGCTACAAACTACTTCAAGATAAAGTTTTGTTAAATTTATGAGGCAGGCTTTGCTGCTTCAACTTCAATATATTTGATCAAGTCAGCGCGTTCATCAGCTTTCTTAAGACCAGCAAAAACCATTTTAGTTCCTGGGATGTATTTCTTTGGGTTTAAAAGATATTCAAAGAGAGTTTCACGAGACCAAACGACACCCTGAAACAATTTGAGTTATCAAATGTTGATTAAACAAAATTTATGTGATACTTACTTTGCTCTTATTTGCTGGTGAATAATCAAAGCCAGGAACGGTACCAGATTTGCGACCAATAACTCCATTTAGAGTTGGACCAGTTTTAGTAGCATTTGAATCAACTACATGGCATTGTAAGCATCTTTGCTTGAAAATTTTCTTTCCTTTTTCGTAATCTCCTTCAGGAATGTCAGCCATGGTGTTGTATGAAAGAACCTATAAATTAAAATAGTAAGTATAAGTACAATGATGCAATAATATACAAATAAAAAACACGATATAAGAAAACTGATGAACAAAGAAGAGCTTTTAAACAACAAAAATAAGAAGTCTATATATAACAAGTTTCGCTCTATGATGTTTATTAGTCATGAATTTCAAAATTTTAAGACTAAATTATATTCAGTGATCTTTGATTCCATAACAAACTCACAGGAGTTTAAATTGAAATATTTTAGCCGTCTTATGTAGAGCTGTTAATATGAGGAGAAGAGTTAATCAAAGTAAAACAAAAATTGTGTATATTAACGATACAAAGTTTTGAAATAAATTTACGGACCCGATTATTCCTTTAAAGCTTTTATAAAATAAAATTTTACGAAAGAAAACAGCGTTATCGATTACCAATGAATAAAAAGTTAGGAAAGAAAATTTCAAGGAAGAAAAAATAGACAACGTGAAAAAAATAAAAACGAAAGTACGCTTGAAACAAGACAGGTGGTGGTAGGTTTGCGCCAGACAATATTTGACGTAACATTCAAGTCGGTCGAGAAAAATCGGGGTATAATTATTTTTTTGTATCAGGAAATCGCTTCAAGAATTTTAGCAAATAAGAAAAAAAATCAAGAACAATGAGGAAAATGGGGATGCTCAATATGCAACTATTTTCCGCTTAATAACTGCAGTTAAAATAACATCCATGTATACTAAGCACAAATGTTTGTTAAATTACATAGGAAAACAATGTCTAAACGGCTAAACGTTTTGTATGCGAAAAATATAGTCAAAATTTATTAATGTAATATTTTCCACAAAACCAAAATTGATTTCCTTTTTTTAAAGGTAAAGCATACTATATTAGGTCTTTGTAAGGATCTAAATTCTTCTAGCAATTATATAGATTCCGATTGATTTTCAACAAGTTCAAACGTAGATATGTCAACAACAAACTTCTGAATTTCTAAATTATATTTAACATACCGAATATGTTACAAAAGCTCTTAAATTTTATACAAAACTTTACATTTTGGTAGTCATGTAAAAAACTGTTGTCAAAAAAATTGATTATTACAAGAATTTTCAAACGTTTTGATAGACATTTTCAAGACAAACAATTTAAATTTTAATGGGTAGCTCTTATGTTAATGCACAAATTTGCAAATATATTAAAAATATTTGCGCCACTTTGCGCATATTGAGTGGAAAATCGTTGCATTGTGCGAAGAGAGGCTTGCAGTGGCAAGGAAGAGTAACTCAGTATCGTTCTATTTATTTGCTTGTTAAATTATTTATTCATAATTATATTTTTTAACAATAGTCAGTATTATGGCATCTAAACCTGGTAAAAAAAAGTTTAGTAAACGTCAAATAAAATTCTATGAAGCTCATGAAGCTAAAACTAAACAAATTGCTGAAGATCTCCCTGATGCCGTAATTTCTTTATATTTTTTTGCTTAGTAGTAATGTTTTGTTTTAGTTGCTTAATTTAATGGAAAATCATGAATTTACTGAACATCAAAAAACTCAATATTCTGCTAATTATGCAAAAATACTTGAAGAAAATGGAAAGGGGCCTTTATCTTTAAATGATCGAAATAATCTGATAAAATACAATTTAAAAATGCTTAAACGTCTTCGGGAAGAAATGTCAGATATTCAAGGAGTATACAATATGATAAGTGATTCAATAAAATATCGTGAAAGAATGGCTTTAAATTTGGATGTTGAAAGATCAACGTTGATGGATTTATTGGGATACGGTGGAAGGCATTTACCATTATGGATTGGAAAAGTTGGAGAAATGCCACCTGCTCGTGCAGGACGTATTTTGGATAATTCAATGCCAGAAATTGGAGAACTTGTTGGAGCATTTGCAAAAGGCATGTGGATTTTAGCTGAAGTTAAGGTACAACATTTTTGGGACTGCTAAAATTTAAATGTACTTCATTTCTGTTTCAGGCAATTCCATCAGATAAAAAATTAATTATTCGTGATGTTGATGATGAAAAGAAAATATATCATGAAGTAATTCGTGATCACATTTTACTTCTTCCTCTATATCGTGTTGATCCAAAGCGATCACCTTTTGCAATTTTTGAGAAGCATAGTGTGGTATTAGCGTTGTATCCACAAACAACATGCTTTTATAAAGGAATCGTTGAAAGCCCTCCCTTTTCTTCTGATGATCCATATTTGATTACATTTGAAGATGAAGATTATGAAGGTGGATATGCTCCAGCAGTACATGTTCCACAAAGATATGTCTTAATGTATCGTGACCATCCTACAACACCTTCAGATAAAAGTGTTGAAGCATCTGATTCAAGTGCTACAGAAGAAGATACCCCAGAGCCTGAACAACAATTATTACCAATAAGAAGACGTTTCAAAGTTCGTGATTCTGATGAATTGACAGATGATGAAGGTGTAAGAAATGAAAGTGTTGGTCGTCAAACTTCCGAAGAAAGTATTGAAAAAGAGCCATCAGCAGGTCCATCATTCAGAAGAGGATCTGCTTCTCATAGTAACGCCGAAGAACCAGATACCGAACCAAGCTATGAATTTCCATTTTCAAGTCAAGGTGTTGAAGATGAATCGTTTGATATTGGTGATAACGATGAAGACTTTGTCCCACATTAATGTTATTTTTGTTTTTTTTGTACATTTTTATCTGTCTACAAGATTTTTTTTGTTGGAAAAAATAAACATCATTTTTGTTTTGGTCTTAAAAAAATTCTTTAAAAGCATCTAATTTAGGTAGAAAGATTTCAAAAACAACAATTCTAAAAATACAAATCAGTAAATGTCATGAGGTTGTACTTTTTTTTGTAAAAATTACTGTTTATCAAAAATATTTTTGTGAGAGAACAATAAAAATAATGTTTGAATCTTTTACGTAATAATTTCCAAAGGGACTAATTAATACATTGGGGTGTTATGCATATGTATGTGTGTAATACAAATATCAATATTGCAAATTCCCTAAAGGGTTATCTTTGAGTGTCATATCCAACAAATGTAGGCGTATAAAATTTTCGCATTTAAAATGCCTGTTTATTTTTCATTTGAAGCTTTTTGTCGTTGACTTATAATAAGTACATTTATTATTTCTGTAAGAAAAACTAATTTATAATATGATTGCTCTTAAATTATCTGTTTTATTATTGCTGATAAGTATTGTCTTTGGTAAGATTTTTTCTACATTTGGGATACTGTAATATAGTTTCTTTCTTTAGCTGTAAATGATTACGGTAGTAATTCATCACCATATGAGATGATGGAATTTCAACAAAATGACAAACGAACATATCAAGGAATTACAAGAATGCTTCGTGATCCCGGATGGAGACATATTGGACTTGGAAAGCGTTCACATGCGAGAGCGTATACAGGAAAAACTTGGGCAATGATTGGATTGGGGCGATAATAAACAATTTTTTTAAATTTTTACTTTATTTTTATACCTATTTATTCTTTTCCAATAAACTTAACAACTGTTATATCTAATTTCTAACAACTAAACAATTTTTAATAACCTTTAAAAGCACTCTTCCATTCATTTTTCATTTCACCATTTTCATCTTCTCCTTCATTAACATTCAATTCATTCTTTTTGACACGGAATAATACTGTAGCTTCTTTCAATTTGGGATTCTTTTCTGATAAATGATTTATCCATGATAATGACATTGCTTCGGATTCATGTTCAAAAACAGCAAGGCCAAGAATTGTTTGATCAGCTTGTTGATGAACATTTAGCTCATTAAAATCATCATTCAATTCAAAAAATTTTCTTTTTATATCGCTGACGTCATACATATCACGTTTTTCAATAAAATCATTAAAATCTTTTTTTTCTTCTGGTGGACTACTTAAAACAAAGTATTTAACTCGCTTCTCCATAACATAAACCAAATTTGGACCATCAACATAAAGAACAGGGGTTTCACCCAATTGAGAAATAAGTTGTCGTTGCAGTGGACTTTGAGCACTTACAATCCACGATACAGTTGAATCACCCTGCTCAGTATTTTCTTGATTTACCTAAAAAACAACCAAACAAACGTAAATAAATGATACGAAAAGTACGTATTTGTCAAAATAAATCAGTTGATAAACAATTCACTTGTGAGAAAAAAATGTTACCATGTGTTACGAAATTTTGTGTTACTTCGACAAAACTGTTACGAAACCGAAGCAAAATTTGTTACCAAGGCCGGAGGCAGAAAAAAATTTCGGAGGGGGCATTTTTATTTCAATGGGGTCGTCTTTGATCTTTTGCCGCCTTAACACGGCGGCGGCAAAAGATCAAAGGATTTTCTCGATTTTTGGGGGCAAAGATACCGAATGCCCCCTCCCCCTAAATACGGCCATGCCTCTGTCACGAAATTTTGGTGATACAACTTTAGTGCAAAGAAAGAGAAGATTTCTTTGTTTCTCTAGTCTGTAAAATAAAAAAAGTGCACATCTTCTTCTATACAAAGCGCATTAAACATAAGACTGACTTCGGGTGGGTTAAAAACCAAAATATTTATACCATTCCTTTTTAAGGTATGCCTTTAAAAATGGTAATTGAATGTCCCACCACCGAGGGGACATTTAATTACCATTTAACACCAGGGAGGCATTTAATTACTATTTACGGTCTGTGCAGGATTTCAATTTTTTGGGAAAATACCCCCTGGAGGTGTACAAACGTTGTAATTTTAATTAAAGGTAGGTCAAAATTTTTTGTAACGGTGACAAATTAGTAACACTTTAGTTTCATTTGCCCATACAATGTGTAATGGAGGAAGTTGTTATACAAAGTGTTGCCGTTTGATAACGAATGTGCTACGATTTGGTAACACTTTTTTCTCAGTGAAGCATACCTTAACATAAGTAAGAGCATTTCCAGGATCGCGACACATCATTTTCAATGCAATTCTTGCAAGTTGAGTATCATCCAGTTTCTTGTTTTCAACATCTCGACGATCAAGGTATTTATTTGTATATCTTAGTTTAGGCATCCAATAAAGCATTCGTTTAATTTTTCGTGTTGCAAAATTCCATTCCCCAAATGCATTTGCAACAATATCATGAATTTCTTTATCAGGATGAACACCTCAAAAATATAATCTGATTAATAATAAAACAATAGTATTGTTAATACCATTCCATTCCATTGTATCCAAAATATTTACACAGCAATGTTGTTGCAATGGAAAATGATGAAACATTTTCTAAAAAAATGTGATATAATTAAATGTAACTGCGTATCACGAACTTGAAAAACATTTGTTGGAATAAGAGGTCCTTTTGGAAAAACATTGAGCAAGTTTTTATATGTATCCAAATCTTTGTGAAGATTGAATTCTTTTAAATATTTTACAGCTGTATTTAGAAATTCAACATGACCAGTAGTTCGCATACGATTGTGTTGAAACATTGCAGAAAAAAATGTCATTTAAAAATTAAAACACATCTTAGTAAACATACCAACTGCATTATTAAACGTTGTTTTATTTCTGTCTTCTTTTGGTATTCTTTTGAATTGTTCATCAATATGATTCAATTCAGTTGGTTTTGATTCAAGAGAATTATCTACTGAATATCGGCATACTGAAGTTAAACTAGGAATACGAGATTGTAAAACTAAAAGGAACAAGTTTTTAAGGGATATTATAGTGAAATACTTTACATTTTTTAATCATTTAATACAATAAAGACAAGGTTTACTTGTAACAATCAGGGATATGCGAAATTCTGCCAAAGAGCTTGGGCTATTGACGATGTGAAGTTTTAACTTTCAGAAAATGTCACATATCTTTTTTTTGCACCTTAACGATCATTAACTTAAAAAGTAATTGTCAAGCAAACGACAAAACGCCAAAAGTTCCTTTCATTTTTTCATTCAAAAGTTTGATACTTTTGATACAGTAGAATTATTTTTAATGCATTCACATCCGTTTTTTTAACATGGCCTCCCTTCGTGACCAAAAATCAATGATTTTTATCTGGCACCATCAAAGCCGCGTGACTCCTATGTTACCCCCGCCCCTCTCTCCCTCATGTTCACACGATTTCTGGACAATCCCTAAGATAATTTGGTTCAAAAAACTGAGGGACGCGCTAAATGCTTACCAAAATACCGACCAACGAAGTACCCTCCAAAATACTAAACTTAACCTTGAGCTTAGACTCTACTGTAGTTAAAAATTCATAAATCTTCAAAATTGTTTCCAACTTTGACTGTCACCCCCCTGTTCCTTTTAAATTCATTAATTTTTGTGATGCTTTAAACTGCATCATCCCTGGCTTCATTGATTCTTGAAATTGTCGAGGAAAATCAAATTCATTTTTTAAAGTTTTACTTGCAATTTTTTCCTGTAACAATCTATGCTTAAACAAATTAAAACAAGTAAAATAATTTACTTGTTCGGACCCTTTTCCCATTGAAATATCAACAATTTGGCTTTCAATTCCATTTTCATATGCTGCAATATGAAGGGATAAAGTGCTTTCATTCATTTCACCTTTGTTCTGCCGTTTATTTTCTTCTTTTTTTTGATTAGATTCTTGCATATATAATTTTGAGAGGGATTTTGAGATGTCATGTTTCTTCCATATATTAGAACTATTCTTTCCAGATGAAGAATTATAATCAACAAATCCTATCATTTACCAGTGAAAGCTACAGTCTTCACAATAAAACAATAATTTGTTTTTAGGGATTATCGAGATCTTACGTAAGCATTTCAATGAGTGGAGGTGAGCCAAATCTTACGGTTCATCTTAAATGTGGCAAAGATCAAAGGAAAAATCTTACGGTAAGGGGGTTTCAAATATTTGGATATTTTGTTTACGTAAGATCTGGACAATCCCTTATTAGCGATTTTGTAGACAAATTACGATAATCTCATCTTAAAGACATTATTACCTCTTTTAATTTTTTTAGACAGAAAAGAGGACTGCCGCCTTAATTTTGTTTTTACCGTAACTTTTTGGAATGTTTTTTGAAATGATTTCGGAATGCAAAACTTGAACATTGTCAAAATTTTTGTGATGATTTAAATTGATATAATTATATTGACCATTTTGAATTTCATTAGATGATAATAAGCAACGATCTTTTGCTAATAAAACTGCTGCACGTTTTGTAAGCATTTCTCTAAAAATTATTCATACTATAGACACCGAAATCGGGTTCCAACACACAAACAAAAATTATGATTGCAGTAGTTTTTTTATGAGAAGGAGATATAAAAAATAATTCACTTCATTCATTTCAACATATGCTCGTAAGAATGATGCAATAATTTAATTTTTTCCCCATTTATTTGTAGCAGAAAATTGTCAAGCATCAATTTTAAACCAAAATTATAAATGTTGGGATGCTATATTTTTACATAATTCAGTTAAAATATCTTTTAACAAACACTTACAAAATAAGAAAACGAAAATTTAGACAGAAAATGACAGAGATCCTTGAAAATTGTTCTAGAAAAAGAAAAAAATTTTTTATATACGTTCCATGTTTTATGCAACTTTTAACAATATTCCCTATATATTATGTAAGATTTGTATAATGAAACTGTTATCTTTTCATCAGCTTGTCCTAATCAACTAACCATAAACGTAGAAATAGTATCAAAAAATATTTATCCGTCGCAGTAAAAGTCTCATATTCAAATTTCTGTTTCAGAAAACAGACGCAATAAGTTAGGGAAATAAAAAAAACAAAAAACGTATTTATAAAATGGTTTCTGCCTTCGTTATTGCACTTTTTTAATGGCATTGTTATGGTTCCAAAGTATCATCCATTTAGTTTATATCGTAATTAAAAAAATCATACAACCATTCATATTCTTCATTTGTCTCCAAAAAAATTGAGGGCTTCTGGGCTTGTGAAATCCAAGATTTTAAAAAACTTTTAATTTTGTTGTTTGCAATTTTCAATGATTGTTTTTTGCTTTTGTTGGATTACCAAAGGCTACTTCAAAATAAGATTTCAGCGCAGCATTTTTCTACAGCTTTTAAAACATTTTTTGTTTGAAAAATGAACTGTTTCGGTTTGAGCAGTAAAAAAGTATTGAATTTTGGTTTTTTCCATGCAGTTTTGAAGTCGTGTACATTTCCAAATTTTCGATATTTGATTTAGCTATCGTGAACTGTTTTTAAGATTTTGCGTAAAAATATGACTTTAATACCAAAAGATGCAGAATTGCATGATTAATAATTAATAAAGAAAAAATATAAAAATTATTGATTAAAAAAAAGAATGAATATAGTGCAGGTTAACCATGGGTGCAGGTTGGTCAGTCGGTGCAGGTTGGAAAAAGTGCAGGTTAGTAAAGTACCGAAAAAAAGAAAGCAGCAAGAGGAATAGTTTGAATATTGTACAATTTGTTTATGGCTAGCGATCATTTTTAGGTAAGATTTTAAATTTCTAGCTGTCAAAACGTAATTAATTAATGGAACTGGTAATGTGAAATATTGCTGTAAATAGGCATTTGATTGAAGAAAAGGAGGGATATCGTTGTGGTCTTCTATTTGAAAAAATAATGCACATTATGTTACTCTGTAGAAGATCATTCCCATTTATTTCCAACCATATCTCTTTTCTAAAATCGAAAATTAGAAAATATTTTACAACAAATTAAAATGAAGAGAAAAATTAATTGTCAAGCAAACGACCAAAAGTTCTTTCCGTTTTTTCATACAAAAGTTTGATACTTTTAATACAGTAGTTTTACAGATTTGAAATGCATCAAAATTATTTAATTTTATTTATTTAATGCATAAAAATCTGTTTTTTAACCTGAACATAAATATTAAATACTTTAAAAAGAATTTCGTTTCAATGCGCAAACTTTTTCATTACACAATTTGTTCATTTTATTACATTTGAAGTACAGTTTTTTAATTGCACTTTATTAAACTAGCTCTGAAAGATATTTCCCCACATTTTCTTTATTACACACTACACAATGACTTTTTGTTACGTCTCTGCAAAGTAACGATTTGAACAAAGTTCAGAAATGATTTTTTCGTCAAAACTATCATTTTTAAAAAATATTCTGGTTTTTCTCATCATTACAACAACATTAGAGTAAAAAGTTTAAAATTGAAAAAACAAAAAGGATTTTTTACACTAACCTTTTATATTAAAAGAAATTAATTGTAAAAGCAAAAATTTTAATATTGAGATAAAAAAACAGTTACATAACATTCTCAAATAACAAATATATCCAATGGGTTCGCTTCAATGCTCTATTTAATAACTCTCGTCACTTTTGTTTTATTCAGTTTTTTTTTGTTTTTGAAAGTTCCGGATTTCATTGCGCATCTATTTTCTTTTAAGACCATGTTTTTTGTAACATTTTTTCACGTGAATATCATTGAATAATTGTTTGCCGATGTATTGTTTGTTTTGCGTCTTTTGCGAAACTTAATCATTTATGATTTTTTGAAAAAAGGAATTTTTTTGTCATAATATTACTGTAATCATTTAAAAAAAATTAATTAAAACCATAAAAAAATTTTTTTTGAAGAAAACCGAATCAAAGCAGCTTTTATTCCCCGTCACACTTGTGCTCGTTTTTAAGTCCACCATATTATATTATTTTTGAGATGGGGAGTTTTTCATTCGGTCATATCAAACCGCTTTCTTTCAAACATATATATTACAGCTTGATGCAGTTTTAATTATCATTTTGTGATCATCATCATCATCACACGCCAATTTATCAAATATAAACGACATTTTAGGAAAAATAATTTTTTGCGCATTTTAAAAAGATGGATTCTGTCAATTTTCGTTGTTGACGTAGAAAAAAAACGAATTGAAAGAACACAAGAGCGAAACGGTTTTATCTTTGAAAAAAAGAAAAATACACCTATCATTAAAATCATTAAAATACATCTATCTCAATTACAAAAGATTTTATGAAAACTTTAAAGTCAATTGTAATGGCAGGGAGTTCCCATTTTTGAGAAAAATAGGGGCAAATTTCATTTGACATTAAAAAAAAAGTTTTGGCTTTTTGTTAAAGAAATTTGCAAAAAAAACTCTTTAATTGAAAAGGAATAGGGGGATACATATGTTGAAAGTTTTATACATATAAAAGAAGTTCGGCTGACAAAATTCCATCACTTTTTATTTATGATATTTTAGCTTTGCTCTTCTGACGTCGATCTCTCGATCAAAGGAAGAACCCCACCCCGTGAAAGACTGACCTTCCATGAAAATAATATTTTTTTTTCTTTAATGATCCGCCCTCAAAACTAATTTACAAAAAAGTGTGTGCTTTCATATATTGCACTTATTTGGGATTTATAAACGTGAACATTGCTTCAATGTAGAATCTTTTAAGATCATCGACGATAGTGTCTGACATAATAAAAAGGATTTTATAAAAAAGCTTTATTCTCCCAAAATTTTATTCTGTTTATTTACATATTTTATTTTTTGCGCCTCAAAGACTAAAGATGATGCTGTTTTCTTCTTTCTTTCTTTTTTGCGTCCTTTCTGCTCTGAAATGGCACCGGCAAAAGCGCAATTTCAAAATATTTTTAGTGTTGCTATTTTGATGCTGTTTTTGCTTTTTTTTCTTCTGTCTCGTAGCTAAGGGGAAAGGGGGTATGTCCGTGTAAGCAGTGTTGTTTTTTTCGGCTTGTCCAGAAGCTTCTATGTTTTTCACGAAATTTGAAGCAAATAAAAGATCGGGCAAAAGATCTTTTGAGTACGGAAGAACTGAAATCTGTTGTTTTTTTTTTGAAATATTTTTAGCAGCAAAGGGTTTTGCAAGTTTGGTTAGTCTATCATATAAGAGGCGGGTGTATTTTTTTTTTGAATTCAAGCATTAAAGCACAAAGATGTCACGGTCTCAAAAGCTTTGTTATGTTGGTGGTGGACTTGCGCAAAAAACAAAACAACACGCCCTACAGAAAAAAATAAATGTTTGAAAGTACTTAAAGCCCCTGCTAGATGTTCATTTTTGCCTATTTATTTTGTTGTTTTTTGTTCATTGTTTTTTTTTGTTGCGATGCAAGTTCTTGCAAAATACATTTTCATAAATATAAGATGATCAAGAAGAAGAAGAACAATTTAAACTGCTGTTCCTTTCAAGTAATCCTCTACTCCCTTTTGCGAGTAATTCCCCCATTTTTTTCATCATCCATTTCAAAGGTTGTTCTTTGAAAAAATTTAAAAAACCTGACGCTTTGTCTAAGAGCTATAATATATATGTATATATTTCCTAATTCGATCATTAAAAATACGTTGAACACGCAGAAATCACTTTTATCCCCCCGTTTGTTGGTTTAATTTTAGCCTTTAAAGTTTTGATCGAAAATTTTCTTTTGATCAATTGCGATAAATTATTTTTTCGTAAAAAAAGAGATACTTGCGTGATAATTCTCTTTTTTGTCGTGAGTAAAAACATTTTAAAAAGGCGTTACTTGTTTTTATCAACTTTTTTAAAAAAAAGTTTTGAACTTTTGATTAAGAAATATTAAGCCATTTAATAATTTTTTAGAAAAAAGTGAAAAACAACAAATTATTATTTATATTATCTGAATCGGGTTTATTGTTTTGTTGACAACAAATCTTCGATTACAGCTAATTTTCTACCATATTTTTTACAAAAACACAGCAGAAAGAAAAGAAAGAGAAAAAAGGAGGAAGACTCGACTGCTGAATTCCCTTTTTCTCTTCTATTTTTTCTAATTCAACATTTCAACATCTTTGGTTTTTTTATATTCAACAAACAAGTGGTTGGATAACTCTCTTCATTTTTTGTTAGACATCACATTTTGAACGGTTAATTTTGTTGTGAATAAAAAGCCAGCCAGCTTTTTCATTTATATTTTTTTTATTTCTACTTATTTTGTGCCATTTACATTTACAATGAGTGACGGCGAATTGGTTAATTTTCAAAATGGTACTGAAATCACTGCGTAAGTTATTTTTACCGTAATTTATCTTCTTTTTTCAATTAATTTTTTCCCGAAAAATTAATTTCCTAACAAACGTGTTCGATTAAATTTTGCTTTTTTGAAAGAAGAAAAAAGTGAGACGTAAGCTTCCACTTTTATTTTTTTTGCATCTGTTACTAGTGTATGCTTTCTTTCTTCTTTTTTTGTTTTTGTTCTTTAAGCAAGAGAACGCAAAGCGCACTCTATGAAGGCTTGCTCGCCTTTGGTCATTGAGCATAAAACATTGAAGCAAAAAATAAAGCTTGTGTGTTGCCACCCTCGTTTCTCGTTTATCCGGAAAAAAAAGAAAGTTGTTTTTTGTTGTTTGCTTCAAAACCTTTCTCTTTCGAAACAACAACATTTTTGCCACATATTTTTTATATATTTTTTTATGCAAAAAAGGCTCTTTTGGCATTTTCGAAAAAAAACATTTTAATGCATTAATTTTTTTCTCTATCTCTTTTTTTGTACAAATAACATTTTTATTAAATTTATGACTAAGAGAATTTTCGACAAATAATTAAAAGTATTGATGTTTAAGCTAAGAAGAAAAAAAACCAATTCATTCTTTTTGAAACAAAAGGAAACCATGCAAAAAAACTGTTTCAAAAAATTTTTACCGCCAAAGGGAAAAATTATGATTTTTTTCATGTTGAAACTGTCTCATTTTCTTTTAGACTCTCTATTATATTTTTGTGTATTGGTTGGTTAATGATTATTCACTATAAAAAAGCTTGTACACAAAAATATAAAGTTTTTTTGCTTCTTTTACATGAAAGAAAAAAACATATTTGTTCTCGACAACACCTTTGTTTTTTTTCATTTTTATGCTTGCACGATATTTTCATTTGAAGAAGAGACGAAGAAAGGAGGCATAGCTTCTTTTTTCATATAATTGACATCATTATTTTGATTCCCCAAACAACCTAAAAAAACTTTTTTTTATCAGCTATGTTTTTTGAACGCAAAAACATTGTCTTTAAAAAAGTCTGTATAAATACTTCTTTCAAGACCACCAAATTTACACTTCTTTTTTGAGTTGGTTGACTTAAAAAGATGTTTTTAGAAATGCAGGAGAAAAGCTGGTGTTTACCTATTTTTCTGCTATTTTTTCGATTCATCCTTATTTGGTCTTTAAAAATTTGCTTTTTTAAAAATCATTTTCCCCCCTAAATATTATGTCTGTGTCAATCAAAAATATGATTTGATTATCACGACAAACTCCCCCTTTAGCAATATTCATCCATCATATTTTTTATCCATTTTCGGCAAATGATAATGAAAAAAGCCTTTATATTTTTATTTTTCCCTCTCCCTATTTATTTTGCTTTGACGTATTCCACGCGGTTTAATTTTTTTTCGGTTTAAAAAGCTTTCGTTTTTTAATTTTTAAAATATATAAAAAAACGTAAATACTAATGCGGTTTCTTTTTTTCAAGCTTTCTCTTCTTCTTACTTCCATTCAAAACAACAAACTTTTGTTTGTTTTTTCTCTACTCTGCTTTTGTTTTTAACAAAGATAAAACGTTTGTAAACAACAAAATATGACACTTGTGGATCTTATTTTTGGTACCAGGTTAGTAATAATAACTCCCACTCTTGCTTCCATTAGCAGATGCAAAAAAAAACTTCTTTCAAAACTGGAATATTTTTATATCCTAAAAACGGATAAAAAAATTAAGAAACAACAACAAAAAATACTGTTTTCAAGAAAAATGAAACCATTAAAATCTTCAAAATAAATAACATGTTATTCTTTTTTTTCAGTGAAGAAGAATCCCTTACTTTTCTCAGTGTCCTTTCCATAACTGCAATTATCACTACCGTATCACTTTTCTTCTGTGGAATGTAAGTTTTATCAAACAAAATCCTCTATCGGATTTTTAATTGAAACATTTTTTTAGCCCAATTTGTATTGAAATTTTCCGTCGCAAAAGTACCAATGAAATTAGTGGTTTTCCATTTATTATGGGTTTATTGGGGTACGATTTAATAGTTTAATTAAATTTAAACATTTTCTAATTATACTTTTTTTTCTTTAGTGGAGCTTTTTGGTTACGATATGGGTTTTTAAAAGATGATCGTACAATGATTACTGTAAATGCAGTTGGCGTTACACTTATGTTTATTTATACAATTTTTTACATTTATTTCTCAAAAGAAAAAGGATTCGTTTTATTGCAATTCTTTACCGTAATTGGCCTTGTTGGAATTATGTCAATATTGGTTCAAATTTATGGTTGGGCAATAATTAATTTTCTTGGTTTTGTATGCATGAGTTTTAACATTGTTAATTTTGGTGCACCTTTAGCTGGAATGGTAAATACTACAGTATACAAATCTGCCGAGATTAATCAAAATAACTTTTTTTAGAGAGTTGTATTGCGTAAAAAATGCTGCGATTCATTGCCTTTACCACTTTGTACTGCAAATCTTCTTGTATCATCCCAATGGTTTGTGTATGGCTTCCTTGTCAGCGATATTTATATCATTGTAAGAAATTTATTAATTATTAAAAAAGTGTTTTATCATGATATCTTTTTTTAGATTCCAAATGGAGCAGGTGTTTTCCTTGCAATTGTTCAATTATCACTTTTCCTTATCTTCCCTCGAAAAGTTGGAGCTAATGCACCTTTGAGCTGCTTATTCAACAGTGAACGCCGGAATAAAAAGAACAAGCCACAAGATATCGAAGGTGGAATTGTTGAAAAGAAAGGCGCCTTACCACCAGCAAATATGGGCCTTGAAGGCGCAAATTGGGATAAACGAAATATCTTTGATCGTCCCTTGTCTTCTGTTCGGTTAGTCCACTAACATGGATAAAAATTTTCTGTTTATTAACCCATCTCTGTTTTCTAGTTCCCCAAGAAAATCCAATATGGGACTTGCAAAAAGCAGCCTTTTTGGGGCATCCCTTTCAAGCTCTACTTCTACAACCTATACCGGTACAACTTCCGTTTCTAATTCACATATCGCCGGTGGGGCTCCTAACGGGCTTCCCGATGATGTTCCCGCTATTACCATTGCATCTTCTGATAATGAAATTGATGAAGATGATATCAATGTTGAGACTCCTTTAAATTCTCCTTCATCCCATGAACATTTAAAAAAATCATTCCAATTTGATCGAATTGGTGAAATTGATCTCCTTGAAGCTTCATGGCTTGAAAATGAATTGCGTAGAGCTCAAAGTGCCCCTGAAATGAATAAAGCTGAAAATTAAATCTTCAATGATCTCTTCCACTCTTTAATATTTCACTTTTTTATTTTTCAAACTTTAAACTATCATGATGTTTTTTCTTTTTCTTTCTTTCTTCCTTTTAAACCACTTGTGCCTTCTTGCCTTGGTTTTTTACTTTTGAAGTTGTTTTTAAATAACTTTTTGGGGTTTACCAAGCATTATTTGTATATTATTACTGGTGATTTCTTTTCCGAGGTATTTTTTTCTATATATTTTAGTTGTTTTCTTAAAATAATTTTAAAAAATTTTGTATCATCATCGGTGTCTCTAAAAAAAGATACGGCTCGTATTTTTTTATTCATTTTGTTTTTCCTATGTTTCATTTTATTTTGTTTTTTATTTCATTTCTTATCGGTATTTTTTTCTTTCGGTGTGTATGGTAGAATAAAAGCAATGACATTTATATTTCTTCTTCCAGACAAAAAGATATATTTAATTTCAAAAACACATAAATAATAAGAATAACATTAAAGTTTTAAAAAATAAATTTATTTGCAAACTTTCATTTTTTTAAAAACAAAATACTTTTGTATTTTTTTGAAACTATAAAAACATGTTGAAATAATTTCTGCTCTTTTGGTTTCTTGGAATCGTATGTGACACTTAATGAAAAACATTTTGAAATTTTAAAAGTTTTCTTGTTTCCTTTTTTATATTCAAAAATATAATTACAGTAATCTCAAAGCTTTTATTTTTTTAAATGTTTCGAATATATGTAATCCACAGAATACTGTAACTTCAGGTAAAAATGATGATAATTAAAAATATTTTTAAACATGCACTGTATTTTTATTTACAAGCATGTTGACCTTTAAATATCAAAAATTAAGTTTTTTTTATTTTTGGATAAAACTTTTTCTTTTGTGACATCAGAAAATGCACTCATGAGTGAAATCAAGTGCAAAAAGTACACAAAAATACCAATCACTTAATTTCACAATTAATTATATTTTTTTCTAAAATAAATATGTTTATTGTTGATAGAATGTGAAAAGCCTATTGTCTTTATTTTGTGAAAAAAAGAAAAGAAAAACAACCTTGGCGGTATCTAGGTTTAATTTATTACAACATATTTTTGATAGCTTTTCTTTAATGTTCATAGACTGCGAAGTTTTGAACAAAAGCAAGCAAGTAAATTCTTGATATCAATGATGAATGTGAATTTGACCATCATTAACGCTTAAAATGAAAAACATCTTTTTTAGCAGTTGCTGTTCAAAATATTTATACATTTTTCAAGGTTTTCAATCAAATGAAAAAAACAAAACGTTGCCTAGATTTTTGTCTTTATGTCTCAGACATAATATACATTGATTCTTGAAAAAAAAAAACACAAAAAAAACGTGCAAAAAAAAGTTAGCCATCAAAGATTAAAAGGAGAAACAAAAATTTCACAATGTTTAACGATTTTTTTTACTGTTTTTTACAGCTTCAAAGCACAAAGATAACATAAGTACGTAAATATTTGGTATGTTTTGAATACAGTATCAACATTACTTTGCCAATGCTAAAAAGAAAACCTCCAAAATGTGAGAAACTACATTCCTTTACAGTAACCAAACATTGTAAAAAAGATTTCTTGAATAACAAAGAACAAATGATTTATTAAAAATACGATTTTTATTTTTCGCTCATGAGACAACATTCTTCTGGGCTACAAAAGAACAAATTAATTTTTGCATGAATAAATTTTACATTTGATTAGTAAGAAGCTCTCACGTTTTTCGTGTTTTAGCATTCAGTAATTACAAAATCTTGTGACCACTATTGGTCTACTTAAATATCATAGTTTTTCCCTACAGAGAAGTCTTTTGTGATCATGAATCTATCAAGAGAGTAAGTTTTATATAATTTTAGTGTTAAAAAGAAATACCGTATTATTTATTTCAGATTAAGTGATGTTGAAATCACTAATGTCCAGAGATTTAATATTATTTACACAATTGAAGGTAGTTACGAAACGTGTATAAATAGCTTAAATAATAATTTTATAGGATTTTGTCTTGCAAGTATCAATTTGTTTTTGATCATTAGTATCTTAACAAATAGTTATACTTCACGATGCAAAGAATATGTTATTGTTTGTGGAAAAGTTTGTTCATCAAAAAATATGAAACATATTACTATTTCATTAACATTTTTAGGTCTTTGCAGATGGTTTTTATGGATTTGCATATTTTATTCATGGTGTTTGCGGATTAGTGTCATACTCAAATGGATACTGTAAGAGATTCGAAAAGGCACTAATCATAAAAAATACCTTTTTAAGATCGATTTTATTACGATCGACTTTATTGTTTGTTTCATGAATTTTACAATACGCTTTTTATTATTGCAGTACCGTTAACCGGTGTCTCGATCACAATGGTTGCAATTGATAGATTTATTGCAACTTTAAAGCCTGGAAAGTATTATTCTCTGGGAAAAACGTATGCATGGAAAATGAACATTTGTTAGTACAATCTTTTCTCTCTCTCTCTCTTTTGTCTTACGGTAATCGTTTGTTTAGATATGATAAGTATAGCTTTCATTGGAGTACCAATTTGTTATTTTCATGCATTTACTGTACGTGATATTTTAAATGCAAAAAATGGTTGTGGAGTAAATAATGCAGTGTGGCCAGTTTTTTGGCCATATTTACGCTCCTTGCGACTTTCCGGAACAATTTTTGGAATTTTACTGTACATTCCAATAACAATAAATTTGGTAGGTCGTCGTTAAATTTTAAAATGAAGTAAATAATTTTTTTAGTTTTGTAATAAAAGCCTTCCAAATTCAAAATATAAGAAACGTCTGCGAGCAATTACTGCAACAATCGGTTGGTTTTTATCTAAAATGTAAATCAAATTCTTAACTTTAAGTATATCTTTTTTGCAGGTTTAACATCAATTGTTGAATTCTTTTGTTTCTTTATCCCAGAGCTTTTTATCCTTTTCAATACATTTCCCGAATATTCTGAATATTTTTACTTTGTTATGCTTTCAAAGGGTATCATTAATATGTTCATTTATACATTTCGTCATCGAGAAGTTAAAAACGCTGTCAAATCTTTGATACAACGTAAAACAAGCGTACCAAATGGTGTAGTAAGCACAGCAAATCATCACTCAGACAATAAAAGCACACGCATGACTTCTCATGCTCGAATGTACGGTAATAATAATACGTAAAAAACGAAAAATTTTAAAATATTATTTCCAAATTAAAAATACAGTAATCAAAAAGGCGTAATAAATTCTATTTTAATTTATATATTGTGTCACAGAAATTTAATTAATTTTTTTTAAATTGTTTGTAGCTTTATCTTTCGAGTGTCAGAATAAAATATGATATTTTTAAAATTGCAAAAAACAGTTGTTGACTAGATATTTTATTTAATACATACAAATCCATCATAAAATATGTGAAGCAAAAAAGAATTTTGCATAGAATAGAAATAGGGTTTACCAGAAACCGCAGAAGGATAACTATACAAATAAGAAAGGTTAGTACAAAAAAGAATTTGTTGAGGATATGAAAAAGAATAGTGAATGAATGAAATAAACTAGACAACTTTTAAATAATAAATATTGTATAAAGCGAAAGGAGTACATGAATCAGTTCAAACTGAGCGATAAATAAAAATTATCAAGAATATCATTAAAATGACGAAAAGAATTAGTAGAATAAGCCGATTTTGAATAATTCGATGAAGCATATTTGTGGCAAGTTGATTACTTCGAGTAATATCTGCATCACCTTCACGAAGTCGTTCTCGAGCTCGTCCAATTGTTTCGCGTTGTCTTCCGAGATCATCGAGAACGTCTGAAGCAATCTAGAAAAGAAAGAATACTGTAGAAGGTAAAAATATATGTTTAACAAACTCTTTCAGTTTCAACAGCTGTCCGATATGCATCCCTCACTTTTCGTGAAGTTCGTTCTAATCGTTCAGTGTTAGCTATCAGTTGATCTTCCTTAAAATTAACTAATACGTTTACAACCTTTATTGTAACAAACAAACTTGTAAAGTGGCATCTTCATCTCCTAGCAGTTCAGATCTTTCATTACTTGCACGAAGTCGAGCCACAGCTTTATCCAGTTCAGCATCGAGAGCTTTTTTATCATTACCGTAACTTTTAACGCGCAATTCGTATTTGCTTCTATCAGCACTTCCGGATTCTAACTCGCGCACACTTAGATCCATTTGGTCTAGGAGATCATTTACATCATTTAACATTCGTCGAATTTCTTTTACGGCATCAGATCGATCAGGGGGCGGAACGGTGCTTAATTGTCCAATTTTTGCAGTAATTTCAGCTGTGCTAACAGAATACTGCTGTTCGAATTGACCCAGAAGTGCGATAATTGTATCAGTCATCTTTAAATAAATTAAAGATAAAAATATAATTACGTAAAAAGAACTTTTAAAAAGATATTTAAACGTTGAAATACGTCATCAAAAAGAAATATTCCACGGTATTAATAATTAACTTTATAAACAAAAAAAAACAACTATTAACTACGACTAAAAATAAACATTTTAACCACGATAATGTGCAAATGCTCTATTAGCTTCACATTGTTTATGAAGTTCTTGCTTTGTTTGAATTGTAAAACCTTCATTTTTACTTGCGGCCAAAAGTTCATTTGCCAAAATCTCTTGAAGATGAGTTTCACCATGATGTGCTTTTTGTCGACAAACTTCTCGCATCATTTTCATTGCTCTAAATTCAGCTTCAGCTTCTTCAATTGGGAAAGGGACTTTATAAGTTGTACCACCTAAAAAATTTATTTCAATAAAAATTAAAATTCAAAAAATATCAATACCTCGAGTAACACCCTGAAGCTTCATCAATGGACGACAATTTCGAATGGCTGTATTTGCAATAACAAATGGATTTAATTCAATCTTGTTTTTCTCTTCTTCACTTGGAGCTTTTAACCATTGACGATATTGACGACGTTTGACAATTTCTAATGCATCATAAACAGCTGTACGAGCAATTTCTTTTTTACCATCTTTAAGAATAACCCGAATTAATTTATCAACAACATGATCACGATAAATAACAGGAGATTGATCACTTGGAAGACATTTAATTTTTTCAGGTTTCAATCTCTAAAATTAAAATGAGTCATTCACAACTTTTAATTAAATTCTAAAAAACCTACCGAATGATGAGCATATCTGACAAAAATTTGAGAAATATTATTACAGTTGCGCAACATTATCATAAATAAATATGGGCAATAATAAAATATGCATGAATAATCCAATAAAATTAGTTGCCAAACCCGTGGATATGGCTTTCTGGCATCGATTCAAGTAAAATGCTTTCGTGTTAAGAATATTTGTGAGTGCAGAACTTATAAGTAACAACGCCAAAGTAAGCATGGCAACGGGCCGACTTTTTGGAGGCCCGGCCCGGCCCGGGCCCGGTGAAAAAAGAGCCCGGCCCGCCCGGGGCCCGGAAATTTTCGCCGCGGGCCGGGCCCGGCCCGGCCCGTTTTCTTTTTTTGTAAATTTTCACGTGGTCCCCCCTTTGGAATTTTTTTAAAAATCAAAGCCCGGCCCGGCCCGGCCCGTCGAAAGTGAAGCCCGGCCCGAAGCCCGCGGGCCGGGCCGGGCACCGGGCTTTTCCGGGCAAGGCCCGGCCCGGTGCCATGCTTACGCCAAAGCTAAGGAAAAACGCGAACGTACGTACTAACTTCCCTCGGAATTTTTTTGTGTTTGTAGGAATAAATTATTATTAAAATAAATTGTTTATCATTGAATTTATTTCTTTATTTTCAACAAAAATTTTCAAGACTTGCAAAAAAATTTATTAAATACTTGGTTAATTATTGCTTTCGAAGAAGATTTGTTTTGCTTTCTGTACAATTTTTATTGATGAAATTTAAAAATGTTGCGTCATTCTTATACATATAAGGATGGCACAACACTTTTTGACACAGAGAACTAAAAGCAATGGCTTCAAAAAATGCACTTTCTTTTTTGATATATTTTTCTCAATGTCTGGTCGCCTTTTGTGCAATTTTTACAGCACTATTTTTTAAATAAATTGTTTAAATAAATTGTCTTTTTTAACCGAAGAGGTTATTTGATTAATATTTTTTAGATGACAACAAAAAAAGAGGGACAGATTTTTAAAAAGCAGCTTTCTGTGGTAGATCGATCTGATAATGATATAAGCAGCCAATTTTTCAATCTTAATTTAAATCAAGGTCGTAAATGTCCATCACCTATTCAACCTTTTAGCAAATCAAACAATGATAAATATTCTGGTAAAAAAACAAAAATTTCAATTTTACAAGTTCAGCTTTTTAAAAAGCTTAAAATACTTCTTAGAACTTTTTATCACCATTAATTAGCATAAAGAAATTCATTAAGAAAAAAAGTTTAGTAAAATTGCAGTAACAACTGTTATGTTAGGTGGTACTGTAAAACATGGTTACAAAGAAGAAAGAAAAACTTGGAATAAATCACCAAATAATTCAAGTTTAAAAACATCAAACAGTTTACAGCTATCTCATGAAGGTCACAAAGAAAAAGAGAATCAAAAGCGATGGAAGAATGACAAAAATCAAAAGAAATTAAACAGTAGCACCTTATCGCTTCATATCGCAGCATATGAAAATTCCATTGAATCTGTTACAAAAAGTGACACCAAAAATTTACATCCCAAATCTGAAGCATCAAAATTTGTTGATCCATTATCAAAACTACATGATAGTCAAGCGAGTTTTAATTTATCAGTTATCAACTGATCTTATGTATGCCATTATTCAGGATTTGCTTGAATTTCCTCGTCAAATGGAGGAAAATGAATCTCAAACAAGACCACAAGTTCAGCAATTTTCAGCATCCCAAAGATTATTTTCACCAAATCAAGGTATTTAAAATTATAATGGCATAGGATTTCACCAGAGAGATGTTCGCCAACAATTTTTTCACAAAAACATATTTTATTACTGAAGTGGAAATTATTAGTTTACTATTTTTAATTACTTTACATAAAATTCAGTTATCAAAAAATTCTTTAAAATTAGAGACAAAACTAATCTTTTGCTTTATGCAAAAGTAGTCTTTAGCCGGCTTCTGCGAAATATCCTTATTTTTTTTCTCAAAGCTTTGATATTTAAATTTTAGCTAGCTGAGGTCAGTTAGTAAAAAAGGTCTCACTACGAAACCGCACTCCGTAACTTCCCCTTAACTTCTCCGTAATCGCTTGAACGACTTACGGCGAAGTTAAAGAGAAGTTACGGAGAACAATCTTTTTCTGTGCGTCTATTAAAAAAATGGATCCTCAAAAGTTGGCAATTCTTATCATTTTTTGTATTGTTTCTTAAAATTATAAAAATAAACTTTTATTTGCATTTCAGATATGCAAAAATATATTCCTGGTGCATTAGGTGCTTTTCTTGCTGGTGAAACTACCCCAACTTCAAAGAAACATTTGTCTGGTTCAACAACTAAAGCCAAAAAACGACCTCTGCTAAAGAAGGAAATTCAGCAGTTAGATGAAGAAAATGTTGTTCCAATCAAGAAAGCTAAAGCTGAAAAGAAGAAGTCTGTAAAACCGAAGAAAGCAGTTAAGACTGAGGAATCAAAAAGTTTAATTTCTAAAGAAGATGATAGTGAAGAGGAACTTCGTGACGAAACTGCAAAACCTGGTGTCATGAAATTGAAGCCAAAGAAACCTGAAGAAGAGGATATCAAGGTAAAAAGGTATGTTTATTTCTAAATTAAATGAATTTCTATTAACATTTGTTTTAGAGAAAAGGCAAAACTGAAGAAAAAAGACATTATTAAACAAAGAGCTAATGCTGCAGATCGTGAAATTTTTGTTGGAAATGTTCCTGCAAGTGTTCGTCGGCGTGAAATTGAACAGGTATTCAAAAAATATGGCGAAATTGAAAAAGTGTGGTCCCGTTCAGTTGTTGGCTTGAGTGAAAAGAAAACTCGCACTCTTGCTCGAAAATACAAAAAAATTGGTAGCAATGTCTTAGATGTTATTAATTTTTATATTCGATACAAATCACCTGATTCTGTTGCGAAAGCTCTTGAAATGTAAGCGATTTTATCATATTTGTCATTTGTTTACACAAAAATGTTTTTAGGAATGGATCACTTTTCAAAGGTCTACATTTACGGGTTACTGTTGTTAACAAGAAATCTCTTAGTGTTGGATTTTCTGCATTCGTTAGTAATTTGCCCTTCGATATTACTGAAGAAGAAATTCATCAACATTTTAATGATTGTGGTGATATCAAAGCAATTCGAGTTATGCATGATAAATTCTCTGGATTATGTAAAGGTGTTGCTTTTGTTGAATTTTCTGAAAAAGAAAGTGTCGAAAAGGCAATTAAAAAGAATGGAACCACTCTGAAAGAAAGAGAAATTCGTGTTGCAAAAGCTCTTAAACGTAAACAGGTAAGTTATTGTAGGCACACCTTATTCCATCAAAAAGCCATAATCAAATATCTTGTAATTTTAGCTTGCCAAAGAATTTGCAACAAAAACAAAGAAGTCTAAGGACAAACAAAAAGAAGCTGAAAAGATGCAAGCAAAAATTGCGGATTATGTTGTTCAAAAGAAGCCTGTTGGTAAAAATGTTACCAAGAATCTCAATGCCAAGAAACCTGCTGGTAAAGCTGTCGCCAAAGATAAGAAATTTAAAAAAGCAAAGAAAGGACCTGTTAAAAGTATTATGGTTTAAAACTGTTGTTACTGCTTATTATTTGTTGAGTTTTAATAAAGTTTATTTTTAATTAAATTGTTGTTAAAATATAAAAAAACTCCAAATTATGTCAGTCGACTATAATTTTATTCGTTTTAAACTTTTTTATAATTGCTTTTGCAGAACAAAGTTTAATTAAGCGATAACCACAAATATTTAATTCCAAAATTAAAGTGATTTTAAATTTTTATAATGATTTATATTTTTTTCCATGAAAGAAACTCCAAATTACTGTAATTTGCAGAATAAAATTTTTTGAAGCTACAGTAACCTTTTTGTTAAATTTTAAAGAATTTGAAAGAAGTTTTGATAAGTGTGCAATCAAAATCATAACTAAAATATTACTTATTTCTTTTTCAAATGATTTGTGTTAAAAAAAAAAGAATTCATTGTTTACACAGAAAATTGGTAACCGAGAAAATGAAATAATTTCCATTTGAATTCACAAAAAAATTATTCTTTACTTTTGACAAATCATAAACCTTTTAACTGCAACGAACTAACTTTTCTTTTTCTTTTTTGCCATGAGTAACATTATTTTCTACTTGACATTAGTTTGTTTGATTTTGAGATCATTGGACAAACAAAGAGTAGTAGCGGGCATAAAAGAGCAATTTAACGGCGCCTTTTCACTTTTTTGTTTTTTTCTTTAAAGTTTTGCTTTTTGACGAATATTTTTTTCTTGTGTGTTCGGGTTTTTCATTTTCCATGTGTTATAATACTTTTTTTATATTTAAAAAAAGTTAATTAGCACAAAAAAGTTTTTTTCCCAAGAATTTTAAACTTGTTTGATTTTGGGCCAACGCCCATTCAGCATTCTCCAAAACTTTTACCGTTGATTCATTATTTGCAATGAATTTCTTCTTCTTTTTAAATCGAACAAATTTAGAATAAAATCAATTAAAACATAGAAAAAAATACAATTGTTTAAACATTGCAAATAACAAGAAATATTTAGTTCAAATCAGAAGAAAAAGAAAGTGTTCATCGGCAAACCTTTTCTCCCCCGTTATATTTTTTCCGTCATTTTTTTGCTGAGCCCTTTATTTTTGTGTTATCTATTTTTATGAACGTGATTTTTTATTTATATCAAAATATTTTGATTCTACGTAAAAATAATAACAGTTTTTGATAGATGAGATTATGGTGTGGAATATAGTATTTTTAATATTTTCAATAGTAGTAATTGGAGAATCTTTAACGTGCCATAATTGTTGGTATAATAGCCCAGAAGTTGGGAAAAAAGCTCTTCACGATAAATTACAAGCAACTCCAAGATTTTGTACTAATCATAATTACTGTGAAGGTTGGAAATTGACAATTTTGTATAAAAAATAATAATAAATTATTTTAAGGGAAATGGTGTGTTCAAAGACTTGATGGAACCAATATTTCATTCTCTTGTGCAACTCATTCCCCTTTAGATTATCTTTTTGTTGAGGAAGATATTATGTCACAGTGTCAAGCATTTTATAGTGCAGGTGGTGTAGCTCATGCAGTTTGTAAGTTAACAAACTTTTGTTCAAACTTCAAATCATTGTTATTTAGGTTACTGTAGAGGCGGGTCTTACTGTAATGACAGCCGAAAAAATATTGTAAGCTTATCTTTAACTTTCCTTTTACTAACACTTCTAACATTTTCTCTTTAGTTTAAACGCTTAATTCGTATATGAATTTATTAACGGGTGCTACTTTCTAATCACGTATTTGATTTATACCTTTTATTATTTTGTTTAAACGATTTTCTTTGCAATAAAATTCGACCTTAAAGTACAGCCAAAATAAAACAAAAATAATAATAAATTTAATTTAAATAATAATTTTAAACACCAGAAAATCACACAAGGAGTTGTAAAATTAAAAACAGACAAAAAACATAAAACAAAACCCGATTACAGAAAAATTCAACATATTATTGCTGCTCAGATGGTTTCTTCTTTTCTTCCTGTTTCTTCTTCTTTTGAAGTTCTTGTTGCTTCTTTTTCTCTTCCTTAGCTTTCTTATTGGCTTCAGCTTGAAGTTTTTGAGCTTCTTTTTTATTTTTTTCATCCAATTGTTTTTGAATTCTTTCAAGTTTTTCCTTTTCCAAAACTTCTGGATCTTCAAGTTTAAGGGTTGTTTGATTTGTTCGATCTTCAAGACGAACTCCAAGTTTTGGAAGAACTTCATCACGAATTACATCACATTCATTCAAAATATCATTATTCTTTGCCGTGCGAGCCATATTTCGTACATTTTCACGGAATGTTGCTAATGCAGAAAGATAAGGCATTAAAAGCTCTTCTTTGTTTTCACATCCACCACTAGCATCAGTTGGGTAGCCAATATCATTACCTTCTGGGATAACACCAAAAATTTTCAAAATTCTTGTAATATAGTGTGCAATTGTAAATAGCAAATCAGCATTAATGGTACCAGATGCTTCCTAAAAATGAAGAAGAGAATTAGTATCGACATAATTCAAAAAAAAACTTACAGTTGTGGTAATGTATGTATTGCTTTCAGTAAGAATACTTCGAATAGTTTCGACAACCTTTCGAGTATCAATTGAATCACATAATGCTTCATGAATAAGAGCTTTTGATGCATTAAATTTATTAAAAAGTTGAAGGGCATCGTTATCAAATTTTTTGAAAGATGAAGCTTCATTTCCGTCAGATTCTTTCTTTTTGCGAAGAAGATCTTTAACAAGCAAGAAAAATTCTTTGGAAACTTTTTCAAAATAACATGCATGATCCATTGTTTGTGGACTGTAATCAAGTGCATCACTCCAACTATGCATCAAGAAAAGAATACGAAGTTGTCGAGCAGAATATTGTTCAAGAGCAAGTTTAATTGAAATAAAATTCTTTAAGCTTTTTGACATTTTAGATCCAGCAATTCGGAGAGTACCACAATGAAGAAAATAATTAACCCAATGACCATCATCAAAATAAGCTTCACATTGAGCAATTTCATTATCATGATGAGGGAACTTTAAATCAAAGCCACCAGCATGTATATCAAGTTTATTACCGCAGATAGCTGTACTCATAGCAGAGCATTCAATATGCCATCCAGGTCTACCCTTTCCCCATGGACTATCCCAAAACGGTTCACCAGATTTTGAAGTTTTCCAAAGAGCAAAATCAGAATTGCTCTTCTTTTCTTGTAAACGATCAGCACTCATACTAAGTTCGCCTTCACTTTCTTTCATATGCTTCGCTTCATTTTCAGTATCATTAAAAGCTTCAGGAACGAGCTTAGCATAAAAATGTTTTGGATTTGTTTGAAACTTTGTAGAATCAAAATAAACCGATCCATCATTTGTTACGTAAGCATATCCATTACTAAGAATTTTTTCAACATATTCAATAATTTCTGGAACATATTCGCTAACACGAGTAAGAATATGAGGCGGCATAACATTTAGCAAATTCATATCATGCATAAATTCATTTTCAAACCTACAAATTAAAAAACTGAATGTAAATGCATAAAAACTAATCGTTTACTTTTTTGCCAACTTTGCAAAGATTGAATGATCATTAACAGTAGATCCCAATTGCTTATCAAGAGATTCAGAAATAATATCTTTGGCATTGGTTAATAAATCAATGGTTTCATTCTCCATATTTGATGAAGATAAAGTTTTATCTTCTAATTTTTTCTCAATATTTAATGCAGCTGTATTCACTTTAGCCAATAAATCACTTAACATTTTCTTTTTATCAGGATCTGTTTCCACTTCAACCTTTTCACGAAATTCTTCTAAAGCCTTCATGACATCACGACCAACTGTATAAAAATCAATTTTATTCTTTTCTTGATATTGTTCAAAAAGAAAGTTTTGACGAGCTCTAAATTATAATTATGCTACATATTATTAAATTTAATAATAATAAAACCCAAGCAATACCTTTTAATAATCTTATCATCAATATCGGTAATATTCATAACATAATTGACATCATAATTAAAATATTGCGACAGAACACGACGTACAATATCAAATGAAAGGTAAGCTCGAGCATGTCCCATATGAGCTGAATCATATACTGTTGGACCACAAATATAAAATTTAACTTGATTTCCATCAATTGGACGAAAAACATCCTTTCGACGAGTTAAGCTGTTAAAAATTTTCAGTTGCGGAGCTTCTTTTGATGAATAAGGCTCCCAAGGAGGCATTTTTCTTCTACCTATAAAAATAAGAAACATAAATAAATTCAGAAAATTTGTAAAACAATGGCTTACCCAAAGGAGGAGCTGTAGATGATGACGATGCCATTTCTGAATCAGCAATTAATGAAAAAGCAGCTGTTTGTCCGATAAAAGGCTTCAAGGTTTGACCTAAAAAGAAATTTGAAAATAAAAAAATTAAATTTTTCCAAAAAAATCGCTAAACCGCGTGTTGCCAACGTGGTCAATTGAACAAAAAGAAAAGCTACAAAAGTATGACTGTAAAAAGAACGAGGAAAAAACAAAAATTTAATATTAAAATAAACAGGAAATTAAAGCCTGAAACTAAAAGCGCATTTTTTATACAATGATAAGCATTAAAAAAAGTTATGTCACTCACAATAAAAGGAAATGATGCAATGAAAAATATTTTAAAACAGCTGAAAAAGTCATGCCTGAAACAACACGATTTGCAAAGAAAGAGAGAAAATACAATGCAAGGAATACTTCAAAAAATGCAACAATTAAAGTTCTAAAAAACTGCAACTTCAATTGTCGATGTAAAATTATCTATCAAAAATGCAACAAAATTGTGGAAATTATGCACTAATTAATGTTTGATAAAAGAAAGAAGTATCAGGTACATTTTTATGAAAAATTCACACATATTTTCTATACCTAGCCATATCGTACGAAGCCACGTAAACCGCAAATTCAAAGTGAATCAATTTTTTTTATTTGCGCAGCAGCACAGACAATATCAAAAGCCCGTATTGACGCAACTTCAACTTATAAAAACGAAAAAACTGACATAAAAAAGCAAAAAATCGCCTCAAGTCTAGACCCGAATGGTCAATCGTAAACTCTTCGCTTTTAATTTTTTATAAATCAATATAAAAAAGGACAATAAACACAGGGAACTTATCAAAAATGAAGTACTTAGTTATAGTTTAATACTTAATTTACAGAAATCGTTAATAACGAATTCTGCTTTATTAAAAAAGTGAACTTACTTGTAGAAATAATCAAATATCCTTGTGATAAAAGTTTACGAGATAAAAAATATGTGGACCTAAGTCCAACTCGAGTTATTGTAGCAACAATGGCTGCAGCTAAAACAAAAATGAGGTAATACATGGTGATTAGCTTATTTTGAATTTCAAAAAAAAACACAGAAATGAACGAAAATGATTCAGCAATCATCAATATAAAAAAGGGTGGGAAAAAGTGTGGGAGAAAGATATCAAAAGTAATGAAAGTATTTTTAATTTAAAAAAAATAACGAAAAAAACATAGAAAATTGCATCACCAAAAGTATTTTTGGGCTTTTTGTTTGATTCAAAGAGAGACAAAAAAATGCTTTTTTCTTCTCCGAGAAATTTTAATGTTTGTGTTTGTTGATTAACGCATTTTGCCAAATGTGCAACACTAATTTGAAGACAAAAAAATAGCTTTTGCTTTTTTTTCATTAGCTGTTAAACAATTAACGTTGAATATATTTTTTAAATTATAAGAAAAAATTATGTTGTTTTAAAAACATGTTGATGTTTAATAATGTTGAATATTGCCTCATAATATTTTATGCGAATTAGGGCCAAAAAAACAAAAATGCTTTTTGATGCTTAAAATTCTATGTTTTTGTAAACCTGTAGATGACAGATCATTAAATCTGGTATTATGAATGAAGATAAGCAAAAATGTAGATTATTACGCATAATTAAAATTTAAAATAAGACAAGGTCATATTCAAAGGTTGGCGCCAGGAAGCTATAATCATGGATTATAAGTTGTAAATTTTAAAATGTTCGCCCTTGGATTCTCCTGGGTTTTTTCAGTCAGCAACAGATGTGTTGGAAAAAAATGTTATTTATAAAGTTTTATTCTCTTATTTTGTGATTTAATAAATTTTAAAAATTTTATTTTTTCTTAAAAATATTACAAAAAAATACAATAAATTTTTACTTATTTTTCTTTTCATTATTATTTTTTGAAAATTTTCTTTTCAAAAAATTTAGGAATTTTTTAACAATCCAAACAAGGAGAACAATTACAAGACCAATAACTGTTACTAAGAAAAAGATTACATCAAGGGAATATAAAACAATAAAAGATTGATATCGTCCTTCAGTTTGTAGGGTTCCGGTATCACCAAATTGTGCCGCAAATTCTGCATATTTTACTACCCGTTCTGCAGAAGAAAAGGGCTTTGCATTAACCATTTTTGAAAGCATTTTTGCATTCTTTCGATAGTTATCATTGCTAATTATTTCTTTAATTGCTGCGACAATACTTTCCTTGTTTATTTCACTTTTATCAATTTTAATTGCGGTTCCACGACGTTGAAGTAAAAATGAGTTACGTTTTTGATCAGCAAAAATTGGAATACAAATCATTGGAACTCCTTTTGAGGATCCTTCCATCACTGAATTCATTCCACCATGAGAAATAAAAGCTAATAATTTTGGATGATCTAAATTTATTCATTTTTTAAAATTTTACCAAAATAAAAGTTTACCCAAAATATCATTTTGTGGGAGCCATTTTCCAGTAAAAACATTTTTATATCCTTTTGCAATTTGATGTTCATCTTTTTCGTATTTCCACAAGAAATTGATGTCAGGAAATTCTGAGAATGCATCCAAGAATGCTTGCTTTAATTCCGGTTTCATGAAAGAACTTTGCACAACTGAACCAAATGAAAAAAGAATAACACCTTTTTTGGCAGAATCAAAAATTTCGGTATATTGCTTAAAATGAATACTTATAAATTATTGCACGAGAAAATGAAACTCTTACTTTATCTAATGGATGTGCTTGAACTTTTCCAAGTCCAGCCATGTAAATAATTTTGTGAGTAATTGCTTGTGGATAATCAACATGTTCATCACTGTTAACAAAATAGAATGCTGAATCAGCAATAGCATCCTGCAAAAAGTTTTTTAAATTTATGAATTTAAAAATTATTTCCTTACATCCATGCTAAAATCAGGTATTTGTTTTTTGATAGCTGCTTCAACACCTGAAGTAAACATTGATTTGACCATTCTATTTTCCACAAAGTAGTAAACAAAATTTAAGACTCTATCTTTAAAATTCATTTGATCTGTGCTTTTTGTCATCATTCCTAAAGATTGCGATTACAATATTAGACTTAACTTCCATTTATGGTCTTACCAGGAAGATATGAAGGATGAAGTTTAATTCCAAGCAATCCCGCATTTGAAGGAAAAAGTGATGAACCAAAAGTTGTAATGTATTTTTTGATGCCGAGTTTTTTGATAATTCCAAGGCCACAAGCTTCAAATAATTCCGTAACAGCTAAATCAAAATTTTCTTCTTTCAATTTATCCATATTTTCTTTATCATTTAACACCACTAAACATTAATAGTAAATAAATAATTATAATTTTCAACAAAACTAAAACATACTTTCACAAAAACCAGCTCTTACTTCACTCATTAAAGCCATCATCTGAAAAACTTTAACTTAGTGTTAAAAATTAAGAATAAAATTTTACTTTTTTAATTTTTGCAAAAGAATCTTCTTCCCAAATATTTCCTTGAGCTGATTCCAATGAAAAACCAGGTGCAAAGCTAAGGTTTTTTGGCATTGTATAATACCGTACACTATTATGTTTTGATCCAGTAAAAGTAATGTTTTCATTTAAAACAGGTTGATAGACGACCTAAATAAAAATAATAACCTCAAAAAATAGTTTAATCTTTTAATTTTTTTTAAACTGACCACATCATGTCCAGCAGCAGCAAGGGTATCAGCAATTTTTCCGGTGAATGTGACATGACTAATCCCAAATTTTGGATTATAGAATAAAATTTTATAACTACTAGCACAATAAAAGAATAAAGTAAAAGAGAGGAAAAATAAAAATGTCCTCATGGCTGTAACAGACTGTTTACTTAAAATTGAAGAAAAAAGAAGAAATTGTCTAAACTTTTATATTTGTGTCCTTTAAAATCAAACATAACCCTAGCACAATATTTTTGTGCTCTATCATTGATCACTTTCAATCAAGTCACAGAAAATATGTGCAAAACATAAAAATAAATTTATGCAACGTTTTTTAACTTTTTTATATCACACTTGATAACCATCACCACCTTCTTGTAGATAATTTTATGGTTTGTATCTTATGAAATACGTATACTTTTCTTGCGTGAAAAATGTAATATTTTAATTGCAAAAAAGTATGTTATGAAAAAATGCATCTATCATTTTTTAAATTTAAAAATAGCATCATCACATTATTGGAAGGGTTTCAAGCATCACTCAAATTTTAATCACTTGTTAACCGCGCCTGTCATCTTTTATTTTTTCTACAGCTTTAAGGACCTGTGAAAAGCAATCATATATTGCAGCACCTTGGGGGAAGTTGATTTTTGAAGAAGAAAAAAATTTTTGCTTTATTCCTACCGACTTTTTTTTATTATTCTTCATTTACTCTTTTTTTGCCACCAAATGAAAAATTTTTGGAGTCTCACACAATTGCTTATTATTACACCACCACCTTCGATGATTTTATTTTTCTCCTTTTTTTCGTCTTCTTTCAACGCCAAAAAGATAAAATTTATAAAAAAAGTTTTTCACATATTTTTCTTGGACTTTTTTCTTTTCTTTGTTTTTAATTTCCGTTTTGATTTGACAGAACAAAAAAAGGAGAGAGAGAGGGAGAAAGGAGCTCCCGATCGCATCTTTAAAAATTCGATTAAAGCCATGCCAATTTATTTTAAAATCTTGGAGTGTTTGTTTTTCTTTATGTGCTGACAAATCTTTAAGAAAAATTAATTTTTTTACGAATTTTTCAATTAAAATTTTGAAAAGTTTGTTTTAAAATGATTAAAGGTGTACTTCTTTTTTTAAAAATTTAAAATTCTTTTTAAGAAACTGTAAACGTACACAAATGATAACAACTGCTCAAAGGACATTGAACAATATCTCTCATAAAATTTAAGTAATGAGGCAATTAGCATTTTTACCTATAAAATTCTTTTAATGGGTTGTTTAAAAATATTTTTTATTGAATTCGAAAACATAAAAATCTTTTGAATATGTACCTGGAAATGAGTTATCGCGTTTTAATTTTTTTAGTTAAAATAGTTTTAAATTGTTTTTGTCTTTTAGAATGTTTGTATTTGATGACGAAGATTACGATACCACCCCTGATATCTCCCTTCCAACGACCTCCTCCACAGAAAATGAATATCCTTCCGAGCTTCGATACCGTAAAGAAGCAAAAGAAGAAGTAAAAAAGTTGAGTGAAATGGAAGAATTTTACAATGATTACTTTGTTGATTACAAAAATTGTAAGCTACTTTTTTATATTTTAGTTTTTCTAATAATTATAAAATTTTTCTACTTTATTTCCGTAAAAAAATTTGTATAATAATATCTTTGCGGTGGTGATGTTGGAAAGAATTAAAACTACTAAAATTGAGTTATGCAAAGTGGCATTGCTTATATGAGCCCTTCACAGATTGCGTGACACCCTTTTTAGCGGCTTGCTTTGGTTTTAACTGCTTACTTACTACTACTTTTCTTCTCATTTTCTTTCTTTTTTGTTTGTTTGTTTGTTACTTATTGTTTATGGCTTCGTTAATGCTCGTCTTCCGTTAACTTTTTTTTGTTATTTTTTTATGTATTATGCGCAATGATGGGCGGCTACCATCTGCTTTGCAAAAATGAGTGTCACTTTAAATTTTTTTACTATCAAACATTTTTTCGCATGAGTTCATCATATTTTTTTTCTCAAAATTTATATCTTCAAAGACGATTAAGATTTCTTTTCCCTTGACTGAATTATAATGTTTATCATTAATATTTGCTGCCTAAAGCCTAATATCCCGGATAGTTGAACGACTAAGAAGGGGCTCACCGATGAAGCGGAATTGAAAGGCATTCCATAAGCGGACCCTATAATCGTTTTTTTGAGCAGCCTTCAACAAAGCATTATATTTAAACTGCAAATCTTTCTTCATTTTCTTCTCCATCATTTGTTCGCTTGTTTTATCTCTTTGAAAAAATAATTTTTTTTCGATATTTAAATGCCGTTTTTTATGAACCAGGTTGTTCCTTATTCTTCCAAAACAGCAGCTTACGATTTTTATTCAGGCTTAATCTTTTTTTATTGCATTAGTTTCTGAAATTCTTTTTCTTTTTATTCTTCGATAACATATTGCTTGTAATAAAATAGTTCCACATATTGAAAAATAAAAAAAAATCTTTCAAATTCGCGCTGCCGCTTACAACATTTACGATCAAAAAATTTTTTTAGAAGAAAAGGATTGCCTTCAAGGAGAAGAATGAGAAGGAGATTGTTGTTGGGACATTTGTTATTTGTCAAAGCTTTTTGCTTCATAAACTTTTTTAATGCGCAAAAAGTAATGAAGCTAAAAGTGGTTACACAGCTGTGATTGACATTATAGAAGAGGTTAAGGATGAATAAAAGGAATGAAATGGTGGACACTGGTTTTTTTTATTGTTGATATCAACAAAAAAAATTACTTTTGATTTACTACCATCAGAAAAAAAAGCATTTTTTCCACCTATCTCTACCTGACGAGCTGAGCCTTGCTTGCTTTTTAGACGGTTAACCATTGCGCCCAAATTTTTATTCGTCTATTTGTTTTGTGTTAACAACATTGATGCTTGCATCTTCAACGTTTTTGTCGGTTCTTTTTTTTGTTTTGTATTAAAACATTTAACGCTTTAAAACATTGCATCAACTTTTATTTTGTATCATTGAAAGTCCATCTTCGATGATAGTTTCATTATCAATCGAAATAAAATAAAATTTTGCCTTGAATATTTTTATTTCCCCTGGTTTTGATGTTATGAAATGACATTAGCATTCCCAAAAATTTCTATTCATATTTAAGGGAAAAAAGAGGAAATGGAACGAACCTCTAAACGGCATAAATGGAATTAAAATTGTTTCAGTGTATCGTTGAAGAAGAAGAAGAAGGAAAAAATGTGTAACAAAAGAAGCTGCTTTGAATTGTCAAAAGTTTCCCTTCTTTATTTTGGTGTATTTTGTTTTCAATACTTTCAAAAGGCAAAAAAAGAAGCACATTCTTCCTTTGTTTTCAGTTTTTTTTTCTCTCCGAAGTTTGCATGATTTTTTTATGTTGGCCGTTTTTTTCGACCTTTGCCAATAGCCTCCGTTATTTTTGTTTTTTTTTATTGTAGACATTTTGTTTTGTTCCGGTATTTGATGAGGCTCATCTTCATTGCACATTCGGCATTGCGTGAGTAACATAACATCGACCTTTCACAAGATTCCATTTTTTTGCCTTCTCCGTAAAAAAACAAACATTAACTCACCGTTGACTTTCTCTTCTTTTTTATATAATTATCTAAGTTGTAAAATAAACCAATATGTCGTAATTACGGAAACCTTATCATTATTTCTTTTCACCTTTTTTTTATATTCATTAAGGACTTTTCTCTTTTGCATAAAAATATGAAAAATGAAATTAAAATTTGCTTAAAGCGTGAGAATTTAAAACAGATGCATCTCTGCTGGCACGTTATATTTTAATGACTTTGATTTCTACTACTATTCAATAACGATTTTTTTCACTTTATTTTTTTTTGCTTTGCTTAAAAAAACGATAGTGTTTGATGGATGATGGATATTATGAATCTTGATACAAATGTTTTTTTATGATATTCACTCAACGACCTCTGATATCCATTTATTCTTTCATTTTTTTTATTCTTAAATGATGAAGAAGAAAAAACGCAGAGATTTGATTGCGCGCGCCTGTGGTTGGGGGAGAAAAAGGGAACGGTTGTCAATGAGTCGTAAATCACCCTCCGAAAGTTTACCTTTTTGCCAAAAACCATTTATCTTAAATAAACTTTTTCGTCCTTATAATTTATACACCCTTTGGCATTATTTGATTGTAGAATTTTGAAAAAAAAAGTAAGAGGAGAGATTTAGTCAAATTGTGGTCATTCAATCTATTCTCTTTTTTTGACTTTATCTTCTCTTTTTCGTGTAAATGCTTATTGTCTTCTTCTTCTTCATTTTTCTTTGTTTTCTTCTGCTTTTTCAACAACATCTATCTACACTTTTCGGGCAGCTGTTTGAATTTTTGCAACATATGAGAGTCCTGAGAATCAAACATAAAAACATGTCAGAAACGTCAAAATCATCATACAATTTCTACTCAATTATGCAATAAATTCCATATACTGTGGAATAATAGAAAAAATAAAAGTAAACGACTGTCATCTTCTTTTTCCTTTTTCGAGGTCATTTTTATTCTCCTGGATTTTTTCCAATTTTGGCAAATTTTTTCAATATAAAAAAATCATAAAAAGCTATTAACTTAAAAGCATCAATATTTTTTTGATTTAATAGAAACAGTAGTTTTTTTTCCTTGCATAAAATTATTTTTTTTTTCAAGCTCAGAACCGCCTTTCACATTTGCATAACGTTGTCTGCGGTTTATTTTTGTTTCCTTCGAAAAAATGGGCGGCGCGCGTGCTACTTCTTCTTTTTTTCCTCCTCTATATTTTTTTATTCAGCGCCACCCGCGACCAGTGGCCAACAAAAAAGGGGGTTGAAGAAAGGGAAAAAGTCTTCCCCGATCCATCATCCGTCATCGGTGGGCTTAACAAAAAAAGTTAGTATTACAAGCATTCTCGCGGGAAAAATTTTGTCGCGCAAAATGCCATCAGTTTTTTCTTCCTTAAAAAAAGAGAAACTTCGAATGGAATTTTAAGCCCATGGATAATTTTCTCTCTTTTTTTGTTGTCTTTTTTTCTCCCATTTTTTGTGTAATTTTAGTTTTGGTTTTATTTTGCCGTTTTTCAATGTTTATTCTTTCCCTTTAATTTTATTTCTGTGATTTTTTTGAAAAATTAAAAGTTTAATTTGAAACATTTGTTTTTGTTTCAATATTTGATCTGTCACTTGTGTGTTTTTTTCCATTTAAATTTTTTCCCATTTTCAGTGATGAACGATATTGTTCTTTTGGAACAGCCCAAGTCCGGGTATGTTGTTCGATCACGTCCAGCCGTTTTAAGTTGCAAAGCTTTAAATGTTCGACAAATTCGTTTCAAATGTAATTCCAAATGGGTCAGTTGACAGTAGTTTTTTTTTAAAACAATCTTTTGTTGTTTCCTTATGTCATTGTTTTAATGTTTTGCTTCAACGCATTTTGGTACATTTTGCGCTACATTAACTGCAACAAACTTCCCCAAAAATGCGGTGGTATTGTTTCTTACTTTTTTTTGTCTTCGCCTTAAAAGAAAAGGATTCAATAGTCCAGATTGGCGCATCCGGAATCTTTTCATTCCTCGAGGGAATATATTCCTTAAAGCGGCTCAAGTTGCAGCTAAAAAAAGTTTTTGACAGCTTTATCCAGGAGCTACAGAAAAATGAACCGCTAAAGTTGGGCATATAAGCAAGCAAGAAAAAAAGAAAGAGAAAAAATGTATAGGAAAACAACAAAGCGAAAAGTTTATTTATGCGCATCCGACTTTTTTGTTTTGATTTTAGCGTTCCCTTTTTTGAGAAAAAGGGACAAGACCACACACATGTTGCTTTTTTGAAAAAAATTTTTCTTGCAAAGCTTTTAAATCTAAATATTTAGGAATTACATCAAAATAAAGTTGCAAAAAAATAAAACAGAGATGGGGATAGCCCTGTTTAAAAAAACGTCTTTAGTTGCAAATACGGATGCGGCTCATCGCTTTTGTTTTTCTTTTTTTTTATTCCTTAAAAGCTCTTCTTCCTTTTGTCAACAATTTTAAAGGTCTAGAAAAAGAAGCTGTGTGAAAATTGTCTGCTTGACGGAAATTTTCAAAAAAAAATTTTGTACACGCATTTTTGTTCCTTCATGACATCGCTTTTTAACTTTTGCCGCCGTTTTTTTGGCATCAATATTGAGCTTGAATTTAAGAGTAAACAGGGTGAAGCAAGATGATACCAAAAAATATGCATGAAAGCACTCTCAAAAACAATACAAGTGTTGGCCCCACACAAAAAATAATATATTTATATAATTGTGTAATTTGATCTTTTTCCAGCTTGACGACAATAGACATCAATTGGAACCAGGAATTGACCACGCAACAAATCAGGCATTTCTTCGTGCCGAAGTTGAAATTACTCGACAAGAAGTGGAAACGAATGTGGGATTAGGTGATTTTGATTGTCGATGTTATGCTACTGCTGGATCAATGGAGCAAGCCATTCGATCTGAGGTTGCAAATGTTCGAGCTGCATGTAAGTTACTTTTATAACTTTAAAAAGATGCATTTTTGTTTATTGCAAAAAAACGAAACTTAAACCTAAAATATTTTTTTTGTTAAATGTATAACTTTTATTTTCATAAACACAACAATTGAGAGGCGTTCGCGCATTTGACTTTCTATTTTTTTGGCTTTGAGATATCTCAAGTGGAATCTGCGCCATCAAAATCGACCCCCAACAACAACAACTGGTGGGGAATAGATGATGATGATTTATGCGCACGCGACAAAAAAAGTTTATTAGAAACGCTTTTTTGTTCAATAACGATATAAATTATTTTTTTCTTATCAATGCATTTAATCAAGTTGAGGCTATTAGTAGCTGTTTGCGGAAGGCAAATTTTTGCCATTGCCGAATAAAAAAGAGGTTAATCGGTTTAGTGTCGATAAAAAAATTTTTTGTTTGGGTTAGATCAGTTTTGTTTTTTTGTATATTGTGATGAAAAAGAATAAGGAAAGAAATGAAAGGTAACAACGTATGTGGCAGCTTCTTCACTTCAAACTTGACAGAGGATAATCTTAATCTTGCTATTTCTCAAAAGGTCAACAATTATATATATATATTTTTTGTATTCAGAAGTCTAACACTCCCAAGCTTGCAATGTTTGCCAACAAAATTGGCGCGAGAAAAAAAATCGTGTGCTTTTGTTTTTCTTCTTTTTTTGTAATTTTTTTTATTGAAAGAGGTTACAAAATAAGCGGAAGGAGGAAGAAGAAGGAGTGAACATTCAGATCGTCTTCTTCAGGACACGATCCAATTTTGTTTATGCGCTCCTAATTAGTGCATATTGAAAAAGATGTTCATTTTTTTCTTTGTCTTCAATCTTGTACCCATTTTTTTCTGAAATAAAGCAAAAAAAAAACGGCCTTGTTCAATCCATTTAATAAACAATAAGAGTCAAAATAATTAGCTTGAGGATATAGTTATTAGAAATAATCAAATTACAAAAGAGTCATCACGTAATTTGTTGTGACATTGTTTTTATTTTGCGTCAAATTTCTTTTAATAAAATTGTATCAATACAAAAAAAAGTATGAATAGAAAATTAATTTTTTAAACTAATCGTTATTTTTTGAGTGGTTCGGTTTTGAACAAGAATAGTCAAACTTTATTATTCGAAAGAGGATCCGATTGCGCAAAAAAAGAAGAGAGAGAGAGACCAATGCGGCCTCGCCTTAGGGCGTTTTTGTCTATTTAATATTATAATTTTGTCCGCAAATTCAATGTTAATAAGTTCATGCTTTTTTTCCAATCTCTCTCTCTCTTTCTCTCAGGTTCTTTTCATATGGAAATTTGAAACAGATATAATAAGTTTTCTCATTTATTTTCTAAAAATTTGTATGTTTTCTTTTATTGGCAAAGGCTTGATTCTTTTAAAGTTAATTTATTTATTTTTGTTGATTTTGTTTTTAATTTTTTTCGTAAAGGGCAAACATATACAAAAGAATAATTTGTCCCATGTCTCTTGAAAGCCCTTTTTATTGTATAACTAAACCCCTCTGTCGGTGTGATCACCTTTTATTTTTGTAAAATATGATCTCAAATTTAAGCCACTGGCGTCCTCCGTGTTTTCACTCACTTTTTTCTCTCTCTTTAATAAGGGTTATTTGTGCACACCGGAAGATGTCGAGTGTTTTCCATGTACCCCACGAACTGTCCAATTTGTTTACTTTTGCCACTCTTATGGAAAATTCAATTCTGTGTCAAATTTCTATATTTCTTTGAACGTTGTTGTTCAATCTTCTTTTCATCACCAATTTAACCTGTCTTAAAATATATATGATATTGGCAATTTTGTTTTTGGGAATATTTATTTGTTTTTGATTTTGAAGGGGTCAAAATGTATTTCTTCATTCTTAAAACTTTTGCTTTCAAAAAGAAATTTATGATTTTAGCTGAGTCATTGTTTTTGACCAGTGGAATGCATTCATTTTTTGCCCTGTGACTTCTTCAATTTATCATTTTGCGACAGTTAATGGCTACTCATTTGTTTTTGTATCTATCTCCTGAGACCCTTCATTTCCTTAAACAAAGCTCTTTTTCGAAAAAACTCTACAAAGCGCTTCTTTATTTTAAATGACAGACTTTTCTTTTTAAATATATTTTGAAAAATATAAACCAAAAGGATTACGCAATTGTTCTGCTTTTCTTTGGTAATGTCAAAAAATGACCGCAATGGGCTTGTCCATTATTTTTAAATAAGGCCCCGTGAGGGTCGTACATTTGCCGGAATTTGCATCTAAATATCTCAAGTACATTTTTGTTATTTTGAAAAAAGGGGGTATTCTTTTTTTATCTGATTGCGCAAAGACAATTGAAAAGCCATGTTTGTCAAAGTTGAATTTCAAAAGCAAAAAAAGAAAGAAAAAAGAAGAAGATACCATGCGCAAGAAGGCAAAAAATAGAAAGAAAGAATTTTAAGAGAATTGAGGCACTTCCGAATTTTTAATTTTTATTTTTATTCAACTAGCACTTTTGACTCAATCTTTGGAAAACTGTCACGAAATCTGAGCCCTGCAACAAGGTCGTCTTCATTCAATTTATTCCATTTTTCTTTCCAAATTCTTCGTTTTTTTTGTCTTCTATTTTTGAAGCTTAATGTGAAACAAATCAGAACAAGTGCTTTCAATTTTTGCCCCTGTCAATTGGGGACAAATGATTAATGTTTAAAGTCGCACATTTAAGGCAATTGATTTTCCGCATCAAAACCCTATGCCGCCGTTGCAACGATCTCATGGTTTCTTTTATCCATAAATCACTCTTGACAAAAGCTTGAATCTGCAACAAGCCTTCATTTTTTTTTCTGCGGTTTTTTTTCTTGCGCAGTTCGTTTTTTTTGTTGTTGTTTTGTTCTGTTTTTTCTTTGACAGAAAAATAACTGGATTTTTTTGGAATGAATGAAAGGGAACAAGCATGTTTTGGGGATTGACTTGAGGCAAACATTCTTTGATGGAATGCGATCAAATTACACATTCAATTTTTACTGCACCACTTGCAGCATATTTGACCACCTGGCGTACATTTTACAGCCAAGAAAATTCTTTTTTAATGCATTCTTGTACGGTGCCAAATAATTGTTGCGTATTAATACTTCTCAGATTTATGCAAATATGTTTGCTTTTTATTTTGTTTCTATTTTTTTCTCTAAGATTCTTCTTTATATATTTTTCTTCTTTTTACATTAAAGCATTTTGAAAAAAATAGTCTTTGATTGAGTCAAATGCCTTGGGGCTTCGGGGAAGGTACTTGAGCAATCAGGCCAATTGCCATTTCTTTTTTCTTCTTTTTTTAGCTTTTGACCGGACCTCTTGAATGCGAGTTCGGTATGTAATTTAAAGAAAAAAATTTGTCTTAAAGCTTGCTTTTGCGCAATTGGGTTCATTGTTAACTTGCTTTCTTTTTTCACATTTTGCCGCATTTTTACATGACTTTTATATAGTTTTGTACTTTTTTAATTTTAGGGACTATATTTAATTTTTTTTCTATACTACAGGATTACTAAAAGTTTGGAGTTTTTTTCTCTACCAAAAACGAGATTAACTTTTTTTCTTTTTCCAAAACTTTGTAACCACACGAAACTCCCGTTAATTTAGTTCTTATCCATATTACGGATTTACCCAAGCGAAAGTAATTTATTTAGCAGCCAATATCCCTTTTTCTTAAGGCAATCATAAAATGACCATAGGTAGAAAAAAAAGTAAAATAAAGGGAACCAAAAAAAGTAAAAAAATAGGGACAAAATAAAATATCTCTTTTTTGCATTCATAGAGGCTATTGTTTAACCTTCAAAAATATATATATATCAATTACCGGAAGCTTAAAAGGAAATTGCCGAAAAAAACTGGATCAAATATCTAACATGAATGACTTTTAGCAGGTGTCAACAGCTTGCGGCATAAAAATACATGACTTTGACGTTTTCAAAAAAAGGGTTTTAATTTTCGCTTAACTTTGTTACTTTCCGAAATTTGCGCACCTGTTTAAAGAAAAAAAAAAGAATTTTAAAACGTGGTTTATAAAATTTGAAAACACTAAAAAAATATTGTAATTTTTCTATTTTTACAGATATCAGAAAACATTTTTATCAAATGCCTTCATCAGAGCGTGTCCCCGAAGGCAGAACGGTACAGCTAATGTGTACCCCACCAGATGCAGATCCAAAAGCAGAAATTATTTGGTTAAAAGATGGCCATGAAATTATTCCAAATGAAGATCCAAATTTAATTATTGCAAATGATGGAAATTTAATTATTTCTGCACCTCGTTTAACAGATTCGGGAAATTATACTTGTGAAGCCAGAAATCTTGCAAATAAAAGAGTTACTGATATTGCACAAATTGTTGTCTACGGTAAGTGCCTTCCTTCCATATTATTATTGTAAAATTGTTTCTTCAAAAAAAAATAGTGCAACAAAAGATGAAATCTTGTGCGCCAAAGCGTTTTAGATAAGCTCAGTGATTTATAACAAACGCGCGCTAATGACCCGGAAAAATGCCATCGCAAAAAATGAGTCATTTTCGTTATTTTGCTCCCTAATGTTTGGCTACTGTCATTTTTTGTTGTGCCGATTGAGCCGATAAGACTTTTTAAAAAAACTATCTCTCTCTCTTGAATAAACAATGCAAAAAAATGATTTCTTTATTTTGGCCAAGATTAAATTTTTAATGTGTTTTTTATACTTTTATATTTTTTAAAACAGAAATTGAACGGATAAAGTGCCAACCACTGTATATGACCTTAAGTTTCTTTTTTCGGCATGTTCTTATTCATTTTAAGTATCTTCCCTTTTTTGAATTGAAAAAAAAGAACACAAAGAAAAAAATCAAACAATTGTGTCGTCTTCCTTGAAAAAAATAGAAGAAAAAAGGAACGAAAAATGATGAGTGCCGTAGAAGGGAAGCGGCAGCCTTTTTTGAAACAGCATCGGCAAAAAGAAACGATTCACCTCAAATGGTAAATGACTCAGTTAATTAGGCAGAGAAAAAGAGAAAGACAGCAAGCAATGAACAAAAAAAACTATTTAATTTAGTTGAAACAAGAAAAAAATGTATCGGCTAAAAGGTACTTGAATCAGGTCAATTTGAATAATTTGAATACAGTTTTTTTTTTCTTTCTTTGAAGAGGGACGTTTGTTTTCACAAAAAATAAGATTTAAGTAAAAAGTTTAAAATAAACAAATTGCGCAAGAAATTCCTGTCGGTAACTTTTTTTTTCAAATGCCGACCTTTTTTTATGTAACAATCGTAAATGAAGGAATGACAACTTGCTTCTTGTCCTCGTAATATATTGCGCAATTAAAGGCACGCGTTTTATGGCCAATGTATCTCTCTTTCTCTCGTTCTTCTTTGATCCCCAAATAATAGTTTTTTTTCTAAAACTTCTTTTATTTCAAAGGAGCATCGTTTTTTTCTTCCCGACTCTTGAGGATTACAATTGGCTTTTCAAGGGAATGCCTGCTCTTTTTTTAAAAATAATATCCACCAGATGCTTAATATATCTAAAGCCGGTGAGATTAAGGTGAATAAAGCTGACCAACAGTTCGCACATCCTAAAAACAACCGAGATTGACCTCTGTTGTGGCAGTTAAAAAAAGACAAAGAAAAATCTTTTGATTGACCGCTCACTCCATTAAATTCTGACAGCATTATTAAAGGTCAATTAAATCCACAGTAATTAAAATTAAAAAACATTGCTTGAAGGGGCTTTCTTGAAGAAAAGAAGTAATAGCAAAGTTATTTATATGATTAAGATCGTAAAAATTACGTTCGAATAAAATATCCTATGTTGATTACTCTTTTTTCGGCAAAGATAAAAGAAAGCAAAGTCGCGCAAACTTTTACGACTCTATGTTCAATTTTTTGACTCTGTTTGTTATGCAATCTGAGCGGGATGCCGAGACCCAAATAAAAATCAAATGACTTCTGAAAACAAAAAAAAGATGATGAATAAAATATAGCAAATTTGTTTAAACATTTTTATAAAAGGGAATTTCTTTTGTACAAAGAAAAAAAGTAAAAACAATAATGTTTTTTTATAGTTGATGGTGAATGGTCACCGTGGTCACCGTTTTCTGGTTCATGCCGAATTGATTGTGCATTATTAAATGTACAATTTGATATGGTAAAAGGTGACGCATTAGCGGTTGATCGAGCAACACCAAAGCAAAGACGAACTCGAACATGCAACAATCCGGCACCATTAAATGGAGGGGAAAATTGTCAGGGATTGGATGAAGATTTTAGACTTTGTGAACATGATTGTACAGTAAATGGTAAATTATAAAATGTTAACAGGATTTCAAATAAACAATATCTAAAAATTACAGGGGCTTGGTCAAGATGGTCCCCATGGTCTGATTGTTCACCCCAATGTACGAGGACGAGAAATAGGGCTTGCATTGCTCCACCACCATCAAATGGTGGAACCTATTGTCAAGGAGCAGATTTTGAAACTCTTAATTGTACAGGATCACTCGGTCCTTCACAATGTTTACTTCCCGGTCAATTACCTTCCCCTGATTCAAATAGTGTTTTATCTTCAAGAACTTCAGCACCAGTTTTAAATTCCAATGATTTTATGCTTCAAAATTCTTTACTTATTTTTACTTCACTTGGATGTGTGGCACTTTTGCTTTTAATTGTATTAGCTTTGATAAGTGTAATGTTTTGTCGAAAAAGAAAATCCAAAAATAATAATAGCTTTTATGGTGATCAACGTAAGTTTTAGTTAATCGCCATTAGTAAAATGACCAAAATATTTGTTTTAGATGTTCGAACAGTTCTTCTTACACCTGAACAAAAAGCATTGCTAGGTGGAACCTATGATTCAAAATATCCTCCACATAATTCTCCAGCCCAATTTTTTACACTCTCAAATGGCACAACTGTTAATTCGGCATCTTTAAATCACACTTACACAATTCGTTCTGCAAAATCTTATAATAGCGGATATTCAATGAATCGAAAAGTGAATGGTTCTCGAGCTGCTTTAATTGGTGAATATTCTTCTGGTTCTGCTTCAGGTGGTAGTGGAAGTGGTAGCTGTACAAAAACTGCTTTAATTCGAAGTGAATCCAGATCATCAGCCGATGAAAATTATGCAACACTTTATGATTATATTGGTTCTGATAAACGACCATCTTCTGCAAGAACTTGTACAGAAGAATTTTCTGGAAGTGAACATGATCAAGGCGTAACAATTGTCGCTGCACAAGTGGATACAGAAAGTTCAAGAATTGAACTTAAAAGAAGCGGAGTTGCTTTAGCAATTGGAGACGGCACTTTTACAGATGAACGAATGATATTTCTTGCAGTTTCGGATGACATTAATGAACGCCCAAAGCTGGCTGAAGGTGAAACAGCTTTAAGTTCGGTAGTTGCCGCAGGGCTTTGTGAAACTGAACCTGAAACATCTCTTGCAAAACCGGCGGTTGTAATATTTGATCATTGTGCATCGATATTTCCAAAAGATAATTGGCAGTTTGTACTTTATGCAGATTGGGGACTTGGAAGAGGTTGGGAAGTTGTTACAAAACTTGGTGAAGAAAATATTACAACAATGGTGTATTTGCATATGGAAAGAGAAAGATGCCGAGTAATGACTGAACAATTTGGAAGATTCTTTTTAGCTGGAAGTGCAAAGCGTCAAAATATTGTTGCTCAAAAGCGTGTTCGATTTGCTGCATTTGCATCAAAATCTGATATAAATTCAAAAACTGTTGCAATTCGAGTTTATTGTGTTCCTGAAATTGGAATGGCAGTTGAAAATGTTCGAAAACAAGAAGAATCTGTAAATGGCATTTTATTAGCACAAGCTGAAAACTTTTTAATGCGAGAACATGGTCCCCTGTGTGTTTGTCTTGAAGATATTTCTCCAGGATTTTTCCTTCAATCAGGTTCACAGTTTTTGGTAAGATTATATTGATTTTTTTTCAAAAGGTGTAATGTAATATTTGTTTCTTTTTATAGGAAATTTCTGATATTCAACATCAATGGTGCTCACAAAATGGCCTTCATTGTTCACTTACAATTGAATCTTCAGGAGTTTCAATCTCTGAATTAGCTGGAAGAATGGTAATTTATCAAAAAGGAAATTCAAATGATCGTCAAGTACTTGAATTTGATATGGGACAACCGGAACAGGTTTGAAACCTTTTTTTAAAAATTGCTTTGTTTAAACGTTAAAATCTTTTTTTTCAGACGCTGCTTTATACTTCCAATTTTTGCAGTGAGGAAAAACTTGTTTCAACATCATTTCAGTTGAGCAGTGACATTAAACATCAACTTGTTGCATTATTTGGTCCTTGTGGTGATCCAGAACGTGATTGGCGAGGTTTAGCACAAAAACTTGGCTTCGAAAGATTTGTTCAGGTAAAACTTTGTTTTAAACATTGATAAAATCAACCAAGTTTTTTATAGTATTTTGGAACTCGATTGGGTTGTGAACCGGCAGCTTTAATCTTTGATTTATGGGAATCTGGTGTAAATGGATCAGATCGGGCTTTGCTTGATCTGTTACAAAATTTACGGGTAATGGGCCGTCCAGATGCTGTGCAAATATTGGATGATTATTTATCTCGACCGCAATATGATGTTGCTTTATCTGCTTGAATAAGCTAATCAAAAATAACTCTTCGCAAAAATATACCCTATATATCTTTCATCCCGTGATCTTTTAAAAGAATACAAACGTGCCCAGAATTATTAAAATTTTTTGTATAGTTTTTAAAAGAAAAAAAATTACCAAAAAGTATTGTCTTTTTTTATACAAAAATGTATGTATATTGTTTGTGTTTTCTTTACATAATGGGTAGTTATCATAAATTTATTTCCTATAAAATATAAAATCTTTGCCATTTTAATGGCATCAACAAAAATATCCCCGCAAAATTGAAAGATATAAATTTTAAAACATAGGATGCTTACAAACATTGAGCTCAGAGACAAAAACAAAAAATGGCAGTGAAAAAAAAAACAACAAAAAAGTGAAAGAAAGAAAAGAAACACGTTTTGATAAAGCTAAACAGTGGAACGGCTTTGTTAAAAAATAAATTTTTTTAACTCGTATCATGAACAGTGACTTTAGCAATATTTTTATCATCGGGATGGGTACGGGTCACGCTCATCATATTTTTAAATGAACTGGATTTTTGTAATTTTTTGATCGTATTTCGAACTTTCTAAAAATAATCTTTGTTTAATTCTATTTTTGTTTATTTATTTTTTTTGTTACCGTTTGTGGAGCAAAAAATGCACCATAAATACGCGTCAAAGAGCATAATGCAACCGGAATAATAAATAGTCCATGAATAAGACCAAATAAAATTACAAGTACCATCGTTTTTACAAAAACCTGAAAATTCAATGTTGTTGATTTTTTTTGTGTTATGATTTCTTTGCTTTTTTAAACTTTTTAAAAAACCTACTTCACTCATATAAGATGGAACAAAAAGAAGACAAAAAACGAAAAGAATTGTTGAAATACCACATTGTAAAAGTGGAAACCCGATTGCACTGAGAACATGATAAATTCGTTGTTCGGGACTCAATTTTCCTCCTGATTCAATTCCCGTTCTAAAAAGACATGTTAAATTAAACAGCTGTAAAATTCTACACATTTTTCTTCTCACAAACCTGTAATAATGAAAACTTGCATGAGCCGGAAAATCAACGGAAAAGCCAATGGACATAATTGTTGTGGCCATTGAAATGGGGTCAAGATCAATCCCCCACATTGCTAAGAAACCAAAAACTCCAATACATACAGACATAATTGAAAAAGTTGCAACACAAACAGTAAATAAATTATACATAAAAATTATACAGACAACAGTCATACACACAAGTGTTACAACCGATGAAGAAATGGTTGATGGAATAAGCGTTGCAATTTGATCTAAGAATTGCGCATCTTCTTCAAATACCCAAGCCTCAAGATCGGAATAACTAAAAATATGTTGTAGAAAAGCATGTTATATAACTTTTATCATTTTCTTACTTATCAGCAATTGCTCTCCATTCATTTAAAAGTTCGCCTCTTTTATTCCAGCTTACAAGTTCTTTACCATGAAATGCAACAACAGCAAAGAATTTTGATAAATGACTGAATTATTAATTATTATTTTTCATTAAAAAACATTCATTTATTTTTTAACAAACCCTTTATCATCAAATTTGATAAAAGCATTCCAATGTTTGTATTCAGGCCAATTAAGAAATTGTTGCATATCATTTTTTGTAAACGAAAAATTTTTTGAAGTTGAGATGGATAAAGAATCTTCGAATTCGAGATGTGATTCGTCGTCTTCAACAGTGGTTTCCAAATATTTATCAAAATCTCTTAGCCAAAAGTGTGTATACTCTGAACCAAGGCATAATGGCATTTTTTCATATTCCGAAATTAAATTTCGTACTCTTTGTTGCTTTTCTGGAGAAGAAAAATCACCAACATTATTTACAAATACATTAATGGCTGTGTAATTTGGTAAAATGTAGGTATCTCGAAACCAATTAACCTGTAATTAGAAAATTAGAATAAACGTTGGTATTGTTAAAAATTACTTCATTGACAGGTGAATCAGCAAGGAAAAGTTTATCGGGAGTGATACTAGGAGAAATTGTAAGTGCCCCTCGAATTGAAACAATCCAATACACAATTAAGCATAAAAGCATCAAAAATGAGGTAAAACTATCAGCTGCCCATCGGCAATAATGCTTGAGAAAGCTTGTCACAAAAGCTTGAAGCTTTTTACGGTTTTCAGTTTTTTCGATATTTGCTAATGATTCTTTATCCCTCTTTGATTCAGATTTCATTTCAAAATCTCCTGCAATTGCCATAATCGTCCCAAAAAATACAAATTGATAAATATAATCAAAAAATATTGCTAGAGCATTTCCGGCACAAAATAATTGAATTTCAGGTGTTGGACTAAAGTATCCAATGATAAATGAGATTGCATTTGTTAAAGATGTAATTGAAATTGATGGCCCAACATCAACACACATTTCAGCAATCCGTTTTCGAAGTGAATCTCCATATCTTCCACTTAATGTTGTTTGTCTTAGCTTTCTTTGTTCAACACAAATTCTTTGCCAAGAATGTATCATTAAGAATGCATCATCCACTCCTCAAAACAAATTGTTAAGTTAATCGTTGATTTTCTTCTTCCTTCTTTCTTTGTAGAAAAAAAAGAATGTCAAAAACCTTTGAAGATGATCTTCAACAACACAAAACATAACACAGAAAAAAAGTAGAAGTCGAAAGAAATGCCTCATTTGAATTTTTAAATCTAGTTTTCGCTTAAATTTCTCCTCCGGTTTTGTAAAGACATTTGCTACTTACAAGTTTCTCTGCGATTTCTTTCTTCTTTTTTCTATCTTGTTAAACTTATTTTAATGTCCAAAAAGCATGCATGGTGAATTAATTTTTAAGAAATATCAAAGAAACACTTTTTTCAAAAAGACAAAAGTTCAATGATTTGTTTTTATTTGAAAGTGAGAAATGGTTTTCTATTAAAAAAGAAACCCAGACATACCAATAGCCAAAACGAGGAATGGCGTTACAGCAAGAATAGAACCAAATCGGAAACCACACCAAAATAAAAGTCCAAGTGATGATGAAGTTGCTAATAACGGACACACGCATGCAAATATTGCTAATGATACTTTATGAATGGTCCACTATAAAAGGATTATTGCTTAAAAAAGGTTTCTTCAAAATTTGCATATGAAACCTGATCAAAATAATACGAACTGCAGTATCCTGTAATTAATGCAAAAGTTGATAGAATAATAAATCCAAGAATGATAAAAGGAAACAGGGTCATTCCATTTTTAACTATTTCATCTGCTGCTACCGTAATTGACATAACCTTTGTTCGAATATGTTCATTGTTGTAATCACTAAAAAATCAATATTCATGCTTTAATTCACTTTTCTGTTCTTTCTTTTTTTTAGATCATTGAAAAAAATAAAAGTAAGGAATTTATAGATATTTCCAACTTGGAATCAATTTTCATTAAATTACTTGAAACCAGTTACTACTTCCCGCAATACATAATAGCCTCAAGCATTATAAAAAAAAGAAACTATTTTCACTAAAACTTTTACGCAAAAAAGAATGCTTTCAAAAATAGCAACCAACAATTACGCAATCAAAATTTAAATCCTTTTTTTTATTTTTGGAATCCAATAAAACGTGTTTCATCGAATCTATTGTCCTTAGATTAGTCATTAACAAAATATTCACTACAAAAATTAGATGTTTTCTGATGTTAAATAATATTTTCTTTGATTTTTTACTTCAAAAAATGAAAGACTTGATTTCTCAGAAGTCACTCAGAAGTCACCCGAAACTAATAAAATCGGGTAAAAATCACTGCTTCCGGTTTAAAACATGACCTGATAAAAAAATATGGTCGATATTCTATTGTCTTTTTTTTTTTTTAAAAGCTCAAAAGTAGAGTAAAGAATGCATTTTTTTAAAAAAAAGAAACCAGTTTATCAAGGTTAAAAAGGAACTTACTAATGATAAAATCTTTCAATGGTACGTTCCCAAGCTTGTACATCTTCTTTTGTTGCATATTTTGGTTTATCCGCGCGATATTGTAAAACAATTAATGGTAAATGTTCAATATTTGTTGTTAAATGTGCGCGACGCTGAGCGTCATCGCTTGAAAACTTTCGAACACCAAAAAATAATGGGCTCAAATCAAGTTCACGGCCAAGAACAGACATAAATGGAAAAGAAAGATTAATTCGAGAATCAAAGAGGTCACCAGGTTGTAAAAGGGCATAATCTGGATTACTTTGAATTACAAATCCATTCTAAAAGTAACACATTTATAACGCTTAAATTTGTTACGGTAAATAAATTTACTCGAAAATGTCGAAGTGGTTCATTAAATTCACAAAAATCTGAACAAAATTCATAAAATGACTGTCCGTTACTGGAATTTCCTAGGTTTGGCATACGAAAATTATGCCCAATATGATCCATTACTTTGACAGTTTCATTTAAATGCTCTGGCCTTGTCAGTGTTCCATTATCCTTTGCAACAATAAATACAACCACTGAAATAGGGTCACTACCATTTTTAGAATAAAATTCTTCGTGCATTGCAACTTCTTGATGTGATCGAGCTCCATGTGGTGTGTATCCTGTTTTGAGATCATCTTCTTGCTTTGTAAATGGTATTTTTATTGATGTTAATAATGTAAATATTAGAACAACCTAAAAAATCATAAACAATTAATTAAATTCAATCTCTAAAATACAGAAAACATCATCAAAATGTATATCACACTTTTTTTCAAAGAAGTTTCTGACGTCACAAATTTTTTTGTTACAACTTTTCTTCGGTTTAATGTTTACGCGTTGCAACTGATATAATTGATGAATGAAAAATATTTTTTGCAAAAGAAAGTATTTGTCTCAAAAAAATTAAAAAAATTAATATTGATGAATAAAAAATTGTTTTATTTAAATTTTTGTTACACAAACAAAATTTTTAAAAATTTGCATAAAAACATTACTTACGGTTAACACAAGTTTTGCATGATCTGTTATAAAATATCCAACATTACGAAAAAAATAATCCATAAAACGAGTAAATATAGTGGAATGATCTTCCGGAATCCGAGAATTATCTGATAATCTATCAGCATTTGAAGATTCACTCGAAACAATCGTTGAATCGGCAGATGATGAAAATCTTACTGAATCCCCCGATGATATCATTACAGTACCATTGCTAATGAAAGAACCTGACGACGAGGGCGCCGATGGCGGATGATTTACTGATATCGTTGCCACATTTGATCCCGTTGAAGAGGATTCAAATTTTGACATTGAAGGCAACTAATAATAATTATTAATAGAAGAATTAAAAGTTAATAGCTTAAATGAACAACACCCGATAAAGCGCAACAAAAAAGTGACAATGCTAAAAATAATGCGTGTTAAAAATGGGTGGTACTGAGACAGACGTTCAAAGAAAAACTTCTTTTTTTTCCTTTTTTTTGACGTAAAAACGCGCAATCAGAGAAAAGAAAAAAAGGTTGCAAATTTTGGGAAAATAAAAAAGGCGGTCTCGAAAAGAGTTTTCTCAGTCATTTGAAAGCATGAACGAAACCTAAACAAAAATATTCGAAAATCTGCTGCTTCCATGAGCGGAAACCGCAAAAAAAGAAAATGAAAGTACCGACTTTGCGGCAGCGTTGATTTCAGGCACATCATCTTTTTTTCTCCCCTTGAGGAAGCCAGAAGGCGAGGAGGAACTGGTTATTTATATTATTCGCAAATGACGCTCTTATAACATTTTTTATGATACTACTTTGTTGCGGCTGCAAATATCCCTGACATTGAAAGTTATTGTTACAACTTTTTTTCAACAAATTTTGGTATGCAAATGTTTGTTTTTTTATAGGTTGCAAACATTTTTATTTTGTGTTTTTTCAAAAAACATCCAATAAAAAAGACAATTAACTTTGTTTCAAGACTTTTTGAACCCAATTTTTTTGATGAAAGACACCGAAGAAAGGACTTCCGATTTAACGTCAACGAAACAAAATGAACTACATTAATGATAGAATAAAAAAAACAAAAGATAAATGCTACTACATAGATTCGGCAGATTCGATATTGACGTCAAAGTACCCTGACCCACATTTATATCATATCAATACAAAAAATTTACAGTTCATGGGAAAATTCTTTTTTATGAAAAAGAGCTTTATTATTACATATATTTGCTAAATTGTTTCTATTAAATAACATTTTGTTGCAGCTAATAAATACTAATGTTTAACGAGATCTTTACATCCTCCTAATTCAAATAAGGCATCCTGAACTTTATCCGTGATTTTCTTTCGACGTTCAATTTCAACATTTGATTGAAGAGAAAGAAGATAAGTCTTCATATCAATTGGTTCACCCACAGTAACCTCCACTGTCTAAAAGAATAAAGATTTTGAAAAGAGAATCAAAGAAATATATAAACAAATTTACATGTCCAAATTTTGGATAATATGGAGCTGCAGATGCCCATACATCACTCATTCCATTTACCCAAATCGGCAAAACAATTGGAGGTTCTTCTGTTTCATTTACCATTCTTCCAACACCCCATTTAACTCGAATTGGATTTGGGGTTACTTTGCCTTCAGGAAATAAATGAACCCATTGCTTTTCATTTAGCTTTTCAATACAAAAATCTACACATTCTTGAAATACTCCGCTTCCACGAACAATTGGAACACATCGACCCAGAGAAAACCAACTGAAAAATTTTATAAAAAATTAATTAGTGTTTGACGTTAAAATTTGAATTTTAAGGTGTGCTTAAAATGAGTTCCGTAATTTTTTGAAATGAACTTCATTGGTAAAAAATCATAAATGTTCCTAATTTATCATTGTTTAATGAGACGAGTTGTTTTTTCGTTTTTCAAAAAAGGATAAGAGAAAAGAAGGCAAAGTTTTTTGTAGTTTGAACACAGGTATCCAAATGCATTCTGCTCGTTTTTTGGTAAGGGAAGGCAGTTAAAGAAAACCATTGATACTCAGAATTCTTGAGATTCTTTTTTCCTGTAGCATTAAATCTAATACTATTATATTTTTCCTGATATTTATATATGCAAATTTTAAAGCTATTTCTATTTCAATCAACCCTTCTTTTTTTTCTTTCTCTGTAGTTTACGCAGTGTTCGAGGGAAAATTTATGCAGTGGTAGAAAATGTTGAAACGGGCAAAGTCAGTATTTTAAAAGTAACTTACTATGTATGAGAAGCTTTGGTAAAGCAAATATTATGAGCAGTTGGAGTATAACGAAAGCGATCAATATTTTTAAAGAATTTTGAAACAGGTAATAATGCTAAAAAAGCTTTTTAAAACATATCCATAAATAAATTTACAGATTACCCCATATCAAAGGATCATCAATGGTACAACGATGATTTGAAACAGTTAATAATGATCGAGATTTATCTTCAAAAAGCCTTAAAAAGGTATCACGATTGTTAACGATAAGTTTATTGCCGCCTAAAATGAAAGGAAAAATTGTTAAAATGGTTTTGAAATTCGCTTAAGAAAGCCATACCAGCAAACATTGTTTTTGCTAAAAAATATACAAATGTCATCGTTGCCCGAGACTTCCATATATACCATTTGGAAGGATGCTGCGGAAATGGCCAAGGATAACGGAATCCATCAACATTTGCTTTTTTCATAAATTCCATATCTGAAGAAAAGGATTTCTATTAAATTTTGCTGATAAATTTTATCTCTTCCATTTAAACAAAATTGGATACAGCAGTCAATACTCATCATGGCTTCTTGAAATTGTTTGTACAATTGAGCAAAATCAAAACTGCAAACTTTGTGAAATTTTCTGTAAAATTTGCATATTTCCAACTTTTGCTCAATAAGCCACGATGAGTTCAACTGTGCGATCGGTTGTTGTTAAAATAGAATAGAATATATTTTTCAGCCAATTTTAATCTGTAATATTTTTGAGACATCTATTTCATCAAAAAGCAGTCTATGAAAGTTTAAAGCAACCTTTCACAAGTATTTCATAGCATTTTGCAAATTGTCATTCAAAACAAAAAGCCCAAAATGTTATATTTTCAAAAATGTAGCATTTTGGCCAAATTTTTGGGTTTGTCAAATTTTCATTTAAATCATAGATATCCCTGATATAATACTTTTCTTGACAATTATCTGACATTCGACACACCCAATTGATTAGGTTTAAGTAATTGTTGGGATGCTTTAAACTGCATAACCTCTGGCTTAGATACATCGTCTCTTTGTTGCCTTGGAAATTCAAATGAGTTCTGTAAAGGTTTAAAATATTAAAAAAACTAGTGTTTTTACAAAAGGTTACTTGGGTAAATGAAGTTGAACTAATTGATTTTCCTTTTTTAACCAAATAAGTTGTGCCTTCTTTTTGATTGGAATCAATTTTTTCATCAATTGATACAGGATCACCTTCAAAGGAATTTTCATATGCCGCAATATGAAGGGAAAGGGTGCTCCTGTTTTTCTTATTTGAAGGGCTGTCATTTTTATTTAACTTCTTTTCAGAGTTTTTTGTTTCAGCTTTAACAAAAACATTTTTAAATTTATTTAAAGTTGATTTATTCCAAGATGATTGCATCTTTTCCTTTCCACCATGTTTTTCATCAAATAATGAAACTGAATTTTGTTGCAATCCCTCGATTTTTTTCTTTTTAGCTTCCTTTGAATGTGTATTTTCAAATTTAGAAGAACAGTATTTAAAACAAAATAAACTTTTTTTAAATCCTAGAGATTGCAACATTTTTTACCAAGATTTTTGTTATTACCTGATGATGATAATTTGTTATTTGAATGAACAATTGAGGCATTTAAACATTTTTGACTTTGATTTAAATTAAGATTTAAAAATTGATGACTTCTATTACTGATGCAACAATTCACAAAAGAATGTTTCTTATCATTCAGAAGCAACGGCTCATCTTTTTCTGCCATCTAAAATGTTTGAAATATGTATGTTTTAAACAATGAAATAACGTGATTAGGTTTTGATCTATTTATTCAATAATTTTAACGCAAAATAAGGTAAAAGTCTAAATAAATTAAATGTCAATGAAGAACGAGAAAACTCTAAACTGTAAAACACGAGAGAAAATTGTTTTTGACTTTACAGATTACAGCTGTTTTTTTATGGCAATAAAGATGACAACAGTTTGAGAACAGAAAAATTTAAAAAAATTTTTTGATGGATTCTTATGAAATCTTTTTTAATTTCGCAAACGATGTTTCTCAGCGCCGTATTGCATCATCTTTATTTTAGTTCTCGCTTCTTTTTTTAAAAAATGTAGTTTTGTTCAGAATACTTGAGAACAAAAAATGCTATATTCAGTCAAATGATTGCCTTAGAGCAGAATGAAATAAGTTTGCATTGTGCCAGAATTGTCTTCCTGCGATCATCATTTTTTAATAATACCGTTTTCATATTGATGATGATGATGATGATGATATAGATTTGTTTTTCTATAAAAAGAACGTTTTTATGTGACATTGTTCTAACATATTGTTTACATGCTTTTTTATGACTTTATGTGTGTGGTTTTAAAAATGAATTTCAAATTGCGAATATCTGGATTAAAGAAGACTTGCAATCACGAACGAAAGCAAGAAAAGAACAAAAAAAATATAAGTATTTGGGTCATCGTCAAACAACTGAAACGTATTCGTTAATTGTTGTTAAAAACCCTTTTTTTGTTGAAAATCCAAAAAAAAGAGAAATATTTCAACCTTTTTTTCTTGTTTTGTTAGGAGGCTTTTTTATATTTGAGGAAAATTTGTTTAGTGGAAAAATAATGCTAAAATATTTGAACATTTTTATTCTGTGTGTTTTTGTTTCGGCACAAGATCCAAATAATCGTAAGAAATTTAGCTCTTTTTTATTTGCTTTAATTCATTGATTTCTTTTGTTTTAGAATTTAGACAATACACTTGTATTGAACATGGTGAAACAGAAGTTACAGATTGTCGATTGACATTTATGACATCCGATGATGAACCAATTACCATAACTGAAAGCGGATGCTTTATGGTTTTTTAAAAACTTGTTTAAGGCTTTTTAAAATTTCCCATTTTTAGGAAAAAGATGTTGAAAAACAAGAACTTCGTAATTTTTGTCCTTTGCAATGCGCAAATGCTGATTTTGCATACGTTATCGGACGCCGGCCCAATGATAATGCTTCTTGCATTGAAGGGGTAACTTTTAATGTTGTCCGTCGAAGAAATGATTGGTTCCTTTGGCGTGCCAATGATTGCTTGACAGAAGAAATTCAATTCGATCTTGGATGTATCACCTCACAATATCTTGACTTAAAAAATGTTGAATCTACGACTTCCGCTTCTTAATTATTATTATATTATTATGATTTTTCAATTAATAAGTGTTCATTTATTTAAAAAAGAAAACAATAATAAAATGCCTTTTTCTTCTTCTTTAATGATTTATTGATATGCGCGAAATAAAAGTGAAAATAAAATATAATCGCAGATGGCTGTCAGCAATGAAAAGAGAAAAAAAACATTGCATTAAAACTGTAAGAAATGACAAATTTTTTTGCTGTTTTTCTTTTTTGTACCTCGCTTTTTCTTGACAGATGATTGTGAAAAGAGAAAAGCCTTGCGCAATCGCCCCCGCCGAGAATGAAAATTGAGCATTGCGGCATCGTTTTAAAAAAAAGAAACTGTTAAATGAACCAGAATGAAATTAAGCAAGTTAAAAGCATTTAGCGCATTCATTCAAAAGTCACAATAAAAATATTCTTCTTCTGCTTTTTCTCAAAAACTTCTAAAACAATAATTTTTTTCCTTCAAAAAGTATTGTTCGTTTTTGGTCACAAAAAATTATTTGGGCAAGTTTCATTAAAATATAAACACATCTTTAAAGGTCAACAGGCGTTCATCTCTAATTTCTCGAAAAAAGAAGTATGACGCAAACCTCTTGAAACCCAAAAACTTTTTTTCTAAACAGCAGAAGCAATTACCGTATTTGAAAAGAGTAAAAATTTACAAAAGCTGAGATCGCTTATCACTGTTTTTGGCGAAAAAGCTGGCATCTTATTCTTCTTTTTCAACTGATGCAATGTCAAAACAATGAAGAGACATCGCTTATTTTCTTGAAACTGATGAGCATTCATCTTTTTGTTTTCCGCCGAAAAGAATGGCAGCAGCAGCAGAAATGGCGGCGTCCAATTCAAGGATTATGCCGTTTTTCCTAATTTGTCTTTTTGAGCATAAACTATTGGAAGGCATTCATTTTTGCCCCAAAAAAGAAGAAATGTGTTTTCAGTCTAAAAGAGGGCGGTTCTCGATTACGGTATAAGAGAAAAAGAAGTAAGCTGTAATTTTTTTTACTTGCAAAAAACGCTTTTCTGATTGCTATTTGCAGTGTTGGATTCAGTTGCAGTTTAAACTTTAATTCTTTTATATAATTCAGACTTGAGTGATAATATACATTTTTTGATTGTTTAAAATAGGCTTTGTAAAGTTTCTTGTATATTTTCCTTTTTCTCTTTCTTTCTCTCGACATTTTGGCACATCTTAAGAAGCTGGTGTTTGTCGCTGGGCTTACACCGAGGCTTTAGTTGGTGAATTTAAGCCTATTGAAGCCCCCTCAGATTAACGACCGCAATAATCCAATGGATTTGAATGGCGATTCCACGTTTGGATTCAATGCTGCGGCCCACCTTATTGGAGCATTAGACACAACTGTTCCAACTGCAACAGCCCAAGGCTTTTATGATTCATCACAATTTCATTGTTCAACTTTTCAAACAGCTTATGGTAACACTGGATTTAGTATGTTTTAGTTTAAAACAACATATTTTGAAGTAATATATTTATTTTTTTCAGCGCATTTACCAACATTCCCTGGACATGATACATTCGGTACTTTACCACCTCTTTCATTTACCGGTTCAAATTTTCCGTCGCAACATGGATCTTCAAGTTACTTGAATGATCTCAATTCTTTAACATCAACACAGATGATTCCACCTCCAACTGCGCCTCCTACAACTATATTACCCACAAATAAGAAAACTGGAACCGAAAAGAAAGGTACTGTGTCAAGAAGGATTTTTTTGCATAATTAATTCCCTGTTTAGGAAGCACAAAAAAGAATATCAAAAATGAGCCGTCCATTAAAGCTGCAAATTCAATGATGCTTCAAAATCAAAAAGTTCGAAGACAAAGAACACATTTTACAAGCTTTCAATTAACTGAACTTGAAAGTTTTTTCTCTCGTAATAAATATCCTGATATGGCAACCCGTGAAGATCTTGCTTCCAGAATCTCATTAACTGAAGCTCGAGTAAGAGTGAGTTTTTTATTTAAAAAAAAGAATTTTTTCCGAAAAATTTCAAATTTCTTTTTTTGGGCTTTCTTTTATTCTCTATAATTGATTTCACACTATCTAAGGAGTGTTCCGTCGTGTTAATTAATTTGTCTCTTTTTTCTTCTTCTTCTTAAAGAATCCCAATGGATTAGAAAAAGAAGGAACTAAAAAGTGCGAGATCGATGGAATTTAATAGCTAATGATGAATTTCTTTTTTTTTCTAGGTTTGGTTTAAAAATCGAAGAGCTAAATTTCGTAAACGTGAAAAACCATTGCAAACATTACAAAATGCAGATATGCGAGCAATTTCTGCAGCTGCTGCCGCCGCGGCTACTGGAACTCAAGCTTTAGCTGCAATTGTAAGTGTTTAGTTTAGCTTTAGAATAACATTATAATTCTGAAATAGTTTGAGGAAAATTCATCCGTTTACCAAAATTCAACATGGGCAACACCGTATTCCACAACCATTGTCCCCAGAACCCCTGCCACAAATACAGCATCATTCCAATGGAATCATCAATCAAGCCATAACGGAAATAATCTTGAAATTCCGTCAACATCACCAAATTCTGCAACAACTTTAGCTTCAACAAGCGTTTACTCTCCTTTACCAGCTTCTGGTTCAAGTACAAATTCTTCTCTAAATCGTTCACCCCTTCATGTTGGAACTAAAATTACCATGGATAGCAACAACACCACACATTTTACAACTCCCAATCTTATTCCTACCTCAATGCAAAATGCTTTTAATTGTACTGATTATTTTTCTCCATACATTCATTCCCCGAGTTCTTTTGCATCTCCAATTGCTTTTCCACAGTATAATCCTTACCATAGTGCTTTGTAAATAATTTTGCTGTAAAAAACAAATTTTTTTAATGCTCCTTTATTTCAATTTATTTTTCTTTTTTATGTAAATAGGCAAAACAATAAAAAAAACATGGAAAAAAATTACAATTGATTCGATGTAATATTATTTCGTTCATCTTCAAGACTATATGAAAAATGGATAATTTGCCCGATTGCCATCATCACAAGCGTTACAGTTATAACCAAAATTGAAAAAACGATTAACAAAACTCTATCTAAAACAGTTGCAAGAAATTCCCATTCTTGGGCATTTCGCCGTCGCAATTTTAAAAGTAGCATTGTGCTTTCTCCTCCCGATGTGCTACTATTTATTCCACCACCTCCTCCAATACCTGCTTGAAGGCCCATTAAATGTAGAGCTGGAAGGGGAATTGAAGTTGAGGCACTTCGATTTCCAAGTTTCCAAGATGGTTGTTGACTTATTTGTGGGGTTGTACTATCAGCATATGGAATTTCTCGAAGTTCTTCACGTCCTATAACAGCATTTTTTTGAAACACTTTTTGTCTTTTTTAAAAAATGCTTACTTTTTGCACTAGCTCTTTGAGCAAGACGCTTCCAATTTTTTCTTGCAGCTATTGAAGCAGCAGCCGTATTTTTTCGTCGATAAAAAGAATCATGGGCGCTATTATTGTTATTGTTATTTCTGGGAGAAAGGGGAGGCTTTAATGTTGGATCATTTGTTCGAGGACTTAAAGATGGCGGAGAACATGCTGGTCTTGGGGGTTGATTGATTGTTCGAATAACTGGTACAGGATCTGATGCAAGTAAATAATGCTATAAAAAAGGTTAAATAATAAAAAAAACATTTTCTTTTTTTACTAACATGCTTTTCATTTTCATGTGAAGGCATTTTTTGTTTCTTTTCATTCTTTTTATCGATTCGAACACGCTTTTTAAGGGCATTTCGAGCTCTTAAACCACTCATTTTTTCAAACCCTTCAATTCGAACGCCTGTTTCCATCCATAATTCCAATAAAGTTGTTGATGGTCGAATTGATAACCAAACAGCAATTTTTCGAAAAAATATGTATGACACTAAAGGTGGAATTGGTTTATTGTGAGTTTTTTGAAGATGAATATTTAAAATGAATGCTGTAAAAAGGGTTCCAATAAAAATGATAACAATAATTGAAAGATAAAATAGCCCAAAAAGTGGGACATAATCTGATGTGGTGGGCATTTGCTCAGATACCTAAATAGATACAGTATGATATTTTTATTAGGGTGAAATAATATCCTACCATCATTAATAAAAGTGAATGAGCAAGAAGAGAATCGATACCAAGGGATAACTTTTCTCTTCTTTCATTTGAAGTTGATGCTGGTGTAAAGAATCCTGTTACAGCAACCAAAGTAATTACAGAAGTTGGAATTACAAGATTTACAATATAATATAATGGTTTTCTTCGAACGACCAATGTTGCCTCCAAAAGTACCCATGGATCAGGGCAACAAACAAATTTTTGTTCAATTCTTTTTACAGTAAAGCTTACAACAACCCATTCTTCATTTGGAATAAAATTATCAAGATTAACTTTATCAAATTCTGGTTCATAATCGATTGCACTTTTATCACTTGTCCAACTACTGATAATTAGAGTGCATTTTTGTTGATCATATGGAAAATAGCTAAAAATAATTCTACCATAAATATACGGTTATAATGAATTATTTATTACCGAATATTAAGTCTACAAGTGGTTCGATAAACTGCCGGATACATAAATTTAATAACTGATCCACGTTGTCGTTTCCAATATTCTGTTGAAACTATAACATTGATGTATCGTTCAGTTTCTTCTCGATTCATTACAACCGAATTATAAACATAAGTATCTGGTAACCTGAAAGCTAATATTTATTGGAACAAATAATTTAGAAGATGTTTTTTTACCAGATTTTATTGAATGGTAAAATTGTTGTATTTATTGTACCGTATTTATATGGATCCCAACCAAGAAATGCATCATTCCATTTTTGTATTACCCAAACATTTAATTCCAAATGTTGCATTTTTTCATTCTCAAATTATTGAAATTAGTGTTAATAACAGTTTTTTAAATGACTCACTATTGCTAATATTTGATATAAACTCATTGAAAATGTAACTTTTATTGGAATATTATAATTTGCTGAAGGTCTCACTCTTCTATCATATCGTTTTTCATCTAATAAATCTTTAGATAATCGAACATGGGGTAAAAGATCTCCATTTGCTTGTAAAAGAGCTAATCCTTTTAACAAATTAAAAAAGATAAATAATGACAAAACTTACGATCTGCTAATATTAAATGAAGTAAATTTAAAAATACAGTAATAAAACTAATAATATTTCCCGCTTTTAATGACCCTTTTTGCATTGTTAATTTGATGCTTAATCTGAAATAAAATTTTTTTTGATAAGTATACGTTTTATAAAAAAATATATAAGTAATAACAAAAAAGCGTGGAAACAAAATTTGAAAGAATAATATTATCAACAACAAGCTTTTAAAACGAAACAAAAAACATATAGCTGATGATAGAAAAAAAACAGCCTAATCGAAGCTATTCTTTCGAAAAAAAGGTGGCGCTTCCAAAATGAAAAAAAGGCAATCAAGCAAATTGGGAGCAAGAAGTGGGCTTTTTTTGGCTATAACAAAAGCCGTTTAGGGAGTTGGAAGGCAGTTTATTTATGAAAATTTTTTTGCGCATCATTGCTTTTTACCACTTTTATTTTCTTTTGTTTATAATGTTTTTTTAAAAAAAGAAGTTAGCAAGAAAACAATTACAGAAAAAACATTAAAAAAGTAAAAAAAAATCTTTGTACTTTTGTTCAGGTGAAAAGAATTTAAATTTAAACTTAAAAATGCAGCATTTTAGTCTGAAAAATTTTTAGAACGTTTTTTCTTTTCATTTTTTTTGAAAAAATGATCATAAAGGAATGATGTTGAACTCTCCAACAGGAAGTAATCGAACCTCAAAAAAGCTTCTTTTCAAAAAATTGAAGCCCATACGCAAATTTAGCGCAAGCTTTTTTCTTCAAAAAAAATGACAATGACGCCGAACGTAGTCATCGTCTGCCACTTCAGGAGGAGGCCAACGAGAAGAAGTTGTTTATAAATAAGAATAGTTTCATTTTTAGTATTTGAATGAACAAATTTGAAGGAATAAATGAATGGAGAAGACCAAAGACAACAAAATCTTAGTTTACACCTAACAACAAAATTTCTTTTCTAAAATCAATCCTTAATCTTTAAAAAAAAAGAGTTGAATGTAAAAGATGAAAGTCAAAAAATATTTTAGGAAAAAAACAACCGTTAATGGTTTTTTCTTAAATTTTTTTACGTAAGATATTTTCTTTTGTCGAAGAATGTTTTTGAAATAAACGTTTTTTTCCAGACTCCTACAAGAATCCCGCAACAAAAGCATCCCCAAAAAAAGCTAAAAATATTTTTGAAAAAATGCATTTCTTGGATGTACTTTTAATACAGTACTCCGCAAAAATATAACGTCACCCTAAAACATGCTAATTCCGGCACTTTTAGAGGTCGAATTGATTCATAGGTTTCAGATTCGGATTCAGCATGTTCGAAAACCTATATATACGAAAAATAATGAAAAAATATCAACAGGTCCGGATTTGTCAGCACAATATCAAAAAATTGCTTCCGCAAAAATATAACGTCACCCTTGAAAAATTTACATACGATAAGTTTTAAAGAAACCAACTATCAGAGGTTGTTAAGTATGCTTATTTAAGCTAATTTGCGAAGAAAGTATCAAAAAATATTCATTGGCATTGATATGCAACCATAATGAAAATGCCATTTTTGCCATTTTTGGCGATTTTTACGTGTCTATAAAATGGCTCACAATAAGTTTTAGAAGATGTTACACATGCCATTATGTAGCCCTTATCAAGCTTATCATGTCCGCAAAGTTTCATAACTTGATCTCAAACATGCACATCAAGCCAGATTTTCAAAATTCTCATTTTTGAGCTTTTTTCATCATTTTTCTGGAAAAAAGCAAAATTTTGTGTTTTTCCCAATTTTTGAAATTCGGATTTGAAGCGTGTGTTACAGATCAAGCTATGAAACTTTGTGGACATGTTAAGTTTAGTATGGGCTACAAAATGGCATATGTAGCATCTTCTAAAACTTATTGTGAGCCATTTTATAGACACGTAAAAATCGCCGAAAATGGCAAAAATGGCATTTTCAATGTGGTGGCAAATCGGTGCCAATGAATATTTTTTGATATTTTCTTCACAAATTAGCTTAAATAAGCATACTTAACAACCTCTGATAGTTGGTTTCTTTAAAACTTATCGTATGTAAATTTTTCAAGGGTGACGTTATATTTTTGCGGAAGCAATTTTTTGATATTGTGCTGACAAATCCGGACCTGTTGATATTTTTTCATTATTTTTCGTATATATAGGTTTTCGAACATGCTGAATCCGAATCTGAAACCTATGAATCAATTCGACCTCTAAAAGTGCCGGAATTAGCATGTTTTAGGGTGACGTTATATTTTTGCGGAGCACTGTATTAAAAACGTATTTTTTCTTCTTCAATAAGAAAAAAGCTGTAATTTTAATTGGTTTAAACCAAAATTTGCAAGGCAAAAAAAAGAAATATTGTAAAAAATTCCATAAAAAATGCATCAACGCTTTTTTGAGGGAGGAAATAAACCTTAATTTTTAGAGGGGACATTAAAGAGCAGCACAAAAAACTTTATTTTTAAAACTTTGTCTTAAATTGCACTTTGAATTAAATAGGTTTTTTTGCAAAAAAAACATGAAACGCATCCATTTGAGATAACTGAGATAAAAAAAACGTAAAAATGAAAAAAATTAAATAAAAGCCAAAGCTAACAAAGTAAAAAAAAAAGATTTTGTCCATGGGGTTCAAGTTGAAAAATGGAAACATAAAACGTTTTTTTTTTCAAAAAAATATTAATTTGTTCGACCCAAAAAAATATTACCCTAGGGTATAAAAAGTGTTGTTGAAGGTGCCACAACTATACTTTCCCCAAAAAAGTCATTTTTAAAAAAAGAAAAAAAACTAATGAAAACAATAGTGCCAAAACAAGAAAAAAAAGAATTATTCGAATTTTAATGAATCCTACGTCCAAGTTTTTTTTGTTGAAAAAGATTCAATCTTAGTTAAGAGGGAGGAATGTGTTATGTTTTTTGTTGTTGTTAACTTTCATGGCGTCAAAAGTTGCAAGTTTTCCCCAAGCTGTGCCCTTTTCATCAACACATGCCCAGCCTTAACTTTTTAAATAGTTTCCTGAATTAAAAAAAGTTCTCGAAACAAAAACCAAAGTTTTTATGTATAAAAAGATGATGAAAATTGAAGGAAAATATTTGTAAAGTTTTTGCATTTGCGTGTCAATGAATATTTATAAACATCAAAAATCTTTGTGGATTTCACTGGATGATGTCAGAAATTATAAAAAAATTTTGCAAAAAATTAATTTACTAAAGTAATTTCAAAGCAAAACTTTTTCATTGATTACTGTTTATCATTTCTTTCAAACAATGGTTTTAAACAAAAACATACTTTTTAGCAAAAAAGCTGTCTTTTTATCCCTAAATCATTTACATGGTTGAAATTTACATATGTTTTTTATTTTACATTTCGAGTCGAAAGAATAAAAATTGCTGCAAAAATAAAAGTGTGTCTTCAAAAACCGTTTTTTTACTGTCGTGGAGAAAGTGGACAATAATAATAATTTACATAAACTACAAATTATTCACACATTTCATCGATATAAAAGCCATGTGTCCTCACGTTTCGTCACTTCTTCTGCATGTTATTCTTTTTATACTTTTGTATTCTGAATAAACGTTACGATTTTATCCTTCACTCATACTTTATCCGCGGTGGAAGAGCAATTCTTCTCCAGGGGTTGAACTTACGACCTTCGGCATATGCGCATATCACATTCTCGAAACTGTTTTTATTGTGCAACTAAATTTTTTACTGTTTTGAAACTATATTATTTTATTATCATTTTTAGTGCCATGTCTGGCTTAAATCCTGATGTACTTGTGGCAATAGCAAAGAAGGTTATTGAAAAAGGAAATCAAGAAGATGTTCTAAAATTTGCTCTTTCCGGAAAAGAAGCATTCCAAGCAATGAAAAGAATCTTCTCTTCTGTTACAACTCTAAAGTTTTATAATGATCACAATAGCTGTTATATCAGGTCGTTCCAAAAGTTTTGTCGTTTGGTTTTTTCTCCGGCATATTTAATTGGGGGCTTCAAAAATTCTGAAATTTGGCATGGAGGTAGCCTAACATGTTAGTCGAAAGGTGTTATACTCGCTTTTTCGGTATCTGGTATTTTCATGGAATTCTGAGGGATTTTCGTGGTGAGATCCGAGATTTTCCATATTCTTGTGGAATGAGCTCCATTAAAAATCAAATTTAGAAGTTTGAAGCACCATTTTGTCCTTAATGGGTAGCCAGGACACTGTTTTTATAGAATTTTAAGATTTTGGAATTTTCAGGAATTTTTTGGAATTTTCGTGGAATTTTTTATGTTGAGGTACTGCAAGCAAAGATTTTCAAGAAAAATTTTTTTCTGGAGCACCCTAATCACCTCTAAAATCATACCAAAAATTACATTTAATAATTATGTAATGAAATAATGTAAAATAGAGACATAAAAATGGTTTTACAGAATTTTTAAACTTCATGAAAAAGGTACGGTGGCTTGACTCACTTCAAATGCTTCCGAATCGCCAAATTTGCATAATTTTGCAAAAAATCTTTCATAAGGCACTTAAATACACTCCCTGGCATCTATTCTAATCAAAAAAATCAAAAAATAAAATTTTCACTTTTTTCGATTTTTTCATGTACTCCCCCACGTGAAGGATTTTTGACCCTAAGGGGGGACCACGTGAAAAAATCGAAAAAAGTCAAAATTTTATTTTTTGATTTTTTTGATTAGAATAGATGCCAGGGAGTGTATTTAAGTGCCTTATGAAAGATTTTTTGCAAAATTATGCAAATTTGGCGATTCGGAAGCATTTGAAGTGAGTCAAGCCACCGTACCTTTTTCATGAAGTTTAAAAATTCTGTAAAACCATGTTTAAGACTTCTTTTTTATATAATTTGTTAAAGAAATGATTGAATGATGTATTCTTATTATTTTCAATGCTATTACAGTGCTCCAGAACAAAATTTCCTTCAAAATTCGGAGTTACAGTACCTCCATCACTGAAAATTCCCTAAAAATTCCTAAAAATTCCCAAAAATTCCAAAATCTTAAAATTCTTAAAGAACAGTGTCCTGGCTACCCATTAAGGACAAAATGGTGCTTCAAACTTCTAAATTTGATTTTTAATGGAGCTCATTCCACAAGAATATCGAAAATCCCGGATCTCACCACGAAAATCCCTCAGAATTCCATGAAAATACCAGATACCGAAAAACCGAGTATAACACCTTTCGACTAACATGTTAGGCTACCTCCATGCCAAATTTCAGAATTTTTGAAGCCCCCAATTAAATATGCCGGAGAAAAAACCAAACGACAAAACTTTTGGAACGACCTGATATTATTTCAGTATTTGCGAAAAAATCCAAAAAAATAGAAAAAGTGGAAGACTGCCTGAACGAAGTGAAACCCAATTATCACACAGATATGAGAAGGTGCGTTACTGTTTCCGTTGTGTACAGAATATTAAAAAATTACAGATACCGATTTTTTGAGGATTCTGAAGGCCGGATTCTGGCGGTTCTAAAGTCAAACATTTGTTATATTTTCTTGGAATTTTAGCATAATACAACAAACATCGTGAATGTGAAAAACAAAAACCAAATTGACTGATTGCACTATCGATTTATGAATTTTTTTCACTTTAATTTTATTGAATGTTTTAATCATTATTTAATAAAATTTATTGATTGTGTAAAAAGGATTTGCGAAAGAGAACAAAAACATTAATAAATTTTAAAATTTTATTTGCTAGTTTTCATTTAACATTAAAAAGTTTTTCCTGAATAATAAAACTCAAAAAAAGCTGAGCCACATCAGCTTTTTACTACCCGTGAGTAAATAACAATGAAAGATTAGTTAACAAAATAACCAGAATTATATCAGTATAACAAAAAATGTATAAAAAATTGCGATAATAAAAAATCCTAAAGTCCACTTTGGTTGATATAAAAAGAACATAAAATTGTGTTTTTGCTATTTTAATTTTTTGATGACGAAGATACAGTACCATGCTTTCTTTGATGTTGAAGAATTTTATTGTAGGTAACAGGAGCTGTTCGAATATGACTATAATTTGGGATAATATTCATGATTTCTCCAAATCGGTGCTAAAAATTCAGGAGATTTAGTTTTTAAAATGTACCAATAAAAAAGCTTACGGAAACTGCATCAGGCATATGAAGTACAACAATATTGATATAATATATTACCAATCTCACAATTCTTGCATCATCTGATTTCGTAACTTTAATTGCCGAATCTGAATCAAGGAATTCCAAACAGCATGTTAAAGTATTATCAAGAAAGCTTGAATCAAGTTGTAAACCCTAAAAAATAAATAATTAAATTTTAAAACTTTAAAGACTATTTTTTCTTACTCGGTTAAATGATTCAATAAACATTTGTACCATTGCTACCATCGTTGCTGCAGAAAAACTTTCCCGAATCATGTGATTTAAATATGTATAAACCTTTTCATCATTTGATGCCAACATAAATGCCAAGGCACTTCCCATTATCTTTGGAAAAGCAATTACACATGCGATCATTCTTTCCAATGTAATGTTGTAGGTTTTAAAAACTTCATAATTTGAATCCTTTTCAAAAAAGTTTTTCAAACTTTCAAGTTCCTCATGTTTAAGAGATTTCAAAGATCCATAGAAAAGTTCATCCAATGCACTTTCAGCGTTGATGGAATCACAATCATGCACACCGGAATCAGTTCTTGTATTAAAATGTTGTTCAGCATTGTTATCGAAATCAGCAAAAATTGTTTGAGCACTTTCAATCAAAGCTTGTTGAGATTCAGAACGAGCATTAAAATTAGGTGACATGATACTGCTTGATGAATATGGTTTTTCATTTATTCGTGCAGAATTGCGAGAGGATGATGGCAAATTTGAGATATTATTGAAGACTGCAGATTGAATTTTCTCTTCTTCCAAAGCAGAAGAAGGTTTTTGTGAAATATTACCAACGCCAGTGTCGATCTTTGCTCCAAATTGAGCAAAAACATCTCTAACAATTGTTGCAGTTGTGCTTCGTTTTAATAATGAAGCAACATAACCATTATATGGATCATCATCACTAATTTTAGCCAACTTTTCAGGTGTTTCATCTAATAATAAAAGACGTCTTTGCTCATAAGTATATCCAAGTAGTCTTCCAATAAATTGCTTTTCTACCCGAGTAATATTTGCAAAATTTGGATCATTTCTACGATACTCATCATTCTAAAAAATATTGTTATGTACTTATTCTTGCAAAAGCAGATAAAAGACTAACATAACATTTCAATAAAACGGCAACAGATGGATTAATTTGAGGATCACGTCTTGTAAAATTATAATTCTCAAAAGTTTTTCGAACTTCACTGACGCTAAAAACAAACTTTAATTTGTTTGGACTTTAAATAATTTATTTACCTGAATACGCAAAAATGCAAAATAATTCTTTCAGCAATATTATCAGGCCCACGAAATTGAGTATAATAATAATATTGGACCAATGCCCGTAGAAGATTCGTTCGAGGAACTCCTGCTACACGCTAAAATTGCAATTTTTTAACCATTTTTTAAAAAGGCAATGAATAAATGTTGATTTACTTTTTCAAACCATTGCAAAATTTCATCCAATCTTTTTTCCTTTTGTTGCAACAATCTAAAAATTTTAAAAGTAAAAAATCTAAATTAAAAAAAGATGATTTTTGACTAACTCGTTAATAACTTTTGTTAATTGAGAGGATGAAAGTTGAGGTTGAGTTGCCATTATTTTGAGAGATAAAAACTTTAAGATATATTTAATATATGTATCATACAAAAAAAATTACAAAAAGACTAAACTTTTAACAATAGAATAATGCCTGAAGTTTTCTAAAAGCACAAGACAAAACTTTTTAAATATATTCGCTTTGAGAGTTTAGTCTAAAAGAAAAAAGAATCTTAATTAATTTATTATTACCAGAGCTCAAGCTTATAAAAATTCAATTTTTGCAGTAAAATTTCTCGAAAAGAAAGTTCGCCGCCCTGATAAATTGTGAGGGTATATGGATATATATGATATACCATTGTGTTCCTTAGATTCAGGGCTATTTATTCGACACATCCTTTATTATATTAGACCCCTTTAAGAGGGTCAAACCATCAAAAAACAAAAAAATTTGCATATTTTGTTAAAAAGGTCACGGAAAGTTCGCCGCCCTGATGAATTGTGAGGGTATATGGAGATATGTGATATACCATTGTGTTCCTTAGAGTCAGGGCTATTTATTCGACACATCCTTTAATATATTACGACCATTTATCAAGGTCAAATCATCAAAAAACCGAAAATTATTGAAAAAGGTCACCGCCAGGGGGGAAAGTTCGCCGCCCTGAAAAATTCTGAGGGTATATGGACATATATGATGATTCATTGTGTTCCTTAGAGTCAGGGCTATTTATTCGACACATCCTTTATTATATTACGATCATTTTTCTAGGTCAAATCATCAAAAAACAAGAAAAATTTGCATATTTTGTTGAAAAAGGTCACCGCCAGGGGGAAAGTTCGCCGCCCTGAAGAATTGTGAGGGTATATGGAGATATGTGATATACCATTGTGTTCCTTAGATTCAGGGCTATTTATTCGACACATCCTTTAATATATTACGACCATTTATCAAGGTCAAACCATCAAAAAACAAAAAAATTTGCATATTTTATTGAAAAAGGTCACGGCCAAGGGGGAAAGCTCATGCTCATTAAGAGTTTTGACCTTAAGGCATATCAATAAATGTTTATTAGTGCCAGGGGCATATATTAGATACATAATATATGATATTATATCCCTTTATAAGCGATTTTTTTATAATTTTCGAACTTTTATTGCCATTTTTTCCGATTTTGAAAGAAACGAATTTCAAGTATGAAGGCTAATTCGTCGTCTATATAGTAAATCGAGGTCGTAGATCACGAAAATGACGTCGGTTTTGGCCAAAAATGCCATGGCACGGAGATATGCCATGGTACGTGCCACATCGTGCCAAAAATGAAATTTTTATAAAAGTGCCATAAAAATCATATGGATCAATTCCTCTCAACTCATTGAGTCATAATAAAACAAATTTGACCGTTCAAACTCTTTTTTTTGAGTACTTATTAGGCTTGAAAGGTCGGGATATACGGTATTTGGGTAATATCATAGAAAATGTTACTAAAGGGCACACTTTTTTAGGTCTCATTCAATTCTTTAGATGGTTTTACAAGTGTATGAATCAAAATAAATGAAAAAACCGGACGTTACGATTGAATTTTCTCGATTTGAATCTAAAACGTATATCTCAAGCATCATGTTGGGGGCAAAACGCAATGATTACGAAAGATATTCCCATACGGTGGCTTTTGTTATGAAAAACTATGCTATTCAATGAATCCTAGAAAGTTTAAGCTTCATTGGACATCATTTGGAAATATGCCATCAAGATGAAATTTCAAAAATTCGCAACAATTACTCCTTCATCATTTTTAAAGTATTTACAAACAAAGTTAACATTTTTGAATTGTTTTTTGGTAATGTCAACACTTTAGAAAAGGCAGTTATAGTTTTCAGAATAATTTTGATATTATCTTTTAGTTTTTATATCATTTTGATACATTGAAGATAACCCGAAAAATTAGTAAATTTTGACTAATCCAGAAAGCTCAATAAGTCATAAAATTGAGTATTTTATGCATCTATAAGATATTTCTGCATCTATTTTACATTTTTAAATCACTAACACTTGTATTTCTAAAGAAAAATTAACATAAAGTTGACTTTTTGCTAAAGGGTTAATCTTGCGAATTTTTGAAATTTCATCTTGATGGCATATTTCCAAATGATGTCCAATGAAGCTTAAACTTTCTAGGATTCATTGAATAGCATAGTTTTTCATAACAAAAGCCACCGTATGGGAATATCTTTCGTAATCATTGCGTTTTGCCCCCAACATGATGCTTGAGATATACGTTTTAGATTCAAATCGAGAAAATTCAATCGTAACGTCCGGTTTTTTCATTTATTTTGATTCATACACTTGTAAAACCATCTAAAGAATTGAATGAGACCTAAAAAAGTGTGCCCTTTAGTAACATTTTCTATGATATTACCCAAATACCGTATATCCCGACCTTTCAAGCCTAATAAGTACTCAAAAAAAAGAGTTTGAACGGTCAAATTTGTTTTATTATGACTCAATGAGTTGAGAGGAATTGATCCATATGATTTTTATGGCACTTTTATAAAAATTTCATTTTTGGCACGATGTGGCACGTACCATGGCATATCTCCGTGCCATGGCATTTTTGGCCAAAACCGACGTCATTTTCGTGATCTACGACCTCGATTTACTATATAGACGACGAATTAGCCTTCATACTTGAAATTCGTTTCTTTCAAAATCGGAAAAATGGCAATAAAAGTTCGAAAATTATAAAAAAATCGCTTATAAAGGGATATAATATCATATATTATGTATCTAATATATGCCCCGGGCACTAATAAACATTTATTGATATGCCTTAAGGTCAAAACTCTTAATGAGCATGAGCTTTCCCCCTTGGCCGTGACCTTTTTCAATAAAATATGCAAATTTTTTTGTTTTTTGATGATTTGACCTTGATAAATGGTCGTAATATATTAAAGGATGTGTCGAATAAATAGCCCTGAATCTAAGGAACACAATGGTATATCACATATCTCCATATACCCTCACAATTCTTCAGGGCGGCGAACTTTCCCCCTGGCGGTGACCTTTTTCAATAAAATATGCAAATTTTTTATGTTTTTTCATGGTTTGACCTTGATAAATGGAGATAATACAATAAAGGATGTGGCCATTGAATACCCCTAAATCTAAGGAACACAATGAATCATCATATATGTCCATATACCCTCAGAATTTTTCAGGGCGGCGAACTTTCCCCCCTGGCGGTGACCTTTTTCAATAATTTTCGGTTTTTTGATGATTTGACCTTGATAAATGGTCGTAATATATTAAAGGATGTGTCGAATAAATAGCCCTGAATCTAAGGAACACAATGGTATATCACATATCTCCATATACCCTCACAATTCTTCAGGGCGGCGAACTTTCCGTGACCTTTTTAACAAAATATGCAAATTTTTTTGTTTTTTGATGGTTTGACCCTCTTAAAGGGGTCTAATATAATAAAGGATGTGTCGAATAAATAGCCCTGAATCTAAGGAACACAATGGTATATCATATATATCCATATACCCTCACAATTTATCAGGGCGGCGAACTTTCTTTTCGAGAAATTTTACTGCAAAAATTGAATTTTTATAAGCTTGAGCTCAGTAAAAATTACGATAAAGATTTTAAGAAACAATGCCTTTTTTTAGTACAAAAAATTCATATCTTTTTTCCTATTTTTGTGCATTTGCTCATTTTGAGTTGGAATTCAAATGCGTTTTTTTGCTTGCTTTAGTGTAACATTTTTTTGTGTCATTTATTAATTACAAACGGATTTCTTTTTTTAAAAAAAACGAAAAATCCAAAAAGTTGCATGACATACCAGCTGTTCCTAACCCACCCGAGTCTCTGTTTTTTTTTCTCTTTGTGATGGTTGAGTCAGCTTTAACAAGCAAGCGTAGGCAGCCTCGTGATCCATTTTTTTGCACACGTAAAGTTCATGATATTTCTTACCCTTTTGATATGCCATGCGGAGGATTAAATCCATTTTTTACGAGATTTTAAGCTTAAAACAACTGTGCTTTAAACGAAACAAAAAAAACAAAGTAAGTATGTAAAATGCCCAGATTCAGTCACATTTTTGTTCATCGCAAAATGATCCATCTGTTTTTTTGGCGGCATTTATTTTGGTAAAGCATTTATATCTTTTTAGTCGTTTTATTCTCCAAAAAAATTTTATTTGATAGATTTAAGAGTGTTTATGAGTCTATACAATGTTTTTTATTAAATTGGAAAAAAACGCATTTGCAAACAAATATTGTCTCGACAATGACGATGATAGAAAAAAGTCCTTGAAGGATATATTTCTTTTTGTTTAATCAACATTGTTTTTATACGATTTGATACAAAGAGATTTTCTCAATGACAACACCTACGCAGTTAAAATACCTTTAAAACATTTTAGTTTCAGATCTTTTTTCTTTTTTTTTCTTTACCTCAAAACTGAAATATGAAAGAGAAAAAATGCTGTTGAACATTATTCATTTTTTGTTGTTTTTTTTTCTGTTGAACAAAGTTGAACAAACTGTCGATAAAAAATGTTCTGACTTTTGCTCGCTCCGAACATCATAAAAGACTGATTCATGTGTGTGTTATGCCAAATGTTAAAAAAAAGAAGTATCGAATTGCTTTCACCTGACAAAATCACGCATTCTTTTTTTTTTGAACAAAATTGTCAGTTTTAAAGTTTTTTATATATTTTTTTATTGTTGCAATATATTGAAATGCATATAAAAAACACTAAAATAGAACTCTGAACTCCAGCTGATTGCGATTAAAATGCATCAATTTGTCTCAGCTGACTTTAGCTTCTATTAAAAGATAAATAGATTGGCGCCAGTGCACTAAATGAATGAAAGAAAAAAAACTATGGATGACATTGTGATTTTTCAAAATTAATTACACTGTTATATTTTTTTTACACTCAAGTGAATGCTAGAGGGTTACCTTCCAGGTACTTGGCAAATAGCCAGCACGTGAAAGTACTTGTTTGCTTATCGATGCTATCTCAAAGTTAAAGATCATTGATACAAAAATTTTGCAATAATGGAAGGAAAATCAGCTGTTAAATGTTTTCTTTCTGTTTAAGTAAAATGTTGAAAAATTATGGATTAAAACACTTCATTTATCTTATTTCAAAGGTGGCATTTGTTTTTGTTTTTAGCCTTGAAATTTGAAATGTTCAAAAGAACGTGATAAAGCTGAGTTCTTAAAGTTCACTTCAGTAAATGACAAATCATGTTGTTTAATGACAATTATAAAAAATTTTGCAAATACTGATTTTTGTGTAAACATGAATTTTAATCTTCATGCAATTGAAAAAAATATTAACAAAAAATTTCTTTTATTTTGAGTTTGAAAGAATAGAAAGAGTTCCATTTCGCAGTTTTTCAACGTTCCCTCATTTTTCATAAACTTTTCAAAAAAACTTTAAAATATAGAAAACTGAGACATTGTTTTTTTTCGCTAAAAGTTAACCAACGTTGAAAAAAATGTCTGAAAAAAAAAGCAAATGCTCTGGTTAATTTTTTTCCCTCTGTTCTCGTTAAACAATTTTTTCAAAAAAGATAAAAAGTTATTGAATGTAACAAAAAAATCTGCTTGAAGCATTTATTTACTTTTCTCTTCGTAATGCCAAAATTTTTCACGCTTTTAAAAAAATTCTTCTTTTTTTACGACAATACTCAAGGAAAAAAAAGACATTTTCTTATTAAAAAAGATCTTTAAGCAAAAGTGATTTACCTCATGCATGTTTTTATCCCTGTTTATTGGTTTTTTGAGAAAACTTTGTTGCACACTTTGATCAGCTGATTGTCGAAGAAATTGTAAATAACCAAATTGTTCATGATGAAAAAAACGAAAGTTGTTCAATTTGAAAATATTTAAAGTAGTATGATAAACTTTACACTTAACAACACAAATTTTTGACCTACATGATAATGTTACACTAAAGTTCAAATTGTGTTTTTTCAAAAAAGTACTTTTTTCATGGATTGTTTACAATAAATTTGTGTAACTTTCTTAAAATAGTTTTTCTTAAACATACTAAAATTGGAATTCAAAAAATTTAAAAACAATGGTTCATCTTTTTATTCATGGCACATGATGCAATGCTGCGCGTTTTTAATCAATGTCAGCTGGTCCTCGGGGTCGTTTTTGTTGTTATGTCTTTGATTCAAAAAATCGTCACTTTGAATATTCACTTATGAAGGCGGAGTTTTCAATGCTTTTCTTCAATTTTTTGCAAGTTTTACGTAAAACAAAAAGTAGGCGGGAAGAAAAAATTTAGGCTAAAAATTCGTTTAAGCTTGAATCCTTCATCATTTTGCACTGATTCAAAAGTCGACTTGAATTTTGACTCTTACAATCTCTCAATTTAATTGGGCTTTAAATTTTTATTTGATTTAATCATGTCTGAACAAGAACAACAAAACCCTGCAGGTGAATCTGCACCACAACCTGAAGCTCCTTCGTCTGAAGTTCAATCAGATGCAGCTGGTAAGTCAAAGATTTTTTTAGTCTTATATTCACATTTTTTTTGTTAGTTCCTGCCCCTGCACCAGAAGGTGGTGCCGCTACAGAAAATGTTACCCCTGTTGAAAACCCTTCTGAAGCCACTGAAGGAAGTATTGTCCCTGCAAATGAAACCACACCTGTAGGAGGCGGAGATTCTCAACCTGCAGAAGAACCTAAACCAGTTGAGGAATCTAAACCAGCAGAAGAATCTCAACCAACCGAGGAATCTAAACCAACAGAAGAATCTCAAGATAATTCTGCACCAACTGAAGCCGCACCAGAATCTCAACCAACTCAAGGTGAAGAAGCAAAACCTGCAGAAGAATCATCAAACAATGATATCGGGGTTCCAGCACCCGTTAGTGAAGGAGAATCAACTTTACCCGAAGGCGCCCCTTCAACAGAAGATGCTTCTGGAGCAGTTCAAGATGCACCAAAATCTGAAACTGCTGCAGTTGCACCAGAAATAGAATCCACAACAGAAGAAACTGTTCCACCACCGGAATCTGCACCTACCACTGAAGCAGCACGTAAGAATTAATTGTTATAAACACTTTTTATTTCATAAAATTTTTATTTTAGCCGAATCGACTGCACCAGCTGAGGAATCCAAACCAGCAGAAGAATCTCAACCAGTTGAAGAATCCAAACCAGCTGAAGAATCTCAATCAGCTGAAGAATCCAAACCAGCTGAAGAATCTCAATCAGCTGAAGAATCCAAACCAGCTGAAGAATCTAAACCAGCTGAAGAATCTCAATCAGCTGAAGAATCCAAACCAGCTGAAGAATCCAAACCAGCTGAAGAATCTAAACCAGCTGAAGAATCATCAGAACCATCAGCTGAAAAAACTGAAGAAGCTTCATCTACTGAAGCTAAAACTGAAGATTCATCAGAAGCCCAACAACAACCAGAAGCTCCATCAGTTGAAAACGAAGCAAGTGTTCCAGCTCCCGTATCCGAAGGCGCCTCTGATCTTGTTAGTGACGGCCCTAAATTTGAAGAAGGAGTTGTTCAAGATGCTCCAAAATCCGAAACTGCTGCTGTTGCCCCTGATGCTCCCGCTGCTGATGCTCACATCGATAATGCTGGAGAAGAAGCCGTTACTAAAAGTGAAGCTTCTTCCAATGAATCTGCTCCAACTGAAGCTCCAAAAGCCGAAGACGCAGTAATTGATGTTTCACCTTCTGCTGGCGAAGCATCTGATCAAACCAGTGATGCTCCAAAATCTGAAACTGCCGAAGTTAGTGCTCCTCAAGAAGGTGAAACAGCTGAAGCATCTTCTGAAAATCCCACCACTGCAGATGAACCAGGTTTGTTATCAAAAAAAGAAAACATTATTTAACCAAAGAATAATTTTAGCCCCTGCAGCTACTGAATCTACTGACATCGCTCAAGCAGTTGCTTAAAAATGTGACACATTGTTGCTGTCTGTTTCACAGACGATAATGTCAATTTTATACATACGTTTACCACCACCACCTTTTTGTTCTAACATGTTTGCTGTTCTTGCTTAAAAAAACGCGACGACCTTCTTTAATCTTTTTATTTTGAAAACTGTATCAACATTAAATTAGCTGCTTTTAAAAGATTATCATTTTGTCATTTCTTGTTACCTGTCTTTCAAATTTATTAGAGACGTAGTTGCTTCACAAGAATATTGACAATATGATTTTTCATTAACAAAACGAGTACTTTTATAAAAGCAGTTGTTTTTTTTGTCTCTATTTTTTTGTCTATATTTTTTTGAAGGTTGTCTAAATGTACTTATATTTGGAATGTAAAAGTAATGAAATAAATAAACATATAATTATAAACTTTTGATTTATCAATTGATCAATTCTAACAGCTGTCTGGTACAACATGGTATAGACATTTTTTTAAAATAATGATAGCTTTAAAGTCACCACCACGTGTTGGAAACTCCAAATATCAGCAAAAAATGCAATTTGAGTTTTGATACAACTGTTAAAAAAACACTTTTGCTTTTGCAAAAAAATGTGCAAAAACGGAACAGGTATTAATCAAAAAAATGTGACGTGAAATGAGTAATATTTTGCAGCTGCTGTTAAAAAGCATTTGTTCGTCTTTTGAAATCGGATAAGTGTCAAGGTTTTAAAAACTTAAAAAAAGAAATTTGCTGATGAAATATGATATATATTTAAACGGATTGTTATCATTATGACAAATTTTAAATGCAAACTCAAATAAAGTAACACTTTTACGGCGATTTTATATGTCTTGTTAATTGATTTGCCATTCTTTGAGCATTATATTGTCGGATGCGTCGATGATTGCGAAAATACATTTTTTCAAGTTGCGTTACTCTTTGTTTCATTTCAGTACTGTTTTGCTGAAAACATAGCAATTATAAAAATATATAATGCACAAATTACCAAAAACTGTTGATACATGCTTGAAATTTCTTCTTCAATTGAAGAAATTGATTTTGATAAAGTAATTAATGTTTCATCAGTATTTTGAGTTCCACTAATTTCATGTAATTCTTCATCGAAACCTTCGAACTCTTGAAACATATCTGTTTGTTGACGAATCATTTGTTTTGCTAGACATTTTTTTGTTGTTTTTGAATGCGTTAACTAAATAATTTCAACTACCTTTTTCGATCAGTTTATTCCTTTGATCTGGATGATCTTGTAAAACAGCTAAAGCATCTTCTCTTTTAAGCACATAAACATCCGAATAACCGACACTTCGAAGGGATCGTGAACGTCTGTTTGCACTTTTTCCTCCGCTTATTTTTAGAATTGCTAATTCACCAAAACTGGCTCCTTCTTTTAATTGATTCACAACTTTGCCTGTTTCAGACAATAATTCCAATGTGCCACGTTTAACAATAAACATTTCCTGTAACATTATTTTAAGCGTGTTCAGTTATGCCGATAATTTTTATACCCTTGCTAATTCACCCTTTCTACAAAGCATATCATTTGGGGCAAACATTTGCATTTCCATTTTTAGAACCAATTCATACAGTAAACTTGGATCACTATCTCTCAAAAGTTTAACCCTTTTTAAATTTTCCATATGAAGATGAACAGCAAGTTCACCTTTGAGACGTTGGGGCAAACCAGACATAATATTTGCTTCATCTTTTATCATACCGTATTTTTGATTATACGCTACAACGTCTTTAACGCGTTTTTGTACGACAGGTTGAACATGTCTATAATCGAAAACAGTATTTTTTAGTATGTTAAGTCAATAACATACCGATAGTCCATATAAAATTTGAGACCATCCATTAAATTTTGGAATTCAGTTTTGTCTTTGTTCATTGTTGCAACAACATTACCAACACTGCCAACGATAACGGCAAAAATGAGCATGCCAATAATTGTGTCAAAAACTTCGAGTAATATATGACTTGACAAAGTTGGATATGGTTGTTGACCGGATGTTGTTAAAGTTAATGAAGACCAATAAATGCTTAACATGTATTGTTTTGTAAAATTAGAAACAGGTAATTTTTCGCTTCTAAAAAAGGTTGGGTTTTTGATAGTAAAAACTATTTATGAAAACCTTGAGCTCCAAAAAGTCATCATTGGTTCGATGGTGTCGGTATCATTATTATCAGTTGGTAATTCACCATTATATCGACAATTTTCATCATCATCAGTAAGCCAATTATCACATGTTGTAATAATAGGATCAGCAATTTTCACATAATTAAATTCCCACGCGCCGAAATTAGTTGCTAAAATTTAGCGATTAAATTAATCTTCATAGGAATAGCTTACAATTTGTTCCTGTGAATAAACTAATTGTGTAATATGCTGAACAATTCCAATGAAAAAGTGTCATACAAGCAACAAAGATATGAAAAATTCGAAAACCATTTGGAAAATTTGTTTTGATATTTTGTTTATTAACAAAATCAATAACTCTGTTTAATTTAAATAATCGATTAAGTCGGATAACAGATAATCTTCGATTTAAAAGTAAAAATAAATCTGATGGTAAAATACTGATAATATCAAAAAGAAATCCATATGTTTTAAGATATTTAAAAACACGTTTTTTAAAACTTGTAACATATAAGCCATCTTCCATGTAAACTGAAATTGCAAATTAAAAAAAGTCAAAGCAAAAATGTTAAACATACTCAACTTTAGATTAATATAAATATCTACAAAATAAATAAAATCAAAGAAAAAATTTCCAGTTAACCAAAAAGTAAAAAATGGGCCATCAGTGTTATCAAAGATAAAAATGACGCACATAAATGCATTATACAAAAATGCAACATAAATTACGAAGGACCAATAATAATAAAATGATTTTGATGGATTTACTGGAGCAAGGGGTAAATCTCTGAAACGACTTTTTTAAAATTATAGTTACCAATTTTTAACAACTTTATTAATATTAGCAAATCGATAATGTTTTGTTTCCATTTTTCAAAAAATGCCGGCTCTGGTATTGTTGGTGCAATTATCTCAGGAGGCTGAGAAGTATCCCCATTTGCTTTTATTTCTGTTGTAGTTGTTGTTGTTGCTGCAACTGCAGCAACTTCATTTGTTTCATTTTGTTCAAGATCAGAATTCAAGTCACCTGCAAACAATCCTCTTATCTTTATCAATCTTTATCAGTTTTTTTGTTGAAACTATACTTAAGTCTGCAATTGAATTCATTACAGATGTTGCACGGGATGGCGTTCGAGATAATCCAACTGGCTCAAAGACAAGTGAAGTATTAATTTCAGACATTTGATCATCTTGAAATCCTTCTTCTTCATGTTGAACAGATAACAACCACTTTTTTATAATCTATAAATTATTACATAATAAAACATAGGGGTTAAAATAAGCAATCATTGATCTTTAATACCGTTGTAGTTCTGACAACATCTGCAAAAGTAACTTTCTTCTGTTCTCCCAAATCAGCATTGGCAGAAGTGTTAGACTGTAATCGATTTTTGACATCTTTTTTATTTCCAGCTTCAATATCATGGGTATCAGACATTTTTGTTAAATAATAATAAAAAATGAAGAAGAAAAAATGCAACAAAAGTAAATATCTTTTTTTTTACTCGTACCTGCGCGAGTTAATTTTAGCTGTTGTTGTTTCCATGGCAAGGAAAAGGAAGACTAATCTTTTCTTGTCTTTTTTTCTGAGGCATCCTTTTTTGCGTGTAAAAAGCAATAGTTATTTCGAAATAAGCTTTATACATGTTTTTTTTAAAAATGGACAGAAAAAAAATGTTGAGATCATAGATAAAAGAAGATAACAGAAAAATGTATTGATTTTAACAATCTTCGACAAATCCTTTTAGCAATTTCTTTTCAAGTGGCTTTGGTTTAGGTTCCCATAAGATTGTTCCAAAACTTCCTATCATATCATATGTAGGTTCATCACGATGGGATCTTCGATTCCGCAAAATTTTCAATAGTTTACTGTTTTCTTCAAAATCTTCTTGGCTGCTTGAATCCGAAGTTAGAGGATAATCATTATCTTCAACAATTTTAAAGAACATATATTTTTTCTAAAAATAATTTCTTCCGTCAAAAAAAGGGTTTCAATATAATTTTTTTTAAAGAAACTTACATTTTGTCTCTCTCGAGCACCGTAGGATTGCCTTAAAAGCAAACAAAATAGAGCAAAAATGTACAAGAATTTCATTTTCATTTTGATCTAAAAAGGAAAAACAATTCCTTCTTAAAAACACGTGTGTTTGATTTCTCCTGAAAAAAAAATATGCTGATATCACAGATTAAATAGAAGAAGAATAATGAAAAAGTGATAAAAATGTCAAATGCAGAAAAAAGAAATACCAGGGTTAACAATAAAAAAAGAGTCAATTTAAATGCTTAAAAGAATGGTATTACTATGGTACTCTTGAACAAAGTATTAAAGAATTTTTGATTCCCGTTTATAGCCAGATTTAAAAATAAGAGGAAAAAAGTTCAGGAACATTATTTTTGGCAAAAATAATAAAAAACGAAAAAAATAAAAACAAAGAAAGTTCATGAAATTTTAATTAAAACATAGGTGGAATTTTAAAAGAGATATGAGGTGATGCATGTCTCGCATCATGTTTACCTGAAAAATTTTAGAGTAAAAAAAATATTTTTGGACTATTCTTTTTCAAAGATTTTATATTATTTTTTTACAAATAAAATCATAGAAGTGTCAAATGGACATCATAAACTCTGAAGCCTTAAAAATACAGGAAATAAAATAAGAATAACACAGGCTACGCCTTTTTTACGTCATTTTGCACTCAAATGTGTTCCTGCAATTATAGTTTATCAAATTACATTTTTGAATTTTTGGCTATAATTTTAAAAAAGAAAAAAATAATAGTGATCTAATAATTATATAGGATAAATGCCAAAGTGGTAAAGCCTTTAGCCTATGATGATTCACTTTGTCACATGCTATCATCCCTTAAAAGAATGTCATAAACGATGAATTGGTTGAACTATGAATAATTAGTCAGTCTGGCGATAATTCTTTAGAAAACAATTATGTTAAATAATTATCAGCTTAAAAAGTTTCCAAAATGATAAATGAGATAAGAGCAAAAGTTTAATAGCAGTTTTTTCATCATCTCACTTTTTATTTGTACTTTCAGATAGAAAAAAAGAAAGTGTTAATATCAGCTTTTTTTCAGTATTTAAAAAATAAAAATAATAATTTAAGCAAAATTTGGATAGAAAAACGTCACACATTATTGAAATCCAAATTTAAAGGTTAAATTTGATCATACTAGATATTCAAGAATTTCAAAAACATAGAATTTTGTATAAAAAAAGTGTAAAGAGCAATAAAATTCTAATGATCACATTATTTAAACAGTATACTTAGCAAAAATAAAGCTATGAAAATGTGACACAATTTAAAAGAAAAAAAGTATTTCCTTGCACAGGTACAAAAATAATGACATAAAATTTTATTTAATAAAAATGTAATAAAAAATTACATAAATTTAAATTTGAATTAACACACACACAAGAATAAAAAATGATGACGAAATCAAATTTATGTAGGTTTTAACAGAAAAATTGGACATCATACTGTAGAAGTTTGTGATTAATAGTATTCATGATTTTTGCATAAAAAAAGTGCAACAATGCTTTTTTACCCTTCCTGCAGATAATGATATAAATTAGCATAATATAAAACGTTATAATGTTTATTTGTCATTTTTAAAACGCAGTTTCACATTTTGTTGAATACAGCAAGCTGTTGTTTTAGTGAAGCAACAAAAATATGGAAACCGATCGAACACAATCAACAAGAAGCGCTGCAACAATTTCGGTTGTCTCTGGGGAATCGAATAATTTTCGAACTATCAGCGATGGTCGACAATCAAGTAAGTGTTTTTATTATTTTTTTTGAGGGTTAATATTCTTTCAAATATCCTTTGATTGGGTTTTTTTTATTCGGGTTATTTACTAGTTTCATCTGATCATTGTACCTCCACTAAACAACTTTTAATAATTTTTTTAATATTTAAAAATGTTAACCTTTATTTTTTCAGCTTCTGGCATGGCATCATCATCAAGCTCTGGATCAAATATTGCAATGATTTGGTTTACTCCAACTTTATTGTGCTTAATTTCCTTGGGAATCGTTCATTATCTCATCTACTATATGTTTATTGGATATCCTCGTCTTCATGGATTCCTTCAACTTGTTCTTGCTTATTTTGGTTGGGAATGGTATGATCTTTATGGGGCAAGACTTACCCGAACAGAACGCTTCTTCTTTGATGAAAAGAATATTCTTGCAACGAGCAGTGGATTTGATTTTAATTCGGGACCTGTTTTGGAAGATACAACTCCAGGTGGCTCAGGTGGATGTTGTGGAAAATACCCCTCTGCTGGTCTTATCAAAACTCTGATGGCTGATCCAAAAGAAGCTGAAATGCAAGCTGTAAGTTGTTTTATAAGTTTGTAAAATGATATAGAATTTAATTTTAGTTCTACAAACAACATTATGGTAACATGTATGATATTGCTCGTCGTGCAAGTAAAGAAGCAAAAGCTGCTGAAGCAATTTCATCTCCAACAATTGCATCCAGTGACTCTCTTATTACTGTAAAAACTGGTGCCTCATCTTATGTTACTGCTTCTTCAAAAGCATCAGATTCAGATGAAAGTCAAAAATCATCAAAGAAAAAATAAATTGTCATACAATAATGTTTATCTGCATTTTCTCTTATTTATATACATCTCTTACATTATTCTAAATTATAAGAATGTTATAATTTTATTTATTTATATTAATAATTATATTATTTCTTATGGTGTATTTCTTTTAGTAAGAAAAATAAATATTATTTAAAATTACGAAAGTTCAAAACGATTTGATTTAAAGCAACATTTTTTTTATTAATGAATTAGTATTCAGTGTAATATTGTATGCCTTTAATTATAATAAATATGTGACACACAATCACTCTTTGCTTTATTTGGTTCTCCTTTGCAGGCAGGTCTTTTTATAAATGCAAGGTGCCATGGATACCAATTTCCATTTAATTTTATGGACAGAAAAAAATCAGGATTAGCAAAAAATTTGTATGAATGTCATTGCTTTGAATGACTTTCTTTTAAGGCAGCGCTTCATTATACTAAAAGCTCTTTTTATTTCTTTATTTTTTAACTTTGATTTTACTTTCTTTTTCTTTTTTTCAATAGAAACTATAAAAATGTATCTTAAATTTCGATTAATGTTCAAGCGGATGCAACCAAAGACTTTTTCCACTCAAACCTGAGCGCTGACCGCGATCAGGCTCTTGACAATAACTGCATTTTTTTCTGTATCTTTTTTTTTCATTATTTCATTTTTGAATCATTTACAATAAAAAAACGAATTTATGATTTTCATTTCTATCGATATACATACATATTTCTTTTGTAATGTAAAAAACGTACAATCTATTCTTATACAGTTTTCTTTTCAAAATTATACTTTCAAATAATATTTTTGCATTATCATCAAATTTTTTTTTCTTCTACAAGCAAGCATATTTGTTTTTAAACGCTTCCCTAAAACAGACGTTGATATAATAATACAATTTTTACACCATTTTTTCTCAAAAAATAAAAAATTTGATTGTAATGTATTGTCTTACATTCTTCCTAGACACACTTTCTTTCGCCAAAGGCTATTTATTTCAACACCTTAAGTTATCTCTATTAAAACTTATTATTCTTTGACTTTTTTTTGTTAACAATAGGCAATTGGCTACTTTCCCACTTTTTTCTTCGCATTTTGACATAAAACTCTTAAAAAGTATTCTAAGACTTTTTTATGACCACTTCAAAATCAATCCAATGTAAGCTCGCGCAATCCCTCTCACCCCCTTCTTTCTGTAATTTCTCTTTAAAAAATGGGAAATGGCTGCTTTTTTGGAATTAGGGTGATCGGGTCATAAATTTGTTAAGTATGCTGAAAGTGGATGCTTGTTTTTTTTATATTCCCTTTTCCATAGACCGGATTCCTTTAGCTTCTGCGCATTGATTCAAGACGATACTAACGCTAATTCAAATTTTAAGCCATAAGCATTCCTCCCTTCTCCCCTCTTTTTCTTCCCTCTTTTTTTCAGCATCATCATCATCTTAGAATTTTCATGTAACCTGTCATTGTTGGTTTTAAACGTTTTTACATATTCATTTTTTTCTTTCTCTCATTTTTTGTTGCTGAAAAAACTATTTTTAAATTGTCCTTAGCACCAAGAAATAAAATTCACGCATCATAAAAGCGGACATGACAATTGCCGGAGGGGTTTTCTACACTGTTGATGAAAAGAAAAAGATCGCGCTTTATTGGGCCTTTCTCTTTTTTTCTAAATTTTGGCTTGTCGCCGATCAAACGGCTTTTCTATCCCTTTTTTTATTGCATCTTCTTTTTTTTTTATTATTTTGCGTTTATAAAAATTTGTTTGATTATTACAAAACGATTATTTTAATAGTAATAAAAAGATAATAATGGGAAAATATTTATCGACGTATTTTAAGGCATTCTATAACACAAAGTTTTTTCTTCTTTTCAAGTGACCGCTTCGTTTCTAAGCGACGAAATTGAGCTGCTTATGGGTCAAGTTTATTCCCCCCTCTCTTTAAAAACAAATTTGTTTTAGCTCTTTTTTGTTACAAAAAATGAAGGTTTGTTTCCGTCTTACTAAACTTTAATAAAAACTTATTAAAATTTTATTTTGTTCTGACATATTTCTTTATTATTAAACTTCTTCATCTTTATTTGACGACCTCTAATGACCCCATATTATTATTATTTTTTATATATGTAACACAAAAATGGTGTCTGTTTCTTCGTTAATCCATCCATATTCCCTCCATACCCAATAAAAATACGAAAAAGCAACCACAAGGGAAAAAATATTATATGTTTTTAACGGTGCACCCGATTTTAGCTCACAATTGTCGGTAATCCTCGGCGTATCGTTTTTTAAAAAATAAATAAATAAAAACTTTTGGATTTTTATTTCATAGCTTTATTTTTATAGCAATTTTTTAAAATGCGTTAAAGAAAGGAAAAACAAATTTGTTACCTAAATTTTTAAAAGGATATTTTAATGTAATTTAGAGAAGTTTTATTTAAGAAAAATCAATTTGATCGTGTTCAAGTTAAAATTTGAATTTTTCAATGATTTTGATTTTTTTTAACTACCACCGTTATATCCCTATTTTATTTCCTTGTATATTTTGAGCAAAAAAAATCAAACCCCATATTAGTGATTTTGTGGAAGATCTAATTGTTAGGTTTTGAATTTTCCCATTTTTCTCACATACCGTCCTTGGATTTTTTGTTTGCAATATTCTACCATCTTCACCACCCCTATTTTTAACTTTATTACTTTTTACGAAAAAACAAAACTCCAATTAAAGGTATGATCAAAGAAAAACCAATATATATATATAATTTTAAAGACGTTTTTTCTCTTCTTTCTAAATGACAGCCATCCGTCAATGGTTTTGTTGTTATTGTTACTGGGCTTCTTGCTTTGATTGTAAAATTTTCTTTCGCACTTTGTCACTTTTTTAGTTAGTTTTTAAAAACGAAGAATTTGTTTTTTAAGCTCAAAAAACTATTCAAACAGATTTTGTCCATTTTTGCTATTGTATATCTTTTTTTATTCTTGAACGAAACAAAAATTTGTTAGTTTCGGTTACACGGTTCTTTTTATCCGAACGCTTTTGAAAAAAATGAAGAAATAGACAGAATTTTTAAAAAATATATGTTGTTATTTTTGCATTTGTTTGCATTTTCAAGTTTGTCAAAAGAAAGGAAAAAAGTTTTTTGTTTTTTATGTGCCGTTTTTTGAGATATATTATTTTTGTTTGGCATTTGTTTAAAGAATCTTTTATTTTTGCAGCTTAAAAAGGAAAAACAAGACGGAAAAAAAAGTGGAAGCAAAAGCAGCAATCATTCCACGTTCAATTTGTTCCGATATTTCGGTGATGGCAGATTCGGTTAGAATTATACAGTTATTTGATTCACTGATAAAAGGGTATCAGTAAGTCACATTTTTTAAAAAAATTTCATTTGTTTGAATTCTTCTATTCATTTTTTAGAGCATATCAAGAATTATATGCATCAGAGATTACAGACTTGAATAAATGTTTAACGGCATTGACCGCACCTCAAACTTCTTCTTCTTTGACACCTCATCCCAAAGAATGCAGGAATGAATCCACGTCTTCCGGGGATGAATCAGAAGAAGACGAAGAAAAAGAGGAATCGTTAACTCCACTTTCACCATCAACAATTTCCGCTGAAAAAGGACGGCTCAATAATGTATGAGTTTTTTCTTAACTTTTTTGATTGAGTCAATCTTTTGACGTTTTTTTGCTTGCTTTATCATCATCAAAAAAGTTTAAACCCAAACATATAAAAATCATATGAGAAATATTTTTATTTCTTGTGTTTAAAAATAGCTTTAAGCTGCCATTTTTATTTGTTGAATAAAAACCGTCAACATAATATTTCTGGGACTTTGATATCTTTTTATTTTTTCTTAGTTTCGATAACCCATATTTTTTTCGGAGATGTTGCGATTTTCGAAGTTCAAACAAGAGAATAATAATATTTTCTGTTTTCTATTTAGGAAATTGCCCTTGCAGAAGAGAACAAACGTCTTTACGAAGCTCAACGAACCCGAATTGAAAAACTTTTTCAACAATATAACAAATTTTTTGAGGATCACCGAAACCAATTTGGCATTGGTAAGTTTCTTTCCACTTGATTTCCATTGCATTCATTTTTGCCATTGACCTTGCTTGAAATTGTACACTTTTTCAAATCTGTTTTTTCTCTTAGCATTCTTGTTTGGGAATTTTTGTAAATGGTCACACAAGAAAAAAAATATAAACGATGATTCAATATCTGTTTTTCTTTACTTTTTTTCCCACTGATGACCAAAAAGTTTCGGCTTCTCTTTTTTTTCTTCTTCTTTGAGTCATTTTTTTAATGTTAAAAAACGTCTCACCCTTTTATTTTCACATATTAGTACAATATTACGATTTCTTGTTTTTCAAAATCAAAAGAAAAAATACGATGAGAAAAGAAGGAAGATGCTTTACACATTTTTGCATATTTACAAAGATGCGCTTTTTTATATTAGAAAATACAATATTTGGCAAAAAAAAGAATTTTCTTTCACATGATAGGTTCAAGTGGAAAGTGGTAGATACCTATATGTATATATATATGTATTTGTACTTTTATATTATTGCATTCAACTCAACCCCAAAAAAAGACAAACCATGGCGAAACGCGGGGTCAATTCGCGGCAGACTAACCTTTTTCGTTGTTGTTATGGAATGTTTGCTGCTGCTTGTTTTTTTCTTTGGCGAAGCTGCTGCTGTTGTTGAAGCAGATGAACATTGTGCCGACAGTGTCATCGCTATTTTCGTCTTCCGCCTTCCTTTTTCTCTGATTCAATAAGTTTTTTTGAATGTTCGCTGCGCAAAAAAAGAAAGGCAGGATATTTGATGCTTTTAGGGAAAAAAAAACAACCTTTTCATTGTTTCATTTTTTTCTTTAAAAAATAATGCATTTTTTCCGTTATTTTTTTATGCATTAGTCTTTTTTTAATGGATTTCTCGAGAATTAATGCTAATTTAAAGTTTTTAGTTATTTTTCTTACAAACTTTTCTTTCTTTTAAATCTCACTTTTGTAACTACCTCCTTTTTTTCTTTTTACCGTGAACAGGTTCCTTTTTCTTTGATCGACCTTGCAATTGTCCTCCAATATTCCGCCTTCCTCATTTGCATAAATACCTTTTACCTCTTTTTTTCAAAGCGATGGACTTTCCTTTAAATCATTGGAATTGCCAATAAATATTTTGCATCAATTGCACGTTTACCTCCAAAAAGGTCGCAGCATATCTCTATCTTTCAACCTTCTTTTTTTCTGTACCTTTTAAAAATCTTTGTTACCCTTTGAAACAAGAAAAAAGAAAGAAAATTTGTTTGCATAAAAAGTTGCGCTTCCATAAAAAGTACTTAGTGAAGCGCGTGTATCAAATGAAAGTCATTGCTAAATCTTTGAAGCGTGAACGCTAAATTCAAACAAAATGACGTTATGATTGCGTTCGTTACCCACCTACCAACTACCTCTTTTCTTTTCCTTCTTTTTTTTTGTTTCTTGCCTCAAGCAGCCCTCTGGCTGACTGCCTTTATTTGTTTGTTTTCTGAAATTTTTCCACGTAAAATTTGTTTTTATTCATTTGAATGGATTCAAACTTTATAAGCTTCTTTTTGCTTCCTTTTACCTTTAAGGCTTTTAAAAATCTTAATGAAATATCTTGTATCATCATTTCGAAAATCTCGTTTTTTTTTCACCGATTATAAATTTTTAATTAAATTAATGTTGTTTGCTGCAGCTTTTAAGTTTAAAACAAGTCTGATGACCACTAATTCAGATTACTTTGGAAACTGTATTTTTTTTGCTTTCCAAATTAAGAGTAATGATACCTGTTTTTTTGGAGGGGAAATGTCTTTACATAAATTACTTGCCAAGGCCTTTAATTTTATTACTTTTTTGACACTATTTAAATGGAATCTCATAATTTTTTTTATTCCATTAAAAAAATTTATGGATGAGCTTTAAAGCGTTGAGGACGAAATGATTATAATAGAAAGAAGAAGATGAATTTGAAAAAAAAACAGGTTCCCGTCAATAATTTTCAACACTAATTTTTATTCATCTTTTTTTTAACACTTTTTTTTCATTGTTTACTTATTCTTTTTCTCTGTTGGGAAGATGTCCACAAAAAGTTATCCCTCGAAACATTATTTTAAACATTTCCGGAATAAATAATAATTTTGACTAACTAAAACTCAACTTTTATTTTTCCCTTTCCTCTGTATTCCCAATTTTGAATGGATGCGCCCCAATAATTACGCAGATTCGGGGATTCTTTCATTTTTGCAAGTTTTTATATGCTTTTGAAGTGTTTCATTTTTGTTCCATTAACCTTTTTTCATGCTTTATGCAGTTTATACCTTACCGAAAAAAAGAAGAAGTGAAATATTGGATTTTATTACCTTATAAAAAATATCACTTAAAATTTCGTAAAAAAATCTACGCAAAAAATTCCTTCCCCAAAGGGCATCATTGACAATCAATCGCTTTTTTTATCTTCATTTTTTGCGTAAACTTTTTTAAAAAAAATATTTTTCACATCTTCTTCTTTTTTGATTTATTTTACTTTCTCATACTCTGGATTGGCAATTGTTTGATTTTAAGTGGTTTTTTATTCTACCCTTTTACGGTTACACTTATGAGACGAATAATAAATAAAATAAATTTTATTTGTTTTAATTAATTAATCGTAATGTATTACTATTTTTTAAAAAAGCCTTTTCCAGTTTTTTCCGTTTGTGATAGTTCCGTTTTTTTCTCTACAATAATCTGTCATCGGAGTTTTGTTTTTCATTTTAAAAAAAGTTGTTCATAATTTTCAATTAAAGAAATATATTTTCAAGAATAGCAAAAAAAGCTGCTTGACATCTTGTAGTAGTAGTAGCCATAAGGAAAATCTGATCAAAACAAAAAAAGGAAAAAAATTGCAATACGGACGCAGTAAAGACATCCCCGTTGCAAGAATATTAAAACCTGTTTTGTTTTTTTTTATATTTTACTTTTATGAAAATGACTCCGGCTTAGGCGTTGTCAAAACTCCGGAGGAAATGCGCAAAAAAAATTTCTAAGATAGGGGTGTAACAATACTAGCCATGAAAAGATTAGAAGTTTAAGCTCCACTAATTCCCGGAAAGTCCGTTTATTTCTTTTTTTCTTTTTGTTTTTGAGTTTCAGGCGGAATATGAAAAAAAAGAGAAAGAAAGAGGCGAATCTAGTAGAATAACTAACTCTATAATTATGAACATTGAAAATGGCAGGCAGTTTCTTATATTTTTTTCTTTTTTGTGCTACCAGGTGGTCAGTGTACAGGTTTTCTTTATGATTTTCACTTTTTTCCCGCTGTTTTGATTTTTGAATATTTCGAAAAAAGAAGAAAAAAACGCTTCCTTTTTTCATTTTTCTTCATTTACCTTTTTTATAATTGTGCAAAAATAAACGCTTTGCCTTATTTAATTAAAAAATACAAAAAATTAAAGCTTAAAAGTTAGTTAATTACAAGATTAAATGTGTCTCTTTTATTATGCAAACAATCTTATATCTCTCCCTCCCTGGTTTATTTTGTAAAAAAAATTTGTACCTTTTTTTACTTGTTTGATTTTTTCATTTGCGATAATATTTTAGCTTCAGCTAATCCAAACTGTTCTTTTTTCTTCTTCTTCTTCTTTTTCTTTCAATTTTTACTTGATGCAATGAATTTTTATCTTTAAGCAAACAGTGAAGGTTTTAATCACTCTTGTGACTTTTGTTACATATTTTCAACAAGCTTGATCGTCACATTTATACATTTCTCTTTGTTTGTCCACATTAACTCATCTGAAGATTCATCTTATTTCTTTCTATCTTTTTTTTCTTTCTTTAATATTTTCCTTTAAGGCGCACTTGTCGGTGTTAACAGTTTACTTGCTACCTTTTCCAACATTCTCCTCTTCTTTCTCTCTCTCTCTCTCGTTTTTTTCATTCCCATCTTTTTGTATTATGCTTCATTTTCATTTTCCCTCTGGTCATTTAGGAGCTCTTGTAAAAAAAATTGCGCATTTTATTGCTACTGGTTGCTTTTAAAAGTGCGTAAAGAGTCTTACGCTTGTACAGCAGCTACCCGAGAAAGAGATAAAGTGAGATGTGAGAAGAGAACTATTTGTTTATTATTGGCAAGGCAGTACCAATCCAAGCGATAAAGCTTTCTTTCTCAATCGGGATGGTCAAAACCAAGCGTCAATAGTCTGTTTTTTTCATCACTGGCTACTATTAGCACTAAAAAATCAGTTGTTTTTTTTATGTTGTATTTGCTTTACAAACATTTTTATCTTAAGTACCTGAATTTTTCTTCTAGTACACCATCAATCTCTTCCTCAAGATTTATTTTTCATGTTCCCTCTTTTCATACTTGTTTCATTTGTGTGCCCCTTTTTGAACATCTTCATTTTTCTCTCATTTGACAATGACCATGCATGTTTTCAGCGGCTTTGATTGACCTCAAGCCTATTGATTAAATTGTTGAATGTTCAGTCATTGCTGTCAAGATAATTATCTTGCGCTTATTTTTATTTTCTTTTTTGAAGCTCACCGATTTTTTCTTTTAAACTTTTATAAAAAAAGAAGAACTTTTTTTGATATTTGATTTATGTTTAGGATCAAAGACAAAAAGCGAATCAGTTGCTGATTTGCGGCCAACAGGCCTCGATAACGCTTCTGTAACGATTCAAAGTGGTCATTCAACTGTAACCCTAAAAAGTTCTGGAAGTAAGTGGCGTCTTGGATTAGAGAAAGATTTTTCTGGAACAATTAGTGGATTAAATTATCGTTCGCCATTAATAAATCATCGAGCAAGAATAAACGAAAAGCATAAAACCGATCAAGCCATGGCATCTATGGAAATGGAAATGATTGGAATGCTTGGAAGAATTCATGTTGAACTTAAAGGTTTCTTGTCTGTATTACTTTTTTTCAATTTTAAATCATTTTTTTAGCAATTATTGGTTTTGCACGAATAACAACCGGAGATGTCTTTGAAGTTGTTATAAAACATGGATCACAAAAATGGAAAAGTCGTGGAAAAACACTCTCAGATAAAACACAAAAATGGGAACAAACTCAAACATATCTCAATTGTCTTCCCGATGTTCCCATTTATATTAAAGTATCAGAAGTTAAATTCTTTAACACTAAATTACTTAACGAACGAACATTTGATCCATCCAATTTCTTTACTTCCCAGCCACAACTTGTTACAATGAATTTAAATTCAATTGGTACAATTAAACTGCAATTAGTTATCACTTGGATGTAAGCAATTACTATTGTATTTTGAAAGGTTTGTTAATTATTCTCTTTTTTCAGTCCATTATTGTCATCAAAAAGTGGCATGCGAGTACTTGGAAGTTCTCAAAGTGCTTCACTTTTGCGAAGTCATTCAAAGGTTGGCGATTCAACGCTTCCTCATTCAATTTCAATGGGAATTCAACCTCCTCAATCTCTTAGAGGACCATCTGTCAATCCTAATCCTGATACTGGTAAAAAAACAATAACAAAAAATAAAAGAGAAAGTTCTTCCTTTTTAGAAAATCTTTCACCTTCAAAGGTAATTTTACGACAAAAGAAACGTCAACGACAAACCTCAAATTTAAATGAATTAGAAAAAGATAAATGGCGGTCATCAACGGTTATGTTGGATGACATGTATCGAGATATTTCAAAATCCATTCCAACAATTGATGATTTAAATGCTTTGAAAAGTTTAAGTAATTCAAAGCAACATTTGCATAAAACTACAAATTCTGAAACTCATATTAATACTCCATTCTCAAATAGTGTCAATGTTTTAAAACCTTCAAGTTGGGCAAGAAGTATTTCAATGAATCATTTGGGTGAAGTTGATGGAAATATTTCATCAATTAGTACAAATGGTTCATCAACAAAAAGTACCGGACATATGCGAAAAGGTCGAACAGGTGCATTCACGGGAGCATCAAGACCAATGGATTCTGATGACTCTTCTGATACTTCATCACAAAAAATATCATCAATGCGAATTGCAGAAGGCCTGAAAAAGATTGATTCCCTTCTAGAATGCATTGACAAGTTACGAGTTTATTTGAGTTCAATGCGATCTTCAGAATATACTGAACTTGCTGCGTTTGAAGCTTGTATGTTGAATTGGGAAGCTGTATTAAAATTGAATAGAGCAACAATGCTTGAAGATCAAAAAGTTGCACAATGTGGAAGTCAACGTCGAAATGGTGGACATATCAGTGGTGGACCAAAACGTATAACGAAACGAGCTTCGATGTATGCACAACATTCACCTTCTACAGTATCCGATGAACTTGATGATAATATTTTGATGAATTCTGGAGATCAAGTTTCTGAGAATGATAGCGGAATTGATTCTTTAAGACAACACATTTCACCATACAATTCTCGAGTAATGCAACAAAGCCATCAACAAGCTGCCGCCCATCAACACTCATCACAAAATCAACAAATTAGTAATTATGGAACAGCCAGTCGAAGTGGATCTGGACCAGCTCAGCGTCGATTTAAACAATTCCGAGAACGTCGAAAATCTCTTGGCATTGTTCTTGATACAATGACTCCAACAGATTATGAAAAAATAGTTCTCAATTCTGATAAATTTTGGGAGCCTGAAATGCAAGGATCTTTGGGATCACATTCTCTTTCCTTGTCAGCTGCCTTAAGCGCTGAATTTACTCAAACTGCTAGCGGCAATTCTGAAGTTGATGATTGCCTTCAACATCATTTAAAGCGAGCTATCTTATCATTGGAAACACTTCGAAAATTAAATGGTCCTTTGGAGTATCGTTTAACAGAAATGCTCTGTCGAATGGAGCAGGATACGGTAGCTCTTGAAGAATTATTAAATATTAGTGATACTTTACCAGCTTTACCAAATATTACTAATTGTAAGATTAATTTTTAAAGATGTAATTAATGTTGAACTCAATCAATTTTAGTGCTTGCTGATCTTGGTGCAAACTCAGAATTACAAGAAATTTGGTTATCCACTAGTTATCCCATTAATGCATTTGTAATGGTTCCAACTGAACATTTGCAACGACAAATTCGTACATATTTAATTCCAGTTGTTGAACGACGATATCCTAAACTTACCAGTAATGGTAGGCAAATAACAACTATGATTCAAACAATAAAACCAGATTTTTTAGTTTTGGATACTGTAATGAATTTACTCGTAAAAACAGGTGATTGGGAACCTCATAGAATTTCACTATTTCAATTTGTTGGATTATTCCGTGGCAAACATTTGACACCATTTATTGAAAATCTTGCACATGAAGCATGGATTACATCAAATCTGATGTCATCAAAGCCTTCGGTTGTTATTGAAGTAATTGATCGTTTGTGTAATGTTCCAGTTGTTCCACCACTTGAAAGTCTTCGACATATTGGATTATGTCTTTTACGTGAAAATCGAGAAATTTCTGCTGCTATCGGTATTTTCATTTAAATTTTTATAAAAACAAGCAAAATAAAATTCTTTGTCCCTTTTTAGACTCTTATCTCCGTTCAGCATGCTCTGATTTATCGAATGACCTTACTGCATGTTATACTTGCTTATTGGAACACACTGATGAAGCAAGTAGAAGAGGAGCGTGCCGTGCTCTTGCTATTCTTCAGGTTTGTTGTTTTTAGTACTCTTACAAAAATAATATGATGATAATAATTTAAGCAAGAAAATGTTGTTGATTCTTTACAATATGTTGCATCGGATGATAGCAGTAAAATTGTTCGTGATGAAGCCCGTGAAGCATTAGATTCATTGGGATGCGTTTATCATGATTACGAAGAAGTAACAAAGGTTTAAAAAACCAAAATGTGACTTCAAATTACCCCCGAAAGTTGCTCAAATTTATTTTCTTCTTTTTATTATTTTACCTCTTTTCTATTTTTTTTAAACATCAAGCCATATAATGTTTATATTAACAACTTTTATATTAAAAAAAGCAAGCAATTAGCCGGGTGGTTTGAATTTAACAAATAAAAAATTGTTCATTTTACGGGAAAATTTATTTTTGTGTAGTTTTTGATTGTAGTATGTTTTTTTTTTCATTTTATTGTCAAAATTTTTTGCAAGACAAAACTTATATTTTAACATTGTTTCGAGTGCTTTCGAATTTCAAAGAATATATCATTTATCTTTTTGGTTGCATTATTACATAAAGATTAGAGATCGCCAAATAAAAAATATTTTTGAAACAATCTTTTTTTTCAAATTCTTTATTATCTTCATCTTCAACAAATTTGTGACATTTTTTAACAATGATACAAGAATAATTAAAATATCATACATTCACGAAATAAATTTGTAAAAACATGTTACTTTTTGCACAGAGTTAATCTTATGTACACATTAATACCGAAATTATAAATACTGTCGAACGCTTTTATTTTGGACTGTAATAATTATTATAAATTAAGCCTGCAAAAAGAAACACAATAACTGCAGCACAATGTTACTGTGTTCAAAGAATTTCTAATTTTTTGTAACTGTTTCTTTTTCCCCAAATGCATCGTATACAAAAAACTACAGCTTATCTGAATGATTATCTTTCCTACGAATATATTCAACGTCATCAGCGTGTTGGAACCATTGAAGTTAGATAATGGATGAAACTAAATTAAATCCCACTATGGAATATTTTGAAGTCGTATGTCTGTTCGTACTGATTATATTCGCATCGTTGACCCTGAATATTGTTTTACTACAACACTGAGCGATGGTGCATGTACAATTATTACACCAGACATGGTCGAACTGTAACTATCCCTCAATTCATAGTTCATGACAATAACAGTGGAAATATATATCTTCCCCGAGATATTTCCATTTGTAGTTAAAATTAGGATTATTTTACAATACAATGTTAACAATTATTTTTTGTCTAGTAAATAATAAAATATTTTAAAAAATATCATGTATTGCAATTATTTTATGGCATACAATATTAATTCAAGCATTTTTTCCCGAGCATCAAACGCTGCCGTATTTTAAAAATTTTTAACGTAAAAAATTCAACAGTTTATTTTTTTACCCATGGAAAAGTCATATATTAAACATATTCGACAAACAAAAATTATAAAAAAAAATTGTACAAGTAGTTAAAACACCAAAAAAGGACATATACGCACTTTAAATTACAATTATCAACAAGAGTAAGTTATCAATTTTTGGTTAAAAAAAATTTTTTTTCAACATAATCAATATTAGAAATACCATTAATACCCAAAGTTTGCATGTCCAAAGAGCCGAAAATATTAACGTTTTCAAAATGAGAATGAGAGGTATGCAGTTCAAGGACAGTCTTTTCATCCTTAAGATATAACAATGCATTATGGAAACCCAAAGTAGCGAAAACTTACAAGAAACCGACATCGAGTAGTAATTGGTTGAACATTGCCTTTACCACATAAGGCTTCAAAAGTTTGAGAACAGATATAACTGTATGGGCTAACAGTATCCAAAATGAAAAATACATTAATAATAGGATCATTGGAATTCGGACTAAGCCTCCATCTTTGAACAGGAATGGGAACGATAAACCGATTCAATCCAAGCAAAAATCCTCGTAAAGGCAACGGATCAGAAACAAACTGTGTATGTCCCAAGTATGGCATTTCAGCAGCTTGTCCAATCTAAAAGAATTTGATGAAATATTGTCCTCAACAAATGAAGTTTCAAGCCCAACCGACTGTAACACAGCAAATGTTAGCTGCGGAAAATAAACTTTTCTCGGTAAATTAAAACTAATTTGTTAAACAATGTCATTCGAAAAAATTTATAATGGATTAAAAATGCAGTAGCAAAAGGCACTATAACGCTGGATATCAAGAAAAAAAATTACTTCAAGTAATTCTCGAGGGCCCACATCTGTTAGACACACATCATAAGAGCTGGGAATAACAACTCGATCTTCCCATTTCTCATTACTTTCCTAAAATTGATATAATAGACACACATAAACTAAAAAAATAAATTACTGCTAATGTTGATAATGCTAATTCACGTTTATTGTAAAAAATGCATTTAGCTTTAGCAATAATATGTTTGGCAGAAATTCCAAACAAATCCAACAAAGCATCTGGAGGTCCTGATCTGGGAACATCTTTGACAAAGATGCGATGAACTCGAACATTGTCTTTTGATGACGAAACAGCTGAGGCAACAGCTTCACCAATTCCACCAGCTTGATAATGATCTTCAATGGTGATAATTTGTGGATTTTTACCAACGGCACGAGCAGTTTCAAGAATGGTATTTGTATCAATAGGTTTAATGGTGAAAAGATCAATGACAGCAGAATTGATTCCAGCAGAATTAAGTTCTTCATGGGCTTTCAATGCTTCATGAAGGGTTACACCAGATCCAATTAAAACAACACCTTTGCCATTTCCATTAAGGGTACTTTTAAGAACCTAAAAATAAATATATGAAAAATCTGTCAAGCAAAACAAGAATAAGTTTACGAACCTTAGCTTTTCCAATTTCAAAATGTTCATTGGATTCATAAAGAACTGGAAGAGCAGGACGTCCAGTACGGATAAATACAATTCCACGAGTATTAGCTGCTAATTCAACAGCTCGTTCAGCAGAAGTACCATCAGAAGGATAAAATACAACGCTATTTGGAACAGTTCGGAATAATGCCAAATCTTCAAGGGCCATTTGGGATGGACCATCTTCACCAATTGAAATACCAGCATGAGAACCACAAAATTTAACATTTGCAAAAGAAATTGCACCCATTCTAATTTGATCAGCTGCCCGAGTGAAGAATGCAGCAAAAGTAGAACAGAACGGAATTGTTCGATCACGACATCCAGCACCGATGGCAGCAGAAACCATATTTTGTTCAGCAATGAAACATTCAACAAATTGTTCAGGATGATTTTTCAAAACTTCGATTGAAAATGTTGAATTCTTTGTATCAGCATCAAATGCAAGAATATGCTTTGAAGTATCAGCAAGTTTTGTTAAAGCAGTACCATATGCTTGACGAGTTGCAATTTTATCTCCCAATTTGTAAGATGGAGGTGAAGACATTTTAATATTACTAAGTTTAAGATCATTTTCTTTAACGTCCGTTACTGCAGGAATATTCCATTTTGGTTTATCACCTTTGATACGAGCTTGGATTTCTTTTACTGCTTCCGCAGCTTAAAACAAAAACTTATTTATTAATGTATCAACTACAGTTTAAAAACATACCAACAGGTTTTCCATGCCAATTATCTTGATCTTCGACATCTTTGATTCCTTTACCTTTAAAGGTTTTGCAGAGAATGGAAGTGGGCTTATCCTTGGTTGCTTTAGCTTCAGCAAAAGCTTTGAGAAGAGCTGCAACATCATGACCATCAACAACAATAGAATGGAATCCAAATGCAGTAAAGCGATCAGCAAACATTTGAATATTATGTCCAAGGGGAGCAGCTTCAGATTGTCCAAGCCGATTAACATCAACGATAGCAACAAGATTATCAAGTTTGTAATGAGCAGAAAATGCTAAAATGTAATGAATGTACAAAGTACTAAAAATAAAATTATTTTACCTGCAGCTTCCCAAATTGCACCTTCAGAACTTTCACCATCACCCAATAAAGTGTATACCCTGTATGAAGCTTTATCAACATATTTTCCAACGTAAGCCATACCTGAAAAAAATAAAATTATTAAATAAAAACTTCAAAAAATTATAAGTCTGATTACCAGCAGCAAAGCCCAAGCCTTGACCAAGTGAACCAGTAGCAACATCAATGAAATTGAGACGAGGTGTTGGATGCCCTAAAAAATCAGTATCAGTAACTACAAAAATCACTTCTAAAAATTTTCAACCTTCAATATCAGAATCAATTTTACGCAAATTAAGAGTTTGTTCACGTGTTAAAAGACCAGCTTCTTCCCAAGCAGCATAGAGAATTGGGCATGCATGTCCTTTAGAAAGGATAAAACGATCAGCTCCAGCATGACGAGGATTATCGATAGTATATCTCATTTCACCGAAGAAAAGAGTCGCAACAATTTCAGCAGCTGAAGCGCTGCTTGTTGGATGTCCACTTTTACTTGCACATGTCATATCAATTGCAGAAATTCGCATGCGATTTGCAGCATCATGAATTTGTGCAATTTGATCAATAGCCATTTTCTAAAAAAATAATCAGAATTAAAAGGAATCCTTCAACATGAAAGCGAAAGCGAAAGGTTTACTGTACTTTATTTTTTAATTGGTATCTAAGATTTAAAGTGGAAGATGATCTGGCTGATGCTTAAGGCAAAAGACTTTTCAGTACAAATTTATAGCATCCAACCGAGGTCTTTTTGGTAGTGTGGGGGAATTTATAATCATAAATTCCCCCACACTACTCTATTTTTTATAAAAAAAGAAAAACCTACTGCTTTCGGAGTTTGAACAACAGCTGGCTGTGGGACAACTGGAGGAACAATCGGTTGTTGAACTGGTGCAAATAATCTCTGGGATGCCGCAAATTGTTGAACTTCTGGGGTTGTAGGCTCATCTTCTTGTTGTCTTGGGAATTCTAATCGATCCTGTAAAAATGTAAAAGCATAATCTTAAAATATTAAAACACTATTTTACAATGAATGATGAAGCAACTGGTTGCTGTTGGGAATTTTCGGATACCGTAATTGTTTTATCTTTCTTTTGTAATTGATCATTCGAAAGCATTTCAGTAGCTTGAGCTTCAACAAAATTTTCATAAGCTGCGATATGAAGTGAAAGGGTGCTACTGCTTTTATTTGAACTTGAAAAATTTTCTCTTTCTTCTTTAGCATCATCAACTTTAATATTCAAATAATCCTTTGGCAAATTTTTGTGAGACTTTTTCACTGAAATGCTATCTTTCTGTGAAGTAGGTTTTTCAGGAAAATCTAACGCTTTTGTTAAGACTGCAAACTTTTTTAAAGACTTTTGCGTAAAATTAATCAGGAACTAAACGATGTACATTGTAAAATATCAGCTTAAACAAAATTTATAGATTCCTTTTTCAATGTCCAAAAAAGATACACATTAAAGGACTGCAGCCTTTTATTATTTTTACCGTAATTTGATCTTTTTCTGCTTCCAATTTCAGCAATTTTTGAGCGTTTTTGATCAAATGCTGTTGTAAATTTATGATTTTTGTTTAGAGAAAAATTGCTGTAAACATCAGGTAAATTATTTGAAGCCAAATCAGGCTTATCCTTGAAATGCTTCCAATGATCTTTTGATGTCATCTAAATTCGTTTTTACAATCTTATATATGATGTATAACAAACACGTAAAAATAGCAAGACAGTATCAATTAAAAAAATTGTAAGCTTTAGTAAATTTTTAAAAGAAATAATAAAGAGCGAAAATTGTAAAAATGCCTGTCAATGTTTCAACATTTTCAAGAACGCAGCAGTTTATGCTTCACTGCCGTCTTTCGAATGAAAAATTTCACTTCAGCATACACACTCCTATATTTTGCTTAAAAATCATAATGATGCAATGCAAAGACGATGCATCAACAGTCTGGGTGAAAAAAGAACTTTAGCGAATTTTTTGTCATCCCTTTTTAAATCAAAGATGTATTTTTCATCTGTGTTTTTCCCTCCTTAAAAATAACAAACACGGATATCCACATTATAGGTTTTATATTTAAGCAATACTTTTTTGTTTGTTATTAATTCAGTCGCACTATATTTCATTGCATTTTAAAAAAAATAACATAATACTGCTCAAAATAGAAACAAAAATTTTTAAAAAACAATTATTTTTTCTACAAAAGTAAAAGTCAAAGAAATTTAAATTTCCCGCAATTCAAGTAACCACTCAATAAGTACAAACCGCCGGCACTAACTGCAATTGAATTTTTCCCCCATCTCAACATTCATTGCAGCGTTGCGTTTTTCTCCATATCTTTTTTAAATATAATTTATTTCATATTTTGATGATCTTTTCTTAGATTATAACAGCTAAAACACAATTTTTACTTAAAAATGTCTTCTAACACTGTACATTGTCATGATCTCAATGCTAAAATTTGTAAACAACTTGAAGTACATTTCCTTTTTATTGATTGATTTTTCCATCACTCAACAACTTCGCGTTATTTTAGTATTACTATAGTAATGTAAATCTACAACGTGATATCTTTTTTAATACAATTTTTTTGTTAATTTTGTTTAACTTTTATCTTTAGGGTATTATTCGATTCAACCCAGGAGAAGGAAATTCTGCTGTGAAAGCTTTGGAAAGGATGGAGAATAAAGCTGCAGTAGAAAATGATGGCAAAATTCAGTTTGAAGGACATGACATTGAATGCAAAGTACCTGAAGGTGAAGAAGAAGAAAAACTTTGGTTCGAAATAGCAGAAAATATGTCAGCAGAGAAAAATCATACAAAAAAACGTGGCCATGTACCTGGTCTTGCTGAAGCATTAGCGGAAAAAATTGCTGCAAATACTTTAAAAAAAGCTTTTAAAAAACAAATGAAGAAGCATGGAGCTCTTAAGTATAGTGATCATAATCAATCTGCTGATGATGAGTTTTTGAAAGGACAAATTCTGCATATTTCTGGATTACCAACTGAAAATGTTGACTTTGCCTTACTCAAAGATTTTTTCAGACAAATTGGTCCTGTTAAATATACCGATTACGAAGAAGGTTCTTCGGAAGTTTGTTTTTCTGCGACTTTTTCTTAATTTCGCTTTTATCTTTAGGCTAATATTCGATTCCATTCACGAAGAGGAAATGCTGCGGTAAAAGCTTTGAAAATAATGGACGAAGCTGCAAAAGAATGTGGAGGAAAAATTCTGTTCCTGGGACACGAAATTCAAGGCAAAGTTCTGGAAGGTGAAGAAGAAGAGAAATATTGGTTAAATTATGCAGAGGAAAAGAAACAATGGAATTTTATGAAAACAAGAGATATGTTAGTTTTATTTATATCTTTTTCAAAAAAAATATCTTACACTTCCCGCTTTTTCTATTTTGATGTCGTTTGTAGGTACAACTCAAAAGTCGAAACTGAAGAATCACCAAAAGGAAATAATAATACAGGGCTTTTTGATTACTTCAAAGGAATGCTTTGGAATTAAAATCAGTCAAATCTTAATGAAAATAAAATTTCACTTAACGGTATAGGGCTGTCACAATATCGCCTGGTACAGAAATTGTCATTTTTTAAACTTTCCCTAAATTTCCTGATATTAAGTGATAATTTTCAACCCTAGCTAAAGCCGTTTGGTTTGAATTTAATAATTTTAATTTATTATAAACAAATAAAAAAATGTTCATTTTACGGGAAAATTCGTTTTTGTGTAGTTTATGATTGTAGTGTGTTTTTTTTTCATTTTATAATTTTTTACAATAAAATTTTTATTGTAAAAAATTTTTGCAAGACAAAAGTTATATTTTAACATTGTTTCGAGTGCTTTCGAATTTTAAATCGAATTTTAAAGAATATATCATTTATCTTTTTGGTTGCATTATTATATAAAACTTGTAAAAATTATTGAATAAATAATGTTTTCGAACACAATATTTTTTTATTAAATGAGAGATGATGCACTTCCAAATTCAATGGGCACAACTTTATCATCTTCTGCTTCAACACGAGAAGCTGATGCTCTGCTAAAATTGTCGAATTATATAATAAATTATTTTTTCTCATCTGTTTTGATTTACCTATTTTTAACTCCATTTGAGGGTCCAACTCGGATTGGAACAGCGTTTACGCCTTTCATGATACGACCTTTTGAATCAACAAGATTCGTTTGAACAATCGTATTTACACCATAATTTTTACCAGCAGGAGGTGCTTGCTACAAAAGGAAATTTTTTATTCAGTTTTATTCAGTTTTATTCAGTTAAATCAACTTACAGTAACCCGAGGAACAGTTTTTTGTGGTTTTACAATCGCTTGTTTTTTGACACCTTTTTGAAAAACTAATGGCGCCTTTGCAGCTGCAGCAGCAACTTCTTCAGCAGTTGGATGGCGTCGTCGCTAAAAAAATATAATATTTTGCTTACAATTTTAATACTTTTTTAATTTCCTACTTCAACTTCGTGAGATTTGTCTGATTTTTCTTCTGGTGAATTAAGTGCAGCAATCATGCGTGATCGAAGGGAAAGATTTGGAGGTGTTCGAACATTTGATGGAGCTTCTGGCTAAAAAATAAAAGGGGGAATGTTTTAAATTTTAATTACAATGTTTTTATAACACCTGTGGATCATTTACACCTGGAATAATAGGCTTTTCAATTTCCCCAACTGCTTTTGCAGGTCGAAGCCCGGGTGGTAATTCAATTGCAAGGGTAAAAACAGCAAAAAATAACAAAGAACCACAAATCCGAATCATTATCAAACTTTGTTTAACAAATCTTTTCAAAGAAACTAGGATTAATTCATGTTTAAAGATAACACTTCAAATGTTCTTTTCAAGAATGAGGTCATCTCCGCCCTGCAAAAAATCTTACGCACTTTTTATCTCATCTGCAATTTTTTCTCAGTTTTTGCTATCAATAACTTGTTTTTTTTCACACATTTCAATAATTTATCAAAAAAAGATTTCTAATTTTTTTTATCTAAACATATCAAAACCCTAAGCGATAATCAATACGAAAAGAAAATTCAAAATCCATAAACTGAAAAATTAAGAAAACATAACAAAAATGTGGAATGCAAACAAGATAAAACAACTCTAATATTTTGTCCATTATTTGGATGATGATGGTTCAGCTTTCTTAATCTTTTCAATGATTTCTGCCTTTTCATTTGCAGGCAAAAATGAGGATTCAGCTGCATTCAATTGCTAAAAGATATTTCAAAATAAAAAAAACATTTGACAATTAAAAGTACTTACACATTTCCAAAGTTGATGAATACTTAATCCAATATCTTTTTCTGCATTGAGCATATCAGTGAGTACGGTATTATCAAAACATGTTGGATCATCAGTATTGATTGAGAAATTAACATTATCTTTTGCCCATCGAGCAATTGGATGAGCTTTCCAGTCATGTGGTACAGCACCAGTTAACTAAAAATTATCAAACATGCATTGATTTATTAAATCACAAGAATCTCATACCACAGAAGAATATGGACATGCTTCAAAATGAACTCTTTCTTCCAAGGCATATTTTTTGTAACTTGTTTCATCATTTGTTAATCGATATCCATGCCCAATTCTTTCTGCCCGCATTTCAGTAACAGCTAGAACAACTTCTTTTGGGCCACCACTTTCCCCAGCATGAACGGTTCGATGAATTCCACGTTTTTCTGCTTCCTTAAATTGATAATAAAAACACTTTTTTTAAATGTTTTATGATAGAAATAATACCTGAAAGACTTTAATAACACTTGGTTCATATTGTTCATCAGCACCTTGACTGCATCCAGCGACATCAATTGCAACAACACCCAAATGTTTTAAATTTGTTGCTAAAAAATTCAAAGTTCATTTTTTTTCTTTTTTTGATGACGTTTTATTGAGAGGATTACCGAGTTCGATTACTTCTTTGTTCCAATCTTCGTAACCACGAATGCAGCACAAAATTGAACGTGCTTTTACGTTAAAATCTTTTTCACCTCTATCAAAACCTTTTTTAACAGCTTCAACGACACCTTGGGGTGTAAGCTTAAAAATACATGTTCTTTGCTGATTAAAGGTTAAAAAAATTAAAACCCTCGTACCTCTCCTTTTGCTTTGTAAACTGTGTCTTGACTCCAAACTTTATGATCATTGATGGAATTAGACATAAAATGTGGACTATAACGTGCTTCAAAATAAATTACTCCACAATGAGCTTGAGTTTCACAATGTTCATAAGCAATTCGTTCAATGGCATCCTTGTCTCCAGCAATACATGGTAAAAATAGATCAAATGCTTCAAGAACTTTTGAGAGATTTGCTGGATCATGACTAACTAAGGTATCTTTAACTTCTTCAACTGTTTTTGCACCTTTTAAGTCAATATTTTTTTCCCTAAAAATTACATACTTTTTTAAAGAGGAAATCTACAGCAGAAACTTACTGAGCAAGTTCTAAAAGAGTTGAATGTCGAACAGCTCCATCAAGATGAAGATGAAGTTCAACCTAAATAATTAAAACTCAACATGATTAGAAAAAATATCATGTTAAAAAGCTTACTTTAGGAAAATTATAGGCTTCACGAGTCTTTGAATCAACCACCGGTGGAGAGACCATATTGTCAGAACTACCTAAAAACAAGAGGATTAATGCATTTTTATCTGTTTTTTCAAAGCGACAAAAAGTGAAATAGATAGAAAGGGAAAGGTTGTCGAACATGTTATGGATGCAGAATTAATTGTCTTCTTCCTCATCGCCATAAAATAAAATCAAAGGTTATAAAAGCTGAAAAAAGAGAGAAAAAGAAAAGAAAGAAGCAAGCAATAAATCATAAGCTGATAATAAAAAATGGTAGAACAAAAAAGGGAAGCACATTTTAAAGGATTATAATTATGGGTGTAACATACAATGTTTTCGGCATGTTCTTTTCATTCTTGTTAACAGGGTGAACTACTGAAGAATTTCGATTGTCTTTGTTTTACTGAAAAATTTATTCTTATTCACAAAAAAAATTAGGTAAAAGAAAGAAAACGTTATCAGAAAGTGCAAAAACGATGTTGAAAAAAAGAGGCTTTACTTCAGACAGGACGCCAAAAGTAAGACAAAGATGAGAAACATTGAATATTAGGGGGGTCGGGAAAATATTTAACTCGCAACATTTGTCGTTATCTCAGTAGACAACAACTTTTTAGGAATACTTTTTTAAAGATGCGCAGAAAAATTATTTGGCTTTTAACCTTTTTTCTTTCATCAAATTTCATTGTTTTATATGAAAAAAATAGCTATTCGAATCATTTATAAAGGTTTTTTTGCAAATTTTTTTAATATATTGGCGCCGCGAAAAAAAAGAAAAAGAATTAATACAGAATTGTTGGAAGGCGTCAAAGACGCATTCAAAAATGAATGCGTTTAATATTAGCTCTTTTTTTTAACCCGAGAGCGTTATTTTTTGTTTGGTCAATGAATGAAGCACGTGTTTATTCAAACTATTTTCTCAGCCTCCTCAAAAATAATAGAATCTTCAAAAATTGACACAATTACTCAAGCTTGAATAATGTTCCAAAATAAGTTCTTTTTTGATAAAAAAAGTTAATTCTGTTGAGAAACCTACTTTAATTCATTTTTGTTTTGCAGTTTAAAAAAGACGAACACTTATTATAAATAATAAAAAAAATATATATACATTGTTGCATCAATATTGTGTGACGATTGCTGAAAAACTGCTTAAAACTTTGAACACTTTCACATTCAGTTTGTGGTGGTAGTGATGAAAAAAGAAGAGTTACGACACGTTCGTTTTTTTTTGTCAAAATTAATGGCTTTTTTGATTGTTTGTTTTTTAGTGAAACAAAAAGACCCATAATTTCAGAAAAAAAAGTGTAAACATTTGTCAAAAATGTTGTTGTCATTTCACGCAGCTGATTTCAGTTTTAAATTTAAAAACAAATGTATTTTACAAGAATGTTTTTTTTTCAAAAAGTTTTGCGTAAAGAAAAAATTTATTAACAAAAGAAAATCTCCAAAGTTAAAAAGGCAACAACGCGCAATGAAAAAACGAAGAAGTAATTAATGTATTTGTATTGTTTAATGAGAAAAGTAGAAAGTCCATGGGCTTTTTAAAATTCTTTTTTGAATTTTGCATTTCTCATTTTTTGTTGAGAACATTTTAGACACCCGCCTATCCATTTATGAGCAATGAAATATGTGTAAAAAACAGCTGCTTAAAAATATGGTAAAACACAAAAAATAAAACTATTTGGCGTTTTCATTATTTGTGGCTGTTTCATCAACAACTGTTGCGGATTCACTGAAATTTAAAAATTTCTTTAAAAACATATCAATGCAAAGGGTTAATATTTACCTGTTTTTTGTAGAATTTGAAATAATTTGTTGTTGTTGTTGTTCCTGTTGTTGTTGTTGGTGTTGCTGTTGCTGTTGTTGGGGTGGTGTTAAATGAATCGATGGTGTAAGAGCAGAAACTAATGGATGTGATTGAGCTTCTTGAAAACCAGGCGGGGGTGTTCCACTGGGCGTTATTGCACGACTTGCATTTGGAGTGATCGGAGTTGTGGGGGAGGACGACATTCGCATTGCCTCTTCATATGAAGGAGGGTATTTTGCAAGATCTGCCAAGTCAGGAAACATTGGAAGATGTGTTCGAACATGAGGACTTAAAGATGGTGGGGGATTAAGATTATTTGGTCGACTTGGAGATCGTGGTGATGTAACTGTTCGGGAAGAAACTGTCTATAAAAATACATATTTTTAAATTTAGCTTTCAAAAACAGATGCCCAAAATAAATTTACCTCTAGTCTCTGATTAACTCTAGATCGTTTTTTCGAAGTTACAAATAAACATATAATTGTGGTGAAAGCTGTTAAGACTCCAATTGCAGCAATTACAATCATAACTATACCACCAGCAGACAAAGAATGATCAAATCGTTCGATTGCTCCCATCTTTTCCTCTATTTTTTAAGATTGGGAATTTCGTTACCTGCAAATAAAAAATTCATGATAAACAAAAAACAACAAGGCAAAAAAGGAAGCTTTTTGAAATATACATTCACGAAATTATGATAAGAAAAAGAAAGTAAGAGTTTGCTTCTTAAAAGGTTTAACATGTGATGTGATGGGTTATTATAAAACTTTTACGCACGACGCATACAACCTTTTGACATTTTTTTAAAAACTTAAATAAAAAATACTGCCGAAACACAACGAATTCTAGAACTCAATGAAGAAAAGAGCCGCCTTGCAATCGAAACACTTCTTGTTTTACCCGACCTATGCTCCGGAAATTTGAAAACGTTAAGTAAATAGAACTATTTTTTTTTATATTTGAAGCCTCTTGCGCGCTATTTTTTTCTCAATTTTTCTGAGACGAGCAAAGTGTAGTAAGCATCAAAAAGCTATTTAACGTGAAAAATGTTTCGTAAGAGTTGAAATAAAATCACAAAATACAAAAAAGCTTTGTGTTTTTTTAAGATTTTAGGAACATTTTAAGCAGAACCGTTCACATTGTAATTTGGAATTAACATTCAGACTTTAATTTTTCAAAAAACATAAAGCATAAAAAATATGCCCAAAGCCATATCCCTTAAATACAGTAAACGGATATATTCACTCATAAATTCAATGATATCAGAAAATAAAAGAAAAAAAGAATTTGGAATAACCTTGTTTGCGTCATTCAACAAAATCTGTTCCAACGTTTTAAAGGTTGAAAAATGCAATACAAAACTATGTTCATCGAAAATGTTATAAACTTGATACCCCCGATGTTTACATAAAAGGGAAATGACGCTTCGTTTCCTTATTGTTTTTTACCTCCAACCTATTTTTTCACGTCTGCTTTTTAGAATTAACCAAAAAAAACTATAAATCAATTTGTTTAAGCTATTATTAGCAGAAGCAAGTGTATTTACTAAAGACTTGCAAAAATAGAAAGACTAGTTTTGATAAATTTCCTTCTTCCATCAATCTCGCAGAAATAATAAGTAAGCAGAAAAGAAAAAGAAAGTGAAACTAACAAGAAAAAATAAATCATCAAAAATTTAAATTTTAAATTTAAAAAAATAAGAACTTTATGTTTTGTTATTTAAAGTGTTTCAAAGTTAAAAAAAATTATTTGCAATATTGTTTCTTCTTCTTTTTCTTCCTCGAATTTTCACAAGGTGTCCATAAATACAGGAGTCTTTTCTCTACTCTTTTCACGCTTTTTGTCAACATTTTTCAATGTTTACTTACATAAGTTCTTTTTTTTCAACAAAACAAAAAAATAGAATTCGAAGTCAAAACATTTATCACAAAAATATTGTATTATGTGTTTCCAAAGATTCAAAAAATCATCCGAAAGATTTTTTCAAAACAAAAACACTTCTTATTTGATCTGCTTTTTGCCCACAAATCATTTTGGAATTTTGTTGACAAACATGTTTCATTTTTATTTAAATTTTTTAGTAAAAAAAATTATTATTACTTTTTTTGTTTCAAATAACATTGTTTTTTCTCTTTTTTATTTGAGCTAGAAAGGTGATACAATTACTTTACGAATTTTTTAAAAAATGCACACTTTTTTTGCCATTGCAACAACAAAGTACATAAAATATAAAAAAATGTAAGCGTTACACACAAAAAAGAAGTTTAAATAAACACAAAAGAACAAAATTTTACTTTAATTTTTGATGCTATGATTACATTCATCAAATAAAATAAACCCTCTTAATATTTCAATGAAAGAAAAAAATAACTGTTTTGCAAACGATCAAAATCAATTTCAGAAGGAATGGTAAATTTTAATACGATTACAAAGTCACTTTTAAAAGTAGCAAAAATTGGGAGTAAGATTAAGTTTACCGTTAAAACACCAAATTTTACATTTGATACATATGGTCGACGTCTGGAACATTTGGGATTCTGAAATTACTTACAGTAAAGACGGTTATTACACTTTCTTTGGTTTTTGAAGATTGTCTAGAAATTCAATCGTCAAAAACGGATTTTCCATGACTTTACACTTTCGCCCTTCGACACGCATATTATGATTGTCAGGGCCCCCTTCCTTTTTTTTGCATGACTTTATTTTAAATATTATTATCCTTTTACTTAATTAGGATAATCTCATTTATGATACTCGTTTCCTTATTGCATGATAAATCTCATTCTTGGGGATTACACATATTTATAATTTTTAAACCCATTTTTTTCATGAAATCTGGTTCACCTTTTATGATTTTTTTTGGAAATCATAAATTAAAACACACGCATATTCACTAAAATAATAAACAAACATGAAAGCAATTTAATTTGTCTGAAATAAAATTTGCATAAAATCTCATTAATCTCTTTTTTTGATAATATCTCATCCGTCTAATGGATATTGAAAATCAATAAAAAAGGAAAAGTCAATTTCATTTTTATTCGAAAATTTAGTGAAAATTAATGAAGAAATTTTTTTGAGTGAAAATGAGTTCAAAGTTAAAAATTAAATCTAAAATTATTATTTTAATATTTTATTATAGTATTTGTTGGCATTATGCAGATTTAATATTTACAAGGAAAAACTTAATTTATTATCCTCAATTTAGTAAAGGTTTGAAAATCCATTAATGTATTTATGCTCAATCTTTAAAAATATCAATTATAGAAGCAGATAAATACCAAATTAATGTATCTGCCTTGATAACTCCACAAAAACTACCATCGTGTAGTTTCTCTCAAAAATTGCTCATTGGCGTTGTTTCAATGCCATCAGAAATTGGTCGTCGGCAAGCAATAAGGAATTCTTGGGCAAATAACACCAATGTGAATTCCACTTTTACAAAAGTTGTTTTTATTATTGGAAAAACAGTATGCAAATTTACATTAAAAGATTTGCAACGTGTAAATATTTTTAGGAATCCCAGAAAGTTTCAATTGAATCACAGCAATACCAAGATATAATTTTTACAGAAATTCATGAAAACTATTATAATTTGTCTCTAAAAACATTTGCAGTTTTGGATTTTGCTTATAAGCAATGCTTTTACGCTGAATGCGTTATCAAAACTGATAGCGACAATATTTTGAATGTGGCAGGCTTTGAAAAGTTGTGCCAAAAGCAAATTAGTGCGTTAATACTTTTTTAATAACATTTTTCAAATAAACAATTTTTTAAGCTTCCGAAGATCTACCGCTGGGATATATCGGAGGAGCATGTGATCCAAGCTTGGATATCCATCGAGAATACCGGCATAAATGGCATATCCCCTATTTTGTTTATGCCGAAGAAAAATTTCCAAAATATTGTTCCTCAGGTGCTTATGCATATTTTGGTCAAAATGCTTGGCAAACGATTTACAAATCAGTTTTTGAATCCCAATTTTTCTATTCTTCAAATATGCGACATTTACCTGAAGATATAATATTTACTGGAATATTGGCAAGTTACACTGGCATACCTCGAATTATTGTTCCAGGATTTTCATTTCATGATAATGCAAAAATTGTATGCAGCGAAAATAGAACCTTATCTTACAGTATCCATCTGCATCGAATTAAACAAGCTTCCGATGAAACGGAAGCAATTATTTCTTCGGCATTTAATTTTTTGCGTTACCAAAATCATACATGTTCTGCACCAATAAATTAAAATCATTATTTTTTCTTTGATTTCAAACAAACAAAATCATAAATTTTAATGACTTTTTTGCAAAAATTTTTATTTTAAATTTGAATTTAACACGCCAACGCGTGGGATTTTGTGAAGTTTTTTTAAATTTTCTTTGTTAAACTTTAAGAACAAAAAGCTAAAATTGCATGTTGAATTTAATTTTTAAATGCCATTGGTTGAGCATATGTTTTGGTTTTACATTTGTATTTAAGGTAACAAGGTTGCTGTAAAAAAATTAAAATTTAAAAAAGTTTAAAACTCTTGAAATAACTTTAAGATTTTTGTTGAAGCTGTTTAAGAATGTTGTATCTTTTTCCTGGTGGAGATGAACTTGCTTTTAATGACAATTCTTTAACAACTGAAGAATTTATTAATTCAATGATTTTTTGTACTGAATGTATCTTGGGTGGAATGCAGGAAAGTGCAAAACATTTGTTACTTACCGTAACCATGCACGGTTCTTTTTATTTTGGTTAGGATTTTTTAAGGTTAATTACATTTTGTATTACTGTAATTTTTTAGCTGTTTGTTCCACTCTCATTCATCTCGCTCTTATAATTCATGTTTCTAATATTTCAAATGTTAAACTGACAGCCTTGAAATCAGCAATAATTTCTTGTACCGTAAGTTTTTATAGCAGTGTTTGTTTAAATAAATTATGCATGGGAATGACCACTTTTTTCAGTTCATTTTTTCAATTTTTGGATACATCATGACTGCAGGTGCATCTGTCGTCATCAAAGAGGAACCAGCATTTTTTATGCTTTATGACCTTTCTTTGATTATTGGAACCTTTCAACTTTTTGTTTATATTTTATGGATTATTGGTATGATTTCCATCGTCAAAGGTGATGATGATGAAATCTTTGACGCAGATGGAGAGACAACTTTTGTCTAAAACAATAACATTCCTTTACACTTTGCATCACTTTTTTGTATTCTTTGATCTTTTGTATCAGTTTTAATTCAATTTAATTTAAACTAAAACACAACAATCAGACATAAAAATGTTTTTTGTAGAAAAAAGGGTTATTGCAAGAATGAAAAAAAACGAGACAATTTCGAAATAAATTTCAAATTAAAATCACCATTTCTCTCTAAAGTAAATAGAGTGGACATTAACTAAAAAAGTTTGTGTCCGAATTTCGACAGATGGTGCAACAATCTTTGAGGATTGTCGTCGTCGTCCTTCACCACCACGTTTTCTTTTTTTTACGTACATATATCATTATTATTGTGGTGGTGGTGGTGACGAACTACCTTAAAACCACATCACAAAAAAAACTTTTATTTACATAATGATTTCATAAAAATAATCGCATATTTTGTGACTCTTAAACAGCCTTCAAATGGTTAAGTTCAAAACTTTTGTTATTCCTCGATGAATAAACTTTTTTTCTTTTTTCACTCATTTCTTCCTTTTGTAATGTAGCGATAAAACGAAGAAGAAAAAGTGGAAGAAAAGAATTCTTCTTTACCGCCCTATTAATCTTTTAAAAGAATTTTTATATCAAAAATGACGAAACTTTTTTTGTTAGCATTTTTGTGATGTGTTGCGTTTTTGTGGTTGCAGTTTGTGCTTTCTGCGAAGACTATCATTGAAATTTTTTAAGCTCATTTTAAGTCTTGAGTGTGCTTGAAATTTAATCAATTTCTTTTTCTTCGTTTTCATTGATTCTCACTGTCTTTGATTAGAATAAAAAGATCCAGAAATGGTGAGAGATTTTTTAAGTGCTTCTTAATGTTTACCCATTCTTATGAATCATCATCAAAAAACTCAAGTCAACCCTCATCGAATTCTTATAATATCATTTTTTGCCTCACCCAGTCAATGACTCTTGCTTCCTCAAAAAAATAGTTTTTTTGCCAAAACTTTTGTGGTTTTTTCACCATATTTGTAAAAAAAATGAATGATTACCTTTATTTATGTGGGTGGTGTATATTTGATTGCATAAGCATAAGAATGTTTATGGGTTTTACGTCAGTCAGTCAAACAATGGAAAGGCCACTTAAAGGGTTTCGTTTGTTTAAGAGTTGAATGCTTAAGTAATCTAGGCGTGAAAAAATTCTGCAGTCTCGAAAGCTGCTCTTTATTTTTTTTCTTTCGTCCTTTAAATAATCAACTTTTTTTGCACCAAAATATTATAGGTAAAAAAATGCAGCATTGTAAAAAAAAAACATTTTTTCGTGTTGCTTGCCTAAAAATAGGAATTTTAGTTTTGAGTCATTCTAGCATGCTGCTGCTATATATGTGCAATACTTTTATCACATTTATTTTTCTTTTTTTCTTGTTTTGTTTTTCTTTTATCAATTTTGTTAACGTGTTTCGTTGGTTTAAAAGACCTTTAATATTTTACCGCCTAAAATTTACAGTCATTTTGTTTATGCTGAAATATTCCTTTTAGTTAAACTTCAAACATGCTGGTTGAAGCAATTCCAAATTATGAGATGCCTCTCAAATCCAATGAAGAATTAACGAATAATGTAAAAGTTGTTCGATTAGCTGAAAATGAATCGGCAAATATCAGCTGCCGAATTTATGATGCCGGCTTTGTTCCAGAGTCACTTTCCTTCCTAAAAAATGGAAAACCTGTTTCAAACGCCCCTTCAGTGGGTCATACTTATCAAATAAAAAATTACAATTATTCTACTGGACCAATCAAATTTTACTGTTCTGCAAAAAGAACCAACGGAAAAGTTCAAGTAAGAGAGATGCGAGTTACCGGGGGATTAAATCGACAATTATATGAACATGAAGTGCCATGTGCGGTAAATAAATGTAAAAATGATGGATTATGTGTTTCACAAAAAGAATTCTCAAATAAAGATATCGAATTTTGTATGTAAGTTTTTAGATAATTCTATTTTTGAAGAAAATCTTTACAATCGTTTCTCATTCAGATGCCCAATAAATTTCCATGGCAAACAGTGTGAGACATTTTCTGCCATTCATGGCAACAGAGTTCCGGCTACTACAAATACTAATTATCTCTACATTTCAATGGGAGTGCTATTCTTATTTGCTATTGTTTTTGCTGCCCTTTATGGCCGAGAAAAGTAAGCATTATTTTTGAAAAAAAAACCCATTTTAGCTTAACTTTTGATTTTCTTAATTTTAACAAAATTCATCAAATTGCAGTGGTTTCAGGCTAAAGCGAGCCAAAACAAAGAAACAGCTACAAAAGCAAGAAGAAGAAAGTGCTTCTTTACAAGCCTATGAAGTTTGTGATGGACGTGAAGTATGTTTTTATTTGTTTATTGATCCAACTTGCTTACAAACAAATTATAATAATTTTAGGATGCAGCATATGCTGAACAAAGAATCTCCAAAACTTATGTTATTAATGAATATGATAATGTACCAGTAGATGAAAGAAGAAAGCTTAATCCTCCTCCACAAAGACCTATTATTCGTGGTATGAATAACCGAGATTCGATAGGCGTTACAGAAGAAATAGCTCGAACTGGCCGTTTAAAGCAAGATTATGGTCCTTCTGTTGCAAGACCAATATTATCAGATTCTCAGCCATTTTATCCTTAAAATGAAACCAAAGCCAACGAAATATTTGAAATGGAATGACGTTGAAGAAAAATAATTCGTAAAAAAGATCTGAAATATTTATTTACATTTAAAACATATCTTTCTCTTTTTTCATCATCTCATTAAACTGCATAATCATAAATAATTTCCTAAGATATGTTTCTTTCTCTCATCCTTGAGATCTCTAAAATGATTAGTCATATTTTGTTTGTTTGTTTTTATTTTGTTACGAAATTTTCCTTACAAATTCTAAGTATTTTTTTAATCAAGCACAAAATTTCTGTCTTTTTTTCATGATATATTTGTTTGATTGTTTATTGTTTCAGTTTGTTTTTACAGTAATTACAATGTAATTCCGTTCTTTCTTTTTTTTAAATTTTTAAGCAATAATAAAGTAAAAATAAATGAATGAATGAAAAAAGTATTCACGGCAATCTTTAAGGAAATCCGATTAATAAATCGCTAAAAACAAAAAGAGAAACTTTCGTTTACTTTCAACCTCAAAAACCACAGAAGAAACGCATAATCAAATATTTCCTTTTACCCCGTTCATCTGTCACTTTATTTTCTTTCTCAAAAGGTGCAGCAACTTTTTCTTTGTCGGCTTTTTCTCTTCTTTCCCTTTGTTGTTATTAACATTTCCAAGAAAAAATGACGAGAATTTTTTTGAAGTAAAAAATATATTTATTTTTAAGTTGACCTAAACCCTACAGAAGAAAAAAAGAGACGAAGAAGCACAGGAAAAAGAAAAAAACTATCTAAAAAAGAAGGGGAAGACGCCATCTAAGGTGACAACGTTGAATCATAAAAAAGTAAAAAGAAGGAGAACGCGACATTCCTATTTTTTTTTCAATTCAAGCCTTTAGTGTTTGAGGCAAATTTTATCGGTACATATTGCCGCTCTCTTCTTCCCAATCACTGACACTAGTGACACCCTTTTGATCAGCCAAATAAGACGAGGGGGAAAAAAAGTTTGTACACTTTTTGCTGAATCCATCTTCTTTTTTTGTTTACGTTTATATATTTTTGTGAATTTTTTTTATAATATAAGCAATGACGTCCATCTTCATCTTCAAATTATTATTTATTTTTACATATTTTTCTTCAATATATTCAGCTAATCAAATTACATATACAATTGATGTTCATACAAGTAAGAGTTAATTTCGTTGTTTTTTTTCTGTGTGTGTCTCTCTTTTATCACATATACATATATAATAATATCAATGATAACCTTTCTTCATGTTCTCCTTTTTTTCAGTTAAAACAGATGAACCATATAAAGCTTTATTCCTTGAAGAAGATGATGACCTGCTTATTACATGTGGTCAAGAAAATATTCAATTAAAAGATCTTAAAACTTATAACAAATCTGAAGGACATGATGCAACAGTATTAAGGTTGTTAAAGTAATGTTATTTTGAAACAAAAAGGCTCATCTTTGCATAAATTTTAGTAATCCATTTCGGTTAACATTTCGCTCAATTTTTCATAATGGTAATATTATTGTTTGTGGTGGAAAATCTGAAGAAACTGGAGAAGAAATGTCTGGTGTTGTCCGCCTTCTAACCGTTTTAAACAAACCTTTTTATAATAGCTGGTTGAGCTGTAAAGATAAAGATTACTGTCAAAATCATGGACAATGCTATCTTGATCCAGATAATCAAGCAACAAAAATTTGTGTGTATGTCGTTTTTTTCACCCTTGTTTAAGCCTTCCCTTTTGTTAAAATCTTTGCAACTTTTTTAGTTGTTCGTCATATTTTGGTGGTGTTAAATGCCAAACTTTTGTAGCAGGTAATCATCTTATAACCGATCATGTGGTTGTACCCAAAACGGTTACAGACGCAAACACAATCACATTTTTGATAATTGTTTTTCTTATGACATTAGGATTAATATTTTTTGGTGGTTTGGCATTATGGTATCGTCACAATCATAAACAAGAACAGTAAGTGAATTATCAAAGAAAACAATCTTTAAATATAAAAATTTTGTGATTTTAGAAAACTTCGTAGACTTCTTGTATGCAGCGAATGTAATAATAAAAGATGTGGGGTTGCAAAAACTGAAGATGAAACGCAGACACCAGACGGAAATACAAACACAAATAATCATAAAGAATATAATAGGTTACCTCAAAATGGTCCATAATGTTTACTATTTATTTTATTTCATTTTTCCTATATTTTTAAGCTTTATTTCCTTTTCTAAATTTTTTATATAAACATTGATTTTAAATTGTTCTTTATAAATAAAGGATAAGTGTGAATTGGCGATAACGGTAACACCAAATGTTGCAAAATTAAAAGAGATCGTTAAAATTTAACTTTATTTAACGAATAAAACAATTTCTGCGTTACTTTAAATAACAAACCAGCGAATCAAGCCATATGAAATTTACAATTTCAACAACCGTATTTGCCAATCTTAATACGTTTATTAAAATTAGATAAAATAAAAATTTGAATACGATTTTTAGCAAACAACGTAATTTAAATATCATATTTTGCACTTGAAACTCTTATAGAATCTGATCCTTTTTTTCTTGAATAATTTGAATTCGATTCAACAAAGCTTAACAGATAATTATCAGAAAAAAACATAATGACGAAAATCAAATTTGTAAAAATAACTAAACTTCTGCGTTTTTTATAATAATTTGTTATCGAAATGCCTTTTTCGTTTTAATTACAAAATCTTATGTTTTCTTTCAAATTTGTGTTTAAAACTAATGAATCAAAAATACTTGTATATTTTTATTCAATTTAATTTAACCAACCCTTCGATTTTTTGATTCCATATTTTTTGTTTTAAAAAGCTTTGACATAACACATTCTTATCAGTGCACTGCCTCTATATTTTCCCCCTTTTTTTCCTCTGCTAATTGAAAGTATTTGTTCTTTTTTTTCTTTTTGCTTCATCGAAAAGCATCGCATCCATCACCATGAAGCTTATTTTGCTTCTTACAATTTTTTATGGTAATAATTTTGTTTTCTTTTTCTGCAAAAATTTGCATAATTTTAGTTGTTACTGCTCAACAACCAAAAGATGTTGAATTTGATATTTCGGAAAAGGTCATTGATTTGATGCCATTGAACACTGCATACATCCCTTGCACTGATGAAAAATATATGTATTGTCAAGTAAAGTTTTATCTTTGAACGATTTTTTGTTACAATATTTTTACAGAGTCAATTCAATAATTTTATTGGTTATCAAGGACAATGGACTGATGTTGATCAATTCATCCACACAATTAACAGTTTTTACAAATCTGATGTTTCTACAGGATTTTTAGGCCTTTGTCATGCTCGCACCTTGCTCTTCCAATGTTTTGGAACTGAATATCAATCTTGCACATCCCGTTTCCAATTCATGAGAAAGGGTGCAAATGTTACTGTTGCATATCAGCTTTCTGGTGTCTTCAATAGCTTAGATTTTGAATGTAGTGGAGGATCCATTCGTAAGTTATTTACCTCTTTAATTTAAAAATGTTTGTTAATTTCACAGAAGCCACAACAAATTGGGGATGCATTTGGACTGTCTGGAATTCAGCCAGTTATCAAGCTCAAAAAGCAACTTGTTTACAAGTTTTCTACAACAATACTTTCAATTCACAAGATCAAGTTTGTGTTGCTGGACAAGGCTTAGCTGTTTGTTTATCCCTTCAATTTTCTCTTCCTTCAATTGCACCATGTAATATTAATGATGTAAAAACATTTTTTTGAAGTATTTTTCTTTCCTAATTTGCATATTTTAGCTTATCTGGTTTGAATGTGAACGAATCGTTAATCTCTTCCAATTTGATGGACTTTGCTCAAACATTCGTTGCCAAGTCAAAAATACCTTCTTCGAAAATCAAGCTCAACCTCAAACAATTGAAGAAGCCTTCCAACGAAAGCTTACCCACAACGAAGGCTTAGCAGCAATTCATTTACCCCGTGAACGCCGCTTTGTTTAAATATAACTTTCTCTTATTATTACTGTAATACTTCAATTTCATTTTTGTCGGATAATGAACAAATAAAACGTATTTAAGCATAACTGTATTTTAAACATGACGAATTAAAATTATTTTAAAAGCTTAAAAAGTACTCAATTAATTGCGTTTTTCATCGTTTTTTTCCACACCCAATTCACTAATTGCCTTATCGTTAAAAACTGATAGCAAAGAAAGGCTCAATAAGCTTGCTTCTAAGACCAACAAAAAATTTAATGGTTAAAAGTCCTTCTTTCTCTTTTTTGCACATTAAATATCTTAAATCAATATAAGAGCTTTGTGAAGTAAATTATTATAATTTTTTTAGGTTTGACAATGTTGTCATTCATCAAATTTGTTTTGTTATTACAATTTTGTAAGTAGATTTTATGTCCAAATTTTAATAAAATTCACATTTTGCAGTTGGAATTGCATATGCTGCAAAAGGAAATTGCACCACAAATGCCATTGGAGCAGCTCAACAAGCTTTCAATCAAAAATTAGGTATCAGTAGTACCATCACATGGCAATATCCTGTATCCCTTGGAATTGCAATTCAAAATGTTTACATTAATGGTGTCGCTAATAGTGATCCATCAACATCAAATGGCCTTGTTGCTGTTTGCAAGTTTGTTGTTATATTTAAAAAAGATTTGCTTAAACTTAAATTTTAGCGCATACAATCAATTCTTAGGAGTTTTGGTTCAACAAAATGTTGATTACAATTCATGCCTTGATCCAAGATTTATTATTAACTCGGATTCTGATCCTATTATCGGTTATGCATATGCTGGATTAATGAGAATGGTTGAGTAAGCATGCCTTCAAAATTTTTATGTTACAGTATGCATACTGTATACCATTTCAGATATTCATGTGGCGCTGGACTTTTCCCTGCAATTGCATCATGGGATTGTATTCAACACACTTATGCCAATCGAAACACGACTTTACTTGGATGTTTAAATGCTCTTCATCTTGATTCAGAAACAAATATTACGGCTGTAAGCTTCAAAATACATTTTTGTTCCATCCATTTATTCTAATTTAGGCATGCAGTTACACAAAAACCGCAATTACTTGCTGGCAACAACAATTCCTTCAAACTTGCGGTAATGACAATGAAGTCAGTTACTATGCTTGCCAAACAATTCGCGCATATACCAGTGCAGCATATGGTGAATGTAATGATCGTTGTTTAGGTATTTTCTTTTTTGCTCAAACTTGGATTTTCTTAATTTTTATGTTTAGTTTTTGGACGTGCCAGTTATGCCATTGATGAAGAAATTGAAAAACTTCAAGAAATGGATAAAAACATTCAAAAGCAGCCATCCCCAAAACAAGCTCTTTTGGAAGAAATTAAAGCTAAATATATGCGAACTTAATTGTCTTTTGTTATTTTTCTTTATATTTAAGACAGTGTGAAAACATGCAATAAATATTTAAACTTTTTATTTTTTATCTTAATCAATGAAAAAATGATTAGCAAGAAATCAAAATCAGTAAAAAACGATAATTATCGTCAATAAAACTTTTGACGCTTTAATTTTAAGTTTTATTGGGCGTTGTTAGTTTCTTTCTCCCTTTTTTTGCCTTAATTGGATTCACTTAAGGACTTTTTTGATAACAAAAACGTCCAAGAAAAAAGAACCGGGTAAGCGGAAAAAATTTTTGGTGATTGTTTGCAGCAGCTGAATCAATTAAGAAAACTGTGTGTTCAGTGCCAAACAATAATGAACAAATTTGCATGTGTTTTAGTAATTCTTGGTAAGTGTAATAACTAAAATATAAAAATATTGTACAAGTAAATATTACAGCCGTAACTGGCAGCAGCTATGCTCAAGTTCCTGGCATGAATTGTGATATGAATAATTTTCAATCATGCACCAATGTTTTTGCTGATTATCTTGGTGTCAGGTAAGATTATTCTTAAAGGGCATACTGTAATATTTATTTTATTTAAGCTCAACAAATGTTTTTGATGAATTATTCCTTTTGCGAGCTCTTTATAATAAATTTACAACTGGACAAGGTGTTGGTGATGTTGTAAATCTTTGCAAGTAAGCAATTAATATTTTAAAAACGATAATAAAAATGCCTAATTTTAAAGTCAAATTTCAAATTTTTACACTTGTGTTACGGTTGATCAAGTCCGTCAATGTATGTCACCCCTTGGTTGGGTAAATCAAGGCAAATCTCCTGAGCAAGCCTATATCAATGATGGAACTCTTCGTCAATGGGTTTTCATGTGTGGTGTTGGATTAGATCGTAAGGGAGAAAAAATTAAAATTGTAATTTTTCTATTCTTTTTGTTACAGTTTTCCAAGATCCAAATTCATATGATTGTATTAAAAGAACCTTCAACAATAATTTCAAACAACTTGTTGATGGCGCTCTTTATCCTTACATGCAAAATGTGGCTTTTGATCCTGCAAATGCTTGCAAGTAAGGTATATACGTTTTTAGAAAGAATATTAGCATAATAAATTCAGCTATTCTGAACAATTACAAATGGCTTGGACTAATATTTTCTACACTTCATCAGCATGTTACAATGATCGCCGTGAATATGTTGCTCAATTTGTTGGTTGTGCTGCAGCACTTGAATATACCAGTGCACAATTTAGTCATTGTATGCATCAAAATTCATGCAAATGTAAGTTTTCGAAAAAAATACTGTAACATTTTCATACAAAAAAAACTTTTAACAGGGACTGCTCGATGGACAAATCCTACATATCTCAAAGAGATCAATGGTGTTATGCATCTTAAAGTTGTTCCATACTGGCAAAAAGATAGCGAAGGAAAATTGTATCAAACAAAAGAATCCTGGATGCCCCTTAATAATTAAATTTGTTTAGTAAAATTTTTGCTTTGAATTTGTTGCAAAAAAAGAATCCTTTCAATCAATAAATTTCTTTTAAAAACTAATGATCGGCATCATAATTATAACACATTAAGTGGTAATTAAAAGTCAATATAAAATTTTTATATTGCATACAAAAAAAAGCGTTAGCTATTAATTTTATTATCACACGATTATTACCATCGGTTAAATTAAAAGCAGCTAATTTAATTGTTGACTGATAAGTGTTAGGTGTGGCGCTTCCTCATCTTCTGCATATTTTTGTCTTTGCTTCTTGGGAAAAAATAATTTTTTGAATAACATCCAGAGAAATAATTGTGTTGTCACCAGCAGGGAACAATTTGGGAAGAAAAAAAAACAAAAAATGAAATTCGTTGTTGGAGTGCTTTTTGGTAAGATTCATTTAAATGTTACGGTATAAATAATTTTTGTAGCACTTCTTTTTGTACAAACTGAAGCACAACAGGCAGTTTGTCCAGATGCAAATTTGTTGCATTGCACCGATACCTTTGTTAATTATGTCGGATATCCAATTACCCATAATGCTGTATGGAAAGATTATGCAACGTTTATAAATTTTACTGATAATCTTTTTACACAAAATATTGGCGATCCAACTGGTTTGGTAACAATTTGCAAGTAAGTTTTCTAATGTACAGAATGGCCAAAAACAATTTTGATTTTAGCGCTTTGGAACAACTTAAAGGTTGTGTTGTTCCATATGACTGCTTTTCACCTTTTGCTTTCTTGAGACGTCAATCTTCAGCTGTTGATGCTTTCATCTTTTCTGGGCTTTTCCGAGAATACGATTTCCGATGTGGTGCTGGCTTTTACAGTATGACATATTTTTACCAAAATACGTATTACAACATTCATACTCTTTTAGCCATTCTCCGTGAAAATTTCCCATGCGTTCAACGGGTTGTTGCTGGTCACAGTGGTCAATTAAGTGGTTGTTTAACAACATATATCACTAATTTACAACATGATATGCAAAATGCTTGCACGTAAGAATATTTACAAGTGATCCGCAGTTATACGAATAATTTTAGACATGTTGGAAATTATATGACTTGCGTCTCAGCAATCTTTAATCAATCTGCTTGTGGATTTGCTGGATCAACTGATCATTGGTGGGCTTGTGAAAGTGCCTATCAATTAACTCAGTCAGGTTTTCCCAATTGCAAAGTTTCGTGTGCAAGTAAGAATAAAAATTATTGAAATGCACTGCAATTTTTCAATTTTATAGATGGTGGCCCAGCTGGTTTAAGAGAATTTATGGCAGAAAACACAAAAGTTGAAAATGGCAAATTTTGGCTCAAGCTTCCTTCAATCTTCAAAAATATCAATGGAAAATGGAAGCTCTCTGAAAACGATTGGGTAACTGGTTAATTGATATAAATAAATAAAATCCAATTTATTTTTGTTTCATTTTTTAATTAACTGAATTTTTAAAATAGAAAAGTTTCAATAAATAATTTTCTTTTACAATCACTTTTTTAAAAAGTGTGTTGAACATGTTCCGTTTTCATTTTCTAATTATTGTTCGCCGCAGGTGAGCATTTTTCAAGATTGGCTTTGAAAAAAAAATATCAAACAGGATTTAACTTCTTCCTTTTTTCAGGAAGTATTTTTCTAGTTTTTTGCCCATTTTCATTCCATCTTTTTTCATTAACCCCCCGATGAATTCCATATTTTTTTTTGTTGATTCCTTTTTTGTGAGCTTAGATTTTCATTATATATTTTTTTCTGCGTAACAAAAATGTATGAAAAGTTTTGACAAACTAATTGTCTATGTATACTTTCTAATAATAAAAAAAAATACTTACGCACATTCAACTTTAACTTGACACTATGCTTTTTTAGAAGCTACGGATATTTTGAAAATTGAAAACAGAATTCTCTCTTTCCTGTTTTACTTTTTTCTTTTCTTCCAAAAATCGACGCCAGAAATCTCTCTATATACTTCGCGAGGATGCTTTTTCACGGACAGCCATTTATTTTCTTTCTGGATTTTCTTTTTTCATTGTCGTCGTCGGCGTCGAAATACGGGTTCACTTTCGATTTTTAATATAAAGTTAAAATTAACTTGTGCGTTATATTTTTTTCTAATTGGATAGAAGAGATACATCTCTTAATATTTCCAGTCCCTTTTTCCCTTTTCTTTCGATTTCTCTTTTGTTTGTCTGCCGAGATTTTAGTATAAATCTCTGTTTAACCAGAATGACAATGACCGCTAGAGGGTAGTAGTAGTAGTTCTTTTGGGAAGCCGTGATGTTTATTGTAAATCTGGTTCTTTACTGACGTCGAGAGTGAAGAAGACGCCCTTTTTGCATGCGCTTCTTCTTCCTTAACGAAACAACAAAATTATCCCTTTTTCTTGGAGTATTGCAAGCCCTTTGCGGCAAAAAGAATGCGCAGTCATCGTAATGTGTTCAGAAATGTTACTACGTTTCAGAGTTCAAACCGCATTCATAATTTTTTGTTTTTATATTTCAACAGGTAATTAAATTAAAAGTACTAATTAGTTTTTAATTATCTAAAAATCATTCATTTCAGTATCAGGATGTATGCCTGGTTATGAAGGTGAAAGAGAAAAGCTTCGCCAGTATCTTGGCATTGAATGGGTCCCACAAGGCCTTAAAGAAATGGATGGTACTTTTTAAAAATCAAGATTTGCTTTTGAAATTAAATTAATTTTCAGCACAAAAGCATAAAGCAGTTCGACATCCAGAAGAATTGAATTGTGATTTTACTGATCCATCAAAATGTCGATGGATGAATAACAAAAATTTGGATACTTTAAATTTTCATCTTTTTGAAAAGCAAGATCACACAGTCTTTCCTGCATTACAAGTGAGACCAGGGCCTTCAAAACTTGAACCGGGTATAATTATTTTTATTTATTTATTCATTAATATTTAATTTAAAGGTGACAAATTAATATTTGTTGGAGATAGAAAGAAGAAAGATCAAAGTGCATTATTAACCAGTTGGCCAATAAGGTGTCAGAATACTACGGGAAAACTTACTTTTAAGTAAAAATTTTTTCTTTTGTCAATATTATAATTTTTAAAATTTTTATTTATAGCTTTTGGGTTTATAATGGTGCAAATGTTGAAGTTATTATTCTTGAAGAAAATATGGACACGGGTGTCCTTCAACAAAGTGGTGAAAAAATATATGTTGATTGTGGAACTGTTACAATGAATACAGAATGTACTGTAGATATTCCACCAAGGGAACTTCCATTTCGAATTGGTATTCGAGCATATGATATTAATAACCCTGAAGGAAGTTTTGTTATGGTTGATAATATTTATTATGATGCATCATTTTGTAAAGTTTCAAGTACAAAATTTTATTAAACATTTAAGTCTTTTTTGAAAAAACTGATTTTTAGTTGAATTTGGACCAAATTTTAAAACTGAAAATCTTATGACTGGTGCTGATGGAATGCCGATTGAAACTGCACATCAGTTAAATTGTAATGACTTTGATAAAACATGCCGATGGAGAAATGGTGGCCATGGCAAAAGAGTAAAACTATCAAAAATATTTTTTCCTTTTAACCAGTTATTTTTCAGATTTGGAAAAAAGCAACAACAGCCCCATCGGAGCAGTTGATGTTTAATGAAACTGGTACTTATACAGTGCCACAAGTCCCATTCGCTTTTATGTACATTGAAGAAGATTCAAAGAAGGACGATTTTATGGCACTTATTTCTGATCCAATTACCTGCCAATCAGCTTCTAGCTCAACAATATCTTTTCGGATTTGGGCAACAAAAGGTGTTCAAATGTCAATTTGTACAATGGATTTTGAAATGAAGCCTATTGAATGCCAAAAAATTTCGATGGGACGATCCCCTGCACCTTCGATTCATCATTTTGAACAAGTTGATGATTTTATGGTAAGCTTATTTAGCTTGGTGAAGGAGAATAAATTGCATTCCATTCATTTTTATAGTATGGATTCCGAGTAGATTCTGCAAATCCTGATTTTGATAATTTTGTTGCAATCGATGATATTACATATGAAGCAACAATGTGCAATGAAGCAATAAATGCACTTGATTTTGGAAAGAATTTTTATAGTACTGCAATGTTGAGTACTTTATTGAATAGACCAGTGCAGTCATCACAAGATTTAGAATGCAGTTTTTCCAAACGTGCATTAGATTGTTTTTGGGCAAATTTAGAAGGTGAAAAAGGGCAATGGGAAATTGGAGTTGGAACAATTGATAAAACAAAATTTGCATCTCTTACCAGACGTTTAACATATCCAGGTAATTAAGGTTAAATCAGTAATCAAAAAATTTGAATAACTTTAGATACTGAATTTGCTGTTGCTCGACTTAATCAACGTAATCTTAGTGCTGTTTTGGCATCAGAAACAATTCGATGCATGTCTGATAAAGCAGTTTTATCATTTCGATATTGGCATACTGGAGATGCAGTTTTATCAATTTGTATTGTTAAAAGTATATCATTTGATGTAATTGATTGTCAAAGAGTTGCTGTTAGTGATGAACATGTTTATGTTGATATTCCACAAATGGATGAAACAATTAGAATTGCATTACGAGCTGATTCTTTTGAAGGAGAAGGAATTGTTGCAATTGACGACTTAAAAGTGGAGGTAAGGAAAAAAAGAGAGAAAGAAAAAAAATAAGCAGAAAGCAAAAGACCACCCATCATGAATGCGATTTTTATAAAAAAATTTTTAAGGGAAAATTTTGTCCAACTGTTGCATTTTCGCCAAATTCTGGCTTTGGCTCTAAAAAAATTCGACGACCTGCAGAAAGGCATATTCAAGGTTCACCAGATTCAAATGTCTGCAGATTACTTTCCTGCAATTTTGATAAAGAAAATTTATGCCTTTATGAATCCAAACGGGTTGCAAATAGTTTAAGCATGTTCTCTGTGCATAATAGTATGGCACATACAATGTTATTTGAAAGAAGTCGAGTATCAATGCTAGAATCCACTCCTTTTCATTTGAATGCAGCTGCAAGGCTTCATTTTGATTATTCAATTGTGGTAAGAAAAAATACTAAAAAATTAAAAAGAAAAACTATTTTTTTGTTTTAGAAAGGATTTGCTCAAATTTTTATTTGTGAAGATAGTGTTGTCCGTGAACTTGATACTTGTTATAAAGTGACATCTTCCAAGCAAACAGAAAAAGGAGAATTTGTGCATGATTTTATTGAAATTCTTCCAAGTGATATAAAGTTGTATATTATTGTTAAATTGGAAGAAGGCTCCCGAAAAGCCAGTGTTCGAATAGATAATATCTCATTGACGGATATCGAGAATCATCCAATATGTTAAATTTATTTATTTATAACTTTAATTTATTGAATTACTGCTCAGTTTTTCTATGTTATAATTTAAATACTTTGGGTAGCTTTTTCTCTTTTTTATTTTTCCTCATTAAAAAATCATGTACAAAATAAAAAACAATACTCGTATTACAAGTAAAGGCACCAGAAATAAGTAAATGGCATAAAATTAACTATTATTACATACAATAAAATTACTTATATATAAATTGTAACAATTTTACTTTTAAAAAGTTGATTAATTAATACATTCTTGTTACCATTGATGGAGTTATAGTCATATTAAATTATTCAGAGAGCTGACATCCAAGTATCTTCTGATAAATCATGAACTTCCTGGATTCCACATTAATAAATTACATAACTCATCTTCTGGTTAAAAAAATCCAAAGCTATTTTTAACTGTCACAGAGCGATTCACATTGCTTGATCATTAAAGATCTTCCCATAATTATGATCAATGGAATCACTCCATTTAACAAAAAAATTTATTTTTTTGTCACAGAGCGATCCACATCGCCTTTCCTGCCTCAGGTTTGAACCTGCCTAAAATGATATGATTTTAGTAATTATCAAAAACTTGAAAGCAAAAAAGCTTACCGCACAGCCTGATGACGGATTTACCATCTTTCTCATTTTTCTTTAGATGTTATATCTAGACAGTCCTGCCAAGGCCATCTTTTTGAAAGTGGTGTTGACAGGACGTCGGGGGGAAATGAAGAAAGATGGTGAGCGGGGCACCTACAGAAATACCCAAAAGAGGGTGATTTTCTAGTAGGTGGAGCCCTTCCATTCAAAGGTTTTAAGCCAAATATTGCTGGTACTGTCTCATGAACAGAATCTTCTTCTGATGTCCAACATGCATACCACTGGAGCTAACATTAACAACCTCGAAGTATATGACCAGAATTACATTTACAAGCCATTTGTATATTTAATCACCTCAAATACTGTAATATGTTGAATAATTGTTTCACTGCATTTGAGCAGTTTTGAAGTTAAGAGAAATTAATCCAAATTCGCGAGGTTCAGCAGAAAAAAACCAAAATTAAATTCAGGATGTCGAAATGTTGATCATTATACTCAAGTGTGGATGCAGATATTTATTAAATCCAACATAACCATTTTAGGCTTTTATAAAGCTTTATCGCTCCAAAATAGTTCACCGTAATTTTTACATTCTTTTAACACCAATAAATATTAGTGTAACAAAGATATGAGGATAAAGCAGTAAGTAACCTTAGAAACTATGCAATTTTCATTCAATATTTCTAAATGCATAGTCGTGGCTATAGTTTTCGAAAGTGCACTTGTGTTTCGTTGGAAAAAAAAGTCTGTCCATCATTTTTATATGTTCATTTTTAAAGGGACAAAGATGAAATCAATGTGTATGTGTGTTTGCCTAATGTTACAAGAAAGAAATGTCTCATCTTTCTTTTCTAAAGAAAAACTTTCAAAGATGACACATTTGCCAACGCAAACTATTACGAAATGATTAAAGAAAAAAAATACTTTCAAATATTTTATTTTTTTTAATACAAAAAGAAATTGAACCCGTAAAATCTTATTTAAAAGAGATTATGGGCGTTGCGTTGAAATTTGTAAAGTTGTAAAATTTCGGGAATTTGGACCTGTTTTAATGAATAACGGTTTACTCGGTTCACTGGTACCGTAATCATTTGAAGCTTGAACATAGGTGACATAACGGGTATTTACTTTTAAATCATCAAGATTTATGCATAAATCAGAATTTGATCCCTGCAATTATACGAATTGTTTTTTAATGTTTTAAAAGGTCAATTATACTTTTTTAATGCTGTCAGGAGAAATTTCATGAAAATCTATTTGTTCATTAACAACTGATTCATGTGCAACCATTACCAAAGTATCTCTGGGTGTTCTTTGACTAGGAATTTGTTCACCTGATGGGACAAAAAGCCTACAAATTTTTGTCAAAAAAAGGTTTAAACGAATCAGAATATCTTACGAAACATCACCAGAAAGCATCATTTCAGGAGTTTCTTTTAGATGCACAGAATACGTTACACCGGTTTGTGAATTATCAGAAACTTTCCAACATAATTTCATTCCATTTGCACTATTTTCAAGTCGTAAACTTTTTGGACTTTCTGGGTATAATGCTTTAATTTTATAAACAATTTTAATAACCTTAATTTTTCAAAATGTTTTTACTTACAATATTGTTTACTAAAGCATTCAAAAATTTCTGGGAGGTAATACAGGCATAAACGATGTGATCGTTTCAACATCTAAAATTGCATTTCTCTGTATTTTTTTTTATTCATGAATTTTTTTTCAAATATTTCTTACTCTAAAATCATTTGAACAAAAATCAAAACAAAATGAAGGAACAGATCGTTGACGACAGCATGGAATGTAATTACGATGGCCGCCATCAGTAGCGCAATAAAGAAAATTTTTGTAATCGTCGGTTTTGCAACTATAAAAAATTGAAAAAAATAAAATTAATTAAAAAAATACAAGTTTTGAAAAGAATGATGATTCACCTTGTGGGGTCAAAAAAATCCAAGTGCATGTCTCGAGGTTTACACATTGCTCGACAAAGGGGTGAAATGCCTTTTTCAATGCAGCATTCTGTATGGTCATAAGTAATATTTTCATGAAATCCTGCTTTAAGACCACTTTCTAAAAGATGGTGAAAGTGTTTTAGGCATTATGAATGAGGGACAAACAAACCCAAAACATCTAATTGAAAATCCAATTGTTGTGGGAAGCCAACAAGTTGACAACGATATTTTCCAGCATCTTCAAGTGTAAGATTTTTAATTAAAAAGGTGTAATCCTCAGTCACACATGTATCTGAAAAAACACAAAAAATGGGTAAAAATTTAAAAGATTCTTTTAAAAAACCTCTTGTTTGATATTCAGGATTTTGAGTTCTTTGTAAAACAATATTTGAAGGTTCAAAGCCGGAAGTCGCAACTAAAAATTATTAAATTAGATTAAATATGCAAGTTTGTAAAAATTAATTACCAAATTCAGTTCCATTAAAAATGATAACATCATCTTTATACCAAGCAATCTAAAAATAATTTTTAATTGAATCTTTTAAATCCTCAATTGTATGGTACTTACAGATGCAGGATCCCAACTGCATCGATAAATAGAACATTGAAATCTTGCAGTGAAGCCAGCAATTAAAGACATATAATTTTGATTTGTTGACGTCAACTGTACATCATTTACAGCAAAAATGCCAAAAATAAAATAAATGAAAATAAATATTACTGAATAAAATAGCGTCATTGTTTATTTTAAAATAAAAACTGAAAAAAAAAAGAGTTTAAAGTAACCCCATTCCTTTTTTTATTCAATTGCAATAATCGTTTGATGCTTACCTATCTATTATTGTCCTTCTTAACCTTCTTTTTTTTCGGTCGTCTCAGTTGTTCGAACTTTGTACGTGTAAATCACACAGAGTGGACTGTCCGCTAAACGTTCGCAGAAAAAAAAAGTTAAATGATTCTTTGAGGGCAACAGTTTTTGGAGAAATATAGAAAAAGATGTTTAACCAGAAGCAAAAAAATTGTATTTTTTGATCAATAAACAAGGCGCCGGCACTTCTGAATTTCAGCTCTAACCGCCCTAAAGGCACGAGGCCATGTTTGTCCGTGTTTTACTAACAAAAAAAACTTTAATCAACGACGTTTCCGTCTTCAATCATTATTTCCGTCGCGCGACCGTGATTCTTTGCCATTTACCCCTTCTCATAGATTCTCTTTCTTCTTCTTTTTCTCTTTATTCTGCAAATTTTAAGGCCATTGTTTTTTTAATTCATTGTTTTTTCTGCTTTACAGCAGTCTTTTTTAGTGCAATATTTAGTTCAATCAGTTAAAAAAAGCAATTTATTTTTAAATATCCAATTAAATTAATTTGTAAAAGAGATAAATAAAACTTTTTTTTAGAAATCTTTTTTTATTAATTTTCTTAAATTTTATTGGTAATAAAAAAGGTTAATTTGCAGACAAAAAATTAAAAGGACAAAATTATAGCAACATAAAAAACATCTACTTTGATCTTTGGGGCCTCAAAATTTATTTTAAAATTAAACGTTTGGTACTTTTGAAAGAAAAAAGGCAAGGAAGTAAAAGTTAAAATATCTGAATTTCGTTGCAAATTTTATTAGAAAAAAGTGATAAAATAGTTTGTAAAAAAAGCTGAAAATGTGATTAATTCATTTTTAAAAATGACAATGTTAATGAACGAAAAAAAGCTTTAATTTTAATTAGAAAATCTCATTTTTTAGAAATTTACAGTGTCATTTTTAAAAGTTGGTTTACAATACAAAAAGAAATCTCTTAAATAATTATAACTTTTGGCAAGATTTAAATAAAACCCGAATAAAATAAATTTAGGAAATAAAAAAAATATTTAAAAAATTATCGTGCTTCCTTAATAACAAAAAAGGTTGAAGGATCCGGTAATTTGCTTTTAAGTTGTTGCAAGCAAGTTCCGAGTGATACATCATCTAATTGTAAGGCAGTTGAAGCACCGAATCTCTGATCTTCAAAATGAATTTGCGCAGTTTCAGGTTCAATTCCACATGTGGTTGGAATTTCCACTCCATCACTGTAACTTAAATTTTCAATTTCTTTCTTTAAACCAGGCCAGATAACATCCATTATCATGCCTAAAAAATTACTTGTTTTAAAAATTTCTTTCAAAAGCAATCAATTTACCTTTGACAAGATCTTGAACGAAGAAATTCCAAGATGAAGGGAATGCACCGCGTTCCATTTTTATTTGAGTATCTAACAGGTCAACTTGAGTTTTAAAAATACCATTTTCAATTGTCGGTGCCAATTGAATATTTAAGGTTAAATAAAATGAGACAAAAACTGAAGTAACATTTCTAACAGGATTAACAACTTTAAGAAAGATACGGTCACTTCTATAAATAAATTTGACGGTTAAAATTTTTGAAAAATATATTTTATAAACAAACTTTTCTAAGACAATACTTTCATTGACGGCAGCAATATGTGGGGAACCATTCGCAGAAACTTTAAGCAAAAAGTAACAATTTGTGCAAAGAGTTGACAAAAATTCCCTTGTTGCGGATGGTAATTTTGGGCTTTCAACTGGAATTTCTTCCACCATCCACTCAAAATCCCATCGAAATTGTTGAAACATATCATTTAAAACTTGATCATCAACCCACATGGTTATCCTTTCAGAGGATATTTCAAGATTGGCACCACTTAAAAGAGGAGCATCACGTAAAGTTGGTTGCTGCTCTTTTAATGGTAATTCAGTGGTCGTCCAAACTTGTACTGCCTCGACATTATTTTCTTCAACCAATATTTCATTTGTTGATGTAACAGGAATACTACCTAAAGGAGTTGAAGTTGTTTGAGTTGTTGGATCAAGGACTGTAATAGCTTCTTCGGTGGTTCCAATTCCAATCAAATGTTGATTATTGTTCCAATCGACTGCAACACGAAGTGATAACTGCTCATCACGGGCTTGTGAAGTTGCCAATTGTGCAATAAGGGTTGAATTCGGCCATGCAAGATACTGCTGGAACTTCTCTGGCACGACTTGGCTGAGCCCGATTTCCCTACAAGAGGGCCAGCGTACTGTTGAGAAATGTTGCGAGTTCGGCGCATTCCGCAGAACTCGTTTCCAAATCCCCAGGCCAAATTGATTTTGTAATTGTAATAAAAACCCACAAGCCAAATCGATTCTCAAAAACTGAGAGGGAATCAGCTATCGAACCGCAAAGTGATTCCTCGATCATTGATTGTGGAAGGAGATGATGAAGAGGGGCTATGAAAAGATTGAACAAAATTGCACGATCGAGTGAAACATCAAGCCTTGTTGTTTCAAGGATACATTCATGAAGTTTCACATCAAAATCGCGTACATCAAGTTTGAGAGTTGCACGGGGAATCTAGAAATATTTTCATTTTGGACCTAAAGGAAAGTAAGTAAAAAGAACAAAAGTTCTCCATTCAAGATGACATCATAAGGCAGGAAGCAAAAATTTTTCTGAAGAAAAGCAAGTATTGAAAACAGCAGCGAGCAAAAAAACTGTTAGATAAAACTTGTGATTAACAATTATTGACATATAAAAAATGGCACCACATTCACAAAGGACAAATGTTACCGACCTCTGCATGAAGATGCGCAGTATCTTCACCAAAAAGAAATGGTAATGGTAATAAATTTATGTCAGATGTAGATTTCAGAATAACATCATACAGTGATAATTCAACCATATCATTATCAAAATTTACAGTAAAATTCTTTAATGAAAGTTTCGTTTTTGATGAAACATGTGCAATTTTATTGAAATATGGCGTAACACCAGTTTGTAAATTAAGTTTAAGTTGACGAGGCTGCCTTAAAGCATAGTTCAAACAATGGGTTGCAAGCTTTCCAGCAGCCCTTGATCCCAAATTAACTCCTAAATCTGCCGAACCATCCACGAAATAAAAGATGGCATTAATGGTTGCCAAGAAAATAAAGAAATTCAAAAACATTTGAACCATGATTTTTGATTGAAAGAATATTAATAAGTAAATTAAAGTTAAACTATGCAATTGGTTCCAAATGACTCATTTCGCTTTCAATAAAGGTGATAGAATACACAAAAAGCGACGACAATGATCAGACGCGCGTACCGCATAAAGAAATTACAGAGCGTCAGACGACAAGCAATCGCAGATGGAATGAGCACACGAACCCTCTTCTTTCGTCTTTTGCAAAAACAGAAAAAGAAGGCGAAAGTTGTACGGCTACCCCCCGGCAAAAGTGATGGAGGGAAAAAAGGAAGGGAATCAACATTCACTGAGCTGGTTAACGATGCGGCAACGGTCGGTCTCAAGAAAGAAAAACCAGAAACATTCGCGCAACATGTCGCACAAATGCGCACACGTTTATATTTTATTTTTTAAAAGGATGAACGAGTTCATGCCATTTCATCTCTTCTTTTTTTACGGCGGCAACCATCACCTTTTCTATATTTTCTTACAAAAACGGTCACCAATAGGAATTAGTTGCGCAGTGTTACGTATGTTCTACAAGTGTGTCAAAAGGGTCTTCTTCTTTTTTCTAAAAGAATCAGAGAAATTGCTTTCAAGGCCAATGTCAACCTTTTTAAATGTAAGCGATTTGCACAAAGATAATAACAGTGTGAACAAATAAATATTTATTTAATCAACTTTCTGATATCATTTATTTTATAAAAGCTTACACCAATCAATTTTTTTATTACTCAAAAAATGCTTTTTGTACTTTAAACTTGTCGTTTTTGTGATTGATACTAAACTCAAATTGAGATGACTATTTTTAATTCATTTTTGACAGAACAAAGTTTAGTGAGAATCGCTTGTCTATTTATTGGCTCGGAACAAGGTTGAGGCCAAAAAGTTTTAGGCTCCAATATTTGCAAAAGGTAAATGTTTCAATGAAATAATGAATCAATGCTAATAAACTCTTTATTCAAAAAATTACAAAGAAATGCACAATAAAATACTAAAATACATCAATGGGAAAGTCAAATTTAGAAAAACACGTATATTTTTTTTAGAAAAAAGCTGATTTAAAATGTAAAATCTTTAATAGCTTTACATCATAATAAACTAGCTTTCTTACAAATGCTAATCATATCTACTACAAAGAAATTCATTCTTCTTTTGGTGGTTTAAGTGGTTGATTATGGAAAGAGAATGAAGCAAGTCCTAAAAATTTTAAATGGATTACTGTATCAAAAAAAGGGGGGAAACAAAGCATACGTGAAGCACTAATCATTTGGCTTAATTTGCGCCCTTCAATGCTAAGAGTACGCATAGATCGAACTTGTGCAGCTGGAGTTGAATAATAAGTGGATAAAACAAGTTTAGGTAATAAGAAGCTAATGTTGTAATCGGGTAACGGGGAAGAGAAACCATACATTGGAGTAGTGGCTTCCCAAGCCTTTGTATCAGGATCTGCCATAGCATCTTGGATCTTTTTAATACATTTTTTGATATCTTCAATGAATTCTTGAATAACATTGTCTTTTGTTTGATTCAAAGTAATGCAAACCCGTAAACTGTAATAATTCATATTATTCTTTTGTTTGAAAAAATGTTAATCTTACGCTTCAGGATATTGTAAAAGACCAAGATTCCAACCGAGTTCATTTAATTCATCACCAAGCCAATGTGGAGGAATTTTTGAGTGAGAGGTAGTTGTAAAGGCAATGATTGATGTTGAAGGTTCTCCCAAAATTTGAAGAACTCCATCAAATTCTTTTCTAATGCATTGTGCAAGAAATTGGGTAGCATCAAGAACAAGTTGAGTTTTTTCAACATATCCATGACGTCCATGATAAAGCAAAGTGGACCAAGTAAGGGCAATTAATGCACCAGATCGATTATCCGTAAGTGTTGGAGAAACATAAACGCCTCCAGGCCAATCAGTTTCAGATGAACATTGGAATTCCAAAAGTTCTGGATCACGGTAAACAACAACCGATGATCCATTTGGGCAATAAGCATACTGTAATTGGTTGAAAAAATTACTGAGAGTGGGAAAAAGGAAATTACTTTATCAAGATCGACAGTAAGGGATGTAACACCAGAAACCCGAAAATCAAATGGCAATGCAGGAAAATCACATTGTTCCATGAAAGGAAGAAGGAAACCACCGTAACTGGCATCTACATGAAGAGGAACGCCATAATGAACAGCGAGCTTAAAATTTTTTTTTATAACAAAATCTCTAATATATTTTTTAAAACCTGGGAAATTTCTTCAATGGGATCCATCGTTCCTGTAACAGGAGATGGAGTGGAAACTACAATCAAACAAGTTTCACGATTAATTGCACGTTTAATAGCTCCAATATCAGCTTCATAAACACGGGTAAGGGGTAATTTGACAACTCTGATGCCTAATGTTTTACCAGCTTCCCAATAGCCAATGTTTGCATTTTCAGCAACAATAATTTCAGGTTTACGGATGCCAGCTTTAAATGCGCGATTACGGTAGGCTGAAAAGGGAGGTGTAATTTTTTAAGAAAATCGTCAATATTTACCATTGCAAACAAGCAAAATGGATTCAGAATCACTTGTAGTAAAAGTTCCACACGATTTTGGTCCACCATGATAAAGACTACACATCATACGAACAATTTCAGCTTCCATTTTACGGATGGCTGGGAAAATGTCAGGGAAAGCGGCATTTGAAAAACAAAACAAAGGAAAGACCTAAAAGGATATTAGCAAAAAATGCTAATAAAAAATCATATAATCAACCTCTTTCAATAAATTCATCAAATTGTCATCAGTATCCGCAAAAGATGAACCACTCATACGTCCTCGTTCAAACAACAAATCACTCATTGCTCGATAATCTGCTGCTTCCCCAATAATATCCGATGGCAATAATCCACGATCAGGCAAAAATTTATAAAATTCTTTGCGCTGATCAAATTTAAGCATCTTTTCATCAAGCTTTTTCAACAAGGTATCCTTGTTTTCATCATACTTTTTACGAACAAAGGGAAGAACATTTAACAATAAATCATTAACAGCTTTGTTGAAAGTAAAACCTTCTTCGTATTTAAAGATTTTACGCATCCATTGAATAAAAAGGGTCCAACTAATTGTATAAAGTACAATTTGCCATGGCTCAAGGTGATCAAAATTATGATTAAAATAGATGCGCCATTTGTCCACGGTATGAACAACGACACGGTAAGGTGACCCGTCAATGTCCATCTGAAAGGGTATACTGTACTATTCCTTTTCTAAAGTCAAAGGAAATAAAAGGAAGGAAAAAATAATAAAGAGTCCGCGACTCGTCATAAAAGACATCAAAGATCACGAGAAATATTAATATTTAAAAAACATTCATAAATACAAAATCAAAAGTGGCAAAATAACAACAAAAAAATGAGAAAAAACCAAAAATGAAAAGTGAGATTCAAGCTGTATTTCGACGCATTTCTGTAAAAATATCTTTGTATTGTTGAAGGGTATCAATTGCGGCATAAAGAGTTCGTCGTTGTTTAACGTATTTTGGATAACGTTTTTCTCCATCATTTAATAAATCATTTGTAAATTGAACCAACAAACCAAGGCAAGCAGTAATATACGCAGTTGGACGGAATTCAATTTCAATAATAGTTCCCTAAACATGAATATTACATAATATTTAAAAATTAATAAAAATTACTTTAGTAGTAGAATTAGCCATTGATGCAACACCAACTCTAATTGTAAAATCCCGATATGTGTATTCCATTCCATTACATTCAAAAGATCCAGCATGTTCAGGTGTAAGGCCAGCTTTCAATTTGGGTAAAATAAGATCAATGCCACGATCAGCAATACATCTGACTTGTTTACCATCAGCAGAAGTTGTTCCCAATAAAAAGGAAGATAACGGAAAATTTGAGTGATGAAGTAATCCCAAAGGACTAATACCAGGTAAATTATTAGTTGGCTTATAATTCAAATAATCAACATGAAAAGGTCGATGCGGAACTGCTCCTAATTTGGTTACCTTCTCTTTCATTGACTTCACTGATTCTTTAACTTCCAAAACCCTAAAATTTATTAATTACAACGATTTACAAATTCGAAAAAAAAGTTTAACTCACCAAGCTACGCCAGCCATCTATCTATGTTCTAATGGTTGACTTCTTTGAAATAAGATAGCTTTTTCAACTTGATGCTGAGCAAGTTCCAACAATAAATCAGGAACAACCGTAACTCTTTTACAAACAATTTTACCTTCTTCACGAGAAAGCAAAAAATATGCACAATCACCAATAGCGATAGTACTTATTTGTTCCGGATCTAATTCAAAGCTAAGTGCAGCAGCCCAGTCTTTAATGAAAAAGGGAGAAAGTTGGATAACTTTTGCACAAATTAATGAATAACCTTCTGTACGATATTTAAATGTTTGACAACTATCACGAGAGAATCGCATAACAGCTGCAGCGCATTTTTTTGAAATACAGATGAAAAAATGAAGAAGAAAATTGTATCCGGCTTTTTTCAAAGTAAATAAGACAACAAAGCTCTTTCGTGCCAAGAAAGAAGCTTATTTATGTCTGTCGACAAATACGAAATTAAAAAACAACAACATTTCTCTCATTTTGTGGTTTATGGTTCAATAATCAATTTTCTTTCGGGACAGACAAAATCGAATTAAAATATTTTTCAATAGAAAAGAATTTTAAAGTCACAAGCTTTTGATCAAAAATGAATAGGTTCTTTTTTTAAAACATGTTTAGCATAAGATTTTTGTTGTCTTGACAGACAAAAAAGATGTTAAATTTTATTAGCCGTTTGTTCATTCACAACAGTAAAATTTTATTTCACAAATATAACAAATATATTAATGCTGACAATTACAAAATACAGAAACAAAAAAAACAAGAGATGATGTTTAATGCCCGCATCACCGAGATTATGAAAGCGCACTTTTTGACGATTACATGATAAATTAATAATACACGCATTATGAAAGAAAATCTTGCAGCAATGTACGACGTTTACATTCGGCTACATGCATCTGCTTTTCAAGATCTGCACGATCAGTCGATTCTGCTCTTTCAACCTTCCATGAAAGTTCTTCAATTTCTTTTTCCAACTGAGCTTGTTGATATTCAAACTAAAATATCAAAAAATACAGTAATCTAAACATCGTAAAATCAAAACTTACAAGTTCTTTTCTTTGTCCACTTTCAAGATAGTATGCGAAAGGATAAGTATATTGTAAAGTATATCTGCATTTGGTTAGTAAACTAGCTGCATCATGAAGATATTGCCAATCAATCCATGTTCCTTCATGCTCTTCAACTTTTTGTTCAATTTTAGCAATAATTTTAGCCCTTAATTCTTCTTCCAATTTAAGTGATTTGCTATGATTATCAAAACGTTCAAAATAATGAAGATATTTTTCGAGATCATGACGAGCTTTTTTATACTTTGCTTCAACAGCAACGGCAGGATTTTCTTTGTAACGAGAGCATTCATAATATTCACTACCATGAGATTTCCAATCTAAAAGCAACCAATATAAAAATTGCTATTAAATCATTGGCAAATTTACCTTTGAAGCACATCCAACAGAAATGATAATCACATCTTGAACATTGCATATGATTACAACCACCATTCTTTTCTATACAAGCGGAACATTTAGGACAATCTTTTGTATGTGCACTAAAAGAATATTATTATTAGATATCGTCTATCAAAACTGTATTGTAAAATATTACCGAATATAATTAGCTGTTTCACTGTCATCACCACATTTCTTTCTCCATTGAGCCATTATTTCACAAGAAGATGGAGCATGATAATCAAAACCACATTGAACACTGAAACATAAGAATAAGTTCTTCAGTTACATGAAAGGTAAACGAACCAAAAACTTGTTTTACAGAAATCACAGGTAACCCGATGAGACTTTTTAGATTCACAATAAATAATACCTTGACAATCTGTTCCAGGACAGTAACGATAATTGGGATGAGCTAGAATAGAATCTCGTGACAGTCTATCCAAGTATTGCTTTAATTCATCAGGATATTCATGTAAGAATTCAGTGACAAAGCCACTAAGACATTGAATTTCACATTTGGATTCCATACATTCAATTTTAGAAGATATTCCTAAATAGTTATACGTTATAAGCATTTCATAAAAGATAAAATTACCTTTTTGAAGAACATTTAAAAAGTAATGAGTCCAACACGGAGAACAGAATTCATGGCCACAAGATAAACAACGCATTCCATCATATTCGCAATAACAAATTCGGCATAAACCAGGTGAACTTTTTCTTGGTGATGATCTTTGCTGTGATCTTGAAAATGGTAAAGAAACTTTAAATTTCTTACGAGGTAATAAAGGAGGTATAGCATCTGCACGAATTTTACATTGAACAAAAAAGTTAGTACCATGATTTTGCAATTCATCAAAAATCTTTTTTTCATCAAAATTAAATTTTTGTGCCAGAAAGATTGCTTCATCTTCTTCAATTTTACAGCGCTGAGCTAACTTAGCGATTTCTTCTTTGAGTAGACGAACAACTTCATCATGTTTATAACATTTATAAACTACAAATTCTGGATCAGCAATTACAAGTTTTGTTGTTTCACAATTTTCTTCAGCTTCATATTCATAATCATAATCACCTTCTGAAGAAATATCTGATGAAGGATGATCGTCATCCATAATTTTTTTTGTTAAGCTCCTGTAAAAATTAAAATTAAAAGTGTCGTTAATAAATTGGAAAAATGATGACAAAGAATGTTTGATATATTTAAAATATAAGCAAAATTAATCAACAGCAAAGAGAAAAAAGTTTAATAAATGTTGAAAAAAGAGAACAAAAAAGTTATAAACGAATGTTCTCGCACTCTTTTTTCTTCTTCTCTCTCACACACTCGATCCTTCATCCTGAAAATGAACGATAATTGGCAAAAAGCGCGGAAAATTTTTTTGATGTTAAACTTAACGGAAAAATTGTCTGTCTTCAAATTAGTGAACGGCAATCCGCTCCGCGCGATTTTTAAAAATTTGCCATAACTTTTTTTGTAGGTTAGGTTATCTTCTCTAACTTTCCATACTTATTGCTCTATCCATTATAGATAAGATAAACCAAAAAATATTGTTTTATCATCTCTCTTTCAGAAGTTATGCCCTTCAATCCGCGGATTCAATCCGCGGGCTCGGCGGAGCGGATTGGCGGATTGGAGGTCATAACTTTTGAATGAGATTTTATATGACAATATTCATGTTTCCATATTATCTAGTGTGGTTAGAGCAACAGTTTTTGGCAAAAAAACTAAATCGGAAAAGCATTTTTTGCTTTAATTTTTGCCAATCCGTGGTTTGTTCGCGCCGTTCACTACTTCAAATGCTTTTTTCAAATGCTTTTTTCTTTTTTGAGTTTACTTTTTTAAAATGTGTCAACGCTTTGATACCACTAACAACCAGCAGGTTTAAGTCGTCTGTAGTTTCTGAAAAAAAAGGAAAATAAAAAGCATGGTGTCAAAGTAATCATTTCAAAATTATTACTTTTGAAAAAATGTAATTTTTTGTTGTTCTTCTTTCTCTTTTGGAACATGATTTTTTTCATCCCTATTAAGGCATTAAATTTGACATTAAACTGCAATTGTTTTTTCCTTTAAATTTGAAAAAAAAATTATAAAGGTCGAAGAACGTACATAAACTTTATGTTATTAAATGAATAATAGAAAATTTTGCTACAAATGACGACGAGAAAAATTATGATCAATCAATATATGTTGATGCCCTTGGGTATGCACAAAAGAAATTTGCGCAGATAAAAAAAGCAATCAAAAATCAGTCAATGACAAAAAGTTTTTAGTGAAGGTGGTAGTAGGGTAATTTTTGTCTACTTTTTTGTTGCTGTTCAAGATGAGCAAAGAACGATCTGTTCGATTTTCAACCAAAAAGCCTATTGAACATGAATCGTTTGATTACGGGGATGATGGAAATACAGATTTTGAAAAAATTATGCGAATGCCCCCTCCAGCAATGATTGAAGATAAAAAGTTTGATCAATTAGATATGTGTACTGCTGCAAGTTTAGGATGGGAATTTGTTGAGGTTTGATCAATCATATATTTAGAGAGCGATAATTTTTGAATTTCTATAGAAAATTGCATCAACAAGTGCCGAATATTCTGTTAAAAAGAACGTTGCAGAATGGTCACCTTTGATGTATGCCGCTTATTTAGGTCATGTACAAGTTTGTGAATTTTTGTGTTCAAATGGTGCATTGTTGGAAGATAAAAATGAATTGGGACAAACTGCTTTAATGCTTGCAGCATCTTGCGGTTCAAAAGATATGGTAAAACACGAAATGTTTAATTAAATTTTTTATAAAAATAATTTTTAAAAAATAGGTTGTATTTTTGGTAAATCGAGGAGCAAAAGTTAATTGTCAAGATAAATCTGGTCGAAGCTCATTACATTATGCAACACAATATAATCAATCAACAATTACTGAAGTATTAGCAAAAGCAGGAGGTGACCCAAATCTTCCAGATAAAAATGGAATGACACCAATGTTAAATGCCTGCAAAGTTGGAAATGATGCTACAGTATCCTTGCTTTTTGAATACGTAAATAAAATAAAATTTATTTTTCAAACATAAACAAATATTTTATTCCAGAAAGGTGATCCAAATAGAACAAATTATGCCGGAGAAAACGGGGAAGCTCTTGCAGCCGATCAACCAAATGTTTTAAAAGCGCTTCAAAGTGTAAGGCTTACCAATTAATTAATTTTTTTTAACATAATTTCAATTTAGCGACTGACAATAAATGATGTTTTACGGCAACTTGGTCTTGAAAAATATATTCCAATTTTTGAAAAGAGTGATATAACTTTAAATGTCTTTTTGAATCTTAAAGAAAAAGATTTAACAGAATTAGGAATTACATTATTTGGTCCAAAAAAGAAATTGTTGAATGTCATTCAGCAGTATAAAGAAAATGGTATAATTGCAACTGAACAAGATGTTGTAATTTCTCAGCCGCAATTAGAAATTCCACCAAGAAGTAGAGAAAACTCATATAATAACCTTAAAAATTTCAGCAATCAAAATGAGGTACGGTATCTTTTGTGTAAAAATCTGTTTTCTGACTTTGGATATTTTTAGAATGGCAAAGTTACAACAACGATTACAACAGCAGATTTACAAAATCAGCTTACGATAAATGCTGATGTTCATGCATTGCTTTTTAAATTAATTGAAAATAAGCAGGTTGATGATCATACAGTTTTGCAATGCAAAAATTTAATTCAACGTATTTGTGCGGCAAATGACCGTTTGAATAACCTCTAAATTCTTACTGTAGCCTATTACAAAACTTTTTTAACATTAAATGAATAAATCAGTAGTCTTAACAATTATTTGTATACAAAATTCAAATTTTTGAAAGATGTAGAAGCAAAATTTATCCAAACAAGTTTCCAAATAAAAGTTTTTATTTCACAAATTTGCTACGTATAAATAAATTAGCGCATTTCAAAAAGCACAAGAAAGATTTAAGTACCAGGATTACGAGCTTTATGCATAAATTCTTCAATTTCTTCAACAGTACGAGGTAATGCTTTGCTCATATTTTCATTTCCTTTTTCCCAAATAACAACATCATCTTCAATACGAACACCACCAATACCACGATATGCTTTAAGTGCTTCAACATTGATGAAACCTTTTAAGTTTTCATCTTCTAAAGCACGATCCAAGAGCTAAAAACACCAAAAATAATTAAAAGTGAAGAAAAAAATAAGCTTACTGTATCAATAAAGTAACATCCAGGTTCAATTGTAATGCACATACGTTCTTTAAGTGTACGAGTTGTTCGAAGACTTTTAAGACCAGGAAATTGTGATCGAGGAATTGCATCTCCAAGATATCCACCAACATCATGAACATCAAGACCAATAAAGTGACCTAATCCATGAGGCATAAAAACAGCTCCAAGACGCTTTTCAACCATATCTTCGACATTTCCTGTTAATAAACCATCATTTTTTAAATGAGTAAGAATAACACGTTCAGCGAGAATATGCATATCTGTCCATCGAATACCAGGTTTTGCTGCTCTGAAGACTGCATCAGTAGCAGCAAGAACAGCATTATAAACAATTTTTTGTTTATCAGAAAATTTTCCATTGCATGGAAAAGAACATGTAACATCAGAAGCATAGCAATTATACTCTGGACCCATATCAAATAGACACATATCACCATCTTTAATTAATTTTGCATTTGGGGCATTGGCATGACCGTAATGAAGAATAGCACCATTTTCTCCTCTAAAAATTGAAAAATAGAATAATATTTAAAATTGAAAAACATACGTTGCAGCAATACAAGTATAAGCTAAATGACGACAACCACCTGTATAATATGAGATATGACGAAAGAGGCTTTCCATTTGGTATTCATACATTTCAGGTTCAATTTTTCGCATAACTTCCTTATGAGCATCTGTAGCAATTTTTGTTGCATAACGCAAAACTTCAAGTTCAGCATCAGTTTTGATAACACGAAGTTCAGCAAATTCAGGATAGAGAAGTTTAGTATCTGTTTTTAATCTAAAACAGCAAATTGAGATTTAAAAAATATTAAAATTTAAATAGGGACTGGCAGGTCAAAAATAAAAGTTGGAAAAAAAATATTTTATTGTTCGTTCTAAGTACTTTCAAACCTGAATAAACCGAAAATAAGATTAAAAAAATTTTTAAAAATAGTTAAAATGCCGAAAATAACGATTTAAAATTAAAAAAAATAAAAATTCTTCGTCGAAAAAAAAGAAAAAGGAACACTTTTTTGTCGTGAAAACTTTCGTGGTGCGTTCATTTTTGTCGAGAGAAAAATGTTTTTGCACTTTTTTGCAACTTTTTTTAACACTTTTTTATACAAATCTAGCTCTGCGATTAATGCCATAATTTTTCCCATGATTTCCCATGATTGAATTTTTAAGCTAAAATGCAGTTTTTCAAGGGCTATCGAATGGTATAAGTCGCTAAGCTTAGATCGGCTTAGATGATGGTCAAAAAATTAAAAAACATCTAAAAATGCAAATTTTGGGTATTTTTCTCAGAAAAAACTTTTTCAAAAGTGGCATATTCGGAATCAGCGTAAAAAAATACGTCTGGTAGGATAAATAGTTAATTTGTAAAAAAAAGTATGCGCAAATTCAATTTTTTGTTACGGTAACGAAGAAAAAAAAGGAAAAAGAAAAGGAAAAAGTGTTCCCTGCCAGTCTCTAAATTTAAACATACTTTTCAATACCAGGAAAAGTAGGAGGTTCCAACCAATTGCCAGAGTCTTCATTGTAAGCCCGCTAAAAATGTAGATAGTATACGGTAGTCCAAAGAAATAATTACAAACCAAGAGTAATACAGATTCAGCTCCAAGCTTTTGAATACTTTCTGTAATGGCATTTCCGGTATGAAAATGAACTTCATCAACTTCGTACTTCTTCTTAAACCAGCTTTCAGGTTCAATCCTACAATATTCAGAACATATAAAAAAATTCATAGTTTGCAAATTCCTTACTTTCCTAACCAAATAGCATAATCAGGAGAAAGTTTAGGAGGAAATAAAATAGATTTTCCAGTATCAACTTCAATGGCGCCGAAGCAATCACTTTCATGTACACCAAAAGCCCAGAAAAAATATGATTCTTGACGAAATGGTAAATCTTCTGCGTCAGTATTGTACCGATTCTTTTCAATACCACCTTGGAGAAGAATAACACTATGAGCTGGTGCTTTTCCACGCAAAGCTGCAGCTAAACGTTTTCGATTTTCAGCAAAAAGTTTTGCAGAAATATGCAAAGTATGACGACCACGATTAAACGACATATTTCCTGATCCTAGAAAAAAAAGAATTAAAATCAATTATATTTATTGAAACGAAGCATAAATGAAAAGTTTGACAAAGCAAAAAACTGTTATCTAAAAAAAACACCAAACAAAGGAAAGGAAAGAAAGGAAATGTCACCCCACTAATGCGGTTCTCAATCACTATCGTTTTTTACCCCAGAGAAATCTCTGATCAGCATCCTTTAATCGTGGCGAGGGAAAATCAATCTGACTCTGCCTTTTTAGCATTGTCAACTTCTAAATCTTTTTTTTTTTACAAAACCGTTTAGTCAAGTATGAATAAGTTACAAACGAAAAGAATGAACAATATTTTCAAATGCACTGTTTTAAAGAAAGCTTTTAAATAATTCGCTTTGGAGAATGGTTACAAAAAAGGTAAAGACAGCGCGCCAGTCATCTAAAATGATGCAATATTGCAAAATCAAGAATGATATTGGCAGCACAATTTTTCCCCGTTGGTAGGAGGAGTTATAACTTTATTTACACTTCAAATTATGGTTCAACAACTCATGTTAAATAAAACCTTAATAATTTCTAAAATTTAAATTTGCAGAAGTATAATATAAAATTAAAAATAAATATTATTATTAAGAAAAAAATTCTTTAAAAAATTGCAAGTCAGAGGAAAATAATTTGAATTTGGCGCATTTGGTACGGGGAAGCTATGAAATACGTATGATTTTCCTGTTATAGCGAAACAACTGATCAGAGATTTTTGGAAAATTTTAAAGAAAATGATTAAAAAGTGACGTACAGTATTATAATGTCTGGCAATCAAATCACACAAACAAATATTAGTAGCAAATGTTAAATGCATCATCAAACACAAAAGCATTTACATAATATAATTTATTTAACTTTGATACAATAAATTTGAGCTATACATGAAAAAATAATAATAACAATAGTATTAGTTATAAAAACTAATCAGATTCTGAACTGGAAAACATGCTTTTTCTCACAACTTTATTTGGGATTGGTTTTTGGGCTTCAGGTGGTTTAGGTACAACTTTTTTTGTTGTCACTGGTTTAGAATTAGATTTTGAAAAGAAATCATCATCTTCATCACTGTCATCAAACAAATTCTTTGCTTTTCCAACTTTTGGTTCACTTTTGGCATTAGACGAAACCATTAATGATGCAACTGAATTTTGGACGTTCATGGAATTATTAGCCTAAATTTAAAAAAAAAGTTAATTATTATTAATACATATAAAAATAACTTATAATTCTTACGTGATTAACAGTTTGTCCTCTTTTTGGAGCAACAGGTTTCGATGTCGATGAAGAAGGAATATTTTTTGAAACATTCAAGCTTTCTTGAGCTTTATTAGGTTTTGTTAATCTGCTCACCGGGGGATCATCTTCTTCATCTGATGATGAAAATAATGATTTGTGCTTTTTTGGTAGCGCAGGTTTTACCGTAACCGGTGGAGATTTTTTTGCTGATAAAATAGGACTAGATTTCCTAGGAGGAGCTTGAGGTTGTTGTGGAGGCAAAACACTTCTAGGTTTTAAGGGTGGAACAGAAGTTTTTGGAGATTCAGACGTATTTGAATGTGGCATTGAAGTTGTATTTAGTTGTTTTCGTGGAGGAGGAGGCGAAGGCTTGGGAAGCGGCTGTGACTTTGTCAGCGGTTCTTCATCTTCCTCGTCATCAAACAAAGATAAATTTTGCTTCTTTTTAGGCTCAACTTTATTAATAATGGGTGCATTCTTAATAATTTCAGCAAGATTGGGTGGTCCTCTGTTGTTAACAGTAATGGAGGTTACGGTACGTGTATCACTTTTAGCGTCATTTGAAAGTTGACTCTTTTGTGATACAGTATCAGAGTTTTTAACATTTCCATTGCTTTTTATTGACGGAACCGGTGAGGGGGAAATGATGTCGGGTGATTTCTTAACAGAAGATACTTCACCATCAACCAAAACATTTTCGTCTGAAGGAGTTGATAATGCTGGAGATGGTACAGGCTTTTGAGGAATTAAAGAGGGAGATGGTATGACTGTAGATACCGATAAAGGAGGTGGGGGTGGCGCAGGTGGTTGTACAGTAATTGGAATACCATTAAAAGAAGTATTTGGAATGTTGTGAGAAAGCAAAGGTTGCGGAAGTTCAATAATAACATCGTCGACAGGAGATACCGCGTTTTTTATATGATTCTTTGCAAAACTACCCGTTTCAAATGCACTTGACCCAATTAAAGGAGGTAAATCACGTATTAGATATGGATTCTGAAAAAGATCTTTTTTAGAAAAGATAATGAAATAAATTAATACATACAACATCTTCAAAGACTTTTAAAGTTTCATCTGTCATTTCAGAGTGCACTTCTACACATATTTGTTTTTGGTCAACAATTTTTAAACCATTTTGTACAGAATCATGAACATATTCTGCTAAAGATTTTGATTTTACTGGTTCAGGCTAAAATTTTAAATATAAATTATTTTCAAATAACTTATAAACTGACATTTGAATTAATTTTTGGTGGTTTAAAATCATCTTGCAGAACAATCTGAAAATACTTGAATTATAAAGAGGAATTTTGGAAAAAGGAATTACAACCTGTGGAACCATTTGTTTATTTTCACATAGTTTAATTTGTGACTCATCGTTGTTTAAACGACAAACTGAAGATGCCAAAGAACTTTGTATATTTACTTCTTTTTCTTCTAAACTCTGAATTCGATTTTCCATAAGATTCCATACTTCTTTAATACATTCAAGAAGCTAAACGGTTATCATTAAAATATGTTGGTGAAAGATAAAAAATATCTTACAGCCTCATCTTTTTCAGCATTTTCACCTGTAGCAGATACTGCTTTAAGTTTTTCGTCCATAACAAATTATTAAATTAAAATACCCATAAATTCATTACCTTTCAAAACAATGTACAAATATAAAATAGAACAACAAAAAAGTTTATTTAAAACAAATTATCATCTACATGGAGCTCTCTTTTGTCTACTTTAAAAAACGCTGCTAATTTGGCGTTTTGTTCTACTTTTCAAACATGTCCTCTTGGTTAAATTTTTTTGCGACACAAAAAATGTGTTTCTTCAGAAATGTATCACTTTTGCAATCCATGCATTTACTATGAAACAATTCTCCCAAATTTGAAAGATGGAAAATCATGCAAAAAAATTAACCAAATTTTTGCATGTTCTGGAAATTTTATATTTTACTACGGTAGAAAATAATGATTTTGAGCTGTTAAGTTAAAACTCTGTGACAAAAAACTGATCAGCAAATCTTTCCTCTTTACTGACATACAGTAACCAACTAATCCAAAAACGTCAATATATTTCTACAACTCTGAAGATGACCTTTTATTTAAAAAAAAGTTTTACAATAAATCTTTCTTTAGTTTGGGATAATTGTATAAAGAATAAAATAAAAACAAAAATAAACAAAATGATGTACCACAACGATCTGAAAATGTTTCAAAAAGTAGTGAAATCTAACATCCATTTTTTGTGAACTCATCCAACTGTAAATGGGAAGCAGATATAAATTTACAGCAAACGTTCTTACGAGGAAAGTGTTTGATTTGTTTTTCAAATCTCTCAATTATTTTGTAAATCTGTTGTAATTTTTCAGAAGGAATAAAATACTGTAGAACATGAGGATTTTTAACATTTCTGAAGTTTTGATATATTTGATCAATCGTTTCTTCAATTTTCACTGCTTCTTAGTACATGCAAGATTTAATTTTATTTATTTAATTTAAAAAAAGCTATAGATTGAAGTAATGATATTCCAATAATTCTCGTTTATTTCAAGATGTGTATATGTATATAAACTTGTTTTCAGACTTTTACTGTAATCATCACAATTGTTTAATAATTTTTTGACTGTAGATCTTTCTTAAAACTCAATTGTCATCTGTACTAGTATCATTATTGCACCAATCCACAGACAGTATTTGTAATTGTTGTTTTTTCACATTTTTTTCTACTTCCTTATTAATTTTCATTAAAGTTACGCATAGAAAACAAAGATGAAAAAACTATCTTCGTTTAAAAAATGGAAAACAAAAATGCTTTTTAAACAGCCAGACATAAGTCTAGACTGCACCGTTATTGCATCATTATAATTTTCAACAAAAATGATGGAATGTGAGAGAAATTTTCAGTCTTACGTTTGAAAGCCGGCTAAAGATTTTGTAAAAAGTGTTGCGGGAATAATATATTTTTCAATATTAACAAATTTCAGCTATTTTTTATTTTTACGTAGAGCTTTTAAAATTTACCAAAATTACTTTTAAATTTTTAACTTTTTATTATTGCCTAATTACTTTTGCGTGTTAATTAATCATCTTAATTGTGATTATAAAAATTTATTTAGATGGCAACAAAAGATCATTGCAAGTATCTTATGAGGAAGAATGATATGGCTTTAAATGATTCAAGTGATCTTTACAGCAACTTTTCTTTAAATAAAAGTCATAAATATACAACAGCATTTGATCATAGACGCTCAAAAACTGCCGAAATTGGAAGCAAAAAAAGATCAAATTACGGTAAAAAAATTAAAGGCTGCATTCCTTTAATGTTAACCATTTTATGTACATTGAAAATCTGCAAATTGGTTTAAGAGGATAATCCTACAACATGCATATTTTTTGATTTATTACTTGACTGAAACATGCAAAACTAATTAGAAAGGACTGCAGTCTTAATTAAAAAATCAGATGTTTCTAAAAAAACTGCTTCACAAAAAGATAGAATTTCGACGAAAAAATTTCACAAAAATTTATCAGAAGATTATTTTACAACAAATTTGAATAAAGAAGAAACCAAAGTCGAAGATTTTTCAATCTCTAACAAAAGCGGCAGCACCCTTTCCCTTCATATTGCAGCATATGAAAATCTTCTTGAATCTCAAGTTAAAGATTCTCTCGTTGATGGAGAATTGAGTAAAAAGAAAGGTACAACATTCACAGCACAACAATTAACTAGCTCATTATTTAATGTAAAAAAAAGCGTTTCTCTATCCCAAAAACATGATTTAACATTTTTATAGGATCAATTAGAATTTCCCAGACAACAAGAAAATGTCCCTACAACACCACAAGTTCAACAATTTACAGCAACCCAAAATTTATTTTCACCAATTCAAGAACCTGTTGTCCCTCCAGTTGCTCAAAAGTCCGGACCGGTTGGTTTTTCGTTTTCATTAAAAATAAATGAGGATGGTAGAAATTAAAAATACTATAACTCATATGACCTTAGTTGAATGTCAGCAAAAGATTGTGAATTCTTTTTTAAAATGTTTTAATTCTTTTCTTGCGAAGCTCTTTTAAGACTTAAAAGTCTTCAAAATGGCTCACCTCCTCCAGCTGATCAGACAAAACTTTTCATTATTGTCTCAATCTCAACATTTTTTTGCATATGTACAAGAGACTCTTGCATCGTCACTGCGGCGAATGCTGGAGCATGTAAACATGAAATGAGCAGATGAATTGAGATAGGTTTTTACAAAAAATGCAAAAGTGTTACAATTTACTTCTTACCTTTCAAAAAGTTTATTATTTTTTACAAAACTTGGTTTTTGGTTTGGTTTTCTACCACGTTTCCAAAATATTCGCTTAACTAATAAAATCATATTTAAAATATTTATTAAGTTGTTAAGTCATGGCCGTCGGATATATCCGACGGGCATAGGAAAACTTTTTTTCTGCGTATTCTTCAAATAAAAAGAATAAACAATAAATAATGCATTTTTGTGTTAAATTTCACAATGACAGTAAAAATGTAAAAGAATACAAAATGTTTTGGTTATTGTCATTCCTGATAGTAACCGTAACCATAAAAACCATTTAACATATAAAATTTAATAAAAAAAATTTTGGACCGATTTTACAAAGGTTTACAAACTATTACAAAGGTATACAAACTGTTACAAAGGTCTACAAAGTGACAACGGTATATTGGAAACTCCGAGTGGGGAGCGAACCCACACGGTGTGGAACAAGAGCCGAAAGCTCTTACCACTGCTCCACCGTGTCATTTTCGACGGCGTTGAAAAATGTTTATGAGCCGATGCAAAGGAAAGAATGAAGACTCAAATTTTCTTTGCAAAAATTTCTACCGGCTTATGCAAATATATTTGAAAGCTAATTAATTAAAAAATGTGAACCAATATGATTAATAATTATTCTTTTATGAAATCCCCACTTATTTTTCAGATATTTATCAAAAGCTCGGGAAATAGTTGAATTTGTTTTTACAGTTTTATCTCATTCAAAATTATCTTGTTAAAAACATTCATCTCATTTTAGTTAATACAGTTGTAAAATCCACAACTATTTAAAATGGTGTTATTTAAACTCATTCCATGAAAAATAATTCACCTTTTTTCATTCACGTTATTTTACAGTACTTTCATCGTGTTTTCGAATTTCGCTTTTTCGAAAAAAGTGTTTTTTATGAAAAGTGTAAATTGTCAATTTTTATAACTCTTCAATTGAGCAGCCAAAATTTTCTGCATCTTTAATATTATCCAATATTACACTAATACAGTTTTTTTTTGCATTCGTTGCAAAACAGTACTTTCTTAGCAACCACTTCCAAATCACGAAATTTTACCAGTAAAAAGGAAAGTTCCGTCATTCATCTCAATTTACAGTTGTCTATTCCCGTTAATTTGCATTATTTTTTTCATTTCCATGCAATCTCACTTTCAATGTTTCCCTACTTTTCAAAATGGCCACCTCTGAAAGATGAGACAACTCTTTTTATTATTGCCATCTTAACCTAAACATTTAGACACCAGTTGGCGGATCAAGATTCCACTGACAATCAAACAAAAGGTGACTTAGGTAATTTTCTGCAGTGCTGAAAGGAATCAACAACACCAAAATATTAAAAATTAATTGGCTACAAAATTAAATACGAAATTTGCAAAGAAAACAATAAAAATAAAAATGCGATGCTCCTGAGTGGAAATCATTTTCTTCTTTTTTGAGTACTGCTTGTAAAAAATTAATTTGTGCTGTGTTAAATTATCAATTTTTTGTTTGTAAAAAAACATACAAACTTTTCCCTGTTTTTTAGTAATTTTTATCCCAATATTTTAATTCATTTGCTTTATTAATCGTGCTGCTGTTGATATCAATTGATTACCATTTGTTTTTGCGAGATATTGTTTAATGTGCTGAATGTTGTATACTTTAATGTTGCTTTAACTTTTATTGATTTTTTTAGAATGGCAAAAGTAATTCGTAGTCGATACGTCTTTAGACCTCATAATCGTTGGCATCGTTATCTTCCGCGACGGAATGATGGAAGAATTGGAGAATATGATTATGAAGCAAATGATGCAGCACCTTCACAATTTCCTGATCCTTCAACTGAACCACCATCAAAACTATGGCTTGCTTGGTTATACAAAGATCCAACAAAAGATATCAGATGGACAAAAGAATATGTTAAGAATTTATTTGGTGAAAATCCAGAAGCGGGAAAAATGCATATTTTTAAGAATACGGCAGCCGTAAATCGAGAATTATGGAAAATCAAGCATATGATTGAATTACATCCATTATATTTTCCTAATGGTGAACCAACTGAAGCTGATATTGGTCATATTGAAGTACATCCTGATGGCCGGTGTGTTATTGATAAGAATTTGTCTACTGTGGATGAAGAAAAACTAAAACTTTTGAATGCGAACAAACAATTTACTGTAAAACAATATGCAAATAAATTGCAAGCACGGTATCACAATTTCAAAGATGTTTATGAAGATACTGTTTATAATCCAAAGAATATTAGTATTGTTGATTAATTGTTATTTAGTTTGTTTAGTAAAAATAGTATAAAAAGTTTTTATCAATGTTGTTTAAATATTTAAATATGCGTTTATTGCGCTGGTACTTGGGATATAGGTTTTTGTTGCATTGGAGGGCGCGGCTGCTGTGGTGGCATTTGAGGATAAACAGGTCCACGATTTTCAAGTCTCATAACATCTTGTTCACGCTAAAATTATATATTTTGTTTTAAAATTTTTAATACATCAAAAGCCTACTCTTCTTGTTTCATCTTGAATCTTTTTATCTAATACATTTTTAACTGTTGTAATAGATTCAGCTAACTTTTTAATCGCAACTTTGCATTCATCAATATCCCGTTTAAGACCACTATTTGAAACATCCGATACAGGACTTGGGGCAAAGCTGCCGCCATTTAATTTATTATATGCATCTTGTAATTCTTTTATTGCAAGATATCTTAAAATTTTGAAATTAACCTTTAACTTCGTTTCTATAGCAACTTTTTTACCTTTCTTCTTCTTCTTGGTCAATTCTGTGTGTTAATTGTTGTTTAAGATTATCAACTTTTGCTGATAATTCATTTAACTAAAATTATTTAAGATTTTGTATTACTAATTCAAGCAAAATTTATTAAACTTACATCCTCTGGAATTTGACGTTCTACTTTATCCCTTACACGATCCTGCGTTTTTTCAACTTCATCCATAATTTCATCGAGTTTATTCACTTGTGCCCGCACTTTATTGATTTGTCCTTTGTCGTTTACGTCATTTAAAGTGTCGACCATGGCTTTTCTATCTCTATTCAGGCCTTGTTGAATGCGTGAAATTTTTTCTTCTAACTTTAAAAGCCCTTCCATACTCATCTTATTTTTATCAGCAGAAATTGATTCCATTTCTCGTCTTAATGCATCTGTATCAAGAGAAGGCATTTTAATATTGTCTTTTCCTGCTCTTGCATCTTCCACTGATTTACTAAGACCAGTAAGATAATTTGATAACTTTTCTTCGACTTCATTAACCTTTGATAACAATCCTTTTTCATGAAGTTTTCTGAATAAATTTTTTTAAATATGCCAAAGGCTTAATTCAAACCTTGATTGTATTTCAGCTGTTAATATTTTATCCATTTTTTTGCTTCCTTGTTCCATGTGATGTTCCAATGAAGCCAAAGCTTCATTTACTTTTTGGAATTTTTCTTTATTTTTATTTTTATCGTTCTGTTGAACGCCTTTCAAATCTTCAATAACCATTTCCTGATGTTTAATCCTTTCTTCCAATTTTTTCTTATTGTCTTTGTCGTTTTCCAATTGACCGTCATGTTGTTGCTTCATTGCCTAAAAAGTTCGAATTGCGAAATAAAATGATCAATGATGCAATACCGCTTGCATAGCATTAAGTTTTTGGTAAATATCATCTTTTAATTTATGCTCCCTTTCATTCATATTTTTTGTTACTTCATTTGTAATTAACTGAATCTTGTCATTTAAACGTCGATTTTCTTCACTTAATTTTTCTTTATCCAAATCACCTTTGCGGCTTAAATTTGATAAAATATCATTTTTGCTGCTTTCTTGTTGCCGTATTATGTCTTGAAGTCGATTTATTCTAAAACATTTTTGTATGTTTAAAGAAAAAAATTTATTTACGTGTCGGTTTGTTGTTGATTAACTCTTGCACGATCTTTTGCTTCTGCATCTATCGCCAACTTTAATTGAGAAAGTTGTGTTTGTAAATCTCTTATTCTAAGATCCATTTGTTGTGTTGATGTTGCAATTTTCTAAAATCTGTTTTTTATAATTTAAAAAAACACATTAATTTTACCGTTGGATCAACAACTGGTCTATTTTTGACATCACTGTTTATGCCCATTATATCTGCGGTATGTCTATCTACAGTACCTTTAATCAAACCAAAATCTTGTCCCATCATTGTCAATTTATTTTCCATGCTTCCCAATTGCCGTTTTAAATCATCCATTGAACGGGCCCTAAAAAATTTTTTTGATTCCTTGTTTGTGGTTTTTGAAACATACGAAATGGCATTATCCGCAGATGCTCCGATCTTTTTAGTTATTGCTTCTTGGTTTGCTTCCAAGCGGCGACGTGCTGCCTTTAGTTTTTCTTGTTAATGTTTTTAAATAAAAGAATAACAAAAAAAGTGTTACCTGTTCTTGATTTGCCAAATCATTGTATTGTTTTCTTAGTTGTTGAACTTGACTTTGAAGATTATTTAGCGCCGACGTGTCAGGTTTTTGTACTACAATTGTTTGAGCTGGACTCTAAAATTTTAACACTTTTTTTGCAATTTTTTAAAAATAATGTGAATTGTGTAACACTTTCAAACAGGATAAGGGTTATGTGATTTTATTCTATTTATAGGGTAATATCAAAAACTTCATTTCAAAAATAGCACTGCACTCAATCTAACCCTTGATTTTTGGGTACTCGGTAGCCTGTAATAATCGTAATCAGAAATAGTATTTGATCGTCTTGGACTTTTTGCTGGAGTTGGAGTTACCGAACGAACCTTTCTGATTGGGGTTTGAGCAATACCTTCTTTTGGTCTTCGTGGGCCTCTTCCTGATGGCCTGTAAAAATTATTGACTTGAAATTTTAATTCTTATTTTAACTTACTCCATTCCCAATATGATATCTTTGGCAGTATCACGGGTTCCATTCTTTTTCGGGGTTTTAGAAGAACTACGCATTTTACTTTTTTTATGTTTTTGCTAAAATGTCATTTTTTTCTTTGTTTTTTATTCTCGTTTGTATGTGTAATCCGTTGCTAGAGGACACTTAAACGACGGTTGCTAAAGGTAGCCGCCTTTTTTTTGTTTTTTTTTCTAAATTTTTTGCTAATTATTTATGAAACACTGGATACTTAATTATTCATTATCAAAACATCATCTTTTATTTTATTCTTAATTGAACTGAACTTTTAAAAGTCATTGATTTGTTTATTGTTGACAGGTTTTAATACGCAATGAAGGCAGCATGCAGCCTTCATTGCTACTGCAGTATTTATGAAACTTGTCACAGACACTTCTTTTCTCGTTGTTACTTAATTACTTTTTCTACTTAAGCGTTTTTTTGAAAACATTGTTTGCGATTTATGAATTGATAATTGAACTTTTAAAGCAACATGTTAGATTGTGTATTACTTTTCAAATCAAAAAGATAACGTTTTACACCGTTTTTAAAATTTCCCTTTAACTGATAATTTTCAAAATCCCTGATTTTAAAAAAAAACTTTGTTTGCTTAAAACATTGCATCATTCCTATATTTAGGGAGAGGCAGATAACACTTTTTTTTCTTTTTCCTTTTTTTTCTTCGTTACAGTATGATAAGTTCAACTTTTTATTCAAGAGTAATTATCTAGCCTAACAGACGTATTTTTTTACGCTGATTCCGAATATGTAACTTTTAAAGTTTTTTTTTTATGCAGCTAATACCTAAAATTTGCATTTTTAGTGGTTTTTACAGAAAAACATTTTCATACATTGAGTTGCATTCATAAATTTAGTACCATCGGATAGCCATTCAAAAAATACATCTTGGGTCAAAAAGAAAATCACCCCAAAAAAAGAAACAGCGATCGCAGAGCTAGAATTTGTTAAAAATAACAGAAAAACAAAGGAAAGAAAGGGAGATGAACTTTTTTGGCCACGCGCCTCAAAAAAATGCATTCTTTTTTCTGCAAAAAAGAAAAGGAAAAAGTGTTCCTTTTTCTTCTTTTTCGACGAAGAATTTTTACTTTAAATCGTTATTTTCGGCATTTTAACTATTTTTAATAATTTTTTTAACTTTATTTTCGGCTTATTCAGGTTCAAAAGTACCTAATAAAATAATTTTTTTTCAACTTTTATTTTCGAGGTGCCTCTCCCTACCTATATTTTTATTTTCTTGTTTCCAAAAAATGCCATTGAAATTATCTTTTTTAGGATGGTTTAAAAAACGGAGCAAAAAGTTGTTTTTGAGTGTCAAGTAATACTTTATTCAATTTATTTAATTTTTTACTTTAGGTATACATCAAAATGGCTAACAATGGCAACGTTCAAAATAAAGTTTGTTTAATTGTTATCGATGGCTGGGGTCTTACAGATGAAAAGCATGGTAATTTTGAAAAAATTTTTTTTCTTTTAAATTCTTTTTGCAGGCAATGCCATTGCAAATGGAAATACACCTGTAATGGATAAACTTTGCTCTGGTAATTGGCAACAAATTGAAGCTCACGGTCTTCATGTTGGTCTTCCTGAAGGTTTAATGGGTAATTCTGAAGTTGGTCATTTGAATATTGGCGCTGGTCGAGTCGTTTATCAAGATATTGTTCGTATTAATATGACCGTTAAAACTGTCAAAGATACAACATTTGCTGAAAATGAAGAACTTATTAAGCTTGCAAAACGTGCTAAAGAAGGAAATGGCCGCTTTCATTTATGTGGTCTTGGTAGTGATGGAGGAGTTCATTCTCATATTAATCATCTCCATGCTTTAACAATTGCATTACGTCAACTCGAAGTGCCAAAACTTTTTGTTCATTTCTTTGGTGATGGTCGTGATACAAGTCCCACAAGTGGTGCAGGTTTTCTTGAAGAAGCTATTAAATTTACAAATGGTGCTGGATATGGTGAAATTTCGACAATTGTTGGTCGGTATTATGCAATGGATCGTGATAAGAGATGGGAACGTATTCGTGTTGCCTATGATGCTCTTATTGCTGGTACTGGTGAAAAATGTACGGTTGATAAAGCTGTTGATCTCGTTAAAAAACGTTATGAACAAGATGAAACGGATGAATTTTTGAAACCAATTGTCTTGAATGATGAAGGTCGTATTCAAGATGGTGATACAATTTTATTCTTTAATTATCGTGCAGATCGGATGCGTGAAATTACTGAATGTCTTGGAATGGAACGTTACAAAGATCTTGGAACTGATGTTAAACATCCAAATAATATTGTTGTTGCTGGTATGACCCAGTATAAAGCAGAATTTCCATTCCCAGCCCTTTTCCCTCCGGTAACACATGTCAATGTTCTTGCTGAATGGCTTGCCGCTCAAAAAGTATCTCAATTTCATTGCGCTGGTTCGTTAAAGTTTTTTGGATATTTTAATTTAGCTACTAAATTTAGAAACTGAAAAATATGCTCATGTTACTTTCTTTTTCAATGGTGGTCGTGAACAACAATTTGAAGGTGAAGAACGATGCATGGTTCCTTCACCAAAAGTTCCAACATATGATCAGATGCCTGAAATGAGTTGTGCTGGAGTTGCTGATAAGGTCTGCTTTCATTTTTAATTTAATCGTTTTTAGCATAAAGTTTTAAGATGATTGAACAAATTAAAGAAGGAAAGCATCCATTTATCATGTGTAATTTCGCCCCTCCAGATATGGTCGGTCATACTGGTGTTTATGAAGCTGCTGTTAAAGCTTGTGAAGCTACAGGTAAATATTAGATTATTTTCTTCTAAACAGGTTCATTTTTTTTACAGATGTTGCCATTGGACGTATGTTTGAAGCTTGTAAAGAACATGGTTATGTTATGATGGTTACTGCTGATCATGGTAACGCTGAAAAGATGATTGCTCCAGATGGCGGCAAGCATACTGCTCATACATGCTATCGAGGTATACTGTCGTATCTTTTTCATTTTTTAATAATTAATTGATTCAGTTCCATTCACGTGTTCATCTGATAAACATATTTTCAAGCAATCTTTATCTGATCGTGCTCCTGCATTACGTGATGTTGCTCCTACTGTTCTTGATATCATTGGTCTTCCCATTCCTAAAGAAATGGATGGTGTTTCATTGATTGAAAAAAGTGCATAAATGACAATGAAGAAAAAAGCTTTTGTAGGGTCATGTCTTGATTTACGTAGTATTGTCATTGTCATAGTTTTCTGAACCTGGTATTATTTAAATTTTTTTGTCTGTAGTTTAGTTTTTTTCTGTATACAGACTTCTATAGTTCATAAATTTTGCTTTGTCATTGAAATAGTTTAAATAAATAAAATTAGTTGGAGAATTAATATTTTATCAAAAAACTATGTACAAAATAAATTAAACACGTATTTTACATACCAGAAATATTCAAAGAAGGAAAGAAAAGGCAATTGCAATAATGTAGACTAGAAAACAGAAGGCAAATAAAAGATTATTAAAAGTAAGGGCAACATGAGCATATGGACCTCGTTCGGCAGCTTCTTCAGGATTTTTAATTTCACCTGCGCCATTTGAAAATGGTAAAAAGTGATCGACAAAATTGAGAGTAGTTGTGACGAAATGTGGTGGAGGTAGAGTGGAAGTAGAATTGGCCATTTTTCGAAGGATGAGTGAAAGAACAAATAAAAGTGCAGTTGTAAAAAGGTTAAATCCAGCAAATTTTACTAAAAATTTTAAAATGATTTTCTTGGGATTTCATTATAAAAATAAATTACAGATTGTTGGTGTTGCTGAGCTAAAATCAGGTAATCGAGTATTGATTAGAATCAATGACAGAACTTGAGAAACGATTGAAAAAGATAAAAGTAATGGTTGCATTGTTGAAAGTTGAAAAACAACTGCACTCAATGTCAAAAGAACATTCACCAATGCTGGTAATAACATTTCCTTTAATAAAAATTAATTGTAATAAAATGTTTAAAATTTTGTTATTTTTACCGTAACATAATATGCTGCATTTCGTCTAATCCCGAGACAGAGTTCGCAATTATTTGTTTGTACATCAAAAGGATTTTGTTTCCAATTACCTAATACTTGAACAACATATTTACTATCCTATAAAAAGTATTTGGATTTTTTTTTTATTTTTTAATTTTATTGAACTACCGTAACATCCAAATCAACAATATTCCATCCACTAACATGTGCTTCAGAAATAGCTTCATGTTGTCGATTTTTAACTTCTGGACTAACTCTAAATCGAACTGTGAAATATCTTTTATCATCAAATTTGTAGCAAATTTTTTGATAATCATTTGGATAATCTTCATATTCAAAGTGATATGGAGCAATAAAGCTAAAATCTGTCCACATATAAACTTGACCAGTATAATTTGCTGCCAAAACTTTGCCACTAACAGTTCCAGCTAATGGATTTGCACTATAAAAGCAAAACAAGATAAAAGGAAAAAATAAATTATCATAAATTACGCATTTATTTGAACAATTTGTGGTGTCCATACTTGGATCCAATAAAAATTCAACCATGAAATACCCCATTGATCTTTATCCCAAGCAATTTTCGAATCATTCCATGACATAACCATTCGACCAAAAACTCGTACCAATTGTTTCATTTCATCCTAAAATTATACCGTTACTTTTTTCACACTTTGATTATAAAATTCGGGGGCACATACAATATCAACATGTGTAATTCGAACACTTTCAATATTAACCATTTTTGTTGCATTTGAAGTTGAATTATCGTAAGATGAAGCAATATGGGTTCGCAATTTCCATGCTCGATCGCCTCCTTGACAACTTTGACATGATCGTCTGCAGTTTGCCATCATCCAAACGGCATTTGTTTGACATTCGCCTTGACTTGCCCATAAAGAGCATTTTGGATCAGAATCCACACAGCTTGAAGATTCATCACCTTTCACAACAATGACAACTAAATTTATATTTTTTAATTAAGTATTATAGAGTGACAAAAGTTTTACCTAAAAATTTTAACAAAATTAATATTGCTGTTGTTGTACTCCAAGACATTTTTTTCTTTCAAATTAAAATTTCTGCTTTGCAAGAAGAAAGAAAAAGAAGAAGATCAAACACTGCTGCTTGTCCTTTTAATAACAAACGTGAACAAAATAGCGCGGTAAATCCGAGAAAACAAATCACAGACCTAGATCTTCCAGGATAAAAAAATGATTGTCGGCTGCTCATCTTGTTCATCCAGAATCCGTAAGAAAAATAAATATCTCTTTTTTTTCCGTACGCACAATCAAAGATTCAAATATGTTAAGTGTGTGTTTCAAAATATATCGACACACCAATTCTCTTTCCTTCTTCTTCTTTTTTTCCTCCCTTTTCTCTTTATATTTTGTCATTTATGGAAGCGTTCCAGGGCAGAAACCGAAATCTTTTAATGAATTGTCTCAGTCACTAGATTTAACCCATTTTTTGTATGTTCTTTTGCAAAGATATAAAAAGTGAGTCCGTTACGGAGATGTTGTTGGATGTTAGAAATCCCTTTCTTTCGTTTTTTTTTCTTTATTCTTCTTCTTGTGGTTTATCAAAGAATGAAAAGAGAAAATGATGAAAAGAAAAGTGAGATTCTGATCGCAACTTGCTTTTTCTTAAGCAACTAAACTTCAATTAATGATGAATTAAGAAGAAACAATTAAAAGACAAATTCAAAGTTCCGTTTCACTTCTTAACAATAAGAAAGAAGAAGAAGAAGGAAAATGTCATATTTTTTAATCGTTTTTCAAAATTAGAACATTTAAAAATGAGATAAAAAAACATAAGAGAAAAGTGATTAAATTTTTAAATGATTTTTTTTATCATTACAGTTTCACACAGAAGCAGCAAAAAAAATGATTCGAAGAAGGAAATGCACAAAAAATAACAAAATAATAACAAATTTTTAATATTTTTTTGTCATTAGCTTAATCTTCTTATTGTCAACCACCCGTCAATTAAATTCAATCGACATTTCACTTGAGGTTTCTGCTGCTTCGGCCATATGGTAATAAAGGAGGAGGAAAAAGCTTCCCTGCGTGAATATGCATGACAGTTTCTTTCCAGCATTTTTTTCTTTCCTTTTTTTATGGATTACTGGAAAAGGAAATATAAAAATTAGCTGAAATAATAATAATAAAAATTGTGGTCAAAGGAGTCATTTTACGTGTCATAAATAAAAGATCATTTTGCAAGTGTTCGAGCTTTTTTCAATGTTTTTTCTTTATTTTTGAGCTTTAAGGTTAATAAATAATTGAATAAATCAAACTAATTAGCGCAAAATTTGTCATTTTTTGGTCAGTTTCATATTAAAACAAAACCCGATTTTTTTTATTGGGGTTTTATTTGCTATTAAAAAAGTAGCAGCAGTACGTAAAATGTGCAAATTTGTTTTCTGCTTTATTTTCAGAGTGTTTCTATTATTTTGCTATTTAGATTTTATTTAAAAAAAAAAGAAGCCGTCGATCAAAAGTGTCAAAGCTTTATCCGTCTTATAAACAAAAAAATATATAAAAGTATTTGAAGGTAAAGCTTTTTACCCCTGCGAATAACAAAACAATACTGACACAATCTTCTGTCATCATAAGCTTTTTTTGCGCATATATATCCGTTTCATTTATATTTAATGACAAAAAAGCAGCTGTTGCTTATATTTATACATATATCTTTCTTCTTTTTTTCCTTATTGTATTTATATATTTGTCGGCAAGCAGTGATTTAACCTTAAAATGTTTTCTTCTTTCTTCTTTTTTTTCTTAGCTAATTTCTTTATGTCTTTTGAAACCTTTGGTTACTGTTTTTTTTTTATTATTTTCTTCAATTTCGGAAATAAGACTGTAAAAATTGTTTATTCACCATACTTCCCGAGCGGGAATTTTATTTTTGATCTTAATAAATTGACTGAAAGCTGTTAGAGAAAAAGGAAAGATTCTTTTCTCTCTACCGTTTACAGCTTTTTTGCGCCATTTGTGCACCTGGTAGCGCCTGTTTCCGCTCTTGTCAAATCTTTTTATGCCGAAAAAGAAATCTTTTGAGATCCCTAATTAGCGATCATCGGTCATCAAATATATGGATATAAATGTATTGTTTCATTTTCTTGTCTCAATCTTCAAAATTAATGTAAGCTTCTTTTGTCGTCTATTCTCTATGCATGTATGTAATATAAGGACAATTTAAGGATTTTCTTTTTTGGAAAAAAGAATATTTTTCAATCTGTGTTTTTCCACTTAAGTTTTGATGGTAAACCTTTAGCATCCGGTTTTAAGCAATTGAATTATTCCACTTGTAACTCGATATTTCTTTCTTTTTCTTTTGTTGTTGTTGTTGATGATGATGATGATGTGAAGAATCTGTTTTTTTTTCTTGCTTCTGCTTATCTTGTTAAAGAAACAACCAAGCAATTTTAACGATATTCATGAAACCATCATTATTGCGCATTTTTTGTCACCTATTTATTTACCTTTTTTTTCTGATATAATTGTAACTACCACTTGAAGCGTGTAACTTCTAGTGTCTCCTTTTTTCATTCATTTTTTCTCACACAAATAATTGTTGAAAAGCTTCATCATATTTTTAACACATATAAAACGATGAGAAGTAAATAGTTTCCAAACAATTCAGATCAAATTACATAAAGTATTTTAAGCTTTCTTTTTTGCGCAAAAAATCTCAGACTTTTTAAACCTATCGTTTTAAAAAAGAAGGAAATAAATAAAAAAAGAAAGTAGAAGTAATTCTCGTGCCAAGCGTGTCCCTTGAAGTTCACAGTTGGAAGTCCATTTCAATGTCGCGCACAAAAATAATACCCAGCTATTATTTCATTCAAAAATTTTTAAAGCCTTGCTTGTTTTGGATTTCAAGTATCTCTTGGGAAAGTTACAAATCCAAGATATTTTTTTTCTCTTCTTTTCTTCTTTTTTTTCTTGAAAAGGACACCTGCATTTGCCATACTCAAGAAAAATCCTTCTTCATCTTCAGAATGGATGATCGTAAAAAGAAATTATTGTCGACGGCCATTCTTTTAAACAAAATAATAAAAATTAAAACCAGTGTGGATTTTTTTAGTGCTATTAAAAAAAGTTTTATTATTTGTCAACAGCTTGTTTTTCTTAGTTGTTGAACTAAATTGTTGGAATTTTATTGTTGAAAACGTGTTATACGTCAACTTAGAGACCACTTAATTCCATGTACTGTGACTCTCTCTTTTTTTTCTTTTTACGAACTTTGTAGACGATAAAAAAAAGTTTCAGGTGAGGAGAGAAAATATTCATTGAAGGAGGGAATGAAAATGCTCTTTTTTTTGATAATATATATTATTTTTTTATATGAAATAAGAGACATTGAAGGTTTTTGTTATTCGACAAAAGCGGATTACTAGTTAGTTGTCTTTGCGGCAAAAGCCTTTTTGGAATTACAATAACACTATCCAAGAAAAGACGCCTGATCCCATTAAATATGCAAGAAAGAAAGAGAAAGAGAGAAGAATCCCTTTGGAAGAAGAAAAAGAAGAAAAAAAGACAGAGCGGTGAACTTTTTTTTTCTTTCATTTTTTTGCTGCGCAAAAAACGTATTGTTATTGTTTGAAAGGCATGAAAATATGGTGCTTCAGAAAACAACAGACAAAAAAAGAGAAGTATTGACACCTTCACCTTTTCCGGTGAATAATCAGCTCTGTGTTGTTTTTTTTTCATTCATTCAAATAAAAACAGAAAATTACTTTCATTCAGTACAAAAAAGTTTTTTATGTTTCTTTGATCATTTTGTTCTTGTCTTTATGACTCAAAAAATATTCTTTTCTTGGATTAATTTTCATTTTTTAGGCAAAGTTTTTTATACGCATTTATACAATATATATATATATATTTAGTTATATGTATGCATAAAAAAGAGGTGTTTTAGTTGGGCATTTTAGATTCTGCGCGGCTGTTTAGGCATTTCCCTTGAGGCAATCATTTTTGTTGCACCACTTCAACACTTAATGCGGCAATTTATTCCTTTTGGTATACACCAAAAAATGTGTAAAGCGAGATGCAGCGGGACTAGTCCAAAGTTTTTTTATACATATAAGCATTATATTTGCCTATCAAAAGTGGTAATTATTGTGCCTTAAGGCGTTGATTTCATTTTCAAGATTGGAAACACACATTCTTTTGCTTTCTAAAAAATATTATGTTTTTTTTTCGAAAAAAAAGTGCAAGTATAAAAAAGGGATAGTAGTTTTTGGCGCATTTTGTGTATTTAAATAGAGGCTACCTAAAGTTTTAATAATGCAAAAAAGAGAGAGAAAGAATGAATGATCCGTCCGGAAAATTATCCTTTATGAAAATTTTTTCCTCTATTGTTTTTTACTTTTTATTGTGGTATTTGATGTCCAATTCAAGACATTAATTTTACTCTTTTTCTATTTTTTGCAATTTCGTTCCATTTTTTAAAAAATGTTGGAACAAAAAATAAGATGAAAAGCCAAATTAAAGAAAAAAAGAAAAAACTCCTTTGACCATTTTTGCTTCAAAGGTTTTTGGTTTTTTTGTCGTCTTTTAAAAAAAGCCATCGTTTGTTAATCAGCGGAAATAAGACAAGCAAGCACAAAAAAACGACGCGTGCCTAATTGGCCAAATTACAAAGACCCTCTTTTGGTAGTCCTTGTTTGGGTTTGATGTGTTTTTTATTTATAGTATCCGCAGTGTTATTCCTTTATATTCATTTGAATTTGTGGGATGGTTGTTGTTGCGCAATATAACATTAAGCTCGTCATCATTTCGGCATCTACAAAAGCTCTCTTTTGCTACAATGACTTTCTTTTCGTTTCTTCCCATTATTTTTGTTCATCTTTAAGGTCAATCTCAGTCAGTCACCTTAAAGTTAAAAAATATAAAAAGGATTTAGTTGAAGAGAGAAATAGCCATTGACCATCATGTATGTAAGCAAGCATTGGTGAAGAAGAAAAAAATAAATAATTTACTACTCAAGTTTAGAATTGTTCTTGTAAAACATTGCTTTTTAGCACTTTTTTTCTTCTTTCACTTTTTTTCTTATTCATTCCGTTTTGCGCAAATGGCCAGCAATGCCCGATTGTGAATTACTCGACAAGAACATATGTCTGAGTTATTGTTTTCTTTTTTTAAGGAAAGCTTTTTTGTTTCCAGGCGCTAAGCTTTTTTGTCACCAAATGCCGTAAGCGCTCTCCTGTTGAGCTTAGAACTTGTAAAGTAAAAAAGGAGGCTATAACTAATCTGTTACTTTTTTTTCTATTCCAAGGAGTCTGTAGAAAAACTTTCTCTTGGTTCTTTCTTCTTCTGTTTTTACAGTTTGTGTCATTGCAAAAAAAGCAATTCAATGAAAATAGAGACATTAAAAAAAGGCATAATTTTTTGATATTAAGCTGAGCTATATAATCTTTTGCAAGACATCAACATCCATAGTTTTTTGCATTATATTTTTGATGATGGTTATAGATCTATACATTATGCATGCGTTTTGCTTGTTGCTACCATTATCTCCTCTTCTAAGCTTTATACGATCTGCTTTTCCCAAAATATTCATATGCTTTTCTCCCTTTTCTTCTTCTTTTTTCTTTCCATCTCTTTCTTTTTCATTTTTTTGAAACTATATGTTTATTAATTTTAATGTGCAAATTGGCTCAGCTCATCTCATTTTCGATGATGATGCTTCGCTTCAACAATCCTTGAAGCTTTAGCCTTCGACCATTCCCACCTACCACCTGCGCATTGAACCTACATATTTTTCCCTCATATTTTTTTGTTGTTCTTTCAATGTTAAAAATGCGTGTCAAATATGCATGTTTCAATCTTTTTTATTTTGCTTTTTATTTTTCTTTCAAAATTTTTGTTTTGTTTTAAGCTACTTTTGGTGGTTTCATCTTGCATTACTTTTTAATTCTTTGGTTCCGATTTAATCATGCTAATTAGACGACTTCGAAAAAGAAGAAGATGAAGAATAAAAAAAGGGCCGGACTTTCCTTTGGTCATTCAGAGAGCCACTAAGTGATGGTTGCAAAAAGATTCTTTTAAGAATGCATAAATTTTGTTTCTCTTCCTTTACACCTTTTGCATCAAATTCATTTTAATAATAGTACTGTCAAAAAATAAAAAGTAGCAAAAAAATTTAAATTTTTAAAATAAATAAAAAAGTTTTTGAAATTTTATTAAAACAATTTTTTAACCGGATATTGAGCCCTCTCTCTCTCTTCTTTTTTCGCCCATAAAAGTTGTTATTATTGTTCTAACCTCAGGTAGTGTTTGTCAGGCGTAGAAAAGCTCTTCACAATTGCTCATTTAAAAAAATGCGTGCCGCTGCGCTAAAGAAGTGCGATTGAGCGTGTATAATTTTAGTTGACAAGCTTCATATTATGCAGGAGGACGCATCTCACAGCCTTTTTAGCCAAAAAAAGAACTCATTTTTGGTGTTTTTTCTTCTTCAGGATTTTTTGAAGGTTTTTTTAAATATCTGTTTATATTTTTTTCAAATCCCAAAAAAATGCAGAAAAAAAGTTTTGTTTGTTGCAATATGAGTCCCTACAATTGTTTGTGTATTTATTTGTTTTTGCGCATTGCGGCTTTAGGATATGTGTCGAAAAAAAGGTCTCAATTGTCTTCCATCCCTTCTATTTCCTTGGAGAAGGGCATCACCAACAACAACAATGGCAATGGCAATGATTGTTGTTTCATTTTTTTCATTAAGCATCTTCTTTTGGTGATCATTACAAATTAAATAAATTAGCATTTTTTGCCCTTTATTTTTATAGATGAAAGCAAATTTGGGTGTAATTCACGCTAATTTTATCTGTTTTTAGTGGTCATTGTTAAAATCATAAAAACTAGCTTTTAAAAGATGGGTAAAAAGATGTGGAGAAAAAAATGAACAAAGCAATTCTCCTTTATAGTTTTATATATTTTTATTGCAGCTTTGTCTTTTGTGGAGTACTCTTGAAAGATTTTCCATCAGAAGAAGACATGTCTCGGAGTTTCTTTTTCGGAGTGGATTGTATTTCCTGTCTTTTCGTTGTCGCGCGTTTCCTTTTGGTGTGTTCTGGCACACAAAAAAGTGCCATCCAGGAGTCCTTAGCTTTTTTCGAAAAAGTCTTAAGGTCACTCTCCACCATCAGAATAAGCAAATTTCATTACACACTTCCACTGATGACATTTGTAAACTTGATGCTGCATGTCTGAGAAAGTGTTTTTTAAGATATATTAACAGGATTGAAAATTAAACCATAGTTTAATTTTGTTTTCTTTTTTCTGTCTTCAACTGTTAACATTGACACATTTTTTTAACCATTTCCTCCTTCCTTTTTTAAAGTCATTTTTATGAAGGGAAATAAAAACACTTTTTTGACAGAAAGTTGTAACACAAATTCTTTATAGCCCTATTCATATTTTAGTATTTTTGATGAAGTGGATTCTTTCTTTGCTTTGAATTACCTCATTAATTTTGTTGTTTTTTTATTTTTGTCCTTGATTCTTTTACAACTTTTTTAAATATAAAAAACCAATATCCCTACAATAAATTTTGACCGCGAAATTCAGACATCATGAAATTATTTACTTTTTTGGCGCCAAATGAACTGTAAAATTTCTTTTTTCTTTAGGTTAATTACGTGACATCAAGAAGCTGAAGCCGCACACACAAGAAAGCGGCATCTTTTATTGCCCTATTTTTTATTAATATTTTTTTGGGCAACCTCGACCAATTGTTGCTGTTATAAACCAAATTCTTCTCCTTCATCTTCTTTTCCAGGACTTTGAGGAAATACATTCTTTATTTTGGCAACTATTAAAATATGCAAATTTTCTGCGCAACCAAGCGCAAATTCTTTGCTAACTCTTATTCCTACCATTTTTTCTCTTAAAGACAAAAGTCTTAAATAATAAAACACTTGAAAGTAAAAGGTGTTTGCCTTGAAAAAATATTTCTTTTTTTTTCAAATAAAAAGACAATGGATTTAACTCTTGCATTTATTCTTATTCTTATTACGGGTATTAGAGGATCAAGAAGGATACGACATGCAGATAATAATGGTATGGATGGCCCTTTTAAAAACATCTTTCAATTAGCCTTGAAACTCTTTCTTTTTAGATATGTATGAAATTAGAATTTATGATAATGCGGCGCCTGGCACAAAAGCAACTCTCAATGAAGCATTTGATAAAGTTATGCGAGAATCAAAGAATTGTTATGCCCAATTGGATACAGATGTAGATTGGATTGAATTTGATTCAGATTTGAATATGTTTCTTACAATTTCAAATGTCCCAAGTACTGTACAATTGACACAACCTGCAACTTTACATTTAATGTGTGCCTCGCATAAGGTAATTAACAAAACAAAAAAGTGCTTAAAAAAGCATATTGTAAAACATATATTTTCAGATGCAATCAATCAATTTTTCAATTCATGTTACCCGACGAAATAGACATCCACCAAAATTTTCAAAATCTGATTTTACATTTTATGTTCCTTCTGTTCTTCAACCAGGTTTTGAAGTTGGCAGACTACATGTGGTTGATCATGATCCAATTATTTACAATTCTCAACTTGGTTTATCCATTTTGGGGGATCAAAGTCATTGGATGTCCGATAAAAATGGTTCAATTATGATTCGAAAAAGTATGAATGATTTAAAGCTCTATAAACCTATCAAATTGCAAATGCTTGCCATTGATTATGGATCTCCACAACTTTTTTCAATTGCAAATATCACGGTTATTCCAGTTTCGGTTTCACGTAAGAAAAAATAATAATAGCGAAAAATTAATTAAGCAAGTAATAAAATTTTAGAACCACAAAATGTTCGAGTTAACATTGCAAATACAGAATATCAAATTTTTGAATGGGATGCTCCAGAGTACGGTATTGCAGAAAAGTATCGTATTACAGTTAAAAGACAAGGTGTAACAATTTATGAACAAGAAATTGATGGACAAGAAACAACTGCTTTGTCAACAACTCAATTTGCAATTGGATCGGATTATGTTTTTATTGTAACTGCCATGGATGTTGAAGGTGAAACTCCAAGTGATGATCACCGATTTACGGTCATCAAAGATGGTAAATCCAAAATTTAAATAAGTTACTAACAATAAACAAAACCTAAATTTTTAGATATTCAATGTGAAGGTGAATGCTCAGATGGTGGTCGTCCAATGTGTTTTTATGGGAAGTTTCATAAAATTGAACAATATCGAGACAAATCAGGTCTTCATTGTCTTTGTTGGGATGGTTTTAATGGTCCACAATGTGATGTCATTGAAAGTTGTCCAGGTGAACGTTCAATGGAACCCTTTGGAAATGTCAATTGGCCGGATACCGCTGTCAACAGTAGTGCATTCATTCGATGCCCATATAATTCAGATGGAACAAAACTTGAAAGAAAATGTTATTGGGATGATAAATATGGGCATGTTACATGGGAAAATGTATCGGCAAGTGATGTCTGTAAAAAGCAAAGTTCAATTTTGGTTCATCTTGGAGTTTTGGCCAATTATGCCCAAAAAGAAGCCCAAACAGTTTCGGGAATTGTTGCAGTTCAAAGATTCTTGGATACAATTTTAACATTTCCTTCTTTTGAACCAAATTCAACTTCAATTCAATCATATGATTCAAAAGTGGCAGAACATGCGGCTCAAGTTATTGATACCATCATTTCTCGGAATCTTAGTGCAATTCCTGGAAATATTTCAAATATCCGTTCACAACTAGACACTTATCTTCATCGATTCTCGAAACGAATTCCTGTTCCATTTACACTTGAATCCAGTCGAGAAGGATTACATTTTAAAGCTTTTGAATGGCATGCCGGATTGGATACATACCCAACTACTGTAGGTCGAAGATGTTATGTTCATATGCCAAAAAGTATTAAAACTGATAATATTCGAATAATTTGTATGAGAAATACTACGCTATATCCCATTCAAGAAGGTGACGCCCCAGTTATGTCAATTGAAACAGATGAAAGTACTCCAATGCCTCCAGGAACAAAAGCTTTAATCGGTCTAAAACCAATGCATCATAAAGTTAATTATACTTGCGCTTTTTTTGATGAAAAAGAAAACGGCTGGTCAATTGCTGGAATTACGGTATTGTCAAGAAATTTTGAAAATGGTTATGTTCTTTGTGAAACAACACATTTGAGTCTTTTTACGTTGCTTCCGGTTTGTTTTTATAAAAGTTTTTTCAATCATATGATTATAAATTTATAGGAGTCCCTTTTTGAAACTCAAACAGATTGGTGGGGAATTGCAGGTAATATCGTACCAATTGTATCCACATTCTTATCAATTTTGGTAACGGCTGCATTGCTCTTGCTAATAATTTGTCCACAAAATCATAATTCTGATGCAACAATGATTGCATTCTTAAGTACAATTTTATTAATGCATTTTGTTCATATCATTTTGCTAGTTGTTCCCCAATTTATATCTCTTCAACAATATGATATCCAAATTTACATATTATTAGAATATTTTATCCTTTTATTGGCAATTTTAATGGCAATGATGAATATCAATATTAAACACAGAATTAAACGTGTTAATCAAGATTTTCAAGCAGAAGATTATGAAACAACTGAAAAAATGCCGGCTTGTAAAGTTCTAACTGCAATTGGTAAGAATCTTTTGAAAACACACGTTACAGTAATCACAAAATTTTTTTAAGTGCTTTCAACAATTTTTTGCATTTGCTCGTATTGTTTTAATGGAATCTTATTTTATCGAGTTTCAACAAGAAAGCCGTAAGCTTAAAATCAGCGATAAATAAATTTTTCTAAATGTTTTCATTTTAGTCAAATACAGCCAGTTACGGTAGCATTTTTCGCAACATTTGTTGCACCATTTGTAATTTTTATGCTTACTGCAATTTCGTATGCACTTCACAGCATTTTCTTGGGTAAAAATGGGATAAAGAAAACACCTCGATGGGCAGATGATCGTGAAAATGTCATGAAAGAGCTCACAAGTGCTGCAGGGACGTCATTGCTTGTTATGATTGTTTTGTTTACGGATGCAATGCTTTTTGTTGCAAAAACAACTATGTTAAGGTAGAGTGTATTTTTAAATTATGTATGTTCAAATTAAAAAAATTGGATTTTTTATAGAAATTTTGTAATTGCAATAACTCAAATTGGACTTTGTGGAGCATTGTTCATTTTTACATGTTACATGTGCAGCGTTCATTTAGGATCTTCAGATTCTTCAACTTCAACGGGATCTGAATTTGCTGGAAATACTTTAACAAAAGATCGAAGAAAGCAAGATCTTTCCCGTGATCGGCTTTTAGATAACACAGATAAATCTGCAAGTGTTTCACCCGGTAACGCAACATTGCATGGCTTCCGTCCCGGATCAAATGCCGGATATTCAACTCAAAATTCTGTGAATTCTGGATTTTCATCTTTCAAACCTCCCATTGATTCAATATACATTGATGAACGTGAACATTCAGGTCCACTTGTTAGTATGGTTTAATATTATTAATAAATTTCCAAAGATTTAAAAAGGAAGCATTCTTGCCAAGTTTTTAATTGTTAAATACATTCCTCTTTAATGTACATATTTGACATATTTTTTGTTTTTGTTTTCACATATAATTTCTTTTTTACAATAATAAAAATAGATTTACGTCAAAGGCTTTCTTTTTAAATACGCATATCTTCAAGCAAAACTAATGAAAGTATTTTCAAATCCATTCGTCACGTTTACACATATATAACAGAAGAAAGAGATAATATCCTCCGCGCTTTTAAGCAAGAACAAAAAAATATATATAACGAAAATTTATATAACAGCTGACTCCGAAAAAAGATTTCGAGTAAAATACTACCTTTCAATTGTTATCGATTCATTATCGCCGCCACAAGGGGCCCCCATTGTTTTCATTCAAGAAAAAGAAAGTTAAGTTACAATCACTTTTTTATAGATAAATTTTAAAAATAGTCTAAAAGTGACAAATATACATACCTTTTATATGAATCAACATTGTTTTTTTACACATTTGTACATTTCCGTTCCCCAAAAAAACGAAAGAAACCCTTTTTTTCGATTCTTTCGCCTTAAAACAATACAAGCTGATTAACCATTTAAAGACATCGTAATTTTTTTCTTTAATCAATTTTAAATTTATTATTTCTTCTTCTTTCTTTTTACCTATTACATATTATAAAGAAAAACGATTGTTCATTTTTTTCATTTTCTCGCATTTTTTTTACCGCAATAAATACCTTTTTAAAAAACTATATTTTCGTTCCATGTCTCCCCCTTTATTCCCTTTAGGGGAGTGAAAATTAAAGAAAAAGAGCAAAAAAATATAAATAAATATATGTCGCTGTTACTACTTTAAAGCTCGTAGTGCACTGTCTTTTTCTCTTTCTCTCTCCCGCGCAATCTCGAACCAAACTTTTTTTTGTACTCCCTTTTTTTCGATCGACAAAATCTGCAACCACCCGGCTGGCTGCCCACTAACGGGATTGTCCGGTGTATAACATGAAAAGAAAAATCATAAAATAAAAAGAAAAAGAAGAGCGAGAGGAAAAACTGAGAGACCGTTTGATACGCCGTTACAAAATAATGTCGCCTTGACCAACAAGTGAAAACCACATTTGGCCGCACACTTAGTATCGCATATAGATTCGCGTAAATTTGCATGTAATATCTTTTACACATATACAAAAATAAATAAATAAATATCTTTTTTTTAAATAACTTTTTTTCAAGTTACACATTTTTTAATTTCTTATATTTATGAGTCACCTACCCTTTTAATCAATTTTGTTTTTTTTACCGGTGTATCTCTTTTCGGTTTTAAATTGCAAGAAAAAAGTTCTTTTTATGTAATTGCGGCTGGTACTAAACAAAAAAGAAAATTTCTTTTTATTCATTCTTTTTTTACGCCGAACTAATCACTTTCGCGCAACGTTGTTGTTGCCGACCCTCAAAAAGGCTGTCGACTTTTGTACTTCGTTAGCAGCATCGCTAGTAGTTATAAAGTAGTAGTTTGTACTGGTTTCTCTCTCTCTCTCTCCATCTTCCCTTCTATTGTTTTGGATTAGAATAAAATCCGACATGGTTAAAGAAAAAAAACTTTTTTTTGAAAATATGTTTTTCCATTCAACAAATTTAGGAAGAGGAGATGAAGAAGAAGTAACAGTTACAAGCAATAAACCTTTTTGTTTAACTTTTCTCATCTAATCGCTGTTGTCGCTTTTACACGTAAAAAATGGAGAAGCAAAATAGAAAAAAAGCTGTTGTTATTACGGGATTTACATCAGCTGCTACTTTGTTTTAAGGAAGAGGAGGTAAGAGAGAAAATAATTTTAAAGACATTAAGGATGAAAAGGGATATCCAAGAGAGGGGATGATCGAAAATTGAACAAAGCGCTAGAATGAACACCTTTTCCCTTTTCTTCAAAGCTTCTACCTTCAATTTACTTTTTTTCTATTTTCTTCCACTTCCTTTTTACCTCGTGTTTTACATCGATTGATTTGTTTTGTGTTTCTCTTATCGACTATTATTATTGCCAGTTAAGGGGGATGTTAGCTCACAATAGAAAAAAAAACTTAAATTATGTTTTTCTTTTCAAAGTTTTTATTCAATTTTTTTTTGCAAAAAATGACCTTGGTAACGTTCATTCCAACTGACGTTTTTTTGTTGTTGCGCTTGCCTTTAATTTTGACAGTCTTTTTTTCTGCCTAAAAAAAGCAAAGGAAGGAACGTACGAGGATGATGTTTCACTGCTTCTGCGAATGCTTTTTCCAATCTGTTACATTTAAATCAGAAATAAAAACTTTTAGTCATTTTTCTTATTTTGCCTTTTTTAGCTTTTTTTCTTCTTCTTCCGATACCCCTCTTTTTTTTCTGATGCCAGGAGTAACACCCCCATTTGGCTTACAAATTTTTGCCCTGCTATGATCAGATGAATCATGGCAACATACATATTTCCTTTTTGCCTACTGTCTGCAATTCCTTTGCCTTCTTTTTATTTTCATTAAAAATTACGAATTTTTTCACTCGTACAAAATTTTAGGCATTGTGTTAAGGTGTTCGTGAAAAAAGTTTTCCGTTTTGCTTATTCCTAAATTAGCTTCTTGAAAAATCTTTTTCATTCTTTTTTTTTTAAAGATCAAATGACGGAACCTGAAGAAGATCAAGTAGCAGATGAGCCAACGCCATTACCGCTTTGGCAAGAAATTCAAAAAAGAACCTTTACAAATTGGGTGAATTTGAGATTGTCACCTTCTTTCATAAATGATTTGGTTTGACATTTCTTTTTTTTCCATGTTTTCTAATCAAGATAAACAACATTTTCTTCTTCTTTAGTTTGTGGACATGAGTGATGGTCTTCAACTTATCAAATTGATTGAAGTTCTCACCGAAAGATCCTTGGGAAGAAGGAATAAAAGAATTGAACATGTTAATCAACGACTGGATAATGTTGCGATTGCATTAGATTTTTTACAAGATAAAGAAGGAATAAATTTAACAAATATTGGTTAGAGAAATTATCAAACTACGGTATTTCATTTTTTTTTCATTTTAGGACCTTCTGATGTTGTAGAAAGAAATCCAAAACTTATTCTTGGATTAATGTGGATTTTATTCCGGCATTATACCATTGCAAAGGCGCTACCAATGATGCCACATGAAACTGGACAGAAAACCAATGATAAAGCTCGATTACTGCAATGGATTCGAAGCAAACTTCCTGCATCATTTCCAGTTTCAAATTTAACTTCGGATTGGAATGATGGATTTGCTTTGGCGGCTTTAGTTGAAGGATGTGTTCCAGGCCTAAAAGTTGGATGGAAAAATTGGGATCCAACAACACCTTTAGAAAATACTAAAAAAGCTATGGATCTTGCACATGAACATCTTGGAATTGATAAGGCATTTTTATCATTTATTTTTTCGCTTTAATAAACTTACTTTGTTTAGATGATTGCCCCTGAAGATCTTATCAGTAGTGATGTTGATGAAATTAGTGTTATGGCGTATTTAACAAATTTCCCGTTAATGGTTGAAGCAAAGAAAACTCGAGGCACTTTGTCAAATATTGATCGGCATCCAATTGCGGGTATTCGTTCAGCTTTCAATGTTCGAATAGTAAATCCAAATCACATTCCAAAAATTAATATTTCAAAACCTGGTACTTCAACACAGGATTCTTCAATTCCTGTTGAAATTTCGCCAACAAATGATCCACATGTTTTTGATGTTAGTTATATCCCTCCAATACCTGGACCATATGATGTAAGTTAAAACCTTTGATATAGTTTTGCAAACATAAGTATTTTTTAAAGATTACTCTTCATGTTTCAAATCCAGAAGAGCCCGATGAAAAGCGTTCATCTGATGCTGTGCTAAAGGTTGAAGCCGTTGAAGGTCCCGGTCTTAAAGGTCTTAATCCACATTCATTTGTTGGAGAACCACAAAATTTAAAAATTTATAATTGTAATCCTCAAGATAATGTAAGAGTTGAAATAATTGGTCCTGAAAGTACCCGAAATCTTATTCCAATGCAATGGAATCATGTTAATCGAGAATTTGAAGGCACTTTTAAGCCTGAAAAACCTGGACATCATTCTGTCAATGTATTATGTAATAGCCGGAGCATAAAAGGAAGTCCATTTCCGACAAGAGTTCAAGAATTGCGTAAGAAAATTGAAATTAGCTTTTTTTGGAAATTTGTAAAATGAGTAATTTTAAGCTGTTCCTGAATTTTGGGGTCGAGGAATTTGTGAAAGCTTACGAGCAGGAGAAGAAGCAACCGTTTGTGCAGAATATCCATCTCATATTTCATCATCAGATGCTCAGAGGTACTTAAAAAACGCAAAAATAATTGTGTCTTCAAATAATCGTATGTTATTAAATTTATAAAACTATTTCCCACCAAGATTATGTTACAGAAGAAGTCCCAATTAAAGAAAAAATTGAGGGAAATACAAAAACATTTTCTTACATTCCAGAAGATGTTGCCGTTCATGAAGTGAAAACATATTTCAATGATAAATTGATTGGAAAACATTTGGTAAATATTAATTATACCTTTGAATATAAATTTGTGTTTTTTTTGAAAAAAAATTTGAGAGAGGATAATCGCAACAAAGTATTCACTGAAGCGTAAACCCATTGGAAATATATTTTTTAGGTTAACGCACAATATCCAACTGCACTTAGTCGAGCCTTTGGACCTGGTACTGAAGTTGGAATGGAAAATCAAAAAGCAATATTTGTCATTGATCGGGCAAAAAATGAAGAAGTTCAATTTGCTGTTGAAGGGCCAGCTCCATCAGAGTTAAGACGAAATGATATTGATGATAAAACTGCAATCATCGAGTATACGGTAGATAAATAGTTTTATTAATTGGATGTTTTTATTTTTTTGTATATTTTTAGCCAACAGCTCCTGGAAAATATTATGTCAGCGTGCTTGATAATCATGGACAAAATGTCAAAGATTCACCGTTTGCTGTAAATGTCAAAGATGAAGTTCAAGGCTTTTATCCCGGGAATGCAAAAATTTCCAAACTTCCATCAATTGTTCGAGTGAATGAAGTTGTAGAATTTACTGCCGACACTCGGCCGGCTCATAGTATTGTGCCGTCTCCTGATTTATATGTTTATGATCCAGATTCAGAGAAAATTGAAACTCGAGTCCAACAAAAAAGTGATAAAACTTATAAATGCAGTTTTTGTCCAAGAATTGTTGGGCATCATCAAGTTTTTGTTGCCGTTGATGGAGTTTCCATTCCACCTTGTCCAGTAACTGTTACATGTGTTGATCCAGATAAAATTCAATATTCTGGTCCAGGCATTGATTCACCACTTTATTGCTCACCTAATCAAACACATTTTGTCATTGATGCCAAACAAGCAGGCCCTGGAAATGTTGAAGTTCAAATGTTCACCGGCGAAGAACAACAAAAAGTTGATGTTGAAGTTGTTGATGAAAATGATGGATCTTATACTGTAAAGTATTGTGCTCCAAAAGCTGGTGCTTATAATGTATGAGTTTTAAAAAATACTATTAATGAGATAAAAAATGTGGTTTTCTAGATCAAAGTGGTATTTGCCGGATTTACACTTCCAAGCTTTGAAATTAATGTTCAACAGCCTGCAAATGCTTCCGGAGCTGTAGTTGAGGGTTTAGATAACGGTTGGTTCTTTTTCCATGTTGTTTTGTTTCGAAAATATGTAGTGAAGTGAGTGATGTCTTTTGTCTAGTTTGCATTTAATTTTTGATATTGGTTTTTATTCTCACACTTTTGTCTCGTAATTTTTTATTCTTTGTTTTCTTTCTTTTTTTTCTTTTGTCGTGTGAATGTGGTGTTGTGTCAAATAATTTTTTTTGACGCTATCAACAACCTCATTCTCTTTCAGCAATTGTTACGGTAAATACTGAAAAAGAAGTGCATGTCTTTACTTCAAATGGTGAAAACTTTCGTATTGTTATTAAAAGCCCCTCCGGTCAACTCATTGAAGCATTTATTGAATCAACTCCAAAAGGATTTTGCTTTAAATTTACACCTTCTGAAATTGGAGATTATTCTATTGATGTCACTTATGAAGATTATCCCATTGCAGATTCTCCTTTCTTTTTACATTCTGTTGCTCCTCCTAAAGATCTCAATTCCGCTGAATCTCAATATTTTGCACAAACTTCAGGGCCACCAAATGCGGACATGGTTCGAGTTGGAGGTCCTGGATTAGGTCCAATTGTTTCAACTGGACAGTCTACTTCTATCTTAATTGATGCCACAAAAGCTGGCTTCGGAAATATTGATGTCTTTGTAGATGGCCCAACTCGAACTCCCATCCATTGTATAGATAATGAAGATGGTACTTGCTCAATGCAATATGTACCATGTGTCTCAGGGATATATTGGATTAGAGTTTTATTTGATGATAATAATGTCCCTGGTAGTCCTTTTCAAGTTTTTGCTTCACCAAAAGATGATGAAAAAACTGATATAAAAAGTTCAATAAAAGATAAACGAGCCTCTACTCAAAGGGGTAGTACTTTATATCAACGTAGTGAAATTGCATAAATCTCAATTTGTTATTGTCTTCTTCTTTTTCCACCTCTTAATCTCTTAAAGGGTATTTGCCTCATAAAAAAATTGTTATATATTGTTGTTTTTCTTTTTATTAAATTTTGAATTGTCTCACATTTATAAAAGTTCAAATGTTATAAATACATTTAATAAAAAAAAACACTTGGAAATGAATTCTTTGCAAAAAAAATCACAAAATTGTAGGAGTTGATGAATCTGAAAATGAAATAACAGATGCATCAAAATGTGTTGCAACCGGTGACGGATTGTATGAATCAACTGTGGGTGAAATTTCTGAATTTAAAGTTGACACTACGGTATGTTTCTTCAAAAGGCGGGAAAACCTAAATAGAATTACAAAAATTTAGGAAGCTGGTCTTGGAGATTTAAGTTTTTCAATTGATGGACCAAATTCATCAACAACAATTGTGGACTATACACCTGGAAGTTGTACTGCAGTTTATAGCCCAACCCATCCTGGAATTTATAGAATTTCAGCATTGTTTGGAAACTCTGATGAAGATAGAGAACATATTCCTGGTAATTCAAAATGCAAAATTATTACTGATGAACGTATTAATTTCCTTTTTAGGATCGCCATTCACAATGATTGCTGATTATCCTCGAGATCCATCAACTATCGCCGTATATGATTCAAGTGATTCAACATCAGCGAGAAAAGTGCCGGTGGGGGTTTTGCAATCTTTCATTGTTGATGCAAGTAAAACTGCAAAAGATGAAATTTCTTTGGATACTGAGAGTCTCGGAAAACGAGACGAATTTAGTGTAACAGAAGTTGAGCCAAGAATATGGAAAATTGAATATGTATTGAATTCACCTGCGGGTCGAACTGTACCTTTGGATATACGGTATGGAAATGAATTGCTTGCAATTGGACCCGTTGCAGAAGTGGTCAATTATTTGTCGGATAATTTAAAAGTTAATAAAATTAGTCCTGCAAGAGTTAATAGCTTAGAAACCAATATTGAAATTGATGTCAAAGATGTCGGAAAAATTGGTCGATTAACAGCAAAAATTGAAGATTTAAATGGAAATGGTGAAGCATCAAATGCACTTGTAATTGAAAAGGGTAACGGAATACATGAAATTACTGCAAATCCTGAAAAAGCTGGTACCTATGGATTGATGGTTTTTGCAGATGGACATTTGTTAAACAAAAATCCATTTGAATTTAAAGCTGTTAAAGATGGTACTGCAAAAAATTGTCAAATTTTAAGTATGCTACAGTAATCATTACTACTTTTAATTTACAAAATATAAATTTCAGATTCTCCAAGTGAATGGGTTTTCAATAAACCAAATGATATCCTTCTTCAACATCATGGAGAAGATAAAAATGTGGATGTCTTGCAAGAAAAAGATCAAGAAAATTTAAAATATGAAAGCTTTTCTGCAAATGCATCAGATTTATATGAAAATGCTCATCCAGATGATAAATTTACGATTGTTAGATTAACACCTGAAAAAATTCAACAATATGATACACAAATTTTGTATGATTCACAGCCCGTCCAAAATGGCACATTTTCATTTATTCCTGAAGAAAAATCTGAAAACATCAAAAAGAAAGGCGCTGAAATTGACGAAAATCGATCGTATAATTTTGCATTGGGAAAAGAAAATGCTGAAAAAGAAATTGTCGCATTTGCATTAAATTCTGATAAAGAGCTTATTCCATTGGAAGTTAATCATGTTGACGATGATGGAAATGCCAGAATCAATGCACATTTCTCAAAGCCCGGTCAGCATGTTTTGTTCCTTTTTGCCGACAGAGAACTTTTACCAAAACATGTCATAAAAGAAGTTTTAACCAAAGAAGAAGCAAATGCCTTCGGAAAAGGTCTTGAAACTGCCGTCGTTGGAGAAACTTCGTCATTTGATATTGTTTGCCCGGATCGTGGTCAAGTCAAAGTAAATGTAAAAGGACCAAAAAGCGTTAAAATTCAAATGGAACAAAAAATGGTATGCAACTGTCTTATAAAGTTACAAAAAAAAGTTAAAATTTTAGGAAAATAGTTGTACCGTACATTGGACTCCAGAAGTAGCAGGAAATTATGAAGTTTTAATATATCTTAACAAATCTGAAATTCCAGCAGCTGGTTCTCCGTATATTGTAAAAGCACTTCCTGCTTCAAAAACAACAAAAACTCGAAAATCTTCATGCTTTTCGTATTCTGCACCTTCTGAAGTCACATTTGATTGTGGAAAAGATGTAAGCAAAGAAAATTTAACTGCTACCGTTCGATCTCCGGATGGGAAAGTTTCACAATGTGGTGTCCGTTTAATTGGTGATAATAGAATCGGTGAGTTTAAATTTTTTTGTAAAGATATATTTCATTTATGCATTTTTTAAAGGTCTTTCAATGAAACCAAAAATTGTTGGAGATTATGAATTTAAAATTCTTGAAAAAGGACAAGAAATGCCACATTCGCCATTCTTTGTGAAAGTTAAAACTGTTGACTTACCTGATCCAAAGAAAGTTAAAATATTTGGAAATGGCTTGCATCATGCCGTTGCGGGACAAGACAATGAATTCTTTATTGATTGTCAAGGCGCAGGATACGGTAGTGTTTTGGCAGCAATCGATGGTCCAGCCGATGCACCAATGAGTTGTGTAAGAACTCGAGATAAAATGCTAAGAATACTTTATCGTCCACCAATTACTGGAACATATCAAATAACAGTAAAATTTGATGATAAAATTGTACCTGGTTCACCGTATCTTGTTGAATGTCATGAAAGTGATACAAAGCAACAAAAAACTCATTCTCCCGTTACCCTCAATAAAGTGGGAGAAAGAGGTCAGACAGATCCAAAACGAAAAGCTGAAATTCATTTGTACATTCCAAATAGTGACGCATCACGACTGCAAGCAAATGTCACAGATCCATTAGGACATAAATATGCTGGAATTGTAACAAGTCTTGGACGAGATTATTATTCAATTCAGCTTAAACCTGTTGAACATGGAAAATATTTTGTTCATGTCACTCAAGATGGCAAAGATATTCAAGGTATAATTTTTAATAAATTTTTTAATAATAAATGCTTCCTTTTAGGTTCACCATTTTCCTTCAATGCAGGTCAAAAAGAATCTAGTCAAGCAGATAAAGTAAAAGTTGGAGGAACTGGTCTTGAATATGGTCAAACTGGGCAACCTCAAAGTTTTATGATTTACACAACTCAAGCTGGTCCAGGTCTTGTTAGTGCTGTCATTGATGGCCCAGAAAAACCTTTCACAAAACTTAAAGATCTCAGAGACGGGCGAGTATCAGTTGAATACACTGCCAATACACCAGGACACTATTTCATTAATGTCCTATTTAATGGTACTCCAATAAGAAATACGCCATATTGTGTTTACATTGCCCCAGGAAAAACGTCTTCCAAAAAACGGCAAAATGGTGTAAAACCAATTGCACAAGCTCCATACATTGAAACCCCGCAAGAAAAAAGTCCACCTCCACCATTATCTCCAAAGAGCAAAGAAATCAGAGAAATTCAAGAATCAAAACAAGTAAAAGAATTAGCACATTTGGATGTTCGAGGACTTTCACACATTATGACTGGAAAATCAACGGATTTTGAAATTGTTCCAACTTATCAAGGTGAATCAACATTCTCTGTAGAAATTTATGGGCCTTCCAAGGTTAAACTCACCACTGAAACAACAAAAGATGGAATAAAAGTTAAATTTATTCCATATGCCCCAGGAGAATACGTTATTACTGTAAAAAATAATGGTATGCAAATCGACAGACTTTAATAACATTATCCATATTTAATTTAGGTGTAAATGTTGGTGAATCGCCAAAAAAAGTTCGAGTTGAAGGTCATAAACTTGGTGGTGAAGGAGTAAATGAATCTTCAGTTATTTATGCGCGATATATTTCTCATACTTCTACGACTGTCACAAAATATGGTAACAATAATGTTGACGAAAAACAATACCACGAAATTATTCCACAAATTGAAAATCGAGCACAAGATCTTGAAATTGATGGATTTGGAATTACACAATTTAGTCCTGGAAAAGCTGCAATGTTTAGAATAAATAATATTGGTAAATTAGAAAAAAGAAGACGAAAAATTTTAAAATATTATTTGCATAATTTTAGGTAATAAAACATTATTTGTTGGTGTTGTAACTGCGATGGGTCCATGTCAACAATGTTCAGTAAATAATTGTGGAAATGGAAGCTTTTTGGTTTCCTACATAATTTCTGATCGAACTCCTGGCTTTGTTTATATCCGATACGGTGACGAAGATCTTCCAGGATCACCTTTTCAAACGCTACCAACTGCTCGTTAAAAACTTGCAATGAATCTGCCTTTTTTATAATTACAAATTTCTTTTAATTAATAAGCTTAATGTTTTGTTTAAATAGCTCATAGTTTCATATTTTTGCTCGCATTTTTTTCACTTAATTTTTAAATGGTTACTTTGCTGGTGCGTTTATATTTATATTATTTATGCCATGACAATTGCTGGCTAAAGTTATTGCTTTACTTTGTTACTTTCAACCCAAAAAAGAGATATATTAATTAAAATGTGTAATAATAAATGGTAAAATAAATTTTTAAAATAAACCAAAACGATTTCTAAAAAGTGTCATCAAGTGTGAAAACATACAGTATACTCCAAGATAATTCCCTTGACTTTAATTTTTTTCAATAAAAAATGTTCCTTTACTTTCGACACAAACACGGACATTTTTAAATTATCGTCTTTTAAAAGGATGCAAAACTACTTTAATCAAAAATAAATCTCCGGGACAAATACGTTTTTTTTTTCAAGACAAAATGGTTCTCAAAAATGTTTTTTAAAAACTGCAAATGTGGAAGTAGCAAATTGTTTGAAATTTTAAAACAGATAATAAAAAGTTTTAGTTTCTTTATTACCTATAAAATAAGCCACAACGAAATCAACAAATGCTTCCCGCAAATAAATTAACAAAAAAAATACCGCGAATATCACAGATATATAAATAATGAGCACATAATGAAGAAATTTAAAGTTCAGTTTTGACATATTTGGGCTTGAGTTCATTAACACGTTCAATAAATTCACTTTTTTCACTGCAGCCTTTACAAACTTCACCCCAATTTTCGAGAATCTTTTTGAGGTCTTTAACTTTCAATTTCTTGAGATCAATTGTCTTCCAGTCAATTTCTTTATCAAATTTGAGATCACAAATTTGGGAATCTTTGGTACGAAGTTTTTCACAAACTTTTTCAGCTGGCATGGACCATGAAAGTGGTTTACTAATTTCATTCATGACGGAAGCGGCAGATTCAGGTAACGCTCCAATATAGTTACACTACAAAAGAGAAGATAAATAAAAATAAATTCGTAAAATAGGAAAAAAAAACTAACCAATTTATTTTCTTTGCCTTTAGTAGTAGCACAATGTTCACGAATGGTTTTTGTGATAGCATCTTGGTTATTACTTTTTCCAGACGGCACCTTTGCAACAATATCCTTTAAGACTTTAGTACAAACTGCAAAAGAAAAAAATTTTATTTTGGTTAATAAATTTAAAAAAAGACATACCTTCACATTTATCTTCTTTAGCAAACGCTACAACAAAAATAGCAACAAAAATAATAATAGTTTTCATACTGATGCCAGGGGCGCCGTCGGGATTTCTAAAAAATATAGGTTTTATTAATCATTATTTAAAAAAATTTAAAAAAGAGATAAAGAGAAAAGCAGCACGAAATGTTAAAACAAATGATGAGTGAAAATGTACAAACGAAAGATGAGGCAATCCCTTTCATTTCATTTATTTAAAGGCGACGTGTCATAACGTCGTTGTCTGAATTTTGTTTTTGTCTATATGTAAAAATTCGTTACAAGACTTTTTTATAAGCGAGAATAATTATGGGGAAACAATGCTCTCGAAAAGTCATTGAAAAACAAGCAGAAAACGGACAACTTTGAAAGATGTCTTTTTTTGTTATCAGTAAATATTTAAATTAATCTATGATTGCTTGTTACATTGGTCAAACCATATATAGTCAATTCACTCATAACATTCATGTTTATTCCAGTTATTACTTTAATATCTTATTGCAGTATAAAGGATAAGCTTTAAATTTATAAGGTTTCGCTAGAATGAGGGTAAAAAAAACCTATAAATACTCTTTTTTGAAGACCCATATTGAAAATGTTACAAATTTTAGTTTTGAATTGTTAGTATTTAATTTAAGAGCCCTTTAAAGTTTGAACGGGGTCATTAATATGATCACACAAAGAAACTGTTAATTAAAATTTGTATTTTGTCAGTGATATTTTAATATTTTTTGGTACATTCAAACACAAAATGTTTCAATTTATATTTGGTGCATATTTTGACTTGATTAAATGAATCATCAAAGTACACAAAGATAATCGTCAAAACTTTGATTCTTCTTTTTGCCGCACTTTATTTTTGCAATCCGATTGAATGTATTTATTATTTTCAATATTGAATAGATTAAATGTAAATCAAAAAAATATTGGCTGATTTAGCAAAATTATTATTTTTTGCACTATGAAGTGCTTTTTTCTTCTTCTGTAAAAATGTAATGCATTAACAGGCGGAGTTGGTTACGAACAAAAACAAAAAAAACTAAAACGTGTAACGTTTCTATTTCAAAGATTTTGCCATTTAAAAAAAAGAGAGTCCGACTTGTGCATGAAACATCGTTGCTAGTCATTGTTCAAGAGCGGCATCCCAAAAAAACAAAGAAAAGGAACCCCCTTTTTAGTCTTCTTTTTTTTGTTTTTATGCAAGTTTTTTATGTCTTTTAATAAAAATTTGATTTAAAATGATTTATTCATTGTCAATGGGTATGTGTCTAATTGTTGAATAAAGTATTTCTCTTTCTGCTTTAATTTGTTTGATTTTTTGCTTTTTAAAACGCATTCTATCCGAAGATTTATAATCTTTTCTGAAAATTATTTAAAATTTTTTTTCATAAAAAATCGAAGGTGTTTTTTTAAAGAGATGTATGAAAATGAAGAGCTGCCAGCAACGCTTGAATGGTACAAAGATCAAATTGCAGGTCATCATCCATCTGTCGTTAAAAATGGCATCAGACAAATCGGTTTGAATTCCCTCTTTTTAATTTAAAATATATCTTTGACACAAACAAACTTTTTTAGGGATAGTCAAAGAACGTGGAAAAGAACAAAATTTGCTTAAACTTGTTCAAGATGGTATGCGAGGTATTAGTGAAGTGCAATTTTATGATAGTATTTTTCAAAAAGATCAAAGTAATCATACAAAAGCTCAAGCAGTTGCCTTAGAACGTTTAAGAAATTTTGTTCCACATTATTTTGGAAAACGGGTTATTGAAATTGCCTCTCGTTGTAGGTTTTTAAGCATACTGTAACTATAAAAAAAGTTTTAAAAAATTTAGCATACGAGTTTATTGAACTCGAAGATATCACACATCAATTTAAAAAGCCTTGTATTATGGATATTAAAATTGGTAAAGTGACTTATGATCCCGATGCAAGTGAAGATAAAAAGCATACTGAAAGTATCAAATGTCCACATCAGAAGGAATTTGGATTTCGAATTCTTGGATATCGAGTATGTGCTTTTTTGTGAGTTACAGTATACATATCAAAAACATATTTTTTAGTTACATCCCGATGAAAAGGGACAAATAAGAGTACGCGATAAAAATTGGGGACGTACTCGAACTCCTGAAAATATTCAAGCTGCATTTGATGAATATTTTCAAGCAATTCCAAGCCAGAAATTAAAAGCTGATGCAATTAAAATATTCCGAAAAGAATTGGCAAAGATTTCTGAATGGTTTGATACCCAAAAAGAACTTCAAATGTACTCTTCTTCACTTCTTTTCGTCTATGAAGGAGATCCACATCTTCATACACCTGCAAAAATGAAAATGATTGATTTTTCGCATGTTTTTTATGAAAAACAGCTCGATGAAAATTATATTCATGGCTTAAAATTTATTGATAACGTGTTTCATTGTATCGAAAAAACAGATATTATCAAAGAGAAAAAGTAAATAAATATACCGGTATTTCTTGATTCGAGTATCTTTTTTTATCACAATATTCACTTGCATGATTGTTTAATAATAATATTAATATAACTATCTTGATTTTTGTTACAGTAGCACAATGGCATAAAAACAAAATTATTTATTAATCGAATATTGAAAATTTAATGCAGTGTTAATTTTTTTAACATTACAATTAAAGTAAATCTATAAATTTGTTTTGTACATTAAACATTTTTTAAAAGAATTTTATTCCCGCAAAACTTTCTTACGACGAAGGCGTCAAAACACTTTTTTTCGCGCAATTTTATTCAATTGAGATACAACTTTAGTTGAAAATCGAACCAACTTTTATCGTTTAGATTTTACTTATCCGCGCTTAAAGATTGTAACAACTAACTTATTAACTGTTTTATCCTCAATGGCTCATAACATTGAAGATCTTGTAAAGCCATTTAATGGTGATTTGAATTCTATCACTGAAGATTTTTTGACTCAACCATTTCTTATTGATAAAAAAGGAAGCGGTTATGTTGATGGTAAACTTCAACATGATCCTGTAATGGATTTTCCTTATATGAATGATTCTGATAAATATATTATTGATAATATGGATAAATCAAATTACTTTGCTCGACAATATTGTTTTTATTATCGGACAAGAGTTTCACATTTGGCTCCAAAAATTCTTGAAAATGCAAAAGTTATTCTTGGTAAATGATATATTACTTTTGCCCTTTATGACAGATATTTTTAGGTGATGACTATGTTGAACCTGTTTCTCTTGGTGAAGTAAAAGCTGATAAGAAATACCTTGTTATTGGATGTGTATTCAAACGAATGCAAAATCGCATGTCTGTTCTTAAAGATTTTGATAAACAAGTTAAGGAAAACGTTGAAGCTCGTTTACATCGAGAAGAAGAAATGGAAACTTTGGCTCTGGATAGTGATTATCTTGATATTGAAGACATTGATAAACAAGTAAGACAGCCTCCATTTAATCAGTTATTTATGTATATTTTAGAAAGCAACTTTAAAAGGCAATTTTGATCCATACAAATTTGTTACTGGAATGGTTGTTGGTGTTTATGGAACACAAACTGATAATTGCTTCAATGTTGAACAGATGATTTTACCTGCTTTACCACCTTATGTTGAACGGCCAATGTTGGAAAATGATGTGTAAGAGAACACTACGGTTTTTCTGATTACCTAATATGTTATATTTAGATATGTTATTTTGATTTCTGGCTTTAATATCAATGGCGAATGCCCTTCAGTATTGGGTGATTTAAGTAATTTTGCTACTAAATTTGTTCGTGTTTTCTTTACATTTTTATTTCTTTACAAGGATACCTTTTTTTAGTTATGTGAAAAATATTACAATAAAATTGCTCGTATCATTTTTGCCGGCAATAGTGCTATTACATATTGTCAACATCCTTGCTGCAAGGTAAATGATAACCATTATTAAATATTAATCAGTACAGTATTTTAGACTACCAGTATTAATAATGTTATGCCAATTGGGCTTACATTGGATGCAGATAAAAATGAAAGTGCTTTACTTGCTACTAATAGCATTCGTAAACTTTTTGTAAGCTTTGTAAGATAATTTTTGATGGTTTTATTTCTCCGGTTTTAGTCTCATCTTGATGTTGACATGATGCCTGGTGAAGGTGATCCAACTTCTATGATGCTTCCTCAACAACAATTATCCCGTGCTTTATTCGATGATACTGCAATAGATGTTGAAGAAGCTAATGATGAAGGAAATAATGAAGTAGATCTTAAATATTTGAGTCTTTATTAATCATTTTCGTGTTTCAGAACTTTGAAACAACTGTTGAAACTTTTAAAGTTAAGATTGATGGTGAAGCTCAACCTGGAAGTTTTGGTCCTGCTGATTATTGGCGTTTGGGTTCTTCTGGTATTTATCCTAGTCCTAAGCCTTTTATTAATACTGTCACAAATCCATATTGTTTTAAAGTTATGGATGTTGAATTTCATGGAACATCCGGTTTGTTTGTTGTCTTTTCTGTAAATATTTACAGTACATTTTTTAGGGCAAAATGTCAATTCATTTCGAAAATTAACAAAAGATGGTACTCCAACGCTTGAAATCATGAAAAATATTATTGAAACAGGACTTGTCATTCCAACTGCACCTGATTTTATTGACTGTTTCCCATATAATCGTCCAAATGGAGCAGATCCATTGGCACTTGATCAATTGCCTCATGTTTTCTTTGCTGGAAACCAACCAGAATTTGCTTCTAAAGTTGTTGATTTTGGAAATGATCAAAAAGTTCGAATTATTTCTATTCCCAAATTTGAAGATACTCGCTCCATGGTTTCCATCAATTTACGGACTTTACAAGTTGCTCATATTGTTTCTGAAAAGAATCGTGCTAATTGATTGAATTTATTTATTTTTTTCATGTTTTGCATTTTTGTTATTTGTTCATCTTGTTACAATTAAAATTTATGTTTTATGTTGTTATCTGCCATAATGCCTTGCACGTTTACAGTAAGAACTCAACTTATTTTTGATGATATTGATTCTTTTCATTTTTAATAATTAAAAATTAAAAACAAATGATTTCTGAGTAACTCAAAAGATTTTTTAACCGATGATTTCAAGTGTCACACAATTGTGTAAGCAGCGTTTTTACAAGGAAGATCAAAAACTTTGGTTTACTGTATGAATAATAGGATTATTATTAATAAAGTCATACTTATTTTATTTTTATTTTATTGGAAATTACCCAAAAAGATAAATATTAATTTTAATATTTTGGTATAAAAATAAACTCAATTCATATTCATAGGAATTTTTTGCAATATTATCCAAAAATATAAAAAAGGAGCAAGAATAAGTTGTCACTAAAGATCTTCATGGGCGAAAAAATGGAGAGCCTGCTGCCAGATATATATTTAAGCAATGCGTCACCTAAAAACACTGAAGTAGAAAGAAAGTAGCCAGTGCCGAGGACGTTTAGAGAACAGAAGCCTTGGCCGTCGCCCTGCGACATTCTTTATTTTTCTGTTTCTCCTCTCTCTCTATCTCGGTTTCTTTTCTTTACGTAACACAAACATCTTTCTTATTTTTAGCCAAAAAAGAAGCAGAAGCCAAAGAGAAAAAATATTCTTTTTTTGCCATGCCATTGGGCTACTACTGGACATGCATTGCACTAAAACTAATTGTAAGCTTGGGAGGCTTGCATTCAAAAGCATTTTTTCCGCGCGTGCGCTTCTGGCACTGCAAAAAAGAAAAAGAATAAAGAAGGAATGAATATTGTGGTCAGTCACTTACTTTGTGTGTGGCAATGCTTTTTTGGCTTCTTCTTTTTTCTTCTTCTTCAGCCCCAAAAACTACTCACTTAAATTGGCGTCTTATGGAATATCCTTTTACAAAAAAATGGGACAAATATTTATTACTTTTAAGTGTTTTTTCTTTCTTCTGCTTTTTTTTCTATTTTATTTTTTTAACTTGTTTACCTCATAATTAATTGCTTGCTTATTTGACAGCAGACAGTTTACTGCTGCTGCTTTTTTTTCTTCTTCTGTGCATTACTTTTTGCTATTACTTTTTATGCAACAAACCTTATAAATAAATGAATTTTCCGTTTTCTTTAAGAAGCCAGTAGAATTTATAAACATTACTTTTTTGTTCCAAAATTTTTTTTTATTGATTCTCTCCTTCTTTTTTTTCGTATTTTTATAATATGCATCTGATTGTTTAAAAATATTATGATTGCAAATAAATATCTTTTTATAAAAAATAATTACATTTAGGTTAAATATTTGAAACGGAGAGCATTCGAAGTGCACCAAAAAAGCGGCGGTAGTGCCGTTTTTGTGCATTAACTTCGAAATGCTTCCATATAATTCAGGTGTGGCACGATTATATCAGCAGCAGCAACAGCAACCCCCTCCACCAGCTGGACCACAAAGAAATGTAACAAGCCATGAACAACAAAAGCAAAGACAAGAAATGCTTCATCAAATGCGGTAATAAATATTGCATATTTTTACGCATAAATATTTCTATTATTTATTTATTTTTTATTACGAAAAAAAATTATGGAAATGCATTTTTTTAGTAAACATCGTTCGCTTGATGGAGCACAATTCATGCGTGAATTTGATCAAGCCACAAGACATGCTGCCACACATTATCCTGAATATTATCAATATGATAATTATATCAATAATCAAATTTATGATCCTCCTCCACCTATACAACAACCAGCATTTTATAGTCCACAAGGAACAACTGCTATGGGACGGGGATACGATATGTAATATCTTTTTTTTAAAATTCATTTCCTTTCTTTTTCATAAAATTATTTTTTTTCTTTTCTTTAAGGAATGATCCCTTAACTGTGAATGTGCCTTCTTCATCTGCTACGGGTTATTATCAGCCGCTTCAACGTGGTGACACGGCAGCCCTTCAAAGAGAATACAATGCACTGAACAAAAAACTTAATTATGTTATGAATTCAATTCGAACTTTTTGGAGCCCTGAACTTAAAAAAGAGAGACAACTTCGTCAAGATGAAACAATACGTTTAAATTCATTGCAAAATAAAATTTGTCAACAAGCGGTTCGTTTTCATCTTTCCATTTATTTCCCTTCTCTTTTTTTAGTTTACCTTTTTTTTCATTTCATTTGCATTTTTGTTTGGTAAAAACAAAATATTATAAAGCTTTCTTTTCTAGGCTGAATTGCAAGTAATACAAAATGAACTTGAAAAAAGGGAAAAAGACATCAGTCAGCTTCTTTCGGAGTCCGAACTTTTGGATATGGAAGAAGAATTGCGGCGTCTTCGAAGGCAATTGCATGAGCCACGTAATTTTACTGAAAAATCTGTCAGTATGCATGAATTACAAACTTTAAAAACTAAGATGGAACGATCTGAAATGACGTTGTCAGAAAAGATGCGAGAGTTAGCATCTGCTGAAATGAGAGCAAAATGCGCAGAAGAACAGAATGCAGAATTAGAAAAAAGAGTTGAAATTTTAACACGTTCAAATACTGCTCATGAAGCTCAACTTCAGCTGCTTCAAGATGATTTAGGTGTTCTTCGACAAAAACTTGAATCAAGAAATCAACAAATTGAATCAAAAGAAAAATTAATTAAAAAATTGGAACAACAAATTGAATCTATGAGAACTCAATTCACGGATTCTAGTCATGTCATTCAAGTAAACTTTTTAAAGTTGTTAAAATTAATTTTTGAAATTATGAAATTTTTAAGGATGGAGAGCATAGAGTGGCACAATTGAAGCATCGATTAGACCAACTTGAAACGCTTTTGCGCGAGAAGGAAGCAGAAGTGGATCGATTAAAGCAACGACAATTACAACAACCAAGTGTTCGAATGGAAGCAGAACTTAAAATGCAACTTGAAAATGCAGAACAAGAAAAGCTAAAGTTACAAGAAAATATTGATGTTTTACGAAAAAGTTCTGAAATGGATAAACAGCAACAGGTTTCTTTTACAAAATTCAAAGTGCTATAAATTTACACTATAATTTCAGCTTAAAACCTTTCAAGAAGAAAACAGAAATCATTTAATGGCAATTGATTATTTACAAAAAGAATTATCGGATCGTGAAATATTATTGGCTTCACAAAATGAAAAAATTTCACAGTTAGATAATCAATTAAAAATGACAAATGGCATGTCATTTATGCATAAAAATAAATCGGATATTCATCAAGAATTGGAAGAAACTCAAAAAGAAGTCGAAAAATTATTAAGAATTGTTCAAACTTTGGAAAAAGAGAAATCACTTTTAACAGCAAAAATTAATATTTCAAATTCTGAAAAGCCTTTAAATGATTACGAATACGGTACATTGGAAAGAGTTCAAAGAGAAATGGGAATTGATCGAAATTCTGAAAGTTCAAATCTTAAAAGAAGGTAACGTTTGGAAAGAAGTTTGAAATATAAACACATTGAATATTTTAGAATAGAGGAGCTCGAAGAAGCTTTACGAGAATCTGTTGGAATTACATCAGAAAGGGATAAACAAATAACAGAACAAAAAAGTCTCGTTCAACAACTTTCTAATCAATTGACAGATCTCTTTAAAGAAGGTGGACGAGAGAGAGTTCTTGCAATGAATAATGTTCTCATGAATAAAGATTTTAAAAATGAAATTCAAAAAGCAATGGACGAAGAAAGAATTCAATATCAAAGGCAAATTACTGCAATTAGGTAGTGAAAAAAAATGCTTTTCTTTTTTAATTACAAATTTAATCCCTTTTGAAAAAAAATTTATTTAGGCGTGAAGCTTTAATGGCACAAATTCGTGAGAAAGATGCAGCTATTCAATTATTACAAATTTCACCTGAACAATTCTCTGAGCAAATACAAATTCTTACACGACAAAAAGAGCAACTTCGGCATAAATTATTGACAAATGATAATGAAGCAATTGGGAATGCCGCAACAACTGCCGCCGCACTTCAAAGTGTTCCACATGTTCCGTATATGGGAAGCTTGGAGGCATACATACCCCAAGTAAATACTGCAATTGCACAAGTAAAAGCTGGAGGTCCAATTACTGCATCAAATAACATTTGGCTAAATTCTGCTCAACATGCATTTGATAGAGCATTGAATAGAGTTGACATGGCATCAACATATGGCCAACAACAGGTATTTAATACATGAATAAAATCTTACAGTAATAATTTAAAATTTAAGGACGACAATGGTGATGATGATGGTGTATGGGCTTAACTTGTATGCAACAAAGAAAAAGAATGAAATTGCCAAAGCCTTTGTATAAAATTTTGCTCACAATTAGATATAATTAAAATTTGAAAAAGTTATTAAAAGTTGAAACTATAAAAAAATTGAAAATAAATTCTTTCCCTCATAATAGCAGCATAATAATATGTACAAATTGAACTGTGGACAAAGGCCAAATATAGAGAAAGAGCAGCCGGACATTGAACACTCGAAATAAATCAGTGCACATTTTTTGGAAAAAAAAATCAGACCATCAAAGGGGAGATAGAGATAGAGAGAAACGACGACGGGGTGGAGGACGTTGACAAAAAAGGGGGATTGCGCAAAATAGAAAAAAAAGAGAAACTTGGTTCCATTGAGGCAGACATTTTCATGTTGCTTCTTTTATGCAAGCGTTTTTAAAGCTTTGACACGTTTTTTGAAAAAAACGGAAAAAATGGAATTTGAAAAGGCAGTTTGGGGCTGTCGTTTTTTTTTGCCTTTTTCCTTTTTTTCTTATTCTGTGCTTATCTTTGAAAAAAAACAAAGTGGTTGTAGAACAACAAAAAATATGTGTTAAAATTTGAACCCCTTTTTTGCAACGATGATAAACAATGACACCTTTTTCAAAAATTACGATATGTGTCTTTTCTTTTGCAACTTTTTTTGAAAAAGAGTGTTCTTTGTTCCCTTTGGAAAAAAGGTACAATAATTAATTTCAATGTTTCAACAATCTGTCAATAAAGTTTCGTGTTTATTCTCATTTTTTACGCTAAATAATCTGCCAATCATCGTGCTTTCTAAAATTTATCACGTTATCATAATTTTCGTTTGATTCTTCTAAACTCAAGGGAGAAAAAAGACGATTAAGCCAAAAGGGTTAAAATGCAAAGTTCATCAGCTGAGTTTTTCGTGAATTTCAAATGTCTCCATTTTTTGGACTTCCTTTTTTTTAAAAAATTGTTTTTTTCTTCTTGCTTCGGCAAACCGCTTTTCCATGGTATTTCTCCATGGTTTTCCTCAATTTAGGTTTTAGAAATATTTTTTTATTTTTGATGTTCAATTTTTTAAGGACTGGGTAAAACAAAAATATGGTTCTTCGTGAAACTGATCATAAAGATTTCCATATAAAAGTTGAAGGAAAATGGATGTTAATTACAAAAGAAATTTTGCATTCTCATCCTGGTGGAGTTGCTATTTCGGCGTATAAAGATCGAGATGCCACTACAGTATTCCATACATTTCATGCTGGCTCTGCACGTGCATATAAAATGCTTCAAAGTGTTTGGAAAGAGCAAAAAGACATGACTTTCAATATTCCTGTTGAAAAGGTTTGTTTTTTTTGTTGCATTTTTTTCGAAAGAAATAAATAAAATTGGTTTTACGAAAACAACTTTTTTTCTAGGAAGAAGTTCCAATTCTTGGTCTTGATGACATAAATATGGGAAAATTTGATAAAAGTGATGAAGAATCAAAACAAATTACAGAAAATTTTGATAAATTACGGCATAAAGTTCGTAAAATGGGTCTTTTAAAAGGAAGTACAACATTTTTTATTGGAAAATTCTTTCAATGCATTGGAATAATTTCATTGGCAATTTTTTTACAATTACAAGGAATTTATATTCCATCGGCACTTTTAATGGGATTAGCCTGGCAGCAATTGGGTTGGATGATACATGAATATTGTCATCATCAACATTTTGAAAATCATTATGCCAATGATCTTGCATCTTATATCGTTGGAAATTTGTTACAAGGGTTTTCATCTGGAGGCTGGAAAGAACAACATAATGTTCATCATGCTGCAACCAATGGTCTGATATCGATCTAATTAAGGGATACAATAAATATTAATGTTTTAGTCGTTGGAAGAGATGGTGATCTTGATTTAATGCCTTTTTGGGCAACAGTAGCATCAGATTTAAAATTCGCTCAACATGCTAGTTCATTCTTGCTTCAAATTCTTCCTTATCAACACATTTATTGGACATTTGGACTTCCATTTTTACGTTTAAGTTGGCTTCTTCAATCAATTATTTTTGTTTCAAAAATGGATAGAAGTGAATTTGAAATTCATAAAAGTCGAGCTCGTTATGAACAAATTACACTTTTTATTCATTGGGTACTTGTTGGCCTTCAACTATATTATCTCCCAGACAATAATACAAGATTAACGTATTTCCTTGTTTCACAATTGGTTGGGGGATTTCTACTTGCCCATGTTGTAACATATAACCATTACTCAACGGATAAATTCCCAAGTGAGTCTAAACGTTCCTATTTTTTTTTCAAACAATAAAAAACATGTTTATTCTATTTTTAGATAAATCTCGAATTCTTGAAAATTATCCATGCCTTCAACTATATACAACCCGGAACATGAGACCTGGACCATTTATTGATTGGCTCTGGGGTGGACTTAATTATCAAATTGAGCATCATCTTTTTCCCACAATGCCGAGAAATAATTTGGGAAAGGTTATGCCACTTGTCAAAGAATTTTGCATTGAAAATAATCTTCCCTATATGGTTGATGATTATTTAACTGGTTGGAAGAAAGGAATTGAACAATTTCAAAATGTTGCGGATGTTGCATATAAATTAAAAATGAAGCTTATGTAAAATATTAATAATAATAATAATACTGTGTAATAATAATAATATGTGTTTTTTCTTCTTAAAATTTGCGACGTAACCATTTGTTTTGATTTTGTTTCTGTTTCTTTAAAAAAATGACTTTGTGGCAAAAATGAAATGAAAAAGTGACAAAGAACCTCGCCTTCAAAAAAAATTTTAGAGGGGGAAACTCTCAAGCAGAAAAAAAGTTTTAGTTTTTTTGGAGGAAAAGTAAAAAACAAAAAAAATTAAATAGTTTGAGGGTTCACTTTTTATTTTTCATTGAATTTTTTATTGCTTTATATTGTTCGTATATTATTTCTTATAGAATTTTATTGATATTCAATAATGAATAATTCAAATTCCGTTCGACCTGTACGCCCAAGAGATCCACGTGATCCACGTCGAGCTTCACAAAGTAATATTAATCCGTCCCCAACTATCGTATCACAAAAGCGAAAAGCTTCAGAAGATTTAAATTCATCAAGTTCTGATGATTCTAAACCAAAATCAATATTAAGGCTTTCAATAAAAGATCCTCGAGAACATCAAGCTAATCGAGCTTTGAATGAAAGAAAAAGTTCGATAACTGAGGAATCAGGTTCAGATGATATTGAAACAATTATATCGAAGGTTGCATTAAAATTGCAAAGTTCTTCTTCTACAAGTGTTAGTATAGGTTTATTATCAAATTTTTTCCTGAATTATTATCGAATACATGAAGAAAATGTTATGTATGCATGGCATAATGTAATAATATAATTGTATTTAATTTTTGTTTGTATTTATTTTAGTAATTTTTAGGCATTTCTGGAGTTGGAAAGAACTTCCCAAGAAATGTATAATACAAATTTACAAGATAAAATTTTAACAGCTTTTTATTGTTTAAATGATGCCCTGGCAAATGCCTATGAATTATTTGATCGAATGGCAATTGACTTTACAGTATTTGGTCCATCAGCATTTTTGTAAGTTTTTATACATATTCAAATATCTATATTTTTTACAATTGTAATTCATTACAGTTATGCTGGAATGATTGCAACTAATGAAACAATTACAAGACTGCAAAAAGTTTTATTTATTTGGACAGATCGGCGATGGTTTTCTGATCAATTTATAAAACTTTTCTGCAATTCAATGGACGAAGGAAAATATTTTGGAAAGCTAATTTCCAAGGACAATACATTTAATGAAGCTTTGCTATGGACGCTACCTGAATTTGTGAAATATTTTGAGAGCAGAGTTGAATATATTCAATCACATCGAAATAAATTTATGGATAAAGCTCTACAACGTCCTATTGTTTAGTAAGTTAAAAATATGTAAAATATAATTAAATTTTGGATTTGTAGTGAACAATTCAATAGCATCTATGATGATATTAAACCTTTGCTAACTGCTGACCCAAGTATATTAGCAAAAAATATAACCCATTTGAATCAATTGAGTGAACAAGTTGACAGGTTATATTCAGAATTAAAAACTTTTTGTAACGAAGAATTGATGCTTCGATCTGTGATTGTAATTATAACTACGCTTATCAAATTTATGAACAAAACAATGTCCACTTTGAATATGGCTTTGCTTCCAAATGAATAAAAGAATCTTTTTTTGTACAAATTTATTCTTTACATTCACATACACAAAATACAAATTTATTTTTTCAAAGCTCTTTTGTTCTGTGCCCGTTCATTCCAATATAAACTATTCTTGTTTTTTTGCTTTCATGTTTCAGGTAATGGTGTTGAAGTTCTTTCATTTGATTTTTCGGCAATATCCATATGTGTGCTCATTACTACAGTATCATTAATAAGGCTATGGGCTCTATCGAGTAAATCTTTTTCAACTTGTTCCAAGTCTTCTGGCAAAAATAATAAAAATGAAACAGTTGCAATTGGAAGGAATGTATGATAAGCTTTCTTAACATGATCCAAAGTAATTTCCTCCAATGCAGAACCGTAATATTTCAATAAATTAAAGTGATAATACTCTAAAAGTCTTAACAAATTTTCATGTCTTTCATCGGCTCCTAAATTCCAACATATTGCTTTTGCTACATCTTCACCATAACAACCTGGATGGGCTTCTAAAAATTGCAAGTTAGAATAAATTGGGTTTTTTGTGTAAAAAAACATACGAGTCCAATCTAAAATTGCAATAACTTTTTCCTTATTTGCGAGGAAAACACTATTTGCAACTGGATTTCCGTGTATTAAGCATTGTGAAATTTTCATATCTTCACATGATTCAGAAACTACATTCGACATATATGTTGGAGATAAAAATCGGTTAAGCATCTACAATAAACAATACTTTTAAAATTTTACTTTGAACATTTCTTGTACCTGTAATTTGCTTTCATCAAAGTATTCCTTATTCTTTAAAACATTCCCAGCAAATTCAGCAGTCTGCCGGTAAAAGAATGGTGAATTCTCTGCAATCATTGTTGTCCAATCTGAACTTTTAAGGGATAATGCATGAACTTGTGCCAAATTTTTTAAAAGATCCCGAACTGCTTCCACATTTAATCCAGCTGCTAAATCTCCCACCAAAGCTTTTTCACTTAAATCTTCCATTATAATTACACCATTTCCAGCTTCGGTTGCTTGTTTCTAAATAAAGTTGTATTTGTTTTTTATTTGCTTTTGTTTATTTTTTTTGCTGATTCAAAAAAAGAAAACTTTGACTTACTTTTAGCACAAAAATCTTAGGTGCAGGAATTTTTTTATGCTTGGATAACCATTCATAAACGCTACACTCTCTGTAATAATAATAAAAGAAAGAAACGTCATAAATTTTTCTTTGTAAAATCATTGACCTATGATAAATCAGTTTTCTCCTTTTTTCTCACCTTCGAAACATTCGAGATGCTAATTTTTGTTCATCTGTTGCATCATCCTGTTGTTGGACACAAATTTTGAGAACAACACTTTTAGGTAAATTCTCATTTTCCCAGCCAAAAGTAACTCGAAGTACGGTTGTTTGGTCCAAATCTAAACAAAAAAGAAATATTTTACGTCACAAAAATATATAGTTCCGTTTTTTGTTAGTTAATGTTTTTTTCTTCTTCTTCTTCCCTCTTTAAAATAATGTTGTTATTGTTTGAACGGTGTTTTTCGAGGATAACAGCAGGGAGTCAAAGAAAACAATTGCGTGCACATACCTTTGTCACCAATGGCATTTAATCTTTCTGCAATCCATTGTGGTTCCGGTTCGTCAGTACATTTAAATTTTTCTGTTAATCGCTGATACAACCATTCCAATGATACATCTGTATCGCAAATATACTGTAGTTGCTGATCTTCATTTGCAGAAAAATCTGTTGCAATACTTGCCCGTTGACTCATACTCGAAATATCAGCAACTGATAAACGTGGCTGTAAATCACCATTACCATTTCGATTTAGGGGTACATTCAACTGAGCTTTTGATGGATTTAAAATTGTTACGGGTGTTGTTTCAATTACAGCCTCCTTTGAGGCGGATGAAGATCCACACCCCATTTCTGAGGAGAAAGAGGAATAAAAAAAAGGAATTTATATTTAGAAGGCAACAGCAAGTCAAAGAAAAGGCAACTACCAATACTAAGTTTGGGAGAAAAATGGCACAAAAAAGAAAATGCTAAAATTGCCGCCCTGAATTTCCTTTTTTAGATGGTTAAGAAAAATTGTGAACAATAAAATGTGAAGAAAAAAAGTTGAAAATTTTAGTACAGACAAAAGTGTATTTATTTTAAGCAATTAAAAATGGTACAAAAATAATATGACAAAAAAATGCTAAAAAAATTAATTAAAAATCTTCATCCGAACCATTTTGTTTTTCTTCAGGATACTAAAAAGAGTTTTTAGTCTTAATTAATAAATATTTTTGATTAACACAAACATTTGAATGTTTGCACTTACCATTTCAGTTGCTGCCTCAGGGTTAAAGTTTTCGATTTCTTCTGTGTCGTGATTTTCCAAAGCATTGTTTAAGCCATTTGTGACTTCTAACTCATCCTCCCCATTTTCCGATGGAATATCAAGAATGTCATCATCGTCGTCATCATCATCAAGGTCATCGTCATCCTCTTCATCATCAGATAATCCGGCTCCAATCATATTACCATAAATTCTCATATGTGGAGCTTTTTGTTGATCTTCATCATCAACTTTAATGTCAACCCTATAAAAGTCTATTTGTTAGGAGCATACTTTGAACAATATTTGACTTACGGTGGAATTCCATTATTTTCCATTTTCATTTTTTCGACGGCAATTCTCATGTTTCTCTCTGCATCAACACTCTTTTCATGATCAACAATTTCGATTTCATTCATTTGTTGTTTCATAAATCCAAGATTACGGTAGACAAGAACATATTCCTGATACAATATTTTTAATCTATCTTCAAATCTCTCAAATTCATCGCGATTTGGTGGCCGATATGATTGCAATTTTGAAAGACGCTTTTGTAATTGCTCACATTCAAGCTTGCGTCTTTCAATTTTTGTATCCAAGTTTTGTTCGTCTTGTCCGATGTTATTCAATTTATGCTCAATCTCTGCTTCTTCTCGTGTTGCCTTTTCTGTCATTTGACGGACAAGTTTTTCAACTTCACTGACATTCAATTGTTGAGATAATGCTCGCATACGGGCTTCCTGAATTTACTCAATTTTTTACTTTAAATTTTTAATTAGTCAAAACCTTTGCAAAAATTTCTTTTGATAATAAATCATGGATTGCTGCCCCGCCTACAGGAATTTCAGAAGCAATTTGTGAAGCCATTCGAATTTCTTGTTTCTAAAATGATATATTTTTTCTATAAATAAAATCTTTTGGAACTCTACTTTTGCATTGATTTGATTTCGAAGAACAGAAACTTGCAAATTTTCTTTATCATCTGAGACATCATTTCGGGTGGTCTGATAAAGTAATTTAAGAACAGGCATAAGTTCTCGTACCGAGTGACCATCAGACTAAAACACTTTTTATATTTTAAATTTTAAAAATGGATTGCTAAAATACCATATATAAATTTCTTGGATTAAGCTTAAGTCGAGCACGTTGCATTAAAGCCAAAACGCAAGTTTTTACAAACAGAATCCTATCGCCTTCTGTTTCTTTATTTTTTGGAATTCTTGTATTTGGATCAAACCTAAAATCAAAAGATAAAAAAACTAAACATAATTTGAAAACTAACTTTTTAACAATCCATTCTAAAATTTCCGACATAAGCTCAAAATTTGGAATTCGAAAGTTTTCAATGGAAACTAATCTTGGATAATCCAAAGCTCGTAAAATTTCAGTCGCATCTAAAAGTTAAAATCATATTTATGTAAAATCAATTAAACAAACCTCTTAATTCTCTGAACGACATCTTGCAAGATATCTTTGATAACCTTTGAAATAAAATGTTTTTTTCATTTTTTGTTTTTAACGCAGCTGAACTTGTGAAGTTGTCATAGCAACAAGGTCTTATGTAAATGTTTTTTAAAAAAGTAAACTGATGTTAGAAAAATTAAAAAATACATTTTTGAAAGTTATTTATGACACAGTTATTTTTATAATGAGAAACATTTTAAAACAAAAACATCTGTAAAGCATTTGTTCGGTTATAACTTATCACAAGTTTTTAATCAAATTGCTCATTAAAAAATCAAAATACAATTGCAAGTTCAAGTTCAAACTTTGAAAAAATGTGACAGAAATTTTAATTCAATCCTGTTTGTGTTTTAAATTGCAATCATGAACTACATTACAGTATCATTCGGAATATTTTTGTCGCCATTTAATAATTACTGGTAGTTATACTACAACAATAGTATTAATAATGTTGCCATGACTACTGTATTTAATAAAACTTGAATCTTTCAATTACATTATTCATGTGGTTCTTTATTTTTTGAGTAAAAAAAGTGTAAAATGTTTTGAAGAATAACTTGAGTTAATGATCTTCTTTTGTGTAGAATGTTAAGATTCTTCTAATCTTGGCGTGATGTTCTGAACCAAAATTCATAAAGAGTTATCTTGAATGACCACCAAAGTTTGATTTATTCAGAAAACAAATAAATATTCTATTTACTTCAATGCAATTTAAATTAAAGTTATGAGAATACGAAGATATTTAAAACAATCACCCAAAAATTTATTACTTATTTTTTTATTTGCTGTTGTACTATGGAATGAATATTTGGCTTTAAAAATTTGTAGTTTATTCTGGATAACACCCATTGAATCGGGTAAACATTATTCAATTTTAATTGTCTCAGATCCACAATTAATTGGATATAGAAATGAAAAATTTGGAGGAATTGCTCGATGGGATTCTGATAGGTATGCCTTTGTATTAAATTAAATTTAATAATATCCATTTTTATTTTATAGATATCTCAAAAGTGGTTTTGAAGCTGTGATTGCTTCTGCTCATCCACAAATGATATTATTTTTGGGTGATTTATTTGATGAAGGTGTAATTATGAGTTCACAAGAATTTGAATGGACTCTGGAAAGATTTGAAAATATTTTCTCACATATCAAAAATATACCTGTATGTTTTTTTTTAAATTTGCATATAAACACCTTAAAATATTTTAGACTATTTATTTACCGGGTGACAATGATATCGGGGGTGAAAATGAGCCTGTTTATGATAGATTAGTGTCAAGATTTAACAGAATTTTTGTACATTCATTAAAAAATCTCGATCATTTTGCACAAAATCATCTTGATATTGCTGCTGTAAGTTTTTTATTTTAACTTTTATGAGGCATTGAATTTAATTTATTTTATAGACTATACCTTTGGAAGATGGAAAGTTTAAATCAATTATTCAAGCAAAAAATCCAAGAGTAAAAATTTTATCAAGCCATGTTCCACTTCTTCGAAGTCTTCATCGCGCGGATTATGAAGTTTGAATATTTATTGCTTTCACATTCTTTACACACTTATTTCTTTTTAGACTGTAGAAAGTTATTCTCCTGATTTAATTTTAACTGCTCATGATCATACTGCTGAACTTTATCTTCGAAATCGAACAACTCCGAACTTTCAACGATATGCTTTCAAAAAACGACTAGATTTCTTGATTTCATCCAAGCATCCAATAATTGAAATCCAGAATCCGACTGTCAGCTATCGTATGGGTGTTCCAAATATGGGATACGGTGTTTTAACATTTTATGATGAAAGTCCACTCGCTGCTGTATATACTGTATTTTGGTTACCTGGACGTTATCCTCAACTTTACCTTTACATTTTTGCCATAATTGTTGTTGTATGCTTTATTCTGATTCGATCTATCCTTTTTTCATCCGAAAGGCTGATGGAATTAACAAATTCCAAAAGAAAGAAGAATATTGTGTAACAAAAAAGTTTTTGTATAATATTTGTATGTTGAAAACGGGTGTAGATATTTTTTCTTTATTTTTTTATGAATAAACTTTATATTACGTTTAAAAAAAGTGTGACAAAACATTGTTTTTCTCTTTCCTTAACGATCATCTGTCAAATATCGACACCTTCGGGGGACAGGATTTGTTTAAACCCCTTTGAGAAAAAAAGGATCTGTCAAACTCTTTCCTTTCGCAATTTTTTTGCAATTTTTTTTTTTTTCAAAAACCTAATACCTTTTTCTTCTTTAATTTACAGCTAATTTAACGATCAAAAGAAAGTTGCTTATTCATTTTTTTGTTTCAACCGAAACATTATTCCTCAAAAGAAATAATTCGTCTTTCATCCCTAAAAAATATGCGAGCAAGAATTTTCTTTAAAAATATCTTTCGCAAATCCAGCACACGTCTGCTTTAAAAAATTTTTTCTTCATCTCTTCTCCCCCATTTTGCCGTTTTGATCATCATTTGGCATTGTTCTTTTTAGCTTTCGTTTGTTCATTTTTACTCATTTTCCGTGAATAAAAAAAGGAAGAGGAGAAGAGGCAAAACTAGCTTTGCTATATTTTTAGGAATTTTTGTTATTTCTGTTGTTTTTTTTCTCTGTACCATTGCTTTTCCCTTTCATGACGATCCTTTTTTGCGCGACAGCTAATCGCCTTCCACCGGATGACAGTCTTGGAATGACATATGTTTTTTTGAAACTTTTTTTTATTCTGCTTTCATGATTTTGAATTTTGTCCTTCCTTTTTTATATATTTTAGTTGATAGTGTTTCAAACTGTTTTTTCATTTTAATCTCATTTTAGAGTTGCAATGGCTTCCGTTGAAATGGTAACGGTTAGAATGTCAAGGGGTGACATTCGAACTCCTTGGGGTTTTGAAATTATTCCACCATGTACTGTAACAAGGGTATGCTTTTTCCTTCCAATATTTTGATTTGAATGATTAATTTTTAACAAACTTTTTATTTGTCCTTTGGACATAGTCTAAAAAATTCAGCTGCAAAAATTTTTAAAACAACTTTATTGCATCCGTTCTCTTTCTTTTTCTTCTTGCTTGAAACGGCCACCTACACTCATTTTTCAACGTTTTTTGCTGACAAATGTGTAAAGTCATTTGCACCTTTTTGCTTTATCATTATTAAAAAAGCCTAAACAAAATTTTCAAAAATAGCTTTTTGAACATGTGGAGCAAACATGCAATTTATTTTAAAATACAAACAAATAAATAAACTTTAGATTGTCGGAAGCAGTTTAGCTGATCGAGCTGGACTTCAAAATGGCGATCATATTGATGAATTACAAGGTCTACAAGGTATAAGCTATGAAAGAGCTCTAAATTTATTACAATCTGCATCACATGAAATTGAGCTCGTAGTTTTACGGTATGTATGCCCTTTTTAAAAAAAGAAATCATTTTTCAATAATCTCGTTTATAAAAAAAATTCATACAATAGACTTAAATATTTTATTTAAAAAAAAATCATTTATCAATAATGACCCGAATTTAAATTTTGAAAATTTAAGTGAAAAAAGGGAAAAAATTTTTGTCATTCATTTACATGCGATTTTATGGATGTGCGCATTTTTGCTGGCCTGGATATATCAACGCAAAGCGATAAAAAGAAAACCTTCACTCTTTTATTAAAATATAGTTTTCTCTCCGAATTTATGAAGAACTTTTCAAAAAAAAATGAGAAAAACTGTTTTTCAAAAAAATTTCAAAGTTTTTGTATGAATAATTACAGTAACTACTTTTTTTTCAGTGACCCAACGATAGCTTCTTCAACGGCAAGACTTTGGAAGCCTCAAGTTACGGTAGATAATATGCCAATAAATAATTTTCAAGGTTATCCAACAATTTCTCCACAATCAAATGCAAATTCACAATCATTCACATCAACATATAAAAATGATTATTCTGCATCGATTTCACCCTCAATCAAAGTATCCCTTGAGCATCAACCAGCGGTAAGCCGCCTATGGATTTATAGATTATCCCCCCTCTCTCTTCTAATATTTAAAAACATTTTTTTCATGATTTAAAAAACATTGCGAATTTACAAGTGTGCGCAAAAATAAAACAAAATCAAAAAACATGTAACAAGGAAAAAGAAATAGAAGCGAATATAGCCAGCACGCGTCTTATACTTTTTTTGCCAGGTGCAAGTTTATCTGTTTCAAGAAAAAAATATGCTGCTAGAGATTTGCTTTATGATGATGATCCAACGTACAAAAATGAAGAGTGTGCGCAAAAAAATTTGTCTTTGTCAAGTGGCTTTGTGAGATTCCTTAAAGCATGCAAAGAAGTCCGCCTGCGCATTTGCTTGTCTTGAACTAGCTTTCATCTAACATAAAGAAAAACTTTTAAGCTTACTTTTTTTAAACTTTTTCCTGTTTTACATGAAACTTTGCAATTAAAGTGCGGCATACGCTTTTAACTATACTTTTTGATAACGTTATTTTCGCTTTTTTGATAATTCTTATCTCTTATTTTTTTAAGACGTTTTTCCTCTAAATTTTCTACTTTTAAAAAAGGGTCAAATAATTCAAATTCTTTAGCAAGAACCCAACGTTCCTGGTTTTAATCGATCCCCTCAACCTTATCACCCAACCGAACTCAATAATAATCAAGTAAATTATTCAAAGCCTCTTGATTTTTCTTATTCGAATCGAGCAGAACAATATCTTCTTGAAAAAGGTGGCTTATTCGGAACAGAGTAATTATTTTTAAGCATTTCTTGCAGAAATTATTTTAAAAAAACAATTTTTAGTCCCGTTGTAATGAAAGCTCGAGAACAGCCATCATATTTACAATCTGAAACTCTTAAACTTATTCAAGAAGAAGAAAAAAATGGAAGGCAACGATCTCGAGCCCCAATGAAAAGTGAGAAATATTTTATTTTCTTTAAATATTTTAAAATAACAAAATAAAATACTTTTATAGCTCCTGATGCAATTGCATCTCGTGAAGTTAATGGAAATCAAAAGCTTCCATCATGCTTTGTTTGTGGACGAAGTATTTCGTAAGTTTTCAAAAAAAAATAATTTTATCCAAGTAAAATCGCGCCTCCAGTTCTTTGAAAATTTTGTCGATATTTATGAGGTGTTCGTGAAGTTCTTTGAAAATTTGTTGATAGAATTGCCATTAAAAGATTAGATAAATTCATTCGATGAGGGCTTGATAGTTGTGAGGGAGATCTAAAAAACAAATTTTATAAACAGTTATATCATTTCGAAAGAAAAAAACATTACCTAAAAACTCTTCCAAAAGCGGATTCATCAACACCAGATTCTGGTGAATTAAAAAAATCTGTAAAAGATTTTTTTGAAATTTGATGGATTTTAATATATCGGGGTTTGTAACTGTATAACTGACCCTAAAAACGTAACATATTTAAACATTTAAGATTACTAAATTTCTTACACTTGAAGATGTAATTGCAACAACAAATAAACTAATACCAAAAAATAAAAGAAATCTCATTATGCAAATTTTAGAGGTATCACTTGTCGCATTAAAGATGCCCTTGTTCACCCGGAATGCTTTCAATGTTCAACTTGTGGAAGTTCGTTGCGCAATGTTGGGCACCACTTTATTAATGAAAAATTTTACTGCGATATTCACGGACCTCAGCGTCAACAACAACTTGGAGGAGGAAACATTAAAGGAACCCATTTTGTTTCAAACACCCATTTTAATCCTGACCTAGCTGTGTAAGCCCTTTTTCCATTACATTTTCTTCTTCCTCCTTCTTTGTTCTTTGTTGAAACTTTCTTTTAAAAATTTTTAATGAAAAATAACATTACAGAAAAATTCCTCCAACTGCAGCTCAACCAACTCGTGTACAAGAGCCTCCAAGGGGCTTTTATCAGCCTGAAATACTTTCCGCTGGTCCATTATCTCCTCCACAGCCGCCAATGTAAGGATGATCTTTTTTTTGGATATTTTTCACTAAGCTTCTTCACATTTCAAAAAAATTTTTAATTAACATTTTATAAATATAAAATAACATATTTTATTTTTCTTTAAATTTTTAGTCGACCTCCATTAGACAGTTATAGTCGAACAACGGTTTACAGTAATCAACAAGAAGCAAATAATGGTAAGTTTAAAAAGTTTTGAATTTAAACTACCGTAATTGTCCGCTTATGCTTTGCTTATGTTGTTTTTTGTTGCTTGTCCCGTCCATGCTTTTTTTAACAAGTTTTAGATGATTTAATTATTATTGGAAAGCAATCAACATCTGCAACATTAGAAGCTCGACAAATGTCTCGAAATTTTGCTCCATTTATTCGGTCACGAAGTGTTAGAGGAATTCAATGGCCACCTCCGCCTGAAAAGGCTCAAAGAAATGCTGACGCAATCAGATATTGGAAAATGCCCGCAGAACCTGCAGATCGAGAGAAGAAATCCCTTCAACAATTAATTTCAGAAGATTCTGAAGTACATCATAAAAAACCGCTGCAAATGAAAAAGAGCCCGTCACCAGAGAGAGCAAAAATGAATGCAAAAAGAGTTGTATCAACTCCACATCGATTACTTCAACCAATGAGAAATCCTTTGGATGCTTACAATGAAAAAGTTCGGTCACAACTTGATTTAAGTCAAGAAAGTCCACAATCAAAATCAACAACAAGTTTATTAAGTTTGGGGCAGCCACCAGCTGTTAATATTACATGGTCCGAAGTCGTTAAAGCCCAAACAATGACAAAATCTCCAAGTCAAAAATCAGATGGAATTGAAAAATCAGTTGAATGCCTTCAAATTCCTGACAAATCTCCACGAAATGAAGAAAGCTCTCCTGAACCAAATAGTGAAAGTCAATTCAATGAAGAATGGCATGCGAAATCTGAAATTCTAGAAGAGAAAGATATTTTAACAGGTAATTAATTTATGAATTTACAAAATTAATTGACATTATTTAAAAAAATCCCCTCCAGATGCTTCATCAATTCGACACAGTGATGATGAAGATATTGAAGAAGAAAGTTTTAATTTACCAAGATTTGATGAACGTACAAGTCAATTTCTAAGTGAACAACGTCTATCGGTTTATGATGACTCTGTTTCACTTTCACCTTCAATGGAAGATTTAGAACGAAAATCTATTGCTTCTACGATCAAAGAAGGCGATGATGAAGATGCTGTTTCAATTGCCGAAAGAGAGAGATGGATGAGAGAAGAGGTTGAGCAAGCAAAAAAAGAAGAAGCTGAAAAGCAAAAACGTTTAATGAATCCTGAAGAATATCCGGAAATAAGTGAAAGTGTTGAAAAGATAATTTTGGAAGAGCTTGCCCAAACTCCTATACCTTCAGACGACCAAAAAACCCCAGAAATCAATGAAAGAAATTTAGCAATTGATGTAATTAAAGAGCATCAAGAAAATCTTCAACAACAACAGAATCAACTTTCTGAATTACTTGATAATGCCCTAAAATATCTTAAAGATACGGATTATCAAAAGCCAATTGAAAATTTAGATATTTCGGAAACAAATAACAATAAAAATGTTTCACCGTTAGTTTAAAAGAAAAAACAAAAGAAATAAAAGATTTTCTTATCTGTTTTTTTAGGCAACCTTTCAATTATGAAGATAACACACCGGCAGCAAAAATAATCCGAAGTTTAAACGCTTTTGAAGAAGATGGTTCGCTTAATTGTTTCTTTTTTTGCATGCTTCGTTTTTTCATTAGCTTTATGTTGCTTTCTTTTTCTCTTCCTTTTGCTATCTATGTTTTCACTTTCATTTTTTCCAAATTTAAATGACATTCTTAAATACTTTTTAGGACAACGGAAATCTACAACAATTTATGAACAACAAAAAATGCCATCTGGTAAAAGTCTTAGTCAACCTCCTCCAAATGATGCCAATCAAGCATACACAGATGGAATTCGGCAACACGGTACATTGGTTAGTCAAACAAATATGATTCCATATTGTGAACAATGTAAGCAACAAATCCGTGGAGCATATGTTCTTGCAACAGGTCTTACATGGTGTCCTGAGCATTTTACATGTGCAAATCCGGCATGTAATCGTCGTCTACTTGATACAGGATTTGTTGAAGAAAAAGGAAAAAAATATTGTGAAAAATGCTTTGAAACTTTAATTGCACCAATTTGTAATAAATGTGGAATGCCGATTACTGCTGATTGCTTAACAGCACTTCAAAAACAATGGCATCCAGAATGCTTTGTTTGTCATCACTGCTCACAACCATTTGGAAATGCTGCATTCTATCTTGAAAATGGAAGACCGTATTGTGAACAAGGTTTAATCCAAAAATTGCTCTTTTATAATTTCGGTATAATTTTTAGACTGGAACACGCTTTTTACAACGAAATGTATCGCTTGCAAATACCCAATTGAAGCCGGAGATCGATGGGTTGAGGCAATTGGATCAGCTTTTCATTCAAATTGTTTCAGCTGTACTGTATGCCATACAAATCTTGAAGGACAATCTTTTTACGCAAAAAATGGTTTACCTTTTTGTCGTATTCATGCATAATCTTCCCTCCCACTAATATTTCTTTCCCCAAAATTGTTATTATCATTGTAAAAAAAAAGAATCCACAACTTTATCTTTTCATTTTTTTAAATTTTTATAAAAACTTTATATCAATTATAGATAAATAATAAATAAATACAGTATAATAATAAAAAAGCATTTAACCTAAGTGAATTGAATGACCAAAAAAGATAAAAGAGTTATTGATTCTTTTTGCGTAAATGACAGGCTTTAACAATTCTATGAAATGAGCCAAGATAGATTAGCATAATTCCACGAAAGATGCCATTTAAAAGAAATTGAGCAAGAGCATTAAAGAAATTTGGTTCAGGGCCTGCACCAGCAGTCAACATTCCAAGCATCCATCCTTCGAATCCGACCGTTGTAATAAAATCTCCATTTTCAATACTATTTGCTAATTTTTGAGCAACTTCACGAGCTGAAAATAACCCAGCTGATTCGCCAATAAGCCGAACTTCTTCTGGCATCGAAAGAAGTTCTTCTTTATAACCTTCAGTATCGGTATTTGGTGGAAAAAGAATTGAAACTCCAATATTGAATGGCATTAACTCCATATGCAAAGCTTCAGCTAAACCACGAACAGCAAATTTTGAAGGTGAATATGAGCTGTATCCCCAAATAGCACATTGCCCAGCTGCAGAACTAACAAATGCAATATGTCCATTTCCACGTGCTTTCATATTTCCAATTACAGCTCGAGAAGCATGTGCGGCACTCAAATAATTCATTGACATTTGTTTTTCAAAGCTATCAACAGGAATTTCATCAAATGCACCTTGAACAACAACACCAACATTATTAATCAGAACATTGATTGTGCCGGATTCTTCAGTGGCCAAATCCATCACTTCTTTCACCTTAAATTAACAAAATTAACAGAAATATGAAATTATTAATATTCCAACTTTTTCATATCCACCAGAAGCATCCATTTGATAATATTTGACAGTTTGTTCAGGTTGACATAAATTCTTAATTTCATTTGCAGCACTAACGAGAGAATCAAGATTTCGAGCTCCAATTGAAACAGTTGATGCTCCTCTCCGAATTACTTCAAAAGCAATTTCTTTTCCAATGCCCTTTGATCCACCTGTAATGTGTTCATTGTTTAATTTTTAAAAATAAATAGTTTAATAAATATTAATTACCTGTAATAAAAACATGTTTACCCTGAAGACGTAATGGAATCTTTTTTGGTAATGACCACCATACGACAAGAGATGCACAGATTAATACCAATGAGAATGCAGCTAATATGCTATACAGTATCCAAAAAAATGATAACATCTGAAGAAAATGGTATGAAAGAAGTGATAAAACGTTGAAAAAAAGAATGAAAGGTGCGAAAATAAAACGCTAAAGGAAATGAAATGCTTCTGCCAATCAAAGTTTATTCTTCATGAAATAATTTAGTGAAAATAAATATACAAATGTTAGATGTCAGATACAAAAAAATAGTTAGTTAAAAAATAATGTATGAAATAAAATGCTATCAATGCTTTCGAATCAAAATAATTCCACGTCCCCGTTTTATAATTGACATTTTCTTATTTCTAATGAATCTTTCAATCTATAAAAATATACAAGGTTATAAACAAATATATTACAATTAACTTACAGGATGAATATGTAAAACTTGCGTTAATAAAAGTTCTCTTTGATTACTATAATAAAAACGTTCAATTTTGCGTTGCATGCTTGGATTCATTCCAGATCGAGTTTTTCGAGATTGCATCCCCTCAGGTCTTGGTCCACGTTCCACACAAGAATCTGGAAAATCAGATTGTTCATCATCAGCATCAATGTAACCCCATGAATCATCAGAATTCATTCCAGGATCAGATTCCCATTCCATATTTGCATTTGTAGAAGCTTCGGCTGGCTTTAAAAATGATGAACCTTTTGAATTTTTATTGTTATCTACTTCCATATTAGCATTTTCACGTTTAGCATTTCGACGTCGACGCTTCTTCCGTGATGGAACAACATTTGTATCACTATCAGAATTAGTATCAATCTTAATTTTTGAAACACTTCGAGCAACTTCGCCTTCGCTTTCTTCATAAAAAGTACACGTTGGTTTGCATTCCATTTAAAAAATATTTACATCAACAAAATACAAAAATTTTAAGAGTTTAAAAATTAATTTTTCGTCTTAGCAACCAAAAAAATAACGAAGCCAGTTTTTTATGCGCTTATTAAGCGGTTATAGCAGAGATAGGAGTGGTCTTTTCGTGGTAATACGATTTTTGGTTCAACAAATATGAGAAGATAATAATCGCGAGTATCCTTGTTAATGTCATAAAAAAATAAAATTTTTGGGAGATTTAGTTCACAATAATTACGAAAATGAAATAGTGTTTAACATTTGTATTTGCATTTTAGACAGCCTTGATCTATGGCGAGGAACGATGTGGAGACGAGCACGTTTAATAAAATTCCATTCACTGAGACGAGTAGTAAGAATTACTGTAGAAATAAGTTAGTTGAAGAATTACGAAGTCGAGCTTTGACGACAAATATGGTAGCGTTGATAATCAAATTGAATTTTACAATTTCAAAAACAGTTAATGAAAAAATGAAATTCAAAAAAGAACAAAAACCGCATTTGCAAATGCATTTGCTGGCTAAGCATTCAACTAAGGTCGTCTAACAATGACGGGGGAATTCAAAAATAAAGTATTTTTAAATTCCCTCACCCTGTTTAATTTTTAAATAAAAAGAAAAACTAACCCCTCCATAAATTGGGGAAACCAATGTTTCTGGGACAACAGAAGGAACAAATGCTTCTTGAATTGGTGAAAATAATCTCTGGGATGCTGAAAATTGTTGAACTTGTGGTGTTGTGGGGACATTTTCTTGTTGTCTTGGAAATTCTAATTGATCCTGTAAAAATGTAAAATCATGTTTTTGAGATAGAGAAACGCCTTTTTTTTACATTAAATGATGAGCCAGTTAATTGTTGAGCTGTGAATTTTGTACCCTTCTTTTTACTCAATTTTCCGTCAACGAGAGAATCTTGAACATGAGATTCAAGAAGATTTTCATATGCTGCAATATGAAGGGAAAGGGTGCTGCCGCTTTTGTTAGAGCTTGAAAAATCTTCGACTTTGGTTTCTTTTTTATTCAACTACTGAATCTAAACTTACAAAAAAAATACGTCAAAACTGCCTTTTGACAAAAAAAGATGAAAAAGGGGTAAAAATCAGATGAAAAAGGGGTACTGAAAAAATTAGGGGTAAAAGTAAGACGAAAAAGGGGCACTGAAAAAATTAGGGGTAAAAGTAAGACGAAAAAAGGGCACTGAAAAAATTAGGGGTAAAAGTAAGATGAAAAAGGGGTATAAAATAATATTTTTCCTTCAATTAATTATTTACCGAATATATTTGCATAAACAAATAGAAATTTTTGCACAGAAGATTTGAGTCTTCATTCATTCCTTTGCTCCTTTGCATCGGCTGATAAACATTTTTCACCGGCGTCGAAAATGACACGGTGGAGCAGTGGTAAGATGCTTCGGCTCTTGTTCCATACCGTGTGGGTTCGATTCCCACTCGGAGTTTCCAATAGACCGTTGTCAGGTGTCAGTTTCTTTGTACAAGTTTGTAAACCCTTTGTAAGAAACAAAATTTTTTATTAATTTTTAAATGTTTAATAGGTTACGGTTACTATCTGGAATGACAGTAACCAAAACATTTTATATTCTTTTACATTTTGTCATTGTGTATAATTTAACACAAGAAATGTATTATTTATTTTTTATTCTTTTTATTAGAAGAATACACAGAAAAAAAGTTTTCCTGTGCCCGTCGGATAACTTCGCATAGGAATGATATGGGAAGATTATACGTCTTTAATGGGAAATTTATAGGAACTTTGGAGGTTTTAGCATATATCTTTCCCATAACGTAACAACTTAATAAATTTTTTAAATATGATTTTATTAGTTAAGCGAATATTTTGGAAACGTGGTAGAAAACCAAACCAGTAACCAAGTTTTGTAAAAAATAATAGACTTTTTGAAAGGTAAGAAGTAAATTGTAAAACTTTTGCATTTTTTGTAAAAACCTATCTCAATTCATCTGCTCATTTCATGTTTTCATGCTCCAGCATTTGCCGCAGTGACGACTCTTGTACATATGCAAAAAAATGTTGAGATTGAGACTACAATGAAAATTTTTGTCTGATCAGCTGGAGGTTAGCCATTTTGAAGACTTTTAAGTCTTAAAAGAGCTTCGCAAGAAAAGAATTAAAAAATTTTAAAAAAGAATATACAATCTTATGCTGACATTCAACTAAGGTCATATGAGTTATAGTATTTTTAATTTCTACCACCCTCATTTATTTTTAATGAAAACGAAAAACCAACCGGTCCGGATTTTTGAGCAACTGGAGGGACAACGTGTTCTTGATTTGGTGTAAATAAATTTAGGGTTGTTGTAAATTGTTGAACTTGTGGTGTTGTGGGGACATTTTCTTGTTGTCTTGGAAATTCTAATTGATCCTGTAAAAATGTAAAATCATGTTTTTGAGATAGAGAAACGCCTTTTTTTTACATTAAATGATGAGCCAGTTAATTGTTGAGCTGTGAATTTTGTACCCTTCTTTTTACTCAATTTTCCGTCAACGAGAGAATCTTGAACATGAGATTCAAGAAGATTTTCATATGCTGCAATATGAAGGGAAAGGGTGCTGCCGCTTTTGTTAGAGCTTGAAAAATCTTCGACTTTGGTTTCTTTTTTATTCAAATTTGTTGAAAAATAATCTTCTGATAAATAATTGTGAAATTTTTTCATCGAAATGCTACCTTTTTGTGAAGCAGTTTTTTTAGAAACATCTGATTTTTTAATTAAGAGCGCAGTCCTTTCATGTTTCAATCAAGTAATAAAACAGAAATATGCATGTTGTAGGATTATCCTCTAAAATCAATTTACAGATTTTTTCAATGTGCAAAGAATCGTTAACGTCAAAGTACTGCAGCCTTTTATTATTTTTTTACCGTAATTTGATCCTTTTTTGCTTCCAATTTCGGCAGTTTTTGAGCGTTTTTGATCAAATGCTGTTGTAAGTTTGTGACTTTTATTTAAAGAAAAGTTGCTGTAAAGATCTCTTGAAACATTTAAAGCCATATCATGCTTATTAATAAGATACTTGCTATGATCTTTTGTGGTCATCTAAATAAATTTTTATAATCAGATTTCAGATGTTTAATAAAACACGCAAAAGTAATAAGGCAATCATAAAAAGTTCAAAATTTAAAAATATGTTTGTTAAATTTTGAAAGCTTTTCTTTAAAATAACGAATAGTCACGAAATAGAAACTGTATTACTTTTGCATCAAATGCACCAGTTTTTGTCGCCTTCGAAACATACAACTGAAAATTTCTTTTCAGCATATACACTCGCATATTTTACTTCAATATCATAATGATGCAATAACAACAATAATACAGCCGTGGTGGGTTTATCTATAACTTAATTTGTTAAATAACCTACATTGCAAGTTATGAGGAACTTTTTAGAAAAGTTTAGGATATTGAGCAATTTTTTATTGATTCAACCGTAATAATTTTTTTATCTGCAAAGTCTGAGAAATTTAATTTTGCCACATTTTCAAGTATGAATTTAGGGGAGACTCATGAGTATTATTCAAAGGCATCTTTTCAAATGATGTCATTTAATAAATTAAGGATTTTCTTTTGCAAGAATTTATTTTGACAGGATTTGAGTATTTTGTGTAATTTATAAGTTAATGATTATCTGACTCATTTCATTGACAAAAACAAATGTGTAAGTAATTGTAATTTTTTTCCTTGAAATGCAATTGTTATAATTCATAGTAATGGATTTTTGAATTTTGAAATTCTTGCAACATTCAAAAGATTTTGAATTGACTGCCCTGAAATGCATTTTACCTAAATCTTTTAACCGATGAAACCATTTTTAGTAAAATTAAAATTTGTTACTTTAAGCAAAAAAACTTGTGTAAATATTTTTATGTCTTGAAGACAATGAATCGCACCTTTGGAAATGCTATGGTTAACAGTGTTTAACTTGACACTTGAAAAAAACACATACTGATAATAAATTTTACGAGTTTTTTCTTGTCTTTCCTGAAAATATAACAAAGCGGAACTTTAGCACATTTGAAGATTTTTTTGTGCCTGATCAAAAACTTTTTTTTCATTCTTCTTCTTCTGCATGTGAAAAATGGGTAATAATTCTGTAAAATGGATGTTTCACATCCATCATCTTTGTGTTTTTTGTTTGTATATTGTGTTTTTACTTTGTATTTTTCTGAATTTTTATTCACTTTTAAGCCGAAATGATACCATATACTATTTAAGAATTTATCATGTGGTAAGGTGTTTTTTGTTGTCTAAGCTTGTAAAAATTTTTAAAAATAATGATGTAGATTGTTGGTGGATTGATGATCGCATGTTGTGTTGTAATGATAGAATTTATGTGGCGTACTCGATCCCTTCCAAAATTGGATGCTCCACATGAAATGCCTCGTCCGGCATTTATTGGAGCAATTGTTCTTACAATTGGAATTGTGTTGGGTTATGCATATTTTATTATTTATAATTATGCCTTTTCTGATTGTGATTATCTTGTTGATTCTATTTATGGTGAAGAACTTTGGCTTGATGCTGTTTATTCTTCATTAATGATATTTTATTGCTCTTGTTCATTGGGTTACGTCATTCATCGCTCATATTATGGAGCTATAAATACCCATTTAGATAAAGTTGCAAGGCTTTGGGTTAATTTAACTATTGTTGTAGTTTGGATAAAAGTTATCATCTATAAAGGGTATTTAAGTCATCAGGTAAGAACAAAAATGAATGAATGAATGAATTCTTTTTATTGTTTTACAGTGCCCTTTGAAAGAAAAACGTTATTTTTTCGGTAGCTTTTTAGTTTTCTTTCAACGATGATCTCTTATCGTAGATTTTTAAAACTGCAATAAAAAAACTCGTTAAAATTTATTTTACCGTAAAATTGAATGACCTACTTTTGAAAGATTCACGTGCAAAAAAATGATTTATTTTAGCAATTATGCCAAAGAAAAGAGCTTGAAGGATATTGGTGCCCTGTTGTAAAACGATTTTATTCATGTGATCCACATACAGAATTACATGGAATGAAATTAATTTGGTATTATCTTAACAAAGGTCTACTGAATACTGCAACAATTTCATGCGCATCTGAATTTTTTCCGGTTTTACTAGTTGCTCATTGGCTTGCTTGTGGAGGGGCAGAAGAAAAGGCTGAAGATTTGCTTAAACGAAAACAAGTATTTGTTAAAAACAATTAATAACTTTTTGAAAAATGAATACATTATTTAGCAACAACAAGGTTTTCGAGGTTTACTTCGAGAATTTATGAAAGATATTTCTCGAGTTTATGCCGAGCGGCCTTTGATAAAGGCACCTCGATTACGGCCATCTTTTTTATTTAAATGCTGTATCAATATTTTATTTGTGATTGGAATAATTGCTTCAATTATAAAATGGTTTACCATTTTTTATTATACAATTGATTTTGATCAATTAGTTGCAAATAAATGGATGCGAGGAGTTTATACTTCAATGATTGCAAATCTTTTACAAGTTATCATGTTTTTAATTGTAAGAAAACAATAAAACAATAAAAACTGTAAACAAACAAAAATTTAGATTTATATTTGGGCTAAAAGATTAGGCAATGATCGATTGGATGCTCATCATAAAGCCGAGGCAAGAGGTGATATAATTATTCTTTTTGGATGTGTTCTTATTCTTTCAATAAAATTCCTTCTTCAACTTGTTGAACTCCAATATCAACATAAAGATAATTTTATTACAATGGAACAAGCCGTCATTCATTCAACATCGCTTGCATTTGTGGAAGTATGATTTTTTATATTTCTACAGTATCTCATAGTTTTTTTTTGCTTTTGCAGGTTTCTCAATGGCTACAGTATCTTTCAGTTCGACGTTTACTAGCTTTAAGTGATCGAGATATTCGAGCTGTTGTACATTTTCTTCCGGTTGTATCCGTTTGTGGATTCCTTTGTGGATGGGTTCATTTTGGAGTGACTTTTTTGGATACAAGTACAATTAAATATCAGCTAACAGATGAAAGATTTCAATTCAGTCAAGTTTCATTAGTTTGTATGATTTTTACTCAAACTCTTTTTCCCGCTGATTATCTTTATGGATTTACTATTGCTGGATGTTGGATGGATCTTATCATTCGATATATTGAAATGGGAACCTTTCAATTAGGTGTTCCTCGATTAATGTCAGGTGAACTTGCACAAGAATTGCTTGAAAGAAATGAATCTCCGACATTCATTCACAAAGCAATTTATTATGCTCGAAGAAGGGCAAGGACAGCCGCGTCCACTGATTCTTCAGACGATAAAACTGACTCACAAGATATTGAAGAGTCAGAACAAAAAAATGGTATTGTTCCTAATGGCAATAATATGCACGAAAAACTTTAACAATTATTTTCTAAAAAGTAACGAATTTTTGTGTAAAAACTTCTCTTGCTTTTTCTGTGTTCAAATATATATTTAATGACAAAAATGAAATAAAAGAAAACTTTAATTAATTTCTAAAATAACCATTCGATATCATTTACGACAATCAAAATAATAAAAAAAAGAATCTTTGACCTTCATGCATAAACTTGAGCTGTATAATTTGAAATTGATTGCATAAGAAAAAAGTGAGTGGAAAGAGAGAGAAAGGACTATTCGAAAGAAGAAGGAAAAGAAAATGGCTGATTATCGTGGAAAAGTTATTGAACCAAAACTTGTCTGGATTAACGATAAATTTGAAAGCGGAATTAAACTTAAGATATCTCAAAATGGAACTATTGAAAAGATTGGCCGTGATATTGTCGGGGAAGAAGTTGTGGAATTGCCATTTTTAGCATTTTCTCCCGGATTTATAAATGCACATTCGCATGCCTTTCATCGATATTTACGTGGCCAAAGTGGTATTGGTTGTCAAGAATCTGATACATTTTGGAAATGGAGAGATGCTATGTATAAATTAGTTGAAAATATTTCATATGATAGCTTTAAAAACGTATAAATAAATTTTTATTTTTCACACAAAAAAGTATCTCATTGAATGTGTTTAGCTTTGCAAAGGCACTTTTGAAGAAATGTTAAATGCCGGAATTACAACCGTTGGAGAATTTCATTATGTTCATCATGAAAGTGGCAGATTTGATTTAGATAAAGCTGTAATTGAAGCTGCACAAGAAGCTGGAATCCGACTTGTCCTTATTGAAACCCTTTATTCTCGTTCTGGTTTTAATGCAGATACGGTAAATAAAGAACAAAAAAGATTTGAGTCAAAAGTTGATGAATTTATTAATCACTTAAAGGTACTTGAAAAAAGTACCTTTAAGTCAACTACGACAATCGCAGTTGCAGGTAAATCTACTTGTCTCCAGATTTAATGATTTTAAAACTTATATTGTAGCACATTCTACCCGAGCCGTTGATACTGAGGGTATACAAACTTTATGGAGATTTGCAACAGAAAATAATAAACCCTTTCATATTCATTTGGAAGAACAACCGAAAGAGATTGAAGATTGCATAAACTCTTTTCATCGACTTCGACCAAGCGAACTTCTTCTGGATAAACTCTCTTCTATTTCATCCAAATTAACGGCTGTTCATTGTACTTATACACTTCGAGAACATCTGAATGTATTTTCGAAAAAGGGTGTAAACGTTTGCATATGTCCTTTAACAGAAGGTAAGAAAAACCTATCGTTTTCAAAATTGCAATAAAGTAAAATTATAGGATTTTTGGGTGATGGAATTCCAGACGTAAATGAAAATGATCATCTCTGCCTTGGAACGGATTGCAACAATCGAATAAACTTTCTTGAAGAAATGCGATGGTTAACATACTGTCAAAATGTAAGAAAGATAAAGCTATTTCTACCCAAGCAAATACTATATTTTTAGATGAAACATAATCGTCGAAATTGTTGCAAATTAGATGCGACAAAGTTGCTTCAAATTGCTACTGTAAATGGATCCAAATCACTTGGACTTGAAGGAATTGTGGGAAAATTTGAAGTTGGACAACAATTTGATTATGTTGCATTTGATTTAAAAAGCAAAAGATTGAATGAATTTCAATCCGTAAATATGTTATTAGATGCAATAATTTTTGGTGCTGGCAACGAAGAAATTGCTGCAGTTGGGGTTGATGGAATTGAAAGAAAACAAAAATAAACATTTCCTTACTTACAGTATTTACAATTACATGTATCATCTACCAATATTCTAAATAAATCACTAATTTATACAACAAAAAAATAAAGTTTTCATTGTAGCTTTTTAAGTATAAGTTTCTTAGTTCTATCAAAATAACGTAATTTATCCAAATCCTTTTTTGCTTCATCTGTTTTTCCTTCCTCGAAATGAGATGACATGGTATGAACAATATCATTAATATGTTCTTCAACATCATTCAACTTTTTCTGCAATTCATCCAAGTCATTATTTTCTTCAATTTCTTCATTTAATTCCATCATCTGCATTGCTAATTCAGGATCAGGGGAGCTTTCACCTAAAATGGCTATAAATACAGTACTCCAACATTAAACCTATACAAAAGATAAACCCAAAACATACCGACATTTGAATTTTCCAACATATATAAAGCTCTTTGTCGAGTATCGCTAAGAGTCTTGTATGCATGATTAGCAAAACTTGAATGATCATCTGCCATTTTTTTAACATTTTCATCATGAAGACCATATTTATCTGGATGAACTGCAGTTTGAATTTCACGAAATTTCTTTTTAAGCTCATTTTGATCAATAACAAAATCATTTTTTATATTAAAGTAATCAAAATAACTAAGACCATGATGAATCGGTTGAATGACTTGACATGAGCTGCATATAATTTCTGGTTTTTTAACAGCATCACTACCACATTTCCAACATACAAATTTTGCGGTAGAAGAGGCAGAATTCAATCTCAGGGATCTATAAGATAATGGTTCTGAATAAGATAATATAATAATATCAATTTCTAACCTTGTAATGAAAGTTCTGCAGCTAAACAATCCATAACTAAAATACGTAAAAGGAGATCTTCTTAAGGCACTTGTCATTGTAGCTCTGAAATACGATATCCTTAAGACATTTTATATAATAACAAAACTCAAACACCGAAGTTCATTAAGCAATAAACTTTTATATTACAAAACTATACTGTTTACGATAAGCACATAGTAATAATCAAGAAGAACTTTGGCAAAATGATGCAAAGAGTATGCGTTTTTTTGTTTAAAAACAAAAAAGAGGCATGTTCTTTGTAATTTTTGGACACTGATTTAATTATTAAACAGCCATAATTCAAACATTCATACCATATTCTAAATTTGGATATTGTGCAAATTAGCCCAGAATCCAATATGAGACAATATTGGCTTTTGGATAATTTGATGAGACAAAATTTTGTTAACAATTCGGAGAGGCAGGGATGAATCATTAAATAAGTACCTCAAATGGGCAAATTCAAATGTGAAAAGTACAAATAATTGATGTGTATACAAATACAATTAAAACTGGTAAACATTTTTAATAGTTTTCAAAAACTCATATGAAACATAAAATTATTATAAGAATCTTGCTCTCTACAGCTGCTATGAGTTTCTAAATTGTCTAATCACAATGACTGAATATTTACCTCAGAGGGGTAAACCCTCTCCATAGAGACTCTAATGAGAGAAAAAAACAAAGAAGAAAAAGAAAGAATACGAAGTCAGAATGCCAAAACAAAACGAGAGTACTGTAAGTGTCTGCAGATAATCAGAGACGTATTCTTACTTCTTGTTTTTGCATTGGTTTTGCGTAATTAATTTATGGCTAAAGAAATAACCTGGTTGAAATAATTATAAAAACTGACTTTTGAATTCCTCCAATTCGAGGTGACACAGAAGAACTTATTCCTCTTTGGGCGGTTACAGAATTACCATTCCCTTGATTAGGATTGAGTAATTGTTGGGATGCTGTAAATTGCATAATGGCAGGACCAATTTTATTATCTGCTTGCTGTCTTGGGAATTCAAATGGATTCTGTAAAAAGCAGAACAATTGACAAACCTTTTGTATATAAGTCTTACATTAATAGATGATAATAAAGTCATATGTTTAAAATTTCTTAAATTTTTAATAAAGTTTGATTTGTTTTTGCTAACATTTATGCCTTCAACTGAATCAGATCCAGCTTCAATGAAATTTTCATATGCAGCAATATGAAGGGAAAGGGTGCTACTATTTTTGCTTTTACTCAAATAATCTTTTCCTTCTTCTTTTGATTCATTTTTATTAGACTCAAAATGAATGTTTAAATATTCAGATGACACTTTATTTTTAGATTTTTTCCATAAAAGTGAAGATTTACTTTTTCGTGCATCGTTAGTCAATGCTGGTAATTGTGGTCAGGCTGCAGCCTTTTCTATGATAATAAGGTCAGAATTTTAATTGGACTTTCCATATTCCGTAAAGACCGGGATTTGAAATAACAAATTTATTTATAAAAAAAGCTGCAGCCTTAAAAAAGATTTTTTTTTACCGTAATTTTTAACTTTTTTGCTTTTATTAGAAAAATCATTTGAGTGAACAGCTTCAATAGATTGGCATTTATGGTTTTGATTGAGGTTGACATTACTGTATCGATTGTTTGAGTTATCGCCTGCAGCAAAATCATGTTTGTCTTTAGACAAACAATTATCTTTTATTGTCATCTGAAATTAATTTGAATTCTATTATTTAGGTTTTTTGAGAGAAAAGCAGATAAATAGCCACAAAAATTATCAGGGAATAAATTCTCTAAAGATCTTTTAATAAAAAATGGAACTGAATTAATAATAAAGCATCGTAAATTTATTAAAATGTCTTATTTTTGGAGATGCTCTCCAAAAATAAGACATTTTTAATTTTTTTTAAAAAACTAAGATGTTTACCACAACCTCTCTCGATTTTTGAGGAGGTTTTAACAGAAAAGTTCGATAATAAAAGGAAACTGTCATCCGGACAGAGCCAAAGATGATGCAATAAAGGTTTCATTTTTTTAGTCTGCAAAAATTTTTCAAAGAAGCAGTGTACAATTGAAAATTTCCACTCATATTTGAATATTTGAATTCGATATCTCTTTTAAGATAAAATGTAAACAACTCGTAAAGGTCGTTTAACCTTTGTTACAGATTTTTTGGTGAAAAACTGACAATAAATTTGTGAACAAAAGAAAATATTTGGTTTATCCCAAGTCTATAACATTTTTATGCTCTAAACTTCAGACTTGGGTGCAACATAATAATACAGTATTTTGTACAGAATTAATTCAAAAAACAGATTTTTGGATCTACGTATCCATGCTAATAAACGGTTCATTATAGTTCGTATTTCATGTGGACTCAAACAGCTTTAACTTTCAATATTGATTTTAAAATTTAACCCTAAAAATACGATTAAGTCTTCAATGCAATGCAATACAACTTTTATGATGATTATTTTTCAGTCGAAATTTTTTATTGCAATAAAGTCGATTCACAAAAATACTGTAAATGTATCCACTATGCAAAGAAAATCTGTTTCTAATGTTCGTGCACTCTTAATAAATCAGTTATATTGGTTTGAACAGAATTATTTTTAATTTAAAGTTTAAACACAATTATGATGTAATAATATCTTTACATATTTATATAAATGGAAGTTGAAGAAAATAATGTTTGCATTTACAGTGTTTTTTCAAGCCCACAAATCATAAACTTTTTTGACATTTGCATTTCATTAATTTTGTATTAGTTTTACCATTTATTTAAGAGATCCTCAAAAAAATTAGAAAAAGAATTGTAATGATGTTTATAGCTTTTCCTATGATTTAAAGAACCACACGCATTACATCTGTTGATAAATGTATGAAATCTTAAATGATTGTTTAGGGGACGAACATTTTACACATTTAATACTGGTATTATAGGATTCTTTATAACTGTAAACATCGAAACATTTTGCTTTATGACTTTTTTTACGTCAAATTTCTATCATTAAAAAATATTTCCTCTATTATCAGTTATATATGCATTATGCATAGGACACATTTTTTAGATATTGTATCTTTTGTTACAAATAATCACCTTCAATTCATATGCAAAATAATTTTCAAGCACAAAGAATATGTTAATTAGCAACATGTTAGTCTTCTTTTTGCTTCTAGAAAACATATCATCAAATAAAAAACGTACAACACCGTCATTTCATTATTATTTTTCTTCTTCGATTCGAACGTTGCTGCTTTCTGTCTTCAATTTTCTTTTATTATTATTTTTTTCATCCCAACCTTCCACAGATCGTCAAAACATTTTTTATTTTACTTTTATTTTTTTAAAAATGTGTTAACAGTATGTCTGTTTCTCGACACGAGCATGCATATCATGTTTGGCCAAAAGCCCTGGTCATTTCAATGTTTTAGAGTTGTTGAAATGTAAAGTTATAGTGTTAAACCTTGTTTTTGCGTGACTATTTTAACATACCTTTCTGTCTATCTTTTGTCAATTTTTTTATATATTCCCCAACGCCTTCGTGTATCCCTTCATATCGTGCCATATAATTCTTACCTACGCGAAATATATACGTTCTTGCATCATTTACAATGTTCTAAAAAAAGTACAAGAAAACTTTGTACGAAACGATAAAAAAAGGTTAACAGCGACCCTTTTTAGAGGCTTTGTTATATACGTTATTCCCCTAAAGAACAAAAGCAAGATGGGACCAAATGATGCTCCAGCAGCGGAAAAGAAGCAAGATGCAAAAGGTAAACTTACATAAATTTAGTCCTAATATCTACTACATCTGTACCTTTCAGAAGTTGGGGTTGCTTTTGCAAAAAAATATTATGAAGGCGCTGTTCGTGGTCCAGAAGGTGTAATGGAACTTTTTGGTAATGACTCTGTCTATGTTGGTACCAATGGAAAGGAAGCTCATGGATTAGAGGTAAAATATATTACTGCAGTATGCAGTATACTGTTATTGTTTGTGTGACAATCTATTAACTTACATTCTTTTAGGATATCCGTACTGCGATTGGCAATATTAACCTTAAAGAAGGTAAAATAGTTGTTGAAAGTGTTCATGCTGCATTTACATGCAATGGTGGAATTTTGGTTCAAAGCATCGCTAATTATGCCGCTGATGATTCAACCAAGTATGGCTTTTCTGAAGCTTTTCATTTGGTTCCTCAAAAGAAAGGATGGTACGTCCATTCATGCTTGTTTAAATGGCATGATAAATCACCTGAAGATGTTGAAAGTAAGGATGCTTTATCATCATCTGTTGAAGAACCCAATCATGAACTTGTAAATGGTCATGCTGAAACTGAAAAGCATACACCTGAACCGGAATCTGATGCTAAAGTTGCTGAAGAAGTTAAAAAGCCATCAAATGAACGTAAAGGTAATCATTCAAAAGATCGCGTTTTGACCAATGGTACTTCAACTCCTCCAACAACTCCATCCAAAAATCCTCCTGCAACTCCAACCAAAAATCCTCCTGCAACTCCATCCAAAAATCCTGCAACTCCTCAAAAGGATGTAAAGCCTCCTCCTCCTGTTACTCCAACTTCTCCTGCTTCTGCACCAACTCCTCCTGTGCTAGCACCGCCACCTGCTCCCGCCGCACCAGCTTCATGGGCAGCTTGTGTTGGTGGTAATGCTAAAACTGGCGCTCCTGCATCTGTTCAAAATAATGCACCTGCTAAATCCCTTCCAGCAACAAATTCAAATAATGCTGCTTCGGATGTTTCCCTTAAATCTCCAACAACTACTACAACTGCTAATGCTAACGGTAATACTTCAGCTAATGCTGATGGTTTCCAAGATCAACATCATCGTCAAAGAAAACCTGGAAGACCAAAATCTGATTATACCGTACATGTCTCAAAAATCATTAAGAACAAGAAAGCTGCTGAAAAGGATGTCGCTGCTGATCTTGCCAAGGCATTGCAAGGTATTTTTTTGTCTTCCTGCTCTCATACCTTTATATTTTTTAGAATTTGGTGCTGTTGGTCATGTTCGTGTACCTGGACGTCGTTTAGCTAATGATGCAGAATCAACTTTATATGCCTTTGTTGACTTCAAAGAAAAAGAAGATTATGAAAAAGTTTTCGCTGATCGTGAACAAGTATGTGTATTTTTACATGAAAATGCTTTTAATTTTTTATTTTTAGGATAATGAAGGGCGTGTAAAGGTTAACATTAGTCTTCCTACTCTTAACTTTAGTGGTGAAGTTCTTATTGCACAAAATCATGATCGTGCTGCTGCTCAACGTAATTTCTATCGTAATCGTCGCCCATCTGACAATATTCGTCCAGGTGGTAATAATGGTAATGCTCGTCCTGGTTATAATAATGGTCGTCCCCGCAATCGCCGTCCATCACGTAACAATGGTCAACCTGGAAATCGTCCTCCTTATCAAACCGGTAACCGCAATCCATCAGACAATCGTCGTAAAGAAAACGGAAATGTTAAAGCTAAAAATTAAATCTCAAGCAGAAACACGGGTTATTAATGTTTTACTGAATCTGCTTTGTGTAGTTTCTCTTTTTTTGTAATCGACTATTGCATTGGAGTTATGTAATTTTGTTTGGTTTATGTTATATAGTAAATTGATAAAATCTTAAAGATCTCTAAATCGTTGTCTTTTACAAATAACCATTTTTTGAGTGTTTTATTTTGATATATCAATGATATGTAGCAACAAAGTTACCTTGCTAACTAATTGTAGGTATAAGAAATAAAAATTAAATGAACAGTCAGGTATTATTCAAATACGGCAAAAAGATGTCACCTCAATGTAACTTTTACAAAACTTTGTGTTAAATAGAAAAGCGTTATACTGTCACAGAAAAGAAGGGTATCCCATAACCAGTGATGTGACTTCCCCTCCCCGGGGGTTCGGGGAGAGGGGAAGATTGTGAAACCTGCGGGGGAAGGGGACATAAAGGGTCAACACTGTCCATAACTCTTCCGTAAGCGTCCCATAACGCCAAACGAAAACTATAAATACTTACGGGAAAATCGTAACTATTCCATAACTACCCAGTACCAAATGCACCAAATTCAAATTATTTTTCTGACTTGCAATTTTTTTATAAATTTTTTTTCATTAAAAATGTTTAGACGTTTATTGGAAAAAGGCAATGTGTATTTTTCTCTGGCTAAAAATGTAGTTCAAGTTGCAAAAATAAAGTAGATGCGAATTTTTGGGTGGCGATCTGTTAAAACTGTCGATTATCTTAAAAGTTAACGAAGTGCTGCAGCAACATTAAAAATAGATTCACAAATTTTTAATGATGAAAAACGTCTATGGAATAAATCGTCATCAAATACTTTACATCCAAAATCTTTTAAATCCTTTACTGCATTTGATGAAGCTAAATCGACTGTTAAACGAAGAAGTGGAAAAATGATTCTTCCATCGTCACTATAACCAGAAGCAGCACTTTATCCTTTCATATTGCAGCATATGAGAATTTAATTGAAGCGGAGATACTATAACATCGGATAAAAATGAAGGCTTGCCAAAGAATTTGATCGAAGGACAAAAACAAGAATTAATCAATTCAGCATTTGCTAGTTAATTTAAAATAGAAGCTTTCAGGATCCATTTGAAATTCCAAGGCAGCAAACAGATGATGAATCTGAACCAGCTGTTATGCAGTTTACAACTTCCCAAAAATTACTTAACCCTAATCATTTGGGTTTATCAAATGATAATCAACAAAGGACTCAAAATGCTGCGAGTGTTCGTCCAGCTATAGTTCATTTTAATCAACGTCCTCCAATTCCTTCTGCACAAATTCTTGGTACAGGTAATCTTCGTAGTGTATCTCTAATGGGCCCAAGGCCGTAGGGGGGGGCATTTGGGGCACGTGCCCCCCCCCCCCCCCCCCCCCCGAAACTGGGAAAAACCCAAAAACCCTTTGAGCCGCCGCCGTGTTAAGGCGGCAAAAGATCAAAGGCGTGCCCCCCTGAAATGAAAATGCCCACCCCGAAATTTTTTTCTGCCTACGGCCTTGAATGGGCCCCTTACATTAACGGTTTTGTAAAAAAGATTTAGAATAATAAGGGGCCCATACTTACGTAAGTTTGTAAAAATTCCTCTTTTGTATTTATAAAACTCCGGTTTGGTGTGTGGAAGGGATTTTTTCTCTGCCACGCTGAATTACTAAATTTTGGATTATGTTTGCTTTATGCAAATCAGCTGTCGAGCGGATTTGCATGATATCCAAGCTGTAAAAAAAAGCTTAGATATTTAATTTTTGGTTAATTTAAAAAACTTTTCATAGACGTGGGTACCATATTTTACTGTCACTCTGTAAAAAATGGTACCGCCACGAAAAGCAACATTTTGGCGCATCGGCAGATCTCGAGCTCGAATATAATTTTTTAAATTCTTGCAACGACATTTTTCAAGGCGGCTTTGATATTTTACAAACACTGCTGCTGATTTCTAAATTCTAGTAAAAATTAATTATTACTTACAAATATGGATGATGATGTTTTTAACGGTTTATCATATGGTGATAATGATGGATGGGATGATAATGAAACTGATGAAAATAATGAAGAAACGGTTGTAACTGCTCGTTCACCTCCGCTTTCTCCTAATCATACTTCTGCAACTACTACTTCTCGAATTGCTGAATTGCATGATCCTTTGAGTGAGTTAAATGTACACTTCCAAATATTCTTCGTTGCTTTTTTTAGATTGGTTTCACAATATTCCTGTTGCTGCGAAAAAGAAAAAGGTTGAATTTGATTCAGAGATTGTTGCACTTACCACAAAACGAATTGAAGAGGCAAAATTAAGAAGAAAAGCTGTTACATCTGAAAGAAATGAAAATATAGAAAAAGAAAAGACTTCAAAGTTATTACGATATCCTCCTTTACGTGGTGGTGAATGGATGGGTATTAGTTGTCCAGATAGTTTTGATCGACGATATTTATCCATAAAAGAAAATGAAGTGAAAAATAAGAGGGAAAAGCCTTCAATTTCCAACTCACGTATCCAACAAACTATTCATCGTCTTTTGTTGGATTACATTCCTAAAGATGCAATGGATGAAAATGTTCATGAATCATCCTCTTCTGTTATGTATACTACTACTGGTGAGCTTAATTGCTTAAGTTTTTATGATCTAATTAATTTTTTACAGAAGCAAACAAACTTTGGATTGATAAATATGCTCCCAAATCTTTTTTTGATTTATTAACCCAAGATGTAAGTTAAAATTTTTGAAAACTTAGTCAAATTGATTTCTCTCAATTTTTTAGTCGAACAATCGTTTAACTTTGAATTGGCTCAATTTATGGAGTGAATACATTTTTAATAAGCCTTCCGTTTATGATCGTCTTACTGAAGCAGAACAACAACTTTTGGAGGTGGAAGATGCAAAACCATTTTTGCCAAAGAAGAAAGTTTTGATTATTCATGGACCTTCTGGATGCGGCAAAACTTCTTTGGCTATTTTGTCTGCAAAAGTTAAATATGAACCGTTTCTGATAAATATGAAGTAAGTGAACACTAACATTCATTCTAATGTTTAAATAATCATTTAGTGAAATCACAAATGCAACTGATCTTAATAAAATGCTACTTCTTGCAACTACTTATCATAGCCTTTCATTTAATCCTGCATCAAGAAAACCGCGATGTTTAATTCTTGATGGTATTGACTACGCTTCCAGTGAAATTATTAATGCTTTGAAAAAATATATTACGAATCGAAAAAAAGATGATGCATTACGACCGATTATTTGTACTTGCAATAATGTGTACGTTGCTTTTGTAAATGGTTTGTATTACTGTAGCTTTTCAGATTTGCTCCAAATCTTCGAGATTTTCGACCATTATGTTTTGTTATTAAAGCAGCAGTTGATTCATTACGATTTTTTGAAAGAATGCAAAAAATTTGTTTTACTGAAAATATTCATATTGGTAACTTGGCTTTAAAGAATTTTGTTGATCAATGTCAAGGAGATATTCGGTTATGCTTGAATAATTTACAATTCCGCTGTCCTTCTGGCAAATCAAATAATTTATCAAAAGAAAACATTGATTCGAAGAACATTGATACATCAATTTTTGAAGCAATTGATTTGGTTCTTCATTTGAATAAGCATATTGATAAAAAAGGATTTGTCAAAAATGCTAAAGAAAGATTTGAAAATGTTTTTAATATGATTGCTCGACGTCCTGATCTTGATAAATTTGCAAATATTATTTTTAATAATATTCCTGAAGCATGTAAACCATCGCCAAAACAAATTTTAAAAGCTGATAAATGGTTTATTGAATCTGATATTTTATCTACGTATGCCTATTCTCATCAAGATTATTCTTTACTCAAATACCAGAATTCCTCGCTTATTGGTGTACATTTTGCTACCGCTATTTCTTCTTCAAGATTCGTAAAAGTTTCTTTAACAATTTTGGTATGTTTTTTATTTATATAACATAATTCATTCATATTTATAGAATGTTCGCGAAAATCAAAAAACTGTTCTTAGCATGTTAAATCCAGTTAGATTTTCAAAAGCTAATCAAAAACATTATCGAAGTATGCTTCGTCTTATTCTTGATGTACTTCCTTCATTTCTTTATATCATTCAACCACCAATGCTTATTTCGAATGCTTTAGTGCTTCAGAATGAAGTTCTTGAAAAGATTAACCATATTGCTGCTTTAATGTCTTCTTATGGTTTAGGATTAAAGCCTGTCATTGAAAATGGTGCAAATGATTATGTTTTTGATCCGTAAGCATTTGTTTTAAAATTTTCGTTTTTTCCATTACTCTTTTAGGCCTTTGAATGATATTGCTTCATATCGTTTAATGTACAGACATCACAATCTTTCTCTTCCATCGTCAGCTAAAATTCAAATTGTGCGTCAATTAGAAATTCATGCAGCAGCTGAAAGTCAAGGTTCATCATCAACTGCAACATCTTCCAAGTATCATGCTCCTAAACCTGACCCATGGGTTTTTCGATGGTCATCAGCTACTGCTCAAGCTATTAAACGTGGTATTAAATTGCAAACTTTTATGCCTTTTCTTGAATAAACTCTTTGTTATTGTAAAGTTAAACTTTATAAATTTTGATTTTGTGCACCTTTCATTGTGATATCGAATAAATGTGTTATAAAAAGTTTTATGTTTTTTGCACACCAAATAGTTACAAATTTTGAGTATCAATTTTATTTAGCCCGCATTTGAAATTAAAAAATAACAAATTTAAGAAACAGATGTTGATTGTAAATAAATTAAACGTGATTTTGCTTCATCTACAGTAATATTTGTATATGCAGGTTGCCGACAAAATGCTTCAGCAGCCTTATTAAAATCAGTACCGTAATGAGTTAGAGTTTTCAAAAGATCTAAATCTGTTAAAGCACTCCAACCAATAACCTTGTCAGTTCCAGTACGAATTTCTAAAGCTTTTTCAACTCCATTACTTTCAAAAATAATACTTCCATGATGTATTTGAGGTTGTGGTCTTTCATTGCAATAACGTGGACGCTTGTAAGGAATTTCAACAACTTCAAAAGTTTCACATGTTTTCGGTTTTTCCGCAGTTTTCGAAAGATCAACAACTTCGAATCTTTCATCAGGAATTCTAAAATTTAAAACATATAGTAACAAAAATAAAGAGAATTACTCTACTTTGCTTCAAGATCATCAGCAACAAATAAACGATATATTTTTTGATCTCGACGAAATAATGATTTCAAAATGCCTTGCAACTTTTCCATATCATCATTTGATTGATTTCGAAACCATATTCCAAGCTTTCTTACAGTTTTTAATCCTCTGGTAATATAAAGATATGTCTAAAGGCAAACAAAATGATAATCAGCGATTAAAGATTAAGCAAACCTGAATTCCTTTAAGCATTTCAACAGCACTTTGAATAGCTCTAAATTCAGGTGAATCACAAAATTTATCATCAAAATTAGATGGATCAAGAAGAGTCGCCAATAAAAATATTAATTCATAATCTTTTTCATCCAGTAATCCTTTGAGCTCTTCAATTACTTCACTGGGCTGCTTTTCTGGTGAACTAATAATTTTACGAAATTGACGAAGTTTTTCTTCATGCATAAAAAATTGTTCATTTATATCTGCTTGAATGGCTGCAACAATTCCATAAAAACTTTTTTCTTTATTTTCAGCAGCATTTAAAGTTTTAATAAGATTATCATAACGTCGCTGTTTACTGCTAATTCGAGTTGAAGCATCTCCAAGATCATTAACCTTTGCACTTTTAGAATCTTCACCTCCACCACTTTTTCCACTTTGGCATGAAACTTCATCGTCAATGGAGCTTCGAATATTTTTTTCAGAAGCTTTTGTTCCAGCAGTATTCTTTTCATTAAGCTTTGAATCAACAATTTGATAATCATCTGGTAATGGAGCACATTTAACAATTAATATTTCATTAGATCGATCCATTTGTTCAACAAGAATATCATTTTTAACCGCAAAAATACTAAATTTTTTTCCGTTGTCACAAAATTGGCGTCGATATTTACTAATTCTTTTAAGCCATAGCGGTTGAAGTTCTATTGGCCAATCAACAGGACGAACATATTCTCCTTTCAAACGTTTAATTAAAAGTTTTGTTTCAACAATCCAAGCTCCATTATAAGCTGCCTACAAATAAGAAAAATAAATTTAGAAATATAAATAAAACTTGTTTACTGTCAAAACTTTGCTGAAATTGTCAGAATATCGTTCTCGTGTATGAAGAACATGTACCCTCATTTGATTGGATGTTTTATTAGGCAAAAAATAACGTGAAATAAGTTGATATCTTCCAAAAGGATTATTAGCATTTGCAAGTGGAACATTCTTAAAAATAATAAGACCAAGAGTAAGTAGAGCACGTTCGCATGGCAAAAACTCAGAAGAAGTTCCAGAAGCAACAGTAAATTTCGCAGATAACAATAATTCAGGATACAAAATTGCATCACATGTAGCAAGAGCCCATTGTGTACGATATATGTCTAAAAAGGAATTCATTTTTCCAAACAGAAGTTTAAAAAATTACCATTATCATTTGCATTTTGTCCTTTTATATCGTAACGAGGAGGATTCATAACTTCAGGTTTTTCATCATATAAATCATTCACAAGTTCAAGAGCAGCATTTATGTTTGGCAATTTAAAGCTTGAGTTCACATCAAAAATGTCCATCAATGTTGAAAGTTCATTCAACATTATTATACTTTGGTTGTAGGGAGATTGAAAATCGGTATTTCCATGACATCCAACAATACTTTGAACGAGAAGTTGAAGATGCTATAATTTTTAAAGAGTGAAAAACAACAAACAAGAAAGAAACATACTTGTGCCAAATGTTCTTCAATCAAAGCCTCCTGGCTCGAAGTAAATTTCAAAGGTTTTTCACCAAGTAAGGAAACACTGTTATCAGGAACAGCTTTAAAAACTTTTGGTGGAGATTTCAAATGCTTTGCCTGAGAATTATGGTTAAGAGAACTTCGGCATCGATCAAGCTCAACATCCATATTAATATCAAAAGCTTTCCATAAATCTTGCATCTCCCGTTCTAAAATAAAGCATACTGTTAAAAGCAATCACAACAAGGGCATACTTGAAATTTTAGTAGTACGATCATTTATAAATTCTTCATCTTCTGGATCACTTATATCATTGTTACAAGGAGAAGGCACATGAAAATCTTCATCATTTTCATCATCATCAAGTTCAATAGGTTTATCATTGATTACTGCATTTACAAAATTAACATAATTGGAATCTGTATTTGACAAGTATACTTGTTCTGAAGGTGATTCTTCAAAAATTTCATCAGGAAAAAATTGAAAATCTATGTCATTATCATACTGTAATAAAAGATTATTCTCGATCTGGGGATAATGATAAAACTTACAAAATCTGGTATATATTCAGGATCTTCATCCTCATCATTTTCATTGTATTCGATATCCAAAAATGTACGAGGTGCTTCCATTGGATTTAAAGTAATTTCAACGTTGGTTTCTACTTTTTGCTGAATTTCTTTCCATTTTGAACGAGTAAGACGCAAATGTGGAAGAGCTTGTTTATTTGATTCAACCAGAGCAGAAAATAAATCAGTATCAGTTATAATATGCTAAACAATATTTTTATAAAAATTTTGTAACGACAGAATACAGTAGTAAAATCTATTGAAGTTAAAATAATCATTAAAAGAATTTCTCTGTTGGATTTTTTTTACCAAAATATGTACACTACCACACAGCAATTCCCCAGATACTTAATTATTAACAAAATAAAGACTCACATATATCATATTTTGAATGCTAATAAGAGTTAAGTTATTGGCACGTGCAAAGCTTTCGATTGTTTCAATATATGATGGAATAGGAGCAGAAGTGCTCGGTTGTTGGTTATCGCTTTCTTTATTTTCCATAATTAGTTTACTAAAAAATAATAACAATTAAATATACTGTTATTACAAATTTTGATAATAGATTCAGTAGATTTTATTTGATAAAACAGTTTTGTGTTTCAGAGTTAACACTTTTCAAAAAAATATCACGTCCTTTTGCAATTCGAACGCAATGCCAAACAATGAAAAAGCTACAGTAATATCATGTTTCGATAATGCATTTTATTTTAATAATTTAAAACAATAAGCTAAAACAGATTGCATGACTTTTAAAAAATGAAGCAAGTTATTCAGCAGATATTATAATAATTAATATCAAAATGTGATATCTACTTAAATTTTCAACTTAGTTTTAAAAAATCACATGGAAGTTTCATCGAAGTTTTGCTTAAGTTTTCAATTTTTCAAAAGGATGGTTTTTTAAGACGTAGTCTGTGTAGCTTTCGAAAATGAGCGGCGCAGGCAAAAAATAGATTTGCTCCAAATTTTGCCCATAGGTAAATCGACCCTGGAGAAAACGATTAGGCAATCTGTTTTTGCTCAAAAAAATTTCGTACGGTAGTTACAGTATATCAAAGGATAAAGCCGATGAATTTTCTATCTGATGCGAAAAATCGGCAAATTAATGTTTTGCCATTATTTTTATTTTGTATAGGTTTTCGACCATGGGGAATTCGATTAAGACACTTTTGGAAGCATCAGAATATCTGGAATACCGTTTTTTATATGACCCCTTAATTTGTCCACAGAAAAAACTTTTTGTTACTTCCCAAGCGGAGTGTAATTCCTTCAGAATATGAAAGTCAAGTTTCTTTTACATATAAAAAATAAAAAATGATTAAAAAAATGCTCGGGTTATTAATGCGATCCATGAATTAAAACAGATTCAATCGTGAAAATCCCTTGTAAAAAAATTTAAAAATTGATTTTGATATCTTCTTAACTTTTAAATGATTCTTTTTTGCAATTTTAACACTTCCACAATTATCCTGGGTATTGTTTTTGTTTTCAAAAATACCGTAACTCTCGTAATGTATCGTTTTGCAAGTTTTGTAAAGGTCACTGTAAAATTTTTCTTTTAATGAAAATTTATTATTTTTTATTTTTTGCAGATAATAATTATTCAGGATAGAAAAAAACGATTATTGGCAAGATAAAAACAGTTAATTTAAATTATTACGCTTTTGCATAGAATGAGACCAGGTAAATTTTTTGAAAAAAATGGACGATAACAATAATTGATTAGTTTCTAACAAATATTTAATCTCGACGTGCACGTCTTCTCACTTTAGCTTTAGAAGAATCAGTACTTTTTACAAGATTTTCTTCTTCTTTTTCTGGTTCAATTTTGATACTTTCTTTAATTTCTTCTTCTTTCACATTGCCATTCGTAATATTTGCCTGTGATTCAATCAATGGCGAAGGTTCTTTTTTTACGACCTCCGCAAAAGTCGGGGCTCGCTTTTGTTTTGTTTCTTCGTTATCTGATGTTTCGGGTGTTGTTGCTCGGCTTATCATTTCCGAATCATTCTCTTCATCATCGTCACCTTCATCAGATTCAACTCCAAGTTCAGCTTTTTGTTCTTTATAAGTTTTTGATAATTCTGATAATTGCTTCATTGAAGCTTCAACCGTTTTAACTTGGTCATCTGTTAAATTATTTTTATTACTACTATCACCTGGTTGAGTTTGAGCAATATCTTCCAATTGTTCAAGAATTTTACTCATTGCCGTTTCAGTTTCATATAATCTTTTTTGCAGAGATCGAAGCTGTCCCCGACCTAAAAAGATTACTGTATTTTTTAAACATTTTTTTCATGTTTTGCTTACTCAAATTATTTCCTTCTGCCTCACTTTCTTCTGATTCTGAATATTCTGAGCCATATTGCTGACGCTTACGTTTTGGTTTTTTCTTGAACATTATCTAAAAAAATTCCTCATGAATCAGCAATGCATTGTAAAGAACGTTTTTGTTACTCACTTTGCTAAGTGTGTAAACAAGAAATACCATAACACCAATAGTGTAAACGGGCAATAAATAAGAAAATAGTCCACCCCGACCGCTGCTTCCTTGCTGTTGTGCAGCTTCACCTTGCGCCATTCTCATTGCTGCAGGATGCATGTGACCCCTTGGGGAAGGACCTGCAGATGCCCCTTGCCTGTTTAGAGCTGGATGAACTGGAGGATGTTGAGGTCGGGATTGTGGTTCAGGTTGAGATGTTCTTCCCGTGAGCATACTCATTAAAGGCCCAAAAAGGCTTGGCCATAAAGCAAAAAGACATATAATTACAACTGCGCCCAAAAATAAAATTTTCATTTTTGGGATACCCTACAATTAAGAAATTCATTTTAACGTTTTTTCTTTGCAATTTCAAAAATAACTTACCTCTTCTGGTTCTTTTTCATCTTCGCTATCAGAATATTTGGATTTCCTTTTATGCCGTTTATGAGTTTTTGTTGAAGATGATACAGGCATTTTGGAGGTATTTACAGGAGAAATTTAATTTTACAGATTTTCTAGAAAAGTCTTCAAAAGTAGGGTTTTACTTCGTTTGTTTCACTATTTTCCTTTTGTCTGGTTTTTTTGTCAATTGAAATGAAAAAAGTCTTTGCTAACGCTGTTGGAGAGCACTCCCTCAGCTGACCGCTTTCAGCTAGTCGAAATGCTTTAACAATTTTTTCTCTGCACTCTTTGCCTTTGGCCAACTTTTCTGCAAAGCTTTCATCCTCTTCTTTCTCTCTTTTTTTACTGGAAGTCGTATCGTAAAAAGAATAGAATAGAGCAAACGGAAGGAAAAAGAAGAAGATGATGATGAAGAAGAAGAAGAAAAGAGGTACACTTGTTTTGTGTTCGATGAAAAATAGTTGGTGGTTGGCGGAGGCCGATCGATTCTTGCGCTGCTGGGCAAGTCTGAAGATGGGGGCGAAAAAAAAGAAAAGAGGGGCGCCGTTGTTGGAAAGAAACCTTTATTTTTTGCCTTTTTAAATGTTTTTATAGTCGATTCATAGCTTCCATGAAAAAAAAACATCAAAAAATTTTGGCCCCCTTTTTTAAACATTGTTTCATTTCTTTTTTTTTTTTATTGAAAAAGCATTGGTGAAAATGTGCAAAAAAAAGAATTGTCTTCTTTTTTGATCAATAAAAAACAAATGACTGCTATCAAAAAATCTTATCAAAAAGCTTTTAAAACACATTGGAAACATGATCTAGCTAAAAAGTATTGCTTTTTTTCATTTCTCATCAAATCAAAAAAGCATCATTTTAAACCTTTATGTAAACAAAATTTAACTGACCTCGAAAAATTATACTTATTTGATCTATTATAATATATATGATATTTACGACCATTAAAAATTTGGAAAAAGAAACGTCAAAAAGAAAAATGTATAGAAAATAAAAAATTGACTTGTTGTTTATTCGACATTTCGTTGGAGACTTTATAAAAAAACGATCAAACCTAATTATTGGTTAATTTTGCTGTTGTTTTATTTTTTTCTTTTCTCGCAATTCTAACATCTTATAAAGTAGTTTTTTTATTTGCCATATGGACATATGATTAGACTTTGGCATCCATTATAGAGCAGAAAAGACAAGCATGTTGAAGAAATTTTTTCATGCGTTTTTTTACGTCTTCTTTTTTCTTCTCTTTTTTATGTTCCTTAATAAAGCAATTTATTTATTTTCAATAGAAAAAAATCAAATGCCATGACATTTTTCTACTTTTTCTCATTCTTTTATTTTTTTGTTGAAAAAAATGCTTTTGTCTGTAATCACGGAAACGAAACTAAAATGTAAAAATTTGACAAACATTTTTTATAAATTCTTTTTTTTTCCTCCTGTTTTTTTAATATTTTTTTCAAAAAAGGTTTTTAAAAGTTATCTGGCATATGGCCAATTCTATTTGTTTGATTTTTATACATTCCCATCGTTGCACTTTTATTTTATTTTTTTACAAAGATCAGCTGATTACTCGTTCGCGCTTTTCCTTTTCTTTTTTTCTTACCGAAACTGTAAAATAAAAAAACATTGATTTTTTTAGCAATGGCTGAAGGCCAAACTATACGACACCGAGCAGCCGGAGATGGAACTGCACCACCTCGCAATGATAATAGAGTCGTCAGCTCCAGTGATGATGAAGAACTTCCATCTGAAGAAAAGTATGTTTTATTTTCATATTTTACTATATTTTACCATAACATTTTAGGTTGGAAAAGCTTACGAAAATTCTTCCACAAGCAACTGATAAACTAGGAAAATTTGTTGATGATTATCTTTCTGCTTTACCTGAAAGGTAAATCTTTTAATAACTATTAACTTTTACATTCCTTCATACTTTTACAGATGGCGAAATTGGGTTGTTCGTGGCCTTTTCACTGTATTTATGATTGCATTATTTGGATTTTTAGTCAATCGTGGTGCACTTTGGTTAATGGCTTTGGTATTTTTATATAGGTTCTCATTTATTCAAATAAATTTTAATTTTTGTAGGTTTTACTTATTCAACTGAAATGCTTTAATGAAATTATTAACATTGGATTAATCGTTTATCGAGGATTTGATTTGCCATGGTTTCGAACTCTCTCATGGTACTTTTTGGTTACAAGTAATTATTTTTTCTTTGGTGAAGGTCTTATTGATTACTGGTCAATTGTACTTCGCAAAGATGTGAGAAGTTATTCTATTTCTAATTTCAATTTTAAACATAATAATTTAGGAATTTTTAAATTTTTTTGTTAACTATCACAGAATGATCAGCTTTATAATGTACATTTGTGGATTTGTTTGGTTCGTATTGTCTCTTCGTAAAGGATACTATATGCGTCAATTTTCTTTGGTAAGGGTTACTGTATATTTTTTGCAAATTAACTTTTCATACATTTTTAGTTTGCTTGGACTCATGTTTCATTACTTTTGATTGTTTCCCAATCATTTATGATTGTTCAAAATATTCTTCAAGGTCTTATTTGGTTCCTTGTTCCAGTTTCAATGATTATCTGTTGTGATATTATGTCTTATATTTTTGGATTCTTCTTTGGCAAAACTCCTCTTATTAAAATTTCACCCAAAAAGACATGGGAAGGCTTCATCGGTGGTGCATTTAGTACAATTGTATTTGGACTTTTGGTAAGTCAATATTTAACAATCACTCCGTTTATGTTTAAACATTTTTTAGCTTTCAAATGCTTTGATTGAAAGACCATATTTTATTTGCCCTGTTGAATCATATAATGAAGAAGGAAATAATTGTACTTTCCCACCAGCATTTGTTGAAACTGATTATACAATTCCACGACCCCTTCATGCTGTTTATAAAGTTATTCGAAAGGATCCAGTTGTTCATATGAAACCATTTTTACTTCATAGTGTTATTATGGCACTTTTTGCTTCAATTATTGGTCCATTTGGAGGATTCTTTGCTAGTGGTTTTAAAAGAGCATTCAAGATTAAAGTATGTCAAATTACTTAACAATAGCTTATTTTTATATACAATTTTTCAGGATTTCGGTGATATTATACCTGGACATGGTGGCTTGATGGATCGTTTTGATTGTCAATTATTAATGGGCACTTTTGTAAATATTTACATTCAAACATTTATCAGGTAAGGCATTATCTACTGTTTTTCATTATGTTTAAAAATCCGAATTTTAGAGTACCAAATTGGAATAAAATTGTACAACAGATTCTTTGGTTGCCTGTTGAAGATCAACTTAATATTTATCATGTTCTTCATCAACAACTTGGCAATGCTGGAGCATTATAATCTTCAACAAACAGATTTATAGTTAATTTTCCGAGATTTTTTGTATTGTTTTTGTAAATCCCTTTAGACGTACTTATCTATTCTACCCAAAACGCTGGCCAGTCTCCCCGGTTTTTTGTAAATGTTTTCCATTCCATAAATGACTCAAGTTTATTTTCATTTTTAAGTTGTCTAAAATGTTAAGATCTCTATAAATAAAAGTTTTATCATTTTTGTTTGTAACCACACCAGAATATGATAGAATACGTAGCACATGGTTTTTAAAAATCTGCAGTTCTTCAAAAATATGTTTGAATTACTAATTTCCAACATTTTTTTAAAAAAACTTGTGCTTCCTAATTGAAAAATGTGTAACAAATTCATTCTGCACTATACGTAAATAATGTCATCAGTGTGATGAAAATCATTTACGTCAGCAAAAACCCGTTGATTTTTGAAACTTTTTCAATGATAAATTGATAAAACATAAGAGACTGTTAAGATCTGGCAGTTTATGGGACAAAAGAGGTAGGGTAAATTCTGAGGCCTATCTTAACGTCACCCTATATCTGGATGAAATAACTTAGACGGAGGAAATTTTGAAAATTTGAATTTACACATCTGGACAAATCCTAATCAAAGATGAAGACGACAAATAAAAGAGAAATGGGCGCTTAAAAAGTTCTTTAAACTGAGCGCGAAATACTCTTATAACAAAACATAATGAGAAATTTGTAAAAAAGAAGCAACAATAAAAAAACAAAAGATATCGCGCTTTCAAAATTTGCATAATGGAGGATGGCTGGCCGAGTGGTCGAAGGCGCAAGACTTATGATCTTGAGATCTATCCATGATCCGCGAGGGTTCGAATCCCTCGCCATCCAAATTCAAAATTTTTCCTATATAAATATATTTCCAAAAATCTAAATGCTGGAGAGAAACAAGGGATTGTCCAGAAATCACGTGACCATGAGGGGGGAGGGAGGGGGTAGGTTAAATGGTCACTCGGCTTTGATGTTGTCGGCAAAAAGCTTTGATCTTTGGTCACGGAGGGAGGGGGCCTGAAAATCACGTTTTGTTGGTCACGTGATTTCTGGACAATCCCCAACTAATTTTTCTGTGGAGTTATTACAAACCATATACATTTGTTCCTAAGACATGTGGGAAGTTGTCCAGATGTTTAAAAATTAGCAATAATCCCGTACACTTTTTATAATAACAAACATTTTAAAGTTTTCATTACGCACTCTCAAAGAATTGAATATTATGAAAGATGATAAAAATGTTAATTAGGGATATTACGGAAAAAACACAATCGCTAAAAAATACTAAATTCATAAATATTATATATAACTTAATCAAAAATATTATAAACTCATATTACAGAGATTATTGTTGAGCTTTCGAATCCGTGTTTTGACCTTATAACTGGAATACTAAAAAATAGGTAAAGCTTAAAACAAAAGAATCATTAACTACATATGTGATAAAGTGTTTGTGTTAGTACGAAGCATAGACAATAAAATAGCTGAAGCAATTTGTATTTGAAATCCACCAAACTATGTCACAAACATAAACCAAATAATAAAGTAAGTACAAGAAATTAGGAAAAAAGAAGTTTTGCGATGAATAAAGTTAAAATTCTGCTTTATATTCAACGGAAGCTTTAACATCATGATGACCAGTAGCAAAAGATCGTAATTGAACACATTCAGCATTTGGAATTTTATGATCTTTGATTGCTTCAAAGTCATCACCATCATTTTCAGCACCACGCTTAAGGCCAATGAGAACATCAAAAGAACATTCAGCTTCCATTTGAGGAAGAAAAGCAACAGATGCAGTAATTTGACGAAGAACATCAGCCATTCCATTTCGAACACGTTTTTCATCCATAAGAGAGTTACCATTTTCACTAAAAAGTGGATAAAAATAAACTAATAAAAGAAAGAGAAAAGTAAGAACATACTCTTGAACTTGATCTTCTTTAATATCAAAAACCCAACGCTCAAGAACTTCTTTGGTAGTGACATCATAAAGAGCAACGACCATTTTACGAAGATTCTTTTCAGAAAGGTGCTCTAAAATTTTATAGTAAAGGGAAAACAAAGTTCCAATAAAAGTAAGTAAAATTACTTTCAAGAGCAGCAAGGAATGGATCCAAAAATTTTTGAATACGAACATCTGATGATACTAATAAAGACATTCCAAAGCGTTTTTCTTTGATGAATAAATCAGCTGCATAAATACCACGTTGATATAAAATGTTGTGTATGCCATAATCTAAAATTTAATAATTGTAGTTAAAAATGTACATTAGAAGAAAATTTAAACTTACGGAAGAATTCTTTAATCATAGCAGCAGATCCTTGCAAAGTGATCGATCCCTTTGTTTTAGTATCCATGGCAGTAGCAGTCATCTTGATGTAATATGTGTTAAGGAAGCAATAACAAAATGTAGAGAAATTAAGCACCAAAAAAGTTTGAATCTATGGAAAAAATAACGGAGAAATAAAAAAATATATGGATTTTGTCAGCTGCTGAACAAAAAACAAAAAATGGACTTTTCGAAGAATAAACATCGCGCCAAAAATGTAAATGCAGGCATTATGCGCATGCAAGGCTTACTCGATTTTTTTTCTATTGAAGACTTTGTTATATTCAGCCATTCATCAATAAAGTATGTTTAGAAACACCATTTTACTGTAAAATTTTTACTGTTTATATAGTCTTTCTCTAAAAACTTAAAACAAGCTTTTGCATAAATTAAAGATGAAAAAAAATTACGGACAAATAAAAAGAGGTGATTATATTTGGTTGTTAACATTTTTGTTTTATTATAATTATACTGTATGGCTTTTGATGTCTTTTCCACTCATGTAAATAGTTTTTATGTTACAGTATACACGATCTAAGATTTCAAAGGAATGCTTCCTTTTCGGATACATAACCATAGAAACAGCGATTATGTTTTGAACGTAAAAATTCTTTTTACTACACACATTTAAATTTAAATATTTTTCATCATCTTTGATTAGGGTTTGTCCAGATGCGTTAATTTTAATTTTCAGAACCATGTCCAGCATCAGATTTTTTCATCCTGATTTGGATTGATTTTAAGTTAGGCCCCAAAATTTACCCTACCTCTTCCGTCTCCTGAACCCTCGACGTCTGGTAGAAGAACGGTAATCTCATCATCATTTCAACATTTCTGCTTTATTGTATTTTTCTAACATGTCGAATACATTATATGATTAAAAAAATCTGTGTTTAAAAAACAGAAATACGATTTTCTAAAGGAAAATACATATTCTGTATTAATTTTATTAAATTCAAAGAAGAATAAAGGACTGTCATTTTGAAAGAAATAAAAATTTTCAAGGCACAAAGTTGAAGAAAACGGTTATGTTTAAAATGAATGAAATACATTCATTTTTTTAAATTTATTCAGTGACACATAATAGACGAAATTTTGAAAAGTATTTATAGTTTATAAACAGCTTTTCAAAAAAAATTACAAAAAAATCTTCCAAAAGTTTATTCTCATAACTCATGAACTATGAGATTAAACTTTTGAAGTTACATATATTTGAATTCTTTGAACAAAGTGTGTTAATAAAGTTCATGCTTTTCAATTGAACATTTCTTTAAAGTGTAGGTCGATTGCATTCATTGCAGGACGATATTTATCAACTTTTGAGCACATATCTTCATATTTTTGTAACTTCTGTTTTCTCAAAACTTCAAAAAAGATTAATGGAGGGCAATAATCAAAATGATTTGTTGCAATAATTTCATCAACAATCCTTTCTAATCGATTGACAGTTCCTGGTAATTCAACATAGAAATGAAAGGCTGTTCGAAATTGAATTTTTGATTCCTCAAAAGAAATCAATTAAAATGTTTTATTTTTAAACAGCTCTTACCTTTATATATTGATAAATGGCTTCAATGTTAAAATTATCTGGTACCGCTTCCAATGTAAGTTCATTAAAAACAGTTCTTTTTTGTAAGATGGACAGGAGTTTTTCAATATTTTTATAGGGAGCATAACTGAAATTACATGCCGTTAAGATTTTAGAACTATTAACAAAGATTTCTCTAAATCATTGTTATAACATTATTTATTAATTTGTTAAAAACCGTTCAAGCATTTTACAGAAAAAAATAATTGAGAAATTTCAAAATTTCGGATATTTTTTTGGTATTGTTTATCTAAAAAGGTACAAAATAGTCTTCTGCGACCTTAACTTTTTCATAGAAGACAACATTGATGGCAACGCGCTGCCATACATGGCACTTTTTTGAAAGTGATTTTTTGAGGTAAAAGTTACAATGCTTCAACGTTCTTAAGTAATTTTTTATGAGAATCTTAAATATTAAAATTGAGACTACGTTCGTACTATGACAGAACTTACGTGGTAAAAATTTGAACTAGCGGAAAAAATTCAATGTAATCTTCCACAAAAATTTGTTCACCATTTTCTCCAGAGAAAACATCACAAAGTGATAATTCTACTGCTGAAGAAGCAATAAAAAGTACATCTTTCAAATAATTTATATCAGAATGCAGGGCCACATTTTTTGCATCACATCGATAAAGCTTGGGTACTAAAGTTTGTGGAAAATAAGTATATCTAATATCCATGTGAGATATCGGCCAAATTTTGCAACAGATTTTTTCCAAATTTATGTCTCGTCTTAAACTACAATAAAAGCCTACAAAACATTTGCAATGTTTTTTAGGGCAATAAGTCCAGTGTTTATTTTCAGAGAATCCTTCATACCCAAATGAGGCAGGAAAAACCAAAATTGGATTTTTCGCAAAAAATAATTTACAGGTTCGAATCAATTTTTGATAACCTTCTGGATTCGATGGGCTTTTCCATAAATATTTCATTAATGCACGAGGAAGTGAGAATTGCTGGGGCTTTATAAAATCATGAAAAGTTTTTCCAGATGTAAAAGCCTTTTCGCAAGATTTTTGATAAATTAATTCTGCAGCTTCTGTAAGCATTTTAATAACGGATTGAAGAAATAGGAACCAAACTTTGAGATAGTCGAAGTAAATAAATAAAACAAGAATCAAAATATTAAACTTATCTGGGAAAATCAACTTATAAAATTATGAGATATTTGCCTAAGAATAAATACCTTATAAAGATGATGCCTTAAAAGAGAATAAGCCTCACAACATCTATATATTTTTTAAAAGGGAGCAAAAAAAGAAATCTCCGTGATCTGTTTTATCAAAGGTGAAGAGAGGATCATTGGACACAGATGGGTCATCTCATCTCCTCTTCTTTTCGGTTATGATATTCATGTTGTGTCGGACAACCGTTTCAGTCATGATATTGATGAGCCAAAGCCTCAGTAATTGATATTCGTATTCTACATTATAAGTACTGTTCGTCATTTATAAGTAAAACAAGTGAAATGTTTTCTGTGTTTCTGGATATCTTTAGTCAATTCAGTATGATTGTTCGACTTTTAACGAAAAATTTAAAATGGTCGCTACTGTACGGGATTACAAAAAAGGTTGTGCGATAATCAAATAATGGTTTTTTTTAAATATCTCAATAGTACAAGTTCCCACATGTCTTAGGAACAAATGTATATGGTTTGTAATAAGTTCACAGAAAAATTAGTTGTTTCTCTCCAGCATTTAGATTTTTGGAAAAATATTTATCCTCCCATAAAATGGAGATTGTTCGTTTGTTGGTTGGTTGGTGCGCGCCTCGAAATGGCAAAATGTGCCAATGCCAATGTGCATTTTTTAGAAGTTTTTTAAGAAGAGAAAAAGAGAAAAGGAAATAGAAAAAAGAAAAATTAGAATAATAAAAAATTGTTGCTTTTTGTTAAATTTTTTTGAAATTTTTAAATGTTGGTTGGCCGGCCGGAGGCCCGCTTAAGCTCTATATTTGAGGAGGGTTTAAAAGATGAAGGGCGGGCCGGAGGCCCGCCTAAAACCTAGTATAGGAAAAATTTTGAAATTGGATGGCGGGGGATTCGAACCCTCGCGGATCATGGATAGATCTCAAGATCATAAGTCATAATTTCTTTATGTAGATTAAAATGTTTTTTACTATCATTTTTTTGTCATTTCGAACGTCATTCATTTTAAATTCATATCCTCCTTTTTTATTTTGCCCTAATTTTTCCACCTTTATAAAAAGTTACCCAAATTTTTTTCTGTCAACATATGTTGATTTTTTTCAATTATTTTGTTGCATCTCCATTATTTTCCCCAGTTTTAAAAGTCATTCAGATTTTTTCTGTCATCTATTTTTTCCTGATATTTTCTTTTTTTCCTACAGTAATTCTACTTTGTGCGAGTTTATAATCAAAAAAGTGAATACTTTTAATTATTTTTCCCCTTTCTTCAACACCATCATTTATTTTGAAAGATAAAAAATTCAAAAACAAGCCATCCAAACTTTTCGTGAATTTTTTTTTCATGCGCTTTCTATTTCTACAGTTTTTAGTTGAGCTTAAAAGCATCTTTAAATTAGCTAATTGTAACAAAAAATTGTGTTTTAAATCTGATGGAAAAATCTTTGTTTTCCAAAAAACGTTTATACAAATTACCACTTTTATTGAATTATCAAAAATACTTCCCTTTTTCAGCAAGCCTTTTATTTCTACAGTAACTAGCCTCTTCAGTGTATTTTAACAAAATAGCAAGTTTTCAAGAAAAATCATTTAATGAAAAAAAATAAAATTTTTTCAAGGAAACAATTGAAATCAAAAGTCTCTTTTTTTTACATTTGTTTTTAAAATTCAATCATTTATTTGTTTGAAAGATCAACTATACAGTAATTATTATTACACGATCTACTTATTCAGTTTATTTTTTGTTCTAAAAACGTTTCATGTGTGTTAACACACATCTATTACAGTATACATTCTTTTTTTAACACCATTATGACACATTCGTGCTCAATGTAGGAAAAAAGAATGGTATCAAATATTATCACAAAACTTTTAATCTAAAAAAGGCAAATATTCTGTAGTTTTGGCAATCATTATCCTTTTTAATGTTTAAAATTCATTCTCTGTCTTCCCCTTTCCTTTCTTCAACACCATCATTTATTCTGAAAAATAACAAAAAACGAATGTTGCAAGCCCAATTTAAGCTATTAAAATGATGTAAAAATTCCTCTTCAAAAAATTTCGGTCTTCGTGACATTTTCCATAATCGCGACAACCCTTAACACACCGAATTAATCGAGGTGACACATTTGCAGAAGCAGAACAAAACAACTGATGCTCATCAAAAACTTGTTCGGGATTCTGATTACGAATATCAACAATGCATCGATTATTTTGATCGACTTTCAGAATTCATTTATTATCGAATCGAATATGATATTAGCTTCACCGTATTTGGTAGTTTCCATCAGGAAACTGACAGCTACTATTCTGATTGCGATGCTTTTGTTTGCATGCTTTAGATGCTGAACTTAAAGATGGAAAAGAGCAACTTGGAATTGTTAAGTTTGATTTCTTTGCTCAAGCCAAAGTAAATCGAGGCAAATAAAAATAACTGTTTGAAAAAAAAAGGCATGCTTTTTTAAGGTTCCAATTATCAAACTTGAAACAAGTGATGGCCGCAAATATGACATCTGTGCCCGTTGTGATGGTGTCAAATTAATTCAATCGGGCGGATTCATTCGGCATTTATTGTGCATTCGGCACGATATCCGATTAATGGTACGAAAAGCAAAACAATTGTTCCATGAAAATGGCACATATTTAGGAAGCAACGGTTTTTTGGGCGGGTAAATATGATTAATTTTTGTGAGCTTTTTTAACTTTGAAACCGATTTTAGATATGCATTAACAATCCTCGTTTGCTGGGGACTCCAATCACTTGGTCAACTTGAGATTTTTCCCCCACAATTGGGATAATATCAGATGTTCAGTTGATGCAGATTTGGAAGACGGTGAGATCACAAAAAAACCTCACTGAAGTTTTCAAAATTCTTTCACAAACTGGACTCAAAGGATGCTTCAGCTTAGAAGATCATTGGCGTGGAACCCACAATGCATTATACATTGAATCTCCGGTGACTTATGCAAATTGTGGACAATCATTAAAGAAAAAACGAGAAATGCTTAATTCAATTTAGACAATTTTTCGAGGACTTCAAAATGATCCTCTTTGACAATCAAAATAATTAAATCTTTCTTCACCGTTTTTTTTTTTTGAAATTGTTGTATAAATATATGGTTTCTTTCACTTGCATTTCGAAAAAAATATCATCAAATTCTATATTGTATCTATAAAGTTGTATATATTCCATTTTGATCTCTTTTCTTTTTTTCATTTTACCGAATATAATTTATTGCCCATTTTTATGTCCTTTTAGCAAAATTTTTTTATTTATTTTTTTGCATTACTCTTTTGTTTTGTCTTATTAACGAAATAAACATTTAAGTTACAAAAAAACGTTTTCTTTTTTCACATTGAGCTTCATTTCAACCAGTTTTTGAGTACCAGAAAAAAGGTTTAAAAATACATTCAAGGCTTTATCATTTCCATTCAATTAATATTTTAAGCAAATCATTACTTTTGTATAATATAAAACTGATTTTTAAGCAAAAATTTTCGATTAGCAAAAAAGCTCATCAACAATACCTTTTTCGGAACTTTGCATTTTTTGATCCACGTGTCCTACAAAAATTGACGGCTGCATTCGAATATTTTGAATAACATTCACACATTTTTTAACACCTGTTAAATTTGTTTTTGCCATCATTGAAACAACGAAGAAAGAGAAAAAGATAGAAAAAACTGTTACATAGTTAGCATACTTCCACGAACAAACGAAGGACTTGTAAACAAGGTTTAAAAACACAATCCAAACAGAGATGAAAAAATATGCAAAAAAATATAAATGTCATCTGCCGTCGCAGTAAAAAAATTAATGCCACATTTAACCGATATCAAATGTGATGAGCTGTTCAAAGATTTCAATTCAAAAACATTTTCTATCATCCTTTCTATGATTTTTCAGTCTCTTCTCTTTTTTTGGCATTTTTTTTATTCAAAAACCTAAAATGCAGTTAGTTTTAAATTATATGATATCTATTCCACTAAATTTGTTTTTGTTTAATATCACTGAAAAGCCAAACTTTAACTGATGTTTTTCTTTATTCTACAATTTAAATAGCCATGTGCACGAACACGTGAAACAAGTGAAATGTTTTCTGTGTTTCTGGATATCTTTAGTAGATTCTGTTGTTCGCCTTTTATGTACTATTTGTTTCAATAAATGCAATGATATCCTGCATGGCTAGATTTTCATCAAACTTTAATATGTACAAAATATATTTTTTGCTTACATTGAAAACAACCGGTAACAAAAAAATTCTCACCGGTGTTTTGTCGGTTACGAATTTGTCACTGACGGTTTCGAAACAGTGACAAATTCTTAACTAGTGAAGGAATTTTTCTCACCGCTTTGACGGTGTCAGTGTCGAATTCGTCACTGATTTTTTTCAGTGTAACGGTGACAGCTTCTCTCCGCTGGCACATCCATTTTTTTCTGTTCATAAAAAATCATGTTGCTGCATTTTAGCAACCTTTGATCCTTCAAAGCCATTTTTATTATTTTGATGAATCATTTTTTTGCAAAACATATTCTTTTCATCAATGATCCCCAGACAGTCCCTCAGAAATGGTACGCGTTGGTCCCTCAAAACAACACCAACACGATCCATATAAAAGGATCCAGCTTCAACCAATTTTATTATCTTTCCTTTCAATCATCAATCTAAAACCTTCCCCCATTGCTCTCCCTTCCTTTGATTTTGTTATATTTTTTGTGAGTATATTTATTTTGAAAGGTTTCATAAAAAAATATTATAGTTATTAATATTTTTCAAAAATCATGTCATAATTTACATACAGTCATGTGACTTCTCTTCCCCTTTCCCCGACCTCGGGAGGTTGGGGGATGAGAAAGGGGAAGACTGTGAAGTGTGCGGGGAAAAGGGGAAGGGGGCGAAAAGGGTCAAGTCAACACTGTTGATGTAACAGAAAATGTAGTATTTTAAAAATATAATGCAAATTTTATTAAAGTCCAAACTAGGGTTGTCGTGGGGTGGCGCGTCCGATGGTTGCACCCAGTCCATAATTTATGAGATGGTAATTTTTTTCCAAAAAATTGTCAAAAAAAACGAATTATTTCCTTAAATCATTTAAATTTTTAAGCAAGAAAACAGTAAGCAGAAAATTAGCTACGCTGTCTTTAATTTTTAGCTTGTGTTACAGTATTCTGAGGATACTGTAATTAAAAAAATTCATGTTTTTTATCTTCAAAACCTAGTTCCGACAAAATTACTTAAAATTATGCTTTAATAATCCATCCTATTTATAGTTAAAATACCTATTTTGGAATATTTATACTGTACATATTAGTAAACTCGAATTCTGTGGTCAATTTTTCAGAAAATCGGGCGCGCCAGCAACCCTGGTCCAAACTTCAAACTTTGGGTAATCATTTTTATAGCACCTTGTTATAAAGACTTAATTAGTGGCAAAGCAGATAAAAGAGAGAATGAGAAGGTAAATAAAAATGATGAGATTTGCACATTTGCTAACACGAGAATAAATTAAAAACATCTTTTTTTAAATTCAGGGTACTTTTGGGTATTGATTATACTAGTATACTGTATGTGTAAAAAATGAATGATATGGCAAATAATTGGTGGGATTTCGCTAATATAATGATAGGTTAATTAAAACAAATTGGATTTTTATGTAATTAATTATCGAAAATATGAAACGTTCGCGAAATATAAACTTCGGTGGCCACCCCGAAGGAGCGGGGCACCCTAGTTCTCCAGTAATTTTAAGGATTTGCGATAATTAATACATTAATTTATTTAGTATACTCAAAACAAAATGAATTACTTCCATGTATCATCAAATATTAATTTCATTGAAGAAATCGGTAATATACTGGTTCTTGGTGAAACTTATCAGAATGCTTCTTTTGAAGCACTACATGGACAGTGCTATAACATGGTTTGTTTTTTTATTTCCATAAGGTGCACCGGATTTGATTAAGATGATCCAGACAATAATGAATAAATGATAATATATATCAAATACATGTATATTACACATATTCTTTTTCAGGTCCAGCATGAACAAAGTGAAATGCTATACAACCAAATCAAAGATACTTTGAAAAATTACTTGAATGAAACTATGCGGCCAAATGTGGTCAATACAAATGTTGAAAATTTTTTGTTCAGTCTTTCAAATGTAATTTGGCCTCATTATCAGAATGCGGTATTACGAATTTGTGACATTAATATGTATCTTGAGCGAAGTTACATTCGACCTCAACATCATCCGACACTCAGAGAAATTGCATTTAATTTTTTTGGTACTTATATTATTGAGGATCCTGGAGTTCAAAATATTTTGAGATCTGCAACATATAAATTAATCGAAGTGGCTCGACAAAATGAACCTGTTGAATGGTGAGTGCTTGTTTTCACATAGAACCATTTTTTTGGTGGAAAGAGTTATAATAAATTTATTATTGAGGATGAATATATATAGACCTGTGATAAATTTATGTGGTCCCAAAAACACCATCATTTAATCTTTTCTTTTTGCCTAAATCATGTCTAATTAAACTTGCGGCAATAACATCTTTTATTGGGGAATATTCTACCACCTCATTCATTATTAAAATTCATTTCTTACATTATCCCTCAGCTTGTAAAATTGCAGTTTTTAACATTCCTGCGTTTCATTGCAACTTTAAAAATGCATTTTAAAACTTCAGCTCTCAGGTCATTAAAGCGCGATATCCCCAAAATTATCATAGAACATGTTTCCGTGCATAAGCAAATTATCATTTTTCACCGAAGCATTTTTAGGAGTGATTTGAAGTCCACATGTGAAATGCTACTTTTTCTTGGATCTGGAAGTCGGGAATTTTATCAAGAGCATTTTGAAAATTGGCTTGTTCAAAACTTTGCTGAACATTATCGAATGACATGTCAAACAATAATGGCGGAAAAAAATACTGGAAAGCTGCTTCGAATGATGACAGATTTTATTACCAGAGAAAAGGAATGCATAATATCTGGGCATTTTGATTCTGTTACTGAAACAATGATTATTGATTCCTTAAATCGTGAAATTATTTCTGGGATCAATATTCAAAATATTGTTGGTCGAGAAGATAGTGGTCTCCTTTATATGTTGAAGAATCATTGCATCGAAGATTTGAAAAGCTTCCATAAGTTTTTTGGACATACTTCAGAATATGTTTCATCAATGGTAGACCCATTCTTTGAATATATTTGTGAAACAAGTCCAACCATACATCAATTTTATTCTGCTAATTCTTCTAATAATTATCTCGATATTATTAAAAATGTTCTCATTCTTCAAACTGAAACAGCCAAAGTCGTCTGCTCTTTTTTTGAAGAAGGACACTGTGAACTCAAAGATCGAATTCAAGCCAGAATTGCAAATTTGATTACTCCAAAATGTTTATCCCTTTGCATTGATTTTCTCTTAAAGAAAAGGTGGAATTCTTTGAATAAAAATGATTTTGGTGCAAATACCCTTGATAAGGCATTAGAAATTTTTAAGTTTATTTCTGATAAAAATGCCTTTGAAACGTTAGTTTATTTTGCTGAATTTCAATTTTTTTACCGTAATCACTTTTAGATGTTATCAGCAACATCTTTGTAAACGTTTACTTGCTGCTCAAAGTAATTCATTTGATGGGGAAAAATTTATGCTCGAAAGATTAAAGGTATATTTGTTCACTCAGATTATCGTGTTTTGCTCAAAGTTATCGCCGACAATCCAGAAAAATTGGGCACGATTTATTGAACATTTAATTGTTTACTTATCTTTTAGATTGAATGTGGTTCAGCTTTTACCCGAAGAATGGAAGAAATGGTTAGAGACATTGAAACTTCAATTAATCTTATGAATTTATATAAAATTAATGCCTCTGTTGAAAAGGTTCGATTATATCCCATGTTTTGTGTTTCATAAAATTCGAGATTGTTTAAGATTGAATTTTCTGCACAAATATTAACATCAAATTTTTGGCCAATCTCCGGGATCCCACCTTGCATCCTTCCAGCTCCAGCGGAAGCAGCATTTAATCAATTTCAACAATTTTATGTCGAAAAATATTCGAAACGAACTTTAACTATTAATACTGGGCTTGGCTCTGCTGATTTGGAAGCTACGTTTTACAAAAAGCAAATTGTAAGTTGTAGTTTTACAGCAACACATTTTAATTACTGTATTTGTTTAGGATGGCTCATTTCAAAAAGAAAGTAAAACACTTGTTGTTTCAACATTTCAAATGTGTGTTTTATTGAAATTCAATGAAGCTGACATTCTTACATACAAGCAATTGTTAGCGGAAACAAATATCCGAGATCAAGATTTGAAGCAAGCTTTAGCTCCAATGGTTTTGGGAAAGGAATCTCAAATGATTTTGAATCGGATTGGTAAGAATGAAACAACAATTGGTATGTTCATATTAGACTTTATTTTACAGAATAAGAATATGAGGAATTACAGTAATCACGGAATTCCGCCAACTTATTTATGATAGTTGAAATGCAATCTATTTTGCAATTAATTTTTATGCAAAATTTTGTTTAGAATTTCGTTCTAGTTATTTTTTTTGCTTTCAAATGAAGTTCAATTTTGCCAAATTCATTTGGTAGAAGTTAAAAATTTTGAATAAGCTTTTGGGAATTGAGATAATGGTGACAGAAATCTGTGGTTACTGTAGTTGTGTAATCTCTGTAACAGTAATTATGTAATTGTGACTCTTTTTTTAGTTTTAAAAATTTTTTATTTTTTAGAAGAAAATGATATTTTCTCTGTTAATGATGAATTTACTTCAAAACTTAATCGAATCCGAATTCAAGCATCAAAAATGAGACAAAGTAAAAGCATTCTTGTAAAGGTTTGTCTTTGCATTACTTTTAAGTATTTACTTTTTCATTTTTTAGTCTGATGAAAATCGGAAATATGAAATTGAAAGCGCAATTATTCGTGTGATGAAATCTCGACGAAGTCTTCTCCATGATGAATTAATCGCAAATGTCACAAAAGAGCTTAAATTTCGATTTTCGCCTGATCAAACAATTATCAAAAAAATAATTGAAGCTTTGATTGATCGTGAATTCTTAAAACGCGATGAATCAAATTTGAATCTTTATCATTATGTTTGCTAAGTAAGGTGTTTGTATATTGATTGATAGATTATTGTATTTATATTTAAGTGTTTGGGTACTGTTGAATTTTTTTTTGATTAATAAAACTATTCATACTTTTTTAACACCGTGAATGTATCTCGGGCCTCGGCAATAACTCTAAAGTTTTGTATTCATTTATTTTAATTTGTAACAATTTTATCCACGTTTTGTAACCTTTTTAATATAAAAAATAATAAATTGATTTGTGTTGCCGCCTTTGTTGCATGGTACGAAAATGGAGGTTTCTCTTTGTTCTTTGACTTTGGGGGTTATTAACAATGCTGTTGCGACTCCGACTCACGAGTCGATGAGTCGACTCATTTATCGACTCCGACTCGCGAGTCAGAGTCGGAGTCACCAAAAATAAAAAAGCACAGCACTGGTTATTAACGAACTTTATGAACAAGTAAATTGTGATTCACTGAAAATTAATTAATAATGTTAAAAAATTAAGTTATTGATTGTTACCAAAGCGATTTGCATAGAGTTTAACGTATAAAAAACCGATTTCAAAATCTGTCGAATTTATAAAATAAAAATAAAACTTCAAAACCTCAGGATTTTTAAAAAAAATCTTCTATTGCTGTAATACAAGCTTAATGTTTCATTTTTTTGAATAATAGTAGTGCAGAATTTAATGGGTAAAATAGTTTTTTAAATTAAAAATGTTATAAAATACATTATTGGTGTCTCAACTTATCCATTTCACAACACGGATAGAACAGCATTTTTGACTCAAGTAATGAGTGTGGATAAGTTTTTACATTATTTAAAATTTTTCATATTTTTTAAATTTTTGATCTCAATACCGTAACTTTGTCACCCCATGGGCCAGGTTCCCGGGGATAGTTGCCGCTAATATATATTAGTTTGTGATCCTAAATAAACCCAAAAAACCATATTTGGTGGAAAAAGCACCGGGGCATCGTTGAAGGTTCCCTTATAAGATACATAACCGAGTATCCATGGAAACACAGCGATTTAAGCATGCTTTGAACGATGTTTTACGGATTGAATGTTGTTTTTAAATGTTTTCTTTAATTTTGCTGTTTTTAAATTTTGTAAATATAAATTCTTTAGAAGACTTAAATTTTAATACAACAGCTTTTAATGAACATCATGAATTAATTGTTGAAAGTTGCCGGTTTGGATTAGCTCGGCTTTATCAAAATTCAGAATATCATACATTTATTGGATGCAAATTACCGTATGCTATTTTTAGCCATTTAAAAGTTTACACTTTTAATCTTTGAATTTAGTAATATTAGTGACATTGATACAATGATGGTGCTTGCTTTAGATCTTATTCAATGTGAACAATTTACAACCCCTTCAAATCATTCTGAATCTATTATGGTTCGATTTTGAAGTAATTTTACAAAGCTTTTTTAGACTTTTACATTTTTAGCAAAATTATATTCTTCAAACTGCAAATGCAAGAAAATCAGTAAAGGTTTGTATTGACGCAGATGAGACCCTAACATTATTCATTATATCCATCACTAAAAACATCGATAAAACACTTACTGCATACTTTGAAAGAAAACGAATAACTCAACAGCTGATCCCGAATAGTCAACGACAAAAAATTTATCGAGTTTTTCCTCGAATAAATATTAAACTTCCATCTGACTTTTTCTATCCTTTTTCATGTCCAGCGACAAAAGCAAATTTTAATTTATATTTGTACTTTTTTATTTTATTGACATTGTTGGCATTGAAATTATAGACTTTTTGTTTTTCAAATTAAATTTTTTCATGGTTTCGAAAAATAAAAACTATTTTAAAAAAAGTATTCGTGACTCTTTTTTTTTGTCATCCACAAACATTGAGACAAGTACTTATCCGTTCATATCCCCGAATCCTTGGGATAAAAACGCAAAAAAAAGGAGGACAGCCGTCTTTTTTTTTTATTATTCATTCACATTTGAATGGACACACTTTGGTTTCTTTCGGTTTTTGGCGAAACGTTGCTGCACTCAGGGCTTACACTACACGGGGTTTTTTTCTGCAATCGATTTTGCAAAATAAATATGCGGCAGTTTGTGTTTATTCTTTTGTTGTTGTTGCAATTTTAGCTTAAAGGCTTTTAAACTTTTGTCGCTTTTTTTAATGTTTTAATTAATTTATCATTTTGTAGGGGAACATTTATAAAGATATTGGGTAAAAAACAAAAATGTCTTGCCAAAGTGGTATTCGAGGTAGATAACTTGCTTTAATAAACTTTAATGTTTTAATGCTTTTATTATTTTAGCCGATAATGAATTGATGACGTTTTTTGAAGATTGCAAACGTGGTAAATATCGTATGGGCAAAATTGTTATTAATAAAGAGAAATTGGTTGTAAATTATCATTCTCAACCAAGCAATGATTGGAAAGCAGATTGGAAACGTGATCTACCAAATTGTGTTGATTCATATGAACCATGTTTTATTTTATTTCGCTTGGAAACTCCACATGATTGGATTTTAATTAGGTAAAGCTTTTTTAAAATAAATTATGTTGTTTAATAATTCTTTTTTAGTTTTGCTGATGATAAAGCCTCTTCTCGTGATAAGATGGTCCTTGCAGCAACCAAAGCTACATTCAAATCTGATTTTGGCCAAAGTTTTATTCAAGGTGAATATCAAATTTCTTCAACACATGAATTCAATCTTGATACATTTGAACGTCGACTTCATCGAGGCACTGTTCGTGATAATGAAACTAGTGCAATGACATCATTTGAACAAGATCGTAGTGCTGCTTCAAGAGAACGTATTGCATTACCACTTGCAATGCAAGCAACTCAAACTCTTCGAGGTGTTCAATTTCCTGTTGATCAAGATGCTACTGCTTTAATCAAGAAATTCGGAAAAGGAGAAATTGATTTTGTTCAACTTTCTGTTGACACCTTAAATGAAGCAATCAAGCTTGAAGGAAATGAAGAAAGATTAGATGCATCAAGCTTAAATTCAAAGATTACTAAACAAAAGCCACGATATACTCTTTTCCGTCTTCGTGAAGTTCAAGAAAATCCCGTTTGTAAGTTTTTTTGTTAAAAAATCTTTTATTTAAATTTGATGTTTTTTTTGCTTTCAGTCTTTATTTATTCTATTCCTCCTTCTGCGGGTTGTACAATTAAAGAGCTTATGCTTTTTTCAAGTTGCAAGGCTCCATTCCTCACTGAAGTTGAACATAATTGTGGCGTAAAGATTGACAAAAAAGTAGGCATTTTTATACTTAAAGAAATATTACAGTATCTTCTTTTTTTACAGATTGAAGTCGATAGTCGTGACAAACTTGATGCTGAATCATTAATCAGTTACTGGCGTCCAGCTGCTATTGAAGAGAAAAAGCCATTTGCTAGACCTCCTCGACCTGGTAGTGGACCTCGTCGGATCACAGCTGCTGCAGAATAAAGGTTCAATCGACAAATTTTTCCTGCTGTTTTTCTCTTTTTTATTCAATTGATTTTGCTTTTGATGAGTGCTTAAAGATGTTTTGTGCAAGTTAGTCTTATAATATTGTGTCCCATTGTCGTTCATTATCACAAATTTATTTCTCTCCTTTAATTTATCTCAACTTTTTGTGTTTTTTTCTCAATATTCTTTTTTTTTGCTACCAAATCTGCCAGATTTGTTTGTAATTTTAATTCAATATAAATATTTAATTAACCAAAATTATGCGGGCTTTATTTATTTTTTTGAACATTCTATTAATGTCGGAAGCAAATTTAACAAGAAAAGGACGGGCAGCTGTTGCCAATCATAATAGGCTGTGGCCAAATGGGATTATCCCTTTTATCATAAATGATACATTTCCTGGTAAGATGCCCATCATGCCTTTGGGCATTCCATAGAAGCGAAAATCGCTTTAGGCGAACTTCAGCGATTGTTTCAGATCGCAATGCATCATTGGCAGAATTTTACTTGTTTATCATTTGTTCCATTTCGGCCTGAAATTGATAAAAATTATATTATTTTTACAACAGATAAATGCGGGTAAACATTGTTTCAAAATGAATTCAAGTTTCAATTTAGCGTTTTTTAGATGTTGTTCATATGTAGGAAGAAGAGGTGATGGCGGTCAAATAATTTCAATTGGAAAAAATTGTGATAAATTTGGAATTATTGTTCACGAAATTGGTCATGTTGTTGGATTTTCGCATGAACATACAAGACCAGATCGAGATCATTTTGTTGAAATATTTCGAAACAATATTCAACAGGGACAAGATTACAATTTTGATAAAGCAAAACCAAATGAAATTGATTCAAGAGGAGAAACATATGACTATCATTCAATGTATGTCTCTCATATTTACAGTATACTTTTGTTACTCTCAGCATAGTTTCATTAAATGATTATAAATTTTATAGAATGCATTATGCACGTGATACATTTGCACGTGGTGGATATTTTGATACAATTCTTCCAAAAAAGCCAACTGTTGGTGAAAGGCCAAAAATTGGACAAAGAACTAAATTAAGTGTTGGAGATATTAGGCAAACAAATAAAATGTATCATTGTCCAGGTTAAATATTTTATCACAGCATTTTATTGAGCAATAAATTCTTTTAGCTTGTTTTCATACGCTACTTTCAAATCAAGGTGAATTGCGGTACGATCAAAATAAAACAAAATGCAATTGGAGAATTTTAAGTTCAAGAGGCAGCCGAATTGCTTTTAATATTTCAACAAAAATTCTACCAAAAGCAACGGCAAAAAGTTGTTATTTTGAAAAAAATAATTTTATTGAAATTCGAGATGGATTTCAACGAAATTCTTTAATTCTCGGTATTATAACAAATTTTTTACATTAAAAAATACAGTACCTTACCTTGCAGGTAAATTGTGTCATAGCAATCATGTCAAATCATTTTTAACAAGTTCAAATTCAATTTTTATTCATGTCTCTACAGCTTCATTACTTGCACCTTTTGTTTTTGCAACATATTACGGTAATTCTTATTTTTAAATGTTACTGTAATCTTATTCTTACTCTAACTGATATTTTAGTTACATGTGGTGGATCAATATCAGGAAATAATAATGCTATTCAAAGTCCATCCTATCCTGAAGTATATCCACCTGAATCATTTTGTGTTTGGAATATTACGGTATCTGAAGGTTATAGAGTTGCTGCAACTTTTCGATTTTTTAATCTTGAGCCACATAAAAATTGTTCATATGATAAATTAGAAATTTATGAAAGTACTGTAGCAAATTCAGAAACATTAATTGGACGGTTTTGTGGTCAAAATATTCCAAAATATGTTACAACGAATTTTTCAAATTCAATGATTGTAAAGTTTACAAGTGATGCTTCAATACAAAAAACAGGTTTTCATATTGAATTTTTGAAAGGTAAATTTGAAATTTCTTTTTATAAATTGCCAATGATTTTAAGAGCTTGATGAATGTGAATTTAATAAGCATCAATGTGAGCATATTTGTGTAAATCGAATTGGTGGATATGAATGTGATTGTTTTAGTGGATATTCGTTAAAGCCTGATGGATATACTTGTGAAAGTATGTAAATTCGCATTTAATAACTCTTTTATCTTTTCATTTTTGATAGGTACTTGTGGTGGTCAGCTTACTGAAAACAATGGAAACTTTTTTAGTCCTAATTTTCCTGCCAATTACAGTTCAAATAAAAAATGTATATGGGAGATAAAAGTTTCAGCAGGATACAGAATTGTCTTAAATTTTACTCATTTTAATGTTGAAGGACTTAAATCTGAATGTGAATATGATTATGTTCATTTAAAGCCCATTAGCAATGTCCAAGATGGAGATGAAGTTAAACTTTGTGGGGAATACAATATTCCAATTGTTTTAATGTCTTCAAGCAATGAAGTAAAGATTTTATTTAATTCGGATAATTCAATGGAGCGAAGTGGATTTGCTGCTGAATATTCTGTTGATTTTGATGAATGCTCAAAAGATAATGGAAATTGTGAACAAATTTGTGCGAATACAATTGGTGGGCATGAATGCCGATGCGGCAATGGATTAACGCTAGCTGAAGATGGACATTCATGTGTAACTGGGGAATGTTTCTTTCAAAATTATGAACCCTTTGGAGAAATTCATTCTCCAGAATTTCCAAATTTTTATCCTTTAGGCAAAAATTGTACTTGGCATATCGTAACAATTCCAGGGCATCATATTCTTTTGGTTGGTTTTTATCAGTCTACAGTTATCATGGATGAACAAATTTTAAAAATTTTATTTTTTAGACATTTGATGTTTTTGATGTCGAAGATCATTATGCCTGCAGGTATGATCAAGTTGCCGTTTACAATGGCGGAGATCATTCTGCCCCTTTACTTGGATCTTTTTGTGGTCAAACGCCGCCTTTGCCTTTAATTTCAAGTGGAAATCAACTTTTAGTTGAATTACAATCAGATGATACCCAACCTCGGCGAGGATTTAACGCATCATATACATCGGGTATAACCTTTTTTTATTTATCTTAAAATAACACCAGCATTACAAACCTCTTTTTTTCGAAATCTAGAATGTGGGGGACGACTAAAAGCAGATTTTTCGGTGGGATTTGTTTATTCTCATGCTCGATATGGTGACCGAAAATATCCAAAGTTGACACAATGCATCTGGGAAATTTATGCAGAAGCAGATCTTGGAGTGAAAATTCGTTTTACACAGCTTGATATTGAAAAGGAACGCGCATGTGAATACGATTATGTGGCAGTATATGATGGCCTTAAAAAACGTAATGAATTACTCATTGGGCAGTTTTGTGGGGATGACGTAAGTAATTTGATTGAATTTAATTGAAATAAATATAAATGAAAAAAAGAAGGAGAACGAGGAAGAAGGCTTTTGATTATTCATTCAATTTTTTGTTACTTCAGCTGTCATCTCCTATTGTCTCTTCTTCAAATGGTCTACTTGTTGAATTCGTTACAGATGACAATGTTGAAAAGAAAGGATTTGTTTTTGAATATTCTGCGACGAATCCATTGCAAAAACTTCAACAACAAAAACTTCCGGTTCGACCAGATAGCAGTGAACCAATTCTAAATGACTAATTATTGCTATTTTTCAAATAAAAACAAAACAAAAATAAATTTGGAATGTATGTATAAGTGACGAATTAAAAAATTATTATTGTAAATTTACTCATAAAATTTTTTTCGAAAAAGATTCAAAGTTTTTTGCTGCTTTTGAAAAATGGCTGCCTTAACAAACAATACCATTTTCTTCCCTCTTATTCTTCTTCTTAAAGGAGATCGTCGATTGTCTTCCCAGAAAAAAGAAATACGACAGGTACAAAGAGTCGCCAAAATATCTACAAAAGGAAGGTCAATACCAGAGGGAAATAAATAACCGCGCCCCCTTCCGGCGGTTTGTTTGAGCAAAAAAAAGAAAGGAAGAAAGAAAGAAGCGGACGTGTGCAATGCGTGTACGCCGATAGCGCAAGAATAATTTTGACAGCCCCATCAACTGTCTCGGGGACACCTTCTTTCCTTTTTTCTTCCCTTTCCATCTTTTGACCAGTTGCAACTGACTGACTATATTTATGCGCAGATGCTCTAACAAAGCTCTTGCCAAAGCTGCAATCTTTTTTGAGAAAAATCTTTTTTTTTCTTTTCTTGATCTATCTCTCTCATGTGAATTTTTAGTACAGATAAAAAAAAATTTTCTTTTCATTTCGGTTTCGAAAATTCCATGCGTTCCATTTTCTTCTTTTTTTTTAAATTCCCTTTTTCGTTGTTTTTATTATTGCAATTATTATCGCGAAAAATTTTTTATCATTAAATTTTTTACATCATTTTTTAAGTTTTAAATTCTTTTTTTGTAACAGAATATGACCCGTTTACGATTACTATTTTGTCATGGATTAGGCGCAACTCCAAGAAATGGAATTTCTGTTAAAATTCAGCAATGGGCCGAACAACATCATGTTCAAACTTATGGTCTTAATTATCGAGATTACGGTAATGCTGAAAGAATTTGGAATGTCAATGATTGGAGAAGAGATATTGTAACAGCCCTTAAAGCAGATGACGCAAAAACGGTTATTGTTGGAAGTTCAGCAGGTTGTCAAGCAGTTTTACGAGCAGCCGTGGATGCTCCAGAAGCAATTGGTGGATTACTACTTTTTTCTCCTGGTGTCGGATTAGGTATTGATTACATGGAAAGAGTAATTCCGGGTTCAGTTGAAAAACTTCAACATGGTGAAACCCTTAATCATCCAAGCGCAGATCCAACGATTAAAATTAAAGTTGATTTAGATAATTTGATGGAATTTGTGAATGTAAGTGATCAACAATATCATTGAATGAGGAATTTGTTAATTAATTAAATTTAAATTTGTTTAGAACTGCGTCAGCAAAACTCATCACAGGATTAGACTTGATTGCCCAGTGAGAATTGTTCATGGAATGAAAGATAAACTTGTTCCTTTCCAAAATAGTATTAAACTACTTTCCCAAATTGAATCACCTAATAAAGCATTATATTTAATCAATGATGGACATTTTATTACTGTAAGCAATTTTTTTTAAATTTCAAAAAAAACCTTTTCTCAGACATTTGTCATCATCTTATTTTTTCCGTTTTCTTTTTCAGGATAGGACAACAATTGAACAAGCGCTTGACAGTTTGTGGGATGCAATCGAGGCTGATTTGTAAATAAACGTGTATCTGTTTTTTCTTTCATTTTTTGTTTTGTATTGGCTGTTTTTTTGTACTTTTGACATTTGAGAAACAACAGCTTTTGAAGATCTCTTTACTTCCTTCTTTCTTAAAAAAAAAGATTTTTTTTTGCACTTTGAATAAAATTTTATGAAACTTTATTTTTATTATACTTTTTTACAATTTAAAAATATCATTATAATAATCACCAGATACTTTTACATTCGTTTTTGTTTATTAAAAAATTAAGATTTATTAAACCGGAAATTTTTAAGCAAAGATGAAAGAAATTTGTAATTTTATTTGAGCTATGAAAAGTTTATGAAAAAAATGCTAAATAAACTGACTAAATTTTTTAAATCTACATTTTGGCAATAAAAAGAGTACGCTTTTGTTTTTCTTTACAATTTTTTAATAACCTGTGAGAAGAAGAATTTTTTTTGAGAGACCAGTTAATTAATGTAGATGTTTAAATTTTAAGAATATATGGTTATAACTTCGGCACCAGTGCCTCGAACAAGTAGTACACGATTGAGACCTTCGGTTAAAACATCTATGAATTCCATGTAATAGATATCTGAGCCATCTTCTGGTGGACCTGGTAAATTAACTATGATAAGTTGAGCTTCATCGGACCGATTTTTCATTAGTTCATTAAGTTTAACAGCGGTATGCATCTTTCGAACATTATAATGTCGTGGCTTTAAATTGAACGATGGCCTTATCTCTGGAACTTCATCACTTTCCGGAAGACTTGGTTGACTAATTTCAACAGAATTTTCGCTGAATCGAACTTTGCTATTTCCATGATCTTTGGGTTGCTTTGCTTGGACTTGTTTCTGAAATTTTTTCAAAATTTATTACTAGATATTTTTAAAAATAATCTAAAAAATGATAGCCGCAGTAGAAAAAGGGTGACAGAATGCAAATGACGTAAAGCACAGTGGTTTAACAGCAAAATGGACAAAGGAATAAGAAGTAGAAGAAGCAGTTTAGGTATAATAAAAAGCTGAAGAAGGAAAGAAAGAAAGCAAAAGGGTATATCTCACCACCTCATCTTCGCTGATCTTTGATAATTTTCTTTCTCGTACAACTTCATCCATTTGTGCTTGAATATCTACAGTATCACGTTTAAGCTGCATTTCACGTAATAATTTATTTCTTTCTTCCATCTTCAATGTCCTTTCATACGTGTAATCTGAGATATCGGATTCGGGCTAAAATTGTAACAAATATATTTATTTTGTGTTTTGTAGTTATTTTTTGCACTTTATTACCATTTCAATGACATTTACTTGTGCCTCAATTCGTAAATGGTAAAGGAACTTTTGAAGATCATCCTTCATTTGTGTGCTATTGTCATCGACATGTGCAATTGTAAATAAACGAAGTTTTGTATTTCTCCATGCTTTGTGTTTTTGAAGTAAAAAGGGAAGTAACATTAACATTCCACCATCATGTACGACCCACCAAACATCCAAAGTACCTGATACCTAAAATGAATGTTTACTTGTGTATAATGTTTTTTTGATGACTTTAAAAAATGATTTACTTTTTCACTTGATCGAGGAAAAGATTGGATATTCTTTGGTACTAAAATAGCACACTTTGCTGCCACAACATTTCGGACAATTTCAACAAATGTATGAGCTTCATCATAAGATTTGTTAAGGGACCATTGATCAGGCCATGGTACCATTACAGTATTATGCCGAAGTCCACCTAATCCAGAAGTTTGAATAAGATAAGAAACGCCATTGAGATAATTTTCATTTACTAATGTATCACAGAATCCTCGAATCTTGTACTTCTTAATTTCTGTTGAAAGAGCAATTCTTCGAGCTTTTGCTTCTTCAGCTTTTTGACAAAAGTTTCCTTCAATGCATTCAACGATCATGGTAAGGCCTTTCCCAGCTTTTAATTGGGATACAAATGAGAAAAGGCCTTGTTGCGCTTCTGCAAGAGGAAATCCTCCGGTATCGTAGAAGCTTTTCTCCGACGGTGATAGCACTAATAATTGTGGCCTCCAATTTCTTGTATGAGTTTGTCCAGAATCATCAACATTCAACAATGCAAATCGGGCAGCTGAAAGTCCAAGGCCTTTAAGGCCATCACCCCATTCCTTTTCTGCACCAGCATATTCAATATATTTATAAACTCCTGCACCAATAAATATGGCAAGTAAAGCAAAATACCAAGCACTAATAAACATAATTGCAATACAAAGGAATGCTCCAATTGTTGAAAGAATCCAATGAAAATAACGAAAACCTGGACGCCATCCAGGTGCTTTGAGCAAACTTTGTAAGGCACAGGCAGTATTTACACCCAAATAACACATTAAAAAGAATCTTAAAAATTAGTTTGATTTTTGTTTGGACTACTGTATTGCATTTTTAACTAACTGAGTAATAAGACCAGCAATATTTTCAATAACTGCAATTAAAATCCCACATTCACAGATGAGAATTGTAAGAAGAATGGCACGAATAGGTTCACCCCGGCCATCAGTTTTTTGAAAAAAATGTAAAAATGGTACAACTTCATCAGCAGCAATAGCTTGTAAAAGTCGGGGAGCACCAGTAAGCGATTGCAAGCCTGCACCAACGGTTGACAAAAAGCATCCAATTAAAATTACAAGTGGAATTGGAACAGCTAATTCTGCAATAACTAATTTTCCCATTGCAGATTGACCAAATTTATCTCGAATAAACATTTCTGCAACTGAACTACCAAAAAGTACAGTACCCGCTATATCTAAAATATTGAAAAAATTTTTTTATTCTAAATTACAGTATACCAAAAATATCTTACAAATAAAACTAGATGTAAGTTGAGCTCCAAGAGTACCAAGTGGAATTGAGCGTGATGCATCCCTGAGATTTCCAGATCGATTTGAGCCAGCCATAATACCTGTTACAGATGGAAAGAAAACACCAATAAGTTTCATGAATGATGTGGTACTATCCGAATAAACATATAAACTATGGGGCAGAGGTTTTGGTTCTTTATTTTTATTTCCTTTTGTAAGAACATCCCCAGGGAGTAAATGTTTACTCCATAAATTATCAAGGAAGGAACCACTAAAGAGACCAGTAATAGCTGGCTAAAATAAATACTTTTATAAAATAAATAATTAAGCAATAGACAAACCCTTTTTTTAATTGAAAATCTTTTGGATGTTTTATATCTTAAATAATATGGATCACAAACCATTGTACCATTTTCATCATTTTGACAAAAGGCATCATAAAGTCCTTCGGGGGTACAATTTGGTTCTAATCCAAATTTTTCTTTAAATCCAACAACATTTACTGGCCGATCACCAACCATACAAAATCTAAATTTTTATGGTGTTTTTTATAACTGCTTTAGATAATAAGAAAAAAGGAGTATTACTCTAAACTATCCGAACCATTTGCTTTCCAAAATACTCCACCAAAAGTGCATAAAATGCAAAGTATAACAGCAATAACAACAGGCAAAGCAAATTTATTTACAACTTTTACTCCAGCAAAGACAATAAGTCCAAGCATACAAAGAAGCCCTGTACCAAATAATCGAAAATTATGGTACATATTTTCAAAATATTGTGCTCGTGGAAGAATGTACAACTAAAAAATGACGCATTTCTCTATTAAACAAAATATAGAATTGCTTTTCAAAAATTTTTTTACCAAAAATATTTCAACTGCACCAGTAATATACATGGATGCTGCAATTGTTGTTCCAAGGAAAAACAAAACCCCAACAGCACCACCAAGTTCAGGGCCAAGATTTCGAGATATCATATAATATGGCCCCCCTCCAGGCACAACTCCATTGGTTGCAATTGCAGAAAGAGAAATTGAAGTTAGAAAAGTCTAAAATTAATAATTTGCATTTTTTATCTCATTTTTTGCAGTATTTTTTTTTCATTTTTTTGAGCAATGTTAAAAAGTTTCTTTTTTTATGTTTTTTTGAAAATTCATATGGAAAGTTGAAGACTCATCGGGGAATTGACTTGTTTTTTAAGAATTTTTGTCAGAATTTTTGACACTCGAAATCGATGAGACTTCCTTCCGTTATATTCTTTAACAATGAAGCTCAACACAGCTCTGTCTTGTTTTAAAAAATCTGTTCAGAGAAAAAAACTTACAACACTACAACATAAGAAAACAATGCAAAAGGCTTGAACAATACCCGCTGTTCCAATAATCCATGCCAATCTAATGAAAAATATCACACCAAAGATATTTTGAAGGCATGGAAGATAAACACCCATAATGGTTCCCATTTTGACAGGCTAAAATTGGCTTTTCTTTGTTTGATGGAGATTTATTGAAATCTGTTTTTTTCGTTTTCATGCATATTTTAATCTCGAAGGATTGTTTGTTTTTTTTGGTTAAAGTCAAAAATGCAAAACTTTTTTTGAGCTTTTCTTCCCTTCCCTATTATGCTTATTTAAAAAAGAAGGAAACGACATCTTTTTGAAGATGTTCGTTCGGTCATGATCACTCAAATTTCAAGCTGACAGAAGCAGTTCACTTTTATGTATGCCTTTTGCTGAATTTTTCTTTTTAAAAAGTCAAGTTTTTCTCTTTTTTTATGAAAAATTGCTATTTATCTACATCAAACTCAGCCACCGTAACCTTTCATTTTATTCTCTAAAAATAGAAAAACATCTCATGAGAATAAATTATAGCATGACCTTGTAACAACAACCCAAACTTTAATAGGGGATATGTATTTATCTTTTGACTCCCAAATAAATAATATCAAGAAGCAATTTTATTTATAACGGAAGTTTTGCTATTTAAAAAAGTGTTACGCTTATTTTTCTTCTTTTTTTGGAGCGCTTTTCCGTACATAAATTAACTAAAAAATAAGTAAGTAAAAACAGAAAGTAAAAAAAAAGTATGTTTTATAAAAGAAAATTATTGCAAAATAAAAAAAATTGGGGTAATTAAAAGTTTTGAAAGAAGCATGAAAATGAATTGGATTATTATTACTATTTTTTTGTAAAAATATCCTTGCCTGGGATTGACTACTTCTTGGAGGGGCTGCTGCCGTCGTGGATTCGGCGTCATCAGAGGTCGGCAAAACTGAAGCATACAATGAAAGAGATCGTAACATTTGCCCAATTTTTTGTCCTTGAGTATTATACTCTTCCTAAATTTTGTAAAATTACGATACACATAAATTTGCATAACATTAATTTTTTTAAATCTTCTTACTTCATATAAGGCAAGACTGGCATCATTTTTATCAAACAATGGCGTCCTTTCTGCGCCATTGTGGCCCTCTAAAAAATGAACATAAATATTATTTTTATTATTTATGATTTGTTTTTTTTGGAATTTTTTCTAATTTTGATAAGATGAAACATATTATTATTTTTTATGACAAAGTTAAAGAAATTTAAGACTTCAAAGACATGAAACAAAATTGAAATGTGACCCCTGGGGTGCTTAGATTTTTTGCACACTTTTCTTTTTTAAAAAGCTGTAAATGTTACAATTATGTTGTCTAAAGAATTTTTCGTCAAAAGGAATGTGTTAAGTTAAATGTACTTTTTAAAAGGCAATTGTTGTTGTCTCTGGATAGTGTTGTTTTACGCCGTTGTAGCAGCACTGATTGAATAAACGTCAGTTCTTACGTTTTATTTTCGTTTTTCAATGTTTCAAAGATTATTAACTTTTCGGCAAAAAAAAAGATTTTTTTTGAAAAGAACTTTAGTTTTTTTAGGTTGAACAACGTCATCAAGATTTTTGGAAGCCCTTTTCAAATAAAATTAGACCAACGGCTATTTCTATTTTTTTTCAATCACTTTTTCCCTTGTCCTTTAAGCGATTGTAGCAGCAACAAAAACTACGAGTTGCTTATTTTAAGCAAATAAAATACATTTAATGACATTAAGAGTCAAACGTTATCAGTTCAATATTAAAAATAACTTAATACATGATTAAAGACATAAATCTTATATGAAAGAAAAATAAACAGAGACAGAGACCATAAAGTTTGAAACAAAAAAATATGTAGAATTTAAACAGAAAAACGTGATCTTTTGTAAAAAACTTGAAAGTTTCAAATAATTAAAGATTACCTGGATCAGTGGGCAAACTGTCGTAACTATGTCGCCCGATCGTGATGAGAGTTGTATATCAGTGTTGGAAGAAAGGTTAAGAGCATCCAAATATTATTGGAGTCTTAACAATCAATCCAACCTGGATGGGAAGAAGAAAGAAATCAAAGTAATTAATATATTTGAAAAAATATGATTTACAAAGGAGATATATCCTGTCTGTCTTAGAGCCTAAATATAGTTCTAAACAAAGTAAATTCTTCTTCTTTTTTTCTTCTTTGCGTTAACGCGTCACGACAAGCTCCCGATGCGCTTGAATATGGTTACACGCAAATAAAGGGGCAGTTCGTCCAAGGGTCCGCTTATTGGCATCAGCGCCGCCTCAGGCCATCAGAAATGGCATCGAACAAGGACCCTCTTAACCCTAATCCAATGTTTTTTTTCGAGTATAAAAGAAGCTCACCGCAAAAAAAGTATAACGAATGGCACCGATTTTAAGTTGTGCTCACCGGAATCAAAGCGGGCGAGAAAAAAAAATAAATGCCGAATAAAGAATAGAACTTTGCTTCTTCTTCTTTTTTTCTTCTTCTTCTGATGCAAAAAAAAACGTTGGAGCAATTTTAGCGCCGACGGCAAAAAAAAGATTGCCTTCCTCTTTCACTCTTTTTTTAAAGGATTTCAGTTCTTTTTTAGTTCTATTTTATTGCCGTTTTTCAGTTTCTTTTTGTGCTGCATTCTTGATTTGACTGTTACAGCTTTTAAAACTTCGACATTTAAAAAAAGCTTAAAACCTTTGTGATTCTTAAAAGCTTAAGCAAGGAATATAAAAAAAAGTCAAAACAACATCACCCAAAAAAGAAGTGAAATTTTGAAGGGGAAAAAAGTAAAATTTATTACAATTAACATAAGCTGTTATTTTTTTGGGGATCGGCATAATTTTTTGAAAGAAAAGTAGTTGAAAAAAGCCAAAAATAATTATTAGTAACTACTGCTAAAGCGAGAAAAAAGAATAAAAAAAGAAGAAACACAAGGGAAATCCATCAACATTGTCATGGTCTATGGTTCAGCGGCAAAATTGAGTAATCCAAAAAAAAGTGTCTTCTCAATTGAATGGCAATTGGACAAGCAAAAGACTCTCTTAGCTTCATTCTATTTTTTTTGTTTTGTTTTTTTGCCGTAAATTTTAAGCACTTTTTTAACCCATTTTGACGTTGTTGAGGAATGAGCACAAAGTCTCTTATCTCTTTCTTGTTTTCCTCTCTTTTTAGAAGGACCAAAATCAGTGCCATAATGCAAACAGCGAAAAAAAATGAAGCATTTTGTTTAAAAAAAATTTTTTTTTAAAAGCTAAATTATTTGACCACCAAAGGATTTCCTCTTTTTTTGTTTTCCAAAAAAGTCATTGTTTACAAAAAGTTAAGTAGCAGACGACATGAGTTTTAGACTTCTGTGTTTTTTCTTCCTCTCTTTTTCGTTCTCGTCTTTTTTTTTCTTTCCTCAAAGAAATTGGTTTGTTTGCAAATAAAAAAAGAAGGCCGCATTTGAAACTAAGTGTGAATTTAAATATTTTTATATTTACAGCAAATAATAACATAAATTAAGTTAATAAAGAAAAAGAAAAATGTTTTTGAAAAAAAATATAGCGGATTCTTTGCCGCCACAGTAAACATTTAATTGAAAGTAAAAAGAAATGTCAAAAAAAGAAATAAAACTTTTTTTTATGAAAAGTCCATGCGTGTCAATGTCATGTTCGTTATAAAACATAACAACATTCGACAAAAATTAGTAATACACTAAAAAAACCCCAAAATGCCATAGACTTTTTTTGAAAAAAAAATTAAAAAGAATAACAATAAGTTTTGCTTCTTGAAGCAATAACAAGAATCCGAGAAAAAAAAGTAGAGGAAAAAAATGTAGAGACAAAAAATGGCAAAAGAAAAGACTGATTTCAAACTCAAACAAAATATAACACAGAAAAAGTAAAACATATTTTTTTTTCAAAAAAAAAGCTTTTGTTAGCTAAAATAAGCCCTTTTATAAAAAGATAAAAATAAGTTCATTGACCTTCAACATTCAAAGTCAAAAAAGGCTTTTTGCTGAAAAGAAAAAAAAATGACAAGAGTGATGCCAAGAAATAAATTATGCAAATTTTACTGAACCGCGACAAAGCTTACTCATTGCAGAATTGCTAAAAACTTAGAAGAAAGAAAAAAAACATAAAAATAAATTTTTTCTTTTTTGAAAAAAATATAAAATTAATGGAATGAGTTAAAAAAAGAGATTAAAAAGGAGAAAGAGAGAAAATCATAAATCATAATTTAGTGTAAAAGCGTAATAAAAAAAAGCTTTTAAAAAAATATCTATTTTTGTTTTTAACTTACCCGATCCTCGATGATCATTTGATTGTGGCTGTCGGCCATTTGTTGTTACAACGACTGCAGTTGGATCTTCATTTACTTGTTCAACTGTAAAGCGGCTACTCATCTTAAGCTGGTATGCTTGTGCCGATGATGACAAAAAATGTTTTTTGTCAATTTATGGTGCTTCAAAGCAATGAAGAACCGCTTCTTCTTTTTAGGCAACGTCCTGAAAAACATAATTCTTTTTTTTTATAAAATCAACCTTTTTTGAAGAAGAAAAAGAAAAAAGGAAATGAGAACGAAGCGATGACAACAATGCCAAACAAAATAATAACAAAAGAAGAAACAGAATATTATATATGCTTTCTCTTCTTCTTCCTCCTCTTCAGCTTCATCTTCTTTTTGGATGTTCTTGAATTATAATACTTTTTTTAAAAAAATACTAGAAAATATTTCACGTTCAAACAAAAATCTTTTTTTTTCTTTTTTTCTCTTCCTTTTTGAATTTTAATGGCTTCATCTCATAATGACAGATAAATGAGGTTTTTAAAAAAGAATAAAAAATTAATTAATCTAAAAATATCTCCTCCCTTTTTTTAACATTGCACATGTTTTTTTGGACAATTGCCCAGTCAGTCAGTCCTCCCATTATATGATAAATCGGAACCCCGCCAGTGGTAAATAAAAGAAAGCGTTGAAAGGCATATACTACAAGCATGCATGCAAGCAAGCTGGGTCGGGGTTTGTGTTGCCAATTTTAAAAAAGCTCGGCTTTAAGCTGGGGCGGTCCCGTCGTCAGCTAAAAATGCTGTAGTCGTTCATTGCTGCTGCCGAACATCTAACTTCAAGAGCAGCAAACAACAACTTCCACATATAATTTTTTCTTCTTCTTTTTTCTTCTTTTTTAACTGGACAGCAGATGAGCCGCTGGCGGCGGCGGCTGGACATTTGCGTCTGCGAGCTTTGGCTAACCATTTTAAGGATTCTCTTTTTTTTAATGCTGATGCATAATTTTAAAAAACGATGACGTAATTTTCTTTCTTCATTGAAACATTTCTTCGTGAAAAAAAAACATTTGCTTTTTTATTTTTTAAATAAATGCCAAAGGACGAAGAAGAAGTAGGTAACAATGGGATGCCATCCTAAGGAAAATAGCGCGCGTGCACTGTTTTCTCAACAAAAAAACTTTTTTCACATTTTTTTTCTCAAAAGGGTTTTAAAAAGCAATCGTAGAAATTAGCGGCCAAAGACCGAGTCTGCTGGTAGAGATGCTAAGATTGAGGCTTTTTTGCCGGATACACAGACATACATTTTAAGCAGCTGCAGATAGAGGTGGTGTTGGTGACAAATTACCCCCCTTCTTTTTTTTTACATTGAGGTAAGCTTTCAACGTGTATCAATAGCCATTATCATCATCACGTTAAAAAAAAGAAACAAAAAAAATTAACAAAATATTTTAAGTGTCAATTTATTGGAAGAAAATTTAACTACCTACTTTGTTGCAAAAAAAAATGAATAAGGCGGTAAAAAGCCAACAATAAAATTTAATCTTGAAAGAAAATAGAAAAAAGGCAATTTGGGGGTCGAAGTGGGATCTTAAATAAAGGCGGAGCATCACCATCCTCATCATCAACATCATCATCATCACCCTCCGTTTCTTTGATAGCCATATGTATAACGTAGTCGGAGGAAGAAGAAGACCGGTGACTAAATAAACAGTAACAATATTTACCAAATTTGGAATAAAACGTTAGAAAAAAGGGGTAAGTAAAAAGCAATTTTTTTGAAGAAAAAAAATAAACAAAAAAATCTAAATTGACCTCGTTGACAAGCAATTAGCATCCCCTTCCCCCCTTTCTCGTCCCCCTATGCCCAAAACTTTTCCCCTTGATTTACTGAATAAACTCAAAAATAGAAATAAAAAGGTGAAAAAAGAATGATGGAAAAAAAGCCGCCAAGTAAAAAGTGAACACAAGTAAAAATAACATAGTCATCAAGACATGTCAATTTGGATAACAAGAAAACAAAAAAAAAAGTATATTGAGGCAAACCACAACCGGTGGGAAAATTTGTTGGTGAATGAAGAACACGTATATATATTTTTGTGCCAAAAATTGCTCTCAGCAACAACTAAAAAAACAGCAGCAGTTCCTAAGAAATTATATTTTTTTTGTTGTCAAAGAAGTTTAGTTTTTTATATTTTATTTTTTTTCGGTCCTTGGTAACAATAATATCAAATGGCTAGTTTTGATAAGGCTTAAAATATAATGGAAGCAACAACTAAAAAAGAAGATTATAAGTAAAAATATATGGGTGGGAAGGGGAGATGAGATGAGACAATTGGATATATCATCATAAGCAGCAGCAACTGCTTGTGGAGAAAAAAAAGCTCAAAAAGCACAAATTTGTTTCAAATTGAAAAAAAAAAGGTTAAACAAAAGAGCAACAAAGCAAAAAATAACAACTGAAACATTGCCACACGATAACACAAAAATATATTTTCTTCTGCATCATCTATATATATATATTATATTATATATTGATCAGGGTCGAATTGCAAAAGAAAAGAAGCTTCTTCGTTAGTTAGTTTTCTTCGGTTTTTTTCCAATTGAAAAAACGTGACCACATAATAAAATGTGCCAAGATTATTTTCTTTTTTTCGTTTTTTTTCATTGTAATGTTTTCTTTTACTTTCAAGCAATTTGTCGCTGGATTTAAAAAGAAAATCTTTGCACGTACTTTTCGCTTGAACGAGAACATGATTTACCGAGGTGAACCAATTCAAGGGGTTCCTTTCTTATATTTTTTTTCACTTTCTTTTTGCTCAACAATGACGAGAACTTTTAACATTTAAATGTTTATTCCTGACAAAAAAAGTTTTTTAAAAAAATAAGGAGGAAATCTTTAACACGAAAAAAATTGAAAAGCTTTGCAAAAAAAATTTTGAGAAATATTTTTTTTGCTAAAAATATAAATATAAGTGAGTGTGATCAGATAAAAGCATAATAAAAAATAATACATCATTGAAATATAAGAAAAAAGAGAGAAAAGAAATTTGAAAAAAAAGACTGAAAGAAAATTAAATAAACGTGGATCCTCCTGCCGTTTTTAAGGAGCGTTGACTATGAAGTGTTTTGGTTGTTCGAACAATTTTCGCGGCTCCTTCTTCCTGGGGCACCGTTGTTGTTTGTAAAGCATTTCCATGCATGTTATCATCATCTATATGTGGTCGACGCAAGCTCCCGCGAGACACAAAGCTTTCTTCTCTTGTTATTGTGTATTCTTCGAAGATTGGCTTTTCTATAATTTACATTTTCTTTCCTTTCCTTTACAAAAAAAATAACTACCTAAGGATGTGTACGTTCTTTTCCTTGGTCGTCTTCTTCGTTTTACTGAACCTAATTTACGCTATTTTCCCCTCTATTTTTCTTCAAAAGGCAAAGTCAATAAACATGACAAGAATTTTAAAAGCTTACCAAATGCAATTTAGGGTTTGTTCAACTCTTAAATCTATTTTTTTCTCCATTTTACTCAAGTTTAAAAAAATATAAACTTAGTTATTTTTTTTATTCCGAAACTTCCTTTATTGGTTTTAGAGATTACTGTCTTTTAAAAGCTTTTAAAAATGAACTGTAAACAACTGATCTAATTTTCTTTCATTTTACTATGGTAAAATGATCTATTTTTCTTAGACAAAATATGATTACTCACCAGGACTTGGTGTAAAATATGTTGGTCGTTCAATTCGATCTTGAAATAAGTAATTCCCGCCACCTGAAGTTGAATACCGTGATGGCTGGGACTGAAATGGATCAAAGGCAGAAGTGTAATCAGTTGCCCGAATAATTGGAATTTCATCACCCAATTTTGTATTAGGATATGAATAATTTGATGGAAAAGTACTTTGTAAAGCTGGAACATTCAAATTTTGTGCATCAGTTATTTTATTTTTCTAAAGAAAATTTGATTACAAAATTATTAAATTATCGGTGTTTATTGTTATTGTATTTTTCTTACTTCATTTGACATTGGAGTAAATTGTGTTCTTCCTTCATTAGAGCGGCCACTTCTAACTAAAAATATGTGTTAAAAAATATTTTCCAAAGCATGAAAGCAATATAACCTAATTGTTGAAGCTGCCATCGTACAGATCCAATTGGCCATGGATGCCATGTTCGATGTGTTTGTACAACCTTAAAATAGTTTTCTTTTTCAAATTTTCAAAAATTTGCACTTTTAACAAACTTCTTCTTTAACATTAGCAAAAAATGGACGCATACATGCAAAATACATTACAACAACAATTGCACCAAAACCAAGCCCAAATCCAAGAATTGTTCCAAATACAACAGCTAATTTATGAAAATCCCCCCAATCAAATCCATAACATGGCTCTGGTAATAATATTAACAGCAAAATAAATGACAGTAAATTAATTGCTGACATTTTCGAAAAAATAAAGTAATATTTTTACTTCAAATGTAACATTACCAAAAGCAATTTCTTTCTCTTTCTCTTCTTTTTTTGTTGCAAAAATTGCAGAAACATGCATAAATGACCAGCGGTCACAATCCCCATTCATCCCCAACGAACGTCGGGTTGCCATAGATACATCCTTTTTTGGACCAACGGCGCAACAATGAGTTCAAACATGGTGTTCATTTTTTGAAAAAAATTTAAATAATGAAAAGGTTTCGGCAACTTTGTACTTCAATCAATATTTTTATGCATATTTGTGGTTATAGTTTTTCTTCCATGACTTAATTTTCGAGAAATAAAGAAGAAGGAAAGTATAGATTTGAATCATAAATTTTGAGAAAAAAACTCTTGACCATTTCTTGGTCTGATCTTGTAATGAACACTCATTTCCGAAAAAGAAACATCTTGTTTCTTCAGCAAAAAAAAGTTTTTTTTATTGTTCTTTGTCGATGAAAAAACATTTTGGTTGTTCCTCAATGAATGAATATTTTGTCAAGTATAACTGTCATCGACAACCGGATTTTGCTTCTTTACTGTTTTGCTATTGTCATTGAACCATTTTTCTTTCTTTGACTCTTGTTACAAATTTTCGAAACAATGATAAAAAATTTGACATGTTTTAATTTTTAATACAATAAAAAATGAAAATTCTAAAGCTATAAAGATCATAAATTAGAGTAAAAAGTATCGTTCAACGAGATATGCGTGAAACCCCCTTTAAACTCCATTGATTTAAAGGGGAGTCTTATTGCAATTTTCAAACATATCGCATTAAAGCAGATAACTTTTATAAGAGCATTGTTTTAATTATTGTTTCAATATTGTAAAAAAAAGGTGCACCTCAAGCATTATAATGAAGAAGAGAGAATGCAAGGATAGACTCAAAGAAGACGATTGACGCTGAAGCAGACATTTTTGCAGTGTTCGGAGATAAAGCGATCCCCGCATCATCGTTCTTCATTCTTAATTTTCGGACGAACAAGACCTATCTACTAATAATATGAAATGAAATTTCTTCTTTTTCTTCTTCTTTTTGGTATTGTCCATAAATTTACCATCATAAAAGCAGCAAGCCCCGGTCAAAGTGTGAATTCAAGAGGCAATTGTGAAGCGCAAAAGTTGTTTTTCAGATAGCTCCGGTAAGAATATAAAAACAGAAGTGTGTCCTTCTTGAAGAAGAAAAAAGAGAAAGAGAAAAGACTATCTTTTCATTTAAGGCTTGTCAGCAAGTAGCTTGTCACACAAGCTTTAACGCTAGAAGGAGAAGACTATTTCATCTCTTATTTTTTTGTCTTGAAGACAAAATAAGAAAAAAAAGGTGGTCCTGTTTGGGCGTTTAGCCTTAGAAATTTTTTTTACAGTCAGGATCGAATGGATTAAGATTTGAGGAGAATTGCATTCTTGATCCAGTCAGCTTGCATTCCCTATTTAGATTCCGGTTGCGCGCTTAATGGTTTGTTAGAATCAGGGGCAGCAAATCATCAAACGGCACGCGGTCACTGAAATCTTCAATAGAAAAAAAGGGAATCTTTAATTCCTTAATTTTATTTCTTTTTCTAATGAAACAATTTATTTTATTTATTTTGTTTGCTCATTTTTTACCTCCATCATTAGGGCAAATTAGTGCCCTTTTTCATAGTTTTACAAATTCATTACCATTTCCTGCTTACAATAAAATTAAACCTGATCCATTATGGATTCAATCAGGAAAATTTCAAGGTGATATTGATGGCATTGATTCACGCATTTTAAATCATTTGGTTCGAAATCTTTTATATGTTTTACATTTCTTTTTCAACAAAAAGTTATTTCAGGGGACTACTGTAATGCTGAATGCCCTCAAAAATAAGCAATTAACATGGACAGATGGAAATGTTCCATATGAAATGGACGATGCATTCAGTAAGTAAGTTTCTTCGAAAATTCATCAAAAATTATCTTCTTTTTTCTATTATTTTGTAGCTCAAGGTGAAGTTCGTTTAATTGAACGCGCGTTTAACAGTTATAAAAAACGAACGTGCATAAGATTTAAAAAACGCATCGACGAAACAGATTATCTCTATATTACCAAAGGATTTGGGTAAGTTTTTTGTTCTTTGATTGTTTTTTCGTTTTTTCTGCAGAATTTTGCATAGCATCATTTTTTAGATGCTATTCACAAGTTGGACGAACTGGGGGAAAGCAGGAACTTTCACTTGGACGGGGATGTTTATTTCATGAAATAATTGTTCATGAATTAATGCATTCCCTTGGATTTTGGCATGAACATTCTAGAATTGATCGCGATGATCATATTCGAATTAAATGGGAAAATATTTTACCTGGAATGAAATCACAATTTGATATTATTTCTGGTGCCTTGCAAGATACCCTGGGAGAAAATTATGATTATCGTTCAATCATGCATTATGATTCAACAGCATTTAGTCGAAATGGCCAAAATACCATTGAAACAATGGTTGATGGATTTACTGGGATAATTGGTTCAGCGACAGATTTATCTGATTTAGATGTTGTTAAAGTAAATTTTAATATTTTTAGTCTTATTATTACGGTAATTATTTTTCCAGATTGGAAAACTTTATAAATGCAGTAAAAAAGAAGAAGAGCCCAAAACAACAGTACCAAAAAGGAAAACAACGAAATCGACTCCTACAGAATCAGTAACAAAAACTCGGACAACTTCTTTACCACCTTCTGATATTCCGTTCTCATCGTCACCTTCACCAACAAAGAAAAAAGGTATTCAAAACTTTAAACACTATTTAGCTCATTTGATTCTCCTTTTATAGGTGACAACAACAAATGCAGTGATCAATTTCTTGATTGCCCGAATTTTAAAGATTACTGTAAAAAAGTTTCATTCTTTTTTGTTATGAAAGCATATTGCCCATATACATGCAATCATTGCCGACGGGAGTAAGCGTCATGCCAATGCTGTAATTATTATTATTATTATTATTATCCAAAAATTAAATGAGCATTCAAAGTATTTTTCTTTGTTTTGTTTTTTCATTATTTATAAAACATAAGATATATAATAAATTAAATTGTTAATAACTGCTGTTTTTCATAATCTCAGTAATTAATTATCTAACAATGTAAAAGTTTTTTTTTGAAGTTAGATTCTTTCTGCTCTTTAATATTCCAAGACAACGGTTTTTGTAATCAAATATTCATTGAGTGCTTCTTCACCCAAATCTTTACCAAAACCAGATTGTTTAACTCCGCCAAATGGTGCCGCAACATCAGTTTTTTGATAATTATTTACGAATACAGTGCCAGCTTTAAGTTCACGAGTAATTCGTAAAGCTCGGCTAACATCTTTACTTAAAACACCTGCGGCAAGACCGTATTCACTGCGATTGGCTCGTTTAATAACATCATCAACATCGCTAAAAAAAGTTTAATGATTTAATTTTTCAAGAGCACTTTTAAAAATACCGTTCATTGAATTTTGAAATACACATAATTGGACCAAATGATTCTGCAGTTGAAGCATAATTTGCATCATCAATGTCAACAAGGACAGCTGGTTCAAAATATAATCCAGGCCGATCAACTCTTTTACCGCCATAAGCAAGTTTGGCGCCATCTTTGACAGCATTTTCAACGAATGACAAAAGTGATTGCAAATGTTTTAAATGATTTTGTGGTCCATGACCTGTTTTTCGGTCAAGTGGATCACCAATAACCATTTTTGCAGCATTCTCAACAACCTTTTTAATAAAAGCATCATAAATTTTGTCTGCAACAAAGATCCGCCCTGCAGCAATACAATTTTCACCTTTATTGAAGAAAACAGCGTCGCAAGCTTGACGGGCAGCTTTTGTAAGATCATAATCTGAGAAAATGATTAATGGAGATTTGCCACCAAGTTCAAGGGAACATTTTTTAATGTTTGAATTCGCACAACTGAAATTTGTTTTTTTTTGTAAAAAAATACAGGATCTTCTTGATTTTACCTAGCCATAATTTGTGCTCCAACTTCTGTGGAACCAGTAAATCCAACTTTACGAATTTTAGGGTGATCACAGATAGCTTGACCAACTTGACTTCCAGTTCCAGAAACAATATTGATAACCCCTGCGGGGATTCCAACTCGAGCAGCGAGTTCAGCAAATTTAAGAGCCGTTAAGGGGGAAACTTGTGCGGGTTTATGGACTACTGTATTACCAGCAGCAAGACAAGCGGCCATTTTCCATGAAAGCATCATTAAAGGATAATTCCATGGAGTAATAAGACCAACAACTCCGATTGGTTCACGACGGGTGAAACAAAGATTGTAATTTGGACGGGCATCAGTGATTGGAATAGTTTCACCTTGAATTTTATCACACCATCCAGCAAAATATCTCCAAACTTGAATACTCATTCCAACATGAGTTTTTAAAGCAAGAGTATAAACGGCCCCACTATCAATTGATTCAATGGTTGCAAGTTCTTCCTTATTTTCTTCCATGATATCAGCAAGTTTAGTCAGCAAACGACCCCGTTCCCGGGCAGACATTTTTCCCCATTCACCGTAAAAGTAAGCTTCTTCAGCTGCTCGAACAGCATAGTCAACATCTTTGGCAGAACTTTTTGGGACTTGACAAATAACTTTTTCATTTGATGGATCAATTGTATCCATGACATTACCAGATTCACTATCAACAAATTTACCATTGATATAATTTTGAACGGGGAAACGAATAGTCATATTATTGATTTCGATAACTTTATCTTTGAATTCAACAACAATGGCATCTTCACCACGAAGTTTTCGGACAAGAGTTGTAAAGCATCCCATAAATGTTGGATCAGAATAAATGTCTGCAGCATCAAGCTCAACGCCGGTAGCACTTTTTGCTTCTTCAATAACACGAGTAAGATCGGCACTTGTGGCGCCAGCGGCAAAGAAGTCAGTGCTATCATCAATTTTGCAATTGAGAATTCCCTTCCATGATTCTTTTAATGGAGCAATGAATTTCTTTTCTTCTTCACTAAATTCAATGGAGGTGGATTGATCTGCAGATTGTCCAAATTGACTGCCTTTAATTGCTTTACCGCTTTCAAGTTTTAAGCTTTCAATGTTTACCTAAAAGAGGTATAACCTAAAAAAAGAAAAAAGAGAATCAACAAACAAATTTTCCATCAGATGTTGGGAAAAGTACTCCACGATCATGAACATATACGGCATCCCCAACGGCACCTTTTGCTTCAACTTTTCGAGCATTAAGAGGCGGATCATCCCGTTTCCACAAAGAACTTCCCAAAAGAATGAATTTTTCACCATTTAAAGTTGTCCAAGCTCCAGGAACAGCATCATTTCCTCGAATGAAATTATGAATTTCACGTTGGGGTTTTTTCCAATCAATTTCAGCAAGTTCTGGCTTCATTGTTATGTATGGTTCATATGAAGCTCCTTCTTCAGGTTGAGTGATCCGTGGAGCTTTTCCTGCCGCGATTAAATTAACAGCTTCAACCTAAATTTTTAAAAATTCAAATTTTTTTGCTTATTTCATGTTTTATACCATTGCAGTGACACCTTCCGGATAAAGAGCTCGTTTATAAATGGAATTAAGAGTATCATTTTCTTCAACATCACATTTACGTTGAAGTAAAATTGGTCCAGTATCAACACCTTCATCAGCCCAAAAAACTGTTAAACCTGCTTCTTCATCCCCATTAATGAGGGTCCAATTAATTGCTGATGCACCACTAAAATAAAAAAAAGTTTTGTGTCAGTTTTGTATCGATACTATTTTTGGAAAAAAGGTAACCTTGAAAAACGTGAATTATTTGTCTGTTTTTTTTTGAGGGAAACACAAAAATCAAAGACAAAAAAAGAGAATGATAATTACCGATGTGCAGGAAGAATTGAAGGATGATAAATGATGGTTTTGTGCTTTGGTGCATCAATTAATTCTTGTGGAATGTATTGAGTACAAAATGGAAGAACATTAAGTTCAGCACCATATGATTTATATTGCTCAAAAACATCTTGAACAATTTCGAATTTTCCATCGGCATTCTTTTTTCTCCATCGTGCAACTTTAATTACGGGTGTTCCGTCTTTTTCTGCAACAAGGGCAAGAAGATCAGCTCTTCCATTCTTGTCAGGTTCTGTACAAACAACAACAATATCATGCCCAGCTTCTTTAAGGCGAGAATAAACATCAGCCCCAAAAGCGGATTTACCAATGACAGCGAGTTTCATCTTTCCTCTTTTCTTCTTTTAGACTATAAATCATGCAAAAGATCAATCATAAAATACAATAATGATTAAAAAAAATGCAGAGAGAAAGAAAAAATAACAGTCACGATGCATTTAAATTTTGATTTATAACGTTTTTTCTTTACTTAAATAGTCATCCTCAAAAACTCAAAATCTATGAGTTCACAAGACTACACAATTAAATTAATTTGAATTAAAATAGTAATGAAAAGAAAAACATTTAAATAAAAATTTCTATCAAATTTGAAGTTGAACAACGCCGCATAATACACGGAATACGTGTAGCCACGTCTTTGAAGGAGAAGATAACATCCCCCCTCTCCATCTTAACTGAATACTACTCCATCATCATAATCTATTTCTTTTTGTTTCGCTTTTAATAGAAAAAAATCGAGAAGAAGAAGAAGATACATGCAGTAAAAGGGAACGACCATTGCACCTTTAAGACTTAAATCGCCATCAAAAATGGGTGTACAAACATGTGGTTTTATATTATTGCTGTAGTTGATGTGTCCATTTTTTCTTGCAATTTTTCATGATAAAACTCAAGAAAAAAGAAAGGTTCAAAATTACATATGTCCAAAGGTTACACAAAAGAAGAATAAAATATTCAATGATAAAAATTTAATTTATTTTTTCTTCTTCACCTAATACAATATATATTAATCAACTATTAAATCAACAAAAAGAGCTATCGGCGGCTAAAACTAATAAATTCAGAAACATTTTGAATTTTTTCTCTTAATTTACCCAAAATTTTACCCATTGTTTTTTCACATTCATCAACATATTTCCAATCATCGAAGGTCAAATAAGGAACTTTTCGATCATCTAATCGCCATTTTGATCCATTATTGTTTTCTTTTTGTATTGAATGTTCTGCAAAATCTTTCGCAATTTCATCAGCGACTGCAACGGCTTCACTTTGAGTTGTAGCAATTACACCTGTGGGAGAATGAGCACACCAACCAGTAGCATAAACCTTTGCCTTTTCATTTGGAAGTCGGCACCAATCTTTCATTAATAATTTGTTCCCAGATGATTCCAAACCCGGAAGTATAACATTTTCATATCCAATTGCATAAATTAATAATCCACATGGAACGTATAATGACTTCTTTGTTATTGAATGTTCCATTTGAACTCCTTTGATTCGATTATTATCATCTTTTTCAACAGCAACAGGTCGATGATGAAAATTAATAACACATTTCATTGGAGCATTCAAATTTTTTGGTTGTCGTCGATCAAGCATAAGTTGTAAAATACGTTTGCTTGGTCTTTCTAATGTTGGAATTACATTTGTAATTTCTTGTGCTTCTTCATCAGTGATATTAGTGGATGAGGAACATTGATCAAGATTAAGTAATTCTCTTAATTCTTTGATAGTAAATGATGCCTAAATTCAAATTGTAAAATATACATAAATAAAACTATAAAATACCTCTCTAGGACCACGTCTTCCAAAAATATTAATATTTTTAACTTTTGAATGTCGTAAAATTTTCAATGCATTTTCTGGGATATCTGTTTGAGCAAGTTTTTCAATAGAAGATAATAGAATTCGAGAGCAATCAAGCGCAACATTTCCATTACCAATTATAACAGCATTTTCATTGTCCAGCAAAGGCGAAAATGTTGACCAAGCGCCATTATACCTGCAAACTCGATAAAATAATTAAAAGTAAAAGAGAAGAAAACCAAACTTACCATGACACAAAATCTCCTCCAGAAATGCAGTTAATGGCATCCGAACCTGGGATATTCAATCGACGAGCTTTATTTGCACCATATGCTAATACCACTGCATCATAATCTTGACATAATTCATCGAATGTTAAATCTTTTCCAATACTAACATTACAAAAAAGCGATAAACGATCAGAATTTTCAGTAAATAATTTTTCAAATTGATTTGCACATCTTTTTACGTCATAATGATCTGGAGCAACACCATGCTGTACAAGTCCATATGGGATAGCTGAGCGATCAAATACATCAATGATACATTCGGGAAGCCTTGACACCAATCCTGTACATGTATATAATCCTTAAAAATGAAATTCAGGATAAAGATACATTTAAGAAGCAAAAATCTAACCCGCTGGACCTGATCCAATTACAGCAATTCGAGCATTTTTGAACGATTTTACTGTAGAAAATGCTCGTCGAATTAACATCGAAACTGGAAAAGAAAACTGTGAAAAAAAATTGATAACGAAAAAAATACGAAAAAGTGATATATGAACAACTCGAATTCAAAAATGGAGCAACGGTAAAAAGTATAAAAAATTTTATTAACAAATTATTTATCAACAACAACAACACGAGTAATACGAATGATAATTTTAGAAAGAGAACGTTCAACAGGAATTGAATCAAATTCATCCACAGCCATTGCAGTTGTTGTTCCAGCAGAAATTTTAATAGTGTTACCCATACATGAATTTAGAGAATCGGCAAGAGCAACGGCACGTGGAATTGACTGACCAACGGCATGTAAACGAATACAATCAGTTTTGGTTTCTAATAATTTTTTTAATAAATTTATTTGTACAACAAATGCAGTTTTCCTGTAATAAAAATATAAATGATGCAATATATCAAAGGTTTTTTAAACTCAAACTTACTTTGAAATAAAAACATCATTTGGATCCCCGTCTTTTGCTATTTGATAAGATACTCGTGTTGTTGTTTTTGCAGTTGATAAGGCCATAGTCTTCAATAAATTATTAAACAAAAAGTAAAACTCCAGCCATAAAAAAGCATCCAAGTGATACCCAAATACTCAAACGTTCACCAATTCGAGCACACTTCCAAAAAATGCCAGCAATTCTAAAAAAATTATTTAATCATAAGAATGAATAAATAAAAATCAAAAACATACCCAATTTTTTGACGATCAATTATCTTTGGAACAATTGCTCGAGTATATGCACACGTACAAATAAATAATAGTAAAACAATAATTAAACTTTGAAGATTGAATATGGCAGACTGAAAAATAATAACTATAAATTAAGTAAATAAATCTTTTTTTGTTACTTACCAGTTTGGCGGTTTAGCACTCCAATATATTGGAGAGAACAAGCTAAAAATAAAAAGAAGTAATTACTTTATAAGAAGTGAACCAAGGATTTCGGTTAAATTTTTTTTACATGTATGTGGTGGATGGTGATGAACACGTCTGGCTTTAATAAAAGCAATTCCTAACACGAATGAATGTGACACAATTGAATTGCGGATTGAATATTTCGAATAAATACACTTAAAGAAAGTTGGTCAATAAGTTGCAGCCAGCTGACATATATTTTTTTTGCCTCCTTTCTTTCAAATGCTTTAAAAAACGTGCCTTCATTCTGGATGCATATTTATTATAGTTAACATATAAAAAAATATGGATGAATCATTTGATTATTTGTTTAAAATTGTATTTGTTGGTGATATGGGGATAGGAAAAACTTGTGTAGTTCAGCGATTCAAAAATGGTACATATATTGAAAAACAGGGAACTACGATAGGTGTGGATTTTACGATGAAGACGCTGATTATTGATGGAAAGCGTGTCAAATTACAAATTTGGGATACGGGCGGACAAGAAAGATTTAGAACAATTACACAAAGCTATTATCGTTCTGCAAATGGAATTATTTTATGCTATGATATTACTTGTAGACAATCATTTGAGTCATTAATTAGATGGATGGATGACGTCTCCAAATTTGCAGTTCCAAATGTTGCAAAAGTTTTGATTGGTTTGTTTTAAAAAATGTTGTGGTTTAAAAAAAAATTGCTAACAAGAACACTCTTTAGCAACCAAGGCAGATTTAGCAGATTCTCGTGCCGTTGAACACGAAGAAGGTGATCAACTTGCTCGCTCACATAATATGGCATTTATGGAAGTTTCATCCAAAAATAATTACAACATTGACAATGTATTCTTAGAATTAGCATCCCAATTAAAGTCACAGTACGATAGTGGCAGCTTATCTGAAGGACAATTTGACTCATTTCGCTTAAAATATCCCGATACAACAGCGATCTCATCAAATTGGTTTCGTTGTTGTAATAACAACTAAACTATTCATTTACCAAAGAATTTTCAATTATGCTTTATCAATTCAACTACTACTTTACACGATTACTTTTTTTTAACATATGAAAAAACTCATGTCTTTAAAAAACCCCTTTTTACGCAATGTCGTCTACGAGCTCCCAAAGAATAAAAGATTCTCATTATTAACAGAACTTTATTGCAAAACCGTTACAAACAATAGTACATTTTTTCACAAAAAATATATGAATAATTTAATAAAGAATACTGTAATTTTGATGTAACATGGAATTCAGCTATGGCGGCAGCCCCTTAGGGCAATCATTAAAGTTTAAATAAAATTTTATCATTCCAATTGATAACAATCAAACCCATTGATGATTAATGAATCCCCAGAAAATGTTAAATACCATGGAAAATGTTGGGTACGAAAAGTAAAACTGAAAGATTCTCGATATCCATTTTTAATTATCCAATCAACAATAAAATTTTCAAAAAAATTTCCATCATAATAGCAATCAAAAAATATCCTAAAATTTTTGCAACATGTTAGTTGGTCATCTTTAAAAAAAAGTATACCGAATTTTTGAAATATTAACCAAGATTTGCATAAAAAATTGAATCATATCTGGATTACAGTTTCCATTTTCAAGTTTTACAGAAAGATGAATAGATTTTAAATGAAAATTTTTAATCAATGCAAATTCTTTCATAGTTAAATTTGATTCCAATATTTCGAGTTCGGAGATCATGGATATATTTAAATTATTGTACAAAAATAGAAATTCAAAAGGTTTCAAACTTGTAAAAATTACTTTTTTAACAACCGTTAAATTTTTTATTGTATCCAATTGCCAGTCGTAATTTCGAGCAGAAGAAATACGAACAACTTTGAGTGTTTTATCTTCAAAATATGATTGACCATAATTCCAGGATTCACTAAAAAATCACGTTTAGCTCCTTTAAATATTTTTGTCATAGAATACCTTTTATTTTTCCAATCAACCTCTTCGTGTATAAGGGAATCATTTGCATCTATCAAAGAATATACTAGGGTACATCCTTCTGCATCGATATGAAGTTTATCAATCAACAGTTTGTCATATTTTATCCATGGATAAATATGTTTTAATCGTTTTTTAGTTAAAGGAGACTGTAATTCAATGAATCGATCTTGAATCAAAAATGGAAGATCTTCAAAGCAGAAAGAAAGTTGTTCATATTTCTGTTTATATTGCTTCAAAGAATATCGTACAAAACATGTAAAACATGGTAGTAATAGAAGAAACAAAGTGAAGGGAAACGACAGCAATGCGAACAAATAATTTTTCCATCTTTCATTTTGATGTATTCCAGAATCGAAAAATAATAGATAGTATTTAAATAAAAAAATTGAATCCAAGTATCTTCGAATTCTTTTATTTTTGATCCATTTATAAATAAATTTACGTAAATATACTACTGTATAAGTATGAATATACAAAAAATTTACAATTGTAAAACCCACGAAAATAAAGACGGGAAACATAATTAATGACAAAAATACAAATACATAATTTTCATTTTCCCAGTAAAACTGTAAATTATTCCCAGTATAGAGCAATATTAAAATGAAAATAAGCAGTATTAAACTAATATAGATAAGTTTCATTGTTTTCCAAGAATAATTAAAGAGAATAATTTTTAAAAAATATGACTGTAATACATGGAATCAAAAGAATCAATCAATGCTTGAACAACGCCTAAATTTAGGGATAAAAATGACTGAAAGGCACTTTTATCGTAAAAAATGTCAAACCCAGTTTATCATTTCAAAAGAAAATCACTAATATTTTTGAACTCATTTTTAAGAAGTCTTTTTTTTCCAAAATGAAATCTCCTATCATGAAAAATCTTTCACAAATCTTTTTCTCAAACTACTGTACTTTTTTCTCCACAAAAAAAGAAGTTCATTCTTGCTTTTTCTAAAGTCGGTGGTAGTTTGTTTTCATTGTGGAGTTTTTTGTCTTTAATATTGGTCATGAAACTTTTTTTTTAATTGTTCGTGGTGGAATGGCACTGTGAACTCAACTGCTGTATATTGTATCATCTGTGGATGCTTAAAATACTTTGTACGAGAAAAATTGGGGTATGTTCTGTTATCTGCATACCTGATAAATTTCTGCATACACCTATGTATTTATTCGTTGAAAAAAATATCGCAATTTTTTTGTAATATAAAACTGCTTAGAAAATTTTTTGTCGCTCTCATGGGTTTACATGATTTCTTGTCTAATGATTTAACTATTTTGCCCCCCTGCTTTTTTAAAATAATAGTTGTTTTTAAATATTTATATTATGGCAAAGAACAAAAGTACAGTATAGTGCAGAGGATATACAAATTATGAAAGCAAAGTTTACTGTAATTTTTCAGCAAAAACCCATAATATCAATAAACATATTTATGACGATTAAACACAATCAGCAACAATCGAAGGAGCATCTACAAGATGATCAACAGTAACAACATTACTTCCATTTTCTTTTGCTTTCTCAGCAGCATTTTTCAGAAGATTAACAGTAAGTGCTTTAACTGCAGAAGAAAGAAGTATTGGAGCACGTTTTCGAAGAGGCTTTTTAAGTTTGGTTTCTGCCATCTTTTTCACATCATCAGGTGAAATATGTGTTGTTGGCTTTTGATTTTCTTTATTTGCTTTCTTCTTTTTAGTCTTTTTAGGTTTATTTAATTTGGTTTTAGCTGATACTTTCTTTTTTCCAGCGAGTACAGATACATCAACCTGTAAAATTGTAAATATTCTTGAATTACCAGAGTTTATACAAAAAGAAGAAGCGTAAGTTCTTACATATTTAAGATGTGTTGGAGGTTGTGGTGATGATGTTGAAGGTGTACCAACATTTATTGGAGGCATTGGCATTCTAGATGAACCAAGTACCGCTGTCCGAGAAACAAATAATGGTCCAGGTGTATTTCCTGTAGGTGGATGTAATAATAAAATTCTTCGACCCTTTGAAGGTTGTGGCAGTTGTGATAATTGATGAGGTTGAAGTTGGGGACGATTTGTATTACTCTAAAAAACGCACAAATTTAAAGTGGAATTAATGCCGCAACTTTTGATGAATTTCAATATGAACAAAATTGTCTTTTTTATCTAATAAAATACTCTTTAATTTGTCTCCGATTTAAAGGTAAGGCATTTCTAGTATTCCGACGACAAAGATATCCCTTCCAGAAATGGATTTAATTCTAAGTGAAGCTTAAGCATCACTTTGATTTTTTTAAATCTTGCATTTGTAAATTTGACATTTTGCCATTACATAAAACATTTTTAATTTTAAAAGGAAATATTTTTAAATATTTTTGGACGACCATTTAAGGAAAGCATTTTAAATTTGATAATGTCAACCAATACTGTAAACATTTACAATTAAGTAATAAAATTATTTATTTGCCAAAACATCTAAACCAAGTAATAAAATATTTAATTGAGATTGCAAAAAGTGACATTCATTTCGAACTCGTTTTGAAATGACTTTTAAATATTGAATTCGTTTTTCAGAATAAGCAATGGCCTTAGGAATTGACATTTCGGCAAAAAGATCATCATAAAGTCGAATGGCAATTTTACTTTCAGAAGATACAACAGCTCTTGTAAAGACATCATTTGCTAATCCAATCAAAACTTTTTTCTTTTTAACTTCTGCCGATGCTTCATCAATCTAAAACAACAATTCTTAAAATCTAATCTCATATTTTTAAAAAAGTCTCACTAAATATCGTTTACAAAACTGAATAATTCGTTTGTATTCTGTAACTTCGAGCCCAAGATTATTATATTCTTCCATTTTTTTCATAAGCTCAAGTTGACGTTCTTGAATAAAATTTTCTTTTTTAATTACATTATCATTCATTAACATTGACATTTTCTAAAATGTAAAAATAAATTCTAACTAAATTAAGGATAAATTTACGGAATTTACAAAAAAAAGAATATTAAATTTGCTTAATAGCACACAATCAGTCTGCCACTGAATGCACCTTAACAGTTTTCGTAAAAGCTTTCAGCGATTTATAGAATGGTTAATCTACGTCTAAAAGCGGGCTTTCCTTACGAGACCATTCTTGATTCGACAAAAAAACTCTTTTTTAATTAAAACAAATTTTGGATTAACTCGGATAATCAGTCAGTTGATCATAGCTGGAAAAACCTAGAAAATATTAAATAGGAGCTGACGATTTTCTGGTTACATCTTTTTGACCAATGAAAAAGTTTACAATAAATTAAAGTGGATCAACTAAAATCAGATTTCCAGAAGCAATCATTACAGTACACCAAGAAAATCAATTGAAAATACAAATAAGAGATTTGTAGAAACAAAAACCTAGTTTCAAGAGCAACTATAAAAAAACTTATTATCCCTATCACAATATTACCTTACTTACACGGCGTTATTTTGATGGCGTTAAGCGTCTGTCTACGGAGCAAAAGATATAGATTCTGACCCTGCGAAGGTCGAAATTTTTTGAATATTTAATGTTAGTTTACAATTGTTTTAATTCGAAATTCAAAAAGTTTCAAATTTTTTGCAATTTAATATAATTGTTTAGATTGTTTTAAAACCTTAACTTTTGTAGCTTGTTCACATTGAACTTTAGGTAACTAAACAAAAAAGAAAGGTAGAAATGAAACGAAAAACTCAACAACATCGTCAAGTGGAGATAAAAAAGTATGATTTTTTTATTATATATTTAATTACAAAAAAGCAACTAACCATTACACGTGCTGATTGATCATTAACACGATGTAATTGTTGTTGTTGTGGAAGTGGTTGAGGCACTGGTTGACGTGGATCTTGCTGGACAGTTGCATTATCTTCATTTGTACCTCCGGGGATCCCTTTTTGGCCAGTATTTGATGCACCCAATTGATTTGGCTTAAGTAATTGTTGGGTTGCTTTAAATTGCATAACCTGTGGCTTAGGAACATCATCTCTTTGTTGCCTTGGAAATTCAAATGAATTCTGTAAAGGTTTAAAATATTAAAAAAACTAGTGTTTTTACTGTAGATTACTTGAATAAATGATGTTGAACTAATACAATTTCCTTTTTTAATCAAGCAAGTTGTTTCTTCTTTTTGAATGGAATCTTTTTTTCCACCAATTGATACAGTATCACCTTCAAAGGAATTTTCATATGCCGCAATATGAAGGGATAAAGTGCTGCTGTTTTTATTATTTGAAGAGCTGTCATTTTTAATCAACTTTTTTTCAGAGTTTTCTGTTTCAGCTTGAAAAAAAACATTTTTAAATTTATTTAAAGTTGATTTATTCCAAGTTGATTGCATCTTTTCCTTTCCACCATATTTTTCATCAAATAATGAAGCTGAATTTTGTTGCAATCCCTCGATTTTCTTAGTTGGGCTTTCTTAAAATATCTTTTTTCAAAGTTAGACGAACAGTATTTAAAACAAAATAAAATTTTTTAAAACATCGTAGAGACTGCAACATTTTTTACCAAGATTTTTGTCATTACTTGATGATAATAATTTGCTATTTAAATGAACAACAGAGGCATCCAAACATTTATGACTTTGATTTAAATTGAGATTTAAATACTGTTGACTTTTAGCATTGATGCCAAATTTCATGAAAGAATGTTTCTTGTCAATTAAAAGCTCATCTTTTGCTGCCATCTAAAATTTATGTAAAAAATATTACAAATTTTAGTTTTCGTAATTAAATTTAGAATAATTTAAATAGTAAAATAGTTATTGATTGATATATTTAATAAATTTTAACACGAGAGAAGATAAAATCAGAAAAGCACCCGCCCGTAGAAGAACAAAAAAACTCGCCATTTTTTACTTTTCTATTGAAAGCCTTTTTCCTGGCGATACAGATGTTAACACCTGGGGTTTGCAAAATAAAAATTTTGAAAAATGTTGGCTTTTTGAGACTGGAATTTTATGAAATGTTTTGCTCGATTTCGCACATGTTGTTTCTCATCGCCTTATTGCATCATTCTTATTTTGGTTTTTCTTGCTTTTAAAACGGATTGAAAATTCGACCGGACAAACTTTGATCGCGGTCGTTTTTTCGAATTATGTCACATAAGTTATGTGGCCAAAGCCAGATAAATTTTTGGGTGGCATTTTCAAGTCATGTATATTTATTGTGTTTTATATAATACTAAAATATAAAATTAAGAAATTCATTTACTCTTACACTAACCTAACAACAAACAACAATCATTTAGAATGAAAAGGATAACAACAGCATAATCTCTAAATTTGCATACGAAAAAATGTGCCACCAGAAAGTGTTTCTTTATCAAATGTACGAAAGACAGACAATAGCCAACCATCATGTCTTTGATTTAATTAAGATGTTATTTATTGTTTTTTTTCTTTACTGTATGTTTTAAAAAAATGCTAAAAATTTAAAGTAACGAAATTCAGGCACAATAGATTAACTTTCGGAGTGTTTTTTCTGTATTAACTTTAATTTTAATAAGAATTTCATTGAAAACTGAAGACTTTAAACAACGGTTGACAAATATGGTAAGTGTTTAAGTGATTGTCCAAAAATCAAGTGACCAAAAAATCTAGATGGACCCCTTCCCTCTTTGTAACCAAAAATCAAGGTGTTTTGCCGACAACATCAATTTTATGAGTTTGTCATTGAAAGAATAAGTTGATGCCAACAATGATAAGCACAATCATCATTATATTCATGGAAAGCCATGGGAAAAGAAAGACGAAGAATATTTAAGGGTAGCGTTCAAAGAAAATGAAGACAAATTAAAACTAATAAATGTATGCTTTTTATTGTACATTTAAAAGATTCCTATTAAAATAAAAAATACAATAAAAATTACATAAGCTTTTGTTGACAAATTTCCCAAACCATTCTTTTTCGAAAATATGGCATATGCTTTTGATTGAAATCAATTGGAGCCCGACGAGATGCATATTCGGCGAATTTGGAAGCAAACATTCCACAATCAGATCCATTCTCTTGAGTTGGAATATCTTTTCGGCAGGATCGTTCCCATCCATCCGTGTAGATTTCTTGCTTCTTTTTATCCTTCATTTCGGAAGAAATATACGACCTGGAAAATGTACAGTAATTACAGTATTTGTGATATCATCAAAAAAACTTACGATAAAATTTCAAAAACTTGTTGATTATTATTAAGCATTGAATCATAATATTCGATTTTTTGATATGGAATATCCACAATTGCCAAACACCAATGATCAGTTAAATGAATAGGAACAATCCATAAATCATATGAAAATATATCGATCTTCTTTGTCCATCGCTTTACAGATTCATAACCTTTCTGTTTCAAAGTTGAATAAAAGAATGTTTGAAAGGCATAAATCTAAAATATTGATTATAAATACCGTATACGATGTATGTAAATTACTTTTGGCAATGATTTGTCTGCTTTTGATCGTTGAACCACTAAATCCAAATAAAAATTTATCACTTCATCATTCAACCAATTAAGACCATAAAGAGTTTTGAGGTCTTTTCTTGTAATTTTCACTGCCGAGGTATCAACAAAAACTTCATCTTCATTTGCATTTGTATGTCGCTGCCAAGCTCTTGCAATTAATTCTTCTGCTTCTGCAGGAAGTGCTAAAGTCAAATATTATTAATATGTTTATAAAAATTAGAACGAACCTGGAAAAGATTTCCAAACTGGATCAAACCCAAAAGCTTTAAAGATATAAAAAATCCAACGAAACAGGAAAAAATTTGAAACAAATTTAAAAAGTTGCAGCAAAATGTTCATTTCGAGAGATTTGATCAAAAGGTATTAAAAAAAAGTAATTTGCAGCTATAAAACACAACAAAAATATTTCATTTATTCAAATTTTTTTATATGATCAGGAATTATTTAAATTTTATTTTTTTGATTGTTAACAAAATATACTTTTTCTTACCGCTTTTTTCTTACATTAAAATATAAGCAATATCATAAATTTTCTATTTCGGGAAGAAGTAAATTTCATAATACATTGGAAATTTTTTGTATTATGTTTCAGTAAAAAGAGAAAGTACCATAAATAAAATGCAGAGCTGTATACAGTACTTATAAGTACCATTTAATAAAGTACGTATGTAGTCGGTATTTAAAATTTGCAGCTTTAAATTACAAAATACGTTATGCTTAGAACGAACGGCCTTTGTAATCATTAAAAGAACACAAGTTTGAGCAAGCCTCTAATAATATTCTACGATATGTAATTTTTTTAAATCAGAAAATTAAAGTATACTTTTAAAACGCACTCTGGCTGAAAAAAAGTGTGATCCAAGTAAACCTTGGCACAGCAAAAAATGAATATTTTTGAAACTTTACCCACGTTTTCGACTAACATGTAAATATATACAGTACTTTTAAAAATATAGAAATGCCGTTTTCGACTAAAATTTTTCCTAAAAACTATAAATAAATATCAGCATCGAATTCCCCATCATCGAGAACCTCTGTAGGCACAAAATAAGACCAAAATTAGAAAAAAAAATTTTTGGCACAAGTTTTTGCCGATTTTGGCATTTTGCATATTTTTGGCATTCTGAAGCTTCCAATACATTTGTAATGATGTTTTATTGCATTCTTAGTAAAAATTATCTATTCTTGCACATTTAAACTGATTTTAGATCATTTTTTCATTTTTTTTATACTCGAAGAACCACGATTGGCGTTTATCTCCACAGGGGAAAAGAATAGAGGGGTCAATATTTTTTTGATATTTTCCGTCCCACAGGGCAAAAAAACATGGAGAATTTGATGGCATTTTTTTTACAGCCAAAATGCCGAAGTAGGAGAACGGCACAGTGCCGGATTTTCAATTTTTTTGGGTCCCGATGCGAAATTCAAGTCTCGAAAATACAAAATTCGGATTCAGCGACCCCGATTACCCTTATACCAAAGAAAATTAAGACAATATCTTCAATGGCACCCGAGATCTGAAAATGCCGTTTTGAACTTCTACGGCACTTTTAGCAAAAATACTTTGGGCACTTCTTTGCTTTCTTCCCCCCTTCAAAATTTTTCATTCATTTTTTTTGACACTTAGAAAATTTTCATTCGTTTTTTGACATTTAGAAAAATTTTATATAAAAAAATCAACCAAAAATATTTTTTTTTGGTGTTAGACTTGTTAAATATATTGCATCATTTGTATGTAATATTATTTGTTTAAGTAATCAAAAACTGAAAATATTTGGTGCTAAATGTTGTTTAATATATTGCATCATTTTTATGCAATTTTATTTTCCGATACAGACTTTTTGTTTATGTCTACTGTTTCTAAATATTGAATCGATCTCGTATTTAAATGACTCGATTTTCTATTTTTTATCATTTTTGTAAATCGGTTAACCATGGAAAATCATGTTGCATTAACTGAAGTAGAATATCAGGATCGACTTAACCAAAATGGTGGAGATGTTGATGTTTGTATAAAAAGAACTATAAGAATAACGTATTCTGATGGTAGTGTTGAAACAAAAGTCGTATGGAAGCATTTTGCTATTTTAAACTTACCGTAGACATATCCAACTTCTGATGCAGTTGGAGCTCCATGTTTTGGCCATAAACTCGTCTAGTATTAGGTATAATTGAGGCAAAATTTATCTATTTGCATAAAAAATCATCGGTTTTTCATTCATAAAAATAATTCTTCTTCAAATTATCAGTGCTGGAAAAAAGAATGCTTCGAAAAATGTAAATTTTTGTGATTTGAATAAAAAAACTTTCAAAAACGTATAAAAAGGATTGATGGTCATTCAATCGGGTTTCTTCTTCGCTTTATCGCTCCTTCGTGAATGGTCGTCAAATCTCAAGCTTTTTCCAAAAAGTTTCTAAGTTTTTTCTTATTGTAAAAGTTTTTCAATTTTTACAATAAGAAAAACCTTAGAAACTTTTTGGAAAATTTTGAAGGGGGGAAGAAAGCAAAGAAGTTCCATACTTTGGATCTGGGCTTTTTAAGCATAGTCGAAAATGTGGATAAAGTTACAAAAATATTCATTTTTTTGCTGTGTCAAGCCTTTCAGATTTTCAGCCAGAATGCGTGTTAAGATCATTTATTAAAATTTATTGTATTTACACCAGATATATACATATTAAATCGTAGCTGGTATTTCAAATACAAATAGCAATGGTTGAAATACATCAATCACACGATTGATACTTGAACGAGATACTTTTGTTTCATAAATTATTTTTTCCATGTATTCACATCGCAAAAAAAATGGCACAAGACTGAAAAAATTGAATACAAAATACGCAATACATAAAAACTACAGTAATTAATTACCTAATTAATGTTCCTAATGCCTCAAATAAATCTGGTTCTGATGAAGGAAGTGATAAAATGCTTGAACATGCCAACAAAATATATTCTTTAAAAATTTCATCTAAATGATGACAATTTTTTATCAGTGTTTTAACTCGAGGTGATAAATCTTTTGAGATAGTTTTTCCTTGCAGCCATGCCTGTGATGGTTCAATAAGTTGTATATGAATGTGAAGTTGAATCATTAAACCGGTTTTTAATAAAAATACTACCGTTTCCATATTTGCTGCACGAGGATTAAATCTTGAAGCATTAACAAAATATTCTTCTAACGTTACAACCGGAGATAAAAATTCTAATATTTCTGCCAAAATTGATAATGCAACAGATTTTTCAGTTTCACCATTTTTTGAAATTTTTGTTGGATCCGGGAATAAATAATTATAATAGACTGCTAAATTTTTTAAATCAACATTGCTTGGTTCTCCAATTGTGTAGGAATTTTGTAAACAAATTGGATAAGATATTACAGCTCGGCCCCATTGAATAAGATTATGAACAAATAACATTAATTGATCCATTGTACATCTCATATCAACGCGAATTTCTTCCAAACTGCAAAAAACAATGTACTACATATCGCAGTTTTTAAGTATTTACAAACCTTCGCTCAGGAGAGTAATATTCTAAAAAGCTTAACAATAATGGATGCTTATCTGGAGTTGGCCGTTCATCATCAACAAATATTAAAGTATGATATGGTCGAATACTGTCAATCATTTTTCGAAGAGCTACGCTTAAAATAATAGATAGTTACAGTATGCAAATGTGTAAAAAAAGACAATACTTTGTCCGTGGAAGTATTGTACAATACTGCAATGCTTGAGATCGTATACATATATTTAATTGTACATGTTTATCAAGATACATAATGTTATTACCATGTACAAATACATCTTCAAATATTCGTTGCAAACTTTGAAGCATTGACGATTCTCCTAGAATTGATGTTTTAGTGCAAAAAACTTTTATGCATTAAAAATAATGCATACTTAAACATTCTTCAAATGGTGTAATATTTCCTCTAAGAAGTCCTTCACTTTGTTCCATATCAATTGCTTCATGAATTCTTTGAATTAATGATAATTGAATTTTTACAAAATTCGATGCTTTTTCTAATGAACAAATTGCACCAGATATTTGTCGAGAAACACTTAAAAATGAATTAACAATATCTTGTGGACAATGACCCGATAAAACAAATGCAATACAAATGGCTTCTTCTGATTCTTCGCAAACTTTAAACCATGAACCAACGAATCGAAGAGCATCAACTTTAATATTTATTTCATCAACATTTGAATGTTTTGGGGATATTACAGATCCTAAGGATCGTAAAGAAATGCTATAAACATATCAAAATTTTTGCTGAACAAATAATCCGAACTAACCCAAATCGAGATAAATCTTTCCATGATTTATATATTGGAGCTTTCCGAGTTATCTGCATTGATTCAATAACATCTTCAATGGAAGACATCTTTTCAAGGGGTTGTTCTTTTGTTGGATAAACAAAAAGAACTTGATCCTCTTTTCGATCCTTCACTGAAACAACAAATCCCCATGGTTGATCAAATGACTTCCCAGTATCTAATAAAGCCATATTAATAAACTGCTAAAGTTTTAAAAACCTTCATAGAACTTAAATAACTCTTTTTTTTATTTTTACATACGACAAAACAAGCAAACGTTGGTAATAAAACGCCAAAACAAGCTGTCTTTTTAAAAACAGCTACAGTATTTTTTCGTTTGAATAAATGATTATTCAGATAAAAAAATTGTACCAGTTTTTATTTAAGAGAAATAAAAATCCAACCTTTGATGCAGATATGGTGCGAAAAATCGGCAAAGTTATATCTAATTGTCAACTTTTACCACCAACAAAAATAATCACAAATTTAATAATCGATTATAGAGAGTTTTATCCTTTGGTATTAGATTTCTATTATGTTTTGTTTTCTCAAATGCTTTTTTGCATACAAGTGATAAATTTACATAAATACGTGCTTTTTTTTATCCTCCTTCAAGCCGCACTTCTTCTGTCAATTAACAACAAAATTTATTTTCATTATTGCATTCTTTTCAATTCAGCGGAATGGGGATTAATCAATTTGGAGAAGAAACTAATCAAAAGTCTCCAACATCAAGTCATCGTCGAACTATGAAAGAAGAAGGAATGCTTGCTGTTGAAAATAATAATGAATGGATATATACTGGAGGTGATGGCGGCATCCAACAAAATCAAAAAATGGATCAAGAACCTGAACAACTTTGTGAAGTTTCATTTGGATCTGATTCAACCCTGAAACATTTCAAAAGTCCCAAAGTACAACCTTTAACTGGAACTGATAAATCGGAAACCTCCAAAAATTGTCGAAAATGCAAGAAGCTTCGTGAAAAGTAAGATTTTTTCTGTATTTTTGAGGATGTAACAATTTTAACGTTGAAAAATGTCAGATTCTAATGAATCTTGTTCTACATTGCCAAAACAGGTGTAGAATTTATGTTTGTTTTAACTTTTAACTTTTTGAGTAGAATGGTCAAAGTTGTGAAAGTTTTATTAATCATTTTATTTTTAGAGCTGCTAAATCTCAAAAATCTAAGAAACTTCCAAAACAATCTGAAAATTTGTCAACTGAAAAAGCAATGGAAAATTCAAAAATTCTTGAAGCTGAAAGTGGTAGCAAAACTCGTCAAAAATCTGCTCAATCATCAACCTCTAAAGCCTTAACTTCAAAACCTCAAGAATCATCAGAAAGTCAAAAGAAGAAGAAAAAGTATGCAGGAACTCAACCAGTTTATATGCCTCGAAGTAAATATTATCGTGGTACAGATAATAATTCATCTAAAGCTGAACGTTCACGTCGTCAACGTAAACGTGATCGATCATCTTCAACTCGTCGACAACAACGAAATGGCAAGAATCAGAAAAAAGAAAAACATCAAAAGCAACATCGACAATGTGAAACAAGTTCTTCATCTTCTTTGAATATTACAAAAATCGATGATAATGATAACATGTTTTTCATTGGCTCATATACTGCTGTGGAAGTTGCAAAGATTTTAAAACCGAATGAATTTCGAATTTATTATCAAATTCCAGAAAAACCTACTATTGCATATAAGCTTCGACTCTTCTTATCATATATGAGTAATCAAAATAAGGTTAGTTTTGAGAGGGTCTTAGTGAGGGATGTCATCCACAGTTAAAAGATGTTTCATACATTTTTTGTTCATTACTTTCTTGATTAAAGCTATCTTTTTATTTTTTAGGAGGTTTTTCATTTTCCTGTTGTTTGTGGAAAGAATTCTCGTTCTGGTGAAAATATGTGGAGTCTTCGCTACACTGATTCTGCAACATTTCCAAGCCTTCTTGCTTTAATCAAATATCACAAAACTTATGCATATATGGATCCATCAACTGGCAAGATTGATACTTTTCCCGTTTGGAAAGGTGCTATTATTGATGATGATAGTTTTACTGAAAGTTAACTAATTTTTCATGTGTATTAATTTAAGTGATTAAAAATTTCAATATAAAATTTTCTATTTGGAATAAATTGTATTTTTGGGATTACATCTCATAGCATTCATTCAAAAATGTTTTACAATTACAATGAATCTTGACAAAACTGCAACATTGTAACGATTCTAATACAATAGCAGTTCGTTTGTACCTGTTCACAGTTTCATTCAAAATACTGATATTTTTACCTAAAGGGAAGCGGGCAATTTAATATTATGATACTTTTTTTTCGTTTGAATTTTCCTGACGATTATGCAAGAGAAAAGGAAAAAAGACCCTGATTATCAGGATGTTTGAACAAAAAAAATTTGTGTTTGTCCAATGTCTATTTATGTTGGCAAAAAAGGTGCACACACAAAAGACGCGTTGCTCCGGTGCAGCGTTTTGTTTACGAAACTTTTCGTTCCCCGCCACAAAAAAGATTTTTACAACGAAAGCCTGACTGTTTAACATTTGTTGTTGTCGTCGATGATTTTTCTCTTCCTTCGATTCATTATTCTTTTTTGCTTCGGTGATCGGAGTTTTTCCTCTTCAATTTTTTTTATTAATAATTACTTTTTATAACTTTATAATTTGTTTACTATGCTTCGATTAATAACATAGATATTTTATAAAAGACTTGTGATACTCTTTTGATAATGCGTAATATTATTGTTGCCGTGTCTTTTTAGTTTTATTACTACGTATTTCTCCTTCCCCTTAACCTATTAAATTTTTTAGATAACCGCGCTTACTTACTACTAAAATGGCTTCTCAAAAAGAAAACAAAGCTTATAATGATGATGGAAAGCATCATGATGATGCTCAACATGATAATGATGGAAAAGATCCACGGTAAGCTATTTTCTTGCGTTTTGTGCCACATTGATTTTGTCAAATTTAGGCGTGTTGCAGCCGGCCGTAAGGCTTATGAAACTCGTCTTCATCATGAAGAAGAAAAGAAGCAAGAAGAAGAAGGTCACTCTGGAGATGCTGATGGAAAGGAAGGCTCAAATAAGCATCGTGCTTCTGATGGAAAGGATCCTAAACGTGTTGCAGCCGGCCGTAAGGCTTATGAAACTCGTCTTCATCATGGAGAAGAAGGTCAACATGAAGAAGAAGGTAACTCTGGAGATGCTGATGGAAAAGAAGGCTCAAATAAGCATCGTGCTTCTGATGGAAAAGATCCTAAACGTGTTGCAGCCGGCCGTAAGGCTTATGAAACTCGTCTTCATCATGAAGAAGAAGGTCAACATGAAGAAGAAGGTCATTCTGGAGATGCTGATGGAAAGGAAGGCTCAAATAAGCATCGTGCTTCTGATGGAAAGGATCCTAAACGTGTTGAAGCTGGTAAAAAGGCCGCAGAAACGCGTCGTCATCATCAAGAAGAAGGTCATCATGATGAAGAAGGTCACTCTGGAGATGCTGATGGAAAAGAAGGCTTAAATAAGCAACGTGCTTCTGATGGAAAGGATCCTAAACGTGTTGAAGCTGGTAAAAAGGCCGCAGAAACGCGTCGTCATCATCAAGAAGAAGGTCAACATGATGAAGAAGGTCACTCTGGAGATGCTGATGGAAAAGAAGGCTCAAATAAGCATCGTGCTTCTGATGGAAAGGATCCTAAGCGTGTTGAAGCTGGAAAAAAAGCTGCTGAAACTCGCCGTCACCATCAAGAAGAAGGCCATTCTGGAGATGCTGCTCAACGTCATGGAACAAAGCATGCTACTGAAAGTGGCTCTGATACTGGTCCTGAAGCTAAACATCCTCGTCTTTCTGCTTCTGCTAATGAAGGTGGTGGAGATCATGCACATGATGACGAAAACAAGGCTAAGTAAGTTATTTGTCTATAATCTATTTTTATTCAATGAAACTGTTTTTAGGGTTAACATTAACATCAATCTCTCTTCTGGCGGTAGTGTTAAAGTTATGATGGATGAAGAATTCCCTGCCACTCAAAAGCCTTAAATGTCTTTATTTATTAATGTTACTTTTTATCCTTTATTATGTAATCTCTTTTTATGAGATGTTTGTGTATTCTTTGTTTTTAATAAAGGTTTAACTAAAAATAATTGTGTGTAAAACATAATGTTGCATTGAAAAAAATTTGTAAAAAGAAAAATGATGTTAATATTACTAAACACGTTTTTATCTAATTTTTGGTTTTAAAACATTTACACTTGTAGCATAATATGATCCACTCTTTATTAAATATTACCCCAAAGAAGCTGATGTTTTCCTGAAAAGCTTTAACATAAAAAAATGTTCGACTTTTATATAAAAAATTGTTTTCAATAATAGATCACTTAAATATTAATATGAAGTATTACTTAGGGATTGTCCAGAAATCACGTGACCATGAGGGGGGAGGGAGGGGGGTAAGCCAAATGGTCACCCGGCTTTGATGTTGTCGGTAAAAAGCTTTGATCTTTGGTCACGGAGGGAGGGAGGAGGTCTGAAAATCACGTTTTGTTGGTCACGTGATTTCTGGACAATCCCTTAAGTAAAAAATTAAAAAAAAAACAAATAAAATGTTGAGGAACGTTTTGTGTTTTCTGCATCGTTCTTTTCAAATGGATTTCGGTTTCAAAGCGAAACAGCACCCTGAAATTATTTAATTTTAAGTTTTTAGCTAACTTTGAAACTTTTTTTTGGCTGGCGTTGTTTTTAAGTTTTGTTCTCTTATACCATTTTAAGCTGTTTTATTTTTAATCAAGGATGCAAAGATCTTTGGATTCTTTTGTTGTCAAGAGTTCTGCACCTCTTCAACTTGCAACACGTTCACGTAGTAGTTCTCCTGACTATGATGTTGTGAGTTTTCAATTTATATAATATTTTTATGATCACTTTTTTTAGGATGAAGATAAAAGCTCTCCTGGATACCTTCTTCGTGCAGATATTTTAAAGACAATTACGGATGATACTTGGTATAGATTCTGCGAACGTGAATTTAAGAAACTTTATTGTAGAAATATTTTTTCCAAGCTTGCTGCATGCTATCAAAATGTAAGTGTCGACCTTGATTTTCTTGTCTTTGTATATAAATGTTTAAGGGTGACACTATTTATCCACCAAAGCAAAATATCTTTCGAGCATTTTCAACTCCCAAATTTGAAGATATTAAAGTTGTTCTTATTGGTCAAGATCCTTATCACAATAAAGGACAAGCAAATGGATTCTGTTTTGCTGTAAATGATTCTATCGCTCCTCCACCATCACTTAAAAATATTTTTGGATCTCTTCGAAAATTGGGAAGAGCTGATGATACAATTTCTGCCAAAGAACGTACCTTGGAAGATTGGGCTGAACAAGGAGTTTTCCTGCTTAATACAATTTTGACTGTTGAGTTAGTTCTATCTATATATATTTTAATCATTATTTACAAGTGAGTTCTTTTTAGTGGTAACAAGAAGGCTCTTTCACATCGTGTTTATGGATGGGAGAAATTTACTGATGCTGCTCTTAAATTTTTGGGTGAACAAAAAACGGATGCTGTATGGCTTCTTATGGGTCGTCTTGCTCAATCAAAGGAAAAGTTTGCTGAAAGTGATAAATGTGTTAAGGTTTGTATCTTTATGTAATTTTTTACCTTTTCATGATGTTTTATTATTTTATAGTGTGCCCATCCTTCGCCTCTTAGTGCACGTCTTTTCTTTCCTGAACGTCCATTCGATGAAGTTAATGAAAAGCTTACTGCTTCTGGTATGGATCCTATCGAATGGGTTAAACAACCCTGAATTATTATTTTTTTGTTAATTTTGTTATAACATGTGTTTTTTCACAATGATGTTGGTTGTTTTGTGAAGTTATTATCTTGCTGTTATAAATTTGTTTTATCTGTATTTAACAATTTTATTACTTTGAAAACAGAACATTTTCCAAATGTTTACAACAAGAATGCCTCAGTGTAAAACGTTTTTTATATTTTACAGTATCAATCAGAGGAGTTTTAACAGTAAATATTCTAGTATTTTGTTGAAGGCTGATTGGTAAAGATTCCAATGAATCAAAACAAGTTTTTTGGGTTTCTATTTTGACTTTTTCGATTGCATATTGCGAAATTTCAGCCAAGAATATTACAGTAAGCATTTTAATATTGTGATTCGATGCAATATTTTGACAAATTAATGGTAAATATCGTCTAAAATTTCTTTCAAATAGTGAAGGATGAGATAAATTTATGACTAAATGATTAACTGAAAATTTATTATGGATTTTTCTGTTTTAGTCGTCCAATTCAACAAACCATTAATTTTATCAAAACACATGAGTTTATTGAGATCAGGGGATAATAATTGTACTTCAACTATCATTGTCTGAAAAAAAATGATTCAAAACACAAATTTTATGACCATATTTTTAACCTTAAAACAGCAACTTTCAATGACATTACTGTAGGGAACCTTTTTATTGGGCAAATGAACACATTTCTTCAAAATTCTATTCAAACAAAATTTTGTCCTTTGATGACCTGGAAATGGGAAGGGTTCCGATAAAGAATATTTAATCAATGAATCTAAAATATTTATTAATTTTTACTTAGACTTTTTATGATGCTGACCTACTTGAACTTTTTTTTCTTCGTAAAACATCATGCCATTCTCCAAATTGACAATTGATTAAATCTATCTCTTTTTGAGGTAAAATTCTTCGTTTTGAAAGACATATTTCTCGAAGCCTTTGAGAAACTTGAGTTAAAGTTTGAACATCTTTGGGATCAACAAAACTGATAATATAAATAAGAATTTCATTAGGAAGTTGATAAAATTTGAGATATTCCTCTTTCATTGTTACCTAAAAATTTCAAAATGTTTTTTTTGAAACAATCAATTATCCTGTTTTATTTATCGCGAATTTTAAAGATTGACTTTAACAAGAATTTCATTGAAAAAAGATATATCTTTAATAAAGCAAATATGAAAATAGCAGCAATTTAATAACTTTGAAAATTAACTGATCAAAAATTGACCGGTCATTAAATGCGAGGCATTGCTCAGCGCATTTCAAATCACACATTCGGGTCTGAAAAAAATATTGGGAAAAAAAGTAATAGTCTTTTTTTCTGTTTCATTTATGTAATGAAAATGAATGAACTGAACCCGTTGCGCCTTTTTCAAAAAGTAGAAACTCTTTGTTACTTAATTTTTTAGAAAAGAATAATGGAACATTATTGCTAAATAAAATTTTATTGTCAACCGCTCAACTTCAATTTATAACATTAAAATTTTTCCAAAACGTAATGTCATTGTTCTATGATGATATTTTTGAACTGAAACCACGTCATATTCATAACTGCTTTCTTTCTTAGAATTTAATTTTAATGCATTTTTATGGTTCTTAAATACTTTTTACTTTTTCCCTTTTTTTGTCTCTAACTATAAATAATAATAATTCTTTTGTATCCCTTTCTTATTCTTCTAAAACAACCATTCATTCAGAAAAATAAAAGTAAAATTTCAGTATGCCATTTTCATTGATACTGAGTAAATAAATCCATTTTTTTACTTGTGACAGTAAAACGTTTAAGACATTGAACAAACAGTTTCAACTTGAACTTGTCTCGATTTAATAACTTGTAAAAGTTAATCTCATGCGCAAATTTTTATATATTTCATGCTTATTGAAGCAAAACATCCACACCCAAATTGCCGCTCCTTTATTTCTTTTCTTTACGTTAAAATCAAATATCATGTGTCAACCCCTAAAAAAAAGTTTTATTGATGAGTTACAGTAATCGAAAGTTAACCAAATTGCAAAAAAACCATATTGTTTTTGTGTCAATCGGCAGTAGGCTTTTGTAATTGATCTCTTCCGTTTATTTTTAGCATTCCGATTAAAATAAGAAGAAAAAAAGTTGAGTGCCTACTTCAATTGATTCATGATGTTCTTAAGATACACTTCACCTTTCAGCCGACAAAAGCTTATCGTGCCATGGCATTGTTTTATTTCTTTTTTTTGTTTACTCATGATGAATGGGTTAATTCATGTTCCAAGTGCCGAAAATCAAGAATAAAAACAAGAAGTTTTTTAGCCTTGATTAAACAAAAGAAGAAAAACGGCAAAAGACAAAAGAAAAGAAGAAAAAAAAATACCGGAAGTAACATGATTAAACAAGAGATTGAGATGCAAGTTTTCTCTTTAACATATCTTTTATTTTCTCAATTAAATCCCTTCCTTTTTCCTTCTTCTTTAGCTGCTATACTTTTTTTTATAATACTTTACTTCTTGACTTGTTATCGGGTTCGTCAAACGTTCATTCATTCTTTTACGGAGGTCAGTTTTTAAGCATCTATTTTTAAGTAGCAAAAAAAGCTGATGCTGTCTGTAAAATCAAAAAAAGAGGAAGCAAGAAAAATATTAAAGAAGAGAGGAAAAAAGAAAGAAAGAGACGCTTGCATACAATGAACGTTGAGGTTTGCGCGTGTTTGCAGCGGTATTTGTTTATTGGTAAACAAAAAAATGCAGAAAAAATTATTCTGTATTAAAAAAGAGAAAAGTCCACTACAAATTCTCTTAACTTACTGTTCGACTGCAATTGGCTCAATCTTCCTCTTTTCTTATTATTTCCGCGGTAGCGTTCTCACGCGTGTGTCATCGCTCTCTTTTTAGTACCCCCCCCCCCCCTTGAAAATGAGAGACACGCATTTCTTCCCCCCATATTATTCTTCTTCTTTTTCCTTTTCATCATCAAACGAATAAAAGAATTATTCATACTGTAGATTAAATTTTTGCAACAGAAAAGCATGACAATTCATCATTTTGAAAAACGTCAACCATAAAAATCATATAAAAGTTTTGTTCTTTCTATTATTCAAATTTATGCCATTTTTTCCTTGATTCTGTCAACCTATTTTCTGTTTTTTAAAAGTCGATAGATGCGCATTCAAGCTATCATGTTACACACTATGGTTTTTTTTTAACTTTGAAAATGTCATTTTCTCAAAGAAAAGAGGAGCTGGGATAAAAGAAAAAAAGAAAACGAAGAAGTGCGCTTGAACTTTGTCGGTGCCCCGATGGCGCATCTGACTTGTATTGCCTCCGTGACAAAGTGCCATTTGAGCGGCAGAATACAAAAGAGAGAGAGAGAAAGATAGATTCAACTGCGGCATGTACCTTGTAAAATTTTGAAAACGGATATAGATGAATTATTTGCTTTTTTGTTCATCAAAACTTTTGTGTTGAAATTTGCAATTCAAAAAAATACGGCAAAAAATTAAAGCTTTGGTTAATTTATTTTTTTCTCAACAATTGGCAATATAAATTAAAATTCAATAAAAAATAGAGGTTATTAATTAAGTTAAACATTAATAATTATTAGTAACAAAGTACTTTGATTTCTGTTCTTTTCGATAGTTTACAAACAAACAAATAATAATAATAATATCAAATAAAAAATTACTGTAATCTCAAATACATAAAAAACATTATGAATATCAACTTGCAAAAGAAGAAATGCAACGATGTATAATAAATACCAGAAAATGATAAGACAAAATATTGTATAAAACACATGACCAGAGATCGGCAAAAATATAGAAAATTAAATTGCCGATAATACTCGACATTCAGCGAGAAGAGTGATAAAGAAATGATAAAAAGAAACAAAATAATTATTATTACTTAATTTATTAATTAATTAATGGTAACAAGAAAAAGTGACTACTGGAATGAAACTTCAAAATATTATTTTAATAGAATTACAAATATTTAAAAGAAATGAATGGCTCAAAAATAGCCTGAAAAAAACATGTTTGTAAAACAATAAAGCTGTATCATGAGTGGATGAGCAAGGATATCAGATCTCTGCGAATTAAGAAAAAAATATCAAAAATATTTAAAGTATAAATAAAACTTAAAAGATATGAACACCTAAAGGCACTTAAGGTAAAGAAAATCACAAAAGAAATATCAATTTGATATTCAATGTGACATAATTAAAGAATTAAATTTTGTAACTTGTATAAAAAATTTAGCACCAATAATTTATTGTATTTTTTAAAAAAAAGCTGAAGCTGCTCTTCCGTGCATTTCCTTTGTTTTTCTTGTCCCTCAATTTTCATACTGTTTTTGGCACAAAAAAGTGTTTCAAGTAAAGAAGTCAACAATCCAAAAAACAACATGTTGCAAGGAAGTAGATACCTGCTGTGAAAGAAAGAAGGTGACAACATGACAACATTAAATTTTGTACAAACAATGAGTTCATGCCATAACAATACAAAAACATTGTTTGAGTTACAACTTTGCGTGACATGATGTATGTGTCCTTAATTGAAATCGACACCTGTTTGATTAATATTATTCTTATTATTAGAAACAGTATATCAAAATAAATATTGCATTTGTATGACCTTTTTTTTGACTCTATATATGCATGCATGAAAAAAGATTAAAACAGTGCGATTTCAATTTTTGGATAGGATCCTTTCTTTTCACGAATGAAAATTTGTTTTGACCAATCATTTAAGAATAACAAACGGCCAATCGTGAATAAGAAAGAAAATGGTCACTCAAAAAAAAAATTGCTTGCGCAAAAATAAAAGAGTTTGACAGAGCAAAAGAAGAAGAAGGGGGGTAGAATAAAAATTAAAAAACGCTTTTTTTGGTATGTGCAAATAAAAAGCGCGAAACTACCGTTTCCTTGTGGCAGTAGCGATCACGAGCGCGCATTAAAAACGATAATGAAAAGAAAAAGGAAAGGAACAAGGAGGTAGCGATGCTCCCCCCGAAGGCTTTAAGAAATTATAAAAAAAAAGAAAACGTGAGACGTTAGAAAAAATACAATAAAAAACACACGTAAAAGAAGAAACTAAAAAAGATTTACTGCTTTGATGATTCAGTCTTTCAAAGAAGGAAAAACTTAATTGTTATAATGTAATGCCCACAATTTTTCCAATTCAACAACGGGAGGAAGTTGATGACGTTGTTGTTGCTGTTGTTGCAAAGTTGAACGAAGAAAGGCATATGCCTCAGAATTTTGCAAAGCTTCACGGGCAATTCGAAGTTCTTCATTTCTTTCATGAAGCTGCTTTTCAACTTCAATAAATTTAGCTTGATATTGATCACATGTGAGACAGGTATGATGTTGTTCATTCTCTGTTGCACTAATTGGTGATATCTTTTGTGGACTAAAACAATGGCATTTTTGTTAAAAAAAAAGATTATTTTTAATAGCTTGAAAGTTACCTTGAAGCACAACTTGAACTTGTTGCAGTATCTGAATGAACATTTAGCATTTCTTCAGTTTTTTGTGCCATATTTAATTTAAGCTCATTTTCATCTTCCATTTGTTGTTGATTTGATTCATTTTTAATGTGCAATAAACTCCAATGAAGCGCATATGCTGGAGCATTTGGATATTGTTTATTGCAAAGTGCACAAAAAAGTCCTTGTGCAGCTACAGCAGCTTGTTGATTGGCAATATTTTGTTGATTCATATTTAAAATTCTTTGAGCTGCTGTCATCATTAACAATCTTTGTTGGGTTGCTTGCTCATTTTGATAATGGGCCATAAGATTTTGAGCAATTTTGCTTTGATCTTCTGGATTTAATTGTGAAGTAAAGAAGGGATTATTAAATAGGGGAAGGGATGGAGGAGCAATTGCACCTTCTGATGGACTTTTTTCATTTACACCATTCAAAACAGATTGAAAAGGTGAAGAAGGAATTTGAGTTTGTGGTTGTGATACCGGAATCTGAATGGGAGTATTCGACATTTTACGAGGAAGCGAAACAGGAGCTGGAGATTCTTGTCTTGAAATATCGCTCATTGGTGTACTTGTACGAGTTGAAGGCGATCTAAAAAAGAAAAAAGAAGGGTCATCAATGTTTGCTTTAATGATTTGACACTTGAAAGGATAAGGTAGGCAAATCGACTATGTAAGGATAAAAAAATATGGGAGAAAAATGTGTAAAAAATAATACAGAAATTTTTAGATTTTTAAAAAAAATTAATTTTAACATTTTTTGTAATTTGAAAGAATTTAAATATTTACCCAGTTGCACGTTTGCATTTAGCAAAATGTTCATCAAGAGATATTTGTTTCAAGAAGGATTTGCCGCATTTACTACAAGAATGACCACGCTCCAAATGAATTTTCATGTGGCGGTTTAAGTCAAACTTAAAAATAAAAGTTTTATCGCATTGAGTGCAACGATGAGGTCGGCCGCCTTTGTGGATCATCAAATGTTGGGTAAGATGGCCTTTCTGAAAAAAAAAACAATTGTGTTTAATGCTTAATCCGGCGCATGGCAAAAGATTCAATAATAATCATACTTGAAAGAATGCTTTTCCACAAGTTTGGCAAACATGTGATCTTTCACCGCTATGCCACATATTATGTTTTTTAAGTAATTGACGTGTACCAAATTCTTTTCCACAAATATCACATTTATGTGGTTGTTCACCACTATGAATGCGTAAATGTGTACTTAATTCACGTTTTACACAAAATACTGCTTGACAATGCTCACATTCATATTGAGGTTTATCACGATGGGTATGAGTGTAATGAACATTCAACTAAAAAAAACAAAGAGTTAATTGCCAACAATGACTCAGAAAGAAATATCCCTCTTACTTGTCCTCGATCAACAAAAGCTCGTCCACAAATTCGGCATGAATGTCCAGCAATTCTTGCACCGGTAAATAATGGAGGAGTTGCGCCTACTGTAGAACTATTTTCATCTCCATCACTCATATTGGATGAGTCAGAGCTGGTGGGGGAATGTCCAGCAATATGTTCTTCAATTTCATTCATATCCTGTAAAAATATAAATAAATAAATAAATCTTGATAACCTTTTTTTCAAAATAAATAAAAAGTATTTTCACATTAAAAACCGCAATAATGCAAAGGCATACGTTATCGCGGCCGATTCAGCAAGGGGCAAATGGCCATTCCGTTATCTCAGGATACTCTAACTTTTTTAAAAACAAAGTTGACCACCCTCCAGGCACGTCGTGGTGACAGCCGGTGAGGGGAACGAAAGGAATGGCAAGAAAAAAGTTTTTTTGCAAAAAAAGATGTCGGCCTTAATTTGTCCCACGATTGCAAAAAAAGATAATGAAATCAAGAAATAAGAAAAAAATACAAGCATTTAAATTGTTAAATTCTTCCTTATTTAAAAATTTTTAGAGAATAAATCCCATACGCCTCCTAAGTGACCACGACTTTATTTTTATTTTTTGAAATTATGTGTCCCTCGCAGCTTTCGGTAGTCGAAAGTAAAAATGTTTTCATATAACTTTTTTCACTCAAATATAAAGGCAAAAGCGGAGATCGCGGAACTTCTGCGTGCATCATTAGAAAGAAATGCTGAAGATCACTACTACTACTATTACTATTACTAGAGGCCTCTTCTTCTTCTTCTTCATCTTCACGGACCTTTGATGGACAAAGTCCACGCGCTTGCAAAAAAAATTCTTGACAGTTTGTTTATTTGTCTTTGATCGTATTCAACGTCAAAAAAGGTGCGCAAAAGCATAGTTTTCTTCTTTTCTTTACTTTCCCATTACTAAAATCCTAGTTCCTTTTTGCCTTTTTTCGGGAGCAACAGCAGCCGCCAAGAAAGATCACGGACTTTCTTTGCGGAGATTGAATACATCTTTTTTTTTCTTCCTCAAAGGCCCGAAGATTACATTTAAAAAATGGTAAATAAATTTCAATAATAAAGAAAAAAAGAAGGGAATTATAAAAAACTGACCATTTCCATTTTAATTTCTTCTTCTTCTTCATCGTCGTCACCATCCATCTCAATTTTAACAAAGCTTTCATCACCTTCTTCCTCCGCTTCTGATTTGATTAAATTTGCTTTCTTCGTTACATGATCAGAGGTCAAATGGTTTTCAAGTTCATTTAATGTTGGAAAACTGTTGGGACATTCATTGCATAAATAACAGCACTCATCCCGTGCCATGTTCTTTTTGCCTTTTGATCTGAATGAAATGTGAAGGGAAGCTTGATTCAATTGTTGGGTGGAAAAAATTTAAACAACAAATCTGTAATGATATAAAAAATTTTAGGCCTTTCTTTTCAGTGTGTCAATGACAATAAACGAAAATGATAGCGTTAAAAAACAATCTTTGGGTATTTAAATCAAATAACTAAACAAAAAATCTTTTCTTCTTTTTTTTTCGAAGTGAACAAACGTCAACAATCAAGGGGAAGTTCATGGGTCCAGTTCAGAAGGAAGCAATCAATATAGGGGGTAAAAACATTGGAAGAATACACACGCAGGTTAGAGGTTGAGTTGAACAACGTCTCAAAGGATCAAGCAACAATCCCCCCTTTTCACAGACATCAAAAAAAACTTTTTAAGCATGTATGTCCGTGTACTTTTCTTTTATGAAATCCTACGTGATTTGTGGCACTCAAAACAAAGATCAAGGAAAAAAAGAGAAACATTTTCGTGTTTATTTTTTTTTCATCAAAGAATTTACTAAGTCAAAAGGCAAAAGAAGAAAAGAATTTGTATGAGAAGCTACCGATCCATTAAAAAATTTTAATCGCGAAATTTTTATCTCTTTTTAGCTCCAGAGGTCAAGCAATGCTTGCAACAGCAGACCACCGGATTGCCTTGCTTGTTAACAAAAAAGAGAAAGAGAGCGCCATCACATTTCAAGCTTAAAGCCCCCGGACAACAAAGCCGATTGAGGTTAGTCCCAAGCACTACCAGGCGATCTAACTTCTTTAGCTTGAATGGTCCAAATCCTAAAGCTTGCTGCTGCGTCATGAGACACAGCCCGGCACAAGACTTTGAGGTAAAAGTTTAAAATTAGTTTATAATGAAGAAAAAATGACTGTTTTTTAAAATGCATATAAAAATTAAGTGTGATCCAAATAACATCGTCAAAGAAAAAAAAGAAAACAAGAAAAGAATTGGCCGCGTAAGGAAGACAACAAAAAAACAAAGAAAAAACTTTAAATGACCTGACATCAAAGGAGGAAGAGGATTTAAGGATAAGGAAAAAAAGGAGAGGATCGGCATAAGTTTTGTACAAAAGCGCCAGAGACTTGATTTGTTTTTGAGAATAAATATCCCTTTCTTCATTTGAAGCAGTTTAAATGAGGAAGAAGAAGGAGAAGCAGACGATCGTTGAACAGAGCAGTAGCAACTGTCACTGACCTCTGGCCATGCGCATATTTTTAAAAAGTTTTCAAAAAGCATTAATGAGGGTTGGCGATCGAGGTTTATTCTTTATTTTTCCTCTTTCAATATACGTTCTGCCAAAAAGGATTCAAAAAGTAACGAGAAGCTATAGTGTCCGGTAGCCATTTGCTTGATGCAAGTAAAAAAAGAAAAAAGAAGAACTCCGCCTTGACCCTCAATCATTCGTTGGACTGCTTCCGCGATTGCGCGACTACCGCCTCAAACGGAGAAAAAAAGGAAGAAAAGGAAGAAAAAGCTTGCTGCTTTATGCCAGGGCGGACCATTTTGCGCCAAGTGTTGGTATTTGCTTGCTTCATTAGCTTAAGCGACAATAGACTAGCTACTGCACAAACGTATTTTTTCTCTAAAATGTTGTTTTGTTGAGTCGATCTTCGCGCACGTTACAAGTGAGGCCCCCAAACCTCAAAAAAGTCTTCATCATGACGTTGTTGTCCCTTGACGGAGGTGCTCTATATGAGAATAAAAGGAAACTTGACAATTGGTAGTTTTATTTATACGATTCGACAAAAAAAGGAGCCACACACTGGTCATTCTCTCTTTTTTTTCTTTCTTCCTTCTTTTTTTGCATGAAGTGAAAAAAAGAAGGAAGAAGAATAGGGATGTTTATATACGGTAATACATGTAGCAAATAAAAAGTTTTTTTATTGTTATTCCTAAGGTGACAGAGAAAACATTTCTCGATTTATGGTAACTTTAATTTATAAATAAGAAGAAAAGCAATAAATAAATGTATCATTTAGATGGCGCCATTGAAATTTAGTAAAAACATTTGCCATTTTTGTCGGGTGGTGCAATGAAATAAAAACTCATCTGTTTTCATGATCTGTATTTTTACGAGTAAAATGGAAAAAAATGAAAACATAGAGAAAATACAAAAACAAAAGGGCACCATAGAAGTTTTTCATAAAAAATGGAAGAAAAAAAGAAACGCTAATAAGGTGAAAAAATAAGTGTGTCTTCGAAGTTGGTAATTTTCGGAAAAAATTGAAAAAAAGAAGAAAGGCTTTTCATGAAGAAATGAAAAGAAAGAAAAGAAAAAAGCGAATAGGAACTGAACTTTCAAAAAATCATCATTTTTAGGCAGATCATAAACAAATTGGTAATCCCGGAACCGAAGCCTTTTTTTTCCTTTTTCTATGAGACATGAAAGAAACAAGTGACTGCAGGAAAAAAATAAACTTTTTTTTCGGCAAAACTACCAAAGTCTCTCCATTTATTGACGACATAAAAACATTTGCCTTCATGCGCCTGCTGGAGGGGTGTCAAGTACTACACGAGAATTGATAAAGTAAACAATAACGCTTCTTCTTCAATATAATAATATGTTCGACAAAAACAAAGTCTTTTTTTTTCAAATTTTCCCCCCACAGGCAATTAGAGGGATAGCGCAAACTGTTTGAGGGTGCGCAATATCAAATAGGACAAAACGAATGCAGCTTGATCGATTGTGGATCGGAAGCCAAACAAAAAAAATGCGTGTACTGCGCTTTCCTCAAGCTTTCCGTCGACCCAATTGTGCGTGGGACTTTTTGCTTGAGCATACCTACCTAGTACTTAAAGAATGAGGCAGTGCGTGTCGCCCATTGTGTTTTATTTTAGTTTTCTTGAGTTAAAAAGTCGCCACGCAGTCTGTTAAGTTTTTATAAAAATCAAGTTTAATCAAGGAAAAAGGTGATGGCGGATAGATAGATAGATACTGTGAAACGACAACAACAACAAGATGAAAAAAACAATGTCAATTATCCCCCCTATGTTTCTCACGTTTAAGCTTATAAAACTAACAGAAGATCTGAATCATCTTTTTAGGTTGATGTAATGCATGTTGAGTCATTTTTCTTACAACTTTTTTTCCAGCTTCTTTTTAAATCATTGATGTGTTTGTTCAAGTATAAAAACAAAAAAATGTAAAAACTTTTAGATAATGCTTTTTTCTACATTTAAATGAGATCATGCATTTTTTTTGACGTTCATCGCTTACGAAAGAAATCGCGAGAAAGAAAGAGAAAGAAAAAAGTTTATGCAATCAAAACTTTTTTGCCGCGATCAAGGTATGAAGCGAGCCACAAATCAAGTCAAGAGGGATACTCGAGAAATAAACGAATAAGGTCACACGGAAGTTACAAAAGTGTGGGAAAATATTTTCAAATTGCGTGGCCAAGTTTTGAAAAATCGCATTTTTGGAAGTGAAAAGAAAAAATTTGTAGATTGGAAAAGCAGATGAATGCAAATCTATACACATTCAAAAAAAAAGAGATCAACCATGTAAAAAAAATGAAAATGAAAAAACTTTAGATCTGTTTTTTTTGCTGCTGACAGATTTTTTAAACCGAAAGCAACCATTTATCAAGTTGGGGCCATTTTAAACAAAGGCATTGCGCATTTCTTCCTTTTTTCAACATTGCCTAAATGCTGTCGTTAAAAGCTAAAAAAAGACACACACAATCCGAAGATTTGCAAAAAGTTAAGAAGAAAAAGAGAAAAAAAATACATTATGACACTATGGAATAAAGGAAGGGCAAATGGCGTTCTTGAAGATATACATAAAAAACATTTGCGCTTCTGTTCATTTTTAGCAATAGGAAAAGTTTTTCAAGCAAAAGAGAGGAATGTGATTGTAATTTCATTGAGTTTCTTCTTTTATGACTGAATCATCGTCGTATAATCCTTTGACACATTTGAGATGAATAACAAATTTGAGCCATGCTTATTTCATGCCTTGAGAGAACAGTCGTGCTTTAAACGGACTTCTGTTCTTGTAACCCTGAAGAAGACAAAAGTGGATACTTGGAATAAATCCTTTTTAAAGATAAACTTTGTTTTTTTCTGTCTTTTTTTGCATTCATTTTTAATAGCAAAATTTTTTTGTTTACTGATTTATTGGTTTTGCATCTTGATCCTTTGAGTTAATGCTTGCAATCAAGTCTCAATTATCCAAGGAACTGGCACCCTCCGGCACTGACTGACCTTTGCATATTTGCTTGCAAGAAAAAAAGTTTATTCATTTTGCCATATGTCAGCTGCACGTGTATTAAGGGGATTCGCACTTGTTACTTTTTAACTTGATCCAATAAATAGTTTGAAGAGGACAAGAAAGCAAAAAAAAAGAATCTGCATTAAATGAAGAGAAAAATATAATGCTTTAAAATTCATTAATAAATTTCGAAAGAGATTTTTGTTTTGTTGACAGGCGGTAGACATGGGCATTTTTGAGGTGGGGATAAACTTGTTGCAAGCAATCAAAAGTCGAGAGCACTCATCATTGTAAACTTTTTTTTCTGATGCATATTTTTGTGGTCGCGCCCCAACCCAGGAGGTCATCGGTTGAAGAGTTAAATTTGCTTCTGCTAGATCTTGAAACTTTTTTTTGGCTTTTCTCTTTTTTTTTCATTCATTTGATTTTTTACAACATTGAACATGAGGTTTAAAAACAAAAGAAGAAGAAGAAGACAAGTGGACAACACATGTGGTGGTCAGTTGAAGGCGCCTGGCTTATGCTGAAAAATAAGAATGGAAAAGGAGAGAGGGAAAAAAAGTTATGACCCTCGAGAAAGAGTAAGATATTTGTCGTCGAATTGGCAGCAACCTTTTTTATTTTATTAAAGAAACTCACTGGCTCACATTCAATTTTGAGGAATGAATGATAGCTTTCTGAACATGTGCTGCTATCTATATTCTTTCCCGGAAGGGGTACGAATCGGCACAAAATTTCTTGTGCCTCATTAAGCAATGTGAAGTTGTTACTACAGTATGACATTTATGATAAACATGAAAGTTAAATTTGCAAAACTTGATTGATTTTTTATGTATTTTTCTTGAAACTTTTTTTTGATTTAAACTAACTTGCAAAAAATTGTTTATTAGAACATGAAAAAAAAGAGATTTTAATTTTTGACAAAAAAATCTAAACATAAACATTCAGTTCATTTTTTGCTGCAACTTTTTTTTCTGAAAATATGCCCAAGAGAACATACATGTGAGACAAAGAGTTCCCTGAAAAAAAAATCATATTTTCCAATTCAAAAAAAAGACATTTAAGCTGCCATTCGTGATCATGGAAAGCCGAATTGAACCTGCAACTTATACTTTACAATTGAATGATTCAATTGATGCAATTTGTTCAGATGTTGATTTCAATAAAGTTGCAATTATTCAACGATGTAAAAAAGAAATGTCGAGTAAGAAGATCCTCTTAAAATCTATTCTCATATAACATTGAATTAAATAAATAAATAAATTTCAGGAAGTGCAACAGTTATTACAGTTTTAGAAGTTAAAAATGAAAAGCTTAGAGTTGGAGGTTCTATGTCATTTACGCTTGGAAAATATAAACAAACTTCTCCAAGTTCAATTGCTTGGTCGCCGGTTGATGGTTAGTTTTTTGTAATAAGAGCATCGATCTTGTAATAATTTGCAACATTATTTTTTTTGCAGAAAGTATGTTAGCTTCATCAACACCATTAGGAAATATATTAATTTGGGATGTTATGCATGGAACAATTAAAGGTTAAAAAAAATTCAAATAAAATTAGCAATTAATTTAATTTGCATATTTATAGAAGATTTTGAAGGTACAAAAGCATATACAGCAGTAAAATTTCATAATTTTGATAGAAATTTATTTGTAACGGGTTCAAGTAATATGTTTTTATTACTGTATGATATGAGAGTTTCAAGGCAAAGACCTGCAACAGTTTTTTCTGGAAATCATATGTCTATTCGAGATATAGATTTGGGAAAGCATTCTGATACAACCCATCAACTTGTAACTGTTGGAGATGGTGGAAATATTAAATTTTGGGATTTAAGAATACCGCAAAAGCATGTTAAAGAAATTCCAGCACATAATGGCCAAATTATGTCTGTTACTTTAAATCAAAGACAAAAAAATGTATTTGCAACAGGTGGAAGAGATAAATTTATTAGAGTACGAGATTCCGTAAAATTTAGATTTATTGGTTAAATTGTTTGAACTTTAGATATGGGATTCCACAAAAAATGAAGGATCCATGTACAGTGTTGAAACTCCATCAGCAGTTGAAAAAGTTGTTTGGACAAATGAAAGTAATTGGCATGTCTGTAGTTTTTCATCACCAATGACAAATCGTGATATATCTGATTGTGGGCTGTATTTATGGGATTATAGACGTCCATATATCCCATATAAACATTTTCAAAGGCATGAAGATGTTGTTACTGGTAAAATAAATTTATTTCGCCTTTTTTTGCTTTAAATTACGGTAATTTAGATGTAATATTTCCTGAAGATTCAACGAGAGAAATATTTATTAGCTGTGATGCAAGTGGTAAAGTTTTGCTTCATAAAACAACAGGATCAAATATTCCAATTCAACAAACTGAATATATTAGTATTGCTTGTGCAAAAAGTCATAATGAATGTGTTATTGCTACTCCAATGTATGCAAGGGATTTAGATCCAAAGAATATCAAAAATCCAGAAGATTTTGCAAGAAAAGTTATTTCAAGAGTTACAATTGCAGAAACGTCCGAAACATGGACAGATTCAGAAAAATTTGAATATCTTGCAAAACGGTAGTTTCACACTTTTTGATTGTGATTACTGTAAATGTCAGATATTTTAGATACAAACTTTATTCTCCAAATGGTGAAAGTCTTATTGATCTCTGTAAATACAATTCACAAATTGCAATTTCTGTTGGTGATTCAGAATTATCAAGTTCATGGGAATTGTTGGGAATTTTGGCAGGGAATGATCAAATTTCAACAAGTCGTCCAATGTTGGGCCAACAGCTTCGACCCAAAAATGAAACTGCACCATTTTCTTCACAATTTTCGCAAGATATTAATGGTAAATCCACATTTCAAAATAGGGTTGACCAATACACGACCATCTTTTAGAAAGTTCAACAGAAGAAGGTGGAAGTGGAAGTCTTCAATCTCCAAAAGAAGAACCTATTCATTTAATAGAACCACCTCGGGAATTTTGTTATGATCAAGAATTGCTTGATTTTAGTGGAGTTTTAGAAGAAGAAAGCTGTCAAATTTCTGGTGCTGAAGAAATTGTACCAAATCGACCTTTTCCTTTTAAACGAAGGTTTGTTTACAGTAGTTTAATGTGAAGATTAAAAAAATCGCATTTTTTGCAGACGTTTTATTCCTCGCATGAAAATTGTTGAAAGAGAAGAATGGTATTCAGCTGAAAATGGCCAAGATGAAGAAATGATAAGTCCAGGAAAAAAAATAAAAGTAAAAAGGGTTCATCGATATTTTGGAGGGATTCGGCAACGCCTGGCTGGTGTTCGATTTCAACATGGCCGAGATGGTCAAATTAAACGAACATGCATTAGTTTTGTATTTGATAATTCAAAAACAACCAAAAAAGATCTCACTGGAAAGTCATCAGGTCCCCAGACATTAGAAAAGATCAAATCAACATATGATGAAAGGGTCGCGGCTCGAAAGAGAGAAGTCGCGGAAGCTGAAAGAAGAAAACGAAAAAAAAGTTTAACAAAAAGACAAAAAGAACTTTTACGTCAAAAACGAATGGAAAAAAGAGTTCGGGCACAAAATATGCGATGGATTGAAGATAATAAACTTTTACGGCCTCCAAGAACTCCAACAACAGAAATGCATAGAATTATTATGGAAAGAACAAAAATCTATCATCGAAAGCAGACATCCATTGAAGCAAAAGAATTGAAAGAAAAGCATAAACTTCGTTCGTTGTTTTTTTTAATTTTTAATCAGCATTTTTAATACAGTTTTTTTTCACAGAAGGAGAAGGTTATAAACCAACAAAGAAAAAAGACAATTGGGAACAAATTAAACTTTTATTTAATTATTACATGGCATTAGATGATGTTCAAATGGTCGCTTGTATGGCACTTTGCATTGGAGAAAAGGTTACAATGCTAATTCCAGAAGCATCCGTTGATCGGTGGTTCCACTTTTACACAGGTTTTTGAGTGACACCGATCTTTATCTTTTTTCATCTCTCTTTTTTCAGACTTATTAGAGCAATATTGTCTCTTCAAAGAAGCAACATTTTTTATGAAAGCATGTTATCGGGTACAAATAGCGCAACGAAATTGTGAAGACAATTTTGTGAAGAATATTTGTGTTGAATGCGGTAATACTCTTATGAGTCCTATCTGTGATAAATGCGCTTATGAACACTTTTGCGTGATTTGGTAAGTTATTTACGTCCATTTCTTTGTTAGTGCGAAAAAAGAAAAAAAAGTACGTCAGAAAAAAATAATTTTTTAGCGAAAATCTTGTTTACGGATCTTGGATGTTATGCGTTGAATGCGGTCATGGAGGGCATCCAGAACACATTCGAGAATGGTTTAATCAACATGATAATTGTCCTGCAGCATTTTGTGATCATACCTGTTTCCCAGCAAAGCGAAAAAATAAAGGATATATTAAACGACAAAAAACTCGATCTGGTAGCCCTACAGTTACATATCATTTTCGGGCACGTCATGGTGTATTGATTGGGGATGCGGAATTTTGGAAACATAAAATCCCTCCTCATTAATTGTTTTTTTTTCTTCTGCTGTGTTTCTCCTGATTTGATTTACCGAATGTAAATATAAATAAAAAATTTTTATCTGTCACGAAAAGTAATAAAAAAAGAAATAATTTATAACAAAGAAATTAATTTATCATTGCTTGGGCATTTCATGATTGAAATGAAAGGTTTTTCTTGCATGAAAGAAATTTGCACTATGGGATGGCTTTGATTAATTGATAATTTCGCTGATAAATCATCCAATAAACTGAAAAAAGAGGTTACAGTAAAAAAAGAAAAAGAACAAAAAGAAAATCAATAAACTTACTGATCAATTTCAGATGTTTTAGGGCACATCAATTTTACAGTAATCTTTTTAGCTTTTACTTTGAATAAATTTAATTTTGAGAAAGAATTTTTATTGATTTGATGCAAAATAATGTTTAAATTGTTGATTGTTGCATGATCTAATTTAAAACTTGTTCCTTTATATTTTAGAGGTCTGTTAATGTGAATGGTTCCCGTATAAACGATTGAATGTTTAATGTAGTCAATTGTGTCGTCATTCTTTATAACGATATCTAAGGTTCCAATATTACATGGTCTCATCATGTATCGATGAGCTTGCACAATATCATTAAAAGCATGGCAAGTTCCTTGAACATTTGTTAAACTTTTTTCATCCAAATTTGAAAAAATTTTAACTAATACTTCTGAAGGAAGTGATGAAATATTTGTCGAAGAAGAACTAAAATAACAATTTGTTTAATAAAAATTTAAAAATCACAAAAATTTACCTTTGAGGAGATTGAAAAATATTTGATGTTAAATGAGTTAAAGTTTTTAATAATGGGGTAAACATTGCAGAAACAATTTCAGAATACATTACAGAATTTTAATTAAAATGATTTGTTTTCAAGACTTTTTATAGTAAAGAAGCTGAGTCATATAATTCAAAAAATTAAACAACAATATTGTGGGATGACCGAATTGAATCTCAATTCTCTTATCACACGCTCTCAATTTTTTTTAGACGAATAGTAATGTCAAATTGACACTTTGCAGTATTATTTTTCTGTATTAATATATATATATATGTTTTGTTGATTCCCCTTTTTTATTCTTTGAATTATTTGACAAAAAAAAGGTAATAGCTTTATGCTCTCCGCCTTCCTTTTTCAATTTCCGTTTTTGGTGCCTTTTTTTGGTAATCATCTGCTATTCTTCTAAGAAAAAAAAGGTATGAGGTTATCACAAAAGGAGGCTTTTCTATTTAAATCTTTTTCAAATCATATTACAACAGCAGAAAAAAAGAAAGTGAGAAAAAAAAATGTGTCAAAGCTATTTAAAATTTATGAGATCATCAATTGTACGTCATGTTTTTTGTTTCTTTTTTCTTTGTGGTCTTCTTTTTTGTCTTCATTCTCTCTGTCGTTTTTCTTCTCTCTTTTCTTCTTTTATTCTGCATGCTCAAAAACGAATGCAGGGTTATCATATTTTTCATATTGTCTATCGAGTATTCTTTGAAACTCTGTTTGAAGTTCCTTAAAGGTTGGACGACGCTCGGGATAGCGAACCCAGCATTTTGACATAATTGTGTATCTAAAAGAAAAGGCAAAAGGTTAGTGAATTCTATGAATTACTTCGTTTAAATTAAATTACAATTCATCTGACGCGAACTCTGGTTTTGACGGACGATTTCCACTTTTAATTGTTTTTTGCAGTAAATTTTCTCTTACACCCGCAAATGGTTTTTCTCCTAATGAATATACTTCATAAAGAAGCATTGCAAACGACCATCTATAAATATATTTTTTATGTAGCAATAATAATAATATGATTCTGAAAAAAAGGTATTAAAAACTTACACATCACTTCGATCAGTAAATCGTCCCTTCATTGCTTCAATTGCCATCCAATTAATTGGTAAATTATAAAAAGATGGTTTAGTTGGTTCAAAATCTGGATCACCAACGATGGAACAATAATTAAATCCAGAAATCTGGAAATAAAAATATAAATCAAAAGTTATTATTTGTAAACAAAATTATACCTTTGCTCTAAGACCAGTTGTAAGTAAAACATTTTTTGCTGTTAAATTACGGTGAACTAATCCCTTTGCAGCTACATATCCCTAAAAGCTTGAATTGTTTTTGAAAGAAGGCTTAAATAGAATTCAAACCATTGCATCAGAAATTTGAACAAATATTCTCAAATATTGTTTTAACGGAAGGACACACATTGTTGAAGTTTCACTTCCAAATTCACAAGAATCTCGAATTTGTGATGCATATTTTAGAAGATTTGTATGTGTCAATTCCATGATTGTACATGCAAAATTATGCTTATTAAACCATCCAAGTAAATTTGCAATATAATCATGATGCTTTAATGTTTTCATTGCATTTATTTCTCGAAGTAATTGCTTTTCTTCTTCATCATCGTATCTTCGTGGAACCTTTAAAATAGTTATTACTGTAATTTAAATATTTTTAAATTAAATAAATGAATGTTATTACTCTAACTGCAACAGCGCAATCTTGAAATTGTTTCATTTCTGGAAGATTTATCCATTGACAAATTGGAGCTTTTCCTTTAAGCTTTCCAAGATAGATTACATCATTATTATCTTCTCCAAGGGGGAAATCTTGATGTAAAGTAATTCGATCAATGTGAACTTCCCATGGCAAGCAATCATTTCTCAAATTTTCTTCAGGTTTTCTAAATAAAAATTTATTAATGCACAATTTTGTGTGTTTTGATTCAAAAAATATTTGAAACTATAATTGTTTAAACTACGAAAATAAAGTGCTTATTCAAAGAAAAGCGAAACATATAATTTGCAAAATTAAATTATTATTAATGAATCAAGAAATGTTTGATTTTTTCCAATTTTGTCAACAAGAAAAATCTAGCTTTTTTTATTTTACAGTAATCAAATGCTCAAATATGCTATCTTCAAAAATTGCAATAAATGCGTGCATTTTCTTTTTTTGACGTAGCGTTTTAAGAGTCCATAATCGGCTAGCATTACCAATATTTATTGTTGGAAAAAAATGCAAAAAGTTGTATACGCTTTTTACTTAAATCTTTATTTTCAATGTATTACAGAAAAGAGTCATATTGCGTCAAGGACTTATGTTTTTTATAGAAACTAGTAAACAAATTAATTTGTTCAACGATTTATTTTAAGCGAGTTGTTTTTCACACTTTAAAAAAAAAGAAAACAAAACTTACAAAATGATTTTTCCTTCTTTATATTCTTCTTGAGCTTCAGCCAATTGTTCAATATAAATTTTTTTGGTAATTCGATAAAGAAAAGCTCCTGCCCCAATTGCAGTAATAACACAAAGGACTATAATTATAATAAATTGATTAATTGCAAGACTCCATGGCTCTCGATATGTGTATTTTTTTGCAAATCCAAGCGGTGTTAAAGGGATAAAATTTTTGTTTACAGTTGTTGCATTTATGATATCCATTGGTTTTTGAATAAAAGTTACATGAAATTTAATATCTGACTGATTGAGTCGATCATGGACGGGATTAATAAATGTCGAAAAAATATCACTTCGTTCAGAAGTACTGTCGATTCGGAAGAAAATTTGTAAATCCGGCTATAAAAATCAAAAATTTGAAACAAAGTTTAATAAATAAAAGCATACTTCAATGCTATATTTAGAATTTAATATTTCTTTAAGGCAATTTGGACATTTATCCCCAAGGATAACTACAGAACCATTGATCAAAGTTTTGTTGGCTAAATCCATGACTAATTTTTTGTAAAATGATGATGACTCCGAGCATGGTACATCTGGCTGAAATATTGCTAAAAATATGATTTTTTAAATAAATTTTCTGAAAAAAAAACATTCCAACCTTTGCTAAATTTTTGATCAGCTATAGAATAATTTGTCAGCTTCAAAGTGTCAATCAAACTTGAATTTATACATTTTTCATAAAAGCTTTGTGTGACATTGCTTAGCCATGGAAGTAATATTGCTGAAAGATCAAATTATTACTAATTTACAGCAGAGATAACTTACAAATAGATTTATCATCACCTTGTGCAAAATGAACTCTTATGTAATCTCTTTTAATTGTTCCATTTGGATATGTATCAATATCACCTTTAAGAACTTCAGTGGCAACTGTTCGAACCATCCATAAATCAGAGTGAAATGTTGCGGCATAAATATTTGTTTGACTCAAAGTGGGTACGGTATTAGATACTGTTGACTTTTCAATATCTGTAACAAATGCAAATTGTTTTTAAAGATTATTGATTGCTAATTATTAACGAACGTATTTCAGTATCTTTACAGAATTCAATTGAACATTGATCCAAAGCTTCAGCATCTTTTATACACACAGTAAATTTAACATCATCAAATATTTGTGAAGCATTGTGCAATGGAGTTATTAAAAATGCTTGCGCATTGTCCTTTAAAATTGAATAAATTGAATATTGTAAATATAAAAAATGGCTTAACAAAAGTAACTAACAAGCTGTAAATTTCCTGGAACAACATCTGTTAAATTTTCATTCAAATAATCAGTGATAATTGTGATTGTTTTTTTTAATATTACACTTTCCGGTCGACTATTTTGATCATCTAACTAAAAGCGATTAGTGTCTTTCAAATCTCTGTATGTCCAAAAAATTATAAATTTCTTACATCTATTTTAAAATTTTTGAGGACATTTATTAAATCTCCATCATAATCTGTCTGCTTTATTGAATTGCTTTCAACCAAAGAAACTAAATATAGTTTATTGATATCTGCAGCAAGTAACTCAGCAGTTAGATTATTTGTTGTAATTGTTCTTTTTATGTCTTTTCCAAAACGAAGTTCATGCTTAATTTCCATTCCACATTTTGAACTAAGCTGCAAAAAAGCATATCGATATTATTCTTTTTTTTGCATGTACATAATAATTTTTTATAACATTATTTTTTTTATTATCATTTTTAGTGCGTCATTCGATCATGAAAGCATTTGTTGCAAAAAAGGCTATAGTTATCGAAATATTTTTTTAAGTTTGAATTCAATTCATGAATGAAACAATAAAATTTTTAGATAGATGTAACCATACATAAAAATACCGTATAACATGGCTTGTAAATAAAATGTTATACGGTATTTTATTAGCTGTTTCGCCTGTATCCAAGGCGAAACAGCTAATCGTGCACGTGTAATTTTTGTTAAATTTAATTTATAAAATTTATATCTCTTTTTCTTTATTCCAAAAACAAAAAATATGCGCTAAAAAGAAAGGTATTTTTTGCTCGTATTACAACTATCTGCATCTGAATTTTTAAAATATCATTGAAATATACTTATTAGCCAATAAAACAATTTTCACATGCTTGTTTTTAAGATAATTTAACTCAATTGTTTCAAACTTTTAAGAAACAAACATTCGAAGATTGCATCACGTGTAGTTTTCTCATAAGCTTAAAACAATATTAGATAGTTTTAAGCATATTATCAAAATGCTGCTACTGCTGCCACTCTCTTTTTCAACAAAGATCAAATAAAAAAGCTTAAATAAACATAAAAAAATGTGACAAAAAAGGCATATAAACGATGCTGATCTTTGTTCGACCCAAAAGAAACTTTTTAACAAACTTTTCGTTGGGTTCAAGAAACTTGAAATAAAAATAAAAACTTACTTTTGCATAATGATCAAAGAGATCAATAAATCCATCAATGCTTGTCTCAGGAGTAATAGTTATTAAAACATACGAATGAATTCCCATACTGGGACATTGTGAAACAACAAATGATGAAAAATAAACAAAAAATACAGTAATAAAAATAAAATAATTATGCATAATTCTTTTTTTTCTCTTTTCTTTCTCAAGTTTTATGTATCCTCAATGAGGTTATAAATTTGATGAAAAAAATTGAATAATAAAAACGCCATTAAATCACACGTTTATTCAGTAGCAGACGCTTTGATTTAATACCATTTTTTTCAGCTGAGGTTGTGTTTTTGATAAGCTTCTTTTAATTCCTCTCTCTTTCCCTTTTTTTACTTTTCTGGAAAATGAAAAAAAAGTGAGCCAAAAATGAGACGTACGCGATTCCACTTTTTTTTACTCAATAAAAAAAGAGGAAGCATCAATTGATCTGGGTTATCATGTACTTTTTTCCTTTTTCTTCTTCCGTTGTCATAAGCGGGCATGTACTTGATGTTTCAACATTTCATTGACAATGACAATGAAATTATATACATTTCTTTGAAAAAAAAAATGTTTATTATCATTAGCAAGCTTAAGAGATCGCAGTTCAAAACTATGAAATTAAAATTATATTTTTGTTGTATTATTTAATTTAAACATCTTCAACTTTTCCAAGTGAAATATCAGCATAAAGTTTTTGAAGTAAAGCAGTTTGTTTCCAATTTAATGGATCTGGGGTATTAAGTAATGAAGGGGTTTGGGGTGGAACTATTGAAGTACGGGATGACACAACTTGTGAAGCATTGGATGTTCGACGACTGTGGGATGCAGATTGAAGCATTTCTAAAAAAACGGTTATTATTATTCAACACAAAACTTTTTGCAGGTCTTTACTAATTTCTTCTTGAATTTCTTGATGGAAAATATTTTCTTTGTCAGCTTCTTTTAATTGATCACCAAGATAATATGCAATTGCATCAGCAACAAAAGCATCACCAAGAACATTAATTGATGTTCTCATTCGATCTCTAAAAATCTCACATTTATACTTTCTTGAATAACTTTTTTAGGGAACTTACAATAGCCAATCCACAGTAATAATCAATGAAACATCATTAATTGGTAAACCAACAGTATTCAAAATAACTAAAATACTGACAAGCCCTGCAGGCACAGAATTAAGGCCAAGTGATGCAATTGTTGCAATAAAACTAACGGTAATAACTTCGGCTAATGAAAGTGTAATATTGTTTAATTGTGCAATAAAGATTACTGCAACAGCTTCATACAATGCATTCCCATCCATATTAATTGTAGATCCCAAAGGTAAAACAAAACGAGCAATTCGACGATCAACATTAAGATTTTCTTCCAGGCATTGCATCGAAATTGGTAAAGCCGCACCCCCTGAGGCGGTCCCAAAAGCTGTTACCAAAGCTTGCATCATGCCTTTTACAACTCGTAACGGATTTTTTCGTGTCAACAGCAAATAAACACATGGCATTGTAACAATTGTATGAAACAGTAATCCAGCAATAACCGTTAAAACATACATTAAAAGCACTGCCGCTGTATCACTCAAATCTTCCAATTCCAATAAATTTCCTGCTATCAAACAAACAATCCCTAATGGTGCAAACCACATCAACAATTCAACAATTTTCATAATAACTGCTTCAAAAATAACAAAAAAATCAACAATTATCTTTGCTTTTTCACCAAATTGTGAAATAACAATCCCAAAACCGGTACAAAAAACAATAATTCCAAGAATATTCATTCCAGGAACATGTGCCATTTGTTTTCGATACCCACTTGGATGAGTATGATTTGAAACATTTGAATATTTATGCTTATATGGAACATAGACAGTTTGAACCCGTTGAAATGCTGCTTGAATGACATTCTCTGGAAACATATTTCTTACGACATCAAGAAAAGTGTCCAGTGGGGAAACTTGAGTGTGTTCAATATGTTGTATCATCCAATCATTTTTAATTGTTGGATCCCCAGGATGTATAAGTAAAACAAGGATTATTCCAGTCTGCAAAAAGACATCCAAAATTGAAATAATTAAACGAATAGAAAAAACATACAATAGTTGAAAGTACTGTCGTCATTGTATAATATCCCACGGTTAAAAGCCCCATTTGACCAGATTCTTTTGGATCCATTTGTGCCAAAGCTTAAAAGACTCAACATTTTTTTACAAAAAAAAGAAAATCTTTAAAACCTGCAACCAATGAAGCAAAAATCAAAGGTAAAATCATTAATTTTAAAATTTGCATAAAAATTTCGCCCGGAAAATTAATCAATACAATAGTTTCTTGTGTCAAATCTTGTCCTCTAAGAACAAATCCAAGAATTAATCCAATGATAACAGATAAAATTGTCATAGTAAGTAATAAATTTTGTGCACAAAATTTTTTTATTTGCCGCCATGATGGGCAAATATTTCTTCCTAAAAATTTCTTGAATTAATAGAATTTTTGAAAAAAAATAACTATACTTTTTCTAAAAACTCTTGGGATACGCATCTGTTACAAATACAAATTCAAAAAATGAGTACAGCAAAAAAACATACAATTTTTCGTTTAAAAATCTTTTTTTTTGTTTTACGTCAATTCGAGATTATGTAAAAAAGTGCATTGCTTTTTAGTGGAACGCACGATGATAATGATTTTTTTTATTTATTGCAAGTCCTTGTTTGGGGTGGATTGATTCAAATTTGCTTTGTTTTTCACATTTAACAATTTTGTTTGCTATTCTTTTTTTCAAAGAGTTTTCTTTTTATTTCACATTTCTAATGTGGGGGTGGTTATCACAATTTATTTTTCGGTAAGAAACAGTCTTGACATAAACATATTGCAAAATGAAGAAGGGAACATTGATTGAGAGCAGGGCGACCATAAAAAAAGACCATAATTGCATCAATTAAAGAATCAAAAAATTTTAAATTGAGCAACGTCTACTTTTGATTGATTTATGATAAACAAATGTCTGTTTAAAAAGTGTTATAAAAAGAAGAACATTGCTTCTTCTATTTAAACAAAAAAATTCTTTCAAAAAACACTTGAGATTTTTTTCAATGCAAATTTAAAGTGTTAAAACGACCTTAATTTTTTTTTAAATATATTTATTTGAAACAATACATACGCCTTGCCAAAGGCGATATTTCAATTTTAGTTCACGAATAAAACCAAGGCAATGAAGCAAAAATAAACCGCCCGATAAAAAAAGAAAGAAGGAATGAATGTTTTAAAGGAAGAAGATAAACTAAAATGTACAACACAAAATCCATGGAGACGATGCAGGAATGGAAAAGATAGATCGTTTGAAACCTTTTTTTTCTATTCACATAATCCAGTATTGATTCATAAGATTTCATTCTATCAGAGAAAAAAAAACCAACCAACGAAAGATATCTCCATCCATCCACGTACTTTCTTCTTCTTCTTTTTTTTCTTCAATTCAAAGAATTTAAAGAGCTTCAAAATTTATTGTTGCCTGATAATATGAGTTTTCTAAAATTATTTAAAAGCTAAGGTTTGTTTTTAATTTTATTGTGCCTATTAAAATGACCAACAACAAACATATGTTTTTTCCCTCTCCTCCTGTAGATTTTGTTTCTTTCATGTTCAGAAATCTGTCATGTTTACGAAATAGAAATAAAGTAGCTAAACCACTTTTTATTATATATTTTTTATGCATGCATTTAAACCCAAAAAAGGAAAAAAAGATGACCACTTTAATCGTCAACAATATTTATGTTTTTGCAAGCCAAAGAAACATCTTCTTTTTCGAAAAAAATCTCCGCAAACTACCCAATTCTTTTTTTTTCAAACGTGTTAGCGAGATTTTGCGCTCCAAATCCGTCCAAAAACCGGCCTAAATTGCTTTGCTTTCTGCTTTTTAACGATTGGCATCATATCTTTTCTTTTCTCTCTGTTTCTTTCCTTTAAAAATCTGTAATTGTTTCTTTTCAGAATTTAACAGAAAAAAAATGGTTAAATTGTGTTTTGTCTTTTTATATTTTAATGTTATTTGTATTTTTTATTCTGTAAATGGGCAATTACAACCAAGTTCACCGGTACAACCAGGACAGGCTCCACCGATACAGCCGCAACCCGGTCCTCAGATATTGCCACAACCAGCTTCATCTGTACAACAACCAGCTCCAACTCAAGTTAATACAGAACAGTTAATTTCTCCTCTGCTTTATGTAAGATAAAATAACCTTCAAACAACATTAAGCAAAACATTTGAAACATTTTTAGCAAAATACAAATCCATCAAATGCAGGTATTTATTTACGACTTATGCCAACAGGATTGGCGTATTTACGTGAAATTGGAATGAAAGTTGTGAATGATGAAGTTTTGAAAATTTCTCTTCCGACAATTACCGAACAAATCGATGCAGGTCAAGTACGATATATTTTGTCGAAAAAACATTTCACAATTTAAAAAGTATATTTTAGGTTTCAATCTTTAATGCTTATGTATCAAAATATTGGCCCCCAGTTGAGTATAGTCTTGACTTGGTTGCTCCAAATACATTTACATGGAGCATGTCAAAAATGCATTTACGGGCAAGTGGAGAATTTGAAGCTCGAATAAATGGTGCACTTTTACTTCCAACCGTTCCAATCAGGGGACAATTTGAAACATTGCTGGGTCATATTTCACTTCAAATTTCTGTAAGGCTTCTCAGGTGAGCTCACATTCTTTTTTTTAAATGCTTTATAACATACTTCTAATGAACAATCCTCAATAGTGAAGAAGCGTTCAAGGTGCTCCACAAGTACAATCAGTTTATTGTAATACTCAAATTGGGTATGTTGATCTCAATGTTCGAAATACTGGTGTACTCACAGATTTCTTTATTAATTCATTCAAAGGTAATCAATCCAAAAGCTTGCTACTTTTCAAAAAACTATTTTTGAATATTTTTAGCATTCCTTATTGCGCATTTTAAACCAACTGTTGAACAAAGAATGTGTCAAATGATTGAAAAGATAATTAACGAAGACATGAATGGAATTTTATCAACAATGCCCTTAAAGGTTTGAAATTTTCATACATAGCTAAATCAAACAAAACTTTTTCAGATTAGAATAAATGAAAATAATTTGGATATTATTGGGCAAACATTTGGAATTGCCCCAACAAATAATATTAATAAATTCTCTCCCAAAGGTGACAGAAATTTGACATTATTAAATTTTGTAAATCAATTAAGAGAACGTAATTTGGTTCTTGATTTTGCATTACTTGATGAACCAAATATAAATCAAGGTGCAATTTTAATGAAAGCAAGGGGTGATATTTCATGGTATGAATTTTTTTCCATGAAAAAAACTTGAAGAAATAATAAATAATTTTTAGGAGAGGTTTGGGAGGTACTCCGTTCTTCCCTCCAAATGTTAATATTCCTCCACCACATGGTTTGTACTATCGAAATCATTTAAATTTCTGAAGTTTTCATTTTCAGGAGTTCATATGGTTGAATTTTATGGCACTGATTACATTGCAAATTCAATGCTTTATCATGCTTTTCGACAAAAGTACATGGATGTTACAGTTGGACCAGAATCTTCATTGCAATTAAAAGATTTGTTACAAACTAGTTGTCCCACTGGTTTTTGTATTGGTGAATATCTTGGTGCACTTGGGGAACAATTTCCAAATCGTCAAGTTGAAGTACGTTTTACTGCACGAAAGGCACCTGTAATGGTATTCGTTGAAAATCGTGCAAGATTCCGTTTACATGGAAGAATTGGAATGTTTGTTCGACCTCAAAATTCAAGTCAAGTTAAAATGGAGGTATTGAATTCCATAAAATAAAACTCTTTAAGCAAAAAAAATAAATTTGTAGGTTATCCGATCTGATACAACCATGACAGCAAATGTAAATTTATGGATTCAAAAACAACATATTGTTGGAAACGCTTCAATTGAAAATTTGGATTTTAAACTTATTGAAAGTCGGATTGAAGATGTCGATCAAGCAGTTTTTAATGATCTTGGATTATTTGGTGCAGAATTTTTAGAAAAATTGTTAACAGAAATTTTACAAATGGGATTAATAATGCCAACAATGAAAGGTGTTGTTTTAAAAAGTCCAAAGTAAGCTTCTAAATATTTTATGGAATGTAATTATGAACCATATATTCCTTTTTTTAGATTAACAATCCATGATCGTTATCTCAGAGTGCAAACATATTTTAAGCTTGATGAAAGATATGCCGAAAGATTAATACAGGGTGCTGTGCGTCAAACATTAGCAAATGTGGGATAACTTTTTTATACCCAATAAATAAATATTGCTTCTAAGCTTTATGTTATTTAGCAAATATTTTCGTTTTATCAGTATGTTTGTAAAAAGTGTTTGATAATTGTTTCGTTTAAGTTATAATTTAGATAAAACTATTTTATATTTACAATAAATATAATATATTTTGCATATATCTGTTGTATCGGATTTTAAGAACCGTCAGTTCTCAAGAACGGATATCGATTCTTGAGAACCGATATCGGACTTTGGGAACACAAAGTTTTTTGGGAGTTCGCATAATCTGATATCGGTTCTTGAGACCGGATATCCGTTCTCAAGAACCGATATCAGCTTTTGTGAACAGATATTACGGGAACAAACATATTTTTAATGGGTTTACAAAAACGGATATCGGTTCTCGGGAATGGATATCGGTTCTTGAGACCCGATATCAGATTTTGGGAACTTGGATTTTTTACGTGGTTTCTAAAATCGGATATCGGTTCTTGAGAACTGACGGTTCTCAAAATCCGATGCAATATATCTACAAAGCAATAAAAATTTTTTAATAACAGTATTTTATTTATTATATTTTTTACAGTTCAGTATTTGAAATAAAACTCATCATATTTAAAAAATTATCGATTATTAATCAAAGGAACAGAATTACATGTTTAAAAAGATTAAAACATTATAATTATGTTTAATTTATGACAAAACTTAAAATTTTGAAAAAAGAGTATTTTTAGTCAAGTAAAACATTCTAAAGTGATAATTTATAAAAGTGATTTTAAAGTCTTTGAAAAATCTTAAAACTATGTTGATTAGAAATTTTGAATGTTTGGTTTACCCAAAACCAGGACGAGCCTCCAAAACACTGAACTCCGTAAAGAGGGGCTTTTATTGGGAAAAATCTGTTGAAACAAACAAATTCTATCCAGATTCTCAGAGTCATTATTGAGATTGATTGTAACAAGAAGTTTGAACAGTTTGTTCATCAATAAACTAAGAAAATAAAACTGAACTCTTACTTGTCTCCGATATCCTGGTTTTGAAACAATGGCGCAATAAACTAATAATATTTTTATATATGTGTTTATCCCTTTTTTTCACTTTAATAGTGCTAAAATTGAAACGTTAAATTTTGACATTTCTCAATCAAAAAATATTTGATTTGTTTTGTAAAATTAGCAGATGAAGATCTTCTTTAATTCTTTTTTCTGAAGTACTGAAAAAGGATGTAATGACTTTTTTTGATAATATTTACGCTTTTCTGGTCATCTTCATTTTCTCTTTCTTTCAAATCCTTTTTTGATGCTATCAAAGAAACGTTAAACTCATTTATCTTCATTTAGCGCATCCAAAGCTCTTTTTTTGACACATCAAAAAAAACTTTTTTTATCACACATTTTCTCTTTTTTTCAAAAAATAGAAGATGATATTTGATTTTTCACGCAATTAGGGTCAGCTTTTACTTTTATTTTTGCAACGATTAAGTCAAGGACATACATCGAACCGTATATTTTTTTATTTTTGTACAGAAATAAATTTTGAAAACAAAAAAAACAGTTGACAGAAAAAAATCGGAATAAATAAGAACAATAAATTATATGGATAAAATAATTTTCATTTAGATTAGTGAAAAGAATTGCTGCCGATTATAATCGACAAATTCTCTTTGAGGAAATGGAAATCCACATCTTATTTCAAAGCTGATGGTTTCATTTAAGCATTGTCCACTTCTCCAAAAATATGTGTCTTCATTGAGACGAACAATTCCATAATTAAAGAATTGTGAACACTTGTGATTATTTGAAGGACGTTTGTTAAGAATTGTACTTTCATCAGAATTCATACAATTCAATGGGCACAAGGTTCGAATGTTCTATAAAAAGGAATTTTAAGTGCGGAAATTATGCTTTCAAATTGTTACCATCATTTTAGGCACAAATTCATTGAAACAACCTGCACCAAATTCTGAGCTTTGTTGATCGCTACTTTGTAAGGCACATTTTGCTGCATCATTTTCATCTGCACCAATAATCTTTTTACAAACCATTGTTCTTCGTCCTGAAAAAATTGTTACATGATTTTTTAACGTTGAAAATCTTACTCCAATGATATGATACATTATTGTGTCCTGATACATCTTTAACAGGAAAAGATTCAATTAAAATTGTAAAAACAAGTAATAATAAAAAGAGAATAAAGTTATGACCTGTAACTTCAACCATGATAACCCTTTTTTTAATATTTCAATGAAGATGATATTCTTCTTCCTTCTTTTTTTATAAAAGAGAACAGACAGCTGAGCTCTTTTTTATACTAACCTTGCGGGGTCTCATCACCCCCGGCGGATTTTTCCCGCCTATCCATTTTTTTCTTCAATTTTCAAAATGTTTGTAATACGCAGAGAAAAAAATAGGAAGTAAAAGCATTGAAATGAAAGTGATTCCAAAGGGTTAATAAGTCATTTTGCCGACAAAACATTGCAAAGTCAACTTTTCACATAGTGTAATAATAATCCGTTGGTCAAAAAAAGCTTTTCATAAATAAAAACCGGTGTTGCGCATCTGATAAAGGATTTGAGCCAACAAATAATATTGATTATTTGATTTTTCATATTTATGTAAAAAATTTATTTTCTTTTGAGATAATTTTTTAATCTAAACATGGACGTCACAGATTATTACAGTTTTACAATTTATTATGAAGGAAAAAGTTTTGATAGAACATTAACAGAAATTTACGACATAAATTTACAGTAATCGAAAACCCAAACATGAATTTCGAAAGAAAAAATGTTCTACTTGCCAATTGCGGTTGTTTGACCAAAAATCACGATTTTTTTATATAGCAAAACATGAAAATATCTGGTTGAATCATGAGGAGGAGGAGCATTACCTCAATTTTGCTTCTCTTTTTTGCTTTTCTTTATTCTCATGTTTTTCCCACTTTTGTTGTCGGTTGTCTAGCTCTCGGAAACAAAAAACCGTTAGTGTTCTAATACAATGAAAAAAAGGGAAATTTTTGTTTCTTTCATATAAATAATTTTCAAATAAAAAATAATCAAGTCTAATAAAATCACAGAGAATTTGGTTAAGTGATATTTGAAAATTTATGTACAGCATAACAAAAAATTGTCTAGCTTGCGCGATACTGTATTTGCTAAAACATAAGTCTTTCACAAACTTGATGTAAAAAATGGCTGTATTTAGACATTTAATTATAGAATAATAAATCACGCATTGCCTTCTCCGCATTTTCCAGTGCCCAACCTTGGTGGGTGTAATGTGTGATATCAGTTTTGTATGGAAAATTAAATTTATACTGGATAAAATAAATTTTGTTGTGTTAAGAAGTTACACCCCCAAAGCAGCAACTACAACCCCCAAGAATTTCGTGAAGGTTGGGCATTGGCATTTTCGCTTAAGTGGTGTTTGTTTAATCTAAACATTTTTAAATTTAGTGTCTTTACAAGGGCAAAAAATGTCCCCATTGCATTTCGTTACCGTTAATATTTTTTTCTTTACCCAAATTTTGACGCTTTTAATTTACATATATTTTATTACCATTGTTTAATAAACATTTATGGTCCCAAAAAATATATGCTGTAATGAATCATGCCATCCAATGTCAATGCCGCAACGTGGTCGGGTGACGCTGGGGTGACGCGCGAATAAAAATTAAAAAAAAATTTGATTTGTCCTAGTATGAATTTAATTTTTCAGTGTAAATTTAGCATTTCTGTCGGGTGACGCGTCACCCTCATCACCCCCCCATGTTGCGGCACTGTCCAATGTATTGTTTAAAATTACAATGCGCATGCGCATCCTTCTTTCTTTCTTGCTCTTTTCATTTTTTTATTTTCTCTATTTTTATGGAAAGCAGTTTTTTTCTTGCGTGCAAAAAAACCTCATTTTTCAGCTTTTCCGTTTTTTTAATTGATATATAACTGGCATTTATTACACTTTTTTCAGACATTTGCTGTAAAAAGCTTTTCTCAATTTTTGGCCTCGATATAATTATCGTATTTTTTTTAGTTTTTTTTACGAAATTTGCATCTTAGGTATCAAAAAGGGGGTATGGCAGTTTGCTAGAATAATTTTTAGTTAAATAAAAAAGCAACCTAAAACTATTCCGCCATTCCATAAAAATTTTTCATTTGTTTTTTTGTGCCAGATTTTAAAGTCACAACATATAGCTTTTTGCCATATCTTTTCCATTAGAGATATGACTCTATTGATTTTCAAATCAATAGCCTGCATAATATGATATTATTATAATAGATCTGATTTTTGAATTGAGTCATATCTCTGATGATCACCCATTTTTTAAAAAGGAATACAAAAATTTATGGGTAACTTTTTAAAAGCTTAAGATTAATAATTCTTTTTGCTTTCTTTTATGTGCATCATTTATTTTTTGGTTTATGGCCTATCATCAAAAAAGCATGCATGAAATCTTTGCATTACAAATAAAAAAAAGAAGTAAAAAATTTAAAAACATTTAACCCATCAGCATAATTCTGCTTCAGGAAGAAACTGTAACTGTTCGTTTGCAAAAAAATTAAATTTGCTTGCAAAGTTTATCTTAAAAACATTAGTTAATAATACAAAACTTTGTTTTTTTCTGCGCATATCCACAAAGATTTTACCTATCAACACAGAATAGGTTCGGTCCTCCAAAAATTAACAGATCTCGAAAAAAAAATTACTTTTGACCACGGTATTAATTGTGGTAAGAGTAGAGAAAGCATTCTAGCCCTATTTAAAGATGCATAGGAATACATATTAAGGTAATGCGATCGCCAAGGTTATTTCCTTTATTTCACCTATCTAGTAAAAGAGTGCTCAGATATCACTCCCCCTTAATACCCATTCAATGATGAAAATACATCAAAAGCTTTCATCGACAATAAAAGTGAAAAATGGGTCCACCACCCAGAAATTTAAAACGTGATATCCGGACAGCCTCAAGTAGTTGACGACAGCAATTTCTGAACATTTTAATAGAATAATTTTTTAATTTGAACAGAAATCAATCTGTTGTTTTTAAACATGTTCAACGGACCATTCATCCACCATTGAGCCAATCTTTCTAAACACTGAAAAGTTTTATGTATACTGTTTACTGCTATCTGAATTAGAAAATTTGCCATTTTTGCATCTAAATTCTTAACCTTGCGTTTTCACAGAGTTCATGGAATTTGCATGATTCTTTTTAATAAATTTCATATTAGTATAGTTATAGTAAAGGAGAGCTAACCAAAGTCAAATGAACTTTGTTTTTTTAAATAACCAGAGATGTGTTTCTCATATGCAACCCCCCTCACAAGCATGCAATTTTAAAAATCATTGCCAAATGTTTTGAGGCCAGAAAAAGCGATAACATTAGATGCATTCAATTGCAATTGCCTATTAAGCAAACAAGAGTTAGTTTTCGTTAGAACCAGCCTTTCTTTTTTTTTTGTTTTACTTGTTTTTGTGTGGTCTTGCTGCTGCTGCTGTTAATGCTGCCAAATCAATAGTTTCAGTCGCGCCTTGCCAAATGCGCATAAATTTTTTTGCTTGGTCTACTTAGCCATTTTTTGAAGAAAGCTATTTATCGTTCTTTATGCCCATAAAAAATTATTGAAGTATTTAGTCTTCAATAATCAAAAATTTTTGTATTCCTTACCTTCTTCTTGCCATTTAATTTTTTTGGTCTTCATTAATTTAATTTCGACAAACAACCTTTTACGATGAATCCCTCTCGACCACCACCAAACATTGCTCCTGGTGAATTACCTCCACCAAGAAAGGTAAAAGAAGTATTAATTGCTGAAAATCATAGCAAATTTTCTTCTCCAAGAAAAATGATATTGAATCTTGCTGGAATTGAAGATGTACGTAAAATCGTTTCTTATAAATAACAAGCTAAAATATCATTTTTGTTTTTCAATTTTAGACCGATGATGAAGAATCATCCACAGATGACGAAATGATTGTTGAAGAAGCACCCCCTGCACCTGTAGTCAATAGTAATAGTTATTCCTCTCCATTTTGATACAGTACTAAACATTTTAATTTAGAACCAGTTGTCCCTGAGCCTGATACTAGTATAATAATTGAAGAAGAAAAGCCAGCTGTTGCTGCACCAGAACCTGCTAATATCCAACAACAAGGCCAAAAGCGAAAAAGTGATCAGGTTGAAGATGGTGATCCATTTGACTTCAATGAATCCGATTCCAAACTTGATTCTCAAGCTAAGCGCGGTCGTTCAGAATTTTCTCTTCTTCGTCATAAACGTAATACATTCTTTTAAGTTTTATGGAGGATATAAATTTAAATTTTCAGAATTAGATTCCAAAGTTAAGAATGAATTGGCTTCTGTTAAAAAGACTCCGACACCAAAATATCGTCCCACTTGGAATGATAATAAGGATGATGCTGATGGGGAAGAAGAAGAAGATCAGATTCGAACTTCAAGTCAAGAACATAAAAGTTCAAGCAGCAGCTCCAAACAATCAACAAGTTTTAGCCGTCATACCTCTGCTCCATCATTAGCTTCCCGTCCTAAAACTGCAAAACCTTCATCTTTTGCTGATCAACGGGCATTAAAAAGAGTTAATCAGGCACAAGCATGTTTAAAAAGTGGTGAACAAGAAGATTTTACCCAAGATTTTGATTACTTCATGACTGTTATGGAAAAGGAAGGAACAAATGAAAATACAATTTTTCTTAGGTTTGTAGTTTATCTGCAAAATTCGCATACTTATTACAGTACATAATTTAGCTTACAATCAATGACCAAAAAGGCGATCAAAATTGAATTCCGTAATTTTCTTCGTCGCCAAACTGCTCTTTCTCGAATTTTTAAAGTAATCTCTTCCCATCTTGATTCCACCAGAATTTGTGCCGTTGGAGCTGTTTTTATCTACTTTATGGCTCGAGATCGACAATGCTTTGTTGCTGATGAGGCTTTCATTCCACTTATTATGCCACTGCTAAAAACCAAGCCTGAAATTGATGATAAAGCTTTTGATGGTGCTGTTAAAACTCTTTGGCCAATTTTGGAAGAATGGTCTAAAGTTACTTCAGAACTTATCAATAAACCAGTCAATATTGGAATTACAAAAGAAACTTTTAATGTTTCTTATTTAACTTTGGAAGCTTTGGCATTGGTTTGCATGCATAAACATGATAATACCTTGCAAAATCATCTTTACAATATTGATTGCCTTCATTGGATTATCGTTAAAGTTGATAAATTAACCAAGAAATTGGGAAAATGCAAGGATAATGGTGATGGAGCTATTGGAACCATTGGTGAATTAAATCGATGCATGAGAATTTTGGAAACCAGTTCAGTTTACAATAGAAATAATCAAACTTACATGATGACAGGTGGAAATTTTGCATTACTTCAGTCTTGCACTTCGTTAGTTTTTTATACAATTTGTAAACCTTATTGTTCAAATCAAATACTTTTTAGTGTTATGCATACTTTCAAGAATTTTGTTATTAATGGCAATCAAAGTATTCGAGTTGCAACTTTTGATTCCATGTGTACTGTTTTACGAGTTCTTTTGAATATGACACATGATAATGGTAATCCCTTGTAAATACAGTATCCCATATAAGCATTTCATTATTTTAGAATTATGCTGCACAAAATTAGGGGATATGAATAATTTCCTTGAATTTTGTTTGAATTTTATTACTGAACTTGGTCCAAAATATGCTCCAAAAGACAAAAATTTTGATATCATTTTGTTGTGTTGTGCTTTGCTTGTTAATATCGCAGAAAAGAGTACAACCATTCGATCTCGTCTTATTGAAATGACACCTCGCATATATAATTCTGAATCCAAAACTGTTAAAGAAGATAACACCATTAACGCTTTTACTCAAGTAAGTTAATGTTTCTGAAATGTTAAAAATTCCTTATCATAAATATATTTTAGTTATTTATTCGTCATGAATCTGCTGCTCGAACTGTTGATGAAGAATTTGATAAAGAATTTGAGCTTGATGATATCCCTGAAGATGATGAAGATACAACTGCCGCAACAGAAGATGGTCGCTTACATCGTGGTGAAGATATGTCTGAATCGGATGCCCTTCAAGCTATTCAAGCTGCTATGACAAAAGCTGATAGTCAAATGGAAGATTCTGTTATGGCTTCATATTTTGGAATTTTACTTGGTTGTTTGATTCAACGTGATACAGTAAGAATATTTAACGTTTTTTTGAATTTTCTATAATCATCGTTTTCTTTAGCAAAATGCCATGAAAGTTCGAGAACTGATGCCCAGCAAATCTTTTACTCCATTGATTGACCAACTTACTCGATTTAAAGAATTTATGGAAATGACGAATAAAAAGACAACAAGTTCTCGAACAATTGAACGAATTGTTGGTGCCCTTCAAGGATATAATGCTCTTTGAATAATCATTTTTGATTTGTTTTTTTTTTCAGTTTTGATTATTGTTTTTATTATATTTTTTGTATTATTTATGTGAATCTTTTTTTTATTGAAATCTTTTACCAAAGTTAGCTTTTTTAAAGCATTTTGACTTCGTCCGCATTTATTTAAAATTCAAATATAAAATCATACATTACAAAGTTTTCATTTACTTAAAAATAATTACAAAGATTAAACGAAAGTTAATAGTTTTGGTGATGATCATAATTTTCAACGGGATAAGTGGTTGTTCCAGTTCGGGGTGGATTAAATTGACGGGTTTGAATAAATTTGGGAATTTGGGTACCGTATCGAAGACCAAGATAGCGATGATAATTATTCATGCAGAAAAGAAAAATAAAATTAACGATAAAAACAAAAAGTAAAAAGGCCATGACGTAGATTAACATTGCTTCTTCATATTCATCATTACGGTAAGTTTTATTGACATCCAATAGACGTCCAAGAATAACAGCTAAAAAAAGAAAGGAAATTCGAAACACTTTTAAAAAGGGGATTTTTGCTTACCAAAGCCAAATGCATTCATGAAAATTCCAACAATTAAAGCAATAAAATTTGGAACAACAAAAACAGGTCGATAATATTTGAATGAGAGACATACAATGAACAGTGTAAAAAGCCAAAAACATGCAAATGCAACGTACCAGGCCATTGCAAGTTCCAACCAAGCTTCAGACCATATTGTTGGAACTGCATGAGGAGCTTTAGCCGTACCCAGTTCAGCTGCAGATGGAGTTGTTGCACCTGATCGAGGCTCATATATTTTCCATAATCTATATCGATCTAAGACAAGACCAGTACTTGATAAAGCGATAACAAGAATAATCATTTGCATGCTTGTGGCAATTCCTGCCGCTGTAATAACATTGCAACCGCAAACTCGATCTGACATTTTTAGACTTAAAAAAATATAATAAACCGCAAACAAAATTTGTCAAAAACAAGAAAATGTCAAAAAAGATTGTAAAAATTTAAAAAAAAAGTACTTTAAACATGTTTCTAATGTTTCCATGGAAAATTGTAAAGTTTCTTTTGGCGTGGTTGATATTGTTTTAAAATAGTTAATGAAGAATGTGGAAAGATGAATAGAAAAATACTGAATTCAAAATGAGTTTGTAACAATGAACATTTGTGGGATAATGAAATATTACGATATTACGTTGTCAATAATATTTTGTTACTAAAACTTTGAACATTTATAAGGAGCTAAATCGATTTTTTAAAAACTAAATTATTACTTTATTTTTAGGATTACAGTATGATTTAGAGTATTTTTTATTAAGTCTTGAAACATTTAAAACAATGTTTGAAAAATCTGAGAGAAAATCATTAGTCATAACCAAGAATGTTTTAAGCAAGCATTTCTATTACAGTAACCTCAACCATGATCGAACGAATTTTTGTTACGAATCATTTTTTTAATTTTTTTATTTAAACTTTTAAAAAAATCTTAACATGCGATAAAAATATGAATTTTTACATTTTCCTTTTAATCAGCTTTTCTACCGTAATTTCAAAGTTGCAACTTTTAAAGCTTATTTTACTTGGGGTTTTTTTGAGTGATTGATTGCGTTTTTTGATCTTTTAAAAAGAGCGCAGACAGCTGATTGCTACATTTTTCCCCGTTTGTCTTTCTCTTTTGTGCCTTTTTTCCTTTCTTCAATTTTTTTAAAAGTCGTAACACCTTCTTTTGCTTTACATGGATTAGCAAATTTTTTTTGTATTTTTCCCAAAAAATAATGCATTTTCACTTATTATTTATTATATTTTTCACATCTTTAACAGTAATATTTTCATTTTCCATCACAGTTCATAATAAAAGTATTGCATTTGAAGGACAAACATTGCCATATTTTGGTGAGTAATTAACAGTTTTTTGTATATTTATAATTGTATTTTAAAGAAACTCCAGCAACAGTTTTGGATAGTAAAGAGGATGATGGCAGTGATGAATCAGATGATTTTCGGCCCCATGAAGAAGATGATGATCTTAATCGAGGTGCAATTAATATTCGACCTGGTAATCAAGAATTGATTGATTCTATTCCATCACTTGAAAAGGGATCAATTGATGAAGATCGTGGAAGACCTGATGACTCGATTAGTTTCATCTCCAAAGCATTTACCAGTCGAAAAACATTTTCCTGCCCTAAAACAAAAACAGATTTTGTTACGGGTAATAATTTAGCAATGTTAAATCCTGAAGATATTAGAATTATCGCTGCATTGGGTGATACTGTTGCTGTAAGTTTTGTAAGGATGCTTAACAAAAATTAAAGGCATCTAATTTAGACCGGAGCAGGTTTATGGCCATTAGCTTCCATTGAATTTCGAGGTGCTGCATTTCCAATTGGTGGTGATGCTTCTATCGATGGTTTAGTCACAATTCCAAATATTCTTCGAGAATTCATTGAACGACAATTACTTGGTGTTTCGCATGGCATGGGTTCAAGAGATGAATTACCGCATTATCAGTTAAATGTTGCTGAAAGTGGAGCAAAAACAAAAGATTTGCCTTCACAAGCTGAAGAACTTGTTCGACGATTAAATAACATGAAGGAATACGATATTCGAGAAAAATGGATTATGATTATTTTTACAATTGGAACTGAAGAAGTAAAATTTAAATTTTTATAATAATAGTAATTAAATTGTTTTTTAAAGCTTTGTGATCATTGTGCAGTTCCTCATGTTCCAGCAATTCAGGATGCATTGGATATCTTAAATCGTGGAATTCATAAAGCTTTTGTTGTTATTGTTGGACCCCTTCATGTTTCTCTTGCAAGTTCACAAACAAGAAATTTATTGCAAGATAAATGCAATTGTACGAAAGCTAAAACAGATAACTACGTTCGACAACTACTTGATGCATGGGAAAATGGATTATCAGAAGTACAGGATCATGCAATGGATACAAAACGAGATACTTTTGGAGTATTAGTTTTACCATTTTTAACAATAACATCCAGATATCCCTCTTCTTTATTCGTTGGAAATACAACTTTACTTAATCGACGGGGACATAATTATGCAGCAAAATGGTTATGGAATCGTTTGGTTGGTGGACCAAAATATAATTTATCAACAGCAATCTTATCAAAGGATAAATATTTTTGTCCATCTGTTGGTTGTCCATATTTTCGAACACTTGAAAATTTAAAGTATTGCCCAATTTTGCGACATGTTGATGCAACACCAGAAAAGATTGAAGTTGTTAGAACTGGAAAAAAGCCACGAAAAACTCAACGAACTTTATATTTAACTGCTTTAATTGTTGTTGGAGCAGCTTTCTGCACAGCAACATTGGGTTGTACAGTCTTTTACATTCTTTCCAAAAAACAAACCCATGGAAGATTTGATATGCTTCCAGTGCCAGAAGATGGAGAATATCAAAAACCTCGAACAAATACCGTTGCAACCATTAAAAAAGAAAACGACAGCGAAAAACATATGCTTGAAGACAGCGATGCTGAATATGATACTGAAGACGAGAAATTTTTTGATGGATTTCGAGACGGTGGCTCCCAAGTTTTACATAAATTATCGTAATTTAAAAGTGCACTTATATCATCATTATAACATTCATTTATTTTTTTAAGCGTGTATCTTTTTAAAATTTCAAATCTAAGTCATTCCGCCATTGACACCTTTTTTAAACTATTGTATGCAATATCATTTACCGTAATACTTGTTATAACTTATGTCAGTGCCTCTTTGATACTCATAAATGTTACTTAATAAAGAAACTTTCAATTTGATTGATATTTAATAAATTTTTATCCCTGGGAGTACAAAAAAACATAACACAAAAAATACTTGAAAACCCGTAAAGTAATTTAGGCAGAATTCAATTTAAATAAAGTCATTTGCCTTGAAACAGCGTTAAAAATTTGAGTAGATAATAAAGGAATAGAACTGTCATCAGAAGCATCAATAAATACTGCCGTTTCACGTTTCAAAGGTGCACCATCAGTGGATTTGAGGTTTGGAGAAAAGATTTGCATAAATTTTGAGCCAGCATCTAATCGAAGAGCATGCTGTTGATTGCTGATACCAACAAATATAATTGAAATAGGGTACTTTGAAGCTTTTACAATTTCATCACATGTATCTTTGAAAGCTGTTTGATTGGAAACACTACCATTTGTCAAAATAATAAGAACAAAATGCAAATTAAGTTTTGTACGTTCAGCAGCAATTGCTTGTCTGAAAGAAAATATACGGTATTAAGATATTAAATGAATAAAAAAATTACTTTGTGACATTTGAAATAACATTTGAATAATTGGTTGGAGCAAAAAGTAAAACTTGCATAGCACAACGTCGATAATATTCTTCAACATCTATGACACTTCGGCAAAAAGGATTCAAAAGATTGCCATTCTAAAATGTCTTATTGTTTTAAAAACGCTTTACATATAATCAAACCCTTACCAAAGCAAAACATTGAGAAAGTTGCATATCAGGCGGAACTCTGGCGCCAAAACCAAGTAAAGAAATTTTAGATGAAGGGCTAAGAGTTTCTAATCCATCAGCGACAACCTTCAAACGATTACCATAAATGCTTCTCATGTGGGGATGTTGATAATGCAAAGATGTAGGTTCATTTTGATTACCATTATTAGTGGTAAAATCAATGCCAATTGTGAAATGCAATTGCAGTCTAAAATTTAAAAAGATAATGAAACTCAAAAATTGACAAAAAAAATTTACCCAGCTGCAATGAAAGTGGGAAAGGATGAAACTGTTTGATTTGAGCCAATTTTACATAATTCAATACTCATTTCTTCTTTCTTTTTACCCGCAGCACAATGTAACTAAAAATGTTAAATTAAAAAGAATTCTACAAAAAAAATTCAGTTACTTACAATATATTTATTAATAGCTCCGGCTCCACGAAGAAGTTGATAAAAAGATGTCGAAAATTTACCAATCAGTGAATCTTCTGTATTATTATTGAAATTATAGCAAGCAAATTCCAAAATTCCTTCAGAAGAAGTTGAAAAATATCGAGTTGGTATAATAAATTCGTTCCATTTAGGTGAATTTTTATTGATAACTTCACTACGGTAAAGTATCACCTAAAAAGAAAAACATGTCAACAACATGTTTTTTTATTTGATGGATATTAAACTTACAGGCATACCATTTCCTTTTGGAATTAACGATAATACAAAATATGCAGCAACTTGATGGCGATTTCTTGGATCCAATGAATGACCACTAAATTGCAAGAACGTTCCATTGTTTTGATCAGCGCCACCTTGAGCAGTTACGGTTAAAATCGGAACAGTATTCAAAGTGAAATTCTCAGATTTCATGATTGTTGTAAAGGTACCAGATTGTTTAAGAACGGACAATAAATTAATTGATGCTTCTCCAGCAATACGTTCAATATCTTCAGAATCGGGACGATAAATTAATCTAAAAACAAGGTTTCAAAACCCAAAATGTAAAAAGTAGAAACATACAAATGCACTTTATATTCTTGATTTTCACCAAGTCGAAAGAATACCTTGACCTTTTCATTAAATGTAATAGCGGATATATCAAATCGTTTTTCAGTTTTTCCAACTTCAATATCTTGAGAAAATTGTTGAGCTGAAACTAAAATACGACATCCTTGACGAGATTGTATTGGTAGTTGACTAAAAAGAAAACCATAAAAAAGGCTATCAGGAGACAACTGATAAGATTTTACTTACTCGACTTTGAATTCTAATTCAATAATATCTTCACTAGCCATGATTTCTCTAAAAACACAAACAATTAAAAAATAAAAGTTACAGTGACATAACATAAAGACATATCGCGCAAAATTTGTGAACAACAACCAATTCATTAAAATAACCGCGCAAAAACAATGAAGAAGAAAAAGAAAATTCAACATTTTCGGTTACACTTTTATTAACCTTACATCACTCCAAATGACAGAAGTTGAAAGAAAGAAAGAAGAGAAGAAGAAAAAGTTTGCAAAATTGAAGGTGGCGTAATGAGTCATCACAACAATATTTCTTAAAACTTTTAAAGAAAAACTTGATCACGTCAGAGAAAGAGAAAAATATAACAAGAAAAGAAAAGCGATTGTTTTCGAGACATTAGATTTATTCAAGCATTATATTTGCAGAAAAAAGGGATGAATCAAACTATTACTTTCAAAAGGGTAATTGAACCCGTCATGATTAGTCATAAAATGTAAATTAGATGGCAAGAGATGAATATTGGTTCCTTGAATACAAAAACAAACAGTTTCAAAAAAGTCAAAGATTTTCATTAATTAACACAACAAGAAAAAATCTTAGCACGAAGAAATTTGCTTTTTTAAATGTAAAATATTAAAAAAGGTAACTCGAAGTAAAACTTCATCAAAGTATTTTTTTTATTATTTATTGCATTTGCAGAAAATATTTAATTTAAAAAGGATTTTATGTTTTAGGCTTGATTATGAAGCTTCTTACATCAGGGATAAGCCGAGTAGCACATATACGAAGTATATGCAATTTATCAAGTACTCGTGGATTTCCATTGTTGACATCAAGATATGATAAACTTAATATTGAACCCCGTCGGGGAATTTTATTCAAAATGGGTAATCAGCCTCCTGCTAATATAGTTGGTTACTATGTTGTGTAAGTAAAATATTTTTCAAAAGAAGTTGAACTCATGTTTAACAGTTTAGATTTCCTGTTATTCCAGATGAAACTGTTGAAAATAATAGCTTTCTTGCAAATATTGCTCAAAATGGAGATTGGCCAACGTTGAATAGTGCTTCTCGTATGTTTTTATCTTTTTAAATAATAAATAAAGCCACAATGTTTTAGCAAAAGAAATGTATGAAGGGACTGTTCGTTCATTGATGGAATATGGTGCTACTGTTATGGAACATCTTGAACATTTGGAACAAAGTAAACCAAAAATGATTTTATTATCTTTTTTTACACGTTAGTTTCTAGATAAGCCTGATCAGTATACCTTTGATAATGTTGTTGATCCATTATTGTCTGAAGAATATGATGTTGATTTTGCATTTAATACATTGTTGGTCAAAATGTTAACAGATTGGACAGATTGTTCTAATAAAGCTTTTGATACCGATTTTCATCATGTAATTTGCTCATTTTATCTTTGCAAATCATCTAATTGAATAATTTAGATTAAAGTTATGTCAGCTCGTGATCGTATGGAAAAACTTGGTAATCCTGCTTTTCAAAAAGCATTAAAGGTATTTTTGCATTATTGAAGAATTTTTGTATAAGCTTTTTTCTTAGGAACTTTATCAAAGTGAATCACTTGATAATTGGAAGAAACGTTTAATTGAATGGTATTTACTTGAAATTCGTGCAAGTGGTATGGATAAAACCGATGAAAAAGAACGTAAAGTTCTTGGATCGTGGTCACGCTTTATTGATGAATATAGAAATAAATATTTGTAAGATAGCCATATACTATGAGTATTCATTCATAAAATATTTTAGAATCAATATTTTGTCTACTAATGATCAACATGCTTTTACTGTTAGTGATCGAGGTGCCTTAAATGATGCTCCGCCTCATATTTTAAAAACTTTAGCTGTTGATAAAAATAATTATGATGAAGGGCCTTGGAGAGGCCTAATGACTCCATCATCGATTGTTCCATTTTTACAGTATTGTAATAACCGTCAGTTACGTGCTACAGCTTGGGAACGTTGGGTATCAAAAGCTAGTTTTGAACATGATTTTTACAACAATTCTATCAATATCGAAGAAATTCGTCATAACAAGTTAGTTGGGATACTGTAATTTTATAATACTCTATAAATATATTTTTAGTGATGGTCTTGCAAAAGCTTTGGGATTTACTTCTGTTGCTGAACATCGCCTTGCAAACAAAATGGCTGGTAGTGTTGATAACGTTCGAAAATTGTTAAATCCATTTACTCGCCGGATTCGACCTGTTTTTATTGATCGTATGGAAGCATGGTCTTCTTATGCTGCTGCGAAAGAATTAATTACTTCTGAATTACAACCTTTTGATCTTTATTATATTTGCCGTAAAGAAGCTGAACATCATTTTGAGTACAGTTTTAATTTTATATTTTCTTTCTTCAACATTTAATTTTAGCATTAATTCTTTGGATTTAATGAATCATTTTCCATTTTGGCCTACTTTTGAAAATTTAACTCAAATTCTATCTCATCTTTTTGGTCTCAAATTCCAAGTATGTTTTTTGCATGATTAGATAATAGTTAATGATTGATATCTAGGATGTTTCTGATTCAAACTTGGAACGATGTCATCCATCTGTTCGAATTTATGCAGTTGCTGATACGCATACAAATGAACATCTTGGTCGAATTTATATTGATCCATTTGAACGTGCAAATAAAAGATGTTCTTGGACAACATTGTTAGGCAGAACTTCCAATTCTATTCGAAATCTTGATAAAATTGTTTATCTTATTGGTGGGGCAAATGAACCTGATTCAAATGGAAATTCTTTCCTTCATTATACTCAACTTCAGCAACTTCTTTTCCATACTGGACGAGCTGTTCAATTATTATGCTCTCGAAGTCCATATCGTGATATTGCAATTCCTCAGTCTCCTATGTATGCATCTGATTGGGATGCGGTTGATGTTTTTCCTGTATTTACTCAATTCTTTGTTAATAAACCAAATTTACTTGCTGCTCTCAGCAGTCCTCATGCGGTAAAAAACCTATAATCGGATTATTGTTACATTTTTGATATCAATTTTCTTTTTCAGCAAACTGGTGCCACTTTGACGGAAGAAGCAGCAAATTGTGCATCGTTAGCTATTTCACGTGCCTCTTTATGGGAAACATATCGAGTTCTGTTTTGGTCAGATTATGATTTGAGCATTTATGAAATGGAAGATCGAAAGTAATTTGAAAAAAAGAATTTTCAAAATGTAACTTGTTTTTTTAGGAAAAAATTCTGGCTTGATTTATATCGTGAACTTTACAAAGAATATTTTCCTTTTAAACTTGAAAGAACAAATTATCAACCATGCTCATTTACTCCCGTCTTTGGTATTCAACCTTTTATGTCAATGTATTACCGTAAACTTTGGGCAGAAGTGAGCATTTCTCTTTTTTGAATTTAACCTTTTCTTTTTATCTTTATAGATGCTTGCCCTTGATGTTCATGAAACTTTTAATGATGAAGGAAATGAACAGGTTACAGGTGAAAGATTCAAAACAGTAATACTCAATCAAGGTGCAGGTGATTTACAAAGTGAATTATACCGTAGATTTCAAGGACGTGACCCAAGTGTTGGAGCAATATGTGATTTCTATGATCCTCCAGCGCAATATCAAGAAGTAGAACAATCATCAACTTAGTTTAGTTATTTTAGGATAAATATTTTAATAATATTAATAATTAGGCTTGTTGTTTACGTTATTTTTTTTTGTTATTGTAACTAAATATGTCGGGTTTTTATTCTTTATAAATGCGACTCCTTCATTTTTATTACACTGCAACACATTTTTTTCTATCTTTTTTAGTGTAAAATGATTAAAATCTTTAATTGAAAGGTATACGTGCACGTGTTCGAACTCCCTGTCATTTAAATATTATTTTCGGAGTACGCTGTGTTGCAATGTTGATTTTAAAAAGATAGTCGAAAACACGAAAAAAACATGGCGAAAGGGCTGTTTACGTGTGTACACCTTTTTATTTTACGTTGCAAAATGACTCTGTTATTTTTTTTCATCTTCTCTTTTTCAGCTGATTTGTGGCTTTGTTGTTGTTGAGAAAAAAGAAAGTGCAAGAAAAATAAAAAGCAAAAGCAGCAATAATTTTCGGGAAAGATTTTCTGCAAAAATATTTTTAAAAATGAGGGAGGAAAGAGAGGGAGATTCATTTTCGTTGATGAAACATGTTTAGCAGAAAAAGAAGAGAAAAATGGAAGTTTACATGCCATAAAAAATTTCCTCTTTCACAAGTTTTTTTCCACCATATATTTTCTGTTTTTCTTCACGTTCATCAATATTATTCTGCTTTTTTTTACCCCTTTTTTGAAGGACAAAGTTTATTCTTTCATAAAAAAAGAACTAACAAGGAGAGAGATCCCGTCCTCCGTTTATTCCCCCTTGTCAGTTGACTGTTTTTTTAAGTTGCAAAAAGGGTTCGCAATTTTCTCTGTCAATGTTTTTTATACAAAAAAATAAAGACACGTTCGATGCACGTGGCATTTTTACATTATTTTTTTTTCAACAACAACCCAAAAGGCGGAGTTATTTTTCTTTCTTGGCTGGCTATCTTTAGAAAAAAAACAGCACGAGATGCTGCTGGCTTGATAGTTGTAAACAGCTTCGTCAGGGGCGGAGTTGCTTCAAATAAATATGCCCTTGTTCATTCATTTTACATGTATAAAAAGGGATTGGTGAAAGAAGAAAAAAGGAATAAAAGTTAGCAGAATTATTCTTAAAACTTTTTCTTTTTTTTCTCGTGAAAAGTAGCTTTTATCAAAAAATTTACTTTTAAAAATATGACTGACCAAAAGCCAAAACGTTCTTACATTCGTCCTGACTATGATACAGATGTTTTATGGCGTCCAATTCGTCCAGTTATGACACGCACTCGAACAATTTCAACTGATTCCGCTGATTCGGATATTATGGCCTCGTAAGCGATTTATCGGTACAAAAAATAAATAACCAAAATTGAACTTTTAAAGAAGCCCCCGAGAACGTCGTTTCTCAATTTCATCAATGTTAATGGGTTCAATGGCTGGAATTGGTGGGCTTGTTCGTCAAAGCTCTGGTGATGCCGTTGCTCCACCAAAAAAGCTTTCCCTTTCGGAACATGTTGATTTTAAAGAATTCATGCGTCGACAAAATAGAGCTCTTTCAGATGATGATGGCTTCCGAAGCAAGGATTATTCCGTGTAAGCTTTCCTTCCGCAAATATCTTATCCTTTTAAATGATGTTTTTAAATATTTTCTATTTTAGTCAAAAATAACAAAATTCACAACATACTTGCAATATGATTCCTGAATGCTATATTTAATTCAAAAAAATGTTAATCCATTTCCATTATTCCTATGTATTTATTTTTTTGTTACTTTTTTTGTTACTGACTTTTATTTTGTAGTTCAAACGGTTATTATGTATATTTTAAACGTGTAAATAGCTTTTTTTACTTCTTTTTTTCTGAATAAAAAGTTATCAAAAAAAAGTTGAAAAAGAAAAAGAAACCATTAAAAAGATAAGGGAGTCAGTCAGTTGAAAGCAAAACAAAAGGGCAAAAAGTTCACCGGGGTTGCGATAAAAGGGGTATTAAATGTATCAAACGGTAACGATTTTAAAGTTAATGCTTGCGTCAAAAAAGGTTTTCAATATTATTATCGAAACAATTAAGCGCAGAATTAAAAGCAAAATCTTGAAGAAGAAAGAGAGATGTAAAAAAACAGGTGACAGCACTATCATTTCCGAGACAGTTTTTGACAAAAACATCTTTTTTGTCAAAGTGAAAACATTGTTTTTTTTGAGTGGGGGCGAAAAAATAGTCTGACTACAAATGAAAAGTCCGTGATATACTTTTTAAGCTTTTTTTTGGTTCCCTATTTTTCAAGTGGAATTTAAAAGTGTTTTATTCGTTGTTATCATTTTTAAAAATATACAGTTTAGAGTTAGTTCAAAATTGTATCATAATCAATAACTTCAAGTATAGAATAGTTTTTGTAGCAAACAAAATACTTAAATTGTAAAAAAGAGTTTAATGCAAAAATTACACACTTTAAAAAGGTATTTAATACTTTATTTTACAAAAAACTGATATTTTTGACATTTATAAAAAATGACAATCATAGAAAAATGTTGTAATATAATGGTTCAAAAGTCATAAAAACATATTCAGTGCAGGGAACCGGTTAATTACTTCTTTTGAGACCAATAACAATTGCATCTTCTTTTGCTTTTTCAATACGGTAATTTTTGAGTTTTGTAAATGCAGTTCGCCATTGAAGTGTAATATTAACAATCCACATGGCAGTTAAAAGTTTTGCAATAAAAGCAAAAATTAAACCCCAATTTTCAAAACCATTAAAATAATTGTACCAACAAATTTCAAGGATTGCAATCATACTTTGAATAAGCTAAAAAACAGCGAAAAATGATGTAATAAATATTGTGTCATGTTTTAAACAAACCATGAAAAAATTAACAGCATCGCATGATTCATAAAAATGATTTGCTACTCCAAATTTCAAGCAGGCATAGAAAGTGAAAAAAGTAAAATAAATTAAATTCTGAATAATATTGTAATAATGGAAAACCAATTTATATGAGACAACACTGTAAATGCTTAAACTCATGCAAATAAAATGAAGAGAAAAAGCAAAAACAAATAAATTCCATAATCGGCAAAAATGAGATTTTAATTTGTAATCAGTTTGATCAAGAGCAGCTATGACCCGTCTAATATGAATTATATGAAATTTTGACATATTCTCTGCAAAGAAAAGTTGTAAGCGTTGTTTATTTTTACCAAGAAGCAACAAAACAAAAATTGGGAAAGAAACATTGAATTAATTATTCAATCACGTTTTTAACAATAAAAATAATAAATAAAATGTAAAAATAAAATAGCTCGGACAATAGCTTTTAAAAAATAATCATGGGAATTTAAAATTTACTGCATCTTCAACGACGTTAAAAAACTGCAAAAATGATTTTTTTACGAATTCGAACCTTTAATCAACGGTCAAAGATGAACAAGCTTTGCACAAAAAAAAACCAAACATTAGACTGTTTTTTTTTTTCATTTGAAGCTGTATTAGTCATGAACGGTATAAAAAGATGAAAAACCTAACAAGAAATGTTGGTCATGGAATTGGAATACGTTTTAAAGAATAGATGGGACGCAAATTCTTTTTTTTTAATTGTTAACTTCAAAAAACTGACAATTTAATAATTGGGCATGTAAAAACAAAGCAAGTATCATGCATATTTTCAATTGTCAATCAAAAGTAAACGTTACACGCAATGTTTTACTTTCTTTCAGTAACCTATTAATTTGAGAATCTTTCTTGCTTTAACACTTTTCGAGTTTAGTTGTTTGCTTTATTTGATTGATGTATTCTTTTTTCCTCAATTCTAAAAGTAGGATTTTTAAAATATTTTTTTTGATGCTTTTTCAAATTTGTTTTGCCTAACTTTAATATTTTAGTTGTAAGAATTGTTTTAAATGTTTTGTCTTTTGCGTGCAAAATGATAAAAAATAGGTCAAAAGAACTGAAATGTTAACACGGGAAAAGTGTAGTTACCGTATTTTCGAGGGTATTAATCTGCAAAAAAGATTATTTTTCGATTGAAAATTATCTTTTTTGCATATAAACGGGCAAAATCATAAAACATTTTTACTATGACATTTTTCTCAAAATTTAAATTTTAATGATTAAAAAATTTTATCTGATAAAAACTCGAAAAAAGGAGCAATTTCAAATTATTATTAAACTAAATTTTTCGACCTTTCAGGACAGTTTGAACCATATTAACATTTATAGACTTCAATTTAAAACAGATTTTCAGTGAAGATCTATCAAGGGAAGATCCCAACACGTAACGCCGCTTTTTAAATGAAACTTATCCCATTATGTAGCTCTATGGCAGTTATGCAAAACCCTGAAATATTTCCGGTGAATAAGCTATCGTTATGCAAATTTATAGAATAGAAGTTGGACAAATATGTGCGTGACACAAGGGTTTTTGAAAAATCGTTGACCCGGGGGTCGTGGATTTATCAAACTTTATCTCCTTAAATTTGTATATAGGAAGCCCATTTTAGGGTTACTAATAACATCTATCTAACAGAATAAATTTCATTTAAAAAGCTGCTTTACATGTTGGGAACTTTCCTTGTACGTATAATTTGAGTGTAAACGTTTTACCGTAATTTTGATTCTGATGATTTAATTTGTCAGTTAATGTGGCTCAGAAACTTTATTACGCAAAAATACTATCTGGGTTTTCAAACGATTTGTTGAAGCGTTTAAGTCGATATGAGTATTTTTGGGCTACATCTGTTAGCTATTTATATCACGCCGGAAAACAAGAATAAAGCGTGAATCATTACATTCTTAGTGGAGGTTTTATAAAAAATATATTCTTTTGCATTAAAATATAAGTGAATCAATGTGCTAACATAATTTTAAGTTGAATAAAAAAATCTGTATACTTAAACTTAAATTTAAATTAAACAAATCTTAAAATTAAGCATAAAAATTTGCTTAATTTAAGGTTATCAAAGTTTTGATGTTCACATTTTATTTAAATATCCACAGTAATAGTTTATTTTTAACATTTAAGATTTTAGATTATTTTTATCATAAGCATTGTTTGATATTATTCTCGATGTTTTACACTCATTAAGATTTGTGATTTCTACTCAATCATTATCACGCTGCTCTCATAGTACACGAATCCATTTTAATTGGAATTTGATTTTGGCTTGTTATTTTTCTTGTTATTTATTTAAATTCTTTTATAGCGGAATTAATTTGCATGTTCATGCCAAATTTCTTAAGAAATTGCTTTCAGTTGTTTTTTAAGTTTTAATATTTCTATGTAAATGTGTTTTAATTTCTTCAAGAACTTTCACCTTTGAACATGTCATTGAAAAAATGGCATTGTGCATTTTATTTTCAAATTTGCCACATCATAAAATTTCAAAGTTTGTTAATGATCTATTGGAAGAAGGATCAGACTATTTTCCCGCCGTCGCCATTCTAAATGGTGCCACAAAAAATGAAATAGTTTGAAATGTTTTTTTTTCAAAATGAAGAATAGAAAGAACTGATTTTATCTGTCTACTTTTTTTTCAAATGTGATCTTAAAAGGTCGTGGCATTTAAAAAGTGACTTATAGTTTTGTGTTTTTTATGACATGTTGTGTTTAAGACGTGTTGCCTAAAAAATAAATAATTTTTTGTTTGGTATACGGTAGTCTGAGACATTGAGAATTCCAGACCCTCAATAAATTTTCGAAAATGTCCAGAATTTGCTTCTTGAATTATCATATGAATCAGTTGCAATTTTTTCAACAAAATATTCTTTTCATTTCATGGGAAAAGGAATGAAAAGCACGTAATTTTGGAGACGTCTTTTAATTTAAATGATTTTTGGTTGTTAGTTTATATTCAATTTACCTCAATATAAATAAGGCAACATTCGTAAGCGAAACCATAACCATTTTATTTAATCAAAGATTTTTTATGGTACGTTTTTGATTAAATCGAGAAAAGGAAAAGCTATTTCCATGAAGACAGATTGACGGCTACTTTCCTATTTTTTGCTGCAGCCACAAAAAAACTTTTTTGCATATATATGACTTAATCCATGCTAAAGTCTTCTTTCTTTTCTTAATTACTATTTAAAGTGAGCATCAATATTAAATCTTTCCCTCTTATTCTTTTTTTTCCATTTTTTGAAGCCCTTCTTTTTTTTAAAGACTTACACTACTACTAATACACTGCTACGAATACGTCATCCGCCCTCAAGGCGTCTCTTAGTTCTTTTTTTGCCGTCAAGAATGGATATAATTGAAGGACTTCAGCAAAAAAAGTGCAACTTTTTCATCTTTTTTTTTGCCTTTATTCGATGAAATTTAAAGCAGTAGTAATTTATACTGACTGAATCGGGGAGACAAAACCAATTATAATTTAAATGATTTATTTCATTTTTTTTATAACAGAAACTGTGCAGTTTTTTTTGCAAAAAAACTAAAGTTTATTTTATAATAAATGTCGTAATTTTTGACAAAGAAAAAAGCTATTTGTAAAATGCAATTTTAAAATAAAAGCCCAAAACTCATTTAAAAAGGTACAGGTGCCAAGGTACAGACATCTACTACCTTTATGTTATACATATCGTATCAATCTCTTACAGAGCTTATTTATTATGTAATATTAATATAATAATTTTTGGTTTCTTTTTACTCATTTTTTCTCACAATTATATTAAATTTTTTTTCAAATTTGTTTAAAATAAATTAATTTTTGCCCGTAAAACCCTATGATCAACTTTCGACTTTTTTTCTAAAAAAAAGACTTAAATGTTTGTGGTTTTAAGTCTTTTTTTTTAAATTTTCTTATGTCAATGGCATTTGCATTTGCGCGGTCATCCTTTTTCATTTTATATATTTAAAGATTGGTTTCTATTCATTCTGCCTTTTAACCAATGCTAAAAAAGTAAAATAAATTCTGGACTAATATTGCGCTTTTATTTTGTGCTTCCATCTATCTACTTTTACGTCCATTACAGTGGATTAATTTAGAGAGAAGACATTTGACATTTTACATTTTTTCTGCCTCGTTGATATAAATGTGTTTCATACTTTTTTCAATTTTCAGAAATCAAAGGAGGAATTCTTTAATTAACTCTCTCAACACATTTCAAGCATCTTTTTTCTGCAACAACATTTCCAAAAAAAGTAAGTAAAAGTTTCTTTTATTATATCGCAACCTTTTTACCTGATAAATCTTTGGCTTCTGTTACTCTAATTTGTAACTTTAATTAGGGAAAAAACGTACCTTTTTCAACCTACGCAAACTTTCTTTATGAATTGTTTGTTTTGTGCCAAAAAATTAAAAGTGTACAATTTTTGTGAATTGTAGCATAAACAAAAAATATTGCTTTAATTAGCGCAAAAATTTCCGACTAATTGAGCGATAGGTAAAAAATGTCAAAAAAGTGAGTAATTCTTGCTTCAACAACGAATTCGCATCATCACCGTCATCGATGAATGGTGTTAAGATACATGCAAAAAAAAAACGTTTTGAAATTGAAAATAAAAGAAAAATTAAAACACCAAAAAACTTGGAAAGTAACATCATTGTTTCATTTTTAAAAAAAAAAATACATTTTAAAACTATTTTTGATTGCTGTTTCTTGAAAGTTTTTCTATTTGGTTTGCAATGCTTTTTTGCTGCAAAAGTTTTATCCCTTTTTTCTCCAATTTTTTTACGTTTTTTGTCTGAATACTAGGAAGTGAAATGCGCGGAAAATGTTTGGAAAGAAAAAAATTAAATTTGCAAAAAATAACTCAAATAGCAATTAAGAATAATAAAAAAAAGAAAGGCATTTTTGATGGCAGAAAAATTTGATACTAAATACTTTTTAAATATATGAGCTTATTATTTTTAATCTGTTATTCCTCTTAATTTTTGTTTTATAAAAAGTTTTAATCACATCAATTATTTTTGTATAAAAATATTTGAAAGATGGCATTAATTTGCCACGACGACAAAAAAGTGACATTTTGTCTTTGACATTTTTACACTTTTATCTTTGATTTTGTGTTGTAAAAAAGCTTATTGTTTTTTAAATCCGATTCAAAAATGTATCACTAAGAACATCATTTTTTTCATTAGTTTAATAGAAAAATACAAAATTTTGAAACATTTTATGTGCAAAATTTTTTCAATTTTAAAACAAAATATTTTTGGCTTGAAAAATGTGTTTTGTTTTAATTTTTTATTTAAAAAATGCTTTAATAATATTTTCAATTTAATTCGGTACTGTAATTTCGAACAAAGAGTCATACTTTAAATATTAGAAAATCACCCTTGAAAAAAGTGTTATCGTATCAAAGGATCGCTTTCAATACTTTCTAAAATTAAACATTGTCTCTTTTTTCATAGACCACATAGATCACGTTTAAAAAAAGCATTTTTTAAAAAAGCGAATAGTTTATTGACCTTCTAAACTGCTCGATATTTTTATATTTGCAACTTCTTAAGCTTTTACTTTATCTCTTATCTCCCTTCCTGATATTTCTTTCTTTTTCTTTCATCGTTCATCATCTCTCTTTTAAAACAGTTGGCCATGAGATTTTTAAGAGTTGATTGATCGCGCTTTTAACTTTTTTTTCTTTTACTTTCTTTAATTTTTGTGAGTGAAATCACGTGCGGCAATATGGCATTTTCTTTAAATTATCATTTATACCCCCTTTCTAACTTACAACCATTATCTGACTTTTTTTGTTCATTAAATTTTTTACGGACTCTTATCATTGTTAAGCAAGATGCGAATGTACTTTTTATGTGAGCTAAAAGTTCAACTTTTATTTCTAAAATTTAAGTGAAAAAGAAAAAAAAATGATGAAAGGAATTATGAAAAAAAAACATTTCCATTTTTTCCTGTTTGAATCTGGTCAAAGTTGAAATTATTTAATGCGCAAAAAAAGGAGTTGATGAAGTGTCATGAACATTTGGATGATGGATGATAGAAAAATTTTTTTTGCATAAAAAAGCATACTTTTTTCCAAAAAAAAACTTTTTTGTCTGCTAAAAACAAAAACTTTTCAATACTTGATTTCCTCTAAAATCAATTAAAAGTAATATTCATCACCTTTTTTTTATGAGAATTTCAGATATATTTTTTTATTTCAATAAAAGGAAATTGAGGGAAAAAACAAAAGACCATTTTTTTCCTGTTTTATTTATAGAGAAAAAAAGAGTGCTTCCTTTTTTATTTAAAATAATCCAAAAAAAATCTATTTGAACAGCTAATAGATAGTCTGAGCTTTTTTAACTCTCTTTCTCTTATCCTTTTCCATTATTTCACCATTTGTCTGCATTTTTTGCATTAATAATGAATTATATTTTTTTGTCTTGTTTCTAAATTAATTTTAATCCATTGTTACTCGGTTTTTCCCCCTACAGTTTTATTTCCAAAATCATCTGACATTGCCATGGTTTCTCTCTTCACTCTCTTTTTTGCATGAGTCAAACCAAGAACCAATTTATTTTAAAAAAGATCAAAGATGTATACTTTCTCGTCTTTTTTCTCTCTTAAAAACTTTGCTTAATCCATTCTCATTAGCAAAAGAAATGCATTCTCAACAGCCGCGTCTTTAATCACTTTTTTACTTTCGTTTTCTTCTTCTTCTCTTTTTTTCTTGTCCAAAAGGCTGCAATATATAACTTTTGACGTGAAATAAAACCTTGAAACCTTATTTTTTTGAATGTCAGGGTTGGGAAAAAAATGTTTGGTACAAATTTAATTTTATTCATATGCAAAAAAGGTAAAAAAATATACATACATCAAAAAGCTTCATAAATATTCTTTCTTTGTTCTTAGAAAAGTAACCTAACATTTTTTGGCTTTTTTAAACATTTTTTTTCTCATGTTTGCTTTTGTTTAAAAAAAAATTATTTTAAAAAAATTCGACATTTTTTAAAAATACGGTGTCAGACATCCGGAAATCTAAAAATAGCATCAAATTTTGTGTTCAATTTGTTACAGTAATAAATAGCATAGACACTTTTTACGAATCATCAAAAAGTGCTTTAATGGACGCCGTCGTGAATATTTTGTCTGTGCAATGTCAGGATAATAGCTCCTTTATTGCTTCTTCTTTTTTTACATTTTTTCCCGGTTGCGTTCTAAACGCACGTGGTTGTTCAAAAAAAAATTGGGACGAAGCCCGCGTTTTTTTTGCTGCCAGCTGGCGACATTCCTGTTTTGTGCTTTCTGGCATTTTTTGGTTTTTTTCCTTTCTTTCTCTATATATTTCTGATATCATCATTTTTTGCCAAATGGCAACATTTTTCTTTGTCTTATATTATTTTTTGCTTCATTCAAAAGAAAAAGCATCCCACAACTGTTTTTTTTGTAAAGCAAACTTTCCAAACTTTTTTATTACAATTTTTTAAAAAAATAATTTGAAAAATATGCTTCAAACATTAAAGCATCTGGTGACCTGATCTGCACTGGAGCATAGATGTGCCATGTGTGTCCGTTGACCTTTGAGCTCATGCCAAAAACGAAAAAGCTTCTGTTGGCGGGACGTTTTTTTACTCTCACTTTTTTTCCTCTTCTTGGTCTTCTTGCTGGTTGCGCCGCCGCTGACATAACTATCATTGATAGAAGCCCCTTCTTTTTTTGACTGACTACTTTTTAATTCCATTTTTTAATATACTGTAGCAAGTCTTTTAGGATGAAAGGGAGAAAAAGAGAGATGAAATTGAAAGACAGGAACGATGTAACAGATGTCTTTATTTAATCACGGAACTTTTTTTTTGCTTTCTAAGCAGTATTTTTTTTCGATTAATTTTTTTGTAGATTTTTGTTCTTTTATTTCAAAGCTTTTGTCGTCACGTGAGGGTAAATATACTGGCAAGTTGCCAACTATTAAAAATATGAGCAAGTTCTTTTATGTCTGCCGTCTATTAAAGTTTTTCTGCTCTTTTCTAAAAAAACACTTTTCACTTTTATCTTATGGCTACTCTTTTTTAATGATCCTCTTAAAATTACAATCTTGCCCTTTGCCGGCTAAATGCGAACAAAAAAGAATATGTATAAAAGTTTGTGTGCGCGTTTTCGAAGCCAATTGATCGGTGATGCTCTATCCTGGAATATGCACTCACTGAGAGAAGAAGAAAAAAGAGGGAAGAAAAGGCTCATCTAACGTTCTTCTTTTAACAAAAAGAATACGGTCAGGCTTTTTAGTTTAAATTTTTTTTGAAATTTTGTTAATTGCGTGTGTATCAATTCTTTTCATTTCACTTTTTTTGCAATTTTTAACATTTTTTTTCAATGACTGAGGACAACAAAAAACTCAAAGTGTGCTGTTCACAATGTCATTATGTTCTTTTATGTCTCTTTGTCAAAAAAATCGACCAAAGATTGGGCCTCCCTTTTTATTTTAAGCCTTTTTTCATTTTTTGGATCGTAAAAGATTTGACATTTTTTTTGCGCGGTCGTCTTGTAAATTGTCTTTGTCCAAAAAATTCAACTTCCTGAAAAAAAAGTGAACGCTCAAATATACATTTTTTGGGGTTTTTTCTCTTTTTTTATTACAAAAATGTTCAATCTTTATTGGTTGCCATTTGCCGTCGTACGGTATCTATTTCAAATGCTACAAATTTTGAGGGATTTCTAAGGCACGTTTAAAAAAGCATTAAGAAGTTCTTTTTTTCTTATCATTTTGATGGTTGATCAATTAATTTCACATTTATCGTTGACAAAGTCATATAAAAACTTTGGTTCATCCATACTTTTTTCTTTTTTTTCTCTTTTCATTTTGCTTTAACTTATAAGGTTTTTTTTGAAACTGAAAAAGATAGAAAATGTGTCGTTTAAAAGTCTATCTTCTTTTTTGTTTAACTCTTATTAGAAAATTTATTTAAAATTTGTAGCTGTAAAAGTAGTAATAACTTTTATGTGGCTAGTGACCAAAAAAAGAAATTCCTACTTGTGCCGGCCTGGCAGTGTATTACACGCATTTTTTCACGCTGTCTTTCTCTCTTTTTTCTGTGTCTCATTTTGCATTTGTATTAGTACGTGTAGTCACGCTGGTTGAAGAGGTTGTTGCAATATTTGCAACTTTCATTGTATTCAACTGATGTTCGACCATTTTGGATGCCTATGGTGTTCTTTGAAACACCCCGAGACTAGCTGTCCGTCTCCTTCCGCTTTATATTGAATACGACAATAGAACAAGAGAGAGAAAGAAGAAAAAAAAGTAAAAAATGAGACAGAAAAGAAGAATAAAGAGTTGGCGACAAATAAAAAAAAGTTTTGATGAATTTTAACGCTGGGTGAAATGTGAACGATTTGTAAGATAGTACTACTAGGACACGCAGGAAAAAAAAGGGGGAGGTAAAGTTGACAAAGAAAAGAAGAAGAAAAAAATCAATGCACATCAAGAAGTAGTATTCTTTTAAGCACTGATTTCAATTAAATTAAACGAAACAGGGAAAATGAATGAATGAAATGGAGTCAAAGAAATCAAAACGTTTCATTTTTTTGCGTTTCTTCAACTTTCTCCTAATATTTTAATGACGTTAAATTTTCATGATTTAGAAAGTTATAGGGCCCCGTTTTTTCCCCCAAAACAAAAAAAGAATGTCACTCATGATCAATGAAACTGAAAAAATGATCAAAATTAAAAGAAGACAAAGAATTTCATTGATAGAAAAAAAAATAAATATGCGAGGGGGGAGCCATTTTTGCACTCTATGCCTGTGGCGCTTAAAAAACTAAAACGCACTTTTCTGCTGTACTTTTTGGCCATGGTTTCAACAACAAAAAAAGAAGAAAAATGTTGAGGAAAAAAGAACGAGACAGGAAGAATTTAAGTTGACGTTAAGGGGCCATGTCGTCGATGAATTGATTTTTTTCCTTCGTTTTTTTGTTGAAAATTCTTTCAAAGCCTTAAGTTAAGAAGTTTAAACGTGACGTTTTTTCCCTCATTTTTTGGAAAGAAAAAAATTTTTTCAACGAATTTTATTATCTGTAAAGTTCGCTTTTTCCTTCTTTCTTGCGTTGATATCTTTCTTTTTCATTTCATTTTATTCAGACGTTTTTTTTTGCATTCAATCTACAAAATCTTGCGGGCTGGGTTACGCGGGTAAAAGAGGGTATTTGCCTTATCAGACATTTTTTTTCTTCATTAATTCCGTTTTATTCTTTTCAATTTTTTTTTCAAGAAAGCGTCTGCACATCTTCCTTAATTCTTTTGACCTATAAATTTAATGTAGTTTAATATTTTATTGAATAACTTTTTTTTCTTTCCCCTTTTTTTTAAAAATGACTATATTTAATCCCTTCCCTTTAATTTTAAGACAATCTACATTTATTACGAGTTACGTCCATCTTTTCATATTCTTTTTTTAAATTTATGTATATTTTCTTTTTGCCAGAAGAGTATTAGTTCTTTCTTTTTTTCAGATTAAAATCTTCTATTGGCTTTGTAACTCAATACACACGTTTTACGTGCATTAGCGCGAAATAACGCAGTGTTGAAGTCGTCGTTCAAAATTTATATAAATTCTAAAAAAACTTATTAACTTCCTAATCATGGAAATTTAAGTTTTTTTTAAACCGTAATCAATTCCCTTTATTCTTCTTATATTTTTCCCGGTGAACTTTTATTTCTTACTTCAAACAACACTCTTCTCAAAGAAAAGAATTCATTTTTTATATTTCTCAAAAGTGAAAAGGTTACGTGCTGAACACGTGCTGCAGAAAAAAAAAGAAAGATTTAAAAATCTTAAGAAAGTTCTTATTTAATAAAATTATTCTTTTTTTGATATGCCGTAAGGCTTTTCTATAACATAGGTGAGTAAAAAGTGAAGAAGCCAAATAAATTAAATGCATATATTTTAATCCGGCCTTTTTTGAGAGCAAAAAATGGCTTCTGTAATTTCTTTTTTCTATCAAAAAAGAGAGAAAGAAAAAAAGAATTATTACTTTAATTAATTTTTTCGTTTTTTTTGCAGATTACAAACGTACATGTGAGAAGTTAGCCAATTCTATTCATTGTATTATTTAAAATCTCAACAGAATTCTATTATATTTTTCTATTAAAGAAAGGAAGGAAGAAAGAAAGTTATTTGAATAATTTTTTCCATTACATTATGGATGAAAAATGTTTTATTGAAATGAATGCCGTTTCTCAACCACAAAATGTAAGAATTGAGCAACATTCTTCAACAATCGGGTTAGAAGCCACATCCTCTTCTGCTCCGACAACTTCATCTGTTCATTCTCAACCGCCCGCGGCTTCCCTTACTCAAACCGATAAAGCACATCATGGGTCAACAAGTACAACTTTGTAAGTGAAATAAAAATTAACCTTTTTATTATTTTTTTTAAATGCCAAAGACGGCCTAATATTTTTTCATGCGCAAAGAAAAACATTTTTAAATTTACTTGTGTTAATTTGTAACTTCTTCTTAAATGTTAAAACAAGTAATATTTGGGTCCTTGGGGAATGAGATAGAAAAAAAAGTAATTCTTTGTTGAAGTATTTAAAGGTGCTTACATCTTTTTTTAAGGCTAAAAAGGCATCATTGAAGTTCATTTAGGTGTATAAATTAGATTTTTGTTAAAGTTGTCCTTTTTTGGATTTATTTTCCTTTTTTTGCCTTATTAGTGACCGGATTTTGTTCTTTTTTATTTCCGTGAGAAAAAATTTTTTCTTGTTAAATATTTTGTGTTTTTAAAAAAAATAATTTTGAATTCAATAAATTTTCTTTCAAGGGTTTATTCTTAGAAAAAAAAGTGAAAACGATTGAAATTTTCACCGGAAATATAATCCATAGATATCTGTTTCCCTTCACAATTTTTTGCTGCTTTTTTATTTCCCCCCAAACATTTCTCTTTCTATTTTTTGCAACAAAATGCAAAAGTTCTTTTTTTATAGCTCAACGGTTTCAACTTTAAGCAGTTCAACTTCAACCTCTGAACAAGGTGGAGATAGCTCTGCATCTTCTGGAGTTGCAACAATGTCCTCAAATGATCATATTCCATGCTCAAATGTAAATGGCGCAAATTTGCTAACCTCTGGTTCCCCTTCCTCTTCTTCAAATCCTTCGCCGACTTTAGTTCCATTACATTTGGATACATTTACGAAAAAGAATTCTGGTTTTGGAATTGGTTTTTTTACCAATAGAAGTATAAGTCAAAATGAAAAAAGTGGTGAATGCAATAAAGCATTAGAACCTCCAGGGATTAGTCAAAGATGTAGTAGCCGAGCATCGTCTGGAAAAAATTCTCCATTACCCCTATTAACGTCACCACAGCCCGCTTCAGTATTTAGTGCTGAAAGTGCTAAAGAAATGATATGTGTTCCATTAAGAACAATGGTGAGCCAAAATCGTCGAAGATTTCAAAGTGATGGCTTTAATCTTGATCTCACGTGTAAGTGGTTTTACCGTAATCCTTTCCTAAAAAACAAATGGAATAAAATAATTAATCCATTTAAGATATTACTGATCGTATTATTGCAATGGGATATCCTGCTGATACTGCCGAATCTCTTTACCGTAACAATATGAAACATATTGTAAAATTTCTTGAAAAATTTCATCCTGATAAATATAAGGTTTTTAATCTGTAAGCACAATCTTTCTCCTTTCTTTTTTGAAAAAAAAGGAAAACTATTTTTAATATATTTATTATTTTTACAGTCGTGGACAGTATGCTTATGATGAAAAGAATTTTCATTATCGTGTTGTTTCATATGAAATGAAAGATCATCATCCGCCTCGTCTTGAATTAATGGCGCCATTTTGTCGTGAAGTTCATGATCATCTTGAAAAAGATCCAACAAATGTTGTTGCAGTACATTGTAAAGCAGGAAAAGGACGAACTGGTGTTATGATTTGTGCATATCTGTATTACATAAAATTCTTTGAAAATCCTCGACAAATTATGGATTATTACAGTATTGTTCGGACACATAATAATAAAGGTGTAACAATTCCATCCCAGCGAAGATATGTATATTATTTTGCACATCTCCGTGATAAACAACTTAATTATCTTCCATTAAAAATTGAATTGGTTGGAATTTATATTGAACGACCACCAAAAACTCGTGCACTTTTGGGTAAAGGATCAATCAATTTACGAGTTGCAAATGGTGATATCGATGTTTTTCATGGTGCTGAACTTTCGCTGTCATCTGATGAATATGAAAAGGAAGATGAAATGTGGCAAAAATATCCAAATATGATTGGGGAAGATAGTTATGATCCATATGATCCGCAACCTGGAAAAAATTGCATTTCTCGGTAATTATATTTTTAATAAACAAATTTTTATTAAACAAAGTTTTTTTTCTTCAGTCGATGCTATGGCTGGACAGTACCTTCAAATGCTCGAGTGTTTCTTGAAGGTGATATTCGAGTTGATGTTGTTAAATCCCCTCCATTATCTTTTCTTGTAAGCTTTGTTTTATCAATTAAAAAAAGTTTAAAATCGAAAGTTTAGCCTCGAAAACCTGACAAGATTGGACATATTTGGTTTAATACAATGTTTACATGTCCATCATTTTGTGGTGGGGCCTATGTTCATGGTGATGAAGCATTCCCATATCCAGATGATGGAGCAACAATTGTTTCAAAAGTTACAAAACAAAAATCTTCGACAACGGAAAATCCGATTGACAATCTTCCAAAATCAAGTTCAGTTTCCGAACATCGAGTTCATTCAACCGCATCTTTCTCTGCTTCAGTTCCAAATTCCCCTCCATGTCATAAAATAAACTTTTCACTTGGAATGCCAAATCGAGCCAGTGCACCTGATAGTGAACCAATTGATTCACCTCCAGCAGTTGTACCTTCATCAACTCGAAGCAGTTCAAGAACACCTTCAATTGGACAACACAAATCTTCATCAAGTGGATTAAAATTGAATGGAGTTGCAAAGAAATTAGCTGAAGCTTTGGAACCTAAAAAAGCAATTCGACATTCTGATCGATCTTCTGCTGCACAAGACATGAAATGTGAACGTTGGTCTTCACAAGATGGCGGAATTGCTCTTAAACGGAATGATATTATGGATGCAACAAAACCTTCTCGGGCCAGTCTCGATTGTGTTACGGATTATGACAACAATGAAAGTGAAGCAATAATTGTTCGAAAACCTCCTGGCTTAGATGATCATTGTCCAGAAGAATCTCTTCAACATATTTATCCAAATGGAAATGCACCCCGTCATAATATTGAAGAAATGCTTCGAGTTGCATATCGAAAAAATTTAATTAAAGATGGATATAATGCCAGAAGATTATCAGTTCCAAAAGAGGGCAATTTAATGCCAAAAGCAGAAAATACATCAAGTCGTCCGCTAGTTGGAGGACCATTTTGTCTTATGCGAAAACCTGATGAACATGTTTCAACTTATCCTGTAATGGAAATTGATCGAGCTTACAAAAATAAGGAAATTGATTGTGGCTTTAAAATTCATATTGTTACTCGATGCTTGAATGCAAATACACCATCGGATATTAAACTTGCAGAAAATTTTATAAATGTTACTCGAAAGAAACAAGATGAAAAAGATGCAAAAAAGCATGAAACAATGAAAGGCAAAAAATATGCAGAAGAAGCCCGACGCTTTAAAGGAACAGGTACTGTAAGCAGTGAATCAGATCAAAATGATGAAAGTTCATCCGTTGAAAATGCAGATATTAAAAATGATCCACATTTAAAAAAATTTTTCTTCCGTCAAAGAGTAACTTCTGCTTCAAAACATCCAAATTATCGTTATAAGTAAGTTCATTCATATTGGAATCCATATCACCACATAATCATTTCTCTTTTTAGTTGTTCCTTGTACAAAACTGAAACAGTTAGTGGAACCAGGGTGGCAGTAAAACCAGATCGTCCAACAATTGAAGAGAACTTAAATGAATTAAGGAATGAATCATTTGGATCAAATTTGGATACAGAAAATTCTTCCCCACAAAGTGATACAACAATTATTCCAACTGTTCATGGACGAAGTGCAACCATTTCAACAACCGGTGAAGAAGCTTCAAAGCAATTGGAAGTTGCTCCTGCAAAACCAACTTTAAGGACTCGAAGTGCAAGAAGTGCTACCGTTGATAAGGTATTTTACATTAAAATACGGTATAAAACAGAATAAAATTGAAAATATTTTTAGAATCTTAAAAAGCAATCAATGGCTAGTACAACAAGTGATGATGTTCATCCATCTGATTGTAGTTGGACAAGTAGCTCTACAAGCTCATCATGTCGAGTAAGTCAATTTATGCAAATTATTTTCAACAACAATAATGAATTTTTACTTTTTAGAGCTTAGATGAAGCTGAAGACAATGATGCAAATTCATCAAATTCTGATAGTGCAACAATTCGACGACCTGCTGAAAGCTTTAGTGATGATAAACGCCAAATATAATAATTAATATAATAATATATCTTTATCATCTATTAGTTTACATATATTTATGATCTTATCATTGTCATTGCTACGGTTTATCATTTGTAACAACCCGAGTAATAACGGTTATTTTCTTCTTCTTCTTATTTTTCCAATTTACTATTGAAAATGCTCCCTTTTTCTTTTACGTGTAATTTTTCTTATTATTTTTGTCGTTGTTGATATTTTTTCAAAACGCGTATCCCAGTTTAAAAATATTTTTTATATTTTTTTTCGCTCAAACACTGTTTTTTTCATTGATAGAATTTTCTTTTTAAAAAACACATCATTTCATTTTTCTTTTATTTCTATGTTTTTCCTTTGATAATTTATCTCTCATCGATTCCAAAACTGGTCTCAAGCAATGTAGTGTATGCGATTAGGTAGCTAAAAAAACCAAGGATTCTAAAAAAAATCACCTTTTTAAAAAAATATTTGTTTATTTTTAAACGAGTGCAAAAGTCATTGCTTACAGGGCTATTTTTCTTCTTTTTTATTAAAATAATACTCTATTGATCTTTATCCATTAATCCTGCCCCAGTGTTTTATTTCTTTTTTTTTGCTTTCTTTTTTCTTTTTTTACTTTGTCTCTAAAACAACACAAAAAGGAACATTTCATAGCGTTTTTTTTAAATATTTGAATTGTTTAAGCTAATTTGCCAAAAAGCTAGTTAATATTGTTAAAAAATATTTTTATAGTTTTAGAAAATGTTTTAGTTTTATATTACGTGGTAATCTTTTCTTCTTTTTTTCCTTTATTCTTTTTACTAGCAACAAATATTATATTGTAAAACAACGGTGATTTTTGAGCAAATTTTGCATTGTCATCTTTGCTATATCTTTTATATTCGCTCCATTTTCTATCTATAGCAGTTCCATTTGTGCATTCCATCTTACCTTTTTTTAATAATAATTTTAATTGAAAAAAATATGTTACAATAAATATATTTTAAAAATTAGAAGTACTCAAAAAACAATCAAAGTGTTCAATGCAAAAGTTTTTAGACAAAGACCTCAAAAATCACATTTATAACACATATTGGAATTCAAGTCTTTGTCAAACATAAACAAAGCAATTTTTGCTTTCTTTGTTTGCTTTTTTAATTCAAACAAATAAAAAAAGAGCTAAAGTAACATTATTTCGTAAGCAGAAAATAATGGAATTGATTTGAGCTCAATTGATGCCAATAAATCAGCAATTCTAAAAAATTTAGGAACAATTGCTGTGTTTTTCGATCAGCAATTTCTTTTTTGTTCGTCCGATATTCACGTGCCAGCTGTGAATTAAATCTTTCTTTTTCTTCTTTGAAACAAGCAACTCAAATTTCTCCCTCAGTACAACTTTATTTTTGATTTAAAGCTTCAATGGTTTTTTCTGTTGTCTACGATGGAAATTCAACTAGTTGCGGCACGGATGGCCGCTGTGCAGTTGGAAGTTTATGCGTAAGGCCGGCATTGTAAGTACAGAATTGTGTGTTACTGTGTAATATATACCATAACCATTTACAGATTTCACGAGCCACATTTTTGTCTTAGTGAAGCATACCGTCTAGGATCTTTTGCAACATCACCACAAAAATTATATTGCACTGAAGTCGATGAGCCTCCACTTTCAACTGCTGTATGGATTTCTTTAGTTTGGGCAGCATTGATAGCGGGATTTATAATTGGACAATTTTTACGACTTCGATCTGATTCCCGTGAAAGTCCAAGAGAAACGCCAATGAGAACTTTGCATAGCCCTGAATATGAAAGCCCATATCGAGCTCAAGAACATTATTGGAGCCAAACAAATTCAACACGGTAATTGATGATTGATTTCACTTTTGTTTAATTGATAATTGTAAATTTAGTAAACCAAGTATTTAAAATACTTACTACACATCCCCCTTCTTTATTTTCAATATGTTTTGTGATAAAAAAAAGTTTTGTAAATAAATGTAAAAATAATATTTTGAATTTTTTTTACATAAATGTTCGGTTTAAATAAATTAAATCCAATTTTCATAAAACCCATTAAATCTTAAATAAAAAACTTTGAATTATTACAAATATTAATTTAAGCAATTGTTTGAAAAAATTTTGACCACTTTCATCTTTTCTTTTTTTGCTAAAACTTCAAAAGTGGCGCATTTTGCGCATCATTCATTTGTTGTGTCTGTTGTTCAAAACGCAATATTCAGCAAGAAAAACATTTCGCACATGTGCACACAGCTTTTTTTCAAAAGAATGGGCCAAAGATCGATTGCGCGTGGCGGCGACGGTTGCTTACGCAAGTATAGTTTATTCTATTCTTTTTCTCGGGTGTTTTCTCGCTTTCACTTTCTTCTTATTCTGAAGTTTGTCTTTTTTTCATTGATAAGTAAGATAACAGATTTTTTCAACCGTTTGTCCAAAAAAGTTGATAATTTTTCTTCAAAAAAATTGATACTAAAGCGCGTGTTCTCTAATGTGGTTGTGTCAATGCACTTAAAAGAAAAATTTGAAACGTGCGAAACTTTTATGAATTTGATTGAATTTCCAGTTTCAAAACCCATTTCTTCTCAATTTATTACTCTTTTGTTTTCCATTTCATTTTTTTTATGGCGGTTAAATTTAAGTCATAAAATTTTTAAAAAATATGAAATTATTACTTTTTTTATTTTGCCGTCAAATGTGATAATAAAAAGTGCATTTGAGGTTGTTCAGACCACCCCATATGTTTTTTACGACCCTTTGTGTAATTTGAAGAACTAAAATTTTATCTTTTTGTTTTATTGTTTGTCTACTGAATGTGATATTTAAAACTAAAAAACCATATGTATCTCATTAAATTTTTAGAACTATTTCAAACATGCAGGGTCCCAACGAAGAATTCATGAAAATTGCTGTTGAGGAAGCAATTAAAGGTGTAAATGAGGGTGATGGTGGACCATTTGGGGCAGTTGTTGTTAAAGATGGAAAGATTATTGCCAAAGGGCATAACATGGTCATTGGAAATCATGATGCAACTGCACATGCCGAAGTTACTGCAATCCGAAATGCATGCAATGCCCTTGGCACTCATGATTTATCTGGTTGTCAACTTTATACAAGTTGTTATCCATGTCCAATGTGTATGGGAGCATGCTTATGGGCACGTTTGAATGCCGTATATTTTGCTGCAACATCAACTGATGTAAGTCACACAAAGATTTTTAAACTTTAAATAAAACGAATAAATTAATTTAGGCAGCAAATGCAGATTTTGATGACAGTCATTTTCATGAATTCGTTAAAAATCCAGTCACAAATGAAGGCAGAATCTGGGAGCAACTTAAAACTGACACATACTTGGCACCCTTTGATGAATGGAAAAGAAAGGCTGACAAAGTTCCTTATTAATTATAAAATATATCTTTGTTGAGCTATTTATCACGAAAATTTCCATCTTTATATAATTTTGTTAAATTTGAATTTTAAAAACATTTGAAAAATTTAAGTGAAATACTTTGATATCTGCAGTGTGGCAAAAAAATAATAAGACAAACAAAAAAAATGATTTTGGAAAGTTGAGCAGATATGGATTTAAATTAAGTGATTTAAAGCAAAAATGAAAGTCAAGATCAATCAATATAATCGAATGATTTCTTCGATAGGTTTTCGTTTAATATCAGGAACATGAGTATTATCAGCTGGATATCCAACAGGGAGTAAAAGAACAACCTAAAATAAATCTCTTAATTTAGAAAAGCAAAATTATGAATTGCTTAATTTTTAAAACTTATAAAACAGGTTTGTTGCGTAAATATCAAAAAGGGTTTCGCATCAATCAAATTACAATAAACTTAAAGTTGTAATTTTCTTTTTAAAGGGCACTATCAATCAAATTTATCAATGATGAAAATTTCCGTTAAAAGTCAAAGTTGCAACAACAAAAAAGAACTAACTTTTTCATTTTTTGGACGTTGTAAAAGATCCCTTATTTGTGTTCCCGCGTTCAAGGGTGTTGTGCATACTGTAGTTAGACCAACATTATGAATGGCAGTTAATAACATTCCAGTTGCAATACAAGTACTAATTTCATTATAATATGTTGGTTGACGTTTTCCATCTTCAAGCATTTGATATGTCTAAAATTCAATTTTTCAATGTTTGAAGTGCAAAATAATTAATTATACATGTTTCATAACTAAAATCAAGTACGGTGCCTCTGTCAAATACGGTTTATTCCAATTTACATGTAAATGTGCGACATCCAGAACCCATTTAGCTCCCATCCTTTAAAAGAAATAATTATTATTATTGAATTTCATAAAACACACTTGCCGTCTTGAATAATTAATTTGTTCTTCGGCTTCTACGATTTCTCGTATCCTGGCTTTTAAATTATCATTTGATACGACACAAAATGTCCATGGTTGTAAATTAGCACCAGATGGTGCAGTGCCTTTAAAGAAAATTTATTTATTGCTTTCTTTTTTTTCTTTGTTGTTCAATCAAAAATGAACAACTGTTTTAAATTTGGCGCAATAAAATTATAGCAATAGAATTTTAATTTTTTTTCGAATGACCTAAAAAATTCTCACCTGCAGTTTTGATTATATTTTGAATAATTTTAATTGGAATTGTTTTACTACTAAAACAACGGACACTTCGTCGAAGTTTCATTGATTCATAAAATAGCTGGGATCGCTTCCACATAACTTCTTCAGAATATGATGGTCCTCGATACGGTATTTCTTTAACTGCATGAAATTCATCATCGTGATCATCGACAACATCAATACTATCCCCAACCTGAATTTTTTACATTTAAAAAAATAATTTTGAAAAAAATTTTTTTACCTGTTTGTCAGCGAATTCTTTCTGTTTTGCTTCTTTCTGACTAAAAGATTCATGTTGCAATTGTTTCGGCCTTGGCCGAACAATAAACATTGATCGAAATTGAAAATATACAAATATCACCACGACCACCGCTGAAAATACATTCAGATGCCAAACTTCTATTGATGCAATAAACTGTTTTACGTAACCCATCAATGTTAGTTTTTCTTCTGACACTTCTTCTTCTGTTGATATCGTTTCAAAATTATTTTCGGAATGTGACTGACTTGCGCATGAACGCGTAGCTTTCTTTGCCGCCTCTGCAAAGATGCTCATCTGGAAATTTATCAAATTTCCGATTAAAAATAGAAAACAATCAACGATGCTTGTGCGTTATATTACACATACGTCGTTTGGAAGACAAGATTAAAAGAGAGAAAAAAAGACTAACACGAAAAAACATTGGCAGATTCGTCAACAATCAATCAATAATTTGTGGAAGAAGACACGGAAACTTTTATCTCATAGAAAAACGAGTATATCCCTTGGAAATAAAGTTCTTTTTCAACGAGCACAAAAGGACAGCTGGTCTCAAGAAAATTTTAGTGCCATCTTTTTATCCCTCGATCGTGCTTTGTCGCATGAGGCAGAAAACAAAATTTAGGAGAAAAATTTTTGCTAACGAAAAAAACACAACAACGGATAAAGGCGGCGGAGGTGGAGCAGACATTTTAATATTTAAAAATGCTGTCGAAATAATAAAAAACCCTTGAAGTTTTTATAATAAAAAAGGTTGGTTGAATCAAAAACAAAAATTGCACAATTTAGGGCCAATTTTTAAAGGTGGTTATAGGATACTGTATTTTTGAAATTGTTTGACATTTATTATTTTTGTATTCTTGTAGACAGAATTTAATTATCTCATAATGCAAATTACTGTAATCTTCTACACGTTTATATCAACTCTTTATTTATAGAAAATATGAAAGAAAATAGAAACAATCAAAAAATTATAAAATCAGTAGCACTAATCAATCAAAGCTGCATGTCACAAAAATTGTCACAACCCAAAAAAGAGATTAACTTAAATTATTATAATATTTTTGCTGTGAAAGAGCCAAAGCTTGAGCAAGAGATTCACTTTCATCATCATCATCTTAAAAAATAATTTAGTTAGTAATGCAATACATGAGAAATACTGTATTTCCAAAATACTTACCAAAAGCAGTACTCGCTAAGAGTTCTTCATATAAGGAAACCTTTGCAGATGAAGTTGTAGGTGGAGGAGTATTATTTAATTCAGTATAAACAATATTTGATGCATCATGTTTTTCGGGTTTCTGGGTTTTTCCTTCAAGAGAGCGGACATAATCCATGTAAGATTCTTTGGTTATCTAAAAAATAAAAGTTACAACGAAAACGTTGAAGCAAAATAAACGATACTTGTTTAGTAAGCTCATCTTCAGTTCGTTCATAATCAGTCATTTTTAGCTTATCATTAAGCATTTGTTCTTCGATATGAGTCAATTCAGAAGCATTTACAGCATTCTTGTGTGAAATACGTTCATGCATATTTGTGTTTAAATTTGGAAAAACAACAGGATTGATTGGAGCATCTACAGGACGAAAAGGATCCGTAACACTATTATAATGAATATTACCATGATAGGATAGCATAAGAGGAGGATGTTCTCCAGCAGCATTTGCTTCAACTGTAATTGGATGAAAAGTAATAACAGGTTCTAAAAAACAAATCAATAGAATTTTACACAAAATGAAATCACAAACTCGTATCGTATTCATATATTTCAATTTGTCGACCATAAATTTCAGAAATAGCTTGGAGTTCAACATGATTTCCATGAACTTCTGCTTGACGTTTACGAACAAGATAAGCATCAAAATCTTCAGTAATAAATTGTGAAAAATGTTCACGATTGCGTGCAATATATTCAATACAATTAAGCCGAACATCCATATGCTTTTCTTCATCGTTGTAAACTTGAGCTGCAACTGCCCGAAACATACAAGCTCCATCACCTTTGACTTCATTAATTTGAAGTCCACGAACATCGTATAACCGCTGAGCAAACCGCCTTTCAAGCTAAAATTTATAATAAAATTATTCAAAAAACATTTCAAAATTATTTATTCTACCTCGTCATTAAGAAATCCGCTTCCATATTCGTCATCAGAGTTACAAGTTTCAGCTTCTTCTCCTTCTTCTTTCTCTTTAGCATTATTGTATGGAGGAGAAGATTGATGATAAGGTGGTGAAGGCTTTGAAGCGTTCAATCCACTACAACCCGGTTTCACAACACATTGTTTATTCGATCCTGCTTGCTTTTCAAATGTAACCTTCTTTGCAGTCTTTTTAATATCGGTGGGTCGAGAAGTTACAAATGGTTTTTTGGAATCAACAGGATTTGGTGAATGTGATTGACGATTTGCTACTTCATTTCCAGGGCTTTGTCCAGCATTGCTCAAAGTTCTAAAAGCTTTAATCATACAATCATTCCTTTATATTTACAATATTGTTACCTGTTCCGATCGGTTTTATCCCGATGATTGCTTTTCTTAGCTTTTGTTGGATTTAAAACAGTCATGGAGACAGCAGCGGCTAAAAAATAACAAAATTATTAATTTTTAAAACAGGTGAATGCGAGAAGAAAAAAATCAGTCAATAGTCTGATGATGAATGTTTTTTAACAAAATGTCTGTTATAAAACTAAAAGCTATGTGTTCTTCAGTTGCCTGAAATGTCGTTTCAAGAATCACAAAGCTTCAACAAAACAACATCAAATAATAAATAGTATGCTGTCCTGCAATTTATTTATCTATGACGAAAAAATACGAAAAACTATTTCATTACAAAAAAGATTTTTATTTCATTCGACAGGGTTCTGTAACAATAAAAAACGAAATTTTTCCAATTTTAGAGTTTTTATGTTCATCACAGTATGCCAAAAAAAACTTTTTTTTATATTTTCAAAAAATAAATTTGTAAAGGGGAGGAATGCTAATAAGCAATAAAAAAGGAGCTTAAAAATTAAAAAGAATCTTAACAGCAGTATTCTTTTGCATTTTAAGTAAAAGTAGTAAAAACAGTTTTTAACTGTTATCGTTTGCTAAATATCAATGTGTGACAAATAACTTTATATAATAAATACTTCCCCAAATATAATTAATTTTTAGTATAAATATATAGATTATAATTTTGTTTATGTTATTGTTATTGAGCTTACAGCACTCATGGATTCAGATGAGAGTGAATCAGGTGGGCTTGGCATCTGATAAGATTGTGCATGAACTTCATTGATTAAATTTTTTTCAAGAATTACTTTTCCTAAATTTATGATTTTTTTAAATTTCTGTTTAAACTGTTTTATAATCGAACCTTCTTTGTATTGTTGCTCTTCATCAACTGCAAATTCATACATCCAACCAAGTTTTGAATCACACGCTTTACAATTTACATCTCTGACATAATGTTTCCCGGTCATCATATTTCGTTGTTGCATTTCACCGTGTTTAATATTTGCAACTCTGTTAAAAAGATATGCGGCACCAGTTGCCCCTCGAAAATGTGGTGATACCATTTCTTTCTGATTTGTAAGATAAACTTGACATGATTTGCATTGATATACTTTTCGTCCTCCGTGATTTTCATAAAATGGTCGACCCATGCTTAAATCTTTAGAAAATACTTAATATCTGTAACTACGTAAATGATAAAGTAAGTAATAAATTTCGATTCAACGAATAACATGTTCTTTTTCAATTTTGAATTTTTAAATTTTATAGTTTTTGGAAACAAAAAAAATTATTTCATATCAAAGGCAATAAAATCTATTAGAAATCCTGAGAAATAAAAGCATTGAATGTGTATGATTGAGTTTTTGTCTAATCAAGAGCTACGATAGAATTTAAGAGAAATGTACAATTTAGCCAAAACTATTACTGTTTGGAGAAAGTGATAAACGAGAATAAGATAAAAAGAAGTTAAGATTAATCGGGAAAAAGGCAGGGTATCCATGGAATATTAAATAGTGTGTTTTGATGATTGGTGAATGAAATGAATTTAATTGAAAGACATATGTGCTCGTATTTTTATAGTATAGAATTTTGTAAGTGTGTATTATACAGTAATATCATCTTTGTCATTTTCCATTGAAGATGAGCTACTTGATGATAATCGCAATGCAGCTCCATCAGAAAAACTTTTTCTTTCTTTTATCAAAGCTTTTTCAAGGATGTAATTTCCTTCTTTGTATTCTTGATCTTTTTTGTATGCCATATCATAAAACCATCCAACCTTTTCCTACAAAGGGGCAAAGGAATGTAAGAAAAAATTTCAAAAAAAGTAATCAAACATTGCAATTTGTACAATAGACATCTCGAACCATATGCCGACCAGTCGTCATATCTCGAACATCCGGTTTATCCAAATACACATTAATAACATTTTTAAAAAGATATGCCGTACCAGTTGCACCTAAAAAATAGGTTTTTATATACTTCATCATTAGAGTAATATGCAAATACCTCTAAATGCTTTTGAAACTAAAAGTTTGATACTTGTTAAACAAGCTGAGCATCTTCTGCATTCATAAATTTCACCAGAGTCGTCAAGATAATCAAGAAATGGACGACCCATTTAAGGCAAAAAATATTATGAGCAAATGTAATGCACTAAAATTAACGATCTTGATATATCTGATGCGTAAAAGATATCCGTTTGTTTTTAAAAACGCGTATAAATAAACAATCAATTTTAGTTTTAAAATTCCGGAATCAAAAAAATCTCTCTCATTTTGCAGTTTTTCACTATAAAAAACAAATTTTTGAGAAAAAGTATTAAAAATTTAAGTAGTAATAATTTTAGTTTAGTTTTTCATTGATAAAATACAGTTGATATTTAATATTAAAAATGAAATATTTTTCACACTTTCGATCTATCTCTCTTTCTTTTTCTCTACATACATCACATGTTGTCCGTCGACGAACACGACTTCGTCCACGCCAGCAAAAGTGCTGTTGATGCTTTTTTCTTTCTTATTTCATTTTTTTCACTCCAAGCCAGTCAGCTGAGCGACGACAAAAAACCCTGACTCGTTTTTTGCATAAGAAAAGGACAAAAAAACTAGCATTTTTTTTTAAATTCAACTCAAAAATCCCATATTTTTAAATGCATTCCGATTCCATTATACGATATAGATGAATATTTGAAATCGTACCAAAAAAATCGTTAAACTTATTTCAAGATATTAATGGTGTTTTAGTTATTTCTAGTGTCATTTTTTCTTTAAAAAAATATGCTTTACCGACCTAATAAAAGAATGTTACAGTAACCCTTACAAGGCTAAGGTATCACGAATTCTCTTTTCAATACTTTAAACAAACTTTTAAAAATCGATGAAAATAATACTGTTGCAAAGGGTTTGCCCTTCGAATTTTTTTAAACTGTTGTTACAATTTGTTTTGTTTATGCGATAACATTGAGAATCGATAAACTACTCAGAAGTGTTTTTTCCTCGTGCAAAGTGTCAAAAGCTAAATGAAAAAATAAATCAAAAATTGATTATGCAGAATTAAAATTGAGATTTGAAGTAAAAAATGTATTTATTTTAAAACAGCAAACACAGATTTACACAAGTTAAAAGCAAAAAAGTTGCATAATTTAAAAGTTAGAAATAAAAAGAAATCATTGGCAGCAAAACAACTTTTCTTCGTTAAGCAAGGTAAAAAACGATGAAAAGGCAAGAAAATGTAAAACAAAAAAGTTGCCAACTTTAACTGTATAAAAGAGAAAACTTATAAAAGATAAACGAAAAACATAAAGCATATGTATAAAGAAGAAATATAAATTAATATTGTGGAGAATTTGCCATATCTTTTGTCATACGGTAAGAATGAATTTTGGTCCAATCCATTTTTGTTCGAGTAACAGGAAGAGGACGTCGTAATGCTTTAAAAGTTTGATCAGAAAAAGTGCTGAACTTTTCTTGCATGTTAACCTAAAAACAATGAAATTTATAAAAAAGAATTGAATTTATGTTCGTGGTGAATAAACAGTTTAAACTATGACCAAAATTAGTCATCACTAGTACCGAAAACAGACAAAAAATTATTATTCTTTTTTCTTTTTCCTCATTACTATAGAGAAATATTCAAATAACAAGCAATTCATGTGATCACGGATTGTCCTGATAAATAGGTAATACCAAATTCAAAACATACCAAATAAGAAGTTTCAGCTTCAGTAATATTCTTTAAAACTTCTTTTGCAGCAGCATCAATATCGCTCTAAAAAGAAATTATAGAAACAATTTCAAAGAAAAAATAAAATTACTGGGAAGGCAACATTTAAGGTTAAATGCTTTGAAGCAGACATTTGAACATTTCCATCCTCATAATAATGAGTCAATACATTAATATTTCCATCAACGGCATGAGTTGTATTCTTTGTTGAAAATACAGGTACAGTCCATTTGGAGCACCATCTACCATTATAGCAATTACGACGCTGATATTTATGTGATCCAATACAAATCACAGCAGTTCCTTGATAAATAAAGACGCATCCAACACCATTTTTCTGATAATGTTCATAAACATATGCATCCAAATGCTTTTGCAAAGCAACACGCCATTCTTCATGAGCAGGATCGACATTATGTGTGTTAGGAAAAACTTCTTGAACACTTCTTTGAACATGATCATAAGTGAAAAGTTTATTGGATTTTGGTTCAATGTAACGGTAGCGTTCATTTTCATCAGAAGTCAAATTATACTTTGTGAGAAGAGTCTGTAAAACACATATGTCATAAAAAAAACCCAAAGTAATATAAAAACAAACATTTTGAATTTCTGGATGAGTAACAGGTAAGAAGTTTTCATGGTTATAATCAACTAAAGTTGTTTCGCATTGTTCATTGAGAAGCGACATATCATTATTCATTGTTCGAAGATCATCGAAAACAGCATTGAATTCACCCGGAGGTGATTGCTTTAAGATGCTTGTATAGATATGACGCTTGGTTTCCTTGTCCAACATTTTGTGCTAAAATAAATATGATAAATAAATTTATGAGTCAATTATCAACAAGAACAGAAAAATCGAACTCGAACAGTAAGTAAAACGAAGTGACATAAAAAACCCGAGTTAAACTTATAACTCAAATTTAATTTAACAATCTGAAAAAACATAAAGCTGCTCAATAAAGATAAAAGCTAAAAAAGTAGTCATTGAGAGAAAAGCTGTGATGAACAAATAGATTTTTATTCATTCCGAGTTGTAAAAAAGCATCAAAGACACAAATTTCCCTTCGAGACATAACTGAACACTTAGCTTTGCTGTTTAAATACGCACATAAACGTTTTTTGTTTGGCTGGATGTCTCTATTTCCAGAGCTTGCAAAAGGAAATATTGTTTTAAAAATATTTTTCCAAAAAACTCATTTTTCCCATACTGTATGGGCCATACATATGTACGTATATGAATCATAACATGGTACCTTTTTAACATTATAATCATGATTTAAAAAAATCGTTTTTATCAATACATTCGGTGCTCTCTCCCTTCATTTTTAAAATTAATTTTAATCCAAAATAATTTTTCCATCAAATTCATGGAAACTTTGAAAATATTTATCATTTTTTTTGGGTAATTAATTAAAAAAAAATACTACGGTAATTTTTTGCATAATTACCCAAACAACAACAGATAAACGAAAGAAAATAAGTTGCATAAATAAAACTCTTTTTTTAATGTTCCTAATTCGGCATCTTTTAATTTAAAATTTTGGTGTTATTTGATTCCAATCAAGGTTATTACAGTATGAAGTGTAGAAACTCTTGTTTAATACTCTTACTTTTTTGATACAAAATTACTTGAAAAAACGAATTTCCAACCCGAAAAAAGCATAGAGTATTAAAAAACAATTTATTTAATTTCTGAATTTGGTTAAAAATTTTAGAGAAAAATTTAGTATTTTTTATTATTGCAAAGTAATTGCAATAGTTTGTAATGAGAGATCACATATTGCCAATCGTGCTAATAGAGTACAACGAAAAACTTCAAGGATTCATACTACATTTTTAATCGATGATTTTACAAAAATCTTTTTCAAAAAAAGAAGAAGCATCTCATAATGATTAAAGATTAAAATCAAGTCAAAAAAAGAAACAAATGAATCAGCAGATGCAAGCGTTTACGCAATAAAATTTCAATGTGGTCAATCTTTTTTTACTTTCCCTTTTTTTCTTTCGTGTTTTTTCTTCCTTTTTTATTGCCGGTCACAGGTCAGCGTTAAAAAAATGCGTTTTTGTGAATAATCCAGACATTTATTTCGTGGACACTGGTTTCTGATAAATCATTCTTTTGCTTTGTTGATAATAAAAATTTTAACGTGTACCTAATTTGATTTATTTTTTTGTTAGGCTTTTAGGGTTGATAAAAATGACATCTTATGGCGCTATACAGGAGCCACCGCAAGATCAAAATAATCAAGATGACGATTTTCCAGTTGCAAGAAGGTTTGATTTATAAGTTTAAAGTTTTTTAAATATGTATTTTCTTTAGTGTTGATCATTTATTAGTTACAACCCAACAACGCAGAACTCCATCGTTTTTATTACCAGATCAACCTCGTCGAAGACCATATGTTTTTGATCGACATGCTTCACAAGTATCTTTACATTCTTCAAATCAAGATTCTGCTTCCATCGCTGATTTTCATCGGGATCATAATATGGCAATTCGGTATAGATTGTTCAATCGACTTGATCCTGGCGGAACTACATTGGCAATATTTATATATTTTTTAAATTGTGTTTCTAAAATTCGTATTTATTTAGATGATGCCAGATCATGTCATTCCACCAATGCTTTTTTCAATATTACCTTTTGATGATTTTAAAGATCAAGAAGGAAAACAAGGAAGTATTGTTACAATGTAAGAACGATATAATTTTTTATTAATCTTAAAATCGAATTATTTTTTAGATTCTCAATTTGGTAAACATTGAATTCATGTTTTTTCCTTGACTATATTCATATTATAGGAATACCATGATGGGAACTAGTCTTTTAGCAATGCCTTGGGCACTTTATCAAGCAGGTCTTGGTCTTGGTATTTTGCTTATGCTGTTAATGGCATTGATTGCTTTTTATACTGCTTATCGTGTTGTTGAAAGTCCACAAGGATTAAGTTTGTGTCATACTTTGTTTTATCTTTTTTAAATGTAATAATTTAGCATTGGATGTAAACAGTGCTACAGCAGATTTCTCTGATGTGTGCCGATATTTTTGGGGAAAACCTGGCGAATATGTTGCAATATTCTTTTCGGTGATTGTTTTGATTGGTGGTGTAATTGTTTATTGGGTTTTAATGTCAAATTTTTTGTTTTATACTGGAAATATTGTTTACGGTATGTTATTAATAGCATTAATATAGATATTATTGATATTACTTTTTTCAGAATCATTACAACCAAATAGTACAACTTTGCCGATTATGGCAAATAAAACTTTCACATGCGATGTTTATTGCCCAACAACATTAGAATCACAATCCTTCGGGTATTTAGATGGTCAATGGTATGATGAAGCTGCAGATTTATTACAAGATAAAATTGATGAAAAAAATAGCTCATGGTTTAGTTATGATAATTTATGGAAATTAAGAGTATGATTTTTAACATAAATCATGACCAGCCATTTTTTAATCTTTCAGGGTACTGTACCAGTTTATCTTGCTGTTTTAACTTTTCCTCTTATGAATTTCAAATCTCCAACTTTCTTCACAAAATTTAATGTTCTTGGTATGTTTATTTTAATTTAAAAAAATCTTTCTAACTTTTGGTATTTAGGTACGGTATCTGTAATATACCTTCTTGTATTTACATTTTCAAAAGCCTTAGAATGCGGATTTAACTTGAATTTTTCTGATATTCATTCCCCAAATTATGCTGCATGTATGTTGTTTTGATAAAATATTTTAATTAGTTTATATTTTTTAATTTTTAGTGTATAATCTTAAATTCCCTGCTCTTACTGGTACCCTTGCTCTATCATACTTTATTCATAATGCAATTCTTACAATTTTACGAAATCAAAAATATCCAGAAAACAATGTATTTGCTTAAAATTATGCTTCAAATGTGATATATTTTTTTATTTTTAGACTAGAGATCTTAGCATTGGATACATTCTTTCTGCAGTTTGTTATATTTTTATTGGATTCATGTTTTATGCTGCTTTTCCTACATATCGTTCTTGCATTGCTGATAATTTCCTAAATAATTTTGGATCAGGAGATGTAATGAGTGCTGCTGCAAGAGTATTTTTGCTGTTTCAAATGATTACGGTACTCCCACTTTTGATGTATCTTATTCGGGCACAATTAAGTTGTTTATTTAAAGGTGATGTTTATCCAGGGTAATAAAATATTGTAATACTGTCTTTTTCTAATTACGTATTTTTGTTTTAGATTGGGTTGGGTATGTGTATTAAATTTGGGTATTGTTTCAATTGCTGTTTTCTTTGCCATTGTTTACCCATATGTTGGAAGCATTTTACGGTAGGTTTCAAATTTTTTAATGCATTATTTATTCAAACTAATTTTTTTAGTTATGTCGGGTCACTTTCTGGTTTAATTTATATTTTTTCACTTCCATGTATTGTTCATCTTCGACGCTTGCAAATTCAAGGAAGACTTACAAAAGTGCAAATCGCTCTCCATGGTGCCATTATTTTGCTCGGATTTTTAAATATGATCTCTCAATTTGTTGTTTAGTTTATTTTTGTTAAGAAGAGATTTTTATTTTTTGAGCTTATTTCTTTATGTTTTATTTGTTTTTGTTAATTATTTCTTTATGGGTTATTGTTTTAAAGAGTTTATTACATTCCAAAATTGTGCCTAAAGATTTTATAAAATAAATTTGTTTTTTGTTTAATTGTGTATGCCTAAAGCTCATGGTAATTTGCCAACAGTTTTTTACTTTTTCAAATTTCTGAAAAGCATTTGAATAAAATGGTTTAGTTTAGCGCTGTCAATGATACGGTGTCTTCAATTATACCCAAGAAAATGTGGTGTTAGAATTTTATCTGAAAGGTTTTTATCATTAGATGGTAATTATGTTACTCGTGTTCGCCAAATGGATTATTGGCAACAAAGTGATCATGCACTTGAAATGGAGTTTGAGCGAGGGCATTTTGTTTTAATGGTGGATAAAGAACCTTTAATAGTTAAACCGCCAACTTTGAAAAATACTGCTTTATATACTCCAGAATTAGCAATTTGTAGTTTTGAAGAACTGAAGACAAAATTACAAGATTATGGTTTAGAAATTGGTATTCTCAATTCAGTTTTATTAGATGTTTTGGATCCAACGGAACATTATAATGATTATCGACCGCTCTTTGGAACAGCTGTAAGAACGATGGAACCTCCTGCTGAAAGTGGAATATCTTTGAAAAATCTTCGTCAAGAATTAGGATTGTCTTTAGGCGGACAATTTTTGAATTTGAGAATGGCAATGTTAACATTAAGAAGTGAAAAACACAGAAATCTCTTGGCTAGAGTATGATATTCATTTCAATGCTTTGTGTTTTATCTTATGTTTTAGTTTCAAGCTTTGTATCGATGGCATATGATATATCGAAGATGTCCAACCTGTGCTTCTCCTTTAAAGGCTCATGCTTCAAAAATGTCAGCAACCTGTGCAAGATGTAATAGAGTTTTTTATCCTACTGTAAGTTTTCCAATGAAATGAAAATCAAAAATGATTATTCTTAATTTTAGATTTCTCCTGTAGCAATTTGTTTAATCACTGATCCCAGCAATGAATATTGTTTATTAGTTCGTCATCGTGGTAGTGTTGGTTCTGTATTTACATGTGTAGCTGGATTTGCAATGGTATCCTTTTTTCACAGTTTTACTGTATTTAAAAAATATTGTTTCAGGCTGGTGAAACTTTACAAGAAACTGCAAAACGTGAAATCGCTGAAGAAGTTGGCATAAATGCATATGATATCCGGGCACTGAATATGAGTCAACCGTGGCCAATGCCGAATAGCTCTTTAATGACTGCATTTAGAGCAGTTGCAAATATGGAAGATAGAATTGATGTTTCTCCAGATGAATTAGAAAAAGCAGAATGGTTTCCACGTGCTCATGTTAAAAAAGCTCTTGATCGAGTATTGGCTGATCCAAATCTTAGAGGTGTTAAATTTGATAAATCTGATCCAGAAACAAGGCAAGTCTTACGCTATATTCCACCAGCAGGCGCCGTAGCTCATCACATAATCAAACAATGGGTTGAAGAAGGATGATCAAAAATAGATTTTGTTGCTTTATGTTCATTTGTTTGTTACAATTAGATTTTGTTTTAATAAATTTTTATATTAACAAAATATGTGTAAAACATAATAATTTATGCAAATAGATATCACTGTTTAAAACAATTTTAATAAGTTTTTACTAAAAATCTACAGTATGTTGTTGTAAAGGTCGCATTACAAATTGGCAAAATGTTCGATACTGCTAAACTCATTATGGATATTTCCAATGTTTAACATTTTACAATTATCACATTACCCGTGTCTTTTGTTTTTTTAATGTGCAAAAATGCTTCGCCATGGTGTATGGCAAGCGTGCAATGATTTTCGTTTACTTATGCCAGAAGCACTTGGCATTCAGCAATATCGTGGTCGTAAACGTGCTTTAAAAGCTGGTCTCTCAAGGCAGGATCGACTTGAACGTCGTCTGAAGCGTGAAGAACGTGAAGCTGCTCGAAAACAATATTCTTTTATGGAACGTATTAATATTAGAAGAATGAAAAATTTGTATGCTTTTCTTTTTGCTTTTGATGAAGGTATTTAACGTACTTCTTTTTTAGACTTTCACCTTCTCAACAGTTTCCTGGTAGGCTTGTTGAAGAAAATGAAAAAGAGTTGGAAGATGCTCCAGCTTGTAGCGTATTTCTCCGGAAATCTGTAAAAACACAATACTATTCTGTTTCAAAAGCTTTAGAAATGCATCGTGAACTCCAACAACCTGCAATGTTCAATAATCCTAATGCCCCTGTAAAGCTCAGAATGGAGCTAAATATGGAAACTGAAAAAGCGGTATTATTTTTCATGCTAAACACGTGTATATACTGTATTATTGTAGACAAAAATGGTTGCTGCTTCAAGTGAAATTGTTCCTATCCCATATCCATTCAAACATAAAGAAAAACGAACAATCCTTGCTTTTGTTGCTGATCCCGCTCTTCAAGAACTTGCTGTCGAATCTGGTGCAGAAATTGCTTTGGGTCCTGATGTCATTAAAAAAATTATTAAAGGACAATTTCGTATTGATGATTATGATTTTTGTGTCTCACACACGGATATGGGGTCTAGTATTCTTCCTCTTAGAGGTATTCTTCGATCCAGATTTCCTACACGTATTAATGGTATGCTTTTTTAACCACATAGACACTCTTCATAATATTATGTGTTATTTTAGGTGGCTTAGGAGAAGATATTCCAGCTATGATTGAAAAGTTTAAAAGCGGAGTAAAAGTTGATATCAAACCTGATCCAGTTTTTCCAAATTGGGGACTCTGTGAACCTGTTGTTGGTCGTGTATGTTTCATGTTTTTTAAACAATTGTACATTATTACTTTTAGCTTTCTATGCCAGATGAACATCTTGAAGCAAATATTCAATCCATCATTGAAGCAGTTTGTAAACATCGATCTGCTGCTCTTGGACCTTTCATTAATCGTACTCTTATGATGGTTATTCCGGGTGAAGCACATTTTGCATTAGATATTGATAAATATGTACCAGCTGCTACTGAAGAAGAAATTGAAAAATTCGAAAAGCGTAAAACTGGAAAGAAAAAGAAGAAGGAAGCAAAAGAAGCTGAAAAGGTTGATGAGCTTCTGCCGCTCATGTAAAAATTAGATTAGATAGGTTTCATTGTTTTGTTATGTTTGTTCGAATAAAATATGTATTTTCAAACTGTTTTTTTTGTAATTTATGGTAAGAGTTTACTAAGCTCTTTTATACTTAAAATGCCTTTTTTGACTTCATTAAAGGTGAAATTTAAAAAAATTGTAAAAAAACGAAGTTCGTGTGATGGTTTCGTTGTACTTTGGTAGACATCAATTTTTATCAGCTTTATTACGTGCTTTCTTACAGAAACAATGATCTATGGGCTGATTTTTTAGTGTCGTGCCTTATATTTTTCCTATTTCTCATATTTTAAACTTTTTTAGGTTTTCTTCATTTTTTGAATTACTTTGAGTTTTACATCAAACGGAGGAAAGCCTTAACAATGGGTCAAACAACATCAAAAACAGAATTCGATTGGTCATATACAGAAGAACCACATGCTACACGTCGTAAAGAAATGCTCGAAAAATATCCTCAGATTAAACAACATTTTGGAGTTGATCATTCATTTAAATATGTTGTCGTAGCAATGGTTTTATTTCAAGTTTTCATGTGCTATTTAATTAAAGATGCTGATTGGTTACTTCTTTGGATTCAAGCATACTGTGTCAGTGGAACCATCAATCATTCCTTAACTTTAGCTGTTCATGAAATTTCTCACAATATGGCATTTGGATACAAGCATTGTCTTGCGGTAATTTAATATTTTAGCAATATGGATTACTGTATTTTTTGATCTTTTCAGAATAGAATTTTTGGATTTATTGCAAATTTGCCTATGGGTGTTCCGATGTCAATTTCATTTAAAAAATATCATTTAGAACATCATCGAAATATGGGTGAAGATGTTATTGACACTGATGTTCCAACAGAATTTGAAACTCGTGTCTTTAAAAATACTCTTGGAAAATTCATTTGGGTCTTTCTTCAACCTCTATTTTATGCTTTCCGTCCGTTTGTAATTTATCAAAAATCTATTACTGATTTTGAAGTTATCAATGCCGTTTTACAATTATCTTTTGATTATGGAATTTATTATTTCTTTGGATGGAAAGCATTAGTATATCTTCTTGGTGGTTTCTTTGTTGGATTAGGACTTCATCCTCTTGCTGGTCATTACATTTCTGATCACTATGTTTTCCAAGAAGGTCAAGAAACTTACAGGTATTTTTTATAAATTTTATACATTTTTTCTTTCTTTCTACTAACATGTTTTTCTCTTCTCTAGCTACTATGGTCCTATCAATCTTGTAACCTTTAATGTTGGACATCATGTCGAACATCATGATTTTCCTTATGTTTGTGGTTCTAATTTGCCAAAGGTTTTTATTCTTTGTTGAATGTTTCTAGAAACTTACATCTTTATTTATAGATTCGTGAAATTGCTCCTGAATTTTACAAAGATCTTACTGTTCATGCAAGTTGGGTAAAGCTTATGTATGATTTTATTTTTGATCCAAATATGAGCTTATGCTCACGTGTTAAACGTAAAGTTGCACCTAATGCAGAATTTCATTTTTATGGTGTTGGTGCTTATTCAACTTCTCATGTTTATAAATTTTGCCAATCTGTAAGTTTATGTCTCTTTTCTTTTTATCTACTGTACCCTTTTCATTATTTTAGGCTATTTATTATACATTGGGATTTGGTCAACCTGCAAAAGAACATGCTTCCTAAATTTCAAGGATTGTTTTTCACTAATATTTTTCCTTGCATAATATAATTTGTCTACCCATGACAATTATTTCTTGCTTTTATGAATTCTTTTCGTCACTGATTATTTTTCTTGCCACATATTTTGTATACCGGTTTGTATTTCCGTTTTTGATGATAAGAGATTTATTTATCTACATTTGGGTTCAATTGTACTAGATTATTGAATAAAAAGAATTGAATTAAAGTGGAAAAGAGAATAAAAACAATTAACCGGTAATTTTTAGAATGCCATAATTATAAAATTATCGCATTGTGGCAGTGAGAGAAAATTTAAAGATATAATGATGCATGGCATTGCATCAGGCACATTACGATACTTAACATAAAGACATTGAGTAATGAGAAAAATGAAATATTGGCTGTATTAAAATCAGAAGATACACCCAGCCTTATTGATGTTGGTTTACTAACAGGGCCTATTCCACCTTCATTGAATCCTGCGACTTTAATTGTATAATAATACATCAGTTTCAAACCATCTATTCTTGCAGATGGCTTTCGAGGATTCTGTAATTCTGCTTCCGTAAGAGTTAAAACAATAGGTCGTTCAGCTGTTTCAGAAACATAAATTAAAATTTTGTATCCTCTTTGATGATCCGTAACATTATCGTATAAAGAATTTCTCAAAGGAATAGCTGTCCATTCAATAAGGGTTGTCAAACTATCTTCCTGTAATAATTTTAATTATTTTTATTTAAAAATATTAGTTTTACCATTTCTTGTAATTTTATCATTGTTATTTCTGGTGGAAAAGGTGGAGCAGGATCAAGGGTTCGAGCTGAAGTTGCATGCTTGCTCGTATTCCCATATCGGCCATATTGATCAAAAGCCCGAACGGTACATGAATATTCTGTACCAGGTTTAAGGTTATGCACTAACCAAGATGTATAATGAGCAGGTACAGATTGATTTACTGTTAAAGAATCCATATCTCTCGTCGATGGTGGAATCTTTCTTACTGTCATGGATTCATCTTCAGCCGACTGATTAATAGCAAATGATGAAATATCGTTAACAAAGGCCACAGTTTCAAGACACTGAATATATGCTCCAATAATATTTTCACATCCACCTGTATTCTTCCATTCCCATGTTAAATTTAGATGTGTTGAATTGACCGGAATTGCCAATAAATTATCGGCATATCGTTTTGGACCTTCAGTTGAAATTTGAACTACAGTATCCGTTGAAGTTGGTCCGGCCCCCACATCATTGCTAAAAAATTAATTAGTTGTTTTTGAAAAAAATTTCAAAGTTAGGATATTATATGCATTATAAATTGGAAACTTACATTGGTTGAACTCCGACAGCAATTGTAAAACACGATTCAGTGACATCTTCAACTCGATTTTTATTCTTTTTAATTTTCTTTTTCTTCGGTTTATAAACTTTTATTGGGATAACGATATTCGGTTCAGAAACCATTTCAGAATGTGCAAATGTATCTGTCTGAATTTTTGCTAATGCCGGAATTGACGGAGCGGGATCTGACCAACTAACATTGTATCGAAGATTAGGACCTGATTGATGACCACTTTCTACAGGATCCCATTCTAATAGGAGATGGCTGTCATCAATCGTTCGCCATTGTAATCTTTGAATGGGATCAAGTGGTGGAGATTGTGGAGTTTCTATCCATTCAGTATGTAACGAGGGAGCACTCATTGAACCATCGGCCGCGCGAGATCGTACTCGAAATTGATATTTTTCATTTGAATCAAGATTTTTAAGTAAATATGATCCAATTATTCTGTCTTCTGTTTTGAACAGACCATTTGGGAATGGTTGCCATTGACGATTACTTGCAGTACGATATTCTATTTGATATCCTTCCATGCGAACATTCTAAAAATAAATGTATAGTTACTTAACATTATTATGAATAAATTTATTACCGTTCCAAATCCCCTTCGCTTTTGATTTGCCGGTTGTTTCCATGATAGCTTTACATAATTTCGATCAATTTCAATTATTTTAAGCTGTGTTGGCGCCGAACTCAATGTTTTGGGTTCTGTTACTTCACTGGATCCGCTACCGTATATTGAAGTACATGAAAATCTTCCAATATTAGCAGATGAAAATTCTGGTGAAACTTCTACTTGACTTAATTGTCGAACACGTTTAACTTTTTTTCGTTTATCTTCTTTTGGCTTTTTACTTGTTGGTGTTTCAAAAAGCCATCTTGACGATCGAACATTGTCATCATCATCGTTATCATTAATGGTCCAATAATTTTCAACAGTTTTTTCTTTTGCATTCATTTTTAATGGAAGACCCCTGGTAACGACATGCTTCAATGATTGATCATTAAATTGCCAATCAAATAATGCTTCAGGGCAATCTTCTGGTAGTTCACATGCAAGTTCAACTTCACATGTAATTTTTGTTGGAGTTTGATATACAGAATTTGAAGCCATTCCAGAAGCCAATGATGGAGGTCGGACAACAATTTGAGGTTTTGGCACCACTCGGACTTGAACCACTCCTTTTCCTTCTCCAACACCATTTGTTGTTTCACAATGAAACATTCCTTCATCAGATTTTTCAATATTATCAATTTCCAAAACAGATATGGATTCTTCATTTCCAATAAGTTCTTTCTTTTGTCGCATTCGTGAATGTAAGTCAATAGGTATGGCATCTGATGAACTAGCTGAATACCAATGAGCAAATCCTCTCGGAGAAGCAAGATACAAGCAAGGAAGTGACTGCAAAAGAAATAATAAGAACTATTTTAACACTTTGATTAACTTACAAGTTTTGATCCTTCAACAACAAAAACTCTCCGAGGAAAAATATTTCCATGAAATTTTGGGGGAACATCTTCAACGGTTAATCTTGCCGAAGATGAAACAGATCCAACATCATTTGATACGATACATTGATAAATTCCAGAATCATTTTCTGCCGCATTTAAAATATTTAAAATATTTTCATTTATTTTAAATCGTTTTCTTTCTGCAGCTGGCATTAACAAAGGAGAAATCGGTTGACCGTCATGAAACCATTCAATTGTTACTTGATTACTGTATTGACTTGCAGCAAGGCATTCAAAATTTGCGCTTGTATTTGTTGCTATTCTTTGATTTATTAATGGTTTTAATAAAGTTGGTGGAGCTAAATTTAAATGATTTTTTAAACATTTTCTTGTGATGTTACAAATTTTACAATGAACTAAAAGTTGAATTTCAGCACTTTCTCTTCCAAATTCATTGAAAGCAACACATTTGTATCTTGCTGCATCATCTACCGTAACACTATCAATTTTCAGAACTCTTCCATAATTTAAAATTCGATGTCTCTGTGACAGTGGTTCCCCATCAACTCTCGACCATTTATATTTTGGCGCAGGACTAAAATAATGTGGGATAAATAAACATAAAACTTTGTTTTGATTAATGGACTTACAATCCATAGGCAAAACATTCAATGTAAACAGCTTGACCCCTTGTCGAAATTTCAGGAAAAATTTGTGGTTGAAATTCATCAATTTTTGGGGAAGATGATGGACCGGGTACAGATTGTGGAAGGATTAAGTTAAAAAATGGGCCATAATGACCACTTTGAATTGATGGGAGGCTTAAACTGCATGCATAACTAAAAATATAATCTCTTTTATTTTTCTTTTTTTTAAAAACGGATGTTTTTATTGAACCTTGTGGCGTCTTCTTTTTTGTTATAAGAAAAATATAAAGTGCCATCCATGGAAATAAAAATTCTTTCAGATTGTGCCACAAATTGATCTGTATGACCATCAAACATCCATGTAAAAGAGTACGATTCTGTAATTGCCTCATTTAATGGCCTTATATTTTAAAAAACCTTTTTTTTATTCATCTTTGATGTGATATTGAAAGCTTTTGTTGTTTTTTTGAATCTGCCAGAAAAGGAAATGAAACAAATATAAAAAGAGGCTTTATTTAAAATAAAAATTGCTTAAATATACGGTGTGTAGTCCATAGATTTTATGACAATACATATAATATATGTGTTTTTAAATTACAGTGCTTGTAACAATTGTGTTCAAGTGCAAAAAGTGCATAGTGTGCATTTAGTGTATGTGATTCTTCAAGAGAATAAAGTGTAAATGTGCAAGTGTAAAAAAATGTGCAGAGGGATACTGTAAGTGCAAAAGTGATGTTAGTAAAAAAAGTATCACGGCAAAGTATTTAAATGTTAGTTAAATGTGAGAAAAAACATGTGCAGAACATTTAAGTGCAAAAAATAATAAAAACAATCAAATACAGAATTGTGCAAAGTGTTTTCAAGTGCAAAATATGTGTGTGGTAAACTACAGTAATCTAAAATAAATATGCTTTAAAAAGGTGCATTCTACATAATAATAAAAATGAAGGTTCCAGGTGCATCTAATAAAATACCGGGGTTGTAGCAAATGTCAAGTGGTTGTGGTGGTGGTGTTTGGTAGTGATAAGAAGATTTTTACAGAAAAGTCATCGTGTAAATACAGAATGTAAGTTTTAAATTAAAACTACGGTGCAAAATACTAGAAAAAAAGAACTAAGGAATAATACCCATGATTGAAGTGAAGCTAAAAGAAATTTCTTTTTTATAAACAAAATTTGAGCAAAAAATGTGTTATCATATCGCGAAAAACGCAAAAATATATATATTTGTAACCTTCAAAATTAAATTATTCCAAAGAAAATCGGATTAAATTTTCTGGTTTGCAAACGATAGCATATAAATTTTATTTTCATTTGATTGAACAAAGTCTCTCTTTTTTCAAAAGTTTATAAATGATTTTCTCTAAAATGTAACCAGTTTAAAAAAAATAGCTTCAAATTAAAAATAGAAAATTCAATATCCAAGAAAAAGCCCTTCCGTTCATTTCTTTCTTTTTCTCTCAAAAAATTAGATCAACAAAAAAGCTGATTAAGAGACATTTTTTTCTGACAAATTCCGTCGTTTATTTTCTTCGGGATATTGACAGGAGGAAAAATGGAAGCAGCAGCAGCAACAGCAGCAGCAAGTGACACCTCCATGAATTGCAGAAACTAAATCAACTTCGGGAGTAATAAAAAAAGAGAAAAGAGTGTTTCCAAATAAAAAATAATAATAATGTGCATTTCCAGATTTAAGACAACAACAAAAAATAGTGGCAAATATAAAAAAAGGGCAGGAAGAGTCTTAATGAAAATGGCATTTTTGGAATGCCAATTTAATTTTTGGGTCTAAAAAATGAAATTCTCAAATCGCTTGCGGCAAAAGAAGGCATTAGTTTTGCTTTAAAAAATGGAGCAAAAAAAGGGCGGAAGAACCATTAAAGGCACAATCCATTTTTTTCGGTAAAAGCATGCTTGGAGGATGACCGACTACCTAATTTGGTTCATGGACTTTATGGAAAAAAGAGGAGGCAGCAGCAGTTTGCGGCAAGAATGGCTCAATGTCGAAAAGAAAATTGAATTAAACTTTTCGAGGTGCGAAACTTTTTTCCCCTAAAAAATGTTCTTGAAGCTTAAAAAGGAAGCGAAATAGAAGAAGAAGAGAAGAAGTCCATCATGACAAAGAAAAAACTGAAAATGATATTAAAAGCGCGTGTGATTGACACATGCGAAAGCGACACTTCTTCTTCTTCTGAAAATAATAGGGGGAACCGTTTTTGTGGAAAAAAATAGTAAGCTTAACAGAAGCAGTGGTTTTGCGTTTCACAAAAAAAAATGAGAAAAAGCTTTTGTTTTCGTGCTTCATTTATATAATGGCATTCATTTAAACACACAAAAGAAGAACAAAATTTTTAGAAGGAATACAATCTTCTAATTTGGGTCACAGATGCGACCTTCAACTATATATTTTTTTTATCTCTGTGGCTTTTGTTTTTTTTATTTCCAACTATTTTTTATTTGAAAACGCTTTAAAATTAAATTTGTGAACAATAGTTTGAAGGGAACTGCAAAAAAATCTGACAAATTAGTCCGTTCGGTAGTATCTTTTAAAAGAAAAAGAAAGGTAAACTGGAACACTGAAATCATTTTTCTGCGTTCGCAGTTTAATCAGAAATAGAGACAGCAAAAAAAAGGAAATATATAAAACAAGAATGTCAAGTTATATCACAAATTTTTTTTCTAGTGTTCACAAAAACAAATGATTTGAAGTTTAATAAGAAACGAAGAGTTTTTTTTCATTTTCAGATATTTTTGACAAGCATTTTGTCAAGGTTTTGGTTGGTTTGATGATGAAAATGAGAAGAAGAAGAAGAGCACAACTGCCGTCCGTCAAAGAAACAAAAAAAAACGTTGGAGGCTTTAAGAACATGATCAATACATTCATTGTCTTTGCGGTGTGTTAAATTGTTTAGAAAAAAAACACAAATAATATGAATATTTAAAAAAAGAACTGGGGCATTATCAAAAAGTTTTATAAAAAATGAAATAAACCAAAATTGAGAACAGAATTTTTGAGAGTATTAATGCCACATTTTTAAAGAGAAAGAAATAAATTGATTATTTGTTTTTTAACAAATATTACAAATTTTTGGTTTACTTTGAAAAGTGTCTTCTGACAATCAACCGACCGCAAGAATGATTTTAAGAATGATTTTAAAGTCACGTTAAAAAAAAGTCATAAATTGTTGAAAAATAAGTAAGCATATGGGAAAAATAAGTCAAAGAAAAGCCATTAAAAGTAGGGTCCTTAATTTTACAACATTGAGCTACATATTTTTTTGATTTTTATGAATTAAAACATATGCTACTTTTAAGCTGATGCTATATTTTTTTGAAAGTATATTTTTTGCAAACACAAACAAGTTTGTATCAAATCAAAATTAAAAATATTGAAACCAGAAATTTTTATCATCAAAGAGTTGCCTTAAATGCAGTCAAAAATCAAAAAAAAAATATTTCAATTTAAAACTTTAGATGCGAAACTAATCGCGTCGTTAAGAGGATTTTAGAGATGCGCAATTTTTTTTCTCTGACCGTTCCTCCCCGCCCTTTCACTAATTTTGGACAACTTTTTTTGAGTTTAGTCCATTGAAGTGCCTTGATTCAATTTCTATCTTTTTTTGGTAATAAATAAAGGGAAAAAAGTGTTGATGAAACTTCAAAATAAAAAGTCAACAGAATATAGCTATGCTTCTTCTTCGTTAAAGATGACAAAAGAAGAAGAAGAGGGGGAAAAGCAACGAAACTTTTATGAATAAGGATAATCAGAGAAGAAGAAGAAAAAAAAATGCGATGAAGATCAGCAAGATTAAATTATATATAAAAGTGCGTGACATTAAGGCTTAACGGGTACTTAAACTCATTTACAAAATATTTATCTCAATTTCTCTCTATGATGCTTACTTATAAATATATTTTGGCTTAAAATGAATAAGAATTCCTTTTTCTATAAAAATGCAACTTGGTGGTTTGGTTACCAATTTGCTAAAGTGAAAAAAAGACAAAAGAAATAAAGTTAAATTTCTCCCTTAAGAGTAATAAAAGTAAGAAGTTGAAAAGAATTTCAGCAGATTAAAAAAAAGCTTTCAAGTAACACACTACAGTTGAATTCTTTTTTTTATTAAAGTAATAATAAAACCAACTGGGATAATGTTGTGGTGTTTGGCATTCAATTCGTGTTCCAGTTCCTTTGGTATTTAAAGGATATACATCAAGCCTAGATTTTCGAAAAGGCTCAATGAAAGCTGATCGAACAATTGTTGAAGGACTTCGAACAGTTCCATAAATATTTGTTGCCGAGCAATGATAAGTTGTACTATCATGAGATTCTTTATTAATCGGAATTAACAATGAACCTCCAGATACGATATAGCTTGCATTTGTTGCATCCAAATTAATCTGTAAAAAATAATGTTGAAAAAAAATTGAAACTATAATGAACCTCTTCAACACCACTTTTAAACCACTTAATTTGTGGAACAGGATTTCCAACAGCTTTACATGGAACTGTCACAAAATAACTATCTGGTCTACTTGCATAATGATATGCTAATTTAGGTTCTTCAACAATTTGAGGCATCCCTCGAGGAAAGAGAGCTTGCTCATATAACAATGTTTTTCGAGTAAGTGGCAAAAGTGAACATAAAAATGGATATGAACTTGTTGCAGCAACCGTAACCCTAAAAATTTCAAAATATCAGAAATACATAAACACATTTTTAAAAATTACAATTCAAAATGTTTATCAACTTTTCTTTGCAATGCTAAACTTTTATCATGTTCATCTTCGATTTTTGTAGACATCCATAAATTATATGATAGTTGAGGATTTTCAATTACAGTATCCATTCCACCAACAAGCCATGTCAACTCCGTTATTCCAGCTGCCAATGGCTCCTATAATGACATGTTTTTTGGTATTTTGTAATATGTTTTTAGAAAAGATAATTTACATTGATAAGATCAGTCAGATCATTAATTAAAGATTTATTTTCTTGTTCATTTTTAATAATATTTATAAGTTCTGCTCCATGCATTATACATTCTTGTTTGGCTTCTTCATATGTAGCAGGATTAAAGAATAGCCTGACACAAATATCACCGGCAGGTAACCACCCCAAAGGGCATACTGATTGATCTACAAAAAGTTAGTGTTCATGTTTCCTTTTTTTCAAAAATCCCTTTTATGCTTTTTTCGAAAATTTTAAAAGGCTTGCTTTAACTGAACCAAATAAAAATCATTTAACCCAAAAATTGGATAATCATAGGGTTGAACGATTTATTTTAGCTCTTCTTTTTTTCTTCCTTTTTCCTCCTCTTTAGTCGATACACTCTTATAATTTGAGCTTCTCTTCTTTTTTGAAAAAGAAGAAAGAAATGCTCTCGAGATTAGCAGTCAGTTAAAAAAAGTGCTTGAGTATGACTTAATTGAGTAAAAAAGGAAGAAATAAAATAAATGTTTATAATTTTTAAATAATAAAATTTGCCTATCATTTTCTTCTAATTTTAAGCGAAAAACGAAAATTAACAATTTTGTATAAAATAAATTTAGCCAAAAAAACCCGATTAAGTTTCAAATAACAATACCGAAGTATTTGATATTGCTATTTTTTTAAGTTTCAATTTTCTTTCAATAAAAAAAAGATTTGGACAAGTCTGCCAAGGTCAATTGAGTGGCATGTTGTTGTTGTTTTCTCTTTTATCCCTTTTATATAAAAGTAAGAAGTTTTTCAATATCCAAAATGTTTCAATAAATTTTTTTGAAATGATTTGACTCAAAACAACTTGCGGCAAATTAATTCAAAATTTAAAAAAGTCAAAACAGTTTTGTTTTCTTTGATCTTTCGGAAATAAAATGGTCACAATTTGCACTTAAATAAATCGCATTTTTTCTCACAAGATTTACGCCATTCGACAGCTGAATGAAAAAAAAAGAAAGAATCCTATATTTTTTGCCGCTTCATTGCGCAGCAGCGCTTTTTGTTTTTATTATTATATCTTTATTTATTTTTTTTCTGAACGCATCTCTTTTTGCCGCCTTTTAAGGTCAATGCTTATGTAATTGATGGCGGCAATTTTGTAACATCTTAATGAAAGAATAATAAAATAAAATAAGGATGAACATTTATAAAGTTTAAAAAAAATACGCAAATAAATAAAACTTACCAAGAAGGATTGATTTTGTCTCACGCCTGGGCTTTGAATTTAAAACTTGCGGAAGTATCACACAAATAATTAATAAAGTTAAAATATTTGAATGGCCTCGACATTGCGGCCTTAAAGTTTGTTTAGAAACCATTAGAAAATATATAAAAAAATATGTGTATTATTTCTAATTTCTAAATAAACTTTTCCTTCGCATAGCGTTAAATATATCTGAAAAAGAAAAAAGGATTGTATCTTTTAACTTTTTTTGGTCCATTCCATTATGGCATGTCAAAAATCTTTTTACGTAATTCAGAAGAAAAAATGTATATCAAAATTAAAAACATCTAACATTGTTCAAAAGGGTCAGGAAACAATACTTGAGTGGAAAGTAAAAAAAAATGCCAGAGAAACGGAAGGAAATTTACACTTAAGGAATTTTCAAGCATGTCCAAAAATGGACTACTGTGATTAAGAAAAATTTGGAGAGTGAACAAACTGACATCACATTTGACATTCGGAAACAAGCTATTACACATATCAGTTAAAAACAATCCAGTTTTTCCCAGTAAATTATTTAAAAGGCAAAAAAACTTTTTTTTTCAAGCTTTGCTTTTAAAGTTAAAAAGAAAGCCAAAATCACCCCCTTTTTTTACTTTCAAAAAAAGTTAAAGCATAATAAATAAACGCCGAAAAAAGAATACATTAAATAAGTTCATAGAGTACATTAATCAAAAAAAAGAACAATAAAAAATAGAAAAAGAGAGAGTTACTTCAACGCCTTTGTTGCCGACAAATGATGATAGCTCATCATCAAGAGAAAGAAGAAAAGAAAAAAGTTTTGTGATCGGCACGCGCAAGCTGGTTTGGGCGCGGCTTTAAGAAAAAAAAAGGATGGAAGAAACAGAAGACCCTCGCGCAAGAAAAGGAAAAGAAGGATCCAAAACAGTGCTTGTCTTTTGCTGCTTTAAATTGACATAGAAAAAGCAATAGTTTTTCAAGCAAAAATATAACGAGAAAAGGAAAAAAGAAGGGGGGATTATAACCATTTAACATTCATTGGGCTTAAACATATGATTGTCTTCGGCAATTTAGGACAATCGGCAGGCATCAAAAAACATAACCAAATGACAAATTAGTTTCTAATAAAAATGAAAATGTATGAAAAAAAGAAGAAGAAAAAAACAATACAAAATACTTTTTTGTTAGTTGCTTAAAAATCTTGAAAAAGAAGATCTCATTGGATAACAACTCCAATCTTTTTTGCTTCTTTCTTTCAACTTTTTTCTTTTTCTCTAAAGCTATGAAACTTTGAACATAAAATAAACAAAACACAGTCGAAAAATCGCTTCCTATACATTTTTAGTGCCAAAAATTTAACATCAAATGCAACGTTTTTATTTTTTCATGGAAAGAATTCAATGCCTGGGAATATTTTTCTTTAACAAAAGGCAAAAACAATCTCAATTAGAAGGCTTTTTTTAAGGATTTATGCATACAATGATAGTAAAAAATAGAATTACTATTGTTAAGTTTATTTTTAAACGTACTTTTAAAAATCAAAAATAAAATTCTTTAAAAAATGTCTTTAAAAATATTTGAATAAAAAGCGTAATAAAGTGAAAGAATTTCCTAACAGATGATGCTTAATGAGTGAAATATCCCCTTTTTATATGTCACTGACCAAACGGCATCGATATATAAAACCTATTGTCATTTCAATAGTGGTCAATGTTTTCGACTTGCTGACAGCTGGATGACTGGTTTTCATTCAAAATGGAGGGTTCAAATCTCGAGCATTAAAGACAAAAAAAAGTTTAATGCCAACGCGCGCTTCAATTTTTAAGTTGACTTTTAGCACCCGCGTGTTATTCCTTTAGTCTCTCTTTCTTTTTCTTCCCATCTCTCAAGAGATCATCATTTAGCTTCAATTTATCCAGCATTTGTCAACAAAAAGGCTTCAAAATATGTTTTTAAAAGTGGGAAAAAGTTTAATTGTTTTACGGATCGTAAATTTACATAAAGTAGGGTCATTAAATTCAAAAGCCATTAGATAGGTTACAACAACTTCTGAATACATTTTAATATCATTGAACGTTAATAAAAACTTTGAAACAAAAAACAAATATTTTAACAAAAATTTATGAAAATATATTTAGCAAAAAAATCATTGCCAAAAACAGCCATTTAAGCCAAAAAGCAAACGAAGGAAAAAACAAAGCTTGAGAAAAAAACACGCGGACGCGCAACTAACTTAATCGGAAGTCAAATCCTCTTTTTTGTGTCTTCTTTTCTTTTTTTATATTTTTTGTCTTCTGTTTTTGCTTGAAGAAAACGGCTGAAGATAGATATGTTTTACACAATTGTTTAATCCTATTCTTTCTGTTGCGCAGCAGGAAAAAAACAGTATTTTTTATCTCCTTTTTTGTTATGGAATAAAAATAATCTGGTCAAAAAAGATATAAAGAATTTTCCCAAGCAGTATTTTTTGCCATTAAAAAACAATATGTCAAAAATCCCAAAATATTTAAGATATTGGCCAACAGAAGGCATCAAAAAATTTTTTGGGATTGATGAAAAAGAAAACTGCACAAAGATGTACATTTCTCGAGAGTAGCAAAAAAATGGCTAAACCTGTAACACAGAGGAAGAAAAGAAGAGCACTAAATCTAAGTAAGAGCTATAAATACGGGAGCATCTGCAAACAATGTCTGCGGCTTTTTAAGGGAGGTTATAGTTGAGAAAAAAGAGAGTGAGATATTAAACCTTGTTGTTTTTTATATATGCAAACAATTGCAAATCTCTTTTAAATAGCCTAAAAAAACAAAGCCCAGCTTGAAAGATAAAAAAGGGACATAGTTTAGTTCTATTTTTAAAATGCTAAAAATCTCTGAAATTATTTTGACCAAAAATTTTTTGGTTTTAAGCTATCTTTTTTCATTTAGTTAAACCGTATAAATAAAGAAAAACATCAACAAAAATATTGTTGTGTACACAGATATATTCTTCATCTATTCCTCTTATAGCGTGAATAAGCGGAAACATTGTCTCGGTTTCATTTCTTCTTCTTCCGCAACTTTCATCAAAATCCAAATAAGCTAAACGCAATAATATAACAGAAATAGAATTCGAAAAAAAGAGTGCACAAGAATCAGGTGTAGAATGACTTATAAAAGGACCATACTCATTGGAAATTGTATCCGAGTGTTAGCGTGTCAAAGCACTTTTAGCTCCCCTTCTTCTTTTTCCCCCATTCTGTTATGCATTTCATTCATCATAGTCGTTTTTAAACGGATATCTCAAACACTCATCGCCTTCCTGTTTGACGCTTTTATAACAATAATAATAATAATACTCTTTTCTACTTAGAAAGAAGAATAACAAAAAAAGAAGAAGGAAAAGTGAAAAAATGAGGTAAAATTTTTTGTAAAAACCCTTGTCAAGCGATGATCCAAGCTCTTAAAAAAACACTTAACAATTGCATTTGAAAAAAAACAATATCGTCTGGAAGAGCTGTCTTAATGGTAACAATTTTCTTTTTGTACAAAAAAATCTTGAGATCAACGGATCTGAAAAATTGAATTTTATGGAATTGTCAAAACTTACAAAATTTGTGAAGTTATGAACCGAGAAACACCTAAAAATAAAGGAATGCTGTTGAAAACATTTGCAAACGAATCACTTAAATTGCAATGTTGAAACATATTTGCTCTTAATTTTACTAATATGTAATATCCAACTCAAAAAATAATACAGCAATAATATTAAGTTGTCGAAAAATATGTGAACAGAGTAAATGCATTGATAAAAAACACATGTGATAAGGGATTGTCCAGATCTGACGTCGGGTAAAAAGTAAGAATTTTGAAACCCCCTCCCCCTAAATCGGGTAGCGTCAGATTGAGCAAAAACCCCCCTCCCCCTCACGTCAGATTTCGTCAGATTTGGGAAAAATCCCCCTCCCCCTAAAACACCCGACGTCAGATCTGGACAATCCCTAATTGAGTTTCAACAAAAAAACTCTCACCCCTTCTCTGACCTGCATATCATACTTATTTTTTAAAATAAAAATTAATGCTTTGAATTTGGGATAAATTTTTATGTTTATGGCTACTTGTGAAAAATTTCAACTTCTAAAAATTTTTTAAAGTTTCCAACGTTTAATTCAAATTCCCGCCGATTCTTAAAGCGAATACAATAATTTTCGTCGCTCTTTATTTTTTTGGCAGACGAGGAAAAGAATCTTACCTTTTTTAGACTTACTTTTTTTATTTCATAATTATATTTTGTTGCTTTTTTTCGCTCCGATTTTTTTCGTGTTTCTTTAAATTTATTAAGATTGTTAAGTAATTTTATTACATTTTTAGTTAACAATATAATTAACTATGTCTGCATCTTCGGATACAAGTGGTGGCAGCTCTCCTGGCAGCGAAAGCAGTACATCTGTAAGTTTTTTGCTTAATAGAGGGTTACCTTAGATGAAAAAGCTGGTGGAAACTTAGATGGCCATTATCCCGCAGGGGAATCCATTGAGTTCGTGGCATATGAGGTGTGAAGTGCCTTTTCTCTTTTTAATCTTATAAGTTTCATGACACCTGTGTTGGGACCCTTTTGGTCCTCTCTTCTTTTCCCCCGCCCATTTCTCTCCCCAGAACCCCCGAGGGGAGGGGAAAAGGAGTCCACCAGGGCGGAGAAAGGATAGAGGAAGTCAAATCACTGAATGACACCAGCATCGTTGTCGCAAGCCCTTATATCCACTTTTTTTAGGAAACTGATGCTTCATCTCATAAAGATAATGCTGAAACTCAATGCTTGAATGCTTTGAAAAGATTGAATTTAGAACCGGCTCCAACAATCTTTGTTGGCAAAGATCAAATTCCTCGTGGAACTCTTCGTACCGGTGATCAACAAGTCGTTCTTGCTTCAAATATTTATGGACTTCGAACTCAAGTAAGTCTCATTTAAAATGCTAATATCTATAATGTATACCCTAATTTTTAGTCTGTTCCAATTCATCAATACCATGTTGAATTTATCAAATTCATTGGTGAAAAACAAAAAGAATGCCCATTGATTTTTGAAGATAAATTTAATCAAAAAACTCCGGATTTCACTACGATTCGAAATCGTCAAATGCGTCGAAATTTACTTTCTGCATTTATTCGAAAATATCCAAATGTTTTTGGTCAAGATCCAGATGTCTTTTGTTATGATTATGCTTCCACTTTGTTTTCTCTTGTTAAACTTCCAGCATTTAAAACTTTAATGACTCTTGAAGGAGATGAAACTCGTGAAGCTATTGATCGTCCATATAAGGTCAAGCTCGTTCTGAAAAAGCCAAAAGACAATGTCTTCGATATTCGCGATATCGTCAAAAAGAATGAAACCAATGATGTCCATGATCAACCGATGAATATCGTTCGATTTTTAGAATTGGCTACTTCTCGTTATGCATCAAGCCATCCGTAAGTTCTGTTTCTTTTGCATGTGGGTGTATATATTTATAAAATCGCTTTTTTAGTGAAGATCATGTCATGTATGAATCGAAGAAAACTTATTTCATGGATGCTGGAAAGGTGAGCTCTTGATAAACATAAGTATTACGATGTTAATCTCATAATTTTAGTATGGATTCACTTCTCCTGATTTAAATAATGGAAAATACTTGGCTGCTGGTGCAACGAAAGCCGTTGTCTGTGTTGAAGGCCCAAAGGAAACAGGTGCTCCTGCTGTTATCATTGATTGTAAGCCTTTTGTTTTACTTCTGCATTTACTTTACATGATAATTATTTTTCAGCCAAGAAAACTCCATTCTATGCTACAATGAATCTTCTTAAAATGGTTTGCATGGCTCTTCAAGTTGATCCCACTATTATGGTTAATCCTGCTCAAACAGGAATTATTGAAAAATTCGTTAAACGTTCGTTATTTTGTTCATTGTCAATCTACCATTTGTTAATTTTTTTGCAGGTCTTGAAGTTTTCCCTATTTATGGAAATCGTCAACATGCTCCTGTTATTCTTAAATCTTTGAGCCAACATGATGCTAACAATTCTTTTTTTCAAAAAGACGGTCGTCAAATTAGTGTTGCTGAATATTTTCTTCAACGTTATGGTATTACTGTACAATTTCCTCAATGGCCTTTAGTTGTATGTTTTTTGGTTATATCAACATTGTCCTAATATTGTATATTTTAGTTTGGTGCAAGAAAGATTAAAGGATTTCGACCAATGTATCCTCTTGAATTGTTGTTTGTTACAGATTATCAACGTGTTGGAAATGATAATATCTCTGCAACGGATATTGCAACGATCGTTAGAGTATGTTTAAACATTGTTTATTATTCATAAGGTGCTAATGATTGAATTTTAGGCATGTGCTGTTAATCCAACTGTCAAAACTCAAGAAATCACAAGTTGCTTTCAATCTTTTTCATTTGGACTTGATGAATTTATGAAGAAGGCTAAATTGAGTGTCATTGATGCACCTTTAAAAGTTGAAGCTCGAGTAGTAAAACCTCCTAAAGTGCACTATGCAAGTGGTAGCATTCTTCCTGAAGGTAGTGGAAAATGGCGATTGCCTCGTCCAGCAAAATATGTTAAATGTAGCAAAGTTATGGTCTGGTGTGCTATCTTTTTGGAAGTTCCACGTGAACGTATGCGTCTTGGGGATTTTCAGTATGTTTTTTTCATTTATTTTTAATAACAATTTTATATGAGTGGCTTTTTAGACAATTTGTTGAAAAGTATTATCAAGAATGCAATACTCGTGGTCTTAATTTTCCTCCTCCGGCAAAGATTTGGGTAGTTGCTTGTGGTACTGCTCCTATTGAAGATGCCTTTAAATCTGCAAGTGAGAATGAATGTGAATTTATTCTTATTGGTCATTCTGATCTTGATACTAAAATGCATAGTAAGTTCCACTTCCACGGCTAGCATTGATATTAACGTTTTATTTTTAGGTGTCATCAAAGGCATGGAACGAAAATACAGTCTCATCAGTCAATGTGTCAAGACCTCGACAATTAACAATGTCATGAAGAAGAGCCCACTTTCTCTTGAAAACATCGTTGCTAAAACTAATGTTAAACTTGGTGGTAATCTTTTTTTATCTTACGCATATTGGAGGATCTTTTGATTTTAATAATATTTTTCTAGGCCTTAATTACAATATCACTTTGGAAAATTATGGCATTGATCAAACTGTTCTTTTTATCGGCCTTGGAATGAATCATCCTGGTGGCATGGAAACTTTTGCTAAACCACAAAATGAAGAAAGTGATCGAGCTGATAGTATTAGTAGCAGTAGTACTCCCACTAATTTTTCAATGCTTGGGTATGTTATTGTATTTTATCTTGTATCAGATTATCAAATGTTTATGTTTGTAGGTTTTCTGCTAATGATGGAAAAAATCCAAATGAATTTATTGGCAATTTTTTCTTGCAACCGATGCATCGAGATGAAAAGGTTTGTAACGTTTGATCACAGTTATATGGGTTTTTAATTAATTTGGCATTCTTTTAGTTATCTGCTCTTGATAAATTGCTTGTTGAAATTCTTGATCGCTTTAAACAAAATCGCCAATGTGTTCCATCTCGTGTAATTCTTTTCCGAAGCGGTAAATTTTATATTTTTATTATTGCATTTGTAGCTTTATTTATTGATTAATTTTTAGGATGTGATGAAGGTGCTTTTGGAAGTGTTCTTCGTTATGAAGTTCCGTAAGTTTTTTAGTCATTTTTTATTTTATGATACGTTGGATCTTTTTTAGAGTTATCACTGCAGTCTTAAAGAAATATGCTCCTGGTGCCCCTGTCTCCGTTGTTATTCCAAGCAAGATGCATCTTGTCCGCTTCTTTAATCAACATGTAAGTTAATCGTTTAATTCTGATTCCTTTTCGACATTCATGTTTTTAGATCGATGCTGGTGCTCGTTCTGCTGAACAAAATATTCGTCCTGGAACTGTTGTTGATAGCAAAGCTGTTAGCAGTGTTTACAGTGAATACTATTTAAATTCTCATTTGGCCATTCAAGTATGTTTAATTTATTCTTTTATACTGTATTAATTACGTACTTTTTATAGGGCTCCGCAAAGACCGCCAAATACACTATCATTTATTCAACTGAAAAGGGTGCCACACTTGATATGTTTGAACGTTGGACAAATGCACTTTGCTATAATTTCCAAATTGTCACTTCTCCAATCAGCTTACCTGCTCCTGTTTATATTGCTAATCGATATGCTGAACGAGGTCGTCAAATTTTTACAACTTTTGCGTATGTTTTTTCTCTTAAATAATGTTGATGTAATTTAATTTCTTTTTGTAGAACATCGGGTAAAGCAAATCTTGAAGGTGAAGATAGCTATGAATCTAGTGAAGGCTCTACTGGCAGTGGTGATTATCTTCCTGAAAGTGTTGCAAATCCTTTCTATCGAAAATCACTCGAATTCAACTTCTCTCGTCGTGAACTCCTTCGAGATAAGCGTATCAATGCTTAATTGTTTTTTGTCGTATTAATTTCTTTATTATGTTTTTGTATTGGTTTTTTGTTTTTTATGTTACTATTTCTCCTTTATTGATTTGAATAAAGTGGAGTATTTTTAAATTCTTTAACGCGATTTTTTGAAATTACTGTAAAAGTTTTATTTCCTTATAGGTAATTGTTATGGTCATTACAGTATCATTTGGTACCTTATATCTCCTCCTTTTAATCCATAAGAATTCTTAAAAAATAGATTAATTGTTGTTCCTTGAAATGATTTTTTTCATTCAAATGAGTTGTTTTGTATGATTAAAACAAAAGTTAAAACTGTTTTGATGTTATTATTTTTGCATTGAAAGAAATGATACAAATGTTATTGAGAATTTATTTTGTACGTCAAAGATTCATTTGTTGATAAAAAAAAATATAGAAAAGAAGAAGAAAAAAAGAAAGAAGAGACAGATTTGTTTAGCCGCGATGCATAATCATAGGCCCATATTTGGTTGTATATAATTTTGAGATCATGTGGGCGCATTGATTTTGTGAATAATCATGTATGCGTTTTTGCTCTGATACGCGCTTGAGAACATTCAAATCAAATGGAATTGCGTCAATATTACTTGCATCAGCAATTCTTTCTTGAATCCGTTGAGCAAATTTTTCTGATGTTTCATCGATATTTCTTCTCATTGGAGGTAAATAACGAACATTATAAATAATTCCAAATGAAGTCATTAATCGGAAAAGATATGGAAGATAGGTATCTTCTCTCCAAAATGCATCTCCTAATCTATAAAAAGTTTTTTTTGTTTACTCATTTATGAAAGAAACAGCAGTCTTACCGAGGGTCTTGGCTTATTGAAATTGGATAAAAGTCAACATTTTCAACAAAACATGCTCGTCGAAATTGTGAAACTGCTGTACCATTACTGCAATACCCTTCTGGAAAAAGCAAAATTGGATCCTTTGTTTCATTTGAAGCATATGAAATTATAGATTTCTAAAAAACAATAATTAAAAATAGTAAAAAGTTATTTTAATTAAACTCACTTGAAATTCTTTTCTTTCATGTGCATTTGATCTTTCCAACCATAAAGTTGAACCAACCCGGCCAGCAGTTTTTTCAACCCATCCAATAATTCCTGCATGCTTTTGCCCAGTTACAGTATACCCCCAATCTTGAGTATCAGCAAAGAGTAATTGAATGTCATTTGCACTTAAATGATTTGCAACAGAAATTCCAGGGGCTTTTGGTTGATTCTTCTTTCCATCAACATAATTTCCAATTACACCAATTGAAGCACAAAAAAGACGAGAAAATGCTCGACCAATATAGACAACTTGGTCATGACTGTATTCATGAATGAATGAAACAACGGCGGCAGTTGTGAGAAAGATAATTGAAGCAATTAATAAACAAATTCTGATTGGAAGTAAAAAGAGAAATCTAAAAAAGATTTTTTGTTTAAAAATTTCATGGCCCCAAAATTAATTAATTTTTTTGACATACCTTATTCCCAAACTGCTGCAATATAAAAACCATTGTTGCAAAGACTCGTATCCATTGTAGACACTTGAAAATGGCGTTGACAAAAAATTCCAGTAATTAATTGGAGAGAATTCACACGTGAATAATAAATCATCCTGCAATTTATTTCCTTTTTATTTTTAATTTCAATCAATCAAAGTTTAAATTCTTTTTTAATTCTAAAATAAAATAAATTGCTCTTGTTCTTTCCCGTTTTTCCCTCGAGCATTTCTTTCTTAAGTTCATGAGTACTTTGGACATTTAAAACATTTTTTTCTTATCAAATTATCTATCACCTAATACTTGAAAAAAAATAGTGGTAAAAACTCAGACAAAGTGATTATGGCTTTTATGATCACTTAACCCGTGTGTTTTAAAGCTTTTTTTATTGAGAAAAAACAAAGTTTTATAAGCTGAAAGTACTACTAATAATAAAAGAGCATTCTTGATTGATAGTTTTATGTTATAATCGAGTCTTGCGTTATCAACCACCACGCACGTGGTATGTACACAATATGGCACCACCACTTCCTCTCACTTTGTCTTTTATGACTTAAAATTTAAGTTGACTTTGAACTTACTTGAATAATTGCTTCAACACCAGCTTGTAAAAATTCTGCTTGAATATCAAAAATTTCAAAATCTAATTCTTTTTCAGATAAATCAATAACATTATTATTTTCGTTAGTAGCTTTTTCTTCTTCTTCTTTGATTGTTGCTGTTGGGCAATATCTTGCAGCAATATGATCAATAAATCGTCCGTGATGTCGTCGTTCGATAATTTTTAAGCGTTTTCCAGGCGAAGATTCTTCATCAAGTTGAATTCCAAAGTTTTCTTGAAGATAAATTACAAAAGCAGCATAAATTTTAGGGATATCTCCCCAGCTTTTACCCAATAAAATGCATGTAATTGTAATAGCAACAACAAATGTAATGATTGACGAATAGATACAAAGTAATGCTGAAAGCATATCGTTTGTATTTTCTTCGAGATGGAAGAATTTACCCTATAAAATAAAGTAGTTGTTTAGAAAAAGGACAACAGCTTTTTATGGTTTAAAAATAAAGAAAAACAAAGGTATTTAAAGCGCGTTAAAAATTTAGTTGAACGAAAGAGATCGAAATGTACAGATAAAAAATATATATGGTAAGCTGTTTATAAGAAAAACGAAATAAGGGGGAAAAAGACAACACTTTTTTTCGAAAAAAGGATGTTAAATAATGGGCGGAGAAAAAAACATAAAATAAAAGAAGGGTAATACACACACTTAAAAGTCATTAAACTAATGAATGATAAAAACATAAGAATTAGTTTGATTGTCCATAAATAATGTATTGAATTTTTAAGACAAGACTAATACAACTTAAACGCAATAAAATTCAATTTTTTTTAAAACATCTGATAAAATTTTCAGCTGCTACCGCAAACAACAAAAGAAAAAAAAGAAATTGTGAATGTGTGTGTGTTGGCGTGAAAAATGATGTGTCGAAAAAAAGTTCAACTAAAACAAAAGAGAAAAAAATCAGTTGTTTTTATATCGAAAAAAAGAAGAAAGAAGGTCTTTGAACCATGTTGAAATCAGTACTCATGCTTCTTAATTTATTTTTATTTTTTTTCATTTGAGTTTTCGTAAAAAGGTGTAATTTGTTTAGAAAAGTCTTAGTCATTTCGAAACAACTTTTTTCTTTTTAAAAAATAATATTGAAAAGGATGCATCACCAAGAGTTTCAAAAAAAAAATCGTCACAAACTGTTAAGCTTAAGCTTGAAAACAAATATTATCAAAACCAAAAATGGTGTTTAAAGTTTACATAGCCATATTGGAAAAAAGTTTTTGCTTGAACTTGAGCTATTTATTTCTTCCGGTTTTTATAAAATTTTCACATTTTTCTACGTAAAAATATTCTTCTTTCAATCATGTGGTTTTTAACAGCAATTTTTGTTCTGCTTTTTCCTGGTTCGTTGTTATACAATTAAAAACTTTTAAATTTTAATCTTTTAAGTCGTTATTGGTGTACGATGTAATAGTGGTTGCATAAATATTGCTGGTTGTCCGGCACAAGAATCACCCTGTGACAATAATTATTGTTATTTCCGTAAGTTACCGTAACCCCGAACCAATAAAAATGGAAAAAATTTTTAGTTCGAGAAACGACAATTTTGCCAGGATATTTTAATAGTAGCTCGACGAAGCGGTCTTGTATTGCAGAAAATTCATTAAATTTTAATCAAAATGTTCCTCCTTACCGATTAATCGGTATTTGTTCATCTGTGTAAGTAATGTTTAATTTACTAGAATTAAAAACATACGACTTTTAGTGTAATCGATGGCGTTGATTATCATTTAAAAATATGTAACGACAGAGATTTTTGTAATTATAATTGCTTTAATCCTCGTAAGTTACCGTAACCCCAATTAATAAAAAATTTAAAAATTTGTAGAACCATATGATCCATATACTTCTACTTCATACACACCACCAACTTATTATCCTCCCCCAACAACTACAACCAAGTTCTATCCTCCTATTATGACTACAACCAACGGTGCTTCAATTATTAATATTTTTATCCCTTTGTTTTTGACATTGTTAATTTTTGTTTAATCCAAACATAACATTTTCGCTCTGTAAATTTATCACAAAAAGCCCATTTTAAAAAACCACAAAATAGCAACTTTCCAGAAAGAAGCTTAAATTCATAATAAAAATAATACAAAGATTAGCAATATAAAACTGAAACCAACTGACAAAATAAAAGAGAATAAATAGATAAAATAATTAGAAATTCAGCGGGAATACAATTTCTACATAACAGAATTTGTAGAAAGAAGAAATAAAAAGTTTTACAGAATAAATTAAAAGCAGAAATGTGAACGCGCCACTAGCATAAAAAATATCAAATAGAAGAAGTTCAGAAACGAATAAAACAGCACAGTTCAAAGATATCAATGGAATTTCAACACTTATTCATTATCTTCAAGACTCAAATGAGTTATTTTGGTGAAATCGAATGGTTCTGTTGTTCCACGTTTAAAAACATCTAAGACATCGGCGCTTGTAGTTTCAAAGTGAGTTGTTGGATCATATGATTTGGTAATAAAAACTTGTGATTCTTCACCAAGATCAACAGGTTCATAAACATCAGATACTCTAACGAACCTACAATATTTTTTAAATTTTTTTTATTATGAAAAATATTAGAATAATGCTATCACTTACTTTTCAGCAATAGGTCCCAAAAGTTGAAGGCCTGGTAAAATTTCAGCTTCTGGATTACTGGTTTCAACAGTTGTAGAAACCATAGCAACAAACCATCCTTTAGGGGCAACCATGTTAGCATTTGAGACGCATGAAATGTAAATATCAAAATGACGACCAACTTGCTTTTGTGGAATGATAATTTGACAACTTGCAGCATCATTTGTATTTGGAATTGGATGATTGAGAATGCAAATAGCCCGAATAACTTGACTAATTTTCTTTACACGATCAGTAACATAGGATGGATCACAATATACTTGTTTGCATTTGGCAACTTCATCCCCACTTCTGACTCCGACAACTTTCCCATTTTCAAATACTATTTCATCAACCTGTTTGTCAAGCATGTAAGTACCACCATAGATAGCACTAAGACGAGCGAAACCTTGAGGAAGTTCACCAAGACCATAAAGAGGATACAAGTAGGGAGATTTTCCATAACGGGCAAGAGAATCACTGTACAAACGGATTCTTTCAACGGTTGCAGGGTATGGCTGTTGCTTGTATAAATCATCGCGATAAAGAGCAAGTGCATGACCAGTAAAATCAGCAGTATTTTCATCAAGACCAAACTTTTCATAAACTTGTTGCATAGTAGAAGTTTTAGGATCCAAGCCTTCCCAAGTTGATTGATTATTTGGATCAAAAGTTTGACACCAAACGAGGAATTTCTTGAAGCGACGTTTTTCAAACATTCCCATAAGGCTAGTAGCCAAAGCTTCCATTTCATCAGCAGGTACCTTGTAAACCTTTCCACCTTTGTAAACATAAGATCCTTCAATTGATTTGAATTCAAGATAACGAGTAACACCAGTATGAATAAGGAGCTTGACCAAACTTCCATTTGCCATCAAGAATTTTGGAATCAAGTCAACATTCCAATCACGACCACGTCCCATTTCAGGTGCAGGCTTCTTATTACCATCAAAGAATTGTTCGTAACATTGTTCAAGAGGTGTAAGTGATGCGCTTTCTCCGCCATAATAATTGTTTCGATCAATGTGAAGAACTTTCTTGCCGGAAACAGAAAGCATACCAGAGATAATACATTCCTGCAAATTTAAAAATTTGTTGTATAAAAAAAATTAATGAGACAGCAACTTACTTTCAAACCTGTACCAAGAACAATAGCGTCGTATTCCTGATCCATCTTGTTGATTAAGGTAAACTAAGCGAATTAACAGCAACTCTAGCTAAATGCATTAACAGTTTAATTAAAAAAAATAAAAGGCATTGGAGATAAAACAGCAATAAAGCTGTTCTCTGTTGTAACAACAGATGATAAAAACAAAATAAAAAAATAAAAAGGCACATTCGTTTATTAATTTATATCAAAACATACAGAATATTTTACGAACGTTTAGCAATTACCGCGTAATTAACAAGATCAAAACTAGACCAGTACCATCTATTAGTCGCTGGGTTATATACTACTCCTAAAGGTTTCGAAACACGACAATTTCGTTCTTCAAGACCACGCTTCAATTTTTCAGGTTCAACAAGCTTTTCAAAATCATGAACACCAGGAGGAACAATTCCAAGAACATTTTCAGCTAACCAAATTGCAAAAATTCTACTTGAAATTGTCTTATTGATGGTTGTGAAAAATAATGGTGCTCCTCGTTTGCATAATCTAACACATCCATCCAAAAATGTACTCAAATCAGAGACATGTTCAATAATTTCAGAAGCAACAACGGCATCGTATTCTAAACAAAAAAATTATCATAAGTGTTAAACATAATTAAAGATACTAACTTCCTTGATTTGTAAGTGAAAAATCTTCTACAGTTGAATTATGAAATTTAAGATTTTTTCCAATATCTTTTAAAGTTTTCTTACAAGAATATTCAGCAACACGAAGAGCTTGATGACTCAAATCAATACCATCAACTTGAGCGCCTAGTCGTGCAAGAGGAATTGATAAAAGGCCACCACCACATCCAACATCAACAATTTTAAGGCCTTCCAATGATTTGGGAGCAGTATCCTAAAAAAATTTAAGGATTAATATTACAAATATGAATGAACCCACCCTACCCAAACCATTAACTATCCAAGGAACACGTAGTCGATTGTAAGAATGTAAAGGTTTAAAATGTCCTTCTTCATCCATCCATTCATGTGATAATCTTTCAAAGGTAGCAATTTCAACAGGATCAACTGTTCGGGCAGCGGTAGATACATTGCGACCTCTACATTTGAAAAACCGGCTGGTTGCATAGCAACGAGAGCGAACTAACATATTTACAAAAAAAACAAGTTCAAATAAAAACTAAGTTCATAACCTAAACCTAAAGGATAATTAATAAAAATAAATTTCAAAACTAGTTGTATGGTAAGTAACAGCAATCGATAATACGGTTGTATAAAAAACGATAATCATTGTATTTCTAATTTTTACTTATAAAAGGCACCAAATACGCTATCAGACAAAACATATCCTATAGACTTTCAAAATTATACAAAAAAATATTTCTATTCTTTTTGAGTAAGGAAGCGAGATAAGAAATCTTTTGGTTTAGCTTCAACGTTTTCACGGAAGAGGAAATTTCGAACATGATCTTTATTGTAAAATCTATATTCAATGCTTTTCATGTGCTAAAAAGAATGAGAGTGAGAAAAAAACAATCAGAAATGGTAAACACTTACTTGATAGCATTCTTCAACTTCTCGATCAATAACTCGAGCATCGGTTAAATGAGCCTTTTTATCAAATTGCTTTTTAAGAACAGCCCGGAAAACCGGCAATGGCATATCCTTCATGTCATAATCAAACCAAAATCTTGGAGCAATCCGTTGCCTGAAAAAAAATTTTTTTTAAAAGAGAATGTTAAAATACAACACACAAAAAAACCTTATGAGCAACCCAAAAAAACAGAAAAAAAACGACACAGACGTGGTAAATTCAGTCATTATACAAAAAAAGACATACACGAACGGGGGTAACAAAATCCGGAACAATCAATAAGCAAGCAATAAAAACTGCGCAAAATGAACTGCGAAATGGTCATAAGGCTGAACCGGACTGACGTGTAAATAAAAAGGATAGACAAAAAAATACAAGAGAGACGACATTGAACACAAAAAGAGCCAGGATAAATCTGCTAGCAAAGACATAAAAGATGATGATTTTCAACGTTGGTCTTTTTTTTAATTTTTTTGAAGAACAATGCGCATGCGCGTGTCAAACATAGTAAGACTAAATGCAGAAACAACGCTACCCCTTCAAGCCATGTTGGATTCGCTTTTGGCACAAATAAAGTCGCACGTTTCTCAGGGCGCGGTTGTGCTCTCTCGTTATGTGTTGTCGACGAGTTCTCTTTTCCTCTTATGTAGAAAGAACCACAACCAAAAGCAAATTTTTCTTTTTTTTGCAAACGCATTAAGAATTTCATGACAAAACATAAAGCAGCAGTAATGAGACAGAAAAAGGTAGCGGATAACACTCTACTAAAAGCATTCTTTTTTTAACTAAATACACGTCATTAATTCAAAATTCTAACCTATTGTTAAATATTATGTGGATACACCATCAAGTAAACAAACACCAACATAATATAATAATAAATTGAAATAAAACTTACAATTCTTTATAAACGGCTAAAACACGAGCACGAGCTTCTTCACGAGAAGATGAAATAATTGGGGTTACATGACGAGTTAAAGCTTCAGCACCAGCTTTAGTAACACGAGCAGATGGACCTGCCATGATTATTGCAAGGTTTCAGCGTGAGAGTTCTAAAAAAGAGTATATTTTAAGTAAAAATTTTTGAATTACAAATGAGCATACCAAAGCTTCAAGAAAATCTAATTGACGTTCAACTTTTGAAATAGCGTCGTCGATTTGTGCAAGGCGGCTTTTGCAAGAAACTTCTAAAACGAATCAACTGTTTTAATAAAAAAAATGTATGACAAATCGAATTAAAAAACTTACCAAATTGTGTTAAAAATTCAGCAATATTTTTAATATTATCAGAAATAAGCTGAATATATTCACGATTATCCCAATCTTCTTTTAATTGTCGTTGGACAGAAAGCTGAATGTTTCCGACATTCATTAATAAAAACTAAAAATATAAAACAATTACCGAAGCCGAAGGCTGCTGAAATTGATGATGAATAAATTTGAGCGGACACGAAAGAAAGATGATCGAGAAAAAAGAAAACATTCAGCAAAACAAGTGTAAGAATTCTCAAAACGAAAACATGAAATGCATTGATTAAAAAAAGGCAGACAACCGCACAGAAGAGATGGACGTGGTATAATGTTTTTTTTAAAACTCAAAAAACACGGAACGTTTGTATGCACACTTTTTTTTGTAAATTGAACCGAAATTATGATTCATAAAGCAAGTGTGTAATATTTGAATTTGCTTTATTTTTTTAAAAAAAAGCTTAAACCATTGTAAATACAAAACTCTATTTAAAAAATAAGATTTTAAAAATCTTGCTGATGCACACAAAAAAAACAACAATATCCAAATTTTTGTTTTGGAGACTGTATTTCTATTACACGATAATCAAATAACAAACTCCTAAAAACTGAGTTTTTTTTTTCTTTCACACAACGTTTATTGAGTTTTTTTAAATCGCAGTAGTACAGATTTTTAAGCAGTCGGGACTCCTTTCATTTTAAAAATGGTTACGGTAACTGAGGGTTTAAATATAATTTCAGCCACTTGCACATTATTTAATGCTAAAAGTATTCGGTATTTTTGAAGTGGTTTGCTATTCTAATTTTTAAAACATGGTTCAGTTTTTTAACGAAAAAAAAATGTCCGGAAATGTTATCTTACAATCTGTTGTGAAATTTATCTTGCATCACAATTTTGTTTATTTATAGCCATGAGGGTGAAATGATAAAAATTGATTGATAAGTTGCGTTTTAACACAGAAGACATGTTAAGATTCACAAAGACACCTATGTGTCTTCAAAATTTTTGATATCAAGTTTATAACCGCCGTCATTTTTTGCAATTTTATTTGGCGTAGTATAAATGTTCCCCTCAAAAAGAGATGAATTTTCCCTCAAAAGCAATTGAAACTCCCCTCAAAAATGGTTGAAAACTTCCTCAAAAATAGAAATTTGAGAGGAGTTTCAGCCGTTTTTGAGGGGAAAGTCATCCAAATTTGATGGGAGAATTAATATTTTGCCATTTTATTTTTACGTTGAACTTGAATTTCTTTTTAAAAAAAGTTCGCTTATTATTGTAGCGACTTTTAAGCTTTTTCTAAATTTTTAGAAAGTGGTTCTTTTGCCTTGAAAGATAATAACGTTGTTTCTGTCCCAAGAGTCGAAATAATTTATACTTTTTTAGTAAAAAGATGCGCATGAATCATATGAGTAAAATTCTATAAAATTTTTAAATTTAAAACTCATTTTATTCTGTTATAACATAATTTAAAGAAAAATTAAACCGAAGAGGAATGTATAGTTTATTATAAAAGGGAACACATCATGGATTTTTTGCTTGGTTGATTACTTTTAATACTTGTAACACTGGTGGTTGAAATAGGTCCATTTTGAGGAGGTGGAGGGGGTGGTGGTTTATTGCCATTTGTTTGTTCGCCAACATTTGATTCTTGAGGATGTTGTGCTGGTTTTGTTTCAATGTTTAGCTTATTGGTTGATTGAGTTTTAACCGATACAGTATCGTGATTTGCTTCTGGTATTTCACTACCATTGCCTAGAGGATTTGAATCTTAGTATATAGAATTATGGTGAACAAGAAGCGACAAAAAACGGCATCGATTTTATTGCAGATTTTTAAAAATTGCCTTCTTGTTTTAAGTCGCTTTTGGCCGCTTTTTGTTCACTAACTTTTGTGAGTTTGGTGTTCTTTGTGTTGATATGTGGAACGCTACCTACTTGCATAACTGGATGCACTTTGTATGCGTTTCGTTCGACGTTCTTGGCGAATTGTCATATTTGCTGGAGTATTATGTAAGCAAAGTATTGGCAATTGAGCGGTTTCTGTTAGCAAAATAAGAATTCGACTTGCATCATTTGACACAATAACACTCGAAATTTGTCGATGAGTATTAAACGAGCTATACATTTTACTTGTTTCAGTGCTCCAAGCTTCAACCCATCCATCTTGATCAGCTAAAATTTATACAGTAATATTGTTTTTTTGTTAAGTTAGTTTTTTACCTGATAAGATAAGACTATTATCAAAAGTAATTTGAACTGCGGTAATTACAGATCGAGCAGTTATTGATCGTTTAACAGCACCAGTTTGAACATCCCAAATATAGATATGTTTATCTTGACCACCACTAATTACAACTTTCCCATCTTCTGATACGCAACAACATGTTACAACATCATCATGTCCGACCAAAATTTGGGTAAGAAATCCCGTATCAATTTGCCAAATTTTTAAGGATTGATCCATTGAACCTGTCACCAATACGGTACCAGTTTTATTCGCGCAATAACAAACAATTTCTTCATTGTGATAAACTTTTGTTTTTACAGTAAGCTTATTTTCGATTAATGACCAAATGTTTATTCTGAAATAATAAATTTTTTTTAAATATCAGAATGTTAAATTTTGTAATTATTTTCATACTCTTTTAAATTCTTTGCATTATATCCAATTAAAACGGAATCATTTAATCCCAAATAAAGTGGACCTTTTATATTTGTCATTGTTGCAATTACATCCGCCATATTCGGGTCATCACCATAATATAAATTCCAAATATGCATAACTGCTGCATCATCACATGAAAGAGCTCTTGTGCCATCAACGAAAGTACAAATTGATTTAACTTCTGCGTCATGAATTTTAAAGCTTCGCATCATTGAGCCATTTGATGCTTCCCACATTGAGATAATGCCTTGCTTTGTTCCACTTATTACCACCGATGAATCATATGTAAAATCTAAAGCTGTAATTTTTCCAGATTTTCCTTGTGTTGTTGACCATAAACATCGACAAAGATCCAAATCCCAAAATGCTACAATTCCGTCAATTGTTCCACAGGCGGCACTCTTTTCATCGGGTGCTAATTTTATGCATGAAAGTTTACTTTTTTCATTATGTGGGGCACTTCTTTCTATTGAATTCATATTCCACATATGAATTCTATCTCCACATGCTGCTAAGACAAATGAATTGTCATCTGTGATTTTTAAAGATGTCACAGGTAGATTTAAACCACAATCAAGTGTTTCAAGTAATTGACTGTTGTGAATATCGTAGCATAAAACTTTTCCCTTTGTAGCAGCAAAAAGCTGACAATCATCTGCTGAAGCCGCTAAAGCATTTACTCTTGCTTCATGACCCTTAAAAATTTATGCTTTTACAAATTTTTGCATAGAAAACAATTACAGTAAGTTCATGAAGTTCTTGCGATGATACCATACTAAATACTCGAACTGTTTCATCTTCACATGCTACAGTAAGAAATGCGTCATTACTTGTTATGGCTAAACATGTAACAGGTGCCATTAATCCACCCATTTTAACAACAATATCCCCACATTGAATATCCCAAACCATGACAACGAAATCCCCAGAGCCTTAAAAATCGTAAAATTTTTCTCAAAATAGTTACATTTCTTTAATTTCGTACCTGTGACAAGAAGAGTATTATCAGAAGAGATTTGTAGTCCAACAACTGGACCAGTATGATCACGAAATGATCTTTGCACACTTCCACTATCAATATTTATAACTCTTGCCGTTGAATCGGATGACCCAACAACAATAAATTTGTCGTCACTGCTTAGCAAAGAACAAATAATTTTAGCTTTACAAACTTGAAGAGTTTTGACACTTTCACCTTTTGATGTTGCAAAATTCCAAACTCTAACACATCCATCATGACTTGCACTGGTAAAAAAGCTACCATCTTGAGATGTTCGAATAGAAGTTATTTTATCAGTATGTCCAGTAAAAGTTTTAACAAGTAAACTGGATGCAATATGATACATAAATATTTGTCCAATTGCTGCATCATTACCACTTATTAAAAGATGTTGATGATTATGAGTTGGATGTACAACAGTTCGATTTGATTTCCATTGTGGAACAGAAAATGAAATAACCTTTAAAAATATATTTTTAATATAAAATTTTTGTGGAAAACCTTTTATCATTACCTGTTTCATTTTTGGTGGATTTATCCAACAGCTTAAAGGCAATAAAAGTGGTGCCCGACTATAAGTGTCCGCAAAGGTCATCAATTGTTCAATTACAGTATTCAAGCGTTCACTGTTTTTATTACTTGTAAATCTAAGCCTATTTAAAACTTCGCAAACAAGCTGTTCCCTGTCACGAATAAGAGTTGGAATGGCTGGCAAAAGAACTTGCTCAAAAAGGACAAGAATATCATGATCAAGAATTTGTTGAGAACATTCTTCAAAAATTGACAATAAATGTGCAATTCCACATCCTCGAAAGCATGCTTCAAGATAATTAAAATTGCAAAGAGTTTGATCTTTTAATTGGTCAAGTTTTCCTACAATTAAATACAGTATGCCTCTATTCTTCTTCTTATCAATGACAAACCTGCATGTAATAAATAATACCATTGAAATCGGACTCTACGCAAATTTACAGAATTATTTTCTCTGCTAATTGGTTGAGGGAAGACAAGATTGGATGTAACTGGATCATGTTCATCTTCAGTACTTGGAACACTTGCAAGTAATTCAGCCATAACTTCATTTGCAATTTTTACTTCACCAATTGAAGGTAAATATCGCTGTTTAATTGCCTGTGCAATAAAAACATGCCGAAAAATCCATACACATCGTTTATCAGTATGAACATTAACGACCATACGACCTAAAAATATTTGCAACATTAAACATCGATTTGATAAAAAAAAATATATTTACCAAGATGTTTTAAGACAATCTGTGGATCTGGTGTTAACACATCTGGAGCATCAAATGCCATTCCAGAATTACGTTTACATAATCGATATCCATCAACAATTTCAAGGGTCGATAAACCATACGGTAAAGTACATAAAAGTTGACAGACAATTCTGACACATTCTGCTCCAACCTTTCCTTCAATTCTTGTTAATCTTGCATCTAAATCTTCACTTGGATCTGTATAACCTTCAATTAATTCATCATATTGTATTTCACACATTATTATTCCACCATTTGATTTTTTGATCTGTAATCGTAAGTGTCAAACATCTAAAAAATCGATAAAATAATTGGGTACCTTTTGACGGATAACTGCAAGTAAATCTGCTTTAATCTTTTGTTCACTATCATTCGAAACTTGATTCTTTAAAATGCTTATCATTTGATCTTTTGAAAGTTGTGGAATTTCATTTAATTCTGGTTGAGTAAAGCAAGACAAAATTTGTGTTGATAAGGGTGATGTAAAAATTAATGATAGCTTGGGGAATAATTTTCGTAATGGCTTTTCCATTATTCCTAATGTTTTACCAAATTTAAGTATATGAACATCATCAATCAATATAAATAAAGGACGGTTAAGCTTTTCAACGGTTGATTTATAATAAGCTAAAATTTCGGTCAAATGAAATGATGAAAGCATTGTTGAGGCTGGAATTTGAGCGGTTTCACAAATTTTTAATAATAAATTTCTGAGAAGTTCATTGATAAATGCAGAACAATCTGTTAAATGACTGAATCGAATAAAGGCATAACAATTTTGTTTTTCCAATAGCTCCATGAGACGACAGAGAGTTGCCGTTTTTCCGCATCCAACTCCACCATGAAATTGAACAAAAACAGATTTGGCTAAACCTTGCTCAATAATAGCTTGAAGCTTTTTATCCAGCGAATCTCGTTCAATCCAGATTTTTGGAACTGTTTCACGAAAAAATCTGTCATGTGTGTAATGTTCTCGTTCACATACATCCATTGGGCTTACAGCATAAATTGAAGACGAAGTACTTACTGTAGTTGGCAAATTTAATAAAATTTTGAGGCTGTCATTAAGTTTAATTCCAAGATCTGTTTTATACTTTTCTGCATCTTTTGTTTTAAACCATTTTGTGGGATCTGTTGAATTCGTGTTACAAATAAATGGAGCATAATTTGATTCGCCAACTTTTGAAGAAATTGTATTTTTTAAATTTGAAATTGCTGTTTGTTTTGTTCCAGCTGGTTCAAACCATTTATCATGATTATCAGTTGTTGAATAATTTTGAAATTTTCTTACAATAAAAAAATGATTTGATGGATTTGTCATCATTGCATTTACAACAACTTCAATAAAACTTTGATGAAAACGTTGTTGCCGTTCTTCGTTAACTTGATGAATAATTCCATCATCTTTAGCTCTTTTTGCGCCTTGTTGAAGCATTACTCTTAACTTTTCTACAGTATCCTGTCCCCATGGTGCTTCACGTAATCGATATTCAGCTGGATCTTTCGATTTATTAAGCACATAACACTGCTCCAAAAGTTTTACATCTAAAAAAAGGCCAGCTGTTTTTTTTTGTTTTTTCTTCTCCCCCTCATTTAATAAACAAAAAAAGTACCTTTTGAAAATTCAAGAGCTGCAGATTGTATAGCATTAAATTCATCTTGCCTTATTTCAAGCGGTAACACAGCTTCACCATACTTATCCCCGACAAACACCTGCAAAAAAAAGTTGTTATTCCGTTTTTCTTCTTTTACTTTGCAGCAGCAGCAGCAGCAACTTTAAAAACAAACCAAAACATTTGCAGTGCCTTGTTCAATGCTTGATAATAAAAAGCTCAATTCACCATAGTCAAAATTTGTGGAAAAAAATGTTGAACAATCGAGATCAATATCACGATCACAACAATATTGTTGAAGCTCCGGTAATACTGATGTACTTAATACTTCACGTTCTGGAGCAAATTCTACAGAAAGAAAAAAATATGAGAGATTACGGTAACATTTAAGACAAAAATCAAAAGGCATACCTTCAAGTGTTGGAAAAACAATAAAAAGTGTTCGAGAATTTGTGGTTGATAATTTAGTTTTTTCTTTTGAAGAACTTTTTTTGGTGATTGAAGGAACCGTAGATTCTTCGCCGCCTTTTTTGTACATTATTTTGTACGTTTTTGTCAAAAATTTTTGATGACTATCTAAGTACAAGTAAATACCGGTGTTGAATTTTCTTCATTGCAAAGTATAAAATCTGAAAAAATTTTTGAGAAAGTGGTTATTTTTTTGAATGCATTTTGAAATAAAATTCTTTTTTTTCACGGTGTGTCGAACGCGTCGGTGAGACCTTTCGCCAAAACGACTTTTTCCGTATTAAATTTTAAAACCTAGATTCTGAAGGACTGAAACAATTTAAACAAATTCTGTAAAACCAGAAAAAAAGAGCATCATCTCTTTAGTATGAATGAGCAGGAAATTGTAAAATTCGGATTCAGAATCCTGCAGGATTCAGAATCCAAGAAATTTTTTCCCTCTAGAATCCATAAAAGTGGTATCACTAGATTCGTCTCGACGAGTAGATTACGACAAGAGAAAAAAATTTTAGTTTTTGAAGATTCTGAAGCCGTAAACTTCAAAAGAAAAAATACAGTAGAAATTTTTAAAACACTGAACCAAGCTTCAGAATCGTCGAAAACTAAAATTTTTTTCTCTTATCGTAATCTACTCGTCGAGACGAATCTAATGATACCACTTTTATGGATTCTAGAGGAAAAAAATTTCTCGGATTCTGAATCCTGCTGGATTCTGAATCCGAATTTTACAATTTCCTGCTCATTCATACTAAAAAGATGATGCTCTTTTTTTCTGGTTTTACAGAATTTGTTTAAATTGTTTCAGTCCTTCAGAATCTAGGTTTTAAAATTTAATACGGAAAAAGTCGTTTTGGCGAAAGGTCTCACCGACAGTTTTTGAAGGATTCGACACACCGTGTTTTATGAAAGGTGAAAAATTAAAAAAAAGAAATAGCTTTAATGCCTTTCAACTTTTTTTGCTGCCTATAATTGGCTTGTTGAATAAATTATTTTATGCCCTTTTCTTTCTTGCCGACAGCTGATGATTAATTTTGAGGTTTGTCTTGCCTTTCCTTTTTTTTAACAAACACGATCATTACGATTTTTTGGGAAAAGGAAAAAAACGATGTTAAAAATGAAAGACGGCTGTTTCAAAGATTAGAAAAGGGATATTAAAAATAGAGGGGCGGATAAAGCATGTTTGTGTTGAAGAAGAGAAAAAAAATCAACGTAACTATAGTTATAACTTGAAAAAAAGAGGGGAAAAAGAAAAACGAGAAAAAAAGTGATACGCGTAAAAACTCAAAGATATTCCCTTCAATCTCTTCTCTTGCAAGTGCCACCACCTTATTTTAAACTTTTTTAGTTGGTGACAATTGTTTGATATTTTTGGTGAAGGCAAAGTCTACGGGTGTTATGTTAAGCCAAATTCAACGACTATTTTTATTTATCTATTACTTTTTTTGTAATCTTTTTAAGTAAGTTTTACAAGTTTAATTTCGGCATTTTTTAAAAAATGAAAAGAAAAAACATCATAGCGAAAAATTTAGAAGGAACAAACTTGACATTGTTTCACGACAACCTATTTTTTATGTAACTACCTTAAAGCGTGCTACCACTTTCTCTTTTTTTCAAAAATACTGTGTTAGAGCTCAACTATGGCACTTGAAAGTTATTAATTATCCTTATATGCCCTAACTACTTACACTTTTTTTTGCCAAAAATGAAAAGAGGTTTAGTTGTATTCAACAAAAAAAAATTTCAAAGGCGTGTAATAAAAAAAAGTGGAAAATGTAAAGCTTTTTTCGTCCTTTTTTACATTTTCATCTCAGGCTTAGAAATAAATGAGCGCGCAATGCTTTTAAATTTTTTTTATACTTTCTTTTTTTATTCTTGTTTTTGAAGCTTTTCAATGTTGTTAAATTTAACGACTTGCAAAGATATGAAAAGTATGCCAGAATTTTAAATGAATTGATATTACTTTAGTTGAATAACTAAAATGTCAGTAAAGAAGAGAAACAAAAAGGGAAAATGAAGAAGAAAATTGAAAAATTAATTTTTCAGGGCATTCGTTTCAATAATTAATCATAAAAAACCAAAAAAAGGGATGGCTTTGTTTGCTTTTTATTATGAAAAATAAAAATTTTAAAAAACAAAAATTAAACCAAAAATGAAAAAACGGAAATAAATGATGAATAATTAGTAATCATCATTTTTCTCTTTCTATTTTAAATAAAAACAATAAAATTTTAAGTTCAATTTATTCTTAAACACCTAATTTTAAAATTTTTGAATAAAGACCTAAGTCTATGATAAAGAATGAAACAAAAAAATTGTGCAGAAAAAAGTACTTTCTTTTAAAGCAATTGCATAAAAAAAGAAGGCATTCGTGAGTAAGTGCAAGTAAAAATTGTTGTAAACTCTTTCATCACGCGCATGCCTTAGGCGAGAAAAAAAGTCGTCTTGAACAACATCTTTCTTTTTTTAATGTTGTTTCAACAGCAAAAGATGCCAACGTCGTAGTTCTAAGATAGTAAGTTGCAGTAGTAGTAGTAGATTGATGAATACAAGCTAAATATTATTTGCATAAGCAACAACAACTACCGATTTTGGAAGAATAAAAAAAGTAAGCAAAAAATGTAGCTTACGATAAACAGCAGGAGCAACTATTTCAAAAAATATACAAGTCAGAAGAGGAATAGGAAAAAAAGTTGGGAAAAAAGAGCTTCCTTTTTTAGAAAGGGGGACCCATGGCATAGCAGCTCTAAGTTTGTAATTAAACGCGTCCAAAGCTCAAATTGCCCCTCCGGCACCAACAACCTTAATGATTATCCATAAATGCTTGTTTTAACGAAAGGATGGATACTTTTTTTTAAAAAAAGAATAAAAATGCAACAACAAATTTATTTTATATTTATCTTTTCTTTTACAGAGGAAAAGAGGAATGGAAATGTGACAATGACGCAGAAAAAAAGCCAACAAAAGCTTGTTGTACTCCAGTACAACATGCTTTTGAAAATAACCACCACCACCACCACCAACAACAACTAAATTTAAAAGAAAGCAAAAACTTTTTATCAACTCCTCGACCATATGTAGATCCCTTGAAAAAGTCATGGTGGCAATGGACAAAAGATTGTGTTTCAAATGGATGGAAAAAGTTGAAAAATGCTTTAAATTTTCGAAATACTCGTTATTCATCAACACTTGGAAAATGGATTAAATTTATTCCAGTACAAATTTGGCGAGGTATTAAATGGATATTTTATTTAATTCTTAGTGGCTTAGTATGGATCCTACATGCTTTTATGCAAATCTTTAGAAGTAGTGAAGCAACAAAAACCGAAGAAATTCCCAAGCAATACGTTTATAAAAAGATCGAATCACCTCGCGATTATGTAAATTATGATGATTATTCAGAGCCTTCATTTTTTGAAGAAAATAAAAATGAAGAAAGAATGGACACTGAAAAAATGGATGAAAAAAATTATAAAAATAATGCCAAAGATGAAATTACTTTAGACAACATTCAAAAGGCATCCGAAGATGCAATTATCTCTCCACCTCAAGTAGATGCTAATGCTGCTGCTGCGACGGTTGCAACAGCGTTTTCACATGGACAAATTACATCGCCGGAAAGTCATGCTAACCAAGAATCTCCAATATCCTTTTATGCGAGAAGAGTATCAATTGCATCTTTGAAATCCGGTGAACAACAACATCAAGGAACCCCAGGTTTTTCATCTCCTCCACCACCAGCTCCACCACCGCCACCAAAAAGTGCAATAAGAATTCCAACAACAACTCCGACAACGACAAACAATGAAAATACAAATGAATCAAAAGAAAAAACGTTGGAATCATCGGTAAAACGTGGAGTATCCGTTATTGTTCCGGGATTAATGGATGCCGCAAAAGAATCTATGGAACGACGAAAACGTGGCCGAACACTTTCTCCAGAAAATAAAAATAAAATTGTCAATTCTGGTCCAACACCGTATCGAAGTCCAAGTGTATTTGGAACCTCTTCAACAGCTACCACAACATCTGCAAACAATCGAATAAATCCAACAACAAATCATGGAATTGTTACAAGAATGAATGCTCAGACACCAACGAGTGATACATTTCTTTTTCGACCTCGAAGTCAAACGGCCAGAAATATTGATCATAAAACTTCAGAAGATTTCTTTCATCCTGATAATCGTCAGTTTCAACAACATCAACAAAGAATGTTTTCAACATCTCCAACTCCTTCGGGCACTTTTTTGTTAGGTCAAAGTGTTTTCAAGCCCGTAAATGAAGTTGAAAAAATTCGAGATAATTTTAATCGAAAATGTGAATCAAGAGGTGCATCCGTTGCAGGAGGATATTCACGATCACCATCTGTTATGAGTCAAAGTTATCATGATAGTGCCCGCGATTATGATAATTATACACCTTTCAAGTATATTTCACAACAGAAGAATAATTACCGTAATAATAAGCAATTTTTAGAGATAAAACATATGAATCAAGTGCACTCCGTCATCGTTTTCCTACTTATACTCCTGCAGTATCACATGATTATCCAACACCTTATGGTCAAACAACTCCATCAAATCATAGATGGAATATCCGAACCAATACAACCTCTGATGACATCTTTAATCGGCTTCCAAGTGGCGCTACAAGAAGTAAGAAAGAGAGAGAAATTTACTTTATTCAAAAGATTCGGTTTTTTTTATCCGTTTGGGCAAAAATAGAAAGAAAAAAATAGAAAAAAATGAAAAATTACATATTAAACTTTTTATTTTCCAATTAGGTGTTGTTAGGCAAAAAATGGAAGCATAAAATGCTTATAACTTTAGTCAAATAGTATGTGAGACTTAGGCTTCAATTTATAAAAAAAACTTTAGGTGTGCGTGGGAAAAGAAAAATTTAAAAAATATAAAAAAGACTTAAAAGAAAGAAAAAAAAACTATTTGAACTCCATATGTTGAAAAGAAATAAACAGAATAAGCTCAAGCCGATATAAGCATGTATTTGACAGGCTTTGACTTGCCTGGGGCAGATTGTCTTCCGAAAATTGCATAAGAGATTTTTTTCCCCAATTGTTACATCAGAACAGATAAGCAAAAATATAAACAAAAATGTTTTTGTTATTTCTTTTTTTATGCTGCTTTTATAAAAACGATATGATCATTGCATTTTTGATTTTTTTCATTTCATGCTTTCCTTCTAAAAAGCTTAAAATTTATGAGGTATTATTAATTTTTTAAAAATGTTTTTTTTCTTTCCGCATGTCGTACAAAATTAGAAGTCAAGCCTGTTTCCCTTTATCTTTCTATGAAGCGAAAAACTAAGGGTGAATAAAGTAGTCTATAATGAATGTATGTTTTGAGAATAAATGAAGCTAAAGAAAAGAAAGAGGAAAAAATAATACACACAAAAGCATATCTTTTGAAAGCGATGATATCTCGGCTTTTTAGTAACCCAGCCTATATTTGTGTTTTTACGCTTTCTTTTTTTCGCGAAAAAATGGGTAAACTCAGAAGCAAAAACGTAAAAAAAAGTGCGACCAGCTACCGCAAGGACGGCATTACAGCCTAAGGCAATATATATGCACATTTAAAGCTTATTTAAAAATAGAAAAAAAATTACCAATTTTAATTTTTGATTATTACCAAATGGGATTTCTTTTTTTTTCAAAACAAAACAAATTTCATACCGAAACAACAAAAAAGTATATTGCCTAGAAAACTTTTTAAAAGAGCATCCTTTTTAGGAAACATACGTTGTTGCCTGTATTCTTCTTCTTTTTTTCAACTTGAGAATTGAGAAATAAAATAAGCCTAATTTTGTAAATAAATGAATAAAAAGAAGAAAGAAAAAATAAAAATAAAAAGTCAAAAAGCAATGGTATAAAACTTTATAGCAATTTTTATGTGTGTTATTTTACTTTACTTAACATTACGCTAATGTAATTTAAAGTAAACAACACACAGCAAAATATATATTTTGCAAGTATAAAGTTAGGGCCATTTTAAACTTTCTTTTTCTTTTATTCTACTTTGCTTCACAAGAGATAAAATAACTTTGAGGGGAAAAAAACAAGTAAGCTTAAAAAGAGGTATTCAAGAAAAAAATCTTTGATGAGATTTAAATTGAGAAAAAGAGAGACTAAATAAAGCAGTAAAAAGATGAAGGCAGGAATTCAAATTTGAGAAACAACGTAAATTCAATAAAAGAAAGAAGCAAAAAAAGAATTTTTTACAGGAGTCAACGAGTTAAAAGTCACCGAAAAGCATATTGAAAAAGATGTTGATGGTCAAGTACTTAGTGGATGGCGAGAACAAAATTGGATGGGAACTTATGAACAATTTGAAAATCCTATGTTGTAATAGCCTTAAAGGAATTAATCTTTATTTTTAATTAATTATTGCATTGGTTTTTTAATCAAACTTACATTATAATGGAGAATTGTTAAATTTCTATATTATTTTTTTCAATGAATAAATCAAAAAGTGTAACGAAATTCTAAAGAGTTATAATAAGTTATTCTTTATTTGATAAAATTTTTAATTTTAACATGCAAAACTATGAAAAGAGATGAAAACAAATGAAAAAAACGAAAACCCTAAATAAATTTTACTGTCACAAAGTTAATGTGATTTAACTGGGTTACGGTGGGAAATCTTTTAATTATTAAACTATTCATGAATATTCAAAGACAAAAATGTTTTTAAAATTTACGTAAAAAAATTTTGTACATGAATTTTTTGTAACGCTCCAAATTTCTGATTATGAAGTTTTGCCAACAAAATTTACGTGTTTCTAATTTACCGACAAAAAGAGAATATATACTGTATAGAGTTTTATTGAAATTTGGCCATTTCGACGTTGAATCTTTATAACAAAATTAAAAACAATGAATGTTGAAATATGGTGACCCGATAAATAATAACATAAAGAAACAATAATAATATAAATAACAAAATAACATATAAAAGAAACAATTAAATGCAAATGAAAAACAGTAAAAATTTGAAAAATCCAAAAGTTCGTTGCATTTTAACTAAATTTTTCCAAAAGTTTTGCTTTGATATCGGGTTTTCTCTAAAAAGTGAACAATTAAATTATAAAGGAAAATAAAAACATACAGTAAGAACTTCTTCTAAAACATTTAGCAATTGGTTACTTGGCATTTCGAGCAAAGATTCTTTTGCTTCCTCAAGATTTCTCTTTCCACGATGAAGACCTTCAGTATAAGCAAAATTTATCAATTCCATTACAGCATCCATTCTATCCAGAGGTGATGTATTCGAAGCCGTTGCGCAAGATAGCAGCTTTGATTTCTGCGATAAAAAATTATTTTGGGGACTTTCACGAAAAAGAGATCCATTTATTCGAGTATCATTTTGTGTTAATGGAATTTGATAATCATTAATTTTTTCAGCATTAAGATATGAAAATAATTTATCAGTGTTATTCATAGATAATGGGGTAACAGATGATGCACGGGACGCTGAAATGAGATATTTCAAATATACATTTAAAAAGAATACCAAATTTATAGTCCATAAAAAGACATTCGGTTATTTTCGAGTTTATTTTTTTACTTTTGTATATACAAAATTTATAATTTTAAAGAAAAAACTCTAAAGGTATTTAAAAATTCACAAAAACCTTCACTTTTTAATTATAGCTTATAATAAAAAAAATTGACTTACCATTTTTTGGAGCTGCTGCTCTACGAAATACACTAGCAGGAATCATACACGGTTTAGTATGCCATTTAACTTCTTTTTCTATTTCTTGTCTAAACGGAGAAACACTTGGTTGATAAGGTTTAAAAGGCAATTGTTTGAAAAAGTTGTCCTTGTTTACAGGAGTGGAAATTTCAAAGCTTTGATTTGCCGCTGAATCAGTTGTAGTTGATAAAAGAGGAGACGAAGTCCGTGATGAACTATATATTGGTGAAATTGGAGTTTCAACAAATTCTTTCAACTTTTTTTCAAGCATATTTAATTGTTCCAAATAATCATTGTTTGAAGCCAATCCATATACAGTTCCTGAAAAATTAAAAACCTTTATTTTAAAAAAATATAAATTTTTTAAAGTACAAACCATCACTCGCTTTCATCATTATAATGTTGTCACGTCTATGATAACCAGAATTTTTATAAAATTTTATTTTTATATTATAAATACTTCTTCGATTACACAATTGTATATCAAGATAGTTATTAGCATCCTTTGGTTTTGTTAAAAATACAGGACCAACAAAATCTTCTTTTGACCATTCACCAGTATCTCGTAAAAATTTAAATACAGCTCCCAATGGAATCATAACAATTGTTTCCCCATCCGTGCCAGAAGTCGAATCTATGAATACATCAACAGGGGCTCCAAATTCGGCAGACATTCCAACCCGCAAAGATACTAAAATATATATTTACAAAAAAATATTTCTGCTTTCCCGAGATATTTTCTCTCATACATTTGGATCAAAATATTCATACATGCAAAAGCATAAAATGTTCGTTTCAGGATTTTTGCCAGAGCTTTTTGCTTTTTGATCAACCGTTTCTTTGCCTCCCAAAAGAAACTCAATTTTTTGTTATATTTCATTGATAAACAAAATTTGTGCCATAAAATGTGTCAGAAGTTGTTGATGAAATCGCGCCAATGTTCTTTCATCATATAAAACAACTAAATTATAAAAATTTTTAAGAATGTTTTAATAAAAATTTAAGAATGAGGTATAAATTTGCATTTTTAAAACGCAAAAAACCGCATAATAATTTTCACTTTTGTTGAATTTATACCGTGTTAAATTTCGCTTTTGCTTTTTAGTTGCCTTTTTGTAAGACTTTTTTTCTACTGATTTTTTTCATTCCACTTTTTTACCTTTAACTCAAAAAACGTTTATGTTTTTGATGTCACTCATTTTTCTGTCTCGTATCAGAGTTTTTGGTCTTTAATTCTCGATTCTTTTCTTTTTACACGTGATTTTTTTTGTTGCAAATCTTTACTATTTCTTTTTTGTAAATGTTTTTTTCGAAAGAATACCTTTTTTGGTTATATGTTTTGCAAAATGTAGATTAGATTATATTTATGTTGAAAATTTCAGTTCATTATGGCCCGATCTTCAAGTATCATAAAAACTAACCTCACGCATTTTTTCTTCTTCTTTCATCCAGACATTATTTTAGTTCATTCCGGACGCACGTCAATGGCTACTGAACAATCGCATCTTTTTTGTTGTTATATGTCCTCTTTTTTAACAACTTTATTCAAGCAATGGGACAACTTGTGAGGACCGAGGAGTAACAAACGCGCTCATATTTTATCCATGTCTCAAGATTTAAAACTTTACGTTCTTCCGGTTTCTATTGTGCGCAATTGTTTGATTCGCCTTAAGATTTACCTCATATTCTTTAAACTTTTTTAATTTTATCCTTTGAAAAAAACCGCTTTACCTAATCCATGTTTTTTGTTCTTAACACTTTTTATACATTCATCTTATTTGACCTTTTAACGCGTTCGATGGTTTATTGTGTTTATGCAAAATTAATTGCATCATAATGTTTTTTTAAATGTTTATTTATTATTTTATTTTTAGGCTTTTCCAGTCTGTCTTAAGCCGCAAATATGATGCGAGCTTCTGGCTTCATTCGGGCACAAATCTGCCATGTCTCGCGTCGTGGGTTATCAACAGGTCCCCTTCGTCGTACTCCAATTACTGCTGCTTCCAGAAATGTTATGTCAGAAGGCTTTATGAATGGATCTTCCAGTATATATATCGAACAGATGTATGACAATTGGCGCAGTGATCCTAATTCAGTTCATAAAAGTTGGGATGCATATTTTCGTAATGTTGAAGCTGGTGCAGGTCCCGGTGAAGCATTTCAAGCACCTCCAACATTAATTCCTGGAAGAAGTCAACAAGGGATTACTTCTGCTCAAACAAGTACCGCTGTATCTACTACTGGTGATGTTTCACGTGCAATTCAAGATCATTTAAAAATTCAATTACTTATTCGTAGTTATCAGGTATTTTAATTTTAGTAAGTGATATTTTTTTAAAACACATTTTTAGACTCGTGGTCACAATATTGCTGATCTTGATCCTCTTGGCATTAACAGTGCAGATCTTGATGATACTATTCCTCGTGAATTAGAACTTGATTTTTATGGATTTACTGAAAAAGATCTCGATCGTGAATTTGTTCTTCCACCAACTACTTTTATTGGCGGTGATAAAACAACTTTAACTCTTCGCGAAATAATTAATCGGTTAAAAGTAAGTTTTTTAAAAATGTAATGATTTTTCTTACTCGTGGTGTTTAGAATATTTACTGTTTACATACTGGCGTTGAATACATGCATCTTACAAATTTTGAGCAACAGGAATGGATTCGTAAAAATTTTGAACAACCTCGAGTTACTGAACTTACTCCACAACAAAAGAAAGTCCTTTTCAAACGTCTTATTCGTTCAACTAAATTTGAAGAATTCTTAGCTAAAAAATGGCCTAGTGAAAAGCGTTTTGGTCTTGAAGGATGTGAAGTTTTAATTCCTGCAATTAAACAAGTTATTGATCGATCTTCTACTTTGGGAGTTGATTCTGTTGTTATTGGTATGCCTCATCGTGGTCGTCTTAATGTTCTTGCTAATGTTTGTCGTCAACCATTGGAAACTATTCTTTCGCAATTTAGTACTCTTGAAGCTGCTGATGAAGGATCTGGTGATGTTAAATATCATTTGGGTGTATGTATTGAACGGTTTAATCGCCAATCTCAACGTAATATTAAAATTGCTGTTGTTGCAAATCCATCTCATTTGGAAGCTGTTGATCCTGTAGTACAGGGAAAAGTTCGTGCTGAAGCATTTTATGGTGGTGACACAAAATGTGATCGAAATCTTGCTGTGATGCTTCACGGTGATGCAGCTTTCTCTGGTCAAGGTGTAGTTATGGAAACATTTAATCTTGATGATTTGCCTTCATATTCTGTACATGGTGCTATTCATATCGTTGTTAATAATCAAATTGGCTTTACAACTGATCCTCGTTTCTCTCGTTCTTCTCCATATTGTACTGATGTTGGTCGAGTTGTTGGATGTCCTATTTTCCATGTCAATGTTGATGATCCTGAAGCTGTTATGCATGTTTGTACTGTAGCAGCAGATTGGCGTAAAACATTCAAAAAAGATGTTATTATCGATTTAGTATGTTATCGTCGCCAAGGGCATAATGAACTTGATGAACCTATGTTTACTCAACCATTGATGTACCAACGAATCAAAAAAACAAAACCTGTCCTTGATAAATATCAAACAAAAATAATTGGTGAAGGGGTTGCAGATGAAAAATATATTAAAGTCTGTCTAATATACTTTTAAGAAAATTTTGTATTTCAAATAATTTTTTAGGATGAACTTGCAAAATACGGTCAAATCTTGGAAGATGCATATGAATCTGCTCAAAAAATTACTCATGTTCGTAATCGTGATTGGCTTGATAGTCCATGGGATGATTTCTTCAAAAATCGTGATCCTCATGCTTTTGTTCCTACTGGAATCGAAAGGAATGAACTTAATGCAATCATTGAAAAATTTTCGTCTGTTCCTGAAGGATTTAATCTTCATCGTGGTCTTGATCGTACACTGAAAGGTCGTCGTCAAATGGTTACCGATAATACTCTTGATTGGGCATGCGGAGAAGCTTTAGCTTTTGGTTCATTACTTAAAGAAGGTATTCATGTCAGATTATCTGGTCAAGATGTTGAACGTGGAACATTCTCACATCGACATCATGTTCTTCATGACCAAAAAATTGATCAAAAAGTTTACAATCAATTAAATGATTTATCAGAAAATCAAGGTGAATATACTGTATGCAATTCTTCTCTTAGTGAATATGCTGTACTTGGTTTTGAACTCGGATATTCTATGGTTAATCCTAATTCATTAGTTATATGGGAAGCTCAATTTGGTGATTTTTCAAATACCGCTCAATGTATTATCGATCAATTTATTTCATCTGGTCAATCAAAATGGATTCGTCAAAGTGGTCTTGTTATGCTTTTACCCCATGGTTATGAAGGTATGGGCCCTGAACATAGTAGTGCTCGTCCAGAACGCTTTTTACAAATGTGTAATGAAGATGATACCATTGATACCAACCATGTTACATTGGATGAAACATATGCTGCTCAACAATTACATGATACTAATTGGATTGTTGCTAATTGTACTACACCTGCAAATTTCTTCCATCTTCTTCGTCGTCAAGTTTTATTGCCTTTCCGTAAACCTTGCATTGTTATGACTCCGAAATCATTGTTACGTCATCCTCAAGCTCGTTCACCTGTTGAAGAATTTGTTTCTGATACCAGTTTTAAGCGTGTTATTTTTGAAGATGGTCCAGCTAAAGATAATGGAGCAAATGTCGAACGTGTCATCTTCTGTACTGGTATGGTTTTCCCCTTATCATTTCCAATTACAGTAATAACATTTTTAGGAAAAGTTTATTATGATTTAATTGCTGCTCGTAAGCAACTAGGTTTGGAAGATAAATTTGCTGTTACTCGTGTTGAACAAATTGCTCCATTCCCTTATGATTTAATCAAGGAAGAAACTAACCGATATCCTAATGCAGAATTAATCTGGGCTCAAGAAGAACATAAAAATATGGGTGCATGGGCTTTTATTCAACCTCGTTTGAATTCATTAGTTTTGAGGTATCTTTTTATTATTTCAAAACAGTTTTCATTGTCATTTTTTAGTGATAACCGTGGTATCAAATATGCGGGTCGTAAACCGAGTGCTTCTCCTGCTACTGGCAACAAGTATACACATTATAATGAACAAAAACAATTATTAGCTCAAGTATTTAATGTCCCTAAAACTAGTTTGTAAGTACTCACATTATTAATACTAATTAGGAGTGATCGAATAGTTGTGTTTTTTAAACTAACCATTAATCCATTTTTAGCTAATTCAAAATGATAGGATTAAACGACGTGCATTGCGTGTGATGTAATTGCTAAAGAAATTCTAACCGTTTTCTTTGCGTAATAATCATTATTGGATATTGTGCGGTGTTTTACTTCGTATGAGCAGAAAATAAAGATTATTAAAATATTTTACGGTGTCTGACTTTTACAAAATAAATAAACTGTCATTTAATTACCGGTTTTTCATATTTTTACATCTGTATTCGAAATACTGTAAATGTTGAAGACAGAAAATGTATTGTGTATTTTTTGTGAATTACTTTTTTTAAATTATATTACTGTAGTTTTTTATGCATTATATCGTTTTGAGAAACGTTCATTGAAAAATTTTGCTTTGAGTTTTAAAGACGTTGCATCATTTTTATTATAAATCTTTAGCTTACAAAACACAAGTACGATTCTTTCAAATTATTTGAATTCGCATTTTGCGCTTTCTTTTTTTCCTTTTCTTCAGTCTCTTTGATTCGTCTATTCAATACTTTGCTTGCATTTTTTTGTATGGTTTATACTTCTGTTTTTATAGCATTTTCTTTAAAATCTTTCAAAATTTTGATTTATTTTTTAAAATGTTTTAGATGGTGACAAAAGAAGACAAACAACTTTTAAAACAGTTTTCTGTTAGTAATTATTCTCATTTTGATAATATCAATAGCAGCCAATTTTACAACCTCAAATTAAATCGAATCCGGAAATGTTCAGATGACGCATCATTATCATTTTTTCAATCTAAAACAAACACTTATGAAAATTCTGGTAAATTAAAGAATAGCAATTCTTTAAAATCGATTTTTCAAAATTCTTCTTTTAAATTTTAAAACTTTTTTATTCGTTGTCGATTTTGCTACGTCATTAGTTATCAATGAGTCATGAAAAAATTTATGGAATTGCAACAACTTTTGTAATGTTAGGTTATTTAACCGATAATCTAAAAAGAAACTCATGGAATAAAACAGCAAAAGATTTACGGTCTGCAAAGCATCTTAATTTAAATGAAGAAGCCGAAGAAGGAAATGGAGTTCAAAAGAGGTGGATGAGTGATATGTATTATTCAAATACGAATAACAGCACTTTATCACTTCATATTGCGGCATATGAAAATTCCCATGAATCCTTTTCAAATAAATGTGTCGATTTACCGAAAAAACTGAAAACATCAAATTTCGTTGTTTCAAAATTTCAAGCAAGTTTGAACTATTCATCACACAAATATATTTCAAATGTATAGGATTGCTTTGAATTTCCTCGACAAATGAATGATCATGGAAATATTATACCAGAAGTTCAACAATTTTCAGCATCACAAAAACTTTTTTCACCAAATCAAGAATCCAAATCGGGTCAAACGAAAAATCCACAACCTTGTGAGTATTAAAGTTGGATTTACAACATATAATTCAGTAGAGTTTTAACTAATCAGTCAGTAAATTTTTTTGTATAATTATTTGATTTCAACATTGTCTAATTTGCAATTTCTCAAGTTATATAGAAATTTTCTAGGTAAAGCCAAAAATTGATTTTCTTTAAAAATTTTGAGAAAAGTAAAGATGTAATTTGTATTACCGTAAAAACTAATTTTTGTTATCTCTTGGTTGCATTCTAAAATCCCTGCAATAGGGTTGTATTTAACAATTTTACATTAGACATTTAAAAATGGGAAAGAAATGCTATAAACATACTGAAATTAGTCAAAAACAACTTTATTCAATACTTAACAATCCTGTTGCAAATCGTTAGACTGTTTTTGGTAAAATATTACTGTAGCTTGGAATACTGTAACTCCGGGAAATGGCGGGAAATTTCCCGCCTTTTTTCGATTTCCTGGGAAATGAACAACCCTACCCTGCAATTATTTAAATAAAATTATCACAACATTTTTGTATTGTTACGCGTGTTTTTTTGTAATTGTTTTTTTTATCTTTTAATTAAAAAATAATTTTATCTCTTATCAAAATTTTAGTAATGTTGAATGCTTTATCTTATTGGAAAGCTCTTGATAAATGTTATTTATTCTCGGATGCTGATGAAGAACAACTTTATTCTCATGCTGGCTGGAAGCTTGTTGAAAATATAAAGAGTCGTAATCCTTTGATTAAATGGATAATGCTTTATGCTCCTGCCGCTCTACTTGCTTCTTGGTATTCAATTTTTCCAACGCAAACTTCTAAAACTGCATTAATTGTTGGAGGAAGTTGGTTTTAAAAAAAATTTTATATTTAATTAATTAAAGCTTTCAGCAACTTTTTTATTCTCCACTTTGGCTACACAATGTTATCAAAATCTTAATGTCAAAAATTTTACAACATGTGTTAACATTTTTTCAAATTCTGATATCAAATTTAAGCAATTTATTTTGGATTTACAAGAAAAAGAAGTTGCATTTTTTTCGTAAGTTTTTGTTTCCAAAAAAATTTGGCTGTCTTACAGTATCTTTCATTTAGCATGGGAAAATCTGATCATGCAAAAGTTTGCTCCCGTGAAGCTCGTATCATTTGCTTAAAATATCTTCGAAAATATGCTGATGAATGCATTGCCTTTTCTCGTTATATTAAAAGTGAAATGTTAGCTTTTTTGATTTCTTGGTGATCAAATTAATTGCATAAATTTTTAGGGATTATCCTATTACGTTATGCTTTGAAATGCTACCAGATAATCCAAAACTTAATGCTTTAGTCCAAATTAACAATGCTATTCGGGATGAATATCTTTTTTTGGATTCATTGAGAAATATGTATCAATTTGTTTTTGTATGCCGAAGTGAAATGTTACATCTTTTTATGGTTGATGTTATCTACCGTAATAGCTATGAACGAGAAGAAATGTTAATCAGAAAATTAATCGGAATTACTGAAGAAATTGAATATCAAGGCTTTATTCGAGCTTTAAATTATCAACCAAGTCAAATAAATCATGCTCAAAATTACATTAGACGATTACAATCTGTTCCAGCTCAACGTCGTATGGCTTGTATTGTTCAACTTGAAACCCTTCTTCAACAGTAAGAAAGATATTAAACGCACTTTCCATCTACAGTATATTTTTAGGATGAATTCTATTCAATCTCTTCCGGCTGATTGTTCAAGCTTTCTTAGACAAATGAATGCTATTAATAATATTTTAACAACTCATCATCGAGAAGAACTTCAAAAGCTTATTGCTAAAGATCCTTTAAAACCTGATGATGGACCACTCGATACTGATTTTAATAATGATATCTCTGTTGAAACAGATTCAAATAAGAATGAAGAAAATAATATGAATTGTTATCAGGTCTGGTTTTTTTACATCCTTTTTTCAATCATCATTATACACGCAATCAGCAATTTTTGATGCATGAAAGCTGCTTCATTTTTTATTGCAAAAATAATAATGAACACTATTAATCGTTTTATTTTCAGGTTTTTGAAGCGATTCCTGGAACGCGGGACAATGAACAAAATGAAGGACGTGGTGGTGGTGGTAGTGGTAATGAAACATTCTGTGTTGATGATGATAATAATTCACAAGTAAGTAAATTCTTTTTAAAAGTGGACAAACATAGGTCACACTTTAAAACGGGTTTATTTTTAGGGTAGTATCTCACCACATAAACCATATAAGAGTATTGGCGTTCTTGATGAATTAAAAACAAAGTTGCAACCACGACAGGAAATGGCGTTGCAAAAAGAAAGAGAAGCAACAGCAAAATTTCGAGGAGTTCCCATTGAAGATGTTTCAATTGAAGATGTACTTGAAGATATGAAACATTCTAAGAAATCCTTTGCTTCAAATCAAAATGAATGGCTTGATAAACCTTTTATTGGTAAAAGTGTAAATATGGGTCCAACTACGTCATTAATGTCTCAAATTGTTCAACGTCGTCAAACAACTAAAACAGCTGTAATTGGTGATAACTCAGATTCTGAATAATTTATTGTTTTGAGAAAAACCAGAACTAACTGTGATCTTACCTTCTGTTATCTTTTTTTATACGGGTTTTTTACCATATGTGTATTTATTTATTTTTTGAATAATATAATGATTATATAAAAAATAACTTCATTAGATTTGGTTTAATTGCGCATTAAATAACCTGTTAAAAAAGGGTAAAAATTATATAAGTAATTGAAACGGGGTATTAAAAAAGGGTTCTACTATAATAGGTGATCATGAATCGGTATTTCTTTTTCGAATGTACAAATATCACTTTTTAAAAAGAAAGCTGTACAATGTAATAATCATTGAACTGATGTTCTTAAACTTACAAAGTACTTGAAAGAAAATGTAAGAAATTTTAGAGAGAAAAAAATGCGTCAATTACATTTGAAACATTATCAAAAAAACAAGAAAAAAAGAAGAGATAAAAAGAAAATAATATTTAAAAAAATTAAAGTAAATTCAAAGAAAAAGAGGTGTTTTTAATTATTATATATCACGATTTCCAGCTGGTTTGTAAAAAGACTAATAATATAGGTATTTTTGAATGGAAAGGATTAGAAGAGATTGAGGCCAGCATTGAAAGCATAAATTCGATCCCATTTAATATTCTGTGGAACGTGACGAGTATGACGTCGATAAATTGCACGACTTTTGAGGGAAATAAGGGTGCTCAATTTACGCCATTGTGAACGGGGTGCACAAAAAATTGCCTAAAAAAAGGGTTTTTTAAATTTTGAAATGACAAATAAAACACAAATTCCAAGAATTGAAAACAACAATAACAATAACCGTAAAAACATAAACAGTCATTGTCAATTATAAAAAAAATGTTCTTATTGAACTTGAAAAAAATTGTTTCAATTCAATGTACTTTTACGAATTCGTCAATTCTTACTTTTTTTGCTCTTGATTGTGTCATTTGATGGGCCATAAGTGCGTCAGCAATTTGTTGACTACCAGCATAAAGGGCAAGAACGTGATGATCTGCTTTTGAAGAAACAATGTATCCAACAATGACAACAACACCTTCATCATTTTCTCGTCGGGCAATATATACGATAGTTTGTGAAAAAAGATATTTAAGGAATGCTGCACGATTATGATTGCTTAAAGTTTTATCAAATTCCAGGATGTCATTAATATCTTTTTCATTCGTTAATTTCAGCGGAGAAATTGTTACATCTGTAAAGAAAAAATATTTGAAAAGATTAAAACTTTAAAATCCCCCCTTTCAAAATTCTTAAAAAAAAGAATTCGTTTCTTTTTATGCATTTTAATCTTTCTTTTTTCACTATTTTTATGCAAATTTTTAAGCGATTTTTGTATAAAAAATATAATGACCAGAAAAACCAAATAAAATGAAACGTTTAAAAACGCTGAAATACTTTTTAACCGGTTCCGCAAAGCTCATTAAAATAATGAAGAATTAACTCGTCCACTCAAACCCCAGCAGGTCGTCGCCTTTTCTGTTATCACTTAAACCCCCCTTTTTCTCTATCTCTCTTCATAAATTTCTTATTGTTAACGATCATTATCGGACTTTTCAATACCACAGAATATTTTTTTACATTGTTGCTCGTTTGCAGCGTCATCAAAAAATGTTACAAAAGACAAAAGGAAACTGCCCAAATAATTTAATTCCCTTGGACAGCACGAAAAAAAGACTATTTGTGGGGTAACTAATGTTACACACTTTCATTTTCACTGACCGGAAAAAGAAAAAAGAAAGAAAAAAATAGCCCAAAAAACGGTTTTACATTAAAAAAAAGAGATTTGTTTTTTCTTTAAATTTTGAAAAAGTACCTTTAGCAGGTTTTAGCATTTTAAGCAATTCATCGGAATCAACTGAAATTTGATGAAGTTGAAGGCGATCTGTTACAATAAATCCAGCATTATCACGAAGCCCCCAATCTGCATCTGAATCAAAGATATCAATTGTAACATTTTTCTTTAATTCTAAATTTGTGCGCCCTAATGTTGTTTCAGCCAAATGATCAACAAGATGTTCAACAATGAGTCGTTGAGGAGCATTATGATGTACTTGAATGTAAATTCGTTCTAAACGTAAATCTGGAAGTTTGTCTTGAATTGTGTCAATTTTGAATTTTCCATTCACAGCATCAGTGCAGTCCAATGTGATAGCTTTTTTTGAAAGTGATTTTTCGACATGTTGATAAATGAAATATCCTTGATTTTGTGCAAATCGAACTATCGCTGCAAGAGCTGCAAGTTTACCTAAAAATAACAAAAAGTTTTAATTTGGATCTTTAAAATTTTTATGATGTTTCAGAGGCTCACCATCTTGAGAATTAATTTGAGCAAGTGTGGCACCAGGGAGTTGATTGAAAGGAAATGGAGACTGAACAGGCTGAGCTTGAGCAGATGTTGCAATAGTGGTAGGTGATGGTGATAATCGGGATGATGTACCCATTTTATGATAATGACACGAAAAGTGATGTGATCGAAAATTGTTTCACGGAAAAAAAGAGAGGAGTCTAATTTTGCGACAAATTTGTCTTTTTCTCTTCTATACTTCTTTTTTCCTTCAGCTCCAATGGAATTTGCGCTCACGAACGATGATATATGCGCGGATTGGAAAGACACTGGAAGCAAACAGGGAATATATGTACGGGAGGTTTATTTTTTGTTTTAACGTCTTCTTCTTCGGCGGCGTTACGTTAGTGAGCCGTAGGGTTTCTTGAAAGGTTTGCTAGCAACTTTGTTGGCGGGCAAAACTGTGTGACGACGAAGAAATATGCACAACTCCGCCTTCCACCAACTCTTCTAAAATACACAAAAGAAAATTTTTCTCCCCCTGCAGCAAAAAGCAACGGCGACGACAGGAAACAAAGAACGGGCGTGAAACAATTGCCAAACCTGAAACAAATCATTGTGCGTCTCCTTTTTCATTAAAGTTTTAAAAATCATGTTGATAGTAACAAAATATATAACAAGAATAAATACACATATATCAGTGATGATTCAGAAAAGTCGAAAAAAAGCGTGAAGTTATTCTTAGTTAGGCAAACAAAAGGGCGGGTTTGTTAAAAAAAGATAGAAAGAAATGGGAATTAAAAGTAAATATCAATTATGGATAAAAAAAATAAGATATCTCTCTTCCAATGATATCGAAAATAATGGATTTAACGGTAGATAATTTTAAAACTAAATCATCATTTTTAAAAAGCGATAAAACCGGGGAAAAAGGGGGGAAGATATGAGGTTAATCCATGCTCAATAACCTCTAACGACTAAAAAATGGTGGTCAACGCGTCACTGACACAGTTCAATGACAATACAAAAATTAAAATCGTTTCTTACAGTTTGTCGTTTGTCCTTGAACATGGTAAAAACCTATGTCAAAAAAATTTTTACACTGACAAAATTTGAAAATCCTTTCTTTTTTTGATACAAAAAAGACAATACTTGTATTACGTAAAAAGAGAAGCATTCACGGTGAAAAATATAAAGAAAGCTGTAAATGTTTTTAGGCCACATCAAAGACATCTTTTTTATCGCGTTAAAACGCATAAAAGTAAAAGAAAAAAAAACGAAAAAAGAAGAGAAGATGCGAATATTCTGAAAAACACCCCCAATTTTGAGAAAAAAAAACTTTCAAGAAGGTACAATTGAACTCATTCGGCGACCCATAATTCGTTCATTTTTTATTGTACTCTTTTTGATTTCCTCAAAATTTGTTTACGAAATTTCATATAAGATGTTTGATCGAAATTCTTTCACTGTTAAGTTTGCTAAAACCCCGGAAGCAACAAGTATAAAAATTTAAACTAGTGAAAAAAAGAGAGAAAAAAACGTTTGAGCAACATTATATACCAACTCCTTCTGAAATGCCCTGAATTTATGTTATTCGTTCTTTTTAAAAAAAAAGAAAGAGAAAATCATTTGTATCAAAGATGAATTGCAGAGAGAAAGAGAATCCGCGTATCGACCTTCTAGAAAGATTATCCGAAAAGCAGTAAAATTCGGTTACAATCAATTCAAAGAAGTTTTCAATAAAAAAGTTTTTAAAATCTATAATCCATTCTTAAAAACACCTGAGCAAAAAATGGATACCTTTGTTAAAAAAAAGTTTAATAAATATTTTTATTCGACTGACCTAAACAAGTTTCCGGTCAGCTGTCCGTACAATAAGCAAAAAAATTTGTGAAAAAAATTGTCTATTTCAAACACGCATGAGCAATGAACTATAACGAAGGGAAAGTTATGTTTATGGATTTGAATCTTCCTCATAAAAAATTATTCGTTTTCACCCGAAACAAATCTCATTTTTTGTTCACAATATTCACTTTGTTTCTCTCTATCAGCAGCCATATCATCATCACAAAATGAATGAAATCGATTAGAAAAGAAGATAAACGAAAATTTAATTCAGTGAAAGAAAAATTCTAGTCAATTTAAAGGCCATTTACAATAATCACAAAAAATTTTATAGACACATTTCGGACTTTTCCATTTTTGTCATCATCTTCTTCTTCTTTTTCTTTCTGAACCATAATCAAAAAGAAATTTTTGTAAAGAAAGAGAAAGAAGTGTAAGTGATTGATTGTACATGAAAAAATGTAATGTCCACCCTAAAATGATCAAATTCAAATTGTCTGGTCATTTGACTTAAGTGACCTGAATTTCATTTACGAACAAATTTTCAAGATCCAGAAAGGGTTATGACTTCTTTCTTCGAAACGACGCCGATCCTGCAATACGCGACAAGTTTTTTTAAGAAATAAGAACGAACGGAATAATAGGATACAAACATCTTTTTTTAAGGTATACTTTTTTCCTTCAAAAAAATGACGAATGATGTCTTTGTTCGTCAAAATGTAGGTTCACCCAATTTATTAAAAGAATGTTCAATTAACTGAAGAAAATTTCTTAATTTAAAATTCAGGGATACTTTAATAATTGTTTTTATTAAAATCAACAAATTTTTTAAAAAAGGAAAAAATCAACAAGTATTACAACGGTAGTTTAAAAAATTCCAAAAATGAATTATTCTTCCATTTGTTCAGAGTTCATCACTTTACCAATTTACAGGTCAATGTTGAAATTCCATCACGATCAGAATATTCCAACAATGTACCTTTAACTTTCTGACCAACATGAGGAGTTACACGAGATTTGCTTATATCAAAACGAGTTTCAATTCCACAAGTATTACCAATAGCAAAATTATCTTCAATTCGAATAATCGTCGATTCAAATGGAGAGGTAAATGAAGCTCTAAAAATATAAAATTATATCAATTTAATAAGATTCAAAAATTTATTTACTTAAAAATGACAACTGCTACAATTGCATTAATATGGGCACCGCCTTGAATGCCTGTTGTAATTGATGGAGAAAATACTTTAATTTTACCAAAATAAACTATAAATCCACCATGTCTAAAAAATAATTAAACAAAAAATGAATATTTAAAAAAAGAATAAACATACGCTCGATTAAATTTTCGAAGATGTTTTTCCATAGCTGCAGTACAATACTCCTTTCCTCTTCGGAATTGATGAGGCTTGATGAATAAACTGAATCGAAAATTCTTTTCCATATAATTCTCTTTATCTTTTTTGAGTAATTCTTTAATTTGATTAAACTTAATTGCTTTAGGCATGTTTGAACTACGAAAGTAACAAAATCAAGTAACAAAGTTGAAGCTTTTCAGTTCAAAAAATAAACTTTGAATCAAAGCAAAAAAAACTAAATTTTTAGATTAAATTGTTCGTGTTAAGATTTTTAAGATTAACTTTTTTTTAGATATCAAAAAAAATTAAAGTTTGATTTACTTTAAAATATCGTGTATTTTTTTTTATGTTACCATATGTTTAGTTCGTTGTAAATTAAAATGGCACCTAAAGAAAAGCATGTTCGAATGGAGCTTAGTAGGATACAAGATTTTGTAAATCCTAAAGAAAATCGGGAACAATACATGACAAGCATTGAAGTTGCAAGTAAGTTTATCCTTTAAACTCAACTATTTTTGATAATAACATTTCAGTACAATGGCTAAATTTAGTTGATCAAGAAACAGGGATTGAAGAAAAAATTGTAGCTGATCTTGGTTGTGGAACTGGAATGCTTTCATGTGCTGCATTAGCATACGGTGCAAAGTTAGTTAATTCGATATTATTTGCTAGTACATATTTAAATATATAATAATTTATATAGAGAAGTTTATGGATTTGAATTAGATAATGATGCTTTGAATCAAGCTGTTGAAAGCATTGATGATGAAGAGAATTTTTTTCCTGTGAATATTGATGTTGAACAATTAATCGCGGATTCATATCCCAAATTTGATATTGTATTATCGAATCCTCCATTTGGTACAAAAGAGAAACCTCGTAAGTTTGTATTTTTATTGTTTATATTACTTCAAATAGATTTTTTTCTAGATATTGACTTTGCTTTTATTGAAAAAGGATGTAAATTATTAGCTGATGGAGGTGTGTTATATACTCTTCATAAGACGTCTTGTGTTGATGCTGTAATTAAAAAAGCCATCTCTCAAATATCAGGAATCTCAGCTTCCAAAGATGCAAAGATTAATTGGGAACTTTTAAATACTTATAAACATCATAAGAAAAAATCTGTTGATATTGATGTTACTCTTGTGTCTTGGCGCCATTCGATGTCGTAAATTTGTTTTTAATTTTTATTGTTTTTGTTACAAAATTTTGATAAATTATGTTTTAAAATTAAGCACCATTTTGTAAAAATCGGGGGATTACACTTAAGTTTTCTGATGATATGGCATTTTTGCATTCTTTAACTAATCTTGCAGCAGCAGTTCCTGCTGAAAAATGTTTGTGGTGGATTCAATTCATAATAAATCCTAAAAAAATTACCTCTAAGTCTAGAATGATGTTCAATTGCCGAAGTTAATACTTTCATGTTTTCGAGAAGTTGTTGTCTGGCTTGAGCTCGAAGTTGATGTTGGGCTACCATATCCCGATTTAAAATTGCTAAACGAACATAATGCTTTCTCGCTTGTGGTCTAAAGTTTTTTAATTTTAAATGAAGCGGTAGAAAATGTCTTACGTATTTCGAATGTTCAATAAATCTTCCGCGATAATAACACACTCTCTTGCAATATTCATACGATCTGCCCAATCAGCTTGAAGTTTTTCATTCAAATTATATTTTTCATCCATCTTAAATGGATTTTAATAGTTGGTTATTAAAGCTTTAAATCTTACTGTAGCAATGACATTGTCAACGGCATCTGCAGATTGTGGAAAATGTGCTTGGCTAGATAATTCTTCAATTTTCAAAAATTGTATAAGTGATTGAACAACATTTCCACAAATTTCAATGTCATCATGTTTTATTTCACAATTCCCACTTTCGTCCATTGAAAATCGAAGGCCTAGTTTTTTCGCAACATCCATAAAACAAAATTCAATATTTGGATTTTCACATATATTTTCAATTTCTTGTTCTTTTTCTCCCAAATAAAAATTGTACATTAACCATTTTATAATCTAAAGTTTGTTTTAGAAATTCTACATGACCACCTAATGTCTTACATTATCAGGTCTATAACCAAAACTAAATTTAACATAACCTTCCGGTTCCGTGTAAAGCTTATCAACCATTAACAAAGTTGCAAATCGTAGTATTTCACCATTAACTTCGAAAACGTGCATTTGTTTACTGTAATGAATTAAAATTATTAACTTTTTTTTTAATCTTTCTTCTTACGCTGTAGATGAGCCAGCAAAAAGTTTAATATGTAAATCGGTTGCCATTTGTCTTTGTGGAAATATTTGAGTCGTTAATCCACTTTCTTCGGCCGTTGGATGACTGTAAGTAAAATGTTAAAAACTATGTAACTCTCAATCCTTAATAATCTTACATTACTAAACTTTCTGAATCGAAAACTCCTTCTGCAAAAATAACTGCCGCACGAATTGGAACATTGTTGGTCAAAGAAAGTGTTAAACAAAGTCCATCTTCTACGGTACAATGAATTGCAGATTGTAAACTTGTGCTTGAAGGAATTGCCGCATGATCAATATTAATTACATCAGGCTTTTCATAATTTTTAAGTTCTTCCATTAAATGATGCTTCTTTTGTCCGTAATCACGAATTAATTGTTGAACTTGGTCGGGTGAAACTTCTTGTACAAATTGAGTTCCGATTACTGTAATTAACGTATTTTTTAAAAGCTGTGATAATTTTTCAAACCTTTTCCATTTGTAAATGCAAGAATAAATTGAAGGTTATCTGTTCCATTAATATCCGCAAGGAAAGCATCAGCTACCTCTCCATCATATAAAGCTTTTGCAACAATTTCACCGGTTGCACGTAATCTTGCATCAACCTAAAAATCATTTGCATACTGTAACTGCCTTCAAAAAAATACCTTTCCACTTTTCCATACACAAACAAATGTATTTTCTGTTGGGTATTCTAAAAAGCAAACAACATGACTTTTTGATTTTACTCTCCAATGAAGAGCTTTATTTTCATAATATCCAAGGGTGCCACTTTTAAGTGCAAATAAAAATCCTGTGTTTGATAAAGTTTTTACAGCCGAAACTGGATCACCTTCTGTGAATTCAGATAAAAGTGCCAACTGTTTAAGCACTTTTATTTCAATGCCATTTGTTCCAATGACGAGTTCATTCTTTCCGTCACCATCAAAGTCACATAAAGTTAATGAATTTATGTCATCTCCAAGTGCAGTCCAAAAAACATCTGAACCAAATGCATCAATCCCCCAAATTGTTGAACCACATGCGCAAATAATTAAAGGATTGACATGATCGTCAACAATTCCAAACTTAAAAGAATTAATTATTTCAAAAGAAAAAAATTATAATTTGCCTCAATATATCGAATGCCTTCAGGCATTTGCCGATGAAACACTGTTTTATTTTTATATACATCATAACAAATAAGACTTGATGCTGTTCCAATTACAACAACATCATAGTCATCAGTACTTGCAAATTTACATGTTCTCAAACATGTAATTGATTCATTAATATGAAATATGGCTTCTGAAATTGATTTACTTTTTCATTTATTTCAAAGCTGCTTAAAACAAACCGCTATTTTGAAGAACAACTTTATTTGTGTTTGTTGCAACAACCAATTGAACACGTCTTGATTCATCGAAAATTCCGAAAGATGCACAATTTGGTAAAATATGTTGACTGAATCCAAAATTAAATACTGGTTTAAAAGATCCTTTTAAAGGTGGAGGTTCCATTTTATTTTAAAAGCTTTTTCAAAATTTACAAAAAAGTTGTCAAAATTCAACAAAACATTTTTTTGTTGTCATGGTTACGCTCAAAAATTTTCAAAATGTTTTTCTATGGTTTAGTTTTTTATTTTGGAATTTGAGGAATTAAAATGCTAAAATAAATTTTTTAAATAAAAAACAAAAATTTTGACAAATTAAATGGATTTTCATTGCATTTGAGGAGATTACTGTATTTATACCATTTATAAATTATAAAAAAAATTTAAGAATTTTTTAAAGGTTTTGCATTAATAAATTTATGTATGTAATTTGTCATATGATTATTATAAAAGCATTTATTTCAACACCCGTTGTTTTTCACACTTTTAATCAGTAAAATGTTAGTTAATACAAGCTCAATGCAAGTGATACAATTATGTCAATAAAAATCCTATAAATTAGTGAGTTCTTTTAAGCTTTTTGTGCCAGTGAAGATGAGCGTAGCACAGATGCAGAATCAGGAGAATCTTGAAATTTTGATATCGTTGATTTTGCTGAAAGTTCATCAAGAGGGGGACAACATAAGCAATCCGGTGATGCTTGTGGATGAGGTACTTCCCAACGAAGATCATGACCATATGTCATTAACAAATCCAGAATAACGCCATTTGTCCATCCAAATCCTAAAATATCAATTTTGTATTTCAAAAAACGCCAACAAATTACGGTATTACAAAAGTTACAAAAAACATACCTTCTTGCAATTCGTATTCACCACCTCCACCTTGGCTTTTATTACATTGAGTGGCAACATTGTATTTTTCGAACATTCGTCCGCCACTATGCAACCACATCATGTAATTCTTTCGAATCCATTTTTCAGCAATAATTCTTGCGAGATCATTCATACCACTTTTTCTTAATCCTTGAATGACAACCCAAGTTGTTGGAGCCCATGCATTTGGAAAATCCCATTGTTGACCAGATGCAATAAGTGAAGTTGGAATACCTCCTGGAAATGTAAGAACACCGGATTTTTCAAGGTATATTCCAATTTTATGAGGATCAAAATCATCATGAACACATTCAGAAAACATTGGAAAAAAATTTGTATCAAAATAGGTGCTGGTATGTTCTTTTGTAGCCAAATCGTAATCAAACCAACATCCCATTTCTTCATTCCAAAATATTTGATGGATTGCTTCTTTCATTAGTTTAAATTGTTCATGATTTTTTGCGGCTGCTTCTGGCATTCCAAGAAGATTATAAAAATGTGCAAAAGTTTTTAAATTGCCACAAATTATTGAATTAAGATCAATCGGAAGAATAGAACTTGTACGTGTTGATCCCATTTTACCTGCTTGAGGGCCTTCAGTATGAAACCAACGAGCACTAAAATCTCTTCCACTTTCAGCAGCTGCCATAATATCACCCCATAATCGAAGTTTTTCAGGAACATCAGGAATATGTTCTGCACATTCAACATCTTCACGATCTAAAAATATTTTTTTTTATTACTGTATAAGCTTGATTTGTAAGAAACTTACAAGATTCAGGACGTGGTCCACCTGCAACAACATGATACCGGAATAGATGAGATTTCCAATCTTCTTTATGGATGCATCGATTACGTGTAAAAAATTCCATTTCTTTTTCAAGCCATGCCATGGAACGTCGAACAAATTCAAGATCACCAGTTTTTTCAAAATATGCCTCAACACACCACGTAAGCAAAGGTGGCTGAGAACGATTTAAGTAATAAACTCTATTCCCATTCGGAACATATCCAAACATTTCAATCAAATGTCCCATATTTTCAATCATTCCTCGAACCGTTGAAAACATTTCAGAAGCCAGAAGTCCTTTAATTGTAAAATATGAATCCCAGTAATACATTTCTCTGAATCGACCACCAGGTACAATAAAAGGATTTGGAACTGGAATAAGAGAATATTGTTGAGGATTGGATTGTACTTTATGTGCAATCCGACGACAAAGAGTTGGCCATTTTTTATGCAGATCTTGTGCCCATAATCGATAAGATTCATCATCAATACTATCAAAGGCTTTAACTTCATGTTGAAAATCAACAGGTTCGATTTCTTCCAATTCTCCACCGGGTTGTTCAAAATGTTCTTGAATAAATACATTTAATGCAGCAGGATCAACTTTTCCATTTTTAGCTTCATGTATTATTTTATTCCATTCTTTTAATGTTACTTCTAAAATAATCAATTTTTGTTTTGAAGCATTTTGAAAACGTTATAAAAAAATATTTTTTCAAACTAATTCCAACTATCAACAAAAAAAAATTACCAGCATCAAGCTTCAAAGGCATATCAACAAAATGTTTACAATCAATGAAAAGATGAGATGTTTGGACAGCAGCAAGCAAACTTCCATGACAGTATATCTAAAAAAAATGAAATAAGTTTACCTACGTATGAAATAAGTTTACCTCATTACGGTAAGCATTAAGTTTACCTTGCAGAATCAGGGAGGGATCTTCTTCCAGTGGAGCGGCAGTGTGAAGTTGCCGTAAACCTGAAAATTAAATATAACTTTTGGTATAATAAAAATGACTACTAACAAGTAAGTGAAATCAAAGAAGCAGGACTAAAATAACGAGTGGAGCGAGCCCAATTGAAAAGTGCAGATGGAGTTGAAAGACCAATATATTTTGGTGCCGTTGAACTATTAATACCAGTTTCATTTTTCGTTGCTGAAAATGTTGATTCAGAAAATGTTGCACTTCGTTCTCGTTGTTTGAAAGAATTTGTATTTTCAATTTGGTTAGCCGCTACCACCGGATTGAGCAATGAAGGTTCCCAAGTTGAGCTTGTGCTTGCTTGGCTTTTTGTTTCATTTTGAACGAATTGTCCTTGAGAAGGAGAAGATGAACAATTAATTCCCGGAGAAGCACGAAATCTTTCGATAGTTTGAGATCTTTTTATAATATGTTGAACACATCGAGAATTTATTCGCCTGGCCATTTTTTAATCAGTTTATAGTAGCTAAAATCGAAATGATTATATTAAGAGAGCAATTAAAAACAGTAAAAACGCGATTATTAAAAACAGAAGTTTATAAAGAATTATTTGAATACACATCAACGTATTTTTTAATCATGATCTATGTAAATTATAGGAAGAAAATGCTACTGAAAAAAACAATTCATGTTACTTTCAAACTACCGTAATGAAAATTATTTTTGAAACGGAAGGAAAGAAAAAAATTTAAAATAAAGACCAAAAGCGTAAGTATTTTTTTAGTCATTAGAAAAAAATGGTCATTTTAAAATGTCTTTGAACTTAACGTGAACTTTTTATGACAGGTGCTAATTTTGAAATAGAGCCAGTCGGTACTATGATAAAATTTTGAGTGGAATGACCGGAAAAATTCAATACATATATTGAAATTTAAAAGATATAACTAAAATAAACGTAAGACCAATTTTTAACTAATTTTTAACGATTTGCAAATGTTTAGGAAAATTATGAAAATAGATAATTATCCATTTTAGATAAAGTTTGCGACAAAAATAAACGAAAAGATAGAGGTTAACTTAAAAAAAAAAGATTTTGCGACTGGTAATGCGGTAGCTTTTATACTCATCCCTTTGATAACGTGACAGTCGATAAGAAGGAAGTCCAAGAAACACCTGTTTGTCTAGTAGTCGCGGAGGATGACGTACTCAACAATAAGACTTTAAATGAATCGTGATTGAGCATGCAAAAATCTATCACGTGGTCAGGCGTTATAATCACGTATGAAAAATTGAATCAACTCTAATTCATAGTCATGATAGTTGCAGAAAATAGATAAATTAAAAATGGAAAAAAATAACTTCGTCAAAAAAACTTTAAAAAAAAATAAAAACATCAATAGTTTAAGAATTCGAGGGAAAAGTTAAAACGTCTCGACAAAAAAAAACAAAACACTTTTGTCTCGTTAAACGTGATTTTATAAAAGTGGGTCTCCACATTTACAGATAAAAATGACGTCAAACAATAAAAATGAAATAAAACAGTGAAGTCTATATTTATGGTAAAATCAAGAAAAATTTTAAAAACTCTGATATCTTAATTGCGCAAAGTATTTGTGCCGAAAATGGATTATGTAGCAACCTTTGTTGACCTTTTCCTTTATATTGCAAATTAAATTAACTTGAAGAAAAAAACGGCATCAGTAAAAAACAATAAAGCTTCAAAGCAATGAAAAAACATTAACCACAAATAAAAATCAAGAACATCGATCGAAAACTTTCACGTAAAATTATTGCACATTTCGAAAAAAAAGAAATCGAAGTTTTCTTCAAAATTGTTTCACTCATGTTAAATTGAATTGAGGAAATCTTGAAGCGAAAAGTGTCTGGCCACATTTTTTTGTCCACGTTTGTTTGTTTATTTAACTTTAACTTAAAATATTTGCAAGTAACTTACTTTAATTTAACATAGCCATAAGCTATGAGCTCTATTCTTAAAAAACTGTTAAATGTTAGACCAACTCTACAATATGCTTTTTCAACATCTTCAGGTATTTTGGTTTTTTTTCAGTTGTGTTTTTTATGGCTTTATTTTTAGGAAATTTAAATGCATATCGTTCTTCTCTGGGTAAAATAAGACGTCAAAAATATATTAAAGAATATCAAACAATTGTTATGTATGCAGATGGTTCAACTGCTCCTGCTCGAACAAAAGAGCCACGACATTTTATTCAATTTCCTGTTAATTTAAGTAATCTATCTGAAGATGAACGTCGGCAACGTTTAGCTGCAAGAAAACCAAAAGCAAAGAAAATCAAGCAAGAAGTCATTGATGATAATTTCGATCTCAACCAATATACATCTATGTTTAATAAAAGAAAAACTTCGTAATATTATATTATTGTTATAAGTTGTAGTTGTTTTATATTAGATTGAATAAAAAGCAGTGTTTTCACATTTTTGTTGAAAATCTATGAATTATGGTTTAATCTTTCCGTTGATATCTTTTCATGTTTAAAAATTATTTTAGTTTAGTAGTTACAGCTATGACAACTGACGAAACCTCAGATGCAACTAATGAAAACCCTGATGAAGTACCATTGGACGACATTGCCCCGAAATATTCTATAATTTTGCCAACATATAATGAATCAGATAATCTTCCAATCTGTATTTATTTAATTAACAAATACATGACCAAAACTAAGAAGCCGTTTGAGGTATACATTTTTGATTGCGATTATGTATTGTTACTAATTTGAATTCATACAGGTTATTGTTATTGATGATAACAGCCCTGACAGAACTGATGAAATTGCTCGCCGTCTAAGAAAACAATATAAATTTGTTCGTTTACATTCCCGATCTGGTAAACTTGGACTTGGAACTGCATATAAAGCTGGATTAAAATTAGCTCGTGGAAAATTTGTTATATTAATGGATGCAGATCTTTCACATCATCCTAAATTTATTCCAAAAATGATAAAACTTCAAGCTGCTCAAAATGTTTGTTTCATTTTAATTTTAACGATTTAATTTCTAATTATTATTATTTAGTTTGATATCGTTACCGGAACTCGTTATGCTGATGGTGGTGGTGTGTCTGGTTGGGGTATTCAACGTAAAGTCATTAGTTGTGGTGCAAATTATCTTGCTCGAGTATTACTTAGCCCTGGTGTATCTGATTTAACTGGTTCTTTTCGTCTATACCGTAAAGAAGTTCTTACAAAGCTTATTGAAATTTCTGTTTCTACTGGATATGTTTTTCAAGTAAGTTCTTTGCAACAGCATTCTTTTAATTTTGATGAATGCGTTTATTTCAGATGGAAATGATGTTCCGGGCAAAGAAACTTGGATATACGGTTGGAGAAGTTCCTATCACATTTGTTGATCGATTTTTTGGAGAATCAAAATTAGGAGCTCAGGAAATTTATGGATATGTAAAAGGACTTTGTTATTTGTTTACTCAAGTTCAGTGATGCTTTCAAATATAATTCTTTTTATTTATTATGGGTTATTTATTAAAGTATATACTGTAATTTAATAACACTTTTTTATTTTTTCAAAATAAACTAACAGCAATATTTTATTTGAAAAACTTTTTTAAAATTTTTTATGATAACTTCATACGACAAAAAAATTTAGCCATAAAATTAGTTTATATACGATATCTGCATATAACAATGGCGGATTTGTTTTCGATAACAAAAATGTCTAAAATTATGCAGCAGACAAAGATGCAAGTAGTTCTCAAATTCGAGCTTTCAGTCTTGGACAGCGCTATGGATTTGTCAATGATAAACTTGAATAAAATATCTTTTAAATTTGTTACCGTAATCTATAAATTTTATTTCATTTGTGACTTTTTGCATTGTTTGTTATTTTTATTCTTTAAAAACAAGCTGAAAAATAAAAACCTTTTAAAAAATTTTTTTCAAAGTTTTAGACATGCTTTTTTTCAAATACACTGGCACTTTTACAGCAAGTAAAATTTTCATATGGACTGTTGATGAGCATTTTTTCTGCCATTTTCAGCGTTGCTTCACTAAAGAGCATATCTGCGCTGACACTTTTACGGCTGAAATATATATGATCGCGCAAATGAAGAAACTTTATTTCGCTATTTTGCATTTTTAAAAAAGCACAAAAGTGAAACTTCCTTTGAACAATGAGAAAAAATCATTTTCATCAACAACTTTTGCATTTTCTTTGTATGTAGAGAAACAGATGTGAAAAAAAGAAAAAAAGATGGCCGGCCCCCGCCCCCGCCCCCGCCCCCCCCCCCCCCCCCCCCAAAATACAGCCTTTTTGCTGATTACTGAAGAGGGTGTGCTCAACATTAAATAAAATCACAAACAAAAAAGGATCTAAAAATTGCAAAATTTTTTAAACAATTTCCAATTTCTGGAAAAGACATTGTTTATTTTTTTCTTCTTCTGGCTGATACAATATGTTTCTCTTCCGTTGCTTTATTATTTTTATATTCCGTTACCTAAAACTTTTTATTTTGTTTACTTGTATTTGTGGTAATCTTAAAGATTCTGATATTGTAAAATTTGGGAATACAGTCTTTGTCAAACATCGAGAAGTGAATGTTAGTAAGTAAATTAAGATAAAAACCATTTATTTTGGAATTGACATGCTTTTTTAGTTTTTTGATCTTTAATTTTAAAAATTATATTGTAAAAGTAATGATAAAAAATCGTTAAATTTGAATTAAGATTTTTATTAAAACACATTTAGGCTTAGGTTTAAAGGAAGACCCTTGTTAGTTTTTTTTATTTCTCTTACGTTTTTTAACACTGACGTTTTTTAATCATACAAAGTACTGTAGAAGCTAGAATAGTTGTTGCTGAATTTCGAGTTCCAACCTGTATTATTGTTAAAATCACAAACAAAAAATTAAGGCTTGGAAATTCTTTTACAAAGTTTACAAAATATGATGTGAAACTCAAGTTTTAGAAGCTTTTAAAAAGTAGCAATATAATGTTGTATTTCAGATACATAAAAAGCTTAAGTTAAAAATCATTGTTATTATTAAAGCTTCTTTTATATCTGCAGCTAGTGGTTCTGCCATTCATGATGACAAAAATCGTGAGAACAATTACTGTGAACTAAACTCATAGCTATTGTTTGAAAGACTATTTTAAAATTTTTTCTCGAAACAACGTTTTTTTCGTTTCAGGTTCTTTTTTACAAAAGAGTTGTGCCAAACTTTTTGTTGCGCAATTGCATCTCTTCTTTTTTTTTAAAAAAAGCAAAAAATATTAGAAAGTTTTGCTCTGACTTTTTCTCTCTTCTAACATCCAAAAGTTTATTATTTTTGTTGAATGAATTGTGGTAATCATTAAAAGATGTTTCCATTTTCTTCACCTACACCATCACATCGGCAATATCATCCATCGATGAATTTCTCTGCATTTCCTCATCATCAACAATTCCTTAGTCACCAACATCCAGCAGCAATGTTTAATCCTGATTTTTTTAATGCATTCTCTGCTCGTCAACAACAACCTAATGTTATGGGTGGACATCATCATCAATGGCAAGCACAACAACAATTTCGGCGTAATCATTTTCAACTTCCTCCGCCAATCTTCGATTTTCCATTACCTGCTTCTGCTGCTGCTTTAAAGTTGCCAACATCGGATCTTTCTACTCCACTTTCACCTAAAAAAGATGAAACACCTCGAGAAATTTTCTTTCGAACTTTGTCAGCGTAAGTTCCTCTTTCATGGCATATATAATAATTAATGCGTGTCTGTTTTAGATCTCTCAGAGAAGCAAATAAATTTTATAGCGCAAAATCATCAACTTGGAAGAATCCTTTCCTTTACAAATCAGCTATGTGCCTTAATTATTCTACCCGTGCATTCTGCCGTTTTGGAGTTAACTGTTGGTACGCTCATGGTGAACATGAACTTCGTTGTATTCCAGAAGTAAGTTTTTTGTCGATTGCTTCACTGTATTACAATTCATTTTTAGTCGGATGAACTTCCTGATCCAGCTTTCATTATTCAATATCTTTCATTCCTTGGACTTCCATTAAAAAAACTTGAAGAAATCATTTTTCGAGCATATTATATCACAAAACTTCATTCATCTCCTCGTGATATTTTCTCTGATGCATCAAGTCTTTGGTCTTCCTCTCAAAAATCACCAACTGATCATTCTTCATTTGATTCAACCCGATCTCTCTCTCCTGCTTCTTTGAAACCTTCACAAATTGATGCAATGGGTCCTGCTGCTGAAACTGATCCAACCACAGATACCTCAAATTCTGATCAATTTTGTTCATCTTTTGGCGGATGGGCTGATATTGAATCTGCACTTAATTGTGTCCTTGATGATGAAAAAGATGATGAACGTAACTATGAAACATTTGTTAACAATGTTTAATCCATAGTAATTTATTTGTTGAATCTAATTTTTGACTTTAAATTCATTATCTTTTATCATAATCCTCTATTCTAATCTTTTCTTATTGTTGTTTACTTCTGTTTTTCGTTTAACGTTTCTTAGTTATTTATCCTATTTTTTATTGTTGCCATTTTTGCTACTTTTGCCATAAAAAATGTGTTTTATTTTTTACAATAAATTAAATTTCTATAAAACAAGTCAAATTTTGGCAGCAGCACGTGTTAAAATTCTGCGCCAATTGAACAGAAAATCGAACATTGATTTTAAACAGAACCCCAAAAAAAGTATTGCAATAATATTTTTATAATTGGCACAGAAGTTATAAACATTCATCTTTTAATTTTTTTTGTGGATGACAGCAAAAATGTCGTTTTTCTTTGATACTCGAAAAACAGAAAACTTTCGCAAGTTCTGTTTCGACGTCGAATCGATCGATCGACTGACATTTATCAATTTACGAATATATATCTTAATGACTTAAATGTTTGTTCTTCTGATAATCCAACAAAATTAATGCTTTAAATACATTTTTATTAATACTTTTTGTAAAATTATTTAAGGAAAAACCCGTTGAATTTTAAAACTTGAGCGTAAAAGTTTAAATTAAAAAAATGAACAAATTTAAGAAGTTTTATACCAGCTATTAATTAATTCACCAGATTGATCGTACCAAGCAATGTAACCGCATGTTGCTTGACCAGTTGCATTAAACATTTTAATTTCATCACAGCGTTGCCCCGCGATTAACGATGAATCAGTTGCTTTCATTTCAAAATGATTGATTGAACATGTTAATTCACCACATAATCCAACACTATTATCGTACCGACAATATGTATTATATGCTGTGTTTGCTCCCATCCAGCGTCCACTCCATGTACAATCATTTGGATCACTTCTAAAGTTATTTATTTGGTACAACTTATTAAGTGTGATATTTTGAAAAGCTCACTTGCAACAAAATCTTTTTGTGAAATATGTTCCTAAAAGTGTGCTGCATGGTTCGCCAAAACTCGGATCAGGTTTACACAAAAATGAAAACCAGAAGCTTGAGCATCGGCCATTATGTGGTCTAATGTAATCATAATCAGACGGGCAAGGATAGTTACAAAATGGAGCAGTTCCAAACCATTTACAACCTCCTCCAGAAGGTAATGGATGGAAAGAAGTCAAATCCGAAACTGCTTTAGCAGTCATACCTAAATTTTTAAACATGAAATATTTTATTAAAAAAAGAAATCGATACCAATCATGCCAGTAACAACTGCAGTAGCAATGGATCCCATAATTGCTTCACGCTTTTCTTGTCGTTTTGGAATTTTTTTAGTTTCATTTTCCGTAAAATTTTGAAAGAAATGATAATGCTGAGAAAATTTTTCTTTTGCATATTGTTCCATTCTATTTCTCATATCTGCTTCTTCTGACCAATGACTGACCAATGGATTTTTTATTACGTCTGGAGCAGGTGGTTTGGAGGTAGTTAAACAAAATACAGTAATCATAAATAAAGACAATAATAAAACTATAGACCTAACAATCATCTTTTTTTAATTTGTAAAAAATATAAACTATTCGTTTAGAAACTGTTTAAATTGAAATAAAATAGCAGAATAAGGATGGTGAATTGATGACGCAAAGGTTGATCGACAAACTGCCTCGTTTTTTTGAATATTAAAGTGTACAAACGATTCAAATAAAAATAATCCGCCCCATTTCGAATTGAAAAATGTGTTTTCATTAGTGTGTCGCTCACAATATACTCTTCTTTTTTTGATGAAAGAAAGGGGGGAGAAAACGCATCCCAACATGAACATACATAATAAAAAAAGCCAGGTGCCACAAGCAAGAAAAAAAGAACGAAGCAGCTTACAATCGCAAAACGATGAATCATTTTTAAAAAAACATCATTCATCAAAATCAGTTGTTCTTGTTGCGTTAGTTCTTTTCTTTTCCCTTTTTTCTCTCCCCCACTTGAAGATTTTTTTCTTTTTTGCTAAAAGTAATTTATTTCATCCTGTTTTTTGCACTCTTTTTGCTATAATGATTGCTAACACCTTTTTTCTTTTGCTTTAATACACTTTTAAATGCATAAAAATTGAACATTTTACATTAAATAAATTAGATAAATGTCTGACAGATGGTGACACAAAAACAAGCAACTGTAAACTTAATAAAACAAAAAAAAAGAAAGAAAAAAGTAACTCAGACATTTTTTTGTCCTTTCTTTCAAAGGAAAGCTTTACCATAAACATGCTTTGATGACAACACGCAAAAAAGGACATCAGAGCCATGCATGTATCGACAATGTGTCATTTACTAACGGCGCCGACAAAGCTGCATTGATCTGGCAAGCTTTTAGGCTACTTTTTTTTCTCTTTTAACCGGAATTTCATAGTATTTTAAAGAGGAAAAAAACACAAGAAAAAAGGGCGTAAAAGAACGTTTCTAAAGAAAGAAAATATAGCATGAGGAAGAAAAAAAACCTTCAACTCGATAGCTTCATCCGAGCATCCTTAGTAGCCGATCTATGACGCGTCTAACATTCTTTCCTTCATCTTCTTCTTCTCATTCTTCTTTGTGGCCTCGTCAGACAAGGAAAGAAGAAGAAATATACCAAAATATTTTTTTTGGGAGAAGATAGAAGCGTATCTTTCTTTGACTTCATCGTCTTCTTCTTCTTTGTTCCTTCTTTGAAACGGTGGCGGATGTCGCAAACGAAAGAATGCGCATCTTTTCTCTTTAGTGTTAAAAACAAGAAGCCTTTTGTTTTTATGCCAAGAAAAAAAAGATACGACGAAAGCGAAGACGCACAGGCAAGAACAAAAAAAGAAAACTCCTGAGAGCCGAAAAATGCAAAAAGATACAGCAAAACAGCCCTTAAGAGGCGTAAAACGATGCAGCCTAAGGGAATTTTTGTTTCCAATTGTTAAAAGTCGAAAAACTTGGTTAAGAAGATGTAAGACACTCCTTTTTTACAACAATAACAACGACAACAATAAATCTCATATACCTATATTTATTATTATTCTTATTTCTATGATTCTTTCTTTCTCTTTTGTTACCATGTTACCGTAATTTTCATTGCTCTTGGTGACGTTCTTCTCATCTTAAAGAGTTTTTTTTATCTGAATTGCCTTAGATTCCGTTGTCAATGGTGCTATTTTATTTAAAAGACTTTGCTTTTTTTACTCATATAACATATTCATTTCACATAAGTTTTTCTCATTGAATACATTTTTTTGCTTCTTATTTTCCAAAGACTTAATTGTCGTAATTGCTTTTGGATTAAAGCATTTTTGCACATTTTTTCATGTGTTTCGTTTACGCTTTTCTTTTTGAATGGGTGCTCAACTTTCATTGCCTATAAAACAACTTTCTTTTTATTTATTTATTTATCTTTTATAAATCTTTTTTTAAAAAAACTAACATAATAAATGTATTAATGGTATCTTCTTCAATAAAATGAGATTACACTTTAACAAAGATTAACTATATTGCTTTTTCAGTTGCTTCAAAGCATATGCTTCTCCACTTTTTTCCCTTCTTCATCTTCTTTTAATTTTTTTATTAAGTGTGCTTTTTTATGTATACTTTTTAATATTCTGTAATACACTATAGTAAAAAGCTTACAATTTTTTTATAAGAGATTTTTGTTTCCTTTTTTTATTTTTTCTCTGCCAAATACAAAAGTAAAAAAGCCGTATTTCTTTGCCACCGGTGGCGACATTGTTTGAAAGGCGGAGCTTTTTTTTTATCATCAATATGTCTCTTTTTTCAAACGTGTAACAATATGACTTAAATATTTACATTTTGAATTATATAGTAGTACCTATCTTCACTTATATAAATATAAATATCTAATTTTACAGGTTATTTATAGATATATAGTTCAAAATATCATTATTACTTCTTAGCCATTGCCATCTTTTTTATTCATATTATTTTATTCAAATCCAATATTTTCATTGTTCAATTTAATAGTGTCCATTTGTGACAAAAGTTTTATTGGAAATAATTTTGAAATAAATCAGAAAGATTTAGTCGAGGCAACTTGACCGCATTGTCGGTCATTTGCCTTCGACTTCTTTTTGAAGAAATCTGCGCGACGACGTCAAAATATGTTATTACCAAATCCTTCTTCAATGGATTCATTGAGCGCTATATTTTTGCTTATTTTGGTATACTCAACAAATGCCGTTGAAGGTAATACATTTTTATGTTATCGTTTATTTTCATTTTCCCCTTGTGTTTTAACTTGTGCTTTTAAAAATACCATCATGTGCTTTATTTTCTTCCTTCATTATTACTGATGAGTTAATAATAATAAAACTGAGGAGGAGGAAGGGCCATTGCTTAATGTATTTCTTCAAAAAAAAAACAGTTAAAAGAAATAAGTAAAAAAATGTAATTTTTGTTTTTTATGAGTTTCACGAGGAAGTAAGAACCCCCAAGTTTTTTTAATTTTCAAAATTCTATTTTTAAAGTTTAAAATTTTTAACATGATCAGAACAAGAAGCAAAAGTCACACATCCTTTTTTTACTTTACGTCATTAATTTAGGATCAATCAATCATGCTATCTTTTATAACATAAAGTAGCTTGTTAAATGCAAAAATCTGCCAAAAGTTGTTGACATTTTTTTTTCTGAAATTTTTTGTTATCTTTGAAAAAATAACTTTAAAAACAGATTATGAAAAATCTTGTCAATTAGAGACAAGTTTTTTAGGCATTCCATTGTGAAAAAATTTTTATTTTCAACCATTGTTTTTCTCACTAAAAAAATTTCAAAAAAAAGCAGCAAAACTGAAACCAATATTTTTCTGTCATTTAAAACCATAGAGAAAAAAAAGAGAAGGGAGAGTTATAATCACATTTATCAAAAAGCGATCAGGAAAAAAAATAGTAGCTTTTTTTCTTAAAGCTTACTTTTTTTTCAAAAAAAGGGAGAAGTGAGCTAAATCTGTGTAACTCTTTTGAACAAGAAGAAAAAAAAACACAGCAGCACATTGAGACTTCAGTCCGTCACTAAAAATGCAGCATTCAAATTCTCATGGGATACTTTGACTTTAACCGAAATGTGTAAATAAATAGAATATTTATGGAAGTCTCTTTTTTTAGATATTTTTTATCTTCAAAAAATCAAAAATAGGTTTTTGTATATAATAAAAGAGTGGCAAATTAAGTTGTAGAAAATCGTAATAAAAGTCAATTGAATATTTTTGGGAAATCTCATTAAAAAATAAAGGAAATAACATTTGGAAGTGATTAATGGCATTAAATGCAAATTCAATGATTCCCGAGGAAATTAAATATCACATTTGAATATAAATTGAATATTTTCTTTGACTAAAATTTATGTTTCTCTTTTTAGGTGTTTTTCATATGAAACATAAATCACGACTAAAACCGGTAGAATTAATGCATAAATCTCATTCATTGGAAGAAGCTGGTGTACAAAGTACGGGTTTAGATGAAGATGGAATGGAAATGTTTAACGATCCAAATAGTAGATTACTTACTTTTATTAAGTAATAATATAACAATAACAAGCAAAAAAGTGCTAAAAATCATAATTTTGCAGAAGACGAGCTAGAGCTTACCGTAGACCAGTATTACATACAAATGACTGTGTTGAAGTACATATGAGAGCAAGCCTTTATCAGATTGTTGATCTTGATCAAAGAAATAATTTGGCAACTTTGACGGCATATTTCGATGTATGGTGGAATGATCCATTTATTGCATGGAATGCATCAGATTTCTCTGGCATTTCAAAGCAATTTGTGCCTTTGCGATGGCTTTGGAGACCAGAATTTTATCTTTATCATTCGTAAGAAAAGCATTCATAAAAGATGTAGCTTAAAAAATGATTTATAGTATACAAGGCCGAGTTCCTGATGTTGCTCCTGATATGAGTGCAGAAGTTCATGAAGATGGTCGAGTACGGTCATTCCTTCCTATTACAGCAAGAGCTTTATGCCCTCTTAATCTTAAATATGCTCCATTTGATACTCAGAATTGCTCATTTTTTGTAAGTTTATTTTGAAACTCTTTTTCAGAAAAATTTTTTATTAAAAAATATTACATAAAAAATATTAATGGAATAAAAAGGGTAAATGAAAAAATAGAATTAAATGTATTCGCTCCAGAAGTTTGCTTTGCTTTTTCGGCTTCTGCTTCAAAAATGGGGAAATAATTTGCAACATTTACGCATCTCCGTTTCATTGAATAAACTTTATCATGAATTTTGAGATTTCCGGTATAACATAAATTTGGTGAACTACATGTTGTTCGATTTGTGACACCTGGAACGTCATGACTTGAGTCATCTTTTTTTCCACCACACAATGAATGCTCGGGTTTTTCTCCACAAACTGCTCCAAGAATATTTAGACCTTTAAGTTCATGTTGGGGATTTTTTGAATTAATCCAAAAATGTTGAGATGAGTTTGGTCCTTTTGCATCACAAAATGGATCAACATCAATTCCAATTTGTGCATCCTTATATGCCGGATCCATGACCATTAAAATTCGGGGACGTACAACAGTTTCAGTTGAATTTGAAGAGCTTGAATTATTTTTTGGTTCTCGGGTAATGAATCGAACTCGGAATGGCGGCTTTGCAGTTGAGGCTCGTGATTCAACAATAAATCTTCGGGATTCAACATAATTAAAGGGAGATCTTTTGAGATAAATATATTCAACAGCATACCATTTTTTTGGATTTAAATTGTGCAAAACAAATGTTGGGTCAGAGCTGTTTGTGCTAAACAAAAATGATAGATCAAAAATTACAGAAGATTCATTTAAGTGTACCCAAATATTTGACTAATTTGTGTTGCATTGGTGCCATTCTTTGCTCCTTCAGGAAGTTCAATGGCTTTAACATCAACAATTGCATCTTCCATTTCATTGGTTTCAGATGCATTTGTTCGAATAATTAAATCACCATGATTTACATCATAACTAAGATATTCTCTGATATTAGTTTTTGCCGTAACAGGTTCAATATTTCGACAATCACTGCTTATTGCATGTCCAAAATGATGATTTTCCAATGATGCCATCAAGCTTGTGTCCCAACAGATTCTAAACATATTTTTTGGTTACAGTAATTTTAGTTGTAAAAATATATTTTACCTATGACAATTTTTGGGTTGAATATTTGCAACGATTTCGCGACTCGAATTTCGATTTTCAGTAATATTAAAGCTGTTGTCAAGTTTAACTTCAACAGATTTTTCAGTTTCTTCATCAGCTAATTTCAATTCTTTATATCTAATATGATCTTTGCAATGTAAGCTTATATTTGCAACAGCTTGTAAATTTGTTCTAAATTTGATATTTTTTTAAAGAGATTCCAAAATATAAATTTTCAAACCTGAATTTCCGTGGCAAAATCCATTTTAATGTTACCAATAAATTTTCAATACTTTTTCCTTTTTCATTCATTCTTCTTGTTGTTACTTCCATGGGTGGAACTTTAAGAGCTTCTTCTTCAGAATCAACAGAAATTTCAGGAGATGGTAAAGTTCGAACTAATTTCTCTTCAAAATTTAAATATGTTTGGCCATGATCGCCATGAGGCTTTTGTTCACTGTAAAATGCAACACCGTACCAAGTTGCAGGACGCAAAAAATTTACGGTATATCTTCCTAAAATATACAGTATTTACGAAAACATGTCATACTAGTGAGTACTGTACCTCTTGTGATAAGCAATAAAAGGCCACTAAGATTCATTGCTGGTTGATGTTCACCTTTTTCAATATCAATGACATCAATATAAATATGCAAATTTTCTACAGGTCCAACCTTAGTCGTAGTAACAATTATTTGAGATGGAGTAACATCAACTGTTTCAATTTTGTCCACTTCCATTGCAGGTCTCGCATATTGTTGGGCAAATGAATTAAAAATAAATAGCGAAAACAATAAAATCCATTTCATCATATTGATAACGGCAGCGTTCATCTTTTTTTGTTCATAAAATTTTTTAAAAAATCTTCAACAGGGAAAAGGTACCACTGAATTTTATGCTTTTCGCAAAAAATAATTCAGTGAAGCAAAAATCCGGGTGTTTTGTTGTACAACAAAAGCAATTTTTGGACATTTTTGGATTTCTTTATAATCGTTCTTGCCATTCCATTTTTTCATGGCATTTTTTAAGGGCACATATATATTTTTTTGCAAAAAAGGTGAAATAAAATTGGTCGTTTTTCTAACAAAACAAAAAAAAATGGGAAAGCAATTGATGGATGAAGTTTTGGAAGCAGTTTATGCTAAAAAAAATTTTTATAGTTTCTTCAATGTACAACAACAAAGTAAAAGAGTTAAAATAGAACTCCTGCAGTTTAAAATAAAATTATTATTTCCGGGTACATTTATTGTTAAAGAAATTCATGATAGTTTAAAACTATGCAAAACAAAAAACGAAAATGACTTGATAAAAAATAAACAAATAATGAAACTTTTTAAGGTTGGCTCATGGTCATATCAAGCAGATTATGTTCGCCTTATGGCGGATGAAAGGGATGTATTCTTGGGAGATTTTTATGATAATCAAGAATGGCTGCTAGTTGATGCTACAGTAGATAATGGCACTCTGACATATCTTGAAAATGAAACATTTTCAATGGTTCATGTTAACATTATTATTAAAAGGCAATCATTCTATTATGTCTTTAATTTAGTATTTCCTACAACATTGGTAATTATTTTTTTGAAGCGCAAAAAAATATAAAACGAAATAAATTTAGGTTGGATTGGTTGCTGTTGTTGGATTTCATGCTCCTATCAATGCGACCGGAAGAAGAGAAAGCAAATTTCGTTTAGGTATTATGACTCTTTTATCGTTATCTGTAATGTTGTTAATGCTTGTGGATGAAATGAAATTCGCATTTGAATCCATTCCTGGACAACGAGGATCATTCAGTGAAGTACCAGTCATTGGTAAGATAATAATAGGTCTAACATTTAACAGTAATTTATAAATTGCAGGAATTTATTACATGTCATTAATCTTCTTAATCAGTGTCGCAACATGCACTACCTCTATTTTTGTTCATCTTGAAAAATTTGCTTTACGAAACCAACATTTTACGGTACATTTAAAAGGTAAAATTTAAAAATTTAAATTCTTTTTTATTTAGGCAATACCATGGGTTTTACGCTTCCTCGCTGCAAAAAAACTTTTTTGTTGCTATGTTCCTCGAGGTTTAAGCTTTAACAAAGGTGATGAAACAAGACGAAATAAAAATATACAAATGCGATCAAATCATTCAAGTCTTGATAGTGCTGCATTTAGAACACTAATACCGACACAAGTAAACTTTTAAAAGCCTACAGTATAAGACTTTAATGTAGCAATTTTAGTTGAATTTCACTGAATATCAACAACAAGCTCAAGAACAAATTATTAATGAAACAGTATTAAGCGCTCAACCAGTTGTCCCACCACAAGATAATCAAAAACTTGATCTGCTGATATCATTAATGCGTGAATTTTTACAAGTTAAACGAGAAGTTCGATCATTTCATACATTACCCGTTTACTGGGAACGTGTCATCAAAAGACTTGAAAATATTTCACTGTGTTTTTACATTTCCCTTATTGCTTTAAATCTTTTAATGTTTCTATTTCCAGAGTTGTGGTATTAATCATACATTTATATTATTGTTTTGTTATTTTTTCAATGATCTCTTTTTAAAAATAATCAATATAATATCTGTGATATATACTTCTTTCATTTTTAACTTAAAAAAATTAAAAACTGCTGCCATTATATGTACTGTAGTTTTCCATTGATCTTACTATCATTTTTTTCTTCTTTTCCTTCTTCATAAAACTTTTATTGTTTATCTCCGGTGATTTAATTTGTTTAAAAGTTAAAAACATCTATTAAAATAAATCATAGGACAAAATAAAACCTGAATCAACTATGTATAAAAATGTGACGTTTTTATCAATTGATAGAAAAATTGCGCATCATTCTTTCTCTCCTTCAGTCGCATATCACAGAAACTAAAAAAATGCAGCAGCGTTGCGGTCATTACTTTGTCTTTTTTGCAATTGCTTCGATCTTATTAATATTTTTTATTGAAAATGATGAAGCTTATACAATCACCCAGTATGATCGGCAATGGATTGATGCTTTACGGCATACTTCATTAGCATATGCTAATCGCGCATGGGAAAAACGGAAATATTATGAGTTCTTAAGAGCTTATGCGGAAGATCAGGTAAGCATGAAAGATTCAAAATCTATTTCAAACCTTACATACTACAATTATTCAGGCACAAGGTCGAAAACAAACTGAAAGCATATTCGGAAGCAATTACACAGTGAACCAGAACGCAAGCTTCATAAGCAAAAACAAAATATACCACTTCGATCATGACATACAAAAATAAATAAAGTATCCTTCTTCTTGTATATAATTCCTTCATAAATAAGTTCAACAATTGACTAAACTACAATAAAAACAATTGAATAAATCCTATGCATTTTCATATTTTGAGAGATCATTTTGGGACAGGACCACGTGGATTCAATACTTGTGCCGCCACGGCAAGTGCTTGAGTTTCGTCGAGACTTTGGGGTTTATAATGTTTGAGATTGATCAAAACAAAGACAGGATAAGCAAAAAAGCTTACAGCATAATATCCACGAAGTAACATAATCCGCTAAAAAATGCGTTATTAAACTCAAAATTAAACAAAACAAAAACTTGCAGTAGGACGTTCTAAATAATACCATTTCATTTTAATAACAAAATAATATTCAAAGCTTCTTTTTTAAGATATAGTATTAAATAAAGCATACAAAATTCGTTGTTGCGTAAAATATTTTCGCAAATTTATTAAAAACTTTCTTAAAACGAAAAAACAACGCGGGATTGAGAATTTTCAATACATGCTGAGCCATAATTTCTGATCTTCTCAACCAAGCCTTTTAAATTATTTTTTCTTATTTACTAACAAATATTTACTAATTATAACCATGAAAAGAACACCATTGAACTTCTTAAATCGAAAACGAAGTAGTGATGCTATTAAAGATAAAGAAACTGATTCGTTGGCAGGATGGAAGAATGCCTTTCAACATACTCCAAAACGACGTCCATTATCAGAGAATGAATGTTCCTCAGTTTTTAACGTAAGTTGAAGTTTACAAAAGTTTCTTAGACAAAAGAGAACGTTTTTAGGGTTCTTCCTCTGCACCTCTTGCCACTCTTGATGAAGAAGAAAGTGAAAGCAAAGAAAATCTTCATGAAAAGGATGAAACCATGGAAGATGAAGCTTCAACTTCACAAATCTTATGTACACCACCACGCTTTCGAATGCGTCGTTCATTATCTGTTCCTTTATTAAATAAGAGCATGGGAAGTCCTGGAAGTGATGATGGAAATAGTTTTAAATTACCTCGTTCTCCAACATTGAAAGAATCTTCTCCACCTCGACAATATGGTTTATGCTTGGATCGTATAGATCGTCGTGCACATATTTTTGAACGTCGAAGAGTTTTTACCAAAACTGTGTGCTCAATTTGTACTGCAAATATTCGCTTTGGTATTGAAGCTGTCAAATGTACAAGTAAGATTATATTTTTTTATCGTTGAGAAATTAAATAAATGTTTTAAGATTGCAAATCAATTTGTCATCAACATTGTTCTCGTCGTATCACTGCTACATGTATTCCTTGGGCTGCTCCGCTTAAATCAGTTGTTGGTCGACTTCGTTTGGGTGATTACTGCTCTGCTTCTGTTGTACCGAAGATTCCTCATCTCATAGTTCGATGTGTTCAATATTTGAATACAGAAAAATTAGCTCATGGCATTTATACTAATTACAAGTATGCTTTTTTGTTTCTAAAAAAAAAGTTTATAATTATTTTATTTTAAGTCGTTCTGGTGAAGTTGATCTTTTGCTACAACTTATTCTTCATGAACGAGTTCCTCCTGATTTTAAAAGCTATGGTCCTCATTTAGTTGCTCATTGTATTTTAAAGTTTTTATCCGATCTTCGGGTAAGTTTTGCGTTTGCATTTTTCCATTTTATATATTGATGAAAGTTTTTTTAGGAATCCCTTATACCAGAATCATCGTTCCGAGAATTTGCTGATGCTGCAAAAGAAGCTGATAACTTTGATCTTGAAGCTGTTATCTCTGAACTTCCTATTGTCCATAAGAATACTCTTGCCTATCTTTTCGTTCACTGGAAGTTATTGAATGAACATTCTGATGTTAATGGTTTAACTGATGATGTTCTTGCTCGAGCTATTATTCCTTTTATTATGGTCGGTACTGCTGCTAATCTTAATAATTATTTACCTGTTTTCTCTCGCCTGTTATCATTATCAAATGAATATTGGAAAAATGTTGTCGAGGAAGGTCTTAAGTATTTTGTTAACACGCCAATATCACGTTCATCTTCTAAGGTAAGAATCATTTTAACTTACATTTTTTGAAGTCAAATTTGTAGAAAACAAAAGCTGAACTTTCTCGTTCGATTACTGTAGCTAAACTACAACAGACTGGAAGTATTCGTCGATACTGATTTTTTTATATGGTTATTTATATTGATTTTTTGTATTGTTTTTTTTATATTGTTCTATTATCAATAAAGTATTTTATTACAATTTTAAAGATTTCCCAAATTGGTGTTTTTGGGTTTTAATTCCGTTATTGTTCATTAAACCCTCAATTTTGGTTGTCTACAGAACCGAAAATAGAAAGTTATGATTATCAGCGGCATTATGTTCATTACACCCTGTTTCAGAATTTCAAGCTGTATGTACTTTATCATTTTTGCCGAAAGCCTAATTTTTTTGTGATAGAAATTTTTGTATTCATTGATTACACACGCTTCGGCGCACCTTTCTTGGATCCATCTTTCCAAGCTTTGATATTTGGTTTCTCGGGTAAAATCTCTAACAATTGTAAAATGAACATGATTAAATGTATGACCAACATTTTTAATTCAACTCGATTGCAATCGCGATTGGGTTTTACTTTCTACGATCTTAAAAATTAGGCCCTTTGGCATGTCCAGTTTTGAGAAAGCCGTTTTTGATCTTATTTTGAAATTTTTGTCGTTGTTTTTTTCCACCTGGGTTTCTGCATTTAAAAAGATTTATTTTGAAAAATTGAAAAATCGGACTTAATTTACTAAATAATTGCACGGTCGATGTACTGTTTCTATTAAAAGGATTCCTTAACTTGCACATTTACGTTTCTTGAGTTTAGGGCACAAAAGCCATCTTAGATTGGCAAAGAAAATTTTCAAAGCGTCACTTACGTGTTTTCATGACTTCTATAGTGCTTGTGTAAGGAGAAAAACCCGTAAATGAGAAAAACGAGGTTATTCTTCACCTCAGAGATATTTTTAAACCTCCTGAAGGAAAAAAATCAAAGGTTAAAAATGTCTGCAGGCAGTAGAAAAGAAGTTTTTTAGTGTCTGTCAGAAGTTTTTTCTTATTAAAAATTTCTTAGAATTTTATCGCTGCATAATATTGTTGTTCCAACTTTTAGCTTACTGTCGTGATAATATTATTGCTTATATTAAATTTGTCCAGTGATTTGCAAATGCTTTATTGTTTTAATCATTCACAACTTTTTTCTTGGATTTTCTTGAGGCGATAAATCATTCATGGTCGGCGTTATGTTCTTGAAAAAAACCCCTCAAAAATCCAATAAAAGCTTTATGTGTGTCGATTTTTGTAGTCATTTATTTATTTTTTTCACTGCCGTAAAATTTTTTTGTCCTCAACGAAAACTTTCGATTATCTTGGTATAATTTTTATTTTTTTTTCTTCTCTGCCTGTGTTATATTTGTAAGTTTCATGATCTTTTTTCGTAAATTCTCAACGGTTCTCTTTATGTCATCGTTCTTTAAGCTTCTTCATCTAGAAAATGTGTTTTGATCGCGATCTTTCTGTTTATCCCTTTCCCTCTCTTTTTTGAATGCTTCTTTATATTTTATTTTTTTAATTCATAAAACGATTTTTGGTAATTTTTGGGTTTTCTCCTCCCTCTCTTGACATCTTTATAACTTCAAACACTATTTTCTTTATTATTGCTTGCTAAAACTTTAAGAATTATTTGCTTCCTTTCTGAAATGTTTCATTATTTTAAAGTCATTTTTCTTTTTACTCGAATTCTAAATATCTGTTTTACGCGTTCACTTTTCAATAAAGGATTGTCGAGATCTGATGTCAGGAAAAAATCCATATTTTTAAAACCTTCCACTTCTTATTTCAGAACTTTTCCTTTGATATTTGCCGCTTTTAAAATGGGTGTCAGGTTTTTTTGGCTTTTCCCTTCCTTAAAAGTCTCGATGTCAGATCTGGACAACCTCTTAACGATCTTCGATTTTAAAATACTCTTCGACTGTTTTTGTTTTATCGTAAATCGTATTTCGCGTTTTTTGTTTTTTTTGTAGCTTTACAATCTGGGTCTTCTGCATTTGACAGACACTCACCGTTAATCGGTATATTTTCTAAAATCTGTTTCTTTATTTTTTTTCGAAACGTTTCGATGAATGCGAGAAACCGTGAAAAAGAATCTTCATTGTTTTCAATTTTTTCTTAAAATAGAAATGGTGACGTCGAAAGCCTGGATTGTTTTTTTCGTCTAATCTTCTGAATTTTATATCTGTCTCTTAATTTTCGGTGAAACTAATTTGTGTCTTTTGTTTTAGAAGGGGTACTGTATGCCTCCACCTGTACGATTCTGCGACGCAGAATCTACAGAGATTGGACGCCAATTCGTAGATCTTTGGAGCCAACAACGTTCGCTCTTGAATGCTGACACTGATACAAGTTTGTTTATATCTGTAAATTGCAACCATTTATAAGTGATTTTTAGGTATCCTTCGATTATTTGACCTGCTAGAAGAAGTTCGTAAGAAGTGGCAGAATTGTGAACTGGAACTGCAAGATGAAAGAAAAAAAAGACAAGAAAGTGAACTTGACCTTAAAGCTGAAAGAAGCAAAAGGCAAATATGTGAAGTTAAACTTCTTGAATTGAAGCGAAAATGGAAAAATCGTGATGAAGAAGAAGCTTCTACCTCAAAAATTTTGCTTTCTCCACGTTTTTCGAATGCTTTCAAAGATAATGAACTTGATCAATCACCAGAGTGGAAGAATGTTTTTCAGTATACTCCGAAGCGACGTCAATTATTGCATAATCAATCTTCACCAAGTTTTAATGTGAGTAAAATAAAATCTTTTTTTTTCAAATTAAAGTCGAGGTTTTTAGGGTTCTTCCTCTGCACCGCTTGCCACTCTTGATGAAGAAGAAAGTGAAAGCAAGGAAAATCTTCATGAAAAGGATGAAACCATGGAAGATGAAGCTTCAACTTCACAAATCTTATGTACACCACCACGCTTTCGAATGCGTCGTTCATTATCTGTTCCTTTATTAAATAAGAGCATGGGAAGTCCTGGAAGTGATGATGGAAATAGTTTTAAATTACCTCGTTCTCCAACATTGAAAGAATCTTCTCCACCTCGACAATATGGTTTATGCTTGGATCGTATAGATCGTCGTGCACATATTTTTGAACGTCGAAGAGTTTTTACCAAAACTGTGTGCTCAATTTGTACTGCAAATATTCGCTTTGGTATTGAAGCTGTCAAATGTACAAGTAAGTTTTTGATTATATCTTTTTATCGTTGAGATATTAAATAAATATTTTAAGATTGCAAATCAATTTGCCATCAACATTGTTCTCGTCGTATCACTGCTACATGTGTTCCTTGGGCTGCTCCGCTTAAATCAGTTGTTGGTCGACTTCGTTTGGGTGATTATTGCTCTGCTTCTGTTGTACCGAAGATTCCTCATCTCATAGTTCGATGTGTTCAATATTTGAATACAGAAAAATCAGCTCATGGCATTTATACTAATTACAAGTATGCTTTTTTGTTTCTAAAAAAAAAGTTTATAATTATTTTATTTTAAGTCGTTCTGGTGAAGTTGATCTTTTGCTACAACTTATTCTTCATGAACGAGTTCCTCCTGATTTTAAAAGCTATGGTCCTCATTTAGTTGCTCATTGTATTTTAAAGTTTTTATCCGATCTTCGGGTAAGTTTTGCGTTTGCATTTTTCCATTTTATATATTGATGAAAGTTTTTTTTAGGAATCCCTTATACCAGAATCATCGTTCCGAGAATTTGCTGATGCTGCAAAAGAAGCTGATAACTTTGATCTTGAAGCTGTTATCTCTGAACTTCCTATTGTCCATAAGAATACTCTTGCCTATCTTTTCGTTCACTGGAAGTTATTGAATGAACATTCTGATGTTAATGGTTTAACTGATGATGTTCTTGCTCGAGCTATTATTCCTTTTATTATGGTCGGTACTGCTGCTAATCTTAATAATTATTTACCTGTTTTCTCTCGCCTGTTATTATTGACTGATTGTTTTTGGGAGAATTTAATTGAAGAAGGTTTTAAATTATTTGCTAAAACTCCGTTGTCTCGTTCTTCTTCAAAGGTTTGATTTGTTTTTTTTGTCAATGCTTCATGAACGTTAATTTTTCAGAAAGTGCAAACTGAAGTTTCTCGTTCTATTACTGTAGCAAAATTACAACAAAGTGGTATGCGCCGGTTTTAAAATATATTGTGTTTTTTAATTAATTACTTGGTAGTTTTAATTAGGAATAAATAAATATATTTGATATGTTAATATTGTTTCTTTTGTAAATGTTTGGTGCCATATTAAGTAGATGTAGTGGTTTACGCCGATGGATTTTTCGTGTAGGAAAATGTGTTCTTTTCTTTTCATAATTTTTAGCAGAATTAATATATATTGCTAAAAAAAGTTTGTAGGGTTTCTTCACTTTTAAAGTTTTTCAAAACTAGATATGGCAACGGGTCGACTTTGTCGAAGCCCGGCCCATGAAAAAAAGCCCTGCCTGTAGCCTGGCCGTCGGGCTTTAAGACTTTTGCATATTATTTTCAACATTTTTTATTACTGTTTTTTGAACCTGTGAACGAAAAAAATTATTTCGATAAATGGTAACATAAAATAATGTGGTTTTTCTATTAAAAAGTTACAGTCGAACCTCGTTATAACGTCCCTCGATATAACGTTTACCTCGTTATAACGTACTTTGCCTGCGGTCCCTTCAACAAGGAGCCCCCTGTAATCGGACCTCGTTATAACGTCGTTTTTTCACGGTCCCTTAAAAAACGTTATAAAGGTTTGACTGTATTAAACTATAAACGATTTTTAAAAAGACTTAATAGAAATCACCCAAAAAGTGAATTTTTTTTTAAAAAAAATGATGTCTTTCTCGAATTTTAAAAGCCCGTGGGCCTGTTTTCAAAAGCCATGCCCGGGCCCGCCGGGGCTTCGGGTTTTTTCAGTTTAGGCCCTGCCCATTGCCATGCTTATTCAAAACTCGTTCATATTACTATAAATTCGAACAATTTATATTTAATTACTTCTTTCACAATCTTTTCGTAGATTTTTTTGTAGAAATGTATAATTGCATAATTTTTAATAAATTATTTATCGCCGTTTTCAGTGACCTGATATAACCACAGTCCAGAGATATTTTGGAAATCATTGGAAATACTCGAGATTGTGTCACCCATCCGATCATGTTTGTCATTACGAGCGCTGCTATTTTTTTGTTGTCACGGTCACTTCTTGACCTAAATTAACCCTCCCCTTTCATCTTGTTCTTCCTTAGAAGTTCATAAATATTATACTTTATTCTTTTTTTTTATTATAAAGCTTACTTTAAATCATAAATTAAAAAATTGTTTCATGAAAGGCATATAAAAAATGAAACAAATTGATCAAACGAAAAAACTTTTTTCAATCTTTTCTTTCCTTAATTACACTGAATGTATCCTGTTTTACAGCCGCTTTTTTCTTGATATTCTTTTTTCCTGCCTGTTTAAAAAGTTTTTGATGAAATTTTGATTCATAGATTCGGATAATATTCGTGGCGATATTTTTAAGTTATACATCCTTCCTTCATTTTCTCCCCAACAGCAGTAAAGCGCCGGGATGACCTAAAGTGTCATGCCCTCAGCACTACTTTTTTTCTTTCTGTTATCGGTGTTACAGATCTGAGTGAATAAATACCTCATTCCTATTTCTTTTTCGGAATGCCCCCGAAACTCCCGACTGATAGATTCTTCTTTTGCTGCTATTATTGCTAAAAATGCGTGTTAATAAAATATAAATTCCTCCTCTCTTTTCACTCCCTGAAAATGCGTTATTTAATGTTTACTTTGGATTTTAATGTTTTTAATTTTTATCCGAATATCTTCTTCTTTAATTTTTTTTGTCAAGCTTCTTTTTCTACCATTCGACGTTTCATTTACCTTTTCTTATCCCAACCATAAAATATAATTTATTAAACATTCTTCCTTCTTTTTTATTAAAATGTATAAAAATTTGGTTCCTAACACATGGCTCTCGAATAATGAAGGCCATTATAAAAATGAAGAAAGAAAGAAAGAAAAAAGATTTTTTTTCGAGCCATTGTGTAGATCCTTGCCCGGGATTGTCTGAAGGAACGCTCACCTACTGTGTCAAAGACAGAAAGGAAGGTAGTGGACATGCCAACAGTTTTTGATGACGACGACGATAGTTGAACGTTGCGCGTGATGTTCCTTTCTCTTTTTCTCCCCCACTTTTATGTTGAATTGAACAGGTCAACAGCAGGCAAAAATAAAACGAAATGAAAGAAATATTCATGGGCTCTCGGTAGTTGGGTGGTGGTGGTCATTTTTGGTCGTCCTCTAAATTTTTTATTCTAATCCCAACAACGCCAATGTGGTTTGATTTCCCCCTGGTTTCTTTTCTGTGACAAACAATTGTAATTAAACTTTTTAAAATTCTCTTTTTTTATCTGTTAGAAAGTTTTCAACTTTTCTAAAGCACAATCCATTCAAAAATTGTTATGTCCTTGGTTACCAATATTTTTATTATTAAAAACTTTTACTGAATCTTTTTTACCCTTGCTACTGTTCAAAAAGAAATATTTGTTTAGATAAAAATTTAATTACGTAATTTTGCCTTCTTTTTTAATAGTTGCCACATAATACATAAACCCCCCATAAAAACGAGGTTAATCAACACGTTCGAGGTCACCTTTTTTTATAAATACGTTCTTAAGCGAAACTGATTGAGGGGTGTCTTTTTATGGACATCATCCACCCATGGCTTCTTTCAACTCCTTTTTTTTCCTTGAGTATTTTCATAATATACCACGCGTGTACAGGTGTCATTTTCTACTTTTTACCTCCTCAATATAATGATGATCGGAGAAATTTTTCATTTGAAATCTTTCTTTCTTTTTTCCTGCCTGCATTATTTTGCCGCGATTATTGTTCAACAACATTGCATTCGTGTGTCATTGCGCATCTGTCATCACTGCATTTGTTGCTTGTAACGCAATGAATTCCACATGCCTGAGGCTTATTATTGTACTTTTTAGTATACTGTTGAGGAACATGAAAGAAAAAGAAAACAGAAGAGAGATAGATGAATGAAGAAAGGAGAGAAAATAAAAGAGAAAATCTGTTTCTTTTGTTGCGCATTCCAGTAGCAATCTCTAGAAGCAACTTTTTAAGGAGATGCTGTTTAACGTTCTCTTTTTTTTCAACTTGTTTCTTTCTTTTTGTTCTTTCTCCCCCATCACATTTAATTTAAAATGAGGCAATTTTTATAACATGCTTTTCAAAATTCTTATATTGTTATTTTTCCCATTTTATATTTTTGGTTACAGTCTTGTTTTTTTCTCATTCATTCACTTTCATACCATTTTTGTCACTCTATTTTATTGCCTTTTTAAAGCAACTTGTCATTGCAAGATTTTTTTGCTCAATTGAAAATTTAAGAGGCGCCAATAGTAATAGAACGACCTTCGGCATTGCTGTTCAACGATCCATTTTTGTCTTCTTTTTACACGATCATTTTCCCAAATGTCCAAAAAAACGGTGGAAAAAAGGTACGAAAATGGAAAGCTGAGCTCTCTCTCTATTCTTTTTCACTTTGATGATGGCATTGTAAAGTAAACTATTCTCTTTCAATGTTCTCTTACTATTTTTTTTACCGATCGTTTTTTTGTCTATTTGTTTATTTACCTCAGTTATTGGAGATGTTCACGCCTTTGCCATTTTGCCGCATTCAAGTGAGGTCAATTGATGAGACCAAGTTTATACCCTTTTTTTACAAACCCAGTCACAAAATTTTAGCCATAAAAAGTTTCATTTTTCTTCATTTTTTCTTTTCTCTTTCTTTTTTCAACTGGTTTAAATAATTTAAATCTATTATTTCAATAAAAGGCAACCAGCTGGACTAATTGCATGATATATAAAAGGCATTTGACGGTTTCTTTTTCTTAGCTCCTTGAGGCTGAACCCATTATATTTTGGTGGAAAATGAAACCCCTGCCGACTTTTTCCCTTTTTCATTTATTCCCCTTCTTTTTTTCACTTTTTTGGCGCGTTTGTATAAAATCTAATTTTTTTCTGTGTGAAATCAGAATCAAAGCTGTCTGCGTGCCTGTCTTTAAAAATTGCATTGTCAATTCACTATAATTTTCTGGAGGTCTTCTTTCTTTTTTTGCCTCATCGTTTTCGATTTCGTTCAAGCGATGCATGATTCCCTTATAAATCAACGACATTCTTATTTTTCTTTTTTCCTCAATTTTGTCACTATAAAAATCTTTTTTGTAAAAATATATCCTTATGAAAGGATATCGAAGAATAAAATTTTTAATCGCGATATCGTTAAAATTTTTTCCTTTTTCCCTTTTCCTCCGTTTTTTGTCTGTTACCAACCTTTTCCTTGAGGCAAATTTAATCAACAGATTTTATCCATCATTGTAACATTTTAAAAAAATTGAGAAAGATGTTATTTTTTTATATTAAATGAACTAACTGGTTTAACCGCATTCATTTTTTATGTTTTGTTCAAAAAATGACCATAAGCGGAAAATGCGTGGCGAGTCAATCATAAAGCCTCACTTTTTCTTCTCAAAATAAAAACTAAGATCCTTCCTGTTTTTTTAGTTCGCGATTATATGACACATTCTTGGCGGCCGTCGGTGCCCCGACGGCGATTATCTTTTAATTCAAGAATGTTGTATCAATTTTTGCTTATTTTTGGCTGCTTTATTTTCGCTACATCAGGACTTTCGGGATTACAAAATTTTAATGATGAAGTATTAAATGATGCTGAAAGATATCGACAATTACGATTGGAACATATGCGGCGTCATCGTCGGCAACAACCAAAGGAAGTAACCATCCAGGTGTGTTAAATTTCAAATAATAAAAAAAAGAACAAAATAATGGGTTGATTTTCACATTTTTTTTCTGTTTATTAGGGGCATTTTTTTGCCATTCAAAATTCTTTTAAAAAACATGCTCCTTTTTGCCATGTGTTAACCGTTGTCAAAAGGTTTTGAAATTTTAAGTTCATTTTTATTGCAGCAGTTTTTTAAAAGGCTTTAAAAATTTTAATGACGAAAAAAGATCAATTGGTGATGATAAGCAAAAAAAGAGAGGGGATACTACTGAATGACCGAGATTTCGCATATTTGCGGCATTGTTTTGGTGCGCGATTATTTTGTGCTAAAGCATGCCTGCCCTGATGCTTATCTAAAGATGTCAAATCCTGCGACCTTATTTATCATCACTTAAGAGAAAGAAGAATGAGAGAGAGAAAAAATTACAAAAATTTCAAAAACGGAAGATAAATGAAAGAAAAAAAAGTTTCATTTATTTTGGAAAAATAATTATCATTAAAGGCTCGAAAAAAATACAGGATAAAATGCAATTTTGTCAAATTAAAACTTGAAGAAAAGCGGAATTTAACAAAAAGATGATAGAAAACTGATTTTACAAAAGCCGGTTTAAAATTTTAATTAAAAATTTACAGGTGACAGCTCCGCTATTTTCAAGTCGATTATTTGATTACGGTACAGATGCTGGTGATAAAGAACTCCCAGCAGGACTTGATGCAGGCCTTGAAGTAAAGCTTCAGAATCCGCTAAGATTCAATGGGGATGAGCATCAATCAGTTTATGTCTTGAGCAATGGCGGAATTGGATTTGATTATAATTCAAGAAGTTATCGATCAAATGTCTTTTCAAAAGATGCTAATTCTATTCCTCTTATTGCACCATTTTGGAATAGGAATGACCTCCGCAATGGAGGACATGTATGGTATCGTGAAATCACAGGTTTATAATGCTTTTCTCTCTTTTCTTCTTGACCTTACTTTTTCTTTTTTTAATAGGTGGCCGAATTATTGAACGAGGCCAAAGCGAAATTCGGTACCAATATGACAAGACTGTGAAAGTTCTTTCATGCTTGCTTGTAACATGGGAAAAAATGCAACCACTTGGGAGTCAAATTCTTCCGGATGAAAATACAAACAGCTTCCAAGCAGCATTCTTCATGACAGCTAATCACACATATGCAAATTTCATTTACAGTAATATTGGATGGACACAAGGGGCTGAAGCAGGTTTTAGTACAGGACCAAGTGGAAATGATTTTTCACTTCCAACTTCTGGAACTGCAAATATCATGTATTTGGAGGAATACGGGAATACCGGAATTCCTGGGGAATGGATGTTCGAGCTTCAACCTCAACGAGTTGTCCGATGCAAGGCTGGATTCAAGGGTGATACCTGTGATGAAGGTTTGTATCCCCCTCAGAAACATTCCAACACTAATTAAACTCATTTAGTTTGTGCTCATGGAGAATATGGAGAAGATTGTGCTCAATGTTGTCATTGTGCTGGAAAAGAAACTTGTAATGCCATTACTGGTCAATGCCCCAATGATACTTGTGCAGAATGTTATTTTGGGCCAACTTGTCGTTCAAGTAAATATTGTGTCTTTAAGATTACCGTAGTATGAATTTTGCAATTTAGAAACGAATGAATGCAATGAAAAGGATAAAAATTCTTGTGCAAGAAATGCAATCGGATATTTTGCAACCAATAAATGTGGTGAACAAGTTGCTGAATGTAATTGCCTTCAAGGTTATACAGGTGATGGCCGGGTTGAATGTGTTGGTAAGTGTTTCATAAAAGAAGCAATTGCTACAAAAATATTTATTCATTTATTCAAAAAAAATATTCATTTAGATATCGATGAATGTCAACAACCGGGTACTTGTCATGAAAATGCTATTTGTACTAATACACCTGGACATTTCTTCTGTGAATGCGCTGAAGGTTTTACTGGTGATGGAGTGACTGAATGCGTTGCATCATTCCTTTACCCCCATGAAGGACATGAAAAAATTAAACCTAATACTAAAGCCCTTTACAAATTCAGCAGTCCACTTGTCATATTTGGTGAATCTCGAGATCGTTTTTATGTATGTTTTCGGAAATTCTTTTTTATTGTTGATAAATAAGATTGTTTATTTTAGGTAACCTCTAATGGTCTTATTATTGTACAAGAGATGAATAAAGTTCGTTCAGACGATACTTTAGAAAGTATGAATATTTTGGGTGTTGCACCATTCTTTGGACCAATTGATTTAACACGAAGTGGTGCGATTACTGTTGGAGAAACTGCAACCTCTGAAGTACTTGCAAGAGCGTCTCAACAAATCAATGAAAATCTTGAACAACCCATTTTTATTGCAACAAATCTTGTAACAGTTACATACATGAATGTTAGCACAGAACATTCTCGATCCCCAAATACTTTCCAAGCAGTTATTGTTGGAGGTCGAAGTAAACGCGGGGATGAACAAACATATGTAATGCTATTGTACAAAAATTTAATATGGAGTGAAGGAGCTGAAGCTGGAATCATGACCGCTGAAAAATCAAATTCTATTCATTTACCCGGGTCTGGCCGAGAAGGCATTGAACAATTAAGTCAATTAAGTAATATCAAATCACCTGGAATTTGGGTATATCGAATTGATCAAGATATTGTATTCCCATGCATGCAGTTAGATCTTCAACCCCCATATTGTGATGCACAATCTCCAACCCTTGTTAATAATCCACATATTGCACCTTCAACTCCAAAACAAAGTCATGTTTCAAATGTTAACAATGGACAACGACAAGATAATGAACCATTTACAAAAGAAACAGTTGCACCTCTTCCACCAAGAATACAAAATCCCTTCACTTCTGGAGAACTTCCATCTTCCTCTCGAACATGGCCATCAACGCAACGTCAAAGTACTCAACATCGTCCAGTTGTTTCAATTCATCCCGATGAATTTACAAACTTACCCGATGACGCTTTTGAAACTACAGGTGGAGCTCCATTTGTCACGAATATTCCGAAAATCTTTGAATCTGTTGAAAAACCTTCTACCGAAGTTGAAGAAACAGTTGCATCATCTTCATCGCCACCAACACAACCCCTTCCACCAACAGCTCCAGTTCGAATCCCCGCATTTGTTGAAACTTTAGAGCCATCATCACCAAGTGTTCCTCAAAGTACTCCATTAATTCCCGAAGAAGTGCAAAATCCAATTAAACCAGAACGTCCACAAATCGATTTTGTTGATACTGAAGAAAATAATATTATTGAATTTTCTCAACCTGTTCAAACTATTATTCCTTTCACAGTTCCAAGCATTAGATCTTCTTCTAAAGTAAAAATTAAGCTTATTAATAATTTTTATCAAAAAACATTTTAGGTGCCCATTCCTGTTATTGTTGATCCAGTTCCAACACCACCTCGACAATTCTCAATTTCAAGAAGCTCTACCATACCACCAACTGAAGAAACTGAAAACTCTACTCCTTTAAGAATTTTCCCAACAACAACAAAACCAACCAAAGCAACGTCAAAACGTCCAAAAATTGTTATTGGAACTACACCTATTCCAACAACTGCAGAAAATTCTAATGTTGAATACATTCCATATAATCCAAATGAAGTTCTTGAATCTAGTGCTGCAACAAGTAAAAATTCTAACTAATTATCGATTATTACTGTCCATGTAAAAAATTTTAGAAACTCCTATTTTAATTATTACTGCAATAATTGTTGTTTGGTTGGTCCTTTTAATTGTTATTGCACTTGGAGTATGTTGCAAAAGACGTCGGGAAAGAAATAATTATAATGCAACATTTGGACAAAGTTACGGTATTCGACCTATTGCAACTGGTTACGCAATGCGAAAAGGTTCAAAAGGTTTTGATGTATCATATGAAGATCACATGGAAAAAGCCGCTCGATTAAGCTCTGAAATGAACTCATATAATCCGGTAAGGGCATTTCTATTTCATAATATTACCCCCTGTATATCGTTAATCTTTGCTGGCTTTAAACCTTTTATTTTCTTGTTGGTGCTTTTAACTGTATTTGTTTTGTTCTCTGTTGTAGCATGGTCGGATATCCCTTTATGGATCGTATTGGAATTTAGCAAATAGTAATTGTGGGACATTACCACCAGCAATAACAACAAGCGTTAGCGAAATCTTAACAGCTAGTGATCATAGTTCTCCAGTAACCTCTGCAACTTCTGCAGCAAGCAGTAATACCAGTAACGGACTAATTCCTAATGCTCATCCTAACAATTATAACATACCATCCCAGGTGGGGAAATTAATGCCTTTTTCTAAAAAAAACATTTTTCAAAACTTTGGTTTTATTAATTCTAAACAATTAAATATTATTTTTCAGCGTTATTCTTATGGTGCTCGATATTAGAATGCAGTTATTTATCACAATTTTTAAAAATTCTTAAATATCCCATTTTACATTCCATAATTAACGTTGATCACATTTCATCGACAATCATTTAAATTTCATTTTTGTTTGTTACTTTTTTTGTACTTTTCTTCGTGCCATTACCGTATACTCTATACTTTTTTTGCAATTATTAAATTAAAGAAAAATTATTTTGACAAAACTTTTTTTGCTCATTTTTTGCATAAAAATTTTTATTTAGCTTTTTGCTAAAGAAAAAATTAAAACAAGGATATGAGTTTTACTGGTACTTAAATATTCAAAAGATGACAAAGTATTTCCTGTGTTTTTTTCTCCAAAAGAATCATTTTATGTGTTAGTATCAAGTCTTATTAATTATAATCATTTTGCAAAAAATTAAATTTTTTTAATAATCTGTTTTTTTTATCAACGTTGTCGACGTGCTCGTTTTCTGTGCGCTGTGCAGCATCTCGGGTTGTTTTTCTTTAATTATTTTCTTTATGATTATGCCGCAACAATTTTTATCCTTTTCAATATATTGTTTGTATGCAAATATTGTTAAAAAATCAATAAAATTTTTATAAAATTTTTTTATCATCTTTTTTTCTTCATTAAGTATATAGATATATCTAATTGAATTTATATATACAACAACATCTAAGGCGCGAATGAGATCATCGCTGGCCCGTCAAAAATAATAATAAAAATAAAAATAAGTACACTTATTTAATAAAGAGAGAGAGAGAGACAGACGTATGAGGTTTATATTGAATGTATGTGCGTGTTCTTCTTCAACTAATTAATTTGATGAATATTTTTGAAAGAATTGTTTAATAATATTTAACCGTATAACGGTTGCTGCATTTGTTGATTCGACGAAAATTGAATGAGGCGAAAGGAAATTTGAATCAACAAATTCAGGGTCACCATGAAAGATAAGAAGAAATTCAGGAAGTATAATATTGGAAGTGATATCAATATGGGGATAAAGTTTTTCAAAATCATGTAAAAATGAAATGCCAGGAAGTTTTCCTCCACCAATATGTGACCATAATTGAGTCATTAAAGCTAATGAAGACGTAATAAATGCAATCTAAAAATTAATTCCAAATTTATCTTTGTTTTAACAAAAAAAACAATTATTATACCTTTGAATGTAAAGCTTTTTCATCATTATTTATTTCCTGAGTATTTAATAATGAACCACCCAATAATTCAATATATTTTACTAACATTTGTTTAAGATAATCTTTTTGTTCTGCTTTAACTCTATCCATTCGAATTAAACTCCATAAAATACCCGTTTGATATACAAAATCTGCACTTGTAAAAACATTTGCTTCATTTTTAGCATTAAAAATATCCGTTAAAGTTCCAATCACTTTATCAACAATCAGTTGAAGATCATCCTCTTCTCCGGTAAATGCTTTTTTGGAAAGTTCAAGAAAATGCTGCACAAACGCCAAACGTTCCTAAAAAATATTTTACAATTATTGATTAAATAATTCTTTAAAAAAATTAATTACAATATTTGGATCAGCATCATGCCCATTTTCAAATGGTGAATTAAGTAATGATAAAAGTTTTGATTCACAACCGACAAAAGGCTTGGAAGTTGTTAAAGCATGACAAAATAGAAAGACAGCATTGAGTAATTCAGATGATTCCTAAATTTAAAAAAATATTAATTGTTTTTACAATAATATTTATGCCCTGAAAAGATAAAAAAGTGTATAATATGCACCTGTTTATCATCAACTGCTGATAAGCGTCTACCAAAACGCCTTCGGGCCAAACTTCTCCTACGCGAGCTCTGTAAATTTTTTTTTGCATAATTTTGATTTTATTATTTCAAAAAACTCAAAAAACATTAATTTTTAAAAAGGGATAATTTAATGAACTCATTAATAAAGCAACATTTTTTTGTTTTTAGTTTTAGCTTTTGTTATTTTTGATTATTTTTTAGTATGTTGTAATTAAGCAAATTGGTAAAAAGCAAACAAGTTATCAATGCACGCGCAGAGGGAAAGATAATATACATAATAAAAACGATTAAGAAATTTTAAACAAAAGTAAGCGAATCAAGGACATGTTAAATAAAAATTGTAGCAAAATATATAATCCTATATTACCTTGTATGATGCAACAGCACCCATTTGATTTAAAGCAGTACCATTATGAGGATCAAGTACAAAAGATAAAAAATAAAATTTCAAACTTGGATTATAATCCGATGATCCCAAGATCATTGATTGATATCTTGCTAAATCTCCATGCCATCGATATGTGCTACCAGCAAATGTTAAAAGGGTCTAAAGATATGAATCATATGACATAAGAAATTTTTCGCAATTTATGCAAATTTGTACCTGTGGAACATCGGTCACAATTGTTGGAGATGAAACCAAAATGCCTTGTGTAAAATCAGCAAAATCTGTGTTTAAAATAGCTTTAGCTAATTCGCCAATTTGTTTATCAAATTCAAGTTGTTCAGTAACTGTAGAAATGCTACTCCTAATCTAAAGTTATGCAAATATGTAATCTTATAGGATACTGTAAAATTACCAAAGTTATCAATTGCATAACAATATTTTTTCCAAAGAGAGTAATTTGCATTTTAACTCTTGAAATTAATTTTTGCCAAATCGCTTCAAAGGATTCAATCAATTGATACTTTTTTGCTTGCTCCAAATCATAAACAATTAAACCGGAAACAATATACAATGCTTTCATACTAAAACATATATTTACTAAAATATTATGCAAATTTCATTAGCTTACGTAATATCTGTAACATATGTAAGAACATAATTATGCTTTCGAACAGCCAGCATTTGAACAGCTTTTTCTGCAGATAATCGAACCTTCATTGCTTCAAGTGCACAATTTTTAAAATCTTCATTGCTGCTTGGATAATTTGTTTTTAATAAAATTATTTTGTTTACAGAAGCATTAAAGCAATCAGATGATTCCTTGAGATAGCTAATCATTTCAGATTCTGTAACTTCAGGTAAAACACTTTGACGAAAAATAGCTTGTAATTTTCCTGATAATTGATTCAAGCAATTTATTGATTTTTGAATTGTATGCCTTAAAGAAATAGGTTCACTGTCATCATCCATTTCAATAAAAGATGGCTTAATAATAATTTTTTCATTTGAATATTTGCATTCTGTTTCCTGTCGATTATTGACTTCTGCAAATGGCTGCTTTTCAATTGCAATCGGGGTTGTTGGTTCTTCTTCATTTGAAGTCGAAGGCTTATTAATATGATTTTCATTTTCTTTTGTTTCAAGCTGTTCAATCTTCTTTGTTAAATCATGAATTTCTTCTTCTTCTTCAACGGGAGATATTTTTTCTGCAAAAAATGTAAATGAAAAACAATTAAATGTGATTTGTTTCTTTTGATCTCTTTCTCTTTTATTTTTTTTCTATTATTTACTTACCATCATTAGTACTACTACTTAATAGCGGGCGTTGAGTCGTTGCATTTCGATCAATGGTGGTACTTTGTTGATCAACAGAAAGCTTACGAGGAGTACTTGCTCCTGTTCGTTCCGATGATAAATCATCTTCTGAAACAGAAAAAAATGGGGATAGTTTTAATTTTAAAGTAAACATAATTTTTTTTCTCATCCGATTAAATATTTACCTTGATTGCCATTTGAATCGGTTTCAGGTAATTTTGCAAGTTGACTTGCAGCTCTTTCCTCTTCATCGGCCATAAGATCAGCCCAATCAAAACTTTGTATATCTTGTGATAATAACGATTGAATTGAAGGATTACGACTATTAAGCTCTGATGCAAATCCATTATTGTAAACAGTTGTGTCAGTTGAAAAATTTGTAGAAGCAATACTATGAGTATCATCATCATTATTGCCACCCATTTCACTTTGTGTATCGGAGGGAAATTTATTTTTATTTGGACGAAAATTTTGTTTTCTTCCAGAACGAACAGATCGAGTATCAAAATTATTATCTCGGGGACGATATCCTCCCCCGCCTCCACCAGCACCTCTTCCTCGATTAAATGTTCTACCAGGATATCCATTGCTTTGACTGACATTATCTCGAAAGGGTCGATCTCTTGTTGTTGGGGGTAATGATCGATATTGTGAATTATTCTGAAGAATAAAAAAGTTTAAAATGTTGTAAAAAATATGTTTTTTGAATAAATACCCTTTGATTCTGGTAATATGGTTGTCCACCTTGTTGCTGAATTTTTTCTTCTTCTCTTTCACGCTCTTGCTGCCTTCTTAATTGTTGTTGCAGCCGACGTTCTGATGGTGGGGGATGATTTTCTAAAAAATCACATTTATCAATTGTAATGATAAATTGTATCTCTAAAACGAACCAGGTCTTGGTTGTGTTTGTGTTAAATCAATGCCTCTTTTAAACATTCCTGGCCTATAAATAGCCTGATCGGGACGCCTTTTTCCTGGATGATTATCATCATGAGCTCCATCTGCCATAATCTTTTCCTTTCACTGTAAAAAGAATTTAAATCAATGAATAATAATAATAACAAAAAAAAGAATGGAGATGTGACAAAATGAAGAGCACAACTCTCTCGCGACTAAACACATCGAAGATTGTCTTTGCTTGTTGCTGATGATGATGATGGGGGGACGCTCAAGGGAGCCTTGATGGCTTGAGAAATACGACTGCTGCCCCGCAGCAAAAAAAGAATGGAAAAAAATTGCAGGTAAGCTTTTTTACTTTACGTAAAGGTTGAGAATTGAAGACAGAAAAAAAAGTTTTTTGTTAAGAGAGAGATTGCAAAAAGAGTTGAACATAAATGTTTAACAAGTTCGTTAAAAAGTTGCGATATTTCGCTTCCGAGTGATTTTAAAATAAAAGCGCAAACAGAAAAAAATTGAAGAATTAAGTTGAACCAAATAAAGGGGAAATAATAATAAATCAAGATAGAAGAAAAACATCAATCCCATTAAAAAAACAGGAATAATTATTGGTATTCTTTTTTTATATGTTCACCTCATAATTTCAAAAATTATTATTAAAAATAATTCACATCATTAATAACGAAAAAAATGTGATCACTAGGAAAAAAGTTTTTGCAAAGAACTAAAAAAAGATCCGAAGAGCAAGATGATATTGATACTTTTCACAATTTCTTCTTGCCACATCAATAATTTTGCTAAGATTTTTAAAAAAACAATCAAAGGCGTGAAAAACTACAAATAAAAAAGTGTGAAAAAATATATGGCGTTTTGCCAAAAAAACTGATTTTTAACAAAGTTTTTTATTAATACAAAAAACAAACTATTTGTTCGATCATTGTGACACATACATTAAAATCAAAAAAAATTTTTTGGTAGGTTTTTTGTATGGAAAACTGCGATTTGTTCCATTTTTTTATTTATTATTTTCGTTGTTGCCAAACGCAAGAAAGGAAAGCATGTAAAAACAACAATGAAAAGAGCAGGAGCAGCGGTTGCGCACGCGCACACCAAAAAGAAAAGGAAAGGAAAAAACTTTTGGCTTGTTTTTACACTGCTGTTGTTGTCGAATGTCTCATCATTTTGTGAACTATTTGGTAGCAAAAAAATAAAATGTATAAAAAAAGAATGTAGCAGGCAGTCGATGAAAAAAAATATGATGGTAGTGCTGCTGCTGTTGCTGCCACAGCTAAAAGAAGAAAAACTAATATATAAGAAAAAAGAAAGAAGAAGACGAACTAAAAAAGTCCAGATGGGCAAAATTGAAGCATGTGTTTAACAAGAAATTGAACGCTTTACTTTTGTTTCATTTATCTCATTTTTTTCACTTTCTTTAAAAACGAACAAATATTATTTTGGTTATCAAAAAAACTTTACTTTTTATTTAACACGTACGTAAAACCTGTTACCATGGTTCAAATCAAAATTCTTTTTCTTTCTTTTTTGCGTAATAAAACAAACATTTAAAAAAGACAGTAAAAAATATACAAAACAAAAATGCACAACACCGACCAGTAAAAGGCAAGCAATTTTTTTTTCATCGTTTGTTTTTTTTTAAAAAAAGAACTTAATTACAACAATATAAAAAAAGGAATTATTATGGATATTCAAATGGATTGCGTTGATAAGATCAAATTCATACTTATTTGTGGAGTTATATTTTCTTCTTCCTCTTCATCGACGGCACAAATTTCATAGTCATCTGTGTATGTATCTTCCGAAGGGGTTTTGTGATTTAAAGTTAACTGCTTCTGTATTCTTTGTTCAATTTCTTCGTCATGTTTTTTATTGGCACTTGAAGATTTTCGTTTTATTTCGATATTATTAGCTTTTTCATTTTGAAGTTGTATTTCCAATTCAAGGATTTGCTTTTCAAGTCTTTCACTCCTTTCACGCTCTTCATCAAGCATCCTAAAAAATCTCAAAATATTTTTTGTAAATTTTGTTTCACAAATTTTTACCTTGTTGCCAATTCTCTAACTATTTCTTCATCGTAAAGAGCTCGCCTTTCTTCGTTTAATAATTGCGTCAATCGTTGATTATCACTTTCCAAAGCTAACTTCCATGAATGATCTTTTTCTTTTCCCATATTTTCAGGTCTTTTTGAAAATTCTTTATCAAATTCATAAAGATCTGATTTATTACGATAATCAATTACAAGATTCATGTCTGAATTTGTCAATTTTTAAAAATTTGCTGAGAAGACCTAAAGCAAACCTGCAATCCAATGCTGCCTTTGTATTTCATCAAAATGTCCAAATTGATATTTATGTTTTGATGTATACAATTGCCATGTAAATCGATCCTCTTCAAATGTACCCATCTGCAAAAAATCACAAATTTTTGTGTACTTTGATATAATTAAAAACAAACATGAACCATTGAATTTGAATCTAATTCAATTGCTCGTCGATTTGCAACAGTTGTTTTTTTATGTAGCGGCCAAAGAAATACAGTACCCGGGACAAGTGTACACCAATAACTTTTCCATGCCTTTTTTGATTTCTTTGTTCCACAATTTAATCCACCTGGCATTTTTCGACACATAACAAAGCCCTAAAAGTATTTTTCAATTTAGTTAAATTTCAACTAATTTCAATAAAATACTTTGTAAACAATTTGTGAAACATATCGATCAAAAACTCTATCAACAACAGGCTCAAGTTGTTTTCTGTCAGGAAAAACTAAATCACATAATTCAATAAGTTCCCGAAATGTAACACGTTCAGATTGTTGTGGAATTTGAAGGGTTGAGCATCGAGGCCTTATTAAACGAAATAATTCATTTATAATAAAATGCGCCTGTGCAGCAGAAATATATTGAAGGGCACGATTTTTGCTGGTTGTTCCATTAATTGTTGGTAATTTTAATGTTGTATCAATTGGTTCTGCAAACAATAAAAATAAACGAAATAATCTTTGAAATAGTGGATCAGATATTAATGAGCCATCATCTTCATCAAGATGCTTCTTCATCTTTTTTATTTTGTTTTGGAATTAATATAATTTTGAAAGCTTTTTTGGGGGTAGCAATTAATACGGTCAAAAACAAGGAATTATCATATAAATCGTTCGCTAATTAGTAATAATACTGATAAATGGCATAAAACATAAGTAAATTCGCCTAAAAAAATCGTACAAATTTTATTTCAAAGATATAAAATTGATAAAAAAAGACGACATTAAAATGTTTGCGACGCGCAATCCAATCATTTTCTTGTTTAAATGATGCTTTTCGGAATTACTTTTTTTAAAGAATTTCAAAAAAAGTGGTCAAGCAAAAAAAAAGGAAAAAGAAAGAAGTAAATCAAAAATGATGAAAAAAAGTTAACATCATAAATTAATTTAAAAATTTGGTGATAATTGAGTTTTTAACCAAACCACAAAACAAACGTGATTTAAGAAAATGTGCCATGGAATGTCATGGCAAAACAGAAAAAAAAATATCAAAAAAATGCATTGAATAATTTGCAAGATTTTTTCTTTTCCTTTCTTTTTTTCGATCACATAAAAAACTGAACAAAACAAAAATTTTAGTAAATGTTGAAAAATGAAGAAGAAGCTTGCCGCAACAAAGTTAGCGTGTTCCCGGATATATATTGCATTTTTGTTTCTTTCTTCTTTACATGTGCGTTTGCTTATTTTCAGGCCATATTATTATAGACAGGAGGGAAAAAGGGGGAAGAAAAAAAGGTTAGTTAGTTAGTTAGTTAGCTGATCAATGACGGCTTTTTGTTAAGTAATGCAATGCCTCGTGCAATAATCCCTCGAATCAAAAAAATAAGAAAGGGAAAAAAAGAATATTCAAAAAGGCCATATGCATTTTAAACTAACAAGGAGTTAAAAAAATCAAATGATTTGTTAAAAAAAGGGGGGATATCAAATCATGCATGCAAAAAAGAGATTTCTGGGCTCATCGATTAAGACATGAAAGAAGAGCGCATAAAAAATTGCTTGAAGACAAGTAAAAAAATACATTTTTAAGAGGTAAACATATAAACGAGAAAGTTAAAAAAAATATGGTGAAAAGGGAGGGGATCAAAAAGTGAGTGTGTCAAATGAGAAGTTGTCGCCTTTTTTACCGTTTCAAAAATGCGTTGATTCAAAAACAGATATATTTGCTTGTCTTTTTGGACCACCTTCAACTTACTACCTCATACTTTTTGACCGTGTCAGGTGTAAAAATAAAGAACTACCAATAAATAATAATAACAAAAAGAAGAAGTCTGCGCAGAATAAAAATAGGGGGGTTTCAGTAAAGGTGTAAGTTAAGCCAAAATCCTTTCTCTTTTTTATTCTTCCCCAAATATAGCAACCTCCCCCCAAAAAAGGAGAAGAAGGCAAAACAAAAATATTTAAACAATGAAAAGATTCAACTTTTTTTCTTTTTACCTTTACCGAAATTTTCGCAAAAGAAAATAAATAGTCATCATCAAATCAGCGTTAACTAAGAGACTCTTCCTTGAAAAATGAGTCAAAGCGGTTCCTTTTTTCGTTAAAAGTTAAGCAACAACCTTCAAAAAAAAGCAGCAACAAGACTTGGGGCTTTCCCCGAATGTATCAAAATTCCGGATTGTTTCTAATCAAAAAAAGCGGAAAAGAAAAAAGGGATTAATAAATTCGACAGTTGAAAAAAGAAGAAAGAGAAAAATCGAAAAAGCTTTATCTTATGGACATAAAATGACACATTAGATAGATACCCTTTAAGTTTTTCATTATTTTTTCATCGGATTCACAGTCCCCCTTTCTCTTTTTTCGGTGATGATAGGTTTACGTTTAAATTCATTCAAAGATTTTAAAGAAGTCAAGCGTTTTAATCTGATTCTGCACATGCTTGAATGAAGTTAACCATATGTATAAATAAATATGGAATAAGAAAAATAAATTTATTTTTTTTATACAATTTTTTTATATATTTCTTGGCAATTATAAAAAGTGAAGGCTGATTGGTATTGCTCATATAAATACAAATATATTTCTCATCATTTCCATTTTTTTACAGAAGAAAGAAGAAGGAGAAGTAGAAAAAAAGATGCGGTGGAAAAGCAATCGTCGAGGTAAACGATTACTACAACAACGTCGACGTCGTCAAAAAAACAAGGTTGCTATTGAAGAAAGAATTAAACAACGGGCAAGAATTATGCAAAGAAATGAATTTATTCTTTTAACAAAATATCGTGAAATAATTCGTCGAGAATTATCTGAAAGAGAAAAGTAAGGGTTTATATCTATCTTTTTCTTATATAAAAAAAATAAAATTGAGGGAGAAAAGGAGATGGGGATTGTAAAATAAAATAATTTTATTGCTTTCAGATTGAACATTCATTTTTCCGATTTACAATTGGAAACAATCAAAAGCGAATGTCAAAAGCGTTGCAATATGCTTCAGAAAAATAACAGTGCCAACATAAAAAATGTGTTGGAATATTTAGACAAAGTATATTGTTTACTTAATTATTAATCATTCTGCAAACTTCTTCCCCTTCTTTTTTTTGCAAACAATTGTGTGTCATATTTTTAGGTAGAAAATAACCTTAAATCATTGCATCTTCGATGGAGTTCAAACTTTGATTACAGTATCGAAGAAGAAATTAAAAAGTTTCAAGAATATCTGTTACAACGTTTTCAAACATATGTTTCTGAACTGGATTTGTCAGAATTTAATCTTAAAGAAGCGAACATTGATTCACGATGTAAAATTGACGACGAATTGGTCAATATTGAAAGAAAGGCATCACTCATAAATATTCAGGAAATTGATGAACTTAAAAGAAAGCTTAAAATGTTGAAAGATGAACTTGAAGAGGTTTTATTCGAATTTTCATGTCTTATAGATGACTCAAATTTTTATAGGAAGAAATTCGAGAAATTGCTTGTGTAAAAATTCGTGAAAGAGAAACTCTCAAGCTCAATTCCGAGATTGAACTTCTTCGTCACCAAGTTGAAATGATTGCTGTGAAAGAAGGCATTAGTTTGACAGAACTATTAAAATAAATTATAATAATTTTTTATTCTATGCAAAACAAGAATAAATACAAAAGAAATTCAAGGCAAAAGTTAAAGAAAAACCGTCTAGAATTGGGGGTAACCATACAAAAATTACAATAAAAAGACAAGTAATTTATAACAATAAAAAATCAGAGTTTAAGGCGACAATAATTTTTGAGGTTATTAAAAGAAACAATAAAAAAATTTAGTAAAAAAAGAACCCGACAACATTTGTTTTGCTTAAAAACACAAAGAAAAGAGAGATGCTTTGGTACTTTCGTATTGCGATACCGGCAGGAATTGTGGATAAAAAAAGAAAAGAATGTATATTTTTTTTAAATAGAAGAAAATTATTGGGATTCCATTGGAGCATTCGCCAAAGCAATGAATTTATTATTTTGCAAGACAGAAGATTGTTTTGGAGTTTTCTGAAAAAAGAAGGTTTTTCTTCTTCTTTGAAAAAAAAGAAAATTAAATAATTACTTTGTTATCCTTTTTCTTCTTATTCGGGCCAATTGGTGTTGGAGGGGCTGACATTGAATCGGGTTTTGCCGGATCTTCTAATGGTGGAGGATTTGTTGTTTTCTCATTTGAAGATGTATGTGGACGACTTAATGGAAGTGATGGAGCACGCTTTTCCAGACCATTCTTGGCTTTGATTAATGCTTTTTGATCAGGTTCAGGTAAAACTTCATTGGTCGGCACTTTTTCAAGAGTTGCTTTCGAGCTTTCATTAGCAGCATCCAAGAAAACATTTGAAGCACTTTGATATTGTGGAGTTGAAGCTGATGATCGACTAATATTTGCATTATCAACTGATGGCTTCTTGAATTCTCCATTTCCCATCGATTTTTTGCCACCATGTTTTGAACCAAAGCTATTCTTTTTTCTTGGGCTATCCTTTTTTCGCTGAGGTGAATCACGTCCTTCCCATGAATGCCGGCGATGCTCGTCAGTAATTTCACTATAAATAAACCACTTTATTTTTTTATTATTGTGAAAATTATGAACTTACCTTCCTCCAGGAATACTATCAACTGAATCTAAGATGCATGGTAAATCTGTTGACAATGCAGAAGACATTTCAGAGCCTGAATGTGCAGTTACAAAACTCATCGATGAATTTGCACTATTTGGTCTTTTCAATGAATTAAGAGATGGTGAAGATCTTGGGCTATTTTGTGACATTGCAACTGTTTCATGACTAACTGGAGCAGATTGTGATTTTTCAGTTTGAATTGTTTCAGATGTTGCTCGTTGATCAGCTGAAGATTTTCGTCTACTTGGTGGAGCAGGAGGTAAACTTTGATGACTTGTATAGTTATGTGAGCCTTGATGTTGTTGCATATTATTTGAATTAAAACCATCTGGAATATTTTGATAATTCGAACGCTTCCTGTTATTATATGGACGATGCCTTTTCTCTTCTTGTTTTTTAAGCATTGGTGGTGGCTTTGATACATCAATCGTTTCATCTCCAAGCTGAAAATGTAAATATTTATTTAATTTTAATTGCTCTTTTTTCAATTTTGCTAATTATTAATATGAATATTATTACTCCTGGTAGTAAACGGAATGCAACTGCTCCACAAATATCTCCAATCTCGACTCGTATATTATCTTTTTCTATCATCGCAAGATCGAAAGACATAAGACCCTACTCCAATGCTACGTATGAAGAGAAACTTAAAATGCTAGAAATTGAGTGCCGTGAAACTAGAAGAAATAAGTTTGACCTCTCTTTCCCAAATGAGTATATCTCTGGTAATGTTAATTTTAAACTTTTACATTACTATGAGGACATCCATTACCAGAGTTGCAGAAAAGAAATTAATAATTCCTTTAGCAATGGAATTATTAATTTCCATTATTTTTCGGCCCGGGTTTCAAAAAAGTATGTAAAGCTCCCCCGAGCTTTACAATATACTAATAAAAATAACCTTTCACGAAAAACTATCAGCATTAAAAGGTTACATTTTAAAGACCTAACTTCTTTTAACATTATATAAATAAATAAACAACAAATTGCAACCACATTTATTATTTCTTTAACTTACATCTACATGATTGGAATAAGGTACTGGTGGTTGTGAATTCTGTTGTTGCTGAGGTTGATGTCGCGGTTGTTGCTGCAATTGCTGTTGTGAATGTTGAGGTTGTTGTTGCTGCGGTTGATGTTGTAAATGTTGTTGTTGCTGATGTGAAGTAAAAGGACGACGTGGTTGATGTTGTTGTTGAGGTGGTGGTCCTGGATGTCTAAACTGATGCTGTTGTGCATACATTGAATTGGTGAATTGCATTTGACCATTCTAAAAAAGATTATTATTTAATTTTTGAATATACGAATGAAAATTTTACATGTGCTGCTGGAGGTACTCCTTCAGGTCTTTTCTGAATCCTGACGACCATTCCTGGAATTATTCCAGGAAATTTTGAATTATTTGATGATTGTGGAGGTTGTGCCATTTGTGGAGGAGGAGGACTACTCTTTTGTTGTTCAACATTTTTACGAGCAACTATTTGTTCTTGAACATGTAAAACCTTTTTATCGGTATTCACAGGTTTTGCATCTCCAAATGGATTGTTATTTCGTGGAGGAGGATTTCTTGGAATTACCCGTCTTTGATTTTGCGCTGTTGAAGCAACTGGAGGAGATGGAGGTTTTTGACGTTCAATACTTTGCTGACTTCGATAAGTACGAGGATTTGGATACTGCTTTTCAGAAGGTTGATAAGATGATTGTCTGCTAATCGGATAACTTCCACCATATTCTAAAGCTCCTTTGGCACTTGTAACACTTTCAGCACGTTGTCTGTTTTCTGGTCTAAAATTTATTAATACAAACATTAAGAAAGTTTTTTTTACTTTGAAAAAATCTTACATTGAATTTTGATGAGCATATTGTGGTTGACTCTTTCGCACATCATTACTGAAATTTTTGATAGCAGGCTTCGATCCGGTAGTTTCCTAAAAAAAAACAATAAAATCAGTCTCCACTTTCCAAAGTAACCGTAAACGTACCATTTCCAAAGGTGGAGTCATACATTCAGTATCATTAAAAAGTTCTGATAAACTACCATCTTCTAATCTTTCTATAAATTTATCATTATATTGTTTACGTTAAAAAAGGATATTTACCATGACATTTTTCATATGCACCAGTGAATGGAATCATACTTTTATCAATTTTATTATGCTTTTGATTGTGAAGATGAAATTGTTCAATTTGATTTTTAAAAAGAATTAAAGCTAATCGAAGCGGCTTCTCTTTAAAGACCATATTTTCTTTCAATAATGCTTCAATTAAATGTCCTCTTCTTTTAAAGTTAAAGATAATTTCACGTAAATCTCGTCGATACATGTGACATTCAATCTGTAACAAAAAAATCGTTGTTGAAAGTCCTTCAAATAATTATTCATAAAGCTTACCGCTCTTCTTCCTCCAAAAAGCATATATAACTCTTCTTCGGTAACAGCATCAGGTAATTCAAAGACCAATAAATTAAAAGGCGGATCATGAGGAACTTGACAATGTGTTAAATCACATCCTCTAACTATTGCCAATTTATGTGGATAGACTTCTGGAACAACAGGAAGAGGAGGCTGAACAGTTGTAGCAAACGGTTGATCTTCAGGTGCACCATTTTCAGGCTAAAATCAAATTTTAAGTTATTTACAAAAAATCAAATAAAAGAACAAACACTTGGAAGATCTTCTTCAGCTAAAACATCGGCCCAATTTCCAAGATTTTGTGCTTCATGAGCTAAAATTTCATCAACCGTTTCCGTTTGATGTTCTTCAGTACTTCGATTATTATCTTTTGCGATACTTTGATTATCACTTTCAGATTCTTGATGTTGATGAGAAGTTTCGGGCTCAGTTGAATTTTGCTCCATAATTTTTAAGCATAATATATATTATAGTTATATTCTTTACACTATAAATGAATGCAATGATATTAAACTCGGACAAAAGAATATTATAAAGTTATTCGGTAATATTTTCTTTGAATTAAGCGAATAAAAATCCAAACAAATCAATCTAATCACAGAACTTGTTTCTTCTAAAATTGTAAGCACACAATGACACAATGCCAAACAATGTTTTGCATAAGTACAGTATGAAAAATTATAAAAAATGCAGGGAATTCGTGATGTATTGCAAGTTTTTCAAAAAAAAAGTTTGCGATATTTTCAAAACGAGGTATCGTAAACTTTTTTTGTCTGCTTCATAAAACTTTTTATATTAGTTTATGTTTTTTTTGTTGTATTTTTATTTTTAGATTCATTGTAAAAATAGTCAAATGATCATTTAAATGAGATAACTTTAATTTATATTAGTGAAACTTTAAATTTAAATAAATTCTGCACACATATAATAAGCTCAGAAATAGATAAACTGTTCTAAACAATAGATAAAGAGAATAATAACAATATAGTAATACTTTTTAAATCGTATATTAGACTTAGGAGATATGATTCAGATTTATTATGAGAAAGATATGGGTATAAACCTGCGTTTAACGACAAAAAATATGTGAATTAGAATATTTCTAGTTTATTAACAAGGATTGCATGAAGGATATCAGCAGTTACTGTTGACATTGGAAATGTGAATGGATCGTCATCATCATTAACTTCTTCTTCACCATATGGATTTCGCCATTTATCGAGATTAACGATCAATTCCGATGTCTAAAGTTTAGCAAATGCTAACAAAATGCTTTTTGTGGGAACACAAACCTTTTCTTCTGTTAAAAGCAAACGAGGCCACCATTCTGGAGTTTCTTTAACAATTAAAAAATCCATTTTAAAAAATGCCCTATCTGTTTGACCAACCTTATCCATTCGACCGTAAAATTCCAAATGAAGATTAAACATAAGTTTACCAGCTTTGTTGCGAACTCTGTTAAAATGATTGTTATGATTTTGAAATTTTATTCATAATGAATTACTTACTGAAAATAAAATTGATTTTCATTGAAGCAGAAACTTGTTTTTGTCATTTTATCCATAATAATTCGAAGAGAAACGGCATTAAAAGTCTGTGACCACAAAATTAAAGGCGTTTCTGGGAAGGATAAAGTCATGATCAACACAATAACTTGTTATTACAAAAAAAAACCTCTGAAAAATAACGTTCTTATGTTTTTAAACACCTTTAAAAGAAGAAAAAATCATTTTATTGACCACCTGAAAAAGCATCCAAGGTAAAAATGATGGGAAGAAAAAATTAGTCATGATAAATAGTAAATGGGCAGTCCAGTCCCGCAGCAGTCGAAGAAGCAGCTATAAAAAATATGTTTATTTCACAATCAAAATGCAACAGAAAGAAAGAATCAAAAAACACCGAAAGCACTGAAAAAGATGAAAAATAGTAGTAAAAACGGTACGGTCCTTCGAAAGGAAAACAACGATATGGACATTCGCACATGGCATTCTGCGCAGAATGGCGCGACGACAGTCTTAATTTCTTGCCGCGACCATTAAACAAGCATCTCCTGCATGTGTAAAAGTTTAAATTCTGCATTTTAGAATGCTTATGAAGATCCCTTATCACTACCACAGTATCTCTCCCCCCAAAAAGAGTGATTTCAATGTTTGTCTTTAGCGCTAAAAAAATTATTTGAATTTCCCGCGCACACTTAAGATTTTTTTCAAGGATTTTGAAAAAGTTTTAGATTTTTCTTGTTGTTGAATAAAATCTCTTCATTTTAGAAATGTCTGAGCCAATTGATAGATTTTATGGTGTAGTTCATAATTATGTTGTTTATAAATATAATGGCGGAGTTGAAAAAGTGCCACATGAATGGTCGTATATTGATGACCGATTAGCTATTGTATGTGATAAATTACAAAAGCAATTTCCTGGAAAAATTGATAGTGTTGTTGATACACTTTTTAACAATGAATTATCATTTTATGCAGTAAGTTTTCATTGGCATAAATATCTTGTAAAAATTAATTTAAATATACATTATATAGTTTATGGATATTCTGGAGAGATTTTATGGTGAAGCATTTGTATTGGATTATCCTAGAGCCCTTGGGGCAATTATTATATGTGGAGTTTATGTGAAAAAACTTTCTGAAATTGAAGAAAATGGAGAACTTCCACATTTTTATCAAAATTCTGCTCGTTTCCGTAATCAAATTAATCAAACTGTTTTATATATGAGCAAAATTCTTGATGCCCAAGCTGCAAAATATTGGAATCGCGAAAATGAGTATACCTGGGAAGGCTTTCTTGAATATGTTACAACCAGTGCAAATAATATTGAAAATCAAAATTTTGTTGAACCAAGAACAAGTCATCCAATAATTTTGGCAGCAACAATTGGAATACTTGGAATTATTTTATATCGGCATATTTATTGTTAGATTGCCCAATTTAAGATACTTTATCTCAAAAAGTTATCATACCCTTCATCATAGCTTCTGTGACGTCCTTTTTTTTCCTACTTACTTATCATAAGAAATGATTCTCTACCTCAATATTGTATAACTTTAAAAAGTTTATATTTTGTTTTTCAAATAAAAATTAGAACTCTTGCAATTTTTACAGTGCTTTTGAATTTGTTTCAAACTAAAAATATGTACATTCCAATGGCATTCTTTTCAATGTTAAAAAAATTCTTTTTATTAAAAAAATTCGATCCTGATTCCTTTCAGACAATTTAATTATTTTGTTAAAGTCTTAAATTAATTGGAAGTAAACTGTAGAAGAAACATTTTAGAAAAATAATGAATAACTTGACAGTAGCAATGATTTTGATTCGATTATCATTCAAAAGCTGGCATAGATTTTAAAATTCGTAGATAACTACTGCCGTGTAATATTTAAATGCATGTGATTATTAATGAAGATATTAAAAGTTATCTCAGATTGGTGAAATATGGGTCGTAAGCATAATTATTGCATGCGATAAAAATATTCAGCAATCACAAACTTTGTTTATAAGAGATTAAAACCGATTTGATTTTTTATTTGAAAAAATGATAAAAAAATTTATTAAAATACAATAAATAAAGACAACCAAAACAATAATGGTGATATAAAAGGCATAAATAAAAAGATAAACTTTGAATGAGATTGCAAATACATAACTCAAGGTTTAGCACGATTCAAAACTTTCAACCATTCAGTTGCCTTTTGACGGAAGCGAGCATGCAAGAAAGCCTAAAAATAATTAAATTAAAAGCTTCAAAGTTGTATCATGAATAAAATACCTTTGAGCATTTGATATGATAATGCAAGTAATCACGGAAAATATGGAGAAGATTGATGGTATTATCTCGATTGGCAGGAGTAAGATGACGAGGAAAGAAAACTAAAATAGTGTTACGGTAACAGAAAAACATTTATAATTTAAAAAAACACATACTGAAAGTAATGTATCCAACATTTTCTCCAATAAGAGCATCTTTACAATCTTTAAGTTCATTTGGAGGTTCTCGAATACGGTAAAGCACTTGTGGAGCAGTTTGACTTGAGCGTCTTCCTTGTTCAAATTCTTGCAAGAATAATTTCCCAGCAACAGCATCATCTTCTTTGAAAATTGTACTGTAAATTACAGTAACACGATCAGATTTTGCATCAATGTATCTACAGTTATCTCATTCAAAATTAAAAGAAGTTTCAAAAAATATAAAAAAAGCTTACAAAGTTTCATCTGGACGATAATGAATAACAGCACGAGTATGATTTGCTGGTTCACCTTTTTCCAATTTTGCTTGAATATCGAAATACTTGTAAAAAACTGAAGCAAAACAATTTCGTTTCAAATGTGCAGCTTTAAGTGCCAAAGCATCAACATCATCAGGTAATTTTGTAAGATCAAATACCAAGGAAACATTGTAACCTTCTTCGGCAGTATCTTGAATATATCCAGAATAATGAGATCGAAGAAATGCATCACATCCATGACTTTGAAGTTCTTTGTAATAACGAATATTTAAACTAATCTTAAAAAAGATAAATATGATTCATTCAAAAAAATGAATTTTTAACAAACCATTATGAGATTTTTGTCGTCATTTTTGTTACAAATGTAATATTGACCACCATCAAAATCAGGGATATTGTTTTCAACTCTTTCAGGATTACATCTAAAAAAAGAGATTAAAAATATATATTAAAGAAAAAAGAGATATGAAAAATCAAATACCCATTTTTAGCATTGGTAAATTGGCGTTGTAAAAATTCATACACATATACGTTATATTGTTGAAGAATAAACATATTTCAGGTGGATTTTATTACCTTAAAAATTTGATTTTTCAGATATTAAAATTTTAATACAAATACATAAATAGAAGAAAAAAACCGCGATCGATGTTCTTCGGTGACTAATCTTCTTCAACACAAAAAATTGACCAAGCACAATTTTTTGTGCGCGCTTTCGGGGCAAGACGTGCAAAAAAAGAGGCACACATTCGATTCGATGATGATTTTTTTGTTGGTATTTTTAAGCATTCAATTCTTCAACTCTTCTTTGATATGATTGTCCTTTACATAAATTGTTTTAGCATTTTTATGAGTAACAATTACACAAAATTCTTTAAAAGAGTTAATGCATCAGAAATCTTCGAATATTTCAGACTTTTATGTTGTATTATTATTTTAAAAAGGACTGTATTCTTTTTTTCAAGCAATATGTATAAAATTCACTAGAAAGTTAAGTTTCATTAAATCAAACTGTAAACAAAGTGAAAGTTCTTTGAAGCATTAGAGTATTATGAAAAGCGGCATCTTTATTGAACTTTGCTCACTAAAAAATGACAACAAAAATAACTGCATTGAAGCTAAAAAATTTGTGTGTGCTTTTTCTTTGCAGTAGACAAAACAGAGCTAAAAAGTAAAAAATCTGTCAATAAGTCTATCAAAATTTTGTTCATTAAAATTATTTTGTTGTAGCTGCTTCTCATTGTTATTAACACTATCATTAAATTGTGCTTTGTCACAAAGCATCGAAAAAATTGTTCCAATAATTTTTTTGGATTTTTTATCATAATTTTTTTTTGTTAAGCAGAAAAAAGAGAGTGGTTAATAAAAAATGTCAGAGTTCAAAAAGATCGAATATAAAAGTATTCCATTGTAAGTTTGTTTCATCGACGTTCAAAAATCAGAAATTATGTAAATCCTAAAAGTTTCATTTTATAAGTTTTTCGAATTTTACGGTTTTTTGCTCGTTAAAAAAAGAATTGAAATTTTTCGAATATGATGTTACCACCTTTTTGTAGATTAGAAGTTCAAAATGAAAAAGAATTTTGTCCAGAAGAAATAGAACCAGAAATTGTTCAAGCTAAAACTGATTGGATTTCAATTTATGTAGCTGGAACTTTAACCTATGTTGGTGCAGTGCAGTTTTCATTGTATATTGCTTCAATATGGCCATATTTGAAAACGGTATTAATTTCTGGTTTGTCAATTTTCGAAAAAATACGATGAAATTTCAGATTGATTCAACTGCAAACGAAACATTTTTGGGTTTAATTGTTTCTGGCTACAGCATCGGCCAAATGATTGCATGTCCAATTGTTGGATTTTGGAGTAATAAAATTCGAAAAATATCACCTCCTTTGTATATGGGACTTTCTTTGATGTTTCTTGGAAATTTGCTTTATTTCTTTACTGCACTTTTTCCATATGATCAAAAATTTTGTATTTTAGCCGCCAGAATAATTATTGGTGCTGGTTCAGGTTTGTTTTGGCATTTTAACGTAGATTATGGTTATTTGTTAATTTATTTAGCAAATATTTCTTTGCTTCGAGCATATGCAGCTACAGCTTCAATTGGCTCAGATCGTTCAAGAGCAATCGCCTTTGTCACGGGCGGAATGGCCATGGGCACAATCACTGGTCCAGCATTACAACTCATTTTTGTTCCCCTTGGTGAAAAAGGAATTCATTTATATGGTGATTTGAATTTTAGTATTTATACAGCTCCTGCTGCTGCGGCATGTGTTATTGATATTATTGGAGCTTTATTAGTTCATTTTTTCTTTGTCGAAAATATGATTGGTGTTTCACTGACACCTAAAAATACAAAAGTGAACATTAATCTGTATTTTGAAAAGTTTTCATATTATTATTTAGGAAGTAGCAAGTCCTGTTTTGCCACCTTACGATAAAATTGCCGTTTCTATCTGCTATTTTACCAGATTCTGTCAGCTTTTAGTAATTACAAATTTTGAGGCGTAAGTTTTAAAGAAAAAATGAAAAAAATACTGTAACGTTAATTTTTTTAAGAATTGGCACACCATTGGCCATGACAATGTTTGCTTGGAATGCCCCTCAAGTGGTTCGGTATGGAGCAATTGCAAATTTTTGTGCAAGCATTTTAGCCTTTGGCATTTATGCAGTTTACATTAAATTTAATCTCGGACGTGTTATGAGTAGCAGAAAAGTTACAGTAATTTCATTATTTGGATTATTAATTTTATTACTAACAACTTATTCATGGCCTTTTCTTCCTGGACATTTGCAAGTTTATAGTGGAAATGGTTTGTTGAAATAGAATTTTCTAATTTAATTAAATATTTTAAGACATGATATCAAATAATGACACGCAACCAACTGGTTGCAATTCTGATAAATTTACGTGGTGTAACGTTATTAAACCAGTGAATGTTTATTTATATTATCTTTCATACATATTTTTTACTGGTTCATGTTTTTCAAACCTTAATATTTCTTTGAATACATTATTTTCAAAGATTATTGGCCCTCGGCCCCAAGCAGCCCAGCAAGGATGGCTTCAAAATTCTGGTGGAATTGCACGAGCTGTTGGCCCAATTTTTATAAGGTAAACAAATGGATCATGAAAATGTAATAACAAAAATTAAAATTATAGTAAAATGTACACATTATACGGTCCAGTATGGTCTTGGAATTTGGTTATCATTGTTATAGTTATAACTTTAGTCTTTTGGATTGTATTTAGAAAGAGAATGGTTGCATTAACTTTGCCAAAAGAATTTTCACAATTTCAAGATGTTAATGATCCTGATTTTAAAAAACCGAAAGAATAAATATTTTTATATCAAAATATACTGTAATTTTGTTTAAAACATCGACAACAAATTCTCATCAAACATGATATGAATTAGAACATTTTAAAACGTTTTTTTTTCAAAATTACCTTTAACTTTTTGTTTTACCATTTTCCCTCAGAGACATCTGGAACTTGACATACATATTAGTTTGATCATATTTCTTAAATGTCTTTTTTAATGGAAAATGTTCTGTCTTTTGTTGTTCAAGTTTAAAACAGCTTTGAGTGAAGCAGTTGTAAAAAGTTACTGCCATGTTTTCTCAAATATTTTTACTTATACATCTTTTTTACGGCGTTCTTTTTTGAAGTCATTTCCTTTTTATCGTCGTCATGCTTTTTTGTTATTCAACATCATGCCTTATGTCGTTTTTTCCTCCTGCAAGAAATATAATCATATTTTTGAATGCTTAAATGGATAACAAAAAGAGGCAAAAATGCAAACTCTTTCTTTTTATATATTAAAACTTATTTTTACAGGACCACTTTTTTATTGTTTATGGGACATGTAAAAAAAGAGACAAACTTTCATCAATTTAATCAGCAGAGCATTGAATAATTGAAAGAGAGAATAGAATATGTGTTTTTAGCCCTTTTTTATTGTTTCAAAAATTTAGTGAAAAGATTCTTTTTTGAAGAATTACGTTCTTTGAATTAGTAAATAATTTCTAGTGGTCTAGAGGGAGTAATAAAATGTGTCTTTCAACCTTTGTGATGATTTAAAAAAGTAAAAAAGAAGACTATTTGTAAAGTATGCACTTGACGATTTTTTAAGTCGTTAACACAAAGAAGTGTTACGCCGCTGTGAAAAGCTTTCACAAAGTACTTCACAAGATAAAGCTCACAAGCATTTCCGATTTTTTTTGCTTGATTCTCTTTTTTGTGATGTTACGTTTTTTAATTTCTCAATCTTTTTAAATTGTTTCAGTTTTGTTCAGATATATCTCTCAATCGTCTAAAATAAGAAATTGTTCTTTTTTATATGAATTTATTTTCATATGGAGCCAACAGGTCCCAATGGTGCCATTTGAACATTTAGCAATGCAGGCGTCTTTCGAACAGCGTCTTTCAGGAGAGAAAAAAACATAACTAAAAATGGAAAAAAGGCTACATCTTCAAAAATTCTAAATATTTTGTGATTTTCGACTTGAACGTTTTGTTGTTCCTTTTTTTTCTTCCTTCATCTCCTTTTGTGTGCCAATGCTTTAAGTTAATGCGCCCTGGGAGCTAGGCCATCAAGTGCTGCTTATCTGCAAACACATTTTTTTTATTCAGAAGGCGTCCTCCTTCACAAAAGCTGTTCACTTTTTTTCTTCTCTCCTTTTTTTGCAAGGAATAAAAAAACACTCTTTTTTAGTGTGAACGAATGAATGTGTACATTAAAGGTTTTCCAAAAAAAGTTTTCTTATTTCCCAAAAATATGCTACTTACTATACATTCCACAAAATTTGTTTATTTTCAAAGCAAACCTTTAACACTTTAAGTGGGTTTGCCAAAAAAACTTCTTTTTTTATCTTTTTTTTTATTGAAAAACAAAAGAAATGCTTTTATCAAGTTTACACTTAATGCATTTTTTAAAACTTATTTGTACATTTTATTCTGAAGTTCGAAAAAAATTAATGCTTTGTTTTCGGTTTTAGTTCTTTTTTTAAATTTACAGTTTTGTATTATATTGTCAGAAGGTTGTTTCTTAGCGTTCTTCCAAGTATATTTGTAAGGGTCCTTGAACCGTTGAGAGCAAAGAAATATATTTTTAAAGTAAAATTTTGAAACCCTCTAAATTTCACAAAAAAATGTAAGCTTTGATGTGTCGCGAAAAAGATGGATACTGTCTTTAAATTTCGTTGGATGACATAAAAATTTTGAGTACATCACCATAATTTTGCAATTTTTTATTCAAAATCATAGTTTCATTTATTTAAGAAAGCTTAATCAAAGATTAAAATTAATTGTTTACTTTGGTAAAAACGATTTATTATGTCCGACAATAGTCTTAAAAAATTTTAAACGATTTTTAAATTCTTTATTTGAGAAACAAAAGCTTGTCGCATATTTAAGAGCCGCTCACAGGAGAAAAAAAATAAAATAAAGAAGGACATTGAATGAAGGCGGTAAGAAGTGCCAAAAAGTGGCTCATTTTTTGAGCTCAAAAAATGTTCTTTAGCCCTTCGAAAAATAAAAACAAAAGAGACAAAATTTTGGGGAATTCTTTATCTTTAACCTGTTTTAGTAAGATTGTCCTTTTATTGAAAATAAAATTATTTCAATTCTTTTTTTTTTGTTAGTTCATATTTATTTCAGCAAAAAAACAAAAAAGGGCGAAAAGTAACCTTCATTGAAATACTTGAAAAAGACGCAATTTAATGTTTCAAGAGTTAAGCAATAAACTGCAGTTTTTTTTTTCAATTGACTTAAAATCCATTTACTTTAAAAGAACGATATATGCATAACAGCAGAATAACTGTCTGGATTGTTTAAAAAAATAAATATATTGTTGGCGATTTTGTAATAAAAGAACTAAAGTGTTAAAAAAAATGCTATTAAGTGTCTCTCATTTGTGTTATGCAAAAAAGAGAGGATAATTGCAGAGAAGGAAAAGAAAAAAGAAGGGACAAATAATAAATTTCTTTGTGTTTGTTGCATTTTTAATAATATGAGCATTTGAATGAAGCCTTTTTTTATTAATGAAATTCCCATTCCCGTTTTTTACACTTGTTAATATAATTTTTTAGTGTTAAAGAAGAAACTTGAATATGTTGATATCGCATAGATAAATTTTTGAGTTTAACTCTTTTTTTATATAAAAAACCTTTTTTTGACGCAAAATAGCCATAAGCGAAACCTTTAATCATGTTATTCATTGATGCAGCTTCTATTGACAGCTTTTGAAAATGAAAAAAAAGTAAAGTGAAAAAAGGGTTTTGAAAGATTTCTAAGAAGAATTGAAAAAGATTTTATCTGTAAAAAAGATTCAGTTCTTTTTTTTGCCCTCTTTCTCTGTAATTTGTATTTGATTAATTGATTCAAAGTCATCACTTTGGATTATGGCTTAAACTTTTGCAAATCATTAGTTTCATTGACTTTATTTAATGCACACATTTGTGTTGTTGCCACAATTGCTCAGGACATGTGTTTTTTTGCCTCTTTTTCTTTTATTTTGTTTTATCTCGTTTAGACAATGTAAAAACAAAGCAAGAATATCCATTTTTACGGGATATATATATATATGTTTTTTCCTTTGCATTTCTTACCCCTTATTTTATTCCCACGAGAGCGCTTACACTTACTTTCGATGTATGCCTTTTTATCCCTTTCTTCCAACAGAAAAATGACTCTATGCGTGATAGTGACGATGTCAAAAAAAAGAAATTTTTTATGCCAAATATTTTTAATAATTCTTGATAACAATATCCAATTGTTCTGAAGTAATTTTATCAATTGTTTCTTTTTTGATAAACGACTTTGTATTTTCAAATTGTATTTTCGTGATTAAATTTATACTTCAAAATAGAAATTTTAAAAAATTAATTTTTTGATCCCCCTTTTTTTCTGCTTTTTTAAGCTTTTTGTTAAAAAATAGTTTTTTTGTTACACCTGAAAACATGTTTTCTTTTTTTTAACAACTACCATAAAACTTTCAGGAAGTTATTTTTCTTTCCGTCCACCTATGAGCTGCTTTCTTCCCTCATGATTCGTTCTTCAAACTTTTTCAATCATGTTTTTTTGTGGTTTTCTCTAAAAAGTTTACCATTAATTGAAGTTATCGGTTTTTTTTCATTTACATCTCCATATTCTTTTTTCTTCTATTTTAGTTGCTATCAAATGTTTTAATATATATTTTGTTGGTTTTCGGTTGTTTTTTCATAGTCACCAAAGCAGACAAAGTCTGAAATTTGAGCGTGTGCCCACCGTTGAGTGAGCGGACTTTGAAGAAATGCAATGGACTTGCGCCATTTCGATGTTGCTGGCATCTTTGGCCGCTATGTCCAAGAGTTATGGCATAGTTGTGAATAAAAGAAAAAAAAACATCTTTGCCTTTATGCTTCCTACCAATTCAACTTTTTTTCCTTGTTGTTTTTTACTTCCGATTTTTTGAGTTTTTTCTCCTTTTTTTTACTTTCTTCTTTGTTGCTGGGAGTTAAGTATTTTTTTTTATTTGAAGCGCTAGGTTTTTTAGGTTTTGAAAATGTAGCAGCAGATTTACATTAGTCGCTTCAAGAAAGAAAGAGAAAATGAAAAGATATTTGTTTCTTTATGAAAGAATCTTCAAAAAAAACTAATTACTTTCACATTTTGTTGAGCCTTGAATGAAATGATTTTTTTCGAGAAAAAATATATTAGTAATAGTAGAAGTCATTTTGAAAAAAAGCATAAGTACACTTTTGTGTTAAAAATATCCACATTTGTATGCCAATGAACAACAATTGAGAAAAAACGCTTTGCCCCATTTTTGCTTCATTTAACAAAATGCCGTTTTTATTTTTCTTCTTTTTATTTTTTTTCTCTCTCTTGTGTAAATTTTGGAAGAAGAAGCACCTTCATTTTTATTAAATACAATTGTTTGCTTTTCATCTTTAGTTTTTTTTTTAAAATATTAATTGATTATGTGACGACAAAAGTGACTGACTACTACTTCATTCATGTAGGTACAACATGCTAAAAAAGGGGTAAAAAAATTATATTTTGTTTATCCGTTGCTTTTAGTTTTTTATTATTCTCTTGACTTCTGTGATATATCTATTTTTATGTATTCATTTTTCTATTCTAGGGTTATGATTATATTTTTTTTCTTTCAAAAAATAGTGAAAAATGCTGCTACTTTTATTTAAGTCAAGCTTTTTTTGGCCTTGCCTCCTTTGATGAAAAGTTACGACAAAAAAAGAAAGTAATAATGACATTTTTGGTGACATTCATGTCGCAAAAGATAAAATTATGGCTTTGCCTTAAAGCTGCATAATATAAAGAATAGAAGAACGCAAGCTGCGATTGTATGGAGTCAAGAACAAAAAAAATGAAGAAGGAAAAAGCAAGAAAAAAAACCTCGGACATTTTGATGAACTCTTTTCATATTTCTCTGTTTTATAAAAAAAACTTGATCGCCTTATTTTATTCCATGAACGTAGAAAAAATGACAAAAAAAATAGAAGAAGGAAATCTTGAAGCTTACCGCTAACATTCTTTTTTTCGTGTTGTTTTTCAGTAGGCGGATACTAACTTCTTTTGTTAAGGATTGCATTTCTAAAAGTATTGAGTCCGCAACAATTATGCCGTCAAAAAAGCGGATTCAATTTGCGCGCATGCATTTTTTCTCTCCTCTCTCTCTCCCTTTTTATTCTGCTTGCATGGTCAGCTACTTTGTTCTTTTTGAAACTTTTTTTACATAGAAGCGGAAGAAAACTACCGAAAGTTAAAGGAAAAAAAAAGAAGAAAAGAAAACAGAATACAGCATATTTGTTGCCAATAGATTTTTCTTTCTATTCTTTTTATGATTTATTCGCGCATCTTCTTGTTGCCATGAGATGTTTTTTCTCTCTTTTTTAGTTTTACAAATGAAATGATGTTGGTAGCTACCAAAAAATAATATAGTTGATATAAACACGTAATGTTTAAATAAACTGATGCTAATTATTATTATCGTCTGCCTCTATTAATAATTTTCAATTTTTTTACACGCAATTACCCCTTTATCTTTAATATTATAAAAGTTTAATCATAATAATCGAATCATTGGCCCTGATTAAACATGCACATTAAAAGTTAAATTTCTTTTTTGTTTTTCAAAGAAGAAGAAAAAAAACTAAGACTCTTGTTCGCCCCGTAATCCGATCTGTCACCAACGTCTGCTTGTCCGTGATTTCCTTCCTGTTCAGTTTAAACAAGAACCACAACAACAAGATAATTTCTTTTCCTCTTTTGTGAAAAAAAAGTTGGCAAAAATATACCATTAAATAATGGATATGCAGTGTGTTGCATGCACCCTCAACTCCTTTTTTAAAAAACAAAAACGTATTTAAATGACCAATGCCATTGCATTTTTAAAACTTCTTGAATTGTTAAAAAGTCCAATGATAAATTGAACCTTTTTGTTTGTTATTTTAAAGAAAATGTGCATCAATAAAACTCACATCTTTTCTTTGTTGTTTTTTCTTCTTCATCGTTTCTTTTTTTTCGAACGCGTAAACACACGTTTCTTTTCTTTTCACAAATTTGTTGTTGCCGTTTTTAATTTCAGCTAATCAAATGAGTATTTTTTTAGATTTAATTAAAACGATAATCTTGACGGCATATAAAAAAAGCCTCAAGACGATTGTCGAATGGACCACGGCACCACCGATATTTCGTCGTTTGGTGCCGGCTACAGTAACATATGATTCAGAGCTGTCTGAACGCGTGAAGACGCGTTCAGTTTTCTTTCTTTGAGAGATTTTTTCCCAACATTTATTGCTTTTAATACAAAATTTATTAATAACATTTTATTTTCACTTTTAATTCTTCTAATTAAAAAAGAAGAAGAAAACAAAATGCTGCAAGAACCAGTTGCAAAAGAGCTTCGCTCTTTTCAATCTCTTTCCAAATTTGCAGATCAAAGAAAACGGTAAAAATACAAATTTTAAAAAGGTTGTTGCTTAATAATCAAAGTAATATTTTTAAGGTCCATGGTTAGACGACAATCACTTGCGAATCGACGACATTCATATACTCGAAAACGTCTTAATACAGGAACTTCAAGCAATGATGGAAACAGTGTAAGTGCCTTTATGTTGACTATTCCTGTTATCTCTCTATTCTCCATACTCTTATATGACATTTGACAGTTTTTAAAAAAAAGATCACACAAACTTTCATTCTTCTAAAAACAACCAAATTCGATGCAAATACCCAAAAAAATAGAAATGAGAAAAATGCCGTTTTTACATAGTCATTTTTTATTTATTTTGTTTAAGGTTTATGCAAAAATGCAAAACAAAAAGCTGGTATCTTTTTTACGATAAACCTAATGACCATTGAAGAATCTATTTTACAGCATCCGGGTTCTTATAGTTTTTTTGTGAGCATTTAAAAATAAAAACTTTTATAAACCGACAAATGTTTTCCATGAAAAAAGCTAAACAGAAATTCTCTCTTTTTCATCAAAATTCTTTGCTATTATATGTATCACCTAAAAGAGATAGAAAAAAAGGGAAGAAGAACTTTCAATTATTTTGCGCGTTATTCTCCTGAGGTTTAAGTTTTTTTCCTTCTTTGAAAATATTTTTTATAAAAATATTCTTTCTTTTAAGTGTATCTGTCTTTCATATTATATATTAGGTTTGAGATTATTACTCTTGTCAATAGAAAAAAGGAAAAAAAGTGCACATCAGTATTTATGAAAAAAGGCTTAAGTAAATTTTATGTTAATATTTTTTGAAGTTTAAAATTATCTTTAAAGTAAAACAGTGTTTGATTTTGCAAAGTTCAAAGAAGCGTCAAACGGCAAATATTCCGTTTTTTTGCGTGTAGCGGCTCATTTTTTAATAATTATTCTAGTTTTTAGTCACTCAAGGCTTTTTTTCTTTCATTTACTTTTTTTTATTTCATCTCTTTTTTTGGGTGGTTTCGTTTGCCAAAACTCTTTTTTAAAGAAGTACTCCAAAAGTGGGATTTTCTTCCAAAAAAAGATAAGTGCTGCAAACTAATTTTTGTCGGGTTTTTTACGCTTTTTTCTTCTTCTTATTTTTTGCTGGGTTTTTCTTTAGCCCGCTTTGTTGTTGGGGGTAATGAAAAAAAAAATACTTCAACATTGGTTGCCACAAATAATTTTTTTTCTTTCCATTTATAGCTTTTGATAACCTAACATGCAATTTGTACTTACGTTTAACTTTCTTCTACTTTTTGATGTTGTTAAAAAAAGGACTAACTTTTATGATATTTTTTTATATTATTATTATTATGTCGCAATTTGTTCATTGCCAAAGGCAATATGCGATTTTGGCACTTTGTCTTTTTCTTCTTCTTCTAATTCCATGCAGTATTTTTTTGAGTGTAGAAAAAAGAGGATTTTCTCCTTATGGTCTAGAAAGCTTAAAGCTCCCACACACATGTTTTGAAGTAATCAAACATTCTCTTCAAATTTTATATATTTCTTCAATGATTTCTTCTTACTTACTTTCAATTTTTTTTTCTTCGACTCTTTTTTATTTTGCTTGCAGAAAGAAGAAAAAGAAGGAAAAAAGTTAATGGAGGAAAAAATCAGTTTTTTTTTCTCATACAACTTTATTTTCTGTTAGTATGTTTTTTATTCACTTAAAAGACTAACAAATTGGCCGCTGGCATGCCATGGATGCTACTATCATTTTTACTTCAATGACAGCACTGGAAATGGGGTTTTTTTTCATCAAGGCAAAATCTTTTCTCGCGCCCGGGCTTCTTTTTTTCGACTTTTTTTTGTTCACCATTTCCTGTTTCTTCTTTTTGAGTTTTCATCCAATTAGGATTTCTACCGAAAAAACGGATGAAGATTCTATGATCACCATTTTTTGGAATAAAAACTTTTAAGAAATTTTTTGGCTCATGATTTTACTAAAGTAAATATTTAAGGGTTTTAAATTATTAAAGAAAAATGTGCTGTCATTTTAGTGTTGTTGTTTTTTTTCGTTTTTGCAGATGCAAAAAATGCAAGCGTTTTTTAAGTTTTTGCACTAAAAGACTTTTTGATGGCACTTTTAATCATGACCAACAAGGATAGGGATAAAATAATTTATATTCCGCCTCTTCATTATTTGTATTTATTAATTTATAATTTTATTTAATAATTCTTTTTTATGCAATTAAAAATGTTTTTTAGCTTTAAACAGACATGCTACACTTCTCTCTTTTTTAAACATGTTTTTTATATTGCTTAAAGAATGATGGATGCTAAACTTAGATTTATTTTTTTTGATGGATTTCAATAAACGATTACTATTTGTCCCCAATGACATGCTTTTTTTACCTTATTTAGCTTTCAAAATTGCCCCTTCCCTTATATGAATAAAAAAAAAAACAAAACGAAAAGTCAAATGGCGTAAATTAATTGCCTCGTGCCCTTTTTTATTCTATAAAAAATAAGGGGTTTTTTATTTGCTTCATCTAACATAACCTGTGTTCCAAAAAGTAGTCTCGCTTCTCCATGTTTTTTTAAAAAAACATTTTACGTTTCTTTTTCAAGCATTTTTCATTCTTTTTTTTGAAACAGCTTTTGCATTATAAATTTCTTTCTTTTTTTCATTTTGGTGTCATTTTTAAAATGATAAAATAAAATAAAATAAAAATGAATTATTTTTATTATTATAGATCAACGATTTGGCGGTTGCCGCGGCGAGCAGCAGCAACGCCGGTATCGGCGGCGGTGTTGCATTCCACCCGATGCAAAACGATTTACATCTTCAACAGCGTTCAAAACGCTATTCAATCAGTGAAGATCCACTTCATCCATGGTCAGATATTGCAAAGAATGAAGAAAATGAAGCTGAAAAAGAGCAACGTCGAACTGGAAAGCCTTCACAGGTTGAATGGGATGATGAAGCTGATTTTATTATTGATGAAGAGGATGATCTTCCATATCCAGGGTTAGTATCTCGTACTCGTGAAAAAATTTGACAAAGTGTGGGAAAACATTTCCACATCCTTGTATTCTCTACAGAATAAATTTAAAAAGTTTTGAAATCCCTTGAAAACATTCTTTTTAGGTTCGTTGAAAAAGCGTATGGCTTTTTACCCCAAGATAAATGGCCAAGAACATGGGCCTTGCAAATGGTCACCAATCAATGGTTTGATCGTATAACAATGGGTGTTATAATATTGAACTGTATTACTCTGGGAATGTATCGACCTTGTGAAGATGGTGCTGATTGTCAAACATATCGTTGTCATATTCTTTCTATAATTGATCATGCGATTTTTGGTTATTTTGCTGCAGAAATGGTAAATCAACCTATATTTGAAACAAAAGTCTTTAAAAAAATTTATCTCATAATTTTTTTAGTTGATTAAAATTACTGCACTTGGATTTTACGGGGAAAGCACATATTTATCAGATACATGGAATAGATTAGATTTTTTTATTGTTATGGCAGGGTATATTTTTTAAAAATTAAATTTTAACAAGCATTTTTTTAAAATTTAGAATTGCCGAATATCTATTGCAAGAATACTTGGGTAATATAAATTTAACAGCTATTCGAACAATTCGGGTATTAAGACCTCTGCGAGCAGTAAATAGAATTCCATCTATGAGAATTCTAGTAAATTTATTGTTGGATACATTGCCGATGCTTGGAAACGTGTTATTACTGTGCTTTTTTGTATTTTTTATTTTTGGAATTGTTGGAGTGCAGTTATGGGCAGGGTTGCTAAGGTCGGCAATAATTTATTACTTTTTACCATAGTATCTTTTTTCTAAAAAAATTCTTTTGTAGAAACCGATGTGTAATAAATCTTCCAAAAACAAATTTTACTGTCAATGTGACAGATGTTGCCTTTGCAGATGTATCACTTACAAGGTTGTTATTAGGAATTTTTTATAAACCTATTCTTATATTTTTTGTGTAACTTTTTTTAGGTATTACATTCCCGAAGATACATCATTAGATTATATATGTTCACAGCCAGATGCATCTGGCATTCATACATGTCATGATTTACCACCGTATACTCAAAATGGTGTTAAGTATGATTTATTTATCTTCCCCTTTTTTCAATTAATAAATCCTGTTTTGTTTTAGATGCAATTTAACCCTTGAAGAGTATGATAAAGTTGGGAATGGTAGTTGTATTAATTGGAATATTTATTACAATGAATGTAAAGTGATGACTAAAAATCCATTTCAAGGATCAGTTTCATTTGATAATATTGGGTTTGCATGGGTTGCAATATTCCTTGTAATATCACTTGAAGGATGGTCCGATATTATGCATTATACCCAAGATGCACATTCATTTTGGAATTGGATATATTTTGTACTTTTAATTGTAATTGGTGCATTTTTTATGATTAATCTTTGTCTTGTTGTTATTGCAACACAGTTTGCTGAAACAAAGCGTCGTGAAACTGAGCGGATACGACAGGAACGAAAACGTATGCAATCATGTGCATCTTTAACAAGCAGTGAACAAGGCGCAAATGCATCTTCAAAAAATGGCGGAAATGATAGTGTCTATGCTGCACTAGTCAAAATGATAGCACATTTTTCTCGTCGAGGAAAACGCTATCTTATCAAAAAATGGAATAAATTTCGAAAAAGAGATATCCCAGAGCCCGTGAAAGCGATTGAAGGCGGAAGAAGGCATTCAAAGTCTCGAAATCGACGAAACAGTCATCATCATCAAAAAAAGATAAATGGAAGTGTAAAGCGGGAACTTGAACCTATGGAAATTGATAGGGAAGAAGATAGCGATGATGAAAGAAGTGCCGATGATGAAGATAACGGCGGAAGATGGTCAGATGGGTCATTTGAAAATGAAGGAAAAATTCGAAGGAAAAATGATAAACGACCAATTCAACATCAAACACCCGCAAGATTTAATCCGCTGACATGGTTTCGAACAAAAGTTAAAAATTTTGTTGTATGTGATCATTTTACTCGAGGAATTCTGGTTGCAATTTTGGTGAATACATTGAGTATGGGAATTGAATATCATCAACAACCTGATTGGCTAACATCAATTTTGGAATACAGTAATTACTTTTTTACTGCATTATTTACATTTGAAATGGCGTTAAAAGTTATTGCGGATGGCCTATTTGGATATTTATCGGATGGATTCAATTTGTTCGATGGTGGAATCGTGGTTTTAAGTGTACTGGAATTATTTCAAGAAGGCCGAGGTGGTCTTTCAGTTCTTCGAACGTTTCGTCTTTTACGAATTCTAAAACTTGTCCGATTTATGCCAGCTTTACGAAAACAACTCGTGGTCATGCTTAAAACGATGGATAATGTTACAGTATTCTTTGGACTTTTAGTTCTTTTCATTTTCATTTTTAGGTAAGTCTATTAAAGCACTCTAAAATTTTCATTAATACAAGATTTGAAACTATTTTTAAAACTTACTTTTTTTCTCTACTAATTAAATTTGCAAAATATTCTAATATAACTCTTTTTTCTCAAACTTCTCATTTCTTTCAGCATCCTTGGAATGAATCTTTTTGGATGCAAATTTTGTAAAGTTGAAGAGAATCCTTTTGGACGAGAAATCAAAAAATGTGAAAGAAAAAACTTTGACACACTTTTATGGGCTTTAATTACCGTTTTTCAAGTAAGTGCTTGCTGTGAAATTTGATTTTTTTCTCCCATGTTTGTTTCTGTACATCTCTCGTCTTTTGTTTTCATTTTGCACGTAAATTTATTAATTTCCGTTTTTGTGATAAATTTAATGTTTTGATTTTTTTGATATTTATTTGTTTTTTTTTGTTCAGCGTTCTTGGAATGGAATTATTTGGTGGAACATTTTGTAATCATATTATCACTGGTTTTCCATGTACCTGTGAAGAGAGAAAAAATACTCCAGAACTTTGTGAATGTGATCGTACAAATTTTGATGGGCTTAAAAATGCTGTTGCAACTGTGTTTCAGGTGTTGTCTTGTTTAATTTGTTATATAAATATGCATATGATATATGTCATGCTATAATCTTTATAAAAGCTTTATCTTTGCAGATTTTAACCCAAGAAGATTGGAATATGGTACTTTTCAATGGAATGGCACAAACAACCCCTTGGGCAGCATTATATTTTGTTGCATTAATGACATTTGGAAATTATGTATTATTTAATCTGCTTGTTGCTATCTTGGTTGAAGGTTTTCAAGAAAGTAAAGATGAAGAGCGTCGATTACTGGAAGATGAAGCAAGAAAAAGAGTTGAAGAAGAAGAGAAAGAACGTCGAAGAGAACTTGAAATGTTAATTGCAAAAACAACATCCCCGACTTATTTAATGCACAATAATGTACATGCTGTACAATGCACATGTGGAGCAAATAATATTTCAACAGCTCGAATTCAAATTGAAAGAAGGATATCAAATGCTTCCAGATGCTTGGATGATAATATTGCATCAGGATCCCAATCACCAAATGTGAGCACTTCTCGAAGCATTGGACCCTCACATTTGCATGAAGAACATCTTAAACCCCGTGCTTCATTATCTGGTAATCTTCAACCGCTATCAGGTACACGTCCATTAAGATTTAATAAATCTTTACCATATGGCAATGATCCATCAGATTCGGATTCAGATGATGAACAGAAAAAGTATGTATCACGCTTGAATCGGCATACTTCGCTCGTTTTACCAAGTGCCCATCGCCTCATGGATGACATCAATGAACATAAAGCAACTCGACAACGCCTTAACAGTTGGGGTGGTCTTCATAGTCTTTTCAATCCACATTGTCCAATTCATGGAAGGCGAGCTCTGATTGAAGCGTATACTCGTGACAAATTAATTAAAGCCAGTCAAGAATTACAACAGGCTTTGGTTGAAGAAGAAAAGCGAGCCGAGGAACGCAAAAATACATTCATGCGACGACTTCTACGAAGAACATGCTTTTATTCTCGACAAGATTGTGCCTTATTCATTTTTAGTCCAAAGAATCGCCTGAGAATTCAATGTTTACGTTTAACACAAAAGAAATGGTTTGATTATACAATTCTTGTCTTTATTGGAATTAATTGTGTCACACTTGCCATGGAACGTCCATCAATTCCACCAAAAAGTTATGAGAGATTATTCTTGACCGTTAGTGGATATATTTTTACTTTCATTTTTTCAATTGAAATGAGTTTAAAAGTTATCGCAAATGGATGTATGTTTGGTCGAGGAGCATATTTTAAAGATGGTTGGAATGTTTTGGATGGAATTTTGGTTATTATCAGTTTAATCAATGTTGCAATGGAATTATTTGTTAGCGGTGATTCACCAAAAATTTTTGGGGTTATTCGTGTTCTGAGATTACTAAGAGCCCTTCGACCTTTACGAGTTATTAATCGAGCTCCTGGGGTTAAACTTGTGGTTATGACTTTAATTAGTAGTTTAAAACCGATCGGAAATATTGTACTTATTTGTTGTACATTTTTTATCATCTTTGGTATTCTTGGTGTTCAACTTTTTAAAGGAATGATGTATCATTGTGTTGGACCTGATATTACAAATGTTACAACAAGAGCCGAATGTTTAGGAATAAAAAATAATCGATGGGTCAATCATCGCTACAATTTTGATAATCTTGGACAAGCTTTAATGTCACTTTTTGTTCTTTCAAGCAAAGATGGTTGGGTATCAATTATGTACCAGGGTATTGACGCAGTTGGAATTGATCAACAACCAATTGAAAATTATAATGAATGGCGAATGATCTATTTTATTTCATTCTTGCTTTTGGTTGGATTCTTTGTTTTGAATATGTTCGTCGGGGTTGTCGTTGAAAATTTTCATAAATGTAAAGAAGCCCTTGAAGCTGAAATGAAAGAAAAAGCTCGACAAAAAAGACTTGAAAGAAAGCTTAAACGGCAGCAATATGAAAATCAGTACATTGAAAATAAGAAGAAAAAGAAGAAACGCGATGAAGCATATTGGGATAGCTATGGACCCCTGAGGCTACGGATGCATGGAATTGTAACTTCAAAATATTTTGATCTTGCAATTGCAGCTGTCATCGGAATAAATGTTATTTCAATGGCAATGGAATTTTATATGATGCCCCCAGGATTAAAATATGTTTTAAAAGCTTTAAATTACTTTTTCACTGCTGTTTTTACTTTGGAAGCTTCAATGAAATTGTACTCTCTTGGATTCGGAAGATTTTTTGAAGAAAGGTAAAATTTGCATAAAAATTTAAGGTTTATAACAATGTTAAATTTTTTAGATGGAATCAATTGGATATGTTCATCGTTATCCTTTCCATAGCTGGTATCATTTTTGAAGAGTTTGAAGCCCTTGAACTTCCAATTAATCCTACAATTATTCGTGTCATGAGGGTATTACGAATTGCTCGAGGTATTTAATACATACTTAAACATCAAACATAAAAATCTATTTTTAGTTTTAAAATTATTAAAAATGGCCAAAGGTATTCGTTCATTACTTGATACTGTAGCAGAAGCTTTACCACAAGTTGGAAATCTGGGATCTCTATTCTTTTTACTCTTCTTCATTTTTGCCGCATTGGGTGTTGAATTATTTGGAAAATTGGAATGCTCAGAAGATCATCCATGTGATGGATTGGGGGAACATGCACATTTCAAAAATTTTGGAATGGCATTTTTAACACTTTTCCGAATTGCAACAGGTGATAATTGGAATGGCATTATGAAGGTTTGTTGTTGTTGCTAAAAAAAGAATCAGTTATCTCAGCCTCATTAATCCTTCCATTTTAAAATTATAGGATGCACTTCGTGACGATTGCGATGTGTCAGATCATTGTCAAACTAATTGCTGTGTTGATCCCATTCTTGCACCTTGTTTCTTTGTTATTTTTGTTTTGATTTCTCAATTTGTTCTTGTCAATGTTGTAGTTGCAGTTTTGATGAAGCATTTAGAAGAAAGTAATAAACGCGATGAAGCCGCTGAAGCAAATGCTGCCTTAACTGATACAGAAGAGCTCAAAGCTGATACTGATGTTGAAGATACAGATGCAGAACGTGGAGAATTAGTTAGTTTTAACTTTTCGTGACATTTTGTTAAATAAAAGCTTTTTTAGACTCTTGCAAATCTTGAAAAAGATTTAATTGAAGTTGAAGAACAACTTGCCGAAGAAACATACGACATTCCAAAAACTTCTGCCGATCATTCACCTAATATTGATGATCGAAGATATTCTTCTGCAGCTGGAAGTTTCAGTCGACGCCGTTTAGGTTCTTCAAGTGTGTATAATAAAGATCACAAAGTTGCTCGAACTTCACTTTCATTACGTTCAAAGCGGGACTCTTTTAAAGAAGCATTAACAGGACACAGATCAATTTCACCTGCAGGAAGGGATATTTTTCCTTTGGCAACTTTGTCATCAAAAGATGAAGATTCAAATGCCATTGATTTAGATAGCAGCCAAGAACTGGCTGAATCGTAAGGATACCGTAATTTAAAAAATGGTTTTTTCACTAATTTTTTTCAGGAAAACTGAATTATAAAATCAATATTCCACAAATAATACCAATGATGTCCGTTCAATCCAAAAAAATGATTTATTTCACTTCACAATTTGCCTTTATTCACTTGAATTTTATATTACCTTTTTTTCTCTAACATACAAAGTGCCAAATTTCCTCTTTTCCTTTAAAACCTTATTAAATGATAACTAAAACGGTCGCTAATTTCCTCCTCCTCCTTTTTTCTCCTATTGTGTTAGAATTTCAAATATCCGCTTGACAATCAGTTGGTGGTCCCGTGTGCAAAATACTGGTATAAGAAAATATTTTTTTAAAAAATAAAATGCAAAAATTAATGTGTAATATTTTTTATTGTAAATTTTTTTTTATAAAATTTAATGCTCAAATTTTTTCATTCTAAAAAAACAATAAAAAGATTAACCATTAAAGAGAAAAAGAATTTTTTAATTAAAGACAAAAGATGAATAAAACTCATTGATGTCCTTGCTTGTGGCCACAGAAAAAAATTACAATTTTGTCGGTAAAAATATCTTTGATCAAAATGACAATTTCTTTTTTGAAGACGCGCGAACACCTCGCGCCTGCTGAAATCTCTTCACCAGCACATATTATTATTGTTGTTTAAAAAAAGAGAGAAAAAAGAAAAGGGAGGCTTTTTATTGCAGTTTAATGTGCTGCACAATTGCCGCTTTGGTGTAACGAATTAAAGATAAATCTGTGTTATATATACCTTTTAATTATAGTTTTCAAAAAAAGGACTTGAAATAATATCTCATGCTGTCAAATTCTCTTTTTACTCTGTTTTTTTTTGACTAAACAATCTGTGCCCCATGATGACATTATTTCGTCCCCTTCCCCCTTTGTTTTTTTCCATCTTTTAATCGGTCACTTCAGTCCAAGGACTTATGTTAATGTTTGGCATTGTATTTACACAGATCGGCAGCCTCTTTTTGCGTTCTTAATCCAACTACAATTTACACTTAGTTTTAATTACAAAAGAAATTCTGTTGATGCTGAACTGCCTGCCTGCCTGCCTGCTGTTGATGATGATGATGCCAAGCCCATATTTGATCAAAGAAAGAAGAAGAAAAAAACAGTCGCACACTTTTTTATTTTTTGAGCATAATAAAACATTTTTTAATATAAAAAATAACACAAAAGAAATTAGATAAAAGAAAAAGAAAATTTGCGAACAAATACAGTAAAGAAAAAGTTGAATCGAGAAAAGTAAGTCATTTGATGAAAAATAAAAACGCGTTACAGTCTTGTCAATGAAAGAAAAAAGAATAAGAAAATTTTTTTTTGATGTTCTTGTCACTTTTTTCCCTCAAAATATACAGTAAACTTTAGTACTTTCTATATCATAACTGACAAAGATTTGAAAAGAAAGAGAAAAAGGGCTTGTAGCTTTCAAACATTTTTTTCCTTGACAACAATAAAAGTCAACAAAAGAAAGAAGATGAGTTGATGTAAAAAAGACAAAAAGAAGAAAAAACTTTCTTCTGGACATGAAAAAATGATGAATTACCGTGGTATCCCTTTGACAAGCATTTCGAAAATCAATAGCAAAAATAAATGGCAGCAGCAGCATTCCTTATGAAATTTATCTTTTCTTTTTTTTTGAAAAACTACCACCCCAAAATGAAAAAAAAAATATATCAATTGTGTGCAAACATGACAGCGGTTAAACTTTTTTTTGTCAATAGTTAAATTAAGATTAATGAGATGAAAGAAGTCAAGCAAAACAGAAAAAAAGAAAGAGAGAGAGCGAAAGATAAAAGAAAGAAGCTATCGTATGCAATGTGCCATATATGACTGAAAAAAAAATTTTATAAGTTACTAAAAGAATGTTGTTCTTTCTTTTTATATAACTCTGTGTACTTTTTCGGGATTAAGCGCAAGCGACCAATGAAATAAAAAAAATAGAAGAAAATAAAAATTTGACATTTTTTTACTGTAATGCGATTTTCATTCAATCAAAAAACACTTTTAAAAAATCATAAAAAAGGAATGAAGCATATTTTTTGAGGTCAAAAAGACTGATAAAGTATTTATAAGAAAAGACAGGATGAAACAAATATAATAAATGCAAATTTCTTTTTATCTTAAAATATTCTGTTGTTTTTAATTTGTTTTATCGGAATAATTTACTAATTAATTATACAAAAATTATGGTTATATCTTTAAACAGATAAAATGCTTGTTATTTTTTGTAGTTTAAAAGAAGGGAAAGAAGATTTGGGTGGAAGATCAGTTTGGCATTATAGCAATATGGATTTTCTTTTGAATTTTGCCGCCAGGTGATCAATCATTTTTTTGGTGCTGTTGAATATCGACGGTTCCTTTTTCCTTCTTTTTATTTTTGAGGGAAGCAACCACAAAAAATATAAGAAGAAGAAAAAAGCTCCGAGGATAATCGGGAAGAAAAAAGCTTGGCAGCAATTTTAAAATGAAAACAATCAAAAAATAAGAAGAAAGAAGAAAAGGATTTATGCAGATTTTTGAATAGTTAATTATTTCGTTAAAACAAATTAAAAACAATTTTTTTACCCTGATAGAATTGAAACATATAAAAATAATATTTAATAAACAACAGTTTTAAAATAAATTGAGCTAAGCGTAGAATAGACAAATAGAATGGTCGCCTAAGCGGATCCCGTTTTATGAGATGCAGAAAGAAAAAAAATTTAAAAAAGAAAAAAAACTTTTTGAACATACATAATAGAAGATTAGAAAAAATGGATAATAAATTTGCGTATAAAAAAGTGAAATGATGATTTTCTTACTCTCCACGATAAAGGATTTCACCTAATTTTGGTGAGGATTCTGGTGTACTCAATGAACACGTTGAACTTCCACCACCATCCGATAATGAACCTGTTGAACCATTGGATGACCATTTTGGCGGATTACTTTGTAACAAATGTTGACTTGATGGTAATTGTTGCTGTTGATTATTTTTCTTTTGGGTTGGTGTCGGGACATCCAAGGTTTTGGTTAAAAAATCTTGTTCCTTCTTTCTCTTCTTTTCTTTCATCCGACGATTTTGGAACCAAATTTTTACTTGCGTTTCATTAAGATCCAACTGTTGGGCAATTTCTGTTCTTCTATTACGAGGCAAATATTTGCATGTATGATATTCCTTTTCCAATTCAGTTAACTGATGATTTGTGAAATTTGTTCGATTTGTGCCATTATTATCAGTATGTTGAACAGCTTTTCTTCGCACAACTAAAAAAATGTCTTTTTTTCATTTCATTCAAATTTACTGTTTTTGAAAAGTGATAAACTTTTTCTAAAAAATATTTCAAAAACTTGTTTTTCGTTATGCATGAAATTGTTTAAAAAAAGTGGTGACTGGTTAAGGCCGCTATCAACCATCATCACCCCCAATGCAAACAAACACTTTTCTTTTAGGTAGAACGCGCAGGCTCATTTGCCCAATCAAATTTTTTATTAATTGACCGTACACCTGACAGAAGAAGAAGAAAAAGTAGAGACGAAAAGGGAAAAGTTCATCGCATTATTTTAGGTGACGGATTTACGATTACTTAAATAAACGAATTTTAATTTCTAGGCAATTGATTCCTCCTGTCTTTTTTCCCTTTTCCCCAACCAAAAACATAAGGTGAAAAAGTTTGTTGAATAGTGCATTCGAGGTCGCCACCTTTTGAGTGATTTACGATATCCCTTCGATAAAATTATAGCTTCTGGCGTTTTTTTATAAACATAAAAAAGTGAAGGTAATTTGCAGGTTAATTTTTAGATGAAATATTGTTTTGGTTTTGTAAGAATATATTTTTTTCACCGAAAAAAATAACTTTTTTTCAAAGTAAAAAAGCAGGTGTCACTATTTTTATGAAAGTGATTGATATATGAAATCCACGCAAGTAAGTAAGCAAGCAAACAAAATTCTCTTAAAAAACAATACAAACCTGGAGCTTTAACAACCGCACGCTTAACTTCCATCCATTTATATGTATGTGCAGGATGTCCATCAGAATTTGCATTGGCATTTGCACGTGATCGACGAGTTTTCGGCTGGGGATTTGAGGGTGGCGGTGGTGGGGGTTGAGATTGGGGTACGGTAGTTTGAGAAGGTTGAATATTGTATACAGGTTCTGATTGTGGCCACGTATTCGAACTTGAAGTACTTGGATATAGCTGGGATGAGATATCTGGTTGAAGGGATGCAAGTTGCATTAAGCTATGAGGAGACTGTAAATCACATTGTGGCATATTATTTGGTTGTGGGGAAATAAATGATGATGGAGTTGAAGCGGATGGATACACATTTGCAACTACCGAAGTTGCATATGACGGGGACCATGATTCAGATGATGTAAATCCACCATTTGGAATATACCCAGCATGATTATGAATTGGTTGCATTAAAGTTTGTATATTTTGTGGGGAATGCATATCATGATAATATAAAGGCGGGTTCGCCGGTGGCGCAAATGAATCTGCGCAATTCATTATTAAAATAATAATATTAAAAGAGAAGTAATGATCTGTAAAAGAAAGGACAGAAAAATAAGATGAATGTAATAATACCAATGAATCAAAAATAAAAAAAGCAATTAAAAATTAATCAAATATTGCAACATTTTTTACACGAAAAAAAAACATTTAATGGCACGAGAAAGAAATTACTTATATGAGATTGATTGGTTTTATTTTTTTCTAAAGTTAAAAGTTAATGAGATCATAAATTTAGTTTGTTAATGTACCTGTCGACGGCATTGGCGGTTGTCCAAAATAAAGAAAAAAAAAAGAAAAAAGGTGAAGAAAAAAGTTGGCAAGCCAATTTATTATAATAAATGAGTATTTGGGACGAGCAAATACATATAATATAGACCACCAATAAGAGACACGAGAAAAGCATCAAAAAAAGCTATGTATTCAGTTAAAAAAGGATAAAAATAGGCGGGTTTGCAACAACATAAAGTTTAGTAAGTCACTTAAAATATATGGGTGTGGCCAGTCATTTTGATTGGTAACATCAAAGTCCTTCCGACAAACAATTCTTTTCAAGCGTTGCAAAGGCGATTAACTGCCGATAGCAATATATACTCACATATTTCAATATATGTTCTTCTTCTGTTTTGCTTCTTTTTTTTAAATGAAAGAAGAAGAAGAGCGTTAAAACAATCGCAACTGGTGGAATGAATGCTGCCGCCATTTTGGTGAAGTTTTTTCTTCTATGCAAAAGATATATTAGTAAAAGACAATCGTTCGACTAGGCAATATTAAAACGTCTTTCAATATTTTTGGTTAAAGAAAAGAGAAAAATCTTTTTCTTTTAAAAAGCCTAATTTTTTAAAATAAAGTTAAAAGGAAGAAGATGAAGAGCAAAAAGGAGAAAGTGTGTCGCAATCAAAAACGACACACGTTTAACTTTTTTTTAAAGAAGAAGAAGAAAACGACGGAGAGAAATAAAAATATAAACCCCCCGAACAAGCGCAATGGTGCACTCACTCTTCAAAATGATTGTCATTTGTCTGACGCTTGCGTTGAGCTGCTACCGTAATCCATTTTCAAGGCTCTTTTTGCCACTAGGAAAAAAAAAGGAAGAGTATATTGAAGAAAAATATTGCGCAGTAAAGGTTCAAAAACCTCAAAGATGAAATAATTATTTTTTTTTTATAAAACTTTTTAAAAAGAAAACAGTAAAAAGGAAGGAACGGAGATTTTTATAAAGCCATTCATTTTTATGGCTACTTTAAGAAGCAAAGTGCACGTGCCAATATGTCTTTCTCGATTTTTTTCAGTAAACAGCAGAAGGAAAAAGAAGGAAAAAAATGAGCGGCAAAATAGCTTTTTCAAAGACGACAGCAAGAAAATTTATGGCCTCAAAATTGTTGCGATCTTCTGTTTATCGTCTTCCCCCTTCATCCATTGTAGAAGTATTCTTAAATGCAGCTTAGAATTTAGCTAAAGTAAGGTTGAGTAAAAATATCTTTCCTATTTTTTCTTATTCTTCTTCTTTTGTTCAATGTTATTTTAAAAAGGAATGTTACCAAATAAATGAATGAATGATAAAGATTAAAAATGATATAAGTTTTGATCAATTATGATAGGTGTTTTGTTAACAAACCCCAACAAAATTCTCAATTTAACCTTGGTTTTGAGCATTAACGACATCCATGATTGATTATTGTTTATCTATGTTTGATCAACTTTTATCGTTTTCTTTTTTTTATTTCTCTCTCATATATGAATGCTTTTTTCTTTTTCTCCAAAGGCGGTTAACAAAGAAAAAAAAACGTGCGCGATCATTTTTCTTGTATTTTTAAGAGCTTTTACCAATTATTCTCAAATTTTTATAATTTTTTCTTGAGAAAAACGAATTTTGCCTTTTTTTATTGTTATCTCCTCCTCGTCTTCTAATTTTTTTGTTGATTTTTACCCTTTTGTAAACGATCCCACACATGCGTTTTTGATTTCAGTAAACGATGCGAAATGTGGCATTCATTCGTTTTTGTTAAGAAAGAATGAAAAATTGCTTTTGTCTTGTGATGCTTTCGCTGCTTTGGAAAAAAGAGAGGCAAAAACAAAATTTTTACTGAAATTTGTCAATCGACGTTTTTACCCAACTTTTTTGAAAAAAAAGAGAAAATTGGATAGTAGGGGGGAGAATTGGCTTTAATTTTTTGTTTAACAGATTTTTATTCATTTTTAATTGGCATTTTTAAAGCTCTGCCTGCTCAAGGATTTATTGCAGATTTTAGATAGTTATTATCTTCTCTTTTTGTTTTACTTTCAACACCTGATATCTTCTTTTATTTTTAGAATATTTATTCCACAATACTTTTATCACAAAGACCTTCTTTACCCGGTGAGATAGAATATAATCCGCGAACTTGGCACTTTAGAGAAAAGAGTGAGAGTGAGAGAGATGGGGATAATCATGTTCATAGTTTTTAGGATGAAAACAAAGCGAAAAACAGTAGCTTGCTCCTCTTTAAATCATGCCGCCGCTTTTTTTTTGTATTCTCCGCGCATTTATCTCTTAAGCTTAATTTTCTTTTGGCGCCATTGTGACGGCATTTCAATTGGCTCTTTAAATGTCAAGCGGGTTGCCCCCTGGCAAAAAGATTAAAATCTCAAATGGCAGGCAGTCAAACAAACAAAAAGAAAATAAAGAGACGAAAAGTAAATGATATTCCTTTTATGAGAGTATAAATGTATTTTTAGTGAAAAAAAGTCATAAAAAAATCTTTAACAAAGGCTTATTTTCTATGAGCCGAAACCTCATAATCGCCAAAATTATGGTCATAAAAAAGGCAGTTGTTGCACGAGTTTTTAGGGGGAGAGTAGAAAGAAAATACATGTAGAAAATAAATGTTGCCATTGGTCTCTTGAGAATGATTCATGACGTTATTTTTTTACATTTTACATGACCCGTTAAAGTATATGCCCTTGTTTGAAGACATTGCGCATTCGGGTTTCATTTTTGTTTGTTTCTCTGTATTGCCGTTCATTCTTGCGGAACCTTTCTTTTTTCCTTTTCTTTTCTTTCATTCTCCTTTTTTCTATGAAAAAAGGCTTTTTGAGGTTCATAGAAACGCCCGCTAATTTTTAGATTCATGGATCATTTTGTGGACAGCTTCAGATGTGATTGATCGTCTGAGTTTTTTTGCGGCATGTTTTCAGGAAAACAAAAAAGCAAAATATGCCGCGCGGAACGCTTGCTGGGAATGTTCTTTTTTTGGCATAATGAAATAAGAAAGACAGAAGAAAGCGAACTATCAATATTATTATGTATTGGGATAATCCAATTATATAATTTACTTTATTATTCTTAAAAAGATGAAAAGCGAAGGGATTAAATCAAAGAAAAAATATGGAAACATTAAATGGCAAAAAAAGAAAGATATCAAAAACCCATAAAAGTTTTTGACTTCTTCATCTTTTTTTATGGCCAATTTATAAAACAATTTTTTTGGAAAATCATTAAACACGTAATGGTGCTTAAAAAATCGTAAAAACATTAATTTAATGCGATTTTGCGCAGAAAAATAATAAACGAAAAATATTTTTCACGAGCCCGGAAGCAATACTGACAACCAATTGCGGACTCACGAGGATCGCTATCATTTTTTCACTTTGCGATTGGGAGTGTCAATGACGACTTTTTTATGCATCAAAAAAAGTATTTTTTGTTACAGTAATTTTTTTTGATGTATGTCAAAAACATCACATCATTTTCTTCAACATATGCTTTTTGAGTTGAAAGAAATTTGTCAAAAATTATAGACGAGTTTTTTGCTTAATTGCTCTTTTCACTTTTTTAAAATTTACCTTTTTTTGAACCATCTTAAAAGTAGCATTACCGTAATCATAAAAAAAGCAAAAGGGGGTATAGGTTTGAAAAAAAGAAAATCTTTGAGTCCACCTGGTTGCTGCTGCTGCAAAAAAAGGCAACAACAACAATAGCAGCCCAGCAGCAGAAGGGAAAAAAAGAGATGATATCGTTTAAGCGGCTTTTTGAATTATATATGATTTTTTGACCAATGGTGCTGTCGATTTTTTCGCCATCATTTAAATCTCTTTTTTTTAATACTGCAGAACAAAGAATGAAAGCAAGAAAGAACAGCCTTGTTTGCCAATATATATTTTAACTTCTTATTTCTTTTTTCCATAGTTTATTATATCGTGATGGGCGATTGTCGCAATATTTACGGCGATCTTCCAATCACAAAAAAGCAACAGTTGTTTCCAATATTGTTTTTGGGAAGAAGCTATTTGGAGAGAGAAAAAACTTTTTTTAAGATTCATTTGTAACATTCTCCTCTTTTTTCGATGCATACAAAAAAAGGAAAAAAAAATAGATTTTTTGCAATGATTTCGTTTATTCTATACTTCTATACTTTTTTTTGTCTGATCATTTAATGATAGTAGCAGCACCTATAAAAAATGCTGCGCGTAACGCTAACTTTCTCAAATATTAGAGAGGGGTTAAATGGTCCCAAACAACACAAGAGAAAAAAGAAGAAGAAGAAGAAGAAGAAGAAAAGAAACATTAATCAACATTTTTATTGAGGAATCGCAAGACACTAGCTTTACTTTCATCAAAGACAACAGATGACAATCAGAGGAGTCTCAAACGTCGTTTTAGAAAAAGAACAAACTTAGTTTTACTTTTTGGATTTCTGTTGTTATATGGTGTGTTAAGATTCGTCTTTGTCTTTTTGCCGTTTTACACTTATACGAATTTAGATTTTTAAAATTTTGTTTGAGCCATCAAATATATATTCTTTTTTTTCTTGTTTCTGGTATCTATCTCAACTTAAAGTTGCAAAAAAACCTTCTCTCCAGGGGTCAACCATTTTTCATGACGATAAAGAAAGAGAGAAATAAAAAAAACGACGTGATTAATGGGCCTCAAAAAGGAAAAACAAAATGTTTCCGTTTCTCCTTCGTTCTTTCGTATTTCTTTTTTTTTTCGTTCTTATTCTGGTCAAGGAAATAAATATATAGCCTTCTGCGCATTGAACGCTTTTACAATTTTGCATATCAAAGTATTTCTGATGGTTAAAAAAATTTTTTTTTGTTTCTTTTGTCCTTGAACAAAAATGTCTTACTGATTTGCATAACAAATTAAAGCAAAAAAAGAATACAACAGAAAAAAAAATTCATTTTTTGGGGCTAACAATAGAAGCACCAGGTTCTTCTTCTTCTCATTCCTTTAAAGAGGCAACAATCGCCATTTTTCTATTTCCTTTATTCATCAACAGCATTCAATGCATATTTGCTTGAATGAAATATATATATATTCAATTTTTTTCTGCCATCTTTCTCTCCAACGATGATGTTCTTCTTCTTCTGCTTTACATATTTATTTTTTTTAAACGTTTTCTTTTGTTTGTTGTTGATTTTGAATGTTGGGGAGTTTTTTTGTTGTTGAGAAATGACTGAAGGCGGTACAAACATTTTTTGGCAATATAACTATTAAACATAGACCAAGTTTTTTTGAATGAACAATAAAAAAATTGGGTAAAGAAGGAAAGAAATGGAAAAAGGGGGTCGATGATGCCGGAGCGGTCATAAATCTGCCTCTGTATCTGCGCACATGCTCGCCGCTTCTCAGCAGCATCAACATCATTGAGGAGGAAGAAAACAAGAAAAAGGCGGTCGTTGCCAACGGCGCGCGTTCACGGATGTGATCACAGTTAAAGAGAGAAAAAAACCCCCCAAAAGAGCTGAGATTAGAAGTTTTGATTTTAACTAAAACAAAAAAAAATTCTTTTACACATTTTTATTGATTCTTTTGAGAATGATATAATTACTAACAACAACATCATAAATTTTGATATTTTTTAAACTCTTTTTTGAATCATAAAAACCTTTTTTCTCTCCACTTTTTTTATACGCATTTCTTTCTTTCTTTTCTTTTTTCACCCACCTTTTTTCTTCTTATCAAACGAAAATTCAATTTTTTATGTTTTATTCAACGGGTTTCACTAAACTTTTCTTTTTTTCTCCTTCCTAAATTTAATGCAAAAAAGCTTATCACACAATTAGCGAGAAAAGTACCTGGCATTCTTTGGCTCAATTTTTGCTGCTGCTGAAAATTTAAATGCAACAATACTCATCTCTCTTTTTTTTCTTTATTTGATTTAACCAATGAATTTGTTTTTATTGCTTTTTTGAAAAAGAAAAACTTTCCTTTGATCTTTCCCAATCCGTATTGTTTTAAAGCTTTAACTAAAAAATTTTTTCTTTTTGGATGAGAAATAAGTTTCAATATTTTGCCAAATGACAACAAAATTGTCTTTTTTGTGTGTTGTTTTGAAGGATTTTTTACTGAAAACTAAGAAAAAGGATCAGACAATAGAGTAAAAGAAAGAGATCTTTGTCGGCATTGAGTTAACAAATGTGCAACGCCAGATGTCTTTGAGAGTTGTTCCTCGCGTCTTACAAATTTCGCTTACATTTTTTATAACACATTTGACAACAGTTCTTTTTGGCCGTTCAGTTTTAATTTTACTTTTTTACAGAAATTCTTATTATTTAAATCCACAAATTGAAGCATTTATTATTATTATTCTTTTTATTCAAATTAACTGAATATCTAACCCTGTAGCCGTGCGCTTGTATTATTATATGAAGATATAAGCTCGCTTCTACAGGCCTAGATTTTGGTTATTTTGTTAAACGCAAAAAATTTATAACCAATTATTGTTTTACGTTTATAAATTGCAACAATTTAAATCATTGGTATTCAATGGAATTAACGAAAGTAAGTTTAAAAATAATAAAAAAAATTTAAATAAAGATCTTTTCTAAAGCCATAAGTCTATCATGTGTTACAGTATGTGACACTATTTCGGCTATCGCAAAGTCCATGTACAAATGGTGTTTATTTTTAAAAGAATAGTTTTCAAAAAATTTAAGCATTTGATTTAAAAAACGCAAAGCTACAAAGAATTGTAAATAATATAAGCAAATTCGAGCATTCTTGTATAATTCTTTGTTTCTATTGCTTTTAATAGTTTTAACTATAAAATTATCGCTTAAACCATATATGACGCAGCCAACATTGCTGTGTAGAGCAATGAAATGAAGGAAAAGAGAAAAAACGAAATGAAGAAAAAATTTATAAGAAAAAGAGAGAGAGAGAAAAGAAAAAATAAACTTAAGGAAAATAGATAGTAACAGAACTTCTGTCACAGAAGCATATCGTCTTATGAATACATTAAACTGGGACGAAAAATGTATGGCGCAAACACCGAAATCGTTGAGATGCCGCAAGCCAGAGTGTCAATGTACGAAATCTCGCGCTTATTTTATCTTTAAAATCAGATAATGTGAGATACGATAAAAAAAAAGTACTTTCTGTGTCAAAAAAATGATTCGTAAAAGACAAAAAAGCTTTATTTGCCGGAATTAACTTGTAGCAATTTACTGTGACACTTTTTGCTTTCAAAACTTAGTACATCTATTTTTTATACCTTGAACGGTTATGGTAGTAAAAACAAATCTTTGAAAAAGAAAAATGTTTACGATTCCAGCAAAAAAAAATTCCGTTTGTAAACCGGAATTTTTTTCCGGATTTGATGTATAACTTTTCTAAAAGATTAGGCTCAACGTTTATCTTTGTATTAATAATGCCCAATCAGGGTATGGTCAAGATAGTTCAAGCTTTAGTCTCAAAAAAAAATCATTTACTCAAGTTACAGTCATTCTAGGCTTAAGCATACTGTGATTCCGCTCCGCACTGAACCTAAATTGACCAAAATTCTTTTACAGATTGTTTTGTCCCTTTAAATCTTAACTACATTTCCAAGTCTTTTATTTCAGTACAACAAAAAAGTAAAACAAACAAAAATAATTTAGCCTTTCAAAAGATAAATCTCCACGAGAGAAACAGATGATCTATTAGTTCATTCCGGATTATTAGTATTTTGATGTTAACCACCACGTTTAGGATAAAAACGACCACGAGTTGAAACAGATCCTCCAACAGCAGATGCTTGAATATCATTGTTTTGATTAAGTCCACCACGAGCAGGACCAAAACCACCACGATTTGCAGCAAATCCTCCATCAGCAGAAGCTTGATTATCATTGTTTTGATTAAATCCACCACGAGCAGAACCAAAACCACCACGACTTGAAGCAAATCCTCCATCAGCAGAAGCTTGATTATCATTGTTTTGATTAAATCCACCACGAGCAGAACCAAAACCACCACGATTTGAAGCAAATCCTCCATCAGCAGAAGCTTGATTACCATTGTTTTGATTAAATCCACCACGAGCAGAACCAAAACCACCACGATTTGAAGCAAATCCTCCATCAGCAGAAGCTTGATTACCATTGTTTTGATTAAATCCACCACGAGCAGAACCAAAACCACCACGAGTAGGACCAAAACCACCACGACTGGAAGCAAATCCTCCATCAGTAGAAGCTTGATTATCATTGTTTTGATTAAATCCACCACGAGCAGAACCAAAACCACCACGACTTGAAGCAAATCCTCCATCAGCAGAAGCTTGATTATCATTGTTTTGATTAAATCCACCACGAGCAGAACCAAAACCACCACGATTTGAAGCAAATCCTCCATCAGCAGAAGCTTGATTACCATTGTTTTGATTAAATCCACCACGAGCAGAACCAAAACCACCACGATTTGAAGCAAATCCTCCATCAGCAGAAGCTTGATTACCATTGTTTTGATTAAATCCACCACGAGCAGAACCAAAACCACCACGAGTAGGACCAAAACCACCACGACTGGAAGCAAATCCTCCATCAGTAGAAGCTTGATTATCATTGTTTTGATTAAATCCACCACGAGCAGAACCAAAACCACCACGATTTGAAGCAAATCCTCCATCAGCAGAAGCTTGATTACCATTGTTTTGATTAAATCCACCACGAGCAGAACCAAAACCACCACGAGCAGGACCAAAACCACCACGACTGGAAGCAAATCCTCCATCAGTAGAAGCTTGATTATCATTGTTTTGATTAAATCCACCACGAGCAGAACCAAAACCACCACGACTTGAAGCAAATCCTCCATCAGCAGAAGCTTGATTATCATTGTTTTGATTAAATCCACCACGAGCAGAACCAAAACCACCACGATTTGAAGCAAATCCTCCATCAGCAGAAGCTTGATTATCATTGTTTTGATTAAATCCACCACGAGCAGAACCAAAACCACCACGAGCAGGACCAAAACCACCACGACTGGAAGCAAATCCTCCATCAGTAGAAGCTTGATTATCATTGTTTTGATTAAATCCACCACGAGCAGAACCAAAACCACCACGATTTGAAGCAAATCCTCCATCAGCAGAAGCTTGATTATCATTGTTTTGATTAAATCCACCACGAGCAGAACCAAAACCACCACGATTTGAAGCAAATCCTCCATCAGCAGAAGCTTGATTATCATTGTTTTGATTGAAGCCGCCACGAGCACGACCAAAACCACCACGATTTGAAGCAAATCCTCCATCAGCAGAAGCTTGATTATCATTGTTTTGATTGAAGCCGCCACGAGCACGACCAAAACCACCACGATTTGAAGCAAATCCACCATCAGAAGATCCTTGAATTTCATTGTTTTGATTAAAGCCTCCGCGAGCACGACCAAAACCACCACGATTTGAAGCAAATCCACCATCAGAAGATCCTTGAATTTCATTGTTTTGATTAAAGCCTCCGCGAGCACGACCAAAACCACCACGATTTGAAGCAAATCCACCATCAGAAGATCCTTGATTTTCATTGTTTTGATTAAAGCCTCCGCGAGAATTAAATCCACCCCGAGCACCACCAAAACCACCACGATTTGAAGCAAATCCACCATCGGAAGAAGCTTGATTATCACTGCTTTGATTAAAGCTTCCACCACCACGAATAGGTTGAGTTGATCCTTCATTTAGGTCACCGCCTTCTTGATAAACATCTTCTTGATCAAAACCATCAGTAATAAAATCGCCGAATTGGGCCATAGTTAATTCAGTTAATAATAAAAAACTAAAAATAAAATTTTTGTAAACAATCTACTACATAAATGAAACGAAATTTCATCATTATCGCGATGTTTAAATTGTAATGAAATAGAAAAAAATCAAAGAAAATAAACTGAAACATTCGAAGAAAGAAATGAGGGACAAAAAAAGAACATTATCGAAAAAAAAATGTTGCAACTCAAAAATGATACTTTTTTTTCGTGTTAAGACTGACGAATAAATTGTTTTGTGTTGTTTTTTCAAAAAATGACTGACACCAATTATTAAATTGTTTAATTTCAAAACTGGTGTCAACATTAAAGGATATCTTTCATTTGATTATTTTTTTATTATTTTGCAAGAAAGATCGCGAACCGCAAATAAATGAAATTCAGGGAATTTTGTTTTTTTTCTTTTTGTGAAAGAAACAAGTGTTTTTAAAATATTTCGTAATCATTTTTTAGAAATAATTCTTTCTTTGACAAAAACAATAGAAAAAAACGAAATTCCATGTGAATATAACTGATAATATAAAAAAAGAAAAACAAACGTGAAAAAAAACAGAGACTAAACACTTTTTCATTAGAAACATTGCTTAATTTATTAAAACAGAGAAATTCGTGCATTCCTGGTTTCGTTTGATTCTGTGTAAATTACTGTTTTTTGAATGACAAATACATGGATGGTTCATAATATATACATTTACTTTGTTGAAAGAATACAACAGAAAGACTTATAACCTTATTTTGTATTATTATATTCCTTTATCTCAACCAAAATAATTTTCGTTGCTCAATTTAATAATATTGTGCAGTTGATGAAGGAAAACTAAACTTGTTAGAAGCATTTTTATAGATTTTTCGTAGTTTTTTTATTCTTTTGTACAGAGCTAAAAACGGTACTGGAAACAACTGCTTTTGTAGTACGTTAATTAAATGTTCTGATGAGTCTTAAGATTTATATGGTTTTTTATTAGTTAAGTTTAATTCTTAAAAGTATCGATTGGACTTTGTTGTTGCATTCCAATGATAGCTAAACATGTGAACATCAATATTCATGTGATATATTTTTCTTCAGCAAATTGGGTGATTGCAATATAATCTGCCGATCATACTATAAACGTAACAGAATCCATCACGACCTCGTCCTATCATGTTTATGGACACTTCTGTTGAATTATGGCCATTTTTTGATGTTTTTGGTCGAACGAAGCGAATTCAATTAGTCAAACCTCAACGGCTTAACACGTTATCTGAAGAATCATCGGATAGCCGTGAATCGTCAATTGAACCTCCAGCACGACCTCCCCCTCCAAGATTTGAAACTGATACCATTGTCAATCTTGATGATATTCCAACTGTAACAAGTGTTAATCCAACTCCTTCAAATGCTCAAATAAATTCAAGACCACCTCCATTGAATTTAACAAGAACACCTGAACTATCAAGAAGAGAATCCAATCCTGTTTCTTCCATATTTAATTTACGTCCATCAAATAGTGATTCTCTTCCATTGACTGATCGATCTCTTCTAAGCACTAATGATAATTATCGACGTTTCACTTCACAATCAAGCCAACCAACTCCTGAAATATCTCCTCTTTTTGATTCTTCTTTCAATATTGCAAATACTGCTGCTGGCTCTCGTTTAAATAATGCCGAAAATATACTCTTGAGAAATTTAGCATCACTTAGTATGAATTCAAGAACTGGTTCAGCTCCACAATTTCCTATACCTTCAGTTCCTCCCAGAAGTACTGATTCCTCATCGCCTTCATTAATTTCTCGCAATACTGCTTCTGCTTCTCCTGCCATATCTGCTTTGCCATCATCTAATTCTTTAACGTCTCGTGAAAAATCGCCTAGTGATTCAACTGCAAGTGAATGTGTTATTTGTTTTTCTGCTGCTCCAAATGCTGCTGTCTATCGTTGTGGTCATGTCTGTATGTGCCTTGGATGTGCTCGTCACCTTATGGGTGATCAAGGTAAATGCCCTTTGTGTAGGCAAATTATTACTGATGTTCTTCCTCTATATTTTTCATAATAATGATAACTCTATTTGTGTTTTTCTTGTAAGGCTATGTAATACGGTTAATAAAAATGTTCGTGAACTGGTAAAATTTTTATAAACAATCGCAATTATAATTGCAATTAATCTTAAATTATGTTTCTGAATTTTCTTTGTTTGGCATTCGTTTCATTTTTTATGCAACATTTTTTGAACTCCTTATATGATCAAACAAAACAGTATCGCAAATCCATGAAAAAAAGTGAAATGCGCAGGTGCTGTGAAAATTTATCCAAAATGTTCGTGATCGTCGGTGATGTTTATCTTTCTACAGTAGTTGGAGGTGCAAAAGTGTTTTGAAGAATTTTCCTACAGTACACAATAAAATGGTAAACTGATGATATGTTTAAAAATTAAAATAGAAATTGTGTCCAACTAGTAAAGATGGAGCCGGGCTATGGCTGTTCTTTTTCCGAGAAATAGGAACAATGACGAAAATTTCCAAATTTCTCAGTTATTTTAATTAAACAATAAATTTCGATACCTAAAAAAGGTCCACAAACTTGTGTTTTGACTTTATAAATTTTAATTTAATCATCATTAGCATTTCAAAATGTTAAACAAGTAAATTTAACCATTTTTAAAAAAAATAAATCACAACCAATTCAAAAATTGTTGCAATTGTGATCGGAAAAGGGGGACCATTTCCGGGAAACCATCGGTAAATTTCTTGGGAAAAGGAAATACGCAACCCTTGACCGAATCCTTTGCTGGGTCCCTTCCTCCCTTTTCTGTTTTTTAATATTTCAAAATTTAAAAAAAAATTGAGATGGTCAAGATATTTTGTGTTCTTTAAATTACTCATAAAATGAAAGCATGTTTTGCTTCTCTCTCTTTTTCCTTCTTGATTTCCCTCTTTTTGTAATGTATCATCAAAAAAGACGGGATCGTTTTTTACCAATCTATTGATTGTAAGTGGAAATAAATATTTTTTTAAAATATTGAGTGCTTTAAAGCAGTTGTATTTTTTTAAAATTGTGATCGACTTTATCTTATAAATTTATTATTTCGTGTACCAAAAAATGGGTAATTGTTTTGGAATAAATTTTTCAAAGAAGAGGAATGAGCCCTTTCCCCGAGATGTTTATCGCTGGATGAAGACAAATGCTAATCCTGAAATGGCATTAAAATTAATGCAAATCTCTAAATATTTTCAACACAAAAAATTCCCTTATGTGGTAACAAAAACTATTTATACATTTGATGATCATTTCGATTATTTTTCATTAAATAGTTCTTTAAGAAAAACTGTATTTCTTAAAAATTTTCCAAACAAATTATGGATTCTTGAACATGCATGTTTTTGCGATATGGCGTTCGAAAATATTCGGCTTCTTACACAAAAAATTGTTTTGTGCAAAATTTCGTCGCTTGCTCTCTTGAATATGACAATTAGAATCGAAGATTTTAAAATTATTGTATCTGGAGGCTGTGTTCAATGGTTCGAAAATTCAGATTTAATTATAACCAATGAATTTGGTGTAGTGGAACCATTGGAAAATATTTTACAATGTTTACCAAATATTGAATATATTGAAAGGTAAGTCATTTTTTGATATAAGCTTTAAGACATTTAAAAATAGGCAATGGAGGATGTTAATAAACTGTCGAATGCCCGTTTTCAATTTTTCGATCCCTCCAAACACAGTAAATTTTCCCGCGAAATGTTTAATTTCTTTATTTTTAGTGTATTCAACATTCATTCATTTTCTTCAATTGAGGCTGCAAAACAAATTAATTTGCCAAAATTAAGACAAATTCGGTTTCAATGGTTACAAAACACATTTAATACTGATGCTTTTATTGCATTCATCGAAGTAAGATTTTTTCATTTTTGTGAAAATTAAAGGATTTGAATTTTTAGGGGCATAGAACTGGTCAATTTTTACTCTATTATATGCATGGATCATCACATGAAAAAACTCTTCAAGCATATGTAACTTTATTATTGAATCGTCGTCAGCAACCGTACCCAGCAATAAAAATTCATGTCTTTGGTATGAGCGAAAAACTTGAAAAAGATTTGCTAACTCTTAAACGGATGCATTTAAAGAACAAAAAAGTTTCCAGAAAAGATAGAGAAACATTTCTCACTCCAATTTATTAAAATTCTAAAATTATTATTGTTTTTGTAAATTACAAACTTCATAATACTGTAATTTAGTCATTGTATTTTCGCTTCCATATTCTTTTATAAATAAATAAAAATATAACTAAAACATAATCAATCCCTTAATTTGCTTATTATACAAGAAAATATTGGGTTCTTTTAAGATTTTTCAATTTAGAAAAAGAAAGAAAATCTTAACTTATATCAATTACTGTCGCACATTTGACCTCTTCCGTCCCCTCCCCCGATCCCCCGCGATTTTGAAATTTCCGCCCTTTTCCTCCCATAATCCCCCGTGGAGGGAAAAAAGGGGGCCCAGGGGGATAAAAGGGGGTGTCGGTCGCTTTGATGTTTCAAAATTTTCCCCTTTCCTCTTCCCTTTCCTCTGAGCTTTGAATCATCCCCTCCCCCGAAACCCCGGGGACGGTAAAGGGCGGGGAAGTCATAGCACTGCTGTCGCATAAATTTTCCTTTGGCAATCATATTCAACATTTTACGGGTAAATTTTCACAAACAAAATGCTCAGAAGTGAGAAATAACCAGCTGGTGCACATTTGGCAAATTATCACTGATGTTCTTCCTCTATATTTTTCACAATAATGATAACTGTATTGATATTCTAACTAACATTGCTATGTAATACGCTAAATAAAAACTTTAATGAATTTATTTGTACAATAAAAAACAACCGCAAATTGTTTAAAATTATATATTTTTGATATCCTTTGTTTTGTTTCTTAATTTATGTATCACATGTGTAAGTTGAATAATTTGTTCAAAAAAATTGAACCCCTCTTCCATTTACTTATTCCTTCTAGGGACAATGAAATAATCTAAAAAATGAATATATTAAGGATATAACTTTATATGTCCGAAAAAAGCGGTAAATAAAACATTTTATGAACTTCTTTAGATTTAGGGGTTTTCAAACCACATGTTTTATTGAAGTGTCCATTATTAATGTTAGTTTTACATTGTATACGAAATTTCTTTATTTCATATTGTTTATTCATTATTTGGCAACTTTCAAACATGTGGCAAAAATTTGTAGAAATTACTTTTCCCTGGAGCTGAGCAAATGTGAATAACTTTATTAAAAATTCTGCTCTTTTTTATATATTTATTTTCAAGTTTAAATCCCTTCACTAAAAATCCTTTATCTAAACCTGCGAAAAAAATCATTTATTAAAATTTTGCTTCTTAAAGTCAATTTGTGCCCTCCATTAGTTTTTGTCACAAATATTTTGATTTAAAGCAATCGCATCTCTTTTTAGTTGCTTCTTCTTCTTCTTCTTTGACTGCGCGTGCCCGCTTATTTCCAGAGGCGGTAATCCCTTTTTTCTCTTACTCTGAAAACAAATGACAGAAATCGCATCAGTCTTGATGATCAAAGTTTTTTCTTCTTCTTCATCATCTTTCTTTATACTTCTTTTTTCTTCTTTTGCATCTTCTGTGTTGCCAAACTTGCAGTTGTTCATTCTACCACAATATTTTGCCTACTGGCAATATTAAAAAATGATTGAATACAAAACAATGGCGGCACAATTATTTATGTGGAGTTGGAATGATTTACAGCTTTCTCGCCGACCTTTGTTGACCTTCTCTGTGATTCAAAAGTAAATCCGCTCTTGCCTCATCAATAAGGTCGTCGTACAATTGTTTTTGCTAATCTCTTCTTTCGGTTTCTTTATTTATTTTTTTTTGAACACATTACATTGGCCGGATAAGTATCTTTTGAGAGAAACAACAGGCACAAAAAAACAGAGAAGAAAAAAAGGGAAAGGAAAGTGCGCAAGTGATGATTATGTTACATCATTGACAAAAAGTAGTGTTGCGAAAAGTTGTTTTTCGTTGTTAAATTTTTCTTTAAAAGAGTCACACTTTTTGAAGACAAATTACTAGCAATTTGATATTTTTGCGGCTCATTTGTGTGAAAAAAATAAAGTCAAAAGAAGGTGAAAAAAAAAGCGAAGAAAAAAAGAACGTTAATGAAACTTTGACTTGATTAAAGGATACGATAGTGTACATAAAGAAATGACTGGCGTTTGTTTATTGCCGACGACAATGATGGGCTTGCAAAAGTACATATCAAATAAGTTTTTTTCTTAAAAAGTTCATAAATCTGTCTGGAATTTTGCATATGCGCAAAATCAGTTCATTTATTTTTATGGTTATTGCCATTGGCAATCTTCTTTCTTTTTTTGGTTTACTAAGTTTTCTTCAAGGTTTTAGAAATGTAAAAACTTTTTATTTGTTGGTTAACTCTGCTTGTTTTTTTTTTATAAATATTCTTATCTTAAGCTACCACTGCCACCAAATGATAAATGTCTTTTTTGAACAAAAAAAACTTAGATCTTGGAACGGCGATTTGTAGATGCTGAAAGAAGTCTGTCCCAGTGATATCTTTCAAATTTTTGAGTTGCCAATATTTTTTTGTCAAGAGAAAGAAAGTCTTAGTTTTTTAAACACATATACCCAACTCTCGATAGAGCTTAGATTTGTCTTGAATTGACTCACAACCACCAAAAAACTTTTGCGACCACGGTTTTTGCCGTGTAGAATGCAGAAGAAAAAAGGAAAGAAACTGACGTGAATATTGATGATACTGCGAGCATCAAAATGTTTGATCTTGCCGACAAAAGGCGCGTGCCGCTGTACCCGCCGTTGCATTTTTTTTTGCTTCCTAGAGGCAGCATCAAGAAGAAGAAGAAAAAAACGAAGAAGAAGAATAAAAAAAGAAGGAGGATAAAAAACAACAAAGAATTACAGGGCGTTCGTTATTGGGCCATTAACTAACTGATGTTTCATTTAGGCAACTTTTTGAATTTATTATTATGAGGTTTCATATGTTTTAAAAAGAAATTTATTAGGTGCTTGGCTTTACACATTTTCATTTTTCTTCCTTCTTCTACTTTTTGATTTCAAATAAATTCAAAAATCTGACATTTACGGTAGCAAAAAGAAAAAAGAAAAGAAAATACGGTAATTGGCATTTCTCTCTTTTTTTCTTCAAACGTTTTATTCTTTTTTGTTTAAACTTAACATTTTCAGCTATCATTATCTAAGCTATTGTTGTTTGTAAATGAAACAATGAATTCAAATTTGGTCACAAATTCGCGCCTTAAAAGGATTTGTCTCTTTTGCGCTTGCCGCCAGCTGGTTGGAAACTAACAAGTCGGTAGCATCTTGCGACATTGACATTGTTTCTTTTCTTTTTTCTTCTTTTTCTCTTGTTGTCGTCGGCTATTGTTTTTGAAGAAAGAGCAAAACTTGTCCTGGTAAAGATTGCCGCAGAAAGCTTTCAAATTTTTATAAATATATGATTTGTGGGTAAAAGCTTGAACATCGAAATTTGAATTATTGCAACTCAAAGATTTTTTTCATAGATGTGCGGCATTTGGTGTTAATTTAGTTAAAAATGTCAAAATTCAAAAAGCATTACAAAAGCTTTGCCGCTTCTTTCCCTTTTTCTTTTTTGTTTTCATACTATCTCTATCCATTCATGATCTCAACAGCAATAAGTGTTAAGAAAAAAAAGAGATTCCCTTTTTAAAAAAGTTACCGCCTTCTCTGTTATCGAGGCTTCTTTAAATATTTCTATTTTTTTTTAAAAAATGAATCAAAATTGAGAAAAAGAAAGGGGTGGAGCAGTATTACTTCTTCTTCTTCTTGTTCAACTATCTTCTTCTTCATCTTCATCTTCTTTTTCTCGAAGCTGTGAACGGTGAAAATTTATTGTGGTCAATTTTTCAGATGTTGCAATGTGGAAGAGCATATAAAGAAAGAAGGATGCCTTCTGCAGCAGTTGCATCGGAAAATTTATGTTTGCCATTCCGTCTGATAAACGGCTTTTTTTAATGCGCGTTCACAACTGCTGCGATTACAGTACTTTAAGTATCTCAAAATGGAGGGAGATATAACAAACAGCAGGAAACGATTACGGTAATGCAAAAGAGAAATTCGAATCTATCTCGCTTTTTCATTTTTTGCTTGCTTTTGGCCAAAATTATAAAATTGCTTAATAAACTGCAGCTGTTCTCTTTTTATTTTTATGCTTTTTCTACCTGTGATATGCGTCAAATAATATTGACTAATTATCTTTAAAATATTTTTTTGAGTTATGTAATTGCTATTGCTATCACAAAATGGATAAAATAATTTTAGCCTGATTTTTTTGCTAAATCAAAACAATTTTGCGCTTTTTTGGCCTTAACTTTCTCATAGTTTAAACAATTCTATAATTTCATAAGAAAAATGAATAAAAACTTTTTTCTTTGTTCTTTCTTTTTCAAAAACGCTTTCTTTTTATGGGTATACCCATATATGCCCTTTTATTCCCTGTGCCTCTCAATACTGTAATTTTTTAAAAAGACGGCGGTTTTTAAACTAAAAAGTTTGTTCTATTTCTTTATTTGACTCAAAAATAGCGCAACTTTATTCATATTGCTGCACAAATATTTTTTAAAAAAGTAGCTGTTCTATAAACTTTTATGCTTTCATTTTTATGTCAGATCATTCAAAAACTTCATAAAAAGGGTGTAAATGAAAACGAAAAAATAACTGCTACGTTTTTAAACAAAATGGGGTGTATCTGGTTTTTTATATTTGCAAAAAAACTATTTCCGAACCATTTAATATTTAACGTAAACGTGTGTCCAATGATTGATGTGATTGAGAAAATATCTCTATAGTACCCTTTTAAAACAACTTAGACAAAATTGTCTTAAGTTATGTATTGTCTAAATCAAACAAACCTGCTACCGTAATCAAAGTTAATTACCTATCAAACAATTTTGTATATCGGTAGCTTTTAGTTTTTTAACATTTAAATAATTCGATTAGCGAATAAATTTCATGAATAAAAAGTGCTAAAAAATAATTGCACAAAGCTTTTCATAAAGTCTATTCTGAAGCACATTCTCTTTTCCGAAACAACTTTTAAAAAGCTTTAACTAAAGTTCTTCGCGCTAATCATTAATCTTCTGCACACATCCAAATAGAACATCCTTACATAAAAGCTTAAAACAAACGTTCCTAAAATTTACGACTGAAAGTTCAAATGTTTCTTATTTTGAATACTGTAGAATAATCGTAAACTATAAAAAAGAGATCCAAAATGTGAATGAACTTTTTAGTTCCAAAAACCTTTTAAATCAACTTTTATTTTTTCTTCCGAGAAAAAAAGGTGAAAGAAAATTGCCGCCTATAAATTAAAAATTTTAAATTTCTGCACCTGGTTTGAATACAGAAAGATAGCTTTTTTTGAATAGACAACTTTTTTTGCATTTACACTAAAGCTTTTAATCAGCCCCTTTCTTTTTACATTATATTTTTGGCGCCATCATGTTAGCTTTATTTTGATCAACTGTTTTTCCCACAAATCACCATTTTTAATCAAAAAGTGAATTAAAGCCCTATAAAATAGAGATATCTTGTGAAAAAAGTGCCATATTTCTTTATTGAGAAGATAAGTTGCTTTCAATATATATATATACATATAAAATACGAAGGCATTTATCTTTTATAAACCTATAAATTTATAAGAAGATATCATTTCTAGGTGGAACAGCTGCTGCCGGTGATATCTGGCACTTACAAACTTGTTATCCCTTAATCTTTTCTTTTGTCGTACAAGTAATTTTTCTTTAAAATTGACTTTTGTCAGTTTTTTATTCATCTTTAATTATTTTGGCCTTCTTCTTCATCTTTTTTCTTCTTCTTTTATTCATTATTCTGTGGGGACTGCACTTTGAAGAGGAGAAACAATTTCAAAGTCAATTAAAAGTAAATGATTATTTGTAATTTTGGTTTGTTCATTAGTTGTGATTAACGAGGACAAGTTTACAATCGTGGCAAAAATGAAATACATTCTTTTTCACTATCAAAAATATTTAAGGAAATAAGGGTTTACATTTTTTTCTTAAAGCAAATGGTAATAATAATTTTTTCATTTTTGCTGCTGCCGTTTTTTTTTATTCATATCACTTTTTGTCGTGTGCGTTAAATAATTTTTAGTGTCAGATTTTTTTTATTAATGTTCGTATGACTGATTCTTTTGAAGTTTAAAGTATCTCTCTCTTTCATCTTTTTTTATAATTTTTTCTTTTGGAACCCTCCTTTTTTCTCTTTCTCTTTAACAAAAAATATCTGTAAATCATTAACTTTCTCAAACATTTATCAAAAATTATTTTAAAGTTTGTTTTACAAAATTAATGACCCTATCAGTGCATTTTCACACGCCATTTATAATTAACAATTAATTATTGCTCGAGCAAAGAAATTCGCAACTTTTTTTATGCATTTTTTTTAATGCAACGAATTTATTTTTGTCTATCATTCCCTCAGATCACTTTTTAACGTTTTTTGATATAAATATCTTTTTTTCTCTTTAAACGTGTATTTTTGATGTTTTAAATGTCTTTTAAAAAATAAACTGCGCAAAACTTTCGCCTTTTTTCCCCTTTATTCCATGGTAGCCGCCGATTTTGGTTGTCTTTTTCTTTTTCCTTTCCCCCTTTTTTTCCCCCGTATCCAATGACTGCTTTTTCTTTGACTCCGCCCATTTTTTTCTGCACTTAATATTGACACCGCCTCTTTGCCAAGCGACTTTTGAGTCAATTAGCCAATGAACAATGACTTCCGTTTTTCAGAGAAGAAAAAAAATATTAGACTAGGCACGGGTGGGCCTAAAGACGAGCTGCTTCTGGACATATAACTGTGTTTTGAGAAAAAAAAGACAGGAAAAAAATATATAGAAGGGAGACATAGTGACACAGAAGGGTCGATTTTGACTCTTATATATTTTTGTGGAAGTCGTTGGCATATTTTTCCTTATTCTTCTTGAAGACATTCAATTGGGTGTCGCTTCTCTTTTTATTTTTGCCGCGGGGTTTGTTTTTTTTTGCAGGAATACATGCTTGTCTGACAGGGGCGTCTTCTTCTTTTCACAAACATGCATAGTTTTTTTTTTGTTATTTTCTTTTTCACACTGTCATTTTTCTTTATCGATAGGCATAAATTTTGCGCGATTTTAACATGCCAATAATTTTTAAAACTTTTTTTGTACTTATGTTTTTATAATTTTATTGTTTTCTTTTATTAACAAAAAAACTTTTAAGCAAGGAGTGAAGAAAACGAAAAAAAAGTTTTGACAACATTCATTGCCGTTTGATTTGTAATTTATCAAAGTTGATCGTTATTTATCGCATCATAAAAATAAAGGTGTGTAAAGGGAATTGATTCAAAAAATTAAAAGTGCTGCTTTTTTACCGTTCGTATGGGAGCCGATTTTATTCGAAGCAGCAATTTAGAGATCACACAAATCTCGCCAAAAATGACCTCACGTGAAAACGGTAATATTTATTCAAATTCTGTTCAGAATGAAGAAAATTGTCAAATTCCTGTACAACCACCAAGTCAAACACAGTTTTATTATGATTCAGCAGAATCCCATTCTCCATATTATCCAAATGGTTTAGCCACTGCTGTAACCCCAAATGCAGGTGTTTCAGCATCAAATGGAAATCCAACGGGTACAAATGATAACAGATATGTCGGAATTTCCGGTCATTCCGCAGCAAGCCGTGCTCGTGCTGCTGCCACGGTCAGTCATTTTTTCCATTTAATTTTCCTTATATTAGTTTTTTATTCTTTTTTCTTTTTATGTTTTCCGCTGCTTTGCTTAGAAAAATATCGCGTAAAAAAACCGCCATTTTTCATTTTAAAAATTTGTTGCATTTCATTTCAAAGATACTTTTCTGCTGCAAAGACGGTGCATAATTCATTTTTGACCGAGAAATAATCGAAATCAGCATCATTGAACGCTCCTTTTTATGATTAATGGCGTCGCCGTCGGCGTCCTTCCTCGATTTTGAGGAAGAGGAAAAAAAATATGTATATAAAAAGACTGCTTTTTTCACAGTATTAAAGAGTAAAAAACGAGCAAGCCAAGCATTTTGAGGTTTTGATTAAGGCAAACGATTACATGGAGACATTTCAATTATTAAAAATCATTAATCAAAAAGATGTGAAAATATTTTTTATTTAAAATATAATTTTGAAACATTTATTTTTTGGTGGTTTTTTAAAGAAGAAAAAAAAAATAGTCTACTGTCAACCTTTCGATCAAAATTCTGCTTGATACGTCAACATCGATCTTCAAAATGCGCAGGAAAAAAATAATACTTTCGTTTATATTTTTTTTCTTCTTAAAAATGCTTGTATTCAGTTGTCAATAACTTTCACTTTTCTTTTAAACTCAAATCAGGCTTTCTTTAAACCTCGATCGGCAAAAAAACAAAAACTTGAATGGCACCAACTTGTTTTTTATACTTTGCTTTTAACCATCTCTGTGAGGCATTTGTTGAAAAAAATACGCCACTTTTTTTGCTCAAGCTGTTTTTCTTATATTTTCTCTATTATTTTACTGCCTCAGCAAGCCAACTTTCATTCTTTTTTCATATTCTCAACATTGGGGTTGGCTACAGAATGATTAATGGACGTGGGCAGTTTTTTTCTCTTTTCGACTGCGCCGCGGTCAGGAGAAGGAAGAAATTGGGAGAGAGAGAAAGAGGGGAAATGAAAGGAAGAAGAGGAGCAATCCTCCCTTTTGCTCAGAGGAGGATAAAATGTAACAAAACAAAATTTATAAATTTTTTTGTCATTCACTATTTCTCTATGTTTCTTCATTGTTTTCCCTCCTTTTTATACTTTCAAGCATTTTTAAGATGCATCTTTAAGCAATAGCTCATCTTTTTGAGACCGCTAACAGCAAATGCATTAAGTCGGTCATCTGAAGAAGGAGAAGAAGAAGATCTAAAGAATGAAGGAAAAAAGGGACAAAAATGAAAGGTTGATATCATTTGCCAAAGCGGTTGTCAATTATTTTTTCTTCAAGGATAAAAATAAGATTGTTTAGCGTTGATTTGATAAATGAGAAATGAAACACAAAGAGGGAAAATGATTAAAGAGGCTAAAACAAATATTAATTAATTTAAAAAAATGCAATAAATAATAATAACAGCAAAAATAAATAAAACATGAAAATTTAATGTAATGATTTATTTTCAGAAGAGTATTTGCACTTATGATGGACAATCATCTTCAACAGGACCAGAATGGCCAAATGATTGTAAGAAAGAAGATGATGATTCAAAGATTGCTCCACTTTATCCATGGATGACCAGAGTTCATTCAAGTACAAGTAAGCCGTTTTATCTAAAAACTTTGTTCAAATAAAACGTATACAATTTTGGTGGTCAAAAAGTACTAAATCATTTCAATCAATTTTACTTATCACATTTTTTCATCAAACTTTTACCCTTTTTTTACAGAGGACTACCGTATTTTTGGGGGCAAAAGTTGTAATTCCATCGATCAGACTTTTTAAGAGAAACTCTCTTTGTTTTTATTGATTTTTAGTGGCAGAAAATTGATACACCGTCAACGAGTTTCATTTTGAGGAGTTTTTTTTATTTTCTAATATTGATAAAATTTTTGAGGAGGGTGATTCTAAAATCAAAAATTATGTTTGTAATCTGATAGGTTAAAAGGTTTTTATAAATTATGATGTGAACCAAACAACTCTTTAACAACTTATTTCTGTTAAGGGATATGCAAATTTAGTGAGATTTTAAACTTTTGTAATTAAAACATTTTAAAAAAAATTATTCATCATTTAAAGCAAGCTTTTACGAATTTTCATTGAATGAAACATACTAAACTGCTTCTTTTTTTGCAATCAAAACAAACAATATTACTCCCTTTTTATTTGTACAAATATTATTTTTATTTTTCTTCTTGCCAAGGCGTCAAAATTCTGCCAAAGAAGATATCAGTGGCATCTTTTGCCAGCGATAATTTACAAGCGACCCCCACTCTTTTCTCTCTCTCTTTCGTTTTTTTTTATTTTGATTTTTATGACTTTACGAATGAGGCGGATATCATCTTCGTTGATACATTTACAGCTCGGATCCGATCATTGTTTTGACAAGAAGTCACAACAACAGTAATGTTTATTATTATTGTTTATCCATTTAACCATTTAATTTGAATGGCCCCATTTTACAACCTTTTAAAAGATCGCAAAAAAAAGATTCACTTAGGTCAATATCTTTTTCACACCTGAAAGCTTTGCTTTATCCCAAAATTTTAAGTATTTTTAAAAAGCTTTTTTTGTTAAATGAACAAAAATTGAAGCAATTCACCGTATTGTTTTGTGAAGGAAACAAATGTTTTTAAATTTATGCTTTTTCGTATTTGATCGGTTTTTTCCTCTTCAAGATTCTTTTCCTTCTTCTTATTCTTATTCTTTAAGCAAAAAAGAGAAGGAAGAGAGGCACACGCCGAAGCACATAAATCCAACGCAACGATTTATGACCGACAAAAAGCTCTGCCACGTTAAAGGCCATAAATTGCAATTGAATGTCAGGAGCACTGTTCCTCACTTCTGTCAATGCTATATATTTTTTGTTGTTAAATGTTGCGAACAAAAATAACCCTAAGAAAATGCAGCAGTCGGTTGGAAACAACAAAAATGCTACGGTTGCTGTTTTTCAACTTTTTTTTATATTTTTGAAAAAAAACGAAGCGAAAAGGGAAAAGAGACAGACATTCACAAAATATAAAAAAAAAACAATTCGGAAGTTACTTTGAAAAAAAAAATGACTGACAACAAGTTAAAGACAAAAACGAAAAAAAAAGTTGACGGATCCTGTTCCTTCAATGATTTTAACTCACAAAAAACATTTTTTAGATTCCAATCGTGAAAAGCGTCAGCGAACAGCATATACCCGAAATCAAGTACTTGAACTTGAAAAAGAATTTCATTCAAATAAATATCTTACACGAAAGCGTCGAATTGAAGTTGCTCACCAGTTAATGCTTACAGAACGGCAAGTAAAAATATGGTTTCAAAATCGTCGAATGAAATATAAGAAAGAGAATAAAGATCAGCCAGGAAATCCACCAAATATTCAATCATTAGCTCCTGCATCACAAGCAAATTTCATAAATTCAATTAATTCATATCATCATATCGCAGCTGCAATGCAATTACAACAACCATTTCCGTATGCATCATTCCCTCCAAGTTTTCTTTTACAAAATAAGCATGTAAAAGAAAGTTTAGAATTTTAAATTTAAAATAAATTTCTCATTTTTTTTCGATAAAGAAATTGAATTTTTTAAAAAGCATCAAGCATCTCCATGATTTTCACTTTAATCCCTTTGATGATGATTTTTTTGTTTCTTTTTTTCTTATTATTGTTTTGATGTGTTTGTAGTGAAAATCTCAGTCTTTTCTGCCGAACTTATCCATTGTTTTCTTCTTTTTTTACATTTTTGTTTCTTTTTATTTCTAAACAAAAGTCGCAACTATCTCAACGAAATTTATTTGCATAATTTTTTGCTGGTTGTTTCCATTAATATTATTACCAAATATTATTATTATTTTTCAATTGTTTTTATAAAAATAAAACAACAATGTCTTTATAACTGCGTCTGACAGAAATAAAAAAAAGCAAAATAAGACTTTTAAATTAAGTCTCAAAAAATTATCAGCTATCACGCTGAGCTCATACGGGCCCCTCTTCTTCTTCATAATAAAATTGTCTGCACCGAATTTTATTTAAATTTTTGTTTTGCTGATTACTGTATTTTATATACATGTTTTTTTCTCTGTGTTCTGTTTTACAACGTATTGCTTCATATGTATTACTGTAATATTCTTATTATCTTCTTTTTGATTTGTTTCTTTCAAAATTTTCTTTATTTCTTTTATATTTAGAATTTTAACAAAAAATTGCATTTTTTCATAATCAATAAAGTTTGGTTTAATTTTATGGTTTATGTATTTTTTAGTGGTGAATAATTAAATATAATTTGCATGATATATTTTTGATGATCAATGAAAAGTTAGCATGTATGTCAAATGTCATTAAAGGGTAGCAAAAATTACAAGAAGGCAAAATAAAAACACAGAATGTTAGACATTTTTGATTGCCAACAAGCTTTAACATTGCATTCTGAAATGATTAACTACTTTTGTCCCCGACAACTCACTCAATGACAGAAACATGAAGCAAAGAAAAAACTGTTTTAAACAATTCTAAAAAAACAAAGTATATATTTGTAGAATTATTGGTAGTGATATTGAATGCAGTAAAAGTGAAAGTAAAAATGAAAGAACAAGCAGCAGCAGTTTAATCAAAAATGCATAAACGTCATCGAAAGAGCGAAGAGAGAGGAGAGAAAGAAACGGGATACGGTAATCGATGAGCATGAAGGAAAAGGAAACACGTCGTTCTCAAAGATTTTTTTTAAACTTAAAAACCGTCATGTCGGTAATAAATGGGATCGAATCAGAAGAAATATTTCATGTTTTTTGCATTAATAAATTATTTTTAACAAATAATAAAAAAATAAAAAAATTCTTAACCCAAAAAAGTAGACACTTCTTTAAAAAAGGGGATATTTAAAAAAATCTCATTAGTATATGATTATAAAAATATAAAAATTTTGAACAGTTCATTCTACTGCGGTTATAAGGGTATTTTGTCATCGACCGGTAGTGTGCAATCCACTAACACGAAGCTAAGAAATCTACAGAACTTTTCGAAAAACCTAATATTTGAACCAAATTTTATTCATGTCTCAACTGTCACAATATTGATGTGATCACAAAATTTAACCTAATATTATTGAAAACAGGCAGGAATGCTTAAGAATTATCATCATAAAACCGATTTTAAACTCGAGCAAAGTATAATTACCGTAACTAAGGATGCTTAGGAAAGATTTTAAAGCGAGTAAAATGTCAGCGATACTTTTAGTCTTGGAAAATCATTGATTAATATAATTTTCATATTAAGCTGGGGAACTCCGTGGAACACAAGTAGAACCATATTACTATTTTAAAAGAATATTTTCGAAGATTCTACAGAAATTTGCCATATATAAAATTTTTTTATTGAGAAACACAGGACCTCGATCGTGTTTTAATGAGGATCTTAAGTTTGGCAGTAATCCGAATTAAAATTAAATAATCATGATAATATTGACGACTTGTGAAAGATTTAAAAATTTTAAAAAATCGACACTTTATATAAAAAAGCCTTCATCGTTTATATTGACTCTTTGCATTCTGACAATTTTTTTATGGGATACGGTAGAGGCAATGTTGCAAATGGACTCTGCATTGAAACAAAAAAGAAACGCGTTTCTTTCAAGCTGTGCTTGCACACAAAAAGATGCATAAGAAATATACCTCCTGCTGCCTTGTTCGGCGCCACACATCGAGAGCCAATAAACTGCATTAAAAAAAGTAGCACGCCCATTTTTTCCCTTCAAGCAAATGAAAGAAAAAAAGAGAAATGATAAAAAAAGAAGCGTTGAAAAGATCAATGAATAAAAATGGTTACAAAAAATTATGTTTTTTAGACGTTAAAAGTAAACTGAAAGTTTTTTAACCATCTCATTTTTAGGTTGTAAGAAAGCTTAAAAAATTAAGATGTATTTGATACAAAAATTCGGTAACAAGCGCCAACAAAAATGACTTAGTTTGAAAAAAATAAATGTTATTATTGATTGAATTCATTTTAAACAATCACTATTTCAAGTTTTTTACCGAATTTATTTTTTAAGCGCAAAATAATGAAAAATAATTTTTCAAAAATCTCACAAATGTTAGAGAAGTCCTAACAAAGCAAGAATAAAATCATCGACGAAAATATTTGTCTTGGAAAGAAGCGGAAAATGGCAAATAAATTTAAATCCCACGTTCAAGATACAGATGCAACAAATCTTAACGCTCAAATGTTATTAAAAACTTGAAAACTTTAAAGCAAACTTCAAGACACAAAAAGTAAAACGCCAATCGTTAAATGTAAAAACAAGTTATCTCAATGTGTGAATCAGGCGTTTAAAAGTATCCTAATAAACGCCTGAACATTACAACGAACAATATAGCAGCTGAAAAAGCATCAAAAATTTTATATTAGCATGAAAGTTGTGAACATGCTATATTTTTTACACCAAGACTAAAAATGAAATGGATTAGGCCCATGAGAAAAACCAAAGGATTGTCAATTTTCAAACATAAATAGCAAAGACAGGAGATACAGTATCCAAATGAATTTCAAAGACTTAATTTTGCGCAATTTGCATAATTATATGCCACCGTTGAAAGCATATGCTCTCCATTCCTTTTTTCAAAAGTCTTAAATTACTGTCCTTCAAATAATCGTCGTCCTTCAAAAAAATGGAAACAAAAACTCAAAAAAAGAAGGAATTTTCATAAAAGCTGGCATGTATAAAAACTAGAAATTTTAAACCCAATTGCAAAAATACGATGAAAAAAAATGAAACAATGTATAAAAAAAGTTATCTCAGCTCTTCCATCGCTCCTGCTCCGCCTAGATTTTCAATGTATTAAAAAGCAATAATTCTTTTGATGGCGTCTGCGCGTTGCCCGTATATCATTTGTCTCTCTTTTAGAATTGCAACTTTTGGCAAAAACAACGAAGGAGAAAAGAAGGAAGAAGAACAACAACAACAGAAGAAAAGAGAAAAAAAAGATGCGCACTCAAATACGACAAGCAATAAACCGATCGAAAAAAACATCATTTTGTGAAAACTCTTTGTTTTCATTTATATTTATATATATACTTTTTTATTGCAATTCTTTTGACCGTTTAATAGGTTTTTGATAATTTATTGAGTTTTTTAACCTGATTTCGAACAATAATTAAAGTATATAAATTAACGACAAACTTGATTATTTATGTTGGGGTTCTTCTGTTTCTTCATCGTCATCATCTTCAACTTCACTAATAAATTCTTCTTCTTCTTCACCATCTTTGTCAGCTGCTACCTTTTCATTATCTTTTTCAGGAGGTATTGCAATAAAATTCAAATAAAGCAAATAAAAAGTAAGTCCAATAATTTGAGTTAAAAGAACCCCGCATCCGACAAGACAATAATGAACAAAACCTTCACCAATTTCTTGCTATAATTTTGAAATGTTGTAATCAAATAAATATTCAATTATTACTTCTTACAATTTGTGTTTCAATATCTTCAATCATTCTAAAAAAATTCATGGATTAATAAACTGCTATAAAGAGGTAAACACTAACTTACATTTTCAGGAAATCAATGATTAAACGGAGATTTGGCAAATTTGATCTAAAAAAATTAATTTTAAAATAGTATATAAAAAAATTAGAAGCAAACAGCAACACGAAGAATAAACAAATGATGAAAAATGGATCGAATGCATAATGAAAAAACGAATGCGAGTTTAAGTTTAAAGTTTAGAAAATTGTACAGAAATCACATGAGGATAAGGATAAGGCAAGTTAAAAAGTCACGCAATTTGAAGTTATCGGGAAAAAAACCGTGTATGTAAGCGGAGATTTGAAAACCACACTTTTAAAATCACATGATTTTTGCATAATCTTTTTTGAGCTTGTTAACGAATTATATTCAAATTTGTGACTGCATAACGTTTTGTAAGAAAATATTCAAATTTTTAAATCATTTATGAATGCATTACAGTACCAGTGTTGTTGCGACTCCAGAGTCGGAGTTGGAGTTGACTAACTACTACAGTAAATCCTTTTAAGAAAAATAGGTTTCTGTTGTAGGATTGCAGCATTTTTATTTTTTTACCAAAGTTTTTGTCATTTTTTGAATTGCTGTAAGCATGATTAAAATATGTAGAGTTTGAAGATTGATGAGTTTTATTTAAAATCTGCAAAAGATTGATTGATACCCGGAAGCAACTTTACCTATTTTGTCGCCATCTGAAGAAAGATATTATTGTTAAAGTAGAATTTACTAAACCACAGTTTTTTAAAGGTACCATGTCTGCTTCAACAATAAAAAAACTGTTCAGATAATTCTGAAGAAAAAAACTGCCTTTCCTTTGGCATGAAAAAGAGCTTTTTTCGTGAAATGATAGTTTCTTTGATATCAGACAATTTTTGGTTTTTGTCTGGGGCATGTTTCTTTTTGATGTTGATAAAATGTTGATGTGTGTCTTCACATTTTTTGTATCACTGTTATTTATAATATACACAAATAGCTTTTGAAATATCATTTGCTTTGCGCATGTTTTACTTTAAAAAAGATTTTTCAAAATTTCACATAGTATAAGAATGATGTAATAATTTTTCAAAGAACTCAATGAAAACTGAATAAAAAAGAAAAGAAGCCGACAGAAACAAAAAATGATGTTCTTTAAAAAGTAGTTTCTTGCTTTGCATTAACAAAAAAAGCAAGAAACTTATGAATTATTTTTTGCGGAATTTAATTTCTTCCATACGACTCACCATTTCTCCCTTTTTTGTAATTGCAAAAAAATGCTTTCGATTAAACGTGATTCTAAGAGTCCTGAGTTTTTAAAACAAGGGTATTGCATCATTCTTATTCAATGTTCACAACTGAAACATCACAGTTTTGAAAAATTTGGATCGATGTACACATAAAGAGAAACTGCGAGATTGGATAAAAAATGCTTAACAAGTGTATTTAAAAGATATAAAAAAATTATGATAAAAAGTATGGTAAACAAACATCAATGACTAAAATAACCTTAAGAACTTAATTTATACATTTACAAAGCAAATAAAAAAGAGAGCATTAGAAACAAATAAATATCATAATATCGTAGAATTAATCAAATTTATTCAAAGCGATCTTCTCTCAATAAATGCTAGAATTCATTTCCAAGATAATTTTCTATTTTCTCAAGATCAATATATTTTATGACAGCTTCAAGAGGAAGATTAGGACTGACGAATGTAACTCTGAAAAAATTAAACGATTAATAATAATAAACACCTATATAAATTAAAATTTTGAAAACATTTCATGAATTTCTTGTTATTTTCTGCAGCTAATATTACTATTTATTAAAAAAGAAACTAAAATGCTTGACCAAGTTTCCTAATAACGTTCCGTTACCTATGGCAAAAACAAAAAAGAAGCGAAACAAAAGTCATCGATTTCTTAACTGTTAAAACAAAACTGACGGGAAATTGAGGACAAAAGATGTAATGAGAAGTTTTTAATCAGAATACGAAATAAAAAAGTAGAAACATTAGGGTATTACAACCAATAATTCAATGGATAAAACGAACAGAAGTATAACAAAACATTTTTATTAAAAAACATAAATAAAAGTTTGATAGAAAATAAAAACGAATGTTTGCGGAAATTGTCAACGACGGGATCACTCAACCATTATTTCATTGAACACTGCTGATGATGAATCAACCGCATTTGATATTGAAAAGAATCATGTTTGTGATCCGATTGATTTTGATACAAAGCAACTTTTTGATGGCGATCACTTTCGTGTAGTTGATGAACAATTGCTTGTTAAACGTGGTGATGATCAATTTGTCAAATATTGCTCTCTTGAACCTTCCAATAATTTTCTTTGTATTGATTGTGAAGCATCTGGAATTCACAATGAAGCTGTTCTTTATCATGATAATGGTGGTAATTGGTTTGCTGAATGCGATTCACTCCATGTTTGCCAAGCTGGTGAAAATGGTACTGTAGAACGTGAAGCTGATTCTAATAATGATTTTGCTAGTAATGCTGGAAATATGTCAGTTCAAGAACCTTCTGATTTTGATCATGATTTTGATAATGGAAGTTACGGTGGTGATATGAATCCTTCGGGTTCTTATGAGCTTCTTGGCAATGAAAAATCTTTCCCCGGATGTGGTGCTGAAGACGAAAATAATTTTCAAGAAGAAGGCAATGCTGAGCAAAGTGATGAATCTCAGATGATGGATTCATTTGAACATTGTAATCGTGATTATATATATATCGATAATACTTTGTTCGATCATTATCAAAAGGAAAGATAAAAAGTTGACGGGAACCATTTACAAGAATTCTCACTTCAAAATTTGGAGCATAAATATTTTTAAAACGTCTAAAAATTTAAGGCAACTATCAACCTAAATTTTGAAAAATATTAAACAAACGTGTCACGGTTTCGTTTTTGTTGAGTTTTAATTTGAGCATCTCCTTCTTCACAATCAGGAACAGCAGAGACAGCTTGACGAGCACTGGAAGATCAAAAAAGAAACAATATAATTTGGCATCTAAAATAAAAACAGTACACAAACCTTTTACTTTTTGGTTTGCTTTGTTTTGATCTTTTGGCAACGATTTCTTCGGCATCTTCAGAAGCACATGAGAGAACATGACGCTTGCGTAAAACCATCTGCGACTTATTAGCTCTATAATTTAAATAAATTATTATTTATTAAAATCACTAATACACAAACATTTGTTGATCATCACTATCGACATCTTCTTCACGTCCATCATTTTCAACTTCAACATCTTCAGAAGCTGAGCCAGCAGAATTTAATGCAGCAGAACCAACCATTTGACCTTGAAGAGTAGAATCACGATTACAATGTTCAAATGAATCCATCATCTGAGATTCATCACTTTGCTCAGCATTGCCTTCTTCTTGAAAATTATTTTCGTCTTCAGCACCACATCCGGGGAAAGATTTTTCATTGCCAAGAAGCTCATAAGAACCCGAAGGATTCATATCACCACCGTAACTTCCATTATCAAAATCATGATCAAAATCAGAAGGTTCTTGAACTGACATATTTCCAGCATTACTAGCAAAATCATTATTAGAATCAGCTTCACGTTCTACAGTACCATTTTCACCAGCTTGGCAAACATGGAGTGAATCGCATTCAGCAAACCAATTACCACCATTATCATGATAAAGAACAGCTTCATTGTGAATTCCAGATGCTTCACAATCAATACAAAGAAAATTATTGGAAGGTTCAAGAGAGCAATATTTGACAAATTGATCATCACCACGTTTAACAAGCAATTGTTCATCAACTACACGAAAGTGATCGCCATCAAAAAGTTGCTTTGTATCAAAATCAATCGGATCACAAACATGATTCTTTTCAATATCAAATGCGGTTGATTCATCATCAGCAGTGTTCAATGAAATAATGGTTGAGTGATCCCGTCGTTGACAATTTCCGCAAACATTCGTTTTTATTTTCTATCAAAAGTATAACAGTGTCCAAGATTACCACCTCCAGGAAGCTTGGCAGTTACTTGAAAATATTCACCATCTTGATATCGAATTTGGATGTCGTAATCAAGTCTGAAATTGAAAACTTTGATCTCGATTTTAAGTTAACTAAAGTAATCGCAAACTTTGTTAAAACTCACTGATTAACATCAACATCATCATCAGCAGCAAGGGATTGATCTTCAGAAGTAAAGCATTTTCATCTTCAGAATTATCTGCATCTTCTGATGCGGCAATATCCTCTTCATCTTCAGCTCCTGATTCGTCATCAAAATATTCTGGATAAATTTCAATGATAAGAGGATCCCATCTAACCTTTGTAGCAGGAAAAATATCAAGTGATGATTCTCGACTGCTAAAATTTATAGGTTTTAATAAAATTTCAACAAACAAAACTTTGAACTTACGTCATTGTATCAAGATCTTGACGATCATTATCATCCGAATTAACAGCATGCATTTCTTCAGAATCTGGAGAATCCATAATTATTTCTTTGTTGTTGAACAAGAAGCAAAAGTTTTATAATTGTTGATATTGAGCAGATAGTAAAGCTGTTTAAAGCTTATTAATGCGCTGAAAATTGTATGAAATGTCAAAAAATATTCAGTTAGTTGCACGTTAAAATACAAAAAAAATCGCGCATTTTGATTAACAAAAATTTTCGAACAATTTTTATATTCCTAAACACACACAAAAACTACGAACTAGTTTTTCTCTCAAAAAGTCTCAAAAGACCAAATATAGATATTTCACCGCAAATAACGGATATACAATGCTAAAAAATACTTTATTTACAAATTTACAAGAGAAAATATTAATTACAACAGAAAAAATAAACAAACACGATAAAATGATATTCACGGATGAAGAAAACAAGAAAAACGTTGGTGTACAAACGCATTTTTATAAATCTGTTTCTTTGAAAAAGGAGTTCCTTTTTGAATTCGTTTTCAAACCCTGAATGATGTTTTGCTTTAATTCATGAAGCATTTTTCTTCTTCAAATTAAAAAAAAGTTATATTCATTTACAAAAAATATTACAAATTAAGAAAATCGATATACCCGTATTCTTTTTTTCGTTTCTTTGAGCACAATTTACATTAATGCTTTAATCTTACAATTAATAAAACATATAAGTTGTAATCTACAATCCCGAATTGACAGTTGTTTGAGTTCTTGTTCGATTTGCTCAATGTAAAAGCATTGCATCAACGTAATAAACAAAATTACCAGCTTGAAATTGCCGACTTCATTCCCTTGAAACGTATTCATGAGAGTTTTGTTTTTTACGAAAGAATAATTCATAGCTTATTGGAAGGTGCATAGTTGTAAGGGAGACCATTGCCGTTAGCAATGGAATGCACATTAAAATTGTTGCTCTTACATACGCAGGTGAGCCTTCCATAAAGATCAAAGGAAGTAGAACACCATAATTCGCGATAAAGCATAACGTTCCAGCTAATCCAATTATTGCTTGTCGCACCTAAAATTTTAAAAATTTGCATATATGATTGATTTAATATCCAAGTTTTTGAAAACCCTTTTGCTTATGACTAAACCTGACAATCAGGGTTCCATTAGGATTGATTTTTTGTTCATTAATATACAAAAAATCGATCCTAATGAAACTCTTATTTTCCTGTTTGATTGTACTTGCAGTTTTTTGAAGTATCCTTTTTTTAAAAATTAATAAATACCTGAAACATAATTTTGTTTCTGATTGCATTTGGTTGATAATAAAAGGTTGCAAAAATTAATCCGAGGGGGACAATCATCAACACAATAGTTTGTACTTCGTTGTTGCTGCTGAAAAAAAAGATTATTTGATTGCAGCTTGTTTAGCTTTATCAGCAAAAAGAAAAATTTTATCATTATAAATAAATCAGAAGCTTTCAGGTTTATTGATAATGAAAAAAAAATCAATAAATGTAATGTTAGTTGCAAAGGTCATTGAAGGAATTAGGATAAAATACTGTAGAGGTGAAAAATATTTGACAATATTAAGATTGTTACAGTAATCATAGAAATTTTGGTAGTGTTTGTATTGATAATTTACTATCACTACAGTAATCATAAAATGCAACTTTTGGTAAAGTAATGTTAGGGTTAAAATTAATAGCACAGTAGTCTTAAAGTATCCATCTTAACAAATTAGTATTATTTATGATATAATGGATATTGTAGCTATTTAAAACACAGTTAGTGTTTATTAAAAGTGTTGATACTATTGATACAGTACTCACAGTTATTGCTGTATTTAATGTTACAGTAAAAATTTTAAATACTGTAACTAGTACAGTATTCACTAAACTTTCATGAACTTGCCTCCAATGAATCAATTCTTCATGATATTTTCATTGACTTGTGGGTGGTCGTAACAGAACCGAAATAACACTTATTAATGTTTGACTAATTGTAATTACAAATAACATAATTCCTGAACATTTTGCTAGAGTACTTGCATATGAAATTAACTTTGTATAAAATCTCGGCCTTGATAGTCGGATAGCTTTTATCAAAAACATTGCATGTGTTACCACAAGTAATACGATAGAAATTCTCCAAACGCTTCCACACACAACCATATTCGGAGAAGGAAGCATTAAACCCGAGATAATAAACAATAAGATTTGTGTTGCAGATTGCAGATAACATAAATCTGGGGTTGATGCCATGACTATTGGAGTTTTTCGAAATTGATAAATATATGTTGTAAGGATTATAGTAGCCAAAATGCCAAGGCATGAAATTCCTATTAAAACGTACATTTCTGCAGTGGGTTCATGAAAAATTGGTGGAGTGGATTCTGGAATGCAACCATTTACATAAATATTTGGCATTTCATTGAATGAACAATTTTGGCATATCATTATTGAAGTATTTACAAATTCTCCAAATCCACAGGAACGGCAATTCCGACAACATCGACCTCGCATGTCAATGATTGATTTATTGCAGTCGGGTTGGCAGTTTTTGCTTTCGCCTAGGATATCATCAAATCCAGGAATTTTTTTAATTTCAGAATTAAATGGTGATGGAATTATATGCAAATTTGTGACTGCATAACGTTTTTTTTTCAAACTTTTAAATCATTTATGAATTTATTGCAGTACCAGCGTTGTTGCGACTCCGGAGTTGGAGTTGGAGCCGACTCCGGCATAAAATTTTAAAAATAGCAAGAAAAGCTGTTTATGTTGAATTTAATCGGTGTAAACATTATTTTCCAATGTTATAAGCATATTAGGTTATAAAATATAGCTTTTAATTTAGTTTACAAAGGTTTTTCAAAATTATCAAAAAAATTTGAAAATTTTGTGAAATTTTTTTTGTTAACAGAAGTTGTTAAACCCTCCCCCCTCCCCCCAGAAACAGTTAATATATGAATAAGATACAGTCGAACCTCGTTATAACGTTTTTCAAGGGACCGTGAAAAAAAGACGTTATAACGTGCTTCGATTAATATGGGTTCCTTATTGAAGGGATCGCAGACAAAGGACGTTATAACGAGGTTCGACTGTATATTAAAAAGTAATAATTAGCTTCAAAAAAGTATTTTTGTGTATTATACAAGAATTTTTCGAGTTGGAGTCGACAAAAAGTAAAAAGCACAACAATGTAACAGTACTTGCCGATGAAACGTATTAATTTTTTCAGCATTAGTTTTGTTTTTATCAGTAGAAAAGTCTTTCGAATCTGTGATGCATTATTGATTTTTATTTAGGTTGCATTTTGTCAGTGCCGCAACTTTTAAGGGTTATTTAAAACATTTTTATAAACTTTTGTAATTTAAAAAAAAGAAGAGGTCCGAAGATGTTCTTTTTAGATCTATGTTTTTTGTTGCAGTTTTATATACAGGAAATTTACGTTGAGGAATTGGATTGAAAGGTTATTGCAGATTAAAATATGCCAGTAAAATGATGATCTCCTCCACTTTTATGTCCAATTTCTTTTAATAACTAATATATATTTTTAAAAATTCTTCTAAAGTTTTTCGTATTCTGTGTTTTATTTCCGTTACTGAGAAAAATGTTTGGTCTAACATGAATCCTATTTTTGGTAGATTAAAAATGGATGTTAAAACAAGGAACAACTTTATTTGCAACGTTTTATTTTTGTTTAACTTCCAACAATCTTGGATTGCCTTCTTTAAAAGTTGTAAATTTTAAGTGGATTAATTTTGTAACCCTTTTTGCACTTTTAATGTTTTTTATAGATGTCGTATCGGATTCTTGTGCAAAATTTTAATATGTTTTTCGATGTTGTTTTGCAAATTTGAAAGAATACCTTTGTCTGTTTTTTTTCATTGCTTAAAGCCATTTTATGGGTTCAAAAAATTAACTTTTTTTAAGGGATCATTCTTGTTTAATATTAAAAAATGCTGACGTTTCTTAAGCTTTTTTTTAATTTATTTTTTTACATCATTTTATAAATACATATTATTAATGAGAACAGCAGAAGAAAAAGAGAAAAAAAGGAGAGAGAAAAATCTTTGAACATTTAGCTACAAACTTTAAGCTTAAATTTTAAAATTTATGCGTTTAAAAGCATAGCTTTAAAAACCCCGTATAGATATTTTTGAAAATAAGAAGAAGCATTTTTATGCTTCAGAATCAGTGTCATGCCAAAATTCTTGTTGAAAACTTGCACGTTGTCTTGAATTTCTTAATGAAATATTCTCGAGTAATTGAATGCTATCATCTGGTTCGCCCCGAATTATCGCAGGAACATCATCTTGTGAAATTCCTCTTGGCCGTGTTTCAAATGCTGTACTTGAACTTCTTAATGCACTTTTTGGAAGTGGCCTTGGACACATTGAAGTTCTTCGTGGCTTACAAATTTTATCTGAAGTTGTTCGATGAACACTTTTATGTTGTTGAAGGGTTTGTTGAGCATCAGATTTTTCATTCTTTTCATTTACAGATGAATATAATCCATTATTTGTTGTTAAATTAGTCATGCTATTTGCTTTTAAATGTCTAAAGCAGCAAAAGCATGTTATTCTTAAGCATGCCAGCACACTTTTACGTATATGTTTCATACGTAACGCGTAAATTAATGGGTTAAGAAGTAATTTAACCATAACCTTAAAAAAAGATATTTTTTAAAACATTAAATATTATATTCTTTTTCTCTCTTTTCTAATGTATACTTACTAAGAAATTAACGGTTGAATTAAGTAAGAATCCAACTTGAAAGCTCACGGAATAACGATAAACAAAAATGCAGCCGTCAATGCATACCAGAACAAAATATAAAACGCATAAACCCCATGATAATGTAAATGTTGATAGAATGAGTAAAGTTGTCCAAACTAGTTTGAGCTTTGATTTAACTCGTCGACGATAATTATCATGCATAGATCGACTAAAAAAAGTTAATTAATCAGAAAAAAATTTCTTTTATTAAATTTTTTTATTTACGACATACCGTAAATCTGCATTGCACTTTGCCTTTGCTTTTATAAGCGTAAATAAAATATTGGCATATAAGGCAAATGTTGCCATTAATGGCACGATAAAGCTTATAAAAACACTTAAACGAAAAGGTAGTCGGCCATAAAAAGTAAGCTTGCAAGTTGGATGTCGAAAGCCATCATTTGGGCTTGCAATAAACCAAGTAAAAATAAATGCTAATGGCACTGTCCAAAGAATGAAGATTAATAATCGTTGGCGACGTGTTGTTAAAATCATTTTATATCGAAGCGGATAAACAATTCCAACAAATTGATGAACCGCTAATGCGCAAATATGCAAATTAGATGTTAACATTCCGGAAATTCGAAAAATTTCAAGAAATGCTGCCAGACATTCTGTTTTTTTGTTTACCCCAATAACCACTGGCAAATAACTATTTACAATTAAACCTAAAAGGAATAAGAAAAACGTTATTTTCTTTTAATTATTTGTTTTGCATTAAAATTCATGTGTTGCATTTCTTATTCTTTCTTTAATATTTTTCTTCCGCATAAAATAATAGACTAACCCGTAACAAGAAGGGATGCAGCCCATGTGTCTGCAGCTGCGAGACTCACACATAAACGATGATATGGATTTATGGGACGAGATAACCAAGGAGCAGAAATAACAATTAGGCCATTGCCAATGACAGCAATCTATAAAAAATTTATTATACCTTCAAAATTAAGGATTCCATAAAAGTGCAATTTATTTTTTAAATATCTTACCGTCAAAACAGAAACCATAACAGGAACAAGCCAAATATAAATCCCTCTTGCATATGCAATATATGGATGTACGGTAGGAATTGTGGTAACTGGTGATATCGTAGATGTAAAATTTGATGCAAAGGATGAAATCGATGCCATTTCATTCGGGAATAATGATGCCAAAGGAATGGGAGTTGTTGAAAGTGTATCAAAGGATGACATGAATGACGTTGATGATGTTATCAATGATGGCAACACTGTACTACTTAACATCTTTTATTCTTTTTTATATTGTTTACCTTTGGTTTCTGTCTAGTCTATTCATTACAAAACAAACATAGTTTTCTACAATAAATTTTGCCTAAAATTTGAAAAAAATGGTCAAAAATTTGCTTATAGAAGACTTGAAAAGGCACACGTGATAATATCAAATATAGAGGGAAAAAGGGAAAATTGAAAAAAAAGTATAAACATCTGCTTATAATCAAAAAAGTAAATTTTATGAAGTAACAACAAACTTTTTGACACTTGAAAAAAGAATTGCCAAAATCATAGCCTGTGGTAAAAAAAAACATAAAGTGTTGTAACATGGGCACAGGCAATTACATGCTTTGAAAAAAAGACAAAATTTAATAGAAAAATAGAAAGCAAAGATTTTCATAAAACGCAACTTTTTTTTATATAAAAAAACCTATCCGTCATCGGACAACATATAAAAAAAAGAAATTTTGCTAATTATTACAAAAGTGCAAAAACGCTTGTCAAAAGAAGAATGAAAAAAATTGGTTAAATTAGTAGGAACGAAGAAGAAGCCGCCCCAAGGATACATTTTAATTCACAAAAATGTGACCAGACAGGGAGACAATCGGGTTGTCGTTGCTTTCGCCCGATATTATTAACAACTGTAAAAAGTAATACTTTTTAAAAATTCAATGAACCTTAGTTAGGGAATATTGCCCCTTTTTTACGACTTTTAAGCTTTATTTCAAAAACGTCTTGTTTTAAGAATAAATGAAAAAAGTAAGTAAGTAGTAGTCGCAAAAGAAGAAAAAAAAGTTGACTCTCTGTAAAAATGACCGCCTTACGGTGGTTCTAAATTACTAGGTGTCTTGAAGAAGAAGATGAAGAGAAAAATAGAAAAAGCAGTTATTTGCTACTTTTTAAGATAACAAAAGTTTTAAATATTATTATTTAAGAAATCACACTAATGTCAAAATAAAAAAAAAGTTACATTTCACACAAGTTTAAAAAAATTAAAAGAAATTGTAACTATGAAAATGATAGAGAAGAAAAGAAAAAGAAAGGTAGATGCCTAAGATTTTTTCAAAAAATTTTCTGCGTTTTTTCATTTCCAAGTAAAGTAAAAGTCATAAAATAAAAGAGTAAGAAAAAAACATTATGTTTTCATGATCGCACATATGAATGCACCTGTTAAAAATTTTATTATTTAACAATCAAAGCTTTTTTATATCACTTTTTTTCTCAAAATTAAGCAAAATAGCAATTTAAATATGGGAATGCAAAAAAGCAAGAGTTTAAAAAATTGAAGTTGCAGAAAAAAGGTTGTTACATATTTATAATAAATCATGCATAAAAATAAACTTAAATTATGGGAAAACCCATCTAAAATAGATGATATTTAAAAGTTAAAAGTGTGAATGAATCCACGCAAAAAGACAAAAAATTAATTAATCTCTTCTTTTTTTCTAATTTTACATAATTTTATTAAAGAATAAAGCTAGAAACACTCAGACATGAAATCAAGGGCATCCATTTTAGGCTAATGTCTTCTTTAATATTATTAAAAATTAATTAAACAATAAACAAGATTTTTCAAACTACACTTATGATTTTTAATACAATCAGTGAAGCGAAAAATTAAAAATTAATCTTTTTAATAAAATAAAGATTTTTTAAAATTCTATGATAATAAAAAAGTGAGTTCCACCTTCTTTTATAAATATTATAAACATAAAAAATTGTTAAAAGCAAAGGGCCATATTTTATAATATTATATAATAAAAAAAATACCGCAACCCCAGAAACAAAGGTAGAAAGAAAAGATCACATAGACGAATGCCTAAATCTATCAAAAAGTGAAATGAAACAGAAGAAACAAAACTATAGATAAAAAAATAAAAATAGAAAACTGAAGCAAACAATTTGAAATGAATATTTTATTCTCCCTTTTTTAAACTCTTTAAAATTTTGATGAACACAGAAAAGTCTCAGATTTTTCTTCTTTTATTTGTTTTTGTTTTTTAAAGTAATAAAAATATATGAATAAGAAGAATATGGAATGCATCATAATTAAAGAAAAAATGGCAAATTTTGCATTTTCCTTCTGTTTAGCTTGCTTTCCAATGTTTTTATATTCTTCGTTTTTTTTTCAGTTATATATTTTCAGAATACATCCATCGTCGAACAAAATAGATATATATTTTACCCGAACAAAAGATATTCTTTAAGAAAAAAAAGCAAAAAAAAACATCTTTCAATTTGTTCGGCAAAAAAGAATATCGTCCTTTGGGATGAATATTTTTTAGTTAAAAAAATTAAAATAAAAGAGCAAAAAAGATAAAAAATATATATACCAAGAAAGTTTTAAAAGGAAGTAAGTTGCAATTTCATTCTTTTCGGTTGCAACTTTTTAAAAGTAATATCTTCGTTAAAACAGAATAAAGAAGAAAAGAAGAAGACCAACGATGAGAGGAACATGAACTAATTACGAACATCCCATATGTTATGGGGACGACAAAAAATTCGAAGAAAAGTTGAAACAAAAAAGCTTATATATTTTTTAGAATTAAAATTTTTAAAACAAGGTTATGGCTTCTTTAAAAAGGAATGTTTTAAAGGCAAAAAGAAATTTTTTATAAATTTAACATGCTTTTAATCTTTCAAATTTGACTATAAGAATTACAAGTTTAAAAATTTTTCAGGAAAGATCCACTTAAAGCGTAAAGAGGAATTAAGCTAATATATAGATAGGAGGGAGTTAATTAACCCCTGTTTATGTATCCTATTTTTTTCCTGTCTCAACATTTCTTCTTTTTGGGCAAAACCCCTTGTATTATAAAAATGAATGAAAAGAGAGAGGAAAGGAATGTTAAATAAAAAGGATTAATACATATATTAGGATGAGTAAGAATATAATAGAAACACTGCAGATAAAAAGAAAAACATTATCTTGTAAAAAAATGACTTTTAAAATTTGAACATTTAAAATCCAAACAATTGTTGAATAGAAAATAAAATGTTCGATGAGCAAAAAGCATGAAAAGTATTTCATTTCTATCATAAATTGAAATTGAAACATTCAAAAGCAAATAAACATTTTTCTTTTATATTTTTTATTGTTTTGAAAAAAGCAGAGCTGTGAGAAAGTAATCTCTTTGTAACAAAAAAAGTCCAGTTTATTTTTCATAAAAAAAACAGCAATAAAATGAACAGTCAAAAATCATTGTTTAGAAAAAAAAGTTGTAAAAAATTAATCTTAATATTAAAAAACTTTTATTCGAAATACATACATAGTAGATAAATCCGTTAGGGAAGTAAAATGTGCATAAACTATAAAATCTTAAACGAACATTCATAAAAATAGGGGAAAATTTTTTTACATCATTACTGGAAGAAGAAAAAAATGAGAGAGATTTAAAAAATTCATGAGATTCTTTCAGAGAACAACTATTTTTTTGTACAGTGGGTTATAAACATATATTTTATACGAAAAAAATATACTAACTAAGAAGATGAGGTGATAATAAGATTGTGGAGACAAAAAAAAAGGAACAAGAAGGGATATATCAGGACAAAGCTGTTTAGTGAAAAAGTGAGGTGGTGGTTGAGAGAGAGAGAGGGATAACCAAAAACAATTTGAATTAAAGGATGATGTTTACTGGTGAAGGGTTTATTTTTTGTTAATTCTTTGTAAAGTTGTCTCAAATGTGTTCCACAGTAGTGTAAAAAGAAGAAACCCTATGTTTCTTTTAATACATGAAGGTTCTCCTTTTTAACTGCTGATGTTTTCGTTTTATGTTCAGAAACAGCTTTGATTTGAAAGAGAGAGAGAGAAACATTCCTTTGCTTTCATTAAAGTGTCGTCAAATGGTTCAAAAACAAATGACATAGGATTTGTGACATCGTGAAAAAAAAGCAACAACAAATATGTTTGATAACTTGAACATTTGAAACAAGCTGCTGCCAAAACCAAAAGATAAATTATCTTTTTTTTACTTTGATGGCTTTGGTTTACGACGACGAGGAGAATTTGTTGCTTTTGTTTTTGTGGACTCCACCCTCTTTTTTCTCTTTTTTTGCAATGTATCATTTTTGGCTTGAGATTTTTGAGATAAAATGGATGTTTTTGTCACTTTTCTATTTGTTGTTTTTCTTTTTTGTGGCTTTTTATCATCATTAACATTCATTTCAACCTTTTTCACTTTTTCATTACTTTGATCAGCAGTCAAATCAACCTCTTCAACACTTGCTTTTGATGACGTTATGGGTGGAAGGGTTTTCAAGATCTTCGAATAATTATAAAATGCACTAAAAACATGTTCAATTTTTCCAAGTGAATGTAATGCCATTTTGTTTGGTTGTGAAAGTGACGAAGTCGATGCTGATGTCGACGGCTTATTTTGGGATGCGCCGGTGAAATCCACAATTACTGCAGTCTAAAAAAAGAGATGGGTTTCTTCGTGCTGGCAATCCCAAGAAAACATTCAAAACAAATTAAAAAACACTTTAATTTCTTATTTTGTAATCATTTTTTTCGAAACATTTTTTGAATGTTCAAAATTTAGTCAACTTTTTTTAATTTCCGCTTATGCAGTAAAAAATGAAAAAAATAAATATTTTTTACAATTTATTAGAAAATTTTTTTTAGCAAAAACAATTTTTATGTGTTTTACGGCAATAAATTTTTTTGACGTTGTTTTACAACTTCCATTACTCTTTTTTTAATAAACCGTAATAATGGGATCCTATAAATTTATATTTATATTTTTTCTATTTTTGGCTTTAAAACATAAAAAGGTGAAATAAGCGAAAAAAAGGAAGCAAAAAAATTTAAAAGTTGATTTTCAAAAACATTATTAAATTTAAAAACTGTATGTAGTAAGGAACAATAGAACATACCTGATGATCATGATCTGGTGACGTTGAAACGACGTCAAACCTTCGTGTACCAACTTGAAGAACAATTTTTCCACTTTTTAACAACAAAAGCTTTCCAAAAGGCTGGGAACTTGAAAAGCCTGCAAGTGCCAAAGGTTTTTGAAAATTTCTTTGTTTTTGTTGCATAAAAATGTCAGCGTCATTCTGAAATTTTATGATATTTAATTAATGAAAATATGTACACGTTCAGAGCTAAAAATCTTATAATTCTAGAATCATAATGTACATTCATAATTAAAATACAATTACTTTTTCGAACAATAAAAATACAAAAAAAATTTTTTTGTATCTTTTTTGTATTTTTAGCAAAATGACATTTACAATTAATTTAACCAAATACAAATAAATTTATGCAAACTTACAACAAAATGTGAAGAATTCTGCTTTTCTAAATGAATATCTTTATTTTCAACTTCTTGAACATTTTGATGATTAAAAATACGCAATGAATTTGGAATTTGCATCGAAAAAAGTCCATCAAAATTTTTTTCTGCAAAGGGTTACAGTAAAGCTTTTAAAAAACTACAGTATCTTACTTTGCCTAATAATATCGCCGAGGATATTTCCTGCAACCTTTGAACAGGCATTAGTTCCATTAAAATGCTTATTCATTGGAAAACTTGAAAACATCATTGGTCTAAAAAAATTATTGCAATAGAGTAATTATGATTGGATAAAGATTTTTTAAGTTACCCTCCAACACTAACTGGTCTGAAGGAAGGTTCGCTGAGTAAGCATTTATTAGCAACAAATTTATTCAAATAATGCATCGGTTGTGCTCGAGGAAATGGCACGATAGAATATGGCTTCTTTTCTGGAACATCAAATTCGTCTCTTGTATTTGATCGCTTATCTTTCAATGCAACTTCCCAAATATTCTGGTATCCAGATATATCATTTGATTCTTCATCAGAAGATACAATTTGACGAACTAAGGGAGGCTTTGGTTTTCGATGCACGGGTAGACTTTCCGTATCACTTAAAACTTCGAGGGATGGTGATCGACGCTTTCGAGCTTTTTTCTTTGACGGTATTGGTTCTGAAGTTTGATCATCTTTTTGAACATCTTCAATTCCAACAACTTCACCCAATATTTCTTCCGTACCTATAGAATTTACAAAAATCTTAATCCAACATTTGCATACCAAAAATGTGTTTACCAGTTAATATTTTTCGTCTTTTTGTTTCAATAGGTTGTGACAAAACTCCTGATAAATTTGTCTCATCCACAGTTATAATTTCACCATATTGATGAGATTTTATTGGTCTTCGGAATTTGCTTTTTAAATTTTTTGACGGGAAAACTCTGCAAAATGAATTAAACATTTTTAAATTGAAAACAACAAAATTTTGGCAAAGATCCAAACCTCTCAGCTGATTTTTCTGGATGTTTCAAAACAGTACTCTTTTTTATTCGTGAGCTTTGACGTTTTGATTTTTCCATTTTTCTTTTATTTAATAATTTTTAACAAACAAATATAACCTAAGAATCTTTACATTCCTGATATTTGGAAATTCATTTTTTTTTCAAGATTAAAAGAAAAATCTTTGAAATCGGTTTAAGAGTATCGCTCAAACATGCAGCACATTTATGTTATAAATAAACAATGCCGAGTTTGAGCAATTATCAAAACTTGTAAGAAATATTAAAAAATTTTAAATAATTTGACTGTTTTGTGAAAAAAATTTAAAGCTGTAAAACCAAAATGTCCCACATGGGGTTGACAATAAACAGACAAGTTCAAAAGAAAAAAACCGGCATTTTAAGCTCTGTGGACTCATAATTCAATGTCGATGCATCTTCTTCGAACTTGTAAATTCTCAATGTGACGATTTCTAGTATTTTCAAAAGACTATATTGAACTCTAATCCCTTTCCTGAGTTTGAATTTGCAAATTGGACAGTGTTTAAATAATATGCTATTATTGTCTATAAAAAACCTAAAAAATCAACAATAAATTTAACAACAAGGAATATTAACAACTAATCAATCTATCAGAATTTTCAACACAATCAAAAAATTCAACTTTACAGTCAAAGACTGTTTCTAAGCGAGAACAAATATACGGTAATACAGTTGGCACAGATACATTCTTTGATAATTCTTTTGAAATTGAAGTTGATTCTTTTCCTTCAATGCCACATGGAACAATGTTATCAAACCAGCGTAAATCAGTGTTACAATTTAATGCAAATCCATGACTTGTAATACCATGACGAACTTGAATGCCGATAGCAGCAATTTTACGTTGTGCATCTATCCAAACTCCTAAGACTTGAAATTAATGAAGTCAAATTTAAGTAGCTCACTCACCAGTATCTTGTGTTCTACCAACGGATGAAATATTGAAATCATTAGTTAAAAGTTGAATAATTACTTCTTCAACACAATTTACAAATGTTTTAACTCCAACAGACGAATTGGTTACACCCTTTGTTGAATGAAGCTTTAAATGATTCAAATTACATAATGGATATGCAACAAGCTGACCAGGCCCATGAAAAGTTATCATACCGCCTCGTTTGATTCGAACAAAATCTGCTCCTAATCCCCGCAACATATCTTCTTCATCCTTCGAATATAAATGCCCTCGTAAGCCAACAGTATAGACAGGATCGTGTTCAAATAAACAGATATAATGACTAAAATAAGAAAAAATGGAACTATTTATTTAAATCAACAAAAAACAAACTTAGTAAAAATTCCTTGATGTTTATTATTGTTAAGTTTTTCGAATAATTTTTCTTGAATTGAAAGGCCGCTTAAATATGGTATTCGTCCAAACCATAAAGCTTTGATAATGGACGACATTTCTTAAAACACTTGTATTATTTACGTTTGGGAATTGGAGCAGCAGTTTCATGTAAGCGATCTTCACGAGTTCTGAAAAATTTGCATGATTAAGATATCATTAAATAAAAGATATGAAAATACCTAGACTTGAATTCTAACGAACCAACAGTGAAGATATTTTGCAATGTATGATTATCAGGTCCTTCCTCCTTGTATGGACTTGACAGACGACGATCAAACGTATCAGCAGCTTGCAATTCTTGGATAGCCTTAAAAATACAACTTTATCACAGTTTAATGTAAATTATTGCTCACCTTCTTTTCTTTATTAACAGCTTCTAAGTCAACAGCTTGAGTAAATTGATACGAAAATTCTTTTTGAGGATGCCAAGCTGCAATAGTACCGTCCTTCAAAGTAACAATATGACAATCACTGAAAAAAGTTTTTAAAAACTTGATAAATTTAAAGCTTGCCTTACCTAGAGTTAAATTTAGTGGATAAAGCTCGAATAGCAGGTTTAGATAATAATGAAAATGAAGAAAGTAATTTCATCGCATTAAAACTTAAAATTTTTAAAATATTTTGGTTCACAGAAATGTTAAAGTTTGAAAGAAAACTTCGAAAAACGAGTTGGCATTCAAAGTGTCTTCGCCAAAGAATACAGTATGTTTGAAGGTGATCACCTCGAGTTCGAGCTAATATTCTGTTTATGGTAAAAATAATTCGATTATTTTTATTTTGTATTCTGTGTTTTTTCATGACATGGCTCATTGTCATATAACTACGATAATATTTCTTTATTTTCAAGATATGTTTAAACATAAATTTACAAGCATGTACAAATTAACAAAGTAACAGAACATTTAACAAAAAAGAGCATTATAAACATCGAAATTTGAAATCGTCGAATCGAGCAGGAAGTTCTTCGTCATCCTTCAAAAAATTTAAACCAATTGGACGAGAAAATCCCATTAAAAGGCAAAATTGAGCATAAACATAGTTTAAGAGAATATCCAAGATTTTAATACTTCTAACTGATAACAACCGAAAAACTTTATATGATACTTTCACCTTCTCATAATCAAGATCATCATCATAGCAATAAAATTTTTCTAAAATTAAATAGATATAATGATTACGAATTTCGTAGACTCAGTTTAAATCATCGTTTTGTGAAAATTAGTGTCACAAAAAAATGAAAACCATACCAGCATTTTCAGGAAATGAAAGTGAATAATGATAATCGAGAACTGTTTCGTGTATATCAGCAGATAAAAAAGAGCAATTTGAACTTTTTGTATATTTTATTGTATTTCTTTCAATGACATTTTTGAATTCCTCATGAGTTGAAAATGTATCATTTGAAATTATCACTGCACCATATTCATCCGCCATTGAAAGCATAAATACATCATGAGATTTACAATAAACATCATGTGAAAATATTAAAACATTCATTCTTGCAAGTTCCTGAAGAAAAAAGCGTTTTTGAAAAATGATTATAAAAAATCAAACAAACTCTAATAATATAACGATTATCTACTTCTTCTTCGGATGGCATTTTCTTCATTACAATTCGTAATCGAAAACCATTTTGATGAAGACCATGAACAAGAGGCACAAGAACCATTGGATTCATTCGTCTAAAAAACAATTATAACCATTAATTAATAAAATAAAAACAAACTGTTCAGCTTTATTTTGGTTAACATCAATACATTCTTTAAATTCTTGCATAATATTAGTTGCATCAATTATGATTAATCGTGGGTGAAATTTTCTATCCATTTTGATTAGGGTTAGTAAATAAAATAGTTAGTGTAAAAGATAATAAATAAAGTAATTAATTACATGCAGAATATTATATACAAAGAGGGAGTTAAAAACCCATTTATTGTTCTCCAAAAAGGTGCAAAAACGCTTTTTTGACTCAACACTTTGACATTCACTTTCACATTTTTTGCTGCATGCTGCGTGACATATAAGTTGTTACTACTGTAATATATAAAAACTTGGTGAATTTGATTGCAAAAAAGTTTTACGGTATTTCACAGTATTCGCAGAAACTACTGCAGGTTAGGCAGCATTCAAGACCTTTTGATCTTTTGTCGACAGCGGCTAAAGGTCAAAAACAAGCCGTATCCAAAATATCTGTGTTCCCACCCAAAATAAACCTTGGTTACGGTCATGAGTTTTCAAGGAGATAATGAGTTGCAAATGTATTATTAAAAAATTTCCTTTTACAAAAGAATTTAATTTTTCACCTTTGGAATTTCAGGGGGTGGAAACGTATTTATTCTCCACCCCTTCATGCTATGGTTCATTCCAAAATGTGGTTAAAAATAGCATGGGTTACTGTAATTAAAAATTTTTTTTCCGATGTGTGTAAATTTACAACCAAAGTATGATAAAATATATGAAGAAATGTTACCAAAAATTATGAACTGGATTGGTCAACTTTATCAGTATCAAAAAATAATTGTTCCAGATATAATTTTTTGTAATTCTGTATTGTAAAATACTTTGTAGTTTCTGTGTTTAACTTTTTACAGTACCCAGATCCATATTTGAAAACTTGGGATAATTTCAAAACTCTGTTGCCTTTTTAAAAAACTTTTAACTTTTTTTATCAAGCTTTTCTAACCATTACAAAGTTTATTAATCTTTTAGTTTATGTAAAATTCAAGCACTTTTCTTTCACAGAATTTTGTGCTTTCAACAATAGGTTGTAGTTGTTATTATCATTTATGTCCTTGTTTGATGAGTAATTTTCAGGTAATGTGACACACATTTTTCAATAATTAATAATATAATTTGTTTAAAATATAATGAGAAAATGAGTTTTTTTTTTCTTGTGAATTTTAAGTGTTGTTGAGTTTTATTTCCTTCCCTTTGAACACTTTTTTAACAAAGCTGGCAATAAGAAGAAAAAGAAAGAATTGAAAGCAGCTGGCATGTTTGGCCTCTTTTTTTCGTGGTTAAAAAGCTTGCCTCTTTGCATGCACTAGTGGTGGTAAATTTAAAAATTTTTTTATTGATTAGAGGACAAGCTAAACATGCCATAGGCTTTGACAAAAAAGAAGGGGAAAGCTATGTGTGACTATGGAAGGCAGAGAAAAAGTATGGCATTGCGCGTGCGCACCCTTTTTCTTGTTGAACATTTATTTTTTTCTTCTGTTAGTTTTGAAAAATGTCTCTTTTTTTGTTAGCCTCATAATAAAAAAAAGAGTTTTTCGTTTTGTCAATGGCATTTAAATATTGAAGTGTTTATGTATGCCTAAAAATGATATACATTGTATTATGTTAAACGTTTTTAGTTTTGAAACAGTTTTGCGTTAAGTGTTTTGACATGCTGAATATTTTGTCGGTAGAAAATTTTTTTCTTAGTATTTAAAATGTTTTTGGTTTACGTTAATGGATGCATTCTAGGGTTATAAAAGGTCATGAGATACGTGCTTTTTATTGTTTTTTTAAAACTTTTTTCTTATTGCTTTTCATTGTGACTTACCGTAATAACATCGTAAATAAAATGCTTATTTCATATATTTAATACATTTGTTAGAAAAGCGCTAACAAAAAATCTACGGAACCTTCAGATTCCTAATGATATTTAATAAAATTTGAAAAAGATATTAACAAAAATCTTGGCAATCTAATGTTATTTTTGAAAATTTCAGGTTCCGGGTTATCTATTCTGGTTTTCTTACTAACTGGTTTGCTTCCTCGCGAAAAAAACTTGGCATAATTAAAAATTTTTTGAAAAAATTATTCTATGCTTCATATTCTTCCCCCCGCAAGTTTAAAGCTCATATTTTAAAAATGCGTTTTGACGAAGGTTTGGTACTTGAGAGTTTTGACAGTATGAAAATTTCAACAACAACTTTTTTGTTTTTCATGTTTTTTTTCACACATTGCTGAAGTTTGAAATAGTAATGAGCACCTGTGAAAACATTTTTTTAAAAACACCTTTTTTCTCAGATGTATAAACAGATTTTTGTCATTTGTATTAAAAAAAATATTACTTAAAATTCTTTAGATTTTTAATTTAACTTTTGAAACATTAACTTTTTTTAGGATTGGTTTACGGTATCTCAAATTACAATTTTGCATCAATTCGTATTTGCTTATCAGATAACGGTTTTAGAAGCTAAAAATAAAACTAAAATAACTTTTTTTCCCCATTTTCTAAGTTAAAGCTTAAATCTCGTTAGAGTTAACCAAATTTTAATTGGCTTTTTCATCTCAGTTTAAAACGCTATCTTTTTTTTCTAACTTCTATTGAATTGAATGGGATATCTATATACATGTATGCGTGTGCAGTTTTTTTTTCTGAGAAAAATGTCATTTCTATGTACAACTTGCGCAACACAAAAAAAAACAAACTGCTATCAAAAGAATGAGAAAAAAGGACCTTTCAAATATGTTGTAGTAGTGAGTAGAATGTGAGGGGCAAGAAGAAAAAAAAGAAACCACAAGCGGAAGCATTTTGTCCTATATGTGTATTTTTTTATTCTTGACGTTATTGCTTTATGCCTTTCGTTAATGCTACTTTTTTAAAGCTCTTTTTTCCCTTTGGCATTTTTTTGACACTTGCGTGTGATTTATATATTTCAAAAAAAAAGTAGAAAATGAAATTAATGAAAAAAATATTATATAAAAAATGAGTGGAAGGGAGGGCATTTTCTTGAAATTAATCTTTTGCTTAAGCTTGATGTTTCTAATTAGCATTTTTTTGTGGATACTTCTTTTGTCTATAATTGCCAACATTTTTTAACTTAAAATTAATGAAAAAAATATAAATTTTATAGCTACTAATTTTCATCATTGAACACTAATCTTTTTTTTATGGAAAAGGGGGAGGGGATACTGTCAGTATTATGACTTTTGAATAGAAACATTAACGATGTTGTTATATTTTTGGAAAAAACGGAAAAAAGAATGGCAGTAGCTTTCATTTTTATGTTAGCCGTTTTTCATCTGTCCTCTTTTTTATATATAGTCTCAAAACTATGTTTCTCTTTCAATTATTGCCGAACCGAACGTTACTCTTTCTTTTCATTTTTTTCTTTGAAACTAAAAAAACCGTTGTTGTCATCATCACTACTAACTTACTTTTTTTCTTACTTTTGAAAATTAAATTATTGATGCTATAATTTAATTTTTCTTTATTTATATTTTATGTCTTATGATCTTTCATGTTTTTTTGCTTTAATACGTGTTTCGAAAGTTGAAAGAATTTTCAAGCATCTTTTTTTTAATCTTACCAAATTTATTTATGATTATTATTTTTCAGCATGAATTCTAAATAAAAAAAGGAATAGAATTTAAAATAACAAAATTCTTATTTTTGTCACAAAAAAAAAAGTTTTATGCTTGTAAACATACTTTTTTGAAGAATAAAACTGAAAAAGAGTCCAAAAATCTGTGAAATTCTAAGAAAAGATGAAAAAGCAAAGACAATTTTCTTTCCTCTTAATTTGTTTTATAATTTGTTTCTTCTTGGACTTTTGTGTTCAGTGACAGCTATTAATTTTGAAAATTTTCATGTTTCTTAGCCTTTTTTGTTACTTCTCTATTATTTCTTTTCCTCCACCAATATCTCAATGGCGAGAAAAGATTAGGTTGCAGCAGTAGCGGGCGTCAATTGAAAAAGTAGCCATTGCAATGCTATTTTCTTATTTGTCATTCAAAGTAAAATAATAAAGAAGGGAGAGAAAAAGAAAAACAAAATTCAAATATGAAACCCCCTTCAGCGGCTCCGACGACTCAATTGCGATGAGTGAGGACCCGATTTCTTTTCTTTTTTTGAGGTTAATCAAGACTTTTGTCGTTTTTCATTGCCCTTCATAATATTACTTTAAGAAGGCCGAATCTTTTAGCGTTTTTCTATACATATTATTATTATTATTGTTCAAGAGACGGAAATAGATGCATGAAAAAAACACACTAAAATAGACGACAGGTTGTATTATTTGTAAGAAAAGGGAGAAGGAAAAAAGCGACGGGTGATCAAAGCTATTTTGGCTTCACATTCTTTTCTTTCCTTCCAACAAGCTTTTTTAAGAATCTCGACTGATGCAACGGAAACAGCAATTTCGTTTTGGGCTGCTACCCTTTTTTTTCTTCTCAATATAGAAAAAAAATGCCTTCAAAGTATAGGCCAAAAATTATTTTTAAAAAACACGTTGCGTGCTTCCTTAGATGAAAAAGAAAGTGAAGGTGCTTTAGCCTCCTGTGAATCCTCTTTTCTTTCATCTGTTTTTTTTTGACGACATAGACAATTCTGCCCCTGCCAACTTCATTTTCTTTCATAAAATATTCATCATTTTTTCTTCCGTCCTTCCTCTCTTTTTTTTTTATCAATGTTTGCGTGGTTTTGAACAAAAAGAAGAAGAAGATGAAAAGTCTAAGACAATAATTATAAGCATTTAATAATTCATTTTTTATTATCATTTTTGTTTTTCAGCAACGACAAAATTAAAGATCTATGTCGCTGTTTGCTCATTTCGCGGTGGTTTATATTGTCGCATGCTTACTCAACTTCAGCTTTGAGGTAAATTTTTCTCTTTCTTTTTCTCTCTGTTTCACTTCCGCATTAAAATTGTTTTTTTTTCTTCTGAAATTCTAAAAAAGCCTTTTTAACGCATAAATGTGTGAATAAAAATGCTGCAATCTCTCAAACGTGTCAAATACTATTTTTTATAGGAAACACTCTCATGTGGCACAAGTCAATTTACAGTAAACTTTGACGACCGCCCGCGTAGTGCTGAGGGTAGCCAAACAACTCATTATCATTTTCGTACATTGGATAGTATTCTTACTCGTTCAGATATTTGTGATTTTGTTACTAATTACAATGACACTGCTACTGCTACTGCATCATTACCAACTCCACTTCCACATAACGGCATCGAACAGGGCGCCGTTCCTCCGCCAGCATCACATTCATCAACTTCAACACATCATGTTGGAAGTGGTACTGCAACAGAAGAGAATGTTATTACACGATGTGAAGCATGTCAACGATGTCCTGAAAAGATGAAAACTTTTCATGATATTATGTCAAAATGGGCAGAAGAAAAGGAACTTCTTTCATTAATAATTATTGTTCATAAATCATTAGAGAGTATGGCAAATATGGTATCGAATAACAATGTAAAATTTGTATTTCTTGAAACTTCACCAAGTGAAAAATCACCTATTGAAGTTTGTGAATTAGCGGATCAAGAAAGTGGAGATGCATTACGAAGCTTTTCAAAAACTTCCGTGAGTGCAGTGATGTCATAATTGCCTTTTTTGCAATTTCAATTTTTTTAGGTTTTATTTGTCAGCATTTCATTTATTATTCTTATGGTAATTTCATTGGCCTGGCTTGTCTTTTATTACGTTCAACGGTTTCGTTATGCGCATGCAAAAGACAGAATGCAACGGAGACTTTTTAATGCCGCAAAAAAAGCTTTAACGAGAATTCCAACAAAACCTGTTAAAGCAGGTGACAAAGAATTAGATGCAGATTGCCCAGTTTGTATTGATCCATATCGAGCAGGTGATATTGTTCGAATGCTTCCGTGTCGGCATGTCTTTCATAAAACATGTGTTGATCCATGGTTATTGGAGCATCGAACATGTCCAATGTGCAAAAGTGATATTCTTAAAGCATTTGGATATCAAGTTAATATCAATAATAGTCGAAGAAGAGCACAATTCTCTGGACAAATTAATGATCATCATGGTGGAATTCATGTTGAAAGTGATCGATTAAGTAGTAATTCAACGGCATCTGAATCAAATGCTTACCCATATCCAGTTGTAAGCGAAATTCATGATCCATTTAGTTTTACTCCATCTACGTCACCTCAACTCATGCAGGTATAATAAAATTTAAAATAATTGTCTCGTATCAAAATTTAATTACATTTCTTTAAAGGTCATGAATGAGATGAATGCTCGCGCATTTTCAATTATTCCTCTTACTGTTCATAGTTCAGGCGGCGGAAATTCACAGGCATCTTCATCAAATAATGCATCCTCTTCTGGCGCAGCAATGTCAAATGAGCATTCAAATAGTAATGGAAGAATTTTACGTACAGCACCAAGTGGCTCATCAAGTCGTAAAATGCGTGGACATGTTGTAAATCTTGTGCATGTTCGATCCCGATCCCTAAGTCAATCACAAATTCCAACAAGTGCACAAACTAAAATTCGAGAAAAACCTCAAACAAGAACAGATCGAAGGCCATCAGCATTAATTCGTTCAAATAATATAAATAACAATCAACAAACGGGTACTGTAACGATTGAAGTTTTACCATTTGAACCCAAATCTTCAATATCAAAAGTTGAATCAGTTCGTGACAAAACTGAAACCTTGGTTCAAATTGATCCAACTCCAACATCTTTCATTCGGATGGCTGTTTCAGAAGAAGATATGGCAGCTACAGATCCGCATATTGTTCAACAAACAATAACCCGTGGACATTCTGTTAAAACAATTGGAGCTCGACAGCAACCAAATAAAAATTTCAGTCGTCGAGTATCTGGACAACCTTCAATTGGAGTTTTTCAAATGTTACCAAATGTTGATATCCGTTCAACACCTGCTGCAGTTGTAAGTGATTCAAATGCTCAAAATCCTCGAACTGTTCCACTTTCAAGTGCAATCAGCATTGAATCCCTTTAATAGTTTCTTTACATACATTTGTTTATAGCACACTTTTTTTGTTGTGCGCCTTTTTTTGTTACGGTCGTTTTTCTTGGATTTGCGTGTCAGCTATGATCTTTTTCTCCTCTTTCTATTTTTTTTGTCAAAAAATACCATTATAATAATTTTTAATGCAAAAACTAGTCACATTGTTGTCTTAAACCCGTTGTTTAAATTTGGTGAACATTTTCCTTACATAAGATCTCAAAAAAAGTATTCAAATTTCTTCTTATTTACAAATGATAGAGTTGTTAAATTTCTAAGTACTACGAATTATTATATAAATAAAAGTATAGATTTATTTCTATGTTTATTTAATAACATGTTGAATCTGAAAATACAGTATGCACTAATGTTAAAAACCATTTGAAGAATAACATAATATATATTTCTCAGCTTGTAAAAGTTTCAAAAAAAAACGTTGCTGAAAACAGTTGCAAAAATATTACTGTATTTGAATAATTGCTCTAAAGATTTTTTGCCTAAATGATACATTATCTCATAAAATCAAACACAGTTAACCTCATGATTTTATAATCTTAAAATTTCAATAACAAAATGTGTTGAAATGTAATATGCTAAAAAATAATTTCAAAAAAGCAACATACAGTATCTTTAGAAAGTGACATCATGCTGCCATTAACATCGTTTTAACGCTAATATCAATACAGTATATTTCTAATTATTAGTATTTCCAAAAAATACTATACAAAATTTCGGAAAAAATTAATAAGAAAATATATTTGCTTTCAATTTTAAAAGCACGCAAAGAAAAGTAGACAAAATCACATTTCTGTCAAACAAAAAAGTCTCGTGTTTGTTGCACACTATGTAAGAATAATAATATTTAATTGTTGAAATTCCAATTGTTATTAAAAGGTGGGCACATTTTAAGGAACAGACATGCTAATAAACAAGGAAAATAATAAAAGCTTTATTTTACAAATCTATTAAACATACATAATCACATGAGGAAATATGATACTATCGTCCTTTTAATTGCTTCTTGAATTCATCTTTAAATGTATTGGAAAAAATGCCGATTCGACGAGATATTTTTGAATCTTCTATTGCTGAGCGAGTTCGAAATAAACCAGAGACAAATAATCGAGCAGCTTGTCGCATCAAAGTTGAATCTGCCATCTAAAATTTGAATATTAAAAGAAAAATCGAGTTTTTATAATATATATCATGAACTTACTTGTTGAATCACTTTTTCATTAAAGAAAAATTTAACAAACCGATGAGGCATAATTAAGGAATATGTACAATAATAAAATTGTAATGACTAGTAAAAAATAAGTTGAGAAAGGACTTGAAATAATTAAGCTTGCGTAATAATAAAACTGGTGAACAGTGGTTTGAATTTTAAAAAAAACATTCGTGTCGAGAATTTTGAATCATACTTTTTTACTACAGTATGTCAAATTTAAAACTGTTGGAATCTTTTTGTTTTTTCTTTTGAATTTCAAAAATCAACTTAATAAAATCAGTGTTAAAGTCAAAACATAGTTTTTTGGAAAAAATAGTGCAAAACCAAAAAGCACTGTTGAAAAACAACACCAACCATGATACAGCCTAACAAAAAAGGTTAGCAAATATGATTCATTTGTTCAATTGAATGCTTTTTACTTTTTACCGCTGTTCACATTCATTGCTGTTTTTTGCCTTTTTTGTATGAATTACGCAGCCATTTTTTTCCATTCTTTGGTTACCTGCTGATTCTTTTTACTATTTTTGATTACCTTTTTAAGAAATATTCCATTAATTTTCTACCGTATATTTATATGTATGGCTCAAAAATGTATTGAATGTAAAATAGAAACAACCACAAATTGGTTACGGATTTGTCGCTCTTGTGAAAGTTATCAAAAGGTTTTGAATAGCTTATTCTTTTATTTATTTTTTTATCAGTTTATCAAAAGACATTTTTTTATAGGAGGTGATAATATGTTCAAATTGTGCACTTGATAAACATCGTACACATTTTCTTGAAAAAATTTATTTTCAAAACTCAACAAAAACATTCAAAACAAAGCAAAATTGGAAACAACAATTTCGAAATTTTTTATATTGCTCTACAGAAGGCTATCAAAGATTATTTTTTAAACAAAAACAACCTTTGTCGTCTCCAAAACCTAAGCCCATGCAGCAGACTTCATTGTTTAATCAACCGTGCCTTATAAAATCAAAAATGAAAATTCTTTCTCGAAGCTATGTTAATGTTAAAAATTCAAAGTTAAATGTGTCTTCTGGGATTATTTATACTTCAGTATATTGAATAAAAAAGAGATTTATTTTTTGTTTTTTTGGTTAAAGCTTTCATGCAAGAGAATAGATGAAATGGCATATTCTTGTTTTGTGTTTTACAGCTTTTTTTGTTCATTTGCGTGCCAAAATGGAATGTGTCGATAAGAAAAAGGGAAAAAGAAAGAGAGAAATCCATTAAGGCAAAGAACGAAATTTTAACAACTGCAAATCTTTCATTTCTCTTTTTTGCATTTATAAAGCTTTTATAAATATGCAAAACTTTAAGTAAAGTCATTTCCTTTTTCAAAAGAAAAAATCAGTGAAAATAGGCATGGAAGAGAAAAACTATAAGGCATTTTTGCAGTCATTTTAGAAAAAAACTTTTTCTCTGTTATTACCAAGGTAACAAACAATGCTTCAGTGAATCTAAAAATTGCACTATTTTTTGTGATACATGAAAAATGTCATTGAACATAAAATATAGAGTTCATTATAAAAACTGGATTTTTGCAAAGAAAGAAATATATTTTAACGCCATTGTTATTACCGTAACCCATCCAAAAATTGAAAAGATATTTTAAGGTCAAATGCTTGAAAACTTTATTCCCGAATGCAAAATTAGAAGCTTTTATCAGTTTGCTGCAGTTTACTTTTTCGTATCACTTTCACATTTTTTTTCTCTCACTCACACTAAAATAAAATTTGGAAATTTTAATGGTATTGATTGGTTAGTTTTCAACTGTGTCGCGTGCAACATTGACAAGCAGCAACAGCAACAAAGAAAGTTAGAAGACCTTTCGCTCAGCTGTTGTCGTCTTTCTTCTTTTTTCCATATTTTTGCTGTCGTTTTCCTCATACTACTTCTTCTTCTCTTACTCAGAAGCGGCATCTTCATCTTCTTTTTTCTTTTCTTTCTTTCAGTTTTCTTTCGTTTTATTGATGTTGTTATTGTACAATTGAATATTGGTTACGGCAGAACATTTAAAAAAGTTTTCTTCTTTCTCTCTTTCGCTTTCTGCTCTTTATTTTGTGTCATGTGCGTAAAATTTACTGCACTACTACACTACTACTATATTCTCCCCATCTTTTTTCTCTCATTTTCCTCCTATGTTTGTCCTGTCGCCCCCGGAATAAGGCAACATTTATAATCGAAGCGAAGCCCCGAAACCGACACACTGACAAACACAATTTTGCGTATTCTTCTTCTTTTGAAAATTATTTCCTCGAGCTTTTTGGGTGGAAACACACTTTGATGATAGAAAATCAATGTGTAAAAAAATAATAGAAAAGTATTGAAGAAGAACAACACAAAATAAGGCAAAAAAGGCCATGACGGCCATACCAAGGGGTTGCAGCAGCACCACCATAACCACAACAACATTAGCGCATTGCTTCATAGTATCGTAGCAACAAAAAATAAATAAAAAATAAAAATGAATTTTTCACAAGAAAAAGAAGAAGGAACTTGATAGCAATTTCGTAGACATAACAAATTGACAGAAAGTATGATTTTAAAAAGCTTTTAAACTCACAACATTCATTCAAACCACAAAGTGTAAAAAAAGCCGATTTTAAAGTGTTTGCAGCAAAGATATGAATCTTTGTTATTAAAACCTTTGAATGCAAAAAAAAACTTGAGCAAGCTGTTTAAAATTTCAAGCAAAGCAAAACAAGCATATTTGCAAAGCAAGCAGGAACAAAATTGTTGTAAATTATTATCGTAAAAATTGAACACTGTATTACGGAAAATTTCATTTCATGCATAAAATCTTTTTTTTTTCAAAAACATATTGATAACTGATATTCTACTTTTCTATATGTACTGATATTTATTGTTCGTGTTCAATAAAATTTTAAAAAATGTTGAATGCTTATTAATAATTTTTTTTCCATTATGGTTGTAAAATTTTTTACATATATATCTCCTTACACATTTGACTCAAATAAACACGTGGCTATTTTGAAAAAAAATATAAGAGAAAAAATGGAAAACAGAGGAGCGCGAAGCAACATCATCATCATCACTACTACTGCACGAAAAAGAAAGAGGCAGCAGCAGTAACAGCGAAAAACGCGCTCACAACCATTTTCTATTTCCCCCCATAATAGAATGCAAAAAATAGCCCGCCTTTCTGTCAATACATCGTTGTTCGAGCACTTTGCGGAAATAGCTCCGCCTTCAGTGTCGTAAACATAGAATGCCGAATGAATAGTGTAATGAAAGATGCACATTCATCGCCGCGTCCATATAAATAGGACGAAGACGAGTCAGCCCGTTTCAGTTCCCGACCAGCGGTCCGGTCATTCAGGAACAGCAGTTTAGGAAGGCTTTTGGCGTTAAACTTAACAGAGCGCATAACGATAATCCATAGAATGTATGGCATTTAAAAGTGCCAAAAAATAAATTTTGTAAAAATACTGTATTTGGTAATACGGTAGGTGTATTCTGCACAAGAGTACATAGAAGAAAAGAAAGTACTGTGCTTTGAACACCTTTCATCTTAAAGCTGTTTAAGCCATCAGGTATACGGCACGAAACGGAGAAGCTGTGTAAAGTATCAGGTTTTTTAGAAGCTGTTATTGTAATTTAAAAAAGGATAATCGTAATTGTCTCTGAAAAGTTTAAATCCAAAAGCTGTTTATTCGCTATTTTGTCTAATACTGTAATTGTATAAAAATCCAAAAATGATAGAAGATAAAATTATTCAGGAAACAGCTCCGTTATTCGAAGCAATACCTCAATCATCCGATACCATTCAACACCCAAAAAACCACAGTGAACTGTCGAGTATATCGCAGTCACTGAGGGACACCAAATCAGATAATTTTGAATATTACTATGGGATTACCGATCAACAAGCAATGCAATCAACTTCAAACACGGATTCCAAAGCTTGCAAGAAACGCGATTCAACCTGCAGCATTCGTCACGGCTTCATAGCTAAAAAACATTTGCATAAAAAACAATGGTAAGTTCTTTTTTATATATTTGATCAATAAGGAGACTATTATGATCATATGATTTTACGAATGACCGTTTGATGACCTATGGTCACTCATAGACTAGATAATAAAAATCAGTGATTGTCAATAATAATCTAAAGAATTACCTTTTGCGCGTACATTTGCACTCACTTTTCGAATACCCCTTTTTAGTAGGCGTGGCTCTCTTGAAAAGAAGAAAAGGCGAAAGACAGACAGACAAAGAGAAAAAAAGGGGGCACTCTCGTGCGCCTCTTCAACCAACAGCCTAAAAAATTTCGCAATAATAAAGCAGGCGCTATAAAAAAAGAGAACTAAAACTGCAGTCAGTCATTTTCATTTTAATTTTTTCGTTGTCACAACCAGTACGTTTTTTTCTTTCTTTCTTGCTTAATTTCTTTCGAAATCATGCATTTTTCGGTAAAAACTTTTGAATCGGATAATAAACTTTTTGCTAAAAAGAAAATTTCTCACAAAAAGTATTATAGAGTTATTCCAAAATGGCAACGTATTCGAAGCGCTAAAAAGTTTTTTGGCAATTCTATTACAACCTATGACTGTTTTAGTAATGGAACACCATCTCGCGCAACATCTCAACGGATTCTCTGTCCAGATGCTCCAAGAAATACTACCTCATTTTTGATTGATGATATGGAAGAAAGACAATCAAGAGATGTAAGCCCTCCAACACCTTCAGTAAGTCCCACATCACGGGCTCGATGCTGTTCAGCTTCTGCTACTTCTGATCCCTCAACAAGTGAATGTCCTGTTGCAAAAATTCTACCTCATGAAGAAGATAACTCTGATGACTATTATGATATGGTTGATACTCTTAGCTGGGAAAGATTACATGGTTTATCTCGTGATGAAATTAATCGCCAACTTATCCATGTTGAAGAACACAACAGAGATCTCATCTTTCATTTTACCAAATTGCGTGAAGAAAATGACAACCTTCGACAACTCCTCAAAGCTAATGGCATTGATCCTCCTCAAACGGCAACAGCAGCATCTAGTTAAGAAGAATTTTATCAACCTTGCCAATTTGCATCTGCCAAAAATTGAATGATCTGAATTTTTCACTTGATTTCATATATCTAATTTTTAAATTGTTTTTTTTCTTTAGTTTCTTAATTGTTAGATTTTTATTGTTTGTGTTTTTATTGTACTACAATTTTATCATAAAAAAAGATTTCTATTTTACATAAGTGTGTATTATTATAGATTTTTAAACACGGGGAGATAACAAAATATGTAGTATTGTTCGATAAGTTTTGGTTCATGATTATAAATCATCAAAGACAAAAAACAACTTCCGTAATTCATTCGACGAGAATTGACAATTTGTATCTTTGAAAATGGGGTTTTATATTAAATTCATTTAAAAAAAACCTATAATTAATTTCTCTTTCTGACAAATCTTTTTAGAGAGGGTTTGTGTTAGGGTTGTATATTTCCCTTTCCGGTAAATATAACAGTAATATTTTAAGTTTTTACATGACCATGCAAAAAAATGTGTCAGATATGCAACAAAAATTTTTTGTGATTTCACATAATAATGGTCAAAAATGATTAAATATTTCACCATGTTTTTCTAGGTTGCAAAGGTATTTTTGATAAAATATTACTGTAGTTTCATATATTGTAACAGTCAGAAACTTCCCGCTTTTTTCGGGAAATGAACAACCCTAGTTTCAGTTAAATAATAGAATGTCTTTAACAGTTGCAATAATACGTTATACATTTATTCCTTTATTGTATAGCTTTCACAATAAAAATAAAAACCTTAAACTACTTTACTTATACAAATGCCTAAAGACGCCACCAACTCATTCCATATCGAACTTGAGCATAATTAGGCCAAGATTCAGTTTGTCCAACGCCAGCAGCAGCAATATCACGATCATAAACATGACGAGAGACAGCTTCGCGAACACTTGAACCATCAAGTTTATGAATAGCGCGTTCAAGTTCTTCTAATTGTGTTGCTTTGCCGGTATTCAAAACATCACGACCAAGACGATCGGCAAATCTTGTTGAATCATCAGCAATTGATAAAAGTTCTGCCTTAAGCTTGTTTTTGGCACGATCAACTTCATGATCGGTAACAGAAGTTGCAAGATATTTCCATTCATGTTGAACGCCGCGAACAATTTCAAGAACATTTTCCATATTGTCACCATCAGCAGCAAATTGGAAACCAAATAGACCTGTGTTATTATAATTGATAGAGAACGATTGATAGCTTTTAAGAGCAGGAAGAATACTAAGTTTTTGAATAATTTTTAATGGAGCATTGGTTGAAACGCTTTGAGTATTTTCCCATCCACTAACAAGGGTTGAAGCAAGTTGAAGAGCAAGAGCATCAGGATTTGAATTTGCAACACCTTCAACAGCGAATGCACCATAAACCAATGGATAAGAATCATCACGATAACGAAATTCAGAACCAGTAAAACGGACATTTTCATTTTGAGCAATTTTACGTTCATAATTGTTGCTAATATCACCAAAATATTTATCACCAAGACTTGAAAGTTGATTATGGCTTACACCACCGACACCAGCAAGAACCATGCGGACTGGCTTGTAATGATCTTCTACATAGTTAAGTAAATCTTGGCGTGTAATATTTCTAAAAAATTTTGAGGTAAAGTGATTGAAAAAACATAAAATACATACTCCAGTGCTCGAATGTTACCAAGAGGTGAAAGGCTGAATGGAGTACCTTGGAATGCTGTTGCATGCAAATTATCAAGGACCACATCATTAACATTGCCTTCAGCTTCTTGAAGTCTACGAATAAGAACTTGACGTTCAGCATCAATTGCAGCTTCATCAAACTTGCTGTTACGGACAGCATTTGCAAGAATATCGACAACTGTAAAAGAATTTTTTAGTATTCATATAACCGTATAAGAAGCGCCCAAACCTTTTTCAACTTCACCATTAGGAACTTGAACGAAGTAAGCTGTATGCTCGCGGGAAGTGTATGAATTAAGACGAGCACCAAGTTTAGCTAAATCGAGTTCAAGTTGAGAACGGTTACGAGAAGATGAGCCCTGTAATAGTTTTGTTTATTAAAAACAAAAGATGTTAATATAGCATACATGGTAAAGGAGATGTTCGGTAAAAGAAGAGATACCATTATTTTCCCCATTTTCGTAACGTGAACCTGCATCAATCCAAACACCAATCTATAAAGTAAAAAAAATTAATTGTAGTTGAATTTCAGCAGTCATGATAAAACTTACAGTTGTTAATGGACGATTATTTTCAACGCTTGCAACGCGGAATCCATTTTTTAATTCAGTTAATGAAGCTTTGTTGGAAGATGCAAGAACATCTTGAGCAGTTGCAGCAATAGCACTCTTTAAACATAAATGTATAAGATATTATCAAACACAAAAAACAACAACTTACAGCATGACGAATTTGGCCCAAAGGTTTTAAACCAGATGCAAATCGAAGAGCCATGGTTTCTCCCTGTAATAAAAGAATTATCTTAATTTTAGAAAAAATTTATTAAAGAATAAAGAAGCTTCCGAGTGATGATCTCTACTGCTTAATGTAAAACTCCGATGGAAAATGCAATTCACTTGTCAACAATGAATTCGCTTTGAGACTCAAATGTTTTTTCAATCAAAAAAATTGTGATAAAAATTTGACAGTAAAAAAGCAATGTTTTTCTTTTTCATTTTTTTGTTGTGTTTAACAATGTTTTACAGTTAGCATTTTATTACACCACTTCATAATTATAGCATACAAATTAATTTATGGCGATGCACTTTTTTGGCAAAATACATTGATTTTTTATACTAAATTAATACCGACAGAAAAGGACACAAAAAGCAGAGATCTAAGAATTGGAGACAAAGCTCATAAAAACTTGAAAGCATAGAAAAATTTATAATTTAGGCAAAGTTATGGTTGATAGGCATAATCCGCTTTGTTATGAAGCACTAATCTGTTGTCCACAAAATAAAAGCTATCTGAACGTGTTTCAAAAGGTGCATCGATCATTTCTTGAACTAAAAGAGGTATTTTAAGTTTGTAAAATAATAATTGTTAAGCGTGCTTACTAAGATCTTCTGGTAATTCAGGGATATTGTAAATGTGTTCACAAGTATTATGGGAATTTGGAATACAGAATCCAAAATCAAAGTCAAAACTTTTGAGTAAACGATCTTTAAAAAAATGCCGTTCAATCATTCGAAACTTGTTAATTGGTTGATCTCCAACAGTAAATTCAACGGATGCTCCAATATTTTTAAGTTTAAGGAAATATGATTTAAAAATATATCGAACATATCTTGGATTTTTTCTTTTTCCTTCTGAATGTTCTTCGTCTTCAACATCTTCTTCTCCATCTTCTTCTGATTCTTCATTTTCTAAATTATTATTTACGATATAAAGCTTTTATGGGCGAGATAATTATCGAACCTGGCTTGCCCAATTCCAGTAATACGGTACCAGAATCCATATCTCGAATTTTATATTTAACAAATTCTATGTCATATGCATTACCATTATATAAATAATCTATAAATTTAATTTTACAACTTTAAAAATACTCTATAAAATTTTATAACCTTTTGTATAAGTTGTTAAGCGTAATACATCTTCAGGTGTAATAAATTCTTTCTTTTTTAATTCTTCTTCGGTAACAGGTGGAAGCTTTTTAGCATTTTTTTGTTTTGACTGCGGTGGCTTGGTTGTTGTTGGCTCCATTCTTAAAAAAATATAACCCTTATTTATATATCGTAAATAACAGTCTTCAAATTATGAAAAAAAATTAAATTGTATTGTCACGAAATAATAATAAAAAATATGGTGAATGGCACAATCCGATGGTGACATCAAATGTTGCCATAACGACGACTTTCTAAAGATAGTTTTTTTATTCTGGAAGTCTTCATTTTAATGGCAAAAAAAGACCACAAAATAATATTATTCTTTAACTTTTTTGCAACTAACAAAATTAAAAATTTGTTAAATAAAAAAGTTATTGAATATTAATAAAAAAGAAGGGGGGTTTTAAAATTAATCAAACAAATGTCGTTCAATAAAAGAAAGAAGGCTTTTTCTTTCAAATTCTTTACATTTTATTTATTTTTTTTAAAGTAACACAAAAGCGTTTAAAATTGCAAAAAAAAGCCTTTGCTTAAGATTTTTAAAAGACTTAAAAGGATGCAATGTTTTTGGTTTATATTTTAGTTAAATCCATATGTCCAAGATGTCACCACCATCATCTTTTCAATGGCGCAACGCCAACTTTCATTATTATTTCGTTTGGTAAGAAAGGATCCATTTATGGCAGTTTTGTATTCATTTTTTTAAATTAAAAAGTCGCTTTGTTTAAATTGAAAATTTGTTTTTTGTTAAACGTCATAATTAAAAAATGCAAAATTGTAAAAAAATGCAATAAAATATACGGTAATAACGTATAAGCTAAAAAATCTTCAAAGTACAATTTTCTTAATTAACAAGTATGAGTTTTATTAATGAGATCAAAAAACAATTTTACAATTTATAAAACAACGATCTTTAACAAAAACAGTAATAAATTAAAGAATAACGTATGAATTGATCATATCTTTGTTAACATCTTGTTCACATTCTGAATCAGTATTTGAAACAGAGCTTCCACTTAGCTCATCTTCAAATGGATCTGGTGCAACATTCATTGATGGCTTCATGGTTATTGGTAAACGTGTATCGGTTATCCGTAAATTACTATCTGGTATTTGTTCCCATATTTGTTCAATTGGAATAATCATAACTTTGAATTTAAGGCACCCAATTTGCATTACAGTATCATTTTGAATATTTATCCGCATTATTCTGTTACCAATAAATTTTGCATTACGGTAATCCTTCACACAAGGGCATATATTTTCGAGTGGTGGAGTGGTTGTGACACCACCATAAAGGTAATTGTCTACTACAGTATATCCAAGTGGTTTGATGTAAACACCACACTATAAAGAGCATGTTCAAATTGGATATATCAAATAAAGAAAAAGCTTACATTAGATTTATCAAAAACAATGCTGCAATGCTTTTTCCGAATTAAATTGCAATCCGGTGCAAGAATGCTAAGATTAATTGTGTCTTCCATTGTATTCCCAATATTGCAGGTTGGATAATATATTGGAATAGTTGCAAATGAATGATAAGGTCGAATAATAAATAATGACCCAATTATTGGCAATGATGGAATAACAAATCCTAAAAGCCATCATTAATTAAATATTTTTTTAATGTTAAAAATATTTGTATTACGTTTGTCTAAAACATATTCTCCAGCATTGACGTCATCAATGTTCTTTTTCAGCTCCATTTCATTAGCTTCAATGATTCCAAAATTAGGCTTCCAAAATTTATAACATCTTTTTTGGAGTTCTTCATATGCAGAAACTGCAGACATAACATTGTTGTAATTTATAAGTCGTTCTTCACCAATCATTGGACATTTAAAGCTTGTAGCAATCAATTTTTGTTGTTCTTGATAACTTGAAAAATATGCCAAAACTTGATCATCATGTGTCATCCTTGAAATGATGAAAAATGAGCCATCTGGTTGTGGTGACATTAAATAAAGAAAATGTCCAATTTTTCGACATTCTAATTTCATAAGTTTTGTAAAATCAAATGACAATTGTTCTGATTTTTCCCGCGGGGGTCGTAACTTTTCTACAACTGGCTTTGGAGATGGTTTTACTTTCTTTTCTTGAATGCTTTGTACAGGACCAATCAAAGGCGGTGGTAAAGAAAGACTTCGAAAGAATTTTGAGCGAGTACTTGATTTTGTTGTTTTCGCATGAATCTTTATAATTTTACCCGTAGACTTTGATCGCTTTTTAATAACAGATACTAATCTCGGCTCAGATGTTGCAGAAATTCTATCCTTTGCACATCTCCGTTTCTTCTTTTTCATCTTTTTCTCGGCTTTCCTTTTCAGCGTATTCCCTTTCTTTGATTTACGTTTATACGTCTTCATTGAGTTTTCATTTTCAGCCGTTTCTTGCTTTTCATTAATATTTTCAGGAACAAGTATGGGCATATCAAAATCAATTTCATTTATTGCTGATTCTGTTTCTGGAGTTTTTGAATTTTTCATAGTAGCTTGTTTTTCAAGTTGATCCGTTGGTGGTTCTGATTCTACGATTGTAACATCATTAAGAATTTCAGAATTTTTGGGCTCAGTTATTCTTCTTAAAGATTCTTTTCGACTTCTGCCTCGTTTACGTCGTCCACCTCGTCTTACTGCAGGTGTTACGGTAGCAGGAATATTTTCACCACGTTTTGCAGCTTCTGCAATAATTTTTTCTTCTTCTTCTTTTCTTGCTTTTGCAGCTTCTTGTTTAGCTTTTCGAAGGGCTCGACGATATGCTGGTGTTTCGATTATTACAACTTCGCTATCACTTTCACTATTTTCATTTTCTTGCTTTGATTTTTCCATCTTTTCAACACTTTGTTTCTTCGGCTTTTCAATTACTGAAATATCAGGAGGTAATTTTTCTTTTGGAACTTTTTTCATTTGCTTTCTTTTAATATTATCCAGTTTTTTCATCAAATCTTCAGCATTTTCTTTTTTGGGTTCTGGTTTTTCTTCTTCTTTTGTCGGAATTTCAGCAATCTTTTCTTTTACTTCTTTTGGTTTCATTTTCTCACTTTTCTTTGTTTTCATCTTTTTGACTTTTCTTTTTTCAATTTTATCAGTCATTGTTCCAGTTGAATAAAAATCACAACCTGCATCAGAATCATATTCGGATTCAATACCAGATGAATTCTGAATAACTATTCCATTTTGAGGTTGAAGTGCAGTTTCCTCCGGTTTCGGTTTATCCTCCAATGATAAAACTCTTGTAAAGGTTTCAGGTGCTGTTAATGCTGCAGCAGAAAAGCCTTCTTCGTCAAAATCAAGATTAAACGATGGCGATAGTTTTTTAAACAATCCAATTATTTGGTCGCCATCAGTATAATATTCAACAAAGTATCTTGTTTTTCTGGATATTTTAATCGGAAAACAAAATTGTCCATTGAAAAGATCAGCAACTTTTAGCAATTCCATTGTTGGAACTTCTCCCACTTCCATTGCTTCTTCAAGGAATTGTTCCTGTTTTATTTCTTGATTTTCAGCAATAATAGATTGTTCAAAATGATTTTTTATTGGTGGAGTAACTGCTTTTTCAGAAGGCATTGAAGTAGAAGGTTCTGCCATTTCAATATCCATAACTTCACCGAGATTTTTAGGCTTTAATAAAAATGAATAATTTTGCATAATTTCTCTTGCGGCTTCTTCCGCCAAACTTGTTTGGGTTTCACTATAAAAATAAAAATATTAATAATCAAGTTTTTATGCAAATATATTTCTTACTCTTCTGGATAATACAAATCTTCGACAGGTATATGTGTCATATTTTTGGAATCTCTTTCAATACCATCTGATCCAAAATAAGAACCTTTTGCATTCATTAATTCAGGTGGATAACATCCATTTTTTTCTACATATCTTTTTGGATTCAAATATTCGTAAAATGGTTTTGAAGATACTGTAGCTTGATCATTATAATTTTCTGCGGATTCAATGGTTGTTGATTCAACAGGTATTAACTCCAAAAATTTTGTTTCTGTTATTTCATCATCTGAGCTGTCAGATAATGACAAAGGTGTTGCTTCTCTTTCATTGAATACAGGTTTATGTCTAAAATTTTATTTTTTAATTGTGACCTTTTTTGAATTTTAACTAACTGTTTAACAAATTTCCAATCAATTATTGTTGGAACATCACCCCCGGATGTGCTATCTTCAGCTTTTTTAAATGGCTCCTTTTTAATTTTTTTAATAAAATCTTTCCAAGTTTTTTGTGGATTAATTTTAGCCCGGCATTTATTCCAATAATGCATCCGTTTTGAAATTCCAGTTGTATTTAATACAAATCGGTCCTAAAAAATAATATGCGAATGAATTTTATTGGTTTCCTTGTCTTGTCTTACAATTCCAATTTCTCCATGAAGAGGACACATCCAAAATTCATTAAACACTTCTGTCATTGGTGATTCTAAGCAATGAAGATGAAATTTTGCTGGACAATAATCACATTCAATTGCAGGAGAATTTTGTGATGGTCGTCTATAAATTGATTGTGTTATAAATATTTTAAATATGTCTAAATTACTGTTTGCATGAATAACAAACTGCATCTTTTGCACAAGCTAATTTACGTGGAATATGTTCCATGTATGGCATATCCACCAAATGATCCAGTACATCCTTTGGCATTATAAAGCTTTTAGGATTTGCTAATCCAGCAAGAACATCAAAAGCTTTGGAAAGTGTCATTTCTTCTTCAGGAATTTTTTTTAAAGTTTCTTCAACTGTACTAATGTACCTTTCTTCTTCCTATAAATACAAAATTAACAAGTTTTAATGTCTCTGTATTTTTAATCTTACATCAAAAGGCAGAATTTTTGCAACTCTCTTTGGTTTTTTAAGAATATTCTGTTCATATTTACATCTTTTACAATACCACGGCTCATATGGACGCTTTTTGGATGGCATTGCAGATTCAATACATGAAACATGAAATGATGCAGGACACCTTGCACAGGATAACAATTCTTCTCCCATTTCCTAAAGATTTAAAAAAACCTTAATCGTCGGATCTCCTAATAATGTATCACTTACATCACAAACAACGCATTCATTTACATTACGACATCGAGGCTTTGCTTTTACATATTCAGCCCGGACAACTTTATAATTATCTTTTTTAAAGGTGGGGTCCTTCATCTCTTTAATCTCCTAAATATTTTTTATTTTATGTATTGTTTTAAAAACATTCGACAATTTACTTACATCTTCAATACCAAATTCATCATAATATCGAACTTTATATTTCTTTTTTAAATGCTCTCCATAAATAATATATTGATGATCTTCATCAGAATCATCACTAAACTCATCATCAGTAATTTCTTCATCTTCATTATCATTAACTTTTTTCCTTCTTGGCTTCTTTTTAGTTTTCTTTTGTTCATCGCTGGATCCAATAAGTGAATCATTAGAAATTCGTCTTTCTAATAACTTCTTTTTATCTGAATTTTTTGGAGAAGAATGTGATTCTTTCCTTTTTGACCGAGTTTTTGGACCATGTTCAGCCAATTCAGCTTTGGCTTTCGCTCTGGATACTGGGGCCATTTTTAACAAATAAAAACTAACAAATAAATAAAATTATTATTTTACATTCAATAATTAAAATTACGATATGATTTATTCTTGAGTCTGGTTTTTTTAGCGTTTTTCCATTTTTCAACAGAAGAAGAGTGTTCACTTTATGCCAAAACCAAAGCGAAAAATTTTATTCAAATGTGTTGTGCAGAAATTTCAGTCTTGTCGCTCACCAAAAAAGCTGGAACCTTTTTATGTTGAAAATTTTTTTAAATGTTTCTTTTCCGTTAAAAATTGTAAGTAATAACAATAATTAATACCTTTATTTACAATTCTGACAAAGAAAAAACTACAAAAGTTTCTTTTTTTTAAATCATATCTATAGAAAACCCCCTACATTTTATTATGAAAAAAAAAACTAATTCAAAAATTATTTATGGAAACTTAAAAAATCGAGGGAATGTTTTTAAGAAATATTGAAGCAACAAGTGTCAAATTTTTAAACCAATACACCTGAGTAGGGATCAGAGTCCGATAAGTTCAAAAATTAAATGATAACATGCCACTGTACAAAATTGTTGCAAAGTTAATTTAACTAAATTGTAATAAAAAGATCCATAAATGTGATTGCGAAGCATGCTTTCACACAGTATGCAACCGCTTAACTTTACAACAAAAGATAGATAATGTGTTTTTGTTCGCCTGCCAAAAAATGTGTACCATTCATCCATCAAAAAAAACTATTTTGTTTTAAAGAAAGCGATAAGCGTTTCCCGTTCGGTTTTTGGTTCCTTTTTTTGAAGCCGCTAATAAGTGGTTGATAAAAGAAAACTATTTTCGTTAAACAGATTGGCAGATAATTTTTTAACAATTTAAGTTAAATTATTTAACATAACACGTGTAACATTTCACAGGTTATGTTAATATCTCTTGCACTGTTAGGTTTATGTGGTTTATTATTGTGAGACATTTATTTCTTTCTCAAAAATTTCGTTTAATGTGACCATCATCGTCTTGTTCGTTGTCGGTGTGAATTTTATTTCTCGTTTCAGCGTTCTTGCTACTGGCTATTGGAAGAGTGTCTTTATCTTTTTTAAAGTAAAAAATTTCCCATATTGATTTATAAATTAAATAATCAAAAAAAATTCAAAATAGATAAAATTCGAAAACAAAAGTTACAACAGTACCAGTGATGTGCGAAATTTTGCATGTTTGTTTAAACTTTTGTCAAAACTCTCGTTTCGTAAAAGTAAAATTTTTGAAAATATTTTTGTTTTGTCATCTTACATTGCAATTTTTTTAATTGACAATATTTTTTACTTTCGGGCCCTCTTTCGCAGCCACAAAATTGAACTTTGAAACTTTTGCGAAAGTTTTTCACTTTCGACCAGTGTTATCGTGCTCCCACTCCGCTCCCGTCCATTTGGAGCCATCAGATATTTTTATTTTTTAAACTTTCTTTAGAAATCCATACCTTAATATCTTAAAAAGGCTATGAAAAAGTTTCATTTCGTTTGCACAAGTAGAAAAAAAATGCCATCAAAAAAGCATCATCCGATTCCACTTTTTGGGAGCGCTCCTGGTAGCGCTACCGAACGGCCGAATTTTCGATGCCATTTCGCCGCCGCTTAACAAATCGATCTAATAATTTTAATGAAGGTACCTGCAGGGGTATCGTGCAGGTATGTTCATTAAAATTATTAGATTACTGTTTTTTTCAAAAAAACGTAAAATTTTAAAAAATGACTGTTTAATAAAAAAAAGAAAAAAATGCGTTTTGGGAGCGCGATAACACTGCTTTCGACATCCCTGAAATTTATATAGCCATGTGCACGACTTTTTAGATTTTGCGTAAAAAATATGATTTTGGTATCAAAAGATGCAGAATTTTATGATTAATAATAAATAAAAGAAAAAATATTTAAAAAAATTAATTATTAAAAAGATACGCGCAAAAGAAAATCATCAAAAAACTAAAAAAATTCGGACAAAAAAAATTTTTTAGAGTCAAAGAAAGAGAGAAAAAAAGAAGGCAGCAGGAAGAAAAAAGCGCGCGCATCAAAAAAATTTGAAATTTTATAGAGGAAATTTTAGTTTTTGCCAAAACTTTTTATGTTCGCTTGATTTCGCTCGATCCATATTTTTACTACAGATGCAGAATTTAATTCTGCGTCGATTGATCCTACCCTCATGCCAGAAGTCGGAAGAAGGAATCTGTGTATAACTGTAAAAACAAAAAAATTTGTTAATTTCAGAGTGTTTTTCAAGGAAACGTTATTCCAAAAGTTGTATTTTCTGATTCTCCGTAAAAAAGTAGATCTGGAAGGAAAAATAAGTAAAAAAAATATAAATGAATATTAAAAAGATTCATTGCATCAAAGTTCTGAATCCTTTTGTCCGAAAAAAATGTGTAGAAAAAGTCTCTTGGCATTGTGTTCGTGCACATGGCTAAATTTATACGAAAAAAACCGAACGTCTCATTCAGATTTCATTTTTTTAGTTTTCGGTTAGTTAATTTTTGATACAAAAAATATCGTCATTTTCAAAATCGTATAAGCTGAAGACCGTTTTTTTCTTTTTATTACTTAAATTTCCCCGGTGTTTTTTGTCGTAGATTTATCTCTGCTCCAATATCCTTTTTTTCCGCATTACACTAAAATATCAATCAATATTTGCACTTAAAAAAATAAATTTTCGCGCTCTTTCGAAATTTTTCGATTTTAAATTTTTTTTGCAACTTTTTGTAAAAGCTTTTTTAAATGTGTTTCTTTTGTTAATTTAACTCGTGTTTATTAAATAAAAATTTTTTAGGACTAATTTACTAATTCAATAACATCATGGGTCGTCGTCGCGGCGGAAATGCTTCTCGTAATGGATCTTCTAATTATTCTCCATTCAATTATGATCGTAGAATTCACGGAAAACGTAATCCTCCTTACAATGCTAACCATTATCAAACTGTTAAGAAAGTTCAACCTCCATCTGAATGGTTTGCTCCATCTTTTTTTCTTCGATTGAAACATTCTCATGATTTTGAAGTTCCTGTTTTCCCTACAATAACAATTGAAGATGTTTGCAAAAACTTAATTATTCGAGATGAAGCTATTCTTATTTTAACTTTATCACGTAAGAAAATAAGTATTTACCTAATTTTATTACACTCGTAATACACGTTTTAGAATTGAATGGAATTGCAGCAACTGATCCTCAATTGTTCAAAGATAAATTTGATGATGGTATCATGTCATTGATTGGTGAACTCTTTTCATGGGAAGAGGTAAGCGTTTATTTAATTTAAAACAATACGGTTTATATCTTTTACGTTTAGGATGTCAGTGAGGATTATATCTTTATTCTTAACAAAGTATTTCAAACAATTTACGAATTACCTGTCATGACTGTTTTGGGATTATTTGATAAATTATGTGGATATGTCCTTAAAGGATTAAAAAATAAGCAATATAAAATGAAAATCCTTTCACTTCATATTTTGCGAACTCATATCTTTCCTCGATGCCCTGCAACCATGAACAAGGAATTATTTTATCAATATTTGGATTTTCTTTCTGAAAATTGTGACATTAAAATGGTTAACATTGATGTTTTGAGAGCTGGATTGATTACTTTGCCATGTTTTTTGAATGTAAGTTTTTTTCTCATTGCAGTTATTTGATATTTATATTTCATCAATTGATTAATTTATAGATTTATCTTCGGGATAATGATCCCAATTATGATGAATATATTGAAATCAAAATTCATGATGGGCAATTGAGCATTGACCGTGATCCCGAAATTGATAATGATTACACATTTGGTGGTACTGTATTTTATGATATTCATCAATGGTATCCTACTAACACTAAAAATGGTATTGCTGTATTGGGATTATGCAGTTTTAAATTCCTTGCTAAAATTTTTGAAATTGATAATTTTCCACTAGAAAACCATTATAATTACATTGCTGATATTCTTGCACTTTTTAATCAAATCGTTAAAAGATATGTTACTGATCATTGTCTTCCTTCTGCACGTTATGGAAAAGCTTTCGTATCTTTGATGAATAAATTGGGCTTTATGGTAACTGCTGCTCATAATAAGATGCTTTCCGGTTTTCTTATGGAACTTATGAATATTTAACTCTATTATGTTTTATTATTTAACATTTGTTTGTTATTGTTGTTGTTTCCGGTTATCATCTAAAGTGATATTTGTTTATATACTTTTGTGTAACTTGAAGTAAAAAAAATAATTGATTTTAATATATATGATAGTTTTTGACAAAATTAATTACCTCAAACTAGGAAACTTAGCTTAAATTATTGTGCAAATTGTGGTAGAACTTGCTTTTTAATTTGCTTAAAGTATAACTAAATTCTTTAAGTTAAAACTGTTCGATTTAATTTAAATATTATGTACAACGCCAATTTTTTCCCAAGAAAAGAATTTTAATATTGCGTCATTCCACTGGAATGATTCTAGTTTACTGAAGTGTTCGAACAGAACGTTTTTTTTGTGTTTTTCTGCAAACATTTTCAAAAACAAACTTTTTTAAAAACATTGAATAATTCAAATTGAATTTGTAATTTTTTTCTTTTTGTTTGCAACAGATTTATACTTGAACGAACAAAAAGTTTTAGATGGCAACAAGAGATGAGAGGGTGCCTCTGAAAAAACAATCCATTCTTCAAAATTTTAGTGAAAAGAATCAATATTCCAGTGTAAACTTTAATCAAAGTCACAAATGTTTCAATGTATCATTTGTTCATTCTAATAACAAATCAATCAGTAATAATAGCAAAGACTTTGGTAAACACTAATGCGGCAGTTCTTTAACAATATAAACTAATAGTTTCCATGAAAATATAGTTCAAATTGTAAAAAATACTGTACTGTAGATGGGAATTTTCGGATGGTGACCTTTTAAAATTGTACGTTACCCTCAAAAGTTAACGAAGGACTGGAGCAAAATTAAAAATAGATTCACAAATTCTTCATGATGAAAAACGTCTATGGAATAAATCATCATCAAATAATTTACAATCAAAAGCGCTTAAATCCTTTATTGCAATGGAGGAAGCTGAAGAGAATGTTAAAACAAAGAGGTGGAAAAATGATTCTTCCATCGTCACTATAACCAGAAGCAGCACTTTATCCTTTCATATTGCAGCATATGAGAATTTAATTGAAGGTGGAGATACTGTAACATCGGATGAAAATGAAGGCTTGAAAAAGGACTTGTTTAATGAACAAAAACAAATTCTAATTTATTCAGCATTAGTTAGTCGATTCAAGGAAGCAGCAAACTAAAAAAGTTTTTTTTAATTTATTAACTACAGAATCCATTTGAATTCCCAAGGCAGCAAACAGATGACAAGACAGGTCCAGCTGTTATGCAATTTACAGCATCCCAACAATTACTTAATCCTAATCAATCGAATTTGTCAGATAATAATCAACGAGGAACTCGAAATGTTGCGGGTGTTCGTCCAGCTTTGGTTCATTTTAAACAACGTCCCCCACCTTCTTCTGCACAAAGTTCTATTACAGGTAGTCTTCGTAACATATCTCCAATGGGCCCCTTTCATGGAATAGTATTAAGATTTATTTAAAAAAATTTTATCTCAAATTTTTTAATCACATTTTTTCCCTTTTCTTCGCTTTTTTAATATCCGGTTTGGGCCCTATTTATAATTATCAGTGAAAGATAATAAAAAATAAATCCCAAAAAATGATTTTTTAATTACGCGGTTAATTCTTTAAAAATGGTCCCGCCACAAAAACGCATAACTTTCCCACAACTGTTCCATAACTTGCTGAAGTTCAGATGGAAGACCCTCTTTTTCTGCAAAAAAATTAAAATTCAAAACGACCGCTTATTTTTTGCGACACATGGTGCTTTAAACTGTAAATAATATTATGAAGGAAAAAACTATAGCTGTTGCTGCACGAAATTGGTTCACTTGGAGTAGTAACAAAGAGCCGCTTTACAAGACTGGAAATTTTGATTTGGACAAATATCTTGAAGGAGGTTTACCTCTTGGAAAATTAATTCATATTTATGGTCCTTCAGGTGTTGGAAAAAGTCAGTTATGGTAAGGGATATACATTTGTTGTTTTCTTAGATATCTTTGATAATTTTTCTTTGAATTCTTTATAAGTAAATGATTTTAGTTACAGAAATTAATTTCTTCTATCTTTTTTTTAAATTACAGACACTTTTACAGTAAGATTTGATCATAATTTCTAAGTTAATAATTAAGATTAACTTAGAAATTATGAACACGTAGAAATTTAGCAAACTATTTATTCTTTTTATTGTGCCATATTTATTAATCCCATTTGCCAAAATTAAATTTTTTTATTTTTAGTATGCAATTGGCAGCAAATATGTGGAAACAAGACAAAGTTTTACCGTGCTATTTTTTATGTTGTAATAAGCTATCATTTGTTCCTTCACGATATTTAGAAATTTGTTCAGAACTCAAAATTGATAAAAGTGCTCAAGAATTGCTTTCTAATGTATTTATTGCAGAATTGACATCTGTTGAAGATCTTGTTGATACTCTAAATGACTTGACTGGTTCTAATAAACAGGTGAATTTCTTATATTTTTTGGTTAATATTTGTTGACTTATAAACCCTGGTTTTAGATTGGTTTAGTATGTATTGAAGGTGTATTTGATTACTCAAATTATGACGAAGAAGGAGAACGTTTTGCATTTTGCGAAGGATTGGGTCAAGCAATGTTAAGTTTAAGTGAACTCAGAAAATGCTTAACAATATTTGTTAATCAAGTTCGAGCTTCATTTCAATCCAGTCTACCTTCAGATGTTGTTCCTGCACTTGGGCAAAGATTTTATTTGCATTCATTATTTCGAATTTTGATGGATTTTCAATCTGAAGAAAGGACCATAAAGAAAATACAACTTGATCGGTGGACAATTCCTCAAAATGATCCTTTCCTTTTTACTCTTACTGTAAGGTGTTAATAACTACTCTCATACTGTAATTGCGAATTTATTATTTTTTATTCACTTTTAGAAACGTGGTATTACAACTTTTCGTCCAAATTGATCTTATCTATTCCTATTCTTTTAACTTTGTCATATTTTCTATTTTTTTCTAATTTTTATAGGTAAATGTCACTTGAAATAAAAATTTTATTATTAATTTGGTAGTTGTTTGCATTTATCTGATTTATTTATTAATGAAATAATTTTTTGTATGCATTACAAAAATGTTGCCTTGCTTGCGGCCTGACTAAGAAATTTAAACATTCACGGTTGAAAAAAAGTTTAGCAAGCATTCCTTATTTGTTTTGATAATTTTGATAAGATATCGCGTTTTCGTAATCACAATATTCAACAAATGAAAGTAATTTATTTATAATTTCTTTGTCAATTTCTGTTTTAAAATACCATTTAAGAATTTGTTTTTGTCGTTTAAAAATCTTTTTTGGCGCAATTGACTCATCTTTTTGTTGTTTAATTTTTTTCACTGCAAGTGCCTGTATGATGTTTTTGTCTTTTATTCTATGAGTAATTGTATGTAACAGTTAGTAATAGTTTATATTCACTAACAATTTGTTGAGTTTTTTTTAAATATCAGTGCAGCTTCTGCAATTCATTTATTTCAGCATATTCATCTGAGAGAAAATGCGATTCTCTGCTACAATTGATGACCCAAAGTCTTTTGAAGCTCTTATTGGTATGTTGTTTTTGATCCTTTCATCTTCCCGTTGTTGTTATTTATTTTCGTACATCTTTTAAGAAGCTGCAAGCTGTGCCGCATCCTTTTCAAATGATGAAGAGCTTACTTTGAAAATTTTACCAGATGGTCTTGCGTTTGTTTGTGCAACAGGAGCACATCAATGCTTTTTCATGGAAATTAAATTACTTGAAGTAAGAGGTTATTTTCTTGTATAAATGTATTGTACAATGTTTATTTTAGCACGAAGTTTTTTCAACATTTAAAATGGAAGGAATTTCAGATGAAAAAAAGTTAATTGTTATGCAACTAATGCGGGCTCAATTTGTTCAAATTTTAAAAATGCAAGACGAACAAATTAAAATAAAACTTGTAAGAAGAGAAAATCAGCCTCAACTCGTAGCCGAATTTAAAGATTCTGGCTTCGTTAAGAGCGTCCCAGTCAAATTGGTCAAGAGTCATTTCTTGGTTGATTATATTACCCCTGAAATAAATCCTGCAATTGTTGGACTTCATATTAAGCCAATTGATTGTTTTAAAGATATATTTAATACACATATAAACTTTGAAATGGAAGCACCTGTACGTATTTTACTTTAATTAAAGCTTTTATATAGAATTCTCTTTTTAGCAAATGCGACTTGTTGGTGATGGTAATCTTTATATTAAGAGTAGAAATTTCGATGGAGTCGAACTTGATATGGTTATTGAAGATCTTGAATGCGTTGATGATGTTGAACATCTCGCTGATACTGGTCATTTCTATGTTAAAGTTGAAGTTTTGCTTCGTTATTTTAATTGTCTCCCAGCAGAAGCACGTCGTTGCGAAATTCGTAGGCTTTTGTCTTCATAAGATTACTGTAAAAATCAATCCAATTTCAGGTGTTTCTGATCTCCATCAAATTGTTATTAATGTAAAGCATTCAAATGTTGATCATGTTCTTTATATGAGTGCCTTGCGGAGTGAAGCTTTTGAACAAGAAGAAGATTAATAATATAACTTTCATGCCTTCTGATGATTTTACTGTTATTTGATCTCATTTGTTTATGTCGTTGATTTTCTATTTTTTCCTTTTATTTGTTGACATTTTTTCCAGTATAAAACAAAATTTAAAAAGTTTAAAACCAGCGGCAACGCCTGAAAATAAGCTCTTTCTTTCTTCCATTCGGGCTGAGAAAACAGGACAGGACATTGTCACATCGCACTTGCTCATCTAAGTGAAAAACGAAGAAGAATTGTATGAATCAGCTCAACACAACCAAAAAAGGAAGGGACAATTGCGCGCGCAACTTCAAATTTCCTTTTTCTTTTATTTTCTTTAAAAAATCTTTGCCTTTATGTTAATCTCCGCACAAAAATCACGCACTTTTTCTTCGTGAAATCGGTTTTTTCTTATTAGTTTTTTCTTAATCGGAATCCCTTGTCAAGGTCGTAACTTTGATGTTGAAACGTGTACATCTTGTTATAATATATTGGACTACACCTTAAAAATTTAAAGAAAAAAGCTAATAATTTTTTAGTTTATACAAAAATGGTATCCGGTACAATTGATGAACACCTTGCAGACTGCAGAGAAATTTTTTGTTATTTTGATTCCAAAGGAGACGAAAAAATAAACGTTGCGCAAGTTGGGGACGTTTTGCGTGCTTTAGGACAAAATCCAACTGAAGCAGAAATTCAAAAATGCTGCGAAACTTGGAATGATCCAGGTATCTTTTTCATAATAAATTTTTTTTCAAAAAAAATTCTTTGAATTTTAGAATCCCGAATTACATTTGAAGAATTTGTTCCCATTTATCAGACAGTTAACAAAAATCGTTCATCTACTAGCCTTGAGGAATTTATAGAAGGTCTTTCACATTTTGATAAAGATGGAAATGGAACAATTAATGTAGCAGAGCTTCGACATTTGCTTACTACTCTTGGTACTAATAAATCTTTTCCCTCCATTTTTCTTCAAAAACTGGTATTTTTAGGCGAACGCTTAACGGATGAAGAAGTTGATCAACTTTTAAGCGGACATGAAGATTCTCATGGAAATGTAAATATCGCTGATTTTGTTCGCACAATTATGCAATCATAAGTTCATACAGTATTATTAAATTTTTATAATTTATTACTATCTCTCTTTTTCATGGCCTTAAACAAAATTTTGATGTTTTTTTTACAAATTGTAAAATCTTCCTTGTTTTTTCTTCCATATCGATGCAATTTTTTTTATTGTTGCAAAAGAATTTTGATTTCGTAAATCAATAAAAGTTTTTGCTTAAATTATATTACACCAAAAGAAGTTTTTTTCTCAAAATTCACAACAAACAATAGTCCTTCAAATTCCATTTCATTTCTGTTGTTTCTCAAAGACTCTTGGCACGAAATTTTTACTAAACAATTTTTCAAACTTGGAAGGTTCTGATTAGCTCTTGATTGATACTCCTTTATTTATTCAATTAATTTTAATATAACTTTTAAATTATTTATTTTTCCATAAAATAGTATGTCGGGTCCCTCAACATCTGCAGCATCGAGTTCTGCAGCAAAACGTACAAAGGTTGCAGCAGAGAAGAAATCAAAAGGTAATAAAAAATCCGAATCTGAAATATTACCTGGGCCTTCTTCTTCATCAATGTCCCGTATGATAAGTTGTAAGTGTGATTTTAAGACGTTCGTAAATATAACGGATAAAAGTTTAGCGGGAACAACAGAAGATAAAACTTTTACTGTTGAAGAGCGGTCGGCTCTTGGTGTTCAGTATTTATTGAATGAAATGAACATTAAAGCCGATGAATCATCAATGGAAATGTTAGGAGAATTAGCGCGAACCCTTTGTACAAATGTATTAAGTGAAGCACGAACTGTAGCAGTTCATGCTGATCGAACGGATGTTCAGCCGGATGATATAAATTATGCAGCAAAGAAATATAGTAAGTTTTATAAAATAAATGAAAAGAAAAATTACCGTTAATCAAAAAAACAGATGTTAAACAACAAACTCGAATGGAAAGATCAGAACTGGCTAAAATTATAAACAGTCAAGAATTGCCAAAGCTACGAGGAAGTGGTTTACATCTTCCTGTTGATCGTTATTGCATAACTCAACCAACATTCCAAACTGCAGTTGCATTTAAAATGCAGGATAATACAGAACCCCAACCTGAAGCTGTCTCATCTGGTCAACAAAAACAAGGCATGGCTAGTACTCAAGTAACATCCATGCTTAAACCTCAAGATGATGCATATGATTAAACTAACCATTTTTTCTTTTTTTTTACTTTATTCAAACTCAAAATAAATGCATTTTTAAAAATTTCTTATGAAAAACAAGGACGGGAATGAGTAGCTAAAAATTTAAATTAATATCGTAGAAAACTGTCTATTAAAATGTTGAAGCTTTTCCATTTCAAAATGATTTATTAATTTTATCTTTTTTATGTTGAAGAAAAAAATTATCAAATGAGTTTAACATTTTATCAAAAAAGTATTCATAACTTTGTTGATAAAGCTTCAAAAATTAATAAATTGGTTGATCTCGACAAGAAATTTTGTTCTGCTTTTCATCAACAGCTTTTGCTTCTCTTTTTTCTTGTTATATTTTTTAAACAATTTATCATAAAATTAAACATGTTGAAAGAAATCTATTTACTATGTTTTGGACCAAGTATTCATGGAAAATTCACCGATGATAACTATCAGATGACACCAATCGAATATGTTGGCTCAAATTTAGTAAAATTCTTTAAAGGTATTCGATGTTGTGCAACTACCTTATTTCCTTTTACGTTTTATTGGTATTATAAACATACAGAAGGTTTTACAAATCTCACATCCATTTTTAACCATTTTTGTTTTGTATGTATATTTTATGGAATTCGAATGCTTGGCCGTGCTTTTAAGTAAGTTGTTGGTGATTGTTGTTTCTTAATACATTACCGGCTTTATAGTGGCGATTATTGGAAAATGATTAATCTTCTTCTCAATCATCATAAAAATCCAACAGATGTCAAAATTTTGCATAAACTTCTTGCTTATGATATTGATGTTCGTTTAATTTTGTTGAAAATATTTTATTATTACTTTTTAGATTTCGTCCTTATACGGTATTGACCCTAAACCTAATACAAATCTATGGTTTCCGGATAGTCCTTTGCCTGCAGAACGTTTTTCGCCTCGTGCGATTCTTGCATATATTTGCATTAAAACTTTTGGTCTTAGTATGGTTTATCCAGGTTCTGTTTCACTTTTATATGCTCTATGTGAAGGCCATTTCCATGGATGCCGTCGTGAAATGTTCAGATCTCGAAATGTTTGTACCCTTTTTACCATTAAATATAAAATCAAAATTTTTAGATTGAGCGAGTTGAAAGATATCCTGTTGCAACAGTTGATGGCAATATCATTGATGTTGTATTACTTGCTGATCGTAGAAATAGAGGTGAATGTGTTATTGTATGTGATGGAAATGCTGGTCTTTATGAAGGGTTTATGTCAAAAAGTTTTGCTGAAGCAGGATATGATGTTATTATTTGGAATCCTCCAGGTTTTGGACAAAGTACCGGTGTACCGTATCCTTTGCAAGTAATGAATGCAGTAAATGCCGTTTATGCCCTTGCTAAAAACGTTCTTAAATATGATCCGTTGGTTTATGGATGGTCAATTGGCGGATTTCCCGCTACTTGGTTGGCAGCAAATTATAAAATTCGAACACTCTTCATTGATGCTTCATTCGATAGTCTACTACCTCTTGCTAAAGCTGTAATGCCTGATTCAATGGAAAATGTTGTCGAATACGCAGTTGGACGGTACTTTCACATGCCCGTTTCTGAACAAGTATGAGTTTATTCTTTTTCTCGTCGTTTTACAGTATTTATTGTTTCAGTTATCTCGACATAAAGAAAATGTTGTAATTTTTCGACGTCGTTTTGATGAAATGATTGTAACAGATCGTACTTCTCTGGATGCATCTCTTTTATCAAATCGTGGAAATTTTTTACTTCGAGATTTTCTTCATGCAAGATATGCATTTGTTAAATGGACTACAACTGATGACTTAACACTTTTCAAATATCTTCAAGCTACACCGGAAGAACGCGTTTCACGTGCTGAATTTCAACTTTCTAATTCTATGCCAAAATCAGTTGAAGAATTTAGAAATTTTAATCAACAAGACCGTGCTAAATTTATTTGTTCTTTAATATCATATCATTTTCGGGATCTCGATTTGGGACATAATGTTCCATTACCAGTTGATGTTACATTCCAACCGACACCCGTTAAACTTCCCTTTGATTTACAAGAAAATCAAACGGAAGAAAATCATCAAATTAAAAACAGCTAGTTTTTTGTTTATATTTAACATTATGATCTCGTTTTTGATTGAATTGTGGGTTTTTCACTTGTTCTTTTAATTTTAATAAATATTATTGAATATTGTTTTGGTATCTTATTGTTTTCATTTAGTGGATTACCATTGATTATCTTGATTTTTTGTTGCAGATAATTATCAGATTGTGACATTGGCAGATTCGATTTTTTAATGATTATTTGTTATTATTTGTTGTGCTTCAACTGATAAACTGTATGCACAACTAAAATTGAAAAAAACATATTTAACACGCGACGAGTGAAACTCTCTCTCGCGCATTTTATTTCATAAATTTTTTATTAATTTAGTGGTTTTATTTGATAGTTATCAAACTGTCTTCAAATATGATCTTTGACTTTTCTGACAATGCCACAGACCTGATTTGCTTTTTTTGCAATTTTATCATCATTTTTTTCTTAACCCTTTCCCCCTTTTTTTAGACACCACCAATATTTTTGACAGGCTTTTTGCTTTGTGTTTCAAATGCGTTTTTTGTTAAAAGGAACAAATCGCTTACCAATTTTTTTACTCCAGAAAAGAATGTCGTCACTTCTTATCACTGATTCAAAATATTCTTTTCTTCGTGATTTGGGACTTGATTCAACTAATGAAGGAGTATTCAATGGAGAATGGAAAGCCAGTGGAAAAACTGTTGAATCTATTAATCCCGCTACCAATGAAGTTATTGCAAATGTTCGTGTAGGTACAACAGAAGATTATGAACGTGCTATTGTTGCTGCCCGGCAAGCTTATGAACAATGGAGAGAAGTGCCGCCACCACAACGTGGGGAAATTGTTCGTCAGATTGGTGATCGCTTACGTAAAAATTTGGATAATCTCGGAAAATTGGTAATTTTATCATGGAGTTCTTTCGGGATATAATATCTTAATTTTTAGGTTTCACTTGAAATGGGTAAAATTCTTCCAGAAGGTATTGGCGAAGTTCAAGAATATGTTGATATTTGTGATTTTGCTGTTGGTCTTTCTCGAATGCTAAATGGCAAAGTTATACCATCAGAACGACCTGGTCATGTTCTTCTTGAACAATGGAATCCTCTTGGTGTTGTTGGAGTCATTAGTGCTTTTAATTTCCCTTGTGCAGTATATGGATGGAATAATGCTCTTGCACTTGTTTGTGGAAATTCATTATTATGGAAACCTGCTCCAAGTACTCCACTTGTTTCAATTGCTGTTACTCGTCTCATTGATGGAGTTTTAAGAGAAAATAATATTCCTCCAGCTTTATGCAGTTTAATTTGTGGTGAAGGTGATGTTGGACAAAATCTTGCAAAAGATTCTCGCGTTGATTTACTTTCATTTACTGGGTCAACTGAAGTCGGGCGAATTGTTGGGCAACAAGTTCAAGCTCGTTTTGGTAAACATTTACTTGAACTTGGAGGAAATAATGCTTTAATTGTAATGGAAGATGCTGATCTTGATATGGTAGTTCCTGCAGTTGTTTTTGCTTGCGTTGGTACTGCTGGTCAACGATGTACTACAACTCGACGTGTAATTGTTCATGAAGCTGTTTATGATGAACTTGTTACCCGTATGAAGAATGCATATAAACAAATTGAAAATCGTATTGGTGATCCATTAGATAAAGGAACACTTATTGGACCTCTTCATAATCCAACCGCAGTAATGAATTATAAAGCAGCTGTAGCTGAATCAATTGCATCTGTAAGTTTTTTCCTTTAATTTTTTTTACTAATATTTAATTTTAGGGTGGAAAGATTGAAGTTGGTGGTAAAGTATATGATGATCGTAAAGGAAATTATGTCTCTCCAACAATTGTTACCGGTTTAAAACATGATACCCCTGTTGTTGTTCGTGAAACTTTTGCTCCTGTTGCCTATGTTATTAAAGTAAAGAATTTGGAAGAAGCAATTGCAGTTAACAATGAAACAAAGCAAGGACTTTCAAGCAGTCTTTTTACTCAAAATATTGGTAGCATTTTCAAATGGCTTGGCCCAAAAGGCAGCGATTGCGGAATTGTCAATGTTAATATCCCAACAAATGGAGCTGAAATTGGTGGTGCTTTTGGTGGTGAAAAAGAAACTGGTGGTGGACGTGAATCTGGTTCTGACTCATGGAAACAATATATGCGTCGTTCAACCTGTACCATTAATTACAGTAAAGAACTTCCTCTTGCACAAGGTATCAAATTTGAATAAAAATTATTAGTTGCATTTTATTACTTGTATTTGTCAAAAATTATTATATCATATTTATGCTTTGAAAGATTAGGTTGTTTTTATTTATAGTAAAATAATAAAGATAGATGTCTAAATCTTTTCGTTGAATGACAATATTTAATAAAAGAATGCATACTGTAATAGGGTCTATTAACTATTTATTCCTTATAAACATTTAAAACAAGCGATGCGTAGTTTGAAGAGAAAATTCATAGGCGAAAAAGAAAACATAGCCACCAATACCCATCCATAATGTACGTGGAACAATACCAGAAAAAAATGTAGGAATTCCTTCATTTCGATAAATTTTGGAAAATGTTGAAATAACAGAGGGATGTTTCACACCTTCATACAGCATCACTCTTGTCTTTACAACATCTAATGGTGTTGTCGCTGCAGCAGCAAATGAACCAGCAATACTACCACAAGCAGCAGATTCAAAAGGTTGACATTTATCTCTTTCCTAAAATGTTCAAGAAGTTAAAAAACTTTTGTAAAACAAAGATAATAAAATACCATATAAGCTGCCAATTTTCTTTTCAAAAATTCCCATAAAGGAAATTCGATAAAAGAAAATGGGATTTCTCTAGTAATTGTTGTAGCATACCCGCGATAAAAACCCGAAATTCCATTTGTTTTATAAATATTTTTTGCAATCATTGATATTGAATGTGATGAACCAGCTTGAGCACGTTGTTTAATAATTTCTGTTGGAACTCGAATTAAACATGCAGCCATTTCAGCAAAACTTGCTCGGAATGCATCTCCCCATGGCGCTGAAGAATATACAAAATCAAAAAAATATACTGTACCATAAATAAACCATTACATTCAGTTGTTATTACTTGCTTTCCAGCATAATAAGTTGTGAAAAATAATGCAGCACCTGGAGCAGATCCAACTGCAACTGAACCCATTCCACGATAAACATTCTTGAATCCACCTGATTTGATAAATCCTTGAGAGCTTTGTAAACGAGTTTTTATCGTATCAATGGGATATAAACTGAGATCAACAGAGAGGCCAGCAACTGCACCAGAAATTAACCATCGAATTATGTCACCATAACTATCCATCTGAAATATATAAGGTTTTTTAAAATATATGGAAAAAGAAGAACAAGTATTAAACAAAGTTGTATGAGCGTTTATTTTTACAAAATTTTAAACTTTATAGTTTTTCAAACAGAAAAATCTCATACAGAAAAACATAAAAATTGAAAATTCGTCAAAAAATTATAATATCATGGAATGAATGCTGACACATGGAAAACGTCTGTTTCATTACAGTAATTATTAGTACTACTTAAAATTAGTAGGGCATTGCCTTCTTTGAGGAACAACTGATATATTATATTATGTTGGCCTTGGAACAAAAACCGGCAGTAACAGGCATTTATTGTCTAACTGCTGGTCTTAGTGCAGGTTGCATAACATATCCGGGACGAAAAGAAATATCCAACGGAGGTCTTTTTGGCTAAAGTTTTATAAATCCCCCCACCTTACTGTATTTTTAATAAAAGAAAAAACTACTGCTCCAAGAGTTTGGACAACATCTGGCTGTGTGACAACTGGAGGCCCAAATGGTTGTTGAAATGGTGTAAATAATTTCTGGGATGCTGAAAATTGTTGAACTTCCGGTGTAGAGGGCTCATCTTCTTGTTGTCTTGGAAATTCCCACTGATCCTATAAAAATGTAAAATCTTAGTTTTGCAATAGTAAAACACTTTTTTACAATAAATATTGAAGCAACTGATTGCTGTTTGGAATTTTTTGATACTGTAATTGTTTTATCTTTCTTTTGCAATTCATCATTCATTATCTTATCAGAATTCTGAGTTTCGACATAATTTTCATAAGCTGCGATATGAAGTGATAGGGTGCTACTGCTTTTATTAGAACTTGAAAAATTTCCTCTTTCTTCTCACTATGGAATTTTTTCTTCCTTTTCCGAGAAAAATCCGTCATACACTAAGAAGACATTTTCGTGTCGAAACATTTTAATGCGTTTTTTTCTGCATTTTTTTTCAAGCTTCTTTATTATTTTGGCTATTCTTAATTATTTAAAATAAGAATAATGCTTTTTAAATGATAAAAATTGGTCTAATAGTTGCTGAGATCTGCAAAAATCGAATAAAACAGAAATTTTTTGTTGTAGAAAAAAATGCATCAAAACGTTTCGACGCGAAAATGTCTTCTTAGTGTATGACGGATTTTTCTCGGAAAAATTCCATAGTGTTCTTTAGCTTCATCAAATTCTGTATTAAAATAATCCTTTGGCAAATTTTTGTGAGACCTTTTCAAGGAAATGGTATCTTTTTGTGAAGTTGTTTTTGCAGTAACATCTAACGTTTTTGTTAAGACTGCAGTCCTTTCTAATTAGTTTTGCATGTTTCAGTCAAGTAATAAAACAAAAATAATGTAGGAAATCATCTCAAACAAAATTTAGAATTTCAATATGCAAAAAATGATTAACATTAAAGGACTGCAGCAGCTTTTTTTTGATTTTTTTTACCGTAATTTGAACTTTTTAGTTTATTAATTTCAACATTGTTTGAGCGACCATGATCTAATGTTGTTGTACATTTATGATTTTTGTTTAAAGTAAAATTGCTGTAAACATCAATAGAATCATTTGAAGTCAAATCATGTTTATCTTTGAAATTCTTCCAATGATCCTTTGAGGTCATCTAAATTTATTTTTGAAATCTTATATATGATGCAGATAACAAATACGCAAAAATAGTAAGACATTATTAATTAGTAGGAGTTCAAAACTTTAGTCAACTTTTAAACTTTTTCAAACACTGACAAACAGCGTTGCAACGTTGTCACGAAAGCACCAGTTTTTACTTCATTGTCATCTTCCAAATGAAAAATTTTACTTTAGCATACACACTTCCTTATTTTGCTTAAAATAAATAAATGGAAAACATATATAACATATACATTTTATAAATTATGTAAAGTCATAATGATGCAATGCATAAACGATGCATTAACAGTCTCGCTGTGAAAAAAACTTTAGCAATTTTTTGCCACCTTTTTTAAAATCAAGATGTATTTGTCCATCAGTGTTTTTCGCGAAACATTAATTCTTACCCTTAATGTTTGTTTTACCTCAAATATTTTTAGGGTATCAAAATCCCTTAATTTTAACAAAAACAAAACTTTTGAACTGACGTCAAGAAAAACTTAAAAATTAAATCTTTTTGTTTTTATTTGTTTTAAGGCATAATTTCAATTAGAATAAATCTTGGGCAAATTCTATTGAAAATCCAGATTGATGAAAGACAAGTGTCAAACACAATTTTATGAGTTTTTGTTAAAGAAAGTTTAAAAACTTTATCATCTTTCAAACAAAAAATTCGCACAGAGAAAAAACTGAAAATTGGCAATTCGTCATAAACATATAATAACGTGGAATAAATAAATGCTGAAGGGTATCTCTCTTTATCGTTCAAAATTTTAATAAAAATCCAACTCATGATGGACGTTGTTGAAGAGGTTAGTATAAATAGTTTAAATTAATTTGACAATATTTTTATCATTTTAGGAAGTCAATTCTCTACTTATCCAACCTCATTTCGATGCTGTTAAAAGTTTCAATGCTTCAAAAGTGATACAAAATGATCCTGTTAAAGCTCTTCAAATTGTTGATAGAAGATTAATTCAAGTTCAAACTGAACTTTTAAATCGAAGTACTGCAATTTCACCGAATGCTCTGTAAGATTTGAAAATTTGAAACATGGATATTCACTAATCCACTGTTTTTTACAGATCTGAAAGTGTAAATGAACTTGCACGCACTTCTGAAAGACTTGAAGTAAAGTTACAATCGAACTTGCGTATTTTAAAGTTGAATGAAGGCTTGATGTCTTGTACAAATTCAATTCTTGAATTCGATACTTGTAAATCGCGCACAGATACTTTGGTACAAGTTTTAAAAGTAAGAATACTTACCGTATTTTTTAAGCTGTCATTGATGCTTTAGGCTAAAATATTATGGTCGCAAACATTCAAAGAACTTCAAATGATTGAAAAAACTGAACGAAAAGAAAAATATCAAAGTTTAGTAACTCTTCAACAATGCTACGATATCTTGTCACAGGTTTGTTGTAATGTTACTTTTTTCTTTTTTATATATTTTTTTGTAGTATTCTGTTGATGAAGAAAGAACAATAGCATTTGAAAAAGCTAAAGATGAATTTTTATCATGGGATGGTTCTGCAACATTATTTGCTATTAAAGATAAAGATTTCAATAAGCTTAATGAACTGGAAGAAAGATATCGTTCACTGAATAGAATTGAAGAGTTTCAAAAAACTTTTGGTTATTTTGTACGCAATGAACTTAAAGCTTATTTTGAAAAACGCGGAGAAGAAGATTCTCATCTTGTTTGGCAAATATTTGATAATATTTTTGATATTTGGAAGCATGTTGCAATTATGGAACAATATTTACGTGGTGAAACTAGTAAACCCTTTGAAGTTGTCACCAATAATCTCTATGAAGTTGCAAAACAAGAATGGCCGGAAGTGAAGAAGCATGCATTTTTGTATTTAGTTTCTGCGGATGATCCATTAAAGACTGCAAGAGAAATTGCCAAAGAGAAACAAGCCATTTCAGCTGAAATTGAAAATTGTTCTGATGAATATTTTGTTAAATTGCTATTGAATTTATTTGAAGATTTGAATCAGTCATTTGTTGAAGCGTATATTCAAGTTGTTAAAACGTCTTTGATTCGTGTGATCAATGCTATTGAAATGGTTCGTTCTTATCTTCCTGGTAAAACCCTTCGTATTTTTTAATTTTTAGCCATCAAAAGGTTCAAAAAGGAAATGTACATGGTTGGCCATTCAACTGGAACCTTTACAAAATGCAATGCTCGATATCGTACATAACGCTTATGAATCTTTTGATGAAAATGTTTCATGGCTTTCAACTCCATTTGAATATGTTTTTCAAGAACTGCATGCAAAAATGAATAATAATGATTTCTTTCGGTTAAAGAAAATTGAAAGTGAACAACAGAGACCAATCTCTAAAAATCCTCATGAAGATGCAGAAAATAATTTATCTTTTATTATTGCAATTGGAACAGTTATGCAATTGTACGATACTGTCAATAACACTATTCAAAATGCTACAAAAAAAAAGCAAAAGAATGCTGACAGTGAAAGAATGTCCAACCGTAATCTTCTTGAAAAATTGAATAAAAAAATTGTTCAAGCAAAAGCTGCTAACCTTGCTCAACTTGTTATTGATCCAATGATTCAAGGCTTGAACGAAATTGTATTTTTTTCAGCGTTTGAAAACGTTTTATTACGCTAATAACTTTTAGAAAACTTCAAGTAATCCTGTACATTCAAGTGCCGCAAACCTTCCAAGCTTTAGTCGTGCACCTCATAATTATATTTTGAATGTTGGTCATGGTCTTCTGAGTCAAATGAATATTATCAGTTCGATCAGTGGCGAAGCAGCATTTTTAATTTCAATAACAAGTGCCGCAGGAGGAAATCTTAGTGCCGATAAAGCCGATATTTGGCTTTTGAATTGTGTTGCTGAAATTGTTATGCGATCATACTGTAATGCTGTTGGTGATGTTCAAAAATTACCTAAACATGTTCGAGAACAATTAAAAGCTGATCTTGGTAAGATATATGGTAGCAGTATTGAACTAAACAAATCTTTTTTAGGCTATTTCATTGATGCTTCAAAAGATTTACGCTTACAACCAACACCAGAATTAATAAGCCTCAGAGAAACACTTTAATTGTAAATTCCTAAAGCTGTAATTTCTTCAATTAATTTATTGTTTTATTGGGGGTATAAATTTTTAAATTAATAAAAGAGGGTGATTTTTGTTATAAAAAAAACTAGCCTGGCATCTACATAAAAGATATCACTGATAACTTATCAGCTGTTTGATAATTGTTGACGATGTTACTGTACTTCACAGATTCCTGTATACGACAATTCAATTAATATTATTTTGCAAATGAAGTTTTGTTTTTTATTTTTGCGAATACAGTAATATTCAGCAAAACAATTTTATTTTTGATTGATAAAGAAAATTTTTAAGACAAAACTTTGCCTGTTGTTTTAAATTTAATAATTACAGTAGTTTAGTTTGACAGAAGGAACAAACGGTGACGAAATTGGAATAAAAATCAAATTTCAATTTTTTTCTGTAATAATACCATTAAAAATAAAAAAACTTTTTTTTGTTTTAAAAAACGAATCATTTCTTGAACTTTCACATTCAACTAAAAACACAACATCGCAATACAACTTCAGTTTTTAAAACAATGAAAAGTTTTTTTGGATTCTCCCAATGAAAGTGAACAACAAAAACCAATATCCGTAACCCTTAATTAGTAGACGTTTCCGTGAACGACATTTCTTTAAAAAAAGTCATTTTCTTGAATAATGAATTGTTGAAAAAAACCACAATAATATGGAAGTTCAAGTAAATTTGACGGTACTTCTGGACTTTGAAAGCGGTGACAAATCGCCTAATCATTGCTGTGAAGACGTGGTATTGCAAAATGCTACGCAAATTTAAAATAAAAAATTTATGAGCAAATTCACCAGAATCATTATTATCTTTACAAAGTGAATACAAAATAAAATTTTACAAAAATTAATAAAAAAAACTAAGCATAATTATTCTTCAATAATTTAGGAATGACTGTGAAAGGCATAATTGGGGTACTAGATTCTAGTTCCCCTGCAGTTTCAAAACATTCTTGAGCTTCATCGTATCGTTTTTGTCCAGCAAGAACACATCCAAGTTCATGCCATTGTTTAAAATGTAAAGGATCAACGGTTACCATATCTCTAAAAAATAAAAACATAAATTTAACTCATAAAATTTTTACGAAATCTTACCGTAACATTTTTTCTGCAAGAATTAAATTTCCTTCAGTATGATAAATTGTGGCAAGACATTGCAGAGATGGTAAATGTGTTGGAAAAACAGAAAGTGCAGCAAGAAGGCAAGATTTAGCTTCGGAACGATATCGCTTGCTCAAAGAAGCATTTGGAGCTTTGTTACTACGAATAAGAAAGAGGCGAGATTTCAAATAAAGAGCTTCATGAGAATTTGGAAAAATATTACATGCTTCTTCAACACAAGCTTGGACTTCGGTAGCACGATCAAGTTCAATAAAAAATTCAGCAAGTTCCACCCATATATTTGCCTTAAAGAGATGATTATTATTAAAACAAGAGAGATAAAATAATACCTGAATTCTAAAAGCAGATGCAATAGAACAAACATTACTACCAGATGACATAATTCCAATTGATCCCGAAACAGTTGATGCAGCTCCACCATATTCAGATAAATTTGCAGCCGTTGATGCAAGAACAGAACCATTTTCAGCGATATCTAAATTGCTGTTTGTAAGAGAGACATGTGAAGCTGCAGTAATTCCTAATGGAGCAGTAAAAAGTGGAGTAACTGGAGCTAAAGCATCTTTACTGCTCAACTGAACAACACTTCCCGCTTTCAATGCAACAGCAGATTCAGCCTTTTCCATCGTACCATTTTGGCCATCATTCTCTTCTTCAGTAATGATATGATTGTAAGTAATTGGTAATCGACGCCAAAAACTAAATAAATTTTTTGAAGTATGCAATACTTCATCCAATCTTCCATATTTTGCTTCAAGTTTAAGTCGAAGCACTAATAATCCATAATGATTAGGATAATCGATCAGAGCATTTAAAACAAGTGTAAGTGCACTTTTGAAATCACGGCGGGCAGTAAATAAAAGTGCCATAAGCATAATCGCAGATGGCTGTTCATCATTGATTTCCAAAGACCGTTGACAGTGTTCAATAGCTTTTTCAAGATCACGACCTGAAATTCGAAAAAGGAAACGTTAATATTAAAAAGTGAAAATAACTTACAACTAGCATATTGAAGAGCAGTATAAAGATGTGCAAGTTCATCATGCGGGTCTAAATGAATAGCTTTTTCAAAATGTTTTATTGCTTCTGTCATTAAAACTTTTCTTGTTTCAAAAGATGATACAGTTTGAAGTTTTTGACTAAAAGCTAATGCATAAATAAGTGTGCATCGACTGCTTTGCCAATTATTATCACATAAAATTAAAGCAGTTGAAGCATGTTCCATTGCTAAAAAAAGAGCATTAAACAATTAAACAAGTGATAAAATGGTTTTACCTAAATCAAAATCACCCAAGGATTCCAAATTCACTTTTGCAACCATTAAATGTTCAGCAACATTATTGTGATCAGAAGCTTCAAGTTTAACACAATGTTCAAGAATTTTTGAAGAACGAGCATATCTTCCGGAATGCATTAATGAAAGACCAAATTGAAACCACATAAATCTATCTTTGTTAGCAAACTTCATTGCACGTTCATAAATTGAAGCAAGTAAATTATATTGACGTAAATTTGACAAAACCTGAAAAACTGATATATAAATATTAAAATAAATTTTTAAACTAAAGTTTATTGAAAACATTTTTAAAAAAGAATTATTATTTCAAATTCCGCGATGTTTTCAAATCATGCATGGGAAAAAAACACTGTGTGCGCTGAGTTTGTCCTTTTGTTTTTTTGGTGTGCTCCTTACATTTTAAAACGTTTAGAAATCGAAAAATCCCGAATAATGAAAGACTGTAGCAATTAAACAGAATTCTTTAAAACGTAAAAAAGGTTTTCATGACTTAAATATGAAAATCATTTAAATATAATTTTTACCTAAAATCCAATAAAAGTTTTTCCTTTAAATTCCACAAAACGTGTATACTGTATTCGCGTTCATGATTAAATTACAATGACAGAGCAATTTTTACTTTTTGACGTTTCCCAAGTCAGAACAATGGCCGTAAAAATGCAGTCTCCAATTTTGTTTTAATATTTAAGACTTCTGAAATGTAGCAAAGTAACAATGTCTTAATATATTCGTAGAGACAAAACTAACGAGATACACATTTTGGGTAATATGAAGGAAAAAAGTTTTTCGAAACATACATATGATACTTTTGTTAACTAAACTTGTTTTATGTGATCGTTATAGTAAAAAAAACTACGTTATCTGTCAAATATTTAAGGTATATGTAAAAAATTATGGAAGTACTGGTTGTCGGGAATCTTTATTGATTAATAGTGTTTTGATTTGTTTTTCAAAATGAGCTACAAAAACATTCAGTTTTCAAACTTAGACACAAACCAGATTTCATAAGAATGATGCAAAAAAAATTCTCAGTATGGCTTTTTACTTTAAACACATTTTTTTAATCAACGCCATAAAAATCTGTTGACAAACTATTTTTTTAGTAAAGCGTCTTTTTAATAAATGCTTAACTTACAATAGATAATAAATTATGAACTTTCTTCAAATTTCGAATTAATTGAACACGATCCAATAGCTCGTCGTCGGCAGTGTTTGTAGCTCGAATATTTTTTGATGCCAATAATTCACTAATAAGAAGTAATAAAATCGTTTCTTCTGATCGAGAAGCAGGAGCAAAAAAATTTTTAGAACCCGTATAAAATCTGAAAAGCGAATATTACAGAAACTAATCTTTATTATTTGATAAATTCTTACTTTAAACTTTCAGATTTTGAGCTTATTGCAGCGGAATCATACCCAACATCTATCATTCCTCGTATTAAAACCTCGGCAAGTTGTCGACATAATCTTTGATGCAGTTTCATAACAACTAATTTATCACTAAGTCCAATAGCTATTTTTCGATACCATTCAAGTCCTTCTAAATCCCATCTTTTATCATTCACATTTCGCCGAAGAGATAAATATGAGACTCTTTCAAGTGCAATTTCTAATAAGCCTCCAATGCGAATGTTGGGAGACGAAACAATTGATGAATAATCTAAAAAACAAAAGAGTCACATGGAGAACAAAAAATTACGATGACAAACTTGAAGATGAATTAACACTTTTCTCTAGTTCAGAAATATACGATAGTGCAAGTTCTGCAGATTTTTCGAAAGAGCTCACCACTCTTTTGTAAAGCATATCATTTTCCTTGCGATCTCGAGGCAATGTATGTTCAATTGCTAAGCCTAAGAATATTTAAATATTTAAACGTTTATAATTAAGGATAAATATTACCTTTAACAGCATATCCTTCTGCAGCAAGCTTTAAAGATCTTAAAGTTGTAAATTGTGTTGTAGCTTTGTCCATTTGACTTTTTTCAATACTTGATAAAGCTTCATTGAAACTTGCGCAAAAATAATATAGCTTTGCAAGCAATAAATATGCTTCCATGACGATTGTAGCTTCACCAGGATTATTTGTAATTGCATTTCGAAGTTGACCTTCTGCTCTTCTTAAAAAATCTTTATGTTGTGCTCGAGGTTCTATTCTATCTAAAAAATATAATCGCATTAACAAACATTTTCGAAATATTTTCTTGCCTTGTGATCCAGCATGTTTTTGTAAAAATCCTTCCAAGCTTAATTCCCCATCCACAAGATGTATCAATTTTTCAGCTCCAGAATTCCTTGTTCGAATATTTGTTGTTAAATAAGTAAGTTTCTCCCAATTACATTCTCCACGGCATTTATCAACTTCCGCTTCTAATTTGCTTCCTTTTAATTTAGTGGTGGCCATTTGATTATGAAAAATATATTAGTAATCACTATAACTTTAAAAACATTAATCAAACAGAATAATTAACGTCAATAAAAAAGTGATAAAATTTAAGTAAGTAAAGTTTTTAGAACAAAATTATAATCTTACGAAAAAACGATCCCAACACGAAAAAAATTTGTTTGAAGTCAAAAAATCGTCGATTCTTCTGTCAAATTTTTTTTTGTAAATTATCTTTTATCTGCCACGTGCAAAAATTATATTTCCAATTATACTGTAATAATTTTGTATTAATTATAAATACTAAATGATCAAGTGAAGTTCAATTAAAGTCAAACTTTTGCTGTTTGCTGTTTTGGATGTAAGTGGTCGGTTTATTCTTTTTATTTTCAAAATAATAGCTTTGAAGTCTACCTTAGAAAAGTACAACAATTATTAATTCTTATTTTTTTTAACTTTTATTTTTTGTTCCAATTCTTTACAGTATTATGTCCTCTTCTAAATTAGAAATGGTTTTAAACATTCTGACACTGTATAGTCTTGTTGTTTTTATCTTTACTTCACAACTCTTCTTCTACCTTTCCGGTTAAGTATTGCCGTAAAACATTTGACATAAGAATTACTATAAATGTTTGTTTCAAGGTCCCAAATTTGTCAAAAGTAAGGGGGTGGAATTTCCTCATGAAAAGTCGAAAAAATCTTATTTTATCTAATACGGAATCAATTTTACACCTAAAATTTTTCTGCGAAGGGTTTTAATTTAAGGTTAATTTTGACTAAACGGTTTGTACGTACGTGCACTTTTATTATAGGAATAAGAAAGCGTAGCGCATTTTATTTTTTGAAAAAACTTGTTGAGGCATTTTAACGCTTGCTTTTCTAGAAATTTAAGAATCTGTAACACCTTTTTTAAAAATCCAAATGCTTTGAAATGAAACACCTTGTTTTAAAATATACAAGCTTTATTAGAAGTTAAACACGTTTATTTAAAAAGTACAAAATCAACAAAAAATGAGTATCTTCATCACACAAAAAATGATTCCCGTATAACAGCCTTATTTGCGCAAAATCCCGTTAATAAGTGAGGTCAAAAACAAAAAGTTAAAAAATTCATCGCTTTGTCTACAAAATTTCTAATCAATAAATTTTTGCTCGAAGAAGAGGATACAATTTCATTTCTTCATCATCAATATCTCTAATTTCTTCTTTTATTTCTTCCTTGATATATCGAGTGATTTCCTGCTTGACTCCCAATCTGTCTTCAACATTTCGGAATTTGTTGGGTACTTTTTGTAACTTGTCAACTAGCTAAAATCATAATTACTTAGAAAAATATTTGAAATAAAGTCAAAACTTACATATTCTTCCCAATGAAAGTCTTCTTTTGTACTGTATTTTTTATGAGAGTTTTTGACGTATTGCTCATATTCTTCATAGATTTCATCATAGTTATTGCACGGATCAATATTTATAGGAGGTGCAGACGGAAGTGGAGGCAAATCTTCAGGAGTAGGAATATGAGCATAAACACACTGAGCTGCTCTATCTTGCATAAAAGAACCCCGCCGCTTTCTTTTGGCTCCATTAAAAATTGGTTCTGCGTCATCAAAGGTAATTGGATAATCACGAATATTATGGAGCAATTGTTTGCGAAACCATGTCTGAAATATTAAGACATTAAAAAAGAAAACATGAACTTTCAAATATTTACCGCTTCACAGAAAATACCGAAATCTGATTTTGGTTTACGTCGAGCAGTTTTAACATTCAATTTCCGAACTTTCAAATATTCGATATCTCGAGCAGTTGTTCTTTCTCCATAAAGTTCACCCTAAAATTTATATTAGTTGTAATGAAGAAATTGCAAAGCTACATACAGATACTCGAATTGAATTATCATTTTTGTATAACTCAGCTTCAGCAATTTTATGAATAATACGCTTATTTCGATAATTCATATCACTATTTCGCTTTTTGCTAAAAATTTTTATTCTCCCATTTCTTCTTATTTCATTTTTGGACCTCTTCTTATGCTTGTCAAAACCATCTTTTCGTTTAATTTTCGTTGGCACATTTTCTTTATCATCTTTCGATTCACGCCTCCTCTTTCTGTTAACTTTTTCAGGTTTCACAGCTTCAGCTAATTCTTCTTCCATTTCTTCCGTCTTCTCTTCTTCTGGAATTTCAAAAGGTGGTGTCGGGTTTGCTGGTTTCTTTGCAGATATTGGGTTAGAGCTGTATGCGTCAAGCACTGATGCACATATGAATGCTCTGTAAAAAGAAGCGAAATAAGTACAGTGAAAATTAAAATATATTACATATTGTTTTCAGGATGATCTTAGAACGGTAATATTAAAATAAAATGTAAAAATTTACCTTTGATCTGCATAAAAAGCACCGCTTAAAGAAATTCTCGTCATCATTTGATGCAATGCATTTGTTTTGAAATTTCCTGGTTTCCTTATTTGTAATCCTTTGGTTAATGCTGCAGTTGGAACAAAATTTGGAGAATTAGCAACTTCTGCTTCTGCAACTTTTTGAATATATCCATTTAATGATTTGACAGTTGAGACAAATTGACATGAACTTAAAAAATACTTTTAGAATTAAAAAAATAAATTAAAACCAACCTTCCATAGCTTTCTTCCATTTGTTCAGTAATGTTTTTTATTGAGCCATTGTAACAACTTGCGGGATCAGTAATTTTTCTATCATAAGTATTCATAGGAAATGTTCGAGCTGTAAAACTGGCGGGAATACCATTATTAAACACTTGATTTTTCCAATATTTTGGAGCAAATTGAGCAGCTTTAAATGCAGTTGGTTTTCCAGTCTAAAAAAAATTTAATAATATTTAAAAATCAATTACGCAATAACACAAACCATTTTATAAAAAGCATCTTGAGTTGGTTTTAATGCATTATTCAAGGATGTTCTTGTTGCTTTTGCATAAACGCTTTGAACTTTTTTATTTAATCGAGCATATAAAGTAGCAGGTCGTCTGTCAGCAGCTTTTTCATCAAATGAAAGTCCAAGAGGAGGCGTACTTGTTATACTTGATTTATCATCTTCAGTGATTCCAAAATCGATTGCATCAGAAGTTGACGGCATACAGTCTGCCGTATCAGCAACCATTGCAGTATCATCATTTAATGTATTTAATTCTGGAGTAGTAGCATGAGTATAAACGTGCATTAAAATATGAATAAAAAGCTGTGAAAAAAATATACAGCGCCGGCTTAACGTAGCAGCACAGTTGTGTTGAGCATTGATCTGTTGTTTTTCGAAATGCAATATTAAGATTCTTCTTGTAGAGAGGGGTTAGATGCTAAAAATGGTTTTTGGTTAAATAAATCAATATTTTAACATCATATCATAACAATTATCTTATATATAACAGGCTCGACAAAGTATTTCATCAACACGCACATACATTTCTATTGAAAAAAGGCGCGCTAGCAGTTTAGGTTGTGATCGTGTGAAGGAAAAAGAAAAAAAACCGAAAGTTGCACAAGCAAAAAGAGAGAAAACCAAGAAAAGCTTTTCTTCTCTGTCTCTGTTTGTCTGTCATTCGAGAGGCACCCGTCGAAGGCTGGTGAAGGAAAAAAATAAATAGGAAGAAAGCAAGCAATCGTTATAGGAACACTTTGGCCTCAATTTTTTTTTGTTATTTTTCAAAGAGCTGTCAAATTTTTGTTATTGTTATTTTCCTCAAATTTTCCGTTCTGTAAAAAATTATGACTTATTTTAATGAAACAAATAAAAAATCAATAGCTGAAAGGATCACTTTCGTAGAGTCAAAAAAATAATTTACATAAATTTTATGGGATAACTTTAAATTTGCATATAAAAATATCCGTAATTATCCGTCTTTTGTTGCAATGTAATTGTGTCTTTTTATTTTATTTTTTTGCGTAAAAAATAACAGAATTATTGATATTTATTACATATTTTTCTTTGAAACAAGAATGAAAATGTCGTCATGAATGATTAGTTTAAAGCAGCTTTCTTTTTCATCAACGGACATGTTGTTTTGCTAAAAATTTTGCATGTTTAATCGTTTTTAGAAGGCTTATTACTTTAAGGCATTTAAGAAGCTGCTCTTTTGTAAGATGATGACAACGAAACCTTCTGCCACCAAAGCTGTATTCATCCGCGTTTAGAACTCCACCTTGGATCTAAATGTCATTCTTTTTTTATCATTTTATAAGGAATTATTCTTACTAAATATCCGCCATTTCTTATTAAATTTGTTGCATTTTTAACAGCATTTTGATATTCTTCAAGTGTTTCACTAGCATATTCTAAACAGAATACTGTAGTTACAACATCAAATTGCTTTGGGATTTCTTTTGTATAATCTGGTTGTTTATAGTATAATTCTTGAATGATGTCATCTTTATGAACATTAACGGAAAAAATGCCTCTCATTTTACTTCTGGCTAATTCTTGCATCATTTTTGGGGATTCATTTGTTGCTTCAATATTTGATAACCAAGTACAAACATTTGTCCAATCAAATTCACTTTTGTTTTCAATCCAACTTTTTAAAGTTTGTCGATTTACCTAAAAATATCTTTGTACCAATAATATTTTTATATTAATCGTAATCTTAACATACTTCAGCATAATCTGATGTAAAAATATTTTCAGCACGTTTTCTGACAGCAATTGGGATATAAACTGTTGGACCTTAACTTTTTAAAAAAACATTGAAAAATCAAACGCTGATCAAAGAGTTACAGTACCTGCTCCGAGATCTAATAAATTTTCAACTTTTTCTGGTAATCGATACAAGACACCAGGAAGAAAAAATAGCACAACTTGCATTGCAGTATCTTCTTTAGCTGTTTTATAAAATCCTTCCAAATATTGTTTTGGATCAAACTAAATTATAAAGTATTTTTATAGCCTAAAAATTACAAAATAATTACCTTGCTATCATGATCTTTGGCAGCATAAATAGGATCCTTTGATACATCATGGTCGGCATTCTCATCGATAGTAATTTTATCGAGTTTCTTATTAAGTTCTTCCATAGCTGCAATATTGTTTACACTGATCTTGTCTGCGGTGCTGTCGTCTTTTCTTCCTAAGGTCTTTAAAAAATCTGGCTTGTTGAGAGCTTTTTCTCTTTTCGATTGCAGTGAATGACAGCAGCTTTTATTCATTTTTACCGCAATGAAGTTTTTTAAAATTGACTTTTTTAGTGATTCTTTTTCTTGAAAGAAAAGATTTTGATTTTTGTGTAATACATAATTATTGAACATTTTTGAAGCTAATGCATTATTTGTATTGTAAGTTTTTCAAATTTTATGAGGAAGTTTATATTTGCATTATGAATAAAAAAGCACAAAAATAGTGACTATTGTATTAAATTTTGGTAAAAAAGTGAAAATATCAGGTGCACAAACACAATAAATGATTCAATTAGAAATCAAAAAGGCACACTTAAACATCATTCAAAAAGGCCAAAAGTTGAAATAAATTACTGGTTTTTTTTAAATTGAAAGAATGAAACGTATTTGAAGAACTGTCGGTTACAGTATTTTAAATAAATGCTCAAGTTTAAAAAAAGTAGGAAGAAAAACTTTGCTTATTATTTATGCAAATAAAAAGCGCAAATGCTCTTTTCTTTCCTATATCTAGTTCAGCAGCATTTTCTTGTCTCATCATGTTTTTTAATGAAGAAACAAAAAAAACTTGAAAAAGAAGCCTTTCGGTCATACACTGTCTGTTATAGAGCAACAAAAAAAACTGTCAATGAGGTAACTCGACACTGCCCAACTTCTTTTTGTTTTAGTTTTGTCGTTTTCTTCTAAGCCCATCTTTTTCTTAACATTCCTACGCATCATTAAATCACGATCATCAGTCAAGCTCAAACTTCATTTCTAAAAAACGTTTGCAAAAAAACCTTTTATAAATGAGTAATTGCTTTGTAACTTTTATTTTCGCATGAATGAAAAATTTACCTTTTGAAAACCGCTTTTTAAGTGATCTCACATTTTTGCACGTTACGATACTTTTTGTCTTTGTTTTGAAACTGTCATCAATTATTCAGTCACTAAAAATCTTGAGTGTTGAAGTGCGCAAAAGATTTTTCTTCGAAATGAAAATTGTTTTATTTTTCGACCTGTATTTATGAAATCCTTTATCTCATTAAAGTGAGAAATAACGTGTGTTCTCCCCCAAAATTATGGTCTTTGAAATTTATGACGATTATGAATCAATAAAAAAAACACATTCATTAATTTATTTTAAATGGCGCTTTGTTAAAACAAAAAAATATTTTTGGTTTTGTGCTTTTTTTGTATTTCCGCTTTTTCTCTTCTACACAGTTCATCAATATACAAAATATTTCTCAACAATGGAATTTCAATTCCCTATTATTCTTGCCCTTTTTTGTTTGAAATAATATTTTTTTATTGTTTTTATGGTGTGTTTAAAAGAGAACACTAAAAAAATGAATAAGCTTTTTAGTCATACCAACATCCTTTGCCTTACGCTCGGATCCGGGCTCTTGTTCAGTTTTTTAGATTGCTTTAAAGTTTTTTTTTTGCAACATCAAAACACGTGCACTTGCTTTTCAATCAAAAAAACCAAATTTTTGTTCTTTTTTGAGGAAAAAATGTGCAAAAAGCGTTGTTTTTTCTCTCTTTTAAATTTTAATGTTAAGCGTTGATACTAAAAAGTTGTTTTTGATTATTTTTGTGATAGCGCGATCAATTTTTACATGAGAGAAATCATTGTACCAGCTAATTGCGAAAGAGAACGAGAGATAACCCATTATTGTTTTCCACCTTGCTTCTTTCTTCTCTTCTTTTCCTTTGCATTTCATCAATTAAAATGCAAAATAAAATGGTTCATCATTTTGTTCTTTGTACATACCAATTTAAAAAAAAATGAGATAGGTATTTATTCAAATTTTTTGTTGTATTTGTCCCGACACGAACCATTTATCTGAATTTTGAATTTGCCAAGCTCGTGCTTCAATTGTAGAAGATGTCGACTTTTTTTTCCGTTTGTAAAACACATGTTTCTTATTTGTTTTTTATCTCCTTCTTTGTATTCTTTTTTATTATACCTTTAAAGCACTATATAGCTGTTTTAACTCTGTTATTTTCCTCCTTCCATGTCTTTTGCATTACTTCGAGTTTCTCTTATTCGTTGAGTTAGTTGAAATATATCTAATTATCATCCCTTTTCAGCTCGATTCTTCGGCTTTTGCCGTTAACTTCCTCTTTTTGCAATTTATTTTTTGTACTAATTTTGTAAATTTGATTCCGGTGTTATTTGTTACGGGTGCTGTTTTTATTATACAATGATTACGTCCTTAGTATACCGTCTTCTTGTGTTAACTCTTGGTACACTTTTCCCTGCTTATCAATCATATAAAGCTGTCAAAAATAAGAATGTTAAAGAATATGTTCGATGGATGATGTATTGGATTGTATTCGCTGTATATATTGCTTCTGAAACGATATGTGATATGTTCTTTTCATGGTTTCCACTTTATTATGAAGCTAAATGTGCTATGATATTCTGGCTTGTTAGCCCTTGGACAAGAGGAAGTTCTGCAATATATAGAAATGTAAGTTTTTACCTGCATATTCCATTATTCTTTTGTAATTTGTTATTTTTCAGTGGGTTCATCCATGGCTTATCAATCATGAACGAGAAATTGATCGCTTGCTAGATTCATCTAAATCAAAATTCTATAACCAATTTACCCAATTATTTTCTCGTGGATTACTTTTTGCAAGAGATGTTGTTGCTACTGCTGCAATACGCAGTAGTGAACTTAATTCGTCTCCCAGAATTGACTAATGTAAAATATTGTATCGATAAATGTTCTTATTTCCATTGATTTTAAACCTCATTTTTGTACATTGTTTTATATTTGGTTGATTTCCGATTATATATTTACTTTTTTTTGAAAAGGAAAATTTGTTTTATACATTTTGTTTATTAAAGGGAATGTCTTCGCCAGACGGCGCAACATTAAAATCAAATCGAAAAGTCTGTCATCAAGCCCGTGATATCTTTTTTGAATGCTTTGATAAAAACAACGGTAATCAAAATAAGTGCCGACTTGAATTGAAAGAATTTGAAAAGCATTGCCCAGCTTCTTGGGTTCAACATTTTATGCGTAAACATAAATTTGAAAAATACAAAGAAGAACTTACAAAAGAAGGACTTTTATCTGATAAAGATGCTCCTTCGCGTGCTTAAATATTCGTGTAGGCCACTCAAAAACGTTATTAATGCTCAATCTTCATCTCATTTATTTAATCAATTTAATACAAGTAATTTTAATTTTAACAGGTTTTATGCAGTTTATGGTAACAGTAGTGTAAGCTTTTTAATTGTTTTGTGATACTTTTACCTAAAAATGATGTTTAGCTCAAAGAACATCGCCATGCTCGGATTATTAATAATATTGGTGTCGTCGATGATGAAGAACCGGATTGCTTTATTGATATCGAAAAATTCCAAGAAATCGAAGCTCAACAAGAAAAACCTTACGATTCTCGTGACTTCAATCGAGCTTTAAATTCATCTTTACAATTAAAACGGTTTAAACTTGGTATTTCAATTGTTGATTTTTTATTAACTAAAAATATAAGTGCTCATCGGGAAGTTGTTAATATTTTCAAGCTTATTTCGGAAGCATATACTCATCATGCTATTTCATATGAAAAGGGACAAGAATTGGTCGAAAAGTTGATGCCTTTTCTTCAAAATCTTCCATCTCATATCTTTGCTCAATTAAATGAAACGGCTATGCTATTTTCAAAGAAGGAGAATGGTCATGGTACTGTAACTCCTGAAGATAGTGTTTCGTTAATTCCAGAAGAACATTTATTTGTTACTCTTCTAACTCATGCTATTCGGCGTCGTGATATTGATGAAATGCGAAAGCTAGCTGTTCGATTTCCTTCTCTGTCTGCGTATGGCACACCTATGCTTTATGAATGGTTTCAATGGGTAGATGAATCACCATCACAAGCTGCACAACTCGTTAAAATATTTTTTGATTCCATGAAAAATAGTGATCAAGAGCATTCTTCAGAATTTTTTGAAAACTTTATCGACCGCTATAACAAGTTTGTTTTTAATTATCATTATTATTTTTTATATTTTACTATTTTATAGAATAAGCCATTTACCGTCTTTCGTGAAAGTTGAACTAGAAGTCAATCGTCGATGTTCTAATTGTTTATCAAAATTTGATCCAAAGCCTACATTTACCGATGAAGAATTTGCCGAATTTTCAAAATCTGTTTCGAATTATGCAAAATATCGACTTATCCCTTCAAAAGAACTTGATAGAATTGAACTTACGTGTAAACGATTATTAAATTGGAAGAAAAATGATCCATTTGCATTTCCCATTTGTCTTGCGGATGTTCCAAACATGATTTATGGTGAAAAATTTCTTGGAAATATTAAGTTGTTAAAGATTTTCGTTGAACAAATGCTTGGAAATTTTTCTGCTGTTGGATTAATTTCAAAATTTTCATTGCCTTCAAAGATTGCCAGGGAAATTTCACAGTTGAATAAAGTTTTTTATTTTATGACACATAAAACTAGGTAAGAAATTTTATTTATTTTTGTTTCTTTCATAATTTTAAAAACTATTTTCAGCATTGATGATGATACAGTAATGTTCTTAATGTATGCTAAATGTGGTAAAGATACATACTTTGTCACAAATGATCAATTTCGTGATCATTTAAAGCATCTCGAAAATTCTTCAATTCCGGAAGCTCGATTGCAGAAAATCCTTGGAATCCGAAGTCTTAGAATGAATAAAACAGCTGGATTTTTAGAAGTTTGTTATGCAAATTTAAAGCATTTAATTTTTTTTATTATTATAGAAGCCAACTGAAATTTCTCCATTTGTTCAACAAACCTTAACCGGATATCATATTCCTCTTCGGCGCACTTTTGTTACTGCTAAAGAAAATTACGAGTATTACTGTTGCCATAAACTGTTTTAAAAAACTTATTTGTTTTATTTGTTGATTTATATTATTATTATTATTTACTGATTGAACTTGTGATAATAAATTGAGCATTAATAATTACTTTTTTTACATTTATTTAAAACATATTTTGCGAATTGATAAAAAGAAAAAAAGACTATTACTAAACGTTTTAGGTAAAAATAGATATACGATAATACAAAAGAGAAAATATTTTTCTTGCACGAAATTGAAAAAAAAAGTTTATAAAATAACTCTAAAAAAATGAAAAATTGCGCAGTGTTTTTTTAAATCATAGTAATAGTGAACACAAAAAAAATAAAAAAAATGGCTCAAAATTCTAAACGATTTTGACTATTGGATCACAGAGCCAGTTGGCAGTGATAAACATGGTCCAAATTGAAAAAAGAGGGCAGAACAGTAATATATAGAATTATAAAATAGAAGACAAAAAACACAAAATTATATGGATAGAAAAATTGATAGAGAAAAAAGAGAAAGAGAGCAAAATAAAACAAACAAACTACCGGAACTAATACATATTAATTTATTGAGAGAAACGAGAGTTATATTTACTTAAAAAGGAATAGAGGAAATAATTTACTGTAAAAAAGAAAGGAAGAAAAAAAAGTTAAAATTAACCGGCGAATTGTTTTTTTGAGAAGTTTCAGAATTTCTTCAAAAATGCTGGGGCAATTTTTGGGGTGAATTTTACTTTTTTTTAAAAGTTCAAAACTCGTCAAGTGATTTTTTATAGATAGCTATTAATAAAAAAAAGAAAGAAAAATTTAAAAGAAAGAAAGAAATAAGAGAATTGTTTTAGGTGGTTTTTCTCTTTAAAAAAATAATTCTCTTATTTCTTTCTCTTTTTTAAATTTTTAATAAACATATATTTTTAACGAGCGAAAAGTGAAGAAAGTAAAAGAATAACCATGGAAGGCAAAAGTGAAGTGCTACTGCTTAATGGACCTGTTTCTGGTTGAGCCTCTTCCTGAGAATAATGATCTGCTTCAGATGACATATCTTCTTCAGATGCGGCTGCGGCAGTTGTGGGACGTAAGCATGTAAATTGGCAATTATGAAGTTTATCAGTATGTAAACCTTTGAACATATTTGTCAAAGATCGGCACATAATTTGTGAAGCTCCATCATCACAAAGTCCAGCCAATGCATCCATATATTCTTGAAGCTTTTTATTTACTTCTGTACAAACTTGATCATCAGGATGTTCAAGGAATTTTTCACTTAAATATGTACCTAAAAATGGAGGAGAAGGAATGAATAAGGTGGGTTACGGTAGGCGATAATTACAAACCAGCAGAAAGTGTCATTTCTCCAATTTGTTCTTTTGAAAGGCAAGTTCGATGATCATTTAAAAGTTCTTGGCCTTCTGGAGAACAAGCATAAGTGAGAAGATAATAACTTTTCAAGAAACTTCCAGAATTCTTCCGATGTGTAAGAAGATCACTGACAGTATTTGATGCGGCAACAATTTCATTATGATTACATTCATGTTGTTCTGGTCCATCATCCTATAACAACAAAAAAAGTAATGCTTAATTTTGTGCTTTTTTAAAATTTGAATTGAATAAAATTTTAATCCCTGTTGAATGAAAATTGGCCTAAATAAAGAAATTGTTTTGCAAGAATTCAAAAGCATCCATTATTTTTGGACTTTTTCATTCAAAAAAAATAGTTTGCTAATTATCTTCTAGTGGCGCCATGCCGGTCATTTTCATCTATGACCACGGCACCATTGAGTCGATTCATTTAAAAGATAATTACATTTTATGGTATTTATATGTATGTTCCTTGTTATATGTAGTTGTTGGTGGCGGTGGTAGCAATAGAAAAATTGGGTAAAACTATAGCAATTTGCTAAGCGCTCATTCTCCTCTCGGATGGACATCATCTTTTTTTGTTGTTCTGCAAGTTCACATCAAATCGGAAATTCCAATTGCTTTGGTTGTAAACCTTTTTCTCATTTTTTACTTTGAAACACTTCTATCGATGATGCTTTTTTAAAAACACATTAACAAATAACTCTTTAAACTTGCCGCTGAGAAAAAATCGCTTCGACTTTTTTATTTAAATTTATTCTTTTTTTGTTACATTCAAAGGTTTTTTGTTCCCCCTCTCCTTTTTTTACTGTTTATGGCATTTTTGAAAAAAAGGAAATGCAAATATTATGAGAACATAAAACATTTGTGTAAACAATTCTCATAAGTGTTAAATTTCAAAAAATAAAATGTAAAATTTGCATATAAAAAGAAAAGCAAAAAAAAATTTTCTCACCTGAATACATTTGTCTAATTGTCTTAAATGTTCACATTGTTCTGAATTGATTGTAACAACATTGTCACGAAGTTCATATAAAGTCCAAGTCCAATCATCCAAAATATTAATAAAACATTTTACAAGTGTAACATAGTTGCAATTCTGTAACAATAAAATGATAAATAAAGTTAGTCAATTATTTGTTGCTTTTTTTAAAGAACTTTAAAGCCCCTTTTTCTCCCTTTTTAAGGCATTTTTTTTGCAGCTGTTTCCTTTTTGGAGCAGCAGCAGCTGTAAAAGAAGAAGCAAAAAATTTTTAGAGTATGTTTTTTTGTGCCTTCGATTCACTTTAACACAATTTAAAATAAAAAAGCAACAAAAAGTTTTAAATGTTAGTTTGGAAGCAGGAGAGATAAAAAAAAGTGTTCTTTCAATGCCCCCTTTGGGAATGCATTTATGATAAAACTTGTTTTGGGCTTTTATGTCATGGTTAAAATTTTGATTTATATGGTGGATGTGGTGGTGGAATTGCCAAAAAAATAAGATGAGATTATTTTGATGAAATTTTGAAGGGATATCAAAATGATAAGAAATGGAAGATAGAGAAAACAAAAAACAAACCTGAGCATAAACTCCACTGGAAAAGAGAAAAGTAGCCAATATGAGCAATTTCATATTTTTTAGTATTTATATTTTTATCTATCTGCAGAAAATACGATGAAGATGAATTTAAAAAAGCACACAAGGCAACAGTATGAAAATAAAAAACGCGCAATTGGCGCTTCGAAAGACTTTGGTGGAGTCGGAAGTCTTTTTCCGGATAACTTCGATTTAACTAAAAAAAAGCAAAAAATTTAAACTGTTTTGTTTCCCAAAATTTGTATATATTTTTGTTATCATCACGTCTTCAAGGAAAAAATATAAAAAAATAAAGTTTTTTTTTCAAAAGGGATAAAAAAGGGAAAGTAAAAAGCTCTTCATTGAGTCATCGATTTATAAAAGCGCTAAAAACGACAACAAGCTTTGATGGCGACGATGAAAAGCCATAGAAAGTAAACGTATGGAAGCATGCAGATGCAAAAAAAATATATAAAGCATTTAAGAATCTTTTTTTCCTTTCTCAAGGATTCTTTTGAAGTATACAACTATGTTTATGAATAAATTTGATCACTTCCATTTTAAGACAAAAAAGACTGTTGAAAAAATATCCGGGAATACTGTAGAAAAAGAAAAATCTTTTCAGATCATTCAAAAAGATAGAATTCTTTTCAACAAACAAATATGCTAATAATGGCACCAAAAAAGAGAGAATAAACGACTTAATGATTGTAAACATAAGACAATTTAAGAAAGGCACTAAAATAAAACAACAACAATCTCGTAAGCCCTCCGTCTATTTTTTTTCACTCTAAAAACAAGCTTGGCTCATTTGCGCGCTTTTAGTGAAGTGTCAACGCTTTCATATGAGAAAAAAAGCAGAAAAAAAGAAGAATTTTTTAAAGCAGTAACCGCGTGTCTTCTTCTTCTTCTCTTTCCTCCCAGAAAAATACATCCTTTTCATCATCATCATCAACAACTAAATTCAATGCTTTAAACAATTGAAGGTTTTTTTGTGTGTTCGAAAAATCAAGGTAGGTTTCATGGAATGAGAATATTGAAACAGCTGAAATTTTGCGCATTTTTACGCAAAAACAGAAAGAACAAAAAAGGCTTTAAAGCGCATGCCTAAAAAAGTAGAAAGAGAAAAAAACACATTTTACAAGCATCAAAAGACACAAAAAGCTCTCCCAAAAACCAAAAAGACCGTTCATCATAAAAAAAGAGTATGAGAAAAAAATGCAAACGGAACAAAGAAAGAAAAGCTAAAGTAATTTGAAACTGTTAACCTGTACTTGAGAAAGTTGACATATGTTTTTGTCAACTCACATAACATTTTAACTAACTACCCATCATTATATTGCAATGTTAAAGTGAGAGAGGTCAAAAAAGCAGACGATGCAAAAATAAATACAAATAACTTATATTTAAAAATTGCCGATTGATAGTCACTAAAAAGGCTTTTAAAAATATGCCAAAAGAAATTTTGAATGTTTTCTTTTTCAAGGACAGAACCAAAGAGTCTTGCTTGTGCCAAAAAGAATTTGAACGTTCTCCCCCCTTTTCTATTTCTATGTTTTTTTCACGTCTAAACTGCCAACGGGAATTTCTTTTAACGCTTTCCACACGCGCGTGTGTGGCAAATATGGTAGTAACTGCAGAAGCAGCAGCAGCCGAGTGTGTGAAAATTCCTGGATGCGCTCCTCTATCTCAGGGGCCTTGGCATCCGTTTTTTGGGGCGTTGCCAATCCAAAAAAAGCTTACTTGCAACCACTTATAAATGTATGTAGACACGTAGGAAAAAATATAATGCGCATTTAGTAAAAAAATCTGAAAAGAAAATAATAAAAATAAAGAAGCAAAATAAGAACTAATTTGTTGCTAAGCGTGTATATGCCACAAGTAGAAGCTGAAATTTTTGGAAAGAAAAAAACAGGTGTAAGTTTAACCCTTTCTTTTTCTCCATTTAAAAAGTAAACATAAAAAACAAAACAAAATATACTTTTAGGCTTTTTTCATTTCTTTTTAACGCTTTAAATGTTTTTATTATTTTTTTGTAGAAAAAAATTGAAGGGTATACTATATTTGCGAAATCAAAACCACAAACATTTTACATTTGTGTCCGGCTTCCATTTTTCAAGCAATTGAATAGAAATAAAATGCGAGCCTAATTTGCTTCAAGTCATGCCCCCCAATATTTACCAGAAAAAAAGAAGCCTCCCGGAACGCTGCTTTAAAGTTTGCCATCGTTGACTTTTTTCCGCTTTTGTCAAAATAAAAAAATTTGGATGACAATGGAAGAAATAAGAAAGAAAGAAGAAGAAAGAAGAAGGAGAAGAAGACCAAGAAAAGAACGCGTGAATGCTTTAAACTATTTTTTTCTTAAATGACATCCTTCCCCAAAAGTCAATCATAATAAAATTTAGAAGAAGCAACCCATTTGGAATAACAGATGATGATGATATGGCGGTTTTCTTAAATTCTTTGCTTCTTTAATGAAAAATATTGATAAAAGTGCCAAAAAATCTTTTTTTTTTAAAAGTTCATAAATAACGGCACTTCTTTTTTTGCCATCAAGAAAAATTTGTCGTTTGACTAACTCAACTAAGTAAGAATATTTTCCCAAAACAAAATAATGATGGCGCTCTCAGTTGTAATGTCAAAGCAGAAAGTTTTTGGAAGAAGGGAAAGGAAGAAGATGCGCGTAGATTTTGGCTTTTTTCAGAGATAATCATAAAAACATTTTTATAAAAAATTTATATTATAAAAAGCTTATTTCTTTTTTACATCAATGGGAAAAAACATGAGGTCCTGCCGAAACTTCTTTTCTTGCCTACCTCTCATGGGAGATGTTATTGAATGGAATTAAGTGTAAATTACGCGAAGTTCTTAGTCGCCTTTTTTTACGATGCGTTACTAGCTTCTTATTCTTATGCCCTCTTTCTCTTTTTAAAAAGATGATAAAAAATAATATAACGAAAAAGCAGAAGCTTCATCAACACTCAACTTTTGCATTTTAGTTTGAGAATAAGTTTTTTTTTTTCATGTTAAAATTGGATTTATCGCAAAAATTTTGACACAAAAAATATATGCAAAAAAATAAAGAAGACGAAGAAGAAGCAAAGAGATAGTAAGTAAAAATAAATAATAATATAAAAAGAAGAAGAAGAAGCAGAAGCAAAAACAGATGACAACCAAGCAACCACTGTTGTTCTCGTTCTTGTTTTCTCCTATTTAAGTCACAACTATCTATTTCCATAAAAAACGGATGATGATTGTCGGCATACGTCAAAAGAAAGCTTTCTACGATTCATTAGCTAAATTTTTGGATCGGATGGTTCTTCATCTTCTTCTTCTTTTCCCGCAATACATTATTGAGTCTCTATATTTCTCTCTTAAAAACAATAATATAGACAAAACCAAACAAGAAGAAAAAAAGTAAAAAAAACCCTTTTTTTGTAAATAGGTTCTTCCTCGAGACTGTTCTTCTCCACAAAATGCTTGACTTTTGACGTTTACCAATCAAAGCTTCCTGGCTAAAGCGCGCAAAAAAAGAGAGCAAATGTTCGGTAGACCTCTTCTGTAAATTGATACAATGAATGAAAAAGAGATAGAGAGAACTCAACTAAAACAGCTTTGCAAACGTCGGCAGTTGCTTCTTACTTTTGCTTTAAAAAAATTGCAACAATATTTTATTTAGAGTTTTTGTGGAGACAAAAAAAATATTGAAATAAATCGGCAAAAAATGACTAAAGCATAAAAACTGTCGATTTCTTTTTTTTCAATGAGATAGAAAAATAAAATCAACGCGCTTTATTTTCTTTCTTCATCATCATCACTTTTTTTTGCCAGTGAAAGTGCGCAAATTTTAGTAAAATGTTTTGTTTTTTCTTTTCTTTTGTGTACAACACTTCTTGCATCTACGAAAACGCTTCCGACTGTTTGCCATTAGAATTTTTCTCAAGCATTTTGCAGTGAAAAAAAAGAGAAATTTGAAGCTCAAAATCCCTGAGTTTTGTTTAAAGAGAAAATCAAAAAGTAAAGTTAAAAAAGAAAGCTGCAGCGATGAAAGAAGAAGAAAGCAAAAAATATATATCTTAACTTATCACAGATATAAACAGTAAGTCAAACGTGAAAAAACAAAGAAAAGAAGAAGAGGAATTTTTTTCGAGAAGCAATGGGTCATCAAGCAACAAAGCTTCAAATGCCCCGTAACACTCTTGAAAAATCATTCTAGTGGAAAACAAAAAAAAGAAAGAAAAAATGCCAAAGGGAATGGAAACTGTTCTTAGCATAGTTACCCCCCAAAAATAAACTCTTGTCCTCCGCCTTCATTGAAAAATTCATTATTATTTTTGCCACCCACATTTGATGGTCAAGTGGGTGCGATATTGGATTGCACAATTGTAGTGTAGACTTTTTTGCGCAGTGACAGCAAAAAATATAGAAAGAATAAAAAGAAAAACGGTTTATAGAGAACCCGAGGTTCTGTATTACAGTTAGGATCCCTTCTCTTTCTTTCTTTTTTCTTTCTTTTCCAGCAGCAGCAGCAGTTTACTTTGCTCAAACGCCATGGGTGCCGCCTTCATCGAAGCAAGCGAAACTCATTTATGCTTCAATGGCCCTAATTAATAAAGAAATCACTTTTTTTTGAATCCAACCCATCGCATTATTTTTTAGCTTCTTTATATGAACTGACGACTGCCGTAGTTGACAGTCATCACTGTGTTTTTTCTTTCTCTCTTTTTTAAAACCGCAATAATCGTAAATATGGTAATAAACAGCTTGCAATTTTGGGAAGCAATAAAAGGAATCAAGTAATAATATCCGTATTTTCAATGAAAAAGGAAGGGATAAAATTCAACAAAATTGGACGTATTAAAAAACGGTAATTCGTATGTTTTGCCTCAGTAGGAAGCCATTTTCAATCCGAAAATTAAGCCCAGCATGGCCTCTCCCAATTTTTTCTTATTTATTTATTTTTAAAAGAAAATAAGCAATGTGAGGGAATGAATTCAAAATACAATCATCTAGTAGTGGTAGTGGTGATGTTGCCTTTTATGCCGATGGGGGTCTTTCCTTTTCTTTTCGCCCGTGTTCTCATGAGAAATGCGCAAAATTATTTTGCCTTAAACCAAGAACGGAAATTGCATTCAATGGCAAAGAAAATGTTGCAAACGAACATCGAAAGGGTCAAAATAAAAAAAGAAGAAGAAGAAAGAAAATAATTTCGCGCATTTTTGTGAAGTTGTAAATAAGCCAAGAATAACAAGCAAGCATGCAAAGAAATGAACGATGATGATAAACAGGGAAAAAACTAAAAAAACACAAAATAAAAAAGAACAAGAAATTTTGTTAAAGTAGCCGTTCACAAAAGTCTTTAATTAGAGATTAGCCAAAAAATGAACACGAAAAAAACAATGGGGACAAAAAATTTTCAACTATTCTTTTTTCGGCATTAAAAAAAGAGAAAAAACGGTTTAACGATGGAAGAGTGATTATTGAAGCGTAAAATGACAAACACTAAAACAACTCCCTTTCTTCACACAAGCATTCATGGAGTAAAAAAAATATAATTCTGAAAACAACAATATATGATACCTTCAAGGAAAAAAATAGTACTTTAAAAATAACAAGAAAAAGAAAAAGAAAAGAAAATGGCATACTTTTGCAGGCCAACAAAAAAAAAGAATCTACTCTGTTAAAATAATACATCATCAAATTTCATGGAAACTCGATCTAATTTCTGCCACCAAAAATATTTATATATCTAAAATTCCAAAACAAAAGCCACCATTTAACAATAAAGGAAATTTCCTTATTCTTTTTTTGAATAAAAAATTGCCAAAAAACAAACATATATCATCTACATTACCAATTAAAAACAAAAATATTCAAGAAAACCAAAACTTTTTTGTTTACTTTTAATTTGAGTTAAAAAAATTTTTTTGAAAAGAAAACTTTGTCCTTGATTTTTTTTACTTTTGAAATCCCGGTAATTGATCTCTTGAAGAAAGCAGACTTGTCATGCACACGGAAAAAAAGCCAAGGTAAACGAAAGCATAGAAAGAAACATGTCTTTGATAAGATAAGCGCGAAGTTGACAACATATGTCAAAAGCTGATGAGATCGAACGAGTTCGTTTCCCACACCTTGGGTTAGAGAAGAAAAAGAATACGAATCAGGAAAGAATGGCATGGAAAAAAATGAGGCAATGAAAGATAAAAAATATTTGAGCTAAAAATACTACTTTTGTTTCTGCTGTCGAAGAAAAATAATATATTAAAAAGCGTTTTTTTTTTGAAGAATAGTGAAATATGAGATATCGTGCAGAGCGTAATCAGACTTTTAACAAACAGTTAGAAGTAGAAGAATAAAAAAAGTGAGTAGCGTTTTTTTCTGAAGCCATTAAAAAACGAAAAAATATAACGTGAATTTGACTCCATTTTCGTTTTTTTCGATATAAAAAAAACACTCCAATTCACTCTTTTTTGCCTGACACTGTAGAATTTTTTAACTGGTAATTATTAGTTGTTAAAAATTGAAAGAACGGCATCATCATCAACATCACCATCATTGTTGTTCATTGAAGAGGATTGAAATTTGCATCCAATTGTCAAAGAAAGTGGGACAAACGATTGGCTTTTATTCTCTTCTTTTCTTCTCTTTCTTGTCTCATTTTTTAAACTTAGGGGCGCGAGACATCTGCTGACATTAAAGGTTTTTAAATACCAAATTGGCAAAAATATATTAAAAAAAGATGAACAAAGAAAAGAAAAAGAGAAAAAAAGAGACAACAAAAAAGAACTGTTGACTTAAGTTTAAGAAGATTTATATAAACTTGAAAATTGATGTTTAAAAAAAATAAAGATACTCAAGTATGAGGCTGAACAAAAGATTGATGTAAGCACTTATCAACTAATCTGTACTTAAAAAAATCGAATAACAAAAAGTTGCATTTAAATTTTTTTGAATGTTTGCACAAACGAGTCGGCTACTACTACTCAATTTCTTCTAGTTTGGGTAGCCAAAAAAAGTTTAATCTTTTTTATTCACGCAAACGGCGATTTCCCACAGTGAATATTCCAAAGATTTTTTCGAAATATATTTTTATTCATAGGTCAAAAAGCTTTTAAAAAAAAGTTTAATCCGGACTTTTAAAATTAAAAATGCAATTTAGACATTTTATTTTGGAAGGAGCAAGATAATGATGGGAAAATATGACAAGCAACTGTGAGTCAACTAGCTTGTTTCTTTCTTCTTTCTTTTATTCTTTCTTTACCTTTTTATTGCTTCAAAAACCGCAACATAATGTCTTTTTTGCCCAGGTTGGCAAAAAAATTAGAACAATAAAAGAGAGAGAATAGGGCGAAGGAGGGGGGAACAAAAGAAAAAGCATCATCATTCCTGCAAGGGGGGAGAAATCTGAAGCGGAAAACTAAAGAAATGTTGTTCAAACTTTAACTTTACACACTTTTTTCCCGGATGATGACCTCTATCGCGCAACAGTTGGCCGGCAAAAAATGCTAAAAGGGGCAAACGAGAGGGGGAAAAAGAGGGTCTATCAATGTTAGGCTTCTTTCATCAAAAAATTGCAAAAAAACTGAATCATTTTTAAGAAAGCATTTTTACAATAACCAAAAACTGTTCAAAAATCGAGTTTGTATCATCTATTTCTTCCGGCGGAGGTCACAAAAAGAAGCCCCGCAAAAGGGGGGGGGGTCGTCACACTCATCATTCTTCTTTCTCTTCTCTTAGACTCGCGCGAACCGCTTAAGGAAGCGCTTAAAAGGACGCCATAGTCACAAAATAATAATAATAATAATTTATTTGTTTTAGGGTGTTTATGAGAAACAGAAATAGATAGAGCACACCAAAAATGGGAAGGAATAAACTTGAAAAACGGATATTAGCTTTTTCTCTTCTTCTCTGGAAAATGCCCAGTTACTGATCCGTAACCGTTTTTTTTATTTCATTTCACTTTTTTTGATATTTTTAAACTCATGGGCAGTTTTTTCACACACAAATAAATATTTCAAAAAATAAATAATCGCTGACAGAAGCAGATGACTACTTTTTAATGGCTATTTGGATAGATGTGAAAAGTAAAATAAAAAGAGGATGAAGAAGAATTTTGATAGAGATGAGATATATGTGTCTCATTGGATTATGTCATTGAAGGTGTTCCGCGCATTCATCGACCCATGTGAAATCTATGGAGAAGCTGCTCTTTTCTGAGAGCCTCCTCCTGCATTCGACAGAAAACGTCAAAGTTATTTTTACAATTGCCATAGGCGGCTAATGGCTTTTTCTTTCTTCCATTCCTATTTTTGCCTTAGGTGGCTCAACTAATTCATAAAAACAGTCACAATTTGTTGTTGTTCATTGCTTAAGGGCAAAAACTCTTAAGAAAGCAATTATCAAAATCTTCCAAGCGGCAACGAAAATTCCTATTTCTTTTTCCTCTCTTCCTTCTTTTTTCTTGCCATTGCTTAAAGGTCAGTAAAAATGAAAGCCATTTTTGCGCACGCTAGCTTTTGAACAGTTCCGACCGCAAAAATAATGCAAGCTTTAAGTAGAGTAGTAAATTTATATATTTTTTTTGCAATAAGCATAAAATGGACAATTACTTTTTTACTCAAAGAAAAAAATGCAGAATAAAAAATAAAAGCAAAGAAGACCGGAAAATGAAACAAAGAGTTTATCAACTGTGGTGGAGGAGTTGAATCAAGCTCAATTAATTGCAATCTCGGCAAAAAATAACAAGAAAAAAATAAAGAATTGATGAAGTCAAGCATACTTGACAGTGCGCGCATAATTAAGAATCCTTCCTTCTTGCTTTTTGAGCTCTTTTTTTCCCGCACTTAAGTACAAGAAAAAAACCACAGATGTGACACTTCTTATTACTACAACACATAAATTTCACAATTTCCAAGTGTTTTGGATAAACCATATCTCTCATATATATATATATATTTGTATGTTGTATATACTTGAGTGTTATGTTTCACAACAGGAGTCTTCCCAAAGTAAATTGAAGGATTAGTTATTTTTCAAAAAATATTCAAATTTTTTAAATTAATTATGCAAAAGCATAACTACTTTTCTTCAAAAATTCTTTTTTTTGTCTTACAGAAAAATATTCATTTTTTTCGGAAACAAAAACCAAGGAATAGTTCAAAAACTTGGAATAATTAAATATTTTTTTCCGGTCATTCAAAGACAAAGTTCTGCATCGGTGAATCTTTATAGTTGATTATGCAAATCATCTCACCCTCATCACACAAAGACGACGGCATACTTTAAAGAGTCATATAAAGAAAAATTGAAAGAAAAACAAAGCCGCATTTATACTTACTTTTTTTCTGACCGATCCGACCAAAATGACATGAAAAAAGAGAAGGAGAAAAGGAGAGAAAAAGCAATCGGTTTCAATGCCACTTCCCTGTCATGAAACCTTGTCCTTCTTCTTTTTATTTATTTTTTCGGAAAAAAGGTGGCAATTTGTATATAGGGATCTGTTAGGTATGATTTCCGGATAATGTTATTTTTTTAAAAAAAGACCTCAAAAAAACAGTATCCTTGGAAACTATATGATTTTTGGAATAATTATAGGCATTGTTAAGGTTGAAGCACTTTTTTGCAGGATTATGTATTACCTAAAAAGAATCTACAATTTTTTAAATTTCCGTTTCTTTTTTGTTATCTAACACTCCGAAATGCATTATGAAAATAAATATGAATCAAAAATATGATTCATTGAAGTTCGTGAATAATAAGACAATGAAAGAAGAAGCAAAACAGTTTTCAATGTTGTAAAAATGGTTTTTCTTATTTTTGTCAAAATTTTTTTACCAAGAAATTTCCTGAAAAAATGGCTGTATTTTACTCTTGTTTTTTTATTCTACTTTTACTTTTTTTAAATATAAATGCAAAATTTGTTGAATCATGTTATGAAGGAACAGATTATTGGTCAGGAAAAAAGACCGGAAATAAAAGAAATTGTGATCCTGAAACTAAATATTGTTACATTTTAATGGGATCTTCTGCAACGTCACGAACAAGCGGAAGAGGTTGTTCACCTGATTATATTGATACATATTGTGAAGTAGGAATTTGAAAAGATTTCTTCAATTTGGTCATGATTAATGTTTTTTAGAAATATCGAGCAAATCCATCTTCTGCAACTGAATTCTGTTTTTCAATTCATACCTTTGATATGAATGGTAAATTATGTTGCTGTAATTCACATAGCAATTGCAATTCTGTCTCGGCTATTACTGTATCCCAATTAATAATGCCATTATTTCTTTCAATCATTTTTTATGTATTAATGTTTTTTACAAGTTACTACTGAATTAAGTTTTAATAAATAAAGCAATCAAAAAAATTAAAAGGGCAAAATGAAAGCAGTTGTGATGTTGCTGCTGCCTGCTGCAGTTTTCTTTTAAGCAACATGTGTTATCCCTTTTTCTTCGATCCGCTGGCTTTTAAAATTGCTTTCAATTTTTATATCTGTTTTTTTTTTGCATTTGAGTGTAAATCTTTTCTTCGTTTTTCTTAATGTAATTGCGCTGTTTTTGTGTTGTTTTCAATCAAAATCTGTCAGACGAGATTATGAATGTTAAATTAGCATATTTTTATATTCTTTTTACTTATTTTTTGGGTTTTTGTCATTCAAAAAATTTTGACCCTGAATCAATTGCAAGAAAATCAGTTTATAATGCAGTTGAAAGGGTTCGAAATAAAATTACTACAACACCAAGTACCTCAACATCTGATTCAAGAAATGATAGAACAATTATAAGAACGATGTCAGTGATCGAAGCAAAAAGTGCTGAAGGAAGAGTAATTATCCTTTTTTGTGATATTGATTGTGAAAAGGAAAGACTAAAGGTAAATCGAGCTTTTTGGATGTAAAATTTGCATAAATACAAAGCTTCTTTATTTTAGATTCCAATATGGATTCGTGAATTTAATGCAAATAATGATATTCCATCAAATGATGCAATTGGATATCATTTTCATCGAAGAAGAACTCGATTTGGATATCATAATGTTGATGAATTATTGGATAAAAATCCAATTGTTCTTATATATTTTATTGCAGATAAAACATTTATTTACGAAGGAGATGTCAAAAGTCAAGTTCGTTACACTTTTTTTCTTCCCTCCATTTTTAGGAGATGTCAAAAAAGAGATGCTTCATTTCAGACAGAATTTAATGATTTTCTAATGAGCTTAGAAAAGCAGCCCATTCAAAAGCCACAAAGTTCAGAAGATCTTGATGAATTTATTAGTGCCGCAGCGGAATGTGATCCCACACAAAAATATGTTTTAAAAATTCATAGCTTTAAAGATTGCTATGATGAACTTTGGAACAATCTTGTTCGAAGCTTTCACACTTCTAAAAATATTACATTTGTTGAGCTTCGCCGTCCTTTAACCCCTGAAGAAACAGTTATAGTCCAGCAAAGACTTCCAATGCTTCGTCGGGAATGTCAAATCTTGGCAATTCTTCACAATGGAGCATACCAAGAAATTGTTGACAGCATGTTTTTAAAAGAAGTAAGTAAGGAGGGGCTCCAATTTTTCAACGAAAAAAATGATGAATTACAAAAAAATTTTATGACATTTTTTTAAGCTCAATAAAAAAATTTCAAAATGGTCAAATGAAAATTGTTCCAATCCACAACCGTATGCAATTAAAATGCCATTAACTGAGATTCAACTTGATTACCTTCGTGAAGAATTATATATTAATGGCATTGTAACAAATCCAACATATATTATTGTAGGACTTATTGGGGGGATTGCTGTAATTGCTCTTGCAATAAGTATATTTTGGGGCCTTAATGGCTCTTCTTTTGTAACTAAATAAATGGAATCCCTTTTTTGATATTTTTTGACTTTCACAATAAAATTAAACAGGAGAGAGAGAGAAAAGAAATAAAAAAAGAGTTAACTGTCGACACAGGGTATAATAAAATAGAAGGAAAGCCAAAAAGATTTATGTTACTTACAAAATTGGTTTTGCATCAAAAAATCCTTTAATAAAAAAGAGACAGTTTTGTAAAAAATTGCAAAAGCAATTTTAATACTGAAGCAATAAATAAACAAAAAGAAAGGCGGCATAAATGCAAAAACTACTGCTGCAATAGAGGGAAACACGTTCATTCGTTTTTTTATCTATCTATCTTCTCTTCAGTCCCCCCCCCATTTTGGAGTATATGGGTACCAATTTTAGTAACTCATTATTGTCTTTTTTTGCCTTCATTTTTTTCTTCTTTTTCTTCTCTTTATCTTGGAACCACGACAAAAAGTAATGCATTCATTTTGAAGCAGCTTTTATGGGGATATATCTTTCAGACATTTTTCCGGTAACGATTACCGAAATACATATACATGCAAGTCGTTAAGTTACATGCAAAATTTCATTCATCTTCTACTCCTCCTCCTTCTTCTTCTAGCTTTAACTCCTAACTTTCTCTTTTTTTGTTAAAAAAACTAAAACAATAACTTTCTAAAAGTAAAAAAAAAGGTTTCCTTGAAAAATTTTTAGTCTATAAAAGCTTGCGCATAAAAATTATTATTTTTTTGTTCAGCTATTTGCCACTTAGTATCAAAATTCAAAGAGGGACTATTATTTCGATTGAGCAAGATCGGAAAAAAATAATACATATATGTTGCAATTTGAGCCGATCAAACTTCCTCCAAAGTCGACAAACGTTTCTCTATTTTGATACAAATGCTTCCTTTTTTTGATGATGTTGTTTTTGAATGTAATGTTTTACCAACTTTCTAATTCACTTGGAGAATTAAAAATACCATTCGGAAAAATAGGGGAGAAAAAGGTTGATTACATGAATCATTAAGTTTAAGTTTTATTCATCTGTAATGAATGGTCATTTTTCTCTTGTTTTATTTGAAAATCAAAACTTGTTTTCATTGTTGGCATGTGCTTCCTTGCCTTGCCGTAAATGTTATTGTTTAAAGTTTTTTCCTTGACATTCAACCTTGTGATTTTCAGTACCAATGCTTTTTCTTATTGTATTTTTCCATCTTTTCATTGTATGGTAATTTTTTTTGACAATTTTTATTCAAAATATTTTTTATAAAAAACATAGCCTTTTTTAAAAAAATGTACAAAAAAAGTTTTCATTCTTTTTTTTCATGACCTCTTCTTCCGCAAAGAAGAAAAAAAAATCATTTTTAAAAATATATCTTAACGAATAACAATTTGTTTACTAATTTTTTTAAAGAGAGATGTTTTGTTAAGAGCAAACAAGTAAGTATGGAAAAAAAAGTTAACAAAATTTTCCCTAGGGTTATCGCTTCAAAGAGCACTTCATTGTTGCGGCGACAACTTCGACATTTTTTTGTGCTACATTTTTTTTCCTATAGTCCATTTTTGGGGTCTAGAAGGAGGGTGAAAAGAGACAAATACCATCATGTTCTGACTCAAAAAAAATTTTTTTTGACAGTTTTTTTCTTTTTTTTATTTATGGTCATTTTTTTCTCAAGAGAAAGAAAAAAATAAATAAATTTGTAAGGAAGGATTAAAACGTGTGATCCAATAGCTTTCTTCTACTTAACTGCAAAAACGATCCGTAAGAATGTTTCCCTCTTTCTCTTCCCTCCATTCATTCCCCCCTTTTTTTGTGTTGCTTCTTTCTTTTTTCCTTTTTTGGAGATTTTTTGCTGAGATTTTTTTGTGACTTGAAACCTACTTCTTTACCTTCTCATCTTCCCATTTTTCACTCTTTTGTATTATTTCTTAAAAACGTCAAACATAAGTGTCAAAAAAAGGCCATAAGCTTTCTTCTTATGTAATTTTTTTACGGGCATGTTTCTGTTATGCTTATGTAATATGCGATTGAGAAAATATATCATTTTTTTGTACGAAAAAAGCGGCTTGCTTTTTGTGAATTTGAAACGGGAAACCGCTTGTGGCTAAATTTTCCTTTAAAATAGTCATGTCAATTTTTTTTTCTTGTCTAGCTCTTGCAATCCTTTTTACTGCCATTGTCCGTTTTGTACAAAAAAAATTATTTCTCAGTACTAAAATTTTTGGTTTTTTAAGCGAAAAATTTAATGAACGATGCATGAAGATGAAACCTTGACTGTTCAAAATGATGGATAGTAGTATTTTTCTGAAATTATTATTATTAGGAACTTTAGTGGTTCTTCTTTATAGTGAAGAAGACAATGGTTTTTTAAATGTAACAAAAAAGCAAAATTCTATTTGTGATGTAAGTCAGAGATTTTAAATATCTTCCATTTCTACGTTACCGTAATTTTTAGCTCCCTTTAGCATTAGGTGACTGTCAATTTAATATTACTCGGTTTTATTATGATAAAAATACAAATCAGTGCTATAAATTTTTATACAGGTTATATTTTCTTTTGTTTCTGTGGAAATCTTTTGAACGAAATTAATTTTTAGCGGGTGTAAAGGTAACGGTAATAGATTTATCTCGGATAAACAGTGCCGTCAACGATGCCATCAGGAAAGAAAAAAGAATTACAATGCCATTTTAAATGGTAACTAATTTTTTAAAGAAATTACTGTATCCATGTTTTAAACCTCTTTTTTTCAGATCTTATAGAGCCTTATCAATCACGTTTTAATTTAACTTGTGAAAACTGCCACACAATCAATGGAATTTGTGTCGATAATAAGTGCCAATGTCGTATGGGTTATCAATTAATTGATTATAAATGTGTTGATGTAATTCAATTAAAAAGGACGTTTTTGTAAAAACTATCACTCTTTAGGTAAATGAATGCATTTTTACAACATGTGGTAAAAATGCTGTTTGTGTTAATAGTTTGGGGTCATTCCGGTGTGAGTGTTCCTTTGGTTATGGCGGCTCAGGTTTAAATTGCTCAAGATCACAAGATATTTGTGGGCAAAAATTTGATCAAAGATATGAAGAAAATTGTAATAATACTGATCCGCCTTGGCAATTACGATATTATTATAATTATACCGCAAATCAATGCCAACAATTTCGTTACGGTGGATGCCAATTTGAAGGTGCACAAAATATTTTTCGTGATTTACAAGCTTGCCAAACTCATTGCCATGGATTTCATTATTTATATGAAACAAAAAATATTGAAAAACCAATTTACGATTATTCATATACCACTGAAAGTACAATACCTGGTAATTACTATATTTACTTAATAAGATGTATTTTTATTTCTTTAGATTTATGTTTTGATACTTTTGATCAATCAAAAAGATTTCCCTGTACAGAAGGAATTTGGAAGAAAAGATATTTCTTTGATAAATCTTCAATGAAATGTACAATGTTTTGGTATGATGAATCATGTGATCGAAGGCCCCGAACTACAACTTCTCGAAACATTTTTGTGCATGAACGAACATGTGTTGAAGTTTGTGAATTAACAGCAGGTCGGATGTTGGAATCTCGAAAGCATGGAATATCTGGTGTAATTCATGCAATATTTGATCATGATTGGGATGGAGCTAAAGCTATCAGAGATCGATTGCTGACAACTCCATCACCACGGTTATCACCTACATCAACAATTCCTTCAACAACAACTTCAATACCTTCAACATCTACATCTACGTCTATGATGCCTTATCATACAACTAAATTATTTGAAAATGTGATCACTCCATTACCACTTCCTGATACCCCAACACCATTTACGGTTGAAGTTAAATTAGAAGAAGTCGAAAGTATGCTTGTTGGTCAAAATGTTACTGGTGAAGATAAAAGAAATGAAATATTGATTATCAAAAGTTTGAATGAAACGTTCGATGAAAAAACAAATTACAGTTTAGCTGTTCATTTACCAGTTACTATTGCTGGTAATTGTTTTAACTCCTGCCAAACGAAATATAAAAATGGAAAATTTTTAGAAGAATGTTTGGAAAAATTTGATCAAAATCTTGCACATTCCTGCCAACAAACACCTGATTGGAAGACTCGATACTTTTTTGACAGTACAACAAGGACATGCAAAGCATACTGGTTTGGAGGATGTTGGAGTCATTCAAGGAACAATTTTGAAAGCTTAGAAACATGTAAATGGAAGTGTATTGGAGAACATTATGAACCAATATCACGTTTGTTCATTAATGAACAAAATTTTTATAAATTATGTTTTTTAAGATAGCTGTTTGGATAAATTTGATAAAAAGTATCTTGAAGATTGCCAAAATGGGGTTTATGAAATACGGTACTTTTTTAATCATAATACAAAAAGATGTGAATCCCTTTACTTTGGTGGTTGTCAATCACAATCAAGAAACTTTTTTGTTGATCGGCATCAATGTCAACAATATTGTGAATCTGTTCCAAAAGATTTATCAAGTAAGTTTTGTTATGGAAAAGATGCTTTTAAAAATGGCTTATCAGATTTTTGCCTTCAACCTTTTGACCCAGTTTACCGTAATTCTTGTTCATCTGATGGCTCATGGTCACAATATTATTATTATGATTCAGCTGCAGATTCATGTAAAATGTTTTGGTATGGAAATTGCAAATCAGGTTCACAAAATATTTTTGCCACTCTTGAAAGCTGTGAATGGCTTTGTGAACGAAATCGTGAAAGTAAAGTGCCGCGTATGTTTTTGAAACAAGAAAAATATAAAGAGTCAGTTAATATTTAAATTTTAGAGCATTGCTTAGACAAATTCGATCATAGATATCGAAATCCATGTAATGGCGGAAAATGGCAGGAACGGTATTATTTTGATCATACAAATGGAAGATGCCGTGCATTTTGGTATGATGGATGTATTGCTGAATCACAAAATATTTTCAAAACTCGTGAATTGTGCATTGGCCTTTGTGAAGCTCCATGTTTGTTAAAAATTTAGAATATAAATTAAAAATATTTTATTGTTTAGCAATAACAGCTGCAACAACACAATCCCCAAAAGCTACAACTCCATCAATGAAAGAAATTTGTGACCCTAATAGATGCTTGAAGCCATTAATGATTGGAGATTGCAAAGAAACGTAAGTATATATTTTATTTGTTTAATAGTAACTCAACCTAATTCAGATTACCTGCATATTATTACAACATTGAAAAACGAATTTGTGAACCATTCAGTTATTCAGGTTGTGGCGGAAATGAAAACCGGTTTCTTACTTTATCCCAATGTGATCAAACGTGTGGTAATTTTAAAACCTTGGACGGTAAATCATTTCATTTTTTACCCATAAAATATTATTGCCCGAAATTACAGCTATCGAAACAAATTGCTTCCTTCCTTTAAGCATTGGATATGGTCGTAAACGGAAATCATGCATTAAAAATGCAGGATTTGCTTTTTATTACAACTCAAAAGAAAAAAGATGTGGTCGTTTTTGGTATCTCGGTTGCGGGGGAAACGGTAATCGCTTTAGTCATGCAAGTGAATGTGCACGTGTCTGCCGAAGAAGTCATAATATTCCGGTTAAAGTTGAACCACCTAAACCTGTTTCGGCATGTTTCTTAGGAATTGACAACGGAAAATGTGAAAATTCAAAAATCTCAAATAATCTTACTCGTTGGGGATATGTTTCTACAACAGGAAAATGTGAAAAATTTGAATATTCTGGTTGTGAGGGTAATGATAATCGTTTTACAACTCACCATGAATGCCTTAAATTATGTCAAAATCTTATTGCACCAAATTCAAGTAATTGTTATTAAATTTGTTTCACAATTTTCATATACATTTTAGTGCAATGTGCTCATTATCCTGATTGGGGGCCATGTAATCGTTTGAGATATATGTGGTTTTATAATTTGACATCAGGAACATGCCAACAATTTTTATATGGTGGATGTAACGGCAATGAAAATAAATTCCCAACCTTTGAGTTATGCCAAATTACATGTGAAAAAACAGGTGAAGGTAAAATTTACCTTAGTTGCAATGATGCTTAAATTACAATATATATTTTAGCACCTTCTGATCCATGCTCAGAAAAACTTGATCGAGGAAAATGGTGTGAAAGCATGTCAAATCGGTATTACTATCATGCGAAATCAAGAACTTGTAAAGGTTTTCATTATACGGGTTGTGGTCAAAGCAAAAATAATTTTTTGCAATTAGATGAATGCGAAAATGCGTACGTGTAAAGCATTGAGAAAATTCATGAATATCATTTAATAAATTTTCAGATGTGTACATCGATCAAAAAGTGCTCCTGTTGCGCCAGCTATAATATCTGAAAGTTCAAGTTCGAACAGCACAGGAACAAAATGTAAGTTCTAACAACTCTTTTTTAACCGTTGGCACCTTAAGACAGAATTTGCGCGTTCACGATCTATTTCTTTATGATTTTAGATGCTTCCAAAAAACCATCTGAACATAAGCCAATGCAACGACATCAAATTTTAACAGAAAGTGAAAAGCATTATTTGAAAACCGAAGGACAATGGGTTGAATATGGGCATTGTCTTGGCTTCCGATATAACATTTCTGGACCACATACAAAGTTGAACAGTTTTATTTGTTTAATGGAGGAAGGGGGCACCTGCCAAATTCAAACATTAACAGATACAGGAGGCGAAGAACGATGTCGAGTTATTCGTCCATGGTTAAGAGGATCTCATCTTTATTCATGGTTTTTTACGATTGAAAGACGGAAAGCGCCATGGCATAAAACTCCTGAAGAACTTGATGAAGAGAAAAAGTCAAAGCGAAATGCTGTAAAATTGAAACCACCCCAAAAAGCATCAGATACTGTAGCCTCGTTAATTATTTTGCCGCTTAATGATTGTTATAACATTTGTTAAATCTTTTTTTGCTTATCTTGCTTCCTTTTTTAAAGAACATAAATGCTGAAATTATTATATTTACAAATTTTTTAAAACATGTTTGATTTTTTTACGTTTTTGAAAATTCTATAGTATTTTCAACAACCTAAAATCCATTTAATAATAATATTTAAATTTTTTTATTATTTATTCATAATATCTTTTATCATCGGCACATAAAAAAGAATATTAAACGTTAAAAAAATCACTGAGGATGTTGGAAATTTTGTTGTTGTTGATAATAATTTGATGGAGCCCAATTTGTCCATTCTCCGTCTTTGTCACGTTGAGTGTACTGTGCTTTCATTGGATATTCCCAATGTCCCCCTGTGGCATCTGTTCGGACTTGGAATTTTGTCCATTCAGGAACGTATAAACGGAAACAATTTAGTCTTCGAATATTTACAGTTACATGATCATCATATTTTTGGCGCCTTTGAACAGCGTAATCAGGCAAACAAAAATCATAACATTCTGAGCAATATTCATCTAAAAGAACATTTTGGAATTGTGCATGTCTTAAATTAGCATAATAATTACCTTTGGTGTAGACAGTATGTTTTAAGAAATACCATTTAACATTTTCACAATCACGAATTCTGTCACGGAATTTGCTTTGAGCTTGATTTGCATCAATTGTTTCAGGCACAAACTGCCATTCTTCGTGCCATCCGAATTGTGTTCGAACTTCTTCATAACTCGAAGCTAATCCATCTTGAAGAACATCCATATTTGGTAAAGCAGTACGATCAAGCTCCATTAAGAAACAAGTTGTATGTTTTCCATTTTGATCTGTTAAAGCATGATCTGCGATTGCGACATAACCCTAAATAATTCAAATTGTGCATCTTTCTCTTTTTTGTATAATAAATACCGTATCAAAGTCAACAGCAGTAAATGAATTACTCTTTAATGGCGGATTTCCAATCATTTCAAAATGTGCTTGCGCAGGACTGTAATAATGAATATAAACTTTACTCGGATCACGATATGTTACAGCTGATGGATTCTTTTTGAAGCATTCTTCACAAACCGGTGGATACATGTATAATGAGCGAACAGAATATGGTGCAAAAATTGAATTTAAAATAAGATACAATATAAAAATCAATAAAAGTAAACACAAAAGAAGTAATATAAATGATCGGACAGCTTTTGATGTCCATTTGATATTTCTATAAAAAATCAATAATTTATATGAAATTTTAAAATAATGCCGGTACCTGATGGCATCATAAAGATTTGAAAAAAAATCTTTAACTCTTTGCCCAAAACTTTTTTCATCTCTTCCACTTTCATTGTATGCCCATTTTTCTTTTGAGCCTTTTGTTATCATTGTTGCATTTGATGAAGGCTAAAATGTAACAAGTTTAAAGATATTCTTCAAGCTAATAAACATACAGCATAAACGGAAGCATTTTCCACTTGATCCTGCATCTTTTTATAACTGTCTTTTCTCGTAAGTGAGCTAAAATTCATTGATTAACCTTTAGCATTTAATATTTAAAACGTAAAACAAAACCTCATTTCGCTCATTTTGGTAATTCCTTCTTTTCACTTTTACTTACAAGTAACAAAAAAACTTTAAACGAATGAACGATTCAACTTTTTTTACATCGTTTCTTCTTCTATTTTTGCACAAAAAATTCAAATAATCAATTCGCTTTTGTAAACCATCATATAAAAAGTATTATTTGTTTAAGGAAGCGTCAAAATGCGCGAAATACATGACCAAAAAATATATGCAACAATAAAACCCACTTTTCATCTGCGGCAAATCTTCTCCAACCTTCATCCGAGCTTTTAAGAATTGAATGTAGATGCTCGGAATTACTTCCGCTAACATTTGCAGATCCAGATTTAAATCCAACTTCTTTACTTTTGGCACCTGATTGGTTGTGAATTGTTGTGTCTAAGCTTCTGTCATGCATGTAAAGTGGTGAAACTTCAGCAATTCCACTTCCATGTGATTGAACAATTCGGGCACCACCTTCTACAAAAAAACACTTTCGTCTTTCAAATTTTCTAAAATGGATCGCCAAAATGAACATACCAGAAGTATGAACTTCATGAACATCGTAGCCATAATTATTAATTCCACCTGGATTTCTTTCTGGTGTAGAATGTAGAACTGGAGGAGGTAGAGGTAAATCACGTAATCCAGCTGCAGAATGATGTAAAAATGATGGTTCACGACTGAAATCTCTTTCACCAGTTAAATGAAAACGTCTGTCTGTTTCATTAAATGGTGCACCACTTGCTGCAGTGGTTGTAACAAAATTTTCTGAAGTTGTTCGATATTCTGTTGATTGAGGTATATAGGCACTTATTGCTTCTAAAAATTTTCAAAAAGGTTGTCACGAAAGAGAAGGGTTATCAAATAGATGTTAGATGTACCTGCTGAGATCGGTCTTCTTCCTTCCGTCACGCTGTGCTCAATTATTTCTATCTGTTCTACATGTCTAGCTGGTTCCATCACTGTAAAAATAATGTAAAAACTTTATAAAATAAAACGTAAAAATTAGCTAAATCGATAAAAAACGATAAAAATCTTTCATTTTAATTTAGAAAACCTTTTTTCATCTTCAATTCTTCTTTTTTTCACATTGTAAGAATGATTCTTAAAATGAACAAAAAAAACAACAACAACCGGTTTCAGGAAGACCCGATCAAGTTTAATAGCAAAAATCGTAGCGGTGAAAAGAAAATGAATCTGACCTCCAAAAAACGTTGCTACCTATGGCGCTGCTCATAGAAAAAGAAGAAGAAAAAACAGATCATTGCCTATCGGTGTCGGAATGGCTTTTTTAGGCGTTGGCAAGGTTACTCCATCAGGAAAAGAAAGAAAGAAAATAGGCTTCAAACGAAAATGAATAAAATGTTTTCATCAGAGCCTTTCCCTCTAAAATTTGAATAAAAGGGCGCGAAATGGCATTTTTTGATTTATGGCATTTCATTCAAAAGCTGGCAATAATAATAATTTGGGTTTTGTTTTTATCGAATGTTGAAGGGCTTTTGTTTTTGAGAAGCAAATTTTCCAGAGGAGGCAATCTTCAAATAAGATAAACAAGAAAAAAATAATAAGAAAAAAAAATTAAAAAGCGACATTAAAAAAGTTAAAAATATTCTTGTTTCTGATGCGTCAGTTTCAGTCACTTTGCTGGGAAGAAGGCACAAAAAACTTTCAAGGTCGTAAAACGGAATGCGCTTGATTTCTTCAGATGTTGGAGGGAAAGGAAAAAAATACATTCTGTTGTCCGAAAAAAAATAGAAAAAAATAAAAATAATGGATATGAGAAGTTTTAGCAGATTCTTTTTCTTTTTTTCTTTTTTTGTGTGATTTTAGGTGGACAGTTCAAAAGGAGGCAAAAAAAGATCTCTACAGACAAAGAGAAGATAGGGGGGCTGTCAGGCATGCAGCGGAAACTAATCATTTGATGACAGCGATCACGCCAAATTACTGGTTTACACAACACGACAAAAAAAAGTGACTGTCACATAGAGACAGACCGGTCATGGCATTTGATGGTAGCATGTCACTATTATTGTAAAATATTAAAAAAAGATGGATAAGGTATTTTTAAACAAAAACATTAACAGCAAAAATGGTCAGATTTTTTGATTGACCAATGAAAGAAAAAAAATGAAAATCCATACTTCCGTCCAAAAAAAAGAGAGATCATGGGAACAACAACAACAAATAAACTTCAAAATAATAAAAAAAGAATTATTTGCTGCGCAAAGGCCATATATTTCAAATGTGTTCAAAAAACGTGGAAATTGAATGTTTCTGTGAAAACTGACCACTTCATAAAAAAATTTTGTTTTTATTTCATGCATCGGCCATTCTTGTCTTCTTCTTCCTTCCTTCCCTCCCGGTATCGTTAGAGTGGACAACAATTGACCCATATTTGCGTGATTCTCAAAATAGTAATAGAAAAAAGAATTTTTTACGGCGAAGTTTATTTCATTCACAGAGAGAGAATGCCGACCTTTTAGTGAAATCGGCGAAAATTTTAAAAATCTATCCCGATATCTCACAAATCTTTTCCAAAATTCGTCAAAATATGACGAAAGCAACGTTTTAATATTCAGGAAAAAGACGGAAGGAAGGAAAATGATGCGACGAGATTATTATGATTGATCAACAACAATGAGAAATTTTATGTTTTTCTTCAGCATTTTTCAACCCTTTCAACACGTTTTAAATAATTATATGTGAAAATGAATCGGGTTTGAATGGATTCTTTTCTGTCTTTATCAAAATTATCATCCAAATAATTTTAATGATAATTTGGAATTAAATGTTTTAGAAAAATATTTAAAAGTTTAAAAGATTTATTAACAAAAAATTTAAAACAAAAAAATCTGGGAGATACTTCTATTCACTAGCGGGTTTGAGCAATTAAGTGTGACTATATGTAAAGAAAAAAAGAGATACAGAATAAAATTTTTTAATGACTGGGTTTAAAATTTTATTAGCTTTGATTCGTTGTCGTTACTGTCGCTGCATTTTGTTCATTTTTCATTCGAGAAATTTGTGAGAAAACTTCCGTTAATGGTTGGAATGTTGGGGCTCGGCGTGAATTCTACAAAAAAAGAGAAATAAAATTATCAATTTTGGAGATCTTGTAAAAGTGCATACCTCTTGTTCAACCGAAAATTGGATCAAAGAAGATGCCGATAATAGTGGAATATCATATGTTGCATTATTAACATTTATCCGACTTCCAGGTGCGAGAATATCATCCACTTTTGCATAGATTAATTCACTCAATTCTGGGTCAAGCCTATCATGTGATGATGGTATGGGTCTTCCAAGAATAGATAATTGGTGGAGTTGAGTGGGATCAAGTTTGGTAGGAGTAACACCAATTTGAAGTAAATAATCTGTGACACTGCTACTAATTGAAAGAGCATCGGGATCAATACCGGAATCAGGTTGAGATCGAACACCAAATCCATCTGTATGTGTAGATTTAAATAAATTACTATTTCGATCACTGCTATTCGAAGAGATCAATGAAAATGTTTTTGTTCTTTCATAAGACATTGATGGAACAAGTTTTCCATATGATGGGGACATTCGATTTATATCTGCCATAACAGCAACATTCCCCTTTGCAACACTGTAAATTTGTTTTTGAGGTTTTTTCTTTCGATTTTTGCTTCTGAAGTAAATACAAAAAACGATGCAGCATAAAAGTGTTAATAAAACAAAGAATAAAAGTGCAACAATTATTATGTATTTATTCAAAGCATTCATTCCAAAAATATTTGTTGCTTTGACAGTGTTTGAAGATGCAACCTGAAATTTAAAAAAATTAATTGATGTTATGCCCTATAGCTATTGTTTACCTCAAGATATACAGTAGCTCGGGAATGTTGTGTCAAACCGCTTGAAGCAATTACAGTAATTTGTTCAATACTTTTATTGACTGGAACAGGCTCTCGTAAAACAAGAACCCCCGTGTCTGGATCAATTCCAATGAATGAAATGTATTGATCATCTGGAATAGAGTAATAAACTTTTCCATCAGGGCCAACATCATCGTCAGTTGCAAAAACATTTCCAATTCTTTGTCCAACTTCGGCATTGATTGGAATTTCAAAAGTATAAGAAGACTTTGAAAAAACTGGTGCAAATTCATCAACTCCAATTATGGTAATTTCAACAGGAACAACAGCAGATCGATGCCTTGCATCTTTTACAGTAACCATAAATTCATAATTATGTCGTTTTTCATAATCAAGATCTCCTTTAAGAAAGACTTCACCCGTGTGGGATTCAATTGTAAATATTTCATCATTATCTGAGATTGAATATCTCCAATTATTTCCAAGATAATCCCATTTGTTATGTGCTTGAGCTTTTAATATTACACTTCCAATTGCAGAATTTTCAAAAATATATTTATGATAAACGGGAACAGCAAACATTGGGGCACTTCCAGACCATGTGTCAATATTAAGGACTAATTGAGCAGAATGAACATTCCACAGTGGCGGGGAGCCATTGTCCGTTGCCATGAATGTCAAATTAAAGGTATTAACACCTGGATTTTCATATAATTCTTCATCATCCCAATGATCATATATAATTGCACCAGAATTTGAATCAACACGAATAATTCCACGTTGATTTCCATCCAAAATAGAAAATTGAATTCGCGCGTTATCGGCCGCGTCAAGATCGGTTGCCGTCAAACGGCCAAGAATTGCACCCTTTTTCATTTGTTCATCAATTTTGATTATCTTTGTTGCATCATCATTAAATATCGGAGCATTATCGTTCACATCTGAGATTTTTACGATTACAGTAGCAGTACTTTTTGGCTTTGAAGTATTTGTTACACCATTTTCATCAATAATTAAACCAATCCGGAATCTGTATTCTTTTACAGCTTCAAAATCAATTTTTTGTAAAAGGAGAAATTGTCCGTTATTGTTGAGATGAAAGATATCCGCATAAGATTTATCCAAAATTTGAAAGTTTACACTTTCATAACTTATAGAACTTTGATTTTTTAAATCAATTTGTCCAAAGGGAAGATAAAGTGGATAATTTTCTGCTACCAAAAATGAATATTTTGGTTTTTTAAATTCCGCAATTTGTTGAACAATATTTTGAACAAATTGAATCTGAACCATAGCAAATGATGAAAGTTTTGGATTTCCACGATCCACGGCCTTGATAGGAGCAAAATACACCATTCCTTCTTTCAATGGAGCTTTTAGACGTAATTCACCACTTTTACTGTCAATTCGAAGATTCTCTGAATCATTTAAGAATTCATATCGAAATTCTCCATTTGAACCTTCATCTGGATCATTCGCAGATACTTTACCAATAATATCATTTTTAGCTGAATTTGTTGAAACTTTGAATTTGTATAAATCTGACGTAAATTTTGGTGGATTATCATTGACATCCACAACGGTAACAGTAAAATTGGTCTTGACAATATGAACTCCATCAAAAACTTGAATTCCAACATTAATTGTCTTAGCCATTTCGTAATCCAAAGGTTCCTTCAAATAAATTGCACCTGTAAATCTTCCGATATAAAAGTAATCATTTGGTGGATTGATCATATATTCTAAATCAACATCTGCATCCACGTCATTAGCCATAACAGTTGTGACATGACTTCCAACGGGCAAATTCTCTGAGATTTGGCGATCTTTTATTGGTGGGAAAGATGGGGCATTATCATTGACATCAAGAACTCGAATTTCGATAATTGTTTCAGCAGATTTTACAAATTTCCCAGTTGCCACAACTTTTAAAGTGTAAAGTGTTTGAATTTCAGCATCAAGTTCTTCAGCAGTTCGAAGATAGTTTTCATCATCAATGGTAAAAGCAGAGTCATAATTTCCTTCCATAATGCTCAAAGTCAGCGGAACATCGGTAAAAATTTTGTTTGAAGTTTCAATTTTCATAACTTTTGTATTCTTTGGAAGACCTTCAGCCACATAAGTAATATATTTTTGCTGTAAGAATTTCGGTTCACCCCGAAGGAATCCTTTTGTACTTCGCTTCCATAAAATTCGTAACTTTTGTTCGGAACGTTTAACAACTTTGTTACCGTAATCCTCTGCTGCAACAATTAAAATAAATTCAGATTTCGGGAATGAATAATCTCTCGCAAATATCAGATCACCATTATCCGGATCAATATCCAAACTGCCACTTGGGTCATCTTTGATATAATATTTTACAACTCCATTATCACCTTCATCGGCATCAGTTGCAGAAAACTTTAGCAAAAGAGATGGGGCTTGAATTAAATCACTAATTTCAATAATTTGTAAAATTGTTGAACTAAATATTGGCGCATTATCATTTTCATCAGCGACCATAACCCGAACTGTACAAACATCAGCTCGTTTTGGCATATTATTATCTGATACAGAAATAATAAGAAAATGCTCAGACTTATTTTCTCTATCCAATTCTTTGCAAGAAATCATTCCATTTGTTTCATTTATCGCAAATAATCCATCAGCACCCCCTAATATTGTTTATAATTAAATTAATCAAAATATGTAATAAGATACAAACCTTCAATGTGATAAAAGAATGGATTATCAGTTTCATTTATTTCATGGTATGCAAAGATTTGCATTACATTTGGAATTGCCATATTTTCTCGGATTGTAATATTTCCACATGAATTTTGATTAATTTTTGGACCTTCATAAATGCTGCTACCAATATTAACAACAACACTGGCGTAATCTGTCGCATTTGCAGAAAGAGAAGTTGCAAAAACTAAAATATAAATTTTTGGTTACTGTATCAATACAAAAATTGCATACCAATAAGACGATAAATTCCATTTTTAATTGCTCCACTTATTCTTAAAATGCCATCTGTTTCACCAATTTGAAAATAGAGTGGTTTTTGTGGTGCAAATAGCCCAAATTTAATGCCACCACGATTATCATTTTGAAGAAAATTATTTACTACGCTTCCGGGAATTGGAGAAGAAGGCAGCTTAAAATTAAAAGCAGGTTTTTCAAAAAAGCTCCATTCAATTGAATTATGTTCAACAAAAATGCTAAATTGTTGATCAGTAAATCGTGGCGTTAAACTGTTATCCGATGCTCGAATTGTAAGTTTTGTATTTTCTTCAATATTTTCTCTTAAATAAAGTGTCCCGGTTGTTTGATTAAGGAAGAAGGCATTCGAATTTCCAGAAATAATTTTGTAAACAATCAATTCTGAAGAATCAACATCGGTTGCAACAAAATAATGAATTGGTTGAGAAAAATTAAAAATTGATGCCCATCGAATTATAATTTCTTGAGCACTTTTAAATACAGGTGAATTATCATTTGTATCAATTACATTGATGAATACAGTACATTGACTTCTACGCCGATCGGAAGCTTGAACTGCTGAGTCTTCTGCTTCAACAACAAAAACGTAATTGCGTTTCTAAAAAAATGTTACGCTTTTAATGGTCTCAGAAATATCTAGTGAAATTACCACATGAAAATGTAAAGTTTTTTGTAAAAATATTTCACCAGTTTTAATATCAATTGTAAAATCTTTATTTTCACCCAAAATTCGATATTTTACAATTCCATTGGTTCCTTCATCTTCATCCGAAGCTTCCACGCGACCAATATTAATTCCAATAACTGTATTTTCAAGCACCTCAAATGTGTAATTATTCGTTGAAAATTTTGGTGAATGATTATTCGAATCATCTAGTTCAAAAATAAGGGTCATCTCTTTTTTATTTGCAGCATTTAAATTTTGTTTTTGAATTTTCATTTGTACCATTGAAGCATTATTGTAATCCAACCTTCGAGCTAAATACACACTTCCACTTTTTTCATCAATTTCAAATGAAGGGTTCTAAAAATTTTCTTTTCACTAAGCAAATTAATATTTTAAAATCATACATTTTTAATTAATGAATAATAAGAATCTGTTAAAGCGCGTTGAGGTTGAGAAAGGGTTAACAATTTTGTTCCAATTGCAGTTGTCTCTTTTACTCTTGTCACGATTGTTTCATTATCAGGTGTCGACAAATGATGCAATCGAATAATAAAAGACAAATATCGTTTTCTTCCTTGTGCATCAGCAATTGCAACAGAAAGTGGTTGAGGTTTTTCGAATTTCTGTTCATCTGGATGTTGATTCAGTGTAATTGTGCCATTATTAATTGCAAAATAATCAGAGATACCTAAAAAGTATTTTTGATGTATCAATCTTAAATTATTTTATACAAACCACTTTTTTCAATATTCCAATGTTGGGCATTTGAAGCCTTAATATCCACAAGTTTAATTCCCGGTTCATCATTTGCATTAATTTTAATAGTTCGATCAACTGGTTCCAGTAATTCTACATCAGATTTTGTTTCATCTAATTCAATAATTACAATACAAACAGCTGGCCGTGGACGAGGTCCTTGATCTTCTGCAATAACTGCAAGTTGAAACGGAGACTTGAAGATGCCTTGTCGTAAACGCTTTTGTAATATAATTTCGCCGGTTCTTTTAATGTCAAAAAATTCATTTGTTTGTTGAAGTCGATATACAACTGTTCCATTTAATCCAGCATCTGGATCAAAAGCTTCAATTTGTCCAATAATCTCTTTTGGACTTAAATATTCAGAGACTCGAAGCTTTGAAATATTTGTGCAATTTGGGGTATTATCATTTATGTCAAGAATTCGAACATGAATTGAAGCATTTGAACTCAATGGTGGCTAAATCATACTTTGTTTTAAAGGAATCCAAGGAAATAAAATAAACTCACATTTCCTTTATCCTCCGCCAAAACAATAAAAGAATAATCTTGTTTAAGTTCTCGATCCAATGTTTGTCTTATAAATAATTCACCTGTTTTAGAATTAATACCAAAATCTGCAACTCTTTCATCAACAAATCGATATGTGATCTCTGCATTCAAATCACTATCTTTATCGGTTGCTTTTACAAATCCGATTGATGTCATAAGAGATGCATCTTCTGCAACTTCAAAATCATATAGTTGATTTTCAAATTCTGGTGCATTATCATTGTTATCCAAAACATTCAAATTAACAACTGCCATACTCGCTTTTGGCGGAATTCCCTGATCTTGAGCACGGATAGTAATTTTGTATCGTTTAATTTTTTCATAATCCAATGGAGCAGCTAGAAGAAGTTGACCAGTAAGGGGGCGAACGATAACCGGACAAATTGGTTCACTTTTTATCAATTCATAAGTAACTTTTCCATTTTCATGTTTATCTTTGTCAACAGCTTGAACAGCAAAAAATGGTTCATGAATTGGAAAATTTTCTGCAACATTTGTTTCAACTTCAGGCATATCAAATTCTGGAGCATTATCATTAGTATCATGGATTCGAATTTTTATTTGAGAGAAGCTTGCACAATTATCACTTGCTCTTGCTTCGATATTTAATAACACTATATCACTTTTATCAGCGTCTTGTTCTTTTGAGACTATAAGTTTTCCAGATTTTGAATCAAGTTGAAATTTTCCATTATTCCCAGAAATAATTCGGTAGCTCAATGCTCTGGAAGAAATTGCTTCAACTGTGCCAATAACAATTCCAGGTAGAATGTCTTCACTGATTGTAAATTCATACAAACCCCGAACAAAATGGGGACAATCGACTTCAGCAGGCAAAATTTGAACTTCAATATTTGCCGGTGTTTGACTTGTTAAACCTCCGGAATCTTTTGCAATCACTTTAATATTAATTGTTTGACCAGCAAATGAGAACAAGGGCTTATCAGAATACAACTTTCCATTATGTGAATCTATATGAAAGAAGGTGTTGTCACTTTCAATTTTGTAATGAACCTAAATAATTTGCATATTTTTTCTATTCTTATTGGTATTTGTTTTTTACCTCTCCAAATTTGCCTTGATCTTCATCAATTGCATGTACACTTAATAATGCAGTTCCAATTGGTAAATCTTCGTATACTGTAATGTTATATGTTTCAGGTACAAAGATTGGAGAATTATCATTGACATCTTCAATCAAAATATTGACCAAAGTTGTTGATGACCGTTCAGCTGTAAAATGTATTAAAAATTTGTATCCTGTTTTCTCTTTTTCTTATTCCCCCCTCATTTTTTCCTATTTTTGTAAAATTTGTCTATTTTTTCCCTCTTTTTTTCCTGCATAATTTTTAGTTCCTTCGATAATTGAATTTTAAGGCGATGACAATTGCCAGTTGATTTGCATAAATTCATTAGGAAAACAACATGTTGCATGCTTCTTTTTTTCAAAAAAAAACTTTTCTTTAACGCTTCAATAAATTTCAGTCACATTAAAATTTGAATTTTGTTTTTAATTTAAAGAATAATAATAATAATTACCTGAATTTGTTGCAAAAATTGTTAATTGATATCTTGAAACATTTTCATAATCGAGAGATTTTTGAAGACATATTTTTCCAGTTAATGAATCAAGTTTAAAAATTTCATTATCGGATGATTCTTTGAAAGAGTAATGCACTTTATTGTTATTTTTATTATTATTGTTGTTTGAATGAGTAGTACCACATGTATTGTCATGGGCTATAACCTGAAAAATGTCGTCTTTTGTTTTCCTCTTTTTTTTAATAATGACAATTGTTTTGTAAAAAGGAAAAAAAAATACATATTTTGCATTCAAGGTTCTTCTTTTTTCTTACAAAATCTGCATAAAAAACTTTTTTCTTTTTTTTCTCTCAAGAAAGGTCGTTGTTGTGGTTGCTGTTGTTCAAAAAGGGCAAGCAATGCTGAATTTCTTATTAAAGAAAAGTCAAAAAAAAGAGAAGAAAAAATTACACCTTTGAGAATATTATTTTTTATGCGCTTAAAAAAAAGTTTTCGAAAAAGTTTTTTGAAATCAATGTAAAATTACTTTTTTATAAAAAAAAATGAAAAGTTAAAGCAAAGCCGGTTGTCATGGATACTTTTAAAAATTTTGCCGAAAACTTTTTAAATAGTTTTTTTGTCATTTTTGTTGTTATTAGTCGTTAATAAAAAATATAATCAGATAAAAGAAAGAAAGAAATTGGTTTAAAAACTACAGTTAAAAGGAAGCTGATATTTTCTGTTCATTTTTCAAAGAAAAAAAAGGAAAAAGAATTGGTAAAGATGAGTTCTCTTGCGATGCCGCTATTAATTATCAATCTTGGTGGTGAAATGAGTTATATCTTAGAGCAAAGATTACAAGCTCAAAATGTTATTGAAGATAAAAGTGTTAAAGTTTTGCATGAAATTATTTCGGCAATGCTAAATAAGACTTTCTTAAAAAAACTTTTTTATCCACAACCTTTAACAACTCGAACATCTGTTCGGCAGTTATTTGAAAAAATTGCTCATTCAAGTATAATGCGGCTTAATGATGCTAGGTAAGTGGTGTATACTTTACATTCTTTATTAAAGAAAAGGAGGGTAATAAATATTGAAAAGAAATATTACAGCTATTTTTATTAATAATAAAAGTGTAATAATAAAAAAAGCCTTCACTTTTTTTAGTATGGATAAACTCTTTGACTTAATGACGATGGCAGTAAAATATCAAATTGTTATGGTTCGACATCCATATGAACTTTTTAATGTAACCTTAAATCATTTGGATGGAATTCGATCTGTGATGAAAGGGAATGAAAATATGACAGAATGCCTTGACTTTGCATATCAAATGGTATGTTAAGGAAAGAAAGAAAAAGAATTTACTTATTTTTTTCTAATTTAGAAATAAGTAATAAAAAAGTAATAAATCCGTCTATTTTTCTTTCAGTTAAGGCAAATATATTTTACACTCCCTGAATGGAAAATGGCATTGATACGGCACACAATGCTTTCGTTCTTTCAGGTTTGGCGTGACTTTATTTTTATATATTTAGTCTTTTTTTCGAAAGAAATATTTTTTAGGACGCAAAGGTTAAAGTATCGATTCTAATGCGAGAAGATAAACAAAATCGCGAAGGCGATTTTAATATTGTTCAGAATCCTGTGCTACTTGCCCCACATGCAAATATTCCTGGATCTGTTCGATATTATACCAATGGGGAATTCATTAATTCAACAAGTTTTCCTTTACCAAATACTTATGCCACTTGTCCAGTCACAAATGAAGAATATGATAAACGACTTGGATTAGAAGTTACAGATCGTGGAACCGTTTTAGGCCATAATATGTATGCAGCATTGAATGAAGCTGTTCAAGTAAAAATGATACATTTTTCCTTGATCTCTTATATCTCAAAAATTACAGGTTAAAGACGGTACTGGTGGACGAGAAGTTTCTTCAGGTGCACCTGCGGGCCCCTTAGGGGATGAATTAAGTTTATTAACAAAGCTTCTAACAAGTAGTTCAGATGATACATCATCTGCTTCTCAACATGTAATCTTAAGTCTTTTTGATGATGACGATGATGATGCCGCTCCAAAGAAGAAAGGCTCTAAAGCAAATGGATCATCTTCAACAACGGTTGGAAAAGTTAAAATAAGCAAAACTTCAAGACCACTCGATAGTGCAATGAAAGAAGTTTGTTTTTATTTTTTTTATCAAAAGAGGATTCTTAAAAATGGAACAAAAGATTGTAATTCTTTGCTGCCCTCCTTTTTGATGCTTTTGTTGGCAAAATTTCAACGCTTTTTATTTTCAAAAAAGAGCCACAACTTTTGTGTTGAATTTTTGGCGCGTCGACAAATGGCTCTCTTGCGGCCAATTAATCATTTCTATTTTTATTCCATGCTTCAAAAATTCAGCCTAAAGCGCAATGGTCAGTTCAATAACCGAGAGAAGAAAAGAGAAAGAAAGGAGAGGAAAAAAAATCATCCCCCAAGTGACCACAAAAACTCGTCAATCCTATTAGCTTATAAGCATAATAAAAGCAATGCAAATATCCTCATCTTTTTCTTTTTTAAAAAAAGATGTAATAATGAGTTCAAATTTTTGAAAAAAAAAGTTTTCTTTAAAAATTAATAGTAAATAAAAATTTTTAGCTTTCAATTCGTCCTACTTCTAAAAAGGGTAAAGGAGAAAATTTGGCAAGTTTGATGGAAGAAGCCGAAAAAGCAGCAACACCAAAACCTCGATCTGCATCCGTCAAAAAGCGAAGTGACAGTGCAAAACGAGAACGAACACCATCTCGAAATGGTTCAGCAAAGAAAAAATAATGATTTTTTTGGGAAAATTATTTACAGATATTGGGGGAAAATAATAATTTTTTTGTACAACAATAATATTAATAATAGCAATAAAATTACAAACTTGTAAAAGACATGTCGAAATTTCTGCATCTTCTTTTGTTGTAATTTCATAAAGTGATTTTTCGAATATTGGTGGCTTTGAATCAGTATCAATAACATTGACAATTACTTTTACCGATGAATTTAATGACGGTTCACCGTTATCTGAGGCAATTACATCAAAACTAATTTCATTTCCAATTTGACAATCAATTTCATTCTTTGCAAAAAGGATTCCAGTTTCAGATTCAATGTCAAAAAAGTCATTTGAATCTAATGAATATCGAATTCGAGCATTTTCCCCTGAATCTGCATCTTCTGCAATAAAACGGTAAACACTTTGTGGCTGTTTTTCACTTTGTCGATTAAAAATCACAGAAAATTCTGTATTATTCCATTTTGGTGGATTATCATTAACATCCAAAATTTCAACAATAATTGGATGATCAAGTATAATATCTTCATTTGAACTGGATAAGGAGAATTGTATGTGCAGTTCAGGTGTTAATTCTCGATCAATTGGTCCACAAACCAGTACCAAATAAACCGATGGAATATCTGTTTGTTTTAGGCATAAAGAGTCAACACCTTTTAAATGCAAGCTAAAAAAATTGTAAATTGTAAAATATTTTAATAAAAAACATTTTTAAACCTTTCACTTCCATAATCTCGAACAGATATCCTTGCCAAAATATATCCAAGTGGCAAATTTTCACTTATTCGAGCTGATCCATCTTCAGTCAACCAAACAATATTTAAATCATATTTTGATGCACCTGCTGATGAACTTTCAACATTTATCGTAACAAATACTGTAGATTCAAGAGGTTGAGGAACTCCGTGATCAGAAGCAATAACAATCAGCTCAAAAGTTGAGCCAGGATTAAGGGGAGATGAATCAACGATAATGTCACCAGATTCTGAATTAATTTTAAATGGAATAATTCCTTGAGTATTAAATTGATTCTGCAATGATTAATATATTTTGCTTTTAGTAGTCTTATAATTTTACCTCTGCTAATCGATATGTTATTCTTGCATTTTCTCCTGTATCTGCATCCCTTGCCTTTACGGTAATAACTTTTGCTCCGATTGTTGCGTTCGAAGTTATTTGTGCCGAATATCTTGAATGTAAAAATTCCGGGGCATTATCATTCGCGTCCAAAATAATTACATGAACATTTAAGCGCCCGCGCCTAAATAAAAAAGAAACATAAAAAAAGATCAAAAGATAAAAAAAAAAGAAATGTCATCAAATATCTCACTTTGCAGGTTCTCCGCCATCGATCGCTTCAACCACAAGATCATATCGATCCCGATATTCCCGATCTAATTGTCCATTCACCACAAGATCAACATACATTGCATTATTCAATTTACTTGTGGCAAGTCGAAAAACATTATTTACATTTCCGCCAGCAATAAAATACTTTTTTATTGCATATCTCTCTGAATCCGGGTCAACAGCAGATGGCAAAACAAGTTCAGTATCAATTCTTGCATATTCTGATATTTCAAGCTACAATTTTATGTTTTTTTTTATTAAATGTAAATCCCTTTAAAGTTTTTTGTATGTGCTCACATTTATATCTTTCACTGGAAATTCTGGTGTATTATCATTTTCATCAAGGATTTCAACCGTAACTTTTATGGTTAATGAGCCATCAGTTGGAACTGCCAAAAAAATTAATTTCGTTTCTTTTTCATAATCAGCTTCGGCTTGCAAAAGTACTTCACCAGTTTTTTCATTAACTGCCAAAATCTATAAAAAAAGATGAAGTTCTCATTAGCCTTTCAGAAGAAGAAGGAAAAAAATTAATATCGCCTCATTGCTTCTCATCATATTTCGTGATTTACCCTCGTTATGACATATGCTTATGCAAATTACTCTAACATAAGTGTTTACAGATGGGTGGCTGAAATTAAAAGGAAAAAGCAAGAGAAGAGATTCTTGACATTTTAGAAAGTCATTGCTAATTAATAATGCATAATAAAAAATATTTTTGTGCCTTTTAAATCTCCCCAAAAAATAATAATAATAAACCAGATGTCCATTTCATGATGATTTTTGCATGCATCAAAATTTTATATTTTTGCTTTTGTATGAAAAAAACTTCTTTTTTCTTGCGGTTTGAAACAAAACGTTGAATGCTGATTGAAGAAAAAAGAAATGAAATAGGTCACATTTAAAAAGGGAAACTTTCTTTTGAAATAAATAGACTTCAAGAAAATTGAGAGCTATCCCCGTTTTTAAAAAATTACAAATAAGTTTTGGGATGAAAAGCAGGCAGCATTTTTTTGTAAGAAAAAAGCCGTTTTTTTAGTCTTTTGTCTGTCAACATTAGAAAAAAACGGACAATAAAAATATTTGATTCATTTTTTTTTCAAGTTAGGCATGTAAAAAAATAAGAGAGACTTGATGGACGCCGTTCAAAAGAAGACCTTGGCAGAAATAAGATTTTAATGAAAAAAAAAGTCGTAGAAAAAGGTTTTTAACCGAAATACAAAAAAACAGATTAAAGTCAGTTAAAAAATGAAATAACAAAAAATGCATTTATCTCATTTTTTTAAATTACAGTTTTTAATTAATAAAATGATTTCTGTAAAAGCTCATTTAAAAAAGTGTTTTTTGAAAAAAATATTTAATTACCTTTTCCGCCATGCTTTCTGACTCCGGAAATACAATAAAAAAGTTTGAACGATCTAACATTTCAGGAAGCTTGTCAGTTACATATCCAATTTGATGTCCTACGGGTGCCATTTCGGATACACGCAAGTGTCGTTCATGTTCCGCTTGAGCAACCGGAAGCCATGTCGCGGCATTCATCAAAAGCAAGAATGCCACAAAAGCGTTGATTGGCAAATGTGGCATTCTTGCTGCTGCAGTTGAATGGCGAACAATCATTGTTTTTTCTTTTTTCTGTTGTTGTTGAAAGATGACAACAAAAAAATTTTTCAAGACGGCATAATTCTTGACTGTTCGTATATACAATGGATTAAACAACAGCGAAAGTCAAGTCACTACAAAAAAGGAAGAAGGTGTTTATGATGACACTGTTGAATTGCAAAATATATAAAGTTTTCAGTTGAGGGTCAAAAAATCTGGAAATTAAAAAAATGAAACCAGTAACTCAAGGATTTCTTTAGCAAAAAATATAGACAAAAAAGTCCACGCATAAAAGGGAATAATATATTATAAGTACAAAAATGCCGAAGAGTTCGTTCAATGATAATTATGCCTATGATGTCCTTGATCGGAGGTTGGCAGTCATAGGGAGTCTTAGAAGATTCTTCTTCATCATCTTTTTCGTTAAGTAAAAAAAGAAGAAGAAGACAGAAAAGGAGAGAAAAAAAGGCCCGCTAAAAAGGCTCACGAGCGATGATGGCGGCAGCCGATGAATAGCAATGTTTCAAGATGAAAGATGCGCGCATCCACAACCCCGCCTTCCATTCATTTTGTAGAAAAAGAAGAAAAATAAAGAAAAAGGAATTGCGGGCAGCCGTCTTCAGAATCTTCTTCTTCTTTTTATGGAAGTGGCTTCTTAAAGAAAACTTTTTTTTCGTCTTCATTTTGTAGCTACTTTAAAGCGTTAAAGTGATAAAAAAAAGTTGAAAGTGTGATAATAAAAAACAAATAAATGAACAATAATTTTTGGTTTTTCTCCAAAAAATTGCAAGAAAAAACAAAAGCAAAGTTTTTTCAAAAAAGTATTTTTGTCATTTCATTTTTCACATCTTATTATTGTCCTTGGCGCTCGATTTACCGTTAAATAATGCGCGCACGAGTGAACATCTCCTGTTTTTCATTGTGTGGTCATCATCAGATTGAGAAAAAAAGAGAAAAAATAAGAAGGAAGGCAAAGGCAAGAATCATTGGAATGAATAAAAGAGCTTTAACCATCTTCTTCATCAATGAATGGAACATCACATCTTTTAAGGATGTGGGAACATTTCTTTGTTGTGACCTTGAGTAACATTCCTATTTTCTTTTTAGCAGAATTTTTAATTTTTCAAGTATTCAATTAAAAAAGTTTAGCATTGAATTATTATTTTCAAAAAAGAGAAGCTTTTTACGAAAGCTTAACAAAAAGATTTGTTCAACTTAAAAAAATTATGCAAATTCTTTTGAAGTTAAAGTGTTCGGAAGCTGAATTTGAACATCAAAGTGGACGAAACAGCAGCAGTAGCGTTAATGCATTTTTTGCCGCCTTGTTTAGGTAATTCCGGACAACAACAAAATGGACAGCTGGATCAAAAAAAGGTTTAGTAAAAACCAAATGGCTGTTACGCAAACATTACAAAAAACAAATAAACGATCAGGTCATCCATGGCAAAAAAAAAGCTTCTAATTACTGCCCCGATTTAACGAAAGTGGATTTCGATTTGCCGCAAAAAAAAACATCGAATAATCTTGGAAAGCTTGAAAAAGTTTTTTATACTAAAACCGTCAAATTTTGAGAATGGATATAATATAGCTGAGAATAAGTTCTACTTGACAAAAATCATTAAACGGAAATCACTGAAAGAAAGCTTTTTAAACGTCAAGTATGCTAATGAAGGAAAGGGGCACGGTCTGCGCAATGTCAACAGGAGTACCCCCACTATTTTTCTCGCTACCAGCCGGTTTCGGTACTTCTTTAAAAAAAGTAGTGACCAATAACCCTCAAATGCCAACAAAAAAAAGTTGAATACAAAAATAAGCAAACAAATAAATAAAAGAAGCAAGAAAGAAAACATAAATCAAAAAAACCATTTTCGCATATTTGCAAGAATGGAATCGAAATCATTTTAAAAAGCAAAAAATTCAAGTGCATCAGAAAAGAAAATTTTTATGATTTGACTCCTGTAATGTTTGTGTGTGCAATAAAACAACTTAATTGCTATTAGATGTTTAAGTGAGCTTTTTGTTTAAATTTAGCTAAATTTAATAATTTTATTAAAACAATTTTTTCATCACATATTTGTTAGTTGATATCTTAGTAAACTAACTTTTTTTACAATATACCATAGTTAAGCTTTTCTAGATGTTTTTACATTCAATGTCTCTTTTCTTTTTTACAGAAAACTTGTTTCTTTTTTTAAAAATTTATTTAAACGTTTGACACAGCTTGAAAAAAATAGATTTGGAAAAAATATTATTGCACTATAAAAAAGTGTTTAATTAGGATACCTGCCGGCAAAATCTCAATTTTCTTTATAAGCAAAACATGTCATTCCATTAGAAAATTCTTGACAATATGCAGTTGTACGAATTAAAAAGGAAAATGATCGTTCAGAACAAATAACATTGACATGGAAATTCAAAGTTTCAAGAGTTGCATGATAAATTAACCGTTTTGCAGTTGTTGGATTGTTATCCATATTCTGAAACAATTTCATTATTTCAAATCATTACAAAATTTCGTACCTCTCTTAAAATTTTTCTTAATTTTTCGTTATTGCATTTTGAATCAGATTTCTTTCGTTTAAGAAGACTTCGACGGCGATATGGCGGCCAACCCATTGAAGCTTCTGAAAATAAACAATTTTGTTATGTCTTTTGAGTTATTTGTTACCTTCTTTGGTAGCATTGACTACGGTAAAAGGAGGGGATACATCTTTTTGAATATCTGGCAATGCATCAGCAATTACATCAGAATCCAAAATAAAGTTAAAATCATCGTTTTCAACACTTAAACTAAAGTTACAAGCAAAAATTGAAAGAAAAATAAAAATAAATAAACCTTTCATTTTTTAATAATTTTCAAAGAATGTCTTGATTGACCCTTTCCTTTTTATATCTCTTTTTTGCGCATAAAACTTGAATGAATTTTTTCAACGAAAAGAAAAAAAACAAGAATTAAAGCTTGCAAAAAAGGCTACATAAAGCATATCCAAATGTCATAAGCTTGTTTTTATTACACAAAAAATATTAAATGTTCTAAGCTTGAAAATTTTTTTTGAAGTTTTTGTTTCCGGAGAAAAAAAATAAAAATCCAGAAAAATGCTGCTAAAACAACAATGCAGTTTAAACCAAAAATAAACAAAATCGCAAATCCGATTTTTTAAACATTTAAAAAAACGAAACTTGGCTTAACATAAAAAAAATCTTTCCATGTTCGCACGTAAAAAAACGTAAAAGAAATCGTTCCATTCTTTCCGTTCAATCAAAAATGCTCGACATTGCTCTTACTTGACCGAAAACGAAAAAAAAAGAAAAATGTAAGATTTATGCAAATCTTTTTCTTTCAATTTTAAAAGTTAACTTGAGTGTAATTTCGACAATTACATGAAGGTAGTTGAGCGAGTTCATATGAAAAATTTCAATGAAAAATATGCCAATTTAAACTTTGAAAGAGGAAAGAGAAAAAAACGTTGAAAAATATGTGTTTATAAACCAATAAAAAGACATTGTTCTTTGCGCGGTTTCTTTTTCTGTATTTACATAAGCTTTGTAAGAATGTATATAAATATGTATTCGAAACAAAAACAATGTAAAATTGTTTTAGATAATAAAAAAAAGATTGGCGGAAAGAAAAATAAACGAAAAAGTTTTTGTTGAATTCAGCTGTTTTGGATTTGACATTGAAGCCGTTGTTTAATAGCTGCTGTTGTAACCATAGTTTTTCATGCATTCTTTTTTGATGAAACTTTTGTAAAAAATATTTATTTATTTTATTATTTTTAAAAGAAAAATCCTTTTTAAAAGGTTGGATGGATTATTCTTTTTTGATTTGGATTCCCACTCAAAATCTTATCCACTTCATTTTAGCTTGAAATAAGAAACTTGCATTTTTGAAAAATAAATCTCTTTTAAAAAATGCTTTTTCTGGATCGCAACAATAAAGAAGAAGAAGACGAAAGTTGCAGCAGTTCATCCCAACTTTTTGATGAAACTGAAGAATTTGTGATTGATTGTGCGATATTTGAATCACAACGATGGCTTGAGGTCAAGAGACGGAAATCCATCTTTGCATTTTTAATTCATTTTCTTCTTTTTTTGTTTCAGATTGTCACAGGTGAAGGTTGTTCCATTCCCGAAAATTTGGCAATATCTCTTTTTGAAGGAAAACAACTTCGAAAGTAAGAATTGTTTTTTTCAACCCAAAAAAAACTTCACAAACGGATAATCTCAATTTTTTCCGCCAATATTTTTTTAGATTGGTCAATTTATTATTAAAGAGAGAAATATTTTTATTTAATACATTCCAATCACCACCAACTACATCAATCTTTCAACGAGCTCGTATTCAACATGAATTTCAAAATTTTATTTTCGACAATGCATGTTTTTATTAAAATTGTAAAATTCTTTTTAAATGGAACTTTTTTAAGGATTGGATCAGCCAGTTTCTTATAATTGCAAATATTTCTTTTAAAATTTTTCCAAAATACCTATTTTTTCATGCAGATTTGTCAAATACAACCGCCAAGTAAGGTTCTTTTATGTTTTTCCTTTCGTTTTTAAAAATAAAAAATCATAAAAAAATTTAAAAATGCCCCCTCCGGCCTTTGTTCTCGCATTCGCATAAATTCCTCGGTTATGAGTTTTTTTGCATAAAAATTTTAAAAGTTTTATTTTTCTTGCAACCTCTTTTTTTAAGAAAAAAGAAAACCAAGTTTTACTTCTTCATCAATTTTCGAGATTGGAATATTTTCGAATCGACCCAAATTGCCTAATAACATTTCTCGCTTCCTTCCGCAATGATATTCAAAAATTTGTCATATGTCAAAAACAATCTCTCCCCATTTCCTAATAGATAACAAAAAAGAAGTTATTCGAGAAAAATTAGTTCTGGTTAATTTTAACATTGGATTTTTGATTTAAAGAAATAAATATAATATTTGCTAATTACACTTTGGTTTAATTTATAATTTTAGAAATCAAAATTATTTATTAGCTTCACATCATCTTCATCATCAAACACATACACAAAATCAATTTCAACCAACTCGAGATGCTCTTCGTAGGGTAAGTGGTTTGAATTTCTTCTGTTCAATCTTTCGACGTTCGTGCATTTTTATATTTTTAATTTTCTAAGGAGTTGCACTTAATTAGCAGCAATTGGTGATCATCAAAAAGTTTTGCGCTCAAATGTTTTTTTAAATAGATTAAAAAAGGAGCAAAACTAGATAATAAGTATCTCTTTTTTCAGATCTGTGTAACGGTTTTTAAACTTGCCAAAGTTTATAAAGAGCAATATCCGGATTGTAATAAAACGCATACTTTTGATCTTGAAGAAGGACGAAAGCTTTTAGACTTGCATAAACAAAAAATTGGAAACAGCCCCATTGAATTACAAATTCGTAAACGCCCAAGGCAAGTAAACTTCTTTTGAGTATTCTAATAACCAAATATTGATTTAGATTCACAATTTCTGCAGCGTCATCAAACATGAACTTCACTAACAAAAAATATGGTGTTCAAAGTTTACCTCGGGCAACAACAGATCTCTCTCAAAATCGAAGAAACAGTGATTTCAATATGTAGGTTTATGAATCAAAAAAATGTGCAATAATTTGAATGTTTTTTAGGCAATCATGTTCTGCAAATTCTCCTTTACAAGATATTATCGCTGCAAATGAAGATGTTGAAAGATGGCGTGAACGTCGTCGACGCTCTATGAATCGCACTTCAGAATCCCCAATTGTTTCTGAGGAAGAATCAAAACCTTTGTATTCTACTTCTTCTTCAATAAATTGCTGTGAACCGCTTCATGTTCAAGCACCTCCGCCTCTTCCTAATCTGTTCACTCATCCATATCTTAAAGTATGTGTTTTTATCGACAGTCAGCGTTAAATCATTTATATTATTCTTCTTTTTTTATATTATTTTCATCCGTTTTCATTTGTCTGGTCAGTCAAAATGTTGACCCATTTGGACATTTATAAGATGCGCGGTGTCCCTTTTTTTACAACAACCTTTTTTGCGTTTATTTGATTTATTGGCATTGATAATAGTTCTTTTTTTTCCGCTCTCGCCCCAACAATCCTATAGGCGCATAACGGAAATTGAACGAAACGATTGGAAAAGAGAATGGAATGCTTGTCTTAAAAAAGGCCATCCAAAAACGTTATTAACACATAAAATTATTTACGATGTTTCCTCCCAAAAACGTGTATCTATTTTGATTGAAACATCTGTATATTTTTATTATTCTATTTTTATACTATTTTGGCGCAACTTTAAGAAACTTTTATCATTTTTTTCTGACATGTTTAACAAATAATTTGTTTCTATCAAGTATCTGTTAATTTTTGCTTCCCATTTTGACTCAAAAATCCACTTGAACGGCTTCATTTTTTTTCTTCACTCTCTTCGATGTCACAAACTTTCATCTTTAAAGAAAAATAGATAATGTTATTTAAAGAGCAAAAAACTTATTGTTTAATATTGTTCTTTACAAATTTTTCTTCTTCAAGTTCAACGAAAAGAAAAATCATGGATAATGCTTACAAAAACCAATCACACGTCTTTCTCAATGTTTTTGCATCCTTCTAGTAAATAGGTAAAAAAATAAAACATACGTGGAAAGAAAATGCATCTATTTTGAAAAAAAAACTTTTTTTTGATTCAATAAAAAAATCTGGTATTTCTTGAGAGTTTTCGTTTTTAACTTTGATTTTTTTACTGCATGTGCATGCTTGCTTCTAGTGGCGGAGTTTTTAACTCTCTTTTTCTTCCTAGATCTTCGAAGAAGGTGTTTACCGAAAGCTGACGGCGTGGAAAATAGCAAGGAAAAGAAGAAAGGAAAAAAGAAAACTACCAAGAAAAACAATTTTAATGCGCAAAAAAAGCAAAAGTTAGTTTTGACAAGTCGGGTTACTTCTGCTGCTGCTGCCTTAGCATCTGTTTAATTTCTGGGTTATTGCCAGGTTAGAAAGAATTGAAGAGACGTTGTTGTGTTTTTTACTCCTGTTATATTTCTACTACAGAGCTCATTAGTATCATATTTTTTTGAAATACTGACTTCACTTTTGATATTTTTCTTCCTGATTGAAGCGTTCGTTTATTATTGACAGCTCAACTTTGATACCGTCTTATTTTTTCTTCTTCTATCAAGCAAAATAATTCATTATGCCGATGCTATCGATCCTCCGAATTACCATTTATCCTGTAAGTCAATAAAAATAAAGTTATTTTTAAAATAGTATGAAAAAAACGGAACGGAAAGAGTTTTTTAAAAAATAAATTATTTGACCCAGTTTCTTTGATATTTGCCGCTTGCTATCGCTTTATCTACGATAACAATGAAATCTACCCCCCTTCCCTTTTTAAGCTTTTAACCTCCTTGTTATTTTTTTCACTTGATTAAACAAGTTTTTTTAATACATTCATGCTAGATCATATGGAAATTTGATGAGTCAATTGTGAAAGGGTTAGATGATCAAATTTTTGTTTTTGTTTGAATGTATTCTCGTTTGACATTAATCTTTTTTACCTGTAAATGTTTTTTATATAAAAAAAGTGAGGTTAAAAAAAGTATACATTCCGTATAAAGGCATGAGATAGGAGAGATTTATCGGAGATCTTTTTTCTTCTTTTTTCCTCCTCCTCCTATTACTATTACTCTTTTTTTCTGCGAGGTTTACGAGTATAGAAATATTAAAAAAAAATGCTCGCCAACAGCAACAAAATTGCTGGACGGTGAAAACGACGACATCGACGCCGCCACCAAAAATCTAGCTTGCTACTGTTGCTGATCTGTTTTTGGTGTTGATTTCTATTATTTTGTTTGTATGGTTGGTTTCTGTGACAAATAATTTGTTTGATACTTTCATTTTTTATGGTTTTTGATTGTAAATGTGCAATTTTCTTTTCATGTCCTCTTCAAATTGAGGATGCCCAATTGATTTGTGAAATTTATTAAATTCATTATGGCTAAGATTGTGGCTTCAACAAAATTACTTCCAATTTTGGAAGCAGATGAAGAGGAATTAATCCATAGTGAAACCTCTTCTTCAAGTTCTGTACATTCTCTCGGATCAATTGGTGAAGAGAAAACAACCAAAAATTCAGGAGGAGGAGGAGAACGTTTAACATTTGTACGTCGGATGCCGGTGATACGCGATTATACAATTGATAAACATGGATACGATTATTTTTCAAATCTTTATCCTTCTTCAAATAATAACAATAGCAGCAGCAATTGCAGCAGCAGCAACACTGTCAAGAAAACTATCTATCAAATTGAGAAAAAAAAACTTCACACCGATCGCGATTGTCCGAAATTTTTTTACACTTCTAATCGTTTAAAATCCTCTTCTTCTTCATCACCTTTATTTTCATCTTCAAACATTTTTTCTTCTTCTTCTTCTCCAACAATTCAATCTGAATCTCGAGCTGTTTATCTTCCATATGATACTATTTATGATAAACCTACTAACCTTATGAAAATTCCAATTAATGATATTTCTGAAAATTTTGCAACTGCAACACCATACAAATATCTTGGCTCTGAAAAAGCAACTGTTCTAAAAATTTTTATTGCTGCCCCAAAACGCTTTATTCCAAGGGTTTCTTCTTTCATCACCTTTTTTTCCTTCACTTTTTTTCTTTCTTTCTTCCTGCTAATAACCACTCTCTTTTTTAGGACACTCAAGAGCAAATTATTATCGCATCTCCAAAACAGCAGCAACAGCGAACTGAAGGCTCATCACAAGATAGTGGACTTGAAAATTCCACTCCAGAAGTGTCGCCGCCTGGTGCCGCACAATCATCTCGAAATCACTGGAGAAACGAAAGTGAATCATCTCTTGGCTCTTTCACATCTGATAAATTTCATCTTGGTTCAGCAGCAACAACGACAACAAAACCAGTTTTATCAACAACATCCACAGAATCAATGACGCAAAAGCATTTTGCTTCAACTAAAAGGTCATTAGCACCTTCACCTCCAACAGAAACATCTGCAGTTCAACAATTTTCATCGTTAACACTTGAAACAAATCAAATTGAATGTAATGCAAATGCCAAATTTATTTGTCGTAAAGATTACAGTGAAGCAGCAATTTGTAAAGCGGTTGTTGCTCAAGGTGCCCTCGAAGAGACAAGTGCCAAAGTTAAAGCCACTCCAATGACAATCCGAACTGCTCAAGGTGGTGGGAAGTATAGCAGTGTAAGAATTGAAGTTGAAGCAACCCGAGAAAATCATGCTAAAGTTGCTGCCATTAAATCTGTTTCTGCAAAAGAACATCAAAAAACAAGTGGAAACTTTAAGGTATTTTAAGGAAAAAAGCTTTTAAAACAAAAATAATACATTTCATTTCAGCCCATGTGTGAATTAATCGATGAAGGTAAAGCCTTTTTTCTTCTTCTTCTTACGAAAACTACATTTTTTTCATTATCATTAAATGATTCATTTGCCTTTTTTTTACAATTTCTCAGAAGCAAAAAGATATTTTTTCGGCAAAGAAAAGAGGCAGTTGAAAAAAAATTTGTTTCAAGCGATTATTCATATTTTTGAACGTTCCTTCTTCCATCGCTTACGGGCCTCGATCTAGTTTCCTCCTGTTTTCATTTTTTTTATTTCAAAGTGTTTTCGCTCAATTATACAATTCTACAAAAGGGATTCCTGCATATATTATTATTATTTATTATGCAGTTATATAACAGCATTCCCCTCCCCTACAATTGATATCACATCATATTTATTTTTCTTTTCCATTGACCATTCCCATAAATTATAAATTATGCAATATTATTCTTTGTATGTATTTCTAACATTGTGTCTTTTAGATTTGCAACGACGACAATCTCGTTCTCCTTGCAGTTTACAAAGTTCTATTTCACCAGCTTCAAGTTCAAAATCATCTGATTTTGGTGCAGATAATCGATCCCTTGACCGAATGTCGTTTGGCTCTGGTGGACATCCTTATGGTAATGACTACAAAGTAGTCGCATTAAATGCAAAACCAGAGCCTGGGAAGTTGACGGAATTTGTTCCAGAAGTTGAACGGAACAAGCCCTCTGAGCGTAAGCAAGCTTTTAACATAGAAAACTTTAAAGAATTTAGGATTTAAATTACATCTTTTTTTTAAATTCCAGGTGAGGAATACATTGTCTCTTCTTATGGAAACGCAAATGGCGCAACTCGGTCACCTCCGCTTGATGCTGCAGTTGTTCGTAACTGGGAACTTAGTGATGAAGAGGTACCAAGCAGTAAAAGTCCTGTCAACAACAATAACACTGAAAAGGTATCTTTTTATTTACTTTTTTGCTTTTTTTGCTAACAATAAAAAAAAGAACAAGACTTTTATGAAAATCAAGAAGCCTTAAAAGGATGTTATTTTTTTCGCTGCAACCTTTTGTTTAAATTTTTTTGTTTTTTAGCAAGTTACAACCACCGCAAAAATCATTGAACATGTTGATACAACAAAATATGATTATCCACATTTGGTTGGTTTTTTGACGTTTTTTTAATTTTTTGCTGTTTGTTTTTTTTTGTGCTTCTCCTTCTCTTTGCTCTCCAGAGCAGCGTGTGTGTTTGATGTGTTTGTTTAAACTTCTTTTTTTATCCCTATTTCTTTAAAAGGATTCAATTAAAAATGGATCAGAAAAAAAGGATTGAAACAATTATGACAGTTTTTCGGAAACGCTTGAATGCAACAAATTTTTCAACTAAAAATTTCCGCTTACTTTTTTTTGCATTCTACACAAACAATAATTGAGTGTTTGATTTCTTTTTCTATATGTTTTTGTTGTTGTTGCTGCCATGAGTCTATATGTTTGATTTACAGACGCTGCGTTTCAAAAATTGTAGCCAGTAGCAGTGAAAAAATTAAATTTTTTAAAACCTCTTTTTTTTAAATGTTGTATTTCTTTTTCTTCTTCTTCTCCTCAAATTTTTTTTGATGTGTTCTTCTTCTTCGTTTAAAAACATCTTCCGTTTTTTTCCTTGACACATTGAGTGCTTATTTAGTATTCTATTGACATCCTTTAAACGTTTTTATTATAATAATCATATTTTCCTTTTATTCATTTTTTAAGGTTTTCTTTCTTGAAGTGCTTCTTTTTGTGGTGTTGTTTTTCTTCTTCTTGCTGTTATCTTTTCCTTCTAAGATTGATTATTGTTGCTTCAATTGTTTATTTATAAAAATTTAATTTAGGGCAAAGTCTTCGCACTAGGAAAATCTAAAGATCTTGAATATTCTTCTGATATTCCAATTGTTATCGCTCCACCGTATCCAAAAAGTGGTGATAAAAAGAAACGCTCAAAATCAATTGAATCAAATCGATCAGCAAAATCTGCTGCCTCAAATAAAACTGATTCAACATTTGCTTCATTTAAATCAGCAGCATCAAAATCATTTTCACAACGTTCAAAAACTTCGAGTAAAGGAATTCCAGCCCATTCTGATACAGATTCCCTTCAAAGTCCTGAGCCTATTCTTGTTGTAAATACAAGTCAAGTGGTTGATTCTGAGGAAGAGGACGACGAACCTGTAATTCATATAACTAAAAAGTCGCCAGAAATTGATGAAATTGTTGTGGTAAATGATTCCTCGTCATCAATTGAAGATCTTTCAAAAGAAAACACTTTAAAAGTTGTTAAATCAACTGCCACTTCACCACATTATCATCCTCGAACAACTATTGAAGTTGAAGAAGAAACATTGCATTATGCTGAATCACAAGTAAATGCGCCAACATATCGAGAAGAAGATGAAGATTTAGAAGAAGAGCAACAATATGCAAATATAAATACAGATACTTTACGTTCAAATCGATCATTGGATATCTCTGACATGCATAATCTTCAACCAACTCGTCCACAAAAAGTTAAACCCATTGAAAGAGAAGATACTGCAGAATTTGAAAGATATACCCCTTCCAAGGAACCACTTTTCTATGATACGGTTGCAAAATACGGTTTTGATCCAAGTGGTGGATATCATGTCCCAAAACAACTTTATCGAAGAGATGTCCCTATTCGTATTGAAGAGCCCCGACATGTCCCAAAATCCTTGTCATCATCAAATACCTTGCCAACAAAACCTCTATGGAATTCTCATCCACTTTCTCGTTATCGAGAAGAAGATGAAACAAAAATTTCAAGAGTTACTTATCGATTTTATGATCGAGATATGCATGAGCTTTCCTCAAATACTTTTGTTGACAAAGCTCGACGAGCAACTCGCTCTGTTGAAGATGGAATCGAACATCCGATTTATCAACTTGAAACATCTTATTATCCACAATCTGCGTCAGCGGTAAGAAGAGAAAGGAGGGCACAAAATACAAATATCTTTTATAAATATTTACATTGACTCATGTCAAAAATATGTCATAATCTTAACGTTTTAGGATCGCAAATTTATCCGTTCACAAGGATATCCAACTCCATTCAACGCAAACAGCAAAAATTATGTAAAGGCAGATTCGAAATTCAAAATTTTGCCTAAAACGTTTGTTACATGTTATAAAAATAAATATTCAAATTTTACAATTTAAGCGAAGAACGTCCACGTCCCAAAATTGTCAAGAAAGAGCATCAACAACATCCCCAAAATTATAGTCCTTCTGATGTTCGTCGAGTTCATAATGATTCTCGACATCCAAGTGGTGCCCCTCAACCTCGTGTTGACTTGTTCTCGGTAAATGATGGCTATTAATTAGTCCTATTAATAATTCAATTATGCCTGTATTTTAGGAAGAACCGAAACCAATGAAAGAAAAATCTCAATCCATGTTAACTGTTAGCGGAAAGCTTCGTTGTGCTCATTGTACATGTGAATTAGGACGCGGTTCTGCAATGATCATTGAAGCGTTGGGACTTTTCTATCATATCAATTGTTTCCGCTGTCATGTTTGTGATAAAATGTTAGGAACTGGCTCTCAAACAACTGACGTCAGAGTTCGAGATGGAAAACTTCATTGCGAAAAATGTTACAGTAATGAAGATATTGGTGTTCGTTTAAGTGAAATTTAATTAATCAATTCTCAAGCCTAAAATATAATTACTCATTCGCCAAAATGTTTTTACCTTTTTTATTAAAATCAATCATTTAACTTTGTGTTTTTATGTTATATAAATATAAGAAATATTTTTTTATAAGATACAATATTATTTTAATTTTTTTTAATGTGATGCTTCAGTATTCCATTTTCTATATTATTTTTTCATATGTTTTTCTTTCGTATTTTAATTTTTAATTAAGTGCAAATAAACTTTTATTAATATTAATACCACCAATTGACGGAATTTTAATTTGAACTAATTTAAACATCTACAAAATTGTGTTTTAAAAAAACTTATTACATCTCGAAGTTTTAAACATAAAAAATTGTAACACTATATTTTTCATGGAAGTGTTACTAAAAAAATAGTCACAACAAATAATTACTAAAAATTTATTTATTAACCATTTTGTATTTATACAAACAAACAATTGAATGTTAACAATACCGGTATCGCTTTCAAAATAACAACGCCCTTTGAGGACAAAAAAATATGAAGAAGAAGACAGAAAAAATATCCAAATTTTTAAAATAAAGAAAAAGTTGAAGAGAAAAGACTTTGTAAATTTTCAAAAAGAAAAGAATTTTGAAAAACAAGTGAGCTATTTTGCGACAAAATATTTACATAAATGATAAATAAAGACGGAAAGACTTTATAAAGAGAAAATATATATAAGAATTTTAAATGAAAGACCCTCTTGAAAATTCAAATCAAATAAACAAAAAAATATAATAAAAAGGTTTCATGGCATTGCATACACGTTTAAAATTTGTTGAAGCACTCAAAATATTTGAATAAAAATATAGATTTTCTTTTTAGGATTACCTTCCTATATGATAAACATGATCTCGACTATTATTTTTTTGTAAATTGTACTTTCGTGATGGGACTGGATTTGTACAATCTGATGTACTGTATGCACTTACAAAACCATTGGGTTTTGTTGATTGCATTGTATTGTTGTTGTTATTATTATTGTGGTATGCAGCTTGGGATGCCGCATGATAATTATCTTTTTCTTTTGATCGCCGAACTTCTCGCTCTCGATCCCGAGATTTTCTGCATTTTTCTGGTGATATTCTGAATGGAATTGCACCTAATGGAATACTCGATTCACTCCTGGATGAATTGATTGAACTTTCAAAATAATTTTCAATAACATTTTGTTGATCATATTGTGATATTGATGAATGAAAGGAAGGGGGTGGTTCATCTATTACAGAAACTCGAGGCAAACGAGTTTTCCTAAAATCAATATATAAGGTTACGGTTAAACATTGAATTCAAAAGACAAACATTTGATTATCATCACTAGCCATAACAACTAAAATTCCTTCATTTGTTTGAGTACTATTTTTACTGCTTGCAGTGTCATCATCGATTTCACTATCACCACAATGAAAGATTGTAAGCAAAACGGGAAGAACAACCAAGCCATGTAATGCCCCCAAAACAATAACCAAAATTATAGTCTTTAAGAATGAACGAAAAATATAGGATTCTGTGAAAGCCATAAATGAAACTCCAAGAATTGTTGATGAAGCACTTTGTAAAATTGGTGTTCCGACGGCATATAAAGCATTTCGAATCCGATCGGATGCGGTTAAGTTTTTGCCCTAAAAATACAAATTTACTTTGGTTATAAAATTTTTACAAAGAACATACTTTAGCAAAATTGTATGCTAAATGTGCAGCAAAATCCACGCAAAATCCAATGCTCATGACAATTGTAACCATTGAAATGAAATCCAATCGAACAGACCAAAAAGTCATAAATCCAAGAATTCCAACATTTATACTAACAATGCTGAATGAAACCCAAAGTGATGCAGTTGGAACAGGAATAAATGCAAGAGAAACAACAACAACTGCAGCTCCAGCAATTGCAATTGATGATAGAGTTCCAGGGAGAACAGCGTTATATTGTTCGGCAAATTGGAAAAAATCTGCATAAACTCCTGTTGGAAGATCAGATGTTTCAGCTAATCGACGAAAGAGATGCATTGCACGTGATTGATTTGCAGATCCAACAAAACGTAAATGTACAGGAACTCGAGAAGCTTCCAAGACCGATCCCGAAGTGTCAAACACAACATCCCGATTATATTTAGCATATTGAGGCTGAGAAAGAAAAACATGTCGAAGAATGTAAACAAAATTTTCTTCAGTAATATATAACCCAGCTTTATTTATATAATCAAGGAAGGTTCGAAGCCTAAAATTAAAAACTATAAAATTTTTGTTTTTAAATAATAAATTACCATGAATCACTTGTTCCAGTAAATTCTGTATGTTCATAAAGTTCAATTTCCCGTTCTAAAACAACCCAAAGCCTTCGATGCCCAAGATCTGCTTTGGATAAATTATACATCCAGACATGTAAATAGCTTCCATAATCTACAACAAAATGCATAAATTGGAAAGCTTGTATTAAAATACTAACCAGAAAAATATTTTTCTGCCATTCGTAAAGTTCTTTTACCGTATGAATTATCAGGCAATAAATCATTGGGTTCTAAACCTAATTTAACATTCGAACAGCCATAAGTCGCAACTGCCTGTAAATATAAACATTGATAGCTCATAATAATAATTAAGCATAAACAAACCAAATAAAACAAAAATCCGCAAATAATTATAAGCCGAACAAAAGGATTAAGAATAAAATCAGCATAAGTTGTTCGAAAAAATTTTGATAAACAATGATTCTTTTCAAAGCTTTTATCAACTTTTTTTTGACTTCTTTGCATTGTTGCTGTACCGTAATAATCTCCTCCAGACCATAATCGAGGAGCTGGAATAACTTCTAAAAATTTGTATATTTTTAACTGAATGATACTGTATTTTATTAAAATTTTACCAGAAGCAGGTTTTGTAGGTTTCTTTTTCTTTGCAATTTTTTGAAATGTTAAACAATGTCGTCCTTCAACTTCTCGCTTTGAAGTTAAAACCATTATTCCAGCAAAGAATGTTAGTTGATAAACATAGGTAAAGATAACCGCAACAACCGCATATGCACAAAACATTTGAACACTTGGAAATGGTGTCATACATCCAACTCCAAATGAAATTAAGTCTGTTAACGATGTTACAGTAATCGAAACGGCTGCATCTGAGAATGTTTCAACCATTCTCTCTGTTAAATTAAGTTCATAGCTTGTTGTCCTCCAAGCTGATAATAAAATAAAAACATTATCAACTCCAACAGCTAAAAAATTATTTTCATTATTTGTTTTTGTCTTGGAGAATTCAATCAAAAATGTTTAAATAATAGATTAAAGTTTTTATGTTTGACTTAAAAAGCATTAAAAATTTTATTTTGGAAAACAAAAGAAAATTTCGTATTTGTTTCACGCAACTTTCCGCAATTATATTTGCATTTCTTCTTTTTTACAGTGATTTTAAAATTTAATCACTTTTGTTTACAAATTAGCTTGAAATATTAAAAAAATTCTATTTTTCCTTATATTTAAAAAAATATATTTAAAAGTGTATACTTGAAAAAATATCCGTTTTTTCTTACTTTCAAGTGAATGCGTCGAAGATATTCATAGCAAAAAAAGAGCTAAAAAGGGGGGATAGATGACACATTAGCATCGTTGACAGCTATTAACTACTACGTCTGTCAAATATTTTTTAGTTACTTGGTATTTTAAAATGGATGAAAAATGAATTACAATCAAAGAAAAAATAGTATTAAACAGTAACTTACAAAATACAATAAATGGCATTGAATAGGCGACACTTGTCATATTAAAATTAAATAAAAGTAAAAGTCCAACACCACTGACAATTGCCATTGCAGCAGATAATACACCACCAATTGCAAGAATTGGTCGACTTCTTACCCAAGAGCAAACACAACAAGATATTATTGTATACAATGAAACAACAATAAAACATGGTCCTAACATACTAAAATTTTTTTTAATTATTTTAATCAATAATTGGCATCACAAACCTGATAAGTTGCATTCGATCTCTTGCTGATTCAGATGCTAATGTTTCATATGTCCACCAAGAAGTTCTTATTACAGGGGAATCAAATGAAAGTAAAAAATCTGCTAATTTTAGTTCCCATTTTTCTGCTAACGAATCTTCTTCTTTTGTTGAATGCCTTAAAGCATACGGTAGCATAATTGCTTTTGCACCGGATATCCTTTTTCCTGAATCAAATGTTACACCACCAAGTAAATGCGCCATTCCAATTGAATCCAGCGAAAATGCATCACCAAATTGCCCAATTGTTATGTCACTTATTGTTCGATTTAAAAATGATCTATCCGATAACAAAAGAAATTTAAATATTTCAACAAGTGGATTGCTGACACATATTTGTTCCGGACTAAAAATTGTCTTTGTTAAATCTCTTTTAAAATCTTTTTTTTGAAAAAAACCTTGTAATATTTGGTGCTAAAAATCTTGTTATTGCATGACCGAATTCTGGTGGCATCGGAAACTTGACACATATTGATGGATAATTGACTCGCTTTGAATCAGAATCCTCGATTGTAAGTGATTGTACAACACTCCAAAGTTGCATTGCTGCATGCATTACAAGAGGATTAAGAATGTCAACATCTTCGCTATCCCCCGTCACAATAATATAACCAGCACGTTTTATGTCATATCTTAAAAGAAAAATAATAAATGTAAATCTTTGTATTCTTAAATCTTTTAATTGTTGCTTGTTTATAACAATTTTAATTTTAGTTAAGAAGCTTAATTCCAATAAATTAAGAAGGAGAAAAAAAATCAGCTTAATTCATTGTGAATTTAAATCTTATTAAAACAATATAAATACGATTTTCTTCCACTTTACAAGAAGCAGCTAAAAATGACTGAAAAAAGCTAATTCGAAAGAGAGAAAAAATAATATAACGCAATTAAAAAATTCGTGCGCAAACGTTAAAAAGTCCTTGTAATTAGTTAGTTCAACTGTGAAACAACTTTACGCGAAAAAAAGTGTAAATTTGTTCCTAGTCCACATCTTGAAAAAGAAGAAGAAAAAAAGAGAGAAAATATCAACAATATTTTCCAAAAAAAAGTGCAAATAGAATTCATATAACAAAAACAAAGACAAAAAAAAGATTATTACCTTCTGGTTGCATAAAATGGATCTGTATCATTAATATGAAATAAAATATCTAATTGATCAAGCTCTTGTCGAGCCTTTGCATCTGTTGGAGTATAAAGTTCAAGTTCATCTTTAACAAATGCATTTGAATGCCTCAACAATCCAATACTTAATATTGCAGTTAATAGAGTTGGAATAATAATAAATGGTGCAGGCTGGTAAACAATTATTTTAATATAATGTCCAAACAGCGATGCAAAACGCCGCTCAATACAATCAACTCTCATTTGCTAGCGATTACTGTACATTTGAACAGGTAATGCTAAAAAAGATAAATGAGGAAATTAATACAAAGATATTCATCAAATTAAAAGAAAAATACATGTTCAAAATGTGGTAAAAAAAACTTTGTAATCACGATTATTTTTTCTTCAAAAAAGAAGCCGAAAAATTTTATAAAAAGCATCTGAGCTATTGTTGAATTTATTAAAAAAAACACACACACAAGATTGTATCTACGTGAAAATTGAGACAAAATACGTGTCCATTGCAAGTCAAGAGGTTGATGATCAGATGAAATGAAGGAGGAAAGAAAAAAATGATGAACATCAAATGTTTTTACAAGCAAGCATTGCATCGAGAAAAAAAATTAAAAAATGTTAGAAAAAAAACGGTGAGTGGTCAGTCCTTGGGTCACTTGGATTTCAATAACAACTATTCTCGTTTTTTTGATTTTTTTTTCTTTATTCAATATAAAAACAGTTGTGAAAAGAAAGAAAAAAATTACTACGGATTTTCTTCACTTTTTTTGATTCTTTTCTATCGGACACGTCCACGCATATAAAAAAATAGCCATTTTTTCAGCTTACAACAAAAGGGTCAAAACTAAGAAAATACAATACGATTACAAATGAAAACCGATAACAATGCTTTTGAAATCAAAAAAACAGCAATAGCTTACAACTTTATTTTGAAAAGCAGAAAAAAGATTCTTTTGTCCAAAAAATCAAGTTGAAGGTTAAAGTTGCTAAAAATAAAACACTTTTTTGACCATTTACGGTGAAATATGAATAGAAAAGAGAAAACACAACAAAAGTGAATGGTGGGAAATATTGAAAAGGGAGAGAAAAAAAATACTGAAACATTGGATAATGGAGAAAGTAGTACTCTTTACTGGTTGACCAAAAAAAGAGATGGAGCCAGAAAAAGAAAAAGTTTCCGGTTAATTCAGGTCAATAAAATGGATAACTCAAAAATTCATCGATGCCTTTCAACAAAAAAAATATCATCAGAAGCATTTTTGTACCTAATATACAGGAAAACAGGAGAGAAAAAAAGAGAGAGAGAGAAACATCGACGACCGGATTTAATCAAAACGGTTTCGGTCATTGAAATGAGTCAAACAACAGTTCATATTCAACTTCAAATAAATATTTTCAGACAAAAAAAGAAATAAAGAAGAGTCCAGTGCTCCGTCAATTTTTGAATAAAATTGACTGTTTCACTCGCAATCATTTTTGCGCTTTCCTCAAAAATCAAAAGAGAGAGAGAGAGAGGGGTAAACCTTTAGGGGGTGAAATCTTTTTTCGTCTTCTTCATTTTTTATGAAAAACGTTTAAGCTCGTAGGAAAAAAAGAAACAAAGCACAAAAAAGGAAAGAATCTTTTAGAACATTTAAAAAATGGAGTATTAACGACTCCGCCTTGTTAGTAGTAAAAGCCGTGAAAAAAATGACCATTTTAAAAGCGTCAAAGTTGAGACAACAACAAATAAAACAACAAAAAATTTTTAAAGATTCGCACTTGACTGATGTCATTCCTCTTTCATTTTGGAAGAAGAAGATTTCAGAAAGTGCAAGAATTTTTATGACAGAATTATGTCAATTAATTTTATCTTTCGATGGTAATTTTTTTGCATGGGAGGCTAAATTAAGAAAATCAAATTTTTTGGACAAAAATGACTAATAATAGAAAAATGGATGTCAGAAAGAAAAGAGAGATACATAGATTGATGGAATATAGGAATATAGGGGTTTTTTTAAATTAGAAGTTCTATGTCTGCGTTGATTTAAACAAGAAATTTGAATACTAACTAAAATTATAAAAAATATATATCGAAGAAAATATGTTATAAAAAAGCTTACCAAAAAAATGTAAAACAACTGTTTCCGTTTTTTGTTGTTAGTTAAAAACAAACCGGTACACTACAACAACCCATATATGAGGAAAACAAGAAGATGAAGTAGAAGAAGAAGGCTGTAACAAAAGAATCCTTCTTTGATTTGTTGTAACTTGCGCACATTTGTGTATGCATAAAATATTTTCTTCACCCCCTCTCTTTCTTTCTACCTCCCGATTCATACTTTTTGGGTACCTGTTGCTTACCCCCTTTTTGGGGGAAAAAGAAAGAAGTTATGTGATTGCAAGAAAATTCTGTTCATAACGGATTAACAATGTTGTCTTAGTCAATGTTATCGTTTTTTGACAAAAATTTTTTTTATTTCCCGATTTTATATTTCAAATGTGTAGAATTAGACAATTGTTGGATTAAAGCAGATTTCTTTTTTGTTAAAAATTTATATTTTTCAAAAGATTTCAAACTAACAAAAGAAAAAGTTTAAAACTCAAAAACAAAAATATTTGACCGTAAATGTTTAAACCAATGTAAAAAAATTTGAATCAGAAAAAAATGGTTTGTTCAATGCTTTAATTGTTTTGTTCTTTAAAAAGAGGGTGAAAAAATATGGCAAAAATTACAGCAATTCATTGGTTGGTTTTTGTTGGCAGGATTGAGGGAAATATAAAGAGGCCTTTGGAAATTTACATTAGGAAACTTAAAGTGTTCGACGAGGTTTTGAATCATTGTAATCAGGAAGCAATTTGAGTTGGGGTCTTGTCCAAAATTTCTTTGCAAGAGTAAGAAACATTAGTTTCGAAGCTAAAAGTGTATTGTTTGTGATTACTTTATCGAAAGCAAAAAAAGCTATTACTTTTACTCATAGCTCTAAGCTTTGAAGAAAGATCAGATGATGAATAATATGGTTCAAGAGATGTAGAATTGCATGAATCTGTAAATGTATTATTTATAACTGATGGATAGGACTATCATTTCATTCTTCAAACCTGTGTAGGAATAATCAGAAGATTTTCGACCCGGTAATTTTGACATAATTTTTTTGGACCAAATTGTTGAATCATTGTAATTATAATCTAAAAGTGCATGTTTTTGCATTTCTTTTGTTTGCATTTTATATTTTACAAAAAAAATATTTATTTATTACCAACAAGAGGTCCATTAGGAATAGATGTGGCAGCGACTTCAACGATAGGGCCATTAGGTGTTAAGGGGGTGTAGGTATCACGCGAATATCTTAATGAGTTTCCAGAAGATGAATATGGGCGTGAAATGGCATTGTTTCGAGGGGCGGAGCGGCTACCACCATCTGAATATTAAAATGAATAGAAATTCTAAGAGCAAAGAACTTGGGCACTAAAATAGAACTCACTTGTTCCATAAATTTCTCTCATGAATGCTGGATTGTTCCGTAAATAATTTAGAAATTCTTCATTTTGAATCATTAATGCTATCTTTTCATCATCAATTGTTCTAAAAATATAATTTAAGAGTAAATTTATGTGAAATGTACTTGCTGTCATTAATTTAAAGAAACTAACTCATTTTGTGTTGTGCTACTACTTTGACTTGAAGATGCAATAGATTTTGGAGTTTCTTGGCGAGCTGACATAGTAGGTTGAATTTCATGCTTTTTTACAACTTCAGAATAAGGTGGAGGGGGCTCCAAATAAAAAATATCTGAATTTCGTGCGCTACTTCCGGATGCTCTTGATGAAGTCTAAAAATCATAAAAGACTTGACCTTTGTGTTTTTGTTTTGTCAGATTTCGAAATACTAAAGAAAGAAAGAAAAAAAAGTAATAATGTAGGGGTGACTAACTAATAAACAATTAAAAAATCTATCTTTCGAAATAACAATAGTAGTAGGAAAAAAATAAGCTTACTGGATTCGAAGAAAATGCCAAAAGTTCATTAACAACCTTCTCAACATCGCCATTTTCCCTTCGTAATAAGTCAGCAATTATGTCCTCAGGGACACCAGGGAACATTGTTTTAAAGTTTTCCAATGCCTAAATATAAATTATTTTTATAGTATAACTATACCGTAGTAATATAATTTCAAACCTCATCAAAATCCAAGGCCACTTGGCTCATTATTATTAATTAAAATGGAATTAGTAAAGTTTGAATAAATTTTAGAAAAAAATTATTTTTCGTGAGAATCGATAATGAGAGTTTTATTGCTGTTGCTGCTGTCAATAAGAGCCACACGCGTTTCAAAGTGGCAGATATATCAGCTGCTGAAACAAGCAAAAATAAAGATGTGTAAAAGAACGAATTTTTAAAGTTTTTTGGCAAAAAATTTTTTTACGATTTTTAAAAAAGCGTGTAAAAATTTGTAAATCGAAAACACCAAAATAGAGAGAGAGAGAGCGAGAAACACGACAGTCAATGAAATTGCATTTAAGACGCATATGAAATAGAATAGAAAAGACACTTTGATCTTTATCGTTGGCTTTTGTATAGACATCGGATAAAAATATGAATAATAATTTCAAAAAATATCCGTCTTTTGCGAATGAAAAAAAAAACAAGAAATAGAAACGTTAAAACTTCTCTTGCAGCAGCAAAAAAAGAATTTATTTAGGGAGTTGAGAAGAACAGGCTCAAGGGCAGCAGTTACAATTCAATGCACGTATCCTCTTCCATTTTTCCTTCCTTTTGCTCCTATTTTTTGTGATTTATATTTTTTTGAGTGAAATGTGTTTACTTTTTACACACAAAAACACACATTCAATCAATGAATATTTATTTCTTTTACAAATTATCCCAAACAGATGACCCCATTATTAATTTTTATAAAAAAACATCGAAAAAATGTAGTTTAAAACGATTGTATTTAGAAAGAAATAAAAAACACAATACAAAATTGGCTTCAATTTCATATACATTTTTTGAAGGGGAAAAGATTATCCTAATGACCAACATTTGTTTTGTTGCGTACAAATTTTCTATCGAGAGAAAAGAAAAGAAGAAGAAGCTGAGTCATTTTCTTACACTTTCTCAAAAAGTTTTTTTTGAATAAACAGTATTTTTTTGTTCTTAGCATAGCCCCTTTTTGCATTATACCTTGGAGAATATAGCTTAAAGGATGTAAAAAAACTTTCTGTATGTATTGCTGCAAAAAAAAATTCTATATTATTTTCGATTTCTTTTTTTAGAAAGAATCCCTAATTCTGCAGCAGAAAGCTATTATTAAAACGCCAAATAAAGCCATATATATTTTTGCATTTTTTAGATTAATATTTGCCCTTTTATCTTTGCCTTTTTGGAAAATAAATAAATATGAAATTCCACAAAAAAGTATTCAGCACAATTATAACTCTCTTTTATGCTCCGTGTATTGCTAAAATACGCTTTATTAATTCTTTTCAAAGCTACCATTAAATGTTTGTTTATAAGCCATTTTTGTAAAAAGAAAAAGAAATTGGGGGGAAAAGGAATAAAGTAATAACAATAAAAGCTTAAATTTTTACTAACATGAAGAAAAAGAGAATTGGAATAAAATCTTTTACATTAGTATTTACGTATTTACTACTAAAAAATACATAAGAAAATCGTTTACAGTTGGAAAAGAAAGAGACTATCTGCATCTACAAACAGGTCGTAAGGGGGGAGAAGAAAAGAATTGCAAAAAAGACTGGACTCACATGCTTTTTTGTCGCATTCGTTCTCGCAAATATGTTTTTAGTGTAGAAAGCAAAGACTTCTCCTCTCATTTTTTTTCCTTCATGGACATCTTCCGGGCATTCATATGGCCGCTTGCGGCCATTGCCTTGTCACCAAACTAAAGCCCATTTCCGACATTGCTCCGCCAAAAAATGTGTCTATCCAGTTTCCTTTGAAACAATTTATGGCATCTTTTTTTGTTGCGAATTTTTTTCTTCTTCTTTTGTCAGTTACTTTTTTAAGCTTTTTCTTCTTTCTTTTCTTTTCTTCTTTTAACAAAATTACAAAGAAACAATTTGACTTTAAAAACAAATTTGATTCAACCATATGCTTGCAGAAATGCTTCTTCTTTTATAAAAAAATTATACTTTATGAAACATCAAAAAAAAAGAAAAAAAATAACAGCAATAAAGCTTCTTTCTTCTTCATTAAAAAATATGAAGCTTTTATTATAGTTATTAATGAAGCAAATAATAAAAAAAGAAAAGATAAAAAAGATGGCATGAAAAAATGTGTGCATTTTTTTTATTCCTTTGAAATTAAAAAAGAAGAAGAAGAGATACTTCAATGAAATAGATAGCATTCATTATAAAAGAAATTTTTGAAGGCTTTTTAAAAGCTTTTTTCCTCTTTTTTCTGCTATCACTCTCATTTTTTGGAAGAAATTCGGACATTTTTTTGAAAAAAAAGTTTGAATGACAGACGCACTTTTTCCCTCAAGCTAGCAAGGGGGGAAGCTCAAGAGCAAAGTAAAGCTTCTTCCTTCCCCGCAGTTTGGTTGCTGTTTTTTGACCGCATTTATGTTATATATTTATATTGTGGGAGCTGCTGCGGTGTCCCGACGACTTCTTTTTCCTTGCAGCAACGAGTTGAACAACGACAACACAGCGTTGAAATTTTTTTCTTTTTCTGACTTTTTTTCTCCCTCTCTTTTCTTCTCCTTCATCTTCTACTTACGGGGACACCCCTGCCGTGTATAATTTTTTTTGTTGTTAACTGATGATGATGATGGGACGCTTAAATTTGTCTTTTAAAAAAGTTTGGGAGTCTTTTTTATAACTTTTTTTGTTTTGTTTGTTGGGCGTCATTAAGTTAGAAATCAGGTGTGTATCATCATTAGACATCAAGAAGAAAATGAAAAAGAAAGGACCCACGCTTTAAAATCACTTTAAACAGTCTCCACCTATTTCTCAGCTCATCTGTGTTTTTTTCTTTCTTGGTTTTTCACAATTAATCTTAATTGTTACTGAAGCTACTCCCTTCTTTCTTCTCTTTTAAGCATCTTCTTATCTAATTTTTCTTCAGTTTCCTATCAGTTTTACAAAAATAAAGTGTTCCTTTTTTTAAAAACGTGGTTTAAATTTGTTACAATTGTTTCTAAAAAGTTTTTCTTTTCTTTTCAATTTTCTTTCTTTTTTGTTTCCATTTCAAAGAAAAAAGTTTTTAACGCTTGTTATTGTCATTGTTTGAGCTATCACTTGTTAAATGTTTGACTTTGGGTCATACTTTTTTAAAAAAAATGTTTATTTTTTATTTTCGATGTATTTTTTAAAACTTTTTTTATTCAAAGACTTGTCGTGTGTGTAATTAAGGTTTATCCTCACTTGCCCAACTTTTTTCACACAGCTGTGTGAAACTTTGCGCACTTGCCCAACTTTTTTTAATGACACAATGCCAACTGTGTGGAAAAATGTTTTGTTGTTGATTACAGTCAAACCTCGTTATAACGTCCCTCGATATAACGTTTACCTCGTTATAACGTCCTTTGTCTACAGTCTCTTCAATAAGGAGCACATATTAATTGGACCTCGTTATAACGTCATTATTTCACGGTCCCTTGAAAAACGTTATAACGAGGTTCGACTGTATTATATGGCTATTAATGATATTAATATTAATAATGTTAACTTTTGTTTTAATATTCCACAAAAACTTAAAGATGTGAAAACCAAAAAGCATAAAAATCTTAAATTTTTTAAAACGTGTAGTTATTAGTTTATGTCAGTTAAAAACTCTGACATAAACTAATAACCAAATCTTTTCGCTGGTTTTAGTAACATAAAGAAGCAATCATATCCAAAAATTTCAATGAATTGTGTTTTAATAAAATTGTTAAAAACCTTTTCGAAAAAGCTATTGAATAATAAGCCATTACTTTATTGTAAACATTCATAGGAAATGGTTGAATTTTCTTTTCAACTCTTGTAAACTTTTTCAACAAATCATGGGCATTGAGGACTAAGTGAAGAATAACTGGGGTTAACTCTGTTGGCATTTTTGAAAGCCGTAAAATTGTAAAGACATTGAGTTTGTCACTCTTTAGAAATTGATGCATTTTGAAAACTGTTGAATATTTGGTTAATTTGATAAATCTATTCTTCTTCTTGTTAGAGTATTCCTTCAATAAACATTGTATTGTTTATTTTTTAAAGGTAAACTAAAAGAAAATTGCAACGAATCCTAATATTATCATTACTGTAACACTCCATTGATAATAATGATACAAATCTTATAACTAGGAAGTATTTGGTTACTGTATGTGTCGACTCTCGCGGTTGAATACTAAGATCAGATTGTTTTCTTTAAATATCAGAATACCTAAAGCTTTAGAGAGGTAAACCTTCTATTTTAACTTTAGGAATATCTGCGAATGGTAAATTGCAAATTAATTGTGGGGATTTTACAGTTACTTTGTGAGCATATTTACTCTTGGACCTAATAATTATTTGATATGAAGTTATTTTGAAAATTGCTATTATAAAAATTTTAATGATTTAAAAAAACTACCGTATCACTCAAAACAGAAAGTGTGTGATGGAAAACATTTTTCCACACAGTTGGCATTGTGTCATTAAAAAAAGTTGGGCAAGTGCGCAAAGTTTCACACAGCTGTGTGAAAAAAGTTGGGCAAGTGCGAATAAGCCGTAATTAATTATACAAAAAAGACTATAAATATTAAGATAAGTAATAAACCGGAAATGATAATACTTTTTTTAATAAATGTAATTTTTACTTTTGCAAAAACTTCTCTTCCTTATTTATCAAATGCAGGAGGAAAAGAATTGATTGTCCAAAAATTTTTGTTAAAAAATGTTTAAAAAATTCATTACAAATTAGGTTCTTTTCCATTTTTAGAAGCCTTTAGTTCTATTTTTATAACTTTTTAAATTTGCTTTTATTTTTTTATTTCGACGGTTTTTTTCTTCTTTTCTTTTTTTCATTTCCCTTTTCTGTTTATTCTATCAAGCATCGCGGATATCTTTTTAAATGCGCGTTAACAGTTGTCTTCAGTTGAGCGTTTTTTCTAGTTGTCTATTTTTGGTTGTTCGAAAGGTCCAATTTTTTGCTATCACAAAAAAGTTTATTTGATTCTCTTTTACTTTCCTTCTATTTTTTGTGCTCAACAGGTGATTGAGAAGTGCCATTGCATTTTTTATATGTACATTTTATAATTCAATTTGTTTTTATAATGAAACTTCGGTTTTATGTTTGTAGTTTTAATTGGATTTTTTAAAACGTTAAATTTTGTCTCAGCGATTTTTTTATGGCAATACATTAACTTGTTTTATTCCTTTTTTTCCATAAAGGAGGAGAAAAAAAGGATTGAAAGATAATACTTTTTTTCCTCAAATGTCTCTCTCTCTCTCGTTTTTTGTTGTTGTTGCTTCTTTTCTTCCCTATCTTGGGTTAAACGTAAACATCAAGTATGACTTGAAGATGCCACCACCATCATAAATGCTTTCATAGTGTTTTTTTTCTTCTTTTTCTTCATCTTTTGTATTGTGTTTTATTTAATTTTTTCTTTGAAAATTTATGCTTTTTTTTCCTTTTTCCTTTTTTTCTCATCACAATTTTAATTTTTTCCTTCTTTTTTCCCATTTAGTAGTTTTTTTTGGTTTTTCCAAGACCTCAAAATGTATTTGTCATTCAAAACATTATAGCGTCTTTTTTCAATTCTAATTAGCCTTGCTTTTATACATAAAGTGCTTGAAATGTCTCATATTTTTTTAGTTTTTTTGTTTGCGTGTTATCGTCACTTGCGCTTTTTTATTGCTTGTTTTTTACATCAAAGAATTTTTTATTGGATTTTACAGGAGTCAAATAAACCATGGAACAACCGCGGAATCGTGTTGAAGAAGTTCATGGACAACTTTTTGATGTTGCACCTCGATATGAAAGTCTCACTTATATTGGTGAGTTTTTAATTGTGTCATTGCATGTGTTTAATATTAAATCTTTTCAGGCGAAGGTGCTTATGGTATGGTTGTGTAAGTTTTCATCTTTTTGTCTTTATCTCTTGGAAATTCATCGATTTATTATAGTTCTGCTTTTGATACTGTTAAGCGTGAAAGAGTTGCCATCAAAAAGATTTCTCCATTTGAACATCAAACATTTTGTCAACGGACTCTTCGTGAAATAAAAATTCTTACACGATTCAAGCATGAGAATGTTTGTGTTTCTTTCCTATTTTTCCGATGAAAATAGTATTTGCCTTTTTTACAGATTATCAATATTCAAGAAATTATTCGTGCTCCAAGTGTTGATCAAATGAAAGATATTTATATTGTTCAGTGTATGATGGAAACTGATTTATACAAGCTTTTAAAAACGCAAAAACTCTCCAATGATCATGTTTGTTATTTCTTATATCAAATTCTTCGTGGCCTCAAGTACATTCATTCTGCTAATGTTCTTCATCGTGACTTAAAACCTAGCAATTTACTTCTCAATACCACATGTGATCTCAAGATTTGTGATTTTGGTCTTGCACGTGTTAGTGATCCAGAACATGATCACACTGGTGAGATTTAATTTTGATGTAAATAATTTTAAAATGGTTGTATTGTAGGTTTCTTAACAGAATATGTTGCAACTCGATGGTATCGTGCACCTGAAATTATGCTTAATTCAAAAGGTTACACCAAATCTATTGATGTTTGGTCAGTTGGTTGTATCCTTGCTGAAATGTTGAATAATAAGCCATTATTCCCTGGAAAACATTATTTGGATCAATTGAATCTTATTCTTGCTGTTATTGGAACACCATCACAAGATGATATGCAATGTATTTTTAATGAAAAAGTAACATAAACTTTTAATGAATAAATTTATATGAAAAAAATTATAGGCTCGCTCATATCTTCATTCTTTGCCACAAAAAGTTAAGCAACCATGGGCACGTCTTTATCCAGGTGCAGATCCTCGTGCTCTTGATCTTTTAGATCGAATGTTGACTTTCAATCCAAATCGTCGAATTACCATTGAAGATGCCCTTGCTCATCCATATTTGGAACAATATTATGATCCACATGATGAAGTGAGTTGAAGTTTATTTTCTAAGAATTCACTATATACAATATATTTTAGCCAGTATCTGAAGATCCTTTCACATATGAAATGGAACTTGATGATTTGCCAAAAGAACGTCTAAAAGAATTAATCTTTGAAGAAACTGAAAATTTTCATGCTCGAATGAATGGACATGATACCGCAATGAAATAGAAATTTATATTTTCGTTGTTACTTGTTTATTTCTTTTTTTTCTATTTGTGCATTCCAAAGGTTGAGGGTTTGTTTGCGTTTGTTTTCTTTGTCGATTTGTTTAAGTTTTCATACTTCTGTGATTTTTTGTTTGATTTTGTTAATGTTTTGTAAGATTTTGTAATATTTGAGTCTCATATGCTGAGGGAAAAAATTCTGTTGTTATCTATATATAAATGAAGTGAGGATCTCTTAATTAAGGATGCTCTTTGTTCAGCTATTGTTTATTATTTGGGAGAATTTTTATCTAGCAATAATTAGTTCATTTTTTAAATTTATCATACAGTTGTGTTTTGCTAAGATATGTTTGATTTTTAGCATACTTTCTAAGACAAAATATTTAATGCCATTAAAAATGGTATTCGTCAATCCGAGTGTTGTTTTTTCTAAATTGTTAATCTGCTTTACCAAAATCATTATTTTTGCGTACATTAGCACTCCGCATATCAGTAAAAAATATTTTTACATGCGATATCAAATCATGTTTTTATTCATACCGTAACCTTTTATTTTTCTTTGCTCATTTTTGGGGATTTTTTTTTGTAAATTTTGGCATTCCAATATTATTTTTTTCATTGGCGTAAAAATCTTTATTGCCTATCTACATTGTGGTAAAAAAACAAATAAAAGCTTTATTACTTTTCTTGTAATTATTTTTAAATAATAATAGTGAAAAATGTGTTTACAGAATTCTTTTTATGCCGCATTTTTTATAATGCGCTTCGTTGAATCTCAGGTTTATTAAAAAGTGGGCGTGGAACAGAATACGTCGATTGATAATAGTCATATGTTCGGTTACGAAATACATTGAGTGTTGTTGGAATTAGCTGTAGGAGAATGGCTATTGTCATGAGAATAATAAAAATATACATGAGTAAAATTCTGAAAGAAAAAGGAACAAGTTTTTACGAAAAAAGTTAATACTTTTGTAAACCAACATTTCAGGTGTAAAAGGTGACTTTAAATCAGCACGAAAAGTTTTGTCAACATTGTGAAAAACTGCAAGTAAACGATCACCGTTGAGAAGATGTCGGAAAATAACCAAAAGACAAATACTACAAAGTAATAAAAATTTTAAAATTACTAATTTAATCAAAAACTTGCATATGAAGAATTAATGAACCAAATCTTAAAAGTCTATTTTTAATAATTCCAATATAGCTTGCATAAATGGATACAAAAAGAACATATGTTGATATCAGTAATTCCCGAAGTCCTAAACCATACAATGCAACTTGATTTCTTACTTCAATTCGTGGCCTATAAATCTATTACAGTACATTTCAAGACTGTATTTTAGCAAACCATAAGGCAACATTCGTCATTGATTTTGAAGTTGCATATGCTGAAAATCCAATGGTAACCACTGCAAGAACAATTGTAATCATATTAATATGCAGATCAAAGAGGGATGAACGAGTGTCATCAGACTTTGGAAGTTGACTTGCAGCATGAATAATTGAAAGAGTATTAAGAAAAAGTAATAAAAATGTCATTAAACATGTTCCAACAATTAATAATTGATATGTTGTATCACGATGTTGATCTTGAAGTTGTACATTTTTAAGATTCAGTTCAAATGCAACCAAAATTATCGGTTCAAACCAAAGAATTAAAGCGAAAGATGCAAAAATCATGTTTAAAACCTGTAAAAAGAGCCTTTGTAATACCGTAATAATATTACAATTTATTACGATAGCAAATTGAGGAGGTTTTTTATAAAATGCAAATAAACCAGTAATTCCAGTAATAAATTGCATGATACATGGAATAACTGCAGCACTTCCAACTTTTGTTGAAATTATCGAAGTTCCTTCTCTATTTGTTGTTGCAAAATCTTCAGCTTTTAAGAAATCAAGTAAAAGATCTCCTTGTGGATTCTTAAATATCGTAAAAAATAATTCTAATTATTTTCAGCAAAAACTTACGCTAAAAGCTCGTCGAAATCGAATGATAGCAAAAATGAAAAGACAAAGAGCTAAAAAAATTTGAATAATTGCTATTGCAATGAATATCGGTTTTCTGTAATGAAAAGAAAACTGTCGGGAAGGATAAAATCGTCCAAGCTTTGTTGCGAAAGCAGGTCGGTCATCAAGAAATCGGAATTCATCAGAAATCTAAAAGGGATTTATACAAAAGCGAAACAAAAGAAGGGTTTAAAACGAAAATATATGTGTAAGCAAGGGATTATATTATAAATTACCCTATCAGCATAGTTTTCGTGTTCGGTGCAATGCATCTTAAGTGCCTTTAATGAAAAAAGAAAACCACCACCACTTCACTTTAAAAAAAGAATAAAACTTACTTCTGTTCTTTGTCGTTCAGGATCATATGATGGACGAGGAATACCATAATTTGCAGAAGTAGTATCAAATCCACGATTTCTTTCTGCATTTGGAGGACGTCCAGTGGGATTTGATGAAAAATAATTTGATTCTTCGCCTCGATAATGTGCAGGTGGTGATGGTGAAGAAGGTGATCGACGTCGTCTTCGATCTTCAATTGGTATCTCTTCTGTTGTCCAAATTGTTCCTGAATCAATTGCAGTTGTTTCAAATGCAGTATTTATGTTGAATTTCTCACGTCTCATTTGTGAAAAGAAAGCTTGAATAATAAAAATAACAATAAAGTAAAATCGTGCAGCTTCAAATTTATTTATAACAAACAAAATATGCCAAAGGAATATGACTTAAAAAGCTACTTTTAGGGGTGTATATCATTCAATCTTTTTTATATGCACACATATACAATGTAGCTTTTATTTGTTACAAAATAACAAATCAAAAAACTGCCAAAAAAATTCTTTTATGACTAATCTATGGTTGTTCGAGCATGTTCAATACATCAAAAGTTTTTGAACAAGTATGGTCAAATTATCGCAGGCGCACAATAGATTATGTTAATCGTATTCTAACACAGAGTTTTGAGGGATGGAATAATAACAAGACGGAAAGAATGAAATATGTTGGAAGAAAATCAACTTTTATTGTTGAATCACCAAAATGAGGCCCTGTTTAAAAACAAGAAATTACAAAGTAAGCTGATGCATTTTTACACAAGAAAGCTTTAAACCAAAGAAAGTTCACAACAAAGAAGTTTTTTTTTGCATGTAAATGCATGTTTGACATTAACAACAAAAAACCATTTATGCATTTTTGTCATCTCCGTATAATAGAATTGAAATGTTATTCAATCGACGATGCGTAACTCGCAAGAAAAAAAGCAATTGACAAACACTTTTTTTCACATGCCCCCGAAAAACAAATTATATAAGCATTTTTAAGTTTTTTAGGCACAGTAAGAATCTTCTAAATGAATGCAAAACCAAAATATTATTGTCTCTGAAAGTTGCATTACATCAGAACAAAATAACTTAATAAAACACAGAAAGATGTAACAAATCAGCAGTTGACAGCAACGTTGCAGCATTACTGTCAAAAATGAAACATTAATTTATTTTTAAGTTAAATTTAATAACAAAAACTTCCCTAAAATACTAAAAAATGTAACAGTAGTAAAAAAAGAAGTAAGAAGACGAAAACAAATCACTCTGATTCCTGCAACGAATTTTCTGTTTGACGGTAGAAACAAATCGCGTACAAACTTTCCCTCGTTTCTGCTTTTTTTCCTTCTTTTTCGTCTGCGATTTTTTTTAGTTTTCATCTTTCTCAATTTTTTTGGGTTTTTTCTGTGAATGATGATGGGATTTAATAAAGTAAGAAAGATGAGCTTTGAAAATGCTAATAGTATTTTTGGTAAATTGTAAGTTATTTTATTTTTAAATATCGTTAATCAAACATGATACTTTTTTCAGAAGAAATGTGGATGAAGATTTGAAAACCACTGTGTATTTGAATGAATTCAAAAAATCTTATGATTTATATACAATTGTTTCTCCAGAAGCTTTGGATGATTTTGTTAAAGAAAAATTTATTAAGAAAAGACCACGAATTATTGGATTAGATTGTGAAGCTGGAGTTGACCATGATGAACGTCGTAAACAAATTGAAATATATTCATTTGTCAGATATCCTACTCCAAAGTAAGTTTTTTGTTTCATTTTTTGTTTCGAGTTATATAAGCATCGCAATGTTTTAGGGTTACGGTAATTCAACTTGCAACATCTGAATGGCTTTGTTTGATTGATGTTCAAGTTTTATGCAAACATTTACGTACAAATTGGATGAAATTCTTCTCAAACTTACTTCATCAAGATACAACAATTGTTGGTTTTGCAATAGATAATGATATCCGCTTCATATATGCTCGATTTGGATTCCTTAAAAAATTGTTGAAAAGAAATAAAAAAATGTTTTGCGTTTCGAAATTATCTGATTTTATTCGCTCTCAGAAAAATATCTCCAAATATGTTTTCTATGAAGGACAACCTCATAACAAAAGTATGGCAGCATTGGCAGATGCAATTTTGGAAATTGAAATTGATAAAAGATTTCAAAAAATGAATTGGATGAAACGTCCACTTTCTCGAGGACAAAAATATTATGCTGCTATGGATGCTTTGATCCCATTGATGATCCGAGATGAAATTCATTATTTTTTGGAAACGTTAGTTTTTTGAATTTATCCTTTTTGCATAATAATCATTGTTATCAATTTTTAGTGATTTGAATGTCGATGAAGCATTATCAATTATGAAGAAAGGATTTTTGAATATGGAAATGGTTCAACTTTTTTAAATTTAACTTTTTTTGTTTATACCTTTTTCAATTAATTTTTTATTACTGTAATTTTGCGAATATAAATTAAGTTTTGGTGTTGAATAATTTATGTTCATGTCATTAATTTTAATTTTTTTGTTTGACATCTCTTTTTTCAATAAAATGTTTATTTTTATATACCATGATTTAAAGAATAATGAAAGATGACACATAAATATTTGTTACAAAAAGATTATGTTTGAAGTAAATTATTTAAAAGTTGTAATGGTCGATGCAGTTGTAATTCAATCCAACACGGAGTTTCTTTTATTGATGCTCTGGTATACCCGGCTCCCCAACCTTTTACAAAACTTATGGCAATTGTACAACAAACCCTTCTTAAATCATCAACTCCAACAACAGATCGATCCAAGATATTTGGAGTTGCATGGGATCCGGCAATGGCATGTTGTTGCTCTTCATAAGCTCTTTGGGCAGCTCGTCTTTGTTCATACATTTCTGTGTAAGCCCATTTCAAATCAAATATCTATAAATATTTGAATATGGATCAAATTTTTGAAGAATTCAGTTTTGTAATTGATTCAATTTAATCTATCTTTTTTCATAAAGGAAATTTTTCCTTTTGTAACAAAATGTTATTATTTGTATTTTCTTATTGTTTTACAGATGAATTTACCATTTTTGTATTCATAATAACGTTATACTGTTATTTTGGTAGATAAACATGCTTTTTTTATTTTCACAAACCACAGTTTTGATCACTCATTTCGATCATTTCTTCAACATTCTTTATTTAAAAAAAATTGATTTTTAAACCCTTATAAAAGCTTAAAAACGTTAGAAAACAACCGTTGAGACAATCAAATGATTCCATGATTTAACCCATTTTGTCTGTCTCCGTTTTGGTGATGTCCGATTGGACGGAAATGAAGGAGAAAGACGAGTACAAAAGCTTTTTCGAAAGCTTCCTTTTTTTCATTCAGGTCGATTTTTTTGTGTCTCGGTTTTTTTGGTCAGCTTTCTTTTTGAAAACCATGTCTTGTGTTTTTCGCTTTATGATGATTCAAGGAGTGTGAATAAGCTTTTTAATAACTTAAAAGTCTTAATATTTTTTATATAGTATATCAGACATAATGGGATTGTCCATATCTGACGTCGGGTATTTTAACCAAATTTATAAATCCCTCTCTTTCTCCTTTGATGTTTGCCGCTTTTAAAGTGAGCGTCAGATTTCGGCTTATCCCCTCTGCTTCTAAAAACATCCGACGTCTGATCCGGACAATTTCTAAGATGTCAACCAAAAAATCAAAAATTTGTTATGTCCTGGGAGAAGTTGTAATAGGTTTAAGGGGCCGGTTTTTTCTTCCGTGATTGCTTTATTCTTTTTTCTCCTTTGATGACCTTTTTTGTGCTTTGATCATTTACCGAATTTTAAAGTAGCGTAATTCAATAAGTGCCCACAGAGCAGGGCTGTGCGATACCACGGTCTCGTCTCGGAGTCTCGGTATCGAGTCTCGGGTATCGGTCTCGAGTCTCGGTCTCGGGTGAATTTTTTAAGGTATCGGGTCTCGGGTCTCGGTCTCGACAAATATTATTTCGGTATCGGGTCTCGAGTCTCGGTCTCGGCCATTTTTTTACCCGAGACTTGTTCAAAAACAGTAGGTTTTATGCATTGTTTTTGAAATTTTGTATGTAGAATTTACTTTCTTTTTTATAAACACCTTTTTATTGTGTTAATTTATAGCCTAAAAATTTGACAAAAAAATTAAAAGTTTGAATTTTGGTCTCGAGTCTCGGTCTCGGGTAAATTTTTCAGGGTATCGGGTCTCGAGTCTCGGTCTCGGGTGAATTTTTTAAAGTATCGGGTCTCGGGTCTCGGTCTCGGGCGAATTTTTTAAAGTATCGGGTCTCGGGTCTCGGTATCGCCTGTCTGAGTCTCGGGTATCGCACAGCTCTGCCACAGAGGCCAAAAGCTTTAGCTAGATTTCTGTAATTATTTTATTTGTTATCGGGATATACAGGAATCATGTATTTTTCAGGATCAAGATCAGGATTTTTTTCTTGAATGTCTAAGATGCGGAACTTCTTTAAACAAAAGAATGATGTCCCCGGTATAAATGATAATGTTTTGAACAAAAATAAAGTAAACGTTTTTTAGAAAAGGGAAAATCAATTGAAGAAGAAAGTTCTGCTTCTGAAGCTAAAAATGTTGCAGTTTTATCATCTGATACTGCTGGATCTGATGAGAAATCAAAGGCTGTCCTGGTTGCTCAAGATAATGTCGCTTCATCTGGAAGTCGGCCAAAATTTTTGCATAATGTTCGAGAACGTTTGGCATCAATTTTTGTTAAAAGTAACTTTATTTCTAGCAGTTTAGCTTTTTTAACGATAAATTTGTAGAAGATGTTAAATCTGATGATGCTGGTGTTGTTCCATCAACAACGCGAAAATTTCGCAAAAGAAATCTTTCGTGTGATGAAAAAATGATTTTAGGCACTAGTGAGGTTTTTATAAAATTTTTTCAAACAGGATTAATTTTAGGATCAAATAATCATCTTATATCTTCCCCCATTCTCTTGGCTTCAAATAATCCATCAGTAATTGCAAAAATTCAAAATAGCAATTCAACTGTTTCTTATCCAACAGATCCGAAAGCAGCGTCGATTATGCGGTCGGCAAGCTGCGATTATTTACAACATCTTGTACAACGGGAAACAAAATATTCTTCTGAGAGCTGAGTGAATATTTAAAATTGTTGAAAAATAATTGTATTTTTTATTTGTGCATGCATTTTGTATAGCATCTGATAATTGAATAATTTTAATTGTATCTTTATCTTTTGAAATATTGTAGCGAAAAAAATTCTTTAGCCGACTTCTTTGAATTTTAAAAATAAAACAGTTTTGTCATTTTTTGTTACCCATTATTTAGCTTTCAGACAATTGTTTTTGCTCAATTCAAAATAAAGCATGGTTTTCTTTCCTGTTAAAAATTTGTCCCAAAATGTTTATTTTCTGATCATCCTTGTCATCCGGAACTTTTTTTGGTCCTTTTGAGCATAAAGTGTGTTTTTCTGCAAAGGAAAGGGTTTCCGTAAGAATCGGAAGAGCTGAAGGAGTTCGATAAAATAAATCAAATTATCGGCATTTTTTCGAAATTTTGCTATTTTTAAGACTCTGCCCTGTAGTTTACAGATGTTATATGGGCTCAAAAACGACGCCATTATTATTTTTAGACCTTTGTTAATATATATACGCAAAATTTCAAGACGATCCGATAAATGTAAAAATTCTTCAGTGAACAAATTTACTATTTTGACATGAAATTGAGAAAAAGCGAGTTAAAAGCTCTTTGAACAGCCCATTTCAAATCAAATATCTATAAATATTTGAATTTTACTCAATTCTTTAGAGAATTCAATTTTGTAATTGATTCAATTTAATTCATCTTTTTTTCATAAAGCAAATATTTCCTTTTTTAGCAAAATATTATTTTTTGTATTTTCTTATTTTTTTACAGATGAATTTACCATTTTTGTATTGAAATTAAGTTTACTATTATTATTCATAATAACGTTATACTGTTATTTTGGTAGATAAACATGCTTTTTTTATTTTCACAAACCACAGTTTTGATCACTCATTTCTATCATTTCTTCAACATTCTTTATTTAAAAAAAATTGATTTTTAAACCCTTATAAAAGCTTAAAAACGTTAGAAAACAACCGTTGAGACAATCAAATGATTCCATGATTCAACCCATTTTGTCTGTCTCCGTTTTGGTGATGTCCGATTGGACGGAAATGAAGGAGAAAGACGAGTACAAAAGCTTTTTCGAAAGCTTCCTTTTTTTCATTCAGGTCGATTTTTTTGTGTCTCAGGTTTTCAATGATTTTTTTAAAACACTGTCTTGTGGGTCACCTTTTTTACATCCATGGAAAGTGAATAAGCTTTTAAATAATCTAAATTTTATTTTCTGTACTATATCTGTTGTAGTATATCCCTGCCATCAAGGCCGTATTTAAGGGGGGGGGCATTCTGTACTCGTGACCCCCCCCCACATCCTTTGATCTTTTCCTGCCGCCGTGTTAAAGCGGCAAAAGATCAAAGGCGTGCCCCCTCCAAAATACCCACCCCATAATTTTTTTCTGCCCACGGCCTTGCTTGCCATACTATTTCTTACCCGAAAAAATCAAAACATTTGTTTTACCGTGGAAGAATTGGTAACAGGCTTATTCAATCATTTTCCCCTATTTTGATGACCTTTTTTGCTTTTATTTATTGTATTTTAAACCAATATAAATTATTCTTGCGTCAGATTTGTGGAATAATTTTATTTTTTATCTGGATATACCGGAATTTTTCAGGATACATTGAAAATATATAATTCATTATTTTCGAGTATTTAAAATGCTAAAATTTGTTAAGAAGAAATCCCCCGTCGGTATGTATGCTAATGTTTTGTACAAAAATAAAGGAAATATTTTTTAGATAAATCTATTGAAGAAACGGCGGCGCAAAATGTTTCAATCGCAACAGATAATGCTCAAGCTGATGGCAAAAACAATCCTGTTGCTGATCAACAAACAACAAATGAAGCTTCTGGAACTTCATTAACCGTTTTTGAAAATATTCAAAAACGTGTTTCATCATTTTTTAAAAGAAGTAAGTCAAATTTGTAACAGTTTAGCTTTTTTAACCATAAATTTGTAGCAGATTGAAATTCTGATCATCCAACAACTGATGAGAATGCTCAAAAAAGCGGTGACGAATAAATTTTGTTCAATATCAAAAAATATTGTTTTTTGTCCTAAGCTTTAGCATACTTTTGAAATGTTCATTTTTAAAATTAATATTTTTTGTATTTTTTAAAATAAAATTTTTTAAATTAGAATTTTATTAAACATGTAAAAGACAATTGGCAAAAATTTTTTTAAATACAAATGCTGATTTTTTCAGGGAATGATTCACTTAAAAAATATCTGCGAACACATGAACATTTTTTTAACTGCTTTGAAATGTAACTGCATATTTGCACCATTGTGATGCTTTTGTTTTTCGCCCCATGCATTTGTGATTAACGTGTGGATATAAATTTATTTATGTTATTGAATAATTGATGTTCAGTTTATTCATTTTGATTTTTTTGTTTGACATCTCTTTTTTTTAATAAAGTGTTTATTTTTATATACCATGATTTAAAGAATAATGAAAGATGACACATAAATATTTGTTACAAAAAGATTATGTTTGAAGTAAATTATTTAAAAGTTGTAATGGTCGATGCAGTTGTAATTCAATCCAACACGGAGTTTCTTTTATTGATGCTCTGGTATACCCGGCTCCCCAACCTTTTACAAAACTTATGGCAATTGTACAACAAACCCTTCTTAAATCATCAACTCCAACAACAGATCGATCCAAGATATTTGGAGTTGCATGGGATCCGGCAATGGCATGTTGTTGCTCTTCATAAGCTCTTTGGGCAGCTCGTCTTTGTTCATACATTTCTGTGTAAGCCCATTTCAAATCAAATATCTATAAATATTTGAATCTTAGTTAAGTCTTTGAAGTCATATCTCTACCTTTTTACTCGCTCCAGAACTAAATTTATGCACAGTTGACCCATAAATGACATTATTTTCAAAATCCATATAATTACTTCGAAGAAAGACACCTTTTTCTGATAAGCATTCCATGATCACACTTCCGTCTTGTTGATATTTTAATTTAATTCCTCTTCCAATTCCCATTCTTGCACGTTCTGATGCTTCTGTCCGGTGAACATTCGATAAAGCTCCAAGACAAATTCGTCCTAATCGAGTGCCACCAGGATCCATACCGCCATCAACAATGATCTCTGATTGTTGAAGTGGAATGTTAAATGTTTCACCAATTTGTGTATCAAGTTCATAGTATGATATTGAACACCAATCTGATAACAAAAAATCACCTTTCGGAGTTGTATCATTTTGCATAATGTCTGAAATAAAGGATTGTAAAAAAACTCATAAAAATACAGTATCCCCCTCTTACATCTCAATGCTGCATAACGTTCCAGCAATGGACCATTTTCTGGGAGGTATTGTTGTGGCTTCCATTCACCATTTTGATGGTAATCTTCTTTCATAAAAGATGGTAAATATTGATTAACTACAGTACTTCGATTATCAGGTTGATGAGTTATTACACAACTTGGTTGTTGATTTGGACCATACATGAAAAGAGTACTTAATTTATTTGGTAGCATTACTCCATAGGCAGAATTTGAAGGATAAGAATTTGATAAATCTCCTGAATATCCTTGCATTGATTGACTAGATGATGGATGCATTGAATTCATTGATGGATCTTTATTATTATACATTTGATTTTGAGAATGTTGAGGATGCCCAAATGGTGGTGGCAAAAGATTACCCGGGGATCTTTCACCTTCTATAGAAAATCCTCCAGGATAATCCATTCCTGTATTTTGTCTTTGATTCAATGTTGATAAATCAATATTCCCATATCCAGATGATACAACTCTTTCATAATGAAATGGATTAATGCATATAAGATCTTGATGCTCATTTGGAATTGAACATATATCCATTTTTTGTAATTCATTTTTATTTACATTCGGCCACCTCCATATTCTTGCATAAACAACATGGGGAACACCCTTTCTTCCGGCGACTTGTAATCGGCCATCAAGTGATCGCTATAAACAAAAAAAACAACAAAATAATTTTTATCATTCAAAAACATTTTAACACTTTTTTTAACTCACTTGAATGGTCACACATGATGTTTGTTCTTTTCCGCCGGATGTTACGGCACTAATCAATGCGTCTAATTCCGTCCTCTTATCTTTCAACTTTTTAACTAAGCTTTCAATTGCTTTTCGTACAAACTCTGGCTCTTCACCTCCCTTAAAAAGTATTTTTGGTAATTTTATTGATTTAATATTGACAAAATAGCCGTAAAAAACAAAATAATACCTGATGATAGCATTGTAAAACTTGTACAACCTGTGCACAAGGATCTATTTGAGGTTGATTTGGTTGTGATTGACCCGTATCTCCATGAGACCATCCTTCATCAGATTGATCAATTTTTTGCTAAAAATAATTTAAACTTGTAATTTTTTACATTTCAAATAACATTATTTTTATTACCCTATTCATTCTTAACGGTTGTTCTATTTCATAATGCATTTCTTCAGCAGATTTTGGGATTTCATATCCAAAACTTTCATTGTCAATAACATTATGAGATATAATTGGTGGAGGATCATAAAACTGATGATTTGGATAATTTTGATAATAAATATTATGAGTATCAATAGAATTATTTTGATGTATAGGGGATAGAAATTGTGGTTGAGGTTCAATACTGGTATTGTAATAAAAATTATTTGGAACATGTGGATTATTAAAATTTGGTGGTGGTGGCATTGATGAAATTGAACAATAATTTACAGGATCAGGTTGGAATTGGCAGGTCGGTACTGCAGTTGATGTATTTCCCGTCATGGTTTATAAGCTAAAATCAAATCTTTCTCTCTTTCGAAGTAGTAATTTAATCACGAATTCGCGGGCTCAAATTTAATCAGAAGTGATCAAATTTCAAACGGACACTTTTTTCTCAAAAGAAAATGTTAGTTTTTAACATATAAAGGTGACAATAAATAGGAAAAATTAAAAACTAATTTGGCCTTTGTGTATCGTTTTAAAAAACAATAAAAAAAAGTTTATGACATAAAAAATAAAATTTATAAATCTAATTAGGAACTTGTTTTTTTAAAAAACTAATTAAAGGTGATGACAGGCAATTAAGTTTAAAATTAAAAAATAGATCACTCAAAAAAATCAAATTTTAAAAAGCCCCGATAACAATGAAGTAGCAGCAATATCACGGGAACGCGCAAACATTGGAAGAAAGAAGCTTGCTTTTTTTCTGCTGACAATCGTCTGCTAACTTCTTATTCTTTCTTTTTCCGTGCTTTTGATGGAAAATAAGAAGAAGAAGGAGAAAAAGTCCGTGTGCGCGTTGCAATCTTTATGGAAACGTATGAGTTATGTCCACAAAAAATTTAAAAATGGTGTGTCACACGTATCGTAAATAATATGAAAAAAAAGATGAAGAACATTGTCACAGGCAGTCATTCAACATCTTTTCTTCCTTGCAGGTACTTTTATACTCCTGACAGACGACTTCTCCTTCTTCTTTTTTGTTGTCTTAAATGCGCGCTTCTTTTTGGTCCCATTCTTATTTTTTTCCCGCCAGTAAAAATGTTTCCGACTTCCTTGAAGTCATTGGACAAGAAGCAATTTTTCCATCAATTCTTTTTTTAAAATAAGCAAGCAGCTTTTCAAAGTGATTTATTTGATGATGATATTTTTAAAAGGGTCAAAAGTCTCAAGGCTATTGTTAAAATATTTTTTTTATATTAAGATTTCTTCCGTTTTTGTATCCTTTTCATCCTCCTCCTCTTCTTCTTCTTTGGGGTAAATTGATAACAATAAATAAAGTTTTAACGATTTTGAAGAAAAAAAGATTTATTTTTATGGGAAAAAGCAATTAAAAAATCTTTCAGAATAATTGCTAAAATAAAGTTGACATTTTGATGAGTCAATATTGTAATTTTATTGACACTAAAAAACAAAAGTTCTTAAAAAATAAAATTTGATAATCACCTATTTTAGTTTGATAAAAAAAATTAAGAACATTGTTTTCTCACGGAGCTTAATTGTTTGGCGACAAATTTATACAGGAGTTTATTTTTAGACGAATCATATGAATCCATCTTTGAAAAGTTTACTAAAAATAGCAATAAAATTTTTTATCAAATCCATCATTTAACTTTTTTGCGCAAAAAATTAAGAATGCTTCACAAATTTTTTTAAACGTTCCTTGTCCATGAACAGCAAAAGTTTCAACATCTAAGTTAATAATTTTTATCGAAAAACTAGTTGTTTAAAAAATGAACAGTTGAATAATTTTGTAATGCGGCAGAAAAAAATTAGAACTAGTTAAAAAATCGTAAAATTTTGGTGGATTTGGCACGTAAATCACATTTTGCAGAAATTTAAAAGAACTTGTAAGTTAACAGGAATAACAAATCTGAATTGAAAGTTCAGTAAAAGTTTCAAACTTGACATTTTTATGATCACAACTGTGAGCTGTAACTTTTGCTTTTTTTAAGTTTGCTAATACAGCATCCCTTCATGGTTTGAATTTTCTAATGTATACCGTAGTAGTAATGCTGTTGTAATACCCATCATCTTATAAATGCATAATTTTATTTTAAAATAATTTTTAATATAATATACTAATTCAAGGAAAATAAATCAATTGATATCTTCATTACAGTAATCTATTGAGTTTTGCTAAGGAATTTGTAAACAACTCCAAAATCCTTATCTTTGAAGTCGGGATGAGATGCCAAAATTTGATACATTTGATGAGCAAGTGAACCCAAAGGAGTAGGAGCTTTGCATTGTGTTGAAGCAGTTTGAGCTAATCCCAAATCTTTCGCCATTAATTGACTTCCAAATCCACCAGCATAATCACGACATGATGGAACACCTTCAATAACATTTGGAACTGGATTATATGTGTCACTACTCCAACAACGACCCGAACTTGTATTAATAATTGAAGCAAGTAATTTAGCATCAAGACCCATTCTAAATAAAATAAGTATTTATTATAGTGTAGGGGTTGCAATAAATTTTGGGTTCACTGAGGGGTCACACCTGAGGTTTTAAAGTAATCTTAAGCTTAAAAAATTATTTTTTTAATTAATTAAATAAAAAAATTTTGAAGAAAAATACCCCACATTTTGGTTAAAATTTGCACCAAAATCGGGGGAAAATTTTCCTAATTTTTTTGAGGAAAAATATTTGCCTCGGGGCTCTACAAGGGGAATTTTTTGCTCCAAATGTGGGGTTTTTTCCTCGTTTTTTTGAAGGGTTTTTTCAGTGTAAATTAGAAGTTGCATATTATAAATTAAAGAAACACACTTGACACCAAGATTCATTGCTTCTGAAACACCAATCATTTGAATTCCCAAGAGCATATTATTACAAATTTTAACGGCTTGTCCATTGCCGACACCACCACAATAAACAATATTTTTACCCATTTTTTGAAGGAAAGGTTTTGCACGTTCAAAATCGTTTTTTGTACCACCAACCATAAAAGTAAGTGTTGCATTTTGTGCACCAGTTACACCACCCGAAACTGGTGCATCAATATATGATGCTTGCTTTTCGGCACAAAGTTTTGAAATATCAATTGATGCACTTTGTTCAATTGTACTGCTATCAATACATAATGTACCAGGTGAAATCGTTCTAAAATTATAATAAAAATTATATCATGGAAAAATGTATAAAACAATAACGTACTCAAGAATACCTTTACTACCAGTGAAAACAGAATTGACGATACTGCTATTTGGAAGCATTGTAACAAGATTTTTTGTAGCCGCCGCAACATCAGCAGGATATTTGACAATATCAGCTCCATCAGATTTTAATTCAGCTTGACGCTTTGGATCAACATCGTATGCGATAACTTTAAAGCTATTTTTAAGTAAATTTCGGGCCATATGATTGCCCATTTGGCCGAGACCAACAAATCCTACGGTGGTCATCTTTCCTATAAAAAACCAGATATCAAAAGATAAATACGCGTAATAAAAAGTATAAAAATCAAGCAAAAAAATGCGCATCTTCACAAATTGAAAAAAATCTTTGACACAAAATGAAACACGCACATGTGAGCAAAAAGTTCAAGCAAAACGTTTTTTTTGCTGCTGACAGCTGCCTGAGACCATTGATGATCGACCGCATTATGCAAGCGTGCGTGTGTACTGACCCTGACGGACTTGAAACATTGGGAAAAAAAGTTGCAAAAGACAATGCATGTTTTTTGGTATCGATAAAAATATAACGAAAATTTCAAGAAAACCCGAAAAGCGTTATAAACAACCAAGAGAATTTATGACTGATACTGTAAAGAATTTGGAACAAATAAAGTTTTTGAAAAATGCAATTAAAATGCTTGAAAAGGTAAAAAACCCTTTTCTTTTTCCATGAAAAACTGAAACATCTTGTAAATCCTGATGGGTAACCGTTATAAAAAACCAAGAAAATTTATGATATTTGAGACAAAATGAAACACGCACGTGTGAGCAAAAAGTTTTTTTTGCCGAGAATATTCTTCAATCTTTGATTAACAGCTCACTGTTACAGTTGCGGAAAAATATACTGTAAGCGATGCAAAAAAATAAACTATTTGAATATTTTTGAACTACTTGATCGGGAACTACATGAAAGGCGGTGAACTGCGGATTATATTTTGGATCACTTTTAAATAACAAAGTAGGAATTGTGGAAAAGACTAATGAAATCGAGATTTTTATTTTAATCCATAATTCAACTTTGATTTTGACGCACCCGTTGCTTTGAAATTCATTAACTTTTGTGATGTTTTAAATTGCATCATTTCTGGCATCATTGATTCTTGGAGTTGCCGAGGAAAATCAAATGAATTCTTCAAAGTCTCACTTTCAAATGTTTCCTGTAAAAATCATTGCTTGAATGAATAAATTTGAATTAGTTAAGTAAACTACTTGTTGCAATCGTTTTTCCAAAGAACGATCAACATTTTGATTTTCAATCCCATTTTCATATGCTGCAATATGAAGGGATAAAGTGCTTTTATTCATTTCACTCTTGTTTTGCCATTTATCTTCTTTTTCTTGATTGCAGAATCCTTGCATGTATGATTTTGAGAGTGATTTTGAGATGGCATCTTTCTTCCATAAATTTGTAACATTCTTTCCAGATGAAGAGTTATAATCAACAAAACCTATCATTTATCAGTGAAAGTCGCAGACCCCAAAAACAAAAGAATAGAGGACATTTTCGTAGACAAATTTAGATAATCTCTTTTTAAAGAGTATCTCTGTTAAATTTTTGGGAGAAAAAAGAGGACTGCCACATTTATTTTGTTTTTACCGTTAATTTTGGGAATATCTTTTGAAACGATTTCAGATTGCAAAACTGTAACATTTCCATCACATTTTTTATGATGATTCAAATTGATGCTTTTATATTGACCAGCTTGAATTCCGTTTGATGATAACAAGCAACGATCTTTTGCTAATAAAACTGCTGCATATTTTGTAGACATTTTTCTGAAAAAAGACACTTATGAAAAACCACGAAAACGGGGTTCAAGCCTCAAAAAATTCTAAACGCAGTAGTCATTTTCTAAGAATCAGATTTGAAAAATGAAAAAATTGAAGAAAATGATGCGGAATTTATACTCATGTAATATTTTGACTAGAAAATATCACATAGTTTATAATACGCCCATTCGATTTAACATAGACTCGTAAGAATGATGCAATAATTTTATTTTTTTCTAGACTTCTGTCTAGCTTTGAGTTTCTTTTTAACAAAGCATAAAAATAAACCACTGCGTCAATTACACGCAAATATATCTGACTAAGCTAAGGTATAATGCATTCACATTTTGTTGAAAATTATTACAATAAAGTTCAAGAGAAATGCAGTTGTGCTAAACATTTGTTACTGTATTTGGTTAACCTATTTTAAATAAATATCCACGTGCACCATTTTTCAAATTTGAAAAAAATTATTATTTCATTATGGAAAGATGCAGAATTATTCTTCAAATAATCTGTGATATTAACAAAGCTTTATTTAAGATGAGTTGCAAAACCATAATTTCAAGAGCAAACAAAAATTTTACATTGTGTTAAAAGAATGTAAAATTTTAACGGTTTTGTGAACAAAGGTTTTTGGGGTTCCCATCAGAAACGTCTATAGGGATATATCCTTATTATCCGATTAAAATCAATTCTTTTCGAAACGCGATATTTCATAATCAAGAAATTCCCACATTTGACAGTTTCAATATAAATGTTACATTCAAATATTGTGTACTGTCAAGTTCTGTATTTTGAAAATTTCATTAATAGAATGCAAATTTTATGGAAGTAAAATAACAAGTTTGCATTTTTCGTATCCATTTAAATCCTGAACAATTTGTACAAGTTCTTGTTTTAAAAAGTTATCATTACAAATATTTAAAAACTTCGAATGTTTTTTTTGAATTCCGGGGCTTTTAACAATATTTTTTTTATTATTATTAAAGAAATATCAAGCAAAATGACAAAAAATATCATGTAAAGGTCAACACAATAAACATCAAATCTCAAATTTTGAGTAGTAATATCATCAAATATAAAGCATTATTAATAATAAAATGTAATAGACAAACTTTTGGGAATTGCACATAAAAAATTACAGTAAACATAAAAAAATGCTACAAAATAAAAGTAAAAAAAGATGATAAAGTACCATGTACCAGCGTATTGCCACTTTTGTAACTGAAGATTTTGCGCGAATTTTAAAACATTTAAAAATAAGAAAAATGAAAGACTTAAACTAAAAAAAGAAGAAAAAGAAAGAAAGTTTAAACTTGTAAACATTTTTGACATTTAAAATTATCACAAGTTTCGGCAGTTTTAAGATCCCATGGAATACAAGTAAAATGATAAAAATTATTGCAGCCTTTAACCATACATTTAATTACAAGAGATTTTCCAAGTGGATGAATGCATGCATCTTTTCCTGCTCTGCATTCAACTTCATCAATATCAAAGACAGATGGCTTCTTAGAAATTGTTGAATCTTTTATTGCTGCAGTAGATCGTCTTCGACTTTTACTTGCTTCAAAAATATACGGTTGAATGTATTTGGATGTGTCCCTGGCACACGTTAAATGACGAGCAATTTGACAACGAATTAATTGTTCTTCGGTAAAATAATTTGCATAAATTGGATGATTTAGAATAATCGCATAAACTTGATCATTCATAATTTCACTGCTTAACATTATACTTGCTTCTCTTCGGAAGTCATCAGGTGAAAGATCAGAATGATTCATTGATAGAAATTCATCAATTGTATTTTTATGAAGATCGTAAAATGCTTTAAATGCAACATAATCTGCGGAATCATTCATTTCATCATCAAGTAAAGTAGTAAGCTCTTCCAAATATGGGCGTTTACTTCGAATACATCGAGGACACATATAAACTCCAGGTTTAATAGCTTCTAATCGATCAAAAAATGGATGCCATGGAGCACATCCGGTATGCATTTCAGCAGCACAAAGAATACAGCTTATTGATGAAAGTGAGGATGAATCGGATTTATTTACGGCCGTTCCACAAACACATACAGACTTTTGAGAATCATTTTCGGGATTTGTATTAATTTTATAAAGTTCAATCAGATATTGTCGAGAATGTCCATAATTTTCATAAATGTATTCAACCTAAAAAAAGAACAGTTATATTATTGTAATTGTCTTAAAAGAGAAATTGACGAACCAAAGATTCTTTATTATTCATAAACGGCAGAAGTTCAAATTCTTCAAGAGATTCTGGAACATACGGTAATCGAAATTTACCAGTTTTAAATAATTCTGGTAAATCATATCTTCCAAGAATTGTCTAAAAATTAGTTTACCGTATTCAATAAAATTTCCAATAAAAACTACTTACATCATGTACTCTGTAATATGGTTTCTTCATTCGAAAATGAGATAACAAAGATGTTTGAAGAAATTCAACGCGCTTTATGCCTTCCAAAAATATTTGATGTAACGTTGAATCTCGAAGTAAAAGATTTTTCTTAAATCTGGAGCAAAAAGCTTTAAGTGGTTCAGTGCAATACATTGTCATGTTTGATAAGAAATTTGTCAAATCTTTTCCAATTCTTAGACATGATTCATTGATGAAATAATATTTGTTATAATTTTCCCCATCGAACCATGTGAATCCATCAACATATTTTTCAGTATGGGCCAATGCCGCTTCATAACCTTTACCTTGAACTTCATTTTCTTCAAGGAATTTCTTCAACTAAAATTGAGAGATGTTTAAAAATGAGATTTATATTTTTTTAAAGCTACTTACAGCAGTTTCACATTTCGTTCCTTCATTATGAAGTTCATTCAGCCATTTTAGAGCTTCTCTCACTTTTGAACAACTTTTTGAATATTTTTCACCTTCTTTAACAAGATCTTGTAAATCATTTAAGGTCCAAGTTGTGAATTCTTTAGCTTTTAATTTACATCCAGCTTTAATAGCTTCATCTCGGATTTCATTAGCTTGTTGATAGCTATCAAGATGTCGAACTCGCTTAATGACATCAACCCTTAGCAACCATTCAATTCGATTTACTTCCTTTGATAGCTGAAGAACAGATGAATCATCTTGAGGCCAATCAGAAAATTCTTTTGCAAGTGCTTTGGATTTTACAAGTAAAACTTTGTAATCTTCTGATGAATTTCGAATTTCTTCAATAATTTGTTGGCATCGATCTTTTCCACCATCTGCTTTCAAAATGTAATGCTGAAAATTATCCATTATATTGTTAATCAAAAATTATTGCCATGGTAACTTACTTCCATAATTTTATCTAAATGCTTTGAATGTACAGGATATTCATCAACTTTTCGCTTAACGTCTTCCAATGTAAGATTACTGTTATCTCTCAAAGGTGGAAAATATGTACGATTTTCTTCAATATCGTCAATTGCTGAAACTTCTTCAAATGTTGGCAAATAGCTTTGAACTTCTGCTGCAAATTCTTCGAAATTTGTCATAAGAAGATCAAGATCTTCGATATCTTTTGTAATAGGGAATTTAGCTTTTTCTCCCGCTTCTTTTATTCTGATAAGATCTTCATACGCTAAAATTTGCTTATTATTACTCGGGATTTAACTTCATTCAAAAACTTACAGTATCGTTCTTTATGATTCATTAAATCTTTGACAACTCTTTGAATTAAGCCAATATAAGTAAGCCATGGATCGGAGACTGTTAAAAATTCTTTCAAATCGGTGTACAGAGAAATTGGATCACTTGAATATGCAAAGCGTAGCTTATCAACTGGACAAATTTTGCAGATACTTTTAAAATGTAATGGGCATGTAACTTTCAAATGTGGACAAATAACTGCTGCAGAATACAATAAAGTATTGCATTGAATGCATGATCGAATATCATCACTGGGAGCAACATCCAACAGATTGATGGCATGATTGCCAAAATTGAAATCACATTCTTTCAAATATCTTCGATATCCCAAATCTCTTTTGATCATTGCAGTATATTCATCAATAACCGGTTTAAGCATGGTTGGATCAAGTTCATCAAAATCTTTTGCCATACTTAATACAAGGGAATCATGTGAAAAGACGCAAGCTCGTCCAACATCCGCATAATTTTGTAAACATAAACGACCAAATTGTAGCCAATCATATGGTGCAAAATTAACTGCTTCTGCAACATTGTATCCTGCATTGAATCCTGCATGATATGCCCGTGGAAATGTAATAACAATTTCTCCAACATTTTGATGTACGGTATAAACATCAATTTCATTATCAACTAAAAATTGTGGATGTGCCATTGTACTCATATGATGAAGAAGATCTGGATGTTCTTCAAAAAGTTCTGGGGCTGTTTGTCTCATTAGATAATCAAATTTCGACGCATGTTTTTCTGGAATACCATACCATACTTTTGTTTCACCTCTAAAATTTACGTATATTTAAAAATGTTAGTTTGAAAGTTTTTTGACGAAACATACTCATGCATATAATTGATACTGTAAGTCCAATGATCTTCAACATGCCAACAAAATAATGAAAAGCACATTCCAACATATACCCATGGAATGGTCATTCCAGAGATATTTTCTTCTAAATGATAGAAAGCACTTTGGGAAGCAATTGGAAGATTATTAAGATTCCATGGATGTTCAGAATAATATTTAACTTCTGCAGACATTTGTTCATACTCTTCATCACTTTTAGCTCGAATGGGAAACCCGCTTCCAAAATTCCCTGAATTTAAATCAGCTCCATAAAAGGCAAAAAGATCTGAATGAAGATCTCCAACATTTTTCCAAAATATTTTTTCAACTTCCGCAACCGTAACCTGAAAATTATGTAGTTGAACATTTTATTGTTTTGGGTATTATAATAATGGAACGTACATCTGAAGCTTTGTTGGCATGAAAGAATTCAGCTTTAAATGCATCAGCATGCTCTCGGAACTTTTGTAGCGAGAATCTATCAGGTGCTTCAAAAAACATTTTAACCAACTCAGGTTTTAAATGCACAGAACGAGATGCTGGTTTGCTTTGTTTGGGGGTTTGTGAATTTCGATGCCTCTTTCGATTTGCTTTCTTCGGAGCTTTGCCATGAATTGGTAAAAGCTCCCGTTGTTTTTGAAGCGGCGGATCTTCTGTTGGACGTTTGGGCTTCTTTGGACGAGCTGGTCGATTTTGTTGGCTTTCAGGTGTTGTTCCAGGTTTTTTGCCATTATGAAATGAAGCAATCTTTTTCACAGCTGCAGCAGTTGCTTTCCTGGAGGATCGACGAATTTTCGGTTCCGGAAGTGGAATATTTTCTGATGGACTTTCTTCCTTTGCAGGAGGAGAGGGTGTTTGATATCCATCAGATGGAGCTGAATCATCGGTAACAATTTGAGGTGGAGTTGGAATAAGAGATCTAACACGCTTTACAACTGGTCCAATTTCTTCTTCATCCCTGGATCTCGATCTTTTACGATTTATATTTTCCAAATTTAAACAAAAATTGAGAGGACGAAGAGGGAAATTTGAGGTAGTTGGGGATTGAGGTTTTATTCGGGGAAATACTGAGGAAGGCCCTGGTTGAGGTTCATCAAGGAGATCAGGTAATTCAATTTTTACATTATCATTGAGATCAATCTGTAAGTAATGTTGATAGAAAATGGATTTTTTAATTAAAAACTTTTAATCTTACATTTGTTGGAAGTTCTTCCTCTTCTTCTTCATCCCCTTCTTCCTCTGCTTCTGCGTCTGGTGTTGGGGATCTTCTAATCGTATACCACCATTGTCGAGGTCCTTTTCCTCGTTTTGTTAATTTATATTTCCGAACTGCATGTCTTCCAGTACGAGCACGTCTCCTTAGTTGTTGTTCAGTTCTAAGTGAAACTCGAAATGGTGATATAACAGAAAAATAATATAATTTTAAAGCAGGAGCAAATTTGGAATCAATGTTGCAGAGAAGGGCTACCGTCTTCCATAATTCAATATTGTTAGGATCTTTTCGAACTTCATAACTATCAATTGCCTAAAATATGTATGATGTAAGGAAAAGGAATGAGATATATATTATATGAATAAGCTTACTAAACAAAAAATTGCCAAATTTAATAATTCTTTTCCAAACTTTGGTGGCATTCGTTTAGCTTCATCATTTCGATAAAAAACTTTTAATTTATCCAATATTAAATAATGTTCTCGATTAAATGCATCCGTCATTGATAATCTTTGTGATCGTGGCTTAAATTCAAGGGATCTTGCAAGAGAGAAAGGTGGCTTAAAATCTGCTGGTGGAATAATTTTAATTACACCATATTCACGTCCTTCATCACGTATTGATTCAACATAACCAAATGGATCTGCAAATTCATCAGATGTTGGATAAAAGATCTTTGCGAATGGCGGAGAAACATGATCTTTATAATAATTTTGTATGGGTTTTTTAATTTTTGCCATTATTTGATGTAAAAAATGCAACAGTCAAATGACTGCGTTCTTTGAATAAATCAGCAGGATAAAAATATTACAAAGTATTTAAATTCGTTCAATGTTGTCTGAAAATTACATAAAAGTTAAAAAATGTTGGAATTAAAAAATAATAAAATGTCAATTTTTTTTAGGGTGGTTGACAAAGAATAAAAATCTACATTTGCTTACTCACTCGCGTTGCGCGCATAAAGCGATGTGACGTGACAATGGCGAAAATAAAAAGCAATCGCTAAAATGCCGGAGTTTTGTCAATAAGAAAAGAAAAATTTTATAAAAACACGTATAAAAAAGTTCTTTCAACAGTGCATAAAAGTTGAAAATGTGAAAAAAAGAAAATTTATAAGGGAGATTATAATTGCCAATTACACAATTTATAATTTAAATGTTGTAAAATTTTAACACTTTTTTTAATAATATTGTGGTGAATAATTTTTTCCACACTTTTTTTAACCATTTTAAAAACACGCTAAAATTAAAAGCCATTTACTCTAGCTCTATAACACAGCAGTGAAAAAAACTTTTTAAAAAAAAACAGGTAAAAAAATTTAAGTCACATATTTTTTTAAAACCAATTATGAAATGAACTCCTACATCTGCATTTGTGACACAGTCAAGGAGCTTTTATTTAAGCATAACTTCAATCCTTTAATTTAAAAAAAATTAGCTGGAAATAATATTCTATCATAAAAAAAGTCATATCAGCTGGATTAAAAATTATATCGCGCAAAGGAAAGAGAAAAGTGCAAAAACAATCAATAATGCTTTTTGAGCTTTTTTTAAATGTTTTTTCTTAATCTAATTTCATATTAAAATTAATTATTAAAAAAAATAAAGGAGGAAGTAAATATTAAAAAAATAATACAAAACCGTTATAAAAAATAAGCGCAACTATGATGCATAATTTTCTTAGAAATCTTGACGGCGATTCTCTTTACACGAATTCTGCTTATGGATATACTTGAAAGCTAAAAGGAACCTCTGAAAGCATTTTTTTCTCACCTGTATTTGGCCTCTTTTTGTAATCATATTATTGAATAATCTTTGCTTGCAAGAAACAATTATACAGAGTTATTATTACTTTTTGTATTGATTGATATTGTAAACTTAACAATAACATTTATTTTTGTTAATTTTTTTCTTTATCACCAATCACTTGCTTTGTATTATATGGTTGTAACATCTAAAAAAAGGTACAGATGTCGAAAGAAGTTTTGAAAAACAACATTCAGCAGAAAAAGGTAATAGTGATCAAAAGGTTTTTTTGGTTATCAGTGGACACCTTTTGATCATTGTTTCTTTTTTTTCTCTTTCTGCGTTCCGTCACCGTTTTTTGTTCTTCAAGCAATCATAAACTACTCAATCAGGCAGCTTCTTGAATAATATTACGCAATTGTTTATTTGTTCCTTTTTCTCAAAAATGATTGTCACGTTTTTGCTTACAATTATAGATGAAAAAACACAATTATGGCAGATTTGCAAAGTTTATTTTGTTTTAAAGAAAAAAGAGATGAGGTTCAATAAAAAAATATGTACATAATATAAAAAAAACATCTACCAACTACAAGGAAAAAAAGCATTCAAAGGCATATTTGATTATATACAAAAGAGAAGAAAGAAGAAACGATGAGAACATTGTTTTTGTTTTCTTTTTGCTTTTATTTGAAAGCTAGAGAAATTTGATGAGAAAAAAAAATTATATAGAAACATAGAGTTTAAAATGATTAACAATCTTGTTGATCATCAATAGCACAAACATAGAAGGAAGGCATAAGAGAGAAAAACAATGAATTTATCCAAAAGTTGGTTGTGAGGCATAAACCATATACAAAAATCCATCTTGTTCTTGTTCCATTTGATAGAGTTGACTAATTGTCATGCTGTTAGATACAATTGATTTTTCATTAAGCAAAAGGAAGAATGCTTGATCAGGATGTAATTGAAGGCGACGACGAACAATTTGCATTAATTCAGCAACCGTAATATGATTTGGTACAAGGTATTTACATTTATCAAGAAGTGGAAGATATCTTTCACCTTCATATCTTTCAATAATAATTGGAATTTTATCTGGTTGTTGACGTTTGATATCTTCAACCATTCGAATACGTTCGGCTAAAAAAGTAATGTTTATTAGTTTATTAACAGCATTAAAAAATAATACTTACCAAGATTTTTGCGTTCTTTAAAAGATGGAATATAACCCGATGCAGACATGTTTTTGAAATAAATTCACAAAATCAAGTAGAAATGAAAATTGTAAGAATGGATCAACAAAAAATGATATTGCGTGTAGAATTCATATGATAAAAAAGAAGCCTAACCGGGTAATTGATGGCTAGACAGGAGACCGGCAAATAAGACGATCTAATGTTTAAAAAATGCTGAAAAAAAATAAAAAGGTTATTTTTAAGCGATAAAGAAAAAGCAAAAATAATAATAACACCGCGCAAAATGGACAACAACGACACTCGCTTAACAGCTGTGAGAAAGGAGAAGAAGAAGGAACGAGAAAAAAATATCACGCTCTTAGTTAAAAACAAAAAAGAAAAACTAAGAGGTCTTGTGGTTTAAATGATTTTTTTTATATTTTTATGCTGCATTTAAAAGAACAAAATGTCTCTTGATTTTTTGCTATAAATATAATATATGATGTGCTAACCTGTAACCTCTCTTGATTTAAGCAATATAAAAAATGTAGCAAACATATTTTCTACGAAAAAAACAACAAAAAATCGAAAAAAAGTTTTCTTTAAGGGTTGAAGCCATTGAGACTCGCCCAAACTGTTCACTTTAAAAATCTATTTTTTGTTCTGCTAATGAAAAGGAAGGAAGACGCACAACATAAAAAAGAAGGTAGGACAGAAGTCAGTCAACGTACCGATTCACGTGATAAACAATGTGAAATCAGCTGATTCAATTTTTTTTATTTTTCAGTCGTATGCCTTACGTCTGTTATATTTTTTCAAGTAAAAAAAGAAGAGAGAAGATAGAAGGTCGTGTTCGTGCAGTACCAGCAAGCTGGACGACTCCTTTTTTCCTTTCCTCCTCTTGCTTTTGTCATGGGACTGCTGCTGCTGGAAAATAGTTGTCAAATTTTCTTTTTTCAATGCGAAAAGGAAAAGAGGAGAAAAATGTTGAAGAAAAAATAGAAAGAGAAAGCATCATCACTCTCAGCTGTGAAAGTTCGTCCGACGATTCCTAGCACGAGACAAAAATGAAATGAAACAACGCACTTTTTTTATTCAGGGAAGTAATGTCAGTGGCGGTGTCACGAATGTTTGTAGTAGTAGTAGATTCGATAGACAAAACAAAGATAGTATTGTTGCGCTCCACCTTATAAATTTTCTTCCCCCCACCCTTTTTTGAATCAGCAATTATTTTAACTTTTTTTATAGTACTTTGCACTCATAATACCCCCTTGAGGTATATAGATTGATTAACATTTTTATAAACAAATATATGATTTTATTCATTATCATCATTTCATCATGATGAAAAAAGCAATTTGAAATGTCGTCAAAATGTCTCGTCAAAAAACATCCAATCAAAGGTTCGTCGTCAATAGTAATCTATAAAAAAAATTGCAATTCAATGGAAAAAAATATCTAAAAATATATATTTTTTATAGAAAAAGTGAGCTGACAATGACTGCACGAAAGAGTAGTCGAGCTCAAGAAACGATTGAAAATGTTCGTAATGCCCTTCCAAAAAGGGTTTGGCTTTATATCGGTGTTATCTGTGTTCTATCTTCAATATCAATTCAATTTATTGCCCCATTCATTCAACTTTTATTGACAAATTCATTCATTTGTCTTAACCCACTTGTAAATGATAATATTAAAAAGATTTATGATTGTGTCGGAACAGCAAATGTGAATCAGCAAAGGTCATCGATATTCAAAAAAACGAATAGTTTACAAAAGATTACATATTTTGCTGAACCGTTTCCCATTGAACCTTGGGTTAGTGATGACGAAGAAACTGTGGAAACATGTAAAGAATTTTCTTTTTTAAATACAAACTATAAATAATTATTTTTAGCTGATTTACGTTTATCAGTTATCCCTCGACGACCAGTATCACATATCCCAGATCCTTTTACAGAAGCTGAAGCAATTGCAGCTTTACAATTAGCTAAAAAATCTCGTGAACGTGGAAATAATCGTAAAGCAGAAGTTATAATTGAACATGCATTTGCGTTAGCTCCACATCATCCAGATGTTTTAACAGAATATGGAATTTTTATGGAAACTGTAAGGAATAATGTCATTGAAGCTGAAGGATTATATAAAAAAGCTCTTAATCTCAATCCATCACATTCTGAAGCGTTAATGTATGTTTTATAAAAGTAAAAAAAAAGTTGATTAAATAATATATTTTTAGTCGTCGAGCAAAAACTCTTCCATTGGTTGAAGAGATAGACAATAATATGTTTCTGGAAATCCGAAAAAAACGTGAAATGTTTTTAAAAATCCCAAGATGGAATCCTGGATTGAAAAGAGCTATGCGGGAATCATATTTCCAGCATATTTATCATACTGTAGCTTTGGAAGGAAATACATTTACATTGGGACAAACAAGATCAATTCTGGAATCAAAGCTGGCAGTTGCTGGAAAAAGTATCATTGAACATAATGAAATTCTTGGAATGGATGCGGCATTAAGATTTTTAAATCAAACATTAGCACATGTTGGAAGTATCACAATTGACGACATTCTTGCAATACATAAAAGAGTTCTTGGATTTGTTGATCCAATTGCAGCAGGATATTTAAGAACAACACAAGTCTTTGTTGGATCATTTGTTCCAACTGCACCAGAATTTGTTCGACAAGAATTAGATGAACTTATTGAATGGTTAAATGATGAAGAAACTCTTAGAATAGATCCGGTTGAATTAGCAGCATTAGCACATTATAAATTAGTTTATATTCATCCATTTATTGATGGAAATGGTAGAACTGCAAGGCTTTTAATGAATTTTATTTTAATGCAAGCGGGATTTCCTCCTGTAATTATTCCAGTGGAAGAACGAGCAAAATATTATATTACGCTTAAAAGTGCCAATGATGGAGATTTAAGGCCATTCATTCGATTCATTGCAAAAATGACTGATGACTCTTTACAAGTAATTGTTTCCTTTAAACATTAATATTCAGATTACAGTAATCATATATCTTTTTAGTCATTCATAAGCTCTTCCTCAATTTGTGATACAAAAGATTGTCCTGAAAATGGTAAAATTGGTGGCACAGATTCTGCATCAAAAATTATCGAAACTGATTAATCTTTCACTTTTTTATTTTATACGGGTGCCACTTCAAACAGGAACAAATTATTTATTACCGGTGTGCAATACTTGCAGTAATTTATACGCCAAAAATTATTTAATTTATTATTTTCAAAAATTTTATGTGTTCAAAAATTTATAAAATTTAATAAAGTGCGATTATGTTTTCAAAAAAACTATTTCTTTTTGCTACAGTACAAAACACATTTTACATTATTATTATTAAATATACATTCTATTGCTGTTCATTTTTTGAAATAAAATAATTTGCAGCAATTGGTGCTTCGAGTTTATGCTTTTCCATAAATTGTTTTAAGCTGAATTTTGCCCGAGTATTGTATTTTGGAACTTGAAGACGACGTCCTTGATGTTCAAAAAGAACAATCAAATATCGATGTTCTCCGGTACGGGGTTGAGGAGCTGGACTACCGTATGGTTGTTGATGTTGTCCTAAGAAATTTATCACGTTAAATTTGCATAATAATCGGTAAAATATGTTTTACAAATACCTCCGTTGATTCCTTCTAATATATTACTTGCGGGAATGTTGGCGACCTGAAACGTGTTTTCTTTTATTTTTATCAAAGGGTCCACTTAAAGACAAGTTTTGTTTATTTTCCACTTCAAAAAAGCGTGATCATTAAACAAAAATAAACTTACAAGCCAATGAAGCCATTCAGCAACTGAAGGATTTTTTCTTGAAAGGTTGTCAGGATCTAAAAGGCAGTTGAATTACAGTAATACTATTATCTTAGAATTTTACCAATCATGATCATAGAAAAAGTCGATTCTGGATCGCATTTTAAAGTAACCCGAGGTGCATTCTTTAAATTTCGAACAGGGATTTCTTTGCCTGGTTCGACGGTAATTCCATCAAAAACAACATTCAACTTTTCTTTTGGTGCTGCAGGTAAAACCGATGGAATAAGTTCAGCACTTTGTAAAGCTCCAGCAATATCACCCATTTTAAAATTGTCTGTCTAAAAACAAACCGTATTAAAATACCACAAGTCTTTTTAATTCTCTTAAACGAGAAAAAAAGTGTCACTAAAATTTCTTAAAAGCAAAGAAACTGCTTTTTTTTCTTGTGCAGGCGGATCCTTTTTTCCGCCTCCGCGATATAAGCGATGTCATTATTTTTTCTTGGATCTGACCAACTGTTATTTGTGGCTTTTGCAAAAAAATATATGCATCAAAATAAAGCAGACAACAACAGCAACATCAGTTACACAGGTTTATTGTTTGTTGTTGTGGCACTCTTTAATCCTATTAAAAAAGCATTTAATAAACATATGTTTCTTTAAAGATTCGTTTCAAAAAGTTTTATTTAATTACTTTTAAAAGTTAAATGTTTTCTTTATTTGCGACAAATTGTTTTTCTTCTCCAGCTGTTTTTTATCTTTAAGCTTCAATTTCAATTTTTTATACTTGTTGTTCCTACTGTAAAATTTAATAGAAAAAATGCTTTATTTGCTAAGAAAATATCCGTATTTGTATCAAAAAAAAGAATCAAGACTTAAAGGCACCTTTTGAAAAAAATCAAAAATGCTGCATAGAAAAAAAAAGAAATAAAGATATACAAATGCACAAATATTTTGTTGTTGTTTGCTACGATGGCCATAAGTATAACGAAGAAAAAAAACAATTAACGTATGAAAGAAAAAAAAGAATGAAGTGAAATTGGTATGAAATTTTCCCGTGAAATGATAAAACTTTTTTAAAATAAAAAATAAATTTTTCTTTGAAAATCATAATTAAAAAATTATGGCATTCATGTATTGCTAGCAAAAGGATTTTTGAAAGATATAAATCGTCGAAGAGATGATTTTTGACCTGTTTGCTGATTATCTGCATCTGGAGGCTGTAATAATGCCAGCTGTGATTGTGTTAAAGAGCACAGGGATGAAGCAACGGCAAGACCAGAAGTGCCATGAGGTGTATAATTTTGTCCACCAGTTGGTAGCCGAACAATAAGAGTATAAATACCAGATTGATAATTGCTGCAAGGTTCAATCGAAATTGGAGTTGCCGAGTCATATTGCTTTGAGGAGAGATCCAACTGAACAGAGGCAAAAGGACGCGAAGCCATCTAAAAAAACGTAAAAAAAGGTTGTAACAAATTTTAAATGAAAAAAATTGAAAAAAGCATACTCTTTCAATTTCTACATGTGTCGCTTGTATTTGATGGTATCTTTCGACACGCTGTTTAATAACCCATACAAGGCCCGCAATGACCAAAAGAACCACAAAGCAGCTGAAAAATGAATGAAAATGTCCAATAAAAACTATTCAAAAAAGCACTTGATTAAAAATTCTTACGCTGCAAAAATAACAAAAAATAGAATCCAATTTATTGGTGGAGATTGTGCAAACGATATTTGAATTTTAATTGGAGTTGTAAAATTGTAAACCTTTACATGAAATGTTGTATTTGAATCTGCTCCAAATGGATATAAATGAAAACGAGGATCTGTTGGACTCCAAGTTTTCTTAAAGCCATGGGCATTGCAAGTGTAATTAGATAAAATTTTATTTGGGCGTTCGCCATCATCATAGGCAGAAGTAACAGCAACATCAACATGAGCATCAACTAATCCATCACATGAAATTGAAAATTGAACGTCTGTGTCATGCTAAAAAACTTTTGATATTATTTCATTGATTATAACAGAATGACACAGACCTTAAATGGAACTGCAAAGAAATTTATTTGATTGACATATTTATCTTTATCTTCATTGTTGTCGAGTTTAAATGTGAAAATAAAGTCAATTGCAAGCTTATCTAAAATTATGATAATTTTTTAGATATTTTTGATTCTTACATTGGCTTACATGAACAAGGTTTGTTAACTTTTGGATCCCCTTCATATTTGTTATCACAGGTATCACAGTGATCTCCTATCACGCCTTTGGTTGTACAAAAACAGTACCCTTTTTCATTATCACAGGATTGAGCTTGGTCATGACACTGACATTCTAAAGTTAAATATTTTAAATGCTATCTGTAAGTACAATATTAAAAGTTATTACTTGCACAATTTCCACCATTTCTTGGATCTCCAAAGAATCCATCTGCACATCTTTCACAATGTTCTCCGGCTGTATCATCTTGGCACCTATTACAACTTTTTGTATCAGTTCCCAATTGGCTTATCAATCGTGTTGATGAGCAATTACTGTGTCCATTACATTGACATTCAGGTTGTCCAGTAAAATACCAATGCTTGGCATCACACATATTTGGATCTCTTGGACTTTTTAAAGAACCTGGAAGACATTTTCCAAGACCTGTACCGTTTCCGTCATCACACCATCCACATCTTGGTCCAATTTGTTGACATTCATCACATGTTTTTTGCAAAGAACAATCATTGGGATCTAATTCACAAGCCCGGTTGTTATGAGAATTCGCTTGAGTGATCCATGATTCACATTGACCATATGGAAAGCTAATCATGTACGTATCCATACTTACACACCTTTTTGTTGATGGACACCACATGCAATTACTTTGTGTACAATTTTGACAATGTGTAAAGCTTGAACATGGCAGAGGACAAGTTGCATTTGTGGCATTAAATGTTTGAAGATATCGAAAATCCGAAATCGTACGAGAGGAAGGTTGCATACTATGAGCCAAGGAAGCAAGTCGTTCACTTTGAATTCTATTATGTTGTTCAACAAGCACAGCTTAAAATTAATTAGCATATTTTCTTTTGAGTGTTAATGAAAAGCGAACCTTCGTCTTCTTGGGAAATGCATGACGGCCTTGTTTCAATGGTGAACCAAGAGCAATGGCTCATTTGTCGGCATGCATAGCAATTGGTTGCCATACTGCATTGCCGCTTTTTCTCCAGAAATAAAATTGCTTTAATTTTTGTTGGGCATGATTGTCCATCACTTGTTATTGCAGAACCATCCGGGCATCCAGTATCAGAATTTACACATTGTGAAGTGCTTTCACACCAACCGCAGCTTTTTTGTTCAAAGCATGCTTGGCATTCTTTGAATCCCGCACATTGTAAAACTCGATTACTAAAAATTTAATATAATTTTTTGCTAAGATTTTCAACAACTGTACCTTATTCCTGGACAATTAAAAACAGAATTTCGAAGGGATTCACTTTTTATGAGTGTCAAAAAATTATGGCGATAGGAGACACTGTGATCGACCCGTATACAAGTTTTATTAATATATTGACATCGATAACCGTCTTTACTGCCTTCACAACTTTCAGCAGTTTGTGCCGTTGGATCGCAGTCACCTAATTAACAAGTTTATATGAATTTTATACACATAACTTTTTTGATTTACCGAGTGTTAATTTAATGGCATCATTTAGCATAACCCCATTAAAGCCGCCAAATACGTACACCGCATCATTGTATGCAACAGAAGCATGACCATAACGATTAACATTTGCATATTCTGAATTTGGATCATCTAGGTTAGAAAGCCATTGTCCACATGCTGGAAAAAAGAAATTATTTGATTACGGTATAACTCAAAACTTACCAATATCGTATGTAACAACTTTGGACGAAAAGCATTCACTATCTCGAATTGATGTCGATTCATTATGACTATTACCTCCAGTAATAATAAGTTGTTGATCGACAATTGCCGCAGAATGTCGGAATAATCTTGTTCCACCAGAGCCCAAACTTTTCCATTCTTCTGTTTCAGGATTATACATTAACAATTCATCACTAATATTATATGCAGCTTCTTGAGATGCTTGATTATAACCACCATAAACATATATCATTGTTTCTTTTGGATTAACTGAAATTGCAGAAGAATGCCCGAATCTTCCAACACAATCATTCTCTTTTCCACTTCGCCATTCACCAGTTGCTAAAAAATTCACTGTTTTATATAAAGTTTTAAAAATGACTCGAATTTACCAAATGAGTATATTTGTACAAGATGATAGAAACCTTCATATGGATTATATCCAAAGAATACATACATCTGATTATTAAAAACATGAGCGGTATGGCCTGCCACAGCTTTTGGTAAAGATTCTGGATCATCCTTATAAGATTTTAAAGGCTCCCAGGTATTTGTACTAATATTATATTTAAAAAATTCATTTGTAATTACAGTATTATTTATAACACCACCGAAAACATACAAGGCATCCTTAAAAAGTGAGATATTTAATTAAAACTTATATTTTCATTTTAAGCTTACATTATAAAATACCATGGAATGATCATATCTGCTTGGGGGAGGATTGTTGGAAATTATTTGTGTGTAAGTTTTACTTTCAAAATCATATGATAATAAATCTTGATTAACTTTTTGTTTAAAATAATATCCACCATAAATATATGCAATATTTTTATTTACAGCTATTGTGTGGGAAGCTCTTGGCGTAAATTGTTCATTGCTTTTAGTATGTACAGTATCCCAAACAGATTCTCTCATTCCAGATTGACAAAAATCTCCATGAAATCCGCCACTGCATTGACATTTATCAATTTCACTACAAAATCCATGTTCACATGGGCTGTGTAATGGATCGTGTGAATTGTCGGCAGTACAAACAGGAAATTCACACGCGCTTCCAATATATCCATCTTCACATTTACAGTATCCATTTTGGCAAGTACCATTACCAGAGCAATCTTTTGGACATCTATTCCAATTGTAACTAACTTCGAATCCTTCAAGATTATAAGCCAAATCACTAACAAAATATACAATTGCTTTTCCAGATGGTACTGTAATTTGTCTAGATGATTGTCGACCACTAAAAGAATTTAAAACATTCTTTTTTTTAAAATTTATTAAATGCTTGCCTTAAAACTGCAATTAAATTATTATTAACTGAATCACCATCATAAACATAAAAATGATCCCAACAGCATTCTGTCATAAAATGTGATACATCTAATAGCAATGGTTCAGGGGTTGGATTTGTTTCATCTTCAATAATCCATGTACAACGCGATGAAGCAGTATAATTCCTTTTTCCATCAGAAAAATTGTGAATTGTTGAATTATATCGTACTCTTCCAAAGCAATGCTCACAAAATGGACCTGTCCAGCCTGGAGGGCATACACACCGATTATTAATAAATTGTCCCTGAACACATGGAATTTGTGATTTTGATGCAATTAAACCTCTTTGAGTTTGTAAAATTGCATTTGTTGATGGAAGTAATAACAAAAATAATAAATAATTATGTAAAAATGAAATAAATAGATAAGATGATAATTGGGTAATTGCCGTCGTCTTCTTTGCACCGTCGTTTAATGACATGCTGACAAGAAGCGTATAAACACACAAGCTATGGAAGTCATCAGCCAGAAGAAAAATTTGTATTCTTTTTTTTCAACGGCTTTTATACACCTGAATTTAGTAAGAAATATAATAATAATAACCTTTAAGCTTTCTATCCTTTTTTTTAACGTGTTAGAATCGCGTGAACATTTTTTATTTTTTTAAGTTCTAAAATTTATGGTTCTGAAACACGGGTAATGGTGGGGCGGAAAATCGATATACAAAAACGACAGAGAAAAAAATAATCGAAAGAATATTGATCATCAAACTTTCGTGTAAATCCACTTGTCTGAACAGTTCCACTTCGCGCACATGATTGAATACATTAAGGTTGTTGTCTTGGAGCGAAAGAGGGGATTTTCTTCGTTTTTTTGACCACTTAGTGGACAAATTCTTCCGTGTTGTCTTTGATGTTAAAATGAGATTTTTTGCAATCAGAAAAATGCATTTTTTGTGGCTATTAAATTTTTCTTTATATGCGCCATTTAATTTTCTTAAATTGTTTTGTGCAGCTTTTTTTCTTTTTCTCCAATGATTCATTGCATTTTTTCTTCATTTTTTAAGGCACACGCAGAATCATCCTTTTGAAGTCTTTTTTCTCTTTCTTTTAGAAAAAAATGTTTTTTTTTTCAAAGAAAAATGAAATTTTTATGGAGCGGTTACATAGAGAAAGGAGAAACGAAGAAAGAGTCAGTTAAAGTCAACCTAACGCTCCTTTTTTAACGTTCTCATTTTGGTATAATGACGTATCACAATGAGAAAAGAAAAAAAAGGGGGAAAGAAAAGAAGCAGAGAATGTAAAGACTTACTGAAGCCGCAACCATTTTATGTGCGGCCCTCTAGTTTCCCGTCAATCCTCTCTCCTGTTATTCGCGTCAATATTTTGAGAAAAAAAAGGAAGAAGAGAATAGCACCCAAATGTAACTAACTAAGACGCTCAACTGGCAGCAGAATAAAAGAAAAAGGAGAATTTTAAGCGTAACCGGACTTTTTGCCCGCAAGCGGAAGGTTTCACGACGCGCCAGAACAAGGCAAAATAAAGCCTCCCTTTTTTTTCTATTCTGCCGTCTTTTGACAACACCAGTATTTTTTCGGGATGCGAGAGCCGTTTCATTGATTGCTTTTTGACAACTTCGTTGTCTTTTTTATATCCCCCCTTTTTAAGCTTTTGATGTTTTACTTTAAATGATGACATATTGTGTTTGCCATTTATTACTCTAAGAAATAAATCAATTTCTTAAACCAAATTTAAAAAAAATAATTAATTTATCTTTTTGTTACCTTCAACATTAAAAAACATACGCTAAAGTTTAACAAATGTTTTTTGGTGAAAAAGAAGTTTTTTTATTGACAGTTAAAACATTGGTGTACATTTATCATGAAAACTGACAAGGAAACTCTTCGTCTTTTCGCTAAAAATTAATTATTGCCCTTGCAAAAGAAAACACACAAAGAAAAAAACCAATATTTTGGATAGAAAAAATAACGACAACAAGTAAACTAAAAAAAGTAGTTGTTATTTTAGTTTTTACGGGTACAGCTGTTTCTTGAATTTCTCGTTTAGCATTGTCTTTTAAAAGTAATTATCGTAAATGTATTAATAATATTTTTTTTATCTTTCCAAAAATTCTTTTTGAATATTTGATAATCGAGTTACTCATTGAAAAACAGTTTTTTTGTTGTTCCCAAAGCGAATTAAAGCCTTCTTTTTTTTAAAAGTTTGTTTTTTTTCTTCAAAAAATTCGACGAGTCACGTTTTTAAAGAGCACGTCAGTTTTTACCGTTGAAATATATAGATTTTTTTCTCTCTAAACTTTTTTGTGATGAAATTTTAAAATGCATTTTTTTTCAGAAACCTGGGCAATGTACGTGTTTAGCTCTTGATTAAATAACAAGATCTTGGCATATTACATTTATTCCGTAGTTTTTTTCTCCTCTCCTGAATTAAATAAATACAAAAATGGCAGCGAACGTTACCTCAGATCAGTACGTATTCCTTAAATCTGGATTTGCACACGGCATTGCAGGGTTTTTTACCTGGGCAGCTTTATTTATAACCGGTCATCAAGTAAGCTCTTAATTAATTAACAATTTAAAAAAGTGTGATAATAAAATTTATTCTTTAAAGATATATCAACATTTACGATGGTATTCTTGTCCCTCTGAACAGAGATGGATTATTCGTATTCTTTTTATTGTTCCGGTGTATGCATTTGATTCTTGGTTAAGCTTATTATTTTTTACCAATGATGTATATGTATATTTTAATTCAATACGAGATTGTTATGAAGCTTTTGTGATTTATTCATTCTTATCGTTGTGCTATGAATATTTAGGTGGTGAAAGTAATATTATGGCTGAGATTAGAGGAAAGCCAATTCGGTAAGCATTAATCGTACATTACTGTAATCTGCTTCATGATCAATATTGTTTATAGTCCTGTTAGTTATGCAACTTTAACATGCTGTCTTGCCGGAAAACAATATACCATTGAATTTTTACGTTTCTGTAAAAAAGCAACTTTACAATTCTGTTTAATTAAACCAATTATGGCTGTTTTAACATTATTTTTAATGGTTATTGGAAAATATGAAGATGGTAATTGGAGTATGGATCAAGGCTATATTTATGTTACTTTCGTATACAATATTTCCATATCTCTTGCACTTTATGGTCTCTTTTTATTCTACACTGCTACAAAAGATATCCTTCATCCATATAAACCGGTTTTGAAATTTTTAACTGTTAAATCTGTTATCTTCTTATCATTCTGGCAGGGTAAGAATGATGCAATAATTGTAACACTCTTTTCAAATAAATTTTTAAGGATTCTTATTGGCTGTATTGGGTGCAACATCTGCTATTGATCCAGTATATGATAAACTTGGCAATGAAGTTATTGGACGTGGAACTGTTGCTGCTGGATACCAAAATTTCCTCATTTGTATTGAAATGTTTTTCGCTGCAATTGCACTTCGTTTTGCTTTTGGTGTTTCTGCTTACATTGATGCACATACCGGTAAAATATTTCTGCTTTTCAGGAATAATATAGATAAATTTGTTTGAAATTTTAGTTAGTGGTGGTGATGAAGGAAGACCTGTTACACTTCAAAGTATCAGCAGTTCCTTGAAAGAAACCATGAATCCAAAAGATATCATGCAAGATGCCATTCACAACTTCCATCCACAGTATCAACAATATACTCAAGTAAATATAATTTATACTTTTTACATTTTTTATCGTTAACTATTTTTAGCATTCAAATCCTGCTCGATCGGTCAGTGTCCACACAGCTTCAGGTTTTTAATTTTCTTTATGGTCATCAGCAATATAAAGAGATAATTGTTGTCCGTGTTCGGTTTTTTTTAATAAAGTAATAATAATTATAATAACGGATGTGGTATTTTAACTTGCTGATGATGGTAAAGGTTATCCTTCCCCCTGTGTGCTAATGAATTTTTTAACGCTTTTATCCCTCTTTCTCATGCCTTTTGTTGTTGGTATTTGGTTCATTTTATTTATGATTTTTTAACACACACATATATCACTTTTTTTTATTTCACTTAGGTATTGTAAACATTTTTTAAAAGTTAGCAGCACACGTTATTTTTTGCTTGTTGATTGTGGTTTTTGTGTGTTTATAGGCTGCCGACTCACAAGTTTCACCGGGCGGCCAGATTATGGCTCATGCGCCCTCTCACCCTACAGCAGCAGCGGTGCCAGTTCAATCTGTGCCGATGAGCAGCAACACCCCGATTGCAAGCAGCAGCAACAGCATGAACAATCCACGTTCAAGACCGAATGCAAACAATCGCATGACATCCGAAACAACCACCTCATCGACTTACACCCAATCGCTCATTTAGAAGCTTCAACTGACCTTTTACTGGTGCCCATTGACACAGATTAGTATTGTTTTTCTTTTTGTTATCGTTTGTTCTTCTTTGATCTGTTGCAATTCACATTTTTCTTCCATTCTTGTTTCATGTACAAAAAAATTACTTAAAAGTTGTGTACTGTAGCAGTGTTTTGTTTTTAAATTATGTTTATATTTTATTTATTTTTATTTGTATAGACGGTAACTACTGTTTTCTACTTCTTTCTTTTTTTCTCACTTCTTCTGCTGTCTTTGTATGTGTGTTTGTTTTTTTTTGAAAAGAGAAATATGTCCATGAATCAACAAAAAGCGTTGAATAATTTTTCTTCCCCATTTTTGACGTAAACAAACAAACAAAAAATCCAATCAATAAAAATTTTCAGGCAGCCGGTTCTAGTAATGTAAATGATGAGCGTAGACTTGCAAATTCTGCATCGACAAGTAGCAACAATTACTCCAGTATGGGATTCACGGGTCCCCATGGCGTAACTACCCCAACATCTGCAACACCTGTACAACCAACGTCATCACAAGGGCTTGAATAATAACTAAAAGATTCATCTTTTCTTTTTTTCTTGCATTTTATAAACTTCTCAACAACAAAAAAAACTTTTTTGCAGTCAATTTTTTTTATTCAACATATGTTTTTCTTTTTATTTTTAACATTCCCATGAGCCAATTAATTTTCAATTAAAATTTGTCCTTTTTTGCGCATATCTGCGTATTAATTTTTTTAATTTAAAAAATATTACTTCAAAAATTTAATTACTTATCATTTAAGGTAGTTTATTATTCATATCTTTAACAACAAAAGCTTTGACCTTCCCATTTTTGTATCATATTTATATAGTTTTTCTTTGAAAATCGAGTTATGCTTTCTTTTGCCTGTAATTTATTGGGCACTCTCAACAACACGATTTGTTATTACTTTGTTTTTTTTGTATCTGTCACAATCTTTTATCTATCCTGTTTACTCTCTCTTTTATCTTTTAACTATCTTCTATCAACTTTTTAGCCATTCTATCCCTTTTATCTTTTTAGAAAAAAACTTAGAAATGCGATTGTCGTGATCTTGTTGAGCGGTGAGCAGAGTCAAATGCATATCTAAGGCAAAAAAAACTTTTTTCCGCTATCGCCTTTACGTTAGCAACTCTTTTTTCCATTTTTTCTTTTTCTTGTTTCATTTTTTTCTTGCCATTCTCTATCGGCTAATTTTTTTCATTTTTCTTTAAAATTTTTTGCAGCTAGAAAGAATCTTTACACGGGCTAATATTCACATTTGACAACTCTCGGTGGGGTTCATTTAATGCTTTTCTGAAAAATTGTTTTTATTTTGTAAATTTTTGCCATAAGTTTTTGGCTTACCATACAAATTATTATTTTAAATTTTTATTACAGTAATCCTTCTTTTTAAATTACCTACTTATTTCTCTCATTTTAGTCAACGTCATCTTATTCGTAATTTTGTTTCTTTCTTTATTTCTGATTCTTTTATTTTTGACCAAAATAGTTTCTCTCCGTTTTATTATGTTTGTGGTCAGTATCGGTTTTTAACAATGAAAAATACATTTCTATGATAACAGTTTTTAAAAATTTTAATATGTTTGTTATATGTTTTTCAAATATCTGTCCCGTAACAAATAAATTATTTAAAACAGTAAACTGTATTTCGAAAGAACATTTCATTCGCGGTATTGTAACCATTTATAATTCGGGAACTTCTTATTTCTTATCTATTCTAAAAAACATATTTTTTTGAGATCATTGAAAATGTTTCGAGGAGGAAAGAATTCTGGGAATCACTATGATTCATCTGATGACGAAAGATTTTCTTCTCCACTTAATCGACATGTTCAAGCTGCTGATAATGGTAATTCCGAAAATTTGTCACTAAGTAAAAAAAAACACTTTAAAGTTTTAGCACATTCAAAAAATGCTGCAAAACGTATGTATCGATTATTGCATGACAAGTCTTCAAATTCTTCAACAGAAGATCGCCTAAGATTTTTGCTTAAAGAAGTTGAAGAAAATGAAACTCAAAAAGGTACATATTTAGTATACGGTAATTTTTAGTCAGTTTAGTTTTTTAGAACTTGTTGAAAGATTTATGAAAAATGTTGATACCGAAGAAGCATTGCATTCTTGGCACAGTGATGAAAAAGAATTGAAATTCATGGATGAATTGAATAAAAAGCTTGAAGCTGAAGAAGAAAAAGAGAAGAAAAAACGGCTTCCATTCAAAATTAATACTTGGAGAAATGTTGATTTATTTATTGAATATTTGTTTGATAAATTAAATCAGCAATGGAGGACTTTAATGTATGCGGTATTTCCATTGCATCAATTACAAACTTTGATTCTTATTTGTTTGGTTCAAATAATTAGGTTTGTTTATTTTTGATCCAAGTATTTCTGTTTTATCTGTTTCAATTTTTAGTGTCCAACGCATTATTAGTACTGTACCAGTGATTTCAAGTTATTTAACATTTTTGGCAATGATTTATTTTACATTGAAAATGTTTCATGATAAAAATATTCTTCGAGAAAAACTTATGTGGCATAAAATTTTGGATTTATTCAAAGAAAAACAACAAGAAAACCCACCTGCAGAAAAAGAAAAATCTAGCGATGTTGAAGAGGAGGAGGAAGATCAAAATGTTCCTCCAGCTTTAAGAAGATCAAAGCCAAAACCAAAAGAAGAAGAAACTACAGTACCTGGTCAATTTAGAACTGTTAGCTGGGATCCATATATTAATTTTTTCTTATCATTGTTTTTCTTTCTTTTCTCCGTTGGAGCTGGTGAAAAAGTTGTTCCAAATTCGATTCTTTTTTGTGGAATATCAATCTTTTTTGCGGCACTTTGCTTCCTTTCATTAGCTGATAATACTGACCATTTTGCACTTATTGCGTTAGCATTGAACTGTGTATCTATGTAAGTTTATCTTTTTTATTTTACCATTTATGATTATTGTTATTTTTTAGGCTTCCTGTAATTCTTACGAAAATGAGAATTAGTGTTGGTTATTGGCAAATTTGGAAACCATTTTTTCATTTTCGAATTGGTTTTCTTAATGTTGGTGTTGGTATTCCTTCTTTGGCATTTGCACTTGTTCCAATCGTTTATCTTATCATGGCGAAATTGCATTGCAATTCAACAAAAAGTATTATTCGTACAATTATTCCACATATTGTTTGTATATGCTGGTGTGATGTTGCTGCAACGATGTGGCTTATCGGATATCCATATTTTACGCTATCTGGTAGTGTCTTAACTATTGCATTAATCTCATTATTAGTATTTCCATCATATATTGGAGGAATTCTTGCTGCCGGTGTCGCATTTGCACAATTAAGAACAGCAATTAATTTGGTATGTTTTCCTTCTTTTTTGATGATTATCAAAATTATAATTTATTCAATTTTTAGACAACATTAATTAAGATTGCAATCACAGTCTCCGTTCTTTGTGTTCCATTTATTGCTAATCGAGTTTATAATTGGGCGGCAAAAAAGTGGAACATCAAAGGTAAACTTGTTTTTTTTTGTTTGATCTTTAAAAATTACGGTATTTACGAATTTCTTTTTTTAGTTTTTACAACTGGATACAAACGACAATGGGTATTTTTGGGTGCTTATATCTGTTTATTGCTTATGGCAATTTCATTCTTGTATCAAAGTCAATCATCATTTGATGCATCCTCGGATATCACAAATATGACATGGTTACAATTTGATAAGAACTGTATTTCAAATGATGCAAATATTATTAAAAGTCAAATTGAGTGTAGTCAATTGAAAGGAACTGCCGTGAATTGGAAAGGAAGTGTAATGTCTGTAAGAATTGTTGGAATTGATAATAGCTTTGAAACTCTCTTGGATTATCTTCCGGATGCCGCAGGGCAATTTCTTCGATGTTTCTATGATTCTGATAATAATGATACTACCGTATCTGGAATGCGAGTAAATGAGTGCAGTTTAACAATTCATAATCTCTACAATTTTGAAATAGAAGTTAGTGGACCATATGGTGAAAGATCTCTCAGTGCCGCCAAAGGACAAGTTCTTCTTTCTGCTTCTCATAACTTTTATGAAGTTTTAAAGCATCTTGATGAAGGTGATGTCATTCGATTCGTTGGTTATTTTGATCAATATCCAATTTTCAAATATCCTCCAAAGCTAAAATTAACACAACTTGAATGTATTCATTGTAAAAAACTTTACAATAACAAAGAATCGAAGAACTTGAAATTCACAAGCGTCAATAAAATGAGTGGCAGTCGTTTATGGTCAAGAATTTTCTATTCTTTCAAGTTTATGTTTAATTTCCTGTTTTCTCCACTTTTAACTATTAAATCGTAAACAATTTTCTCTCTATTGTTGTTAATTTTTGCTCTTTGCTTTTAATTTTTTATTACATGTTTTTTTAAAAAATGGTTTGATTTTTACATAATTGTTCCTTATTTTTGGTTACAAGTACCGGTGCCTTTTTGATTTTCATGTGTGTAGTTTCTTATTTTTTTCTGTAATAAAAAAAAAGTTATTTGGTAACAACCGTGTCCTCACCCTCTCTCCCTCTCTCAAGTATATAATAAAATACATGAATGATGATGTGTAAGAAGAAAAAATGTCACCAAAAATAGAAAGGCAATTCATCAGAAATGAACGTTGAAATATATAAAATATTAAAGTGCTTACTTGCATTTTTGAACTTATTGCTTTTATTTTCCCAAAAAAATGTAAGTGCAACTTGTTTGAAAACAAAGTTATAAAAGTTTCATTTTTTGTTTTCATTTTGGAATACTTCATTTTTGAATTTATACTGTATGTATTTTTTCGTGGTTCCGAAATTGCTTATTTACAAAATGTATTTTCCTGCTTTCATTTCCAATAATTTGATTAAACCTTAAGTTTATTTTTTTATGCAAAATAGCCGAATTTAGCCTTAAACAACAACAAAGTTTATTTTATTTAATATTTTCTTTCTTTCTTTGCTTATCATATTTTTGGAAGCAATAAAAATTCTATTTTTTGCAAAATGCCGTTTTTTGCTCCTCTTTTTAACTTAAATCTCTGAAAAAAATATTTGAACGATGTGCAATAGTAAGTTTTTTTTGTTCAAAAATAAGCAAAGGCATTAAATAAGCCGTCTTTAAGGAAAAAAAGGAAAAGTTAAAGCAAAAAAAGAAGAAAAAAAAGAAAACGCTCAAGGGAAATCCTCAAAATTTAAGTTGCCTACGCCAATTATCCCCGCTTCGAGTGGGTTCAAGTCACGCATAATAGATTGTTTCTGTAAATTTTGCGTCAAAAAAGCTTCAAGTATTGGAAGAGGAAAAAAGAAGGAAAGGAAAGATAGAATGTGTTTTTCTTTCACTCAACCATCAAAGATATTGGAACTTTAAAATATACACTTCCGGTCGATTGAAAGCTAAATTAGGAATGAAACATTTCAGTTTTTAAAAAGTACATGACAAAAATTTTCTTCGACTTTTAACTCATGGTCTTTTATTTTAAAACGTTTCTTCGGAACATGATTAATGAAAATCAAACTATTAATCCTCTTTTTTTTCATTCACCACACATTCGTAATTAACTCTTACTCCTTCATCCTTCTTCAACTTCTTTTTCTCGTTCTTCGACTTTTCATGAGATGTATCGTAATTAAACCTTTCTCATGATTACAAGAAAAACAAAAAAATATATACATATAAAAAAACAAGATGAAAATGAGATCTTCTACCAATGTTCATCTTCTTCTCCAGGTTTTAATTACAAGCATATAAAAAAACGGGAAGATAAAGAATGAAAAAAAAAGAAGGAATGAAAGCCCCAATATTGGTAGGAAGACTTCATGACATTGCATTGCTATCTCATTTTTTTGCGTGTAGGAAGCTAATTTGTCACAGACGTTGTTTTTTTTGTCTTCCTTTTTTCCCGTTTATTCAACTCCACAAAGACTCCAAATTTGAAGCTTTTCTTTCAATCGACGAAGTCTTCGCTTCCAATTTTTTTTCATCAATGCTTTTCTTCTTTATTCTTTTTTTAACATTATAAAAACAACATTCAATAAAGATTTCATGTTATTCTTTGTTTTGTTTTGTTTTGATGAACATAGTTTCATAGATTTTTAGTAAGTACTTTTAAGAAACCATATTTATTTATTTACTGTTTGACATCTCTCTTCTTCTTCTCCTCCTATAATCTCTTAATAAAAAAAACGTGTGATTATGGTTTTACATTTCTTAAAAGGACATATAAAGCTATTTTAAAAAAGCGTTTATTCCTTTTTTTGTTTGTTGTTAATTCAATATACACCTTAACCACATTTTTCACTCATTTATTCAAATACGTCAGCCATTTTTTAAGTACTTTTTGAATGTTAAATTCTATTAACTTTTTCTCCCGTTTTCCCCCTGCTTTTTTGCGGCTTGCTACTGCTTACCAAACAACAAATTTTTGTGGTCATTGATGATGGCAAAAAAATTGTTGAAAAAATTTAGAAATTTAAGATGGAGTATAAAGCTTTTGGTTGATATGTTTTTTAAAAAAAGAGGCACTCATTCATTTCATTCAAAAAAAGTTTTATATTTTTAGACAAAAACATTGCTAAAGTGATAAAAAAAATGACGGAGGAGTTATTTATAAAGATTTTTTAAAGAAGTACTTAAATTTTAACATCTCATTTTTCATCACTTTTTGTCTTTTGATTATTTACGATATTTATCTATCTATTTGACCCCTCTTTGAAATCTCATTACTCACACAAAAAAAAGAATTTTGCCTGCTTTCGCTGGGAAACGAAGAAGAACAGAATTAACTTGTGTCTTAAAAGAAACTTTTGCTTCTTCTTTTTCTTTTTTGGATGCCTTTCTTTGATTATTTTTTCTTTACCACTACCACAATTTACTTCTAGCCGAAACACCAAAAACAATCCTATTTTTCATCGAAGATACTTTCCTCTTTGACACCCATGAGGAAAGTCATTTTTAAGTCGTTTACTTCCTTCTTTGAACTCTGACGATACTTTTTTTCTATATATTTTAACTGAAGAAAGAAAGCTTAGAAAAACAGTAGGAAGATGCGTAAAATGTACTTCCTGATTGCTCTTAAACAACTTTAAATGAATGTTATTTTTTCTTTCTTCGTCTATATCTTTTTTATATCTTATTTTTATTCTCTTTTTTGGGTTATTTTAAAACTTTTTATGACCGTTTTGGTTTCTACAGTAATTAACTTTGGCTATAAAAAAATGCTACAAAAAACCATAAGGCAATAAACATCAAAAAATGTAACATTTTGATTATAAAATATTTCTTTCACGTAATATATATCTTAAATTAATTTCGGTTTCTTTTGTAAAAACACCTTAACCCTATAAAAAAGTACGAAAAAAATTTATTTAATGCTTGACAGACATTTTTAAAACATTTTAATAAATTCCTAGAAGTCTTTTTTTTAAACTTCGACAACAACAACAAGAAAAAACAAGCAAGAAACAGCTATAAATTTAATGGATCTTATTTATATATATATATATTTTTTCTTCAACGACTCTTAACAGTCGATTTCGGAAAGAAAATAAAAGGAGGAAAAAAGTTAAAAAGCCATTTCTGTGTAGAAAAAGGAAGTCGCGTGTGGTCTGTAGAAAGATTTAACCCTTTAAGCTGACATCAAAGTCAGAGGGAAAAGAAACTCCCGAAAGAAGTTAACATTTTCTTTTTATATTCTTCTTAATCTTCTTCTTTCTGCCTTTCAAAAAACACATATAATAAAAAATCACGGATTTAAAAAAAAATGGATTAGACGCAATTAAAAAATAAAAGGAAAACATTAGTCACTAAGTATGATTGAAATTTTATCGTTAAAATACTTTTTTTTACCGCCGTCATTAAAAAAATAGAAAAACGAGGATGCGAAAAAAAGTCGCTATCAAATTAGAAAAAAAAGTAAGCAAAAAGCTTAAGTGTGACAGATGCAACTGTTTTTATCTTTACTAGAAAACAAAAATATTATATTAGCAGCTGATGCCATGCCATGCAATTGCAATTGATTGCTTATCTTCAAGGAAAAAAAGTCTATTCTTCAGTGTGTTCTTCGTCTTCTTCTTTTACATTAGAGAAGATATATATGAATGGGAAGGTATTAAGGAAATACTTTCTATTTTGACAAACGAGCTCTTATTTTTTTCACATTGCTTTGAAGTGTTATTTCTTGATTTAAACCTTTCAATACTAATTAAAAGTTAGCAGTTTTTAAAAATTTATCAAATTTGTTATCAGCTACTTTTAGTTTATAATTTTCCGAGAAAAGTCTTTATTTTTTTGCCAGATTACTGTAACCTTTTTTGTTGTTTTCAAGTCCGCCAAATAAAGCCACAAACAAATCATTATTACTTGAAGGCACTTTTACGTAACAAAAATCTTTTTCTTTTTGACTTTCTTAAACATATTTTTGTTGCAAAAAAGGCAAAATCTAAAAATAACCAACTAAAAAAATTATGCCTTCTTTAACATTTTTTTTTTCTTCCCCACTTTTTTTTGCCGTCTTGCAAATCCCCCGTTCCTCGTTTTTCTTTTTATATATATTTCTCTTTTTTGTAAACAACAAAAATCGAAAAATTCCTTAAAACAATTGTTGTTTCGCAACAGAAAAAAAAGATCTCTTCCTTTTTATTCTTGCTGCTTCTTCTTCTTCTTTTATGTCGCCATCAACTTCATCATCATCATTGATCAAAAATCCCCCCAAAATGAAAATTGAAGCCCATGAAAAATGTGAACATAAAGTTTCTCTTTTGTCCTCTTCGTTTTTTCTTCTTCTTCTTCTTGTTAATTTCATTGTTGCATTAGCCTCTTTTCTATTGATACTGATATTGATAAATTATCCCTTGTTTAATTCAAAAATGAATTAATAAAAAAGGGTCATCTCAGTCCTTTCTTTTTTCTCTCTCTCTCTTTTACTCGTTTTTGTTCTTCAGGAAAAAAAGAAGAATAGTGAAACAAAAAGCTTCATGATAATTTGCTTTGACTTTTTGATTTAATTCAATTTGGCTACACGGCTTTTCTCTCTCTCCTTCTGCTATTATTTTTTTATACATAGAGAACCGCTTTATTCGTCGTTTTTTCGAAATAAAAATTTACGCCTTTACAAGCTTTTTATATTTAAAGTTTTTTTATGGAAAAAGTTAGACTTTTAAAACCTTAATGTTTCTGTTGTCAAATTTCTTTTGGAGGCTTTTTCAGTTTCTAATTTTGTCGTCGGGACTTTCTAATCGTAAAAAACCTGTTATTTTTACGAGTTTTGTTTTATTTTACAGTTTCTCTGTAACTCATAAAAAAATCCAAATTTTAGTCATAAAACTGGGAAAAAATTGACAAAATATTTCTTTAGCATTGAATTAATAGGAAAACACAGCCATGTGATTTGTGGCCCCCTCATTGGTTGCTGCTGCTGTTGCAAAAAAAAGAATTCAAAACTTTTTATTCATTTGGGATTTTAAAAAAACAATGACATTGCTAAAAATGGTTTTCATCTTCTTTTTTTCATATACGGTTTCTTTGATGTTTAAAACAAAATTTTGACAGAATTTTTGACTATTATTCAAAGATAAGAAGAACGCTTTTTAAAGAAGCAAGCAAGCAAAAAAAGAAGTCATCTATTTTGAGGTTTTCTTTTTTTTTTGAGATCTTTTTTAAGAACATGACGTTTTTTATGAAAAAATGAAGAAAAACAAAATTTTTTTAAAATGAATTTTTCATTGACACCGGACATTGGTCAATTTCCTAAAAACTCTTTTTTTAGAAACTTTAATAAAATTCAAACATTTCTGAAAAAAATATTTAAAGTTTATTTAATTATCAGCAGAGGCAGCAGCAAAAAATGCATTTCTTTTAAAATTTAATTAACAAAATTATTGCTTTAAGAGAAAAGAGTATACTATAATATGGTAGAGTAAAAAGAGGCACTATATGCATGGGACATGATATTCAAAATAAATATATTACTGGTAAAAGGCCAAATATTGATAAAAAAATTTATTTTCATAAAAATTAAAAAATGTTTTCGGGCACTTTTTTTAAAACTTAAAATGATATTCTTTCAATGTTTTGTTTTTGCTTGTTTAACACATATTTAAGCGTAAAATGAGGTATCTGAGAAAGTCGCACATAAATATTTAAGCGAATAATATCATCCCCTTTGTTGCTATTGTTTTTCTTTCTTTTTATTGCTGCTTTGATAGTTTGGCTGCCGTTTTTAGGCAACATCAGAACAATTCAGATACATTATATGTATACATCGTATATTCAAGTAGAAGTTCAATAATCTTAGGACGGAACAACAGATAAAAAGCGGTTTTTGAGAATGCTAAACATGCTTGAATGTTGTTCTTTTATGAATTTTTATTGTATACTTAACCCATCAATTCGTTTCTCTTCTTCTTTTAAGCTTCCATTAAAGTTTCCGGTTGTTGTTTTAAAAAGCTTCTTAGCGTTGTTTTTTTAACAGTTTCGCGTTTTTTGGCCATAGAAGTCATCCAACCGAATTTTTAACAAAAAAACATTTTGTTTCTTTTTCTTGACTAAAAAAGAAGACGGTTAAACAAAAATAGCTGTTTTTAGTTGGTACATGGTAGTTTTGTTAAAAAGAAAAAAAACTTTTTTTCTTTGTTAATGAAGGTGTTTATAAAATTTAAAAGTGTAAATTACAGAGTTTTTTCGAAATTTTGAAAATTGGTATGTTTTATGCTTCATGAACATGTTGTTTTCTGAGAGATGAATGTTGTTAGTAACAATTGAACACTAATCAATGTTTTTCTGAATTCATTTTTATAAAAAGTGTCATCTCCACAAATGTTGTCCAAAAAAGTCTTTCGTAATTAAAAGTAGTTTTAGCAATTATTTCAGATAAATGTTCTTTCTTGGAGCATTGTTTAAAGGAATTTTTACAATTTTATATTTTATCAAAATTCTCTTTAACTCATATCGTAGCACCGTTATCCCAAGTTGTCTCCTTCTTCTTCTTTTATTCATCAATAAGACAAGTGGTTTCCACCAATTCATTACATACATCAACATTCTTGTAAATGCAACATTTTTCTTTTGCCACCCTTATTCTTACGTGGTACCGTCATTTCATTGCTTTTCACTCCTTCTTTATATTTCAGACATCCATGTTTTGACTAAAAAGAAACATTTTCTTTTCATTTTCCTATTTAATGCAAACAACAAGAATCAAAGAACTTTAAGGACATTTAAAAAAAAGAAGAAGCAAATTTGCGGATTTCTTTAAAGGCAAAAAATTTTTTATCACTATTATGCACAACATATTTTTTCCTTTCCCCTTTTTTTAGAACCTATTGGCTTAATTTATGCCTTTTTAAAAAATATTATTTAAAGCTTATTTTTTTACTTCTTCAAAAAAGGAACCAACTGCCCCTTACTTTTTTTATGTTTATATTTGCTAATTTCATTTACTAATCATTTCTCTTTTTTTCTCTTTTTAAATTTCCCACTTTTTACATTTTTATTCAAGTCATCAAAGTCCCAGCATTTTTTTTCTCCTTTCTTCTATTTCTTTTTCTGATGCCGTTCCGAAGGCGTGAAAAATGCTTTACTTTTTATTCTGTTTCTCTTTTTTTTATTTCTTTCCTCTTTTTTCTATTCTTAAAAACCATAAAAAAATGCTGTTGAAGCATTTTTTAAAAGACCTCATTCAAGATTTTATTTATAAATTTTTTTCTGAAGATGATAGTTGCATTTTGAAAATGAATGAAAGTCAAAAAAACTCAGTTTTTAAACAACAATGCCTTTCATTTTTAGTTTGTCTCCATAGACATTTTTTTGATAATACCCAGAAAGCAGAAAGCCTCTGAAATTGATGTAAATGGCAAAGTCATGGAGAAGAAAAAACACAACAAATGCTTTTTGTTTCAGCAGGATTGGCGTTCATTTATTAAAAAACGATTTTTATATTGTCGAGGTCGCTTTTTCTTCTTCTTTCCCGCTTGAAAAACAATTCCCAAATGTGTGGTACAAAAGAAAAAAATTGCATAAAATAGTTACATATCACAGAAAAGTGATATCCTCGAGGGAAGGATATATTCCTTATGAAGCCGTCGATAGCTCTAAAAATTCCTTTTGTTTGCTGTTTATGAATGGCACATTTTCTTTTGTCTTTTACATGAAATATTTCGATATGGGGTTTTGAATCTTTGAATTCTCTCTCTCTATCTATCAAACTTAATCAATCTTTTTATGGGTATATTTTTAAGGGTATAAAAATAGTTTGCTTTTTTGGAAGGAAAAGTGTTTTAATCTGAGAACTTTTATCTAATTTATTTCATTCAAAACTACTGTTTTTTGTCTTGCTTTTTCATTACTTTTCACGACAATCTTTTAACTTACTTGCTTTTTTCTTGCTCATTTTCTTTTTTTCCTATCTTTTTAAAAAAAGAAAGAAGATTCCGCTTTGTTAAAGCATCTTTTACTTCTTCACAACATCGGGTTTCCAGATACATCAAAAGAATTGTCGAATGTGGGAGGAGCGTTGTTTTCTTTTATCAAAAACTTTTTTCTTGCTTCTTCTTCTTCAAAGCACCACTGTTTTTAAATTCCCGCCTGAAAGGTAATTGGATTTTGAATGCCATTGCTTTACAATGCTGTTAGCGTCTTCCAATTTTGGGTTTATTTATTTTTTTCTTTCTTATATATAAAAAAAACTTTATCAGCCTTTTTGCATGACTTACTAACCTTCGGAAATGATCAAAAATCACTGCTTTTGTGATATTGAAACTTATTTCAAGAAAGAAGAAGTACAAGAAGCAACATCAAAACAAAACACTGAAGGACTTCTTTATTACCAGTTGCTTCGTCTGCTTTAATATTGTTGCCTTCTTCTTTTTTTACTAACAATTTGTTGTTAAAACATCTTTTCCAAAGTATTTATGTTATCCATTTTCTCCTTTCTCCAGCTTTTCCATAACTTTTTAACTTGCTTTTTCCTGCTTGTGCATTCATGCATTTCATTAAGGACAACGCCATCGCTTCTCGACTTTTTAGGACCATTTAAGAACATGCTTCAAAGAAAGGAGGGAAAAAAAGGTTGCAAAACTTTGCTTATTTTCAATGTTACTTTCACCAATATTTTTTTAAAAACTTTTTTTAACGGTTTTTTTCTGCGATTTTTTTTGACATTCCTTTGGGAGAAATGAAAAAAAACGGCACGAAAAAAGAATATTTTGCTTCCTGACCAAATATACAGAATGACTTACACCATGTTTTTGTTCTTTTTATATTTTAAAATATATTTCATTTCTAAAAAAATTGTTTTACTTTTCTTTGAAGATGCCACTTCATTCTCTTCTTCGTTTTTTATTTTTATTTTTTGTGAAGCTTTTTTGGTCGTCACTGCTGTCACCGATAATCCCACTTGTCTTTTCTTTTCCGCCTATTTTTTTCCTTGTTCATTCTATTACAAGCGGTCACTTTGGCCCCCCTCCTATCTTTTCCCCCCTTTGCCAAAGAAACTTTTTACTTACTTCACAACTCGTTTGATGCCAACTTTCTCCCCCCGGCAGGGAGCCGTTAACTTCGATTGAAGAAGAAGAAGAAAAAAGATGAGAAATTCGGGAGCCCCCTCTTTTCCCGTTTTTTTAAATGGCAAAAAATGACAAATCAGTTTTGCAATTTTTTCTTTAACGGAAAAAAAGTGAAAAGAATGCAACCCATCAAACTTCTATTTTCTTTGGGTTTAATAGAAAGATTGAAGAATATAACTCGGGTACAAAAGAAAAAGATACCGTAAGAAAGAGAATGTCTATGTTTGATCCGGTCACTTTTATATTTTTGCAGAAAGAAGAACTTCAACCCTCTTTGTTCTTCGTTTATCTGACTTTGATCCTCCGTTGAGAAGGCTAGCAAATGCATGCTATAAATGTTAACACTTTTGGGTTAAAAAAAGTAATGCCTTTTAATTGAAGCACATGCTTCCTTCCAGAGAGGACCCAGATGCGCGTTTCAAGAAGGCTCGCAGATAAAAAAAACATTACATGCGCGTGTGCTTTCGGTTTTTTTATCTTCAATTTTTTCTTCATGCATTTTCCGTGTTTTTTGTTGTTTCAAATTTATCGTTCTAATATATATTTTCTATTTTTTTCTTTATCGTCACTGAAAATATTGTGTTTTAAATGTTTTGATTACTGAAATTATATAATTTTCAGATTCTATATAAATTCTTTAAAAAAAATTAATCATCATTCGTTTTGTCCTAAAAATTAAAGTCTAATGTCATTTACGAATCGAGAGAATGCAACATGTATGTCATTAAGTTCACAAGCGGGCACTTTATACAACTTATCAAGGTGGGTTAGGTTCGTTTATTCAATATAATAATAATTTTATTTGAGAAATAAGGAAGTTGCCAATAACTTTTTTTTATCGCAGTTATGTTTGATTTTTCTTTACCGCCGGAAAACCTTTTTAATATATTTGCATAAATTTGAACAATTTATTTAATGTCGTTTTACTGTAACAAAACACATATTTAACGTTCTAAGCCTTTTTTTGTGAGGGACTGAATTGTTTGGAATAAAAAGCACTTTTTTGTATTAATACTCCAAAAATTAAAATCATCTATCATAATTTTAAAAATAAAAGTTTAAAACTTAAAAAGCTTACGCATTTTTTGTTGCTGTCAAAACAACCCAATTTGTTTTGATGCTTCCCCCACTCTTTTCTACAGCTAAAAGAACTTTATATTAAAAACAAAGTTTTGAATGTGATAAATTTTAATTTGCTGAAATTTGATTACAAGTGTCCTTCCATATACATTTTATTTCTCTGTTTCAAACCCCATTATTACCCCCACAAAATAGCATATGTAAAAAAATACCTGATGACAAAAATAAAAGTATTTTTTCTTGCATTTAAGTGTTTTTTTTATTTTTAAAAGTTGTAATAAAATGCCTATTAGCAGTCCGTTAAAATAAAAAAAAATGGAAGCCTTGTTTTTTTTTATGGAATCTGAAAGCGATTAACTTAATCGAAAGAAGAGAGTCCCAACGGAAAGTATAAAAGTTTTTTGCTTCCAAAAATACCAAAAAAAGTGACAATAGAAACAATTACGGACTAAAAAAAGTAATTTACGATGAAACTAAAAAACATTCGTTTTTGAAACAAAAATAACTGACACACTTCTGCTGCTGGTGCAAAAAGAGACATTAACAAGAAATACTTAAATTTTTGCTAATGTTGACGTGAATCTATTTTTATAAAAAATGAATTTTGTGGAATTACTAAAATTGAAAAAGAAGAAGAAAAAAGGGAAATTAAACATATATTACATATTTTCATAGGAAGAGAAATATGAAAATAAACAAACACGCTAATTAATTGTTTTTATAGTACATGTGCTCCTGACTTTGATAAGTCTTTATGCTGGTATAACGTCACTTTTGGAGAACAGGGTCATCGAACATGTCCTTTTAAGTTTTGCACATCTATTCCAGGATGTGATCAAGTGGCAAGTGAGTTATCTCATTACCATAAATATATATGAATCTATTAATAGCATCATTATATTTCCTTTTTAGTCAATTATAGAGTAAATCGAATGTGTTATTCAAATGGTACTTGGGGAGAATCGGTATATTCTGAATGTATAGATGTTCTTCGAACCCATCAAAGATGTATAGCTGGTTATTGTCAGACTGTAAATTTTACTGTATTATCTCTCATTTAATAATGAAAAATAAAAATTTCAGTGCCCAGATTTATTACGTGAAACTGTAATAAATGTATCATTAGCTTTATCTGTTATTTCTGTAGGCGTACTTGTTTCTGCTCTTGTATTATTTTCAATATTTGATTCAATTCAATGCCGCCGTTTATCTATTCATAAGCATCTTGCCGTTGCATTCGTATTTCGTTTCACTTTTCTTGCTTTATGGACCATTGCAAATACAACAAATTTCTTTCGAGATTGTACACATTTTAATTCAATACCTCTTCGAAATTGGGAAATACCTTGCAAAATATTGTTATGGTTTGTCATATATTTCCAGGTTTATTTTATTCATGTTTTTAACATTTTTAAATATGCAAAAAAAAATATTTTAGGTGGCATCTGTAATGTGGATGTTAATTGAAGGTTTATACCTTTACAGCAGATTTACAGTATTTGCAATGAGGCATGGTGAAGCGCCATATTGGATTTACTGGCTTGCTGGATGGGGTTTGTTTGCAGCCAACAACAAAAAATTCTATTTCGAAATATTTTTTCAGGCACTCCATTAGTTGTTGTAAATTCATGGGCAATAGTGCATCAATATCAATCAAGTAAAAATCCGAATAGTTTTTGTTGGGTACCGTATGCTCAAGGGCCGCATTTATGGATTTTAGCTGGAGCTATGGGACTTGCTTTAATTGTTCGTTTAATTTTAATGTTGTTCCATTCATAAAAATTCTATTCTTCTTTTTTTCAGTTAAATGTTCTATTTTTGCTTGCCATTGTTATAATTTTAGTACAAAAATTACGCACTGAAAACACTGCTGAATCAAAAAAGATTTGGTAAGTTGAAAGAAAAATTTTTTTATTAAAAAAATAATTGGGAATAATTGCCTTTGAAAATATAATATAATTAAATTTTAAACCGTTATTTTTTTAAGGAGAACTGTGAAAGCTACAATTTTACTTGTTCCTCTGTTAGGCATTTCAAATATTCCATTATTTTATGAACCTGAAGAACCTGGAGCTATTTATATGTTAGGTTCTGCGATACTGCAACATTCTCAGGTACATAGATATTATTTTTATTCTGATTTTTAAAATAAATAAATAAATATTTTTAAGGGTATATTTATTGCTGTTTTGTATTGCTTTCTTAACGGCGAAATTCAAAATGCTGTTAGAAGACAGCTTTCTAAAGTGCCTTTCAGCTGGCTAAGGTTTGTTTTTCGATTTGCAGTAAAAAAATTATTATTAAAAATATTTTTTAATTTACAGCTTTTTGCATAGACCTCGATTTGAAACCGAACGGACTTATGTCCCCGAGCAAGGTGTTGTAAATCGAAGATTAGGAATGCCAATGGAAGAACTCAATCAATCTTCTTCGATGATTGTTTCAACGACTCCACCCCAAACTACCCGAAACGGTGGTAGTGGAGTTGAAACTTCTGCAGATATTCGATCAATTGATGCAGATGATATTAAACAAACAAATGGCATTTTACCAGAGAATACAAGACATTGAAAAAAATCAACAAAGAATTGTATTGTTCCAAAAACTTGTTGATTTTTTTCTTGTAAAAAAAAAACAAATTCATGCATTAGCATTATTTTTTCTTTCAAAAGTATAAAAAAATGCCAAAAGCAAATGAATGATTTAACAACTGGTGAATTTTTAACTTTCATTCCAAAAATGTTTTTCTGTGTCAATATGGTTAATTGTTTTTTCTTTTCTTCCCCAAATCTCAAATCTCCTTTGTTGCCAAGTTTGTTTACCACGCAAAAAATGTGTCTTTTTCTTGATATAAAGCTTTTATTTTAACTAGATTTATGGCGCAAATCGTGTTTAATAATAATAATAATAAATATATTTTCAAAGCAAATTCAAACTAAACAGAAAAAAGTATTATGCAACTTACAAGCTATATCGAGAAGTACGAAAGTTTAAAAAAAGCAATTATTCTAGAATCTTTAATGATGACAAAACACGCTTTAAGTGAAGCAAAGTTTAGCACTATTGACAAAATGGATGACCATCTGAGTTGGAATGAAAAGCCATTTTCATGGCTTCTTGGCTGATGAAATCTGGATGAATATATCCAGCTTGGGTGGCAACAGAATATGGATTAAAATTGGAAGAATCAAATGAAACAGTTTGAGGGACTTGGGAATTACCAAATGTTTGATTTTGATTAGCATTTAATAATTCATTTGTTGGAAAAGCATAACTTCCATAATTTGAGATAAATCCAGAATTATTATCAGCTGCAGTATAACTGTTGAATGCATTGCTAAAATTGAAAGCACCAAATGAAGATGCATTAGCATTTGAAAGTTTCCAGTCATTTGGAATTGAATTGGAGTGATTAAACCATGAAAAACTTGAATTTTCATTATCACACGTTGATTCAGGTTTTGGAATAATGGAACGAGGACGAGCTGTTGTTGATTTACGAGACGAATGGCATCCCATCTCTTTCTTAATATGCCGACGTTGTTTAGCTCGTCGATTTTGAAACCAAACCTTTAATTTAAAAGTATCAAAAATGATTTTAAAAATATTATTTATTACAGTAATTCGATTTTCAGGAAGATCTAACTTTAGAGCAAGACATTTTTTGGTATCTGTATTTGGATAATGGCATTCTTTAAAAGTTTCTTCAAGAACACGAGTTTGAATTTCAGAAAACTGAGTCCGTTGTCGCGACATCTTTTGATCCTTTAAAAGATTAATTAGAATTTCAAAAAAAAACAATGGCAACAAAATAATAGTTTATTTTTCAAAAACTAAAAAAAATAATTATCAAATATCGTTATAAAAAATCCCTGGTGTTTTAACAAATATGAAAAAAACAGATTATTTTTATTATTCAAACTGGGATAAATGGTTTTTCAGTTTTGTATTGTCTTTCTTGGCAGTCGCCGAAAAATAAAAAAGGCAATAACGGTGGGAAAATCGCAAAAAAACAACAGAAGGATTTAAGAAATAAATGTTTTCATTAATAAAAAGAACAATTCAATTTCGCACTTTTTTGAACAGAAAGAAACAATACTTTGAAAAATGAAATTTGAGTTCAAAGACATTTGCAATGTGATTCACTTAAAAAAAAGTTGCGCCTGGGTCATTGAAAATCACTAAAACAACAAGATTTATCCTCGCCATGGCCCCTCAAATGTGCGCCAGCTGGTTATTTTTCACTTCTGAGCATTTTGTCTGTGACATTTTACCCGTAAAATGTTGAATGTGATTGCCAAAGGAAAATTTATGCGACAGTAATTGCCACAAGTTAAAATTTTCTTTCTTTTTCTAAATTGAAAAATCTTAAAAGAGCCCAATATTTTCTTGTATAATAAAATATTAAGGGATTGATTATGTTTTAGTAATACTTTTATTTATTTATAAAAGAAAATGGAAACGAAAATACAATGACTAAATTACAGTGTTTTTGTATTTTGAATTTACAAAAAAATAATAATTTTAAAATTTTAATAAATTGAAGGGATTAAAATTTGTCCATCTTCTCTGGAAACTTTTTTGTTCTTTAAATGCATCCGTTTAAGAGTTAGCAAATCTTTTTCAAGTTTTTCACTCATACCAAAGACACAAATTTTTATTGCTGGGTACGGTTGCTGACGACGATTCAATAATAAAGTAACATATGCTTGAAGAGTTTTTTCATGTGATGATCCATGCATATAATCGAGTAAAAATTGAACAGTTTTATGCTCCTAAAAATTTAAATCCTTTAATTTTCACAAAAATAAAAAAATCTTACTTCGATGAATGCAATAAAAGCATCAGTATTAAATGTGTCTGGCAAAACATAGAATCGAATTTGTCTTAATTTTGGCAAATTAATTTGTTTTGCAGCCTCAATTGAAGAAAATGAATGAATGTTGGATATACTAAAAATAAAGAAATTAAACATTTCGCGGGAAAATGCACTGTTTTTGGAGGGATCGGAAAATTGAAAACGGGCATGCAACAGACAGTTGATGTGTATTAACATTCTCCATTTCCGATTTTTAAAAAGTCTTAAAGCTTATATCAAAAAATGACTTACCTTTGAAAAAATTGAATAGTTGGTAAACATTGTAAAATATTTTCCAATGATTCCACTTCATCAAATTCATTGGTTATAATTAAATCTAAATTTGTGACCACTTTAACACAGCCTCCTGATACCATTATTTTAAAATCTTGGATTCTAATTGTCATATTGGTGAGATGAAGCCGTGAAATTTTGCACAAAACAATCTTTTGTGTTAGAAGTGGAATATTTTCAAACGGGATGTTGCAAAAACGTGCGTATTCAAGAATCCATAATTTGCTTGGAATATTTTCAATACATCCAGTTGTTATTAAGCTATCATTTAATAAAGAATATAGAACATGAGCTGGATCAATTATAAAAATTTTTTTTGTTACCACATAAGGGAATTTTTTGTGTTGAAAATATTTAGAGATTTGCATTAATTTTAATGCCATTTCAGGATTGGCATTTGTCTTCATCCATAAATAAACATCTCGGGGAAAGGGGGATAATATTTCTGTCGTCGAAGGCTCATTCCTCTTCTTTGAAAAATTTATTCCAAAACAATTACCCATTTTTTGGTTCACGAAATAATAAATTTATAAGATAAAGTCGATCACAATTTTAAAAAAATACAACTGCTTTAAAGCACTCAATATTTTAAAAAAATATTTATTTCCACTTACAATCAATAGATTGGTAAAAAACGATCCCGTCTTTTTTGATGATACATTACAAAAAGAGGGAAATCAAGAAGGAAAAAAGAGAGAGAAGCAAAACATGCTTTTACTATATGAGTAATTTAAAGAACACAAAATATCTTGACCATCTCAATTTTTTTTAAATTTTGAAATATTAAAAAAAAGAAAAGGGGGGAAGGGACCCAGCAAAGGATTCGGTCAAGGGTTACGTATTTCCTTTTCCCAAGAAATTTACCGATGGTTTCCCGGAAATGGCCCCCCTTTTCCAATCACAATTGCAACAATTTTTGAATTGGTTGTGATTTATTTTTTTTAAAAATGGTTAAATTTACTTGTTTAACATTTTAAATGCTAATGATGATTAAATTAAAATTTACAAAGTCAAAACACAAGTTTGTGGACCTTTTTTAGGTATCGAAATTTATTGTTTAATTAAAATAACTGAGAAATTTGGAAATTTTCGTCATTTCTTCTATTTCTCGGAAAAAGAACAGCCACAGCCCGGCCCAATCTTTACTAGTTGGACACAATTTCTATTTTAATTTTTAAACATATCATTAGTTTACCATTTTATTTTGTACTGTAGGAAAGTTGTTTAAAACAATTTTGCACCTCCAACTACTGTAGAAAGAAAAATTAACATCGCCGATGATCACGAACATTTTGGATAAATTTTCACAGCACCTGCGCATTTCACTTTTTTTCATGGATTTGCGATACTGTTTTGTTTGATCATATAAGGAGTTCAAAAAATGTTGCATAAAAAATGAAACGAATGCCAAACAAAGAAAATTCAGAAACATAATTTAAGATTAATTGCAATTATAATTGCGATTGTTTTTAAGAAATTATACCAGTTCACGAACATTTTTATTAACCGTATTACATAGCCTTACAAGAAAAACACAAATAGAGTTATCATTATTATGAAAAATATAGAGGAAGAACATCAGTAATAATTTGCCTACACAAAGGGCATTTACCTTGATCACCCATAAGGTGACGAGCGCATCCGAGGCACATACAGACATGACCACAACGATAGACAGCAGCATTTGGAGCAGCAGAAAAACAAATAACACATTCACTTGCATTTGAATCACTAGGCGATTTTTCACGAGACGTTAAAGAATTAGATGATGGCAAAGCAGATATGGCAGGAGAAGCAGAAGCAGTATTGCGAGAAATCAATGAAGGCGATGAGGAATCAGTACTTCTGGGAGGAACTGAAGGTATAGGAAATTGTGGAGCCGAACCAGTTCTTGAATTCATACTAAGTGATGCTAAATTTCTCAAGAGTATATTTTCGGCATTATTTAAACGAGAGCCAGCAGCAGTATTTGCAATATTGAAAGAAGAATCAAAAAGAGGAGATATTTCAGGAGTTGGTTGGCTTGATTGTGAAGTGAAACGTCGATAATTATCATTAGTGCTTAGAAGAGATCGATCAGTCAATGGAAGAGAATCACTATTTGATGGACGTAAATTAAATATGGAAGAAACAGGATTTGATTCTCTTCTTGATAGTTCAGGTGTTCTTGTTAAATTTAATGGAGGTGGTCTTGAATTTATTTGAGCATTTGAAGGAGTTGGATTAACACTTGTTACAGTTGGAATATCATCAAGATTGACAATGGTATCAGTTTCAAATCTTGGAGGCGGAGGTCTTGCTGGAGGTTCAATTGACGATTCACGGCTATCCGATGATTCTTCAGATAAAGTGTTAAGCCGTTGAGGTTTGACTAATTGAATTCGCTTTGTACGACCAAATACATCAAAAAATGGCCATAATTCAACTGAAGTGTCCATGAACATGATAGGACGTGGAAATCCACGATTTTTCGCAAACAATAAACGACCATCAGGTTTCAAACAGAATGAAAGAATATCACCTCGATCAGGAAGTGCTGCAACATCTTTAATAACGACCCAATATTCCAAACGTTCTAATAAATCATCACAATCGGCGGGAAGTTGAGAGGGACGAAGAATACTTGGTTTACAATTGGTTAAACCGAATGCTAAACTTCCATGAAAATCTTGTTCAATTCCCAAAATCTAAAAACACAAAATATATGTATTTTCATTTCCGAACAAGATAAAAACTTACTTTTATACTTATAACTTCATCAATCACAATTGGTCTTGATAGAAAGCAATATGCCCGATCATATTGATTATCCTTTCTAACGATCTCCCAATCAGATACTCGTGTAACATTTACTCCAGTTAAAGTATGAAAGCGGTACGGTAAAGATTCCAAAGCAGGATTTGTGACGGACGGAGATGAAACAGGATGAGATAATGCAGAGAATGAGGGTGCAGTTGGAACTGGAGCTGGTAAAGATGAGGTAGAAGAAGTTGCAAGAGATGGAGAATTAGGAGCTTGTAACCGAATACGATTATTGGATAAACTTGTTAATCTTCCTTCTTCAATAGTTGCAGCAGTTGTTCTGGTTGCATCATTAATTTCATCTAAAAAAACAAATTAGAGTGAATAAAGATGTTACTCGGAGCATACTCAAAAATTCAACCGCTACAGATTTTCCATAAATATCCATCATAATCCAAAGTGGCTTTGATACATCAATTTCATGCAAATAGCTGCCTTTGCTATATCCATTACATCCAATATACAGTGTTCCCAAAGAACTTAAATGAAAATGTAAAATAGAACCTTGAATTGAATATCTATCAGCCAAAGCTTTAGCCCAATATCCAGTTTTAGCAGTTAAATCAGGACATGCAAATCTAATAATCCGTTTTTGTTTAAATTTAAAAGAAAATGAAATTTATACTTTGGAAGTTCAATATCTCGAAATGATGCTGGATCAACATTCGTCACACCAAATCGGAGGACACCAGACCAGCTATTACAAACTTCTGTTAATCTTATACATACAATTTCATCAATTTCAATAGGTCTAAACTCATATAAGAAATAAATTACCCAAAAAGAAAATAAATAAATTTACCTATCACTGAATACTAAACCTTTGCAAAATACATTTTGTCTTCTTCTTGCAAGTAGTCGATTATCACCAAGAGTAATATTTGAACCATGAACGGTATGAAATTTTAATAATGGTCGTGGAGATGCAATTGTTCCACGATTGATAATAGTTTCATCAAAAGCTGAGAAGCTTCGATTTGATGAACCACCGCTACCTTGAAAAAAGCACTCATTATCAGGCATTTCAAAAAGAAAGAATAACAAAAGATGACAAAAACTAGCAAATAGATTGAATGAAAAAGATCACCTGGTTTGTTCGAAGAATTACCCATTGAAGAAAAAACAGCTGATTTATTTGATTTTTGAACAAATTCAACGTGAGGTTAATTCACTTTTGTTGAATAGAAGAAGAAGAAAGACTAGATAAAGTTGATCCAAAGCCAGGACGAAAGACCGAACACGTTGAAAAAATTATTTTGTTCTCTTACTTTCAGCAACACAGTTGTCAATAAAATAGTGGGTAAACTTTGTGCTTATTCCCTTTATCCTTAAAGCTTTGAGGACATTGCAAAAAACCCGGGAACAAAAAAAAAACGTTTGTTATGTTATGCAACTTATGTCGCCGTCGAGCTATCTTTATTCACAGTTGTGCTAATTAATTCCAAATTTATACCAAGTGTGACAGTTTGCCAAAGAGCTAAACATTTAAAAATTTTTTGGGTTGAAAGATAAAAACGAATAAAACGATACTTCTTTGTCTTCATTAAAATATGTCACCCGAAAAAAATATATACGAAAAAATAACCACCATCTGTTAGAAAAAAAATGAAAAAATCACTTTGCTTTTGCAATCTTATCAATAAATCATTTCAATAGCGAAATTGAGAAAGGGCTATGAAAATGATAATAATGATAATAAAAAAGGTTATTACTTTTTTATCAGCCACTTGTAACTGAAGAAAAAAATGCAAATGAAAATCATGAAATGAGTTTTAAATTTTTTAATATTATTAATATTGCACTTAATTATTTAAAGGTATGATTGTTGTTAAAAGATACTGTGGACATCAAAAATATAAAATCCTATTTATTAAAATACAGTATAATACATATAAATTCTCTTTTTCTTCATTAAAAGTTAAATTTTGTAATTGCACTTGCCTTTCTTTTGTTTTTCTGAATAAAATTTATTATTTTACCAATACAGTTTTTTGATCATCTTTAGAATCTGATAAAAACCATTTTCTGCAAAATATGGTTTTACAGCAATTTGACTTGATCGAATTGATGTTTAAAAACTGCGTTAAAGAATGTATACAATGAATATTTAAACATTAAATGAAGCAAACCACGAGAAAAAGACTGATTTTTAAGCATTTCTTTGGTTACTGTATTTTTTTTTGAAAAATATAACTTTTTTCTTTTATTATTTAATCAAAAAAGAGCATTTCAATTTTTTAGACAATAATTAATTGGATATGTTTTATCTCATATTTTTTGCATAAAACAATTAGTAAAACAAAAAATATCTCATATTGAATTCTGTCAATAAAGATATTCATATTTTTTGTGTTACTAAATTTTTGTCAAAGCTATCTTGCCATCCAACATTTTTAAAGTATACTAAATTTATTTTTACATTGCTTTACAGTCAATCATATATTATACACAAAAAGATACATATAAAAGCGATATACAATTATAAAAAATACATTTTTAAATTACAAGAATACTGTAAAAGCAGTTAGCGTTGATTGCTAAGAATTATAAGGATTCATGATTAAAAGTGGAAGCTCCTGAAAAAAGTTTTTGTAAAGTATTTCGAACTATTTAAGTTTTGATTTCGAGTTTAAAACTCAAATCTTTGATTATTTTTTAAAAACAAAATTTCCAATTTTATAAATATAAAGCAAGAAACGAATGTGTCTCATGAGTTGTTATTCGTCTATTGCTTTAGATTAAAACCGAAAAAAGATTGTGACATCATATTCTCTCAATATCTTTATTGACAGAATTCAATGTCTTTTCAGAAAGACAAACTTACGGCGATGAAGATGAGAATCAAGAGCATTTGCGCATTCAGACAAAGAAGATCGCATCCGAGCAACTCGTGGAATTTGGGCAACAAAATTGAGAAGAAATTCTGGGCAGCCAATGAAGAAAACAGTTTTCTTCTTTTCTTGATCATCTATAATGAGAATGCGAGTCATTTGGGGTGATTCAACCCAAAGATACAGTCGAACCTCGAAATAACGCCCTTTGTCCCCTTTCATAAGGAGCTCATCTTAATCAGATCTCGTTATTCCGTATTATTTTCACGCTTCCTTATGAAACGTTATACCGAGGTTCGACTGTAACAAGTTACTGGGATTTGCTTGATCAGCAACTTGAACTTCATCTTTTGCAACAGGTTCATCAAGTAGATAAAGATTGCATTGAACAGCTTTTGTTCGACGAAACATTGTGACATTAATAATTTCAGCCATTGCTATGCTAAAACAAAGCATATCATGATTAAAAAAAAGAAAACCTAGAATTCATTGGATTTAGTTGTTTAAGTCTAAGTATTTTAAGGGAACGGAAAAGACTTCAATCAAAATGTGAAAAATGGGGAAAAGCTGAGCGCCTTAAATATCAACCGTTAGCTTCTACTATCAGAGGGCGGGCCGAAAAAGAAAAAAACAAAAATGAACTGAAAAAATATAAACACCAAAAAACTGTATTAAAAATCTAAGGGTTGAAAAATTACAAAAAAAAAGAAGCATGACGCCCATTTTTTCCCTTAAACCACCGAGATAAAAATCAAAAGCTCGTTAAAGAGGGCTCGTTTTTTGCTGATCAGAAAAAATACAAAATCAAAGTGAGTAATTTGAAACAAAATGGTACCTCAAAGACTAGAAGACAGTTAAAAGCAAGTGTTCAGTAAACAAAAACAAAAATGGACTTCAGCAGCGAAACAGAATCACCTGGAAGAAAACCCAAAATAATTTCAAAATCTTGTAAACAAATTTTCCTGAACTCAAAAAGCTAACCACAAACATTGAATACTGTTTTTTATTCTTCTCATCTCTGGAGTTCAATGACGTAACGACGTAGACGACAACAAACTAAAAATTTGTTGAAAATTTTTGGCCTGATCAGATTTTTCGTTGGCAGAATCGATGCATTTGTTTGACAACAAAACTACAAAGAAAAACACAAATTCTCAGATTCAAAACCGAACAGAAAATAGCTCACGTCTCAAGCTCACGAAAGACCGAAAAAATAACTGAAAAATAATAAATAAACGTTAGAAAAAAATTAGAAAGCAAAATTTTCGTCGAGAAATTTTCAATCAACCGTAAACTAGTACGAAATTTTTATAGACATATTCAAATTAGTAAAAGCATCAATCTAATATTGATGAAAGAAATTATTAAAAACAAGAACTGCATTAATTTAACTTTACATTTTCTTTATATGTTTATAGGATACATAATTTGTCGGAATATTTACCCTTTTAACAATCAACAATTAATAAATACGGAAATTTCAGAACCTATAAAAATCGTTTGGAGTTGTTGACTAACATATGTTTTTTCGATAACTGTGTTTTTTTCTTAGAACATGAGGGCAAAAATCCTTTTTACGCATTTTCGAAATATCTGAAAAAAAAATTTTTTAGCGGCGATGTTTTCTAATTTTTGTTTCCTTTTTCTTTTCTTCTTCTGTTCTTTGAAACATGCCGTGAGAAAATAAATCAAGCACTGTTTTGCTTTAGCAAAATATGCGCGTTTGCCGTATGATTTTTTTATAAACAAAGTTAAAAAAGCGCTGCCCAAATCAAAACAAAATATTTTCAAGAAGAAAAGAATTTTTTTATGCTTTGGCCTCAAATATTTGCATGGGATCAAGTGAAAGAAATTCACGTGAATCAAAATGAAATAAGAAATTTTTCAAAAATTTTTTAATCAAAAACCAAATTTATTCAATTTTTTAGTTATAGAAAGAAATTACCATAATTGCTTTTTAAAGATATCATTTTATATTGTACAGCAGACGAATGCAAAAAGATAATTTTCAAGTTCATAACAAAGTTCCATTTATACTTAGTGTTTTTTAAAATTAAAAATTGTAGTTATAACGCTTTCATATTGAACACCCTCCATTAGTGAATAGCCACCCGTTCCGCCGGAGCAAAACACGGATCAGAAACTTATTCGCGAGGAATTGACTGATTAATGATGAACCAGAAAACTCGGCGAAGTGGATTCTCGGATTTATCCGTTGATCCGCATTAACAAAAGAATAAATATAATTTTAAAAGCTATTAAAACTCAACAACTTTTCATGTAATTAAACGGTCGCATTTGTTGTTCGTCGGAAACTACAAAACATTTCCAGAAAATATTTATGGAAAATTAGCATAAAATGAATTTGAGCAGCAAAAAAGCACGGATTTGAAACTTTGGTGGAGCGGATTGCCTATCAGTTACCCCAACATCAAACAATAGAAAATTTTTTGCATTATGATTCATGATTCATAAGTAAAAAATATCAAATGTTCTGCTCCAATTACAAATTGACAAAAAAATAAATTAAGAACAAGTCTGTTATCGATTGTAAACTCATTATTTTTATGCAAATCTCTTAATTTTTAATTACATTTCCGTGTTTCTTCCCTGAATCATTGACTCTGTTTTTAAGCAATATGTAAATTTAATAACAAAAACACATTTACATTTTATGAATGAAATATTTTGGAGTGCAACAAACTACGAACAATCATCATTTATTTTATCAAAATCATAAAGTGCAAAATCAATTCAACTGTTTATAAAACCGCTGCAATTGCACGATCAATGTCACGCAAACATAAAGCCGAAGAAGACAAAACTGATGATATTGTTGCTAAAATTGCTCGATTCTTTGGTCTATATCCTCTTTATCAACAATCTCAAAGTGTAACCAAGAATATTTATTTCACTGGCCCGTATCGTCAACAACGATGGTCGCTTCCAGAATCAATAATTTACTACTTAATAAAAAATCCATCTGCAAAATCTCATTCAAAACTGATCAAAAGTTGCAAGTATTTTTAAGCTAAAAATCCTCTTTTTGTTGTTCCTGATTTGGTGCTAAGATCTTGTGGAGAATGGACAACTTCTGTTTACAAGGAACCTCTTGATATGGAAAAGGTAGCAGCATCAAAACTGTGGCTAACTGGTTGCCTCGATGTGACATCTTTAAAGAATCAAAATATGGTTCCATTCATCGTCCCTAAAATTTGTCGATGCGATATTGAACATTCGGATTTAGCAGATCTAACTATCTCCTACAACACGCTGGGAAAATGTGTTTCTTACCACGAAAATAGTAGAGGAGCTACCGTAACCTCAAAACTTTAAGCTATTTTTTTGAAGTCACTATTAATCGTATACTGTTGAAATTTTACTGAAATCACTCTTTTACTACAGGTGATCAAAGTTACGGGATCTTTTCCCCTAAATGTCGAATTTAAAAAATGATGTTTTTTAAGTTTATACCCATTTTTTGTCGATTTTGGTCATATTTGGGTCTGTAAAAACAGAATTAATGCATATTTTTAAAAATCCTCCCGTACATGCCTGCTAGACACCTCAAAGAAGTTATGGTGAAAGGTTGAAGCAAATCTATTGGAGCATCGCTTCAAAAAAACGTTTTGTCCACACTTCTCCCAGCGTGCCTACAATACCAGACGCAGCGCGCCCCGAAGGGGCGCGCTGCGGCTGTTTACGGCTCAACTTCCCTACCTTTCTACCCCTAAAAATCGATTTTCGTCAGTTTTAATCGTAGAGCTATGAAATTTGGCAGTTATGTAGAGAAAAAAATCGCATTTGATAATTTGTTGGGTTTGACCCCCCATGCCCCCTGGGACCCGAGATATGCCCCGAAAACGAAAAAACGAATGTCAGATTCGATGTTTTTGACATGGGGGAATAATGAGAGGTATCGGAATGAATCGGGCATGGTCCAAATAGTACTAAATGACTTTTTGTTTGTCCCGAACGGTTCATTTTTGGGGTCAGGGGACCACTTTTTCTTTAAAAAAACGGGGTTTTGCAGGGTTTCGAGATTTTTTGTCAAGTACGATCTTAGATAAATATTGGATTAGATAGCCCGTAATTAGTTACATATGAATCGACACCGAGTTTATTCAAATATCTTCATTTTTGACCCCAGGGGACCACTTTTTTCTTTAAAAGACGGGGTTTTGATATGTTTTGTCAAGTACGAGTTGAGTTTCATATTGGAGTCAATAGCCCGTAATTAGTTACATATGAATCGACACCGGGTTTATTCAGATATCTTCGTTTTTGACCCCAGGGGATCACTTTTTTCTTTTAAAAACGGGGTTTTGCGGGGTTTTGAGATTTTTTGTCATGTACGAGCTTAGAGTCATAGTGGAATCGATAGCCCATATCAAAATACGTACAAAACGACTCTTTTTTCACACAATATATGATCTTTTCGAGATCAGGGTCATCAGTTTGCTTAAAAAGCAAAGATGGCGATTGCAAATTGCTATTATTAAATCTTTTGGGTGTTTATATTTTTTAAGGGGGAAATATCCCACATAATGTTTTAGTTTTTTTATTTTACGTGGCAAAAACGTTAGAAGCAGCCAATCCCGTCTGCCGCGCAGCGGTATTATGGTATTTTGCTTTGCAGCAGACGGCTCAGGAGACTAGCCAACGGGAAACAATAATTAAAAATTATAACAAATACGGCTGTTGCAATGTTAGACGTGGAAAGAGATTAAAGGTTGCAGACGGGATTGGCTTACTGTAAAACGGGAAAGGAGATTAAAGAAAAGATCCAGGATCGGCTGTAAGACAGGAAGCGAGATTAATTTTTTTCTGATAGACTACCGTACAACAGCCATCGCCCTCTGCAATAAATAAAACTGTATCATTCAGCCCTCCAACTTATTTTTAGTATAGGGTTTGCATAAAAAACTTAGTACCGGTAAATGAAAGAAAATTAGTTCTATGGACAAATGTTATTTGATTCATTTAAATTTCAATTTTCTCAATAAACTTAATTTTAACCTATTGTATGGGCTACGATACAAATTCAGAATGCGAAAAAGCATAAATACCGGGTTCTTTTATATGATAAAATAATAAATTGAAAGATCTGTAGGAAATATTGGAAATCTGAAATGCTAATACATTAGCAAAATTTTAATAAATTTATTCTAGTTTTTTAGACCTAAAACAAATAAAACAAAAAACAAATGGTGGTTTTCAGTGATGTTTTCTTGCACAACTAAAGAGTGGGCATGGATGATCGCCGCGAAGCGGCGATCATCAACGTGTCCGCCTTTTTTTATTGCAGAGGGCGATGGCTGTTGTACGGTAGTCTATCAGAAAAAAATTAATCTCGCTTCCTGTCTTACAGCCGATCCTGGATCTTTTCTTTAATCTCCTTTCCCGTTTTACAGTAAGCCAATCCCGTCTGGAACCTTTAATCTCTTTCCACGTCTAACATTGCAACAGCCGTATTTGTTATAATTTTTAATTATTGTTTCCCGTTGGCTAGTGATTTTAAGCTTCTTTCTCAATCAGTTAAACATCTTTTGTTCGTTGATGTTACTGTGAAGTATGACGATCAATTGTACCATTGGAAAAGATCGTTGAAAAACTTCCTGTAGTAATACAATTTTTTTGGTGAGTTTCTTTTTAATATTTTTCAATCCTTTTTCTTTTTTTAGTTTTTGTAATCAAATTATTCCCAGTATTACTCCATCAACCTTCAAAGAACTTCGTAAACTTCCCATTTTTTAAAACTTGCATGCATTCTATTGAAAAATATTGGTGAAACCTTTAATCTTGATTCATTCTATGCTTATATGAAAGTAAGTTAATAATGTTTTTATTATAATTTTTACAAACCTTTTTTTATAGGAAAATAAGCTCACAATGGTTCACTTATTATTCCATGATTCAATTTCTCAAATTTACAAAAATCAACTCGAAATTCTCGTTGACAAAATTATTGGTGCAGAAACATGTGATTTCAAGCCACCAATTATTGAATTCACCGGACTTGATTCATCAAAATCAAATCAACTTTATGATATTTTTGTTTCTCATTGGTGATATGTTGAAATTGATTATATAAATTCGTTTTAATAAATAAATAATTGTGAGATTTTTTGTTACTTGATATTGTTGCATGAGTTTAATTGTGGACGCCATTTTTTCGCCGTCAAAAAAGAGTGCCTGTCGAATTAAATTAAATTTACATTATTATTATTAAATTAATAAGATAATAATTTTTAAAATGTGAAAATAAAATATGTTTAATGCATATAAATATAATATTTAAAGGATCATATATTTTTAAAAAGATGATTTTGAATCCAAAAAACATTTCTCTAGATTCCGCAAAATGAGTATCACTAGATTCACTTCGACGAGTATGTTATGCAAATATAAGAATTTTTTGTGTTGTCGATTCTGGAGCTGACGGCAAGAAAAAAATGATGCTAAAATTTACAAATCTCGATTTCGACTTCGCATCGACGACACTATTCCTATTTTTTCGAATTCTGAATCTTTCGGATTTAGAATTGTGGTGTTTTAACGGCCACATCATAATTTGATGATTACTTCTTTTCTACGCTTACAGAATTTGTTACTTTTTTTAGACTTGATTCATCAAAATACAAAAAAACTTCACGAAATTTATTTTTCTCATTAATGTAACTGTTTTCGATAGTTTACTTTCCACAATTTTCTTTCAAAAACTCCATGCTTATTTTTTTAAATTTTTAAAATAAAAAATTTCTTTACCATTTTCTTGACCAACGGTATAACAATATTGCAACTAACAATACAAGTAATTTTTATATTTTTATGGTGTTTTTAGCATAATCCAATGTTTATTAGCCATTATTTCTTCCCATTTTTCAAGGTCTTGAAAGCCGAAGCAAAAATGTTACTTTTTGATCTGCAAAAGCAACAATTTAGTTCTTTATTACCCCCTTTTTCTGTAACAAAAATAAAGTGAAAGAAGAAGAAGGCAGTGTGACCCAATTGAGCTCGGGCTTTGGCAGGGCTACTTAGACCACAAAAGCCTAGTCAAGGTTATTCTTGTCAAACGTTGCATTTTTTTATGAAGGCCGTCAAACGCTTACGGGGCATCGTCGATCCCCTTGATTTTCATTTTATACCTTTTTCGTCTTCCCTCTATTTTAGTTTAAACCCCTAACTATTTCATTTTCTTTTATTTCTTTTCTTATTTTTTTTAACCCACCACAATTTTGTGCACGTTTACGCTCCGCTCAACTTTTTACATTTGCGATCTTGAGGAATTGGAGGACACGGATGGGGGGTGTTTGTCGCTAAAAAGAAAAGCCCATGCAAGCGCGTTGCCATCTCCTTTTTCTTTTACGTTCTCGTCAAAAATTTTGTTGCTTTCCATCATCATTTTTTTCTGTAAGATGAAGAAAAAAAATAAGAAGTCAATTGTCACAACGATGAAAAAAATTATTTCTTTTTTTGCAGAATAACGCATAATGATCAAGTATTGGCAATAAGAAATAGCTCACAATTCTTTCAAAAAAAGGCTTTTGTTTAGCCTTTTCTTTAAAAAAAGGTACTTCATCGCGCGAGCTCATACAAATAATATTTTTTATACAAAAAAAGAAGTGCATTAATTTGTATTTCATTCACCTTCATTTTTACGCTTCTATGAGTGGCCTAACAATGGCATCCATTCTTTATGTGTTTTTTTTCCTGTTGTTTGTCAGGAAGCGGCATTATTAAAGAAGCACAATTTGAAACAAATAATGCAAGAAAAATATGAATATTTTTTCTCGGCTTTTTAGCATTACAGAAAAAAAAATCAACGAGAACAATCATTCATATACACATATTAAAAAGCATTGAAAGCATTTTTAAAAAACAGAAACTAATTTGCATAATTCATTGTTTGTTTTAAAATTCCATCTTTTTTAAAATTGCATTTTAAATTTCTTTCTTTTTGTTGCGATGGCATTTGATCAAGGTCATTTTCATCAAAGCTTCATTATTTTCTCTCTTTCTTTTTTAAAAAGCTGTTTTAAAACTTTTTTATTTTCGTTGATTCTTAATTTTAGGGTCACAAGCACTACGAAAGACGTCAAAAATGAGAGAGAAATTGAGTAACTTGAGCATTAAAATTGTTGTGCCTTTCACAGGGATGAAGGAAGATAGATAGATGTCCTTCAAAAATAAAGTTACCAACTTAGCGGATTACCTTTTTTAGTAGCAATGAAAAGAAAGAAAGAAAGAAAAAGGAGCGAATGAATAAAAGAAAGAAAAGAAGAAGAAGGACGGATGGCGCTCATATCTCTGCGCAAGACCCCCCAATTACAGCTTCGAAGCGTTTATGACGATCGGCACGCAAAGCTCTTCAAAATCATCAAAAATATAAATGAAAAAAAGAAAGAAAGACTGAAGGGAAAGAATGCATTCCAATTAATTTTGCTCCCCTTTTTTCTTTTTCCATGCAAATGGAGAGCTTTCATCTTCCGTTTATATTTATGTATATATTTTTTTCTTGATTACAACAGATGAATTCGATATTTAAAAGATCAATCTTTTCAGCGAAAAAACGAAGAAAACTTTTTCGATCAAAGAAAAACTATTCCAAAATGCAAGTTTTTCTGCTATGCTTTTTCTCTTTCCATAAAAAGTAGTACTAAACACCTCAACATAAATAAACAAAGCAACACAAACTGCTTCAAATGAATAAAAACCTTTAACCTTGAAAATTAAAAGCTACTGTTTAACTTTCGTTTGTTCTGAATCAAAAAAAGTTTTTACTCTTTTGTTCCCAAAAAAGTTTGTGAAGCAAGTTTTTTTCTCCTTTTTATTTTTCTCACTTAAAAGCAAACCAGTGCGTCCAAGTTGTTGTACCCGTCATCGGTAATCATGGTAGTTGGTTTTATTGTGATTTTTTTGCCAAATAAGCATTGAAAAAAATTTATACGCGACGCAACTCCGTGAGGCTTTCGGTAGCAAACAAAAGGGCGCAACAATTCTTCTATACAGACTAAAATTGTAACTAACCAAAAAAATAATGTATCGGCTCTTCCCTTAAACATCGATGAACCATGATGATGCATGCGCAGGGCGCTTTTTTCTTCCTCTTCTTCCGCCTTTCCTTCCTTCCTTCTTCTTTTTTTCCTCAATCAACGGAAGCATCAGCAGTAGCTCACTCCACAGTAAGTATTTCACAATCGAGTATCTGCTACAGCCCAGCCACCAACCATTCATAGGCAATGCTTGTCGAACATTCTTCAAACAAGCTGCTGGGGAGTGAACAAAACAACAAGCGAATTGCATAGCGGCAGTAACCTCAAGGTCATTTTTATTTGATGCTGCTACTTCTTCATGTGCTGCTGTTGAATGCTCCAACAATGTTTTGTTCCAAAAAATTTTTTTGTGCTTTTTTTCGAAAAACAAGCTCAACAATTTTTCTGCCTTCTAGTGTGTCTCGTTTTCCCTCGTATTTTTTGTACCCATCAGAAAAATAACTATTGCCAGCCGGTTGTCTCTTACGCTCTTCTGACGCTCAAAATTTTCTATATTGTTCGTAAGCAAGGACGCTTTTTTTACAGTAAGCGGCTTATTTGGTGAAAAAATAGAGAAGAAGAAGAAGAAGAAAAAAAGACGGAAGACTTAGTTGCAACTTTCAATGCTGCTCCTGCTTACTCACTTTTTTCTTCTCTTTCTTCTTTGCTTTCCTCTTTTTTTCTTCTTCTTCTTTTATTTCTGACAATACCCCTCCATTTGCTTTTGATATTGCTGCTGCTGCTCATTGGCTCTCGTTGAAGCCAACTGGTTGACGCTTGACAAAAAGCCAGCCAATAAGAGTCTTGGGTCTTTTTTAGAAAAAGCTTTTTTTCTTTGTCTCTATTTTTTGAGGATACAATTTTTTTTCAATTGTAGCCAATCAAATAAAAGTCTGAAAGCAAAAACCATTATTTTGAGCTTGAAAAAACATGAATATCTTTCCAATTTTGTCATCGAAAAAAGTTGAAGTAGTTTTTAAAGAGAAAATATAAATTTGCAAATCTCATGCAGCAATCTTGTTCTTTTCTCTTGTGATTATGGCTTGATTTATGGGTAGTTTTTCTTCTCTGTGCCAAACATATATATATATATATATATCGACCTGTAGCTTCTTTCGAATTTTTTCTTCTCTTATGTGCTTTTTGTTATCGAGGTCGTTTGGAACTGAGGTTGTTGTTGTGCTGTTGCAAAATAACAATTTACGCAAAAAAAGCGGATACAAAATTATCCTTCAAAGAAAGAAAATAAAGAGAAAAAGAGTGAGCTGCCAGCATTGTTATTATGACTATAATTCGACTTGTCGATTAACAAGTGACATCTAAAACCACCTCACATCAAACTGAAGAGCAAATTTTGTGGGACGTTTTGGCATTCGTTTTTTAAAATTCTCTCGACAAAAAATGTTGATTCCTCGAGGAGAAACACTTTGCCAAGCGTCCCACAAAATTTTGCTTTCTCTTTGCAAAAAATTTCATGTGACCTCATTACGTTAAAATATCTTCCTTCCTTCCTTCTTTTTTGCCTTCCTTTTTGATCCATCTATTTTTTGTGCCATTTGTTTTTGTTGCAAAATAAATGGCAATGAATTTGAGATACTATTGTTTGTGAAAATGCGCGAAAGCCGATTTGAAATAGAGAGAAGAAGAAAAAAAGACACAAAAAAAGATATTATTTTTAAATGATTGTCTTTGCTGTCGGCATGTTATTGTCATCCTTTTTAAAAACGCGTAAAGCTAATAAAATTTCAATTTTTCTTTGGCATTTATTTATATTCCGTTTTTTCTTCTTTTTGCGCCCTCAGAATCATGACATTTAAAAAAGCATTTTAATATGAATTTACACAAAGAGCTTCCGGCAACTCATTAGCTTGAGCGCGTATATTTTTCAATGCTGCACAAAAAAATTTTGAAAAAGAAAAAAACCTTTACAATGCGGCATCCATCACTTGTTGATCGAAAGCTGCGCAAAATGCAATGCATCTTCTTCCCTCGTATTTTTTATGGGTGTTGTTAGCTGTGAACAACAAAAAAATGAAAAAAAGCGGCTATTTAGTCTGAGATAAAATCCTTTAAAACTTTTTCTTTTTTCAATTCGTGTTTTTCGTTTTGCTTTTTCTTGTTCAACTTTTTTGAAAAGAAAATTAAAACTTTCTTTGATAATATAGAAATTTTAAATAATAATAAAATATTGTTTATAAAAGCAGCAGCTGATTTTTAACCATCTTCATTTTCTTCCGCCCTTGATGTTTTTGATTTTCTTCTGAATAAAAATCAAAAACAAGTGTTGTTAAATTTGTAAGAGAAGAAGAAGAAGAACGTCATCAAGGTTGAATCCCGAAAGTGGTTAATGATGAGCTACAAACAATTCTCATGTAAAATTTTAAAAAAAGCAATCTTAAACGCTTTTGTCATATGATGATGGTTTGACAAGAAGTTAACAGCAACTTTTCATTTTTTTTTATTCGTTGTTGTTTTTGTTCACCTTTTTCTCTAACCTTCTTGATATTAAATACTCGCTCTATTGGACTCCTGCCGTGGGGCCTGACACGCTCCTTCATGTATATACGTATTTTTCCCTTTTTTTCTCGAATGTGTTTTTCATGCGCATAAATAAAAATGTGCTTTTCCTTCTACCGGTTCCCCTCTAGTGATTTTTTGTTGATTTCGCCAAGAGCGCTAAAATGGGCAACATCATCACTACTACTCCTACTACTTCTACCAGGTTGCTCATTTCGATTATATTTTTTTCTGCGACCGGAGAAAAATAAAATGCTATTGCCTTCTGTTGCTACTGCTGCTACTCTCATTTTTTTATTTAACTGCTACTAGTTGTTCGGTCGATCACTGTGCGTGTCATCTTCTGTTGTTGAGTGAATGAAGAAGCGCTCTCATAGTTTCTATCGAGGACATCAACAACTTTTTTTACAGTCTTAAATATAGTTGTTACAACCCTTTTTTAATAAACACTCCCCATTTTTATTATTGAAAATAGTAATAAGCTATGCTATAATAATTTGAATAATACGTAAGCAAACATATGATTTAAATGATCTCTTATTTTTACCTTTTATTTCCATGTATTGCAGCATTGAAAAATTTTAACTAAATTCAATTCTATTCATTCTGTATCAAACACCCTGCAGCTACCACCTGGTTGCTTTTTCAATATTTTTTAACCAGGTGCGCGCATACCAATGCTCAATCAAATAATTGTGTACCGTTTGATTGAACCATTCTTGTTCACCTTCTTTTCTTCAATTCCCCCCTTTTTCTAATGATTTTCTGATGCTTCAGACAAACAAAATTTTTATATTATTTTGTTGATACCTAAGCTTTGTTGTGTCTTTTTTTTCTTCCTTTTCTTCTTCCATTTCTTTTGCTTCCTAAATTGGGAATAGCCACTTGCAATTTTTGCGTCGTTGATCACGAAGGTCATTGGTTTAGGGGAGCTCCAAAGGCGCTTTTACACTTTCTTTCAATGAGAGCTACCCTCCGGGCTGTCTTTTGGGTCATTACGATAAGCGCACCTGTGTCTTTTCCGTTTTGCGCAACTAACCCAATTCCAGGTATTTGCTGATGCTGCTGCTAAAAAATCTATGAGCTGCTGCTATTCGGCTTGAAACCATTTTCGCCGTATCAAAATTTTTCATCTTTGCTCATGTGTCTTTCTATCTCTTTTTCTCCCGTTTTATTATTCTTATTAAATCTATATAGCTGTGTGACACTTATAAAAAAAATAAAGGTATCAAAACTAATCCCTTGTTGAATTGAGAATATGCCATTGTTTTTAAATTTATGATGACTTTTTACAATGTTTGTAAAAGTATTTTTACAAGATACTAATTCTATTGTATGTCCTTATTTATTGAATAAAAGTTATTCTTTCCTATTAGCAATCCCACTCGACCTCGATAATCCATATCCGCTTTTTATTTGCACTTAATAGCTTCTTTCTGAATTCAACTGGTAGGCACGCGTGGCGTTGATCCAAGCGCGCAATAAGCTCAAACACTGTAGCTTTTTTTGTTAGTTTAAAAAGATTTCTTTTTCTTTCATTATTTTTTTTTTGTTGAAAAAGCTGAACACAAAAAGTTAGGTAGAGGTTTGCGCAGCTCATTCCCGCTAATGGATGTTTGCCTTGTTTGCTTCGCACCTTTTTTTCCTTCTTCTTCTCATAAATGTTCCTTGCATCTTATTCATTTTCATCATCAAATGTTCTCTCCCGAATCAGAGAGAAGAAAAAAAAACGTACAGAAGTAATAGCTGTCGCAAGTCAGTCACTTTTCTCTTTTATTGGTTGTCTTTTTTGGAGAAAACACAACCAAATCAGGTAAGAGCACTCAAAAAAAAAGAATTCTCGCCTTCATTTTTTTTTTTCATTTAACAATCATCAAAAGCTGTCGCGTCGATTGATGCAGCAGTAGTCGGTAGCATTAAGTATGGTGGTGGCGGTTTTGTATCAAGCTCTTTCTACACTTTTTCTTCTCTCCCCAAATTCTACTTTCCTTTTTTTGTTTCAGATTCTCCACCTTTTTTCATTATTCTTTCTTTCCGCTCTTCATTTAAAAACATTCGTCATCACATTAAATCAAACGGCGCTTCACTGATTTCATGTTTTTGTTGCTTTTGTTTGCTCCTACTTAATGATCACAGAATAAACTTCAAGTAGCACAAAATGATTTTCCTTTTTCGTTCTAACCTAACCTTTTTTGTTTAAAAGAAAAGGTAAAGTCAAAAAAGGAGCATCAATTCTCGACTAACGATTTTTAACTAATTGCTTGACTTGACGCTTTGCCTATTTCTTAAACTTTTTTTTGTCAATTTATTTTTTCTTGTTTAGCAAAAAAGGTCAGAAGCAATTATTCTACCAGCATGCATGCGGCTTTTTGACAAAACTTTAAGACACCCGTTCTCATCATTCATCAATCGCAACAATTGCATTTATATGTTTTTTCTTCATTTTCTTCAATCGACAATAATCAGTAGAAACTAAAAAAATTCAATTTCGACAAAAAAAACTTTTTTTCTATTTCTTTTTTTTCTTCATCAGAAGCATTAATTCGAGAATTCTTTTTTTTTCAATTAAACTTTGACTTCTAATTGGAAAAGCATTACTTTTGTATACGGTAAGATAGAAAAAGCAAGAAAGTAAGAAAAGAAGAAAAAAAAAACAAGAAAACGTACAGACGCTGCTGCTGTGCTTTTACTCTCGCCTATTGGCTGTCTCGCAAGAGCTGACAAACAAAGCTAACCAATAGTGTGCGCAAACTAAGGGAAAGAAGATTGAAGGGGGGAAAGACAATTGCGGGAAAGAAAACAAAAACAATCAAAAAATATATTTCATTACTGGAGGCAAGAAAAAAGGTGGATGATTAAGAAGAAGGTGGTGGAAGTTGATAAGATAAGTTTTAGTTTTTAAAACATTAAAAACTTTTTTTTATTATAAATTATCGATCAATGATCACTTGCTACAGTTTTTTTAGCACAAAAAAAGTTTTTTAAATATACTAAACTTTTTCAATGCTTCCTTTTTCAATCAATCTTTTTTTGGCTGCTGTTTTCGGTCATGTCATTAAAACAATGTTTCGGAATAACTATCTCTCTTCCCAATTTTTTATTTCAGCTTACCTGATTCTTCAGTGTGAGAGAGAAAAAGAGAGACTACGAGCTAAGCGGGTGCTTTTGCAGCGGCTTAGTGTTTTCCCCCCTAAAAATGCATGCCATTGCGCATAATTGTTTGTATCGTGACAATTGTGTCAAAAAAATTTTGTTTTCTAGATAATGCCTGCTTTTGCACAAAAAAATTGTCTCTTCATCCCTTCTCTTTCCTCCCCCCAAAAAAATGATTGGGCTTTTTATTAGCTCTTCTGATTTTTTTGAGGTCTTGCCATTTAAAAAAATATTTTTTTTGTAAGGAAACAACTAATTCAATTTCTTCCTTTTTTTGCTTCTTAAAGAGCAATCGTGTCATATCGCATCTCAATTTTCGTGCTGCTCATAATAATATCTATTTGGGTGATGTTTACCTAACTGCTATCAAATATGTAACACTTACCGCAATCTGACTTACTTCACTCAATTGCTTGTCGATTTTTATGATGGTTGAGCATACGTTTTATTCCTTTTTTATTTTCTTTTTAAGTTTTATTTTTTCGCAAATACAAAACCTAAGTAAGCATTTACCATCGGCAGCAACAAAGCTCAATTGCGATGGTAGCCACTTTAAAACTTTTGATGCTATTTAAATCGCGTAAAATCTTACTTTACAAGCACAGGTCTTTCTTAAAAAATACGGTGATTCCTTCATTTTATGATTTTGATTTGCTAATTTGCCATAAAAGTTTTACTTAGTTTTTATTTTCGTCCTTTTTTCACAAAGCACTTTTTTATGCATTTTTTATATTTTTGACTTTTAATTTCCATAATCGTTTCAACGCATTTATTTTTTTTGAAAAAAAGAGGTGACTGTTGCCATCATTTAGGATTAGCCCATTGAAAAGGAAAACAACGCGAACTATACAAAATAGCTAAGATGGTAGATCGGCGCCTAAGTTTTAGCAGCTTCAAGGACATCATACAACGTTCTGACAATGGCTCTCGGCCTTGCGCACCTTTTTCGGAAAGGAGCAAGTACTTCTTCTTCGTTCTGTGTTGTCTGCATGCCTTCAGAAAATGAAAGAGAAGAAAATAGAAAGAGAGAGCTGCCTCTTCCGTCAGCGGTTTGCTACTAACTAATGTGCTGGACTTTTTATTTTTTCTTTCTTCCTTTTTTGTTGCTTTCTGCCTGTACTGTACAGACGCTAGTAAAGCGCTCCTTTTTCGACCGCGCACTCATGCATCTTCATAATCATTATAGTTACGCCGAGCTTTTGATTGCAAGATTTTTATCTTACCTGAAGTAAAAGGAAGGACTATAACCGTTTTTCTTCTCCCCTTTTATATTGCTCCGCCTGCATTTTGCTACTTTTTTTGTCTTTTATTTTGCGCAAAAAGCTCTCATTTATCCACCTTTATATATCTTTTCCCTTATAAATGCCAAATCAAGTTGATTCTTCTTTGATTATTATAACTGAAAAAATCTTTTTTTTTTCTTTTATTTTTGTCTTTTTTTTCCGTTTGTGCATTAAAATTTAAAAAAGCTTTTTTTGTTGTTGCGTTAAAACGTGACAATCAGAATGCCTTGAACACTTCTTCTTTTTTACGAACAAATAAGGAGCGCTTTAACGCTGCTGCCCCGCAATTTGCGAATAAAGAATTTTGAGGAGTAGCCGCGCGGCTTTCAGGTCAATCTAGGTCACTTGCAGAATCCACAAACAACCCGCTCATCGGCCATCATGCTGCTGCCGCCGCCACAGGGGCGCTTCCTTCCTCCATCATCATTTCGATCGCGGACTTTTAAAAGATGCTCTTATGCTGGCTACGCTATTTTTGCGCATAGCAGCAACAAACGCCCCAAAGATTCAATCGTCCTTGGGCTTTTAGCAATCCAGTCAATGTGATCTTCTTTTTTTCCTTTTTTCTCATCCTTGCACAGCAGTTATTGTTACTTGCTTTTGGAACGGAAGTCGGCTTCACATAAAAAAAGCTGACTATAAAAAAATGCCGCAAAAGTGATATTGTTTTTTTTGTTATTGTGTGTATGTGATGCCGGTACCATCTTTTCTTCCGTGCGCCGCGCATGAGACTTCAAATGAATAGGTTTTAGACGGGAGCAAAAAATATAACAATAGTTGAAAAAGTGCGATTACAGTTTTGTCTCCTTTTACCAACCTTTTTTTGCGAAAGCTTGAATGACCATTTTTGGAATGTGCTTTTTTTCAAGTCTTGATGTATCTCTCTCTCTCCATTTTTTTATTTCCTCTCTGACCTTTTTATTTAATGTTCAAATTTTAGCTTTTTTTTCAATTTCTTTGTTTCATCAACGTGTTTTTTTCGTTCATTTCGAGTTTTAAAATGCTTATATTTTTGCTGCTGTTTTAAAAGAATAATTAAAAAATAAACAATATTTTAGAGAACTTACCTATCAACATCCGAATAAAATATAGTTGCTGCAACCGGGTTTCGATTCGGTTTGCAAAAATTTTTTTGATCTGTTCTTCAACTTTTTTTAAAGCTGAAAGTTTTTATTTTCTTCATTCAAAGCGTGCTGTTTCTTTCAAAAGCTGGTTTTGTTCAAAACTATTTTGAAACCCATATTTTGCCAAACTGACGTCAATAGCTTTCGTCGATATGCCATATCGAAGTGAATTAAAAAGACCTGACTTAAAAGGTAAAACTTTTGTTTGTATATTATTCGGATTAATGTTTATTGTTTTAGGTCAGTTTCCATGTTCAGTTTGCGGTAAAATTTTTTGTCATTCATCTAGTCTATCTCGTCATCGGATGCAAGCTCATTTTAAAAGTTATCTATGTATGCAATGTAATCAAGAAATTTCAAGTAAGTTGATTTTTATTTTGCCTTTTCTTGAATGCTTTTACTTGAAATACAAATCATATAATAAAGTCGTAAAGGGCGCAGCAGCAGCGTTGTTTTGGTTAATTGGTGCTTTCGGAGCATCTATCGCATATGCCATAAAAAAAGATTTGAAACTGCGTAGGAAATAAAATTAAAGGTAACACACAGCGTGATTCCTAAAGGCTCTTTTCGATGATGCCAAGGTCGTCGAGTATTACACTACCAATTTGAGAGCAATCACTTTTTCTATTGCTTGCAATTTTGATCAGTCTTGAGTCATAAATAATGCTTTGTTGCCGAAAAAAATTTCGAAAAACAAAAACATATTTCGGCAAATATAATTTTTTCAAGCTGACGATTGAAAGTTTGAGAAAAGACGTTTGAAAGCAATGAGGAAAGGATTATTTTGACATAGAAAATGTACTTGACATATTTACAGCGCATGATTTTTTAAAATAGAAGAAGTCTGATGCAAAAAATGTTTTCATTTCACTTCCTCGAAACAAAACTTTAGATGTTCAAATATTTGTAACATTTTTTTCAAAATTTGTATTTTTAGGTAATGAAACTCTTCGATCCCACATGATGCGAACACATCAAATAGCTAGAATGTTTATGTGCCGATGTTGTAATTGGGCATTCCCTGATAAGACAAGCTTGCATTTACATACAACAAGTTTATCAAAGACTGGAAAGCCTGGCGATGTTGCTGTATTAGCTCGAAGTTTTGCTGAAGGAGGTATGCATTTTTTGTTTTTTTTTTGTTGTTAATAAGCTTACTGATAACTTTTTGACTTTACAGTTTTATAAAGGTTTTGTTTTTTAGATGATCCACTTGAATTTCACAATACTCCATCATCAAGTCCTCCAGATCCAAGAGATTCTGTTTCTCCAAGTGAAAGAGAAATGCCTCCTCCAACTGCAAATAATCTTTTGAGTAATGTGCCTCCGGCCTTGCAAATTGCAGCTCTTACAAATCCAATTCTTCAAAATTCTGCTAATCTTCAAGGTTTGTTTCAATATACAAAAAAAATCGTCGAAGTTTAATATTTTATCTTTTAGCTTTGATAAAACATTACAATGTATTAAAATTGGCACAAGAACAACAAAATAATATAAGAGCTGCTGAAAGTGTTAATCGTTTGCCTGCTGCTGATTTAATTGCACAATGGATGTCAAATAATCCCTATTCACAAATTAGTAGAGATTCTTCGATAACTCCAAATCAAAATTCCTCTCTCAGTGATGAAATAATTAATCGAAAACGGGCTTCTGCTTCACCTGGTATTATGGATGTTACTCCAATGAAAATTATTAAATCTGATCCTGATGTACCTGAACCATCCACGTCACCTCCAGCAGTTCAAGTTATGCCGTCAACGGGTTCTCAGCTCGATTCAATTTTTACTCCAAAATCATCTGTATTTACTCCTCCTAAATTTGATTCAAATAATAATAGTGGTGAAAGCCGTAAAAATAAGCGCAAATCTCGTAAACCTCAACAACTTCCTCCATCTGAAGCCTTGAATCTTTCTTCAACTCCAGTTCCAATCGTTGAAACTCCTGTAATTCATACAGATTTTGATGAAAAGAAAAATAGTGAAAGTGAATGCGGAATGAGTGAACAAAATCAACTTTCTCCAGCTGTATCAGATTCTCATACAAGTGGAAGTGGAAATGATACAATCGAAACAAAAGATGATAATCCAAAAGTATTAAAGGAAAAGCTTCGGGATATTGATTCATGTGTTTCAAGAATTATAGATTTTGGTCAAAATTCTGAATTTAATCCTGTTGTAACTGAACTGTTAAACAAGATCAAAGGTTATTGTCGTTCTGCATAAAATTACTGGAAGTAATTAAGAAGTGATAATATTCGAATTATGAAAAACTCGTCAATTTTTTATGTATGCTGAACAACAACAACGGTGCAGCATTTCCGGTCACAAAAAAAGTTGTTTCACTTATATATATTTTTCCTCTATTTTTTATTTTTTTTGTTAGGCAAAACCAAACTTCTATTCCTTTTTTTAATGGCATTTTAAGGCTCTTTTTTCTTATTTTCTTTTTTGTTCTTTTTTCCACCTTCCATTTATTCTTTATCTGCCCAATCTTTGTTTCCTCAAAACTTGAAATCTTTTTTCATAATAATTTGAGAATCCAAAGATTGGTTCAGCTTCAAAGCCATAACGAATATTTTGAATGTTCTTATCCTTTTTGAGCCTTTAATTCTCTTTGCTAAAATTGTAACCATTAACATTGAAATTATTTTTACCAGTCTCAGATTCATTGATATTATTCAGGATATTTTTTTTCTTTTTGATATTAAAATAAGAAAACTTCCTCATTTAATTTTTTCTTGTTCTCATACAAACATCTATTCTATTCAATAATTTCTCTGCTACTTTATTGTATGTGCGATTAAATTGTGCATTTTTTCTTTTCATTTACAAAATTTTATTTTTCTTTAAGATCAACATATTGTATATTAGTATTATTTCTTTTACAGTATTACTACCGCATCACATTCTCGCCCTTCCATAATCTCAGCCAACCTACTTAGAGTATTATCTTTATTTTTTTTATTATGTTGGTTTTTTCATGGTTTGCAGTTTGTTTTTTTCAAACATTCCTAAAATTCTCTTTTTTCCTCCTGTATTGTTTAAATGTTGCAGTTTTTCTATTGGCATTAGTTCTTTTTCTCTTGAAAATTTTGATTCGATAATTTTATTCACTTTTTTGTTTTTTATGTTGTTTTCATAGTTACTTCTTGGTAATAATAAATAAAATGATTCAGAAGTTTTTCGCATGTAATAGAATCTGCATTTTTTCATGATGCTGATGATGTGTAAAGTTAAAAAACTTTTTGTTTATAAATTAAAATTAACCGAAAAATATTGGTTCACTCAGTTCTAACAGGAATGGAAACCTACTATAACCTAACAGTTTTGAAAAATAAATTTTAATTTACAAAAACGTTTGTGCATTAAAAATGTGATAAAACTATGGTACTAAATATGTGATAATGTTGAATAAATATTATGGTATAAACCAAAAAAGTGTGAAGATCAAAAAAATTAAAAACAGTTTTTTTTTATTTTTTAGAAAGTAACCTTTTTGTTTGGATTAATTGAAAACCATTTTTCATTTCCCATATAACTACTTCTTTTTAAAGAAAAATATAATCTAAGCAAAAGTTATTTTATTAACGAAAACAAAAAAAAAATTCATTCCTTACACTCAATCATGGAATAACTATTATTGGAATATTTTTTTATGGTAGCAATAACTGCTGCCAATCTTTTACTAATTTAGAATCTGAGGTATTTGAAACAAAGTAATAAATCTCACCAACAATCTCGCCTAAAAAATTCAATAAAATGTTACTGCTGAAAAGAGAAGTTTACCATTACCAGTGGTGGTACTCATATCTGATATGTAAAAATACAGTACATAGAAATTCTAAGTCCTAACTAGGGTTGCCGCCCCCTCCCGAAATACGGGGGTCCCCGCGGGGACCCCCGTTCGGGGGTTTTCCCGTTCCCCGTCCCCGGGCGATTTTTGATTTTCGGGGATCCCCGAACCCCCGTCCCCGAAGACATTTTTCCCCGAAAAAAAACGTTCACTTTTTATTGGTTTTTTTCTGTGAGAATTATTTTTGACAACGTGTTGAAATGATGTCAAAATCTTATTTGTTCGACGTTATTGCTTCACAGAAAAACCGTCCGCTCCAGGAGTGCACCATTTGCATTACATAAACCCAATCGCATGCTGCAAAACGTTCAATGCTTTGCGGGAAGTTTAAATTTTTTCAGACTTTGCAGGTTTTGCTCCCTTTTTTCACCGTCCCGACATATTTTCGGGGAAAGCAGATTCTCCGTCCCCCGTCCCCGAAGAATGTCGCCCCCGCCCGGGGAAAACGGGGAAGGAAAATACGATTTCGGGGATTCCCCGTTCCCCGGATTTTTCGATTTTCGGGCGGGGGCGGCAACCCTACTCCTAACATCGATTCCGATAAGACAACAATAAAAAATATCGATATTGGTATTAGGGAGATTTTTTGCAGTCGGTATAATATCCCCGTGACAAGAGTAATAATAAGGATTTTATTTAACACAAACAACTTTCATTAATTATACAAGAACATACATATAATGGATTTACATAATATGAGCGACATGATTGAGAGATGAGAGAAAGCAGCAGCAGCAATTTATTTCTTTTCTTCTCGAAGGAAACAATATTGTTCTTGCTTGTATTTATCAGGTTTAAGATCTTGTCCATATGAATCAGCATATCCTTTTGGAGTTTCTTTTTTTTTGTTCAAGCGCAGACATATAAGCAGATTAATCAGCCATTATTATTGTTGTTGATGGATGAATAGATGAATGAAGAGCAAATGATCAAAGATGGATGGATTGTGTCGAGTAAATTTAAGACGAACTATATATAATAAAGAGATAAAAAGATTGAACACAAAGATGAGCAAGAGAAAATGTGATGAGCTTTGAAAAGTAAATATTGAAAAAGAGAGAAAGAAAGAAATGTTAAGGAACAGATTGCCAAAGACACAAAAATTTAAATGAACAAAAGAGAGATTACGGTAGTAAAAGAATGGAGGCAATAAAAATAAAAACGAAGAAAAAAGATGATTTTATATGTTTTTTAAACAAAAATTTCAACATGTCTTTTATTCATTAAAGTTAGAGGTCATTTTTGAAATTCATGATAAAGATTATACAAAGCAAAAACAAAGATTATCTAAGCACGAATTACATGGACACTCCACCATACAGTAACAGCACCAAATATTATGCAATTTTCTCACAATCATCTTTTCTAATTCAGATTTGATGTTTTTGCCACCTCTTTCATTTATGTGTAGCGTTGATTTATGGGATTCCAATAGATTTCAGTTTCATTTGCTTTTTCGATCTGCACAAAATACATTAATACATTCATCTTCAGTGTAAACTGAAGACGAATGTATTAACTCTGAAATTTTCTTTGTCTAACTAAAATGATTGTTAAGTTGTTCAAATCTGACATAAAATTAAAAAAACCAATTAAGAAAAAACCATAGTAACAAATTAGAAGAATTTGCACGCTTTTAAATAAAATTTTTAGCAAATTGTTTAATATTGATTTCGAATTAACTTGACGCCGTGGCATCTGATCCCATGACATCTGACCCCGTGACATCTGATCCCATAACAAGTGACCCCCAAATATGTATTTTTTTTATCAGAAGCAGCACGATTTAAATTGTCAAAAAAACCAAAACAATTTCAATTTTAATACTTTAAACAACATTTAAAACTATTTTTTTTCATTTTCTTGCAATATATTGTTGAATTAAAAAATAATTGGGCATTCTTCTTGCAGCTTCAGAAGAAAGTAGACTAATATTTTAGTTAAAAATAGTTTTGGGGGCTTACAAAATGGATTAAAACAAAAAAACCAAATGCCATGGATTTTGGGGGTCAGATGTCATGGGGTCAGATATCATGGGTTAGATGCTACGACTCCATTAACTTTATTGTTATTTATCTTCATTTATTTTATACTTTTTGGACCATTTTATCCTTGACGTTTCTTTTACGTTAAATATATTTTCCGAATGTCTTGCTTGTTCTTGTACAGAGAAATGATATCTTAAAATAAATGAAGAGCTTTCTAAAGATTTTGTAGAACACATCTTTTTTGAGGCAAATGTTTAATGGAAAAGAAAATCAAGCTTATTGAGCTGAGCAAAAACAATTGTTTAAATGCTAAAAAATGGATGACAAAAAATTAAAAAAATTATTTTATTTTAAAAATGTAAAGAAATAAACAAAATAATTTAGGATTGCTACAATATTAAATAAGGGCAAAACACATTTTCAATCACTGAGAGAATATCAGATAATTACAAATGAAATTTGGGAAGACAAAAATATTAATTATTTTGAAAAAGATTTAATTATTTTTGTTTTCGATATCTTCAGAGCTCTCATGAGGGTAATTGATTTCACGATGAACTTGATGATAACGACTTGCTGACCGCACAATTGTAACAGCCTTTTCATCACAAAGATATGGAACAGATCCATTTTCTTTTGAAAGTTCAGCGAAAACTTCGGGTACAGTTGAATAAATGAGTTTTGGAGCCGATATAAGTGGACGTGGCTCTAAAATTGAATATGTTTGAAAAATTTTTTCTATGAGAAAAACACACTCGTTCCACATAGAATTTTTTCATCGCATGAGCGATGCCGTTTTCGAAATTGACGGGATGTGGATGGAACAAGACGAGCATCATTAGAATTTGAATTTTCTACAAATTTATCGTAAAAGAAGCTAAACTGTTATAAATTTAAATTACTTTTTGAAGAAAAAACTGAAGCCACACGATCACGAATATTTTTGAACATTGATCGGCTACTGGAAGGTGGATTTTCATTAACATTTTGCCCCATAGGATCAGAATTGGTTTTATCATCTGATCCAGTATTATGTGATGCCTTTTCAGGTGATGATGATTCTTCTTCTTCAATTGAATTACTGTTTTCTAAAAAAACTTTTCCTTTATTTTTACACAAAACATTAGCAGACATACCGGCGACAGGATCTTTCTGTTTATTCATCATTTTTACCAACTTCAAACAATGTCTATGTTCTGAAAAAATTATAATTACACCGATAATAAATTAAATAATGACACAAATCTCACGCTAGCAAATATTTTGCTTTAAATAAACGTTGTTAAGCAAATGCGTTGTTTTAAAATTCGGTATATGATCAAAGAAAAAAAGGTGAACAAAGGAGAAAAAAGATTAAAGTAGTCACGAAAGAAAAATGCGGCCAAATAGGCCTACAACAAATTCTTCCAAAACAAAACATATTTGATTTTTTTGGGTGGTATATTACGGCAAGGATGTACTACAGAAAAAAGTTTAATAGACTTTGAGGTTATTTAAAAGCTTATTCACTTTCCATGGATGTAAAAAAGGTGACCCACAAGACAGTGTTAAAAAAAATCAGTGAAAAACCGAGACACAAAAAAATCAATCTGAATGAGAAAAAAGGAAGCTTTCGAAAAAGCTTTTGTACTCGTCTTTCTCCTTCATTTCCGTCCAATCGGACATCACCAAAATGGAGACAGACAAAATGGGTTGAATCATGAAATCATTTGATTGTCTCAACTGATGTTTTTTGAAACGTTTATAAGCTTTTATAAGGGTTTAAAAATCAATTTTTGTTAAAAAAAACAAGCAAGGCCGTGGGCAGAAAAAAATTATGGGGTGGGTATTTTGGAGGGGGCACGCCTTTGATCTTTTGCCGCTTTAACACGGCGGCAGGAAAAGATCAAAGGATGTGGGGGGGTCACGAGTACAGAATGCCCCCCCCCCCTTAAATACAGCCTTGATGGCAGGGATATACTACAACAGATATAGTACAGAAAATAAAATTTAGATTATTTAAAAGCTTATTCACTTTCCATGGATTTCAAAAAGGTGACCCACAAGACAGTGTTAAAAAAAATCATTGAAAAACCGAGACACAAAAAAATCGACCTGAATGAGAAAAAAGGAAGCTTTCGAAAAAGCTTTTGTACTCGTCTTTCTCCTTCATTTCCGTCCAATCGGACATCATCAAAATGGAGACAGACAAAATGGGTTGAATCATGAAATCATTTGACTCTCTCAACGGTTGTTTTCTAACGTTTTTAAGCTTTTATAAGGGTTTAAAAATCAATTTTTTTAAAATAAAGAATGTTGAAAAAAATGATAGAAATGAGTAATCAAAACTGTGGTTTGTGAAAATAAAAAAGCATGTTTATCTGCTGCCGAATATAACGTTATTATGAATAATAATAGTAACTTAATTTCAATACAAAAATGGTAAATAAAATAAGAAAATACAAATAATAACATTTTGTTAAAAAAGGAAATATTTGCTTTATGAAAAAAGATAGATTAAATTGAATCAATTACAAAATTGAATTCTTCAAAAATTTGATCCATATTCAAATATTTATAGATATTTGATTTGAAATGGGCTTACACAGAAATGTATGAACAAAGACGAGCTGCCCAAAGAGCTTACGAAGAGCAACAACATGCCATTGCCGGATCCCATGCAACTCCAAATATCTTGGATCGATCTGTTGTTGGAGTGGATGATTTAAGAAGGGTTTGTTGTACAATTGCCATAAGTTTTGTAAAAGGTTGGGGAGCCGGATATACCCGAGCATCGATAAAAGAAACTCCATGTTGGATTGAATTACAACTGCATCGACCATTACAACTTTTAAATAATTTACTTCAAACATAATATTTTTTGTAACAAACAAATATTTATGTGTCATCTTTCATTGTTCTTTAAATCATGGTATATAAAAATAAACACTTTATTAAAAAAGAGATGTCAAACAAAAAAATTAAAATGAATAAACTGAACATCAATTATTCAACACCAAAACTTAATTTATATTCGCAAAATTACAGTAATAAAAAATTAATTGAAAAAAGTATAAACAAAGTTAAACTTAAAAAAGTTGAACCATTTCCATATTCAAAAATCCTTTCTTCATAATTGATAATGCTTCATCGACATTCAAATCACTAAAAATTGATAACAATGATTATTATGCAAAAAGAATAAATTCAAAAAACAAACGTTTCCAAAAAATAATGAATTTCATCTCGGATCATCAATGGGATCAAAGCATCCATAGCAGCATAATATTTTTGTCCTCGAGAAAGTGGACGCTTCATCCAATTCATTTTTTGAAATCTTTTATCAATTTCAATTTCCAAAATTGCATCTGCCAATGCTGCCATACTTTTGCTATAAGGTTGTCCTTCATAGAAAACATATTTGGAGATATTTTTCTGAGAACGAATAAAATCAGATAATTTCGAAACGCAAAACATTTTTTGATTTCTTTTCAACAATTTTTCAAGGAATCCAAACCGAGCATATATAAAGCGGATATCATTATCTATTGCAAAACCAACAATTGTTGTATCTTGATGAAGTAAATTTGAGAAGAATTTCATCCAATTTGTACGTAAATGTTTGCATAAAACTTGAACATCAATCAAACAAAGCCATTCAGATGTTGCAAGTTGAATTACCGTAACCCTAAAACATTATAACGCTTATATAACTCAAAACAAAAATGAAACAAAAAACTTACTTTGGAGTAGGATATCTGACAAATGAATATATTTCAATTTCTTTACGACGTTCATCATGATCAACTCCAGCTTCACAATCTAATCCAATAATTCGTGGTCTTTTCTTAATAAATTTTTCTTTAACAAAATCATCCAAAGCTTCTGGAGAAACAATTGTATAGAAATCATAAGACTTTTTAAATTCATTTGAATACACGGTGGTTTTCAAATCTTCATCCACATTTCTTCTGAAAAAAGTATCATATTTGATTAACGATATTTAAAAATAAAATAACTTACAATTTACCAAAAATACTATTAGCAGTATCAAAACCCATCTTTTTTAATTTATTGAATCCCATCATCATTCACAGAAAAAACCCAAAAAAAATGAGAAAGATGAAAACTAAAAAATTGCAAAAGAAAAAGAAGGAAAGAAAGCAGAAGAAACGAGGGAAAGTTTGAACGCGATTTGTTTCTACCGTCAAACTGAAAATTCGTTGCAGGAATCAGAGTGATTTGATTGCTTGAAATGTTTTGACTTTTTTACATTTTTTTATTATTGTTACATTCTGTTTAAAGTTTTGGAGTATTTTTATTTTTTGTTTTCCTCCTTTTTCGTTACTTTACATATTATTATAATATTTTGGTCATTTTGGTAGTTTTTAAAAAGATTGGCTGTTAATTCATGACAGAGGTGACAAGGTGATGGGTATAATTTGTATAAAATTAATTGTTAAAGCTGTGATTCTTTATACTTTTGTCGTCTTTCATATATACAATGTATTTAAGTTTAGCAGGTTTTTCTTGTCATGTCTATTTGATGATCAGAATAATAACAATTCGTAACAAAATTTAATGCACTTTATTAATAAAAATTGCAGCTGCATATGAATATTTTAAGTGACTCTTTAACATTTTTTGTAACATTTGAGTTTCTTCAGACAACTATTGGTATCAGTTATGAGACATTTTAATTTTTTAGTGTTCAAATATAGTATTTAAATTCAAAGCATTTTTGTAAAAGTTTGTCCATTTTAACATGAATTTTTATTCAATTGCATTATTCCTATGCAGACTATAAAATGTCATTGAATATTATTCTTTGTTGGCTAATTTTATTTAATAACACAAAAAAAATGTACTTAAGAGGCAGATAAAAAAGACGTAAACATCGCGTTTTGCCAGAGAGACCAAATAAGTAAAAAAAAGGCTGTTGGCATTTTCTATAAAAAGGACAGAGACAAAAAAAGAGAGTGAAGCAAACAAAATTTTTCGTTTTTAAATACACTGGTTTAAAAACAACGAGCTTAGAGTTGTACTTTTCCTTGGTTGTTTTGCTTTTATTAATATAATAAAAATAAAAATAATAATGTGGCGGATGATTTACATTTATCCCCGTTATATCACTGCTATTCAAATTTTCATTGTTTCTGGTTTAAATCTTGACTTATTCATAATTAAGAAAGATTATTGTTCTTTTACTAGTTTTTTTATTTAAAAAAAGTATAATTTTGCGTCAAAATTACTTGCGACAAAAAGATTTAATTTTTCTTCTGAATTTATTATGATAACTTAAAAATTGTTAAATTCCTGAAAAAAAATTTGAACAAAATCATCAATAATTTAACTGTTCATGCAATGAGTTCACTTCCTTTTGAGCTCTTTTTCTGCAATGTTCAAAATACTTGTCTTTCGCTTTCTGTTTCTTTTTCCAAGCTTTCGTTTTTTAAATAGTTTAAATCAATTAGGCTAGGATTTGGCAAATTCAACTTTACAATTCACTTATTTTACTTATTTTTATATTTAAGGATTTATGACTTCCCCCGTTGATACCCCTTAGGGACTAAAGGTCAGATGAAAGTTTGCAGCCAACAATAATAAAGACTTTATCATTATTTAACACGATTTCCGTAATTTTTTTATAGCAAAATGAGTCGCATTTCAAAACATTTTTTTCCCCATTTGCCTTCCAATGTTTTTCAGTTCTGTTCATCTTTTTTTCTTGTTTTTCACATGCTAAATTTTTTGATCTTTGAAAAAGATAGCGTTCGATTTTACAAACAAAAAAGGGAAGGGCGAACAGCTGAAATAAAGTGGTGGCTCCTTTGAACCATAGAAAAAGTTTTACAAAAAAAACGTTGTCGCTTTTGATAAACATTTTGAACTTTGTTCACCGTTTGTTAGTTTGTTCAAAATTTATTTTTAATTTTCATTAATCTTAGTTTTTATTGTTAAATAAGTAAAAATGTCTCATATTTTTGTAATTTTGTATACTCTATGTTTACATTTTCCATGAAAATGTTACGAATATACAGTTTATTTCAGATTGAAATTGAAACGTTTTTCTTTTAAATTTTGTTTTTCCTTAAAGCTTAAGAGTAAAAATTTCGAAAGTTTTCGACCAGCCTAATTTTTGAGGCACCAAATATATGGAAGAGCAAATTGCATGATGTTTGCGGTTTGTTTTCTTTTAACATTTTCGTATCAATTATAAAAGGAAACAAAACCTTTGAAATTTAAGTTGTTGAATTAGCAACTTCAAACAGAAAATAAAAAACGCGTTTTCTGATTATTTTTTGTTCTAAAAAGCTTTTCCATTGCCTTCCTTTGCCAAGTTTTCTACGTGGAAACAACAGTACAAAACGCTTAGAACGACCTAATTCAACCATTAATTTTTACAGTTATCGTGATTACCTTTGCATAATTTATTTGTAACATTTTTTGTAAAACTAAAATTTTGTCGTTAATGGAGAACGATAATTCCGCTTCACCACCCTTTGATCGTAAAAGATCACCTCCTGGTGATCATAGTAGTCGTAAGCTATTCTTTACGAATTTCATACTAATTCCATTTTTTTATTATCTTAGACACTTATGCAGCACATTGGGCAAAAAATCAAAATGTTTATTGCATCCAACTAAGTTTGTCAAATCTATCATATTTTTAAAGATATACAATTTCGTTCATCTTTTTAGATTCAATCTTGAAGAAAGAATTTGAAGCAAGAAAAGCTGCAAGAGAAGCGGCCGCTGGAACTTCAAAAAAGAAATAACTTGAGATATTCAAAAAATTTTGATGGCGTTTGCCGTAGATTTGCATGTGCTTTAATTTTTTACAGTATTGGTTCTATTTTTTTTAAAGATTTTATATATGTTTTTGGTTCATTTTTGAATCCCGGTTTTCTTTATTAACTATTTCAATATGTTGTATGTTTTTGATTTAAAAAAATCAATAAATATTTATTTTTTTCAAACTCATTTTATTTTTAAAACACAATAATAATGCAAAGTTTAAAATGTATTTTGAAGCCAATAAAAGTCTTTCAAAAACATTTCCAAAAATAGTTAAAAGTACAAATTTATGATGAAATTCAAAAGCAGAATAATAATACCAATGAAAAAAAAGACAAAGTTATCAAGCTCCTCTATGACCCCTATCAACTATGCAATTGTTTTAAAATGCATAATTGCACAGTTGGTTAGAGTTGTAGAAGAGTGATACTTCAGTGTTACAAATATATTTATATTTATATATTATACGTAATTCTATCCATTAATAACCCATCCAAAAATATAACAAAAAGATTTTTATATATTAATGAAATAAGAAAAACTTGAGTACAACTGTCACCAAATGTAAGCGACTTACTTGTGAAAAAAAAGTATAGTTAGTTAAGAAAAATAAGAATTTTTTTACTTTTAAATTTGTTATTTAATGCCGTTGCTACGGCCACCTGTTTACGCTTTTAGATGTCTAAAAATGGTGGTAATAGCTTTAAATAAATGTTTTAACAACTTTTAATAAATCTTTTTTCTTTCGATTTTGAAAAAAATAAAAGCATTGAAATGTGTATAATAATTGTTTGTTAGCAACTAAGATGATGCATAAAAATTTTAAACTCTTGCAGTATCTTTTTTTACCTCAAAAGAATTTGTCATCTTTAATAGTGACAAGTTTTTGACAATGAAGAACATAAGCCATTTCAAAAAAAGAGAATATTCATCTCTTAAAATTGTCAGCATTTTATCACTTTTCCACAAAATATGAAGCATAAAGTGTTACAAAATGTATGTTATTTTTTTGATGTGATAAGTTGAAAGGCAATGATTTTTTTCTTTTAACTGTTAAAAGCAAAGAAATATTTTTTTGAAAAGTACCTTCTTTTAATTTTTAAGGTTAAAGCAAGTATACTGCTGCTTTAAAGAAAACTTTTCTTTAAGTATTTTGTATTTATTCTATCATATTTTTCTGATATCAAATAACATCAAAAAAGGTCAAATTTTCATTTCACGAACGGTTCCTCTTCACAAATTCTACATATGTTGTTATTTGAAATAATAAAAAAGGAGGTTTTAAGATCTTAAAAACTTTGACAGGTGTGTTGATTTCTTTTAGCTTTTCACTCTTTTTTTTACTACTTGTATTGTTTCGTATAAGCGATTTGAAAAAAGTCAATAATAACAATAGTTGTGTAGAAGTAGTAGTAGTAATGCCGGTACAACAACGCCTGTTGCCGACCTCGGATACCCGAGAATTGTCGATCGTCTTCTCTCTTTTTTTATTATTATTAAAAAAAAAGAAGCACGCGTGTTACAGCAAACGCGCAATAACTTTTTTTTTGAAATTTGACACTATGCTTGGAGGTCGGAGCGTCAGCCGTAGTAGTATTGGATGGATCTTTTGAGGGGATGAAACGATGACAAAGGTATTCGAATTGAGTCCTCAGTTGATGTCTCATTTGACCGTCTTGGTAAGACGTTGTTAAAAAAGTTGTTCATATTTTGTTAAAAGAAAAGTAAGAAAAAAATTTATTTTTACAATATTTTATGCAACTTTGCTTTTGTTCTTGATACTAATTAAAGAAATTCTTTTTGTCATTTATTTTTCTTCTCGATAATAACTATTATACTTCATCGGGCAAGAGAAGAAATAAATTCTCCATGGGAACGAATGTTAGGAGAGAGTTCTTTAAGCACGTATTATTATTAATATTATTCTATATTGAAATAAATGTGTTACTTTTAAGTTGCTAATTTGAAAAAAAAGATACAAGTTGCATGGATTCATCAAGGTTAAAAAAATTATTTGTGGTTCTTCTTTTTCTTTTCAATTGTGGATTGAAATGAATATCAGCTGCTGCTATTACTGTATGAATACAGAATCAGAGAATATCTGAAACGTTGGTGTGGCGTATTTTTTTCGATCGCCAGACAACCTTTCAGGTATACTCAAAGTCTGTATCTCTCAAAATATATATTTTTTTGATTTATTGTTTCATATTTTTGCTTTTTAATTAATCCAAGAAGATAAAAAAGTATATAAAAGTTTAATATGCTGTCAATAACTTTTAATATTTTTTTAATGCAAAATATGAAAGACAATTGGCATTTCTTTAAGAATCATAATAAATGCAACAGTTGCTATTTTTTAAAAAAAAAAAGAAGTTTTTGTCATTTTTGTTTCATATTTTTGCTATAATAAATCTTAAAATAATTTTTAATAATCTTTTTTATAAATAATAAAAACAATAAAAGACTAATCTTCTTCAAATGGAAAAAAGGTTATGCCGATGATATGAAGATTTCAATTTGCATTGATTATCCCCATCATTTTATATAAAGAAAACGTGTCATGTCAACACAGATTAAAAAAAAGCTTTAAGGCATCGTGAAAAATTTGTTATGACTTATTTATAGCATTTCATGTGGCAGAAAACACAGAATTTCTTTCCTTCAATTTTTGTTCACCATTTTTGTTCCACGCATTTTTGCAAGAAAATTCAAGTCAGGAATAATGCGCGCAACTGCCATCGGCGAAAGGTTTTGAGTGACAGGTCGTCGACTTTCGACTTCTTCTTTTTTTGATAATATCGCGGCATAAAATAGAAAGACATAAGAAAAAATTGAAGAGACACACTCAGAAAAAAGAAAGAAATGAGAGCGCAACTTTGAGTCACTTACAATTTGAAAATCACCCCCAAGAAGAAGACGGAAGGAAAAGAGAAGTAGTAGTCGAGATTGGCATTTTTCCATGGTCATAGAAAAAAAAATACATTCAAGATCAAAATCAGCGCATCAATGCCAAACACAAAAAAGAAAGAGGAAAGAGAAATAATACAAAAAATAAATTCCTGTAACAATATTAAAAAACAAAAGTGTAAAAAATAAATACAAAAGAAAAAAATGTTACTTTTTGCTTTTAACCTGTCTAAATATTTTTTCTCCCATGAGAAAGCTTGCATAAAAGTTTCATTTTTTTGTCAATTTAAATTCTGAATGAATATACCATGCATCTTCATCCATCATTTTTAAATATTTTTAGGCTGGAAATAGCAAAAACAAAGCAAAAATTCTGTTGTTATATTTCTCGTTGAAAAAAACAACACATTGAAATGAGGAGAAAGAAGAAGTTAGGGTTATCGTTTTGTTGCTACTTCACTCAATCAAAACATTGGATGCGCGTGAGCATTCATCTTTACCTTTCCTTCTTTTTCTTCTTTAGCGCAACTGTTATCAAAAAAGTACGAGAGGCGATTAGTTCCGACAAGCAATATATCATTCTTTGTCCATAGTTTTTTAACATTATTTTTTTGATTATATAACCGCCGTTCGCCCGGTTTCCTCAATTCAAATGAAGAAGAAAAAACCGAAGAAAAAACAGTTATTTTTTGAAAACTTTGCTTTGTATCGTAAAAATGTTTAAAAAGTTTATGACCTCCTAAACTTCCTGTCATATATTATTTATTTCTTGGCCACCTTGTCAAACCCCACAAATGTTATTTAAAAAAAGTAGAAGAAGAGAAAGAGATTGGCGAACGGAAGGAGGAGAAGAGAACTGCGCAAAGATAGAGAGCAGGCGCCACAGAAACAATAGCAGGAGGTTCATACATATCCTTTCTCATTCTTTACTACGGTCAGGAGCGGACAGTGGCAGTATTAGTATTAGAAGAAGAAAAAAATATATATAATATAACGGTGGTCACTAAACTGCTCCTGTTCTTCTTCTATTTTTTCTCCTTTAAATAATAAGGCCGTAAATCATTTTCTCGCTTTTCTTTCTTTCATTTTTCTTCCGATTGTATTTTTTCTTTTCCTTGGAGACAATTTTATGGACTTGTTATCACCACTTGAAATATATAACGGCCACGAAATGAATTATCACACCGGAGATGCGTTGAAAAAAAGGGTACTAAAAAAGTCATAAATTTTATTTAAAGGGAGAAGACGGGAAGGAAGAAGTTTATTTTTTTTATTACTGTGGTCCCACCCCGAAAGCTCTCTACTAAAAAAATTTTTGATTCTCAAAAAAAAAATTTTACTCGATTAGTAGAGAGCTTTCGGGGTGGGACCACAGTAATAAAAAAAAATAAACTTCTTCCTTCCCGTCCTCTCCCTTTAATGTGTTTTTTCCTTGTTTTTGTTTTCCCGCGGTCATTTAAAATGTAAGTTATGGCTTTCTTCTTTCTTTGACTTTGAAATATTACTGTAACATTTGAAACATTTTCTTTTGTGTCAAAAAAAATTCAAAAGAAATTGTTATTTAAAAATGATTGTTTTATGCTATTTTTCTTCTGTGAATAGAAGCTTTTGTTTCGCGCACCTTAACTACTACCGGAAATTGTTTATTCAAGTTTTTTGTTCGCTTTCGATGACAATAGTTAGTCAGTCGTAAGGTCAGTTAAAGGAGCCATTGGCGCGTTGAGGTGTGCTTAAGACCTTCTTAGCTTAATAGTCACCACTCATTCACTCACTCAAGTTGCGCACTATGCAAATATCTTTTATGCAAATTTTAGAAATATACACACACATGTTTCAACTTTTTTTCCAGCTATATTATTATTATTATTTTTCACTTAAAGTATTTTGCCTCTTTTCGTCTCATTTTTCACTCATTATAACATTTGATATATATATATCCCATGGATTGAGTATTATCCCTTCTTTATATAATTGTTTATTTATTTATCCGCGAAAATGTTGCATAAAAATGTGTTGATTAACACGAAATGTTTTGCGGAACGGTCATAAATCACATTTAAGTAGCAAAACAAAATAGCGCAGCGACCACCCCATTTTTTTGTGCCAAGAAAGAAAAAGGAGGACCCCTTGAAAATTGCTTCAAGGCTTCTTTTTGGACCAATTGATGGGCCAGTTGTCGCGAGAAAGAGGAGGAATAAAATAAGTCGAGCAAGTGCGCATACAATGCAATAACTAACAAATTTCTTTTTTTTTGTTGTTCTTCCTTATATATTTTTTATATGCTATATTTTTTAAAAACTCTTTGGTGGTCATTGATGGCTTTTCTTTCCTTCTTTTCTTGGCGATTGCCAATGGTCAAATTCAGCAACAACAGAAAAAATTGAAACATAGATGAGTGAAACTCGCTTCCATGCAACAATGATTAATGAGGTTGCCGCCAAAAGCAACAACTCAATTGGACTCCCCCCTTTTCCTTCTCTCTATCTTTTTATATAATGTTTAATGGGACTTCTTCGCGGCAATAAACCATAAATTTTGCACCTCATTCACAGTTGCCCCAAGAACATTTTTTATGATTAGAAATTTGGATTTCGCTACTTGTCATCATTTGTTATTTTACAATTAATTATTCTTATTTATGAGTTTACAGTATTTTACCACACAAGAAGAAAAAAGGAAAGAGAGAGAGAGAAATGAATGAAATATCATTTTTTTCATTGTTTTTCTTTCGCCTCCTTTCATGTTTTATCCTTAAAAAAACATTAATAGATTTTTGAAAAAAAGTATATATATATTAAAATTAAGGGATTATAATTTAAAAAGGATTTAGTCAATTGTCATTTTTACTTACTAACATCGAAGCTTTCATTTTCGGCGTTTTAAACATCTCCGTTTATGTAGAAAAAAGAAAACTAAAGTGAATGCCGCTTTTTTTGTCTTTTTCTTTTTCTTTTGCTTCCGAAAGCCACTCAACATTGGTGCGCGACCTGCTGAGTGATGGCGGCTAATAAAGAACAACCTTTTTATAGTTGCAGCAGCAGCAAAAGCAAAACTGCTTCATTTGGGATTTTCTTCCCTATTTTTTATGGCATTTGTAAGATAAACTTGTTCGTGTCATTTTCATTCATTTATATTTTGAAATCCATAAATGTGAATTTTAAAAACGCCCTTTTTTCAAAATACAGTATTCATCCATTTTTTTCATTTTTCAGTTTATTATTTCTTTGAAACAAAGCAAACCTGCAGTTACGGAATAATAGTATTTAACAATTCTGAAAGCCGGGAGTCGCAACAATGCGTCTCCTGCTGTTTATTTTATTTAATGTTCTTCTACTTGTCAACCTGACATTTTCAGCAGTTCGTAAAGGCGGTAAGTCAAAAATTTTATATTATTATTATTTTTTGTCAATCATTTAATTTTCATTGCTTTTGTTTTTTGTTGGCTCCTCTTTGGGATAAATATGCAGAACATCTTTTTTGGGGCATATCTCTCTCATTTTTTTGGCCAAAATCTAACATCTGTTCATTTACTTGGTTTTTTTCATTTTTTCAATTAACGTGTCAAAAAAAGAATTGAAGCTGTTATGTTGTCGGCTATATGTTAATTACGCAGTTGGAGAGTTACGATCTGCATCCCTCTAATTGTTCCCTATTTCCAAAAACATCAAAATCGGAAGCAACAGCGTAGCAACAACAACAACAACTGTGGCTTTGACACACTTGATTCATTCAAGCGTATTCAACAATTGCGCATTATAATTTTTTTCCACCCAAAATCATTTTTTTTCAATTTTATTAATAATTTTTTATTCGTATATAAAAGTAACAGAAGCAAAAAAGGGATATAAAAATAGCCAATTTTTGTGAGAAGATTTTAATTATCAGATTATTTTAAATGAGTATTTTCAGGTTTTTCTTACTTTCAGTTTTCGTTGCTAAACAACACAGGAAGTGTGTTTTTAGTAAAAGAATAGAAAAAACGGCAAATGTTCACCCTTTTTTGAATATCTTTTCTAAGATCAAATTACCAGCCAGCTGTGCGCTACTACGGTCATCTCCACAATCGTCTATTTTTTCAAACTCTTTTTTTGAACAAAAATATCAACCTCTTAGCATGGGTTTTTATTAAACGCACAAGAAAAAATTATGCAAAATTTTTCCGTCTCCTTGAACAATATATATATATTTTAATCAGGAGCAAATTTTTTTACCACCAGATGTATTAAAATGAGCAGAAAAAATTTGAGTGAAGAAGATCGCGCAAAAAATGCCTCACTTTAGAATCGACCTGCCGGGTCAAGTGCCTATTTTGATTTCCGTTTTTTTCCTTCTCTGCACATTTCTATCAATGCACTCGATTCATTCAGGAAGAAATTATAAGGGTGTTAGCTGAGCTAATTGTCATCATCATGTTCATTTTAATTCCATTTCCTCTCCTGTAAATCCTCCATTGTTTCGAATCAATCTTCTGCAGGCTTTGCAGCAGCAGCATCAGCAGCTAAGCTTTATGACCTCAATTGGAACAAAAACTATTGGCAATAGAAATAACACTTAAAAATGCATTAAAGCTTTTTGTTTATATTTTTTTCTGAAAAAAAGAATAAAACAGAAGTGCACTAAAGATGTTTTCTTTCAGACATGTTTTAAGCAAAAATAAAAACTTTTTTTGCATTTTCCATTTTTGGTGTTTAAAAAATTGTTTTTTAATGCAAATCAATGAAAAAATGAAAGAGTGAATAATCTGTGAAGAAAAAATAAGCTTAAACCTTTGACGCACCTGAGAGAGAGAGATGAAGCTAAGTCGAATATTATTGAGTAAAGAAATAGGAAAAATTCTGTTTTTGAGGCGACGTTCTGATAAGAATAAGTTGAACGGTAAAAATAGGAAAATTGTGATATGCACACATTTTTTGCAAAGATGCTTTTTTCAAAAGCTGATTAATGCTTTTTTTTACTTTTTCTCTCAATTCTTTAGCCGATGATTTGTCAGCGAATTTATTTATGATGAAATTATAGATAGAAGCTTATAATGTTTTTCGCACTAAATGAAAACAAAATTTCAATTCGAATATTCAAAAGTCAGAAATATCAATGCTATTTTTAAAATTTGCAAATCCTCCTCCTCGCATGGGACAACTACCCCCTTGACCAATCTCGAAAGAAGAGTTTTTGTGCCATTTCTTGGCTTGCTTCTTGCACTTCAATGCCTTTTGCCTAACAAGCTCTTTCCGTTCTCTTTTTTTTATTCTTCGGTTGCGCGCTTTTATAATTTGATGGCCATTTTTGCGCAACTTGAAAATCCACTCAACAGTTTTTACCAAAAAAAGGAAAAATCTTTTGCTTTTTTGAATGTCTCAAAGGCATGAAAAAATGAGGGGTTGAGATATATTTTGTATGTGGCAGTTTATAAATCATCTGAAAGTCTCCAACAATTTGCAAAAAGATGAAAGAAAAAACACTTTTTTCTCTCTTAAATGATGTTTAACACAATACGTCTATATTTTAAAGATGGATGGCCTTAAAATTGCTTAAAGGAAAGCTTGAATTAGTTGTCAGTTAAAAAAAGCATCACAAAAAATATATATAAAATACTGGACGATGTTTGATGGAACGCTTATTGGAGTGAAAAAAGATTGTTAGCAGCGATAATCATTGCTATTGCTTGTTTCTTCTTACGTAAGGCATAAAGGGGCAGGAAAGAAGTTGAAGAAGAAAAAAAACGAGAGTTAGATGATCGATGGAGGGTCAATATTTTGGAAAAAAGTATATTTATTGCAAAAAAGTGGGGAGCAACAATAAAAGCAATGAAAAAAATTATTACATCATTTTGCAAAGTTTCATTATCCCTCTTTTTTAGAACCACCACAAATAAATCGGCACATTGAAAGTGTTATTAGGATACCAGAAGAAACAAAGCTTGCAACAATTATTTGTCCAGTAAGATCAAATCCTAAAAATGATGGAGTAATTGTAAATTGGTTAAAAGATGGTGAAGAAATTGGAACTGAATGGCCTCAATACAAATTTACAAATAATAACAGAGAATTAAAAATAAAAGAGCCTCAAAGGCATGATGCTGGTGTTTATACTTGTCGGGCAGTAAATGGATTTGGTCATGCTGAAGTTGATTTTACATTAGATATCTATGATCCTGGTAATGATATTCCATTACTTCCAAATGAGTCAATTGTATATGCAACAAAACGTAAGGATATTACCTACATATAAAAAACTTTTTAATCAATTATTATATTTCAGCTTCCCCTCCAATTTGGTTTAATGATGGTGAAGAAGTTTCTCAACAAACTCGAAATGGACCAATTTATCTTGGCCCGGGTGATCGCCTTGAACTTCGATGTCCTGCTGTTGGTAATCCATTGCCCGTAATTACATGGTATAAAAATGATCATCCACTTGATATGGGAGAACTTCGACGGCACAATGATGCCAAACTTCAACTTGATGATGTAACAAGAAATGACTCAGGGAGATATACCTGTGCCCTTGAAAATCGGCATGGAACAATTCGTGAAACTTTTATTGTCATTGTTGGTGGACCTGGTGTTGCAATTAAAAAATTGAAGAATTCATTTGAGCATGCCTCTGAACTTGATAGTGAAGCATGGGGAGGAAATATGAAAAACACTCCAATAATTGATGAACCCCAAAATGCCACAATTTATCAAGGAAAAACTGCAAAATTTACATGTCATTTAAGTGGATCAAAACTAAGCTTCAGATGGCTGAAACAAACCAATAATCCTGCTGAAGCAACAATAACAATCCGAAATAAAACTTTTACAATTTTGGAGCAAAATGAAAATAGTACAATTACAACGATGAATGCCAAAGGAAATAAAGTTCAAAGCAATACTTTAGTTATTGAAAATGCATCAGAAACTGATAATGGAAAATATTTTTGTGTCATTACTGGAGTAGATGGATATGTTGGATATCGATCTGCACAGCTCAATGTTATTCCACGTCCAAATGAAAGCTCTCCAATAGATTCCTTCTTCCAATCAATGGTAATTGCTTTTGGATGTATTTGTGTGTTTATTGTTTCCATTGCTGTTTGGTGGCTATGTTATATATGTTATTCTCGTGGATCAAGCAAAGGCAGTCATCAAAGTAAATCAACCTGCAGTGGCTCTGATTGCTATCCAATTAGTAGTAATGGAACAAGTACTGCTGCAACAAAGAAAACAATGCTTCCACCATTGGGTCAACTGCAACCTATTCCTCCACCACCTCCAAGGATTCCATTACCAGAAGCTCCGATAATGTCTTTTTCACCTGTAAAACCACCAAATACTTATGCCCTTCCACCCCTGATGGGTAATACTCCAACCGGTTCTCCACTTTTATACAATGGTGGTGAGCGCCGATTGCGACAACAACCTCCATCAGCAACCCTTGATCGGCGATATCGTCCACAACCACAACAGCTTTTACATCGAACATATGCTGAAGATGAAATGAGTAGATTAAGCAGTAATATATATGATTGTTCTCAATCTCCATTACCACCGCCACCCTCGCATGCGGGTGTACCGTCATCAAATTCATCACATGTATACTGTACAACTTCACCAAAATTAGGTCGATATCAACGTCAACCAATTGATCATCAAATAGATGCTTATGGGTATGATGATGGATTTCATGGTGTTTATAATTATCGTGAACAGCAACCATTTGTTAATTCTAATTCTAGTCAGCGATGGTAATAATACAATTGTATCGTCACAAAAATTCTAATTTTTATTGTAATTTTGAGCTTTTAATTAAAGGCCAATGAGCTTATCTGTAAAACAAAAAATCCTTTTTTAAGAGCTTTGTTTTTATTCTTGTTTGTATTAAACCCGGTATTTGTTTATATTTTTTTATAACCGATAACAATATTGCCATTTAAAATTTGAGCATTAATTACCCCATGAATTGTAATATGGGTATATAGTAGTAAAACTTTAATAATTTCTCTATATTTTTTTTGTAAAATTTTTGCGCTCAATCTTTACAAGTTTTTTGCAATGACATTTAAATAAAAAAATAATGTTTTCTGATACCTTTTTTGCAGCACTACAGAAAAAATTTATGATATAAGACGGCTAAACGAATTATGATTCTCGGGGGCCTTAAAAACGGCAATTTTTTTAAAAAAAATACATGACCTTTTTTGGACGAAAAACACTGCTGTTTTGAAAATCTGTCTCACCGAAATTTTGGTAAACAGGTTTTTGTAAAATTGAAGCGAACTGCCTCAAAAAAATTTTTTTTGAGGCAGATTCATGAAAACAGTAATAGTAAAAACATCTTCTGAGACGATTTTCATAAGAAAGCAGTTTTTATACGTTTTGGACCAAATTTTTAAAAACCGATGATTTTTAAAGATCTGCCTCAGGTTTTTGGCAACCCCTTGGCTTTAACAAAAACTGCCTCAAAAGTGAGGCAATTTTCGAACTGAAAACTGCCTCAAAAGTGAGGCACTTTTCGAACTGAAAATTGCCTCAAAAGTGAGGCAATTTTTCAACTGAAAATTGCCTCAATTTTTTGCCCCGCCGAGGAACCGAACTCTAGACCTCCGGATCCAAAAACAAACGCGCTACCTACTGAGCTATTTGGTCAACACAATTGTGTCCTTAAAAAAGGTATATTACATTTTGCCAACGAAGAACATTTTCTCAACAAATTTTTTTTCTTTTTGGCAAAATGAAATATACCTTTTTTAAGGACACAATTATGTTGACCAAATAGCTCAGTTGGTAGCGCGTTTGTTTTTGGATCCGGAGGTCTAGAGTTCGGTTCCTCGGCGGGGCAAAAAATTGAGGCAATTTTCAGTTGAAAAATTGCCTCACTTTTGAGGCAATTTTCAGTTCGAAAAGTGCCTCACTTTTGAGGCAGTTTTCAGTTCGAAAATTGCCTCACTTTTGAGGCACTTTTTGTGAAATCCAGGAGGTTGCAAAAAAACTGAGGCAGATCTTTTAAAATAACCTATTTTACTGTTTGAATTTTGTATTTACACAAACTCTAGCATTTTCTAAAATCTGCCTCAGTCCACAAAAAAAATATCCGCTTCAGCTTTGGTCGTCCAAATTGCCTCAAAAAAAATTTTTTTGAGGCAGAATTGAAATAAAAACTGATTTCATGTTTTGGAAATTTTCGGTGAGACGTTTTTTGCGTTAGTATAGCGAAAAAAAATTTTGGTCCAAAACGACTTCAAACGTCATGTTTTTATTGAGTCCGTAAATCACAATTCGATTAGCCGTCTTATATTCAAAAAAAGAAATTTTTTTATTTATCAATTCTGAGACGATAAAAAATATATATAAATATATCAAGTTTTGATCACAAAGTAATCTTTCTTTGCAACAACAGGCATCAGTTTCAAATAAATTCAAAACGGATTCAAATCATTTTTACCTGCTTCAACTGCAAAAAAACGGGAAAATATTGGATTCCGGCATTAATTTACAATTTTACATATTCATTAAATTCTGTTCCAAAACCACTTTGTCATTTAGCTGAGAGCTTACAAAGTCTTGTTGAAAATATTCCTCTTTTATCACATATCGTACAAAAATCTGATGATTATTCAGTAACATGTCGAAAAAGATAAGTCTCATCCGATGATAATTTTGATGAAAAAATGTTGAAACCGTAAAAAATTGAAATTAAAAATGATTCCCGTAGATTATCGTATATTTTCTGATATGATGGCAAAATAATTTCTTTAAAATTTTGTTATACTTTGGAGTTTTCAAATTTTTAAAAAATTTTAAAATCACACTAGTTTGCTTATTTTGTGTATTCATTTATAACATTATTGAATTTTTACTTTGCTATAATTTACGATAAATTTTTATAATCAATTTATTATTAACTTATTGAAAATTTATTAATAATGAAATAATACATTATTACACTGCATAATTTGAAATTAAAATTTTACTAATGGAATCTCTACTGTAATAGATTTTTTTATTTTTATAATTTATCCTTATGTATATATCTGCACATTGGCTAGTGTTGTTTAATTTTTCCCTTTTTAAACCTGGAGGGAACCAGGACCTTGATAACCCGACGGTATGGGCTCTTGCAACCCGCAAGAGCACAGGCCATTGTTGACTGGGGTTGACCGGGGACGGATATATACGCGCGTACTCATTCTTAAAGTGACCAAGCCTGGGACTCGAACCTACCTCCTGTTGAGCCAGCGCGTTGGACCACTCGACTACCCGGCCGACAATTGACAATTCTTCTGTTTTTATAACTAAGAGTTCCAAACCAAATTCAGCAATTCCATTTACACATTCATTGTTCCGACGATTTTCTTTTATTTTCGTGGTGTACATTTGGACCCGATGATTTTGGGATTATAATTAATTGTTATTGTTGTTTTTTAATTCCATAATTTTTTTATGAAAAATGCTACAAAATGAGGTATCACACTTGCCATTTGAACCACAGAAAAAGGCATAAAACAGCAGAATTGAAATTGAAAGAAATTATTTAATTTGGTTAAACAATATCGAATTACGATTTTTCGATGGATTTTAAAATATCCTTCTGGTAAAGTTTTTAGCGGTAGCGAGGTATATGTAACTGTAATGGTTACCGTAGGTGGAATAGTAATTTTGTAATTTGATTAATGATTTAGTAATAATGAGAAAATAAAATAATACTAATTTATTATATTTTTCTTTAGGATTACGGTAAAATCGAACAAGAAATTCAGAGATAAACAGTGCAACGACTCACCCACCCCATCGAACAATTTCTTAACATATATTTTTGTGTGTCCTATAATCGCTTTAGATTGCATCATTCTTATTTATCTATTTTTTTAGACTTTATGCTGACGGCTCTTAGGAAACATTGCAAAATGAAAGGGCATTCGCTCTTTTGTATTTTTATTGCTGCCCATTTTTTAAAATTTATTTGCTTTGAATTTTAGGGAAGATTTCTAAAGAAAATATAAAAATTAGATTTACAAATTTTTTTGTTTTTCTCATTTTTGTCAGATCTACCTTGATTTCTGATATAATAATTTCAGATGACAACAAAAGACAATTTCTTGTCTGCCAACGACAAGAAACGACATGTTATCGATAGCAATTTTTCGAATTTCACCTTGAATCAAAATCATAAACATTTGTCAGGTTTATCAAGCACCTCAAATTTTGCGGATCAACAAAGACGTTTTGGTAAAATAATTGTTGCTGCAGTCCTTTTATATTAAATTTCTACAAATTTTTGATTTTTTTAACAACAGCATTTTATTTGTTGAGGATATCATTTAGTAAAATCAAGTTTTGATACTGTAAGTCAGAAAACTCAAAAAAGGACATAATTTTTTATTCGGACTGCAGCAATAAATAAAACCACAGAAGAAATCCGTAAACTTCCACAATCATCCGATCATTTAAAAGATTCTGATCCTTCAAAAGGTTATAATTCATGGAATAAAATTTCCGCAAGAAAGTTGCTTCCAATTTCATCATACAAGACCTTTAATCGTCCCAAAAGCGTTGAAAATAATCAAAATCTTGAAACATCTGACTCCAAGAGCAGCAGCACCCTTTCACTTCATATTGCTGCATATGAAAATACAATTAAAGCTTTGGAAAAAAAGGGCAAAGAAAGAGCTTTACGAAAAACAAAGAAACCGGCATTGGTTCAAACCCGTATTACGGTACGCTTAATTTCATTTTTCGTTATCAGAAATACAACTGCCTAAGTATTTTTTCGCTTTTTTTGCCTTATGTGGAAACAGTCAAATAAAAAGCCGGCAGCACCAATCACCCAAGTTTTTTATCATTAAAAGCATTGATAGGGCAATAAGAGATAAACAAAATCTATTGACCATATACAGTATAACGTCCTCATATTCTGTGGTCTCTTCAATAAGGAGTCCACCTTAATTTGACCTCATTTTTACGCCCTTTTATCCCTTCAGCATAGTTATAAAGGAATTCAACTGTACTGATAAAATGGCAAACTTTTTTGTCCGGGGATAATTAAGTAATGAAAGCGGGCAGGTCTTTGAAGATCAAATCATTCTTTTTTGAACATTTCCGTCTTGAAATGGACGAAATTGTCCCAAAAAAATGGTTCCCAAATATCATATCCCTATAAGTCTGCCCGCAAAAATGGCCACGCCTTTCGGTACGAAAAACCAGCCCAATTTGATTTTCTATTTCTCTAAGAGACAAAAAAAGAACAGTGTTTTTTACCAGTGTTTATCACTGATTAAAAAAAACAACGGAAAAATATATATTTTAGGATTTTTTTCAATTTTCGAGACAACAAGAACTTGAAGCAACAAAGCCAGAAATGATGCAATTTAAAGCATCCCAAAAATTATTCATTCCCAACGAAATCTTGGTTGATCGAGATGCAATAAGTCCTTCACCAACTGTCGAAAAGCCTGCTGAAACGGATAAAGAAAATCCGTCAACTACTGATGAAACTTTTTACGGTAATCCTGCTCCGCCAGGTACCAATCCTTACATTTCTGAACTCGAAGATCTTTATATTCTAAATTGCAAAAAGGTTTTGGAAATCATTATTCCACATTCAATGGCATCTTATGATTTTAGTACTCTTTTACAGTAAGTTCTTCAATTTATAATAATCTTTTTGGGTTGCTTCGATTTGAAACGTTAATTTCAATCTTATGCAAATTATGATTTAATTTTTTTCGCATTTCGAACAATGCATTTTTGGTTTAAATTTTGTATTATATCTTAAATTTTTATTACTTCATCTTATTCCAACATTAATATGTAAGATGCTAAAACATAACTACGATAAGTTCCAAAAAAATATTAAAAGCTATTAATGTCAGTGAAATGTCCAAATCTGACACTTTTGACGATTAAAGGGGATAAGTAAGCTCTGAACCCAGATTTCCATTGTTGAAAAGCCTGTTACAAAAACCCCTCGGGCACCAATTTATTCTAATGAATTTAAAACCTTAAAAATATTTTCAGAGAATCTTTTCAATTTCCAACTCTTGCAAGAATTTGTGAAAAGTTAAATAAGCTTCCAAGAATGATTTTTGAACAGGTTGAAGGTATTGAAATTCAACATGCTGGTTTTGGAAATATGTGGTTATCATTGCTATCAAATCAACCGGCTCTTCGTCGAAAGAAACTTGATTATCCTGAATTAATTTCTTATTTTGATGGTCCACCCCATCATGAACTTTACGGTTATGTAAAACCATCCAAAGAATATGATGCCGAATTTTTTAAGAAATTTCCACCTCCGCGACTCACTGAAATGGAAAAATTGTTAAATGATATGCATTTTGATGATGAATATGCAAAAAGTAATGCCGCACTATTGAAATCTTTACAGAAAGTCGGGCCACCAGAAATTCTTCAACAAAATGTTCAGCAAGAAGAGGGTGATGAAAGTGAAGAAGATGAAATTTGTCCAGTTGGAAGTTGGCATTCAACAACCGAAGATCCAATGAAACCTTTTCATTTAATTTTTAATGTTGATCGACGGCATTTATTTCCTTCAAAATCTCGTAAGTCTTTTTTTATTACCAAAATGATGATAATAACAGCTACATTAAATACACTATAGTTTATTGATAGTTTACTGTAAAATCTATTTTAAAAAAGGTTTACTGTAGTTAAAAATATTCTGTATTTTTAAAGAGTACTTGAACCTGACCATTTTATCCCCCATCCTTTCCCCACCCTTTCACTGAATTTTTCAAATCTCCCATTTTCGTTTCCCTTTTCTCCTCGGAAGAGATAAAAGGTGATGCAGTCGTTTTGATGTTTTAAAAGATTTCCTCGAATTTTTTAAATCCTATCCCTCTTATTAGTTCACGAAGTAGCAAAAAAAGTTGAAAAAGGGCGGGGGTTCAACAGCAACCTTTTTTTAAAAGTCAAAAGTAGACTTTTTTTTAAAAATATAACATACTGTAACTTATTGATTTTAGCTCCTGAAACAAGTTTTGTTCGAGATGAAATGGCTATGGCAAAATTCTTTCCAAGTGATTCAAATCTTTATGGATGTGACATGCGAAGGTAAAAACATTTGCGAACATTAAAATTGACATTTTATCTTTTTTTTTATATTTTCAGTGATCTTAAATATTATTTTTATTATCAACATATTGTATCCATCTTGGAAGAACAAAATATTACAGAATTGAATGAATTCCAACGGTTAATTGCATGTCTTGTTCAATCATCTTGTAAGCTTCTTTCTTTGTGATAAAGTAACCCATCATGAGTTACACTTGAGGAAATACAGTACTCTTTCATTAATGCTAATACCGTAATTTTTTAGTTGATATTCTTGAGAAGAAAAGTAATCTTCTAATTTGTGCTGAACCTTTTCGTGGAATTAAAACTGCTCTCACAGCTGGATTATTTAAACTTCTTGTAAAATACAAGAATTTGGATGAATATGGTGATGCTCCGATTGAACTTCGAGGCAATAAAGATCCATATGTTTTGGTTATTGGATTAAAAGATGTTGATTGTTTTCCAATTGCAAAAGCTTTTCAATCTTTTCTTGTTGAAGGTGTTGATATTTCAATGCCAAATTCCTTCTGTACAAATGTTAAATTTCAACAAAATTTGTCTCGAGGTTGTGATATTCTTGTCATTGATGGGAAAAAGATTGATTTGATTCGTCAAGGTGTAGTAAGTTTTTTAAACTTATTTGTTTTTGATCTCTCTCATGAACATAGAAAAATCATTCTATTCAATATTATTAGGGCCACTTTCATTTCCTGGGTTTTAAACAGATTTGGGTTAATCTTGATAATTTTTGGATCCATTTTAGTGAGATTAGATTAAAGAAGATCACTTTTTTTGTTTCTTTTCTTTCGAAGCCAATATAAATTGACGTTCAGGATTTCTATTGTTATTTCTTGGAACAGTTTTTCTTATCAAACAATAGAAGATAAGTTGTTTCAAAACTGAAAATCCTAAAAATCAATTATTGTCACTGTAGAAATAAAGCAGATAGATTTCTTTTAATTGTAATCCTGATTTGAAGGGGAAATTTTGGTTTTAAAGAAACTGTATCACAAATTTTATTGAATTTTTAGATTAGTTTATCCAAACTTCGTCATGTTGTCTTTCTTGATGTTGAAAGATTTTGTGCTCAACATTCCCGGATTATCTCTGATGTTCATGAAATGATTCAAGCTAATCAAGAAGTTTGTTCTTTTTTTAAAATTGTTTTTAAAATTAATAATTCACTGATTTTAGGAAATGCGGTTTGTTGCAAAAGAAAGTGGAGAATCAGGTACGTGCAACACATCAAATATGTTTATCAATTTTTTAATTCTTGAAATTTTGTAAAATTTTAATTCAACTTTACTTTTTTTAGATTCAAATATCGATGTTCAGTACATTTTTCAATCTTCTGAATCGTTCATGTGTTGGGATGCCTTTTCTCATCTTTTTCAAATTACACAACCTGTGTGTGATAATTTGGGCCTTGTTCTTGATTATGATTATCGAACTTATCAATCTTAAACTTTTTGTTATTGTTGTTTTGTTTTGAGGTTGAAATAAATTGTATTTTTTTCAAAACTTGTTTTTCGATAAAAAGAATTTTAAGAGACGTTCTACGAGAGAATTTGAAAATTCACGATTGAAGCGGAACTGAAAATTTTTAAATGAAATTTTTTGTGGTTCATTCGATTAAACTAGGTGAAAAAAGGTTATTCTGAAGGTTTTAGGTCAATCTATCTCGTACTTTTGATTTACGAGTATATTAAAGTTACTGTATTGCCAAAAATGGTAAAATTCGGGAAAAATCCAAAAGTAAACCAATCAAAAAGTTATTTTCCATGATTGTACATATAAATAAGGGCTATTAGTTGCACTATACAAAAAAATTTTATTTTTTATATGACCCCTAATGTCGAAATTTTGGCTATTTGTAATTTTCGACACAGAAGAAAAATTTGCATATTTCCAAGTCCAGAGCAAATACATACCGTACCAAATAGCCCAGTTTCTGGGCTTTCCAAAAATATAAAATTTGTTGAAATCCGTGGGCAAATTTGCGATAGCCAGTAAAAAAGGTGCGCGCGATCAATATCTCCAACATCAACCTTGGGGCAAAACTCATGTATGATGAAAGATATTGACATGTGGTGACTTGTACAATGAAATATCATGTTGTAAGAGTATTATGAGTGATTTTCATAACATTTGGATATCATTTCGAAATATGCCATCAATATGAAATTTCGAAATTTAGCAACATTAGACTTCAAAGGGAAAATCAAGGTCAATTGAGTTTTCGGTTAAAAATAAAGGAGTATATGCTTTTAAAACATTATATAGATGTAATATAAGTAATTACAAGCAATGAATACTGATATACCGATCATTTTTGATTTTTTCGGAAGTTGCGAAATTAACCTATTTTTTGACCATTTTTCGAGATATCTCAATTATATGAAATATTGTACCTATCAACTTTTTTTGCCGTGTCTGATCAAATATAACATGTCAAGAATTAGTATGTACAATTTCAATACCTGGGGATACCCATTTTTTATTTTTGATTATTTTAAAAATCATAGCATTTTTCGCCTAGAAAATATCTAAAAAATCGGTGTTTTCCTTCCAAAAAAAAGACAAAAACTATTTTTTCGAACTCAGTAACAGTATTTCGTTACATTGAACAGAAAAAGAACACCAAACGATAAAAAATCAATAATTCGAAAATTCGAAAAAATCGAAATTTTTCAAAAATTTGCATAAGCATTAAATTTGTTCCTAAATGATTTTTACTGGCTTTATTAATCATAAAAAATAATTTAGAGACATTTTGAACCTTTTTAAACGCGAAAAACATGGTTTTTATAGATATTTTCTAGGCGAAAAATGCCATGATTTTTAAAATAATCAGAAATAAAAAATGGGTATCCCCAGGTATTGAAATTGTACATACTAATTCTTGACATGTTATATTTGATCAGACACGGCAAAAAAAGTTGATAGGTACAATATTTCATATAATTGAGATATCTCGAAAAATGGTCAAAAAATAGGTTAATTTCGCAACTTCCGAAAAAATCAAAAATGATCGGTATATCAGTATTCATTGCTTGTAATTACTTATATTACATCTATATAATGTTTTAAAAGCATATACTCCTTTATTTTTAACCGAAAACTCAATTGACCTTGATTTTCCCTTTGAAGTCTAATGTTGCTAAATTTCGAAATTTCATATTGATGGCATATTTCGAAATGATATCCAAATGTTATGAAAATCACTCATAATACTCTTACAACATGATATTTCATTGTACAAGTCACCACATGTCAATATCTTTCATCATACATGAGTTTTGCCCCAAGGTTGATGTTGGAGATATTGATCGCGCGCACCTTTTTTACTGGCTATCGCAAATTTGCCCACGGATTTCAACAAATTTTATATTTTTGGAAAGCCCAGAAACTGGGCTATTTGGTACGGTATGTATTTGCTCTGGACTTGGAAATATGCAAATTTTTCTTCTGTGTCGAAAATTACAAATAGCCAAAATTTCGACATTAGGGGTCATATAAAAAATAAAATTTTTTTGTATAGTGCAACTAATAGCCCTTATTTATATGTACAATCATGGAAAATAACTTTTTGATTGGTTTACTTTTGGATTTTTCCCGAATTTTACCATTTTTGGCAATACAGTAACTTTAATATACTCGTAAATCAAAAGTACGAGATAGATTGACCTAAAACCTTCAGAATAACCTTTTTTCACCTAGTTTAATCGAATGAACCACAAAAAATTTCATTTAAAAATTTTCAGTTTCGCTCGATTTAAATTTCCTGGTAGACCGTCTCTTAAAAGTTAAAAAACTAAAAAATGTTTCTCAAATTGTTACCAAATAAGCCTTTGATTTTGTATATCCAGCTTAAAACCATTCAAAAAAGATAGTATTAATTTATGTTGCGGAATCAATTTGTTCTGTTTTTGAAAAAAAAAAAAGTTTATCTCACACGAACATTTCCATCTCGCATCCGACTTTCTCATTTGTCTGCTGCAGATTTTTTACACGTTGCCGCCCCCGGCTTTAAATAGAAAAATTTAAAGAGGTTTGCCGAAGATCAAAGAGTCCCGGTGGTGGCGTCGGCAGTAACTCATTTTTTACGTAGAAGCGGTATTTTTAAAAAACAAAAATACTACAAAAAAGTTTATGTTGTTACATAGAATCTCTGTGATATTTTTGTAATTTTGAATAATATGTAATTACGCATTCCAGTAAGACAGTTTTGCGAAAAAATGATACAATGAAAAATTATTTTATTGCTCGTTTCTTACGCCGTTGAAAGAATCGAACGGGCATTTTGGGATCACAGGTTTTCGTGAAATAATGCCCTTCTCGTGCGACAATTGTTGATCCTGTTTCTTACAGTAACCAATCATTATCTTCACAAAAATATGGATGACGAATCCACATTGAATGAACAAATGATTAGGCAGTTCGAAGACTGAATTCATCCTTGACGTAATCGTTTTACATTTTGTTACAGTTTGACAAAATTCAATGTTTTAGACTTTTCGGTCATTTTTTATACAGCTTGTCTCCATTTCTTTTATTGTTGCAATTTTAGTCCTTGATTTTTTTAAACCAAGAATTACAACAGTACAGGGTGATTGAATGAATGAATGACATTGATCGGAAAAGCGCTTTTAAAATGGCCATCGCAAGAAGAGAGAGAAACGATCGGCATTTGCCAGATCAGGATTCACCTCCTGGCATCAAGCTATCTGCCACATACACACACGCTTCCATAACTGTCAAATTTTTGCATTACGATATCGTGTGAACCAAAATGATCGCAGTTTCGCAGATCAAATTTGCGTTTCTTATGGAAACTTTTACTTTTTTAATCAATAAAAAGAAGTCAGTTAGTCATCAAGCTATGGTCTAAAACCAAGAAATGCTTTTATGAAATTCAAAACGACAGAAAAAACGAATAAAAAGCAAGGCCCACAATTTTTTTTGTACATCATCAAAGATTCTTTTTTTAACACAACCTTTTTTGCACTCATTTTTTGCTTTGCTTTTCATTTTTATTTTTCCATTTGGTTGTAACAATGGCGAAATAGCAATTCTATTTTCTTCTTTTACTCTTTTTGATTTCAACAGATAAAATATTTTTTATTTTTCTCTCCCAAATTTGTAAATAACCATTTTTTTCTTAAAAAAACTTAAAACCTTAGTATGTGCAAGCCCTAACACCTGCTGAGTCCCTAAAGCGATATACCCGTGAATATCTGATTAACCATAAATGGTTGACTTCTGAGAAGTAGCTGCCGTTTAACCTGTTTGCCATCCATGGAATTCGTTCTAACTTCGGATCCAACGAGCACCCGCCATCGCAAACCCAAGTGGTCACAAGAGGAATCGAACCCGGGTTCTTCCGGCTTCTATCCGACTGCGCAAACTACTGAACTATTGCGGCGGCTAGCATTTCTTATGGAAACTTTTACTAATCAATAAAAAGAAGTCAGTTAGTCATCAAGCTATTGCTTAATACCAAGAAATGCTTTTATGAAATTTAAAACGACAAAAAAACGAATAAAAAGCAAGACCCACAATTTTTTTTGTACATCATCAAAGATTCTTTTTTTAACACAACCTTTTTTGCACTCATTTTTTGCTTTGCTTTGCTTTTCATTTTTCGATTTGGTTGTAACAATGGCGAAATAGCAATTCTATTTTCTTCTTTTACTCTTTTTGGTTTCAACAGATAAAATATTTTTTATTTTTCCTTCTTTTCTCATTCATGCTTTTCAAATTTGTAAATAACCATTTTTTTTCTAAATAGTATCATTTCATGATTTGATTATTTTTATCAGTCAATTACTTTTTTAATAACTCATGTAATTTGTTTGATAAAAGCATTTTTCCATAGTTTAACAAGGGTGCTCTTTTTTGCGAAGATCGTTCTTTGATCTCCTAATATCTCATAAGTAGCACCCTTTGTTCCGAAAAAAAAATTTTAACCCTCTTCTATTTTTATTTATTAATGTAATATTTTACGAAAGTGTCCAACATAAAATAGTTGGGATTGTCTATATCTGAAATCCCCTCCGTCAAACGTTTTCCTTTGATCTTTACCGGTTTTCCCTTTCTTCTCCTAAAAACATGACGTTAGATCTGGCTTCCTTTATATGTGTGTTATTTGAACTAAAACTCAAAAATACTGTATTACAATTTTTTAAGTATTTTTTGATGCATCATCAAATGCATATTTATGTGCAATAAAAAATATAAAATTAAACATTCCATTTTTATAAATGCTTCTAAGGCTTTGGCTAATTTTCGGAAAATATTTTGGCAATACAATGTTTCTTTCAAAATGATAATATTTTTATTGCACTGATTCCACCAGTGTTTCTGTTTTAAAATTTTATTTCTGAAAAGAATAGGGTTTAGCCGATGATTATAGCTCCTAGTTATCCTTTGTTCTTCAGCAAACCTCTTTGAACTTTTAAAGATATCGCAGCTAACATTGCCACAGCTACGGTGTTGGCATCCATACAATGATTTTGACTCTTTTTTAAACCAAAAATTTTGATGTTTTCATTAGAGCATTGTTCAAATTTTACGTTTTTAATTCACGGCTTTCTCGTAATTTTTTTTCTAATAATTTGCTTTGATTTCAAATCTTACTGTAATCACACATTGTTCCAATGATTCTCTTAGCACGAAAATTTATTTTCGTGGTGTGCACTTGGACCCGATGATTTTCGGGTCATAATTAGTTTTTATTGTTGTTTTCTTAATTCCATAATTTTTTTCATGAAAAATGCTACAGAATGAGGTATCACACTTGCCATTTGGACCACTGGCAACATGTGCTACCTATAGGTGACGCATACTTATATCAAAATTCTGAAGCCGTCTTCTACTCGATTTTTATGATTTTGGGTGCAAATGATAGCTGAGATATCAGAGATGCTATATACGAGCCAAAATTTTGATTTTTGGTCTAGTTCTAATTTGTCGATAAAAATAGTGCCAAAATCACTAATTTTACACCTTTTTTAATAATTTTTTCTTCCGCTTTTAACTTTAAAGGAAGCGTACGGGATTGAAGAAAATTATTTTTTTTCTTAACGAGTGCTCTTAACACGACATCGATGAGATCTCTCTTCCAGAAAAAAGTTTTTTTCAATTGGTAGAGAGATGTCCTGTTAAGAACAGGGTGCACCCGTTAAGAAAAAAATAATCTTACTCCATCCCGTACGCTTCCTTTAAACACCTCCAAACATGCTTAAAATGATTAAAAAGAACATAAAAAACTACTACAACAACAAAAAATGTGTTTGCGAATGATTTGAAAAATATTGAAAAAAGCGTGTAAACAAGTAGACGATGAAAAAAAAAACCTCAAATTTTTTAAGATCGCGGTAACTAATAGACAAATTTCAGTGAGATAAATAGTATTTTGCATTTAAAAAATAATAAGGATCTGGGTTGTGCAATACTCAAATATCTTATTCAAACATCGATAGACAGACAAACAAAGGTATTATACTTCTTCACTTCAGGCACTCCCCTTGAACTTGCTCCAAAAATTTGCATAAATTTTCCATTATTCATTTGCTATCCCTCCTGACAATTGCACGCAAATCTTTGGAACAAAAACAAGCTCACTCCTCCTGACATTTTGCTTGGCTGCTTTTATTGAGATCAACAGAAATATGGAATCAAAAACAACGGTAAGTTTTTATTATTTTTATTTGTATTGAATCAATTTTTTTATTAATTTTTAGATGATAAAATATCCTATTTCATTTGAATGGAAGATCAAGAAATCTGATTTGGAAAAGTTGCAAAACAATGATGGTTTGAAAATTTCTGATAGGTACATGGCTTGTCGTTCCTTGAATATTACGTATGGTTTAAAAATTTATCCAACTGGAGCAAATGACAAATATCGTGGAACAGCTTGTATTTTTTTGTATGTTAATCGCGGAAATGCCAAACAAGTCAAAGCTGAATATACAATATCACTTAATTCAAAGCCTTCAAAGAATTTCACATATATTTTTGAAACTTATACAGCTGATGGACATACACTTTGCAACACTGATGATTTGTTTAATCCAAAAAATGGTTATTTTATTAATGATGAATTGACTTTAGCTGTTAATGGTACCTTGGAATTTGAACGAACAATGGTTACGGTAAAAGTTTTTATTTTTGCAGTTTTGTTCAAACTTCTGAATATTTTAGAAGCTTCCACTTTCCCTTCAATGGACTATTAAAGAAAATGAATTGGCAGCAATTAAAAATTCCACCTATGGATTTTTGAAAAGTAAACGATTCAATATTTCTTCTGATTCTAGTATAAAATATCTCGTACGAATTTATCCAAATGGATACAAAGAAGCTAATCGGGGAAAAGCAACATTGAATTTGAATTTGGAATTGGGCTATGGAAAGAAAGTTGAAGCTTTTATTAATTATTCCATTGAATCTGCTCAATATTCACGTTACTGCAATGGTATTTATGAAAAAACTGAAGATCGTGCCGTTACTTTATCTTCAACTGATGAACTTTTTGACCCAAACAAAAGATTTTTTGTTAATGGAGAAATGATTGTGAACCTTAAAGGATTTTTATTGATTGAAAGGAAAGAAGTTCCTTATACAAGAATGATAATCGCAAAAGGAATTGTTCCAAAAAAGATGAAGCTTCAGCGCAATATGGATTTTAGTATTATTGTTGGAGATCATGAAATTAAAGTAAGTTTTTTGACTCAGTAATACATCTTTTGCAAATTTTAATAATTTTAGGTGCATAAAAAAGTGCTCAAAGAATGTTCTCCAGTTTTTGCGGCAATGCTTCAACCACCTTGGAAAGAATCACTTGAAAATAAAATGGAAATAATTGATTTTCCTTATGAAGTTTGTCATGCTGCTGTTAATTTGATTTATAGTACCGGCGTTCAAAGAATCTTTTCCTTGGATGATATGCTTGCACTTTTACAATTCTTTGATAAGTATGATATACAACTTGTAAAAGTAAGTTTTTAATATATTAAACATTGTTGTTAATATAACATTTGTTTTAGGGCTTTGTTGAAGAATTTTTGATTAAAAAAATTACTGTTTCAAATGTATGCGAAATTTTTCATTCCTCCAAACTTTACAATGCTCAAACTCTTCAAAAGAAAGCAGTTGAATTCTTGGTTCAATGCTCCAAAGAATCCACTCCTGTCGCTGATATCGAAAGTATTGATAAAGAAGAACTCTTCAAAATTCTTTTTGGAACTTTTTCTCATACTTCAGAAACTGAAATTTAATTTCTTCCTTTCACATGTCTTGTATAATTGTGTTTTTCCTTGTAACATAAATAATACTTTATTTCTGATGCCATTTTGTCTTCAAATTGCACACCCAAACATTAAATGTATCATTTGATTTTAAAATTATTGTTTTTCAAGAGAGTTACGTCATGTCTTTTTTGTACTGCGTGTCAGGAAATCCACACACAAGGTTTATACATGGTATTCAATATTTTTTTAAACTTATTTCGCTTTTGGGTTAAAATTCATTAATTCTACTTCTTTTGAACCCAAAAGTGGAAGAGAAAGTTGCGGCAAAATAAAACTCTTGACTATGAATCCAGTCAAAATTCCTTTTCAAAAGTATCTTTTTCTGATAGTATGTTTGATTGGCATATTTTTAGCAAGCTTCTAAGCTTGTAAAAACTACACGAATATCTCTGACCTCTTTTTTCCCTACAATAATTTATTTTTCTATCGCAATCTTGAAAAAGAAAAATGAATGTACTACCAATATTGAAATATTCTTTCTTTTTCTTTGGGCATTTTCTTTTCTCGATCAAATTTTCGAAAAAGAGAGCAAAGGAAAAAAAAGACATTTTTTGTTTATTTTTTTCTTGTGGTCCGATGTGTTTCGGGAAACGTTTGAAAAAGATATTTTTGGTGGCTAAAAGAAGCTTTTAATATATTTTAGCCATTTTTACTGATATTAAAAATGGTATATATATATATATATATATACCACGTAAATAGTCGACTTGGGATATTAAGAAATGGAAAGTGGTTTGAAGTTAAAGAAACTGAGTGGAACTTTTGAAATAAGGGATGTAAATTTCTCTGAAAATTTCCCGGTTTTTAAATACATGATGCTTCAAAGGTGGGAAAACGGTAAAGTTTCCGGCAAATCGAGTTGACACAAGGAAAATTTGAGAACCCTAACAAAAATATGCTTTGTCATTACCATGCTTTACGTTTTCCGTACTTTTTTGAATTTATTGGTTTGGTTGTCGTATGTTTAAATGGTCATGATCTATAAGCTTAACAAAATACAGTAACCATATGTCAGACTCTGATTTTCGCTCAGAAATTGTTTCTATTTTTATATTTTCTTTGCATAAAATTGTGTTATTTAAGCCCTTTATAATGCTTTTAATTCCTAAAAAATAGATATTATTCAAGCATTTTTTCTTCAATGTTCCTCCCCCTTTTTTCATCGTTGCTGGTATTGCCTTTACTATTTCTTTCAATCTCCCTTTTGATCTTTATGTCTGTCATTTTTTCCATCTTTTATCGATTCTACAGTATCAAACAGAAAATGTCGACTATTTTATATTTTTGAGTGTTCATTGAACATTTTTTTATTTAACATATAATTGAAACGATGCGGAGTTCATCGGCAGACAACTACCTTTTTTTCGACATATGTTTTTGAAATTCTTTTGATCACTGCCACTTTTTGTAGAAATTTCTCTTGAAAAAATTTGTCTTCTTTGTCGAAAGCGGTCTCTTTTTTTTGAAGTTATTTCTGTAATGATTTTGAAAATATTTTTCATATGGTCACAGATGTGCGACATTTACAAACGCTGCTTGGTTTAAAACAAATACCGTAAATGCTGAAATTTGTAATTTCTTAAATCATTTTTATTTCTAAAATCGGCTAAATATTCTTCTTTTATTTTTAATATTTCTCAATATAATTACAACTAAGCATGGCAACGGGCCGACTTTTTGGAAGCCCAGCCCGGCCCGGGTCCGATGAAAAAAGCCAGGCCCGATCCGTTTTCTTTTTTTTGTTGTAAATTTTCACGTGGTCCCCCCTTTGGGATTTTTTAAAAATCAAATCTTTTGTCTATTCATTTTTGACTCCATATTAAACAAAGTTCTGTAACTTACAAGGAAACTGTGAAAATTGATGCTTGAACTAAACGATCAAATCACGAATACCTATAAAAAATACGTGATTTTTAAGTTATAGTATTTTTCCAGCACTTTGAAAGTTTGGCACTCTTCAGTCCAAAGAAAGGGCCACCCAAAAATCTATAAAATTATATGTCATCAAATAATTTGATTATCACTTTTCAAGCTTCCTTTGTAAAACATCGACAGCGATGAAGGAGAAAGTGGTTTTTTAAATCAGAGAAACCGAGGAAATGAAATAAAATGAAAAAAGTTTTGCTGTTTTGACCTTAAGTGATATAATGAATGGGTTTCTTTCTATTTTTTGGAAAGCTTTGCAAAAACGAAATTTACGCGAAATATTTTTTCCGTTTTTGGATTACTAATTTTTTGGCCCATCGCCATTTTTTAAAACGACACAATCGAAAAAAGCTTTTACTTGCATTTATTTTTATTTATTGCACAATTGGGCAAATGGCTGCGACAAAATTTTGAAATAACTGCGACCCTAAAATCGTATAGATTTTTTCTGAAATTACTTTTCAAACCCAAAAGGTCCCAATTAGAATATTTCTTTGCAACTGCGACCTTGTGAATGTAATTCATTTTCGGCCGGGACATGCCTATTTTCTTCGATATCAAAGCTATTTTTTATGTCATTTATGTCTTTTCCCATCAAATGTATTTTGAGTTAAAACTCATAGCAGGCTTTTTGTTTTGTTTTCAACTAGATAAACCTTCAAAAACATATTCCGCTTAAATTTTTTCTCTTTTCGCACCTTTTTGTTAATTCATGGATAGTGCCTTTTTTAAATTTTTTGGTCGTTTTCTTTTTAAAAAAGCCCTGAACAGCAAGATAAACATTAGCCTAAAAAAATTTAAACGAAAAAGCATCATCATTGGATGGATGTCTACTGTCGGCGGCGGCAACTTTTTCTTTTGCACACTAAAGCGATAAGCCAGACACTGCTGCCGTTAATTTTATTTCTAAAGGGGCTGTCCAGATATTACGTCATCAAGAGATAGGTAGGTAGGGGGACAATGAATTATGACGCCGTTTTGATGTTGCGGCAAACATCAACGTGATTGTATGACGCATAGGGAGGTAAGGGTACAAAAAAGTCGAAATTTTGATGACGTAATATCTGGACAGCCCCAAAACATGTTTGTTCACTTTTCTATGGTGTTAGTCATTTTCTCTTCTATTTTTTTGATTCTACTTGACACCTTTCTCGATCTTTCTCTTTTTTCACCAAAAAAAGTTTTTACTTTTTAAAGATACGAAGCATACATAAAAATGCCACTTCATTCTCTAAATAATGTTGAAGTCTATTGCTTTTTTGATCAATCGAAAGCGTGAAATCTTATCTGCTTATTTCAACTTTGTTATTTATTTAAATTGCTTAAACAGCAGTATCTACTTCTGCATCCTCAATCAATCCATTATTTTTTTCAGATCATACCAAAATATCTAGCACAAAATTCACTGAATTAACAGCTGCCGTTGTCCTGATGTTGATCAACCTTACGAACAACCTGTTGCTCATTTTGCTGTTGTTCTTCCTCAACATCTTCACCAACTTCAACAAAACCCTGTGGGACACGAACAAAATCGAGATGGTAGTCAACAACCTCCGACTATGCTTTTATCAGAACATCGATATCAAGTTTCTCGAATTTCCATTGAAATTTCATTATATTAGAAACATGAAATTACGATGGATGATCTAATCGTCCATGTTAATCATGTAAATATAATGTGTATAATTGTTATCTTTCTAATTAATTGTATTATTAATAAAATATGTATATACCCCATTACTTTTAATGTTTTTAATCCAAGAAAAACTTGATTTGAAAATTAAACGCACAATTTTGCAATTCAGCTTTTAATGCCATTTTTGATCTGAAACTAAAACTTGTTTCCCGAATTAGATTTTTTAGATGTTTTTAAAACGAAAAGCTATCTTGTATAAATTAGTTGACCTTTTTTAAAAATGTTTTTTCCTCATTTTAAGAACGGAACGGACGGAACGGGTAAACCTGGAGAAGGAACGGAACGGAACGTGTTCCTTTTGAGATTTTAGACGTTCCGTTCCTTTACATGTTTTTGCTGTTTTACTCCATTAATTTGGGTACAAAATTGTGACTCAAGAATTGCAAAAAACTTTAAGTTAGTTCAAATAGTTGTTTTTTTACTAAAAATAACCTTTTGCATCCCAAAAATATCTCATATTGCTATTTATGGTGGAATAAAAACCTTGTCCTTCGAAATTTTTGCACCTCCGAAAACCGAAAATACAGTATTTTGCAAGAACGGGAACGGAACGGGAACGTATACCCGTTCCTGGTATGCGGAACGAAAGGGAACGTGTTGAGTAAAAATTTGGAACGGAACGGACGGAACGGGTAAACCTGGAGAAGGAACGGAACGGAACGCGTTTCAAAAAAAAGTGGAACTTTGGAGACACTGCTGAAAATATTCTTATTTTCTATGATAGCTCGCTAATGATTTGGCACTTCTTTACTTTTGCACCCCCTTGCTTTTTACTTCCTTGATTTTGTCAAATTTGCATCAATTTTTACTTTTTGGTGATTTTGTCAAATTTGCATCTCTGTTGAATTGTTCGTGAAATGATATCAAACAAGTCTTATTGAAGGGACCAGAGAATGAGGACATTATAAGTTAATAATATAATATATAATTTATAACAAGGTTCGACTGTATTTATTTTCTTATCTAATAATTGTGCTTTTTTTTCTTCTGAGACTGAATATAATGTGTTATAATAATTTTTTGAAGAAAAAAAATTTATAACAATAAAAATTTATACATTTCATTGCTCAACAATCAAGAAATTATATCGATAAAAACTTTGGCACTTTAATATAAATAATAATTTTATAAAAATACATATCACACTCATAAGACACATTATAAAAAGAAAAATTGAAGTGAAATGAGATCTCATTGCTTCATTGATAATAGAAAAAAGAGTTTTTCATTATAAATTTCGTTTTTGTCTTTCAGCTTTTTCATGCAAAAAATGAGCATATTCTTGAACAAGTCTTTCAATTCGATCTGGCTTTGGTGGAGTATTATATTTTGCAACCTTTTTAACAATTTTAACACACATTTTTTTGTAATTATCGGTAGATAATTTATATCTTCTGAAAGAAAAAGAATTTACATTTCACACATTGGAAAGAATGCAGAGAACTTACTTTCCATATTTATCAGCATATGGTTTTACAAGTGAAGCAATACTATTAACATGACTCTTTTTGGAATCTCTTGAAGCACATGGTGTAATATCATCAAAAAGTGGCGGCGGCGGAGGATCAGATAAAAACATGCTTGAGCTTCCAGGAGTTTCGACTTTCGGCTAAACATCAAAAGAAATGTATCTGATTGATAAATGCATTATTACAAACCTGAGTATTATTCAATTGTTGTTGATTTAAAGCATTTCCAAAATTAAAAATTGAATTATCAGGTGGAGGAGGGGGTGGTGGCATTCCTAATAAATGTGGAGGTGGTTGTTGGGGTAAAAATAAATGTTGAGGTTGAGGCAAAACATTTTGTAACATTTGTGCAACTAATGGATTGACAGAATTTTGTAAACTTGCTGCAGCAAGATATTCCAAATTTAGTTGCTGTTGTAATAAAGCATTTTGATGAAGGGTTTGTTCAAAATTTGCTTGTTGCAAAAATGCTAAAGCTGGATTAAAGGCATTACTCGTAATTGGAAGAGGTAAAGGAGGTGGAATTTGTTCAGGAGCTCGATGAATTATTTGAATTTTATCTGGATTTCGATTAAAAGCATTTACAAAAGGCACATGATCATCACTAAATCGAGATTTTCGTTTTGGTGGTGGTGAAAATGGTGAATCATTTGGTAACATATCATATAATGCTCGGCTTTCCTAAAAAATATATGTATATTAGGATATGTGTGTTGAAATAACTAAATTAATCGATACTCTTTCTAATCTTTCTTGTTCCTGCTTTTCTCTATCACGAATTTCTCGTTGTCTTCTACGACTTTCTTCTTCAATTCTTCGCTTCTCTTCTTTAGCTTCTTGTCTTTTCATTCGTCGTTCATCTTTTTCGCGAATTTCATCTTGTGTTAATTGTCGCTTCTTTGATTTAAAATTCTGTGAAAACATTTGCTCCTGTTTTTCCATAATTACATCCAATAAATCTTCAGGTGGAGCAATTGAAATATCTGATATATCTTTGATTACAGGTGGTGAAGGAGTTACTTTTTCTTCACTTTCTGGTAAAGATGGACTGAAAAAAAGAAGCAAAATTACAAAATAATTTATTTGTAATAAATAATAAAAAATATTTATTAATTCTTACACTTCTGGAATAACAGCTGAAAAATCTTCGCGTTCTATTTCAGCATCAATCCCCAAATTTCTTATAAATGCTTTTCGTACTGATTCAACAGTATTGGGCCGATGAGCAGTTGTTGGCTGACGCTTCTTTCGCTTAAACTTTCTCTTTCTCTTACGTCTCCGGCCACCTTTCTTTCCAGTCCGACGTTTTAAAAATTTTCTCCGACGGACCATGTCCTGGAAAAAAAATCAAAAAAAATCGATTAAAAACTGTGAAAATAATTTACAAAATTTTATTATACCTCAAGATTAATTTTTCTTGGTTTAATATCATCTTTGTATTCAACCGGTTCTGTTTTGATACGAATTGATGAAAAAATTGGTTTTATATCAATGGTATCACTCTGAATAAAAAAAAATTTTGATCAGTTTTTTTATATTATTTTGTATTATTATAGATATCTTACCATTTAATAATTAATAGTTATTTATATGTTGATAAAAGTCCTTTAAAAACTTTTTGCTAACACAGTTGTTACAGCTGAATTGATTGAAAAATTGCGAAAAAAAAGAATGTGGGAGAAAAAAAGAAAGATTTGAGTCAAATGTGACAAATGAATAAGAAGACAGCCAAACGAACAAACAACAATTGAGAAAAACGAAAGGGAAAAAAACGGACAAAAATGTTCTACAGCGAAATGGAAAAAAAGGACACAGTCACTGGCTGTTCGTCGATTTTTTTTTGTTTTTACTAAATTTTTTTGTTTACGTTTTCTATTAAACTGCATAATTGATTTACCGTTGAGATAAGGGCCGTTTTTGTAATTTTAGGACAAAAAATGAAAAACGATACTTTCAACAATGACAGGAGAAAACTGTGCCTTTTTGATCCAAAAAACAAATTTGAATTATTAATAATTCTTTTGACATCTTCACCCCTCTAGCCTTTTTTTATCAATTTTAATTTTATTCGTAAATGTAACTCATTTTAATAAAAAAAATAAAATAATCCTCTTTATGTACAGTAACCAAATTCATGTCTTCAAAATGAACAAAGTTTTTTTTTCGTTAAAGTTTACAAAGTTGCAAACTTTTTTTGTAAAAATAAAAAAATATATTTTGAAGAAGTACTGTATTAAAACGATTCAAGTGGTGATTAAAGCATTATTAGGTAATATAGCAAAAAATGTTAAAGATCATTATTTTTTACTTTTATTTTTTTCTCTTTTCTTTTTAAAAATAACTTCCTATATTTGCAGAAAAGGCATTAATTTTTTCCTTTATTTCCTTCCAGCAACACTGTTTTTGTGATAAACACAGAAAAAACAACAAGACCACGCTATCAAAGAAGTAAACATTAATCGGCTGATCACTCCGTGTATTATTTCTTTCTCTCACTGAAAATGTTATAAAAAATGAAAAAGGAACCTTGGCGTCATAATTTTTTTTGGCTCTTTATGTGATGTTTCATAACAAAAATGTTTAGCTGACTCAGCACTAAGGAAATACCATTACTTTTTTGTATTGCGCAACGTCAGTTTTTTTAGAAAAAGAAATATTCTGCCTGCCAACCGTTCACTTATTTTTAGTTCTGTTTTTTCCTGCTTATTTTTTTTTTCATTACTTTTGCAAAAAAAAATTTCATAAAAAGTTTACGTGGAATAACTCGCTTCAAAATTTTTAAAAGAACTGCTCGCTTCTAAAAGCTACGATGTCTTAACGCGCAAAAAACAAGTGCCATTTTCTTTTTTTCTTCGGTTGCAAAAAAGTAAGCTTTCTGTCGAAAGGAAAGGACGCGGCGGTAGTTTTTTTGTTGGCCTGTTGTTGTTTGTTGTGTTTTTCAAAACTTAAAAAAATAGTTATAAACATTTTCTCTCTCTTTTTTTAACATTTAAGTACGCCTTTTCTATTTTTGTTTATCGAAAAAATAAACGGTCATTGATCGAAACGAATGTATGTTGTTATTACACAAAAGGTCGTTTTTAAATTTTCTTTTGTTGATTTTACTCACCCTCTTCAAATGGTTAAAACTTTTTCTCTTTTGACTTTTTATTATCCAATAATATTTTAAGACTGTCGTTATTAGTATGAAGTTTAAGCAAAAATGATAAAATCGAAGAGCATTTATATCATTTGAGCGCGTATTAAATGCAGAAAAAAGCATTGTTAAAATTTTGAGTTCTCTTTAATTTTCTTTAGCATTATGAGCTGTTTGCATTTTTCGTTTTTCTTTATATTTCTCTGCCTGTGGCAAGACTCATTTTTTGTGTGGTCGTCTCACCCAATTTTTTTTCGTTTTCTTCATGTTTTAGAATTTGATTTTTGGTGACGTTTTATTACCTCATTTTACAATAATTTTTACATTTTCTTTTATGGAAAAGAATTTTTGCAACCGCTTTTTCTTAAAATTAGTTAATACATTCTCTTGTGAATTCTTCTGCTTGACGGATCACGTTGATTTTAAACATGGTAGAAGAAAGATCGTTTAAAGTATAAAGTGCGAGAGTAACAACTGTCTTGATATTAAGGCGTTCAACGTGACAGCGCTACCTTCTCTAATGCACTTTGTTTGCGACCGCAAGACTTTGTTTTTCTCATTTCCTGCTTGAATATTACTTTTTATTTAAGACAAAACGCTTAACGTGAATAACTGCTTTTGATGCTTTTAGTAATTCATTTGATAACGCTTTTTTCAGGCTTATCTTACCACCCTCATCCAACCCATAGCAACCCTTTATTAGGAATTTAATTCAAAAATATGAGCTTGTTTGCAAAACTTGTTTGTTTTGCTCTTGGTGCCTATGCAGGCGCATTTGCTGATCAAAATTATGAAGTACCAAAAGTACCGTCACCTACAGATCTTCAAAAAAAGATTGAAGAATATATTCAACAATTTCGCAAAGAGAGATGATGAGTGTGCAATATTGATGTTCGATTTTTTGTTCTACCAGCAAATAGTAGCTTGTTTTTTTGTAAAATTTTTGTTGAAGACTATGACGGGAATTGAAAAATGAATCTTTTATTTTATGTTTCTCTTTTGTTTTTTCTTATCGTGGCGCTTTGAAACGCTGCCTTTAAAGGCATTTCCGTGTTTTCTTTCTTCTTGAAATAATAAAATAATATAGTTTATGTTTTTTTAGATATGGCTGATGATGGTGGTAATCGTATTGAAGAGGTTCTCGAAGAGAGCCGTCCTTTTTATATGATTGCATTATCTGCATTTTTTAAAGTATTTTTCTTGGTTTATGATGCTATTGTATTTTTGCCATTCAAATTTTTTGCTGATCCGGAGAAGAAGAAAGCTCTATCTGAACGTGAAAAAGCTAAACCAACGAAAGAAGGCGATCCATCTTCACCTTGGAGACATGTTGATACTATTGGCAAAGAATTAAAAACTCGAATTTTCCCTGATTGTCATACTCTTGGAGCTGTATGGGATCGAGCAGTTGAGTAAGTTTTATCAAATTTAGTCAATATGTATATAATTATTTTATTTTAGAATGCATCCTGATGATATGTGCATGGGATGGAGAGAAGTTCAAAAGGCATTTGAAGAAAAGCAATCTGATGGACGGTCATTCCAAAAATTCATTCTTGGAGAATACAATTGGCTTGATTATTCTGAAGTTGATGAACGTATTACTTCAATTGCATGTGGATTAACATCTTTTGGAATTAAAAAGGGACATAAAATTGTTCTCTATGCTGAAACTCGTAAAGAATGGATGATGACTGCTATTGCTTGTTTCAAGCTTGGTATTCCTGTTGTTACCGTATATGCAACATTGGGTGAAGAAGCTGTTGCTTTTGCCATTAAAGAATGTGATGCTATTGCCGTTGTTACAACCAAAAGTCTTCTTTCAAAAGTTTCTGCTGCTGTTAAAGATGTATCTGCAGTTGAAAAAATCGTTTACTTCTATGATGCTTACCGCAATCCTGACGAACCACAAGAAGCTTCTGAAAAAGTTATTAAAGAAATCAAAAATCATGGTCGAGAAGTTTATACATTAGAAGAACTTATCAATCGAGGTGATGAACTTGATTATGAAGAAGTTGAAGTTGAAGCCGATGATATGGCAATGGTTATGTATACAAGTGGTACAACTGGTAATCCTAAAGGTGTTATGCTTTCTCATAAAAATATTCTTGCTGCACTTACGGGTCAAAGTTCTGTTATTGACGTTGAGTAAGTTTGTTATTTTAAAAATTTTTTATTTATTATTACAATTTTTGCTTTTTTCAGCAACAGAGATACTGTCATTGGTTATCTTCCACTTGCTCATATTCTGGAAGTTTGCGTTGAAATGGTTTGCATTGCTCGTGGTACTCGTATTGGTTATTCATCAGCTCAAACTCTTTTCGACAGAGCACCAAAAATTCAAAAAGGCTCAAAAGGTGATTGTGCTGCTCTTAAGCCCACCCTCATGGCATGTGTACCAGCTGTTATGGATCGTATCTTTAAAGCAGTTACTGATGAAGTAAAACAAAGCAATGTTATTGCTCGAGAATTGTTCCGTATCTGTTATGAACGAAAACGTGCACGTTATGAAGAAGGTTACAGAAGTCTTATTATGAATCGTTTGGCTTTTGATAGAATTCGTAAACTTTTGGGCGGTAAATTGCGCTATGTTCTTTCTGGTGGTGCACCATTAAATGCTGAAACTCAAAGATTTATGAATATTTGCTTCTGTTGTCCAGTTGTTCAAGGTTATGGCTTGACTGAAACTTGTGGTGGCGGTACTCTTGCTGATGGTAAAATTTCATGTTTTTATGACTGTTAGAGATGATTGTTTTTTTAGCAAATGATTTAAGCACTGGAACTGTTGGACCTCCACTTCGTTGTTGTGAAATTAAACTTCGTGAATGGGCTGATGGTAAGATAATTTTTGAAGTTTCAGTTTTAATTTTTTATATGTTTTAGCTGGTTATTCTCCAAAAAATGACAGCCCACAAGGTGAAATTCTTATTGGTGGTGACAATGTTGCTCTCGGGTATTATAAGAATGAAGAAAAGACCAAAGAAGATTTTATTGAAGAAAATGGAGTAAGATGGTTCTGTTCTGGTGATGTTGGTGAATTCCGTGCTGATGGATCTCTTCGTATTATTGATCGTAAAAAGGATTTGATTAAGCTTTCTCATGGTGAATATATTTCTCTCGGAAAAGTTGAAACCACTCTTCTTACGAATTCATTAGTTGACAATATTTGTGTCTATGGTAATTCAGAAAATGATTATCTTATTGGTCTTGTTGTTCCTAATGAAAAGAATATCAAAGAACTTGCAAAAAATGTAAGAAATTTTTAAATATGTTTTGTATTTTATTATATAATTTTTGTAGAATGGTGTTGATGGTGATTTGAAAAAGATTTGTAGCAGCAAGGAAGTACAAGAAGCAGTTGCAAATGAACTTCAAACTCATGGTAAAGGAAAACTTCAACGTCCTGAAATTCCAAAGAAAGTATGGCTTTGTGATGAACCATGGACTCCTGCTAGCGGCCTTCTTACAGAAGCTCTTAAATTGAAAAGAAAAAATATTGAAAAAGCATTTGAAAAAGAAATTCACCAACTCTACAAGAGCAAATAAAAAGCTTTTAATAAGCGATCTCCAACCCTGTTAAATAATCAACAACCTCTGTTTATAGTTAATTGTTGCAGATTCCAAAATTTTTAAATTGTAACTGGCCTCTTTTTGTGCAAAATCTCGTGATATTGCTTGTTTTAAATTTTTAGGGGAATTCTTCTTGTTGCGTGTATTTTGCTACTTTTAAAATTGTTTTTAAGTCATATGCATAATTTGCATATTTTTTAAACCTGTTTTTTATTCTGTATGTTTTGACTTTTCGAGTTGATATTATTAATAAATAATTTTTATAATTAAGCCTTGTTAGATAGAAACACTCTTTTTAATTAATACGAAAAAACTTTTTTCGACAAAAAACACTGACATTAAAAATACTCTTTCTAATTAAATTCAAATTTAGATTTATTAACAATCTGATTTTATTAAAAAATAAATTTAAAAACAAAGCTTTAAGAAGGCGAAATACAGTAGTTATTACATAAAAAATATATTTTAAATAATGAACGAATTAATATGATGCATGTGTTACAGGAGGATTCTGTTGTGCGGGTATTGGTTGATGTTGTTGTTCATTGGGTTGTGAATGTGGAACGGATTGGTATGAATGTTGTTGTGGAATTGTTGCTGGTTGTTGGAGAAGCATGCGTTCCTGAGTAGATTGATAACCAAATGATTGCTGTTGAGCAGTGTGTTGGAGTGTACTTGGTTGAGAAACGATAGGTTGTTGAGCATGATATGATTGTTGTACATTATTTGTGGGTTGTGGTGGAGTTTGCTGAAGCGGTGGTGGTAGATTATTATGGTATTGTTGTGGTTGGGGGTGCTGGGGATGTTGTTGAACAGCTTGAGTTTGATAATGAGCTTGTGACTGTGTCATTGTAGCTTGTTGAGCGGGATGATTTTGATGAACCTGTTGTTGTGGAGCTCGATGTGCAGAATATGGAATCCATGCAGGTGCAGGAGTTGCTACTGGTTGTTGTTGAGCTTGGATTTGATTATAAGTCATTCGAGTATCAGGTTGTTGTTGCTGAACTTGTTGTTGCGATGCAGAGTATGGTACCCATGCAGGTGGTGCAGATGTTGCTGCTGGTTGTTGTGGTTGTTGTTGAACATGTTGATTTTGAATATATTCATTGCGCAATTGATTATTAATTGAGTTTTGTGGAGCTTGTTGGTGATTTCTTTGATAGGCTACTGATGGTGTTGCAGGTTGTTGAGGTTGTTGTTGTAATTGTTGATGATTATACAATTGATTTGATTGAGGTTTAACAACTGCAGGTTGCTGAGACGTTGCAGCATATTCAGGGCAAACAGAAATTTCAGATCTTGGAGCACATTTAACAGTAACAACATTAAAGGCTTGATCCTGAGGACACATGAATTCAAATGATTTCTTTTCAACACAAACAAAGAAGAATTTGGAACATTTGTTTCCATAAATGCCATTTGATAAAGTCTTACATTTATCATCTTCAACAAATGGCTGTGGGATTGATGTTGCCGGTGCCGATGATGTTTGCGGTGCAGGGGCATTTTGTTGAATTTGTTGCAATGGGGGATAATTAATTCCAAAAGGCTGCTTTTTTGTTGATTGCCATTGGATATTATTTTTTATTTGTGGACTATATTTGAATTGATAATTTGAGGCAGCAGGTTGTTGTTCTTGCATTTGCTGAACGGATTGATAATGGACGACGGGTTTTTGAGGGATTAAAACTGGATGTTGTGAACTAAAAAAGATAAATTAGTATTTTTAAAATTTATTTGTTTTTAACTTACTTTGGTGAAATAGGGAGAGGTGTTCCACCACATTCAATAACATGGGCTTTGTAATCACAATGTTCTGTGGAAGTACTGTAATATGTTCCAGGAGGGCAGTAAAGGGTTTTAGATTTTTGTTGATTGCAAATAAAATATTTTGAACTGCAACCATTAACATAAACACCGTCAAGTTTTTGTTGGCAATCAAATTCTGAAGCTGCTGGTTGTTTTTTTTGAACAGGAGAAGATGGATTTCTGTATGATCCTTGAGATAATGGTTGTTGTTGTTGAGTCTGTGCAACAGATTTTTGGCCACCACATGCAGTAATAGTTGTTTTTAAACCGCATTCATTAATTTCTTCATCGTAATAGAGTCCTGGAGGGCAATGCAAGCGAGTACTATCTCCAAGTGTACAAACAAAGAAATATGGGGCACATCCAGCACCATTGAATCCATCTTTACGATTATTATCTCTACAAAATGTTTCGACAATTTTTGGGGGAGAATTTTGAACATTTTGTTGCGCATAATAATTTGTAGCAACACCAGGTTGTTGAACAGTCTGTTGTGGTTGAGTTTGATACTGAACTTGGGATTGCGTTACTGTAGCTTGATGAGCAGGTTGTTGTTGTTGAGTTTGATATGCGGGATATGAAACCCATGCTGGGGGTGCAGATGCTGCTGGTTGTGGAATATCATGCTGAACATTTGATGGCTGAGAACGGGAATCATAACTGTTTTGAAGATTAAGAGATACAGCTTGATGAATAGTTTCTTGCTGGTGATGATGTTCTGTTTGCGAGGATGGAGGATTATGAGGTAGCTGAATTTGAGATTGAGAGGCTACTTGAGAATGCTGACTATATGATGGTTGATTTTGCTGTACAGCTGGGGTATGTTGAGCTTGTTGTGGTTCATATGCTCGATTTGTTTGTTGTTGAACAGCAGGAGGTTGTGCTTGAACATTTTGCTGTGCATAGGATGAATGTAATTGTGGTTGTTGAGCTGGTGGTTGGGTTGGTCGAGTTCCACCGCAAGCAGGAACATTTACTTTATAATCGCATTTTTCAGCTTCAGCATCGTAAAAAAGATTGGCAGGACAATGGAATCGAAGTGTTGTTTGTGGGAAACAAGCAAAATAATGATTACTGCAGCCTGGACTGTGATATCCATGTAGTAAACCTTTTTCTTGACAAAAAGTGTCATTTAACTGTGAGACAGGCGGTTTCTGTTGTGCAAGATTGCTTTGCTCGGGTTGTTGTTGAATTTGTTGTTGGTCATAAGAGCTTAAAGAAGGTTGTGATTGTGGAGAGATGGCTTCTTGATTTGGTCGTTGAACAACTGGATTGTATGATTGTTGTGTTTGATCAACTGCACGTTGCTGAGCTTGCTTAAGGGTATATGTTTGAGTTGATGGAGCAGGAGCTGCAGGTTGTTGAGCTTGAATATCATTCGTTGGAACATGTTGTTGATTATTTTGAAGATGCGGATTACTTCTGAAAAAATGGCATTAAACACTTGTCATTTTTTTCAAAACTAACTTAAAACATTCATCCATGTATTCACAAATATCTGAATCAAAGACAAAGTTTTCAGGACATTCTTGAAGATAAGCTGTTTTGCTAACACAACGGACGTAATCGTTTCGACATTTTCCAATTGTGTAAAAGCCATCATCTTTATCAGCACAGTTAAAATCAATTTTAAGAGCAGGTTTTACTTGGAAATTTTGGGTTTTAGGTTGTTGTTGGACCATGTTTTGAGAGGAATTAGACTGTGATGGCTGCTGAACAGGAATTACTGTATAGTTTTGAGTATTCACTGTAAGAGGACCATTTGGATAAGGGAAAACGTGACCATTGCATTCTGGGACTTTATTTAGAAAATCACAATGACGTTTTTGAGCACTAAAGTAAAGACGATAAGGGCAATTGTATCGATATGTTACATTGCCAGAACATTTGTAGAAAAACGGTGCACAAGCATTTGATGGTGAAGGATAATAACCATCCTGTTTTCCAGCACAATCAAATTCATGACGATATGCAGAAAGTGAATGTGGAAGTGCCTGCTGTTGTGGAGTTGATTGTTGTTTTTGATGTTGATCTTGTTTAGGTGGTTGTGACATTTGATGTGACTGTGTTTGCTGAGGTTGTTGTGGGGGAGAAGGTTGAAGTTGGGGTTGATGTTGATCAGATTTTTGTGAGGATTGTTGCTTTGGTTGTGAATCAGTACGTGGAGGTCCAACAGGTTGATGTTCAATAGGTGTTATTTGAGGAAACTGATATGTCAAAGTTTCATTTTGTTGAGAATCATTTTTAGGTGAAATTTTAAATTGTCGACCATAAGATGATTGTTGATGGACAAAACTGGGACTGGGTACATCTTGTGGTCCATATCCCGGAGCTGCAGCTGCTTTTTCACCACTAAAAATATTTTAGCATAAAAAATAAAAAAAATAAAACATACTCAGGTGGAGATCGAGAGCTTAAACGTTCTTTATCTTGACATCCAACAACATTTGCAGGCCAATCACAATGCTTTTTGGTATCATCATAAACTGTACCCGTAGGGCAACCTTCATAAAATACATGTCCACTTTTGCAATGAGCAAAACGTTGAAGGCATGGTGTAAGCTCATATGAATTGTCAATTTTACCTTTACAATTAAAAGCTTCTGTTGCTTTAGAAGGTCCATGAAGATTGGTCATATTTTGGGTGTTGCATAATTCAATATTTTCTTGTCGTTCACATGCATTTGAAACAGGATCAAAGAATAGTTCACTATGGCAATGTTGAGCATAAAGAATACCATTTGAACACATCCAAAATACTTTACTACATCCATAAACAAAATTTCCATTACCAACTTCAGTACAATTGAGTTTTGGCTTCATTTGTTGGCCTATAAATTTTACCTGATTAATAATTGCAATAATGATAAAATTAAAAAAACCTGTGGAACCGCTTCGAATGACGTTTGCAACGGCACCCACGGCCAAAAGGCAAATGAGCCACTTTATCATTAGGCTAAAACAGATAGGTTGATTACGGTATTTTTAAACTAAAAATCGAGAGAGAGAAAACCGAGAACGAAACAATGCTCAAAAAATGATAAAATATTAGAAAAAAGCATTATAAAAACACAAAATTCTTCCACATCCGGCAAATGTCACGCCTTTATCTTTCGTTTAAAGCAAAAAATCTTTTTGTGTTCCGGAATATGAGAGTTATCTTTTGGCTGCTTCGTTTTTGTTATGATACTTTTGTTTCTATTTTTTTCTTTCAGCAAAATGTTTTTGATTTTTTGAAATCGCAAAAGTTATGCGAAATATTCTTTTTTTCTGATTTCAACAAATTTTTCTTCTTTTGTTGTAACATGATTTTGATGACTTTTTTAAAAACAGTTCGCTTCTATAGAAATAAGAAAATGAATCACTTTTGGTTTAATGATTTCATACCGTAATCATTAGAGCTTTAGTTCATTATTCATTTGAAAGATAAATGTTATAGTTGTTTTAATTCTTTAAAACTTTAGAATTCTTGATTATTTATTTTAAAAAACAATTTATGAACGTATAATAATAAATGAACAAATAAAACTATACAAGACTTCGATCACGGAATGGTGAGATCAACCCATAATTTGAGCATGCCGAAATAGCAGCACGTTGAAATTCAGAGCCTCCAGGACGCAACCAAAATAATGCTCCATCTTTGGCTAAACTTGCAGAATTGATTGCAATTCCATCTGTGCATTTTGTAAATTGAATCTTTACAAGCTTTTTGAGATTCCAAGGTGAAAAGATAAATATTTCTCCACGATGAGTTAAAACTGCAAGAAATTGTTCAGTTGCACCACGATCTACAAAAACAAAGAATTAATTATATGTGAATGATAAAGATTTAAAGATATTTTTCATACTTTTAGCACTTCGAAGGCAAACAGTTTGAACTTTTGTAATTCTTGAGCCTTCAACTGCAGTCATTTTGTATTTGAATTTTGTCAATTTTAATGTTGGAATTGCAAATGACCTTATCTGTTCTTCAGAGATAATCAATAAAACATCGTTCTGAAAAAAATTACAGTAAATTCGCAAAATAAAATAAATAAAAACAAACCGCAATTTCGATATGCACGATTGGAGCCTCATGAGCCATTTGAATTTGCCTTACAACCAAACAATTCTCTTCAATAATCTCAGATTTTTCTATTCGATAAATGAAAACCCTTCCTCCAGAAGTTCCAACAAATAAAAGTGTTGCTTCTTTTTCAAATCCAAAATTATGCTTTAGAAATCTTAACAATCGAACAGATGATGGTGGAGTGTCCCCTTCTAAATAAAAAAAGAATTTAACTTTTTTTCCACCTTCAAGGCAAATACTTACTTGTAACATTATAAGTTGCATTTCGAGGCCGTGCAACAATTTCCCGTTCAGTTGGCCTAAAGTTTTCAATCATACTCGATGAAGCTTCACCAACTTCTGGAATGCCAGGTTCAATTGCCATTGGTCGCTTTTTTCTTCGAAATGATTGTCGAATTGTCTTCTTTACACTTTTAAAGCGTGAAAGTTGACCATCATTATTTACAATTTCAATAATATCTAAAATTTCAATATATGATGGAGACATAATCAGTTTATTTACCTTCAGCAGGAAGCAAAGAGTTTTTATAAATAATTTGCTTCTCCTTCATATCACATACAACATAACCAAATTCAATTCCGATGGCTACGGTATCATTTTCGGAATTCCATGCAAGAGCATGAATCGGAACAGCTGGTTTAAGTTGTACCATACATTGATAGCTTGGTCGAATTCCAACAGGATATGACAATGGCATTTTTCTTGGCGGAAGTGGTGCTTCTCCACTTCTTGGCCCTTTTGGAATGCCTGGATTTTGAACTGCTTCAATCATATCAACTTTAATTACAGAAAGAGGATCAAGCTTTGCTGTTGCACTATTAAGCTCATAAACAATGACATGACCTCCACGTCCACCAATTACAATATTTCCAGTTTTTTCATCAAATGCAAGTTTTTGAATTGCAAAACGTGGATCATCACAAAATGTTTCAAATAGTCCAGCTTTTCTTAGCGGGGGTAATTCATTATCTTCATCGACTTCTTGGGGAGTTCCAGATGAATTTGGATCATACCAACCTTCAAAATCTTTTGCACTTCGATAAATAAGCAATGGCTTTAAATTGACAGAATTTGCTTTCCAAAATATTACACAACCGTCTTCGTGACCAGTAATTAAAATGGTACATTCCCTGCTCTCTAAATCAGCAGCTTTTGGCCTTTCACCATATCCGCACATAAGAGGCCATTGTCTTAAAGAAAAAGTTTGATTTTGTGTAAGCTGTTGAATTCCTGCATCACATAATGCTAAATAAACATTTTCACGAACATTTGAAATTAAATTTGAGCATGAAATTGGGGAACAATGAAGTGGATAAAGATATGGTAAAGGAAATGGCTTCCATTCCGGATCAAGCAGATCAATAACAACTAATTCTTGCTCACAAAGCACAAATAATGCTGATCCATCAATCATATATTCAAAATCAACAATAGGACTATCAAAATCGAATACAACATGAGATGAAACATTTTTTACAGTAATCGTATATTTATCTCCACATGTTGATTGTGGCATTCCACCAATAAAAATTAAGGTTTCCTCTTCATTTCTGAAAATTATTCTTAAACTAGAATATGCTATTTTAAGATATGCAACTAACTGATTATTATTTATCATTAATGATGCCTTTTTAATGGGGGTTGTTGGTTCATTACCATATAAAAATACATCGTTAAGCAATGGATTCAGGATTAATTGATCAGTATATGAATATTTATATATTGAATAACTGCCATTATCAAATGCAATAACAATCATGGAAGCATCTGATGAATCAAATTCAGCAGTCTAAAAGTTTTAGATTTTAGATGAGTTTTTAAATAGTAAATGCCAAAACCATACAGTAATAGGATATTTGGATTTAATTCGATATGCAACTGTCATTCGAGATATATCATAAATAATTAAATAAATATTATTTACAACAACTAATAAAAGATCATTTAAGCCATTATAATTCAAATAACTAATCATTCGTTGACTTGTCTCCAAATCAATTCCACTAAACAATAATTTTAAAAATATTTATATTGGCTATAATTTTAGAGTATATCAACTTACTCTTCACCCATTAAATCATCATATACAACAAAATCAGATGCATGAAGAGTGGATATATTTAAATTATACAAATTACCACTAATTGTACCAAGAAGAAAAAAGGATTTTCCTGATGCACGATACACAACACAAGATGAATTAATCTTTTTCAAAAATGGTGGAGGGGAAACTGTTTGAATATCCAATTTATCATTCTCAATTTGAACTCGATGAATACTTTGAGTTGCAGAGGATGGCTCTTCTGATACCAACATTAAACTGCCAGTTTCAGGAACAAATTGAATGGTTTTAATGCTTGAACATAACTTTAAATGACCACTCCATTCAACATTTTCACTTCCAACACTAAATTATTATTTATTGCTCGGGGGATAAAATATAATGGAAGAAGATAAAGCTTACATTTTTATCCTTCCATCTTTTGTTCCAATTGCTAATAACCCGAGTTCAGAGTCGACGCTCAAACAATTTGATTTTTGAGGGAAACCATGACACATTAGCTGTAGAAGATCAATGATTATTATAAAAAAGAGGGAAAAAAGAGAGAAAAAAAGAAAGCAAAACCTTGCTAAAATGAACATATTCCTGCACACCAAAATATTTTTGTTGTCTATCTGCTGCTCGATAAGGATCCGGGTTTTGACTGCCGAAATGCTGGCGCAGAAACCGCAGCATCCTTTTTTGCTGTTTTTGTTCAAATGTATAATTGTATTTTTTAAATATTAAAATTCGCTCTTTACCTGAAAATAAAAAAATGATTGAAAAGGGAATAAAATAGACAACAAAAATGTTATTACAAACTTTTTTATTATTTTTTTTTAGAAAAAAAGAAGAAGAAATTATTCGACATATAAGCTTACGCGGAAGAACGAGAAAAAAAGAGAGCGAGAAAAAAGAAGGGGACAATGCACTCACTCACGCAAACCTCAAAAAACTGGGTGAGTCGTTTGTGTGCCCCTTTGCGCATATAAATCGCGGCCGGAAATTATCCTCGTCGTGAGAACTCAAATAAAAAATACTTCATTATTACCAAACATGGAGTGTGCATTTAAAAATTTTAAAGTTTTTTGATAGACTCTTTTTGGATCATTCAATTTTGGAATAATTATAAACGAAATATTTTCAGTTGTTTTGCAAAAAAAATGCAAATTATATTAACCAAGTCCCAAATGAAGAACAAATGTTGTTTGCAATCAAAAAAGAACCTAAAGAAGCATAGTTTTTTCCGTTGCTCAAAAATATCAGTGCGTGTGCATGTCGATGTTATGAGTCATCCCACCTCCGTTCTTTTCTCTCTACAAAACTGCAAAGACAAAAAAAATCCAGCACTGAAACAAGCGTTCAAAAAATTTTCGATATTCGATTTTTTTGTTTTGTCGAACGATAAATATATAATGATGTTATTATCCTTAACTAGTTTTTCAAAAAACTCAATCAGACAATAAACAAGACTTTGTTAAACAATTTACACAGTTGTAGCAGTAAACGCCTGGTTATTTTTTGAATTGGATGAGCTATATTTTTCAAAATGTATTTAACAATAACTTTTTTACCGTACGCGTAAAAGTTTACGAAGCATTATGACATTTATGATATATTTTTGTACCAAATTTAGGATAAAATCATATAAAATAGACTCAAAAAAAACTAAGGAATAATAAAAAAATACAAAACTTCCAATTTTATGAACTCTCAACGAACACGAAAAGAATGTAAACAGCTCAAGAACATTAATCCTTACAGAAAGAAATTACAACTAATTTCAAAGCCTTTTTCGACACAAAAATTCATTGTTCTATTTTTATTAGCAATATTTTTCCCCTTTTATCTTCTCATGGCTTGCTATTTTTATTGTTTACTATTATTATGTTTGTTGGAAGGGGTACCTAAAAAAAGAGAATCATAAAACACGCAGTAAAGGTCTTTTTTCCTTTCATCAACGGAACTCATAATACTCAAAATGTAACAAACATTTTTGCAAACAAAAATAATATAAAGAAAGGCGTGTTCCATGAAAAAAAGAGAGAAAAAAATAGTTTGGAGGAAGAGCGTTGTCATGGACACTCTTTTAAAGGATTAATAATTAACTATTCTCTTTTCAAATGAGAATAATCAAAAAATTTAAAGGTGATTTTTTAAAAATTAAAAAAAGGAATTTGAACACTGAAATTCGTTTCAATAAAAGCCTAGACAAAATACGAAATTATTAAGTTTTAAGCTTCCGGAGATTAACAAAAAATGTAAAAACGTTAAACTATAATTGGGATAATAATGAATGTGACGTTGATTAGGATTATACTTAACAAGACTACAACAATTTCAATTTCAAATTACAAATTATTTTACTTATTAAATATACTGTAAAAGAGACTTTCATTTAAAAAACTGTACCGGCCATTTTATTCCTTTCATTTTTAAGTTTGAAAGAAACACATACGACGAAGAAATTGTAAGATCATAAAAAATGTGTTTATGATAAACAAATAAGGGACATTTGCAAAAAAAATCGGCAAATGCTTTCCATCAAAAAAATGATGCTTTGATTTTAAGATGCAAGCCAATTTTTTTTGCCCAAAAGTCTCAAAATAAAGATACTGATTTGAATAAAAAGAAAAACAGAGAAAAGAAATATCCTGCAATAAAAAACCTACCAACTCAAATTCCATTGATCAAGGAATGTGCAAAAAAAACTATTTTTAACAAACATATGGTATACTTTTCGCGCATTTGGGATTTTGTTTTGGAAAATGTAAGAATAAAAATCGTAAATTTAAAAGCCTTTTCCGTTCTTTTGACAGTCAAATTGAAACAGATGTGTGATCTCTTTGTTCTTTTTTCTCTTTTAAAGGTTAAAGCTTGTAAATCATTGGTAATGCATCATCACTTTTTTTCACTTTTATTTGTATAAAGCATTTTATTCGAGTTTAGCCAAACGAAGAAAGCATTATCAAAATGGTGTTTTGAATAATATGATAAATTGTATCATTTGATTTTGCGCAAAACTGTTTTTAATCAATTGATTTGTCGCTTCATTAGTCAGTCTGTCGCCATTCATCGGCCTAAAATGAAGAAGTAAATCTGTCAATATATGTCAATATCATTTTTTGTTGAAAAAAGTCTCGTATCAAAATTTATTTTTCAGGATAAGATAAAAATAGTATTTTGAATTATTATTTCCCATCAGCAGAAGTCGGTAAATGAGAAAGTTCATAGTTCTTTCAAATTTTAATATTTTTTAAAAGTTTGTATTTAATTATTCACGTAGTCCTTTATTTATATTAATTTTTGTAGTTCCTTTAGTTCACTGTATTTTAAAATTGAATTCTATTTGAAAAAAAAACGAATAAAATTTCATTAAGGGAAACCCTTAAAAAAGAGGAAAAACGTGAAAATGTTCAAAATTTTAAATCTCAACTAATGGTCAAAGTTTGCCCTTTTTATTCCTATCTTTTTGATAGCAATTTTCATGTACAGAAAAAAGAAGCGATAATCAAGACATTGATTTATATCATGATTACATGAATCTAATAACACATTTTATACATTCATTCTTTTTTTATTCATTTAAGTTCATAACCACAATTAATTCTATTAAACATTTTTTTTTCCTTAATTGATACAAGATCTGTTAACAAATGTGTTAATTTATCTCACACAAATATATTAGAAAGAAGAACAGGTTTATTTGGTCTTGTCATTCGTTCGATGTTCTCATCATCTCGATTTGTTGTCAACAAAAACCCCAACGATCATTTTCAAATCAACACTTTTTTTTCAGCCAAACTGAACAAAAAAGAGAGAGAATTGCCCCAGTCTAACATTTTTGCAAAACTTAAATTAATAGCTTTTTAATTTTAAAACGAAAAAAGCTCTTTTTTTCCTATCTTGTAAACTTTGGTTTTTGATGAAGTTTATTTTTGACTTTAGCATCCCCCAAAATGTGGTGGCTTTTTTTATTTGATTTCTTTATTGTTATTTTTGGAGGGAAAAGATTGAGCTGCTTCAAAAAAGAGGGAAAAAACTGTAAAGTATTAATTCTTATTTTTTTTCCTGCTATTTAAGACGCTACACAACATATTTTTTTCTTGCTTTCTGTATATATATATTAAGGCATAAATCAGAGAATTAATCGTCTTAACACTTGTCATCATCAAGTCATGAAGCCTTCTCATGAGTTGTACAACCTCTTGTTTCTCTCCCTATTTAACAGTTTCTTATCATCTTAAAATTCTTTTTTCTGCATTTTAGCAGTTAGTCTTCGTGTTTTAACCAAAAAGAAAAAAAGGTAATTTGTTGATGACTTTTTTTTGCCTCAATCATTTTTGTCGGTAAATGTCTTTGAACAGCTAGCTCTTTTTTTTCTCCCCCCACTAAAACATAATTAAGAAAACCAATAAATTTCTTTTTATGGCAGATCCTCATCAAAAACACACCTCCTCCTCCTCTTTCATTCTTTCATGGTCCCACGTTTTTAAAAATAATTATATATTTCTCAAAAATTTATTATAACAGTTTTGCAATGCTTTCTTTCATTTTCATTGTTTTTGAGTACCATATGTTTGCTAATAAATAAATGCTTTTAAAGCTTTTGTTTGCCCTTGTTTTTACCTCTTAATTTTTTTTTCTCTTCCCCCTTTTTTCTTTGCGGTCAATGCCCGATCGAATTCATACCAGCTGAGAAAAAAAATAAAGAAGAAGAAGAAAAGAAGAAGAAGAAGGAATTAAGGCGATTGATATTTGGTGGTGATTCGAAAACACACAAACTATTCCTTTATTATTTTTTCTTTTGTTTTCTTCCAGACTTGCCAAAGAAAAATATAAAAAAAGAAGGAAAGCAAGCAAAAGCAATGACAGTTGTAAGCAATTTAGCGTTTAAAAGATTTCCACTCTTTTTTAAACAATTCTTAACTTTAATCAGCTGTTGTACTCTTAAACTTGAAATGATAAAAAATTGAAACATTTTTGCTGTCACTTTGGGCGTGAAAAAAACGTTAAATAATACTTTTGTTTTTAAATGTTACTATTATGTAAAAAATTTTAGAACGTATCTAAAAATATGAAGAAAGTGGATGACCGAGAAAGGGTGCACAGTAATTCTGAGGTAGTTGAAGAAATTTTGCATAACAAAGAAATTGAAGTTGAAACCAGGCTTGAAGAGGTTGGAGTGATTCAGCCTCCCGATGGCGGATATGGTTGGGTTGTTGTTCTCGCATCATTCTTTGCCAATGCAGTTGTTGATGGAGTTATTTTTTCAATTGGTGAAACAATTTTACCTATTTGGGAAAAAGAATTTAAAGCCAACACTGCTACAGTATCCATTGCAACTTCTCTTCTTGCTGGATCATATCTTTTATCTGGTAATAAATTATTGGAATTGCTGGAAAAAGTCAAGGCATTCAATATTTTTTAGGTCCACTCGCCAGTGCATTAGCAAATCATTTTGGATGTCATTTAGTTGCAATTGCTGGAGCCCTAATTGCTGCGTTAGGCTTTTTTGTAAGCGCTTTGATGCCTGCCCTTCCCGTTATTTATTTTACATTTGGAATTGTTGGAGGCGTTGGATTTGGTTTAATCTTTCTTCCAGCTGTTGTCATTGTTGGTCAATACTTTAGTAATAAGCGTGCCCTTGCTACCGGTATTGCGGTATGTGGATCTGGAATTGGCACTTCTATTTTCAGTTATGTAAGTTTTTTAATTCTTTTCATTTTCTCCGAATCTTGAAAAATTCTAGTAACTTCAGCTTAATCCGCTTATTCTGGAATTATGTGGTGGAAATTGGAGATTTTTCATGTTTACAATTGCTGGAATTACATGTTCGTGTTGTATTTTTGGATACTTCTTTAAACCCCTTCAACCCACAGCTTCACAAGTTAAAAAGGCTGCCGAAATTGCTAAGGAGTACATGGATCAAAAAGCGGAGATTCTTGAACACGAACCACATGTTGAAGTAATCGAGTCCGATAATCAATATATTTCTCCTGGAACAGTTATTGAAAGACTTCCCCGTCAGTCATTGGGATCAAGAACTTTGAATCCTGAAGCTCCATTTTTATCAACTTTATCACTCAATACTGGTGCTGATAGAGAAAGAGCTGTTTGGGGATCAGAAGTTGAATCCCTTCAAGTCACTCGAAAAAGTTTAACAGCTTTGAATCGGCCCCTTTCAAAACCTGATGCATTTTATCCCGGGTCAACACAAAAATTGAATGAAAGAAATGTTGAAACTGCCACACGTGCGCTTTTTCTTTATTTTAAGCGTAGTAAAAATAACTGTTTTTAGATAGACCCAATCGTTCTGTTTCTGCTTTAAGTGCCGGAGCTGCTCATCAATCTCAACTTATGCTCAGCACTGCCGCTTTACCAACAACAGAAAGTTATGCAACAGGAAACTGGAGTGAAGGAATATTTTCGGCTTTACGGTTATTATTTGATTTTGATCTTCTCTATTCTCCTACCTTTCATGTTTTGGCAATTAGTGGTTTTTTGACTTTAACATGTTTCTTTGTTCCATTTATGTTTTTGGGGCAATCAGCTATTGAAAAGGGTGTTGAACCAGGTTTAACAAAATATTTAGTTTTTACACTTGGAGCTGTAAATGTTGTTGCTCGAATTATTTGCGGGTATGTTTTCTTCAACAAATAAGGATATGGCTTATAAAAAATGACGTTTAGGTATATCTCTGATCATCCAAAAGTTGATCCATTATGGGTTACAAATATTAGTTTAATTATTGCTGGTCTTGTTACAATTGGGGTACCATATGTTGATCAATTTTGGCATTATATTTTTTATTGTGTATTTTTTGCTGTTGGAGTTGCCTGCTTTGCTGCGCTACGATCAATTATTGTTGTTGAAATATTTGGTCTTGAACGTTTAACAAGTGCATACGGTATTTTATTGCTTTATATGGGTGTCGCTGCTTTTGTTGGTCCACCTTTTGCTGCTTATCTCAAAACTGTTACAAACAATTATACACTTTCTTTCATTGTTATGGGTTCACTTATGACTCTTAGTGGATTAATTGCGATACCGCTTCGACGAATCAATGCATGGGAACAAAAACGTAATATAGAAAAAGCAAATCCCGTTGAAATGAAACCTCTTACAAACGGAAATAATCATTAAAAGAACGGTTTTTTCAAAAAATCAAATCGGTTTTACATCATCTTTTTTATCTTTCATCAAATGTTTGTGATATTTTTGCTAATAATTTTATAGTTAATTTGTTTAAATAGTTTTAAAAAAAGGTATATTAAAATAAATAATTTATCTTAAAAACAAAAAAGCGGTCAAGTAGGAAGTCAAGGAAGTTTAAAATAAAAGAAAGGTGAAAACTGCTGCTGCTGCTTTCGATACATGAAAAGATAACAATCTTATTTTCCCCCTCTCTCTCTCTTTCTCGGGGTCATTAATCCATAGAAACAATAAAAAAATATATCTTCAAAATTATAAAAAAAACATGGAATCTTTTTTAAGCTGTGAAAATGGAGCATCAGTAACACCGTGAAATATAAAAACGGAATCACACTCAATTTTATTTTCAGAAAGAAATATTTTATTACGCAATTTTACTTTTTTTCTTTAATCTGTTTTTCACTCCATTTTTTTCTCAATTTACAAAAAAAATACTTAGCAACTTTTTTTTTTAAAAATTTCATTTTTTTAATGTATTCGCTATTGTCTTTTGTACATACCCGGGTGGTTGGTAGCTTTTTAAAAACGATGAACAATTTACTGTTTTTATTAAGGGGGGAAAAACAACAGCAGCTTTAAAAATGAAGAAGAAGACAACGACTATCCGTGCAAATAATAAAACCTTAGGCGGCTTCATCATCACGTCTTCTTTCTTCTTCTTTTTTTTCTTCATCAACTTTCGTATATGGTTTTATAAAAAAAGGAGTTAGTAACGACGAATTTTTAAGAACTACTTACCACAAAAAGTTCGCACAAAAGTGAAGTTGAAAATCGATTGTAGAAGGTAAGCTAACGGAAACACCAAAAAAGCTTATACCTACCTCGACGACGTCGTAAGAAAGATTTCTCTCCCTCTATTTTTTTGGTCAGTCAATGGTCATCGCGCTTAAACTCGTCGAAAGATGTTGACGTTTTTTGATCCATTTTTTTAGTTTTGACGTTTTTTTTGAGTGTACGAGTATTTTTTTACTCATCGAAATTACGTTTTTTTTGCATACATGGGTTTGCTTCTTTGAATTTCATTGTTGTAAATATGAAACTTATTATTTTTATGTTTTTGTAAAAAGTTTTATCCATTTTTTGAATTTCAACAAATTTTTTCTTTTTCTTTTTTGCATCTTTTCTTTTTAAACAGTTTCGATTTTTTTCACCGTTTTTTTTATCTCTAACCTTGTTATCCAGAGATAAAAACCGTAGTTTTGAAATTACCCATTGAACCATTTTTGTTATCCACTTGAAATTTTGCAAACCCACTTTGATTTACCTTTTTTTTGTTTTTAAGTGTTTCAGCTTATGTCCATTTGCATTTAAATTTTTGTATTGTTATTTTTAATTTAATGTAAAAATTTTTAAACTGTATTTTACAGTATTTCCTTTTAATGTTAGCATGCAAATGATTAGCTATGCAAATATTAATTTTGTTAGCATTTATTTAAATTTATTTCTTCTCCATCATTTTCTTCTTCTAATTTTAGTACTTCTCATTAAGAGCAAATTTGAACATGTTGCTCGAACACACACTTTTCTTGCTATTTGTTGTAACGATGCGCTCCTTTTTTTCTTTTTACCCCCTTAACGGCCAATATTCGGGTCATTCAATGTTCACCCAGAAGCAGGTAAAAAAATTCCTTCATTTTCTTTCTTCTTTTGATGCCAGCAAAAAATAACGGATTCCTTCAGGCCAGTAAAAAGGATGACCCGCCTCAACCATACTTACTGATTTCTATCGGCGATTACGCTGACCGATTGCCCCTTTCTCTCTCTCGTTCTTCTCTTTTCTCTTGCCTGCCGTTCATTGTCAGCCTCCCTTTTTTGGGCATCGGCTAAAAAAACGCGTATCCTCGATTCTCAAAGTATCATTTGTCCTCATTAAAATAAATTTACTTACTATTCAATTTTTAATTAAATTTATTATTTTTAATTCTCTTAGCTTTTGATTAAACTATAATTGTTAAAACTTAAAAACTTGTGCAAGTTTTTTCATATTTTTATTTATATTTTAGTAAACGTGCACTCCATTAGAGCACAGTTCCAAATGGGTTTTCAGGCCGCAATGGCCTCCGCGATTTTTGCGGTGGTCTTGCTGGCCAATTTTGGCTTAGCACAGGTATTTTTTTTATACTTTTTTAAATTAACATTTAATCATTCTTTTTTATACATTTAAGAACTCACAAAGAAATTATCAATTTAATTCAACATTTTCAAAACCAGCTTTAACAGATATTTCATTAAAATGCCCAGAAGGCTGGGAATTAGAGGGCTCAAAATGCTTTAAAGTTTATCATTTGGAAAAATCATGGCCACAAGCTTTATTTTTTTGTGGAAGGTATGGAAGTTTACCAGCAAGAATCGAATCACAAAAAGAAAATTTATTTGTCACAAAATTATTGAACAGACCGTTACGATCTGCAAGTGGAACATTAAAAACAGAATACTGGATTGGTAAATTCCTGTAATTTGAGTTTATTTGTTTACTGATAATCCATTGTTAAAGGTCTTGTCGTTGATCCAAATCTCAGTGATGATGCAATGTTTATGTGGTCAGATGGTAGCATGGTATCACGATATACAGGATTTTGGGCAAAAGGACAACCAGATTATCGAACTGGGGGTTGTGTAAAAGCTTCAACAGTTAATTCAAATGGTTCACCTCTTTCAAGTATTGTTTGGCATCTTGAAATGTGTAATATGCTATTTCCATTTGTTTGTGAACTTCCTGCATGTGTTAAAGGTATACTTTAATTTTTAAACAAAAATATTATCATGTGATTTTGATTATTTACTTTTACTATTTTATTATTCAGTTTTATTGATATCTTTTTTGTGGCCTTTTTTATGACCTAATTTCCTTTTTCTTTCCTTTCTTTTCGCTTGAATATTGATACTCTTGGCGCAAGGCTATTACTGTTCATTCTTCGCCCTCTTGTTTTATTTTTAAATACCAGAAGAAAGAGATAACCTTGAACTAGACCGACGCCATCGTTATATATTTTGTTAATCAGCAAAAAAGAAAAAAAGGAAAGTAAAAATGAAAGAGTTGATTCATCAGTACATTATATTACTCACTGGTTCGAGTCACGCCCGTGGTCACATTTAAAAATGATTACCCGCGTCCGTCCCCGGTCCTACCGGGTTACCAAGGGAATATATTATGTCAAACCAAAGACATTAAAAATGGCTGCTGGAGGGACCCCAGCTTAAACATATCCAACTGTATTACGGTATTACCACACGGAAAGTGAGTGGCATCGCTTAGACGTGATAAAAAAAAAAAAAAAAAAAAAAAAGAGAGTATTGAGAATGTGTTAGGCTGTCACAAGTCAATACAAAACTAATTGGCTGGAAAATGAATAAAGCCGCTAAAAAGCAAAGCAATTAGGTCAAGGCATTTTCAAAAAATCATTCAAAAAAATTAAAATATTGATTTACAAAAAATTATGTAAACAAATTTGCATATGCACCCTTAAAGTTGGCAAATATCTAAATTATTGATTTCAGGATCATTCTTCTGTCACAATGGTGGATGTGTACCTGAATCATCTCACTGCAATGGCATTGATGATTGTGGCGACCTTAGTGATGAGTTAAATTGTCCTGCTTCACATTCAGATTTGGCGTGCCTAAAATATGAAAAAGGAGAATCTGGTAAAATTCAATCACCAAATTATCCTTCAAGTTATCGGGCAAATTCAAATTGCCGTTGGGTCATTGAAGGTCCAGTTAATTCACGCATTCAAGTAATTACATTTTTTTAACATCTCCAAATAACATTGCATGAAATGTCCTATTTTTTTAGCTTACATTCGATTCTTTTGAAACGGAAGAAAACCAAGATATTGTAACAATTGTTGATGGTGGTCCATCTGAGAATGCATCATTAGCTGTTGACACCATTTCTGGTACACCAAAATTAGATCGGCTTACATACACATCAAGCACAAATATGATGGTTATTCGATTCCGTTCAGATGCACTTATTCAAGCAAGAGGTTTTCAAGCATCTTGGCGTGCAGGTAATTTCTTATCCAGACAACTTTTTTCGATTTTTTGTTTTAACTCTTTCGAAGTTATTTTTTGTCACATTTTCAAAACCGATCATTGATCAAAAGAAAAGAAATTGTGCAACAAGTCCAATCATTGTTTTTTTTTCAGTTTCTTTTTCGTGCGGTGGACGACTTAAAGCTCAATTATATGCACAATCATTTTCAAGTCCCGAATATCCCCACGAATATCCAAATGGATTGGAATGTGTTTGGAGAATTGATGCACCTCAAGGACAATTGATTTCATTAAACGTAAGATTGAATACGGAGAAAATTTGTATAACAAAAATATAAAATATAAATTTAGATTGATAATTATGACTTGGAAGATGAAAATGATTTTGTTGTTATTTATGATGGAGCAAAATCATCTTCACCAATTTTAATGAAATTAACCGGACGACAACTTAATGACACGGCAAATCTTTCACAACTTTTAATTTCAAGTCAAAGTCATTTATACGTTTATTTCTTTACAAATCATGCAATATCAGGAAAAGGCTTTTCAATTAGCTATAAACGGGGTTGTGACAATGTTATTCGGCAATCACATGGCCAACTTCTTTCTCCTGGTCATACTCGTATCCCATATCCTTCTTCACAAACATGCAAATATACAATTGAACTCCCAGAAAATCGAGAAGATCAGCCCATCAGTGTTGCAATTAATCATTTTGATGTTGCATCTGATGATAATCTTCAAGTTTTTGAAGGTGGTGAATACGGTAGAGCTTTACATGAAAATGATGGGTTTAATGAAAATAATCGTCCACCAAAAATGATTTTTTCGAAACAAAGCAAACTTCAACTTGTTTTTCAATCAAATTCTGTTCGAAATTCCCTTGGATGGAATGTCACATTCTCAACAAATTGCCCACCTTTAGATATTCCAAGCTCTGTTGTCGTTTCAACGCATAATACTGCCTTTAATACAAAAGTTTTTGTTTCATGTTCGGATAAAGGCTACGAATTTATTAATGGACGAGGTCGAATGTTTGAAGTTCAATGCTTATTAGGAGGACGATGGACAGAAAACCGAATTCCAACTTGTCAACGTATGCAATCTTTTTCGGAATTTTTATACCGTACTTTTTAATGTCACTTTCAGCTGTTTATTGTTCTCCAGTTCCACAAATTGCAAATGGGTTTGCAATTTCTGCAACAAATGTCTCATTCGGAGCTATTGCAAAATACAGTTGTTATGATGGATTTTCATTTTCAAGTGGAAGAAAAGCTGAAGAGATTACTTGTAATGAAGACGGTAAATGGACTTCTCCTCCACAATGCAAAGCTGCAGCTTGTCCAGCTCTTATTTCATTCACAAATGGTGAAAGAAAGTTATTATACGGAGATGGCACCAGTTTTGGCACCGTTTATTCTTTTGAATGTGCCGCGGGACATCGCCGAAAGGGAGCTGCAACAATTCTTTGCCAAAATAACGGTGAATGGTCAACTCCTCAACCTCGTTGTGAAAGTACGTTACTCTAAAATAATTTAGAAAAAAAAACAAAAATTCAAAATTTAGAACTTGTCTGCACAAATATTTCTGAAATTCAACACGGCAGATTATTGACAAAAGAACCAGGGCATTTAGAATTTGACGGAACCGCAAAAGTTGAATGTGATCCCGGATTTAAAAGTGATGGAGTGGATAGCGTTAAATGCTTGGCTAATCAAACTTTAAGCACTGTTCCACAATGTGTGGATATTGATGAATGCAAGGAACAAACTGCAAGTTGCTCTGTTAAAAGTACAAATTGCAATAATTTACCTGGTGGCTATTTTTGTGAATGTAAACAAGGATTCAAACCCCAACTTGGTAAACTTATTTCTCTTTTTCTAAGAATATTTACAAATCTCTAACATTTAAGCTTGTCAAAATGCTGTTTCATTAGTCACAATGAATGTCGTTTCATCATCAGAAGGTCCATCATTCCCTGCTTCAAAGCATTCTTCTACGGGATGGTGTGCATTGAAAGATGATAGTCGTCGAACATTGACATTTACGTTTGCTGTTCCAAAAGTTATTGAACGACTTCGAATCGAAAAAACTGCAGGAGCTGCTTATCCTACTCGTTTGAGATTTAATTATGCAATGGAAGATGGCGTTAAACTTAAAACTTCAAATCATTTAACAAATATGACCACTCGAAATGTCGGCATTGCTGGAAGTGAACTTCTTGTTTTGGATCCTCCACTTGAAGCTAAAATTTTCCAAATTGTTATTGAAGAATTTAAAGAAGCTCCATGCATTCGTGTTGATTTACTTGGATGCCAAAAAACATCTTGCACAGGTATACGGTAACAGTGGTTTTGAATATTACAATTCGGTTTCATTTAGATATCAATGAATGTGATGACAATAATGGATCTTGTGAACATCATTGTATTAATATGCAAGGAACTTATCGTTGCTCATGTGATGATGGTTATGACCTTTTTATGACTGATGGACAAAATGGAGCCAAAATTAAGGAAGGTGAAACTGGAAATAATATTCATGATGCTGTTCGATTTAATAAAAGTTGTGTCCCACGACAATGTGAACCTTTAACAGCACCAGAAAATGGCCAATTACTTTCAACTGCAAGCATGTTCCATTTCCCAACAATTGTTGAATTCCGATGCAATTTTGGCTTTCAAATGATGGGACCTAGTCATCTTAAATGTCAAGTTGATGGAAATTGGAATGGAACTTCACCGTTTTGCATTCGTATGACAATAATCATTCTTGTAAATATTTTTAAAATCGAACTTTTCAGCCGCTGTTTGTAACGGAGCACAAAACAATACCGCCATTGGATTATTTGTTACTCCTGAAGGCCAAATTCCTTATGGGCATAATGTTAGCGTTGTTTGTAGCCAACAAAATCGGCCAGCTCCCGTTTCTCCTCTTGCTGGCTTCCGTCAATGTATTTACGATCCACAAATGGATGGTCCGGAATATTGGTTATCAGGTCCATCAATCTTTTGTCCGTTGGTTGACTGTGGACCACCTCCAGTTTTGGCTGGCGTATATTATGAAGGCGATGATAATAGCTTCAAAGTAGGAAGTACTTTGGCATTTAGCTGTCGTCCACCTTATTCATTAATTGGCAAATCATCATATGATGACCGAATTATTCGATGTAATGTTGACGGAAGTTGGGATCTTGGAAATCTTCGATGTGAAGGTCCAGTTTGTGTTGATCCTGGATATCCTGATGATGGCACAACTCAACTTGAATCTGTTGAAGAAGGTGCAATTGCTCGATTTACCTGTAATCGGCCTGGATATCAGCCATTCCCTTCATCTTCTATTAATTGTACACTTGGAACTGCTTGTGTATTAAGTGAAGATGTTGGAATTTCATCTGGATTTATTCCTGATGGAGCATTCGCTGATAATTCTGATACAACCAGTTGGGGATATGAACCACATAAAGCCCGTTTGTCGTCTACCGGATGGTGTGGATCCAAAGATGCTTTCATTTTCCTTTCTGTTGATTTACAAAGAATTTATACTTTAACAACACTTAGAATGGCAGGTGTCGCAGGAAGTGGCCATCTTAAAGGTCATGTTACAAAAATGCAACTATTTTACAAAGTTCAATTCAGTCAAAATTATGACACATATCCCCTTGAATTTGAAACTCCATCTGGAAATCATAATAAAATGTATCAATTTGAGCTTAATCCTCCACTTCGTGCTCGATATGTTCTTTTGGGAATTACTGAATATGAAACGAATCCATGTCTCAGATTTGATATGCAAGGCTGTTTGGCTCCTCTTTCTGCTGCACATGAAATTCCAACCCATTTACAAGTTGGATGGAATTCAAGTGTTCCACAATGTATTGATGCTGAAGCTCCTGTTTTCCAAAATTGCCCACAAAATCCTATCTTTATCATGTCAGATGAATTTGGCCAGTTACAATTAGCAAATTATACCGTACCGTATGCAACCGATAATTCTGGATCAATTGCATTTATGCGTATTCAACCTACAAACTTTGTTCCACCTCGTCCAGTTACAACTGATACCGATGTGATATATACTGCATATGATGATGCTGGAAATTCTGCTGAATGTATTGTTAAACTTAGAATTCCAGATACTCAGCCCCCTGTTATGAAATGCCCCGAATCATATGTCATTTCAGCAATGGAAGGAGAAAAAGAGAAAATCCTTTACTTCAATGAAAGTTCTGTAGAATTGGCAGTTCAAGATTCTTCAAATATTACTGAAATTGTTTTCACTCCAACTCAAGCTACCCTTAAACTTGGTGGTTATTCAACTATTGACGTTGCAGCAATTGATCAATTTGGAAATAAGAATAAATGTTCTTTCCAAGTTGCATTAATGCCAGACCCATGCAGTCAATGGTCCCTTACAAATGATGAAAGTACCGTTAAAGAATGCAAAAAAATGGGAACTGAAACTGTTTGCACAATTAAATGTTCTTCTGGATTCAGATTCGTCGATGAGCAAAAAGTTGAAACTAAATTTAAATGCAATGATGGACGTTGGACACCATCAAATAATCCTCCAGCGTGTGTTCCAATTGCTCAAGAACCTGCTCGTTATGAACTAAATGTTGCAATTCGATATAGTGTTGCTACACCAGTTGATGATGGATGCCTAAAATCTTATACGGATATTGCTGCAAATCATTTTGATACTTTGGATACCGTACTTAGTCAAAGATGTTCGAGCAGTGTACAAGTTTATGTACGATTTTTGAATGTTAAATTTACCAATCAAGGAAATGATGTTGTTGGAAATTATACTATTCAAATTTTACCAACTGTTTTAAAAGATGTCTTTTATGAACTTTGTGGTTTAACAATGCGAACAATCTTTGATTTAAGAATTCCTGGTGCAACTACCCCTATTCGAAATTTGCTTATGCTCAGTGGTAACTCTCTTGCAAGTCAAGGAGTTGGCTGCCCTGCCATGAACGCCACAACTACAACGGTTACACAAGGTTTCGGTTGTGCGGATGGAGAAATTTTGAGAGAAGGAGCGGATAAAGAAACACTTCCAGAATGCTGTAAGTTTTAAGATTATTAATTAAATAAAACTATTCTTTTCTTGAATTTTAGTGCCATGTTCAAAGGGTACCGTATATGTTAATAATACATGTGTTGAATGCCCTGTTGGAAGTTTCCAAGACAAAAATGGTCAGCTTGCGTGCAAATCTTGTCCTGCTCAAACATTTACACATTTTGCTGGAGCTCAAAGCGTTGAAGCTTGTTTATCAGTTTGTGGAAATGGAATGTTCAGTGCTTCAGGACTTGTCCCTTGCCAAATTTGTCCCCGACATACTTTTGCTGGACCACCCGTTTTGGGTGGATATAAACAATGTGAGGCATGCCCTGAAGGGACATATACCGCTCGATTGGGTTCAACTGGTCCAAGCCAATGTAAACAACCCTGTCAACCTGGAACATTCTCAACAACTGGCTTAGAACCATGCTCTCCTTGCTCGCTTAATTATTATCAAAGCAGTCTTGGACAACAAAGATGCATTGAATGTCATAATAATACATACACCAAAGATATTGGAAGTGCCAAAGAATCACAATGTGAAGAATTAACATGCACAAAAACTCAATGTCAAAATCGAGGAGCATGCAGTGTAATGAATCATAAAGAAATTTGTGAATGCATTCCCGGATATACTGGACAATTCTGTGAAGAACAGATGCCACTTTGTGATATTCAACCATGCTATAATGGTGGCCTTTGTGAAGCTACTTCAGGAACATTCCGTTGTATTTGTCCTCAAAGTAAAAACAAAATGCAGCTTCTATTTTTGGACGTTTTTTAATTAAAACTAATTTTTAGACTTTACTGGAGCACGATGCCAATTTGGTCCTGATGAATGTATTGGAGTAAATTGTCCCAACGGAGGAGTTTGTCAAGACTTGCCTGGTCTCGGCACTAGCCGATGCCTTTGCCGTACAGGTTTTACTGGTCCAGATTGTTCACAAATTGCAGATCCATGTCAAATGGATGCCCCTTGTAAAAATGGTGCCGATTGTGTCCCTCTTCAACTTGGCCGTTATAAATGTAAATGTTTGCCTGGATGGGAAGGACCTAATTGTGATCGAAATATTGGTACGTTTTGCTTATTTGAAAAAAAACTTTATTAACACAAAATAATTACCAACAATATTTTGACACGCTTTTTGAAAAAAAAATGGGAATGAAATTTGAAAATACAAACTTTAAATTCTGCAAAAAAAAGAAAAAGTGCAAAAGTAAAAGAGAGAAAAACAGAGAGATCGATGCAAATAAGAGAGATAGATAAAAACAGGAAGAGAAAAAAGGGAGCGCAATTAAAAAGGTATTAATGAAAATTGGCAGCCTTCATTTTCTTTAAACACCGCCTTTGGCATAATTGGGATTAAAAGCAGGCTGTGGTGGGGCAGTTGGTTCACTTTGAGCAACAGGATGAAAGTTACGGTAATCCTTTAAGAGATCCTGATAAAATTTCTTTGTTGCACACCATCCAAAAAGTGTATAGCATGTAAAGAAGAATAATAAAACTGCAAAACCATATGACATATATACGAGATCATGATGTAAACCTTTTCGATCTTCAGCAGTAAAATCTTGTTTCATTACAAACTGAAAAATGTGCATAAAATTTATTTTTAATGCTTTAAAAAATCAATCAACTGTGAAAAAATTTATATTGTTTTTATTTATGGTATATTATTTTAGCGCATGTTACTTTTTACATTTAGTTTATGTAAAGCCTCTTCAAAAATTTAAGTGAGCTTCTGAGTTATGTCAAATAGGAATAAAAAAAAATATGCACTTAGCCTCCTCTTTTGGCTGTTCTGCTTGTTTTTGTTGCTTGCTTTTCGTCCATGTGCGTACGTACGATCTCAGAAAAATAAAAGTGAACACACCACACTTTTTCAACGTGACTCAATTTTCTTGTTGTTATTTTTCTTTCTGACCAAAAATGAAAAAAAATAGCAGCAACGAAACAGTTTTTTGTGCAAAAGAGGAGAATAATGATGTGAAAAAAAGAAGGGTGGAAAAAAGAAGAAGAAGAAAGGAAATATTTTTACTAACCTCAACGACATTGATGATAAAATCATTTATTCCTGAAGCGGCTCCACTAAAGTAAAGAAATAGAAGTATTATAAGAATTCCACAAATAATTAAAACGCCTGTAACAAAAACTAGACGAGGCCATACAAAATGTGGACTCTTTTTTCGATGTGCAACAAAAAGAGTTCCTAATGCAGTTCCGGCAGCAACACAAAAGGCTGTGAAAAAGAATACAATAGCAATGTCCTTGAATTGTCTAAAAAATTGACATAATTATTACCATCTTAAAGGTTTCTTCTTTTTCTTCTTTACATTGTAAGAAAAGAAACTTACATTTCATCAAAGTTTTTATAAGCATCATTTACCGCATCAAACCAAAAATATATTCCAAGTAAAAATTCTAATGCCGCAGTTAAAATTGCACATTTATATGCAGGACAGCAAAGACAACAAAATGCCATTATAATATAATTTAGAATTTGTTCGAAAAAAGATTCAGGTTCTTTTCGAAGAATTGGAGATCGTTGAAGGGTTAAATGTTGAGGTGGTGGTGGAGGGCGCGGTGGTGGTTGTGATTGGTGTTGTTGTTGTTGATGCAAGGGTTGGTGTTGCGGGTGTGGAGAAGTAACAATGATAACCGTTGGATGGCGAGCGTCTTCTGCCAAATATGCTCTTGGCACTGAACGCAATTCTGCAGTAGCAGCAAAAGCAGGAATGGCTGAAGGCGGAGCTTGCAAAGCCATTTTTAAAATATACCCCTGCGTACTCCTCTTTTCTCTTCCTTTTTTCCCTTGCTTTTTTTTCTGAAAGGCAAAATAAAATAAAAACAACAAACAACAACGCGCAAACAAAAAGAATAAGAAGAAAGGAGCAGCTTCAAAGAAAATAAATAAAAAATAACAACAAAAGTCTCGTCTCGGATATAGCTATTTTTCTTTCAAGATCAAAGCGGATTGCTTATAAAGTAAAAAGTTTCAAAAAAAATTTCATTTAAATTGTTTTGAAATACCATCGGGAAACTTATTTTTTTTTAACTTTTATTATTTTTAACTCATGTCATTTTAATACTTAAATGTCCCCTTTTTTGTAACTTCTTTCGAGTATTTTTGAAACTAAAAGTAAAACTTTTTCTAATTCTTACATACAAAAATGTCTAAGAAAGTATCATTACCTTTTTTACGTAAAAAACCGTCTTGTACAACAAAGAAAACAATAATGTATTTCATAAAAAAGGTATTACTTTCTTCTTTTTTTCTTCAATATTTAAAGAAAAAGGGAATAATTTTGTGAGGGCAAATTGATCTCAAACCACACAGCTGTCAATTGTGTTTTGAAAAGCAGCAATCCCTATTGATTATATTAATCCTTGAAAAAATATTTTTTAAGAAAGAACATCTAAAATAAAAAAAGTTTTAAAGGTGAAAAAGAAAAAGAAGAGAGAGAGAGAGAATGAGCTTATTAAAGTTTTCGAAAAAAAGGCAAAAACTTCTTTTGAAAGACTTTTTAAAGTAAATTAAGAAAATGACAATAAAAAATGAGTCATTTAATGCTGTGTGAGAAAAACATAACTTGACACAAAAAAATAAGAAATTCTGCTAGAGGCATTTTCTTAGTGATAAGATCTGTGCAAACATGAGCTTGTCCTATGATTACAGCAAAAATAAATATAGTGATGCTCTTTTCTTACAAGAAAAGGAAAACGGAAATAGCTAGCATCAAATAAGCTTTATCAAATACTACAAACTTAACTTTCTCAAAGGGCATAAAAAGAAGAAGAAGAAGAGCTGAGATTTTGCAAAGGGTTTTTGAAAAAAACAAATGCTTTCGTCTTTTATTGCAAAGGGCAAAAAGTGAATGATTTTTTTTACTCCATATAATAACGTCATCATAGAAATAAAAACCTCGCCAGGGGGTATTCAAAGAGAAAATACGCAAGAAAAAAACTGAAAGAATTATGTTGAATGATTTTTTTAAGACTCAAAAAGTAACAACAATCAATGTTTGCCTTGAAAAAGGCATTGGAAAGTAAAATTTCGCACATGTTCCCCTTTTTTAGTTTTTTCTTTGGTTACAATAAAGCCTCCATCTTGAATCTCTTTTAAGTATTTTTTTTCTACAAAAAACCTTTTTTTAACATTCTCTCTTTTCTGCCTTTCCTTTTTGCATTTTCTTTCAGCTAATCCAATTTACACGTTTCGGTCTAAAAAGAAAAACCACTAATTTTAAATCAGTACTCGTACTCATTTTGGTTTTGAAGAATTCCATCATTTTTTTCACAAAATTAAAAGCTGTTCCAAAAAAGGGGACAGTTCCCTTAGGGAAACTCTCTATTTTAACAAAAAGAAATGTCAAAAAATGTCATTTTTTGCAAGTTTGAAAAATAAATCCAAACAAAAAAAACTAAAAGTCAAAAATAGGAAAGAGAAAAGGAAATAAACGAGTGACGCTTTAACTCTTTTATTTTTATTTTTAGATGATTGTGCTGAAAATCCTTGTGCACTTGGAGCAACTTGTCATGACTTAGTTAATGACTTTGAATGTACATGTCCAAATGGATTTAGTGGTAAACGATGCCATATCAAAGATAATCTTTGTGAACCAAATCCATGCATCAATGGAAAATGCGTTGATACATTATTTGACCGACTTTGCATTTGTAAAGCTGGCTGGGTTGGACAATTTTGTGATGTTAACATTGATGACTGTGAAGTACAACCATGCAAAAATGGTGCAACTTGTCGTGATATGGTATGCAAAAATCTAATGAATTTGAACAAAAATAATAAATGTTGTTTAGGAAAATGGTTATGAATGCCAATGTGCTCCAGGCTTCCATGGTTCTGAATGCCAACACATGGTTGATCATTGTGCTACCGATCCTTGTCACAACAATGGAACATGCATTAATCAAGGTGCAAAATATGAATGTCAATGCCGTCTTGGCTTTGAAGGAGTTCATTGTGAACATAATATTAATGAATGTGAAGTTGGTGACAGTGGATGTGATGCACATGGAACCGAACTCTGTGAAGATCTTGTAAATGGATTCCGGTGTCAATGTCGTCCCGGATACACTGGTAAAGCCTGTGATATCCATATTGATCAATGTGGTGGAGAGCCATGTCATAACAATGGAACTTGTGTTGACCTTGGTGCTTCATATCGGTGTGAATGTGGTCCAGGATGGACTGGTGATCTCTGTGAAAAACAATCAGGAAAATGTAGTCAGAGTCCTTGCCAAAATGATGGCCATTGTGTTAGTCTTGCTCATGACGATTACTTCTGTGTCTGCCCTGAAGGTGTTAGCGGTAAAAATTGTGAAGTTGCACCAAATAGATGCATTGGAGAACCATGTCATAATGGTGGAGTTTGTGGAGATTTTGGATCACATTTGGAATGCACATGTGCAAAAGGATTTGTTGGAGCTGGATGCCAATATGAATTAGATGCTTGTCATGCATCTAAATGTGAAAATGGCGCTAAATGTGTTCAAGAAGGAAACGGTTATAAATGCATGTGCCCTCCAGGTTTTACTGGACAAAACTGTGAAGCGAATATTGATGATTGTACTCCATCACCATGTCCCTTATCTGCTACCTGCATTGATCAAATCAACGATTATCACTGTCAATGTCCCTTTAATATGACTGGGGCAAATTGCGACAAAAAAGTGGACCCTGATTACGATATTCATTTCTTTGACAGTATTTTACCTGCTCAAGCTGCTTTAGCTGTTCCATTCAAATTCAATTCCGGGGCATTAACAATCTCGTTTTGGGTTAAATTTGATAATGAATTATCAAAGGGAACCGTTTTTACATTATACAACAGCGCGTAAGCTCTTTAACCATTACCATAAGTCGGAAAAAATTTTACCAAAAATAATGATTTTAGAACACCAAATTATCCTTACAATGTCACACAACTTCTTCAAGTGACAGATGATATTGTAAAGCTTTCACTTTTTGCTGACGAACCTGCATTTAAGTTACATTTCTCCAACAAGCAACGATTAAATGACGGAAATTGGAACAATCTTGTCTTGACATGGACTTCCCATGAAGGAGCATATTCTTTAATTTGGAATGCCGTCAGACTTTATGCTGACAAAGGATACGGTAAAAATAAACAGCTGGATATTAAGTAAGCTTTTTGCTTTTTAAAAACCTATTAAAAACAAAAGCTTTTAGTGCATGGGTTTCACTCGGTCATCCACTTGATGCCCCTGATCAAGATCCTAAATTTATTGGTTCTCTCACACGTGTAAATATGTGGACCCGAGTACTTGACTTTGAAAATGACATTCCACAACTTGTACAAAAATGCCATGGACAACAAGTCATTTTCAATGGCCTGGCATTACGCTTTGCAGGATATGATCGATTATCTGGTAAAGTTGAAAAAATTGTTAAAAGTACATGTGGAAGAGATCGAATGTTGGATACAAAATCAGCCAAAAAACGTGATGAAAATTCTGTCACTGCTTTATCCTGCCCTGGAGATGTATATGTTATTACTCCTCTCAAAGAAGTTAATGTTACATGGGAAGAGCCAGTTTTTGTTTCAAACAATGGCATTGAAAGAATTGAACAAAATCTTAAACCCGGACAAGTGTTTACATGGGGTGAATTTACAGTACTTTATGTGGCATATGATAATAGTTCAAATATCGCACAATGCACATTCAAAGTTCATGTTGCACAGGAATTCTGTCCTGATCTTGCTGATCCGATTCATGGAGTACAAGCTTGTGAAAATTGGGGACCTGATCTTAAATTCCGTGCCTGCTCTATTCAATGCGAAGAAGGATATGAATTTTCGTCTTCTCCAGCAGTATTTTATACTTGTTCTGCAGATGGTGTTTGGAAGCCAAGAGCTGATAATTCTTATACATTCCGGTATCCATCTTGTTCAAAAGCAACTCCAGCAGATCGAATTGCTCAAATGAAAATTAATTATCCAGCTGTATCAATTTGTAATGCGGCATCCAAAAATACTCTTGCTGAAAAGTTGCTTTTAAAAGTACATCAATTAAATAGTAAATGGAATATTTGTTCATCCAAATCAGATACACATTGTCAACGCGTCAATATTACTGTAGATTGTTTGAGTGATATGAAACGGCTTCGACGACAAAACAATGGTGCTCAACAAACATTTAATGTTCATGTTGAAATACCAATTAAGCGTCAAATGGTTACTGATCCAAAAACATCTCAAAAAGTTGATATTATTGATGTGATTCAAGATGAAGCACTTTTGCATGATTTATTTAATCTTGAACAAGTTCTTCCAAATGGTCGTCCTGATCTTAATTCCTTCCAAGTTAAAGACCGCTTTGATTGTGAGGCTGGTAGTGTTGTTGTAAATGACATGTGTGGTCAGTATCTTCTTTCTTTTCTCTCTTTTTCTTTATAATATTAAACAAATTTAATTTAGTTTTGTGTGCCCCTGGGTCCTTCTTTGACAAAGATAAAGCCGAATGTGTTTTATGTGGAATTGGAGAATATCAAAACAAAGCCGGCCAATTTAGTTGTTCAAAATGCTCTGATGCAACAATTACAACAGGACCTGGTGCATTGGATGAAACAGAATGTCAAACACATTGCAAGGCAGGATCCTTCTTAAATTTGCATACAAGAAAATGTGAAGCATGCGGTTTTGGTTTTTATCAACCAGCTTCAGGAAGTTTTGCATGTATTCCATGTGGAGTTGGAAAAACAACTTTAAGTAATACAGCTGCAAGTGAAGATGATTGTAGAGATGAATGTCCTGATGGAGAACATCTCACACAATCAGGAACATGTCAGCCATGCCCCATGGGATCATATAGAACAAAGGGTTTGCATAAGCAATGTGTTGAATGTCCTCCTGGTACTACAACTGAAACTGTAAGATCATCGAAACGAGTACAATGTAATACACCAAAATGTGTTGCCGGACAATTCCTGGTTACTTCAACGTATGCAAAAATTTTAAAAATTTGTTCAAAATAAGCATTTTACTCTTTTTTAGTAAACAATGCCAATACTGTCCTCGTGGAACATATCAAGATGAGCCACTTCAGACAACTTGTAAACTTTGTGCAACTGATCATACAACTGCTGCACAAGGTGCAACACATGAAAGTCAATGCTATTCAACAAATCAATGTGCAACAGGTGAAGATAATTGTTCATGGAATGCAGTCTGTATTGACTTGCCAGATGACAATGACGTGCCGTCATTCCAATGCAAATGCAAGCCTGGATATCGTGGTAATGGCACTGTTTGCACAGGTTTGTTTCCTTTTTTCTTCAAAAGAAGTGAAAATAAACAATAGAAAAAAGAGGAAATAAAAACAATAGGGAATTTTAGATGCTTGTCAAAATTTCTGCTTGAATGATGGTAAATGCAAAAAGAATTCTATTGGATATGTTGAATGTGTATGCAAAGAACAATTCAGTGGAGAACGTTGCGAAATTCGAGTTAAAAGCCGTAGTAGCGAAATTACGTTCTATGTTATCCTTGTTGTTGCAGTAATTTTAATATTGATTGTGATATTCATTGTTATTTATATGATTAATGCCAGAGGTCAAAGAGACGATTTTTCCAGTATGTGTCATTTTGAATAAAACCAATCATATAAAAACATTTTAGTTAATGAAACTGAAAAGCCTTCTCTCGGCCTTGAAGGAGCTTTAACATCAAATTTCCTTTATGGTCGTGGACCAGTTGCTGTTGAAAGGCCACCTTCTTCACTTGCCGGGGGCACAGTTGGTCCTATCCGTCCAATTGGATTTTATTATGAAGATGATGACGAATATGAAGCAAAAACAATGTTCGTTGGAGCTGAAGTACAACCTGAAGAGCAAGATCATGATGAAAATTCTGAGCTACAAAGAGAAATTCAAGAACGCTTAAGACATGTCCATCAACACATGTATCGTCCGAGTGGAAATAGCACAAAAGATGACTAAATTAATTTTATTTAAAGAAAAAAAAGATTTTTGTGTAATTCTATTTTTTGTAAATTTTGATATTTTTGATTTCTCACTTTTATTTTTTTTAATATTTGTGAATCCCCCCTTTCTTTAACTAGACAAAAAATAGCCTAACACTCTTCTTTTTTCTTCTTTCAAAAACACATTTTTGCAAAATTATTTCTTTATCTGTTTTTCTTTTTTCTTTCTTAGATCCCAAAAAAATGTTGCAGATTTTTTGACAAATTTTTATTGTTAAGGTTACTTCGCCACAGAACATTCCATTTTTTGCTCACTTTCATTTTTTTTAAATTTAATAATTTTTGTTTCTTTAACTTTTTTGTTTTTTTTAAATTTGTACAAAAATATTAATAAATTTGATGTTAAATATATGTATGTTTAATATTACTGCTAATGATGGAGAAAATGCAGGTTTAATTTAAAAAATAGGCACACATGATTTACTAATGTTGCGGTTACAGATATTTTAAACCAAAAAATTTCCTTTTTTTCAAAGGAAATTTTTTGGTGAGAAACAAGTTGAAAAAATACAGTAACTCAATAAAGGAGAAAAAAAAGATTTGGGATACGTTTATCTCTTTATCTCGCGGGGAAAACATTTTTTTGGTAAACAAAAAAGGCAGTATCAAATTTAATTTTTTTTCACAATACTGGATAAAAAAGTCTGATAATTTACCATCGTTTTCTGATTTTATATTAAATGGAAAGGAATAAAGAAATAGAAATTTAATTTACCAACTTTGTTTTACTTTTCAAATTACATGAAATGACATGAAATCTGCCATAGTATGAAAGGGAGAAAAAAAGTAAGCTGACACAAAAAGTTAATGCTTTGATATGTAAAAAGATGGCGCCGTTCGTCTTGTTTTTTTATATATGCATTATTCATGAAAAATAACACGGCCAACCTAGACTCTTTCTTCTTTTTTTCTTTTTTCTAAAAAAGGAGAAAAGAAGAAGAAAAAAATGCGTTAGTCCTTGGGGCAATTTTAACCCATTTGAAGGCGTGGCATTTATTTTTGTTTTTGATGCATGAAGCTTCCATTGAAGGCTAGCTTGCATACAAACGGATGCATCTTGCGCTCAAAACATGGAATGTGGAATGTAAGGAAAACAAAACTACTGCTAGCAATCAAGCAAATCAGCCCTTAAAAAAGAATGCGGGAGCGTCCAAAGGCTTCATACAAGGTTCGTTGTATTTGTCAGTTGCAGCAGCAAACAAGCAGCAGCAACGGCGCATATTCCATACTACTATTTGAGTGCCATTTTTGGCAACTATGACTGGCTGACGGCCAATTCACCAAAAAAAGCTACTGCCCCAAAGCCATGCTTCTTTTTTTTCAAAAACGCGTCAGGGGGCTTTTGGTTGTGTAGAGGAAGAAAGAAAGAAGAAGAAGAAAAAAAAAGAAGAAGAAGACGGCCAAACCTACTACTTGTTTTTCTAAAAAGCATTTAGCTGAAAGGAGGGAAGCGAGTCTTCTTTTGCTCGAGATGCAAAAGAGGCTGCCGTTGCCAGTGGCGTGCCGTGTTTTTTTGAATCTTCTGCTCGGGGTTGTTTTTGAATCCAACGTTGCGATCTCCGAAACTGTACCTTTTCAATCACAAAAGAATTCTTTTCTTTCGATGAACAGACACGAGACGAATTTTAATTAATTTATTCATTTTTATACCCAGAATTATTTTTCAAAAAAGAGCCTAAAATTTCGTTTAAAGAATTTTAAAAATTTTATTTTGTTGTAGAGCACCACAGTCCATAAGATCGGCCAAATGGAAAATTTAGATAATTCAGATCCAATGTTATGCGCAGTATTGGATATTCATTCTCCAGGAGCTCCGCTTCATGTTGATGAATACAGACATTTAGGAGAGAATAACATTTATCATGGTAATTATTGCTTGAATTACGGTAACCTTTTAAAGTTAGAACCTTACAGGTCGATTATCACCTCATGCCGGCTCAATTATTACCACTGCCAATGCCTATAATACAAATTATGCAACCTTAACGACGATGCAAACCCTGCCACCAATTTCAACCGTTACCAGTTCTTCACAAGAAAAATACATTATTATTCAGACAAATGGTATTCGTTCAAGGTCTATTGAAGCTTTAAGTCCACCAAGACGAAGAATAAATCAGCATGCATCCCTCACGCATTCTGATTCAGCTTTATCTGATTGCAGTTTATCGACTTCTGGTCAATCATCTGAAATTTCGCAATACCCTCAGGACACATCAAACGGAAATTATTATCAAACTTCATGTCCACCCGAACCAAGTCCCCCATCAGCTGATAGCGGGACATCATCTTGTGGTTCATCCGCATATGGAAGCATGATACCAACATACAATTTAAATATTAAATATGAATACGATGTTAAAACTGAAGATGAAACTCCTTGTGATATTCAACATTCTAATAACACTTCTGATCCTTCATTTAATTCAAATAATAACAATGAAAATGGACATGTAAGAATCCCAAAAATTTGAAACGTGAAAGGTTTTCAATTTATTTTTTTCAGTTAAATTGCCCCATTAATAACACTGCCACTTTTATTGCTGTGCCATTTTCATCTTCATCAACTTCATGTCAGAATACTCATCCCATTCAACCAAAGGTTGAAAAGATTGTTTATACATCTTGTGGTGCATTTGACGCATACAATGGAGATCTACTTGACAGTGTGTCAATTTTGGAAGAAGACAAGTTACGCGTACGTTCCAAATTCTCTCGTTTCTTCGTTTTTAAAAAAGCATTCTTTTTTTTACTAAAAACTCAAAAACAAGAAAAAAATGCTAACACTAATACGTTAGTTCATTTGCGCATGGACATCTGCTTTCTTTTTTCTTATTCACTTACTTCTTCAACTAAAAGAAAATTACTGGATAACTAAAAGAAAAAATGTTTTTTGTTATTAAAAACGGGAAGAAAGTATGTAAAATTAATATAAATGTAAAACTTTTTTTGATAGTAAGCAAATCATTTTTATTTTCAAAATATTTCAAAGCGTGAAAGAACCTAACTTTTTTTGTCATTTCATAAATATTCAATTGCTTCTTTGAGAGCAGTGTTCTTTGAGTTTTAACACTACCATTTTTTGCTGTTATTGCTTTACTTGTTAAATTTTTAAAATCACAAGAATTTACAAAATTACAGTAAATCCTGTTTTATAGTCAATTCATTTTTAGAGTCCTTCCCCTCGTAAACTGCAACTTTCACCTTTGCCAAATGATTTTCTTTCAAATGATTCCCCCGATTCCAATGATGATCTTGAAGAACTTAATACTCGTGAACTTGCTCAGCGTATTTCTTCTGAACTTAAACGTTATTCTATTCCTCAGGCAATTTTTGCTCAACGGGTTTTGTGTCGGTTAGTATCAATTTTTGTCCTTTTCTTGCAGAACTAGAATTGATGTAATTATAGATCACAAGGCACATTATCAGATTTATTACGAAATCCAAAGCCATGGTCAAAATTAAAAAGTGGTCGAGAAACATTTCGACGAATGGCAAAATGGTTACAAGAACCTGAATATCAGCGAATGTCGGCATTACGTTTAGCAGGTAATTTTTAATATATGTATTTTTATGCAATTTTCGGCATCTCATAAGAATATTTTTTTGCTTTTTAATTGTTTTTACTTCCGGACGACATTCTTGAAGGAAAAAAACTTCTTTTTCTTCTTTATATTGCCGGTGTTCTTATAACTATGCTGCTTGACGCGTAATTTCGCTAGCACATCCAAATATGAGCACTTCAGAAAAAAATGCCAAGAAAAAAAGATGAAAAATGGCCTCTTTAGGGGCAAAGCTTTTGTTCGACAAGCCGTTTGCATGCTCTGTTTACTGCTTTCACAACTGCAATTTCCCTTCCGTAATTTTCTTAAAAAAATACTAAAAGAAATAAAAAAGAGAGAGAATACAAAAATAAAAAATGAATTTTAAATTCTTGACACATAAACGAATAGCTTAAATTTTAATAGCTAGCTTTATTAAAGAGAAATGGGATCGTGTAATAACTTATAATACATATAAAAATTGCTGCTGCTTCAACGATTTTTCGCATTTTATCTAAAATAGATAAATCATGGTTTTGAGTTTTAACAAAAAAAGAATTCTTTGTAAATAGCGCGATATGCCAGCTGCCCATTTTCATCTCAACAAAAAAAAGAAGGAGAGAAGGGCATTGAAAGTAGGAGCTTTTGGCTATTTTGTGGATGCATGTATTTTGAAGTGAACCGGAACAAACTGGTCCGCTGAAAAGCAGACGACAATTCACTATGGAAAAAAACCTAATTTTATATTTTCAGTAAAAATTCTAAAAACATACGGGATACTTTATTATAATTTTTGTGTGTTTGGTACAAATCATTGATGCACATAAATTTTTTGTTGTAATCTTTATTACATTTTTTCGGGTTTGTTGCTCTTTTATAAAAAAAACAATCAAAAACAATCATAAAAGGTTCATTTTCCTGGTATTATTATGCTGCTTTTCAAGGTCTTAAAAAGAAGCCAGAAAAAAATGCATAAAAAGTTTGCGGTAAGACAATATGACAAATGATGCCTATTTTGCATAGACAAAATTGCTCCCATAAGGATTAGTCTTTTTTGGCTACTTTAAGCAAGTTTCATATTTTGGCAATGATTGAGAATTTCAAGACCCTTGAGGCAAAAAATTTCATAGAAAAAATTTTTCAATCTAGCAATTTAAAAAAGAATTTTTTTACTGCATAAAAAAACAAACAATCGTAACAGAGCTTGCAAGACGCTAAAACAGAAAAATCTTTAAAAAAAGAGATAAACATCTGTAAAATTATTTGTATTTTCAAACTTTCAAGAATCCCATCAAATTTTTTATTTATGTTTTAGTTATTTGCCATTAAGCTATGTTTTTATAAAAATGCTAAACCGCTTTTTGGAGAGAATTCTTTTAACTTTGGCTTTGCTGCTTTTTTCATATATTTTTTTTCGTCGTATGGCAATTGAGGACTTTTTTCATATAAAAAAAAGAGATGCATGAGCAGAAAAAAGTATCGTGTTACCTCGCTTTTTTTCTTTTTCTTTATTGCATACAATTTTCATTAAAATACGTACGTATGGGGGGATCATTTTCTTCACATATGGCAAAGAAGAAGAAGGAAAAAACAGCGAAAATGATGTAGTAAGAAAGAAAGAAAACTATGCGGTAGCAGGAAGAAAATGCTTAATATTTATTTTTTTGTTGTTTTTTCGGAAAAAAAACACAATTGCATAAAATTTTGATGGGATAAAATCATTTTTGCTTTTATCAAAAGAAAAAATATATCGGCATTATCACTCGAAAAAAAGGAATTAGTGACAAAACAAATCTTTCATCTAATACATAAAATATTTCTTTTTTGGCATTTCTCCTTTTTCCTGCGGGATTTGTATTCATGCTTTATTGCTGAGGCTTCTTCTGCTATCGCTTCAGACGATCTATCAGCTTTTTTCAAGAATGGCATTTTGAAGAAGAATAACTTACTTTTTCTCGGCAAATCAAAAAAAATAGAGATAACAATACCACATCATCTCAATTTTTTGTTAAGCTTAAAAATTAAGATTACGGTAGAACATTTTTATGAAAGAATTAAATAATTTTATTGAAACAACAAAAATGGAATTAAAAATAAAAAAGTGCAACCTTATAAAAATTTAAGAAATTGCAATCTATAAAAAATGCAATATCTAACAAAGATATTATTTTTTAGCATGTAAAAGAAAAGAAGAACAAAATGTCCCGACAATTCAACCATCAACACCTAAAAAACCTCGTCTAGTTTTTACTGATATTCAGCGACGAACACTTCAAGTATGTTATACAGAACCAATGTAATGTTTACCAAAAATTAAAACATTTGTAGGCAATTTTTAAAGAAACAAAGCGTCCAAGTCGTGAAATGCAATTAATGATTTCTCAGCAACTTGGCTTAGATCCAACAACAGTTGCAAACTTTTTTATGAATGCTCGTCGACGAGGTCATGATCGCCAAAATTCTTGTAAAGATGAATTTTATTCATGCCATAATAACTTTTCATCGTCTGCTTCAAATGGTTCTTTAACAGGTGCCACAACACCTTCAAGTGTTACATCCCTTAATGAAAGTGAATACAATCAACAAAGTATTTCGGATTTACAAGCACAGGTTCAACAAGTCGTTCAGCAAGTTCAGCAGCAACAACTCGCTGAACAACATCAAAAACAACAAGAAAAGCAATCATTGACATTTGCGGCACTTCAAAATGTTGAAGATGCTATCAAAATTGAAGATTATTGTATCGATGAATTATATGATCAACATCATCATCATCATCATCAACAACAACAACAACAACAACAGCAACAACATCTATGATTGAATTTTAATTATCCTTAAAATCATCACTTATTTACTCAAAGATAAAATGCTCCTTAATTATAAAATTGCCTTTGCAAATAATAATATTATTTTCTTTTAAATTAAACAAGTAATGAAACAAACCGGTGCCAAGTTTATTATTATGTTAATTTCCTTGCTAGTTTTTATTTTATTTCTTTTTTTATTATTTTGTGTGCTACAATTTTAACACTTTCCCGTTTTTTTATGTCTTTTATTATTATTATGCAATTCAGAAAAACCACAACCATGTTACTATTTATTGTGAGTGCCTAGTCATTTCTTATTTTTATTAGTTTTACTCTAGTGTTGTTGAAATAATTTTTATAGTCTTGGTATGATAAGGACTCTGTGAAAAACATTCTTCTAATTTGTTGCGTGATTAAAGTTTTATAATTTTAAAATACCGTATTTGTAATCGTTTTTAGAAGAGTTTTGTTATCCTAAAATGTTTTGCACTTTTGTTTTTAGCCATTTTATTTCTTTCTTTGATTGGTTGATTTCTCTTTCTTTAGATTTTTATAAAATTTTAAATAGGCAATACACTTTTTTTATGGTTAAATTTTGATTAGCCTTAATCCAGTGATTTACTACTATTTTTTCATATATTTTTTAGTCATTTTCTCTGTTATTTTTTCATTCTATGCAAATATTTTCGTATTCTATTTTAACATAATCTTGCTTGTTAAATATTATTATTAAATAGCGTAAAAAGTAAATTTTTTTATAATTACACAAAAAAACATTAATAAATTTTATGAATTAATATAATCTTTATATATTTTTAAAAACTATTTTAAATGAAGTTGTTCATTAAAAAACACTTTAAATTTACCACAATGATTTCCTACATTAATGGAGTCAATGGAAAAGAAAATTTGAAAAAATAAAATATAGTAACTTTCTCAGGCACAAATCAAAGCTTAAACACCCGATTTCACGACGAAAACAATGAAAACAATGTTTGTCGTTTTTGAAAGGATCAGTGATATTACAAAATATATATATGAGAAAGAGAAACAATGAATTAAAAAGAAACAAAAAAATATATATGAATAATAATGCTGAAAAAATAATAATAATATAAAAAACAAATATCAATTGTCAGACCTTTTTTTCTTTCTATGTTTTTGATTTTTTGTATACACCTTTTACAAAAAAAATAAAAAAGCATGAATAATAAAAACTGACCAAGAAAATGATCGTATACTACTTTTAAAAAAATGAGATTCTCAATAATCTTTAAAAAAAGACTAGCAATTCTTTTTCTTCTTCTTCTTTTTCGTTTTATTCATTTTCATTCATTGTTGTTGTTTTTATGCTGATGAACATGATGTTGAAGATGATTCTATTGAATTTGCTGATGTTGTTGAAGAAGGAGGTAATGAACTTGTACTGCTGCTATTTCCAGTACTATCAAAAAGATTGCGTTCAAATTCAATCAATTGTCCCATAAAATGAAAATTAGGTGCAATTGCTCCATTCTGTTTTAACAAAAAATCAAATGCTTGCTCTAATGTGCTATGGGTTGCTTGCATTAAATATGCTAAACAAATTGTAACAGATCGAGAAATTCCTGCTAAACAATGAACAAGTACTGCACATTTTTCTTCACGAGCTCGTTCAATGAATGAAATGGCAGCTAAAAAATGAGAGAAAAAATTATTTTTAGAACAAAAAATAATATAAAATTAATTTATTTTATACATAGTTGCTTTTGAAAAATTGTTTTTTACGCTTTCTTTCGAAAAAACATACAAAAGTAAACAATGAATGAAAAAAAAGCTTTTGAATGAAAATTTTTTGAAAAAGTCTCACGATTAAAAAATTTGGTAGAAAAAAAGCTTCAAAGTAAATAAAACTCACTTGGAAAATGTTCAATCAAATTATGTGAGCAGGTATCATCAACTGCAATCCGTAAATAATTAAATGTCGTGTCGTCTTTAAAATAATTTGGAAGATTGCTTGTGACATTAATAACATATCGAATGTTATAACTAAAAAATATATTTGATTTAATACATGTGCTTTAAAGATGTCTTTTTTACCTTTGAAGCATTTCCTTATTTTTTGCAATTTCCATATTTCCAAGGTAAAGATATGGCAAAATTTGAACTGGAAACAATGTAACTGGACGACGATGCCGATTTTCATCTGCATCTTCTTGATCAAGTTCTTCTTCAACAACAACTCCACTTTTAGTTGCAACCTTTTTTCCAATTGCATCACGCATATTCAAAATATTCAAATTTAGCCCTTTCATAACACTTTCAGTACAAAGCTCAGGACTGATGTCAGCGAGAACTTTGACATCTTCTAAAATTAACAAAGCGTTAATTTTAATATAATAAATTAATTAGTCAAGAGGGAATAATTGAAATTCATACAACAGTGAGGTAATCAAAAGACAAAAAAAAGGATGGGAAAGGTATTTTGCTAATTTTTTAATGCGTCTGACTAAATATCATCAACATCACATGTGTACACCATTAAGTGCAATGAAACGAGGAACGTATTACAACTTTTTCTTCTTCTTTTTTTGCCACCACCCCCATGTATGAATTTTATAAAGGGAGTAAGTAGTAAGTCATATGGGGGGAATTTGGGAATTATAATGAAAAACACAAACCATTGAGAAAGGCTACGGTATATTGACGTCGAACTAATGTATCAAAGATTCTTGCAGCAAGAGAATTTGATTGCATTGAATCTGGTACAATGATAACTTTTCGATCAACATCACATAAAAGTGGTGAAATTGAAGTTGGAGAAATTGTTCCATTGTTTAAACGTCGGAGAAGTACGGATGGAAGGAAAATTGGATGGGCACATCGAATTGTCTTAAAAATTCAATTATTGGAGGAATTAAGATTTTTTTAGAAATACACTTACTGGATGTGTACCCGGTGGACGGCAATCAAGTACGGTATAATCAAAAGATTGTGATAACAAAATTGTTGCCAGTTGTTCGGCATTAATTGCGGTAAGTTCAGAAAAGCCAGAAGTGCTTGCAAGATCTGATGGGGTAAAGGGTGTTGATTTATGCCCAAGTTCCATCATCATTCTGCAAATAAAAAGGATAAGAGGATTTTGAAAGAATAAAAAATAAATGAATGAATGAATAATAAAATCGCGCAAAACGATTAAAGTATTATAATGTGGGATGACAAGCAAAAGAAAGAGAGAAAGAGAAAAAAGAAGAATCAAATCTCGAGGATAACGACCGCGGGGGCAGGATTTTGATCACACGGGTGGTCAACTTATTCAACTTTTATCTTCTTATTTCTCGTGTCAAAGTTAACAGTTGTCGCAGATAAAAAACAGAGATCGTAAATCCTGTTTCAAAGTTTAAAATCTTAAAAAAACAAAAGCAGAAAAACAACATCAATGATTTCAATTTTATTTGTTTATGTAAGACATACAGTAATTTATGTAATGTTTAGGTTTTGACTTAAGTTTTTTTGGGATAAACATCTTTCGAAAAGCTGTCACAGAAAAATATAAAGAGAAATACAAAACCTTTTAAAAAACAGAAAAACAACAGAAAAGCTTTTACAAACATTTATTCAGACAAAAAAAAATATTGCGGTTCCTTCAAAGGCTGTTGACAAATGTAGTGAGGAAAAAACACACACAGACTCTTTTTCTTTCTCTCCCTTGACCAAAACTGAAAACCAAACTTGGGAGTCTTGTTTAAAAAAAAATTTCATTCAAATTGCCAAGTGCTTTGTCCTCCCAAAAAATTTATTTTATTTTTTTCCTCTATTAAAACGCCCGCCCGCCTTTTGATTTACGTAACTAAGAGACCCACACCGAATGAATGTACAACAACAGTCCTAGAACGATGGCGGCGACGACGACGACGACGACTCAGACGTCCGCCTCCCCATTCAGCTTTTTTAACAACCACATTCAGTTGCAAGCTGCCGTTCGTTGAATGTTCTCTTTTTTTCTTTTCCTTTGCGACTTGTGACCGACACACGCAAGTAAGTGCCGGCTTTATTTTTCGTGGATTTTTTTAAGTCACAAAAATAAAAAGAATAAAAAGAAGACAATTGAGTGAGAAAAAAGCACAGCAGTTTTGCTTCAAAATTTTAAACAGATGACGACCGGTGCCAAAAAAGCATTAAGCACAAAAACCTAAAATGTCAAAGAGAGGACTTTTTGTTGCATTCTTCTTCTTCTTCGACAAGATAATGAATTGAAAAATTTCAAAAGTCAAATATGTGAGTGATTAAGTTTCGAACATGACTTGATAGGTGAACACATTTGAAATGAATTTTTTTAAAAATGTATCTTTAAGTAATTGAAAGATATGGGAAAGAAATAAAAATGTAACAGTGAAGAAATGAATAAAAACAAGGATGGAATCATGATAAAAAAAATTCTATGAATAAATTTAAATCATATTTTTAAAAATATAATCGTCTTTTAAGTTTTTTTAAAAGAAAGATTTTAAAGAATCGTTTTTAAAATGTCAGTCAAAAAAGAAATGAAAAAGAAGAAGAAAAGAATATGGTTGCTGTTTTTGAAAAGACGTTTTTCTTGAAACATTGTTGTCCATATATCTATGTTGCCCTCTCTTGAGCATTTCAGGAAGCTTGTATCCAAGCGCATTTTTTTAAAAAGTCTTCGAAATTTTCTCCTTGTCTTCTTCAGTTTTTCTCTGAATGAAAAAAAATGCGCCCCCTCAATGAACGATACAAAGACGTAAATTATGTTACCACAGAAAAAAAAGCAAAGCAACAAAACAAAACAAGAAGGAGAAAAAAGGGGGAGAAAAAGGAAATGGGAGAAAAAAATGGGCTTTTTTGTTATGTTTTTTTTTTTGGAATTTCGTCGGAAGCGATTGACTCATTAGAGAAACACAAGGGCACAAAAAAGGCATTTCATCCCATAAAAAAAGCACAAAAGCCATTTAACATTTACTTTACCAAAAAAAGAGGGTGAGAGAGGGTATTTAAGTGCTCAATTAGATTGTAAAAAATAAAATTTTAAAAAAAACAAACTATCAAAGATGCTTTCTAAAATTCGGCATTTTTTGCTGCTCAGATTTAATTAAAGATGGCAAAAACATTTGAATGCCATTGACACATTTTGTTGCAACAACAAAAAGTAAAAAAAGATGCATCGGCGCGGATAAGCATCTGGTAGAAAAAAAGAAGAAGAAGATTGGGGTGTAGCATTGGTAGTTTCCGGCGGAAATAACGCCTGGCATGAATGAACGAAAATGAATGGGAAATTGTTATGTTCGGTGCATTGCGTTTAAAAAAATGATCCGGAAATGAAAGAAGCAGCAACAACAAAGCAAAAAGAAGAGAGCGAGCGAGCACGATTTCCCACAATCGTGATTGGTTCAAAAAAATTTGTTTTTTGAAGTACAAATATGACACCTTGTTGATTCTATAAAAAATGGTTGCAAGAAATTGCGATCATTTAAAAAATATAGAGAAAATTTATATAGATATTAAGTCGTAGTCTTTTAGTATCATTCCACAAAAAGCATAAAATTGAGAGGGCCACTTATTGGCCAAAGAAAAAGAAGAAGTTGAAATAAAAGTAAGAAAGAAAGAAAGGAAGGAAGGAGGGGAAAGAAGAAAGTTAGCATAGAACAGCTTTGAAAATAGACGTATATTGCTGTTTGCACACTTTAACTTTAACGTATTAAAGTCTCACAACCATTGAATTTTTTTTCTTGAAAAATGTGAATAAACAAACCATCGGCAATCACCATCTGCATCATAGGCAAGATAGAGAGAGAGCGAGAGTCTTAACGTTTTCTGCTATTGTTACAGGTGTGCTGCTACTCCTCAATTCCTTCTTCCTCTCGTTATTCCACATCCTGTAATTCTGCGCACCAGGAAAAATATTTTTAAACAATTTTTTTGAGGAAGAAAAACAAAAAAATCAAAGAATAAGCTCATTTTTATTTTTAAGCTTTAACGTAGGCAATAATCAAGAAGCATTTAAGAGGGAAACAAGAAGTTTCGCGCAAGTTTTTTTCCATTATAAAAGAAAACGAAATGAAATCATTTTGCATTTTGATATTTAAAATTTTTAACCTTTCAAAAAAATATTAAAAAAGTTTTTAAGTTTTTTGTCGAAATTTATTAAACACGCAAAACTCTATTTATTTTTTAGAACAAAAACAATATTTTTTTGCAAAATCAACAAGACTGCTGCTATTTTTTTAAGAATGTTATTTTAAAAACAATTATGTATGTTTGCGTGGTAGTAAGCAAAAGAAGGGGGGAATAAAAGAAGAAATATATAACCTAAAGCATGCGATCAGAACATACCCCCCACCACCACCTAATAGTATCACGCAGAAAAGAAAAAAGAAGTAAAGAATCTTTTCATTATTTCAAATAATTTTTTTGCTTTTTTGCTGAAATATAGATTATAGAACACAATCAAGAGCAAAAGAAAAAAATACCCGCAAAAAACTATTTTAATGAATAAAAATGGTCATAAAATAATTTTCTATTTTTTTGCTGCTGGTGCTGCGGCAACTTGTTGAATGAATGGAAATGTAATGAACGATTTTTTAACGAGAACCGGAACAATGTATATTTATATACATATATTATTTAAGAGAAAAATCAAAAGACCGATAACAGAGCAAATATGTATGAAAAACATATATCAATGAATGATGATACTTCCGAACCAAAAAAGGAGGGTATTAAATTTGCAAAAATATTATTTCGAAAAAACTATGCAAGCATGTCTTTTTTTAGAAAATGATACTCCCTCTTTTTTTTTAAATTTGGATCATCAAAAACGTATGTTATTTGGCAATCTACTTTTGCGATTAAAATTGAATGTTCATAAAAAAAAGGGTGTATACATTATAAATGACGCCGCCCGAAAGAACAAAACAATAGGGATTTTTGGGCAAATTTCCAACAAAAAGAAATCAAAAAAGTTTGGAGCTGCTCGTGATTTGACATCTCTTCTTTTTTACGTTTTTTTAAACAATATCGATTTCAATTGGTTTGCAATAAAAACTATAAGATAGATAGATGAATGACATCGGAAAAAACAGAACAAAAACGTTTTTATGTTTTTCAAGCGTTATGTCCGACACTTCTCTTTCTTCTTTTTTTCTTTCTCAATAAGTGTGTACCGGAAATGCCTTACGGCAATCCCAGTCCAGTCTACAAAGTCATTTGTTTCGTTTATCGGGATCGTAAATTTTAAAAGATACTAACTCTAAAGCTAAAAAATATAAAATAGATAGATATATTTCGGGGGCGTTGTTAAAAAAGAAATCAAAATCCTACTACTCCAAAAACACGAATGTACTATAACAGCTTATCCCCATAAGAATTTTTGGATTATGATTTCACAAAAATAAGTATTTAAAAATAGACTTTTAAAAGAGAGAAAAAACATAAAATTTTAATAACTTCAATTAAGCTTTGCTCAACAAAATAACATACAAAAATAACACCCAACACAAAAAAGTATACATCATAATTATAAAAAAATGGAAGGAAAAACTTTAATTTATAACTATTTTTTTACACTTTCTTTGACTTCTAAATATAATAGCCTTCGAAAGGGCTCAATTCTGAAGAAGAAGAAAATCGAAAACATTCCAATCTTTAATTGCGTTTAAAAACAGGAATAACTTTGATTCTGTTTCCTTCCTCTTTTTTCCTATTCTTGTCATCGCGCATATGGGACCTTTTTTGAAGGAGCAAAATTCTTTCAAAGTTTTTTTTTCATATTGTTGTCATGACAGATGCCTGCCTGACCATTTGTTTTAAAAACAAAAGCAAAAAGTATCAATATCGTCAAAGTTGAGGCAAAATTTACACTATTTAACCAAAAAATATATGCTTTTGAAAAAATTTTGAAAATTTGAGGAGAAAAGAGTTTGCAAAAAAAGTAAAAATGATGTACTCAACTTCTTCTTTTTGACAAACTTTTTTTTTCTATGATCGGAAATAACTTTTAAACAGATACTGCAAAACACGAAAAATGTGTCGAAGTACTCTGATGACATTCTTTTAAGAACAAAGTGAACTGAAATTAAAAATAATATAAAAAGGTGACTGCGTAGGTCGAATGACAAGCCTCCCCTTCTTTCTTATCAATATAGTATCGAATGGTTATTTTAAAGCAGAAAGTGTCAAAGTACACTGATATTTTTTAAAGAAAATCAACAAAAAATGTATAAACTTTGACAGCGCATGTTTTGATTTTAAAGAAAAAACTGTTATAGATACATTTGAGCTTGCGTTTTTGTTGTTGCTTTACATTGTTTCAGCGAGACTGGGTTACAAATGTATCTTCTATTACAGAAAAAAGAAGTGTCTGAATAAAATTTCATAACAAAGCCTTTTTTTAATTGAAGGGGGAAAATGTTGAAATTTTTAGTACTGAGACAAACCTCTATTTTTCTTATACATACTATCATTCATTTTTTGATTTGTCGAGGAGGAAAAATGCTATGTTTTATACACAGCTGTTTTGTGTTTTTTTTTGCAATTTAACAAAAAAAGAGGGTGAGGAACTTTTTTTGCTTAACTTCCTGGTTAGCAGCAGCCGGTCTATAAAATTTTTTATCATGCTTAAAAGTTATTAAACTTTTTTATTTAAAATTCAAAGCTTAAAACTATAATAATTAAAAAAAAGTGTTACGCCAAGCATAGTCGGGAACACGCAAAGCAAAAGAAAAAGTACTGTAATCATCAAAAATTAAAGTAAAAAAATAATGGGTTAAAACAGCAGTTTTTTATTTCGAGAATAATGTGATGCAAGAATCGTTAAAATATTGAAATAAAAAAGCTTTAAAAAGTAATAAACCAACCTTTTCTTCAATAAGTGGATATTGGTAAAACCTGCTCACGAAATTTAAAGCAATTAAAAAATACCACCAGAAATCGTGTTTGCAAGCACAACTTAACTCCAAAAAAATACGATATTAACCTTTTTAAAGTATTTCAGACTGCCAATCATTCGACCAAAAACAAAGTAATTTAAATCCTTAAATGTTAAGTAATCTTAGCATTTCCATTTTCTTGAGCCAACCCTCGAAAAAGTATATAATAAATCTTATATCTCATTTCCTTCTGAGTACCTAATAAACCAATTTATATTCACTAAAAGTGTTTAACATATTTTTGGAAAAAAAGAAGAAAAAGATAGTTGAGCAATATAGACCAAGTGGGGGCGTAAAAGTCATAGCCTCGTAGACAAACAGAGGAATAAGGAATTTCATAAAAAAACACGAAGCGCTTAAGTAAATTTAAATTCTGACCCATTATATAATTAAAAATGCAATTGTGTTTTTAGAATGACATGCAATAACAATAATGGATTTTGTTATTGTTAATGCATTTATAAATTTAAAACGCGTTAAAATATTGTATTTCATTGAGACGCTAAACATGAGGAGAAAATGTTATGACTGAAAACTCGTTACATCAAATCGTTAGATATTTATACGTATTGGTATTAACCCAATCCCAAAGTGTTCAATGTTTATTAAGTCCTAGACAACAATTTTGCAGAACATTCATCTCTGATGAATGTTATGGAAATATAAAATGCAAACACCGCGTAAAAAGATAAAATCTGTGAAAAAATGGAAGCATGAATGCTTTACAAATGCTTGAAGCATGAAGATCGGCTCAATGAGCGGGGCGTTTTCTTATGTTGATGGGCAGAGATGTTTCGATGGTTCGTGATTTCTTAATGCATTTTTGCCAAATGCCGATTTTGTTTACTATTAGCATGTTTTTTAATATTCTAGTCGTCACAATATCATTGAATTCTTCTTTCATCTTTTAACGTAAACACCGATTTTCTCAAAATAATGTAAGATTTGTGTCAAAGCATAAAAAATGTTAAATATGTGAAATTTGCGAAAAAAGATCAAAAATTAAACCTTTATCTTTTGCTTTTTATTAAAGCATTTTTTAAAGTGTCAGAAAAGAAAATTTAGGAAATACTTTCGTTAGTTTTACTTACAGTAGGCAAAAATCGAACTTCCCTGTATATTAATCACATTTTAATTTAAAAATATTCCAATTACTCCTTTAAAGAAAAAAATATTTGTTTTTTTACTTATAAAAATAATAAACAGAACAAATATTTTTAGTCATACTAGTGCCCATTGTTTTTGGTTCAATTTTTTTGAGAGAGATTTCAAAAAATAAAGTTGTTTTTAAAAACACATGTTTGGCAGTATCAGACAACTCACCTGCCAAGCTTTTTATAGTTTAATGAAAAAAAAGAAAGCATAATTCGAAGCTTTCAAAATTTGAGATTCGAAAAGTAATGTAAGTAAAATTTGATATTGTACATAAACTGCATAAAATTTTTTCAACCAATTTTTATCGGATAATTAATTTTATTTATTTATTTAATCGAAGTAACAAAAATAAAAAAACTACTCGTAATTACAACATTGCACAATTTTATTTATTTTTTTTTTTTTTAAGTTTTCTAATATGACTAAAATGATATGTTGGATTTTTTGCTGTTAATAAAAAATAAGAATTAAACTAGAAGAGGATCTAATCGCTTCTTTTGTTCACCATATTCTGCAATTAAGGCTCCTAAAACTTTTGTTGTTTGAATTAAACCTCCAACATAAGCAGGAGTGGTCATAAAAGAAAGAGTTCCAATTGTGAGAAAGAAATAAATAAAATAAGTAAAAGCAAAATGAAATTGTAAATAAGGCACAATCTAAAAATGAAATGTGATACTGTAGAAAAAAAGGGAATGGAAACCAACCTCCCGTAATAAATTACAAATAATTGAAAGATAAAATATGCAACCAAGTTTCCCGAAACAATTGAATGAAGCATTATAATCATTGAAAAGGCTGTTGGTGCTATCTTTCATTAGGTACTGTAATTGAAAATTTTTTTTGTATAAAAACTATTTTTACTTTTATCATTTTTTGATTTCATGTTTTTAGCATATTACAACCCCGTAATTTTTTTAATCAAAAATTTCGAATTTTATAAATTCCATTCTAATTTGAAATTCAAGTTTAACCTACTTTAAAGTTATGTTCGAAAGCACTTTTTTCATTATGTGTAGCTAATAAAATAAACACAAAAATCATAATAAAAAGTGTTGTTAATGCTGCTTCATATTTGAAACTAAAAACTAATAAAACTGCAGCGGAATCAATAGCAATTAACAGCATTATTATTAAAAGGGCATCCCATAAACATAGTAATTTATCTTCTAATTGTTGTTTAAAAATTTGATCCCCCGCTAGTAATATCGTTGCTATGGGCAATAACAAAAAATAATTAGATTCATGATGAATATGCTTAAAAAGCTCCCAATTATTTGAAAGTAACCAATGAATAAATATCCAATGTGTTATAAAAATTCCTCTTCTTGATCTTCGAAAGAATGGACACGCTGCAAGGATTATTATTGTAATGAAGAGACAAAGGGTTGCAGCTACTCGTAAAACCATGAATAGGAATTAGTTATGTTAATTTACATCTAAAAAATTGCTTTTTTGAAAATGAATAATCAATGAAATTGAAGAAGAGACATCACTTGAAAAAATGGTGGTTAAACTCGTTTATCCGTTAAAAAAAGGTTTCATCGGAATGAAAGAAAAAAAGAAGATTTAACGGGTAAAATTTTATTGGTTTTAATCTTTTTTTTTTCATGTTTTTCACTTAAAAAAGGCGACATTTTGTTTCACCTCTTTATTTTTTAGATCGATTGAAATTGGAGATGAAAAAATTCTGGAAGGGGTATACATTATTTATTATAAAGCAAGCAAAGAAATTTTGTGTTCTTCCTTTTACAGGGTGAGGCGGAAAATTCATAAATGTTTACAAATTGTAGCAGAAGAAAGAAAGAAAAAACATAAAAAGTAAAACGCTTTTTGATGACCATTTGTGTGAAAATTATATGTTATAGCTTTCTTTCCTTTTTTTCCTCTGCTTTTAAGAGGAGGTGCGCAAACTAATGCTTGATATAAAAAAAAGTGAAAAAGTAAGCAAAAAAATGGAAAAACAAAAAGAAAAAAACAAGTTTGTACTTGAAAAATTGCATTTAAAAATGTGTTTTTTTTCAGTGAATAATCAGTTGTGATGCAACATAAAAAATGTAAAAAAGTTTTCCAAAAAAAAATGCATTCTATTTTTTGCTTTTTGAATCTTTCATTTTTTTATTTAAATCAATATCCAAAAAGGCGTTGCTTTTTTAAGTCTTCTTTTTTCTGTCCTTTTTTCACTTTTTTTGTCATTACCCTTTTGAAAAAAAGTGGCAATAAATTTGTTTCAAATGTGGCACCCGTTTTTTTCAAAAAAAAGGTCTTTAAATAAAATTGCCAGCGTTTTTATTATTTAATAACGCTTTTATATTTGAAAAAATAAAGCAAAGGAAATGAAATGAAATGACATAAAAAGAAATAGAAATAAGCACAAAAAAATAAGTAGCAAATATCAAAAAACATGGCATTAGAGTGATTCAAAATATTCAGTTCTTCTTTTCAGTTCCATTTGGGGTTCCACCAGTAACAATTTTGATGGGAATTGTACGAGATGGCGAAACTTCCTAAAACAAGGAATTGCGAAATAGTAATTAATTGTTATAAATATATACCTTTGGTTTTGGTGGAAGTACTTGAACGGTAAGAAGACCATCGGATGAAAGATTGCTTGAAACACTTTCGGGATCAGCATTTTTGGGCAAAACAAATTTACGAGTAAATGAGCGTTCAATAAGTCCAAGCTCATCAGCTTTTTCAGGATGTTTTGCTTCGATAACAATATGTCGACCAACAACAGATACCTTAAGGTCTTCTGGAGCATAAGCAGATACATCTAAAGTTGCTGAAAAGCTATCATCACTGGCATGAAAGGATCCAGATGTGCTACTTCCAAAATGATAATTATGGGGGCTCATAATGAATGATGAAGATGGCTGAAAAAAAGGTTTTCCATTGTATATTTTAAATATCATAATCTTGTTTCTTTACTTGGAATGAAGACATATTTGAAAGGCCTTGAAAAGCTGAAGGAATTCCACCTCGGGGTCCATCTTCAACAACCTTTCGTTCATAGGTTCGATTATAAGATGAGCTATGATTAACAGTGGTCATTCTTCTAAAAAAATCACAAAAATACAAAAAATTTTCATTTATTTAATCTATTCAAAAGCAAAGAAACTGAGGTATTTACTTGTGACTTGCTTATGTCAACGGAACGCGTCTATCAATCATTTAAACTGAACACAATTATAACGTAAAATATAAAGGAGAGAGAAAAAAGTAGAAATGAAAAAAGCAGAAATTTTAACTTACTCAGCTCTTGGTGAAGTTTGTCTTTGATAATTATCTATTTTTTCTGATGTTAAAATAACTGGCATGCCAAGAAAAAACTTTTACCCAAAAATAATGATTACAACTCGCAGTAGTAAGAAGAAGAAATAAAAAAACTTTGCAACAGAAACCAAAAAGTTAAAAAGGAAGGAAGCGCGCAAATCCGCCGTTACAAACAAACAACTTCCTGAGAAAACTCCAGAATAAAGTTTAAAAATAAAATAAAATTCAAGCATGACGGCGGACGTTTTTGTTTTATGCTTGCGATTGTTGTTTTTTATTTGTGTATATTTTGCGGTAAAACAAAAGAAAAGAAGCAAAAAGTGAATGCTAATTGATCAAGACACTGTACACGTAACAAATGTGAGTGAGCGTTCTTGAGTTAAAAAAAGAAATAAATGAATCAAAACTTTCAAAGAAGAATTTTGAAAGAGGAATATCATTGAAATAAAATAAATATATATGTTAAGGATGAGACAGAAAAAAAAGATAATAAGAAGCTTTTAGAGCGGAAGCCTTTTGAATTTTAGATCGCAATGCATTGGATGAAAATAACAACATTAAGATTGTAGAAAAGAGAGGCAGTTTTTATACCATCACATCCTCAAAAGATCTCTTTTTTTTGTTTCATTTCTGACAATTTCCAAAGCCGCTTTGAATTAAATTAAATTTTTTTTGACGAATAAAAGATAACTGAAACAGATGCTTTCAAAGTGTCTAAACTAATCATTTTAATTTAAACAAACATAAAAATGGCTTTCCAGAAGTAACAAAAAATATAAATAATGAAAGGGGAAACAAAAAAACGAAGCATTCATTTATTTAGAAAAAAACGGAGAAAAAACTGTAAAATAAACTTGATGACAATTTCTTTCTTCTTTTTCTTCGAAACACAAACAAAAGAATTAAAAACAACTGATCACTTAAATTCCATTTTGTTCTGACTCTTTTTTAACAAAATATGCCTGGCTTTTAAACCATAAGGTGCCTTTGATCAGGTGAAAAATTATTCATTGTTGATTTGGAGGGGATCCGGCGGGGCAAAGAGAAAGGAGATCGATCACTTTAAAGAAAAATGCCTGCTTGTTGTTTTTTTTTTCGAGCTTATCCCGCCCGCGACAACGTGGGTGTGTAATATTTGCCTGCCCCTTCTGGACATTTTTGTCTTTAATGTGGAATTTCAATCTATTTTCAAAAAAAGCTGAAATCGAAAAAAAATGATTTTTTATCTTCTTGAAACAAAAAATTAACAATTGGTGTTTTTTTTTCAAATTTTTCAAGAGTTAAAAAAAGAAAGAAAAAAGGCAATGGATAATTCTTTGATTGTTCTGTCACACCAACCAATTAGCGGTTATTCTACTTTGACTTCCTCACTTTTTGGCTTCATCCATCCATTTTTTTGCTTCTTCATCTTCTTTTTTTGCCGTCTTTTTTTTTCTTTGCAGTTGTTTCAAATTCAAATAAATTTATATTTTTATATTGAAAGAAGAAAGTATAATATTATAAAGAAATGGCTAATCGAATACATTTGCCTCCAAGTTCTTCAAAATTCCGTTTAAAAGTTACAACTCCAGAGTCGCTGCTTTGTAAATCAGAAACAGATGTTCGACGATTACTTAATACTCGACGAAAAACAGATGCAAATATATTTAATCCTCCACCAAGTTATGAACAAACAATTTCAAAAAGTCGTAAAGGCTTGATTGACAGACTTCGCCGATGCCATTCTGAAGAGAAGATTGAGCCTGTTCCGGAGCATGTTGTAGAAGAGAGAAAACGTGCTCCACGTGGTATTGCACCAATTGATGATTTTCCACTGAATGATGAAGCATCATCATCTGATCCACAAAAAAGATTTAATCCAAATGCCGGCTTTGAAGCATTTTATGACTCCTGCTGTTTTAGTGTTCCTGCCGAAAATTGGGGAGAGTGGACCATGGCACCCATTCGTGTAAGTCATCTTTCTTCTTATACTTTTCTCTCTCTTGTCTCTTGCATCTTATTGACATAAATGCTTTTCTTAGAAAAAAGCGCCTTTTTTAATTTTTTTTATTGCTTGCACAAAAATAGGATTGTGTAGATGAGATCAATAAATGAGTGTGACATAAAACTTTTTGAATATTCATCGAGTCATATACATAAATGTACATTCACAGGTGTCTCTTTTTTTGTTTTATTGTCACATGTAACTTTGACACAACAAATACATTAATGTTTTTCGGTTCTTTGATAATAATTTTTTTAAAGCTATTTTAGTGTATTTCCGTCATTTTACATTTTAAAATGTAATAATTAATACAAAATGTTACGTGTAATGCTTACGTATTCGTTTTTGATTTTAACAAGAATAGTTTGTTTTTTTGTGTTGAAATATTTATCGTTCTTTTTTTATCTTTAACGTTTATTTTTTTGTGTTTGTTGGGTGACAAGTACCTCCCTTACTAATTATTCTTGTTAATGTCAGCGTTGTATGTTTTAAAAGTGTTTCCATGACTTGTATAAAATTGATGTTTTCCGGTCTTTTTTTACTGGGACAAAAATACATCTAATGATAGTAATGGTGATGACCTAACCCCCTTTTTTCATTGTATTCAATCCACCACTTGATTGCTGCTTTACACGTTTTTTTTCTCTGTCATATAAAAAGATAAAAGAAAACAACACTTGCCTTATTTTTTTTGTCCTCGGACGTAATGTGTCCAAAAGTTAGAAGCAGAACAACAAGAAATTTTTTTCCAATGACGTCATATTTTGTTATTTTTAGTAACAATATAGTATATTTTTATACATTTATTACGTCATTTTTTCTTCGGTAGATGTCTTAAAATTTGCTTTTGCAAAAATGAAAAATTTCGTTACTTTTTTTTTCATCTTATTTCATCCATTGGATCCAAGGAGGAGAGAAATAAGCATAAAAAGCGAAGAAAAAACATATGCAAAATGCAAAAAAGAGCTACTTGATGTATAAGACGGAGGAAAAAAATACGTGGCGGCTCCTTTATAAAAAAATGGGGAATGTTTTTTCTATCTTCGTTTCATTTTTCCTCCTTGTTTGACCATGGCGTTATAACTTATAAGAAAAAGGAGAAGCTCCTCCATTTTTGGCCAATGGCAAAAAGAAGAAGAAGAAAAAGGCATTGCCCCGTCACGGGTGAATGTTGCACAAGCTGCTTTTTGAGCTCTTTTCTTTTCGTAATTTCCCTTTTTTTCGTTCTTCTATTTTTGTGCATATTTCAAATGTGCTTTTGAAGTCTAATTTGAAATTTTAACGAGAAAGCAAGCACCCTTTGTAAGCAGTTACTCTCTCTCTCTCTCTTCATATTTATGCTTATAAACCATTTTTTTGTTATTTTTGAATCGCGTGCTTTTTTTCTCTGATATTTTTAATTGCATTATTTTATTTTTAGGAGATGAACCCGAATGCTCCAGCTACAAAATTAGAATTAACTTTATCAGCAAAGTAAGTTTATCTTACTTTTTTTCATTTGTTATTTTATAATTTACTTTTTTAGAAATCTAAAAGATTGTGATGTATTCTCAAAATCTGATCCATTATGTGTTGTATTTGAAGCTTATCATTCTCAAGATGCTGGATTAAAATATGGTGAAAGAGGAAGAACAGAATGTGTCAAAAATTGTTTGAATCCTGAATGGAATACCAAAATTATTCTTGATTACTTGTTTGAAGAAAGACAACGGATGAAATTTGAAATCTACGATATTGACAGTGGATCAGCAGCTTTATCTCATCATGACTTTCTTGGAAGAGCTGAATGTGACTTAGCTGATATTGTTGCCTCTCCATTTTCAACTTTGACGCTTCCTTTGAAGTAAGAAAATGAAAAATATGTTTTTCCTGTTTCTTATCTAACTTTTTTGCGTTTAGGGATTTAAAACAAAATGGCAGCATTACAATTCATGCCGAAGAAGTAAATGAAGGTCAAACAGAATCTATGAAGTAAGAAGAAGAAAAATATGTTTTTTCCTTTTTCTTATCTAACATTTTTGCTTTTAGATTTATTGTTTATGGAAGAGGATTGGATAAAAAAGATTTCTTTGGGAAATCTGATCCATTTTTAAATATTTATCGTCCGGTTGCTGATGGAACGTGAGTTAAAAAATGACGTTTTGTTTATATAGATTATTTTTAAACAAAACTTTTAGACGACAGCTTGTTCATCGTACAGAAGTCATTAAACGAACGCTGAATCCAGAATGGAAACCTTTCAATATTTCTGTTCGAGCACTTTGTCAAGGAGATAAAACTCGGTTTGTTGATTACTGTATCTCTACATATTTTTAATCATGGGAAATTTTCAGTGACTTTATTATTGAATGCTTTGATTACGATAACAATGGAGGGTAAGTTTGTTTGTCTTAACCAGCTTTATTTATTTTCAAACCTTTTTGCATCACTAAATTTCCTTATTTTTGCTTTTGCACGTCCACAGTCCCCTCTTTTGCTTTGTGTGATTGGTCCGGTCCTTTATCGTTCACACGCAAGCAAACCACCTTACAGACGCCTTTTTAAATTTTAGTTCTAGACACGATTTAATCGGGGTTACTCGTGCTACTGTCAACAAATTAGCTTCCGGTGATATCAAAGAATTGGAACTTATCCATGAAAAGAAAAAAGCTAAGAAGGGCAAAAAATATAAAAATTCGGGTATCTTGAGATTTGAACTTGCAAAATTGGAACAAGAGTATACATTTTTGGATTTTATTCATGGAGGGTAAGTTGTAATATTCGCAGTGAGATTACTGTAACATATATCTTTTTTAGAATGGAACTTGAATTTACTGTTTCTGTTGATTTTACTGCTTCCAATGGTGCCGTAACAGTTCCTTCATCATTGCATTTTTGTAATCCACATTCAAGTAATGAATATCAAATGGCAATCAAAGCTGTCCTCGAAATTTGTCAAGCTTATAACAAAACAAAGAATTTCTCAGCTTTTGGTTTTGGTGCACAATGCCCTCCAACATACGCAGTCAGCCATCTGTTTCCTTTGGTATGTATTTAAATTCAATCATTCTTTGTCATACATATAAATGATAAATCATTTATCTGACTACGACTTCATCTTTTTGATAAAACATAGTAGTTTTTTCCATTATTTATTTGTTTTTAGAATCTAAATAACTCTGAAGTTCATGGTATCGAAGGTGTTATGCAAGCTTATGCAACTGCACTTCGAAATACAACACTTTATGGTCCAACTAATTTTTCACCGACAATTAATGAAGCTGCCAGAAAAGCTGCTTATTATCCTCCAGGTGGTGGAAAATACCAAATTTTATTAATTATTACTGATGGCGTTATTTCTGATATGCAACTTTGCAAAAATGCAATAATTATGGTATTTTTTGACTCTTAATTTTTTGCATCTTGCTTTATTTTTTAGGCTTCCACTTTACCATTGTCAATTATTATTGTTGGAGTTGGAGATGCTGATTTTGATAAAATGGATGAGTTGGATTCTGATGATCAATTGTTGACTGCTAATGGTCGAACAGCTAAACGTGATATTGTACAATTTGTTCCATTTCGTAAATTTTTCAAGAGGGGTGGCGTCGTTTCACCATATGAACAAGAGAGGCTTCAATATTTATTAGCCAAAGAAGTATTGGCAGAAGTTCCCACTCAAATTGTTTCGTATATGAAAGCAAATAGTATTATTCCGGGTCCACCTCAACATCCACAACCTGATACAATGCCAATGAATGGATCCGGATCTGCACCATACCCAACGAATGGACATCAACAAAATGGTATTTATCCAAGTTATGCTCCTGCAAATCCTCCGGCATATGATGAAGCGATGGGACCTGGAGTAAATATGGATCAAATAAATGTTGCTTTCACAAATCATGTGAATGTTCAAGCTTCTGCTCCTTATTTTTAATTTATTAATTTATTGGAATCCCAGATATCTTGCTTTTTTTGTTATGGCTTTATCTTCTAATTACGGGCGATTATTATTTTTTGCAGCCATTCTAATTATATCAATATCACTTTTATACTAAACCTCAACAAAAAAGATAATCATTCTCTGCCTCATTATTGTTGTAAATTTTTTTGTTACTTATTACTTTATTCGCATAAAATAAGAATAAATTATCTTATCATTTTTTTATTTTAAAAATATTATTTAACACGAAAATACATATTTAAAACGGGCATTTCTCCTTTCACTGATCTTGAAAGTAGTTGAACACTTGATTTGAACGTTTCAAAAGTTTTTTTTAATAAATGTATACTGTATAATAAAAAAAAGTTGGCAAATGTAATCAGATGTAATTTGTTTACTTTGTTTTAGCATATAAATATAAAACGGTAAAAACCAATTTATTAATAATTTAATTAAAGCTATTTTTTAAAAAATGTTAAACGTAATAAATAATCAAAGCGAAAAAACCCGAGAAATTACTGTACAACTAGAAGCATTTTTTTTTTCAAATTTAGCTTGTTATTTTTCTATGATGTGTTGCTTTAATGTCATTGAGTTTACTGACGTTCGTAGACCAAAAATCTCCATTTCGAGTTACTTCACTACCATGTAAAATCGCTTCAGGGTGGGATAAAAGATTTTGTGTATCACCTGCTGAAGAAGACAATGGAATTCCAGTTCGAATTCGAATTGGTGGACTATTTTCACTTCCCGGAAAGATTCCATTTCGTGAATTACTGCATTGTATTGTTGTATTTGATTGTCGAGTTCGACTGAGATTACTTGCAAGTCTTCCATATAAGAACCAATTAACTGCTGTATTTATGTATGGAAAGATATGAGCACAATACAATATTAACATTGTATTCTCAGATGCATTTGTTAATTCACGTAATTCACGAGATTCAAAGAGATCTACATAACTAACATAGACAACACCTGAAATTGATACATATGTTCAATACTTTTCACTCGTATGTCTGAAGTAATAAACTTGCCTGCCCAATACGGAGACCAACACAAAAAGTAGAAAATTGCTATCGCTGCAATATATGCTGTTACACGTTTCATCGGAATCATACTTCGCATTGAAATTTTTCTTTGATGTTTTCTAAAAAATGTCTACTTTCATAATATTCATTGTTAAGAAAAATTAAAAGAAAAACCTTATTTTTAAAAGTAATCCAATATTAAATAATGTTATGAAAAATATGGGAAAAACATAGCCCACAAAAAATGTTGAACCAGTAAACCAAAAAAGTAAATTAATAGGCATCCCATCGACGCACTTAAAAACTCGTATTGTCAAGTGTCCTGCAGTTGAATGATTTCCTTGATAAACCACTAAACTTTGGGCTTGCGCAAATATCTGAAAGAACATTTTAAATTTTTTTTCATCGATAAATAGCTTAATTTTTACCAAAAGAGGAAGAAGAACTGCAAAGGCTAAACCAAATAATGCCCCAACAACAATGGAAGTGGTTTTAGCAGAACGAGTACCAAATGTTTGGGGGTATGCAACAATTAAATATCGATCAATTGACATTGCAGTTATCTAAAATATTGTTTTTATGAAATAATAAAAAAGAATAAATAGATGTACCAAAAGTGTTGAAGCAATTCTTCCAACAGAACCAAATAAATGATGAATTTTACAAGCAGCTGTACCAAAAATCCAAAAACCTATTAAGCTATCAACAATTGCTAAAAAAAGCATACTGTAGATTATTTGAAAAACTAAAAAATCTATTTTACCCCATGGTAAACTCAATAAAACAAGGGTATCAACAATGCAAAGAGCAGCGACATAAATTCGAAAGCAATCACTTGTTGAACTCATCGTTGAAACGGATGACTTCCTTCTATTACCTTGTGGAGTTCCTAACCCAAATATTACTGTTAATGTTGAAGCATTTCCACATATTCCAATCACAAAACAGATAAGATAAATTGATGCAACGGTAAAAACTGCAGTATCTGGTTCCTTTAAACTTGGATACATGACTGAAAAAAGATAATTTTAAATGAATAAAATAAAAAAAAGAAAAGGATGTGTGCTAAAATATGTTTGAAAATTGTTTTTTCTATATATGTTTAATGTCAAGTGTCAATGTTGACTTCAAAATGGGTTATTGTTGACAGCTTTGAAATCGAATTATTTTTGATACATTGTCCCTGTTGTTCAATTTTTTGCAAAATTTTTACATTTAATTTTTTTAACTTTGCCCTACAAAATAAAAGCAAAACTTATGTAAATTTGAAAGTTGAAATCCAACTCCATAATTTATTTTTTTTAAATAAAGGGGTATATTAAAGATAATTTTAAACATTGACGTCAATCATTTTGCTTTGAAGGGTTTTAATTTACCAATTTTGTTGCCAATTTACTGTATTTGAACTTTTCAAAATTATAATTAAAGCTTTGAAACTTTTTGAAATAACAACTTTTTTTTAAAAAAATTGGTTTTTTGTTACAGTATACAGTATGAGCTTAAGAACAAAATTCAGCAATACTACTTTTTGTCATATATTGTGGGCCAACAAGATAAAAGTCAAAAGTCATACCTAAACCTGTGGTTTCTAGAACGGTAGTTGCAGAAATATTTTCATCTTGAGCGTCATTTTGCACCCACGACATTGCAGTTGTCGATGCCACCACCTCTGGGGATGATGTAAAGTTCCAAAGTTTAACTTTGCTGCTGCTGTTGCTTCTGTCACCGTTGTCGCCGTCGTCGTTAGAAATGTTGAAAAAAAGTTGTCGTGTGTCATTCATGACTTGTGAATCTTTAAGAACGAAGTGCACGTTTTCTTCGTTTTTTTCAAAACCTTTTTTGTTGAAGAAGAAGAAAAATGATGAAGACAATGCCAAAAATGGAAGGAAACTGCACAACAAAATTTTAAAGGTATGTGGAAGAAAAAAAATCAACAATAACTGTTGAAGTGGATACAAGGAAACTTTTATGGTTGAATTCTAAAATAAACTTATGTTTTAAATTGCGGAACTTCTTTTTTTAAAGGTTTTAAAAAATTCGCGAATAATTTAAGAATCAGATAAAATGAAATAAATGAAAAAAAAGGAGAGAAGGCAAAGATGCAATTTGTAGGTGTAAATGGGGAGCATAAAACTGTAGAATGCCATTTTTAGTGTTGACTGCGCAATAACAAAAAAAACCCTAAAACGCTTTAAAAAATTCCCTGGGGCAAAACGGCACAATGAAAATTAAACAACGAAAAAATGCTTCATTACAAACGAGGAAATATTTCTTTCATCTTTTTTTTAAAGATGGTTTTTCTTGTTTAAACAAACTTTTTTTCTTTTTTTAAAAACGCAATATTTAAAATATGCGGGTGGTCATTTCCTTGGATTTATTTCGAATTTCTTTCAACATTTAAAAACAAAAAATTCTGTCATAAAGCTAAATAAAGGCAATTTAATCTCAAATATTCTGCAAATATTTTTTTGGGTGGATTGAAGCATTTATCCGGTTTAAGCAAACTCCCAGGAAACATTTCGTGTCTCCTATTTTAGCAGCAAAAAAATATACTGTCTGGAAGAAGGGTTTTACCAAAAAATGGGTAATTTCATGATTTTCGGAAATCAAGAACTTTTACGACAGCAGCCAAAAAGCATAACATTAGTTTTGTTAAATAATTTAAATTTTAAGCATATCTTAAAATTGGGCATCAATGGAGAGGGGAGAGAAATATGGTGTATGGTTACAGAAAAAGGAAGTTAGAACAAAGAAAAAAATTTTAAAAATGCAAAAGCTTTTAAAATATTTTTTTAATAAAAATGTTAAATATTTTGCGCAACAATAGCATTAACGAAGAAAACAAAAAAGTTATAGAGAAGAACCAGTTGTTTCACACCCACAGAAACGAGAAGGAGCTTAAATGCTATTCTTCTTCCATCCAAAAAAAGTTTAGCAAATGCCGAAAAAAAATCTTTAAACTACCTTGGCTTTTTAATGTTAAAAGGTTCCTCTCCCCCCAAAAAAGGGATGTCGGAAGTCAGTATGTGTAAATGCATGAAGCATATAAATCAAGCGTGAAAAAAGCTTGTTGTTGGTGCTGCTTTAACGTCAAAAGAAGTCAAAAAAATAATATTTAAAAAAATAGTTGAAATCGTCAACAACAAAAAAACCATTCTTGGAGGTAGACAAAAGTTTGGAGGAGAAAATGCAAGGTTAAAAAGGCAGGAAAATATTGCTTTTTTATGAATGACTTTTTACTTCAAAAGGGGCACTTTCCAATTCTTTAAACATACTATATTTAAGAAGGTGATTATTATAAGCTTTACCGCCTTTGAAAAAAAAACCCAGATAGAAAGTAATAATTTTAATCTTTCAGTTTAAAACAAATAAATGGGTTTTTTGTAGACTTAAAAAAAGCAAGAATTTTTTTGTTAAACAATAAAAAATAGAATGCATTTTAACATGGTTCGTTCCATTTTTTTTGTATTTCTCTCTCTTTTTTTTAAGGCTTTTATTGCCAAAAAATAAATAAGTAGATGACGTACAAGAAGCCCTTTTTTTTTAAAAAAAGAAGAATAATTTTTTTCTTTAAAAAAGCTACTTTTCTTCGTACCAAAAAACCTAGCATTTGATTTAAAATCCTTTTTAAGTGCGTTTTATTTGATAAATGAGTTAATCAGGGTTAAAAACGAAAAAAAAAGTGAAACGTAAAAATGGAAGCAAAAGCTTTATTCAATAATCAATCATTTTTGTCCCTCGTAGATTTTTTTTCAAAACATGCGGTTATTCATGTTCAATTGAATAATATAAATATTAAAGAGATTTAATGTATCTATTTTCAATGGAATAAATAGAAAAAGTAGAAGTGATATTGCCGCAGGGCATCATCTCTTTTGGCTGATCTCTTCATCTTACATAATCCTATTGTTTGGGAGAAAATAACAAAAAAAATTTTTAATTGAAACCAACTTTTTGTTATTTTATTAAAATGAATATTGTTTATTTGCCATATAAAAAACAAATAATAGTATTAAAAAGTTTAACAATAATAAATGTTCATCAAATACACAGACAGAGGGGAAACAAAAAAAACGGAATGCAACTGGGGTTAAATTTATTGTGGCTTAAATGCATAGCAAGTAACTTCCCCGCTGCTTGCCTGGCAATAGGTTTCAGTATATGCGACATAACTGAAATCGGATTTGGCACAAATGACATTCACCTTGCTTCCAAGGCGTTCTTCGGCAGCTTTTTGAATTGCACGTTTTGATATTGTTGGATCTTTAGTGATGTTCTAAAAATGGAAAGGATAAATGTCTAATATTAGAATGCAAAGATTAATCTGATAGTGTTAAAGTTTATGAATCACACTTACTTCTTCAATGATGCTCTTAAGTTTTTCACTATTACATGTTGGGTCTTCTTCAAGCTCAAGAGAAAGAGCAGAGAAAATTTTGGCACCATGAGTTCGAGCTCTCATTGTACGGTATCTGCAGGGAGAACCACATTGACAACAGCAATCATTAAAAGCTGGTACAGGGGGTTGATATGGCATAATCGGGGCTGGAGCATATCCGCCACCACATCCTCCACCGCATGGCAGAGGTGGTGGACACATTGGCGGCGGTGGAGGTGGTAGTGGAGGGGGACAGAGGGGCGGGGGAGGACAGAAGGCTAAAAAAGTTGTATTTTTGGTGCCCATACTGTAACAGTTCACTTACTCGGTGGACATGGAGGAGGCAATGGACAAGGGGGAGGCAATGGTGCACAAAGCGGGGGCGGGGGTGGTGGACATGGAGGGGGCAACCCTATTCCGCACCCACACGAATCAACATTTTGTGCCAAAAATGCCACTAAAGCTAATGCAACAAGTTTTAACATTTTTTATACTTTTCCAAAAAATGAGTTACTGCAAAACCGCGACTGTGATTTATCCGATTTGATCATGATTATTTTTATTTATACTTGCCATAAAAAAGATCAGGACGAACAACACATCCAATTTAAACCGGTTGGGAAACGCTTTAAAAAGAATATTGTTACGCCTTCTTAGACCAAAAAAGGAAGATATCACAGCCAACCAAAAAACGGCCTATCCGGTCCCCCCTTCATAAATTCTTTTTTTGTGATGCTGGTGGTCACGATAATCAAAAAAGCATGCGGTGAAACAAACTTTCACTTTGTAAAGCATTTTTTATTCAACGGAAAGTTTAAAGGAACCGGTATGGCAAAAAAAACACTCTGAGTCAGCAGGCGAAATCTTCTTCAAAAAATTTGTTTTATTATTTTTGATGTCACTTGGCTGATTAGCAAAAAAATGCTTACGTAATACTTTTATTTGGAATTTGCTAAAAACATTAAAAGCTGAACCATTTCAAACTGGTTTATCCCTTTTTTCTCCAGTCAAATATTTATGATTAAATTCGCTTTTTTTCTCAAATTTGAAACAATTAATTAAAGTTCATAAATAAAAAACATGAAATGCGTCCGAAGATTAATATTCATAGCTCTCATATTTCATAACAACAGTTTGTTTAAACTTCAAACAAAAAAAAAGATGTAAGAATAAATTTCGGTAACAAGAAACCCAATCTTTCTATTACATACTTGTTCATAGACATGTCCGCTTCCATCATCATATGTTTTTCTCTCTTACATTTTACCTATCAAAATGCCATTTTTAGAGGCATTGTTATGATGCTGATATAAAAATAAATGTAAACCAAAAATATATTAGTTTTCGTTTATATTCTTTTTTACAAAGTAATTTTCAGAAGAAAAGAAAGTGAAAGAAGTTTGAACTCATATATTGTTTTAAACAACAAAAAGCGTTAAATTATTTAAAAATCGACGCACCAAAAGTAAAGCTTTCTCAAAAATGGGTTAGGTTTTTCTTTGTCAAAACTTTGTAAAAAAAATGAAGAAGAAGAAGGAAGCACAAAATTTGTCATTCTTGAATGAAAAAAAAAGTAAATTCTCAGTTTTGTGTAAATTCTTGCATACGTTTTTTAACAACTAACTGTACATCCCATTTCAATGATTTTTTAAAACTACTTTTTCTTTTTCTTCTCACTATCTATCTATCTCTCTCTCAGTCTCGAGGTTTTTCTCTTTCATTTTTACTACATAAAATTAGTTCAAATTTGTCTTCAAAATTTTTGATTACCCTTATTGACCGTTTTCTTTCTTTCATTGTCGGAAATGGACAACGATCCATTGCAAGCCACAAATAATAATAAAAAGATCAGTTTTTGGCAAAAAAACATAAAAGTTTAAGAAATTTTTAATTCCTTTTTATTGTATTTATTTTGTGCTGTCCATTTTGAACAAATTACGGTAGAAAAATGGAATTCAATATTCATTTAATAGGACTTATTCATTTTTGGCGGACACCAGAAGAACGTGTTCACACGCCAAGGTTTGTACTTTTACAGAAGGTTTCTCTCCTTTTTCATTTTTGGTGATTTTTGGTCTTGTTTAATTTGTAATTACCAAAAACCATTAAAGTACTAGACAAAAAAACAAAGCAATAGTTCCATTTTCTGTGGGCAAAACAACCGTATAAAAGGCATGAGCTTCAGCATGTAAAATTTATCGTTTCCAATATAACCTTTTATATGCATCCACTTCAAAAAAAATAACTGCCACCATATAAATTCCAGCTATTTTTTTTAATTTACTGCCAGCCTTTTTTTTATTTTACCCCCATAGCATCTCATTAATTTAAATTGTGATTCATATTTAATTTTTTTGCAACATTTAAGTTTCTTTTTTTAATACCATACTTTTTTTTCTTTCTATATTTTTAATTTTAGTTGTTAAAGTTTTTAAGTATCCCTTTCCGACAAAAATTTAAAATAAAATTGAGTCCATGTTCAATTTTGATAATTATTTGCAACTTTTTAAACTTTTGCTTCCGATAAATTTTTTCATTTTATTCGGAAAGCTGATGCTCCTGCTTAAGCTATACGTTCCAAATAAAATCCTACAAATTTCCGGCTTTCTTTTTAGTTGATGATATACTTATAATTATTTTTATTTTATCTTTTTAATATTTTTTGTGCAATAAGAAAAGAAAGCTTGTAAAAGAATATCATTTTCAGGTTTTTATGACATATTAAAAAAAGTGATGTTTTGGGGGTTAATTATAGATAGATTTAAACGTGTACTTACAGTACCTTTAATAATCTTTTTTTATTGACAAATGCTTTGTTATTTTTTATTATTATTTCTTTAAAATTTTTAAGATTCTTTTTCTTTGCTTTTTTTATTTTCTTTTGTATGTTTTCTTTCTAATTTGCATGTGTACAAAAGCTTTATTTCCGTTTCTCAGAATATTTTTCATACCTTTTAAATGTATCATTTTTTTCTCCTCCTCTCGGTTTTTTTGTTACTTAATAATTTAAATCGGTCCTTTTTCAGAAGAAAAAAATATATTTTTCAAATTCTTTATTTTTTTAGCGTCCATGACTTAAGTAATACTCAAAGAATGTGGACGGTTGCATTCGTTTCTGCTGTATACTCAGGAGCCTTCTTATTTGGGTTTATTGGAAATTTATGGGTAATTATTGCTTTATATCGGTCAAGGTAATCCCCCTCTCTTTCCCGATTCATACAAAAAAGCATTGTTAAATAAATTTTTAAGCTACAGGTTATTTTGTTTATCACGACATTATGCGCCTGTTCCATTAACACCAAGTGAAAGATTACGGGCATTTATATTTGTATTAGCTGTTACGGATTTCATTGTTCTTCTTACAGTACCAATGTCAATGCTACAAATTCTAATGAAACATTGGCCTTTTGGAGATTTTGTAAGTTTTTGAAGAAAAATATTTTGAAATAATTCATTAAACATTTTTTTGTTAAGCTTTGTCGAACACATACGGCAATTGATAGAGGTGGAAAGCTATTTTCAGTTGTTGTATTAACAGCAATGAGTTTACAACGATATCTTGTTGTATGCACAAGATGGCGATATACTGCTTCAACGACTCTTACAACACTTATTCCGATTACTGTAGGAATTTTAGCATGTGTTGTTGTTCCAGTTGTCTGGGAAATTTATTACACCGAACTTGTCCCATTAGTAAGTGATTTTAAAAATTAAAAAATAACAATTAAAATCGTTAATTTTAGCCTGAGGATAATTTATCATTTATATGCTTCAGTGAAATTCCGCCTCATATTTCACCATATTTTATTAAATATACTTTTATGTGTGGTTTTGCAATACCATTATCAGTTATGACAATTTGCTATTTTATGCTTGTACGCCATGTTCGAAAAAGATATCTTGAAAGAAAAGGTAATAAAAACAAAAAGTTGCGTATTACACGTATCAATTATCATCTTAAGATTATACTTTTTAAAAAATTAATTTAAGGCTTTAACACAAGTCAAATTCGAAGACCACGATATATGTGTGAATTGACAAAATCAATATGGAGAATTGCAATTTTTCATTTTGTAAGCTTTTTAAAGAAAAAAATGTTTGAATAAATTATAATTATTTTCAGATTTGTTGGGCGCCATTTCATTTGTTGCACATTTTACCATCTGTTGCAGAATTATTTAATTTACCCCCACCAACAAACGATGAAGCATGGTTTGTTGCAAAAAAATTTTTCTTTTTTCTTAAAACATAAAGGAAAATAACCGGTTATAGGTTTACGACGGGGCGTCTTTTTGGTAACATGTTACCTTATATTAATTCTGCAGGTAAAGATCAAAGGTCATGACTAATTATCATTTTTAAAAATGTTTTAGGAAATTGGATTTTATACGCGTTTTTAAATAGAGATGTCAGAAATCATATTATCAGACGAGATTCAAGGAATACAAAATTCGGGTTTCAACCAGTTACAGTATCATACCGTCCTACATTAACAACTTCAGCTTAATGTGTGTATGTTTTTAAAAAAAAGTGCAATTCCATTTTTAAATATTTATTACTAGTACTATGTTGGGGGTTTTTTGTTTTGAAAAATTTATTATTATAAATAAATCAGGGAAATAAAATTTAAATAATTTTCACGCATCGAATAAAACATTAAAACAAAAAAAATAAATGAAAACTAAATTTTGACAACGTAATTATCAACTTTCACCCAAATTTCTTTTCTCTTTTTTTTCATTTGTGATCAAATTTGTCGATCGAAGAATGTTGCGTTTCTTTCCAATTTTTCGTATATCATCAACACGAGGGTATTCGTCTGCTGCTCGAGCAGAACTTGTTTCACAACTTCAAAATGAACTTAAAAGTATAAGAGTAAGCAACAATTTTTAAAAAATTGTTTCTATTAATTAAATATTATAATATTACAGGATGCTGGTACATATAAAACTGAACGTGTTATTGTTGGTCGTCAAGGAATGGAAATTGATGTTGAAGGATTCAAAGGAAAATATTTGAACTTTTGTGCGAATAATTATCTTGGCTTAAGCAGTCATCCTGATGTAATTAAAGTATGTTTGTGCTTTGATTTATATCAATTATCTTTAAGAAAATTTTAAATTATTTTATTCTATTTTTAGGCTGGTAAAGACGCTTTAGAGTCTCATGGAGCTGGTCTTAGTTCAGTTCGCTTTATTTGTGGCACACAAAATATTCATCGTAAATTGGAAAAGAAAATTGCTCAATTTCATGGACGTGATGATGCAATTCTCTATGCTGCCTGCTTTGATGCAAATGCAGGCGTTTTTGAAGTTCTTACAAGTAAATGACTACACTTTTTCTAAAAAACATTTTTAAATGCACGTCGCTTTTTTAGCAAAGGAAGATGCAATTATCACTGATGAATTAAATCATGCATCAATTATTGATGGAATTCGGCTTTCAAAGGCAAAACGGCTTCTCTACAAACATTTGGATCTTGCGGATTTGGAACAAAAGCTTAATGAAGCTAAAGGTAAGTACAGTGTTTTTTCCCATCCTTTTAAATTACCGTAAGATTTTTAGGTTGCCGTCGTCGCGTCATAGTTACTGATGGCGTCTTTTCAATGGATGGTGATGTTGCACCTTTAAAAGAAATTAGTGCTCTTGCAACAAAATACAATGCTTTATTATTCTTGGATGAATGTCATGCCACTGGGTTTATTGGAAAAACTGGTCGCGGTACCGAAGAACTTTTTGGATTAAATGGTCAAGTTGATATTATTAATTCAACACTTGGTAAAGCTCTTGGAGGAGCAATGGGCGGCTATACCACTGGACCTCAAGAATTTATTGATCTTTTACGTCAAAAATCTCGTCCATATCTTTTTTCAAATTCTCTTGCGCCTAGCATTGTTGGTTCATCCTTGAAGGTAAGCAATTTTTAAGCCTTTATTCTTTTACAGTAACCCATTTTAGGTATTTGATATGTTAATTGAACATAATACTTTTGCCCATGCGTTACATGATAATGTTGATCACTTCCGCAAAGCAATGAATGAAGCAGGTTTTAAAGTTCTTGGAAATCCAACACATCCAATTTGTCCTGTTTTACTTGGTGAAGCACGTCTTGCTGAACAATTTGCTAAGCAAATGCTTGATGAAGGTATTTATGTTATTGGATTCAGTTATCCAGTTGTACCAAATGGTAAAGCTCGTATTCGAGTTCAAATCTCTGCTGCTCATACGAAAGAACAAATTGATAAATGTATTGCTGCATTCAAAAAAATCGGTCGACAACTTAAAGTTATTAATTAAAGTATTTGTTTTGAATTCGAAGTTTAATAATGAAAGAGTAAAATAAATTAATTGTCTTTAAAAATGCTCAATCACTTTATCAAAACAAAATAAAACATGCATACATATTTATACCCTTTTATAACAATTATCTATTCTATGATATAATCTAGTTAACAACAAAACGCAACAAACAAAAGTGTAAATCAAACCTAAGCATATGAATGAGGTGTTAAAGGTTTGAGTGGATCAAATAATTTTGGGTCATTCAAATATTTTGGATCTTTAACGAAGATTGGCATATATCCAGAGCGTCGACTTAATGCAATAGTTTCAAGAAGGCGTTTATGTTGTTTATTGCATAATCCAGTAACATGACGTTCATATACACGACCAGAGAAGGTTGAAACAAATTGTTGAAGAAGCCGGGTATTCTTATAATCAAGTTCAATCTTTTTTTCACATAAAATACATTTTGGCTGTGGTTTTGCATATGGATTCTTTTCTAACACAATTGGTTCATCATCATCATCATTTTCTGTATTAAATCTGGCAGGAGAAATTGAAATTGAACGAACAAAAGTTGAACAAGTTTGAAGAAGTTGAAGTTTGTTAAGTGCTGGTAACATTTTACTAAAAACAAGAATGGATATTAGTAATTTTAGTTTTAAACATTAAATTTTAATAGAAAACCAATTAAATGAAAAACAATTTAAACAGTAATAAAAGAAGAAAGCATTGGAACATCGAAAAAAACTTTAACAATCAAAAAATGTTTAACATTAAAAAAAAAAGAAATTTCTTTATGAGACCTTTCATTGAAAAAACGACTTCGAAAAAAACGAGGCAATTTTGTTATTTCCCTCATTGCTGGAGGCATTGAAAAAAATGGAACTGCGACACACGCAACACTTTTTTCCTCTTTTTTATACATATTTTTTTAAAAAACTTTTTGGAACCCAAAATTTTGTTTGTTTTAATTACTTTTATACTTTTTTTCATGTTTTCATTTCGTTAAATTTTGATATAACTTTTCATGAGTGGCTCTTTTTTGCATCAGAGACAGTTGTTAATTTTAAGTAAGCATTGTGTCAACTTGCTCAAAACATTTTTACATCTATTTTTTTTTTACTTTTTTTTATTGTTGCATTTATTTTGTTTGTAACTCCCTCAATGTGTTGATCTTTGATTCATTTTTTATTTATTCAGTTCTATACATGTCAAGTTCCTCTCCTAAAAGAAAGGCCAGACGTTCAGGGTTTAACGTTTGAGTTTAACTTTTTTTTTACCTTTTCAGCATCTTTTTATCTCAGTTAACTTTATTTTTTGTTAGGTTTTTTAATAAATGTTTTCAACTTTTGTGTGTAAAGTTTGAGGACGCTTTGCACTGAGCTTAAGAGATAAAAGCAGATGTCAACAAACGACGTGAGTTCATATGTCTGCATATCCTAGTTTTTGCTCTTACGTATTTGCGTCAACGTAAAACCACATTCAAGCACTTCTTTTTCATTTTTATTCAATAAGCGTGAAACTTGCAAAGGTTAACATTCGGTACCCTTTTTTCTCTTTTGTCTTCAGTGTTACTGTTTCGATTTTTTTCAAAAGCCGTACCTCAATAAATAAACCTGATTTTTTTGTCTGAGCTGTTTGGCCTTGGAAGTAGTGTTACGCGTTGTGTAGATTCTTATCATTGAACTTCGTGCCTTTTTTTGAATTTTTAAAGAAATAATGCGGTAATTTAGGTACTATTTTTATCGAAAGAAAAGAATATGCCTCTAAACCCCGGTAAAGTATCATCCAGACACACTCATGCATTACTGTTAAATGCTTACCGGTTAGGCGTTTGGCAACCAAGGCTGGCAACTCCATCATATCTAATTCAACGTCAAAATCACAATTCTTCTCAATCATTTTTAAAACCTCAAAATACTCCGTTATCCCGTGCTTCTGTTGTTTCTGTCGCATCATCAGTAACTCCATCAGCTGAAGCAATTCAAGAAGTTGATAAGTGTTATAATAAATTGGATTTAACTTTTGAAAATGCTCGAGAAGCTTTTAAAGTAAGTTTTTTAAATTTTGTATTTTTTAAAAAAATAATTGTTTTAGAGTAAAACAAATTTTGAACTTTTTCGTGCTTTGCTTGTATTACGGTTATGCTCTATGGATTTTCTTGTGCAGCAAAATCAAAGAATTTTACAAGTTTTACGAAAGACTCTTGGTCCAACTTTATTTAAACGTGTTTTAAAGTCTACATTTTATGGCCATTTTGTTGCCGGTGAAAACCTTGAAGAGGTAAACAAGTTGACCTTCAGTAACCTTTTTAACCCTCGTTCCTTTTTTTAGATTGCTCCGACAGTTCAAAAGATAAGAAATTTTGGGGTTAAATCAATTTTGGATTACAGTGTTGAATCGGATATTTCACAAGAAGAAGCTGAAGAAAAAGCAGTTGAAGGTATAGTTGGTGATCAAGAAATACCTCAAGTAAGTTTAATTGGATTAAATTGATTTATTTGCTTTTTTATATTGATTCGTTTAGGCTGTGGAAGGTGTTGTTGATGAAAAAACTATTGAAGCAACACATCAACGTTATACCGTTCATAAAGAATTTGGTGATCGTCGTGTTGATGTTGTCAGTGCAAGAACATATTTCTATACATCAGAAAAAGAATGTGATAAAAATGTTGAAGTTTTTTGTAATTGTATTGATGCAGTTGCAGAAGCAACAAGACGTGAAGGTTTTACTGCTATAAAATTGACAGCATTAGGTCGTCCACAACTTCTTTTAAAACTTTCTGAAACAATTGCACAATCTCAAAATTTTTTCAAAGCTTTAACTGGTTCAACATGGGAAACACTTGTCATGGGAAAGATAAGTGAAGATGAATTCTTGAAACGTCTTAAAGAATTTGGAATCAAAACTGACAGCAAAATGGTACAAGAATGGTTTAAATTGGTTGATTTTGATGATGATGGATTTGTTGATTATTATGATTGGGGAAGATTGCTAGATGAAAATAAAGAATTAACTTCCATGTTCTCCGTTCTCAATATCAAAACAGGAAAAGTTGAACCTTTGATTCAAAATTTGTCACAAGAAGAAGAACAAGAGGTTGTTTTTTGACGTCATTTGTTTTTTTTTAATAATGCTTCTTTTTAGTTTGCTAATATGATGCAGCGTCTTGTTCATGTTGCTGATTATGCTCAAGAAAAAGGTGTTCGAATTATGATTGATGCTGAGCAAACATATTTTCAACCAGCTATTTCTCGACTTACTGTAGCTTTAATGAGAAAATACAATAAAAATGGTGGACAAATTTTAAACACTTATCAAGCATATCTTAAAAATGCATTATCAAATATTGAAATTGATATGCATTTAGCTCGTCGTGAAAATTTCCATTTTGGTTGCAAACTTGTCCGTGGAGCTTACATGGATCAAGAACGTAAACGTGCCAAGGCAGTTGGATATGAAGATCCAATAAATCCAACATATGAATCTACTAATGATATGTACACGAAATGCTTAGGTCGAATTATAAAAGAACGTGAAGAACGCGGTGTTGGACAAGTTTCTGTAATGGTTGCATCTCACAATGAACAATCTGTTCGAAATGCCGTTCAAATGATGAAAGATAGCGTTATTGCTCCAAGTGAAAGAGTTATTTGCTTTGCTCAATTATATGGAATGTGTGATCAGGTAAATTTTTTAAATTTATTAACTCAATAAGATTAAAATTTCGTTATTTTTTCAGATTTCTTTCTCTCTTGGACAAGCTGGTTATTCTGTTTACAAATATGTTCCATATGGTCCAGTTGAAGATGTCTTACCATATCTTTCTCGTCGTGCTCTTGAAAATGGTTCTATGTTAAAGAAAGTTCAAAGAGAACGTAATTTATTATGGCGAGAATTAAAACGTCGATTATTATCTGGACAATTGATTTATAATGTGCCTACTTGACAAATTCTTTTTCATGTGCAAGCTCAAATAGAACGGGAGACTAGTTTTAGATTCTCATATTAGTTTTATAGGAGCTTATTTTCGGTGCTGATTCATTTAGACTTTGTCACAATTTTATCAATTAATTAGTAAACGTATCCGTAATTCTATTGTTTTATTATGTATACTAAGGTCACTAATATAGTTCTTTCGCGGTTTCGGTCATTGCATAATTTGTTGTTTGCCTACTATGATGTATGAATAAAATTCATTTATACTATTCTATATTGAGCATTACTTTTTTGTTTGGAAATTTGTTTTTTAAAAAACTAAAGCTATTATTATTGACTAAAAAGGCATTTGAAATTTACTTTGAAAGAACATAATGCATGAAAAATCTCCTGAACGTGTGATTCTTGAACAACCGTGTGTCACAAACATATTAATATAAAACGAAAAACGACGTTTTTCAAGTTCAAATATCTCATAATAATGATAAATATGAAGTTAATTACAGTAAACAAAGTTTATTCTTTTCGAATTTTCAAATTTAAAAAAATGCAAAAAAGAAAAAAAAAGAGCAAACCTTTTTGCAAAACGACTGCATGTTGCGGTTGACAGATTTGTACAACAAATTTTTGCAACCAATGTTCGATTTAAAAACCTACTTTGGATCATCTAAAGAAGATGTTAAAAAGTTTTCAGTAAATTTAATAACAATAAATTTTCTGTATTAATCGTTTAAAAAACCGGAGAAACTTAAATAAATGATAATTCATTGCTTTGTATTTAATACAAAGTTAAAGGATTACTTACAACTACATGTATCGTGTTCGTGATTCACAAATAACTGTTTAATTTATTTGTATTGTATGTTTGTAAATTTTTGCCTTCTTCAAATTGAAAACTATTTTTTGAAGCTTTTTCTTTCTTTAAAAAATTAGAAGCCTCTGAATCATTGTTTCTTGCTCGTGACGTTTTTACAATTCTTTAAACATTGGTGCTTATTCATTTTTAAATGCTTAAATTTTCAGTTATGGCACAGCGTCGCCCGGGCGCTCCTGTTGTTACGGGTTTATCACCAAAAGAAGGAATACCGGGTACACAAATTGTTATAAGAGGTGAAAATCTTGGTACTGATCCATCGGATATATTAGCTTTATTTATTTGTAATACGGATTGTCTTGTTTCTGCAAAATGGAAATCCTCTTCAAAAATTATTGCAAGACTTGGTCAAGCGAAGCGTGGAGTTGGTGATGTTGTTATTGTTACAAGAAGTGGAGGGCGTGGAAGCTCAGAAATTAAATTTCGTGTATTTATTGAAGAAGTTTCACCTTTACAAGAAAGTAGTGTTTGGGTTGATGAAACGCATACTGTACCTGGACGAAATGTTGTTAGAACTATTCCAGAAGCAAATGAAACAGATGATATGCTTGGATTGAAAGTTGATTCGTAAGCAAATTAATAAAAACAGCTCATTTAAGTATATGTTTTTAAGAAATAAAAAAATGGATCAAGCTGTTCTGGCTCGAACTTTTCCTGATGGAAGTGGAAATCGTAGAATGGAAAGTTTTACACCTGCATGGTATTTACTTGAAAATCATAAATTTACAAAGTTCGTTTTTTAAATATATATGTGCATTCACTTTTAATTTTAAAAATACAATTTTAGAATTGAAGATTTAAGAAGGGGTCTTGAGCATTTGAAGAGAGAAGCAGAAAAGGAAAAGAAAACCAGCAAAGATGTTCACAAAGCAAATTTATATGCCTTAATTAGTTGTGTCGATGCTTTGCATAAACTTTACACAAGTATCGGAGAAGAAAAGAAAACTCGAGGCTGGCCGCTTACGACAACTTTAAATTCAAAGGTTTGTTTTTTAACAACATTTTACACAATTTTAATTTAATATTTTTTATTCTCTCAATTTTTAGATTGAAGATGCCAAACATACTGCTGATAAATTATTTAAAGATGTTTTAAGTAGAAAAGATGCAGCTGATGCCACTCGAAATGCTTTATCTGTTTTAACAAGATTTCGATTTATATTTTTCTTACCCGAAACAATTGATGAAAATATGGAAAAGGTATTTTAAAACCGTGCTAATGAAAATTAATTTAATACTTTAACGTTAACATTTAGGGTGATTATGCTACGATTTTAAACGATTATACCCGAGCAAAATCATTATTTAAAGAATCTGAAGTTTCTCTATTCAAAGAAGTAATGTCTGTTTTGGAAAAGAAAATGGAAAAATTCAAACGAGATGTTCGTCAAAAGCTGATTGATGTTCCAACAACATTTGAAGAACAAAGTAAATTGATTAAATACCTCAAAGTTCTTGAACCTGATAGTGATCCGGCATGGGATTGTATTACTGCATATCATGTTTGGCTGGAAGATATTTTGTGGCAACTTCAAGATAAACATTACAAAGCAGCATTAAATGAAGAAAGACAACAAAAAGATGGAATTTATCCTGGTGTGCTTTTGATTACTGTATTCATTGAAATTAATTTTCAATTTTAGTTGAAAGTGCAAATGCTCATCGACAACAATTTGTCACTGAATTACTTTCTATTTTAACTGATAAACTTCAGTCGTTTTGGAAGCTGGCTCAAAGTTATTCAAATGCAAGCGATGAAAAATATTTGGAGAAACAAGATGGTGTTAATGTTCGTTTTTTTATCAGTATTAAAATATTACCGTAATCGAAATTTTTTTAGCAAATGCTTACAAATACTATCAATGTCAGTTCATGGCTTATGCTCAATGCTTTAGCTCCTTCAACCCTTCCAGAATCTGTAACTCAACAATATAAAGATCAATTTGTAACATGGCCAGAAATTACACCAAAAGTTCAAATGCGACATTTATTTTTTGCTCTTCAAGCTTTACGGTAAATTTTTATTAGTCTGCTTTCACCGAGAATTATTTGAATTACAGATCTTCTATTAAATCATTGTTGGAATTTCAATTTACCCATGATCATGTACAACCTCTTATTGAACTCTGTATGACAATAAGATTACAAACTCTTGGATCTTTAGCTTCTCAAACTGGAGATGCCATTATTGCTATTGCTGATAGGGAAAACTGGAAAACAGATGTCGTTGGAAATCAATCAAAAACATCCCTGCCAGATATGTATGAATCTGTGGTATTCTTAAATATCATTAGTTTCTCCTTAAAGTTAAATATATATTTTAGATTAATGAAATGTTGCCACAATTAAAACAGATTCTTTCTCATAATGGCTACCCGAATGAAACTGACTTGTTTGCGTTGGATGTTTATCGACAAGTAGCACATAATTTATTTTCTGGGATGATTACAAGTATCAAAGAATGCTATGATAAATTATTGGGTCTTACACCTGCACATAGTCGTCCAACTCATTTACGTCCAAATCAAAGTCTTAATGCTTCAAGTATTGATGATTCAGCTTCGATTTCAAGTGCCAATGATGATCCATCACGTGCTGCTATACGAGTGCCTCTTGAAGTTCAACAGCCATCATCAAGAAAATTTCTTATATCTGTTTGTAATATGGAATATATCATTAATCATTCACTGCCATTAATTTGTAAAAGATTAAGTGATAATGGAGTAAAATTTGCTGATGTTATTTTAGAAGTATGTTTTGCGTATCAACTTATCATGAAGTAGTTACAGTAATATTTTTTAGAAAACAAAACTTAAACTTGCATCTGTGAGACAAGGATTTATTTCAAAATATTTGGGAATTAAACAAGCCCCTCTCATTTCGCTTGTTGAGTCTGCAAATTACGAAAAGCTTCCTGAAATTGATGGTAATTATTTCTGTTGGGTGATGAAATTTTATCAAACTTTTTTCAATTTAGATGTTTCTTTCTTTACAAAAGAACTTATTATGTGTATTGTTTTTATTCAAGCAGAACTATATCAAATTGCTCCACAATTGATGCAACAAGTTATAACACATATTGTTGAAATTACAACTGATAAACTGTTGACAAAATTAAATGAAAAAAGAATTTATGGTAAAACTCAAGTAACACAAATTGTTATTGATCTCACTGCTCTTGAACAAACTTTAAAATCATATTTATCACCAATCAAAAAGAAGGAATTTAGTCGAAAAAGAGCAGAATTAATGAGTCGTTATGATAAAGAGTTAGTTCATTTTACCGTAATTCCATATTTTATGCACTTTCTTTTTAGACATTTTAATAATGCAATGTCAACATTTGATCATACCATGGAACTTGCAGTTCAAAGTCTTGAAATCGGTAATGATGAGGGTTTTGATACTTTGGAGTCTTCGAGAGTTTAATATCATTGCTAATAAATTTTATTATTATTATTATTTATTGCTTTGTTTGCCAAAATATTTATTATTCCCAGCTTTGAAATACAAATAAATTTCTATTTTTTTTCACTTCAAAAATATGTTTTTATTCTCAAACAAAAACGAAGACAATGTAAATTCGTATTTATTTCTTTTTGTGAGATATTTTGTAATCTTCATTGTTTTGGTCAACGGCTTTGTCACTCAATTTTTTAAAAAGCATGATTAATAGTTTCGAAACACGATATTTTGTTTTATTACTGTACAACGCCGAAAACATTGAAATCAATCCCGTTTTACGTAACCAAATAGATACGATAGGCTTTCTTTATTGTATTTATACATATAGGATCAAAGGAAATTTAATTGAAGTTTGACTTACAGTATTATAATTAGGGTTGTTCATTTCCCGGGAAATCGAAAAAAGGCGGGAAATTTCCCGGAGCTACAGTAATATTTTACCTTAATTAACCTTATAACCCATAAAAGGACTGTAAAATACTCAAATTAATCATTTTTGACTATTTACAGCGTTTTTATTGCATATTTATCCCGTTTTTAAATGGTTAATGTAAAAACATAAAATATTACTGTAGATTTCCCGGGAAATCAGAACCATTTCCCGCAAAAAATCGGGAAATCTCCCGGGAAATTTCCCGGGAGAGGGAAATGAACAACCCTAATTATAATTGTCAAAAACAATGATTCAAAAGTTTGTCTATATTTTTTTCAATTTAAGCTCTTTAAATAGAAGTTTCAGTTGGTTTAATATCATGACCGGAATCAGTTTTTGTAACAATTTCATCTGCAATTTCAACAACACTTGTTTTTGATTCATGTGGAAGAGCATTTCTTCGAGGAAAGAATGTATGTTCAGGGCCATATGTTGCCATATTGGGTAATCGGCTTGTATAAATATCTGCAAGTCGATTCAAGTGCCTATAAAAATAGGTTGAACTATGATGTGTTCGGAACATGCTTCCAAATTGTTCATTAAACATTGCTTTTGCATTATCCCTAAAATGCAATCATTGTTTGTAAGGAATTTTAAGCATTGAAATTTTTCATACCTCAATTTTGCTCGTTCATGAATCCATTCAGTAATGACATTACAGCATAAAGGATCTTGATCACCGTATTTTTGATAAGTTTCAATTAATTGTGTTAAAGTTTCTAACCAAACAATGATGTAATGATAAGTATCTAAATTTTGTACACGAATTTCACGGGCAAGTTCTGGGACAATAGCAGCTGTATGCCAGCCAAGTTGCAAGATTGGATCGGCAAGATCTGTATAAATATGATCGCCAAAATACAGTACACCTCTAGATTTAAATTCAGCTTTTTGAGAAAAATCTTTCATATTACCCTACAAAAATAATACGGTAATTCGTAAAAGAAATATTAATCCCATACTCCTGAATAAATTTGATCAGGATATAAATGTGTAACTTTTTCATATGCAAGACCATCAGTTTCTTCATTGTATCGTCTGAAGGCAGCTTTACCTTGAAAAAATGTTGGCTTTCTAGCAGAAACTATAATATACTTAAATATTTTTCTCCAATCTTCTCCAAGCATAAACGTCATTCCACTATTAATAAATCGAAAGGGACTATTAGTGATAATGAAAAGCTCTTTTCCATGATCTCGAAGTAAATGCAAATAATCTAAAAGTCCTTCATTTTTGTGAACATAATGTTGAAGATCAGACATCACATGGTTGTACATTTCACTAAAACCAAGGATGAGAAATACGGCCGAAAAAACGGCCGGCCGCGGCCGAAAATCGACGGCCTATATTTTTTAAATTTTAAAAGGTGAAAAAAATGATTTTTTCAAAAATCTCGGCCGGCCGCGGCCGATAAAATCAAGGTTTGTTTGCAAGGCTGTCCGGAATTCCGGATCGGATTCCGGATCCGTGATTCCGGACGATCTTTGGCGTTCCGGATTCCGGATAAAATTTTTTGTTTTCAATATAAAATATTCCGGATCGGATTCCGGAATTCGGCTGATTTTTTGGCATTCCGGAATGCCGGATCATAATTTTTTCCGGACAGTCTTGCTTGTTTGGCCATATTTCTCATAAAATAACACTACTTTGTGGCATGAACTTGTTGCACGCAAGCCGCAACGTCTTCAAAGAGTAGTGCCGGATCAAATGCAAGCTTTCGATCATCAAAATACTGTACAATTCGACTAAGAAGTCCAGCCCAAGGCAGAGAGAAAAGGTCAATAAGTTGAGGAAGATTCTTTCCTTTGTTATCAGGGACGCTGAAGTCTCCATAGATATCTTTTACCTCTTCATCGGAAAGCTTTCGCTTTCCCCGATAAACAGTTCCTCTCTGGATTTGATTGTAAGCATCAACTTTTAGCAGAACACAATGTTCAATATCATAATGAAGTCCGCGAATGGCAAAGCTCAAATCTGAAGTTATCTCAAGTAACGCTTTTGGATATTTTAAATCTTTGACCATTCTGTTCATTGCACAGGTATATACAAGATTATTCAAATTTTTTGTGTACACAGCTAAAATCTATATATTGGAGAAATTTTTGTTAAAATATCTTCTACCTAAAGTGTAATCATAATCAAAGCCATAAACTCCAACATTCCGCAAATTTAATTCATAATTTGTGAAAACGCCTCTGGGGTTCACTCGATGAGTGTATGGCTCGCGATTTACGGCAGCTTTTGCTTCATCATAAATCGCTCGAAGTTTTGATGGAATATCCTCTCCAACCTTTGAATTATAACTTCGGGAAACATTTACGGCTAACAATCTGGTTCTTAACATTCTTCAAAAAAATGGAATAAAAAAATAATTATGAAAGACAAAAGGTAAAAAGAACATAAAACCGATATAACGGTATTCAGCAGATAAAATTGACACAGATCATTTTTAAAAAAAAATTTATGAGAAAATCAACAAAAAGATCACAAACGAAAAACAATTATTTCTTAAACAATCAATTAGAAGGTTCACCAAGTCCAGCAGCAAGATTTGCTTCTGCTTGAGTATATGCAGGTTCTTTAAGACGTTTCAATTGCCTTTTGTGAGCTAAAAATTAAGTTTTAAAAATGGTAAAATATCCTTTTAAAATACTTACGATTTGATTTAATATGACGTTTATAAGCATCATCATCAACAAAATATCTACAGCAAGCAACACAATGAAATTCTCCATTACCCGGAAGATCATATGCTTCTTCAGCAGTAAGCTTTTTTGGAATTTTTTCAGGTTTCATTTCTTCTTGAATTTCATCGAGATCCTTAGCTTTACGCTTCCGAACTTTATTTGATTGAATATGTTTTCGTGGCATCTTCTTTTATAAAACTATAAAAAGTAGGTGAAAAAACAAGTGTAAAAATATAAAAAACTTTGTCGATCACAAAACAATTTTTATAATCACCACGACCGTTATGCCAAGCTTACTGCAGTTTTAAATTATCGATATTTTTCAAATAATTTTGCCAAAGAAATTTTCTTCTCAAAGAAACCTTTAAAATCAACAGATAAACATATTACAGTATGATTTTTTGCTTACGGCACAATTTTGGTGTATAATATTTTTTTAAAAGAATCATATAAATTGAAAGAAAAATCTGTTTTTTAAACGGATTTTTCTTTCACTACGTTATAAATTTAAAGTTAATTATGTTTTACTATCAAAAATGTATTTAAAAAATATTGTTTTGCCTTAACCAGGACATTGTCTTATTTCAAGATAAATAAAATCCAAAAATAATTGCAAAATTCTAAAAACTATTCCCAACGCGATTCCAATATAACAAGACTGCATTCACAGTATTGAGGTGGACGTTTGTAGTGCTGACAACCATTGTTGATGTGTGACAAATGCAATCACAAAAAAATTTAATTCCAAAATGGCAGTTGGTTGCTTAATTTGCCATTATAGAAACGACTCATATTTGTCTATTAACTAAAAAAAATTAATTAATTGATAATAATTGTAGATTCCAAATCAGAATGCTTTTCAAATCCGTATTACTTTTGGCTGGACTTGCAGCTGCATCAGCTTTTTCATGTGGAACCCCAAAATGGTCACATACTGGATACTCCACAACTGATGGATTCTTCCATTTTAAAACCACATACATTGTAGAATTTAGCTTACAATGTGATTCTCCAATTAGAGTAGTTTTAAAAATTTTTTAAACGAATAACTATTAAAATATCCCCCCTCTAGGATGCTACTTTCTATGCAGTTATTAATGGCAAATCTTATCAAGTAGCCCAATCTGAAGAAACTTCCAAATTCCAAGTTTCATGGCAACTTGAGCATGCCGAATCTGGATCTCAAACATTTAATATCCATATCTATGATGATGAAAAATATGCTGCTTATCAACGTGATGGAGCATCTGCTTCACCATTATTCACAATTGAACAATACCATGGTGTATGTTTTTCTAAGCTCAATTGGAAGCTCATTTTTAAAAACAAATTTTACAGGGACTTTCATACAATCGTTTCTTCTACGCTGAATCATTTATCACAATTGTTAGCTTGGCTGTTGTTTATTATGCTGTTACCCTCAGAACTCAACTCAAGCCTTAAAGACTGCCAAACCCTTTTACACCGGGTCTAAAAAATGTAATAACGATGCAAAGCTTTTTCTTAAAATTTAAATTTTAGCAGCTACCGTAACTCCAAACGAGCAACTTTAAAGAGTAAAAGTTGAATAAAAAGCGATGAGTAATTTTAAGTTCAACAGTGATTCAAAATTACCACGAATTTATTAGTAACATGTTTTACTTTAATGTTTTTATGACTTTTTAATTTTTTAACAACTACAGTATTCCGTTTTGGAAACAAAACGAATTTCCAAATTTAAAAGAAAAACAAAAATCTAAAGAATACAAAATTGTTACGAGAGAACCTTAGAAACATAAAATCCCTTTTTATTTTTTAGTTAAAATTTTATTTTATACAACCAGACAAAAAAAACTTTTTCTTTTCTGTTAATCATCAAGAATCATTTGTCACTGATTTCACGTTTTTACATTTCAAAATAGTTGTGTTGTTTGGTGTTATGCGGTTGTTGCCAAGTTAAAAATAAGTTTGTATTGCTTTTTTTTATTGTTATATTTTTAAAGATCAGGTTGATTATGTTTTTTGTTCTACTTTTTATACTGGTTTATTTATTTTTTCATTATTTATCGATTATAAATATTTTTTTAAAATATAATACGTGTCCCAGCATATTTGTTTCTTTAAATGACCGTTTTTTATCGGCTATCAAATAATGATGACATTTGTGTATAATGCACCTCTTTCATCAATAACATTTCTTTTTTTAGTAATGCTTGCTCGACAATATGTACATTTAATAAGATTCAGTACTATTCAAAAAACCGTAGCTGCCACTTGTTGTTCTTCTTTACATTCAAAACCTTTAATATTGAATACTAATAGTAATTATAAAAATACTAATGCATTCCGAAATAATTACTATTACAATGATATCCGATGGCTTTCTACAACTCCTATAAATACTGATCGTTCAAATGATCCTAACAAGGTAACTCTTTGTTCAAGAATGACTAATATTCATTGTAATTATAGAAAGGTCCTTTGGGATCCCTGAAAGACTTCAAAATTACCATGACACCTGAAGAAAAGCAAAAGAAGCAAACAGAAATTGCAAATCAAAAAGCTGTAAGTATTTTTATATTGACTTATATCTATTTATATGTAATGTGTCTTTTATTATAGGAAGAAAAGCCACAAGGATTATTTGCAAAGTTTAAATTCTATTTTAAACGATATTGGTATATAGCTGTACCAGTTCATGCTGTTTGTTGTACTGTTTGGTTAGGGGCCTTATTTTTAGTTGTTAGATCGTAAGTTTACAAAGTCTCCTTTCTATCTTATTCTTTATTTTCAGCGGTATTGATGTTATTGCTCTGCTTAAAGTTCTTCATATGCCTGAACTTTTGATTACTAAAGTTCAAAATGTTCCTGAAGCTGCTGGAGAATTGGTTGTTGCTTTAATTTTGTATAAGGTAATTTTTTAAATTTTTATTATATTTACAATTATGAGTAAATTACAGATTGCTTCACCTCTTCGTTATGCTACAACATTAGCTGGTATTAAGCTTACATTTTCAACTTTACAAAAAATGGGAAAACTTCGTAGTGCTAAAGAAGTTGAATACGGTGTTCGATCAAAATATGAGAAATATGAACGTGCTTTTCGTCGGTTGAATGAACGTCGAATGGCAAATGCCGCTGCCCATCAACCTAAAACTCCTGCATCTTCATTACGTCGAAAGAAATCTCATACAAAAGAAAGTTAAAGTTTTTACATGTTTCTTAGATTTGAGTGTTAGAAGATTATGTTAAAAATAGTTTTATAACTTTTATTGTATACATTGCTTTTAGTTTTACTGATTGTTAAAGGTTATATTTAAATTTAAAATGAATAAAGCTGACATACCAAATGACTTTGGGATATTCTATTACAGTCTGTTTCTGAATTGTACAAATACTTTTTATACTACTTATCAAGTCGTTTCTGATGTTTTTTTATTACTGAAGATGATGAAAACACAACGAGTTCTTCGTCGTGTTTCAAATCCGTTGATTGCTGTTTGTCAATTGACTAATACCCATGATAAAGTCAGAAATATTGAAAAGGCTCATGAATTAATTTCAAAGGCAAAAGATCATGGATGCAAGGTACGGTAATTTTGGGCTGCTACATGACAATTGCATTATTAGTTTTACCGTAATTAAAATACGACTTTAGATGATTTTCTTTCCTGAATGTGCAGATTATATTGGTCGTTCAAAAGATGAAGCGTTAAAGCTCGCTGAATCAATCAATGGAGAAACTATGAAATCGTTTCGTAAATTTGCAGAAAATTATAAAATGTGGATATCTATTGGAGGCTTCCATAATAAAGTAATTTTATGTGAACAATAACTTATGCGTGGTCAATTTAAATTTTTAGAAATCTGAAGATATTTTACCTGCAAATACTCATGTTATTATTGACGATAATGGTCAAATTGTTGATCAATATGATAAGCTTCATCAATTTAACATTGATACTCCAAAAGTACGTTTATTGGAACGTGAATTCTCATCAGCTGGAAATGAATTACATGCACCTGTTGAAACGCCTGTCGGAAAAATTGGACTCAATATTTGTTACGATGTTCGATTTCCAGAATTAAGTTATTTTCATCGTCAAGCTGGAGCTGATATTTTAGCTTTTCCCGCTGCTTTTACAGTACCAACTGGGATGGCTCATTGGGAGGTAGAATTTTTTCTGTTCAGAATTATTTTTAAATAGTTTAAAATTATAGGTTCTTTTACGTGCACGTGCAATTGAAACTCAATGTTATGTTGTCGCTTCTGCTCAATACGGTAAACATTCAGATACTCGAAGTTCATACGGTCATGCAATGGTTATTGATCCATATGGAAAGATTGTTGCTCAATGCTCTGATATTGAAGGTCTTTGTTATGCTGAAATTAATTTAAATTATATTAAAGAAGTTCGACAAGGATTAAATATGATTGGTGATAGACGTGGTGACCTTTATACAACTTATTATAAACAAAAATTTACAACTGAAGATGGTGAAGCAACATTTGCTGATAAACTTATTCCAGCTTCTGCAATCTTTTATAGATCAAGACTTTCTTTTGCATTTGTTAATTTACATCCATTGGTTCCAGGACGTAAGCTTAGCATTTATCAATTTTATAATATTTTTGATTTTCTTTTTAGATGTGCTTGTATCACCAGATAGAGTTGTTCCATCAATCAAAGATTTAACACCTGCTGAAATTGCAGATCTTTTTAATACTGTTCAAATTGTTTCAAATGCTGTTCTCGGGCATCACAAAGCTCAATCAAGCAATATTGCTGTTCAAAATGGTCCTGATGCAGGTCAAACTGTTCCACATGTCCATGTTCATATTATTCCAAGAAAACATAAAGATTTTGGAGATGATACTGATAATATGTACAAAGAATTAGCTGAACATGAAACAAAGCGACCTCAACGAACTCCTCTAAAAATGGCTGAAGAAGCTGAAATTTATCGTAAACTTCTATATCCATGAGCCTATACCTAGTATTACCGTAAAATATATATGATAGATTATATTAATAAAGTTAATTTAAATTATACATTTTAAAATGTTGCAATAACAGAAAATTCATCGTAATCTTGACTGTTGCTTTCCCACGATTAAATCTGAAAAAAAAAATGATGTGGTTGAATTGAATCTTAACCTCACAAACTTCTGACGTCAGATTTGGATGTTCACAATACTTAGGAATGAAGAACGAGAATCAAAAGAGCTTTTAATAAAAACGAAATGTATTAAACGAAAGCTGTTGCATTGATTTGAGTTCGATATGATACTGTAATTTTAAAAAATGTGCAAAAAAATCGAGAAAAACAAAAATTCAGCAAAAAAGAGGGAACTTAGAAGGAAAAAAAGGAAAACGTTTAAAACTACAGTAACACGGAAATACAATATTCAAAACTAATTCCCATTTGGGACGATCTCGAATTCAAATAAAAATGTCCTATTGATAAAAATGTTGGATGCAAAGTTTTGAAAAATTTGTCGCTTTTTACTGCACATGTGCTTTTATCTCAGAACAAACAAAAAAGGATTTAAAATCGAAAACATCATTGTCTTTAACCATTGTGCAAAAATAATTTGCATTTTTATTCCATTAGTCAATCCACAACTAAATTAACGTGCCAGAGCATACATTTTCATATGCAAATTGGGAATATCATTCTTCCCTATAAAAGCATTTAAAAGGGTGAGAAAGCATAAAAATCGGCTTATTCTTCGTTAACTGACGCTGCATCGTCGCTTGGTGCGCTTCCCAATCTCTCTGGTCTGATCTTCATTCAACTCGATTTCATCAATGGCAAATATTTATATTCTCGATGTCGAAAAAACTGCTTTCTTAGCCCCGGTAAGTTATTTAATTAAATTATTTTCATGTCAATTTTTGTCATCCAAAAATACTTTTTTTAGGGAGTCATATGTGCGTCGGTGACACTGACTTTGCAAGCTGCTATTGCTCTCTCATTCTTCTTGTTATGCTTCAAAAAAAAGAAGGCTCCACCTGGTGCTCCTCCTGCCGGAACTCCTGGTGCAACACCATCTTCTCAAGCTCCTCCTGCAAGTGGTGCACCATCTGCAACAACTCCAGCAGCAAAAAGTGGTGCTGCAAAACCTGATGAAAAGAAAGATGAAAAACCTCCAGAGGAAAAGAAAGATGATAAACCTGCTGAAGAAAAAAAAGATGATAAAGCTGCAAAACCCGCCGAAGAGAAGAAAGAAGATGGAGGTGATAATTATGAAGACGTTGCTGTTGGTGGTGATGCCCCTCCTCCACCTCCTGCTTAAAATATATCTATTGATTTTGCATCTGTAATCTGATTGTAAATTGCTAATAAAGTTCAATCTCTTTTTATCTCTGTATTGTTTGTATTTGGGGTTTGGGGGTTTGTTCGACGTTTGGAGTTTGATGGTTCAAAAACCAAGATATACTTTTTCATACTGAATTTAAATCGTATTAAGTTTAAGCTATTTTTGTGCCCTGTTGTTCAAAAGTTATTTGAATTTTTAATTTATGGTTTTCACGTTGTTTCAATGTTTTCGTTATCCAAGTTTGCGTTCATGTTTCTGTCTTTGATGTTTATTCATAAGATGATTGTTTTACAGCTAAAAATATGACAGGTAACCAGGGCCCGAAATTCAATATGAACTTGAAGAGAGTTTCACCCTCACGCTCAAGGCCGTAGGGAGAAAAAAATTTCGGGGCGAACATTTTCATTTCGGAGGGGGCACGCCTTTGATCTTTTGCCACCTTAACACGACGGCGGCAAAAGATCAAAGGATTTTCTCAGTTTTGGGGGGGGGCACGTGCCCCAAATTCGACTTGTTATATGGAAGTTTTATCCACTTTCTTTAGACCTATTTGCTGTCCTTTGCACACACTTACCCACAGGCCTGTGGGTAAGTGTGTGCAACTAAAGAATTACGTCAAAGGAGATGTTTTAACCATAATATTTGTAAATAGCTTTCTCTAACTAGATTTTAACAAAAGTGTTTTTAAAATGGATATATAAAAATATTAATTTATTATTAAATAACTCCCATGAATTCAAAAAAACAACTCAAACAATGAAATGCATAAATAAATAAATTACAACGTTTTTCATAAGTTAAAAAGTGAGACCTAAGTGGAACACAACACGTTAAAAGTACACCTGCTTTAAATTAATGGTTTAAAGTTCGCTGTGTTCCTCTTCAACATCAACGGTCTCAGATTTTTCAGTTTCTTCTTCTGCAGCTTCTTCAATTTCTTGTTCTTCTTCAACTTGTTCATCCATGCTTAAGTCAACATTTTTACGAAGAACTTGTTCAATACGTTCAGCAAAACCAATTTGATCTTGTAAAGCAAATCCAGAGCGAAGTGTGGCAGTATCAAAAAGAAGTTGAGCGGTGTAAATGGCATTTTCATCATCTTTGTTGGATTCAACACGACGAAGCAATTCTTTGACAACTGGATGACGAGGATTAATTTCGAAAGTTTTCTTTTGATTAGCATAAAAATCTTGAGTTGGATCATGAGCTTTAGCATAAGCTTGAGATTTCATGATACGTTCCATATTTCCAGACCATCCATAAGCAGATGCAACAAGAGCAGATGGAGATTTTGTAAGACGTTGAGAAACAACAGCTTTTTCAATCTTATCCTTGAGAGCAGTTTCTTTAAGCCAGCTAGTAAGAGGTTCAAAAGTTTTTTGAAGAGCTTCATATTGTTCTTTAGCTTTTTCTCCATCATCAAGATTAAGACCTTCTTTTGCAATATTTTGGAATTTCTTTCCATCAAAATCAGGCATAGCTTGGATACAGTATTCATCAACAGGTTCGGTGAGGTAAAGAACTTCATAACCTTTTTTCAAGAGACGTTCAACAAATGGTGAAGCTTCAATTTCTTTACGAGAAGTACCAGCAATGTAGAAGATTGAATCTTGTTTTTCTTTCATACGTTCAATGTATTCAGAAAGAGTGGATTGCTTTTCAGGATCATTGGAAGTGAAGAAACGGAGCAATTTAGCAAGACGAGTACGATTTGATGGATCTTCCATAACACCAAGTTTAATGTTGGTTGAGAATTCTTTCCAGAATTCTTCATATTGTTCAGGAGACAATTTTTTGATCATATCCAAGACTTTACGAACAAGTTTCTTTTTGATAACTTTAAGAAGTTTGTGTTGCTGAAGATTTTCACGAGAAACATTTAATGGGAGATCATCAGAATCAACAATACCACGAATAAAAGACAAATATTTTGGCATCATATCTTGGAAGTCATCAGTGATGAATACACGACGAACATAAAGCTTAATGTTTTCAACAACTTTGCCATAATTTTGGAAGGCATCTTGTGGAAGCTTTTTAGGAACATAAAGGACAGATTTGAATGTAACTTCTCCTTCAGCGGTGAAATGAACATGAGCAAAAGGTTTATCGTAATCTTTGGTAATGGATTTATAAAATTCATTGTATTCATCTTCAGAAACTTCATGAGGTTTACGCATCCAGATAGGCTTAACACTATTGATCTTTTCCCAATCCCAAACGGTTTTTTCAACGCTTTTAGTTTTTGGTTCCTTTTCTTCTTCAACAGCACCATCTTCAGATTTATCTTCTTTTTCTTCTGGTTCTTCAACAGTTTCAGTCTAAAAAGGATTATAAGAAATACATAATTAAATAGAAAATCCAACCTTTGATTGCCAAAGATAGATATCAAAGTTGATAAATTGACTGTATTTTTGAACAAGTTTTTTAAGAGTATCAGGTTCCAAGAAATCATATGCTTCTTCTTTAAGGTAAAGAGTAATTTGACTTCCACGTTTAAGAGTATTGCCACGAGGATCTTCAACAATTGAGAAACTAGATGAATCAGATTCCCAAATGTATTGTTTATCATCAATGCTTCGAGTAGTAACAACGACACGATCAGCAACAAGGAAGGAAGAATAGAAACCGACACCAAATTGACCAATTAAATCCTAAAATGAAAATTAAAAATAATTCTCAAACTCAAAGAAGCCACGAACTTGTTGTTGTTCAGCAGAAGTAGCAGTATCAAGAAGTTTGGAAAGGAATTCAGATGTTCCAGAACGAGCAATGGTACCAAGATTATTGATAAGATCAGCTTTCGTCATACCGATACCAGTATCAGTAATATGAAGAGCATGATTTTCTTTATCAGCTTTGATACGGATAGAAAGTTCGTCGGTATCATTAAGAACGTTTGGATCGGTAAGAGATAAAAGACGAATTTTATCCAAAGCATCAGATGCATTAGAAATCAATTCACGTAAGAAAATTTCTTTGTTACGATAGAGTGAATTAATGATCAATTTCATCATGCGATTAACTTCAGCTTGGAATTGATGCTTTTCGGCACTTTCTCGGAGCTTCTTTACTTCAGCCACTGATAATCCATCAAGTTTAATTGCTTCTTCCTCTCTAAAAAATACCAATAATTTGTGTTATATGTATTATTATGATATGCAAAACTATTTTTAAGTATGATTGCAAATGACAGTCTATTATTGAACTAAATTTTTTCTAAGGCCAGCTTATGTAAACACAAACAAATCGCGAGCCGACAGTCAATAAAAAAGTTAGCAAATAAACTTCTTTAGTTAGCCGGCACTACCTGGTTGGTTTGACAGACTGCGCAAATGCTAAAATCACTCTCAAGGTCAAATGAGCCCGTGAAGGTTGCAATCAAAAAAGCCGAAAAATTGTATTTTTTAGACTAAAATTTAGAGATTCATCGATTTTTGCATTTATCGTTAAATGTTAAATTCCATGCCTAAGCCATATTAGTGAGAAAATAACGGCTTATTTCAGATTATGGCTTCAAGATTATTTTATCTATACAGCAATAAATGAGAAATTTTCAATAAATTTTTTTTCGAAAAAATGTAAAAACAAACCTTTGTACAACTTCATCATCCGTAGCAGATCCATGCTTTTGTTTTCCAAGATTTGGAGTTACAGTTTCATCTTCGAGATCATCAGCTGCTTGTACCTTAGAGGTAGAAAAAAGTGCTAAAATACAGTATATAAATGAGTTGACAGCTTCCGGAAACAAAAGCAAACTTACAGACTCCAAGGAGTAATACAACAAGTAACACAAGATATTTGGCTTTCCTCGCCATCACTCAAATGATAATAGGTAAAAGTGACCCTGTAAAAAAGAAACCTTAAATTATTAAGTTTTAAAAGCAAAAAAAAATGAGGAAAACGCTTATACACATAAAAGCATTAAACGTGTGTTTCGTCTGTTTCACGGAAAGCAGAATACTCGAATTGAGCTCAACCTTGAAAAGCGCGGACGTCCAATTTCCCGATCTCGACAACACAGCATTTTTAAAAAAAGAGGGGAGGGGGAAGGCGTGGTCAAATGCATTAACCAATCAGAAATTTCCACACTACAAAGAATGACGACTCATTGACGAGGCGCATCGATGTATCATAAGTCTTCGTCCTACCATAAAGCGGCCACTGTTCGTTTGTTGGTTGGTGCGTGTCATTTTATTTTAAAGCGAGCGCTGTTTTGGCAAACTGTGTGCAAGCGTCAAACAACAAAGGCAGTTGGAAATCGAAATATATTTTTAGTTCGCAAAGGTTTTTTGTAAAAAAGTCAAAGCAAATTTAATTGCATTATTTTTTTGTAGTTGTTTTAGAAAACTGTTATAGATTTTAGCTACAATCAGCAATGTTAAATCTAAACAATCTACTGATTATATCATATTTTTGGCAGAACTTTTTTAGTATAAAAGCGCATACATACAGTATTTCGCTTTTAGCTGGCAACTTTGTACAAAAAAGTAACTTTTGTTTTTAAGCCATAGTGTTTCAAATTGGCTACTTTCCAAATTTGTGTCAGCTATATTCGTGTTAGGACTTGTTCATTATTTTCTTGGAGGGCAATCCAAAATTATTGAGAGCGATTCGATAGTGCAACGTGTCCCATTTTTGCTTCTGATAATATAATTTTTATTTGAATTTCTTTTATTAAGCATTGAACAATTTGATAAAAAAATTCTTTATTTCAGGGGAACTATGGCGGAAGTTACAACAACAACAGTACCGCCACTGGCAGAAAATGCACCAATTAATGCAACAGATTATAAGCCAAAATTGGAAGAACAAATCCTTGCTTATGCCTCTATCTATACTATGGCTTTGATCTGCGTTATTTGGGGAAGTATCCGATCGTTGAAATATGTCAAGAAAACAATTGCCAAGAAACGTCTTATTGATGCATCAATTTTGACTTCGGATGCAAAGAGATTTCCAATTACTGCATCCCTTGTTCTCTTCACTTTGTATCTCGTCTTCAAGGGTAATGCTATTCAAGATGGTGTTACATTAGCTCGAACTCATGTTTTACCACATGTTCCTCAACCATATCATCATTACTTCGATACTGTTGTTGATTATCTTCCTAAACCAAATGGAACTCAATTTAGTTGGAGAGATAAAGTAAATAATTATTATCCAAAACTACAACCCTATGTTGAACAAGTTCCTGAAATTACTAAACAAAATTTTGTTACATTCCTTGTATGGTTGATGACTTATGAAGGTATTTCTTTTGTGTTTTTCGATCCATTTGGATTTATTTATTTTATTAATTTCAGGTGTTTGCTGTCTTGCAACTTTGCTAAAACCTATCATTTCTTTTGTTCTTCGAATGCTGCCAATTGGTGATAGATGGCCACGTCGTAATATCAGTTATTATCTTGTGTTCAAATCTGGCAAAAAAGAAATGGAAGAAGGTGATATTGAAGAAGCAAAGAAGGATAATGTGGTTAGTTATTTTTTTAAATAATCTATCTCTTGTTTAACTAAATTTTTGTTTAGAACAAGTTCTTTGAAATGGAATTTGATGATCATTGGATTTGGGCATTTTTGGCCGTTTCAATAGTTGGTGTTATGCATATCACTCATCGTCATTGGATTACAAACAATATCATTGCTATCTCTTTCTCCATTATGGGAATTGAAATGCTTCATGTTGCAAGTTTTAAAGCTGGTGCTATCCTTCTTTTTGGTCTTTTCTTCTATGATATTTTCTGGGTTTTCGGAACAGATGTTATGACAACTGTTGCAAAAAGTATTGATGCTCCAATTTTGCTTATGTTCCCTCAAGATCTTCTTGCACATGGTTGGCAAAAGGCTTCGAAACACGGTATGCTTGGATTAGGTGATATCGTTATTCCTGGAATCTTCATTGCTCTTCTTCGTCGTTTTGATGCTCATATCTTTGAAAAAGATTCTTCTAAACACAAACCACGATATTATTTTGCTGCAACAATGATTGCTTATACTGTTGGTCTTTTTGCAACAATCGCCATTATGCATCATTTCAAAGCAGCTCAACCAGCTCTTCTCTATCTTGTTCCCGCATGTCTTATTACTCCTCTTGCTCTTGCCTTGATTCGTGGTGAATTTTCTCAACTTTGGAATTACAGCGAAGAACATATCACTGAACGTTTTGATTCAATCAAAAAAGCTGAAAAAGAAAAGATTGAAGCTGCTAATCAAAAGAAGAACAAACAAGTAAAGAAAACAAATTAATTTGTTGTCGTAGTTTATTTTTGTTTTATGTTTTTTTTAATTTGTAAACGAAATGTTTGTTTCCTTTGAGAAACATTTTTTTTGTATTGTACCGGGATTACTCGTATTATAGTATTTATTTATTTATTGATTAATAATTGATAAGTCTCATAAGCATAAATGACAAAATAAATTGTTGAATGTTTTTTTTTTAAAATGGTGATGGCTTGTATCGTACAAAAACTTTGTCTCCAACTTGGATACGTCCTTCTTTTTTGATTATCATATTTACACCAAAAATTGGTGCTTCTTGATAAAGATCACGTAATTTTCCTTTTGGAGATAATCGGTAACTTTTTAAAAGTCGAAATGGTTGCATCTTCTTATTAAAAGATCCCTTATCAGGATCTACCGTAGTCATGATGCATCGAGTACACGGCTTAAAACATGCAAATTCGGCTTCACCAATTTTAACATCCAGCCACCAATCTTCATCAAAAGGTTTTGTTCCTTCAATACTGATATTGGGTCGAAAATTTCGTGTTGAAACTTGACATTTATCTTCTCCCAATTTATTTAAGCGATCATTTAATTCATCAATGGAGGATTCAGTTGTAGCCATGAAAGATGCAAGATCCTGATAAGCTGGCTAAAAAAGAAAATCATGTTGTTAAAAAGAAGAAATAACAAACATAATCAGGTAAAATTGGAACAGGATTTTTCCAAAGTTCCGAAGAGCTTGTGAAATTACGTTCCGTTTTTAAATTTGAATTAAAATACAGTAATCGAATTTTTCGTCTATTTTGTACTTCAAGAAAATTTTCAAGAAATTCTCCAACTTCATCACCACAATCCAGACCTTCTTGTTTTTTCTTGAAATGCAACCTAAAAAATCCTTTGTTTGATAAAATTAATATTTGTTTAATAATATGATAATAAAAAAAGTATTTTGATTACTATCATTATTAATTTTATGATTATTTTCATTTGTAAAAAACCAATAAAAATTCAAAGCTACAGTATACTCACATTCCATTCCTAACGTCATGACGAGCTTCCACTTCTTTCAAATTAATTCTTACAGTATCCCCATTTGGAATTTTTACAGTTAAAATCTCATTTGTTACTTCTGACTCAACAAGAACCAATTTTGGATACTGTCTTGCTGTTAAAAATAAATGATTAGCTTTTTCATCAACAATAAGAAAATGGCGATCTTTATTTTCATTGAATTTAGCTCCATTTCTCAAACAATCCATCCATCCTACACTCTTTGATTTTCCTGATTTAATTGGATACAAAAATAATTCTTTAACATTTCCAACTTCTTTAAATTCGCTATTCCAATAATGATATCGTCGAATAAAATGATTAACGGCAAAAATCCCAAAAGCAGCTAGGGAGGCACTTGTTACAGCAACAACAATTACACGATTTTCTTGTAAAACTCCCATTTTACAACCAAGAAAAAAGCAGACTACCTCTTTTGAAGGAAAATCAAAGTTACAAAAATGAGCAGCAGCAGCAACAAAAGAAATGAAGAATTAGGGAGACGAGACAAATCAATAGAAAAATTTGACGACAATCAGACTGACCTTTAAATACAATGGTTTTATTAACCCTTTTTTAAAAATAGAACAGCAGCAGCAATGAAAAAGTCAAAAGTTGATAAATTATGTTTTCCTCGGTTTTCCTTTCTATTGTTAGCAGCAGCAGCAGTAACAGCAAAGGACATTAAAAATAGAGAAAGGGAGAACAGAAAGAATGAATATTTGAATGGACACAAGTGGGATATTAAAAATTCAATTGTTTTTTCCATCCTTCTTTTTTAATGTCATGGAAAAATAAATTTTTTGACTTTTAATATTAAAATGTATAAAAATAGAGCATTTGTAAAATATTTTTCTTTCTTCAATTTTGTGTATGTGATTGTTTTGCCTTCGATACAATATTTTTCTTCTCACTCTCTCGTTCGATCATCCTCCTTTCAAGAAGTTCTCACTTCAACGAATGAAAACGATAATCGTCGATGCTTGATTTGAATAATTTTGGGAAAATACTTGAATGAAGAGGAAGAAGAGGAAGAAGAAGAATAATGCCATAACAATATATATCTATCGCTTGAAAGGTTTTTTTTGGAAGAAAAAACATTACTTCTTGCAGCATTAATGTGTGGGAAGAATTTGCCACCAGTGAAGCGTGGGAACGAGAATGAATGAGAATTTCTTTTTTATTCTCCTCCTTCGTCTTGGTAAAAAAAACAGACGAAGGACGCCGAGGTTTTTGACTAAATTGTGGGTGTGCGCTCAGCCTCGAACTCTTCGAACACAGACAATTTTCGCTCGGACAAGAGGACGAAAGAAAAGGCAGAAGTGCCACTAGGAAAAAAAAGTGCGGCACAAAAAAAATCTTCTCCTTTTTTTAACTCTTCTTCTCACCCATCTTCTCGCTTTAAAAACATATTTGCTTTATGTTTCAAATTGTAACACTAAGTTTCCGGATGCAGAAGTATCCATATAAAAAAACGAGAGAACTTGAGCTTCCCCTCCTTTCAAATGAATACTGCAAAAAAGAGAGAGAAACCTTGAGCCGGCTATTCAATATAAAAGAGATAGAAAGGAGGTATTTTTCTCGCGCAGTTCAAGTTTACAACAACATTCTTTTGCATGTTTTATTATTTGCTGATCAAAGTTATTTTTTTTGCGCGCCAAGCTTGTACTTTTTCCTTTTCGTTTTTTTTTCTTGAGTAATATCTTGTCATTTTTTCTTGACATTAAACAACTACCATTTTTCAACTTGGGAATACTTCATCTGGCAACTCTTTCCGTGCCTTCCTTTCCTCCTTTCAAAATACCCATATCCTTTTTACTTGTAAAACATTATAAAAGGCGGAGTTCAGGAAGACCCCAAAAACTCACACTTTTTTAATGCACATTTTTTTCCTTTGACTTTGACTCAAAGGGTTAAAAGATGGCGTTAAGCTTAAAATTAGATCGTTTTCACATTTCATTTTTAAAAGAGGTATTTTTTCAACTAAAAACAATGCAATACTTTTCACAGCTTTTTAAGTAAAATCCCGATATAAAAAAATAAAATGAAAAAAATTATTGGTTCCAAATGTTGTTAAAATGCTTCGAAAAAACGTATCGAAATAAAAAACTTTTTTTGATGCATCAAAAACTTTTGACATTTTTTTGTTATTATTTTTTATTTGCGCGGGACATCATCATCGTGTCGATCGGCATTGCCATTATCAAAAGTTTCAAAGAAAAACTTATAAAGTCTCAGAAATCATCCGATTACGCTTTGCTTGAACGTGCCCTGCTTTCTTTCTTTTTTCTATTCCGTTCATTTTTTTTATATTTTTCACATATTTTCCATACAGTGCTGCGAATCGTTCTGCATTCTTTTTTAGATTTTTTTCCTTTCCCACCACCAGAAACACGCCGCGTTCGAGCCTATGTGAACAGAGAGAGGTTGTGGGAATCTTTTTGTTGCAATCATTTCCCCCCTTTTTTGGCCTCCCCTTTCTCTTTTGTGCTGCATTTTTAGTTTGATGCGCAGAAAAAAAGAAGACTTATTTTTTGTCAAAAAACTTTTTTTTGCTGCTATTGTTTCTTAGAATTGAATGTTTAAGGTTAAAAACGAGTTTTAATTATTACAAGTTAAAAGTGCATAAAAAAGTCATGTCCTGATTGATGTACAATTCTTTGATTTTATTGATAGAAATGTTTTTTTTATATTATTCTTGTACGTTAAAACAGTAGTCTTTGTTTTAAATTTACAGTATACGACATTTAAATTGAATAAAGTTAAATTTAACTTTTTAAAAAATTTGTTTCAGAAGTTTTTTTAAAGAAAAATTCGAACCAACTTTTTTCTTTTCCTACCGTCTTTTATAACTTATTTTGACGTTTAAACTGACCTTAATTAAATTTTGTTGTTCCAATCGTTGCCTTAACCCAATAAAATAATGCTATTTTTTTGAAACAAAGACTTTCAAACCATGGTGTTTTTTTTCTGCGATTGTTAAAGACAGCAACAGCAGTGTCAACGATAAGTAAAAACTTTTTTGTATAAACATTTTTATGTGTTCGTGAAATTATCAAAGATTTTTAAGTTATCAATAAAGTGATAAAGGGGATCAAAAAAAAGAGTTTTAAAAACGCTTTTCTTTAAGGAAAATTGTTTTGTCAAAATTTTGCACGGTTCTCCATTGTTCGTTTAAATTTTTAGCAACAAAAATGTTTTTAAATTTTTTTGATGCTTTATTTTTTCCCTAAACCCTTTCTGCTAAACATTTTTGTCCGTGATCTAACCTTTCTTAAACTTTTTACAATAGTTGTTCCAACAACTTTTTGTGTTTAATTTAATGTATTTATTCTTTACAGAGAAAAATTCCATCGGCGATTTTTTTAATTCCATTTTTGGTGAAGCTACATTCCAATGCAGTCTTCATTGGTGGATTTACTGGTAAAAAATGTGGTTATGGCTTCTGCCAATGCTGCCACGACTTCATCATTAGATCCATCTCAAACTGCCTTACAAATGCTCGCTGAATATGCAACCAGCCAACAGGCACTAGCCAATTCTTCTGTACAACAAATAATATCAACTGTAAGCTACTTTAAAGCTTCTAACTACTCTGAAAAAAACATTGAATTATTTAGATGCTTGCCATGTCATCATCACAAAATATCATTCCAATGCCTTTAACTTCCACCGATGCCTTAGTTTCAGCCTTAAATTTAAAACGTGTAAATGCCACTTCGTCTTCGTCTTCGACATCTGGTCCATCAACTGCTTCAACTTCATTTTCTGAAGGTAACAGTTTTTTTACAATTTATTTTTAACTTTTTTTAACATTTTCTTTCCGGTATTCTTTTTATCACATGACTAAAACTTAAAAAAATTATCATGGTTTAGAGAATCCCATTCCTTTTTTTGAAAATGATTTATATTTCTGTGCAAACAACTGACAACAAAAAACTCTCTCTTTTTTTTATCTTTGTTGTCAATGAAATGATTTTCTTTTATCTCTCCTCGTTTTTCTCTATCTATCACTCTTTTATATGTATTTTTTTCTTTCTAAAAAAGATTCCCCGTCCTTGGTCAAATGGAAACTTTTTTTATTTTTGCAAAGAAAATAATTGTTAAAAGACTTGTTAGACGCGAGAAAAAGATCTTCCCCCATTTATGTTTTATATTTCTAATGAAAAAAGATAAATCATTTGATTAGTAGACGTTTCCCTGAAAACCATTTCCCTGAATGACATTTCCCCGAATGACATATCCCTGAACGATATTTCCCTGAATAAGTCGTTTCCCTGAATGGACATTTCCCTGAATATTTCAAAAAATATTTTCTTTAAAATACTTAGATAAAGTCTGAGATAATGTCTTAGATAATGTCTGAGATAAAGCCTTAGGTCTAAGATAATGACATAAGGTAGTGTAATGGGGTGTAAATAGAGCCTGAGTGTTTGCAATTTCTTCTAATAGTAAAACATTACGCATTTAATTATTAGTGGTCCTTAGAATCATTCTTTCATACGTGAAAAAAACGTTTTCTATAATTAATTGAAGTTTAATATACAAAATTCAAGTTTTGGAATATTCAGGGAAATGTCCATTCAGGGAAATGACGGTTTCAGGGAAATGTCATTCGGGGAAATGTCATTCAGGGAAACGTCGTTCAGGGAAATGTCATTCAGGGAAACGTCTGCATACCAAATCATTTGTCTTTGGCATCATTGAACAAAGACATTTGACAAAAAAAATCATGAAAGAAGAATTATTTGGGTACAGTTAAGCATTTTGTAGCCAGTTACTCTTCTTCTCTATTTTTGGACACAACGTAACAAAAAAAATGTCGTCCACATGAGAGTGTGCAATACTCTGTATTTTTTTCTTCTTCTTTGATTTTTCGTTTTTTAATATTAAAGTTTCTCCCAAAACACAGAAGGAAGAAGGAAAAAACTTTTGGGGGAAGAAACATGCGTTGACAACAACAAAAACGGAGCATTTCAATTGCGTGTGGAACGACCGATCATGCCCTGCTTGACTTTAAAAGTTTTTGCAGCAGCAGCGTTTTTAAAAAAGGAAGGAAAACGAAAAAAAAACACATCCAAAAAAGGTGTCACAAAAAATCAACTCTTTTGTCCTTGCATGGATATGTTTCTTCCGTTTTTGAGCGTAAAAAAAGGAGAGGCGGTCATTGCGGCAAAAAATTGTAAACGAACATCTGGTTAGCAGCAGCACTACCAGAATAATGAAAAGTAAAAAAGAAGAAGAAAAAAAGAAGGCATTATTATTCGCACTTTTTTCCCTTGTCATTTTGATTTCTTTGCAAAACAATTTCTTTATTTATCATAAATTTTTTGAAAAAAAAAGTTTCATCGGCTGTTTTTGAAAAAGCAATTGTCTTTTTTTAATATATATTTTTTTCCGATCGAAGAACGCTGTTGCGATCAAAGCATTTTTTTAGAAGCCGCAAACTTGCCAACCAAAGTTTTTGCAACACATGATGTGACGAAGAATAAAAAATGTTGTTTTCTAAAATTCATTTGTAACATTTTAACGGTCACTTTTTTTCGGATTGTCTTCAAATCAAAGAAAAGTTTCGTTTTTACAAAATTGCATTTTATTTTTTCGTGTGTAAAACTTTTAATTTTTGCAATCTTTTAAGTTACGAAATCCCTTTTTTATAACTTTTTTTGGTAGCTTGGAATTCCCATAAACACGAGGAGAAACCCGATCGAAAAAAGAAATCAAATTTGACGTTTTGGAGGATGCCTCTTCTTTTCTTTTTCTCAAACATTTTTGCGATAACGTTCATTGCACAATTCAAGGCACGCAAAAATGTTTAATGAATATTTAAAAACAAGTCAATATAGATCCTCCCCATAAAATCATATATGTACTTTTTATAGGGTGTATTTCCTATCAAAGTTTACCCTTCTAATATAATTTTAAGTGTGTTTTTGTCTTTAAATCATTTTTTTTGATAACCTTTTTTTCTGTGCTTCTTAATGACCTAATGTTTTACTTTAAAATTTTCTTTCTTCCGCTCTTTTTTTCCGGCCTTTTTTTTTTTTTTATAAAGAAGAACTTTTTTCCCAGAGAATTGTTGATGTTTATTTTCGGCATGAAACATCATTGAATTTTGCAATAACAAAGAAGAAAAACTTTGATGAAAGCAATCACTTTTTTGTCATCATCTCGGCTTTGATGTTGAGAAAATGAATCAGATGCCGTAAAAGAGGACATTGTGATAGTAATAATAATAGATTTTATGGAATTTCATTTTATGGAATAATATTTTTTCTCCGAATGCTTGTATGTATTTTAAAACACAATTTTTTTAAAACATTTTTTGGCTCTTTTTTGTCGTTGCCGGGAGCAGCGTGATCGACTGGTCTTTCTAATCGCCAATTTTTTTGCATTGATAGGCCAAAAAAATGCACACGAAACAGCGGTGGTATTCCCCGTTCTATCTATCTCCTTCTTTCTTTTTCTTTACCTCCAAAATATCTTTCTCCATCTCTTGAAAGGTTTTTTTCAAGAAAAAACTTTTTTTGTCAATTTGCTACATTAAAAAGTAAATAAATTCACAGTTTGCTTGCGTCAAAAGTTTTGTAATATTTATTAACTTTTCTTTCAACATGTACATTTTGAATTTCGGAATTTCACAATTCCATATGAGACTCAAAGCAAATTTGTTACATCGTTTAACTTTAAAAGTTACGCAATTATTTTTGATTACAATATTAATAACGTGATCAGACAAAACTTCTCTTTTTCTTTATTAAAACTGAAGACTTTTATTCAAAATCATTTCTAATTTTTAGGCACATCTTTGAAAGATAAAAATACCGTATGCCCGGGTGACATTGGTAGTTCTGCTGATTTGAAACTTGAAATGCTAAGTTCTACCATTTCACCACAGGAAAGGATTCTTGCATTGATGAATCCGTTTGGAATAAATGCAGCAATGCTTCCCAGAAATTTACAAATTTCTTCACAATTCTTGAAAAAGCCAAAACTGGAAACAAATGGTTGGTTTAATTCTTCTTTTTTTCGAAAAAATACTTTTCTGTCTTTCATCTTTTTTTTGTACTTTTTTGGTCTTTTTATGGGGAATACCATTTTTGTTTTATGTTTTGATACCCATTTTTAGCACATCACATTGTATATTTGTTCTTTTGAACTTTGACTGATTTCTCTCATAAAAATTGTTATTAATTACCCTTCCTTTTTTACCTGTCTCTTTTAATATTTTTGTTGCTTCCATAAATGTATGATATGCATTTTATTTACAAATTCTTGAACGGTACTTGAGTTTTTTCCCTTTCATTTTTGAAGAGACAGTCGAGAACCGATCGGAAGAAAAAATTTGTAGCTTTGATCTTTACACCTGCTTTTTAAGATGCTTCTCTATTTTCTTCTGTTAGGAAGGGGTGAATAACTTATATTTTCTTTTATCTTCCAAAGCACTTTCTTCTTTATCACCAAAAAAGGGAATACATACACATTATTTTTGAGGTATTTTACTTCCCCAACTATATTTCTTCTTTTTTTTGTCTTTATTGACAAAAGTTTAACTTCACTACAGAACTTTACTCAGACGTGAGAAAATATTTAAGATGTGCCATAGCAAGAAGAAAAAAAATGAATACGAAAAAGGAAAAGAATTGATTAATGCCTTGAGGTTTATGAATTTGAGACGAGAGACACAAAAATCGTGGGAAAATTTAACATAAAAATACGAAAGCAAATTGTATCTTTTCACGAGGTTAAAATAAAAACACGATTGCCCCGCCCAGATCTCTTTGGATATTGTGAGTGCGCAAAAAAAGCGAGAAAACAAGTAACCATCGTCGGTAAAACCCAAACATGGAAGAAAAGGAAGAAAATGCACCGTAATAAAACACAAGAAAGGGAAGATACAAAATGTCAAGCAAGCTTTTAAAAAGCTTACATTCATCTCAAAAACGAGGAAAGCTTACATGAAGAGAGGGCCCTCAGTTAGTATACACGTAAAAAAAGGAAGAAACTGACAGACTATCTCAAGCACCGTACTATTAAAGACTTCTTGAAAGGAAAAAAGAAAATGAATGAGGGAGAAGCCCCTCCTTTATGAACAAACTACCAAGCAGCCAATAGCTTAACCGCAAGAACTCTTGAAAATAGCCTTCGAAGTAGACAGCTTCTTTCACGCATTCTCGAAACTAATTGACACCCCCTTTTTCTCTTTTTTCTTCTTCTGAAAAGCTATTGTGGCGTTTCTTTCATTTACCGAAGAAGCATCATCTGTTTTGTCAAAAGTAAATCGGTATTCAAAAAGACACTGGGTCTTTTTTAACAATTATTCGTGTGAATCTTCACAAGAAATCCTTTTTTTACTCATATTCTGTTGTTGTTTTGAATTTTGTTAAGTCGCGGTGTGAGAAGATCCCACACCGGATCTATCTCTTTTCTCGATCTTCAGGAAAAGCGCCGATTCCCACCGGCACGAAAAAGAAGTAAAAAATACAAGCTCATTTTGGTTAGTTCCCATCCCCACAGTTATCTCTTTTTTTTGCTTCTTCTACGGTTTGTCCAAAGAAATTCTTATGTTGTTGCAGAAACCATTTCCTGAAAAGCTACTGCTGTTTTTGTTGTGGAAGAGATTGCACAGTTCCCATACCCACGACTGCTTTACAACATTCTCATCTTATCCAGCAGATTCACAAATACGTAACCATCACTGAGAAAGTCTCAAGATAAAAAGCATACTCAAGAAGAGAATGGATTACACAAGCCCTCCTATATCTGGAATACCACCACCACTTCCACCACAGCAGCTACAACAACAAGGAGAAAATAACAGCAACAATATCACAGATTCCTCTTCTTCTTCATCTTCAGCAGCAAATGCAGCGGCGGTTGTTGCCGCAGTTGCAGCAGCAGTAAATAATTCATCTGATCAGAATGCTCTTGCAAATGCATTCTATGATACAAATGCAGTTGTGGGCCCAATTCGGCATACTCCACAACATATTCCATCCCATCATCCATATGATCATCCTCATATGCATACAGTTCATCCGTCAACAGTTGATGAACAACAAGGCTTATATGATTCATTAGCTGCCGCAGCGGTTCTTGCAGGTGGGGTTCCACCACCCCCAAGTTCAATGTATTACTATGATTCATCACAACAATGGCAGAACTGGAATTCTCAAAATACTGCACAATTTGCTGTTGCTGCAGCTCAGTATGCCCAATTTCCTCCACCTTCGTCAATTGGAAATCAGCTTCATAATCCTTCAATGCCTCCACCATCGCATTTTCCTCTTTCTAATGGATTCCAAAATTTTGGTAAGAGAAACTCTGTTATATATCTCTTTTCTCTCTCTCTCTCTTCATTCTTTTTTATTCCATTCTTTTCATCTTTCCTTTTATCATCCAAAACTACCGTAATATTTTTATGTTATTTTATGTTTTTACCATTTTTAGACTCATTCTACTCCGCTCGTCCTGCACAGTCATCACCAGTCACCCATCCATTTTTTGATCTTGGTGGCTACAATACTGCTGCGGCATCAATGGTGATGCACAATCAATTTCGTTCGCCCCAAAATCCTGTTGTTCCAAGGAATTCTTTGTTTTTAGCAATGACAGAAGATCCACAAAGATTAACTCGTGAAAAAATGGCTGAATATCTTGCAGATCGTGAAAAATTTGATTGTGTTGTAACAATTTTTCATGCAAAAGTGGCACAAAAGTCATATGGAAATGAAAAACGGTTAGTTGATACTTATTTGTTAAGTGGATTGTAGGTTGTTGACGATAAAGAGAAAGAGAGAAATGCTTCCTTAAAATTTTTTCCAATGCAAACAAAAAAGGCAGCTGGAACAAAGTTGTTTCTTTTTTCATGAAATTCTTTTGTTACAGTAGCCAATCCATTTTTTTTAAACTTCCATTTATGAAAAAATCTTTCAATTTTACTTATTTATCAAGTTTTTAAAAATATTCTTGTGCTTTAAGGCAAAAAATATTTTTCCCGCAAAATAGCCCATTAATGGCTTTGCGTAATCCATTGAGACTTCATAAGAGTGCTAATTGATTGTTCATGTTAGGTCAATCTTAAAACCATATGGTTAGTGTCGCGCATTTATTGGCATCAGATAATCCACCCCCGTTCAATTCATTCATTCTTTCTTTATTTTTTTCTCTCTTGAACTGTTTAAGTGCATTTTTGGCACATGTTTTTAGTAATGTATTGTATGTCAAAAAATTGAGTTTCTTGTTTGCACAAAAAAGGATGCAATATTATACAGTTACAGTTACATAAGATTCTGTATTCTTTTTTCTTCCAAAAAATTATTAGTCATTTTTTAATGTTCAATAACTTTTAAAACAAACACCGAAAATATTTTTTTTTCGTCGGCTTACAGAAAAGAAAAAAGAAGAAGGCATAAAAAAGAACTGTAATTATTAAGCTTGTTAAGAAAAATTTATGCGCATGTAATAAAAAAAATTATTCAAAAGCATAAAAAATAAGGCGCTCCTCTTTTTTGGTGGTAGAAGACATACTGTAGAATAATTAGTGTCTGATATTTTTCTTCAACTTTCTCTTTTCATGAATTTATTAATTTTAATTTATCGTTTTTCTTTTACAGATTTTTTTGTCCACCCCCATGCATTTATTTAAGTGGTGGAGGATGGAAGACAAAGCGGGAACTCTTTGATGCAATGTATCGTCGATATCGAGAAAATGTTTTGCAACAACTTGAACAAGCAACAAATGAAGAAGAAATTAATTCATTGAATGAATCATTGGCAAAACTTCCTGATACACAAGTGACAGAACTTTGTGCCTTTATTGGAATAAGCTTACCAACAGAACAAGAAAGGCAACAACTTGATTTTAGTAATGGAAAGGTAAGCAGCAACAACAGAAAAATAACTATTTTTAAACTTTTTTTAAAATTTTCCCACACTTTTAATTAATTTTTTTTCTTCTTTTTAAGGATTACTGTGCTGCTAAAACTTTGTACATTAGTGACGCAGATAAAAGAAAATATTTTTCATTAACAACAAATTTCTTTTATACCACGGGACAAGATCTTGGATTATTTAATTCTCAACGAATAAAAGTTATCAGTAAACCATCAAAAAAGAAGCAATCAATGAAAAGTACAGATTGTAAATATTTATGCATTGCCTCTGGAACAAAAGTTGCATTATTTAATCGCCTTCGATCCCAAACTGTTTCAACTCGATATTTACATGTTGAAAATGGTGCCTTTCATGCAAGTTCAACAAAATGGGGTGCATTCACAATTCATTTGGTTGATGAAAGCAATGATAATGAAAGTCGATCATTTCAAGTTAAAGATGGATATATTTATTATGGGGCAGTTGTTCGACTCGTTGATAGCGTTACCGGTGTTGCATTACCAGAAATGAGAATTCGAAAAGTTGATAAACAAACTGTATGCATTGATCAAATTTCATATGAAGAACCCGTTAGTCAACTGCATAAATGTGCATTTCAAATGCGTTCAAATGAATTATCATATCTTTGTCTTTCACATGATAAAATAATTCAACATAATGTATGTTATTTTTCAACCCGATTTGTTTTATTATTTACACTCACCTTTCTCTTACCGTTTTTTCGACTTAGCTCCGATTACCTCAAAAATGAAAAAGAAATGAAAAGAAAACCGCTTTTTAAGTGTTTCACACTTTTTCACGCGATTGCAGATTTGAGATTCCTTCTTTTTTTCTCTTTATACGACTACCGATAAACGGATCGAAAATTCAAGTGTTTAGTGTCATCCCTCTTCTCTTTTTTCGTTTAGCAAATATTGCTCTTTCAAAGGTTTACGGTGGTTGAATTTTTTTAGGCAAATATTGGTAAAGATGGACAACATATCATTAATGATGGTGCAGCTTGGACTATCATCTCAACGGATAAAGCTGAATATCGATTCTATGAAGCAATGGGACCTGCTCGACAACAAGTTTCATCTGTTCCAGTTGTAACTGGAATAACAATGACTGGAACAACAGAAGGCTTAGCAATGATTGAAATAAGCGGTGAAGATTTTACACCAAATCATAAAATTTGGTTTGGTTTACATGAACTTGAAACATCATTTAGGTAAACAGACATTTTGCATATTTTTTTAAAGATTTAACAAAAAAATGTTTATTCAGAAGCTCACAATGTGTTATGTGTGTTATTCCAAGTTTAAGTGAAGTATGTGCAAGTGCAAGCTCGGGTGCAATTACATATTCACAAGTTGATAATAAATTGGATGTTCCAATTTCAATAGTTCGAAATGATGGAGTAATCTATGGTACTGCAATGTCATTCAGTTATAATTGTCGAAATGCAGGAAGTATTGGAGCTCCATTATTACCTGATCTATATTCAGTTCCTCCAAGGCAACATTTACCAATTCATACAAATCCTTCCCCAATTGATCATACACATCCTGATTTACGGCAATATCTTATGGGTCAAAACAGATTTAACTATGATATATCCAATGGAATGAATAATTGATTTTAAATTCAATTAAATATAGTTTTAATTAAAAGAATTTTAAAAATTAAAATTAATTTTTTTCGTTGATCTCTGTTTGATTCAAAGTGCTTTTGTTTCTTTCATAAAATTGTATCAAACCGTCCAAAAAAAGTATTATTATTATAATTGGTTGTTACATGTTTCTTTAAAAGTAATTATTTATTATTTCGGTTTTTCTTTATTTTTGCATTGCTCAAATAAAAAGTTTTAAATATTAAAGTAAAAGTTTTTTTTATTGTTTACAAAAAATATTAACAAAGCAGAATTTTATTTTTTAAGAATTAAAAAAATAGGCAGTTGAATAGAAGGATATTTTTTTGCGGTAAAAAAGCAATTCTTTGAAACAAGAAGCAAAAAGGGCAGTTTTGTTGTTAACCGAAGGGCTGCTTAATAATTGTTTGTTGGAAGATAGCGGCTTCCAGATGTCTTTTTATGATATGATTCTAGCAGATATTCCTCTGCAGTTTGGTTTCTCTTATTCGGTGAAGTTTGTTCAGATCTAAAAAAGGAAAAAATAAAAATGTCCAAAATTGAATGATTTAATTAATGCTTACCCAGATGAATAATCGCCTTGTGAAGATTTAACATTATAATATTGTGGGCGATAGCTTGCACGATTTGCGCGTGATTTAATTTCCATTGTATCATAATGGGTATTTCCAGATTGTGATGCTGTAAATTGATGGTAAACTAAAGTTAGTGCGGTAACCAAAATCAGAGAAAATGCCAACCTTTTTTAAGATAAGAGGGATCATAGTCGCTATCATAAACAGAACGGGGATTTGGGAGAGGTGAAATTGCTTGTGTACGATGAGGATAACGTTCATGATTATCTACAAATTAATAATTGTTGGTAAAAAGAGAAAGGTTAAAAATTTCAAAGTTTACCTTGATTATTTGGACTTGGAGCTCCTGAGCTTACAGCACTACCATATCCAAGATCATCACGATTACCCCATTTAGTACCATATGAAGTAATTGATTCTAAATCTTGGCATTAAGAAAAAATGAAATGAAAAAAGGCAAAGACAAGTTTTAATTTCTAAGAAAAAGCTTTATGAAATCAAAAAAATGAAAAATTTAAATTAATCTTCAAGATAATATTCAGTTTCTTCTATTCTAATTAAGGAAACATGTTCTTCAAAAAGTTGCCATTCATATTCTTCATCTAAATCTATGCCGGAATCTGGTTCAGAGATGAATGTTGCGGTATTCTGATCTTTATCAGAGAAGGCTGTAAATGATGCAGGTTCAAGATCGGTTTGACTGCTTTCATCAACCATTTTTCCAAGTGGAATAACAACATACAATTCTTCAAAGGATTTCTGTTTGACCGGATCAACAACAGGCATCACGCCGATTCGAGTTTCAACATGATTTAGATGGGTTCGATTAAAGCTTATAAGTTCTTGATGAAGTTGTTCGCGAAGAGAAAGCTGAACACGTGGTGGCATTCGTTTTGTTGGCACTTTTCGTAATTTTGATCGATCAAATTCTCGAACTTCTTCTTTGAATTGCGTGAAAGAGTCTTCAGATTTTTCAGGGATTTTAACTTTTAATTCATGTTTAAATGTCAAAAGCGGCATTGAAGGTGGTAAAGACGATGATGACAAAAATGTTGGAGGTGGAGGTAAATCATCATTAATTTCATCATCAACATCAATGGATGTTAGTTGGATAGTCAGTTGGGACTGCTGAGCAGCTTGGGGAACTAATTTTCCTATGCTTAATGAAATTATGTGCAATGTTTCTTACCTTTTCGTTGATATCGTGTTGCATATTTGTCGAATTCAGGTGGAATAGGAGATCCATCTCGAGATGATGCAGAAGGACTTCGTGAACGATCAGGAACAGAAAGCTTTCTCTTATGATGTGCAGGGCCTTAAAGAATTAATGATGTACAAATAGGAGACCCATGGATACCATACCGTATCCAGCAGATCGATGAGGTACCGGTTCACGGGGAGATTGAACTTCTTCAACAACTTCTACAACTGGTGGTCGTTTAAGAACAAATGGCTTCTTCTTTTCTTCCTTTGGTCGTTGTTCAGGAGTCCATCCAATTAAGCCAATGGCATCCAAAGCAGGTTCAGTAATATCCTAAAAAATGATAATGTAAAAAAAGTTTGAAAAATGAAAAAACAAAGATATTACGAAGATAGCTCCTTTTGCATAATTAAGCTTTTCAAGATGATTGAAAGTAGCAGAAATGAATGGAATACTTCGGCCACTAAGAACCCAACGACCTTCAAGATCAAGATACTTCAAACGATCGCGGCCTTTTCCTTGAACATATGAATCACAATGAAGATAACGAATGTCATCAGGATTCATGCCAAAAGTTGAAAGAGGAAAGCTCATGATTGTTTTTTTCTAAATCAAAAAAAAAAACAACAAAGTTTATGTCAAAACAAAGTCTTGAAAAAATGTATGTCTTTAATGTTGCAAGGACCCTTTATAAATACAAGTTTAAGAAAAGTTTAGACGCCGCCTCCGCCATTGTCTAAAAGAAACATTAAGTTTCCGTGAAGCTTAAAACCTTTCAAAAAAACCGGGTGGATTAGAAGCAAAAATTTTGATTTTTTTCTTTCTTTTTTTGCAGTAAGTAAGTCTTACCTTCTTCTTTTTTTCCTTCCGGAAGAGGTAAAAGGTGCAAAATGCATTTTATTTTACTTTTGTCTTCCATGAAGGGGGGTTAAGAAGGAAAGGTTAGTACTGCGTACAGTAAGAAGAGCCACCACGCATGCGATTTCCTCCTGCCTGCAGTGAACGTGCGCAACTTTAGAGCCAAAAAATCAACATTAAAAATAACCAAGTAAACAATATTTTTTTTGTTTCGACTTAAAAGAAACAGAAGCGAACACAAAAAAATCAAACAAAAAACATCCCTTATGGCAACAAAAAAATTCTTTTTTTAATTTTCTCAAGCAAACTTCTGAAAATTGAAATTTCATAAAAAAAACCTTTGATTTTTAAATTAAAATATAATGCAAAAATTAATGTTTACTTAAAGAGTCATAAGTTTATGTGTTGTTGTTGTTTTTTTTTAAAAAGTTAAGTACTCAATATGGGCATTTTGCAGTTGGAAGGAAGGAAAACGAGTTTCTAAAAAAGGAAAGAAAATACAAAATTGAGACACCCTTACAATAAATAATATCTAAAATGAGTCAAATTTCACTCAAAAAAGTAAGTCATGATTCATTTTATACACTTAATGACTTTGGCAAAAAAATATATGAACAACGACGTCACCTTTTTTTATAATAAAAAAATATTACCTGATTTATCTTAATAAATTTTGTATGCAAGATTTTAGATTAATGGAAGAAGAAGAAAAATAATGTTCTTATAGAACTAATTCTTTGATAAAGTATATGGTTGAAACATATTTTCAGTTGTTTTTTAAAAACACGTGATTGATGGTTATAATATACTGTCATGGTTTAAAATAGCAGAAGTGGTTTTAAAAAAATTCGACATTTTTGCTTTTTGCACTTAATTTATATCTTTTTAAGTAACGTATAATTATTTTTTATAGGTAAGATACGAACCATAAAATGCAAAAATATGATATTTGTAGAAATCGTTTTTTCTTATGTTGCGATAAATTTAGGGCTTGATATTTGAATTGCTTTTTAATCTTTTCCAAACCTTCAAATTAATCTTACAGTTAAAATATTATTAAAACTCAAATTTATTCACCATGTCGAGATGCAAAACAAAATCAAAATGATTATTGATTAGGGAAACAAATGAAATCAATGTACTTGAACGATAACTTTTTGGCATGCCCTTAAATAAAGTTTCATTGTTTTTTACTTATCTGTGGTATTTTTGACAACAATGAAACAAAATACCTCTCATTTTTCCAATTCAACATTTCATTTTTTAAAACCAGACATTCTTAAGCTATCAATACTCTGTTAATCAAATTTGTTGCTGACACTTTCGTTTTTATTTAAATGTGTCATAGGTTTTTGTATTTATAATTTTTCATGTATCACAGATCACCTCATTTACTTTAAAAATTATGCAAATTTTGCTAAAAACTGCATACCCAAAACTAACTATTTTTAAACCTTAAACTATGTTTTTCAGAGATCATTGATTTCAATTTCTCCGTTCAAGATTTTTTCGAATTATAAACATAAAAAAAGATCACAAGCTGTTGCAAAATTTTCGCATTTGCAGCGCCATTTTTCCATTTTTCTTCTTCAATTTCCTAACCTCTTTTTTCCTATAAATCATTCCCATGCTTTGCATTTTTTACCCTCTTTCTCGTTTTTTCTGATTTTGAAAAGTATAGACATATATATTTATGTAATACGGCATGCCTTCTTTGTTCTTTTACTTCCAATTTACTTTACCACTCTATTATTACCATGAAACAATTCCATTTTTTTCATACAATTTTTTGTATCCAGTTTTTGTTGCTGCTAACATTACAATTTTTCTCCCCAACTCTTAACATAGAAAAAGAATTGGAATAGCAAGAGTCATTCTTCGGGATGTTTTTTGTTATCTTCTTGTGAGTAGTAGTATTGCAATCCGGCTAAAGGTCGAACATATAACAATCGTTAGAGCTCAAACTGCTGGCCACGACTTTTGTTTTCTTTCTCTTTTTTTCTCTTTTTCTGCAACGCCATGACTTGGTGACTGGTTGCCCTGCGCGCTTAAAAACGTTTTTTTTTCGTTACAAGACGCGTTTGGAACCTTCTTCGTAGTAGACAAAGTGATGTTTTTGTGAATAAAGACTGCTTTCTAGACACAGCAGTACATTAAACAAAATAAAATAAGAAAAAAACATTATTGTTACCATCTTTTTATTTGTGATATTATTACTTACTTTATTCATGTGTTAAAAGTAAAAGCTTAAAAAAGATTTAGAACATTTAATTATGTCGTCCGGTTATATGGATTCTAATGCTTTTACTGAAACATTATTAGCTGCACTTGCATCAAACCAATTTGATCTTACATCTCTTATTAAAAATGAATTCGAAGATGCTGAAATTAGCCCTCCAACTTCAACCAATGATAATAATACAACACAACATGGTATTTGGAATGCTCTTAATCCAGAAGCTTTACAACTTTTAATTGCACAACGTGAAAAGCATGCACAAGATCTTCAAAAGCAACAACAACAACAACGTGAAAATCGTGATAATCCTGGATTTGTTTATGTTGATGTCTCAGAAAGTAGCAGCCCAGCATCAACCCAAAGTAGTGCAAGCTCATTATCATTAAGTCAACCCCCTCCATCCAACCTTTCATCCATTTCATCTTCTTCATCCTTTTCATCCCAAGAATTTTCGGTAAGATAAATATATCCTTCCATTTTTTTTTTCATTGGTCATTCAAATTATAGACTGAAAAGGCTCTGAAAGATGCTCTGCATGTTTCAATGTCTCGTGCACCAAGAGCTTATCGTTGGGCTTCCCCACAAGAAAAGGATTCATTTAAATATAAAGCAAAACGTGAACGAAACAATGAAGCTGTTCGTCGGTCACGTGAAAAGAACAAAGTTAAAAAATTATTGGAAGATGAAAAATATGAGCAACTTCGTAAGCGCTATAATGCAATGCTTGATTCCATGAAAAAATGTACTTGCGGATGTGCTACACAATTTTTAATTGATCATGGTGCACAAGTTTAACTTATTCATGTATATATGCATACCGTATTTTCTTAAAAAACAACTCAACCATATAGTGCCTAATGAAGATAAGGGTTAGTGGTAAATAAACGGCAGCCAACCAATACCTTTTTTTCTATTTTTAGTTGTAAAAATTTTTGCAAAAAATAATCATTATTCATACATCATATATTTTAAGTGTACAAAAATCTTTTTTATGATTCATCATTTTTTATTTTTCTAAGATGCCACAACTTTGTCAAAAAGTACATTTCTAAAAGCAATATAAGGAACGTACAAATTAGTTAATTAAAATAGTAATTAGGATTGCCAATTAAATGATTACTGTAAACTTAAAAAATATAATATAATGAACTCATTTCATTTTTTAATTATTTTAGCCTATTTTTGGCAAAGTTTTCTTAGAAATCTAAAATTAATATAGCAACAAAATTGTTAGACTAGATTATACAAGCATTTTAACTTTTTTTTATACAAATTCCTTTTTTATGAACCCTTTATACTATACTTAAAATACCGTTACTCAATACTTAAGCTTTTAGTTAGTCCCCTTTTTTACTTAAATGATGTCATTTACTTACCAACTTACCCAATTTAATTAGTCGTTATATGGTTGTGAAATGTTTTTACAAAAAAATGTCACCTCAAGTTCCTAGTTTATGCTCAACAATATGTTTTGTTTAAATATATGTATTTTTAAATTGTATTGGTTAAAAATCTCTAGATGTTCAAACTTAGTTTTTTTAAATTTTTAATTGATAGAAAGTGTCTTTAAACATCTAGAAAAGAATTCCATTGTGTAACACAATTTTTGCATTTTTTTTATATTATTCTTTTTATAGAACAACTACCAGCATGCAATTTCTTTTTATATTAATTTCACCACCTCTATGTTTTTTACACTATTTTTGTCTAATTTTCCTATATTTTCTTTTTATTTTTGCTGCCTCATTTTTTATTCTACTTTTTATTGTGACATTTTTCTTAACATTTGTTTTTTTCTTATATAATTTCTTACTTAACAATCAAGTTCAACATTACTGTATTTTTTTATAGCTCACAGTTATTTTTATTTTTTCTTCATTTTCTTAGTTCTTTTAATTTAATAACTGTGGGTTTTCTAATTTTTTCTAAAATTTGAATATTTTCAGTTATATAAATTGCATTTTCTTACAAAATTTCGGCTGACTTAATATGGCAATCCATTAGTATAATCAAAAGTGAAAGATGTTCAATGAAAAAAGAAGATGAAGAATTTATTATAGATGCAGAATAATCACAGATGAAAAAAAGGAAATTCCCATGCACAAAAAAAAGAGAGAGAAAAAAGAAGAATAAATATGCTTAAAATTAATAACAATGAAAGGCTTTTCTTAAAAAATATATGTATATGTACAGAAACCGGAAAAGAGAAGAAGAAGGAAAAGCATAAATAACATATCACAGAAAGAAAGAAAAGAAGAAAGCGAAAAAAGCATAGACTTAAATAAATTAGCGTGAATAAAAGTTTTAACAAAAACAATAAAGAAAATTTGAAACAATTACAGTGTAATTTTTTAACTTTTAATAATTTCTTTATCACCAACGTAATGAAGGAATGAGAATGCAGCAAATAATAAACTTGTACCAATCAAATCACCCAATGCAGTTAAATATGGGATGGCAGCGTTATCAGGGTCAACTCGGCACGCCCACATAAACGCAACAAGCCATTGACAAACGAAAAGCAATAGAGTTACCTGAAAAAAAAAGTCAATTATAAATATTTTTTGCACATTTTTTATTATTTTTGTGCTTAACTACAGTCAACCTTATTAAAGTTGCCGCCTCTCTTTTACTTTCTTTTTTTGCTTTTTTTTAGTTTTGAAAGACTTTTTTTAAATTTCATGAATAATAATTTTTTATCTTTTCTTGCGGCAATAATTATAAATCATATTTAAAATCATCTTCTCTTATTTGTGTTTTAATGTATATCAAAGTTTAACAAAAAAATTTTGTATGAGTAAACTCCGTCTTTTTCTACATTTTTCGAATGTGGGATTTTGTTGGCAAAAATCCTTTCTTCTTTATCCATAAAATCCCCCAAGAATGAAAAAGAATCAGCTTAGTTCATTTTTTTACTGTTTTTTTTTAAACGGTACATTTTTTTTATCAATCAAAGATTATGAACATTTTTCTTCTTTGATTATTCTAAGAATATTTCTAAAAAGGTATGAAAGGAATGACATAATTAAAATTAAATTTCTGTAATTCCCCCATGCTTTTAACATCTGCAAATAAGTCGTATCAAAGAGCCTAAAAACAAATCCCACGTGGGGGTTTTCGCTTTTAAGCCTGATGACATTTTTCTTTCTCCCTCAAAAGATTTGACTTATTTATTATTATTTTTGTTGTCATTTTTTTCGATTTTATTTATTCTCATGCTTAAATTTCCTTGACGCAATAACACCCTTCCAATTTTAAATGTCTCATTTTTTTATGTTAAACCAAAAAAAAGATAGAAAAAATTATTTTAAATTATATCACTTTGTTTTTTCTTCGGTCTGGAAACTATCAACCTTTCAATTAGCTAAATCACGCACACTTTTCTCCTTGAAGCTTCAATGGAAAAGCTTACAACAAGAAGACAGCCGAATGAAAAATGTTTTTTAAGGGTACAAAGTAGTTCAATTTTCTTAAAATTAAAAGTTAAAAATTCAAAGAATTTTCAGACCAAATAAGGCTTGCATATTTGTTATGTTTGTTTTTTGATTTATCTTTGACATACGTAATATCCGTGTAACTTATTATTGCTTCCGTTTTTTATTCCTCATTTGACAGAAAATGAATTTTAAAAAAAGAGAGTTAAGAAAATTAATGATGCTTAAAAGATAAATAAATATTCAAAAATTCTTCCACCCATTTTTACAGGTAAAAAAATTTATTTATAAGCTTAAACAGACTCTTGAGAAATGAATTAAAGGTTTTTCTTTTTTTGTAACAGAAAAAAATGCTATTAAAAATGCCTCCTTTTTTTCTCCTCATATTTTTTTATTCTTCCGCTTTGCTTAGTCTCTATTAATTTTGCCCCCAAAACATTTATTTTTGCGTTTAAATTTAAACATTGTCTTTAAAATGTAACACTTTGTCTTTCTTCATTTTTCTGTGCATTGAAGCGATAACTAGTCAAGAAATATTGTTAAAAAGAAATTGTGTTTTTTGAAGAGTTTTGAAGAGAAGACGAAAAGACCCTGGGCTTAAAAAATAAAGGATGAAAATTAAAACCTTCAGGAGGGGGGTATTTTTTTCTGCTTTTTATTCATCACATTTGTCTTCATCCTGCTTCCATTTTGTCCCATGCCTTTCTTTCAAAGTTAATGCTATTAGCCTTTCTTTTTTTGTGTTTTTTTGGAGTTAAAAAAACCCTGTTGGGGTTGTTGTTATTTCATTTTGATAATATATAACACCATGACGCTTTCACTTTTTATACTTCTTTTCTTTTACTTACTTTTATTACTTTGGCATAAAAAAAACAAATTTTTTTATTTTTGTTTGATTAAGCGTTTCATGGTTCCCCCTTCCTTTTCTTTTATCCCTCTCATTTTCATTAATTCATTTTCTATTTAATTTTCGATTTTTTAGGAATAACAAAAAATGGGTGCGCGTCCAACAAAATTCCGAAAATTTTATCATAAAATAAAGCAACGCCAAAATACTTCCACCACTCAAATTGATAATGAAGATGATCAATGTTGTTTATTATCTCAACAACACAGTAATAGTTGCAGTAATTACGGTAACACAAATATGGCAATGGAAAGTAATAATTTATGTATATTTCCATCTTGGGAGGAAACAACTCTCGACACCTGTTCATTATATAGTCAAGAATTAACTGCATTAAAAAATAATTTAACTAATGTTATTGATAATTTACGTGGAGATATTCAACGACTTGAAAATGAACATTTGGTAATTTTTAGAAAAAAACAAAAGGCTTTTGTTGTTGTTGAAGCAATTTATTTGTTTTTTTAGAAAGAAATACATAAATGTTGTCATCGATGTATAAATGTGAAAGAGCAATGCTCAAATGGTAAAGGCGAGAAGAATTCTAAAGCAAAATTAGATCAACAAATGGAAGAATGCCGTTTACGAAATGCATTAATTGCAGAAAAGCTAAAAGTAAACAAAATAGATTTTAATTTGTTTGTTACTTAAAATAGATGCATCTATATTTTTGCAGAACTGCGTTGAATATCTTCAAGCTCATGATTCTTTGCTGCAAACAGTTAATAATAAAAGTGCAAAAGATGACACTTTTCTTCGAAAAATTTTATACAAAACTGCAAAAAAGCAATTTAAAAAGAGTCAACTGAATGATGCTGTTGAAACATTTTGTCAATTAATTATTGCAACAAGTGGCAGAATTAACGAAGATGAAGCTTGGCTACTGTATGAAATTACAAATAAAAAAATTAAATACACCTATGAATTTTATCATAAAATTACAAGTGCTGTTCGACAGGTATTTTTAATTAATTGAGTTCAATTGCAAAAAATTATCTTTTAGATTGATGACAGTGGATCCAAATTTATCATTGATGAACTTTGGACATCTGTGGTAGATGATTTAAGAAGTGAATGCTCAGATATGTTTGACATCATAATGAAAGTACAAAATTCAGCTTATACCGTAACCAAAAACACAAGTATGAAGAAAAAGCCAAGTGATTATCGAATTTTTGGTAATTTTTTTTTGTTGGCTTCAAAGATTACAAAAAAAAACTGCATTTATAGCTTTAGAAGATAGTGATCATCAAACAGCAATTAAAAAGCTACCAAATAAGCAGTTAATTGTTGATGAGCAACAAGTCATAATTGAAGCACTTAAATTTTTAATGGCATCATCAATTAGCGCATTATGGCTTCAAATCACAACTCGTGAACATGAAGAAGTAATTTTAGCTTTTTTCCTGCTACATTTCCGTAGAAAATAATAATGTAGCAAAACTTTTTTTAGTTTGATGACATCAAAGATCTATTTTTTGATTGCCTAGATCGATATGCAATTGCTTTTGCATCAATAAAAATTCAAAAAGAAAATCCTGACATGACTGTCACGTTTGAAAATATTGTCCGAAATTTTAGCTGGTATGTGACATTTAAAAAAACAGATGATGTGATAATTTTGGGAACAATGTTTTTTTCAGGGAATATCCGGTATTATCGACATCAAAAAGAATGCGAAAAATACTGGAACAACTTTCAAATATTGAAAACCAGACACTCTAGATAGACGTTTCAACGTTCAACAATGTCACTATTTTTTTAAATTATTTAAATTTTCCCGATTTATGTCAAAAACGGGGTGGTTTTAATCTATTTGTTTTTGAAAAAACGTTTTTGTAAATATTGTGTTTTCTTGTGATATCATTTGAAATAAAAAGAAAAAAGCATGACAAACCTGGATAAGGGCAGCAGTTAAATACAAACTTGTAAATAATGCACTTGAAGGTGGACTTTCACCGGTATGCAAAAAAGCAATTATCCAATTAAAAATAATATGCCCGGGAACAACAAGGAAAAGAAGGACACGAGCAGATCGAGCATCCCAATCTGAGCTAAAGAATGCTCGATTAAATGCAGCAAATCGACGAATTGTCCAATTATTTGGTAGTAATCCAGGTAAAGCATTTTTATGGAAATATGTTGAAATTCGACTTGCATGAACCGCTGCCAAATTTCCACCAACTCCTACAATGATTGATTACTGTAAAACTTTGAATCAGATTTATAATGATTACCATTGATAACAGGTTGAAAAAGTGCCATTTGCTTGTAATTTTTTATCGCTTTCTCAAGAACAAATCCACCACCACTGCTTAGAAGCATACTGAATAAAATTGGTGACCATCCCTCTTCCAGAACAGTTTTGGTTGCGCCATCTCGACAAGCTGCCATTGCCCAAACAGGTGTTGCAATTAAAAATGCAGCAATGACCATAACATTCATCCAAGAATCACTTAAATGTGCGTGCAAAAATAATGAACCAAATGAAGATAAAATGATTAAAGTTGTTAAATCTCCAAGGGAAGCTGCGATCGGCGTTGCAATATTATCCGGATTAACGTGATATCGACGAGAGAGTAATACAACAATTATCATAATTCCACTGAGTATAAATGAAGCTAATGATGCTGTCGTTAAACTGCTGGCACAAAGAAGTGAAGCATGTCCCCAATCAACTTCTCCTACAATGATTGATTACTATAAGACTTTGAATCAGATTTATAATGATTACCCTTTGGAACCCAAGCAAGAACCATAGCAAATGCAGAAGCAAGAAACGTTACAACAATTGCTTGAACTTGAATCAATGCAATATTCGAAACGATGACAGTAACAACTTGCTCTTTTGTATCCATTTTACCAGTATTCGCCTTAACAGAATTCAATAAAAAATTATATAATAGTTTAAAAAAAGAACCTGAGTTGATAGCCTAGAGGCAAGTGTCATTTCAAGATTTCCTTTTAATCCTAAAAGAGCTGGGACTAATATAAATGTTTCTGGGACTTGTTGAAATAGATCCCAATGCTGAACAACATCTAACACAATTCCGGCTAATACCATACCAAATCCAGCAATGAGAAAGGGGAATAAAACCTGAGGAAAAAAATTAGGTAAAAGAAATATGCATTACAGTAATTAGATACCTGGAAGAATAGAACGTATGATGATTCAATGGGATGGGCATGTGAATTTGGGGCTTCTGATAAAGATAAATCTTGTTCAGCATCTGATGGCACTGTACCCGCAGTGTCCAATGGCTTTGAAACAGCACCATAATCCCCTGCACCCATACTTAAATCCGTTAAATAAACAGGATTATCTTTACTGTATTCGACGGTACCGGGCTTCATTGTTTCTAAAAGGTTTCTAAACTACTTTTTAAGATTTATCACCAATCAAATTTACATACCAAAGTCCGATTCTTTTCTATTTTTCCATATATTTCTTCTCATATGCTATTGCAATACATGAAAATAAACTAAAAAAGCCAACGCTTCAAATTTTAACCAACAAAAAACACATATATATAAATTGCATAATAAGCGAAGCGATCATTGATTGATTTAAAAACAAAAAAAAATTAACTGAAAAAGGAGAAGAGAAACTTGTTTTGATATTGAAGCACTAGAAAAGAATGCGAAATATAATTTCACCGCAATCAATTTGGTTGTGGATTCTAAAGCTGCCTGAGGCTGTTTGGCGTAATGTTCCACACACACACCAAAACAGAAAAAACATAAAAAAATCACTATGGAAATAACGAATCCAAGCATCGTCATTGTATATTCGTGTTGAAACATTTTGATGCATTTTTTCTCTTCCACAAAAAATTTCTGTGTTATCCGATTTTTGCAGATCTCAGCAACTACTAGACCAATTTTTATGATTTAAAAAGCATTATTCTTATTTTAAATAATTAAGAATAGCCAATATCATAAACAAGCTTTAAAAAAATGCAGCAAAAAATTCATAAAAATGTTTCGACACGAAAATACCTTCTTCATATATGATGCTGTTTGGATTCGAAAAGGAAGAAAAAATTCCATAGTGAAATAATTTCTGATTGAAGGGTTTAAAAGTGCTTCTTCTTCAAGTCATCAAAGATTGCTATTATTATCATTAACTGTATTTATCACATTTTTGTTTAATACTATAATATGTGAATTAACGTCATATTTTTTTAGTACATAAATAATAATGATAAAATTTCAATTCATCAGTAGAAGCCTTGCTTCAAAAATTAAATGTATACAAATTCGGCAAATGAATGGTGGAGGCTATGATACTCCAAGACAACAACAAAGTATGACTTTTTAAAATTTTAATATATTTTTAATAAGCTGTTTTTAAGGAAATCTTCGTCGTAAATATGCAATTATTGGTTGTGTTACCATGATGTTCTTTGGTAGTCATGCTGTACTTCTTTGGCGTCGTCGAAGTGAGAATAGAGCTTTGAATCGAGAAATTCCTCCAATTTCATATGCAGAATTTGAAAGAGATTATTTACTAACAGGAAAGGTAAATCTGTTTTTTTTTCAAAAGTTTATCTGACATTATTGGACATATATTTTAGATTAAATCTATTGTTGTTCATCCACATTTTCAAGTTTGTGATGCTTATACTGAACGGAAAGACTTAAATCCTGAAAAAGTTGGTAAATCTATGTTACAAAGTGTATGTTTTATTATTTTTCAATATATTTTTCTTAATATGCAATTTTGTAGAAAACATTCTTTGGTCAAAAATTCTTCTATAAACCTCAAGTTAGATTCACCTTTGAAAATAAACCAGAAGTGCTTGAACAACATATTCTTGATGCTCAAAAAACTCTTCAAAGTCCACCTGAAATTCATTTTGAAGTCAACAATTTTCCTTCATATCGAGAACTTGCATTTATTGCCGGAAGTGCTATATTTGGTGCCGCTTGTATTGGATTAATGAAAATTTAGACCACACATAGTTGATTGTTTTTGTTAGAATTTTAGTGAATAAATAATTATTTTGCGTTTTGATTAACTTTTGTTTGTATGATAGATATCCATGAATAAGAAGGATTAAAAAGGGCAAGGACATCTTTTAAGGATCGCTTTTTTGAATCAAAAATCCGTTTAACTTAAATTCCTTTCTTTTTTTCTTTCCGTTAGTTTTAAAAATATCCTTAAGAATGATTTCGGGAATTATATTCTTTCTTTTCAAAGTGCCTGTAACAGTAACAAAAGAATAACTTTAAAAAAGGACCTTGCCGGTACAAAGCGAAGTGAAATTCTTGAAGATGATCCGAGGCCGATTTCTACAAAAATCGCACTTTTGTACATCGATATTTGGGTCATTGGAGTCAAAGAGAGGGGAGGAAAAGAGGCTCGAAAAGAAATTTCGCCATCTATTTTGTCATTCTGACGTTGACCCCGATTCATACTTATTGCCTGTTTAATCTTCAAGAAATTGTTTCAATCATTGCTTTCCTTCTTCTTCGCCACCATCATCAACCCACCACCACCACCAACCAACCTCACTCATTTCATTCATTCATTGAAAGAAGATTCTTCTTTATATATTTTTTTCTGCAATTATTCAGAACAGTTTTGTCCGATTTGAAACGGATGCTTTAATACGTCAACTGAAGAAAAAGAAAAAAAAAGTTTTTAAAAGTGTCAACATTTCGATTTCACTGACCTCTTCCTTTTTTTCCCTTTTGTAAGTAAAGAAAAAAAAGTAAAATTAAAAAGTCATGTTTTTACATGCTTTGCTTGTTCTGACTTTGTTAGGGGGTAAAGCTTTGGGAAATCCATTTGAAAATGGTGATGAAAGTGAAATTCCTGAACAACAAAATAGTCATCGGTTTGTTTTTTTAGTAATTTGTGTTTCCCTTAATTACAGTATTTTTTAAGAGGATTTCATAGCCGTGTAAGCGAAGATGAAGACGAAAATGGATTTAGTTACAAAGTTGATGAAAATGTTGAAAATACTGGAGAAAAGTCCCAAAATATTAAACTTCCTCAAACCCCATATGGTGCAAATAGAGATGATAAACAAAAAACTTCTTCTAATGAAAGACAAGTTATTACTGGAATACCTGATTTAAGTAATCCACATATCTTTTTTTTATCTCCTTGAACGATATTTTTAGGTGACCCATGCTTTCGACGATATTCAAATAGCATTATTGTTAATGCTCAACCCTACGAAAGACGTTCTTCCATTTCACTTGCGAGTTGTAAAGCACAATGTTTGAAATCCCAAGTTGGACCATATTCTTGCCGCTCATTTGTTTATGACAATTCCAATCAAGTTTGTGACTTATTTGGGCATGTTGGTGATCAGTCTCCAGCTCGTTTACTCCGTTTTCAAACTCGAGATTACTTTGAACCAACTGCTGCCATTAGTTGCAATTCTGATGCTTTGCTTCTTTCTCTTCCATCCTCAACAACCTTTTCTCCAGCACCTTCAGCTCAAGCTGCTGCAACTACACTATTAAAAGAGCAACAAACTTTAACAGATAATTTTCCAGCATTTGAAAATTCAATAGTTCAACCCAGTAATAATAATAATATTGCCCCACCTCCACCACCCCCTCCAACATTTCCATCTTGTGAAACGGGAAAAACAGTTAGATTCTTAAAAACAAAAGATTTTGAACTTGATAAATACGATGACATTGTTGTTACACCATCATCCCTGGATGAATGCATTCATCTTTGTTCAAATAATATTGCGGTAAGTTCAGTTGCATACTGTAGAATATCAATGCTGATTTGTTTTTCTTCAGACAAATGGCTCGAATTTCAAATGTAACTCCTTTGAATATACTGCTTCCAAATGTGTTTTATCTGTTGAAACGGCCGTTCCACTTGGAAATGGACAATTAAAACAACAAAGCGGATCAGATTATTATGAAAAAGTTTGCATTGATGAAAAAATAGCTGGGTATTTTGTCTTCCTTTTTTTATATTTATTTAAATACGCGTTGACTTTTTTAAGGGAGTGCTCAGAAATTTACAATAGATTCCCACAAATGATTTTAGTTGGTTTTGCTGAGACTGTTGTTGATGCGTCATCCCTTCAGCAATGTTTTGATAACTGTTTAAACAGTCGAAAATTATATGGCTTTAAATGCATTTCTGGAATGTACTATTTTGAAGAGCCCCAACTTAATTGCATTTTAAATACTGAAGATCGTTTCACTCAACCGGATCTTTTTACAACTGAATCCGCGGATCTTGTTGATTATTTTGAAACGGGTTGTAATGTTTCACAATTGGGTGCAAATCGAAGATTTGCAAGTTCATCCGTGACAGGACATCAAAATACTTTTGCAGTTAAAAAACACGGTATTTATAATTAAAATGAAAATGTGTAAAATTACAGTAATTTTAGATTTTGTGGAAAAGAAGCAAAGTGACCAATTTGGATGGACAGAATGGTCATCCTGCACTAGAGGTAGTACTGTACAACAAAGAACTAAAATATGTGCACAAGATAAAATTTGTGGACATGAACATCGATCTTGTGAAACAGTAGAGATGACTAAAACACGACAAAAACCTCCTACATACTCAAAAAGTGAGTTAGAAAAATGTCACAATCAAGATAATTAACATTTATCAGTTTTCAGAAAAGATTTTGAAAGCTCTTAAACGGCTTGAATGCCCTCTAAACACATGTTGCCCTATTTTTAATGACTGCAAGATTGGAATGCTTCAAAAAGAAAGTGGTGAACTTGAATGGTGTACAAATCCATGTCCATCAAAAAAATGACACGTTTCTTTATAAAATGATAACGAAAAGAAGCTAATAATTTTTTATGGTTTTAAATCAATTTTTTTGCGTGTATTTGTTTATCTTTTTTTTTAAATGTGACAATATTTTTGTACTTAATGCAATGTAAATAATCATACATGGAATTTCCGTTGACAAAAAATATATATTATTTATGCATGATTCATTGCTTTCTTCGTTGACTCCGTAATCAATAATCACCAAAAAAATAAGATGATGCTCATTTTTTTAACGAGGAAATAGGAGGGAGGAAGAACGAGAAAGAAGAAGAAGGAAAATACAGCTTTTTTCTTCTTCAAGACGAAGAAGCCTCAACAATTCCTTTTTCTTGGCTGCTTTCGGTGACAAAACTTGTATAATTTTTTTGTTTTTTTTCAACAATTCTTTTTTGTTCTTTACCTTATCGTTTGTGTCTTCTTCTTCTATTGTTTACAGCTATTATCAGCACAATTGATTAAAAAATTTTAACAAGCATCAGTCATTTATGGAACAACCAACGTTACCAAAACTAACAGCGAAAATTCTTGAAAGTGAAATTGTTGAATCAAAATATTCCCCTAAACAGAGATCTCGAAAACCTGTAAAAAAGAAGGATATTGGATGGCCAACTGATTTCAGGTTTGTTTATTCTTAAACCTTATTTGACAGTTTTTTGGTGACCATCAAAAGCTGTTTAAACAATTGACTTTCTTTTCAGGCATTCAAGTCACATTGGTTTTATGGATAATCATTCTGTTGATGGAATTGTTCCAATTGAAGTTGATGGAAAGCTTGTTTATGTTGATTCAAATACAATGGAAAAAATACAAGATTCAAATTTAAGTAGCCCAATATTAGAGGGAAAAGAATGGTAAGTATAAATGTGATTTTTATAATCAATCATTTTTTTAAAATAGGGCTGTTGATGCACCTGCTTCTGTTTCCCCACAACGTCGACCCCGTCCAAAAAGGATCCCCCTTCTTGCGGACACAAGTGAAAAAGTTTTCTCACAACCCGTTACATCTGCAGAATCACCAAATTCGCCTGTTTTATATGAAAATATTCCAATTTCAACAAAAAAGATGCCAGCTCCACCACCTCCTCCAACAAGCAAAAAGCCAGCTCTTAAACCTCTGCCAGTTGAAGCAGAAGTTGAAGAAAAAGTTGACAATACTTCAATGAAAAGTGAAAATTCAGAAAAAATTATTCAAATTGAAGAAAAAATAAATGAATTGACAGAAGAACTTGAAAAACTAAGAAAAGAAAAGGTGAAATTATTGACGGAAGTTAAATTAAAAGAAGAAGAACAACAACGAAAATCTTCGAAACAAGAGACAGAATATGAGCCATTTGTTCAAGCTCATGTGATTGATCGATTATCTTCTGTTTCAACTGATTTATCTCCCATGAAAGAAACGGTAGATCCCATTCATTCTGAACCAGATGAAGAAGAACCACATTCCCCTTACCCAAAAGAAGGTCTCCCGAAAGTTATTCAAAAAATATCAAAACCTAAAAAAGAAAGTGAGCCATCCAAAATCCATTCACTTTCAAAAGAGCATGAACTCGAAAAAGAAGATATTGAAAAAATCACAGAATTCACAGAATCTATTGTTACATCAGAAAAAGTTGAAATGGCAAAACCCATTGAAGCTCAGCCATTTAAGCCAGTTCCGCCGCCTCGTAAAAAAATACCTCCAAATCCAACATTACGAAAAACCCCTGATCTCGAATCTCCAAGTGAGGTGTTCCGGTTATGATTTTTTTGAATCCTTACGTGTTAACTATAATTTATAATTTGTTAATTTTTTATGTTTTAATAAATGCTTTTAAAATAAAAAATTTTAAAAAACATATGCTGAAAAATATACCATTAAACCCAGAAATGAAGCTCCAGGAGCATTCATGAAACTTGGCTTGAATAATGTTGACCTTTTTTAAAATAAATAGCATTTAAAATGGCTTAAATTAAGGAATGAAAAAAGTTACAGATTTAGCGCACAAATCAGAATTCCAGATATGGTTTCAGTATTTTGTTACGCTCGAAAGGACGCGTTCAAATTCAGCCTAAACATATAGGAAAGAGTATGGTAAAAATAAAACATTCTAATGACATATTTCAGTTTTTTAATTAAAACTTAAAAAATTATTTACTCCATTTAATTCTCAGTTGAAGTAAGTTGGCGCCTTAATTTTTGGAGATTTTTATTTAGGCATGCTTTCTTTGGGATTGTTGAAGATTTTACTTTTGGGAATTATGACCGTGGAGAGACTGTTGCACTTTTTCGAATATTTTTTCATTTTTCGAGTTGGCTTGAATAATATTGACCTTAAAACAAGATAAAATAAAAAAAATGAAAACAGGATAAAATAAATTTTTATGTAGTTTTTCAATATACAATAGGGGTATCTTTTAAAAAACTTATCTAAATATCCTAATTTTCTCATATATAAACTTAAATATTAGGTTTCATGCTTGTGTGTGCAATTCGAAGACAAAATGGCATTAGAAATAAAGTACTGTTTATGTTACAAAGAAAAACACAATTATACAAGACAAGTCATGTGAGAGCAATAAATTAAATTTCAGTTTCTGAAGTATGAGAAAAAGTTCCAAAAAGAATTTTGAAGAGTTCTTCTTTATCAATACTTTCGATATCAGCGACGGGGGTGGATTCTTTTGAGCATTGAACCAAGAATTCAACTGCTTTCTTGTGAAGAGTTTGAGCATTGTAAAGTTTGGAGGAATGAAAAATTTCGCATACATTTGAAACAGTAATTTTTTTAATCAGAAATTCTTCAACAAAGCCCTAAAACAAATGTTATATTAACAACAATGTTTAATATATTAAAAACTTACTTTTACAAGTTGTATGTCATATTTATCAAAGAATTGTAAAAGTGCAAGCATATCATCCAAGGTAAATGTTCTATGAACACCGGTACTATAAATCAAATTTACAGCAGCATGACAAACTTCATAAGGAAAATCAATTATTTCCATTTTATTTTCAAGTGATTCTTTCCAAGGTGGTTGAAGCATTGCCGCAAAAACTGGAGAACATTCTTTGAGCACCTTTTTATGCACCTAAAATTATTAAAATTTGCAAAAGATGTATTACTGAGTCAAAAAACTTACTTTAATTTCATGATCTCCAACAATAATACTAAAATCCATATTGCGCTGAAGCTTCATCTTTTTTGGTGCAATTCCTTTTGCGATTGTAATTCTTGTATAAGGAACTTCTTTCCTTTCAATCAATAAAAATCCTTTAAGATTCACAATCATTTCTCCATTAACAAAAAATCTTTTGATTGGGTCAAAAAGTTCATCAGTTGAAGAGAAAATACGGCCTTGGGGTTTTTCATAAACAGCATGCCAGTAATATGAAAATTGTGCTGATTCAATTGAATAACTTAAAAATGCTTCAGTTTTCTTTCCATAACCCGATTCCAAATGTAAAACCAATGCAGCTTTTCCCAGAGTAGCTCGGTTATAACCATTAGGATAAATTCTTACATGGTATTTAATATCAGAATCACAAGAAAGATTAAATCGTTTACTTTTCAAATATCCATTTGCATTTGAAGTTTTAAATGCATCCAATTCAGTTTCTTTAATAGTCCATTGAAGGGAAAGTGGAAGCTTCTAAAATATTCAGAAGTTTGAACAAAACTGCAAAAATAAAATCTTTTACCGTAACCATTGTTCGTTCAAATTCCAAGGTACCATTAACAGCTAAAGTCAATTCATCATTAATAAAATAACCATTTTTTGGATTAAACAAATCATCAGTGTTGCAAAGTGTATGTCCATAAGCTGTATAAGTTTTGAAAACGTTGGTGAAATTTTGTGAACATTTGACAGAATCAATTGATACAGTATATTCAGCTTTGACTTGTTTAGCATTTCCTACATCTACATAAAAAAGCACACAAGTTGTTCCACAATTTTCGACATTGTTTCCATTTGGATAAATTATTAAACCATACTTAATATTTAAGGGACGACTAGCAGTGTAGCGGAACGGATGTATAAAGCGTTCCTTGTTTTCCAATTTTTCCAATTCAGATTTCTTGATTTTCCATTCAAATGAAATAGGATATTTTATCATCTAAAAATTAATAAAAAAAAATTGATTCAATACAAATAAAAATAATAAAAACTTACCGTTGTTTTTGATTCCATTTTTTTGTTGATTCCAGTAAAAGCAGCCTAAGCACTTCCCTTGCTCCGAAATTATGAGCGAAATAGACGAGTGAACTTTTGAACATTTAAATAATGCAAATGAAGGAAATAAAGGAAAACCTATGCAAATTTTTGCAGCAAATTCTGGGAGAATGCCCAAAGTAAAGAAATACCTTGTTTTTCAAGGCATAAAACAGTTTTTTATTGCATCAAAATTGTTATATTAGTTACCAATATTCGAAAAATATAGTGAAACTGGAATTGCTAAATTTGTTTGGGAACTCTGAGTTTTTAAAAACAAAAGTAGGATACATTCATATTTATTACAGTAGTGATCCCAGTAGTAAAATAAAAACGTAAAATTATATAGTAGTGTATAAATGATATCATATTTCATTATGAAATTTTCAATAATTAAAGTTAAAAATATTACCATAAAACCAAAATTTTGTTTTTAGAAGATTAACGAAGAGAGAAGAGGCATAGCAAAAGATAAAAGGAAGAGCATCTATCGTTGCAGACGACAAAAAGTTTTTTTTGCAAAGAATTGTTTTTTCAACGTTAAAATGTTAAACAATAAATGAATTGATCCAAATCCAACATTGCGGAAAACTCCTGATCTCGAATCTACAAGTGAAGTGTTCCGGTTATAAATTTTTTGAATAATTACTCATTAACTATAATTTATAATTTGTTAATTTTTTAAGTTTCAAATAAATACGTTTATTTAATGAAAACAGATAATTGCTGCAAAATTTGTTAATATTTTTTCTTCTAAATGTTAAAAGTTTTTTTTAAATTTAAAGAAAAAGATAATTGTCAACCAATGTTTGTCAAGAATCTAAACCCTCTTAACTCAGTCATTTACTCATTAAAAGACAGTTTTTCTTTAATAAAAAATTAAAACATAATGGGTGGTCTATCTATCTCTCTCTCTCATCTTGCTATTCGAGGATGGCGCATTTCCATAAACCGACGAGCACAAAGTGCCAACAAAAAACAAGAAATAATTAAAATAGCTATTACACAATGTGTCAAAACAATTTGTAACAATGCAAAGTTATACGTGTATGAATGACACCAATATGTTGGTGTTTTGGATCGTTCATGTTGCTTTCCAGGTGGCCAAAATACTTGAAAAACCCAAATATTTCCAATGATAAACCAAATAAAAAGAAACACCCAAACGATGAGCTCTGTTATCTAAAAAAATTTGTTACTTATATTATTGTTTTAAATTGAGTAAAAACTTTTGAAGAATTTGTTGAATAATGATTTTGAGGTGACGAATTCAAACCCATTCCAGGAAGATCAATATCTTCTCCGAGATCTTCTTGACGTTCACGGCGATGTCTCATCATTAAAAGGGTTACTTGTAAAAGACCAACAGAACCTTCAATCAGTAAATAAACAGGTATTTCTTTTTTTGCTGGACATTTATTTATATAAACAAGCCCTAAATTATAAAATTTTTATTTTATTTTGTTATGTAAAATGTAATTACCAAAATAACACATTAGAGAAGCAATAATAAAACATATGAATAATACTGTAGAAACCAAACAATGGGTACATATTGAAGAGAAAAATATGTACAAAAAGTCTGTGACCGAGCTACTCTCTTGCCCGATTTCATAAAGTTGCATTTGAATACTTCCATAAACAGGGGGAGGAACTTGATTACTATTTATCTACAGTAAGAAAAGGTTAATTATACCCAATTAAAATATTACTCTCTCTTACCGGCGCAGTAACTTCAGCATCTTCGTCATCTTCTCTCGACATTTTTACAAGAAAATTTTTTTATCAATAAATAAATTTTATTTTCATTTTTTTTAAAAAATAGCATACAAAAAAACGAAGTATAACATAAACATCTGCGTATAATAATTAAACAACACAAATTCTTCGTCTTCAAGGTAATACTTATTTTTGCATATGTTTTTTTGAAATAACAATTTTTTTAAATAAAACTATAAACTTTACACCTTTTAAATCTATATAAATTCTATTTTACAATCAATCATAAAAATCTGTAATTCTTAAAATATATGACAAGAAAAATATTTTTTTAATAACTTTAATCTGTAAAACCCGTTGCCCAATCAATTGGATTTTGTCCTGTTGCAATAAGCTTCAAATTTACATCAAGGAATGGAGTGCTTTCAAAAAACTTCGGAGCAGAATGAGGACTTGGATGTGCACACTAAAAATATATAGGTTTAAATATTTTGAGGGTTTAGCATTGTAAAACGTATTACTTTAACAATAACATTTTCATTAAGATGAGAGGCATGCTCTTGGGCCGTTTGACCCATTAAAAGAAACACTGCATTTGGTCTTGTTTTTGCGATGTGCTCCACAACACGTTTCGTAAATTCTTTCCAACCAAGCTTTCGATGACCCATTGAATCATTTTCCCTAAAAAATACCATTTCATTTAAAATGAATTAGCATTGAATTTAAAAACATACGGTACTGTAAGATATGTATTTAACAGTAAAACACCTTGTTTTGCCCAAGGTGTTAAATCTCCATGTTGAAATTTTGCATTTTTATCTTCATCCCTTTTTATCGATTTAAACATGTTTGACAGTGATGCCGGAATTGTAACACCTTTTTCAACAGAAAATGCTAAACCGGTTGCCTTTCCTGCACTTGGATATGGATCTTGCCCAATTATTACAACTTTAACATCTTTATATTCGGTCAAATTAAACATTTTAAAGATGTCATTAAGACATGGAAAAAATGTATTTTCCTAAAATAAATTTTTCGTAAAGGAAACAGTAAAAAATAGATTTACATTTAAAATTTCTCTCGCTAAACCGTAAAATATTTTTTCAAAATAATTTTCTTTCATTTCTTTTGCAACAAATTGAAACCAATCTGGGCAGTGAATACTAAACAAAAGGTCATTGTAAACTTGTTCAGCAGTTAATGATAGTTCATCAGTTTCCATAAGCTTCAACTAATGTTTGTTTTTGAAATATTATTACTGTAGCAAAGCCGAATTTATCTCAAAAATTACAGTATTCAAATGTAAGAAAAACACAATTTTGGAAGAATTTTAAAAAACTATAAACAAAATATTTATTACTGTATTTTTTGCCAAAATATAAAACAAAACGTAATAAAAAAGGCAAAGAATAAAATACACGCCCGTGCACCAAATGTTTGTAATTTTGAGATCAATCCGAGCGGCATCTTTCGTAACCTTTTAAAATTAGATTAAATCAAAAGAGGCCAAAGTAAATGAATTTTTAAAAAATAAACAGCCACTGGATATTTAAAGAGAAATGAAATCAAAGGAAAGTTTTGAGTTTGAGCAAAACATTGTGAAAAAAAAACAGAAAAAAAGAAGTTTTAAAGCAGTGAGATTTTTTATAATTAATTTTTGAAATCACTTTGCCCAATCACAAAATAAAGAAACAAATACAAAAAAAGGCAAATAAACATAACATAGACAAAAATACCCCAAAATATAATTTGCTGAGATCGTCAACCTAAATACGATTATGAAAAATAAAGGAACTATAAACAATTTACAAGAAAATTCGCAACGGGTATTCGCTGATGGAAAAGGAAGGAAACCCGTCTTTAAAACTATTAATAAGACAAAACTTTGCACATTTTTCAAAAATCAAGCATTTGGTTTTGATGGTGATTCTTTTTTGATTATTGAAGAATCTTTCACTTGTGGACGAAGTTTTGAATTTTGTTGAATATTGTACTGTTGAGATGGTTGATTCATTGTAGATGGTTGGATAATTTGAATTTTTGCACGAGGTTGATGCATACGAGATTGCGTTGGCATTTGTCCCAATGGTCGTGGTATCATTGCATTTGGTTTCAATGTGGAATAGGTTACGGTAGCATTTGATTGTGGTGTCGGGTTACGTGGTGGTACTGGTGCTCTTGAAACAACAGTAAAGACTTTTGCCTCAGGAATATCAGATCCAGTATTGCTACTTCCACTCGTTACTGAAGTTGTTGGAGAACTTTGTGGCTTCGCCGAAGTTGCGGTTTTTGGCAAATCAGCGATAATAACTGAAATAACTTTTGTTATTAAAAGTTTAAATGCAATTTAAAAATTAACCTTTTGCTTTAGGCGGAGCCAATCGTGGAGTAGCCAGCACTGGCTTTTTAGCCACAACAGGACCATTTGATTTTGGAGGAATTGGGGTAACAAAAGATGTATCAGTTGTTGGTGTAGAAGGAGTAGATGCAGTTGAAGTATTTGATGGTGGAAAGGGTTTATAAACAGATGGTAAAGGCATATTTGCTTGAAAAACGGAAAGTGTTGACGATGAGGTAGTTTGATTGGAGGTATTAGTATTATTCTGTGGAATGGCTGCTGCAGGTGAAGAAGTTGATGGCTTTGAAGATCCAGGAGAATCTTTGACAGTAACTGGTTTTGTAACAGTTTTAATTGTATTTGAAGCTGGAGCTTTTGACGTTGGAGTATTAACTTTTGGAATCGAAGCAGGATTATTATTGACCACGCTTGCTTTACTTGTAACATTAGCTTTCTTTCTTGGAGGAGCAGAAGAATCTTTCTTATTTGCTGGTCGTCTAAATTTATTTATATATAACGTTATTATAATAAAATAAAAAACACTTACTTCTTGGTTGTTTTCTGTGTAAGCACTTTATCTTCGATTGTTTTTATAGATGAATCTGATTCTTCACCATCAGAATCGCTCAATGTTTCATATTTCAATAATCTATCCATTAAATAATTGTTATCTCTTTCAAGTTTCAATAATCTTTGATGACTATCTCGAAGTTGTCCTTGATAGCATTCATTTTCCTAAAATTATTATTATCAGTATTTTTTTCATTTAACTTGGATTAATTTAAAATATAATGAAAATCACTTACATAAACTAAAAACTTGAAATGTTTTTTAAGAACTCGATAACTTTCTTTTGGATCTCCACCAGTTAAATCCAGATTCAATTTACTCAATGCTCCACTATACGGATCGCTTGGAATTGGTGAAACTGCATCTGCTGCTGATGGTTTTGATTGAGCAACAACCGGACGTGCAGTTTTCACCACTGTTGGAACTGCAGGTATTTTTGCAGTTGTAATTGTTTGTGTTACAGTTTGTGTCGTAGTTTGTGAAGCTAAAGTTGTGGAAATTTGAGTTTGAGTTTGTTGAACAATTACTGTTTGACTGGGCGAATTTGTAGATAATTGTTGAACATTCTGTTGTAGTTGTTGGGATTGAGGTTCAACTTTTTGAACAATTTGTTGAGTACTTTGAGTAGTAGTTTGAACATTCTTCTGTACTGTTTGTACAGTGGCATTTGCAGGAACTTGTTGTGGTTGAACATTTTGGGGTTGGGGAGTTTTTTGTAAATTTTCTTGAGAATTCTGAGGTGGTTGCTGCTGTTGTTGTTGTTGCAAAGGTTGTGAAGAGGGTTGTTGGATTTGAACAACGCTTCCAACAGGACGAACTTGGGCAGGAACGCTTTTCTCTTTTCCTTTAATATTCGGATTCGGAGCACGAATTTGAGCATTTAATGGTAAAGCAATTTGTTGAATTGTTGCTGTTGGCTGTCCCACATGATTTGTAATTTGTTGGGTTTGAGGTGAAGATTTTATTACTTTTGGCTTTGGCTTATTCGGAGTTGTTTTTGCCTTAGGACGAACTTTGGGAGATTCGGATGATTGAGAAGATTGGCCATCTGAAACATTTTGTTGCTGATTCGAATTAGCATTTTGTGTTCCATTATTTTGAGGCTGTACAAGTTCAGGTTTTCGATTTTGTGGTTGACTTTGTTGTGGCTGTTGCGGTTGAGCGGTCGTTGTTGTTGCTGCATTCAAAGGCTTTACCTATAATTTGTAAGAAATATTTTATCAAAATGATTATAAACTTACATTTTTTAAGCTTGATTTTGTTAATTGAAATGAAGCATTTTGAGGAGAAACTGTATGCTGGATTGTATGAATCTGAGCAGGAACTGCTTGAAGTGTACGTGAGCCATCTTGCGCCTGGCTCGCAATAATAACATTTTGAGTTTGACCACCATTTCTTGCAACAAATTGCTGCTGCTGTGGATGAACATACGTCATAATTTGTGAAGCTTGTCCATTTTGACCGGAAGCATTACTCAGTTTAACATATTGGGCATTATTTGGAATTTGAATCATTTGAAGTTGTCGGCCATCTTGTAATTGATGCTAAAAATTATACAAATAAAAATTTAAATAATGTAAAATAGGGAAACCAACTACATAACGAGCTGATATTTGAGCCTGTTGAATATTTGCTCCATTTCCATCACCATTCTTATTGACTGCATTTGTATTTACTTGATTCCCTACTGCTTGAGTTCGAGCATTTACAAATGTTGGATTTTTTTGCCGAAATATCGTTTGTCCAGGCTGATTTTGAGAATGTTCAGGACTTGATATTTGTTGAAAGCTTAACGAATGATTACTGTTTGATACTTGTTGAACAACAACACAATTTGGTTGTGAAGTTGATACAAGATGATTTGATGATGGAATTAATTGTACAGTTTTAAACTGGGGAGTTTGGGGTTGTGAAGATGAAGATTGAGGTTTTGAATTATCATTTTTGGTTGGAGTATGATTATTAACTTGTGCCGAAGTTGAAGCTGTACATGAACTTTGTAATCCATTAGAATTTGCTAAATGAGTTGGTAAATTTGTTGATTGTGACATACTCCGATTTGATTGCTGTTTCGTCTCATTCATGTCAATCCCCTAGAACATAAACAAATTTGTAGCAGCAAAGTTTAATTTTAGCAAAACGAAAAAAAACGTTGCAATAAATAACCGAATTTTAGCAACAATATTCTAATATATTAAAATATCCAAGGACAAAAACTCAATAAATATGCAAAAAAATGAGTGGGATTATTTATGGGTTTGGAAGATATAAATTAAGTAAAAAATAAATAGCTCTTCACGGAACAGGTCAAGAAAAAAGACAAACAAGAGCAAATAAATTGCCATTGTTTAGTTGATACACACAATTATAGCAAAAATGCTTAAAAATCTGGCATAAATAATAGCTTGTAAATGTCAGAACAATAGTAATATATTTTTTAACAAGTAATCAAGCATAAAATTTTAAAATATAAGAATTAAAGCAGTAAAAATCCAACACAGCAAAAAGTATTCACTTGTTTACTAATATTTCTTCCTTCAGTATAATTTTTTAAATAAATTTAGAATTAAAATCTATATAATTTTACAAGATAAATAATCAGATGTCAAGAATTTTATTTATTCGTCTTCTGAAGTCGATATGCAATTTTTGGCAAATTTACGAAGGCGCCATTTCAATCAAGCTTCTTGTCGCGCTAAGACATCAGCAACGATGAGAAAGCGCGCAGCAGCTGGGAAGGTAAACCTCAGAGTAAATGACGAGAAAAAAAACCTTTGTGCTTGTTTACTATTCATATACCGAATATTAAAAAAAAGCTTTTGTTGAAATTCGATAGAAGAAAATTGTACAGTTAAGTTTTGCAAAGTAAAGTTGTTCTTTCGATGCTTTTATTGTTGCATTTTTGCAAGGAAGACGACCAATTGAATGTAAAATTTACTTTTTATTACCGATAAATTTAAAAAAGAAAGAAAACGGAATGATTTCTGTAAAAATTAAAGTTTTAAAGGCACCCTTTGTATTTGAATCATTTTCTTTATGAATTCAGTGTTGTTATCTTAAAGTATCAAAATGGTATGCAAATTTTGATTATTTTGTGATCTTTGACTTTTCATTTTGTTTGTATTTAATCTGACAAAAATGAATTGTAAAATACACCTCGTACCATGTTTAACAAAAAATGAACAAATTTGTAATACAAATTGTTAAAATTCCTTATTAACATGACAATATTAAGAAAAAGTATTTCACAACTAATTTGCAAATAAACATCAGAAATCAAATACAAGCAATATACAAACAAAAATTTATCAAAAAAAAGAAGAAGAAAGCGATCATAAAAAATGTGTATTGTACCAAATGCATGTTGATTTGAGTGTTGTCGCTTCATTTCTTTTCCGCTCTTTCTTTGTTTCGTTTATGAATCTAAAACTGTCAACAACGAACCCGAGATCTTCTGGTAACAATGAAGAGTTCAATGGAAGAAAAAAAAGAAGGTTTTCTCACTTTTTTCATAGGAAAAAAAGAGTAGGAACAAACAGGAAGGAAGAAACAAACATACCACAAAATGATTTTGTTTTTTCTGCAGAAAAAAGAAGAGAGAAAGAGAAAAAAGAAGGACTCAAGCTTTGAAATGATCAAATCAATTGCTTTTTTACTTTGATTTTTTACAACTTTTTTAAATTGTTTTCTTCCTTACGTATATAAAAAACCTTTAAAGTTGAAATTATTTTTTTAACATTTTGATTTGAACGAATCATTCGACCTTTTTTACAAAATACTAATTTTTTGCTTCCTGACTTCTGTGAATCATTAACGTTGAGAGCGGCACAATCATAATACTTATTTAATCACCGTTGCTTTTTCTTTTCCCACTTTTCTTCTTCATCATTAACATTCGTAAAAGAACTTGAACTTTTTCCTGCTTTTAAAAAAATACCTTTCATTTATTATTTTTTGTCTCTTCCTTAAAAAAGAGGAAGGTTATTTTTTTAGTCAAAAATCAATTACACAACAATCGCTCTCAATCATTGATCAAAAAACGTGTATATATATATTGCATTCCAAGAGGGGGGTTTCTTCTTCTATCTCTGCCTATCTTGACTTTTATTGATCCTTCCATTCAACCCCCCTTAACTTTTTTTCACATTCTGCCGAAAAGAAAATATTCTTTTTCCTTTTCCCCCATTTTTTGTGCGATAACACCAAATATAATTTTAAAGAAAAAGAATTACAACAATAATTTGTTTTAATCGTTTTTAGATTACATTTAAAATTTATTTCCTGATGATTGAATAACTTTGAACTTGATAAACTTTATTTTTTGGTAGAAGGAAAACAGAAAAAAAGTATGGAGAAAATGCAGCCTAAATTAGTAAAAGGGGGTAAGTTTTTAAACTTTAACAATTCGAAAAATAGATAAAAAATTTGTTTATTTAATGATTTGTCCCTAACAAAACAGAGAAAAAAAAATCAAAATGCACAAGCGTGAACTAACAACCTTCAAAAAATTGCAGCCAAAAAAGTTTTTCTTCGCAATTTTTTTTATTCGAATTCTTCCCTCCTCTCATAGCTATCAAAAACTTTAACCGCCTTAAAAAACAATGTTTTTTCCTTTATTTTATTTGTGGTTTTTTTAGTAAAAGGAATGTTAAAGCAAGCCTTTTTTAGAAAAAAGCAAAAAAAAAAGAAAAAGCGGAGAGAAACAAACTAATCACCTTCTTCGACGTTGTTGTTTTGTTTGGTTTTTTTTCTTTAACGCAAACGGCACGCGCGTTTTGCGCACACTTTCTTTTTGCTTTTTTTTATTATTTTTTATTTGCCACTGCGCAAAATCGATTGAACACTATTAATCCACCTTTGACCAGTTTGGCCAAAAAGAATTGATACGTTTCATTTTGTTTCTTCTATTTGGTATTTCTTTTTTTAGTTCGAATCTTAATAAATGGCTTAGGCATTGTTGCTTTATTCGGTTGTTGATTTGAATGTAGTTTACTCCAAAAAACTTTGTTTTCTATTTTTACTACTTTTTTTCATGAAGAAAGCACATTTTTTGCTACATTTTTTTCAGTAGTTTTTTTACGGCTTAAGTTCACTTTTTTGGTGCGTCTATTTTTTTTGCATATTTGGAGAGGCGCCAAAAACCTTAAACAAAATAGAAAAATAGCTTCAGAGGGCATGAAGTGAAATTCTTACTAAAAAATGCTTCAAACATTCTAGCCAATTTTCATAGTCGCTTGTCAAAAGCTTTATGTTTTTTGCCATTTTCTTCTTTTTTTTCGGAATGGAAAAACCCCTATTGGCTGCTAGTGATGCTAATATTCGAAACCTTTGAAAAGAATTTAATTCCTTTTTTGGGGGTGTCTGGAAAAAAATTAGAGCATTCTTTTGCAATACTGAATTTGTAATCAAACCTATCGAATAATAATGATTTACGTTTTTTATTGCCCCTTTTTTACATTCATTAAATTGAATTTTCTTCGAAAAAAATTTAAAACGATGATAGCCCTTTTTTCACCCTATTTTTTTCCTTGAAAACGGTTGTTTAAAAAAATGCCTTCTATTTTAGATCCTGCTTTTGAAGAGCTTCAAGAAACCAAAGATTTAATAATGAGCTGGCAAAATTATATTGTTCCAATTACATGTAGTGTTGCATTGATGGCATTATGCTGGGGTGTTGGATATTACAATTTATCTTTTTTATGGATTATTTTATTTAGCATTTTATACATTTTAAAACAACATATGTGGATGAAACGTGAAAATAAAAGATTACGATTAAGACAATTTATTTCACAAGAGCGTGAAGCAATTATGGCACAATTCGCTCAACAAGATGATCTACCTGCATGGGTACAATTCCCTGATACAGAGAGAATTGAATGGGTAAATAAAGTAATTCATCAATTATGGCCTTATATTGGAGAATATGCAAAAAAGTTTATGGTTGAATTTATTGAACCACAAGTACGGGCACAAATGCCATCACCATTTAAATCATTTAAATTTACAAAAATTGATATGGGTGATTTGCCTACCAGAGTTGGAGGCCTTAAAGTTTATACAAAGAATGTTGGACGTGATCGAATTTTGGTTGATATGGATGTTGTGTATGCAGGGGATGCAGAATTTTCTGTAAAAACTTGTGGATTTTCTGGTGGTATGAATCAAATTGTCGTAAGTGATAAAAGAAATGAATCTTTTTGATTTGTAATTACTGTAAAATAATTTAGTTAACAGGCAAAGTGCGATGTGTTTTAATGCCTTTGCTACCGTATCCACCAATGGTTGGCGGAATTTCCGGGTCTTTTATTGAACTGCCAAAATTTGATTTTAATTTAACAGGAATGGGTGAATTTGTACAATTGCCTGGTTTAATTGATGCAATTCGCTCAGTTGTTAATGCTCAAATTGCAAATTTATGTGTTCTGCCAAATAAAATTGTTATGCCTTTAGCTCCAAATGTTGATATTACAAAGCTTTATTTTCCTGAACCAGATGTAAGTTTTTTTCTCTCAAAGAAATCACTTAAGCTTAAAAGAATTTAGGGAATAGTTCGTATAAAAATTATTGAAGCTAGAAATCTTGAAAATAAGGATATTTCGATTTTACGGAAAGATAAAAGTGATCCTTATTGTGAAATTCAAGGTAATAATTAACTGTAAAAAAATATCGAGCATCATAAAATTAAATTTCAGTTGGTGCTCAAATCTTTAGAACCAAAACAATTAACAATGATTTAAATCCAACTTTCAATGAATATTTTGAAGCTGTTGTTGATCAAGCTTCTGGTCAAACTTTAAGGATTGATCTTTTTGATGAAGATTCAACTGGTCAAGATGAAGAACTTGGACGACTTTCATTGCCACTGGAAATCGTTCGAAGAGATGGAGTTGTTCATAAATGGTTCCATTTGGAAGGATGTAAGCACGGAGAACTTCACATTAAAGTACAATGGTTTGATCTTTCAACTGATAAAACTGCACTTGGAAAACAAGCTTGGGATGATGAGTGGCTTACAGCGAATAAACCGGTTCATCCAGCAATGGTTATGGTATATGTTGATGCCGTCTCAGATTTACCATATCCCAAAGCTGGATTAGAACCATCCCCATATGTAGAAGTTTCTTTGGGTCGGGCAATTCAAAGAACCCATGTTCGAGAAAAAACTGTTAATCCACTTTTTCAATCAAAGTTTACATTTTTTGTTAAACAACCAGAAGGACAAAATTTGCATTTCTCTGTAAGTTTTGAGGCTTAAAGTTTTTTACAACTATTAAAATATCAAAATTTTATTCTTGTAGGCCGCTGATGACGGAACAAAACGATCTTTGGGAGAACTTGAAATTCCGTTATTATCAGTTATCAATCAACCTGAAATGGAACTTTTTCAACAAACTCATTATTTAACACTTGGAATTCATACAAGTCCAATTGTATTAACCATTCGATTACGAGCTTTTAAACCGACATCAGGAGCAGGTCCAGAGGTCTTTGATTTTGATCAAACTGCAAAATCATATGGAACAGGTATGCCATATTATATTTTTTTGCTGTAGAAGCAATAAATTAAAATTTAAGCTTCACACATTGAAAGAGCAGAAAGACGAACCGTTAAACCTGCCGCACCAAATGGAACCTTAAATGTTGCGATTCCAGCTGAACCAGGAAAAACCATTGAAGCAAATGGTGATCCTGATTCTGCATTAAAATTAGATGCAAACAATGCTTTAAGTGCCTCATCTCCTTCAATTGCAGAAAGTTCAATCAGTCAAGCCACTGATCATACATTAATGAGCAAATTTAAAAGGCCGAAGCATTCTAAAAAGTAAGAAAAAAGATACTGTAAAACTTCAATAATTAAAAAAAATATTTTCAGAAAATTAGATAAACATGATCGAGCTCAATTACATATCAATCTTCATTACAATGCAGAAAGATTTAAATTAGTTGTTGAAATAATTGAAGCAAAGTTTGTTCCAAATTTGAATAAATTTTAAGGTCTAAGGTATTTCATTTTTAGAGATATTACACCTGTTGAAAAGAATGGTAACGTTTCACCATATGTTAAAATTAAGCTTGCTCCGTTGGCTGGTGGAAGTGAAAAGGCGTCAAGAAAGACTCCTGTCATCCGGAATACAACAAATCCACATTTTGATAATACCTTTGAATTTGATGTTCATTACAGTGATTTAAAGAATTACAAATTGCGATTTGCAGTAAAAGATGACCTAAATTATGGTGTTTTGCATAGACCTCCTGTATTGGGTTATGTAAGATTCTTTAATTTCAAAAAAGTAATAAAATAAAAATTAATTTTTTTATTTTAGTGTGATGTACCTCTTGATGCATTTGATCATGAAAAACCATTGACTGATCACTGGCTTGTGCTTACACCCGGTGGCCGAACAAATTCTTAAATTTACGATGCCAAAAAAATATTCACTTGCTTTTTATTATTCTGGTTAATTTGTTGTAGATTTCTTGCCTTTTCGAAAAATATTGGTGTAAAAAACAGAGAAAATAAAGAGATATTATTATTTAACAAAGAATTTTTTACATACACCAAAAAATATAATGTAAATAAAACATACCAGAACGAAATTAAATACAAACACAAAATCAAAATTTTTTTAAAAATTATATTATAACTAAAAACATTAAAAAGTGGACAACGCATTGTCATAACTGATGTAGCAGCAAGAAACGGTTATTAACAGACATAAAAGTATTTTTTGCTAAAAAGTTAATCTCGAATAAACTCAAAAAGGAATATCTGATTTATGTCGACATTAATATTATTATGATATTATCAGGTCTTTATTTAGGGGTGGACTAAGGGGACTGAAGCCCCAACAAAAGGGATAAAAATCATTTTGATCTTTTACCGCCAACGGTGGTTGGTGGCAAAAGATCAAAGAAAAGCCTTCTTCTAAACTTTTTTAGCCCCCCCCCCCAAAAAAAATTCCTTGAAGCTAGAATGTTATAACAATTAACTTGATATTATATACAGTAGATTTTTTTAACAAACAGCACTTTTAAAGATAGTTCTGTCAATACTTTATGGCGAAATGTGCCTATTTTCTTTTTTGTGGTTGGCTAAAATGGCGCGGTCATTCATGGCTATTTTGTTACTCATAACAATATTATAACCTTAATAAAAATAAAATTCACACAAATTTATTAATTTCGGAATCTGTTCCTTAGGATCACAAATATAAAAAATTTATAATAGTCTCACATTCGCTTTTTCTTAAATTTAAATTTTTATGCACCATTCTTAATTTTTTGTATTAATTACAGGATCCATCATGGATGAAATTTATTTTACTCCTTCGCCTTCACATTCTCCAAGCCCAATCGCAACATTTCTGGAATTTAATAATATGAGAATCCGCGAATATTCTTTGGATAATGAATCTGTAATTGAAGCAAGTAGTGCTCGCACATCAATTAATGATCAACCAATTCTTATATCCCCAGTTGCAAGCAGTTCAAAGAGTTATCTAACTTCGCAGCCTTCATCCAGTAAAACAATACTAGGTTAGATTACAATTCTGTTCATAGATATAAAAAATAATTTTCAGGATTTGAAAAAAGTGCTTCTGAGACACCTACTGAAGCTGATGATGAAGAAGAAGAAGAAACGTTTTTTGATTTACCTTCTAAAAGTGCTCCATTTAGTCCAGGATCTCCTGAAGAAGAAATTTCTGAAGGAGAATATGAAAAAGCTGAAAGCTTAGATGAATCAGATACAACAGAATCTGAATCAGAAGTCGAAGATGACCAAGGAGAATTCGAACTAGGCTCTGACGATGAAGAAGATGAAAATTTTGTTGGTTATTTCCCTAAAAATATTCCACATTTAATGGAAGAACCTATGAATGAACTTTATGCTCCAATTTGGAAGAACTTTAAAAGCATCATTGAAGAAACTTCAACAAAAACTCCAAAAACTTCTGGAGAAAATGAATCAAACTCAAATGCCTATGATATATCTGAGTTGCAATTAAATGTTGAAACTTTGTTTAAAGCAAATTTATTTAAACAACTTTCTGTGATTGATGAACTTTCGAAATTGTTAACAGGAAATTGTGCAATTATTGGAGCCGAAACACAAATTCCAGAAATTGAGGACAGCGTAAAAGAAGAATTGCCTGCGTAACATTTTTATCTTTCAAAAATAATATCTTATAAATCTTTTTCAGTGTTTACAATAAGATCAGTGATCATTTAATTCCATGCAGTCAAAAAGATCAAAATAAGTTGTATCTTATTGAACTTTGGTGGGCTTGGTTGGAAGATTTAATGCCAGAATGCTCCTTTGAATTCTTAAAAAAGTTTAAAAATTTTACGACGGAAAAGCTGAGACCAAAAAATGTTATGGAAGCATTTGGTAATATCAAGACATTGACGATATAATTTTGTTATTCTTTTGTTTCAGAAAATTTTCCTGAGCAATCCACTGAAAGGGCAGCAGAATTGAAACAATTGGGAACTAAAATTTACGATTTGCAAACATTGGAAGATAATGAATTGCCATCAGATTATGAACCAGATAATGGCCCAATTTATTACCGTACACAAACAGCTGGAAAAGAAGATGGTAATGACTTTGAAGAAGAATCGGAAGAAAGTCCTGTACAACATTCTCGCAAACGTAAGAATACGGTCAGTGAATCTCCGACTCCAGCAAAGCGTACTCGAGTTGATTCAAATTCCAAAGAAAGTGAAGCTCCAAATTTGCCTCAAAGTATTTCACTTTCTCGACGTATAAGTACATTATCACATCGAAGTTCAATTACACCTCCATTATTATCCCCTCAATTTGGATTAAAGACAAATCAAAGCGTTCCACAAACACCAATCAAAGATACTTCATCTTTATTTTCGTCTTCTTCAGCTTATATGGAAAAAAAGAAAATAACAGAAGAGAAAGATACAGAAGAAAATTCCCAATTAAAAAATAAAAGAAATAGAATAAAGTTTAGAAATGCTTCAATTTGTTTTAAATATCCTAACAAGGGTCCAAAAGAAATCCCAAATGAAGATGAAGAAGATCCGGCAGTTTGGCAAGGAGATGGATGTGATTCTGATTCAATTCTCTCTGGCCTTAAAATGAATTTCCCTTTAATTCATACAAATTCTGGGCAACGCCTTTCAACTTTAAAGAAAAAACTTGCAAGAATATCTCGTCGTCGAGGCACTGTTACAGAGGAAGACAGTGATGAAGAAATGTTTCGTAAAAGAGTTGAAAAACCTCCAAAAATTCAATATACTGATAAAAGAATTTCACCTGAACGACCCACAACATCAGAAGGTGAAGAAGAAGAAGAACGAGAAGAGAAACGAATATCCAAAGATGATTTAGAGGAATACAGTGAATTTGAGAGTGATGAATATTCCTCTGAAGAAGAAATATTATATCATGATCAAGTTTTTGTGCACAATGGTGTTGAATTTGAAGGTCCAATTTTGAGAAAATTAATTAAAGCTGGTGTCTTAGTTGTGGAGGAGAATGGTACGATAACTGATACAACTGAAGATGAACATCTTTTTGGTGCAAAAAAACTAGACTTTACTCAATTTAATGAAATGGTTTGTTTATTTTTTTAAAACAGACATGATTCAGTGCTATATATTTTTAGGACGATATCAGTAAAGAAATTGCATTAGTTCAAAATCAATTAACTCATGCAGTTCGTCAAGCTCAACAACAATCAAAGATTATGTTTGAAAATGTTTCATTTGAAAGTGAAAGGAGACAATGCTTAAAACAAATTGTTCAAGTTGAAACAACGGTAATCAATCTCAAACTTTGTTTGGAAACTCTATTAAAAACATTTTTTTAGCTTTGTGATAACTTAGAAGGCCCAGTTTCTGAAACAAATCCTGAAACACTTTCTGAAAGCTTTAAACAATTATCTATGATTTATGATTCTCAAGGCATTAATTTTGACAAACTTGAAGATCACGATATTGAACATATTGCTATTCGAGCTTTAGACCTCAAGGAAAGGTTCTATTAATCATACCATTTCTTTTGTATATCATAATAACTTTTTTGTAAAATGTAAAAATAAAAACATATCATACAAATTTCACTTCTAAGTTTATAATAGATAGAAAGCTAGAACATGAAAATTCCAAATATAAACACACTAAAAATATGCATTTTGTCGATTGATTTAACCGCGAGCTGCAATACGACGTTCACGTTCTTCAAGTGCTTCTTCACTCAAAGTATTTTCTCCTTTTGGACGTAAGTTATCCAAATTCATTAATACATAGGTTGGATAACTGAGGAAAGTTAAGGTAATAAAGGCATAAAGTCCAAATCTTTCCTAGAATTTAAAAAAATTATATAGAAAGAACAAGTATTGTTTAAAGAATTTACAGGAAGGCTCATCCATCGCATTGGTGGAATAGATTCATGACCCTTGTGAACTTGACGAACCATTTGAAAGCCTGAAGCTCCAGACCGACGAGCAACGGCAAGTCGGTTAACACTTAAGAGAGCACGATGGATCATCTAAAAATAAAATATGCTTTCTATATAAATATTTAAAATTAATTTAATTCACGTTAACAAGAACATGGCAAGTTAAACAAGAAAGATTATAAGAGCTTCTAGAAGCTAGCTTCTGAAATTTGAATTACTTTCAAATGCTATAATTTATAAAATTGTTATCAGAAGATTCGGATAAACATAAGATAAAAGCATTTTTTCAAAAAAGCACGACGTGCAAGCTTGCCAAATGATGAACAGGTTTTCGTGTGAAGAATAACTTTGAGCTGCTTTTTTCAGAAAAAACACAAAAGAATAGAGCTAAACTTGCGTTTTTAAATTGTTTGTGTTAAAAAAATAAGATAAAACTAAAACCAAATAATTTTGTTTAAAATTGAATAATGCATTTTATACACAATGTACGAACTTCGTTTGTTTAGCAAAAATTTAATTTATTAAAAAAAAATTAAATACAAACAGTAAATAATAAATAATTAAACAGCAGTATTATATCGATTTTGAGATGAAGATCTTTTTTGATTATTATTAAACTTATTACTATTATTGTTATTATTATTACTATTTTGACTATTTTTGTTTGAGGGATCTTTTCTTCGGATTACTGGGGCGCTTATAGTAGAAGATACGGAGGGATCAGTGTATGCTGCTGGAAGCAAGGATGAAGCCTAAAAGAAAATTGAATTACTTTTTAAAAGTTCTTCTTCGTTTTTGTTATTATTAAATTTTACTTTTTGAAGTTTTAAAGCTTCATGGGCAGCGGTGCCTTCCTTTGCAACTGCCCCTCCTTGAAGTGACAGCTTTAATTGACCATAAAAGGACTCTTTAAGATCTTTCTGAAAAATAGTAATTATAGTTTTGTTTTGACAAAAAAATATTTTGTTTTTTTTGTGTTACCACAGAAGATATTTGGCCTTTTCTTGCTTCTATTCTTGAACGATATACAAATTCTATGAGTGCAGCAAACATTGACACAACCATTCCGCCCATTAAAATATAAAAAATTCCAGCAACTTTACTCAAATTTAAACTTGCACTTGAGCCATCCTAAATGAAACAATGTAAATGAATTTTGAAGAAATTGCTTACTGATATCCCTTGATCACACTGCCCTCTATCATACCACCATTTATTTTCCAGCTTTTTTAATTCACCCCTTTCTTGTAAAGCTAAGATTGCAAGATTTATTAAATCCCTAAAAGGTCAAAAAAGTGTTTTTATTTTGTTTAGTTTGATTCTTGACTTTTTCTTCTTACTTCCATTCAGATCCAAATGGCGTTGCAACACCGTATCCAACACTATTTAAATTTGCTCCAACTTTCATTGTGTCACATGGTTTTCGGGTATTTGCATATTCATTTGCAGTTGCTTCAAGCAAAAATGCATAACGTCCTTTATGACTTCGAACACGCTCAATTCCTTCCGCATATGAAGTTGTAAAAACAGATGGAACTTGAGATTCCATAAATCTCCACATTCTTTGATAAATTTGTACAGATGAATACTAAATATTATTTTATGCCTTTGCTTTTTTGTTAATTAAAAAATTATAATAAGAAAAACCTTAAAAAATTGTGCAGTTGAGCCACCTTGTTGAATGCCATATTTGATTTTAGTTTGTTTTGCTAAATCTTCAACACTTTCAATTGGAGCTTGCATTTTTTCAAGTGTTAAAAAGGCTGCCAAATTTGCAGTATACGATGATACGATAATCATTGTAAAGAACCACCATGCACTACTTGCAATTCTTCCACTAATAGAACGAGGAAGGATGTCAGTTCCTTGTTGCATGAATGCCGCTAAAGTGAACCATAGACAATTGTAGACGGAAAAGTCATTCGAAATTGTAAAGCCACCATGAGCCATTTCTTCAACTCTCCATTCATATGGTGAAAAACGAGAAACGAGAAAAATAACAAGAGACACCTAAAAATGTAATAAAATTTTGTGAATTGAAAAGTTTTTTCCTCTTTTTTCATCTTTTTTTTCTTCGTTTATTTTGTGTTCCCTTACTCCCACATATGCAAAAATGATGTACATCCAGATTTCACTGCTTAAAGGTTGCATAAATGAAAAAACAGAAAATTCTTGTTTATCAGGCTTTTTAATCATTATTGAAATTCCGGTTGTCATATACGGCTTACTAAAATCAACAACTCTTTCACGATCCTAAAACCAAATTTTTTGATAATTACTGTAACCATGACAAAAAACAGACTTGATTAATTGTTAAAGAAGCAACTGAAACATCTGCATCTCCACGAAGTAAATATCCAATTAAGCCATCCCAAGATCCATCGGGTTGTTTGGCGCCATATTTATTTCCAGCACTTAGAAAAATTTCATAATTAAAATCTTCAATTCTGTCACTTAAAAGTTTAAGCAAATCAATGCAAAATCCTTCAAATCTTTCATTTCCTTGACATTCAGTTGCATTTGAAATTTCGCAATCTCTTTTGATCATTACAAATGGCTCAACCAATACCGTAACAATTTTAACCTTTTTTCTTGCATTTGATTGTGTATGCGGTTTTCGAGTATGCTGTGCAACAGTTTGATTTGTGATAAATCCTTCTCCTTGACGCCATGAAAATATCTAAAATAAAGCATTCCGAATAAAAGCTCAAAAAGCAATTTTCGAAAACAAACCTCTTTTTTATTGAACGCCGACTTTGAATTAGAAACTAAATCAATAACACTAACATAAAAATTTTTTCGTAATCCGTTTCTGTCAAATTCAATAATGCCGGTTAAAGTGTTATCAGTCGAAGAAAGCTTAATTCCATGAAGAGATTTTGAAATAGTTTTTCCATGTTCGAATGTTGTAAATTGCCTTTGTGGATTATTTTTATCTGTTCCTGGATGACAGTAAATCCCTGGTAATCCTCGATTATAAAGTTCACCATGTCGAAAGTTTTGATGAAATAGTGAATCATTTTTCTTTAAAGCATTTTCTAAAGCTCTTTGGGCAATAATTACTGCGTCATGAACAAATGCAAGCCTTGTCTAAAAATACAGTAATCAAAATGTTTGTTTGTTTAAATAAAAAAATTACTTCAAGATCGATAATCTTTTCTGAACGATCAACATGCTTCGATTGATCAATTGCAGATTTTAATAAAGTAAATTCACGAAGTTCACGATTAATTATTTGAAATCCTGTAATATTAATATTTCCACTTTGAAACATTTCAACATCGTATGGTTGGAAATCCTAAATTATTATTGAAATAAATTATATCATAACCTAATTAAAACTAACAAAATTTGCTACAACATAATGATAATTAACTTGATTAAATTGTGCTGATCGAACGGCTGATAAAAGTTGCTGCTGTCGATATGAATTTTCGGTATCCAAAATTATTCGACTAAATTATATTATTAAAGAATATTTAAAAAGAGACAAAAGCTTTACTTTGGAGCTTTTTGTGCAAATCTTTGAACATTGAAAAGTCTTAAAAATTCTGGAAAATCGTCAATTTCCTTCGGAAGTTGAATAAGTTCAGAAGTAACAGATTCATTGGTCTTTTTTCTTAAAAATCGATAAATTCCTTCCAAATTTGCTGCTCCTGCTTTTTGTGAATCTTGTAAATAAATAAAATTCTTCCATCCTTTAAGAATAATTAAATCTGCAATCAATTCCGCATTTGATGGTCGAACACTTACTTCAAAGCTATAAATGAGTAATAAAAGCTTTATTTGAGTTTTAAAAAGAAATATTTTCGTACTTGCTAACAGTATTTTCAGATGGCGCAGATGGCATTAAATCCCAATTCACTAAGGGAACTTCCAATGAATTTGCAACACTTAAAAAAGCTTCCCGAGTTCGTGAACTTTCGCCTGCCAACATAATCATAAATCCATCTTCTAATTCCGAGCATACTGTAAAATTTCAAGACTTTTATAGATTAACTAATTAATTTAAATATTACTCTTTTTCATTACTCCCCAAGTATCACCAGCTGCATGCCGAAGAGCTTTATTTCGATGAGATAAAGTAAAAAGTGCTTGAGAATTTCCATTAATACGATGAACAGTAAAATTTAGAGTTGTAACAACACCATGCTCACGATCTTCCGGTGTTGTGAAAGATTCTGCAATTTCTTTTGGGGTTAACATTTAATTTTTAAAAACACTACTTACGAATCGGCACTCTTGAAGGATATCCGTAAATGGGAAAAAACAATGAAATAAAAAGGTACAGTAATAGCAACATTATACATTAATCAACAATAAATACAATCCAAAATACAAAGCATTTATAAAGCAATAATTTTTTCTGCATCAAAAAACACAGTTTAGAAAATGTTTCGTAACAGTAAAAAAAGTTATGTGAAGTATTTTATTAGATTAGCATTTAAATAACAACAAAATTTCAGCAACGTTGAAATCTACAGTAATCTGAATTAAAAAATAAAGGAGCCTTTTTTCAAATAATACAATGATAGTTGTTGAGCGAAGGTATTTTTAACAAGTCTTTAAACAAGTTCGAAGCTTCTAAAGAGTTTTACTTTTTTTTATTTTACAGAGTACCGCACATTCTCATCTTCTAAGCCGTGTTTCGTCCTTGACTTAGGAAAAGGAGAAGCAGCCTTCTTCCCTCCCAAATTGCATTCAATTTTGCTTCTTTTCGCGGCCAATTACTTTCCAAGGGCTTTCAACTTTTTTTCTTCTTCTTTTGCTTCTTCTTCTTCTACATCTCTATTTTTTTCTTTCGAAAACGCTTCATTTTTGCATGAACTTCGTCTTCTTTTTTTGACAAAAAATATTTTAAAAGGGAAAGTGTCAATTTATGAAATGGCATTGGTTAAGGATTAAGTTATTTTTGTAATTGGATTCAAATCCATTAATATACTTGTTGCTTTAGTTCATTCACTCATTTCTTCCAGATGGAGTTTTTTAGAAGATTAAAGCAAAATTGAAACAGATCAAATTGCATTTAAAGTAAAATCAAATTTATTAAAGCATCATTACAAAGTAAATTCAGAGAAACCACGTAGCAATGAACAATTACACTTCTTATTCTACATTACCGTAATCATTTAAAGCATAATAATAATTTGATACTGTTTTAAATTAAAATATCAAAGCTACGGATTATTTAATTGTATGATCTTTTTCCAAAATAATTTAAGTTGTTACAGAAATATTCAGAAATATTTAAAATCAGAATCAGTAGCATTTTCTTCTGATATTTCTGATGATTTTTTCCTGTTAAAAAAAGTCCTGGCAAAAAGTGACACAGCAATTTTGTCATTGAAAGTTTTTTGTTGAAGTTGTTAATGCTGTATTACATGTAATTGTGCCTTGTTTTTTAATCGTTATCTTCTGTATTATATTTATATAACTTATAAGTGAATATGCAACCAGATTTATCACCTCATTTGCATACTGTTGAATGTAATGTGCTTATTGAATTTCTTAAGAGGTGTAACAAAGATCATCCAATCAGTAGGTTTATCATATATTACTTTATGCACATGAACTTTATCGTTTATTTTAGAACGTTATTTTGGAGGATGTAGCTATTGGGATGAAGCAGTATGGCAATGCACAAAAAAGGAACGAATTTGGCGTCGGTAAGTTTATATTTCAAGTTAGCATATTAAATGAAAGGCATCGTTTTAGTGACAATAATCCAAAATATGGTAAACGTTATGCTGAATTGAAACATCTTCCATATGATTATTATACTCCTGTCTTAAAGAAGTTGAAAGAAGAGGGAAAATTGAACACCGAAGGATTTGCTGGATGTCAAATATGATCTCAATTTAAGCCTATTAAATATGAATTTGTTATTTAGGAAATGTGTTTTGATAGAAATAAAGGTATATATTTTGCAACTCTTTTACTTTGAAGAAAAACTTTGTAAAAAACAGGTTTAAAATTCGGGAGTCGTTATTGTCCTTTTTTGATATTTTTTTTGACGCCGTAGCAGCTGGCTCCTGGTCGCGTCAGGTGGTGTCAACCTTTGACTGGTACTTTTTTTGTACGGAAATTGCTTCACTGAAGAAAGAAAATGTAATAAAGATATAAATTTTTTATTGTCTTTTTTACATTAAAATTTAAAATGATAACAAATATTATTGATTAAGAGCCCGTATTAAATGAGGAGATTGAGAGTTACAATTTTGAGATGAAAAATTTTGGGAGATGAGATTTCTGAATGGGGTGACATCAATTTCTGCAAGATCTTCAGGAACAGTTGCATTTCCAGAGTTAATAGAAAGAGATTCAAAGATTTGTGTATTGCCATAAAGGATGGCTTCAGCTTCATGTGAAAGAAAATACCGTCTTTTTTCGAGTTCTTCACATTCAAGGGCATCGGAAATTGTATCAACAAGTTTACGGAATTGATTTTGACCAGAAGATCGTTCAATTCGACGACAAAGATTTTCAGTAGAATTTCCTGGACTGTAAAGGCTATAGTCACAGCTACTGGTGGATGGTGTTGTACTGGGAGAGGGTTCTGAATAATCACTGTATGTCGAATTTGAAGATTCAGAAGTTTTTCTGTATCTTGTTTGCCAACTTGTTGAATATGGTTGATGCTGATAAGTGTGTGTCGGCTTCATACGATTCATCTTTAATGTATTTTGCTGAAAATCATAAGATTGTGTCATCTAAAACAAAAAAAGGACATTTAAAACTATTTTTAAAAAGACATTTTAAGTGTTACTTACCGTAGGAGCATCAGATTGATCCCATCCAAGTAAAAATCTTGTTCTATCACGAATTGTTCCTTCTGTAACAGAACACATGACGATTCTTCTTTTTTTACAAAGTATACAGCTTATATTAAATTAGAAATACCTTTAAGAAAAAAGTGTTCCAAAAAACTTGGAACTCAGAGGTATTTATCTGAAACATGGCACCCTGAATTTCTTATGATAAAGCAAGTTTCGGACATTTTTTCTGCGACCGCCCAATAGATTGTACCAGGACGAGCCAACCGAGTGTAAATTTAAAAAAAGAAAAATATGCGCAGAAAACCGTGAATTTCGTTGTGACCAAAGGAAAGAAGAAAGGAAAATATAATACACAAAATAAGTAAGGAAGAAAGAATTTATATTGCAAAAAATTGGAGAGAAAGAAAAAAGAGTAGAAGGAATTGCAAATTCTAATGAATCATTTTTTCCTTTCATGTATTAATATTGTAATCAGAAAGTTTAAAGTGTTATTGATAAAAGTTTGAAAAAGTAGGATACTGTAGAATTGGTGTCAAATCGAATAAAATTTTTGAAAATAATTTTTGCGCATAAAACTGTGTTTAAAACATGATATCACATCTTTTTGCTTACAACTTTGATCTTACAATCGTTATCAAAAGTTTGATCTTTTGTTTACACAAATGTGTTATAATCCCTTTTATTTATTTCTTTTTATCATCTCTTTCTTTCTTTTTGTTGCTACGTTGTCTTCTTCTTTCTCAAAGGAAAACAAAAAAAAGAACAAAAATGTATGTAGCTTTTACACCAAAAAAATGCCATTAGTACTAATGTTTTACTTTCTTTCATTATTGTCTCTCTTGAACCTTTTTTTTTCCTCTCTCAAATATTTGTTCTGCTAGTCTTTTATTTTTTTTTATCCTCATGTTGCTTTTTTCCATCCTTCTGCTCTGCATTCAATATCATTAAAATATGCTATCATTCTTATTTCAATTTGAAAGTTTGAAGGTCGTTCTTCTTTTGCTTTTTTAACTATGTTTTTTTTATTTTGATTCCTCTAATAATTTTGCTGCTATTTTTCGGATGAAGGAAGAAAAGAAGGGGAAGGAACCAAAAATACCCACAAAACAATTGGCTTTTTAAACGTGTGAACGAAAAAAAAACAACACACACAAAAAATAGATTTGACTTCCTCTTCTTCAAAAGTTCAGGCAAATTCCAGGCGGAAACAAAAATAAGTACACAGCTTTTTAAAGAAGAAGTAAGAAAGAAAGAAAACATATTGAAATACATCTCTCAAATCCTTGTATTCCTTAATTCAATTTTCTTTTGTGTTTTATTTATATTTTTTATTATTCAATTTTTCGTCATTGCTTTTTTAGTTAAAATTTCTCGTCCATTTTTTGGACACTATTCACGTGGACTTCATACTTTTTCAAGATTGACGTCTATTCGTGTCATTCAAACAGGTTTGTGTCTATCTCAAATTTATCTAGTTCATTTTAACTTTTTTAAAATAAACTTTTTTAACTTTTAAAGATAACCTACATAATATATATTTTGTTGTTTATCCCAGACTTTGATCGATGTGATCTAAATATTGTTCTCCCTATTTATAGACACTTTGATCCATCCCACTTTTTCTTCCCTTATCTTATCACTGAATAACATTTTATTAACCCCCATCAAAAATGGCTATATGTGTTAAAAAACCATTTACTGTTACTTAGATAGATCATTATCTTCTCTGTTTTCTTTTTCCCTTCTGTACTGGTTTCTTTTATTGCTCCTCCTCGTGTTTTTTTGATTCTTACCTATATGTACATAAACAATGTTTTTGTGTTAGTGATTTTTCAGTTCGATTATATTCGCCTCTCTCTCTCAATCCCATTTTTTGCATGTTTGCTATTTACAGTTTTTAATACTTGAATATTTTATAGGAAATTACAAAAGATATTATTTCGGGTTTAATTCTGCAAATATGGCACCAAAGAAAGTTGCAATTGTTGGCTCAGGAAATTGGGGAAGTGCGATTGCTCGAATCGTTGGCTCAACAGCTAAAGAAAATCCTAATACTTTTGATCAAACGATTAAGATGTGGGTATTTGAAGAAGTTATTGATGGAAAAAAATTGAGTGAAGTAATTAATACAACTCATGAAAATATCAAATATCTTCCTGGTAAAAAACTTCCAGAGAATGTTGTATGTTATTTCATTTTTTATGTTATTTCTTTTAAAAAAATCTATTTTTCAGGTAGCAGTTACAGATGTTGTCGAAACTTGTAAAGATGCAGATATTTTGATTTTCGTTATTCCACATCAGTTTGTTACAAGAGTATCAAATGACCTTAAAGGAAAAGTTAAAAAGGATGCTGTTGCAATTTCTCTGATTAAAGGCCTTTCAACTGCCAAATGTGATGGAATTAAACTTGTATCAACAGAAATCAAAGAAATTCTTGACGTTGAAATAGCTGTTTTAATGGGCGCCAATCTTGCTCCTGAAGTTGCAAATGACAATTACTGTGAAGCAACAATTGGTATTCGAAATAAAAATCATGGTGAAGTATTGAAAACTCTCTTCCATACTGATAACTTCAGAATTAATGTTGTACAAGATATCGAAGCCGTTGAATTATGCGGTGCTCTTAAGGTAAGAAATATAAATATCAGGCTCATGATTAGATCAATATTCGTTATAAATAATGTGATCGAAACATGAGTACTGATTTTTGTGTTTAAATCTTCATATTGATAGCTTCAGAATATTGTTGCATGTGCGGCGGGTTTTTCCGATGGTCTTGGTTACGGCGATAACACAAAAGCTGCTATTATTCGTCTTGGTATGATGGAAATTGTTCGAGTATGTTTTATATTCGATAACGAATGCTAAAAAAACTAAAATAATATTCTTTTTTAGTTTGTTAATCAGTATTATCCTGGAGCTCATCTTTCTACTTTCTTTGAAAGTTGTGGTCTCGCTGATCTCGTTACTACTTGTTATGGAGGCAGAAATCGACGTGTTTGTGAAGCATATGTTAAATCTAACAAATCCTTAAAAGAAGTTGAAGAGGAATTACTCAATGGTCAAAGTGCTCAAGGACCTTTAACTGCAGAAGAAGTTGTTGAATTGCTTAAGAAAACAGATTCGGAAAGCTCGTAAGTTCAAGATTTTTATGACAGCTTTGAATAATTTTTACATTTTTAGGTATCCATTATTCGTAGCTGTTGACAGAATTTGCAAAGGAGAACTCAAGCCTAAAGATTTGATTGAATGCCTTCGTAATCATCCTGAACATGAATAAATTTTGTCTTTTTTCGTAGTGAGTAGAGTGATATGTAATCTCATTGTGAACCAGATAATTTAAAGGCTATGCAAGAAAAAATAAAGATTGATATTTCTGTAATTTTGTATCTTATAGTACTTCGTGTAATTTAAAAAAAACGATTTCTTCCATGATTATTAGGAATTGTCAAGTTTTGATTTTGAGGGTTATAAATGAGTAGGAGGGGGTTACCCAAAATCTGACGCTTTCTTTAAAAGTGGCGAAGATCACAAAAAAAAATTCTGAGGAATGGAAAAACGGGTTAGAAAATTTCAAAAAAAAACTTCAGATCTGGGTAATCAATTACAAGTTTCATAATCTCCTTTTTTATTAATCAGCAGTCATAAAAAAAGAAGAAACATTGAGCAATATAATACAAATAGGCTAAATAAAATGATAAACAGCAAAATCAGTAATATAATAAAATTTTCTTTTCATCAAGACGAAGCATTAAATTGTTAAGTATCATTATTATTTTCAGCCAATTTGCCATCTTCAGTTTGAACGACAACACAATGACGCTAAAAACGACGATATAGTATGAGCATTAAGTTAAAGGGAAAAAACTTACTTTTCCTCCAGTATTTCGAACAACTAAACCACGAGTAGCTTTACGCTTACGACCACGTTTTTGAATAGGCTAAATTTCACGAATTAAGAAATCTCGGATTAAAGCTTTTACAAAAACTTACTTTAACAGATGCTGTCTTAGCCCGTGAAGAACGAGATGGTTTTGATTTTTCTTTTTGCTTTGTCTTCAACAAAATATTCACATCATAAAATGTCAAAAAAAACCTATCAAAAAACTTACCTTTTTAAGCCTAACTTCAAATTCCTTTATCAATTCATGACATTTCTGTAAAAATAATCGATAAAACATTGTCAAAATATCAGTTTTTCTTCAACTTACACATTTCCCAATCGGAACCCATGTATTATCTTTTGAATCTTCATATCCTATAAAAATGTATAAAATAAACTTTATAAATAAATGAATAAAATAAAAGAAACCTAGCCATTTAATAAGATATTCAACTTTTTTTCCACGTCCCCTTTTGTCGAGAATTGATTCAACGTAATATTCATTATCATCCAATTCTTTTTTTAAGCTTCGAAGATTGTATGATTTGCTTAAGGGTTGAGCAAGTTGATTATCGACAACATCTTCTTGATTTTCATCTTGATTTATAGTTTCTTCATCAGAATCATCTTCATCTTCAGTTTGTTTCAGTAAATTTTCCCATTCTTCGAATTGATCTTCTTCCGGTGCATTTGCCGCCAAAAGTTGATTGCAATAAATTATGGCCTAAAATAACAAACATAAAATTCACTCATAAACATTCACATGACTTTCCCTTGCCTTTACCTGTGAAAGGGAAAGATTTGAAAAGTGCTCTGAGTAAGGGGAACCTCTGGGAAAGGGGTAAAAATCGAAGCATCAAAAAGACCGTCGTCTACTTTTCTCCCCTGCGGGGCTTATTTTTTGCTTCCGAAAAAAAGGTCAAGTCACAACACACTGCTTGCAAAAAATATTTAAAAATAACTTACTAAAATATAATTGCTTGATGCATCTTCATTCATTTTATCCGGGTGAAAATGTAAAGCTAATGTTCGATAACGTTTCTTTACACCACTTTTTGAAGTACCTGCACGAAGTTGAAAGACGTAGTAGCATGCGATAGCTATGAGATCCCCTTCAGCATATCCAAGACGTTCAGCTTCTTCTTCGAAATTTGTATTCCCAAATTCTTGAATCCTTGATTTCGTTTCATTGATATCCTCTTGCTGCATTATTTGATACTTAAAAGTGGGAAATAAAAAAGTGAAAATGGAATTATGTCATAGTAAAAACAAAAAACAAAAACGCCAAAAAATAACACGTAAATATGTAAATTTTTGATAATTTTTTAGTTATTATCTAAATTAGCAGAAGTGTTTGCAAATTATCTTTGCATATCTTAGATGTGTAATACATATACAATTAACAATTCGAATTTTTTGTTTTTTTCCGTTTGAATTTCCCTGACGATCAGGAAATAGAAATAAAAAATCAACGAAAAAAAAAGTGTTGAAAGCAAAAAAGTAACGAAGTTTCCGCTTCCTTTAGCAGACAACCAAAAGTGGTCCCGCGTTCATGTCGAAAATGTAATCCTTAGTTCCCCGACACTTAGTTCCACGACAAATGGTTCCGGAACTAAGTGTCGCTGCGAGAGTTAGTTCCAGACACTTAATTCCATAGAACATTTAGTTCCCGACGGTTCGTCCGTTATATATAAAAGTATCAATTACAAGATACTAAAATTATAAAAATTCTAATTTAATTTAAAGGTAAACTAAAAAACATGGTTTTTTAAAAATTTTTCATTCATCTTAAAGGGACTGCCGCAATCTGTGCGACAGTGCGTTTGCATGTTTTTGGTATTGAAATTTTTTGACGACCCAAATTTGGGCAATATTTTAGCTGACGATTTAGGCTTAATAATTGTACTAATATTTGGATCCTGAGAATGTTAAAGGTATCCGTAATAATGTAAAATTTGATATGAAAACCAATTCTCTAAACTATCTTAATTCCTACCGTAACCTATTGTATGGTTAAAAGACATCATTAAATGTCAGAAACAAACATGAATTTTTAATCGTCAAGATTACGATACTTTTTTTGATACTTCACAATTTGCCCAAATTTACAAAATTATTATCTTTATGTTGTTTTGAAAAACTTTAAACTTTTATTTCTTTAATAAACATTTTACTTCAAATTAAACGAACTTTCGTGTTAATACGAATTCAAACCATTCTTTTAATGCAGGTGTGGCTCCTAGGATTTTGGGGGTAAACTCAAAACCCGAGACCCATAAAAGTTATAGAAATCTAAAAATATTCCATCTTTCTTAATGCCTTTTGTTTGAATAGTTTTGCTGTTGAAAATAAGAAAAACTTTACACCTTTAATGTTTTAATGCATGAGTACTATTACTTTTTAAAGTCTAAATTTAGTATCTTGTAATTGATACTTTTATATATAACGGAACTAACCGTCGGGAACTAAGTGTTATATGGAACTAAGTGTTGGGGAACTAAGTGTTGTTTTTCCGTCCATGTCTACCTGTGACAAAAAAACAAATCATTTATAAAAAAGAGAGTAAAATTCAACATACGATAACTCAAAAATATACCATAAAAATTAATGTTTTTAAACAAGTCTCGGTAAAAAAAGTAGCTGACACCGAGATTGGAGATCCGATACCTTAAAAAATTTACCTTATAATTTTTGCAAGCTCATTCAACTTCTTGGCAGTTATGCATACCCCTTGCTGACAAAAACTTCGATTTATCTTGTATAATTTTTTCTACATTTATTTTTTGCTTTATATGATTGTTGTATTCGTTATTTTAATTTACTTGAAATTGTTTTAATAATCCATAGTTGAAAAAGAGGATTTTTTGCTTTTGTGTTTTGACATTTTCCAAAAGAAACGATTTGACATTATTTCAATTCAAATATGATTTTGATTTCTTGAAAAAAATTCATTAGCGGCAAAATAAAAGATTATTCAAAAGTCTGAAACAAATTAGTTTTTGTTCAGAAAAAGAAAAAAATCATCAGAGTGTCATTCAACATATATTTTTAGTGAACTTTTTGTTTAAATTCGTCTTTGAAAAAGTAAAAAAAAAGATAATTATTTTCTGTTATTTCGTGTTGTTTTTTTCTATAGTATTGTTTTTTAAGATTACAGTAATCCGCTGAAGGTGACGGCTTGGATAATGGTCTTTTGGGGTTTTATGGCTCACTGTAATGTGAGTAGTATTTTGAATTCATAAAATTTGCATCTGTAGTAGTATGTTTTTAATTGCTACAATTAAAGCTATGATAAATGTTATTATAAATCCACTGAAGATATATCCATGAAAAGCATTTTTAAAATGTTAAAATAGTCATAAGGGATTTATTTTGTTTTGCTCCCGCTTTCCAGCATCATTCAACAATTTCACAACTATAAAAAAGATATGTCTTCTAAGATCATAAAAAATAACTTTCCCTATTTTTTTATTTGATTCCATGAAAATTGTCTTTCTTTTCCCTTCTTTTTTTCCCTTTTAAACTCAAAATGGTCAACTACTAAAAGCGTCCATGAAAAGCAACAATTTGGAAAAAAAAGTTTGTTTGTTTGACCTTGCAATGCTGACATTCTTTGTCTTATAGTTTTAATTACTTTTTTAAAGCTTTGCAAAAAATGTGATTGTTTGTTCATGTTGAAGAGATATTTTTGATGATTTGTTCAAACCCATAAATGGATCGGAAAAGAAAATGATTCAATTCAATCAATTTAAAAAAAAGAGAAATGATACATACAAAATAATTTACATAATCTTTTTTGAGATTATAAGTGTGAACGACGACAGAGATGTCGATGACGAAGAACTGACTGTATCAGGGGCAAGAGGGTATTTATCATGATTTCGTAATAATTGTTCAAGGTTGAAGAAGAGAAAAAAAGTTTTAATAAAAATAATGTGTTCTAAAAAAGAGAGGCATTCTTCAATTCCATTTTGCAATACCTTTTTTCATGATTCTCTTTGCTTTATAGATTATATTGCCTTTTTTGTAAAAAGTGCCTTTAAATACTATTATATTATATTATTTCCTTCTTTATTCTTCTTTTTTCTCCCATTCTTTATCCATAAAAACCAAAGAAAAGGAAAACTTTCAGCTTCTTAAGCTGATTTTTTTACCGTTTTATTTTTCATGATGATGATGATGCATCTTCCCTCACATTTCTTTTCTGAGGTGTCTACAATAAACGGAAGCGCAATAAAAGCATTGTTTTGTGCTAGGTGGTGATTGCGTGAAAAATGGTATTGTTGTTGTTATTCCTTTTTGCAATGTCCGGTTTTGCGCAACTTTTTTTACAATAAAAAAACATTTTTTATTTATACTTTATTTTTGCCTTTAAAGCAACAAAAATGGGGGGTTTTTTTATTTAAAACGGTCAATATTTTTTTGAATCAAAAAAGTAATTTAAAAGAATAAAAGTAAATAAGCACTTATAATTTTATATTTTAAAAATACGTTGAATATCATTTTTTTTGTTTGTCGCTGCTTTGTGTATAAAAACAACAGTACTTCTTGACAATGATATACCATCTTTGCAAAGGACACGACTTTTTTTTGTAGATCAACACCGTCTCAACTGTGATGGCATTGTTGTTCAGCTTTAGAAATTTGATATCTCATTTAAAAATAATAAAAAAAAGTTTTTTTTTTCAAAACTTTTTAGGTTCGTGTTACATAGGTTTATATGCGGCTTCCATTTTTTGGAAAATGGTTTAGGGTAAACTTGATCATTCATATAAGGTCAAATCAAAAAATGCAAAAAAACATATTATTATTGAACATGAACGTAAAAAGTAATAAATTCTATAAGCAAGAAAACGAAAAAACTAGCAATAATTTATTACTTTTAACATCTTCTTCAATGGTGTCTGATGTATATGTGTATTTATTAGGCACTTTGTAAGCAATAAAACAAATGTTTTTTAAGTTGTTCCATCTTTTTGTTTCTTCTTTTTCTCACACATTTATATATTTTCAAGGTGATGATGGAAATATTATTTTTTCATTTCTAAAATTCCAAACAAAAGTTCAAAGGTGTTTAAACTAAACTAGACGAATGAAAATGATAAAATAACATAAACTTTGAAAATAAAATAATAACAAAAGGCTTTTTCAAACATTTTTTCTTTTGTAAATACAATTTTGCTTCACTTTTTTTTATTCTGCTACTTTTTACATTTGACCTTAGCTTTCATTCTCTTCAACTTTAGTGGCACTTGTACATGTTTGCATATTCATTTAAGTCTTACCCTCTTCTTCTTCTTTTTTCTTATTTTGTTTTCTTCTTTCCCCCCAATTGGTCAAAGAAAAAAAGTGTACGGTGCGTCTTTAAACAGTTTTCTCTCTTCTTCTTTTCATTTTTAAATTGCAATAGTATTGCCATTTAGTTAAATAAAAATGTCGATGGCACAATCAAAAATGTCATGTTTTTCTTTCTTTTTAAGGACATAAAATAAATGACATAAAAAATAGTAAAAGAAGAATCGAGTCGTTGATATCCCTTTTTATTTACCCTAGATTTTCTCATTTGGATCACAATATATATGTAACATACAAATGTAGTAGTAGTGTTTTTCTTCTTCTTCTTTTTCTAACTTTTTGATACTCATTGTACAATTTATTCTTGACCTTTAATGACCCTTTGATTCATATCTCTAAAAAGTCAACCAGACGCCTGGTGCGAAAATAACCTTGAAAAAAAGAAGAAGAAGAAATCTTACTAAAATATGTGCACAATTTTTTACGACTTTTGAACTCATTTATTAGTATTTTTTCTATTACCATTTTAGGTTACTTGCATTTATCAGCTTTTAATAGGTACAAATTGGTTGGTTCTGTTTTTTCAAGTTGAGACCAAATCAAACTTTTTTTATAAATGATTTTACGATATTGAAGAAATGATTAAAAAATGGCTGCCTTTAAATTTTATGCCCTCTGTTGATTTCGGTGCTAATTTAAAACACAAGTGATCAAAAAATGAATTTTAATTTAAAATCCAAACATTAACCCTTTTTTGCTAAAACAAAACAAATGCTTTTTCGAAACAGAAAAAAAATCATTTTTAGCTTAAAAAGGGGAAAAATTGGGGACAACAAAAATCCGCACTTTGCATTTTTGAAGGGGAAAAAAGAATAATCGAGTCAAAGAACAAGTAACAGGCTCATATTCCAGCTGGTTTATTCTTCACTTTCTACTCCTTCTTCTTTCTAAGGCTTTAAGATAGATAGCAAAAGAAGAAGAAGAAAAATAAAGAATAAAGAAAGGCATTGAACCATTTGCCATAAAAAGTGAAAAAGAGTTATGAGTTGGCATTAACAAATTTTGATGTTTTTGAAACATTTATCTTTTTTCCCCTCTCACTTTTTTGTATTTCAAAAATATAAACTTTCAAGTCATTTTTAAGAAATTTTAAGCGTGTTAAATCAAATCTATCTTTTTTACCATCTTTCCAATTTTTAGTTTTGCAAAAAAACATGTTTTAAAGATGTCATTAGCTTTTCAATTTTGACTTTTTTCATTTTCTTTTTAAGTCTCATTTTTTGGTTAAATCTGTTCTGTTTGCTTAAGGACACATCACAATCATTGTCGATAAACAGCTATTGTAACTTTTTTTTTCTTTTAAAAATTGTAAAAAAAAGTGATGGACAAAAAAGCTAGTGGGACAATGTCGCTTTTTTTAAAAGAAGGTCTTTTTATGTTAATTGACAGTCACATCGATGAAATTGTCCCTTTTCTTAATGTTGTTAAAATTAAGTGACCAACTACTTGAGATTCAAAACAGTAAAAAAAGTTTTGGTATTTTTTGTGGTCAGTTAGAAAAGATAGAGGAAACCCTCCCCCTTTTTTATACATTCTTTATACCCTTTTTAGCCCCTTTTAACGATTAAGGCGAGAAAAAAGACACGTAAATTTTGTTGTTTACAGTTTTTTTCAATGAAGAAAACGGTGATGATTTATGATGGTCAAAAATTTGAATGACCTAATCTTTCACGTTTTCATTGGTGTTAGAATTAGAAAAAAATGTTTTCTTTGATGTTAATATTGGATAAAAGAAGTTTGAATAATTTGTTTTCATTAACTTAAATATTGTTTTTGTTCATTGAGCTTTATTTTTTTTTCAGATCGAAAAACTTTTTTGTCAAAAAAAATAAAAATTTTACTAATGAAATTTTAAGCAGTAAAAAACATCTGCAAATCATTGTGCTTTAGAAATAAATAAGCATTGTTTTTTCTTCGGAATATTATATTTCAGGATGGATAGCATTTTTTGGCTGTTGACAGATATTTTATCCTGTTTTAATATTAAAATTTAAATAAATTTTTAACTCTGCTAATTCTTTATCTCGTGGTTACAGTAATCTGCCCTTTCTCGATGTATTCATGCTTTTTGGATGTTTTTATGTTTTAATATAACTGCTGCATTCCATTTTTTTCAAAATCCTTCTTAGTAACTTTTTGTGAAAGAAATTTGTAACTGGTTTATCTCCTCTCTTTTGTTAGAGTAAAAAAAGGACCTTTCACAATGTTTGACTTTGTGTTGATTAATTTTTTGAAAAAAATGAAAGAAATGTCTCATTGAGAAGTGATTGCGCAGGTTGTATAAATGTATGAATCATTAGCTTCTCATTGTTATTGCAATCACCAACCGTATTATATTTTTGCATACTGTTCAACATTGAAAAAAAAAATAACAGAAAAATTTTCTTTGACTTTCTCTTTTATTTTATTTTTGCAATTGTTGTGAATCAAGTGTATCACCAACATTCTTCGTCAGCAACAACATTCTCTTTCTTTCCATTAACTTTCCTTCTTTAAAAAAGTTGAATAAAACAATTGTCTATATATGTATGCGTATGTGTCAGTGTATATATTTGGGAGACAATTTTTTACTAATGTTGAATACCCAAATTTCTTTGATCGCTTTCTAATTTCATCATCATCATCTCTCTTTCTTTGAAGTTATCCCTCGTCTTCTTCAAATTAACCTACTTTCCTGTTATCATTTATTTTCAAAAAAAAATAACGCCAAACATGCTATTGTTTTAATCTTTTTTAAATGCAAAAAACTTGCTTTTTTAATATTCACATTTTTCTTCTTCTTCTTCCAGAATTTCAATCCATTGTAATCATTTTTATCTAAAAATGTCTGCCTTTAAAAATTGTTCCTGGTTAAAAAAATTATTTTTTAGAAGTTTTTTATTGCAACTTCTTTTTCTCTTTAATTAATTAGGTTTACAGAAATGACAAAATTTTAACTAAAAAATTTTATTTGAAAGATTTATATGCGCGAGCTTTTTCGACAAAAGAGGCGGGGCCCGATCCTCTTTTTCTTTTTCTCTCTCAAAGTTTTTTTTACTCAACTATGCCTTTGTGGCCTTCAAAATTTTTGATGTTTTGACTGACCAATGTCACAATATTTTCTGATTTTTAAATATTTTTTTTTGCATTCATCTGAGGTGTCATAATTTAATATTTGTACCGATTGGTATAAAATAATTTATAACTAAACTTAAAATACATGTATGTCCTTGCATTTGGTTTATTTTTTAAATGATGAGTCTCAAATATCTGTACTTCATAATTATAAGCAGCTGTTTTGTTTGCCTCAAATTTTTCAAAAAAACGTTAAAATTTTTTTTACAATTTATAATTCTTTGGCGCGCATATTCATCATGAGATGCATTTTCTGACTATTTTGTAAAAAAGGGTTATGGAGCATTGAAGATAGAATGAAAAAAAGAAGGAAAGAAGCTCGACGATCTATTTTGGAACTGGACAAGATAAATTTCTAGCGATATTCATGATAGAAAAAGAAAGGAATGAAAGGGAATCCATCCACCATCATGGATAATATATGAATTTATATATATCTTTTATAGGATAAAAATCAAATGTAAAACTAGTATTTCTTCCTTTTTCTTTATTTAATTTTTTATTATCAATCCAAAGTTAAAGTCATTTCATTTAACATTTTTTTAAATTTTACAATGCTTTAAATTCTTTTTTGGGCGTAAACTTGTATAGATTTTCTTTCTACCGTATCTTTCCCGTTGATTATTTTGAAATTTTTGACTTCTGTTTATTTTGGCATTTAAAAATTTGTTCTTTATTTTTCTTAATTTTTGCTTTTATATTTGTCTATCGTGTTCTTTTAATTCAAAAAGTCTGGATCAAAAGGTATGGATTCAATTTTCCAATCCAATACTATTCAACTTTTTAAAAAACGAATATCTTTCATTTTTATTTCTTTTTTTTTCAATTATTGTCATCCTGCATTTCTCATCTCTTCTTCTCTCGATACTTCCATATTTATTACTACTAACCAAAAAATTCTTTTGAAATTTTTTATTAAATCCTGTTTAACCCATGCCTTCCTTAAAGAATGAATTAGTTATTATTTTTTGGGTTAAATAGAAAAAAAGTAAAAGGGTTGAAAAAAGCCTCAAAAATATAATAGGGAAAAGCCAAAAAATGACATTGCTCACTTGACTGCTACTACCAATTCAATTATTTTTGTGTGTTCGTCCTCGAAAAAAATGTTGAATTTTTTAAGACAACATAAAAAAAAAAGATTTTCAGGTCACGAGGCCAACGGCTGTGTTTTTGCTACACAGAAATCTTTGATGACTTCTTCTTTCTTCTTTCTTTCATCTTCTTCTTTTCTTTGCTCATCTTATTAAACTAACAATTTTACTTAAAAACTTTTTTATGATGATGAAATACTTTTAAACCATTTTTGAACAAAAATGAATGGATCAAAAATGAAATGAAGTTTTAAGCATTTAAAAAAATAAAAAAGGGGTACTTTTAGGGACCTTTACGCATTTAAAATCAACTAATTTGTTTTTCATTTTTGTATGCTTTCTTTTGTTGATTGAAGTCGCACTTATCCGTTTTCTTTATAATTTATTTAAAGCACAAAGTTTTGTCTTTATTTTTGCTTTAAGAACACTGTTTTTGCATTGTTTTTATACTTTTAACTAATTTTATTTTTGTAAACAGCTAACAACGCAATTTTTTCCTTCATTAATTTAATTCTTAACCTTATTTCTGTTTCTATTAGCAAAATTAATCACGCACGCGTTTTTCACATATTTATTAAAACAGATTAATTTTTTTTTCATTTTTTAGTTTAAACTTTTAAAATAAAACAAAATTTTAAAAGTTTTACTTTTTTTGAAGCAATGAAAGTTTATCCATCGCTTTAAGGATCACCTTCACCAACTTATTGGTCGCTTAGTCAAGTCCTATATTTTAAAAATAAGAAAAGCTTTGCTCAAATATATATTTTTTAATTTCTTTAAAAACTATAAGAATGTATTACACACTGGCAAGTGACCACAAGATTTTAATGTTTTGGCTATAAAAAAACAAACAATAAAAAAAGAATAATGAAAAGAATTTTTTCATTCATTTTTCTTGTCCATTTTTGACATAAAATAATTGATTACCGATTTGCCAATGTTGTTGCGAGAGTTAAGCCGTCAAGTGAGAGTGAGTATATATGTGATTGATGGAAAAACGATCTTTTATTATTTCTTAAAGTAACAAAAAGAAGAAGAAGGAATGTATAAAAAGGAAAGTAAAGCCTTGACTTGAAATGTGTGTTGTTTTCCTTAAAAAAAGAACAATATGCTTCTTTTCTTTCTGACCCTTATAAATATTTTTTGAAAGGAATGCCTTATTTGGTACCGCTACAGAAAGTTTATATTTTTACACAAAAAAATAACACAGAAAAAGCACAAAAGAGCTTCTTTTTTGAAAAAAAATAATAATAACAAACATGGAAATGCTTAAAAAACATCATCCTTTTGTCTATTTTGAATTTTTGTAAAGAAAAAAAACTTTTTCAAAACATTTAAGAAGCTTTTTTTAACCTTTTTTCTTTATGAACAAAATTTTTTAGTTAAGCTTTTTTATAAAATAAAAATAACAAAGAAATAAAAGTATATGACAAAAAGAGAAAAGAAGAAGAGCCCTTTTTAAAAGAAGTTGGTTAAGTTTTTAGGATGAATGGACAAGTGCCAAAAAAAGAAGGAAGAGTGACGAGAAAAGCTTATAATTTAATAAAGGAGGGTTAAAAATTTGCAATAGCCTTTATATAAATGGTACAAAACGGACGGCATCATTGAAAGAACACTTTTTTTAATATACATATTCAAAAAAATCGAATTGCAAATAGATTAAGATTTTAAATGACTTGCATTGAATGAATTGAATGAAAGAAAAAAAAGATGAAGAAAAGAGAGATAGAGAAAAAAACACTGAATAACTTTGAGTCAATCAAATTATATTTGAATTTTTTTCGATGATCTTTTATGATTTTTTTGAAGTCTTGATTGTCTTGATTGTTCGAAGAAAAAAACGTAATTCAAATTTAGATTATATTGTGTAAAAATAAAATATAAAAATTTTTCAATAAAAGTTTATTCGAAACAACTTTGTTACTTTACTTTTAGGGCAAAAATAAATTTTCATAATCTCGGATTTTATAAAAAAAAATTTTATTCTTTTGCGCGTTTTTTTGCTTAATGCTTCTTTTATGTTTTTAAATGCCTGCTTTTTCTTTCTTGGCTTTTTGAGTGCTTTTTTGACAAAACTAACAACAATTCAATTTACCAATTGTTTCCGTCTTTGATTTTTATCTTTCTCTTGAAGCAGCAGAAATATTTTAAAAAAAACTTTATTAAAACATTGATTTTTTTGATCCATTTCATCACTTCTATCTTATAGTCTTTTTTAAAAAAATTTCTGTTTACCATGGTTTAAAAAAACGTTTATGATTACGTATTTTATCTTTTCAAAGTTTGTCAGAATCGATAGATTTTCATTTATTTTTTAAACACATTTTTTTATCTTTTATTATATTACATTTATAATAACTTTTTATTTTGTGTCCAACATTACTTCACAATTGTCAATAAAAATTTAAGACTTAGGGTTAAGTTTACCCCCAGAAAAAAAATGAATAAAGTCGACCCATCGCGTTCTCAGGAGTCCTCTTCTGAAGTGCTTTCTTATATATTTTTTATATATTTGGAGGGCATGAAAAAATGGCAGTTTATGTTTTTGTTTTGTGCATAAGCAGTAGATAGGCATACTTCCAAAGTACTTACAATTGTTCCTATAAATGGCTTAGAAAAGCACTCATTTTTTAAAAACATTTTTGGTTTTTAACGTGTATTGTTTTTTTGTGCTTTTTGATAAGTTTTTAATGCTGTTATTTTAATTCCTCGAACAGTTGTAGCAATCATTAGGTTTGATTTCCGAGTTTGTAGAAATTTAACAATCAGCTGATGGTCACTTACTGTTCAGCTGCTTGAAGATGAGCAACTTTTCTCTTTTAAAATCTTGATCAAAAGTAACTCTTTTTTTAAGAAAACCAAAATTCTGTTTTTGTGACTGGCTATCTCTGGTTTGATCACTCAAGACTACTGTACATTAAAAAAAGAGGCTTAAAAGTCCTTTTGTAGAAAAATTTTATGAGTTTTTTCTTCTTTTTTCTCCCCTTCATCTTTTTTTCTTTTCTTATTTATTAAAAGAAGACCGACAAACAAACCTCTCCCTCCCAAAAGTGGACCTACAACAATCATTGCGATGGACAAAAGCCGAGGTCGAATTTTGACAAAAAGAAATATCGTGCATACACACAATGTCCATCAATGTTGAGGTGGTACAGTTCTCAATAATAATAATAATAATAAAGGGGGGATGAAGGTGGACGACGACCGGATCAGCTTTTTTGACTATAGGTCCACTACTTAGAAAATTTTTACGAGAAAGCAAACAAAACTCATTTGACCGAAGCAAATCTCGCTCAAAAAGATTGCTTAGTTTTCTTTATTTTTCATTTTTTAAAGCAAAGTCAATCTTGCTTTAAAAAAAACATTTTTAACCTCAATGAAGCAACAATCAACGAATTAACCAACCCCCTTTTCCCCTCCCCAACGGTCTCTGACTGACAGAATTCTTTCCTCCTCACCTTTTTGACGTTTTTCTTCTTCTTCTTTTTTTCAGATGGTCGTGCAAGTTCATTGCAAATGAAGGAGTAGCACTTAGACTCTTGACTGTCCTTGCCCTATTCTTTCGTTTTATGATTTCCATTTTTTTGCTTAACTAAGAAGTCTTACTTTTTGACAATTTTAAAAAGCAACAACCCAAACAATTCTTTTTTAAAATCAAGCTGTTGTGGTGATTGTTGCGCACCTGTATATATCTTAAGCATTGAAGGGAAATAAAGAAACGAAAGAAAGAAGGCAATAGCTTATTTTGACAGTCAGTTAAAACTTTTAAGACGTCACTTAAGCAGCACAAATCTTAAAAATGCAAAACTATTTTGCAAAAAGAAAAACATCGACGACAGTCTATCTACCAAATAATAAAGCAACAGTTCAAACTTCTTTTTTTTGTAAAATGTCTTTCTCATTTTTTATTGACGTGAAGTATTGAATGGTCAGTGAAGTGATGGTGGAAGAAAAAGAAGAAGACGATGAAAGAGATGATGAAGAAAGAAGAAGAAGTAACAGTCAGTACCTTTACTTCTTCCGGTTATTTCTTGCCTTTTTATATATTTTTATTTATTTAAATAAATCTTTACCCTCTTTTTGTCATTTTATATACACTGAAAAAAAAGCGGGCAAAATATTTTTTTGGGGGCTGTATACAGTCCCCATTTATGGATTTATTTGGTCCCTCATACTGGCAAAATATGCACCTATTTTATGTGCAAATGCACCTAAAGCCCCTACATGGGGGCTCTAAGTGCATTTGCACATAAGAAGGGGGCTTTTTTGGTCACCTTTTGGGACCAAATAAATCCATAAATGGGGACTGTATATTGCCCCCAAAAAAATATTTTGCCCGCTTTTTTTTCAGTGTAAAAAAACTTTCCTCTCAAAACATGTAAAATGGCTCAAACATTTGTGATTTTTTTCCTGATTTTAATCCTTTCTTTTTTCTTCTTCTACCATTCTTTTTGCAAGCATACCATGATGAACGCTTATATTTTTGGACATGCATGACTGAGGTCTTTTTTTTTCTCAGACAAGCATTGACCCCCTATTGTTTTCTTTTTTTCTCCATTTTTTGGCAACACAGCTTGAGAACGTCATGACTGACCCTTTACATGCCATAGAAGTGCGCGTTCTACCGTAAAGACGACGTTCTTAGGGTCAAAAGTAGATTTGACCTGGACATTGAAAATGAGGGGGTGCCTGTATGTCTTGTCATTTTTCTTCTTTTCATTCTTTTTTTCTCCTTCCTTGGTTATATGCGCAACTGCACTATCTTTTAATAAAACAACCTAAGAGAAAAACAAATATGGATTGTTAAAAATGGGAAAAAACTACAAAAAAATGATGGACATTCCTTTTGTATTGTTGTCATAGGTCAAATAGCGTTTTTTCCTCCTTTCTGAGAAACTGTTTGCATTCTTTTTATTCTAAACTCACGATATTTGCGTTTTTTACAGTTCTTTTTATTGATTTTTAAAGCTTAACTTTTGTTCTGAGGTTGATTTGAATATATTTAACAGAAAATTGCCTTTGATGTTGTTTTACTTTATTCTTCTGTAAAAGAATTTTTTGACTTACTGAAATTAAACCTCCTCTAGTTACCGACGACCTCGATTATTACCGATTTCTTTTCTTTTTCTTCCTTTTACTTCATTTTTCATTTTTTCCTGCAAATATTTTTTTTGGAAAATAGCCATTTTTAGTTTTTTTATATGTAAAAAATGGTAAGATTTTATTTTAAATGAAATCACCTTCAAAATCTTATCAAAGAAGTATTGGGTCGACCCTGCCTTGAGTGTGTAACCTAATTTTTGCCTTCTAATTTTTTCTCTTTTTATTTTATCGCTTTTATTGATACAGTCATAAAGAAGGGCCTCCAAAAATATATCTAAAAAATTACTTTTTTCTCCTCTTTAAACTTATCTTTCTATGTTCCATCAAAAGTAACCTCTTCCTCATTTTTCAAAATATTTTTTCTTCCGGAATATTTAACATTCTATCAATTCACAAATCAATTCTTTTTTCAAAAGTCAAGAAAAACAAAAAAAAAACATTTATTCTTATTTGAATTTCCGAATGCCATTTTTGCCAAATGTTTCAATCTTTGAAGAAGAAGGAAAACAGAGGAAGAAAAATTGGCCACATCTGGCTACTGATGGTCCTTGCTTTTGGTACATTAACTGTCTTCCCCTTATTTATTTTTTCCCTCCTTTATTATATATATATTTTGTTTTCACTTTACTTATTTTTTTTACTTTCGACTTTAAAAAAATGTGCCATTAAACATCATCTCAAAAAATCTTTAACGAAAAACCTGCCGTGACCTTCATCGTGAACTGAATAACATACACACGATACGTCCCTTCCAAAAAAATTTTCATTCCATTCATTTTAAAAAGAGAATACAGTCATTCTCAGGGGCAGCTGCCTAAAAATACTAAAAATTGACGAAGTGAAAAAACGGAAAGAAAAAAAAGATGCGCGAGAATGGAAAACTTTTTTTCCTGATTTTGCATGTTACAAATGGATAACACAAACAATAAAAGAGATAAATATTTTGTAAACAAATAACTTTGCAATATTCAACCTGAAAACAATATATCCTAAAAGTGCAAAAGCAATTATTTCAAAATAATAAGCAATCTTTGTTAATGAACACCTTTTCTAATATCTTTACCTTTTTGTTATTACAATTTTACGATTTTAGTTATGAGGCTTTTATTATTGCGTGCAATACACCCTAAATTTTGTTCATTCTGTAATACCTTATATTTATTAAACATTTTCTTTCATTTTTTCAGCGTTATGAGTACGCTCACATCGGTAGGACCAATGATTATCAACGGTATGCAACAACCCGGACAACCAGGTGTTCCAATGATGGCACCAAATCCTTTAACTTTATCGGCACAATATTTAGCTCCAAACGGATCTCCATTTTCACATCATATGTCATCAAATTATCGAACTGCGCAGCTCGCTATGCCTGGATCCTCGTCTGCTTCAACGCCAACTACAACAACGACTGCAGCAATTAATAGATCACAAAGATGTGGAGTTTGTCGAGGATGCCAATGTAAACCATGTGGAACATGTACGTATTGTCAAGATAGCCCACAATTTGGAGGTCCTGGTGTTAAAAAGCAATCCTGTATTGAAAGAAGGTGCCTCAGAGTGTTAGAAAATCGATTACAGGTATGTTTATTTTTAAGTTAATAAAACATTATACTTTTTCTCGTTGTCTCCCGGTTTCAAATAAACTACAGTAACCCTTAATAAGTTGCAAAATCTTTTTTTAGAGAGATGCTCCAACTTTTAAAGCCCGTGTAGGATGTAATAATTGTGATGATTGTCGAATGGCTGATTGTCAAGTGTGTTTAGTTTGTCTTGACAAACGGTAAGAAATTATACAGTATCATTGAATAAATACTTACACATTTCCTTTGTTTAGATTTTTTGATAATCGATATATGACTGGAGCATTATGCGCGAAAAAGAGATGCAATAATGCGACTAGCCTTGAACTTCCTTCTCAACAACAGCAACAACAACAACAATCCCAGCAACAGCAGCAACAACAACAACAACAACAACAAAATTCTGATAGACAAATGATGAAAAGATCATTTGATGCAAGTGGCCAAAATGGCTATGATTATGTTATGACAAAGCGACGAGGTATGGAAATACCTCAAGCTGTTTCTCTACCTCCTCCACCACCACAAAATGGCGTACAAATTGGACAACCACGGGTAATGATGCAAGGAAATATTCCTAATGGGGTACCACTTGATCCAAATGGTTATGCCCAACAACCTTCACTTATTCGACTCATTCCACAACATCAACAAATGCAAGCTCAATTGGGCCCACATATGAGGTAAAAAAAAACATAGTGTTTTTACCGTCAAAATAAATGCAAATTCATTTTAGCTTATTAGTACCAATGTCCAGCATTCCAAATTCTGAAGCGCAACAGCTTCCCCCTCAACCCCAACCACAACCACCTCCTCCCCAGCAACAACAACAACAAATGAATGGTGATAGTAATGGGCATTCAACGGCAAATATTCAAACAATACAACTTAATGGAAATAATGGCCCCACAGTTGTTACAATTCCACATTCCATGGGTATTCAAAATATGCCCCAACCTCCGCCACAACAAAATGGAATTTATCCACATTTTATTCAAAATGGCATGATTAATTCACCATATGATTATCAAAAAATGTATGCATATCCAAAATATGAATATTATGATTGTGATCCAAATCGATCTCCACAAGATCCATATGTTCCACCATCATATTCAGGAGAAGCAAAAAATGAAATTATTCTTCAGCCTTTGTAACATGTTGTTGTATCTTGTAATTTATTTATTTGGTCGCAATCATTTCTTAATATGTTTTTTCCATCTCTCTTTCTCCCTTAATTTTGTTGGTCATTTAAAACACAACACAATTAAAAGCTGAAAATACCGTAGCACAAGTTTTGCGCTCCTCTTTAATACCCATACATTTTTTTTCTCATTCTCTCTTACTCTGCCTTATACAATGTATACTTTATAATTTTAAATATATTTAACAAGAACAAATTCTTTTCTGTAATTTTTTTTATTATGTTTGACATTACTGTAATTCATTAAGGTTATAAAAAATGAGTTTTCAACAAAAAAAAAAGAATTTGCATAAGTTTTTTTGTGACTACTTCATTTTTTGATACAAAAAAAGTTATTTAGTCCATACATTGTACATACAAAAAAATTTTCAATATTAATTTTTAACTCTTGTCATGTTTCTCACTCAAGCCACTTGAATGTGATACTCTTTGATTGTGTCTTATTTTATTCTTCTTATTTATAAACAAAAAAAATATTCTTTTTTCTTTCTGTATGAAATTATGTTGCGTAAATTAAAACAGATTTTTATTGTGTTTTTTCATTTTATTTAATTTCTCTTTTAAATTTAATATTTAAATTCCAGCAACAAATCATGATTTTTTTGTACTTTTGTTAAATTTATTCCGAAAGCCTTTCGAGAGCTTTTTGCAAAAGCTCTTCTCACTTACATTACCAAACTCTTTATCTATCTATTTTTTTGTTTCCCATTTATTTAAATTTCATTTTAATTTATCTTTCTTTTTTATTGCTATCACCTCTAGAGAATTCCTTGAATTTGTGGCAGTTCAATTTATTCAAATTCAAGAAAAAAAATTAAATAACCAATACTTGTGCCCACCGCGCATAATCCAATATTTCTCTTTTCTCATTTTTTTGCAATAATTTTTTTCTTTCTTTTTTTAAAAATTTAATGTTATTGTTTTTTACCTTTGTTTTTTAATGTTATAATACAAATTAACCTAATTTGCATAATGTTTGTTTAAAACATATAATAATAACCCTATTGTGTATCTTCTTCTTTTTTGTTAAATCACAAAAGCCATGCAATTATAAACTGAAGAAAAATTGCATATTTCTTTGAAAAAAACAGGATTAGAAAAAATGAAAAATTTTCTTTAAAAAATTTATTGCAAAAATTGGGGTCGCTTTGGGCTTTTCACATCTCATTCTTAAAATAGAAAAAAACAAAGTTCTCAAAGAATAAGATGAAGAGAAAAAAGGAAGAAAGAAAGAGCATTCTAATGATTATTTCAAAAATATAAAATAAAAATAAATTGTTGGTAAACAAAAACGTCGGAGATGAAAAGGTGTTGGGAACTATCGGGTTGCTTGGAAACCATTAAACAGAGCCACATTTTTATTCATCTTCAAACATTTTTCAGTGTTATATTCTTTTTTTCTCTTTTTAGCTCCTATGCTCTTTAAAGTCACACTTTTTTTACTTACTTTCTTTACTTTCATTTATGGCACAAAAAAGGAGGGATGGATGAGAAGCAACAAAGAAGAAAAAAGTTTCCATTTTCATGTTCCATCCAATTTTTGTGAAGCTTTTTACTTTTGTCAGCTTTTTTCCAATAATATTTTTTTTGTTCTTTAAAAATTCGGGATAGACATTGGTGCTTTTGTGGACAACTGGCTGGCAGTTTGACGGCCAAAAAAATTGTGTCTATTTTCTCCCTCGCAAAAATTTTTAAAAGAAGGACATAACGAAATACATACGCTGGATTCTCTTCATTCTTTACAGTCTTTTTTCGACTTTCATTTTTCGTTGATGCAAACAACATTTGGCTGGTCGCCGAAATAACCAGCTGACTTGAAAAAATGATTTGTTTTTCGGTGATGTCGTATTCTTTTTTTGCGCACTCTGGATTTTAAGCGATGACGAAGAATATGTATGTATTGATTGTCGTCTTCAAGAATGCAGGAAGTGTTTCTTCAAGATGAAAAACTCAATGAAATGTTAAAAGTCGAAGTTCTTCCTGAAACAAATGTTTAAAAAAGTGCGCAAAAAGACAAGTTTCATTCCTTCCTTTTTGCATCATCTTCTTTAACGTGTCTAACAGCAACGACAGCGTTAAAGCAAAATTTTTTCGTTTTTTTTTCGTTTTTACTGATTAAATAATGTTTTTCTTTTTAATTACATATAAATTCCTATTAAAGTGAAAAAATTTTGCTTCCGATTATTGATTTTCAATGAAAGAAAACGCGTTTTTGACCAAAAAAGGAACTATTATAATATTTGTGTCATTGTTGTCGTGGCAAATTTTTTACAAATATATCATGTTTTAAAGATATAGATTTTCAGAAACAAACTTTATATTTTATACATTGTTAGAAGCATTTATCTCTAAAGTATTTATCAATGGTAGAATACTGAAGACTTGAAAATATTTTATTGTAAATATATACTTTTAAAAACAATCCAGAACCAAAAATGGAAACGAATACAATGCAAAGCTCGGTGACGAGCAATTCCAGTGAGGTATGTGATGATGATTGTTTTTTTTTTCACTCTTCCTCTCCTCCACAATCACTTTCGAAATATATAAATTTAAAATTTAAATTAATCTTTTTAAACATTCTATTACATATATTGTTTTAATTTATTTTAGATTGTTTATGGTAACAGTTCCATTGCCGGCTCTGATGAGTCGCGTGTTATGTCAGAAAAGGTTCAAACACTGGCTTCATCAATTTATCGACAATTTGAAGCCATGATTCGAAAGCATGGCGAAGAAAGTGTTAAAGTAAGAAAATTTAAGAATGTTACAGAAGGTTAATAATTTAATAATAATAATTTAGGATATTATGCCATTGGTTGTAAATGTATTAGAAAGCCTGGATTTAGCATATCTCGAAAAGGAAGAGCATTTAGTTGATCTTGAAATGCTTAAAGAAGATAATGAACAACTTATTACACAATATGAACGCGAAAAGCAATTGAGAAAAGCTCAAGATCAAGTAAGTGTTATTTTTTGGTAAGCTGCAAAAACTTTGATAATAATTTTAGAAATGTCTTGAACTTGAAGAATCTGCATCCGAGCAGACGCGTGAACTTGAAGGAAAAATTCAATCGCTGGAATCTATTGTAAGAATGCTTGAACTTCGCGCTAAAAATGCAACCGATCATGCAACAAGATTAGAAGAACGAGAGAATGTTCAAAAAGAAGAATATGATAAATTACATCAAAGATACAATGATTTACTTCGAACACATATTGAACATGTTGAAAGAACAAAATATCTGATGGGCGCAGATAAATTTGATATGATGCAATCATTACCAAAAAGTCGAATGAGTTCAATGGCAACAAGCGTTGATGCGAATGTTCGAGGAATTTCTGACCTTATTAGTGCTGTACATATGTCACAAAGTACTCATGCTGATGTAAATTTAGCAAATCATATTAGTAATGAACGTAAGATTAAAGGATGAATAAAATGTCAGAAAGTATCAAAGATATTTCAGGAGATTGGCAAGAAGAATTTGGCCAAAGTGCTGATATTATTCAGTCTCCAAGAGAAGATGATCAAATTTCACGTGAAGATGTTAAATCAGTTAGAGAAGAAAGTGATGATATGCTTGAAAAGTTTGTGGTCCATCAAATATTTTTATTGAAATCAAAAATTTCAGAGAAAAAGAACCTGAGGATTCATTGAGTGCTGATCTTACAGGTTTGTTTCAGTTTCATTATTTACAGTATCTTTTATAAAGACAAAATTTATCAAACATAAATATAATAATATCTAAAAAGAACCTTTCCCACAATTAGCTTCTCAGTTTCTAAACCTTTTTTATTTTTTCTCTATACAGGAAATCTGGTTGATCCTGCTGAATTCGCCTCTGCCGGTAAATTTTCGTTCTCTGCTTATAAATTTTTTTTGTCTATTTATTTTTTGCTTTCTAATTTTATTTGAGGGTTTTTTATGATCGATAACGCTGTAACACTTTTGGTTGTTTTTTTAAAGTTTTTAATGTCAAAAAATATAGTCAGCAAACCCTATCTTAAAAACTATATGCTTAATACTTGAATATTAGAAACATATTTAACGATGATTAATCTTTTTCAGTCAATGACACCTTTATTGGTATGTTAATTATTGTCAAGCTGTTTTTATGCCGTTTTATATTCTTCTAAAATCTTTCGTTTGTTTTTATTTTTTGCAACAAAAACCACAATACAGTATCTTTCAACACTTCTGTCTTTGCACAAATTTTAACGCTTAACTTTTCTTGCAGTTGTTTTTACTTAACACAATTTATAATTTGGCTTCATAAAAGGGTGTTGCACATACTTTTTGTTGTTGTGTAAATTGATTTTTAGTTTCACTTTTAAGATACCTTTCATGTTAAAATTTTAAAAAAAGATTTTTGCAAATGTTTTTTTGTGAAAGTTGTGGTCGTATACATATATATATGTGATGTGCCACGGTTTATCTTTTGCCGTTATTTTGTGTTTTGTCTATCTTGTGTAAAATTATAGGAATGGGCAGAGAGGTTGAAAATTTGATCAAAGAAAATAATGAGCTTTTGGAAACTAAAAATGCATTAAATATTGTCAAAAATGATTTAATTGCAAGACTTGATGAATTATCAAGTGAATCCCAAATTTTGAGAGCTGAAGTTGAAAGCTTGGAAATGGTTAAAAATAAAATGAGTGATCGAATTCGAGAACTTGAAATTGAACTTCGTGAAATTAAAGAAAAGGTTAACGCTGAAGATGTTGAACCAGAAGTAAGCTAATAAGAACATTACCTAATAGTACTACAGTATACTTTATGTTAGGATGACATTCCAATGGCACAACGAAAACGATTTACTCGAGTTGAAATGGCTCGTGTTTTAATGGAACGTAATCAATATAAAGAAAAACTTATGGAACTTGAAGATGCAGTTAAATATACCGAAATGCAAAGAGCCAAACGAATGAATACAAATCAACCACAATCAAGAAGTCGAATTTGGGATTTGTATGTTTTATGTGAATATTTAACATTTAACAAGACATTGAATTTTAGCTTTTCTGAACTTATTGGTGGTCCACCAGCTCCTGCAGGTCATCAACCAGTTCGTCGAACAGGAAAGCGTGCAAATGATGCTGCACTCAGAAGAAAAGCTCATGCAAGAAATTATGATCTTGATTTGGAAAGTGTTCAAGAGAAAAGAATGGCAGAAAGAAGGCAGCAATACCGGGCCGTTAGTCAACACATGAAAAAAGAAGATGACAGCAGAACACATGCTTATGGTTGGTCCATTCCGGTTACGGTAGATACAGCTTCTTCATCTGCCTCTATTCCGGTTCCAGTATGTTGTCGTCCATTACTTGATCGTCAACCTTCACTTAAAGTTTGTGAAAAATCTTTCTTTTTAACAATTACAGTATCCTTTTACAGATATGGTGTGCTTCTGGAGTTGCATTACATGGTGGTAAAACAAAGGATGGAGGATATATTGTGGGTGATTCTGTATTTTATGCTGATCTTGCTAACACTTCACCAGATGATTCGGTTCCTTCGAATGCCAACAGGGTAGATCTACTTGATTATGAACTTAGGGTACGCCTTTGGTTGGCCTGGTGCCATGCTTTACTCATCCAAAAGAACCATAATAATAATTAATATTAATATTATATCTTTCCATTTTATGTTTCCTTAGTTGCCCGCTTTTCAATCCCTTTATCGCTTCAATTAAATCTAACTTATATTTAATTAGATTTAACAATCATTTGTCTATTTTTTTATAACATTTTCAGATACAACAACGTGAAAAACTTGAACAAGAATTTTCAATTTGGGAATGCAGCAGTTTAGTGTGGGTTTGCAGTTCAAATGAACGGCGAAGTTTTGTTACAATTCTTGATGCAAATAATCCAAATAATATTATTGAATGCTTTAATGTTGGTGAAGCTCATCTTTTATCCGTTGCATCTGTCGCAGGCGTACGAGAATCTGATTATCCACATGATGAAATTTCAATTGCTGAAAAGTATAATCGACAAGGTGGATATGTTAAAGATTTACCATCTGATGCGGGTGAACATGAAGCATTTGGTGCTGTATCGTGGATTGAACTACGCCGATCAGATATCGATGATATTCCAACTTACTGTTCAATTGACGAAAAATCTTCACCAAGAAGGGAAAGAAATTGTAAGTTGTCACTGATTTAATTTTAAACACTCAAAAGCTACTGTTTCAGTTTCTGTAAGCGAAACCAATCCTGAAATTTCTGAAAAAGCAGACGAAATCGGTAATTCTTTTTTTGCTTAAAAGTGTAATGCAATCGTTTGAATATTAAAATCTCTGAAGTGAAAATTACTTAAAAATAACTTGATCTCTTTTAAAAAAAAACTAGGACTAATAAATCTTTAGCACCACCAGAAAAATTAAAACCAGCTGAATCTGAATTAAATGCAAATGAATTGCACTCTCCTCGAACAACATTAACTTTAGAAAAGCGTGTTAAATTTGCAACACCTGAAGAAGAAACAATTGAAGAAAAAGGTGGATAAATTGAATAGCTGTGGTGTTTGACATTGTTTTCTTTTATTTTGTGGTGTTGGTGCATCTAAAATTAGCAAGCAAAATTAGATTTAACAATTAGAAATTTTTATTTTTTTTTAAAGCAACTTACTCTTAAAAGCTATTAAAACTTTCGTTCAATTTTTTGTTTTGATGTTCGCTTATCGTACAAAGACAAAATATCTAAATTTTTATATTTTCAGAAGAACGAACACTTCGAAGCTGGAGTAATCTTCAACCACATATTCGAGATGGTCTTAGTAAATATGAAGGAATTGGTGAAATTACAACTGCATTACCAACAATGTGGATGGGTCTTGAAAATGATTAGTAAGTTTATTATGGTTTCGTTTTTTTTGGTTGCAAGAAACTTTCCCTTCTTTTTAGTATTTACATACATTCGGGTGTTTCGGAATGGAGAAAATGTTTACGAAGAATAAAAATGCCAGATGCTGTTCTTCATATTCTTCATTATAAAGGACGAGTATTTGCTGCTCTTGCCAATGGTGCCCTTGCTGTATTTGTACGTGATGCGGATGGAAATTGGTCAGATGCTGGATATCTTTTAATTCGATTAGGAAAACCAACCAGCTCTGTTTGTCATTTAATTGTTGTTGCTGGACGAATTTGGGCTGCATATCGTAATTGTGTTGTGGTAATTGATCCAAAGCAACTTATTGTTGAAAGTGCATTTGTTGCACATCCACGTCGAGATAGTCAAGTTCGAAATATGGTATGGGTTGGTGATGGGGTATGGTTGTCAATAAGATTAGATTCAACAATTCGACTATATCATGCTCATACCTATCAACATTTGCAAGATGTTGACATTGAACCTTACATTACTAAAATGCTTGGCTCAAATAAACTCGACTTTTTACATCTACGTATTACTTCTTTATTAGTTCTAAATCGGCGATTATGGATTGGTACTGGCACTGGTGTAATCGTTTCTGTACCGTTGAGTGAAGAAAACAATACTAAAGTTGAAGTGAGTAAAGTTGATTCAAAGAAAGGATCAAGTGAAGAAGTTCGAGGTCCTGGTGGATTGATAAGAGTTTACGGCAATCCTAATTCTGATCGAGTATCTCCTGGATCATTTATTCCATACTGTAATATGACTCATGCACAATTAAGTTTTCATGGCCATAAAGATGCTGTCCGCTTTTTCTTGCCAGTTCCAGCAGGTTGGTCATTCCTTTTTTTAGTTCTTAAATTAAAAGTATTCTTTTAGATTCTAATCCAGCATTGCTTGCTGAAGTAGATACTCGAAAAATTCTTATGGTTTCCGGCGGCGATGGTTACATTGATTTCCGTCTTGGTGAAGAAGATGATCCACCCCCAACAGCTGCAGATCAAGTACGCATTCATGATATGTCTCATTTAATTGTATGGGAACTTGAAGTCCCAAACTTATCAAAACGCTTAACCTAAATTTATTGATGTATTCCACCTTTTTTTTCTCCTTTCTGCTAGTCATTACATTACACCTTTGTGATATTGTTTATATTGTTTTAGTTTTGTTTTTTTAAAGCTTAAAATGTGACACTATTTCTGCATTTTATTTTTACGGTATTTTGTGTAAAGTCATTTTTATTAAAAAGAAATAAACGGTATTATTGTTTTAATTCCGAAAAAAGGGTTTTGAACTAGTTAACCTGTACTAAAAATTCAGAAAAACATCTAAAAAATTAACGATTTGAAAACCATTCAAAAAAACAAGCACATTATTTATTATGATCAAACTTATGTTATCCCAACCAAAAAGAGACAGAAAAACATAGAAATTAACGCAGCCATTAACATAAAGTGTTTCATTGACCGGATCTCGAATAATTAAATAAAAATAATTCAGAAAAAAAGTTTTGAATTAATCAGTTTCAAAGTTCTTGCTTGACTTCATCTTTAATATCACGAAGTTTACGAGCATTTTCAGCAAATTCTACCATAAATTCAGGAAGTTTCTTGGCATTCTAAAATTATTAGATACAAATTATTAAAATCCTTAAAAGTCGTTGGGTATTTGCCTAACATGAAATTGATAAGAAGATATCCAACACAGTATATAAAAAGGAGTCGAAAATGCGCAGGCCCTACTTACTTTTTTAAAGCCGCGGCCGATCGTTATTTTTTAGGACATTCTGTGTGTTTTGCCATATAAAACGAAAAAAACAGGCGGCCGCATTTTCGACCCATGGTGTAAAATTAAACCAAAAAAGTCAATTTCCTGATGATATCTAATTCATACCATCTTCAAAAACTTTTTATATAAAACGTACCAAAGCAATTTGTTGAAGAACTTCGGGATTGTAATCATCATGATTGTTAAAATCAACACAGGTAATTGCCACGCCCATCTTTCCATTTCTTCCAGTTCGTCCAACACGATGAATGAAATCGGCATGTTCAAGAGGCAAATCAAAATTAAAGACATAATCACACCTTCAAAGAAAGACTAAAATAACATCAAAATTTTAAGGCTTCTCACCGAACGTCAGTACCACGTGTTAATAAATTTGTTGTAACCATAACGTGAACTCTACCATCTATATAAAATTGAAGAAAGCGATCCCGATATTTAGGTGGATGACTACTAAAAACTTTAAATTTTAACATGCTCGACAAAACAAATAATTTTACCTATGAACAGATACTGCCGGAACACCATATAAAGTAAGTCTTTGAGCAATATAATCAGCAGCAGATGTACGCTTAACAAAAATAATGACCCGCATATCAGAATTCTTTTTCTTCTTGTAAGCATTCAACATACAATAAAGTACATCAAAAGGAGATGGGTTTTGGCCTACTTCAAAAGGTTCAACAACAGGTTCTTCTCGAAATACACCATATACTTGTGAAACACATCTTGAATTAACCTGCCAGTACTTTTCTCGAATTGAATCAGCAACAGTATTGGAAGGACCATGACGAAAAGCAAAGAAGTTATATTCATTAAGGAATGACATCACAGAAGAATCATACGTTGCAGAGAAGACCAAAGTTGCAAAATTCTAAAAAACTATTAGTTAAATCATCTCAGAACAAAATAAAATAAAGGTTCAACAAAATTAAAAAGAACTCACAGCCCTTTTTTTAAGTTCACGAAAAATTGAAAGAAATTCAGGAAGCTGAGCCATTTTATCCGCTTCATCGATAACAACATATTTTAAAGCATTCACATCAATTTGAGGTCCAGGTAAATCATCCGAAAAATGATCAGTAAATCTACCAATGCTGCAAACTCCGATATCGAAATATGGATGGCGCAGCCATGGACCTCCTCCAGCAATACATTTAATATGTAGATTAGTGCCTTCAGCCAATTCCAATAATTTTCGAAAAATACTTTCGACTAATGCATTTGAATGAGCAAAAATCAATGCAAAAGGTGGTGACTTTGTTGAGTATGGAATATATTTAAATTGATTTAAGCACTTTTGAACAATAGGAACTAAGAAAGCATGAGTTTTACCAGAACCAGTGCTACTAACACCCAAGAAATCAGCAGGAACAGATGATGCAGGATTTGCGAAAATTACTGCTTGAAACGTTGCAACTTGAATTGGACGCATTGCAACAATATGCTGTTTAGAGAGATTGTCAACGAGTGCTTTCTCAATTAAACGATAACCAGATCTTGGAGAATTTTCTGAAGATTTCAAAAAATCAGTGAATTTGAGATCACCACCGCCATCATCAATATGGTATAAATTTACAGGTTCATGATTGTAAGCAAATTCGACTTCGTTAGAATTATTGCTTTCTTCTTTTTTGACGTCAAGATATTTAATACGACGAGGAGGAGGAATTGGACGAGATGTCAAAAATGCTGTTGAAGGACCGCTTCGCTGAAATATGAAATATTAGTGTTTGGAGATGCTTCTGCAAAACTTCAGTGAGATTATGCATACTGTTTAAATAACGAGGTCGAAAAAATATTCATGCTCCAAAACATAAATCTCACGAAAAATAAGCAAACTGAAAACTTACCGAAGAACCAGGAAGAGCATTTTCTGACATCTGGGGATGTCCACCATCACCTTCTTCATCGGTGTAAATAATGTTCATAGTTTATCCTGAAATAAACGATGAAAATATAAAATAATAACGGAAAGGTTTTAAAAGTATATAAAAGTATGACAATGAGGAATAATAAACAACTGAACGAAAAATCGGGCAAACGTTTAAACATGTGTGTTCAAAGAAGAAAAATGTAATATACAGTCGAACCTCAATTTAACGTTTTTCAAAGGATCGGGTAAAAAGGAAGCAAGATTGAAGAATCCAAAATCGAGGCTCGATTGTATAAAAGCACCATGTGTAATTTTATTCTCTCGTTCATTGTTGAAATCTCATCTTGCAAAATTGTGACGGATGCATTTATCACTACTATCAAAAGCATTTTTTGGAAAAATGCACAAACACATTTTGAATTGTGAGTATTCGGATTTTGCCAAATTATGGTTATTTCAAAAATCTGTCATAAACGCGTACACAATCTATTCACAAATTTTAGAAGATTTATTACACTAAAAAACAAACTGATAAACGTAGAAAAAGTTATGAAATGAAAATTTGCTGATTGAATATATAAATTGAACATTATCGACGACATTCCTTGCTTTGAGATGAATTCTGCTCCTTTTCTTCATTCACTTTTTTAGCTTTATATCTACCTAATATATTCCACAAATCTATTTATTAATAGTATTAGCAACATGATATCAATACTGCGTATTGATATCATGTTACTGCATAAAATGTTTTTAAATCTGCGATAGTTAGATGTTTGTTGATGAAGTTAAACTGTTTTAACTTTCACTTTAATAATAAAACACAGATTTCCCTGACTTTAGAGATGAAGTAATTATGAAAAACTTTCCAAAAATACAGCAATATAAAAAGATGTTTTTTCTCCTTCAAAAATTCTGTAGCTTAGCATTCTGGTGTTAGCACTTTGAAATACGTCTTTGATGATAATATTTACACACACATTTTTAGCACTACAGTAATGTACATCAAATAATTTGAAAATACAACAATTGAAATTTTACATATACGAAAATAATATTAACAAAGTATTATTGGTTTAATCATGCAAAGTATCAATGGTATTCAAGAAATAAAGTTTCTTCATCATCAAGGACAATACTACTAAAAAATCAATAAATGAGTATTGATAAGGTAAAGAACGAAAAGCTTACTTTGTGTCATCATCGTCTTCATCTTCGGTAAACAAAATTTTATATTCAACAGCACAGAATTTGTCCCAATCCGATAATTCTTTGTCACCATTCCTCTGAAAAAGAAATTAATATGTTATAGTAATTTGGATACTGTAGTTGTAAAAGCTTAAATAAAGTTTTCAAACGCCAAAAAACTCTAAGACCTTTTTTAAAGAAATATACTGTATGCGTGTTAATTTGAATATTGTTATTAATGTAACGACTATTATCTAAATCATTTTAACACAAACACCGTATTCTTCCTGAATTAATTGTAGCAAATCGGTTTTAAAAAAAAATTGAGACATGTTTTACCTTTAGAATATTTAGCTTAATAAAATATTGATTAAAAATTTTCAAGAAAATTTATACCTTAAAAGTTTCTCGTTCTCCATCACCGGTTTCTTGCGCAACATATTTGATATAATTTATAAAAGTATTAAAGAATCGATGAGCAAGTCCACAACGTTTGAGATCTCTCAAGGTAATATTTTCTGGGTCTTCTGGTGACACAAGATCATATAACTAAAACAACAACTATCGTAAGTATACTGTAACATTATAATTAACTCTGGACAAACCTGATTTACAACATCAATAAATTTCAGCGTTTCATTACTTTTTGCATGAATTTTTTCAACCATATCATTGTAGAATAGTTCCATCTCGTACATAGAAATAATTCCATCACCATCTAAATCAATGCATCGAAACCAATATTCGATAGACGTTGGATGGCGTTTATCTTCTTCAGCAAGTAGGAATGCCACAAATTCTTCGAAACCAATCGTTTCAATCTTTTCTTCTCGAACTGGACCACGTCGTGCTGAAGCTCCTGCAGGCTTCTTGGAAGAATATCGATTAACAGCATTCGAGAAAATTCTATCAATGATCATATTCGTTAATGCTCCATCACAATGCTTTTTCATATCTTCTCTTGAAATTATCATATCATGATCAAAATCTAAATCCCAAAATCTGCAATATGTAACATAAAAATGTTCATATGAAAAGTAATCTGTAATTTGATTAATGTCAACAATCTCTTCCAAAAGATGCATAGTTTGAAGGAAATTTGATTTTCGAAGTTCATGTGCAGTTATTCTTCCACTCCATGAACGATTTACATTCCAAAATATTCTAATAACTACAACTTCAACATATCGAGCATGGAAAAGAGTTGAATCAATAAGGAAATTTAGACCAGGATAAGTTGAAATGAGATCATAAAGAATTGAATGAAAATCTTCTTTCTCCAAATATGTTCGAGCTGGTAAACCCGTTTTTGCAACTGCAAGTGTGAAAATGAACCGCGAAGCTTCATCATGATTTTTTTGGATTAACCTAAAAATTAATAATGCATTTTAAACAATGTTTAGCAGGCCTAATATAGCTGCAATGCCTTATTTTTATGAACTACAGTAATCTAAAATTTTGACTTTCTACAGCAAATTGACTGATACCAAAAATTACAGCAATATGTATAACAAAATATCTCAAAATACAGTAACTTCTAAACTTTAACATCTTAAAATACCGTAATTTCAGAACTATAAATAAACCAAACTTACTCATTCCAAAAAGTTATAAATTGATTAAATGAAACATCAGGATTATCAGCAGCTGGGAGTCTTGAACATTGGCATACAGCTTCATAGACAGCCCGCTTGGTATAAATTGGAAGGTCCATTTTTTGACAAACTTCATCAAAATCTCGTGGACGTAAAACTTGCTGAGGTCGAGATGAAAAAATTCCTTCAATCTTTGTCAAAGTTGCATCATTTTCTTCTTCAGTCACCACTTTTCCAAAAGGCAAATACAACCGTGGAATCGCAGAAATCTTTGACGTTTTGATACGAGATGGTGAAAATGGTGGTTTTTGTGCTGAATTCATCTTTCTTGGGTTAGTAAATATAATGTTGGGGGGGTTAGTTGTCAAAAAGTTAAAAAAGTACGAAGAATAAAGAAGAAGAAAAAGTTGTCAAAAAAGTTTTTTTTTGCAAAAATGGAAGCGAACATTTTTGGATCGCAATGCCAAAAAGAAAAGAAGGAGTGATCAAAAAAATTTACAGGTTTTGTGATGCTTTCTAATTCATTTAATTTTTAAAAATAATCTTCTTTATTTTTGAAGAAATTCCTTTTTGCTTCTTATTATATAGCAATCATGCAATCGCGATGTCATATATTGTTCTGCAGGAATGAAATCAAATTATAAACACAACTTTAAAATTTTATATTTTATCAATTATTGCATCTTAAAATGAGTATTTTAAAATGTAAATCTTCTTACACAAATTGTTGCTCATTGCCACTACTTTTTATCTGTCGGATACTTGCCATGTAAACAGTATTCCGAATATCAAACAACCTGTTTATATTTAATAATGTAGAACACAAAAAATTTGATCATAATTTTTATTTAATAAAAAACAAACAATAAAATAAAGCATAAATTTTTGTCGGCAGTGAACCTAGTTTTCAAAGCTCAACCGTTATAATTCATTTTCCTGCCAAACAGTATATTTTGATGATGAAAAATTAATTTTCTTTCATGAAAGTTTTTTTGGTAAGAAGAAGAATTACATTTTAGATCAAGAGCAAAAAAATATATCATAGAAGATAAATATAAAAAATTTTGAAAACAAACAATGGCTTAAATAATATTTGTATAATACGAAAGAAAAATAGAGAAATATGTTTTATAGAATTCTTCTGAAGAAAACAGAAAAATGACCGGTGAATTTTGAGTGAACGATTGGAAAAGAAAAATACAACAAGAAATATTTCAACACTGAGATAACAACACATTTAATTTTTAAAAAAAGAAAAAAATATATGGATTTTTAGAATCCACGAAGAATATAACCGGAAATGATCAAAAGTGGCAAAGATGCTACAGCAGTCATGGCAGTATTTGCATTGGCTAAAAAATATATTTTTATTATTTTTAGTCTTTTAATCATGAATGTTTTTTTACTTTTTTCAATCTTTTCTTCCTGAGATGTTGTTCGAACTTTAACATAATTTCGAGCATTTGAACCCCAACCGTATCCATTACGAGCTTGAACTTGAATTTCATATTCTGTATCAGGTTTAAGGAAATCAAGTTTAATTGTTCGATGCCAAATATCACCTCGTTGATCATCTTTTGATGCCCGGAATGATTGGAAGCTATTAAATTTATCTTCATTTGCAGGACGATAGAGAACTTTGTATTCTTTGATTGGTTGCTTGGATTCAACATCCCATTGAATTTCATTATTTTCAAGTACGGTAAGAGCTGGAGGGCCTGGAGCTGCACTGACATGAATTTGTGTTTGAACTTGTCCCATTTTATTTGAAATTCGACAAATATAGTCACCAAAACTTTTTGAAGTGATATTATTTATTTTTAAAGTTGTATAACTGTAACCATTTTCAAATTTTGCACTTTCTGTTGCTTGATGTTCATTCTTCTGTAAATACAGATTTTTTGGAATTGTTTTTTTGTTGGGACATTTGAAAACTTACATTAAGCGAAAATGAATTGATAAGCCAATTTGCTTCAGGTGATGGATTTCCATCATATCGGCAAACCAATTCAACTTCATCTCCTTCATTAACAGAAATGTATGTTTTATTTGTTTCTACTGTAGGAATGGCTGAAAAAAGATGAGAATTTTATGATGATTTTTTTGTTGCAAATAAACATGTTTTTTTCTCTCTCTCTCCATCTTTTTGAGTTATTTCACACCTTTTTGGAGTGAGGAAAAAAACATGAGTTTGAGAAAGACCATTATTCTGCCAGGTGGGCAACTGCAAAAAAGAATGCCACAACACAAAGAAAAAAAGCAATAAAGAAAGACAAAAAAAAACAGCACAAAGAACAAAGCTTACCTTCTTCTTTCAAATTTCCGTCCCGTTCTTCTCGAGCTAAAATAGGTATTAGTTACACATCAAATTACAGTATGTAAGTAAAATAAAATTTCCACTTTTTTATCATTGCAAGGTTGAACCTTGCTTGCCTCCGAGAAACAAACAATGAATGTTCGAAAATAGATTAAAAAAATATTTTGCAATTTCAGGGTCATTTTTTGTATCCGTAAGCAAAACAATAGAATTTATTTTTTTGGCCGTATTAAACACTCGTAAAACGGGGGGATAATTAAGTTTAAAAAGGATAAAAGTTAATTCTTCTATCCCACTTCAATGCTTATTAAATCAATTCACTTCATTGCTTTCAAAAATAATTTCACACTTGGTTAAGGAATCCTCCCCCAAAAAAAATTGATTTCACATCACACAAAAAATGCCTACCGTTTACAGTAATTTCAATTCGAGCAGTTGCATTTTTGCCATATTTATTTGATCCAATACATTCATATGTTCCCGAAGAGGATACATCAATTAAAGGAAGTTGCAAAGTTCCGTCTTTTAAGACAACTGCAGAACCAGGAATTTCGTTGCCCTAAAAGTGAAAGAAAAAATTTTTAAATGTGTATTTCAAAATAATGCTATCTCTATCTCTTACAATTCTTCGCCAATTTATTGCAGGACGTGGTTCACCTGTTCCAAAGCATCTTACAGTAACATTTTCACCTTGTCGAGTCAAAACAGAATTCAATGAAATTGTAACTTTTGGTGGAACAATTACAACAAGTTTATGCATAATTTTAATTTCTTCAGTGAGCATACAAGTATAATTTGCACTATCATATGGAGCAATTTTGCTGATAATCAAAAGATTGTTCTAAAAAATAAATCAGAAATTTATTTCAAAGATTTCAAAATTATTAAAAAAAACTAACAGAATTTTCTTTTCGAACTTCCATTTTTCCAGAAAATTCTTCTTGAGCTTCTTCATCAATAAAAAGGATTTTGTCTTCATTCCGCTTCCATACTACAGGAGTATCTTCTAAAAAAATATTTTTTTACAAAAACATTTAACTTCAGAAACACCCACTATTACTATCTTGAATTTGACAAGGAAGTTCAACTTCTTCCCCGGCTTCATAGGTAAAAACTTGTCCAATGGTTGTAATTGTTGCATCTTCAGCAAAAATAGAATTGCAGAAAACTGCAAGCAATGATAAAATCACGATCGATGTGATTTTAGTCATCTTTAAAAAACTTGAAGGTTTCAGAAAACAACTATTCACATGCAATAACTATTTGTGATCAAAAAGCCTGCAAAAAGTGGTATGTTTTATTTACAGAAAAAAAAACATAAAAAAGTATTGCACGAAATATAATGATGAGAAAAAAATGCCAAAGTTAAAAGAAGGAAGTTACACTATAAAACAGGATTCTTTGATTCACCATAAATAATGAACCAAAGTAAAATAAAAAAAGATGGCCTTTGCCGATGAAAAATCATCTTCCTACCTCTATTCTAATATGCTGAGGTATGACTTTTCATATATAATATTATTGCACGAGGGAAATTTAACCTTTAAAGCGAGCGTTTCCAAAATAATAATAATAATATGTTTTGCATTATTGTTGCATGCATTTCAGGACATCATAAAAAGAAGAAGAAGAGGAGGAAAAGAAGTTCATAAAATGGACATTCACTGGGCCCATGATCGACATTTCTCGTTTTTTTCGCCGATCGAGGAATGCTCATCGCTTTTTTTTCTTTATTCGAGCAATAAAAACTTTGAAACAATGTTTTGCTTGGTCTATTGCTGACAGTCAGTGGGTCAAAAAAATTGTCACAAAAATATAATATAAATATTTCGATTGCTTTAATCGACAGCAAATAATAGAAGATAAATTTGCATGTGATATATCAAGAGAAAACACTCATAAAAAATCAAGCAAATAATTTAATCATATAAAAATTGATTGAATTATTCTTTCCGTCTAAATTAAAAATAAACAAGAAAATCTTAAAATGATTTACTATCGTAATATCCCATTCTTATTTCCATCATTTATGCTAACATCGATCATCTAACAAAAAGAGACACCAAAAAAGGCCCCATGAAATATATAGCATCATTGAAGGAAGGCAAAAACAAGCCGGCAAAACAATTGGCATCTGGAAGGAAAGAAGACCATTCGCGCTTAAGAGTCATTGTGATAAAGATCTGACAAAAACAAATCGTTTTCTCTTTCCTTTGCTCTTTTTTTAATTTTGGTTTCTACAATGTTGTCAGAAAGAAAAGCACAAAAAAGGCATAACAAAGCGTTTGCGTTTTGAATAAAAAAATATTTTCATCTTTTGAGTAAGAAGAAAGAAGAAGAGAAAGGGAAAAAGAGAGCAAAACATGGCAAAAAAGTGCCGCCGCCCGTAGGTACCGATACCGATCATTTATGATGTGAAAACCCCTAGCTCATTTGCAAATATGAATGAATAAAAAAAATGCAGAATAAAATGTTGAAAAAAAATAAGCAACGTTTGGTCGCGCATTTTGATGTTGCCGACATTCGACGATGCCTCCGCTGGGAACTCCTTATGCAAATGACCAAAAACAGAAATATGTCGCAATAAATTGAAACACTTTCCTTTAGGCCGCTCCTATACTCCACACAAAAAAAAGAATCCCCAAAAAATATGTTTGACAAAACGTCAAGTGGCATGCGCAAGGATTATATCATGGAATAAAACATAAAGAAAAGAAATACCCTCAAGAGGAATAAAAAAAACTTTGTCAAATTTTTGCACACAACTTTTCAACAACGGTTAGTAACAAAATAAAAAATGGGAAGACCAAAAAAAATCTTTGAAAAACAAAGAGCATTCCAAAAATAGAAAAGGCAAAAAAATAAGTTCTTTCCAAAAAAGGAAGAACTTGTTGATTTTTTTGCCTTTAGATGCAAAAATGACTTAAGCTTAATCCTAAATTGACTACCAAAACCCAAAAAGTTAGTTAGTTCATTCAATGCTATAATTGGCGACCAGGATATATAAAAAACTCGGATAATCCCATTGCCTTGCCCTCCTTCGTTTTTTTCTTCTCCTTCTTTTTTCCGTGATTGCCGCTCCCCCTCCTGGTCAAAATTTTAACTGGGATGACTGCCAGCTGGCCGCATGTCTTAGCGGATTAATTCAAAACTGTTCGAAAAATGTCTACTAACTTGGTGAAAGAAAAAATAACAATAAAAAGTTGTAAAACAGACAATAATAAATAAAAAAAGAAGAAAGAAGCAAGGTTAAAAGAGAGACAAAAAGGCATGTGTTGTTGCCAAAAAGCCTTAAGGGAATGCCAACATACATAAAAGGACGAAACCCATTGCCTGAATCCGTTTTTTGAAGATGCTTAAGCCTTTTTTTCTTATCCCAAAAAACAACATTGTAACTGCCGTAAAAAATGAAATGTAAATTCCCTTAACACATTAATTTGAATATCCGGCAACAACAAATAAACAACAAAAACTTTTTATAAAAATTGTCACTTCAATTTTGTGGCAAAAATTGAAAAAAAGAAATAGAAGAAAGAGACATGCGCAGATTTTATTCTTAACATTTTCAAAAAATTTACTTAATTTTTTGGCTTCATTTTTCTTGCAAAAATAAACTCACGAAATTAAATGTTTTTATTTTATTTATATAAAAAGAATTACTGCATTTTTTCTTCTAAACAACAGAGAAATGCTTTTGCATTTTCTTTTTTTTAATGCCATTGAAGATGGATAACTAGCGGTCAAAGCGCAATGGCCTTACACGGTCATTAGCTCGTTACGCTTCTAGCGTCAATGCGTGTTTAATGAAAGAAGAAAAAGAACCGGCAAACGATATGCCTTATGCGCGCGCAATGTTTTGCCGCAAATTTTAACGGAAATTTGTGGTAATTAAGCAACTAGTGTAAAGAAAAAAGTAAAAAAAATAATAAATAAATGATTTATGGATAACAAAAAAATGGCAGGGAAAAGCGGGTTGATGGTGTAGGGGCGGAGGAGGGGGGAGGCAAAAAAAAGGTGCATGTCCAAATAAACAATTTACGATGGATTTAGCAATAAGATTGGCTTTTGGTGGATTAATCAAAATTGGAAACCAATTTAGGATATACATATAATTTTTTTTCAACAAGCCAAAAAAATCGTATCGGTTTAACCTCAGAAAAAGCTGAAATCTGAGAAAGAAAATTGCAAGATGATGCATATAAATAAAACACCAAAATGTCACAGCTGGCGCCATGATTGTGAATTTGTAAAAAAAAGTTTTTTCAAAAAAAAGATTTCATTGTAAAAATGTCAGCAAAAGATAAAAAAACGATAAGAAGAATGGCAAAAAAAATTTTTTCGCCTTGAAAAAAAGAAATATTTAAAAAATAGCTTTGATCGTTGAAGCATCAGAAAAAAAAACGAAAGTGAAAATGTAATGAAAAAGAATGGAACAGAGTGGAAGTATTTATATTCGAATTTATTACTGCTATGGACCGTTCGATGATCATTAGCAGACAGTTCCCTCCTTCCTCCCTGGTACTGATGGAACTCTGTTAAATTTCTCTTTTCCCAATCGGAAATGCTTATATTCGAGAAGCTTTTTTTACATGACTAAGCTATTTTTTTGGGTTTTTTGATGCAATCTTTCCTTTCATAATAAAATAATGTCTGGGGCTTTGTAATAGAAAAAAATGAAGACGAAGCAGCAAAAAAAGAAAGTTTTGATGAATCAGCTTACAAAAAAATCAAAAAACTGTTTGAAGCATTTAAAAAATGAAAGAAAAAAACCGCGTTGGCGGTAGCAACCACAATATGTCAGATATATCTTCAAAAACGGAACAAATCTTGACTTTTACTAATAACCTTTTTGTTTTCAGCGATTTGCCGCACTAATATATTCAAAGCTACCGTCTGGCTTTCGTCCGATTTCCGGATGGCTTTTTTTCTTGCGCACCCATGGAAAAAAAGGAAGAAGATGAAGGAAAAGCACCAAAATGAATTCCCCAAAGGAACCTCAAAAAAATAAAGAATAAAATGGCAGATTGTTTTCAGGAAAACAATGCTTGTTTTTGATGCGCAGTAACTAAGCATTTTTCATAAAATAAAAGAAGAAAAAAAATCACGAATAGAAATTAAACTATTTTTATGGCCTCAAAATGAAACATTCAAAATAAAAAAGATTCACATTTTTTTCTTTGTCATTTTCAAGATTTTTTCCCGCTAAAACAGGTTTAGATGCGAGTATTTGTTGCAAAAATTAAGATCATTGCCACCTTCATTAATGAAGAAAAATTAAAACCGCGGAAAATTTTTAATAAACAAAAAAAGACACAGTCAATTTTTAATGCTAACATTGCATTTTCAAAAAAATATATACAATGGCATTTTGAAACATTGAATTAAAACCTTTGTTACTCTTACTGACACCTGATCCTAAAAATTGACAAAGAAAATTCAGTGTCTTGATTATGGTCATTATTAGGCGCCAAATTGGTTTTTACCGGTTTTTTCAAAAAATTAAAAAAAAGAAGAAAAATTGCAATAGAATTCAACGAAACAGCTTGCATAAAAATTAAATCAACCAAATTTTCAGAGCCAATGTGGAAGAAAAAAGAAGACTGGGTTTAAAAATTCAAGGATAACTTATTCTATCAAAGTATTTAATGAAAAAGAATTAAAGATTGTATAAGCTCAAGAAGGTGTAAAACATCCCATTTTGCAAAGTTTCCAACAACCGCGTCAACGATATCTATAATTTTATTTTTCTTATTCCCTTTTTTCTTTCCCCCCTAACAGAGGCACTTTACAATCGGCCCGCGCAACATAAAACAAAACAAAAATCGACCTAAAACAAGAAAAGTGCCAAGGACACACTGTATACAAACAAAAAAAGATTGGCCCATATAAACTGATTGAAATAAAAACAATATTGGCACGTGCCATGAAAAGTTTTTCTTTTATATTCAAGTCTTGACCAATTAACTACCAATTTTCATTCATTTCGGCATATTTAATGTTTTCTTTGAGGACAAAAATTTGTGGTTTATAAGTGTTCGAAACCTTTCAAAAAAGATTTGCCGCAAGAGAAAAAAAGAGAGAAAGATTTACACGTGTCAATGACCTTAACACTCAAACATGAGATTAATTTGGATATCAAAAAAAGAAGAAACAGAAAAGAAAAGTAGCGCAGTTTTGTAATAATCCCAACTTTCTCTTTTTTTCGGTTTTTTTATCATTCAAGAGTTTTTGCCTGCCTTTTGGGAAATGAAAGAAGAAAGGAAAATTCAATTGTAAAAAAAGGCGTTGAAAATAAACCGGATATCTTGTTAGTGTTTTGAAGCTTCCTTAAAAAATAGCGCGAGAATTAACGCCCCTCTTGAAGCCTAAATCAAGAGGCATTCTTTATATAAAAACCGTTAAACGAATCAATGCTTACCCATTTCTGTTGTCATTCTATTATTCTTTCCTTCTTCTTCCTCCACCCCCCTTAATTTTTTTCGACTTGTGATGTTTCATTACTGCTTTTGGCATGAAATAAAAAAAATAAAAACAAAAAAGAAGAAGGCAGATGAGCCAATGAAGGAAACAATCTATTTGATTTGTGCTTGTCGCAATGAGCAGCCGAAATAGCCGTTCCATTTTTCTTCCATCATTCTTCTCCTTCTTTTGCGCCACTGAAGACTTTTTGTGCTTGACGCTTCTTCTTCCTTCGACTTTTTTTTCATCTTCAGAGCCATTAAATACCCAAATATGAATGAATACTTTTTTTAGCTTTGATGCTTTGAATGAATGAAAATGAATGTAAAAAAAAAAGAGCCGTTAGTTTTTGGAGGGTCTTTGTAACATGGAAGACTCGACTACTCTTGTCAGTGAAGGTTGGCTGACGTTTTTTTCTTTCTTTCTCACAATCTCCAATGTTTCAAACAAAAGGGCATGAAAAAAATATTTGAGTAAAAATGCTTCAACAATTTTGTTGTGGACACACGAAAGAGAGATATATCTATCACCTTCAAAGAGTTAAGTGGAAGCTAATATTGGCACACTTCAAATACTACTACTTCTTTTTCTTTTTTGAAGTAAAACACCATAAATGATGATGAAAAATAAAGTGAACAAAGATGATATGGTGTAAGAAAAATAATTCCTCTCCAACAAGTTTATGTACCAGAAAATGACATATAAAAATTATTTTTTTAAAAAGGATTTATATTTATAAGAAAAAGAGCATTTATGACTCGAAGGCACCTACTACTTGAAGTCGAAAATCATCAATCCCCCCTTATTCCCCCCAAAAAAGAGAGATGCAACTACTACTTTGCGTAAATGAGCCGTGAAATCGTTTATGAGCAAGTGGGTGCAGCAGCAGCGGTTAAACAAATTTTTTATTCAAAAATTCTTTTCAATTTTTTTTGGGACAAAGAAACTTATACGAGAAGAAGACGATGACAGAAAGGGCAGCTTTACAAAAAAAGATAAAAACAAATTTTTGTAAAAACTTTTTTTTTCAAAGTATTTTTGTGTTTTTATTTTTAACTTTCTTTTCGCGATCAAAAAAAGCCAAAAATATCTTTTTTTAGTTGAAACAGGCTTTTCTTCTTTTAAATTTTTTTCACGTTTGATAAATATTCACGATATGATTTTTAAAAGAATTTCTCACTTTAAATATAGCGTGAAAATAGACATGATCCTTTTTTTTGTCACGGAGTGGTGCAAAAAAGCTCTGTGTTTTTTTAGCAGCGGCATGTTTTTTTTCATGGATAAATGCCAAGTGACCCTTTTTCCTGAGGCAATAATAAGATTGAATAATATAATATATTATAAGCAATTTTTAGAAACCCCAAAGCTTTAATCAATCCAATAAACGCTTGATGTGCCGGCATCCCGGATGGCACAGCTGGTCATGAAGAAAAGGGTGGAAGGGGGGGGAGGGGAAACATTGCTCAAATATGCAAGGGTCACAGAGTTTTTTTTTGCAAATTATATTTTAACAAATCTTTTTAAGTAACTTTTATTTTTAAGGAAGGAAAAAAACTTTTGAAAAAAACAGCAAAGATCAAAAAAGAGCAATGATATTTAAATTTCTTTTTTATGTTGCCAAAAAAACAACGCACTAAAAAACTGTTTCTCTGACTTTGATCGTTCTTCTTTTTCTTTTTCTTTTTATTTAACCTGTGGAAATAACAAATGGCAACAACTTTGTTAAAGGGAATGTTGTTGGTAATTGAAACCTTTAATTTATGACTTCCAATATGCATTTTTTTGCCAAGTTGATATTGCTATTTTTTTTCTCTCAGGCAAGAAGCGATGATGGTTTGTTTCATTACGGATAACACCAATCTTTTTTCCACAGCTGCTTTTAAAAATGAATGCGCGCGTTCACATCTTTTTGCCGCTGCCCCTATGGCAAAAAAAGAAAGAAAATATAAGTACAAATGTCAAAAGCTGAGAGAATTTTAAGATTATTACAATATAAAAAGATTTTGACAAATTAGTCATCAAAAATTGACAAACTCAATTTTATTTACAAAATAATTTGATGGAAAAAATAAACAAAAATGGAAGTAAAAAAAATTCAGAGGGAAAAGATTAAAAAGCAACAACAACACGGACCACACATTACATCAAAATATTTTCATAGGAAAAAAAAGATATTCGTATGATCAAGAATTGTAAAGCCATTAATCAAATTATGAGTAAAGAAAAATCTAAACAATATGGGGTTGCGCTTTTATTGATGATAATCATCAGCTTTAAAAATAAATAAAAAAAGAGTCAAAAGAGAAAAAAATTGACTGGCAACAGGTGAAGGAAGAGAAGATCTTCATGAGTCTATTTTCAATGCTGCCCTTGTCATGACAGAGAAGAAGAAAAACTGGCAGGTAATCCCAAAAATATCAATTTGAGCCAATTTAACAGCTGACGAATAAGTGAACATGAAACAACAAAAAATAACTCTCTTTTTTCAACACAAATAAATCTCATTTTTTAAATCAGTGTTTTTACAACAATTGTTTAATTTTAAAAAAAACAGCTTAAAATAAAAGGCAAAAAAAGATAAATTTTTAAAGAAAAAAAACTGTGCAAAAGGTTTCCAAAAATTCAATTTTTGTATAACTTTTTTTTCTCCAATATCAGACACGCATTATCGCAACTCTCGTGTGAAAAAAATGTATGAGCCGGTTTTAGCGAGCCTAAGCTGCAATGCGTAATATTAAAAAAATTGGGGGTATTTAAAAGGGCGTTTGTTGTACCGCGCATTGACACCAAATCATTTTTTTTATATTTGCAACAAACAAAAAAATGTGAAAAATCAAATCAAAGAAGTTTAGGACATATATTGTCATCTCTAATTTGGGAAAGCATTCTTATTCATTTTTACTTTTTATTTTTAAATGGTTAACCGTCACAAACCAATTTTAACATCCGTCAAAATGTCAATTTCTGTTGGGTATTAGGGGTATTTTTACAAAATAAAGCTTTTATTTGCTTTTGCATGAGTAAGAAAAAAGAGTTCTTTCTTTTGCAACCAAACGACTGAAATTTTTTTAACATTCACAAACAAGCAAATTTTATTTGGAAATTTGAAACATTTTAGTTTATCAAAAAATGCGGCACTGACACAATCATGACCGTTGTGAACAAGGGTTTCAAAGTGACGGATTACAACAAAAAAAATAATCACAAAAATATGCAATTCTCTAAAAGTGACCTCAATCTTTATAAACTGAAAATGAACGATGATGGGGGTTACGTTTTCGTTTGCATTCATAATTGAGACGACTAAAAATGCTAAAAAGAAACATTAACAAAAAAGTAAAAAAAATAGTTCTAAAGAGGTGACCTTCAGATTAATGCATAATTATGTAACAAATTGTGCAAAAATTCGGAGAAAAAATAATCCATGTAAGTAATCCAAAATTTAAATTTTTACAAAATAATATTGTTTTTATTAAATAATTTATAACACAATTGTTTATGGTAAATTTTGTATAAAACTTGTGTCTATTAAATTTATTTGCATATTGTTTTCAGGTTTTTTAAAATTATTTTTACGTACATTTATCTCTTATTATTTTCTTACATGTGTTCATTAAAGTTTGCCTTATGTTTTTGTCATATTACAACAAAATTTAAACTTTGGCGAGTTCTTTTTGATATTCTTGTTTTACCTGTTCTCGAGTTTGTTCATCAATTAGTCAGGTCCCGTCACACCCCTGTGTTTTTTTGATACAAATACGAAGTGCATTTAACAATTTAATTTTTGTTGTGATTTTTAACTTTGTAAATTTTATTTTAAAAAACATTTGCTTTGTTTTTTATATAGTTTTAATTTTTTTGTTGGCTATAATAATTGCAGACTTTTAACAACATTTGTGTGTTTTAATATTTGCATTTATTGCAATTGTAGCTCTTTTTTCTTCTTTTAATTTAGACATAACACAGACGACCTTTGACTAATTAAAAGAAAGAAAAGGTTTAAAATCAAATAATTTTTAGACAATTTTTTTAATGTATTGGAAACCAAATAGCAACTTTGGTGGTAAAATGAACCCATTAGTGATATTTTTGTTTGCAGCTATTTTTGCAGGTAATAACTTTGGTATTTTACTGAATTTAATCTCAAATTTGTTGAAAATTCAATCTCATGTTGAAAGCTTTTTTATCTTTGCATTTTGCAAGTTTTTGTGATCTTTTTGATTCATATTTGTATCAATTAAATTTTTCAAATTGTGTTTATTGTTTAAAATTAATTTAGAAACTGATGCAATTTGTCGGTATACCAATGGTCAATATGATCTTTCATGGGTTGTCGATCATTCAGATAATATTCACTTTCAACTTATTTACCGTAATTTTCCACGACTTAATGCTTGGACTGGTGTAGCTTTTGGACAATCTATGGTAAGTAATATTGTTATAAAAATTAGCTAAATATGTTTATACTTTAATTACTTCTCATAGTAGAAACAAATTTTAACTTTATTACGAACGTTTAATGATTTTTATAATACTGTAAGTTGCATGTTTAGGGGTCAGGACTTGATGCAGTTATTGTAAAAGTTATTAATGGAAGGGTTATTGTTAGTGATGAATATGTTCGAGGGTATAGCCCCTCTCAACCCGATTATTCACAAGATACACGACTTCAGACAGCTGAATATAATCAAGGAGTTTTAAAAGCACGTTTTACTCGACCGGTTTCAGCAGTTGAATCTGTTGTTGATCATTCATTAAAGGGATGTACTCCGTGGCAGGTAAAAAGTTCACGAAACTACATAAACTTTTTAAAAATAAATATTTTTTAGTTTATTACCGGACCTGGAATTGTATATGCTAATGGAGGAGGTGGAAAGCATACGAGACATCCAGTTATTCAAATAATTTGTCTTGATCAATGCCGGCTTTAAACATAAAAATTGTACCACTTTTTAAAAAAAAAATTTTTTTTATATTCTTTTGAAAGTTTTAAAATTTTTTCTGAATACAACCTTCTTTTTCTAACAAATTTTTTAAATACAATATTTGAAATTTGTACTACTTTGATGAAATTGAATAAAAACGCAATGGTGTCCAACTTTTTTATAATTCTTTATTGAAAAATAATCATAAAAACAAAAATAAAAGAATAAAATTGTAAACATGAGGTCGAAGCTTTACTATAAACGTATTCAACACTGCGAATATTTTCTGCCATTCCTTTTGTGAGAAGATAGGTTTTGGTTTGATTTGCTCCTGTTTCTGATATATGAAGCCGATTGGGAGATGCTGCATGATTTTTATTCCCATAAGTCGTTGACAAAGAATTTTGATGTATTGTTTGATGATTTATTGGATTTTTGAAGATTTTTGGTATTCTAGTTTCTTCTCGCAAAGGACATGTTGAACAATTACAAACTTTTGAATTTAAAAAATCACACTTCTCTAATCCCATTACTTCTTCCATCCAGGCAAGGGAGGCATTTGAAGCTGCATGCGAGCGACATCGAACAGATCGAATAACATTTGCATCAAAGTGAATTGAATTTACGGTTAAACAATAAAGTACCATATCCGGGTAAGTTTTTGCGCATTCCAAAATATCGTCGTTACAAGTTGGAGTAATTCCGCGAACATCAAGGCAATAGTTACATTTCTAAAATTTAAAATGCAAGTTGAAGGTTCTCAACTGCGCTTTAAAAAACTTCATGATTAGCAATTTCGTAAAAATCAAGATTTAAGTTCATAAAACTATGAAATTTTATTTTTTAAACAAAATCATAAAAGTTTCGTTTTTGAACTTTTATGCACAGATAAAATTACCTGAACATTTGAAGCAGGAACAAATGAAACTGCAGCTGAGATTAGACATAACGTAGCACAATCCATTATGGCCAAAATTTTATTTAACAACAAAAAATAATATTTTGCAAACCCAAATTCTCTTTCCTTTTCTCTTCCTCTACAGCTTAATGGCACTAAAAGTATTGCGCATCATCATCGAAGAAATTTTTTAATGTAAAAAAAACTATATGATGGGAAGGCAGATGTTTAAGCATCTTTTAACACCAATATGAGTGAAAAGCTGAGAGGCAAAAAAAATCAAAAACTGAGTCATAAAAGGCTTTTAAAAATTAAAGGAACGTAAAAATAGATTCCCTCTTTTTTTATTATCACATTGTCATACTGTGACAGCAATAAATATTAAAGAGACAGAGAGAAAGCCGAATGAGAAAAAAGGACCAAAAAACTTGCAGTAAATTATCCGTTTTCTTTTTTTTTCAAAGAATATTTTAAGGTTTTTTTGGCAAAAAAGCAAGCGGAAAAACAATGAGAATAAAAATATGAATATAAAAAACATTGTTTTTTTTTGTTTTCTAAACTTGGGCACTCGTCAATGTATGGCACTAAAAACGTTGGCGCCTCTATTGTTCACACATTTTCTTTCAAGACAATGTCTTCTATTTCTTCGTCGTTTTTCTCCCCTCAGGAGGATAAGCTTTTTAGACTGGACTCATCTTTTTTCTTCTTCTGTTCATGTTCACTTTTGTGTTCCTATCTAAGGAAAAGAAGACTCAAATAAAATAAAAATAGGAAATTTGTTTCATTTGCAGATTTTTTTATGATCACCATTCATGGCAATTAAACTTTGTTATTGTTTTGAGGTGGAAGGCGTTTTTCTCTAACGAAGAAACCAGTGACATTTTTTGAAGGTTTAAAGTTACGTTTCCGTCAAAATAGTGAACCGCTAAAAATTTGGTAAAATGACATGCATGATGATAGATGGCTCTTGTCCGTTTTTGACTGCAAACAAAAACAACTAAAAATTTTTATGTTTTTAACCTTTCAAAAAATGTTTCAAATTTTAAAATTTGTTATAAAATCTACACTTTTGTTTTGTTAGAAACAAAAATAAGTTTCGTGAACCTTTGATCTTGCAATTCATAATAGACATCAGACACATGATAATTAATGACTAGACCATTTTAAAATTCAAAGAAATTTTTCGTTTTTATTTGCAACCTTTTTTCCGAGAAAAACTAAATCATCGCCGCCGCCGCCGTCGACCTCATCGCATCACTTTTGCCGCTGGCACCAGCGATAAATGATTTTAGAGAAATGATTTCATCTCTTCTTCTTTTTTTATCATTCCGATTTTTTGCGTGACTACCTAACACTCTTTTGATGAGATGACATCGACGATTAAAATGGTTGAATTTAAAAATAATAAAAAAAAAGATTCAAAAAGCGCCACCAAAGATTTAGTTCAAAGTCAGTGTTAATTTTGTTGTTTGAAAGTACAGTAATACAATAAATCCAAGAGCAGGAAACTATTAAATGACAAAAAATATGCAATTTAACAAAATATTCTTTTTTAACGATATTTATATTAAAACATTTTAAAGTTTTATGTTCCGAAAAGGACAGAAATGTTGGTCATTGTTTCTAATATTAAATGATCGCTAATATTTTGACAAAAACTTATTTTGTTTGATCATGTTTAAATTATAGTCTTTTAACTTTAAAAATGGATACTATAAATAAATTTTGTGATTTTAAAGTACACTAACCCGAATTGTAGATTGATTTAAAGTTTTGAAAGAACTTTAGATTCCAAAATTTTTTTAAATCATTTTTTCTCTTTAAAATGTCACATATTTGTCTGATTTCGGGAATTTCCGATTAATGATGCCTTAAATTTTTGCGCAGAATCATTAATTTACAGACATCAAATAAAAGATACTTGGATTTGCATGTATCCTAAAATGCCTAGAGGGGTTCTGTACTTTTATTTTCAAAAATCAAAAAAAATACAGTTTTTATTTTTGGTTAAATATTTGCATTTGTGATTTTTTTTTCTTATGCTTAAAAAGATAACACACTGCTTTAAATCACCAAAAATAAGGTTTTATACATGTATGTGTCTTCTAAAGATTATACTTAAAATTGCAAAGATACAAAAACATGAGAAAAGTAGCTGATGAGTGTTGTTGACCTGGCACCACCAAAAATATAATAATATCTTTAATGCTCCGCCTTTTTGTCTAGTCTTTTTTCTTCTTTGCCACTGCATGAACAAAGATATTAGGGCATCTCCACGCTATACAAAATTGAAATTTAAAAATAACGTAAATAAAAAACGTTCATTTCATTTCGATGAATTGGGATGATAACGGGCTCCTCTTTTTTATATATGGTCAATTGGTCACTTGAGCAGTGGTTTATGTCTTTAGTGATCGAATTTCAACTTCTTCTTTTTGTTCAATGCTGTTCAATTTTTGTCAAAGATGCAGTTTTTGCATGCTTGATTTATTGCTTTTTAAAAAGGTCGGTGAGTATTTCCTTGAAAAATAAAAAAAGATCTTTTACATTTATGGAGTTTATATTTTTTTTGTTCTAAAAAATCTCTCTCTTTTTTTATGTTTGTTTGCATGATGATTTTTAGCATAGCATTAAAAGGACGGGAAAATGCAAGCTGCCAATACATTGGACTTTTTCCCATACATATATGTATGTATTTTTGCTTGCTTGCTTACTTTTATGTTGTTTGGTAATCGAAACGTAGGAAAAAATGAAAAAAAGCATATACTATTTTTGTTTAGATTTAGTCATTGTGAAAGTTTTTTTTATTTTTGTGGTATTCAAAAGTATGTATAAAATTGAACAGTTTAGTCTTGTCAGGGCCATTCAACCACTCATCAGAAAATAAAAGGAGAAAAAATATTCAGCGCAACATTTGCATTTCAATAGAAACTGACCATTGGCGTGTGAATTCATAGTGGTCATGTCGACATGCATCTCAATGATTTTTTTCTTTTTTCCATCTTTTCAACCAATTTTAGGAAAAACTAACATTTCTTCAACCCCCCTTTTTTAAGCGATCACACCCTTTTTTTCAGTTCAAAATTGCCATTCTTTCGCAACATTTTCTTTTGGTTTCTTTCTTCCTTTACGAATCCGCGCAATAAATAAAATGATTTTTTTTTCACTCATACATGTTTAGCGAGCTGAGAAACATGTTAGTTTTGTCTTCTTGCGCAAAAAAGAAAGAAAGAAACATTGCTTCAGACTTTTTATCTTTGGTACGGTTATAAAAGAGCAAAACCTCTTTCCTTCCTTTCTTTCTTTTTATGTCAATAGAAATGCCGACGACGCCAAAAGCGATGCTGCGCATTTCTTTTTCCCTTCGTTCTCTCCCTTCTTCTTTCCTTCCTTTCCTTCTTGATCCATAACAACACTCGTATTGCATTTTGAGTCTTATCTATATGATTAATGTCTCAGGTCACATATAATGAGAAAAGATGTGTCTGGTAGAAAATGCTGCTGGCATGCATAATTTAAACTTCATTTTTGAAAAAAAGAAGAGAAGAAGGAGTCATTCTCTTGATTTCATCGTTTCTTTTCCAGACGTAAAAATTTTTTTAGGGCGGTAAGTGGTCAAACCTTGTGATGACCAAACATCAAATGAGCCGTTTTCGATAATTATAAATTTTTAATTTGGCGAGTTTAAATTTTTCTCCAACGACTCTGACATGTGATGATAATAATATGGCTACTATAAACGATTACTATCTTAAGCATGTTTGATACCCATTAATTGAAATTTGTCTTAGATAATTTTTTTTCCATCAAAGCTGTTATTACTTTTTGTTTTGCTCTCGTGCTAATAAACTACCCCAAATAGAAGTAAAAAATTTTGTTGGCGCCGATGCTATACATATATTTTTTTTATCAATTTAATTTTTTGGGCAATATTTTGTGTCAACAAGTGTCGTCTCTATACTTTCAAGCCGCGCCTTCTTCCTTTCTTTTTTTGTTTTATATTCATTTTCTTGCTAATACAGTGACCGATGAGAGAGAAATATATATGTATATACATACATGTGTTATGTTTTTGTTGGTGCTGCTGTTGATGGTTGCTGTATTGATGTGATAATCGTCTATGATAACAGTTCATATTGTGCATCAATGTTTCTTTATGCTTTTTTTCTCTTTTCTCAGTGTGTCTTCTTTCCAAAAAGCAAGTCAATTTTGACTAAAGCTGATTTTTTATTTGATGACGTTATAATGATTCTTAGGCTTCAGTTTTAAATTTCTATGCCAAATTTTGTTGTTTTTTAAACATTTTTTTAAATTTTTCCATGACGATGAATCAATAGCAATCCTTTTATGACATCATCACGTCATAACTTGTTTTCATCAAGACGAAGAAGATCCTTTTCATTGATGTAATTTTAACTCTTTTAATAAAGTGTAGTTTAAAAACTTAAAAAGATGGATAGAAAAAAGGGTATGACTAACATGATTTAAAAAAACTCCCCAAACTAAAATGTTATTTATTACAATATATTATTAATATTATAAAAGACAAAGAACGATTATTTTGATTTTATTGACATTTATTTTATTTCTATTTATATTATTTGTTCCTGATGATTATGTATTTTATTCAACAACAATATATGCTTTTGAAGAAGATTGCTTTGTTCTGGGATTTTTTATGTTGGTATTGTTTGCTAAAAACCAATATGAATTATCCTAGCACAAAATATATCTTTCTTCGTTTTATTGATGGTCTAAGATGGTACTTGCTTTTCTTTAAAGTTCAAAAAAACTCGGTATGATATTTTAATAACATTTTTTATTAAAGAATCAACAAAAAAAGATGTGAGAGAAAAAAAACAGGATAACAATAACAGTGCAAAAAATTGTCAAAGCTTTTGACAATATAGTGCAATTTTAAAAAAAATGATAACCGTGCAACAAGTAACAGAAATAAATAAATAATTAACAATGAAAAAACTGAGCGAAATCTGGGCATAGAAAAAAATCTCAAAAAATATATACTGGCAAAAATTTAAAAAAAAACAAAATATGCGCAGAAATGACACGTTGATAAGCAAATTTTAAAGAAAGAATAACAAAGAAATTTGCGATATAAACTGTTTAATTTAAAAAAAATATGATATCCCGTTCATTGTTGCTGTTGCTGACGTGGTGGAATAATATTATAATGCCCTCGAGGATGAACGGGCCGATATAATGATGGCCGGACATTTGGAAGCCTTGCAACTCTTGGATCATCAGCAACTTGTAGCTGTGGATTGAATGGATTTGGGATATGTAATTGATCTGCATAATTTGATGCAATTGGAGACATCCATCTTAAAGTCATGCTTTTTATACCTTTTTTGTTAAATTAAATTGCTCTTACTTTACTGCTTTTTGACTATTTTCAATACAAACATCGCTTGAAATTGTTTTAAAAACACGAGGTAACCATCGACAAAGAGCTTTTATTGTTTCTTCGTATAATTCTCTCATGGCTGATGGTGTTTCGGTTGTTTCTTCTGAAGGTGAAATGACATTTGTTTTTGGTTCTGGCGTTGGCAATGGCATTTCAGGTGTTACGGGTTTAAATGTTGGTGGTGGTGGTGGCGGCAAACGAGTGGTACCAAATGTTGGTTGGCTTTTAGGTGTACCAAGCCTTTCAATTGATGATGGACGAATTGTACGAGGTCGATCAGTTGATTGAACTCTTTTCCACCATGGAACTTCTGATGTTGCCGAAACGGGCAACCATTTTGGTGGTTTTGCAGATGTTGCAGGCATTGAAGGGTATGTTTTTGTTGTGCCACTATTATCTACAGTAATTCTTGACCAGCTATTTGAATTAGGTTTTTGAGTAATTGGTGAATAAGGACTTGATGGTCGAGTTTGAGTAGATGGGGAAGTATGTCTTTGAGTTGGTGGTTTCGTGTCTGTCAAGGGCACAGATTGTTTTTGGGTTGTTTGTACATTTACAGGTACGGTAGGTCTGAATTGATTAACATGAAAACCTTCAGGAAGTCCCAAATCTTTTTTGGAAAAGAAGCGATTATGAAAACCAAATGGAATTGAAATAGGAACATAAGCGCGGCCAATTTCTGTCATTGTTACAGCGTCAACAATAAGCAAAACACCTGCAAAAAGAATTGTGTAAGAAAGTTTAACAAAAAAAATTTAATGGTTAAACCTTTATTTTCGCTCAAATCTAATGCTCGAATAACCAGAACTCCATCATCCTCACGACGGGCATCTGGACGTGCAACAAAATATGGTTCATGTAAAACAAGAGATGGATCAGATTTAAATTTAAGATTTCGAGAACCAGCTGGATCATCAACATTAATTTTTAAAATTGTGTTATCAGATGCAAATGGATGTTCAACAAGATATGCCCATTGATATGCGCGTCCTTCATAGCCATGATTGATTTGTGGAAAATCTGCAGCAATAGTTTCTTGTGGGACAAGATAACTGTACATTACTCGAGAACCTTTTGTATCAAGGGTAAATCGAAGAACTCGAGCTGTTGATGGATATAATTGAGTTGTAAGGAAATCAGTATAAAAATATTTAACGTATGGATCATGACTATCATAGACAACCATATCAGCAACAAGGGTACCATCAGGATTTTCAAAGGCATTAAGTTGATGGGTAACAAACATGGAAGGAAAAACTTCAAGAGGTTTTTGAGTTGTAAATTCTCCAGTTTTTTTATTGAAAACAAGAAATCTCATTGGAACCATGTCATAGAAATCCATTCCCCATAAACCACCATTTTGAATTGGAGATTTTGGATTCGTCATTGGTGGTTCTTTAAATTTGCATGGATTAATTAATAATGAAGTAATTGGTAAAATAATGTAATTTTCTGTTGAAGTTATTGAATGAATGTATCCAGGCAAAAGAGTTTTATCACCTAAAATTGATTGATTTTCAAACTTTCGTAATTTGAATGTTATTATACAGCTGAGAAAAAAATAACTCAAAGCTTATTCACGTTTTTTGTTTACAAAGCTTTAAATCGTTTCAAAGTATTAGATGTTAATCCGAAACGAAAAAAGAAGAAGTAGCAGACGTTGTTGGTCAGCGGTTACGCAAGCATCAGGTATTATACTTTTGTCGCGGTCTTTACCGAAATCGAATAGCTTTTTTGAGAAGATAAATCTCTTTTTAAGGTTTCAAAAGAATTATCTCTTACCAATATATTCATCATCCTTGCCGCACGCATTTGCATCCCATACTCCATAATCATATAATCCAACAACCTTTCGAACTCCATCAGGACTTACAGTAAAAATTCCCTGTAAAATTATCAATAACAAAAATTCATTAAACCCATGCAAAAAAATCAATTACTTGATAAAAGCGTTGTTCATTAAAATTCATTGCACTGAAAGATCCCCAAATTGTGCCATCATGATCAGAGCGTTCATGAATGGCCATTGAAATTGGAATCATACTTGGACGAGGATTTCCGAAAATTCCATTTTCTTCTTTGAATTGGAAAAGTTTAAATTTATTCAAATTTCGTACATCAAATTCGTATCCAACCCAATATGGAGCTTCAGTTCCGGCGACAACTTTATTTCCGACTCGCCAAAAATCCAAATTTGGATGGAATCGAGCTGAATCTGGATTGGAAGGAACTTGTTCCCATCGGGCCATTGCAGTTAAATTATAATCTGACCAGCCAGCCCATGGAACAGAAGCTTTGGTCATATTTCGATCGTAAAATTCCCAAATTTTATATGGTCGAGAGGGATAATATTGAGCAGAGAAAACTACTTGTCCATTTGAAATATGGAAAGCTCCAATCGCACCAATGGCATCAATCATATGATTGAGTCGAGAACCAGGTTTTCCTTTAAGATCACCATAAGCTGCACTTAATTGACATAAGAAATAACCATCTAAATATTCGTCAATATAAAAAAAACAGTATTTTTAAGCACGAAAATTACCAAGAAATTTAGGAATATTTTTTGATGGACAATATAGTTCTCTATATTTATCTCCATCCCATGCTTCTGGAAAACCGAGATGAACTTTATTTACAGATTGTGAAACAACGATTCCAAGAATTGAAAGGAGAGCGCTTGAAAGCAGCGCCAACCTTAGCGGGATCATTCTTAATAAAAAGGAGCTAAAAACAAAAATTTATTTATAAGATAAAGCAGTAAAATTTGATTTCTTTATTTAAACTCCCAGATATGAGTAAAAAAATGGTTTCAAGTGTCAATCGCGGTTATAAAAAAAGGTAACAAAATTTCGCTCTCACGTCTGCGCAGTCAAATATAATGGTAAAACACCGTTTTTGGGAGGGGGTAAGAATAATAATTGAAATTACAAAAGGTGACAAAGAAAAATGACCACCGCAAGAAAAATGAAAGAGAAAAAGTTTATAAACTCAAAAAGATTGAGTTGCGTTTTTATTCTCCTTTCAGGTAGGGTTTTTGTTGTTGTCAAAAACTTGAGTAAATAAAATTCAGTTTGGAACGAAAACACATCAAAAAAAAGAGTTTCACCCAAAAATAAATGCCAGAGCAAAAAGAATTCAAAAAAGATTGTTCACACATATTTATTTAAAACGTAACGTCTTTAACAAAAAAAGCGAATGAACTTCATGTTTTTGAAGAAAAATGGGTAAAATATGGTTGCGTATTGTCCCCTTTTTACATACTTTATTCTACGGTCAGTGGTCAACGAAAGGGGGAGTAACAAAAAATACGTGGAGGTCCGCCCCAAGTGATTAGATTGTGTTGCTTAAGGATTAAAAACGGAACGAGTTCGATACGCGCAAATTCAGCTGCAAGTTTAAGAAAATTAAAGCAAAGCAAAAAAAGTATTATTCTCCCCCCCCCCCCCCCCCCCGGAGTTAGGTATACGTAAACCAAGAAAGAAAAGGTTAGAAAGCAAAAGATTCCTTCTTTAAATGGCAGCAGCTAGACGATTATATTATTTTTGCGGTAGTGTGTTGCAATAAAACAATAACACCAACCTTTTTTCGGTATTGAAAAGGTGCAGAAACATTAAACCTCAAAAAAAGGAATGAAAGAAAGGAATCGTAAGAATTAAGTATTGGCTTTTTCCTTTTCTTATTCTTGCTTTAAAGAAATTTGCATTGACATACGAAACAAAATATACATATCTTTCAAACAATGGTCAAAAAAGGTGTAAAATTCATTTTTAACAGGAACTTCTCCGGTTCTGCTGCTTGCGCACTTGTGTTCGAAAGGCGTCAAGTGAGGAAACGTAACTTTGCACTTTTATTTCATAAATTTGCATAACTTTTTTTTGTTAGATTGCTAATGAAGTTTTTAAATACAAACAAAAAAAAACAATTACTCGTAAATTGAAAAAAAGGTGAAACAAAAATAAGCTGTCACGATCACTTTTTTTGGTCTAATGAAATTAAGGGGGGGAATAAATTATACAACGCTTTCATTAAATCCGATAAGCTTGTGACGATTGTGTATATTCAATTTGATAGTTTTTTTCTCTTCTTTTTTCTTCAAAAAAAGGTAACCATTATCCGATTAATTCAAATTTGAGACTGCTACAAAAAATGACTCTGACTTCTTCTTCTTCATTTTTTTGGGATCACAAAATCGCGCAAAATCTTGGGACTAATCTAAAAAAAGTGTGCAGACTTTTTTGAATGAATAAAGAAAATGAAAAAAAAACAAACTCACACATTTCAGAGATAATGCTTTTATTTTCTTTCAGCGGTTCACACCTGTGAATGTAGCGGATAGTTTTTGACATGAACGTTAATGTGAACAACAAAAACATCTTCTTCTTCTTCTTGAACAATGAAATTTTCTTGGATCAAAATAAATGAAAAAAATTTTTAACAAAGAATTGCATGTGAAACGAAGAAAACAATACACTTTCGAAGATCGATTACTATCAAAAAAGGATTCACAGCATATCGTCAAAGCAAAGAAAAACAATACTTTCTTTTTCTATGTATAAGTTTCCATTACAATTCGAGATTTCATAAGGGCATTACAGATTATCAAATATTTATTATTTTTTATTATTAACTGCACATGCACATTAGAAATCTCAAATTGTAAACGGTTCTTTGAGATTTTTAAACAAATTTTTAAATAAACATTGAATATTTTGTCTCGCAAATAACCGTCCCAAGAGTTTGAAAGGCCAGTATGAATCCATTTATACAACATTCTAGCGCATCAAACTCCGGTGATGGTAAAATACGAGCTGAGCTTTTAAAATATATATCAGCAAGGGAGAAAAAAGTTTTGTTCTTTTATTACACAATATACAACAAAGAATCAATGCATGTTTGATATGATTGGGTTTTTAAAGCAATGTAAAACTGTCTGCTTTTTTACACATAAAATAATAATAATTTTTCTTCCGTTTTTTTCCTTCTTCTTCTTCCTTTCTCACCTTTCTTTTTCATTTTTTTTCATCTCCCCATTATTATATCTTGAAGAAGCAAGGCCAATAATACATATAATGGCTGAAAGTGTGAACCCCCCATTTTGGTAAGAATAAAAAATACAGAAAGGCAAGAAAAGAGAAAAAAAAAGAAATCAGAAAAATACAAAATTGTCAAAACAATAGTGTATACTGCTGCAAAGAAATGATTCCATTCATCGACATTTTCATCAAATTTATAGAAGCAAAAAATGAATCAGCCGACGGGGGCTGGTGCGGCAAAGCAAAAATGCCGTATCAATGACTGAGCATTTTGTGCATCGCCGTGCCTGCCCCAGAGGGAAGACAACCAAGGAAATACAAAATTGCTGCTGCCGACAATGAAGAGAATATGCGTTAACACAAAATTAATCATCGATGAAAAAAAATCAAAAACCTTCAATTCTTTCTTCTTTTTTCCACAAAATAGCTTTACCGTTTGGCAATAGTGTTTTCTTCTTCTCCTTTTTTACGATAAAAAAATAAAACACTGATGTCAACACAGTCACTGCTTTTTTCGTATACAGTCTAATACAATTTTTGTTTAAAAAAAAGTAATGCCGTAACCAAATATATCGATGTACATGTATGCAAAGAAAAGGCAAAAACATTTTTACTTTTACAAAATATTTTGATCGAGTCTCTCTTTTCTTTCTTTTTCATCGTCAAAAAGGCGTGCCGCTTTCTTTTCGGCAGGTGGAACCAAAAACGAATCCGGGAATGCTAGTTTAATAGCGCAATTTCGTAATTTCACTATTTCGTTGCTTAAAATTAAAATTTCGTTGAAAATATATTTTGCCGTTTTTAAGACTGCAAATTACACAAATTTTTTGATTTATTTTATCCAATATAAGCCAACCAAACTTAACGATATTCGACATATTGATACAAATCAGTAGTAAAAAAATAACCCGTTAAAATACTATTAAAACCCTTATAAAAAACCCCTAAAAATTTTCTATTCTTTTACAAAAGCATTATAAATTTGTTCTTCCATGAAAAAGGTAAGATCAAGGAAAACATCATCGAACGCAGGATTTACAGCAGCCAATTCTTTTTGACGTGGAGCTAAGAAATTTTTGATTTCTTCAAACATTTCCGTTGATGTTCCATTTTTTCGCATTTCAGAAAGAAGATTCTAAAAAAAATAAATTAGTTAAAACAAAAGATTTTAAAACTTACAATTAAATATGCAAGTGCACTAATTGGTTTAGCACGAGAAGAGTTACAATCAGAAGCACAAGAAGCAAGAAAACGAATTTCAGGATTTTCATGATTTCCAAATAATACCAAATTACAAATTCGAGTAATAATGTAATCCTTTTCATTCGTCTTTTCAGAAAGTGTTCCAGTAACTTTGAAGAAGGCTGAATTTTGAACTAATTCAGGTTCATGTGTTCTGAGAGCTTCACGCATCATATTCAAGGCTTCTTCTTTGCTATTAAACTTTAAACGTTTTAAAGGCAGCTGGGTCTCAGTTTGAGCATTTGATTTGTAAATTTTTCGAAATTTATGACTTACATCATCTTGTTTTCCAAAAAAATTAAAGCAAATTTGATAACCAGCACTGCGTGAAGTAAGCGGTTTTGATTTAAAAAGTTCGCAGCAAGCTTTCTTAATTTCAATCAAAGCACTAAAATTTAATACTTTTTATCAATTTTAAAAATATTAGCAACATACCCTTTCATTTTATAATCATAATAATCTTCATGAACAAGAGCGAAATGACCAAAGAAAACATGCGCAATTTCATTTTTATGATCTTCTTTGATGCAACTGAGGAAGACTTCAAACAAAGGATGATGTGTTGGATGACTTCGAAGAAAATCATAAAGTGGCAAGAGAACAGGTTCTTGAGGAAAAAGTCGTTTAAACATGCTAGCTAAAAAAGAAGAATTTTGTTGCATAAAAAAAGAAAAAAGATTCACCAGCAAGACGAGAAATGCAAGATCTTACACCATTATCAGCGAATTTTTTACAAAGTTCACGAGAAATTTTACATTGGTATGGAGAGAGATCTAAAAAAAATAAAAGATTTTTTTCGGCGCAAAAAAATAATAAACAAATTACCGTATGATGAAGTTCGCATCAAAAAGTTAAGAAGCTTACAGCAACGAATAGTACATTTAGTGCTGCGGAAAAATGTTTTTGAAACTTCTTCAATATAAATTTTTTCAGTTTTAAAAGCTTCAACCAAAAATATCATAACATTATCCAAGAGAGGAAGGTGTGCAAGTTGTTGCAAGAAAAAATGTAAAACATTGAATAAGCTGTATGCTCGAACATTCAAATCTCGATCAACAAGGAAAAGTTTAAGCTAAAAAAGGAAGAAAATTTAAAAAAGCGTCAACAGAAAAAAACATACTTCAAGAAAAAAGTTTGAGAATACTTTATGCAAGGAATCATTGTAATGACCAAACCCAATTGCACGGACAGAAGCATGTCGAAGAATTTCAACACCAAAATCAATGACTTTTTTATCTTCAACGCGCAACATGATTGTATAAATGGCTTTGACGACAGCTCGAAAAGCATCTGGAGAAGAGAAATTTCGATCAATTAATCGATACATCAAAATCTACAAATATTCTCGTTTACTCTTAGTTATAAAAGAAATAAAAAGGATTGAAAACAACGTGGAGTAATTCAGATTATTTTTAACACCATGTTCCACAGCAGCAAAAAACTTACAAATAATTTGTTGTAAAATACATCCTTTATCAACATTAGAGCGACTTGTTCAGCTTGCAAATATGTTAAAGTATTATCATTTGCATATGCTTGTTTAATGTATTTTTCACGAATACTAGGAACTTTTGCTGTATTTCCAAATGAAGAACTTCCAACATCAATCAAGATACTATTGATAGCGCTAATTAAAGAAGTAATTTCAGCTTCTGGATCATGATTGAATTTATAAGGATTATTTGGCCGAAGAGTACGAAGTTCTGTATAAAGTCGGTAATAATCCAATTCAGATTCAGCAAAACTAATAAGCTCTTCCCAACGATTCATGGATAATCCACCACACTTTTCTTCAACAAATTTCAAAATCTTGATTCTCTTTTCAATACCAGCATTTTCCCAGAAAAATTCAACATAATCCCGAGCATCATGATCTTGTAAGTAAAGGATAAGCAAAGTATCAAAAGCAATTTCTCGACGAGGATTATATACATTTAGAGAAGGCTTCATCCAATTTTCAGTGATGCTGTTGATGAATTTAAGAACTTTTGTACGACGGAAACGTTCTTTGCAATGACGTCCAAGATTGCTGAATCCAATAGTTAATCTTGAATAAATCAAATACAGTTCTGCAATATTGTATTGATAAGCCTTCTAAAAAAAAGATTAAAAAATCTTTCGAAAAAGTAATAGTCACAAACTTCATCAAAATTCTTTGCATAATATTCAGCAGCAGCATTGGAAAGATCTTCTTTTCTGGAGCAAACAAAAAGAACAATGTTTTGCTTCATTACGTCAGCAAATTCATTAGAATAAAGACCAAGTGTACACATCAAATATCCATACTTTTCAAGAGGCAACCATGAATTTGGAGTATTGTAATCAATTGACTTTTTAGAAGGTGATTCATTATTCTTGAAATTAACCTTAACAGATTTGCAAAGTTGACCAAGAAGCAAAGGAAAAGCTCGAGCAAAATCAGGTAACCAATAATGAGTTGCACGTTGTCGAATGAGTCTAAATTTTTTAATGTTAAATGGGACGAAAAGATAATGTCAAAATTAAAACTTACTGAATTGGGCAACCAAAAATGTTCTTGCAAAAAGTAAAAAACCACTTTTTCATCGTATTATTACAATTTTCTGCTTGTTGAGCCAATGATAAGAAAAGCTCCTTCGAAACAGAAGCAGTTTCTTGATGCTTTAAGCCATTTCGTAAAACTTTGGCAAATGTACCGTAATATCGTTGCAAGCTTTGATTGGAGTATTTGTATCCAGCAATAGCAGCAAGATGAATGTATGATGTTTTGACATTACGAGGAAAATGATTAAACATAGCTTTAAGAAACTAAAATCAAAGTTTTGTTAAAACAGTTATGATACTCTGAAGAAACAAACCTGATCAGTATTGCAAACAGATACGCCAATATCAAAAATTTGTTCATAAATACCTTTTAAACGTTTCCAAGAGGAATACTTTGAAAGAGTAAGATGAACAACAAGTTGATGAAAGAAAGGATATTCCAAAGGACGAATAGAAGTTTTATTGGCAAGGCTATTTACAACACATTCCTTGAGTCTTTTAAGAAGATAAGCACTTTGATAATCAACGAAATTTTGCAAAAGAGGAGCATGTTTATGAAGGGCATCAACAAAATCAGCATCAGAAGCATGATTAAGATACACAAAAAGCAATACTGATGAATCAATTTCGCGCTCTTTAACTTCAAAATTATGAGTCTTAAAGACTTTAACACACATGCTCATTTGAGAATTCTAAAATAAGAAAGTATACATCAAACCGAATGTACAGAACTATTAATACCGAAAGAGTAGAATCCTTTGCAAAAACACGAGTTTCACCACAACATCTGCATTCGTCACCTTTACAAATCATCATTTTGTTTAAAGCAGCTGTCATAAGTTCATGTTTGCTCTATAAGATATTTTATTTATCATTCTAAGCAACCATAGAACTCACTGTAATATCAGCAGCAACCCGTTTTTCAACACAACAAATACAGGAATCACTCCCCGGATAATCCATCATGTGAACACGACTGTTGTCCATCATTGGACAGCCCGTAACCGTGTTCTCTCGACCGAAGGTTCTGAAAGAGAAGGTAAATGTAAAAATGCAAAAGAGATACTTCAGCTATTAACGAACGGATTATTAACGAGAAAATTTAAGATACAGAAGATTAAAAAAGGGACCGCGTATATAAGGCAGTAATAAATATTGATGAAAAGGTAATAAAAAAATATGTTAAGTTACATAGAAAGAACATGCAAGATTAACAAAACCATACTATCATCAAAAAATCGCGAAACAAACAAATATGAACAAGAATACCAAGTAAAAACGAAAGGAAGGAAGAAAGGGATAATATAATAAATATAAAAGTCTTGTTGAAAAGGATCAGAAATGTACAAAGTTTTGTATGCAGCAACAACAATTTGTAATCAAATAAACACACGACGTATGCAACGATCATCTTCAAAAGTAATGAATGAGGAGATTTACTTCAACAAGAAAATGAACATTCCAACATTCATTCATGCCGCACATTGCCACCAACTAATTTGTATGGGAAAGAAAGTGCATTGAAAAATTTGCACAATTCTTTTATCAAAATTTGTATAAAAATCTGAATAAAATCAGCAAAAAATTAAAGTTCTTGTAAAAAGCAGTGTGTTCCCAGTTTATCTATCTGCTAGGTAAACCGGGAACACTCTCTCTCTCTAAATTTCGATATAAACGATTCAATTTTTTTACTCAGTTAAAATTTTAATTTTTTTTTGATTTTTTAATTTTGAAATACATTTATTAGGCATCTAAAAGTTAACTTTTAGATGCTAATGCATTGTAATGGATTAAATTCTTTGTTTTAAAATTCTTAGATATCTAAATAATTAATGTTTAAAGGTTGACAATGTCTACGCACTAAAAATTTTGACTATCCACAATCATGAAACCGCTGGTTACTTATCACAACCTAACAATTGTTTATTAATATCAAGAATTCATTTAATTAGATGCACCAGTAATAATTCAGTCACATAATTGAATATTATCCAATTACTAATAGTCCCCATTGCTCAATTATATTTCTCCATTTTTGAGCTAAAAAGAAGAAGGATTAATTAATTTTAATCTAAAAGTAAAAATGAAATATGTCATAAAAACGTTAATTTTTTATCGTATTATTTCTAATGTCTTTAGTTAGGCTAGTTTGCATGTGTCTTTTCATATTCATGCTCTTTAAGAGCAGCAAAATACAGTAACCATATTTCAAAGTCCGATATTTGGGCTAAAACTGTTACTACTTTTTTCATCTTCCCTTTTTAACGCTGTTTATTCCGAAAAAGATTCACATTATCCAAGTCTAATTTTTTTAATGCTTTGCCCCTTTTTTCAACGATTCTGGTATTGCCATTATCAGTGTTTCCTCGTTGTAGGTGGCGGCGGCGTCGGCGGCTATAAACTGAAAATTTCAAAGGTATTTGCCGAAAAATCAAAGAGTGCCGCTGGCGGCGGCGGCGTCGGCGGCGATAACTAAGTTTTTGCCGGCGGCGGCGATGTTTCGACAATGTTGGAACACTGGCCATTACTATCTCTCTTTTCATTTTCGTGTCTTTAGTTTTTTTAACGATTTCACATTATTAGTTACTTTTATAAAAAAGAAGTCCTTTAAGCTTACAATTTTTACTTTTATAAAAAAGAAGTCCTTTAAGCTTACAATTGTTTCATTTTCTTTGAACCTTTTCTTTTCAGTTAGATTTTCACAAAGAAGGAAGGGTCCTTCAAAGATTAAAGGAAAAAGTAAAACTTTTTGTTTTTTTGTTGTCCGATGAACGTTTAAAAAAATGTGTTTTGTTGGTTAAAATTAGTTTTTAAAATATTTTTTGCCATTTTAAATAGAAAATGAGAAACGAACAGGGTTTTTTTTTCATAATAATAATAAACAGCGAGAAGACGGACGGCCGAAAAACTGACGGGGCTATGAAAAAATGGAAAAAAATTTGGAGTTCATGAATTCAAAATATTAATCAGAACATTTGAACTTGCTTCAGATGAGAATTAAATGGCGTAAATCAATTACTATTTTAATCAAAAAACTGAAATATGCTTTATCATTAAAGTGTTTTACTTTTAACGTACAATGTGTTTGAAAGCATTTATTCGTGTTCATGTCCATTAAGGGTTGAACTATAATTGAGTCACTAAAAAAAGAAGGGAAAAGAACGGCCGGGTAGTCGAGTGGTCCAGCGCGTTGACTCATCAGTATATTACTCCCTGGTTCGAGTCACACCCGTGGTCACATTTAAAAATGATTACACGCGTCCGTTCCCGGTCCCTCCGGGTTACCAAGGGATATATTATGTCAAACCGAAGACATTAAAAACGGCTGCTGGGTGGATCCCAGGCTAATCATATATATCCATCTGTATTACGGTATTACCACAAGGAAAGTGAGTGGCATCGCATAGACGTGATAAAAAAAATAAAAAAAAGAAGATCAATTTATTTTTGTTTTAAAACAATGTTTGTTAAAAAAAGGTCAATAAATAACTGACCCTCCTGGGGAGCAAGGGAAAAAATATATAATGAAAATGCAACAAAGCGGCACGCGAGTATTATTTTCTACGAAAAAAATCAGTCATAAATTTTGAGGAGATTTATGTTCAAACAAAAAAAAGAAAAAAATGTAAAAATCAAGAAAAAATTTCATAAATGTTTTAACAAAACAAGTTAAACTTTAACTGGAAATAATAATAGTTATTATTTCTTCAACATTAAATGTGCAAAAAATTTTATTTGACAAATTACAGAAAAAAATTGCAGTGTTCCTTTTTTTCTCCTAAAAAATTCTTCAAAAGAACAACAACTCAAAAGTCATGTTTTTTTTTTGGGAAGACAGGCGGAGTCACCTTTTGTGGGTTTGCATTTTGTGATTCAATTTGAACGGCTATGGCTTTTTTCTTTGATTTTATTCATAAAGTGAAAAAACAAGAAAGACAATAAATAAATAGAAAGACTATAATTTCAACAATGGCTAGAAAACAACACAAAAATGCAAAATAAAAAATTAAAATTTTCAAGTTATTAAAAACATTATTTATTGACCACCATTGAACCATATTTATTCATCATCAGAAGAATAATGCAAATTTTCATTGCTGGCTTCATAAATGGTAAAAAGGCCAGGTTCTTTTGCAATGTACTTTCTTTCATAAACACGTCTTCGACGAGATGATTTTGGTTGAGGTTGGGGTTTGGGTTGTGGTTGATAAGTTGGAGGTTCAAAGAAAACATCAGCATCAATCATTTGAACTTCAGGATCTTGATGTTCAGCTGGCGGTGGTGGAACAGATGGAACATCAGATTCATCAAAGGTTGGAAGGGGTGAAGTTGAAAAACCACTGACAGGTTTTACAGGTTCTAAAGCCATATTTTTTACATGACTAATCTCGTAAAATCACAAAACGCTTACCACTTTCAAACATGCTTTGAAAGTTTTCCCGAGGACCACATTCAATAGAATTATCCATATGGAGCTTGGCATATTCAGTTTGACCAGGTCTCCAGATGCTCCAAACAGATTCATCTCCCGCCATGAATCTTTGGAAGAATGGATGATTTTCATACTCATCTGGGGAATTGAACCGCCATTCTTAAAAACTTAAATGATTTTACTTATCTTTATTATCAAATCATACCTCCAGAGGATGACGATTGAGATGAATTTGTTGAAGGAGATTCAGATGGTTCTGAATTTTCTGAAGTTGTTGATGATCCGCTTGTTGATTGATTTTCATCCTTATCCTCCTTATCCTTCTGTTCATTGGTTAATTTTGAATCCATTTTAAATAAACTCTTAACAAAATATAACCAAAAAACCCAATTGGTGATGATAAAGCTTTCGACCAAAAAATGAATATTTTTCCACTTTTTTGTTCCACAAGATTTTTGAACAGTATTTCTACACCTTTCTTCCGTTTTTTTGGTTTTTTTCTTTTTTTGTCTCTCTTTCTCTTTTTGATTAGCTGTAACATGAAAAAAAGCTTGTGCGCGTTCGTTTTTTGAACCGATGAATCGAGGAATGTGTAAAATATGAGTAAAACTGCCAAAAATAAAAAAAATACATATTTGTCTGTCTGATCTTTTTGAAGAAAAAATAAATAATAAAACTAGCAATTTATGAGTTTTATGCTTGTTTCGAGTTTGCCTTTTTTTCTTGATTACTTGCTATTATAGCACGCTACTGTATTTTTTTTCACAATCTAAATTTAACCCAACTTAGTTATAATTTGTTCCAGCATTTCCAAAGATTGAACAAAATAGTCATAATAGCTTAAAATAAGAAAAAGTCGGAAATGTCATTTATCCTTTTTGAATGGCATCAGATTGTTTCAACATTGCAAAAATATATATTTATTAGGTATGTCTCATCTTTTGAAAAAACGAAGATTTTGAACTTATTGACCTTTTCTTGCGATTAAATTTTATAATCAAACGAAAAGCATTCTTTTGTTTTCTATTTTTATCATCGCCAAATATTCCATCAAGTTGCTAAAGTTTTTAATAATTTGCTTCTTTTTCATTGACGTCAATTTTTTCATCATATTTTACAGGTCAAAAACTAAACTAAGAAATGCCAACTAAAAATATCAATTTTTTTTCTTAGTTGTTTTTGCAATATTTTTTGTTTTTCATTTTAAACTGACTCATTTTTTCTTGTCTCGTTTCAAACTGCTTGTTACAGTCGGATTGCTTCCCCCTTGTGAGCTGTTTTTGAGCATTTTTTTTCTTTAATGGTGTTTTGAAAATGGCTTAAGTAATAGAGAAAAAAAGAAGAAGGGGCAGGCTAAAAGCGAGCATCAAAAAGAATAGATGAATCATTTACAAATGAACCAAGGCAAGCCAAAAAATCATAAAAAATAGGAGACTCTTACAAAATCTCTTTGAAATCTGATCTCTGTTCATTACCAAAAGAGAGTGGGTTATTGGTCTGATAGTGTTTTTGATTCTTTCGATATTTTTTTAGCAAAATTTTAAGCTTGTAAAACTATATTAATATCTTTGACTTCTTTTTTTCTTACTGCCTTTACAATCGTAATAAACAAAAAAGAATATGCAAATGAATCATTTAATCTAAAATTTTTCTTTCCTTTGTCTTTTTTTGGTCCTTTTCTTTTCAGTCAGAAAAAAGAGCAACGGAAGAGAAAGAAGTAAACTTTTTTTTTGTGTAACATCATTAAAAAACTCTAATTATTTTTTTGGTCAGATTTTTTTAGAGAACGTTGGAGAAATAATACTTTTGGTCATGTTTTTATTGATAATAAAGAATGGACAAGGTTTTTTTTGTATTGGTATATATCGCATAAACAACGAAATAATAGCCAAATTATTCTTTAATCTGAACCCTTTTAAACGTGTTTAATTCCTAAAGAGATTGATATTATTCAAGTCCAATTTCATTAATGTTTTGACCTTTTTTTCATCAAGCCTGGTATTGCCATTTCCATTTCTCTTTTTCTTTTCGTGCATGTCAATTTTTCTTCTTTTTTCGTTTCTACCGTATCACCAGACAGACAATGTTGAATGTTTTTATATTTTTCTTTTTGAGCATTGAAAGAGTTTTTTTCATTTAACATTTTTTGAAACAACATTGGTCATTGGTAGACGACTACTATTTTTTCGAAATATGTTTTATTAAAATTATTTTGATCATTGCCGCTTTTAGTGATTTTTGTAGAAATTTCTTTTGAAACATCTGTGTTGAAAGCAGTCTCTTTTTGAACTTTTTTTATAATCGAAAGTTTGCATTAAAGCATTTACAAAATTTTTTCTTTATCTGCAATGCTCAAATATTGAAAATGTCTTTTATATGTTCACATTTCTGTGACATATAACTTTAAAAAAAACCCTGCTTAATTTTATGCGATTATAGTAATACTGCTAAAATTTATAACTTCTTATGTTATATTATATTTATTAGCGAAATCTGTCATAATTTTTTTTTCAAATTTTTTATATCTTTGAAATTTTTGACAATTGAATTTCAACCACTGATAAGGAAATCGCGCGTAGTGATAATCGAGTTATACGATGAAATCGCTTATGAACGTGCTATAAATTTGCGTGTCAGTGTTTAAGTTACGGTACTTTTTCGGCACTTTGAAACCATTTTTTTGAATTTGCCATTGCAACAACGTCGACCGACTGCGACGAAGAAGAAAAAGGTTTTTTGAATCAGAGGGAAAAAGAGAAAATGTAACGAAAACAAAATGAAAAAAGTTTTGTTTTTTTGAGCTTAAGCAGTGTAATAAATGGGTTTTTTTCGTTTTTGGAGAACTTTGTAAAAACATATTTTGCGCAAAATTGTTTTTCCTTTTTTAATTTAAAAATTTTCTGGATCATCGCCGTTTTTTTTAATAAAAGAAAAAAAACGGAAAAGAGTTTTCTCATTGGAGCATTTTTTTATTGCACAGTTGGGCAGATGGACGCGAAAAAATTTTGAAATATCGACGACCCTAAAATGCTCACCGGTGCCTTTTTTAAATTTTTTTAATCCAATTTAGAATTTTTTTCCGTAAACGCCTTCCTCTTCTTAACCGTTCCTCGATCTTTTAGATGACAATCAAACATGCCCGTTTCACTTAATGAAGTGTAATCTATGATTGTTTAACAGTTTTGTTTTTTTATAGCAGACAAGTTTTTAAACCCAAATAATTTAGTAATCCTTTTTTTTTTATCAAAAAGGCCCTTTACGTTTTACAAATCTTTTTTAAAAAATAAAAAATAATTCATTTTTCAAAAAATTTGTCAACCTTTTGTAAATTTCGTAGTAGAGTGTTTTTTTGTTTTTTGTACATTTTGTTTAACTCAATCACATTTAAAAAAGGGTTTAAAATCTTTCCGGACATTTTTCGGTTGATTACTGTACTTTTTTAAATTTTTAAACTATTTTTTGTCACTTTTTTTTTATCGTTTAAACTCTTTTCGAGTTTATAATCATAGCAGGCGGCTCATTTGTTACATTAAAAACCCTTCAAAAATGTATTACATTCAGTTTTTTTTATTCTTTCAATACTTTTTTTCTTTTTTTCTTTAAAAAAACCTTTAACAGCGCGGATAAAAACATTGACAGAAAAAAACTTTAATCAAAAAAGCATCGCCATTGGATGAATACTACTGTCGGCGGCAATGTTTTCTTTTTTACAAAAAAGCGATAAACAAGACACTGCTGCCGTTAATATTTTTTTTTTAAAACATGGCTGTTCACTTTTCTGTGACGGTTTTCATTTTCTCTTTTATTTCGTTTTTGATTCCACTTTTTAACTCCTTCAAAACGTGGAATCAAAATTATGCCACTTACTTATAGTCTGAGGGTAATATAGTAATTAAGGTGGATATATTTTACCTGGGGTCACTCAGCAGCTAATTTTGATGTCTTCAGTTTGATATAATATGATTCCTGGTTAATCTGGATGCACCGGAGACAGACGCGGATACTCATTTTTGAATGTCGCCACTGCTTCTTAGTGACCGTGTACACTATTAAAATCTGGCTAAAATAAATCTTTTGCCTTTTTTGTTGTGTTAGTCATTTTCTATTTTTATTATTTTTTGATTTTATTCGACGCCTTTCTCGATTATTTCTGTTTTTTCTTCAAAAAATATTCGGTTGGATCAATTTGACGGCCGGGTAGTCGAGTGGTCCAACGCGCTGGCTCAACAGGAGGTAGGTCTCCGATTCGAGTCCCAGGCTTGGTCACTTTAGGAATGAGTATCCGCGTATATATCTGTCCCCGGTCCATCCGGGATAACAATGGCTTGTGCTCCTGCGGGTTGCAAGAGCCCATACCGTCGGGTTATCAAGGTCCTGGTTCCCTCCAGGTGTAAAAGGGATCAGCTTCATTCATGTTCTGTAGGTTGAACCTGGATTCGTCCATGGTGCCAACAGCAACGACTCGGGGATGTATAAAAAAAGAAAAAAAAGGTACCAAAAAATGAACAAAAATGCTACTTCATTCTCCATTTAAAAAAACGTGAACGTCTTTGTTTTTTCAATCAGTCGAAAGCGTGAAATTTAATTTGTTTTTTCCAACTTTGTTTTTTATTTGAATACTAAATTAAATACGGTAATCTTTTGTACATTGCAGAGCTATTTGATTGTGAGAGTGGCACATTTTCAAGTACAGCGAATAATAGAATGGTTGAAGTTTGATGAAAATATGATCCAAGTTTTTGCCACCTTCCTGATCCTTCTTTTTCTTCAAATTTTCGTCAAAATGTTCATTGTTTTGGATTTCCAACTTCAAACCATCTTTAAATTGACGTCAAGGAAGTATAAGTGTATGTTTCTATTCAACAACATTTTTTTATCACAGTTATACTCACCTTGTTCAAGATATAACTGTGAATCAATTCCGTGTTGCAAAAATTTATAAACGCATTTTTTAGGAAAATTCGTGGTTAACAACCTGCTTCAAATCAACAACAACGATTTGGAGCAGGAATTCAAAATTCAAGTGTTTTTTAAAATGTATGTATAAAATGTGTATATAAATGTATATAAAAATAAAGGATAAAACAACAAAAAAATTCCATTTACAACCGCTACAATTTTTTTGTTTTTGCTACATTTTTTTGTTCTTCTTCTTTTATTGACGATAATGAACAAAATATTTCGGTTAACATTTAATCGAATTTTGATCGCAGTTTTCATCATAATTTGCAACATTTTTATTCAGATATATGTAGATTATTGTTAGTCAAAAAATCAGGACAATCCAATAGGAGCACGTCCAGCTTATCACTTCTCTGCTGCACACACACTCACTCTCTCTCTCTAAATTTTGTTATAAACGATTCATTAGTTTTCTTTTTCTTTGTTTTAATTTACAGTTTTACTAACATCCAAGGAGCTTAATTTATTTTGTCCGGGTTAAAATTAATGATGATTTTAAAATCAGAAAAAATGTCCTCATTCAGTCTAAACAAAATGCTTTTTAGAATTGAATTTTTTTAAATGTGACTGATTTTATCATTTGCAATTTTCACCAATTAAGTTTTAAAGTTAATTCGTTTGAAAAAGTTTGATCACTCATTCTTAAATAGCCCAATGGAATAAATATAAATTCAGAGGTTTAAAAAGTTCAAATCTAGCTCCACCAAAAAAACTCAAAACTCTTTGCAGTTTTAAAAAGTTTTATATTTTAGATGCTTGTTAGTGTGTCAGTAATGCAGAAGAATAAAATTAATTCAAACTTTCCCTATTTCGAAAAGCTTAAAAAATTAAGAATTACAGCTCCATTAATGTTTTTTTGAATCATTCCAGCATTGAAAAAAAAACGTTTTGCGAATAAATTTTTTAAATAAAAAACAGAAACGTGGATGTTGTTTCTTTTATGTTTTTATTTCATTTGTATATCATTTTATCTTGCAAACAAAATCTATTAATTCAAAACAAATTAATAGATCTTTAAAAGAAAAAAAAAGTTCTGTGATATTGCATCATTCTTATATTTCGAGGTTATTGATAGGCGCAGTCAAGTTTTATTTGGAAAAAAGCTAGCGGTTGCCATTTTTTGCCGTCTACATCCTTTTTTTCGAAACCAGTGCTCAAAAATCAAACAAATTTCATAATTTTTGAAACTGTTTGCGTGTTTATTTGTCTTTTTATTTTCTAATAATTATGTTTGGGAATTAATAAGTTCCACTTTGCTATAATAAAATGATTTCTAACTTCAGAAAAGCTTCAATTGTTTCTATTTTCTCTCTATTTTTGCAACAGTTTCGCTAATGTAAATTTATCTATTAAAATAATTTTGTGTCATGGGTTTCTTTGAGTTAAAATGTTATAGATGGCAACAAATGGTAATTCGTTGTCTTCAAAATACAAATATCATCACTTTAATGAAAATGCGTCCAATGCTGATCATGGTACACGATACACAAATATGAATTTAAATCAAAATTCCAAATGCTTAGATGTTTCTTTCGTTTCTTCACAAAGCAAATCAAGCGATGCTAAAAGACAAAAAAATGGTTTAAAAAATACTGCAGTCCTTAAAAAATTCATATTAGTGTGTACAAAAATAGATTTTTCGAAAACACTGTTCCAAGAAATTTTGCTCTTGCAGTGCCCCTCAGAAAAAAAAACAGGACTGTAGAGTTATTTATAACATTAGATTTAGTTTATCAAGAAAGTAAAAATTTGCAATATCAAAGTAAATTAAGTGTTGGTTTACCGGAAAAATCATTTAAGTTTTTAAATGTTAGTCATGAGAATGAAAAAGAATCATCAAAGAGATGGAAGAATAACATCAATGATAAAAATGATACCCGCAGCAGCACCCTTTCACTTCATATTGCCGCTTATGAAAATGCAAACGAAACTACCAGTGTACATGAAGATTCATCTAAAATCAAAAAAGAAAATTATAATAAAAATGTAACTTTTTTATGAGTTTTAGTTATCACACTACCTCGTTTTGTCGTTTTGTTTGAAAATCGGAAGCTACTAAGCAGTTAAATTCTTTGGAAAAGTTTTAGGAATGCTTATTGATAAAAAAAACCCTTATGCTTCTTTTTTTCTAGGATTCTTTTGAATTTCCTCGTCAAATGAGCGGTGAAGTTACAAAGCCAGAAATTATGCAATTTAAAGCATCACAAAAGTTAGCAAAACCTAATACTACAGTATGTGCATATTTTATGTTAACTGTCTTCAAAAGCTTTAAGCAAGCAGAAGAAAATTTTGTAAAACGATAAATATTAAGATAAATTAAATTAAATACAAGCAGTGTTGTTGCGCCTCCGCCTCCAGAGGCCGAGTTTTTCAAAAGATCAAAGAAAAAAGTGCCGCTTTTCGCCTCCGGAGGCGGAGTCGGAGGCGAAAAAATAAAAAAGCACAACATTGAATACAAGTACGGAAAAACGATAACAAACAGATTTTTTTGTTCGTAATCATTGATAAACAGTTAATATAACATTTAGTAATAAGTTTGACAAAACACTAAAATGCTTTTTAATTGCCCTTTAGGCTTTAGTAGTATCATAAAGAATTATTTTATTGTTTAAACAAATAAAAATGTAAGCAGATTGATGACCTTTTTTAAAAGGATGTCCCTCTAATACCAGTTTAAAAAAATGACAAAAGATCTCTGTCATTTGTTTCATTTTGCCACATATATTCAAGTGTTTAAAGGATAAATGAAACAAAATTATTTTTTTTCCATTTAGTAGTAATGACGTGACTTCTTTTTGCGATACACACCATAATTATCATCTTTTGTCTTATTTTTCAATTATCTGAGCTAAATCTTGTCAACAAACTGTAAAAAACTGTTTACATATTGTTCTGTAGTAATAAACTAATGTCATTTATACAAGATCTTCGAAAAAAGTTCTTGCTTACCCATTTATTGATCTATGGCATGCCATTCAATTAATTTCGCTTAATTAAGAGAGCAATAATACGTTTAGTTTTATACTTTTATTTATAAATTAAGCATTAATTTAAAACAATAACATACATTCTTCTCAATGTAAATCTTTTTTTCCCAAAGGGATTACCAATGCTTTTGCATAAGAAGTTTGTTTAGCATTAATTCTTCTTCAAAATTTTCTTGCCACTGAAAAAAATTCATTGCACAACTTTTTTTTTCTTCCCTTTGAACCTTGAAAAAAATTTTCACCATGGAAAAAATCAATATATATATGGGCGAGAATTCCTTTTTTTAGCGGATGAGCAAAATAAGGGAAAGCAAGCCGGGGCATGCAAAAAGAACTGCTGCTTGCTGCAGTCAACATCCCCACCAATATAATGAGCGCAGTCGCCATCGGCCACTCTGTTTAAATAACATCATCGAAAAAATTTTTTATCTTTAAAATTTTGTATTTACAAGTTTGTAAAAATTGTCATTATTTTTAAAATTAATTCTATAAAAAGTTTCTTGCCATGATTTATTCTATATGCATAAGCGTTTTAAATTTATATTTCTCTGGTTATATTTTATTGAATTCCAATTTTTAAAACTTTTTTAGAGAGCAATGCCGGCAGTAAAAGGAGATGGAATGCGAGGACTTGCAGTTTTCATTTCAGACATTCGAAATTGCAAAAGTAAAGAAGCTGAATTAAAAAGAATCAATAAAGAGTTGGCAAATATTCGTTCAAAGTTTAAAGGTTTGTTTCTTTGAATTTGCCTTAACAAATATCCCCCCAAATTAACAACAATTTGATATTTCTTTTCCTAAATTGCCTAAATAACCATCTAAAATATCAAATATTATTAATACAAACCTCCTGTAAAACTACATTTCTTTAAATAGAATCATTAAATTTAAGGTGATAAAACATTGGATGGTTATCAAAAGAAAAAGTATGTATGCAAATTACTTTTCATCTTTTTACTTGGACATGATATTGATTTTGGATATATGGAAGCTGTTAATCTATTGTCATCAAATAAATATACTGAAAAGCAAATTGTAAAATTTTTTATAGTTCCACGCATTTTAAATGTTTAATAATTTAGGGCTATTTGTTTATTTCGGTTTTGATTAACTTAAATTCTGATTTGATCAAGTTGATTATCCAATCAATTAAAAATGATATACAATCAAGAAATCCTGTTCATGTTAATTTGGCTTTGCAATGTATTGCAAATATTGGTTCAAGAGATATGTGTGAAGCATTTGCAGATGATTTACCAAAATTGCTTACCTCTGGGTATATATCTTAAGCTTCTTCCCTACCTTCTTTTAAACCAAAACAATTTAGGGATACTGTTGATTCTGTCAAACAAAGTGCTGCTTTATGCTTGCTTAAACTTTTCCGCACATCAAATGATGTAATTTCACCAAATGAAACAGCTTCAAGAATTGTGCATTTACTCAATGATTCACATTTGGGTGTCGTAACTGCTGCTGTTTCATTGATTGAAGCATTATCAAAAAAATGGCCAGAGGAATTTAAAGGGTGTGTAAGTCTTGCCATTTCACGCCTCTCTCGAATTGTTACTTCAACTTACACTGATTTACAAGATTATACATATTACTTTGTACCTGCTCCATGGCTTTGTGTTAAACTTCTTCGATTACTTCAAAATTATCCACCTCCTGAAGATCCAGCAAATAAAACTCGACTTCTTGAATGCTTGGATGGAATTCTTAATAAAGCACAAGATGCTCCAAAATCGAAAAAAGTTCAACATGCTAATGCCAAGAATGCTGTTCTCTTTGAAGCAATTTCTCTTATCATTCATATGGATAGTGAGCCAAATCTACTTGTTCGAGCTTGCAATCAACTTGGTACATTTTTAAGTCATCGTGAAACAAATCTCAGATATCTTGCCCTTGAATCAATGTGCCTTTTGGCAACATCTGAATTTTCACATGAAGCTGTTAAAAAGCATCAAGAAACGATTATTAATTCATTGAAAACTGAAAGAGATGTTAGTGTTCGGCAACGAGCAATTGATCTTTTATATGCAATGTGTGATCGAACAAATGCTGAAAATATTGTTGCTGAAATGTTAACATACTTAGAAACAGCAGATTATTCAATTCGTGAAGAAATGGTATTAAAGGTTGCAATTCTTGCAGAAAAATATGCAACTGATTATACATGGTATGTTGATGTAATTCTAAAGCTCATTCGAATTGCTGGTGATTATGTTTCTGAAGAAGTTTGGTATCGTGTTATTCAAGTAAGGATTAATTTGTAATAACGTAACTCTCTTTGTTAATCTTAACAATTTTAGATTGTTGTTAATCGTGAAGATGTTCAAGGTTATGCATCTAAGACAGTTTTTGAAGCACTTCAAAGACCTGCATGCCATGAAAATATGGTTAAAGTTGGTGGATATATTTTGGGAGAATTTGGTAATCTTATTGCTGGTGATCAACGATCAAGTCCACAAATTCAATTTGATTTACTTCATAGCAAATATCATTTATGCAGTGTTAGTACTCGATGCCTTCTTCTCAGTACCTATGTGAAATTTTGTAATCTTTTCCCTGAAATTAAAGCACATATTCAACAAGTTTTTTCTGCTGATCATAATTTGAAAAATCCTGATGCTGAACTTCAACAACGTGCTGTTGAATATCTTCAATTAAGTAAAATTGCTTCTCCTGATGTCTTGGCTACCGTAAGATTTGCCGAAAATTTCAAAAGTGTTTACCCTATATTAATTTTTTAGATTTTGGAAGAAATGCCACAATTCCCTGAAAAAGAAAGCAGTTTGTTATCAAAATTAAAGAAAACAAAGCCACAAGTTGAAGAACTTGAAAATCAAGTTGCAGAAAAGAAGCAACGTCCACAAGCTGTTATGCGAGATTTATCCCAAACTGGATCGGCTACTGGCAAAATTATTGATCTTGATGATACTGTAACAACAAATGGAAGTGCAAATAGTGGAATAATTGATATCTTTGGAGCAGGTTCTCACAATGGAACTGCACCTGCTGATAACATGCAAGAAGTACTTAAATTAATGCTAAAACCAAATGGAATTCTTTATGAAGATCCAGTGATTCAAATTGGATGCAAACTTGAAACTCGATCAAATCTTGCTCGACTTGGAATGTTTTATGGAAATAAAACGAATGCTGCATTTGATAGTTTTGCAGTTGCCGTTAATTGCCCGAGTACATTAACCGATCAACTTGTTGTTCAAGCAAAACCCGTTGATCCATCCGTTCAAGGGGGAGCACAAGTTCAACAACTTATCAATTTTGTTTGCTTACAAGAATTTACTGAACAACCTGTTATTCAAGTTTCATTTAATTATACGTAAGCTTTAAGCACTATTATTACTTGTTTAACTGTAAATATTTTTTAGATCTACAAGTGGAGCTCATCAATCATTTTCACGATTACTGTATTTGCCAATATTCATTAATAAATTCTTTGAACCAACTGATATGGCTGCTGAACAATTCTTTTCACGTTGGAAGCAACTTAATCAGTTAGTTTTTAAAATAATTACGTAAATTTAAAAAAAACGAACAATCATTATAGACCAAATCAAGAATCTCAAAAAGTATTTGCTGCCAAATTTCCACTTGATAATGATGCAATCAAAAATAAATTGATGGGTCTTGGAAGTAAACTCTTGGAGAATGTTGATCCAAATCCTGAGAATTTTGTTTGTGCCGGAATTATTCATACTCAAGCTTTACAAATTGGCACTTTGATTCGATTAGAACCAAATCGGCAAGCAAAAATGTATCGTTTAACCGTTCGAAGTAATCGTGAAATGGCTGCCAAAACTTTATGTGCTCTTCTTGCTGAACAATTTTAGTTAGGGCATTGTTCTCTCTCTTTTTTTCATATGCAAATATGATTTCATATTTGTGTTAATAATTTGCTTTTCGGGTATTAGCTTTTTTCTTTTCAATTATTTATTAATATTTCAAGCACAGAAGTCGCATTTTTTCTTGTTAGTATTTTTTAAATGCCAGATCTTGAAAATTTATTTATTCGTCTATTACTTACTTATCGTTCGTTTTGCTGACTTTTGTGCCAAACAAAAACTGCAGTTCCCAGCGCTTGTTTTTTATACTTTCAAGTTTTCTATTTTTTGATGCATAATTTATTTTGTATTTTACACAGTTCTGTTTTTTATTTAAAATTTGTTTCTCGCTTTGACATTATTGTAAATTAAGTTCATTTGTTTCTTATATTTCACTTAAAATTTTTATATATTATTTATAGTCAATTATTGAAAAAAATTTTATTTTGTCATGTTTATCTTGTGAAAAAAAAATTAAATAAAATAAATTTATCAAACAATCCTCAATTTTTAATGCAACATTTTATTAATATAAATAATTTGTTGCTATATTTTGAATGTTAAAATATTTCTTTAAATTATTAAATTCAAGTTTTCATTAAAGAAACCTGATAAAAAAATGTGTAGAAAAACAAAGTTCAAAATAACAAAAGTTGTTTATAATAATTTAAGCAAAAAAATTCTAGATATGCAAATCAAATTTTACTCTTTTTTATTTCTTTTTTTCTCTTTACCTTTAAGCTGCTGTTGCTGATTCGAAGTTCCATTTGGTATTGGCTTATTATTATCGCCATCCAATTCATTAGAAACTTGACTACCATTTTTTGAATTTGGTTGTTGAACTCCGTGATGCTTTATTGATACTAAAGCAATCAAAGCCTTTTTAACTTCAGCATTTTCATCATTTCCGCTTACAAATGCTTCAATGGCATTTTTGCACGTTGTTTTTTTGTAAAGTATGATAAGTTTGTCAACTTTTGGTTTTCCTGGATCCCGAATCACCTACAATGGAGGATACTGTAGCGTCAAAGGGTTTTCGAAAAAAGACAAACCTGAAGTCTTTGTGAACAACCCGGTTCTAAGCAGGTATAAACTGGTGAAACTCTGTAACATTCATTATTGCTACACTTTACTTTTATTGCCATTCTTAAAATATCAATCTTTATCATTTATTTATTAATAATTATATTTATTACCGATCTGGTGTACCATTTACCATAAGATGTCTAGATGTTCCACCTTTAACAGGAGAATATTCTGCAACTCTTGGAGCCAAATAAAGATCATAATCGTCTTCAGCATACAACATTTTTAAAAAGAAAATAAATTAATAAAATATCAAAGATACACGTTTTGATAATCCATTTAAACTCTGGAAAATTTTTGATTATAAAGTTCAAAGGTTAAAGATCAATAAATAAATTAGCCAAATAACGACAAAATAAAGCAAAGTTTTGGCAATTTTGGGTGGTGGCAAAACCTAAAACAGCAGTACTCAAAAAAAGTTTTTTCGAAATTTAGTCAAGTTCAAACTTTCATATTTTTTTCTGTTATGCAAACATTGAAAGTGTCGCTTTTCAGAATCTGCTTTTAGCGTTTTTTCTTCTTCTTCAAAATAACTTCCGCCGACACATATGCATATGCGCGTGGCTTAAAGTGCTCCCAAACGGGTAAAACTTTTGCTCCCCCTTTGAACAATGACACTTTGGATAGAAATAATAAGCTATTTCCATAGGGAAACATTCTGGCAAAAAACGAATTCAATGGGATATCTTTGGACAAAATTCATCCATCTTTTCTTTTATAACTTTCTGTGTCTTTGACAAAGTTAACTCAAATAGTTACAGAAAACAGCCAGAAGCAGCTTATCAGACATTTGCAGACAGCAAAAACTTTTTTACTACGCCCGCCTAAATGTCATTTTGAATGATTTTTGGTGAAATGGGTTCGCTTCTAACATAATTTTTGGTAAAGGCCGATTTTGTAACAACAATAAAAAGGGACGAAAAATAACAAAGGAGATAAAAGCTATGATGGTGTTTTTTTTCTTCAATACTTATATTTTTATATATATCCATGGCATAAATGTCAGCAAAAATGCCTGTCAAAAGCAACTTGTCATTTCAGATGCGTAAAAGGAAGGGATTTTTAAAAATAGATGTTGTTGATATCTGGGATAGCATCAAATGAATAACTTATGGAAATACAAAAAAGCTGCATTTCTTTTTTTAACAAAAACGAAAAAAAACAATAAAAATGACAAGAACATTCCTTTTTTTTCTTCCAGACGAATGAAACAAAAGTAAACAATGTGTTTTTTGTCATCCCCATTTTCCTCCGTTTCCGTGGATGGCATCGTTCATTTGCATTTACATTCAATTTTGTCTTTCTTCACTTAAAAAATGTCCAGCTTTTTTGTTTTAAACAATGAACAAATTATTATTAATATTTCAGACTTTGAAAAAAAGCTCACTTTTCCACCTTCGTTTTCTTTTCCTTGTCTATTAAAGTTTTTTTGTTCTATTTTACGAAGTTAAAGTTCATTCATTTGTCGGCGGTGGCTATGGTTGACGTAATTTTTCTTCTGGGAGACCGATATAAAAAAAGGTAGCAGCAGCATAAAAAACAAAAGAAAAGAGATATTAAGTTTGCTATACTTTTTTTGCAATAATTTTATGTACACACTAAAGAACAAAAAATGCTTAAAATAATTCAATAAAAAATGTAAAAAAAAGAAATAATGAATAAAGTTTAAGAGAAACAAAGAAAAAAATGCGGCAGGTGTCGTGCGTCGGCGCACATGTAACAGATCAGAGGGAAAAAAAGAATAAAGATGAAGCAGGAATTGTATTGATCTCCCCCCTCCTCATCAAGGAGGTAAAAAGCATAGTTTTTGTGAATTTTTAAGGAGAGATTAAACTCGAAAGAAATTTATATTTATGGTGTTACCACGTTGCGAATTGGCCTTTCGGCGTACTGTATTTTATTTAATTATTATTTTTTGTTATTTGTTATTTGGGGCTGCAGTTTTTCGAATATTACCTAATGCTTCTGCTCCTAGAGTAATTTCTGTCGTCACTTTTGACAAAAAGCATGTTTAAACGTTCATTTTTTTAGTTAGACTCAGAAAAACAAGATAAATTGGATTTTGAGCGTGCAGAACTTTTAAATATTTTATGGGCAGAATCTTTAGGTCGTTCAGGTATAAAAGTTTTATTTATTCGAAACCATTTTAAATTTAAATTTTTTTAAGAATCTCAATGGTCACTGTTGGCGAATCAAAAGTTGGATTCGTATGAACGATCTTTAGCCAATGCAAAAGATGTTGATGAACGTCCACAACCAATTAAAACATTTTCAGATGCTTTTCATCATTCTTTTTTACTTATTACAACAATTGGCAAGTTTGATAGTACATATTTTTCGTGTAATAATCATTTTTTAAGGTGGAATTGACACTGATGACCTTTCGAGGGAAGCAAAAATATTTTCAATTGTTTACTCATTCTTTGGAATTCCCCTTTCACTTTTATATTTAAATCAATGCGTCAAAGCAGCATCGTCATTTTGGCAAGATCAAAATGTCTTTGTTTTTGCAGGAGGTTGTGTCTTTTTTGTTGCAATCCTTTACGATGTTATTGAACAATCTTCTGATGACACGGTAAGCAATTTTAATCAGTTCCGCATCCCTTCACATTTTTCTTTCTTTTTCTTTTATAATTTTAAAAAAGCAGTTTTATCCCATTTTAATTTTTTTTGTGAAACATCTTTTACGCTTTTCATTCAAAACCAACCAAAAAAAGACTTTTGTTTTATTCCTTTCAAAACGGTTTTTTTTTATTCAAAAATGAGAAAGAAATGTCACCATCTTTGTTAGCAAAAAATGAAATAACAAAAAAAAACCTTCTCTCTTTTTCTTTTAGCCATTCTTTGATGCAATTTTCTCAGTATTTTTGGCGGCAACAACCATTGGAGAAGAAGATGGTAGAGTTCCAAGGGTATTACTCTATCTTATTGCCTTGATTGGAGTCTCTGCATTTCATACCTGCTATCATGCAATGCAACGAACAATCGAAAAAAATCTTCAATCTTTTGAAATAAGTTTTTCAAATTCATTTGCCCAAGTTCAAAGATTCTTGGACAATGATGAAAATGAAAAAATCGATAGCAATAATCGAATTGTTGAAGAAGATGAAGATGCTTTCGTTGAAGAAACTGAAGGAGAAGAAGATTTTAGTGCTTACAGTACTTAAAAATTATTTTCAAATTATATGTTTAAAATATTTTCTTATTTGATCACTGCCATAAATATCTTTTTTATACACATTTGTTTGTCGAATTTTTTTGGATGTAAAAAACGAGGAATAAAAATAGAAATGATTTTGCCGAAAAAATGGATTAAAATTCTCTCCATTGCATTTTTGAATGGATTAATAATGGCAAATAATAATTTATTATCAAAAAAAAAATGTACAATTAATTTTTCCACATTTTTGAGCAATATAATAATAGTAAAAAAACGAATCATAACCCATAAAAAGATCTATAAAATTTTTGAATGCAGAATCATATGATAGATTTTAAATCAAGCTTTCAAAGTGGTTGAAAAAGGCAAAGAAATTTGATCAGTAAAAAACAGCTAATATTTAGTTCCTTCTTTAAGCTTCAACTTTGCTAAGCAATGATTTTCTTGCATGTTGAAAAAGAGATCGCTCCAAAATGAATTTATCATTTGATGGGTGATTCATTCCAGTTGCAGAAACAGCAGCAACACCTTGTTCATCTCGATTTCGCCGAACAACTTGATTTTGAGCATGTCGAGAACACCGCCTCAACTCTTTTGCAGAGGCAAATCGTTCAAGCTTTGTAAATAAGAAGCAACGATATTTTCTTCGAAATTGTGATGGATCTTGAAATCTTCCTTTTTGATTAAATCCAAGATGCAGTCTTGGCCACCATGTTGATTCCAACATTGTATAACCCGCAGAATTAATTCTCTCAATAAAATGGCATTTTATGTCATTCTTATCTTTCTGAAAAAAAAACAACATTTAAAAAATTGGCGCTTTTAATTTTGAAAACAAAAAAATTACAGCAGAAAACCGTTACAAAAACGTCCTTGACAAAAGTCGAAAAAAAGCATATTTCAAAAACAATTAAAAAAGAGATCATTTCACTCACCCTCATTGTAATTCTTTTTCTTCGATTAAAGCAGACATATTTTTTGGTCAATGCATGCCGAATTATTACTGAACCGGCGCCTTCAACGCGGACAATAAAATTTGCTAAAAAAATTAAATCGTTTAAAAAATGTCGAAAAAACAGAAAATGTTCATTGGATTTTCTTTTGTAAAAAAAGAATTTGTTTTTTATAGAAACAGGAAAACAAAGTTGACAAAATAATTATAGTTTTTTTCTCATTGAAATAAAACAAAACGGGAAAAAACTTACTATTACACGGGGAAGAAGTTGTTCCCCGAGTGTTTACTGTAGCACCCATTTGAAGGAAACCATTTGAACAATGATTAAAAAGTTGCCAAATAACTGTTCCAACTCTTTCAGGATCAGGATCTTCCTCGTCATCATTAGATTTATCCATTAATTTAATATCAATATTGGAAGGAATGATTGCAAGCTCACGTAAAATTGGTTTACCATTTGTTGTTAAACCAAATGAAGGCCGATAATGATATATATCTTCTCCGCTTTCTGGAGCCAAGACATGCTCTAATAATAACGTGAGAAAGGCAAATATACATCTATAAAAGAAAATATGAAATGACTTATTTGGAATCAAAAATAAAACGGACATTTCTCAATATGGGAAAGGTTTTCTACTGTAATCACTTACATTTTAAATTTCAAGACCTGTCGGGCATTTTTCCAAATTCTTAAAATCATAACTTGCATAAATTCTAATCATTACATGACGCTGTTGCTGCTTTGATCATTAACAACAATAAAAATAAATGAATAATAAAAACAAAGAAAGCAAAGAAAATATCAAAAAAAGAGAAGAAAGAAGAAAAGTGGTAGAGGAATGCGAAATGCGTAAAGTAGCTAACAGTCCCTTTCAGTCAGTTAAATATCGTTATTTGCACTTAAAATGCGCAACCACAATGAAAAATAATAATACGAAGAAGAAGAGCTAAAACTTTTAAGAAGTGGTCAAACATTTTTCATTGATCTCGCTTGAAACTGTAATTGAGTCACTAAAAAAAGAAGGGAAAAGAAAAAAAAGAAGATCAATTTATTTTTGTTTTAAAACAATGTTTGTTAAAAAAAGGTCAATAAATAACTGACCCTCCTGGGGAGCAAGGGAAAAAATATATAATGAAAATGCAACAAAGCGGCACGCGAGTATTATTTTCTACGAAAAAAATCAGTCATAAATTTTGAGGAGATTTATGTTCAAACAAAAAAAAGAAAAAAATGTAAAAATCAAGAAAAAATTTCATAAATGTTTTAACAAAACAAGTTAAACTTTAACTGGAAATAATAATAGTTATTATTCCTTCAACATTAAATGTGCAAAAAATTTTATTTGACAAATTACAGAAAAAAAAATTGCAGTGTTCCTTTTTTTCTCCTAAAAAATTCTTCAAAAGAACAACAACTCAAAAGTCATGTTTTTTTTGGGAAGACAGGCGGAGTCACCTTTTGTGGGTTTGCATTTTGTGATTCAATTTGAACGGCTATGGTTTTTTTCTTTGATTTTATTCATATTTTATTCATAGGAAAAACAAGAAAGACAATAAATAAATAGAAAGACTATAATTTCAACAATGGCAAGAAAACAACACAAAAATGCAAAATAAAAAAATTAAAATTTTCAAGTTATTAAAAACATTAATTATTGACCACCATTGAATCATATTTATTCATCATCAGAAGAATAATGCAAATTTTCATTGCTGCCTTCATAAATGGTAAAAAGGCCAGGTTTTCTTGCAATATGACGTCTTCGATAAATTCGTCTTCGACGAGATGATTTTGGTTGAGGTTGGGGTTGAGGTTGTGGCTGATAAGTCAATGGTTCAAAGAAAACATCAGCATCAATCATTTGAACTTCAGGATCTTGATGTTCAGCTGGCGGTGGTGGAACAGATGGAACATCAGATTCATCAAAGGTTGGAAGGGGTGAAGTTGAAAAACCAATGACTGGTCTTTCAGATTCTAAAGTCATATTTTTACATGACTAATTATGTAAAATCACAAAACGCTTACCACTTTCAAACATGCTTTGAAAGTTTTCCCGAGGACCACATTCAATAGAATTATCCATATGGAGCTTGGCATATTCAGTTTGACCAGGTCTCCAGATGCTCCAAACTGATTCATCTCCCGCCATGAATCTTTGGAAGAATGGATGATTTTCATACTCATCTGGGGAATTGAACCGCCATTCTTAAAAACTTAAATTATTTTACTTATCTTTATTATCAAATCATACCTCCAGAGGATGAAGATTGCGATGAATTTATTGGAGGTTCAGATGATTCAGCATTTTCGGAAGTTGTCGATGATCCGCTTATTGATTGATTTTCATCCTTATCCTCCTTATCCTTCTGTTCATTGGTTAATTTTGAATCCATTTTAAATAAACTCTTAACTAAATATAACCAAAAAACCCAATTGGTGATGATAAAGCTTTCGACCAAAAAATGAATATTTTTCCACTTTTTTGTTCCACAAGATTTTTGAACAGTATTTCTACACCTTTCTTCCGTTTTTTTGGTTTTTTTCTTTTTTTTGTCTCTCTCTCTCTTTTTGATTAGCTGTAACATGAAAAAAAGCTTGTGCGCGTTCGTTTTTTGTACCGATGAATCGAGGAATGTGTAAAATATGAGTAAAACTGCCAAAATAAAAAAAACACATATTTGTCTGTCTGATCTTTTTGAAGAAAAAATAAATAATAAAACTAGCAATTTATGAGTTTTATGCTTGTTTCGAGTTTGCCTTTTTTTCTTGATTACTTGCTATTATAGCACGCTACTGTATTTTTTTTCACAATCTAAATTTAACCCAACTTAGATATAATTTGTTCCAGCATTTCCAAAGATTGAACAAAATGGTCATAATAGCTTAAAACGACAAAAAGTCGGAAATGCCATTTATCCCTTTTTGAATGGCATAAGATTGTTTCAAACTGCTTGTTACAGTCGGATTGCTTCCCCCTTGTGAGCTGTTTTTGAGCATTTTTTTTCTTTAATAATGCTTTGAAAATGGCTTAAGTAATAGAGAAAGAAAGAAGAAGGGGCAGGGCGAGCATCAAAAAGAATAGATGAATCATTTACAAATGAACCAAGGCAAGCCAAAAAATCATAAAAAATAGGAGACTCTTACAAAATCTCTTTGAAATCTGATCTCTGTTCATTACCAAAAGAGGGGGTGCTATTGGTCTGATAGTGTTTTTGATTCTTTCGATATTTTTTTTAGCAAAATTTTAAGCGTGTAAAACTGTATTAATATCTTTGACTTCTTTTTTTCTTACTGCCTTTACAATCGTAATAAACAAAAAAGAATATGCAAATGTATCATTTAATCAAAAATTTTTCTTTCCTTTGTCTTTTTTTTTAGTCCTTTTCTTTTCAGTCAGAAAAAAGAGCAACGGAAGAGAAAGAAGTAAACTTTTGTTTTGTGTAACATCATTAAAAAACACAAATTATTTTTTTGGTCAGATTTTTTTAGTTGGAGAAATAATACTTTTGGTCAGTGATGTGACTTCCCCTCCCCTTTCCCCGCCCCGGAGGACCCCTTTTTCCCCTCCCCCGGGGTTCGGGGGAGGGGAAAGGGGAAGATTTGGAAAAGCTCGGGGGAAAGGGGAGGGGAAGGGGGAAGATTTCAAAACATCAAAGGGACCGACATCCCCTTGAATACCCCCGGGGGCCCCTTTTTCCCCCTTCCTGTGGGGTCGGGGGAGGGGAAAGGGGAAGATTGTGAAACCTGTGGGGGAAGGGGGAGGGGAAAGGGGACGAAAAGGGTCAAGTCACTACACTGCTTTTGGTCATGTTTTTATTGATAATAAAGAATGGACAAGGTTTTTTCGTATTGGTATATATCGCATAAACAACGAAAAAACAGCCAAATTATTCTTTAATCTGAACCCTTTTAAACGTGTTTAATCTTTAAAGAGATTGATATTATTCAAGTCCAATTTCATTAATGTTTTGCCCATTTTTTCATCGAGCCTGGTATTGCCATTTCCATTTCTCTTTTTCTTTTCGTGCTTGTCAATTTTTCTTCTTTTTTTCGTTTCTACCGTATCACCAGACAGACAATGTTGAATGTTTTAATATTTTTCTTTTTGAGCATCGAAAGAGTTTTTTTCATTTAACATTTTTTTGAAACAACAGTGGTCATTGGTAGACGACTACTATTTTTTCGAAATATGTTTTATTAAAATTATTTTGATCATTGCCGCTTTTAGTGATTTTTGTAGAAATTTCTTTTGAAACCCTTGTCATCTGTGTTGAAAGCGGTCTCTTTTTTAACTTTTTTTATAATCGAAGTTTTGCATTAAATCATTTCCAAATTTTTTTCTTTATCTACATTGCTCAAATATTGAAAATGTCTTTCAAATGATCACAGCTTTGTGACATATAACTTTATAAAAAACCCTGCTTAATTTTATGCTATTACAGTAATACTGCTAAAATTTATAATTTCTTAAACTATATTCATTAGGGAATCTGTCATAATTTTTTTTTCAAATCTTTTGTATCTTCGAAATTTTAGATAAACGTTTTTCAACAAAAAAAAAGAAAATCGTGCGTAGTGACAATCGAGTTATCGGATGAAATCGTTAATGAACATGCTATAAATTTGCACGTCAGTGTTTAAGTTACGGTACTTTTTCGGCACTTTGAAATCATTTTTTTGAATTTGCCATTGCAACAACGTCAACCGACTGCGACGAAGAAGAAAAAGGTTTTTTGAATCAGAGGGAAAAAGAGAAAATGTAACGAAAACAAAATGAAAAAAGTTTTGTTTTTTTGAGCTTAAGCAGTGTAATAAATGGATTTTTTTGTTTTTGGAGAACTTTGTTGAAACATATTTTGCGCAAAATATTTTTTCCGTTTTTAGTTTAAAAATTTTCTGGATCATCGCCGTTTTTTTTAATAAAAGAAAAAAAACGGAAAAGAGTTTTCTCATTGGAGCATTTTTTTATTGCACAGTTGGGTAGATGGACGCGAAAAAATTTTGAAATATCGGCGACCCTAAAAAGCTCACCGCTTAAATTTTTTTAATCCAAAGGGTTCAATTTAGGATTTTTTTCCGTAAACGCCACCCTCTTCTTAACCGTTTCTCGATCTTTTAGATGGAAATCAAACATGCCCGTTTCACTTACTGAAGTGTAATCTATGATTTTTTTTTTCGTTTTTTCTTTAAAAAAACCTTTAACAGCTCGGATAAAAACATTGCCGGAAAAAACTTAAAACAAAAAAGCATCGCCATTGGATGGATGCTACTGTCGGCGGGAATGTTTTCTTTTTCACAAAAAAGCGATAAACAAGACACTGCTGCCGTTAATTGTATTTATAAAACATGTTTGTTCACTTTTCTGTGACGGTTTTCGTTTTCTCTTTTATTTCATTTTTGATATTACTTTTTTTAGTCCTTCAAAACGTGAAATCAAAATTATGCCACTTACTTATAGTCTGAGGGTAATATAGTAATTAAGGTGGATATATTTTACCTGGGGTCACTCAGCAGCTAATTTTGATGTCTTCGGTTTGATATAATATAATCCCTGGTTAACCGGAGACAGACGCTCAAAAGAAGATTAATTGCACCGGAGACAGACGCGGATACTCATTTTTGAATGTCGCCACTGCTTCTTAGTGACCGTGTACACGTTTAAAATCTGGCTAAAATAAATCTTTTCCCTTTTTTGTTGTGATAGTCGTTTTCTATTTTTATTATTTTTTGATTTTATTCGACGCCTTTCTCGATTATTTCTGTTTTTTCTTCAAAAAATATTCGGTTTGATCAAGAGGTACCAAAAAATGAACAAAAATGCTACTTCATTCTCCATTTAAAAAAACGTGAACGTCTTTGTTTTTTCAATCAGTCGGAAGCGTGAAATTTAATTTGTTTTTTCCAACTTTGTTTTTTATTTGAATACTAAATTAAATACGGTAATCTTTTGTACATTGCAGAGCTATTTGATTGTGAGAATGGCACATTTTCAAGTACAGCGAATAATAGAATGGTTGAAGTTTGATGAAAATATGATCCAAGTTTTTGCCACCTTCCTGGTCCTTCTTTTTTTACAAATTTTCGTCAAAATATTCATTGTTTTGGATTTCCAACTTCAAACCATCTTTAAATTGACGTCAAGGAAGTATAAGTGTATGTTTCTATTTTTTCAACATTCTTTATCACAGTTATACTCACCTTGTTCAAGATATAACTGTGAATCAATTCCGTGTTGCAAAAATTTATAAACGCATTTTTTAGGAAAATTCGTGGTTAACAACCTGCTTCAAATCAACAACAACGATTTGGAGCAGGAATTCAAAATTCAAATGTTTTTTAAAATGTATGTATAAAGTGTGTATATAAATGTATATAAAAATAAAGGATAAAACAACAAAAAAATTCCATTTACAACTGCTACATTTTTATTGTTTTTGAATTAGGAAAAATGGATGGGACGAAAATGAAATTATAGCTTTCGATGCTATTTTTTATCTAAAAAATTTTTGAGATGCAAAAACTGTTATTTTTTGATTTTGACTTTTAAAATTTTTATAAAAGAAAAGGTTTTTTTTATCCTTTGATGAATAAATGAAAGAGTTAAGGTTACTAACTTCAAACATTAACTTTAGCTTTTTCTGTAACTTCTTCTTGTTATTAAATTTAACAGTCAACAAAACATATTTTCGTGTCTTGTACTTTTGTCAGCGTCAAAGATTCTGTCAAATTGTCAGAGCTACAATTCATCTAAAACATTGATAGGCAAAATTTACGTTATCGTAAGATTAGTTTTTCGTCGATTTGATGACATATTTTTCCACTATTTTGTAACTTGTTTTTTTTACTTTTTATGCTTAATTATTATAATGGGATTGTCGCAGATCTCACGTAAGCACTTTTTTGGGTGGGTGGGGGTGAGCCAAATCTTGCGGTCCATATAAAATGCGGCATAGATCAAAGAAAAAAATCTTACGGTAAGGGTGGATGGGTTTCAAAAATTTGGATATCTTGCTTACGTAAGATCTGGACAGCCCTAATAACTTTTAACAACACTTGTGAATTAAATTAGAAACACAACGAAAATCTTTTTCTATTTTTAACGTAGGTTTATTCACCAATTTTTTACAGACAAACGTTTTTGCTATCGTTGACTAAAAAACAAAAAAATGTTAATATTTCTAATTGGGTTTTTTTATTACAACTTTTTTCATCTTTTTTTTGTCTTTAGAAAGGCATATTGCCTGTTAACAGACATACGCTATGATTCATAACAAAAAAAGGCAATGCAGTGTTGCAAAAAAACGCGCAATAGACAAGTGTAAAAAAAAGTGTTTGTTTCAACAAAAAGCATCATCCCTAAAAGTTTTACTAGTTTGATTTTTTTTACATTTGTGCTGTCAAAATTTTTTTATCTGCTTGCTAAAAATGAGTTCCCAAAAAGGTAATTTTATTCTTTTCTTGCAGCTTGTTAGCCATAGATTATTGTGTTTAATATGAACAAATAATACAAAAAAATTATTTATTTATAAATTCATCATTTTAATGATCATCTAAGATTTATTAATAATTTTTTAGAACTCGATGATCGTTTAAAAATTTTTCAAAAGCGCTTTGAAAAAATTTTTTCACTTCGAAATGCAAAGAAGATTATGGCATTTTATCATGAAAATGTTGTAATTGTTGGTGAAAATGGAGTAATCACTGGTCGGCGTCCAGCGTATGAAAATTTTAAAAAATTGTTTCAAACTGAATTTGAATTTAAGGTTTGTTCTTTTTTTTATTATTAGAGGTGAAAAAAAGGCTTTTTTAACTATTTCGACAATAAAAGTCGTAAACAAAAATAGACAAAAGGCTGCATAAAGAACTCTTGTTTCAATTTTATGTGTGCAAATTTTTAGATAAGAATCACAAGCAACAAAGAAACAGAAGAAGGTAATCGATGGATTCAAAAAGGATTCCTTGATTTTAAAAGTCCTAATAATGAAAAAGTTGAAATTAAATTTGAACAACAATGCCGTCGAATGCCAAATGGAGAGTTTTTGATTGATTCAGTTACAAATTTTGAAACTCGAAGATATTAAAATCCAGGTTTTTCAAAAAAAATTTTATTTTTATTTTATTGTTGTTTGTACTGTTTGACACTTTTTCTAAGCCTTAATTCTAGTAGTAGCTAGAGATTTTATATTTTTTAAATTCAATTTCTTATAAAAATATCAAAAAATAGCTTTTTTTTCTTAGAAGAACATTATATTTTACATTTTTTCTTCGACTTTATGAAGTTATTTAATTATTGCATTTTTACGATTTTGTTTAGTAGATATTATTTTATGCTATATAATGATTCTCTTTTTATTTTATACTAAATTTAAAAATTGAATAAAATACTTAATCAATAAAAATTAAAATGGCAATGTTAATAAAGCTAACAGTGATTATAGTTGAGCATTTTTTCAAAAAAAAACAATTTTCAACACATGAGAGTTAGATAATTAAATTATTTAAGTGTTTAACAACTTTTATAGCAAAAAATAAAAAAATCATTTCAGTGCAATAAGGCAAAAGCAATTTGTGATCATTAAGAAGTTGCATTACAGTAATCATCATAGTATAGATCAGTTGAACATCAAGCATCAGAAGAATGAGTAACAAAAGTCGACTTGCAATACACTTTAAGAGATTCCAGGCTAACATTTTTGTCGCAGCAAATGTAGTGAAAACAAATCTGAAAAAATAAGGGCTGTAGAAATACATAAAGACTTGAGTTTTTTTAAAGAGTCTAATATTAATTGGAAAAACACATTGTTGGCAACATCAAAAGTTGTCAAGTAAAGTTGTTTTCTCAATCATGTTTAAACATTAATTTTTATCTTATGATTATCAGAATACAGAAGACACTGCGAAATTTATTAAAACACTGATAAAAAAAATACTATTTTCGTTAGGTATTCTTCAAAAAAAAAAGAAATTAATAAGAATCTGGAGATCAAGCTTCTGAAGAAAGTTTTGTAGTAGATTGATGAACTGTATTACTTTGCGCATTTGATTACTGTAAAGGTTGTTTTATTATTATGCGAACAAATTTTTCTCTCAAAAAAAAACAACATTTTAACGAATTAATGCATGATTTTTTTCAGATTTGAAATATTGCAAGATGCAAGATTAAACTTCAAAAATAAAGCATGGTTAAGGTTTTATAAAAAAAAATAAATTTAATGAGCACTTTCCTTGTTTCTTTCATTTCACATAAAAAAATTTTGCGTGTTTTTAGCTAATTATGCAAACAAGTTGTCAAATTCGACATTTAGCCAAGAATTTACATTTCACATATGTGAGTTGGTAGAACAATGTTAAAAAGAAGATGTGCGCAAAGTGCGCAATTGTGGCGAACCTCCTAAAAATCGTTGTCTTTGACCAACAGTGTGTGGTATATGCATCGCCTGTGGGGCTGACGGAAGCTTTGACTGTCCGACCATCGCATATGTTTTACCATCGCGCAGTCAATATAACGACGTGATTCTTAAAAACTTTTTAAATTAGCGATGCTTTTTTTGTCTCTTTTTTTATTGCAAAAGTGAATCATGCATACACATTTCATATTATCCTCCAATTCGATTTTATCCAAAAATTGCTTCTTTTTCTCATCTTTTTTATTTATCCCTTAAGTAATCCATTGATTAGCGTGATCCGTGTTCGTTGAATCTTAAAATTTCGATCGCATCTTTAAAAACGTTTTATGCATTTTAATTGATTTTAAACATGAATATTCCATTTTTGTAGTTTTTATTAAAACTTGAGCTACCAAAATTTTATCAAAATTCTTGAACAAAAACCACGTGCGTATTTTTCTTTTAGCGGATTGTAAGCAAGCAAAAAAGAAGGAGCTTATTTTGTCAAGGCAACAATAAACGACGCGATGATTTTTTTCTTTTATTCTATTGTACGAACCATTGTCCAAAATTGAAATAATTTTTCAAAAAAATGAAAACCTTAAATTGATTATTTCTTTTACTTTTAGTAATACGTATTTCATCAAAAGATTATTTAAAACGAATGAAGAATAATTTATGCTTGAATTAAAGTGATTTTTTGCCACAAAAGTAATGGGCACTGTTGCTTCATGCGTGGCACGAATTCTTCCCTTTCGAAGACATAATGCTGGAACAATCCGAGATCCACCTGTTCCATCAACAACATTCAGTGATATTGAGGAAGGTGGAATTGTAAATAGAGCAAATAATGGTTTGTTTCTCAAATATATCTCTTACTAACAGAAAGTACATTAAAACTTATTTAAGGATCCTATTTTGGTACACATTTTCTTATGGGAGGAGAAAGATTCGATGTTGCAAAACCTGATACATTCCTATTTGGTGATAATTCAGATTTAGAAATGTTAGGAACAAAAGCAGTACCAGTAAGTTATAAAAATAATAAACATAAATCAAACATATATGTATATATATATATATTATAGTATCCATACAATATTCGTGGAATAGCTCATACAGTAAAAGTTTTAAATCTACTTATAAATGTTAGAAGGGATTCTATAAAATTTATAAGGTAAATTTTAAAAATCATAAACACGAAATAATAAAAAGAAAAAGAAATTTTAGAGCTGATAATGCAGAAGAGCAATGCTATAGATTAGAATTTATTTTGGACGCGGATACTGACTGTTACGTACAAATTCATTTTCTTGCCAGAGAACATGTTGAAAATTCTCATATCAAGTAAGAAAAGCAAGCTTATTTTGAATGAACCGATTTTTTAACATCTCTCTCTTTTTCTTTTTTTTACAGTTTCACTTCAAAAACAAATCATGATTCATCGGAAAGAGCATATTTTTCACAAGGATCTGATCAAGTATTTGATAAATTTCTTTTTTATCCACATAAATATTCTTTTCCAGTAAGTAATATCTAACAGTGAAGTTTATATATGTATATATCTATCCAAATCTAAAAATTTCAGTTTCATTATGATGGAGGGCATTATTTTCCAATTGTCATTGAAGTTCGTTCTGTGTCAAATATAGAACAATCTTTACCAGTTCATGTTCAAGCAACAATGTGTAGCATTGATAAATCAAGTGACGCAAGTGCTTCGCTGATTCTAAAACCATTAAAACAAAAAATCATTGCTGATGGTGTAACATATTTGTTGCAAGAAGTATACGGTATTGAAAATAAAGAATCATCAACAAGAACAATTGATGAAAATAGTGCTGAATGTATTATATGTATGGCAAATCCTCGTGATACTGTAATATTACCATGTCGGCATTTATGCATTTGTAATGGATGTGCAGAAACTTTAAGATTTAAAGTAAGATAAAAGTTAATTATAATATAATGAAAAAATATATGCTTTTAGTTACAAAATTGTCCAATCTGTAGATCGCCTTTTAAAGCCTTATTCAAATTTACTCCATCATCAGGTGAAAACGGGTCAAATCAGCAATCACGTCTTACACTTGTTGAAGCTCTAAATGGTCCTGGTAATTCTGGGAATGGTTCCCCTCAACCCACAAAAAGAGAACCATCAATGAAAATTAAAAGTCGCAAAGAAAAAATTTCAAAAGTAAAAAATTTCTTAATTTATGTTGTTTCGTAAGCAATCATTTGGGCTTTCAGATATCCGCTATTCCCGCCACACATTCCACAAGCGTTGTTGAAATTGAATTACAACCAATCAGCAGTGATTCAACAGAGGTGAGATTTCATTCTACAGTTTTAGTAACAACAAGTGATAAATAAAAAAATATGTGTTTTTAGGCTTCAAATGCATCATTTTCAACGAGTAGCCGATCAAGTGGAACACCACATGCTACAGTAGTCCGGGTTGATAGTAATACGGTTCAACACATTTCCAAAAAGAATTCAATAGAAGCAAATGATATTCCAAAGCAATAGCAGAATGGAATATTTTTAAAAATTTCAAGTATTCGTTCAATATCAGTTAATTTCTAATCCATTTTTACTTTTTTTAAAAAATTATAATAGTTAAGCGGTCATTATCGGTTTTTGTTTAGAAAATTCCCTTATTTTTTCCTTGTCTTTGCTTTTTTGTCTTGCCTACGGGTTTTTATTTTACTTCATTCTTTTCATCATAACTTTGCATTATACATTAAAAGATTGCATTTAACAATACAAAAAAAAATGTGCTATTGTTTCAAATATTCGTTTAAAACTCTTAATCAATTTTTTTATTCTAATTTCTTTCAAAAAATAAGAAAGAAAAAAACATTTTTAAAGCAATATCATTTGTACTTCTGCACTTGAGCATTTTTGTTGAATGATTTGTTATTATTTTTTATTGTTTGTATATTTTTACCTTGTTCATAAATATATCTATATCATTTAGCTCTTTAATAAAATGGTAAAAAATATATTTCGATAAAATCGACGTGGTCAAGAAGCCATATATTGATTGAGTTTTCAAAAAAAATGTCAAGAACAAAAATAAGTTTTTTTTACCGGACACGCGTCAAAATCTTCGCCGCTGCCGCCCTTCGATCGGCTGGCTACGCACGACCTTGTTTGTTTTATTAACAAATCTTTTGACCTATTTTTTCTTCCCTTGAAGATTTGAAAAAAATAGTTTTTTTTGTCTCCTGTCACTGACAAGGTTATTTTTATTGAAAAATTAAATTAAATATCTTTGTTTTGATAACTACCTTATCATTATTGTTACGGTTTTAGGGATGAAGGTTACCTTTTTTCTTTTTGCAGCAGCATTTGTTGCTGTTTTTTGTAAAGAGGAAGTTGATTTATCTCATGGATTTGGAACTGATATTGACTGGGTTTCATGGGATAATGCTCTTGATCTTGCAAATGAACAAAATAAACCCATTTTCTTGCTCATTCATAAAACATGGTGTGGTGCTTGCAAAGGTTAGACTCTCCGACATTAATATTACGTTAAAAACAATTGAAAAATTTTAGCTTTAAAAAAGAATTTCAAAGGATCAAATAAGAAGGCTGAATTGATTGAAATCAGCAAAAAATTTGTTATGGTCAATCTTGAAGATGATGAAGAACCAGAAGATGAACGCTATGCCCCTGATGGAGCTTACATTCCACGTCTTTTCTTCTTAGGTAAGTAAAGCTACCGTAATCATTTTAATTGCTTAGCATCAAACTATTTGTTAAAAGCATTTTTAAAAAAGTTAATATTTATTGTAATAAGCTGGTGGCCCCAGATAAGGCAAATTATGATAAGTGCTATCAATACTTAGTCTTGGCAGGGGCGTGGGTGGTGGAATTGTTAGATTTACAGAATTCATCGATGCAAATGATCCAGGTGCAGAATGAAAGCTAACAGCTGATGGCTGGCAGTATTCTGATAGGGGACGTGGCATTGATAGGTATTCGGAAATAAAAATAGGATCCACAGATGCTAAAATTCAAATATAATATTTAAATCTTAATTCCAAAGCGAAAAACTAACCTCTACTTCTTTTTGATTCCAAGCGCAATAATTTCAAAATTGTTCGTTTTAGCCTTTGATAAGTTATAGAAATATACTGTAACAATGTTAAAATAAATACTGGAACTCCAAACATACTTTCTTAAAACTTTTTAAACTTTATAATAAAGTTTTAAGTGACTTTTAAATAGAATTTATCCATAAAAATTTATGGCACAAAAAATAATTAAAACAATTAAATTCAGCTCCAAGCAACGTCGAAATGTACTTAACTTGCGTGTGGAATTAAAAAAATTATATTGAAACTATAAAAATATTTTTTAGATAAAAATGGTGACCCAATGGCTGTAGACAATAAGAAAAATTATCCAAACAATGCATATTATTTTCCTCAGGCTGTTGACGTTCTTAAAGCAATGAAAGTTGCACTAAAAGAATTTGGTGGAAGTAGTGACGAAAGCGAAAAAAAAGATACTGTAAAAGATGAAAAAAAAGAAAAGGTTGAGAAAGAAACTGCTGCCGAAAAGAAGAAAGAAAAGGAAGAAGATAAGAAGACTGAAAATTCTGAAAGCAAGAAAGAAGATAAGAAGGAAGAAAAGAAAGAGAAAAAGAGTGATAAGAAAGATAAAACTGAAAAGAAGGAAAAGAAAGATGATAAGAAGAAGGAAGAGAAGACTGAAAAGAAGGATAAAAAAGAAGAAAAGAAAGAAAAGAGTGATAAAAAAGATAAGAAAGAAGAAAAGACTGAAAAGAAAGATAAAAAAGAAAAATCTGATAAAAAGGAGAAATCTGAAAAGAAGGAAGAAAAGAAAGAAAAGGAAAGCAAAAAGGATACAAAGGCAAAGGACTCCAAGAAGGATGAAAAGAAGGAAAAGAAAACCGATGATGGAAAGGTAAGCCACTTGTAAGCACGAATCTTTAATAAACATTTAAAAAATTTTTAGAAATCCAAGAAAGACAAAAAGAAAACCGAGCTTTGAAAATATGCATTTTTAAAAAATTTTTGTGTTCAGTTTTTTAAAAAAGGGTATAAATTTTGAATAATTGTTAAAGTCATATCGTAATAATGTTTAATTAAATTTTTTTATTAAATAACTGTTACGCATTATATACAAATAATTAAATCATAGAAACCCCAACGTTTTGCAGAAATAAAATATAGAAACAGTAAAAACATAAACCATAAAAAATAAGAATTTTCCAATTTCTTTAACGAAAGATTAAAAGAGATAGATATGCTTATATAAAGAAGTATAATTCAACAAAAAATTGTTATCAACTTTTTTAAAAACTATTACTATTAAAAAAACAAAATTAGTTATATATTGTAAAATTGATTCAACAGTATTATTTCAAATGCTTGCTTTCTTTGCAAATCTTGCCCATTGTTCTACAGTTTGTCTCCCTAAATTCATAACAATAGATCGAGATTCACGATGTCCATCAATTGCTTCACTTTTTGTTTCAAGTGGTGGCTCTCGATCAGATTCCCATTCTTCATCATCCGTTGATTCCCTCCAACCTTCACTGCTATCATAAAGTGGATTTACACGCATCATAAATTCACAAAGTTGTTCAAAGTCTCGACTTTGCATTTGTAAACTATTTCGTACGAAATTTCCATTTCTTTGTGATTTTGCAGAACGAACAGACATTCGATTTGAACGTCCATTATTTGAGCGTCTATAAAATGATTAAGTTTTAATTAAATTTTTATAAAAATAATTGTAAAAAACCTTGAAAGCGTAAAGCGGCTGCCACCATGTGTAAAGGTGGCCTGCTTTCTTCGCTGTCGTATAGCATAACGTAAATGAGCGCATGTAAGCATTTCTTTGTACGTTAATCGCATTCTTTCATTAAAATATGCATAAATAAATGGATTACAAGTATGATTACATAGCCATATCTAAAAATACATAATAATCAATTTTGCAAGTCTTTTTTTTATCAGCAATTTTGCTTACCAAATGTAAAGCAATAAAATGACTATCTGCGAGCATATCTTTAATATATGGTTTTGCAAAATACAGCATTGATGAAATAGTGCACAGTAAACTGGGATAAAAGAATTGAAAAGTTAATCTTGCCTGAATTTATGTTTTTAAATTTCGAACAGATTTTTGTACTGTTACCTGTTTTCGAAATCGATTTGCACTATTTTGATTTAATTTGTTTTTGCTTATTTTATGTTTAACTTGTCGAATTTTTAGCAAAACCAGTGAAGAACATACCCATTGCATTATAACACTGATAAGATTAATAAGTAGCAAAAGAATAACAAATATTGCTAAAAAATTAAAAATCTTTTCAACTTTTTTATTTTTTTTGCAATTTCCGGCAGGTGCTTTTGTTTTAGAAATTTTGCATTTAGTTACAGTATGCATTGAAGATTATTTAATTCAAACAAAAGCAAAGTCTATAGGCTTTGACCTTTTAAGAAAATAATAATATTTTTTAAAGAAATATTTTTTACTTACCAGGACGTTTTCCTTCAGTACTTAAAAAACTAACAGACCACATTTCTGTTCTGTTGCCTACAAGTGGAGCCGGAAACGTGCCAACACAAGCTAAAATAGATGATGCAATTAAAATTCATAAAAAAGATCGTCTTCTTAGAACAAACCTGCAGCAATTCCAATAATCCATGTTGAAACTGATGCAATCAAAGCAACCGTAACCCGATTAAAAGTTTTTGCTTTTGTTCCATAAAAACAAATTGCAACACATCGATTTAATCCAAGATAGGCATAACTGACAACACCAGCAGTCCATGCCGCAATTTCAAAGAATGCTAAACAAAAGCTCAGAAAACTACAATTTGTTCCAGTTTTATATGAAAGCGAAAGAAAAGCGTATGTGGTTGAAGTCATATTACTGTTTTCAATACTACAAAAAACATTATCACGAAAATAATTATAATTTTTTAAAACATACCTAATACCGTTTTCATCAACAAGGTTACAATTTGAATCTGACCATAAAATTCCCATTCCACATGCGATCCCCGCAACAATCATCATAATCGCATCCGCTAATGCCACATTCGCCATAATTGTATAAGCGGAAAGTCGAAAAACCCGTTTCATAATAATCATAAAAACTGTTGCTCCATTACAAAGGAATCCGATAATTCCAATTGCAATATAAAGACCTCCAATTACGGAAACTGTATCAGATGATGCAGTCATGATTTTTAGTGTCGTGTAAACAACTCTTTATTTCAACAGTAATAATTATTTAAAGAAAAGTTTATTAAAAAAAAACCAAGTAATAAAAAAATATATATAATCAAGAGACTCGTAATAATGCCGTTAATTTCTGATTACTCCACATTATCTGAAAAAACATGCGAAGGTTAGATACACTTTTAAATAAACATTATAATTTAAAGTTGGAAAAAGTAGAAAACGCGTCATTTATTTTTAAGACTATTGTCACTTAAAATTAATGGTTTAAAATAGTAAAGAAGCATCAAAAATTAAAATGAAATTTGAAGAAAATCACGTGTGAGATTATTCATTGACAAGAACATTCTTTCTTTTTGTAGCTTATCGCTTACTCCTCTTTTTCTGTTCACTTCTTTTTTTTGCAACAAATCATTAAAAAAACTTTTATTTCAAAATAATAATGTCTGTATGTATATTTTCCAACTCATGAGTTTAAAACTACGATTGTTAAAAAATGCAATAATCTTTTAAAGCAGATGTTTGCAGTGGGCCCAGCTGGATAAATTTATTTTTTTTCTCTCTCTTTTTCTGTTAATGATATACGGTTGAATTTCGATTAAGTATGAAACTACATCTGAAAAAAAGAAGAAGAGTGCTGCTTTATAGCTTTTGAAAAGAAAAGGGGCTATTGATTGACAGAAGATCATTCTTATCATCCACGAGGCTTATATTATTACTTCTGCTGATAAACCTTAAAATAACTCTTAAAAGCAAACAATATGGGTGCAAAACGGAAAATGTGAAAGGAACTGAAAGAACAAAGAATCGAATGAATAGAAGAAATAAATAACAAATCTTAATAATGTAAAGCGATTAAGCGTGTATTAATTTAAAGATGAAGCAAGAATGATGCTGACCTTTGTTACTATAGTTTTGCTACTTAAATTCTATGAAATCAAAACAGCAATTTGTGTTTTTAAAATTTTTTGTTCTAATAAAATATTACTGTGGCGAATAAATTCAGCATTAAAAAACAAACAAACTTATTTAAATTTTCTTTAAAAATGTTGTTTTTTTAACCAAAATTAATTATTTTTAAAGACATCTAAAAATACACGGATATTTTGAAGAAATTTGAGTTTCATGCCAAATAAAATAAACTCCCAGTTTTATTTTATTTTTTATTCTTGCGGATGCTTTTCACTCCGGCATTTCCGTTTTTTAATTGCGCACTGAAAATTTACTAGACACAACTGTGGCTCAAATTGCTTTAGCATGTTTGTTAACAATTATAAACAAATTCATCCGAAATTTTATTTATTTATTTATTTATTGTTTTTCTATAAAAACTTTATTCTTTAATTTTTTAAGTGCTCTTTGTTACTACATATTTTTTGAGATCTAAAAAATAATTGGACTAAAAAAGTAAAAAATCAAAGCTTTTGAATTACCGGAAATACTCATACTGTTAAATTTTTTTTGACTTCACGAAAGCTTTTCCTTAACTACTTTATCTCACGCTTTTCTTTCTTTATTGTTTTCCTTTTTGAAAAAGATTTATCGGAAAAAAGGTTATTTCTTTTTATTGTTAAAACGGCAAAAGAAAAATCTTACGCAAGGAAAGAAAAAAGGAAAACAAAATTATCAAGCGGAAGCAATCAGTGGCTCAAGGGCCGATTATCTTATATAACAAGCTGCTTCAAAGCATTTCAAAGAAGGGTAATCAAAATGAAAAAATAAAAATAAAACAACAAAATCTCGTTAAAATTATTTACAAAAATATAATTTACTTCATTAATATTTTTTCAAAAAATATCATCTCATGCCATACAAAACAATAACATGACATCAAAATGAAAAGGTTATCTTTTTTCCCAGAAACTTTAAATTGGATTGAAAAAAGCACAGCAAGAAAAAAAGAGTGAAAACGGCCAAAATAGGTAATTCAATGGGGTCATCAAGTTTTTTATTTTGAAACCCCAGAAAAGGACTTTTTCTAAAAAAGGGAGCAAATATTTTGATGTGATATATATTGAACGAACAAATGAAGTGCAACTTGCTGGACACCTCGACGGCAAAAAAAACATGTACATATACATATATATGTTTTTTATGCGTATATATATAAAAAGGCATCATTTCAAGTGAATAAATCTATTCTTAAAAATAAAGTTCTGCAATGCTTTAATGCTAGAGGATTGTTTAAAACTAGGCAAAGTAATAAAAACCGAATTCAATGGAACGGAAATGTCTAAAGAAGAAAAAAATGAATGTGTATGGTTAGCCAGAATAAGAATAGAATCAGTAAAAGTCATATTTTAATTTTTTTTGAAAAATAAAGTTTTAAACAATTCCGAGTAAGTTTTTTTTTGCTTTTTTTATTGAAACAAACCTCTAAATAGTAAACTTTTGGCATCATTGAAAAGATAAAAATTCAGGCAAACAAGTATACAAGCGGTTTCCAAAAAAAACATATCGTTACTTTTTGTTTCAGTTACTTTTTTTTACAAACGGGAGTAGTAATTCATCATTGGATAATTAAAACTTCAAAAACTATCAACATCAGCAACTCTTTTTTTTAACTTTTGGATATAAATAGTCATTCGTCATTTCAAAGAATGCTACTAAAAAAAGCTTGAAAAACTACTTCAAAAATAATTTATATTTTTGAAATAACATTTATTTTGTGATGATAAAAACACAAAAATGTATCATTTGCTTTGGTAGAAATGTGATGTGTGGAAAAAAAAGATTGATGAAGAGAGAAAGTAAAATAATAAGGGTAAAATTAAAGTAAAAGAAAGTTGTTAATATAAGCAGAAATAATTCATAAGATGAAAGGTGCAAAAATGATACATTGACGCAAGAGAAACACCTTTAACAAAAAAGAAATATGGGCTTTTTTACCTTAATCATAAGTTTTACCAATAAACATAAATATTTTGAGATAATTTTTTTGAAAGAACACCAAAATTTTTCATGACAAGAGCAACATTATAGTCTAAAAAAAATAGGGGGTAATAGCATCAAAGAAAGCAAAATTCAAAGAAGGCAGTGTTAAAGAAAAAAGAGAGGGCAAATTCATCAAAAAAGTATGTTCGATGACAAAAAAAAAGTGCTGTTTTTGCCGCTGGCGGATTCGACAAAGAATTGTTAAAGGGGTCCGCGGAATCAAATGAAAATTTTAGAAGTGTCGTTGTTGCTCTTGTTACGAACTCATCTTCTTTATCGAATAGAAGGAAAAGAAGAAAAAAAAGTGAAACTACTACGGGAGTTTATTGAAGCGCACTGTGTTGTTGTAGTTGTATACGCTCAATCAAGGGCCACATCTGTGAAACAAATGGCCCTTAGGCCAAAAAAATCCCCCTTTAAAAAAGTGAAACAACAGATAAAAGAAAAAAAGAGAAAAGGGGCCACTTAACTTTGACGGAGAAAAAATGGCAAAGAATGATTTACAAAGTTGGATAAAAGAAAGCATTATTTTAAAGGTATAACTTTTATAAAAATAATTTGTAATTGAAACATTTTTTTATTTAACGAAATATCTATAAGATATTTTCATTCAAATGACAGTGACATTGAAACGAACGCCCCAAGAAAAGATGAAAGAATGCTTTAACAAATGTTAGGCATTGCTTTAAAAAGAAGAAGAAGCAAAGCAAAAATAAAATCTCATTGCCTTTTTCATGTCAGAATCAATTATATTAAAAAAGCGATCAAAAGTTGAGGGCGTTTCTTTCATGTCAAAAGAAGAAGAATTTGGAAAAAAAATATTGTGTTTGTTTGTTTCAGATGTTTTTTTTCTTCAAATTTCGTTTTTCACGAGGATTTGAAATATCCCATTTATTTGCATGTGTGTTCTTCTTTTTGTTGATAAATCATCAATGAAAATAGCCCACTTTTATCTTTTAGTTTGTTTGAGATTTAAAATAGAACGCATGATAGACATAAGATTGGCACATTAAACGAGGGGGATATGTATGTTTTTGATGAAAATGGTACATTTTGGGGGGTTAATTATTTATCAAGAGCTTTTGGAATAGCTCAAGATGACAGCGAAAAAAAGAGAGGAAGGCGTTTTTCAGTTCAACAAGCTTTTTTATTTTCAGCTGTCACATCAAGTGGAAAACAAAGAAATCAGGGGCACATTGTTTATTGTTTCAAAAAAAGACAAAATTAGAAAAAATGCTGCAAAAAAATGAGAAAAATATGAAATTTAAAAGCACATTTTAAGGTTTATAAATAAATGCAAAATATATATAAATAGATATTAAATGACGAGGTTTTAAAATGTTAAAAATGAATGATTTATTAGTGACAACTTTGCAAAAAAGAAAAACGAAGAAAAAATTTAATATTCCATTGATAATGAATTTGGTAGTTGTATGGTATGTTCGGATGAATATGATGAGTTATCCATACCTGTAATGGGATATCACATATATTATGCGTATGATGATAACATGATACTTTAAAAATTTGTCTAAATAATGACAAATTTAAGTATTTTTTTGAGTAAACTTACCATCTTGTCGCCGTATTCCATGAATAAGTTTTGATTCGGCTTGAATTGTATTTGCTAAAACATTTATTTTTCGGCTTTGTTTTGATGATGTTGGAAGATCGGCATAAAATGGATATTTATTTACAAAATTGAGCTTAAAAAGTGTAAATGTAATATTATATTTTAATCTTCTAACTGCAACATTAACCTCAAAAAAAATCTATGAAATGTTGTGTTTTTAGTTTCATTTAATCTGTTTAATATTCCCCTATTTTACACTCACTTGTGTTTTGCTACAAATATAATATTCTTCATCCATTGCCAAAAGGATTGGTCTATCTTTTCGACTTTGTCGATAAATTACAACTTTTTCTTCAGGTGGCAATGGAGTGTTTACTTTGCTTTTATCTTTTTCTTTCATTTGATTCAATGTCTTTGGTAAGGTTAAGTTATACGGTATTGAACCAATTATAATTGGTACATTAATTTCCATTACTTCAACACCTGCAAAAAATATGCATTTTGACATTATTTAATTCAGTTTTTGGAAAAAATAATAAAAAAGCTGTTTACCTCCTGTTTTTACTTTTATACTTAATTGATAGAGAATTTTGAAAAATCTTGCGCCTGGCGGGACAATTACAGGAAATTTGTGACTTACGGAACTAAAGCTCATTCGTCCTGTATTTATAGACATTCGCTTCTTAGAATTCAATCCGGAAAATGAGCGGCTTTCATCGTTTAAGTCATTGATCATTGTGCTAAAGTAGAAAAAAGAGAAAAAAAAGCAATTATGGCATGCAAGAAAAAAAAATGAGAAAAGGGAAAGAAACCTTGGAGGTAAAGCAGGAATTGGAAAATTTCTTTCAATTTTTATTGCTTGTCCTTCATCAACAAAAAGTGCCAAGTTATCTTCATGTATGTCGGAAACATCCAAAATTGATGTTTCTGATAACTAAATTGCTTTTTATTGTTATTATTTATTTCGAAATATTTTTATTTTCATAAATAAAAATGTGACATTACTTCTTTGTCTTCACCATCTCCACCACTTATAATAATAACTTGCTGAAGAACAGCAGCAACTTTATCAACTCTTCTATCAGTTTTATTTTCAATTCGACCTCAAAAATAAAGCAATAAATTTCTTGACTTTATGAGATTTTTTAAAAAGCCAAAGTAATTAAAAATAGAAAAAAGAAGCAAGTAAAAGAAAAAAGAAAAACAGAGATAGAAACGAACCTTCAATTGATATATTTTCGCCACAAACAAATGCTGATCGGCAAATTGTAAAATGAAGTTTAATTTGTCCTCCAGTGCAAGAAAAAAGTCCAAATTTTTTGACTAAATTATGACTTGGGGGCTCAAAATATCGAACGGGCAAGACATTTAAATCAAATGTTTCAATGATTGTAAAGCCTTTAACGGCATTTATAATTTTTAATTCATTTTCTGAAAAATTAAATAAAAAATTATGTTTTTTTTCTTTGTTTACTTTGTAATGTTGAAACTAGAAATACATATTTTCCGCAAAAAAATTTAATTGACGAAAGCATACGCCAACACAAAAAGTGGTTTCTCGTTTTTATGCATACCTTCTGTTTTATATGCCATTTGGGCACGGATTGTATAAAGCACGGATGCATTTTTGGATTCAATTGATGTCAACAAAGATGAAGATAACTTTTCCTGTAAAAAATTGAAGCATAAAATGAGATTTTTTAAAATATGTAATGAAAATTACTTCAAATTGAACAAATACGGTGTTGTCAGCTTCAATTGATTGACATTCAGTACTTGCATCTAATTGATGATTCAAATAAATAGCTGAATTTTCCCCCTAAAACAATCCAAAATTAATTTTACTTTGAAAAACAAAAGTTATTCAAATTTGTTTAATTGCTCGTTTTTACAGAGTAAATTTTAGAATAATTATTTAAAAAAGGTTCTAGAAACCTACAGATTTCATTTTCGATTTTAATTTTGCAGATCCATAAAAATGTATTTTCAGTGATTCAGCTTCAATGGATTGCTTCGCTTTAAGTACCACACGACCAATCATTGTATCACCGGGTGCAAAACACGCATCCTTTTTCTCCAATTCTATTGTAAACTCATATAAATATGGATCATTAATAAAATTCTAAAAAATGATGATATCCAAAGTAAATATTCTCTTTTTCAATAAACAAAAGTATCACTTACGGCATAAGTTCCCATTCTGGAACAATTCGGTTACCACTCACTTCCAAAATAAATGTTTTATATTTAATATTTCGAAAGAATATATTTTTTTTATTTGCTGCTTCTGCAAAAATGTTGGAACGGCTTTTACAATGAAAGCCGAAAAAAGAAAAGTATTGTTATGAAAAAAAGAGAAGAAAAAAAGTGGATAATGTCCGATCCCAGAATCATTATGTTTGAAGTCTTCCAAAAAAAGGAGGGATACTTGTCACAATTTTGAATACGCTTGTTTTTCTTACGTTTTTTCCTTCTTTTTTTTCTCTTTCATCGTCGTCGTCGTCTACTTTTAACAAATTTCTTCCGGTGAAAGAAATCTGAACAAAAAGTAATAATAATATTTGATGCAAAAAGAAATGTGTGACGAAAGATTGTCACAGATTTTTGATTTTTACCTTTGATTATTCTTTGCTTTTTTGATATACAGTAATATGTTGAAGGGGAAGATATAGACAGAAAAAAACCACATTTTATAATTTTTAAATTTGTCTTGCACAAAACAATTTCAATGAAAGCTTTTCATTTTTGACAATAACGTCAGTGTATTTATTTTTGTGTGGGGTTTTTGTAATTAAATTATGCTGAATTAACTTACTGCTTTAACGAAAACATATTTTTATTTTAAATAAAAATTAAAAATAAATTTTTTTTAAACTTTTAGTTTTTTTGGCAAAATTATGTTAAAAATAGCTGGCATTTCGTGAACATGTTTTTTTTGACAATTTTTTCGTTTCCGAACGATATGTTTTTTCATTGTTACTCTCTAAAACGGAGGTCTTGCGTGATATTCTTAAACAACAAAAATGGAAAAAGGTTAAAATAGTTTTGTTAAAGACAAAAATGATGAAAAAAGTGGCTTTTTTCTGACGTCTTATGCTTTTTTAAACTACATTATTTAATATGATACGGTGATTACTAAAAACCCCCGTGAGACAAGATAGCTTACGTCATATAATTGTTGAACAATAATACTAATATTGCGTTCAGATGTAATCTTTAATTATTTGATGTTGTAATATGTCGGTAATTAAAAAGTTAATTAGCGTAAAACCCGTCTCAAACTTAATTAGCCCTATTAGTTCAATATATCCTTTTCCTCATTCAACCGGAAATTCGTACGTATTAAGACTTTTAAATCTTTAAAAGCTTTTGTTAAATTGAAATTAAAACGAATAATCAGCAAATTTTCTGTCTAATTTTATTATGCCTCATTTGTATCAAATGTGGGCAAGGTTTTACTTACGATTTGAATGTCTTTTTTCTTTTGGTAATCAAAGTCTTTTTATTTTTCATAAACATTTTTTCGAAATTTAAACTTTTTGAAATATGCGTTTTTGTATTATTTGTTGGTGATTGATGAATTTTGTCACGAATATATATAGTGGAATTGTATTTTTCTAGTTATTTACGAAAAAAAATTTTTTTAAAGCTATTTTTTGTGCCCCTCATATGAAATTTTACTACTGCAGGTTTTGATGAAGCTCCTCCCTTGGGGGGCATTAAGAAAAAAAGGTAAAATAAACATTTGCAAAGCTAAAAAGGCGCTTTTCATATCTGATTCAAGGATCATTTTAATACGAGGGGATTTATTTTAAATAAAGTTACGGAATGACATGCTTGAACGCTGATAAAAAATGTTTGCGTTGAGAATTATACGTGTTTTTTTAGTTCTGGTTGCACAATACCCTATTAAATTCTTTTGTGATAACTTGCGTAAGAACCTTTAAGTGATGAGACTTTGTTCCCGTGCTTTAGTTTTTAACCCTTTTTTTCTCTCAAACAATTTCCTGTATTTAATTTTTCAGGAATTACAGTTTTTCACATTCAAGTGACTAAAATGGCAAGAAATGTTGTAAAAAGTTTTGTTGTTCAAATATTTATTTTGTGGTGTCTAATTATTTCTGAAACAGAGCAAGGCGTTCCATCTTTTCGAAATCAGGAGCAAGAAGATTCTGATGGCTTAAACTATGATTCATCCATGATGTATAAAATATTTCATGAACCTTGGCCAATAATTAAGCCATCAATAATGGATCAAAATAATATTGTTGCAGGTACGTTTGTTTTATAAATTGCTTCTGGTCTTTGAAACGAATTTTTTTGCTATTTTTACTCAAACGTTTAAATTTAATTAGAAAAAAATGGCTGCCGCTGTTTGCACTTTATTAAAAATTCAAATTAAATTACTTTTTTTGCAATCAAGTGAATGCATTTATTTTTACCATAGAAATTCTATACGTCATCATACCATTTATGTAGGCAAAAATATAATTTATAAAAAAATATTATTTAGATTGCTTTCAAGAAATACCGTATACCGCTGTCGACCTCACAATTAGATTAAATGCAAAATATCTCTTGAATCGAATAGGATGCCCCCTAAGAATACCATCTCATTCAATGGTTGATATAAAAGAAATTAAATTAAAAGAAGATATTGTAAGTCCATAATTAGTCTTCTCATTTAACATTGAACTCTCTTGCAGGGATATGTTCAAATTTATTCTGGAAAAAGTAGCAGAGAGCTTAGTCATACAAGTGGAAAACTTCGTGGTGCGGAAGGATTTAGTTTTGGACCATTTGAAGGCCTTTATGTCTTTATACTGTTTAGACCGACATCAAAAGATGATTACTTTGTATTTAATCTGATAGGCACATATTCAAGGGGGTAAAAGCGTATTTATAATTTAAAAAAAGTTTTACAGTAAATTACTGATAATTGTGTATAATTGTTTTTGAAAATGCAATTAAAAATTGTGCATTACATATTTTTTTAACGTTCAATATAATAAATTGTTAATAAACGAATATAAATTTGTTTGCACGTTTGCAAGAATTTTTTTGAGTTGGGACAATTGCCAAATGATAATATTTTAGAGATAGTTACGAAAAATTACAAAAATGTACACTTTTTATCTCTTTTTTTTAAGATTCTTCATTTTCTGCAGATGGTATTTTTGGACATGTGACAGACCATGCAGCAGGTTCATAGGTAACATTTAAAGCAAACTCAATAGACTCTTTTCCAGGTGAGTCATACGCTTTAAATGCGACAAGACCAAATGGACATTGAACATTAAATATACCGTAATCTTCAGTTGAATCTTAAAGAAAAGTGTTTTTGGAAGGAAATGTTTGTTGTGTAAGAAAAACTTACTTGACCGGAAAATTGGTGCATAGCGATAAGTTACACGCTTCTTTGCAGCTCCGGCAAGAACACGGGTATAAGTCTTAAAGTTTAAATTGGCGTAATTAATGAAAAAGAGAAAACTTACTTCAGGTTGTGTAAAATTGAGTTCAGTGTATGTGACTTCAACATTCTCGGGCAAAAAGATTAAACACATTTCTGGGCCTTCAGAATAAACAGTAAATGTTTCATATTTTTCAGCCATTTTACGAGTAATTTGTACGTAACAATCTTAAATATTAAACATTGCTTTTTCAAGTTGTTAAGGTTTTTCTTACCTAGAATAAGGTTATCCTCCTTTTCTTTGCCATTATAATCAGTAGGACTATTTAATTCAGCCAAATCTTCACATGATACTGTAGCAAGAACAACCAAGAATGAAATGTAGGAAAAGCAAGAATGCATTACTGTAAAAAGATGTTTACATACATTATTTTATTTAAGATTTTAATTGTCACGACTGAGAAAACTGTTGCAAAACAATTATCACAAATACAAAGAGAGACCTTCAAAACTATTATAACTCTTGATATCATTTTTTTCAAGTAAGTAGATTCTTTGAAAGTAATTTAACACTAAACTAAAAAGCTGAAACAGCATTCTTCTAAAAATGTAAAGGCTGTAAATTTACCACCCTACTCAAAAAGAAATTTTATGCCCGCGTGCATCTCTTTACAATGCTGGATGGCATTATTATTAAAGAGAAAATGACAAGCTTAAAGCTGCATTATTAAAACCTTAATCATAAATAAAATCCCATAAGGGGGTGGAGTGAGCTTGTTAACATACTGGTTTCTCACGGGTTTTTTTCTCTATTTATTATTGTTGACGAACGCATAAACGTTAACATTTAAATATATTTTTAAAAAGGAGCTGAGAGTATCATAATGAAATAATACGATATCATAGCCAACTGAAGAGAGACAAAAAATTTGTATTCACATTTTTCGTTACAAATCTTGAAAAAAAAACAGCTTAATTTTAAAATGTCATATTTTTCATTTTTGGCACAAAAATTGCGGTAAACACATAAAAAACCAAAAGTTTTACAGCGGCTTTCAAAGAAGAGAAAAAAAACAAACTTCATATTTTAAAATTTGATACAATCTTTTTTACTACATTTTATGACTCACATGTTCGAAGTTTTATTTTACTCATGTGAAGATAATATTTCCTGCTTGTTTTCAGTATTGTATCAGACAATTTTTAAAAAAAAAGGCAAAATAATGTTTGAAATCAAACTAGAGAAAAAAGACTGCATTTTTTGCGGTTTTAAAATGGTATTTTTTCTATGTGATTAAAATGATAAAGTCAAAGTAACAATTTTCAGTTAAAAAATTAAAAGCAACAGAAACAAATGATGAGAAATGTACTCGTTGACAGTATCCTGGTCACAACAAAGGTAATAAATTAGAAAATCAGAGATGAAAATTTAATAATCCAATTACAGACAATTTTTTTCAATATCCACAATAAAAAACATATCTAGAAACAGCATTTCTACCCGTAAAAGAGACAATGTGCGGTGTCTCTGTCATTTTATTTTAAAAGAAGCGCTTTTATGGCAAAGTGTCGCAAGCGTCAACCATCATTTTTTGACTAAAAATTTTTTGCTGCTGATTTTTTTGTGGTTAAAAAATTAAAGCAACTTTATTTGTGTTAATCTTTTTTAATTTTTTATCTATTTGCTTAAACAGTTGGCTTTTGAAGATAACTAACTATTAACCGAGATCAGCAAGTGCTAAAAACATTTTTTGCAGTGAAATTTTTTGATTGTTTTATGCCACAAAAAAGATACATGAGCAATAACTTTTTACAAGAATCATTGGTGGCCGCCCCGGAGGGGCGGGGCACCTCTAGTACTTTTAAAAGACCATATTGGTTGTCATATCATAAATTTGCAGAAGAATTTTGACTTTTACTTATATATACAAATTTTAAATTTAATTTGAATAGATACTATTATATCCTCTTTAAATAGACATTTTTTTCTTCAATTTTATCCATATTTAATTGTATGCCTTTTTTAGTATTCCTTGCAGATTTTCACAATTAAAATAAAAAAAGAAGTTTAAATGACGTAAAGTAAGTGAAACTTCTTTATTTGACAAGATGATGTTATGCTAAATTGATGTGTGTCTGCGTGTGTTCGATAACATTTAATTGTTGTATTTTAAAAAAAACTTCACTTTTATTTTGCAAATAAAAATGTAGTTTCTTGAATGGTAACTGTTTGTTGCTCATTTGCTGCTAATAAATGTAGTTTCATTGGTTCTCACATGGTGGCCCTTAAAAACAAGTAAAAAAAATTATTTTTGTTAACTCCAAATTAAAAAAAATAGCTTTTTTGTTACTTTAAATGCTACTATAGCGACAAATAAGCTGCAGGTCAAAAGTTCAAAAAACTTATTTCTAAATATAAATACATATTTTGTACAAATTACGGTATTAATTAAACAAGCAATTTTCTATCAAAACACAACTTTTTTCTATGAAATAAATTTTTTTCTTAAATTTTGTTGCCTGATGTTTTAAAGTTAATTGAAGCATATTTATATCATCATTGCTTTAGAATTATAAATTTGTAGCTTTTTATAAAACAACAAACTACAAAATTACAATATAAATTTCCATAAATCAAAGTCAGAACGATAATTTTTTCTACTGTTTTACTTTTGCATTCTTACATTTGGTTATCATCGATTTTAAAAAAAGAAGAAAAGAAAACACAAAAAGAAGAAGAAACGTTAGCACATGCATTTTGATGAAATATTACTGATAATTATTCAACGGCCTGTCGGGTTTTACACTAGACGGCCTTGCTCCTCCAATCCTAAAATTGGTACCCTTAAACAAAAAAAAACGATTTTTTCTCTTTTTACATTTTTTTTCTGTTCTCTCATTTCCATGCCGCCATTGATGCGTCACAATCGAAAAAGAAATGTCCCAGTTGAAAAAAGGTCAGCCTTTTGGCCAGGCGTCCATAAACGTGTGTCTCACTCCAATGGTAGAACTCTATTAACCTTTGCCATTGTTATCGCTTTTTTGAATGTTGCAGATCAATTTTTTCTTGATTTTTTCGGTAAAAATCAATACAGGCAAAATTCGTTCGTGCATTAAATTAATATTTTTTGTATAATTAATCTTGAATGATATAAAACATTTGTCTTTTGCAGCAACAGTTTAACAACTTTGTTCAAAGATGGTTTACTCTTCACTTCTCAAAGAAATCACAATCGAAGGAAAAACTTACAAGTATTATGATCTTGTTGCTTTAAAGGATAACCGATACGGTATTTCTCATAAATAAAAAATTTAAATTTTAAAAAGGGAATCAATTTTAGAAAAGTTGCCAGTTTCAATTCGGTATTTGCTTGAAGCTGCCGTTCGATATTGTGATGGCTTTCATGTTCGTGAAAGTGATGTTGAAACCATTTTAAATTGGGAAAAAAGTCAACACGAAGCAGCTGAAATTCCATTTAAACCTGCACGTGTTTTACTTCAAGATTTCACGTTAGTTTTTTAAATTTAAATGTGGTTTAAAGAGTCAATATCTTATTTTTGCCAATGTTTTAGTGGTGTCCCAGCCGTTGTTGACCTTGCTGCAATGCGAGATGCAGTCAAAACACTTGGGGATGACCCAGCAAAAATTAATCCCGTTTGTCCTGTTGATCTTGTTATTGATCATTCCGTCCAAGTTGATAGTTATGGTAATCTAGATGCATTGGAAAAAAATCAGACCATTGAATTTGAACGCAACAAAGAACGATTCAATTTTCTTAAATGGGGACAAAAAGCTTTCAAAAATCTTCTTATTGTTCCACCTGGCTCTGGAATTGTGCATCAAGTAAATCTTGAATATCTTGCCCGAACTGTTTGTGATGATGATGCTGGAATTCTCTTCCCAGATTCTGTTGTTGGAACAGATTCTCATACCACAATGATTGATGGGTTAGGAGTATTGGGTTGGGGTGTCGGGGGCATTGAGGCTGAGGCTGTCATGCTCGGACAACCAATTTCTATGGTTATTCCAGAAGTTATCGGGTACAAATTAGTTGGAAAAATGCCACAATTTGCTACAAGTACCGATTTAGTTTTAACTATTACAAAAGTAAGATTTATTTTTCTACTGCATAGTTTAAATATTACTGTATGTTTAGAATCTTCGTGATCTTGGAGTAGTTGGAAAATTTGTTGAATTCTTCGGCCCTGGTGTTGCAAATCTTAGCATTGCTGATAGAGCTACCGTAGCAAACATGTGTGTGTTTTTATTATTATTTTTCTTCAAAAACTGAATTTAAGGTGTCCTGAATATGGTGCAACTGTTGGTTTCTTCCCTGTTGATCAAAGAACAATTCAATATTTAAAACAAACAGGCCGAACTGAACATCAACTTCACCGAATTGAAGATTATTTGAAAGCTAACAATCTTTTTGTTGATTTCAATGATACCAATTTTTCACCAAATTATACCAAAGTTCTTGAACTTGATTTAAGCACAATTACTCCATGTGTCAGTGGTCCAAAACGTCCACATGATCAAGTCGCTCTTACCCATCTTCATAAAGAATTTAAAAGTGGCCTGACAGAAAAGGTTTCTTTTAAAGTGAGTGTTCTTTGCTTTTCCTTATCAATTCATTTTTGATTGATTTTTTTAGGGATTTGGACTTAAAGCTGACGAAAGCAATAAAATTGTCAAAGTTACACTCAATGGAGAAGAGCATACACTTAAGCATGGATCAGTTGTAATTAGCGCAATTACGTCATGCACAAATACAAGTAACCCATCTGTTATGCTTGGAGCTGGATTAGTTGCAAAGAAAGCCGTGGAATTGGGTCTTAAAGTTCCACCATATGTTAAAACAAGTTTAAGTCCTGGAAGTGGGGTTGTAACAAAATATTTGGAAGCAAGTGGTTTACTTCCTGATCTTGAAAAACTTGGATACTATATTGCTGGGTACGGTTGTATGACCTGTATTGGAAACAGTGGACCTTTGGATGAAGCTGTTGGAAAAGCAGTTGAAGAAGTAAACAATTAAATTTTAAGAAATTCAAAAATGTGCAAATTTTTTAAATTTTTAGAATGATCTTATTGTTGCGGGTGTTCTTTCTGGTAACCGTAATTTTGAAGGCAGAATTCATGCCCAAGTTCGTGCAAATTATTTGGCAAGCCCAATGTTAGTTGTTGTTTATGGTCTTGCTGGACGAGTTGACATTGATTTGGATAATGAACCAATTGGTCAAGGAACTAATGGCCCTGTTTATTTCCGCGATATTTGGCCAACACATGATGAAATTGCAAAAATTGAAGAAGAAAATGTTCGGCCTCAATTCTTCAATGAAGTTTATTCAAACATTCAAAAAGGAAGCGAACAATGGCAAGAACTTGAATGCCCTGATACTTCCCTCTATCCATGGGATTCAAATTCAACTTACATCAAGCAAGTTCCATTCTTCCATGGCATGGAAATTGTTCCAACTCCGCCAACAGCAATTGTAAATGCATTTGCTTTACTCAATCTTGGAGATTCTGTAACAACAGATCATATTTCTCCAGCAGGTTCAATCTCACGTGTTAGTCCTGCTGCTCGATATCTTACTTCTAGAAGGTAGGAAATTATAAAAATTATACAATTTCAAATAAAAATGCTTTTTTGCAGCGTTGCGCCCAAAGATTTTAATACATATGGTGCACGCCGTGGTAACGATGAAGTAATGGCTCGTGGAACATTCGCCAATATTCGTCTTGTTAATAAACTTGCATCAAAAGTTGGACCAAAAACCTTCCATGTTCCAAGTGGACAAGAGCTTGACATTTATGATGCGGCAGACAAATATCGATCAGAAGGTAATATATTATTTGTTTCTATTATAGTTTAAAAAATCAAATATTTTAGGACATCCCGTTATCATTCTTGCTGGAAAAGAATATGGTTGTGGATCTTCAAGAGATTGGGCAGCAAAAGGTCCATTACTTCAAGGTGTTCGAGCTGTAATTGCTCAATCATTTGAAAGAATTCATCGCTCAAATTTAATTGGAATGGGAATCGTTCCTTTACAATTTTTAGATGGTGAAAATGCAGATTCTCTTGGATTAACTGGAAAAGAGCAATTTACAATTGAACTTCCACATGATCTTAAACCCGGAAATCATGTCACTGTTGAAACCTCGGAAGGCAAGAAATTCAAAGTCTTATCTCGTTTTGATACCGAAGTTGAATTAACATATTACCGACATGGTGGAATTTTGCCTTACATGATTAGAAAACTCATCAATACTTCTAATTAAAATTATGTTTACAGTATCTATAGCTGTCTTGCCAGATTAGAACATTCTTATCAAAATTTTTCACTTATTGATAAAAACTTTGTGATAACTACTAAAAATAAATATTAATTTCGCAATAATTGTTTGAAACACAAAATTCAGCCCTAATAAACACACTTAAGACCAGCTGTAGTTTGATTAATAACCTTTAATAAAAAATCATTTTCAGAAAAAAGTCATTAGTTTTTTGCGCATTTTTTACGACTTCCGAAATTTGCAGAAAAAAAGTTTTTTTGGACCCTTAGATGGCAAATGTTGCCGTGAATTTTTAAATACGATCACTTTTCATGTTTTGCAAATTTTTTTCTTCTGCAGATCCAATATTCGAAAGCTAACATTTAAGATTGCGTGGAAGGAAATGCATCAACAAACATTATCTTTTATTTGTTAATTAAAAAACTTTGTTTCTATCCGCTGCTGTTTGCTTGTTTACAGAAAAGTTGGGATTCGGAGGACTGTTGTATACAAAACATTCATACCTGTATTACTCTAAAAAACAACAACAACCATGAGCTATGATTTAAGATTTTTAACATTTTCCCTTCATAAAGTTCATAAATTGTTCATCAAGACCAAAATGTTTTTTCAAATGATCGTTTATATTACACAAAGTGGAAAATGCTGGAAGACGTCTACTCCATCATCAAATAAAAAAGAAGGAGTTCAGCCCAAAAAAATCAACAGAAATTCAATATGGGGGTTGATTGCCTATACCTACCATAAACACAAAACTTGTCCCCCCTTTTTTTTCACTTTCTTTCTCTCTTTTTTCATTTTTAATTGTTATTTTTATTATTAATATTATTTTTGTTATCTTTCATTTCTGCCCTTTGATATATTGCTCTATCTTTTGTTATCAATATTATTCATTTTTTCTTCATATATTCACCAAATAACTAACAACACCGGATAAAGATAACAATTAAAAAAACCACAATTTCAATGTCAGCGATAATCTTCAACTTTGCAATGACATATTTCCGGTAAATACATGCACAATTCGATGTGATATCTTTTTTGACAATTTTTGATTGATTTATTTTAAAATCTTAGATTTGCGCAAAGATTTACTTTCTATTAATCGAAGAAAATTAAACAATATTTTGTTTAAGGCTTTTCTTTATTTTGCATTCTAATACTCAGGATATTAGGATGTGACAAAATTTGAGGTGCAAAAGTTTTTGAATTGTCTGACATTAAAATTTTGGTATTTTAATAGTTATCTTCTTAAACAATTCATCTTTTGATGACCTAGCAAATTCAAAACACTTATAGTCATTATGTTTTTTTGATTATTTAATCTATAAAATTGGAAGAATTCAAAATTTGACAGATAACACTTTGATGTTCTCTTAGGGCAATTTTTTGTTGAGCACATACTTACCGTAATCTTTTTCATTTTTTGCTGCTTTTAATAGCTTTTTTTGCTGAAGTTATGACCTTCATTAAATTGATTTATTTTCTTAATTAATTTATCACATCTCATATAAGAGAATACTAACCTTTGCCATGCCAGCCATTTCTTTTTTTTAAGGCTTTATTTGTTTTACCCTTTTTTATTCACCATTATTTGTGCGCGACTTCTGCGATCACTTTTTATATGTCCTTTTTTTCTTTCAATAAAGGAAAAAATGATCTTTAAATAATCTTTTTTTAACATTCAGCCCATTTATGTTATAGAAAGTCGTCATGAATGATAAAGGGATAAATTCGTCAGAAATACCCCCAGCTGTTATAAATGTTGTTGATCTCGATCCACAAACGTCATTACAAAATTCTAATAATAACGGAGTTGGGTACAACAAGCTTACTCGAAGATTATCGAACGTTTCGAACGCAATTCAAATGAAGCTTTTTAGTCCCCGTGAAGAGGGTAACTTTACGTTAGGTAAATTAAATGTTTTTTTTTTGAAAAAACTTTTTCCTGTTTTTTTCTAAGTTTGAAAATAAATACAAACACGAATGTTTATAGGATGTTCAAAATTATTTCATACCAGAACGCGGTTTTTAATCATGATTCTGTTGCTATTTTGTTTAGCATCAATTTGGTCAAATATTTTATGTTTTAATTTTGCCATAATTTGCTTAACTCAAAATTCAGACAATCTTAATTCAACAGATTCTCAAACCATATTTTTTACTCCACAACAACAATCTTATTTAACTGCTGCGGTTGCCGCAAGTGCACTTGTTGCAAATTTTTTTATTGTTGCACTTGTGAATAATTACGGTATTCGAACAGTTTTTGCCATTCTTGGCATTATATCTGCAATTGGTACTGTTTTAATGCCGCTTGCACTTCAATCTGGATTTTATTACACTTTGGGAGCCCGAATGCTTCAAGGTTTAGCATTTGCTGCAAATTTTCCTGTTATCGGAGCCTTTACCTCTAAATGGACATATTACAAACAAAATGGCCTTTTTGTTTCCGTTCTTGTTGCAAATGTTCAACTTTCTCCTGCAATTTCAATGCCAGTTAGTGGAGCAATTTGTTCATCATCATTTGGTTGGCCCTATGTTTTTTATGCACATGGTGCAGCATCTATTATTCTTTTCATCGTTTTTGCTATCTTCTACCGTAATAGTCCTGGAAAGCATCCATTGGTTGGAGAAATTGAACTTCGAAAAATTGCTGTTGGAAAAAGTGAATGTTCAAAAGAGGAACTTAAAAAAATTCCATATGGTCCAATTCTTAAAACTGCATCAGTGTGGGCAGTTTGGATTGCGGCACTTGGTTTGTTACCGGAAATGTTTCATTTGGTAAAACAAATTTTGTTTTTTAGGTAATTTTGTTGCTGTAAATATGCTTTTCTTATACTCCCCAAATTATCTTCATCATGTTTTAATGTTTCCCGTTCGTAATACTGGCCTTTCCGCTTCAATCCCTCCTCTCCTTCAATTTCTTTTGAAACTTTTAGCTGGATTTTCAAGTGATAAAGTAAGAAATTCATGTTTATCCAAGGCTGTAAAAACATTCTCTTTTTTCAGATTCGTTTTCTCTCTGAAACAAATAAACTGCGACTTTACAATTCAATTGCATTTTTTGGAAGTTCTGTTGCTTTCATTGGTCTTGCTGTTATGCCAACATCACTTTCTCTATTTTGTCTTGGACTACTTGGCATTTGTGCCGGATTACTCGGATTTACAACTGGTGGATTTTTTAAAGCTGGACCTTTAGTTTCAAAACACTACAGTCACTTTGTTACCGGAAATGTTTCACTTGGTAAAACAAATTTATCGTGACTATAATCAATTAAAGCATTTCTTTGATTTTAGGTATTACTCTTACAATGCTTGTTGTACCATTTATGATGACAGCACTTGCACCAAATAATACTGCAGAAGAATGGAGTAATGTTTTCTTTGCAGTTGCGGCTGTATTAATTGTGTCAAACATTATTTTCATTATAATGTGTAATGCAGAGCCTGCACATTGGACAACAGATGAATTCTCTCGAACTGCTTCACGAAATCGCATTTATACAACAGATTCTGCAAAAATAACCCATCTCCAACCTGAAATGAAAATGGGATAAACTCATATTGAGATTATATTGTTTAAATTTATATAGTATATTTTGTATATAATTATTTCACCTGTGCCATAAATTATTTTTATGGTCTATTCCAAATTTAGAAATCAAAGGTTTTAAAATATTTTTAAAGAACAAACGATTCAAAAACCATTAAAATGTACAAAGTTTAAAAAACCGGTTACTTCTTAAAACATTAAATTTTTTTAATAAAAACGATACGTTTCAATTGCATTAATTTAGGACAAAAAAGTTTATATTAAAATGGATTACGGTAGAAAGAAGTCAAACAGTGATTTGAGTCTCATAAAAACTACAATTTTTTACTCTTGTTGTTTTTAAAAAACAGATCCTTAATTTTTTGTTAATAAACTCACATTGTTTACTTAAGCTTTGTTCAACACGACGTAAAGAAAAAAAAGAAAAAAAAGAATAATGATGAGATTTTATTTGTGCACTACCTGTTGTTTGTTAGTAAAAGAAATAACTCCTACCAAAATTATGACGTGTTACCTTCTTGAAAATGCAATGCAGTTTGCGCGCACAAAAATCGAAAAAATTGCATCTATCTTTTTTTATAAAAAAATTTATAAGGTAAATCCGGATATTCCTAACAACTTTATTCATTTATTTTAATCAAGCCGGGCTTGCATTTGTATTTGTTGCTGCCTTTGTTTTATGAATATTTACTGAATTTATGGCTTCAACATCAAAGCACAATTATAAGTAAGTTGAGTTTAAATAAATTATTTTTGTTATAGCTTACAGTTTTAAGAAGCTTATAAATATGTGCATTTTAGAATTGGCGATTATGTTTTATCAAAGAAAGGGAAAGGAACTGTTCGATATCTAGGACCAGTTGATGTAGCCAATGATGATACAAAAATTTTTGCTGGATTGGAATTAGATGAACCGAATGGCAAGAATAATGGAACATCATCCACGGTATAGTAAAGTATATTTGTGGACATTTATGATTATTATTTTATAGGGAAAGAAATATTTTGAATGTGGTGAAAATTATGGTATCTTTGTTCCAGTTGATACTTTGGCCAATCTTCCGAAGATGCTTACGAAACCTCCAAATACCCCTGTTCGTTCAAATCGAGCATCTGAATTGAGACAAGAATTGGGGTCAACCCTTGGAAGTGAAATTACTGGTCTTACATCAATGTCTAAAATGAGCAGCTTTAACAACATGCCCGCAGTACGTCAAGCTCAAAAAGTTAATACAAAGGTATTTTAATTTCTTTTTATCTTAAACATTCTACAGTATATTTTAGACTTATCAACATGATTTGCAAGCAAATTTAAAAAGGGCTCTTGATCAGCTAGAATCCGAACAAGAAAAAAATACTGCTCTTCAAGCTAGAATCGAAGAATTGGAACGTGCGACTGGTGGCGGGGATGATGCGGAATTTGAAAAGCAAGAACTTCTCGTTAAAGTTGAAAGTCTGGAAGAAGCTAAAAAGGCTTTGCAAGCAAAACTTAATGAAGCGAATGTTCTGGTGGAAAGAAATATGTCCATGTTAGCATCTCAAAATGATGAAGTCCATCTTCTCCAAAAAGCTTTGGACGAGTTAAAAGCAAGCAATACTGGAATTTCTGTGGAAAAAAGTAATCTCTTAAACGTGTAAATGAATTGGAAGCAAAATTAATCAATATTTCAGCTTATGAAGATTTAAAACAAGGGGCAGCCACCTCTTTGAAAGAAAAAGATGAATTGATTCAACGTATTCGAGATCTTGAAAGCAAACTGGATGGTGCAGCCAAATCAGAATCAGAAATTGTTGAAAAACTTAAACGCGAGCTTGATGATTCTAAAATTCATGCCCAAACTGCTCTGAATGAAAAGAATGACATTTTGAAACGACTGCAAGAGCTTGAAAACAAATTGAATGATTCTGCAAAACGCGAAACTGAAATGCAAGAAAAGCTTGATCTCAATCTTTCTCAAATTGAAGTTGAATCCGCTGAAAAACTTGAAATGTCTAAACATCTTGATGACTCCAAAATTGAAATCCAAAAACTTTCTGAAGAAAAGAATGAAATATTAAAACGTGTGCAAGAGCTTGAAAGCAAATTGAATAATGCTGCAGGACTTGAAGCTTCAATGCAAGAAAAAACTATCAATGATCGCCATCAAATTGAAATTCTCTCTAATGAAAAGGTTGGATTGTCAAAACAGGTTCAAGAGCTCGAAATTCAAATAAATAATTCAAAAAAATCAGAATCTGAAGTTGTTCAAAAGTTAACTCGTGAATGTAATGACTTAAAAGATGAAGCTGCAAAACGTGAAGCTGAAATTAAAGAAAAGCTTGATCTTCATCTTTCTAAAATTGAAGTCTTATCCGCTGAAAAACTAGAAATGTCAAAGCATGTTGAACATCTTAAAAATAAACTAAATACCGCTGAGAAATCTGAATCAGAAATTGTTGAAAAGCTTAATCGGGAACTTGATGAATCCAAAAGTGAAATCCAAACTCTTTCAAATGAAACTTTGAAACGTGTACAAGATCTTGAGAGCAAATTGAATGATTCTGCAAAACGTGAAGCTGAATTTCAAGAAAAGCTTGCTCAAATTGAAGTTCTATCCATTGAAAAACTTGAAATGTCAAAGCATTTTGATGATTCGAAAAACGAAATCCAAACTCTTTCTGAAGAAAAGACTGTAACTTTGAAACGTGTACAAGATCTTGAGGACAAATTGATTGACGCTACAAAACGTGAAGCTGAATTGCAAGAAAAAACTGCTAATGATCGTCATCAAATTGAAGTTCTCTCTAATGAAAAGGTTGGATTGTCAAAACGCGTTGAAGAGCTTGAAAATAAAATTAGTAATTCGGAAAAATCTGAATCTGAAGTTGTTGAAAAACTTACTCGTGAACGTGCTGATTTAAAAAGCGAAATCCAAACTCTTTGTGAAGAAAAGAATGAAACTGTGAAGCGTGTACAAGATCTTGAAAGCAAATTGGATGATTCTGCAAAACGTGAAGCTCAAACGCAAGAAAAGACAACGAACGATCGTTTTCAAATTGAAACTCTCTCTAAGGAAAAGCAAAAATTGTCAAAGCGAGTGGAAGAACTTGAAACTCGAATAAATAATTCAAAAATATCTGAATCTGAAGTTGTTGAAAAACTTAACCGTGAATATGCTGACTTAAAAGTTGAATCTGCAAAACGTGAAGCTGAAATTAACGAAAAGCTTGATCTTAAACTTTCTCAAATTGAAGTCTTATCCGCTGAAAACTTCAAAATGTCAAAAAGTCTTGATGATTTAAAAAGCGAAACCCAAAAGCTTTCTGAAGAAAAGAATGAAACTTTGAAACGTGTACAAGAGCTTGAAAGCAAATTGAATGATTCTGCAAAACGTGAAGCTGATACGCAAGAAAAAACTACCAATGATCGCTTTCAAATTGAAACTCTCTCTAAAGAAAAGCAAGAATTGTCAAAACAGGTTCAAGAGCTCGAAATCAAAATAAGTGATTCAAAAAAATCTGAATCGGAAATCGTGGAAAAAATTACTCGTGATCTTAATGAATCTAAAAGTGAAATCCAGGCTCTTTCTACTGAAAAAAATGAAATTTTGAAACATGTACAAGATCTTGAGAAAAAATTGAATGATTCTGCAAAACGTGAAGCTGAAATTCAAGAAAAGCTTAATCTTCATCTTTCCAAAATTGAAGTTCTATCCGCTGAAAAACTAGAAATTTCAAAACATACTGAACGTCTTAAAAATGAATTAAGTAATGCTGAAAAATCTGAATCAGAAACTGTGGAAAAAATTACTCGTGATCTTAATGAATCCAAAAGTAAAATCCAGGCTCTTTCTACTGAAAAACATGAAATTTTGAAACGACTACAAGATCTTGAAAGCAAATTGAATGATTCTGCAAAACGTGAAGCTGAATTTCAAGAAAAAGCAACCAATGATCGTCTTCAAATTGAAACTCTCTCCAATGAAAATGTTGGATTGTTAAAACGGGTTGAAGAGCTTGAAAATAAATTCATTGATGCAACAAATTCAGAGAGTGATCTCCAAGAGAAGTTTATTCGTGATTTGGCTGATTCAAAGAAACAAAATGAAGCTGTCATTGCAAAAAATAATGAATTCTCAAAGGTTATTGAAACACTATCTGGTGATTTTGAAAATACGAAAAAAGAGCTAGATGTTATCAAAAATGAAAATCTTGAATTAGCTAAACAAAATGTAGAACTTGAAAGTAAATTGAATGATGCAGCAAAACGTGAAGCGGAAATCCAAGGAAGCAGCAACTTTAATTTTGCTCAAATTGAAGATGAAAAGCTTAAATTATCACAACATGCTGAGTTGGTTGAAAAACAATTGCTTGAAGCTAAAGAAGCTGAATCTGAGATTCAAGAGAAATATCATCAAGTGATTATTGAGTATCAAAAAGAAAAGGAACTTCTGGCAAATAGTTTGAAAGAAAAAAAAGATTTGATTGAACAACTTTCAAAGCAATTAAAGAGTGATGCAACAATGAAGGAGGATAATGGCCAATATATAAAAGAAATAGAGCGTGCTTCAACTGAAAATAAGAAATTAACTGAACGCATCCAAGAATTAGAAGCTGAGTTGCTAGCATCATCTAAATCAAATCGAAGTATCAAAATTGATGATGGTGATAATGTAAGTTCTTTTTCTTATCTTTATATTCCTTTTTTGATAAAAAATTTTATTTTAGTCATCAATGGATTTCCTTAATAGCATTATCGCTGATCAACAAAAAAAGCTTGAAAGATATGAAGCCCTTTTTCAAAATATGGAACACCATATAATTCCTGCACCATCTGCATCTGCTCCAGTTGTTGAATCCAAAGAAAATGCACCAGCAACTTTTGTTGCACCTGCAAATCGGTAAATACAGTATATACTAAGTAAATAAAATTTTATGCAAATATTTTAGTGAATATTGTGATATTTGTGAAGAATTTACACATGACACCAAAGCATGCCCTAATCGTCCTATTGATCCACCATCATTTATTCCAATTATGAAACCTCGTGCCTTTTGTGATGAATGTGATATGTTTGTTGAAGAACGCTGCCAATTACATTCAAAATGTTGAATGAGATTATTTTTGATTTGTTTGTACGGGTTTTCATTATACCACTGGTAAAATGTTAGGATAATGTTGTTCTTTATATTTATATATATATATTGTCGAGTAAAATGTAACCAGCCATTATATGAATGATAAATAAAAACAATTTTAAAAATTTTGAAAAATTGAATAGTCCCAAATGGGAAATGGATGATGAAGACTCCTTCCAAAACAGTCTTCTCTTCATACTTAATGCCCCTCCATCGCCGTTAAGTAAAACTCAATAATTCTTCTTCGTCTTATTCGTTGTAAAGAAGAAGGCGAAACAAAATGTCTGTTTTTATTTTGCCTCTGTGTTCCGCTTTCCTATACCTCTAACAACCGGTTTTTGTTTTGCCCAAATAAGAAAGAAAATTATCACAGAAGTTCGATATTTGTTTGTTTACAACAGAATTTAAAATCAATTGTGTTAAAAAGTTATTATGATTTTTAAAATATTATTGTACATTGGATTTCTTTTGTATATTACATGCGAATTTTTACCTGGATGTACTACTTTAATGTGTCATACAAAAACTATTGCCCCAAATGCGCCAATACCAAAGGTCAAAGCATGTGATGAATGCCGAGATGTAAAAACAAAGTAACTAAAAAGTTCAAAGGTTCCATATTTTGATTTACTTTTAGATTTTGTGGAAAATTCCCTGAAGCAACTTATTGCTTTAATTCAATTCCAAATTTTTGTAAACCAATGTCAAATTTAGCCCAAAAAGAAGCATTAAATAATTCAAAGATTTGTTATATCCCTCGTAAGCGTTAAATTTACCTCTCTAAAAATCAAGCTTTTTACAGAGAAATCTTTTCTTCCATTACCCCAGTTTAATAATAATAATCATTCATTAACAATTGCAATTCCAAGATTTTTTGAAGATGAATCATTTGAACAATACCGTTTCCATAACCTTACTTTATTCATACTTTTTCCTATTTCGGTAAGCGTTTTTTCTCTTTCGTTTTTGCTTCTTTTTAAAAATGTTTCTGTTTGCATTTTTTGAGCTCATTTCTCCCTTTATTTTGGTGGCTCTTTTTTGCAAACGTTGTGGGTGGTCTTTTCAAAATGCATTTTTTAGAAAGGAAAAAAATGTTCATCAAATAAAATTTTTTCTTCACATTCTGTGCACAAAAATAAAGATTGTATTTGGACAATACCGATTGCAATGCCGACAATTGATGCAATTGAAGCTAAAAGCGATGTAAGATAATGGAATTTCTCTAATGCAAAACATATATAAACACATTTTATCTGTTAAAATCATTTTTAGCCATTCTATTATGATGATCATACAGAAATGTCTGTATCATTTAGTCCAAAAATTATTCCTGTTGCAGATAATAGCAAAATATCTGTTTGGTATTCAGTAAATTCTGTTTATGTTGAAACTCATCAAAATATTCCATTAAATTTTACATTCCCCTTTTATTCATACAGAAAAGATGTAAAGCTTGAATGATTGGATCTCCTCTGTTCTTAAAACTTTATGCCTGGCAATAATTAAGTGTTAAACATTTTGCTGTTTATTAAACAATAATAAGTAATAAAATTTTATTTATAAATTGCATCGACTGCGTTATTATACACGAGATAAAAATAATATTGCGCTTTAATAAATTAGAAACAAAAATTTTATAGAAGAATATGTGTTTTACAGAATGATGATGCATCAAACAATTTTTGAAATAAAACTAATAAATATTGGGCATACTTTGCCGGAGATTCAACTGCACGAATCTTTTAAAATGTTTAAGCTGCTACATTCTTGTGTGATGTTAAGAATGGAACGGACCATGTAGGGTTGGAATATTTAGGCCTGGGCTTTTTTGATTATTAATTTTTTATAGAAATAGAAAAACAATATCAAAGCAGTTAAAGAAAGTCAATTTATGTATAATTTGTTCATATTATTTGTGTCACTATCTTTTTGAATACAGTAAAAAAATATTTTGAATAAATCAAAATTTAGTACAAATTTCAAAAATGATTATTAGAGGAATTTTATAAATTAGAGACATTTACTGAAGCTTACTGTATTCGGCTGGTTTTCCTTTTAAGTTAAATTCTTAAATATGAAAAACCAATTGTTTTATTGTTACTTGAATAAAAGTTTATATTTTACAAAAGTCGTTTCTAAAATTATTAATACTTATCGAATAACTATGTGAAAAACTAGCCGAAGCCTGTTTGAATCCGGCTCTAACGGTATCATGCTCGATTGTGTTACCAAACAATAGGCCTGTAGCTAAAGTAATATAATGCCGCAAATTGTGTTCTGATATCATTATGATATTTATTTTAATGCGAATACTTTACCACTACGGTAGAATTACATTTCACTGCTATTTTCTAATATCAATTGTCATCGTCATATTGTCATCTTGTAACTTTATGATTGCATATCCCAATTGCTTGAATTTTTATTTTTTTGCTTTAGGGAAGCTTTTTCTTAGTAGAAAAAAAACAGTTGCAAAAATTATGTTTTATTACTATTTTGTGTTTTTGAAGAAAAAGAATCCTTTGACATGGATGCAATTTTTTGTTAAAATATAACTAAATTAGTATTCGCTAACTCATTAGGCTTTTTTTCTATTGGAATGCAGAAAAACTGCGTAATTTTTATGAAAAATAATAAGCATGTCTATTTCGTTTTTGTTTTTGACCATTATTTTAGTGTTGGTGCAGTATACTGCTATCAGTTGGTAGCAGCAGCTCTCTATTACTATGACTTTAAACATACATTTATTAAATTGGCAATAGTTTTATATAACTGCATATAACATTAAATAAATGATAAATGTTAAGATTAATTTAACAGTTTTTATTTTCGTGTTTAAGGGTTTAGGTTCAATTGGAATAAATGTTTTTTTTCCTGGGCACTTACTTGCCTTCTACTACTATTTCTCCATTCATATCTAAAAAATTCTACTTTTTTCATATTTATTCTGTAACAGTTGACATTCACTTTTATGCTTCTTGAAGAAAAAAGTTATATTTTTTTCGACACGCTAGCCGCTGCTACTATGTTCTTTGCGCGTAAAATCATCACCACAGTTTTTGACTTTTAATATTTAATTTCGATTTTTAAAAAATGCGCTAAAAAAGTCGTGTTTTTTAAAAAAGCTTTTAAAATTCTTTCAAAAAAAATTTTTATATTGGTTTTTTTTTGAACAAAAAATAGATAATAAAAAGAAGCTATCATTAATTGGTATGGAGTTTGATTGCGTGCCCAAAATTAAGATCATTCGTCAAGTCAAAGAAGAGAGAAGAAGAGGGGGGGGGGGAGGTCACAGTGTTAGATACAAAGTTTTTATTTATATGTATTTTTTTTGCTTGCCTTGTCAAGAGCTAAGCCATTTAAAGTCTCAGGCGACAAGTGGGCGTGCCACCAATTTTGGAGGCATCGTGTTCCAACACCAAAAAAGAAGGCCGGTCAACAAGCATTTCACTAAAAATATACGTTTTTTTTGTCAATGCCGACCTCGTTGATTCTTTTTTTCTTCTTCTTTGCTTTCTCATTGGCTACTTCCTAAATCGTCCATAATAATTTTTTTAAATTTTTATATAATTAATGCCTCTTTCTTTTTATCGGCTATATTCATTTCAGGTATTTTTTATCATCTGTCATTGAAGTTATCCCTTTAACACCGTGCAAGCATATCCTTAAAAATCCTTTTGACAATTTGAAGAACGTTTAATTAGTTCTTTTTTTTGACTTTGCCAAAAAAAACTTTGAAAGCATCTTGCTTGTTCCGGAACAAAGACTCTAAAAAAAGCATACTTTTTGACAACATGCGCGAGAAAAAATAGATGCCAATTTTGCAAACGAAAAAAGAGACGGAAGAAGAAAAGGAATGTTGAAAGCTATCCAGTGATGTTCACACATTGAAGGAAAAAAAGCAAGCTTTTCCTCTATTGTCATCATGCTCAACAGAATATGATATGAGGATATGCAATAAGATTGTTGATGCTGTGTCATATATTATATAAATTTTTTTTCTGCGCAGTGTTCTCTTCTGACTAGAATGTTATTATTATTATTATTCTTTTTCAAATATCCCTTTTCGCCATTGTAATTACTTTAATAATGCCATTTCTTTTATTGAAATATACAAACTTAATTGTTTATCATTTTTAGTATTTTATTTATATTTTGTTCAAAATTCATGTAAAAAATATTAAATTTCATGTTTTTTAACAACTGTTGTTGTTAATCTTCATTTAATCTATATTTCTAAAATCTCAAAAACGGAACTTAATGGTTGTAAATTTAACCGTAATATTTTGGGAAATGTGATGAGATTAGTGTTGTCAAGCTTAAATAAAACAGCTTTTATCAGCTGCAGCAGTAAATTCATTTTAATAATATTTTTTTATGTATTATTATTTAAAGAAGCAACAGGTGTTCGGCAACAACAACGTCGACAATTAGAACCAAATCTTGATTACAGTGTTCAAATTGTACCATCATCAAATAACGCCTGCTATAGCTGTGCATCATCTGCATATTTATATTTTTGGAATCAATTATTAATGCATCATTATTTTCCACCAAAAAATTTTACGGATCGTTGTTGGCAACCAGATATTGATATTGGAAGTGTTCCATGTATGTCGGCATGCTTTACGATTGTTGAAGAAGTTTATGCTCATGGTAAGTACATATGTATACATAGAAAATCGTTTTCCTTTACTTCAATGAAAGTAATTATCATGCCAGCCAAAACAAAATTTGCATTTAAACTTTGTTTTGGGTTTTTTACTTTTACTTTTTCATTTTGACTTTTAAGAAGCAAAAGAAGAAGAAAAAAAGGTTAGAGTTGTAGTAGAAGTCAGAAATGCTTTTTACACGCATTTTTACATTCAAATGACAAGAGCAATATAATCTTGCAATGCCTTTTAAGGTTGCTTTTTAACGTTGCCATGAAAAAGATGAGGGAGGAAAACAAGTTTAGTGCCCCATACTTTGGTTATGTGCAGCAAGAAAAAATAAATAAATTACCATACATATTAATGTTGTCAATTTCGTACAATGCGCAGGTTTTTTGTTTAGTTTTTTTCCCTTGGTACCTTTTTTCATTAATGCATTAAAAGGTAAAATGCTTTTTATTATTGGATTGGTTTTTAAAAAGACCTTTAAAACAGATTTTCACAAAAATAATATGAAAAAAGTATATTTTTTTTTATTTTAAAAAGTCAATTTCTTATTTGACAGGATTATTTTCACCTGTCATAAGAGGGGGGAAAGAAAGGAGAGTAGAAAGGGGAGAACGGAAAAGAAGTGTTTGTTTTGCATTGAATTTTTTGGTAAAAAAAATAGAAAAACAAAAGTGCCAAAAAAATTTTCCTATTACTTTTGCCATTATACTTTTTTCTTCTCTTTTTGTGTCCATAAACGGATAAGAATGCAACATTAAGTGCCAAATTAAAGTTATCCATTTTTTTCTACAGTTATGCCATCTATTGCTTGCTGTTAAACTTTTTGCCACATTAAACATTTAATTCGTTGTCCCTTTTGCGGCTTCAGAGAGAGAGAGTTTTTGGAAGGCTTTTTTCATTTATATGGAAAGCAATTGTCGCCATCTTCATGGTCGTTGTCGCATCTTTGATGCTCATTCTTGATTGGATATATATATATATGCTTTTTGGAAGAATAAAATAAGAGAGACTGCAATTACATAAAAATAGTTACAAAAAATAGTAGAGCAAAAATAGTCATTTATCGGTGAAAAATGTTGCTATTAAATGAAAACTCGGAAAAAGAAAGAATATTAAAAAAATTTTAGTATCTTTTCTATACCCAAAATGACAAAGCAATTAAGGGTTGATTAAGTTTTACATCAAGAAGAAAAAACACAGTGCATTTATAATCTTTGAAATTTTAGTTTCAGGACAAGCTGTAATGCGGGGATGCGTTGATCGTCTACTTTTGTTTGGCATGGATGTTGACGTTAAAGAAGCAATCATATCATATGATGAAATGTGCCGAACAATGGATAGGCATTTACTTCAATTAGTTCCATTGCACCAAGAAAATCCGTTGGTACTTATGTGCACGTGCACAGGAAAACTTTGTAACAAAAATGATGCCGAAAATATGCTTTCAAAAACGACCCCGCCCGCATTTTTATCTCCAATTTTGTTATTTGCTTTAGCTTTGTTAAATGTTTTTAGATAATTTATAAATAAATATAAATCATTTATTTTCTTCTTTAAGAGTGTCCAAAATACATACATACAAAATATTATCAAAATATTGCGAACTAGCAGAGTATCTTACCGAAATAGAAAGAAAATGTAGAGAAAGCTTAAAACTAATCATGAGATGCTATTACGAAGGATAAAAAAATACAGACACTGGAATGATTCTGAAACCGGGATATTTCATACTGAAGTAACAACATGAAAGATATTGCTAATGCCGATAACAGTATTGTATTTGACAGAAAAATACGCTGCAACATATTCACCAGCTTGAAGGGAATTACATTCAGCAACATATTGTTTTGGTGATCCAGCAGGGAGTTCAGTTTGATCATCCAATGCAGCTCTAGCGGCATCATTTGTTTCATAACATAACCACATATACATCCAATAATCAGGTGCTGCGAAAGATTTCACAGGAAATTTATAAAATCCAATCCAATCAAGATTAGATCCATGTCGTTCAAAATATTTATTGGTAAATGAAAATTGGCACATGAAATAAACTGAGCACGTCCATACTGGAATTTCAACAAAATGACACACAGGTGGTACAACCGGATCCCTTTTAAAGAGGCCTTCAAGATCATAATTTGCATAAACTGGTAGATGATCACTAAGAAAAATTTCATCAATGTCATAACAAAGATTTTTGTATGGAATATTCGTAGTTTTTATGAGAACTCTATCACACCAGCTTGGTACACGATGTAGATCATAATCTTTTGTTCCAACCTTAAAATGGAATACGGTAACACGGAAAAGAAAATGGAAAAAGCTACCTTAAATTTGTAAGACGGTGGAAATCTTACAGGAGGTTCTTCAAAGTCACTGAATGCAGTTCCATTTTTCATTGCTAAAGTCAATTGATCACAATCAGGATTTTCGCCATGAAGATCTTTTCCTTCTTTCATTGTAAAGCAATCACCAGTTAATTTTCGAACAGATCGAAAATTTAAATCACCGAACCAAAATACAACACGTTTTGAGCAAGCATCACGAGCATCATCAAATGTACAAGTTTTTCCTTGCTTATATTGTTTTAAACGATATGATAAATATTCTTGACCATGAGTTAAATGACCTGTAACAAAAACAAGATCAATACCATTTCGTAATAGAAAGCGAGTTCCCATTGTTCCTTTATATCCTAATGTGCCGCCCAAAGTATATCGCACATTTCGATTTTCTATCTTTTGAATAAAGCCTGCAAAGTCAATATTGCTGAATACCATAAATAAATTTGAAAGCATGTATTGATGAAAGATCAGTGATAATTTTCTTCCATACATTAGTTCAGTAAAAAAATGAAGCCAGGTTTTGCCCCGTGTTGTAACACCAGAAACTTCAGCATTTGGAACTTCCTTAAAGGTGAAATATTTTATTGCATAAATTTTTAATGTATAGAAAAAGTCGTAAACAAACTTGAATTGAAACAGCAAAAATATCAGAATCTGTACGATTACTAGTATGTTTAGCAATTTTAAATTTGCTCATAATGTTGAGATCTGCTGGATACTTTCCAACATTATATGTATACAAAAATACCCGACCCATTATAGTATATCGAAAGTTATAAGTTTACATGTGAGTAATAAATTTAAAAAACCCATAAACAAAAACAACTCCTGTCAAACATGCGCTCAGTTGGCAAAGAGGAACATTTTGCCATTTTTGCTTTGAATAGACTTGTTTTTGTTTACATCGGTTTTTATGTGTGGTACACCGGTGTGCTTTCTTTGAAAAGAAAACAAAAAAACAACATTGCTTTTTAGTCTCTTTTTTTATTATCTTCTTCTTTTTGTTTTATTCAATAAAAATTCAAAGTTCGCATAAGCGAAAATAACCTTTGAATAAAGTTTAAAAAGGCATCAAATATCAAAATTGGTAATAATTCTGCGGGTGGTTATTGAGTAAATTAATATTACCATAAGGAATTGTACAGAAATCACGTGTTCAACAATCTTGAATTTTAAACACCCTCTATCTCTCAATAACGAAATATCAAAGCTTTTTTTCCGAAAACATCAAAGAGCATGATCATTTGACTTACCTCCTATGGTCCAGTAATTTATGGACAATCCCTAAATAATCAATTTAATTTAAATTTCAAATCCTAAAGAAAACCAAGGTATTTAAAGATGCGTTAGAAGCCATAGAATTCTATTTAAGGATTACGGTAGAAAATAAAATAATACTAATTTAATATATTTTTCTTTTGGATTACGGTAAAATTGAACAAGAAATTCAGAGATAAACATTGCAACGACTCACCCACCCCATCAAACAATTTCTTAACATATATTTTTGTGTGTCCTATAATCGCTTTAGATTGCATCATTCTTATTTATCTATTTTTTTAGACTTTATGCTGGTGGCTCTTAGGAAACATTGCAAAATGAAAGGGCATTCGCTCTTTTGTATTTTTATTGCTGCCCATTTTTAAGAATTTATTTGCTTTGAAGGCAGCATTTTAGGGAAGATTTCTAAAGAAAATTTAAAAATTAGATTTACAAATTTTTTTGTTTTTCTCATTTTTGTCAGATCTACCTTGATTTCTGATATAATAATTTTAGATGACAACAAAAAACAATTTCTTGTCTTCCAGTGACAAGAAACGCCAAGTTATTAATAGCAATTTTTCGAATTTTACCTTGAATCAAAATCACAAACATTTGTCAGGTTTATCTAGCACCTCAACGTTTGCGGATCAACAAAGACGTTTTGGTAAAAAAATTGTTGAAGCAGTCCTTTTATATTAAATTTCTACAAATTTTTGATTTTTTTAACAATATCGTTTTATTTGTTGTGGAAAACAATTGAAAAAATCAAGTTTTGATACTGTAAGTCAGAAAACTCAAAAAAGGACATAATTTTTTATTCGGACTGCAGCAATAAATAAAACCACAGAACAAATCCGTAAACTTCCACAATCATCCGATCATTTAAAAGATTCTGATCCTTCAAAAGGTTATAATTCATGGAATAAAATTTCCGCAAGAAAGTTGCTTCCACTTTCATCATACAAGACCTTTAATCGTCCCAAAAGCGTTGAAAATAATCAAAATCTTGGAACATCTGACTCCAAGAGCAGCAGCACCCTTTCACTTCATATTGCTGCATATGAAAATACAATTAAAGCTTTGGAAGAAAAGGGCAAAGAAAGAGCTTTACGAAAAAAAAGAAACCGGCATTGGTTCAAACACGTATTACGGTACGCTTAATTTCATTTTTCGTTATCAGAAATACAACTGCCTAAGTATTTTTTCGCTTTTTTCGTCTTACATGGACGCAGCCAAATAAAAAGCCGGCAGCATCCCTCACCCAAATTTTTTATCATTAAAAGCATTGATCGGGCAATAAAATGATAAACAAAATTTAATGACCATATACAGTATAACGTCCTCATATTCTGTGGTCGCTTCAATAAGGAGCCCACCTTAAATTGACCTCATTTTTACGCCCCTTTTATCCCTTTAGCATAGTTATAAAGGAATTCAACTGTACTAATAAAAATGCCAACTTTTTTGTCCGGGGATAATTAAGCAATGAAAGTGGGCAGGTCTTTGAAGACCAAATCATTCTTTTTAGAACAATTCCGTCTTGAAATGGACGAATTTGTCCCCAAAAAATGGTTCCCAAATATCATATCCCCAAACGTCTGTCCGCAAAAATGGCCATTTCGGTACGAAAAACCAGCTCAATTCAATTTTCTATTTCTCTAGGGGACAAAAAAAGAACATCGTTTTTTACCAGTGTTTATCACTGATTAAAAAAAACAACGGAAAAATATATATTTTAGGATTTTTTTCAATTTTCGAGACAACAAGAAACTGAAGCAACAAAGCCAGAAATGATGCAATTTCAAGCATCCCAAAAATTATTCATTCCCAACGAAATCTTGATTGATCGAGATGCAATCAGTCATTCACCAACTGTCGAAAAGCCTGCTGAAACGGATAAAGAAGATCCGTCAACTACTGATGAAACTTTTTACGGTAATCCTGCTCCGCCAGGTACCAATCCTTACATTTCTGAACTCGAAGATCTTTATATTCTAAATTGCAAAAAGGTTTTGGAAATCATTATTCCACATTCAATGGCATCTTATGATTTTAGTACTCTTTTACAGTAAGTTCTTCAATTTATAATAATATTTTTGGGTTGCTTCGATTTGAAACGTTAATTTCAATCTCATGCAAATTTTGATTTAATTTTTTTCGCATTTCGAACAATGCATTTTTGGTTTAAATTTTGTATTATATCCTAATATTTTATTACTTCATCTTATTCAAATATTAATATGTAAGGTGCTAAAACATAACTACAATAAGTTTCAAAAAATATTGAAAGCTATTAATGTCAGTGAAATGTCCAAATCTGACACTTTTGACGATTAAAGGGGATAAGTAAGCTCTGAACCTAGATTTCCATTGTTGAAAAGCCTGTTACAAAAACCCCTCGGGCACCAATTTATTCTAATGAATTTAAAACCTTAAAAATATTTTCAGAGAATCTTTTCAATTTCCAACTCTTGCAAGAATTTGTGAAAAGTTAAATAAGCTTCCAAGAATGATTTTTGAACAGGTTGAAGGTATTGAAATTCGACATGCTGGTTTTGGAAATATGTGGTTATCATTGCTATCAAATCAACCGGCTCTTCGTCGAAAGAATCTTGAATATTCTGAATTAATTTCTTATTTTGATGGTCCACCCCATCATGAACTTTACGGATATGTAAAACCATCCAAAGAATATGATGCCGAATTTTTTATGAAATTTCCACCTCCGCGACTCACTGAAATGGAAAAATTGTTAAATGATATGCATTTTGATGATGAATATGCAAAAAGTAATGCCGCACTATTGAAAGCTTTACAGAAAGTCGGACCACCAGAAATTCTTCAACAAAATGTTCAGCAAGAAGAGGATGGTGAAAGTGAAGAAGATGAAATTTGTCCTGTTGGAAGTTGGCATTCAACAACCGAAGATCGAATGAAACCTTTTCATTTAATTTTTAATGTTGATCGACGGCATTTATTCCCTTCAAAATCTCGTGAGTCTTTTTTTATTACCAAAATCATAATAATAATAGCTACATTAAATATACTACGGTATATTGATAGTTTACTGTAAAACCTATTTGAAAAAATGTTTACTGCAGTTTAAAATATACTGTATTTTTAAAAAGTACTTGAACCTGACTATTTTGTCCCCCATCCATCACCTACACTTTCATTGAATTTTCCGAATCTCTTATTTTTTCATGTTTTTAAAAGCTTTCCTCGAATTTTTTAAATCCTTTCCCTCTTATTAGTTCACAAAATGGCAAAAACGGCGGAAAAAGGGTGTTAAAAGTAGACTGTTTTTTAAAAATACAGCATACTGTAACTTATTGATTTCAGCTCCTAAAACAAGTTTTGTTCGAGATGAAATGGCTATGGCAAAATTCTTTCCAAGTGATTTAAACCTTTATGGATGTGACATGCGAAGGTAAAAACATTTGCGAACATTAATTAATATTGACATTTTATCTTTTTTTTATATTTTTAGTGATCTTAAACATTATTTTTTTTATCAACATATTGTATCCATCTTGGAAGAACAAAATATTACAGAATTGAATGAATTCCAACGGTTAATTGCATGTCTTGTTCAATCATCTTGTAAGCTTCTTTCTTTGTGATACAGTAACCCATCATGGGTTACACTTGAGAAAATACAGTACTCTTTCATTAATGCTAATACCGTATTTTTTTAGTTGATATTCTTGAGAAGAAAAGTAATCTTCTAATTTGTGCTGAACCTTTTCGTGGAATTAAAACTGCTCTCACAGCTGGATTATTTAAACTTCTTGTAAAATACAAGAATTTGGATGAATATGGTGTTGCTCCGATTGAACTTCGAGGCAATAAAGATCCATATGTTTTGGTTATTGGATTAAAAGATGTTGATTGTTTTCCAATTGCAAAAGCTTTCCAATCTTTTCTTGTTGAAGGTGTTGATATTTCAATGCCAAATTCCTTCTGTACAAATGTTAAATTTCAACAAAATTTGTCTCGAGGTTGTGATATTCTTGTCATTGATGGGAAAAAGATTGATTTAATTCGTCAAGGTGTAGTAAGTTTTTTAAACCTAATTTGTTTTTGATCTCTCTCATGAACATAGAAAAAGCATTCTATTCAATATTATTAGGGTCACTTTCAATTCCTGGGATTTATCCAGATTTGGGTTAATCTTGATAATTTTTGGATCCATTTTAGTGAGATTAGATTAAAGAAGATCACTTTTTTTGTTTCTTTTCTTTCGAAGCCAATATAAATTGACGTTCAAGATTTCTATTGTTATTTCTTGGAACAGTTTTTCTTATCAAGCAATAGAAGATAAGTTGTTTCAAAACTGAAAATCCTAAAAATCAATTTTTGTCACTGTCGAAATAAAGCAGATAGATTTCTTTTAATTGTAATCCCCATTTAAAAGGGAAATTTTGGTTTTAAAGAAACTGTATCACAAATTTTATTGAATTTTTAGATTAGTTTATCCAAACTTCGTCATGTTGTCTTTCTTGATGTTGAAAGATTTTGTGTTCAACATTCCCGGCTTATCTCTGATGTTCATGAACTTATTCAAGCCAATCAAGAAGTTTGTTCTTTTTTTAAAATTGTTTTTAAAATTAATAATTCACTGATTTTAGGAAATGCGGTTTGTTGCAAAAGAAAGTGGAGAATCAGGTTCGTGCAACACATCAAATATATTTATGAATTTTTTAATTCTTGAAATTTTGTATAATTTTAATTCAACTTTACTTTTTTTAGATTCAAATATTGATGTTCAGTACATTTTTCAATCTTCTGAATCGTTCATGTGTTGGGATGCCTTTTCTCGTCTTGTTCAAATTACACAACCTGTATGTGATAATTTGGGCCTTGTTCTTGATTATGATTATCGAACTTATCAATCTTAAACTTTTTGTTTTTGTTGTTTTGTTTTGAGGTTGAAATAAATTGTATTTTTTTTTCAAAACTTGTTTTTCGATAAAAAGAATTTTAAAAGTTAAAAAATAAAAAATGTTTCTCAAATTGTTACCAAATAAGCCTTTGATTTTGTATATCCAGCTTAAAACCATTCAAAAAAAGATAGTATTAATTTATGTTGTGGAATCAATTTGTTCTGTTTTTTAAAAAAAGATAAATTTATCTCACACGAACAATTCCATCTCTGATCCGACTTTCTCATTTGTCTGCTACAGAAAAGCAGCATTTTACACACCGCCGTCCCCGGCTTTAAATAGAAAAGTTCAAAGAGGTTTGCCGAAGATCAAAGAGTGCCGGTGGTGGCGTCGGCAGTAACTCATTTTTTACGTAGAAGCGGTATTTTTAAAAAACAAAAATACTACAAAAAAGTTTATGTTGTTACATAAAATCTCTGTGATATTTTTGTAGTTTTGAATAATATGTAATTTCGCATGCCGATAAGACAGTTTTGCGAAAAAATGATACAATGAAAAATTATTTTATTGCTCGTTTCTTACGCCGTTGAAAGAATCGAACGGGCATTTTGGGATCACAGGTTTTCGTGAAATAATGCACTTCTCGTGCGACAATTGTTGATCCTGTTTCTTACAGTAACCAATCATTATCTTCACAAAAATACGGATGACGAATCCACATTGAATGAGCAAATGATTAGGCAGTTCGAAGACTGAATTCATCCTTGACGTAATCGTTTTACATTTTGTTACAGTTTGACAAAATTCAATGTTTTAGACTTTTCAGTCATTTTTTATACAGCTTGTCTCCATTTCTTTTATTGTTGCAATTTTAGTCCTTGATTTTTTTAAACCAAGAATTACAACAGTACAGGGTGATTGAATGAACGAATGACATTGATCGGACAAGCGCTTTTAAAATGGCCATCGCAAGAAGAGAGAGAAACGATCGGCATTTGCCAGATCAGGATTCACCTCCTGGCATCAAGCTATCTGCCACATCCACACACGCTTCCATAACTGTCAAATTTTTGCATTACGATATCGTGTGAACCAAAATGATCGCAGTTTCGCAGATCAAATTTGCATTTCTTATGAAACTTTTACTAAACAATAAAAAGAAGTCAGTTAGTCATCAAGCTATGGTCTAAAACCAAGAAATGCTTTTATGAAATTCAAAACGACAGAAAAAACGAATAAAAAGCAAGACCCACAATTTTTTTGTACATCATCAAAGATTCTTTTTTTTAACACAACATTTTTTGCACTCATTTTTTGTTTTGCTTTTCATTTTTTTTCTATTTGGTTGTAACACTGGCGAAACAGCAATTCTTTTTCTTCTTCTATTCTTTTTTGGTTTTAACAGATCTCTCCATTTTATTTTTCCTTCTTTTCTCATTCATGCTTTTCAAATTTGTAAAAATAACCATTTTTTTTCTAAAAAGTATCATTTCATGATGTGATTATTTTTATCAGTCAATTACTTTTTTAATAACTCATGTAATTTTTTTGATTAAAACATTTTTCTATAATTAAATAAGGATGCTCTTTTTTGCGGAGATCATTCTTTGATCTCCTAATATCTCATAATTAGCACCCTTTGTTCCGAAAATTTTGTAATTTTTAACCCTCTTCTATGATATTTTTATTTATTAATGTAATATTTTACGAAAGTGTCCAACATAAAATAGTTGGGATTGTCTATATCTAAAATCCCCTAGGTCAAACGTTTTCCTTTGATCTTTACCGGTTTTCCCTTTCTTCTCCTAAAAACATGACGTTAGATCAGGCTTCCTTTATATGTGTGTTATTTGAACTAAAACTCAAAAATGTTATATTACAATTTTTTAAGTATTTTTTGATGCATCATCAAATGCATATTTATGTGCAATAAAAAATATAAAATTAAACATTCCATTTTTATAAATGCTTCTAATGCTTTAGCTATTATTTGGAAAATACTTTGGCAATACAATGTTTCTTTCAAAATGATGATATTTTTATTGCACTGATTCCACCAGTGTTTCTGTTTTTAAAATTTTATTTCTGAAAAGAATAGGGTTTAGCCGATGATTATAGCTCCTAGTTATCCTTTGTTCTTCAGCAAACCTCTTTGAACTTTTAAAGATATCGCCGCTAACATTGCCACAGCTACGGTGTTGGCATCCATACAATGATTTTGACTCTTTTTTAAACCAAAAATTTTGATGTTTTCATTAAAGCATTGATCAAATTTTACGTTTTTAATTCATGGCTTTCTCGTAATTTTATTTTTCTAATAATTTGCTTTGATTTCAAATCTTACTGTAATCACACATTGTTCCAATGATTCTCTTAGCACGAAAATTTATTTTCGTGGTGTGCACTTGGACCCAATGATTTTCGGGTCATAATTAGTTTTTATTGTTGTTTTCTTAATTCCATAATTTTTTTCATGAAAAATGCTACAGAATGAGGTATCACACTTGCCATTTGGACCACTGGCAACATGTGCTACCTATAGGTGACGCATACTTATATCAAAATTCTGAAGCCGTCTTCTACTCGATTTTTATGATTTTGGGTGCAAATGATAGCTGAGATATCAGAGATGCTATATACGAGCCAAAATTTTGATATATGGTCTAGTTCTAATTTGCCGATAAAAATAGTGCCAAAATCTCTAATTTTACACCTTTTTTAATAATTTTTTCTTCTGGTTTTATCTTTAAACACCTTTAAACATGATAAAAATCATTAAAAAGCCCATGAAAAACTACTAGAACAATAAAAAATGTGTTTACGAATGATTTGAAAAATATAGAAAATCATTGTCTACTTGTTCACAACAAAAAAGCCTCTTTTTTAACGTTATTGTTGATGTTTTTGAGCGTATTTTTTTGAGGACCAATTTATGAGGTTCTTTGCCAAGTTTTTTCAATTATCGCACGGATTTTCGATTGTAAAATATTGTTCTACTTTAAAACATTTCTCTCTTTTAATGCATTTAAGTTTTAAAAAATTGTAAAAACTTATGTAGCTTATGTTGACATATTAATAATGTTATGACTTGAATCCCCGCATCTTTCACAATCATCCCTTTTCCTCCCTTCGACCCCCAGGAGGCTGAAAAGATGGATGACCCTTTGGTCGAATAAATGTTTGTGAAAAAAATAAACTTATCATGGGTAAAGTAAAAAATTTTGCGCAAATTTAAATAATTGTTTTTTACTTTATTTTTTATGTAATTGAAGTTGCTTCTAATTTTTTGAGTTCTTGCATTTAAGTGAAATTTGTATGAAGTGGAACTCCCCCTTCAAACTTAAAAAGTATTATTTTCTGATTTTTGATTTAAGACCTTGTTGACGTTTAAACAATTTTTAAAAGTGAATGAAACAGCTTTTGAACTACCATAAAATTAAATTCGTGCCTCTTTTTCATTGCAATTTTTTTATCCGTGAAAAATTTATTTTAGAATTGTTGTTAGAAATTCTGTTAATTAAATTTTTTACATTTTAGAAAAACATGTCCGAATGGAATGGCTATGGAAAATCGAGGGGAACAAATCCAACTGAAAATCGCCAACCGCATTCAAACCAAGATGAAGCTGATAGAATAATGGCAGATTATGAAAAGTAATTAAATATTTTTGTGTAAATAATAGCGATAAACGAGTAGGAATTTAAGAAAAAAACTAAAACATCGTTTTCAAAGTCAAATTTTTTATTAACAAGTTCTGAATTAGGGATGAGCGCTATTTGGTTACCGTAAATACGGTTTTACCGTACTTTTTTTTGTTACCATACCATTTACCGTATTGTAAGCAAATCTGAATACCGCACACCCCTGTTATGAATCATGAAAAATTTATTTTCATTAAACCCTTAGGTTGTTTTTAATGTTTCATAAACGTTCAAAAATACTTTGTAAAAAGTGTATGACGACAAACATTTATTATCATTTCAAAATTTGACAAATATTTTACATTTTTAGGCTTGTGGAAGTCATCGAAAAACAATATTCCTTATTAACGAAAGCAGTCGCAGAAAGTCAAGCACGAATCGCCGAAATGATAAATAAGATTTCGGCAGAAAAAGAAGCAGCGAAAAAGATAAATTCTCAATATTTTGGTCCTGATTTCGAAAAAGCTATTGAAGAATGTGTAAAGAAGGTTTTAAATAAAATGGGTGTATCATTGCCTCCTCAACAACAGCCTTCAAATCTTTCATTTTCTTCAATTTCTCATAATTTCGTTGTGCCACAACAATCAAATGGCACAAATCAAATGAATTGTCAAGGTTCAGCGGCACAACACCAAATATTTCAAACTTCAACACCTACATCAACGGCAATCAAAGAAAAACAAAGATATTTAAAAGCAAGAACTCAAATGCCTCTGTTGCATCGAGCTGAATCTGGAATGTCACATTCAAACAAAATCCGAAATGCCCCACTACGACTTCAACAGCAATCTTCTCATCAACAGCTTCCACAAACACCTCAATCATTGACTTCTGCTCCACAATGGCTCCAACAATCTCGACCAAGGATGCAATTCTCATCTTCAACTGCCCTCTTGCCATCCCCACCAATTGATCCTACAACTCATCGATCTCCAGCATTTCCATCTTCCCTTGGTCCTCGTCCTTCATCATCAATTTTAACCCCTAATCTACCACCTCAACAACATCCATGCAGTCAATCACTTTTCAGTGTTCCTCCACCTGCAATACCATTAAATCTTTCGTTGGAACAATATCAAGCATATTACAGATGTGTTCGACAAATTCGCTTGCCTCCTCCACCACCTTCAACTCCATCAAAAAATGAAAGTCTTCAACCTTTTGGAAATCCATGTCTTCAGCCATTTCCACGACTACCTTTCGATCCACAAGAAAATGAAAAATTAAATCTTGTGTTGCATGTAAGATTTTCATTTATTTAAAAAAAGTTGAAAAGATAATTTAAAATTGTACATATAGCTGCTATAACAGTAGCAAGCCATTTTTAAATCATAAAATTCTTTGAAGTACTCAAAAACAACAGATTTATCAGTTAAATTTAAAAAACTGAGTTTATTTGGATTTTAGGCTCCATCAATTGAACAAAATCGTTCACTTCATTGCCCTCCAGCGCAACTTCAACATCCTCCTCAACTTCAACAGCAACTTCAACAACCCCCACAAACTCCATCATCATTAAGAAGAACTCGTAAAAGAAAAACCTCACCCAAAAGATGTTATTCAAAAACGTCGAGACCAGAAACTTTAAATGAAGAAAGCGAGAAAGAAGAAAGAAAAGGGGCCGTATTAGTAAATTCTTTTACCTTACCTGCTCAACCAATTAAAAATGAACCCTCCAATCCATAAACTATATAAATTATTTCATTTTTCTCTATAACAGCATTCCACTTTTTTAAATATTTTTTGACATTTTTTTCCTATTTACAGCTTTTGTCTCTTTTTTGTTCATTTACCACTTTTAGCCTTTTGTATTTTTTAAAATTGTATCTCAATTTTGTTTCTAACGTTATTTTATTATTATTGTTAACACTGGATCAAGTTTTTTGTTAGTTATTTTTTCGTTTTCGAATCGAAATTTTAATCTTTTTTTTAAGTTTTTAGTAGATATTTTAGTGCATTTTTTAAGAGGCATGAAGAAAAAGATAATTTTTATCTTCATTTCTAAAGGAAAATTTCATCATCATGAATATCTTGAATTTAAAATCCGTCCTGATGGCAAACTTTGTTATGCGAACATCAGCAGCTACAAGACTGAGCTAATCGGTCAAATTTTTTTAATCGACTATGTTTTAATATTTCTTATTTTTTATTTGTTACTTTCTTATTTTTCTTTTTTTTGTTAGTTTTTAAGTTTGCGGAGAATTTATAATAACCTTGAAAAAAATATTAATAAAATATGAAAATCAATACAAAAAATGTTGTGCAAACATGATATATCTTAACGTAATTATTCAATATTTGATCATTTTTATTTTCAAGCTCTCTCCCTCTCTTGATCAAATATTTTAACCTTAAAAATCATCAATCTAATAACATTATGAATGAATAAAATATTTACTTTAACAGCTTTTCTTCTTCTATTGTATGTATCAAAAAAGAAACAGGATAGTCAAGGAGGGGATGATTGGCTTATTGTTTACTTCTTAAATAAAAAGGAATAAAGTATTGCTTTGCATTTTCGTTGCAGTTACTTCCTCATACTGGACATAGACACTTAAACAAACTCTATTTTTTTGCAAATCTGATTTTTCTGTTGTGGTCGTCTTCCAAGTTGTGGTTACAACAAACGCAAAAAAAGAAATTTATCTGATAGATGTGAAAATGAAACCGGTCCGTCTTCCTCACTTATGTCTAATGGCTAACATCATACTTTTTTTGCGCTAGAGGGGGGGGGGGGATTGCTACTATTACCACTGCAACCATCGTCACCAGAAACAAAAAGAAAAAGCTTCATCGATGATCATTATAGTAAAAAAAACAAATCTTTCGCATTTTTTGCGTAATCAAACGTTTACATGAGATTTTTTGATTTTGTTACTTTTTTTCTTTTTTCTCAGCAAATTTTTACAAGAGGAAAACGCATAACATTAAAGCGTTTTTATTGTTAACGCTTGCTTTTTTTACACTCACTTGAGAATTTTGATTCTTTTGACATCGTTTTTTTTCTTTTTGAAAAACAAATGCAAATTTATGACTGTAATTTTGGGGCAAACAATGGTTGGATTTTTTGCATTTAAAACGTTTATTTAAAAATTTTTCTTTTGCTGCCATTGACTATTTTTGAATTAATCGGATGCTCTCCATTGTTTAAAAATTTTAATTCTTTTGTGAAATTTTGTAAAAACAAAGTTTTTTTAATCTTAGCGTTCCTTTTTATGTCTCTTTTAACAACAATAATTTCATGGAGAAAAATGCGTGATTGTAATTCTTTATGGCTAGTTTTTCCTCTTTCCCCATTGTAATCAGCAGTCATATTTTTGATCCTATTACATGAAAGCTTTTTTCTGCAAAACTGACCATCTCCGGTCGATGATGTTTTTTTGTTGCTTCTAAAATTCGCTAATCTAATCCGACAAAACACATTTGGAAGGGAAGCGAATAATAAAAGAATGGAAGAATTACTATTTATTTATTTATCTTAACCTGTCATGTATTTTTTAAACCCTAATTCTGCAACCAGAATACCTTTCTTTTTCTTCTTCAAAACTCGAAACCATTCTTTTATTGCAAAATTCATTATTTTTATTGTTTTTTTATTGCTTAGATTTTATTGATGATAAAATTAGTTTCTTCGAAAATTAGTACATGAGTTTTTTTTAAATTCAAAACACATTTAAAAATGGAGAATAAATTTTAATTTTATTGATAAACCATTTGTATTGACACTATCCTAAATAAAAATCTTTTTTTTCTGTGTGCAAGGATGATCTTTTTCTCAATTTTAATAATTTCGTATCTTTTGTTTCCCTTTTCTTCCATTTATTACAATTATATTTTCTTAAAGACTTGCTCCGCTGCTACTACAATTGCATCTTCTTCTTCTTCTTCTTTCTCCATTCTTTTCTGCGATTTGAATAACTCGTTTGTGGGGATGTATGTGAATCCATGTTGCTGTTTCTTTTTTTCCATCTTCTTCTTCTTCTTTTCTGCAACAACTAAAAACGTAGACGCCATTCTTTTTTCGGCCAAAATCATCCGTTCAAGTGTGCGTTTTCGCGCGTTCAATAGGTTTCACTTTACTACAATTACATTTTTTCTCTCAATTTTTTTGCTCATAATTTTTTTTATTTACTTTCATCCTTCTTTTTTTTCTTAGACCTGTAATTGAATCGGTTTACACCTTTTTTTAACTTACATTTTTTTACATTCCTTGAAGTTTTTTTTACACTGTGATTTTTTTCCTTTTTTTTCTTGGCTCTTTTTTTGGCCACACTGTCGTTAGTTTTAATTTAATTTTACGATCATGCATCTACAAGAAAAAATAGGTCTTTCATTGTTTGTTGCCTGAGGCAACTTTAATTAAACATTAAAAAAGGACTTAATTTATTAACCCTAAAGTGTTCCCCCTCATGATCATAATTGCACGACCTCTAGAAAAAAATAAAGGAAAAAAATTTTAGTGGTTTTTTCTTTCACTTTACGGATACAACAAGCAAGTCTTAAAAAATCGCGCGTGCGTGATAAAAAAAAGCTTATTACTTAAAAGCAGCAATTAACCCTTCTTTCTTTCTTTGGGTTTAGTTTACGATTTTCAGAATCATTTTATTTATTACCTTAATTCTTTTTCTAGCAGAAATGCGTTCCTCCAGTGGCCGCTCCAAACCGGCATTCAATCGAATTCTGGATGATTTAGCTCGACGCCAGCTACTACTAGATTTTCAATTTGCTGCTGCAAATGAAGTTTATGAAGCTCGAAGGAATATTGGCGCAGGAGCATTTGGAATCGTCTGTGAAGCTGTTGATCATGCCACTGGAGAATCTGTTGCAATCAAAAAAATTGGACATGCTTCCGCTACCCCAACTTTAGCTCGGCGAACACTTCGAGAAATTCGTGTTCTTCGTTATATTAGACATGAAAATATTGTTCAATTAAAAGATATTTTTCGCGTTCCTGGTTCACTTGGAATTAATGTTTTTATGGTCATGAATTTAATGGAAGGCTCTCTTCACCATGTTATTCATGGTTCAACAGATTTTTTGGAATATGATTTAGTTCTATTTTTTCTTTATCAATTATTAAGAGGCCTTAAGTATTTACATGCAGCTGGAATTGCTCATCGAGATTTAAAGCCATCTAATTTACTTGTTAATTCTGATTGTCATTTAAGGATAGCTGATTTTGGAATGGCAAAGTTAGCCCTTAATGATAGGATGGAAAATCCTGATGAACATTGCTTTTACATGACTCAACATGTTGCAACCCTTCCTTATCGGTATATTTTTTGTATAAGCTTTTTCAATCTATGCAAAAATATATTTAAGTGCCCCTGAATTACTGTTTGTTATGCCAGAACATTCAACTTCTGTGGACATGTGGGCAGTTGGATGTATTTTAGCTGAAATGTTATTAAAAAGAGAAGTATTCCCGGGAAGAAGTGTTAGTGTTCAAATAAAAATTCTTGTTACACAAGTTGGAAGTCCTACAGAAGAAGTTGGTTTTCCTCTATCTAATAAGGCAAAAAAATACTGTAGTCCTAATTTGTAGATGAAAAATTTAATTTGTTGTGAAAGAACAAAACGATACATTGAAAATCTTGGAAAACAGCCTGGATGGAGTTGGGATGAAATTGTGCCATTTGAGCCTTCTGAAAGCCGACCTGAACCTAATCCAGATGCGATTGATCTTATTTCAAAATTAATGAAAATGGATTCTAAAGAACGATATGATGTTCTTGAAGCAATTTATCATCCATTTTTAAAGCAATTTCATTCAACTAGAATAACAGAAGGTGCTTGTCCATTTAAGGTAATCCCTCTATTTCTTTCTATAAAAATAATCAGTTAAAGATCAAAGAATAAATTGTTTAGGTAAAAATGGACATGGCTGATGTTGAGCATTTATCGAATGATGAATTAATTGATGCTGTTATCAGTGATATTCGATGCGCTTCTAATAGTGATTTTTTGTCGTCACCATCGACAAGTCCAACTTCAAAAGCATTAAATTTACCTGAAAGAAAGCGAAGTATGAGTGCTGCACCACCCCAACGGCAAGGAAATGGTGGAAGCTTAGATAGTTCTGTGCATTCAGAAACCATTAGCACTGATAGTCGAGCATCTTCTGCTTCATTATCAGACCACAATTCATCATCATATTATTTAGAAAATGATCATGGTAATATTAATCCACTTCAAATAACTTCTTTGTAGTTTTTTTTCATTTTAGTTTGAAAAAAATAATTAAAGTTATTTTGTTTTATGTTTGCCGCGGGCTCTTTTTTTACTGCCATGACTATATCTGTACATATCCTGTCATTTCTTTTTTTCCACGTTGCGACGAGTATTTTATTTTTTAAAATATAAATATATTGCCTTTGTAAGGTTCGTTTAAAAAAAAGTAATATCATTGATTTTTTATTTGCGAAAACCCATATGCAATTACAACTGCAACAAAAACAAAGACAAAAAAAAGAAAGAAACGGAAAAAAACATTTAAAAAAATATTTTTTTATACTTTGAAGAGGTGACACCCCTACAACTTTGTAAGGGTTTATAGTCGCCTCGGTATCGGTAATCCGATATACTGAACGACACATATGTGTGTTAAACATTTAACAATAATATATATATTTACATTTACAGGAAAAAAAGAAAGAAAAGAGATAAACTTTTAATAATCAGTGTCATTAACTCGTCGTCTGAGAGTTACAGTAACATCATGTGGGCCACAAACAATAATGCCAGCCATATGAATTTTTGTTTTTTCAGTTGCTTCAATGCGGAAGTTCTTCAAAAGATGACAGAACATCAATTTAATTTCAAGAAGACCAAATCGCATTCCCATGCATTGTCGAGGTCCTAATCCAAAGGGTTGATAGGCATATGGATCTTTGGGAATTCGATCAAGTTCTGGATCCCAACGTTCAGGTACAAATTCCTCAGCATCTTCACCCCAATATTTTGGATCATGATGTATTGACCAGAAATTGGAGACAACGGTCATTCCCTCTTCCAAAAGCAAATTTTTATTGCCAACTGTACAAGTATTCATGCAAATTCTGCTATTCGCACTAAAAAAATCAAAATCATTAAATATTGAAACATTTTATGTTTCAAAAACGTACCCTCCGGCAAGTGGTAAAACTCTCATACTTTCTTTAATGCACCAATCAAGATATTGCATACTGTTAACATTATCCATATTAATGTCATCTTCTTCCAAAATATAATCATCAATTTCTTCAATTAATTTTTCTTGTGCTTCTGGGTTTGTTGCTAAACAATATGCAAAACAACTCATCGCAGTTGCAGTGGTATCGACTCCTGCCAACATCAAAACAGAACACATTGAAATAATTTCTTGATCACTTAATCGCTTTTCAATTTTTGCTTTACTAAGTTCACCCCCGCCTAATTTAACATTGTTGTTTTCAATTGATTTGATGTCATCTTCTGATGCTTCACTATTCAAAAAAAGATCAATAAAATCTTCATATTGACTTTTTTGGCTGCCATTTCCATTGACATCTTCATTGTTATTGAGCTGATTCATTTCTTCTGCTTCTTGACTTTTACGCTCTGCAGCAAGGGCACGCCGCTTTTCAATTGTTTTAACCAAAATTTCACCAAGTTTTGTCAAAGGACTTCCAACAATCTTAACAAGAACTTTGTGAAGATAAATTGTCCAATCTTGAAATTCGAATGTGCCAACTAAAAATCCAAGAATGAAAAAATGTATCTTTTTTCAAAGGCATAAACTAACCATAAAAGTTAATCAATGGGTTTTCAATAAATGGTGCAGGATTAAAGAAAGCTCGGATCAAAAGTGTTACAGGATTGGTTGTTTTTCCAACGCCACTTTCTTCCTTTCCAAATGCAATTCTTTCAATGACATCTGTTGATGATTCAAGGAATAATTTGCATACATTAATTTCTTGTCCTTCAAGTTCATCAAAAACTTTCATGACTCTTCGAGTTGTATCAAGCATTGTAATTTGCATATTTCTCAATTTTTGTGGATTAAATGAAGGACTTGTAAGGGTTCTCAATCGCTTCCACCGAAGTCCTCGAGCAGTAAAAACATTGGCTCGTTCATCTTTATCAGGATTGAATGGGAAAGGATGAATTGGCTAAAAATAATATTTTTTGCATTAATTCCATTGTTCTTTTAAAGTAATTAATGATAACACTTTTTACAACAAAGGGAAAAAAAAGTTGGTAGAAAAATGTCTGTTGGCAATTGCAACTAATTAGATTGATAAGAAGAATGCCCCCACAACGTCACCACCTTCTTATCTCTCTATCAATTAAAATTGCAACAAAATTGAAACAGAGAAAAAAACAGAGAAAGCAAGCGAAAGTAAGTGATCTTACCTTTCGTGAATGGAAATTTTCAAATTTTTTTCCAAAAACATCATGAAGAATGGATAAATCTGAAGTACAAATAACCTTTTGTCCACCTTCAAGATATCCAAATGTTGATCCATATTCCTTTTCCCATTTCATGAAAGATTTATTGAATGGGCTTCGATCAGTTTGAAGTTCTAACAAGTTTCCAGAAAATACTGAAGTAGGTTTTGGTCCAGGGATTCCACGACGGATAAAAAATCTTGATCTATGCCAGAAATATCTACAAAAAATTTGGGTTTAAAAGTTTCATCATACTGTAATTCAATGTTACTTACCCATAAACAATTGCAAAAATGATGCAAAATATTGCAAGGATTACACTAAGCATGATTCTTAAAGACCCAATGCAATTTTTTCAATTCAGAAAAAAAGATCAGGCTTGAATAAAGTAAAGTAACCTCTGCTCTATACCTTAATTTATATGCATTGTTAAAAGGAGGCGGTCTGATTCTTTTTTGATGTTTAATGAAAAAAATGAATCCCTTATCAGTGATTGAATAACAGAAGCACATAAGCTTATCATATTTTTTTTGTTAAGTTCTACGTAGAAAATGAAAGAAGAAAAAAAGGGGGGAAAGCATCATCGGTAAAGCAGCAGCTACCAAAAAGCTCTTTTGGCGCTTGGTGGTCTTCTTTTAATGAGAGAATCACGGCTGAATATACTTGAAATTCTTCCGGTTCAAAGGGCATCAAGGAAAGAAGAAGCAACATTTAAAGTCATGAAGAAAGCACGTAGAGGTTATACGTGAAAATAACTGCATCAAAGTATAACATTCATATGATTGCTTCATGGTTCATCATCTAAAACTGCTTTGCTACTACCATTCAGACTACCTGATGGCGCCGCACCCAGCAAACAAAGGGGGGTTTTTGCAACAAAAACTGACTTTTGATAGTACTCTTTTTATCACTCAGTTTTTGAGTTTTTTGGTTTCACAGACTTTGTCCTATGAAAAAAATACTGTTTTTAGGATTCATTCTTTATTCTTATTTTTTTAGTTGAATTTTGCTTTTTACAAAAAAACGTTAACTATGCAATCATTTTTTATGGCAATGGTAATAAATCTTTGAAGCAACACTGCTACAACTGATTAAAGCAGTTAATAAGCAATAAAAATTTTACGAGCTTTTTTGTTGGTCTTTTGTGTTCTTCCTGGGTTTGTTTTTTTAGTTCCGTTTGTGGCTTAAAAGAATGTTGTGATTTTATCTAATTTCCGCTTTATGTTTTTTTTCTGCTACTGAATAATTTAACTCAGGATCTAAAAAATTCATGGGTAAACAATATAAGTCAATAATAATATAAATATATTTTTCAAAAATAATACATTTTAAATCAAACTAAACAGAGAATAAAAACTATCAATACTCAATACCGTGAAAATTTCCTTTTTCCTAAATCGTAATTAAAACTCAATAATTAAAATTTATCAATTGCAAAACAATTCTTTTAACAATCTGTTTGTTGAAAAAGCTGATGAAATAGTTTTAAGCAAAAGAAAATTAGAATGTGTAAGCCAGATCAAAACAATGTCTTGACAAAAAATACCCTGAAAATCTTGCAAAAGGAGAAGCGATTGTGGTCATTAATAATGTTGAACTAAAACCGGTAAAATTTAATGAAAAGGCTTGAAATTCTATTTCAAAAAACATAATATTTTTATTTTTTTTAAATTTGGCACTTATAGATTTGAAGAAATTTTAGAGACCAAAAAACTACGGTATTGCACTTCACCCATTTGTCCGATTTCTTTTATTTGTTTTCTTCGTTAAATCAAACTGAACAATTTTCTTTAAAAAATATATTTTTTATATCAAAAAGTAAACTACAGAAATAAAGTATACAAAACCTTTTGATCGTAGCTTATTAATGCTATTTAGAATAATACGATAATAAGAATGCGAATTTGATACTATTGAACATTATCAAGCACTTTCAATTGTTGATAAATTTTCAAATTTTTTGTTACTGTAGTGTAATTTTAATACATTTCACAACAATCTCCATCGGTACCTTTACAAAAAATTTTCTATTCCTATGTAATTTTTACACCAAATTATTTTTAAGTATAGCCCAGGTAGGTTTTTACAATTTAACATTTGCATAAGCTTCAATGTCATTTTGGCAAAAAACGTATTTTGCCAGACTGCATGTAAACTGCTAACAGAATGGTTAAAACATACTAAGAAAGACCTTAAGTTTTATGAAAATTAAAATATTAAACTATTACACAATAGTAAAAATTTATTTTTAGATAATATCATAATGCCTGATACTGTTGGGAATTTATCAGTGGATGTTAGAATTTTAGTGTTGGGTGATAGTATGTTTATTATATGTGTTTTGATTATAAATTTCCTCGATTATTAACATTTTATAGAAGGAGTTGGAAAAACAAGTTTAATAATGGCATTGGTGGAGGATGCATTTTGTGAAGATGTTCCTGCACGGGTTGATCGTGTATTAATTCCTCCAGATGTTACACCAGAACGGGTTGTTACAGCAATAGTTGATTATTCATGTAATATTTTTCTTAACATACATATAAAAACTGCATTTTTAATTAATACATTTTTAAGCTCGAACACAAGATGAAAAAGCTTTGATTAAAGAAATAGAAAATTCAAATGTTATTTGTTTAGTTTATTCTGTAGATGATGAAAAAACTGTCGAAAGAGTAATATTCTTTGAATAATTTTAATCATGACTATATAAAATTTTTGTTAAAGATTTCCGAATACTGGCTTAAATTAATCCAATCAACCTTGGGCTCAGATCATGAAAGGCCGATAATTCTTGTTGGAAATAAATCGGATAAAACCGGATCTACAGATAACATGGACAAAGTTTTACCAATAATGAATGAATTTATTGAAATTGAAACCTGCGTTGAATGTTCTGCAAAAACAATGAAAAATATTTCAGAAATTTTTTATTATGCTCAAAAGGCAGTTGTTTATCCCATTAAACCTTTATATAATGCTGAAGATAAAGAGCTTACACCAAAATGCCGAAAAGCTTTGGTACATATTTTTAAAGTATGTTTAACGTTTCACAATACGATTCTCTTATAAATCATGCATAATATTTAGTTATCTGATTTTGATAATGATGGGCTTCTTAGTGATCAAGAATTAAATGAATTTCAAACTCGATGCTTTGATATGCCTTTAACGGATGTTGCAATTGAAGAAGTGAAACGTGCCGTAATTGCTGTAAATCCAAAGGGAGTATTAGATGATTGTTTAACCCTTGACGGCTTTTTACATCTTCATCAATTATTTATTCAAAGAGGCCGACATGAAACAACATGGGCAATTCTTAAAAGATTTGGATATGACCAAAATTTACGACTTCGAGAAAATTATCTTTATCCAACGTAAATTTGCAAATTCATTTTGTCACAAATAATTAACCATATATTTTATTGTAGAATTAGGATACCAACTGGAAGTTCCGTTGAGCTTTCACAAGATGGCATACAATATTTATTAAGTTTATTTTCAAAATTCGATGAAGATAAAGATGGATGCCTTTCACATACTGAAATGACAAGCTTATTCAGTGTTTGCCCAACAATGCCATGGACCGCAGAACAATTGAATTCTGTTGAAACAACTTCAGTTGGATGGATAACTCTTCGAGGATATATGGCATTATGGACAATGAATTCATTCTTAAATGTTACACAAACAATGGAACATCTGGCGTATCTTGGATTTAATTTAGCTTTTCGAAATCAATTAGCTGCTTTAAAAGTACTAATATTTTAAATTTAATATCAAAGCTTAATCACATTTTTCTAAGATCACCCGAGACCGGCGTATAGATGTTCAAGAAAAATCTACAACTCGCAAAGTCTTTCAATGTCATGTTATTGGCTCAAAAGACGCTGGAAAAACAGTTTTTTGTCGGTCATTTGTTGGAAAAAATTTACTTGTATGTTTAAACCATGCTTTCAACACAAATGCATTATTAATCATTTTCTAATTACAGGAAATTCAAAGAATGAATAAAAAACAAATGACGCCGTATGTAATTAATTCAGTTAATGTTAAAGGACAAGAAAAATTTTTGCTTGTACGTTTTTTTAGCTTTATAAATGTATTTGTCACGGCTAATTTGATTTTAGCTGCAAGAAGTTGATATTTATTCATCAACAGATTCCCTTACAACATATGAAACTTCAGCAGATGTAATTTGTCTACTGTATGATGGAACTTCACCTGATTCATTCTCACATTGTGCACAGATTTATTTGGTTAGTGTACTTTTAAAATTTGGCTTAAATAACCTCAAAAAATTGAAACTTTTGCAATCTGGAAAAGATATTGGAAAAATTAAAAGACATGAGATTTTTAAAACTAAAATTGATATTCTTTCTAACACAAAAAATACGATGGAAAAAACCCAAAAATAGTTTATCCTTGCGTTTTTTTTAAATCTGCAAAAAAAATTTCAACTGTCTCAAAATTATGAGCTTCATTTTTGATTAGAAGTTCTTTTAAAAATATGCTAAAAAGATGAATTGCTCTTTTTATTCTTTTTTTCAAAACTTAAAACTAATTTTTTTCTTCTCTTTGTAGAGATACTTTCATCGAACTAAAGTGCCAGTGCTATTTGTTACAACCAAAGTAACCGGTCATTATGAAGTTGAACAAAATTTTGAAATGAGTCCATTAGAATTTTGCAAGGTTTATGGCTTGCCTCCGCCTGTTCGATTTCCTTCAAGTGATATTGGACGATGTGACTCACCCGTTTTTGCAGTTCTTGCAACAATGGCAGTTTATCCGTAAGCAAATTTTTATTTTCATTTTTCACATCAATTTAAAATTTATACCTTTTTTCACACATATTGTTTTAGGCATTTGAAACATGTCTATCATTTATTCGATTCAAAATTATTCTCACTCCCCCGTATTACATTTGGTGCAAGCATGGCTCTTCTGGCAGGATTTTTATTATACAAAAATATTTACGTTTAAAGTAAATAAAATTAGTGGCTAATAACGCGTATTTCTTTTTTTTCTTCTACTTTTTTGTTCTTCTATTCATTTTCTACGAAGTATAACTATAATTTTCATAACATAATTTTAATTTTAACAATTTGTGATTTAAATTTTTTTGGAGGGCATTGCCAGCTCATTATTGTTAATATACATTTTTGACATTGTTTGTTTAATCCTTTAATAGACAGAAATGATTCAAAACTATGCCTCATCAAAAGTGAAGGTTGATCTCAGTTTTGCTTTCATTTCTTTCTATTCTCTTTATTGCTCATTGTTTTGTATAGGGATTTGTACAGCCAAATCCTTTTTAACAAATATCCATGTGATAAAATCAAATGTAATAAATCAAAATTAATACGAAGAAAAATAAATTAGGAAGTTAAATTAATTTTTTAAAGCATATTTAAATTGTATTTAAAGTCATAAAAAATAAATAAAAAATATTGCATTTCCCTTTTTTGAAACAAATTTGTCTTTATTTTTATTTGAAAAAATGGGAAAAATATTATTTAGCAAATACCAAAAATAAATAACAACCATGAAATTTCAAATTTAAGCACCCGCTTATTTCCTAGCGACATTCGTTGCTCGTGTTTTTGCGTTACAATTGTTTTTGGAAAATAAAACATTTATCATGCATATCCTTTATTTTGGGTTTTTTAAATTGACCTTTATAATCTTTTATCCTTTACTTTGAATATAAAATTCTATGAAAACAAAACAAAAAGCAAAAGAAATAAGCGTAGACAAACAAAAAGATAAGGCCGCCTTTTGTTCACTGATTTGCTTGCGCGTTTCCCGTGTTCTCTTTTTTTTATTCATTTTTGCAAAAACACTGCAAAATAAAGAAATCAAAATACTGTCGTATTTTCCCACTTTAATTTTCAATTCCTCTAACTTTCATTCTTTGTAATTAAACTCATTTCCGCGAAAAAAAATTTAACTACGTAATGAAACTTTTTTTACTCGATTGTTTGTTTAAAGATTTTTTTAGAAAATTCTTTTTTTATTGTAAAATTTAAAATTTTTAAGCGATTCAAGCCATTGTCAAAAATTCAAAGAACAATTCATTTTTCTAGAACTTTTGACGTCTTACCTACAATATTTACATAACGTTTTAAAGAGTACAGATAAAAAAGATATCAAAGCCAAACATAAATACAAAGAAAAAAATAAGAAAAACTTGTTTCAAATGTTACAGAAAAATTGCTTTTTGATCTTGGTTGCCATTGAATACTTTCTTATTCATTGTCTTGACGGCCTTGGTTACAATAGTAATTGTTTAGTTCAATTGTAAGGAATTTGTGTTGAGCATCAGTTATATGTTCGATTCTGAAAAAGAAAATTCCAAATATAGTAAGAAAGATAAAAAAAATTGAAGAATAATCTTGTTCATGCATGTTACTTTTTTTGAACACTTTTTATGCTATAACTTTTTTATTGCTAAAAATGACCAATAGATCACTGTACTCTTTTTTTATATAGCTCACGACTTGCTTTTTCTTTCCGACGATTTCTAATCATTTTTTGATTCTTTTCTGACTGCTCATAAATAGAAGAAGCAAAAACAATCACGCTTAAAAAGAAATAAAAAGAGAGAACAAAAAACCAACTGCAATGTTGCAGCAAGCAGTGTTACTAGCTCTTCTCTCTCTTTTTAACAGCTGGCTCCCCTCATTTCAACTGTGGTCTTGCTTGTCCCATCGACGTCACAACGATGCTTTTTAATACTTTCTGAAAGAGTCATTCACAAAAAGCTTGCATAAAAATCTCAATTTTCATTGCTTCATTTTCATTATTTTTCGATATCAGATGCCCTGTTTTTTCTTTGCTTCTTTTCTTTTGACTTACTGATAAAACTTTGACCTTAAAAATGAAGCTCCACCTTAAACACCAAATTTTTAAAATAATCCTTAATTCTTTTCAATCGTTTTTCTTTTGTGATTGCGGTAAAATAATGGTAAACTTAAAATAACTTTTAAGCTTTGAAAATTCAAAGTTTATTGACGTGTATTTATTTTACTGTTTGTAAAGGTTGCGCATTCTCAAGAGCATTTATTTTGTTAACTTTTAGCATGATCTAGAAAAAAAGCCCCCGCTATTTTTATGCTCTTTAACGTTCTTTTCATATTTCTTTCTTTTCTGGTTTATTGTTTGGAATCACTTCAATTCCCTTGAAACCTTATTAAACTTTATCGTAATTCAATTTCAAGCACAGTTTTTTAAGCGTTTTTTCTTTCTCCTCCTTTTATATCTCTCTACTTTAAACGTTTTATCCTGAATGACGGAAACCATTTTCCTCTCCACTTTCTTCAATTTAAACAAGTTGGAATACTTTAAACATGAATTGCCATTTTTTGCAAATGCCGCAAAAAAATTGAAAATGTAAAATTTGAATGACGTCAACTTTCCACTTTCCAAATTTCCTTTTGTTCACCGGGCTTCGGTGTTTGTCTATTGAAATAAGAAGCATGTTCTTTATGAAAAAAGGCGCCCTCACTTTGGTCTTAAGCGTCATCCCTTGCTTTAAAGCATCCTTGAACACAAAAAAAACATTAAAAAAAGCTAGTTATGTTCGGCAGAAAAGATGCGTTAGCTTTTTTGATGTGTTTTGTCTGGGCCTTTTTTCTACGTTGTTTTTTGTGTTTGTTAAAAAAGCCGAAAAAACGAAAAAGAAAAAAGGCTACAATGAAGCAGAAAACTGACGAAGACTTCTTCGGCCCGCCTTATTTAGGAAAAACCCATTTTTTGTTTCTAGACATTATGGCGGCATTTTATGGGCTTTTCCCATTCCCGTAACGAGAAAACAAAATGCTTCCGGGCTGCCATCAAACTGTTTAACAGAATAAGAAAAAATAAGTCACTCGAAAAACATATTTTTCGTTTTAAGCATTTCTAGTTATGTTTGTTGACTTTAAACATTTTAGAATGTTGTTTAATTTATGACTATGATAAAAAATGCTAGAAAAAAATAATATTCTTATCACTCAATTTTTGATGTGTGGGAACACCTCCCATTTGTGTCGAATCCCTATATTTAAGTTTCCCTTAAAGCAAAAATTTTAATACGATTTATTTCCGGATGCATGTGGTGTTTTTTTCGTCTTCAGCTTTTGAATTTACTTCCCTAAAGTTTCTTGACAGATAAAATGTCACGGACATTTTAAAATTTTATTCCGTCTTTCTTTCTTTTTTTTTCGTGCCTATGCGTCAACATTGGTTTATGCTTTTTATATTTTTTTCATTGGGCTTCTATTTTTTCGGGTGTTGCTTTTTTTAAGTGTAAAAAATTTTGAACCGCTTGAATTCTTTTTTGTTTTCAGAAAACTTCCTGTTTAATAAATACACGAGTAATGATGGGGGGCCTTATTTGTGAGCGTCGAACTTCCGCTGCTAATGTAAATCAAGTTGCTGAAGAAATAAAACTTCAACATAATCAACATCAGTTAAAAAATGATGAAAGTATAAATAATGAAAGTGGATTTGAAGATTATGATTATGAATATTCCCATCAGCTGATATCATTTGGAAAAAATCGTTTTGAATATTCTGATGTTCCATCAAAATGTATTGGTCATGGATCTTTTGGTACTGTATTTAAAGGATATGATTTTAAATGCGCCAAAGCAGTTGCAATCAAAAAAATGCATAATCTAAATGTAAAACCAGATGAGCTTAAAACAATGCAAAGTGTGAGTAGCGGATTCCTTGTTTCATTAGTTGATATTTGTGAAGAGCAAGCCGGAATTACTCATATTGTTATGGAACTTTGTGATACGGATCTTGAACGATTCTTGCAAAACACATCCCTTGGACATTTAAATGAAATAAATTTAACGTGAGTCATTCTAACTAAAGAAATCTTATTTTCTAAACCCTAAAATTACAGTAAACTGATAGACAATATTACACGCGGGTATTATGCATTGTATGAACAACGTATTGTTCATCGAGATATTAAACCTCAAAATATCCTTATTACTTATTCACCAACAAAAGAAATTGGAGTTGCCAAGATTACCGATTTTGGTGTTTCCCGAATTTTAGTTGATGAAAATCCAGGATTAAGTAATGTCGCAGGAACATTGTATTATATGGCTCCAGAAGTTGGCGCAAATCTTTTGACAATGTGTAGCTATGATCATTGTGTTGACATGTGGAGTATTGGCTGCGTATTTTATCAAAGCTTAGTTGGAAAGGTAAAAAATAATAAGCTCTAATCCCTTTTTAAGCTGCTTATCTTTTAACTTTTAAGATGCCATTTGATGAATGTTCTTTATGCCGATTATTCCTTAACTGCGCTGGACAAAATTATGAAGCTTATGACATGCCAGAATTACCAGAAAACACAGACGGAAAATTTACAGAACTTTTAACGATGTTACTTGAAATTGATCGAAAAAAGCGGGCAACTCCTTCTCAACTCTACTCATTCATTTGTAGTAATAACAATAATCTTCAAGATTAATTATTACGTAAAAGTCTCAATAATTCCATTTAACAAATTGCAAGAAAAAACAAGCCAAATTCACCGAATTATAAAACGGGAAAAAGTACAATTTTGTAATTATTTATATATTTTTGTGTTTACATGTGCATTTTAAAATTTCTTTCCTCTCTTTTCGTTTTTGTTTTCGTATTTCATTCCTTGTTTTTGTGACTCGTTAAAAAAATTTCAAAAAGCTTGAACGGTCTTTTTCGTTCTTTCAAAAAAAACTATTTTGCAATGTGAAAAAAGAAAAGACATATCTTAATTTTGTAAATTGTTTTAAATTAAATAAATAAAAGTAAAACCTACGATTTCTGAACATAAACAGCGCTGAAAAAAAGAAAACAAGTTAGGAAAATTGAATAAAAGTTTTTTTTCAAGGAAAAGCAGAAACATACTTTTTTTCAAGCTTTTCCACTTCAAATTTCATTTGATCAAGACATTTTGAAGAATTTTGAATTGAATTTTCTAATGATGCAAAATTTTTAACAATTGATGATAAAGTCTGCAAATTTTAAATATGTTTAAAACGAGGAAGTTCTTTTTTCAAAAGAATTTTTGTTACCTCATTTGATGAAGAATTATGTTGTATTTGAGTCACCGCGATTCCAGTATCAACAATAAGATCTTGAATACGACTAGGAAGTCGATTTTTACCTTCAAGTACAATTCTGGAGGACATTCTTAGAAATGAAACAAAAATGAAATTATAAATGTATTAATTTATAATAATAAAAAAATAATTATGTGCTTTAAAACACTTTTAAATTTTAAATGAAATTTGTAAAAAAAATTTATACGCGTATTCATAAAACTACCGTAAACTTTTTAAAAAAGAACAACAAATTAATTTGTACTTTGGTTTTCATGCATTTTTCTATGCTTCAAAAAAATTGCATTATTTTCACATTCAATCATTTTGTCACAATAATAACAATATAATTTTTTGAGATCCTTTGCTTTTGATTCTTTTTTGGCTTCATCTTTCAGCTCTTCTTTAATTGCTTCACGTTCAGTTTTTTGTATAGTTCCATCATCATCAACATGAGCAATATCAGGTGGGAGAAAGTTATCATTTAAGACCAACTCAGTTCCATTTTCATCGAAAATTCCCGGATGTGGATCCTTATCAGGAAAGGGGGGTGTCTTGGCTCTGAAAAAAATATATAGAAAAATAAACGTTGAAAGTTCAAAGATGAATTTACCCAAAGGGATAATGCGATCGCGAAAGTTCAATAATCAATGCTTTAACATCATTTGAATCAGGGAATTCACCTTTTAATTTATCTTCAAGTGCTCGATGAAGCCATCTTCGAATTTCAACAATAATATTTAATACATAATCAGCATGCCGTGTATGACGAAAATTCAATACTAAAAATGAATCACACACAATTATTTTGGAATCAGTTCTTGTGACATTTCTTGCTGCAATCAATGAAAAAAGAGCAGGGACACCTGAAAGCATCTAGATTAATGTTTTAATAACTTCCATTTTTGCAACTCACGTGAAACATTACACAAATATTGAGATTTCATTTCAAGAAAAGTTCCAAAGAAATAAGTTTGAAAATATGGTGACATTTCATGAGAATCTGGTTTGATAAATAAAATATCTTGATTAAGAGAAAGAGAGGAATGCGGATGAAAAGCAGCAAAAATACGTGAATAAGTTCGAACAAAATATTCTTGTGATGCCTAAAATCAACGTTAACATAATGACAATGGTAATAGCATATTGATATTAACCTTGTAATCATGTGTTTGTATATCAAAAGCATATTGAGGATACAATCCAATTGCAATTAAAGCATTTAAAATAACTGCCAAATTTTCTTTTAATCGATGGGAATCAATTTCATTTACAAGTTCTGTGGAATCTTTAAGTAAAGCAAATTCAAGATCTTGAATTTTGTCCTCAGCAGAAGGTTCTATAAAAAGTCATTTTTAAAATAATTAAATACAGTAATTTCAAAATACCATCATCTCGATCATCAGCAATTGTATCAAAATGTCGTCCAGCTTCCAATACTCTTCTACGTTTTTCAACATTTTTTCTAAATAAATTTAATCATTCAAATTATTTTCTTAAAAAACATACTGTGCATCTTTTCGATATTGATAAATACGTTTTCTTCGGCTAATATGTTCCCTTCGATCCGATTTTGACATTGATTCTAAATCTTTCTTATCACTTTCAACTATCAATTTTGATTGAATTAATATATTTCTCAGTTGATGTCGCATTTTTACAATTTCATATAATCGAGCTTCTTCTAATCCCCGATCATGACACCATCGTTTTGTGTCTTCTCCATCTCTTCGACATTTTAGCCATTCTCGATAAATATTAATAAGAGTAAAAAGATCACCCCGATCAGACATTAATGATTCACGATTTTTAATACATTCTTGATCATTCCAAGATCTATTGGTAAATGGAGATTGAACAGACATTCCTGCTGCAACTGTTAAAGCAACTTCCACTTGATTTAATAATGTTGAATAAATCAATAATTTTGCTACTAAAACATCCAGTGGTAAATCTGCAATTATTTTTCCAAGATTTGTCAGCTTTCGATCACTACTATAATCAATAATTCGTTGAAGTTGAAGAGAAGTAATTGCTTCATCAAGAGCTGTACCAGATGGCTTTTCAAGATATTCAAATTCACGAGCACCAACTAAAAAATTTAGAAATAAGTATTTAGAAACATAAAACAAAAAAAAAACAAATTTTACTTCCTAATTTCATATTTAAAATTTGTAAAACTAGTGTTTCCAGGCTTGATCGATTAATTTCTGAAGGAGTAAAATCTTTCATTGCTTCATATTGTTCTTCAGAATAAAGTCGATAACAAATTCCAGGACCAGTACGACCAGCACGACCTATACTAACAAAACGTAAAAAATCATATGAAAGAACTTTAAACAACCTTTTCGTTGATTTGCTGAAGCCTTTGAAATTAATTCCGTAACCAATTTTGTAACCCGTATTTTTGGATTGTAATAATTCAAATTTGCTTTTCCAGAATCAATAACAAATCGAACTTCATCGATGGTTACGGATGCCTCAGCTATGTTAGTAGATAAAATAACCTGAAATCAATGTCAAAAGAGGCGGACGCTTTGATACTTTTTTATTTCTCTTTCTTCCTTTGAATTTCCTTGACGATCAGGGTCTTTTTCTTTTGTTCTCTTGCCTGATCGGCAGGAAAATTCAAACGAAAAATAAAACGTTAGAAAAATAAAACAGTATCAAACCGTCCGCCCCCCTTAAGAACGTTAAAATGCAAATAGTAACCTAATATTTACCTTTCTTACTCCTGGTGGAGATATATCAAATACTTTATTTTGTTCTTTAACTGAGAGAGTACTATGCAGCATTAAAATAATCCATCTTCTTGATGCTTCAGCATATTCTTTCAATGCTTCAGCACATTTTGAAATTTCAGCAATGCCATTGAGAAATACTAAAACATCGCCCCTTTCGCTCCATGAATATTTAGTTGCAATTGCCTAAAAACATGATTTGAGAAGATCAAACAAAGCTTTAAAATAACCAACATCCAAAATTTTAATGTAAGGTGAAGTATCGAATTTTCCAGAATCTTTTTCAAGAGGATCAAGTTCAGGGGGAGGAGAATATTTCAGTTCAATGGGATATAGACGTCCAGGAACTTCAATAATAGGAGCGCTTTGAAAAAATTCAGAAAAGAGTTTCAAATTGATTGTGGCAGACATAACAATTAACTTGAAATCAGGTCTACGATGTACAAGGTCTCTCAACAATGTACAAAGTAAATCACCAGCAAGTTGTCGTTCATGAACTTCATCCAAAATAACAACATTATATTGCGGAAGATTGTTATTCATTGCCATTTGACGAAGCAATAATCCATCAGTTAAAAACAATAATCGTGTTGATGCAGTTTTTGTTCTTTCAAATCTTGTTTGATATGCTACTGCATTTCCAAATTCATTCATTGTTTCAGTTGATACTCGATGGGCAAGTGCAACACATGCAATTCTTCGGGGTTCTGTACATGCAATCTTTTCATACCCAGCATGAAGAAGATATTGTGGAACCTAAAATTTTTGCTTTTTTATTTTCTTTCATTTTCCTTGAAAGGGAATCATTTTTTGCAACATCATTTTTAACGTCAGGTGCACTCAAAAACACAAAATGACCATATTCTTAAGAGTCTCATATGTAACTTTTGTCTGGTGCTATGAAAATTTTTTTAAGGATCAGGAAAATATTTTTTTCCACAATAGGGAATATGACTAAAGAAATTACAACCGGATTTATGATATCTCAACTTTTTTATGCTTGCTTTTCCTCATCATCTCAAAAAAAAGTAAGGATCAAATGTTTTTAAACAAAAAATGAATGAGATGTTCATCAATAAAACAAGCAATCATTTGATGTATGATGAATAAGAAGAAAAAGATTTGACGAAAAATCCAAGTAAGAAATGATAAGTGCATAAATTCGGACAGCATCAATCCCCTTCAATATGCTCGCAAAGAAATCTAAAAAGAAGAGGAGAAGATCGGGAGAAAAGGAAAAAATACAGCACACGCAAGATTTTTTTGCGCAAAGAGCCGCTAGGCAAAAATAACAGTCCCCTTCAAGGCGGAGCCGGACCCCAAAGGGGAAATTGCTTTTAGTGCACACCCAAAGGCTTTCATCTTCTTCATTCATTGAGATTAGTAATATAGTTCGCAAAAATAATGACAGTCATCTCTATTTTCTTGTAACTAATGTGCAAGTTTTAATTTATCGTGAATATCCCTTTCCTTGTCTATTTACAAACTTATCCCTTTTGTTAAGTATCGGTACCAATAAGAGTGAAACGTTCTTAAGCATATCTAGAAACCACACCTTAAAAATATTAATGTGAGAAGAAATGACCGCTTAGAATATCAAAAATAGTTTTTAAACCATTTCTCTTAAAGCTCTACCTTTTTGTATCGTATATTCATGACATTTATCATTGTTTAATATAATCTTCATAAGCTTTCTAATCCATTCAATATTTATCTTTAAAGCTGTTTCATATTCGGTCAGTCTGCTGGTCAGATAAAAATAAACTTTTTTTAACAAATTCAATTTTTTCCACCACAAAAGCTTTTCATTGCGTTATTGTATGTTTAACTTCCGAGCAAGCTTCAATTGTTCACGGATTAGTATTCAAGCTCAAAAGCGTGACCGCAAGCCACTTCTTTCAAGATTCGCTATGCTTTTTTTCTTTTATCTTGACAATTTCTTTTCAGAAGCAACTGAATGGACAATTCTTAGTTATTTTTATATACATTTTTTTAAAAAACATAGCAGACAATGCTATCCTTACTATCGTTGCTATTAGCTTCGGGTACTGTACTTAGAGCAGATACAGAAGAATGGTCACCTCATACTTATCCGGATCCAAGAACAAATCATACTTTATGTAATACATGGCCAAATTCAACTTTATGTGATCCTGATCACATTTTAACTGATCAATGGAGATCAGAAATTAATGACAATATTATTAAACAAATCGAAAGTAAGTCATACTCCTTTTTAAAACAATCTTCATCGTCGCTCTAACACAAATAAACGGTCTTTCATAACCTAAAGAAAGAGCTAATAGTTTTTGTGAGATTATTTCTCAAGTATCTATTTCAAAATGCGCTCGATATGCATTTTTTCAATTAAAAATACTTTAAAGTTTAAAAGATTTATAATGTTTTGTAGAACTGAGAAATGCAAACATTCTATACACAGAAAATGCTCCACCAGAATGCCATGAAAATACGACAGAAGGAGTTCAAATTTATGTAATACTTGCCAAAAGAATTCAAACAAAGAATAATCAGAGTATTACCAATGCCGAATTAGTAAGATTATCAAGTACATAAGAATTGTAAAATGTTATTGTATTTTCAGATTGAATTTGGAGACAAATTAGCAGAGGAATACGGTTTGAGCGATCAAATTTGTAAAAATTATCTTCTGTTAATTGGCGTCGAAGCGGCAAAAATGGCATATACAAGAACCGGAAGTAGTCTAAAGCTTCCAGAAGATCTTATGTTTAGAATTTATAATCAATCAGAAAATGTTTTTAAAGAAAAGAATTACATGGAAGGATTAAACAAAATGATTGATGAAATTGGAGATCAAATGATGGATCCATTTAAATATGAAACAACCACATCTGTGGCAATTCAAACTGAAGGAACTACTGAAGAAATAACAACCGAAAATCCATTCAATATTTCGAGTAGTGTTGACTTAATTTGGACAGAAACTTCAACAACTCAAGCCCCAGTAAAACAAACAGGAAACAATCCTTGGTGGATGTTCCTTTGTTTAGGCATTGCAATCTTTTCAACAATTATCGTATTAATAATGATTCTCATAAGCAAAAGACAAACATTTAAAACTTTACAAATGCAAACTGTAATTCCAGTTCAAAATACAACAACCAAATCAAATTGTCCTTCTGATGACAACAATAGTGACAGATTTGCAACAATTACAATTCCGCGTCGCCGGATTGATTTAGAAACAGAAATAAAGAATGAAGAAGACAATCTACAAAAAATTGAAATAAAAGATGAAGAAGAAATTGATGGAAGCGCCGAAGTCACTGAAGCTAATGATAATGAGCATGATTATCGCTTTTCAGAATCAATTACTAATCGTAACAATAACATGTAAGATATAAAAATAAATAAACATTCTAAATATTTTAAAATTTTTAGAACTATAAAACTTATTGAAAAGATTCCAGTAGAAAGCAGAGAAGAAGTGACATCGCCGCAGGTATATTACGGTAAAATAGGTGATTATATAACTATAAATATCTTTCAGCCTTCCCTACCAAAATCACCCATATGTTACAACAGTCTTGGTCCTGTGCAAACTAATGCTGATCATCTTTCAACAGATATTGTAATTTCATATTTAAGTTCATCAAGCTGCGAAAGTGAGGAGCAAGAAGAATCAACCTTGCCCTCACCTAAATCTTCAAGCACAGCGCGGATAATTTAAATTTCTCAAAACAAATGCTTACGACAACGTTACAAACGCGTAATGAAGCCTTAAAAGTATGAAACTACAACAAGAATATTTCTTAAAACCAAAAATTTGATCATAAACGAGGTAGCTAATATGCAATAAATTTTTTTAAAAACTTACTTGAGTACTTTTACCACAACCAGTATCACCAGCGAGAATTAAAATTTGATTCTAAATGTTATTGTTGAATATGAAAAAGTTGTTATAAATAAATATATTATTACTTCTTTGAGAGTATCCAAAATACGATTTCGATATTCTGCAATTGGTAAAGACTTCTGTGTTTCTCGAATTTTTAATAACTTTTCAAATTCATTTCGATTACAATTTTGATAAAATATTGCAGCCAAATCAAGAAAACAAGGTATTGTGCCTTCTGGAAGCTAAAATGTATATTAAATGACAGTAATTCATGAAAATTAAAACTAACATCATTAAGAGAAGACACATCAATATATTCATCGATGAACTTCACACGACAAGCCAACTTTGGATTATATTTCTTTGGTTCATGTTTTGCTCCAGCATGATCACATTTCTGATTTCTAAAAGTAATGGCATTTTGTTATTATTATTTTATTATAGACCTCATATTAAAAACAAAATTTAACCTTTTTTCACATAAGCTTACAAAATCCTCTACTTCTTGTCGTTCTTTTTGATCTTCAAAAAAATGTCGAATTAACCGTTTCTTATATTTATCCCAGCAATACATTATAATAAATTTTGAGATTTTTCATTTATCAATAATATTTGCTTAAAAATATCTGATATTTGCTGTGCTTTGCTTTTCCGTTTACAGAATTTGTCGTTGTTTCATTCAAGGACATTTAGCCAAATATACCTCTGTTTACTGTATTTGTTTTTAGTATTGTTCTTGTTATTCCAATTTTTATTGACAATTTAAAAAAAGAATTCAAATTATTGGCTAAATAAAGTTTTAGCGTGGACATCACCAGAAATAAAAAATATCAGTTTTTAAATTAGCAATAGTGAAAACAAAAGAGCTTAAAAAATAAAGATGCCAATTTATCTCATTTTTTCTTTAATTAGCGAATCCAAAAACTTCAAAAAAATCAAACATTTCAACAAGAAAAAATGTTACACCTTAAAATAATCTAAAAATTTAAATTTTCTATAAAAAAAACTAAGAGAAAACAACAATTTGCTAACAGAAGAGATTTTGACATATTTAGAAAAGAGAAAAAATACTCTTTAAAAAGCCATCATAATTAGGATAAAACAATGTTAAGAAAAATGGAATTAATAATTCACAATGCGGTTAATGAAGTTTAAGTTTAAGAGATTTCAATTTAAAAATAAGCAGAAGTGTTTACAAAAAAGAATACTAAAAACAATTAGCACTTTGCTAAACATTGAAAGAAGGCGATAAAATTAACACTATTAGAAGCAACATCTAATTTAAACAGAATCAAAACAATTCAAAGAAACAGACAAACTATTAATCTGATTCGAGAACTGAAAAGTATACAATATAACTGTGGTCGCATTCAGCTTCATTCAAAATTGCCATCTTTTCATCTTCCTGAAAAAAATTCTTCTTTCATTAATTATCTTTATAATTCGCTTTTAAATTTTTTAATAAATAAAATCTAGGTTTGATAATTGCCGAAATATTTTAAATAAGTGATCATTAAAATTTGGGAATTTTCCAGCTAATGCCACTTTTTTTGGACAAAATCATTTTTTGCTTCTAAAGTTTTTTTCAAAGTTTTGAAGCAAAAAGCCTTTTTCTTCAACCATTATGTTTTAATTAATAGAAAAAAGCTTACTGTAATTATTTTCATTCTGAAAACATCATGTGCAAAAGAAGCTTTGATATTTCTAAGGGGTTCTGAATTCCAGAGAACTGAACATTTTTCATAATTATCAGCAGCACTAAATGCATCTTTAGCGGCATCTTCAAGTTTCCTTGAAATAATGGGAGATGATGGTACTCCATTTGAAACATTTTCATGATTCAATTTGACCACCTTTTCAATGGCATTACTCAAAGCTTCAGAAGCACATTCAATAATTTTGATCAAAAGTTGTTCCGATGCTTCTTTGGATGAATTTTTGCCGACTTCAGATAAATATGAGAGCAGAGTATTTGGTAATGCCACAGATGTTTTGTGGCATTTTGAACACTTTGAATATTCTTTCTTTTTTTCTGCAGCATAGAGATTTTCGGCATTTGTTTGACCGAATTTATGAAAATTTTCAATTAAAGCATTTTGATCTTGTAGTTTATGGGCCAAGCCGATGATTTTTAAAAATCCAGGCAAATGATGGGGGCGCTTCAATTGAATTATGGTATAAAAACCTTTAAGCATTGGTTTATCATTAAAATGGTCACCGATTAAAGGTTTGACTTTTTCAAAATCAAATTCAGGAGTTTGCCGAGTTGAGCCTTTTGAAGTTGTTGGAGATGAAAGTGGGGAAGTTGTCATTGAATCTGTATCTTCAGCAGCAGGTAAATCTTGGAAGGATGGGCCAGATGCAGAAAATTGTTGAGGAATTGATGGAAGTGCTTTTAAGATTTTTGATGCAGGTTCTTTACTTCCAGTTTCTTCTTTTTCATTATCAACGATATACAACTTTGAAGATGAAGGTGTCCCAAGATATGTTATTGATGAACGACTAAATGATTGATTTGAATTGGGCTAAAAAAATAAACAATGTTAACAAAAACTGCTCAATCATTATTCAGTTTTTAAAAAAAAGATCAGATTTAAGTTAAACATTTGCAGGGGACAGTTCAGTGTAAATTTAGATTTTTAGCTAAAATTTTTGGTAACTTTAGTAAACTCCGCCATAAAAGTGTTACACAAAAGTTCAATTTAGAAACTACAATCTGTTATTCTTTCACAGAGTTGATCTACTACGTCGAGGAAATTTCAGTTATAAGGCTAGCACTATTTTTTTAGTATTATATTACTTTATCTCATGCAGTTTTCATGCAATGCAAAATAATGAATTTTCAACACAGTTATGAAATATAGATGAGAAAAAATAAATGTCAATTTTTACATTAAACATATATGTATTTTTAGTTATTATATTTACAATAAAAAACCCTTGTCTTCAAACTTGCATTTTAGTCATTAAAAAAGTTCTAATAATGAAAGTCAATGTCTTACCTGTTCTTGTTCAAGAATTATTACTTCTTCATCAACACTTTGATTATTACCAGTTTTATGATGAATATTTGAATGTTCAATAATGTTTGAATTTAATACTTGAGCAGATAATGGTTTAATAAAAAGGCTCTTATCATTGTTTCCATTATTTTTATATAATTGTGGATTTGTTGGTTGTGAAATTGTTGAAACACATCTTTTGGGTGTGTTTTTTCTTTTCCTAGTTCTTGTTGATGGTAATGGTGATGAAGTTTGTGGAGGTTGATGAAGTTGAGGAGAAGGATGTTGAAGAACTGGAAGACATTGTGGTGGATGGTCAATAGGTGGCCAACAAGCCTAAAATCCAAATAAACTCAGTCTTTCGTATAGTTTTTAAACTATATTTGTTTTTGCATGGCTCATTTGAGACTTTTATCAAATGTATTAAATCATTTTCCAGTTTCTAACTAAACCTAACTGTTGCCAGTGCAGTTGAAAGTTTCAAAATTATATTGCAGTTAAAAAACAATAAACTTACATTCGCATAAAACATTTGTTTTAATCTTTCACGTTCTTCTGGATGCATTTGAGCAAATTGTTGAAGGTATGAATTGGGATGCATTGATGCAAAAGCTTTTGCCCTAAAAAGATGGGTAATTTCGAAAGAAAACGCTAAAAAATAAAATTGATCAAGAATCAGTTTATGTTTGATTTAATCAATTGATAAATACAAATGTGATTACAATAAGATTTGAAATCGAAGTAACTTATTCGACAATAAACAAAAATTTACGAGAAAGGCACGAATTAAAAATGTAAAATTTGGTCATTGCTTTAATGGAAACATCAAAATTTTATGTTTAAAAAAGAGTCAAAATTATTGTATGAATGCCAACACCGTAGTTGTGGCTGTTACAGTGTTAGCGGCGATATCTCTAAAAGTTCAAAGGGATTCGCTGAAGAACAAAGGATTATTAGGAGATACGATCATCGGCAAAACCCTATTCTTTAAAACAAACAATAATTTAAAAACAGAAACACTGGTGGAATCAGTGCAATACAAACATTATCATTTTGAAAGAAACATTGTATTGCCAAAATATTTTCCGAAAATTAGCCAAAGCCTTAGAAGCATTTATAAAAATGGAATGTTTGTATTAATGTTTAATTTTATATTTTTTATTGCACATAAATACGCATTTGATGATGCATCAAAAATACTTAAAAAATGTGATACAGTATTTTTGAGTTTTAGTTCAAATAACACATATATAAAGGAAGCCAGATCTGACGTCATGTTTTTAGGGGAAGAAAGGGATAACCGGTAAAGATCAAAGGAAAACGTTTGACGGAGGGGATTTCAGATATAGACAATCCCAACTATTTTATGTTGGACACTTTCGTAAAATATTACATTAATAAATAAAAATAGAAGAGGGTTAAAAATTACAAAATTTTCGGAACAAAGGGTGCTACTTATGAGATATTAGGAGATCAAAGAATGATCTTCGCAAAAAAGAGCATCCTTATTTAATTATAGAAAAATGCTTTTATCAAACAAATTACATGAGTTATTAAAAAAGTAATTGACTGATAAAAATAATCACATCATGAAATGATACTTTTTAGAAAAAAAATGGTTATTTACAAATTTGAAAAGCATGAATGAGAAAAGAAGGAAAAATAAAATGGAGAGATCTGTTAAAACCAAAAAAGAATAGAAGAAGAAAAAGAATTGCTGTTTCGCCAGTGTTACAACCAAATAGAAAAAAAATTAAAAGCAAAACAAAAAAAGAGTGCAAAAAAGGTTGTGTTTAAAAAAGAATCTTTGATGATGTACAAAAAAATTGTGGGCCTTGCATTTTATTCGTTTTTTCTGTCGTTTTGAATTTCATAAAAGCATTTCTTGGTTTTAGACCATAGCTTGATGACTAACTGATTTCTTTTTATTGATTAGTAAAAGTTTCCATAAGAAATGCTAGCCGCCGCAATAGTTCAGTGGTTTGCGCAGTTAGATAGAAGCCGGAAGAACCCGGGTTCGATTCCTCTTGTGACCACTTGGGTTTGCGATGGCGGGTGCTCGTTGGATCCGAGGTTAGAACGAATTCCATGGATGGCAAACAGGTTAAACGGCAGCTACTTCTCAGAAGTCAACCATTTATGGTTAATCAGATATTCACGGGTATATCGCTTTAGGGACTCAGCAGGTGTTAGGGCTTGCACATACTAAGTTTTTTTAAGAAAAAAATGATTATTTACAAATTTGGGAGAGAAAAATAAAAAATATTTTATCTGTTGATACCAAAAAGAGTAAAAGAAGAAAATAGAATTGCTATTTCGCCATTGTTACAACCAAATGGAAAAATAAAAATGAAAAGCAAAGCAAAAAATGAGTGCAAAAAATATTGTGTTAAAAAAAAGAATCTTTGATGATGTACAAAAAAATTGTGGACCTTGCATTTTATTCGTTTTTTCTGTGTTTGTGAGTTTCATAAAAGCATTTCTTGGTTTTAGACCATAGCTTGATGACTAACTGACTTCTTTTTATTGATTAAAAAAGTAAAAGTTTCCATAAGAAATGCAAATTTGATCTGTGAAACTGCGATCATTTTGGTTCACACGATATCGTAATGCAAAGATTTGAAAGTTATGGAAGCGTGTGTGTATGTGGCAGATAGCTTGATGCCAGGAGGTGGATCCTGATCTGGCAAATGACGATCGTTTCTCTCTCTTCTTGCGATGGCCATTTTAAAAGCGTTTTTCCGATCAATGTCATTCGTTCATTCAATCACTTTTTTTTGGGGGGAGCAGGTAGTCTAATTTAGTTGCTTTTTTCTTTTTCATTTGCTCATGGTTTTTTGTAATTATTTGTTTAAAAAAATCACGGAACAAAATTGCAATGATAAAAGGAATGTAGGCAAGCTATATAAAAATGTCCAAAAAGTCTAAAACATTCAACTCTATCAAATTGTAACAAAATGTGAAACGATTTTCATTGTATCATTTTTGCAGAAATTGGCTTATTGGTTAATTAATTCAATAAGAAAACTGTTCCAAGACATAACATTAACGAAACTTGAAAATGTAAAAGAAAAGTTGAAGGAAGAAGCCCGAGCATTTCCGATCCATCCTCTTTTGAAAAAAAAAATATTGAGCGTCTTTTTTTGTTTAAATTTTTTTAAATATCAAACTTGAAATAATGGGTAGTAAAAAAGGAGAAAGAATGCGGATTTTGTGTTAGTTAAACATTTTTTTTGAAGAGGGACATTTGTAGTTACAGTCTTTGGACGGATGTAAAACGAACTTGCTTTTCAGAATGGTGATCTTTTTATTGTATCGAAAGTACATATAGTGATAAAATAATAAACAATTGCTTTTTTGTTAGTTAAATTTTAATGACTTTTTTGAAATTGTAATTTTTACTCGTTTGCTCTCACTTGATAGTAACAAAAACATTCAAATTTCAATTGTTTTTGTTACTATCCTTTGAGAGTAACGCTACTACAGGGTGTCCCAACATAATTGGAGGATTTTACTTGCTTGGCAAATTTTTAGTTTTAGAGTTATTCAAAAACTGATTGCACAGTTGTGTTCAGAAAGTTATGCCATTTTTTTGACAAAATTTTCATGGTCTTCCGTGATATTCAAATTTTTAAGGGAGGATAGTAACATAAAAAATTGATTTTTGTTTGTTTTGGTTACTATCATCACTTTTATTGGAGCTGTTTTTTTAAAAGCGAGAGTAAAAAATTTAATTTTTTTGGAATGTTTTTGTTACTCTCATTCATCAAAAAAGCAGCTCCAATGAATCTCAGTGATAGTAATGCAAAACTTTTTAATTTGCAATTTTAATTTTACTATCAACACTTTTACTGGAGGATATGTAAATTTTCGAATACTGAAAAAAAATTTATGTCAAAAAAAATGGCATAACTTTCTGAACACAACTGTGCAATCAGTTTTTAAATAACTCTAAAACTAAAAATTTGCCAAGCAAGTAAAATCCTCCAATTATGTTGGGACACCCTGTATCATGGTATAGTAACTTTGAAAAACAGGACTCTGTAAGAGGTGATTACTACAATTCACATCAAAAAAGGATCATTTCGGCTACAATGTCGTTGCTTTTGCTGTTTTCATTTTGAACATACAGGGTGTTCAACCATAATTGCCGGTTTTGTTTTTTGAATAAAAATTTTTTAAGTAGATTTTTTCAAAAACGTATCGCGCATTTATCTTCAGAATCCTATGAGAATTTTATAGAGATAAAATTTACATCGATTTGCCAAAAATTTGCATATCCTTCAGTAAAAATGATGAGAGTAAAATTAACTTTGTAATTTCCAAAGTCCAATGTTACTATCACTGAAATTCAGCGTTGCTGTTTTTCGTTGACTGAGAGTAACAAAAACATTACAAAAAAATTAAATTTTTTACTCCCGCTTTCCAAAAACCAGCTCCAATAAAGGCGCTGATAGTAACCAAAACAAACAAAAACAAATTTTTTTATTACTGTTCTCCCTTAAAAATTTGCATATTGCAGATGGCTATAAAAACTATATCAAAAAAATTCTCATAGGATTCTGAAAATTACTGTGCAGTCCGTTTTTGAAAAACGAACAAAATAAAACCTGCAATTATGTTTGAACACCCTGTATTTGTGAAAGTTCAAAACCCCATAACTTTTGAAAAATCCGCAATGAACAAAAAAGTTTTGAGATTATTATATCTCTCGAAAGGTAGGCCCACACATGTACAGGGTGTCCCAACGAAATTGCTGGTTTTGTTTTTTCTTTATTATTTTTTAAAGTCAATTTTTGCGAAAACTAATTGCGCAGTTATGTTCAGAAAATTCTGAGAATTTTTTTGATATATGCAAATTTTTAAGGGAGAAAAGTAACAAAAAAATTTGTTTTGTTTGTTTTGGTTACCATCATCGCCTTTATTGGAGCTGGTTTTTTAAAAGCGAGAGTAAAAAATTTAATTTTTTTGCATTGTTTTTGTTACTCTCCATCAACAAAAAACAGCCAAGCTGAATTTCAGTGATAGTAACATTGGACTTTGGAAATTACAAAGTTAATTTTACTCTCATCATTTTTACTGGAGGATATGCAAATTTTTGGCAAACCGATGCAAACTTTATCTCTAAAAAATTCTCATAGGATTCTGAAGATAACTGCTCGATACGTTTTTGAAAAAATCTACTTAAAAAATTGTTATTCAAAAAACAAAACCGGCAATTATGGTTGAACACCCTGTATGAAAAATATCGATGACCATCACTTTTTTCCTTCCACGTTATTTACGACCCGAGGGTCGTGGATTTTTGAACTTCAATACTCTGTAAAATTGAGAAGCCCCCGAAAGGTCAGCTAACGTTTGGGGGTTTTTCATCACTCGAGACATATTATTAAATCCACACATCAGCTAAGAAATCTGAAGATAGCACTTGAAAACGGTCCCTTGTAAGCTGGATATACAAAATCAAAAACTTATTGGGTAACAATTTATATTCAACATTCTCGGGCAAAAAAATCAAACACAAATATTTGGGATGCTTTAAAACTTTAAAAATTATCAAAAAAGACAAGTTTTAAAATAAAAATACAGTTTATTTCAACAACTAAGCTTTCACAAAACAACAAAAAAATAATTCAATACAAACATAATAAAGAATTAAAAGACAAAGCTTAAGATTGATAAGTTCGATAATCATAATCAAGAACAAGGGCCAAATTATCACACACAGGTTGTGTAATTTGAAAAAGATGAGAAAATGCATCCCAACACAAGAACGATTCAGAAGATTGAAAAATGTACTGAACATCAACATTTGATTCTAAAAAAAGTAAAGTTGAATTAAAATTTTACAAGAATAAAAACTGATAAATATATTTGATGTGTTGCACGAACCTGATTCTCCACTTTCTTTTGCAACAAACCGCATTTCCTAAAATGAGTGAATTATAAATTTCAAAAGAAATTTAAAAAAAAACAAACTTCTTGATTAGCTTGAATAAGTTCATGAACATCAGAGATAATCCGGGAATGTTGAGTACAAAATCTTTCAACATCAAGAAAGACAACATGACGAAGTTTGGATAAACTAATCTAAAAATTCAATAAAATTTGTGATACAGTTTCTTTAAAACCAAAATTTCCCTTTTAAATGGGGATTACAATTAAAAGAAATCTATCTGCTTTATTTCGACAGTGACAAAAATTGATTTTTAGGATTTTCAGTTTTGAAACAACTTATCTTCTATTGTTTGATAAGAAAAACTGTTCCAAAAAAGAGGGATTTTCTTTAATCTAATCCCACTAAAATGGATCCAAAAATTATCAAGATTAACCCAAATCTGGATAAAACCCAGGAATTGAAAGTGGCCCTAATAATATTGAATAGAATGCTTTTTCTATGTTCATGAGAATGATCAAAAACAAATAAGTTTAAAAAACTTACTACACCTTGACGAATCAAATCAATCTTTTTCCCATCAATGACAAGAATATCACAACCTCGAGACAAATTTTGTTGAAATTTAACATTTGTACAGAAGGAATTTGGCATTGAAATATCAACACCTTCAACAAGAAAAGATTGGAAAGCTTTTGCAATTAGAAAGGAATTAACATCTTTTAATCCAATAACCAAAACATATGGATCTTTATTGCCTCGAAGTTCAATCGGAGCAACACCATATTCATCCAAGTCCTTGTATTTTGCAACAAGTTTAAATAATCCAGCTGTGAGAGCAGTTTTAATTCCACGAAAAGGTTCAGCACAAATTAGAAGATTACTTTTCTTCTCAAGAATATCAACTAAAAAAATACGGTATTTGCATTAATGAATGAAAGAGTACTCAAGTGTAACTCATGATGGGTTACTGTATTACAAAGAAAGAAGCTTACAAGGTAATTGAACAAGATATGCAATTAAACGTTGAAATTCATTCAATTCTGTAATATTTTGTTCTTCCAAGATGGATACAATATGTTGATATAAAAAAAAATGTTGAGGATCTCTGAAAATTTTAAAAAGATTAAATGTCAATATTCATATTCGCAAATGTTTTTACCTTTCCAAGACGCATCCATAAAGTTTTTTATCACTTGGAAAAAACTTGGCCATAGCCATTTCATCTCGAACAAAACTTGTTTCAGGAGCTGAAATCAATAAGTTACAGTATGCTGTATTTTTAAAAGACAGTCTACTTTTAACACCCTTTTTCCACTTTTTTTGCCACCTTGAGAACTAATAAGAGGGAAAAGACTCAAAAAGTTCGAGGAAAGCTTTTAAAACATCAAAACGACGTGCACCACCTTTTTTCTCGTCCGAGGAGAAAAGGGAAGCGAAAATGGGAGATTCGAAAAATTCAGTGAAAGGGTAGGGAAAGGATGGGGGACAAAATAGTCAGGTTCAAGTACTCTTTAAAAACACAGTACATTTTTAACTACAGTAAACATTTTTTCAAATAGATTTTACAGTATAAACTGTAGTGTATTTAATGTAGCTATTATTATTATGATTTTGGTAATAAAAAAAGACTTACGAGATTTTGAAGGGAATAAATGCAGTCGATCAACATTAAAAATTAAATGAAAAGGTTTCATTGGATCTTCGGTTGTTGAATGCCAACTTCCAACTGGCCAAATTTCATCTTCTTCACTTTCATCACCCTCTTCTTGCTGAACTTTTTGTTGAAGAATTTCTGGTGGCCCGACTTTCTGTAAAGCTTTCAATAGTGCGGCATTACTTTTTGCATATTCATCATCAAAATGCATATCATTTAACGATTTTTCCATTTCAGTGAGTCGCGGAGGTGGAAATTTCTTAAAAAATTCGGCATCATATTCTTGGGATGGTTTTACATATCCGTAAAGTTCATGACGGGGTGGACCATCAAAATAAGAAATTAATTCAGGATAATCAAGTTTCTTTCGACGAAGAGCCGGTTGATTTGATAGCAACGATAACCACATATTTCCAAAACCAGCTTGTTGAATTTCAATACCTTCAACCTGTTCAAAAATCATTCTTGGAAGCTTATTTAACTTTTCACAAATTCTTGCAAGAGTTGGAAATTGAAAAGATTCTCTGAAAAAATTTTTAAGGTTTTAAATTCATTAGAATAAATTGGTGCCCGAGGGGTTTTTGTAACAGGCTTTTCAACAATGGAATTCAGAGCTTACTTATCCCCTTTTATCGTCAAAAGTGTCAGATTTGGACATTTCACTGACATTAATAGCTTTTAATATTTTTTGAAACTTATTGTAGTTATGTTTTAGCACCTTACATATTAATATTTGAATTAGTGTTCATTTCCCCCCCCCCCCGTTCCCCGTGTCAGTAAGATTTTCATCCCCGTTTTTGTCCCCGTCCCCGCGACATTTCATCCCCGTGAAATTTTAAAATATTTGTTTTTGACTATTTAAAGGGTCGAATCACTTGTGTTATGTGTTAAAAATGACACTTCCACTCATTAATTATGGATTCTGGGAATTCTGGAATTTTCCCATCAAAATTCCGTATCCCCGTCCCCGTTAAATTATCATCCCCGCTTTTATCCCCGTCCCCGTAAAGGTCCATCCCCTCCCGTCCCCGCGATTTTCGGTTTACGGGGGGAAATGAACACTAATTTGAATAAGATGAAATAATAGATATAAAACAAAATTTAAACCAAAAATGCATTGTTCGAAATGCGAAAAAAATTAAGTGATACTTTGCATGAGATTGAAATTAACGTTTCAAATCGAAGCAACCCAAAAATATTATTATAAATTGAAGAACTTACTGTAAAAGAGTACTAAAATCATAAGATGCCATTGAATGTGGAATAATGATTTCCAAAACCTTTTTGCAATTTAGAATGTAAAGATCTTCGAGTTCAGAAATGTAAGGATTGGTACCTGGTGGAGCAGGATTACCGTAAAAAGTTTCATCAGTAGTTGACGGATCTTCTTTATCCGTTTCAGCAGGCTTTTCGACAGTTGGTGAATGACTGATTGCATCTCGATCAGCAAAGATTTCGTTGGGAATGAATAATTTTTGGGATGCTTTAAATTGCATCATTTCTGGCTTTGTTGCTTCAGTTTCCTGTTGTCTCGAAAATTGAAAAAAATCCTAAAATATATACTTTTCCGTTATTTTTTTTAATCAGTGATAAAAAAACACTGTTCTTTTTTTTGTCCCCTAGAGAAATAGAAAATTGAATTTGGCTGGTTTTTCGTACCGCAAGGCGTGGCCATTTTTGCGGACAGACATATAGGGATATGATATTTTGGAACCTTTTTTTGGGGACGAATTCGTCCATTTCAAGACGGAATTGTTCTAAAAAGAATGATTTGGTCTTCAAAGACCTGCCCGCTTTCATTACTTAATTATCCCCGGACAAAAAAGTTGGACATTTTATCAGTACAGTTGAATTCCTTTATAACTATGCTAAAGGGATAAAAGGGCGTAAAAATGAGGTCATATTAAGGTAGGCTCCTTATTGAAGGGACCACAGAATATGAGGACGTTATACTGTATATGGTCAATAAATTTTGTTTATCATTTTATTGCCCGATCAATGCTTTTAATGATGAAAAATTTGAGTGAGGGATGCTGCCGGCTTTTTATTTGACTGTTTCCACATAAGGCAAAAAAAGCGAAAAAATACTTAGGCAGTTGTATTTCTGATAACGAAAAATGAAATTAAGCGTACTGTAATACGGGTTTGAACCAATGCCGGTTTCTTGGTTTTTCGTAAAGCTCTTTCTTTGCCCTTTTTTTCCAAAGCTTTAATTGTATTTTCATATGCAGCAATATGAAGTGAAAGGGTGCTGCTGCTCTTGGAGCCAGATGTTTCAAGATTTTGATTATTTTCAACGCTTTTGGGACGATTAAAGGTCTTGTATGATGAAAGTGGAAGCAACTTTCTTGCGGAAATTTTATTCCATGAATTATAAACTTTTGAAGGATCAGAATCTTTTAAATGATCGGATGATTGTGGAAGTTTATGGATTTCTTCTGTGGTTTTATTTATTGCTGCAGTCCGAATAAAAACTTATGTCCTTTTTTGAGTTTTCTGACTTACAGTATCAAAACTTGATTTTTTCAATTGTTTTCCACAACAAATAAAACGATATTGTTAAAAAAATTAAAAATTTGTAGAAATTTAATATAAAAGGACTGCAGCAACAATTATTTTACCAAAACGTCTTTGTTGATCCGCAAAATTTGAGGTGCTTGATAAACCTGACAAATGTTTATGATTTTGATTCAAGGTGAAATTCGAAAAATTGCTATCGATAACTTGTCGTTTCTTGTCACTGGAAGACAAGAAATTGTTTTTTGTTGTCATCTGAAATTATTATATCAGAAATCAAGGTAGGTCTGACAAAAATGAGAAAAACAAAAAAATTTGTAAATCTATTTTTTAATTTTCTTTAGAAATCTTCCCTAAAATTCAAAGCAAATAAATTTTAAAAAATGGGCAGCAATAAAAATACAAAAGAGCGAATGCCCTTTCATTTTGTAATGTTTCCTAAGAGCCACCAGCATAAAGTCTAAAAAAATAGATAAATAAGAATGATGCAATCTAAAGCGATTATAGGACACACAAAAATATATGTTAAAAAATTGTTCGATGGGGTGGGTGAGTCGTTGCAATGTTTATCTCTGAATCTCTTGTTTGATTTTACCGTAATCCTAAAGAAAAATATATTTAATTAGTATTATTTTATTTTCTCATTACTAAATCAATAATCAAAACACAAAATTACTATTCCAACTACGGTAACCATTACAGTTACATATACCTCGCTGCTGCTTAAAACTTTACCAGAAGGATATTTTAAAATCCATCGAAAAATCGTAATTCGATATTGTTTAACCAAATTAAATAATTTCTTTCAGTTTCAATTCTGCTTTTTTATGCCTTTTTTTTGCTTTTTGTCAAAATTTAAATCATTTAACTTCACGGAACTGAGGGTTTATCGTAACTCTCCCATAACTCTTCCGTATGCATCTTAGAACGCGAAAAAAGTTTCGGGGAAATCTTAAGTATTAAATTATTTTTATTTGACCTTTGTTTGATTTTTTCTTATAATTTTGTTTTCTTACATAATGTTTATTTTTTTTTATCACATTACTGCAAAAAATCTAAGATTTTAATAACAATTTTTTAAGATAAGTTGCAGAACCATGATTTGAAGTCCAACCAAAGTAATAGCTCCCCTTGTCAACACACTTTGAAGGTTCTTATCAATAAAGAACATCAATATTGCGTCATTCTAGACTACTGACGTTCCCTTTTTGTGCTTTTTCGCATTCATTATCCAAAACAAACTTTTTCAAAACTTTTTTAAAAAACATTGAATTTGAAAATATCATTAATTATTTTCGTTTGAAACTGATATATACTAGACTGAACGGTTTTGTAAAAATAGATTTAGAACATGGCAACAAGAGATGAGATGATGTCTCTGAACAAACAATCCATTCTTCAAAATGTTAGTGAAAAGCATCAATATTCAAATGTAAACTTAAATCAAAGTCATAAATGTTTAAATGTTTCACTTGCTCAATCAGATAGCAAAACAACTTGCAATAGCAAGGGCTTTGGTAAACAAAAATGCTGCAGTTCTTTATCAATAAAAAGCAATTGTTTTTATGAAAATATAGTTCACACTGTATAAAAAAATAGTGTACTGTAAGGAAGTAGAATTTTTGAGTGGTGAACTTTAAATCTTGTAGGTTATCTCAAAAGTTATTGAAGGATTGCAGCAACGTTAAAAGCAGATTCAAAAATTGTTAAAGATGAAAAACGTCAATGGAAAAAATCATCATCAAATAATTCACATTCAAAAGCTCATAAATCCTTTACTGCATTTGATGAAGCGGAAGAGAATATTAAAACAAAGAGGTGGAAAAATGATTCTACAAATGCAACAACAACCTGCAGCACCTTATCCCTTCATATTGCAGCTTATGAGAATTCCATTGAAGGAGAAGATACTGTAACATCGGATAAAAAAGGAGAATTGAAAAATGATTTGTTTAATGGACAGAAACAATTAATTATTAATTCAACATTGGTTAGTTAAGTAGGAAGCAAACTAAAATAATTTTTTAAATTTGTTACTTATAGGATTCATTTGAATTCCCAAGGCAGCAAACAGATGATGTATCTGATCCAGCTGTTATGCAATTTACAGCATCCCAACAATTACTTAATCCTAATCAATTGAATTCATCAGATAATAATCAACAAGGGACTCGAAATGTTCATCCTGCTTTGGTTAATTTTAAGCAACGTGCACCACCTTCTCCTGCACAAAATTTGGGTACAGGTAATCTTCGCAACATAACTCCAATAGCCCCCTTCTTGATTCATCCCATAAAAAAGTTGTAAAAATTCCTGTAAAAAACTTATCAGGTCGTTCAGAAAGTTTTTGCGTTTTAGTTCTTATGGAAGAGTTCCAGGAGAGTTACGGAATGGATTACCCACTTTTCTGTGACTTTCCCTTTTTTAAATTATGTTGTTAAAATATTTCTTGCAGCGAACAAGTTTTTTGACATGCTCATTTTAAATTGAACAACATTACATTGTATATTGTTTATATTTGCTTGGATAATAATAATCTCATGCTTATGTAAATATAAAATTAGTATAAATATCTCAATTAAGAAGAGCCAAAAAGCTTAAACATATTTATTTTATTTCAGTAATTTACGGGTCAAGTATGGATCTTTCTGAATATATTAAAAAAAGTCGGGTTGATAATGTTCTTCTTAAACATGGTCCACGTCCAAAATCATATGGCACAATTGCATTAACATCTCATCATTTCATTTTTCAACCAGCTCCATCACAAAATACCGTTAATAATATTCGTAACGATGAACTTTGGGCTAGTTTTTATTTAAAAAAATTAAACCTTTATAAAATTATTTATAATTTTGCTTTTAGCTTCTTTTACGTGCTGTTGATATTGCAGTTTTCGATGCAACGATGATGAATAAAGGAAATTTAACATTAAAATGCAAAAATTTTATGATTTGTTCATTTGAAATGGAAAAACCTCATGATGCTTTACTCTTAGCTCAATCCATTAATGCATTATCAAATTTAAGTGCGTATTTAAAAATTTAATTTAATCATTTGAGATTCACAATTTAGGATCTCCTGGTCATGAATTTCCATATTTTTATCGTTCTCCATTTACTGTACTTGATGATGGTTGGAATATTTATGATGTGTCACAACAATTTTGTGAACTTTCAACAATGTTTCCAGATGTCTTTCGACTTACTTCCGTAAATAAAGATTATCATGTATGCTCAAGTTATCCAGATAAATCAATTGTTGTTAAAGGTGTTGGAGATGATTATTTACGTCTTTGTGCAACATTTCGTCGAGATGGTCGTTTTCCTGTCGTTTCATTTGTTGATTCATCAACCAAATCAATTCTTGTTCGAACTTCTGAACCACTTTTGGGTCCAACAAATCGTAGATGTATTGAAGATGAAGCTGTGCATAAAGCATATTTATTAAATAAAAATATGGGAATTTTAATTGATACTCGATCAAAAAGTGCCCTTGCATCTGCTAAAGCTCGAGGTTTGCTTGAATGCTATCAATTTTAATATTCAATTTTTGCAAATTACAGGAGGTGGATTTGAAAGTGCATTTTATTACAGATCTTGGAATATCATCTTTTTGGAACTTCCTCGATCACAAGATATTCAAACTTCTTTTCAAAAAGTTGTTGAAACATGTAATGATTACGGTAATGTAAATTATCACAGCAGACTAAATTCTTCTGGTTGGTTGCCAATTATTGCAACAGTTCTTTCAAAAGCTGGTGTAATTGCTCAATCAATGCATTACGTTAATCCTGGATATACTCATATTGTACATGGTGGTGAAAGTAAAGACATGACACTTATGATGACTTCACTTTGTGCAATAATTTTGGATCCAAATGCTCGAACTCTTCGAGGCTTTCAATCTTTAATTGAACGTGAATGGATTCTCGGTGGGCATCCATTTGGTGAAAGATGCAGTCATTCCGCATATGCAACTGGTGGAGGCGAAGAAGCTCCAATATTTGTTTGCTTTCTCAATTGCGTTTTTCAAGTAAAAATATTTTTATTTATTTTAATTTATGTTTAAATTTAGATGATGCATGCTTATCCAACTGCGTTTGAATTTACTGATCATTTTCTTATCAATATTTTTGAGCATTCTTATGCCTCTGAATTTGGAACCTTTTTATATGATAGTGAACGAGATCGCCATCATGCCCAACTTCGTAAAAGAACTGTTTCGCTTTGGTCATATGTGAATCATCCGGACATTCTTTCATCATTTATGAATCCTCTTTATGTTCCTGTTGCTCAACCTCTTTGGCCCGTTATATCTGGTGTTATTCATGTAAGTATCAGAAATACCGTACTCATATTTTAAAACCTATAATATTTTAAGGTTTTATGGCAGCGTTTATTTTCACGTTGGAATTTAACTTGGGATGAAGCAGATGAAACTGCAGCAATTGCAGCAGCCGCAGCAGAAAAGGTTAAAAAATTACAATCACATCTTCGAACTTTATTAAATCAACGAATCAATGAACATTCTTCTTCTACTGCTGCCATGGAAGAAATTTCGAATCTTAAAATTGAAGGATAACATTTTCTTGCTTATGCTTTGTTTTTTTGCAATCAAAACGGTGCTAAAATTGTAATAACCAAAGGTTATCGTTTAATTTATTTTTTTATTTATCGTTTTGTTTACATTTTTTGATCTCTTTTTTCTTTGCATTGCTTAAATATTATATATTAAATGTGTAAATAAATTTCTATTTCAAATATTGTGCATAAAACATAATAAAACTATTTAAAATAGTATTTTGGAAAAATTTAGTTGGTATAGTTTAAACAATAGTTGGTGCAGATATTTGATAATCTGAAAAATGTTCAAAGATTGATTGATTGATAGAAATTTTTTATAAGCGCTAATTCAAATAGTTATAAAAAGCTAAAAAAAGGCATAAATATTACAACATTAAGATTTGAGCGCGAAATATAAATAATAAATTTAAAGCCGGGTAGCATGAAACACGATTGAATATATTTTTTCGAAGTGATAGGACGACTTGAATGAATGAATAAAATTGAAAACTACTCCTTTGGATTTACTTCTTCTTGCGAACAAAAGAGAAGAAGCCTTTTCGTTTTTTCTTTTTTCCGTCTTTTGCCAATTCTGCCTAAAAATTTTTATTTTTATTATAGCATGCTTCTGAAAAAAAAGCAGTTATTTACCGCAGCATGCACAGATGTCATTTCTGATCGGCTGGTAAGATTGTTTCCTAAAAATTGAGTAAGCTTTGCTTAGGGCTTTTGAAAAATAAATAAAAAAGTCAATGCAATACAGTGCACAGCAAAATTAAGCATTTAAGCGAATGTTAAAAAATACTAGCAGAACGGACAAAAATTTGAAATTAAAAAAATGGTGTATTACTCTCAAATTCAGGCATAATTCTGAATGAATGACGAAATTTTGGTGGATATTCTAAAGGTGGCAAAGGAGCAAGAATTGTTGGCCTTTGAATTACTGGAAAAGTGCTTTTTTGGTGTCTCGGTGTTTCTTGAGGTATTGAAACAGGCTTTTGTGGAGGAGTTGTTTTACTTTCACGTTGATTCGGTTGTTGTTGTTGGTGCTGCTTCTGCAGGTGTTGATCATTTTCAATAAAAGTTGTTGAATAATGATCACTTTTGTCGTCAAATGTTGTCACCACACGATAATCACCAATAGATTCTACAAAAAATATAAAAAGAAATCACACCACCACACAATAATAATTAAATAAAAAAAGCTAAAGAAGGGATAAAATACCAGAATTCAAGAAATTGAAGGATAGTTTCGTAAACCAATACTCAAATTGAACTTACTTGGAGATACTCCTGCAGTTTCAGCATCAATTTCATCATCCATTGATGCGCTTTTTGTTGGACGACCTTTTCGTACCGCTTGCATCAAAGATGCAGTGTCTATAAAAAAATCAAACAATGTGTAAAGACATGCAAAAAATTGATTATTTATAAAAAACCAAGGGTGCATTATTAATTTTTAGGGTTCTTTAAATACAAGCTATTTCACTTCAAAATTATTAATTTGCATATTTTTTGTGAATAACCTACCTGGAGTTGGACTTTCAACGATGTTATATTGATGTCGTGAACTAATATCTCGTTTTTCCATGGCCGATGTTGATCTTGATTTTTGTTCAACTTCTTTCATGTATTTATTTAATTCTTCATCAGTTTCTTTCGAAAATGGATTTTGTGAATAAATATGCCTGTATACTTGTGCATTATGCTGATGCTGTCGATCAATAATTCCTTTACTCGCTGTTCCAATAATTACAATATCTTTATAACCATCAGCATTAAAATCCTTCAAAAAGCAAAAATGAATAATTACTTTTTTTTAAAAAATGTGTCAAAAAATATCTCATACCCTTGCAGAATCATTTTCATTTAAATGTGTCGCATCTAATATGACTGATTGTGGACCGGCATTTATAACACCTGCTCGACGATTTTCTTTTAATTCCCGTTGCTTTTCTTTAAATTCTTTTGGATTTGTTCCTGTTGTTGCGCTAAATTGTTTTGTGGCATTTATTTTTACTGGTGTACCATTTTGTGATTGTGAAGGATCTTGAACCCACTAAAAGAAGAAGATCTAAAAGATCAGTCCATGTTTTTCAAAAACATACTTTTGTAATAATTTTAGGATTATTTGTTCCTGTTTCATAAATATGAACTTTTTGATAATTATTCGGTGAATTTAGCCATCGAGCCTTCTCTTGTTCTTTTCGGAGTAATGCTAATCGATAAGCTGCCATGGCTTCAGTATCCGTTTCATCAAGCTAAAAATGATTTGATATTTTGAAATACTTTGTTAAAGTATGCATTTACCATTCCATATGCGGAAGTTGCAGGTGGTTGTGTGACATCATTTATGCGATTAATACTTGAATGTCTTGTTTGATGTCGAGCTTTTAAAAATGGCTGTCTGTAAATGTGACCCGTTTTGTGCCCCTAAAATTGTCACGAAAAGATAATAGAAAGGATTCTTTTGAAAAGGATTTGGTTTTCGTTACCGAACAATCTAAAACCCGCATCCATGCTTCCCATTCAAGTTCACCAATTCTCCAAGTTGGTGTTGGATCTTTACCATTTTCTGCAACTTTATTTACACCCCCTCCTCCATGTCGTGCAACTTGATACGCTTTTTCAACTGCACTTTCATCAGGAATAACCAAATTATCAATTCCAGCTTTGGCTGCTCGAATCTAAACACAAAATGACGTAACAAAGAAGAAGAGACAAAGAAAAACGAATGAAAAAAAGGGAAATAAAATTATTTTTAGATTTTTTTTATTATCGTTTTTTAATTTAATTTTTGATAAGCAGTGTAATCAAACCTGATGTTCGCATGCAGCAATAATTTTTTGGGACATAAAAATGACTTCTTCAATGGTTTTCGTGCAAACAATAAACCCGCTGCCACGGATTAATAAGACCTATTTTAAAAAATTTAAAAGATTTTAGCTTCAATCTTTTGCAAATCCATCAAAAGCCCATCTTGTATTTAACTTCTTTAAAAGCGCATACAATAAAAAAAGAGAATCCAAAACACCATAAAAATAACGCAAAAAAAAATTCAAAAATTGCAAGAATAATAATTTTACAAAAAGCTAGAAAAACATTTTGCTTTAGGCAGAGAGGAAGGAGGAAAGGGAAAAAGGAAGATTTAAAAAAATAAAGGTTTACACGTGCCTGAGTTTCACAAGCAATTACAGTATGAAAAGCAAGATGAAGAGCATCTTCAATTGATTCACCGCAAGCAACAAACCCATGATTTCTTAATAACATTACCTAAAATATACGAATAATAATAAAAGCATCAAGATAAACAAAAAGCGCATTCACTTCAAAAAAGCTATTTTTCTATAAAGACTTACATTTTTGTCACCAAGATCATGAACAATTGACTCTCGCTCCTCTTCATCACTCACAATACCCTGATAATCATGATATGCAATTGGACCAATTATCATTGCTTCTTGACAAATTGGTAATAATCCACATTTCATGGATGAAACTGCTGAAACAACTGCGGTATGCATGTGTAAAACACATTGAACATCAGGTCTTGCACCATGTATGGCCGAATGAAGAACGTATCCAGCTTTATTTATCCCAAGTTTGGTTGTACCAGAATCAATAATTTTGCCATCAAGTGAAATTTTAACTAATGAACTAGCTGTTATTTCATGATACAGTAATCCAAATGGATTTATAAGAATTTCTGGAGGATCATCACCTGGTAATCGAAGCTAAAGTTTAAATACCATAAAATATTTTTATCACAAAAATTGTAGATTCTCTTACTGTGATATGATTATAAATACCCTGTGACCAATTAAATAAATCAACTAATCGATAAAGTGATGCCAATTTATTTCTGGCTATTCTTTCTCCACTTGAATATGGCTCATTTCCAATAAGATCTGCAATTGGAACAATACTACCCGCATGACCTAAAAAATTAATTAATAGCCACTGAAAAAAAGAAGAATTATGAATAAACGAACCAAGACTATTATGCAAATTTACGACTGCCATTTCACCACGTGATAATGTAAGCTCTGATAACTTTTGTAAAGTTTTTAGTCGTTCTGGATCTGATTGACCGGAAAGATTTTCTTGTTGAACAAGTTTTTCTAATTCGCGACAAAAATCTTTTGACTCGAGAATTTGTTGAACGCGTTTACGCCTTTCCATTTCTGATAAATCTTCCTAAACGTGACAACAAAATTGCACTCACTTATAAAAAAAGTGGAAAGGAAAAAAGAAAAGACAATTTTTCACCCCATAAAAAATTTTTTTCAAATAGTCAATTAAGCTTTATTGAAGACTTAATTCTTTCCTAATTTGCTTTAATAAACTTTCTTTTATTCGGGAATAAAAGCTTATCTGCCTTTTTGGAAGCATGAAAAGAAAACTTTTTTTGTTTAAACCCGAACGCAACCACCCCAAAATCTATAAAAAAATTCTTCCAAATGAATGAAAAAAACAAACTAAGCAAAAGTGACTGCTTTGGGTTGAGAAAAAAACAGTTTCCCCCTTTTCCTGTCAAAGTACTAGCCAATTGTGCTGATGTGGGAACAAAAAAAAGTTTGTGACAAATAGCTTAGAAAGGCAAAATAAAAGCAACAAAAAATAGAAAAAAATTATTTAGTCTTGCTGTTTTTTTTGCACGCATGTTTTTGCGCGGATGACGGCCAAAAAAAAGGTCGAGGCATCAATAGACATCCTCCTCCCAATGTGACAGAAGAAGGCATTCCATGGATTCATGGGGCATCAACAACAAAAAGAAAAAAAGATGAAACTCTCCTGAATAGAAGCCGTGCTTTTTTTGTGTGCGCAAAGAGGGAGGACATCCCATGGCAAGATAAATGACAAACAAAAAAAGAGAATATAAAAAACATTCTATTTTTTTTTGTTTTTCAAGTTAAGAAAAAAAGAACTGGACTGAATTTGAATGAATAAGTCTATAATCAACGAAGGAAATTAGAGCTCTTCTTTCGTTAAACAAAAAAATCTTTCTTAAATTTTTAAATATTTTTTTACACTATATTATTATTATTTATTGAAAAAAAGGAAAAAGAAAAAATTATATAACATAATCTTTAGATGCCCTTTTCGAGAAAAAAAACTAAAATAAGCAGCAATAACGCAAAGGAGGAGCTTACCTTAATAGCTGCAGGTCTTTGCATTTCTTTGATATATTCTGGATCATCACGGTCTAAACATACAATTGGAATACGATTTCGTTCTCGCGGTAATGTATGACTATGTCTTGTTGGCATCATGCTTGTCTGTTGTTTTGTAGCATTTGCCATAAGGAGGTTACTTGAAAACAATATAAATTTATTAAAAGTTTAAAATATGAATTGTTTTGAGCTTTTATTAAAAAAGGTAAAAATAACTCGGAAAAATAAACGTAAAGAAGAAGCGCCGCCGCGCAAGTGTAAACTTTTACTTAATTCTCATCGTCGCCAAACCTCTTGGCTAACAAATAAAACTGTTTTTAAAAGGAAATAACTTAAGAAAAATATGAAAGCGATTTTTTCGGTCATCATCTTTAAATATACAAGATGATTTAAGTATTATGATGAAAAAGACAAAGGTACCAGTTTTAAAATTCATCGCCAAAAAGTTTAACTAAATTTTTTAAATTATAATTCATGCATTACGAAATTATTACATAAAAATAAATAGTTTACTAAGAAGGGAATGTTTGAAAGGGCATGTGAAATGTTTGACTTAAAAAACTTTTTTTTGAAATACTTTATAACGCTTATAAAGAAATAAATTTAACAAAAGAGATTGTGATATAACAAAGTTAAGCTTTAAATTATCATTAGAAATGGAGAAAAAAACAGTTAAAAAACACCAAGTTTTTGAAAGATTTTATTTTATTGCGTTCAACCTTTTTTCCTCATATCTTTTTTTTGAACATCTCTTTCAACTCATTTTTTTTCGCACCGATCAGTTGTTGTTCTTGGTCAAGATGAAAGCTCACTCATTCATTTATTTCACTCACTCACTTTCTCCCTCTCTCGACCTCTACCCTTACTTTTTAAGAAAAGCTTTTCTTTTTTCCTGTTGTTTAAAAATAACGCAAAAACGCCAAAGGGCGAAAAGCCGGCTGTCGCAAACTATTAAGAATTTTTGAAAAATTAAATCAAAAAGAGGGGTCACTTTGCGGAATTTATCTGTTCTTACTATTTTTCTAATTTTTTTCTCCTATGGTCAGTGGCTTTTTTGGCAGTAATTCTTTAAGAAAAATTCCCATGGTAAGTGTCAAAAACATGCCCAAACTAGTTTTGTTTCGTTCCTTTTTTGTGCCCTTGAAAATTCTTTTATTTTTTGCAAAAAAAATGCAGCTGGGGTTTTTTGAAATTCAAAGAAATCCATATAATTAGACATTATTTGATATTCTATAAGAACTACTCTTCCCAAAACAATTGTATACACAGAAAAAAGCCATATTATATTTTTACACTTGTAATAAATTTCGGATTTCTAGCTCAAAAAAAACCAAGCCCCAAAAAACGGTTTAAAGCAGTCTGAAATATAAAAAAAGAGGGAGTTCAAATCATTGAAAAAGCAAAAGGAAATTGCCCAATTGAGGAAAAAGTCAAAAAAAAATGACGGTGTATTCAAGGCCATTCTAGACAAGAAAAAATGAAAAAAATGTATGCAAATTTAAAAAAATCTTTCATATTTTTTCAATGTATTATTATTGTCCTCAAACTTTTCAATCTCAAAGAAGAGCGGAAACAATAAAAAAATTTCTGGCGCTTAAAAAGTTTTAAAGGCAAACAAAAAAAGAAATTTTTATACCGGAATTGTGAACAAATAAAAAAACGGACACGAAGCCCCTTAAGAAAAAAAGTGTGTCTCTTCCTTGGCTTTTTATGGTTCCAAAATTGAAAAATCTGCTATTTCTATTATTTTTTTCATTGAAGCAGCACATAAGGAACTGCCGAGGCCTCAATTTGCGTATGTTAAGCTTCAATGCAGTATTATTGAACATGGAAGAAGTAAAAAAATGCCTTTTTTAAAGAGAAGTTGATGGGTTCTTCTTTTCATTTCCTTTTTTGAACACAAAAAAACTCTCAAATTATTTTAAACCTAAAAATATGAAAAATACTGCAGTACAACCCATTGATGAAAATCTTAATAATAACAAGGAAAAAAATTCGATTGCATTACAAATTTTGCAAAAAAAAATTGCAAAGTGTTGAAAAAAGCAATTGATTAAAACCTAATACCATCGTAGATCCGCTTACACTCTATTTTATTTTTGAGGAAGAAGAACAACCTCAAACAACAAGTTTTCATAGTTCTTTTTGCAAAAACATAAGCATCAAAAAATAGGAATGAGAGTTTATCCCTCCTCCTGCTCTTTTTTTTTTCTAAATATGGGCGATTGCAACGTGGAGAAGTATAAAAATGAAAATGAATAGCTCATAAAATTTTTGAGGCTCAATGACGTTCTCTTTCATCTATTTTTTTTTCTCTCTCTCATCTTTTTTTGATCACGATTATAATTAGAACAACAACGTTGAAGCTTACATGAGTACAATAAAAGAAAGTGACATTGATCAAAAGAAATTCCCATAAGATGCGACGCGTGTTTTTTTTTCTCTCAAAAAAAGAACAAAAATCGAGGTAAAAATATTTTTCGTATCTTTAATTATTGTTATTTTTTTCACTGTTAAAGTTCTTCTTTAAAATTAAAACAAAAAAAGCCGACTATTTGAACAAATAAAAACAAACAATGTTACATTTAATGTCCATCTCAACATCATCAGCAACAGCAGCAGCAAAAGAAGCCACCAAAAAAATCGCGTGTGATTTTTGTTACCCCCTTTGATTAATTCTTGTATAAATTTTGTGATGCTGCGAAAATTAAAAAAAAGAAAACAAAAATCAAGTCTCAAAGATAGCAGCGTTCTGTAATGTGTATAGTCTTCTAAAAAAATATTTTAAAAAAGCAAGGGGAAAAAAAGTATGCGACAGCTGTAAAATTTTTGATACATTGGAAAGTGATGAATTTTCTTTCTTGTTTTTCTTCCCCTATAAGTCTCGTTGACAACAACACCTATTAAAAAAATGAAAGAAAAAAAACGTAAAATATGAGACCTGAAACAAACATTTACCCCATCCTTTTATGGCTCTATTTTTTTTCTTTTTTAAATAGGCTCGATTGCATTAGTTTTTTCTTTTTAACAAAATGTAAAAAAGTGAAAAGCTAAAAATGAACATTAAAAAGGGAAATGTAAGGTTTGTACAAAAGCTTTCTTCCTTAAAGAAATTTCTCTTAGCTAAAATCAAATGCGTCGCCTGCCTTTTTACTATAATCAAGAAAAAAGCATTTTTTCTCGACTTTATTTTTTACATAATAAAAGCAAAAGAAAAGAAGAAGAACAAGGGAAATAAATAAAAATAAATTTTTAGGGTTTGTAAACCGTTACGTTTTCCGATTACACCAAAAGAAATAATAGATTTTTTTGGCATCAAAGAAATGATAAAAATCAGTAAGGGTTAAAACGCTTTCTTTACTGATCAATCTGATTAAAAAAGTGTAAATAAACGAACAACAAACGAAAGAAAAGAAAACGAAGACAAATTGCCGCTTTTCTTTTCTTAGATATAAAATAAATGATAGGTTGTTCTTATTTAACGAAACATTATTAATTACAAAATTTAAGACATTGGTATTCGAGATTTTCATTTGAAATTCTGAAATATAATCACATCCATGTTTTTTACAGTAAAAACAAAACTGAAAAACTGAAGAAAGCACAATTTTCTTACATTCTGTGTTATTAAGAAAATTAAGCATAATACATGATCTAAAAAGACTATTTGGTAATAAAGAGAAGAAGAAATAATAAGATAAAAAATCGAAGTGCTACCCACGGGAAATACTTTTCGCGGGATGGAGAAGAGGCAGATTCACGGGAACCTTTCGCGGAAAATACCATTTGCGGGAGGGAGATTTTTGTAAGTTATTAGCATAACATTTGTATATTACAAAAAATATAATCCTCAATTGTCGGACAATTGGTTCCAGGACTAATAATTGAATCTTTTTAACATTAAGGTACCTATTCGGCACTTTAGAAGTCTATGGAAAGTTAAAGCAATTATTGAAGATTCAAAATCGAAAAAATACAATATGATTTGCAAATAATAAAAACGAAATTTTTTAAAACCGTAAGTGCTGTTGAATCTTTTATTTTACATGAAAATCCGTTTTTCTAAAAATATTTATTATAAAATCGTTAGCATTACTTCCTGCGAGCCAGACAAAAGGTTTTAAATAATAATAAAAAAAATACTTTTGTTTACTGTTTAAACATATTTTAAATTATTATTGCTGTGCAGATTTTGTAAATTTTTAATTTATTTTTGAAGTGATAGTTTGCCAATCAATGACAGCTGGATGTTTTATCGATTGATTGGCGAAGTGACCGCCTACGAATTTTGAACATTTTTTGGCGCGTTAATAACACAGAGCGCATGAACGTGATGAATTTTCTGTTATGAAACAAAACTTTTTGTGAAATTGATGTTTAACGCGTATATAATTCGGGATATCTTTTTTATCGTTTTTGTTATTGTTCTCCTATAAATACCAAATTTTTCACAGATTTATGAATTATTTTCAGTTGTTATCTGAAATTTATTACGAATCAGATTGGGATATGTCCAGCTCGATTTATTTCGCCAAAATCGTACAACTTTAATGTTATGAAAACCAAAAACTTGAATAAATTTTACAACTTCTTCGGTTTTTAGGGTGAAATAATTGAATGTTTTTTGTTTTTTTGTTGGCCCGTATTTGGTGATGGGATTAAGAATATTCGAGTTGGACATGCCCTACATCGGGTTCATGCTTCAAATAATAATACCAAATATTTAAAAACACGATTGCTGAGGTTTTTGGGTCTTTTCTGTAGTACAGAAATTACATAAAGTAGACTTTCCATGATCGTTTTAGTATAATTGTAGCCAAGGCGAAACAGCTAACCGCGCACGTGTATTTTTGTTAATTTAAATTTATATAAGTTTTATATCTTTTTATTAGTCTGGATCTCAACAACACCGCTTTAGGTGGCGCTTCCATTAACTGTAATATTGAATGTTTTTCCATTTAAGATTTCTTTATTCTGATTATATTTTCCACCGTCTTGTACAATCCCTTTAACCTTAATATTGTATGTTTTCCAATTTTAGGTTTCTGAATTCTGAAAATATTTTGCACCTCATACAACATTGCCGTTAAAATGGCAGAAGATGAAACAAGATCATTCACATCATCGGAAGGACCACCCGATTCCAAGAAGAGAAAACTATTACATCATTCTGAATCCCAACTTGATTCATTGAAGGCAGAAAATGAAAAACTGAAAGAACGGAACAAATTACTTCAGGCTACTACTTCAAATCAAGTAATTCAGGTTTGTACTGGGGATTTTATTTTATTTAAATACTTTACAAAACAAGGAAATTTCAGATTACTCAATTAAAAATTGAAAAGCAGAATGGAGGTGAAAATGTTAATAATATTAAATGTGATCCTGATAATGATAAAAAACTCTTACAAGAAAAAATTAATGAATTGGAACTATCCACCAATGGATGGAAAACTCAATATTGGAAAAGTAACCATGAAAGCAAACTTTTGCAAGTTCAATATAATTCAATGCAATCATCTAACAAAAAATCTGTGAAGAAAATCCAGGATTTGGAAGGTCAACTTCAAGATAAATCAACTACTGAAAGTTTTCTTCGAGCAAAAATTGCTGAAATGGAACGAAATTGTGATCATCAGAAGAAGCTGCATCAAACAGAAATCGATCAATTGAAAGCAACTGTTCAAGATGGTAATAAGAGTATCGATGGGTTGAAATCTCAACTTCACTTTGCTAAGAAGAATGAAGAAAAATTACAATCTGAAATTGATAAATTAACTCAACTTCGTGCGACATCAAATGATCAACGCATTCGAGCCAATAATTCTCCACGCTTTGTTACTCTTGATGAAATTCGAGATAGACATGATATTATTGCTAACCGAATTACGTGTAGAAACATGGTTGTGAGTATTTAATATTTTTGTGCAAGCATTTGAATATTTCTTGTTTAGATTATAAATGTCGCTAAAGTTGATATGGTTTCCGATCAGTTATGCAATGTATATGCTACTCTTGATCCTGCTGAAATACCTGTTAAAGTTGATCTTGATTCTCCATTATCGTGTTTTCAGTTTCGTATTAATGATGAAATTGAAATAAAATCTAGACATGTTGATCGATTTATCCGAAGAATTCATTCTTCTACAATCACAAAATTGGATCTTGGTGATACTTATATTGAATATGGTCAATTCAATAAATTAGTTTCAACTGATACGATTAGCACATTCATTGGTGGTAATATTGGAAGACAAAATGGTCTTGGAATTCTTGGAATTGATAAAATTCTAAAAAAGCTTCCGAATATTGAAATTTGTGAAATGTGAGTTGATTTCTTTTCATTTAATTTTTTGTGGTTTTTTATTTTTAGGCGTTATTTTGGATATTTGGATGATTGTCGAAAGCTTGTTCAACTTCCTGTATTTAAAAATCTTAAAAAGTTCTCTATTAGCCCCAATTCGCTCTTCAATATGGATGATTTTATTGGATTTGTTAAGGTAAAATGTTTTTGAGTTATCAATTTCAATTTTTTCAATGTTTCAGAAACATCCAAATGTTGAATTTATCTTCAAAATTAACTTATTAACTGAAACAACAAGAACTCATATCCGCCAAAACGAAAAACAGTTTCGTAAACATTTTCCTTCTACTTGTAAAGTTGTTATTGAATATTAAGTTTGTGTTATCTTTTACGTTAATTTGTTATCATTTTACAAAGAATTTTTTGTAAAACGTTGTTGATAAAATACTTTTTGTTTAAAATGTATTCTGAATGCTGCTCATAAAAACTGAGATAAATCCCACACATGCAAAAAAAGGATTTTCATAAAATTTTGTTATCTGTAATCATTTTCTATATAATAGACTATATTACAAAAAGGGGAAATACTTCCATGATATCGTATATCTAGGCCGTAAGCAGAAAAAAATTTCGGGGTGGGCATTTTTATTTCGGAGGGGGTACACCTTTGATCTTTTGCCGCCTTAACACGGCGGCAAAAGATCAAAGGATTTTCTCTGTTTCAGGGGGCACGTGCCCCAAAAATTTATACTCTCGATGATTTGCAAATGCATCATTTGATATTATTATTGCGCCATATTCTTGAGCTAATGAAAGCATTAATACATCATCAGATTCTTTTTCCCCATCTTCAGGAAATAATAAAAGATTCATTCGTTCAAGTTCCTGCAAATACATTTTCTTATCTTTTGTATAAAAGAATGAAGAAATCTGTCTCACTCTAAGAATATAACAATTTGCAACAAGACGTTCACTTGGCATTCCTTTCATTACAATTCTTACACGATAAAAAAAAATTTCAGGCCCGATAGCAAAGCAAATTTGTGCATCATTACAATTCTTTACACGAAAAAAACTAAAATTTAAGAGTTGTATTAAAACTTCGAAAAAATGTTCAAACAGTTTCAATGACTCAAACAAAGCAAGATTTTACCCTTGATGGGTTTTTTATTTTTCTGGCCTATTATTCAAAAACAATATCAAAATTTTTTCAACTTTTTTAAAACTTTCACAAAAAATATTGAATTTTTCGTTTTTAACATTATTGAGTACTTTTTTCGCTCTAACCAGTTGTATCTTTAACGTAAATACTAATTTCTGACATGTTTATAAGGAATTTTTTTATTTTTGCCGAATCTGAAAAAACGCTCCCCGGCGTCACTCGGCTTTAACGCCATCGAAGCCAACGCCGACGCAGGCATTGGCGTCACTTTTTTTGAAAAGTGGTAACAATGAGAACAACTATTTCACATTTTTAAATTTTAAGTTTTCAAAACAGTTTTTTCAAGTAATGAGAGGTTCAAGTTTTTTGATGCCGTTGAAATCACAAAATAAAGTGTTTTTATAGTAACTCTTTGCTCAATTACTTTCAAGTGAAAGTAAAAAAATAAATTGATTTTGTTTTTGTTTGTTACTCTCATTTGACAGTAACATTACTATCAAGTGACAGTAACAAAATAAATTGTTTTTCGTTTTTGTTTGTTACTCTCATTTGACAGTAACATTACTATCAAAGTAAAGTAACAAAATAAATTGTTTTTCGTTTTTGTTTGTTACTCTCATTTGACAGTAACATTACTATCAAAGTAAAGTAACTATAAAATCATTAGTTTGGCAAAACAAAAGCATTTTTTCGTGATAGCTATCGACTGTTAATATCATTTTTTGAACTGAACATTGCAGGTTACCAATTGGATGTGATAAAATACAGTAGCCAAAACAGAAATGAGAAAATGAACTTTATTACAAATATATAAATTTCTTCAGAGACAATTGAAAATAAAAGTAAATGAAAGACATTTTATTTAGCAGCCCCATCTTTCTTTGCTTTCATTGCAGCAGTTTTCAAAAAGGCACTTCTTTGATAACAATATTGTTCACCAATTTCAACACGAAGAGATCTTTCAACTTCTGGCTTTTCAATTAAATTTAATAATGAATCCAATACTAAAAATAAATTCAAAATTATTAAATGACTATAATTGGAATACGGTTGTTAAACACTCAAGCTACAGTAATCTTTATCGAAAATACTTCATTAAAAAGCAATAAACAAAACAAACCTGTTGCAACAGTTGTTCCAGCTTTCCAATTATCCATTTGAAGGATTGAAAGACAGAAATGACCATGATTATCAAAATTTGGATGATAAATTGGAGTAAGGAATTGCATTCGAGGTGGCTTGAATGGATATTCCTGATGGAGATCAATTTTAATTTTGAATACACCATATTTGTATGGATAATAACGCTGTAAATTAAATATTAAAATAGAAATGTTTAAAAAAGATAAACATTTACAGGCTTAATTTGAATATTCCATTTTCGCATATCTTTAGGATCAACAGTAAAATTAGAAAGATAAGATGGTGGCTCAGTTTTGAAATGTTCAATTTCACGCATAATTCGTTTTGTTGAAACACTTTTTGATTGATTTGCTGCTTGTGAAGTTGCAGAACTTGTTGAACGAGATGTTGGAGATTGTGTTGTTGCTGCTGCAGGTGAAGAAGATACATGTGGTAGTGGTGTTTGAGGTTCAGGCATTATCGAAATTAGAAGTTCTTTGATTACAGAAGAATAAGTGAACTTGATGGAATGAAATGCAACATGGCAAAAATTGATGACAAAATTAAGATTTGAAAAAAATATGCAAATTTGTAGCATTTTTTAGTTTCCATTATTTTGTTACAACTAAATTGTAAATTTTCTGAGCGTACGGAACAATGTTTGTTATGTCATTTTAATCGAAAAATACAACCTATTTTAATCAAAACTGTTTATTCAACATAAACGAAAACAATACAAAACAAAAAAATTAATGTCGAATAGCATAACTAAATACAAAAATTTTTTCTTGCCATTCTTTTAATAATTTGAATTTTTCTTCGGCAGTTGTCAGCTTTAATAAAATTGTTTCACGATTTTGACCCCTTGGATCAATATTAATTTTGCATGCATTTCCTGCATTTTTTAAAAGGAATTGCAATAACAAATTTGCATCAAAATCTTCAGAAACCCGCTTCAAAATTAAATTAAATGATTGAAAATCAGCATTGAATTTTTTTGTAAGCATTGCTTCCAATGATGTCTTTGAAAATTTTTCATCAGTATTTAAATACCAAAAATTTTGAATATTTGGAAGTTGGGTAAGAATGGCATCGACAGTAACAACCGTGTCATTTGAATCATAAATTCTACCAGAAGCAGCTAAAATAAATGTTTCAATATTTCCCTCAGCAGCAAGCATTCTGAATTCTGCCATTGTAATTTTTGAATGATGAATTGCCAAAGATTTTAATGTGCTCCGGTAGATTTTTGTAAAATCAAAACAAAATCTGTCATCAATTTTTAAGGCATTGATAAACCATAATTTTGAAGTTTTTAGTTTATTGAAAACTTCAAAGGAATAATTGTAAGTAATTTTGTATTGCAAGCCGCTACGTAAATCTAAGTTTGCAGAGATAATTAAAATTTGACATTTTGAATTAAAATATTTACAAGTTTTGTATAATTTTAATAATCCATCAGGTGATTTTGGATTCTTAAGAACATATTTCATCATATCATACGGAAATGGAAAGCATTGTTGAAATGGTGATTTAAAAGTATACTTTTTCTTAATAGTTCCAGCCATAATAGAATAAAAAGAAAGTTTTGGAGTTTTTCGAATAGCAGTAATCCTTGCTAATAAATAAAGAAAAAATGAATCAGAAAAATAATAAATTTTTGTTTATATTTTCATGGTTTTTAGCAGGTCATTTACAGTACAAACGTGCACGCATTGATTATTTTGCCCCAAATAATTAGCAACTGCAGTTGCAACTGCAACATATTTTGTCATTGATTAATGGGTAATGTGAAGTAAACAAAAACTTATTTTTTTTGCAAATAATTTTTTTCTATTTGAGAGAGATTTTTCTTGAAAACCAACAAAAAAGTTTATTTTTAATCTGCAATTAATAACTTTCAATTAAGAAGGAAAAGAAAAAGGTTTTAGATAATAAAACAGAAATTGAAACTAGTGTTTCGGCCCCTAAGTCCAGACTACTTTTGTTGAACGTCAAGTTACATATATTTTTTAAAAAAAAGTTTTAGCCTTTGAAAAAATGTAATACTAATCAAAAACATAGATTTTTCCTTTTCATAAAATTTAATCTCTCCCAGTGTTAAATGGACAGTAACTACATACAGTAACAGAACAATCTTGATTTTTTTAAACCAAAGATAAAAGGTTTTTTTTGAATGTTTTTTAGAAAATATAAAAAAGATACGTGCTCCAGCATTTCTGTAGAACCAGCTATTTTAAAGAACAGGTAGCTGTTTTGGAGAACTATACAAAACCTTCAGAATTCAGAATAAATAGCCGTTTTACGGATTATATGAAACTGCTAGAACATCACGAAACCCATTAAATTGGTTAGTTAATTGAAAAAAAAGAGTAAAAACTCTTGTAAAAAAATTTTAAGAATAACAAAAACTTTTTCTTTGTTATTGTACATTGAAAGTTACGTTATGTACTATCAATATTTGATCAAACTATGGTAAATGTTAAAACTTTTTTTATGAATGCATTGTTAGTAAAATTCATATTATGTGAAAAAACATGTTTATGCTTTTTAGACAAGAAGAAGTAACAGAACAAAAAATGTAGAGAAAGACATTGAATAAATAATATGAATGTTTAATAGTAGATTTTCATGATAAACAAAAATGGATTTTAAGAATTGTAGATGCAGAACCAGCAGATTGAATAGTCTTTTGGAAACAATAGTAACCAACGGTAGATTCATCAAATTCAAAATCACGACAAATTTCTTTATGAACATAATAATTCTAAAAAAACTATTATCAATTTAAATATTTTTTAAAAAAATATACTTACTGGGCGCGGACATGTGCGAATTGTTGAATATGAAATCTTGATTTTATTAAAAGAAAAAATTGCTCCAGAAGGAACTTCTGTTGAACGTGTGAAAAAATAGATTAACTTTTCAACAATAAATTTGATAAAAAATTGATAAAGTTGTACGAGGTTTTTATCATGAACGATATTGATTTTCAAAAAATCAAGATCACGAAAATGCTTTGAGATTTCTGAAAGTTCTGTAAGAGTTTTCAGATTTTTACAATCAGTTCTCTGAATGAAAAGTGGTAACACTGAGAACAACTATTTCACATTTTTAAATTTTAAGTTTTCAAAACAGTTTTTTCAAGTAATGAAAAATTTAAGTCATTTGATGCTGTTAAAATCACAAAAAAGTGTGTTAATAGTAACTCTTTGCTCGATTACTTTCAAGTGATAGTAACAAAATAAATTATTTTTCGTTTTTGTTTGTTACTCTCATGTGAAAGTAACATTACTATCAAAGTAAAGTAACAAAACAAATTGTTTTTCGTTTTTGTTTGTTACTCTCATGTGAAAGTAACATTACTATCAAAGTAAAGTAACAAAACAAATTATTTTTTATTTTCATTTTTACTATCATAGGAAAGTAACATTACTATCAGAGACCAGTAACTCTAAAATCATTAGTTTTGCAAAACAAAGGCATTTTATCGTGATAGCTCTCGATTCTTAATATCATTTTTTAAAGTGAATATCGTAAGCGACGGTAAATATGTCAGGAAACGTTAAATTTGATGTGGTAAATACAGTAGACAAAACAGAAATGACTTGAAATGATTTTTTTAAGAGTCTCCTTCTTTTCATTAATTAAATTATTGTCCAAGGATATGGTAGTTCCGAAGATCAATTGAAAAATGATATTTCCAATACATATCTATAAATGCGTTTAATAAAAAACAGATTCAAAATTTAGAAAAACTTTCAGATAAAATTTTTTGACATCGATAGGTTTGCCATTTAAGGATTTAAAATAGTAGTAAGCATGTGAAGCTTGAATGGTTATTGCATCTTCCAAGATAGGTTTTCCAACGCCAAAATCTCCCAAAATTTGAAACAAAAACTTTCGTTGCCAAAATGAATCATTTTCAAGACTAGAAAATGAAATGGCATTAAATACCCGGAATCTGAGAAAACACATTATCCCCCAACACTTACACAATTCCATAAGGACCCATAACAATTTCTTCCATTATATATACGAATATGGACGACCAGCAACTTTTTCACCATTTTTAACTAAAACTGATCGTAATTGCTAAAAATTTATTACCATCCAAAAATTTGCATAAAAATAAAAACCAACCTCAAGACCACCAACAACGATGACAGGTTTTAGAATCCAAATTGTAAAAACGCTTCCATAATACTTTTTGAATTCCAACAATTGATTATTAATATTTTGTAAATCCAAGATATACAAATTTCCAATGAATGGCCATGGCATTGGCCCTGGAGGAAAATTTGACCGGCGCCAATAAAATTGGTGAAAGAGAAGAATTCCAAAAAGTGAAAGAAGAACAATTCCAAGCATTTTTGTTGTCACTGTCGAGACAAAGGCATTCACATCCAGACAAATGAGACGATATCCTTTCATGGAAGGGTTATGTATAACCAGACAGAAATTTACATCAAAAACATTTTTTCACCAAAGAGGTTCTTGTGAGAAATTTGCATACTATGAAAAAGGAACCACTTTCAAGGGAGAAATGAACTCAATGGAAAATCAGTGCTAATAAATAACTTTTTTTATAAATTATTTTTATAAAGCTAGATGGTTTTTACTAAAAACTGCTTTAAAAGAATGATTGAATGCCATTAATTTTGCGCAAAAAACATCACCTTCATTGTATCATAAATTGTTGAATAATTAATCACACCTGAAGCTATTTTTAGCTTTATCTTTAATTATTTTGTACAAAATTTAACACTTTGGAAGTGAGTAAAAAAAGTAACAAAAACATTTTTTTAAATTTTTATTGTTACTATACTTTGAGAGTAACGTTACTATCAAGATATAGTAATCAAAAGATAAAGAAATCAAATTTTTTGGTTACTATCTTTTGAGAGTAAATGATCACAAAGACCTTATTATAAAGCATACGCGACAACCCTATTTAAAATAACATCAATCCATGAATATTCCAAAACCAATTTTTTTAACATTTACTATTGTAAAAAATTACCAATGAACTTCATGTAATTAGTTTTATGGATATTTTAACATGTTCTCTTTGAGTATGAATGATAAAAGTCATTTTATATCATAAACCAAACATAGCTAGTGTATGCGTTCTTTAGACGGTGACAAGTAAAAAAATGCATATAATAATTATTACTATTGGAACATTTAATTTTTCGAACGATTTTGCAACCAAAAATAAACATTTTTAAATCCCTGTATGTTTATAAATATATAATAACTAATTGTAATTGTAAATAAAACAAAAATGGAAAAAAATTATCTTTTTTCATTTTTCGGCGGCAAAAAATGAACACATCTTTGTTGCGTGTTATTTATTTATAGAGCTATCCGTCGATATCAAATTTATAGCGATAGGATAAGAATTGACCCCAGGGCAAGCGATCTCCATAACTCAGGATTCAGAAGGCGAATCCGTAAAATTTTTTTTGCACAACCCCTTGATCCCTATTGATACCGTATGAAAAGTTTCAGCTCGAAAAAACAATTTTGGAATTTTTGGACGTCTGCCCTTACTCAATTTTTATAGAAATTGAGTTATAAGCACATTTAATAACTTCCATTTCACCCCCCCCCCCCCCTCCAATTTCACGTTTATTACCCAGTTTCTCTCTCCCAAGTTCAATCCCCTTTCTGAGCACATTGGAGGGGGCCCTTTCAGTTTTCTAAATTGTGTAGTAAAGTGGAAGTGATTACCGCTTTGCTTTATCACACGAATTGCCAGTTTAAATACTAACAATAGTTGTAAGAAGCGCTAATAACCAAAAAGCTCCAGTTTTAAAAAAGATTTATAAAAAAGTTTCAGTTTTCTAAAAAATTAAAAATAAGTTTCAGTTCAGAAAAAAATCCCAATCGGAAGGGAAAAAACAATTTTTGTTTTTAAAACTTTAATTTTAATTGAAATAAATATTTAACAGAGATTACACATTTTGATCATTAACAACGTTTGGTACTCTTGCTAATGATCCAGACTTAATTCAATCAATGCATAATCTTCAATTATAAATTTCATAAAGATTCTGCAATTAAGTTTTAAGCTACCAGGAAATCCTTTTTTACTAACAAAAACATTAATTTCATAGATACAACATAGATTCGAAAATAATAATAATATACTAATTAACAATGACAAAAATATAACAAGAGGGGTTAGTTGAATAACAGAAAGATTAGTTGCAAACTTTAAATAAACAAGCGAGATTTGAATTCATGGACACGTGGAAAAATTTCATCCTCTTTCAAAAATTCAATTTCTGATGGACATGGTAATCCTAACAGAGAGCACAATTCAGCATAAATATACACAAATAATAAATCCAAGAGTTTTTGAGTTGATTTGGATAATGGTCGAAAAATGATATACGACATTTTGACTTTTTCAAAATCAGGATCACCTTCACAACAATAAAACTTGTCTGAAAAGCATGCAAAATAATCAATAATATTACAAAAAAGAGGACATACTTCCATGATCATCAAATGATATCGTATATTGAAAAGTTAATTCTTTTTCCAAAGTTTCAATTGTAAAATTGTTGCTACAAATTCTTGAATATTTAACGGTATTTCTTTCAGCAATGTCTTTATATTCTCGATGATTTGCAAATGCATCATTGGAAATTATAATTGCACCATATTCTTGAGCTAATGAAAGCATTAATACATCATCAGATTCTTTTTCCCCATCTTCAGGAAATAATAAAAGATTCATTCGTTCAAGTTCCTGCAAATCTTATTTGTATAATAAAGAATGAAGAAATCTGTCTCACTCTAAGAATATAACAATTTGAAACAAGACGTTCACTTGGCATTCCTTTCATTACAATTCTTACACGAAAACCATGTTGATGAAGATCTCGAAGAAGTGGCACCAAAACCATTGCATTCATTCGTCTAAAAATACATATTGTTAACTTTTACGTTTCTAGAAAAAAGATAAACAAACAGATCATCTTGACTTCGATATTCAACAAATAATTCTTTGAATGAATGCATTAAATTATATCCATCAATTAATAAAAGTCGTCGATGTTGAGATCTTGATTTTTCCATTTTCTTTGAATTGAAATTTAAGTATTTGCTTGCCATTAAAAAAAGTTCAGCAATAAAATAAAACATTCCAATTTTTTGAAGGTGAAAGAGAGAACGAAAGCTATCAAAAAAAAGCAGCTTATTAACACATTTTCTAAAAATTATTAATTGGGATTAAATCACTAAAGTTATAATAATTTAATTTACAAAAGTAAACTATAAAAGTAGCTTCTTTGAAAAGCAAGAAATTGCATACAACAACAAAAAATGAACACGATGTTGTTGTTTGTTATTTATAAGCATATTTTATTACCTCCATTCCACCCCCTCCAATGGCTCAGTGGTTCAGTTCTACGTTTCTTACCCAGTTTCACGTTTCTCCCAAGTTCAATCCCCCCACTGAGCATAAAAGGAGGGGGCCAACAGCAGTTTTCTAAAATAGTGGTAAAGTGGAAGTGCTTGCCTCTTCATCACATCAGTTAAAATTACTAACCCTCCTTGTGTAAGTTGGAGTGATGACCCAGCTTACACAAGAGCTTCCAGTTTTATAAAAAAATTTAAAATAAATTTCAGTTGAAAAAAAAATCCCGCGGAAGGGAAAAAACATTTTTTATTTAAAAAAATTTTATTTCATTTTAAATTATTGTTTTTTAAGGATTACACATTTTGATTATTGACAGTATTTGGTACTCTTGTCATTGATACAAAAACTTGTTCTAAACATGATTCAATTAATGCATAATCTTCAATTTGACATCCGCTGTTATTGTTTCGATAATTCCAGTTATCAACAAGAAGAACTAATGCAAGATAAATTTTAGACCACAGATCATCTCTGAAAGACTTGGCGGACAAATTCTTCCAAGGCATTTATTACACCCTGATTTGGAGATGGAAGATATTGAAAAGAAGATAAAAGCCGAACAAGTCAGTTTTCAATACGTCTTCAGATTTTGCTGAATTTAAAAGTGGTAACATATTGAAGTATCTTTTCGACAGAATGAAGTTTTCATCTATTGTTGAAATTAAAGAAGGGCGTGCTTTAAATGTCTGAAGCTAAAAACTCAGAAATTTTTAGTTCTAGTGGAGCTTATAAAAAGCATCCATGAACACAAATGTCAGAATCAGAAGCAGTAAAAAAACAGAATTCATTATTTTGTAGATTTTTCATTGGTATTCTATTAATACAGGTAACTTCATAAAAAGCATTACAAAAACAATCATGTTATATGAGATTAATTAAAAACATTTTTAATAAAAATTTCAGATAAAAAGCATTTGTTTCTTAACTATTGGCGTCTCTTTTAAAAATGAAGAGACGTAGACAAATTTTAATCGTTTTTAAACTGGGACTTAAAATCCGGGATAATAACGATTAAACTGGTATATAAACCGTATAATTCAGATATTGCAAAGATTTTTGGAAACATGATTAAAAACTTTACTAAGTTAAATCGATTTAGCATATCATGAGTGGTATCATGGCAAGAAAAACTTGTTAAGATTATTTTATAGGTTTAACTTACTTAAAAAGCGGTAACAAATATCTTTTTGGTGAAGCTAATGCAAATGTCAGTTTAAGTAGCAATGATCAGGTAAGTATTTTATATTCTCTTACCTGCGGCACTACTACTTAGAATGAACGAAAAGCATTGATGATTTAAAACATAAAATGAGAAGAAGAAGAACACAACCAAAACGAATGTTGAATTGAAAATTCTGCTTTAACTGAATGAGATTTCCATTTATATCAAATGAGCTTTTTTAGCATCAATCACACCTGCTGCAGTTTATACCTCGAAAATGGAACCGCCCAAATAAATATATTTTTGTTTGTACAGTCTGCAGAAGCAAGTCAATGTAAAATTGTAGAAATCATTGATTTATTATTAAATTTCATATTTACTAAATTTAAAAGATGATTAGAAATGAATCTTTAAAAAATTCGATTATTATTAAAAAAATTATAACCATAAAAATATGAATAACAGTAAAAGGATACAAAAACTGTAAAATTAATGAAAAGCGGCTTTTTAAAATAAGTGCAAAATGCGCAAAAATAGTTTGTAATGATACGGGGAGATTGAAGGGAGAAAGTGAATGATTTCAAACACTCACGGTGTTCTTTTTTCACTGCATCATCTTCATATCGTCAAGTGTGCAAATTGTCCGCAAAAAGCTTTTTCTTCTATCTAATGTCAAGATATTTTGCATATTTTGCACCTGTGCTTTTCTTTTTTCTTTTGATATTTTTTTCTTCTCAACAATTTTAAACTTTTACCAAAAAATGAATATTAATTTTTTGTTGCTAACAAAGACTGCAGCACAAACAATTCCAGTTAAATTTTTTATTAAAAGTAATAATTACAAAATATCTTTTTTTTCGATTTGAAACGATAAAATTTAACAAAATAAAAGTATAGTGAGAATTTGTTTGAACAGCTCTTGACTGTTTAAACACCGCTTTATTGAGCTCACGGCACCTGCACTTGTCGTCTTCTTCTCATCTCTTTTTTTTCTCTTTCATTTTTTTCTCTGCTTTTGTACACAATTTCCAATGAAGGCTTCTCTTTTTTCTTTTTTTTTTCTTTCGGAGGTTCTAATGTTTCTTCTCTCTTTTTTGGGATAGATAGATATTGATCTTCTAATGAATCAGTTTATTTTAAGTTTTTTAAAATAATATAAAAAAACATGGTAAGATTAAAAAAATTTTAAATGATTTAAAAAAACACAGAAGCTTTTTTTATGTTTTGCAAATTGTGGCTTCTATCCAATGAAACAAGTTTATTTAGACCAATCAACTTTTTCAGCAGCTTTTTCCTAAAAATAAAAAAAGTTTTGCATCAAATTTTTAAACTTCAGTTTTATACCTCTTCCATGGCAAATTTGTTGGTGTCAACGGTTTTGAGATTTGAACGGAAATCAACGGTTGCAGCAGCTTTTTTCTTGAGTTTATTGAATTTGTTATCGGTGTTGGAGACTTTTTTGAGGGTTGGTTTGACGCTGAAAAAAGAAAAAAAAATAAAGAATGAAAATAATTTCGTAAATTACAATTTTCCACGTAAATCGTTGACAGCAATTGTAAGTTCATTAATTTCGAAATCTTTTTGCCGAACTTCATAACTTAAATCGTATTTGCCAGATTCGAGCTCCACAATGTGATCAAAGAATTCTTGTGCAACTTCTCGAAGTTCATCAGTACTCATGTCATCAAGATTTTCTGGAAGTGGAAGAATTCGTTCTTGAAGAATGCGTTGACGTTCTTGCTCTTTAAGCATTTGTTGCTGTTTAAGATCTTCAGCAGCTTTAAGCATAAGCAATTTCTGTAATTATTAAAAAATTGGGTGACAAAAAATTAATCCGATTTCTTACACGAAGCTTCTTTTTACGTTCAGGTGTCAAGAAGCCTTTCTTTGCTTTCTTCATACGGCCAGCTTCTTCAAGACGCTTACGGACTTCTGCCTTTTTACGTTCACGTTCAGCATTGCGACGTTTCTGAAATGCCAGAATTAAATGCACCTCATAATATAATTTTATTGAATCTTACATCTTCATCATCTTCTTCTTCCTCATCGTCATCATTAGCTGTCATTGGGCCACCAAATCGAATTGATTCTTCCTTGCAAGGCAAGAATCCTGAATCACTATCCTCCATGTCACTAAACAATAAAATTTTTAAAAAAATCAAAGCATAAAAAACTGATTACCTTGCAAAGTCGCTCATCGCTGACTTCAATAAAGACAACTGAAAAGCTTGAAAAAGATTTTTGAAGAAAAAAGCAGGAGTTAAAATGAATGTTGTTACATATGAGCAAAAAACATAAGTACCCAAAGATGCGCACGTTGTAAGCTTCCTGTAGAAGAAGAAGAAAGTTTTTAAGTGTGAATAGGTGGATAGACGAAAAGACATGAGTTTTTTTCATCGTTTACTACTACTTGATTTTGTAGGTAGCTGTAGCAAATCCATTTTTCCCTCTACTTTCTTTCAGTCCCTTTCAAATCGCGCAAGTTTTTTTTGAATAAGTCATAATAGAATTGCATCCTTTTCGCACAGTCCAATATCTTCTTTCTTTCTTTATTTTTCAACGTTTTTTTACAAACGCCTGGAATGCTTGTTACAACTTAAGCTTGCTTTTTTGTTGTTTCTGGATCTCTCCCCCTCTTTCAATCTCTCTTTCTGACTTCCTGTCCAACATTTGTTGCGGAGGCGGAGGAGTGTTTTGCAAATTTACTCACGAGATTCTTATGTTTTTTTCCTCTTTCTCTTTTGTTGTTTTCGAAGTTTGATTAAGAAAGTTATGTTTATTATTATTTTTTTACAATGCTGAAAATAGAAATACCCAAAAATGGAATAGACATGTTTAAGACCATGTAAATATTAGGAATGACGACATATATAAATATATATTACAAAGGAAAAAGATCACAAACATTTGAAAAAAAGGATGAGATAAAAGAAAAACACCGAATGAGGATGAGAGAAACAAAAGGCACAAATAAATAAAGATATATTGTTTTACATAAAAAACTTGTTTTTTTGAAAAACGGAAAAAATATACAAAAAAATGGAAGAAGAAGAAAGACAAATTACTGTGTAATTAATTTTATTTATTATCTTGAAAAACTGAGTAATGTTTTTGAATCATTTAATGTTACAGCGGGGGCACTTTGTCTCCGCTTTTTTAGTCGTTCAAATGACGAAACTTCTGAAACTGGAGATCTATCAAATGCTGGGGAATTCCTTCTGGACCATGCAGTTTTTGTATTTAGCAATGATTGAGAATATTTGCTTATACTCATTCGAGCTTTTCTGGATGCTTCAAAAGCTTTTTCTCGAATTTCTTCTTGTAAAATAAAATAACACATTGAAAAAAGTACTACACCAGTGATAATAAAAATCATATTAAATAATATTACTCGTGGTTCAGATGGGAAAACATCACCAAAACCTTTAAAAAGAGATTACTGTAATAGATATGACTAATTTGAATACAGTAAAACATACCAATTAATGCAACACTTGTAAATAGAAAATAAAATGCCGTAAAATAATCCCATTCAGTCATGTATGAAAATAGTGCACTTATCGTGAATAAATATATTACAAACATTAATACACTCGCAATAAATACTCGTCTTTGCTCCAATGTTCCATGTGTAAAATAACCAGCTGAAAAATAATTTAATACCAAAAAATTTAATTAATTTTTTTGAAATAAATTTACCGTGAGTAAATGATTCACAACTAAAACGTCTTACTAATGCCGGTTTTGCAGGATTTGCTTCAAGTGAGCTTTCAACCAAAATGGCAATTGTATTAGCATTTTCTTTTTTCTCTTTTTTTACTCTATTAGCTGAAAAATAATTGGTTTTTATACGAATCCAAAAATGGGTAAAATAGGGTTAACATACTAATGCCATTTCGACGACAACACCATTGACTTTCTTTAACTTTTTTATAGGCCCAAATGAAAAGTAATCGTCCTTGATTACCTTCTTCTTTGATAAATGCAAAAAATAACTGTAAAAAAGAAACAACTTTTAATTTTAACTTTTAAACTTAATTCACTTACTGGTATACCACAAGCTCCATAAAGTACTGTAGCAATCCTACAGCCAATAGTGTTCGCGGAAATTGTTCCAAAGCCAATGGTTGTGTAGGTGCTAGAACAAAAAAAACAATTGGTAAAATTAATTTTTGAAAAAAAGAAATACCTAAAGGCATAAATCACAGCATTTGTAAAATCTGACATTGGATGAGTAACACTTCGATTTACACGATGCCAATCTCGATAACAATCTTCAACTTGGTCCAAAAAATATTTCATTTGCCGAAAACATTCATTCCCTGAGCTTTCACAAATTTTTTCATATGCTTTTAATTGTTGTACTCGATTTTCTTGGCATCTATGATCAAATTCAAATTTAAGCAAATCATCATATTCCCCATCAAGTGCCTGAAAATATTCATAATATAAAACAAATTTTAAAAATACTATAATATACTTGAAATAATACGGCTCCGATTAAAGTATAAATTGGTAATGCAAATAAATAAAAAGCGTGTAATAATCGGGTTCGCTTTAAATGACTATGAGTTCGTTGAAGGGTTCTTCCAACATTTTGAAATAATAAATTTCTTCGAGAATCCGAATGTTGCGACGACATACTAACTTTTCGTGTATAATCCATGAACTTATTTGTGCTTTCCATTAAGTGAGAGTTACTTATTGACAGAAGGGAGCCGTTTAACTGAACTTGTGGAGTTCCCAGGCGATTGGTGTGAGTTTCAAAACTCTCATATGACACACTTCCATCCGGAGTTTTGTGAATTGATCTGGTTTCAATGTTTTCTGGTAAGGATGAAAAGTCAGAGGATTTTTGAATGTCTGGACTTGAGAGACTTCGATGAATGCTATTGCTAGCTAATGATGAACGAGGCATTTGAAAATGAGGATGTTCAGTTGTTTCCATTTACAATTTGGTAGTTTCCGGAGAGTTAAGAAAAAGTTTTATTCCTTCTTTCTTTCTTTTGTGTTTGTGCGCACTTTTAAAGAAAGAGAAATCTTTTTGTGAATAAAAATAGAGAATTTGAAACTTTAAGCTTTTTAAATTGATGTTAAATTATAACCAGCTGCTGCTGCTGATACAACTACTTTTCTTTTGTTGCAAAACAAATGATTGCTGCGGGGTTTTAATATGATGTTTTATTCATCTAATAATGTTAAGAAGCACGTTTACGGGGGCGAATACCAGCAACATACGTCGGCAGTTTGCAAAAGCGCATGCCGTTTGATTCAACAATAATGACAAATTTTATCCAAAAAAATAAATAATACCAGTACCACCAGGAAGAAGAAAGAGAAAAAAAAAACTAATAATACCACTTGACTGCTTTCTTATTGGTAAAAAAATGAGGCGGCAAAAAAAGCTTAACACCCTCTAAGCCTTTGTTTCTTTCTCTTTGGTTGATTCAGTTTAAAGATTTTCAAATTGAAATTCTAAAGGGTTCAAAAGCATTCATCTTTATCAATAGTAAATTGTTTTGATCTAAAATGAATTTGCTTTTTGAGTACGTTAAAAACATAACTTCACGAATTTTATCACGCAATAAAGGTAAAAGCTAGAGATTAAAGAAATATAATGGAATGAAAAATAAATAAATGGAACGTCAAAGGTATTTTTAAGGGCAAGTCAATACTGAAAACGGGAAATAAAAAAGGTCACTTTTTTCAATGTCTTTAAAAGCTTGCAATTACTGACTGCCAATGGCATTATATTTACCCCCCATCTTAGGTGACAACATCATCATAGAAGAAAAGAAAGCTCTTAGTGTCTGAGATAAGTAAGAGTTTTTTATTTCTTTTTTAAAAAACCGCTACTTTTCACACTTTTTAAAATAAAAAGAAAATAATAATATTGAGCAATTGTTGTGCTATTTGATCTTTTTATCTTTTTAATAGCATAAAAAATATATCATAGAATATAGAATATAGAAGCAGCAGAGGAACACTTCATTCATATGATTTTTTAATATTTCAGTCTGCAGTTTTAAAAAAATAACGAATGTTCCCAACTGCATTTTGACAATGCCATGGCATCAAAGGTCAATATAAAATGTAAACTATCTTTTTATTAAATGATTTAAAAACTGGCAAAAGAATTTATAACATTTGCAAAAAAACAAACAAAATTTTAAAGAATATTAAATGAGACAACAAAAAACATCAGACACTTTTATAACGAATGGCTGCGCTTTTTTTGTTAGCTACAAGTTCATTTTTGTTCAAAAATAATGCAAAATATATAAAAAAACAAAAGCATTCCTCCAAATAATCCTATCTATACAATTGTGGCCAAAATTTAAAATTCAAAGTTTTTAAAAGACTTTTAAAATTTTCTCACCAAATAAATAAAAATAAGATTTTCCGCCAATGATTTACATAACTTAGGAAAAGAAAAAAATGTGTCGTTAATTCAATTTAGTACTGTCATTTCAAGGAATAACACGTTTTGACCTACGTCCAAAAGTCACTTGAGCTTTATAAATGCCTTTAGGGTGGCTCCAATATTTAAAATAATTTACAGTCGTTTTTTCGTTTTCTAATATTGTAAAAAAGCCATATCAAATGCAATTTTGAAAATTTTAGTATTAAAAGAACAACATTTGGTTGCAGGAAAATAAAAATTTTAGCTTCCTAATTTTTTTGTTGCAAAAAAGGAGTTTAAATGATGAACACAAAACTTTATCATTTTTAAAAAAATCAGACTCAAAATAAGCTTTATTAAAATTAAAAAGTTTAAAGAACTTAAAAATTTTTGCTTTTAAAAGCTTGTTATGAAATGCCATAAACTTTTCCGTTCGAATTGCGTTTGTTTTTTTTCATCCTCTTCAAAATATTGGAGTGATGAACGATACAGTTATATCTTTATGCATATATCTTTTGGATAAAAAAAGAAGAAAAAAGATGCTAAAGAAATGTCGCTTGACACTTCACGCGACATTAAAAATTCAAAACAAAAAAGCATATGAAAAAACAAAGAGGAGAAAACAAAAAATATTTAAAAAAATGTCAAAGTTATCTCTTCTTTTTTCACATTCATTTTTTGGGAATAAAAAAAGTGTTTAACAAAGAAGGAGAAGAAACCTCTTAGAAGACGACGACAAGAAGAAGAAGAAGAAGAATGTGGAGGACGATAGATCAGAACAGATGTGCCATATTCTCAGTGCCTTGTGGCTACTTTTGTTTTCTGTTCTTCGTTTTTTATTCCTCTCTATTTTTTTTCTTAAAAAACGAATGGAGAACATCACACAAAAAATATGACTGCTTCATCCTGACATAAGCTTTTTTAGGCTAAAGCATCACTTTTATTTCATTGCTTTTTTTGTAAACTGAACATCGTGAGAATATTTCCGACCTTTGCTTAAGAGATAAAATTGAAGGAACCGCATCTAAGCTACTTCCTGGGTCGAATGCCATCAGAAAAAGAAATGAAGAAAAAAGTGGTTTAGTTTTACAAATCTTTTGAAAATCTATGAAAATAAATGAAGGTCATTTGTCTGTGTTTTAAAAATATTTTTTTCTTTTATACCAAAAAAAGATAAATGATGCAAAAAGAATTGGTTAAATTCTTAAAATGGATTCTTTCTAAGAATCTATGATATGAAAAAAGATAAAAGTTAAGTTTGTGCAGATGACTTAAACCATAAAATGACACAAATAAATGGTTCATAAAATTTGAAATTTAAATGAGATTTTTAAAATTCAAAAACCTTCAAAACATTGGCAAAAAAAGAGATCTATAATCTAGTATAAAAACATCTATAATTTAGTAACATAAAAACAGGAAGCATTGAACAAACACGTTTCATTAAAAAATAACAGATTATTGCAATTTTAAAAGAATTGTAAATATATTAATTGTTTTAAAACTGCTAAAACTGCAAGAAAAATATTACAACTGTAAATGAAAGGTTTAAAAACGCGTGGAAATAAAAGACAAATAGATATAAGCCTTTTAAAACATTATTTAATACACCAGATGGTTCGCCTTTTCATTGCCTTGTCATCATCACTTGAAGGAAACAATGAAAACAAAAGGAAGTAGAAGAAAAGATAAAGCTCGTAATTAGAAACGTTTAAAAGAATAAAATAAAAAAATTATGGAGGGATTAGCAATTTCTTTTTTTCATAAAAGTTGCGCATATAAGATTTTTTCTCTTCAATTTTTCAAAATAAAATTTCAAAGGAAAGACTTCTTAGTTACAGCCGGCATTTAAGTAGCTGCAAAATGGAATTAAGGACGAAAGCGTTTTTTTGCTAAACAATAAAAAGCATCATCTTTTTTTCCCTTAGCGACTTTAGTCAATCTCTTATCCTTCTATTTTGTCTCCCCTGGTCGCTTCATGTTTAAAGGTTCGGCATTTTTCATGGTTGCGCAGTCCGCCTACTTCTTATTTTTGTTTCCCTTCTTTTTTTGTTAAAACATTAAAATTTTTGGGAAAAAAGGAGTCAAAAATTTAAAAATTTGTTGACTTCTTCTCTTTTGTTCTTGGACATTGCTACTAAAACAAATTCCAAAAAGAACACATTCGCTCTATTTTTGCAGCTGCTTTTAGGGGGTGGCTTTGATGATAATAGAAAAAAAGCACGAAGCAGAAACAAAAAAGATATTAAAAAAATGTTTTAAGAAAAACATATTTCGGATTCAGAAAGAAAAAACAAACGAAAATGGGATCATTTAAAACAACAAAACATAAAAAAAACTTTTTAAGTTGTCGATCAACATGCTTTTCAAAGTGATACAACAAGGGAATGTGTCACAACGTGAAAAAACAATGCCGATTGACAACCCAAGGCGGCGAAAAAAAATGCATATAAAATATGAGCATTTTTTTCCTTAGCGTTCGCCACAAACAACAATCATCTTAAGAAATTTGACAAATTTTTCGAGGATTAAGTTCTTTCAAAAAAAAAAAGAAAAATAAAATCATGTGCCAAAATATTTTTTCTTTGCTAAAATAAACATTTACGCATTTTTGATTTACAGTATTTTTTATATTTTTAAAGGTTATCTTTTACCTTAGAATTATACTCTCTAGAGACCGTTTAGAAGAGATAGAAAAAAATGCTTAAATCATTGGGAATTTCCCTCTTGAGACATTAATTTATTCTATGTAACATGAAAAACATGAAGGGTAAAAATTTAAAATCATGTTATGTAAGAAAAGAAAAGGAGAACAAGTTTATTTCCTTTGAAAGGAGACATGTCCACTTAGTAATGCCTCAGAATAGTATAAAGTAATGAGATTACCCGCATTTTTGGCGGCTGACAAAATCATTTCAGCCTAAAAAATTTGTTATATGTTTTCCTGTGACTTTTTTTAGTTGTTTCCCACATAAACAAATTCCCAAAAAATAAAAATAGAACTTTTCAATAGTTCAAATAGCTTTTTTTGAAGAAGAAATTGTTAATACTATAAATTTGTTAAATTTAACTTAAAAATTAGCTTTTTTTTTAAAAATACATACAACTATGCTATTCATAGAGTAATCAACATGCAATTTTTTCAGTACGTACGTGTCAAATTACGACTTTATTTCGAGGACTGTCTTCTGAAAGAACATGAAGTAATTTTGGAGTTTAATTCTATTTTTAAAAACGTTATAAATTAAACTTGTCTAAAAATTGACTGTTGAAAATTTTTTTTGAGTTTTTGAAAGACTACCATTTTTAGTAATTTTAGTAATTTTTTAATGTCAAAAAAGAAATAAAATTAAACCTTAACTTTATTAATTTTAAAAATAGAAGGGAAAAGAATGGAAAAAATACATCAAAAAATGACCACAGAACAATGTATATATGAAGGATTGCATTAAATTTGATTGTCACAAATGCCATTTAGTTTTGATAGAGGAAGTTGTTCAATTACGGAGAGCCTTTGAATACTGATTCCCAAAGGTCTCACAAAAAAACTTATTTCAATGCTCTTTTTTATTGTTGAAAAATTGGCCCATGTTCTTGTGTGTTCGTTTTGTTAGAGTTTTTAGATTTTAATTATATTTATTTTTATTATTTGTAAAAACATTATTATTACTAAGAAAAGTCGGATGACATTTAATAATTTGAAAAAATAAAACCCGTTTAAATTTATTCATAATTTTGATTTATTCATTGATTTTTTTAAGTTAAGATATAATTTCAAATATCAATTCGATCTGGAATTGCCGAATTCTTTGTTGCTTGCTGAAAAAATTTGCATACATAAATATTTTTTCCCTCTTATTATGACTCACCTGAAGTAATGAGTGACTTTTTTTGCTGCTATTTCGTTGAGACAATGATTCTCGTAATTCTTCTTCACTTGCTTCTGTAATGACAGACAAAGGAGGATTAAAAGTTGAAGTTCGAGCAGGCGGAGGTTGTTGCTGCTGTTGAAAAAGAGGCGAGCCTGGTGGTCCATAATTTTCAAATTGAACAACAGGAGAATTCCATTGCCTAAACGTGTTATTTTAGTAATTAATATTATTATTGATTTTTTAACCTCTCTGTTAATGGAGTTGTTTCGTTATCATCAAATCTTTCATGATAATTGCTTTTAATTGAATCTTCTCTGATTAATGAACGAAATTGAATCTTCTCTGCTTTTTTGTATCTTTTGGTACTACGTTGCCGTGAAATTAATGCATTTAATACAGGAGGGGTTGACACAACAGTTGAACCAGCTCCAGATAAAGTTGATGTACTCGGCATACGGTACATAGTTGATCGATTAAACTCTGAATCAAAGCTATTTGGGGTATGAGCTGTATCAGATTCTTGGGAATGCTGTCTTGGATCTTCTGTTGTAGCATGCAATTGAAAGTTCATCATTGGTCGACGCCACTTTACTCCAGGATTTCCAGCCCCGATAATTGTTAACGGTCTGTTTGCTTTTAATGATAATGGAGTAGCAACCGTCTCTTGTAACTCTGCTGAAATTGTTTCTGGTTCTCCAATTTGAATTGTTGAACCATAATTATTTCGAGCTTCCTCATCAATAAGTTGAAGGGCAGCCATATATTGATTTTCAATTCTCATTTGTACAATTGTTATACACATTGATACAAGCGCTAAGCCAATAACAAAAAATATAAAAAATGCACAAGCATAATGTGGATGTCGAGGAACTTCATCTCCAAGTCCTGTAACAAATTTTTTAACAAATAATATTGACAAAGGTTTTTTTAAAGTTACAAAAATGCATACCAATGGTGGACAGGGAAATAAAGAAGAAATAAAAAGCAGTAAAATAATCCCATTCTTCCCAAAATGAAAAAAGTAATGAACAGATACCAATATAAACTAGAACAATGACAAGAGCCATATGCATTGGAAAAGTTTGAAAAATATCAAAATCGGCATCACTGATTTCATCCTTAAATGAAAACAATTTTTTTGTTGTTCAAGTACTTTCAAAACCTTACTTTTTCAATAATATTAATTTCTTCCAAATCCTGTTTTGTTTTATTGAGAAAATCTTCTTGACTTGCGCCATAATCCATTTTTTCGACTCTTTGAAGAAATATTTTCTTTTGTAAATACTTGGTTTTTCGTCGAAGTTTTCTGAAAAATGCAACTTTTTTGCAAAACAAAAAGCAAAAAAGAATCATTTTTTAAACCTACGCTCGAAATTGTTCCCAAACATGTTGAAGAGATAAAAAGAGCATTTTTCCAAGAGCGTTTAAAGCAATTAGAAAAATCGGTATTCCTGTTGAAGCATAAATAATTGTTGCAATTCGGCCGCCCATTGTGTGACAACTTAAATTACCGTATCCAATTGTAGTTAGAAGGGACCACGCAAAGAATACTGCATTCCAATAATCATTCCATGCCCAAATTTTTTTACCAAGCGGTTCATACCCTGCATTGATGTCGTAATTATTTAACATTTTTTTAATTTCTTGAATACAGGCTTCACGACTTTCAAAAGTAAAATGTTGAGATGTGAAATTTTTTGAAAACAAGAGTGGTTTTGGATTTAAATATTTTGGGCAATTATTTAAGCAAAAGCATTCTGCAAAACTTCGACGCCTTTGTTCAACAACTACAATATTTCTTTCATGTCTTCGAATTTCTTCTGGAGCTTCGAAATAATAAAATATTGCTCCACCAAGTAATGAATAAAAAATAACAACTAGTAAAATAAAAATATAACGAAGCCGAAATCTTTGATATAAAAGTTTTATTACTCTCCACAAATGTGAGATAAAAGTTTCACTATAAAAAAATGGAAGAAATGAATCATTTGAAAAAATTATGAAACTTACTTAATTACTTCTTCAATTGGTGGGTTAAAAAGTTCTGAAACATATCGAGGACTATGTGAAGGTGCTGCTTTACTACCCGTTTCTGTATTCGTGAAAAATAATGATTGAGGTCTTTCAATTGTTGACGGAGACGGTAAATGTGAAAATCTATTATAACTTTGAGGACTATTAAATGGGAATTGTGATGCTATAGTTGGGGAAGCAAATACCCCAGGGGATAATGGTTCAGGTGTTCCAAATTCATGATCACATTCGACTGGCACTTCTGAGATAAGGGTTGAATGACGGTACTTTTTGCGGCAATATTTCTCAATTACTTTCATTGCCTCTCGACTCTGTGTTGTATCAAGCGACTTTTGTCGCATCAAAACATTTCTTCGATTCATTTTTAGGCTATAATTAAATAAGTGAAAAAAGTAAACTTTTAAAATGATCTAAAAAAAGCATGACAGATCGGTCATTAATGATCAAATTTGAGGGTATCGATAAAAATAGTTCCGTTAAAAAAAGGTCGAATAAAATTCTAAAATCAAAAGCTGGAGGAAATTAAAAACAACATGGTAAAGAAAACATAAGGAAAAGAATGAATGAGTATATAGGTTTGACAGCTTGTAAAACAACAACCAAATGGTTGATGATGATGATTGCTTGACGAGTTTCTTCTCAACTTGCAGTCGGCTTTTTTTATTTCTTGCGAAAAACTCTTACAAACGACTTTTCCTTTTCCTCGCAATCACCAAAGCTTTTTTAAGTTAGAATTTTTGTGTGTGTTTTTTCTTCTTCCTGACTGTCGTCGGTGACTTCTCATCTTTGTCGTTTTTTATTATGTACAAAGCAATGCGCAAAGGATACACATTGAGAAAAAATAAAGTTTTTTGAACACTTCTTTCCTGTCATCAACAACATTAATTCGAAAGCATTTATTTCAATCCTTTTTTTCATTACACATATTTACAACCTAATTCGCCCCGTAATTGACATATGAAGAAGGTGGTGAAGCATTTGGTAGAGATCTCCATGGTGCATCATTTGAGAAATCAGGTGATGGAAGCCATGATTTTGGCAGGATCTAGAATAAATAAATTATCAAATGCGATAAAAAATTGAACTTTTTACCTTCTCAGAATTAACCCATCCAAGAGCATATAAACACACCAAAGCCAAATAAATAACAAACATAAGATAAATAAACCCGGGTACTGTAAGTATTAACCACGCATACCATCCTGTTCCAAGTGAAGAAGTAATATAATCAAACGAGAAATAAAAATTAATTGATAAAACAATTGCTGCAACAGTCAATGCAAAAATTTGAAATGCTCTATAATATTTCGTTGATTTAAGAGAGCAAAAAAAAAGCACAAACAAAGTGGTTTTGCAGACTTACTTTGAACTAACATACTCGTACATAATTTTAGTATGTGATGTAAAAGTGATAATGGGTAACAAAGCAAATGGAAGTTGAATCATTTGCACACAATTCAGTAAATCATTCATTCCAGTTAAATGCTTTACTCCACCAGTGGCAAATGCAAGAGATAATGTGGGAAGAATAGCAATTGAACGAGTAATTAAAACTCGCTTCCATCTTGGCCATTGAATATTTAGAAATCCTTCCATAACAAATTGACCAGCATAGGTTCCTGTCATAGTTGAACTTTGACCAGCAGCCATAATTCCAACAGCCCATACATAAAGTGCGAAAACACCAAATTCACATCCCAAGAAAATTCCACCTCGATAAATATCAACTTCTGCCCGTTCTGTGTTGTTTGGAAATGCATTTTTATCAAAAATTCCGTGACTATTTTCGCAAGTTTCGAGCTTAAAAATGGTAATATTTACGATAAAAAGAAAAAAAGCAAAAACTCTTACAATTTCAGCATTGGTTTTTTGAAAAAGTCCATGAGCAAAAACAGCAACAACAAAAACATTGATAAAAAAGCTCACTGATAACGCAACTGCCGATTCGATAAAGTAGTAATAGTTTGCTTCGGTCACTTCTTCTTTAATCTTTCGATCAATCTTTCTACTTTTAACAAGGGCAGAATGAAGATAAAGATTGTGTGGCATTATAACAGCTCCAACAACACTAATAGCTTGTTTAAATTCTTCTAATCCACAATTTTCACACCACGGTATAAACATTCCTTCTAACATTTTGATTTTATCTGGATTGACTTCAAAGAACTATAACATGAATAAGGTTAAAACAGAAAAAAAGAGATACTGTAGTTTAGGCTACTGTCACGAAATTTGTAAGATTTTTTCAAAGGAATCGAAAACTTTTTAAACTTTTAATCTAAAAAATTAACCTCAAATCCAAAAGTCACTGCCATTGTTGTAATTAATACTCCAAAAAGGAATTCTAATCTTCGAATACCATACTGATCAAAAATAAGAAAAGTAAAAGTATCACACATCGTAATCAACACCCCCGCAAATAAAGGAATCCAGCCTTTTGAGAGTAAATAAAATGCAATTGCTGTACCAATCACTTCTTGCATATCACTACAAATAATTGCAATTTCAATCATAATCCATAAAAATAGACGGGGAAATTTCGGATAATACGCATAAGCCATTTCAGCCATATCCTTTCCGGTTACAACTCCCAGTTGTGCTGCTAAACGTTGCAATAAAAGTCCCAAAATATGAGCAGAAAATAAAACCCATAATAATTTGTACTGTGCAACAGCACCAGATTGTAGATCACTTTCAATATTTCCTGGATCAAGGTATGCAATTGACATTAAAAAGCCAGGACCAGTAAAATACCATAATCGACTCCAACTGAATGAACGCTAAAAATAAAGGTTATCATAATAAAACACCAAAGAACAAAAAAACGAAAGAAAATGAGAGAAATCAGACCTTTGGTTGTGGTCGCTCGAGAGCATTTTCGGGATTATTCATTTCACTTTCAGACTGATATCTTTCAAATTCGGAGAAATTTGAAGAATGAATACTTTCAGCTGAAAAGAAAAAAGAGAGAGATGTAAACAATTTTTTAAAAATTAACGCCTTTTATAAAAAAAAATCACAATCTCTGTTTGGTTTTTTGACAAAACAAAAACAATTTTTTGTATGATTCAAAAAAATCATTATTTATCTAATTATAATTTTTTAAATAAAAAGAACCTACAACGTTGTGATGGCTGTTGGGAATTGACATTATTAGGTATTAATAACGCTCGTTCATCCATTTTCCCGAAAAAGTGATCGAACAATGAAAGATTTTTCTTTGATTCTTTTCAAGCATTCAAAAAAGAGCCTATGATTGTTGTTATCAGAGAAGAAACCCCAAAGCTTCTCCTTCTTTTTCGATTTTTCAAAGGTCGATGATTTGGTTTGTGTCACTTTTCTGAGTCAGCAGACAAGCACCAGCTGGTAAAAAGAAAATCACCTAGTTTTCAATGGTCATAACAATGATATTTTTACCACAAAAATAAATATTGCAAAGAAATAATATTACAATAATAAAACGTTGTTTATTCTTTAAAAATATAAATCATTGAATTTCATCTGTTTGTTTGAATGAGAAAAACCTGTTTATCATTTGGCAGTTGTTTTAAAAAAAGCATCATACAATTTTTATATTTGGCAAATTTGAACCAAGGAAATCAATGCAAGTGCAAAAAAATGACGATTTTTCATTTTAAAAAGACCACCAACGATGATTTCCATTCTAAAAAGAAAAAACAGGGAAAAACTTTTTTTTCTCTTTTCGAAGAAAGAAAGGCCATCTTATTTTTGCGCAAATAAACTGAGGGTTTTCTGCTTGCAGTTTTTTTGTTTTCCTTCATGTGTCTTTTTTTTCTCCTCTTCTTCATCCTGTGTGACAATACAATTACCTTATAATTCTTGTTTAAACTTTTATATTCTTTAAATCATAACTTTTTTCATTTTTTTTGGATTTAAGTACTTTTTTGATAGTGTTTATTTTTAAATAATATTTTTAAGAGTATTTTGTTTGTCGTATATCTTTGAATTAATAATAGATGTTTAACACCAAGGTAGTATTAGTCGTGAAAAACTAAAAAAATGTACATACTTGGAATAAAAAAAATAAATAAAAAGGAAAAAGGTGGTTAATTTAAAACACCCCTACGGCAGCCAAGAATTTACACCAGTGCATAAAAAGCCTTTGGCTAGAGCTGATGCTTCTTACGCTTGTTTCCAATGTTTTAGGGTTTTTTTCTTTCTCTTTTTTCCCATACTTCGAAGTTCTTTTTGGCCCAGCTGAAAAAAAAGATAGCGATATGCATTGGTGGTGTCTTTTGTTTTTTCTCGATAATTCTTCTTTTCTTTTTTATGCTTTTTTCTGCGCATATCAATAACAACTTTTAATTTCATTTTTTTAATACCTGCTTCTAAGGAGCATAAACTTAAGATAATTAAAATATGCCGTGTTTCATTTTTTAATTATTATACGTCTTAAATCATGCTTTTAAAACAGTTCTTTTTTTTGCGTACAAAAAATTGTATGTTGTGTTATTAAACAAACAATTGATGTTTCAGCGTTTTTCAAGCAAGCAAGCAACGTTGCTTTAAACTTCATTGCTAAAAGGGAGAGGAGCTCCACTGTTAAACTCGTCATCTATATATACATATATATTTTTTTCTCCTTCTTTTTCTACCTACTACCGGTGAAGCAACTTTTTGTTGTGTTCGTTAAGCCGCTCTTCAACGAACAAGAAGCCCTCCTTTCAAGTTCTCGTTTCTCTTTTTTTCTACACTTTGGTTGTTTTTCCCCTTCTATGCTGGAGTGCGTCTGGAATTGGCGCTGATTCATTGCCAAATATTTCGTTATTTTGTGATTATTTTTGGATTGTAAATTTTTGCAGCGTTTAAAAATACACTGAAAAAATGTCCCGTAGTGCTTTGAATTCCTATGATCGAGAATCATTTATTAAATCACAGGTATTTTTACAAAAATTATAAAAAATGTAAATTTATTTTAATAATCTTTAAGATCTCATCATGTCGGAAAGCTTTAAACAAGCAGGAAGCTCCATTAAAGCAAAAGCATGCCCGTGTATTAATTGTTGGAACGCATAAAGAAAGATCTGCACAAGTATTCTGGAATACAGTATCAAATACAGCATTAGAGAAGCATCCAATTGTAACATGGAAATTTTGTCATTTACTTCATAAACTTATTCGGGATGGGCATCGAAATGTTACATCTGATTCATACAAATTTAAGAATCGTTTGGTGCAACTTGGAAATTTTTGGCAGCATTTGCGTACATCTGGTTATGGTGGTTCTAATTTTAGTTATTGCAGTGCTTTGGTCAAACGTTTAGAATTCCATCATAGGGTAATTTTGTCATTGCTAAACAAAATTTAATAATTATTTTCCAGCACGGAAGTATTCCTGGCAGCTTTGAACTTACTGCACCCCAAATTGCTGTATTATCCCAAGATGTTAATGATGCATTTGAGCTTACGATTGAATTATTGGATCAATTAGATTCTTTATTAGAACTTAAAAATAGTGTTACATCAACAATGGATTCACTAAGATGGAGTTCTCTTATTCTGCAAGGACAATGCCTTCTTGCTCCATTAGTTCTTGTAATCATTGACACTTCTAAAATATATGATATTACTGTAAAATTACTTTTTAAATTACATTCTCAACTTCCAGCAGATGTCTTAGCGGGACATCGCTCCAGATTTAATACAGCTTATCGTGGGCTTAAAAAATTTTATGATGAAGCATCTGGTTTACAATATTTTCAATATCTTGTTTCAATTACCCCTCTGCCAGCCGATCCACCAAATTTCTTAAGTGCAAATGGAATGGAAACTTATCAATCACCCCAGGCATTCCTTCACAATGAAGGATCTTCAGAAGGCGGTGATACTCCTCCTGATAGCCAATCAATGGCAGATGAAAATTTGATTGTAGATCTCGATTTTGCACAACCTGTTTCTGCACCTGCTCCACCAAGTAAAGATTCAAAGTAAGCTAAAAATTTTAAAAATCTGCAAAAAGTAGATTAAAGATTTAATGAAATTCTATAAGCATGTTAATATTTAAAACTTTTGCAGAGATTTACAAATTGAACAACTTGAAAGAGATAATATGATGCTTCGACAACAACAAGAAAAGCTCATTCAAGAAGCTAAATCACGGATTGGCGATTATGAAAATAGCTTACAAAGTTTGCATTCGGATCGAGATTACTGGAAAGAACGTCATTCTGAGTTGCAAGAAGAAAGTCAAAGATATCGACAAACTTTAGAACAAAATCAGCAAAATTCACAAAACAGTCAGGAACTTCAACACAAATTGGCAGAAAAGGATGAACAATATTTAAAACTCAAAGGAGCATACACAACCTTCAGATCTGAGCATTTACAAGCACTTCGGGATATTAGTGAACTTACAAAAAAGACAAAGTCATTTGAAGAAGCAGAAGCAAGACATGAAGAAGAGATAAGAAAACTAAAACAACAAATTCTTGAAGCCGAACAAGATCGTAGAGTTTTTGAACAAAAGGCAAAAACTACAGCCACATCCGTTGATGAAATGGAATCACAGTTGGCTCTATCTCAAATAGAAATAGAAAACTTGAACAAAAAATTAACAGAAGCTGAAAGTGTACATTTAAAAAATATGGCTGAATTAAAAGAATCCATAAATGACTTATTTGCAGCGATTTGCACATCATTATTAAAATTGCTTGAAGAAGCTGGAGATGATTTGCATAATGCAACTTCAATAGCATATCCCGCACGTAAGTTAAAAAAAGCTAAAAATACAGTAATCAAAATTAATATTTTTAAATTACTTACAGATTTGATTGCAAATGCATTAATTGCTGATATTGAATTATTGAATAAATTAACCCCAATTATCAAGGAAGAAAAGGTCAGCAATGAATTATGCGAAAATTTACCACTTTTTGGGCATCGAATTGCAAATACAGTTGTGAATGCCGCGGCAGCAGCATATACAGCATCAATTGAAAAGTATGATGGCGTCCATGAAGTCTGTAAACAACTTCTTCAAGCTACCGTAACCCTGATGAAAGATTTGCAATCACATAAATTTCAAAGAGCTGTTTCAACCTCCCTTCCAGAAGTTCATCAAAAGCTGCAAGGCCTTTCAGATACCATTCAAAAGTTGCCAACCCTCTCCGGTGACATTGATGCCGAACAAGTTGGAGCAGAACTTGAAAGTGAAATGGATCGAGTTAATAAGGCTATCTTTGATGCCGTACAAATGATTGAAGCATTACAAAAGAAATCTCGTGAAAATGCAACCGGTCTTCGGATGGAAGTTAATGATAAAATTCTTGATTCATGTAATGATTTGATTAGTGCCATTCGGATCTTGGTTGCTCGATCCCGAGATGTTCAAGAAGAGATTGTTCAGCAAGGCCGCGGAACTGCTTCCCCCCGAGAATTCTATAAACGAAATCATCAATGGACGGAAGGCCTTCTCTCTGCTGCAAAAGCTGTTGGAGGTGCTGCAACTTATCTTGTGTAAGATTTGATAAATATTAATATATTAATAATATAATACATAATATTAATATTTTATAGACAATGTGCTGATGGAGTTGTCACAAATAATGGCAAATTTGAAAATTTAATTATTGCCGCTCAAGAGGTTGCTGCTTCTGTTGCACAACTTTATGTTTCTTCTCGAGTCAAGGCAGATCGTGATTCAAAGAAAATGGGTGAATTGGGTACGGCTTCAAAAACTGTCAATAAATGTACTGCAACTGTTGTGGCAACAGTTAAATCTGGACAACTTGATCTTGCTGATACAGGTATCAGCATTTTAAATAAAAATTATCTTTAAAATAAGTGTATATAAATTTATAGCCCTTGATTTCACCAATTTATCTCTTCATGAAGCAAAGAAATTAGAAATGGAATCACAAGTTCGAACCTTGGAATTGGAAGCTGAATTAGAAAGAGAAAGAATTCGCTTAGCTGCACTTCGAAAAAAGCATTATCACCTTGCTTCTCTTGTCAGCCAAGAAAATGGCAGCGTAAGTTTAGCTAATGCATTCTCAAAGATACATAAAGCTGTTTTTTAGAGCTAAATAATACGTCGTCTATACACACTCATTATATTCAAAACTATTATTACCTTCTTTTAATCGATTCTGGTGTATTCTTACTTAATTTATTGTTATACTTGTTTGCCCTGAAAGCGAGTAATTTTAATGTTTTTACCTTCAGTGATGCGATATTATATTACTTTATTGTTGTAAATTAAGTATCTTATATAAAGTTCTATTAACGTTTTGAAAGCCTTGATTTTTTTGATTTGGTTGAATTTAATGAAAAAATTTACAAATATTTTTAACATTTATTTGTTATGGATGTTTGAGGAAATACTGACATTGGTTTTTTTGTGTAATTAAGAAAAAACAGTTTCACATGAAGTAATTTTTGTTTTTTATTTAACATATATGTGAATCTTAACCATGTTGGGAAAACAAAATATATCATGTTAAAGTACCTGTGGTTTGATCATCTATTTGAACTTCTTTACTACCAGAAAACACAGGCAGGATGCCGAAGATGTTTAAACCAGATTAATAAAGGAAAGAACTATTCAAATTAAAATTTTTTGACCCAAGTAAAACGACGTGTAAAACTGTGATATTTTCAACAATATTAAAGTGTTTTTGCATTGTGATATAAATAATATGCTAATTTTTGTTTAATTTATTACAAAAAAATATTAGAGTTGATTTACTTAATTAAGAAGACCTATAGACTTTGCATTTTTGTTGTTTTTTTTTCATAATACGAAATTCGAAGTTAATAACGATTTAGCGAGGCAGAGATAAAAATCTCTCCACCCATCATGGTTGCATCATTCTTGTTGCAATGCAAACAAGAGCGTTGTCATTATTTTTAAGCAAACGCTTTCTGCAGAAACTGACAGATGTTTTTATTTTTTTAGAAAGCATGGTTGTTGCATTCAATTTTGCAATTTCAACATATGATGGCTTCACCTGCAGGCTATCAAAGTTACATATTTAGTTTTTTTATACATTTATTGTCTATGGGGGGGGGAGGGCATAAAAAATTAAAAGTGGGCCTCAAACCATTTTCCTAATTGATTTATTTTTTCAACGATTTCACAGACAAATAGAAGGAGGACAAAAAAAGATTTTTCAGATGACAACAAAAAATCATTGTTTGTCTAAAGACAAACATGGTTTTGCTGTTGATGATAGCTCAAACAATGTATACGGTAATGTCAACCTTAATCGAAAGCATCAATGTTTATTTGTTGAAGGTGTTCACTCAAATAATTTTTCAAATAAGAGCAAAAAAGTTCAAAATTACGGTAAAATCTATTTCAAGACTGTAGCGTTTTTTAAATTAATGAATGTGTTAATAAAGATCTCAGTTTACGTAAGATAGAATCATGAGATCAACAATTAGAAGAAACTGCAGTTTGAACACAAATGTCAGATTTATCTCACAATACACAAAGAAGTAAATCTTTGCTTTCATGGAAAACTTTTGAAAATAAATTGCCATCCGAATATTTAAATATTCATTCTGGTTCTGATAAAAATGAATCAAAAAAAGTAAAAGATTCAAGCAAAAGCAAAAATGGTAGCACCCTTTCCCTTCATATTGCCGCATATGATAATTCTATTGACGCTGCGCCATTTGACGAAATTAATATTGGCAAAGATGAATCGAATTTTATTAAAACTTTAATGATTGTTAAACATAAGACTTTATCATCAAATATCAATGTAAAAGTAAAATTTAAAAAAAAATATTGTTTAATTGACTTGTTTTTTACAGAATCCATTTGAATTCCCCAGACAACAAACGGATGATACAATAGATCCTGCTGTTATGCAATTTACAGTATCCCAACGATTATTGAAACCCAATCAATCGGATTTATCAAGTAATACCCAAAATGAACATCAAATCAATGGACCTGTCATTGATTTGAACAAAAGTGGCCGAGCTGTTCGACAAATCCAAAAAAGTACTGTACAATTTAATGCACTGGTAAATCGAAGTCCTGAAATGCGCCTTCGTATGCTTCAACAACTGCCAAAAGTTTGTTTTCTTTTTTTTAATTGACAACTTTATTCATGCCCATTAAATGAAACAAAAAACAAGAAATTATACAGTATTTAAATAAACAAAACTTTAAACTTATCTTTATTAAAATACCTTTTCTATTTTAGTGTTTCGGCCACATTATACTCCATTTCAAGTTTTAAGGAAACATTGATTTATGTTATGTCAAATGCTTTAAAGCAAAACATTTTTATGAAAAAAACCAGATTTATTTTTGTTGTACAGTAACTTTTGGTTCATTACTTTCAAGGGAGAGTAAACTAAAAATTGAAAACCAATTTTTTTTGTTACTGTCAATGGATAGTAACGTTACTTTCAAGGGAGAGTAAACATAAAAATTTAATTTTAAAATTTGTGTTACTATACTTTGACAAAAATAAATGACATTGTATTTTTAAAAACAAAAAAAATGTGTTAAATTTTTTATTTTAAGGTTAGCAGATTCAGATTACAATAAATGGCATTTAGGAAAATAGTTTTTGATACCAATATTCAGTTGTTTTTTACATTGAACACTTTCAAAAAAACAAGAAATGATACAGTATTTAAATAAACAAAACTTTAAACTTATCTTTATTCAAATAGCTTTTCCGTTTTAGTTTTTCGGCCACATTTTAATTACACAGTGATCCCAAAAATAGGAAAAAAAGAACTAGAAATGGACGGCAAAGAAAAAAGGACAAACAATAGAAAATTTTGCTCTCTCGCGCTTTTTTAAAAAAAAAAAGAAAATCACGATTCAGCTTCTTCTTTTTTTTGCAAATCCGTTTCTGTTAAAGTAAACGCTTAGAATTTGCAATTTTTGATGCAAAAACAGGCGTTTTTTGCACCAAAAACCGCGAGAGAGCGTTTGTCCGTATGTGTTCTTTTTTTTGCCGTTTCTATTTACAAAAAAATCACTGTAATTAAAATATTTTGATTTTTGTAAATTAGGAAGATAAATTTTTGGATTAGCTTTGATATTTAATTAAATTTCTGATAATTAATAAGCACGGATAAAAAGCATTAAAAAAAGAAAAAAGTCTATCCTTTATGGTCTTGGTTAAAATGGTCTCACCAGGAAACCATCTAAAAAGTGTCTCAAAACCACGTTAAAAGTGCTGTTGTCTGTGATAAATAAAAAACCCTCCTTTATGTATTTGTAATATTATATCAGTTAAATATTTGAGATTATGAATGAAGATGATGAAAAATTGAAAGATGTAGATCCCAAATTAACAACAAAAAATACACAATTTTCTGGAAGAGTTTTGGCAGCTATTAATGAAATGTGTACTACTGAGTTATGCCGCCCAGGAATCAAGCTAAATGAGCATATCAATAAATTATTCCCAACCGAACAATCATTGGCACAACTCGATGGGATAATGTCATCATTGGAACAAGAGGTGGATGATTTGGATGGTGAATTGGCACGTCTTGTGGAAGCATTCGGAGAAGCTGGTGCTGTTGGAACTTCAGCACTGAATGCAGTTCGTGATCAAATTTTACTACTATTGTCTCTTTAAAGTAATTTTTTCAGGCAAGAGAATCAATGAGCGATTTAGAAAAAAGATTGGAGCGTGTAAGATCTCGAACTCAAATGTCTGATTCTAGTGTATTAACAATGACTCGAGATATTAATCAATTGGATACAGCAAAGAGAAATTTAACTTCATCAATAACGACACTCCATCATTTACATATATTATTATCAGGTGTAAATTCATTAAGTGAGATGACATTCTTTAAGTCTTAATCTATATAAAACGTTTTACATTCAGATAGTTGGATCACTGCTCGCAGATATGCTGATGTTGCTACAGAACTTCCTGCTGTTTTAAATGTCTTGCAATTATTTGATGCTTATATTCATGTTGAACAAGTTAAAAATCTTACAGAAAGAGTAGAAAAATTAAAAGCTGATTTATCTGTTCAATTAGCAGCTGATTTGAAGCTTGTATTTCAAGTAATATTTTACATTAATCATAAACTTCTTTAAGCGGATTCATTTTTAGAGTGGTAATATCAATCAAACGGCGGTAGATATGTGTAAAGTTACCGCAGTTGTTGGAGGAAAAATAGAACATGATTTTCAAAAATGGTACGTCGATCAACAATTTGGTGAATATATTGTACTGTATTCTGATAGTGAAGATGTTGCATGGGTTGATAAAGTTGATCATAGGTTTGTTCACTGAAACCTGATATGTTATAAAATTTAATTTCAGATATCGATGGTATGTTAGTAAACTCGCTGAATTTGAACGAAATGGAATGGGTAAAGTATTTCCAGCATCATGGGAAATGGGCCGTCGAATGTCCATGGAATTTTGTTTAATAACTCGACAAGCACTTGATCGTTTAATGACTCGAAGAAAAAATGAATTAGATTGGAAGTTATTGGCGCATGCAATAAATCATACAATTATGTTTGAAAATTTGTTATGCAAAAGATTTCCAACAAAAGGAGACTTTAATTTTGAAAAAATAATTTGGCAGGTATTTAACAAATACATGGATATTTTTGTTGAAGCTCAGAGTAAAAATCTTACTGAATTTCTTGATGGTTGTGCCAATAAAATTCGAACTGGAGAAGAGAAGCCTATTAGAGATACTAGTACTCATGCATTTCCTTTACCATCAAGCGCAGATTTGTTCATGTTATTGAAGAAGATTATCACGGAGACAAGTAAACTTTGTGCTGAACCTGATAAATTGCTCAAGTTAGATTCTTTTCTTGTCCTGTAAAAATTTTATTTACCATTACCTTGCAGACAATTAGTTCTTGTTTTTCGTCAATGTTTACGTGGTTATGCTCATGGATGTTTGACAGCTTTTCTTCCACAAGTTACTACACAGAATAGTATTACAACCACAAGCTTATTACAAAATCTTATTGGTGAAGAAACAATTGTTCGACTTACACCTGATCAACAATTCTTTACATGTTGTATATTAGCTACCGCGGATTGGTGTGCTGAAACAACTCAACAATTACAAGAAAAATTAAAGCAAAAGATACCTGAAATTGATTTCAGTCAAGAAATGGAATTATTTTACAATATATCAAATAGTGCATTGAATACACTTGTTCAAGATGTTGAAGCTGCATGTGATGCTGCCTTACAAATGATGACTAAAATCAAGTACGCATTTTTTATTTGATGTTAAAATTTTGACAACTTTTTTAACTCATTCTTTTTCTAGTTGGGCTGGAATTGAAGCTGTCGGTGATGAATCAGGTTATATTTCGGCCATTCGAGCCCATCTACGTCAATATGTTCCTCTTATTCGTGATTATTTTTCTGATCGTCGGAAATATTTTGCACATTTCTGTTTAAAACTAGCAACGCAATTAGTTAATAAATTTTATGGTTCCATTCTTCGATGCAAGCCTATTTCTATTAGTGGTGCTGAACAATTATTACTCGATACTCATGCTTTAAAAGTGTTTTTATTAAATATGCCATCATTGGAAAGCTCAATTGTAACAAAACCTCCAACATTATTCACAACTACCGTAAACAAAACAATGACAAAAGCTGAAATGGTTTTAAAAGTTTGCATTTTTTACTATCAATTGAATGTGTTTAAATGTACACTAAATTTTAGGTTGTTATGACAGATGTAACCAAACCTGAAGAATTTGTTATAAATTACTCAAGAATGTTACCGGAATCTGATTCTTCAGAACTGCAAAAAATCTTGGAAATGCGCTCCATGCGTCGGTCGGAACAGCAACAAATAATTGCAATTTATCGTCACAAAATTGAAGGAATTGAACCTGCTCCAGCAACATCATCAATGCCATCAGCCTTTTCTGCGGTTGTTTCATTGGCTGCTGATGGAATTGCCGACTCAAGTATGAGAAGATTGGAAAAGCTTGTTAAAAAGAAACTTTAAACATTCCTTTTGCTGCAAATGTATATCTCAATAGACAAAATTATTGCTAAAATATGCTTTCAATAAATTATTATTGTTTTTGCAATCAGTATATTTAACATAAATGTGGTGGTAAAATTTGGATATCATATATAGGGATTCTAATAGAAAAAAGACAAAAAACATTTCATATTTGAACAGTCATCTTCATAAAAAAATTTGTCTTTATCTTTGCATGCATTCACTTTTTAAAGCTACGATTAGGAGTTGTAATTTCATGGGATAAAGAACAGAAAGAAGATAATAACAACAAAATATGAAAGTATAAACTTCCATAAGAAAATGTTATTAATAATGTTATTCACTAGCACAAATTAAAAATTAAAGAAAAGTTATAAATATTAATAATAAAAATTTATTGGCTTTTTAAAAATATGAAACATTGGTATTTGGGCATCTTACAAAAAATTATGGGTCACAAATGCGCTTAATTTTTGTGATAAAAATACTCGTGTTTCGGAGCTTTTGTTAAAAACTGCTGTTTGCGATATCAAACAGTTGAAAATTGATGGACATCATGTTGCAATTTTTGATTTCTTCAAATGTCGTTGAAGAAGCTTATTTTGATGATACACAAGTTCTTTCTAATGACGGTAGCATTGTTCCTGTTGATGAAATTGTTAAATTACTTCCGAATTTAAAAAGCAAAATGATAAAAAAATTGGCTTATCATTAAAATTTTTTTCTGTTTACTTTTTACCTTAAACAGAAACGAAAAAACTCTTAATGATTTTGAATATTTGGAATTCGGTGCTTTTTACAGACTTTCATGAAAAGGCTATAGAAAACTTATAATCAAACAAAACATAAGATTTTTTATTTATCCAATAACATTGTTAAAAAAATAAAAAACTTATGACTTCTAAAGATCCCTAGGGCATTCTTAATTATAATTTGTTAAAGTAAAAAAAACGCTTTACTAAATCAAAGAGCTTTCTCAACAAATAACGAAAAAAATATTCTTCTCCAAATGCAATGATGCCATGAAAGCAAAAAGAGATAGTAAATTTAACATGTTTGCTATCAAAGGAGAGTAACAGAAAAAATGATTTTTATTTTCTATTTTTACTATCCAATGAGAGTAACGTTACTATCAAAGTAAAGTAACAAAACAAATTGTTTTTTATTTTTATTTTTACTATCATAGGAAAGTAACATTACTATCAAAGCATAGTAACTATAAAATCATTATTTAGACAAAACAAAAGCATATTATCGTGATAGCTCTTGACTATTAATATCATTTTTTGAAGTGAATATCGTAAATTACGGTAAATATGTCAGCAAATGATGGATTTGATGTGGTAAAATACAGTAGCCAAAACAGGAATGAGAAAATAAACTTTATTACAAATGTATAAAATTCTTCAGAGATAATTGAAAATAAATGAAAGATACTTTATTTAGCAGCCCCATCTTTCTTTGCTTTCATTGCAGCAGTTTTCAAAAAGGCACTTCTTTGATAGCAATATTGATCACCAATTTCAACACGAAGAGATCTTTCAACTTCTGGCTTTTCAATTAAATTTAATAATGAATCCAAAACTAAAAATAAATTCAAAATTATTAAATGACTAAAATTAGAGATTAGAGTAAACACTCAAGCTACAGTAATCATTATCGAAAATACTTCAGTAAAAAGCAATAAACAAAACAAACCTGTTGCAACAGTTGTTCCAGCTTTCCAATTATCCATTTGAAGGATTGAAAGACAGAAATGACCATGATTATCAAAATTTGGATGATAAATTGGAGTAAGGAATTGCATTCGAGGTGGCTTAAATGGATATTCCTGATGGAGATCAATTTTAATTTTGAATACACCATATTTGTATGGATAATAACGCTGTAAATTAAATATTAAAATAGAAATCTTTAAAAAAGACAAAAACTTACAGGCTTAATTTGAATTGTCCATTTTCGCATATCTTTAGGATCAACAGTAAAATTAGATAGATAAGATGGTGGCTCAGTTTTGAAATGTTCAATTTCACGCATAATTCGTTTTGTTGAAACACTTTTTGATTGATTTGCTGCTTGTGAAGTTGCAGAACTTGTTGAACGAGATGATGATGTTGGAGATTGTGTTGTTGCTGCTGCAGGTGAAGAAGATACAGGTGGTGGTGGTGGTGTTTGAGGTTCAGGCATTGTCGGAATTAGAAGTTCTTTGATTACAGAAGAATAAGTGAACTTGATGGAATGAAATGCAACATGGCAAAAATTGATGACAAAATTAAGATTTGAAAAAAATATGCAAATTTGTAACATTTTTTAGTTTCCATTATTTTGTTACAACTTCCGTGATCATCAAAGGATATCGTATATTGAAAGGCTAATTCTTTTTCCAACGTTTCAATTGTAAAGTTATTGTTACAAATTCTTGAATATTCAACGGTATGTCTTTCAGCAATATCTTTATATTCTCGATGATTTGTTCAAGTTCCTGCAAATAAATTTTCTTATCTTTTATATAACAGAATGAAGAAATCTGTCTCACTCTAAATTTAGAAGGAAAATGGTAAAATGTTTTAGATAATTAAAAAGAAATTAAAATTAGTGTTTCGGCGCCTAACCCCATCAAGCCTATGAAAATAACAATTTGAAACAAGACGTTCACTTGGCATTCCTTTCATTACAATTCTTACACGAAAACAACGCACTATGCACAAATTTGCTTTGCGTCTGAAAGTTAGAAATAAAAAAACTAAAAAAAATGATTCATTTAGAAACTTAAGATTGATTGATTTTTTTCATGTATGACCTTGTATTCAAATATCTTTTTTTTAGTTCGTTTTAATCCAACTTTTGAAAAAAAAGAGCCATCCATATGATTTTCTGTAGTAAAAAACAAAATGTGATTACTGTAATATTTTCTTTATACTTTTTAAAGTTAGTTTATTTCGAATTCCATTGTAAAAATAAAAAAATAATCTTTTCTAAATGCATTAAAATCAAAAAGAGATAGTAAATTTAACAAGTTTGCTATCAAAAGAGAGTAATAGAAAAAATGATTTTTATTTTCTATTTTTACTATCCAATGATAGTAACGTTAATATCAAAGTACAGCAACTGTAAAATTGAAAAAGCAAGAAAATCTGTTACTATCAAGAAAAAAATTTCGATAACAAATAATAAAATTCGAAGCCATCAATATTTGTGAAATGCCATTTTTCTTCTTGTTTATTATGTCTTTCAAAGAACTTTAAAGCTTTTTTTGTGCAAAAATGACTCAAATATGTTTTAAAAATGCTGCAAAGCAAAAAAAGGTGGCTAAGTGTTTTTGAAATTGAGGCTACTTTTTATTTATTATTTATTTTATGAAGCAGATTGTTGATCGCGAAAACACAGTAAATGATTATAATGTTATACAGTAGTTTTAATGACGAAATTTTTAGGGTTTATCCTCACTTGCCCAACTTTTTTCAATGACACAATGCCAACTGTGTGGAAAAATGTTTTTCTATTGATAATTATATGGCTATTAATGATATTAATAATATTAATTTTTGTTTTTCTAAATTAATATTCCACAAGAAACACAAAGATGCGAAAACCAATAAGCATAAAAATCTTAAATTTTTTATGAGTGTAGTTCAGTTAAAAACTCTGACAGAAACTAATAACCAAATCTTTTCTCTGATTTTACTAACACAAAGAAGCAATCACATCCAAAAACTTCAATGAATCATGTTTTGATAAAATTATTAAAAACCTTTTCGAAAAAGCTCTTGAATTATAAGCCATTGGTTTATTCTAAACATTCAAAGCAGAGTTCGCAGCCAACTGACAAAAAGAGACATTCAAACTAACAATAGTCAGATTGAACTGACAAAAATTTTTCCAATTTTTTTATCAATTATTGTTATTTATGGTGTAAAATACAGGGTGTCCCAACGAAATTGCTGGTTTTGTTTTTTGAATAACAATTTTTAAAGTTATTTTTTTGAAAAACTGATTGCACAGTTATGTTCAGAAAATTCTGAGAATTTTTTTGATATAAAAAATTTTTCGATTCGTGATATTCAAATTTTATGGGAAGATAGTAACAAAAAAAATTTATTTCTGTTTGTTTTGGTTACTATCATCGCGTTTATTGGAGCTGCTTTTTGGAAAGCGAGAGTAAAAAATTTAATTTTTTTTGCAATGTTTATGTTACTATCATTCATCAAAAAGCAGCTCCAATGAATCTCAGTGATAGTAATGAAAAACTTTCAAATTTGCAATTTTAATTTTACTCTCATCATTTTTACTGGAGGATATGCAAATTTTCAAATATCGAAAAAATTTTATATCAAAAAAATTCTCATAGGATTCTGAACACAACTGTGCAATCCGTTTTTGAAAAAATTAACTTGAAAAATTGTTATTCAAAAAACAAAACCAGCAATTTCGTTGGGACACCCTGTATACTGTAGAATCATTTTTTTGTATTTAATTTTGGTCGTATTTTTGTTGCTTTGAACAAGTTCTACCAAGCTTTAAAATAATTAATTTAAAATTTGATAAAAATATAAACAAACTTTTGAAAATAATAATTTAAAAGTTTATTGGTATCATTTCCCATTCCGTGACTTTCCATCCAATCCATCACATCTTTGTTACGTTCCCTGAAAATTTGCATATTATTACAGTATGACTGTTAATATTAGCCTAGAAAACCTTTTTGGTTCCGGACGACCTGTATTTGATTCATTTACTTTTAAGTTTTACGTAAATTAAAATTTGCATAATATTAATATGTCTTAATGTAACCCTTACCAACAATGAAGCATATCATCTGAAACTTTATCTCCGCCAAAATGGAAATAATTATCTTTGAATAAATTTAAAGCTTCCTGAAATTCAAATTTATCAACCTTAAATTTTTCGATACATCAATTTTTTACTCCAAGAAATTAGTTAAAAACGCCCAATTTGAATCATTTGTTGGATCAATTATATTACTTAAAAGTGTATTTTGTCCATTTTCGTCATAACAAAGACTAAAAAGACCTTTGATGGCATGCAAAGCACCTTAAAACTATCAATTTTAAGATCTACCGTAATCATGCACAAAATTTACCAGAATGTCCTGGAGTATCAAATTCAGGGATAACTCGAATTCCTCTATTTTTTGCAAATTCAATAATATCTTTTATTTGATCAATTGAATAAACATGTTTTGGGCTGTATGCACCTTTTGCAGACAACTCTGGATATTTTGCAGATGTGTAGGGAAAGGCTTCTGTATCAGTTAAATGCCAATAAAAAACATTCATTTTATTTTGGGCCATCAAATCCTAGAACTAGGTTTAAGTACCGTAAGCTTACAGTAATCAATGTAGGATAAAGATGAAATTTAAAAAACAGCTTACAAGTTGTCGTTTGATGATATTTACTAAGAAATGCCTCGATGAATATAACATTCTTCCACGATGCGGAAATCTTGGAGAACCCGAAACCGTCACAGATTTTAGCCTAAAAACATAATTTGCATAAATAATAGTCCCAAAAGCAAATTTGTGTTATAGTTTTGGATTTTGGATAAAAAATTTGCATAAACCAACCTGCCCTTTTGAATCCTTGTAAATCAAATGACTAAAAGTTTCTAAAGCTCTCAAAGCTCCCCAAACTTGATTTGCAACAATTACGGCAACAGAAGATGTCGCCTGAATGGTATCTAAAAACCCAAATTTGCTGCATTCAAAAATTTGCATAATTGCTTACATGATTCATCCATTTCCAGCTGTGGATAATCATTTGTACATCACTGTTTTACTGTAACCGTAACAGAAACAATTGAATCTGCTCTTAGGGGATAATCAATGAAAGCAGCAGAAAAATGGTATCCAGGAAATGCTAATTTTTTGTAACGTTGAAGAGCTTTATCAATTATTTCACATCCGGGTTTCCAACTATTAAATTGAAAAGTTGAAGGATTAATTGAGAAACTTTGATTGTTTATGTATTTTATGTTGGATGGTAAAGGCCAAGCTCCACCTCTAAAAATTAATGGAACGTTTAATTTAAAAATGGCATTAGTAAATCAATATCGAAATCAATATTTAAATATCTAGAATCTGTTCTCCCCTCTTCTTAATCAAAATTCTTACTGTGTCGATAAACCTGGATCTGGCCGCGGGGTTCACTTCCCAGTCAGAGTTGCCAACATACCGTTGACAGCAAATCTCCGTCAAAATATGTTTCATCGACAACCCCAAAATTTTTATATTTTTGTTTAAATTTTTTAAATTTTAAATGCCGCGGCATGCAGTGTAGGAATATTCTGATCGATGAAATTCAATGATGATTTCTCTTTAGCTATTAATAAAACACAACACTTTTTGTTTTTCAATTTGTTTAATCTAAACTTATGTATCTCATCTATTTATTATAGTTTCCGAGGTATAGCTTTCAGAGTCTGAAATAATGATATATTCTTATCTCTATGTCTTGGTGTTGATTAATTTTTTTACTTATATTGAGTAATTAAATATTTTTATTCTGCTCACTAGATTATTGTGATGAAGAATACAATTTTTCCTTTTTTCGTTTTTTTGTTTTTTTACTCTATCGAATCTACTCATCAAAATGAATCGAGTGGACACAACTTTTTGTTACGCGCGGGTAACAAAAAGTTTGAATTCTAAAAAAATTAACAGAATTATAATTGATTAAAAACAAACTAAAATTATTGTTTACGTTTTTGTTTTTTATTTTTTGGAACGTTCAAGCGATTGCGAAAAAGAATGTGTTCTCGACACGAAAGCTTGTAAAATATACGGTGGTGCTGCTGCAGTGAAGCATTTTTTTGCAAAATCTTTTTCAACTTTTTTCTTTCTTTGTCGCTTCTTTTTGCAACATTTGTTGGTTTTTGACGCTGTTGTTTTTCCTTGTTTACGTATTTATTCTGGCTTACATCCTATTATTTATTAAACTCTGAATATTCATTCAATTTGCTTTCCTTTAAATCCTGATTTTCCTCTTTTAAATTTGTTTTTCTTTTTCCTTGCGAATCGTGAATAATTTTTTGCGTGTATAATTCAGTTAATTAATTAACTAGCAAGTTTCATTTTCAGCATGCTCGCAATGAAAAGCTCTCGTGAATTATGCCTCTTCAAAGGTGAAAAGAATACCAGAAATGGTGTGATCGTTGAATGCCTCTGGAACAAAAATGATAGAAAGGTTCACACAATTGCTGACTTTACAACTCATTCTTGTGTCTACTCTCTTCGAACATGCTTCAAAACCCGCCAAGATCCTGAGACTCGTTCTCAATTTTACAAAGATGAACGTCCATATGAAGTCTTTGAAAATGTTAACTTTGAAGCTGATGCCAATAATCTTGTTACTCAAAAGATTGCTCGTAATCAAAAGAAATGGGAATGCTTTAACATGGGCAATAATGTTTTTGTTGTAAGTTTTAAGTATATATATATTTTTTATGCTTATTATATGTGTCATTTTTAGGTTCGTGATGTTTGCGTTTTTTCACGCAGCAATCCTCGAGAATGCTATAGTGAACTTGCTGGTGGACTTGTTCCCTACAATGAAGATGTCCTTCCCAAAGTTCTCTTGGAAAATGTTACCTTTGATTGCTTTCTTCAATTCAACTTTACTCCAAGTGTTCATCTTGACCTTGAGCATCCAAGAATCTTTCCATTGACATACAAAGTTCATTCTCTTGAACAAGTTAATCCTGAACGTTTTGGTCTTTGCTATAAAGCTGTAAGTTTTTTGATTTTTCTAATAACTTTTTTTAAAAGTTTGATATATTTCAGCCCTGGTTCAAGTTTGCTCAACCTGCATATCAAGTCAATGATCCATTTACGGCCAGTATCAATGCTGAAAGGGAAAATGTTTGTTTTTTCTGTTTTGTTTGCCAATGCTTATCTTTATATATTTTTAGAATCTTCCTGGAATAAAAGCTTTTGCTCTTACTGGCAACATGATTTATGTTCCTGAACGTCCTCGATGGAAAATTTCTTTGGCATTCAATAAGATTAATTCTCTTTTGAAGAATAATGCTGCTGAAATTAAACCTCATATGGCTCTTACAGTTGATGTTCGCTTCAATGATGTCTTGAATAGATATATCGTTTATGATGCAACAATTCGTCGTGGTAATGAACTTCAAGCAACTCTTACTCCGGATTATTTCGTATGTTTTTTCTTCTTTCTTTTGGACTTCTTCTATCTCTGTTATTATTTTAGCATAAAGCTGCTCTTTCGCCACTTGATGATTGTCCTGGTTATTTTACATATCGTGATTATGGTCTCATCTTCGATAAGTATGGTCAGATGGTACAATTTTATAGTGGTAATTCAAATTCAAAAGTTCTTGCTGACTTTGGTTATGTCGATCCAGATGAAAGAGCATACACTGCTCTTGAAGTTCACAGAGTCTATGAAAGTTCAGAAGTTGATTTGAAGCAAAAGGTTGGTTACAGTATTCTTTGTAAAAAAAGGTAATTTGTCAAATTTTTTAGACATATCAAGGAATCTATATTGGCAATAATGAATTTTATTGCCCACTCATCCATTTTTTGATTCTTCGTGCTCCATACGGTGTCGATCATTCTCTTGGTTCTTGGTATGATGTTACCATTGTTGAAGTTGATCAAGATGCTGGAATTGCTGATGTTGAAGCTACCATCATTCCTACATATGATCGTTATCTTTATAAAATGATTGGTGATCAACCTGAAGTGAGTGTTTGCTTTTTCTATCTCTATCATTCACCAAATACATTTTTTAGTTCTTGGTTGATGTTGCTTTGAGAACTGTTGTCAACAATCGTCTCCTTTTCAATGCTCGTCTTGGACCAATTGGTATAACTGAAGGTGAACTCACAAATGCCGACAAAATGAAAGCAATGGCAATCAGATTTCCCTTGCCTAAACAACTTCGTGAAGATCGTCCACAACTTCGTCCAATGGTTACTCGACCATTCAAAACTTTGGATATTGGCAAATCTGTTGGTGGTTATAAGTAAATCTTTTTTCTTTATCAGATATTATCTGTTTCTTTGCTAATGTTCTTTTTTTTGTGTTACTTTTATTCCTATGAATAAATTATTTATTGATTTGATTTTTATCAATGTTTTCATATGACTTGTTGATACTGTAATCGTTTCGGTTGTTAATTTTTTAGTAATTTTCCAATGGTTTATTTTCAATTAAGAGGAACAGTTCTTCGACTTTACATTTTGTTGTACTTTGGCAGTCATCGAAATAATATTTAAGATTTCCATTTTGTGTTACTGTAACACAAAACTGGAAATCTTCTTTTCTTTTTTGAGTATTGGTGTACGTCACATTTGTCGTTTTTTGTTTTTCGGCTGCTTTATCAAATCTAAACTTTGTTTTAAAAATCTGTAAAAACAAACTGCAGCAAAAAGAACAGACATCAATTTGTTTCTTCTGCAATTAAATTCTGCTAGCCGTCATGATTATCTGCTGGAAGCGTTTGGAGCTCCTGCAGCTGGCTCAAAAAGCTTTCACGTGTTAGTAAGAGATTTTACATTATCGTTTGTTCGATTTAGATATGCCTGCCCTTAACTTACACATTTGATGTAAAAAGCATCCATTAAATTATCACGAACTGTTCATCATTTATCTTTCATATTTTTTTGTCAAAAGAAGTATTTTACATAATTTTCCGCAACTTGTTTCAGCGGAACAACCTCTTTTTTATACATAATGGCAGCAGCTGATAACATGATTAAATTACAACAAATTAAATATAATCTGTTCAAAGCTCAGAATCCTGAATCTGGCAAGTTTGATGTTATTTTTGATTTTAATGGAAAGGTATACTTTTTCTTTTTGCGATTACTTTAATTAAATGTGTGTTTTAGTTACTTTATGCTCATAAATGCATGTTGAATTTGGTCTCTGAAACATTTGATTCAATGCTTTCAGAAAGATGGACTTCAACGAATGATTCGGTCAAAATTGAAGATTACAGCTTTGATGAATTTTATCAATTAATAACATTTTTATATTCCGGTGAGTGCCTTCTGACAACTGAACATATTCATTCCCTGGTTGATATCGCTGAATTTTATCAAGTTCAATGCTTCGAAGATTATTGTGATGCTTATGTTTCAAAAATTTATTTAAATGATACTACTTTTTTCTCTGTCTTGAAATTGGCCATGAAATATTCCTTGACTGACCTCAAAGATTCTGTTCGATGTTATGCTGCAAAACAATTTGCAAATATTGCTGTTGCAGATGATTTTTTACAACTGGATATGCTTTGCGTGAAAGAAATTGTTATTGCAAGCAAAGAAAATGCTACACCAGAAGATTTATTTCATGCTGTGGGATTAATTTTTTTTTTTTTTAAATGACAGTTACAAAATATGTGCTTTCAGTTACTGCAACAAATGCCAATGAACAAACATTATCTGGCAAAATTTTAGCTTCTGATAGAATTCTTATTGAAAAAATTGAATCTTTTGGTTTATCAGAAAATGCTCCAAGTTGTTGGTGACTTCCTAAAGCAGAATTTCCATCAAAACCAAGCCCATTAAAAAGGCGAAGCGGCGTAGATTGGTATTTAATTTATTTATCTGGTCATGAAATAGGAATTGCTCGAGAAATTAGAGATTATCATTATTTAATTGCTGAAATGTTCCCTGAAAGTGAAAATGAATTTGTTACTCCAAATTGCAAAATTGAAGTTTCTTTTGATAATTAATTTATTATTGCTTTTGAAAATTATAAATAGCTTTTTTTTGTCAAATTTTTTTAATGTTGTAATTAAAATTACTGTATCATTTCCTTGTGCAAAATAGTTTTAATAATAATTCAAGATTTTTTGGTACATTATTTGCGATGTTTCGTCTTATAAAAAGATTACAACATGATCATGTGAACCTTTTAAGAAATATTTAAATGAGTCATATCTTTTTTCTTCAAAAGCTTTTTTCCTTCCTTTTGTGCATGTCAATTTCAAACGAGACTCATTTTTTACCGATCGTCCCTCAGAATTGGTACGCGTTTGGTCCCTTAAAAAATAACCACTGTCTGCAGACATGTCTGGTCTCCTTTAGAAACAGCAAAAATAGGAATTTTAATGTTTATTTGCGAGCATATTTGCTCTTGGATTTAAATTGAACTTATTTTGAAAATTGTTATTTTTAAAATTTTAATTAATTTTAAAACAATCAACCGTATTACACAAAAGAGAAGCTGTGTAAAGAAAAACATTTTTCCACACAGTTGGCATTGTATCATTGAAAGAAGTTGGGCAAGTGCGAATAAGCCATTTTTAGGTATCTTTCAATTCCCTTTTCGAAATTTGCATATTTTTTGTGCTGGATTCAAATATCTTTTTACAGCAGATTTGCTTTCGATTATGCATGAAAATGTTGAAAACAGAAGATTTGTTTGTGTTTGTTGCAGTTAATATAAACTTTGAAATTGAATGTTTTTAGTTAGATTATTAACTAATGTTGATTTTACATTGTACATATGACACAGGTATTTAGTGTTTCTTGTCTGCATAATGAAGTATCGCATTAATAACTAACAAGGGAACCGTCAGAAGTGATAATTGAGTTTTTAAACGAAATATGTTTTTTGGGATGGTTTTAGATCCGTAATGATCATAAAAAAATATTACGTGCTGGTTTTTAGGTTACGGTACTTTTTTGGCACTTCGAAGTTCTGCAATTTGCTTTACTCCCTTTGGATTCAAAAACGAAAAAAAATTGAAATTTTTTAAATTTCGCAAGTTTTGCTCCAAAATTGTTCCTGAGGGTCGGTAATAAGCGTATACAAAATATTTTTTCGCCGGAAGGCCGATAAATTAATTTTTGAACGCTTCAAAGTTGTTGTACTAATACATGACGCATGCTTAAATTGCTTTAAAAAGTATATTAAAAACGTTTTTAAGCAAAAATATTTTATAGGTATCATTAATATGCTTATAACTAACATTTTCATCCGTTTTTTACATTTTTTAAAAATTTTTATTTTTTTCACTTTTTTGAACACGTGTTTGCTTTGAAGCATTCGATCTAACATTAATTGGTTCAATGAAGTTTTGTACCCTCCTTTGGACAAGAGGGCACAAAACTTCGAATAGCCGAAAAAATACCGTAACCTAATAATCAGCACGTAATATTTTTGTATGATCATTAGGGACCTAAAACCATCCCAAAAAACATATTTCGTTTAAAAACTCAATTATCACTTCTGACGGTTCCCTTGCAAATACTCTTATACGATCTTTATTTTTCATCAGAAATATCATCTGAAGCATTTAGAAACCTTCGACAAAAAATGTCTTTTAATCGACCAATTCCTGTTTTTACACATTTACGACCAAGAACATTTTTGGATTTTGAAAAACAAAAACAATTATGGAAGTATTTACAGCCATGCCAAGGTATATAAAAATAAGGACAAGTATATTTGGTTTTGTTTTTGATGCATTAAATTAGAGTCCAAAAAATGAGTTTATTTTTTTTTACAATCGTAATAAATAAGCACACTTTAAAGAAAGTTTTTTAAGCAAACCGTATTAGAAAAAATAAAGCACGTATTAATTTTTTAAAAACAATTTAAAGAAAAATGTTTTTCCGTTTCATACACGTTTGAAATTGCCGTTTGATAGTAAATAAAATGAAGTGTTGCAAAGTCTTGTGTTCGAATTTGGATACTGTAGAATTCCCGTAGGAAGCATGTGTTCCGAAAATCTAAAAATGTAAAACTACTGAATATTGGTATTAAAATCTAATTTTCAAAATGTCATTAATTGTAATCTGAATCTGTTAACTTTGTATGAAAAACTGCAACGCGTTTTTTAAACATGTTTGTTAAAATACAGTTTCACTGAGAGTGTTGTTGTCAAAGTATAATAACACAAATTTTAAAATTAAATTTTTATGTTTACTCTCCCTTAAAAGTAACGTTACTGCACATTGACAGTAACATAAAAAAAGGATTTTTAATTGTTCGTTTACTCTCACTCGAAAGTAATGACCCAAAAGCTACTGTACAACAAAAATAAATTTGGTTTTTTTCATAAAAATGTGTTTGATTTGAAGCATTCGACCTAACATTAATTGGTTCAATGTCTGTAAGAACAGCACGAGGAATTAATATTGAAGTTTTAGCTTCTCCTCCATCAATAACTAATGAAGCATTTCCACGAAATTTAGCTTCCCAATTCCATTTGTCCGCTATTTTTTTATCCGTTATTTTTTTGTCCTGCCTCTTTAAAAATTATTTTTTTATCCGGTTATTTATTTGACCTTTATTTTTTTGACCGTCCACCCCCAAAACAAAAGAGAGAAATAAAGATGTTGAAAAAATAACTTTTAAAAACGTAATGGTACTTCTGCAGTTTTGCACCCCCTTGCAACTTGCTTCCATGAACGGTAATTTTCCTTGTTGTATTTCTTCAAAGTTTTTTACAAAAAGTAAAACTTTGAAGAAACACAACAACAAAAACCACCGTTCAAGGAAAGAAAAAACATGTCGAAAGAACTCGAGCATTAACATGATTTGCATTGATAAATTTGAATTTACGAGTGAGGGAATGCAAAAAGTACAGTAGTGTAGCACTGATTTGCTGTTTTTATGGTAGTTTTGCATTACTTTTTCATTTCTCGAACAATTCAAAAAACATGCAAATTTGACAAAATCATCAAAAAGGCAAAAATGATGCAAATTTGACAAAATCAAAGAAGGAAGTTGCAAGGGGGTGCAAAACTGCAGAAGTTCATTCAGACATTCTCTGAATCAAAAAAATAGATACAACTGCTACGAAAGAAAAAACATCAAGTGAATCTTATCAAAAAATTTTTTGATCTCGTTTTCAAGTGTGTCATCGTTAGTTAAAAATGAAAATTTATTGTTACCTTTGTTTTCTTTAAATTGTTTTTAAAAAATTAATACGTGCTTTATTTTTTCTAACACGGTTTGCTTAAAAAACTTTTTTTCATTGGGCTTCATATTTTATTGATATTACTGGTTATTGAAATTTTTTCCATGATAGTAACAGATTTTCTTGCTTTTTCAATTTTACAGTTGCTATACTTTGATATTAACGTTACTCTCATTGGATAGTAAAAATAGAAAATAAAAATCATTTTTTCTATTACTCTCCTTTGATAGCAAACTTGTTAAATTTACTATCTCTTTTTGATTTTAATGCATTTAGAAAAGATTATTTTTTTATTTTTACAATGGAATTCGAAATAAACTAACTTTAAAAAGTATAAAGAAAATATTACAGTAATCACATTTTGTTTTTTACTACAGAAAATCATATGGATGGCTCTTTTTTTTCAAGAGTTGGATTAAAACGAACTAAAAAAAAGATATTTGAATACAAGGTCATACATGAAAAAAATCTATCAATCTTAAGTTTCTAAATGAATCATTTTTTTTAGTTTTTTTATTTCTAACTTTCAGACGCAAAGCAAATTTGTGCATAGTGCGTTGTTTTCGTGTAAGAATTGTAATGAAAGGAATGCCAAGTGAACGTCTTGTTTCAAATTGTTATTTTCATAGGCTTGATGGGGTTAGGCGCCGAAACACTAATTTTAATTTCTTTTTAATTATCTAAAACATTTTACCATTTTCCTTCTAAATTTAGAGTGAGACAGATTTCTTCATTCTGTTATATAAAAGATAAGAAAATTTATTTGCAGGAACTTGAACAAATCATCGAGAATATAAAGATATTGCTGAAAGACATACCGTTGAATATTCAAGAATTTGTAACAATAACTTTACAATTGAAACGTTGGAAAAAGAATTAGCCTTTCAATATACGATATCCTTTGATGATCACGGAAGTTGTAACAAAATAATGGAAACTAAAAAATGTTACAAATTTGCATATTTTTTTCAAATCTTAATTTTGTCATCAATTTTTGCCATGTTGCATTTCATTCCATCAAGTTCACTTATTCTTCTGTAATCAAAGAACTTCTAATTCCGACAATGCCTGAACCTCAAACACCACCACCACCTGTATCTTCTTCACCTGCAGCAGCAACAACACAATCTCCAACATCATCATCTCGTTCAACAAGTTCTGCAACTTCACAAGCAGCAAATCAATCAAAAAGTGTTTCAACAAAACGAATTATGCGTGAAATTGAACATTTCAAAACTGAGCCACCATCTTATCTATCTAATTTTACTGTTGATCCTAAAGATATGCGAAAATGGACAATTCAAATTAAGCCTGTAAGTTTTTGTCTTTTTTAAAGATTTCTATTTTAATATTTAATTTACAGCGTTATTATCCATACAAATATGGTGTATTCAAAATTAAAATTGATCTCCATCAGGAATATCCATTCAAGCCACCTCGAATGCAATTCCTTACTCCAATTTATCATCCAAATTTTGATAATCATGGTCATTTCTGTCTTTCAATCCTTCAAATGGATAATTGGAAAGCTGGAACAACTGTTGCAACAGGTTTGTTTTGTTTATTGCTTTTTAATGAAGTATTTTCGATAATGATTACTGTAGCTTGAGTGTTTACTCTAATCTCTGATTTTAGTCATTTAATAATTTTGAATTTATTTTTAGTTTTGGATTCATTATTAAATTTAATTGAAAAGCCAGAAGTTGAAAGATCTCTTCGTGTTGAAATTGGTGATCAATATTGCTATCAAAGAAGTGCCTTTTTGAAAACTGCTGCAATGAAAGCAAAGAAAGATGGGGCTGCTAAATAAAGTATCTTTCATTTATTTTCAATTATCTCTGAAGAATTTTATACATTTGTAATAAAGTTTATTTTCTCATTCCTGTTTTGGCTACTGTATTTTACCACATCAAATCCATCATTTGCTGACATATTTACCGTAATTTACGATATTCACTTCAAAAAATGATATTAATAGTCAAGAGCTATCACGATAATATGCTTTTGTTTTGTCTAAATAATGATTTTATAGTTACTATGCTTTGATAGTAATGTTACTTTCCTATGATAGTAAAAATAAAAATAAAAAACAATTTGTTTTGTTACTTTACTTTGATAGTAACGTTACTCTCATTGGATAGTAAAAATAGAAAATAAAAATCATTTTTTCTGTTACTCTCCTTTGATAGCAAACATGTTAAATTTACTATCTCTTTTTGCTTTCATGGCATCATTGCATTTGGAGAAGAATATTTTTTTCGTTATTTGTTGAGAAAGCTCTTTGATTTAGTAAAGCGTTTTTTTTACTTTAACAAATTATAATTAAGAATGCCCTAGGGATCTTTAGAAGTCATAAGTTTTTTATTTTTTTAACAATGTTATTGGATAAATAAAAAATCTTATGTTTTGTTTGATTATAAGTTTTCTATAGCCTTTTCATGAAAGTCTGTAAAAAGCACCGAATTCCAAATATTCAAAATCATTAAGAGTTTTTTCGTTTCTGTTTAAGGTAAAAAGTAAACAGAAAAAAATTTTAATGATAAGCCAATTTTTTTATCATTTTGCTTTAAAAAACGGGGAAGGAAGCAACCGGAAACCCTGGTTGTTTTTTTTTCCTCTTCTATTTTAAGCTTCTTTTCTTTTTGTTATCTTGTACAACTATTAACATTCGATCATGTGTAAAACTTCAGAGGAATACGGTGTTAATCCAAAAAACATTTTTGACATGAATTTTCAGTTTTAGTTTTAATTTAACACCTTTTTGATTTTTAGGATAGATGAAAATTTAAATATCATCAACATGATTCTCATAGTGTTACTACTTTTATCAGTACTTTGGATGTTTTACAATTGCAACATGTTATTGGAAAAGAAGAGCTCTGCTTCAGAAATCATAAGGTTGTGAATGGGTTTTGAATATAAATAAGCTTCAGGTCTAATACCTTTGTCATTATTGGAGAACATGCATGAGTTTAAACGTCATCCACTAGGTTACAAAATTTTTGCTTTCTGGGAGCAGAAATATGATCCAGTTTTTACGTATTGGCAAGGAGAACAACCAATTATTGCTTTCACTGCTTATTGCTTGATCATTGAAACTTTTGTTAAAAATGGTGATGCTACAAGTAACAGACATGGAAGTTATTTGCATAATTATTCTCGACTGTTACGTAGACATGGCAATGGGCCGACTTTTTAGAAGACCGGCTTTTACGAGGTTAGTATCGCAATTATTACGCCTAATAAATTATATATTTCGGCAGTTCTTTTATGCAGAGAAAAAAAACTTTAAAGCATATAATTATGAAAATTTAAAGGACTTAGATCTCGTGGATTCTTTACACATGATAATAGTGATAGTGGGAAAGAACACAAAAAATATGTAATACAAAATATTTGAAACTTTCAGCACTGTAACGTTTCTTCCGGGAAGAATATCGCTGCTTTAATATGATTATGTCGGCACCACTAAGGTGACTAAGATTCAGATATCTTTATATCTCACGCAAAATGCTTCACGACATCAGATTTACTCTGGTTTTACTCGACTATCATTTCTTTCTTTCTTATCCCTCTTGCATGAGCTTTCAGACTTTATTCTTTCGCGAAAAAATTTTTGATAAACTAAGATTATTCTTAGGGGTTCCAGCCCGGATAGCCATTTATCCCGTTATATCAATCGTATTATTTAATGAAAAACTTTTTACGCTGCCTCATATATTTATGCTTGTAAGATTTCTATCAAATGACAAGAACAACAATAAACTAGAACATTTTAAATTGGAAACCACAAAGTTTTTCTATCCTTCATTTTTTAGAAACTACAGAATATTATTTGCATTAGATACCATAGCTATCTTTTTACGTGCTTTGAAGTATTTTTTATTTATGCAACAAATTTTGTACTCAAGGCCGTAGAGAGGGGGGCATTTGGGCACGCCCCCCCCCCCCCCGAAACGGGCGAAAATCCATTGATATTTTGCTGCCGTGTTAGGGCGGCAAAAGAACAAAGGCGTGCCCCCCCTGAAATGAAAATGCCCGCCCCGAAATTTTTCTCTCTCTACGGCCTTGATTGCACTAGTGTGCTTTTCATAAATTTATTTCACACAATAGAGTCAATCTGTTCTTCAACTATAAAAATTCATTAAAAGTTTTATTTAAAAATATGAAAAAGAAAATACGAAGCAAACATACAAGCATTTACTATTATTTAACAAATTGAAAATAATTCATTTTGGAATGTGATAATGCTTTTTTCGAAGTGCAGCTAAGCGAATTCTTTCTCTTTCTAATTCAGCTTCCAATTCCAAGGTTCGAACTTGTGATTCCATTTCTAATTTCTTTGCTTCATGAAGAGATAAATTGGTGAAATCAAGGGCTATAAATTTATATACACTTATTTTAAAGATAATTTTTTTTAAAAATGCTGATACCTGTATCAGCAAGATCAAGTTGTCCAGATTTAACTGTTGCCACAACAGTTGCAGTACATTTATTGACAGTTTTTGAAGCCGTACCCAATTCACCCATTTTCTTTGAATCCCGATCTGCCTTGACTCGAGAAGAAACATAAAGTTGTGCAACAGAAGCAGCAACCTCTTGAGCGGCAATAATTAAATTTTCAAATTTGCCATTATTTGTGACAACTCCATCAGCACATTGTCTATAAAATATTAATATTATGTGTATTATATTATTAAATGTAGTAATATTTATCAAATCTTACACGAGATAAGTTGCAGCACCTCCAACAGCTTTTGCAGCAGAGAGAAGGCCTTCCGTCCATTGATGATTTCGTTTATAGAATTCTCGGGGGGAAGCAGTTCCACGGCCTTGCTGAACGATCTCTTCTTGAACATCTCGGGATCGAGCAACCAAGATCCGAATGGCACTAATCAAATCATTACATGAATCAAGAATTTTATCATTAACTTCCATCCGAAGACCGGTTGCATTTTCACGAGATTTCTTTTGTAATGCTTCAATCATTTGTACGGCATCAAAGATAGCCTTATTAACTCGATCCATTTCACTTTCAAGTTCTGCTCCAACTTGTTCGGCATCAATGTCACCGGAGAGGGTTGGCAACTTTTGAATGGTATCTGAAAGGCCTTGCAGCTTTTGATGAACTTCTGGAAGGGAGGTTGAAACAGCTCTTTGAAATTTATGTGATTGCAAATCTTTCATCAGGGTTACGGTAGCTTGAAGAAGTTGTTTACAGACTTCATGGACGCCATCATACTTTTCAATTGATGCTGTATATGCTGCTGCCGCGGCATTCACAACTGTATTTGCAATTCGATGCCCAAAAAGTGGTAAATTTTCGCATAATTCATTGCTGACCTTTTCATCCTTGATAATTGGGGTTAATTTATTCAATAATTCAATATCAGCAATTAATGCATTTGCAATCAAATCTGTAAGTAATTTAAAAATATTAATTTTGATTACTGTATTTTTAGCTTTTTTTAACTTACGTGCGGGATATGCTATTGAAGTTGCATTGTGCAAATCATCTCCAGCTTCTTCAAGCAATTTTAATAATGATGTGCAAATCGCTGCAAATAAATTTAGTGTTGAATTTTTTGCGTCAATGTTGAACTTTGATAAAGCTGTTTCTGCATATTTTAGCTTTTGTTTTAAGTTTTGAACTTCCATATTTGCAATCATTAATTGGGCATTATTTTCTTTTGTTGCACTTTTAATTGACGTTTCTTCAGAAACTTTGCCTCGTCGTTCTGCTTCCATCAATTGTTGATTTAATTTTCCAATGTCATCTTCATACCGTTGTCCACGTTCTTCAAATGATTTTGTTCTTTTTGTAAGTTCGGAATGAAGACTTTGTAGACTACTTTCATAATCACCAATCCGAGATTTAACTTCTTGAATTATTTTATCTTGTTGTTGTCGTAACATAACATTATCTCGTTGAAGTTGTTCGATTTGAGAATCTCTAAAATAATTTTAACTAGAACTTTACAAGTGCAAAACTCCAACACAAAGTTTTATCCCAGTTTGGTTTCCGGAGGGGTGTTGTTCTTATCAAAAAAGTATAAAATTTTGCATGTAGCAGCTCAAGATCAAAAATTTTTTTATTCTTGAACTCCCGCAAAAAAAAATTGATTGAAAAATTAATCTGGGTTTAACTCAATTGAATGACGTACTTTGTATTATTCGCTTGAGTTTGAGGAGGTTGGACAGAAGAAGTCGCATTTCCAAAATTAAGATCAACAATTGTGTCTTCATTTAACGTTGATTGAGTCATATCATTCTCTTCAGCTTGTGGCTTTTCTTTTGCTTGTGGAGCTTGATAAGTATCCATACAATGTGCATTCAGAAAATCTGGAGGACTATCTGGTAATGAGGGTACAGAAATTTGGGCAGTAATAAAATTGGTGCCTTTAGCATCCCAATAAGCATTCTTTAATACACGGAAAATTGTATAAAATCTGGTACGATGTCCTTCTAATACATCTGGAGAAAGATGAGAATGCAAATTAAAAAGTAAATGACATGTAATATCATAAAGTTTTGTTGTATCAAGAATAATTTGTACGGTAGGACCATATACACATTGACCAGGAGGAGTAAAGCTGCTTAAATGTAATACAGTCATAATTCCACCAATTTTGCTTTGAACTTCCAACAATGTTTCCAATTGATCCAAGAGATCAACACCAAGTTCATATGCTTTATTTACATTTTGGGAAGATACGCCAATGTTAGTTGAAGGTAATTCAAAATTTCCAGCAAATTTTTCATACTGTAAAAAATTTTCGCGTGAACAAGCTAATTAAGATATTATAATTTTTGGACTTAAGGTTTTTAAAAAAGAAAACCGCAACACTGACCAGCCATATACCATACGGTAGCCGTTTTTTGCTGTTAAACGTGAAAACTTACTTTGTTATGGAATTCTAAACGTTTAACCAAAGCACTGCAATAACTAAAATTAGAACCACCATAACCAGATGTACGTAAATGCTGCCAAAAATTTCCAAGTTGCACCAAGCGATTCTTAAATTTGTATGAATCAGATGTAACATTTCGATGTCCATCCCGAATAAGTTTATGAAGTAAATGACAAAATTTCCATGTTACTATTGGATGCTTCTCTAATGCTGTATTTGATACTGTATTCCAGAATACTTGTGCAGATCTTTCTTTATGCGTTCCAACAATTAATACACGGGCATGCTTTTGCTTTAATGGAGCATCTTGATCATTCAAAATTTTTTGCATTGCTGCCGCCTAAATTTGCTATTAAATTTTAAAATAAAAATGGAATAATAACAAACTTGAGTTTTAAGGAACGTATCACGATCAGAGGAATTTATATCATTCCGAGAACCAAAGAATTTTGTTAAACCTATAAAATAATTATCAAGGAAAAAATCTGTTTTGTCTCTAATAGAAAATTATTTTTTAAATTTAAGATTATTGCTTGAATGATATATTTTTACATACCTCTTCCACTTGATCTTGAAAATGTTGATTCATTGGCATCGCTTCTGCTGGATGAACTTAAATTGCATGAACTACCAAATAATTGCTGGGATGCTCTAAACTGCATAACTTCTGGTTTGGTAGCCTTCTCATTTTGTTGCCGAGGAAATTCGAACAAATTCTGCAAAATTACATTTTGTTTTTTGCTTAGAAATAGATCTTTTTCCAACCTGAATTCTTGATTGCTCAAAGCTTTGTTTTGTGCCCTTCCAAGTTTTGCAAAAATTTTTCTACAAGAATTTGTTTGAAAAATCGAAAAAAACAAAGTGTACCTGTTTTGGAAGTTTTTGAGATTCATCAGTTTCATTGCAAGAATCATCAGAAGAAACATCAATGGCATTTTCATAAGCTGCAATATGAAGTGAGAGGGTGCTGCTTTTGCTGCTGGAATTTGTGCCATTCCAATCATTCTTCCACCTCTTTGGAGATTCTTCGTCTTCTGATTTGATGAGATTCAACGGAGATGAATGAAATGAATTTTTAAATGGATTGAATAACGAAAGTTTGGCATTTTTTGAATGGGAATTTTCATTTTGAAAGTTATCTGTTTTTGAAAATAAAGCTGCAGTACCGAAAATACCGAAAGATAATTGTAAATTTCTGTCTGGATGTTTTTTAACTTTAAACATTGCTTATTTCCTTTTATAGCCAAACACAAAAGTTGCCAAATGCTTTTGAGAGAACAAATATCTATAAGCAAATGACGCCTACTGTGTTAACAAACCTTAGAAAATAATTTTGGTACAATTTGTGCATTTGCAATGTGTTTACTGAACACATACAGGGTGTAATTTATGACAGACGATAGAATCAAATTTTTAATTTATTTTTTTATTGTTGCTCTCACCTTGATATTAGTAAAAGTAACCAAAACATTTTGTTTCTGTTTTTTACTCTCGTCGCTGAGAATGCCATTAAATTTATGTCAAAATCCGTTTTAAATGATTTTGTACACAACTGTTCGTGCTCTCGGTTTTTAACTATAACAACGTTTTTTAAATTGGTTATCAAAAATAAAACCAAAAGTTGCATTTGGATAAAAGGTCATTCTTGTTGTGGAAAACCCGAAAAACTTCTGTTGCTTATCATCTTTCTCGTAAAAACTTTTAAAAATTAGAGTTTCATGAATTGCAGCTTTTTATTAGTTACCATAATCTTTTCTTCCATCACGTTTTGTAATGCTCTTTGAAGATACCAAACTAGACTGTAATGAACGTTCACAATTTCTTCCCAAATTTAGGTTACTGTATTTGCCATTTTTACCAAAATTCAAATTTTTACCAGTTGTTTCTTTATACAAATTTGACAAATGATAATCTTTTGTTGTCATCTGAAGAAACAAAGTTGATATAATTTCTCAACGTATTTTATTAAGGAGAGAACAAGGAATGCTTTCCAAAAAAATATGTCAACATCCGGCAAGAAGTAAGTGGAACGCTATTAGGTTGTGGAAGACCCAAAAAACCTATGTCGCTTATCAACTTCCTCCTTATTAAAATTAAATAAAAAATAAATTATTAAATGAAAACAAAATGAATGGAAGTGATTTGGTTAACGAGGTGTCGGCCCAATGTTTTCAAAAAGGTCGAGATCAAAGGAAATAGCCTTATTTTGCCGCAAAGGCCAATGTTTTTCGAAAACCGGTGACATTGGAAGTAATAAATTAAATAAATTTAAAACACGTAAAATGAAACAAAAAGTTTAAAACAAAAACTAAAGTTAGCATATCAATGGGAAAAAACGAAACAAAATAATTTGCAGATCACGGTTTTAAATTCTTTGAAAAACCTCCATACGTTATTTTCTAAAACAATCACGTCTAAGTTCGCGTCTTGTGGCCTAAATAAAGAATTAATGAAAAAAAGTTTTTAAGCAAAATATTCAGTCGTAAGATTTATGTTTTTCTGTTCTGCCGATTTTCTCAAAAACGCTAATGTCTGTTGATGTCAGTGCTTATCATTAAGATCTAGAAAAAAAAGTAAAACATTCAACAAGAAAAATCCGCAAAAAGGCGTTGAAAGAAATGTTAGCAGTGATGAAATATATTTAGTAAGCATACTGAAATGCCAACACCGTCCTTCTTATGAAAAGAAGAAACAAATTGAAAGAAAAAAGACATTTATGAATCTTCTTTTTCGAAGATTTCAAGATAATTCAATGTTCAATGATCAATTAAATTTTTGACGAAATAAACAGTAAGAAAGAAAAGGATGCAGCATGTTAAAAAAAGCACAATATCAAAGTTCGACAACAAAAATGTAATTAAAACAGAAATTACTGTGAGCACATTTAAATATGTTTTCTTTAAATATTGCAATATCAAAGAAGTTGATAAAGATGTTTAACAAAAATATCTCTAGTATAAAATAGAGATATCCAAAGTAAAATATAGCATTTAGATTGTCACGGTTTATAAATTTAACAACATTTTTGACAATTGAGAACCAATCGAAGGATGGACACGGGCCCATTTTTTCAAAGCCCGGCCCGGGCCCAAATTTTCGCCGCGGGCTGGGCCCAGCCCGGCCCGTTTACTTTTTTTGTAAATTTTCATGTGGTCCCACCTTTGGAAATTTTCAAAAAGCCCGGCCCGCGGCCATCTTTAAACCAATCACAGAAAAATTATTTTCAAACGTGCAACCGATGCTGATTTTAAAATTTAAAAAGCTGAAGATTTGATTGGCACTCACCGGCCCATAAACTGTTGACATCAGTTTAGGATAATTCTCTCTGCACTGGGGTTTTTGTATTAGTCATGACGGCAGCTCTAAATGATCTATGAAAAAAAAATTTCTATTCGGTTTTGCAAAGATTACTGTTAATTTGAAACTATTCTTTCTTTAATTTGGTTACGTCCTCATTTCAAAATCTCATACATACTTTAAGCGAGTCGGTGATCCGAAACTTTTTCGTTGTTGAATGTGCGTCCTTGAATGAATTTTTTCGACTTACAAAAAAACATGCAGCTTGAACGTTCGCCCTTAAGCATTGAAGTGTGAACGCAGTTCTCATTATTCTCTCTCTTTTTTTAAAAAACTCAAAGATTTAATTTCTTTTATATTTTTTTAGTCATCACAAATTCTTCAATTGTATTATGAATGTTATTCAATTTAGTCTTCCTCCTCAACTTCAACGTAATAAAATTGTTGGATTTCATGATTACACCTTGTTTATATCTCCAAATAATGTAAATGGAATTGAAATATGGAGTGTTCATTCGTTAGTTCCAAAATCATTTAAAAAGATAATGACTCTCGATGTACAAGAAGTTGAAATTAAAGAATTTGCTTTAACACCTGATGGAGACGGAATTTACTGTTTATTTATTGCCATGTTTCCTGGAAGTGAAATTCACAAAATTTGTGTAATGAAAATTCAAACTGAAACAACAGAAAACAAAATTTATGAATTGGATTTTGATAGTGGTGATGCTTTTGAACAAGTTTATATAAATAATGTTGGCTTGATTTGTGGAGAAGAAAATCTGTATATGTTTGATCGGACACTTGTAATGGGTGAAATTCCATTTTGGGAATTCAATTTCAGAGATGATAGGGTTTGCAATTTTCTTTTTTTATTAATTTTATTCGAAAATTTATAGGAGACATTTAACATAATCGCAAAACATATTCCACAACATGATCCGTCTTATCAATGTATTCGATTTCCAATTATGCATAATCCTGATACTCGTGAAGTAATTAAAATGGATGGAGGAAACAATATCCTCATTTTTGATCAATCAAATAATGAATGGACGCAATATATCCCTGATGAAGATAATCAACTTAGAGTAAGTTTTGCCAAACATAATGTTTATTAATTTAATTCTTTTACAGCTTATATGTTTTCCAACTCGTGGAATTAGTGAAACTCGGGTTCGTCGTGGACAAAGATTTGAAGCAATTGAAACAGAGCTTTCGGTATTTGGACAAACAAATAAATGTATCTTCAAAATTAGTAGTCATGGAAGACATACATTCTACAGATTCTCTTTAGATAGAGAAAATAGAACTTACAAGTAAGGTCTAAAGTTATTAAAAAATTTATGAGATGTAACCATATTATTATAGGCTTGAACAGAGACAGCAAATTCATTTTAAAAGTAATGAATTATCATATCGTATTGCAAGTACTGATAAGAGAATTGCATTTGTTGGTCAACAAAGTATTGCATTTATCATGATTGAACCACCATCATTAAAAGAAATTGGATTTTGGAGTGCCCAAAGAATGTTTGCTGAAAAATTAGAAAATGGTTCTTGGATTGGAGGAAAAACTGAGAAAGAAGTTCGAGATCAATTTCAAATCAAACTACAAAATTCTTTAATTTAACCAAACTGTGTTATGTGTTTTTGGAATGAGATAAATATAAGCGTAATATTTGTAATAATAAGTTTTTTATTGATATGCTTCTTGTTTTTCTTTGAAGTATGCAAACATAAAATTTCAATGAATGTACATTTTATGGAACAAAAGACATAGGTTGCTATGCATGCATATTGCAATATCGCTTTCCACGTTGACAGCCGTGGTTAAAAAAAGTGTATATTCATATATGAATTCTTTTAGTTAGCAAAAATGAAAAATTTTTTGTTTTTTCTTTTCAATTATTCAAACATTGATAGATTAAAAGCTATTCTTATTCGGGATATTTTCAAGTTTACGAGAACGTGTTTAAAATTTGTAGATTAAAGATAAATTCTTTTCTTTGGTTTTATCTTTTAAAATAATCTAATGACATCTTGTTTAACATGAAATTTTAAAGAATTAATTTAAATGTCTAATGAAAAAATTGAAATTTCAGGGTCTATGCTTCCCACGAAACGGCAAGATGTATTGCCGCAAAGGGTATATCTTCTTAACTTTGATATCACAAATTGGTAAGTCATTTTTGTTTTTAAATAGTTATTATTACACTACTCATTTGCTTTAGGCCAAGTACTTTACAATTCATAGCTTTATGTGGTGCCGTATTTTTCTTTTACGTCGGATATGGATATTTTCAAGAACTTATATTTCAACTTGATGGAATGAAGCCATTTGGATGGTACTTAACTTTTATTCAATTTGGATTTTACAGTATCTTTTCATTTGGTGAAATGAAATGTTCTGGAGGTATTGTTCGCAGGTTCGTAAATGCCTTTTTTCAGTTGTTTTTTACCTATTTTTATATTTCAGAATACCTTTATCCATTTATGCACAATTAGCATTTTATACGGTAGCAACAATGGGCCTTTCAAATGCTTCTGTGGGATATCTCAATTATCCAACGCAAGTTATCTTCAAATGTTGTAAGCTTATTCCTGTTTTAATTGGAGGAATCATAATTCAAGGAAAACGATATGGATGTTGGGATTTATTGGCAGCTTCATTAATGAGTTTTGGATTAATACTCTTTTCATTGGCAGATAGTCAAGTTTCACCAAATTTTGATCCCCGAGGATATATTATGATTTCTTTTGCACTTGTTGCAGATGCAATTATTGGAAATGTTCAAGAAAAATCAATGAAAAACTATAATGCGCAAAATAAAGAAGTTGTAAGTTAAAAATTTTCTTTCTTGAAAGATACCTTTAGATTACTGTATTATTTATTTTAGGTTCTTTTTTCATATTCTATCGGATGCGTGTATATTTTTATTCTTCTTTTAATTACTGGTGAATTGTTTGATGGATTTGTATTTTTTTGGAATAATCCATGGAAAACTTATGGTTATTCAGTGATATTTTCAATATTAGGATTTGCTGGCGTAAATGTTGTATTAACACTTGTTCGAACAACTGGTGCTTTAATGGCTGTTACGGTACCTTTTTTTATTGATATGAATTTAATTTATATTTATCTTATTATAGGTTACGACAATGAGAAAAGCTGTTACAATTATTGTTTCATTTATACTATTTTCAAAACCTTTCACAATGACATATGTATGGGCAGGATTGATCGTACTCTCAGCAATATATGTCAATCTCTACAGTAAAAACAAATCGAAATGGGATGAGTATATTTCCTCGCATTTCCGAAAACGTAAAATTGATCATCAATTGTTAACGCTAAGAGTATAGTTCAAAATCTATTATTGTTCAACGCGAATATTTGATTTTGTCAGAAGTCAATAATGTAAATAGCCTATAATGGATTTGTTTTTTCAAAGATAAATTATTATTTTACAGCATCAGTGATTGCACTATCAAAATTTTCTTCGGGTCAAATAAAGCATTATTACTTTTTTTTCTTAATAATTTTAAACAATGTAAAATTTATAAAATTTTAATCATCTCTTACAAAAAATATTTATAATTATAATTATTATTCAGCAGTTCCAATTTCACGTTTTGGAGGTCGAGGTGTATGAGGGATGCCACCTTTGGTTGGGGAAAGTAGACCAGATAAAACCGCCTCCGGTTCACCACTTTTTGCAGGGGTTACAACAATTTTGGGTTGATTTGGATCACCTCCATGTACTTCATATTTATCTTCAACGCTATGAGCAGCTAATCGGGACATTAAATCAAAGCTGCACACAACTGGTGCCATTTCAATTGATTGCTCCCATCCAATTGGTGGAGAAGATGGAGGGGAAATAAGAAACTGCTTCTCCAATGGGGGTAATTTTAAGTGACCGTCTTCATCTTGATAAGCACGTCGAGTAAGCTTAATGTTCTATAAAGGAAAAACAAAGTCAATGAAATGTGGCAAAGAAAAAGGAAAATGAATTACTTGAGCAAAAAATACTTGAAGTTGTATTCCATTAAATTTATGATGTTCAAGGATAAGCTTTGCTGCAGTTGCATGCTCCGGCTCAGTAAAAACAACCCGCACTCGATGAAAACCTTTTAAATAATCAATTCGACAATTTTCTGATATTTGCGTAAACATTGACGAAAAATTCTCTTTTAATTCAGCATCATCAAATAATTCCTTTGGTACATCCCGAATAATAATAGATGTTGGAAGATCATCTTTATCATTAATTTTACAAGCTTTTTCTTGTTCGTCTTCCATTTTTAACAATTATTTATATATTTATTAAAGATAAATAATAATAATAAATATTATTATAAAATTTAAATAAAGAATAAAGCATATAAATCTGAAACAAGAGCTTGCTTAAAGTCACATTCTTTTTTTTAACTTTAGAAATAAAAAAAGCAATAATAGAAATGCACTGTCTTAGCACGAAGCTTGGCTATTTTAAAATGAAAACCAACTGACGTTAAAAAAGTAACTATGAAAAATGGTTTTATTTTATTTTTTTTGCCTTTCCAAAAAAATAAAGGGTTTATGCAAAGTGAAAAGAAAAATACATATTAGCCTGTCGAGAAGAAAAAAAAGAAAAAACTGCAGCTTATCTTTTTTTTTGTTAAATATAACACAGTCAATGAATCCTTTTTTACATGAAAAAGAAAGCGAAGTCTGACCATCAGAAGAGTTGAAGCAGTAATAGACTTCTCTTTTCTCTCCTCCATGGAGAATTGGAAGGAGGAAAAAAACGTTCAAAAAGAGTTTAATTGAACACAAATAAACGTTATTTCTTTCTTTCTTCTTCTTCTTCATCTCTCTTCCACACTTCTCTTTCTATCTATTTTTCATTTGCTTTTTTGAAATTGAGATTCCTTTTTTTTTAAATTCAATTGTTTACTTGCACACTTTTTTAGCTCCCCTTTTTTTCTGCAAAGTTCTTATTTTAACTTTTCATTTTGGAATTGAAAATTACCGTGTTATTTTCATTGGTTTTAACGAAAGAAATATCAGACGTCAGCAAAGTGAATGAAGAAAAGAAAAAGCATAAAACAGTAACAAAAATATAATTAAATATCTTCTGTTAAACTACAATATTCTTCCCTTTTTTGACGGCGACGACGAAAGTATTACTGGCATAGCAATTTAAAAAAATTGTATTTTAAATATACCACAAAAAAGACATTTTTGAAATTAGTTTGATTTTCAATTCATCCATGAAAAAAAACAGAGTCTATAAGCCTAAAAAAAGACGTATTTTTGCGTCAGTCTTTTTTTGTGTGTTGTTTAAAAAAATGCTTGAATATGAAATCTTAACTTAACAAAAGGTTTTAGGAAAAAACTGGGCGTGTGAAATCTATTATTATTATTTCCATTCTTCCCTCTCTATTTTACAGGTGTTTAAAATGTTATTGAATCGTCTGTCGCAGAGTAGAAAAAACATTCTTCCTTTATATGTTTTTTAATTCCCAGTTTGGTATCAATGTTTTATTAAAGCAAAAAAATATTAACAGATTAAACAATAGAAAAATTTAAAAGTTCATCTTTTTTTATAAATTTTTTTGATAAATGTAAGTTTTCTTCTGAGATAGCACCTTTTTTGAATAGAAAAAAGATGACGCTCTGGACAGCTGGCTTGTTTGGCAAGAGGCACTTTCTCGTACCAAGGGTTGTTATAGCGACAGAAAATGGCTAGCTCGGGGTGGCCATAAGCATCAAAGGTACGCTCCATTTTTTCCTCCCTTTTCTTTTTTTTACCGCGAACACAATCATCAGAAACTATGGCTTCGGGACAGCCCCTTGTTTATTTGTAAGAAGAAGGTAGAATTCAGATGTGAAAAATGTCCCTTAAAGCAACCAACCGCAGTCATCGGCACGACTTGTTCGGCAATTATGCGCATACTCTTTCCTCGTTTTTTTCTTTCTCTCTCTCTCTTCTCCCCCATTTTTTTAAACAAATGCTGGTTTTTCCCTTCACCGGTGAATGTACCTTTTAAGGTTTGCTTTTCTGCCTTCTAACCAAAAAATGCAATAACCAACCAAAGGCACCGCATGCGCTTTTTTAGCTCAATAGACAAAAAAGTGTGCCAACAATGTGGAGCATAAAATTTATTACCGCTTTTTTTCGTCTTCTTCCTCCAGTTGTCTTTGGAAATTGACTAGTTTTTTGACTTCGAGACAGCCGGGTTTTTCCAGAAGCTCAAAAGGTTTTAAATTTTTCGAAAAAACTGAGGTAGTTAAAAAAAGGAAGTCTGAATGGAAAAAAACGAAAAGAACAGTCTTTCGTCATTAGTATTTAGTTACCTGCTTCTGTTGCAAATTAGAAAAAAAGCTAATTTAGAATAATTAAAACGGTTTTTTGCATTTTATTTATTTGTTGTATTTTTTTTTGATTTTTTTTATTAATGGATATCAACTTTTTTAAGTGCTGTAAAAAGGTCATAATAAATTTTAGGCGTTGGCGTGTCTGAAATTGTTAATGTCTCATACTTGGTTTTTTATAAATATTTTTTTTTAATTCATCGAAAAATTATTTTATAGTTTTTCAATATGTCGGATGATGTTGAAGGGCACATACGGGAAAGATATGAAGTCCATAAAAGGCTTGGAAAAGGTGCATACGGTATTGTCTTAAAAGCAACCGATCGAAGAACAAAAGAAACTGTCGCATTAAAAAAGATATTTGATGCATTCCGTAATCAAACTGATGCGCAACGAACATTTCGTGAAATAATGTTTTTGCAAGAATTTGGTCGACATCCAAATATTGTTAAATTATTAAATATTATAAGAGCTGACAATGATAAGTATGTTTTGGTTTTCTTCATTTTACTTTGCTCCTTTTCTTATTTATTTTTTGCTTCCGTGTTGGACTTAATATTTTATTCATTTGATTTTTTCCTTTAAATTTTTTAGAGACATTTATCTTGTTTTTGAATTTATGGAAGCCGATTTACACAATGTTATTAAAAAGATGACAATTTTAAAAGACGTGCATAAACAGTACATTATGTGTCAACTATTTCGAGCTGTACGATTTTTACATAGTGGAAATGTACTTCATCGAGATTTAAAGCCTTCAAATGTATTACTTGATGCTGACTGTCGTGTTAAGCTTGCAGATTTTGGGCTTGCTCGCTCATTATCCCAGGTATTACCTTTGAATTTAAATACCTGTTTGTATTACTTTTTTTTGAAATAGCTTTCTCCATTTGACTTTGAAAATTTGTTTTTTTAAAAGCGGTGTTTAATTTTTTATCCCTTTTAAGCTCGAAGATTATCCTGAAGGTCAAAATATGCCAGAATTAACAGTAAGTTAATTTTTTTTTCAAAAAAATAAGAGCAAATTTAATTATTCATGTGTTCATTTTTGTATAGGAGTATGTTGCAACACGATGGTATCGTTCACCAGAAATTTTATTAGCTGCTCGGCGCTATACAAAAGGTGTTGATATGTGGAGTCTTGGTTGTATTCTTGGGGAAATGTTATTAGGGCGAGCATTATTTCCTGGAAGTTCGACAATTAATCAAATTGAAAGAATTATGAATACAATTGTTCGACCATCAAAGGTACTACAAAAGAATTATACAATTTGTATTTTAAATCAAAGTAATAATTTAATTTAGCAAGATATTGAAGTTATTGGATCACATTACGCTGAATCAGTACTTGAAAAAATGCCACAACGTCCTAAAAAGCCATTAGATAATGTATTAATGAATTCAAGTCCACATGCATTAGATCTTGTGAACAGGTATGTCGTCTTTGCTTTATTCTGTCTTTCTTTTTTTCTTGTGTTATTTCGTTTTTCTTTCTTTTCAAATGTGTAACCTTTTTTTGTATGCTTGAATAATTTGAATTTGAATACAAATTTTAAAGGAAGTCCAGTTTCACAATTTGAAAAAAGAAAATGAAATAAAGCAAGCGAAAATGCGTGCAAAGTTCATTTTAAAGGGTTAAAAACTAAAAGTTCTTTTAATTTATTTCTTTTTATTGTGTTTATTCTTTCTTTTTATAGATTGTTAATATTTGCTCCGCATAAACGATTAAATGTTGAGCAATGCTTAATACATCCATACGTGTATCAATTTCATAATCCAAATGACGAGCCAGCCTTAAATTATGACGTAACACTTCCCTTACCGGGTAAAAAAATAAGCTTCATTACACTTCAATGCAAATTTCAATTTTATTTTATTTAATATTTATTTTAGATCATATTCAACTTACCGTTGATGATTATCGAAATAAACTATATGAATTAATTACATCAAAGAAAACAAATATTAGAAGAATACAACATGAAAAACTTGTAACAAGACCACCTCCACTTAATCCACAAAATGGTACACCAAATGGTAATCAAAGTTCTGAATATCTTGTTGGTCCACCTCGAACAGCAAACGGCACAGCAGTTCAACACCGATCAACTTCAGCTAATCCTCGACGCCCAACAACACAATATTATTCACATGAAAACAACTACAACAATGGCAACAATAATCCATCGTATAATAATTATGTTCCACCCCGGCGTCCTGAAACCACTCATAATGGTTATGCAACAAATGCAAATGGTTATCAAGCTAATGCAGAATATTATCGATCACCAATGCGCCGATCTTCATCCAGCGCATTAACGAGTGAATCAAATGGAAGTGATCCGCGTCGGCGGGGAAGTTTGAGTAGTAGTGGAAGTAGAAGTGGTCCAAGGGATGAATCACCTGCACGCGCAATACATGCAAGTGGTCGAAGAGGGTCTGTTGAAAAATATGACGACTTTCAAAGGTTTAAAATTTGAATTTATTTCTTTCGATTTCTAATGCAAAAAAATTTAGAAGAAATAAACGCGCAGATTACAAGCAATCAAATGTATCAATTCCTTCAACAGCTTCAAATGGAACCGTTGTAAGAATGTCAACATCTCACAACGCCAATCTTGGATACGGTGGATATCCGCAACGAACAGTACATCAGGTTCGAGATATCCGCAGAAGTACAACTGGAGAAAGAATTGCTCCAATTGCACAAGCAGAATGCAGTGACACAGATTTTGAATCTGCTCGATCCCCTGCAGGTGTTTATAAATCCCAAAATGGATATGAAGCGGGTAATAAACGGGGTAAGAAATACTTTTTTGTTAATTTCTATTTTCAAATACAAAAGGCCCGAAATTGTTTTTGTTTTTTTATTAATACAAGGTTTTTTAGAAAGAGCTCAAAGTGCAGAATCTCGTAAAAATGATAATAATGGGAATAAATTTGTAACAAAAGCAAAAAAAGATTTGCGGCGATCACATGAAAAACTTGGAATTTTTGCTGCGCTGCGTCCATCTTCAAAATCTTCGTCAAGTAATAACAAACATTTTTCTTCAATTGGTGCAGTTCTGGGGTAAAATTCATTATTAATGAAAAACATGAACAACGCAATTTTATTAAATAGATCATTTGTGATATTAAAAAAAAACATTTTTTGCTGTTTTATTTTGAAATAATTTGTGACATTTCTTATGTCACTTTTGTTAGAGCTTTCGTCTGTTAATTTTTGAAGTATTGCTAAATTTTAAATTAACTGTTCATTCTGAATGAGAGGGTATTTGTACTAGTTATAATTATCCGAATGCAATATTAATTAATAAAGATATTTTAATATTTAAAAAATCGTATTCGCAATTTTATATTTCCATTTTTTGGTCCCTTTTTTCAAAAGCTTTTTTAACTTGAAACTCTTTCAAAAATAACCATCAAAAGCTTTGAATCTCATAATTAGTTGTGCCACCCGGGTGCTGCAAAAGCAATAACAAAAAAAATGGTTTCAAAGCTTCTACCTTTTGTGAGAGGACACTGGTCAGTTTTTTCTATGATTGAAAAACTGCATTTTGTGGCCAAAAATAAAATGCAACTACGGTTGCCATAGTTGCGTAGGCGGCTTTAGCTTGAATGGTTAGCTGCTTTTGGTGTGTTGACCATTGACCGCTACTTCAACTACTACGGTTTTAGACTTTTATTATGTTATTGCTTCTTTTTTTTCAACCGGTCGTTATTTTGTAATTTATGTGAAATAATAATAAAAAATGAGGTTTTTTTCAGAAATGAGGTACAGACATCGCCTCAAGACAGCTGTAATAATACAAATTTGGGTAGCCTTGTTTACAGTATGCCAGTGTCAACAAACTTATTTGGAGCAATCAACTGTTGATTTATTTGGAAATAGAAATCCTATTTTTAATTATATGCCAAATCCAGGTCATGTTGATGTGGAAAGACTGAAATATTATCATGAACATACAGATTTAAGAGAAGAAGAAGGTATACTGTAGATCTTTCACAAGCTTTAAAAGTTTTGAATGAAAAAATTAATTTAGGATGGTGGCATTTGTTTCCATATGGCAGTTTGTATCATGATGCAGATCTATTAAGTAAACCGAATCATGATCGACAAATTGATTTTGATTTCGATTTTCCTTTTTATGGCTTCAGATTTAATTATACAATGATTTATCCAGGTGGTCTTTTGGCATTTTCTGATCCAGAATTCATTCAACCACCCTACACATTTCCAAATCCACGATGGCCTGAACAAAAAGATGCCAGTTTTATTGCACCATTTTATGCCGATCAAACTTTTCAACATATTGGAGATCACCGAATTTCAAATGTTTATTATAGACTTGTTTTTCGTCCAAGAAATTTTGAAACTTTTGATGAATGGGGCAATCCTTTAATGGCACCAGCAGATGAATATGGTGATATGTTCAGAACGTCAAGGGATCGATACCATAAACAACGATGGGGTCGAGTTGAAGATCCTTATTTACTTGACAATATCACAATGTCTATTCGAGAAGGAATTATCGGAGCCAATGGATTTCGTGCAGATTATGCTGTTATTGTTACATGGGAGAGAATGGCATACGGTGGAGCACCAAAAATAACTCAAGTAATTTTTTTAATAAAAATATAAAAACAGCTACAATTTTAAATTATTTAGGTTAACAGATATGAAGAAGCAAAACGTTGGACAAATACATACCAAGTTGTTCTTGCAACAGATGAAATTCGTTCCTATGTCATTATGAATTATGCACATATTAATTGGACTTCTTCAAACACTGCTGGTGCATTACAAGGTCGTGGTGGTCTTCAATCAGCTATGGCAGGATTCAATGGCGGTAACGGTACTGGTTGGACGGCATTACCGTACAGTGGTGAAGGTCGTGTGTTAAAACTTCAAGAATTTTCAAATGTAGGAATACCTGGTCAATGGATTTATCGTGTTGATGAACAAATTATCTCTGGAGGTTGTAGTAATGAAAGTATCGGATTTATGACAACTGCTCCAATTGCTGCATCTATGATTGGGGGAGTTTATGTAAATGTTTCTGGACCGTGTTTAAGAGCTGGTGATGTGGTTAAAGTTATCTTTGATGAATATCAAGTTGACTGTATAAGATTGAATATGCATCGAGCTCAATGTGTTTTACCAGTGAATCGAATGTTTAAAACTGGACTTGTGAATATCAAAATGTCAAGGGATGGAGGTCAATCATATCCTTATATTGGAACATTCTATCTTCTGCAGCCTTCATTAGCAATGCCAGCTATAAAATTGATTGATAATCCAAAAGAAGTTCACAATAATTGGAGATCTCATAATGCAACCAGATTAAGACTTGAATGGGCACCATTCAATTTAACAACAGACATAAATGCACAAGTTGATATCAAGTTAATGGGGTACTGGGAGGATACAGATGATCACATTTTTGAAGAAGTTGGTGTTATCGCATTGAATACTGCCAATGATGGATTGTATGAATTTGATCCAAGGACATTAGCTCGCTCAAATATGGTACATAATTCATGGCGTAGATTTAGTTTTGGTGTTGTTAGAATATCAATAGCGAATCATGATGAAACTACTGGGTTTGTTTACTTAAAAATATGCAAATCTTTTTGATATAATATGAGAGTTTAGGGTGTTTTGGAGCAGAATGACACCATTTGGTTGGTACTTTCGTGACATTTGGGAGTATGAATATGGGGATCAATGGGCATTGGAGTTATGTCAAGATTGGTTTGATTATGATGGTAAACGAGTTAATTATTCACCTGATCTTGAACCTACAATTCCTTGCCCATGCACTTTGGATCAAGCCTTCCTTGATATGGGACGTTTTATGCCACTTTATGGATGTGATCGAGATGGTGATGCTTCATGTGAATACAATAAAGGCGCACAACATTGTGTAATGTCAAATGCTGCAACTTGGACTGGCGCGGGTCAAGTCTGCTGCTATGATTTTGAAGGATGGCTGATGCATAGCGATGACTATGAAAATGCTGCACATTTACGATTCTTTAGTCCTGGAACATCTCAACGAGCACATCCGTTAGGCTCTTATCCATTCAAGCGTCCACCATATGTTCCATCACTTTCAAATTATCATACCGATATTATGGCATATGAAAAATGTTGCAAATGGGCTGGAAATTGTGAATTTTATTTTTGGCGTCGACAAACTTCTGGCTGTCAAGAATACATTCCCCCAGTCGCTGGAATTGCATATGGTGATCCCCACTTCATTACCTATGATGGAACAAGATATACCTTCCAAGGAAAAGGGTATTATGTTTTAACAATGAGTAAAGATCCCAGGCATGACTTTAATGTTCAAATCCGAATGGAACAACCACCAAATACTGATTGTAAGATTACCCAAAATAATGACAAAAATCATTCATAATTTTTAGGGGGTCAAGTCGTACAAGCTTCTGTAATTACTGGGGTTGCGGCTCGGGAAAATCAATCGGACATTGTACAACTTTTTGCTCGAAAAGAATTTCGAAGATGGCGTTATCGAATGGATGTTATTGTTAATGGACATCCATGTTACTTTGATACTCCTGAATTGAAGCTGCAACGTTTTCGTGGAGTAACTCTTCGAAGTCCTGAAAGAAATCACAATCAATCTGAAATTCAAGTTATGTTTGATTCTGGTGCAGGGCTTCAAGTTTCAGAAGCTCATGGAATGTTATCAATTATGGTTTTGTTGCCACCAGAATTTAATGAAAGTTACGCAGTGAGTTTTTTGCTTTTACTTTTAGCTTTTATAAAAAATAATTGTTTAGTATCGTCATGGTTATTCCGATTACTACGGTACAGGTTATGATGACAGAGGTCGAGCAACAAATAATCTTCGAAATGAATACAATAATTTTGCACTTGATCCTTCTTCATACCCAAATGTACAGTATTCAGCTGGCACGCAAAAGTTTATGACTGTTGGATTATTGGGAACCTTTAATGATAATCATTTGGATGATTTAATGACGCCTGAAGGCAATATTATACAAGTTGGGCATCCGCCAACATATAATGATAATGCAAATATTTATGCGCATTTTGCTTCTCGATGGAAAGTAGATGGAAGTCGTCATAAATTGCTCTTTCAAGATAACATTAAACCTATCAATAATCCGCTTCTCTTTGGTGAAGATAGAAGATATGAGCCAGTTTTTGATCCATATGTTTTACAATATAATGGAAGTCTGGTCTTTACACCTGAGGAAGTAAGATCTGCATGCCAAAGTGTTTATGAATGTGAATATGATTATTATTTAACTGGCCGAAGGGAAATTGCTTTGAATACCTTGGAGGTGCAAACAAAGTTGACTGAATTAAAGTATAAAGGATCTGCAAGATGTAAGCTTTAAAATGTTTTGGAAAAACTTTTGACGAATGCTTTTAAGGGATGAGTTGTGGAGCACTTTTAACAGCACCAGGTGTCGTAAAATATCCCCCAGGAAATAATTACCTTGATGGGGTTACGGTAACCTTTACCTGCAAACCTGAATTCTTCCTTCATGGCACGCAAACAAGAACTTGTATTAATGGAACATGGACACCTGGTTGGCATGTTTGGTGTAGAAGTATGTCAAAACATGATTTTTGCTCGTTAACTTTTTTTAAAATATTACATTACAGGAAGAACTCTTGAAACTGGTTTAAAATGGATGACAGGAATTTTGAGTTCTGTTGCCATATTGCTTTTTATATTTTCCATATTCTTTGCATGCTACTTTAGACGTGTTAGCTTACATCCCGAGACAAAGATAACATTCCGAAAAGTAGAGCCTGGGTAAGTTGGAATAATTTTTTAACTGGATTTAATGAGATTAAAATCTATGATTGCGCCAGCTTGTTTTCGATACCGATCAAAACCAAATTTTTGCAAATGTTGGTTCCAATGACCATTTTTTGCTTTGTTTTCAACTGAATTTCAAAATACGCAAATAAAATGTGTTTTTAATGTTTTTTGATTCTTAACCACAAATACAGTTGTTTATCCTCTTTTTTAAAATGCAGGAAGAAAGCACGCAAACACACGTTTTCTTTGCAAAAAAAAGATTGTGAAAAAAACTGTAACCTGTTCCTCATTTTTCTTTCATTTGAAAGGTGTTTGTTAACACATGCATATCTCGCGCAATCTCGGCCTCGCCACGCATTTTTGTTACGCGATAAATCTTTGTCATTCGTAATGCTTGCATTAGATCAAAACCAGCTTTCCTCGATTTCTGAATAAAAAAAAGCATATACATAACAACAGACAAAAAAAGAATTGGATTGCAACGTTCATCTTTGCTTCCATATTTGTAAAACATGTTTTTGTCCCGAAATACATCTTATTTTTCTTCGATTATGTTTTTTCTCCAAAAAAGGAGGTAGCAATGATAAAAAATGGCCGGATATTTTTTTCAGGGAATCGAGTCGTCCTCCAACAACACATCGAATCCCGCCGCCTCCGGCAATTGAAACAATCTCGGGCTCACAACCGCCTGTCTCAATTTTGCGGCATACACAAAGGACGCCGCCTCTGGCAGAATCAGAAATACCACCGTTTGTTGGCCGTGAAACTCGTGCATGAAATGAGTCAAAAAAAAAAGAAGAAAAGAAGCAATCCGACAGTGACATGCACGTCCGGGACAAGGAGTCACGTAACTGAAACTAAAACATGATATGAGCTCCGCCTTGCAATGTTTATTTCTTTTTCTCTTCTCACTTATATATAAATAATAATGAGCTTTATGAATTTTTGTATTATTTATTAGTCTTCGAAATAATTTTTTTAATTTTTTGTTTTTCTCTTTATTTGTTTGTAAAAATATTCAAAAATGAAAGAGTCTGTGAAAAAGATGGTTTAAAAGAAAATTGCTTGTTTTTCTATTTTTTTCGCTGTTTTTTTTTGATAAGCAGCAGTTAATCACCCGAAACAAAATAAAGAAAAATAGAGAAAAATAGAGAGAAAGAGATATTCTTTATTTTTCTTTTTTCATTAATCGGTTATAGAAGGAAAGGGTGATAACTAGCATGTATCACATCAAAAAGGAAATTCTTTTCATCCCCCCTCTTTTTTTACATGGTTATAGGTGAACGATAAAATTTAAAGTCACCATCGATCAAAAAAATAAATATATATATATATATCTTTTAACGCGTTCGTATATTTTCTCACGCAATTATTTATATATTTCTTTATTTTTCTTTAAAAGATATTTTCCTCAAAAATAAAGTTTTTGTTGATTTTAAACTTCAAAAAAAAATATACCTTTTTTGTCACTAAAAAAATAAACAAAAACACATTTTTTTGTTAAGCTTTTTGAAATTCTTAAAAGAAAGAAAAATAACTGACACTATTTTCGTAATTTTTTTAAAAAAAGAAAAAATTCTTTGTCAAATAATAAAAATAGCTATTAAAACTTGCATCCTCACACCTTTAATTAACCCTTTTTGACGACTGAATCAAACCTGATTGAATAATTATCTATTTAATCAAGACCCCCGCTCGATGTTAATAGGGGGGCGGGAAAATCATCATCTTTTTTTATGTCTCTTTTATAATACTTGTTCAACGTTGAAGTCCCCTTTTTAGAAGAATGAAATGGCGTACATTTTTTTTTCAAATTTTTCTTCTCCTCTCGATTAATTATTTTTCTTATTAATTTTTCTTTTAAACTTTATTAATAAGTTTTTAATGATGAATCACTTTTTTGTGATAAATGAATGTTCCTTTCCGGAAAGAGCAGGAGCAGCAGCATAGAATAAAAAAATAAAAGAAAGCTACGTAGGAAAAAAAGATTCAACGGTTCCATCAAAAGAAAAAAACCGAAAGGTTCTTTTTTACCTTAGTAACAAAATCATAATAAATAATAATAGTAATAAGAGGAGATGACAACTTCCTTCTTCTTTATTTCCATTTTTCTTTTTTAGTTTTTTTTTCATTTTTGTCGTTTTTGTGGCGTGTCACTTTCCTGATCCGGCTTTTGTCTGAAACCTTTTTTATTTTATTTTATGCATCACTTTTTTTCTTTACCCTTAGATGAAAAATAGGCGCTCAAAAAGTTTTGTTTTTGCTGCTTCTCGTTATACGGACGCGGCAGCAACATCAACAGCGTTCGGGTAGATGTCGTTGTCGTTATCGTCTAGAAGGCGAAGACGACGACGACGACGAAGAAGAAGACTCGATGTTGTCGTTGAAGCGGCGCTTCTTCAGTGATTTTTTCCCCTTTTCTTCTATACTTTTTTATTGCTTGTCGCAATAGTGAAGTACTGGCGTATGCTGCTGCTGTTGATATATTCAGAATCACGTTGAAAAATGTATCAAAGGAAAAAAAGATTTTTGTTTCTTCTTATTGCTCTTTGGGAGAAGAGTAAGTTGTAGTAATTGTGGGAGACATTTTTTTGTTCATCAGCTCTTCGATTAGAGTGTTACTGCTCCTGTCATTCATCAATTTGCGCTTCTTCATTTTCATTTTCTTCGCCTATTGATTACTTTTAATCACTTTTTATTTACATTTTCATGGTTTTTTTTATATAGCTTAACACTTTTCTCTAAATGTTAAACATTCCATTTTTTTACATTAACCTTTGATTCATATTGAACTTTTGTTACTGTTCTATTATTTGACATGTTTCTTTAAACTCCTATACTCTGCTTTTTATTTGTTCAAGCTTTTGCAACTTTTTTTCTGCAACACTTGCTCCTCATTTGTTCCTTCTTTAATCTTTTGATATCCTATTTTTTTCTAAATCCTAATAAAAATATTTTAATGCTATAATTTGATGATCAATTGTTTTGTTTATTAGCTTCCTCTTTTCTCAATTATTATCATCATGATGTTGATGATATGCTTTCATTATGGATAAATTTCTGTTACGAATGAAAAAGCACCCACAAAACAACCTGTTTGATAAAGAAAAATATATAGAGACTTTGGGGTTGCCTGTTCAGGTCGTTACATTACAAAACAGGTTCAAAATAAAGACGATGTTCAAACTCTTTTTTGTTATGTTACGTGATGTCTCTTTACTATTTTGATACAAATTTTTTTAACTTTGCTTTTACGACTTGTTGTTAACTATCGTACTACTTTTATCAAATAGCTTTTTAAAATATTTATATTTTAATTTCAAAATTAATTTTTCAGAATTTTTTGAAAATACAAATTTATTATATTTTTTCAATGCTGATCCTACAATATTGCCAAATTTGGCGACATTTTGTCTGCACATAAAAACTTTTAAAGCAGACACAGTATAATATTGTTGTCGGCTTTTGAAACTCCTTTTTTTATTGTTGCACTCGCGTCTCGGAGACTCGAGGGCGGCGAATCAGTGTTGTAGCGCATGTTCAAAGAGCGTTGGTGGGTTGCTTGGTGGTGACGGTTATCGGGAAACAAAGTAAATAAAATTTAATTATTTTTTTCAAATTTAAACATAAAATTTTAATTTTTTAGCTAAAAATTTGGTGAATTCTCTTATTTTTAAAATCGAAGAAATCTCATTGTAACTTTGGGCTCAGAAATATTTGAATATTTTGGTCCATCTATTGTGCCATGGTAATCGGATGGTTCGATGCTTTTCGAGAAAATGGCGCACCAACATGGTATGGAGAAAATCCAACTCCTGTTGTTATGGATTTACAAATTGCCGCAATTTTATCATTATTTATTGTTCCAACACTTGCATATTTGACAATATTTCCTGGTATCCGCCATCATAGATTTATATCCACGTTTACCTTCCTTTTATCGATGAGTGTTGGCGCTATTATCCTTGGTTAGTCATCCATTTATAATCTTTAAAAGACATCATTTCTCGATAAAATTATTGACTCGTATTAAAAAAATGCGTATTTTTCATTAAATTTTGCATATTTAAAAATCCATCATATGATTTTAGTTTCAATACATTATCCCTCATGGCATAGTGGCAGTGTAAATATTAATTCACCTTTCAAAGCATTCAACAATAAAAGATTAAATGCAACCTTGGGAGTAAAAATTGGATTAAATTATTTAAATATTACTCTTACCAGTAAGCTATTGTATTTTTTATTTTTTTCTTACATTAATTTTGTAGACAAGAATAGCAATCAATTTTCACTTTTTGCGTTACTCTCTGAAAAAGATCATGAAAATAATTTGAAATATAACGAACGCTTCGTGTTTTCTGACGGTAAATTAATTTTCTTACAAAATAGTTTTTTCATTATTGTTTACAAAAATTTATTGTTTTTGTAGTTAATGCAATGGAAGAAGAACTTGAAAATGCTTTACACAAAGGCCTACCGTATCCAATTCTAAAAGTTATTGAATACTTAAGTGTTGATCGAGCAGGATTTGTCTGGGGTCGTCGATATCGTCTTGCGGGATATTATACATTTGTTATTTTGTGGTAAGAGAAATTTTCTGCTTTCCTTTTTTTCTCTTTCTTTTTCTTTAACTACCCAATTTTCACTTGTTTTTCAATCTTTTATGACCGTTTCAAAAACAATATAATTGTTGTTCATTGAAATGTCAGAGCCCGCAATATTGTTATTTTATTTTAACAAGAAACAGTTTTACGCTTTTTTGTAAATTTTGAAACCTGTTTTTTTTATCAAACGGATGGTGGTGACCTTCTTTTTTAACGTAATCGTTGGCCACTAGCCCGCCGGGAAAAAGGTGTTTCAAATTCATTCAATGCCATTCTCTCTATCTTTTTTAAGGAACAAACTTAAAAGTGCAGTTGTAAATCCATTTTTAAAACAAAAAAAGTTTTTTTTGAAAAAGAAAGAAAAAGTGAAAAAAAAAGATCAAAAGAAAGTTGTTCCAAACATATAATTATGAGCAACTTTCTTTCCATTTTTTATTTTTCTGAATCATCTTCAAAAAAGCAAATAACCGGTTGAAAAATAGAAGTAACAATTATCCACAAAAAATGACCAATGAAAATTAAATGTGAAACAAACAAATGGCTCCAAAGGGATCAACAAAAAAATTATATCTTTTCATTTTCAGGTTAGCCTTTTCATGTTGGATTTTACAAATGGTAATGTTATGTCTTGTTCCTCATTGGTATGCAAAGATATGCTGTGTTGTGGGTGTTATAACTTTAGTTGGGAATCTAGTTTATTTTTTGAATACCCCATCTAATTTATGCATAAGATTTCCGGCACCTCATGGAGAACTTGCAACGCTCAAATTTTATCCATCTTGGTCATTTTATTTAACGCTGGGAGCAGGTTTTTGAATTATTTTTTAAAGATCAAAATTTTTGAACATTTTTATTTTTAGGAATTGCAAGTTTAATCTATGGTATAACACTTTGGTTTCTTCAAGCTAAAACAACATACATATTTAAAACAATGTTTTCGGCACAAATTGATGAGTTTTGTGGCCTTCGAAGGCCGATTTCGATGCCTCAAGGATGTTCTGCCGAATCCCCGGCAACTTCGACATCGTCCTCATTAACTCGATCAATTTCGGAATATCGAAATTCCGCGACACTGCCTCCAATCTCATATGCGATTGACTCTAGCAGGGCTTAACTTAAACAAAAATTCTTTAATTTGATCTCTTCTTTTCAGCTTAGATTGAAATATATTAGGTTTTCGATTAGTCGCCATTATTAATAGAGTCAAAAAAATAAATAAATCAAAGATATGTATAAATATAAAATTTTTTTCTAAATGAAACTAAAAATTGTTCTTAAATTGTTTTAAATTCATTCTCTTTCTTTTTCTCTCTCTTGGTTATTTTCTTATGGGTATAATTTGTTTCTAATTGAGCCGTGACAAACAATTTAGTCAAACTGACTATTATTCAATCTCAAAAAGAAAGCAAAAAATTTGGAGTTTATATATTTGTTGTTGTTGTATAAAAAATTGCAAAAAATGATTTCATTGTTGTGTTTTTATATTCATTTTTTTTGATACTCATTTAAAACTTTATTCATAAACGAAGTCTTGTATTTTTTCTTCTTCTTCTTTAAAACAAAATTCTTTAATACACTTTTGAAGACTGCCATTGTCTCTTTTTTGTTTTTATTTGTCTCTTTGTTGTTATTTTTCATAAAAACCAAAAAATAATTGTACAGTGATAAACTTTTTTTACCAAATCTCAAAGATACCTAAGACAGATAAATACAAATGAAAGAAAAAAAAGAAATACCAATTCAAAACAATCAAAGATTAGGTTATGTTTTCGTTGAAAAAACACATTTTTTGTTGTTGGCTTTTAGGGGGGAATGAGTATGGCTCTTTAGAGAAGATACAATCAGCCGATGGAACACTTTAAAATTACAACTTATTGGTTGATTGTCTGTCTCCCCCATATATAGAGAAAATAAAATAATTGCATGCGCAGCCATTAAAAATTGAAGAGTGTTTGTTGCTTTTTTAGATTTTGTCTTCGTAATTAATTAATTAAATGGCTGAATATTTGCTTTATTATCTTCCAAAGCGGCGTCTGGAAGATTCCAGAAAAAATTCAGAATTCTCTCATCTTATTCAAAAGCAATTTAATGTCTCTGTCGAAATTGAATCTGAATATTGCTTTTATGTTGTTCTAAACAAAAATATTGATAAACTTGAATTCCATCAAAAATATTTTAATAAGATTAAATTTTTGTTGTCCCATAATGTTTTTCTCCAAGATTTATCTGAAGCAACAACACTGAATAACACCCAAAATGTTGAAGGTCTTTTAATTGAAATTGGTCCACGGTAATGAATTTACTCAGCCTTATAAAAATGCGTTCTCTTTTTTGACTTTTAAAAGAAAAGTATTATTTTTTTAGCCTTTCCTTTACCACACCCTTTTCGACAAATGCAGTGTCTGCTTTTGAATCTTCAGGAATTTATGGTGTTTTACGATTAGAAAGATCAACAAGATATTATTTAAAAAATGATGTGACAAATTTAATCCCAGAAAAAATATTTTCAATTTTTGGTGATCGAATGATTGAATGTCTTTATACAAATCCGGCATGTTTTTCACAAACAACAAAAAAGGCAAATGCATTTGAAATTGATATTCTTGGTTCAGAGGGTCGAAAAAATCTTCAAAAAGCAAACGATGAATTGGGGTTAGCCTTGGATGAAGCAGATTTTGAATATTATTATGATTTCTTTTCAAACAAAATAAGGAAAAATCCAACTGACGTTGAATTATTTGATTTAGCTCAATCAAATAGTGAACACAGTCGACATTGGTTCTTTCGAGGTGAACTTTATGTCAATGATAAAAAACGTCCTGAAAGTTTATTCAAGTCAATTCAAGATTCTCAAAAATATTCGAATAAAAATAATGTTATTGCATTTTGTGATAACAGCAGGTATTTCTTTCTCTTTCTCGCTCTTTTTTTCTTCTCTCTTATTTGTTGTTATCTATGTTTGAACTTTAGCGCGATTACCGGATTTGAAAGTGAATATCTTGTTTCAACAAATCCAACAAAAACTTCTGCCTTCTCAAAAAAACCACTTAAACGACATATCATTTATACTGCAGAAACCCATAACTTCCCTACGGGGGTTTGTCCATTTCCTGGTGCCGCAACTGGTACTGGTGGTCGAATTCGGGATGTACAAGCAACAGGTCGGGGCGCACATGAAATTGCTGGAATTGCTGGGTATTCCGTTGGAAATTTGCATTTGAACAATTATCCGCAATCATATGAACCAAAATGGGATTATCCTAATAATTTTGCTGCCCCAGCAAAAATACTTATTGAAGCTAGCAATGGCGCCAGTGATTATGGTAATAAATTTGGTGAACCTGTTATTGCTGGATTTACTCGATCTTTTGGGATGCAACTTCCAAATGCAAAAAGATATGAATATGTTAAGCCAATCATGTTTTCGGCTGGAATTGGATCAATTGATTCGAATTTAACCAAAAAAGCAGAATGCCAAAAAGGTCAATTGGTTGCAAAAGTTGGAGGACCAGTTTATCGAATTGGAGTTGGAGGTGGCACTGCAAGTTCTGTTCAAGTTCAAGGGGATCAACATAATGAACTTGATTTTGGTGCCGTTCAAAGAGGTGATCCAGAAATGGAACAAAAGTTGCATCGAGTTATTCGAGGATGTATTGAATTAGGTGATAAAAATCCAATTCTATCAATTCATGATCAAGGTGCAGGCGGAAATGGTTCGTCTCCCTGTCTTTTTTTTGATTTGATCGTTTCTAAATAAAATAATTAATTTTTTCTTCTTCTTTTTAAGGAAATGTATTAAAAGAGATAGTGGAAGGAAAAAATGGTGGAGCAATTATCAAAGCAGATAGTTTTGACCTTGGGGACCCAACAATTTCAATTCGTGAATTATGGGGTGCTGAATATCAAGAAAGTGACGCTATTTTAGTCGATCCTTTGCACCTTGAAGAATTGCAAGCAATCAGTTCACGTGAAAAATGCAAGGTTAATATTGTTGGTGAAGTGACAGGTGACAATCGAGTAATTGTTAAAAATTACACAAATGAATTACCGGAACATCCTGTTGATTTGGATTTAACAAAATTGGGAGAACGTGAATCAAAAGTAATAATAATAAATGTTAAAAATTAATTAGACATAATTTACTTTAGGTTTTTCATTTAAAAGCAGACGCCATCAATGCATTACCACTTGAACTTCCACCAAAATTATCCGTTAAAGAAGCATTAAATCAAGTATTAAGATTGCCAACAGTTGGTTCCAAGCGATATTTAACAAATAAAGTTGATCGATCAGTTACGGGTTTAATTGCTCAACAGCAATGCGTTGGTCCACTTCATACTCCTGTCGCAGATGTTGCAGTAGTGGCTTTGTCATATTTTGATACTGTCGGTGCCGCAGTTGCTGTAGGAGAACAGCCCATCAAGGGTCTTGTTGATCCTGAAATAGGTGCCAGAATGTCTGTTGGAGAAGCATTAACAAATCTTGTTTTTGCGCCAATAACTGATCTTAGCGTTTGTTTGAACTTCAATTTAATAAAATTTATTTGATACATTTTTAAGGATGTTAAATGTTCAGGAAATTGGATGTGGGCAGCAAAAGTTGAAGGAGAAGGTGGAAAACTTGTTCAAGCTTGTGATGCAATGTGTACAGTAATGAAAACACTTGGAATTGCTGTTGACGGCGGAAAAGATTCACTTTCAATGGCAGCTCGATGTAAAAATAATGAAATTGTTTGCTCCCCTGGTACCCTTGTTGTAAGTACTTATGCTCCATGTACGGACATTCAAAAAGTTGTAACTCCTGATTTCAAGATTCCTGGTGAGTTTCTTTTTTATATTTAAAAGTTTTATGTGCCTCTTTTTCTAAAGATGAAGTCCCAACTGTCATTGTGTATGTTTCAATGGCGAATCCACGGCAAAAGTATCGGCTTGGTGGTTCAGCATTAGCTCAATGCTACTCTCAAATAGGAAATGTATTCCCAGATATGGATTCCCCAGAATATTTTAAAAAAGCATTTAATGTCGTTCAAAAACTCATTCAAGAGGAACTTATTTTTTCTGGGCATGATGTTTCTGATGGAGGCCTTATAACAACCCTCCTTGAAATGGCATTTGCTGGAAATTGTGAAATTCATGCAAGCATTACATCTCAAGCTGGTAAGCCTTTAAAACAGAAAAAAAAGACAAAAAAAGATTGCAATGAATAATCAATTTGAAAAGCAAAAAAGCACATTAAAACACATGTAAATACTTTTTTTAAGGAACACTTGAGACACTTTTTGCTGAAGAACTTGGAGTTGTTCTGGAAGTATCACATAAAAATTTGGGACATTTATTAGCAATTTGCGATGAAAATGATATTCTTGCTCAAAAAATTGGTGAAGTTGTTCATTTTTATGGGAAAGATGCTTCGGTGAGAAAAATGCTTTTTATTTTGCTTATGAAGAAAAACCCTGGAACATTTTTAGATTAATATTAATGTGAATGGAAATTGTATCATTGATTGCTCACTTAATGAACTTCGAAATATTTGGGAAGAAACTAGTGATCGACTAGAACTTTTACAAACCGCTGAAAATTGTGTTCAATCGCAAATTGAATGGAGATCAAAGGTTGAAGAAAAAAATTATGTTGCAGATTTTGATTTTAGCATTGACAATAATGCATTTTTAACAGCGTCTCCTAAAATTGCTATCCTACGCGAAGAAGGAAGCAATGGGGATCGAGAAATGGCAGCTGCCTTTATTTCTGTTGGATTCGAAGCATTTGATATTACAATGACAGATTTGGCAAATGGTGCCAATCTTGATCAATTTAGTGGCATCGCATTCGTTGGCGGATTTTCTTTTGCAGATGTCTTGGGATCTGCAAAAGGATGGGCAGCAACCATCACTTTCAATGAAAGAATTCGTGATATCTTTGAAACATTCAAAAATCGAAAAGATACTTTTTCTTTGGGAATTTGTAATGGATGCCAATTGATGGCTTTGATTGATTGGATTGGTGATTCAAAAGGTTTGCCATTCTAAATCTTTTCAAATTTGAAAAGAATTTCGTTTTTTAGCCTCTAAGGGTAAAGTCTTTCTCGACGATAATGACTGTGGAAGGTTTCATAGCGGTTTTTGTTCTGTTAAAATTCAGAAATCGCCAGCCATTATGTTTAAAGGCATGGAAGATTCTATTTTGGGAGTTTGGACATCACATGGCGAAGGTAATAATTGAGTACTGTTGAGTCATAAATGAACAAAGGTTTAGGCAAATTTACATATGATTCCACTGAAACGGCGCAACTTCTTGAAAGGGAAAATTTACGATGTATACGGTACTGTGATGGTCATGGTCATCCCACTAATATTTATCCTGCAAATCCAAATGGAAGTGCATCAGGCGTTGCAGGAATTTGTTCTGCTGATGGTCGTCATCTTGCAATGATGCCACATCCTGATCGGTCATTCCTAACATGGCAATGGCCAAATTATCCAAAAAATCTTAAACTTTCTCATTCAAATTTTTCGCCATGGATAAAAATGTTCAAAAATGCTTATGATTGGTGTGTTGAATGAATGAATGAAGAAAGGCATAAACAGTTGTGTATCTTCCCTCTTTCTTCTTAATGTTCTTTGTCAATTTGTTTTTTGGGCAGAATTCTCTTTCTTTTCTAAATAAAATTTGTCTTTTTGTTTTTTTTATTTTTGCCACACTTTTTTTTTGTTTGACAATTGACTTTGTGATGGCGTCAGGAAAATGTCGAAAAAAGAAGAAGAAGCTCAAGTGTGAGCCTCCTTCTTCTTTTGTCTGTGTGAAAGAAGAGTTAACTGTTTGTTTTAACTGCCATTTTAGGAGGGGTATAAACAATTAGCAATTCCGCTTTTTTGTTTTAAATTCCTGTTATTCTTTTTGTACTTATTATTATAAACTTTTTTCAAATGAAACCATCACAATTTTTCTTGCAACTTTTTAGAACATGTTTTTTTATCTTTTAAAGATAATAGCAAAAACCATGTATCGTTTCTCACATCCATTTTTTGCCCAGTTTCGATAATAGAGTTCAACACTCATAACAAAGCACAATGTCAGAAAACAAAATTTTTTAAACTTTTTCTCTTCAAAAAAGGATTAAATTATCAAAAAAATAGTCAAAAAAATAGTGACGGGCTTACAACACCGGACACTTTTTTATATTTTTTTTCCATGCTTCGTCTTCTTTTCATAGATGGCATCTACTTCTTCTACTTTGTCTTCATTGTTGTAAGCTGCTTTTGTTGTTGTCTACGGGGTGTTCAAGACTTTTAAAAAACAAAAATGTTAAAAAGAAATGAGAAGAATATCTATGATTTTATACTTCTTCATCTGTTTTTTGTCATCCCCCTTTTTAAAGTTTTTTATATCTCTGTTTCATAAAGCTGAAGCTTCGCCTTCTTCTTCTACCAAAAGATCTCAAAAATTGTGAAGTTTCAAAGATGCAGAATAAAAGGACAAATAAAAAAATGAGAAATAGAGAGAGAGAGAGATGCTGCCGAAATATTCAATTTAAACATCATATACAACAAACAAATTGAGTTCAGTTTTTTTATAAGTGGTGCTTGCATTAAAGTGTCAAACTTCGGCACACATGATCATCATCTTTGTGCCGCCACCGCCCTTTATTCACAAATATAAAAAACTGCTTTTTCCATCTCTCTTTTTTTTATTCTTTTTTTTAAAGTTTAAAAAGAAATTTTAAACTTGTGACGTCGAATGCTTTAAATCCTTTTATATCTAACCCATATTTTTATGTTTTTTTTACAAAAAAGTTTGTTAAGAAAGATTAATGGTATTTCGGGAAGCTTTTTCTTTTTATTGTTTCTTCTTTAGTTGTACATAAAAGAGGGACATGTACTTAAGATACTTCTTAGTTTTTTTCTCATAAAAAACACACATTGTTCCATGTTTTTTACGTTTATTATTGAAAACAAAAGAAAATACATGAAGAAGAAGAGTGCCATTCTTGGTACACTTAACAGTGAAAATCAAAACGTAATTTTCAAGGATTTAATTAACACAAAAGAATTTTTTGTTTCCTTGTTATTGTTTAAAAAAAGCCGCGATGAAAAAAAGTTAAAAGATTATTAATTTAGACAGTTAACTTCAAAAAAAATTGATGTCTGTCTTCATAACTTTGATTTGTCAAATCAAAAAAGATAAAAATGTGAATGCCAGCACCTGTTTTGATCTTCCTGCCTTTTTTCTTTTTTTGTTTCCTCATTTTTTTGCACTTTATCTTTTGTTGTCAATTAGCTTGATGATAGCAGGCGCAAAAAAATATAAATATATTTTTCAACTTAATTTATTTTAAAATCTTGAATCCCCCCTTTCTTTCTTTCCACTCCTTTTTGTGAAATTTTTTTCTCCACCTGACGTATGCATATCATCGATCACCAACGTAGGTCTTCCATTCTGTCATATAGTCAGAAAAGGGGGAGATCATTGTCAAAATGGAAGGAGTTAAGAAGATGAAAACTAACTAACCACTAAGAACTAACAAGCTTGCATCTTTTTTTTCAAAAAAAATTTTTTTAAGTTCACATTTTTTTATCTTTAACGCTTTTCATCGTCGCTTGGAAGAAGAAGATTTATTGATTCCATATGAACCAAAAATCTTCATTTAAAAAATTTGAAATATTGCTATTATGTATTGAAACCAATGATTTTTGATTGAAATCCTTTTGATTTTTAATTGGCAGCTTGCTTTTGATCACTGCAGTTTTTTTTTGATAACAGCTAACACTTTTTTGTCACCTTAAATTTATTAAAGAACTTTGCCAACTTATTTTTAAATTGAATAATAATACTTTGTAAAACATCAAAAAAAAGATTATTGAAAGATTTATTTATGCTTTAAAAAACGCGAGTCACATTTCACTTGACTGCGGGAATATGAAAATAAAAATGGAAGCAGCAGCAGAAACGCCTGATAAACATGAGAAAAAAAGCTTCAATTTTTAAGTTTTGTGAAATATTTTTTTCTATGGTGTTAAATGCAGTTTCAGAAGGAGGAGAGAAAACTGAAGAAGCTGAAAAAGAAGAAATACACAAAAATATAGATAGAAAGATATCTTTGAAGAGAAAAAGAAAGTTTTAGTTCCTTTCTTGAATGAAGATTTCATTTTATTTGTTTACATTGTATTTTTCTCTTCTTCTAAAAAAGTTTTATTCATTTTGGAATCTTTTTTCATTAAATGGATATTAGCGACACTTTTTGTTTACGGATTTCCCGTCGGGACTTACTTCCTGGTATTACACTAACCCCCCTCAAAAAGAAGTTTTAATATTTAAAAAGAAGTTTTAATATTTTTCATCTTGTGATAACCCGAGTTTGATCTTTCTTTGCACAAATTTGGAAAAGAAAATTTCATGTTTTCTTTTCTTCGTCTTCTTTAACATTGAAGCTTAGTGCCACGGTTATTTTTTCTAACTAACTCCGCCTTAGGCCTTCAATGGCATGAAAGCCCCCCGTTTTTTTTCTTTCGTTTCTTCCAAGTTTTGACTACCTAAAAAACTTGAAATTTCTACAGCTTTTTTTGCTTCCTAAACTCGTGATATTATTTTTAAATTTTATCTTTTGTTTTGAATAATTATATTTTTGTGATTTTTGACATATCTTTCAGGTTTAAAGTTAATATATTAATTTTTTATTATTGGTATATTATTTTTTATAATACTGGCGTCGCCACCATAAAAAATATTTTAAGCGCGCCTTTGGTGCGGCGACCAGATGGGTGTTACTATTGTTGGTAACAGTGAAAAAATATTTATATCAAATTTATTTTTAAAACTTATTTGTTTAAATATATTATTTTTAACAAATTTTGTAATATCTGATGGAGCTGTTATGGATAAACGGTGTACTAGAAATAGTATTAATTTGGGGAATATTATTAATACAATGTTAACAGATTATGATATACATTTATTACCAGAAGCTGAAGGCGTAAATGTCACAATTGAAATGCATGTACAAGTATGTGTTTTTGTTCATTCATTTATATATTTTTTTATCTTTGTTATTGCGTTTTTTCATACAGTCATTTATATTTTATTTTCTTCTTTTTTTCGTAAACTTTGCATTGCATCTTCTTCCGGGAGCATGCGTAATTATTAAGAAAATCCAAAGAAATATGCTATTTTTTAGGGATACATAATTTTTTATGTGTTCACCAACTTTTTTTCAAAAATATAAATATTCACAACACAGAATCTCTAAAATTGTGTGAAACTTGTTGAGGTTAAAATCTGGCACTTCCGTGTTTCACATGAATGCCTTTTTCTTATTTCTTTTTATGCTTCTTGCAGTTCTATAAAAAGCAAAACAAAAAATATCTTTCTGCGATTTTTGCACGTTCAAAAACTTTGTAAAAAGCTTTTTATATATTTTTTTGCTTTCTTTCTGCCCTCTTTTTTGCTTTTAATTAGAAGGAAAAGCTAAAATTCAAACAAATTAAGTCATTGCAAGGCAAAAAAATATATATTGAATTTAATGCAAAAAATAAATGTGTTCTGATTTATTATCAAAAAAGAGATCTTTACAGAACAAACAAAAATCCTGGGAAAATTTTGAAACTTGTAACAATGCCCTTTTAGGGAGTCTCTGGAATATCAGAGATTACAGGAGATTTTGAATTGGATGTCATGTATTCAGAGATATGGCTTGATCCACGTCTTGCATTTAAACATTTAAATGTTTGTGCAACAAATATTACATTAAAAAGTGATTTTCGAACAAAAATTTGGAATCCAGGTATTCTTTTTTGCTTCAATTCATTTTTTTATGTTCGTGTTTTTTTGAAAACAAAAACAAAAAAACAATACATAACTTTTCTTTTGTTACATTTTTTGTTTGCAGATACATGCATAATCAATTCCAAAGAATCTTCTATTCATAGCAGTCCATCAGAAAATAGCTTTATTATTGTTTATGAAAATGGATTAGTTTGGAGCAACTTTAGGTTTGTTGTTGCTATTTTTTATTCATCTGCTTTTTTTGCTACTTGTAATTGAGATAAAAGATGAAGCTGAAAAGAGTAATAAATTATTTTTGCAAAGAAAACAGAAACTTTTTTTGCAAAAAAAGAAACACAAGCTTTTCATGTTTCTTTTTTTCTGACACTTTTCTTCTTTGAAAGAAAAAAAAATCATAAAACATCGAAAATGAACATTGTCTTTTTTCAGGTTAAAAGTGAAAGCTCCATGTCACATGGATTTGGTAAGTTATATCATATCTATCTTATATAAAATTTCGTATCTACTGAAAACTAAATTTAAATATTTTTTATTATTAAAAAAATATTAAAATACGATATTTTGCAGAAAATGTTCCCCTTCGACAGCATTCAATGTGAATTAGTGCTTGGTTAGTTAATTTCAAAAATAATAGCAAACATTAAAATTTATTGGGTAGAAAAAATAAAACAATCCAAAATTCTATTTATAGAAAGTTATTCATTTAATGTTGATGAAGTTAAACTACAATGGCATGATATTCCAATAACAATGATGGAAAAAGTTGAATTACCTGATTTTGATTTAATTGGTTGGAGTACCGATCATCAAGAGCTTCAATATCCAAATGGTAATTGGCAGAGAGCAATTGTAAGTTCATTTGCTTCAAAACCCTTACAATTCATTGATTTTATTAGGTTAAATTTACATTTGCTCGAAGATATGGATTTTATTTATTTCAATCTTATTTTCCGACTTCTTTAACAGGTACTGTAATTTTGTCATTTGACTTCTTTTTTATGAATATTTTTAGTAATCTCGAGTTGGGTTGGCTTCTTCTTTGATGTTCGCAGTGTCTCTGCTAGGTAGGTGTTTCTTTAACATTGCAACAACTTGTCTCGCCAAAATTCAATTACCTTATTACTTCCGTTTTAGAATTACATTAGGTGTTAGTTCATTGTTAGCTTTGACATTCCAATTTGGGAATGTTTTGCGGCATTTACCCAGGGTATCTTATATTAAATGTTTGGATGTATGGATGATATTTTCTGTTATTTTTATTTTTTGTACTTTAGTCGAGCTTGCAATTGTATGTCAATTAAATAGGTACTGTAATTTAAAAAGAATCGCTTTAACATTAACAAAAAAAATTTAAGGTGGGAAAGAGAGAGACAGATCGGTTCCAAAGTATTAGGTCATTGGCTTAATCAAATAAGGTACTGTATAATTTGCTTTTAGATCTGATAATCAAAAAAAATTTATAGAAAAACACGTAAAAGTGATGGCAAAAGTAATGGAAGTGATAACGATGGTGTAAGGAAAAGATTTCTATTAACACCAATTCATAAAGATGATGATGAAGTTGCAAAACCAAATAATAGCTTTGTTAAGAGAGTATTAAACAAAACTGCTGATGTAACTGTGATTACACCTGATGATGAAATAGAAGATATTAGACAAAAGAAATATCATTGGTGGTTATCGTTATCAGAAAGAATCTCACAAACTCTCTGTCCACCTGATCGTGATTGGACGGTCACATCTGTACAGGTAAGGAAGGAAGGAAGGAAGGGGGGTGATCAATCAATCAAAAAAAGAAGTGAAAGAAAACCGAACGATAAACAATGTAAATAAACAAAAATCAATGTATTCCTTTTTTTTCTAGGTCGATCGATGCTCAATGATTATGTTTCCCTTTTCATTTTTAATATTCAATATTATGTAAGCTTTACCCTTGGACACAATTTAAAAGGTCTCCTTTTCTCTCTTTTTTTCAGTTACTGGTGCATATATTTTACAAAAATGGATCGTCCAATGTAAAGAAGCTGATTTCCCTTTTTTTAAATTTTCAGCGTTAATTGTTAGTTCTTTTGTGCTTTAAAAAAATAAAAATCGTGTTCTTTTTTCATCTTATTTTTTGTTAATTTTTAACATTAATAATTGTTTATTATTTACCTTTATGGTATAAAAAAACCTCTAAAAAAATAATAAGAATAAAAAAAATGTGAAAGAAAAAGTAGTATTATATCAAAAATTGTCAGAGGAGTATGAGATATTTGTGTCAAGCGTGTTGCGTTTTTTCAATTCATTTTCAAGGCTAAAAAATATATATTATTTTGGTTAATCACGAGAAAATCAAAAAAAAAGAAAGAAAATGATTGAGTGACTGACTGACATTTCACAAGCAGTTTCAAGAAAATTTGAATTTGTTAAAGAATTTATGGCCCGTCTTAATGATTCTGGATTAAGCTTTTGTGGTTCATACTGTGTACCCTTGCTTTCTTTTATACATTGACTGGAAAAAAGGAAAGATATAAAAATCCAATAAAAAAACAAAGTTAAATCAAAATTTTTTGAGTCATATATTTTTTTGTTTATTTGAAAAGGAATGATAAGAGAGGGGACCAAGGGGAAGAAAACAGCACACGTGTTTTATATTGTTTTTGCACAAAAGAAAATATCGAATGAAAATGAAAAAGAACTTACTCAGCAATTGTTGTAGCATCGGCAATTCCAATCCGGGTGTCCACTTCCTTTTCACTGACATAACGTTTTTGAATGTCAAGTTGTCCATAACTTTGTATCATAACTATTGTCGTTTGTGACATACCAAATTCGGCATCCTTTTTTTCAGAGTTTATTAAATCGTGACCTTCATTTTCACTATTAAAATTTGTAGATTTTGATGAACTTGTTGAATCTTGCCGAATAATAACCTTTATAATTTTAATAATTCTTCTCATTAGCTCCCTTTTTACATAAAAAAATCTTACCACCGTAGTAGAGTTATCTCCTCCATTCTCTGGCCCCTCATTTTGCTTTGCTTCAGTCAAATTAGTTTTCATTTTTTGCCCTTATTGAGATGAAAACAAAAAATGAATGAATGAAAGAAAAAATTGTTGGTTACCCATCTCATTAGTAGAGCCACGAAACCAATCCTTATTTTTCTTCTTCTATTTTCTTCTGCTGCTTCTGTCTAACACAAAAATACGACAACTTTCAATAACACCACCAAAAAATTCTTTCAATTTAACAAAAGAATATTTTGTTTCTCTTAAAAGCTTTAAAAAAAAGCTATGCATGTTTGGCTTCCCTGAGGCGATGTTCTTGACTTGAGGAATTCAGTGGACCAAACTCACTACAACGCGTTTTCCACACTTTTAATCATGCGCTGCGTCTCTTCTTTTCTCTGTTCTTTTTTTAACTCTGTCGTGAAAGAAAAAAAAAGAACACAGAAAAGAAGAGACGCAGCGCATGATTAAAAGTGTGGAAAACGCGTTGTAGTGCAAACTTCCTAGTTTAGTTTGTCCAAGCTATTCTTTTTTCTAGTCTTTTTTTCTTCTTTTTCTGAAAAGCTAATTTTAAAACAAAGCTATTTTTCATAGATCATTTGTGTTGAAAAGTAGCAATTAACTCAATTCATAAATAATGCCATGATAACGAAAATACCAATATGAACGTGAAAAATTAATATTGCTTCTATTACATTTATGTAAAATTCTTTCATTCCCTATCAGTTTTTCAAATTTGGTTATAGTTATTTTTTATCAAATTCCTGCAGCGAAGAATCGAGCAGCGCGGTGTTTTTAAATTTTTGATAATTTCAAACAGGTGCATTATTTTACTTACTCAAAACATTTATTAACGTGATATGTATTAAATGGAGAATTATCAAATTCATATAACTCCTACTAACAATCAAAGAAGCAATGGTACAGTTTTTGAGTAAGTTCTTTTATGACAATAGTTTGGATACTTAATTGAAGTAAAATTTAGAGATCAATGGCATACTTTTCAACAACATTGTGATAGTAATGAATCATTAAATAATTTCTGCAGATCTGGTGCCTTAAGAGATTCTATTTTTAGATCTATTGCATGGAGGGTATGATTTTGCTTTAATTTGGATTAAACAATTTACTTCCGATTTTTAGATACTGTTGGGATCATTACCTTTAAACAAGGAATCATGGATTCAACGTGCAAAACAAAGCAGAGATAATTACAAGACATGGAAGGAAAAGGTTTTTAAATTTTATATTGTTATTCATAACAGAATTCGATCATTTAGATTCCAGCAAATCCTCGTGAAGAAGTCTTTGATATGGATTTAGGATTGAATAATCCACTTTCATTGCATTCTGGTGTGAGTTGGTGCAGCTGTATTTTTCTTTAAATGACTTTATAGGTTTTTCAGAGTCCGTGGCAGCAGTATTTCGAAGAACAAGAAATTAAAGATATAATTACAAAAGATGTTAATCGAACATTTCCTGAAGTAAACTTCTTTGCTGGTGAAAATGTTCGACAAATTTTATCAGATATTTTATTTATATATGCTAAACGAAATCCAAAGATATCATATCGTCAAGTGGGTTATTTGTTTTAAAGCTATAATATAGTAATGATATTTAAAGTTTAGGGTATGCATGAAATTCTTGCTCCATTGTTATTTGTTCTTCATGCTGATCGACAATCATTTGATCATTTTCAAGAATTGCAAATTCAAACGTTTGTTAACAATTTTATCTGCTTATTTATTATTGTTCAAGTTTTTTAGAAATGTCAATGATACTGATTTACAAATTTTAAAAATTTTAAATGATCCTCGATACATTGAACATGATGCATATGATCTTTTTTCAAAAGCTATGAATATCGTTGAAGGATTTTATAATGTTGCTGATGAAAATTTTACTGATCACCCTATAAGTCCAACACCAGCTTCACCATTTTCTTTGTTTGTTTCTGAAAAGATTGAAATAATAAAGAGAAAGCTTTCCTTTAGAAATGAAACAACAAAGCCTAAAGCTCCATGGATTGCAAAATTGGACATTATCTATGATCAAAAGCTCAGATCCATTGATTTTCCATTATGGAGTCATTTGAATGCTTTGGATATTAGTCCACGATTATTTGGATTGTAAGGTTTTTAAAGTATTTAATGGAAAGATTTAATTTGTGCCTTTTTTCTACTTTAAGACGATGGTTGAGATTACTGTATGGAAGAGAATTCCCATTTCCTGATTTATTATTTTTATGGGATGTAATTTTTACTGATCAACCAATTTTTACAATAATTGAAGATATTTTCGTTGCAATGTTAATTCAAATTCGATCGTTGCTACTTAATGCAGATTATTCAACAGCAATGCAATATTTAATGCGATATCCGCCCATCTCTGATGTTCAAGCATTTATTCAATATTGTCTTCATCTTCACTCTCCAAAAGTATGTATTTTAAATATAGCCTCTCTTTGTAATTGTTTTTTCGGTTTAGGATTATTATAAACCAGCAACATATGGTATTACTCATTTCTCTCACATTACTGTAGCAGGGAAACCTCATCCAAATCAAGATCGAAAAGATTCATTTAATACTCTTGCAAAAAAACTTAATGGTCGACAACATCTGCAGCAGCAACAACAACGTGATGTTCGATTGATGAGAATGAATTCCTATTCTGCACAAAGTACTCCGCAGCATTTTGCTAAACCTGCTATCGCAGAACCAATGACCTTTGGAGAGTCAACATTTTATACAAATGGTTTTTCGTCAACTTCAACACTTAAAGTTTGTGATTTGTACATTTGCAATTTATTGTTTTGAAAAAAATCATTTTTAATTTTTTAGGAAGTTGAACTTATGAAAGAACAAGTTTCAATATTGCAATCAAATTTGAATGATAAAGATCTTGTTTCACGGGTTGCTGCATCTCGCCTTTTAAAATTAATTTCTGATATTGATCTTCTATCCGGTGATTCAACAACTAAATCTGCAATAAAATCTGAAATTAAAGATATCGCTGAAACACTTTCACGAAGTACGGTTCCAGAATTTTCAATTCGAAGTGTTCCATTAAAAATTGATCCAGGACAAATGCGTGGTGCTGTTGAAGTCGCAAAAGAAGCCGGTTCACCAATTCGTCCTCCAACTCTCTCGGGATCTATATTTCGACCACTTTCACGTTCCATATCCCGTTCATTACGAAATGATAATGAATTAAAAGAATTACATTTTGATAGAAAAAAGAATTTTTAGTCAAACTACTTATTTTCTTTTGTACTAACGGTATAGATACTCACATAATCCATTTCTTTGGCATCTTACGTGTTTTTTTGTATAAAATTTTTTATCATCAAAATATATCATAAATATATGTTTACAAAATAAAAAAAGGAATATCTACAATTTTTAACTGTGTTACAAATTGACTGGTTTAATTTAGCATATACATTTAATTAAAACCCGATAACAATAACAGATGCATTCATTAATCTCGATTACGTTGTGCTTGTATTAATTCTCGAATGTCTTCTTTTGAAAAGCTTGTTTTTGTTCCATCACCACATGGTTCCAACGTACATTTAGCATTACATGGATTTACCTTATAAGGAGCGCAACAGCAAAAGCATCGTTTTCCAATGCTAATACAATTCAAAGGATCCAAAGCCCAAATTTGATCTCGAATATTTGGGGGAACCAATGCACCTAAAAATTGTGCAGAAGTTACACCCCGCGGAGGCCAAACTGCACAACGTTCCAATTGTTCATCATAAGCTTCAGGGGTCATTGCACAAGCTTGACGCTCAGTTGGAAGATTGCAAATACGATCTGCAACACCAAATGTATTCCCCCCAGGTGTATAAGCACATCCAGGACTGCAGGCAACTTGAACATTACACATTCCACAAGCATTTGCAGATTTATTAAAAAGCTCCGCATAATCCATAATTTTTTGAATAATCGGATTTCCAACACCAACAATTAGCTGTATGAAAAAGTATTATTAAAAAGTGTATTTCTAATAAGATTCAAACCTGCATATATCTATTATGATAACATTGTGGCGGTAAATTTTTCCAAAATGTTCTATCACTAGTACTGAAGCATGGACCATAATCACTCCAATTATGACAATTTGGAGTTTTACCTTTTCCAACTCCAGCCACGGATGAAAATGCAGAAGCAAGAAATGAATCAGCTACCGTAATCAACGATATGAAAAGTATAGCAAAAAATACATAAAACTTTGCGTTCATCATTTTATTTTCAGCTGCTGTCAATTTTTTTGAATCAATATTTAAGAAAATGATCGCACAAACAACAGTTTATTTTTTAATAAACACTGCGCAGTGATGATAATCGGTCAAATGACAATGTTCGGTTTTCTATGGTGACGTCTCATCATCATTATTTTTTCCGTCATTAAATTCACTGTTTTCAAGGTAAAAAGATTAAATTTGTGCAAAGACATGTATATATTTTTTGTAACTAATGTTCTTAAAAAATTACAATTTATTATTTTTAAGAAAAAATGAATCCTCGGCACTCACAGACGATTCGAAAAAAGATCCAGATTTAAAATCGTTGGCAACATTTTTTATTCCTTTTAAGCCATGTCCAAAATTCTTTTATTTCACATATTTTTCAAAAGTTTTGTGATACGGAAAATTTGCATTTTTTTACTCTTGCTTTTCAAAAACCAGCTTCAATAAATGCGACGATAGTAATTAAAAAACACAAAAACTAAATGTTTTTATTACTCTCACTCAAAAAAATTTGCATATCTGGAAAAAATTCCTATGATTTATCGAACATAACTGTGTAATCCGTTTCTGAATATCTTTGACAGAAAAAATTTGCCGGCCAAAACAAATGGCTCAAATATGTTGGGACACCCTGTATTAAAAGAATGGCAAGTAAAATTTTTTGTTTTTAGTTATGCTATTCGACAATAATTTTATTTTGTTTTGTATTATTTTTGCTTCTGTGGAAGAAACAGTTTTGCCCAAAACAGATTCTATTTTCTGATTGAAATGACGTAACAAATGTTGTTTTGTATGTACAGAAAATTTATAGCGTGGCTGCAACAAAATAGTGGTAACTAAAAAATGCTACAAATTTGCATATTTTATTTTAAATCTTTATGTTGTCATCAATTTTTGCCTTGTTAATTTTCATTTCAGTGCCATCAAAGATTTTCTAATTCCAACCATGCCTGGTGCTCAATGTATACATTTGTAATAAAGTTTCCATTGTCATTTACGTTTACTGTATTTTACCAATTCTGGATTCGCTAACATATTTACCCCAATCTGCAATATTCAGTTCAAAAAATTGTATTAATTATCAAGAGCTATCACGTTAAAATGCTTTTGTTCCCGAATCCGACTATGCTTTGATAGTAATGTTACTTTCAAATGAGAGTAACAAACAAAAACGAAAAACAATTTATTTTGTTACTTTACTTTGATAGTAATGTTACTGTCACATGAGAGTAACAAACAAAAACGAAAAACAATTTATTTTGTTGCTATCACTTGAAAGTAATCAAGTAAAGAGTTACTATTAACACACTTTTTTGTGATTTTAACGGCATCAAAAGACTTGAATTTTTAGCAAAGCTGTTTGGAAAAAAAATTATGATCCGGAATCCGAAATTCCGGAATGCCAAAAATCGTCCAAATCCCGGAATCCCGAATCCGACTATGCTTTGATAGTAATGTTACTTTCACATGATAGTAACAAACAAACGAAAAAAGAATTCCGGACGGGTTTTGTCTTTAGGTACTTTGATAAAAAGGATAAAAAATGGCGAATTTTTACATTTGGTAAATGTCCTGGAAATGAAAACAAATATAACAGCAAAGAAGAATGTGCACAAAAATGTCAAAATATCAAGCTTTAAAACTTCATCATACAGAAATTTGAAAGCTTCCATTTGCCGCTGGACATTGCACTAAAAAACCCGGTAATAAAAAAACTCTCACATTTGAATTATCGGTTACGAATTCGTCACTGACGGTGACGCAGCTGTGACGAATTCGACACTGGTGAGGGAATTTTTCTCACCGCGGTGATGGTCGACGTGTCGAATACGTCACCGTTTTTTTCAGTGTGTGAAGGAAATGAAATAAAATGGTTTTTTGATGCCAGTGACAAAGAATGCCGAACATTTGCATATACTGGTTGTTCTGGAAATGAAAATCGATTTGATTCTGAAGAAGAATGTGTTAATGCATGGTAAGCAAAATTATCAAAAAGAGATAAAATGGATTTAACAAAACCGTTTTAAAAGGATCTCATTTATCCATGAGGATTTCATATATCCATTTCATTAAATTTCACAAATCCCAAAAATCCTATTTTTCAGTCGCCCCCATCGACGTGCAATTACCGTAACCGATATCGAAGTTTTACCACCTAAACTTCGCCTACTTAATCCTGGACCATATATTGCTGGAATTACCGTAGACTTGAAATGTCTTGTTGAAACAAATACGACCGAATTCGGATGGCTCAAAAATAACACCCAAATTGATGAAACTTCTGAAAATTCAAAATTTAAATTCAACGATAAAAAGGATTCTTTAACCATTTAGAATATTCAAAAAGAGGATTCCGGCAAATATTCTTGTGATGCTGGAGCCATGGGACTTTTATCCCAGCCAGAAGATATCCTAGTTAAAGGTATTTTTCAAAACATTAAAAGGATTTAATAAATTCTGTTAATTTTTAGATCCACCTCCAAAATAATTTTGCTTTGATAAAGGTACCCCAACCACTTGTGAACTCATTCGTAAAACTGGACTTTGCTCAAATGTTAGATACGGAAAATTCTGTTGTTTTACTTGTACCATGATTGGTTTTAAATTTAAACTAAATTTTTTTGTTGCTGTAAATTGTTTTTATGTTTGTGTTTTAAATGTAAATATTTATTACATGTTGTTATTCATTTTTAAATAAACTTTTATCTGCTTGAAAATGTTGAATGCTTACAAAAACATCGAAACACTCAAAATCGAGCATTATTGAATTCAGAAATTTCGGTGACTTTTATCATCCGTACTCAACGAGAACATGTTAAAATATTCATAAAACTGATTAAATGAAGTTCATTGGTCATTTTTTAAAGTGGTAATTGTTAAAAAATCGGTTTTGGAACATTCATACGTGACATACATTTTAAATAGGCTTATTTTTTACCATCATTTCGAGTTTCATTTCAAACAAAGAAATTGTGGGTTCGTACCGAACCCACAATTTCAGAATCTTACCATTCTTCTTTTTCTAGAATTCCTTAAATCTGAATTCTCGTTCTGACATTTACCCAAGAAGCATAAGGCAATCTTGTTTTTTATCTAAGAACAACAAAGAAATAACTTTTTGCATTTTCGACAATCATCCTACAGTATAATTATACTCTACCATCGTTGGTTCCTTCGGAACCAACTACGGTGGCAATCTCCTTAGATGCATAAACTTGTTCATCCCCACCGTTTTTCATATCAAATTTATGACTTTCCATCATCCTTCATTTCCTTTAATTTCTAAAATCTAGATTCTCATTCTAACATTTAAAAATTTTTATTTTCATTACCCCTTTTTTATTTTGAATTTTATGGCAAAAAAGGAATTTGTGGATTCGTACCAAACCCACAATTTTTCACGTTTTACCGTTCTTTGTTTCCATGAATTCTTTTAACTTTTATCACCTTTACTTTCCATGAATTGTGTAATTAAATGATGCCATACTTGATTTTAATAAGGACGCCTTTCAAACAATCCCAACATTAGCGTTCTCATACATCGTTTTAGATACCACCCCCATTTATACCACCATCGTTGGTTCCTTCGGAACCGACAATGGTGCCAATTTTCATAAATACATTAACTTATTCATAACCTTCTCTCTTCCATTTCGAATTTCATTTGAAAAATTAAATTATAAAAAAATGCATTTCCTATTTCTTTTAGAACATTATTGCAAGAAAGCAAATCGTGGGTTCGTACCGAACCCACAATTTCTGACTTTTACCATCCTTCATTTCCTTAAATTTCTGAAATCTACATTTTCATTCTGACCGTAATTATGTCCAAAAAAATAAGGCAATCTTATTTTTATCTAATGCATTTTGACCATTTGCATTTTTTTATACACGTATTCTTAAAATCACATCAAAAATCATTGCTTTAAATGCACTTTTCATTCATTTTCTATTTTTTTTGTTTTGTCTAAATAATGATTTTAAAGTTACTTTTTTTGATAGTAATGTTACTTTCCTATGATAGTAAAAATAAAAATAAAAAACAATTTGTTTTGTTACTTTACTTTGATAGTAATGTTACTGTCACATGAGAGTAACAAACAAAAATAAAAAACAATTTACTTTGTTACTTTACTTTGATAGCAATGTTACTTTCACATGAGAATAACAAACAAAAACGAAAAATGATTTATTTTGTTACTATCACTTGAAAGTAATTCAGCAAAAAGTTACTATAAACGGCACTTTTTTGTGGTTTCAACGGCATCAAAAGACTTAAATCTTTCATTACTCTGAAAAAATGTTTTGAAAACTTGAAATTTAAAAATTTTAAAAAAGTTGACCAAAATTAGAAGCGTTTTTGAATAATTGTTCCGTGTTATTATTTATGATGATATTAAACTTTTTAAATATTTATTACAAAAAATATTTTATAGACTGTAAATCGGCGACCTCACAAGATGGACGGTAACATATCCAAAAGATACTGTTGACATCAGATTTTCAGCTTTTGGTCAAGAAAGATAAAACCCCCAGCAAGGGTAAAAGCTTGATTTGTTTAAGGTTTAAACATGGTTTCGAAGTTTTAATACAATTTTTAAATTTTAGTTGTTTTCTTTCTTTTGATTACTATATCTTGATAATAACGTTACTATCAAAGTATAGTACCAATAAAATTCACTCGCTTCAAAAGTGGTAAATTTCGTACAAAACAATTGAAGCAAGAAATAGCTCAGCTATGGCAATTCGAAAATAGATGATGGGTTAAACACACTCACAGTTGCATATTACAATAAAAAATTTAATTCGTCACCGTAACAAACGTTTTTGAATTGCAAATTTCTTGCATTATCGAGGTAGTAAGCGATAGAGGGGCACTTCGAATGATCAGTTTGTAAAAAAACAAGAGTGATTTTTTCTAAATAACTCTTGCTTTTTTTCGGCTACTGTATTTTACCACATCAAATCCAGCATTTGCTGACATATTTACCCCAATCTGCAATATTGAGTTCGAAAAATTGTATTAATTATCAAGAGCTATCACGTAAAAATGCTTTTGTTTTGTCAAATTAACAATTTATTTTGTTACTTTACTTTGATAGCAAGGTTACTTTCACATGAGAGTAACAAACAAAAACGAAAAACAATTTATTTTGTTACTTTACTTTGATAGTAATGTTACTATCACATGAGAGTAACAAACAAAAACGAAAAACAATTTATTTTGTTACTTTACTTTGATAGTAATGTTACTATCACATGAGAGTAACAAATAAAAATAAAAAACAATTTATTTTGTTGCTATCACTTGAAAGTAATCGAGCAAAGAGTTACTGTAAACACACTTTTTTTGTGATTTTAACAGCATCAATAGACTTGAAGCTTTCATTACTTTATAAAAAATGTTATGAAAACTTAAAATGTAAAACAGCTAGTTAAATATCTTAAAAGTTTTAAAAAAGTTGGAAAAAGTTTGCTAGCGTTTTTGAATTATTGTTCCGTGTTACGGATTATAATGTTAAATTTTAAAAAATATTTATCACAAGAAATATTTTATAGACTGTAAATCGGCGACCTCACAAGATGGACGGTAACATATCCAAAAGATACTGTAGTCATCATATTTTCAGCTTTTGGTCAAGAAAGATAAAACCCCCAGCACGGGTAAAAGCTTGATTTGTACAAACATTGTTCTGTATGCTCAAAAAATTTACAGTGTTGTTGTAAAAAAAGTGTTTATAAAAAATGCTACAAATTTGCATATTTCGTTTTAAATCTTTATGTTGTCATCAATTTTTGCCTTGTTGCATTTCATTTTATTCCATCAAGCTCGCTTATTTTTCTGCAATCAAAGATCTTCTAATTTCAACCATGCCTGAAGCTAAAACACCACCACCACCTGCATCTTCACCTGCAGTAGCAACAACACAATCTCCAACATCATCATCTCGTTCTGCAAATTCTGCAACTTCACAAGCAGCAAATCAATCAAAAAGTGTTTCAACAAAACGAATTATGCGTGAAATTGAACATTTCAAAACTGAGCCACCATCTTATCTTGCTAATTTTACTATTGATCCCAAAGATATGCGAAAATGGACAATTCAAATTAAGCCTGTAAGTTTTTGTCTTTTTTAAAGATTTCTATTTTAATATTTAATTTACAGCGTTATTATCCATACAAATATGGTGTATTCAAAATTAAAATTGATCTCCATCAGGAATATCCATTTAAGCCACCTCGAATGCAATTCCTTACTCCAATTTATCATCCAAATTTTGATAATCATGGTCATTTCTGTCTTTCAATCCTTCAAATGGATAATTGGAAAGCTGGAACAACTGTTGCAACAGGTTTGTTTTGTTTATTGCTTTTTAATGAAGTATTTTCGATGATGTAGCTTAAGGGCTTTAACATCTGTATTCCAATTATAGTCATTTAATAATTTTGAATTTATTTTTAGTATTGGATTCATTATTAAATTTAATTGAAAAGCCAGAAATTGAAAGATCTCTTCGTGTTGAAATTGGTGATCAATATTGCTATCAAAGAAGTGCCTTTTTGAAAACTGCTGCAATGAAAGCAAAGAAAGATGGAGCTGCAGCTGCTAAATAAAGTATCTTTCATTTACTTTTATTCTTAATTATATCTGAAGAATTTTATACATTTATAATAAAGTTTATTTTGTCATTTCTGTTTTGGCTACTGTATTTTACTACATCAAATCCTACATTTGCTGACATATTTACCGTAATTTTAGACATTCACTTCAAAAAATGATATTAATAGTCAAGAGCTATCACGATAATATGCTTTTGTTTTGTCTAAATAATGATTTTATATACATTATTAAAGCTATCTGTGATATGCAAACTTTCAAGGAGGAGAGTAACATGAAAAATTTATATTTGTATTTTTTAGTAACTATCATTTTCTTCATTAGAGAATGAGCGTAAAAACATGAATTTATTTTTTAAACTTACTGTTATTATCAGTTCAAATTTCTGCAGAATTTGTCGCTGTTAAAGTTTTTTTGAAAAATTTTTTATTTTTTTTTCATTGCATATAATAAAACAAAAGGCGAAAAAATTGTCAACTTTGAAAAAATATAAAAATGAAAATTAGTATTATTACTGTTTAATAATATCAGACGTGGGCACAGGGTCCGCCAGGGTACCATATATGGTACCCAACCTCGCGCCTCGCGCAGCGAGGTGCAAAAATTTAACGTATACATGGATTTTTACAGATTCTGAAATAACCTCGCGCATCGCGCAGTGATCCAAATACGTAGATATTTCAACCTCGCGCAAAATTATTTAAACTCCCGGACCCCCGTGCGCACGTATGATTAATATTAATTTTCATTTTTCTATTTTTTCAAAGTTGACAATTTAAACAAAAATTTCTGTGTGGTTCTGAGGGTTCATTACCTGGTGCAGGTGGAATCTTAAAAGTGTTAAAATGCATTTTTTTAAGTTTAGAAAGTTTATTATTACTGTAGTAAAATTGAAAATACAAAAAGACATTGTAAAATTCATATTTAAAAATTGCATGAAAGATCGAAGGCAACAAATATATTTATAATCATTGCCATGAAGGCATCAAGCTTGGGCCGTATATGGTAGAATAAAGTGGATTTCCGAAAACTGGAATTTGTGGAGTTGGAGTTAAGCCTGCAAGTTGGCTTAAGGCTAACAATGAAGATTGATTCAATTGAGGATTCTGAAATGTTAAACTGCGAAAAATATTTTAACAGTGAAAACAAACATTTGGTTCAGCAGGACGACCCCATGAACACCGTAACATTTGTCCATCAAGTTCCTCGAAGCTCATTTCAAGGATGGCTTTGGTTGCTCCATCCTTCGTTTCAAATGTTACAAATCCATAATTTTGCGGTGCAAACATTCGAATTTCTTTAATTTCACCAAATTTTGAAAAGGTTTTTCGGACATTTTCTTCTAAAATATGTAATTATATTTATTTGTTAAATTTTAGAAATGAATTAGTAAGTTACCTGTTGTATTTGAATTTAAATTACCGATATAAACAGTGGTATTGTCAACGGGTGTTGCATTATAAATTTGTTCATATGACAATGCCTTCTTTTCGTCTTCTGGGGTTCGGCGAACTGCCCAATTTGTTCGGACTGCTCGACGACCCACCATTTGACCATTCATCTTTTCAATAGCTTGTTCGGCATGCTGAAAAATTCTTATTCTAATAAATTTTTACAATAACACTGTGAAAAACCTCTTTATTTGGAAAAGTAACAAATCCGTATCCCCGTGATTTCATTGATTGAGAATCCCGTATAACTTTAACCTCGCTGAAATGGTTTATATTATTGGATGAGTTATTAAAAAATCAAATGCTTACGAAATTTCACCAAATTTACTAAAAGCATTCTTTAACATTGTATTATCAACTTCTGATGAAAGATCTCCAACAAAAAGATGAAAATGTTCTAAAATTGGGGTACATTAATAGAATATTATCTATACAATTATGTGACAAACTGCTTGTATCAATTTTTGGTTGTGCAGCAATTTGTTGTTGTGCAACTAATTGTTTCTGAAAAGCAGCCAATGGCAAAGTTGATGATCCATTTTGTGGTAACAAAACAATTGGAAATCCTTCATAGGCGCTATTTGCACCAGCAAGTGATGCAGTGGTTGCCATTGTTGTACCATATGGTGCAGTCATTGATGAAATGGGTGCTTGGTAGTACGGCATTCCACCAGCTTGCATCAATGTAATAGCCTGTGCAGTTGCTGCATTTAATCCATTTTGTCCAAAAAAGTTTACCGGTGTTGAACAAAGTGAACTGGCGGTTGTTCCTGTAGAAGCATTGGAACCATTTGTATGAGCAGCAGCGGCTGCTGCAGCGGCCGCTGCAGCAACAAAATTGGAATTTGATGCCATTGCTCCACCAAGATGATGATGATGATGATAATTATGTGAAGTAATTGGTGTTGCACCAGGTACTCCAACTGCTGTCATCATTTTCTTGCTTAATTGTCCAAGATATGCAAGATCAGAGGCTTCGTTGAGTACTAACAACGATTGCCCTCTTGATGCTGCTGCAGCTGAAGCAGAAGTCGAGGATTCGACAGGAAATGAGCGCTTCAGATTGATATTATTCTTTTAAAACCGAATATGGTGCTTTTCAATTTAGCACCAATCGGTTTTATTAAAAAGACGAAAACAAATATTAGTTAACAAAAAATTTTAAATCTTTATTTAAAAAATTAAAAAAACTTTTGTTAATTGATATTTAAATTTTCTGATACCAAATAAATTAATCGATAAAAAGAATGAAAGATTTTGGGGGTCCCGAAGTTGATGCAAGCCTAAAAAAAGCTTTATATTAGTATTTCAAAAGTCTGCGTCTGTGTGTGACAGAAATAATATATTTATTTTTAATCGGAAAACGAAATACCAGAAAAAAACAATGCTTGAACAAAAACATTAATAAAAAAGCTATCATTTGCTTCACTTTTGTTCTTTTACATTTTTGAAATAATAGCTGATGTGAAAAAAAGGATGGAAACATTGGGGTGAAAGAAACGTCAGAGAAGGATAAAACATTAACGAAAAAGACTGTAGTGGCTTATAAAAATGCAAACATAAATGAATGTTTAAAAAGCTTTTTAACGCTTTTTATTTTAGCAAAAAATGAGGAAAAAAACAGAATCGATCAGAAAAATGTTTGAAAAGGGCAATTTTTTGGAAGACAAAATAAATTTAAAAAAAAGAAGCTGCAAGTGATGTCTAAGTTTAATTAAGTTAGTCAGTTAAGTTGCTTCTTTGTTGAAGAGGTGGGTTCTAATTTACGCATAAAGCTTTTTTCTTTCCTTTTTTTCCTTCTATTTTTTTATGTTGTTACTTTGTTCTTAGTTTTTTACTTTAAATTTTTTTCTTCAAATAGCCCAAAAAAATGTTAAAAGAAGGCTCTGTCATATTTCTTTATGCCAAAGAAATGATGTTCAAGACGCTGATCGCAACCGAAAAAAAATGTTAGAAAAAAAAAAGGAATAGCTTCCAGAAAAAATAGTATGCAGTCAGCCGTTATAAAGGTTAAAAATTCATCGCTTCACCGATTTTATACAATATAAAATGATTATTATTATTGAGTTTAAAGTTGAATTTAAGTATAAATAAAAAAGGGGCAGAGGAATAAAAAATAGAAAAAAAGACAGAATAAAGTAAATCAAAAAAAGAACGAATGTTAAAAAATTTATTGAAAGAAGTATAAAAGATTAAACAAAAACAAAATAGCTTTTGAATGAAATAAGATTAATTTTTTAAAAAGGCTAAAAGAACTGCCATTTTCAGGATACATGTAATATGTATGTGCTTCTTCGTTTTTTTTTTCTATTAAAACGTCAAAATCTCACCTCAATGCCATTATTGAAAAAAAGGATTATTTTTTACTTTAAGGCAATGCAATAAAAATATATCATTGAAAAGGAAAGAGCATTTCAGTTTACTTATTAGCATTTACAATTAAATTAACATTTATGACAAATTTAAGAATTTTTATGCATGATGTAACATTAAAATTCTTTACTTTTAGTACTTTCACAAAGTCACAATTTGGGACGTTGTAACGAAAGTAGTAGTAACAAATGTCAACTATTCAATGATTTTCTAATTCGTTGTTAAAAGATTTTGTTGTTAAATTTTATCAAGATGTTACTTTTCTGGATAGGTTGTAGTAAAGAAAGAAATGTAAAACTCAAAGCATTTAAACGCAACGCATCCTAGTCATCGTCGTTAGTTTTTTAAAAAAGTTAAAATATTCAATATCGTCTAGTCATAAAATATATTTCGGAATCCCAAAACAAATGAAAAAGCTGCATTTCGAAAAGAAGGAATGAAAAATGTCTTTAATTTGTATGCATAATTAGAAATACTTAAGATTTTGATGCATTTTTTTGCTTTTAGTAAGACACTCAAGCGTTAATAAAGTTTGACTGAAAAAAAAATCGACGTAGCACCACTTTTATGTGTGACAAAAGTAGTTTTCGCCAATGCTTTTAAGCATTTTACTTTGCATGTGCATTTTGGAATAAAAAAACGATAGATTGGGAAAATTTTCAAAAAATTGGAAAAATAAAAGTTATCTACTTTTATTTCAAATAAAAAATAACAGATTTAACGACTAAACTTTAAAATGTGACAAATCACGTCCAAAAAATATTGACAACTTAATGTTCGTTGAATCGTAATTAAAAAAAAGAACTCTGTAAAGACAAAACATATGTCTTAAATGAAGGAGTGGAGAAGAAAAAAACTGAAAATAAATAGTTAGGGTTATATTTAACAAAAGTCAAAAAAGCAGCTGAAGTTTGCAAAGCGATGATGCGGAAGACTAAGGGATTATAATGCCTTTAAAAGTATGCTTCTCCCATTTCCTTCCTTCCCTTTTTCATAAACTTCAAAATCCCTCTCTTATATTTTATTTTTTGAAGAAGAAAAAAAACAGAAACTTCTCGGTGTGGATTTTTTTGTTCTTCTTTTGGTGGCAAGTTTCAACAAACTGATTAAGACAAAAAAAGTATGAATATAAATAAAGGAATAAAAATGTTGGGACAACAAAAGTTTATGAAAAGAGGGGGAAATGGAAAAAGAAGGGAAGAAAACGAGAGTGATAAATAAGTTAGGGGAGATTGTAAAACGTCAAAATAGCCATAACTTTACTTTATAAGCGGTAATTAAACTAAAATAAAAACAGTGAAAAATGGTTGTTATGGGGTTTTCTCTTTCTCCCTCCATTTTTTGCCTGCCTTCATTTACAGTGAAACAAAATTGCGCATTAAATCAAAAATGGGAAAGAAGAAGAAAAATCAAAAAATTCACCGACATCTAATAAAAAAAATATTTTTATATATATTTTGGGGGGAAAATACACAGTTTTGGCATGTTTGAGTCTTTGTTTGCCCAGCTGAAGCTGGTAGTGCATCTTTTCTCCCCCCTTTCATTTCTTCCTTTTTCTTTCTTTTATCCATGTCACGCAAGCGCGCATCCGAAAGTCATCAACATTGCGCTTTTGTCTGCAGCATTCAAAGTGACATCTTGTCAATTTGAGGCCAAAAGGGTTTAAAAGTCCACAATCAATTATGAATGAATTTTCAATATCTATTCATGATTTTGTCACCAAAAAAATATGCTTGCTTTTCCCCCTCTATGACTTTTTCATAAATTTGTTAAATAATAATATTTTTGTCAGGAACAACACATAAGGGAAAAAAGAAACATAGCAACAATAAAAACTGAAACTAACATTAATAAAAAAATGTGTATTTGTGAAATAGATAGATAGTTTTAGTGGTGTCAAAAAAAAAGAATATTGAAAAAAGTGGTGTTAGAAAGTACGACTTGACAAAAGCAATAAACGAAAATGCAACAACAACCAAAAAAAACAGATATATATGTATGTTGAAAGAACATATGTGCCGATATTAGCGTTTTAAAAATGAAGTTTAAAAGTCTCTCCAGATGGATGGAATGAAGACAAAGTCGCATATTGTATCAATAAGCTGCCTGCTTCACATTGCTATAATTGGTAATTTTAAAGAAGACCAGTTGTAAAAAGAAATGAAATGTCTCCCTTCTCCTTTGACCAATAATCACCATAAAAAAATGCGAAGCACTTTTAAAAATAAAAAAAAGCAAATTTTAACCTATATTATTTTTGAAAAAATTTGTTCGAAACAAAATAATTTTGCTCATACTCATCCATTTTTGGACTCAAAATATTTACGAAATATAAATATCCCCAACTCTTTTGAAAGATAATCCGGTGGTAATACATTCTAGTTGGAAATGAAGTCCTCCTCTTGCTCTAGTAGCTTTTCAATATTTGAAAAAAAAGTATAGCAGGAAGAAAATAAATGAAATAAGATAATGAAAATAATGTCAAGCATCGAGAAAAATTTATTTTTCAGAAAGAAAAGAAGGTTAAAACGGTCGTTCAGTTTTTTTAATGTCCAACGGAACGTTAAATGATACAAAGGTATCATCAAAAAAAGAAGGTTTTTTTTCTGATATTCACGAGATCAACATTTATAAAGTTTTTCTTCTTCTTTTTTTTCAACTAAAATGTAATGGTTTTTTTGTCAGTATTGTAAAAAAAGAGAATGAAAAATGTGAAAAAAAAACTTGACGACTGCAAAGAAAGCGGTCACTTGACATGCCATTACCGTAGTCAGCAAAAGATAATTTCTGCCCTAAAAATATTTATTTCGTTTTTTTGCCCTTTCGAACAATAAGAAATCTCTTTTTTGTGTATGAAAAATAAAAAAGAACGTTATGTTTTTTTAAACTTTAAAATAATAATAATTATCAAAAAATTTTTCATGCTTAAAAAAGATGGAACAATTAATTTTCAACCACAAAATGAGGAGGAGGCCTTGACAACTAATAAATCACACATATAACCCTTCCGGCTGCGCAGACTTTTTTCTTCCAAAAAAATTATATATATTGAAAAATGGTCAAAATCAAGTCAGCAGCAAACAGTTCAAGGGCATTAAAAAACATGAACATCATTTACAAAAAAAATTGCAATTGTTTTTTATATTTTTTTCTTCTTCTTCTTTTAGTCATTTTGTTTTCTCTCTCTCTCTCTCTCTCTCTCTGCTTGAACACCTTCTTTTGTTCTAATTTTTTATTTCTTTCAAGAAAATATTATTAAATAATTTTTATATGCATTTAAAAAAAGGTGTAAAAAACAATTTTAATGAAAATTGACAAAAATAAAATAGCAAATAAACAACAAAATTAAATTAAATTTTTTGTGGTATTTGTGAAGCTTCCGTAATAGATATTATTATTATTATTATTGAAAGAGATCTCCTCCTATCACCATACTTTTCTCAGACTTTTTTTCCTTCTTCTTTTGTTTGTGTCTTGTGGGTAACCTTTATCATTTATTAATCTGTTTTAATCCTTAAGAGAAAAACAGTTTTGAATATTTGCATTAAATGTCAAAAAATAAATTTGTTTGAAATTTTCTATGAAAAAAGTAGAAGGTGAAATAAATATCCAAAGGGTGGATGATTATAATCTTTTTCAATTTTTCAACACAAACAATATTATCACTCAAATGTCATTCAATTAGTTTTTTTCAGAGATAATTTAAAAATTTTTCTTTTATGGCAGATTCATTTTTTCCCTCCCTCTTTTCAAGTCATAAGTTAATCAAGAACAACAACAAAAAAATGTGAATATTTGATTAAAAATTTTTTTCATCATCCATGTTGATGATGAGGAAAATGTGAGGTAATAGACGATATTCCAGGATATTCTATTGTCTCAAAGGAAGAAAGCTTAAAAAAGTTTTGCCTCCAAGAAAATGGCATACGTATTCATTCTTCTTCTTTTTTTATGCCACATTATATGTCTGAGTCTAATTAGTTGAAACTTCGTTATCTTAAAAACCAAAAAAGAACACTCAATTTTGGTGGTGAATATGAAAGTGTATGAATATATCTATCTTTAAAATTGCTCGGCATTTTTTTTTCATATATATATTTTTATATATAAATGCTTATTACGTAACTGATTGCATTTCCTTTTCTTTTTAGGCCAGAATTACTCCATGGATATAAGTTCAAGTTTTTTATTCATTTTATTTATTGCAAAAAAAGAGACAGATGAAGCTCAAGAAATCTTGCTTTCTCTTTTTTTTAATATGACTTTTTTCTATTTATTCACGTATTTTTATTTGTTTTAAGTTAGAAATCTTTAGACCCCATCGTCACAGTTTCAAAAGGCCTAAGGGCTTCAAAAACATGGAAATTAAGCGGCGCAGAATTGTTTATTTTGTCTTTCTTCAAAATGAGAAAAAAATATTAAAAAAATCAAAAGTGCATCATCGAGGAAAAAGAAGGAAAAGTACGGCATATTTTTTAAGGTTATCATGTTTCATTCAAATAATTCCGGAAATACTTTTAGATCATTTCTTTGAAATTCAAATTATTTAAATTTTAATGTAAAAATTCTTCTCTTTCCTCTGATGTTCCACAGGGAAAAGGAAATTACATTCTTTATCTTTTAATATTATTTCAAGAAATGAAAACTTTTCAATTTTTTTCGTATTTTGAACTTCTTTTGTTATTCTGTTTTTTGGAGACCATAGAAAAAGTCCAAACATTTCCATTTTTTGTCCTGTTTTGTTTTTGTGCTTTTTAATTGTATGCAACCAAAAAGTTCTTTTTGGCTTCAAAATAGTTGGTTAAATTTTGTGTTTTTTTTCTTCAAAGAATTGAAGTTTTTATTCCAAAAACACCGCGTTGTCTTTCTTTGTTATCATCAAAAATTTGCAAACGTTGTTCTCTTTTCGATTTCTGCATAAATTACTACTGCGTTTGACTCATAGGAACTCATTCGTTAAAAAGAAAGTTGAAGAATTATGTCATTTTTTTCTTTTTTTAAAACATTACAGAACACATTTTTTGAATAAAAAATTATAATAAAAGAAAGAGTAAAAAATAAGAAAAAAAGCACAGGAAAGTGATCTCATCTTCTCATCTGGTTTAAAATAAGAAAAAAATGAAACACATTGTTTTTTCTTTTTCATTTCAACCGTATACTAAAATTGTAATTTTCTTTTTTTTCCATTTTGTCATTCACACAAGAAGGCACCAAATAGAAAAAGTAATCTTTAAAAAAAGGCCTGACTTTTTGATATGCAAACAATACGTTTCGGAAGAAAGCTTTAATGAATCTTTTGCTTTCCATTTTTTCTTTATTTTTTGCCATTTTCAACATTTTAATTTTAAATTGAAAAACAGTTTTGTTCCTCTCCAAACATTGATCGTCTCAGTCTTTTTATTTCAAAAATTTAAATTTTAACTTTTAACATTTTAAAAATTAAAACATTGCTCATCTGCATGGTCTTTTAAGGGGGAAGAAATCTGACAAGATATCATAAATCTTTAATTTTATTCTATAAAGGATGTCATACTTTTTTTACTACGACTACTTACCATAATTTTGCTTTCTATTAAAGTCAAGCCGTCAAAAATCTTTGTCGTTGAAACTTTTTGTTTTATAAAAAAAAGAAAAGGAAATAGATTATGGACCCCCGATGACGGCATATTTTTTTTGCATTGCTTTCTCTTTTTCACCTGCATATTTTACACATTTGCAGAAACTTAGTATTCATAGAGACCACCCCACATTCTTTTCCTCCTTTCTATTTTTGATTATCTTTGTAGTGTCGTCGTATTCTATTATCCTTCTTTTTTTGGAATATTTTTTGTCATAGTATTATGACTTTGAGCTAGCTTTGCTAATTTTAGCCTGCCCAAAAAAACTCTAAAAAGATTCATTGATGCATTGAAAACAGAGGTAAAAGAACGTCCAAAATTATCATCAATATGTAAGTATCTTTTCTTGACTTATCTATGTTTCTTACACTTAATTTTTTTCATATCTGTCTGTAGGATTTTTAAAATTAATACTTAGAGACTTAATCATAGATATATGCCCTATACTTCACTCTTCATAAATAAAATTGCAACATTTCAAGTTCATAGAAGACTATTAACTTGATGAAATTTTAAGGAGGAGAAGAAAAAAAGAAAGAAAAGATTTTTTTTGCATACATTTTTTAAGCGTGTTTCCTGTGCTTTTAAACTTTTTTTATTTCGTTTATTTTTATTTATAGTGAAAAACTAAGCATAATTAAAACACAGTTTTTCCCCTTCCATCTTTCGATGTTTTTTTTATTCCTTCTAAAATTTTAAAACATAAAGATTTTAAAGTGTTAAAAAGAGAGACTAATTAAAAATAAAGAAGGAAGAGAAAAAAGAAAATAAAGTAAAAGTTAAAATCTAAGAATTATAAAATATAAAAAAGGTTCCTTGTAATTATTTGAATTAATAAAAAAATCACTTATCAATATTAATAAACTTTGTATGTATATGTAAGACTGACTGACTATACCATTTGTTTATTATTTTTTTCTCCTTTTTACTTTTGACTAATAAAGTGAGGGTTTATATTCAAGCAGTCATTCAGACTGTTTTTTAGTTCAACCACGTTCCAACCACCACCGCAAGCACATACACGTGAGACGAAATATCTTAAAGTGTTTCAATGAACCTTCAGAAGCGGATAAACACTTAAATCATTATCTATTCATACGTTTTTTTTCCTTGCCATTCTTTTTACTCTTCAATGGTAAAAAACTTCTGGTAAAAATCTCATTCTAACTCATATGCAGATGGTTTAAAGTTATATAATTCTTTGAGAAGGTACAAAACAACAAACTTAAGGACATTCAGTAATGACGCCTTGTGATAAGGAAATCCTTCTCAACAGAATATTTTTTTTCGATTCATAAAGTCTGTCAGTTTTGTTGTTAGGTTTTCTATTTTTTTTTTGCAAAATATCACTGTCTAACTACTTCCTGCCTCGCTCAAAGATCTTTTTGCAACATTTTGTAAAACAAAAAATCCTTCATAATAACCATAAAAGTCTCCCTTTCAACTCTAAAAAAGAAGCTTAAAAAGTTTTTCCTTACAAAATCTACCCTTAAAATAAAAGAAATGTTTTAACATCTGTAATTTGAATAGGCAAAAAGGGTTTTTGACGCCATTTTAAAAAGGGTAAAAGCTTTTCCATTCTATCTTTCATTTTTGTTTCAAATTGCTTCTTTGCTAAAAAAAACTTTTGCAGAAAAAAAACAGAAGCAAAGAATACTTTAACACGATTAAAATCATGTTGCGCAAGCAATTTCGTCGCATTCCTTTTATCTCCATTTTTTGCTTTTTCTTTTATTTCAATGACCACCTGTTTTTTATTCTTTATTTTTTCCATAAAATTTCTTTGCAAATTTCTTTGTATGAAAATTTTCTTAGTTATTAGTGGTTTACTTATACCCAAATATGATTAGACAAAACGTGGTTCTGTTTTTCTTTCCAAAAAAATTCGTCAGCAAAAAACGTTTTTTCTTCTTCAAAAAATGGAAGAAATTATTAACTTTGAAAAAGTTTGCATCTTTTTTCTTTTTCATTTTTTCTGCTGAAAAATATTTCAATCTTTTCTCTTTTATTTCCCTTGTGTGTTCTTTATGTCCCTTTTTTTCTCTTCACCGTATCTTTATATATCTTTATTCCTACAAAAAAAAATTTAAAGTTTGCACTATTTTTGATATGTATTTCACATATTCTTTTCTTATACCCTCATTTTTGAGAAAAATAGAAGGTGGACCGCTTAATGACCTTTGCGCTTGCATGAATCCTGCACTTTCTCATTAAGTATTTTTCAAACTTTTTTTATAGAATTTTTAAAAATAAAACTATAAATGTTGAATTCATATTTTAGCAACCACCCTCTAATTTTTTTACAAACAAAAAAAAGAAGAAATAAAAGTTTTGTGGTATTTGTACCTTTCTTCTTTTTAATTCTATTCTTAGGCCTTTGAATAGAAGGATAATATGTGCAGACAACAAAAAAAATTTGTGAAAATAATAGAAAAAAAGGTTATTCTTTTAATTTTATTATTAAAAAACTTTACCTACTTCTTTTCAAAGTACTTTTTGCTTTTCTTTTTATTGTTCGAATTTGTTTTTTTATTTTTCACTTTTTTCAAAAATGTGATTTTCGCATTTTTTTCTTTTGCTTTTTATTTCGGTTTAACGAGATTTTGTTTGTCGTGTTTTTTAATAAGCAACAGCAGTGACATTTTGAAAAACAATTGTTAAACTTAAATCATCTTTTGATTTTTATTTTGTTTTTCAGTTGACATTTTTCTTTGACTTTGAGACATATCAAAAAACACTTCCTTGAAATTCGAAAAAAAAGAATTAAATTTAAAAATATGGATTTATCATACGTTACCGGTGAACCAACCGAAGAAGATTTGAATCGGATGATTAAAATGAAAATAATGGATAAATGTCTGCAAAGATTTGGCTATACAATGCCATGGATAGAATGTTCACGGCTTATGAATCAAATTCTTGGATTAAGTCGAGATGGAATCCCTGCTTGTTATCCGGATAATTACAGTAAGCTTTTTTTAGTTGCAGACAAAATTTTAGTAATTGCTAGTGGCAATCCTATTATTTTCTTTGCCTTTGAAAATAACGCATTTCAACGTTGTAATTTTCTTTTTTGCAGCGCCTGTCATTGAACATAACCCTGAATTTTATTCAACTTGTAGCGGCGTCGAACAATTTATCGCACAATATACCCTTCCAATTTTACAACTTTTATGCCTTTTTGGAAATGCCCTAAATTTACTTATTTACCGATTACCGTATTTCGAAGGGAGTAGTTCAGTGCATTTTCTTCGAGCAAAAGCCCTGGCAAATATTGTATTTGTACAATCTCGAACACTTGAAGTTATCCATGCATGGATTTATAAAAGTGATCCAGATTTTGAAGGTGTGTATTGGAATACTCGACCTTTTATGATTACAGTGGCAAACATCAGTGGAACAATTTCAACATGGTAAATAACAATTAAATTTTTTGAAGCATTTACTCATACAATAATAATAAATAATTATAGGATGACTTTACTTGTGACCATTGAAACCGTGCTGTGTGTATTATTACCATTTTCATTTCGACAATATTGTACACGAAAATTAACAATGATGATGTTGCTTGGAACTTTTGCTGTTAGTACGGCATTGCATTTAACATTTTTATTAACTCATACAGTAGCAACTGAAACAGTAATAAGTACACAGGTACTTGAAAATAATCAATGTTGGATTGCAAGCACGTATTATTTAATGCAACGAACACCATTAGCATTACATGAAATTTATGAAAAAGTATATTATTGGACACAAATGACTGTTTCAATTGTATTACCAACAATTGCAATGTTAATTTGTTCAGTATTAATTGTTACACAATTTACATTTAAAGTAAGTTGAATTATTTAATATCTTTTATTAAATATCTAAATCTTTTTTTGAAGGAACTTGGTGAAGCATTTTCACAACGCCGAAAATGTGTTATTCGAATGACAGTTACAACAACACTTTCTCATTTACTTCTTGAAGGACCTGCCCTATTAACCTTCGGGGCAGCAGCATTAAAAGGTGCAGGAAGTGAAAAACATAACACAACAATGTGCATCTTGAATCATGCGAATAATCTTCTCTCGGTTGTAAATGCAACAATTCCATTTTTTGTCTTCTTAGCATGTAATCAACAATTTCGTCATATGACATTAGTATATTTACGAGCACAAACAGAATGCCATCGGGAAAAGAAGCAAGCGTTATTAGCACAAGCCGCAAATCGAATTAGAATTGGAACTAATGAACGCTCATATGTTGATCAAACACTCATTGCTAAAGTATCAAATATTTGAACGTATAAAAAACATATATCTTTTTTAAGAAAAAACAAAATACACGCATTTGCGTGTGTTTATTGAACTTTGTTAAATTTTTATTGCATATTTTATGATAGAAATAAAACTTTTTTTACAAATATAGAAATAAGAAAAGGATATTTTAAGTGATTATGCCTTTGTAGAAGACCAAGCAGGAAAAAGAAAATAAATTTGAGCGGTCTTTCAAAACAAAAAAGAAAGAAATGAAAAAAAGAAAGAAAGAAAGAAAACAATTAAAAATTGAGCATTTCTTTTTGTTTGAAATAAAAAAACACAATGTATGTAAACGGTTACGGTAGATATCCTTCAATATCATTTTGGGTTACTTCTAAAAGTCTTTTCTCATTTACAGCACGCTTTTCTCGTCTTGTATTTGTTCGCCGATTTGATTGCTTTTTTCCAAAACATATAATGCAACATCCGAATATACTTGCTGCAAGAACACCAATAATTAAAATAATAATAAATGCAAGAATAATCTTGTTCGATTTAATTGCTTTAAATATTGTTTTATAGAATTTTGAATTATCAGAATTGTCTTTATCAGTGATGGTAAAATCTGAGGATCCATCGGTGTTTCCATAATATGGTTTTCCAGTTACAGTATATAATGGACGAGATTTTTTTCGTGGTGAAATATCTTCATTATCACAAATATGTTTTGGATAATTACTTTGATCATGACAAATGCATGATGTATTACTTCCACGCCCAAAATCTGGTTCAAGATTTTTACATTCTAATTGATTGCAATGATCATCAGGTTGATTGAAGCAACATGAACATCTGGAAGAAAACTTTTATATTTATTGTTTAATGAATTTTTCCAGCTGTTTTAAATTTTTAAAAACGATTCAATTATGTACTTGCTGTTTTAAACTTACGATTGATATTTTGTTCTTTTATCCCCAAAACATCTCGTCATAAATTGATCACATGTACTATCTTTATCATTAAGTTGCCTAAAAATTTGCATAATGCATACTTAATTGCAGAAAATATATTAATATATACCTGCAAATGCAAACATGTGGTGATTGACCAACATTCATTTTACCGTAACGCTTAAAATTATTGCAAAAAGTTTTCTTCCAATCATGTTGACATCCACAAGTTATTTCAAAAATTCTACTACTTTTAGGTAAAAAATTAAATGGTTTATCTGCTATAGAATAATCTGAAAAAATCAAAATCAATATTAAAATAATTCAATTACAGTAATAATACCAGTATAACAATAAAAATTATTTAATGATGATGTCGTTTTAGCTAATGAATATGTAATTAATGATATGATGAAACCTGAAAGCATTACAAAATAATGCTTTCCAATATTCCATTTCATTATATTTGTAACAACATTAAAGCCTGTTTTTTAAAGAACAAGAACCTAAAAGAAATTTTTTTCTGTTAATCTTTTTATCTGTTTTAAAATATGTATCTTCTTTTAACAAGACGAAGAAGAAGGAGAAGAAAAGAACGCATTCTTTTAGAGAAAGGCATTCTTCATAGGGCGTCGAAGCGATGCTAAGCGGCATCTCCTTCGACAATCGTCTAAGAAGAAGAAGGCAATAAGATAGATGTTTTTGCGCGAATAATGACAAAAGGCGGTGAAACTGACAAGGATATGAGGAGGATTGTGGAAAAGAAAAGAAGGAAAGTACTTGTTCATTTTTAGGGCATTACTCCCAAAAAAAGAACAACTAACGGAGGGCAACTGTCCCATAGATCGAGACACTTCCGCAACTACTACGCTAATACATTTAGCTCCCAAGAGGGGTGTTCCAGAAGACCTCTAAACATGCAGCAAATAAACCTTGAGAGCTTGTGTTTTTTTCCTCCCTCATTTTGTCTATTCTTTTTTATTCTTTTTTTTGCCTTCTTATATTCTTTCATATCATTCAAGAAGCGGCTTTTTGTTTTTGGTATCTTGTTGTTATTGTTGTTGTACTTGAAGACAAGACAATAGAAGTCATGGAAGGATACCAATTCAAAGAGGGCCATGAAAGAACATCTTGTTGCCGGCCTTTGAAGAAGATGAAAAGAAAAGAAAAAAGTTAGTTTGTCAAAAATAAATTGACAGATATCTTTTTTAACCCTGTTATCAAAAAAAGATTTCAAAGACAATACCAAAGAAAAAATGCTAAGGAAAACGAAAAAAAAACAAAGAAAATTTTTATGAGCAAAAAAGTGTAAGTTTAAAAGCTAAAAAACGGAAAAGCATATTGTTCAAAAACAAACACGGACGATTTCACACATAACCCTTAGCATGTTTCATGAGCGGCTTGCCTTTCAGTAGTAAAAATGCCAGGCTCAAAGTTATTTTTTTTCCTTGTTGTTCGTGTTTAGGTGAGTTGTTTTCTAAAAAAAAGTCATAGCCATTTTTGATGGTGGAGAAGAAAGAAAGAAAAAAAGATTATCGAATTCAGATGCTTCATCAAAAAAAAAGCAATGTGGTTTTTTTTAATGTTAACGGAAATACAAAAAATTTCCGTTTTATAAAGACATAAAAATGAAGATGAAATAAAATTGGATTTAATGTTATACATATAAGATGGAAAAAAAAGGCTTAATGCTCAAGTTAAATATTTTATTAATTTCTCAGAATGATTTATCATAGATGCGCAAGATATATAACTCATTAAAGATTCAGAGGGAAAAAAACAAAAGTACAACTTTATATTAGGTTTTTTTGCTTTTCTAAAAACTTCAATCAAAACATGCAAAACAAACATTAAACAAAAATAAAGCAAAATCATCAATCGAAGTATATTTGTTTTCCAAAGTCTTTAAGAGGCAATGCTTATTCTTTTTCAATGACAATTTGATAACACTTTCATGTTATGGAGTATTCATCATTCAACATGTGATTATTGCTTACATATTACTCACTTTTTTCCCGTTGTTGTTTTCATTTCGGTTTTAAGTTTTTTAAGGGATATATCCTTTAAGTGTTACTTATAAATAATGAATTAATTAATTGATGGAAAAAAATAAAATCTTTTTTATGATCACTGCTTAAATCACACATATTTAATCATACATTTATAATGTACGATGTCTCAGCAATTTTGTGTTTCTATTACCCAAGTTCCAAGCATTGTTAATAAACAAAACGTGGAAGCTTTGTAAATTATTTATTCAGGATTTTTTGGTGAGAGCTTTTCTTTGCGGCTGCTGACGATAACAAATTATAATATTTTATTTTATTTTAGGTACGGGGCATCTGCCCTCTCCCCTCCCCGTAGCCATCCACTAAATACAGGTCTAGTGAAAACACTATTAAACTGTTTTTTGAAGGTCTCATTACCAAGTTACTTGTAAAACCGTTTTTTAAACGTTTTTAAATTGCTGCTATAAATTTTTTTTAACAACGTTATTACTGTGATAAAAATGTTTTTCTTCTCTTTTTTTCATTTTTTTCTTGACCATTTTCCTTATTTATTCTTCCATAAATGAAGAATAATGCAAGTCTTGTTATCATATTTTTAGGGTGACATTAAACTTTAAGTTAAGTACATTCGGTTTAAAAGCAGTGTTATAAATTTTAATACATTAAACACACAAAATCAAATTTGGGTGATTAAGGATGATTCCCTTGTGATCACCCCGGGGGTGGCTTCTGATTTTTATTTCACCCGAGACATTTGAAATCCCTCTTTATTTTATTACTTTGCAAGAAACATGAATTTTCACTTCATTAAAATTTAATATATGATTTTTAAACATTTTCATCATTTCTTCTGTTGAAATAAACGAGAAATTTGAATAACGTGTATCCTAAAAATTTTGTAAAAGAGCTGCATAAAAAATTTAGTTTTCGTATTAAACTTGGGCAAAAATGAATGACAAAAAAGTGTGATTGATTAAACCGCATTCTGGTTTTACCCTTCTAATTACGGCAGCTAAGATTATTAATCTAAAATGAGTACCTCGTAAAATGATTCATAATCATTTTTTTGTAATGAGACTAAACATTCAGAATCCATTTGGTTGTTTATAAAATCAATGGCATCTTTAATATCAATAGGTTCAGAAATTTTCGAAACCATAAAATCTTTTAATTTTGTTTTTCTTTTTACTGCAGCTAATTTTGACATTGATGTCTTATTAGGTTGCCAGCTAACTCTAAAACGCATTTATGTTTTACAGAAAAGATTATAAACTTATTAAATTAGAGGTAATAAAAAACGTACAATATTCTGGTTAACATTGGACACTGTTGCAGGATAACCAGAGAAATATCTACGTCGACATGTGCAACATCTATTAGATTAATTTCAACTAATGACGAAACAAAATATTTCTTAAATATATTTGAGTTTAAAGTAACTGAATTTAAGCTGATACGTTTGAGCTCTGTTAAATCAAGTTTCGGGTATAGTTCATCTAGCTCTTCGTTACTAGGTATATGCCCAATAAAATTCGTAAATAATTCTTTAATAGCTAATGGGCTATTTGCACAGAGATTAGTATCGTTTATGTTTGTTCCAAATCTCAAATATGTTTTTTCTACCATTATTTCCAGAGAACCAAAGGATATAAGATGAAATACTCCGCATTGGTTTCCACGATGTCGTTTGATAATTTGATGAAATTCTTTTGAGCATTGAGAAAGTTTTAATTGAAGTTTAATTGACCCATTTTTTGCTATATATTTTTTTACTTCATAAGGAAATGGCTTATGTTTTTGTGGTTTTAGAAATCGGTACCATACAAGAATCAACCAAATTTTGGAGGTAAAATACTTTATGAATACTGTACAAAATTTTCTTTTATTCATAAAAAAATCAAATATAAATAGTGATAACGCTAAAGCAAAAATGAGAAAGATGGATTCAAGCATATCTCCAACAAATGCAAACGAAAAAAGTGCTAAAATGAATAATAAAAAATGAAAATGAAGGGAATTTTTTTGTATTGGTTAATCAAGTATATTTCTCTGTTGTCATTTTTGTGCATTTCCCAAATACAAAGAAAATCAATATTTCTTGGATGGTGCTAAAGAGAGACTGAGTGTCCGGTCTTAGGAATCCAAGATCTACCAAACAAAAGCTCTTCGGCCTTCCCCGGAGAGAATAATGTATAAAGGGAAATAAAAAAAATGAGAAAAAGAGAAAAATATTTTTCTTTGCTTTTAAAAAACGATACAGTAAAATACAAAATTCAAAAAGGGTTTATGATTTCAGATTTTCGCATGACGTCACATATTGTGTAGTTCGTATGAAAAGAGCAAAGATAAGTGTCCAGCTAAAGGTTAATCAAGCAATAAATGGGGGCGACAGAATCACTTTGCAAGAACGTGCAAAAGTACAGCAAAAAAAAGATGAAAAATTAGCTTTCCAACGAACGAAAAACATTTTCAAATTTTAAAGGTGCAAGAAAGCAGAATTTGGGTGAAAGCGATGTTAAAGCTGATGATGATTCAACAAATATCGACCTCCAAACAATTTTTTGCTTATACGGGGTAACGGCATTATGCTGTGAACAGAATTATTTCCCAATTCCGTATATCCCTCCTTCAATTATGACTGAAGCAATGGTTGATGGACATGGTGTATCTTTTCAATACGATACAAGTGCAGCAACAGCAATAATCAGTGAGCAAGGGTAGATTCGGATTAGGTCACCTACATTACATGATACTGCAATAAAACCCCACAACTACAATGGTAATATTCCTGTGAAGCAAGGTTACTGTACAAATTGGTGATGCATAAAAAGAGCTCTTGGTTACTGTATTCAAGATGGGAGGTGCACTGATAAGAAGAGATTGGATTCATGCTTTTCCTATTCACAGCTGAAAAAGAAATTCAGCAATGTGAACAAGTTGGATTTGAAGAAAAATTGCAAGCAATTTTGGATAAATATGATGATGTATTCAAAGTAGAGCTAGGAAAGTGCGACATGAAGATTACATTGAAGCTTGTTGAAGGTGCTAAACCAAAATTTGTCAAAGCGATAAATCTACCGTATGCGGGGACAAGTAGAAAAGCCAATTATTCTTTTTGTAAAGCCGAACTGTTCGGAGTTGTGGCAAATATAAATAAAGTCGAATCCAGTGTTGGATGTCATACAATATCCTTTACCTTGTATCGAAGACATGTTTCATGAATTAAATGGAAGCTGCTATTTTTCCAAGCTAGATGTTCGAGAAGCGGAGCATTGCAAGAGTGTTGATTCAAATACAACTATCAAATTATAACTGCAACTCTTTATTAACAACTAACATATTTGTGAAGAAACAGATCGTTTCGTTTACTGCAAAATTTATTTTTATTTCAACCAAATGCAGCTTTACTGAATATGTTAATGATTCAACTTTAGGTTTTCTGTTTATGTTACATCATAGAAAATCAATTAAAGCACGAGTTTATTATTTAAAAAAAACTCTTACGCATTGCTTTTATAATTATAAAATCAAAAAATTTTTATAACTGAAAAAAATATAAAAAATATAATTTAATTTATTTAAGGAAGATCAATTTCCACGCCGTCAACATCCACCGAATTAAATTGATATATTTTAGGTTTCTGACGATGTTTTGTGCAAATTTCTTTTAACCTTCGAGCAATCTGAAATTTTTTTGTTATTTTTAATATTTTTTACTGACAAAATTTACTTCTTCTGCTTCGTCACTTATAAGTCCAACGTGCATTGAATTTGTTCCATCTGTTACTACAATATCCAAAACTTTGAGCGAATACGTTTTCCCATTCTATAAAAAATTGGTTATTAATTTTACTGATTTATGATCTTAAAAACATCTGTTTTAAAAAAACAATTCAATTCTTTTTTATAAAGCTTTTTGAAACTATTCAATGCTCTCTACTATACTTACACTATTAGAAGTGAATTGATTATAACTATTTACATGTTGAATATTACATATTTCAAATTGCAGTTCTTTTAAATTACGATTTGTACATGTGCAATGTCGGCGACGATAAACCAGTCGACTATTGTACACGTACAAAACACCCGGTGGTCTTTTCTAAAAAAAATATCCCTTATAAATGATATTGCATCATTTTCACAAACCTGTACTTTATTTTCATCTCCATTATTTGTATCAATCATAACACCTTTGATATGCCAAAAATCTCTTATTGCACTATCAGGAGGAGAGGGATCACATATTTTAACAATTATGCAACCCATTTGATATAAATATATCTTATATAATAAGTCTTTCCAAAATTAAAAACTGTTAAATTTCAGCAACAATTTTAAAGCCGAATTAAAGCCGTATTTGATTTGTCATATAAATAAGGACATGACGTCAAAAAATCACTGCTTTTACAAATATTAATTTATATCTTTTTGTTGATTTATTTATTTTCTAAAATAAAAAATCTTTAAAAAAACAAATATTAATTAAAATAACTGCCAAAATTAGGATTGATAACCACGCGATAGTTTCCCATAAATTTTATGAAATATTAATGTTCTAAAATTCTCAAAGCGTCCGACTGACACTATATTAACAAATCTGTGAGAAAAAGTTCTTTTACAATGTATCAAACAACTTAAGTGAAAATTGAAAAAAATATAAAACGTTATGTTTGAAGAAAGGGTTAATAGGCAAAAAAAATAAATAAAAGAAGAGAAAAATAAGAGCATAAACAAGATTAAAGAGAAAAAATGAGCTTATTATGGCGCCCCAAAAAATTCCTCTTTTTTTGTTGGAACTAATACCTTTACAAACGGACGTAAATTAAAAACATTTTCATTCTCAAACTGATAAAAAAATTTGATGAAAAAAGAAGAAGTGCACTGCTGACGCTCATTTGAAAGATCTATGATGGTGGGGTTAAAATTAATGGTTTGTAAAACTTTAAACAATAAAAAAGAAGAAAGTTCTGACATTCAAGAAAAGTTTTTGCTTTCAGCTCAATTTCAAATATATTTATAGCGAAGAAATGTTGTCTCTCTTTAAAAATATAAAATCCAAGGTAGAAAGACTAAAAAAGGAAGCAAAGACGCAACAAAATAAATATGCTCAAATGTTAGTTGAAGCATTCATGAAATATTTTTTCCCGAAACAATCTTTTTTTGTCTTTTTCACAAAAAAAAGTTTTTTTCTATCTTTTTGCATCATCTGAATATGACAAGAGAATCTTTTATGAACCGCTCGGGTTCTTCTATTCTTTTTTTCAATTTTTGTTATTTTCTGACAAGTTCATTTTTTGGAAATGGAGATACTGTAAAAAAGCTATTTAAAATGCAACATTTTTTTAATAATTGTTTTACGGTGTCATAAATTATAATATAAAAAACAAACGTACAATTAAATTATTATTTAAATAAATAATAGTAGGTTTTTTGCACCGTTCGAATAAGAAATGAGAAAGGAGAAGAAAGACAGAAAGAAAAGCAAAGAACGAAGAAGAAATAGTTTCTCGTGTAAGAACTAATGAAAGCCACTTTTTATTTAAAAAAAAGCTTCCTTAAAGTAGCCCAAAGGTAGAAAAAGGAAGAAATATGTAGCTAGAAGGGGTTGCTAAACAACCAGCTGCTCTTTAGGTAATCTTTTCTTTTCTCTCCCTTTTTATTTTTTAATTTTTTTTAAAAAAATACATAAAAGCCATGGTTTTATTGTTATTTTTCAAACAATATTTTTTGCGTGTTTAAAATTGTTATTATTTATTTTGACCTCTTTTTTGTGGTATTAATTAACGGAAATTCAATGGAAGTTTATTTTATTATTCATGTGGAAAGTTGAATCTATTCTCCTACAATTTTATTGAAGCAAAAATTTATTTCTTTCTGATTGCTAGAGCGTAAAATTACTTGAATTTTAGAATAGAAATATTTGGTCTTCGAGCATGGCTGCGTTTTTTTAATATATTTTTTTTTCTGAATACCTTTGTACAAATAACAATTGCAATCAGCAGGAAGAGAAAAACATTTGAACTTTTAAAAAAGGTTCAAATTATAAGTAATATTAGAAATGTAAAACAATTATAAAAATTAAATTTAAGCATACAATTTTCTCAAATTTTTTCGATGAAACAAAAAACCTAAAAAGTCTGTAAAGTTTGGTTAAGTTAACAATAAATAAAAAGTCTTTTGAGCTCTTCACAAAAAAAAACTTTTCGGTATTTTTTCAAGCTAACATGCAAACACAAAACAAAATTGAAAAGCCAAAAACAAAAAAAACCGAACAAACTTGTTCACCCAAAGAAACAAGAGAAACGACTTCCTGTAAGATGAAGAAAGAGAAACGAAAAATGAAATGTTTTTTATGCATTTAATTTGTCTTATCAATGCATTTCAAACAGAAGTGGTATTGTAAAATACGAGCGCAATAGGCAGAAGCAAATACACAAAAAAGAACATACATATAAAATAAATGTATTGGAGTAAATGCATGAGACAGGTTTTTAGACGCCTACATTGCTCTTGCCAAAACTCATTAAGGAAAATGCTCAAAAACGCGCTGCTTTTCCAGGATAGTAAAAAAAGTTTTTGAGAAAAAAAAGGCATGCGACAACAAGTGGCATGCAAAAGACTGCTGCTTACTTTCCTTCTTTCTTCTTTTTGTTCCCATTAACAAAAGCCAAAATTAACATTTAATTTAAAGTATAAATACAAATTAAAAAAGTGGTAGGGGAAAAAAGAGAAATTATAAAGAAGCAGAAGGAAGAAGAATGAATGAATGCGTGCGAGTGAGACCAATTGAATTTAATTTGAAAGAGGTAAAAAAAAGAAATAAAATTATTCCACGAAAAAAAAGTTTTCAGTATTTGCAAGTTGAAGTAATTTTTGAACAAAGTGATTGATATCTATGTTGTATTCATTTCAAAGTGATTTAAAGCCTTCGTTTTTTGTTGTTATCTTCACGCTTTTTTTCTCGTCATTTTCAAAAAAAAATAAAGTAGAAAAGGCACTGACCAAAGAGATTTGATGGCGGCGGTAAAAAAGAAACAGCTGCAAAGAAAATTTAGAGCCATTGCTTTATGCTAATGAAATATCAATACATCAGTGTCTTCATTGTTGCAAAAAAAAGAATAAAATAGAGAATGAAAGAAAATAAAAGGAGGAGAAAAGTGCAAACGACATTATTGGGCCAAGTGGCCATGAGATTAGTAACAGTTTCAGAAGAAAAAAAAAAGAAAATTGATTATTATTTTTTGCTAAAAACAACATTGCCTCTTCTTCTTTTCACACTCGAAAAATAACACCCCAAAAAAGGCAGATTAAAATAAAAGACAAAAAAGAAAAGTATAAAAACTTGGTCAATTAAAGTGAACAGAAATACGACAGTGACGACAAAATGAGTTTGACTAGGGTTTTTTTCAGTTAGTAATGTCTAAAATGTCCATCAAAGTGCTAGTAAAATGAACAAAAAATATTTCAAAAATGCAAAAAAATTGTACTATTTGTTAGATTTTTTAAAAGGCCGATGCCTTTTGGGAATTAAATATAAAATGCAGAAAGAAACTTCAAAAAAGACTTTTATGATGATGAAAGTTAACGGATAAAACCGAATTTTCGTAGCTGTTTTTTCCTTGAATAAGATAAATTTCATTGATTTTAAATAAAAAAAGAGGTGATCAGAAGTCAAAACGAGGAGATTTTGATTAGAATGGAAAGTGAATATTCATGAGCTTAGCTTTAAAAATCATGTTAAACAAAGGTGAAATTGAAGAAAACAAGTAAAAAATCCTATTATATTTTTGACAAAGCTCAGCAAATTTCAAACCATTTAAGACAAACTTTCATCGCATGAAATGCATTCTCTTATTCATACAACAACGAATTTGGCCACAAAAAAACATTGACGTAGTCATTTTTCTCCTTTTTTATAAGAAAAAAAAAAGCAGGAAAGGAATAGAGAAGGACATGCCGTCAACGACAAAGGCATAGTCGGCTTAAAAGACGCCGGCGAAACCCGATTTGAGATTGATAAAGCATATTTTCAACAGGAAAGTCAAGAAAAAAACGAAGGCAAAAAGTCAAAAAAAGTGAGATGTGAAATGAAGTCTGAAGAAAGGAGAAAAAAACAGGAAGATGGGTAAAGTCACTCTCTTTTTTTTCATATTTTTTTGAAACAACAACGGAATATAAAAAGTATTGCGTATTTGAAAAGAAAAATGATTCTTAAAAATAATAATGAAAAAACGTCTGAGATGTTTTTATATTCCATCTTTTTGTTTTTACTCAGGGATTCAACTACAATATTATCTTTACCAACAATTCTTCCGTGTAATAATATAAAAATGATTAATTCTCAAAAGAGATAAACGACAGACTTTTTTAGAGTTAAAATAATATGTAAATTGATACTATGCTTGAACTGATGAAAAATATATTGCATATATGAAGGAATACTTGCACCTCTTTTTTTCTTCTTCTTTTTTCTTCTAAAAAGCCAAAGCCGTAGCACTTTTTGGATGAAGAAGAATAACAAAAAATATGGAGAATAAAAATTCCTTGAGAAAGAAATAAAAATAAAAAAGAAAAAAAAGTTGATACTTGATTCTAGGCAAACGAAAATTGAATCTCTTTTGTTTTCAGAATAACAACGAAGTAACTCAGTTAACAGACTCAAAAATAAAATATATACCATATAAAAGTAACTCAAAAAACATAGCTGGAACATTGCAACATCCAAAAAATTTTAACAATTCCATTGGGGATTGCCTTAATGAATATCTTTTATCTTCTTTAGTCAAAAAAACGACTATTGCAATATTATAAAAAGGGTTAATAAAATAGCATAAAAAAATGTATATTAATACAAGTAATACATATATCACTAAGAATTTAATTTCCGCTTTATTTGCAGCTTATTAAAAGAAGCATACATAAATTTAAAAAAACGTGGCCTCCAATTATCATACTTTTATATTATTATTGGCTTCCTTATTATTAGCCAACAAATTACTTCTATAAATAAAAAAATATTTGTTTATTTGCAAAAATAATAGAAAGAAGAAGGCAGAAAGAAAAGATGATTATATAAGTGCCAATTAAAAGTTTTAAATAGCTATTTTTTGCAAGGGTCTCAAATATAATTTTTAATACTTTTTTCCTATTCTACATACAAAGCCATAAAAATAAACTAAAAGAATTCATTTTTTGTGTAAAATAAAAAAATATAAACAAAACCAGTTTTCTTTTTTTAATTGTTCACTTTTTGGAAACCTTAAGTCTAGATTCGAACAGCGAGTTCAACAAAAAGGAAAGAAAAACTATAATAGTTGGAACATGAGTTTTCGAAGCAATGCGCAGAAAAATATGCCATAGCGGCAATTTACGCATTTGAAATGAGTTAAAAAGCTACCATCATCAATGGTACACGTAAAGTGTTAAAAAAGTAGAAGAAAAGAAGAAGAAGACGACAAGTGGCAGTAACACAGTTGTTGTTGTTGCGCGCAAAGTCTTCCTCATCTTTCCTTCTTCTTCTTCTTTTTTCTTTTTGTTTGCCCTAAAGTTAAAAAGAGAAAAGCGAAAAAAAAGATGTCGGGGACAGGAACAGGATGAACAATGAAGGGAAAATGAGAATGCCGACACGGTAAAATAAAACAATTTTTTGTTTTGTTTTTTATTTCAAATGCATTAAATATTTTATTATTCAATTTCTCTCATCATTTTTTTTATATTTGATTAGTATTAACATTTAAAAAATGTCGAGAATTTGCTTCAACTTTGCACGTTCCAAAAAATTTAAAACCAATTGACAAATTCTTTCCATAACGTTTTGTTCTTTCACATCGGAATTTCAAAAATGAACACAAATTTTCATGGGTATTGTTGTCGCTATCACACACGGGAAGGCTACTGTAGCTCGAAGAACATAAATTTTCACAGCATACTCCCATATAGTCAATGTCAAGGGTGCTGTTATGACTAAAATTACAAGTATTTAAAATTTTATAAACATAAAAAAGAATTTTAAGTTTAATTCTTTCATAATTTCCTTACACCATTTTTGCAATGCATTTTGCATTTAAAAAGCTGCATAAAGTTGAATGTGTATATCCATTTGTATCACAAACAGGTGAAGAAGCTGGCATAGAAGCTTCTGATGGGCATTGTTTAATGCATTGACAATTTGGACTATTCATATCAAGTTTTAAATGACGTTTTTTCTGTCGAAGTTCAACACATTGTGCTTGATCAAATAAACATCGAGTAGCGTATACCTATTAAAAATTAATTAAATAGTTAAAATGTGAACAGTACTAAAAAGGATAATTACTCTTCCATATTGATCACAGACAGGCGATTCATATGGCTTACATTGTTGCAATCGACAGCAAACTCCATCATAGTGATATAACACTTCTGAAATGTTGTGCTAAAATTAAAGATAACATTTTATGTATTTTACCAGATTTTGTACTTTGAGTACAATTTAAAACACATTGATTCATAAAAGTGTAATGCATTCCAGACACTGAACCGCAGACAGGATCAATTTTCATGGGGCAAGAACATCTTCCAGCAAGAGTAAAATTTAAGGCATTAAATATCCTAAAATTTTATCCTTTATATTTTTGCCATCAAACACACAAATTTTCTTACCTAAAAAAGTTGAAAACAAAAATAAGTATAACTTTATTTTTATTAGTCATATTACGTAATCTCTAAGTGGTCAAAAGCAAAGGAATGTGACCAACAAGAGTTTTTATGCTTCGTCAAAAGTTAAAAATGCACGCTCGAATCAGGTTCTGCGAAATGGACATTGCATTTAAGGCTTATAAGTGACCACGTCTACTTTAGCGATAATTTTGCTTATGTTTACATTACATTCTTTTGAGAACGCTCATTTTTTTTAAATCTTGAACATATTATTATACACATTATTGCGGCACAAAAAAAAGATTGTAAGAAACTGTTTTTGTGCTAAAGAATAAGTTAAAAGAATTATAAAAATCATCACAGTAGTTCACACAAAAATATTCATTAATTTTTAGTACAAAAAATAGATTTGGAAAATGCAAAATTCTAACTTTTCAATATAATTTGATCGTCTTAAACAATCAAAGAAAGAAACCGAGCATTTCATGAAACTTTTGAATAAAACGATACTATGTAGGACATTAAATACAATGTATGTCTTATTTAAACGCTGAAAAGTAAAAAAAAATGCTTATCATAATTAGTACTAATTGTACATTACATTTTAGGACGATTTAGGAATCAAGAAAAAACATTTTTATATACATGTATGTTTATAAATATATATATAAGCAAATTGTAATTGGGAATAAAGTTCAATTAACAAAGTTAGAAAATAAAACTATCATTTTTTTCAAATTTACAAAAGTAAAATATAAAATTATCTTTTTTTAGAAAACAATGAAATTGCATACGACAACAAAAAATGAACACACCTTTGTTGCGTGTTATTTATAAGCACATTTTATTACCTACCTTACAGATCATCTTGACTTCGATATTCAACAAATTATTCTTTGAATGAATGCATTAAATTATATCCATCAATTAATAAAAGTCGTCGATGTTGAGATCTTGATTTTTCCATTTTCTTTGATTCAAAATTTAAGTATTTGCTTGCCATCAAAAAAAGTTTAACAACAAAGTAAAACATTCCCCCCTTTTTAAATGTGAAAGAAAGAGAGAGCGAGTTAATAAGCGATATATTAACGCATTTCCTAAAAATTATTAATTCGGAATAAACTTAAATCACTAAAGTTATAATAATTTAATTTACAAAAGTAAAATATAAAACTATGTTTTTTTAAAAAGCAAGGAAATTGCATACGACAACAAAAAAGCACACGTTTTAGTTGTTTGTTATTTATAATCACATTTTATTACCTCCATTCCACCCCCTCCAATGGCTCAGTGGTTCAGTTTCACGTTTCTTACCCATTTTCTCTCTCCCAAGTTCAATCCCCCCACTGAGCACAAAAGGAGGGGGCCACAACAGTTTACTAACCTGGTTTCGACGGGAGTAATGACCGGTCGAAATCAAAAAATGAGTTTGATTACTAACATTAAAGGAAGTGATGATCCTTGAAGAACTTAACGGTCCAGTTTTATAAAAATTTTGATTAACAATCAGTGTTATGCTTTTGTTTTTTTCCGTGGGTGCCCGCGCCCGCGACCGCTTACTTTAAAAAAAACCGCCCGCCGCCCGCCAAAGGGCGCCCTCGGGAGCCCGCGGGCGAAGCATTACATGGACTCCGATTTGTATTTATTTTAAACTATTATTTTCAATATTTAAAGACAATGTATACATAAAATTTACAGTATGTCATATCGCTAATTTGGCATGCTATAGGTCAGAAGCATATCATCAACACTTTTCACGAATTTAAATTTTGACCATATCAATAACTGATAAATTCCACTCCCAATTCCACTTCCGGAATTTTGGGGGCAAAATTCCAGTTCCAATTCTATTTATAAACAAATGCCCATCGATTCCACTCCTTAACTCAAAAAAAATTATTTTTTGAAAATTCCACTCCCAATTCCACTTCCGGAATTTTGGGGGCAAAATTCCAATTCCGTTCTTTATTATACTAATTCCCCACCGATTCCGCGCTTAAAATTGAAAATTCCAGTTTTTGAAAAATTCCATATTTTTAACGTACTCCCCCCTGTTCTTCATTTTTTGAACACAGAACAATAGGCGAATCTATTTGCCCCTAGAGAAAGAATTTTTGCGACAACTTTCTGAAAATTCCAGGCTAGATGAACGAATTCTGTAAAAACAAAACCTGTCTAGAATTAAAAACTCTACGATGGTTAAGCTTTTCAGAAATTTAGATCTTCACATTCCTGAGATCTCGAACCTGATCCTTAGTTTTTATGCAAAATATTGACAAGAATAAAAACAAATTTTTGATTTGTTTTTGTTTTGTTTACATAAAAATGACATGCAGTTACATGTAAACACGGGGATTGTCCGTCTAATACTACTATGGATTTTGTTTAATCTTAATTCCAATTGCAACTTTGTTGGAGAATTTATAAGTAATTGTTTCGGTGGTGAGGTTTAAAGCCTTGCATTCAGCAATTAACTTTTTAATTCTCGGATTAGCTGTTGCCGATTTACTGGTTGCGTTTTTAGTGATGCCATACGCTGTTTTAGTTTATGTAAGTTTTAACAAACACATAAAATCGTTGAATAATCCCTTCAAAACTCTTAAATAATTCTTAACTATGATATGATAGTAATCAAAAATCAGTTATTCTCAAAGTATAGTAATTTTTTAAAATAATTTCCAAAGTTATTGTTACTATACTTTGAGAGTAACGTTACTCTCAAAGTATAGTAATTTTTTAAAATAATTTCCAAAGTTATTGTTACTATACTTTGAGAGTAACGTTACTCTCAAAGTATAGTAACAAATTTCTACAAATTTGGAGAAAAAAAGTTATTGTAATTCTACAACTACCGCGAAAAAGATTACTATCATTTTAAAAATTCTGCAATTATTATTCAAATAAATGAATTTTATTAAATAACAATTGCATGTACTTTGACAACAACACTCTCAGTGAAACTGTATTTTAAAAAACATGTTCAAAAAACGCGAAAAATTGTCATCATTTCATCTAATAACAAATTTTCATACAAAGTTAACAGATTCAGATTACAATTAATTGCATTTAGAAAAATAATTTTTTGAATATTTTTATACGGTAAACTATAAATCTGTTTTTGACGTTTTTGCTTTGTATTTTTATCACAAAAACTAAGTGAAGTTATAATCCATAATTTATTTGTAAGATGCCCAAATATTCCAATGTTTCATATTCTTCATCTTCACTTTTTCCAAGTTGTAAATATTCCCATTTGTGTAATCCAATTGATTCTTTTTTAACAGTTTTTAATTCTAAACAACTTGTTATGATATTTGTTTTTAAAAAGATGCATTTTCTGACTTGTAAAACTTTATTACAAAATCAAAGTGCATCCATGAATTCTGTAAATAATTTAAAATCAAAAGTTTTGGGGATTTTCCCTAAATAGCAGTAATTTAAAGTTGAGTCTTGGCTAGTGTTCATCCCCCCCCCCCCCGTAAATCAAAAATCCCGGGGACGGGGATGAAAAACGGGGATAAAATGAAGCGGGGACGGGGAAAAATCGCGGGGATGAAAACTTTACGGGGACGGAATTGTAGAATTTTGACGGGAAAATTCCAAAATTCCCGGGGAATGAACACTAGTCTTGGCTAATGTTGCAGTAAATGTAGTAAATGTTGTTAGGAAAAACTTGAGCAAGTTACCTCGTCAAAGAAATGTTTGCTCGATTTCATAAGTTTTTCAAGTTTTTTATGAAATTCTATTACTTTTATTTGATGCATCAATAAAAATGTTATTTCACAACATCATTTATTTATCCATAACAGTTAACATTAAATTTTCTCAAATTTTTATTTCGATAGTAAGGGATCGGTCCAGATATGACGTCATGGGGGAGGGAGGGGGTAATGACCGTGCCACATTTGATGTGCGGCCCTATCGATTATCCCCCATATCACTTTAAAATTAACGCAAATGATGGTTATCTCGATTTAAGTAAAGTTTTTATGACAACGGAAATTAAACTTGAAAAACAAAATGCTGCCAAAACTGGTTTCGAAAAAATTGGGGCAGGTGATTTAGTCAGTGTAAACAATGCCTTAGGGGCTATTTAGCTCAAAAACGTAAAAATTTTATTTAACAATAGGGAAGTTTTTAATGCTAATAATCATTATGCATTTAAAGCATTCATTGATATGAAATTATCACAAACAACTTCGTCTAAAAAAAGCCATTTACAAGGATCTGGATGGTACGACGATGATGAAATGCCTAATTTAGCCACAGGATCAGCTTTTTTAGCTCGAAGAAAATTATTTATTACAAGTGACACCGTTCAGTTTGCTTCAAAATTTTATGTAGATTGTTTCATTACTGATAAATATTTGGTTAACAATGTCGACGTTGATCTAGAAATTAGTCCCAATGATCAAAGTTTTAATATAATTAAAAAAGATGGTATGTTTGGACACCCTGTATATTTGTCCTTATTTTTAGAAACCTTGGCATGGCTGTGAATACTTACATAACTGTTTTTGTTTCCCAAAATCCAAAAAGGTTCTTGGCCGCAAATATGTAAAAACCGGAATTGGTCGGTTAAAAGACATTATTTGTTGAAGTTTTTCAAATGCCTCAGATGATATTTCTTATGAAAAATAAAAATTATCTAAAGGTATTTATTTGTTAATGCGATACTTCAGTATGCAGACAAGAAACACTAAATATCTGTGTTATACAATGTAAAATCAACATTGTTTAATAATGCATGGGTGACATACCAATTATCTAAATACAATTTCAAAATTTATATTAACTGCAACAAACCCAAACAAATCTTCTGTTTTCAAGATCTTCTTGCATAATAGTAAGCAAATCTGCTGTAACAACAAATGCCAATCCAGCACAAAAAATTCGCAAATTTCGAAAAGGGAATTCATTGTATGAAAGAAACCTGTAAATTTCTGTCATTTAAACTACTGTATAACATTCTGACCATTTACTATGTTTCCAGCAATCAGCAATCTGCTTCTTAAAATAAATAATAAATAAAAAGTAGCTTCAATTTCAAAAATGCTTAGTCACCTTTTTTTGCTTTGCAGCATTTTTAAAACATATTTGGGCCATCTTTGCACAAAAAAAGCTTTAGAGTTCTTTGAAAGACGTAATAAACAAGAAGAAAAATGGCATTTCACAAATATTGATCGCTTCAAATTTTATTATTTGTTGTTGTCGAAATTTTTTCCTTTATAGTAACAGATTTTCTTGCTTTTTCAATTTTACAGTTGCTGTACTTTGATAGTAACGTTACTCTCATTGGATAGTAAAAATAGAAAATAAAAATCATTTTTTCTATTACTCTCCTTTGATAGCAAACTTGTTAAATTTACTATCTCTTTTTGATTTTAATGCATTTAGAAAAGATTATTTTTTTATTTCTACAATGGAATTCGTAAAAAACTAACTTTAAAAAGTATAAAGAAAATATTACAGTAATCACATTTTGTTTTTTACTACAGAAAATCATATGGATGGCTCTTATTTTTTTTCTAAAAGTTTAATTAAAACGAACATTTATAAAAAGATATTTGAATCCAGCACAAAAAATTCGCAAATTTCGAAAAGGGAATTCATTGTATGAAAGATACCTGTAAATTTCTGTCATTTAAACTACTGTATAACATTCTGACCATTTACTATGTTTCCAGCAATCAGCAATCTGCTTCATAAAATAAATAATAAATAAAAAATAACCTCAATTTTTTAAAATGCTTGGTCGTCTTTTTTCTGCTTTGCATATTTGAGCCATGTTACACAAATCAAGCTAAAAATATTTTTAATGTGAGCAATTTATCCCCTTCGGGGATATAGCCATTAACAAATAATACCCTAAAAACCACTTCACAATGAGAGAATAAAACGACAACGAAAGAGAGCTCACACAATTATTAAAATAGAACCCAAAAATTAAAACCCATTCATTTCACAAAAAAATTTTTTCAACAAAACTGATTTTTATTCAACTACTGATGAGCCTATAAAAAGTAAAAATGATGTTTATCTCTATGATATGTAGCTGTCTAGTTGTAACAAAGGCGAAACAGCAATTCTTTTTCTTTTTCCCCTTTTTTTAATTTTCAGAATTTAGAAATTAATCGATTGAAATGACATAACAAAAATTGTTTTGTATGTACAGAAAATTTATAGTGTGGTTGCAACAAAATAGTGGTAACTAAAAAATGCTACAAATTTGCATATTTCATGTTAAATCTTTTTGTTGTCATCAATTTTTGCCTTGTAAATTTTCATTTCAATGCATCAAACTTGCTTATTTTTCTGCCATCAAAGATTTTCAAATTTCAACCATGCCTGAAGATCAATTTATACATTTGTAATAAAGTTTCCTTTGTCATCTACGTTTACTTTTTTTTACCACATCCATTTCTGGATTCGCTAACATATTTACCCCAATCTGCAATATTGAGTTCAAAAAATTGTATTAATTATCAAGAGCTATGACGTAAAAATGCTTTTTTATCCTTTTTATCAAAGTACCTAAAGACCAAAGCCAAATTAACATTTTATTATTTTGTTACTTTACTTTGATAGCAAGGTTACTTTCACATGAGAGTAACAAACAAAAACGAAAAACGATTTATTTTGTTACTTTACTTTGATAGTAATGTTACTATCACATGAGAGTAACAAACAAAAACGAAAAATAATTTATTTTGTTACTATCACTTGAAAGTAATCGAGCAAAGAGTTACTATTAACACACATTTTTGTGATTTTAACAGCATCAAATGACTTGAATCTTTAGCAAGGCTGTCCGGAAAAAATACGGAATCCGGAACACGATCCGGGATTCCGGACGGCTTTGGTCTTTAGGTACTTTGATAAAAAGGATAAAAAATGGCGAATTTTCACATTTGGTAAATGTCCTGGAAATGAAAACAAATATAACAGCAAAGAAGAATGTGCACAAAAATGTCAAAATATCAAGCTTTAAATCTTCATCATACAGAAATTTGAAAGCTTCCATTTGCCGTTGGACATTGCACTAAAAAAGCCCGGTGACAAAAAAACTCTCACCGATGTTGCTGTAATACTTGCTTAAATTGTTTGTATGCATTATATGAGTGTTATGTGAGTATGTGAGTGTTATATGAGGCGTAGAAATGCATATGAAATGTATGTGATTCTATGAATACAGTATGCCATGAAAAATGAAAATGCAAAGGAATGCGGTTTTTAATGAGTTTAATGATTGATGCATGTTTGTATGCATTGTATGAGTGTTATGTGAGTGTTATATGTGGTGTAGAAATGTATATGAGTTTTATGTGACTTTATGCATGTTGTATGGCATGAAAAATGAATATGTTGGAAATGCATTTTTTAATGAATTTAATGGTTGATGCATATTTGTGTGCATTTTATGAGTGTTTTATGAGTATGTGAGTGTTATATGATGTATAAAAATGCATATGACTTTGATGTGATTTTTTGCATGTAGTATGGCAAGAAAAATGAAAATGTTGAAAATGCATTTGTTTTTTTAAGAGAAATTTTAACGAATAATTTTATGCATTTATGAAAATTACCGCCATTGTTGGTTCCGAAGGAACCAATAATGGTGGTAATGGAGCAAAAACTGTATGTGATGAAAATCAAAAATATATGAAAGCTGTTTAAATGAACTTAAAGGAAGTGCATTTTTAATAAAGTTTAGTAATTTGTTGATGGTTGTAATTATTTTTTTGTGTTTTGCAATTACTATAACACGAAAAATGAAAATGTTATGAATTCATTTTCAATAATTTTAAATTTTAATTGGCTTTATGTGAGAAGAATTATAAAGAAAAAGCTTATGCATTTATGTAAATTACCGCCTTTGTTGATTCCTATTACAGTTTTAAATTACGTTTTGGAATGAAATTTGAAATTGAAGAGAGATGTTAATGAATAAGTTTATGCGTTTATGCAAATTGGCACCGTTGTCGGTTCCGAAGGAACCAACGATGGTGGTGAAAATTGCGGAGTTATGGTGGACGGTCCTAAAATGATGGATGAGAATGTTAATGTTGGGATTATTTGTAAGGTGTCTATAGAAAAATCAAGTATGGCATCATTAAATGCCATACTTAAATATTCATGGAAGTAAAGGATAATAAGGGTCAGAACAAATCAAGGAACTAAAGGTTGGTAAAGCGTAAGAAATGTAGGGTTTGGTACGAGCCCACAAATTCCTTTTTTGCAATAAAATTTGAAAAAAAAGTGGTGGTTATGAACAAGTTTATGCATCCATGGAGGTTGCGACTTTCGTTGGTTTTTTGTATGTAATATATGGGTGGTATATTAATTTATGGGTGCTTAATGATGCTTAAAAGTGATCCTGTGTTTTACGTTGTTTTTCGAATGTAGTGCCGGATGAAAATGCATAGAATGCGTTTTTTATTGATGAATAACGGTTTTAAAATGATGGGGTTGTTTGATGATGAAAGATAAATAGCAAAAATGATAATTTAGATTTCAGAAATTCAAAGAAATTAAGGATGGTTAAAGTCCGAAATCGTGGGTTCGGTACGAACCCACAATTTCCTTTTCTGCAATGAAGTCCGAAAACAAATAGAAAATGCATTTTTTAATAAGTTCATTAATTTTTTAACGGTTGTAATTATGTTTTATGATTCGTAATTACCATAACACGAAAAAATGCATTTTCGATGACTTTAAATTTTGTTTGGTTTTATTTGGGAGGTATTTTGACGAATAAGTTTATGCATTTATGAAAATTATTACCGCCGTTGTTGGTTCCGAAAGAACCAATAATGGTGGTGAAAATGATGGGGCAAAAAATTATGAGAAAAAATCAAAAATGTAGGAAAGCTGTTTTAATGAATTTAAAAACTAGAGGATGTTTGTAATAATTTTTTTTAATTGAAATGCGAAAAAGAATAAGCCTTATACTGTTTGAGTTTTAATCATGCAAAAAAAACATACTGTAGGACAAAAAATGTAAATGCACGGTATTTAAATGTTTAGTGACAATGAAAGTATGAAATGGATTTAAACTAATTAGCTAGAACGTGATTATTAGAATATCAGTATCCTGTGAATAAAAAATAAAAATGCAAAAAGTGCATTTCTTCTGTGTTCTTTTTAATAAAAAAATAAGATTGTCTTATGCTTCTTTGGTAAATGTCAGAATGAGAATTCAGATTTAAGGAGTTTTAGGAATTGAAGGATAGTAAAATTCGGAAAGTGAGTTATGGTAGAGAGATGGTAAAAAACAAGCTTATGCATTGATAAACATTGCTACAATTGTTGGTTCCGAATGTACCAACGATGGTCAGAAAAAGGAGAAATATTGATGAATGTAGCATGATTTTTAAATCATGTATGTGAATGGTTGTGATGGGGTTGTTTGGTATGTATGAGAAAGGCATGATATTTGAAGTGCGAAAAATAATAAGCTTAAACTGTTTGGGTTATAATTATGCAACAAGAGTACACGAAAAATGAAAATATACGGTATTTTTAATGTTTAATGAAAATGAAGGTATAAAAAATACATTTCTTCGATGATCTTAAATTTTAAAAAATGATATGTCCTCATGCTTTTTAGGTATGTTAAATGTCAGAATGAGAATGCAGATAGATGGATGAAAAAAGTCAGAAAATTTGAAATGAAAAAGGGTGCTAATGAAAAAGTTTTTGAATTTTAGGAGATTGCCACCGTTGTTGGTTCCGAAGGAACCAACGATGGTGGTGATCAATGATTGTAAAAATGGAGAATAATTAAGGATGTTTCTAAGATGATGAATGAAAATGAGAATGATGGGGTTGCATGATGATGAATTCGAAAATTGTAAAAATAAAGTATGGCATCATTTTATGCCCCACTTAAGTATGCGGGAGCCGCGACCGCGGCTCCCCTAAAGAACTTGTCTTTTATATAATTATAATTTTATTTTAGCATTTTGGAAGTTGACAATATTGTAGATATCTTTTTATTGATTTTACCTTAAAGGTTTATTTTTAATGAGCTCATTTAAAGTTGAATACTTCAGTGTTAAAACACTTTCAAGTTTTTGAGTACTGGCCCTATAAATACTAGAAAATTGATTTGGTTTTAAATTCTTTAACTAAATTCTTGGTAGAAAAAAATAAATTAATTTTTAATAAAGAAATTGTAGTTTTTCCGCATATGGGCGTACCAAAGTGCAACAGAAAAACATTAAAAAAATAAGAGCAAAATCAAAAAATGTAGGGTTGTAATGGGCAATTAAATAACAGTGAGAGTAAATTAAAAACAAAATAAAAGAAAACATTAGTACATTGAAGATGAAAATTCCTAAAAATCATAACAGAGGTTATAGAAATGGACCTTATATAAAAAGGATCTCAAAGCCTATAACTTGTTATGTCTATCAAATAAGGAACGAAAGAACAGTTTTAAAAATACAAAAAAAAATTAAATTCTGAAAATTAAAAAAAGGGGAAAAAGAAAAAGAATTGCTGTTTCGCCTTTGTTACAACTAGACAGCTACATATCATAGAGATAAACATCATTTTTACTTTTTATAGGCTCATCAGTAGTTGAATAAAAATCAGTTTTGTTGAAAAAATTTTTTTGTGAAATGAATGGGTTTTAATTTTTGGGTTCTATTTTAATAATTGTGTGAGCTCTCTTTCGTTGTCGTTTTATTCTCTCATTGTGAAGTGGTTTTTAGGGTATTATTTGTTAATGGCTATATCCCCGAAGGGGATAAATTGCTCACATTAAAAATATTTTTAGCTTGATTTGTGTAACATTTTGTCAAAAAGAAGTTCAGGGTAATTTACGTTTAAAAGTTCACTTTTCAATATTTTTATTCTCTCATCAAAATCAGTGATTTCAGAAAATGCTCTGTTAATTTTAAAAATCTCTCCAAAAATAATTGCACTTTTAATATTAGCTGGCATAATTGATGAAAAGTCTGGAAATTATTTTAAAAGATTACTATTCTTTGAGATTAACGTTACTCTCAAAGTATAGTATTTTTTTAAAAATAATAATAAGATATCTCAGCTTAAAAAAAGCTCGGGTTTATGTCGGGCTCTTGCATTAAAATGAAGAAAAAAAGAAAAAAAAATTTTGTAAAATTTGCATAATTATCTCCTAAGGGGATTACAGGTCGGGAAACCTATTTCATCGTAATCCCCTTGAAAAACTAACCATAGATCATTTATCATGTTAAAAAAATTATTTTTTTTCGAAAATTCCACTCCCAATTCCACTTCCGGAATTTTGGGGGCAAAATTCCAGTTCCAGTCATATAAAATCCCACGTCGATTCCCCTCCCTAACTCTAAAAAAATTATTTTTTGAAAATTCCACTCCCAATTCCAATTCCGCTCTTTATTATACTCACTCCCCCATCGATTCTACTCCCTTTTTTCTTAAAAAGTTTAAAATTCCACTTCCGGAATTTTCGCGCGGAAATTCCAATTCCGCTCCCAATCCTACCTTATTTCCCACCGATTCCGCGCTTAAAATTGAAAATTCCAGTTTTTGAAAAATTCCATATTTTTAACGTACTCCCCCCTGTTCTTCATTTTTTGAACACAGAACAATAGGCGAATCTATTTGCCCCTAGAGAAAGAATTTTTGCGACAACTTTCTGAAAATTCCAGGCTAGATGAACGAATTCTGTAAAAACAAAACCTGTCTAGAATTAAAAACTCTACGATGGTTAAGCTTTTCAGAAATTTAGATCTTCACATTCCTGAGATCTCGAACCTGATCCTTAGTTTTTATGCAAAATATTGACAAGAATAAAAACAAATTTTTGATTTGTTTTTGTTTTGTTTACATAAAAATGACATGCAGTTACATGTAAACACGGGGATTGTCCGTCTAATACTACTATGGATTTTGTTTAATCTTAATTCCAATTGCAACTTTGTTGGAGAATTTATAAGTAATTGTTTCGGTGGTGAGGTTTAAAGCCTTGCATTCAGCAATTAACTTTTTAATTCTCGGATTAGCTGTTGCCGATTTACTGGTTGCGTTTTTAGTGATGCCATACGCTGTTTTAGTTTATGTAAGTTTTAACAAACACATAAAATCGTTGAATAATCCCTTCAAAACTCTTAAATAATTCTTAACTATGATATGATAGTAATCAAAAATCAGTTATTCTCAAAGTATAGTAATTTTTTAAAATAATTTCCAAAGTTATTGTTACTATACTTTGAGAGTAACGTTACTCTCAAAGTATAGTAATTTTTTAAAATAATTTCCAAAGTTATTGTTACTATACTTTGAGAGTAACGTTACTCTCAAAGTATAGTAACAAATTTCTACAAATTTGGAGAAAAAAAGTTATTGTAATTCTACAACTACCGCGAAAAAGATTACTATCATTTTAAAAATTCTGCAATTATTATTCAAATAAATGAATTTTATTAAATAACAATTGCATGTACTTTGACAACAACACTCTCAGTGAAACTGTATTTTAAAAAACATGTTCAAAAAACGCGAAAAATTGTCATCATTTCATCTAATAACAAATTTTCATACAAAGTTAACAGATTCAGATTACAATTAATTGCATTTAGAAAAATAATTTTTTGAATATTTTTATACGGTAAACTATAAATCTGTTTTTGACGTTTTTGCTTTGTATTTTTATCACAAAAACTAAGTGAAGTTATAATCCATAATTTATTTGTAAGATGCCCAAATATTCCAATGTTTCATATTCTTCATCTTCACTTTTTCCAAGTTGTAAATATTCCCATTTGTGTAATCCAATTGATTCTTTTTTAACAGTTTTTAATTCTAAACAACTTGTTATGATATTTGTTTTTAAAAAGATGCATTTTCTGACTTGTAAAACTTTATTACAAAATCAAAGTGCATCCATGAATTCTGTAAATAATTTAAAATCAAAAGTTTTGGGGATTTTCCCTAAATAGCAGTAATTTAAAGTTGAGTCTTGGCTAGTGTTCATCCCCCCCCCCCCCGTAAATCAAAAATCCCGGGGACGGGGATGAAAAACGGGGATAAAATGAAGCGGGGACGGGGAAAAATCGCGGGGATGAAAACTTTACGGGGACGGAATTGTAGAATTTTGACGGGAAAATTCCAAAATTCCCGGGGAATGAACACTAGTCTTGGCTAATGTTGCAGTAAATGTAGTAAATGTTGTTAGGAAAAACTTGAGCAAGTTACCTCGTCAAAGAAATGTTTGCTCGATTTCATAAGTTTTTCAAGTTTTTTATGAAATTCTATTACTTTTATTTGATGCATCAATAAAAATGTTATTTCACAACATCATTTATTTATCCATAACAGTTAACATTAAATTTTCTCAAATTTTTATTTCGATAGTAAGGGATCGGTCCAGATATGACGTCATGGGGGAGGGAGGGGGTAATGACCGTGCCACATTTGATGTGCGGCCCTATCGATTATCCCCCATATCACTTTAAAATTAACGCAAATGATGGTTATCTCGATTTAAGTAAAGTTTTTATGACAACGGAAATTAAACTTGAAAAACAAAATGCTGCCAAAACTGGTTTCGAAAAAATTGGGGCAGGTGATTTAGTCAGTGTAAACAATGCCTTAGGGGCTATTTAGCTCAAAAACGTAAAAATTTTATTTAACAATAGGGAAGTTTTTAATGCTAATAATCATTATGCATTTAAAGCATTCATTGATATGAAATTATCACAAACAACTTCGTCTAAAAAAAGCCATTTACAAGGATCTGGATGGTACGACGATGATGAAATGCCTAATTTAGCCACAGGATCAGCTTTTTTAGCTCGAAGAAAATTATTTATTACAAGTGACACCGTTCAGTTTGCTTCAAAATTTTATGTAGATTGTTTCATTACTGATAAATATTTGGTTAACAATGTCGACGTTGATCTAGAAATTAGTCCCAATGATCAAAGTTTTAATATAATTAAAAAAGATGGTATGTTTGGACACCCTGTATATTTGTCCTTATTTTTAGAAACCTTGGCATGGCTGTGAATACTTACATAACTGTTTTTGTTTCCCAAAATCCAAAAAGGTTCTTGGCCGCAAATATGTAAAAACCGGAATTGGTCGGTTAAAAGACATTATTTGTTGAAGTTTTTCAAATGCCTCAGATGATATTTCTTATGAAAAATAAAAATTATCTAAAGGTATTTATTTGTTAATGCGATACTTCAGTATGCAGACAAGAAACACTAAATATCTGTGTTATACAATGTAAAATCAACATTGTTTAATAATGCATGGGTGACATACCAATTATCTAAATACAATTTCAAAATTTATATTAACTGCAACAAACCCAAACAAATCTTCTGTTTTCAAGATCTTCTTGCATAATAGTAAGCAAATCTGCTGTAACAACAAATGCCAATCCAGCACAAAAAATTCGCAAATTTCGAAAAGGGAATTCATTGTATGAAAGAAACCTGTAAATTTCTGTCATTTAAACTACTGTATAACATTCTGACCATTTACTATGTTTCCAGCAATCAGCAATCTGCTTCTTAAAATAAATAATAAATAAAAAGTAGCTTCAATTTCAAAAATGCTTAGTCACCTTTTTTTGCTTTGCAGCATTTTTAAAACATATTTGGGCCATCTTTGCACAAAAAAAGCTTTAGAGTTCTTTGAAAGACGTAATAAACAAGAAGAAAAATGGCATTTCACAAATATTGATCGCTTCAAATTTTATTATTTGTTGTTGTCGAAATTTTTTCCTTTATAGTAACAGATTTTCTTGCTTTTTCAATTTTACAGTTGCTGTACTTTGATAGTAACGTTACTCTCATTGGATAGTAAAAATAGAAAATAAAAATCATTTTTTCTATTACTCTCCTTTGATAGCAAACTTGTTAAATTTACTATCTCTTTTTGATTTTAATGCATTTAGAAAAGATTATTTTTTTATTTCTACAATGGAATTCGTAAAAAACTAACTTTAAAAAGTATAAAGAAAATATTACAGTAATCACATTTTGTTTTTTACTACAGAAAATCATATGGATGGCTCTTATTTTTTTTCTAAAAGTTTAATTAAAACGAACATTTATAAAAAGATATTTGAATCCAGCACAAAAAATTCGCAAATTTCGAAAAGGGAATTCATTGTATGAAAGATACCTGTAAATTTCTGTCATTTAAACTACTGTATAACATTCTGACCATTTACTATGTTTCCAGCAATCAGCAATCTGCTTCATAAAATAAATAATAAATAAAAAATAACCTCAATTTTTTAAAATGCTTGGTCGTCTTTTTTCTGCTTTGCATATTTGAGCCATGTTACACAAATCAAGCTAAAAATATTTTTAATGTGAGCAATTTATCCCCTTCGGGGATATAGCCATTAACAAATAATACCCTAAAAACCACTTCACAATGAGAGAATAAAACGACAACGAAAGAGAGCTCACACAATTATTAAAATAGAACCCAAAAATTAAAACCCATTCATTTCACAAAAAAATTTTTTCAACAAAACTGATTTTTATTCAACTACTGATGAGCCTATAAAAAGTAAAAATGATGTTTATCTCTATGATATGTAGCTGTCTAGTTGTAACAAAGGCGAAACAGCAATTCTTTTTCTTTTTCCCCTTTTTTTAATTTTCAGAATTTAGAAATTAATCGATTGAAATGACATAACAAAAATTGTTTTGTATGTACAGAAAATTTATAGTGTGGTTGCAACAAAATAGTGGTAACTAAAAAATGCTACAAATTTGCATATTTCATGTTAAATCTTTTTGTTGTCATCAATTTTTGCCTTGTAAATTTTCATTTCAATGCATCAAACTTGCTTATTTTTCTGCCATCAAAGATTTTCAAATTTCAACCATGCCTGAAGATCAATTTATACATTTGTAATAAAGTTTCCTTTGTCATCTACGTTTACTTTTTTTTACCACATCCATTTCTGGATTCGCTAACATATTTACCCCAATCTGCAATATTGAGTTCAAAAAATTGTATTAATTATCAAGAGCTATGACGTAAAAATGCTTTTTTATCCTTTTTATCAAAGTACCTAAAGACCAAAGCCAAATTAACATTTTATTATTTTGTTACTTTACTTTGATAGCAAGGTTACTTTCACATGAGAGTAACAAACAAAAACGAAAAACGATTTATTTTGTTACTTTACTTTGATAGTAATGTTACTATCACATGAGAGTAACAAACAAAAACGAAAAATAATTTATTTTGTTACTATCACTTGAAAGTAATCGAGCAAAGAGTTACTATTAACACACATTTTTGTGATTTTAACAGCATCAAATGACTTGAATCTTTAGCAAGGCTGTCCGGAAAAAATACGGAATCCGGAACACGATCCGGGATTCCGGACGGCTTTGGTCTTTAGGTACTTTGATAAAAAGGATAAAAAATGGCGAATTTTCACATTTGGTAAATGTCCTGGAAATGAAAACAAATATAACAGCAAAGAAGAATGTGCACAAAAATGTCAAAATATCAAGCTTTAAATCTTCATCATACAGAAATTTGAAAGCTTCCATTTGCCGTTGGACATTGCACTAAAAAAGCCCGGTGACAAAAAACTCTCACCGATGTTGCTGTAATACTTGCTTAAATTGTTTGTATGCATTATATGAGTGTTATGTGAGTATGTGAGTGTTATATGAGGCGTAGAAATGCATATGAAATGTATGTGATTCTATGAATACAGTATGCCATGAAAAATGAAAATGCAAAGGAATGCGGTTTTTAATGAGTTTAATGATTGATGCATGTTTGTATGCATTGTATGAGTGTTATGTGAGTGTTATATGTGGTGTAGAAATGTATATGAGTTTTATGTGACTTTATGCATGTTGTATGGCATGAAAAATGAATATGTTGGAAATGCATTTTTTAATGAATTTAATGGTTGATGCATATTTGTGTGCATTTTATGAGTGTTTTATGAGTATGTGAGTGTTATATGATGTATAAAAATGCATATGACTTTGATGTGATTTTTTGCATGTAGTATGGCAAGAAAAATGAAAATGTTGAAAATGCATTTGTTTTTTTAAGAGAAATTTTAACGAATAATTTTATGCATTTATGAAAATTACCGCCATTGTTGGTTCCGAAGGAACCAATAATGGTGGTAATGGAGCAAAAACTGTATGTGATGAAAATCAAAAATATATGAAAGCTGTTTAAATGAACTTAAAGGAAGTGCATTTTTAATAAAGTTTAGTAATTTGTTGATGGTTGTAATTATTTTTTTGTGTTTTGCAATTACTATAACACGAAAAATGAAAATGTTATGAATTCATTTTCAATAATTTTAAATTTTAATTGGCTTTATGTGAGAAGAATTATAAAGAAAAAGCTTATGCATTTATGTAAATTACCGCCTTTGTTGATTCCTATTACAGTTTTAAATTACGTTTTGGAATGAAATTTGAAATTGAAGAGAGATGTTAATGAATAAGTTTATGCGTTTATGCAAATTGGCACCGTTGTCGGTTCCGAAGGAACCAACGATGGTGGTGAAAATTGCGGAGTTATGGTGGACGGTCCTAAAATGATGGATGAGAATGTTAATGTTGGGATTATTTGTAAGGTGTCTATAGAAAAATCAAGTATGGCATCATTAAATGCCATACTTAAATATTCATGGAAGTAAAGGATAATAAGGGTCAGAACAAATCAAGGAACTAAAGGTTGGTAAAGCGTAAGAAATGTAGGGTTTGGTACGAGCCCACAAATTCCTTTTTTGCAATAAAATTTGAAAAAAAAGTGGTGGTTATGAACAAGTTTATGCATCCATGGAGGTTGCGACTTTCGTTGGTTTTTTGTATGTAATATATGGGTGGTATATTAATTTATGGGTGCTTAATGATGCTTAAAAGTGATCCTGTGTTTTACGTTGTTTTTCGAATGTAGTGCCGGATGAAAATGCATAGAATGCGTTTTTTATTGATGAATAACGGTTTTAAAATGATGGGGTTGTTTGATGATGAAAGATAAATAGCAAAAATGATAATTTAGATTTCAGAAATTCAAAGAAATTAAGGATGGTTAAAGTCCGAAATCGTGGGTTCGGTACGAACCCACAATTTCCTTTTCTGCAATGAAGTCCGAAAACAAATAGAAAATGCATTTTTTAATAAGTTCATTAATTTTTTAACGGTTGTAATTATGTTTTATGATTCGTAATTACCATAACACGAAAAAATGCATTTTCGATGACTTTAAATTTTGTTTGGTTTTATTTGGGAGGTATTTTGACGAATAAGTTTATGCATTTTTGAAAATTATTACCGCCGTTGTTGGTTCCGAAAGAACCAATAATGGTGGTGAAAATGATGGGGCAAAAAATTATGAGAAAAAATCAAAAATGTAGGAAAGCTGTTTTAATGAATTTAAAAACTAGAGGATGTTTGTAATAATTTTTTTTAATTGAAATGCGAAAAAGAATAAGCCTTATACTGTTTGAGTTTTAATCATGCAAAAAAAACATACTGTAGGACAAAAAATGTAAATGCACGGTATTTAAATGTTTAGTGACAATGAAAGTATGAAATGGATTTAAACTAATTAGCTAGAACGTGATTATTAGAATATCAGTATCCTGTGAATAAAAAATAAAAATGCAAAAAGTGCATTTCTTCTGTGTTCTTTTTAATAAAAAAATAAGATTGTCTTATGCTTCTTTGGTAAATGTCAGAATGAGAATTCAGATTTAAGGAGTTTTAGGAATTGAAGGATAGTAAAATTCGGAAAGTGAGTTATGGTAGAGAGATGGTAAAAAACAAGCTTATGCATTGATAAACATTGCTACAATTGTTGGTTCCGAATGTACCAACGATGGTCAGAAAAAGGAGAAATATTGATGAATGTAGCATGATTTTTAAATCATGTATGTGAATGGTTGTGATGGGGTTGTTTGGTATGTATGAGAAAGGCATGATATTTGAAGTGCGAAAAATAATAAGCTTAAACTGTTTGGGTTATAATTATGCAACAAGAGTACACGAAAAATGAAAATATACGGTATTTTTAATGTTTAATGAAAATGAAGGTATAAAAAATACATTTCTTCGATGATCTTAAATTTTAAAAAATGATATGTCCTCATGCTTTTTAGGTATGTTAAATGTCAGAATGAGAATGCAGATAGATGGATGAAAAAAGTCAGAAAATTTGAAATGAAAAAGGGTGCTAATGAAAAAGTTTTTGAATTTTAGGAGATTGCCACCGTTGTTGGTTCCGAAGGAACCAACGATGGTGGTGATCAATGATTGTAAAAATGGAGAATAATTAAGGATGTTTCTAAGATGATGAATGAAAATGAGAATGATGGGGTTGCATGATGATGAATTCGAAAATTGTAAAAATAAAGTATGGCATCATTTTATGCCCCACTTAAGTATGCGGGAGCCGCGACCGCGGCTCCCCTAAAGAACTTGTCTTTTATATAATTATAATTTTATTTTAGCATTTTGGAAGTTGACAATATTGTAGATATCTTTTTATTGATTTTACCTTAAAGGTTTATTTTTAATGAGCTCATTTAAAGTTGAATACTTCAGTGTTAAAACACTTTCAAGTTTTTGAGTACTGGCCCTATAAATACTAGAAAATTGATTTGGTTTTAAATTCTTTAACTAAATTCTTGGTAGAAAAAAATAAATTAATTTTTAATAAAGAAATTGTAGTTTTTCCGCATATGGGCGTACCAAAGTGCAACAGAAAAACATTAAAAAAATAAGAGCAAAATCAAAAAATGTAGGGTTGTAATGGGCAATTAAATAACAGTGAGAGTAAATTAAAAACAAAATAAAAGAAAACATTAGTACATTGAAGATGAAAATTCCTAAAAATCATAACAGAGGTTATAGAAATGGACCTTATATAAAAAGGATCTCAAAGCCTATAACTTGTTATGTCTATCAAATAAGGAACGAAAGAACAGTTTTAAAAATACAAAAAAAAATTAAATTCTGAAAATTAAAAAAAGGGGAAAAAGAAAAAGAATTGCTGTTTCGCCTTTGTTACAACTAGACAGCTACATATCATAGAGATAAACATCATTTTTACTTTTTATAGGCTCATCAGTAGTTGAATAAAAATCAGTTTTGTTGAAAAAATTTTTTTGTGAAATGAATGGGTTTTAATTTTTGGGTTCTATTTTAATAATTGTGTGAGCTCTCTTTCGTTGTCGTTTTATTCTCTCATTGTGAAGTGGTTTTTAGGGTATTATTTGTTAATGGCTATATCCCCGAAGGGGATAAATTGCTCACATTAAAAATATTTTTAGCTTGATTTGTGTAACATTTTGTCAAAAAGAAGTTCAGGGTAATTTACGTTTAAAAGTTCACTTTTCAATATTTTTATTCTCTCATCAAAATCAGTGATTTCAGAAAATGCTCTGTTAATTTTAAAAATCTCTCCAAAAATAATTGCACTTTTAATATTAGCTGGCATAATTGATGAAAAGTCTGGAAATTATTTTAAAAGATTACTATTCTTTGAGATTAACGTTACTCTCAAAGTATAGTATTTTTTTAAAAATAATAATAAGATATCTCAGCTTAAAAAAAGCTCGGGTTTATGTCGGGCTCTTGCATTAAAATGAAGAAAAAAAGAAAAAAAAATTTTGTAAAATTTGCATAATTATCTCCTAAGGGGATTACAGGTCGGGAAACCTATTTCATCGTAATCCCCTTGAAAAACTAACCATAGATCATTTATCATGTTAAAAAAATTATTTTTTTTCGAAAATTCCACTCCCAATTCCACTTCCGGAATTTTGGGGGCAAAATTCCAGTTCCAGTCATATAAAATCCCACGTCGATTCCCCTCCCTAACTCTAAAAAAATTATTTTTTGAAAATTCCACTCCCAATTCCAATTCCGCTCTTTATTATACTCACTCCCCCATCGATTCTACTCCCTTTTTTCTTAAAAAGTTTAAAATTCCACTTCCGGAATTTTCGCGCGGAAATTCCAATTCCGCTCCCAATCCTACCTTATTTCCCACCGATTCCGCGCTTAAAATTGAAAATTCCAGTTTTTGAAAAATTCCATATTTTTAACGTACTCCCCCCTGTTCTTCATTTTTTGAACACAGAACAATAGGCGAATCTATTTGCCCCTAGAGAAAGAATTTTTGCGACAACTTTCTGAAAATTCCAGGCTAGATGAACGAATTCTGTAAAAACAAAACCTGTCTAGAATTAAAAACTCTACGATGGTTAAGCTTTTCAGAAATTTAGATCTTCACATTCCTGAGATCTCGAACCTGATCCTTAGTTTTTATGCAAAATATTGACAAGAATAAAAACAAATTTTTGATTTGTTTTTGTTTTGTTTACATAAAAATGACATGCAGTTACATGTAAACACGGGGATTGTCCGTCTAATACTACTATGGATTTTGTTTAATCTTAATTCCAATTGCAACTTTGTTGGAGAATTTATAAGTAATTGTTTCGGTGGTGAGGTTTAAAGCCTTGCATTCAGCAATTAACTTTTTAATTCTCGGATTAGCTGTTGCCGATTTACTGGTTGCGTTTTTAGTGATGCCATACGCTGTTTTAGTTTATGTAAGTTTTAACAAACACATAAAATCGTTGAATAATCCCTTCAAAACTCTTAAATAATTCTTAACTATGATATGATAGTAATCAAAAATCAGTTATTCTCAAAGTATAGTAATTTTTTAAAATAATTTCCAAAGTTATTGTTACTATACTTTGAGAGTAACGTTACTCTCAAAGTATAGTAATTTTTTAAAATAATTTCCAAAGTTATTGTTACTATACTTTGAGAGTAACGTTACTCTCAAAGTATAGTAACAAATTTCTACAAATTTGGAGAAAAAAAGTTATTGTAATTCTACAACTACCGCGAAAAAGATTACTATCATTTTAAAAATTCTGCAATTACAGGGTGTCCCAACGAAATTGCTGGTTTTGTTTTTTGAATAACTTTTTTTTAAATTTATTTTTTCAAAAACGGATTGCACAGTAAATTTCTAAAAACTATAAGAATTTTTTTGGCATAAAAATTTTTTTGATTCCAGACATGCAAATTTTTGTATGGGGATAGTAACAGAAAAAATTCATTTTTGTTTGTTTTGGTTACTATCACCGCTTTTATTGGAGCTTGTTTTTTAAAAGCGAGAGTAAAAAATTAAATTTTTTTTGCATTGTTTTTGTTACTCTCACTCATCAAAAAAGCAGCTCCAATGAATCTCAGTGATAGTAATGAAAAACTTTCAAATTTGCAATTTTAATTTTACTCTCATCATTTTTACTGGAGGATATGCAAATTTTCGAATATCGAAAAAAATTTTTATGCCAAAAAAATTCTTATAGTTTTTAGAAATTTACTGTGCAATCCGTTTTTGAAAAAATAAATTTAAAAAAAAGTTATTCAAAAAACAAAACCAGCAATTTCGTTGGGACACCCTGTATTATTCAAATAAATGAATTTTATTAAATAACAATTGCATGTACTTTGACAACAACACTCTCAGTGAAACTGTATTTTAAAAAACATGTTCAAAAAACGCGAAAAATTGTCATCATTTCATCTAATAACAAATTTTCATACAAAGTTAACAGATTCAGATTACAATTAATTGCATTTAGAAAAATAATTTTTTGAATATTTTTATACGGTAAACTATAAATCTGTTTTTGACGTTTTTGCTTTGTATTTTTATCACAAAAACTAAGTGAAGTTATAATCCATAATTTATTTGTAAGATGCCCAAATATTCCAATGTTTCATATTCTTCATCTTCACTTTTTCCAAGTTGTAAATATTCCCATTTGTGTAATCCAATTGATTCTTTTTTAACAGTTTTTAATTCTAAACAACTTGTTATGATATTTGTTTTTAAAAAGATGCATTTTCTGACTTGTAAAACTTTATTACAAAATCAAAGTGCATCCATGAATTCTGTAAATAATTTAAAATCAAAAGTTTTGGGGATTTTCCCTAAATAGCAGTAATTTAAAGTTGAGTCTTGGCTAGTGTTCATCCCCCCCCCCCCCCCCCCCGTAAATCAAAAATCCCGGGGACGGGGATGAAAAACGGGGATAAAATGAAGCGGGGACGGGGAAAAATCGCGGGGATGAAAACTTTACGGGGACGGAATTGTAGAATTTTGACGGGAAAATTCCAAAATTCCCGGGGAATGAACACTAGTCTTGGCTAATGTTGCAGTAAATGTAGTAAATGTTGTTAGGAAAAACTTGAGCAAGTTACCTCGTCAAAGAAATGTTTGCTCGATTTCATAAGTTTTTCAAGTTTTTTATGAAATTCTATTACTTTTATTTGATGCATCAATAAAAATGTTATTTCACAACATCATTTATTTATCCATAACAGTTAACATTAAATTTTCTCAAATTTTTATTTCGATAGTAAGGGATCGGTCCAGATATGACGTCATGGGGGAGGGAGGGGGTAATGACCGTGCCACATTTGATGTGCGGCCCTATCGATTATCCCCCATATCACTTTAAAATTAACGCAAATGATGGTTATCTCGATTTAAGTAAAGTTTTTATGACAACGGAAATTAAACTTGAAAAACAAAATGCTGCCAAAACTGGTTTCGAAAAAATTGGGGCAGGTGATTTAGTCAGTGTAAACAATGCCTTAGGGGCTATTTAGCTCAAAAACGTAAAAATTTTATTTAACAATAGGGAAGTTTTTAATGCTAATAATCATTATGCATTTAAAGCATTCATTGATATGAAATTATCACAAACAACTTCGTCTAAAAAAAGCCATTTACAAGGATCTGGATGGTACGACGATGATGAAATGCCTAATTTAGCCACAGGATCAGCTTTTTTAGCTCGAAGAAAATTATTTATTACAAGTGACACCGTTCAGTTTGCTTCAAAATTTTATGTAGATTGTTTCATTACTGATAAATATTTGGTTAACAATGTCGACGTTGATCTAGAAATTAGTCCCAATGATCAAAGTTTTAATATAATTAAAAAAGATGGTATGTTTGGACACCCTGTATATTTGTCCTTATTTTTAGAAACCTTGGCATGGCTGTGAATACTTACATAACTGTTTTTGTTTCCCAAAATCCAAAAAGGTTCTTGGCCGCAAATATGTAAAAACCGGAATTGGTCGGTTAAAAGACATTATTTGTTGAAGTTTTTCAAATGCCTCAGATGATATTTCTTATGAAAAATAAAAATTATCTAAAGGTATTTATTTGTTAATGCGATACTTCAGTATGCAGACAAGAAACACTAAATATCTGTGTTATACAATGTAAAATCAACATTGTTTAATAATGCATGGGTGACATACCAATTATCGGGTGCTAATGAAAAAGTTTTTGAATTTTAGGAGATTGCCACCGTTGTTGGTTCCGAAGGAACCAACGATGGTGGTGATCAATGATTGTAAAAATGGAGAATAATTAAGGATGTTTCTAAGATGATGAATGAAAATGAGAATGATGGGGTTGCATGATGATGAATTCGAAAATTGTAAAAATAAAGTATGGCATCATTTTATGCCCCACTTAAGTATGCGGGAGCCGCGACCGCGGCTCCCCTAAAGAACTTGTCTTTTATATAATTATAATTTTATTTTAGCATTTTGGAAGTTGACAATATTGTAGATATCTTTTTATTGATTTTACCTTAAAGGTTTATTTTTAATGAGCTCATTTAAAGTTGAATACTTCAGTGTTAAAACACTTTCAAGTTTTTGAGTACTGGCCCTATAAATACTAGAAAATTGATTTGGTTTTAAATTCTTTAACTAAATTCTTGGTAGAAAAAAATAAATTAATTTTTAATAAAGAAATTGTAGTTTTTCCGCATATGGGCGTACCAAAGTGCAACAGAAAAACATTAAAAAAATAAGAGCAAAATCAAAAAATGTAGGGTTGTAATGGGCAATTAAATAACAGTGAGAGTAAATTAAAAACAAAATAAAAGAAAACATTAGTACATTGAAGATGAAAATTCCTAAAAATCATAACAGAGGTTATAGAAATGGACCTTATATAAAAAGGATCTCAAAGCCTATAACTTGTTATGTCTATCAAATAAGGAACGAAAGAACAGTTTTAAAAATACAAAAAAAAATTAAATTCTGAAAATTAAAAAAAGGGGAAAAAGAAAAAGAATTGCTGTTTCGCCTTTGTTACAACTAGACAGCTACATATCATAGAGATAAACATCATTTTTACTTTTTATAGGCTCATCAGTAGTTGAATAAAAATCAGTTTTGTTGAAAAAATTTTTTTGTGAAATGAATGGGTTTTAATTTTTGGGTTCTATTTTAATAATTGTGTGAGCTCTCTTTCGTTGTCGTTTTATTCTCTCATTGTGAAGTGGTTTTTAGGGTATTATTTGTTAATGGCTATATCCCCGAAGGGGATAAATTGCTCACATTAAAAATATTTTTAGCTTGATTTGTGTAACATTTTGTCAAAAAGAAGTTCAGGGTAATTTACGTTTAAAAGTTCACTTTTCAATATTTTTATTCTCTCATCAAAATCAGTGATTTCAGAAAATGCTCTGTTAATTTTAAAAATCTCTCCAAAAATAATTGCACTTTTAATATTAGCTGGCATAATTGATGAAAAGTCTGGAAATTATTTTAAAAGATTACTATTCTTTGAGATTAACGTTACTCTCAAAGTATAGTATTTTTTTAAAAATAATAATAAGATATCTCAGCTTAAAAAAAGCTCGGGTTTATGTCGGGCTCTTGCATTAAAATGAAGAAAAAAAGAAAAAAAAATTTTGTAAAATTTGCATAATTATCTCCTAAGGGGATTACAGGTCGGGAAACCTATTTCATCGTAATCCCCTTGAAAAACTAACCATAGATCATTTATCATGTTAAAAAAATTATTTTTTTTCGAAAATTCCACTCCCAATTCCACTTCCGGAATTTTGGGGGCAAAATTCCAGTTCCAGTCATATAAAATCCCACGTCGATTCCCCTCCCTAACTCTAAAAAAATTATTTTTTGAAAATTCCACTCCCAATTCCAATTCCGCTCTTTATTATACTCACTCCCCCATCGATTCTACTCCCTTTTTTCTTAAAAAGTTTAAAATTCCACTTCCGGAATTTTCGCGCGGAAATTCCAATTCCGCTCCCAATCCTACCTTATTTCCCACCGATTCCGCGCTTAAAATTGAAAATTCCAGTTTTTGAAAAATTCCATATTTTTAACGTACTCCCCCCTGTTCTTCATTTTTTGAACACAGAACAATAGGCGAATCTATTTGCCCCTAGAGAAAGAATTTTTGCGACAACTTTCTGAAAATTCCAGGCTAGATGAACGAATTCTGTAAAAACAAAACCTGTCTAGAATTAAAAACTCTACGATGGTTAAGCTTTTCAGAAATTTAGATCTTCACATTCCTGAGATCTCGAACCTGATCCTTAGTTTTTATGCAAAATATTGACAAGAATAAAAACAAATTTTTGATTTGTTTTTGTTTTGTTTACATAAAAATGACATGCAGTTACATGTAAACACGGGGATTGTCCGTCTAATACTACTATGGATTTTGTTTAATCTTAATTCCAATTGCAACTTTGTTGGAGAATTTATAAGTAATTGTTTCGGTGGTGAGGTTTAAAGCCTTGCATTCAGCAATTAACTTTTTAATTCTCGGATTAGCTGTTGCCGATTTACTGGTTGCGTTTTTAGTGATGCCATACGCTGTTTTAGTTTATGTAAGTTTTAACAAACACATAAAATCGTTGAATAATCCCTTCAAAACTCTTAAATAATTCTTAACTATGATATGATAGTAATCAAAAATCAGTTATTCTCAAAGTATAGTAATTTTTTAAAATAATTTCCAAAGTTATTGTTACTATACTTTGAGAGTAACGTTACTCTCAAAGTATAGTAATTTTTTAAAATAATTTCCAAAGTTATTGTTACTATACTTTGAGAGTAACGTTACTCTCAAAGTATAGTAACAAATTTCTACAAATTTGGAGAAAAAAAGTTATTGTAATTCTACAACTACCGCGAAAAAGATTACTATCATTTTAAAAATTCTGCAATTACAGGGTGTCCCAACGAAATTGCTGGTTTTGTTTTTTGAATAACTTTTTTTTAAATTTATTTTTTCAAAAACGGATTGCACAGTAAATTTCTAAAAACTATAAGAATTTTTTTGGCATAAAAATTTTTTTGATTCCAGACATGCAAATTTTTGTATGGGGATAGTAACAGAAAAAATTCATTTTTGTTTGTTTTGGTTACTATCACCGCTTTTATTGGAGCTTGTTTTTTAAAAGCGAGAGTAAAAAATTAAATTTTTTTTGCATTGTTTTTGTTACTCTCACTCATCAAAAAAGCAGCTCCAATGAATCTCAGTGATAGTAATGAAAAACTTTCAAATTTGCAATTTTAATTTTACTCTCATCATTTTTACTGGAGGATATGCAAATTTTCGAATATCGAAAAAAATTTTTATGCCAAAAAAATTCTTATAGTTTTTAGAAATTTACTGTGCAATCCGTTTTTGAAAAAATAAATTTAAAAAAAAGTTATTCAAAAAACAAAACCAGCAATTTCGTTGGGACACCCTGTATTATTCAAATAAATGAATTTTATTAAATAACAATTGCATGTACTTTGACAACAACACTCTCAGTGAAACTGTATTTTAAAAAACATGTTCAAAAAACGCGAAAAATTGTCATCATTTCATCTAATAACAAATTTTCATACAAAGTTAACAGATTCAGATTACAATTAATTGCATTTAGAAAAATAATTTTTTGAATATTTTTATACGGTAAACTATAAATCTGTTTTTGACGTTTTTGCTTTGTATTTTTATCACAAAAACTAAGTGAAGTTATAATCCATAATTTATTTGTAAGATGCCCAAATATTCCAATGTTTCATATTCTTCATCTTCACTTTTTCCAAGTTGTAAATATTCCCATTTGTGTAATCCAATTGATTCTTTTTTAACAGTTTTTAATTCTAAACAACTTGTTATGATATTTGTTTTTAAAAAGATGCATTTTCTGACTTGTAAAACTTTATTACAAAATCAAAGTGCATCCATGAATTCTGTAAATAATTTAAAATCAAAAGTTTTGGGGATTTTCCCTAAATAGCAGTAATTTAAAGTTGAGTCTTGGCTAGTGTTCATCCCCCCCCCCCCGTAAATCAAAAATCCCGGGGACGGGGATGAAAAACGGGGATAAAATGAAGCGGGGACGGGGAAAAATCGCGGGGATGAAAACTTTACGGGGACGGAATTGTAGAATTTTGACGGGAAAATTCCAAAATTCCCGGGGAATGAACACTAGTCTTGGCTAATGTTGCAGTAAATGTAGTAAATGTTGTTAGGAAAAACTTGAGCAAGTTACCTCGTCAAAGAAATGTTTGCTCGATTTCATAAGTTTTTCAAGTTTTTTATGAAATTCTATTACTTTTATTTGATGCATCAATAAAAATGTTATTTCACAACATCATTTATTTATCCATAACAGTTAACATTAAATTTTCTCAAATTTTTATTTCGATAGTAAGGGATCGGTCCAGATATGACGTCATGGGGGAGGGAGGGGGTAATGACCGTGCCACATTTGATGTGCGGCCCTATCGATTATCCCCCATATCACTTTAAAATTAACGCAAATGATGGTTATCTCGATTTAAGTAAAGTTTTTATGACAACGGAAATTAAACTTGAAAAACAAAATGCTGCCAAAACTGGTTTCGAAAAAATTGGGGCAGGTGATTTAGTCAGTGTAAACAATGCCTTAGGGGCTATTTAGCTCAAAAACGTAAAAATTTTATTTAACAATAGGGAAGTTTTTAATGCTAATAATCATTATGCATTTAAAGCATTCATTGATATGAAATTATCACAAACAACTTCGTCTAAAAAAAGCCATTTACAAGGATCTGGATGGTACGACGATGATGAAATGCCTAATTTAGCCACAGGATCAGCTTTTTTAGCTCGAAGAAAATTATTTATTACAAGTGACACCGTTCAGTTTGCTTCAAAATTTTATGTAGATTGTTTCATTACTGATAAATATTTGGTTAACAATGTCGACGTTGATCTAGAAATTAGTCCCAATGATCAAAGTTTTAATATAATTAAAAAAGATGGTATGTTTGGACACCCTGTATATTTGTCCTTATTTTTAGAAACCTTGGCATGGCTGTGAATACTTACATAACTGTTTTTGTTTCCCAAAATCCAAAAAGGTTCTTGGCCGCAAATATGTAAAAACCGGAATTGGTCGGTTAAAAGACATTATTTGTTGAAGTTTTTCAAATGCCTCAGATGATATTTCTTATGAAAAATAAAAATTATCTAAAGGTATTTATTTGTTAATGCGATACTTCAGTATGCAGACAAGAAACACTAAATATCTGTGTTATACAATGTAAAATCAACATTGTTTAATAATGCATGGGTGACATACCAATTATCTAAATACAATTTCAAAATTTATATTAACTGCAACAAACCCAAACAAATCTTCTGTTTTCAAGATCTTCTTGCATAATAGTAAGCAAATCTGCTGTAACAACAAATGCCAATCCAGCACAAAAAATTCGCAAATTTCGAAAAGGGAATTCATTGTATGAAAGATACCTGTAAATTTCTGTCATTTAAACTACTGTATAACATTCTGACCATTTACTATGTTTCCAGCAATCAGCAATCTGCTTCATAAAATAAATAATAAATAAAAAATAACCTCAATTTTTTAAAATGCTTGGTCGTCTTTTTTCTGCTTTGCATATTTGAGCCATGTTACACAAATCAAGCTAAAAATATTTTTAATGTGAGCAATTTATCCCCTTCGGGGATATAGCCATTAACAAATAATACCCTAAAAACCACTTCACAATGAGAGAATAAAACGACAACGAAAGAGAGCTCACACAATTATTAAAATAGAACCCAAAAATTAAAACCCATTCATTTCACAAAAAAATTTTTTCAACAAAACTGATTTTTATTCAACTACTGATGAGCCTATAAAAAGTAAAAATGATGTTTATCTCTATGATATGTAGCTGTCTAGTTGTAACAAAGGCGAAACAGCAATTCTTTTTCTTTTTCCCCTTTTTTTAATTTTCAGAATTTAGAAATTAATCGATTGAAATGACATAACAAAAATTGTTTTGTATGTACAGAAAATTTATAGTGTGGTTGCAACAAAATAGTGGTAACTAAAAAATGCTACAAATTTGCATATTTCATGTTAAATCTTTTTGTTGTCATCAATTTTTGCCTTGTAAATTTTCATTTCAATGCATCAAACTTGCTTATTTTTCTGCCATCAAAGATTTTCAAATTTCAACCATGCCTGAAGATCAATTTATACATTTGTAATAAAGTTTCCTTTGTCATCTACGTTTACTTTTTTTTACCACATCCATTTCTGGATTCGCTAACATATTTACCCCAATCTGCAATATTGAGTTCAAAAAATTGTATTAATTATCAAGAGCTATGACGTAAAAATGCTTTTTTATCCTTTTTATCAAAGTACCTAAAGACCAAAGCCAAATTAACATTTTATTATTTTGTTACTTTACTTTGATAGCAAGGTTACTTTCACATGAGAGTAACAAACAAAAACGAAAAACGATTTATTTTGTTACTTTACTTTGATAGTAATGTTACTATCACATGAGAGTAACAAACAAAAACGAAAAATAATTTATTTTGTTACTATCACTTGAAAGTAATCGAGCAAAGAGTTACTATTAACACACATTTTTGTGATTTTAACAGCATCAAATGACTTGAATCTTTAGCAAGGCTGTCCGGAAAAAATACGGAATCCGGAACACGATCCGGGATTCCGGACGGCTTTGGTCTTTAGGTACTTTGATAAAAAGGATAAAAAATGGCGAATTTTCACATTTGGTAAATGTCCTGGAAATGAAAACAAATATAACAGCAAAGAAGAATGTGCACAAAAATGTCAAAATATCAAGCTTTAAATCTTCATCATACAGAAATTTGAAAGCTTCCATTTGCCGTTGGACAAAAGATAGCCAAAATATCACTTATTAATACCAGCCAGGTGCCCGAAGTTTTCACCTAGGAATCTGGATTCAGAAGCGGGATTCAGAATCCAAAAAACTTTTTTTCTTATAAAATGTAAAAAATTGAAGTTGTTGATGGATTTTAGCATAAAAATTAATTATTGGGAGCGGAATTGGAATTTTCGCGCGAAAATTCCGGAAGTGGAATTTTTAAAATTTTTAAGAAAAAATTTTTTTGAGTTAGGGAGTGGAATCGATGGGGGAGTGAGTATAATAAAGAGCGGAATTGGAATTTTCGCGTGAAAATTCCGGAAGTGGAATTGGCAGTGGAATTTTCAAAAACAATGGAATAGGTCTCCGGATCTGTAATGCTCTCAGGGGTTTTGTATTTTTATGCAAATTTTAAAAAAACCATTTTGTTACATTATACCTGATCTATAGTCAGTTTTTCAAGGGGTAATTTTATGCAAATTTTAAAAAAAAATAAATTTTTAACAGTATGCATGATCTATAGTCAGTTTTTGATGGGGATTACGATGAAATAGGTCTCCCGACCTGTAATCCCCTTAGGAGATAATTATGCAAATTTTACAAATCGGGACACTTATTTCCTTGAAAAACAGACTATAGATCAGGTATAAAGTAAACAAACAGTTTTTTTAAAATTTGAAAACTAACCATAGATCATTTATCATGTTAAAAAAATTATCTTTTTTCGAAAATTCCATTCAATCAAAAAAAAGAAGTTCAGGGTAATTTACGTTTAAAAGTTCACTTTTCAATATTTTTATTCTCTCATCAAAATCAGTGATTTCAGAAGATGCTCGTTTAATTCTTAAAATCAATCCAAAAATAATTGCACTTTTAATATTAGCTGGCATAAATGAGGAAAAGTCTGTTATTCGTATAACTTTGAAGTTGTAATAATCAGTTTTGTTATATAATTTTGTTGTTATTTCTTGACGATTGACTTCAAGATTTAAATCTAGGTAATTGGATGTCGTTGGATTATCATTTGTTTGTTCAAAATCTAGGTTTTCACCAAAAATTTCAGTGAGTTTATTTGGTTCAAACGTTTCGTCGTGGAGTAAGTTAAGATCATCCATATATCTGAATCCCAGATATATTCCTAAATTTTTCATTTCATTTTTTAACAAATATTTGTATTCTTTCCATGCAAGTGTAAGATTTGCAATTCGAGGGGAAGCGTTCCCTCCCTGAGGTATTCCTTTTACTTGTTTAAAAATCCAATTTGCATATGTTGTATAACTTTCTTTCAAAACAAATTTTAGAAGTTCATAAACATCATATTGATCTAAGCTTATACCATCCTTTTTGTCACTATACCAAGATTTAATGCCTTTAATATTGATGTACTACAACTGCAACACTGCAACAAACCCAAACAAATCTTCTGTTTTCAAGATCTTCTTGCATAATAGTAAGCAAATCTGCTGTAACAACAAATGCCAATCCAGCACAAAAAATTCGCAAATTTCGAAAAGGGAATTCATTGTATGAAAGAAACCTGTAAATTTCTGTCATTTAAACTACTGTATAACATTCTGACCATATACTATGTTTCCAGCAATCAGCAATCTGCTTCATAAAATAAATAATAAATAAAAAGTAGCTTCAATTTCAAAAATGCTTAGTCACCTTTTTTTGCTTTGCAGCATTTTTAAAACATATTTGGGCCATCTTTGCACAAAAAAAGCTTTAGAGTTCTTTGAAAGACGTAATAAACAAGAAGAAAAATGGCATTTCACAAATATTGATCGCTTCAAATTTTATTATTTGTTGTTGTCGAAATTTTTTTCTTGATAGTAACAGATTTTCTTGGTTGCCCGAAAAACCTTCATTTTTTGTATGGAAAAATTATGTAATTTTTTCAAAAAAGACGTTTTTTGGTGGAATGGAGGTAATAAAATGTGTTTATAAATAATAAGCAACAAAGATTATTGTTTTTTTGTTTTTTGTCGTTTGCAATTTCTTGCTTTTCAAAAAAGCTACTTTAGGTCAGAATCCTTTTTTTCAGATTTTGATTTTAAATAAAAATTATTTTTTACTCTCTGAAGGTGTTTCATCAGTGCAACATTTGCTACATTTACTGCAACATTAGCCAAGACTAGTGTTCACCCCCCCCCCCCCGGTTCCCGAAAGATTTTCATCCCCGCAACCTTTTGTCCCCGTGAAATTAAAAATTCATTGTTTTTGACTATTTTAAGGGTCGGATCAGTTGTGTTATGTAATAAAAATGACACTTTCACTCATTAATTATCGATTCTGAGAATTTTGGAATTTTCCCGTCAAAATTCCACAATTCTGTCCCCGTAAAGTTTTCATCCCCGCGATTATTCCCCGTCTCCGCTTCATTTTATCCCCGTTTTTCATCCCCGTCCCCGGGATTTTTGATTTACGGGGGGGGGGGGATGAACACTAGCCAAGACTCAACTTTAAATTACTGCTATTTAGGGAAAATCCCCAAAACTTTTGATTTTAAATTATTTACAGAATTCATGGATGCACTTTGATTTTGTAATAAAGTTTTACAAGTCAGAAAATGCATCTTTTTAAAAACAAATATCATAACAAGTTGTTTAGAATTAAAAACTGTTAAAAAAGAATCAATTGGATTACACAAATGGGAATATTTACAACTTGGAAAAAGTGAAGATGAAGAATATGAAACATTGGAATATTTGGGCATCTTACAAATAAATTATGGATTATAACTTCACTTAGTTTTTGTGATAAAAATACAAAGCAAAAACGTCAAAAACAGATTTATAGTTTACCGTATAAAAATATTCAAAAAATTATTTTTCTAAATGCAATTAATTGTAATCTGAATCTGTTAACTTTGTATGAAAATTTGTTATTAGATGAAATGATGACAATTTTTCGCGTTTTTTGAACATGTTTTTTAAAATACAGTTTCACTGAGAGTGTTGTTGTCAAAGTACATGCAATTGTTATTTAATAAAATTCATTTATTTGAATAATAATTGCAGAATTTTTAAAATGATAGTAATCTTTTTCGCGGTAGTTGTAGAATTACAATAACTTTTTTTCTCCAAATTTGTAGAAATTTGTTACTATACTTTGAGAGTAACGTTACTCTCAAAGTATAGTAACAATAACTTTGGAAATTATTTTAAAAAATTACTATACTTTGAGAGTAACGTTACTCTCAAAGTATAGTAACAATAACTTTGGAAATTATTTAAAAAAATTACTATACTTTGAGAATAACTGGTGTCATAATCAGTTTTATCAACATTAATTCACGTTGCTTTCTTTCTTGTTCTGTGCAATCATCAAGTGTTTCAAGTATTTGTATACTGAAAGTTTTACAACAACCATTTCGGAAATGATTGTAAATGTAGCATTTCTTATTGGGATTAGTTATATTATTAAGGTGTTCCGTACCTCTGATTTTCAACATTTTTCCTGTTTCACCAATATACTGCTGTTTACATGTGTCACATGTTAAACAGTAAATGACGTTTTTTGTTTGGCAAGTAGTTTGAGGTTTTATTTTTGTTGCATATGTACACTTGTAGATATCTTTTTAATGATTTTACCTTAAAGGTTTATTTTTAATGAGCTCATTTAAAGTTGAATACTTCAGTGTAAAAACACTTTCAACAGGTTTTGTTTTTACAGAATTCGTTCATCTAGCATGGAATTTTCAGAAAGTTGTCGCAAAAATTCTTTCTCTAAGGGCAAATAGATTCACCTATTGTTCTGTGTTCAAAAAATGAAGAACAGGGGGGAGTACGTTAAAAATATGGAATTTTTCAAAAACTGGAATTTTCAATTTTAAGCGCGGAATCGGTGGGGAATGAGTATAATAAAGAACGGAATTGGAATTTTCGCGCGAAAATTCCGGAAGTGGAATTTTTAAAATTTTTAAGAAAAAAATTTTTTTGAGTTAGGGAGTGGAATCGATGGGGGAGTGAGTATAATAAAGAGCGGAATTGGAATTTTCGCGTGAAAATTCCGGAAGTGGAATTGGGAGTGGAATTTTCAAAAAAAAATTTTTTTTGAGTTAGGGAATGGTGTCTTAATCAGTTTTATCAACATTAATTCACGTTGCTTTCTTTCTTGTTCTGTGCAATTTTTAATTTTTTCATTTTTCTCTGTGGATAAAAATCCAAAAAATTATTTTTTTGTTATTTTCTTGGCAAGTGATCGTAAACGATTAGAAATGATAAAATTTTAGTTTGAAAATAGTTTCCAGCTGAAATTAAGCTTTTTTTTTGATGGCAGAAATTGATCCAAAAATTATAAATTTTGTACTTTTGGATAGTCCTGAGTTAGGAGAAAATGATCTGATGCAAGAAATAATATTTTAAAGAATTATGCAAACTTGGCATAAGCCCCGAGGGCATATAAACGTAAAATGACTTCGAATTCGGTGATTTTGGACCAATATTAATCTACCGTGAAAAGTTTCATCCTTCTACCTTCAAATCGACTTCCAAAATTTTCCCGCCTTCCTTGAAGTTGAAAAAAAGTCAGTTATAAGCGATATTGATTATTTCTAAAATCACTCTTGCTCTTTTTTGGCTACTGTATTTTTCCACATCAAATCAATCATTTGCTGACATATTTACCGTAATTTACGATATTCACTTCAAAAAATGATATTAATAGTCAAGAGCTATCACGATAATATGCTTTTGTTTTGTCTAAATAATGATTTTATAGTTATTATGCTTTGATGGTAATGTTACTTTTCCTATGATAGTAATAACCAAAATAAAAAACAATTTGTTTTGTTACTTTACTTTGATAGTAATGTTACTATCACATGAGAGTAACAAACAAAAACGAAAAACAATTTATTTTGTTACTTTCACTTGAAAGTAATTCAGCAACCAGTTACTATAAACGGCACTTTTTTGTGGTTTTAACAGCATCAAAAGACTTGAATCTTTAGCAAAATTGTCCGGAAAAAAACTTATGATCCGGAACCCGGAATTCCGGAATGGCAAAAATCATCCAAATTCCGGAATCCCGAATCCGACCCGGAATAGTTTATAGAGAAGAAGAAAAACTTCGCCTGCAGCAGCGACAACACAAACGGTTTTTGTTTAAATCCAACAGCACAAATTTGCTGGGTAAAACAAATGGCTCAATTTCGTTGGACAGTATGTACTTACTAGAAATGCTTCCTTTTCCTCTTATTAAAAAAAAATTTTAAGAGTATCAAATACTTAAGATTTTTCATTTTCGTTGTTATTCTATATTGAAAGTAACGTTGCTATCAAAATTTAGTAACCGTTAAAATTTTTTATGAATGAGTTTTTGTTAGTAAAATACAAATTATGTGAAAAAACATGTTTATGCTTTTAAAACAAGAAGTAACAAAACAGAAATGCAAAGAAAGACAGTGAATAAATAATTTGAATGTTTAAAAATAGGTTTTCATGATTGAAAAAAAATGGAATTCGAGAATTGTTGATGCAGCACTATCAGATTGAATAGTCTTTCGGAAACAATAGTAATCAACGATGGATTCACCAAACTCAAAATCACGACAAGCGTCTTTATAAGATGGTGGCTCAGCTCAGTATGTTGGATTTGATGTGGTAAAATACAGTAGCCAAAACAGAAATGACAAAATAAACTTTATTACAAATGTATAAGATTCTTCAGAGATAATTGAGAATAAAAGTAAATGAAAGACAATTTATTTAGCAGCTGCAGCTCCATCTTTCTTTGCTTTCATTGCAGCAATTTTCAAAAAGGCACTTCTTGCCCATCCAACTGAGAATGGAGTAACTCAATCATCTTTGACAAAATTATTCTGAGCATCCATGAATCGAGAGGGATGAAATTTCCATGGATCTTTAAAAATCAATAAAATATAACGTATCCAAATGAGAAACAAACCAGGGAATTCTTTTTCATCTTTATAAACCAATTCAAATTGTGGAATTACAGTTGTAATGCATTGTTGTTTTTTAATTGAGTTTTTTAAACTCTTTTTCTTTAATTTAAAAAAATCTAAAATCTCAACGAGAGCGGCACAAGATTCTCCTGTTTGATAGATATCCTCAAGGTAAAAGGAAGAATCTTAAACCGAATAGGGATATCCTTTAGGGCATCTTTAAAATAGAAAAGCAATTATAGGATGTAAATATCAAATTTCGGTTGCTGTCTAATAAAAAATATTGTTTTTTAAACAAAGAAAATTCAAATCAAAATCAAATGCCTCACGGGCTATTTTTGCGTCGGGTTAACGCGGCTTTGGCCCAAAACGATCCAAAATAGCTTAAAAATGATTAAAAACTATATCCCAGGTGATTTTAAGTCATTTTATGAAGGTGCGTCAAAATTTTAAAAATCATGAAAATGGGCCGAATGTAGCACTGATGAAACACCTTCAGAAAGTAAAAAATAATTTTAATTCAAAATCAAAATCTGAAAAAAAGGATTCTGACCTAAAGTAGCTTTTTTGAAAAGCAAGAAATTGCAAACGACGAAAAAAACAATAAACTCATCTTTGTTGCTTATTATTTATAAGCACATTTTATTACCTCCACTCCATCCCACCCCCTGAAAAATCCGCCTTAACCGGACAAAATAGGGGTAAAAAAGAGCCCGTGGCCTGTCATGAAACACCAAAAATACCGAGCATGTGTTGGTCCAAATAACGTCTAATTCTTTTTCTGACACTTTAATCAAAACATTTCAGCCGCAATTTTTTTTCTATGGTCGTTTTACAAAGTTTATGAAATCAATAAAAAATTTTAACTTTGGCTTTATTAGTTTTGAACGAAATTTAACACTTTGGAAAGGAATGAAAGTAACAAAAATATTTTATTTTTATTTTTATTGTTATTATACTTTGATAGTAACGTTACTATCAAGATATAGTAATCAAAAGATAAAAAAATCCAATTTTTTGGTTACTATCTTTTGAGAGTAAATGATCATAAAGTTATTATAATGCATACTCGACAACCCTATTCAAAATGTATGTCATGTATGAATGTTCCAAAACCAATTTTTTAACAATTGCCAATTTAAAAAATTACCAATAAACTTCATTTAATCAGATTTATGAATATTTTAACATGTTCTCGTTGAGTATGGATGATAAAAGTCACCGAAATTTCTGAATTCAATAATGCTCGATTTTGAGTGTTTCGATGTTTTTGTAAAGCATTCAACATTTTCAAGCAGATAAAAGTTTATTTAAAAATGAATAATAACATGTAATAAATATTTACATTTAAAACACAAACATAAAAACAATTTAAGCAAGTATTACAGCAACATCGGTGAGAGTTTTTTGTCACCGGGCTTTTTTAGTGCAATGTCCAACGGCAAATGGAAGCTTTCAAATTTCTGTATGATGAAGATGTGAAGGACAGGGCTTCATCCAAAGCTACAAAGAGGTGCCACGCACAAGTGCCACGCCTTCTTTCCTTTCTGACCCCAGTAGATCACTTTCTCTCTCTTTATTGCTTCCTTCTTCTCAAGCTCTTAAATAACCGTTATTGTATTTCCTCTCTTAAATGTATTGGATTTAAAGTTGTAAAGGAGTTAAATAAAACAGCCAAATTACACCTCTCGTACATCAAACCAGAATTCAATTTACTGAATAAATTCACCTTTATTCACATGGGGGCTCAGACATTCGAACGAGACTGGTAAACATCTTAATTTGTTACTGTATTTATTTTCTTCAAAATTTGGAACTACATATTTAATTTTTCAAATTATTTGTTGTTGTTTGTTTGTTGTTGCTGTTGTATTTTTGTATACCACCCTTATTTGTTAGTTATTTGGATTCTTGCTGTTGTTGTACAATAATTCTTATTGTCCGTGGAAACATTCATTTTGTTGCTCAATAATTGGAAGTGATTGCAGTGCTACTCTCAGGTGTTGGTCCCGTTGCTGTTCCAAACCAGGTTAATTAAATCCTAAATTGAGGTGGCTTTTAGTCTTTTTTATTGTTTTTGTGAGTAAAAACTCTGATTTTTTTCACTGTCTTTTTATTTTGAGTTGAACCTTTTTTGTTTCCTTTAAGTTTGAAACCTGGGTCATCTGTTGATCTCTTGTTTCTTTTTTTTATGCAAGTTTATCCTTTTTGGTAATTTGAGACAAGTCTTTTTACCATTTTTGAGATCTTTTTTGGGTCTATTTTCTTTCGGCACTTTTTTTTTAAAAGTGGTAACCGGTCTAAATTTTTGCACATTTTTTGTTTATAAGTTTTATTATTCATTTGTTTATAACAAATTAATCTTAAAAAATGTCGGGAAATCTGCGCTCTGCTTTGGCGTTAGCTTTAAATCATCAACAAAAAATGATGAAAGATGCAAAAAATTTTGTTTCAAATAATGGCAATAATACATCTGCGCAACGAAAAGAAGGGATTAAATTACTGGTTAATTTAATTTCCCTAAGAAAAGAATTTGATAAAATAGATGAAGAGTGGAAGCGAATCACGCATAATATCGTTGATGCTAAGGATCGAGCAGATGAAGAAGCGTTGTATCATTTGCATGCATTTGAAACAACAGATCCTGAAAAAGTTCCCTATTATAATATCATGTGGGATATTTCTGATATCATTGTTGATGCTGAACATAAAGTTATGTTGATCACAATGGAAGTTAATCGAACAGTTTTTAATAAGAATGAAGAAGCTTATGCTGTTCTTGCTGCTATTAAACATGAATGTAATAGGGCTATGAAGAATGAATTGTCACTTAAACAAAAAAGTGACAATAAAAGCTTAAAAGATAGTGGTCTTAGTCAAAATCTTGGCAAGATCAAAGCAATGGTGAAGAAGAAATTGATTCCAAAGCATCAACAATTTCTTGAAGCAAAGATTTCTGAAACTTTTGAAGAAAAGTTAAAGAAAGAAAAGATTTTATCATCACTTGAACAAAAAAGTGTCTCAGTTGATGATCAAGTTCCACCTCTTGTATTTTCTGTTGGTGGTGTTGAAAAAGCAACTTGTCCTTCACTGGAAAGTTTTTGTACTGGTAATCCAAGCAAATTGGTTTTGGATAGCAAAAGCGAAGTTGACAAAAGTTCAAAAGTTGGTGATCTTGATCAAACATTTTACAAGATCAAAGCAATTGTAAAAAAGAAATTGGTCTTAAAACAAAGGATCAATAAAATTGCTGAAAAGAAATTGATCCTAAAGGATCGACCATTTCTTGATGAAACATTTTCGGATACTTTTGGTGAAAATTTGAAGAAAATAAATAAAGAAAATCAATTTCGTGATTTTAAAAAAGATCAATTTTCTGCAATGGTCAAAAATGCAGTAAAGGTCTTTATCCTAAAAAATTATAAAAAGAAGCGCAAATGCCAAAGTAAAGCAAGCATTTCCCTTTCTAATAATAATCAAAAGCTTTTGCACGTTCTAACTACCGTAACCTTCACAAAATCTCTTCTGATTTCATCAGTCTTTTGTGTATCTTTTGATTGTTTCTTTAAATGTTTTACAAACATTTATAACGTTCTAGGAATTCTTTTATTTCTAAATAAAAGCCACCTCTTAGTTATCAAGGGATAATGCATCGAATTAAAATTAAATACATTTATAATTACTGTATCCTTATTACTATTCTTGTGTAATTGTTGTTAATGTAATTTAAAATTGTAAAAATATGATCTTAACAATTTGTTATTATTTATTTGTGTTAAAAATATGTTACTGATATCAAAGTAATTTGTTAAAATTTGATTGAAAAATAATGGTTTTCTATTTTATTGTTTACTTGTTTCTCTTCTAAAAACACATGTCTTCTGTTTTAACACTGATAATAACAATTATTTCCCCTCATTTTTTCTGGCGGGAGTGTGAAGGACAGGGCTTCATCCAAAGCTACAAAGAGGTGCCACGCACAAGTGCCACGCCTTCTTTCCTTTCTGACCCCAGTAGATCACTTTCTCTCTCTTTATTGCTTCCTTCTTCTCAAGCTCTTAAATAACCGTTATTGTATTTCCTCTCTTAAATGTATTGGATTTAAAGTTGTAAAAGAGTTAAATAAAACAGCCAAATTACACCTCTCGTACATCAAACCAGAATTCAATTTACTGAATAAATTCACCTTTATTCACAGAAGATTTAAAGCTTGATATTTTGACATTTTTGTGCACATTCTTCTTTGCTGTTATATTTGTTTTCATTTCCAGGACATTTACCAAATGTGAAAATTCGCCATTTTTTATCCTTTTTATCAAAGTACCTAAAGACCAAAGCCGTCCGGAATCCCGGATCGTGTTCCGGATTCCGTATTTTTTCCGGACAGCCTTGCTAAAGATTCAAGTCTATTGATACAAAAAAAGTGTGTTTACAGTAACTCTTTGCTCGATTACTTTCAAGTGATAGCAACAAAATAAATTGTTTTTCGTTTTTGTTTGTTACTCTCATGTGAAAGTAACCTTGCTATCAAAGTAAAGTAACAAAATAAATTGTTTTTCGTTTTTGTTTGTTACTCTCATGTGAAAGTAACCTTGCTATCAAAGTAAAGTAACAAAATAATAAAATGTTAATTTGGCTTTGGTCTTTAGGTACTTTGATAAAAAGGATAAAAAAGCATTTTTACGTCATAGCTCTTGATAATTAATACAATTTTTTGAACTCAATATTGCAGATTGGGGTAAATATGTTAGCGAATCCAGAAATGGATGTGGTAAATAAAAGTAAACGTAGTTGACAAAGGAAACTTTATTACAAATGTAACTAAAACCAAATTTTTGAAAACAAATATCATAACAACTTGTCTAGAATCAAAAACTGTTAAAAAGGAATCTTTTAATTTTTTAAGAAATTTATTAAAAAATTTGCTATTTGTTCGTTTTTAATAATTAAACCTTCAAATATACTTGAATATGATTCATTTTAAAACCTATGCAACATTTTAAGATTAACTACATTTTTTACAAATTTATAGACAGCCTTCGCATTTATATTTCTATTATTATAGGCTTTACTATTTTAAAGAATGCATATAAAATAAGATCAAATCTTCGACGTGCAATTACCGTAACTGATACCCAAGTTTTACCACCTAAACTTCGCCTACTTAATCCTGGACCATATATTGCTGGAATTACCCCAATCACTTGTGAACTCGTAAAACTGGACTTTGCTCAAATGTTAGATACGGAAAATTCTGTTGTTTTACTTGTACCATGATTGGTTTAAAATTTTAATTAATTGTTTTGTTGCTGTAATACTTTTATAAATTGTTACTTAATTTAAAGCGTTAGAAAAAGCATATGACTTTGTTTTGGCCAACGCCTGCTTGATTTTTTTCTGGTGTTTCTTGACAGGCATTTGATTTTGATTTTTCTTTGTTTAAAAAACAGTCTTTTTTATTAGACAAAATCGGAAATTTGATTTTTACATCCTTTAATTGCTTTTCTATATTAAAGATGCCCTCGAGGATATCCCTTTTCAGCCTAAGATTTTTGCTTTCACCTTGAGGATATCTATCAATCAGTGGAGTCTTGTGCTGCGCTCGTATAGATTTTATTCAAATTAATGAAAAAGAGTGTTAAAAACGCAATTAAAAAACAAAAAAGGCATTATAGTAACTTTTTGATCAGTTACTCTCAAAAGATAGTAACTAAAAAATTTGATTTTTCTATCTTTTTATTACTAAATCTTGATAGTAACGTTACTATCAAAATATAATAACAATAAAAATAAAATATTTTTGTTACTTTCATTCATTTCCAAAGTGTTAAATTTCTTACAAAACAATTAAAGATAAAGCTAATGATAGCTTCATCTTTGATTATTTGTTCAACCATTTATGCTACTGTACAATGAAGTAGATGTTTTTTGCGTAAAATAAATGGCATTAAATTATTCTTTGAGATAGCAACCAAAAAATAGGATTTTTTATCTTTTGATTACTATATCATGATAGTAACGTTACTATCAAAGTTTAGTAACAATAAAAACACAAAGAAAAATATTTATATTAATTTCATTCCTTTCCAAAGTGTTAAATTTCTTACACAACAATTAAAGATAAAGCTAAGAATAGCTTCATCTTTGATTAATTGTTCAACAATTTATGCTACTGTACAATGAAGTAGATGTTTTTTAAGTAAAATTAATGACATTCAATTATTCTTTTAAAGCAGTTATTAAGTAAAAACAATTCATCATGTTTTTATTTTTGACTTCGCCATCTCTAGCTTTATAAAAATAATTTATAAAATAAAAAAAACTTATTCATTAGCACTGATTTTCCATCGAGGTCATTTCTCCCTTGAAAGTGGTTCCTTTTTCATAGTATGCAAATTTCTCAGAAGAACCTTTTTGATTAAATAATGTTTTTTATGTAAATTTCTGCCTGGTTATACATAACCCTTCCATGAAAGGATATCGTCTCATTTGTCTGGATGTGAATGCCTTTGTCTCGACAGTGACAACAAAAATGCTTGCTATCATTCTTTTTTCATTTTTTGGAATTTTTCTCTTTTATCAATTTTATTGGCGCCGGTCAAATTTTTCTTCAAGGCCAAATTCAAAGGCATCCTTGGAAGCAACGTTTGCAATAAAATTCAATACTGAATTTCTATCATTTTGTATGATTTTGAAGCGGGTTTCTGAAGATTTTGATGCAAATTTTTTATTTCAATTTCTTTTAAAAAATGCTGGGAATTTTTGTAAAATTAATATTGATCCAAAGGGTCATAATCGTGATACAATTTTTTTTAAGCTGACAACTGCTGAAGAAAAATAGAATAAAAATATTGAAAAGTGAACTTTTAAACGTAAATTACCCTGAACTTCTTTTTGACAAAATGTTACACAAATCAAGCTAAAAATATTTTTAATGTGAGCAATTTATCCCCTTCGGGGATATAGCCATTAACAAATAATACCCTAAAAACCACTTCACAATGAGAGAATAAAACGACAACGAAAGAGAGCTCACACAATTATTAAAATAGAACCCAAAAATTAAAACCCATTCATTTCACAAAAAAATTTTTTCAACAAAACTGATTTTTATTCAACTACTGATGAGCCTATAAAAAGTAAAAATGATGTTTATCTCTATGATATGTAGCTGTCTAGTTGTAACAAAGGCGAAACAGCAATTCTTTTTCTTTTTCCCCTTTTTTTAATTTTCAGAATTTAATTTTTTTTTGTATTTTTAAAACTGTTCTTTCGTTCCTTATTTGATAGACATAACAAGTTATAGGCTTTGAGATCCTTTTTATATAAGGTCCATTTCTATAACCTCTGTTATGATTTTTAGGAATTTTCATCTTCAATGTACTAATGTTTTCTTTTATTTTGTTTTTAATTTACTCTCACTGTTATTTAATTGCCCATTACAACCCTACATTTTTTGATTTTGCTCTTATTTTTTAATGTTTTTCTGTTGCACTTTGGTACGCCCATATGCGGAAAAACTACAATTTCTTTATTAAAAATTAATTTATTTTCTTCTACCAAGAATTTAGTTAAAGAATTTAAAACCAAATCAATTTTCTAGTATTTATAGGGCCAGTACTCAAAAACTTGAAAGTGTTTTTACACTGAAGTATTCAACTTTAAATGAGCTCATTAAAAATAAACCTTTAAGGTAAAATCATTAAAAAGATATCTACAAGTGTACATATGCAACAAAAATAAAACCTCAAACTACTTGCCAAACAAAAAACGTCATTTACTGTTTAACATGTGACACATGTAAACAGCAGTATATTGGTGAAACAGGAAAAATGTTGAAAATCAGAGGAACGGAACACCTTAATAATATAACTAATCCCAATAAGAAATGCTACATTTACAATCATTTCCGAAATGGTTGTTGTAAAACTTTCAGTATACAAATACTTGAAACACTTGATGATTGCACAGAACAAGAAAGAAAGCAACGTGAATTAATGTTGATAAAACTGATTATGACACCATTCCCTAACTCAAAAAAAATTATTTTTTGAAAATTCCACTTTATTATACTCATTCCCCACCGATTCCGCGCTTAAAATTGAAAATTCCAGTTTTTGAAAAATTCCATGCTAGATGAACGAATTCTGTAAAAACAAAACCTGTCTAGAATTAAAAACTCTACGATGGTTAAGCTTTTCAGAAATTTAGATCTTCACATTCCTGAGATCTCGAACCTGATCCTTAGTTTTTATGCAAAATATTGACAAGAATAAAAACAAATTTTTGATTTGTTTTTGTTTTGTTTACATAAAAATGACATGCAGTTACATGTAAACACGGGGATTGTCCGTCTAATACTACTATGGATTTTGTTTAATCTTAATTCCAATTGCAACTTTGTTGGAGAATTTATTAGTAATTGTTTCGGTGGTGAGGTTTAAAGCCTTGCATTCAGCAATTAACTTTTTAATTCTCGGATTAGCTGTTGCCGATTTACTGGTTGCGTTTTTAGTGATGCCATACGCTGTTTTAGTTTATGTAAGTTTTAACAAACACATAAAATCGTTGAATAATCCCTTCAAAACTCTTAAATAATTCTTAACTATGATATGATAGTAATCAAAAATCAGTTATTCTCAAAGTATAGTAATTTTTTAAAATAATTTCCAAAGTTATTGTTACTATACTTTGAGAGTAACGTTACTCTCAAAGTATAGTAATTTTTTAAAATAATTTCCAAAGTTATTGTTACTATACTTTGAGAGTAACGTTACTCTCAAAGTATAGTAACAAATTTCTACAAATTTGGAGAAAAAAAGTTATTGTAATTCTACAACTACCGCGAAAAAGATTACTATCATTTTAAAAATTCTGCAATTATTATTCAAATAAATGAATTTTATTAAATAACAATTGCATGTACTTTGACAACAACACTCTCAGTGAAACTGTATTTTAAAAAACATGTTCAAAAAACGCGAAAAATTGTCACTTCTGATTTTCATTGGGCTTTATATTTTATTATTTGTTATCGAAATTTTTTTCTTGATAGTAACAGATTTTCTTGCTTTTTCAATTTTACAGTTTCTGTACTTTGATAGTAACGTTACTCTCATTGGATAGTAAAAATAGAAAATAAAAATCATTTTTTCTATTACTCTCTTTTGATAGCAAACTTGTTAAATTTACTATCTCTTTTTGATTTTAATGCATTTAGAAAAGATTATTTTTTTATTTCTACAATGGAATTCGTAAAAAACTAACTTTAAAAAGTATAAAGAAAATATTACAGTAATCACATTTTGTGTTTTACTACAGAAAATCATATGCATGGCTCTTATTTTTTTTCCGAAAAATTTGATTAAAACGAACTAAAAAAAAGGGTACTTTTGTCGTTAATGATTTATCATGCAAATTCTTGAAAATTTGAATGTTTTTGAATGAGGGGGCGAAAAGAACAATTTAGTAGGTGCCTGACTCAAATAATATCATGATTTTGCAAATTACTTTGTTATTTGCAAATCATTTCTTTTATTGTCCTTTTAAAAATAAGAATCAATTTACATCCTTTTTTGAGAAACAAAAGTATATCCTTTTTCTTCGACTAAATTTGTATCCTTTTTGCAAAACACCTTCTCCTCCTTCTTTCTCTTTTCTAGATCATTCTTTCTCTTTTCTATGCCGTTTTGGGCAATATAAAAGCAGCACTGTTTTAAGCTTAACTATTGAGTTTTCGCGTCTTGGTTTAGGATTCTCCTTTTCCAATTTTATTCTTGCTTTTGGCCTAAACTTTGGCTTTTCTTTGTTGTTATTGATTTGGTGTTTGAATTGTGTTTTAAAGTAAAATAAAGACAGATTTAGCAAATACCCTGAACAAAAATCAAAAATGCAAATTTGTTTCATTCCAAAAATTTTGTATTTGCAAGATGAAGGGGGGCGTTAACGACAAAAGTGCCAAAAAAAGATATTAGAATACAAGGTCATACATGAAAAAAATAAATCAATCTTAAGTTTCTAAATGAATCATTCACAAATTGAAATTGAAATAAAAACTGATAATAGATTTGTTTTTGATCTGATTATATTAATTATTGAAAATAAACAGATCTAATAAAGAGAGAATAAAGGGGTTTAAAATACGATGAGGTTTGCATGACGTGACAAATATCAGAAGCATTATTTAACTTCCTTGAAAAGTGTTATAAAAATTTTTTGATATTTAATTTTCTGTTGCACGTGGTGCAAGTAATCTTGTTTAAGCATTACTTTGGGTTTTTCGTTTTCTTTCATTAATTTCGATGAAATAGATTGTATTTTTCTGATTGTTTCTATATTTGAGATTTTATCTATTTCACAGCTTAAATCTAATTTTTTTGCTATCATTAAAGCTTGCATTAAAGTACAATTCAACAAGTTTCTCATTGTTAGCATTTTTGATACTTTCAGTACTATAATTTTTTTTATTGGTATTGTGTTTAATTTTATTTTTTCTGGTTTTAATTCTTGGAAAAGCAGAATTGAAATATGGCGTGTTTTTATTTGTAATCTTTACATTTGGGTTTAGCAAGCATCCGATTTTTTGCATTTTATCATTAGGGTTGCTGGCGCGCCCGATTTTCCGAAAAAGGTGGGCGCGCCCGCCCGGGCGCGCCTGGGCGCATGCGCCCGTGACCTTAAAATTCAAATTTACTAATATGTACAGTATAAAAATGCCAAAAAGGGGTATTTTAGCTATAAATAGCATTATTTAAGCATGAATTCACTTATTTTTGTCGTTACTAATTTTTAAAGATAAAAAACGTGAATTTCTTAAATTACATGTGTTACAGTATCCTCAGGATACTGTAACACATGGTAAAAATTAAAGACAACATATCTAATTGTTCTACTTATCGTTTTTTGGCTTAAAAATGAAAATTATATAAAGAAATAATTTGTTGTTTTGTCAATTTTCGGAAAAAATTACCATCATTTGGATTTCGGACCGGGCGCAACCATCGGGCGCGCCCGGACGACAACACCTCTGCGCCCGGGCGCGCCCGGGCGGGCGCGCCCAGGCGCGCCATCCCATGACAACCCTATTTATCATTTAATCCGTATGGGAAAGGTGTCATTAATAATCGTATCCAAAAATCTTCTCTATTTTGTCGTTCTTTGGTATTTTCATGTGTGAAAGTTTCTACAATATGGATAGAGAATTTAGGATTTTGATGTTCTTTAAAATGCTTGTAAAGATATTGATTACTTTTAGTTACATTTTTTACGTTGAAATTGTGTTCTGCAATTCTTGTTTTAAGACATCTTTTTGATTCACCAATATATTGTCTTGCACAACATTCACATGTTAAAATGTAAATAACATTTTTAGTTCTGCAATGAGTTTGATCTTTTATTGCTGTTTTGTAATAACATTTAGTAGTGTTACTTTGTACAATATTATCAGTAACTAATAATGGGCATGTTGAGCATTTTTTATTGTCACATTTGTTAGGTTTATAATCTGTAGAGTTTTGACAGCTTATAAGTCTTTTTCTTCGATGTTTTTCGGTTTTAAATATAACAGAGGGGAAGTGAGAGTTTTTTTGTTTTTGATTTGAGGGTTTAGATTTTTTTTTCGTTTATCTACATGTTATGGCTTTTTACCAGAGCTTGGATAGTAAAAAGCTAATTAATTGTAGAAAGGAGCATGGTGACCCCATAATGAATAATTCGTGTTTATTTTTAGCTGTAAGAGAATAAAAATGTCTTTCGTCAATTATTGTTATAATGATGTTAGAGGGGGAGAAAAGAATGATTGTTTATGGTATATACTTATGATTATGATTTAATAATTTTGTAAGGAGCCGAAAAAAAGGAAGGAAAAAAAGAGATGGGGGGGTTGTTTTGTTAGATAAAATATTATTGAAGAAAAAAAGAAAAAGTGAAAGAAATGTTTTTCAAAGTTACTGTATGTTACGTAGTTTAAAGGTTTAAATGTGTGATTATTGTAAGTGTAAGTGAGATAGATAAGTTTGAAAATTTGAAAAAAGTTTTTAAGGAAGTTTTTTAATGAGAAGTTAAAAAAAGTTTTTTAAATTTAAAAAAGTGTGAGTTTTGATCCGAGGAGGTCGTAAACAGTATGCCATTACAGTTACATTCCTGATAAAACACATCCGGGGGATGTTGTTGATCGAATAAACGGTGATGTGCTTTTGCAAAAGGATATGCACAGAAATGAAAAACAATGTGCTTTTAAAATATATGACGATGGAAGGAAGAAAAAAGAGAAAAGCAAAGAACAAATTTTAAAACGAAGAAGGAAAAACAAAGACAACGAACTCATGTCGAATGACGATGAACAACATCAGGTACAGGGTGTCCCAACGAAATTGCTGGTTTTGTTTTTTGAATAACAATTTTTAAAGTTGATTTTTTCAAAAACGGACTGCGCAGTTATTATCAGAATCCTATGAGAATTTTTTTGACATAAATTTTTTTTCAGTATTCGAAAATTTGCATATTCTCCAGTAAAAGTGGTGATAGTAAAATTAAAATTTCAATTTTGAAAGTTTTGCATTACTATCATCGAGATTCATTGGAGCTGCTTTTTTCATGAATGAGAGTAACAAAAACATTGCAAAAAAAATTAAATTTTTTACTTTCGCTTTTAAAAAACCAGCTCCAATAAAGACAATGATAGTAACCAAAACAAATGAAAATAAATTTTTTTTGTTACTATACTCATACAAAAATTTGCATATCGCGGATGGCTATAAAAATTATAACAAAAAAATTCTCAAAGGATTCTGAAAATTACTGTGCAATCCGTTTTTGAAAAAATCAACTTTAAAAAATGTTATTAAAAAAACAAAACCAGCAATTTCGTTGGGACACCCTGTATTTGTTCTTGAATTAGAGGAACCACGATTTGGGCCGCAAATGTTTCGAGGTGATGGAGAGACACCCATATCGGAATTTTTAAAAGACTATGAACATTTTATGGCAATACAGGACATAAATGTAGATAATCGACAAATGGGGTTGAGGGCCAGAAATTACCTGGTAGATCGCGCAAGAGATGTGTATGATGAAATTGCACATAATGAAGATTATTGGGAAGTAAAAACACATTGTTAAACAAATTTCAAACGAAAAGATTTAGAGATAAAGCTGAAAGCAAGCTAAAAAACATGTATCAAGAAGATAGTGAATCAGTTTTAGCGTTCACAAATAGACTTCCTAAAATTGTAAAACAAGCCATTGAAGGTAATAACGAAATTAATTTACAAGATAAACTTAGATATTTAATTTCAGCCAAACGAAAAAAACCATCTACTTCTTGAAAATTAAAAGCAAAAGCAAAATGTTTTTCACGCAAAAATGTATTTCAGCCATTTCGAGAATTAGTTCGCGAATTCCATATTGATTTTGTCATTACGTGAATTATGACAAAATCATGCCAGTATAAAATAGAATTGCTATTGGGCCTCAAAGTTTGAAAGAAAACAATTAAAATTTAAGAATTGTATTAAAACTTCGAAACCATGTTTAAACCTTAAACAAATCAAGCTTTTACCCTTGCTGGGGGTTTTATCTTTCTTGACCAAAAGCTGAAAATCTGATGTCAACAGTATCTTTTGGATATGTTACCGTCCATCTTGTGAGGTCGCTGATTTACAGTCTATAAAATATTTTTTGTAAAAAAATATTTAAAAAGTTTAATATCATCATAAACAATAACACGGAACAATTATTCAAAAACGCTTCTAATTTTGGTCAACTTTTTTAAAATTTTCAAGAAATTTGAAAAACTGTTTTACATTTTTTAAATTTCAAGTTTTCAAAACATTTTTTTAGAGTAATGAAAGATTTAAGTCTTTTGATGCTGTTAAAATCACAAAAAAGTGTGTTAATAGTAACTCTTTGCTCGATTACTTTCAAGTGATAGTAACAAAATAAATTATTTTTCGTTTTTGTTTGTTACTCTCATGTGATAGTAACATTACTATCAAAGTAAAGTAACAAAATAAATTGTTTTTCGTTTTTGTTTGTTACTCTCATTTGAAAGTAACATTACTATCAAAGCATAGTCGGATTCGGGAACAAAAGCATTTTTACGTGATAGCTCTTGATAATTAATACAATTTTTTGAACTGAATATTGCAGATTGGGGTAAATATGTTAGCGAATCCAGAATTGGTAAAATACAGTAAACGTAAATGACAATGGAAACTTTATTACAAATGTATACATTGAGCACCAGGCATGGTTGGAATTAGAAAATCTTTGATGGCACTGAAATGAAAATTAACAAGGCAAAAATTGATGACAACATAAAGATTTAAAATAAAATATGCAAATTTGTAGCATTTTTTAGTTACCACTATTTTGTTGCAGCCACGCTATAAATTTTCTGTACATACAGGGTGTCCCACGCAAGTTGCCGGTTTTGATTTGGCTGTCATATTTTTTCTGTTAAAGATATTCAAAAACGGATTGCACAGTTGTGTTCGATAAATCATAGGATTTTTTTCAAGATAAAAATTTCTTGGTTTTGAATATGCAAATTTTTTGTAGAAGAGAGTAACTTAAACAATTTGTTTTTGTTTGTTTTGGTTACTATCATCGCCTTTATTGGAGCTGCTTTTTGAAAAGCGAGAGTAACAAAAACTTTTCAAAAAAACTTTTTTTTATTACTCTCATTCATCAAAAAAGCAGCTCCAATGAATCTCACTGAGAGTAACATAAAAATTTGGATTTACGAAGTAAATGTTACTATCACCAATTTTATTGGAGGATATGCAAATTTTGGCAAATCGAGTCAAATTTAATCTCAAAAAAAATCCTATCCAACTTTGAGTTCAACTGTGCAATCCGTTTTTGAATATCTTTAACAGAAAAAATATGACAGCCTAATCAAAACCGGCAACTTGCGTGGGACAACCTGTACAAAACAACATTTGTTACGTCATTTCAATCAGAAAATAGAATCTGTTTTGGGCAAAACTGTTTCTTCCACAGAAGCAAAAATAATACAAAACAAAATAAAATTATTGTCGAATAGCATAACTAAAAACAAAAAATTTTACTTGCCATTCTTTTAATACAGGGTGTCCCAACATATTTGAGCCATTTGTTTTGGCCGGCAAATTTTTTCTGTTAAAGATATTCAAAAACGGATTGCACAAATGTGTTCGATAAATCATAGGAATTTTTTCCAGATATGCAAATTTTTTTGAGTGAGAGTAATAAAAACATTTAGTTTTTGTGTTTTTTAATTACTATCGTCGCATTTATTGAAGCTGGTTTTTGAAAAGCAAGAGTAAAAAAATGCAAATTTTCCGTATCACAAAACTTTTGAAAAATATGTGAAATAAAAGAATTTTGGACATGGCTTAAAAGGAATAAAAAATGTTGCCAACGATTTTAAATCTGGGTCTTTTTTCGAATCGTCTGTGAGTGCCGAGGATTCATTTTATCTTAAAAATAATAAATTGTAATTTTTTAAGAACATTAGTTACAAAAAAATATATACATGTCTTTGCACAAATTTAATCTTTTTACCTTGAAAACAGTGAATTTAATGACGGAAAAAATAATGATGATGAGACGTCACCATAGAAAACCAAACATTGTCATTTGACCGATTATCATCAAAAAAAAATCATTATTTAGACAAAACAAAGGCATATTATCGTGATAGCTCTCGATTCTTAATATCATTTTTTAAAGTGAATATCGTAAGTCACGGTAAATATGTCAGGAAACGTTGGATTTGATGTGGTAAAATACAGTAGCCAAAACAGGAATGAGAAAATAAACTTTATTACAAATGTATAAAATTCTTCAGATATAATTGAGAATATAAGTAAATGAAAGATACTTTATTTAGCAGCCCCATCTTTCTTTGCTTTCATTGCAGCAGTTTTGAAAAAGACACTTTTTTGATAACAATATTGATCACCAATTTCAACACGAAGAGATCTTTCAACTTCTGGCTTTTCAATTAAATTTAATAATGAATCCAAAACTAAAAATAAATTCAAAATTATTAAATGACTAAAATTAGAGATTAGAGTAAACACTCAAGCTACAGTAATCATTATCGAAAATACTTCATTAAAAAGCAATAAACAAAACAAACCTGTTGCAACAGTTGTTCCAGCTTTCCAATTATCCATTTGAAGGATTGAAAGACAGAAATGACCATGATTATCAAAATTTGGATGATAAATTGGAGTAAGAAATTGCATTCGAGGTGGCTTAAATGGATATTCCTGATGGAGATCAATTTTAATTTTGAATACACCATATTTGTATGGATAATAACGCTGTAAATTAAATATTAAAATAGAAATTTTTAAAAAAGGTAAAAACTTACAGGCTTAATTTGAATAGTCCATTTTCGCATATCTTTAGGATCAACAGTAAAATTAGAAAGATAAGATGGTGGCACAGTTTTGAAATGTTCAATTTCACGCATAATTCGTTTTGTTGAAACACTTTTTGATTGATTTGCTGCTTGCGAAGTTGCAGAACTTGTTGAACGAGATGTTGGAGATTGTGTTGTTGCTGCTGCAGGTGAAGAAGATGCAGGTGGTGGTGGTGGTGTTTGAGGTTCAGGCATTATCGAAATTAGAAGTTCTTTGATTACAGAAGAATAAGTGAACTTGATGGAATGAAATGCAACATGGCAAAAATCGATCACAAAATTAAGATTTGAAAAAAATATGCAAATTTGTAGCATTTTTTAGTTTCCATTATTTTGTTACAACTAAATTGTAAATTTTCTGAGCGTACGGAACAATGTTTGTTATGTCATTTTAATCGAAAAATACAACCTATTTTAATCAAAACTGTTTATTCAACATAAACGAAAACAATACAAAACAGAAAAAAATTAATGTCGAATAGCATAACTAAATACAAAAATTTTTTCTTGCCATTCTTTTAATAATTTGAACTTTTCTTCGGCAGTTGTCAGCTTTAATAAAATTGTTTCACGATTTTGACCCCTTGGATCAATATTAATTTTGCATGCATTTCCTGCATTTTTTAAAAGGAATTGCAATAACAAATTTGCATCAAAATCTTCAGAAACCCGCTTCAAAATTAAATTAAATGATTGAAAATCAGCATTGAATTTTTTTGTAAGCATTGCTTCCAATGATGTCTTTGAAAATTTTTCATCAGTATTTAAATACCAAAAATTTTGAATATTTGGAAGTTGGGTAAGAATGGCATCGACAGTAACAACCGTGTCATTTGAATCATAAATTCTACCAGAAGCAGCTAAAATAAATGTTTCAATATTTCCCTCAGCAGCAAGCATTCTGAATTCTGCCATTGTAATTTTTGAATGATGAATTGCCAAAGATTTTAATGTGCTCCGGTAGATTTTTGTAAAATTAAAATTAAATCTGTCATCAATTTTTAAGGCATTGATAAACCATAATTTCGAAGTTTTTAGTTTATTGAAAACTTCAAAGGAATAATTGTACGTAATTTGGTATTGCAAACCGCTACGTAAATCTAAGTTTGCAGAGATAATTAAAATTTGACATTTTGAATTAACATATTTACAAGTTTTGTATAATTTTAATAATCCATCAGGTGATTTTGGATTCTCAAGAACATATTTCATCATATCATACGGAAATGGAAAGCATTGTTGAAATGGTGATTTAAAAGTATACTTTTTCTTAATAGTTCCAGCCACAATAGAATAAAAAGAAAGTTTTGGAGTTTTTCGAATAGCAGTCATCGTTGCTAATAAATAAAGAAAAAATGGATCAGAAAAATAATAAATTTTCGTTTATATTTTCATGGTTTTTAGTAGGTCATTTACAGTACAAACGTGCACGCATTGATTATTTTGCCCCAGATAATTAGCAACTGCAGTTGCAACTGCAACATATTTTGTCATTGATTAATGGGTAATGTGAAGTAAGCAAAAACTTATTTTTTTGCAAATAATTTTTTTCTATCTGAGAGAGATTTTTCTTGAAAACCAACAAAAAAGTTTATTTTTAATCTGCAATTAATAACTTTCAATTAAGAAGGAAAAGAAAACAGTTTTAGATAATTAAACAGAAATTGAAACTAGTGTTTCGGCCCCTAAGTCCAGACTACTTTTGTTGAACGTCGAGAAATAATACAAAACAAAAAAAATTAATGTCGAATAGCATAACTAAAACCAAAAATTTTTTCTTTCCATTCCTTTAATAATTTGAATTTTTCTTCAGCAGTTGTCAGCTTAAAAAAAATTGTATCACGATTATGACCCTTTGGATCAATATTAATTTTACAAAAATTCCCAGCATTTTTTAAAAGAAATTGAAATAAAAAATTTGCATCAAAATCTTCAGAAACCCGCTTCAAAATCATACAAAATGATAGAAATTCAGTATTGAATTTTATTGCAAACGTTGCTTCCAAGGATGCCTTTGAATTTGGCCTTGAAGAAAAATTTGACCGGCGCCAATAAAATTGATAAAAGAGAAAAATTCCAAAAAATGAAAAAAGAATGATAGCAAGCATTTTTGTTGTCACTGTCGAGACAAAGGCATTCACATCCAGACAAATGAGACGATATCCTTTCATGGAAGGGTTATGTATAACCAGGCAGAAATTTACATAAAAAACATTATTTAATCAAAAAGGTTCTTCTGAGAAATTTGCATACTATGAAAAAGGAACCACTTTCAAGGGAGAAATGACCTCGATGGAAAATCAGTGCTAATGAATAAGTTTTTTTTATTTTATAAATTATTTTTATAAAGCTAGAGATGGCGAAGTCAAAAATAAAAACATGATGAATTGTTTTTACTTAATAACTGCTTTAAAAGAATAATTGAATGTCATTAATTTTACTTAAAAAACATCTACTTCATTGTACAGTAGCATAAATTGTTGAACAATTAATCAAAGATGAAGCTATTCTTAGCTTTATCTTTAATTGTTGTGTAAGAAATTTAACACTTTGGAAAGGAATGAAATTAATATAAATATTTTTCTTTGTGTTTTTATTGTTACTAAACTTTGATAGTAACGTTACTATCATGATATAGTAATCAAAAGATAAAAAATCCTATTTTTTGGTTGCTATCTCAAAGAATAATTTAATGCCATTTATTTTACGCAAAAAACATCTACTTCATTGTACAGTAGCATAAATGGTTGAACAAATAATCAAAGATGAAGCTATCATTAGCTTTATCTTTAATTGTTTTGTAAGAAATTTAACACTTTGGAAATGAATGAAAGTAACAAAAATATTTTATTTTTATTGTTATTATATTTTGATAGTAACGTTACTATCAAGATTTAGTAATAAAAAGATAGAAAAATCAAATTTTTTAGTTACTATCTTTTGAGAGTAACTGATCAAAAAGTTACTATAATGCCTTTTTTGTTTTTTAATTGCGTTTTTAACACTCTTTTTCATTAATTTGAATAAAATCTATACGAGCGCAGCACAAGACTCCACTGATTGATAGATATCCTCAAGGTGAAAGCAAAAATCTTAGGCTGAAAAGGGATATCCTCGAGGGCATCTTTAATATAGAAAAGCAATTAAAGGATGTAAAAATCAAATTTCCGATTTTGTCTAATAAAAAAGACTGTTTTTTAAACAAAGAAAAATCAAAATCAAATGCCTGTCAAGAAACACCAGAAAAAAATCAAGCAGGCGTTGGCCAAAACAAAGTCATATGCTTTTTCTAACGCTTTAAATTAAGTAACAATTTATAAAAGTATTACAGCAACAAAACAATTAATTAAAATTTTAAACCAATCATGGTACAAGTAAAACAACAGAATTTTCCGTATCTAACATTTGAGCAAAGTCCAGTTTTACGAGTTCACAAGTGATTGGGGTAATTCCAGCAATATATGGTCCAGGATTAAGTAGGCGAAGTTTAGGTGGTAAAACTTGGGTATCAGTTACGGTAATTGCACGTCGAAGATTTGATCTTATTTTATATGCATTCTTTAAAATAGTAAAGCCTATAATAATAGAAATATAAATGCGAAGGCTGTCTATAAATTTGTAAAAAATGTAGTTAATCTTAAAATGTTGCATAGGTTTTAAAATGAATCATATTCAAGTATATTTGAAGGTTTAATTATTAAAAACGAACAAATAGCAAATTTTTTAATAAATTTCTTAAAAAATTAAAAGATTCCTTTTTAACAGTTTTTGATTCTAGACAAGTTGTTATGATATTTGTTTTCAAAAATTTGGTTTTAGTTACATTTGTAATAAAGTTTCCTTTGTCAACTACGTTTACTTTTATTTACCACATCCATTTCTGGATTCGCTAACATATTTACCCCAATCTGCAATATTGAGTTCAAAAAATTGTATTAATTATCAAGAGCTATGACGTAAAAATGCTTTTTTATCCTTTTTATCAAAGTACCTAAAGACCAAAGCCAAATTAACATTTTATTATTTTGTTACTTTACTTTGATAGCAAGGTTACTTTCACATGAGAGTAACAAACAAAAACGAAAAACGATTTATTTTGTTACTTTACTTTGATAGTAATGTTACTATCACATGAGAGTAACAAACAAAAACGAAAAATAATTTATTTTGTTACTTTACTTTGATAGCAAGGTTACTTTCACATGAGAGTAACAAACAAAAACGAAAAACAATTTATTTTGTTGCTATCACTTGAAAGTAATCGAGCAAAGAGTTACTGTAAACACACTTTTTTTGTGATTTTAACAGCATCAAATGACTTGAATCTTTAGCAAGGCTGTCCGGAAAAAATACGGAATCCGGAACACGATCCGGGATTCCGGACGGCTTTGGTCTTTAGGTACTTTGATAAAAAGGATAAAAAATGGCGAATTTTCACATTTGGTAAATGTCCTGGAAATGAAAACAAATATAACAGCAAAGAAGAATGTGCACAAAAATGTCAAAATATCAAGCTTTAAATCTTCATCATACAGAAATTTGAAAGCTTCCATTTGCCGTTGGACATTGCACTAAAAAAGCCCGGTGACAAAAAACTCTCACCGATGTTGCTGTAATACTTGCTTAAATTGTTTTTATGTTTGTGTTTTAAATGTAAATATTTATTACATGTTATTATTCATTTTTAAATAAACTTTTATCTGCTTGAAAATGTTGAATGCTTTACAAAAACATCGAAACACTCAAAATCGAGCATTATTGAATTCAGAAATTTCGGTGACTTTTATCATCCATACTCAACGAGAACATGTTAAAATATTCATAAATCTGATTAAATGAAGTTTATTGGTAATTTTTTAAATTGGCAATTGTTAAAAAATTGGTTTTGGAACATTCATACATGACATACATTTTGAATAGGGTTGTCGAGTATGCATTATAATAACTTTATGATCATTTACTCTCAAAAGATAGTAACCAAAAAATTGGATTTTTTTATCTTTTGATTACTATATCTTGATAGTAACGTTACTATCAAAGTATAATAACAATAAAAATAAAAATAAAATATTTTTGTTACTTTCATTCCTTTCCAAAGTGTTAAATTTCGTTCAAAACTAATAAAGCCAAAGTTAAAATTTTTTATTGATTTCATAAACTTTGTAAAACGACCATAGAAAAAAAATTGCGGCTGAAATGTTTTGATTAAAGTGTCAGAAAAAGAATTAGACGTTATTTGGACCAACACATGCTCGGTATTTTTGGTGTTTCATGACAGGCCACGGGCTCTTTTTTACCCCTATTTTGTCCGGTTAAGGCGGATTTTTCAGGGGGTGGGATGGAGTGGAGGTAATAAAATGTGCTTATAAATAATAAGCAACAAAGATGAGTTTATTGTTTTTTTCGTCGTTTGCAATTTCTTGCTTTTCAAAAAAGCTACTTTAGGTCAGAATCCTTTTTTTCAGATTTTGATTTTGAATTAAAATTATTTTTTACTTTCTGAAGGTGTTTCATCAGTGCTACATTCGGCCCATTTTCATGATTTTTAAAATTTTGACGCACCTTCATAAAATGACTTAAAATCACCTGGGATATAGTTTTTAATCATTTTTAAGCTATTTTGGATCGTTTTGGGCCAAAGCCGCGTTAACCCGACGCAAAAATAGCCCGTGAGGCATTTGATTTTGATTTGAATTTTCTTTGTTTAAAAAACAATATTTTTTATTAGACAGCAACCGAAATTTGATATTTACATCCTATAATTGCTTTTCTATTTTAAAGATGCCCTAAAGGATATCCCTATTCGGTTTAAGATTCTTCCTTTTACCTTGAGGATATCTATCAAACAGGAGAATCTTGTGCCGCTCTCGTTGAGATTTTAGATTTTTTTAAATTAAAGAAAAAGAGTTTAAAAAACTCAATTAAAAAACAACAATGCATTACAACTGTAATTCCACAATTTGAATTGGTTTATAAAGATGAAAAAGAATTCCCTGGTTTGTTTCTCATTTGGATACGTTATATTTTATTGATTTTTAAAGATCCATGGAAATTTCATCCCTCTCGATTCATGGATGCTCAGAATAATTTTGTCAAAGATGATTGAGTTACTCCATTCTCAGTTGGATGGGCAAGAAGTGCCTTTTTGAAAATTGCTGCAATGAAAGCAAAGAAAGATGGAGCTGCAGCTGCTAAATAAATTGTCTTTCATTTACTTTTATTCTCAATTATCTCTGAAGAATCTTATACATTTGTAATAAAGTTTATTTTGTCATTTCTGTTTTGGCTACTGTATTTTACCACATCAAATCCAACATACTGAGCTGAGCCACCATCTTATAAAGACGCTTGTCGTGATTTTGAGTTTGGTGAATCCATCGTTGATTACTATTGTTTCCGAAAGACTATTCAATCTGATAGTGCTGCATCAACAATTCTCGAATTCCATTTTTTTTCAATCATGAAAACCTATTTTTAAACATTCAAATTATTTATTCACTGTCTTTCTTTGCATTTCTGTTTTGTTACTTCTTGTTTTAAAAGCATAAACATGTTTTTTCACATAATTTGTATTTTACTAACAAAAACTCATTCATAAAAAATTTTAACGGTTACTAAATTTTGATAGCAACGTTACTTTCAATATAGAATAACAACGAAAATGAAAAATCTTAAGTATTTGATACTCTTAAAATTTTTTTTTAATAAGAGGAAAAGGAAGCATTTCTAGTAAGTACATACTGTCCAACGAAATTGAGCCATTTGTTTTACCCAGCAAATTTGTGCTGTTGGATTTAAACAAAAACCGTTTGTGTTGTCGCTGCTGCAGGCGAAGTTTTTCTTCTTCTCTATAAACTATTCCGGGTCGGATTCGGGATTCCGGAATTTGGATGATTTTTGCCATTCCGGAATTCCGGGTTCCGGATCATAAGTTTTTTTCCGGACAATTTTGCTAAAGATTCAAGTCTTTTGATGCTGTTAAAACCACAAAAAAGTGCCGTTTATAGTAACTGGTTGCTGAATTACTTTCAAGTGAAAGTAACAAAATAAATTGTTTTTCGTTTTTGTTTGTTACTCTCATGTGAAAGTAACCTTGCTATCAAAGTAAAGTAACAAAATAAATTGTTTTTCGTTTTTGTTTGTTACTCTCATGTGAAAGTAACATTACTATCAAAGTAAAGTAACAAAACAAATTGTTTTTTATTTTGGTTATTACTATCATAGGAAAAGTAACATTACCATCAAAGCATAATAACTATAAAATCATTATTTAGACAAAACAAAAGCATATTATCGTGATAGCTCTTGACTATTAATATCATTTTTTGAAGTGAATATCGTAAATTACGGTAAATATGTCAGCAAATGATTGATTTGATGTGGAAAAATACAGTAGCCAAAAAAGAGCAAGAGTGATTTTAGAAATAATCAATATCGCTTATAACTGACTTTTTTTCAACTTCAAGGAAGGCGGGAAAATTTTGGAAGTCGATTTGAAGGTAGAAGGATGAAACTTTTCACGGTAGATTAATATTGGTCCAAAATCACCGAATTCGAAGTCATTTTACGTTTATATGCCCTCGGGGCTTATGCCAAGTTTGCATAATTCTTTAAAATATTATTTCTTGCATCAGATCATTTTCTCCTAACTCAGGACTATCCAAAAGTACAAAATTTATAATTTTTGGATCAATTTCTGCCATCAAAAAAAAAGCTTAATTTCAGCTGGAAACTATTTTCAAACTAAAATTTTATCATTTCTAATCGTTTACGATCACTTGCCAAGAAAATAACAAAAAAATAATTTTTTGGATTTTTATCCACAGAGAAAAATGAAAAAATTAAAAATTGCACAGAACAAGAAAGAAAGCAACGTGAATTAATGTTGATAAAACTGATTAAGACACCATTCCCTAACTCAAAAAAAATTATTTTTTGAAAATTCCACTCCCAATTCCAATTCCGCTCTTTATTATACTCACTCCCCCATCGATTCCACTCCCTAACTCAAAAAAATTTTTTTCTTAAAAATTTTAAAAATTCCACTTCCGGAATTTTCGCGCGAAAATTCCAATTCTGTTCTTTATTATACTCATTCCCCACCGATTCCGCGCTTAAAATTGAAAATTCCAGTTTTTGAAAAATTCCATATTTTTAACGTACTCCCCCCTGTTCTTCATTTTTTGAACACAGAACAATAGGTGAATCTATTTGCCCTTAGAGAAAGAATTTTTGCGACAACTTTCTGAAAATTCCATGCTAGATGAACGAATTCTGTAAAAACAAAACCTGTCTAGAATTAAAAACTCTACGATGGTTAAGCTTTTCAGAAATTTAGATCTTCACATTCCTGAGATCTCGAACCTGATCCTTAGTTTTTATGCAAAATATTGACAAGAATAAAAACAAATTTTTGATTTGTTTTTGTTTTGTTTACATAAAAATGACATGCAGTTACATGTAAACACGGGGATTGTCCGTCTAATACTACTATGGATTTTGTTTAATCTTAATTCCAATTGCAACTTTGTTGGAGAATTTATTAGTAATTGTTTCGGTGGTGAGGTTTAAAGCCTTGCATTCAGCAATTAACTTTTTAATTCTCGGATTAGCTGTTGCCGATTTACTGGTTGCGTTTTTAGTGATGCCATACGCTGTTTTAGTTTATGTAAGTTTTAACAAACACATAAAATCGTTGAATAATCCCTTCAAAACTCTTAAATAATTCTTAACTATGATATGATAGTAATCAAAAATCAGTTATTCTCAAAGTATAGTAATTTTTTAAAATAATTTCCAAAGTTATTGTTACTATACTTTGAGAGTAACGTTACTCTCAAAGTATAGTAATTTTTTAAAATAATTTCCAAAGTTATTGTTACTATACTTTGAGAATAACGTTACTCTCAAAGTATAGTAACAAATTTCTACAAATTTGGAGAAAAAAAGTTATTGTAATTCTACAACTACCGCGAAAAAGATTACTATCATTTTAAAAATTCTGCAATTATTATTCAAATAAATGAATTTTATTAAATAACAATTGCATGTACTTTGACAACAACACTCTCAGTGAAACTGTATTTTAAAAAACATGTTCAAAAAACGCGAAAAATTGTCATCATTTCATCTAATAACAAATTTTCATACAAAGTTAACAGATTCAGATTACAATTAATTGCATTTAGAAAAATAATTTTTTGAATATTTTTATACGGTAAACTATAAATCTGTTTTTGACGTTTTTGCTTTGTATTTTTATCACAAAAACTAAGTGAAGTTATAATCTTGTAAAACTTTATTACAAAATCAAAGTGCATCCACGGTAAAAATATTGAACCAAAATCTTATAAAATTTTACATTTATTTTTCAAAAATAAATCGAAATGTTGCGATTTTTAGATTCCCTCCTTTGAATTAATTTATCTTGCATCATTCTAGAGTCCATTTTAGAAGGATAGTTCATGAAAAGAAAAATAAAACATATTAAATGATTTTGTTAAAAATGATAAAATGAAAGATGGAGACGTTTTATAAAAGAAAACGTGCATCCATGAATTCTGTAAATAATTTAAAATCAAATGTTTTGGGGATTTTCCCTAAATAACACAGTAATTTAAAGTTGAGTCTTGGCTAGTGTTCACCCCCCCCCCCCCCCCCCCGTAAAACAAAAATGTCGGGGACGGGGATGAAAAACGGGGATAAAATGAAGCGGGGACGGGGAAAAATCGCGGGTATGAAAACTTTACGGGGACGGGGACGGAATTGTGGAATTTTGACGGGAAAATTCCAAAATTCTCAGAATCGATAATTAATGAGTGAAAGTGTCATTTTTATTACATAACACAACTGATCCGACCCTTTAAATAGTCAAAAACAATGAATTTTTAATTTCACGGGGACAAAAGGTTGCGGGGACGAAAATCTTTCGGGATCCCTGGGGGGGGGGGGGGGGATGAACACTAGTCTTGGCTAATGTTGCAGTAAATGTAGCAAATGTAGCACTGATGAAACACCTTCAGAAAGTAAAAAATAATTTTAATTTAAAATCAAAATCTGAAAAAAAGGATTCTGACCTAAAGTAGCTTTTTTGAAAAGCAAGAAATTGCAAACGACGAAAAAAACAATAAACTCATCTTTGTTGCTTATTATTTATAAGCACATTTTATTACCTCCACTCCATCCCACCCCCACCCCCACCCCATGGCTCAGTGGTTCAGTTTTACGTTTCTTACCCAGTTTCTCTCTCCCAAGTCCCACCGCTGAGCATAAAAAGAGTGGGCCAACAGCAGTTTTCTAAAATATTTTGTTAAAGTGGAAATGATTACCTCTTCATCATATCAGTTAAAATTACTAACCCTCCTTGTGTAAGTTGGAGTGATGACCCAACTTACACAAGAGTTGCCAGTTAAATTTACTAACATTCAGGAATGAAAGTTCCAGTTTAATAAAAAAAATTTTAAATTAAATTTCAATTCAAAAATTAAATTAAAAAATTATCAGTTGAAAAAAATTCTGCTGAAGGGAAAAAACATTTTTTATTTAAAAATTTTTTATTTCAATTTAAATAAATGTTTTACAAGGATTACACATTTTGATTATTGACAATATTTGGAACTCTTGCCATTGATACAAAAACTTGTTCTAAACTTGATTCAATTAATGCATAATCTTCAATTTGACATCCGCCGTTATTGTTTCGATAATTCCAGTTATCAACAAGAAGAACCAATGCATGATAAATTTTAGACCAAAGATCAGCTTGTGATTTTGGCAATGACCAATAAACTGTGGTTGCCAAAAATGCTGAGGTTCTTGTTGCCATTGGAAAGACTTGACGGACAAATTCTTCCAAGGCATTTATCACATCCTGATTTGGAGATGATAAAGTTAAAGTTAGAATAAATTTGTCACCAAATCTACAAAAAAAATATAGTACTGAAATTTAAGTTACATATGTCAAAAATTATTTTACCGATGTTTTAAATGTTGACTTGTTCCAATTCCAAGTAATTGGCCTTGATTTAGAAAACCAACTCGAGTGCATAAAGCTTCACATTCTTCCATGGAATGGGAAGATAGAATTTGTGATGTTCCAATATTTCTCATTGCAATTAGGATATCCCAAACATGTCGACGTGTTCGTGGATCAACCCCTGCTGTAGGTTCATCTAGCATTATTACATCGCAATTCGTAATTAACGCGACAGCAATAGAAAGTCGACGTCTTTCACCTCCTCTAAAATTTTCATTTTTAGCACCAAGATGGAAGATTTATGAAAACAAAAACATACGAGCAGTTTTTAACAACATTATTTGATCGATGTTTAATTTGTAAAGTATCCAAAAGAATATCAACACATACTCTTCCGTGTTTTAATCCATTAAGTCTGGCAAATAAAAGAAGAGTTTCGATCACGGTCAAATCTTCCAAAACAGCATTATGTTGAGGGCAGAAACCAAATTTCTGAAAATTCAATAGTATAATCTTTTTTTGATCTTTTTTTTATCATTTTACCGCTTGGCCATCAATTCTGACGCTATTTACATATCCGCTTCCAGCACTTGGTGTTAAAACTCCAGTAAGCATATGAAAAGTGGTTGATTTTCCGGCGCCATTTACACCCAAAAGTCCAAAGCATTCTCCAGGCTGAACACCAAAGGATAAATTATGAACTGCAACAATATTATTTGAATATCGTTTTCTTAGATTTTGTGTACAAACAGCAAATTTTTCAATTGGTGATGATTCAACCATATTCCTTTCTGCAATAACATCCATATCTTCAGGATATCCTGGTGATGGAGCTGCTTTTCCTGATCTTGATTTTAGCCTTAATGTTCTCCACATTGTAACCAAAATAATTAACCCAACATAAATTGCCCCCATAACCAGGGATCCATAAACTGCCCAACCAGAACAAGGACGAGTTTGTCGGATATCACATGTTGCAAAAATTCTTGCTGCACCTGATGGTCCAGTATTTTCTGGAACATCTTTATCCCAATTTATGTCAAACATGCATTCAGATATCATTGTCAATGTAACCATAATCAATGATTTTAAAGGAAAAAGGATATTGGTGACTACATCAAAAGTGTTGGCAATGCTCTTTGGAACAAGTTCTTGAATTCCAAAAAATACAAATGCGACCAGAACGTTGTAAGTATTCAAAATTCCAAAGGCCATGTTTGGAGATCCAAAAAAGAATGAAATAAAATATCCTTGAAAAATGAGGGGAAAAGAAATTGCAATAATGGCAAGAAAATACGATCCGATACATTTAATTTGAAAAACTTCAAAGCCGAATAACATTGCCAAAATTACTGCAATATAAATTAGTCCGAGTATTAAATCAGTTAAATATGCGGTAAGCCAATAAGTAAATTGTGAAAGTTGAGTTAATCGATAAAGATGACAAGCACCATTATGTCGTTCAGAGATATACAAAAATATTGGAACAGAGAATATAACCGGATATATCAGAGATGAAAGAATGCTTACAATAACTTTGTAAATACTGTCAAATATTTTTTCTGCATCATCATTATCATCTTTAATTCGTTCAGTTTGGAGAGAAGTTGTAATGGCATTTGGCGCTGATGAAATACCTTTGGTGAATGCATCAATTGCTAATCCGCCACTTGCAGATAATACATTTCGAGTGTAAATCGCAAAAATTCCGTCTTCATTAAAACTCAATCCAAAACCAAGAGGTGGAAGTTCAACTTGAGAATCATAAAATCTTCGGTGGTAATCATTAAAAGATGGTGTTTCGTATGTAACATGTTTCCATCCGCTTATAACATTACCAATGGCATCTGTCAAAGGAGAATTAGATGACCACGAACCCATAACAGTCATTCGAGGATATTTGGATGTATCCAAACCTGTAAAATATTAACATTATATGCATGCCGTTATGAATTTTTAGTAAACTGACTCAATTCATGTTTATCATTTGCACCACTATTATGTGTAACAACACTTTCAATACATAACCCTAAAAGGGGTATTAAAATAATAGCCGGAATTAAACTTTTAATATAATGTCGACGAATATAATGCCATTTTCTCGCAAATAATGCAAAGCTTTGATGAAAAAATAATTGTATTCCAGTCATTCCTAAAATAATATTGTAATTTGCTTTTATTTACGCATGCACTAAAACTGACTGTCTCTTCTCAATTTCAAAAAATCTTCAATTTTTTGTTTTATTCCCAATGCCTCTTCTGGGTCTGCCATATCTGTAACTCTAAAAAATGAAAATTTTTAATTGTTCATCGAAAATTTTAAAGTTACTTGATGAAAACTTGTTCTAAATTATTTATTCCAACACCGAATGAATCGATTTTTAATTCATGTTTTTGCGCTTCAAGCTCACTAAAAAGTTGTGGGAATTGCCTTTGAGATCCATTTGGTAATATTATTTTAAATTGTGCCGTGACATGTCCATCAATTCTTGCTCCATCACAATATTTTTGTGTTATTTGTATAACAGATTGAGCAATGTGTTCATATTCTTGTGGTGTACAGATTTGGGTATTCGCACTAATTGTTAAAACAAAGCCAACTCCAAATTTAGATTTCAAAAAATTGCTTGATCCATTACAAATAAGTTCTCCTTTTGCCATAATTATAATTTTATCCGACAATAAATCCGCTTCATCCATGTAATGGGTTGTCAAAAGCACACTTTTATCAGTTTTAACTTTTTCAACGATATCTAAAACTCCTCGACGAGCCATTGGATCCATGCCAGCTGTTGGTTCATCCAATAAAAGAATTCGACTTCTTCCTATCATTGCCATTCCAACACAAAGTTTTCTTTTCATTCCTCCACTTAAGGCATTCCCACGAATATTTCGAGCATGAAGAAGGTCAACTTGTTCCAAGACTTCATCAACTTCAGATTTGGAAATTGGTAAACTTGTTTTTAAACTTCCATAAAAGTATAAATGTTCTTCCACTGTAAGCAATGGAAAAAGTGGATCCCATTGTGGACAGTATCCGATTCTGCTTTGTTCAGCTTCACTTCCAATAATTATTTGTCCTGATGTTGGCGTTATAAATCCAGTCAAACAACTAAAGATTGTACTTTTTCCTGCACCATTACTGTAATTTTTTATCATATAACAATAGATTGAAAATGTTTAAATAGTACTTACTGCCCTAATAATGCAGTGACTTGTCCCCTATAAGCTTTAAATGAAGCATTTTTAACTGCAATTTCACCATTTGACCATTTTTTCACTAAATTAACTATTTCAATGTCCACTAAACCTTTGGGTTCAATTTCAAAATATTCCCCATATTTTTTTGCCTTATTTTTATCTAATTCTTCAAAATCTTCATGATATAAAATTTCCTTTTTTCTTTTCACACCCTAAAAACTAATCTTTCTTTTAAGTTTAATGCTTTACAACAAGCAATGATTCTCACCAAAAAGAAAAATGGGTGCTCCTTTGCCGATGAATCAATGGGAAGAACGTAATCAAGATAGAATGTAAGTAATGTATAAAAAATTGCTTGCCCTATCAATGAAATAAGCGGAACAATCATTGGTAAATAATACGGATAACTGTTGAACATTCGAAATGGAATGTCTTAAAAATTTAAGAGGATAGAAAAATGTTAAAGAAAGCATTTGAAAAACACAAACCATAATTTAAAACAATTTCAGTATGTGTCTCTGCAAAACTATAAGCAGAAAATGGATTAAGTAATGACGCAGCTAAAGCCCCTCCAGGAATATAAATATTTGCATATGGACTAACAATCAAATAATGAATTAGCATCGAAATTCCCAAAAAAGAAACAGCTGCAAACATTGCATAGGTGCCACTAACAAAAAGTGTTGAAGCTAACATTGACCATGCAACAGTAATATGCCCAAAGGCAATTAAATTAAGATAGAACCACCAGCCATCCTAAATTAGCGATTTAAATAAAAAATGTTACTGTTGAAGTCGTTACATACACTAACAAATACAACCATTGCTGCACCTGCAGGTATTAAAAATGCCCACATTTTGATTGTCGCAAAAATGAAATGTGAAACATAATAAACATATCGTTTCATTCCCATAACAATCATATATACATGAATCTGATTTTCTTTTTCAGTTGTAACATCTTTAATTGAAAATATTGAAGGAATAAATAAAATTACAGCTAAAAGTGTATGCCAAGTTCCTAAATTATCTGAGTATTGTTCATTTCGGTATAGAGTGCTTGGAATTTGAAGGAAATCAACTCTTGGTAAATCTACTTTGAAGGATTGTGTTGCTTGTAAGAATGCCATATTTACATAGAATTGTGTATATTTCATATCAAATGATGATGAAAAAGAATCTGTACAAAAATCTCCGCATCCAAACATATTCGGATCAAAACTATACTTTGCTTTGATGTCACTGAACTAAAACTTTTGATTCAATAAAAAACAATTAATTGTTAATAATTCTTACACTATGAGTCGTTGAAACAACATTATAATTTAATTTTGGTGGAAAATACGAAACAGATGTAAAATATGCATAAACGTAATCATAGTTTTTATTATTACTAAAGTCAATAAAACTAATGTTCATAAAGCTTAAAGCATTTTTTATGCGAGTTATGTCAATATTATCATCATCTCTAAAATTATCAAATTTATGGATTTATTTACCTAAAAATAAACTGACATTTTGTAATACAATCTTGCAGGCTTGTATCTTCCTCCAACATCGTCATTATCATTACCATTTTTAAAATCATCGATTGATTGTTGCTCATATTCATCGAGTTGTGCGTTTTTATTAATATTTGCAAAAGAATACCAAATTGCAGGAATAAAAATTAAAATAAATAAAATTTCAACAACTAAAATATACCATCGAGCTCTTATTGCTGATTTCAAATCCTTTACAAGCATTAATTTTAGCTTTCCAAACATTTTTTTTCTTATTTCTTTTTTTGCAAAATTAACAAGAACAACGATTTTTCTGATATAATACAAATTTTAGGAAAAAATGCATTCTTTTTGTTTAGTTTTTTAAGAAAAGATAAGAAAAGGAGTGCTAAATGACGTATTAAAGTTGTTAAATTTGGTTGAGAAAAAAGTCAAGGATGAAATCTTTTATTTGTTTTTCAATAAGAAAAAGTCAATGTGCATTTAATTGGTTCTGCGATCATTTATTATTAGTCATAGCCTTCAAAGTGAAATGGGTTCAATCAAAGCTAAAGAGAAATTTTCAAAAGACATGAAAAATGAGAGGATACGGTAACGAATTATAAAAGCAAAAACATGGGGTTGCAACCCGGGTTGTACAGATGTTGACAGTATAAAGCGGTAAAATAAAAAAGTTTTCAGAAATGAACCGAAAATGACGAAAAAGGTTCCAAACTGTAATTTATTTTACAAAAAGTCATCATGCTTTTTTGTAAATTAGAAAGTGGTCTAAATGAGAGTCCACTGACGGTTATGTTCTCTGCCATTTCTCATTTTGCCCATTCTCTAATTTACAAAAAAGCATGATGATTTTTTGTAAAAAATTACTGTTTGTAACTTTTTTCATGGTTTTCTGTTCATTTCTGAAAACTTTTATATTTTACTGCTTTATATCCTTACCGAAATTCCTTTGGCAGAATATTATGCCGTTGAAGAATTCAAAGATTTTTGTTGTAAATTTGTGTCAAAGATTCCTTTCACTGTTCATACAGTATTTAGTTACACTGAACTTGCATATGTTTATTCTCTGAAGAAGACTCGACGATCCCTCAGAAATAGCAACAAATAAAATACCAACATTTTTTTATTTATCAATACAAACGTATAAATTCTATTCCAACAGATTCATTAATGATCAATAAAAATATGAAAAAGCTTTTTTGATTTAGATGAATTGAGTCCAGGAAATTTAAGTATGGCTGGCTTGTAATCATATGTTTCCGCAGCGATAATTTCATCAACAATTGCTTCAAGTCGATTCTTGAAGGTTTCAGAAATTGAATCATGAAAATTAAGTTGAAACTTCGTGAACTTATTTTGCTGAAAAATAACTCGATAAAAGATAAAATAAAAATTATACACTTACTTTCATATAAGCATAAAATGCGTCAAGATCAAAAGTTTCAGGGATCTGAGCTAAATATAAATATCGAAGTTGAGAGAAATGAGGAATTTTTACAAGTTCTTTCCAAGTCAATGAATTAGGAGCAGCTGGATGACAAGAACTAAAAAAGAAATCAGATTAAGAAATATAATTAAAAACGGGACTTACTAATAAATTTCGTGAACTTTAGGAAGTGCTTCAACAATCTTTTCAAATGGAACAATTGAATCATTATCATCATTTACATTAACATAGAAACCATTAAAATATTCAACTGAAGAAGCAATAAACGTAAAATCACGATAGGATACAGTTTGAGTTGATAGATACAGACGTTGAATATCACAACGATTAATTTTAGGAATAAGCGATGTAAGAATATTTTGATTTGTGAAAGATTCTACAATTAATGTACCATAAATCCAAAGTTTAGATTCAGCAGTTTTTGCAATATCAAGAGGTTCGTTATCAATAGAAGCATGCCATTTTCCATTTCCAAATTTCAAATCACGGATAACAAGAACTGAAATCTTAGCAAAAAAATATTTGCAGCATTGAATAAGCTTTGCATGTGATTCTGGTGTTGGATTCTTAATCATATAATAGATCAATGATTCAGGGAGAGACCATCGTTGTTGATAATATGGACCAGAAAAATGAAGCTTTTTGGATGATTTTTGACGACGACGTTTACCAGGTTTAGCAATGACGACATTCGTTGTTGCTTTTTCTTCTTCAGCTGCTTTAAGTTTAATCTTTGCTGCCATTGAACGAGTGATAACACCTCGAGATTCATCATTATGTTGACGAAGAGCACAGAATCGAGATTTCATAGTTGGAACAACATCAGTTTTAGCTTCTTTAGCTTTACGTTTAGCAGCCATTGAACGGGTAATTGCACCAGGAAGATCAGGACTTGAATTCATTTTGCATCTAATGATGTGAAACTAAAATTTGAGTATTAATTCCTCAAACAAATGAGAATGTTCGTTGGTTTGTAAGTTTGTTTGATGTAACGCTTTCATTTTATCATTCACAAAACGAAAAATAAAAACGTAAAATTTGCATGTAAAAGTAAAAAGTGCATCAAACTTTGCCCTGCAAATTGTGATTTACAAAATTTGAATGTGTGAGGGAAAATAAGCGGAGTTCACCATCGAATTCCCCGGGTCGATTTGCTATATGTGTTTAAAATTAACGTGATTGGACAAAAAAATTTTTCCGACGAAGAATAGTATTCATCTTAAAAGATCGGTCCTATACTTCACATTAAAATAGTTTTCAAAGAATTATTACTGAAATTTACAATTTTTAAAGTATGTTGGAAAAAAACAAGTTTAATAATAGCATAAATTATAATTTGCATCTGTGAAAATTGAAAAAAAAATTATGAGTATTATTTTTTGTAAATCATTTTAATGGTCCCAAACGATTAAATTTTAGTGGTCACGTCATTTCGATGGTCCAAAAAATAGTAGTCCAAATTTCAGAATTTTATTTCGGGACCATTAAACGTTATGGGTATGAGATATAGTGGTCCATTAAATTATAGTGGCCCAACATGGGATTTCGGGACCATCAAAAATCTCACGGACCAGCAAAAGTTAAAATGTCAGCTATTCTCGAATAAAACCTTTTTGTTTTTTCTGCTCCGATTTATTAAAAAATGAAACAAATTTTTGATTTTGATGAAAAAGTAAGGTTTTTGTGTCTTTCATTGCAAATCAGCTGAGGTTTTATCTTCCAGAAACATCTGTATTTTTTTGTCATGGCATACCATCTTTAATGTTTTTCTGATCTGACAAAAAAATCTAAATTTTATGTTGATTTTGAAGAGAAAAAAACTATAAATCATAGTTTACAGTCATGACTCTGTAATATGTATGCTTTTAGGCAATAGCAATTCAAGTCACATTGATCTATCAAAAACAAGAAATCATACAGTATTTAAATAAATAAAATTTAAAATTAAACTTATCTTTATTACTTATCCAATTTTAGTGTTTCGGCCACATTATACTCCAGACATCTATTTATTTTTCAGTTTTAAATCTTTTAAATACACAGCTCTGGCTCCGGGCCATCATCAGTAGAGTAGAGCGAGCTTTAAATAAGAAAAGAATTTTATTGAACAAATTGCTTTTTTTAATGGCACCCCTCTATTTTCTTTTCGAAACCTTTTTTAATAAATTGCTATAGTAAATAAAATTATATCCGGAGGTCAAAAATAAAATGCCATAAACCAAAATTTTACATTTTCCTGATTTTTTAACCTACACGTTTATCGTATGAAAACTAACAAAATACACATTTAAATATGTTGAACATAATTGTGTTTTGTTAACATTTTGTTTTTAATTCTAATAATTTCCTTTTCTGGAAATTCATTATTCAGAAAATGTTTTTTTAAAGTAGACCAAGATGTTTTGAATTTGTTAGAATCACTTGATGCTTTTGCTGTACGTAACGTTTCTCCTGCTACTATGTTATTTTTGTATCTTACGGGGATGTTAGATTTATAATGTGTGTATCTTAATACTTTAAAGCTAAATTCATCGGTTTTATTAAATAAGTTGTATTCCAAACCATTTTGCAAATTAATAGTCAGGTCCAAATAGTTTGTTTTTTTGTTTGATTCGTGAGTGGATTCTAAAGTTAAGCTTTCGTCGTACATTTCTTTAAAGATACTCTCTAAATTTACATTTCTATGACTAATAGCAAACAAGTCATCCATATATCGACTGGTGTTCTTAATGCTTCTAATTTTATTTTGATTTTCTTTCTGATGACAAAATTTATATTCCATCATTGATAATGTCAAATCAGCCAATTCTGGCGAACAGTTGGCTCCCATTGGAATACCGTTTACTTGTTTAAAAACTATTCCTGCGAATTCGGCAAAACTGTTGTCCAGTATATTGTTAACCAAATAAATAACATCTTCCCTTCTCATGCATTTTCTAAGATCTTTTGGATCCGCAATATATGTAAATTTATTATTTTTGTATTGCAAATAGTAATATTGACCTGCTTCTTTTTTAAAACATAAGTCTATTAAATCTATCATATTGCTTCTAATTATTTGATGAGGTAGGTTTGTAAAAAGACTAGTAAAATCGGCACAAAAAAGTTTAAGATCGCTACATCTTTTTAAACGTTTAATATTGCGAATACATTCGTTACTGTTTTTTATAGAAAAATAATGATTTATTCCACTTCTATTATGTATCACATTACAGTAATTTTGCAGCTGAAATTTAAATTGCTTTAGAATTTTTTGTAATTTTACTGCCATTTGTTTGGTGCCACTTTCATTAGCTCCCGTAATAAATCTGAATTTGACTGGATTTTTGTGAAATTTTGGAATTGCATATATTTTAGGGACAATTTTATTAAGTTCGCATTTAAGTTCAATATTTTCTGTTTTGTTGATTAAAAGGCATTTTATATAAACATCTGTTTCATTAAAATCTGTTGCAATATAGGTTCCATTACCCTTAATATCATTGTTATTCCAACCCAGTTCTTTTTGAATCGCTTGAACATACAGTTTTTTGCAAATGAATGCGTAATTATTTGTTGCTTTATCCACTGGTGTTATCACGAAATCTTTATGTAAATTATCGAGTGCTTTTTTAGCAGCTTTGTCGAATGTCGGTTTGGATTTATTTAAGTTGTACATTTTGTTTTTACATTCCTTATTAAATATTTTTGTCCAGTTTTGTCTTAGATTAGCTAATTGGGTCACATTGATTTTGTATTTACATTCTACTCTAGTAATCATTTGTTCAAATACTTGTGAAATTTCCTTTTTTATATCGTCTTTGGTTACTGCAATATAATCCCTATATTTCGTTCCCATTTTTAGCGTTCTTTTCAAATTTGTATCCATGATGAAATTAATATCCCCAGTTATAATGTGCTTGTGATCTTTATTGTAATACACATTGTTTTTATTGCATTTACAGTCATTACTGTTTATCTCTTTAGTTTTTTCTACTGTAAGTTCATTAAGGAATCTATTATAGTTAAAAACTTTTTGGCTTATAGGCGGCAGACATTTCATTATCACTCTTATTTTTGCTTTGTCTGTTAATTTAATTTCTGAAACATTTAAAGCTTTGTTCAACATTTTGGTAATATTTAGTTTTTCCATTATTGGATGTAAGTGAATTGACTTCAAATTGATGTATTTCTGCTTTTCTTTTTCTTTGCTTTTAGTTACAAAACTCAATTCTTTGAGTGTATTTTTGTCCATTCTGTTATCATTTGAACTGTTGATTCTTTTTCTAAGTTCTTTTTGTTTTAACACTTAATATAGCATGCAAAAATATTTATTTTTTATACCTTAATATTTAAAAAAGAGTTTCCTTGAGAAGCATATTTAAAAAAAGAGAGCAAGAATCGACTGTGATGAGCTTTTAAGTTTAGCAAGGCAGTTTTAATGGTCGGTAGCTGTGTGACTTGAACGTTGAATAAGTGTTGCACGTTCCTGAAAAAAGGTTTAATTAATTTTAAATAAATTAGATTGTTTGTAAAAATTAAATCATACTTCATCGCTAGTGTTATACAAAATTGTTTGCACATTGTTGCCAGTACCAAATGAATCAGCTCCACTGAAAACAAGTGATTCTGGAGGACTATTGGTACCATGTCCGCGCGCCCAAATTTTGACGCTCTGGCCCGGCTTCAAGACGAAGCTCTTCGGGAAAGTAAAAACAACTTCGTGCTTGTGATCAATGATACGCTTCAATTTCCATTCACCAATTGGCTCTTGTCTTGAACGGTGAGTGTTTGAGACAACAATATATTTGCCATCTGGGGATGCTTCTTGAACAGAAACATTGCCCTGTGCAGAGCGTTGATATGAATTGCGGCTTGATGTTTCTCCTCGAATAACTCTCATTGATTCTAGAAAACAAAGATTGCTGAAAATATTTTATGAGCAAAAAAACAAACCAGTTTCTTGAGTTTCGCGGAATTGTTGAGTGCGAACAACTTGTTCAACAAGTTGACGCAAACCAGCACGATCTTCTTCACCTTCGAGCATCTTACGGTAAATGGCAATTTCAGCATCAAGAGTCTATAAAATAGGTTGTTTCCCTTTTAAAAATATTCGGAAATTAGCTAACTTGTTTGGTATCAAGAAGCATTTGTAATTCAACCATAAGAGCATGGCATTCATCCCGAAGTTTACGAATTTGTGAATCGCGATCATTAAGGGCAGATTCATATGTGCGTTGATCATCTTCAATTTGATAATGAAGTTCTTCGATTTGTTTTTCAAGCAAAGAATTCTGTAAAATGTTTTTTAATCTCTTTTAATCGTATTGCAGTACTCTTACGCGTCCTTCTAAATCAGCCAAAGTTCCACGTAAATCACCTAATTGTGAGCGAAGGCGTTTCATTTCTTCTTTTGTGTAACCTTGTTCCATATTTTGACGAACAGATTGTGTTTGAATTTCTTGTACTTTAAGCTTGTACCAGCTTTCCATATCAGTACGTTGAACATTACAAACTGTATCGTATTCAGTACGAATTTCACGAATAGCAGCAGCAAGCTCATTTTTAAAGTATTCGCGATTTTCACTTGTCGTGTCTCGAGATGCCATAGCTTGAAGATCTCGGATTTCGGAATCATGAGCTCGACGAACAAAATCAAGTTCTTCAAGGATTGTTTGGACTTGATTTTGAAAATCAATTCGATTAAGAGTTTCTTGATCAACTTCCTAAAATTCATTTTTATTGCTTTATTTTTTTCATCCTTTTTTATATGTTTCTGTATCTAATTGCTTACAGTACGTGCACGTTGAAGTTCAGAGAGAAGGCGATGATTTTCTCTTTTAACTGCATTGATATCATCTTCCATATTTGCAACACGTCGTTTAAGGAGTGTCAATTCGCTTTCAATTGCAGAGAGCTTTACAAGCAATTCGTCGATAACACTTTTGTCAGTTGCTCGTTCTCGGACAGCACTATCGTATTTATGCCGAAAAGTTGCAACTTCTTCAACCAGTTTGCTAATATCACGTTCAAGACGATCACGATCAGCATTGCTTTCATCGATAATTTTTCGAGCTTGTTTGATTTCACTTTCATACATTTCACGAACATTGAAAGTATCGCGACCCCAACGACCTCGTAAGAAGTCGAGATCAGCACCAATTTTACGATTTTGTGCTTCAAGGAATCGAACCTTTTCAATGTAACTTGCAAGTCGATCATTGAGATCACTCATTTCCTTCTTTTCACGTTCACGGGCATCTCGGATGGATGAAGCAGCGGTGCTTCCACCGAATGGTGAAAGGCCACTATTCATGGAAGCCGATTCACTAACAACTTTAAGGATTCGGTTTGTTCCAGAAACTAAAAGAATACTTTTTAAAAAGTTTACTGTATAATCAAGATTAATTACCATTGGGTGAAAGATTTCTTGCACCTCGAACATAATTTGAACGAGAAGTAATGGAACTTGTGTAATCACTTGATTGATAATCCATCCTATAAAAAGAATTACTCCAATTATTTCAAAGAAATGCAAAAATGAATGTGTATAAAATGAATGAAGCTTTAATTGAAAGAAGTTAAAAGCGACGTTATAAAACTGATAATACACATGAAAAAGAATTCAATGCATTCTCTTTTATTTCATGGTTATCAAACAAATAGATGTTTGGCAATGTAGACAATTTTTTATTTGCGATAAACAACAAAAAAGCAATCACTCGTTTTTTTATTCTAAAAAAAGAGATCAAAACTGAACGTAAAAAAGCGTTGTAAAAAATGAAAGAACTGTATTATGTATATAAAAAAACAAGTTGAAACTAGTTTTGTAGGCCAAAATGGCAGAACTCGGCCGATCAGTTTTTTTAATCTTATAATCCAATGGCCAGAAAAACATATATTTTTTTATTTATAAAAAAAGGACTTCAATCTTTGGTATTGCAAGAGAAAAGAAGAAAAAAGAAGAAGACGCGAGGAGAATCATCCAAAACTTACTTTGGAAGCGTTGGAGGTGTTGAAACCTTCAACTTTAATTCAGCAGTGGTGGTGGTTGTCGTTGAAGGAGAGGCACGTTTAGGAATCGGCTTTTCTTTCAAAGTTGACTCATACTAAAAAAACTTATTTTTTAACACAAAAATTTCTCTTTTTTTGTATTACAACAATTTGTTTTATTTTATTTTTTTGCCTATCATGACAAATTTCCCATCAATTTTTTTAGCATTCAATTGTAATCAGTTTTTTGTTTAAACATTGAAATTAAATACAAAAAAGAAATAATTACATTTTTGTTATTTGTCTTTTGAAAAGCTTTTATTTTTTCAATTTGTTCAATTTTAAAATTAAAAATTTCTAAGGAAGATAAGTGTTTAGTTTAACAACTCTTGACAATACAAAAATGTTTGCACATTTTCCATACTTAATATCCGTTGTTTAAAGCTGTTTTTAAGGTTCCAAGTGAACATAAACAAACGATAAACCGAACCAAAAGAATTCTTCGAAAAAAATTATATTTTTTAAAAAAAATAAACTTACTTCTCGTTCACGAGATTGTGTTGCCATTGTATCGGTTGTAACAGTGGTAATCTAAAAAATGCAAAATTTAAAACGTTTTTTGATTAAAGCAAACAAATCTAAGAATGAAAAAATGAGCAAAAGCGACTCATCATTTATTGCCCTTCAAAAAATTTTTTTCTTCACGTAAAGTATATAACTCGGCAAACTATCCTTCTTTTTAGCATTAAAATATCGCTTGCTTATTTTTGAAGCCGGCGCCAAAGGTACCCCTTTTTGGTTCTTGTCTTTTCTTCTTCAATATTATGGCTAATACAAGAGACGACATTATTTGTGTTATCAAATAAAACTGTTAATTGTTTATGATAGTACGCATGCCTTTTTATTTTGCGCAAGAATCAGAAAAGAAAAAAGTTGTTGATGCCTTAAACAAATAATTTTAAAGCATAAAAAATTTGTCCGTCAAAAAAGTATTATTTGTGTTATCAAAAGAAGAAAAATGAAACATGAAACTATAGCCTTTTTTGTCCCATCAAAAAAAGGAGAGGAAAAGAAACACAATTTCAGGGGAGTAACCATACGGAAATTATTATGCAAATGCCAATTGTCAAAGCAAAAATGTAGAACAAAATAGACTCCGATTAATGCGATTTTGTGACGGAGGAAATAAATAAGGGGGATAACCATTTTTCTATATGATGGTAAACGAGTTTTGTATTCGTATTTTAAAACTATGACATTTGGTTTTTGTCAAAAACGAACGTAAAAAAGGCTTTTTTATTAAAGAAAAAGCTTCGTTGCATTTCATTGTTGCAAAAGAAAAATAATCGCTAATTAAAAAAAGAAGAAGAAAATGACTCACTTCTTCCATTCTTTCTTCAAAACGGCTTTCAGATTCTTCACTTTCTTTTCTCTTTAATGGAATTTTTTTATTTGAAATATCTATTTCAATAATTTCTTCGACAGTTGTATTCTGGCTTGAACTTTCTTGCAAAATATGGTCCGCATCAATTTCAGTACCCTTTTCAACCGTTTGAATAATTGGTGGAGGTTTTTCTTTCTCTGATTGTGTTGATGAATCAACAACGGAAGTGACCACTGTTGTTTCCTGTGTTGAGACATCTGTAAAAACTTTTTCTTCCATTTGTGTCCAGTTTTCAGTTGTTACAACTTCTGGGGGTGACGGAGATGGTGGGGGAGAAATTTCTGGTGTTTGAATACCAGTTGCAGAATCAACAAATTTTGGAGTATCATGTTGGGTATAAGAGTCAACAGTTTGAGAGATCTGTTCAAATTGAGTTGAAATATCAACAGATGGCAAAAAGATTGTTTCTGTGGCAGTTTCAATGACTTCAGGGGCAGCATGACCTGCTTGAGTTTCTTTCTCCACTAATTGTTTTTCTTCAACTTTACGATTTCGATGTCTTTCAATGACTTCAGTAATGATTTCTTCTGTTACTTCAACCCTTGTATGCCGTTTATGTTCATCAATTGAAGTTGTTGGTCGAAGTGGGGGTGGAGGAGATGTTGGAAGAGATGGTGAAACCATTGGAATTTCTTCTACCACTTTTGCTGGAGGAGGGGGTGGAGAAAAAACTGGTGGTGGAAGTGGTAACGGTTGTGGAGAAGGTGTTCGAGTTTTTGTAACACTTTCAGATGTGCGTGTAATTGTTTCTGTTACTGGCACAAATTCAGGTGATCTTTGTCTTTGTTCTTTCTTTGGAATAACACGGCGATATTCTTCAGTTTCAATCTCAATTGTTTCAATTTGTTCAATTGTTCGCTGTGGACGAGATGGTGGTGGCGGGGGCGGTGGTGGAGAAGGTGCAAACGTAAATTCTTGACTTGAACTTTGAAGATGCCGAAAACGTTTTGAATTTCGTAGAATTTCAAGTTTTTCACTAAATTGCTTCATTGCTTCTTCTTCAGTTTTGATATCACGGGGCGGCGGTGTTACAAAGGTTCGTCGAGATGGTGGACTTAATGGAATCGTTGGTGAAAATGATGCAATTTGGGGTTCAAAAACTGGAAATTCTGTAACAGATTTTGCAGTATGATGTACAGGTTCACGGGTAATTGTTTCGGTAAATTCAATTTTTTGTGGTATAATTTCATGATGTATTCGAACAGGTGGAACAATTGATGGAGAAGATGAAATCGGAAGTGGGGGAGATTCTACTGGCTGTGGACCATCATGAAAAACTGTAACATTTTGAGATCGATGGTGTTCGGTTTTAAGTCTTTCAACTTCCCGCTTATAAGTTTCAAAGTCAATCGCTTCATGACGAGCTGAAATTTCAGTTACTTTTGTCGGTAATTTCATTCTCTTTTGTTCATCAAATTTTCCTTTTTTGGATGAATCGATTGGCAAAACGATTGGCTTTTTCTTTTGGATATGTGTCATCATAGTTTGTTCAGAATGATAAGCTTCACGTTGTTGCTTTGAAGCAATTGTTGACGGAAGTTTTGGAACCCTCCAACCTTGATTTGTCATTGGTGGCCCAGCAGCAATAGTTCGGTACCGCTCCTCTTCAACTTCAATCTTTTTTCGTTTTGTTGGTGAAAAAACTGTTGTTGATTCACCACCATATTGTGTGCTGGTATTATTTCGATCATCATAACGTGCATACAATCGAATTCCATCTTCTCTGTAAGGTTCTTTTGCTTCAAAGGTTGTTTCAGAATGACGTCGAGGAGATGCCAATTGGCGAGAATATGACATAGATTTTGTAAGACTTTCAGAAATTCTATGTGAATGAGTATTTCGACTTTCTTCTTGAATGAAACTGTACTGCTCTTCAAAACGTTCTTTGTGTTTACGTTGCCTAAAAATGGTACTAAATGTAGCTGGAAAAGGGTAAAAATAATCATAAAAGAAGGGTATTTGACGCGATTTTTCCATCTTATTTTCTTTTCTAAGGAATAAATCACATGAAGGATCAAAGTAAACATTGCTTTAGCCAATTGAGGCGTCGAGACAAGCCTTCAATGCGAAAAAAAGTATGCTCAAAAAATTGCAGGAACTTTCAGCTTTTGAGTCTATTGTTAGTCAACAAAATATGCACTTACTAGCTTTTAGGTAAAAATTTTATGTTTCGCAACAAGCAGAAAAACTTTTAAAGCCTCAGGGGATGGACATCTTCTTTTTCTTCATCTTCAAAAAAAGAAGATGCAAGAATGGTGACACTCAAAATCCAGTGATCGCTCGGGATATGTTTTGGTAAATATCGCACTTAACAATACCCAAAAAAGACAAAAAAAAAGGAGAGAAAGAAAAGTGACAACAAACCTTCGTGGTTCACTTGAACCTCCGCGACGATGTTGCTGTTGTTGCTGGTGTTGTTGATGATGATGTTGGTGATGGCGACGCTCTTGATGATATTCTTTTACATAAATATTTTCATCACCGGTATTTACAAATTCACTTTCATTGCCATCAAAACGATTTTTTTCATACATTAAATTTGATTCACTTGCATAATGATTTGGCACTTTATATGGCACTGTCTGTACCGCACCCATTGCTTCTTCCAATGCTTCTGAATTTTCATCGATTGGTGTATAATCAACATAAAGGGGCCCAGCGCGTGGAAGATTGTGTTGTTGCGTTGTTGTTTCAGCGTTAGAACATTTGTAAGATAGATGGACCTTAAGGAAGAAAAAGTGATAAACAATAGAAACACCAAAAAAGGAAAAAGAAAGCAAAAAAATGGGAAAAAGGAAGAAGAAAAAGGGGGGAAGAAAGCAGTAAAAAATATGGAAGAAAAAGCTAAAAAAGAATGATATCAATGAAAATAAATACCTCTTGGACGGTCAACTGGCGTACATCATTTGGGGATCCTGAAGAAAGAAGCGGCTGATAAGTCGGGCGTCTTTCAATCATGTCCGAACCAAGAGGGCCTTGTGGAGAGTCGGTTGAACGTGACACAGTCACGTAAGAGCGATCATTTCTGTTTACTTCTAAAAAAATTTGTCAAAAAAATACTCAAAATAGAAAAAAATGTTGAGTTGTTTTTTTACGTTTTTTCTGGAAAAAAGTAAAAATGATTGACAACAAAAAGGAAAAACTTTTCCAGATGATCAATAGACGTTCTTAAGTCCGTTAATCGAGGCCAAATACGAGGCCTTTGCTTAGAAGAAAAAAACATGTGTATAAAAAAAGAAAATGTTTAGGGATGTAAAAAACTCGTTCCGCTCCTTTTCCAAGGCTAAAAACAAATAATAGCAAAACATTCACAACTATTTTTTTGTCATGGGTTTTCCTTTTTCGATGCTTTTTCAAAAATCAAAAGCAGTAATAAAGATACGAGATGATGATGATCTGATATAAAGATTAGAGAAGAATAAAAAAATCCGGATAAATGCTTACCCCGATGATTAGAATGTACGACGCGACGACGTTGTGGATAATGACGGGGATCCGTACTTGAAAATGTATGAGCTGTTGTTATTTGTTTCACCTGCAATTGATTTTAATAACTATCCCTTTTTTCTTTCATTTGATTGATATTTTTGTAAATAATAAATATAAGTACATAACTATTCCCTTTTTGGGATGCAATGTTTTTCGAACAAAAAATGATGGAAAACAAGCATATAGTAAAAAGTGAGGTCGTTTTTTTGCGTAAAGGCGTCAAAAAATTTAGATGCGGAATTTACCAAACAAAATAGAATCAAAAAAATATATAAGCGAGATGACACTAAAATTCTAGGGCAATGATTTATGCGTGTATTTTTTCTCAATTTTTTTTTATTTTCTGATGCGCAGAAACAAACCGGCTCGTCACTCAATTCAACTGAGGACTCAGTATAGGCAATTGAAAGAGCATCAAACAGAGAAAAAGAAGGAAAGGGGGGAAGATTAACACTAGAGCCATAGCGACATCGACATTTATGCGTGGATCAAAAAAGCCCAATGGGCATTAAAAACTCATGAAAAAAAATTTTAACAACCAAAAAATGATGGCCTGTGAGAAAAAAAAGGGATGAATGTTGCCTTTAAGGAAACTACTTAAGTACTTTCTTAGACGTAAACCAAACTGGCATTTAAAAAACATGATCATTTTTTGATCGGTCTTAAATTTGCGTAAAAAATAAATGAAAAGAAAAGAGAAAGAAACAAAAAGAAGAAGAAGAAAAATGACTCACTTCATCATTGGCGTCGGTGAAGGTGATTAACAATGTGCAAAGCTTCATCACCGACGACGTCTGCAACAGATGTTCTTACATTTACAAAAAAATGTTTTTGAAGCTGACAAATAAAAACATGAAAGAATTTTTCGAAAAAAATTCAATACTCAATAAAAAAAACGTGGGATACAAAAATGAGTGAAAAAAGTTTAGGGAGAAAACGCGTAAATCCCTTATTTTTTTAATCGGAAATCTCATCCCTTCCGGCAATTCAAAGGAATAAAAACTTTCCCTTTCGTTTCATCTTTCTTTTTTCAAATAATAATAATAGTAAAAATAAATTTAGTGACAAAAAGTTATACTAAAATCTTTAGGGAACGATAAAAACGTTAATCTATTCTCTTGATATATGTTTTTCGGTGGTACTTCACGGTTGTCAATGATTCTCCCTAAAAAAATCATGTTTCAAAGAAGTCACTCAACTTTCACCAAAACCACAATAATACGTTTTGGACGACTTTATTTGATTCGTTTTTTTTGCATTAATGCGGTCCAATTCTATTTTACTAGTAAAATACATATAATACATTCAAATTCAATTCCCTCAAAAGCAAATGAACAGCAGGATTAAGTGCAACGAAAGTCGAAATCAACAATCCGAATCAAGGCCATTGAGAAGAAGGAAACCGTGTCAATGTATTAAAAAATATGATATGAAATTCAATAATATTAAGCTTTATTGGTAGTTTCGTTTAAACTACGTTTCACATATTTTTTTTAAATGAGATAATAAAAAACGTATACATACCAGTACAAAAAAAGAGAACTAAATCAAAGAAAATATCCTAAGACATATTATTTGTTAACTTTTTCAAAGTATTCTTTAGCATTTCCAGGCTTGATAGTTGGCTTATCTTCTTCCTAAAAAGTTATTTTTTAGTACTTTTTAAACATAATATTTTAAAAACTTACCCAATTGGCGGGACAGACTTCTCCATGCTTTTCAAAATGTTGAACAGCTTTTAAAATGCGAAGAGTTTCATCAACGCTACGACCAATTGGTAAATCATTAACAACAATATGACGAATAACACCTTTTGGATCACTAAGGAAAAGTCCACGATAAGCAACACCCATCTTTTCATCATAAACACCAAATTTCTTAGCAATTTCTTTATTGAAATCAGAAAGAACAGGAATTTCCATATCACCAAGTCCTCCTTCTTTGCGAGGTTGTTGAATCCAAGCCAAATGGCTGAAATGAGAATCACATGAGCAAGCAACAATTTCAGCATTTAAGCTTCGGAATTCCTTTGCACGATCACTGAATGCAATAATTTCAGTTGGGCAGACAAAGGTAAAATCAAGTGGATAGAAGAAGAAGATAAGCCATTTATTCTTGTAATCTTCATTGCTAATAGTTTTGAATTCACCATTAACAACAGCTTGACCCTGAAAGTCAACAATATTATAAATTCCGATTTATTACACAGAAGGTACTTTAAAATCAGGAAGTTTATTTGTTGGACCAATTGCATGAAGATGACTTCCACGAACTGTAAGATGACGAGGAGTAACGGCAAGTAAATTTGAACGAGTCAAAATGCTCTTCTATAAAGTAAGCATTTAACAAGGTACATATAACCAGCAAAAAAACTTACAGCAGCAGAGGAAAAGAAATTCATAGTGATGAATACCTGAAAAAGAAAGAACAAATTAAAGTCTTTGATATAAAGATAGTCGAAAAAATAAGTAGAAAAAGCACGATTGGGATTGCATAATAAATTCACCGAAACAAATTTATGTCAGATCTTAGTTTTTCAGTAAATTGTGCAACGTGAAAACACGACAATAATAGCGATATCGATTTAAAAATTAATAAAGAGAATGTAAAATTTACGAAAGTAATCTATGAACTTCAACTTGCAGCAGCAACAAACAACATTTTATTTTTGTTAAAAAAGAAGAATAAACATTCGACACAAGACCATAGATGTTATTACTCTGTTTACAAAAATTTGTAAAAAATGTAAAATTTAATGGACGAAAGGTAAGCAATATTGCATTTCTCATTTTAATTGATGGAACTTAACAAATTTGCATATTTTGCTTATAACACTAGTAATTTGTTTTCTGAAAAAACAGACTTGCTTCGTGTAAAATAGATATTTTCGGATAAAGCTTTAAAGTAAAGATCAAAAAAAGTTGTTGTAAGCATTTTAAAGTTCATTCATAAATTCATAAGTTCAGAGATTTTTTCTGCTGCTGGTTGTTTCTTGATTGCTCATTTATTTCATGTATGATAGAGAGTGCACGTTTTCTTTTTCTTAGCCATGGCAAAATATATAAATGACTGTTTAACAATCCAAAGAAAAGAGAGATAGTCAGGCGGTTCAGTGTTGCTATTAAAAACAAAGGCCAACCAACTGAAGAAACGTGAGTGGCTGTTCTTTGCTCTTTGTGGTTCTTCTTTCTCTCTCTCAATTTCTATCTGTTCCTTCCATTCTACAATTTTGCCGTGCATAAAAAAGTTCTTTTACACCCGTAAACGAATAAAAAAGTTTTTCTTCTTTATTTGATCAATGATAGATACACTTTCTTTTGATTTTTGTCCTATTATAATACATAAAGGTAATATAATTTCTTAATTTTGATGTTTTTTTAGATTTGCTTAATCATGTCTGAGAAAAAATCAAATTATGGCATTGAAACTGATACCATCACTCTTCAAAGATTTGTCCTAAATGAACAACGAAAATATCCAAGTGCCACTGGAGATTTGACAAATCTTCTTGTTTCACTTTGCACTGCTTTCAAAGCCATCTCTGCTGCTGTTCGTAAAGCCGGCCTTGCTCAATTATATGGTATTGCAGGTCAAACGAATGTTCAAGGTGAAGAAGTTAAGAAGCTTGATGTTTTAAGCAATGAACTTATGATTAATATGCTCCGATCATCATTGAATACATGCGCTATGGTTTCTGAAGAAGACGAAGAAGTAAGTTGACTTTTGTTAAAATTAAACGTTTCAAAATAATTTTTTAGGTTATCAGCGTAGAACCATCACGACAAGGAAAATATATTGTAACCTTTGATCCTTTAGATGGGTCATCGAACATTGATTGTCTAGTTTCAATTGGTACAATTTTTGGAATTTACAAAAGAATTAGTCCTGATGGAACAGTTACAAATGAAGATATTCTTCAACCTGGTCGTAAACTTATTGCTGCTGGTTACTGTCTTTATGGGTCTGCCTGTATGGTTGTTCTTTCTACTGGTCATGGTGTTAACGGTTTCCAACTTGATCCTGTAAGAATAATTTCATCGTTTTTACATTTTTCTATTATTTTTAATTTTTGTAGAGCATTGGTGAATTCATTCTTACAAATCCAAATATGCAATGTCCAACCAAAGGAAAAATTTACAGTCTTAATGAAGGATACGCTAAAAAATGGTCCAAAGGTGTCAGTGAATATGTTAGAACAAGAAAATTCCCAGAACAAGGAAAATCGGCAATGGGACAACGATATGTTGGTTCAATGGTTGCTGATGTTCATCGAACTCTTTTAAATGGTGGAATCTTTTTATATCCTGGAACAAGTGATGCCCCAAAGGGTAAACTTCGTCTTCTCTATGAATGCAATCCAATGGCATATATTATGGAACAAGCAGGTGGCTTAGCAACAACTGGAAAAGGTTCAATCTTAGATCTTCAACCAACAAAAATTCATGAACGTTCTCCAATTTTCCTTGGTTCTAAAGAAGATGTTGAAGAGCTCATCTCATATCTTGAAAAATATGATCATTAAATTTTATTATGTTTTTTAAATCCTGTTAGATAGATTCTTTTTGTACACAAAAATAAAAAATTTTAAATTAGTTTACTTTTGTAAAATGTTAGACATAAAATATAAATTTAAAATTCCACAGAACGCTCAAAGAAAGATTGAACAGTCTAGGATAAATTAAACACAGGACTCTTTTCAAGTTGTTTGGCAAAATGAGAACAATGATAATGAAGATTGAAAGAAATTTCAAAAAAAACTTTCCTGTTGCAATTTCATCTTCCCTATTGCTTAATTATTTCAATGTAATATGTTTAAATGTCTTCATCAATTGTAAAAAGATTGCTTAATCCAAAACTAGGTTTGATATAGATAATCTATTAAATGCCGTTTAAATATCTTTTTCAGTTGAACATTCTTGTATACGCCATGATAATATTTCCAGATCATATTCCGCTGCTTCTGCTGCTTTAACCGAAGTAATATGTGAAAAAGCTGAAAAGAAGAAGAAAAAGATTGCAGAATGGGAAAAAAGTATTGTGAAAAAACTAAGTACTGAACATCAAAATCGTGAAAAAGAATTCAGATTAGTCGGAAATAGACGAAGACTTTTGGCAGATACTGTTAAGCAAGTTTTTTTCCTCTCAGCCACGGTTTTATTGCAATCTTTTCAGTTGCGTCTTAAATGAAAATGTCAAAAAGCTATTTGGAACAGCAACAAATGATGCGAATTTAATGAAAATAACTCCGAATTTGATATTTTTTGATCAAGTTTGTAGTTTCTTACTCTTTGGTTTTACTGTAGCATATTTTTAGTATTTTGCCGTGGTTCTTAAATATTCAACAGCTATTTTAAGTCAAGATTTTATTTCTCGTCAACCGCATGAATGGAGTCAAATTTTGTACTATATTACTTCTTTTCTTTCAAGATTTACTCCGCATGACAATGTTACAGCAATTGGTTATTTAACAACGTTAAAAATTGTTGAAAATTTTATAATACATCATGAAGAATCTTTGAATCTGGAACAAGTAAATGAGATGTTATGGAGTTGTAAAAGAACTGCTGGCAGTTTACCATCAACCTTTGATTTAACTCATAATCAACTTTTATTTAATCCTTTAGCTGTTAAAGAGAATGCTGCTGCAAAAGCACCAGTGCTTGCTGTTGAAATTGCAGATTCATATGATCCTAATTTGGAACTAGTCAAAAGTCTTTGTGAGCCAGCATTTTCTCCAGATTACAATTCTCCATTTGTGATTAATCAACGTTCTAAAATGGATTATGTTCGGGATTTTGAAGATCAATTGAAATCTGAAATGGGTGGCTTTCTTAAGGTGGAAAATTTTACTCGACTTAATAAAGCTGCCAAATCAATGGAAGATTACATCGAAGAATGGAACTGGAAAGAAAAAATCAGAAATAGGTTGGAAGAGCAAATTGATAATGTGCAGGATTCTTTTTGTAAGCCTTACTTTTTTTGGGTATTTTTGGTGACAGAAGTTGAAACTTTTTTAGTGAAACAATGTTTTTCAAACGCTGATTACGATAAGTGTGCTGAGATTATGTTAAATGTTGTACACTCTTCATTGTCCGAAGGACAGGGGCATCTTTCAGTATCTTTGTTTCAAAATATGTTAGCTTTAGCCGTATTACGGCATATGTATAGTAATTTTCTTGAAAAAATTAATTTATCATCTGCCAAAGTAAATTTGTAAAATTTAATTATTTATTCAAATTTCTTTTTTAGGTAACTCGTGAAATATTTTCTCATTTTTTGGAATACTTCTGTGATCATAAAATTGCACAAATCTACAGTATCCGTCAATGGTGGAATCGATGTTGTAGTTTTTTGAATGTTGATTCAACACTTGCACTGCCATGTAGTGATTTTGCGAATTATAATAGAAAAAAAGTATTATTTTTTATCATTTGATTGCTTAATAGATGGATTGAATTACTTTTTAGGTTGGAGAAATTTTATGTACCATTGTTATGGAAGAATGTACGTTTCCATATAAAAGTAAAGCAGGACGTCAACAAATTCATGCATTAAAATTTGGAAATGTTAGCATGGAAAGCACATCTAATGTGGTGTCAGATAATCGAAAGAAGTTTGTTAAAATGGTTGCTGTTGATCCAAACCTCAAACGCATGATTAAAGATATCGAATATAATCATTTGTACTTTTCATACAAAGTGTTACCGTTTCGTGTGCCTCCTCGTCCTTGGATTGATAAAGGCAAAAATGGTCCATTCTATACGTATTCATCAAAGATTATCCGAGTATTAGATTTATATAAAGATGTTAATGTATGCAAAGAATTTAGCGATAAATTAACGTCAGATGAAATGGCTCGTCCTGTTTTTGATGCATTGAATGATCTTGGTTCAACTCCATGGATGATTAATGGTGAAATGCTTGATTTGTTAACAGAAATTTTTGCAATGGGAAGGGATAAAACTCAAGAAGAATTATTGTCAAAATTAAGTGTTCCGCTTCATGCAACAACATTTGTCATTCCTGAATTTACCGATGTTTTTGGTGAAACTGCCAATGCTTCTGATATTTCAACCGAGGAATGGAGACACTTTTTTAAAGAAAGATCCACAGTAGACAAAAGCCGGTTTGTTTTCTTTTTTTTATTCTAAAACATTTTACTTTTATTTTAGAAATGAAATGAATTCGTTATGGGCTTGGCTTCGATATCGAGTTGCATTAGCTCGTCATTACCGTAATGATATTTTATTTTTCCCACATAATATGGATTTTCGCGGTCGAGTTTATCCTGTTTCACCTCATTTGAATCATATGGGTGATGATATTAATCGATGCATTCTTAAATTTGCAAAAGGTAAACGTCTTGGAAAGCGTGGTCTATATTGGCTTAAACTTCATGTTGTAAATATTACTGGATTGCTGAAAAAGAAATCAATTGCCGAAAGAATTGAATATTTCGATGAAAATCTTGATAAAATTCTGGATTCTGCGAATAACCCGCTAAATGGTGGTCGCTGGTGGCTGGAATCAGATGATCCTTGGCAAACTTTAGCTGCTTGCAAAGAACTGAGAGATGCATTAAAATTGGATAATCCAGAAGATTTTATTAGTCATTTACCTATTCATCAAGATGGATCTTGCAATGGTTTACAACATTACGCTGCCTTGGGTCGTGATTTAGAAGGAGCTCTCGAAGTAAATCTTTGTCCAGCTGATAAACCTGCAGATGTATATTCAACTGTTGCTGCGCGTGTAGAAGAAAGACGAATTATGGATGAAAATAATGTAGATTCAGAATTCAATGAAATTGCTTTAAAACTTCGTGCTGCATTACCTGAGCCTGTACCAAGAAAAGTTGTGAAGCAGACAGTTATGACTACTGTATATGGGGTTACTGATTATGGTGCACGACAACAAATTAAGAAACAATTGAAGGCTCTTGGACAAGATGGAGATGAGGTTTGTTGCGGCGGTCTTTTGATTTATATTTTTCAAAGGATACTTTTCAGGTCAAGGATTTTGCCGCATATTTGACCAAATTAACATTATCATCTTTAAATGAAGCATTTGAAGTTTCAATGCAAATCAAAGAATGGCTTTGTACCATTGCAAAAGTATGCTATGATTTGGATAAACCCGTTGAATGGACAACTCCTCTTGGGATGCCTGTTATGCAACCGTATCTTAAAATTAAATCAAAGCATGACAAAGTTATTCGTGCACCAGTTCTACATAAACAAATCAATGCATTTCCACCAAATTATGTTCATTCTTTGGATTCAACGCATATGATGTTAACAACATTGCATTGCCGAAAACATGGAATTACATTTGCTGCAGTTCATGATTGCTTTTGGACTCATGCCTCAACCGTTGATATAATGAATAAAATTTGTCGAGAACAATTTATTGAAATGAATAATCAACCGTTAATTGAAAACTTGGCAAAGGTTTATTTTTATACATTTTTTCAGCTTTAAAAATACTCTATCTTTAGGAAATGAGAAAAAAATGTCTTCCAGCAGCTCTTTTACGAAAAATGGATGAAGCAACAGCTAATGCATTTACGCAAAAGTTAACTCCTTCGTTTGAATTTGGTAAATTGGATATTTCTCAAGTAAAAGATTCTGTTTATTTCTTTAGTTAAAATTATTTAGGTATTATTAGTGTAGTTGTTTAGTTTTGTTTTGCAAATTTTTGTTGATTTTTTGGTTGTTTTTATGATAATAAAAACTTATTTTTAATGTTGCTTTTTTTCAAAAACTTTTTATTTTGCACTATCGTATTTATTTTTTTGAACAGAATGACGTCTTTGAATATGCGTTTAAAAAGCTCATTTTTCTTTACAAGTGATGTTTCATTCTCTTGGGGCTTTAGAAAAGAAAGTAAAATTGATGGTTAGAAGCGTATGGTGATAATTGCAACAGATTTTTATAAAAAATGGGGAAGCATACTGTAAAAAAATATAACACATATTATTATTTACGTGATATTTTGCTGATGTTGTTTGTTAAATCTTTCTCTTTCATTTCCTTATCATTTTTTGAGAGAATATCCACTTGAAAATCTTTGAAAATAAAAATGTTTGTTTTTCTTGCATAATTTATAAAATGCCAAAAAGGAAATATATATAAATTTCAAAACACTATTGGAATACCCAAATTTCGTATACAGAAAAGTCTTGAGATGGCACTCTTTTTTTCTTCTTCTTTGAAACAATCTGGTTGAGGATACTCTAAAAATTGGTTAGTTTTTTTGTCATTTCAAAAGAATTTTTAGCAGAAAACACTTCTTTTTTTTCATTTTAAAAGTGAATGATGTGTCTCCAATGCTTAATGTTGAATGCGCAGTAGCTTGCTTGCTTGCATGAAAAACGAAGCAAAAAAAGAAGGGAAGCCGCTGGCAAAAAAGCTGAATGGCTCATGACTTAGTAAAAGGCCGAGAAAGAAAAAAGCCAAAGCACTTTTTTTGGGTTCTCGTTTTTTTTCCTCTCTCTCTTTCCTTTAGCTTTGCTTGTTATTCCATGAGCGACAAAGCTTTAACGCAGCAAAGGCTTTTCTTTTGTCGTTATTTTTTTTTGTTTCTCCCTTCCTTTTGTGTGCCGGTTTCTACAAGGTTCCGTCATAGCCATTGGCATTAAAGAAAAAGAGATAGAAAAAGTATAGTCTAAAGGGAATTTAAAAAAGAAAATGTAACGCATGCGTACTATTATTTCTACCACCACATTTGACATTTGTATTAACGAGGGCTACCCACAATATTGGTAATAAATTTTGACTTAAAAGCTTTTTTTTTGTTTCATAATTGTTATCGGCTTTTACTTTTATGCCTTTTGATTTGAAGTTTAAAGTTCAAAAATGTATTCATTCAAAGAGCTATTTGTATCTATTAAAAACTTTTTAAAAGTTTAAAGATCTAAATATAAAAGATGCCGACTTTTAGATCTTTTTTGTTTTGTGTATCATCTAGACATATAATTTCGAAATTCTTTCTTTTTTTTGTTCCTATGAGGCCATGTCCGGTCAAAATTAATGCAAAACACAAAGTTTTTGTTTGTTACCAAAAATTTTTGAATTCCACATTTTTTCCATAATAAACACATGAATATCTTTTTTTCCCGCTTTGCATCTTTTTTGAAGCATAAATTCTTTTTCTTCTTAAACTTATGACATGTTTAAATTTTCACATTTAATTTAAAATTTTCATGCAATTTTTTAACTTCCGTCAATTTTTGAAAGAAAAAGAAGAAGAAGAGAAAAAGGAATATCGTAGAAAAAATGCTTTAAATAAATCTGCATTTAAAGCTTCACATTTAATGAAATTGTCATTGACTGGACTGTTTTTCCCTTTTTTCTTCTTTGCCATTTAATTTTTGTTGCTTTTTAACACATTTTTTTTCATTTTTGGAAAGCAAAGGCTTTCTTTCTGAGGATAAACGAGTTTTCCTTGTATGATTTCCGCTTTTTTAAAAATCTTTTACGTCATCATTATTTTTTTTTACCTTAATTTAAAACTTAAACAATTTGCGTGTTTTTTTTACTCTCAATTTTTTCATCCATGCATTGTTTGCTTTCTTTTGTTTAACTCAAATGCCACTTTTTTCATGCTTGAAGCTTTTCTTTGCCTTTATTTAAAATTTTAATATCGGCTTTGCAATTCTTTCATTTTTTAAAAGTTTTCTGTAACTTTTTTCTCATTTTCATTTTTTTGCCAAGCCTTTAGAAAACTAAGTTTGTTACAAATCTTTAGGTTAAAGTTCTTTTTTCTTTTAAAAAAAAGTAGTCAACCATTTTAAGTACCCATACCCAAAACTTAATTTTTCCTAGTAGTTGTGGTAAGTGATTTTGAAATATCTATTACCATTGTGAGCCGTTCCTTAAAAACGAAGAAGAAGCCATTTTTTGTAACATTTTTCCAAAAAAAAAGAATCGAAGCAGCAAAATAAATGTGCGACAAAAACTCTAATTCTTCTTAGTTTAGGTTCCTTGTTTTCTATCAGCATTTTTTCGGAAATTGCGTCGTCTTTATGCTCATCAGTCTTTTTTCATGTCTATTTTCTTCTTCATCTTTTTTGTGCCATGAAATTGAAGCCCGAAAGCATATTTTTCTTTTATATCAAGACCGCGGGGCAAGAAAAAAAAGAAAAGCATGGGGGAGAAGAAGAAAGGGATAACCGAAAAAAAGGACCCGTCTGACGAGTTCATGGATGCCGCAATGGGGGCTTTAGTAGTGCAAGCATTTTGCTACTTGCAAGCATCTTATTTTGTGCTTTCACTTTCTTCTTCTTTTATTTTTTGCTTCCCCCCACACCAAAACAATCTGCCAAAAACTGCATCGTGCCCTCTTCTGATGGAGCAATGGTGTCGTTCTTCATGTTGTCGTTTTATTTTTCGTTTTCGTGGGTGAACATGCCTTCTATACAACTTTTCCCGTTATCCCCTTCAAAAACTTTTCTTCTTCTTTTCCTTTTTTTATTTTTCAATTTTTTTGAAAACTTTTTTTGACGTGTTACTGGCATTTTAATATCTCATGCTTCAGTTAAAATAAGCATTTTGAAAAAGATGAAAAAAGTTGATTTTAGATTGACTTTCGAGATGTGACAAGCATTTATAGAAGCAGCATTGGTGTCGTCGTCTCATTCAGCAACTACTTCATATATATTGTTGCTATTCCCCGAGTGCTTCATCTTCCCCCCAAAAAAGAATAATGCCTTATTTTATTGCTTAATCAAAGCAATTACACCACTTCCGCCTTTTATACATATATATTTTTTATTATTATTATTATTTACTTTGTATTTGAATCACTAAAATAATTATTCAATTAATTAATTATGGGTGGAACACTTAGTTCCCCATCTGGTTCAACGGCTCCATCCACATCAGTTTGTAATCATTTATTTACCACTGGAACTGATGTTGGTCCACCATCCGCGTCATTATATCGAAGTTCATCAGGAAGTAGTACATCAAGTAGTAATGGCAAAAAGCATAATTCCATGTTTGTTACTGGTTGGAATTTTGCAAGAAAGTCTGCTGCCGCATCCGCCCATGTATTTCCACCATTTTCATTTCATTTAAGCAGTAGCGGAGAAAATTCTAACAATAATATTAATAATGAAATACATTCATCAAATAATAATAATAATAATTTTCGAAGAGGAAGTAATAATAGAGTGAGTAATAAAGAACAACATCACCAACACCATAAAACCTCTTCTTCTTCCAATAAACCTTCAACAACAATGAATAGTAGCCGATTTATTATGAGCAGATCACATGATTCAAATATTTCAATGTCAACTTCTGCACTTCCTCGATCAACGTATGATCAAAATGCAAATAATCATAATAATAACAACAACAATAATAATAAAAGCTTTAAAAATTTACCACAAACTGATATTAAAATTGACAATAATAATTATAATATTAGAAGTAATGGAAATTGTTCAAATATTACGGGATTATCATCGAAAAAAGGGTTTAAATCAAAAGAATATATTAAAAATGGATCTTCAATTCATCCGCCACATACAGATAGACCAACAACAGTTTTTTCAAATATGTACAGTATACGAGAAGATTTGAGAAAAAATTTATCTTTGGATAAACAAGTTGGTTCCTTTTTTTCCAAAAGTATTATTTATTAGAAAACATTTTTCATATTTTTTCAGGATTTTGCAAATAATAATAATATAAGTCCTGTTGGGCCTAAAGCTAAAACTCCATTATCCCCCACGCATAAAGCCACAACAAAAATCAATGGAAGACAAAAAATTCATGAAGCCCCATTAATTATGATGCAAGGGATTAATGCAGCACAGAAACGCTTCAAATCAATGGGAAGCTCAAAATCCGTTGAACTTAAAAATGCAATACTTCCGCCACCATCTTCACGTTCAGTTGATGAAATATGCCAAAATACTTGTAAAAAGACAGTAATACAAGCATCAACATCAGAATTATTACGGGGCCTTGGACATTTTATTGCTCATAAATGTTGTATGCATCATTTTGAAGCTGCAGATTTTGTTATGTGGATGCGAACCGTTGATCGGTCACTTATGCTTCAGGTATGTATTCTTAGTAGCCTTAATTGAACTTCTGAATTTCTTTTTCAATCGTTTGCCCAAGATTGTATAATTTGGTGTTTGTTTTTTTTAGGGATGGCAAGATGTTGCATTTATAAATCCTGCAAATTTGGTATTTGTTTATATGCTTATTCGGGATCGACTTGAAGAAGAAGTTGATCATATGAGAAGTGTAGAAGATTTGCAATCAATGGTGCTTACATGTTTATATATTAGTTATTCGTATATGGGAAATGAAATTTCTTATCCATTAAAGCCTTTTATTGGTGACAATGAAGTAAGTTTTTATCCTTCCCACAATTAAATTATCAAACATTTTTTTAAGGATCGAAACAAATTCTGGAATCGCTGTGTTGATATTATCAATACTCATAGCTCTGATATGCTTCGCCTTAATTCGTCATCTGCATTCTTTCTCGAGGTTTTTACAGAATTAAAAAATTACTCGGTTGATGTTTAATTATTTAAATATTGATGGCATTTATAATGTTTTCTTTGTTATTTATTTAAAGAAAAAAAATGAAACTTATAATAGTATAAAGCTAATGCATTAAAAAATTATGACTTCTTTTTGACACCAAATATTTTTATTAAAAAACTTCCTTCTTGGACACAAAAATCTGCACCATAAGTTTTGAAATGTCCACAGTTAATTAAAGGTGAAAGTTGATGAACCTTAAATTAACGCGAATTAAGTAATTCCCGTACTTTTTTGTTTGTGACGAATTCATCTTTTTAATGTTAGACCCGTTTATAAAAAATGGAAGCGGAACAAGAGAAATCATGAAGTTCAGAAAGAACAAAAAAAGGTGTTGTTTTTCGAATTACATTTGTTTCAAATATTTTTTTACCAATTATACATGGAGTAAAACACAAAAATAATAAATTTGGAGCTCCACTATTTTTTCCATCTAAATATTTTATTCTGCGGTGTCTCTTTTTTATTTCTTTCTCAAAACTTTCATTTTTTTTCAAAGGGGTGTTTCCTCTCTCGATAAAGGAGGTCAACTCAAAAAATTCAACAGCATAAAAGGCGGGTATAGAAAAAAATATGTTAAACATTATTTCTTGTAAACCGTTTACATTTTTTCAATTCATCTTAAAATCATCATGTTTTATCATATTGCAGCAGTGATATTGCTTTTTGCTTCCCAAATTGAAGCATATATTAGTTCATATCCATACGGATATGATGGGTCAAAGGGTTACAACAGTTATTCATATCAACAAAATTATGCTTTAAGTCAACCTTATGGTTATTCAAGTTATCCCGGCAACTATCCCTACAATGCTTACAGTAATCTTTATATTGGTAATTATCCTATTACTCGACCAAATCAAGGTATGCTACCTGGTGGATACGTTGAACCTGGAAATATTGGAGTCGGAAATAATATTGCATCCGCTTTCCTATTTTGTATGAGTTGCAGCAGCAGAGGCAAATAAATAAGCTTTATAAATAAAAAATGATTAATGGTACCATTTTTAATATGTGTTTCTTTATATCTGTAAATATTTTTGTTGTATTAATAATTAATAATAATAATAAATAATAAATAAAAATTTAACATGTGTCTTCACATACTTTAATCTAAATATTTTATTTGTTAGAAAGAGACAAAAAAGATATAAAAAAGTATCAAAAATTCTTTAAAAAACAAGGTGGAAGAGGAAACATTCTTACAATAAAATAGAAAAAAAAACGTTGTGATTTCAATTTAAATTCATCAAAATTAAATTAGTTAAAATTCAAAAAACAGAACTTAATTCTTTGGTTTTTGACGTTTTTTTATAAAAAGTTGACTGAAAAAAATGTGGCAAAATAGTCTTATATGATGCCACCATTCAACCGGAATAAAATTTCAACTTGGCTACATGTACTGTATTGTTGAGCTTTGCTTTAATAATACAGTACATTTGTTCTCTTTTCTTTATGTTGAGTAATTCTGATCAGTTTTATCATTCATTTTTGAAAGCATGAACTGTGATTTTTTTCACCAGGATCAAAAAAAATTGATCCTGGTGAAAAAAATCTACTAATTCAATGATCATCTAATCTTATTACGTAAACCATAAAATCTTTTTTCTAAAAATATCAACTTTGGACTTTTTCTCACAAAAACTGATAAAAATAATTGGAAGATGACAAAAGGGGCTATAAAAAAGTTTATTCCGAATGTCAGTTTTTTGCGCAACTTTATCCGAAAAAAAACGCAATTAATTGTGCCTTGTCAATTTCGCTTTCAATCAAATAACATTTTTTTAAATAGGCGAAGTTTTTGAAACAGGTGATAAAAAGATTCCAAAAGGATTTTATTGCAAAAAACCGTTTTTACTTTTATTTTTTTTTCGGATCAAAAACGATCACTCCCTTGTTTCCATTCTAAAAAAAATGATCATTCCCGTAGGGGATAGAGATCTTAAGAAATTCAAACAAAAAACAAAAAGGCACATTGTAAATATAAAGTTAGATTGTCCTTAATCAGTATAATATACGAAAAAATTGAACATTAAAAAATTAGTAAAAAACACTAGCGACTAATACGAAAATAGATGATGGGTTAAACACACTCACAGTTGCAAATTACAATAAAAAATTAAATTCGTCACCGTAACAAACGTACTTGAATTGCAAATTTCTTTCATTATCGAAGTAATGAGCGATAGAGGGGCACTTCGAATGATCGGTTTGTAAAAAAACAAGAGTTTTTGGCTACTGTATTTTACCACATCAAATCCAATGTGTTAACGCATGGTATGTAAAATTATCAAAAAAGAGATAAAATGGATCTAACAAAACCGTTTTAAAGGATCTCATTAATTCATGAGGATTTCATATATCCATTTCATTAAATTTCACAAATACCAAAAATCCTATTTTTCAGTCGCCCTCATCGACGTGCAATTACCGTAACTGATACCCAAGTTTTACCACCTAAACTTCGCCTACTTAATCCTGGACCATATATTGCTGGAATTACCGTAGACTTGAAATGTCTTGTTGAAACAAATACGACCGAATTCGGATGGTTCAAAAATAACACCCAAATTGATGAAACTTCTGAAAATTCAAAATTCAAATTTAACGATAAAAAAGATTCTTTAACTATTCAGAATATTCAAAAAGAAGATCCCGGCAAATATTCTTGTCTTGCTGAGATAAAAGCCATGGAACTTTTATCCCAGCATGAGGATATCCAAGTTAAAGCTATTTTTCAAAACTTTAAAAGAATTTAATAAATTCTGTTAATCTTCAGATCCACCTTCAAAATAATTTTGCCTTGATAAAGGTACCCCAACCACTTGTAAACTCATTCGTAAAACTGGACTTTGCTCAAATGTTAGATACGGAAAATTCTGTTGTTTTACTTGTACCAAAATGGGTTTTAAATTTTAATTAATTGTTTTGTTGCTGTAATATTTTTTTAAATGGTTTTTATGTTTGTGTTTTAAATGTAAATATTTATTACATGTTGTTATTCATTTTTAAATAAACTTTTATCTGCTTGAAAATGTTGAATGCTTTACAAAAACATCGAAACACTCAAAATCGAGCATTATTGAATTCAGAAATTTCGGTGACTTTTATCATCCATACTCAAAGAGAACATGTTAAAATATCCGTTAAACTAATTAAATGAAGTTCATTGGTAATTTTTTAAAGTGGTAATTGTTAAAAAATTAGTTTTGGAACATTCATACATGACATACATTTTAAATAGGGTTGTCGAGTATGCATTATAATAACTTTATGATCATTTACTCTCAAAAGATGGTAACCAAAAAATTTGATTTCTTTATCTTTTGATTACTATATCTTGATAGTAACGTTACTATCAAAGTATAGTAAAAATAAAAACGAAAAACAAATTTTTTTGTAACTCTCACTTGATAGTAACGTTATTCTCCAAGTATAGTAAAAATAAAAACGAAAAACAAATTTTTTTGTAACTCTCACTTGATAGTAACGTTATTCTCCAAGTATAGTAAAAATAAAAACGAAAAACAAATTTTTTTGTAACTCTCACTTGATAGTAACGTTACTCTCCAAGTATAGTAAAAATAAAAACGAAAAACAAATGTTTTTGTTACTCTCACTTGAAAGCAACTGATCACGAAATTACTATCGTTCATCAAAAAGCATGATTTGTTTAAACCGTTTTGTCATTTTTATCAATAAAATTCTAACATGCAATTTTTTGGCCATGTAACAATCGTTTAACTTTTTTACAAATAGATCGAATTTGATAAGACATCACCAATTAGTGTTAAGTTTTGTAATATTCAAAGTTTCTTCTTTGGTTTCCTTTGAACTTGATAACAAAAGGAACATTCAAAAACACTTACAACTCTATTTTTGAGTTTTTATTTTTTCAAAGTTTAAAGCCATGCATTTAACACCTTTTTCAAATTTAACCTTGCTTCTGTTATTTTACCGCAAATCAAAGGATAATCAAAGCCCGAAACCGACAACCATAAAAAGACGGCATTCAATTTGATGTTAAAAAAAAAAAAATCGATTTGATTCTGAAGAAGAGTGTGTTAATGCATGGTATGCACAATTATAAAGATCAAAGCCTTCCATAATTCCGGACGATATTTGGTGTTCCGGATAAAATTTTTTGCTTTCTCTATAAACTATTCCGGATTCGGGAATACCAAAAATTCTATTTTTCAGTCGCCCTCATCGACGTGCAATTACCGTAACTGATACCCAAGTTTTACCACCTAAACTTCGCCTACTTAATCCTGGACCATATATTTCTGGAATTAACGTAGACTTGAAATGTCTTGTTGAAACAAATACGACCGAATTCAAAAATAGGACCCAAATTGATGAAACTTCTGAAAATTCAAAATTAAACACTCAAAATCGAGCATTATTGAATTCAGAAATTTCGGTGACTTTTATCATCCTTACTCAAAGAGAACATGTTAAAATATCCGTTAAACTAATTAAATGAAGTTTATTGGTCATTTTTTAAAGTGGCAATTGTTAAAAAATTGGTTTTGGAACATTCATACATGACATACATTTTAAATAGGGTTGTCGAGTATGCATTATAATAACTTTATAATCATTTACTCTCAAAAGCGCTCGTATGGATTTTATTCAAATTAATGAAAAAGAGGGTTAAAAACGCAATTAAAATACAAAAAAAGCATTATAGTAACTTTTTGATCAGTTACTCTCAAAAGATAGTAACTAAAAAATTTGATTTTTTTATCTTTTGATTACTATATCTTGATAGTAACGTTACTATCAAAGTATAATAACAATAAAAATAAAAATAAAATATTTTTGTTACTTTCGTTCCTTTCCAAAGTGTTAAATTTCTTACAAAACTATTAAAGTTAAAGCTAAGAATAGCTTCACCTTTGATTAATAGTTCAACAATTTATGCTACTGTACAATGAAGTAGATGTTTATTGCGTAAAATTAATGGCATTTAATTATTCTTTAAGATAGTAACTAAAAAATTTGAATTCTTTATCTTTTGATTACTATATCTTGATAGTAACATTACTTTCAAAGTTTGGTAACAATAAAAACAAAAAGAAAAATATTTTTGTTACTTTCATTCATTTCCAAAGTGTAAAACTTCGCACAAAACAAAACATCGCGAAACTATTGATTTTGATACTGAATTTCGAGATTACACAGATGCATTGTTCATTGAACAGAAAAAAAGAAATCCAACTTTGAAAGAAGATGTGGAATGGAGTGATAAACAGCTAATTGGAGCTTTATGAGATATTTTTGGGGGCTGGGTAAGTACATTATTTTTATAATCTTTTTGTCATGCCCTTAGGCTATTTATTGTCGAAACATGATTTTGATTAATAAATTTTTTTATAGAATAGAAATAACTGCTTCAACTCTTGAAATGTTCATTTTTTATATGCCTCATAATCAAGGAATTCAAAAAAAAAATTCATGAAGAAATTGATCGAATAATTGGAAGAGATAAAAATATTGCAATGACAGATCATCCAAAATTACCATATCTCAATGCATGCTTTCAAGAACTTCAACGAATTACTGTAGTTATTTGATTGAGTCTTTTTCATCAAACAATGGAAGAAGTTTCCATAGGTGGATATCTCATTCCTCCAGATACAACTGTAATTCCACAATTTGATTTGGTTTATAAAGATGAAAAAGAATTCCCTGGTTTGTTTGTCATTTGGATACGTTATATTTTATTGATTTTTATTGATCCATGGAAATTTGATCCCTCTCGATTTTTGGATGCTCAGAATAATTTTGTCAAAGATGATTGAGTTACTCCATTCTCAGTTGGATGGGCAAGTCAAAAATTAAAGCATAATGAATTGTTTTTACTTAAAAACTGATTTAAAAAAATAATTGAATGAAAACCAATAAAGTTTATTTGGAATCTTGCAATTACTAACTTACAAATACATTTATTTTTCCTTCCATATTAGGTTGCGTAAAGTTTAATCTTTCCCAGTGTTAAATGTACGGTTACTATTTGGTCATTTACGTTTGACAGTAACAGATAATAATTTATTGCATTCATATTGTTACTATCGTATGAAAGTAACATTGCTATCGAGGTACAGTAACAGAAAAATCTTGTTTAAAAAGGATGAAAAATTTTCTATGATTTCTTTCTTTTTCGATGGTTTTTAGAAAACAAAAAAAGATATGTGCTCCGGCCGTTCCATTGAACCAGCTATTTTGTTGAACGGGTAGTTGTTGACTAGCCGTTTTACGGATTTTATGGAACATCACAAAACCCATCAAACGTTTGTTTAAACTAGTGGATACGGTGACAAATGCCATACAAAGAAACAAATTAGTGATTGAAAAAATTCTTCCATTACCTCTTATTATAAAAAATTTCAAGAGTATCAAATACTTAAGATTTTTCATTTTCGTTGTTATTGTATATTTAAAGTAACGTTGCTATCAAAATTGAGTAACCGTTAAAATTTTTTATGAATGCGTTATTGTTAGTAAAATTCAAATTATGTGAAAAAAACATGTTTATGCTTTTAAGACAAGAAGTAACAAAACAGAAATGCACAGAAAAACATTGAATAAATAATTTGAATGTTTAAAAGTAGATTTTCATGATTGACAAAAATGGATTTCAACAATTGTTGATGCAGCACCAGCAGATTGAATAGTCTTTCGGAAACAATAGTAATCAACAGTAGAATCATCAAATTCAAAATCACGATAAGCGTCTGACAGGTTTGATTTCTTTCAGCAGTTCGGAATTGGAAGATAAATAAAATTCGAAAGTATTCGCTTTGCAGCAGAATTTTGTAGAATTGATTTCTCCAGAACCGTAAAGAGTTAAAGAACCAAGATTGAATGAATCACGAGAGGCTTCAGACGTTTGTTGACATAAAATTGTAACATTTTTGAGAGATTCAGAGAACTTTGGAAGAAATTGATCCAAGAATTTTGGACTGCAATTTTTTCCAACAGAAATATGAACAATTTCTAAAAAAGAAGCAGATTTATTGAAAATTATCATAAAAAACAAAGCTTACGTTTCTTTGCAACAATTTTTTGAATGATTGCTTTATAATATTTTGGAATTACACAATCAATATGAAGATCTAATACACATTTACCAATTTGTTCCATAAAATATTTTGAATGAGGTTTTTCACCATGAATTTTAAATGTACAAAGTTTAGTGTTGCTCTAAAAATTTTTTTAAAATTACCTACATTAGCAACAAAGAAAGAACATACCCATCCAACAATGTAATAATCTTCATAAAGGTTGAGAATCGTTACAGAAGCAAAAACTTTTTTCGTAGCTTTTAATTGCTCCTTTCCAGAAACTGCGAATTTATAAATATCTTCTTGATTCCCGCCTTCAACAACCTCTTTTCCAACATTAAATAAAATATCAGGGATTAAGGAAGGCATATCTAAAAACAAATAGATTATAAAAAACAAAAAACTAAATTGTTAAATTATTAATTCTGTCAAACGAAAAAACTATCTTATTCTTGAAAAATAAAAGCAAAATGCTTTTCACGCAAAAATGTATTTCAGCAGTTTTGAGACACTATGGTGTTTTCTTCCTTTTGCCGAGAAAAATCTATCATGCACTAAGAAGACATTTTCCACTCAAGAAAAATTTGTCGTTTTTTTAAACATTTTTTTCAAGCTTTATTATAAGTTGTGCTATTCTTAATTATTTAAAATAAGGGTAATACTTTTTAAATCAACAAAAGCGATTTAGCCGTTGCTGAGATCTGCAAAAATCGGATAAAACAGATATTTTTTTAAGAAGGAAAAAATCCATGAAATTGTTTCGACGCAAAAATATCTTTTTAGTGTGTGACGAATTTTTCTCGTATTTAAAAAGAAATCTTATCTTTTATAAAGATAAAAACTTACAGGTTTAATTTGAATAGCCTCTTTTCTCATATCTTTAGGATCAACAGTAAAACTAGACCACGGGGAAACAATAATTAAAAATTATAACAAATACGGCTGTTGCAAAGTAAGATGGGGAAAGAGATTAAAGGTTGCAGAGGGCAATTACTGGTAGTTTCTGTGGAAAAAAATTAATCTCGCTTCCCGTCTTACAGCCGATCTCCTCTTTAATCTCTTTTCCCGTCTTACAGTAAGCCAATCCCGTTTGCAACCTTTAATCTCTTTCCCCGTCTCACTTTGCAACCGCCCTATTTGTTATAATTTTAAATTATTGTTTCCCTGTTGGCTAGTCTCCTGAGCCGTCTGCTGCGAATCAATAAAAATGAGTAAAGCGTTTAGGATTTTTAAGAACTATTAATTTCATAAAGTTATTTTTGACAACAACGAAAACTTGTCAACCAAACTCTTGTTGTTTCATTTAATTAGGGATTCAACGTTACCGATATTGTTGCCGCAAATTAATTTTATACTTATATAAAATACTCCAAAAAAGTTTTAATTTTCTAAATGGGGATGTCGGTAGCTTTGATGTTTCAAAATTTCCCCTTTCCCCTTCTCTTTCCCCCGAACTTCTTAGAAGCATCCCCTTCCCACCCCCGAAATCCCGGGGAGGGGAAAAAAGAGGCCCCCGGGGCGGGGGAGTGTTAACTGGTTGCACTGTAACATATTTATTCATTGATTGAATCGATTGAAATGACAAAACAACCATTGTTCTGTATGTTTATAAAATCTTTAGTGTCGCTGTATAAAATAGTGGTAACTAAAAAATGCTACAAATTTGCATATTTTCTTTTAAAGTCTTAACTTTGTCATCAATTTTGCCTTGTTGCATTTCATTTTATTCCATCAAGCTCGGTTATTTTACTGCAATCAAAGATCTTCTAATTTCAACCATGCCTGAAGCTAAAACACCACCACCACCTGTACCTTCACCTACAGCAGCAACAACACAATCTCCAACATCATCATCTCGTTCATCAACTTCTGCAACTTCACAAGCAGCAAGTCAATCAAAAAGTGTTTCAACAAAACGAATTATGCGTGAAATTGAACATTTCAAAACTGAGCCACCATCTTATCTTGCTAATTTTACTATTGATCCCAAAGATATGCAAAAATGGACAATTCAAATTAAGCCTGTAAGTTTTTATCTTTTTTAAAGATTTCTATTTTAATATTTAATTTACAGCGTTATTATCCATACAAATATGGTGTATTCAAAATTAAAATTGATCTCCATCAGGAATATCCATTTAAGCCACCTCGAATGCAATTCCTTACTCCAATTTATCATCCAAATTTTGATAATCATGGTCATTTCTGTCTTTCAATCCTTCAAATGGATAATTGGAAAGCTGGAACAACTGTTGCAACAGGTTTGTTTTGTTTATTGCTTTTTAATGAAGTGTTTTGGATAATGATAACTGTAGCTTAAGGGCTTTAAAAACTGTATTTCATTTTTTGTCATTTAATAATTTTAAATTTATTTTTAGTATTGGATTCATTATTAAATTTAATTGAAAAGCCAGAAGTTGAAAGATCTCTTCGTGTTGAAATTGGTGATCAATATTGTTATCAAAGAAGTGCCTTTTTGAAAACTGCTGCAATGAAAGCAAAGAAAGATGGTGCTGCAGCTGCTAAATAAATTATCTTTCATTTCCTTTTATTCTCAATTATCTCTGAAGAATTTTATACATTTGTAATAAAGTTTATTTTCTCATTTCTCTTTTGGTTTCTGTATTTTACCATTTTTTTACTTTCCTATGAGTAAAGTAACAAAATAAATTAAAAAACAATTTATTTTGTTACTTTACTTTGATAGTAATGTTACTTTCAAATGAGAATAACAAACAAAAACGAAAAACAATTTATTTTGTTACTATCACTTGAAAGTAATCGAGCAAAGAGTTACTATAAACACACTTTTTTGTGATTTTAACAGCATCAAAAGACTTGAATCTTTAGCAAGGCTGTCCGGAAAAAAATTTATGATCCGGAATTTCGAAATGGCAAAAATCATCCAAATTCCGGAATCCCGAATCCGGAATAGTTTATAGAGAAAGCAAAAAATTTTATCCGGAACGCCAAATATCGTCCGGAATTATGGAAGGCTTTGATCTTTATAATTGTGCATACCATGCATTAACACATTCTTCTTCAGAATCAAATCGATTTTCATTTCCAGAACAACCAGTATACGCAAATGTTCGGCATTCTTCGTCACTGGCATCAAAGAACAATTTATTTTCATTTCCTTCATGCACTGAAAAAAACGGTGACGTATTCGACACTTCGACCATCACCGCGGTGATAAAAATTCCCTCACCAGTGATATATATGAAAATGAGATTTTTTAACATGAAAAAATGTGACGACTGAAAGAAAAGGCAATTAACATCTGTGATTTAACGATTTTATGATGAAAGAAAAAAAACAATTAGATATTTTTTTTCAATAACTACACTTAAACATTAAAGATAATTAGTTTCAAAAAAGTGATGGTCGAAAAAAAAGTTATAAAGAAATGAGTTTTTAAAAAGAGATTAAGAAAAAATAAATCGTAAAAGTTTGTGATTGAAAATGAAAGAGAATTATTTTTTTGATGGCAGACTTTTAGGTTAAAGAAGGCAAAGGCGTTTATTGTTGTTGAATGCGCGTGTAAAAAATGCCTAAAAGGGATATTCTTCAAGCTCAAGTGTTTATTTTTTAAATTTTTGTTCATCTTTTTTTTAACATCAAATTGAATGCCGTCTTTTTATGGTTGTCGGTTTCGGGCTTTGATTATCCTTTGATTTGCGGTAAAATAACAGAAGCAAGGTTAAATTTGAAAAAGGTGTTAAATGCATGGCTTTAAACTTTGAAAAAATAAAAACTCAAAAATAGAGTTGTAAGTGTTTTTGAATGTTCCTTTTGTTATCAAGTTCAAAGGAAACCAAAGAAGAAACTTTGAATATTACAAAACTTAACACTAATTGGTGATGTCTTATCAAATTCGATCTATTTGTAAAAAAGTTAAACGATTGTTACATGGCCAAAAAATTGCATGTTAGAATTTTATTGATAAAAATGACAAAACGGTTTAAACAAATCATGCTTTTTGATGAACGATAGTAATTTCGTGATCAGTTGCTTTCAAGTGAGAGTAACAAAAACATTTGTTTTTCGTTTTTATTTTTACTATACTTGGAGAGTAACGTTACTATCAAGTGAGAGTTACAAAAAAATTTGTTTTTCGTTTTTATTTTTACTATACTTGGAGAATAACGTTACTATCAAGTGAGAGTTACAAAAAAATTTGTTTTTCGTTTTTATTTTTACTATACTTGGAGAATAACGTTACTATCAAGTGAGAGATACAAAAACATTTGTTTTTTGTTTTTATTTTTACTATATTCGGAGAGTAACGTTACTATCAAGTGAGTGTTACGAAAACATTTGTTTTTCGTTTTTATTTTTACTATACTTTGATAGTAACGGTACTATCAAGATATAGTAATCAAAAGATAAAGAAATCAAATTTTTTGGTTACCATCTTTTGAGATGATCATAAAGTTATTATAATGGCTACCTCCGGATTTAATGGTCGTCACTTTCATTATCACACGTGGGCAGCAGGGTGCGGCAAAATTTCAAAATTTTACACGGTACCTGTGTCCTTTTTCAATAAAAATTTTCCAAAATCGACGTATTTCCCCCTAATGAAATTTTTCATAATTTTTTTGTCCTGTTACCTGATGCTTTTTTAATACTTAAAATACAAATATTTGATCTCGTTTTTTATATTCGTTTTCTGGTTAACTTTTCTTAAAAATTTCACCATTGCAACCTAGTGTTGTTATTCTGGTGAAGTAGGAACTTTATTGACACAAATGTTCGCTTAAAGTAAAAGTGAAACAGAAAACACTCAAAATTTTGAAAAGCAATAAAACTTTGAGGAACATCTTGTTAATTATGCTTATTTAAGTCAAACTGGGTAAATTTGTTCTATAAAAACGTTACTGCAGGAATTACAAGTCTTCAAATCGTATAGTTTGTTTTTTGTTTGAAAGTAAGCATCAAATAACAGGTAATTAATAATTTGATAAGTCCTGTCTGGTGTTTAACCCGCTGGCATTTTTTAGTTTTTAATAAAATTTGGTTATTTGATTTTAAAGGGTGTCCATAAATGTTAGAAATGATGCCTGAAAAGGGTTTTTGGCGATTTTTTTTCAGGTATTTCGCACAAAAATGTTACATTGTTTAAAACAGTATGCAAAACAAGAAAATTTATACATAAAATTAAAGGATGGGAGTTGGCAACCTGGCAGGTTTATTAGCTTTTAATCCAAAATCAATTGACTGCTGATAACGAAGTTGAGAAAAGTGAACGTTTTTATTTTTTTTTATTCTTAGCCCAATTTTCGTAAAACATTTTTGAGCCTATGTTAAAACATCTAGAACATGCTGTGTAAAAAATCACATCATGTTCTAGACGGAGTAGCTTTTGCTTCCCATTCGGTTGTTTCTTTATTTTCGCTCCAATTTTTATACAGTCGAACCTCGTTATAACGTTTTTCAAGGGACGAAAAACAATGACGTTATCACGAGGTTGACGTTATATCGAGGGATGTTAAGACAAAAAAATAAAAAATTCGACTGTATCACAAGATTCCTTATATGTTAAGCATGTTAACTAACTGTAGAACTTAACAATGTTATGAAATAAAAACAATGACCAAATAGGAACAGTGTTTTTTCGATTCTGGATCCCGAATCTTAGGTAAGAATAAGAATTTTGTAGACTGTAAATAGGCGGCCTCACAAGATGTACATATCCAAAAGATACTGTAGTCATCAGATTTTCAGCTTTTGGTCAAAAAAGATAAAACCCCCAGCAAGGGTGAAAGCTTGATTTGTTTAAAGTTTAAACATGTTTTCGAAGTTTTAATACAATTCTTAAATTTTAGTTGTTTTCTTTCAAACTTTCTGGCCCAATAGCAATTCTAATTTTATACTGGCATGATTTTGTCATAATGCACGTAATGACAAAATCAATATCGAATTCGCGAACTAATTCCCGAAATGGCTGAGATACATTTTTGCGCGAAAAACATTTTGCTTTTGCTTTTATTTTTCAAGAAGTAGATGGCTTTTTTCGTTTGGCAGAAATTAACTAATTTAACAATTTAGTTTTTTGTTATTCTTATTTTTTTTTGTTTTTAGATATGCCTTCCTTAATCCCTGATATTTTATTTAATGTTGGAAAAGAGGTTGTTGAAGGTGGGAATCAAGAAGATATTTATAAATTTGCAGTTTCTGGAAAAGAACAATTAAAAACTACGGAAAAAGTTTTTGCTTCTGTAACGATTCTCAACCTTTATGAAGAATATTACATTGTTGGATTCTTGTTTTAAAAGCATAAACATGTTTTTTCACATAATTATGCATAATATGGATTTTATTAACAATAACGCATTCATAAAAAAAATTTTTAGCAATTACTATACTTTGATAGTAACGTTACTGTCGATGTATAATAAGAACAAAAACAAAACACATCTTTTCCTTCATAATATGAATCATAAAAGTCGTATTGCAGCGTCGTTTCTTTGTTTTAAGTCCAGTAAATGCCAAACGTTGCGCTTCAAATCGACCGCAGATGTATTAAAAATGTCATAATTTCGAAATTTTTTTTGCGCATTTCTCCTTTCTTTTTAACATTGTCTTTGCTATTCTATTTGGCGCGAAAATCGTTGCATGAATAGCAACGCTGAATCGCTAAAATCAACTTGAACATTTTTTTCTGGTTGCTCTGTCGACTTTATTCTTTCTGGCATTTTTCTTTATTTTGCTAACTGCGACAATATAGTGTAAAACAACACATTCAATACATCGATTGTCGCTTTTTTAAAATTTTTTAAGTCTTTGTCAATATCATCACAATTTCACATTGTTGGATGTCATACAAATGGACGGCATCGATGCTCTCTTAGTACTGCAAGAACAACGGTACCAAATTTTTAAATCACAAAATTTTGAATCCGGTTGTTTTGATATTACTTTTGAAATTGAAGGAAAAGTAAGTCAAACTTTTAAAAAAAATTTCCGTATGATGTTATTTTTTTACAGAAACTTTTTGCTGGCAAATTTACTTTGACAACTGTTTCTGATCCATTCAAAATTATGCTTTCTGAAAAATGGACTAAAAGAGATGAACCTATTGAACTTCAAAGCCATTCGTATGACAATTTTTTCAATTTTTTAACATTTTTGTATTCGGGAAAATGTTGTCTTTCTTCTCGAAATTTTTCTGCAATGGTTGATTTGGCAGAATTTTATGATATTTCTGTCTTGAAGAAATTGTGTGATGAACGTTTATCAAGAACATCTTCATTGCAAACTGAAAATGTATTTCATTTCATTGAAGTTGCGAAAAGATATTCATTAAGTGCATCCCTTTTAACGCTCAAAACTTATGTTTTACAAAATTTTTCAATTTTGGCTCAATCGCAACTTTTTGTAAAATCTTCAAAAGCTGTCATTGATTTATTTGTTACTTGCGATCGAAATCGTCGACAAGAAGAGATATTTTTTGAAGCTGTTAGTCTATTTCAATTAGGAACTACTTAAAAAAAACAAAATCAAATATTTAGGTGTTCAAATGAGCAGAATTTCAAGTAAAGCAACGTCAAAATAGTGATGAAAGTGAAAAATGTGATTCTAATGAAGCGATTAAAAGTGAGCTTGCCGATATTCTTCCAAATATCAATTTTATTCAAATGAGTCATGAATTTCTTATTCAATTTGTTGGTAAGTTTTTTACAATACGTATTTGGTTTGAGTTACTAAATTTGTTGAAAGTGAAGTCATTAATTTTATGATGATTTTATACAAATAATCAGTATCCGTTTTTAGTTAAAAAATCATTTCTTTTCTCTGACGATTAATTAAGTGTAATTTTGATGCAAAATTATAATGAAACTACAGCAGGTAAATTACGAGACTATTTTAAAATTAATTTATGATTATTTTTAAGGGTATTTCTCACCAAAAAAATGAATCCAGCTCATTCGAAAGAAAAAGAATTAAATTCGTTTTCAATATCTCTATCATATATCATTATTATTATTATATATAGTAAATAAATTTGTTTAAAACATAGTTTTATTTTTCGAAGATGCATCATATTGAATATCTGTGTTTCCTATACATGTAAAACGCTATTTATTGTAAAATTTAACTTTTTTTAGTAAATGAATTTGACATTACAGTGAATTGGTGAATCATAAATTATAGGATAAATTGAGTGATACATTGTTAATAAGAAATTTTTAAGTCCAAAGATTATTATTATGACATTGAAAATTTTTATAAAAAAATTAAAATTTGTTTGGCAAATACAATTGCAGTTTTTTGTATGTTCGGAGAAGTGAATTAAATTTTATGATTTCTAAAGATTAAATAACCTTTTTTTCCATAATATCATTAGTTCAAATGACAACAATTAATTGTAAGTCTTGTTTTCCACCCTCTCGCAAATGACACGCAAAAATTGATTACTTTGAAATAACACTTTGATTAGTATCAAGGGCTCCGATTTTTTTATTTGTTTCAAATTGCAATTAATTTCTTTTAAAGATTTTATAAATGGGTTCTTTAACGTCTGGAGATAAGCCCTCGTTGCATAAATTTATTAAGTATAATCGTCATATGGGAATTAAACCACCAATTGTAAAAAAGGTGAGTCAAAGTTTGATCTTTTTTTGATTGTTGTTTCAAATGCAAAAATATTAATGCACAAAAACATAATCTCTTTTTCCTTCTCATAAAAGTATAGACAAATTTTTAGTTGCTATTCATTTTTTGGGTTTAACACTTTTAAAGTTTTATTATTTTTTACTTTTTGCTGTTTTATGTTTAATGACATAATTTTTTAGCTTCAATCAGATTACTTGATGACTCCAATAATCGACAAAACAATGAGCCATGAAAATCTTGAAGGAATTAAAAGTAAGACAATTAATTGCTATTCTAATTTTAGCATGAATTTTAGTGAAAGGAAAACATTCACCTGCAAAACTTACCCATTCTTTCAGTGAACAAAATTTAGCATCACCTGATCTTCAAAAATCTAAAACTGATTTAAATTCAAAGAATGCCACATTTTTATATCCTCCATATTTAAATGGTCCCTTACCAAGAATTTCATGTATGTTCCTTTTAGTCCTTGTTTTTTCTCTTTTTTATTTTTCCTTCTTAAGAATTGCCCCTATTGTGCCTTTCTTCGCAGCAATGTTTACATAACCGTTGACAGTTGTTTACTTTTTCTTTCTCTTTCTTCTTTGGAATGATCGGAAAAGAAATGCGAAAAAAATGATTTATTAAAAAATAACTGTTTTCTTTTTATTTCACTTTCTCACTTTTTAACTTTAAAAATATTGCATTTCTTATTTTACAAAGAAAATCATTTATTGGCGATCTGCTCCAAGTTGATCTCAAAAAAGCATCTGTTTTTTGTCCACGTCAGCTTTTCCCATTTCCTTTCTTCCAGTTCATTTTGTACACATCTTCTTCACCCCTTCATCTTTTTTTTTGTCATGTCTTGTCCTTTTGCATTAGATTTCTTTTGCTTTTTTTCTTCCCCCCGTTTTTTGTGTTGTACTTTTCAACATAAATTTTTTTGGCGCTGATCGAACCGATTTATAATGATTTTTTAACAATACTCTTGGGGGAAACGAAAAAGGGTACACCCGATTGAAAAAGAGAGAGAGAGAAAAAAAAATAAAGAAGTTTATGCTCATTTTTGAACTAATCTTCTGAGCATTATATTGCACAATTTTTTTGATTCCTTTTCTTCTTCTTTTTTGCGCACCCTTTTAAAATAAATTTTTGTAAGCAATTTTAGTGACAACATTTTTGACATAATTAGATTGTTTCAAACTATCATTTTTTTCTCTCGTCTTTTTTTGCTCGTTATCGGTTGCAATGCTTGATAATTGAATTCCATAAGAAAAGCAATTGATGCGTTTTTTTGTTGTTATGAATAATCAAAAAAAATCTTCCTTTTTTCCACAAAAGTTTTTTTTAGTTTTCTTTGTTTCCGCCTTGTTAGTCATTTCTCATTATGGAATCTGTTTACACTTATAATGATTCGGAAGACACTGATTATTTCGATAAACAATATCTTATAGCTAATCACACACTCTCTAACGCTCCATCAGTGTATTTATCGACATTTGGATCTCGAAAAGTCTCAAATTTTCAAGGTGCTGCAGCATACGGTTCTCGACCTGATCTTCTTGCCCCTACTACCGTGTTAGAAGCATACTCACATAAAAAGTAATAGTTTTCTTTTCCAATTTTTTTTTCTCTCCAAAAATGTTTTGTTTTTATGGTTTTATTTTTTCGCTTTTAACTTTCATGCTTCTTTTTATGTTCGCCTTGATCAAGGCTTTTATCGCTGTTATTTTTTGCTTTGTTCACCCTTTTTTTATGTGTTACTTTTTTTGCTTATCGTTTGCTTCCAGAGAGATGACTGACGCTGAGCGTACATCACTTTTATCGGAGTCACTCGATTATCTTACACCAACCTCTGGTGGATCATTAAATGGCGGCCCAATCAATGACCTCCCTTCTTCATTAACTCGTGATCATTTTAACAACATTGCTTCTAATTCAAGAGGTGGTGATAATTCGTCAGTGTCAAATACAACACATTCTGGTGAAGATAAGTTTCATCATCATCAACAACATTCCCATCATCATCACGGTATTGGACATCATATAGCTGAATCTTTATCAAGTCGTCGAGAAGGTGGTGGAGGAGGTGGTTACGAGCATTCTCTACCTGCTGGAACAATTTATTCAACTTCAACAACACAATCACAATCCCAAATGCGGACAATTGGCTTTAATATGCGTCCATACAATATTGTTCCAAGAGTTAATATCTCTGGAGATCCATCTACAAATGAAGAGTTAGATTTACGTAATCAAAATATGCTTGATATTAACATGATGCCTGCTTTTTTTAACCCATCACGCTTTGTACCTAATTTTGAGCACTTACAACATGTTTCACATTCACATGATAAGGGATCAAGTAGTGATCCATTAAATATGTTTGCTTTTGCTTCCCTTTTTTAATCCCCATTTTTTATCTTTTTAGGCATCGGGGAGAATTATCAGCTGGTGAAAAATATCGATATGATCTTAGTCGGGCTCAACTTAAAGCAACTTCTCGAACATCTGCATTATTGGCCGGGTTTGCCATGGTTTGTTGTGTTCTCTTCATTTTGTCTCAAAAAACTATTGGCATTTTAGGTTGCACTTGTTGAATTACAGTATGACGAGAATACACCCCATTTACTTTTAGTTACACTTGGAATTGTAACAACCCTACTTGTATCCGTTCATTTAATAGCACTTATGATGTCGACATGTTTGCTACCACACATTGAAGCAAATGGTTGTACACAAGATTCACCGCATAATCGATTACAGTAAGCAAACTTAATCTATTTCATAAAACAAAAGCAATAAAATTTTTAGCTTTTACATAGAATTATCATGGCTTTTTTCAACATGTATTGGCCTTTTATTATTTCTGCTTGAAATTGGTGTCATATTTTTTGTCAAATTTGATGCTGTAAATTTCATTCTTGGTGCATACATTACAACTGCTATCTTGGGTAAAGTTTTTTCTCTTTTATTGATTTTTTTACATTTTTTTCATTTTCCCTTTTTTTAGTGCCTGTTTTTATAATTTTTGTTGTAATTTCATGCCTGATTCATCGCGAACGCTTCTCACATTCTGTTGATCGTGTTGGCACAAAAGTTATCGATCTCGAGAATATTATTGATGATAATCCAATAATGCCTAAACAAATGTCAAATGTTGGCATAATTCAACATGTTTAAATTTTCGAACAATGTTTCAATTGTTGTTTTTCTCTTTGCCGTTTTTTTCAGTTGTTAATTTTTAAGCTTTCATTTTAAAATCATAATTTTTTGCGGGTTCTTTTTATTATTATTATTTGTTGTTGAAATATTTGTAAAATTTTTTCGTTTTTTGCTTCTTATGGCTATTATTAATAATAACAACAAAAGTATTAAAAAGCAAAAGAAAAAGTGGAAAAACAAAAAAAGAAGCAAGCAGTGTCAAAAGTGAAACCTTATAAATGTAAAAACAGGAGAAAAAGAAATTAAAAAAAGAAAAAAAATGTTTAACGGACATTGATTTTTATGGACATATCTCATATATATTCAACCTTTTTATTTCTTTTGTTAAATCTGATCAAAAGTTTTTTTTTTCAAATATTTTAAAGAATAGCGGGATTTAAAAAAATATAAAAAGAAAATATAAATCCGGAAATGTCAGACACAAATGCCTCTAAAAGCCGATTTCCTTCTGCTCGTCCATGGACAGCAAGCAACAGTCGTTCACCATTTACGGAAGTGCCTTCTTCAAAACAACCAGCAGAAGGAGAAGAAGAAGAAAATAAAACCGAAAATCTTCGACAAAAAAGAAAAAGTACTGTTGAACGTTCATTAGTTGGTGGAAGAAGGCAGAGACGAGCTGCTGCACGTCATGCCCTTGCTGCTGTTGCAGCTTCAGATGATCATTCATCGGTAGAAGAAGAAAAAGAAGACGTTCAAAAAGAAGTTATCCCTAAAATTCGCCCAAAAAAGCCAAAACGTTCATCATCATCTCGTTACCGAAAATATAGTGTTCCAACCCAAGAATCCCCTGAAGTGCCTCCAACAACAACAAAATCAATGGCTGAAAAAGAGCAGGTAATCACTTTTTTGTTTGGCCTTTTTAAAAATAAAACAGCGATTTTAGAATAATGCTTCCAAAGATGAAAAAACACCTGAGCAAAAGCCATCAAACGGCAATGCGGTTAAGCCTGAAAGCACAGATGGACAGCCAGTAGTAAAACCAATTTCAAAATTTGTTAATGTTGCAAGAGTATATTATTCCTTTTAAGATTTGTTTTTAAAAAAAAATTTTATTTTAGAGCTTTAAAGGTCTTTCAAGTATTAGATTTCGAAAAAGTCGTGTAGCTGATTCCTCAGGGATAAACGCATTAACACAAAATCAAACAGAATTATTAAAGAAATTTGGTTTATCAAATCTCATTCAAGCTGATGATCATGAAGAATATAAAAATGATAAATTAAAATATATTTTAAATAAACTGGTATTTGATAGTAATGCAGGGTATTTTTATTATTGGTTAGCTATTGTTTCAATGGCATATGTTTATAATTTAATTGTTTGTACTTTTAAAACAATTTTTGTAAGCAACATTAAGTTTTTTTGTAGGTTGTAATTGCACGAGCTGTTTTTTATGACATTGCTGCAGGGTATTTATGGTTTCCTTGGATGCTTTTGGATATATTTTTTGATTTTATTTATTTTTTAGATATGTTTATACGATCTCGAACAGGTTTCAAAATTGTCCGTTTGAAAAAATTTATGCAATTGTATATTTTAGGATTTCTCGATCAAGGATTGCTTGTTCGAGATGTTGGAAGAACAACAAAAGCATACATAAAAAGTGTACAATTTCGACTTGATATTGCCAGCTTCTTTCCTGTTGATCTTATTTTAATGATAATATTTAGACGTCCACAACCAATTTATAGAATGAGTCGGCTCCTTCGACGAGATAGAATTCAAAAATTTATGGAACAGACTGAAACAAGGCTAGCAGAAATATTCTTTTTTAATGTTTTGTAATATTTTTTTTTCAGAAGTTCAATGCCAAATGTTTTTCGAGTTGCTGCTGTTGTTTGGTATATTTGTGTAATCATTCATTGGAATGCATGCTTTTATTTTTTAATATCCGAAAGTGTTGGATTAGGATCAGATTCATGGGTTTATGGCAGTAAAAATATTCAAAGTATGCCACCGTAAGTTTATTCCAGAAAGAATCTCAAATGCAAACTAAATTTTGTTTTTTTAAAGTGGTGTAAGTGTTTCTGATACACTTGCGCGTCGATATATTTACAGTTTTTATTGGTCAACATTAATTTTGACAACAATTGGTGAAGTTCCATGGCCTCAACAAAATATTGAATTTGTTTTTGTTACACTTGATTTAATGTGCGGTGTTTTAATTTTTGCTACAATTGTTGGTAATGTTGGTACAATGATATCAAATATGAGTGCAGCAAGAGCAGATTTTCAAACAAAAATGGATTCTATTAAACAATTTATGGAGCTTCGACGTGTTAGTAAACAACTTGAAGTTCGAGTTATTAAATGGTTTGATTATCTTTGGGACAATAAACAAGGGCTAAGTGATCAACTAGTTTTGGAAGTTTTACCTGATAAACTTCAAGCAGAAATTGCAATGCATGTTCATTTTGAAACTTTAAGAAAAGTTAGAATTTTTCAGGTATATTTTTTTGGATTACAGTATGCCCAGAAAAGATAGAGCCACCCCAGAACATGTAGATTTTGAAATTGTGAGTAAAGATAAAAACATATGGGTTTCAGATTCGGATTCAGCATGTCCGAAAACCTATAAACCCACAAAATTACCCAAAATGCTCTTCTGGTAATGTTTTTACAGTAATAAATGTTAAAATCCTTTGCCCAAAAATGATAGAGCCAGTTTCAAAAAAATTTGCATGTGGCATGATATGAAGAAACTGGCTATCAGGGGTTGTTAAATATGCTTATTTTAGCTCATCTTTGAAGAAAAAACAAAAAAATCTTTATTGGCACCAATTTGGCGCCATGGTGAAAATGGCATTTTTGCCGTTTTTGAGTGCCCGCAAAATGGCGAAGAAGTGACCTTAACAAAAACTATTAATGCCATCATTGGCTAAGAAGTCCCCAAAGTTTCACAGCTCAATCTTACCTGGGTTTCTGTAGCCATAATTTCAAAGTTGTTCCAAAACGTCAAAAAACATGAAATTTTGCACAAAAAAGCAGAAAAATGCCTAAAGTCCAGATTTTCAAAATCATTGCTAAAGAAATCTAGAAAAGATTGAGCTTTGAAACTTTAGTGACTTCTTAGCCACATATAGGACAACAAAATACAGTTGGTAGTTTTTGTCAAACTTGCTTCTTGACTATTTTGCAGGCACTCAAAAAGTGCCAAAATTGGCAAAAATGCCATTTTCACCATGGCGCCAAATTGGTGCCAATAAAGATTTTTTTGTTTTTTCTTCAAAGATGAGCTAAAATAAGCATATTTAACAACCCCTGATAGCCAGTTTCTTCATATCATGCCACATGCAAATTTTTTTGAAACTGGCTCTATCATTTTTGGGCAAAGGATTTTAACATTTATTACTGTAAAAACATTACCAGAAGAGCATTTTGGGTAATTTTGTGGGTTTATAGGTTTTCGGACATGCTGAATCCGAATCTGAAACCCATATGTTTTTATCTTTACTCACAATTTCAAAATCTACATGTTCTGGGGGGGCTCTATCTTTTCTGGGCATACTGTATAAGCTTAAAAATATGAATAAAACAGATTAATTATAGGATTGTGAAGCAGGATTACTTGCAGAGCTTGTGCTCAAATTGAAACTACAAGTTTTTAGTCCTGGAGATTTTATTTGTCGAAAAGGTGATATTGGAAGAGAAATGTATATTGTTAAAAGAGGTAAATTACAAGTAGTAGCCGATGATGGAATTACAGTATACGCAACTCTTATTGAGGGAGCAGTTTTTGGTGAATTAAGTATTTTAAATATTGCTGGTATGTTTCAATTAATTCATTCAGAATCTCATTTATGAAATCTTTTTTGGATTTAAGGTAGTAAAAATGGTAATCGAAGAACCGCAAATGTTCGTTCTGTTGGATACACAGATCTTTTTGTTTTGAATAAAACTGATTTATGGACAGCTTTAAAAGAGTACCCGGAAGCAAGAAAAATGTTAATTCAAAAAGTAGTTTTTATTTTTAAAGAGTGAAATTTTTAAAAAAAAATTTAAAGGGACGTGAAATTTTAAGAAAAGATAATCTGCTTGATGAAAATGCGCCGGAAGAAAATAAAACAGCCGAAGAAATAGCCGATGAATTACAGACAAATGTGAGATTATTGCAACAAAAGTGAGTAGCACCTTTTCCCTTTTTCTTTTTCTCCCTTTAATTAGCACTCCTTTATTTGATTTGCTTAATGAAGTATGAAAACCAAAAAGTTTCAAATTTTTAATTCATTAAAAAAGTAAATGATTTTAGAATTGCGAGATTGGTTGCGGAAAGAATAAGTACCGATGAAAAGCTTAAGACAAGAATTGCATATTTGGAAAGTAAATTAACCAAGTACGAAGTAATCTCTGAATCATCGTCAAATGAAGAAGAAAGTGATGACAATCAAAATCAAGATGACGGAAAAATAGTTGAAAAAATTATTGTACCAAGTAAAAAAAATGTATAAAAATAAAGATTTTGTTTTGATTTTAAAATTAGCCTATTTTCTTTTTCATTGTCTGCTTGCGTCTAAACAAATGACAGCTAACAAAAATAGAATCACACAGAAGAAGAAAAAAGAAGAGATGCATTTGCACTTTTTTGTGTCAAAAAAAGAGATTTTGAAAAAACAAACAATCATTAATAATTTCTGTTTACAGTATTTTATTAAATAAATTTTAAACAAAATATATATATATTTGCATTAAGAGGTTTCTTTGAAAGGAAAAAGAAAGTAAGACTATTTACGTCGATAATGAAAAGGAGGCACAGAGAAACCATAAATGGCAAAAAAGATTTTGAAGCCTTAAGAGATTAATGAAAAAAGAATTCTCCTTAGATCTTATTATCAACAAGAAAAAGAAGGAATTGTGTGAATTTTTGTTTTTTATATGTGAAAAAATGGGTGAAAGAACTTTTATTAAACTTCAACTATTGAAAAAAGTATATCCAATAAGGTTTGTTAAATGTATTTCACAAGTTTAAACTTTTATTTGAAAAACTTTTTAGAAAAATTGTAATAGCTGCTTCAACAGTTTTTGTATTTTTATCATTTTTAATTGTATTAGAAAGTGCTTTTATATTAAGCGCAAACACAAAAGGTGGAAGTCCATTTTTGGTGATATTTTCATACGTACTTGCATGGTTACTTGTTGCAATCGGGTTATTTGGTTTAAAAGTTGGCATTTTATCACAAAATTTGGGACATCATAGGGCTTCAACGGGTTCTCGACCAAATTCCGCTCCTGTATGGGTGCCGTCCCCTGAGCCAGATCCTGAATTAGTTAATTTTACACTTCCAGGTTTGATTTTCTGTCTCCTTTTTAAAATAACACAAAATCTTTAAAGGTTCGGTTCAAACCACAACCGTTGAAGTATTATACCCACCTCCACCTCCCCGATATTCATCTCTATCAAATTCTGCAGTATTATCTGGTGATAGATTAACGAGACCACCAATGACTCGTCCAGCTACTTCACCAATTTCTAGCCCCCCACCTCCCTATCTTCCAACGTCAGGCTTGCCGATTCGTTAGCCCTTTTTTGTTGATATTCCACTTATTGCCGCGATTTCTTTATTTTACTGTTTCATTTTTTGTTTCTATATTTGAATTACCGAATAAAAAAAAAGCAAAGTTATTAAACAAAGATTCAATGTATTTTAAGAATGCAAATGATGAGTTCAATTAATTGTTTGCAGGCATCTTCTGTCAAATTTGGGCGGTCATTGTCGCAAAATTGACACTGTAAGCAAAAGAAAGATGCGCACTGTCAATAACATTGCGGAGCATATTATTTAAAAAAAGGTCAAAAGCAAAAAGAATTTTCTTTTAAAAAATCAAAATGCTTTTGGTTGCGTAGTCAAATCTGAAAACAAAAAAGCCTTGAGGACAACGTTATAAAAGAAGATGACACAATTATTTGGTGGTCTTCTTGTTCTTTTTTGTATTCTTTTGAATGTTTGATTAAGATTGTTCAACAAAGGCGGTGCAATGTTTGACATTGTTTCAATCAAAAAAGTTTTTCTCTACGAAATTCATTTGTTTTCCAATCCGTTAAACGTTTTAATTCTATCTTTTTATTGTTTTGAAAGTTTCATACCTTTTTAGAATTTGAAAATTTTTTTGGCAAGGCTTCTCTCCATCATCGCCTGCCTTTTGCCACCAACAATCATGACGAATTCTATTCGTTCATTTTTATTTTACTCTGTTTCCCTCATTTCTGTAGTATTTGCTCAAATTCCTTTATCATTAAATTCTATGGGAAATGCATTTTATAATCCTCCAGAAACAATGTCATTAAATATACCATTTTTTGATGACAACAATATTAGTCATGCTTGTCGTGTTGGAGCTAGTTGTACGCAATGTTCACATTGGTTCAATGAAAATGATGCATGTGATACTGATAAGGAATTACCAATTTATCAATGTAATTCTCAAGGGTAATTTTAACATTAATTTATTTTAATTAATCTTTTTTTAACCTAATTTAGTATTGTTGAACAAGACAGTGATGCTTATCTGGTTTGTAATGAAAAGAAACGTCTTGAAGCTAAAATATGTCCAACTGGAAGTATTTTTAAAGAAGATAGTGGATGTCAAGATCCAACAAAAGTTACATTTCGACAATCAGCCGTAACTGGTATGCTAATTTTTAACAAGTGTTACGGGGGCAGACCCTCCGATTACTAACACTACTAGCAATAGAACAGTAAAAAGCTTTTCTGGTTCAGGTCATTTTTCAGGTAGTGGCCGTGTTGGTGATATTTGCAGTTTTAATACTGATTGTTTAAGTGTATGATTTCATTCAAATATATTAGCTTATTTAATCTCTGGTTTTGCAGGGAATGTATTGTTCTGCAGGATTATGTACATGCTTAAGCACTTATATCCTTCGAGAAAGCTACTGCTATGAAAGTTAGTTGTTTACAAAGAATTAATCCCCTTTCTCCCTACAATTATTATTTTTAGAAATTAATCCTAATCAGCCGGGATGTACATATGATGTTCAATGCTCGGCTGTATGGCCAAATGCAAAATGTAATGTTGACTCTGGAATTGGTACTTGTCGGTGCCCAGAAAACACCCATGTTGCCAGAGAAACAAGAGATGGATGGGTTTGTGTTTCCCTTAAAGATCAAGGAACTGGTGGAACGTCACCACTTTATTTTATTTGTCCATTGCCTGAGGGTGCCGGATTTAAAATTGCTCTCAATGATCCGGCTCCTCAATTTGGTTCTTTTCCTGTTGGTTGCACAACTGGGTCTTCTGCTACCGTAGAACCGGTTGCTGGATTGCATGGTGGTGCTTCTTGCATTTGGCCAAGTACCGGAGAATTTGTTGGAGATTTGTATGATTGTATTCATACTGCTCCAAGTGTTAAACTTCAAGCACAATTTCCCCAGTCCCAATATTCTCCATCTGCTGATGGTGTTTGTTGTCCTTCTCGTGCTCTTGCTTGCATTCAACCACAAGTCACTGGACCTAATCCAACAGAACCTCGGTGGTGGTACAATTCTGTAACTGGAACTTGCCAACAATTTTTATGGGATCCTGCTGCAACACAAGCTCAATTCCATAGTGCTAATAACTTCCGAACTATTGATCATTGTGAATCATATTGTCGAGATACCTGTTCACGAGGAAGTCCACAATACACCAATGAAGCAAATGTTTATGCTGAACGTCCTATCCATGGATGTTCTACTTCCATTACCTGTGCAAATGAATATCAATGCACGCCAATCGGGAGTCAGCATTTATGTTGTCCAACTCCATCCTCAATTTGCAGCACCAAAGGAGGTCGAACATTAGATTTACATCCTCGAACAACCCCATATCATCCCGGATTTACAAGCCATACTTCAAAAGAAAATGTTAGATTTTATTACGATGTTTCAAGTGGAAGATGTCAAGATTTTGTCTATAAAGGAAACGGTGGAAATTATAATAATTTTTTGTCAAAACATGAATGTGAAATGTTCTGTGCACGTTGTAAGCCATTCGTTTGAAAATCAGTAAAACGTTAATATTTTAGTGCAATGTGATCGAGGAACTCCTTTGAAAATCGGTGAAGAATCACAACGTTGTCAATCTAATAATCAATGTCCTAGTTCCCATGAATGCAAAGCTGATCAAGGTGTTTGCTGCCCCCGAAAACGTTTGTTATTGCATTTACCAAAAATTATAATAACGAGTTTCTTTCAGAAACAATTTGTTCACAGCCACTTAGAGTTGGAGATTGCACAGAAAATGTAAAAAGATATTGGTATAATGCTGTAAGCCGACAATGTCAAATGTTTGAATTTACTGGCTGTCAAGGAAATGATAACAATTTTGAAACAATTTTAGAATGTCAAAACTTTTGTAAAAATGCTATTCGTAAGCTTAAAAAACATTTAAATTTTAAATAATTTTTGTTCATTGAAGCTGAACCCCGATGTATGCAAGGACAAGCTTATAAAGATACTTTTGGAAATTTTGTTCAATGCAATCATGGAGCTTCAAATTGTCCTCCAAATTATGAATGCTACTTTGATGGAAATCTTTGGGGTTGTTGCCCGACAAAATCATACACCTGTTCATTGACACAAGATAGTGGAGTTCAATGTGGTGCAGGCACAACATTTAAATATTTTTACAACACTCAAACACAAGCATGCGATTCATTCCAATATAATGGATGCGATGGAAATTCAAATAATTTTGCATCCCGCGATACCTGTGAAGAATACTGTGGAGTCGGTGGGTGTCCCCATGGTGGATTACCAATGCGAGATCATACTGGTCAACTTATGGTATGAAGCAATAATATTTATTTTTTTAAATCAGGGAAAAACAAAATAATTTTCATATTTGTAGGTTTGTACGTCGCAGGAAGTATGTCCTTCCAGTCATGAATGCACAACTGTATTTGTATCTTCAAATACCATTAATCGATGTTGTCCTACAAAAGCTCATGTATGTTCCCTTCCACCTCTTCAAGGAACTCTTTGTGGATCACATCAACTTACACGATATTACTTTAATATTGTAACAGGGCAGTGTTCACCTTTTCAATATAATGGCTGTGATGGAAATCAAAATAATTTTGTATCACTTTCAAAATGCAACAACTTTTGTATGAGCAATTGTAAGGCATTTTTATAATAAAGTTTAAAGCAAACTTAAATCTTTTTAAGCATGTCCGGCTGGAAGCGTTGTTTACATGGATCCAAATGATCACAAACCAATTTTGTGTAATGAAGCCCTAAAAAATAGTTGTCCACCAAACTATGACTGCACTTTCAATGCCCTCCTTAATAATTATGTTTGCTGTGGCTCATCTGATATGGGTGTTTGTCCTGAAGCTGAAAAAGCTTATGTAAATGCTTTTGATATGACAGCCCGTGAATGTATGATTAATATGGAAGGTTCATGTCCATCAAATTATCTTTGCCGTTTTAATTTGCAACGAAATAAATACTACTGTTGTTCATCTGTCCATGGAAAAACTTGTCCTGTTGGGAAATTTCTTTATCGTGATCCTCGTCATGGTAATCCTATCCGATGCACAATTGGCAAAGAAATGTGCCCAGATGGGTATTCTTGTCAATCATATTTAAAGGGATCTTTCCAAGGTTTTTGTTGTTCAGCAACCAGTAAGTAATTAAATTTCTTCATTAAATTACTGAATCGCAGTTGACGCTTCAGCGATTTGTCCGGATGAAGCTGAATTTCTTGTGGATGAATCAAGTCAGCAACCAAGAATTTGTACAATGGGTGCATTTGTTTCATGTCCAAATGGATATACCTGTAGAGCAACTCATGGCTCAAATGAAGGATTTTGTTGTCGAGGACATGTTGTTTCAGTCAATGATGGATGTCCACCAGGAAATTTTGTTTATATGATAAACAACGAAATTGCAAATTGTGATCCATTTAATCCCCCAAATGCACCATGTCCAGGAGGATATACTTGTCAATGGTCAACAGCTAATCAAAGATATCAGTGTTGTGGAAATCGACCATTACCTGTCCCTGAAAAGAAGAAAGATGGATGCCCGCCTTCCCAAATTGCTTATCAAGATGGTGATGTTGCTCGAGTTTGTACTGCAGGAGGACAAAGTTGTCCAGTTGGATATTTTTGCCAATTTTCATCCACTAATAACCAATTCCAATGTTGCGGAGTTTCTGCTGGATGTCCAAATGATCAGGTTGCTTTTATTGGACTTCGAGGTGAACCAGAAAAATGTCTTCCAACTTCACCAAATTGTCCTCATGGATATAGTTGTCAAAAAACTTTAAGCGGTCAACATACCTGTTGTACAGTAAGAGTTCAATCAAGTATGTATAAGTTTAATTAGCGATATGTTTAAATCTAAAAATTTGCAGAAGATTGTTCCGTCGAAAAAGTATTTGTTGACGGACTATGTTTACGAAAATCGGAGCCTGGAGACGAATGCACACACAACAAGCAGTGTAATGGCGGATCAATTTGTGAAGAAGGAAAATGTGTTTGCGCTAAAAATATGCAACTTAATGGTAAATATTGTCAACCTATCCCAACTTGTAGCGAAAAACAAATTCTTCTTGATGGGATTTGTCAAAGTCTTGTTCAAATTGGAGAGCGATGTCTTTCTTCAAGACAATGCCCAGAAACTAGTTACTGTATTTCTGGTAGATGTAATTGTAAAAGAGGTCACATTGAAGAAAACGGTAAATGTATACTCGAAGAAGATATTGAAACTAAACCAACAAGCAGTGGAAGGCCCAAAGCTAATAGTAAACCAAAGCCATGTAAGCCTTCTTATACCACTTTTCAAAAAAAGTAGTGGTTTCAATTTTAGTGATTACCAAATGTTTCAATCCAAGCTTAACTGCATATCGAGATCCAGTAACAGATAGAGTACAATTTTGTTCTCCAATGACAAGTAATTGTCCTGAAAATTATTACTGTCAATTAAATGCAGTTAAACAACAATATATTTGTTGTGGAATTCCTGAAGGACGAAAAAATGGCGTTCTTCACACAAGAGATGTATGCCCTCGAGGAAGAATTCCATATTTGCTTAACGGACAACCACAAAAATGCTCAAAAACTCGATGTCCAAAAGGTTATCAGTGTGTATACAATGGGCATGATTATTTCTGTTGTTCTCACACTAATGCCGGTTCTTCTTCTTTTACTAAACCAAAAATTATTGCACAAAGTAATTCAGACATTTTAAAAATGTTTTAATTTAAATTTAACTTTTCAGAAAATGATCAATGTCCTTGGGGCGCTTCTTTGATATATCCAGCAACCCATACACCAGTAACTTGTGATCCCCGTGTTAAAACATGCCCACTGGGTTATTCATGTGAGCGAAGTAGATCTGGCCGATCCTTTATTTGCTGTTCACTTAGACTTCGGGATGACGTTGGACAACGTAAGTTAAACGAAATTATTTTTTTTGTATAAAAATCTTTATTTGCAGATGGTTGCCCTCATAATACTGTACAAGTTCAAAGGCTGGTCAGTGAAGGAGTTATTCAGAGACATTGTGGTTAGTCTTTTTTTCTGTCGATAGTCAAAGATATATGTGTCATTTCAAGACAATAACCAAAGAAAATACAACATTAAAATAAATATAAATTTCATAAAATAAAATTTATTATGTTTTCAGAACGTGCTTGTCCTCCACATTCTCGTCCGATTGGTGGGGTGTGCTACGAGGTAGCCGATGACCAAGCATGATTGACAGCTTCTTCCATTGCGCACGTCGATGTCGTCGTCAAAACTTTTTGCTGTTTCACCCTCCTTTTAAGCAACGATAAAAAACTTTTTTCATTATTTCGTTACAAAAATTTTGCTTTAACATAGTAATTTTAACTTCTTCTTTTTATTGACGGCTCTTCTCACGACTCATTTTAGACATATTTTATAAAACGACGTCCTCTTTCAATGTGTTTTTTCTGATTCTTTTAAAACAAAGATGTCTTTGGTCACTCTCATTTTCCTAGGCGACCACCTTTGCGAGGCAGTTTTTTCCATAACAAATTAATTAATAGTAATTAATAAGATTGTTTTTTTTTATTTTCGGGTTTGCAAATTGTTATGGCATTTTACTACTTTTAATAAGGTTGTGTTGTCCTTCTACTTCTCCCTTTTGTTGTTTCACATTGTTGTTTAACAATTTTTTTCGCGTAAGATATATTATCTCTTTCACCAGTTTTTTTTATTGTTAATCCTGTTCGCAAATTGTTATTGTTTCTTTTTAACAAATAATTTTTTCCAGCATTAAAAAAGTATACTGTATTAATTGTAAGCTCCATTTGGCTTGCAGATTTTACAAGCCAAAAACGGGCAGTTATTATATTGTTGTAGTTTTTGTTATTTTCAATAAATTTAATTAATTAATAACAAATGATTTTACATTATTTATTTGTGGTATTATTTGTTACAGGTTTGTAGTTAAAAGCTAAAAAAACTGGTAATTTGAGTTTTAAAACTAATTTAGATCCTATAAATGCTCGAAGGGATAAAAGACAAACAGGAAGTGGGAGAGTCGGAGATGCTTGCGCATTTAATACTGATTGTTTGGCCGGCATGTTTTGTAATGCTGGTTTATGCTCTTGTTTAACAACTTATATTGCTGCAGAAAGTTATTGTTATCAAAGTAATTCCATTTTTAGAAAACCTCTTCAATTTATGTTTTCTCTTTGATATTTATAGAAATTGAGCCTGGACAACCTGGATGTGTTTACAATGAGCAATGCAGCAGTGTCTGGCCAGAGGCATTTTGTGATACCAGTGCTGGTGTTGGAACATGCAGATGCGGGGATAAAAAAGTTGAAAGAGCAACTCGTGACGGGCATGTTTGTTTAGATGTTCATGATGCAAATGAAAACACTCTTGCAATTACTTGTCCTTTACCAGAAGGCGCTGGGTGAATATTTATAAAATATTTTAAGTTTTATTAATTTCATAAAATTTAGTTACACTTCTGCATTGTCTGATCCCAGTCATCCTCGACAAAATGATGGTCCTGGGCCTGTTTTATGCAATACTGAAAGTACAGTAATTTCTCAAACTTTGGGCGGTGAAGAAATGGGTAATGGCAATTCGGCTTGTCTTTTCCCTTCTGATAACAGTTATTTGGCTGATCTTTATGATTGTGTTGAATTTGTTTCCGTTATGGATTTAACGTCAGCTGGATATAGCGAAAAAGCAAATGGAATTTGTTGTCCAAATCGGGCTTTTACTTGCGTTCAACCAACTGCTACAGGACCAAATCCATCTGAACCTCGTTGGTGGTACAATGCCGTAACAGGAATGTGCCAACAATTTTTATGGGATCCATTTGCAAGTGGAGCTGGAGAACATAGTCCAAATAATTTTAGAACAGTTGAACACTGTGAATCATTTTGCAGAGATGGTAATAAATTTTAAAAGTTTTATAAATAAAATGTTGCATAATACTTATTTAACAAAAAATAACATTTAGCTTGTGCTCGTGGAAGTCCAGAATATGATGTTCGTGCAACATTTATTGAAGAAACGCCTGTTACTGGTTGTTCACAAACTGCAACATGTGGAGCTAATTATGAATGTAAAACAATTGGATCTATACAATGGTGTTGTCCTAGCGTCAGTACGTAAAAGTATTTTTTAAAACAAATATTCAAACATTATAACTTTGTAGCAAGCGTTTGTGGAATTGTTGGTGGACGACCTCTTGACCCCTCAATTCATACCCGGGGAGCAATTTATCATTCTGGGGTTCAAAAACAAGGAACTGCGCCATCAACCCGTTTTTATTATGATACAAATTCTGGAAAATGTTCCGCTTTTACTTACAATGGTGCAGGTGGAAATTATAATAATTTTATGTCAAGAATCGATTGTGAACTTTATTGTTCAAGACGTAATTGGGATTTTTATATTTTTGAAAATTATTAAAATTATTTTAGTGCAATGTGATCGTGGAAATCCTCTTCGTATTGGTGAAGTTACTCAAAACTGTCAAAGTAACAGTGATTGCCCGAGCTCTCATGAATGCAAAATTGATCAAGGAGTTTGCTGTCCAAGAATGCGTAAATTTATAACAAAACTATGATGTGAATTAATCCCTAAAAATTTAGAAACAATTTGCACTCAACCATTAAGAATTGGAAACTGTGATCGCAGTGTTCGACGTTACTGGTATAGTGCTACAACTCGTGAATGTCAATCATTTGAATACACCGGCTGTCAAGGAAATGATAACAATTTCGAAACACTTATTGATTGTCAAACTTTTTGCCGGAATGCTGCTCGTATGCTTGATTTTGTGACTAAATTTGTTTAACATTTAATTTATTTTAGCTGAACCAAGATGTGCACAAGGTCAAGCTTACAAAGATCATACCGGTGCATTTGTTACATGTTCAACAAATCGAGCAAAGTCAACTTGTCCTGCAAATTATGATTGCTATTTTGATGGCAATATGTTTGGCTGCTGTCCAACGAAAGCCTTTACATGCTCTTTGCCATCAAGTCCTGGAATAACATGTGGTCCTGGAATTTCTTATAAATATTACTACAATCCTCAAACACTGGAATGTGAAACTTTCGAATTTCTTGGTTGTGATGGAAATTCCAATAATTTCGCATCTCGTGCTGAATGTGAAGGTTATTGTGGAGTTGGTGGTTGTGCAAATGGGGGTTCACCTCTTCGAGATAACAATGGTGGATTAATTAGTTGTTCGGATAAAGGAGACAGTAGCTGCCCTCCAACTCATGAATGCCAAGGTGTTACAATTGGCAATGCACGTTCAAATCGATGTTGTCCATCTCGAGCTTATATTTGTGGATTACCACCTCAACAAGGTTCATCATTATGTTCCGGAGGACTTACAGTAGTTACTCGATATTATTTTAATATTGTCACCAAAAAATGTTCATCCTTCGTTTATAATGGGTGTGATGGAAATCCCAATAATTTTGCTTCTTTAAATCAATGTAACAATTTCTGTCATGCTGCAGCCTGTAATGCTGGAGATGTTGTATATTTAAATCCAAATTCACATGAACCTATTACTTGTAATGATGAAATGCAACATAATTGTCCAAGAAATTTTGCATGTCAATATGATAAACTTACAGATCAAGTAATGTTTAATTAAAAATTAATTCTTTTCAATGAAAAATACTTATTTAGAATGTTTGTTGTGGAGCCACGGATATGGGAGTTTGTCCTGAGGGTGAAAAGGCATACATTAATGCAATGGATATGACTGTTCGAGAATGTCTAATTAATGAACAACATTCATGCCCAAATGATTACCTTTGTCGATTTAATCCACAAAAGAATCGATACTTTTGTTGCAGTTCTATTTCCAAAACCAAAAGTTATTGCCCTGTTGGAAGAGCTCCATACCGGGAACCTTTAACTCGACAACCTTCCCGTTGCACAATGAACACAGCTAATAGTGGGTGTCCTGATGGATATGCTTGCCAATCAGAGCTCAATGGAGCTTTGCAAGGATATTGTTGTTCAGTTGGTGGTAATACTCGATAACAAAAAATTTTGAATTAATGTTATTAGATTTAGATATCTGTCCAAACAGAGAAGAATATTACCTTGATGATACAACTTTGATGCCAAGAGCATGTACAATTGGTCAATTCGTTACTTGTCCAAATGGATTTAACTGTCAAGCATCACATGATGGAGTTTTAGGATATTGTTGTAAAGGCGTCGCATATATGGGATCAAGTGATGGATGTCCACCGAATGAAATTGTTTATATGGAAAGAAATGAAGTTGTTGCATGTGATCCATTTAATCCACAAAATCAAGGATGCCCTTCAAGTTTCACCTGTCAGTGGTCAGTTCGAAGTCAACGATATCAATGTTGTGGATCAGAAGTTTTGCCACCTGCAACTGAAGGTGATGGATGCCCATCCAAACAAGTTGCATTTGTAGATAATGCCACTAAAAAGCCTAAAATTTGTACTTCTGCATCATTTTCATGTCCAACGGGATACTTTTGTCAATTTTCAACTGTTAATAAGCAATTCCAATGTTGTGGTATTATTTCTGATTGTCCTGCTGGACAAGTTGCATTCATCAGTATTTCGGGTGAACCACAAATGTGTAATATGAATGGAGGAGCCCCATGTCCGGATGGATATTCATGTGTACGAGGAAGAAATGGTAAAGAATTATGTTGTACTGGCAAAAATCGTATGTAGAAATTTGCATAATTTGAAATTATTAAATAATTTACAGCATGTACAATTCTTCAAGTATTTGTTAATGGTGAATGCTTGGACAAAGTTGGAATTGGACAAAGATGTTTTGATCAAGAACAATGTGTTGGAGGCTCAAAATGTAATGATGATGGAAGATGTCAATGTCCTGGAGGTTGGATACAAGAAGGCCAGGAATGTGTCAGAAAACGTACAAATACAAGTTTGTGTTTAAATCGCTGATCAGAAGTTTTAAAAATCCATTTTTCAGAATGTCCGGAAGATCATATTAATGTTGATAATATTTGTTTACCATTGGCTGATATTGGTGGCAGTTGTACATCATCAATGCAATGTCGAGGTGGAGGAATTTGTCAAGGACATGTTTGCAGATGCCCTAAAAATATGATAAATAAAAATGGTAAATGTATTTCAAAGGAAGATAAACGTGGAAGACCTTTATCACCTAAAGATAATTCGTATGAACATAAATCTTCGGCAACGCCATTCAGTGGAGCAAAGGTTACTACAAATGATGTCTGCCCACATCCCTTGAGGCAATATCTTTCAAATGGAGTTCCAAAAAGTTGCCTTAGTGGTAAACCTTGTCCAATTGGATATCGATGCACATTCAGCAAAAAAGCTAAAGGTTATTTCTGCTGCAGTAATTCTCCTATTTTCGGTCAAATGAAATCTTCGAGTATGTTTTAATTTTCATGCTGTTATTTGATGTGCAAAACATTTTCAGATCCTGCTGCACAAGGATGCCCAAGTGGAACTGCTCTTTTATTCCCACGTACAAGTCATCCTGTTGTCTGTTCACCACATAATAAATGCCCTGCTGGATATCAGTGTTTAAGAAGCACCGTTGGAAAACATTACCAATGTTGTACAGTATCCATTGTTCCATCATCTTCAACAATTTCAACACCAATTGTGGCCAAACCACATTTTAATAATGCTAAAACAAGCATGAGCATGAGTACTTTCCGAATGTTGCAAAAGTGGAATCAATATGGACGAAGAGGTGGATTCCCAACCGGTATGACAGATAGTATAAATGCACACGCACAAGCTTCTCCCACAATGGAAACCTATGAAAAGATGAGAAAGCCAAAAACAAGATTTATTGATATTGAAAATTCGGAAGCCGAACATGAAGTTATTTCCAAGCATGCATTAACAAAGAGTTTGCCATGTCCTTCTTATATGGTCCTTGTTGAAACTAAAATCAATAATAAACCTGTGAGACGATGTCGTAAGTATTTTTTTCGACTTAATTATTCCTTCATTAAATAATTTAGAAACCTCCTGTCCTTCATCCATGACCCCGATTGGTGGAATTTGTCGATCTGTTAGAAAATAAAAATTTCCATTCTTCTTATTCTGATGTCGCACATTTATTTTTTTTTGTTATTTTTATTTTTTTGTTATTGTTGGATTTCTTCGCAACGGTTATGGTTTATTCTGTAAAAATTGATTGTTTGGTTACACTTTTTTATTTAATTTTGAAAAAAACAATAAAGTTTTGAACAATTTGTTATATTGGAAACAAAACAACGTAACAAAACAGCAGCAAATCATCACTGACCAAAAAGAATTTTCCCAAGTGCCGCACGATTACCTCTTATCGAAAGTCAATGGAATCGAACACATTTTTATTATGGAGGGGGGATGCAGTATTTTTTAAAAGAGTCTGAGTACTTTTAGGGAAGCGTGCGCAAGCCACCGACAAAATGATGATTGTTACGAAAGGCATATATACTTTCTTTTCTTCTTTTTTTATTCTTTTTTTTCTAACAAAAGAATAAAAAGTGTTGCTTGCATTCATTGCCTCGTTAAGCATTGTCAATGACCGCTTAAACTTCTTCTTCTTCGACGACGACAACAACTCCTCTCTCTCTCAATGAAGAAGTTTAGCCACATTATTCAACAAAAACGGTTAAATCGAGACGTTTAATGAGAAAAAAAATAAAACGTAAACGAAAAAAAGAGGTGAAACAAAAAAAAGGCGAGTCACTTAATGCTAATAGCCAAGTTCCGCGCGACCATTTTGGCTTTGTTACATTTAATGAAAATTGAGCTATTTTTTCTTTAATTTTTCTCTTCGTTAATCATTTGATCTGATTATAAATATTTTGAACGTGAATTTATCCGTTTAATCGAGTTGAAAAAAGTTTTAATTTTTTTTATTTCCGGTAATAAAGTTCAAAATGGTAAGGTGGTCTACAGTATCCATCAATGGCAAAATTATATTAATTTTTGTATTTTTATTAAGCAGTAAGCCTTTTGAACTTTTTTTAAATCCTTCCTTATTTAACATTGAATTATTTTGATTCACACTTTAACATTTAATATGAATTTAAGTTTTACAGTGTTCAAAATTAATTTAACAATTTTGGACATTGCAATATCGAATAAAACTCTATTATTTTAACAAAAATTGCAAAAAAAATTTGAGTTAACGAATTTTTTTCTTTTCTAATAGTTTTTTTTAAATTTTAAAATTTATCAATTTTGAATTTGCTTCATTTTCAAGCTAAAATTTAATTTATTGAATTTTAATTTCAAAATGAATTGCTTTCATAACAGCGAAAAATAAAATTTTCCTCTGTTTTTGTTACCTTTTTTAAAAAATTTTTGTTACGTAATAATTAAAAAATATCAATAATAATATACTTACGTTAAAAAATTTCTTTAAGTTTCCCTAACAAATTCATTTATTTGTTTTAAATTTTACTAACGTGGACAAACACTTGAAAATTTTAACGATACTTGAAAAGGATAATGATCGCATAAGCTTAAGTAATGGATTCCTTTAAATAACAATAAAAACCCCAGAAAAAGGAAGAACAAACTTTAAATTTCGAAACATTTATTTTAGCTTACACACAGTTTGTGCATGGATATTGCGAGGAAGATGTTGCATGTAATGAATGCCATTTAATTAATTCTGGGGATGATTGTAGAACGGGAATTGCAAAGCAATTATTGTATTTTTGTGATACAAGAGAAAAGTAATAACATTTAGAGTTAAATTAAATGAAACAATTAAAATCTGTTTTAGCAAAACTCGGTTGGATCCAACGGCATTTTTTGAATGTATCGAAGGAAAATATCAAGTTATTCGATGTGCCGATAATTTAGCATTCAGTCCACATACTCAGGATTGTGAAGCAACAAATAGTCATAAAGCTAAAAAGAGATCCAGTGGTAGCAGAACAGGTGATATCTGTAATTTTAATACAGATTGTCAAAGTGGAATGTTTTGTGGAACTGGAGTTTGTACATGCTTATCTGACTATGTTGCAATTGCTGGTTATTGTTGGCCAAAAGTAAATCCCGGAGAAAGTGGATGCATTGAAGATCAACAATGTGAAGCTGTCTGGCCAGCAGCAAAATGTTCAAGTTCTGGTCTTTGTGAATGCCCTTATAAAACAGTTCCATCAAGAACAAGAGATGGAACAGTTTGTGTACCGTCAGGTGTACCACCATCTTGTCCATTACCAGAACCAAATAATCCAGGTTTCAATACAATATTTTGGTAAAAGCAAAATATTTTTATTTTCAGATTTACCTAATCCTTCTACAATTCTTGCAAATGCTTTAACACATCCACTTGGCCCAGAAACATACATGCCTGTTTTATGTACCAGTATGAGCAATGAAGTTCGAAATTCAAATGGCGGTGATGGATCGACATGGTGTATTTATCCTGATGGAGATCAAGATATTTACATTGCTGATATCTTTAATTGTGTACCGCATCCTCAAGTCAATCCTGATTTCTTCCCAGAATATTCCGATACCATTGATGGAATATGTTGTCACAGTCGCGCATATGTTTGCATTCAACCACTTGAACAAGGGGAAGAGCCATCAATTCCACGATGGTGGTATAATTCAATTACGGGAACATGCAGTCAATTTTTATGGGATCCCAATCAAGCTGAAGGTGTATCACCAAATAATTTCAGAACAATTGAACATTGTGAAAGTTATTGTCGTGACAGTAAGATTCTAAAAATCCAAAAGTTCTAATAGAAAATAATAATTTTTAGCATGCCGTCGAGGACCAAATCAATTTACTGAATCAAAATGGAGTATTTTGGATGACACTCCTGTTGTCAATTGTATTCATCAATCTGGAAGTTGCTCAAATGAGCATTCTTGCACCCTTATTGGAAGCCTACAAACATGTTGTCCAACGATTGCACATGTTTGTAGTCCAAATGGTGGCCGACCACTTATCTATCAACCCCCAGATAATTATGATAGAGGGCTTTTAACTGCTGGTGGAAAAACTGCAAGTCGTTATTATTATGATTCCGAACAAGGACGTTGCATGAATTTCTTATATGATGGTCTTGGAAATTATAATAATTTCTTTACCAAACAAGATTGTGAAAACTTTTGTTCGAAGTGTAAGCAAAAAGTTTATTTGAAATTCTTAAACAAACTAAATTTTAGTGGTTTGTGAAAATGGTAACCCCCTTCGAATTGGTGAAGATTGGCAAAGATGTGAATCTAACAATGATTGTCCGTCTTCTCATGCTTGTGAAAGCACGCACAAAGTTTGCTGCCCAACAGCTCGTAGGGGAACTTTAAAAAGTGATATATTTTACATTAGGTTTTTCTAGAATCAATTTGTACACAACCGAAACGACTTGGAGATTGTACAAACAGTGTTCGACGATATTGGTATAATGCCGGAACCCGTCAATGTGAATTGTTCCAATACACTGGATGTCAAGGCAATGACAACAATTTCGATTCTCTTCTTACATGTCAACAAAGATGCCGAAATGTTGTTCTTGAACCTAAATGCCCTCAAGGAAGAGCTCATAAAGATTCAAATGGCAACTTTTACACATGTAGTACAAAAACTGGAGGTAAATCATGCCCTCCCAATTATCAATGTACCTTTGATGGAACTGCTCATGGCTGCTGCCCGACCAAAGCTTATACATGCTCATTGAGCCCTGACAAAGGTGTTCAATGTGGCTCTGGAAAATCATTCCGTTATTACTTCAATTCAAATAAACAATCTTGTGATTCATTCCAATATGATGGATGCGATGGAAATGGAAATAATTTCCAATCTGCAGAAGATTGTCAGGATTATTGTGGAGTTGGAGGTTGTCCAAATGGAGGCCAACCTTTGCGAGATGTTGCAAGTAATCAATTAACAATGTGTACAGAAACTTCAAAATGTCCAGCTACTCATGAATGTGTTGGAATAAATCTTGTAAGATAATTTCTAAAAAAAATAGTGCAGCACTTAATCATTTATTTTCTTTAGAATGGGAATGTAGCCCATCGGTGCTGCCCGACGAAATCTCATATTTGTTCTCTTCCACCCCAGCAAGGCAATCAATGCACAAAATTATCAGTTACACGTTTTTATTTTAATATTGTTACCAAAGAATGTGCCTCATTTGGTTTTAATGGATGCAATGGAAATTTGAATAACTTTGGTTCAGCTGAACAATGCAAAAACTTTTGTTCTTCTGCTGGTAACTTAATCTCAAATAATTGCTTCATTTAGTAATTTATTGCTTCAGCTTGTTATCCTGGTGAAGTTACCTACAAAGATGTCAACACAAAATCCGTAATTGAATGCAGCCCAACTTTGGTAAATACTTGTCCAACAGATTACACTTGCCGCTTTGATGCTCTTTCAACTTCTCATGTTTGTTGTGGAACTCCACCATCTGATGTTTGTCCAGATGGTGAACGAGCATTTATTAATGCCATTGATGAATCTGTAAAAGAATGTGCAATTAATGTTGCCGGTTCATGTCCATCCAACTTTTTATGCAGATTTAGTGCCACCCATAATCGATATTATTGTTGTGCATCTAAAACCGGAAGTTTGTTTTTAACAGTTGAAACTAACTTTTAAAAAAATTTGATTGTAGATGTTTGTCCTGATGGTCGTGCATTATATCGTCAACCAAAAACTCTTCAACCATCTCGATGTACCTTAAATAGTATGCATCATGGATGTCCAGATGGATATTCATGTCAAAGTCGAGCTCAAGGAGTACTTCAAGGATACTGTTGTTCAGCTTCAAGTAAATAATATCATTTTTTATATTTATATTTAACAAAATTTTACAGATGTTTGTAAAAATGGTGGAGAATTTCTTATTGATGAAAAATCAAATATGCCAAAAATTTGTACTCCTGGAGCATTTATTTCTTGTCCAAATGGATATCGCTGTCAACGGTCTCCTGGCAGTGCAAATGGATATTGTTGCAAAGGTGAAATTACCGGTGTAACAGAAGGATGCCCTCCTGGAGAATATGCTTACACGCTTAAACATGAAATTGTATCATGTGATCCATTTAATCCACAAAATAAGCCATGTCCTGATACTTATTCATGTCAATATGCAATTGCTTTCCAACGTTATCAATGTTGTGGCAAAGAACCAATTGAAGAGGAAGAAGTTATTGCAATTGAACATGGATGCCCTGCCAATCAAGTTGCATATGTTGCTGCCGGAGTTGGATCTCCACAAGTTTGCACCTCATCTGCACCAAATGCATGCCCAACGGGATACTTTTGTCAATTCTCTGAAAAGAATAAACAATTTCAATGTTGTGCCCATAAATCTGGATGCCCAGGTGAAAATGTTGCATATGTGGATATTAGTGGTTCTCCAAAAGAATGTAAACCAACTTTACTCAATCAATGCCCACGTGAATATTCATGTCAAAGAACAACAAAAGATCGATATGTTTGTTGCACTTCTCCTGATACAGATTCTACAACCCCAACTCCAATTCCTGAAGAACCCCTTGTTTCAACATTGGCTACCTTGACTGCAGAAAGTAGAAACCGTGTAACATCACATAATTGTGCGGTGAATGAATTATACCTTAATGGAGCATGCAAACCAAGAGCAATTGGTGATGCATGTGTTTTAAATGAACAATGCCCAGAGGAAACATATTGCATTTCTTTACTTTGTGGATGCCCAAGAGGAATGAAACCTGTTGAAAATAGATGTGTTAAAGAAGATATTGATGTCAGTTTGAATACTACTGTTGCATCAATGAACTGTAAAGCTGATGAAGTAGAATACGCTGGACGTTGTTTGAAACAAGCTTTAATTGGAAATAAATGTGAAATTAGTAAACAATGTTTAAATGGAGCAGAATGCAAAAACTCGGTTTGTGTTTGTCAAGCAAATACTGTTGGATATAAGGGTCGATGTGTAGCCAGTATTTGTGGAGTAAAAGGTGATAAGGAAGCTCAAGTCACAAGTGAAAATTCTGCAATTGTTTGTACAAAATCACCATGTAAAGCTCCATACAAATGTACATTTACTCCTGTTATTACCGATTATATTTGTTGTAAGCCTGCCACAGCCGCCCACCAAAAAGCCATTCAAGCACGTCCAATTTGGCCGCCAACAAAAGCAACAACAACTCCAAGACGTACAATTTCTTCATGGAAAAATCAAACAAAGAAACCATTTAAAAAATTTAATCAATGCCCTGATGGATCAAATCCTATTCTTTTCCCTCGTCTTAATGTTCCAGTTAGTTGTGGTGGAGGTGGTAAATGTCCAAAAGGATATTACTGCACACAAAATATGTGTTGCCGAAAAGCAACTGCAAGAATGTATGATGATGCTGGACCAAAATGTTCTTCTGGCACCACTGAATTAACATATTACAATGAAAAAGATGGCTCACTCACTAAAAAATGTGGTAAGTTTTCACTGTTTCAGAATTAACTTAAATTTAAAAATCGCATCATTTCAGAGCGATTATAAAATTGATTAATAAGAATCACAACCATGGAGTCATATTAAATTAAAATGCCATCTTTCAAAGATATTTAGATACTCTTTTCTCAAGTTCACAACTCAATCAAATTCAGTAATTATTTGTTCTTTTATTACTTTTTGTAATATCCAAAAAATACACACAAAATTCTGTTTCATTTCTTTCTTTTGCCGGTGCCATACCAGTAATTATATGTAAAATCTTTTCATTTTTTGAGCTTTCATTATATTATAAACCTCTGCCTTTCTGTTTTTTTTTGTTTTGTTATTTATTCATACTTTTATTGCGCAAATACTCGTTTTTTTCTTTATTGTTTTTAATCAATAAAAAGTTAAACTTTACCTCACCTTTTTTTGATTACACAAATAAGTAAAATTATATATAATCAGTACCAGGTGGTCCACAATTTTCTTTATTTTATTTTGCAATTATAAAACAAATCTTGTAATTCTTAATAAAGTTTACTTAAAATACTTTCTTTTTAAGTACTTTTGTTAAGAACCCGAAAATGACAAGTAAGCAGCTTCCTTCCTTTGTACAACTACGTTTTAAACTTTAAAAAAAAATCAAAAATGTTACGCAAAGGTAAAAATGAAAATCTCCGTATAATCTAGGCAAAATTAAAAAGTCCTTTCTTTTTATTGATTATTTATGAAAAAGGGAGAGTGAATCGGATGTAAACAATAAATATCGCACCTTTTGAGGAGAAGACTCTCTCTCTCTCTCTCACAAGCTTAAAACGTAGACTTTTTGTGTTCTTTTCGGATTTGATCGAATAAAGAAATAAAGAAAAGGAAAGTAAAACAAATGTTTTGTTGACAAAAAGAAAGGTTAACAAAGCACAAAAAAGTGAAAAAAAATATGAAAATGGATACATTTTTGTGGATCGAAGATAAAATTTCATAAAGCCGTGAATTGTTTGTTACAGCATAAAAACCAAGAAAATATAAATTAATCATTTCATTACAAAAAAACAAACTTAATTACCAATTTCTTAATTACAAATTTATAAATTTAATACATTGTCCTTTTTTGCTATTTTTTCGTTTGATTTGGATTACGGTAGCTTCGCTTCTTTTTTTTTGAAATTACACAAACTATCATATCTCAAATTTTTTAAATTTCTTTTTTTTGCTACTTCTAAAAAGATAATCAACTTATCCTTGAATTAAGATGATTTTTTTTTCAATTTATTATAATATAGAAAGATAGCTTTTTTTATGTTAGTGCAACGATTCTATTTTTTTTGCGATGCTTTCATCCTCCGCCCTAACACCAAGTTTTATTGTTCATCACCACACAGGGATAAAAAAAGAAAGAAGAAAAAAAATTCAAAGAAAGAGGGTCCCTAAAGATTGTTGAAAGTGGACGTTGGCCACCTTCAAAAGCGTGGCGCACTCATTCACTTAACGCCGCAGGTCAAAATATACAAGACAAAAAACTCCCTAAAAATTCTTTTTTTATTCATTCTCGACACACAGACAGGCACCGCGCATCATCATCAGCATCATCAACATCTTCATCATCATCTATCGTGTTCACAAAAATACAAAAAGCGTCGCAATCCATCGAAGGACATAAGTCTGCTCTGCTTTTATTTTATTGAACACTCCTCAGTTCAGTTAAAATCAGTTGCTTTCTTTTTGCGCAACGGTCACTAAAAGCTTTTAGTTACTTAATCACAACATTCATTAGCTTTGCACACGTTCTCTTCATTGACCCGTCGAAAATTGTAGCAGCAGCATCAGCAGCAACTCTTCACTTGTATTTTCAATTTTGCTCTTTTCCTTTAGGCAGTTTATTTTATTGTAACAAAGAAAATTCTTTTGACTATTCTTTCTTCTTTTAATCATTGAACACGTTTATTCTCTGTAGTACACTTTTTGTTTCAATCTTCTTGCCTGTGTAAAATTGTTTGATACAACTTATATCAGACCAAAAGTAGCATTATGCTGCTCAGGTCTTTTTGTTATCAGCTATTTCTGATACAACTTTTATTTTTTGCTACAGGTAAGTATAACCTATTTCTAAGGCATTTTTAAAAAGAGTTTTGTTATAGTTTTATCCTCTGAACTCAGACCATGCCAAATTGGTGATCCTTGTAACAGCTGCCGCCTTTTAAAACCTGGTGATAAATGTTTGAAAGAAATTCGGCAACCTTCATTGTTTTGTGATTTAAAAACAAAGTACTGCAATTTCTCATTCATTTAAATATTTATATCAAAACTTTTTAGTCAAACTGATATTCACGAGAATGCTTATCTCGTTTGTGACCTTGCTAAAAGGCAATTAAACCGCAAAGTGTGTGGTGCAAATGAGCATTTCAGTGATGGTGAATGCAAATCCGGAAAAGGTCGTTACAAGCGTCAAGGAGTTGCTGGATCTGGACGTGTTGGCGATTTTTGTTCATTCAACACTGATTGTTTAACTGTAAATTTTATCATTTCTATTACCTATTTTACATCTAAAATTTTAAGGGCATGTTTTGTTCAACTGGAACTTGCACTTGTTTGAGCAATTTTGTTGCTATTCAAGGTTACTGTTATTTAAGTATGTTTATCATTATTCTTGCATTTTGAAAATTAATTATCAATTTTAAAGAGAAAAATCCGGGAGAAAGTGGTTGTCAATATGCAGAACAATGTAGTGCAGTTTGGCCAGAATCTCGATGTGAAAAAAGTAGATGCGAATGCCCTGAAGATGTCAATGGCATTCCATATGTAATGTCAAAAAGTCGTGATGGTGTTGTTTGCATTCTTCATTCTGGTGAAGATGGTGATCCAGTACCGAAATGTCCCCTTCCTGAATATGACGACGATTTATTGACAATGCCTGTTTCACAACTTCGAAATGCTGCAATGACAGATCCAGATGATCAAGAAGTTCCCATGGGTGAACATGTAAATCCTTTGCAATTCTGTAGCTCTTCTGCAACTGATTACACCAACTTTGTCACAAATGGTGGTGGAGCATGTGTTTATGGACAAGAACCATTTAATTCTGGAAATGGTATTTACATTGCTGATATTTATGATTGTGTTACAGCCCCATCATCAATGTCAAATGTTAAAGCAGCCATGGAAGGAGTTTATGATATTCATCCCGCAAGTGACGGTATTTGCTGTCCTAATCGGGGTAAGTAAAAGTTTTCTTTTCTTTTGAGACACACAAACACTGTTATCTTTTTCAAGCAAACAAAAAAATTTTTCTTTCATTTTCATTCTTCATAAATCTTTTGCGCACGTCCACGCAACAATAAAATCCTATATTTGTCTTATAATGGACTTTATATACGCTCTAGTGAATCATTGTCACTTTCTTTTTAATAAATAATATCACGATAAAGACCAATATTATTATTATATTGCTTTTGCAATAAACAGTCACGATACATTCTTCTTCTTCTTTTTTCTATTTAAAAACATTTGTAACCATTTTTAGCATTCACTTGCATTCAACCTAAGCGTGAAGCCGATAGCGGAGCTGCAGCACCTGCAGGTGTTCGTCCTCGTTGGTGGTATAATGCAGTTACTGGAACATGCGAACAATTTATGTGGGATCCATGGGATGAAACTGAAATGCAATCACCAAATAACTTTAAAACACGGGAACATTGTGAATCATACTGTAGAGATAGTACGTTTGCAAAAAAACCAAAAATACAAAAAAACAACAAAAATAAATTACAGCTTGTAAACGCGGATCACCACAATACCTTAGTGGAAGTCAAATGAATGAAGATGAACCAGTTAGTAATTGTCAAACTGCAAGCTCATGTGCAAATAACTTTGAATGCACATCCGTTGGATCTATGCAACTCTGCTGCCCGACTGTTTCAAACATTTGCAGCAATGGTGGGGGTCGACCCAATGATATCCTTCGCTCAACAAACTTTGACCCTGGACAACCCATGAAGCGCACATACTCCCTCACTTATGCTACTTCATCCCGTTATTATTATGATGCAGAACAAGGCCGTTGCATTGCATTCACTTATCATGGAGCTCTTGGAAATTACAATAATTTCAAGTCTTCTGCAGAATGTGAACTTTTCTGTGCAAAATTACAATGTAATTATGGAACTCCATTAAAAATTGGTTCAAATAATCAAAGATGCTCAAGTAATTCTGATTGTCCAAGTACCCATGAATGTCAAAGTGATCACAATGTTTGTTGTCCTCGTCCACGTAAGTTACTAACTTACTTCCTTGATTATTTTTATATGTGGAAGCCCTTCAAAAAAAATTTTACTTTAAAATGTTTTGTAATAAAAAAAAGGAATTAAGTAAAAGGATAAGTTAATCTTGTCCACTGAGAGCTTACAAGTAAGAGTCGCCGCTCATCAAACAATTTATAGCTTTAGAAAGTTGACCGCGGTTTTCCTTTGGAAACAAATATAGGGAAACAAAAAAAAATATTTTAAAAGTACAATTTTGGGTTTTTATTGTTTTTGCAAAAAATTTTGAAGAAAAATGAATTAAAAAATAAGCAAGTATAAATTTTAGAAGCAATTTGTTCTCAACCATTAAGACTTGGTGATTGCAAGCAATCTGTTCGTCGATATTGGTATAATGCAGTTACACGGGCTTGTGAAATCTTTGATTACACTGGCTGTCAAGGAAATGACAATAACTTTGAAACACTTCTTGAATGTCAAAATACGTGTGAAAATATTATCCGTAAGAAATTATAAATTTTTGTAAAAACAGTTTTTCTAAACTTTTTTATTATCTTAGCTGAACCACAATGCCCACAAGGTGATGCTTATAAAGATTATCAAGGAAATTATTACGTTTGTTCCAATTCTGGAACCGGTAATGTGTGTCCTGTTAATTATGAATGTTACTTCGATGGTTATGTTTGGGGATGTTGTCCAACCAAAGGTAACAAAATATTATAAAGAATGCATCTATAGTTATTATTATTTTCAGCATACACTTGTTCACTTTCTGCTAACAAAGGTATTACATGTGGCTCCGGATCCTCCTACAGATATTTCTATAATTCACAAACCCAAGAATGCGAATCTTATCAATATAATGGATGTGATGGAAATTCAAATAACTTTGCCTCTCGAGAAGATTGTGAAGGATACTGTGGTGTTGGAGGTTGCCCTAATGGTGGCACACCAGAACGTAATGAATTTGGACAACTTATGGTTTGCTCTTCAACAAACACATGTCCTTCAACACATGAATGTACTTCTGTAACTTCTGGAAGCAGTGTTGTAAATCGTTGTTGCCCAACTCGTGCATACATTTGTTCATTACCCCCACAACAAGGCTCTTCATGTAGTTCATCTGCTGCTGCCCGTTATTATTTCAACATTGTTACAAAAGAATGTACACAATTCACATACAATGGATGCAGCGGAAATTTGAATAACTTTGCTACAATGGAACAATGTAATAACTTCTGTCTTTCTGCTGCTTGTACTCCTGGTGATGTTGCATATGTAAATCCTAACACAAACTTGCCATATGAATGTAATGCCGCTCTCAGTAACAGCTGTCCAAGTAATTTTCTTTGCACATATGATCCATTGTCAACCAACAGTGTCTGCTGTGGTGCTACAAATATGGATGTTTGCCCTGAAGGAGAAAAAGCATATGTCAATGCTGCTGATATGAGTGTTCGGGAATGTCTTATCAATGTTGATGGATCATGCCCTTCAAACTATCTTTGCCGATTCCATGCTATCAAAAATCGTTATTATTGTTGTGCCTCAATCTCTGGAGGTAATTCATTTTGAAAAACACAGATAGAAAAACAAAAAGGTTTCTTTTAGAATTATGCCCTGCTGGTAAATCTCTTTATCGAGATACTTCTTCAAAGAGTCCTATCCGATGTACTATTAGTAGCACCAGTGCTCAATGTCCAAATGGTTACTCTTGTCAATCAGATGTTCCTGGGGCATTCCAAGGATATTGCTGCTCTGCAAGTCATCTTTGCCCCAACAAAGCTGAATTCTATATTGAAGAAAATACTCAAATGCCACGATCTTGCACTGTTGGAGCTTTCATCACTTGCCCTAACGGATATTCATGTCAAAGCACTCAAACAGAATTTACAACGGGATACTGTTGCAAGGGAGATGTTGTCTCTGTTTCAGGTACTACCAAAAATAAATTAAACCTTTAATATTAAAGAATTTTCTTTCAGATGGATGTCCACCAAATGAATTTGTTTACATGAAAGACAATCAAATTGCCACTTGTGATCCATTTAATCCACCCAATGCTCCTTGTCCAACTGGGTACTCTTGTCAATGGTCACTTTCTAATCAAAGATATCAATGTTGTGGTGCAACAGCAATCACCAATCCAAAAACAAGTAAATCACGACGTAATATTTTTGGGTCATTAAAATGCGTGTCTCTTTTTTTAACCTATTTAAATTTAACAGTTAACAGTACAAAAAGTTACTACTAAACTTGTTTTACTTTTATAACTCCAAACCCAAATATCGCATGACAGTTTCCCAAAAAGTTTGCTAATTTTTCACCTGTTTTTATTTGTTTTTTTTTGCACTGCACAATTAAAACCATGATTCTATTTTATAGTTGCAGCAATGGGATGTCCAAATAGTCAAGTTGCCTTCAAAGATCCAATCACATCTGCTCCAAAGATTTGCACTGCAGCTGCTCAAAATTGTCCAGTTGGATATTTCTGTCAATTTTCAACTGCAAATAATCAATTCCAATGTTGTGGAATGGATGGCGGATGTCCAAATGATCAAGTTTCATTCATTGGTATCAGTGGTGAACCACAAACATGCGTTATGGGACAAAGTACCTGCCCAAGTGGATTTTCATGCCAACGTACTCTTACTGGTTCACAAATTTGTTGTACCACTGGTAACAATGCTGAAAGTGAGTTGACATTTTTAAAATGTCGAATAAAATTTAAATAAAACAAATTATAGCATGTGCCGATGGACAAGTTAATGTTGATGGTGTTTGTTTAAAGAAAATGAAATTGCATGAAGTTTGCATGAATCCTGCTCAATGTCCAGAAAATGGTGACTGTGATGAAGGAAAATGTGTTTGTAACAAAGAATTCAATGAAGTTAATGATAAATGTCTTAGAGGTATATAGAATCCATCAGGAAATTTTTATTTAAGTTTGTTTATAGAATGTTCCATTGATGAAGTTCGAGTCAAAGAAGAATGCCTTAAACGAGTTTCTGTTGACAAAGAATGCATTGATAGCATTCAATGTCAAGGTGGCTCAAGTTGTGAAGAAGGAATCTGTAAATGTCCCGCTTCATACCATAATATTGGCGGTGTCTGTACTAAAGTTTCTTCGCGTCCTGATGGTAAAAAAGGTGCTGCTAAAAAAGATGATGTTTGTCCAATGCCCGGACAAGTTGCTTTCTATGAACCAAGAACAAAACAAATTCGTGTTTGTATTCCAAGCAAAAGTAATTGTCCGAAAGGATTCACTTGCCAACACAGTCCAACACTATCCAAAAATATCTGTTGTGGACGTGCAGCATCACCCCCTCCAACCAAGGGAACAGTTAAAGGAACAGAAGCCGTTGGAAAATCACGACCTGCTTCATCACGAACAACATTTGCTGGCAAACAAGATGTTTGTGAACGTGGTAGTGCTTATCTTGTTAATGGTGTTCCACAAACTTGCACATCAACCACTTGTCCATCAGGATACAAGTGCCAATTTTCACGTAAAGCAAAGAATTATTATTGTTGCTCAAAAACAAATAGCGGTAATTTTATTAATAGAAAACCTTAAAACGTTTTTATATTTTTTAGCTGCAGCACATGGATGCCCATCAGGAACTGCTTTGCTATTCCCTTCCACTGGTACTCCAGTTCAATGTTCTAATGTTGGTGCAAATTCATGTCCATCTGGTTATGCCTGCGTTAAAAATACTAAAAATGGTAATTATCAATGTTGTACAACTGGTACCGCAGCTTCTGCCCTTCATAAACTTAGCTCACGCAAAGATGATGTTCGCAATAATGCAAGTAAGGAAACATTTTTCATAGAAAAAACCTGAGCCTCAAAAACTATATAAATAATTTTCTTTAGGCGGATGCCCAAGTTATCAAGTACAAGTTCAAAGAGTTGTTAATGGTCGTGTTGTAAAACGTTGTGAAAATAGTTGTCCACCTCATCAAGTTGCAGTTCGAGGAATCTGTCGTGATGTTCATCAATCCGATGATCCAATTCCTATTAATGACGAGTAGACACTTTTTTAAAAAAAACTAAACATATTTATAACAGTTAACAATATGTCCCAAAAATCTTTAAATGACATTTATATTTTTTCCTTTATTTAAAAATATTATTATTTTTTACTGTCAAATGTATGATCTATTTGACCAAACTTGTAGGTGTTTTTGCACCAAATGTGGTTTTTATTTTGTTACGATTTCATTGTTGATAACTTCTCTTTTTTTGTGAAAGCAACGTTAATTTATGTATTTATAAAATTTTGTTTTATTAAAAAAATTATCGGTACAAAAAACAAAAATAGAAAAAAAACAATGTTTAAAAAAATGAAACAAACGCAAAACTCTTGATAAATGCAAATTTTGATGCAAAAAATTAAAATTTTTTTATTAGCGGTTGCAGGCATGGTTTTAACACGAATTCAACTCATACGGTAGCAGACTTTTTTATTTGATTGTTTTTTCTTTTGCTCCAACGATTACAGATTTTCTTTTTTTCTTCTTCACGTTGGTATCACTCCTTTTATATATATTTTTTCTTGTTATTATTATAATTTTCTATAATAATTATTTTAATCGTTTATTTAATTTGCTTATACCTGACGCATCTTTGGCTTCATTATTGCAAGGTGTAATCAATAGACTTTGATTTTACAGTTTCACTATTTGTTTTGCATTTCTACAGTTTTGTTTAAAAAACATGTAATTCTATGTCCACATTGTAGAATAGATTGCCTTTCACTTCTATTGCAAACTTTTTTACAGTCGTTCCGTTTTGAACTTGTTCGGGTTTTTACTCTCGTATATACCCATCTTATATATATTCGTTTTTTAATGACCATCTTTTCAGTTGTGTATATTAACTATGTTTGACTTTCTCAAGCGTATATTCGGCTATAAAAGAAAATATGTAAGTTCTAATGTTTTATAAAAATAAATATTTTATTTGAATTTTTAGAAAGTGGTCGTTTCACATGATTATGATATCTCTCCTATTCTTAAATCTAAAATGCCTGTGAATAATGATAAGTCTGAACATATGGTAAATTTGGAAAAAATTTTGAGAATACTCTAATGGTCTTATATTTAGGCAAAGAAGCATGTTCATTTCAATGTTGAAAAGATTGAATGTCGTTTTATTGAACCTGCTCGGCTTCCAATGAAGCATTTGCCACGTCGCCGATCATCCAAACAATCGGTCAGATCTCGCCGAAATCGTAGAACTGGTTCTAGTGGATGACTTGGTGATATGATGAAAACGATTCTGGGAAATGACGTATGTGTATGAAAATAAGCTTTAACATGGGGGATTAGGGTTGTTTACGGGTTGTTATGTTTTATGATAAATTGTTTTATGACTTATTTTAATTGTTTAATGCACTTTTTATGGTTAAGTTAAATATGTGTTGAAATAAATGTTTATTTTCTAAATCCGTTAATAGTTTTTATGTTCATTTTGAAAAAGTGTATAAGCTCTGATAATTTTAATGATACATAAATTTTTGTTTTGATTATTTTATTCTTTTTAACGTTTGTTGAAGAGGATTTCAACATATTGTTTTTAGAATGCATTTAAAAAACCAGATATGAAAAGTATAAAGTCATTTACAAACAAAAATAAACAGTCCTTTTTTGCTGCTATCGATGAAGAGTATTTTTTGGTCATAAAAGGCCGATAATCTTAAGAGATTTCCTGACCATTTAAATGACCCGTATTTGAAAAAGAAAAACGTCTGCGACTTTGAAGAAAAGAGGAGTTACTCCATTAGTCTTTTTTTTTTCACACGCACGTTTACTACTTCGTGAAAAAGTACTCTGAATGTGAAAAACATTTTAGTTTTATCCATCATTGTAAAAAATTTGTTTGATCAAATATAGTTGAATAATGTTAATGTTGGTAATTTATTTCTTTATTATTGGTAATGTTATTGCTACACAGCCATGGTATCATACCAGAGAAGTAAGAAATGTTTCATCAGATCTTGCATTTAAATGTGAAAAAGGTATATAAAAAGTTTATCAACCAATTTTTCAATCAAACTGATTTAGAATGTTCAACGACAATGGATTGCCCAACCGGATTAAGTTGCTTTCAAGCAACAAATGATTCACAAGGATGTTGTCTTAGAGGTTCACCAAAATTTGATAGAAGATTTCCAATAATATCGTAGCACTTTTAGCATTAAAACCAAATGAAACAGGATGTGTTATGGATGATCAATGTAAGCGAGCATGTGAATCAACACATTGTGATAAATCACAATCTCCTCCTCGATGTTTATGTGATGCTGGCCGTCATTTTCTTTTTAATAAATGCTGTAAGCTTATTTGATTGCTTTCAAAAATGGATAAAATGAAATTTAAGGGAAAAAATGTCCTGACTTTGCTCATTCTGAACCATCCGTTGATTCAACAGGCTTCAGTCAGTGTATGTTAAAAGTTGATTCTAAAACTGCCTTAAATTATATGCGTAGATTCCGAAGACAAATGCGTAGCAATTTTTGTTGATTTATGTTTTTTGGAGAAAAGTTGTTTCTGTTTTAATAAATAATAAATAAAGTATTTTACAACATTCATTGCACAAAACTATTGTTGACACAAATATAAAGAAAATATTACAGTAATCACATTTTGTTTTTTAATACAGAAAATTATATTAATGGCTCTTTTTTTCGAAAAATTTGATTAAAACAAACATTTATAAAAAGATATTGAATACAAGGTCATATATGAAAAAAATCAATCAATCTTAAGTTCCTAAATGAATCATTCACAAATTGAAATCGAAATAGAAACTGATAATAAATCTGCACATGGTAACATTGAAAATAGATTAATATCAAAAAAAAGCATTTTTAACTCGACAAGTGTTGTAAAATTGTTCTACAAACTTTAGGTTTGTGGCGGGCAAACGTATAATTGTGCCTTTTACCGTGGTAATGGATTGTATGGATCTGATGTCAAATGTGTTAAATGGGGAGATGGTTATCCAAAATCTGCGCGATGAACTTAAAAGCCAGAAAGATCTAAACGGAAGGGGGATGAAAAATTTCGTACATCGTCTGTATCGACACGAGCTTGCATGTATTAATGCACTTGCAAAAGGAATCACCAAAAGTAATGTGAAATTTACTTTTGAACCTAGAATTGCATTTAAAAAAAAAATAATAATAGTGGCATTAACTTTTGAATAAAAAAGCATACTTTTTTGAAAAACTTCACTGCATTAAAATCTAGAACAAGTTTTTGGCAAAATACAAATCATCGAAATTTGTATTATTTATATGAAAAAAAGTAAAAAATATTTTTTCCCTACCACGGGATTTTTCTAAACTGAAATTTAATTTTTAAATTTTTAAAACTGGACCATTCAGTTCAATGGGGTCATCACTCCCGTCGAATCCAGGTTAGTAAACTGTTGTGGCCCCCTCCTTTTATGCTCAGTGGGGGGATTGAACTTGGGGGGGAAACGTGAAACTGGGTAAGAAACGTAGAACTGAACCACTGAGCCATTGGAGGGGGGTGGAATGGAGGTAATAAAATATGCTTATAAATAACAAACAACAACATCGTGTTCATTTTTTGTTGTTGTATGCATTTTCTTGCTTTTCAAAAAAGCTACTTTTATAGTTTACTTTTGTAAATTAAATTATTATAACTTTAGTGATTTAAGTTTATTCCGAATTAATAATTTTTAGAAAATGTGTTAATAAGCTGCTTTTTATTGATAGCTTTCGCTCTCTCTGTCACCTTCAAAAAATTGGAATGTTTTATTTTATTGCTGAACTTTTTTTTAAGGGCAAGCAAATACTTAAATTTCAATTCAAAGAAAATGAAAAAATCAAGATCTCAACATCGACGACTTTTATTAATTGATGGATATAATTTAATGCATTCATTCAAAGAATTATTTGTTGAATATCGAAGTCAAGATGATCTGTAAGTTTATATTTTACTTTTGTTTTTATGGAATTATTGTGTATTTTTAGACGAATGAATGCAATGGTTTTGGTGCCACTTCTTCGAGATCTTCATCAACATGGTTTTCGTGTAAGAATTGTAATGAAAGGAATGCCAAGTGAACGTCTTGTTGCAAATTGTTATATTCTAAGAGTGAGACAAATTTCTTCATTCTTTATTATACAAATAAGATCTGCAGGAACTTGAACGAATGAATCTCTTATTATTTCCTGAAGATGGTGAAAAAGAATCTGATGATGTATTAATGCTTTCATTAGCTGAAGAATATGGTGCAATTATAATTTCCAATGATGCATTTGCAAATCATCGAGAATATATAGATATTGCTAAAAGAAATACCGTTAAATATTCAAGAATTTGCAACAATAATTTTACAATTGAAACCTTGGAAAAAGAATTAACTTTTCAATATACAATATCATTTGATGATCATGGAAGTATCATATGTCCTCTTTTTTGTAATATTATTGATTGTTTTACATGCTTTTTTAGATAAATTTTATTGTGGTGAAGGTGATCCTGATTTTGAGAAAGTCAAAATGTCATATACCATTTTTCGACCATTATCCAAATCAACTCAAAAACTCTTGGATTTATTATTTGTGTATATTTATGCTGAATTGTGTTCTCTGTTAGGATTACCATGTCCATCAGAAATTGAATTTTTGAAAGAAGATGAAATTTGTCTACGTTTCCATGAATTCAAATCTCGCTTGTTCATTTAAACTTTACATTTAATTTTTCTGTTATTCAACTAACCCTTCTTGTTATTTCTGTTTTTGTTAAGGTATGTATTATATTATTATTTTTGAATCTATATTTTTATTTATACAATTAATTATCTTGTTATAAATTTTAAAGAACCATTTCCCTGGAGCTTTTCCAACAACTAATTGTTAAATTTTAATTTTGTTTGATCTTTGTTTGCGTATTTACCAAGCTTATGATCCCCTATTTTGCAGTAAAAACTTTGCTCTTTTACTAGACAAACAAAAAATAAATGCCTAGTGGCTTAAGCATGCCAATAAACTATAAGCTTAATTGCAAAATCTTTATGAAATTGTGGTGGGTTTTTTATAATTAAAGTTCAAAACATAAAAGCGATTTAGTTGGAGAATCGAAAATTGCTTTATTATTTAAGAAGCATAGTGTTTTTAATAATATCTCTTATTCAGTGTTCGTATCTACCGTAATCTAGGGTACCATGTTTTGCAATATCTGTAACATTTTTTTAAAATAGTATTTTTCTGCTAGACAAGTTTAATACGTAAGAGATTATTGAACTATTTAATTATTCTTTGTAAGCATCAATTGATCGAATATTAAGATATGTTTTGCTTTAAAAATTGTTTTCAAAAATTAAATGCGTGTCAGTTCTTTTGAGGAAATAACGCTTTTGTTTAATTTTTTATATAAAGAATATAAATACAAAATGCACCATGAATATACAAAAAAAGACAATTCAGTTTTTTAAAATGCCAATATAAGAGAGAATAATGACAAATTATTAAGCGAAATAAAAAACTTTTGAGCAGTGAGAGATTTTGTAGTTGTTTTTCTTTGGTATAGAAAAAAGCATTATTGATTTTGACGTGGAGTTGCTCGTCGAATGGTTGTACTTCTTCGTCGACTTGCCATAAATGATTTTGGGCAAAGAATTTTACGGAAAGCTCTTCGAAATTCAAGATTTAAAATTCCATATAGGAATGGATTTAGGGATGAATTAATATAACCTAGCCAAACAAAAGCTTGATGAACCTAAAAATAATTTCTAAGATTTGGAAGTGAATATTTAATAATTTCTTACTTTTGGATGTATATAACATGTTGAACAAAATGGTAAAATAATATATACACAAAAAAATGGTAGCCAGCAAAATGTAAAGACAAATATTATAACTGCAATTGTTTTTGCAGCTCTTTTTTCTTTTGCAACACTAATTTTTTCACGCTTTTTTAGCACGGTTGTGGTTAACTGGTCTCCAGTTTCTTTATTTTTTGCATTTGTTTCTGTTGCCGCTCCTTTCAAGGGTGGAGTGTCATCTGAATTTTGATTTTCACCACTACTTAAATTACCGTTCTAAAATTTGACACAATATTGGTTTAATTAGATTTCTAAAAAAAGAAATAATCTTTTACCGTAAGCCCACTAAATCCATCTCCAATTACTAATGGAGTTCTTTCAACCAGAAATTTTGTTGAATTACTTCTTCCATTCTGTTTTGGTTTTTGTGAACTGTTATTTCGAATTTTATCTTTTTTTGGAGTTGTTGTGGTGATTTTCATCAAAGCACTTCGACCTTAAAAAGCAAAGAAAAAATTATTTTGCAAAAAAGAATTTGAAAAGATGTTATTATTATTTTTTGCTTTTTGCATGCCCTTTTTGTTAAGTGCAAAGTTTAAACGTACCTCGATTTGTTCGAATTCTCTGTCTGGCAGAAATAAAAATTTTTACATACACAACAATCATAACAGCTAATGGAACAAAAAAAGACCCAGCTGCCGAAAATACCACAAATGCTTTATCGGTAGTTAATTCGCAATGGTCTTTTAGCTTTTGTGAAGACCAATCATTCCATCCAAACATTGGTGGAACTGATATAATTGCACTAACAACCCATACCTAAAAAAAGAAATAAAAAAATGTAATAAAACTATCGTATACTCTTCTTTTTTTCTTGATGTAGAAGCAATTAAGAAAAAAGGAAGTAAAATAATAAAACATACCAACACAATACTTATCAATACAAGTTTTAAAGTTCGCTTTTGAGCATAATTAATCGGATCATGTATTGCAAAATATCTATCCAATGCAATGGCACATAAATTTAATATTGAAGATGTGCATAAAAGAATATCTGCAGTTGTGAATAATTGACACATTGTCACACCTAATAGCCATCGGCCATCTTAAAAAAAGGAGAAATAAAAATTTTTAATAAAAAAATAACAAAATTCAAAGTTCATTCCGATTTAAAATTTTGCACAATTATTTTTTTTATTTTTGCAAAAGTTTGTTTTTTTCTTTAAGGGTAAGATTTTGCGATGAGAAAGCTTGATCAAAATTAATGACTTTAAAGCATGTTTTTGCAATTTATTTTTGGTAGAATTCTTTTTTTTTGATTCTCTATGTTTATTTCTTCTCACGCTAGAACTTCATTCTCCCCTTTTTTAATAAAACTAAAAAAAGAAAAGAAAGCATAAACAATCCTTGTTCGAACAATTTCAAATACCATCATCAGTTATAAGATTATTGAACTTTTGCGAGTGTTTCTTATTATTTTAAATTTTTGCACTTAAACTTGTGTGAAAAAAGGAGAAAACTTTGAAAAGAAAGAGATGAAAGAAAGGTTGATGATTGCTTCTCTTCTTTCTTTTTTTCAAGTATAATAAACTTGATGAAATTTGTATCTTAATCAGCACTTTTATAGAATGATGAGGGAAGAAACAGTTTAAAATGCCAACTATACAATTAAATTTTTTAAGTAGGAACTAAATTTTAAACAAATATCGTTTCTCTAAGTTTTCTTTTATTTACATTTCTTTCATGAATTTTGATATTTTGACTTTTCTTTCCTTCTCTTCTTTAAACCTATGGCAAATAAAATGATGTACTCATTTTTTGTGCTTTATTCATTCTAACGTTTTTTTTGAAAAACATTTTTAAACACGATTTCATCAACAAATAGCGTAAAACGGCACTCTTTTTGGACCATTGTTTTGGGGGCGTTAAAAAGTTTTTTTGGTAGACGGCATGTTGTTATTTTTGAAGGCAAGTGCTTCAAAAATTTGATTGTGACCAAAAAAAGCTTGCTTTTTTGTTCTGAAAAAATTTGCAAAAAAAACATTGCGCAAATGACGGCTTTTTTTGGTGCCTTCCAACTTTTTTTGGTGAAGCTTTAAGCGTATTCTTTTTTGAGTGATGACCAGATTTTTTTGGGAAGGGGATAAAGCGCGTGAAACTTAAATGCAATTAGTCTTTTATTTAAGCAGAAAAATGGGTTGCTTCTGGTTGTGGTGGTGTGTCATCGCTGAACCAATGGGAAGAAAATAAAGTTACAACAAAAGATACATTTTTGAACAGAAACAAAAATTGTCAAAATTTTTAAAAATTTTTTTTCAGAATTGCACGAAAAACAAAAGAAAAGGAAACAAAAAAAAAGTTGGTCTTTAAATTGCATAAAACCTTTAAAGAATTCATTTTTAGCTACAAATGAGTTCCCAAAAAAGACGAGTTGCAGTTTCTCTAATGAACTTGGAGTCGCCTCTAACAAAGCTATTTAAAGTTCCAAAAAGTTCTTTCTTTTCTATTTTTTTAAATGAGTTTAAAAACTGATCGATGACGTTGTTATCTCCCCTTTTTTTGTAATTTTTTGTCGTTTTATTTTTCTCTCTTTTTTTGCTTCAAAATTCATTGAGCCGTTAAAGAAAAGAACAAAAATACAGCTTTTTAAGCAGCCAACCGAATATTAAACGTTTCACATCTTTGGTGGCTTGTCTATCGCCCGAAGGCAACTCCAAGATTTTTTAGCAATATTTATTACAGGAACAATCCATTTTTCTTTTTTGGAATTTTTTAAAGATTTTTTTTAAGTGAATGACCTTTTGAACTACAACTTCATTGAAAGAAAAGCTTTAACTGGAAAATTAAAATGCAAATATTAAAACATATTTTTTGTGATTTTAAAATCTTTTTTTTATTCACTTAGAAACCGTCGTCATGCTTTTTATCATTTTTTGCATTTGCCTCGTGGACTATTTTTCGTGAGTCTAAAAAAGTGTAACAATAAAATTAGCATCGACGCAAAAAAGATACTCCCTGGTTTGTAAATTATTCATAAACTAAATTGCATATATCATAAAAATTAGAGCTAATTTAGTCTTTCAACTATTTCTTCCCCTTTTCTTCCTACTTTTTTCCACTTTTATATGGATTCACAAAGAAGAAAGAAAGAATAACTAAATGAAAGCACGCTATAAACTACTTTAACACACTAGTATTATTATTTTGCCTGTTGAAAGAAAGCAACATCCTTGTTGGTGGTGGTAGTTATTGTAAAATCCGAATAAATGATTTATTATTTGTTTTTTTTCTAATTTAAAGCAAGAATTTCCTTATTGTGATAACGTTTAAAAAAATCTGAAGATGGAAGGAAAAGACCATTTTTCTGAATTCAAAGGTTTTTAATAATTTATCCCTCACAAAAGAAAAACTCTAAACACATCAAGACCAAATGCCTAAGGCATTAAAAATAGGCATTTTTGCCTTTCCCAGTTTTTTTCTTTAACTTTAAGTTTGAAACAAAAACATAAATAAGAAAAGATAACCTAGCTTCTTCGAACTACTTTGCAATTTTATGTTTTTATTTTTTTATAGATAGAAAAAAAAGAAGGAGATGAACAACTTTATTTTGACAATATTTTTTTATTGAATGAATGAAAAAAAGATAGAGGCAATCTTTCAAAAACGCTAAAAAGTGGTAAATCTTTTTGTGAATTTCCCACATTATTTTTTTTTTTTTTTTTTTTCGTCAGTAAAAAAATTAAACAAACAATTTTTTCATAAAATATTAGTTTAAAAAGGCTAAAATTATTGTTGCAAAATATAAAAAATCGCAAAACTTTTTGTTTTATTTTTTTGCAAAAAAATTTATTTTTCCTTCAAAACTTTGTGCAAAAGATGAAAAATTGAAAAATTAAAATACGAGAACTTTTAAAGTTATTAAATAGGAAAAAGCCATTCGAAGGAGAGGAAAAAAAGAACAATAGATTTTTTAAACAAAAAAAAGTCTGGCATAGCAAAAGTTGCCCTTTCTCAAAAACCTCAAATCAAATTCTAAGAAAAATCCTACGTTATCCCTTCCCAAAACACAAAATAATGTAATAATGATAATTATTATAAAAATGTTTCAAAAAGATTAAAAATGAAAAGAACTTACTGGCTAAAAATTTGACGACATGTAAGGGCATTACAATTAAAGCCACAGCTAAATCAGATGCAGCTAATGAAACTAAGAAATAATTTTGGACTTTTTTTAATGGCCGATAACTGAATACTGCAACAACGACAAGAACATTTCCAATTACGGTCATTGCAATAATTACCTGAAAAATGCTTTTTTCTTCAAAAGTAATGCCTAGAATCTCATAATTTATTTTTAAACCATTCATGCAGAGATTTCTTTTTTATCTTCTTTCTTATTCTCTTCTCTATGATTTTTAAGTAGCCCACTTAACGGCCATCATCATGGATGGCGTCCATTACGTAAGAGTCAACAAGCGTTTTAAAACGCTATGAATCGTTTATCACCCAGATAGAGAAAAGAAAAAGAAGAAGAAGAAGGCATTCTTTAAAAATTTAAAACGACAAAAAAACACATTTCATGAATGAAAAAATCTTTTGTTAAGCGGTAATTAAGTATATTAAAAAAAGTAAAGCTTACCAAATATGTTATCGTACCCAGTACTAATTCAAAAACAGGTATAAATTGTCCTCTTTCTGATTCATTGATATTTTTAGCAGTAATATTAATATAGTTGTTATCACTATTATCTATTGTTGTGGTAGTATTGGAATTAAGTAAATGTTGATGAAGTGAAAGAATTGAACCAAGTACCATTTCACTGCTTGTTGAAGCAGAGGTATCAACCTGATTAAACTCCATTTTAAAAGTTGATAAGAAAAAAAGTAATGATAACAAAATATTACAAGTACTTAATAATAACGAAATATTATAATAATAATAAAATTGTAATTTAATTAATTAGAATCAATCTCTCTTTTTTCTTGTTTTTTAATATGACAAAAATAAAAGAAAGAATTTTTAGCGCCTTCTGAATAGGAAGAATGTTGCTTCAAAAGGCGTAGAATAAAATGCAAAACGGAGACGAACAATTGGAAAATTGCGCCTTACAAATTCTTTTTTTTTCAAGCTTAACTGACTCCGCCCTCTTTTTTTTAAAAAGAAAGAGAGGGTAGCTTTCTTCTTTTTTTCCAGAAAACGAAGAAGGGAAGAAGGAATAAAGCAAAAAGTACCACCACAATCCGAAAGAAAAATAGCTTGAATTGATGCACTTCTTCTTCGTCTATTTTTCCCTTCTGTTTTATGGTAGAACAATAGCAATGATAATGATGTGAATGTAGAGAACCCAGGCGTTTAGAAAACAATAAAAAATAAATTTAAAAAGTTAAATATCTGTTTTTAAAAGTTTAAAATTTGAAAATAAACATAAAAATCGAAAGAAATACGATAGTTTTATCTCTCTTTTTTGTACTTTATTGTTTTGTATCAAAATAAAGACTCTAAAAAAAAACAACGTTACGAGGCATAAGGGAATTACCGTTCTTTTTATAATTCAGCGATAAACCTACAGGAAGATTGCATTTAGCTTTTTTTCCTGAATGGGGGCGTTATTGAAAAGTTGCGCATTTATCTCTTCAAGCTTCTTATTTTTTTCAAAGAATGCCATTCCTTATTTAAAGACTTACTGGAATCTTAAGAATATACGATGTTAGCTATTATTTACTTCTTATGCAAGTCTGATCAAGTTTTTCTTCCAATTTTTTCCTTCCCTTTTTATTATTAGCACAATCAAAAGGGAATCTTCCATTCTCTATTTTTTCCATTTTTTCCACAGCATGAGACATTTGTTTTTACAAAATTCAAAAAATATGTTTCACCTTAAAATTAAGTTAGTTTTTGTTTTTTTTTGTCTTCCAAAAACAGATGAATAAGAAGAATGTGTTTACGTAATTTTCTCTCGTTCTTAGCTTTGATAAATCTGAAGACGCAAGATGCCAAAGGACATAAAGTAAGTGGCCAACCATATACGAAAAAAATGTTCATTGAGTGCCGATAAGAGATGGTTAAGTACACACTTTTAACAACAGATTTTTTTTGAAAAAAAGCTGCTTAATTTTTTTCTTTTATCTTAAAAAACACTTTGGTCATCACTTGAGCAATTTTTGGAAGCTTTGAATAAATCAAAGTTAAAAATAAATTCATTGAGTATGAATCAAATATTTTTTGGTTGTTTCTTTGCCTTGAATAAATTTAAACAAAAACTAGACAACAACATTTAAGTTTTAAAAACAAGTATTTTTAAAATGAAACAGATTAAAAAACATATGTTACCAATATAAACGGTATGTAAATTTGATTAAATATAATAGCAAAGGAGAGGGTTATGTAAAAAAATGCAATTAAAAATAAATCAATCAAATAAATTAATAATCATTTAATCGGTTTTTAAAAGAATACAAAAATTTATAAATAAATTCTTAGAAAAACTCCTGCTTTGTTCTCTTTTATCTTTAAAAAGTCAAAGAAAAACAACAAAAACAAAAATGAGGGTGAAACAATGTAGTGCTTGAAAAATGTGTCATGGAGGCCATTGGAATAAGTTAAGACTACTCATAATAATATGTTTCATTTAAAAATATGTAACACATGATGGCTGACAATCATATTGGTGGATAATGGCATAATAGAGGGAAAGAAAAAAAAGATCCTTGAATAAAAATTTTACAGCACAAATGGATATTACACCCATTGAGAGAAAAAAAGAATAAAAGCAAAAAAATGACTAAAAAGTAACAAAAAAAATCGACATCATCAAGAGCAAACGGATGCGGTCTGTTGACAACTTCACCCGAAATGAATGAAAAAAAATAAAACACAAAATATTTAACTTTTTTTGGGACTGGAAGCATTTTTTGATGCTAAATTGGTAATGACATCAAAAATACCGTTTATTATGGCTTAAGTAGTAGACGTAAAAAACAGATTTAGGTGTAAAAAGGACATTTCAAAGAATGCGGTAAAAATGCGTTTTCGAAAAAAAAGTTTACTTTTTATTCCAAATAAAAAATACCTAAAATGTATTACTTATAACAACTTTATTTTACGCTTTAATCTATGATAAATTAACAGATACCATTGAACTAAGCTTAAGCTTCTAAATTCGTGAATTTTAGACAAATCTATATTACTAAAATTTAAAATAAAAAAAGATGAAAAAGAAAAAAATTTTTGGATGCCAAGTCATTCAACTTAATGAATATAAAATAAAGGCATCCAGTCAAAATAAAAAGAAGTTTTTAGCTTTTTAATGGAGAAAAAAGTTGGAAATCTTTTTTTTGAAAAAAATAAAACTAAAAAGGCCGTTAAGTCTTTTTTGGAAGGAACTCGCGTGGAAAAACTTTGTTTTTTTTTGTTTCTTATTAAAGGCAGGTTTTTGTTTTTTATTCCAGCTTTTTTTCTTTTAAAATTACGTAATTACGTTAGAATCATTTTATTTAATAAATAATTATGGCGTCTGAATGTCTTAGAATTTTCGTCTTTTCATAGATTATTTCCGAATTAAATCCAGAAAAGTAAGAATTTTTATCATTAAAACATGACTTTCTTTGTCACAAAAAAAAATGAATCATCAGTGATAAAAATTTTTTTTTAGGTCCGTTACCTTCAGTACTGTTTATGGTTTTATAAATTGCAGTTTTAAAAATTATGAAATTGTGTTTACTAATTTAAGGAAAAAATATATTGATAAAGAAAAATTTGTAAGTATAAAAGAACATTGAATGAAATGCAATGAAGCTGTGCTTTTTCTGTTTCTTGCGATAAAACGCTGGTTTTCAATATGCCTCCAATGAATAAGTACTTTACTCACTTTACTCCGTTATCAATTGAAGAGGACAACAACACTCATATTGAAGTCAAACGTCCGGATAGTCTATAATTTTTTTTTCATTTGAGACAGCATAGATAATTTATTGTTACTCATTGGTTCGTTCAAAATTTAATTCAAATGGTATCATTAAAACTTGTCAAAAATTGTAATATTTTTGGTATATTTGGTTTTAAAAAATGTGTACTTTACTTTTATATAAAATAATAATAAATATGTATGTTAATTAAAAATCTGAGGCAAGCATCATAGAACAAACAAATATTAGTATGTTGTTATTCTATCCAAAAAGTATTATTTTGTACCAGTTTCACTTTCATCATCAATATTAAGAAAACCTCGAAAATGATTTATTCCATTTGGTCGGTCAAATGGCGGAGCAGAGAGTTTTCTTCTGGTACCATTATGTGAGGGACTATTGCAAAGGGTTTGTGCAGTGTAATAAAAAGGACTATCTATTTGGTCAAAATCCATGCTTAAATCAATTAAAGGTGGATCATGTTCAACAAAATCAGCAAAATGCCATGGAAATATTGGCACAAGCGGGGGTTGTTCACCATTGAGAGCTTGATCAATTGTTCGATCCCAATTAATTTGATCTATAATTAATTAATGAAAACGTAAAGATTTTTGCATCATTCTTACTGATAATATGATCAGACATTCCAACCTTTCTACATACAGTATGTATCAATGATCCAACAGATATTTCACGACCACCAAGCCAAATCGTGAGCTAAAATGATTTTTATTATTAATGAAATAAAAATCTGAGATGAAAGTTTACCCCTTTGACATTGCTAACATGTCGACCTGCATAATGCACAAGCCGGAAGACATCTGCAAGTTGTTCAACTAAAGCAGTGGTGAGCCATAAACCAATTGTAATATAAATTAAAGTTGGCAGCAAAAAATCCATCCTTCTTGGAACAATATCTCCCAACCCTAAATTTTTTATAAATTTAAGCATGCTACAAAGCAATTAAAGTCCATTTTACCAATTGTCGTCAGAGACCTAAAATTATCAATTATATTACGTAAGATATATTTTTTTGGTTAAAACAAACATGTATGAAAAATAAACACTATCAAAATATGTTAGTTGATGCTCCCATAATGGCAGTACAGCGGAACCAGCTGCAATAAACCCCAAAAATAGTACTGCAACAAGGACAACCTAAAATTATCTAGCATATAACATTTCCAAAGATGTAATTTTATCAAACTTCTCCAATTTCTCTTAATAACTTTCTTTCACCTTGTTTTTTTAATTCTTTTTTGTATATCAATTGTACAATATACATAATGCCAGTTTTAAAAAATCTTCCAACATCGGCAATTGTGATAAGGAATAATGGAATGCCAAAAGCTCCATAAACCATTGTAAAAATTTGGCAAACATGCGTGGTTGGAGCAAGATCTAAATAAATTTTATATGCGGTATACTTTTGGTAGTCAAAAATACCTCCATAACCGATTGTTGTTAAAATAGTAAATGCAAAAAGGACGCTTGAAGGATATGTCCATCTCTTTGGAACATTATTTGTATTACCATCAAATAAAAGATAATTTTCAACAGATATATGCAATTTTGATATATTTTTCATAAAATTTCTAAGATCATTTTCAATACTCTAAAAAATATTTAAAATTATGAAATTAGAGTAAAGGACTTTTTTACAAACATTATTAGATTGTGCAATTCGATCAAAAAGTTCTGCTTTTATTTGTCCAATAATTCTTTTTTGTTCAATATGTCGCTCATTCTCATATTCACCTTCCAAATAATGAAATATATAAGCACCAATAAGGACATACGAAATAACAAAACAATATAATATTAAATGCCAACCCGCAATTGTTAGAGCATGTTTTAATCTCATTATCTGCAAACAAAAAATAATGGAAAAAGTTACAAGAAAAAATTTAAAACATTTAAAATTATCAAAAAAACATCTATGAATTTTAAAAAAGCACACAATTGATATATTTTTGTGATCCCAAAAAAACAAACAAATCAAAGCAAGCATACGGTAGCACCGAAAAAGAAAAAAAGTTAAAAATCAACAAAACCAATAAACAGTCAATCAATGATTTAACACTGAATAAACATTTTTAAAAATGCAGACATTCACAAAAAATAGAAAGCATCAAACAAAATAGAAGCCAAAGAAAATGTATAAAACCTTTAAGCGAGAATTCATTTTTGTGACACATGGAATGTTTTTGAAAGAAATATAAAACTTTTTTTCATTTCTTAAAATTTTTTGTTGAATAAAAGTGATCGTTTCCGGAATATCTTAATAATATTAGTTCCAAAAGAGCGGCATTTATTTATTTGGGTTAAAGCCAATTCAAAAGCTCTCCCCCTAAACGACAGCCAGAATAACCAAAACTTCAAGAGATTCTTGGAGCGTAAACACTCTCGAAAAACAAGCAACAACTAGAAAAAAAGGAGGATAAACGGCTGCAATTGAAGCGTGTACATGGTAGATTTCAGGTATGTTTGCAGAAAAGTGCATCAAGTTAAAAAAAAGAAAGTGAAAGTTTACGGTTGATTGCTTAAGACGAAGTGAGAGAAAAAAAAGCTATGAAAGTAGGATAATGGCAAAAATAAATCCTAGCTAAAACAGATATAACTTAACAACACCCCAGAAACATGAATATATTCTGAAGTCATCAAGGGAACAATTTAAGCTCAGCTTGAAGCTTTAAATTTTTTATCGCCACATTTTTAGTTAAAATTAATGAAGTGAAAAAAAATGGGAGAAAAAAAAGCCCAGCAATAAGAATCCGTTAAACTCGTCATCAATGTTGTTGTCGTCGTCGTCGTTGAAGTCTTCCCTGTCCGGGCTTGTTGTTTTTGGTGGTAATAAAAAAAGATAAAAGATTGAAAAATTTACTTACCGCACGGGATTTAAAAATAATAAAATTTTTTGATTCATTTTTGCAAAGTGTTGTTGAAGCATTTTTTCCATCATCATCCGTTTGATTAACAGAATGATATTTAGCAAAGCGAGTCCTTTTGGTAGTTCCTCTCGTTCGTATCATTTTTTTATAAATAAAAAGGACATTGAATTATCTGACACTAACAAATTTAACACAAAATATAAAAAAAAGCAGAATGCCTTGGAGGCGACAGCTTTGTCGTATTGAACAAAACTTTTTTAAATACACTCCAAACTTTTTTTTTGTTTTATCTTTAATCAGATTTTATGTTGCAGGGTGGCAAAGGACAAATAAAAAGCACGATGAGAAAAAGAAAAAAAAGAAATTTACGCTAAAATCTTGTTAAAACTTTGGAAGTGTTGTTGAGGGCTGCTATAAAAAGCAGAAGATGTGTTAAGGATATTAACACATTGGTGTTGCTTTTACACAAAATCCTTCAATTTTTTCTTGCTTTATTTTTCTTTACACATTTTTTGTATATCTATTAATCCCCCTTTTCTTACATCCCTTTCTTCCATCATTTCTTCCTTCCTTTCATTTATTGGTTTTCGCTTTTAAAAATAAATTTTTAGATTACTGTAAGTTATTTTTGCAAAGCTTCTTCATTTCAAATTAATTGCTTAAAAAACTATTTTTTGACGGAAATGTGTTTTTCATATTTTTGATTTCCCTATGGATTTGTTTCAATTAAGCATACAAAATGTTTTTTGTAGTAAGAAAGGTAAATTTTCATAAACTGAAAGTCAAATTAAAGTCTCAAAGGAAAAACTAATGTTTGAAGCTTACGCCATCAAAATACCTCAATGAAAATTATAGGTGATAAAATCAGGATAGAAAATCAAAACAAAAATAACAAAACTAAGTTACATACTGAATCATTTCAATTTTTTATCAACTACGAAATTGGGCAAATTAAGTATAACTTTTTTCTGCTCCAAAGTTGAGCGAATGAGTTCAGAATCAATCATTTATAAACATAAATTTTGTTGTATTTTTCTACCTTTTGTAATTATCGTTCCTTATTTGGTTTAATAGTTGTTGTTTTAGTTCATTTAATTTATTTACATTCAACAGGTAGAGTACTTCAAAGCTTTTTTTATGATGTATCAATTTACAGAAAAACGAAAAAAAAGTCACATTTGTTCAAAGAACTAATTTTTCAAACTTTCTATTGTAATTAATTTTTTTCAAATAAATTTACATAAGAAAATGACAAATGTGTTTGATGTCAAACAAGAAATGCATTTTCTTTCACAAACATATCTCTTGCGAAGGTCGTCGTTGCATTTTACTCAAAGCTTTAATTTCAACAATAATCTTTTTTCAAATTTGGATTTCTATTGATGATTGCTGGCATTATTAGATTTCGATAATCAAAAATGGGTAATCGGTAAGTAATTTTGTTACTTAGATCAAATCAATATTTATCATTTTTACTATTTTAGGCCGACTTCACTGTTACCAAAAAAACCAGAACAACAACAGCAGCAAGGAGGAGGAGAAAGAGAAAATCAACTAACATCTGCACCAGCTGCAACTGGTCAAACTCTTCAACCACAACCAAGTCAAACAACGGTGCATACACCAGTTACAGCAGTTTCGACAACTCCAACAACAACACCAGCAGCAACTGTAAATGTCAATCATCAATATGAAAAACCACATCGTCGAAGAGGTCCACCAAGTGCAGGATATAGTTATGAAAAATCAAGTTCTGCTGCATCATCATCATCTTCTACATCATCTGCAAATGAAAGTCGTGATAAGCATCAACAACGTACTCATACAAAAAAGAGAAGACATCGAAAGAAGCGTCATTCAACGACAACTGCATCTCGTGAACAAATTAATCCTCCTCCGGCAAAGGTTGGATATTTTTGATTAAAAATTTTCTTAAAAACTTTATATTTTAGATCGCCTCAAAGGAACAAATAACAACTGTTGAAACTGTTGAAAAAGCGACAACTATTGAAAATGATAAAGCTCCTGAACCACCACCAAAACCCAAGGTAAGCGAATTTAACACAAATTAATTAATTAAAATTTGATTATTAGTTTTCTATTCCTCTAAATCACATATTAATTTTTCAGCGTAACAAGAATTTTTCAATGTATACAGAAGAGAAAACAGAATTTGAAAGAGTTAAAGTCAAAGCTCGTCCAGCAGCATCAAAAAAACATTTACCTGGCGCCAGCAAGAATAACCTCGAAAGACTCATGATTAATAATAATCCTACAAATCCAGCTGATAATGAACCTCAATTGCAATCATTGTAAGTTTATTAAAGTACCTTTTTTGTATCAAATTTAAAATTTTAGTGAAGAAACTGAAGAGGATTTAAAAAGTGCCAAAGCAGATTTGCAAGATATTCCATCAGATACTGGAACAGAAAATACTGATGCAACGGCAAAATCAAAAGAAAAGATTACAAAAGATGAAGTTAAAGCTGGTGAAAATGGGTGTAAGATTCATTTTGGATGAATATATAAACTAATATTTTTTAATGTTTTTAGCTGATCCTCGAAAACGTGGTGCTACTGCAAATCCAAATGCTACTTCTAATACTGATGATAAAAAATAAAATGATTAACATGTGTTTAGAATTTTGTATAAAAGAAAGAATAAATAAAGTTTTTGGCTAATGAAAAAATTAATTTAGTATTTCACCATCTGAACCCTAAGTTTTTTGTCTGCTTTTCTTATCGATTACAGTATATTTTAAAGTTCATCGATTATTCAAATTTTGGATAGAATTTGTTTTGAGGAGATATTTGAAAGAGTTGTTAAAAATTATATGTACGTTGGATCAAATAATGTTAAACCAAATAGTGAAAATTATCTGATCATAGCATAGATGTTTAGTATCTCGGTAATTCGAACGAAACTTATCACAGTAGATTGAGGAGGTCTTTCTTTTGAATTGTAAGTTTCTTACAGTATGGCTGTTGTTTGCATAACATCTTTTATTATTGTGAAATAATTGGGACCGCCCTTTCGGAACTTTCTTTGAATGAACTTGGCGCCATCTTTGAATTACCAGTAACATCTATTAATTAATGAAAAAGCAAAAGAAAATAACTTTTGTCCTCGATTCCATTTTTTAAAATATTACATTTTTAAAGCAATTAATTAATCCCAATGGGTTTAGCATATACTACAGATGGGGTGTTCTGTTTAAATAAATCCCGAGGTTATTATTGTTATCACTTTTTGTACAAACATGCTTAAATTCTCTAAACCTATCGATTTTAAATTACTTGTTTTTGTTTAATGTAAGGCCAAAAAATGTATAAAAAACGAAAATAAATTATATGAATTTTCAGAAAATAGAGAAATAGAGTGTCAAATCTAAATTGTTATTTAGTTGTTGCTGCTCTGTAGAAGCCTAAAAAGAATGGCATTTTCCATCGTATTTTTTAAATACGGTAATCTAGTTGCATATGCTCTTGGATTTGCTGGAAACCTTGCAATTATTGCATTAATTGTCTCTCAAGATGATCAGTATATCAAAAAGTATACTGCATTTTTGCTTCAAACAACTGTTTTAGAAGCAATTTTAAATTTTGCATCTTTATGTATTCTCCCGGTGGGCGCTTAATGTAATGAATATAATTAAATTATAATTTTTCAGATTTCCGGAAAACGATTTAGCCTTTTTTATGCTTTTAGTGGGAATCACATCATAAACTTACAATCTTTGGGCTTGTTAATTGCTATGACAATTTATTTTTCCATTATCATCCTTGCCGTCGGGAGCACGTTTGTTCCATTTTATATTCGATATTTAATTATTTGCAGGTCAATTTTCACTTCACTTTATTTCATTTCAAAATTCGTATTACTGTAATTTTTTTAGAAAACGAGTTATTCAATCAAGACATTACTTTTGGATTTACTGTGGCTTTGTCATGTGTTTTGCGCTTATCTTTTTCATTATTTTCTTTATTATACAATATGGTACAACACTCAATGGAAATTTTACACGCGTGATTGGCACTAAAGCAATTTTTACCGTAATATAATTTTTACAAATAAAATTTAGTTTTAATTTAATTTTAAAATTTTTAGGGAACTTTATTTGTAACCCTTTTTTCATTGACTGTTCTGACTTTAACTGGAATATCTTCTGTAATTATTTATCGATTACATGTTCAAATCCTCAAACAACTTGCTTCTAAAAATGTTTTTATGCATATTAAGATTAAAACATTGAGTAAATCTCTTCAAGATACTCTTTTCGTTCAGGTAGACAACAGCAAATAATACAGTATCATTAATTTTTTTCTTTCAGAATTTGTGTTTGTTGATCGGCGCGGTAATGACAAGTTTTGTTTTGTTAGTCAGTAGCTTTATTGAATGTGAATCCTGTACTTCTTATGGCTTCATCTTTGTTACCTGGGCACCACTTTCAAATCCAATTTGTTTTTTTATTATGGCAAAGACATTTCGTGAAAAACTTGGAAAAATGTTTGAAACACTTTGCTTCAAAAAAACGACACAAGTCTCAGCTTTTTCAGTAAATACTAATTATTTAAATTAATTGTTTACGTATGCTAAGATTGTTTATTTATTAAAAATATGATACTAAAAAATATTATTTTTGAATTCACAATATTGTTGTAATTTTCGTAAAGCTTTTAAAAAATTTTATTATAATATTTGGTGGGCCAAGTATTTCCTCAATTTTCAGAGGTCTAACAATTTTTTTTCTATTACAGAGCATGTTTGTGTATCAATGGCAAGAACACCAATCGTTGTTAATAATCAAAACATGTAATCCTTCTAAATATTATTTAAATTAAAACCAAGTATAAACAAATAAAGTTTTTAAAAATAAAAAATGTTTTTTCCCTTCCGATTGGGTTTTTTTCTGAACTGAAACTTATTTTTAATTTTTTTAAAAGAAAACTGAAACTTGTTTTTTAATCTTTTTTTTAAAACTGGCACTTTCAAGCCATGTTATGTTAGTAATTAAACTGATACGACGGTATCGGTTAGTAATTAAACTGATAATTGTTGTTATAAAGCGGTAATCACTTCCACTTTATAACACAATTTTAGAAAACTGTTGGGGCCCCCTCCAATGTGCTCAGAAAGGGGATTGAACTTGGGGGGAAACGTGAAACTGGGTAAGAAACGTGAAACTGAACCACTGAGTCATTGGAGGGGGGTGGAATGGAGGTAATAAAATGTGCTTATAAATAACACGCAACAACATCGTGTTCATTTTCTTCCTTTGTTGCTATTTATAACAATGGGAGAAAATGAACTATATCTCATGGCGAAAAAATGTGATTTTTTTCAAAAAAAATAAAAGAGGATTAACGCTAAGAAACGAAGGTAAACGTCAATTATCTAATCAGAGGCATTTCATTACATTCTGTTTTGTGGCTTTTTAAAATATTTTATAAATGATATGATTTTAAAATAAGAGATCTCTGGGAAAAGCTTTATGTGATTTATAATGTCGAAAGATTCTCTTACATCTGTATTCGAGCAAAGGATCGCCGATAAAAAAACTGAACTTTTAAAAGCTGCAACTGTTATTGCTTCAGAGTTAAAAAGCTGTTCTGATGTTGAATTATCAAAAAGTGCTAAAGCAGTAAGTTGTTCTCTTTTATATCTTATCTCCGGTAATATTATTGTAGTTTGAAAATCTTGTTGCTCGTTGTAAAAGCTCAATTGAATTTCGTTTGATTGTTCACTTGGATTTGGATTGCTTCTTTGCACAATGTGAAATGGATAAAAATGTATCATTGAAGACTACGCCTATGGCAGTTGGAAGTAACTTTATGCTGGTATGTTATTCATTTTACTTCTGTATATCCCAAGTTAGATTTCAGAGCACTGCGAATTATGAAGCTCGAAAATATGGTGTTCGTTCTGGTATGCCTGGATTTCAAGCTAAACAGCGATGCCCTGGATTGGTTATTATAACACCTGATTTTGGTTGTTATGAAGAAGCTTCTGTCAGATTTTTTACTGTATTGGATATGTTTGATCTTGGATGTATAAAGGCTGGATTAGATGAAGCATATATTGATATTACGAATATTTATTTGGATCGAAAAGAGCCTGGTATGATCTTGTTAAATTTTCGAATCTTATTAAAAACACCCTTTATAGATTTTTTATATGTAGTTATTTACGATGGTCCTTGTAAATGCAATAAATTTAGAAAGGATGATCTATTAGTTGAATGTCGAATCATCTCAAAAGCTGAACCGGTTATTTGTGAAAAATGTAATTTAGAACAAATTCAATACAATGCTGAATTATTTTATGATGTTACTGTAGAAGGAGTATGTTTATTTATCTTTATTATGCGATTTTAAGTATCATTGAATTTTTAGCTTGTTGCGTATATTTGTGATAATATTTTGTTACGGGCTAATTTGTTTGTTACAGCTGGTGTTGCGCATAGCCGATTATTGGCAAAAGTATGCAGTGATATAAATAAACCACATGGTATTTTTGTATTAGATTATGATCCAAAAGTATTACAAGACTTTATTTTCAAAACTCCATTAAAAAAAGTTTGTTGTTTTTTTTTTCAAAATTGTTCTTTGCATACTGTAAGTTTTCAGTTTCCTGGAATTGGTCCAAAATGCCAAGAAACATTAAAAGAATTTGGAATTGTTACTGGTGGTGATCTATGGGCCAACCGAAGCAAGCTTCATGCTGTTACCGGCGGCGAAACTTTTTCATCTTGGTATACATTTGCTTGTATCGTTGCTGGAGTTGATGGAAGTTCTTTAAGCAATAATTCTGTAGATGGATTAGCTAATCCATCCCGTGCTCACATTATCGGAACAGGTACATAAGCTTTGTTTTATTTTTCAATAATTAACTTACAAACTTTCATTTAGATGGTCAACTGACGGTTGGACATGAAGAAAGTTTCAAAAAGTGCAGCGGAGAAGAATTGATTGAACGTGGCTATGAAGTTATTTCAAGAGGAATTCGAAGAGCTTCACGTAGAAGTACTTACAACGTTGGTGCACTACATTTTAAGATAAAATTGGCAAATTTTGAAGTTAAAACTTTTTCATTTGATTTGAAAGAATCTTTTGCACTGGATGATCCTTTTATTTTATACGCAAAAAATAAATTTGATGGCATCATGAAAGAACTTGGAAATGTTGAAGTTTGTATTTTTTTTGTTTATCCTGTTTACTAAATGTTGCTCTTTAGGTAAGATTAATTGGGATTAGATTCGGTGATCTTAATTCAAGTAAAACTCCATATGTTCAAGGAAATTTAAAGAAGTATATTCCGGAAGGCGATGATGAAGATTACGATGATATTGAAATCGTTCATGAAGATATCAAATGCATTGGAGAACCTGCGCCGAAGAAGCCAAAGATAGAGTCAAGATTATCATGAAATTGTTGTTTTTTATGGAAGCAAAAATGTAGTTACTACTTTTGAATACGGTGTAGTCTCATCTTTTGAACTTTTATTTTTTTGTAAAATTTTATTCGTGTCAAGAATGTTTTTCCATTGTTTTTGTTAGTGTTGTTTTTCTGAAAAGTAAATAAATATTTATTTCTTTAAACAATTGTTAAACATTTTTCAAGAATAAGCACTTTTAAAAAATGGGTAATACTGTTGGATCAAAAGTTAATAATGAAGAAATTATTAAAGAGGTCAGTTTATTTAATCTAATGTTATTAAATAAAATCAGTTTTATATTTTTATAGACAAATTCATATCCTGTTGTAATGTTTACAAAACCAAATTGTGGATACTGCAAAATGGCAAAATCTTTATTAAATGAAGAAAATATTCGTTTTAAAGAAAATGATCTTGATCTTATAAGTGCAACTAATCCATTGGGTTATCAGGTAGATTTTTTCCTTTTTTTACTAATAATAATTCTTCTTTGTTTTGTAGGCATACGTCAATGGACTTGTTTATACAACTCGATCAACAACCGTACCACAAATTTTTATTTGTGGCAAACTTGTTGGCGGATATACAGAATTGAATAAATTGCATCAAGCTAAAAAATTATTTGATGCTATCGATGAATGCTCACATCAATATGATCCAATTCCTTAATTTCATGGTTCTTTCACTTAACAATTGATCTGATATTTTATAAATATAAGCTGGTGTTATTGTTTATTAGATTATTATATGTTTCTTTTATATAAATCACTTCTATGAAGTTTGAAAGCATACAAAATAAAGGTGCCTTTTAGTGTTTAATTTTGTGTAATTTATCTGGGATGGAAATTTATAGGGAAGATTTTCAATGAATATTTTGACAACATCTTATAAAACTTTGTAAATGTATTTTACTATATATAAGAAGAATTTTAGAAAATCAAAGAGATACTATAATGTATGTGGTATTCAACATTGAACCCTTTGAACTAAGTTCGTGTTTGGCAAAATGGAAGACTTGCAAACTTGCAGGATTACTTTTTATTTCAGAAAACCTTTGCCAGCTAATCTCGAAATTCAAAATTTGCTACAATTTTTATGTGATATTTCTCCATGCCAAAGTTTTTTTACATTTTTTTTACTTTGTGGATAGCGTGACTATATTGTTTTCTTAACTTTATTAATAACTTTTGTTTAACTGTTCCAATTTTTTGTATCTAGAGTTTTCCTTCTTAACGTACACCTTTATTTATTTTATAAAAAAATGTATAATAATTTCTTAAACAAAATTCATCACAAAAAGCATTATATTGAAATAATCTTTACTTTTTAAAAATTTTATTTTCCGATCCGGGCCATGTAATACTGTCTCTTACCAATTCGGGCAAGAAATACCCTCTTTCCCATATTTGCTTCATCGTTGCTACGTTTACTGATTTTATTGCTGTTACTAAAATGCGAGCCTTTAACGATATCGAAATTTGAGTTATTCACTTACGGTAATAAACGGGCAATATTAGAATCTTCATTGGCCATAGGTGAGAAAAGTTCTTGACTTTGATGTTCCGGCTTTTGATGCTCCATAACAATAACCTCTTGAATAAAAGGCTGAATTCTTGCAGCATCTTTACGAAGAGGATAATAGATATCATGAAAGCTTCGACGAGGATATGTTGCTTCATTGATACCCGAAAGCATAATACAGATAGCAGCAAATAAATATAAATTCAACATGCTTTGGAGAGTAGTATTAAATGTTAATAAATAAAATTAAAAGTTTTCTAATTTTCTAGTTCTGTTGAAATTATTAAGTACTGGACCAACCTCCTTATTTCTCAAAAAGTTTTTACCTTAAATGTGACACACATTCAAGGATTTTGTAAATGCTTTTAAGGAATAGCTGAAAGAAAAATACCCCGCCTTTCTTGAAAACTCCAATTCTATGGTAAAATGCTTTAATTGAAATATTTTTTACTTAATTTTTTTAAATTTTTGAGTATAAACTGTGGGAAAAAATAGATTTGACGCTTATGACGTGAGTACGATATCTTATTTTTGTGTGTGACACGAAGGAGAAAACAAATTGCATGCTAGGTTTTTGGTTAGATATCTGTGAAAAAAACATATTTATTTTTTTAAATTTTAACTAAATTAGAAATATCAAACTACATGATAACGTGCAATTTATGAAGAAGCAAAAAAAATCCGATATCTTATTTTTTTGTGTGACTCGAAGGAGAAAACAAATTGCATGCTAGATTTTTGGTTAGATAACTGTGACAAAAAATTTATTTTTTTAAAAAATTTTTACGAATTTAGAAATATCAAACTACATGATAACGTGCAATTAATAAAGAAGCAAAAAAATCAGGAATCACGAATTTAAGTCTTTTTATTTTTTAGGTCATTTTGTAGTTCCGGAAATGACGAAAAGTTTGATATTACTACTGGGTTTGAGCTGCTTTGTATTTTTAACCTTTGCTAATGAGAACAATGGCGGGTGGTAATGAATGAAATTTTCTTTAACGTGGTAAAATGTTCAATGTTTATAGGCAAATTCCTGGAGAAGAACGTTTTGGCTATGAAGGTCCGTGTACAATTGAACGTGTTGATGGTGAGAAACTTACGCAAGATGAATTTTTGACGGAATACGCCTACAGTAAACCTGTAATAATTTTTAATATTGATAACAGTATTTTCAAAAAGAAATGTGAAAAAGATGAAATCCTTAAAGAGTGGTCAAATATGGATGTTGTATTGAATTCAGCGAATACATATTCATATTCAAGGGTGCCTTCAACTTTTGGAAATTACGTTGAAAAACATCTCAAACCACAAAATTTGAGTACTCTGGGAAACGGTAGTTATCATATTTTCATTTTTTTTAAAACTTTTTTTATTTGCCAAAAAATTTTTTAGAAACGTTGTATCTCTTTGGTGATATTGATCAAACTGTATGGAAACCTCTTTTGGATTCATATAAATTGCCTGCATGGACAGTACCCAATCATGATCCTGCGCTGAGTTTTGGAATTGCAGGCTCTGGAACTGGTGTACCTTTTCATTTTCATGGTCCTGGCTTTGCTGAAATCATTCATGGCAGTAAAGCAAGTGTTTTTACATGTATGGATTGGTTGAATTAAACATTTGTTTTAGCGTTGGTTTCTTCAACCTTTCAACAAACGTCCGTATTTTAATCCTGATAAATCTTCTCTGGATTGGTACCTCAATGAATATACAAAATTAAAGTCACATGAACAACCACTTGAATGCCTTATGAAACCAAATGAAATAATTTATTTTCCGGATAAATGGTGGCACGCAACACTCAATTCAGAAACCTCTGTTTTTATAAGTACATTTTTAAGTCCAACTCCAAAAGTGACGCCAAAATCAGAACTTTAGGTATTCTATTTTATTGTCAAAGTTTATTTTTTTCCAAGTCATTCACTTATTTGTTATTTTATGTGTTTATTTCGGGTTTATTTTTTTTTGGAAAAAAACGAAATATATTTATAGATAAATAAATAAAAAAATGATAAAAATTTCAACAAATAATTTTTTATTCAAAAGCGATTTCTTTGGAAATTTATAGAAAAATGGGTTACATAGGACAAACATCACGTAAATCAATTGCATGTTCAAAAAGCATGGCAAGACGGGAAGGGTGGCAAAGATACATGAATAAATCTCTTCCGTCAAGATTATTCTTAAAAAACACACACAATTAGTAAATTCATACAATTACCTCGACGTACCAACATTTTCAATGGAACGTTTCCCAAGGCCCATATGAAAACTTTTCTTTTCTATAAATAAAAGCATTAAAAGGTTTTATTAAAAAGTACAGTAATTTCGTATGAAAGCTTACCAGGGAAATCAACAACAAATCTTTTTCCAAGTCCCATATGAAATTGATTATTTGAAAAACGTTTCATTGCATCATCTATAAATGAAGAGGTTTTCTATGCAAAAGGGTACGGTAAAATGACGTACTCAAGCTACGCTTTCCGAAACCCATATGAAATTGACTCATATCGTATCTTTTCTGCGAATCAAAATTGTCTTCTGGCAAAAGCTCATAAAGTTCTGCATCATTAAATTCATTGGCGCGTTTCCCAAGGCCCATGTGAAATTGACTAAATCCAGAAGCATCAGCACGTTTACCTAATCCAAAGACGACGGGTACTGTAGAGCGCTTGCCAAAACCCATGTACATATTTCCAGCCTAAAAATAGTAATGAAATAAAAGTTTTAGACGCAACTATAAAAAAGAGAACTTGCATATCGTTTTTCTGCAGCTTCATCATCAATTGGCATTGCAGTTGTTGATGCATAAAATGTAACAAGTAAAAATATACCAAAGAATGAAAAATTCAACATTTTTATTATTTTTGAACAAGAAGCTTCTAAAAGGCGTTTGAATGGTTAAATGAGTGACTTTAGAGTTAAAATTCTGGTCTATTTATCCTCCTTTTTTTCCTGAAGAAAACGATACACGTGCTCTTCTTCACTTTATCCCTCCTCCCACAGATAGGATGATCAAAATCTTGGAGAAAAAAGATGGGAGAATGACGAAGTCAAAATGAGCAAACACTTTTTTTCAAACAATATTTGGCACTTTATGATGCCAAAATGAGGTCCACGATTCGAGTGGCAAGTCAAGAAAAGAAAATGATGAAGGAAAAAACGAAAGGCATTCTAAAATGGCGAAAGACAAAAGAAAAAAAAACAGAAGCAATCCAAAAAAATCTTAAACGCCGCCTACTGAAATGCCATGGCATTTTTACTAACAAAAATATTGTTCTTTGGAAAGTTAATTTAAAAATAATAGATGGGTTTTATTTCGAATCCCCAAAAATTCAAACAATTTCTTTTGTTATATATTTTTGATGAGTGATAAATGACGCTTTAAAAAATCGTCAAAATTTCGTAGGTTTTTTTATTTAATAGAATTTTCAAAAAATAATATAGTGATGTTTTATTTTTGAGCAAGCAACAAGTGATAAACAAGACAACAGAAAGCACTGGGACACCTATAAGATGAAAACAACGTAAAAAGAGAGAAAAAATAGTTGAAAGAAGCAAAAATTGGTAAAAAATGCTATTCAACAATTCAACCGTTTTCATAAAATAAAATAAAAAACTCTTTTTCAAAATTTTTCATGGAACAAAAACTTTTTTTGGGAAAGTTCACAAGCAAATGCAAAAAAGGTGATGACTGGAATGACTAATTTAAACATGAGAAATTCGGATATAACAGTAATACAAAAAAACAGAAAAAATGTGATAGAATACGGTATTAGACGACACTGCATGAGAATTATTTGACAACAAATTTTCGTCATTATTTGAACAGTTAATTACTTCCTCATCAAAAAATTTTTGGTTTACAATATCGAATTTTTCGTTTAACTCATTTTTTTCTTCAGGGGTCAATAATAACATTACAGTAAAAACTGAGCATCGGTTTCCCTTAAAAGCTCGGGTATAATCCACTCCAATTTGATAAAGTGATAAAGAAAGTTTTTGGGAAATTTTTTCTTGCAAAAATGCTAATGTAGAATTTGATTCAGAAATCCAGTGGATAAAAAATTGTTCATAAAGATTAATTCTTGAACAAATTGTTTGATTCTCTGGGGTGTGAAGACGAACATACAAATTTGAAGCTAAAAAAGGAAAAAATGAAAAGCTGCTTTTTTATATAAAAAACAAGAAGCAGCAGCAGCTAAAGCAACAACTACCTGCGGCGCCATCAACAATAGAAAACCCATGAAAAATAAAATGTTGTTTTAGATTTTGTGTGAGTAATTCTGAGCGATTAACGACGTGTCCAACAGGGCAAAAATCAATACTTTCATGACATCTATTATGGTCTTGGACTTTAAAGGGATCAAAAGGTCTCGCCAATTGACAAATTCCGCCATTCATGGCAACAATTTCCCAAAAAAGCTTTGTTGAATTCTAAAAAAAGGAGAAATTTGTTACGAAAGAAAAAAAAGGCAAAAAACCTCATGGTTGCTTCTTTGCAAACTTTCGTCATGCTCTTCTGCTTCAAGGTAGTAACTGACTTCAGAAGGCAACGTCATCGAAGACGATATTTCTGTCTAATTAATCAATGCATTATTTACCTTTAAAATTTGCCTTTGATTTCTTACCATTTTTATAAACCCATTGATGCCTGTGTCATTGAACAATGCCATTGCAATCTTTTTTTGACCCTTTAATTCAATGGTTCCACAAGCAACTGCATTTTCATCAAAATCTGCCATAATGGTTAACCCAATTACACTTTTGCTTCCAGTTAATAATTTTTGTTTTATCATCAATTTTTCAGATTTTTTACTTCCTATTTTTTTAATTAACTCTTTTTCCCAATTCAATTTTGTTTTAGCTCCAATTGTACTTTCACTGCATGGCGGAGCTGTCGAAACTGTCATATCAATTGGGCGTTTATAAAAATGAAGATTTTTAACATTATTTTTAGAAAAATCTTCTCTTCCAGATGCAATTATTTCTGTTTCGTTAAACAATGGATATTCAAAAATTTCTATATCAGCCAAATGTCTTGAAGCTGCAATATTATGTGTCCGTAAAATGGCATTTCCTTTAATAACACCAGAAGAGAGAAGGGTTAAATTGGCACATGCCTGAAATACGTTAAAGCTTTTTTTCCGCTCTTTGAAAAAACAAAAAAGGAATAAAAAACATTGAAAAAATTGGGATAAAAAATATTACTTTTATCCATCCAAGATCCACTTGCAAAGATTTAATGGAATCAAAGTCAATAAAACTAGAAAATAATTGAATGTTGTGGTTTGCTAAAAAAATAAATCGGGTGTTGTTAAATGATAACAGAACACAAAAAGCAATACAAACAATTTTGGGTTGAGAGGCCTCGAATTGGAATTGAATCTTTGACCTTATAAGATGAAGAAAAATTGAAGCAGCTTGAAGACAATGTTGGGGCATTTGAAAAATGTAAAGTAGCAGAAATTTCGTTCGCATCAAAAATGCTTTGCAAATCTGACACAATAAAATAATTTTTGTTTGTTTGAATAAGATGTATCTTTCCGATAACTGGATGTAACAAAGATGATGTCAAAATCGGAAAACCAAATTTGGGTAAAAGAATGCCACAATTTCCATCAACATTTAATACCTTAAATTAAAAATCCCTTTAACGAAAGTAAAAACTTTAATTTTTTTACGTTAAAAACTTTTGATTCTTTGCCAAAAAGGATTAATTCTGGCGCATAACCATTATGGATTATCACTTTATCCGATGTTTTATTGCATGTTTCCCCGATTGCGATGGTTTTAAAATTTTCTTTGGTTACCCGGGGAGCGACAAATGCATTCTTTTGTTCGACATTAACATTCATTCCATTTGCGGATAAATAAGTTGCAGGCGAAATTCTTTTGCATGAAATTACACCATTTTTGTTGAATAATTTTAAATAACTGTTTTGAATATTATTTACAAGTGTTGAGTTTATAACTTCAGCTGTAATTGTTGAGAATGAATTAATTGTGTAATTTTCTTCAGCTGTTTTTGAACAATCGTCAACTAATTCAACAAAAAGTTGTTCTTCTTCATTGGAGGAAGAGAATAATGGGACAATTTTAATATTATCGATTAAATCAAAGAAATAAATTCTTCCATTTATATTATCGATAGCAATCATAACTTCATATAATGGTGTAGTATCAAGAATTACGGTAGAGCATGCGATAGGCTGAAATTAATCAATTATAATTGTAGAAGCAAAATAATACAAACTTTTTCCTCTTTCATTATGACAATCGTATTACCGATTACGTCATCTTTTGGTACATCAAATTTTTTTAAGTTTGATTCAGGTTTAACAACTGCAGCACCATTTTGTAATTTTTTGCAATGTTCAGGATTACTACTAAAAGGTAATGCTCCTTCCAAAATAATAAATTTGAGATCATTTTGTTTTATTTCAAAGTCAACATTTACAGTATCATTATTGTTTTTCAACTTAAAATGAGCAATCGTAAAAAAAACTTTTTTAATGATTAAACAAACTTTTATAAATCCAATGAAGTCGTTATTATTAAAAAGTGGTAATTTTTCACATTTGCAATATTCAATAATTAACAGTAATATCAAAAACCTTAAAAGCATTGATCTAAAAATGAACAAATGTGTAAAAAAGTAAAAAAAACACAACAATGATGGTGAAGTTTTCACGTGAAGCATTTGATACAAACACTGAAACGTATTCGGGTAAGAACGGAACAAACGATTTTTAATAATATAAAACAATTCATTTGAATTAACAACAATAATTTTTAAGTTGCTGTTAACAAGAAAAAAGTGAAAAGATTTTCCATTTTTCGAAATGAGAATAAAATCCGTCTAAAAACGTATTCATTTTTGAAAAAAGTTCAAGAAAAAAAGTGGGTCTTTGGATGAACAGTTTCATCCAAAAACGAAACTTAATTCCATGAAAGAGAAAAAAAGTAAAATAAACAGTAAAACGGCTAATCACTTAAATCAAAAAATGACCACATTTAATTTGACACTCCAATGAAAATTTTAACGTTCTAAAAAGTTGCGCCGAACGTCCTTGAAAATTTAAAAAAAATCTTTGACTTCTTCGCAGAAATGAAAATAACTAAAAATTTTACAACAAAAAACTACATCCATATATGTACGTTGAAAAACGCGTTTTTTGTATAATCATTATTCTTAAACGATATTTGAAAGAGTCACTCACTGATGCTCCATTTCTTATAACAAATCTATTTAAGGCCATTATAAAAAGTACATTCTGATATGAACGAAAGAAAAGAGAGAGAGAGAAAGACAAAACCGCTGACTGTCAGCGAAAAGAAGAAATAATAACATAAATTAGCTGATTCAGAAATGTTCAAACTGGTTACAAACAAGTGCAGACACATATCATGATTAAAAAAATAACATGGGTGTTTCTGGTAATGAAAGTTTGTGTGTTGTTTTTACTTTTACTTTCTCCTTTTTTGGGCGTTTAAAATTTTTCTGTTATTGCAAAATGTCACATAACATAACTAAAGACTGTCAGCAAAAAACCACATCTTTTCATATACTGTCCAATATATCCAAAACAATGCAATATTTTTTCAGTTGCACATTATGGCACGTTCAAAACTTTTTCTTATGTTGATTGTGCAGCAATGTGAAAGAATACGGACTCTTACGGCACCTTCTTGTGCAAAACAGCACATTTGGAGTGATAGCATCTTTTAGAATACGGCGTAGCAAAAGTGTCACTCGTCAACCAAGTACAAAATTTGTTAATTTCAAGCCAAGTTCAAAACTTTTTCTTATGTTAATTGTGCAGCAATGTGAAAGAATACGGACTCTTACGGCACCTTCTGGTGCAAAACAGTTAAACCGGCATGATAGCATCTTTAAGAATACGGCGTAGCAAAAGTGTCACTCGTCAACCAAGTACAAAATTTGTTAATTTCAAGCCAAGTTCAAAACTTTTTCTTATGTTAATTGTGCAGCAATGTGAAAGAATACGGACTCTTACGGCACCTTCTGGTGCAAAACAGCACATTTGGAGTGATAGCATCTTTAAGAATACGGCGTAGCAAAAGTGTCACTCGTCAACCAAGTACAAAATTTGTTAATTTTAAGCCAAGTTCAAAAATTTTTCTTATGTTGATTGTGCAGCAATGTGAAAGAATACGGACTCTTACGGCACCTTCTGGTGCAAAACAGTTAAACCGGCATGATAGCATCTTTAAGAATACGGCGTAGCAAAAGTGTCACTCGTCAACCAAGTACAAAATTTGTTAATTTCAAGCCAAGTTCAAAACTTTTTCTTATGTTGATTGTGCAGCAATGTGAAAGAATACGGATTCTTACGGCACCTTCTGGTGCAAAACAGCACATTTGGAGTGATAGCATCTTTAAGAATACGGCGTAGCAAAAGTGTCACTCGTCAACCAAGTACAAAATTTGTTAATTTCAACCCGAGTTCAAAACTTTTTCTTATGTTGATTGTGCAGCAATGTGAAAGAATACGGATTCTTACGGCACCTTCTGGTGCAAAACAGCACATTTGGAGTGATAGCATCTTTAAGAATACGGCGTAGCAAAAGTGTCACTCGTCAACCAAGTACAAAATTTGTTAATTTCAAGCCAAGTTCAAAACTTTTTCTTATGTTGATTGTGCAGCAATGTGAAAGAATACGGACTCTTACGGCACCTTCTTGTGCAAAACAGTTAAACCGGCATGATAGCATCTATAAGAATACGGCGTAGCAAAAGTGTCACTCGTCAACCAAGTACAAAATTTGTTAATTTCAAGCCAAGTTCAAAACTTTTTCTTATGTTGATTGTGCAGCAATGTGAAAGAATACGGTACCTGATGGCACCTTCTGGTGCAAAACAGCACATTTGGAGTGATAGCATCTTTAAGAATACGGCGTAGCAAAAGTGTCACTCGTCAACCAAGTACAAAATTTGTTAATTTCAACCCGAGTTCAAAACTTTTTCTTATGTTGATTGTGCAGCAATGTGAAAGAATACGGACTCTTACGGCACCTTCTGGTGCAAAACAGTTAAACCGGCATGATAGCATCTTTAAGAATACGGCGTAGCAAAAGTGTCACTCGTCAACCAAGTACAAAATTTGTTAATTTCAAGCCAAGTTCAAAACTTTTTCTTATGTTAATTGTGCAGCAATGTGAAAGAATACGGACTCTTACGGCACCTTCTGGTGCAAAACAGTTAAACCGGCATGATAGCATCTTTAAGAATACGGCGTAGCAAAAGTGACACTCGTCAACCAAGTACAAAATTTGTTAATCTCAAGCCAAGTTCAAAACTTTTTCTTTTGTTGATTGTGCAGCAATGTGAAAGAATACGGATTCTCACGGCACCTTCTGGTGCAAAACAGCACATTTGGAGTGATAGCATCTTTAAGAATACGGCGTAGCAAAAGTGTCACTCGTCAACCAAGTACAAAATTTGTTAATTTCAAGCCAAGTTCAAAACTTTTTCTTATGTTAATTGTGCAGCAATGTGAAAGAATACGGACTCTTACGGCACCTTCTGGTGCAAAACAGTTAAACCGGCATGATAGCATCTTTAAGAATACGGCGTAGCAAAAGTGACACTCGTCAACCAAGTACAAAATTTGTTAATCTCAAGCCAAGTTCAAAACTTTTTCTTATGTTAATTGTGCAGCAATGTGAAAGAATACGGACTCTTACGGCACCTTCTGGTGCAAAACAGCACATTTGTTGTGATAGCATCTTTAAGAATACGGCGTAGCAAAAGTGTCACTCGTCAACCAAGTACAAAATTTGTTAATCTCAAGCCAAGTTCAAAACTTTTTCTTATGTTGATTGTGCAGCAATGTGAAAGAATACGGACTCTTACGGCACCTTCTGGTGCAAAACAGTTAAACCGGCATGATAGCATCTTTAAGAATACGGCGTAGCAAAAGTGACACTCGTCAACCAAGTACAAAATTTGTTAATCTCAAGCCAAGTTCAAAACTTTTTCTTATGTTGATTGTGCAGCAATGTGAAAGAATACGGATTCTTACGGCACCTTCTGGTGCAAAACAGCACATTTGGAGTGATAGCATCTTTAAGAATACGGCGTAGCAAAAGTGTCACTCGTCAACCAAGTACAAAATTTGTCAATTTCAAGCCAAGTTCAAAACTTTTTCTTATGTTGATTGTGCAGCAATGTGAAAGAATACGGACTCTTACGGCACCTTCTGGTGCAAAACAGTTAAACCGGCATGATAGCATCTTTAAGAATACGGCGTAGCAAAAGTGACACTCGTCAACCGAGTACAAAATTTGTTAATCTCAAGCCAAGTTCAAAACTTTTTCTTATGTTAATTGTGCAGCAATGTGAAAGAATACGGACTCTTACGGCACCTTCTGGTGCAAAACAGTTAAACCGGCATGATAGCATCTTTAAGAATACGGCGTAGCAAAAGTGACACTCGTCAACCAAGTACAAAATTTGTTAATCTCAAGCCAAGTTCAAAACTTTTTCTTACGTTGATTGTGCAGCAATGTGAAAGAATACGAACTCTTATAGCACCTTCTGGTGCAAAACAGCACATTTGTTGTGATAGCATCTTTAAGAATACGGCGTAGCAAAAGTGTCACTCGTCAACCAAGTACAAAATTTGTTAATCTCAAGCCAAGTTCAAAACTTTTTCTTATGTTGATTGTGCAGCAATGTGAAAGAATACGGACTCTTACGGCACCTTCTGGTGCAAAACAGTTAAACCGGCATGATAGCATCATTAAGAATACGGCGTAGCAAAAGTGACACTCGTCAACCAAGTACAAAATTTGTTAATCTCAAGCCAAGTTCAAAACTTTTTCTTATGTTGATTGTGCAGCAATGTGAAAGAATACGGACTCTTACGGCACCTTCTGGTGCAAAACAGTTAAACCGGCATGATAGCATCTTTAAGAATACGGCGTAGCAAAAGTGTCACTCGTCAACCAAGTACAAAATTTGTTAATTTCAAGCCAAGTTCAAAACTTTTTCTTATGTTGATTGTGCAGCAATGTGAAAGAATACGGACTCTTACGGCACCTTCTGGTGCAAAACAGTTAAACCGGCATGATAGCATCTTTAAGAATACGGCGTAGCAAAAGTGACACTCGTCAACCAAGTACAAAATTTGTTAATCTCAAGCCAAGTTCAAAACTTTTTCTTACGTTGATTGTGCAGCAATGTGAAAGAATACGAACTCTTATGGCACCTTCTGGTGCAAAACAGCACATTTGTTGTGATAGCATCTTTAAGAATACGGCGTAGCAAAAGTGTCACTCGTCAACCAAGTACAAAATTTGTTAATCTCAAGCCAAGTTCAAAACTTTTTCTTATGTTGATTGTGCAGCAATGTGAAAGAATACGGACTCTTACGGCACCTTCTGGTGCAAAACAGTTAAACCGGCATGATAGCATCATTAAGAATACGGCGTAGCAAAAGTGACACTCGTCAACCAAGTACAAAATTTGTTAATCTCAAGCCAAGTTCAAAACTTTTTCTTATGTTGATTGTGCAGCAATGTGAAAGAATACGGATTCTTACGGCACCTTCTGGTGCAAAACAGCACATTTGGAGTGATAGCATCTTTAAGAATACGGCGTAGCAAAAGTGTCACTCGTCAACCAAGTACAAAATTTGTTAATTTCAAGCCAAGTTCAAAACTTTTTCTTATGTTGATTGTGCAGCAATGTGAAAGAATACGGACTCTTACGGCACCTTCTGGTGCAAAACAGTTAAACCGGCATGATAGCATCTTTAAGAATACGGCGTAGCAAAAGTGTCACTCGTCAACCAAGTACAAAATTTGTTAATTTCAAGCCAAGTTCAAAACTTTTTCTTATGTTAATTGTGCAGCAATGTGAAAGAATACGGACTCTTACGGCACCTTCTGGTGCAAAACAGTTAAACCGGCATGATAGCATCTTTAAGAATACGGCGTAGCAAAAGTGACACTCGTCAACCAAGTACAAAATTTGTTAATTTCAAGCCAAGTTCAAAACTTTTTCTTATGTTGATTGTGCAGCAATGTGAAAGAATACGGATTCTTACGGCACCTTCTGGTGCAAAACAGCACATTTGGAAGGATAGCATCTTTAAGAATACGGCGTAGCAAAAGTGTCACTCGTCAACCAAGTACAAAATTTGTTAATTTCAAGCCAAGTTCAAAACTTTTTCTTATGTTGATTGTGCAGCAATGTGAAAGAATACGGATTCTTACGGCACCTTCTTGTGCAAAACAGCACATTTGGAGTGATAGCATCTTTTAGAATACGGCGTAGCAAAAGTGTCACTCGTCAACCAAGTACAAAATTTGTTAATTTCAAGCCAAGTTCAAAACTTTTTCTTATGTTGATTGTGCAGCAATGTGAAAGAATACGGACTCTTACGGCACCTTCTGGTGCAAAACAGTTAAACCGGCATGATAGCATCTTTAAGAATACGGCGTAGCAAAAGTGACACTTGTCAACCAAGTACAAAATTTGTTAATTTCAAGCCAAGTTCAAAACTTTTTCTTATGTTAATTGTGCAGCAATGTGAAAGAATACGGACTCTTACGGCACCTTCTGGTGCAAAACAGCACATTTGAAGTGATAGCATCTTTAAGAATACGGCGCAGCAAAAGTGTAACTCGTCAACCAAGTACAAAATTTGTTAATTTTAAGCCAAGTTCAAAACTTTTTCTTATGTTGATTGTGCAGCAATGTGAAAGAATACGGACTCTTACGGCACCTTCTGGTGCAAAACAGTTAAACCGGCATGATAGCATCTTTAAGAATACGGCGTAGCAAAAGTGTCACTCGTCAACCAAGTACAAAATTTGTTAATTTCAAGCCAAGTTCAAAACTTTTTCTTATGTTAATTGTGCAGCAATGTGAAAGAATACGGACTCTTACGGCACCTTCTGGTGCAAAACAGTTAAACCGGCATGATAGCATCTTTAAGAATACGGCGTAGCAAAAGTGACACTCGTCAACCAAGTACAAAATTTGTTAATTTCAAGCCAAGTTCAAAACTTTTTCTTATGTTGATTGTGCAGCAATGTGAAAGAATACGGATTCTTACGGCACCTTCTGGTGCAAAACAGCACATTTGGAAGGATAGCATCTTTAAGAATACGGCGTAGCAAAAGTGTCACTCGTCAACCAAGTACAAAATTTGTTAATTTCAAGCCAAGTTCAAAACTTTTTCTTATGTTGATTGTGCAGCAATGTGAAAGAATACGGATTCTTACGGCACCTTCTTGTGCAAAACAGCACATTTGGAGTGATAGCATCTTTTAGAATACGGCGTAGCAAAAGTGTCACTCGTCAACCAAGTACAAAATTTGTTAATTTCAAGCCAAGTTCAAAACTTTTTCTTATGTTGATTGTGCAGCAATGTGAAAGAATACGGACTCTTACGGCACCTTCTGGTGCAAAACAGTTAAACCGGCATGATAGCATCTTTAAGAATACGGCGTAGCAAAAGTGACACTTGTCAACCAAGTACAAAATTTGTTAATTTCAAGCCAAGTTCAAAACTTTTTCTTATGTTAATTGTGCAGCAATGTGAAAGAATACGGACTCTTACGGCACCTTCTGGTGCAAAACAGCACATTTGAAGTGATAGCATCTTTAAGAATACGGCGCAGCAAAAGTGTAACTCGTCAACCAAGTACAAAATTTGTTAATTTTAAGCCAAGTTCAAAACTTTTTCTTATGTTGATTGTGCAGCAATGTGAAAGAATACGGATTCTTACGGCACCTTCTGGTGCAAAACAGCACATTTGGAAGGATAGCATCTTTAAGAATACGGCGTAGCAAAAGTGTCACTCGTCAACCAAGTACAAAATTTGTTAATTTCAAGCCAAGTTCAAAACTTTTTCTTATGTTGATTGTGCAGCAATGTGAAAGAATACGGATTCTTACGGCACCTTCTTGTGCAAAACAGCACATTTGGAGTGATAGCATCTTTTAGAATACGGCGTAGCAAAAGTGTCACTCGTCAACCAAGTACAAAATTTGTTAATTTCAAGCCAAGTTCAAAACTTTTTCTTATGTTGATTGTGCAGCAATGTGAAAGAATACGGACTCTTACGGCACCTTCTGGTGCAAAACAGTTAAACCGGCATGATAGCATCATTAAGAATACGGCGTAGCAAAAGTGACACTCGTCAACCAAGTACAAAATTTGTTAATCTCAAGCCAAGTTCAAAACTTTTTCTTATGTTGATTGTGCAGCAATGTGAAAGAATACGGATTCTTACGGCACCTTCTGGTGCAAAACAGCACATTTGGAGTGATAGCATCTTTAAGAATACGGCGTAGCAAAAGTGTCACTCGTCAACCAAGTACAAAATTTGTTAATTTCAAGCCAAGTTCAAAACTTTTTCTTATGTTGATTGTGCAGCAATGTGAAAGAATACGGACTCTTACGGCACCTTCTTGTGCAAAACAGCACATTTGGAGTGATAGCATCTTTTAGAATACGGCGTAGCAAAAGTGTCACTCGTCAACCAAGTACAAAATTTGTTAATTTCAAGCCAAGTTCAAAACTTTTTCTTATGTTAATTGTGCAGCAATGTGAAAGAATACGGACTCTTACGGCACCTTCTGGTGCAAAACAGTTAAACCGGCATGATAGCATCTTTAAGAATACGGCGTAGCAAAAGTGACACTCGTCAACCAAGTACAAAATTTGTTAATTTCAAGCCAAGTTCAAAACTTTTTCTTATGTTGATTGTGCAGCAATGTGAAAGAATACGGATTCTTACGGCACCTTCTTGTGCAAAACAGCACATTTGGAGTGATAGCATCTTTTAGAATACGGCGTAGCAAAAGTGTCACTCGTCAACCAAGTACAAAATTTGTTAATTTCAAGCCAAGTTCAAAACTTTTTCTTATGTTGATTGTGCAGCAATGTGAAAGAATACGGATTCTTACGGCACCTTCTGGTGCAAAACAGCACATTTGGAGTGATAGCATCTTTAAGAATACGGCGTAGCAAAAGTGACACTCGTCAACCAAGTACAAAATTTGTTATTTCAAGCCAAGTTCAAAACTTTTTCTTATGTTGATTGTGCAGCAATGTGAAAGAATACGGATTCTTACGGCACCTTCTGGTGCAAAACAGCACATTTGTTGTGATAGCATCTTTAAGAATACGGCGTAGCAAAAGTGTCACTCGTCAACCAAGTACAAAATTTGTTAATTTCAAGCCAAGTTCAAAACTTTTTCTTATGTTGATTGTGCAGCAATGTGAAAGAATACGGACTCTTACGGCACCTTCTGGTGCAAAACAGTTAAACCGGCATGATAGCATCTTTAAGAATACGGCGTAGCAAAAGTGACACTCGTCAACCAAGTACAAAATTTGTTAATTTCAAGCCAAGTTCAAAACTTTTTCTTATGTTGATTGTGCAGCAATGTGAAAGAATACGGATTCTTACGGCACCTTCTGGTGCAAAACAGCACATTTGGAGTGATAGCATCTTTAAGAATACGGCGTAGCAAAAGTGTCACTCGTCAACCAAGTACAAAATTTGTTAATTTCAAGCCAAGTTCAAAACTTTTTCTTATGTTGATTGTGCAGCAATGTGAAAGAATACGGACTCTTACGGCACCTTCTGGTGCAAAACAGTTAAACCGGCATGATAGCATCTATAAGAATACGGCGTAGCAAAAGTGTCACTCGTCAACCAAGTACAAAATTTGTTAATTTCAAGCCAAGTTCAAAACTTTTTCTTATGTTGATTGTGCAGCAATGTGAAAGAATACGGATTCTTACGGCACCTTCTGGTGCAAAACAGCACATTTGTTGTGATAGCATCTTTAAGAATACGGCGTAGCAAAAGTGTCACTCGTCAACCAAGTACAAAATTTGTTAATTTCAAGCCAAGTTCAAAACTTTTTCTTATGTTGATTGTGCAGCAATGTGAAAGAATACGGACTCTTACGGCACCTTCTGGTGCAAAACAGTTAAACCGGCATGATAGCATCTTTAAGAATACGGCGTAGCAAAAGTGACACTCGTCAACCAAGTACAAAATTTGTTAATTTCAAGCCAAGTTCAAAACTTTTTCTTATGTTGATTGTGCAGCAATGTGAAAGAATACGGATTCTTACGGCACCTTCTGGTGCAAAACAGTTAAACCGGCATGATAGCATCTATAAGAATACGGCGTAGCAAAAGTGTCACTCGTCAACCAAGTACAAAATTTGTTAATTTCAAGCCAAGTTCAAAACTTTTTCTTATGTTGATTGTGCAGCAATGTGAAAGAATACGGATTCTTACGGCACCTTCTGGTGCAAAACAGCACATTTGTTGTGATAGCATCTTTAAGAATACGGCGTAGCAAAAGTGTCACTCGTCAACCAAGTACAAAATTTGTTAATTTCAAGCCAAGTTCAAAACTTTTTCTTATGTTGATTGTGCAGCAATGTGAAAGAATACGGACTCTTACGGCACCTTCTGGTGCAAAACAGTTAAACCGGCATGATAGCATCTTTAAGAATACGGCGTAGCAAAAGTGACACTCGTCAACCAAGTACAAAATTTGTTAATTTCAAGCCAAGTTCAAAACTTTTTCTTATGTTGATTGTGCAGCAATGTGAAAGAATACGGATTCTTACGGCACCTTCTGGTGCAAAACAGCACATTTGGAGTGATAGCATCTTTAAGAATACGGTGTAGCAAAAGTGTCACTCGTCAACCAAGTACAAAATTTGTTATTTCAAGCCAAGTTCAAAACTTTTTCTTATGTTGATTGTGCAGCAATGTGAAAGAATACGGATTCTTACGGCACCTTCTGGTGCAAAACAGCACATTTGTTGTGATAGCATCTTTAAGAATACGGCGTAGCAAAAGTGTCACTCGTCAACCAAGTACAAAATTTGTTAATTTCAAGCCAAGTTCAAAACTTTTTCTTATGTTGATTGTGCAGCAATGTGAAAGAATACGGATTCTTACGGCACCTTCTTGTGCAAAACAGCACATTTGGAGTGATAGCATCTTTTAGAATACGGCGTAGCAAAAGTGTCACTCGTCAACCAAGTACAAAATTTGTTAATTTCAAGCCAAGTTCAAAACTTTTTCTTATGTTGATTGTGCAGCAATGTGAAAGAATACGGACTCTTACGGCACCTTCTGGTGCAAAACAGTTAAACCGGCATGATAGCATCTTTAAGAATACGGCGTAGCAAAAGTGACACTCGTCAACCAAGTACAAAATTTGTTAATTTCAAGCCAAGTTCAAAACTTTTTCTTATGTTGATTGTGCAGCAATGTGAAAGAATACGGATTCTTACGGCACCTTCTTGTGCAAAACAGCATATTTGGAGTGATAGCATCTTTTAGAATACGGCGTAGCAAAAGTGTCACTCGTCAACCAAGTACAAAATTTGTTAATTTCAAGCCAAGTTCAAAACTTTTTCTTATGTTGATTGTGCAGCAATGTGAAAGAATACGGATTCTTACGGCACCTTCTGGTGCAAAACAGCACATTTGGAGTGATAGCATCTTTAAGAATACGGCGTAGCAAAAGTGACACTCGTCAACCAAGTACAAAATTTGTTAATTTCAAGCCAAGTTCAAAACTTTTTCTTATGTTGATTGTGCAGCAATGTGAAAGAATACGGATTCTTACGGCACCTTCTGGTGCAAAACAGCACATTTGGAGTGATAGCATCTTTAAGAATACGGCGTAGCAAAAGTGTCACTCGTCAACCAAGTACAAAATTTGTTAATTTCAAGCCAAGTTCAAAACTTTTTCTTATGTTGATTGTGCAGCAATGTGAAAGAATACGGACTCTTACGGCACCTTCTGGTGCAAAACAGTTAAACCGGCATGATAGCATCTATAAGAATACGGCGTAGCAAAAGTGACACTCGTCAACCAAGTACAAAATTTGTTAATTTCAAGCCAAGTTCAAAACTTTTTCTTATGTTGATTGTGCAGCAATGTGAAAGAATACTGTACATGATGGCACCTTCTGGTGCAAAACAGTTAAACCGGCATGATAGCATCTTTAAGAATACGGCGTAGCAAAAGTGACACTCGTCAACCAAGTACAAAATTTGTTAATTTCAAGCCAAGTTCAAAACTTTTTCTTATGTTGATTGTGCAGCAATGTGAAAGAATACGGATTCTTACGGCACCTTCTTGTGCAAAACAGCACATTTGGAGTGATAGCATCTTTTAGAATACGGCGTAGCAAAAGTGTCACTCGTCAACCAAGTACAAAATTTGTTAATTTCAAGCCAAGTTCAAAACTTTTTCTTATGTTGATTGTGCAGCAATGTGAAAGAATACGGATTCTTACGGCACCTTCTGGTGCAAAACAGCACATTTGGAGTGATAGCATCTTTAAGAATACGGCGTAGCAAAAGTGTCACTCGTCAACCAAGTACAAAATTTGTTAATTTCAAGCCAAGTTCAAAACTTTTTCTTATGTTGATTGTGCAGCAATGTGAAAGAATACGGATTCTTACGGCACCTTCTGGTGCAAAACAGCACATTTGGAGTGATAGCATCTTTAAGAATACGGCGTAGCAAAAGTGACACTCGTCAACCAAGTACAAAATTTGTTAATTTCAAGCCAAGTTCAAAACTTTTTCTTATGTTGATTGTGCAGCAATGTGAAAGAATACGGATTCTTACGGCACCTTCTGGTGCAAAACAGCACATTTGGAGTGATAGCATCTTTAAGAATACGGCGTAGCAAAAGTGTCACTCGTCAACCAAGTACAAAATTTGTTATTTCAAGCCAAGTTCAAAACTTTTTCTTATGTTGATTGTGCAGCAATGTGAAAGAATACGGATTCTTACGGCACCTTCTGGTGCAAAACAGCACATTTGTTGTGATAGCATCTTTAAGAATACGGCGTAGCAAAAGTGTCACTCGTCAACCAAGTACAAAATTTGTTAATTTCAAGCCAAGTTCAAAACTTTTTCTTATGTTGATTGTGCAGCAATGTGAAAGAATACGGTACCTGATGGCACCATCTGGTGCAAAACAGTTAAACCGGCATGATAGCATCTTTAAGAATACGGCGTAGCAAAAGTGTCACTCGTCAACCAAGTACAAAATTTGTTAATTTCAAGCCAAGTTCAAAACTTTTTCTTATGTTAATTGTGCAGCAATGTGAAAGAATACGGACTCTTACGGCACCTTCTGGTGCAAAACAGTTAAACCGGCATGATAGCATCTTTAAGAATACGGCGTAGCAAAAGTGTCACTCGTCAACCAAGTACAAAATTTGTTAATTTCAAGCCAAGTTCAAAACTTTTCTTATGTTGATTGTGCAGCAATGTGAAAGAATACGGACTCTTACGGCACCTTCTGGTGCAAAACAGCACATTTGGAGTGATAGCATCTTTAAGAATACGGCGTAGCAAAAGTGTCACTCGTCAACCAAGTACAAAATTTGCTAATTTCAAGCCAAGTTCAAAACTTTTTCTTATGTTGATTGTGCAGCAATGTGAAAGAATACGGTACCTGATGGCACCTTCTGGTGCAAAACAGTTAAACCGGCATGATAGCATCTTTAAGAATACGGCGTAGCAAAAGTGTCACTCGTCAACCAAGTACAAAATTTGTTAATTTCAAGCCAAGTTCAAAACTTTTTCTTATGTTGATTGTGCAGCAATGTGAAAGAATACTGTACATGATGGCACCTTCTGGTGCAAAACAGTTAAACCGGCATGATAGCATCTTTAAGAATACGGCGTAGCAAAAGTGACACTCGTCAACCAAGTACAAAATTTGTTAATTTCAAGCCAAGTTCAAAACTTTTTCTTATGTTGATTGTGCAGCAATGTGAAAGAATACGGATTCTTACGGCACCTTCTTGTGCAAAACAGCACATTTGGAGTGATAGCATCTTTTAGAATACGGCGTAGCAAAAGTGTCACTCGTCAACCAAGTACAAAATTTGTTAATTTCAAGCCAAGTTCAAAACTTTTTCTTATGTTGATTGTGCAGCAATGTGAAAGAATACGGATTCTTACGGCACCTTCTGGTGCAAAACAGCACATTTGGAGTGATAGCATCTTTAAGAATACGGCGTAGCAAAAGTGTCACTCGTCAACCAAGTACAAAATTTGTTAATTTCAAGCCAAGTTCAAAACTTTTTCTTATGTTGATTGTGCAGCAATGTGAAAGAATACGGATTCTTACGGCACCTTCTGGTGCAAAACAGCACATTTGGAGTGATAGCATCTTTAAGAATACGGCGTAGCAAAAGTGTCACTCGTCAACCAAGTACAAAATTTGTTAATTTCAAGCCAAGTTCAAAACTTTTTCTTATGTTGATTGTGCAGCAATGTGAAAGAATACGGACTCTTACGGCACCTTCTGGTGCAAAACAGTTAAACCGGCATGATAGCATCTATAAGAATACGGCGTAGCAAAAGTGTCACTCGTCAACCAAGTACAAAATTTGTTAATTTCAAGCCAAGTTCAAAACTTTTTCTTATGTTGATTGTGCAGCAATGTGAAAGAATACGGACTCTTACGGCACCTTCTGGTGCAAAACAGTTAAACCGGCGTGATAGCATCTATAAGAATACGGCGTAGCAAAAGTGTCACTCGTCAACCAAGTACAAAATTTGTTAATTTCAAGCCAAGTTCAAAACTTTTTCTTATGTTGACTGTGCAGCAATGTGAAAGAATACTGACTCTTACGGCACCTTCTGGTGCAAAACAGCACATTTGGAGTGATAGCATCTTTAAGAATACGGCGTAGCAAAAGTGTCACTCGTCAACCAAGTACAAAATTTGTTAATTTCAAGCCAAGTTCAAAACTTTTTCTTATGTTGATTGTGCAGCAATGTGAAAGAATACGGACTCTTACGGCACCTTCTGGTGCAAAACAGCACATTTGGAGTGATAGTATCTTTAATAATACGGCGTAGCAAAAGTGTCACTCGTCAACCATGTACAAAATTTGTTAATTTCAAGCCAAGTTCAAAACTTTTCTTATGTTGACTGTGCAGCAATGTGAAAGAATACTGACTCTTACGGCACCTTCTGGTGCAAAACAGCACATTTGGAGTGATAGCATCTTTAAGAATACGGCGTAGCAAAAGTGTCACTCGTCAACCAAGTACAAAATTTGTTAATTTCAAGCCAAGTTCAAAACTTTTTCTTATGTTGATTGTGCAGCAATGTGAAAGAATACGGACTCTTACGGCACCTTCTGGTGCAAAACAGCACATTTGGAGTGATAGCATCTTTAAGAATACGGCGTAGCAAAAGTGTCACTCGTCAACCAAGTACAAAATTTGTTAATTTCAAGCCAAGTTCAAAACTTTTCTTCTGTTGATTGTGCAGCAATGTGAAAGAATACGGATTCTTACGGCACCTTCTGGTGCAAAACAGCACATTTGAAGTGATAGCATCTTTAAGAATACGGCGTAGCAAAAGTGTCACTCGTCAACCAAGTACAAAATTTGTTAATTTCAAGCCAAGTTCAAAACTTTTTCTTATGTTAATTGTGCAGCAATTTGAAAGAATACGGACTCTTACGGCACCTTCTGGTGCAAAACAGCACATTTGGAGTGATAGCATCTTTAAAACGCATTCTACCAAAACTTTTCAAACGACCTGCACCGCCAAAAATTTTTATTTTACCTATGTTTTCGAACATGCTTAAGAAGCAGGAAAAAAATACTTTTAGGTCGAAATTTGGCAAAATACCGTTTTTAGAGCATCGGGAATGCCAAAGTCGACATATTTTGTTTCCTACGGTATATATTCATCTTTGATCTGTTTTAGATATAATTGCACCTATATTGGTTTTCGGGGTCGGGGAATCCGAATCTCGAGTCCGCGTTTTAAAATTTTCGCGTTAAGACCCATTTTTCGCATGTTGACCTCATATTTTGCCTGAAAAGTAGGTCAAAACCTTTTTCTTTAGATTAGTTCTCCTCACCATCGGATTCCCCGTGGTTTTTTACCTCTGGGGGTGAAATAATATATAAAAACCAGGTGGAGCTCGATGTTTCACAGAATAAAGAATACAGTCGACTCTGAATTCCAAGAATTTCGACCAGTTATGAAAAATCGAATTTTCATCCAATTATGCTAATTTCCCACCTGTATAGGTTTTCGACCATGGGGAATTCGATGGTAAACTTTGTATTGCTCTAAAATCACGTTTTGCATGCGAAATCCCCTTAGGGCATGATATAATATATCTGCTTAAATAAAAAATTCCCCCGGACTTTATTTTTGAGTTTCAGGTGTTAAAAAGTGTTGATTATCGTTCATAAATAATGTTTTTATTAAAACCAAACCATATTTTAATCATTTGTAAGCAAAAATCAATTTTTCAGAGGACATAAATTCTATCTTGATGTTGGGGTATATGAACAAATCTTGAAATTGCTTAAACATTGCAAATAATGAACAAAAAACATTGAAAGTTGTCAAAATATGTTTCTTGTACCACTTAAATTTGCAAACCTTGAATTTCAGAACAACATATATATGATTTTTGGACATTATTTATGCTATTTGTGTGTCTTTAAATGCAAGATAATAACATAATTCTTAACAATTTGATGTTAGTGACTTTTACATATTGTAGATGGAAGGAAATCAATTATTGAATAGTACCATATGTTTAAAATGGTAAAAACAAGATTGAGAAACATATTTTGACAACTTTCAATGTTTTTTGTTCATTATTTGCAATGTTTAAGCAATTTCAAGATTTGTTCATATACCCCAACATCAAGATAGAATTTATGTCCTCTGAAAAATTGATTTTTGCTTACAAATGATTAAAATATGGTTTGGTTTTAATAAAAACATTATTTATGAACGATAATCAACACTTTTTAACACCTGAAACTCAAAAATAAAGTCCGGGGGAATTTTTTATTTAAGCAGATATATTATATCATGCCCTAAGGGGATTTCGCATGCAAAACGTGATTTTAGAGCAATACAAAGTTTACCATCGAATTCCCCATGGTCGAAAACCTATACAGGTGGGAAATTAGCATAATTGGATGAAAATTCGATTTTTCATAACTGGTCGAAATTCTTGGAATTCAGAGTCGACTGTATTCTTTATTCTGTGAAACATCGAGCTCCACCTGGTTTTTATATATTATTTCACCCCCAGGGGTAAAAAACCACGGGGAATCCGATGGTGAGGAGAACTAATCTAAAGAAAAAGGTTTTGACCTACTTTTCAGGCAAAATATGAGGTCAACATGCGAAAAATGGGTCTTAACGCGAAAATTTTAAAACGCGGACTCGAGATTCGGATTCCCCGACCCCGAAAACCTATATAGGTGCAATTATATCTAAAACAGATCAAAGATGAATATATACCGTAGGAAACAAAATATGTCGACTTTGGCATTCTCGATGCTCTAAAAACGGCATTTTGCCAAATTTCGACCTAAAAGTATTTTTTTCCTGCTTCTTAAGCATGTTCGAAAACATAGGTAAAATAAAAATTTTTGGCGGTGCAGGTCGTTTAAAAAGTTTTGGTAGAATGCGTTTTAAGAGAAACCTTTATATTTGCAAGAATTTTTTGCAATTGAATGGGTTTTTTGAATATATCTTTTTATTTGCAAGAATTTCTTGCATTTGAAATGGTATTATCAAGGAAACTTCCAAGTTGCAAGAATTTCTTGCGATTGGATGGGTTTTTTAAAGAAAGCTTCCATGTTGCAAATATTTTTTGCATTCAGAAAGCTTTTTATTTGCAATCACTTTTTTTGCAAATCTTCATCATGCTTTTTTGCAATCACTTTTTTTGCAAATCTTCATCATGCTTTTTTGCAAATCTTCATCATGCTTTTTTGCAAATGCAAAGCCGGGGAACGAACCTTTAGCACTTGGGGCAAAAAGCAACGCACTACCAACTGCGCCACCAAGACAACATTCTTCAGGTTGAAAAAAGTGTATAAGACTTTTTGCCAAAAAGAACGATGAAAAACTTTTTTGTTCAATTTTGTTTTCTTCTTTTGGCAAAAAGTCTTATACACTTTTTTCAACCTGAAGACTGTTGTCTTGGTGGCGCAGTTGGTAGTGCGTTGCTTTTTGCCCCAAGTGCTAAAGGTTCGTTCCCCGGCTTTGCATTTGCAAAAAAGCATGATGAAGATTTGCAAAAAAGCATGATGAAGATTTGCAAAAAAAGTGATTGCAAAAAAGCATGATGAAGATTTGCAAAAAAAGTGATTGCAAATAAAAAGCTTTCTGAATGCAAAAAATATTTGCAACATGGAAGCTTTCTTTAAAAAACCCATCCAATCGCAAGAAATTCTTGCAACTTGGAAGTTTCCTTGATAATACCATTTCAAATGCAAGAAATTCTTGCAATTAGAAACATTCATGCGAAAAACCTTATAATTTGCAACTTTCCAAAAGGTTTTCAAAAAAATATCTTTATTTGCAAAATTAAAGGTTTTCTGTCTTTTTTTGTGAAGTTTTGAAAACTTTTATATTTTATCGTTTTATATATAAATTTTATCCAAAACTTAAAGAAATTGCAAATTGTTTTATTTAGCTTACTAATATTTCAAGTTTGAAACTTTAATTAATAGAAAAAACTTTGCAAGCTGTAAATTATACGTATTTGTTTGCATTTTCAAAGCATATATCTAATTAAATTCTTATTAACCCATTAAAAATCATTCTCATGTCATTATTCTTTGTGACAGAATTTTTCATTTTAATAATTTGAATACATTTAATAATCAAAGCGATTAGTTTTGACAGTAATCAAAAGAAAATTTCTTTTCTAATGAGCACTGTTTTTTATGTCATTAACAATTGATTGATTGGGTTGGATGTGACAAATACAAGTAAGTTTGCAAAAAAAAACAATATAGACAGGTGATACTGTAATTTTTTGTTAAAAAAGTTTTTACTCTTGATTCTAACACAATTTTTTAAAAAAACTTTGTTTTTCATAAATTAATTAATCGTGTGACACTTTTTTTTGCGGAGGCAAAAAAGGAGATGGTGTGATAGTAAGAAGAATATACGGTAATTTTTTGTTGGTTTTTTTGCAAAGGTTATTAAAAAACACTTTAATAACTTTAACTTTGATTTTAGTAAAATGAATTTATCTTTAAAAACATATAGAAACATTTTTTTGTTTCCAAAACTAATTAATCATGTGTCACATTTTGTGGAGACAAAAAGGAGATTGCCCGGCAAATGACATACAGTAATTTTTTGGTGCTTTCATTTTTGTTAAAAAAGTTAGACACTTTAATAACTTTCATTAACTTTGATTTTAGCTGCATTTTTTGATTCAAACAATTTTCTTAACTTAAAATATTTTTTTCAAAAACTAATTAATCATGTGTCACTTTTGCGCAAATGGGTACGAAAAAAGGAGATGGTAAATACCGTAATTTTTTTTGTTAAAAAAGTTTTTACTTTTGATTCTAAAACTGACAGGACGTACAGTAATTTTTTGTTGTTTTTTTTAAAAGGTTTTAAAATTTTAATAACGTTCGTTAACTTGGATTTTAGTGAAATGCTTCTTTTTTCAATAACTAATTAATCATGTGTCACTTTTTGCGCAAAGGACATGAGTCTGCACTAAGAGAAGCTGGCTACGGAGAAGGCATAAAAGGAGAAAAAAATAGGAGATGGCCGTCGGCTGGCAAAAGAAAGGACTTGAAAAACAATCGATAAAAAAGTGTGAAAAAAAGGGGGGGTATAATGCTGCTGTAATGAAAAGACTATTTTAATAATATTTTTTATCAAGAATGACACTTCCTGGAAACACGACCCAACAAAAAAAATTTTTTGCCCGAGCAAAACTTATTGGTGATCAAGGTGTCATTTTGTCAAATGCATCTCACATTTTATTGGTTTCGTCATTTCAGATCTTTTTACACCTTGAACAAATTTACCAGGGATATTAAAAAGGCCGTAGGCAGAAAAAATTTCGGGGTGGGCATTTTCATTTTGGAGGGGCACGCCTTTGATCTTTTGCCGACATAACACGGCGGCGGCAAAAGATCAAAGGATTTTCTCAGTTTCTGGGGTCACGTGCTCCAAATGCCCCCCCCCCACTCTACGGCCTTGGATATTAACGCCTGACGATGTGAATATTTTGGCAATATATATGATTGCTTATTTTTTCCGGAAGATTTTAATATTAAAACTATTGTCTTGGAGACTTTTCTTTATTGTCACTCGGAATCTAAAAGCACGGCATTTTTGTGCTGAACTTATTGCTGATTTTAAAAAAAGAATATTTTTAAGCCATTTGTTTTCTTTCATTTTTTTACGAAAGCACCGTGCTCCTCACCTACGGTTGGGCTTAATGCCTCTTTTAATAAAGGATTTTCGAAAGCTGAGCACCATGCTCCTCACCTAGGGTTGGACATAACGTCTCTTTTGATGATATGTATTTATCAGTGGATGAGCACCTATTTTGCTTCATCCATTGGTTTTAGCTATCTCAAAGCGTATCATTTAGTTTCTTTTTCCACTTCCACCACTAATATCATCTCTATCTTCTACTATTCTATCGTGGCATCATGAGATATTTCTTCTATACGTTGATCAGTTCCGTTCACCATCTCCTCTTTATTCATATTCAGGTGCCAATAACTTTGACGCTTCCTCTCGTCCAACGCTATCACTTAGTTGTGCGATGATCACATCGACTTCCTCCACTTCACTCCCCCTAATTTTCCACCACAATTGTTTTTATCCCTCTTGACTCAACCAACATTCTTTTATTTCATGCCCAGGTTGACGACATTTGTAACAGACTCTCCTACTCCTTCGTGCTGGACTAAAGGTGTCAACTGAATTACGGTATCCATGTTCTTTCACTGTTGCTGAACCATAATTATTTCGTTGGTGTTCCCCTTCCTCATAAAAATTACAATCTTTTATTAAATGCCCAGGTTGGCGACATCTGTAACAAATTCTTCTTCTACGATGTGGCATTCCATTACTCTGTTGTCCTGCACTTCTCCATTTACTTGACGACTGTCCAGCTGCATGAGCTTCTAACACCTGTGTTGTATCTTTCCCTTGTTGTTCTCTTTTAACTTCAAATTCATGTTCATACAACTCTGCTTTTTCATATGCTTCCTCAACGTTTCAGGTCTATGTCCATTAACTAAATACCTATACTCCACCGATATTCTGTTGCAAAATTCATCCCTTAATCTTTCTTGCTGATCCACTTCATTTCGTCCTTCAACTGCTCGTTTTACTGCTTTACTTAACCGATTTGCAAAATCCAAAACGGATTCCCCTTGTCCTTGATAAACATGCTTAAGCTTTAACTCAGCTTTCTCTCTCAAAATTTGTGTTTGAAATTTGTTTAATAATGTCATTTTGACTTCATTGTAATTTTCTTTACTTTCAATTTGATCATAAACATCTCTTGCCCGATCTGTTAAGAAATTTCTTATGCATAACCCCATTTGCCGATCATTTAATCCTATCGCTTGCATTGCCATGTAATGTTCATAATCTTTCAAAAACTCTTATATGGATATTTCACCATCACCCTTAAACATTTGCGGCCCAAATCGTGGTCCCTCCATTTCAAGTACAAATATAGTGTCACTCTGATCATCTGCCTTTGATGTTATCATATTAGTTTTGTTCGAAATTTTATTTGCAAAAGTTTCAACTTTGCTTTTATCTTCGTCCCTTTTTCCAACCTGACAAACTGTCAAATCCTTTTTTATTTCTTTTGTCTGTTGTGTAAACTTTTCTTGCAAAACAAGTGATATTAAACTTTCTTTTACAACAACATTTTCCGGATATGTTTTTTCTTATTTATTTTCTTCTTCCTTCACCACCTTGTGGCTGCAAATCGAATCATCCACGTCACATTTTCGTTTCATACATTCCAACGTTCGATCTTTTACAGTACCCCATTTATCATATCTCCTTTTATCCTTCCTTTCCAATCCTTCCTTTTCATGAATTCCTTCAACATTAAAAGTCTTATTCTGTGTAAAACTTCTAATGGAACTCATTGTCAAAAATAAATAATTTCAGTAGATTGGCACCTTGCCTTGATTCAAATTTCAGCTGCCTTAAAAGCACCACCGAATTAAAGTTTAAGTTTTAGTGTATACCTTTTGCAGGCAATACAAATTAACCTTGTTGAAATCACTTTAAGAGTGACAAAATCAATTAAAATTTAATGTCTTAAGGACAGTTCTATTAAAAAAATTTTAAAAAAATTAATTTTAAAACGATTTTACTTTTTTTTTATAAGTTATTTAAGATTTTAAAGACTATACAATTGATTGATATAAAAAAAATAAAGACAATAATAAAAGAATAAGCAAAAAAAAATCAAAAACAGGATAAGCTTTTAGAGAGATAGAAAAAAACGTCGACGTTATCAAAAATGAAAAATAATGAGCAACTTCTCTTTTTTTTAAAAATAAATAAAAGTTGATAAATAAAAAAAATGTACAAGAGCTCTTGCAAAAGAAAATAAAAAAACGGATACATTTTATTGAAAAAAATGAAACAAAGTAAAGACGGATTTTGTACAAAGAAAACTTTTATTTTATTTTAATTTAAAAATATTTTAAACGATAAACTACAGCCCCGCAGAGCAAAAATTTTTTTAAAAAAGATTCTTCTGTATTACTTTTACCAGTAATACTTAAACAAAAACAATAACTTCACAAAGCAATACTTTTTATTCACTTTAGTTTTAATTAAATATTTTATTCTTTTAAAAATTTATTTTATTGCACACAGATATTTTAATCCACTCAGTATTTTTAATTTCCACTCAGTATCTTTTTTAACCACGCAGAACGGCCACCACAAAGCCACTAAGTTTATCACTCAGATTTAACACATTTTCTTATCACAAAGGTACCACAAAAGATCAAAGATCCACTCAGCCACTGAGAAAGCACGCAGTTTTCTTTTTACAAACACAAAAGCACCAAAGCAAAGAACGAAAGGCACAAAAGCTCTTTTCTTTCTCGCACAAAGCAGAGGGGGGACGTTACGACGCTGCTACCAATAAAGTGATGGCTCCCGGGGCTATGGGAGCACATCCCGAGGTCCACCTTTATACCCCTTCCATCTCATCATCTCAACGTCCCGCCTTCTCATCCTCTCTTCTTCTCTTCATCTCTCTCTTGATCAACATCAGTTGATCCACGCCCGATGGCGTCACAATCACTTAAAAAATATTTTTCGGATTCCTGTTGTTGAAAAAGCCATTGATTTGTTGTGCTTAGATTTAAAACAAGAAAAATATTTCAGTTATTGACGACGTTTATTTCATATTATTTCTAAATAGACTACTTCAAACCAGAACTTTTAAGCCTTAAAGTTACTCCTCACTGAAAAAAATGATGGTGGATTTATACGCCAAAATAGGGGAAAATTCTAACTTAAAAAGGCGCAAAAATGGCCACTCCTATTTTCAATGGGCCGGTAGACTCACTACTACTCTGATAATGTTGAAATGTTATTTGAAGATAATGAACAACATCCACAAGCTAGCATATCAATAGAGGTAAAGCCAACAGCTATTTATCAAAAAGGATTTTCTAAATTTTCCAGATTGGTCGGTATTAAAGTATATTCCTCAAAAAGGTATCCTTCGTCTGGTTCTTTTTTTAATGATATTTGTCGAAAACTTCATCCAACAATATAATCGAGGAATTAATTTTAGTAAGTGCATATCCAGGAGTTCCCCAATGCACATCAAGTTGTGGATACTGGGGTTATGGTTGTTTCGTTTTTGCCTTCAATTTGTAGATGAAATTGCTTACGAACAATTTTCATGCTGAAAATGGGTATTGTGTGAAGATATTGATATTACTTTTCAATCTCAAGGTATAAACAAAACTGATAAAATTTACTTTGAAAAAGGCATGCTTCATTGTAGTTTTCAAAAAAAAATTTTAAACAAAAACAAATAAAGCACTGTTCTATTTTTTAGTTTTGTTTTTTGTTGAACTTGATTTCTTCTTTGGATTAGGCTTTGAAATTCTTCCACGGTTTGGTTGATTAAGTAGACGACCAAGGAATTGCGTGTTTACCATTGTAGTTTGGGGGCGACGTCTAAAAATTCTTTATTTGAGATTTTTAAAATTAAAAAAAATTGACATACTTTGTATCAGTTGGAAGTCACAGGACCCCTATGATTATGAGCAAGGCGACTTCCAATAAGTTCACGTTGAAGGGTATTTGATTGTTTATCGAGTTCCAATTCAATACGAAGACTTTCCATTTCTGTTGCTTCACAAACAGTTTCTTTTACGTCATTAAAGAAACGAGCTCTGAAATAAAAACTTTAATTATCTAGAAAAATATACAATAAACCAAACCTATCATCATCATTCTTGGCATTAAAGATAAATTCTGCTCCATCAGGACAATTAAGATGAATACCGTAACGATAAAATTGTGTTTGAAATGTAGAAATCTTAAGACCAAGTAATGGAGTCCAATAACGCAAACTATATTGAGCAACTTTCTTTTTCATAGTTTTTGCAATAATAAGTAAATCATTAAACAAAAATAATTCGCGGTTATGATCTGTTGGAGTTTGTTTGCGATTAAGATCCAAGACTTGATTGAGACGACAGTAACAAATAAGGCGACGATGAGGTTCAGCAAGATGCTAAATAAATTAAAAATTATTATAAAAAATACAATAAAACAAACAAACCGGTTTCCCTTTTCCAATAAGGCCTTCATCAACTTTCATAACTTGTGAAACGTGATCAATATTGGTTTTAAATTCACGTTGCTTTACTCGTTCATAAATGTTTCTTAAAATAATTTAAAGCTATTCGATAACGTTGTTTTCGATACTGTTCTTCTTGAGGTGGCATAATAACAAAATGTGGTGGACTGTCAAAGCTAAGGAAACCACCGCTGAAATATAGAAAAATTAAAGTAAAAAATTTACAATGTTTCGTTATCACGAATAAACAATATATTGTCTCAAAAAAGCATGACATAAAAGACAAAGGAAAACGAAGAAAAAGGCAACAAAAAAGAAGCTCAAAGTTTCATTTATTTGGTCGCTTGATCAGGATCGAAGGGCAAACATCTTGTCAAAAAACGTGTTTTAGCTTTAAAGCTGGCAAAAAGAAGAAAACGAAACTTAATCGGACACCAGAAAGAGCTGCGAAAAAAAGAAAGCAATTTGCTTGAGTTTAATCTCAGGAAAAAATTGCAAAAAAAACGTCAAAGTAATGAAAAGAAAATAAATTGAGAAATAATCAATGATTGAATGAAAAAAAATTTCAAAAAGAGAGAGAAAAAAAAACAACCGTAAAAAATTAGAATGGAAAACATGTGAAGTTCAAAGGCAAAAACAACCAGTCGTTAATTTTCAAAAATCAACGAAATTGGTGAAAAAAACGTCTTCAATAAATTTAAAATATTTTTGAAGGACAAAACATTTAAACACATGAAAAAAATTGATGCACAATAGAAAAGAATAAAATGACATAAAATACATCCATGTCATACATGTCAAAAAAAAAGGAATTTTAAGCCAACACATAGGAAAACGGTCCGCTCCATGAAGCAAAGGCCATGCAGTTAACGCATGCATATCTCCAAAAAAAGATGAAAAAAGAGTAAACGCTCCGGCATGCTCGTGGCATTAAATAAACGGATATTCTTTTTTCACCTTATTTTTGGACGTGCATACATTTATTGCATGGTTTCCTGTGCAGTCCACTAAAAAGATAAGTGAAAACAAAATGCAAATTGAATTCGAATCCTCAAAAAACATACGAGAATAAAAAATGTTTTTGCATTTAACAAACATAAATTACCCGTATTGAGAAAATAATATCAAAAACAAATTCTTAAAATTATAGTAGACATTTTCAAACATATTAAAAGAACTAAAGTGGGAAACACAAGCTTAAAAAGAATAAAAACGACGCTTCACTTATCTTGCAAGAAGCATTAAAAAACAGAAATTGTATACAAAAATTCAATTCCTTGTTCTATGAAAACAACTTTTTTAATTTGTGGAGTAGAATTGACGCATTGAAAAATGACTTAAAAAATAAAACATTATGAATATCAAATCCAGATCAACGTTAAACAACCGCAATCGAAAGATATGCTTGTCGATGGAATGCAGGACATGTCACAAAAGTTAAAAATAAAATCTTCTGTCGTGACTAAGCCTTCTTGGTCAGATTTTTACAAAGATGTCTTCCGTTTTTTCTTTGTTCGAGAGAAAAAATTTAAAACTACGTTCGTCCCCTCCTCGTCACCGCTCCGTTCCTAAAAACATTTCCATGTTCTTGTTACGCATCGTGAGGTGTTGGCTTTTAGTTTTTAAGCATGCACTCATCATTATAATCAATTAGTTTAAATTCTTTTTATTTTGTATCCTTTTATTAGTAAAGTTTTTGAAGAGAATTGATAAACCCCAGAAACATAGAGAAAAACGGTTAGACAATAATCGCAAACTTTTATATCAGATGATGATTACGGATGATTCAATATTATTGATGAAAAAGAAAAGAAAATACTTTTTGACTTCTTTTCAACATTCGTTTGTCCTCATTCGTCCGAAAATTTCAACCTTCCCACATCGTCCAGGAACAAAGTTTGTAACAAACAGTTTAAAATGACATCTAGAAATTCGAAATTAATAAAAGTATTAACATAAACGAACCTTTACCTTCGACATTCAAAAATTTCGTAATCAGCACAGCTTACACCATAATGACGATACAACCGACAGTTACTAAAGGTTATTACCACAAAACCCCTTCTGCAACTAGGCACATATTCAGCAACAAGATCCACAAGAGACGGACGTTGGGTAATATCAGTAGATGCTAAAGACCACGACGTTTCTGGCGTTGATTTGTGTTTATCTGATTGCATATTTCTTTAATCTCTTCGAAAATAATGAATTTAATTCAGTTTAATTTACCAGTTTCTTAGAAATAAAAGAAAATAAAATGCTCATTGAATACAAAATCAAATTTGCATATTTCATTTGGCAATGTATGAAGTATAAAAATTATGTAGCAAAAAGAAGAAGGCAGATAAAGACTAAGAAACCATGTTTTTCTATTAAACAGTTTATTACTGCGCATCTAAAAAACAAAAAGAATTCGAATAGCAAACATCAAAAAAGCTTTTGCAAATCTTTCCAGAAATTTAGTACGATGTAAAAAAGCACAGTTAAAAATAAACACAAGTTTTAAAAGTTTTCAAAAAAGCAAATGAAAAACGGGGAAGCAAATTTTGAGTAGCACACGTCACACAAAATTTTGCAAACTGCGGGCAGGTGTTTAGCAGCCGAGCCCATTTTGCAACAAAAAAATGCAAAAAAAGCAATGTTTGAATTTAATTTTTTTTGTGTTTTCTTTTTTGCTTTTTAATAGATCAATTTGTTTTTTCTTATATTTTATTTTTTCCTTCTGAAAAGTAACTTGGCTTAAAACTTTCGTCATTTACAAGAATAATATCCTACTTTAAATGTGTAAAAAATGTACTTTTTAAATAAAAATTTAAATTTTTTGCAAATTTGAGTCAGTTTTTTTGCACTGCTGTGGACCTTTTTTTAACTTTATGAACACATAAAAATGTAATATTTACAAATTAAATTAAAAATTAATAAAATTGTTTCTGTGTTTATACTTTTAAAATTCTAATTTAAACAAAAAACATATTGAATTTACATTTATTATTCCTTGTTCAAATTTTACTGTATTGTATTTTATATATCTTCAAAAATTACCAAGTCTGATAAAATAAACCACCCACTTACATTTTTGGATGCGTCTTTATTTTTAAATTGTTTTCATAAAATTAATTTACCCTTTGCACATTTTTGCACCTTTTTGTCTTTTCAAAGATCCTTTTGACCTTGGAAACAACAATCAGAAAACTTTAATCATTTTTGCGCCACAATAAAATTGATGTCATCCCAAAGGACGCCAACAACTTCGCTGCAACTTCTGAAACATGCCTCATCATGGAGGTGTGAAAACCCCGAGCCATTGAGTTCTTTGAAATTTTTACTTGTGTTACCGTAAATACGTGAATAACCATTTTGGTTATTTTTTCTTCTTACTTGCTTCTTTTTTTCATCTTTTCTTGATGTTTTCTGCTTGAACATAACTGCATTTTGAAGCTTTCGATCCGAGCACCTACCGTACTCAATTCGATAAATCTAAAATTGTTTAAATTATCAAGAATGAAAAATTAACGACTCTTTTTTAAATGCAAAATTATTTTTTACATAGGCATGGACACGGGATCATTTTTCAAACCTGATCCCGTCCCGGTCCCGTCAAGATAAGTCCTGCCCGGTCCCGGGACGGGAGCAGGGCGGGACCGGGATTTGTTAAAAATTTTAAAGTATTGTAAAATGTTGATTTTTCCAAGCATTCTGTAAAATAGTTACGGTTTTCAGGTGTGCAATTTTGTTAATACTATAGTTTTTTTAATATAGTTTTAGCAATAGTAACAAAACAAAATGGAAATTAGAAATAAATTTAAAAAACAGATGTACTATTTTTTGAGTTTCTAAAAATGCATTTTCTCGAAAAGCAGCAGAACAAAAGCACCTAAAAAGTTGATATTCGTGATCAGCGAGGTTAGAAAGTATATAAATCATGCAAAATTATGAAGAAATAAAAAAAATTTTATTTTCAGGAATTTCGAGCTGTAGCTTGCTTTTTAGCGATTTTTACAATACAAATCCTATATGAAATGGACTTAGAATGAAGTAGTTTATAAGTTTTAAATGTTACATGCTCAAAATAATCATGCACGGCAGAATTCTGACGCGTAATTGTTGGTGCTGCATCTTTGATTCAAAGAACGACACCAAAAGCCTCTACCGATTTCGCTCATTTTTTACGTATGGATGCACAAATATATGGGGAACAAGAATACAACACAGAAACATATGCCCGTTGTGCGATTTTGAGGCGATATTAGGTCAAGGTGACCCTCCAATTTCAAATGCCGTTTTGACCCATTTAAAGTGGTCAGGTAAGGTCACACACCCATGTGAAAAATGTTCAGCTTGTCGAGACGCGTCGAATGATACCAAATTTGTGAAAAAAGAAAATATGCAAATTTTTGGAATCCCCAAATACTGTAGCGAGATAAGGGTAGGTCAAAATTCAAAACGGTTTTCATATTCGAGTTCCTCGACCTCGATTTACTATATATACAAAAAATTCACCAAATCCGAGAAAAAATTTTTTTTTGAAAATTGTCATGGTGGTCGAAAATTACAAAAAAGTTGTTTTCGATGAAAGGCTTCTCAAATTCTTGCTCGAGCAATTTTTTTTATTCCAAAAATGAATTCATGGTAACTTTTTTTAACTTTTTGATAATCTTATTTGACATGTTTTGCACTCACTCCTGTTGTTTTTGATGCATACACTTACTGTACCTGATATCCCACTTTATTGATTTGAGTGTGATTATTTCATTTCTTGTAAGTCATATATTCCTGCTATCTATAGTAATCTTAAATGTGTCTCTATTGATGATTATAAACGAAACCGATGCAATGTGAATGTGTCATAAAAACAAGAATATTATTTAAGTTTATTCAAAATTTAAGAATTTGATGTTAATTAAGTTTATTTAAATGTTAGGCCAGTAAAAAGTCAAAAATTCAAGGGCATTGGATACTTCCTCCACATGTATGATGATTCAAAGTATCGATAATCATCGCTTCTTCGCCGAATGCTGCATCTTGGAGAACACATTTTTCAACATATATACTGAAATTGCAATTGTTGCCACTAAAAATCGGTAAAGATAAAAAGTAATCGAAATGAAGTGATATTGGTATACTTGCAGATAAATCTTGTTTTCTTGTTGCTGCTATCGTTTCTTTGTCTAAAACTATAACCAGCATGTACAATTTTCATGCAATTTCTTTCATTTTTTGCATAGACGAATGGAATAAAAGATACACCATTTGTTTCATCAATAAAATCTTGGAGACACCCATAAACAAATTCGAAATTCATTGACTTTCGAAAATCCAAATTTTCAATATGTCTCATTATCTTGATAAAATGTTTATTAATAGAAGGATTGGGATTTCGCCAAAAATCTTTCATTGCTTGAATCATATCAGAACCACTACTTATCCAAGGTAATTGATCAAGATAAACTTGGAGTACACAATTAAACCATGATTCTAAAGTATAAACTATTTTTTAAAAAAGTTAATATAGGCCACAAAACAAACCAGCATCGTCGCGATAACTTTTAGAAAACCCATCAAGAGCTCTTCGTGAACCATATCGTCTTGTTCCTTTAAAACCAACATTATCTTTACAAACACGGGGAGGACTTTGAATCATATCATAATCGATTAAAAAAATACGGTTTACATCAAAAACATTTGTACCAAAGTTATCAAGCTAAAAAGACATTATCAAAAACAGAAAACATGGTTTTAATATTAAAGATAAAGAATTGTAAGAAAAATGTCAAGGACAGAGAAAGCTTACTTTAACATCATAATGCACCAACTTTAGTGCATGCAATGCTTCAACGGCCCGCAAGGCACCTTGCATCATGCGAATTCTTTGACTAATTCCGTTCATAGGGGAGGATTTTTCTCGTAATAAAGTACCCAAATCAGGACCACTCTAAAATGAAATCTGTTATTTTTGTACGCCAAACACTGGAAGAATGACTTACTAATTTCATAATCGTGCAAGAAACTCTACGTCCTAAAGATAGAAGATCATCATTATTTTTCCAATTGAAAGGAAGCGGGAGTGATGTTAATAAATTATCATGAAGATCAGAAAACAAACATTTTAATCGTTGATTATTCTTTTCAGATACAGTCGATGAACATTTCATTGCAAAATATAATTCGCCTTGTGAAACTAAGCATACAGTTCCAAATCCTCCAGTACCAAGATGTCCGAGTACCTAAAAATAAAAGTACTAAATGGCTTTTGTATTTAAATCCAAAACTACCTTGTATCCATTAACATTCGTTCCAATTTTTGGGCATCCACGTATTTTACTTCTCGATTCTGCATTACTTTTAAACTTTTGTATTATTTGTTCAACGCAGTCATCTGCAAGTTTTGTTCCAACACGTCCAATCAATTCTTCATCAGTAAGATCCATACCGCCACCAACAAAACCCAAGAAAAAGGTTGACACAAGACCTTGAAAATTGTCAAAAATAAAGAAAACGGTTGATTTCTGTATGAAATTTATGCAAATTTCATTATTGTTTTAATTTTAAAAAATGAGTCCATCGTTTTTTTTGTTTTCATTCACCCCCAAGGCAAATATGTGCATCTGGTCAATTGCACCTTGTAGGAAATAAGGGTTATGTACAAGTGAATCAAGTATTGAAGGAGAAAGTGGAGAAAAAGGAAAATAAGACAACAATTTTTTAAATTTACAGTAACCTAAATTCATAGTAAAAATGCGCAAAAATGTCAGCAAATATTTTTTTTTGTTTTTGGGGCAATTTTTTCGTTCATCCGCAAGCAAGGTGCATGACTGCAGGCATAAGTTTTTCTTCTTTTTTTGCAAAAATGTGAACAAAATTTAAAAATGTTTTGCACAAAAATCGAATAAAATTTTTGTTTGTTATTTCTCTCATCGATGATAATTCTTCTTTTTTAATCCTTATTACTGATACTTTAGTAACAATAAGTCTTTTATTTAAAACAACGTGTTCGCAAGTGTTACATTTGTAAGCCCGTTGTTCACACATATTTGCGGGGATAAAAGAGAAACGATCAAATAACTATTTAAAAAGTTTGTACAAAATGGAAATAAAGTGCTTCCTTAGATGTTGCTATGGAAAGGTCAATCTTATAAATTTCTTTTCCTTTTTCATATAACTTTAATGGATAACTGTGATGTCTTTATTGAAGGTGATGGTGGTTCTGGTACGGTGCCTGACATAATTTGATTTTTAGCCGTTTTTTGTTATTGAATTAATGTTCCATATTCAGCATAAATTTATGACATTTGGGAGCATGGAGGAAATCACTTTCAACAAATTCAATTTTATTGAAAAATTGGTAGCAATTGCAAATTGGGGATGAGGCGAAAAATTCTTATCCGATACTGTTGCGGTTGATTAAAATTCCCAGTACATTTTCTAGCTTTGAACCAGTTGGTGTAGTTTATCCTTCGAACACTTTTGAACATAAATTTATTGTTAATATTTTTATATATCTTGAGTTAAAGAATATTCTCATGCGGTTTCATCACTTGACGTATCACTTTCATCTTTTGATCCACCATCCTTTCCATTATCATTGTCATCCTTACCAGCTGTTTCGCTTCCTTTTTCAGTTGATTCCTTTTTTGATGCTTTAGTACCTTCTTCAATTGGTTTTGTATCTTGTTCTTTTTTACGTTCTTTAGCTTTCTTGGCACCTTCTTTTTTGCTTTCAAACGTGATCGATTTGACGTCATCATCAGTAGGGAAATCATCTTGGTCGGCTTCATTCTTATTAATCTTCAAACGGAGCTATAAAAGTACATAATAATTTTCGTATATTACATGAGGAAATATGTGTCAATTACCGCTTTAGCCCCCAAAGGGAATACCATTGGTTGTGGCTTAACAGGTTTAGTTTCATCATTGAAATTTTCATCATCAGATAAGGCTGCAGATTCATGAACAAAATATTTTTCTTTTTGAGCAGCATTAACACTGATTTTTCGAGTTTTCTTAGATTTTTGGAATTTCTTTGATTTTTTATGACGTTCACCAAGATCTTTATGAAGTTTTTTATCCATCTTTTTATGCTTTTCGGCATGATCGTTTTCAAGAGGGTCATTCTTTTTGATAGATTGCTTAGATAATTTGAGCTTTGATTTTCCAGATGTCTTTGGTGGATGAGATTCCCGAATATTTTCAATTTTGAAAGACGTTTTCTGAAATTCGAATTTTGTAAAAAACAGATACAAAAAAATTTAAAATTAAAGTCATCAACATTGTCATTTTAAAAAGAACTAATATTTTCGACAAGTACTACCGTATCCCTCGCCATACTCCAAAAGAGATTCGTAAATGTGTCTGCCGTCTTTTTTGTGCATTTTTGTTATTACTGTAACATATGGCCTATCCGCCTTATGTTTAATTTCAGTTAACCTTGTTCCTATCAAAGGTCATTTGGGCATGTTTATTATCAAGCACACAAAAAGAATAAAAAGACGATTACTTTTTAAACAAAATTATGTAAATGTTGGCAAAAAAAATATTGCGGCAATAACGTACTTATCCAAAACTTCATTTTAAAAAGAGAATCATTTTAAACAATATAATTTTTTTTAATTAAGGCTACCACTTTATGCCTATCTTGGAGGTTAGAGTAATTCAATTTAATTTGCCTTCTGCAGAAAAATTTTTTAAGCGCTACTAACTTTTGCTCATTTCTGCTTTCCCTCCACAAAACACTCACTTTTTTAGTGTCATTCTTTTTCTTTGATGAATCACTAACAGTAGAAAGAAGGACAGATAAACAAGATTCATCATTTGTTCGTAAGATATTTAATTTTCCATATCCATCTTTTATCATTGTAAGTACTTCTCCACCATCACAAGGAACGCTACCATGTTTTTGTAAGATATCACCAGGCTACAAGATTAAGTTCAATATGGTAAAAGATAAAAAATTAAAATTGAAAATTTAATATCATACTTTGATTATATTACGCATTTCACCATCAGTAGAAAAAATACTATGAACAGCATAATGTTTTTGATCCTTTTGATCATTCAGAAGAACCGTTTGAATGCCAGTTACTTTAGTTCGATCAACGAGTACATCTTGTTGTTTCATCATCTTATCATCTTGAATCACCAGTTTGACCAGTTTCTGAGATATCTCAGAAACATGCACTTTTACTTTGAAAAATTTATCAGGATCGAAATGATAGGTATTATCCTAAAATGAAAACCAGTATGAATAATAAAAAAAGATAAAACACTTACCATTGATAGCCAATTAATTCAAAAAAATATTTCCAATTAGTAAAAAGCTAATTAACGCTCAAAATTACAGTATTACAGTAAAAAATATACGTAAGATTTTTTTAATTTTGGAAAGAGAGAATGAAAAACGGGGAAGCAAATTTTGAGTAGCACACGTCACACAAAATTTTGCAAACTGCGGGCAGGTGTTTAGCAGCCGAGCCCATTTTGCAACAAAAAAATGCAAAAAAAGCAATGTTTGAATTTAATTTTTTTTGTGTTTTCTTTTTTGCTTTTTAATAGATCAATTTGTTTTTTCTTATATTTTATTTTTTCCTTCTGAAAAGTAACTTGGCTTAAAACTTTCGTCATTTACAAGAATAATATCCTACTTTAAATGTGTAAAAAATGTACTTTTTAAATAAAAATTTAAATTTTTTGCAAATTTGAGTCAGTTTTTTTGCACTGCTGTGGACCTTTTTTTAACTTTATGAACACATAAAAATGTAATATTTACAAATTAAATTAAAAATTAATAAAATTGTTTCTGTGTTTATACTTTTAAAATTCTAATTTAAACAAAAAACATATTGAATTTACATTTATTATTCCTTGTTCAAATTTTACTGTATTGTATTTTATATATCTTCAAAAATTACCAAGTCTGATAAAATAAACCACCCACTTACATTTTTGGATGCGTCTTTATTTTTAAATTGTTTTCATAAAATTAATTTACCCTTTGCACATTTTTGCACCTTTTTGTCTTTTCAAAGATCCTTTTGACCTTGGAAACAACAATCAGAAAACTTTAATCATTTTTGCGCCACAATAAAATTGATGTCATCCCAAAGGACGCCAACAACTTCGCTGCAACTTCTGAAACATGCCTCATCATGGAGGTGTGAAAACCCCGAGCCATTGAGTTCTTTGAAATTTTTACTTGTGTTACCGTAAATACGTGAATAACCATTTTGGTTATTTTTTCTTCTTACTTGCTTCTTTTTTTCATCTTTTCTTGATGTTTTCTGCTTGAACATAACTGCATTTTGAAGCTTTCGATCCGAGCACCTACCGTACTCAATTCGATAAATCTAAAATTGTTTAAATTATCAAGAATGAAAAATAAACAAATTTTTTTATAAAAGCAATTTTATTTTTTAAAGCGTGTTAAAACCAGGTTCACAAAAACTAACTTTCTTTTTTTTTCGTACACATATCGTAACGCAATTGTTACCCTTTTTTGATACTTTATGCAATTTAGTCATCAGTTTCAAGGCTGTCCGGAATTCCGGATTCCTGATTCCGTGATTCCGGACGATTTTTAGCGTTCCGGATTTTCCGGATTCCGGATAAAATTTTTTGTTTTCTATACAAATTATTATTTTTTTAAAGTTGTGCAAAATGACATATGGAAAAATTATTGAGCAATGGAAATAGATCCTGATCAAATAAAAGATGTAAATATAAATGAAAACAAAGAATACACCTCTTCTGTGATTTTTGATATTCATTAGAAAAAAATTAATTGGATAAATAAGAATTAAACAAAAAGCTACAAATCTTAAAATTTTCACCATAGTTTCAATGTGTTTTAATTCAAAGTTTCAAAAGTTTACTGCAATATGTCACTTTTGTGCATTTGGACTTGTAACCTTAACGGTTAAAAAATTAAAAAACATCTGACTTTTTTTAAATAAGAGGTACCGTATAAAAATTAAAAAGATTGAAAAAAATTGTTATTATTTATTGAAAATATATTTTGGAAAACAAATTGTGAAAATTTAAGTAACAATAGTGACGATTTCCTCTCCTGTCCTTTCCATGAAATTCTACCACTGGCAATCATCTCCAAATGTTTTATCAAAATGAGCAAAATTTAAACGCACCAATCATAGTTCCTAAACGCCAAATGAAAGTAATATACTGATTGGAAGATTAAAAATTACTCGCAATAATCATTTTATGAACTTTGTAATAATATTTAGGAATATAATGCAAAATACAAATGGACAAAGCTGTACCAAAAAATAGCTTGAGACTTATTTCTTTTTAATTTTAAATACTGTTTTTCTCGATGTTATCCTGTGAAAAAATTTTTGAACCAAATATTTAGTCAAAATTTAGGTAAAGTTTCATTTTTTTAAATCGTTGTTCAGCAGTCTTTGCTGCTAAATTTTTTTTATTAAAAAAATTATTTTTTCATTGTTTATTTAATTTTTAAGCAATTAAATTATATTTTCAACATCTATGTTTAATAAACGTTGTTTATCATCATATTTGGTGCATTTGAATCCATAACAATACCTACAACATAATGTAAAATGAGGGTGAATTACTGTATTTTTGTCATTTTGGATGTTTTTGTGGGATCTTTAAATCAGTGCCCTCGGCGACGCAGAGTAACACCATATACATTTTTGGATAGCCCATACATATTAAGTGCACGAACTTTCATAAACCCATCTTCAATACTTGCTTCAGGTCATAAAATCAAAGAAGGACCAAAAACGCTAAAAATGCAGACAAATGACAAAAACTATGAAAAACGGCCAAAAATCGAGTATTTTCAAACAATTTGCCTGAAGCGAAAAATTCACAGGGGGGACCACGTGAAAAATTCAAAAATCGAAACTTTTTATTCTTCTATTTTTTGCTTTAAATTGTTAGAAACATGTCTGCTATTGCTTATTTTTCAGTATTTATGCCGAAAATCCTTAAAAAAAGAAAAAAAAACTCATTTTATACGAAAATTTTTTTGGGATTCTGAATCCTGCTCCAGAATCCGTAAAACTTGATGAAAACATCAGGCACCCTCCCAATATTAATCAGTGAGTATTTGGCTATCATTTGGTACCAAAATCACCTCTGTATCATCACTCTATGCAAAATCCGCCTTAACCGGACAAAATAGGGGTAAAAAAGAGCCCGTGGAGTATCAAAGATAACAAAAGTCATCATGTTGTTATATATAAAAGAGCAGAAACATTTGAATGATATGACGAAAGTACAAGTTAAAATTTTTAAAGTTCGACTTAAGGTTTTAAAACATTTTCAAAGTTTTTACTTTTGTTTTCCTTTTGTTTTACACTTCACATTTTGGCTCTCAATTTTTGATCGCAAAAAATTTTTCCTGTCTTTTTTTTGTTGGTTCTGATCGGCCCCCGCTTTTCTTTTGCTTTTTTGTTCATTCAATGTTTCACACTTTACAGCATGCCATTCATTGCCAACAGGCAGGCAAGCGGACTGCAAGCATATCCCCTCTCTTTGATATTGTCTCCCATCGAAAAGAAAAGAGAAAAATCCGCCCATCCACCCACTCGGCTCTTTTTTTTAATGCAATGATAGCAAAAAAAAGCAAAAACAAATTCAATACGTTTCTTCCTTAAGGCTATAGAATTAGAGCAGAGCTTTAAAAATAAATTGACAGACGCACAGATTTTTCTCGATATATCCCAACCAATTGCTGCCTCAAAAATGTGGCAGATATATTCCAATTTATTTAGTCGACATTTTGATTGTTGAGGATAGTCGTTGATTTGAGAGAAGACAAAAGACATTTAACTTTTCAAAAATCAAAAAAAAATTTAGCTCTGATTTTCGTCGTGTTTCTTTTAAAAAAAAATTATTATTTAAGTTTATTTTCTTTACATTTTTAGTAATTCAAGATTCCAGCCATGTCTGACGAAGAAGAACAATAGTAAGATTCTATTTTAATATTATGGAAAATTATGTAAATTTTTCTTTTTTAGCGAAGAGGAAGAAGAAGTAGTCGAAGAAGAAGAAGAAGTTGAAGAAGCTGAAGCTGAAGAAGAAGCTCAGTGGGTTTTTGCGCAACCTTCACTTCCACCTCTACCACAACCACCACCATTTTCAATCACCTTTCTATCACCCACATCTCCTTTTCTTTCCCCCCCCCCCCTTTTTACCCCTTCACTTTTTTAAACCCATCCCCTTTTATTATCCCTCACTTTTTATAGACCTCCAGCTGAAGCAGCACCTGCTGAAGAAGCACATGAGGAAGTAAAGTAAGCACCTTTTTTGACCTTTGTGATGCTTATCATTAACATGTCAATACTTACCACTTTTATTATTAACACATGTGTGAACTTTTTCCTATTAATTCTGAAGTTCTACTATGTCATCCATTTCAAATCAACTTTATGACACATCACACACATCCTTAACACTTTAACTGATAACGATAAAAACTAAATTTTTTTGTATTTTTTTAGCGAAGTTGAAGCTGAAGAAGTAAAGTGAGTTTCTATTAAGCTTTTTTTATAACATAATCCTTTGATTTAACATGATTATGGCTAACATGAATTGTTTGTTTACTTACTAAATACAGTAATTTTCCAACACCAAATGCAAATTTCAAACATTTTAGACTTCGTGCTCGTCCCCCACCCCCACCAAAGGAAGAACCAAATGAAGAATCCATGACTGAGGCCGAAAAGGCCATGCTTGCTGCAAAACGGCGTCATGAAGAAGAAGAAGCCGCAAAACTTCTTGATTATGAAGAACGTCGTAAAATCGAACGTGAACAATACGAAGAAGAACTTCGCGTTTTGAAAGAAAAACAACAAAAACGTCGTGAAGAACGTCAACAAGAAGAACGTGAATTTGCTGAACGTCGCCGTCAAGATGATGAACGCCGTCGTCAAGAAGAAGTAAAAATTCTTTGTTTTTTGACTTCATCTTTTTTTAATTCTTTTTTAAAATTTAAGGAAGAACGCAAAGCTCGTTCAGAAGCTGAAAAACGCCGCAAGGAAGAAGAAAAATTGAAGCGCCAACAAATGATGGCCGGATCTTTCAGCCTTGGAGGTGGCAGTGCTGGCCGAAACTTCACTGTTTCAAAGCAAGAAGGTGGCGGACCTGTAAGCTTGGCTGGACCTGAAAAGAAATCCCGAGGCATGAATCCTGAACAACAAGCTGAAGCTAAAAAGAATTACGTTGGAAGTGTTTGTCGTCCAGTTGATGTTTCCAATCTTCTTCCCAATGATCTTAAAGACAGAATTCGGGATCTTCATAAACGTATTTGCAAGCTTGAAGCTGAAAAATACGATTTAGAAAAACGTGCTGAACGACAAGAATACGATGTAAATATACTTGTTAATTAATTCTAAATATCGTAATTTTTTTTATTATAGTTACGTGAACTTAGTACTCGTGAACGTCAAGCTGCACGTAACAAGGCTCTTCAAAAGGGTATTGATCCCGTTGAAGCTGATGAAACAAATCATCCCCCTAAGATCACAACTGCTTCCAAATTCGATCGCCAAACTGATCGACGTGGTTATGGAGATCGTCGAGAACTTTTCGAAAAAGTAATAATTCGTTTCTTATTAACTAATATTATTTTACCACAACATTTTTAGCCAGTAGAAAAGCCGGCACCAAAGATTGCCCGCGGAACTGGTCGTCCACCACCAGATTGGGGACGTCGTCAAAACGAAGAACTTGAACAACTTCGCAAAAATTTGGAGCCACCAAAGTATGTTGAACAAGTTAAAGATGAAAATGCCCGACCCCCTGTTGAACCCAAACCTTTGCAACTCCCTACTGATGATGAACCAGAACCAGCAAAGCCAGCAGCTGAAGAAGTTGCAGCTTAAAATCCTTGTCACCGCCGTCATTTGACGCTTTTAATTTTTATATTTTCTTCCTCTTTTTTTCTTTTAAAAATTTTGTCATAAAATCGCAAATTGTTTGAATTTTTTTATAAAAAATTAAATAAAGCATATTACTCAAAATTAAGATTGTTATTACACTCATATAATATAAATATCGAAGTTAACTTCATGTAGTCAAGGAAAAAATAAAAGTCGATTTGATGGTACATAGAAAGCTGATTTGCAGGATAGTCTAATAAGGCCATATCCATCAAATTTGATGATTTTTTTTATTAAAATAGAAATGAGAAAAACCAGCACAAAATTATATTATAACTACCGTAACAATATATTGTTTTTTGTGAACTAAAAACCAACAGAATAATGTTTTTCGGTATTTTTTACTTATTGCCATGATTTTCGCAAAAATATTTTTTGATTTCATGTGTTATCCGTTGATTATTTTCAAGGATTATGTATGGTTACTTTCATGATCAAGCCCGGGTATATTTGGTTTTGGAATATGGTAATGGTGGAAGTTTGGATAAACTATTAAGAAAGTATCGAATTCTCTCCAATCATCGTACTGCTGGAATCGTTGGACAACTTTGCGATGCTCTTCAATATTGTCATTTGCGTAAAGTAATACATCGTGACCTTAAAACTGAAAATGTTATTATTGTTGAAAATTTCGTCGTTAAATTGGCTGATTTTGGTTGGGCTGTTCATGCTCCAAGTTCTGCGTAAGTTTTTTCCTTTAGTTTTTCTATCCATATTACATTCTCTCGTTTTTAGTCGTCAAACATTATGTGGTACTCTTGATTATTTATCTCCTGAAATGCTCAATGCTGATAATAATCATCAACATTCATCAAAAGTTGATAACTGGGCCCTTGGAATTTTAATGCATGAATGTCTTTGCGGCCGTACCCCATTTCATGCTCAAGATCAACAAGATACAATTAAGAAGATAAAAGCTGGAATCTTAGAGAAGGAACAAAATATTAATGAAATTCCATTTGAAATTATTAAAGGTGTAAGTTTTTTTTGATTCAATTCTTTTAAAAAGTATATATATTTTTTTTCAGTTACTTGCACTTGATCCTGAGATGCGTACTTCGCTTTCGGATGTTCGGAATCATTCATGGATGCTTGAACAATTGAAAATCCTTGAAACAAGTGATTGTGATGATGTATCTGAATAAAATTTAAATCAACAATGGATTTTTTTAAACGTTTACAATATTTTTATATGTAATGTATTTGTTTGTATAAATAAAATAGCATGCTCGATTTACAGCAATGTTTAACAAGTTTTAATTTTACTTTTTAAATTTATAATTTATAAAACTTGAGATATTTAGTCTGTAATGTCAATGATATTTGAAAAGCGACATCATGTGTTGATGAGATACGAAATTTGTTTAATAGTTTTGGGCTTAATGACTTCAAAAGTTTAATTTTAAAAATTCAATTTTTCAATCCAATCGATGAATCCATTTTTATTGATTGTTTGATTTTTCCCATTTTTGTTTGCAAATACTTCTAAATTATTATTGTTTTTACTGTATTTTTTAGGTTTAATATACTGCAGTATACTGTATTGTTTTTGTTTATCATTGTTATAACCATGAAATTAGTGTCATTATTTTGTGTTTAATCAAACGTTGAAACAAAGCGATAAATATTTTTATTGTATTATATTCGGACAAATAAAATATAAAATTTAATAACAAAACAAAAAAGAATGAGATCAGTTAGAATAAAACATTGTTTTAAAGATTAAATATAATTTGGATTGTTACATTGAAGTGAGGGCCGTTAAAGCTTGATCGAGAGCTTGAACCGACTGAATTAAATCATTTTCATTAAAGCACAGTGGTGGTTTGTATTTAAGAATATTTGAATGTGGACCATCGGCATTAAGAAGTACATTATGTTCTTTTCTCAATTTCATAATAAGATTAAGTGCCAGCTCAGTTGCAGGTTCACGGGATTTTCGATCTTTAACCAAATCAATACCCCAAAACATTCCGACACCTCGAACATCTCCAACGCATTCGTGTTTTTCTTTAAGGTTATTTAACTCTCTTTCAAATGCTTTTCCCATAGTTTTTGAATGTTCAAGAAGATTTTCTTCTTTGATAACTTTCAAAACTCCAAGAACTGCTGCACATGCAACTGGATTACCACCATATGTATTGAAATATCCAACTGCTCCACCAAGGGAATCAGCAATTTCTTTTCGTGTTACAACTGCAGCAACAGGGAATCCATTACCCATTGGTTTTCCCATTGTAATGATATCAGGAACAAATCCATCATTGTGAAGTTGATGGGCCCAAAATTTATCACCAATTCGTCCAAAGCCTGTTTGAACTTCATCAATGATCATAACACCACCATGTTCACGAACATATTTTGCAACAGATGTCATGTAACCTTCTGGAGGGATAATTTGTCCACCACAACTTTGTAGAGCTTCAGCAAGAAAAGCAGAAATATTGCGGCCATTTGCTTCAGCTTCTTTGATGATATCATTTACATCATTGGCATATGCTTGTCCTGCAGCAGCAAGGGCATGTTCACAGTTAAGTTCCTCATCACTAAGACGATGACGTCCACGAAAAACGTCAGGAACTGGAGCCTTAAAATTAAAACAATTAATCCTATGTTTAAAAAAAAAGGAAACTCAAACGTAACAGCTGTTTTCATGACAGCCATTTGAGAACGAAAAGTTAAATAAAATAAAACAAACCTTATGAACCCATTCAGGTTGAGGAATTGTGCAACCATGATCAAATTTGTAGGGGCTCATTTGCATAGTAGTTGTAAGATGGCCATGATATGCATGATCAAGAACAATGACATCTTGATGATTTGTGAAATCTCGTGCAAGACGAACCGCTAAATCATTGGCTTCGGATCCAGAATTGCAGAAAAGAACAGTATCAAGTCCAGTGCCGGCAACAGTCTTCAAAAGTTCTTCGGCACATTCAGTGAGCAATGGACTTACAAATCGAGTATTGCAAGTTGCAGTTGCAACTTGTTTACAAATTGAATCAACAACTGTAGGATGACAGTGACCAACTAAAGAAAATTATCAACTGTTAATCCCTTGATACCACATTTTTATTATTATCTAATCGTACCGTGTTGAACATTACTGATACAATCAGTAAATTTGCGTCCAATTTCATCATAGAGATATTGCATAGAACCTCGGGTAACAACAAATGGATCATTTTCGTAAAAGAGTTGACATTTTGAGCTAAACAATGAAATAAATTAAATTCTAATAATCTTGATGGACTGGTAAGACTTACCCAATATAATTTTCACGCTTTGTAAGGAGCTCTTTTTTGTTTAGGAGTGGTGGAATGGGCCATCCAAGGGCACCCTTGGCGGTATCATTAAAAGTTTGGAAGAAACCACAAGCTTGGACAACAAAGTCCATTGTTGGATTTATATTATTAAACTTTTTTTACAAGATTATTGAAGTAATCTTAAAATTGATGATTATGCCATTTTTATCTCTGCTTTTTATATTCCCATTTGGGCGGAGACTTTTTTTTGATTCCCCTCAAGTTAAAAAAGTCCATCAGATTTTTTGAAGCAAAAATCGACCGCCTTTTCATTTCCTTCTTTCAATGTTTCCCATGATGAAGCTTTTAAAAATAAAGGCGTGGCTCAAGAAATATTAGAAAGAGAGAGATAGAAAAAGAAAGGGGGTAAAAAGTCAGCCATAAAATTTCTTTCATGTTCAGTGTTGTCCAAGTGCATGGTCAGAAACAGTTTAATATCAGAGAAAAAAGTTTTTTCAAGGCTTTTTTGTGGTTTTTTAAATCAATTAAATCACACAATGCAAAATCAAAACACAATAGTGAAAATAATAAAAAAAAGAATTAATCACTGCATTTTAGGGAGAAATTTGGTGAATTGCTTATGGAAGTTTCCCATAAAATGAACGCTGCTAAAAATGGGTATATAAAGCAAGACAAATGAAAAGGTAATACTGCTGGTTCTTTTCATTCTGCCATGCTTTTTTTAAACTTTGTGTTTTTGCTTTTTTTAATTTTTTTTCTTTTACTTTTACTTCCGCAAATAAAATAAGATTGATCTTTAAGCTTTTTTTATTGTTAGGGTTTAACTTTTCTTTTTGGCGCTTCCACAAACTTTGTTCTTTTTGTTTCTGCTTTGAGCTGCACTCTTTGTTGACGTATTATCATAAAATCATATCAGCTTAATGCTTTGCACGTTTTTTTTCTTTCCAACTTTTTATCACCATGTATATACAGGTGAATGTATTGTGTTAAATTAAAACTTAAATTTATTTTTCTCTTTTGGAAAACAAAAAATGGCATAACAATTATATCAAAAGATGAAAAAAGCCTTTTTTTGATCATCTGAAACAAAAAGCAATGACAGCACTTGCCTTTTTCTTTTCTCTTTCTTTCTCTCTTTCATTTCCATTTATTCTTCTAGCTGCTCTGTGACGATCAAAAACTTTTCATGAACACTCGCGCAAATTTCAGCGACAGATCGGAAGAAGGCTGCGATGTTTTTTCTTTCTTGTTTTTCAAACTCCTAAAAGAAAAAGAAGAAAAAAAAGAATTATGCAAGTGCAATCATCAAAGGTAAAAAATACATTGGGTAAGAAAAAGCTTTTTTAATAAAAAAAAGTTAAAACAAAGATTTTGTGATTAAAAGTCATTGAAAATTTTTGTCGATCAAAGTGCATGGTTTCGTTGATTTTTGTGGGGTGACTATTTTATTGGTTTAGAGATTAGCCTAAAAAATTTATGTCATATTTATGTCTAGGGAAAAACGCTTTCGATAAAAAACACGCAACTTTTTGAAGACAAAGAAATTTTGAAAACGCTAATTACGTAAGTGAAAAATCTTTTAAGTCAACTACATTTTGAAAATAAATACAAAAAAATGCAAAGTTACGTGATTGTTAAAAAAATTAATTGTTTTAAAACTTTAATCTTTTTTTCGTTTTGTTTCCATTTTGCATTTTTAGCCAAACTATATTTTAACATTTCTTAAAATTTAACATAAACTCTTTTTAAAATTGATTACATTTAACATAATCTTGTTTTAAATGATTATGAAGCTTTTTTACCACATTTTTAACATTCAAAATTGTAATACATACTTTCTCAAATTAAAATAACACTTTGAGTTATGATTAAAGCATCCTAACATTAAAATAATGAACTGCGATTTCGATTATTTTAACCTAAAAACTAATCTATTATAGTGTTTTTGCAAACGATCAAATTTACTAACAATTTCATTTGCTTCAATTTAGTTTTAAATGTGAGATTCACAAAAATTACTTCCGTGTCATTTTTGTCAGAAGCAATTTACTTTCTTTTTTTGCAATGCAATTTATTTTGACCAAAGGTCATAAAAATGAAGATGTTGAACTTTTGATTTATACCTTTACTTTTTATTGACAAATACATAATTTTTAAAAGTTTTGTTTTATTAACCATTATATTGAGGGTAATAATATGAGAGTATCACGAGGTCAATAAACAAATCAATAAAACATCCTGAACTTTAAAATTATTATTTTTCGTTGATTATTGTGTTTTAACCAAAAATTTTGTCAAAATAACCTTGTAAAATTTTTATCTTAACAAACTTTAATTTCTAAGCATTGATAGTTTTGTTGTTTAGCAGGTTCTGCTTCCTTCTTGCGTCAAACAATTAAATGGTGATAAGAGGTTCAAAGATAAGGAAATAATGCGGGGGGTTATGGTATTATTTTAGAGAATAACAATATTTCCATAATTTGTTTTAAATTTTAAAAAAAGTTTTTTCTTTTCTTCAACTGTTTTGCAATATTTATGTTTTTCAATGTCTCGTCGACATAATATTTTGTAGTTCAACACCATGTTCTTGGTCGTTTAGTGAACAACTGAATTTCATTCATTTTTTATATTTTCAAACAACACATCTTTGCACAATTTTAGATGTATTTCTTTTTTCCTGATATTTGTTTTGTTGAATTTCATGATTGTGACAAGTGATTTGGGCGAAACTTATTTTTTCTCTATCCTTCTTTCTTTTTTTTAAAAAGTTTCTTTTTCAACGCTTGGTCTTTTATTTAATATTTTTTGATCTTTTTTTGTCCTTATGATATAAAACATGCACATTACAACAGAAATGGAGAGAACAAAATGAAGAAGGTGGAGGCATATGCCTGGACATTTAAAGATGGAGTACATTGTTGTACCCGAACAAACTGACTAACTTACTTCCTTTTTGGAAAAAAAGTTGTATTATTAGCAAAGAAATAATTAAAATGCATTCAATTTTTTTCATGTGAGCAAAAAAATGTCACAGGTATCAGTTTCCGTTTTTTCTTCTTCCCTTTTTTAGTTGGCCGACACTTTTTTCTTTGATTGTTGGTGGTAATAAAAAAAATAGTTTTTTAAAGCCATTTATTTTCTTTTTGATTGTTTTTGTTGTAATCTTTAAAAAAAAGGCAAAGAAATAAAACGTGCAATTATTCAACATTTACAGTAACTCTTTTGTTTTCAGTTGGAGCAAATAATAGCCTAAAAACGTATATAAATTGTTTAATGAAAAAATTCTTTTTAAATCTTACTTAAAGATAATTGCACCCAATAAAGCTCCAATGATTGGTCCTATCCAAAAAAGCAAATGATTAAAAGTTAATTGTATTCCTTTACCATGAAGAGTTTGAAGAGTTATTAATACCAAAAGATAAAGAGGATTCCATGATATATTGCAATGTAATAAGCTGAAAACATGATGATTTCGTTTATCGATTGAGTTTCTTCTGCTTTTTGTATTACCTCAAAAGTGATGCAAGTCCAACCGCACCACAAACTGGAAGTGGACTTCGGGATAGCTGCCTCCAAGAAGTTGTTTTTTGTGAAACTTTTTTTGTAACCAAAAGATTTGAAAATATGATTATTGTTGTTCCAATTGTTTGGCACAGTATCATTTCATAAACACTTTTTGTCCAATCTTGTGTGAGATCTTGGATAATCATAGGTTCACTTGGAAAAATGCCATTATTAAAAAACTATAAAAAATGTAATTAGCTTTTTTCCCATTTTTTGCAAAAAGCTTACAAAGAATAAACACGCGCCAACAATAGAACCTAATATTTGTAAAGTAATAAATATTAAGCACAAATACCATTGTGTGGTAAGTGTAAAAAGTTGAGCAATGGTAATTACGGGATTGATATGAACACTGAAAAATTGGAAATAAATAAATTTTATTTTGCTTGAAAGAAAATTTACGTTCGAAATGTTGAAAGGAATACAGTATATAATATTGCATCAGTAATTGACAGAACCACAATTTTATTAAAAAATACAACATGCCGTTGAACAAGTTGTGATTCAAGATGAAAAAATACAACAATTGATGTAATAACTGATAAAAATTCTGCCACACATGGTCTTACAATTGTTGTACAAAATCTTTGACATTTGTTTTGTTTCGTCTAAATTTACATTTTTTTGGTACAGAATATAATTTGTATAAGTCTATTACCGTTTCCTTTGGCTGTAAATGAATTTTTGAAGAAGTTGTTCCATAACTGTCATAAACATCATAAAAATCTCTTTCATTTTTATTTCTTAAAATTGATCTCATTGGGCTGCCATCTGTTCCAATATCTAATGGATGAAGTTCAACTTCTTGACTATTCATCATTAATGAAAAATCTGCTGTCCGCTTTCCTGGATATGTACCGTAAATTCCAGAATTATATGCCATTGTTTGATTTCCGAATTTTGAAGGCTAACAATGAAATTGAAAGAAGATAGGGAAAAAAAAGAGAAAGGAGGAAAAAAGTTTGAAAAAAAGCTGACAAACAAAAGCAACAAATTTCTTGGTCTCCTTTTCTTTTGCTTGTCCTGTTCTGCAAAAAGCAATTAATCAAATTGTGACAAAAACCAGAAAAAAAGAAACAACTTAAATCCACATAAAAATATAAGGCTTTTGAATCACGTTTAAGGACTATGAAAACCATCTTTGTAGAAATAAAAAGTGTTGTTTTTTTTTTAATTAGTCACTGAATTAAGAAAATTAAAAAGGAGAAAAAACAAATTGGTTTTTAAAAATGCAAAAAAGAGATGGGAAATAGCGTTGAAAAAAACCAAGTCAAAACTAGAAGCAAAGTTAAGGGCATTTAAAAGTTTTTTTTTCTTCAAAAGAACAAACTTCAAACACAAAAAAGAGCTAAAAAGAAAATGAAAAAAATCTGTTTTTAAATATTAAATTTCCAACAATTGTAATTTTTCTTTAAACCTTTTTTTCTGCTAGCAACTTTTAGAACATAAAAAATAATAATAAAAAAGTAAGAAGAAGACAATAAATGACATTTAAAATCTCTTGAGGAAAACATTAAAGTTAAAGCCTATCACACATATTTTAACTGAATCTTTCTTCTTCATATTTTACACACTTTTTTTCTCATAAGTTAAGCCATTTTTAAAAAAATTTGACAGCAGTTAGTTGTTAAAATGTGAGGAGGGATTGTAATGAAAGAAAAAAAGGCGCTAAATGCATATGTATAAAAGCAAGAGTTTTTATGATGAACTACAACCTCGCCAAGCCGCCTTCGAAAAATGGACAAAACAACAACAAAAAAAATAATAAAAGAAAAAAGAAATAAATCTCCTTTTAGAAAGCCAATTGTTTCCTCCCTCTTTCTTTTCTAACTTTTTATTCACACCTTATTTTTTTCATTTAACGGAAACCCGAACACCAACAAAAACAACACCAAATATTTTGCATATTATTAAAGAAATTCATTGAAGCGAGCAATACAATTCACTTTTTTTTAACAATAAAAAAATGTTAAGGTCGTTTTCAATAATGAAAAAATGCTTATTCAGCGCAAAGAATCTCTCTCTTATTCAATTTTTTGGCGTAAATACAATTGAAAGAAAAAAAGTAGCACCGCCTGTTGCCTTTGCTTGAACATTGAAAAAAAGAGCAAAGCAAAAACTTCTTCTTCTTCCAAGCTTTTCATTTTCTCTATCCTACATCTCCTGGCATTCGAAGCTGTCAATTGTGATTAATTTGTGCACTGAACGCGGCTGTAATTAGAAAAGCATTTTTTTGAAGTTTTGATTGCGCTTTTAAGTAACGGTCAGAACACCAGAAGAAAAAGAAAAAGAAGAGAAAATCAAAGGAAAAAGTAAAACATAAATCAAAATAGAATTAGCCCATATGGTTGTTGTTTTGTTGCAAGCAACAGATTAAAAAAACATTTTTACTACTTCTCTTTTATTGCAAATACAACTACTAAAAATGAATCTTCAAAGGCTTGAAAAAAAAATATAATTGTAAATGAATCTATTCTTCCTCTTCGGCAGGCTCATCAGCAGCTTCTGGTTCCTCCGGCTCCGGTTCAGGCTCGGGTTCAGGTTCTGCTTGTGGTTCATCTGCTTGTGGTTCAGGTTCCGGTGCTGTTTCTGCTGCTTCAGATGCAGGCTCATTTTCTTTGTTATCGGCATCACGGGGAGGGGCGGCAGCAGCAGCTTTAGTTGCAGATTTGAAACTCTAAATAGTTTATAATTTTATCATATTTGATTCATTTGAGAAATTACTGGTTTTTCAGCCAAGCTTGGATCAAATTCTTCTGCTGGAATTTGTAGAGGGACAACGGGAACAGGCGGCTTTGCAGCATCACCTTCAGCTTTTACAAGTTCAACATATTTGACTGGTTCAAGCTTTTTTCGGAGTTCTTCAAGTTCTTCATTTTCTTTACGACCCCATTCTGATGGTGGCCTTCCACTTCCGTGGACAATGCTAGCCGGTGGTTTTACAACAGGCTAAATTTTTTTTAAATAGAAAAATATAAATTTGCATATTTATTATTTATACTTTTTTTACACACTACGTACAAAGGATTCTAACATAAGGATATTTAAAAAAAACAAAATAAAGATTTTATGTTTATAGCAAATATTGATTACAATAATATTATAAGGTGTCATGTGCTTAATGAGAGATATTAGTTAATTAATTTTTCAAAGTTTTGTTTTTAAGAAAAAACAACTTTGGATTTTTTTGAAACGCAAATTTCTAGACATAATTTAAGGATGGATAACAATGGGAGTAACATTTTTTGGGAAACAAAACAAAAGGTTTACCAAAATTATGTAAAAACGAGTTTAAATGATGAAAAAATTAGGATAATAAGAGTTAGTAACAATGAAATAAAGTTATCAGCTTTGTCATACATTAACATTTGATGATCATTAAATACATCAATTTGATCCAACACGACTTTTGACACCACAGTTTTTAGCTAAAATTTTATGAAAAGAATTGTTTTTATCATACATTTTCAAAGATTGTTCTTTTGTCTCCATATGATCGACGATCAATTGTACGATCGAATTTGGAAGCAACACTAATTTTTGGCTGAAAAAAGTGAAAAATCAAGGTGATAGAAAAAGAAGTTGTTTAAAGAGAAGAAAGTTGTTAGAAAGAAACAAGCAGAAAAATTTACCGGATGATCAGAATTTTCTGCTTCAACAGGATCAATGCCTTTTTCGATTGCCTTTGTACGAGCTGCTTGAAGACGACGTTCGTTTAATTCTTTCAACTATAATTTTTTATATTTTAAACTTTTTTTGTTATCTTTTTTCTTACATCGTATTCTTGACGTTCAGCACGCTTTTCTAAATCATATTTTTCGCCTTCAAGTTTGCAAATGCGTGAATGTAATTGTTTGATCTTTTCTTTGATGTCATTTGGAAGAAGATTACTGACATCAACTTCACGACAAACCATGGCAATATAACTACGCTGTAATTAATTTAATTAGCAGAGAATGCTTAAACATAAAAATAAATTTACCCTGGCTTCAGCTTGTTGTTCCTTGGACAATCCTTTTTCTGCTTTTCCTGTTGCAAGATTACCCAATTTGTCAGCTTTATCCTTTTTAGACACAACAAAATTAGGTCCACCAGCTCCGCTAACTGCACCAGCAAATGAGCCTGCCATCATTTCTTGACGTTTTCGTTTATCTTCTTCGCGACGACGCTTTTCAGCTTCCATTTTTGCTTTACGTTCTTCCTGGATTTTTGATAATTTTTTGAACTTTAATTAGGTCAAAAATTACTGTACCTCTTCTTGGCGCCGACGATCTTCGTCTTTCTTTCGGCGTTCAGCAAATTCTCGCTCTTCTTGAGCTCGTTCAGCACGACGTTGTGCTTGCTTTTCTTTCAAAACTCGAAGCTCTTCTTCTTCACGTTCGCGTTCAAGAAGTCGACGTTCTTCATAGTCAAGAAGTTTTGCAGCTTGTTCTTCTTCATGACGCTTTTTAGCTGCCTGAAAAAGATGTTATTTATTGAAGCTTATAATATAAATAAAAATCTTTTTACAAGCATGGCCTTTTCTGCTTCAGTCATGGTTTCTGGATCAGGCTCAGTTGGAGGTGGAGGTGGTCGACGAGTTCTAAAATATATTCTATCATTCAAGATTACAAAGATGGTTTGTGTTACTTTGTTTCTTCAATTTGTTTTTCTTCATCACCTTCGCCTTCATCTTCATTTTCTTTATTTTCATCAGCAGCAGCAGGTTCGGCGGCGGCAGGCTCTTCAGCAACTTCTTCATCGACTTCTTCGTCGATTTCTTCCTCCTCTTCGCTGCTATAATTTATTGAAATGTTAATAAATGAAACAAAGTGGATATTAGTGAATTTAGGACAACCACATAATTTTATTAGTTTTACAATGAAAGAACATTTAACATCTCTTACCGCTGTTTTTTTCGCCATCTTGGAACCCATTGTTTTGGTATCATCTTCCATAAAGGAAGTTTAGGGCGTTTAACTTTTCGATTTACTTGTTTTAAGACAACACCAAAGGGAGAATATAAAGAACATGAGGGATGAAAAGTTGTTAACTCCAAAATTTTATCCCAATTAACTTTTTTGAGATTATATAATTGACGAGATTCACTTTTTTCTTTGGGAAATTTGCGAGTAGGAGTACGACGTTTATAAAATACAGGAAAATTGGTTTTTGGAGGGCTCTTACAACAACACGGCTCACCTAATAAATAGCACCGTGCATTGGAGCGTTGAATGCATTCTGGATGTGGGATTTCGCGTGAATAGTGATAAATTTCTGATAAATATTCGTTTGATTGTGAAGTATTCGTTGTTGTCGCGATTTGTGCGAATTCATTACTGCAATCATTATTGTTCAGGTCACATTTTATTGTAGGCTTTTTAGAAGTTGATGGACGCGATTGCAGCTCTGAAGAATGTAAATTTTCGTGCTTCACCGATGTCGCGACACGTCGGCGAGCACTCAACTCGTTTTTTGATGACTGGATTTGGGCGTCTGAATTCCGATGTTTTGGGATTTTTGGTGGTTTATGCACTGTTGTAAGATTTTGCTTTGAATCAACAGTACAAAAAATTGTATTTGAATTTGTTCGTTTTTGAACTTTTCTTAAATTAGTACGAATTTTTTGAATATCATCATCCGGAGGTTTAATGAAATTCTCTTGAAGCAATTTGACAGCTGTTTTTGTAATGACTTGAGATTCTTTTGATGGCTCTTCCTTTTGCTCAAATGGTGAATCAATAAGCCGACGCTTTGGAATGTTTCGTGGTTTCTGTTCTTCTTCTTCAAGTTCAGAATCGATAAGCTTTCGCCTGGGTGGTTTTTTGCGAGGTAATTCAGCATTATACCAAATTTTTATCGTTCTTGTATTACATGGTAAAACCATTTGAGCACAACAATCACGTTCAACACGTTCAGACAATCTAAGATGCATTTTAACATTTTTTTCGACAGGTTTCTCAGGTTCATGAAAGCTTTTTGCAGTTTGATAAAAACTGATATGTTGAATCGAAATTTCTGCACTGCTTCGAGTAAATGGTCGAGAAATAACTGCAGAAGCAGATCGTTGATTGTATTTAATTTTAGTATAGCTGCGTTCAGGCTTTTTGGCAAGTTGAAGAGGAAGTTCAAAAGTTTTTACAGGCAATAAATGTGGAGGCAAGACATTTCTTTGTGAATCAATTGTATGACTTCGATTAAGTTTGATCATCGGTTTTTGTTTTTGTGGTGGAGAAGGGGGTGGACGTGGCTCAGTGAAAGTTGATTTGCAAAATCTTTTTAAAGTGATTGGTTTAATAAAATCACACGTAAGACGTTGTGAAGGGGCATTAAATTCTGCGCTACAATTTGTATCTTCTTCTTGAAAACTTTGTCGATCAATGGCTTTCTTTTTTTGCAATTTCGGTCTCTTTGGTCGAGATGTTGGTGGTGAAGATTGTATGATCGATGTAGCAAAAGTCGTAATTTCTTTTTCTTCGGCTATTACTGGTAGTACATGAGCACATTCAAGTGATGATTCTTCATGATGAAGTTCGATTTCCTCACAGCTTACATCTTCTTCTGATATTTTTGACTCTTCTGGTGTTGATTCATGATTGCTTTCAGAATCATGTGAATCATGTCCAGTTGAATGTCCTGAATCGCTATCATCACTTGGAGATTTACTTTTACGTGAATAATATCGTATTGGACGTTCTTCTTCGATAATTGGAACACATTCATAATGTTTTAAAAATTTACGTTCATCTTCTCCTCTTAATCCTCTGCCTTTTAGGAGATCATCAACAGCACTATGAGCTGCCATTAATCTTTGAACAAATTCTTGTTGACTTTTTAATTCTTGTATTGTTGGATCATCTGGTCGAACAGCAATTGAGATTACTTTTTTTGGTTCTTGTGGAGTAAAAAGTGGTGGAGGTTCAAGACCTAATGAATGTCGACGTCGAAAACTATCACGTGCTGAAGTATCAACTGATTGACTGGTTCCAAATTGTTCTCGACGACGAGCCAAGTAATCATGTGCTGAACCTCCTGAATCTGGCTTTTCTATTGATGTTGTGTTACTGGGTTTTTTGCTATATAGAGCTTTGATATTTTCGATTTCAGCATTTGATGATACCCGAGGTCCCAACAATCTGTTGTTATCTTCAACAGAAAAAGCAGATTGTCTTGTGATTCCTCGAGATACATAAGATGATGATGAGCTAAGACTTCGTTCAAAGCTTGATGTATATGCTGAATCAAAGCTATTTCTGGATGATGTACCAAGTGAACTTGTTGCACCAGTATATCCACGTGTAATTCGTGATGATGAAGATGATGATGTTGAAGTTGAGGATGAGGGATAAAAGCTTGACGATGAGTACACGGACGACCGCATCATGAACAAACAACAAAATAATTTAAGTTAAACACAAAAGAAAGATGTGGGACAGCTGATAGATACAAACAAATAAAAAACTTAAAAGTTTTGATTTTTACAAAGGGATAAAAGAGATTTACATTACATAAAGTCAAGAAGAGGTAGCAGAAAATGAATTTTTTGCAACTTACAATTGCTCTTCTTCATCAGACATGTTGAAGTTTTAAGCTAAAAAAAGAGAGCAATTAAATGTTACAAATTTTTGGTATTTTTTATTTTAAATGTTTTGAAAGAATTAAGACAGAATTACAATAGAGCGAGAAAAGAGGGAGAGAAAAAAAGGAAAAGACGCCACAAAGTCCAGCACCTAAAATTTTTATGAAATTTAGAAAATTTATAAAAAAACTGTTTATTTCTCCACGAAAAACAAAGAAAGCGATCATCAACAAGGTTTATCCAAAACAAAGCAATCAAGAAAAGGTCCGGTAAAAAACAACATTTATCAGCTGACGCCTCTCATACTTTTAAGATCCCCAAAAATTGCTCAACTTTAAAAAAAAGTAAATAAGCTGATCCCCAGGAAGGAAAGAAGGGCGGAACATTTTGATGAAAACGTAAAAAAACAGATCAAATTAACTTTCGCAAAACTCGTATAGTCTTCAAAACAATTGTTGCAAAGAAATGGTCATCATTATAGTCTTTTTATAGATAGGAGTGGACATAAGGTATGCTTAAATTATCAAATGTTTTTGCCTTAAACTAATTTGTATAGCTAAAATTGAGAGAAAAAAGAAGTTGATGCCGCTGACAAACATCTGTCAGCAAGAAAATTTTGTTCTTAAAAAAGAAAACATTAAATTCATCTTTTCACAAAAAATATTAGCCAGCGAAAAAAAAAGAAAGTGGATACTTTAAGGTTGAAATAAAAAAAAGAATGCTGGCGTTAAAAAATCCGACTGCTATCTTTCATTTGCAGTTCAGAACGATATCCTTTGACGTAAATGCCATTTTTTACGAGAGGGAGTTGAGGGTGAAAGGAGAAGAAAAAAACGGCTTCCTCTCTTGTGATGATCGCGGGCAGGTTTAACTAATATCTCACCTCACGGCTATTAAATCGCTCATTTTGATTGCAGATAAAAAGAAGAAGTAAGTGGCAGACAGTCAGACATATAGAAGAAAAGATTAATATAAAAATAGAGAGCAGCGCATGGAAGAGGATATAATGATGATCAGTGATAAACAGAGTTTGCAAAAACAAAGGAAAACAGCAGAATGTTTTTTCAAAATCACCACCGGAAATCGTAAAAAATGGAATAAAAGTGCGAAAACTAAAGTTCCTCGGAAGTGAATCAAAAACATATTGTGATAAAAAAACTTATTTGAAATATTTCAGTTTTAACCTAGTATCATCATTACCGTATTATAGGAAAAATAGAATTCAATACAGTTTTTTTATCATATTATTGTATCAACTGATCATCTCTTCATTTGAAGCTTTAGTAATTGAACAGAAAAAAGTGCTACAAAAAACTACTTCAAAAAATTTATAAAAAGAAAAAAGGTAAATAAAACTTGCTCATTTCAAAAAAAAACAAAAAGTGGAGGAAGAAAGACAAGCAAAATTTAAGAATGAAAAAGTTGAGATTTTCCAGTAATTCAATTAAAAAAGTTTTTGTTTGATTTTTAAGAAAATATAAAGTAAACTTACATTGAAATTTATGAAAAAAATAAAAGCAAAATTAGTTGCAGCAATCAGTCACCCAAAGTTTAATAAAACTGAAAAAGATGATAAAATCAGTAAATTCTTTTTTTTACAAATAATTATCGAAAAATATCTAAAAGTAAAAGTGATACTTTTTTACATGACTAAAAGTTGGAAAAAAATAATGTTTCAAAAACCTATCGTTTTTTTAAAACTTTTGTTGCATACATTTTTTTGTCGTGCCAAATGGCGCCCTAATAACCGAGGAATGTGATATGCTAACTGAATAATAAGCGTGCAACGTTAAAAAGTAACAAAAAAGTTTTTTTTGTAGTTTTTTTTTCCTACTCTAGACTGATTGCTGCCATTGTCAACATTTGTGTCGTGTATTTTTGGTGATTGCTGTCAAAAAATTTAACATTGAAATGTAATATATATATTTTTTGTCAACCTCTGTTTTAAACAAAAAAAATCAACAACGAAACTAAAATTTAAAGAGAAATGTCTAGAAATATGAATCAACAAGGAACAAATAAATATCATGGAAAAAACGAAAGCAAAAAATTCGTTAAAATAAAGATCAACTAAAAAAGTTAAAATCAGTTGTTGAGATTTAATAAAAATTAATTTGCATAAATCACAAAAACTTTGATGAAACTCAAAATCCTGCTATCAATAGCGTTATCCGGATAAACAAGAACCGTTCACCTTCCTCCCTCTCTCGGCAACAGCTAATTCTCAGTCTATGTTTACTGACTTTAAAAACAATTTTTTTTAAAAAAAAGAAGAAAGCTGCTTCCTCGTCTTTGCGCAATTTTCCTTCAAGTAGTTCTTTTTTTCAGCAAAAAGCTGTTCATTTTTTGTGAATGAAATACTTTTTTTTGTGAGAATATTGACGTACCCCTTTTATCCTTCAAATCCAATTTGAGTGGAAGCAAAAAAAGTAAGTAATCAGCATTAATTTTTTTGTAAAAAAAGTTAAAAGAAGATCTTTTTGTACATTGAAGTTGACAAAAAAGTATTTGAAAAAATATATTTATTTAAAATAAATAACATATTGCAAAGTGAAATATTTTTTAAATGAAAGACATTTTTTTTAATGAAGAGTACTCAATTGACTAGAATAATTTTGGTAATGGGGAACATTTACAGGTTGTACAATTGTATTTCGATCTTGTTCATGAATGAATATGGCACGTCCGAGATTTCCTTGAAGGTTTTTATTATAAATAAATATGAAAGAAGTTGGATAAATATTTCCATCTTCATTGGTTAGATTGATTGGAATTGTATCATTATTGGTGATGGCGATTCCCAATGTTGTGCAGTTATTATAATATTCTCGTGTTGATGGAACAATGCATGTTAGAGTTTTTGTTGATCTAAAGTTTACTGTAGTTAATGCAAATTTCTGCCCAAATAAAGTTACCTATAAATTGTTTGTGGAGATGGACATGTATTAAACCAAACTTTTGTTGCTGCATTAAAACCACGACCATGAAATTCAAGCCATTCGACTTTATTAATTTTGTCATGTTCAGTATTAAAAATATCAAAAACAATTGGAAAATTAAGCATTGACATTTTTTTCAATCCATTTACAGGATAAAATCTGTAAACATGTCTCTCTGCAGAGGTGATAGTCCATCTGGCGCCTTCATTGATACCAGCATTAAGATTTGAAATCTTTAAAAGGTTACTGTAACATTTATATTTTTTGATTTCAAAGAACCTACAGTTTGCCAAATAATTGTTTCATTGCTGCTTACAGATAAATAACTCAATTTTCCATTTTTATCAATATATTCAAATGCAATCATATGTAATTGACTAACAGGTTCATCGTCTTTATCCATTGGCTTGTAGATATCCTCTTTTGATTCTTTTGCAACCTTCCGAATTCTCATAATTGGTAAACTTATTTCTGTAGCAACATCAACAAGTTTTACTCTACTTTTGTAACAGATACTTTCATCAGTTGTTTCAAAACTTAAACTATCATCTTTTGCATCTTCTCCAACTAAAATTACTTTTATCTGCTATAATTTTGATAACTGATATGCCTTACCAAGATATATCCTAAATACACTCCATTGTGTTATGCTACCGAAAAATTTATTTGAATGACAATGAAGATATCGAGTTGAATTTGCTTGCCGATATCTATTATATAATGCAATTTTTGAACCATTTTTAAATGCTGTTAATACTCCATCATTTCCACTATCTTTTTGTGATTTTTTTGATGGCTTTGAGATAATTCTAATTCTACCAGAATTAATATTTTCAATTTTTTGATCATTTGAAATATGAAGATCAGCAGATAGCCTGCATATTTTCTTATTTTCAGTACTATTTATAGAAAGGGTTCGGGCTCGAAAAAGGTCCTATAAAATTATTTTTTTAAAAAAAAGAAAGTAAAAACAAAAAGCGTTTTTATTTGTTGACATTGTTAGCTTACAACGATATTTGGAATGTTTACTGTAGCTTTTTCCATCATTTCCGTGGCTGCTTCTTTCGTATTACATATTCTCATCATTGCATTTAAGCTTTTTTCTTGTGGTAGCTGTGCAAGCAAAGAATTCCATCCATTCCCGGTTAAAATTAATGCAGGAGGAGGACACATTAACCTTTAATTAAAAAAGCATGAAAATTAGTTTTTTTTGGGATTGAAGCTTATGTTACCTTTTTTCATTCTTGTAAGATTTTTGAAAGCAGCATGGGAAAAATAAATACATAATACATTCATAATTTTTTTCATTTCCCATGTATTCTTTCATTTTTTCTGGGGTTAGCCATGTACTTGGTGAAGGGGCCGAATGTTGAATGGGACGATATCCATATGGTACAGGAAGAAGTGATATCGGATTAAAGGGGGGTCGATGATGATGATACTGTTGATGATTATTTAAGTAATTCATTCTTGGACGCTTTGTTGGAACCTCTTCATAGTTATCTTTGACAGGTTGCATCCCTAAGCATTCAGGAAACAATATTCTTGTTTTATAAAAATATGTTTCTTTTTTAAACAATAGAACGCAATCGGCAACAAAAATGTCGAAGCTATAATAATTGCGCCAAATCGGGAACAGTGTGTGCAATGCATAATGAGAAAAAACCCATCTTTCCTTTTTTGGTCTGCATATTTTGGTTCACTCAATTCTTTCTCTTTTTTCCATTTTTTTCTTCTTCAAATCAATGTCATTAAGTATTCCTTAAAAAATTCTTAACACGTGCAGTTAGCATGATTTTATTTATGGAAAAGAAAAAAAAGAAAAAAATATCAAACACATTTTGCACACATTCATTGTTTTTGTTTCTCAATAAAAAAAGAAGAGTTATAAAAATAACATAAATTCCAACTCAAAACCGTCTCGTTTTTTTTCTATTGTAATTTTTTTGTTGTTATCAACGTGGCAATCAGCTGTTTGTTCATTTCATTTCATCTTTTGTTTCAAATATCTCTTTTTTGGATGAAAATAAAAATCATAATCCTTTGGGATCGTTCTTCTTAGCAACACTTTTTTTATGTTTAAAAAAAAGAATAGCCGCTCTATTCCTTATATTTTTCAACGTTAAAGTTGCTGAATTCTCTCGTGTATATACAAATCGTGCGGGGTTTTTTTTATGAATTTTTTGTTTGTTGCTCGGAAACTTGCTTTTTTATGACAAGTAAAAAAATACAATGGAAAACAATATCCAACGTGGATTGAAATAATATTTCTTCTTTTTTTATCTCTCTTCCTCTTTTTAGGCCTTTTTTACCTGCCATGCGTATTGCACGGTATGTGCCAAGAAAATTATATGGCGCAATTTTATACCTTGCTGCCCTTGGCAGCTTATATTTTGTTTATTCAAGCATGCAGGATTCATCATCATCAGGACATAAGGTCTTAAATGAAGGGATTAATCCTAAATTTGCAGGTTTGTTTTTTTAAACTGTTTTTTTACAAATATTCCTTCTTTTATTTAAGGAAAAGATGGTGGCGGTGATCCTTTTATCTCTTACCGCAATCTTCCAAAAAAAGATTGGCATGATTACAAATTTATGCAAGAAGAAGCTGATCGGCAAGGCCCTGGAGAACAAGGAAAGCCAGTTGTGGTAACAAAAGATGATGAAAAAATTCGAAAAATACAAGTTTGTTTTTTCTTTTTATGTAATTTACATTTTAAATTCTTTTTAAACTTTTTAAGGAAGATTTGTATCGTGTTAATGGATATGATGCATATGTTAGTGATCTCATTCCTCTTAATCGTTCAGTGAAAGATATTCGACATCCTGGTTGTAAAAGTATAAACTATATTGAAAGATTGCCAACAGTTTCTGTGATATTTCCATTCCATAATGAACATAATTCAACTTTGCTACGAAGTGCATATTCTGTTATTCTTCGATCACCTCCTGATGTTTTACGTGAAGTTATTCTTGTTGATGATGGAAGTACAAAAGAAGCATTGAAAGAACCATTAGAAGAATTTTGGAAGAAGGTTGGACTTGATCATATGGTAAAAGTTGTTCGAACCGGGTATCGTTTTATGCTTTAGATTTGTTTATGAAATATAATGATCGCTTTTAGAAAACGTGAAGGTCTTATTCGTGCTCGACAAGTTGGTGCTCGACATGCGACAAGTGAAATTTTGGTATTCTTGGATGCACATTCCGAAGCAAATTATAATTGGCTTCCTCCACTTGTTGCACCAATAGCTGAAAATTATCGTACTGTAGTGTGTCCATTCGTTGATGTGATTGATTGTGATACATATGAATATCGGGCACAAGATGAAGGAGCTCGAGGATCATTTGATTGGGAATTCAATTACAAACGGTTGCCTCTTACTGCTGATGATTTAAAGAATCCAACTCGTCCATTCAATAGTCCTATAATGGCTGGCGGATATTTTGCTATTAGTACAAAATGGTTTTGGGAATTGGGTGGCTACGATGAAGGTCTTGATATTTGGGGTGGTGAACAGTATGAACTTTCATTTAAAGTTTGGCAGTGTCATGGTAAAATGGTTGATGCACCATGCTCTCGTGTTGGACATATCTATCGTTGCAAATATGTTCCATTCCCAAATCCTGGTATTGGTGATTTTGTATCACGTAATTATAAACGGGTTGCTGAAGTATGGATGGATGAATGGAAAGAACATTTGTATAAAAGAAAAGGCGCCATTCGAGCTGCAAATGAAGGTTGGATTTTCTGAGTTTTTCGTATTCTTTAAACTCTATGATTTTAGGTGATCTTTCAAAGCAAAGAGAAGTACGAGAACGACTAAAATGCAATTCATTTGATTGGTTTATGAAAGAAATTGCATTTGATCAAGATCATTATTATCCTGCAATTGAGCCTCCAGATGGTGCAAATGGCGAGTTGCGAAGTGTTGCTGCCCAAAAATGTGTTGATACACAATTCAAAGGTGGAAATGAACGATTTGGTCTTCGAAAATGTATTAGTGATGATCCATCAGAAGGTGGAGAACAAAATCTTCGAATGAGTTTCTGGCAAGATATTCGTCCAATGACCCGATCATTTTGCTTTGATGCTTCAACATCTGAAAATCGTGCCCCTGTTGTTTTATTTGCCTGCCATGGAATGAAAGGTAATCAACATTTTCAATATAAAATTGAAGAGCAACAAGTTTATCATCCATTGAATGGACATTGTCTTGATTGTGATCCTGAACGTGGAGAAATATTTATGAATCCCTGTGATACTTCAAAGGAATCTCAAAAATGGGTTTGGAAAAATTTGAATAAAGAAGTTGTAGAAGAACGCAATAAAAAAAGTTAAAGAACCAAAGTATTATAAAAAACTTCACTTATTATTTGATAACCTAGTCACCAAAGTTAAATTTAAAGTATTATTATTATTGTTATTAATTTATTTTGATTTTATTTGCGTTTAATATATTTTTAGTATTATTTATTCACCTTTTCGCCTTTCTTCTTGTTGTTGTTTCCGTTGCATTCCAACCAAAAATTGTGTCTTAAACATATCTTATTTTGTAATGATTGTAAAAAATAAAACTTGGGTATTTTATTTATTTTACATTTTTTAATAAGAAAATTCATTGACGAATCAATGTATGATTAAAGGGAGCATCTTTGATATCAAAAATCCATGTCCCATATGTTTGCGTTGCAACAACAATAACGAATAATCCAAAAAAATTTAATAATGCACCTGCTTTCATCTAAAATATTTTTTGTTTTATTTTATTTGTTTAATGTTGTCTATCAATTGTATTACCAAATCCATAACCCTTAAAAGGTTCGAGCTGAAGACGATAGCGTTTGGGGGAGTTCCAGCTAATGAAATCAATTTATATTATTCAGAGGGATATTGTAATGAAAGAATTACCTGGAAGCATAAATGCAAAAGATGATGACAAAGTTGCTGGTAAAATGTATTGCAAAGGATTTAATGCTTTATTCTTTGCCTTAAAGTTTTTGCCAGTTTAGTTTCCTTTAGGGGTTTACAACGACTTAAACTTACAATAGATGCCACAAGGGGAATAAAGATTGATGCAGTTGCAATATTGCTTGAAAATTCCGTTAAAGCTGTCACCAAAATGCAAATAAAAATGACAAATATCCAACTGGGGAGTTCTGTTAAAAGGGATAATTGATTACTGATTGACACAGAAAGGCCACTTTTTTCAACTCCTAAAATGCTAAATCTGCATATTTGGTTACTTTATATACGATTTACCTTTGGCCATTGCAAATCCGCCTCCAAGAAGAAAAATTGTCCCCCAAGATAACCGATAATGAACCATTTTCCACGATAAAATTGGTTCAAGTTTTTTAACTTTTTCACCCAAAATTGGATCTTTGAAAGGATTCTCTGAGGGAACAATGAACAACAGGATCGCAAAAAAGAGTGAAACTGTGCTGTCAGAAACGTAACTGTAAAACGGAAGAAAAAGAAATTCAGTCAATTTAAATATCAAAAGATTTACCCATGAGGAAAGAGATTACCCCAACCAGGAAAAATTTTCGGATCACGGAAAAACCTGAAATAATTTTTTCACTGTATCGAAAATTCAAACAGTTTGACAATACCATGACAAAACCATTCCAGCAAATAAAACTGAAATAACTTTTTCACTATACCTAAAATATAAAACAGTTTGGCCTTTATGGTAATTAAAAACTACAAGTGCTTACTGTATTGGCCCAAGATCTCTATATTTTTGTTCCAAAACTTCATGTAATACATCTTCAATTTCTTTTTCATTTGGATCACTGAAAAAGGGCTGTTATCGTTTTAAAAAATTAAATTTGTGACAAACTTCTCAAATCCAATAAAAAGAACTTGCAACCAAATCCATAAAAATATGAGCATGACAATTACAATCGGAAAAGCATAAAACATCCAACTTGCAAATGTGACTGGTGAATTTCCATCGTATAATCTAATATTTTTACCATACAATTACAAAAAAATGATATTTAACTCACTCATCCAAAAATGCAGCCATAACTAAATTTGGGCCTGTCCCGATAACCGTTGAAATTCCACCAATTGATGCCGAAAAGCAAATGCTTAATAACAAACATTTATAAGTATTTCGATCTCTTTCTGTGCAATCCTTTAAAGATATTTCCTCAATTTCATGTTTAACAACATCCTCGAGGCCTCGTTTTCGATGTTTTCTACTACAGTAATCAAGTTCACAAATAACTGATGAAACTATCGGCAACATCATTGCGGCCTATAATAATTAACCAAGGGGTTTACAAAAGGTTAATGCTTAATTAAAAAGATTAATTACCGTTGCAGTATTTGACATAAACATTGATAAAAATGCTGTGGAAACTTGAAAACCAAGCATTAACCTAAATTGTTTCCTTAGAAATACTGTAAAAAAAGAGAATAATAGTGTTTACCAACGAGGATTTGTCCCGGTTGTCCTTAAAATCATAAGTGCAATTCGTTCATGCAAAAATACGGATTCAATTCCAATTGCCATTATTAAACTCCCAAAGAATACAAAGTTAGCATCCTGAAACGTCATTACATTTTTTAGACGAATTACAAAATGTCACAAATATTACGGTCAAATATTCAAAGCATAATTCTTTTGCTTCAAGTATTCCAAAAATTGGGTATGCAACCATTGGAATTAAAGCTGTTACTGCCATTGGAACAATTTCTGTGAACCATAAAACACTCATATAAAAAACCACACATGCACATATTGTTGCCTAATAAGATTACTGTAAAGCGAAGGCGGACGACAAAAATTTAATCTTACTTTTGTTGGAGTTACAAGGTAAAATGGTATTAATAAAACTATTAAAAGCACAACAATAATAGGCCGTTTAATTTTATAAAATACATTATCCCACTTGGGCATTTTTCTTCAGTGAGATGAAACCTAAAGATGAGTAAAAAACAATGAATGATATTTAATTTACAAACACAAAGCAAAAAACAAACACAAAATTCGATTATACCTCTTTTTTTAGTTTCTAAGTACCCGCAAATTAACCAAAAAAGAAAGAGAGATGATGATGACCAGACGACTTTGATCTTGACAGACATAAAAAGTAAATTATCAAATAGATCTCAAGATCAAACAACTTCTCTTTCATCTCCTTTTATAGATTTGTGACATAAACGAAATCAAACACGAAAATATATAAATGAAAGTCATCAAATGGATATCAGAGATATATTCCCCCCCTTTGAAGATATCTTCTTTTTCTCGCCCTACCCTTTTTAACTTAGTTCCAAAAGAAGATGAATGACAAAAATGATTTAATTTGATGTTAAGCAAACGATACAGGGATATTGGATTTTACTACATTTTTATTTCGTGATACAAGCAAATTATTTTTCAGAAAAAAACATTACAAACATAGAAAAAAAAACTATCTCGGAAATAATCTACAAAGTGTTTTTTAAAACCAAAACCGAGCTTGGGAAAAGGCTGAAACGGTGAAGAAAAGAGGAGAAAAAAATTTGAAGGGAAGGTGTATAATGCATTTTTTGGAGAGGCTGCAAAACAAAGCTAGAATAAATTTTCAGCATCTTTAAATATCAAAAGGTCTACAGAATTAATAGAAAGCAATCATCTAAAAAATGCGACATTTCCATAAAAATACAAACACAAATAATACAAACATGATAAAAGAAAAAAAGAAGAAGCAATACACTATCTTGAATACATTTTTAAAGCCTAATAAAAAATACTAATATTTTTTTGGAGGGAATGAAATCCGAAAGATCAAAAAATTGGAAAGAAAAGGGGTAAAGATAAAAGTGATATGAAAAAAATAAAAGATTTTTCGAGGTTCGTTTACTGTATAAATGAAAGCACAAGGATAAACAATTAACACGTTAAAAGTAGTAATTAGGATTGAAGTTATGAAACATTAAAAAAAGAATTAAACAATTAATTTGGCAAAGAAAATTTTGGCAAAAAATACACAAATTTGTCGACGGTTTTGGTTCTTTTTTTTTGCGATAAAAGGAGGGGAAAAAGGAGAAGGAACAATATAAAAAAGGAAAGAAAGGTGAATGAGTCAGACAGATCGCAGGTTTTTAAACTTTTTGAGTATCATCTGATGAATGGTGCAATCCGCTTTTGTTTTGTTTTTTGTGAAAGAATGAAGGTGATGGATGGATGGATGGATGGTCTCGTTGAATAAAGCAGAATTAATTTTCAGGATTGATAATATTGTGATGAAGGGCTGTAAGCAATTCATAATCGGCATCATTAAAGCGTTGAACAGTCAAATGATCTTTTTCAATTAAAGTATTAATTTCATTAAAGCAATTAACTAAAAATTAACACCAATTTAAAAAATTATAATCTAAAAATGGTTAAACATACCAGCAAAAACTATGCAATTCCAAAGCCGTGGAAACATTTTATCTCCTGAGGCATTCATATCTAATCCACTGTCATTTGCTTCTCGGCTTCTAACGACTTCATCAAGATTAGATTCAGAAGGAACATCCAAGAGTTTAAAAATTTCATCAACAAGAGTTTTACTTGATTTTACAGTAGCATAAGTATTGTACAATCGAATTACTAACATATGAAGATTTTCCTTTGGAAAAATGCCATGCCCAATATGATCCAATAATTCATCAAACATATTTTCAAATTGATCTGTAGATTCTGAAGATTTATCAGAAATAACAGAATCAGTTTCACAGAATCCATGATATGATTCTGATTTGTTTTCAGTATTATGCTGGGATGTTGGAGTTCCATTTACTGATGCACATAGAAAACTGAAGAGTGAATCAGCTACTGAACTTTGATCGGCTGGATGTGATTCTTCTTCATCATGAAATCCGCTTTCATTTGTTGGAGCTGGGGATGCTGCTTTTCCTTCAGAAGTAACTCGAGAAGTTTTTGATGAACGAGTTGGAGTTTTAAGAAAATTGCTGGAAAAAAGATTACTGTAGACTTTAAAAGTTTCGAAAAAATTAAACTGACTTATTTTTCAAAAAAGCTTCAGAATAGCTTGGAAGAATCTTTTTTCGGAATTCATCTGCACTTGGAAGGGGATATCCTGGTGCAAGTTGACGCAAGAAATTTTGAAAAAGTTGATTATCCATAATTTCAACATTAAGAACTTTAAAGGTAAAAAGAATGGAAAGTTCATTGTTCAATTTATTTTGACCAAAACCAGAATCATTTGTCATTGAATCGTCAAGAGTAATTTTTGGAGGACGTCCACGCTTTATTGGCTTTGAAACGGGAGTATTTCCAAATGTTTCATCATGTTCAAGGATATCTTGTTTCGGAGTTGAAATTAGACGTTCAATTGTGTGCAAGCCTTTAATTTGTACATCAACTTCTGAAGCATTGGAAGAAGTGGAAGCAACAATTGATTCAACGGTTTCAGAAATGCGATCATTTTCTGCTGCGGCGGCGGCCGCCGCGGCTTCTTTCTCTTGATTTTCAAGTTGTTGAAGAAGTACAATTTCATTAAGATGATCACCATCAATAACTCCTGAAAATTATTTTTTTTATGTTATTGTAAAAAATAACATTCAAAATATTTACCACTTTTTAAGACTTTTCGAATGCTATTTTGTTGTCGAGCTTTTTGCAAAATTTCATGTTGTTCATGATGACAACTTCGAAGATGACGAATCATTCCAGTTGTGCTGCTATTGGTAGCTTTAATTGTCTTTGAACAAATCATACAACTTGCAGCTTGTTCATTTGGGATTTGTTCAAAAAATCTCCAAACTTCTGCCGTTTTAACAGATTGTCCACCAATTCTTGAACGCTTTCTTGGCTTTTCTTCATCTCCGGCTTCAGCAGCATGATATCGATGTGATTCAGATTTCATTCGTTTATTATTCCCGGCTGCAACGACAGCTGCTGCCGCTTCAACAAGTGTTGGAGTTGAAATATTATTATTGTTTGAAGCATCTGATCGATTTCCTTGTGATGCAGCAGCCATCTGTGCAAGTTTTTGTTGAAGGAATAATCTTGCAATTTCATTATTAAACAACAATGGATTTAATGTATTTAAATTTTGTTGTTGATCTTTGAATAATTCTAAAAATTCTGAAGGTAATCTCGGATTCATGCCAGAAAATGGAAATGCATTGGCGGATATTGCCGCCATTTGATACCAATGTGAAGGGGATACTGTAAGTCAGATGGCTTGATCAATCAAAGCCTAAAAAAAGAAAAAAAGAAATGAATGAAAAGTATGTCAATTTTGATCAAAAATAAGATTCAATATACAAATCACGATGTTTTGCAACACGCCTGAAATTGAAATATCATTGCGTAATGAATGCTGCAATTTTCATTTCTTTTCACGCTGATTTTGGGGACGAATCTGCAATTCGAGAAGCCCGAATGACTGCGCAACAACCTGTTTTTTTGAATGGATGAAAAACCAAGATTTAAAAGATAACAAAAAAATCAAATTCATTACAAATCCCTACTATTATTGCCCCTGGGCACTTTAAGGCTAACGAGAAAGACATCTATCAGTAAAGACAAGTTTCGAATAGGCCCGAATGTAATGCAACAAATAAAAATTGGGGAAATTAAAAAAATAAAATAGAAGAAGAAACATGGAAGAGAAAGTATATGCCCCATTAAAAGAAATCTCACGCAACAACATAGTAAAAAGATGTAGCGAGATTTTTGCAGCACAACCAACCAGAAGGAGGCTGTTTTGAACCTGAGCCTCAGTGGCTTTTGGTTTTATTCTTGAAGATAGGGAAGTTTCGAATCGTTGCGCAGCGGAGATACATTCATTCATTCCCCTTAGGGCATTGAAAGCAGTTTGTTAGACGATATTTAAAGCCAGAAAAAAGAAGTATCAAAGGTGACAAGGATGGTGTTTCGTAATGAAGAAAGGAGATATTATGTAATAGGCCGTTAAAGAAGCAAATCAGAATAAACAACATCAGATTTAAATTATATAAGTTTTTTTTCATTTTATTCTTCTCATCTATCTATCGAGGATTCCAGCATTAGCTCCCCTCTCTGTCACTCCCATTCTCTTTTTCTTTTCCTACTTCAGAAACTAACGAGAGGCACTCATAGAAGCAGAATTGTGAATCTCAGGAACAAGTTCCTTCATGATGATTGGGCGGACGATAAATAAGATCCGAAAAAAATATAATTCAGATGCTCACGCAACTATAGACTTGATTACGACCTATGATTGCGCAGTTTGACGCCACAAGCAAAATGATTGGCCACGATAGCAGAATAAAAATAAATAGAATTAAGAAGAAGATGAAGATGAAAGAAAAGAAATGCTTCAACGCAAAAAAGGGATGAAGAGCCATATGGACAACGTAAGAAAAAGAGAAGAAGAAGAAGAAAGAAAATGGACAAAGTGGTTCACATGTACCATAAAAAACACAAAAGAGTCAATTTGCAAGAAAAAAATTAAAATCTCCTGCGGCGGAGAGTGGCATTATTCAAAAGAATAAAAGAATGAATGAGAAGAAGTATACTGAACTAGGGCTCCTCCGATCGCGCAATCTTTCACTTCATTGCCAAAAAAGCTGTCAACAAGAAGATGAAAAAGGCTACGCCTCCGGAAAAATGAAGACAAAAAATAGACGAGAAATCTATCAAAAGGGCTTTTTTGACGTTAAGAAATTTAAGGACATAAAATTCAAAAGCTATGGTAAAAGAAAATGATGGTTTTTTTCTTTAAAAAAAATCTAGTCAAATCACATCAAATTCACAAAAAAACGAAGAAAAAAAAGAGCCACCAACAGAGGGATAAAAAAGATCAACGAGATGATGCTTTAGAGATGCCTGCCCTCAAGGCGCTGTTGCTGCGCGATCAGAAAGAAAGAAGAAAGAAAGGAATGAATATCTTCAAGCCTGTTTCACAGATTTATTTGAGAAAGGGATAGAAAATAACGAAGGTAAGATAAAACATTATTAAAAACAATAAAAAATCAAAAAGCAGACTAATATTGTTGGAAAGCGAAAAAAGAAGAAATGATTAACGAGATTTTGGTTTAATAGTGACAAAAAATTTTATAGCAGATAAGATCAGTTTCATTGCAAAAAGCCGAAGTTTTTGCTTCTTTTTAGTTTACAAAAAGGAACCATTTTGGCTGTACGAGAATACAAAATAAAAGGGAAAATGAAGGCGGAAAGTCAATTGCGGCATAAGTATATTAGATGGAAGTTCTTCATCTTCATTGTATGCCCATTGTCCGGTTATTCTGTTTTACCTTGGATTCAATAGAAAAATAACTTGAAGAATGAGATGCCTAAAACAGGTTTTTGTTTTCAAGGCTTTTATCCTTTGACAACTGTCCTCTATTTGGAATCCGTGCCTTCAGGAAGATAAACTAAAAAAGAGATGACAGGAGAAGAAAAAAACCCTTAGAATGGTATGGAAAAAAGACAAGAAAAACGGCAGTTATTTTAAAGAAAAAAATGAAGGATTTGAAGAAAAAAAAGGAATGAGGTATGTTTAAAAATGTTAAATGCAGCATAAAAGAAGCAACAACAAGAAGAAGAAGGGAGACGAAGAAGATGACACCAAAAGGGATATCTATAGTATAAAACGCCAATGAAAATCATTGCTCTATAATTTTTCTCGAGGATTGGCGTCATTGAGGTAGAATATTTTATTGTGGATAAAAGAAAAAGAAGAAAAAAATTTTTTCACGAGAAGACATCATTGCGCCAACCGCAATCATCAATCGGCGGCAACGATGGCGGCGACACAGAATCATTGAGGCGAAGAGACACGCGCGAACGCATCTCCTCCTCACTAGCTCTTCGAGGAAAAATGTAGCCGCTGGCAATCGGGATCGGCGTGAAAAAAAGATGAGGGAAAACGAGCACACTTGCTGGAAAAAAATGAAAGAGAGAAAACTTTTTTTTTCTGTATTCCGATTTCCATGAACTTTTGTATGCCTGTTCAGTCGGGTCTACCACCGGAATTAGTGAACCCTACTTTTTTGTGTATTGTCAATGAATGGATGAATGATGAGTTTGACCGAAGCCAGTGGCGATGTTGCATACATTTGGAAGCACAAAATATTTCAGCATACGAGAATAACATTTTTTTCCATAAAGCTCTCATTCTAGCAATATCGCGCCCTAAATTTACCGTAGAGAAAAAAAGAACAAGAGAAAGTAACAGAAAACTCAAAAAGCGATTTTTAGTGATGATTATGAATTATGATGGCAGACCACCGCTTTGAGGTTGCAAGAGAAATGAAAAAAAAGAAAATGAAATTGTCAAATTTTTTATACGCACTAACTCAAGTCAAAAAAAAGTAAAATAACAATGCGAGACTCAAAAATTACCAGTCTATGATTTTTTCATGGAGAACAAAAAAATTTAAGGAAGAGGGAAAAAAGAGGATCTACAATCCGTTTGAGGAAAGGACATTACCGCCCCTCTGGCCTAACTAAAAAAGGCGATTTTACTCTTAATTTTTTTCACTCTTTCGAAGGCCGAGAATTGGGAACAAGGGCGAGATCGCCATTTTAAAATAAAAAAATTTATTTTGAGGTAGAAACATGCGGTTTTTGTTATGCGGGAAGAAAAAGTTTGGAAAAGGAGGTAGCGCATCCTTGAATCGGCATTGTTCGTTTCACGAGGTCGCCATCATGTTGCGATGAAACGCGATGACTCGAGACTTGCACATTTTTAAGACATTGGAGGCAAAAAAGAGAAGGAAGTTGTCTTACTCAAGGCATTGAAGCAAAGTAACCGATCAAGACCATCAGTCTCCCTCAATCAGTCAAGTCTTTCAATTTTTTTTGTTTGTTAGGGGCAGATGCGAGAAATAAAGTACTGTAATGAAAAAAAGGAGTGGAATAAAAAAAGAAGAAGAAAGAAAAAAAGTAGCGGTTATTTTTAGAGGCTTTGAAAATAAAAATAGACACAAATATATCTTAGTTTTGAGGAGCATTTCACGCATCCCCAATCCTTGAGCGTTGCACTTCAACAATAAACCGGACTTGAGGCGCCTCTATCTATTTCCATGCCTCAAACGAACTTATATAAGTCCCGGTTCGATATATATTTTCGGTACGTGCCTTAATTTTTTTTTCTCTCTCTTTTTTTGACAAAGTTAAAAGCGGCTCAGCCACAGGGAAATGATGAATTGTGGATTGAAGACTGAACAACAAAGTGCGACGGATCGCCCAATTATATGGCGGAGGAGAAAAAGCGAAGACCAAGTATTCACACTTCTTCTTTCTTTTTTTCTGATGCTTCAGACCCCCGACAGAGACTGGATTCGGGAAGCATTCAACGGATTCAGAGTAGAAGGGGGGGGGATAGCTTAAAAGAGATGAGAAATAAAAAATCATAAAAAAAGTGAATCAAGTATTGGGGATTAGAAGGGAAAAGTTTATTTATGATTGAAAGATGCATTTTTCAAAAATAGCAAAAGTTTTAACTTTTACAATTGTCTCCGTCAAAACATGGCAAAAAATACCATAAGAAATGGGAAAACAAAAAGACTGCATATGGAGATCAAGTATGGCGCGAAATCTTCATTCCATTTCTTTTGCTTCCTTCCTTTTGTTTCCTTGCCAGATGTGGACCATGTATGATCGAGGCGCGCACAAAACTACCGCACAATGGCGGCTTTTTTTATTTAAATAGAATACAAATATGGTCATTGCGCAAACGTCTGCTCAATTGCGATACAAGCAACCAAAACAGATCTCGAAGTTCTAGAAATGCCAATAAAAATTTCACACTGGGCATAAAAGAAAAAACTAATTCAAAAATGATTAAAGCGACCTTCAATTTCAAAAATATTGCTTAAACTATCGTTATCTTTTTTGGTGTTATTTTGGTAGGGGAAGAAGCGACAGATGGTAGTCCAGCTGGTTGTCAGAAGTACCAAAAAATGAGTTTTTTTGCTGTTAAAGGAAATTCATAGAAAAAACATAAGAATGAAAATCTCGTCTGTCAACTAATTATAGCATCAGAGGTAGTAAGGTCGAAAAATTTGACACGACAGGTTTACCAAAAAATTTTTCTTTGTTCATTTTCAGAAAAAGAAAATTGAATAATTTCCAAAATTTAAAATAAATTTTAATAATTTTCTCGAAAACAAAGACCCAAGCATTTTTTAACTTAAAACTTTGGCGCCTTTTTTAACCATTTTTTTATTAACGATAAGATCATCTTTATTTTTGCATTCTCGGCTGTTGATGAATTTCCATGAGTCTCGTCCCTGCATTGAAAAGCGTGTCGGGTTTGAACAAAGGTTTTTTTTCAAAAAAAAGTTTTTTTTAGTTTTGAGTTATATTTTTGAGCGCGAAAAATGCTTAATGACTTTATTGAGCTTTCAAGTTTATTTTTTATGAGGTAAAACGCTAAATTAAAATTTAAAAATTTTTTTGTACGAGTCAATTGAAGGGTAATAAATAGAGCGGCCCCCTCTCCAAGGGCAATTCCTTTTTCGTGTCTTTTTTTTAAAAAAATCACAAAAAAATGAATATAAAAAAATTAGTGAAATCTAGTTTGGCCGAAGGAAGGCTGCGCATTTCTCAGGATTTGTCTATTTTTTCAAAAAAATCTTCTGTCTTTTTTAATGTTGCCAAAATTGAGCTGCTTTGACAAAAAAAAAGATTTCACGACCGCCTATTGACCCGATGGAAAAATCACTAAAAAGATCAGGACAAAGATGGATGTGTTTTTAAAAGTGTTAAATTCTCTTAAGGATAGACATTTCATTTTAGACATCATGAAAAAGAATTTGCTTTTGTTTGAAAAAGTAAATTTTCTTTAACTCATTAATAGTCATATATCGCCTAAAAGAAAATTCAACACAAAGATTATAAAAAAGGGTCATGAATAAGGGGGGATACGATCAAAGGTATGAGAATTTGAATAGTCATGGATAAAGAAAAAAGTCCACCTGGGCCGTAAATTTTCCTTTAGGATCAGAAAAAATACGATAGGAACCTCTTTTCCATGTTTGAACAAGCAAAAAAAAGTTGTGGCATTTTTTGGTCATTCATTCATCGAGAAAGAAATGCCTTAAAAACCTCACTTGAAAAAAATGAAGGCATTGATCCTCCCATTTCCTCCTCCTATTTAACTTGTCTGGCGCCTCAAAAAAGAATTTTTCAAAACAAATTCATGATACTTTTCCTCATTGAAGCCAATCGATGCATGTATGTTTGGGGCCATTTAAAAAGCGGTATGGCTTTTATAATTTTAAAAAAAGTATCATCAACTTTTTTTTTATAAGTGCCAGTTTGTTTTTTAAAATGACCCTCAATTCGAGCCGCTTTTTGAAAGGCAACATTTTGGAAAAAAGAGGTCATTTGAATTTGATATTTGGCACCATAAACCACATATTTTTTTCATCGTTTTTCAAAGCAACGTTTTGAATTTATTTCAATCTTGGCCACTTTTTACCCTTTTCATGAGTAATGGGAAAATTTTGATTTTCATTGTTTCTTCTTCTTCTTTTTTGAAGTAATTTGCAAAAAAATTATGTCCTTTTGCCTGTCAAACACCTTTTTTCTTCTCCAAACAACAACACCAAAAATTACGACGAAATTTTGTGTGAAAAATAAAAAAAAGTGAAAAAATGAAATAAATGGATTTACGAGAAACAAATGTGCCGTATGACATCTTCTTTTTCTTCTTCTTTCCTTTTCATTGTTTTGTTTTCGTGTATATGTGTGTATGTATGCAGTTAACGGCTTTCGGCAATATGCGCAACACTTGACATTTTTAATGATTGAGCACAACATCATCATCATCATCAGAAGAAGAAGAAGAAGCGTTGGATACAATGACAATACATACCCTTCTTTGTCGAACAAAAAAAAATTTTCGTCTTCTTCTTCTTTGACAACGGCTGGCAATAGCATCATCATCAGTTAAGTCCTCGCAGGCATCACATTGAATTTTGTTTTTAAAAAAATCATTGGTTACCCATCAAAAACTGTGCGGGTTGAAGGAACAAAGAAAGTCTTCAACATCCTCCTCCTTTTTCTTTTTTCCTATCCATTTCAAAATAGCCAACCACACAAAAAGAAGAAAGTGACCACAAGGAAGGATAGAGTTTTTTTGTTCTTTCTACTTTTGAAAAAAAAATTGTTTTGTTACGCGCGTATGTTATCCCTAAATGTGACAAACCGCCTCCAAAACGAAACTATTGGAGGGGGTTTATTTGATATATTGGCTTTGTATTCAACATTTCACACAAATTACCGGTCACCCCATAACAATAATATATCCCATTTCATCCTTTTTCTCAAATCCCACAAATGAGGCAATGTTCTCTTGAAACTTAATCGAGAAAAAAAGCAGTTTATTTTATTTTACGAACAGTTGAAAAAAATGATACTTGAAGAGAAAAAAAGAACAAATTACAGTAATAAAACTGAAAAAAGGAACAAAGGCAATTAACCGGGAATGGGAATGTTGAATTTTTCCAAATGGAGTTCATTTTTAGCAGAAAGAAGACGTTCATTATGGACATAGCTTTCACAAACATAGCACCAAACAGAAAGATCTGCAGTTGAAATTGCCATAGCATGTTCAGGATTTGAATAAAAATGTTCAATTGCATGATTTTGAACATATCGGCTACAATTGACCTATAAAAGAGAAAAGATTAAATTAAAAAACATAGTTTTTAAATACAGTATTCTTTAAAAATATCCAGGAATCATATTACAAAGAAGTGAGAGGATTTCGGAAATTATAATTTCGGTCACGTGATTTCTGAACAATACCAAAGGTCACTTATTCGTAATTTTCATCCCCGATATCTCTTTTGCATTAAACTCTTTTTAAAAAATGTTTACCGAATGACAAGTTAAACAAATCCAATTTTCTTTCTTGCGCTTATCTTCTTCAGTTGTACAATGAGGGCATTCTTGATTGATATTAACTTCAAAACGAGTGAAAGGCTTTACAGCACCAAGATGAGGACATGTTAAAAGAGGTTTAACTTCAAAGAGCATATTATCTTCACCATCATCAGATGCCGGAGGAGCAGTAGATTGGCTATTGCCAGCCATTTGAAAACTATAACTTTGTGATGAAATTTTTTGTTTCTTGTTTTCAAAAAATGTGTTAAAAAGTATGCAACAGACAAAAACTGCGACAGAATCCTTTCATGGGATATAATTATAAATCAGATCAAAGCATATAAGTACATAAAATTTTAAAAACATTTAAAAAACAATTTCAAATAAGATCATTCAATATGTAATATGTTAAAGATTACAAAGCTAACAACAGAATAATAATAATAAATTTTTTTATAAAAAAAAGTCTAGAAAGGATTTAAAGAAATTTAATTAATGCGACGAATAAGAGTTCTTAAGTAATCTTTTGTTGGAGATGGGTTCTTAAGATAACATTCAATTACACTTCGAATTGCAGAATCATTTCTTCGAACTGGTGAACGTGATGGAGCATTTATATCTCTATCTTTACCATAAAGAATATCAGCAACATAGAGACCAATTGGATCTTTTTCTTTGCCTAAAATAATTTCACGTGATGGACTATGATAACACAAAGATAAATGATTACCATCAACAATAACCAAAAGCCGATGATTGAAAATTCCTTGCATATGCCAAATCAAATTTCGAAGAACTGTTGGATTACCATATGATTTACCATCAACTTCATTAAGATTAAGACAAAGAATGCAAAGATGTGGTTGAAGATCATATCCAACGGGAATAATAAACTAAAAAACGATGATTAAAATTAATCAAAGGACAAAAAACAACAAACTCGATCAATAACAGCCATGAGACCATCATCATTAACGCTTTTAACCAAATCACATGGGAAATAGGCTGAAATGATTCAAAAAACACCGTAACATTCTATTATCTTTAAACATGAAATCTTACTTGATGTTCCATCTTGCGGATCTCCAACAGCAACACTAAGAACACGACACCGTTGAGAGAATGGTGAACAATAAAATGAAAAACCCCATTGAACAACCATAATCCGCCATCCCTTTCTTCTCATAGCATGCTAAAAAAAGAGTCGGATAAAAAAAGTCAAACATCTTCGAATAATTACTCCAAGAGTAGCTTTCATCAAATCACAAAGTTCATCATATCTCTTTGGCTCGGGATCATTCTCCTTCTCTTCAATAATAACACCATTTCGAGATTTTTTCGGTTGAAATTGAGAATTTTGTGGTCCATTTGATGTTGGAGTTGTTGTGGTTGCAGAAGAAGTTGATGGACCAGCTTCTTGAGAGCTTGAACATTCAACAGCAGTTGAGGCTCGACCAGTTCTTGGACTTTTACGTTTTGGAACCCAATTTTCATCATCAAGTTCAGGTTCACAGCTTCCACCATTAGTTTTTGAAGAAAGTTCACGATGTCGAATGGCATAAACTGCACTCATAAATGGATAATCCGTTTCAGCAAATTCATCAATAATCTAAAAAAAGGTTGAATTAGCTAAATTTGTTTGAGACACGTAAATAATGAGATTGCGCATTTTGTAAATTTAATCTCTCCCTTTATAAATTTATAGGATTTATTACTTTTTTTAAATTTGTGACGTTTTAAAAAGCAATATGTTTTTTAAAAATGAAATTATCTCAAAGAAAAGTAGACATAAAAGATTTTTTTGCCATGGAAAATTTTTACAGAAGAAAAACGCGATGGTGACGGTGGTTGGTTACCAAAAAGATGCTTGTCAAAAAAACTTAAATTTAAACAACTTTTTTTCCTTGTTAGTATTGACATAGCAGCAATCTCGGGAGTGTATTTTTCTTCTGTTAAGGTGGTTTCAAAGCTTTATGTCGTGTCCTCATCGGTACACACCTTTCCTCAAATAACAACAAATAGTCAGCTCATGAAAAAAAATTTGATGGAATAAAAAAAGTAAAAGTGTAAATGAAAAAAGGAATATTGCAAAATTTTTAAAATTTACTTTTTTTAAGTGCGCGCTTTCGGTTTTTTTGTTTTTTAAAAAATTTGAGATTTTATGTTTTTTTTCATCCCTCTTTTTTCCCTCCATAATCGGCAGCTTGCTTGCTGCCGTAAACGAGAAAAAAAGAAGAAAAAAGCGCTTCTTGTTGGTTTTAAATGATTCATGTTAAAAATTTATTAGCTTTTACTACTCCTTTTTTCTTTATACTTTTTCTTAAGTCGCTTTTGGTAAAATCTCTTTCACAGTTTTCCTTTCTGTGTTTCTCTCCGGCATTTTTTTGCAATAATAAATGAGCCGTTTATTGTCATGTGTGAATTTTATTTAAATTTTTGCATTTATTGTAAAACGAGAGCGAGCATGATCAACTATTTATTGATGTCATTTTTGAAGAAAAAAAGCGATCGTGAAACTTTTTTTTTGCATTTTTTTTGAAATGATACATTTTTTTCTTTTAGGGTTTTACTTCAAAAATGGATCAGATTAAAATAACTTGGAAAGATATTGAATACAAGATTTCAAAGGGACAAACTGATTTGCTTACGAATGATGTCCTGAGAGATTTTCCATTTGAAAATACGGGTAATGAACTTAGAACTCCGCCATGGTCAAACATTCTTCAAATGAATAATTTAATACCGTTATTTTGTTTTTATTTGCTTTTTCGACTAATTTCTGCAGCAGTTAAAAAGCATCTATGGAAAGATGCTGTCGGTTTTAGGTAAGCGTTTTTTTAAAAAGCAATACTGAAGATATTCTAGACGCCTTCAAGTGCATTCTTAATTTGTCGCCTTTTTTAAATATTTACTGTGGTTTTTTTAGGCAATATCGTCTTCACAATGTTACCGTATGCCTTATACATTCATTTATGAGTGGAAGCTTAGCTTTATATTTTGCATCTTTTCATACAGAAGCGATGTTTGAACAACCTATGCATTGGTACAAGCCATGGGCAAAATATGGCCTATTATTTTCAATTGGTATGACTTTTTTTTCTCCCTTTTATTTCTTCCCATAAATCTTATAAAAAAACTAATTTTAGGTTATTTCTTTCATGATATGCAAGATATGCTTCAATTTGAATTTTCTCGTTTTACCATAGAATTATTACTTCATCATTTAAGCTCAATTTTCGCATTCACATGTGCAATTACGTCTCGAAAGTTTGTTCCATTTGCTTATTGTGCCTTACTCATGGAAGCTAACAGCATTTTTTTGCATATCCGAACTTTGATGCAATTAAGTAAAAATTCTTCAACGCATAATACCGTATACAAATTCATTCAGTTTATTAATGTAATAACGTAAGATTTTTTCCTAAAATATCTTTAAAGATTCTATTCGATTTTTTTAGATTTATTGTTTTTCGTTTTGGAATTCAAACATGGCAAATTTATTGGGTTTTTAGACATCATAATACTATGCATACGTTTTTTGCTGCCATTGGATACGGTGGCTGTATTATTTTTTTTATTATAAATGGATTTTTATTTATGAGAATTTTAGCTGCTGATGGTATGCTTGGAGATTACGGTCGGAAACATGCTGCTATTAATCGGTTTGTTTTTAAGATCTTTGTTTTTTTCCAAACTTAAGTTTTTTAGGGATGATGACAGCAGTGAAAAGAAAGAATAGCTTTACAGCTAATAAATTTATCTCAATCTAATGATACTCACTTCATTTTTTGCTAATTTTTTTTACCAATAATCTCTTTTGTTATCATAACTTTAAAACTTACCGAAAATAAATCTTCATATTGATTTGCATGTGGATCAACAGGGATATTTTTAACATTAAACATTGGAAATTCCATATTGATATTGAATAATTTTGTTGTTGGAAGTCGAATAATTTGAGGTGGATGACTGTTAAGAAGATTTCGAAGATTATTTTGATTTATATTACCAGTTTCTGTTGATGAAGCACCAATGTGATCATGAAATACTGGTAAAACTGTTTGATGCCTAAAATGAATATTGCTGAAAGAATGAAAGCAAAAAAAGAATTCAGATACTTACGCAGTTGCAACATATGGTGCCAAATCATAAAAGCTATTAACATATGGCCAGAATTCACGTAATGCACCAATTGCATTCATACAACTGATTACTGTAGATACACGAGGAACTTTATTATACTTGAAATATGGAGGCTTTTCACCAATCATAACACGCAAGCACATATCAACACAAACAGCAACAGCTGAATGATTATATCCACCTTCAAGAATTGCAACAACTTTTCCATTACACATTGGAGCAAGTTGATAAATATAATGCGGAAAAATTTCTGGAATCACATCCATATATCCCTTAAACAATCATTCGAAAGTTGCAATGGTATAAACGAGAACTTACAATTGGATCACCAATACAAGCATCAAATCCAGCACTAATAAAAATCATATCAGGTTGAAGTTCACGAGCAAATGGAATAACAATTGTAAAAAGGATATAGAGATAATCATGATGAGTTCCACCATTTTCATTAATTGGAATATTAATATTATGACCACGTCCAGTTCCACGACCAATGCAATCATAATCAGAATAACGCTTATGTGGCCAAAAATTTCCATTTTCATATCGATGAATAGATAAATATGTTACACTAAAAATTTTTAAAATGTATTTTTTAAAGTAACATTGAATTTTTACCGATTATCATCAAAAAAGAATTGTTGAGTTCCATTTCCATGATGAATATCAAAATCAACAATTAAAACTTTTTTGGCATAATTCTTTTCAATAGCCAAATGTGAACAAATTGCAACATTATTAAGAACACAAAAACCTTGTGGACAATCATCATGTGCATGATGTCCAGGTGGTCGAACAAGAGCAAAGGCATTCTTTAACTAAAAATTTATTATTCTTTTGGGATTCATGAGAATTACTGTAACTACTTACTTCTCCTTTTGCAACCTTGTTTGTTAAGGTAACACAATATGCTGCAGCTTCATGAGCAACTTTAAAACTATCTGGTGTCATTGCAATTGAGTCGAAAGTTCGACAGAGATCATCAATTTCAGTTTGCGACATTTTTTCGAGATTTTTAAGCGTTTGCAAATATCCATCTTCATGGATTTCTTCAAGAATGTAATCAGTTAAAGCAAAATCAAGTTGTTCATCATGAATTGATGGATCCTAAAATTTGGAGGATATTTTTATGCTCAAAAACGGTGATATGTTCAAGAAAAACATACAGTATAATCAGCAACATATTCATCAGCATGAATTTGTCGAATTCGATTCAATGATAATTTAATACGATTCTCATTTTCAGGATGATTTTGATTTACAGTATTTTTATGTTGAACATGCGAAGGGTTATAAGCAAAGCCAGTGAGATGCTTGAACATGATTTTCTATTACCTAAGAAAAAACGAAAAATAAATTTTAAAAGAAAAAGGATCGAAAATCTTTCTGTGCCTTTTTTTGTAAATGTTAAAACAACGGAGACAAACAAACAATGCCACATGCAAAGCATCTGTGAACTTTTCTGAACGGAATTGAATGAAGAAAAAGGGAGGGGAGAAGAAGCGGTTCAATTCAAAAAATAAGTTAATGTGTATGTAAGAAAAAGGGGAAAAAGAAGAAGAAGAACATTAATGGGACATGCAAATGAAGCATTCAAAAGCGGACGCTGTAACGAAAAAAAGGTTTCACACATATGATAATAATTTTTTTTTCTTCTCCACTTTTTTTGCTTTTCTTCTTTTGATTAAACATATGGTACTTTTTTTCGAAGTGCAATGTGTAAAGCTCTTTTTGGCGATGATGACCTTTCAAGCATTGAAAAGTTTTTTTTGCATATGTAAACTTTCTCATCATAAAGATAGGTCAAAGAGAAAAATAGCTTTCAAAAACTGACAGATATATTTGCGTAAAAAAATATTTAACACATGTTTATGCAAAAAGGTTACAAACCAAAGTTCAAAAAAAATAAAGCCCTACAGTATGAATTTTATTATTTCTTGATCACAAAAAAGATCACACAAAACTGCTATCATATTGCATTATTAAATTTATTGCTAATTTCTTGAATTCTTAAAAGCATTATTTTACACCAGTTTTACACAAAACTCTAATTTTTTTATTTCACTCAGAAAATAAAAAAAAAGAAGTGAAATAATCTTATCTTTTTCAAAAATCAATTCCCCCGCTTTTGCTTGTAACGCAAAAAAAGAACCTTAAGCGTACCACTAATAAAAAGTCAAGCTATTGTGCAGGCTGTTGTTGTAAGTATAAATTTCCACGTATCTAATCGTAAAATCATTTAATAAAACAATGCTTTCAAGAACACATACATGAAAGATAATATTGACGCCATTTTCATTTGAAGCATTTTAAATAAAATATCTTGTTAATAAGTTTTTTTGCATGCATCCATTTTAATCATTATTTTTGAAGAATTTTTTTCATTTTAAACTTATCATGAGAAAAGAAAAATGTGTTGCTCCTCAAAGTAATGAAAAAGTGAATTCGATAAGCGTGCTGCGGGGCCTTGATTTTTATGTTTGTTCTTTCTACCTCCTTTTTTTGCCTATTTTATGCTTGTATGATAGCTTGAAAAAAGCATATTTATGAATTTTTTTATATTAAAAATTGATACAAAAGCCTTGAATTTTATTTTTTGTTTTAGACTTTACTCGCTTCTCATCCACTCTCTTTTTTCCGCGCTTTTTGAGTTTTAAACAAAGTTTATAAAGCTGCAACCATGGAAATTTTGTGATGAAAAAAAGGCATCGCTTCTCAATTTAAAAATTGCTAAAAAACCAAAAAATATCCTTTTTTTTATTTGTTAATTGATTGATTTCATTTAAAATAGCCTAATTTAATTGTATTATGTCAGAAGAGCTAAAAAATTTGATATCAGATGTAACGGATGAAGATGAAAAAGAAGAGCAAGAAGCATTGACGGTAAGGAATTTAAACCTTAAACAATCAAACTTAAAATTTTAATCTTTAAGATATCCCCAAATCGTTCATTACCCATATCAAATGCCTCCCCACAGATTTTATGGTATATTCATACGTGTTCATTAGTATTTTTAACAGTACAACAGACACTTCAACCATTATTAGTACGAAAAGCTCATAATGAAGCCGAGAAAGCAAATACTCCAATTGTTGATTCAACAATTGTATTAATAACTGAAATAATAAGATTATTAATATGCTGTTTCTATGTAATTTTAAGTAATCAATCATTTAAAAAGTAAGCAAAAAAGAAGCAAAGCAAAGAAAATCCTTTAAAAATTTCTTTCGTTTTTAGAGCCTTTACGGATATATACTCCGTTTTTACGAATAATAAAAAAGAAACTTTTAAAGTTTGTGTGCCTGCATTAGTTTATGTTGTACAAAATAATTTATATTTTTTTGCATTGAAGCATTTAGATGCAACAGTTTTTAGCGTAAGTCTTTAAAATACTTTCTAAATTACCTTTTTTTGTATATCTTCTTCTTCCTCTTTCTTTATATAGATAACATATCAGCTTCGAATATTAACAACAGCATTATTGACCGTACTTATATTAAAACGGGTATTCTCAAATGTACAATGGGGGGCTTTAGTTGTATCACTAATTGGAGTGATATTTGTACAAATGTCAAATCGACAATCTCCAACAACAATTGAAGAAAAATATTCTGACCAATTTATTGGTCTTACAACTGTTCTAGCAATGTGTTGGATGTCTGCTTTTGCAGGAGTATATTTGGAGGGAGTTTTTAAAAATAGTACATGTGATATATGGCTGCAAAATATTCGTCTTAGCGTAATTACTTTACCATTTGCAATTCTTACAGTTGGACATGACAGAGAATTGTTACAAGAAAGTAAGATTTTCCTCTAGATCTCTAATACGTAAGCCTTCTATCTAATCTTATTTTTAAGATGGATTTTTTTACGGATGGAATTGGTTAGTATGGATAATTGCAAATTCAAGTGCAGTTAGTGGAATAGTTGTTGCAGTTGTGATGAAGTACGCGGATAACATAAAAAAAAGTTATTGCCAATCAATTGCCCTTGGTGGCACAGCTTTACTTTCTGTTGCATCTGGGGATGTTCAAGCAACCTTTTTACTATTTTCTGGTGTCTCATTAGTTATTTTATCAGTATTTTTATATTCATTATATCCTCCATCAAAAGTAAAACCAAAAAATGTTGTAATAACTGTTAACTTAAAAGCACCTATTCAAACACGTGCCGAACTTTTGACTATTAAAAATGTAAAATAAATAAAATAATTTATAAAATTTCTTAGCTTTTCTATCCTTTACCCTATTATTTTTGCACAACTTTTGAAGAAAAATAAAACAAAAATGCCAAAAATATAAAAATCAAAGGAAAACTGCCAAGGGCAGTATCAAATAAGGGGTGAATGGATTGGGAAAATAAATATAATTTGGGTGCTAGGCAACAGATGCTGGACAAACTTTGCCTCCATCTGTCAACAAAAATAATAATAAAGAATTATATAAAAAAGGTCAATTGATGCATTGTTCAAGGTTTTAGGTAAAAACGAGTATCTTAATACTCAAAAATAAGAAAAGCAAAAAATTCAGTCGATAACAAAAAAAGCATTTTTAAAGCCAAATGGACAAGACTGACCCGGATTCGAATAAACTAAAAAAGCTGTCAACCAAAAACAAAAAAAGAAAACATTGGCCAGCCGTCCAATTCTGCCAAGTTGAACAGATGTCAATCGATCAATTATCATTGACTCTTTTTCTCTCTTTCTCCCTCACAGACACATTTCCTCCCTCATATCTCTCTTCTCAATTTATATTAGCAAAAATTAAGTTCTGTAAAATTTATTACCAAAGTTTATTTAAAGTAATAAAATATTTGAGAAAATTTGTTTTTCATTAGAATTTTCCTTTCGCACTTCTAAATTTTTCTTGTAACGTTCTTGAGTTTTTTTTTTATTTTTTGTACCTGAGTAAGAGAGGAAGAAAACATAGCTGCTGAATCATAGATGGGTTAAAAATTCGATTGATTTTTTTGACGTGAAACTGATGATTTTTGTTGTTGAATTTCTTCTAGTTTCTCAAAAAAAATTATAACCGATCTTTTAGTTTTTATATTTTTTTAAAACAAAAAACCTGACATCTGAATACGGGTTCATAAAAATTCATTAATTGGTCAACGCTCGTTTTTTAAATTTTATCTGCTAAATGACCTTGTGAGCTGTCAATAAAGAATATCTGTCACGACGCTATTATTCCGATTCCCTCCAGGCTTTAACAACTTATGTATATTAAATGATTATTTTACGTAGTTTTTTCTTTCTCAAATTAGCATAATTAATTTTATTAAAAATGCCATCTTTAAATACAATCGATCCATTATTTGACTTTGATCTATATTTTTTTGGTGTTATTTCACGTGAAAAAAGTGAAGAAATTTTAATGAAATGCGAGGTTGGCGATTATATTCTTCGAAATTCAACTTCAATGCGTGAAGGACTTTCATTAAGTGTGAGGTTTGTTAAATTAACATAAGCTCAATTTAAAAAAACATATAAAAATTAATATAGAGATTCTTCGGATGGCCCGCATCAAATTCATCATTATCTTATTAATGCAAGCCCTGAGAAAGAGGATGATGAAAAAAACGTGGTTGTATGTTATCTTTTAAATATTGAGCTTACAAAAAGTATGTATCGCTTCAGATGCTGGGTAATAGATATTTCACTATTAGTCATATAATATTACGTGGTAGAAATGTTAAAGTTGAACATACAAAATTAAGATTGCCAGCCCCACGAAAGATAAAAAATATTGTTGTTGCTAAATTTAAATTTGATGGACAAACTCTCACTGATTTGCCATTTGCAAGAGATGAAGTTCTTGAAATTTTAAAAAAGCCAGATGCAAACTGGTGGTATGCGAGGAATATTTTGGGAATGGTTGGAATGATCCCGAGTCCTTTTGTAAAAACGGTATTTTGTCTAATGTTCTTTTTCCAATTTTATATATATATACAGTAAATTTTAGCAAAAAATCGGAGATGATGCATCTCGAAGCAATACTTTAAGAAAACCTCCCAAAAAGAAGAAACCAGAAAAAGAACGTCCATTTAAGCAGTTGGTGATTCCAGCAATGGTTAAAGTTGTTGCAAATCGAAGGCCAAGTATTTATGATGCAAAATCAATGACATTAAAAATTGGACAAATGATACATTTAACAAAAGTATATAAAACTGGGATATGCTTTGGCACGAATCAAGATTCAGGTTTCCCCGGCACATTTCCTTTTACATTTGTTAAATGGACGAATGAACCAGTAATAAATATTATTCCACCAAGAGATCCCACCTCTGCAATAACAGATATTCTACCACATTAATTTATTTATTTATTTCATCACCAATTATTTATTTCTAATCTCAAAATGTATCATAATCATATTTTTTTAAATTGTGCCTTCCGCTTCTGTTTTTTCTTTTACCTTCACTGCGCTTCTTTTTTCCATCTTTCGTTGTCTCGTCGATGAATTTTTAAATCAGCTTTAAAATATTTTGCAAAATAAAATATTTATATTTTTTAACCATTTTTCAATCTCATGTTTTATTGCAATAATTATTGATAAAGGAAAAACGAATTACAATTCAATTCAGAATTATAGAAATGAATAATTTGTCTGCATTTGGAATTTCAACTGAAATGCTTAAAGAATTTGAGTATCTTGATGAATGTGTTTATTCAACAGAAATTAAAGAAGAGTCATTTGATGAATTACTTGGATGTGATTGCACTGGTCCATGTAATTCTAAAGATGAATGTTCTTGTTTGAAATTTAATCAAGTATATGATTCAAATGGAATTTTATTGGATATCACAAAAAAGTAAGATTTTGTTAACTTTTGTAAATTTCTATTCAAAATCTTGAACTTTTGCATTTTTAAACGGTTATTTCAGTGGAATAATTGAATGCTCAGATCGGTGTAAATGTCAAAATTGCACCAATAAAGTTGTACAAAATGGAAAAACACCAAAGATAAAGGTATGATCGTTAAAACAAGTTGACAGAAAAATAATCATCTTTTTAGGTTATTCATTCGGGTGATTCAAATAAGCGGTATCAGGTTATTGCACAAGAATTTATTCCAAAAGGAACTTTCATTGCAGAATATGTTGGAGAAGTGATTACTGTAAAAGAAGCCCATGCACGATTGCTCACTCAAAATACTTTCAAAAATAATTATTTATTTTGTATTGATGAAGAATTTAATGATAAGAAAAATGAAATTGTTACATGCATTGATGCTCGAGAATACGGTAATATTACAAGATTTATTAATCATGGCTGCGAACCAAATCTTGAAATAAAACTTGTTCGAACTGGTATCATAATTCCGCGTCTAACACTTTTTTCAAAACGTGATGTTTTAATGGGTGAAGAGCTTTCATACAATTATGGAACTGAATTTGCTTCAAATCTTACAGAAGGACCGCCTTGTCTTTGTGGTGCAAAAAGTTGCTGTGGATTTTTGCCTTTCTCAAAGATGATTCGTTCGAATAAGACCAGTTAGAAATTATTATTATTATTTCTTTTTGTTTTTTTTATTACTTTGGTGGATGTGGGCAATAAATTTTAATGGGCCAATAATAATACAAAAAAGCAGACCTTGAAAAAATAAATATAAACCTGTCAAAAAATATAGTTTTGCGTCTTTTATAAGAAATACAGATTATTAGTTGAATTTTTTGATTAACGATGTTTTGGTTTATAATTTTTGTTGGCTTTATTACGGTATCTGTTGGGCAACGAGTTACTCAAGCACCACGATCTGTTGGGGATATTACTCCAATTCCAATGGATAGCTTAAATCCGCGTTTAACAGGTAACTTTATAACGTATTTTAAAGATACTCTGTTAATAAAAACACTATATAGAATTTCGACGAATTGATTCAAATGGTGACAATTCTTTGACATTTACTGAATTTTTACTTGGAGATCGACCATACCTTGAGGTTCGATATTCAATTTTTTTTTGACATTTTACAAAATATTTCAGGCGCAATCACGAAATTTTCACAATCTTGACACCAATTCGGATGGAAGAGTTTCACGTGAAGAATTTGAAAATTTTTATCGTGATCAAGATGAAACTCATCGGCGTTTAAGAAATGATGGCTTTTTTAAACAATTGGTAAGTATATTTTTCCTTTAAAAATTCTTTTATATATCTGACAAACCGGTTTCGGTTTGCAGAGTTTAAAAGCTTCCCAAACCGGAACCGGGCCAATCGTTGTCAATGTGTCTGCCAGCAATGACACCAAAGTACCAAATGCATTTCTCAAGAAGTTTCAGGTTTAGTTAATTTTGTTATTTTATGCTTTTGAAAATCCAGTTTTAGGGAAATGTTTTTGATAATTCCCAAAATCCTCCAATTCTTTTCAATTTTCCTGCACATCTTTTTGGTGGTGGCTCCAATAATCCCTCCAAAAATGGTTCAACCTTTAATTAATTTCCAAAATCAATAAATTTTCATTGTGAAATAATTATTTTTCTATCCTTAACACATTTTTTGTCTCTGTTTTTGTTTACTTATTATACGGTACTTTGTGCAGGGGTAAAAAACAACAAGAAGCTCTGCACAAACACAAAAAAGAGTGTTTATCAATAAATTTTAAGCAATAAATTATGTCTACGTGTTTTACGACTTCTCATTCCTGAAAACGGTCAAAACTATTCTATTTCATTTTGCATAGAGTAGTTGTGTGATACAATCAAACATAAATCAAGTTATCAATGAGTTCAAAGGGTAGCCGAAAATTTGTGCTAATCGTTAACGCATTTGATGAACAGTAGCGCTTACCCTAGACAGCTAAGGGATTATCGTTTTTGCTGATAATAAAAAAAGACAAATTATGCTTTTCAAGTGTTTTTATGTCAAGAATGAAAAATTTTTGTGTTAAATACAGAGATCGATCAAGTTAAAATGTGTAAAATTTCAAGTAAAAACAACAAAACGTTGAACAGATTTTGCAAACTTAAGCAAAAATCTAGTCCGAATATCGTAAAAAATACACTTTCGATTTTTTGATTTGGCATGAAGATTCGTATAATTCACGCATAAAAAGAGGGGCCATTTTCATTCAAAAAAGTTGTCCCTTCTTTTACAGTTCAAGCCCCTCCGCCTTATCAGTTATCAATCACTCGATACACACACATTCACATCATTTTGTACAATTTACTTCCCGCCTGTTGTTGAATGCTGTTGCTGCTACTTTCAACTGTTATTTTTTTCCTCTGCTGACAACATCAACGTATTTCAATAAGATTTAATTGAATTTTCATGCCAAAATGGCAGCACCATTTAGTGGAGAAGAATTTTATGCCAAAAGATCATTTTTTAGTTCCTTACTTGGGTTGAAATTCGGTAAACAACCCAAAACAAATGGTAATTAATTATTTATTTTTTATTTTAAAAACAAGCACAATAAAAAATCAATGTCAACATTTTAGTATCCGTGCCATCACAACAACAACAACAACAACATCACCATCAAAATCCGCCTCCTCAACAATATGTTGGATCTGATCAGCCATGTTCATCTCGAACCATTTTAACTCAACCAGTGCCACATCAAAATTCAATTCAAATTCAAGATCATTCAAATGCATATTTATTATCTGATGGAGATTTTGAGGGACGTGTTAGATCCCTTAGCGACCAGTTAGCTGATACTTTATTAGTTACATCTCATCATGCTTCCCCTGAACCACAACATCCCATTTTATCTCCACATGACATATACAAAGAAATTGTGTGCGAATGCGCACATTTTGATCAACAAAATTGTCAAGTATAATTTGTTATATTCAAATATTTAAATTCATTAGATAAATTTTTTAGCCTCATCATCAGCACCATCAAATGCATGATCCTAATTATTACAATCCACAGCCACAAACTATGCAAGCTTCAATGCCCCTGGCATTGCCGTCTCAACTACAACAACATCCCCAGCATCAACAACAACAGCAACCTCAAAATATTCCAACATATTATCAATATTCTCCTTCCCCAATACAGTACCCTATTGGTCCTGAACAGACAAATTCTCCAGCATTTTATTATAATTGCCAAAACTGCCAACATGGTAATGCTATGGATAATGAAACAAGAATTAAAGCTACCGTAATCGAAGAATTAGCAAGTAAAACAAGCTTGGAAGATTTAGTTAAGCTTGTGGTCGCAGCTGTCAAAGATGCAGGTGTTCTTGGAAAATCTGATAAGAAACAAGAATCACCTGAAGAAATTCTAAGAAGAAAACGGCAGCAGGTTCAGTGGCATTTATTTCTTCATTCTTTTTGCAAACATAAATTAATTTTTGTTATTTCTTTTAGAATAATGAAGCAGCAGCACGCTATCGAAAGAGACAACGTGAAGCAAAAATGAATGCCGGCAATGAACTTGAAAAGCTAACAACAAGAAATGTTGAATTGAAAGAAGAATTGACTTCTTTGCAAAACCAAATTAATAATTTAAAAAGTTGTATTACGACAAGCACACAACATCATACATCAACATTGTCAAAATCATAGTTATAATACCCATCAATCATTTCCAAAAAATTTTACTGCCTCTTTGAAAAAAAAAACATAAATAGGGTATTTTTTTGTCATTAATCTTCTCTTGTTGCAATTCTTAGAAATTTATGTAAAGTTTTTAATTAATTCATGGCAAAAAAAATGTTAGGAAAATTAGTGTTCACTTTTTTTTATTTTTTTTAAACGAAAAAACGAAATTCTAATAAAAGCATTTCTGAGATCACTTTTTAACATGAAAAAAATACAGACATAACACAAAACCGTATAATCAAAAAACAAAAATTTGTTCAGGGATATATTTTCATTTAATGTAGATCTCGTCGCTTTGGACGACATACACCACCAAAAAGTCCATAAAGATACGGATTAACAACTGAATTAAAGACCATCATTCCATGCAGACAATAGACTTTATTTGCATGCTTACTGAATGTTTCAGGATCAATAAATTGTATTAGACCCAAAGCGTTATACGGTAGCCAACAAATTATATATGCCGCAACAAGCAAAAAGCTCACCCTAATTGCTCGACTTCTAAAACTCCTTTAAAAACTTTCTTTTAGATTACTTTTTTTGAGTCATGAAAAACAAACCTATTAAGTTTTGCGCCATAAGTTATGCTATTACTTATTGTTGGCATGGTCGTCGCTTGAAGAGTTGTTGAAGAGGAAGTTGAGCCACGATGCTCGGTTAAAGGTTGCATTGCTTCATCACTTATTATTATTTTAGGATTTGCGGCTTAAAAATGCAGGAAATTAAAAAATTTTTCATAAAAAAGTAGCGTTTTTTTCTCACCAAAATGTACTCCGGCTGGTTTAGAGATTATAGTTTCAACTGTGTCCATCCCAGTGTGGTAAGAAACTCCATTTCCATTTCGATTATCAGCCGTACTTCCCGTTGTTATAGCAGTTGTGCGCGTACCAATTCGCATCCTTGAAGACGAGGTAATTGCTGTCCCGCATGTTGAATTTCTAGCATGTTCAATTGAAAATGCCAATGGCTTTGAATTAAAATATACCCAACATGAAACAATAAGGTAGCACAACTGAAAAAAACATGTTTTTGAAAAAGTCTTTTTCCCTTCAAAAAAAGTATTTTTTTGTTGTTTACTAACCAAAACAATTGTAGCGGGAATCCAAAAAATTAAAAGCATGTGAATAACAACATAAATATTTTCTTCATACAGTAATGCGTAATAATTAATTTCTGTGCTATTGTTCATCGAAGCTTCAGCTCTTAAAATTTCCCATATCTTAAAAAATGGAAAAATTTGACATTTAAAAAAGCAATTTTAAATTAGTTGTATAAATTATCACCTGCATGCACTGACTCCAATTAATTTCTTTAAATGCAAGATATGAACGCCAAATTGCAAATTGCGGCGCACTGATTATAAATGCGGCAATCCATGCAAACCACAGCATAATTCTTGTCCTTCGATGTGCCTTCTCTGGACTATGATGTGAAGAGGAGAGAACAGATAATAGCCTATCCAATGCAATACATACAATTACATTTGATGAAATCTAGAATTATTATTTTATTTGCAATTATTTTTTCTTTCTTTAATTTATTTTAAATTATTATTCATACTTGAAATGCAAAAGTATGTAGACATTTAACCAAACGGCAAAGTAAATCTCCTCCTCGCCAATCATAGGTTAATAACCAGCAGGCTCGACTTGGAACATAAATAAATAAAACTAATAAATCAGAGTAATTAAGATGTCGCTTTAAAATATCTAAACGGGTACACGTCGGCCTTTCAGCAATCTGTAATTAGTAACTTTTTGTTTCTTTTTGTTATTTCTTTTTTTGCATATATTTGTTGTGTTAAAAGCTATGATGATGAATTTTTAACGTTTGATAAATAGTTTTTTTCCGTTTTTTATTTCCAGAATTTTTTAGAAAAATGGTTTGCCACTTTCGTTCCAAAGAATTTCTTCTTCGCCCATTTTTTTTACTTCTAAGAAGTACAAAGATGTCAAAAACATTTGAAAGCCTTTTTGGTATTGCGGTTGGTCTTCAACAAAAACAAAAAAATACAGAGGAGGAGAGAGCAAAAAAGAGATAAAAAATGAAGAGACACGTACTCAATGAATGGATGGCATTTAAAATTTGTCAATGAATGTTAAAAATATTGGCTTATTCAAAAAAAGAGAAAATTATTTTCACACAAAATTTAAATAATTTTTTTTAAAGTGCAAAGAAAATTTGTGACAAACCTGTGTATAAGCAGCAAGATTAAGCGGACCCCCAACAAGAAATAAAAGTACCAAAGTTCCAAGTTCAACGTAATCACTTGCAATCGGTTCAGGCGGACTTTCCATCTATAAATAAAGGTTCAAAGATAAAAACAATAGAGATAAAAATAGATGCAAAAAGTCTCGATAAATATGTGAAAAAAATACAAAATAGCAAGAAAAACATAAAATATTGCGGCAAACTCTTCTTAATCTAACTTCAACTTCAATTTCCATCAAAAAAAGGACATGCAATTTTTTTCCGAAGCAACTAAAAAAGACGGGAGGGAATTAATTAGTCAGTAGTTTTCAACGAGGAAGAATAAATGACACTTTTAAAAAAACGTATACGAAAACAAAAAGAGAAAGAATATTACCAAAAAAGTGACTAAACTACCCTTCAATTCAGAATGCACAAACATTATAATTTTTAAAAGTTTCTCAGAGAATGTGTGTTGGGGTAAATGATAATAATAATTTCTAAAATTTCTAAATATAGAAGCGTCATAGCATTTTAAAAAGCTGCTTATGTAATAAAAAAAATACCCACAAAATATAAAACTAAAAAAATGGGCGGTACTTTTTTGACAACAACAAAAAAAGCTAAAGTTGACCTCTGAAGTGCATATTAGGTCTAAAACCTTTAAAAAAAGAAAATTAAATGACTGATGATAACCAGAGATACAAGCATTTAAAAATTTTTGTGTGACAGCATCAACACAGCATATGCCCACATAGCAGCTATATTATATAGTTTATGGTTTCCTTTTTATCTCTTCCGTTTTTAATATTGAATTAGAAAAAAGGCACAAAGTAATTTATAAAAATTAATTTTTAACCTTTTTTTAGTAACCCACTGATGTTTATGTTCTAAAATGCTGATTATGTTTCAAGGAACAAATGGGTTTTTTGCAGAACAAGAATTACCAGCTTTTGACTAAAAAAACTAATTTTTAAGGGATTTAAAAGTATTTTTTCGAACGAAAAATGTGACAAAATAGTCTTTTTTCTGTTTGAGTTTTATAATAGAATAATGACAAAAAATTTAAGCAACATAATAAATACATGACTTCAAAGACTATTCCTAAAAAGGTTAACCACCATTTTTTGTTTTTCGTTGCAGCAGACTGATATAATAATGAAATTTTAAAGTCTGCCAAGAATGGAGACAAAAAATGTAAAAACAAAAAATGAATTCTTTTAAGACAGGTGCAATTTATACTTTATAGATGTCAAAATCTTATGAGAAAAAAAAACTTTTTTGACAAGAATTTGTGATGCATATTTTATAGAAATTATTGAATATTAAAATGTCAAAAAATGAAATTTATTACTTGCTACGAAGCTGCTTCATGTTAACATTGAGAAAAGAAGGGGGAAGCGAAAAAAATATAAACGGGATATTCAAGTAGCTGGCAATAAAAAAATATATATAAAAGAAACACTTTTGGATTTCTGTTATTCCTTGAATGAGAATAATCTATGCTCGAAAAAAACACAACACACCATTGAAATAAAAAAACAATTTTTTATTCATTTAAAACATTTAAACAGAAAAAAGTTATTCCACAAAAAAAGGGATTTTTTTGCAGTCTTATAAGATAAGAAACTATTTTAAAACCACTTAAAATTTTGACGCTTTTTTCCGTGTTACAAGAATTAACAAAGATTTTGTAAATTTTCATGAAAGAAAAGAAAAAATGGAAACCAAAAGAAGGCAAAATCGAAGCAAATGAATTGAGGTGGAATTAGATTGCCCAGAAAAGAAAGAAGAAAAGTTGGATTAGTAACGGAAAGAAAAGCTAGTCTATATTTAGAAATTGAGAAAGACATCAAGTGTGAAAGTTCTGCGACTCTGTTCTCTTTTTTTGTTTTAGTGATCACAAAATCTAATTAAATACAAAACTTTTCAAAATAAAACAGTCATTGTTAAAAAAAAGATAAATTAATAATAGAGTATCCGAACGTAATTTAACATAACAAAATGCGATTTTACCATTTTACAATATTGACCAAAAATTGTGTTCATCCCAAGAATTATTTAATCATGATCTCAAAAACAGTCCCTTCGAAACTTTAACATATCTGCGTCAAGAGTACTATCGTTTTTTATATCCTTCATGAATCATGATATCAGGTTTTCGTGTTCGAAACTTTATTGATTTCAAATTCAATCGCCATGTTTTGGTGTTAGTTTTATTAACTTCTTTTTTACTGTTCAGTGTGCCATTTAAAAAAGCAAAGAAAGTTCAGATTTAAATTTAGCGCAGATGAACGTTTATGAAGATTAAAATCAAAATATTTATAATACACGGTGTGTCGATGCATGCAGTCACTTTTTTTCATCGCCTGCTTGTTTTCCATACTAAAATTTAAAAGACATTTTCCGGAAGAACCAGGTTGTTTAAACGAATTCTGTAAAAACACAAAAAAAGGTTATCACTATAAAATTAATCCTGCATTGAGAAAATAAAAATATCTGATTCAGATTCCGCAGGATTCAGAATCTTTCTTTTTTCCTTTGTAAAAATGCAGTGAAAATCTTCTTTTGGCGAAATGAAACTGTTGCGCATGCACAAAAATTTTAATGTTTTTTGTATGAGTTTTGTATTGAATTCTGAATCCTGCGGAATCTGAATCAGATATTTTTATTTTCTCAATGCAGGATTAATTTTATAGTGATAACCTTTTTTTGTGTTTTTACAGAATTCGTTTAAACAACCTGGTTCTTCCGGAAAATGTCTTTTAAATTTTAGTATGGAAAACAAGCAGGCGATGAAAAAAAGTGACTGCATGCATCGACACACCGTGTAATATTTTATTACTTGATAAAATTCAAAAATGGCTGCTGCCCGCCTTGCCATGTTGTGGTTTCTTTCGTTGTGGCTGCCACACAAGGGCAAGTCGGAGGATAGCGGAGGATAATCCTCCGGAGGGTAGAGGGTCGCGTCGGAAAAAAAAGAGGGTCGCGCGTGGAAAAAGAAGAAAAAAGAGAGAAAAAAGGAGGAGAAAAAGAAAAAAAAGAAGGGGAAGGGGAGGGGAAAAAGAAAAAGAGAGAACTTGTGAGGGTAGCGCAACTTCAGCAGATCCTTAAATCTGGAGGGTAGCGCTTCTCTTGTTTCAAAAGATCCTTTGATTCTGAGGGTAGCGCTACCCTTTTTTCAGAAGATTTTTGGAATTAAAGGGTAGCGCTACCCTTTCCCTTTGAATACAAAATTTTGTTAGAGAAAGGGTAGCGCTACCCTTTGAATCAAATGATCTTCTGGAACAACAGAAGCGCTACCCTCCAGATTCAAGGATCTTCTGAAGCTGCGCTACCCTCACAAGTTCTCTCTTTTTCTTCGGGATCAAAATTCTAGGAATTGCGGCCGCCCGGGTATTTACATGAGATAATCACTCAAGAAGGCCAGCAGAATAACCTACAAAATTTTAATTAGACAAATGCATTTGGAAAATCCATGTCTGTGTTTGATCCTCAAAAATTTTTAATTCTTTATGAACTCTTCCTTTCGATTTTTTTCAGTTGACATCAAATTTATGAAATTATTTAGCGTGGTGTTAAAAATTAATCACGATGCATGGTTTATCATTTTTTCCACCATACTCTACAAAAAATAGAAAAGAAAAGTTTTGTTGCAAGGTAATCCGATCCGAAGCTCAAAATATCAGATCACGGATCGGTGAAAAAGTTTCACATTTTCATTGAAAACCACACTTAAACCTTGAAAAACGGTTTAACTTGGTGTGAAATAATAGTTATTATTGTTTTTAAGAAATATTAATTAACTTAATCGGATATCTAATCTTTTTCGAAAAACTAAAATCTTTCCAAGTGGTTTTTACATAAACGAATACGTACTTTTAATGGAACGGATTGAAACGGGTTAAAAAAATTTTACTGATCGGATCACTGATACGATTGTATTGCCTTACAATAGTTTTAATAAGCAAGCTACACGATCCGTTCATAGGTAAAACATTTTCCAGGTTTGCTAACCTCAACCTTTTTTGCACAACACTTTAACACTTTAACCAATTTATTACTGTAAAAAAGTAACACTTCAGTTCTTTTTGGCACTTACCGCAGTCATACCCAACTTACGCCGGGGTTGGAACTCGATATTTTGTCCATATGCAGGTCTTATGTAGGTATTATGCTTATAAAAAACCCCATTTATGTAATAACTAATTCATAACTTATTGTATGCAATTTTTCACGGCATTCTTAATAATATAATATAATTATACCTTTTTGTTTGCTTTTGTTAAAGGAATTTTTCTTATTTTCGGTTTCGGCACTTTTCCAAATTTCAACGCTATCTATTTTACGGATATATCGAACACGCTGAATCCGAATTTGTAACATTCCAAACAATTTGGCTTCTCAAAGTTCCATAAGCACGTAATTTTGAGCTGTTAATAACCATTTTAGGAGGTATTCTGAGTATTTTCAAATAGTTGTTAAACAAAAACGATTAGGATTTGCCCATAATCATATCTACATAAGACTTGCATATTGACAAAATATCGAACTCCAACCCGGCTTATTTGGGTATTTCTACAGTTAGTTAATATTATTTTTGACACTGTCTAATTGAATAGGGACAATACCAACTTTTTTCTTTTCATTCTTTCATTGTTGAGTTTTAAGGCGGCTCTCACTTTGGACATACAGTTGAATAAGCTAAACAACTTTGAACCAAAAAAATTTTATATACCTCTGTTGAGAAACTTATGAAGAAACTAATCTATCTAGCCTAAATTCAGGAGCAGCACATGTTTTGGTTTTGTCGAGAATGCTTATTTTTTTTAAAATAAATGCTACCGTACTTTAAAAAGTGTGAATATAATACATAACCAAAGAGGGGACCCTATTAAAATCATTTAAAATAAGAAAAAAATTTTCGAAAAAATCCAAAGGGGGGACCCTTTGGGAAAAAGGGTCGCGAAAATTTCAAAATCTGTCCTCCGACCTTGCCCACGTGTGGTGGCTGCAACCTTTTTCGTTTTTTTTCGGAAAAGAACTTGTAAGACTTTTGAGAAGAGGAAAAAATTTCAGTTTTTTTCTCTCTCACTTTAAAGTTGATTTTTAATTTTGTTTTTCATCAGATTTAATTACTCCACAGATTCCAGTTTTAATTCAACAAAAAAAATCCACTACAGAAGTAGTTCACCAGTTTAATTAATAAATTATTTCAACAAAAAAGAAAAGTTACAAAACTTTTTCGATCATCACGTCGAAAAGTGGTAACATTCTGTATTAAAAAATTAAATTACCATTAAAAATTAAAGAAATTTATTTTGCCCCGATGACAGTTTACTTTTAAAAAAATAATAGTTTCTTTTTAAAAAGAACAAAAGTTTTTTCCAATGTTTATATTTTCTTTTAAATTTAAAAAAGCAAAAGAATTCTACATGCAGTTAAATAATTTTATTCCACCGAGTGATAGTCCAGTTTTTAGTTTTTTTTAAAACCAAACCAATTTATGGTGCACTTTTATGGTGCAGCAAAAACTAGGGAAGTATTGGGCTAAAACCCCTTCCTTTGGTCATGGCAGTTTAAAAATTAGTTTTGAAAAATAAAAATTTTAAATTATAATACATAATGTTGAAGATAAAAATTTTAATGCAGTTATAAAAAAATAATTAATATTAAAGGGATCGTTTTTACCCATATTTTTAAAAAATGACCATGTTTTTATGAAGTTTATAACAAAATTTAAAAAATATATATTCACAGTTCATTTTTAAGAGATAATTTTCTAAATGTGATGCTATGTATTTTTTACCTTACTCTACATCTCTTTGAAGAACTGAATCAATTATATCTGATAAATTAGGTTCAGTTCACCGAAAACATTTCTATAATTAATTTTACGTTTACCTTAGATTTAGTAAATCAGATCTCACTTTAGGCTTAGTAGGTTTCTTTCTCTTTCTTTCTAAAGAATTTTACATGCAGTTTAATAAATCAGCTGAAGAAAAAGATAAAAGCAACAGTTGCAAATCAATTTAAAATTAAATAAAGTTTTTTGCAACAATTTTGCAGTTTAACCTTTAAAAACGAAAATGAAACAAAATTAAGTCACGCTGTTCAGACAAGCTACTTATTCACATACTTTTTTTCGTATTTTTCCAAATAAAAATGGAAAATTCTCTTTTTGTGAAACAATGATGATCAGTTGGGTAAAAAATCAACATTGTGTCGAATTTAAATTTTTGCTCTTGTTTTTACTGGAATAATCTTTTTTACATATCAGGGTGTTCCATAAGTTTTGTCCCTTTTTTACACTTGGCAAAGTGTTCTTCCATATAAAAAAAGGACAAAACTTATGGAACACCCTGATAGCTGATGAAAAAATTGATTGATTAAAAAAAGAACAGCGTTCGCGATCTTGCAACGAAGGCATAACTTTTTTTTCTTTGCAATAAAATCGATAAACAGTGTTTAATAAGCGTTTTTGATTTTTTTACAAAGAGTGTTGAAATTTTTCGTTTTTTTTATGTCAAACCTTTTTTCGAGCTGCTTTTTTTTTTTACGGCAATGTTGCTGAAGAAAGTTTTTTTAGTTTACTGATTTTTGCATTTTTTTTTTGTTCATTCTTTTTGCGCTCCTCCCACTTTTTTGAATTTTGCTTATTGTTTTACTTCCTTCTATACTCTTCTTTTCTTTTGAATTACAAATAAATTACAATAATATTTTTATAGAGCTAAACCACGATGGAGTGGCTTTCAAACGATCAAATGATATGCGATAATAATAATAGCGATAAAGAAGTATGTTTTTAACTATTTTAATTCTCTTTTCTTAAATTGGTGCAATTTTTAGAATGTCAACGAAGATGTTATTGATAAGCTTGCAAAGCTTAAACTTCCTTTAAAGCCATGTTTGAAAGATGTGAGTTTTTCTTTTTTATCTAAATATGGAATATATATATAAAAGTTTCTTTTTTAGCTTGGAACACCATCTCGTAAGCCGAAAAGAAGTATCTCATTTTCACCTGATGATTATATTCTTCTATTCTCATCAAAATCAAATGTTGTATCTTATAAACGTTGTTCTTCAAAAGCTCGTATTTTTGAGCGGTATTCTAGACGTTCTGCTTCTAAAGCCGATCTCTGTGATGATGATCAACCATCTCCAAAACGTAAATGTACTGATGCTGGACGACAAAAGGTAGCTGCTCCGGTTATCCAAGTGAAGACGTATGGTAAAAATCCTTTTGGTACTTCATCAAATTCATTCAATATTATGCAACAAAATCAAAGCCGTCTTGGTTCACTTAATTTTCAATCTCCATCACAGAATATGTTTACTTATCCTGGTCCTTCAGTTACTCCAACTCGTCGATCTCAAAAAATTTATCGTAATTCAACTGTTTCTACCACTCCAGTATCATCAAATGCTCAATCTCGAACTCCCTTCTTTTTTGGATCTCAACCACATGTTCCAACAAATCTTCAATTTTCTGCTTTTTCACAATATCCTGGAACAAATCAACATGCTAATCAATATTCCTTCCGTTCAACTTCATCCGGAAAAGCAAATCGTCCTGCTCCATCTCAATCCGTCATTCAAAGGCCACCCATCCGGTTTAACTTCTAAGCCTGGTCCTTAGCATCAAAGTTTTCTTAGTTTGAAATAGTATGTTTTTTGTTTTTCTGTTTTCTTTAAGTCATTAACTCATTGTTAAGTTTATTATTCCTGTTTTTTTATAATTTCTCTGTTTGATTTTTAATCGTATCAAATTTACTGTTTTGTGGTTTTGCATTTTCTTTTTTCCATTTTGTTTTTAATATGCTTTCTTGTTTTGTTTAATAAAATGATTAATTTTATTCATTTTTGTTTGACTATGTGTTGTAATTTTAATATCATTCTTATAAGAACTTTTTTCGTCCTTTAAATTTAATATTAAAAATGGGTATTAGAGGATGCTGCTGCTGACCAGAAATTTAATACGATGTCTTGAGATTAAGTCATAATTTTTTGCCGGTATTTTTGATAGGTCATTCGAAAAGCATCTTTAGTAAGACATCATGCATACGGTATTACTAGGCTTTTTAGTTTGTCCATCATGCACTTCTTTTTTCACATTAAAAAATTTAAAACTGGTCTTAAAGCGCGCATTGTTGTTTCTCTTTGCTCTGTGTCACAGAATCACATATTTAATCAAAAGAGAGAAAACAGTTGTGGATTGTTTGTTGTAGACGTGATATCTATTTTTTAACAACCGATATTCTACAAATGATATATTTTTTGCTTAATTGAATATGGTTTGGACAAAACCTGATAGCGTACTTGTTAGCCAACCATTTTGGTAAAATATAAATTTTGATATAATATCATGGGATCAAATATCTGCAAAATTTCAGGGTTAATGAATGTCAGAATTTTTATTTTTTGCTACAAAGACGTAAGGGACACGGAACAAAAGGTATTGGATCACTTTTTGTTGCAACAATTGATTCAGTTTTTGATACAAGACCCGCACCTTTCCGCATTTTATATCACCATGAGTCAGTTGATACACAAATATCCATTGGTATCTTTCATTTAAGTTTTACTTAATAGAAATTATAACTGTTTCTAGTAATTGCAATTGCGATTCATCATGCCGAAATTCTTAAACATTGGGAATGGTTGGAAGCAAATGTTCTTCCAACACTTGGTAAAACCCTTTAGTTGTATCTTTCAACAGCTGATTAAAGAAGAACCTTTTTTTCTAGCTTCTTTCGATTCAGAAGATGATGTGCGAAAATTTGTTATAACAAAAATTGAAGGTTTATGCAGTATTGAAGAAAGTGGTGTACGACCAAATGGTAATTGTTGTTATCGAATCTTAACTGTATCTTAATTTAACTTTTCAGATGAACTTGAACACATATCAAATCATGCTGTGCTACACAAATTTCATAAAATATTTGAACTTCCTACAGAAGAAAAATTGGTCAATTGTAATATGCTTTTCTGGATTACCAATAATTAATCTTTATTTTTTTCAGATTATTCATGCTCGTATTGGAAAGGAAAAATGCCGAATCAAGGGAAATTATTTTTATCTGTGAATTTTCTATGCTTTTATTCTTTCATTGTTGGAAATCAAACAAAGATTAAAATCCGCTGGACGGAAGTTATCGTAAGAGTTGTTTTTTCAATATGCATTTTCCAATCATCACTTTTTTCAGAAACTTGAAAAGAATATGCCATTTTTGCTTCCTCAATCAATTACTGTTGTAACCCGAAATGATTCATATGATTTTTCAATGCTTCTCAATTTTGATGAAACCTATAAATTAGCTTCACAACTTGCTAATCTTGCTATGAAACAGTGTGTTTTAATTTGTCAATGTGGCTTCAGTTTTAACAAAGTTATTTCAGATTGGTGGAAGAAGAAGGTTTCAATGAAGATCCCGTACTTCGACACAAAATGTTATCAGAAAGTTCAAGGAAGAAAACTTCAAAGAATATTGTATCATTTGTTAAACGGGATTTAGATGCTCGACAACGAAGTGAAAATTATCGGTGAGTCATAATTTCATTGATTTATTCAGTTTTTTTCTCTCCTGATATTATTATGCGCGTTTTTCAAAAAGGGGTTTTTAAATACGACTAAAAAATATGAGCGAAAAAAATAACAATGAAAGTAAAAAATCACATGTTTTCATCTCGTGAAAAATTTGACGTAAAATCAATAGGCAAATAAGAAATTGTATATTGTCCTGAATAATAAAGCTTGAGTAAATCTTCTCTTTTTGGTCCTGGTTTCATGACATCAATAATCCATTCTAAGATTGCTTCATTTCCTGTTCCAAAATCTTTTCCATAAATTTTAAATAATTTTGGCAAATAGATCATGCTCTTTTTACAATCAATCCGTAGATACGCATCAGATTCAAAATGTCTTTGTGCATTTAAATACATTTCTTCGGCAACATTCTTAAAATTACAGAAGTCTTTTTTTATTAAACTTATAATTTTTTACCTTTGTTGAATACGCTAAAATAGCTGGAGTTGACATGTTAAATGTATTTATTGCAAAATGAATTAATGGTTCCCCATATGGAATAATATACTGTAACGTTTTTAAATTAATTACCATATTTTAAAAACCAAATCTCACCGGTCTTCTCTGGTCTTGTTTTCCAAAAGGTTTCCAAAGCATACCGTAACCCTTTTGATTTCCTCTTAAAATTCCATTAAAGATTGATTGAAGTGAATATAAATGTTCTCCAATTTGATAATAGATACTGTAAAGATATCTTCTTCGCTGCCAAATTGTTGTTGGTAAACCACATTTGTAAGTAATATGAATTAATTGCATATTATAACAATTTGTAAAAAATGCTAATCGACTTTCTAAGGATGCTTTTTCAATATTTAAATTTACTGCTTCTCTCATCAAAATCATATAATGTTTAAAATCCAAATTATCTTCCAATCTTTCAATATAAATACGCTAAATTTTTGATGGTAAAAAACTTTGGGTTTTTTTTGATAAGGTTAAGCTTACTGTCTTGCTTTCATCTAAGATAGCATCATAAATAGGATCAATAAATTTTTTAAGAATTTCATTGAATTCCCCCAAATCAGTAGGAAATTTGTTTGTAGGAAGTTTTGTACAATTTAAAGGTCCAGAGTTTGTTTCGTCCATTATTAAATAATATCTGCAATTTTATCTTCTTATCAAGGGCTTTAGAAATTAATCACAAACTGATCCAGATCAAATGAAAATGCTTCTTCATGTGACATTTGATCACTAAAATGTTTTTCAATTAATTTTTGCCCAATTTCAAGAGCTTCACTCCTTCCTAAAAATGCATTTTTTCAAATATTTGCAAAATAATAATTTTTTTATCGTACTTATCTGTTTCTCTCTCATAATCCATCCAATAAAATCTTCACCTTTAAAAGAATTCCGATAAGTTTTTGTTAAACTAACTCGATTATCTTTGATTAAATTGGCCTTTCTCATCATTGAAACCAATTTATCATATTGTGTTGGAATCCATTCATTATGTTCAACCTTCTCTTCTTCTTAAAAAACAATTTTTGTTATTAATAAAATTTATGCTACAAACATTGCAAAAATTTTTTTACCATTTTCTTTTATTTTCTTTTTTGCTTCATCGATTATTGAAAGTTTTGGAGCATTTTCTGATGCTTCAATATTTTTTGTTTGCTGAATCAATTCTTCCCAGTCTGTGTTATTGTTCATCTATAAAAAATAAAACGAATAGAAAGGTTACGTTAAACTGTAGAAAATGCTAACTAGGCTTAATAATTCTGAATATCCAAGAATATGACGTTCGTTGAAAAATATATGTGGTGTAGTAATTTCACCTTGAACAAACTTAGAAAGTTCTTTTAATGCCTAGAAAAGTACTTTGAAGAAATAAAAAAACATTTAAAAAAACAAATATGGAACCAAATAAAGTGATTGTTCCCTGAATTTCCGTCACCGCAACAAAGAAAGAAAAAAAATGGTCGTCATAACTCACTTTGAAGTTTTAGAAAAGCGTTTTCTTTGTTTATTTTGGAACCAAAAAAGAAAAACAAAATAGTTTTACAAAAAAACTATTACTGATTTTGGTAAGGTAAAGAAAGAGTCAAAACATACATTAGGTTCATCATCAAGCGGTACATCAATAAATGGAATTTCCATTTCTTGAAGTGTCATTGCTGCTTTCATAGATTGAATACAGTTACTTTTTGAGAATATTACAACAGTTCCATGAAATTCATCATTCATTTCTTCGAGGATTCTCTTTAAAAGAATTTTTAAGAATTGTATTAATGTAATCATTTTTTACGTCTTCTTCAATACTTTTTTTTCTATCTCTCTTTGTTTCTCCTGTTTCCGTGGTGTACCCAAAAGTGAATATAAATAAAGAAACAAGCAAGTCAATAAAAAGGGAAGACAGGTATTATGATGATTAGGGGCTTAATCTCAGTCATCATTTTATCAAGCAAAAAAATAATGTTTAAGAAATTTTAAAGAATATTATGGGGGAGAGCAAAAAAAGGAGAGAGAAAAGGGTGGAAACTGTTCAAAAACTGAAGAAAAAAAGAATTATGACGAGACATCATCATTTTTAACATTGGCTACGTTCTTTTGTGAAAAAATAATGATTTTTTGATGATCAATTAAACTTTGTTAAATAACATTAATATTTATAGATGCCTTTTTGCTTTACCATTCGCAGAAAAATTAGATGGAGATACCGTATGCCGTTTGAAGACACCATATGATAGAAAATTGGTCCTGGGATCACTTTACCTTTCCTCTCATTTCGTTTGTTTCGCATCTCGAACTGAAAGACTTGTAACTTTGATAATCCTCATTCAAGATATTCATTCTATTGAAGAATACCGTAATATGGATGAAGGAATAAAAAATGGTATTAAAATTGGTCTTAAAAATAAAAGTTTTGTTATTTTTGCTGGATTACCGGATCGCGATAAAGTAATGGAAAAAATTATCAATTTTCGATTAAAAGACAAAGCTGAACGAACTGTTGTTGAAAAAAATGTAAGATTATTTTTTCGAAGAGGGAAACGGAGGGAAAAATAATGATAACATTGAATGATTTCTTTTTTTTCTGCAGAAGCAATCGCCAGAAGAATGTGAGTCAATCATGAAAGCGCCTCTCTGCCAACAATTTCCCTTCAAAGATCATTGCAATGATAAAATAAGACGTGGATGGCAAACACTTTTTTCTGATTATGGAAGAGATGTATCAATGTATCGAACAATTGATCTTCATCGACTTTTACTTGAAGGAATTCCACTTGAACATCGTGGATTAATTTGGGCAATTTGTTCTGGAGCTGCGGCTGAAATGCAATTAAATCCTGGTGAATATGAAGCGCTGCTAAAACGAAGTAAAGGACAAGAAAGATGCTTACTTACTATGGAAGAAATTGAAAGAGATTTACATCGATCCCTACCTGAACATCCAGCTTTTCAAGGTGGACCTGGTATTGATGCATTACGAAGAATTTTAACCGCATATGCGATTAGAAATCCAAATATTGGATATTGTCAAGCCATGAATATCGTTGGTTCAGTTTTATTACTCTTTTCAAATGAAGAACAAGCATTTTGGTTACTTGTTGCAGTTTGTGAAAGACTATTGCCTGATTACTACAATACAAAAGTTGTTGGGGCTTTAATCGATCAAGGTATTATTTAATTTATTTAGGATAAATAAGATAGAAAATTATTTTAGGAGTATTTTCTGAACTTGTTGGAGAGAGCCTTTCAAATTTGCATTCAAAACTTACCGAGCTTGGCCTTGATGACATGGTTGCTCTATCATGGTTTTTAACCATTTTTCTAAATGCAGTGAAGTTTGATGCGGCAGTTCGCATTTTGGATTTATTCTTCTTTGATGGATCAAAATTAATGTTTCAATTGGCGTTAGAAATTCTAAAAGAAAATGAAGAATTAATTCGAAATTCAAAAGATGAAGGAGAAGCATTATTAACGATATCCGGATTTATGGAAAAGATTACAGATGCACGAGTCGAAAATTCTTCTGAAGTAAGTTTCATATAATTACTGTAGCTTAAAAATTAATTACTAAAATTTTTCAGATTTTTATTGGTCAATTAATTTCAAATTCATATCGTAATTTTGGTGAAACTTTTACAAATAAAGATATTGAAAAGCTCCGTTTAAAACATCGTCTTAAAGTTGTTCAAAATTTGGAAGATAATCAAATGCGAAGTATTGTTAAAAATGTTCAAAAGCGATGTCCATTGACGCAAGAAGAGCTTGAAGCATTGTATAATATTGTTAAAGTTTGTGTTTTTATTTCAAATCAATGCATCCTTTCTCTCTTTTTTATCTCTCTTTTGATTCGAATAATAAAAAACATATAACAAAGTATGATCTTTCAGGAAGAATATTTGCTTTCATGGCGTTCGAGAATTAATACATCACAACATCAAAAGCTTACATCAATAATGGAAGAGCGACCCCGCTTTGATCCGTGTAATCAGTCACCGTATCGAATGGACTTTGATCTATTTGCACAAATTTTTCCAAATTTACTTCCATGGCCAGTACATGAAATTTTTGTTATTCGATGCTTTAGGGTATGTTATTTAAGGTAACAATTAAATGATGTAATTTTAATTGATTTCAGTTAATGGACGTTAATGAAACTGGAATTTTAACATTCCGTGACTTGAGCTATTTGTTGGGAATTTTCGTGAAAGGTGATTCAACTGATAAAGTCACACTATTTTATAAATGTCATCTTCCACCAGCTTTTAATCTTTCCGATCTTGATGATGTTATCAATCGTAAAAGCTTTGACGGTTTGGCTTTTTTCCCATAAACAAAAATGATAAAAAAACAAATGCAATGCTTTTAGATAATGAACCGGAGATTGGTGTTGAAGCTGCAACAATTGTTGGAAGTGCAAAATCTTCACCTGTTCGAGCATCGCGAAGTTCAACTTCTGTTACTGAAGGAATTACAGGAGTTGATGAAACTGCTGTTGATGTTGCCTCAGAAGCTGATGAGCTATGTTCACAAGGTGGGGCATCAAGTGTTGTATGTGTTGATAGTCCACTTCCATCAAGTCATGCATCAACAAGAGATTTGGAATTAGTTGGAGAAGAAGAGGAACTTAAACTACCAAAAAATAGAAGTTTTCCAGTTGTTGGATCACCATTTTCTGATGACTTTAGCTTACCTGATCGAGCTCCAAGTGAAATATCTGATTCATTTTCATTGGTTGAAGATGCAAGTGATGCAATAAAAAATTTATCACATCGAATGCAATCAACAACTTTACAAGAAGTTCAACGACGTTCAAATGCCACTCAAAAAGAACCAATTGAACCGATTTCACAAGTTTGTTTTTTTAATTAAGTTTTATTGTTTAAAATATTTTTCAGATTCAATTTATTGAATTATGGAAAACTTTTTATGAACTTATTCCACATGATGATATGCAACATCATCATTCTCTTGCAGTTGCTGGTACATTGCTATTACAACTTGGTGAAACTCAAAAATATCTTCAACATGGAATTCAAAAAGAAATTGATGATGCAATGAGATCTTCAGTGGATGATGAACCAAAAACTCCTGAAACTCCAACAAGTCCAGAGGGTGGCCCTTCAAAAGTTGGTGATCTTAAATCATGGTTAGTATTAAATTTCATGTGAGATTCAAAAAATGAGTTGTATAAAAGTTTTAGCTTACAAGATGGTGAATGGAGGCTTCAAGTTGAACATATCATTGCAACAATCCTCGCAGAAACATCGCTGTCAGAATTTTTTGAACAAAAATATTGTTTACTTGAATTAGCAAAAAAATTCCCATCAAAACGTAAAATCTGATTTTTTGTATGGCTTTTTTTGTCTTCATGAATTAAATTGTAATTGTTTTCAACATTTACAAACTACTATTTTTTTACATAACCATATTTTTAAATTCATTTCATATGTATACTTGTAACTACTACTAATATTTTACGGGAATTTTGGTAGCTTTTGTATAAATGCTCTTTTTTGTAGTCAACCATGAATTGTTACAATCCTTTTTTGTTTCTAATTATTTTATAGTATGGGTTCAAGAAATAAAATGTGATACAATCTTTTTTTTTATCAAAGTAATGTAACATTTTAACACAAATCACAAAATTTGCCAGTGGTAATATTTAATCGTTATAAAGATTAATTAAACTATCAGTAATTTTTTTTTTAGATATTTTTGCATCTTCAGAAGTCAAAGAAATAGAAAATGCCAAAAAAATCTGAAAAATGTCAGTTAGCCTTCAAAATTCTTATGGCAATTCAAAAATTTTCAATTTTATTTTAAAAACAATGAACAACTATTAATTTTTACAGAACCCCCTTCCGCATTTTAGGTTGCTGAATTTAGAAGAAGTCTTCAAGCAGCTTATATAAATGCTTATAAGACACGAGGCAATGTCAGAAAATAGAAGATTTTTTTACGATTTCCGAAACATTTGTTGAAAACAAAAAGAGGAAATGCCATACCACAAAAAGAAGAACCACAAGGATTCTTCATTTCTTTTTTTTTCTTTGTGAAACAGAATAAAACGACTTTAACAAATTTTTATCACTTGATAACATTGAAAAAATATGCATAAAATTATACACAATAAAAAGCCTTTAAAAATGGCAATAAATAAAAATTGTTTAAAGTCTTTTCTAAAAATGCTGGCCTTTTGTTTTAAGTTAAAATTTTCTCAAAAAGCGGAAAACAAAAAAAGTTAAAGGGATAAATCAAATTTTAGTTGAGCGCTTATTTGACAAAAAGTAGTCTTATTTTCTTGCTGATTTGCTTGAATTGAAATGCAAAAAGGGTGTTCAACATTGTTGTTCTAAAAAAAAGAAAAAGTTTTATTTTATGTTTTTTAAAGTTATTCTTTTTATATTTGTCATGTGCTAGAAACATATATATATTTCTTTGATGTTTAACTCATCAGTTTGGAGAAGTGCTGGCGGTGGTGATCACCGCCGCAAACAACTTGTCAATTTGCCACCATTGAGCCGAATTGAACAAAATTGTAAGTGTTTAGACAGTTAAAAACATTTTTGGTCCGAAAAAAACAAACTCTGCAATTTTTTTTGGGGCTGTTGCTTGTTTTTTTATTTATCGCTGAAAGCGAAACATTTGTTTAACTTCTGAAGCATGCAAAGTTAAACGTCACGAGAATGAAGAATAAAAAGTCACAAAAAAGCGGGAAAAGGAAATGTTTCCACTTGGATAATAGAGATAATTATTCTTTTATTTAAAAAACGAAGAAGCTTTGTTCTTGGGATTAGTTTTCAGTTTCTTCTTCTTTTTTTTTTTTTGCTCTTTTTCAACGAACTTCACTTACTTTTAACAGACATTAAATAATTATTTTTAAATTATCAAATTTTTTAAAAAAAAGTTAAAGTATTGATTTACTTTTTTTTGCTTCCTCTTTTCTTTGTTTCAATAATCTTTGAAATTGTCAGTAAAGTTTGCTGTCAAGAGGATTGGCACGAACTTGAATGACCGGATTGACAACTGACCAAAAGAGAATGTCAAAAAAATCTTTTTTTAACGTTCTTCATTTTTCTTTTTAAAAAATCATTTATTTTGCAATTTTTAATTGCTTTTAATAAGTGCTTAAAATTTATATTTTTTGAATTTTTCTAACTCTTCAGAGTTATCAGACATGTTAGCATTGTTTAAAGACAAGATAAGCCTAAAAAAGAAAGAATAGAATTGCTATTTTTTGACGTAAATCAAAAAAGATTTGTGTTTTTTATCCTTCAAAAGCTACAGTAATTTTTCTCTCTTTCTTTAAAAAACCCTTTCATTATTTTCAACATGCCGATAAATCTTTTTCCTTTTTAAGCTTTACGACGTCCAGATGATGAACCACGAATTGGAAGTAAAATAAATTGTGAAAAGCTCGTGCACCATTTTGAAGGAACCCCTGAAGCAACCGACTTGAGGTAGGTATTATCCCACCACACGTGTATCAATCATTTCAGCACTTTCTTTCCTTTTTGAAAAAAAAATATATTCCCGACATCTCTTTTTATGCCATTCTTATTTGTTATTTTTACATTTTTCTTTTCTCTTTTGTTAAAATATTTTTTAGTTGTCTTTAATTTTTTTTTCTTTGAAAAATTTGAAAGGCATAACAACGCAAGATATATTTCCTGTCCTGTTTGATTTTAGTTTTATTTCAAGTGTCGAAAATAAAAAGGCTTGGCATTTATTTTGCTTTTCATTGGCTTTCTATGTTAGTATGTAATTCCCAAATTTGGGCAAAAAAAGCTTTAAAAAATTTTTTAAACTGCAAAAAAGCAAAGTCTGCTCGGATTTCGGAGACATGTGATACCTCAATTCTTTTTTAACTTTTGCACTTTCATTTTATTGTAACATTATAAAAAAATCTTAAATACGTAAATGCCCTTTTTATCTAAGATTTTGCTTGCTTTAAACCGTAATTTTTTGGGGTCAGGTTTTTATTTTGCTTTATGACGTGATCATTGTACAAATTAAACAATGAACTTTCAGTTGTTTACAAAGCTCAAACATTTTATTTTTCAAATTAAATGTTTGCTTTAACTTATCCAATTAACTCCATTCTTTTGCGTTCGTTTTATATTTTAAAAATGCCCCTTTAAATGTTTTAAATTCCCTGTTCAACTTTGAGAACAACAGCATTAAAATACAAATAAAAGAAAAAAAGAAATAGAAAATAATATGCCAGTACAGCAGGTGTAAAATATATATTTTTAAAAACTTTGTTGTTGTTTTACTTTAAATTCTTCTCTTTTCATCTATGTTTTAATTTTACCCATAATTTTTTATACTTTTTTATTTTTCATAAAGAAAATATTATTCAAAAGTCATTTTCGTCTATATTTTTTTGGACTACTATAAAGTAATATCCGTTTGGACTCAAAAAAATATTCATCAATGCCATCATCAACATATATATATGCAAGGCCCTTTAATAGATGCATCTTTTTATTCTTTTCATTCTTTTTTTTTATTCTGCCAATGAGCCAAAAAAATATATTTATATATAAAAACTTTAACGCTCGCGCCCATTGTCTGCTTATATAAACTTTTAAAAAAAACGTGGTGTAAGCCATTTTTGCTTTTTCTCCTTCTTTTTTTGCTTCTTCTAATGATTCAAAGATGTACATTTATGCGTTAAAATAGAAAGATAAAGAAAAAAAATTATTAAAAAAACAGAAACGCTTGTTTTTTGTGAGACAAAAAAGAAAAAGAAGGTCTGTGAAAAAAGCAAAATTTTCTAAAAATATTCCCTTCAACACATATATTTTTTTCCTCATTTTTTGCAAGAAAAAAGAAAGAAAGAAATAGTTTCAATTTGTCAACTACATGTTTTATAAAATCTCTCTCTTTTTCTTCTTTAAGACTTCATTATCAAGAATGAATTTTTAATCTTTCTTTTTTCATTCACCCTTTTTTTGGCGCTGCCTTATTTTTCTTTTATTTTTGCCGACTTGCCTTCTCTCTTTTTCAAAGTTCATAACCTTTTTTAGTCATTAAAGTTTTTTTATTTTTCAAGTCTCTTCCTCTCTTTCTGTTTCTACTTTTTTTTCTTTTATAATTTACCATATCACCGAAATGTTAAAATCGACTATGTGTCATTAGCAGTTTTTTATTATCGAAAAATGTGCGCAACTAACTGCTACTCAGTGGCGGCGGTGTTACTCCGCTTTCGGGTTTTTTTCGCTTCTTTTTTTCGTCTTCTCAATTTTTTTTGACTGCAACACGTTTTTCTGCTTCAATGAAATTAAAATTCTTGACTATTTTCTACGTTATCTTCTGTTACTACTTGTAGAATAAGCTTTGTCACTTTTCTTAATGAAAAACTAGGATAAGGAAGAGAAAATATAAAAAAAGAAGGTTGAAAATAAAATATATAAGGGAATAAAGTTTTTTTGGATACTCATGATAGAACAAACGTGACTCGAATAAGTATTGTGCAAAAATAAATAAATAGCTATTATCTTCTTTTTTTCTCTCATTTTATTATTTTGAAGGAAGGGATAATTGAAAACAGCGTAATTTTCTTTTTATCCCTTGGCCTTTTTTTCTTCTCGACATTCATCAAATTTTGTATTTTATTTTATTGTTTTATCCTTCTGTTTTGACATCTCTGATTTTATTTAAAAATTTAGCTGCCAGAATTTGTCAACAATCATAAAAATGGCATCAAATTCTGCAGATTCGGATTTAATTGATGATGCCGGGCCATCTGTTGAAATGTTGCATCATCATTTCAATCCCCGTGAACCAATTTTAGAAGAAGAACCTCCGGAACCTCAAGATAAGCCTATAAAATCATTTAATGATGCCGAAGATGTTGAAGCAAGAATGCCTACAGAAAAATCTTCTTTTAAAAGTAGCATTAAAGTGGAGGTTCTTTTGAAATGATGTTTCAATTTTAAAATTTTGAAAATTTTTTATTTTAAGGATATTATTCTGCGATTAAATATTGGTGGAAGCAGTTACCGTATTCGTACCAGGTCAATATTAAAATATGGCCCAAATACTTTATTAGGTCGATTATGTCGAATGGATCATGAACATAGACGACAATGGGCTGATGGGTATTTTGAAGATTCGGATGAATATTTTTTTGAAAGAGTTCCAAGGTTCGCAGTTACCGTATCTCAAAATATTTTTTACCATAAATCTTTATTTAATTATAGATACTTTGATCCCATTTACGATTTTTATGCTGCAGGGAAATTACATGTGCCAAAAGATTTATGCTTTGAAAAATTTATGGCAGAATTACGATTTTGGGCAGTATCAAAAGCAAAAATGGATGAATGCTGTTCTCCATTTGCACAATATTGCATAATGAGAAAATTGCCTGCTGATCAACCGGTATAAAAAAAAGTTTTTTTAATTTCCGGTACAAAAAGATTTATCACATTTAGAGATTTTTTTGATTACATTTTTTAAAGCATTTTTCTTTCTTTTAGAAGTTACTATTTTTAGGATGATGAAGAAGATTTGCCCAAATTTCTAAGGACTGAAAAATACGATCCCGTAAATCTTATCTTACTTTTTTTTTGACTTCCCTTCTTTTGCCCCCTTCCTATTTTTTATATTTATTTTTAAAAGACTAACGATTAAACTAACATTTAAAATTTTTTTTAATTCATCATAGAATTATATTTTAATCTTTTGGGTGTTAAGTTTTGATGACATCTTCTTCCCCTCTAATGGTTTTACCTTATAATATATGTAGAAATTTATTCTTTCCAAGTGTTTTTTTTTCAAACAGATTATTTCTAAAAAAGGGTAATAAAAATATTATTATTTATTTTTTTTAGGAAAAGGATCATTTTATTGGATTAAGATGTGCCAAAATAAGACGTCGCCTTTGGCTTATTCTTGAAGGACATTCGCACTCAAAATGGTGGAAGTTATTTGAAATAACCTCAACTTCATTCGTTGTTTTGAGTATTGCAGCACTTATATTGGGTTCAATACCTGAATTTCAAGTACCCGAAATTCGAAGTAGTAATCCACATGCGACTATGTAAGTATTAATAGGAAATTGACCCCAAAATCGTTAAATTTGAGTTTTAACCTGAAACCTTTGATACCAAAGTAATAAAAATGAATTACTTATGAGTTCTCGATAAATAAAAATACGGTCATTGTGATTTTGAAATAATTTGTGAACCATTATTAGTCGAGCATGATACTTTGGAATGAATTTTTAATTTTTATAAGCGAGTTCTTCATTAAATATACCGTGAGACATGCCTCGTTTTAAAGAAACTTTTACGAATAACTTGAAAGCATGTGGTTTTTATGAACTCTTCAGGCTCAAAAATGTAAAAAGCTAAAATTATTTTCATCTGTGAAAACAAACTGTTTAAGTAAGAGATTTCATACAGCTGTCATCTAAAATTAAAATTCACTACAATTTCTGACCATTATTTGTAACTTTAGAGTTCCGGCCACATTTCCAACTTATCCAAAAGTGAATGGTTATACAGTTTCAACCACAACAGTCGTAAAAGATGGGGATGATGCTAAAACTGAAATGGTTGAACATCCAATATTTAATTATGTTGAAAATATTTGTGTTGTTTATTTTACACTTGAATATTTACTCCGATTATGGGTAGCTCCAAAAAAACTTGGATTTGTCAAAGAATTCTTAAATATTATTGATTTATTAGCTATCATGCCTTTTATGTTTGAAGTCATACTGATTTTGGTGAGTTTTTTGGAAAAAAGGGAAAGGTCATAGGTGTTCCAAAAACGATTAAAAAATGCTCTCTGTGTTTGCACTTTTCTTTTTTTACAATTGAAAAGTAAACATTTGCAATGAGTATTGGAACACAAAATATACAGTATAATTTTGAATGTTTGAGCTTTGTACTAAAATTGAATTTTCCATTTTTAGGTTGGAATCAGTGGTGATAATGTAAGAAAAGTTCGATGGGCATTTTTGACAGTTCGATTACTGCGTGTTTTAAGAGTTGTTAGAATTGCAAAGCTAGGTCGATTTAGTCCAGGTAATCATAGTTTAAGAAATTCGTATTGATTAAAAACTTTTCTTTTCAAGGTCTCGCGAATTTTGCTTTAACGCTTCGCAAAAGTAAAAAACAGATGCAAATGGTTGCTATTGTACTTCTTACAGTAATTATATTCTTTTCAACATTAGTATATTTTCTTGAAAAAGATGAACCAAATACACAATTTACATCAATTCCAGCAGCATTTTGGTGGTGTTTATTTTCACAAACAAAATGGGTTCCACAAACTGCTGGTAAGTTTTGTTTTTCAAAAACATGAATAAAATCAAAAACAAGTTTTTAGCTGGAAAATTGGTTGGTGGAGGTGCAATTATTTGTGGTGTCTTAGTATTAGCTTTACCAATTACCATTATGGTAGGATTTGTTTTTACCCCCATCTATTTTTTTAAAACCCCATATATTTTAGGTATCCAACTTTATGCAAGTTGTAAAATTGCGCGAAGAAAAAGTTATCAAACGTTATGCTCAACAGCATGGGGACCAAGTCTAATAAATAAAAAAATAATGTTCAAAAAAAAACAAACACTAACCAAAAATGTAATGCGCTGTATCTCTGCTTCTTTAAACAAAATAGATCTCAAATGCTTTTTATCAAAACCCTTTTTATTTAAAAATGCAAAACACAAAATAAATGAAATTAAAATATGATATCTCTTGCTTTCACATGAATAAAAAAATTATTTATATGTGTAATTTTAAAAAATATATAATTTGCAACATCCAATATGATTGACTGTGAAACTCCGTTTTTCCACGATTGAGGGAAAACACCGAAAATAGAATGGAATGCTTTGAAATTTTAAAAAGAGAAATTAAGAGGTGTTGCTTCGGAGGGCTGTTATCTTGAGAACTCCAGATCTAAAAATTACCCAATATGGTGTAAAATGAAGTTTAAAAAATTGTTAAATCTGTGTTTAAAAAATTTTAGAGAAAAACAATTTTAAGAAAAAAAATACAATGTCTGGTTTTACTTACGAATTTAATTCAGTTGCAATCATTTCACTACGGACATCATCCGGAATTGTGAATTTTCTGACAAAACATTTGGTTACTGTAGTATTGTTGTCAAGTGGAACTTCTTGTTCAGCTTTAACAGTTAATTTTCCAGGTTCAAGTATCACCTAAAGTAATTGATGAGCGCTCTTTTTAATCACTATGTCACTAAAATAATACCTCAATATCTTCTGGTTTAAAATTTGACATATCGACGATTGCAATAAATTTATTCTTTTCACTGATAATCTAAATTAGATTTTGACAGTAAAATGTATTTATTTTACTTAATCTTACTTTTGAAGGTGATGTTCGAATTTTAGCCAGTTGTTTATCCATTTCATGAACAGAATCTGTATAATCAAATGGACTTCGATATCCATTGATTTTATTCCAACCAATATATGATTGTTGTTGATGTTGGTTATTAGATGGTGTAACAAAATCTGGACGATATGATGATGATGAACTGTCTGAGGAGTAACCCCCAGAGCTTAAAGAAGATGCAGGACGATAAAAGCCTTTTGTTGGATAAGCATTGGGTGCCATCTTCTGTAACATTATAAAAAATACCTATGTAATCAAAAACTTCTTTTTTCTTTCAAACAATTAAAACGAAGAGGATGCAACACGAATAAAAAGGCATTGTAAAAAAAACGTTCCATTTTTTATCAATTTTACGCTCAAAACATTCTTTAAATTAGGTTATATTACAACTATGATGTGGAAAAATGATTGACAACAGAAAAAGGAATAATAAAAAAAAGCGACTAGTCCCAAAAACAGTTAACTTTTTTGCAGAAAGTAAAAAGTTGACAAGAAAAATAGCATAAAAGCAAGCAATTGCGTAATATAAAACACGCTTGTTCAAAAAGAGATAGTTCAGGTCAATATTGCGCCAGAAATAACCTTGTGATACGTTAATCGGACCGGTTAGAAAAAAAAAGAGTTTACATCAAAGAATGCATACGATTCTTCCCTTTATTTTTTTCACGGTAAAAAGCTGAGAAGCTTTGTCACTTATTTTTTAACATTTAAAGAAAAAACCACAAAAAGTTAAACGTAAACAATTTTGATGGAAACATTGCCTAAATAATGTTTTTGTCACAAGTTTTTCCTCTTTTTTTTTCATTCCGAATAAAGAAAAAAATATAAAATGATGGGTGATGATAGGAGAAAGGAGGGAGAAGCAAACAAAAGAAACAACCTCGATGTCAAGAAATTCTCGCTGTTTCTGCGAATCAGATAACACATATAATAAATTCAATGGTGAAGTTTGCATATAAAGCTATAACTATAACAATAAACCCGAGGAGGTCACGCGGGACCGTCGTCCATTGACAAAAAGCTAAACATCGTAAAAAAAATAATACAACTCTTTTTTTATTTATTTCAATGATGAAAGGAAGAATCATACATACTACCGATCAACTGGAAAAAAATACTCAAAGTTTAAACAAAAGATTACCTCTCCGCACCTATTCGATGAGCTTTTGCTACAGATGATTTAACGGAAATTTTTGTTGTGCAAAAAGAAGTTTCTCAATGATACAATCGCCTGCAGCCAAATTTTTTATAATACGTAAATAAATCTTTCATTCTTTTTGTTCTTGTTTGTTTCCCCATTTAACAAATTTGTATAATAAAAAAATAATTTTTATTTCGTGACTAAACGTCTTAAAACACCTATTCTACATAGGCAAAACATAAACCTCATTGTTCTATAAAAATTTAGAGAGCGAACAAGATCATGAAGCCCATAGTTAAACAGAAAAGACCCATAGCTTCTGAAAGGGCGAACCCAAGGATAGCATATGAGAAAAGTTGTTGTTTGAGACCGGGATTACGAGCATAACCGATGACAAGGGCACCAAAAACGTTTCCAATACCAGCTCCCTACAAAGTGATATATATATATATGTGTTATTATTTACAAATTTTAAACATATAAAATGCTTACAGAACCAGCAACACCAACGGTAGCGGCGCCAGCACCAATATATTTAGCTGCAGAATCAATATCTTTGCGAGCAACGGTGGTGTGGAGACAACGAGTAGCCAAAGCAGATTCTGCTTGAAGTGTTGCACGAGCAATGAGGGCACGGGTAAGTGGAACGGCGAGGCGTTGGCAGTACATCGTTGCAAAGTAGATACCGAAGCTAAGAAATTTGAAATTATTTTAGAATTTGTATTAATACAAGATAGTTTTTATATCATATTAAATGCAAATGTATCTTGTAAACAAGAAAATGTAACACGGCGAATAAATGGTAAATGTATCTTTTAAAGAAAGAAAAGTAGATATAGTTTTTAAAGAAAATGAAAATGCAATACAAAAATGAACTTAAAAGTGATAATCTGTAAATTCTAAGAAAAATCAAAAAATGCAAGAAAAAACACAAAGCTTGAATCGATAAATGAACAAACGTTAACTTTTAGGCCGCACGTTTATTTTATTTTAAAGGGGGAAAAAATACCAGGCGAATGCTCTCGGCTGCAACAGCAGCAAGAAAAAAAAGACAAACACATGGTTGGCGAGTACAGTATGAAGTGCAAATCATTTCGTCTTGAAACTTTTCCAATATGTGCGAGCAATTTGCATATTATATAGCTTTTAAAATCTCATACTTTAAATTTTGTGACGTTTTTTTACATTTTATTTTTTATTCTAATTTTAGAAGACAATATGAGCGATGCTGAGTGTCCGGAACAAAGAAAAGCTATGGAAAATTTCGTAGCAGAATATGAGAAAACAACAACCGACAAATTGAATTTTCAATTTCTTGTAAGCTTTTTTTTAAATATTTCTTAATGCATAAAAATTTATTTTTAAAGGATATACGAAAAGATCAAGCAGATCTAAGAGAAGACGATGCGTATTCATGTTCAATCGGGCAAAGCCCACAAAATTTCATGCGAAATCGTTATCGAGATATTTTGCCATGTACGCTTTTTATTTCTTAAAAAAGTGATCATGTGGTTTAACTTTAGATAATACGAATCGTGTTGTACTTGATCCAACTTCTGATAATCCTGATGGATATATCAATGCTTCACATATCACATTTCCTGAAACCTCAACTCATTATATTGCTTCCCAAGCTCCGTTGCCTGAAACAGTTATGGATTTTTGGCAAATGATCTGTCAATATAAAATTAAAGTTGTTGCAATGCTTTGTAAATGTGTTGAAAGTTTTGCTGTAAGCATATTAAAGGTTATTTACGGGCACATTAAAAAATTATTTTAGCCAAAATGTGAGCAATATTGGCCAAAAGAAGAAGGCGAAATAAAAACTTATGGAAGTTACACAGTTACTTTTGTAAAAGAGGATGCGTTTAATGAATATTCTCATCGTTCATTGCTCGTTAAGTCTGAGAAATATGGTGAACTTCAAGTTGAGCAATTACATTACACAGAATGGCCTGATCATGGTTGTCCAACTGGTGAAGAATACATTCTTCAATTAATGGAACGAATGAATGAACTTCATGCAAGTGATGGATCACCCATTTTACTTCATTGCAGGTATTATCATAAGACTTTGGATTTATGTTAATGGTAACTTTTTTAGCGCCGGTTGTGGTAGGACAGGAACTGTTATTGCACTTAATATTATTCGTGAACTTATGCATAGCAAGGTTAAAATATTTATTACTTTTCTTTTTTCATATACGTTTTTGTTGCAGAAACTTGTTGAAATTTGCGTTAAACAATTGGTACTTGATTTAAGAAAACAAAGAACATCAATGGTACAAACTCAAGTCAGTTTTTATATATTCGCCATATACAATTTATTCCTCTTCTCTTTATAGACACAATATCACTTGTTGCACAAATGCATTGCTGTTTACTGCAAAAAGATGTTAGGAATTACAACTGAAACAAAATCCCCTAGTAGTCCACCAGAAGTTATAAAGCCAATATCTCCAAAACTTGTTACACAATTAGAAACTCCTAAAAAGCTTCCACTTATTTCTCCAAAGCCTTCTATCATTACATCTGCAGCAGCAGCAGCACCCCCAACAACAACAGCAACAACAACAACAACAACGAATATCGAAAAGCCAACACTTACAATTAATACAACTAATGGCTCAAATAATGCTGAAACTACCAATACTAATAATACTAATCCTTTTATTGATGTCGCAAATGATAATGCTGAACTGGTATGTTTTCGATAAAAAACTCTATCATGCTTGGCTTTCAAATGTACTTTGCTTTAGGTTGTACGTTTATGAAATTAATAATATTATACTTTAATGTTTCATCTCTTTTTTTAAAGTAAAGCAGCTTTGTTTCTTCTTTTTGCTTTAACCACGTTTGTGTATGTCTTAATTAATTGTAGAAACCGATTGTACAAAAGTGTGAAAAAAACTGGTTATTCTTGAATGTAAAACAACTTTAATATCTATCTACAAAATTTCACTGTGATGACTATTTCTTTTTAACACTTTTTAACATTTCACTACAATCTTTAGCTATCTATCTTGTCAGCTGTTAACCTTCTTTCTCATGTACTGTAACTGTCATTCACCATCTTTTTGAAATAAATCTTTATTATTAACATTCAATGCAACAAGTATTTTTTTCTGTTTCTTCCTTTCTAATGTACATTTTCAAAATATTTCCTTTTTTCTTTTTCACCCCCTTCAACGATTATTTATCAAAGACGAGTGCTCAACGGTGTTTCTTATATTATTATTATTATTTTACCAAATAATTTTTTTAAAACTGTGATCGTTAATTAACATTTCACAAATTAGTTTTATTTTAGTATTCATCGGGATTCATACTGGTGTTGATTACTCGATGATTAATTGAGTGATACTTTTTTAAACTTCATAGTTTATATTGTCTCTACCCTTTTCACTTTATTATTATTTTATTAATTTTTGTTTAACTTTTTTTATGTTTGGCCAGTTATATTTACTACTTTTTTTAATTTTGTTAGCGAAAATTCACTCATTCCGTATAATTTTCAAGGTGTATTGTTGCTACGGTAAATTTAAATAAATGTTTTTTAAATGTCTGGATTTTAAAACAATTTAATCACAAAAAACGAAATAAAAGCATTGTTAAATATTTATTGAACACATTTTAACTACTTTCTATATATAACATACAAAAAAAAAAGTTTTGTATCAAAAACACGTACTACAAACAATACATATTTTTAAAATTTACAGTACAAATGTTGACTTCTTTTTATAAATTATAATCTAATTTTTGTTTTGTGTGGGATGGTAGAATCTGTAAAAGTTCTACTTGAACATCTTTCAAAAAAATCCAAAAATTTCCAATTTTCTTTTTTCTTTTTTTCAAAACATTTGACATGGCACAAAAGACAGCAGATCCTCTTTGCTTGAATCGTACAGCTTTACATCCTGGTTGAGCGCAATGCACAATTACGATAAAATTTGGAAAATCCAATATTTCCTCTTTAACGTTTGGTGAAGGTCTTATCCCATAAGAATCAGAAAATGAAAAAAATTATCTAAACGAATAATTTTAAAATCAACCTTACTTCCTCTACATGTATTAAAAATAGGTATTATTAATCTATTTTCAACATTAACAGATTGTTTTAAAATCTCAACGATATCTTTTTTTAAAACGTTTTCCCCATCATGACATATCATCGCCTCCCCAACTGTACCATGAGTACTGATGATTACAAATAGTTGATTGTATTTTTCAAGCCTCGACGATGTGACGAAATCAAGAATCTTCTCTTTCATTTCCTGAAAAGCAAATAAAATGTTTTAAAAAAAACAACAATAAACTTACCTTAGCCGTTAAATCTTCAAAATAATCATAGGTAAATCCTTTAAATACATGTTTTAGGTGATTAGCATCTTGCTCAGCACCATATCGTGTATTTGCCTTATTTGTTTGGTAAGTGATAATATTTATAAACAAGACAGCAGTATTAGTATTATTAATCTGAAGATTGAAGTTGTGAAGTGCCATTGTGAGAATGCTGGTGCTGCACTGAAGTATCGGTAAATCTAAAAAATAGTGATTAGTGATGGAATAAGAAGATGTTGCAAGTATAACATGTATGTGAAATAAAAATTTAACCTGATTTTTTCTGAAACCAGATTATCTGATAAGCCAAATTTTTCTGACATCCAGAAGCATTATTCAGAAGACCTAAATGGCAAATGCCGTGCTTTATATATTTAAATATTGCCTAAATCTCAACATTTTTCATCCCCCCCTGCCCCTACATTTGTGTTACTAAAAAAGTACTGTATTATAGGATATACTCTTATGGATAGTAAAACATAATTTAAATGTTTTTTACAATTAACAACGAAATTTTTGTCGTTTTGAGTTTTTCGAAATAATTAACATCATCAAAAAGACAAATTTGAAAATAAAGAATTTTATTTATAACGAGAGAACCAAAAAATCAAATATATTTAAAAATTAAAGTTTAAATTTTTTCTAACTCAAATTACAGTAAAAATATAAAAAAAATAAAATAAAATAAATAAATATCATGAATTTTTGAAACAAACTTGTTGCAAAAAACGAAAAAAAGAAAAGGAAGAGAGCCGGGAATAATTTAAAATGAAATTGGAAAAAATACCACGCGATCAAAAGAACAACGACTATACTAAAAAGTAAAATTGTAAATCAAGAAGCTTTTAATACATCTTAACCATTTTTGGAAAAAATCCTGAAAAGCAATATAAAAAAATATATGCATTTTTGTTTTCAGAATATTATAACACGGAAACGTTATTACCTTTAATTTGTAAAATAATTATAGCGTGCAAATAAAATATTTGTGGCAACGCTTTTTTACAGAAAAAAGGCCTTGCACACTTTTCACTTTCCGATTCTTTAACGAACAAAGAAACACAAGAAAAATTTAAAAGAACTATACCTAGTTAGTTTTCGGGAAACAATTGACAAGGGAAGGATTTGTAACGACTGGCTTCAGTAACTGCCGTTTGTCAGAATGAGGTTTTATTAGGATATTGCATACCTTTTATACTGCGCAATTGGTTTCACACAATGGCATTTTTAAAATACTGTCTGTACTCTCTTTGATTTACTTACTGTATCATTTTTGGGCGTGGCTGCGATCAGCGTTGACATGCGAAAAGAACAAAAAAAATTCTATTGTTTCAAGATTAACACCTTCTATTGACACAGTTCGGCACTTTGTGGACTATGCCTCTGTCGGCATTTCCTGAACCAAGGCCGTAGGCAGAAACAAATTTCGGGGTGGGCATTTTTATTTCGTAGGGGGCACGCCTTTGATCTTTTGCCGCCTTAACACGGCGGCGGCAAAAGATCAAAGGATTTTCACAGTTTCGGGGGGGGGGCAGCACGTGCCTCAAATGCCCCCCTCTCTCTCTCTACGGCCTTGTCCTGAACGAAGTCTTTGTTAGTTCTCTCCGAAAAAAAGAACAACAGAAGTTTTTGATTTCCTAATCGAATGCTTGAAAGTCTTACAAAAGGGTTTCAATAGAAAAAATCCAAAAAAATCTCAAACAAAAAAGTTTAAATTGTTTTTAAATGCTTTGCCTTCTTAAACTTTTATGCATTAAATTTTCGACTTATTTAATTTTCAAATTTGTAAGACTCTCTTCTGCAAGATATTGTATGAGTTATAACCAATGTTAAAAAACTATGAAGATCGGTTTTCGTTTATGTAAAAATTAATTATTTTACTCAATGTAAAAAATGCATTTACCTAACAAACTGTAACTTTTTAAAACTTTTCTTGATTTCAGATGTGTTTTTTCATTCAATAGTTTTTGAAACAATGTTCCACATCAGAATACTTTATTTGTATACTGTATTTATATTGTTGACTTTCTCTTCTAAAAAATACAACGTTTTTCTTGTAGATTTTGATTGATTTTCTCAGGAAAAAATAGTTGAATCATTTTTATTTTTGTTTATCTCTTTTCAGACAAAACAAAAACTAATAAAAAAAATTCACAGAACTGTTCTTTTAAAAATTCATAGCGTAAATCATCATGTTCTTACGAAACTGAGTGATTTTTCTCACGCTAAAAATTTTAAAAAAAATACTCTGTGTCTATAGCTTTATAAATATTATGTTGTAATAGATTTAAAAGTGATCCGATGAATTTATCCCCCCACGTTTGCACACATTTATTTGCAAACAAATAAAAGAGTGAAAAAATAGATGTCAATTATAAAGCTTTCGCGTTGTTTTTTTTTGAGCTTTCACCTTTCATTTTGATTTCGTATAAATCGTTTTTTGTTGTTTACATTTAATCATCATTGAGAGTGAAAATGTTTATACAAATTTTTTGTTGGTATGATTGACCAGCAGTTTTGAAATTTTACGACTTCAGACATCTGCGCGGTCGGCAAAAAATAACTGATTTTATTGCTTTTTTGAAGCAAAAATTTCCGCTTGCTTTCTAGTCGCTGCAAATCAAAACAACAACACCCAAAGGCGTAGCTTATTTTATGTTTAGAAATGGGGTGGTCTTAGTCAGTCATAATGGACAATTGCTTTTTATGATTGGTAAAGGACGAAATGAATGTTAAAATTTTTTTTCTTTGCACACTTTTTTCTTGCTTAAAGAGTCATTTTTTATATAATCGAGATTATTGCTTCAGCAGGAGGTTCGCTTTTTTATCTTTTAAAAAATGGCATAAAAACTGCCATTCAAATGGTTGATTGTTTTTTTTTCGAATCAGATTTTTGACATCCATTGTGTTTTGACAGATTTTTGAATATCTCTTTTTTTGTTTCAACTATTGTTTTTTTACCAAATTGTCATTAATTTTCTTTTTTCCTTGTTCATTAAAATCCCTCCAAAGAAGAATTTATTTTCCTACCAAAGGCCAGTCCCGAGGTGTCTCATTTTGCGATAAACAATAGTGATGATGGTGTCGATAACGCGGATAAAGTTTCATTTTTCTTGTTTTGTTCGAGCTTCTTTGAATAAAAGAAAAAAGAGGGGAACGGTCGAGTTTCCAATGACGATTATTTACTTTTGGTTTGTATCAGAGAGAATAAGGAAAAAGGGGCAAGAAATCCGCCCCTTTTGATGTCAGGAAATCCTTTCACACGAGCATTTTCATTTCAGTTTTTTTCTTTTCTTTTTTATTTTGAACAAATTTATTAACTTGGATCAATTTATTTCAAAGAAAGTATAGTAACTTTGATCGTTTGCTTTTATTTCTCTCCGTTCGGTTTTAATTTGTTTTTTTTTATTTATTTAATTTTTTTACGGTCAAAAGAAACGACTTTCAAGATGAAAAGCAGCTGTTCACACTTTCAAATTGTGATTAATTCATTTCTTTCCTTTTTTTTCGTAACCACATTTCTTCCCCGATTATTTGTCATATTTTTTCTAACCGGTAGAATTCTATATCGTTGCTCAATCTATTCAACAGTTTAAGCTGCTTCTAAAAATATCACTTTTATCTCCAAAAGTTGTCATTCAAATCCTCCATTGTTTTTTATAAATGTTGGTTTTTTTGCTAGGAAAAAAATTTCTGAATAGTTTTTTTCTTGTTGTTTTTGGGGGAGACACTTATATTTTGCTCAAGAAAGGAGTGATTGGCTTCTCTCTTTTTCTTAAAAAGATGCCAATGTTTCACACCAGAAACGAAAATATTGTGAAGAAGTCAAAAAATAAAACAAGGCAAAACATTCAGTCACATGTTATGTCATTTCTCTTTTATTTATATATTTTTTCTTCTACCAAATACTCTTTTTTTAAAATCGAATGGCATTTTGCTTTGTTTTGTTTCATGTAGTGGGACCAACAACAAAACAAACGCTTCAAAATATAAAAACTTTGTTTGGAAAAAAATCTTTGTTTGAAGGAAAAAATTATTCATATTTTACAACAAAAAAAAAGTTCCTTGGAGACTACTTAAAAAAGCAAAAAACACGTCGACAACTTTTTTTTCCATGTCTATTTTTTCTCCCGTGTTATTGCTTGACAAAATAAAAGAAGAAGAAATAAGAAAAGTAAAAGTTATGCAGTTAGTTCTACCAATTTTTGCACAAAATAAAAGTATTGTCGAATGACTTCTGCCGAAAAAAAGCTGCGACGCCCCGGATGCTATGAATCAATATTCGCGCAGGCTGTAAACGCAACGCTTTTTTTCTTCTTTTTTTAGCAAATGCGACAGAATGGCAGCAAATGCAAGTAGCAGCAAAAAAAGTGCCATAGAAGTAACGACAAGCCCAAGCAAGCAAAATGAGAGTCCCAGTTAGTGGCCGGTAAAAAAAATATATGTGAAAAAATAGAGGGAAAAGAAAGACAGAGCTCGGGTGTTCCGCTTGAATGCATATATGATGATGAAGAAGAAGAAGAAAAACCGAACAGGGGGGAGACGACGCACGAGATAGCGCCCGCTCACCGCTCCGGCATTGCGCGACCTAAACGGAAATGGGTCGCCATCAACGTGTTTTTCAATCTTTTTTATGAGCATTTATCCTCGAACATTGCTTTAATTTTTCGCGCATAGATTGAACTATTCCACCACTGCATTTCGATTGGTTTATGTTGTTTTAAATAATTTTGAATGGGATTAGCTGCTTCTGTTTCTGATATTCATATTCCTGCTTTTTTGACTTCATAAACTTGTTTTTTCCATTTTTTTACAAACAAATATTTGATTTTTTTTATTGCTTACTCATAAAAAAATGTTATTTTAAAGAGACAACAAAAATGATTGGTTTATTTTTTTGAATTCCATTGATCGTACTAGAGGAAATTTAATTTTTTACATTCTAATTTCCACCCCATCATTAATTTTGTAAATTTAAACTATGAATTCTTTTTTCATGATTTGTGCCTTTCTCTTAATTTGCGAATTGAATTATATTTTTGAAGCTTTTCATTTTGGGCTTAAACAAATCAACAAAAAATTTTCCGGTTGTCTAGCTTTTTTTATTTTTTTTGAATAAATCAAACTGTTTCATTTTTAATTTTCTTTCGACTTCATTGTGCTTCTGGTCTTCAATTTTTCTGTCCATTTTCATTTCTTTTTTTTGCGCAAAAATGAATTAGTCACTGGTTTTTGCGCATGTTAAACGATTGAGAAAAAAAATGGAGGAACAAAACTACCATTTGATGATAGATCTCGGCGTATCGATATTTTTTTAGCCTAAAAAACTTTCACTCTTTTTCTTGCGAACGTGTTTTTTATTTTTTCTGTTGTATTTTATTTTCCTCTTTTCACAAAAAATTATTGTTACTTTTATTTTTCAAAAATGGCCCATGGAATCGGATATCCTAAAAAGACCCGCGTCATACATTTGCGTTTTTTTCATATTTTATTTCTTTTATTCAAGCTTACTCATCTTTTGAAGATACCTTTTTTCTAGAACAACGATTAACCGCATTCGCTAAGCCCTTTAGCGAAATTTTAACCTTAACTGCCCAAATGTGGTAAGCGAATATTGCGGGAATAAAAATAAAAAAAAGAAAGAAAAAAACGATTGAAAAAGGGGACATGCTGACTGGTTATTATCCTCAACAACAGCAGCAGCCACAACAACAGCAAATGTCATTGGATGGTCAAAAAGGAAGTGGCAAAGATGTTCATTCATCACAAAGCCGGCCATTAACATCCTCTGTCTATAAAACTCCAACAACTACAAGTGTTTTAATTTCAGCAAGTTCAAGCCGAATGTTTACTTCAAATTCATATGAAATTTCGGACGAAATTTCTCGTGCAAATATTCAAGTTAGTTTTATTAATAATTTCTTTTCATAATAGAATGCAATAAAAAATTTCCCATTATTTTTTTAAAGGTTCTTGAACGTAAATACGGTGGAAGAGTTCGTGCTCATACAGCTGCAACACGAATTCAACGAGCATTTCGTAGATTCCGGCTTGAACAGCAATTTCAAAATGCATTAAGATATCCGGGACCGCCAGGTCGGCGAAAATATCCTCCTATGCTGGCTCTTCCCAACGATTCCTCTTTAAATACATTTCAATTGAATGGTGGAGATCGACAATTGTATACACGGAAATTAGCCCTTTCACAACCAACATTAAGGTAAACAATTTTTTTGTCTTTTTAGTAAGATTATTTTTGACAGCACACAATTTTTTAATTTTCTGTTGAATAAAAATTCAATAGTTGTTTTTGACGCTTTTGGTCAAATGACTGATTAATACAAAATAAACTGTTCTTTTGTTGTAAATTTATTGGTGTAAATTTACTAATTTATTCCCAACTTTTCAACAATCTTAATTAGTTTATTTTTTATTTCTAGTCATCACCGTTTCTCTCTCTTTCGCTTTCTCTTTCATATTACTTCCTTGTGCACAGACATGTTTGTGGTTCTTTTTGTAACATGAATTTCTTTCATTGTTTCTTGATTTGTTATTCTTAACTTTAAACCCAAATTTTTATTTCTTAAATGTTTGTTTATATTTTAGATATCAGCCAACGGTTTCACTCCGCGCCCAATTGCGCGTCGAGCAAAATTCATTTGACGACCCGTTTGCAAATCAAATTTTATCACCAACTTCAGGATCACCCGTTCATAATCGATCACCTCCATCTCCTCGTCCCCTTGAACCAGTGGTATCGAAATCTCGTCAAGGTGCCTTTGCAGATAAAATGAATCCACCACGTTCATTTAATCCTTCGCTTATGTCACCAAGATTAATTCAACGTCGTCAACAACTCTCTGATCTTTCCCTTAATGCATATGTATATCCAAACAATCAAATGAGAGGCTTGCGATCAAATTATTTTGATCCTGTACCACCTGCATTTTCTGAAGTGATAACCCGACCTCGACAATTTGTTTCTGGTGGAACATCACCATCTGTTTGGGTTCCTCGAAAATCCGCTAAACAAGATTCTCAAATGCAACATCCCCAGAAACAACAGCATCAAAAAACCGAGGAATCTTCTAAAAATGGCTGGAAAGAAGATCTTAATGCATCACAAATTGAAGTTTCTCGGCCACGAAAATCTGCAAATGGTCATACCAGTGCATGCTACACTAACAGCCTTCCACGTTTGGACCGCCGTAATCATTCACTTGGACCCCATACAAGTTCTGCCAACAGGTTAGTGATTCCTTTTTTAATTCTTTTTTGTCGATTCAAAAAAGCATGACTTTGTGTTTTATTTTTTTTAATCTATTGCATTTACAAATAAGATGCCAGTCATGACATTCATAGTTTGGTCAATAAGTTCTTTATATTTTGTTGTTATTGTTCTGCTACTCATTTTCGATACCCTTATCTTACGGAATTGTTTACTTTCAAATATGTATGTGGGAAGCCGTGTTATTCTTTGTCAATTGATGTTTATGCAATTGCTCGGGAATTGTTTTGTCGGATACATTGCTAAAACTTTTTTTTTTCGCAGTCTACGTTTTTTTCTCACTTCCCATTTTCAAAATATAGAAAAAAAGGACGCGACTTTGCTTTTACATTATTGCTTTTTTTATATGATTTCCCTCTTATGCATCTGCAGACTTTTTGCTTTTTAAGAATACACTTCTTCTTCTTTCTTTCCCTAAAAAAACTCTTGTGGCCTTTACCATGTGTAAAAGGCAATATTCTTGATTTGATTTTCTTTCATATATGAAGCTATTTCATATATTTTCATGTTGTTCACTTCAACACTGTTTTTGACACAAGCGTTTTTGCTTAATTTCTTTTATATTAGTTTGTATTTTAAGCAGCTGGTTTAAGGCTATTTGCACTCGGTTGACCTCATTGTTTTTGCTTACAATTGATGGGCTTCTTCCCTCTGTTGAGCGGTGTCTGTCTTTGCAGCTGGCATCATTTTATTTTATGGTTTAATTTTGTCGATTGTCCAAAAATTTTTACTTTACCCTCTTGCCTTTTTATATTTGCTTTTTTATTGTATAATTCTTTCTCAAATATAGTTTCCAAACAATTTAGCAACTGTCAAGACTATCCGGACTTTTGTTTGTAGTTGCCGCGGTTTCTTTGTCTTTGAGTTTTGCGCATGTTGAATTGGTTTTGAGGTTTTTGCTAGTGAATGAAACATATTAGCTGTCATTTTTGTTTCTATTGCAACGCCTTCTTTTTATAATTCTTTTGAGGTTTTTTGAATTTCATTTTAAAAAATTTTCTTATTTGATTTTTTGGGGGAGAATCAAACATAACAATTTACCTGTTGGTTCTTCTTCCCGTTCTTTCTTTGCTTGACGTCTTGTTTTGTTTTTTTTATTTCTTTCTCAATGCGTCAATTCTGTTCGGCAAATTAAAAGCAGCGTCGTTTTCAAAGAACAACAAGGAATTGAATTTTTTTATACAATTTATGGCTTTTTTATGCTTTTTGCAAGATAAGTGGAAGGGTCGTCTACTTTTTTTTATTCTTTTTAAGCATGTGTTTCACACCTTAGTTTCTTTTAATGTGTTTAAAAATGTCTACGATAATCTCAAGAATTTGTTTTTGGTTTTTTCTTTCTCAATGCGGATATTTTTTGTTTGTTTAAAAAAAAGTTTCACTTTTTTGATGCGAAAATATTTTTTATTCTCGTATGTTTTTTTGGGGATTCGAATTCAATTTGCATTTTGTTTTCACTTATCTTTTTAGTGGACTGTTGGCTTAAAATTCCTTTTTTTTGACAGGAATCAACTGGTTGCTTGATTGATGTATTTTATGTCATTTTATTCTTTTCTATTGTGCATCAATTTTTTCATGTGTTTAAATATTTTGTCCTTCAAAAATATTTTAAATTTATTGAAGACGTTTTTTTCACCCATTTCGTTGATTTTTGAAAATTAACGACTGGTTGTTTTTGCCTTTGAACTTCACATGTTTTCCATTCTAATTTTTTACGATTGTTTTTTTTTCTCTCTCTTTTTGAAATTTTTTTTTCATTCAATCATTGATTATTTCTCAATTTATTTTCTTTTCATTACTTTGACGTTTTTTTTGCAATTTTTTCCTGAGATTAAACTCAAGCAAATTGCTTTCTTTTTTTCGCAGCTCTTTCTGGTGTCCGATTAAGTTTCGTTTTCTTCTTTTTGCCAGCTTTAAAGCTAAAACACGTTTTTTGACAAGATGTTTGCCCTTCGATCCTGATCAAGCGACCAAATAAATGAAACTTTGAGCTTCTTTTTTGTTGCCTTTTTCTTCGTTTTCCTTTGTCTTTTATGTCATGCTTTTTTGAGACAATATATTGTTTATTCGTGATAACGAAACATTGCAAATTTTTTACTTTAATTTTCTATATTTCAGCGGTGGTTTCCTTAGCTTTGACAGTCCACCACATTTTGTTATTATGCCACCTCAAGAAGAACAGTATCGAAAACGATGTTATCGAATAGCTTTAAATTATTTTAACAAGTAAGTCTGGTTTAGATTTTCACGAAAGCAAAATAAATGACAAATGATTTGAAATATTTGTCGCAGCTGGTTTTGATTTTTGAAAGCTTAATCTTTTTGATTTTTTAGAAAACCTGATCGTGGTCTTTGTCTTCTTATTCGATTTGGTTTTGTACAACAGGATCCTCACGCAGTTGCCGAATTCTTTCTTGTTCGAAGAGGATTAAGCAGACTTATGATTGGAGAATTTTTGGGTACATTACGATCACCATTTCATGCAAGTGTATTGGAGTATGTTTTAATCGCTTTAATTCGTTTTTATTTCTATTAATTTGTGTTTTAGAGCATATTTGGAAGGCATTAGCATGTACAATATGGATATTGATGTTGCTTTAAGACATATGTTAACTTATTTTCGTTTTCCTGGTGAAGCTCAGAAGGTTGATCACATTATTCAGGTATATTATCCTTTTTTTCATCTTAACATTCCCTTATAATTGAAGTTTATAGGCTTTTGCTCGAAGATATGTTGAATGTAATCCAAACAGAAATATTCCGCTTGATACAATTTATGTGGTAGCTTTTGCAATTATCATGTTGAATACCGATTTACATACTCCATCAATGAAAGATTCAAAGCGTATGAAATGTGATGATTTTATTACAAATTTGCGTGGGGTTGATGGTACTGATGTTTTTACTCAAGAAATGTTAGCAAGCATTTATGAACGAGTAAAGCAACGTGAATTTAAAACCAATATTGATCATGTTTCACAAGTTATGAAAGTTGATGAAGGCCTTATTGGAAAAGGGAAACCGGTTTGTTTGTTTTATTGTATTTTTTATAATAATTTTTAATTTATTTAGCATCTTGCTGAACCTCATCGTCGCCTTATTTGTTACTGTCGTCTCAATCAAGTTTTGGATCTTAATCGCAAACAAACTCCAACAGATCATAACCGCGAATTATTTTTGTTTAATGATTTACTTATTATTGCAAAAACTATGAAAAAGAAAGTTGCTCAATATAGTTTGCGTTATTGGACTCCATTACTTGGTCTTAAGATTTCTACATTTCAAACACAATTTTATCGTTACGGTATTCATCTTAATTGCCCTGATGGAGCAGAATTTATTTTTAATGCCAAGAATGATGATGATAGGTTTGGTTTATTGTATTCTTTTCTAGATAATTAAAGTTTTTATTTTAGAGCTCGTTTCTTTAATGACGTAAAAGAAACTGTTTGTGAAGCAACAGAAATGGAAAGTCTTCGTATTGAATTGGAACTCGATAAACAATCAAATACCCTTCAACGTGAACTTATTGGAAGTCGCCTTGCTCATAATCATAAGGGTCCTGTTAAAGTTTGGAATTCTACGAAGAAATTTGTAAGTCGTTGTGGACGTCGCTTAGCTTTTTAACTAGACGTGTAAAATACGGTTGAAATAAAGTATTACTAACTCATCAATTACTGTCTGTCAATTGTTAATTTACACTTTTTTTCCTTTTTTAACAGTACTTCAACCCCAAAATTTCTTATTAGTGTTTCAGTTTTAAACAAAGTTGATTTTTAGGATGATTTCATTGACAATGAAATTGAAAATAATTCTTCCACCAATGGGGGACAAATTTATCCACCTGATTCAGTCACTCCAACTCCCTCAGTTTCTGCTGGAAAACTTTCACATAATGGAGTTTCAACATCTTCTGGATGTAGTGCATCAAATGCCTCAACTGCTTCCGCATCAAGTAATAGTACGCCTGCCCCGCCCAATCGACGTTTAAGCTTTAATTCCTTAGATAGTGGAATGGTTGAAGAAGCTGTTGATCTTTCTGTATAATATTTTTTATTCAATGAACTAGTCCATCAAATAGTTATGCAGCAATATAAGTCAAAATTTATTTTATATTTATCAAATTTTTTTGCTCAATTATATTTCACAGCCATGATTTTTATCTTGTATTTTGTTAAATTTTCTATATGTTTTACCTGAATTTATGGGAACATGTGTATCTTAAGTGTCACCTTCTTTCATACTTACAATAAGCTCTTTAAGTAGTTTAATCAATAGCTATTTTTTGCCTTATCTTTTGTTTTCTTCTTAAATAATTTGTTATTATTTGATTAATCTTATTGTATACGGTTAAAAGCAGCAGACCACCCCAAGAATTAATTTTCCTCAAAACTCTTGTCATATTATTATTATTCTTACCATTAATCTTAAAACTTATTTCTCTTAATTTTTTTTCAAAAATATTCCTATAACTTTTATATTTTTACGGGTTTCTCGGAGAAATACAATCTGAGCTTTACTGAAAAGAAAAAGCTCAATTGTTTCCGTTGCCTGTGTGCAATGCAAGAAAAGCACTTGAGAAGCGAGTATCATTATTATTTTTATTATCTTGTGAATTTTCTTTGTTCACTTTTTTTCATTTTTGTTTGTATATTGTACGAAATGTTGTTGTGATGTCTTTCAATGATAGAAATAAAAAAATTTATAATTTAATCTTTCTGTGTTAAAATTTTGATCATCACATCGGATAAAATTCCCGCAGTGTATTGAAAAAATCAATTTAAAAAATTATTGCTATGAAATCAATTTGTAGAAAAATGTCGAATACTAATCAAACAGCTCAAACATCTTCCAAAAATAATGATGAAAAATCAACAGATAAATCTGAAAAAGATAGCTCTGGTTCAAGCATCCCTGGTAAAAGTAAAACTGTAGCAAATGAAGAAATGATTAAAAGAGCAAAACGGGCTCTCCTTGCTGATGCAGAACGTTTTAAACAAGGACTTCCAACTGATGCGAAGTATGTCAATGTTTTTTAGTTTTAAAAGTTTTAACTAAAGAATTTTAGACGTCGTCCCCAAACTACAATGGTAAACACGCAATTCCTTGGTCGTCTACTTAATCAACCAAACCGTGGAAGAATTTCAAAGCCTAATCCAAAGAAGAAATCAAGTTCAACAAAAAACAAAACTAAAAAATAGAACAGTGCTTTATTTGTTTTTGTTTAAAACTTTTTTTAAAAAACTACAATAAATACGGGTTTAACATAAATACTTAAATAACAATCTATTGAAGAGAAGCTTCTTTGAAGAATTCAAGAGTGTCGTCAACCATGGTTGAAATGTTGTCAACATCTTTGAAGCTATGACCTTCTTTATCAAAAAGTTTAAACGAAGTCTTTAAACCTGCTTCTTTCATTGATTTGGATAATGTTTGAGCATCATCAGATGAAACAACTGGGTCTTCACTTCCATGGTAGAAGCAAATAGATGCTTTATTTTTGACGACTTTTTCAGCAATATCATTTCGAGGTTTATCACCCAAAAGTCTTTCAGTATAAGGCTTTTCATAGCGACACGATTTCTGAAAGCATGTGATAAAAATTTTAAAAATTAAGTTAAAAAATGGCTTACTTCAACAAGATCGGTTGGATTGTAAAATGAAGCAGAAACCGATCCAGCACAGATAAGATTCTTTTCATCATCGGCAAGAGCACACAAGGCAAGATAAGCACCAGCTGAGGACCCCATAACAAAGAATTTATCCGTTTTAATATAAGAAGTTTCTTGAAGCATTTTAATTGCAGCTAATACATCTTTTGCATCATAATCACCCCAATGCCCATATAGCTTTGTACGGTATTCACGTCCATACCCCCAAGTACCAGTATATTCAAGATCAAAAATATTAAATCCTGCGGAAATATAAGCTTGCTTACGAAAATCAAGAGTATTATTTGTTCTCATTGTTGGGCCTCCATGGCAAGTGACAATTGTTGGATGGCTTTCAGAAGATGATGACTTTGGAACTTCATAAAGGTAACCAGCCACTTGAATATTGTCAACAGTTTCAATGATATGTTTTGGAAGAACAGGTTCAAAAGCATTTTGAATAAGATCAATTCCGTACAACAGTTCAGGAGTTTTGGGATCTTTGGTAAGATTAAGCTTATAAAGATTAACATTCCGAGAATCTGCAGCTTTGAAATAAACAACATCAGCTTCAAAGATATCAGCAGTAAGCAAATCAACGTTGTCAATATCAACGGATGAATAAGTTTCTGAAGAAACATGGAAAATTCGAAGTTTATTATTTACAGTAAAGACCAAATAATTTTGAGTTGTAACGATTGGTCGTTGATTCCCAACGATCCAACATGGATCACCAATATCTCCATCCTTTTCATCATTTTTATATTTGAAATTTGAGCCACTAACTTTTGTTTGAACATTCTTAGAATTGATTGTAGTAAATTTTGTTGAATCATCAATAAAAAAGTAACCATCCTCAAAAGGCTGTGGATTCAGTTGAGCAAATTTCGCAGTATTTTCTTCTTTCTTTTGAGGATCGGAAGTATATAAGCCATAAATTTTTGCTTCATCAAATGGCTGCAAAAAACTACTGTATTATATTATATAGAAACATATAAAGTAAAATAAAAATGTACCATTCCATTTTTCCAAGCATTATAAAAAAGTGTTTGCTTTTCACTTAAAACAAGATTCCCGTACAACAATGAAGGATCAGACTAAAAATGGAATAATAAATCATAATACAAAACTGACATGTATGCTACCGTAACAGCTTCAGTGTCAACTTTATCAGAATTATAAATACTATCCAAATTCATGCGCAAAATTGATTGCTTATCATCTTTTTCTTTAACAATATAAAGAAAATCTTTGCCACAGACGGGATTTCCGTAAGTACAATTTTCTTCATCAATTGGTATCTTTTTCATTTGAGACTTATCATTGACATAATACAAAATATTTTTATCTAATGCAAATATTCCACCATTTGAGTTACCAATAGCAGTGCAAATTGCAGCAGCACCGTAGCAATTATCTGGAATGAAAAAATATTACAGTAATCGTCAAGAGCAAAACTAACGATTAGAGCGAATATTTAATTCTGCAGGAGTAAATTGTTCAGCACCTTTTCCATTTTTTTGAAGTCTCCATCCAGTGCTTCTTCCTTTATTATCTTGTAGAACAAAATAAACGAATTCTAAAAAAATGATTACTATTACAAAATAACGATTTTGACAAACGAAACCTACTTTCTCCAACTGCAATATCAGCGATATTCTTATTCTTCAAATTTCGAAGTGCTCCAAAGATTTTGGCATTCGCTTTTCCGATTGACATATCTTAAAAGGGCATATATTAATACAGTATTACGATACAAAAAAGCGATATTTCTCGTAACACGAATTTCGTCGTCATAGTAACATGACCTTATCCAAATATCCAACTTTCCCAAAATTTAAACAAACAATGGAACAATCAGAAGATCAATGGAGTACATCAAATTTAGGAGATGAAAGTACACTTCCAGTGGAAGTTAACTGCAATTCTGTTGGAGGTAAACTTCAAGCCATCCTTGCTTCTGAATTTCAAACATCCCTGACAACAGCAAAATCAATTTCGCCGTTAATTGAAGCTGAAGTCAAAGAATGGGAAACACAGTTTCCAAATTTATTAATTCAAGGCCGCTCCACAACAACTGTAGAACAACCTAACTATATCAATGAACAAATTACGGCACAACGATTATCAGTAGCCCGACGACTTGTTTTAACAACTATTTTCCCAGAAGTATGTTCATTTTTTAACAATTTTTTTTTCAAAAATTGAATAAATTAATTTAGATACAAAAAATGTTTCGAGATGAACTTGGAATACATTTATCAGCACCAAAATCAATAAAAGCGCGTTCGAAATCCTCAAAGATAACAACATCAACAACAACAGATAAAAGAGAGACAAAACTGACTCTTCCAAAATTATAGAAAAAATCTCAACAATACAATAATTTAAAAGCGTAATCTTCTTTATATAAGTATATCCGTCACCAGTTTTTCAATAAATTTAAGTGCAATATAAAAACATTAATAAATTATTATGCATAACATTATTTTCAATATCTTCAGCACATCTATTCCTCCAAAAATGAGATTGTGCTTCCCGCATTACGTTTCATGTAACGTTTGTACTGTTTGTAGCGACCAGAATTTAGCATTTTCTCCTTTTCTTCCAATTCTTTTTCCTTTTTATATTTGACACATGCATCAGCATCCCATAATTCTCGTTCAAAGTATATTTCAACTTCAGGTTCTTCCAGACACTAAAAATATAACGGGAAAATAATTCTTCGACAATTTGAAAAATGAACTTACTTCAAATTGTTCATGAGTAATTCCAAGATTCGCACAAATTAGGTATTCTTTATCAGCTTTTGACAATTCAACACCTTTGTATTTTTTCCATGCCAATCCAACTTTATAGAACAACCACTTGGGAAAAGTAACAGGCAGCAGGATAATTTTCCATACCAAAGTATCCTTCAGAGAAGCCCTTTTATATCCACCACTAACACTTATATTCTCTTCAATAATCGATGTTATCACTTTTTCAATATCAACTCCAGATTTTTGCTTCTTTTTTACTTTTCCAGTTTTTGGATCAAATTCAAGTAAATTCTTCTCTTTTGCAATATCAAAAGCATTATTTTTAAATTTTGGTTGAGCACAAGCATATTTTAAAGCCTCAGAATATTTTTGAACAGCAGAGAGATACTATAATATAAAAAAATTAGGGTTTTATAAAAATAAAATACAACAGACCTGTATGGTTGAAATAAATAACACAGTTCCAACAATAACATAGCGAACATCAACTTTTGGAGCAGTTCTCATACGATAATACTGATAATAATTATAATATCTTTCTTCTGGATGATCCAAATAATAATCATAATATCCTCTTGTTTCATCGTCCTTCAGAGTTTCATATGCTGTTGTAACCAAACGAAACTTCTCTTCTGATTCTTCAGCTTTTGATTTATCTTTAACTCTATCAGGATGAAATTGTCTAGCTAGCTGCCGATATTTTTTTGAAAGCTCAGATTTATTAAATTCATCTCGGTTAATTCCAATAACTAAAATATTTAAAAATTATTTAAAAAATATAATATGAGATAGCTTACCGTCATAACAATTTTCATACCCGCAATAAATACCAGGTGCAAAGCCAACCCCATATGAATACTGAACATTAAGCAAAAATAAGAACGAAGCTGCTAATATGAAATGCATATCAATAAATACTAATGTGGTATAAATACCTGAAATCCTTTATTAAATTTCTTGTAAATACAACATACAAAAAATCAATTCAAAAAACACGTATTTACATAATTTCAAACGCGTAAAAAATGAGAAAATGTCAAATAATGAAAGATAGTAAAAAAGATGAGATGCAAGAGTATTTGGGACTTGCTCCAGAAGATAAAGAAAGGAAAGAAAGGTTTATGAATTTAAAATCCAAGGATTGCCAGCAACAGATTCTGCAGAGTGATCTCCATAATCATATAACAATTCATCATCAGGTTTGATAGATCGAAGCGCGAATAAACAAAGATGAGGATTTCCTTTAGTATCTTGGACAACCTAAAAAATCAAAAACTGCTTTTTGAAAAAAAAAATGAAAAAACCTGAGTTCGCAAATTTGGATTCAAGTAACTATGATTGATAAGGCGGCCTTTAAAACTAGAATCAGCAGTGGCATCAACACAGTAATGACGTCCTTTGGATACAAAAAAATACATGTAAGATCCGATGGAAGGATCAAGTGCATATTTGTTTTCTCGTCGATGAGCCTCTTTCATTGAAATAATTTCGCCTTAATGATTAGAAATTTTAAAAAACAAAGTGAATTATAACTCATACCTTTGTATTCGCATACAAAATCATTTTTGTCATATTGTTTGGTAGCTCGAATTCCACGTCCTTTTCCAGGAAACTCTTCAATACGTAAATCATTTTCATTTTCTTTAGGATGTTCGATTCGCCATAGTATATCTTTTTCACGTTCTTTCTAAAAAAAACAATGACGATAATTTAAAATGATACAATTATTCCATACTTACCAAAAGAACAGAAGCTGGTTTACGTGTGCTTCTTCGATAACAAAAAGCTTCGATGCCACGTGAAGGTTTTTGTAAAATTGGCTCAACCATAAATGACAGATTTCAATTGAGGACTCTAAAATTTGACAAGTCAACAGCTTTTTTTAATGGAAAAAAATTTAAACCGCGTCTAGCAGTAAAGAACAAAACGCCAAAAATCAAGGGATAAGATTTGTACAATTTTTGCAGGAGTTTGTTAGCCTTTTTAATGTATTTCTTATTTAAAATCTCCCAAAAAAGTTATTATTGAGCTTAAGAGTTTTAATATTTATATTTAATCAACCGTCTACACAATTTTAATGTCTTTAACTGTTATAAATTCACATTGCATTTTTTTGTTTTGTGTGAATTTTAAAAACGTTCTTGCAACGAATGTGCGACAGTATGATTTAGGACCTCAGTTCTTCATTTTTATTTGTTCGATAATAGTTCTTTAGGTGGACATTTATTCTTGAGTCTGCAATATTTTTCATATGTTGCTTGCGAATTTTTATTATATTTTTTCCAAAAAAGTTTTTGCACCAATGTGCCATTGATTTTCTCATATAATTGCCCTTTTACCTAAAAGTTATCCCATTCTTTTCTTTGTAAAAAGCTATTGTTCTTAGCCCAATAAATTTTTTCAACGTGAATATACATTTTATTTAAAATATTAAAATAAGTCATAGCGTTAAATAGGTAACAAATATGGCTCAACAAATCACCAAAAAGCGTAAAGCAGTCCAAGATGGCGTTTTTAAAGCTGAATTGAATAACTTCTTAATGAAGGAACTTGCCGAAGATGGATATTCCGGTGTTGAAGTTCGTCGTGCCCCTGCCCGTACTGAAGTTATTATCATGGCTACCCGTACACAAAATGTTTTGGGAGATCGTGGACGTCGTATCCGTGAATTGACATCTGTCGTTCAAAAACGTTTTGGTGCCACTGCTGGAGCCGTTGAAGTAAGCTAACAAAAATATCACGTAAAGGCCCAATAAACAATATTATACTTTTAGCTTTACGCTGAAAAAGTTTCCAATCGTGGACTTTGCGCCGTTGCCCAATGTGAATCACTTCGTTATAAGCTTGTTGGTGGATTAGCAGTTCGTCGTGCATGCTATGGTGTTCTTCGATTCATTATGGAATCAAATGCTCAAGGTTGCGAAATTATCGTTTCTGGTAAACTTCGTGGACAAAGAGCAAAGGCTATGAAATTCACCGATGGTGTTATGATTCATTCTGGAAATCCCAAAAATGAATACATTCAAGAAGCTGTTCGCCACGTTAATCTTCGTCAAGGTGTTATTGGTATTAAAGTAAAAATTATGCTTCCCCATGATCCTAAAGGACAAGTTGGCCCTAAAAATCCTCTTCCTGATCTTATTACCATCAAAGAACCACGTGAAGATGTTGCCCCTGTTACACCATACTCTGAACATCGTCATCAAGAACAAGCTCCTCCTCAACAACAACAACAACAACAACCACCCCAACAAGCTGAAGCTTATTAAAAAAATAATGTTTTTTTTGACATTTTATATGAATTGTTACTTTGTTGTTTTTATGCTGGAATAAAGGCTTATTTAAACGAAAATTGATATCACTTTTTTTTCTAAACAATAATCATTTGCGATACAGCTTTTTGGGTGATTCATTCTAACAGTCTCATAACGAAAACGTGGCAAGCACACGCGGCAGTTATATTAACTTGAATCAAATACGATTGTCTTTAACCACTAGTCCTCTATCTCTCTATTGTATTTATTATTCACTTGTATTAAAAAAAAACTCTAGGATGAAGGCTTTAATTCTTGTTGGAGGGTATGGAACTAGACTTCGGCCGTTAACACTTACACAACCAAAACCCTTGGTAGAATTTGCTAACAAGCCTATGGTTCTTCATCAAGTTGAAGCGTTAGCTGCAGTTGGAGTTGATACAGTTGTATTAGCAGTTAGTTATCGAGCTGAGATGTTAGAAAATGAAATTAAAAAGCATGCTGATAGAATTGGAGTAAAAGTAAGTTTTACTTTTTTGAATAGTTTACTTTATAAAAAAGTTTTACTTTTTTGTTTTTTAGATTATATTTTCGTGCGAAGAAGAACCATTGGATACTGCAGGTCCATTGGCCCTTGCTAAGAATTATCTCAATGATCATGAACCTTTCTTTGTTCTCAATTCAGATGTTATCTGCAGTTTCCCATTTGCTGAAATGATGGAATTTCATAAAAGTCATGGACATGAAGGAACAATTGCCGTAACAAAAGTTGAAGAACCAAGTAAATATGGGGTTGTTGTATTTCAAGAAGATACTGGAGAAATTCAGAAATTTGTTGAAAAACCTCAAGAATATGTTGGAAACAAGATTAATGCTGGAATGTATATTCTCAATCCATCTGTACTTGACCGAATCCCCCTTGCACCAACTTCAATCGAAAAACAGGTTAGTTTAATTTTTTTTTTGAAAATGAATGAATGTTCATCTTTTCTTGTTGAAGGTTTTTCCCGTTATGGCATCAACAGGAAATCTTTATGCCTTTATTCTGCCAGGTTATTGGATGGATGTTGGGCAACCAAAAGATTATCTGAAAGGCTTGTGCCTTTTATATTTATAGAAAATTTATTATTTATGTGTTTTAGGCATGCAGCTTTATCTTGCTGATATGAAATGTCGTGGACATGAAAGTGGTGATTCTTTACTTGCCCATGGACCAAATATTATTGAACCAGTTATGGCTCATGAATCAGCAAAATTGCCTACTACAGGCCAAATTGGACCATATGTTGTTATTGGAGCTAACGTCGTTATGGAAGACGGTATTCGCATTAAGAATTCAACTGTTCTTGCTGATACACATATTAAAGAACATTCATTTATTAACTCTAGCATTATCGGCCGTAAATGTACTGTTGGAAAATGGGTTAGAATTGAGAATACAAGTGTCATTGGAGATGATGTTGTAATCAAGGATGAATTATATCTTAATGGAGCCCGGGTCCTTCCACATAAATCCATTTCAACAAATGTTCCTGAACCTGATATCATTATGTGATTCGTGCATTTAACTATCTTTAGCAATACATTCCTTCTTCATTTCTAGTATATGTCGTTTTCCATTTCTATGCCTTTGGGATATGTTATCGCAATAGTTTATTTTAAATTATTTTTGATTATTATTTATTTGTTAAAGTGCCTTTCATTGTTTTGATTTTGTAATTTATTTTTTAAATAAATCTTTTTTAATTTAATTTTACTTTAATCAGAGTTACAAGATCTCAGGGATATTTTTTACAGTTTGTAAAGAAATAAAAATAACAGTTTTTCAACTTTAGCAATGCTAAAAACTTCAACATTAACGAATATTGTTGAAGCTGCAAAACGTGATGTTTCTCCGTTTGAATTTAGTAACTTAGGTTTGTGATAATTAAAAATTTATGGAACATATTTTTAAATTTTTAGACATAAAACTGGTAGGATACAGTTCACTTCAAAAGTACAATAAATTAAAAAAAGTGACAATCTGCAATGATAGGATTGCACTGCTTGATTCAAATGGAGTGGTTTTTATGGGTACTTTAAATGCTTCAGAAATTTCAATTTTTCGTGAAATAAAGTCAAATGAAGGTAGTTCGAATAAATACCCATGTTGCCATGTTAACAAAATATTTGCATTTTAGTTTTGGGTCCTGTGACAGCTTTAAGTTTTTCGCGTAATGGAAAAGCTTTTGCAATTGGATACAACAGTGGGGCTGTAAAGGTTTTTAATACTGACAAAGGATCACTTTATTTTCAATGCTCACCGGTATTAAATAGACGTGGAATCCTTGTTTTACAATTTACAAAGTACGTTAATAAGTTTTTTAAAATTCAAACTATTTTTTAATTTTTAGTGATTCAATTTTTGTGTTGGATAATAGCGGTACAGTATGCAGTTTTCCAAAGAAAGAATATTCAACAAATTTGCGAAGAATTTATCATGATGGAACATTGGAAGCTGTGCGTTACTATTTTTTATTACCGTAATATTTTTATTTTTTAGGCATTTTCGTTATGTTCCTTATCGAAAATTGCTGCCTGGGCAACTTCAACAACTTTATACATTACCGGTGATCAATATTATTTTGGTGAAATTCAAGTGCCATTAGCTCATTCCAATACGGAAAATATTTCTTTGCCATTTATTTCTATAATTGAACATGATAATAATGCAGTTGTTTACACAGCTGTAAACAAATATTTAACTTTGACAAAAATTTCAACTTTAAATGATGTCCTTTCTTTACAAGCACAAGGATCAATTGATTTTGAAAATGAATTAATTAATGTTAAATGTCTTGAATCGGTTCAATTTCATTCTGATCAAGTTGCCTTAGTATTAGTTATGGATCAATTGGAAAAGATATTCCTTATTTGTGGTGACATTATTTTATGGTTTACAGATATAGGAGCTTTAAGAATTGTCTATGATCTCCATTACTTTGAAGTAAGTTCATAATATTTATTTCGTGTATAAGTTCTTTTCAGAATGTTTCTTCTGACGATTCGTCTCGTCTAAAATCAAGAGGTCGTTTGACATTGTGTTCTCATTCATTGTTTGCTTCTCAAAGGATACTGTATATTCTTGGTGATAATAATATTATTCATACACTTCGGGTTCCAAATATTTTTCACTTTATTCAAACTATTAATAATCGATTACCAAAAGTTTTATCGCTTGAATATGCACTTTATTCCGGTTTGTTTTTTATTTTTCAAATACAGTATCCATTAACAATATTTTAGGATCTCGTATTCAGTTAGTTGAAAATACTGTAGTTGATTTAATGCATGCTGCAATTCATGAAGTGTATAATCATGCTTTACAAGAATTCCGTTCAAATGGTGTTATTCGAAATGGAAATAGCATTCCTTTATCCAGTCATCTATCATCAATGGAGGTGAATATTATGACTTTTTTGAAACAGCCCATGACTTGCATGCATATATTTTTAGCCTGTAATTAAAAAGTGTGTTGATTTATGCCTATCTACAACATGGAATTCTAACCGATCATCAGAAAGAAGGCAGCAATTAATAAATGAAATTTTTTATGCAACCCCATTGCAAGCACGCAATATGTTTTTTAAAGCTTTGGAAGAATCGGCATCAAAAATAGAATTTTCATGGATTTCTCCTGAACTTTGTAATTTATTTTTGGAATATCTTGAAGATGTAAAGAATTTTGAATTATTAGAAAATGTCATCTGTAGCATGCCATTTGAAACCTTGAATTTGGATAGAACAATTAAAATATGTAAACAACATTATTTATGGGCTGGCTTGACACATATCTGTGATGCAATGGGTGACTCAGATACTGTACTTGGAGTGAGTTTTTAATCTACGTTTTGCTCTAATGAAACTTATTATTTTGCTTAGTCCATGGTAAAAGCAATTCAACAAGGAAGTATAAACACAAAGGAATCTTTGTTTGAATATCTTGGAAATTCATTGGGATTTACAGCTGAAGTATATGAAAATGATATTGTAAAAACTCTAACATGGTTATGTGAAAAGAAACATGTTAATGAAACTGTTATTTATCCAAATATTGAATTTCTTATTAATCTTGATTCAACTGGATTTTGTCAAGTTCTGAATGTCGCAGCTTCCAATACTCAAGTCAAACCCGAATATTACAACAACTTGTGGAAAATTTTATTAAAACTTATTCAACACCAAAATTTCAAAGATAAAGGGCCTCAGGTTATCGAAATGATTTGTGCTGTTTTTGAAAGAAGAAAATATTTTCCTGAAGTTTTTGTAAAAGACGTTATTAATGTAAATATTAGGATTGCTTTTTTGCAATAAAACCTTTACTTTTTTAGGTTATGGTATTCCTTTTTTCTTCAACAGATTATGGCTCTAATTCATCATCGTATTCTTGTTTCGTTTATCTCATTAATACTATTTCAATTCCTGATTTAGAGCCTTTATATCAGGCGAGCAAAGATTATAACAGGTACATCTCTTTCGTTCTTCATTAAAAAAATTTCCAATTTGGCTGCATTTTTCCAGACTTATGATAACTGCATTAGTTGCATTTTATCGTGAAAACTTCAATGAATGTTTGGAAATCTTTACATCAAATTTATTTGTGTTCAATTTGCATTCATTTAATCTTTTGGATAAAGCATTAACTGCTTTAACGCCTACGGTGAATGAAGGACATTTTCATAAACTGGAAATCATTTTAAATGCAAGTTTTGACATCTTTTTTTATACTTTAATGCATACGGTAGCTTGTTGACATTTATTTTTCTATTTTTAGAGAATTGTGAAAGTTTTTCCTGAAGAAACAGTAAATTTGTGTATGAGTCATGCATGGATTTTAAGTCATGTTCCACTTCGTTATGAACTTATTATGTCAATACTTCAAAAATAGTATGTTTTTTTTCTTCATAAATTTTAAAGCTATACAAATGTTTTTTAGTAAAACAGATTCATGCTTCACTCCATTTTTGACCAACGATTTTATGAAACGTGTTTTTGACGAGACGTTGTCGCAGTTTTCTGAAAATCCTTTAAAAGCTGATGAAATCCTTTCAACAATTTTCAATTGTTATGATTCAGAAAATATTGTTGTTGGGATGATTGCTGCTGAAAGCGATTATTGCTTGAATAAAGCAAGTGTTTACGATTTACGGGAAACTTACATTCATCTATCATTTGGAAGAAAATTACCTGAACAAGGATTTTCCGGTATTTTAGAATTTGTTAAAATTTCTTCTTTTGAACACTTGTGTATGTTTTATTTTTAATCTCCGGAAACATATGCACTTTATTTTTTTTTGTTTACGAAATATATTTTGTGTTTTCTAGATGAACGTCTTAGCGCTTTTCTATTCTATTTGGACATGTTCAATGACTTAACAATTCAAAATCAATGGATTCTTCAACTTCTTCAAATTGTTTTAAATCGACTTGAAAATGATTCTCAAAAAGATTTGATAAATTGCATATCATTGATATACACGACTTCTCTACTTATGGGTTCTCCACAAGAACACCTTCAAAAAGCTTTAGAATTCTGTTATCAAAATGAAAAATTTCCTCGTTGTGACTTTTCAAAGCTTTTGAAGTATGTTTATTTTTTTTCGTTATATGTTTTACGTCATTAATGTTTTTCTTTTTAGTCAAACTTTAACAATTTTTGCGACAAGATTGACAGACCATTCAGAATTATTGCGGTTGATTGAATTAGAAGGAATTGTGCATCTTTTAAAATCAGTTGATTCTGCGACAAAAGGATATTCAAAAGAAATTGTTCCAGGCCGGTGTACTGTATGCTCTCATCCAATTACTGAATCATTTATGATTGTTCAAAATAAAGCGGAAGTCACTCATACAGATTGTTTCAAAAAGATCAATTCTTAAATTTGGTAGATAAAAATATGTGCTTTATAATCAATATTATTATACGTGTATAACAAACAAATATTTATAATATAATATATATTAATTTAATAATTATTAATAAAAAAAAAATTAGAATACTGTAACAGTGTCATACACACTACGTTGACGACAAAAAAGAATTATTACAAGAATAGCATTGCTTCTTGCCCGCAAGGAAAAATATAATAATAATAAAAGGAAAAAAAAGAGATGTTGCCCGGGAGTATTAAGTTTTTTTTGGGATTATATACACGACAGAAAAAAGACAAAAAAACAGCAAAAGTCATCACCAAGAATGAAATAATAAAAACGAAAACACGAAAGAATAAAGGATTTTTAGGATGTCCTTTAAGTTTTATTAAAATTTAAAATATTTAAATTTCATCATCGATATATGGCCAGGTAATTGCATCTTCGAAGCTTACACTGCGTGATGAATCAGGCGTTGCAATATTGAGAGTACGGGATGATGATGAAGCAGAATCTCTTCCGTTACTTCGTTTACTGTTTGGCCAAAAGAATAATGAGCGAGATGTTGCTGGACGAGGTGTGGATCCAAGGGGGGATGCGGTTTCACTTCGAGGTGATATCAAACGTCGAACGGATTCTGCAACACGTGAACGAATTTTTCTGTAACTAAAAATAGATTTTTATTTTAGCAAAAAAAATAAATCTTCATTTTTTTCTTTCTCCCCAAAACTTTATTATCGCTTTTAGGGCATCTATGTTGACAGCTTATCAAGTGCCTAAGGGTCGTAAAGCTTTGGTGTCAGTTTTTTTGTCTTTTAAGCTTTTTAATATGGAATGAGTGTCGACATATTTTTTTTATCGATATTTCTTTTCGGCTTTAAGAACTGTCAAAACAGGATTCAAATGTCAAATAAAAAAACGTTTATATGTGCTTTGATTTTTGAAAAAAAAACTTTTTTAAAGTTTACGTTCTTTTATCTCAATTTTTTTTGAAAGTTTATTGTAAGTAAAAATTTTTTTAAAAAGTACAAAATTTTGTTTCATGCCGGCTTTGTTCAAAAAATTTTTTTTGTTCTAAAAATGCATTCAAAAGAAAGCAAAAAAAAGAAAGAATGCGGCACAAATTTTTTTACAGAGCAGTTAAAATTTCATCAAAAGCAATTGCAACTTTGTTTCTTTTTTAAGAGAAAAAAGAAGCAAAAACATGATAAAGTCATAAATTGGTTTGGAATGGGAGTGTGCTTTTAACTTAATTTTGACAAAAGAAGGAACTCAAATAAATTACTTTAACATGTATTGCGAAAGTAATTGGGTAGTTTGGTTACCAAGTAATAAATGGCATTAAATATTAACGAATCTTACCTTAGTGTAACCATGCTGTTTCTGAGTTTTTTTTCTTCTGTTTTTTTTCTTCAACTTTTAAAGAAAAATAAAAGCAATATACGTCTAAAAAAGAGAGAAGTAAATAGAAACTCTAAAAAATTGAAAGGAAAGAAAAGGCACGCCTGACCGCAGAAAAATGATAGCCATTTTGAAAATTAATTATCAAAAAATGTGTAACGTCTATTTTTCCTCAAAAAACATCCCTAAAGCTTCCCATTTTTAAAAAAGGCACCCCTAAGCAAAATGAACAAAAAAATACACGACAAGCACAGAAGGCGGTGAAATGCCAAAAGCAACCGGGGCACATGTCGTTAAACAAAATAGAAGTAAGGCGTGGCTCCTCGAAAAAAAAGCTGGGATTCTACCATTAACAAAAGAGAGACCGGAGGGGAAACAAAAAAAACACAGGATTCCCATTTATGTTTTTGTTCTGTCACGCCTATTTTAAATTTCAATGACTGACTACAGGTGAAATGAAATGGGCTTTTCCGGAAGAAAGTAACAAGCAACACAAAAAAAGAGAATTACATATTTTAAGAAGAAAATTTCTATTCATGTGTGCAATTCGCAACTTTTTTTTTGTTCATAAAAAACTGAGGGTTTTAAGCTAAAAAAAGACTTTGAAAAAGAAAGTACCTACGGCTTTAAGAAAGAAAAAAAAGAACTAATGGATCATTTATTGTTTAATTGCTTGGAATGCAAAAAAAATTGAAATTCCCAAAAAAAGATTCAATCTTTTTGAACTGGCATTTCGAAAGAAAGGAAGAAGGTTTATTTTAAAACCGTTTCTTTCAAGACTAAAGGTTGCAAAAGATGAAAGAAGATGTCGCACTTTAATAAGTATTTTTTTCTTTCTCCCCACCCCGGAAAGAGCTCTTCTTCTTTTTCATATTAATTGGTCTAATCAAAGATGTTGAAAATCCTATTTTTTTGCCCTGTCATTTAAATAAAGAAAGGCGAGAAAAAGAAGAAAAAGCAAATATTATAAACTTAAACGATGAAAGAAAAGCCTCTCTCTCATTTTTTTCTTTCCTTTCCTTGAAGCATATATGTATATTGTAAACTTGAAAGACAAAAGCGGCATTAACAAAAAAAGAACAAAAACAACCGCGGGTTTAATAAACAAATTATTGTAACTTCATATTTTTCTCCTTTTTTTTCTACAACAAACACACATCAGTTTTGCCAAAAAGGAAATATATTGTTGTACATTTATAAATACACTACCTTGAAAAGAAAAACAACGTGTAAAATTGAAAAATAAATGATTTAGTAAGTCAACGCTTGAGTGGAGCAGCTGTACTAAAAAGAAGTTGTCAACTTTCGAAAGGCGGGCGGGCTACTGTAAAGTTTAAAAATCATTGTCGTTGAGTCACTCACTCAACATGAAGAGTCGAGAAAGAAAACATGAAAGATTTTAAAATTTATGACTTTGCAGATATTTTTTTGAGCATAAAAGAAAAATACGGTAGTTAAAATTATATTGATTTTAACATGTGCTAGGCAGCGAAGGGACTTAATAACAAGTTGTTCATGCCTTTTTTAGAATCATAAATACCGTACCATAAAATAGATAGATGCAACACGTTGCTTGTGGGGCTTCAATAAAAAAAGCTTGAAAAAGCAGTTTTCAAACGCAATGTGTTTATTTTTGCTTTCGATTTAGAAAGTATTACATTAATAATTATTAACAACTTTTAAAAGCAAAAGAGAAAAAAACTAAAATGGTTTTTTGCATTTTATCAAAAACATTTGGTTTTTACGCTTATTGCGCACCAGCTTTATGCATAAAGAATGCGTTCCTTCTTTTTTTTGCATGAGGGTTCGCTTCATAAAATTTAGTATTTTAACAAAATTAAGTTCCAGAAAAAATAGGGATGATGGGGGTGAGACACAAATTATGACAATTGTCAAAAAATATGATTAAACACGCAGAAATAAATCTTTGTTTGATGAAAATGCACACAACAAATTTTCCAATTCATTTATCATAAACAACTTGTTTTTGTGAATCATGAAAGCTTTACTTTTTTAAATTCCTTTTTGTTCAACAGAAATAAGAATATTAAAACAAAGCAGGGAAGAAAAAGTTTCCAGCTGGGCATAATTGAAACAGTAAAAGCATTGAAGCTTAGCTGCAATTCGTCACCACAGGACAAAAAATCTTGTAATACTCTAATTGTTGTTTTTAAAAAAAAGGATATTTTTGGGAATTTAGTAATAAACTTTCGAAAACCCCAACAACAAAGAGACAATTTTGAAAAGGAACGTTTAAAAATCTTAAAATTTGTTTTTCGACAACACCGTTAAAATGATGTTCTTTCAAAACATTCAAAGATAAACCCACCACAAACATTTTTCTTTTCATTTTGGTGACTTTGAGGGAAAAAGAAAATCTAACCCAGAGCTTAAAAATATTAGAGATGCAAACAAAAGCACATTTGAAAATGATTTTTCACTGATTCTTTCTCCAACAATCAAAAATATTGGGGCGGGTTTTGTGATCAATAACCACAATATTTCTAAAAACCATCTTTCAAAATCCAACTGTCTGGAAGAGTCATGGAAAGAAGGAGCAATCATCACTCGCTTTTCCTTCTCTCTTTTCCTTTTTCTTTATTCTTGTATTTTTCCTCATCGCTGTCGGCTGATCAGCTCTAGTAAATGGAAATAAATTGTTGCACCAAATACAATTTACCAACATTCCTTATTCAACTTTTTAAATAATATCTTTACTACAAGCCAATCTAAAAAAGAAATTAAATAACTTCATTTTTAAAATCATTAATTCCTGTGTAGGTTCTGCGACTAGTCCGGTGGCCATACCTATGCTTGAGTCCTTGTGAATTAGGGTTTTTTAACTTGAGGTGTAACGAAATTATAGAAAAATGCAAAAAAACACTCATTGTGTTCTAAGAGTTTTTTTGCGTTTATGGTAGAGGGTAACTCGAGTAAATCATTTGTAATAAATTTGCATATTTTAAAAATGCTTATCTATTTTTAATTCTTGACATGGTTAATATTACTTATACCGTAACCAAATTACAATGAACCATAAAACAAAACATTTTTTACTTTATTAAAATTAAGTTTTAGATTCTTTATTTCTTATGACAGTTAATTGAGTAAAATATAATTTAATTTCGGGCTGGGGTTGATACATGCTTTCGTGTTCATACTTAAAAGACAGTAACATTATTTCAAATTACAAAATTTGGGCTAAAGATTTAACTTTTTTTTGTAAAATTGTTTAATTTAAGCGCCTTTTAACGCCTTTAATTCTAAAAAAAATCGATATTATCCAAGCTTAATTTTTGTTAATGTTTCGTTGCCATAACCGCCTTTCTCGGTCGTTTTCTCTTTTCATTTTCGTGCCTGTCGTTTTGTCTTCTTTTAACGTTTTCACAGTATCAGACAGAAAATGTTGACTGTTTCTTTTTTTCTTTCTGAACGTTGATAAAAAATTTTTCCTTTCACATTCAAATGTAACGATGTTGTTTATTGGTAGAGGAGTGCATTTTTTTCGACAGATGTTTTTAAAAATCTTTTGATCATAGACGCTTTTTGCAATTTTTGTAGAAATTTCGTTCAAAAAACCTTGTCGTCTTTCTCGAAAGCGACATCTTTTTTTGTTTTTGAAGTTATCTGTAGTGCTTTAATATTCAAAATGTCTTTCATAAAATGAAGCTGTAATCATTTTGTGATCACAGCTGTTTGACATTTAACTTTATTAAAAATCCTGCTTAATTTTTTTGCGAATATAATAATACTGTTATAATTTGTAATTTCTTAAACTATATTCATTATTTGTAAAACCGTTAGATTTTTTTTTATATTTGTTTATCAAAATAGAAACAAAACATTTTAAATGCATTCTCTTTTCAACAGTTCCGCGACCCTATGAATTGAATCCATACACGGCTATACCCTTTATTATCTTTTATCGTTTGATAACAACAAGCTTTTAAATCCAAATAATTTACTTATCCATATTTTTTGATCAAAATAGTCACATAGCTTTTATGAATCTCTTTCGAAAATCAAAGGATAATGCATAATTCAAAAATTTAAACAACATTTTTAAATTTCAAAATTGAGTTTTTTTCTGTATTTTGTTTGTTTTATTAAACACTGCTACGCAAATTAAATAGTTTTAAATTTTTTTCGGCATTTATTTGATGATGATGATTAATCAGTTCATCAAATACCAATAAATTTACTTATCCATATTTTTTGATCAAAATATGGATAACTACATTATTTGCCTCCTCTGTCGACGACGGCGCTAATACACTGTGATTAATGCAGTTTTTCTTTGATTTTAAAGACACTTTTTGTATACTTTTTCTTAGTTTTTCCGTGAAACGCTTTTCGAGTTAAAAATCATTGCATACTTATTTGGTTTTCGTTCCAACCCAAAAAACCTTTAAAATATATATTACACCCCGTTTTTAAAATTTGTCCAATACTTTTTTTGATCTTTCGTGACCTTTTCCTTTTTAAAAAAGCCAGAAAAGCGCATAGATAACATTGGCGGAAAAGAAATTTCAAAACAAAAAACATTGACATTGGAAGGATCGACGGCGGCAACTTTTTCTTTTTCAGAAAAAAGCGAAAAACAAGACCCTGCTGCCGTTAATTTTATTTCTTAAACATGTCTGTTCATTTTTTTGTGGTTTTTACCATTTTTTCTGCTTTTTTGTTTTTAATTCCCTTTTGACATCATTCTCGATCTTTCTCCTTTTTTCATCAAAAAATATTTGTTTTGATTTAATCGTATTTTAACATGCATATAAATGTCACTTCATTTTCAAAGGAAAAAAGGCGTGAAAGGCTGTTGCTTTTTCAATCGTGAAATCTAATATGCTTATTTAAATTTTGTTATTGATTTGAATATCTTCGATAAATATAACTAATTGAATACCGTAGCCCTTCTTTACCCTCACTTATTCCTTTTTTTTCAGATTCAAACCTAACGAAAAATCAGTTACAAAATCTGGAAAACGAACTACAAAATTAGTATTATCATCAACAACCATTTGTAGCAGCAAATCGAAATGCAAGTGTTCACCTTCAATAACCTGTTCTTCCAAATCATACCTCATATTATTCTCTCAAAGAACGAACGTTAATTGTCTTTTTTTTTGTATAATGCTTCCATTTACAATTTCATCTTTGTTTTTGTATATTTGGTTAAGTTTGTTTAATTAATTAATGTAATAAAAGATAAAAACCACAATAACTTATTTCTTATTAATCTAGGTAATTTTTTTTAAATGGATTACAAAACTAAACTTACAAACTTTGCAATCTATTGTTAACTTTTTATGCCATTTTAATCACATAAATTTTGAAGAACAAAAACTTTCGATTTTGATTTTTATAACTTTTTAAAAAGAAAAGCTGTCTATAAATTCATGAGTTAAGAGTATTTGATAATAACCATATAAAAAGTTTTGACATTTAGAAAAAAACATTTGAGCAAATTATGAACTAACTATCTTTTCTCATCAAATAAAAGCATTTATTTAAAATTAAAAGAATCAACAATTTATTGTTAAAACGTGATGATTTAAGAAATTCATAACCGAGACTAAGCATGGCTCGGGGCCCGGCTTCTTTGATTTCGGGCCCGGCCCGAGGGCCCAGTTCAAAATTTTCAAAAGTTAAAAAAATGGATTTTTTAACGTTTGAACGTAGATTTTTTTCAAAACACAATTTTTAATCAAAATCTTTCTATTTTCATGGCACATTAATAAATAAAATCATTGAAAAATGAGAAAAAATTATTTTTCTTAACAAAATTTTGGACGAAAATCGTGTTTTCAGAATTTTAAAGAAGGCCCGCGGGCTCACTATTTTGGGCCCGGCCCTTTGAATTCTGGGCCAGACGGGCCTTTTAAGGGGCCTGGGCCCAAACGCGCCTAGTAGGCCCGGAGCCATGCCTAATTGGAACACCTCACTTGGAGATTCGAGATCAGGGGTTTTTCGAAATGTTGGATTTGGAGGTATTTTTTTACGAGACGGCGGAACTGGCTTCAATGGTTGAGCTTCAATAGGTTTTGCCATTTCAGCTTTTTCTGATGTAGATTCTGTAAATTCTTGAATTTTTTAATATCGTCATTTTCGAGTTCATGCTCTTTTGAAAGTGAATGAATTTTGGATGGCTCAATTTCTTTTTCAGGTTTTGATATGTTTTGAATAACTTCGGGGAGACCTTCTTTTGGGTAAAGTGAATGTGGTTCTTCTTCATCTGGTTCAGAATGAATGGGATCTACCGTTTCTTTCATGGGAGATAAATCAGTTGAAACAGAAGATAATCGATTAATAACATGAGCTTGAACAAATGGCTCATATTCTGTCTCTTGTTTCGAAGATTTTCGCTGTTGTTCTTCCTCCTTTAATTCTACTTTCGTCAATAATTTTGCCTTTTCGTTTCTTAATTTTTCAAGTTCTTCTGAGAATTCAGTAATTTTTTCTTCAATTTGAATAATATTTTCTGAATTTACACTTTTCAATGAAGTATTGTCAACCTTTTCTTCTTCTTCGGCTTGTGCTTGGACTGGCTTTTTGCTTGTTGGAGGAGGAGGTGGCGGAGCTGGCATCTTTTTTTTGTTAAAATTGGAATATTTACATATAAAACGGGCGAAGTTGGTGATTCTGCAGATGCAACGGGTTGTAGGACATTACAGACTTCAAGAAAAAATGCGATTTCAATATTAAATTTTTTGTTTTTTGTCTAACAAAAATGGGATAGGACAAAATTGAACTTTGATGCCATTTTTTTCAAAAACAGTTTGAACAACAAAACCTTTTTTCGATTTAAAACAGGCAAAAAACTTTTTTAAATAAAGCCGTTAATTTATAAATTTACCTAAACTTTATTCCAATGTTAAAATTATTTTGTTTTTTTAAATTTTTTTTGCGTTTATGGTAAAAAAAACTGGTGGAAATATATTGGATGACAGCATTTGCTGTTTTTGGCACACAACACCCAATTTTTTTCATAAAATACTCTTACCTCGAATAAATCATATGCAACAAATTTGCATATTTAAAAAGTACTTCACTGTTTTTACTTTTAACTCGGTTAATATTGATAACAATAGATCATCAAACAACACTTTTATATTTTATTAAAAACAATTTTAATTTAATTTTTAGATTCATTAATGCTTAAAACAGTTAATTGATTGAAATACAATATAATTTTGGTTCCGCAAGCATGGATGAATCAAAGTATCGATACACGATATTGGCGATTTCAATTGCTACTCTATCAATGATGCTGGCAAATTTGTTTACTCTTAATTTTACCATTATTTGTATGACAGAAGAAAAATTCCGATGGGAAAATTTTACAATTCATTTTGATGCCTTTGAACGAGGTGATTTTGATCCGCCAATTCTTCCATCAACCAAAATTTTAACCCCGACGATTTTACGCTTTGATATTCCAGCATTTCGGAACTTTAATGGACAAACATTTACTTTCTCATGGACAAATCATGATCTCTTTATTAAAATAATGAAACTCGTTTTTAAAGAAGAAAGTCTTCCAGCAGCCGAAATAAACGAAAAGTTATCGGATTTAAGGAATATTCATTTTGTTCAATTTGCAGATTCTAATATCACCGATTACAATCCGCAAGTCGTTTACAGAATTTTAAAATATATTTTAATGAAACTTCAAACTGAACAAAACGGAACTCAGTTGTTCAAAACCGAGGCCCAAAATGACAGTGATTGGAGAAATCTCAATGTTACTGTATGTTTTTTTTAACAATAACGAAGTATGCTATTTATAATTTTGCAGCATATAGAGCTTACAAATATTACATGGAATGGTAAATTAAATGGTCGAATTCGAGTTGTTGATGAATATGCAGATTATTATTATACAAATGCTGAACAAATTGCTTTATTTACTTCAGTTGCCCTTGGATCACTGGTTTTTATTTTTCCTGTTACTCAAATGATTAATGGCATAGGAGTGCGAAAAGTTTTTACATGGACATCATTTATATGTATAAGCTGTAATGGATTTATCCCAATGATCGCTCCATTTGGATTTTATCCGTTTTTGATTCTTCAATTTATCAAGGGTATCGGACTTGCTGCTTGCTTCCCTGTCATTGGTGCTGTAACTTCAAATTGGGCAAAAATCTCTGAAAATGGTCTCTTTAATTGTGTTCTAACAAGTTCTTTCCAACTTGGACCTGGTATTGCCTTTCTTGTTTCAGGAATGTTCTGTCATCTCGGTGATTGGGAATTTAGTCATTACGTCCTGTCAATGTTTTCTGGTTATATTGTTCAATTCTTTGCGTTATTTTATCGTGATCATCCCCGAGAGCACGATGAAGTAAGCAGTTCAGAACTCGATGAAATACAACTTGGCAAAGAATATGGTCGAGCCAGGTATAATCGAAATGAAGTATTGTACAATTCAAATGTCCATAAATATAATTTTTACAAAAATTTAGGTTTCATATGGTGAAATTTACAAAAATAAAAGAAATTGGGCAATTTGGATTGCAGCTTTGGGAAATATGTTTGGATTTTTTGTGATCACCTTTTCTCCAATTTATTTTAGAAAAGTATGTGCGTTTTTTAAAAATTGAAAGTTCACGACATATGAGCTTTCGTTTCTTTGGATGGTTGTTTTTCTTACTGTAGCCAGCTTCATTTTGTTAACAATGATGCGTTCCACAAAATGAAAAAAAGCTTTTCTTTCTAATTATTATTACACAAAAAAGTATGTGAATTCTGGTATTTTAATTTGTATATAAAGGCTATAGCGGATTATTAATTTTAATTGTTCATTTTTGGCATTAAACAAGTCGAACCGTATTAAATCGCTTTTTGACGCATTGAAGATAATAGTTTGCATGAAAAGATACTTATTTTTGTTATCCTTCCGCAAAAGTTTTTACAAGTTACATTTTTAGCTTTTTTTAAAAATTTTATCAGAAATACATATTACAGATTTCATTTTCCTAAACTTTTTTGATTTGTGGAATCATGAACATACTCTTTTGCATTGAAGAATCAATGACTCCAACAAACATTTCAAAATTTATTAAAACTTATTTAAAAAATATCTTTTTTAGGTTCTTCAATATCCATATCTTGCAGTTGGAGTTTGTGCCGCTCTGCCAACTTTCTTTCAATTTATTCTTAAAACTTTATGTGGAAAAATCAGTGATAAATTTGCCATGGGTGAAAATTTCAAAATTAAATTCTTCAATTCCATTGCCTTTTTTGGAATGGCAATGTTCTTTATCATTTTGGCGCTCTTCGCATCCTCTGACCCACATTATTTGTCTGCTTTTTTTTTCACTGCTGCTACAACGATTCTAGGCTTTAACTCTGGTGGATTCTTTAAAGCTTCGACATTGATCAGCCAACGTTTCTCTTATTTCGTTAATGCACACCTTCAATTCGTCACTTCCCTTTCTTTCCTCTTGGTTATATTCATCATTAGTATCATTGCACCAAATAATCATGCATCAGAATGGTCAACAATTTTTTATATTTTTGCCGGAATTTTGGTGATCACAAATATTATTTTTATTGCGAATGGGGTTGGAAAGCCCCCAACATTCACAGATGTCATTATGGTCCAGAATCATTGAAAATAACAGTATACCAATGGATTAAAATTTTAAATAATCTCTTGTATCTCATATAACTGTCTTGATATAATTATTCTTAAAAATATTTTATACTTTATTGTTGGCTGCATTCATATTCTCGAAAATGATGTTCTGTCATGTTTTTACAATTAATTGTAATGTAAAAAATGAATTACCATACCTTAATTTTTTATAATGTTTATAAAGTTTCCTAATGTTTTTTTCCCAATAATTTCAATAATCATATGATCATAAAGTCGACATTTAATTCCTTAATTTTATGCTAATACAGTAAATGATAAAATTCGTAATTTCTTAAACCATATTCATTATATAAATCTGTTATAAAATGTCCTATTTTCAACTTTGTTAATAAAAATTTAGACAAAATGTTTTCACCAGCAACAATGTTCAATTCAAAAATTTCCTGATGATATTGTTTTTTTTTGTCATTATTATTATTTAAATTTGTATAAGTATAATTAATAAACGATAACATAAGAAAATCCGATTCAAAAAAACAAAATTAACAAATTAGAAATTATGATTTTAATGTTAAAACACGTAAGGATTTAAAGAAATTCATAAATGGAACACTGCATTTGGAGAATAGAGATCAGGGGTTTTTCGCAATGTTGGATTTAGGGATTGTCTAGAAATCATGTGAACATGCTGGGAGGAGGGAGGGAGTAAGCCAAATGGTCACCCGGCTTTGATGTTGTCGGCAAAATGCATTGCTTTCTTTTGGTCACGAGGGGAGAGAGGGGTATGAAACAAGGCTGTCCGGAAAAAAATTATGATCCGGAATTCCGGAATGCCAGAAATCAGCCGGAATCACTGAATCCTGAATCCGATCCGGAATTCCGGACAGCCTTGTATCAATCACGTGACCAAAAAATCACGATTTTTTGGTCACGTGATTTCTGGACAAACCCTTAGAGGTATTTTTTTACGAAGGGGTGTAACTTTTAACAAAGAAAACAGTGTTTCCAATTTTGATTAAAAGCAGGTTAAGCACACTTTTTTCTTTAAAATTTTTAAACAAGTAATAAAATACATTTGAAATTAAATAAGTTAATTTAAAAATTTACTAAACTTTATTCAAATGTCATAATACGTATAAATTTGCTCTCATATCGATCGACCAATGTTTGAAAATTATCTTGATTTTCTCCTGGATACTGGATAACCCTGTTATTAAACGTCGACTTTTTCAGTTCATCGATGCATTCTTCAAGTTGGCGCATATAATCAGTTGATGGCATGACTCGAATATTTATCCAAAACCTCGGAAATTGAAGTCCCTAAAATAATATTTTCTGATAAAAAGGCGTACTTTAATGTTAAAAATCTACCTTAACAGCATTAACAAAATATAGAACATCAAAAAATTCTGGAGTTTCAGTCATGCAAAAATCTGTAATATTAGAAAAATGGGGCAGTTGAACAATTTTTCTTGCAGTATTGCATGAAATATTAGGTTCCATCCTTGAGATCGAACTAAAATAATGAAAATGAGACATTAGTGATTTCTTAATTTTGTTAAAAAAACTTACAAAGAACATGCTACAAGTTTTGGAAGATTTTTTATAATATCTTCAAGCAATACTAATTCTCCATTACTGTATTTTATCTTTACATTAGAAAAGTCAACATCATCCACATTTGGAGAAATAATAAGGAATTCATCAAATGTCAGATTAACATTATATAACACCATATTAGTTACATCACATCGATAAATTCGTGGAGCTATGGAAGAAAAACTTTGAGTTTCCCTTTGATTAAAAATATAAATTTTATTCACTATCCAAAATTTAATAGATTGATCAATATTTTCTACTGCTGGAAGAAAACAATTTTGAATATCAATATCTTCTTGTAAAGGGCTATCCAAATAATTAAAATAAATTGAACCTCGAAGATATGGAGCAACAGAAAAAAAATATTTAGAAGTTGAAATAAGTTTTTCATGAATCAATTGAGACGATAAATTATCCGTAAAATGATCGATGACAATTTTTGGGAAGGAACAATTTCGATGAAGCCATTTTCTGGGTGGAATTGTTGTAGTAGGAGATAAAATTGGAGAAAATGTTAATTTTGGAGTATTATCATCCATTTTAAATTTGAGCGAAATCTCCTAAAAAATTAATAAATAAATAAATGATGTGCATAGAACAATATTTCATTCAATAATCACTACAAAAACGCGTTTGTTATACGGTAGTTTATAAAAGTATGAGAAAAAATTCAGCAAAGCTTTTATTGTACTTTTGTTGAGGAAAATAGAACACAAAAAGTGTCAAGGAACTCCTTTTTCGAAAATCATAAGCACCCCAAAGTGTAAATAAACGCATTGGTTGTTTTTGAGCAAACATAAATTTTGTTGGTCAAAAAAAGGTAAGGTAAGGATGTTTTTGTTTATGGAAAAAAATGTCAATTTTTTTTGCTTCGATGCAACCTGAAAAGAAAAGCCACCTTTTCCGGCGGGAAATATGCAATAGATCGCCATTAAGAAATTCAACAAAATATAACAAAAAAAAATTGCTCATAAAAAAGTTTTTGTTTTTGTTTCAGTCAATAATTTGAGTACACAAAAAAAGCATGAGAAAATAGAAAAAAACAACAGAAAATCTCTTAATTATGACAGATTTTGCAGTCATAATCTTTAGTTCAGATAATTTAGAAACAAAAAACTACACTATCTAAAAAAAAACTGCCTTGACCTTGGAAAACCTCAGATATTTTATAAAAAATCAACTAAACTAATTTATAAAAAAGTCGTTGATGTAAGAAATATTTGGAAAAAAGAGCTTTACTTTTTGAAATGAATTTGATTTATGCCGGAAGAAGATCAAAAAAATCTGACGAAAAAGATGTTAATCACCTGTCAATTTTTAAAGCCACAAGTGTCTTTAAAGAAAAAAAAATAACACATTCACCATTGAACCAATAAAAAAATCGGATACAAAAAAGACCGAACGATCGGCATTTGACACAAATGTGAGAAATGCAAAAAAAGGACAAAGCCGAACTTTTGCTTTTCAAAATGGCAAACCCTTTTCGACGAATTAGTTTCTAGAGTTTGCAAGGACTCTAGAAACTAACGGTTGAGAAAAATAGTAAAGAAATTTCTGGAAAAAGTGTTGTTTGCATTTCATTCAGTTTTTTCTTCATTTGAATTGAAAATGTTATTACAAACTTGTCTTAAATTATTTGAATCCAAAAGAGCTAGTTGTTCGTTAAAACGATTGTTTTTGTGAAAGCTTACATGCGTAAAGTTATTTATTCATATTTTTATATTTTTGTAAAAAAACAATTACAATTTGTATATTAAAACATATTTTAAAAATGCTGAAAATTGGTAATAAAATATATAACAAGTTGTCAAAAAGTGAGATGCAAAGTTTAGGAAACATTTTTGTTTTGCTTTCCCTGAAGCATTAACATTGACTTAGAAGGTTGACGTGAATAAAAAAAAGGATATACCAAATTTTTGGAATGATTGAGAAAAAGAAGATGTGCAAATAAAGAAACCAATAAAATATATTGCACAAATAAGCTAATTTTTGAAACTACATTGCACAGGTTATTTTCTTACTTTTTTTTTTAATTCAAAAAAAAAGAAACACGGTTTTTCTTTGACAACAAACCCGATGGAAAAAAATATTAGTTTTAACAACAAAAAATAGAGTTAGACTTACAAGGGACCATTGCATTGTGAACCCCGGGGATTTCAACGGGACTATGTGGAATCGATAGTCCTTCATAGGTATGAAAAACCCCTAAGGGGTTTTTGTCCTTTCGGGGTTTTCTTAATTTAACATCGAATTGAAGTTGGAAAAATCCACGACCCCCGTGAAAAAAGATTTTTTTGCTGAATTGTCGACCCGGGGGTCGTGGATTTTTCCAACTTCAATTCGATGTTAAATTAAGAAAACCCCTTGGGGGTTTTTCATACCTATGGAGATACTATCGATTCCACATAGTCCCGTTGAAATCCCCGGGGGTCACAATGGCATGGGTCCTTGTTAAACATGCATTCTTGAAATAAAAAGAAGAAGAAATTTAATGAAGGAAACATTTAAATAAAATATTTTGGCAGTGAAATTTGTTTTCTAGTTTGTTTGTTTTTTTTCATTGAAATTTGATGATTATGCTCTAAATGGGAAAATATTGGAACACAAAGCACGTATGATTTTAGCATAAACCCATTGATTTAAGATTTTTTGCAATAATCATGTCAAGGCATGCATCAAGAACAAATTGGACTTGTTGAGTATCAGTTGCACAAGTATGATGGGCATAAATTTCTCTTTGATTTGATCGATTAAGTTGTTCAAATTTCCATTGAATATAATTAATGCATTCGGTTTGATTTTGTTGTCCTATAATGAAAAAATCAATAAAATGTTTTAAACTAGATAATTTTATTGATCAAACCTTTGTATTCTGGGAAACAAACAGTTAAAGGCGATCGATGAATTTTTTCAGCAAATAAATCTTTTTTGTTCAAAAATAGTATAAAATGAATATCTGCAAACCATGGAGAATTGCATATTGAATCAAATAATTTTAGTGATTCTTGCATTCGATTCTGAAATTTTAATTTTAAAAATTTATCTTTCTTTTTAATGTAAACTTACGGTACAATTATCTTCTCGTAACGTTTGATCATATTCACTCAAGGAACTAATAAATATCTGAAAAAAAGAAGTTTTTTTTGACAAAAACAATATTATAAAAAAGTACAGTAAATTTTTTTATAATTTTTACAAATATTTTGTTTTCTTGAATTTTATATTAGTTTTTAAAATTTAATTTAAAAAGTCATTGTTCGGGAATAATCTCAACAGACAGATGTTAAAAGCCTATGACTTTTTAAAATTCAAAATAAAGAAAAACAAAGTTATAAAGTATAATAAAAAAGAGTAAACAACAAAATTTATGTAAAAAAGTACGACAGAAACCATATCAAAAATAAATGTACTTACAATTGCATTAACATTATCAAAACAATGAATCCATTTTTTTCTTTCAGACCTTTGACCACCAACATCGATGACACTAAAATGAAAGCAAGAGGCTTAGTGCAATTTTTAATTTTTATAATATGTTTACCGAAAAGTTAATCCTTTCAATTCAAACAACACTTCAGTAATTCCAGTAGTTTTAATACGGGTTCTAAGAAGATCTTGCTCAGTTGGCGTGTAATCTGCTTGACTCAATCGTTGCAAATTATCCAAGAAACTAAATTTTAACATTTAATAAATATCAAAACTTTTTAATAAAACCCTTACTATTTTGCTGAATCATCAATTTGGTATTCATTTGATCTACGATAACATTCTTGAACGCCCTCATCTTTCCATAACCTTTGCATTGCAGTTGATAATTCTTCTGTAAGCTCTTCCTTATTTGCATGAACAGTTGCAAAAACCAATTGACTATCTTTCTGTAAAACAAAACAAAAGTTAATGGTTAGAAATATGTATGTTAAATATTTATCATACCACTCGAGCAGGATCAGAATATTCAATTTGTAAATGAAACATTGCTCGTAAAATTGCTAACATACTATGAATGCAATTACTGTATACAACCGGCTTAATTAATTCCAAATCTTGTTTTGAAAATCCATCTTTATGTAAAATTCTGTAATAGGCATTGTGTTTTTAAAGTTTAAATTATTATGTGTATAATTTACCTCATTTGCTTTAATATTGTACTTTTCCCGCTTTCTCCAGCTCCTGAAATATTTATTGCATTAATTTTTATTTGCTCATTTTTTAAATTTTGATCTTTAAATTTGTTTCAATTTTATTTATGCAATAAAATGACGCTTTTTTTTAAATGGAACTATTTTTAACACTTTTTTTACCCTATCCATAAAACTTTTTGCAACAATTTTAACTATCAAAAATGCAACAAATAAAAAAAAGTAAGGCAAAAGAAAAGATACATAGATGGATTTGGGGAAATCAAGAAAACTAAATTTTCCTTTCAGTAAAATTTTCAGCATTTCTGCGAGTCAACAAAAAAACAAAATTGATGTTTTTTATAAAATAAAAAAAAGTTTTTTTCTTCAATGAAAAAAATTCATCAAATATTATTCAAAATGACAACATAAATGTTATTTATGACTTTGTCGCATATAAATTATAATATATAATTAGACGTTGTAACTTTGAATTAGCAAAAATAATACTGTATAAAAACAAATTTTTTTTAAAATATAAATTAAATAAATTGATTGAAAAAGTATGTCTTTTTTCTTTTTAAAGACGCATCTATCTTCTAAAATCTTTTAGATTCGAAGAAAAAAGGTTTGTACAAAATTGATTACATTTGTGTTTGAAAAAGAAAAATGCGTCCTAGGGGGAAATATATTTATTTACATCATGCTTTTGAAAGGAATAAAAACAAAAACTTACCCAATAGTAATAGTTTGATAATTCGTAGAGACATTGATTGATCTTTACGAATTTGGTCTTCTATTCTTCGGTTAAGCTTTTTCTGATCTTTTTGATCTTTGGATGTGCAATGACCCATTCTTGCCCAATTCAAAATATATATAAAATTCTATTCTAATAAAAATAAAAATTCAATAAATTATTATTTTTTTTCTTCTTTTTTTTCCACTAAAATAACTTTGAGTTGAACAAGGTTATTCTTTTTTTTCTCTTTTTCCTCTTCTTCTTTTTTCTTTGAAGAAAGTACAAAGACACGACAGTGTGAAAAGAAAGAAGAGAAATGGGGGACAATAAGGTGAGGAGATGGTGAATGAAATAACAGCTGCTACTGCTTACGGCAAAGCTAAAGGTGATTGTTTCACGCAATGAAAATTTTCTAAAATATATGAAAAAAGTTGAAAACAAAATAATGAAGAAAAAAAACAGAAAAACTGTGCTTTTTTTAAAAAAAAAGCGATTGAAATCAATGAAAAAATTCACGAATTAATCTTTGTTGCGTTAGAGTAGAAAAAAAGCTCAATCGATTGTAAATAACTCAAATCAACATAGGCAAAAAGAATATATTTATAATGCAAAAATAAAATAAAATTGGTATATATAGCTTGCTATTTTTTTTCTCTCCTTCTTTTTTTCGTTGATGTTGCAGATACATCTCATTGTAAACTTTTTTTAAAAAAGTTGAAGTCACAAAAACGAAACAGTTGGTTATTGGAGTAGGACTTTTTTTTGACTACCGAAAAAAGGCACACCCTCAAAAAATATAAAGGGGGGACAACTTTTGGCTTCTGTGTTAAAAAAGTGTGTCCGCATCTGAGTATAGAAGAAGGAGAATAAAAATGCATTTTTGGAAGAAAGGCAGAAAAAAAGAAGAAGAAGAAAGAGGAAAAAAAGAAGAAGAAAGAAAAGCGTCAGAAGCGGTAGATGAAGGCGGTTTTGGTGTGCGCTTGGGAGATATTGGAAAGCAGCGTTAACTAGCTCCTTCTCTTTCCTCTTTCTTCTTTCTTTTTTGCAGAGGAAAAGCCAGCATATATGATAGAAAATGAGCTTCAAACGTTTTTTTTAAAGCATGCGTATTTGAAAAACGAGTATGCGCACACGTAAAAGCGCCAAAAGCGGCAAAAAAAAGAATGAAGAAGAAGAAGAAGTGAAACGGTGTCAGCGCCTAACCCAGAAGGAAGGAAGATGCAGCAGCGTGATGAAAAGCATGTGGACTAACACTACTTCTTTCTTTTTTTCTTCTTCTTTTTTTCCTTTTTTTTATATTTTAGATGTTGAAGATGCTCTTAGAGATCGATAACATAAAGCTGACCTACTACTTTTTTTCCATACACAAATGCTAATTATTCTTGCTTCGTTGTTTTAACTTGTTAAACTCAAAAAAAACTTACACTATCTCTAACTGGTTGAAATACATCTTCACTTAATTTATCTAAGTGCTTTCAACACTTTGTTGGTATAATAACCCCCCGCTCGCCATTCTTTTTATTTAATGCATCAATGAATGAAGCCCATTTTTTAAAGGGCTTTTTTTTCCGACATTGCACTTCTCGCCTTCCGGTTCTTTTTTTTTCACAAAGCAGACACTAAAATAGGAGAAGCACATTCTTTTGCAAAGATTTTGGAAAAATTAGTTTTGTCTATGTTTTCAAATAAACTACGTCAAAAAAGGAAAGAAAGGTAGAGATTAGCAATGAAAAGAAAAAAGTACAATTTTTAACTGAAACTATCTGTTAAGCTTTCTAAGCGCCCACCAATGGCTATTTTTTTAATTAAGGAAATTATTTTTATTAAAATATATATTATTTTTTGTTTAATGCCATGAATAAAAAAATATATTCAAAGCTAAAAAGACGACCAAGATAACAGAAAAAAAAGTTGCTTACTTTATGCCCCTAGTGTGGTGCTAAGGCTAATATGTGTAAGAACTAACAAAACTTTCAAACAAACAAAAAAAGCATATAAAAACTTTGCCTGAGGCTTATATTAAGGTTAAAGTTAAGGCAAGACACGCAATTTCTATTTAAATACCAAAAAGAAATAAAAGTTTTGAAAGTATAAAAAAAGGAACAAAAACAGTTTTTTTGGTATTTTTCAAAATGTGAAATCCGTGAACAATTTAAAAGCGAAATACAAATTTAAATAAAATTCAAATCACAAAAACACGCAAAATTTTAGAAAAAAAAGAGAAAGGAATTAAGCGTAGGAGTAATCAGATTAAATTTATTAGATTATGACTTTCATGTTAGCTTCGTCTTTTTTGCTTGACAAAAAAAATTGGTTTATACCTACAAAATGCATTTCTTCCCTTCTTTTCATAGAAAGAAAACAACAAAACTGAGCTATCAAAAACAGCCTGAAAGAATTATAAAAAATGGTATGTTAATGATTTTCATGGGAAAAATATTGCAAATTATTCAAATAAGATCCGATTATGAGAGAAGCAAAAATATATTTTTTTTGCAAATATCATTATACATAAACAAACATTTTTCCACCAATATCAAAAAATGTATTAACTCAAAAAAGACACTATAAAAAAGAGAAACATTAAAAAAGACCTTTGAAGCAAAAGTACTCAACGAAATTTATCGCATCATATCACTTTTTTATTTTCGGTGAGAAAAGTGATAAAAGTTCACTACTTTTTATTAAACTTTTATAGCTTTATAAATTCAAATTTGAGTAAATGTATCTGAAAAACCGGAAGAGAGAAAGAAAAAAGAAAAAAAATTGGCAGAAATAGAATAGACACAGATGAGAATAGCGTGCTATTAAAAAATAAAGAATTGTGAGAAAAAAAGCACAACGATGCGCGAGACACCAACACAACTACCCACAACAACCACCACCACCACCACCAACCATTACTTTTCTACTACTGCTACAAGCGAAGCAGCTGCTTAACTGGACAAACTGAAAATTATATCTTTGTTGAGTTTTTTTCTATTATACCAAAATTCAATAATAATAGAACAAAAAAGTTATACTTTTGAGGAATTTAATAATAATAGCATTAATATACACTTTAAAGATAATTAAATTGTATATAATTATCTCACTTGTAGTCTGGTTATATAAGGTTTATGACACCTTTTTAAAAAAATTGTTATTATTATTGCAAAGTTAAAGTAATAATAAATAACCTGTACTCATAAAAAGGAGGAAGGTGAAGAAAGAAGTAAAGTAAAATTGAAAAACGACTTTTTAGCACCAACGGAAGCAAATAGAAAAAAATGAAGACAAAAAAAACACAATGCAAGCATTACTTCTTCCAAGAGCACCAAGTATCTCTTTTCATATACGCACTCCTTTGGTATAAAGTTAAAGTAGAGAAATTGTGTATTTAAAGTAGAAAAAAAGTCACATTCATCTTATACAAAAGGGATATCTTTTGACACTCTTAAAAAAAGTTGCTTCTGCAATCCCTACAATACAGTCAAAAAATGTTTGCAGCACAAAAAAAACTTTTTTCACCAAATTCCAAAAATCCATTCTTTTATTTGTAACGCTTTCTTAAAAAAATTTTCAAATGTTAAACTCAAAAATTGTTTTTATGATGGCAACAAAACAGCAAAAAGTTTGAGATAATTGATTTGAAATTTGCCCTGGTTCAACGTTGTTTATTAAAACATTGGTCATTAAAATTCAAACAAGAATCATTGAATTTTGCAATGTAACCCATAATTTCACTGAGTGAAAGTTTATAAAATTTTGTAGATGTAATTTTACCAAAAAGCTAAAATAATTCCTACTGTAACTTGTGGGCACGTAATATCGCATACTAAATTCTGAGTTTTATAGATGCTTAAATGCTTTCGTTAAATTACTCTTCAACTTTTCAATTCTGCCATCTATGCAGGTCAATAAATATTATGATCCAGATTCAGGCTTCATCAACATATTTGATTGAAGCATGTTACAACCTCATTCTGATAAAAAATACTAAACATTGTTGTATTGTTACAAGAAATTTTTTGTACCACTTTATCGTGTCTATAGTTTTTGTTTTTTTATACAACGGTTTTGTTAGCTTTTGTGTTATAATCTATGTGATGTTCTATCAAATATATTTAATTAGTTCTTTATTAACAGTTATTGATTGAAAAGAAATAAAGATATGAATAATTAAAACAGAAATGAAAGCTACCGCGCGTTTGAGACATATTTGATTGTGTTTCTTTTATTTTGGAGCCACAGAATTTCGCCTTTTATTTGATGAATGCGTTTGTGAAGAAGCAGGTGTTGTTAAAATTATTGTTGGAGCTTTGCTGGATTCTTTGCTCAAATTTTGTTCCGATTTGCTATGCTTATGAGATTTGTGGGATTTGTCTTTTGGACTAAACTCATTTTTACTGCTTCGATCTTTTTTAATATTTAAAGATACCGATCGAGCTCGTTGTTCTGGAGTTATTGGCAATGAAGATGATGTAGGCGTTGGTGGAATCCATGGATTTGCTGTAAGAAATGGTGATAAATTTGTTGTTGTTGTAATGGGTTGTGAAAAATTTGAATGTGGTTTTGGAGTTGGTAGTCTTTGATGAATGCCATTGCTGACAGTCAATTCATTTTTGTCCCTTTCAGTACGCGCGGTAGCTAATTGTCAATCGGGTTCCATTGAATCCAAGGGATTTGTGCTCATCGAAGAAGGTGCACGAGAATTTGCCCGAGAATTACTTTCACTGAATGTAAGCTTTTCTCCAAATATAAAGCCAATTTTATTGCAAAGTTGTTCACCCATTGATTTTGGGAAGAGGCAAAGTTCTGCAGTTGTTGTTGAAATTGCACGAAATGCCATTTTACATCTGAAAATTTAGCACAAATCATAAAGATTACCCTTGTTTAAAAGTCATACCTTTGAGCTGGAACTCTTTGCTCTCGATGTCGAATAAAATAATCAAGATATGTATCTTTGACTTCTGAGAAATTTATCTTTTTCGTTAATGGATAATCAGTATTGTTAAGACAATTTAAAATAACCAAATAATTTTCATTTTCTTTTGCTGTACGATAAATAAATTTTCGAACTGCACGAATTTGTTGACTCTGAAATGTAACATTTCCATTTTAAAATTAATTAAAAAATCCATTTTTACAAACCAAAGTTTCTTCTCGATCATGACAAATATCACTTAAATAAACTTTTCGTAATCTGTAGTAATCCAAATCAATATCTGTTACATTTTTTTCTCCTGTAAAAATGTTTTTTTTACAGTAAGATAAAACCATCCTTCCTTACTTGGAACAAACAAAACAACGCGAATAAAATCATTATTTTTTGCAAATCCAAAATCAGTTAAAGTTTTGCGAACTGTATACAATATTTCAGGATTATGTGGCACTTTTAAATCAAATCGAACAACCCGTTTTGTTTTATTAAAATATTTTAAGAATGGTCGAGCACATTTATGATAATTTAAAATTCTTTTCTATAAAAAAATACATGTATAATTATGATGTTACTTTGTAAGAAATTAGATGATTAAAGTTGAAAAGGAAGTACAAAAATGAATTAAAGACCATCTTATTATTATTATGATGCAAAAAAAGAAGAGGGAAATAATTCTTTTTTAGATTAAATGTATAACATATGATATAACTGACCTCTAGACGACCTTTATCTGCTTCATCAATACCTCGTACAAATGCTGTCAATTCCGGACTTAATTCTTTCGTATTTAATTCATTTCGAGCTAAATCATTTTCATTTTGAGCTTCGTACATCCGTTCTTCTCCAGATACAAATAGTTCCATGGCAAAGAAAACAGGATGCTTAAAAAATTTGCATAAAAAGTACATAAGCCTTAAATTTATTAAATACCCTTCTTTCAAAATGTTCCATTTTTTTGTCATGATCACCAGTTCTGTAAGTTTCAGATCGTAATATTGATGTAAGCTCTGGAACAATATCAATGATAAATCGTTGATTTGAGGATGTTGAAAGTTTTGCACTTATCATACTTAAAATCCATTCCAATGATAATACACCAGAATCTCTCTAAAGTATTAATTTGATGCTAATTTTTTAACATAGAAAAATGAATTTGCATACTCTAAGCATTTCCTGAATTTCACTAATATCAGCTACAGTATTTGCGACTTTATTTGGCAGATATGAAAATACGATATCTTCAATATTGATAAGAGTAAAATCGAATTCATGTGCAAGTTCTTGTGTTAAAACGCCTTTTTGACTTCCAGGACCACCTGTAAAAAAGGGATAATTTTATGTTTGCAAAAAATGCAAATTAATGCTTTCTTTCTTTTTTTCTTGTTTTTAGTTGAATAGTAATCACTTATTTTAAAAATATATATTTTTACCTATTATATGAAAAACAGGAAATGGATATTTTTTCTTTTTATTTTTATATTAAAAATTCATTTTTGAAGGACTTATATTTGACGCAAGATCCTCTCTCATTTTTGCTTCACTTTTCTTTTGACGTCACCTTTGGGATACCTTTTTTTCATCTTCATCTCTTTTTTACTAAATGAAGGATTAGCTTTTCATTGCTTATCCAACAACACAGAAAGAAAGAGGCCTTTCCTATTCTACTTTTTCTTCAATTGGGTCATTAATTATTTCAATAATCAATGTAAAATAAAGCAAAAAAAGCATTTTTTAAAGTTTTTCAAAAATTTCAGAATTAAATAATAATTTTCTAAGGCTCCATAATCAGAAGAAAAGAAATTACAGTCAGATTTTTTTTTCAAGTTTAAATACATAATGAAAACTTACCGAACACAAAAAGAACAGTGTGCATAAAATCCGGTTCCCTGGCAATTCCACTTCCGATTGTAACTTCAACAGGCGGATTATCCATTAAGACCATGGCGGCAATTCTTTCAGCTTCAAAATCACGAGAATCTCGTGATCCTTGAAGCGATTTTTCATCGCTGCCTCGTTTGCTCGGAGCACATCCCATTAGAGAATTTTATTTTAACCGCTGCCACTGCTATCAATGAAAAATCAGCAAAAATACTTTTTAACAAATAAATATGACAAATAAACAAATAAAAAAATAAAAAAATTATAATAAAATTGGCAATATTGAGGCTAAGCTATACTTTTAGCTTATCTGTTGTTGTAAGGCCACTGAAAAACAAAAATAAATAAATAAATAAAAATCAAACTAAAAGAAATTAATCAAATATGTTACAATTAAAAAGAAGGAATGTTTTTTTTAAATTCATGAATATATTACTAAAAACATATTTCTCACATCAAAAACATGCCACCTTCTTTTGCATAAAAAAGGTGAATAAAAAGCAGAAATCCATCAAAAAAGGGAATGGATTTGGTAATGACGCTTTTGGTGAAGCAAGTCAAGAAGAAGAAGAAGACGAAGTAGAAAAACCATGGAAAATTTATGTATTTTTTTGTTCCCGCCCTGATAAGAACAGAAATTAATAAAGGCAAATGTTTTGGGGTGTTTTTCATTCACATTTTTACATTGAAAGATAGTTAAAGAAAAAGAAGGAATCGTAAAAAAAGCTTTAATTTACAACAACAATTCTTTCCATCTCATTATTCTTCTCCCAAAGGTAAAAAAAGAAAGAATTAAAATGGAAGCCGAAAACGAAGAAGATGGAAAAAAAACTAAAAAAAGAAATAAAATTCGTGTTATTTTTGTTGACAAAATAAGTATAGATGTATCCATTGTTGTTTACTTTCAAATTACAGATAATTGGTGCCAAAAAGGGGGGTTAAATTTGGTAATTAATAGGGAGCTTTCTTTCGGCATTTTTTAATGTATCAAGTTATAGATAATTTAAAAATATTAAAAAAAATTTCAAAAAAAACAATGATTAAATTCAGCAATAAAAATATTTTTTAAAAAGTCAGTCATTAAAAATGGAAACAAATTATATCATGCTTTTTCTTTAAAAATGGAATGCTCACCACCAAGATTGCTGCTCTTAATGGCAGGAAAAAAAATGATGAAGGGGAAAATGAAAGAAGAAGAAGCCTTAGGCCGTTTACGAAATCAACTGTGAAGACTTTAGAATGAGGTAAAAGAGAAAAGAAGAAGAAGAAAAAAAAGAAAGACAAAATGAAGCTTTTTATACTTAAATTATTTTTGCTTCTAAATAAAAAGAATGAAGAGTTGTACATTTTCCTTGGAAAAAAGTTGTTAAAGTTAAAATGAAGGAATGCAGTTGGATGCTTTTAAGAATGAACAAATTATAATATTTTTAAAGCCGTCACTTTCAAAAAAATGGAAGATTATGATTAAAGTAGCATCTTTTCGAGTAGTTAAATAGAATAAAATAAATTTAACTAATCCTTGCAAAAAATATTACAGAACAACAAAAACAAATAATTTAATTTCAATTAAAGTGCATCAAATTTTATACAAATTTCCCTTTTCTCAGAAGCAAAGAACACAATCGTCGACGCCTGATTTCTGTCATTTAAAATTTTTATGAAAAGGACTTTCTCATTTAAACAATCTTTACCACAACAGTAATCCTAAATTATGTCAAAAGTATTTCTTTACCTTTCTAATCAACCATTGAATTTATGTGAGATTTTGACGCAATAAACTTCTTTCAAAAATATTTTATATTATTCCGCATAAAATAAATACGCAACAAGGCAATATTGAATTACAAAACAAAAAGCCGAAAAATATTTCAATAATATTACAAAAGAAGAAAAAGAAGAATTATGATTAATGACTATTTTGACGAAAAAATTTCTCTTTTTCTTGGAGACATTTTGTTTTGATCTCTACCGAAATACATAACACCAACATTAATAAATAAACAAATAAAATGAGCTTCTTTGGCTTTCTTTTTTTTGAAATAAATCGAAATAAATATATCTACTTTTGGAATTTAAAAAATGGCTAAAAATATTGCTAATCCTTCAGGTTGACGCAAATAAAAAATTTCATTATTGTTATTATCATCAAAAAAATAGCAATGTGATTTTTAAAACGTTTATTCTTTGCAAAAGAAACTGATTTACGGAAGTACTAAAGAATATTTTGTAACTCATTGTTTCAATGGCTTCGACATGGTATTACTTACAATTTTAAACAAAAAGCAAAAGTGGCACACACTTAAAAGAAAGAACAAAAATTGCAGACAAATAATTGCCTTTTTTCTTCCCGTATAAAACATCTATTTTTTCTTTTCATCATCAGACTCATGGATTATTTAGAATGTGAGAATCTCCTGCTGCTGCTGCAGAAGTCATAATCATTAGCTGTCAATTTTATAAGCGTGTCCTTTCAATTAAAATTTATCATTTTGATATAAAATATTTAAAACATTTTATTTCTTAAATACAAGGACATGAAAAAAAGTAACAAGAAAAGGATTTGCTTATTTTATGAATTTTAAAAACTTGAACAATCAAAATAGTAAGGAAAAAAAGTAGGAAAGATTGATGAAGTAAAAACGGGCAGAAAAATAGCTTCAAAAATGTTATAAATAATAGGAAAAGAAAGGCATTAATTTTAAAAAACAGGTTAAAAGTCGATTTTAAAAAATCGTAGAAAGACAACAGTAAGGTAGCGGGATTATGCAGCTCAAAAAAAAACAAGTTTGTCATAAAAAGAAATTTTCAAAGGATAATTTTTTACGTAATAACAACAAAAAGGAGGGTTTTATGAAATAAAAAATAAATTTAAATTTTTGCCATTGAATGTAAATAAAAAAACTTTACTGAATAAAAAGACACCACATTTTACTTTTAATTTTTTTCTTTTATACATTTACAAAAAACATACATAAAACAACCACAATTACACGGAAAAAATAAAATAAAATAAATTTGAACAAACACCGGCGCAATAAACCGAAAAAATAAATATATTTTTAAGTCACATTTAAAGATTGTTTCAACCGGCGCCCAAAAGAAACATAACAGAGAAAACAAAAAAAAGAAGATGAAAAAAAACAAGGAACACAATTATAAAAAAAGCAACATCGGTTTTCTTTTTCGTCAGAGTTTTGAATTTTTCATTCACAATTGAAGGTTGAAAACAAAAGGTCAACTCTTTGAATTAAAAGCACACATTGACTCAGGTGAAGTTATTGCAAATGGGGCTCTTCCTTAATAAAAAAATAAATTCAAAAGCTCTTTAAAAAATTGATATTCCTTTTTTTAATACATTTAATTAAATAATAAAGAGAGAGAAAAAACAAAAATAAATATGAGATGATGATTTAAATGGCGAGAAAGACGGCAATTTGTAAGGTGTCGCAAAGTATTACAGATCAGGTAAAAAAAATGAATAGAAAATAATTATTAAAATGAAGGATTTTCGGGAAGTAATAAACTGACTAGCTACTTGTGACAGAAAAAAAATGTATAAAGAAGTACATGTACAGTTACCAAATAATTACACAAAAAAATATAAACGAGTGTGAATTATTACAAGAATAATATAAATGGTATATTTCTTTCCCGTTAAAAAATGGGGTTTACACTTTGGAACAATAAAAAAAGGAAGACGAGAGAGAAAAACAATAAAAAGGTTAAATTTAAAATAAAAGTCATGGAACAAATATATAAAACACATTTTTTAATGCATATAAAAATAAAGAGAAACAAGAATAATTTTAATTTTAAGCAATGACATGCTGACTTGAAACACTTGTTGAAGAAGGGGTTGAAATGAGATCTGTGGATTTGCCATAATGAGGCTGATTAAGGCTTGATAGAGCTGCGATATTATTAAATGATGTTAAAGTTGATTGTGATTGATTTCCAAGGGATGATGATAGTGAAGGTAATCCACCAGCAGCAAATAAACTTGATAATGGATTTAAAGTTGGTGTAAGAGGGGTATGAGGAGTAAGAGGTGGATGTGGAATATTTGCAGATGCAAGTAATGAATGCAATAGCTGTGGTCCAAGAACATTTTGTAATTGTGCTAAAGCAATTTGTTGCTGCTGTTGTTGTTGTTGTTGCTGTTGTTGAGCTTGAAGAATATCCAATAATGCTTTAATTGTGGTATCCGTTGCAGACATAGGTGGATGTTCATCTCGATGCAACAATGAAAATGCAGATTTTTGTAAATCTGAATGAGATGGATTTGAAAGATAAGAAGGTGTTAAGGGCACTGATTGAGGCATTTGCAGAGGAGTTGGTTGTGGATCAATAAAGCTAACACCAGGTTGTCCAAAGAGATCAGCAATTGAACTTCTTTGACTTGAAGATGTGCCAATTGTTGATGCAACACTTGCTTTTCGAAGAATTGATAAATGTTCATTCATTGAAGGTTGGGAATGGAAAGATGGCGGAATATGAAGTCCAAGAGGTTGAGAATTCATTGCTTGAAGCTTTTCTTCAAAATTATTATGTTGTGTTTCAAAATCCATAAAATCATCATCCATTCTGGAAGGGCTCATTAAATCTGAGCATGCACTATCAGTTGTAGCATTTGTAAGAACAGAGTCACGACGATTTTGCATGTAAAGTTGGCATTGTTCTTGATGAATTTTTAATCCAACTTTTTGGGCATAACATTTTGAACATGCATCACATTTATACGGTTTTTCACCAGTATGCACACGAAGATGTACTTGCATATTTCCTTGATTGGTGAATTTTTTATCACAGAAATTGCATCTAAACAAGGAAATTTTGTTTAAAAAGAAAATAATTGTAAATGTTTTATTACCGAAATGGGCGTTCACCAGTATGTAAGCGGGTATGAACATACAAGGATGAAGCATATGCATATCGCTTGCCACAAAATTTACAAACATAATCATTGGTTTTTCTTGGTGGAGGAGGAAGTGGCTGAATTTCTTCTTCTTCTTCAATAATAACTTCAGCAGTTGGTGGCATATTATGTGTTGCTTCATGAGCAGTAAGTTGTGACTTCTGAAAAATAATTTGAATTAATTTGATTATTTTTTATAGTTGTATGTTAATCTTACTTGAATAAAAGCTCGCCCACATTGACTACAATTATATGGCCGTTCACCGGTATGAGTACGTTCATGACTTTGAAGATTGCCTTGACTTGCAAAAGCTTTTGGACAATATTTGCATACGTATGGTCTTTCTCCAGTATGTGTTCTAACATGAACCTGAAAAATTTTAAAGATAAAAAACTACAGTAACTTTATCAATTGTTTACCTGTAAACTTCCAGCATATGCAAAACTTTTTGAACAAAATTTGCAAACATGCTTTCTTTCATTTTGTTCATGAACTTGTTTGACATGAAGTTTCAAATAATTTTTAAGTGTGAAAGTTTTTGGACAACAAGGGCAATGAAAAACTTTATCACCATGAGTCTTTTTATGAGTGTACAATGCTGATGGTGATGACAAACATTTATCACATTTTGGACATTTATAATTTCGAATACCAAGATGTGCAGAACGTTCATGAACAGTTTTGGTACCATATTGAGCAAAAGTTTTGTCACAATATTTGCATTTATATGGACGTTCACCCGTATGCGTGCGTTCATGGACTTGTAAAGTTGCTTTCTGAGCAAAATGTTTATCACAGAAATGGCACGCAAATGGCTTCTCTCCAGTATGACATCTTTTATGAGATTCAAGAATTGAAAGGTATGAAAATCCTTTATCACAAATATCACAAACATGCCGGCGTTCAAGTGAAATTCCAGTTACGGTCAAAGGGCGTCGACCTTCAGCTATTGCTTTACTTTCTTCCAATTTTTGTTGCTTTAGTATTTCTTCTTCAGCCAATTGTTCAGCAATTTTTTGTTCTTCATCATCATCGTCATCATCTTCCATTTCAACAGTTTCAACATCAACTTCTTCATCATATCCCCCATCTTCAGATGGTGGAATTCTTGATGAAATACCAGATCTTCCGGACATTGTTGAAATTCCAGAGGATGTTGCTTCTTCATGGCTGATATCACTATCAGTTGCAGAAATTGGTGATAACTCATTTGCACTTCCATAAATTTCATTGATAACACTTGAACGACTTGAATGAATTGGTGATTCAGAATCAATTGAAAGCTAAAAAAGGGATACGGTAAAAAATGTTAAAAAATATGGAATAATAATTTACCATATTGCGAGGGGAATCAGAAAATTCTGAATTAGAATTGCTGAATTTAGTTGAATGTTTTTGATGAGCTAAATGATTCGATGATTCATAAACTGAATTGGGACTAGATATCGGTTGATCAACGTGAACCATGATGAATAAATTTAAATTATGTTTTTCCTGGATGTATGTCTTAATAATGAATAAATATCTGAAAAAGCAATTTTAACATTAGAGAGAGATAGAGAAACATTGTTACACAAGAATGGCATAGAAAAAAAGGGGTCAAAGACAGTGAATGAATGAATAAGTACTCAACATCATCCAAAACCGGTATAAAGTAAACAATGCGCTGTGGCATTTCTATAATCAACAATGTTATTTCCGTATTTTTTTCAATGTCTTTTGTTTTCAATATAATGAACTTGACTTCAATGTTATAACAACAACATATACATTGAAAAGACAATAAATATTTGACCAACCACATAAAATTTACATAACCCCAAAAATATTTTTTTGTGCTTTCAATTTGTCTTTTCTCAAAAATGTTTTTCAAATTAAATTTTTTTTGCCTCCTACTATTTTTTAAAGGATTTTTGTTTTTTGTATCACTTTTTTGTTTTTCCCTGGATTATGCTTTAGCTTCTCTTCTTAAAGCAAGTTCATTCTTGCTTCTTCTTTTTTCTTCTGCCTTCATGTTAGTCAAAAAATGAAACGTAGCTAAATAAAAAAAATAAAGAAAGCAATAGCCTGCCAGCCGCCTGGTAGCTCCTAGCACCAAAAAACAACCGGAAGATGTTTTTCTATTTGAAGAAGAAAAAAATGAGTGAGGGAGAAGGGAATGGTCAAAAGCTTTAACATTCAAAACGTAAAAAAAACAAACACCCGTGTGGCCAGTGTCCAGTGGTGCCAGCCAGCTGAAGAATGACCACTGCAAATCCGTAAAAAAATTTTGCTTGTTACTTTCTTTGAATTTAAAAACACACACACCAGGAACGTAAATCTTTCTTTGTTTTTTTTCTTTTTTCATTCTCATCATTCTTACGAAAGAAACCGTTTATACATTTGAGGGGGTATGTCACACAAAATAGCTGTGTGGACATTGTCCACCTCAAAGAACGAGTAAAGTTGCAGTTTTAAAAAATGAAGGAGAATTTCAACAAACATTTGCCGCTTTTTCAAAGGCTTAAAAAAAGTACAAAAAAATGTCTTGCTTCTTGTTGTTTCATTCATGAAAATGTGCCGGGTGGTACCAGCTGAAAGGAAAGAGATGAAGAAAAAAACAACAACGCGTATGGCGGAGGCATAAAAAAATGACCACCCGGCATTGAAATTGAAAAAAAAAACTATAGCTTGCGTCATTTGACGTTCTAATTCTTTCCTCTCTCTCTTTTTTGGGGTGGTCAAAGTGTATAGCAGCAGTGGTCAAAAAATAGGGCAAAAAAAGTGTTACAAAAATAGCAAAAGAAAAACAAGTTTTCTTTGTTTACCATAATAACAGCTAATAATGAGGTATAAAAAATAACAATAGACACAAAAAAATTTTCTTCCTGCAGAAAAAAGTGAAGCAAAAGACATTGACCTTTTTTTCTTTAAACTGTAGAAATACCGTTTTCCTATTACTTTTTTTGTGTTTGATTTTTTTTATACTTTGCTGTTTTTTCTATCATCTATTCCCTCCACAAAGTTGAATGGTGGCCATTGGACTTGCCGAGCGAAAGAAAGAAAGAAGAAATTAAAAAAAACTTCTACGCAAACATGCGCATTCTGTTATCCTGAAAAACTCCTGGCTGAGGCTGATGCTGGTGACGGTAGTATCGCGCCTGGTCGTACCTGGTGCAACGGATTGATCCTTCGAAATTCTGCTGTATTATTTTTTTCTTCTAAATTCAATGTTTATTTTTTGCTGTTTTTTTGTGACAAAAAAAAAATTTTTTTGCGCAAGCGGAAATGACTTTTTTTGTTTATTAGCTTTCTTGAGAGAGTAGAAAAAAAACGCAAAAAAATTTTGGGGTAAACTTTTTAGCAAAAAAAGCAACAGTCTCCTATTATTTTTAACATTAATTTTTAAACTCCTTAGGGAATGAAATAATGTCTTTTATTGTACATATATGTATTTGTGTGGCATCAGCTGAGTAAGTGCGTGTTAGTTCTTTTTTTGTTGGAATAAAATGCATGTCAGTACCTGGCACACAAAAAAGAGGCAGAAGAAGAAGAAATAAAAAAACAACAACGTAAGTTAATAAAAATTTTTATACAAAAAAATGTATCCTTTAAAGTTTTAGAAAATTTTATTAAAGTTTATTGTTAGGAAAACGGATAAAAAAAACTCTGTTTTGCAACACTTCATCCCGAAAAAAGAGAAGGGAAAACAAAAAAAGGAAGAAGTTAAAAAAAGACAAAAACAAACAATCCGGTCCGAGTACGTCCCGGTGCTAAATCATATTAAAACCCCTCAAAAAAATTCTATCTCATTTTTTGTTGCTTTTTTTGACTGACCTCCTCACAGGTAAATAAAACACAGACAACTTAAAAAAATTTTAAACAAAAAAATTTGTTAATATTTGTTTTTTGCAACAAAAAATAGAAAGAAAAAAGTTTAAGAAAAGTGGCACTCATTCTTTGACCCATAAGGATAAAAAAAGACCTATGATAATTAATGTACTTCTTTTTTGTATGCTTTTTTTATTTAAATTTTGTAATAAAAAGAAGTAAAGAAGATTGTTGTTTTTAAGGAGTTTCTGTCTGCTTTATATTATATAATGCAAAATTGCAGTGCCAGGTACCAAAAAGAAATTTTGTTCTCGATTATCTTGAAACATTGTTTTTTAGAATATAAAGTCCAAGAAGAGGGTATTTAAAGAAATACGACAAAATCTCAGATTTTAATTAAAGTACGACAAAATTTTGAGCAACGAAATATCCAAAAAAATCTGCTTAAGGTGATAGGAGAAAAATGACACCAAATGATACCAATTTAATTTTGCCGGATTTTTTTTTCAAAATCGGCCATAGAAAAAGGGTTAAATGTTAAATGCCTCTTTGGTGGTAAATACAAAAAATAGAAGAAAAGATAGGAAAAAGAAACTTACTTTGAATTATTGAAAAAAATATAAGTACACAGAATTGCGACAATCCAGTTAAATCACATCAGTTTTAAAAATTACTTTTGGTCAAGTATCCAATCTGGAATTAACAATTGTAAGCTGATTGAAAAAAAAGAGAAAGGAAGGTAATAAAAATAGTGCAATTTTAAAAGATTCACGGATTCAATATCGGAGCAAAAGTTAAAGATTGCAAAGGTTACAATAAATTTTTACACAAATTCAACTTTCAAGGTAGAAACGTTTTGATTCAAAACCAGATAAATGTTTATAAAATTTATGAAAAATATAACATTATGAAACACAGAAAGAATTTTTTTCCGTTTTATTACACCAAAAAACATCTGAAGCAAGGATTAGTCATATTTGAAGCAACTAAACCAAAAAAAGCAAAAAAGAAGAAGAAGACTGCAAAAATACCTTTAAACAAACAAAATAGAATGTCTGAAAGTGACCAATAGCCTTTTGGTTGCTCATGTTAATTTAAAAACTGTTTTTTTTTCCAGTGAAAGGAATTTTTAAGTATTGCAAAAAGTAGCCATGGGCGACCCAGAAATAAAAAAAAACAAGGAAAGGAATGAAAGGGAAACGAAAAAAATAAATGATTTCATGTATGACTCGAATGACCAAAAAAGGAGCATAAACTTTTTTTTCTTGATCCATACGATTTTCAGAAACTTAAAGGTCATTTAAAAATTCAATTCATTCGTCAAAATGTTCAAAAGAAGATTGACAGTATTTCAGATGGCGGTTTTATGTAAGAGATAAAAAAACGGAACGCGAAAGAGAAAAAAGCAGGAGTAACAAAACAAAGATTTGTATTATTCCAAAAAAACTAGAACAAAAGTTTAAAAAAACAACCTTTTTCGTTGTAATAAAAACGATTGGAAAAAAAATTTTTGTACCAAAAATAAGGTCACCCCTGAAGGTTTGGTTTAGATTATCAATTGCCAATCACTGATAATCTAAAGCAGATCTTTTAGCACATGTTTTTCCTTCGTATGTGCTTTCGGGTTGATTTTATTTTTGTTTGCAACCGCTTTCCAGTACCCCTCAACAAAAAAGGGGTATTCATTCTTTTTTTCTTTTTTTCCTCTTTGAAAAGGCGGAGCTTAAATTTTTATGACAAAGTCGTAACCATTGTGTTCCATTTTTTTGCACATGTATTTTGTTTTTGTTAATTTTTCAAAATTGATCCCTATTCTTCTTTTTTTCAACTATCACTTTACTCACAGGTTGACTGTAAAAGACCTTTCAGTAATTAAGTTTTTATATATGTATATTTGCAATCAAGTAAAAAAAGTTAGACCCCAATGAAGTTCATAAAAAAATGTCTCCATCTCTTTGCTTGATATATGTTGACTTTAAATTGCAACACACACAAAGAAAGAATTGGCAGAATAAAAAAAAGAAAGAAAAACAGTTGAAAAAAATAGAAAAAAAATCACTCTTTTTTATTCGAAGGCCGCTGGTTCGTTGACTGGTACCAGCCGGTGCATGGCTGGTCTTGTTTTTTCTTCTTCGTCTTTTTTTGCTATTATTTTTAGTTGCGTATAAACGCGCTTATACGGATGCCTTTTTTTGCTGATTGATGCAAAGAATAAAAATATAAAAAAACAAACGCAAAAAAATTAAAAAGCCTTTTTTAAAACATGAGTTAATTAAAAAAGAAGGGGGTCTTTGAAAATTTTCCTTTTTTTCATATAGTTTTAAACTTTTCTTTTTTGTTTAATGAATAAAAACAAACGAAAATGAATTAAAATGTTTTGAAAATAAAACACCTGTGGTCAAACAAAGGGTAATAAATAATTGATATCATTTTAAAATTTCATTTTTGGGGGATTATTTGGGACATAAAAAGATATGAATAAGCAATTCTTTTTTCTTTTTTTTTAAATTTGTATGCAATTTTTTATGCCATATTTTTAAAATCCAAACTGTTGACCTCTTTTTATATTTGAAAGAAAAAACTGAACTAATAGCCAGTGGCCATGGAATTTTGTGTATCAGTCATTTTTCTTTGAATAAAGGCACGGCATGGCACCCCTTTGGCAATGAAAGAAGAAGAAGAAGACAAAAAAGCATGTGCATTAAAAGCCGCCGCACAACGGTCAGTTTTTTTATGTGTGCTTTTTAAAAAATGCTGCTCTACTGCCTCGTCAGCTGTACATTTTTCCCTTTAAAAAAACTCTTGTTTTTTGTTGAAAAAAAAGTTGAAACAAGCAAAAGAACGCGTTTATTTTTTTTGCCCTGGCGGTGCCATGCAGGGTTAAAAAGAATTTTTTTTCAACAATGAAAATCACGAATGTATTGCAAGATTTGACAGTTACAGTATACTAACAATTTAAAAGGTATCAACGAAGCTTACAAGACTTACTTTGAAAAAAGAACATGAAAAAATATCAAGAAAAATTACAATAAGCTGATTAAAGGGAAAAGGCTAAAAAACAGTTATTTTTGAACTAAAACTCAAAAAAGAAAAGAGATAATAGAATATCGTCAAAAACAAACAAATGTGATTTCTTTATCGGGAAGAAAGAAAAAAATGAAAAATGGACAATCCCAAAAATAGCCTCAAAACAAATGATGCGAGTTTGGTCAGGGGGGATATTTACAAAGATTTCGATGGACGGAAAAAGGAACAAACAAAAAGCTTTTGAATAAATATTTTAAAAGCCTTCACGTGAATTTTGATAGATTTTGAAAAAAAGAGAAAAAAACAACTAAAAATATTTCTTATGTTTTTCACGAAATCTTTTTGAAAAACATGTAGGAGGACGATGACCAATGGTCATACATTTTTTAAATGACAGCAGGTGAGGAAAAGAAAAAAGAGGAAGTTAATAGCTTTGAAACTACAATCAAATTAAAAAAGTAATAATATGTTTGTGTGAGAGGTACTTCAAGGGGCCATAAGAAAGAGAAATGCCCATAGTCAAAAAAATGGACCTTTTTTTACAACTGATTTTTTTCGCTTTCTCTTTTTGATGCAGCATGTCAAAGTTGTCCTCAAACAGTTTTTTTCTTTCTATCTTTTTTACATAATATCTCTAAAACCCGGAGGTCATGTCCCGCCCAATTTTTTTCCTATCTTTATTTTTTTACGTTTATATTCTATTTTTGCATTGGTCAATTTCTTAAAGCATTGTGGACAACAAAAAAAAGCATTGTTTTTCTTCTGCTGTTTTTGTTCAGATGCCACCAAAACTTTTTTTTGCGTTTTTTACGAAGGAGGAGCGTGCCTGGTTCGCAACATCACCGTTGATTTTTTTGCTTCTAAAACAGCCTGCAGCATTTCAGCATCATATTTTTTTCACGCGTTTTTTTATTTCAATCTTCTGCAATATTTTTTTTCAACGTTGTGCCTGTGTGTACAAAGTGCGGCTTTGATGGCTTTTTTTTATTCTTCTTCTTTCTCTTCTTCTTGTTGTTTTTGTTTGACCGCAAAAAACCCCTCTGGCGATAGAAGTTAAAAAAAAAGAGAAAGAGAAGGGCGGCCCGTGCCGACTGCTGACCACTGATTTTTCCCTTTTTTGTTCGCGGCTTCCCCGCTACATTAAATATTGTTCTTTGCTTTTTTGTCTTTTTTTCATTTTTTTATACTTTTGGCTTTTGTTCTGAAAATGATGGGTTGAATAACGTTTAAAAATGAGCAAAAAACTAGAACGAAAGCAACCAAAAGGGAAAGTGAAATGAAAAACAAACTCAAAACAAAATTTGTACATCATGTTTATGCTCAAAAAAGCATGTTTCAAAAATTAAGATAGAAAAATATGTATGAATCAGCATATTTTTTGGAAAGGATAAATGTTGCAAAAAATTTTTATATACTTTTTATATATAGATTAATAATGCAAGACGCCATCATGCTTTTAATAATAAACAAAAGGACGTCTTCTGATAGGCACTTAAGGTATTCTTTTAAAAAAAATACTAAAAGAACTTCTTAAAAAGAATTTCAATCTTCGTGCAAAAAACAATGTTCAAACGCTTGCTCTCACTCTCTCCCCCTCTTGTTATCACAGGGATTGTTAAGAACAAAAATATCATAGTTATATGTTTTAGAAAAATCCTATTACCTGTTTAAAAACGAACACAATGAATAATTTATGATTTCAAAACTTTATTACAACAAAAGATAAAAAATTATAGAAAATTATTAAAGTCACCGAAACCATAAACTTATAATAATAATGATCTGCATTTTTTTGAAATAAAAGAGACGTAAAATTAATAATAATCTTACATGTGCAAAAAATTTTAAAATGTTTGACAATAGCAAACTTATATTTAAAAATCTCATTTTTCAAAGAACCGTTCTTTTTTTAAACAACATAAAAATTTTTTAGAAAACTCTAATTTCTCATGCATTTTTCTAATTTAGTAACAAATTTTGCAGCGTTTGAAAGTTAGTTAACACCAAGCAAATCTGGAAATGGAAAATTATCTTCAATTTTTTCAATAATGCAGTTCGATCCAACAATAATTTTTTAATTTAAAGAAGGCAGCGAACTACAAAAGTTTTTAAAATTTTAACGTTTTTTTTGAAATCAAGGCTTTTTTTTCGTATGTTCTAACAAAAGTAATGCATGATTTTGATTGAGATCAAATTCATGCAACATTCTGGTACTGATTTTCATTCGTCTTTATTGGAATGAAGTTTCACGTCAAAATGATAATAACAATATTTATCACCAACTTCGACATCATTATTGCTATGGAAAGAAGAAAACACGAGGAAAGTTATAAAAAGAAAGCAACTTAGGAATTATCGGCAGAGAATTTAAATCATTACATTAGCTAATTAATTAAACTGTCATAAACTAAGATTTTGGAAGCCAAAATTAACACAGAGATGACAATATTAGTGAAAAATATAAGATTCAGTTTTAATAAAAAAAAACATACTCTTATTTCATGCATTGATTGAAAGAAGCAAAAACGTGAAGTTGTTTTTAATAATTTCTTTTACGAATTTTTTAGTTCTTTTGTTTGTGTTCACAGTCACTTATTATCATAATTTTTATTACCATGTTGTTTTCGATTTTTCCTGTTTTAACTTTATGTTTTTTACATTTTTTTATTATCTTGCATTAGCATTTTGAATGACTATGATTGCAAAAAGCGGCATTGATCTTTTGAAATGCTCAACTGTGACTCTGAAGTCGGGATCGCAAATTACACAAATATGAATAATAATAATATTTATTTATAAAGATAATTGTATTAAAAGTCTTGACTAAAACAATTATAAATTACTATGAATAAGAAATCACAATGAAGAAAAAAAAGCCCGCAACGCACTTTTTGAATTATCACATCTGGAAATGTTTTAATAGAAAAAGAGAAAGAGAAAAAAGAGAGTTTTTTGCATATGAATGTTAAATATTGCAACAATATTGTTTTTTTAATATATAAATTATAAGGAAGGGAAAGGAAAAGGCATTAGCAGCAATTTACTCGTGATAGAAAATAAATAAAAGCACTCGGATAATGCATGAAAGAGCAGCTAACCAAATAATATAAGCAAATGGAGGTTCATTGATAAACAAAGTTGGAGTTGGCTTTGAATGAAGTGATGTAGAAAAATCAAGATGCATATCTTTATTTGAAAAACAATGACACCGATCCCGAATTACAACATAACGCTTTGTAATACGAACAGTGACACGTCTTCGGGGTCTAAAAATAATATCGATTAATTTAAAAAAGATATGAAAAGATAAATCAAGATGTACCGTAAATGAATTCTTTGATGAAGACGATGAAGAACACTTACAAAACGGCAACAAATGCATGGAGTTCGAACATTTCGAAATAATGCTAATTGTCGTTCAACTGGTTGAATTCTTCCTCCAAATGGATTTTTATATTTATCTGCATCAGGATTTCGTTCCAATTTTGGTCGTTCTTTCAATTTTGTGAACTTTTTTGTTGGAAGTAACACGTCATCTTCAATATTTTTTAATGTTTCCCCAGCTTTCATAATTTTTGACAAACAATTTTGGATTGTTTGTGAAATTTCATGTGGCGGTGGTAAATCAAAATCATGAGAAAATGGTGTATGATGTGTAAGAATTTGTCTAAAATTGTTTTGTTTTTTGGATTACAAAAAAATAACCAAAAAAAGAAGAAACATACGGTGTTGGAATGTGTCTCTTTATAGGCATGATAACAGATCGTTCTGGAAAATATGATGACAATGGAAGAGGTGGACGTCGCCAATCTTCTCTACAACGACGTAATAATTGGGTACACTCTTCTTTTGGAGTAAGAATTCTATCAGCAAGCTGTTCGGCAGATCCTTGAGTGCTTAAAGAAAAGCGAGGAAGTTGCCAAGGACGTGATGCATTTGTGTTCCCATGGTAGGATTGACTTAAATCAAACGATGGACCACTAGTCGATGTCCGGCAACTAATATTAGCATCTGGTCGCGTTTTAAAGTCTCTGGAAAAAAATGAGGATAATATCACCCACGAAAAACTTTTTTTGAATCATTATTTAAAAAAATTTAAACAAAACGAATGAAAAATAATTTTTTAAATTTACCTTGTATTTGCTTCAGAGATGGAACTGGACATTAAAGTAAGCTTTGGAATTCTTGTTTTTTTCAATGGCGTGTAAAGGGGTGGCTTTCCCGTAGGAAAAATGTTTTGCCGCCATTTGATACTAAAACAAAAACAAAAAAAATGAAAGTGTAAAAAACACAAAAAAAGCTTTTAAAAACCCAAACATACCCTTTATTTTCATTCAAAGTTGCTGGAGAAATATTCAATGAACAATCCATATTTGGAATATTTTCATAAAATAAAATTTTCGTATTGATTGCTGCTTCAAGCTCGTTTAAACTATTTTCAAAACAGTCTGAATCGTCGGGTATTTCGTCGCCAAGGCCTTGATCGTTGCTGCTCGAACTGCTAGATATTGTGAATAATTCAGGTGATGATGACGAAGGACTGCTGCCTGTTTTATGTTTTTCCTTTTCTTCGTAAAGAGCTGCTAAAATATCAAAGAAAATAGTTTCTCAAGAAATAAAAAAAAAGAAAAAAGAAGAAAGGTAATGATAAACAATTTTCCCAGAAGAAAACGTACTTTGACAATAAAGTGGAGCCATTTCGATAGAAGAAGCATCATCAACATCTTCTTGAACATTGTTATTATGCAAAATTGTCTGCTTTTTCTCAGCATTATATTTTTGTATTGTTGATGACGTTGAAAAACATAAATAATGCATTTTACGATGTGTAATTTTTATCTCTTTTTCACTATTAATCCTCGTGCTTTTGGAAATACTGGAGCTGTTGTTGCTGCCGATGTTGTTGTTGTCGATGAGATGGGGGTGCTCCGTCCAGCAGAGCTTCCCGCCGATCCTAGACTTCCCACTGGGCTCCCCGGTGAAACGGTTGCCCTTCCATGTGCGCTGCGGGCGCGGGCGTTTTTTGACGTTGTACTTGTTGATAGCCGTCTAAAAATGGATTTTCAATTATAATTAATTCAAAAATTTTATTTTATTTTTACCTTAAATTTGATGAAGATCGATTAGGTGCGGGAATTTTTGTAACTTCAATTACAACGTTTTGACCTGTTTTATTGTTGTCAATATCCTAAAAAAAATATAGCCATTTGAGAAATAAAGGCATGTCAATTCATACCCTTGAAGCTGCACTATTTATTCGATCTGGTGATACAACTTCGTCAGGAAATTCTTTAACTTTTGTTGGAAATGCTTCCAAAGATCCAAAAGTTATCACGTTTTCTCCGCAAAAACGTATCACACTATCAGGTACGAAGGCTTTGTCAATTGAATGAGATTCTAATTGAATATTTGAAAAGAGAGGAGAAAGTGCGTGATTTTTTCGGGCAGATCGCACTCTTTGCCGTAGGTGCATTATTGCATCGCGTTCAAAATTCGTTGCAGGTCGTCGAAGTCCAATCATAGAAACCTTAAAAGGAATGAAAATAATAATAAAATAATAATAATAATAATTGGGGCAAACCATAATTATAATAATAAAAAGAAATCCTCTTTCCAGTTTTAGACAGGCAAAAAGGATAAACGAAAAAGAGAAAGAAAAAGAATCTTACGGGGCGTTTGATTGGTGTAAGTTTAACACATTCTTCGACGGATGTTGACACTTCACTTATTCCAGGGCCAAGTCCCGAATCAATCATTGTTTTTGGTTCAATCTTTTCTAACATTTCACGACTTCCAGGTCGTTCACCGGGTTTTATTATCCGCCAATTTCCATCATTTTCATCAAAAACTGCCCGCTCACGTAATTTTTCAACTATTGAAACCGGAATAAAATTTTCAACAATTAACCATTTTAATTTAAGCTCTTTATTCATTTCCCCGATAGATTGCTCTAATTGTTGTCGCTCTTTTGAATACGCTTCAGCATTATCTTGAATTTCTAAGCGAATTTGTTGCAATTTAGAAAATAGTTTTTGCAACTTTTTTGTTTTAACTTCAACTTCTTGTTGTAAACTTGCAAAAGTTTGATGAATTTCTGCAGTGTTATCTTCTTGCGCCTCCAGCTGTTGCAAAATTTCACGTTCTCTTCGCTAAAACGAATGTTTGTTTTTTTCATTATTTTGAAAAATATTTTTATTAACAAACCTTCTGTTCTGCAAGTTCAATTCTTCTTGCTTGAAGCAATTTTTGTTGTTCTTTTGTTTGATCTAATAAATTTCTTGATCCACTTAAAAGTTTACTTTGCATTGATTTAATTTTTGCTGCGACTGCAGCTTGAGCTTCTTGTTCTTTTGCAAGTTGGCGTTGGCGATCTTCTAAACTTTCAAGAAGTTTTTGTTTTTCTTCTTCACGCATTCCTGCATTTTGTTCTAATGCAGATCGCTCTTCATCAAGTTTATTCTGCTGTTCTCGAAGATATTCTTCTGCATCCATTTCTTCCCCACCTTCAACATGATCGTTCTCATTTATGCCATTTTGCTTTCGCCGCTTTCGATTTGCTGATGATGTTCGTTTTTCTAACATTGATTTTAATCTAGAAATTTCATCTTGGAATTGTCGTAACAGCGCATCCTTTGGATCTTCATTTATTCGAGGTTTATTCTTGATATTTTTTGCTCGATTTGCATATCGTAAAGTTGAAAGAGTTTCTTCAAAATTATATGAAGCAGGACCAATATTGGCAACCATAACAGTTTTTGAATTCCCGCCTAATGAATCTTGTAATAATCTTGTCAACTTTGAATCACGATAAGGGATATGCGAAGATTTTCCATCAACAAGAGCAGAAATAACGTTTCCCAAAGCCGATAAAGATAAATTAATTTTTGTTGCTTCTTTGAAACGTTCGCCTTGTGCTCCAGTTTTTGATTGCCGTTCACTTCCAGCCAAATCAACAAGATTCAAACGACCAACCCTTAAAAATTCAAATTTGCATAAAATATTTGTGAATGAGTCTTTCCTACCGAATATGATCTTTTCCTGTAATATCCGGTTGACTGCATTCTACAGTAATCATAAAAATTGCATGTGATCGACTGCTGTGTTCATTCATGTTTGTCTTTCTAAAAATTGATTTAGATGATTTCAACATTATATTAATATTTTCATACCCAACAGAACGATTAGCATTTCCAACTTGCATTACATGTAAAATTTCTTCAACAGATTTTGTAACAAAAGTTGTGATATCTTTTACATAAACTCCAGCATCAGGCTTTTCTTTCAGCTCAAGTTTATTCTTGCCATTTTTATCAAGCAAATCTCGAATTTCTTCTTGATAAATTTCTAAATAACTTGCTCGGACAAGATACTGTTGATTTGTGGATTGTGAAATATGCCGAAAAATATGATCAATTGCATTTGGAATAACTCCACGAAGATCCGGATCATCTCGTATCCCTTCCATGGTAAATGTTTTACCAGTTCCTGTTTGACCATATGCAAATATTGTGCCATTAAATCCAGTAAGAACCGACTCAACAAGATCTCGAAATGATTCATAATAAAGGTCAATCTGTTTTGAACTAAATTTAAAAAATTTTTTTTGTGAAAATCAATAAAAAGCAGATGACTCACTTTTCATCATAAATTGCATCAAAGGTAAAATTTTTTGGTGGACAATTTGAATCTTTTGGATTTTTAACTTCAATAACACCACGAGTGGTATCCATTGAAACAATTTTTTCATGACCATTTTTAATTTCTTGCTCTGATAGAGGTCGACATCGAACAATAACTTTAACAGTCTCGGCGCCGCCATTTGATGCTGTTGACCGTAATAGGGCTTCTGGCGCACCAGAAAGCTCTTGTGATGATAATTGTGTCATTTTCTATAAACATAAAAAAACAATTACATTGTGCAAAATTTATGTCAAAAATCATAAAGGGAACGCTTAGCCTTTTTTTAACGTTTGAAACTGGGCAAAATTTTTGAAAGCAAAGAAAAGGTTGCCCTTAGTGATGGCATAAAAAAAGTATGATGCATGCAAAAAAACTACATTATTTTGTAATGTCAAAATGTCAAAGAAAAAAACAAAATTTTCAATTCAAAATTATTACTTTTAAAAGTTGTGACTACTGTACTTTTGAAACTTACTTGAAAATTTGATTAACATGGCAATTTCATGATGGAAATGAAGTAACAATAAGAGATGTTAATTTGTAAAAAATGTTGCTGAAATGTTTGGAAAAAATAATCATCAACACTTGCTTCGCATTTCTTATGTTGAAAGGTTTTTTCGGTTGAATCTGAAAAAAAACGCAAAATATGTTTTTTGATGATTAAAAATGAGTTTTGACTTTTGAAGTAAAAAAAAAGAATTCACGCACAAACATGTCAAAAATTCAACCAAACAAAAATCTATTTTTTTTTGTTATTTATCTGTCAATAATTGCTAACATTTGACAACTGCTAAAAGAAAGATTGTTTGAATATCTTTGGGTGGGCGATAAAAAAAAAGAGGACAGAAAGGGATATATCTTATATATCTCCCAATTGGCAGCACTTTTTCAAAGGCAATCTGCCAAAATTTTGTGGAAAAATGAAAAAAAAGTTGTCAAAAGTTTTTTATACTTAAATGAAATATTTGCAATAAAAAAATGATAAGCAAAAAATGAATTTTTTCAACAATTTTTTAGAAGCAAGTTTTTTTTCAAAGGATTCTTTAAAAATTGTTTAAGATCTTATCGCTAATTTTTTTCGATGACTTTAATCTTAATGACACTTAAAAAAAGTTCAAAGCTATGAATCGGCGGCGAGTAAACCTTTTGAAACATATGTGTGTAAAGAAAGAAAAGAGGGAGAAAAATGAGTGGAAATTGTTGTTTAAGCTGCAAGAAGCAGACACAACGAAAAAAAGGCTATTTGCAATGATATAAAAATGAAAAAAAAATTAATATCAAAGGGGCAAGTAAACACTAACAATCAGAAACAAGAAAAAAACTGGGTGCTCGTTTGAAATTAAAAAATTGATTGAAAAAACAAATAAAATTTTAAAGTTTTTTTCTCTCTGATTTATTCTTGTTAACGTTTGAATGCGCAATTAAATTCGTTTAAAAATACAAATTCAATAAAAGAATATATATAAGAAATTTCATATGTCGCGTGCCATTATAAAATTCTATATAGGGGCATTGCGCTTTTTTATTTTATTTTTCACTAAGCCACACTTTTCCTTCTTCTTTATTTTGTGGCACTCGTCCAAAAGAGGGAAGAGGAAAGCCTTTTCTTGGTCAACAACAACAACATCCATTTCTCCAGCATCCAAATTCAGGCCATCATTGGGACCGGGTGGTTGCAAGAAGTATTGACTGTTTGGCTGCCTTTCTTGGAGGAGAAAAAAATATATTAAAAAAATTGAATGAACACGCGCATTCTCCTTTTTTCCCGCATACTAAAAGACTCAATGAGGAAACCCGAGAAATGGCTTTTCTTTTTCTTTTCTTTCGCAAAAAAACCTCAAAAATGAATGTTCCTCTTTTTTCAGTTACTTAAAAGAAATTTTTTTTCGTTAAAATTTTTAAGTTTGAAAGGATTATTTTTGCGCAAAAAGAATGTATTTTTTGAATAAAGGCTTACTATTTGGAAACGAAAAAAATGAGTTTTAAGTTAAAGAACAAAGTCTAAAATTAAAAAAAGAAACATTTTTAAAACACCTTTTGAAAAACAAAACTCTAAAATTAAAAACCACAGCATTCGCGCGGAAGGCACAGCTGACACCTTTTTCCCGTTCATTTCCCTTGTGGCATTGAAAAAAAAGAAGATACAAAGATGCCAATAAACCAATAACAGCAGCAGCAGTTAATAACATCTTGTTCATCAAAAATCAATGGAAATGACTTTGGAGGTCAATTGCAAATGTCTCAGCAGCATTTAACATTGCGCTAATGCCTGCAACGATCGAATAAACGATTGACAATTACCAAACTCATATGCAAATGAATAAGAAAAGAGAGTTACAAAACAGATGAAAAAGAGCGATAAATCGCAAAACAAAGTTTCGGCATCTTCAATTAAAAGAAAAACTTGAGCTTTTGATATCTTTTTTATATACTTCTTTCTCGAAGTTGTCAAACATTTTCAAGAAAACAAGACGTGCGTGAGAAACTTTAATGCATCGTATAATACAAATTCATGAAACAACAAGCATGAAAAAGTAGTTTCAAATCGAAAATATTGATTAAAATTTTATGTCTTTGTTCAATTTTTTTAACAAAATGTTTGATACAAAATTAAAGATTCTCAAAAACATCTTGCTCAACAGTCAAGAAAAGCAATAAATCCATAAAATTGAAATCATTGAAACTTATAAAATTAACAAATTTTTGCAAACAACAAAAAATCAAAACTTTATTTTTTCATCAAAAATTAATAGCAAAGTGACAAAGATTTTTTCGTTAAATAACAGTATGCGTTTTTATTAGTTCACTTCAAAAGTTGGTTGATAGAATAAATATGAAACATTCTTTAAAAAAACATGGAACTATTTATCTGTAACCACATTTGGAATACTGTAAAAGAGATTTTTTTGCTTCTGCTCTTCCCCTCTGATTCAAATTTAATTGCATAGCGCATTTGTTTTTTAAAAAATATAATCCTTTTTATATTTTTCAAAAACAAATGTTTTCATCTGGGACAATACTGTGATGATTTTTCTTTTGGTGTATTAGACACTATCTTTCATAATCAAATTGTTAAGTGACTAATCAGTTTTGCATTTCGTTTTGTACCCTCATGTATATTACCGTATTGATTCATCAAAATATTGGTTTTAAAGATAATACGCCAAAAAACCATTTTATGTTTAAATTATTTGAATAACTCCAATCTTTTCAAAACGCTAACACATTCCAAGAGCGAAAAAATATCTTTGTTTTTGTTTGGTATTGTTTACGGCTGTACATTTGACTAGCAATCTCAAAATTTGTTTTGATTTTGACTAAAAAATGTGTATCTAACGCGCAGGGAAGCTTTTAAGAAATTTGTTGTCACATGTATTTTTTGTATATGCTTCTTTTCTTCTGTTTTCTTTCCCATCATGATCTAGTGGGTCTAAAGTTCATGACTTTATGAAGTAAATCATAAAAAACATTTTGACAGCCATGAGGAAAAAAAGAGAAACATCAGTGAGAACAAGATCACGATGAAAATTATCATTTCAAAGAGAGAAAAAGTTTGAAAAAGCTTTTAAAACATTTTTGAATCAAAAATAAAAGCATTTTTGTCTTTGCTTTCCAGAAGCAATAAAACTTTTCTGTAATTTAGTTTTCTCTTTTTTTATTTTTTGGATTGTGAAAGTTCTAAAAAAGTTTGTGTAAAAATTAACGAAAAAGTATAACAGAAACTGTTTTTGATATTTTAACTTTTTTGTATAAAACTTAAATATATATATTCCTCTGAATTATTCAGATGATGATTTTGAGTACACATCTTATTTTTCTTTCTGAACAATATCAAAGATTAACATTTTGTAAATGAATCACGGCAAAAAAATTCAAGCACTAGATTTCGGAAAGAAAAAAAAATCATGCGAATTTTTGCAAATTTGCTTCCTTTTTGCATGCTTCACGTCATTGCAGACATTTTTTTATGTTTCGGTCCCTGTTAAAAAGGAACCGTTCTTTTCAAAACAAAATGATCGGCCCCTCTCGGTAATAGCGATTTTGCCATTTTTTGTTTTTGTGAAAGACATCACTGTTTATCAAAGATGAACAAAATTTTTGGGAGTATAAAAAATAACTGATCTTTCGCTTTTTGAGTCAGTCTTTCTTTTTAAAATGGACTTGGAAAATGAAAAATCGAATTCGTCTTTACTTTTTCGCGTTTCGAAAAATGATTGTGATTTAATACGAGATCAATAAATTGAATAAATTGTTTTAGCTCGGGTCAGGTTTTGTAACGATGGCTACTGAAGACATTGACTATGGAGTTTTCGAAGAAAATCTTCGGCAACTTGTTGATCGTGGAGGTGTTTTCAAAAGCCTTTTGCCAATGACAGTCTTCAAAGACATGGATGTTTTTGCTGCTGATTTTCGCTTCCATGAAGATGTTTATGCCATGGATCGAATCTTTGTTTACCCACGAAAATGGAATGATGATAACGTTGTAAGTTTAAAATTTGTTGAATCATAAGATGTTATAAGCTTATAAGTGATGAGGATTGTTTATCTCAATTTTTGCCTGACTTTTTTTAACCTTTTGAAATAATCAATGTAAAAATTTAACCAAAACTTCTGTTAAGTGAGTCATGAGTAATACATTAAACGTAAATAAAAAATTGATTTTCCTTAAATTGAGTGTTTGTCTCCTTGGCATACAATTTTAAGAGTTCTAATATTAAGTTTTTTAATATCCCTAAATTTCTTTTATAGCTTTACTGTGAATTTGTTTATTTTTCACTTTTCGTCAAAGATCAACTTTTCTTCATCATTAAAGTTCGAAATATGCGTGGACTTTACTATATTCATGAACAACATGCTCTCAAAGCTCAACAGGTAAAATAAAATTCATATGAATCATAATATAAAAAATAGTTGAATATTTAAGGAAATTGCTCGTTATGTTGTCTATGTTGAACGGCTTTATCGTGTTGTTTTGGTTGATGATTTATTGATGAGTGATCGGCTTCATGTTCATCTTCAAACTGATATCGATTATTGCTATAACACTGCTGACCTTGATCAAAAGATTTTACGTCATCTTATGGGATCTTACAATGGTGGTGTAAATGTTTATCAAAAAGCTCTTGGAGATATCAAAGCTATCGTTGAATCTGAAGATTGGCCACCATTGCTTAAAATCTATCTTGCCAAAGGAAAGGATAAGCTTTGTTCAATCCTTCAAAAGCCTCGAGAATTCTCAAATCTTGATTGGATTTGCAATTACACCAAAGGAAAGCTTTGGACTATCTTCCTTCCATGTGCTCCTCGCTTCTATTTTTAAGAAGCTTTAGTCACCACGAGAGAGCAAAAAAAGTTATCTAATGTTATTTTGTAATTCTTTATTTTAAATTTCTATTGTAACAATTATGGGTTTTAATGTTGTAACCATATCGCTTTTTGAATAAATATGCATTTTTATAAAAATGAGACCCCGCCTTTAATCATTAAAGAACAAAATTGAATCAATTTGAAATCACCTGGGTGAATAGCAAAGTGCCTTGAGTACATACAACAAGTTAAATTTTTACTCATTTATTAATTTATATATTTAAAAAAATTATGTTTGCTATTTTTGAAATCCCAAAAGAATATCTTTCCACAAACACGTGAATTTTGGCACACTTTTAAGCTTTTGTGATAGCGATAAGTGTTTTCCAGAGTCTTCCATATTTAAAAATTTCTGCTTTGACAAATTGTAGCATCCATAAACAAAACAAAAAAGTTGTAACTTAGTTTTGCTTCCGATTTTTTTCTCTCGTTTTTTCCCACTGTTTTTCATTTTCAAAGAAGACGAAAAAAGAACTAAGTGCCAAGATGCCCATTTCCAAGCTACTAGCGTTGCTTTAAATGATGAAAAGAAAAAAAAACGAAGCTGTTTGTGCATGTTTTTTACCGCCTATAGCGTTTTTGGTGGTTGTAAGCTTTAGTTCAATGCCATTTCCAACTTCTCCAATAACGTTAAAAAACAGAAGCTTGGACCATTACATTTTTTTTGAAGAAAACCAACAAGTTCAGTCTTTTTTTATTTCAGAAAATTTTTTCTTTCTTTATTTGTTGAAACAAATTTTTTGAAATAATAAACGTGGGTCACACGAGTTTAGCATTTCATAATTTTTTTATTCTGATAAAATTCAAAGATGTTCTTTCGTAATGTGCCGTTTCCTTTGGGGCATTAGTAGTAGTGTGCATATTTTTTTACTTGAATGCATCTAAAAAAAGCTTTGAAAAATGACAAAAAAAAGAGAAAGAAATAAATAATTTTATGGCATTACTTTCGGCAAATCTTTCTTCTTTAAAAGTCATATTTGATGTTGACAAGTGTTTTTTTTGTTTTCAGAAACATTATTCGTAAAGATAATTTTTAATTTTAACAAGATTTCAGGAAATTTAAGAAAGTCAAATAGCGGAAATGCGTGAAGTTAACTCGCTTTTGGCACAGAGTTAAAAGGCTGCATTGTCAATCCATTGTTGCCTATTTCATTTATTGTTAAAAATGGTTGAGTGCCGCTTTTTTCTTCTGCTTTTGTTTTTTTTATAAATTGCCCTTTTGCAGAATGTTTGTTAAAGTTGTCGCTGCGTCATCCCCATCTGGAACAAAATTTCAACATCAAATTCAACATAATATTCCACCTTCTTCAGGAGTTGTTCCACGGTCAACAAGTGGTTCATTTGGTGGCACCCCGACATCATTTGAAATAAATTCGAAAAAGCGTTCAGTTGTAAGCTCAAGTTCACAAATAAAATTTACTGCCTTGGCACAAATGGCGGAACAGCGTGCTCGTGTCGCAGCTGCTGCGGCTTCATCAGGAAGTAATGTTGCCGATGATCCAAAGAGTGAAGATAATGCCAAAACAGAATTATTGCCTCCACCGGTAACGCTACAAAAATCACAAAGTATGACAAGTTTACGGGCTGGTGTTAGAAGAGTTAGACGTAAGTTGGCAGAAACAATTCAAAAAAAATAAAAAAACAAAATACTTTTAAGAAAATTATCTTTGTGTTGCGTTATTTTTTCTTATTTCTGGTTTAGCATGTAATGGAATTTCTTATTGGATTAGTGTTCAATCTGCTCAATTAAATGCTGAAGTTGTTGATGCTGCTGTTGCAAATCATGAAAACATTAAATTCAGCCTTAAAAAAGGTTTCGACATTTTTGAAATGAAAAAAATAATCTTTTTTTTCAGCTTTTGTTTCTGGTCCATCAAAATATCTCATCGGTCTTTGCAGTTTTCTCGGACGAGTAACATCGGCAATTGGAACATTCTTCCTTGCACAGGTAAAAGATTTTAGTACATAAATATTTAAAAAACATGAGAATATTTAAGGCAGTTGTAACCTGGCTTCAACGAAGAAGAAGTAACACTCTCAGATCTGCTGCAGGGCACGCTGATGAAGCTGTTGGAGAAATACATGGTGGTTGTACCGAAATCGTTGCCGATTGCTGGACAAATTGTATTCCGGCTTTCGGTTAATAAACAAATAATAAAATGCCTTGAAAACTTAAAGTTTTTCATTTTTCGCTTTGTTTCTTAGTTTTCTTTTTTATACATTTCACCGAGTGAAATTTTTTTCTCGCGCAAATCCCTGTGATTTATTTTATTTTAATACATAATTTTTAAAATGGTAATAAAAGCTTTTGATTTTACCACATTTGCATATCGAGACAAATAATCTGAATGATGGCTGAACAGTGAATTTAAAAATGATGAGATTGTAATTAAATTAAAGGTGATATAAAACATTGGCGTGGGCAGGCCGTAGAAAGAAGGGATGGAAAAGGACGGCATGAGCAGGGACGATAACAAGGATGAAATCCAGGGTGAGGAATACAAGGACAGCGGGAAACAAGAATTTTGTAGGTAATATCCAAAAACTTCGAGAATCGAGTTGATTGATTATTGATGGATGCAGGTTATTATTACCAAACGAGTTACAAAAATGATGAAAATTAAGCAGTGACAAAAAACTATGAAAAACGGTAAGCAAATGTCTGCGGCTAGATTGAGGGGATATCTCTGCAGGTGATAAACGTAGACCCGATTGCACAAAATTTTTATAAGAATGTTAATTAATACGAAGTTGTGGAATAAAGGTTAAAGCGGAAAATATTTTTGTTAAATGTAAACGTGATACTTTATAATATGTTCTGCTTTAAAATTGTTTCAAAAATTACAAACACTGCTTTTAATTTTTGAAAAATAGCAGCGAGTTTAATCACAATTAGGCACAATAAATCGACTTGAATCGCACAAGCGATCACTAAAGAAGAAGATGGGCGTTGAAAGAGGCAGTATAAATGTGTTTGAATGGTATGGAGAACAGGAGTGAATGATGGGACAAGTTGTTTCGCTAATGAACAACTTTTGTATGCCATGTGTAAGACAAAAAGAATAAAAAAAACTGCACAAAATTTGTAAAAGAAAGAGGTTGAAGACACTGAATCACAAAGAACAGAAACCTATGGTAGAAAAAATACATTTAATTTTAACATTATTAATATTTGATATAAATAATTAAAGTTGTTTTAACTGTGTTTAAAATCAACAAAAAACAGAAGAGAAAAAATTGATCTTGTTTCAGATGTTTTTTTTGCGATGACATTTCAGGTATTCTTAACACGAAAGCCTGCAGCAGCTGAGACAGCTTTTAGGTTCTGCCAGCTGCCGTCGAACGCGTGTTCGCTTTTCTTTTGTGCAAAAAGTGTGAGAACATTCTTTGCTTTTCTTTGAAGCGATTTTTTCTCTCTTTCCCGCTATTGTCCGTTAATTATTAAATCAAAGAAAGATGTCATCAAAAGAGGTAAACGATTATATATTACTTTTATATGTATTTATTAAATATATATTTTTAGCCAAAGGATTTTGATACATTTCCGAACAGTGATAAATTCAATGGAAAGCAAATCGATTGCATGACTCGAACGGCAACCCTCATTTGCTCTGCTTATGCTTATCATCGTGGTATCCTTCCTCCTGGTAATATTTTTTTGCCTTCAGATTGAAAAGTTTAAATTATCTTTTTTAGATGCTTTCTACTTTGTTCGTGTCTCTGATTGTAAGTTCTCTCATGAGCTTTTTTCTATGCTACAATGATATTTTCAGCAAAAAATAATCCCATGTTTAGTACTGCTCATCCTAAAGCTAAACAAAATCTTGCAGCAATTCGTAGTCTTCAGTCAGAATTATCAGATAAAAAGGTAATACTTTGTTCCATTTTGTGCTTGTATAGTATATATTCATTTCTTTTTAGCTTGCTCAATTCACCTTTGCTGTTTGTAGAAGTAACTATGCTGAAACTATTATTGAAGCATTGAGATTTGATTTCGATTATGGTGAAGCTGCTGTCAATATCATGCTGTAAGTTTTTATCAGTCAGTATTTCACCAGACAAAAGACAGATGCAACCAAAGACATATCTCGAATTTGTTTTTGACCAACGCACCACGGGAGGAGCATTCCTTTCTACTTTGAAAAATTAATGGGTATTTTAAGTTATTCTGTCCTAAATCCTATCTTCTAAATGCCCCTTTGCTGCTAAATCATCCATCATTTGCTTCACAATATGTTTCTTCTTTGATATAATATTGAAATTTTTAAGCCCAAATGCTACTAATGTTCGTGTTACCACAAAATGGGATTATGCGGTTGATTTGAAGAAAGTTCTGCAACGTGTTCGGCTCATTTCATCTTATTTAGAACCTCTTCCAGATGATATTCAATCATTGATCATTCTTAAGTATTTCAAAAGTAAATTAATTTCATTATTTCTTTCATTTATCATATGTTTTAGAGCCTCTTGAACTTCCAAAAGACTTCCATTATCATAATAAATATGATTTGGAACAAATTGATGTGCTTCCAGTTGCTCGATTCTCATATAAAGATGTTGACACTACGTATGCTTTTTTTACATGTTATATTTTCTTGTTTAATTTGTATATTCCAGGATGACTGTTGAAATTCGTTCCAAGTATTTTGTCGATGTAAACAATGTTCGGAAAGATGTTGAACGTGGTCTTGATGTTCAAGATGTATGTTTTTGGTTTATTGTATCAATCGACATTACTTTTTTTATTTTTAGGACAAAACTGATAGTGAAGATTCAACGCTGCATTCTGATGAAGGTGAAGTCAAAAAACGTGATGTAGGTTTTTGGTATTAATTGACACTGCATATTTTTTTCATTTTTAGGATGATAGTGATGACGATGATGATGACGACGATGGGGGTGATAGTGTTCAAGTGGTTGGAGATTCTTTGGAAGAAGAAAAACCTCGTAATGAACCACGGCATTCTCCTGATGATTTTGATCATGCTGGTAGCGAACATTCAACTCTCCTTTCTGATGAAGCAGGTCAAGTCAAAAAACCTCGTAATGATCCACAACATCCTCTGAATGATGATGAAGATAATCAAATGCTTCAAGCTGGAGCCAGAAAACGGTCCTTGTCTGCTACTGCTTTAGTAGTTGCATCAATGCGAAGGTAAAAGTTATTTGTTTCATGTTTAATAAATTGAAACATTTTTTAGTGAACCTGAACCTAAGAAAGCTTGCCACTTTTCGTGCTACAATTATGCTCCTTTGGTAAGTTTTTATAATTTTGTGTCTTTGAAATCAATACTGTGGCATCTATGTTTTAGGATGGCTTGAAAATTTCATATGAATATTTGAATGAATGAGCTACTGATTAACCTTTTTTGTTGATTTTGAAATCTTATGTTTTGTTTTTTATCTTGGTATATTTTGTTGAGTTTTATTTATCACTCATGTTATTGGAATAAAAGTTTTACTGCAATGTTTTTAAACAATGCGAATTATGTTTGTTTTGGATACAGGGCATCGTTTGGATGATGGGAACATCATGATTATTTCTTCTGTTGGTTGTAGTTTTTAAGCTATATTTGTGTTTATTTACAAATTGGGAATATTTTTTAATTAATTGTTACTTATTTAAGCTGGATTACTGTAAAGATTCAGCTGCTAAAGTTAACAGTTTTTTACTACTTGTTGTAATTTAAAGAAGATGTTTCTTTCTGCTAATCAAAAACTACGGAAATCCGTTGTTTTTATGAAGAAAATGTGACTGCCTTATTTTATCGAAGAGATGGTAGCAATAATTCTTTAAAACAATACCTTGTTTTATTGAACATGTTGTTTACTTTTTTCATTTGGTGATAGTCATTCAATGATTATAAAGTTTTTTTTTTGCAAATTATCAAACAAGTCATTGGGGACGACTTTTTCAACACCTGGAAAGCTATGATGCAAATTTTTGTTTTTGGCACACCATTACCGTAACCTTTAAATTTAACTTTTGTTTTTTCATTTGCCAAAAATTGTTGAACAAATTGATTTTAGCCCCTCAAAACCCGCGACGTTAATTTTTTGTGATCATCGTTAACATAACAGCGGGAATAAATCAAAGCTAGAATCAGATGTTCTTTTTATAAAAATTTGAAAAACATCAATATCAAAAGAAGGATGACGTTAAAAATAAATGAAAAGGAGAAGCAATAAAAAGAAAGGTTTGAAATGAAAAAAGAAAATTTATAAATTTCATCATATTTAAAATTACGAAAAACAAGAAACACACCTTTTTTAAAGAAAAAACATTGAACAAAAAAACAACCAAAAAAGCTTTTTGTTTCTTTTTTTTTAAAACTTGATTTTTAATGATTTAACAATTCATAGGGCATCTAGAATATACATTTTTGAGACCTGAAAAGCTTTTATAACAATTTTTGTTATTTGATTTGCATAAAGGATTTTGTGCGAAAATGAAGGTACAGGATTCTTTTGATTTAAGAAAACAAAAAGAATTTAAGCAAATCCCAAAAAAGAAATTGTTTTAGAACATACCAAAAATATATTCAACCCATTTTCAGAAATTTAGAATCTAAAATTTGCATAAAAGTTTCAGATCGCATTTTTCCTGGACAAAATGATACAAAAATAGAAAAATTAAACAATAATGAACTTTATTAAACTCCCAGATTTCAAATATGGGAGCATTAATATCTGTAAGATCAGGCAATTTTGAAAAAGAAGCAAGAACCAAAAATTTGCAAGATTCACTCCAGAAATGGAGTGAAACTTTAATTTTCACTCTAGAAATGGAGTGACAGTTTAATTTTCACTCCAAAAGTGGTTTAAAAAACTGTCGATATTTGCAAAATATTGAAAGAATAAGCAAGAAACAAGTAAATTTTAATTATAAGCTGCCTAATCGTTTGTGCCTATTCTTGCCAGCATTTGGTTTTCAAGCCGGGCATAAAAAAGCACAAATGATTTTAACAGTTAATTACAGCACAAGAACAGTTAATAAAATTAATAGAAATGTTTTACACACTAGACATTTAACTCTTATTTTAACATTTTTTAAAATGTACATATTTCTTTTCTCCAAGGATTTAAAAAAGGTATGTTCCAAGGCAACGGACATACACTAAGAAACAAACAACATAGCTACCAATTTTATTTAATTATACGTGGAAATTTGGTTTAAATAATTGTTGAAAATTTAAAAAAATTTATTGATGTTAGTAGAAAGAAAAAAACCCGCAGAGAAAGGTAAAGATTGCAGGAAAGAAATAAGTTAAATACATACAACATGACAATGAAATTTTATTATACAATAATACTAGTATCATGGAGTCGATGACCATCATCTGATAAATCATTATCGCTTGAATGGTCACTTAGAAGAGGATCACCCGATAATAAAAAATATCGCTCGTGTTGACGCTTATTAACAGGATATGAAAGACCATTTCCGATGCTAAAAAATAAATTAAAAATTAGTTCAATGGATTAATGTAAATTAAGGGGAAGCTAAAAATTAAGACAAAATAAACCAACAAAGGGAGAAAAAAACTGACAAAAAATATGTGCATTTTAAGCAAAACATTTGAGAATCATTACGTTGATATCACCCGATAACGTTCAGAATGATTTGATGAAACGGTTTTTGTACCAGTTTCAATATCAATAGAATTATTATGGGAAGCAGTAGAATAACGAGAAGTGTTTGATGATGCAAGAGGAAAATTAGAACCTGATCCAATGCTGAAGGGAGCAACAAAACAACTAATTGAGTGTACAAAATGTAAGCATAACCAACCTTGAAGAAATTGGAATTGGCCATTTCCATATTTGATTTCCAAATACTTGTTTGAAATTATTGAATATACCGAGATGATAAGCATTTTTGCATGGACCATTTTCAAGAAACGGTGGACGAACAGTTTCTAAAAATTAAATAAAAAATTAAAAACAAAAAATTTTAATCAAACCTATTGTTGAACGATTACGAGCAATTAAGTATAAATGAAAGAAAAATAAGCAAGCAAGGGAAAGACCAAACATTCCAGAAACCAAAAATAAGAACAAAAGCTCGATATCTCCTCCTTTCGTACTGTGTTTCCATATTGATATAAACGGGGACAACAAAGTAAGTAAACCAAATAAGCAAAGGAAAAATCCATAACATAAGAAAAGTATAAAATATTTGTAATTGCAAAAGTTGACACAAGTGTTTACCCTGAAATATTAATAATTACTGTATCTGTCAAAGCCTACAAATAAAATAATAAAACGTGTGTTATTTTTGAATTTTATGTTTGAAGTCTTTAAATTAATAAATATAAAAAAGTTAAAACTTGCAAATTTTAGGATTTTTGTTTGTTTTGATGGAGGAGATGGCATTAATCGAAAGAAAGAAAAAAAAGGCTCAAAGATAGGAAAAAATGTTTTTACATCGGAAGATTTGTTTTTGATCGTAATCGAAATAAGGAAATGGCCAGAAAGAAGTTGTTCGCGAACAACTTTAAATCATTTTAAAAACTTCTGCGGAATGAACTTGTTCCAGTTTTGTAATTATTAATTCAAATTGATATAAAAATAATGTTGTAGTTTTGTAACTAATATATATCATTTTTGTAGCTTCAAACATCAATGAATTCTGGTCAAAAAAGTGGTGACGGAGGAAAAGGTAGTGGAAAAAAGGGTAAAAATGGAGGTGATAAAAATGGAGAAAATGATCAGTCTGGTAGAAGTCAATCTCTTATAACTTGTGCATGTGGACAAAAAGATTGTAAAGGGATTTTGCATTATACTGATAAGGAAATCCGTACAATGACTTATGATGAGCTTATTGCTCTAACCAAGTTACTGGACAATCCTGAATGGACCGTTCAACCTCAAGTTGAATTATGGATCATCAAAGAGATTGTACGGCGTGATAGTGTATGACTCTTAAACTGCTTGTTAGTAAAATTTTAATACGGTAATTTTTAGGAAAGAAAATTAGGGGCAACTGGTCGATTCCATCAATTGAGTGGAGCAGATGTTACTTTGATCCCCAAATCTAAATTTTATCCATCAACTCACATGCCCCAGAAAGATCCAATTCACGCAACTCCAAAGAAAGGTGGAGCTCAAAAAGATTTTTCAAACCGGTTAGCGAGAAAACAAAGCAAAGAAAGGCTTTTGGATGATAAAGAAAGTCAACCGGTTGAAAAAAATCCCAGGTTAGTCTTTGAAAATCCAAAAACGAAAAAAAATAGCGCAAATAATTGACTTTAAAAATAAATTAATTTTTGTTTCAGACAAATATCACCAGTTAATCGTCCAAGGCTTGATCCAATTTCAACTCCGTCGATAACTGTTGAAGATGATTATTTTTCCCCACTTACTCCTGGAACCCGAGCCGCAGAAACATTATCTCATTTTTCAATTGAAACACCGGGAAAGCGCGTAAATGATAAGAATGAAACAACTTCTCCCCCAGCTGCAGCACAATCACAATCAATTGCACCTCCTTCGACTTCTTCGTCCTTGTATTTTGAACCAGTAGGTGTTTACGAGGTTCTAATGAATCTATATAAAAAAATTTCAGCAAACAGAAGCTCGTTGTGGACAGCATGCCTTGAATCATATCATGCAAGGTCCCTTTTTTACTGCTCAGAATTTAACTGCTGCTGCAAATACAATTTTGCAAAGATTGGTTGGCGTTGAAGATGCACCATCAAATGAACATATAGACGATGGCGGCAATTATTCATTAGAAGTGTTAGAAACAGCTCTGGGTCGACATGGAATCAATTTAGCTCATCTTCAAAATCCAGAGTTTGTAGAATTTAATACAAATCCAGAGTATGTAAATTTCCGTAATTTTATCGGCAAAAATTACAGTATTCCTTTTTTAGATTGGCAACATCTTATCTTGTTAACCCTGGTGGTCATTGGTATGCATTACGGAGATTCGGCAGAACTTGGGTATTGCTTGATTCAATGAGAGCAGGCCCACAACGTATTGATGACATTAATTTGCTGTTTCGGCGTTTAAATGAAAATTTTGCAACAATTTATGCCGTTCAAGGAGATCTTCATGAAGTTAATATTTCAAATAATGAATTGTTACAACTTCCAGCAGCTTCATTGCCATTCAGCCATCAACCCAAGCTTCCTCCTGTTGAAAATGATATTGATCGTAGTCAAGTTGGAAGTGATCTTAAACCATATGGTCGTGCATTGTGGAAAGTTCTTCACAAATATTCTCCTTTAACAAATTTTTCAAACGGTGCAATTGTATACGGGTACACTTCATTGGGACCAAATGACAAGATTGATGATGATTCAGATATCCCTGATGCTGCTTATATTGGATCATCAATTAATGAAGAACAGCGTGATAATAGCCATGCCGAATTGTGGGCTGAAAATAATTACATGGTTGACATTACAGGCCAAATGTCGGTTGGAGCTGCAATTGATTATGAAACAATGCTAATCTATTTTCTTTTAAACATTAAAAAGGTTCATCTTGAAAATCAGCCGCGATATTCATATGTAACGATGCCACACATCTTCCAAAATGTTTTGTTGAATGAAAATGAACCAGGACATGATGATCTCGTAAAAGGTATTGCTGAGATTTATGAATATGGAATGGCTAGACGAAATTATATTACAGCCGTTGAATATGAAAGAATGCAGCAACTTTCTTCACAAACATCTCATTCATCACAAGTTCTTGCACGTCCTCAAAATCAACAAGAAGCCAATCAAAGTTTGTCAAAATTATTAAGACGTGTATTTGCAACATCGCCATTTATTATTGGAGTTAAACCTTGTACGGTTTATGGTATCTCTCCTGAACTTGATCTTGATGCTGATCTTCCAATTGATTACATCGGCCGAACATCAAACATTTATCACAGAAAAAGAAAGTGGAAATCAGTTCTGCAAAATTTGAATATTCAGTTAATCAGAATGATAGATGAACTTAGCATTGGTGCTTCAATGGATCTCGAAGCCCTTTTAATCTGGTTTTGTAAAAATATTTTAAATGTTAAATTGAAGAATGAAAAAGCTGGAACATTTGCTTCGAAGCCGAGCATTTTTTTGAATATTTTAAATGATGAAAATCATGAAGATTACAATGATTTGATTGCCGGCATCCAAGCTCTTTTTAACATTGGAATATCAAATCGTAATATTGAATGTGATCCTCTGTATTATCCAAAATTTTGCGTATGGTGTAAATTATTGAAGCAATGCCATTTTTCTGCTCATCCACATAACAAATATCAACAAATCTGCCAACCATGTGCTCAACATTACAGATTTAGCGGTGTAAGTTGTTTATTCGTGTTAATGTTACCAATATAATCAATAAAACACCCTTCAGGAATTGCGCCCACAAGTTGATATGGAATCTGAAAGAATCCGAAAACTTGAAACTGCTTGCAATCATTGCAAATCTGAACTTACATCAACATCCAATTGGCGGGTCGATCCTTTCAATAAACTTAAAAAATGGTGCAATGCTTGTTTTGCATTTTACAATCGAACTGGAGAACTTCGACCTTCCTCATATTTTGGGCGTAGTGGCGATGCCCCTACAACTTGGAATTGTACAGTTCCAAACTGCTCAAATAACAATGGAAAAGGCTACACTGTAAAAAGTAATTATACTCGTCACATGCAAGCACATTCTGAAGAGACGTTTAATTGTCACAATCAAGGCTGCCCCAACAACAAGCAAAAAGGATACAAAACAAAAGAAGCACTCGTTCGACATCAAAAGGCCTGCAAATTTCCTCCTCCACCGTAAAAACTTATATTTGAAGGTTTATGTTTAAAATTTTTCGTTTGTAATAAATAAAATAGATAATAATGAGTTAAATTAAACTTCCCAGATACAATGATGATCATACTTGCTGAAATAAATAACTATATAATATGATAATTTCATAAAATTTTGATAACCTACAGTACACATTGATTACAAAATGAACAATGGCAAGCTCGATCAGGTTTAATTTTATCACATCTTGGGCAGTATCGTATATCTAATGTGAATCCATCATATAATTATAATATTTAAAGAAAAACCTTACGTCCTCGACTATCAAAAGTTCGAACAGGTAATCCGACATCTCTCACAAATCTTTTCAATATATCATTTACAGCTACAGCAGTATCAGTATCAGTTCTTCCCAATTGTTGTAAAACTTCATCAGTTATTCGGAACTAAAAAGAATATTAAGATTTATCAACCATTGTAAAATTAAAGATATTTTACTTGTTCTGGTGGTGGACGAACAGGGGTAAAAATTGTCATAAAATATGACCATAGGAACATGACAAAAAGAAAATGAAAGCCAATAAATAGTAATATTCTGTTAACATGTGATTCTACGCTGCCTAAAAGAAAGCATTCATAATTATCGAAAATTTAAAAGAGAAAAACCATACCAAAAATAAAAATAAAATTATAAGCATATAATACCCAAAGACATACACCAGTAACAAAAACCACGGGAATCCATCTCCCAATGTTAGTAACACAGCGGACACAACTGCCCAAAGTTGAGGCCATACCTGAAAACGATGAAAAATTATTATACATAAATCACAAAAAAATAATTTATGCAAAACGAAAATGCACGCACACTTTTAACTTTTTTTTAGTTTTCGACATGATAAATGGAGAGACATTCGATAAATGTGAAAAGGGCTTCATTTTAGATTTAAAAGCGCAATATTTTTACTTGTGTTAAATAACAATAAGTTTAGAAAAGGTACAAAAGTAACATTATTGAAACAAAGTTTTTTCTCTTCATGTTTGACTCATCATCGCCCGGGTAACATTTTTCCATTCAAGAAAAGTTTTTTTTCTTCTTTCCTTTTTTTCAACTTTCGAAGTCGACTTTCGCAAAAGAGTTTTTCTTGTGAAATTTTTTTCAAAAGCAGATAACGTCATTTCTTGTAACCTCCTTTCTTTCGTTTTTTTGTGATGTATGAGTGTGTTGTTTTTTAAAAAATAGGTTTTTTATAGTTTATTTACGTTCCTAATTTTCATCAATTATCTTCATCGTCATCATCATCATCTTCTTCTTCGTCATCTGAATTATCGTTTAAGTTTTGTTGTCCATGATACCCTGGTTTTTCGTAGTAAATAATGTTTCCACTTTCATCTCTTCCTATTTGTAAATTTTCATATTTTCCTAATCTTGCCTCAAGGTATTCAATTCTGTGCTGAAGCTTGATATTTTGATTTGTTTGTTCAGCTAATAATTTTGCCATTCTAAAAAACTTTTCATAAAGATAGCTACCTACAGTAATCCTTACCGTGTTTGTACAACAGTTAATTGTTGCTGCAATTCTAATGCCAATTCTTCTGCAGTTTTATTTTCATGCGGTGCACTTTCATCCAAAAGATTATCTTTTCGAAGCAATTCTCTTCCCTTTAAATTGTTTTAATTTTTGAAGCATTTTGTTTAACACTTTAATTAATTACCTTTTGAATAAGCATATGACGTGCTTCTGGATATTCTCGCAAAGCTTCCCATAAATCATTTTTGCTTAGCGCAAAGAGATCTGCATATCCAACTGATCGAATATTTGCAGATCGCCGATTTCCTTGTTTACTTCCTAATAAATTAAACTAATGCTTCGATTTTTTAAAATTCAACGATAAATACCTGCAATATTAAGAATACTAAGCTCTCCGAAAACAGAACCTTCTTGAAGTGTTGCAAATGTTGTAACACCATCATCAGCAACAACCTAAAATAAAAATTTGGATTTTTGCATCATTAATAATTTTGGTCAAAACCTCTAGTCTTCCTCTTTTGACAATATACATTTCTCGTCCGATATCACCTTTTCGGCAAACATAATCTCCTGGACTAAATATCTATAACTACGATATTAAGTTAATCTTTTAATTTGAAAGAATAAAAAGCACCTGAAGTTTAAGTTTAAGCACCAATTCTGCTAACAAACCAGCTTCGCAGTCCTGTAAAAATAGTTTCAAGTTTTGAAACTGTAATTTTGAATTCTTACTTGAAAAATTCGAACTTTCCTCAAAGTTTCAAAATGAACATGCATTGCGATTTCTGCTTGAAGTTTATCAGGTAAAACACTTAAAGCTTGTTGATCTGCGAGTGATTGTTTATTTGCCCATAGATAATCGAACCATTTAATAACTCGAACTTCGAGCTTTAATTTTGAACGTAATTAAATTTTAATATGCATTTTTAGAAACTTACATGTTTACTAACTTTTCGCAATTCCATGTATTGTTTTATACTGTCGACACGAGTTTGAAAATCTGTTCTTGCAGCACTCATATTTGATATCATACTAAAATTTTTAAAATAAATCAAAAAAACTAATAATTTTGAAAATTACCTTCCGACATTACCAACAATTGTAGCAAAAATCAAAACACCACACATTAAATCAAGTGTAACAAAAACAAATTCAATGTTTTGTTGAGGCCACGGAACTTCACCAATTGTTGTCAAAATTAACATTGACCAATAAAAACTGTATACATATCTTCGATAAAGATTGTCTTCAACTGTAGAATTCCTAAATTTTTTGTACGTGTATGTCATAGCTATACGATAATAAAACATTTCATACGGTGGCAAACTTTGAATATTCTTTCTTCCATATACCCATCCATCTGCATCTATTCCAACAATTTCACTTGAAACAAAAAAGTAAATGCAAGCATTCCAATGAATCAAAACAACAATATACGAAATAACACAAAATATTCGAAATGCATTTGGTGCAGCGATCCTATAACGAAATCGAAAATAGTCTTGAGTAGAATTCAAATTTTATATATTACCTAGTTTCTGTTGCACTAATAAAAGCTTGAATTCTGTCCAATTTTATTAGACGATTGAATCTTAAATATGGCCTTGGAGTTCTTAATATAACTTCAAGAAGATAATCAGCTGGAAAAACACTAATAAAATCAAAATACGCAGTATAAGTTTTTTTATAAGCTTTAACAATTTTTGCGACGTCTTTTACAAGTAAACCTTGCTCCAAATATCCTGTTCTTGATCGAACATATATGTCACCAATATAAAGCATATCACAAAATAAATCCGTTATTACAAAAAATAATGTCCAATAAATCGGCAATGTGTCATTAAAAAATACGCACCTGAATATAACAAGCTAAAAAAGATGTAAAATTGCAAAAAAAATTCAGAATGGATAAAATAATGTTCGTTACCAATAAATTATATAAATATGCAAATGAAATAACGCCTAACCAATAATAATATGAATCTGTGCTTGAATCAATTACAAGTTCTTTCCATGCAAATATAAACCATTGTTCAATCCTTTTTATCCTGCCAACATGGACTGTAGTATTTGCATTTCCAGTATTTTCTGGGCTGCTATTTGTTTGTTGATTACCCATACCATATTTATTAAAAAATGCATTTTGCTCTTGAGCATCTGGATTACCTGGTGTTGAATCTCCAACTCTTGATGATCTTCCACTCAGTAACGTAATACTCTATTAAAACATAAAATTAAAAACCCTGATACAAAAAAATGTTTAAATTTCTAACCTTTGCAATATTTGCAAATCTTCTACCAGATGCCGATAACGGTTCTTCAGGCTTTTGATCTGTGGACCCGAAATTTTGTAATGCAATTGATTCACCATTTGACAGCCGTTCATCTTTTGCATTTGTTGCTAAACTTTTTGCACTGCTATCAAATGATGCCCTTTTTGATTCACTCAAGCTTGGTGTCCTTACAACATCTGCCATTGGAAGCAAAATTTTTGATTTAATAATATTTTGCATCCGAAGATTTGATGCTCGACGTCTGTGAAGACTTTCCAAAACTGCCGGATCAAGGTGATGAATGTCATTTGATGGCCCCGGCTTTGGTTCATCAATTTTTTCATCGTCATCATCATCAAGTTCATCGGCAGTGTCATCACGAATCTTTTCCAAACTTTCAACACTTCCTCTTGCATCCCCTGGTAATCGATAAAGTGTTCGATGAAGTCTGTCATCATTCTGATCTTCCACAACCGGCAACCCAGCACCAACAACAGATTTTCGACGTGGTGGAGCAGAAATAATTCTGCTATTAAATGTTCGGTGCCGTTTTGGATCCCTTGGATCTCCAAGTCTCGACATTTTATTTGTCTAAAATTTTTGAATCTTATTTAAGCACATTAGTAATAAGATTTTAAGAAAAATCATACCTGAATATTGTTTCAGCTACAAATTTGCAAGTATTAATTTGCCAATAAAACCCTTTCATCAGCAAAAAATTTTCATGTGCTCTCTTGAAGCTCAAGTGTAGAAAAAAAATGTCATTAAGAAAAGAAGAAAAGGGGAAGAAAATGAAAGAAGAAGCAGAAGAGACTTCAAGGTAGAGATCGAGGAAATTAAAAAAAGGCTCTTTAAAATTTAAATTTTTTATAAATTATTGAAATTCATGCAATCAACACCATTATTCATTCATCTCAGAAGAGAACTTGTGGAATATAAATTATAAAAAAATGGTAGAATTATACATCCGCTATTTAATTGTAATACTATAATTACCACCAAGTTGGTGCTAAAAAATTTTTTGCGTTGAAAAATATGTATGATGAAGAAGCAACTACACCTTCACATTAAATGCAGTACTTAATTAGGCCTCAAGTGTAAGAGAACGAGAGCCTTTTTTTGACTCACCTGACAACAACAGACTATGGTTTTAGGGTAAAAAGAAATGAATGACCAAAAGAAGAGATAATATTCAACTTTGATGTCTTGTCTTTTAAAGTTGTTACCTCAGCGACAAATATATGTATAGTATATATCAGATTGCCATTTGAATGTTTATTCAAGTATTATTGAAAGAGAGTTTTTAATTAAAGCCTTCTTTTACTATATAATATTAAAAGTAAATGAAAAGCAGTAATAAGAAATTGTTAGTTGAGATTCGTGAAGGATGCGTTGAATCTGAATCAATATTAAAACTTTTAATATTGATTTTCTTCCTTATTTCATGCCTCTTTTGTGTTTTTGTGTGTTTGTTTGTGGTGAAATGAACAATAAACGTTGAAGAATTTTTGTGCTTTTCCTTCGTATTATTTTTTCTTTTCTTATCAAATCGATTTCAATGTTTGCTAAAGGAGTAGCAACCAAAAAAAGAAAGAAAGAAAAAGGGACTGGAACATATAAGTCACGGCATGTGTTAAGGGTTTTTTGATTGAATTTCTTTTAAAAATGAGACGAATATTTAATAGAAATCTTGATTCAGAAGATTTACCCAATATTAGAAGGCGAGGAAAAAAGAATCGACCGAAAAGTAACTTTTTTTATTGAATATATTATTATAATTAATCGAATATCTTTCAGGTAGCCCATATTTACAACAAAAACTTGTTAGTTATCGACCATTATTAACTTTAAGAGTTGGTCTTGTAATTATTGCAGTTTTAGAAGTTATATTAGTGGCATCAGGATGTATTTTATTTGTTGCTGCTAATGCAAGTATGGTTTTTTACAAATTTTAAATATGCAATAATAATATCAATTATTTGCAGCAAAAGAGCATGTTATCGATTATACAAATTGTACAAAATTAAATAAAACTGATATCGAAACATCTTTTACATTTTCTAGTGATGGAATTATCTCTCAATATTATGATACCCAAATCTTACCGGATGGTAAAATAACATGTATTTACAAAATAAATCTCACTACAACATACAACGTAAACAAAAGATATTATAATTAATTACATCTCCAACATTAAATTGTTTCAGGAGTCTGTAAGATTCTACTACGGCATGAATAACTTTTATCAAAATATGCGATTATATTTTCGTTCAAGAAATGACGAACAACTTCAAGGACAAAAATTGGATATGGTTGAAGATTGTCAGCCTTTCAAGAACCGTAATAATACAAAAGGATATTCTGTGCCAATTGCACCTTGTGGAGCTGTGGCAAATTCTTTCTTTAATGGTACAACAATTTTAAAATCTAATAATTATTTAATCAAATTTTTAGATACTTTTTCATTAACATACATTTATAATGACACAGAAATAAATGTAACATGGACAACACAAGGGCTAATAAATGATGATGTTAAAACAAAATATCAGAATCCTTCATACCCAAAAAGTGATACATTGTGTGGAGCATTTGCCAATACCATGCGACCACCAGCTTGGTCTCAAAATGTTTGCAATTTAAATGATAAAGAAGGCGGTTTCGGTTTTGAAAACTTTGATTTTATGGTATGGATGCAAACGGCAGCTTTACCTGAATTTCGAAAAATTTATCGACGCCTTGATAATGGAAATGAAATATTTCATGATGGACTACCTCCAGGGATTTATATGCTTTATATCAATTATAGTAAGGGTATAACAAAATTATATAAATGTAATATATAAAATTTAGGTTATCAAGTTGAAGAATTTAATGGAAGTAAAAAATTCATAATCGCCATAGAATCAATTATGGGAACAAAAAATTATTTTCTTCCAACATTATATTTATCGACAGCAGTTGGATTAGTTTTTGCAACAGCTTTTTTGATTGCTATTGAATGTTGTCCTTCTCTAAATTCAAAATTACGACAACTTGCAAAACATTTTTAAATTCGGTGATATTTTTGATTGTTCAAAACGGGCTTTTTATTAATTTTATTTAAAAAAAAGATAATATTTTATTGTAATAAATAAATAAGTCACAACCAAATGTTTTTTGTCGAGCACGGTTGCTTTCAACAAATAAAACCCAAAATTTTTTAAGCAATAATAATAATTTTATAAAAAACACAAATTAAATAATATCACAATCGCTGACCATATTTTTTCCATTTTTTAAGCATAAGTGAAGTCGTTTTTTTGTTTAATAAATTATAGCAAATATATTAAAAAAGAATTATTACTAAAGAGAAATTTGAAAGCTGTCATTAAGGGATAGATTACTCTCTCATCATGATTTTATTGTTTTTAACGATGTGTATAGCGTTGTTTGTATTCATAATGCCATTTGTTAAAATCAACATTGAAAATTACGATAGCACCAGATTCAAGACCTCCAAGGATAAATCGATGATTACTTGAAATTGCAACACATCGAGTTGGGCTGTCAGTTTGCTAAAAAAACATTTATAAACATATTGAAATAAAGATTGCATTTTATCTTACAGGGAAGGTATAAAGCATTTGAAGAGGGAATAATCGAACAACAGAAATTCTTCCACTTTCAGTTCCAAGAACAACATATTCACCATCACGAGATAAAGTTGCACAAAGAATTTTTTCAACAGATTTATGAGCGGGTTTATTCAGTTGCCGACCAGTTCCAGTAAAGGTTGCGATATACTCTGTGCCATAAAAGACAACAATGTTGCAATCTCGACTCATTAAAATATTTGTTACAGGTGGTGCCCGTACTTTTCCTTTTAACGTTAAATCATTGCAGACAATTCTTCGAAGTAAATCACCTTGTGTTGTATGCATTAAAATTGTGCCGTCTGAAATTTGTTAAATAAAATTTCTAAAATTTAGCTAGGTCAAAATTATTTTTACCTTTTGATCCTGAAATAACATTTCCATGTTCAGCCGAAACACAAATAGCTGTAATTTCAGCATCATGTCCTGTTAAAATGGCTCTTGGTGCAGGAGCTTCCCCAGGAACATTGTATTCTCCAGCGATAGCTTGATGATGTTGACTAAAGTGCCAAAGGACAACCGTACAATCCAAACTTCCCGAAGCAACATAACAATCAGAAAATAAACCAGTCTCAGATCGAGCAAGACAAGTAACAACATCTCCATGCCCATAGATTACTTGTTTGACGGTAGAAGTTTCAGTTTCAATCACGCGAAAACTGTAATCTGGATATCCACAAGCAATAATAGATTTGCAGTCAACAGTTGCAACGAAATTTTTCCATGTAATTTGTAATCGTTGATCGAATGCATCACCCAAATGCCGCTTTGATAATGGTTGAGATGGATTTCCAACTGCCAGAAGGGGATCAACTGTTACTGGATATTCAGCTTGTGGAGTTTGGTTTCGATCATTGAGAGAGTTTGTAAGAGTTGAATTTTGACTTGTTGGTTCTGCAAAATTTATTATTGAGAATTTTTTACAAAAAGCGACGAAAAATGCTTACGAATATAATTACTATTCCATCGATTTAAACCAAAAACAAGATTTTGAGCAATTGAAAGTACCAAGGGTTGGGGGAGTTGAGGATAGGTGTTTGCACTTATATGAACAATAGCGCTATTTGAGATAAATTTCATCAACATACATAAATCATCTTGACATGGTTGGAACATAAGAGGGCTCTAAAAATATGCATAATTGTTACGGTAGATCTTAAAATAAATGTTTACAATTGTCATTATGCTATGCCGTGGCGGATGGGGATCTGTCATTAATTGTACAGGAGTTTGTCCAAAGTTAAGAATTTGTGATTCTAAACCTTCTCGAACTTGAGCATTATCAATAGCATTTAAATTCATTGATCCTTCATATGTGAGATAATAAAAAACATTTGTTGCCCGAACAGCTTCAGGTCCACGTTGTTTATACCCAAAAATCAGATCAATCCATTGATTGAGTTGACATGAAACTAAATCAGATTCTAAAGCTTGTCGATGAATGAGCACAAATTCTTCAGGTGTTTTGGCCCATGGTGGAAGAAAGACATCTCCAACTTTATTTCCATCTTCCCGTTTACCAAGATCATAATTATTGCTATTATAAAACATTTCAGAAAGATAAAAAAGTTCTGGAATAAGTTCTTTAACATCATGGGTATCTCGTTGACAGTGATCCCATGCTTCACTGAGACTATGGAACAATCGATCAGAATGATCAAATTTACCACTTTGTAAATTTAAAAAGTATGTTGTAAATGGTTCCTAAAAATTACTGCTAATTGTTTTTAAATATCTTGAAAATAAAACTAACAATTCGGAAAAGCCAATTGAGAGTAAAAGCTTGAGTTGAATAATGTGTACCGTAATGGAAAGGTGGAATTGATTCATCTTCCCAATTATTGAATCGATCTTGAAAATGTTTTTTGCGTGCATCAGAAAGAGCTCCAACAGGCTAAAATTTGATAAATTCAATTCATTGTAATTATACAATAAAATCGTACCTTTGACAAATCTCTGAAGTTTGAAGCTTCACTTAAATCCAATTTTTCAGCAGAATAATTTGCCAATACCCATGGAAAAATGGGGTATTGATTTAAATCATTGTACGTTCTACCAGCGATTGTATTTAAAAACATTAAATAATCAAAATTTGATATTTCCCGTCTTTGCCATTTTTGTGGCATATCAGAATGTTTAAAAAGTTGCCGAGGCAACATCAATGAAGCTTTACGACTTTGTGGTAAGCCATATTTAACGCCAACACCAACGCGAGGCAAATGATCAACCACCTTCTTTACAGTATCTTGATCGGAGAATGCAAACATAATTGCACCTATATAAATTATTGATAATTACATTTATTTTAAACGGATACTGTAATGTACTTACTTCGTGATGCTAAAAATAATTCCAATGCAGTATACTGTAGCATATATCGACGAAGAAAGATTGCACGTATCTCTTGAAAATGCCATCTTCCATGCAGATTATCGCAGTATGCAAGACTCTAAAAAATTGTACACTTTAATCAAATTCCCTTGTTCATGTTGAACAAAAAAAAAAGATTTTTTTGCCTTAATGGCTAATTAAGAACTTAAAACCCGTGAATAGTTACAGATTAAAGAAAAAAGACGTGAAAAAGTGCCGAACGACTAAAAATCGACATATTCATAAATCAATCTGTCAATAGAATAATGGCTTGTCGACAGTTGGTGTTCCCTGTCATTTGTTTAACATAGGTGGGCTTCTTTTCTTTTTAAAAAACGAAATCAAAAAAAGGAATTGTTAATGAAAAAAAAGCTAAAGTTGTTTTTGAGAGAATTTTGTAGACGAAAGAAATAGCCATTAAAATACAGAGAAAACAATGTATGCATGTAAATTGCATCACATAAATTACAGGCGTTTGCGAAAACATTTATTTAAATTGTCTTTTTCTTACATTGTTTCTTTTCTTAATGTGATCGTCACTTATTCATTGTTTAATTTTGGATGAGTGTTTTTATGTAAAATATGTAAGCAAAAAAATTTTGTTGCTTTTCTTTTCTTAAGATGAACTTTCAAAAATAAAAGCATTGTTCAAAACTGTTGCAATAAATAATGACTTTGTCACCCCTTCTTTGACAGATTACTAATCATCTATGACTGATTAACTTGTAAAAGAGTTGGGAAATTATCCATTCAATCACTCTCAAAATCGCCATTAGGGATTTTGCTATAATGAAAAAGGCGAAATAGAAACATCATAAAAAGGCTAGAAAAAATGTCAAAAAAGTTTTAAATGTTGCGCATGGATGAATAAATAACGGAGAAAAAGCAATAGAAATTGTGGAGTTGCTGCTGCATGTCATTTTATACACTTGCGACCTTTCGCGCATTGCTCTTTTCCGCCCTCTGGCCTCGAAGAAAAAGATTAAAATCAAAAAACCCTAAACTTTTTGCAAAAAAATAGTATCTTAATTACGCTTCTTTAATTGGTCATTAAAGTTGCGTTATATACTTTTTTTCGAATTGTGGCAGCAGAAAAAAAGTTCATGATCACATTTTTTTATTTTCAATTGTGATGGAGAAAAATCGAAGAGGTTCTTCACGTTTTTTTGAAACAAGAATAAATGAAGAAAGAGGGTAATCAAAATTTGCCGTTAAAATAATAAAAACATTTTTTCCTTTTTTTGAAAAAAAAAACATTGATTTCTTTTTGAAACTGTTTTGATTTTGATTTTTTTCTTTTTCTCCTCAAAAAGGCGGAACCTTGTTTTCTTTTTCTTTTTGTATCAAACTCCATCATATTTTTTTTCATGATCGTAAGCTTCTTCAATGAACCAACCATTTTAATTCTGAAGTAGCTCCAAAATGCCCGCCTATTCTTCTCTCATTTTATTTTTTCGAATATCTCGTGTGTTTATTTTTCAACAACAAAAAAAAGACAGAGGAGACCCAACTGAGTAAAAAGATGTGCGTGTGCACTTCCCTATTCTTGCCCGAAAACATTTTTTTTTCTTTGCAGGCGGGACCAAAGAACCTCAGACTTGGGGCGGCATTCTTCTTCTTCTGCTCTATTTTTGTTTCTCCCTCCTAAACTTGTCCTCCTCATCATCACCAACATTCAAGGCAACGCCGATTTTTTGCATTTTGGTCATCATCTCTCAATGGCAAAAAACTAACGTAAAATTTGATGGATAACCACTTTGAAAGGGTCCAAAACCCTGTCCTGTCTTTTTAAAACTTTTTTTTCTTGCCAAATTAACTCGAAAATTTAAAAAAAGTCTAACAAAACGTGTAACTTTTTTTAATTGATGAAATTGACATTAATTTGTAAATGAACTTTTTTCTTTAGAAATGATTCGTCGGAAACGCCAATAAAAAGAATTAAGTCAAAAAAAGATGCTAAGTCAAAATACAGCAACTTTAGCACAGATTGCTGCATTTTATGCTGAAAAAGTTCAAGCAAGGCGGTTAGAGGTTCATAAAACTGTTCGGCTTGTTGCAAAAATTGTTCAAGATTTACTTAAAGATGTCGAACATCAAGAACCTCGTTTCATTTCAACATTAAATGAAAATAGTCATGGAAGGTTTGAAGGAGTATGTTGTTGTTTTGTTTGATTCAATTTTTTAAAGTTTACGATTTTTTGCAGCTTCAAGTTATATCACCTCATGAATTTGAAGTAATTTTATATTTAAATCAAATGGGTGTTTTTAATTTTGTTGATGATGGTTCAGTGCAAGGATGTGCGGCTTTAAAATTAAGTGACGGCCGAAAACGTTCAATGTCACTTTGGGTTGAATTTATTACTGCAAGTGGATATTTATCAGCAAGAAAAATTCGAAGCCGATTTCATACATTGGTTACACAAGCCTTAGAACGTTCACAATATCGTGATATTTGCATGCTACTGAATGATAATTCAGATGTGCGACTTCGAATTCATGATGCATATACTGTACAAATTACTTGCTCATTTCGATGTACAGGAATTTGGCCAAGATCTGCAAATCAATGGCCATCAACTCCAAATCCAGAATGGCCAAATCCAATGATTGTAAATGATGTTAAGAACGAAGGATTTGATTTGTTAAGTAAAGAAGTACCAATTCCAATTCCACCCCAAAATGCAAACAATACCCCGGGGGCAAAGCAACAACCTGGTGGTAGTACAATTGATGGAGATGCATGGGCAATGAGTATGGCATCCGCAGAAAATCTCTTACTTGCACATAGCAATCGACAAAAAGCTCTAAGTATTTTAAAAACTTTAAGAGATCGACATTTGGATTATAATGGTTCACCAGTAACAAATTATATTTTAAAGACTTTAATATTGTATGAATGTGAAAAGCATCAACAAGAACTTGAATGGTATGATATTAATTTAGGTGATAGAATAATAGGTAAATTTTTGAAAATTTAATTTAAAAATAAAAAGCAATTTTTGAATTTAAGGTGTATTATTACAATTAGTTAGCTGCTTGCAATGCCGTAAATGCCCAAATTATTTTTTACCTCAAATGGATTTATTAAAGGGAAAATCGCCTATAGTACTTGACCATAGCGCTCGTGCATGTTGGACACTTGTTCGTCGGATGATTCTTGATTCAAGAGCACTTGAAAGTCTTTAAATATTTTTTTTTTAAAAAAAAGACAGCAAAGAAAATCTATGACTCTCAAATTTATGCCCCAGTGCCAATACAATACAAGCAAAATAATATATGTTGATGTGCGTTCTTTATTTTGATTTTTCTACGTCAGTTTAAAACCTTTATTCTTTTTCTTCTTTTTTCATTACTATTGCAGTTATACACTCTCTTCTCTCCTTTCAATACCGAGCTTGATTCTAATTACGTTGATTTCCGATTAAAAAAAAAGAATAGTATGCATTCCTTTCATACTTTATTCATGTTAAATTAAATTTCTTCTTTCTTTTTTTTCTGTCTGTTAATTCTTTTTTCTTTTTTTTGTAAATACCGTTATTTCTTAATTAAATATGCAGTTTTGCCTACATTTCTTTGTTTTAATAATAAACTACTTTATATTATCTCTATCTCTAATTATGCAAATTTTTTTGTAATATCTCTCTCGTTACGTAATCGACAATGGCGCCTAACTTTACACTCAAAAGATTTTTTCGATGCCATTATTTAAATCTATAAACCTTAAACTTCTTCTATTAGTCTAATCAAAAAACGATAAACCTTCTAATTTTTTTTATTCAAAAAAAGCAGCAAGGATTTCAGCGTTTTTTTTATGCGATTACTGTAGCGACTGGCGCGCAAGAAAAAAAAGAGAACAGCCAACCAATTGCCATTGTTGACAGCAGAAGACGAAGAAAAAGAATGGAAGAAAAAAAACAGGCAACAGCAGCAGCAATAGCAAAAGTAGTTGAAACCTCGAAGAAAAAATAGGAAGAAGAAAAAAGAATTCCCTTTTTTGGAAAACAAACGCCGCATAAACTGTCACATCGTGTTAGCGTGATATGTTTCGCTCCTCAAAATATTCTATTTTCCTGAACTAAAACTAAGATAAAATAGCGTAAAATTATAAACGGATGCAATGGAAAAAAATGAATGAAGAAGAACAAAGCAGAGAATGGATAAAGATTGAAATATGACTCGGTAAGGGGTCAATTGAGGACAACAATTATGCTTAATTGTAAGCAGTGATTTTTTTTGAAAGGAAGATAAATTTGAGGGATAGAAACTGACCTTTGCATCTTGTTCTTTGTAAACTGGATCATCTTCATCTGCATCAAAGTAAACATCTGTAGATGTTATGGAAATTGTACCGGGGACAACAATTCCAGGGGCGATAAGTTTTCCTGGGGTGCTGTATGATGCTGTTTCTAAAATTTTGTTTTGCTTTATTATTTTTCTTTTACGTTTTATTTTGTTTTTCAAAATTTTTTGCAATAATAACATGCTCATTGTATATCCCCTTCCAATAATAATAATAATTATGATTGCTCAAAATTTTGACATGCCCGTTTTGATATTTCTCTTTTGAAAGAAGGGAAAAAAGGTAGAAATAAATTGCAGGTTGCAATTGCCAATGTTGCAAAAATGAAGAAAAAAAGGAATATTTCCGTAACGAGTTGACTGACAGCTCATTTTCAAAAATACTTTTTCTTTTTTTGCTGGCAATTTTTCTTTTGCGTTGACTTCTTAAAAGTCAAATCTTCCGTAAGAAAAAAGCACTGTTAAGCCTTTTTTTGGTTGGAGTTCTTCATCCATGAAACTTCTTTCACTATTTTTTTCGTGCTTCAACGATAAAAAAATAAAAGAAACAATTTTTTGCCGGAAGCCGATCATCTATCAAGATAAACGTTTGCGGCAAAAGAAAAGTTACTTTTTTGTTCAAAAAAATGGAAGAAAAACAAAAAGAAAAAAGTTTGCTGTTCACTGTTAAGATCTTTTTTTTCTTCTTCTGACGCAACAGTTTCTTTTCATTGTTTCCGTTCATGCGCAATTACAAATGATCTCTTTTTTTGTAAAAACGAAGAAAGAGAAAAAAAAGAGAAGAAAGCAAAAAAGAATAAAAGTAATCATGCTTGCTCGGGACCAACTGTCGCTTCTTAGTGTCAGACAATCAATCAAAAACATTGCCAAAAAATTTCAAGCTTAAAAAAGCTACAGTAAACCGCAAGAAAAAGAGAAAAAAGAAGGGCAAAAGATTTTCAAAATGAACTAACCTTGCCGAGTTTCACGAATATCATTTTCTTCCATTCCCCATTTATCAATATCGCTTTCATCTACCAAATCGTTGATTACGGTATTAGCTTTGGATTGATTGATAAGCATTTTATGAGTTAAATCTTTGAGAAGTTGTTCTTGAGCTTTTTCCATTTCTTCTGTTGTTTCATCACCTTCTGGAGCTTTATTGGCAATGGAAGACATTGAATGACGGCATCCATAAACATTTGGTACAAAACGTTTTCTTCGACGTGAATCATCTTCCCATAAATCAAGCTTCCAAAAACTTTGACTAAAATATTTTCAATTATTTATAATTAACAAAAATAATTTTTACTCTTCTTCATCGTGAGTACACCAAGCTCCACTTGGGCTCATCAATATTGTTCTCATCTTTTCTAATGATTTAGCAGCAGTTAATTGATCTCTTCTTCGAGATGAAATTATTAAATGATCCGCAACTTGATCTTCCTTTTTTCGATTGTTTAATTGTTCCAAGGATTCATGGTCAAATGCAGCATGTTTCGAGACATCTTCGGCTCGTAAACGATTTAAAATAAAATCAGCTTCATTTGCAACACGAAGGACATGATCCCTTGTGGCATGTGCCATTAATCGACCTTCATTCACAAGTTCAATAAAAGCTAACCCAGCATGCCGTTGCAAAGATGTTTGCCATTCTTGTGAACAAAGAAGCATAACCAATTCAATAACAGAACCTTGTTGATTTCGAAGTGTTTGTAAAACTTTTACATCATTCATAATTTCTTGTCCATGAGTTCCAAGAAGTGTCTTTTGTAGATATGACTTAAAGTCAGTGATAATTTCACGAAGTAATGGTGAAACTGCTTCCATGGCAACTTGAAGTTTTTTGGTAAGATATTCTGAATCTGAACGCATCCGGGGAAAATCTGTTGGGGCACTGAATCGGCTTAATTCTTCTGCATCATATCGACTTTCATCGCTATTCGCAGTTGGAGTATCTTGTGTAAAATGAATAGCAGAAATTCCAGCAGCATTTGGTTTTTCTTCTTCATGATCTCCATTAACTTCTTTTTCTTCATCGTCCTCATTTTCTTCTTCATTTGCGGCTTTGTTTTCAACTTCCTTTTTAACAGGTTTATCAATATATGTCACTTGCGTATGCTCAGGTGATGATTCAACTTCTCCACCACCACCATTTGCCATTGTTGGAGATTCTCCAAACGCATCTTTAGTACTAATGGCAGGGCTATTTTTGGTTGTTGATGGAGAGCTGCTCACTGAAAAATGAAAATATTTCAAATATAAATTATAAAAAAGATTATTAGCAATGAAAAATATGTTACAGGGTTTTTTGTTAGCGGAGCTATTGGAGTTTGTATCAAAGAACGGACTTGGAGATGTCGGAGGTTCAAGAATATCACGATATCTTGAAACCATCAATACACATAACAAATAAACAACTGATAAAGCTAAGAATTGAGCTTGCCGATTCTCTTCCTAAAAAATAATTTTCAAATATTGATATCCAAAGTTTCTGGTTGTTAAATTACCATATCACGATATACGATCCCTTTTAAACGTTGCAAATCAATTTCTTGTAGCAATCTTTCAATGTTGGTGATACCTTTTTGTGGATCCTTTTCTTCAAGGGCTCCATGAATGAATTTTAGAATGGCACTATTTTTATTCTTTGAATAATCTCCATAGCTTTTATCTTTTTCTGCGTGTCGGCAGGCAAGAATATTTCGAACTGCCATGGTTGAAACAAGACGAAGGGATTGTCTCAAAATACCTCCATTTGGCATATTTTTTTCATGCTCTAATTCTGAGAAGCTTATACCAGAAATAAAAATAAATACATCAGCTAATTGTACGAATCGAGTCAAAAATGACACAGCATCTTCAACTTTAAGGCCTTGTTGGGTGCTATCAACAATTTCAAGTTCGCTCTAAAAATTAAAAATATAGATATAAATTATAAAAGAACTTTAAAATCAAACATTTGGAGATGTTGCAGAAGCAAGAAGTGGTAACAGTCCTCCGCAAGCCATAATTAGACTATCAGTTAATTGTGACATAACATGTACAGTATTCGAAATAAATATTGCATTATCACTATTATTTACATGATCTACAATTTGTGTTGAAGATCTAAAAATAAATAAATTTCGTTATTTCATTATCATTTTTGTACAATTCATACTCATTCCATTCATCAACAACTTTTTCAATACTTGTTAATAAATCACTCAATAAACGAACATGCATTTCTGACCATACAAATTCAGGTGTTCGATAAACTGCACTTGGAGTTGTTTGACTTTCATCCATTTGATTTTGTTCTTCTTCTGCTTCTTTCTTTTCTTTGGCTTCTTTTGCTTCTTTACGGAATTTTTCCCATGAAACTTTTGAATGTGCAATCGCCAAAGTATCCACCCAAACTCTCCAACCAGCAAATTCAATTCGAATTGCATGGAAAAGTAAAATTGCAAAAAGTTCATAGACAAGATTTGTAATATCTTCTTGTTCTTGGGATTCTGGATAAACATAAGCAAGAGAAATAAGCCATTCTTGCCAAACTGACATTTGAAGGATTGTTCGTCGATTTTCGCGTGAATCTTTACAATATCGAATCATATCTTCCAAAAATATCCGCTTTACTTTCATAACATCTTGATTATCATCTGATTGTGTCAATAAATTTGCAATTACTTTAAGCAATGGAGGATTTTCAAATCGAGTAATTTCAGGATTAACATCTTCATGCTTAACGAAAAGGATTTCAGGTGTCATATTTTCAATTAAAATTTCAAATAAAACATTATATGTGGCAAGACTGATTGTTCTACTATTTGAAAGTAGACGATCGGCGAGAAGGCTCAAAAGATTCTTATTATTTACAGCTTCATTCTTTCTTTTAACAGTTGAACGACAAATAAAATAACCAAATATTTTTAAAGCTGGAATTCGAATCAGTTCATTTGAAGATCCAAGCAATTTAAAGATGACACTTGTGCCCTTCCTTCGATCAAATGCTGGCACCAATACTGCAGGATGTTCATTCATTTGTGCCATAATTTGATTTAAAACATCATATAAATTATCGTCTTCATTCACGACTCCAATAAAATTAAATAATGCTTGAAATTCTTCTTCTCTATTAATATCTTTTTCTTCTTGATTTGCAGATTTTAAAAATATCATTTTATTAATAAGTTGTAAAATATTTCTTCGAATTTGTACTAATGCATTTTGATCAATTTTATCATGATCTTCAACATTTCTTACGGAATATGTTGATGGAGGCTTTGGGGCAACAACATAATAATATACTTTCAATGCATGAAGTAATTCAATTACGGTTGAAGTTCTCTTAACAATTGCCATAAAACTTATATTTGAAAAGAATTCATTTGCAAGATATCCGTAAAGACGAATTTGAACATCACTATCAGTTCGAATCCATAAGGGTGGATTAAATAATACATGATCAAATAATTGTTTCAATAATGGAATACCCGTAGGACATGTCAATAAAAATTTGCAAATATCAATGAATGCTTCCAAAACATTTAAAGTTAAATGTTGATGAGATGAATGTTTAAGAACATGAGCAATAATTAAAAATCCTTGACTATGAAAAAGTTGTTGTTGAGCAGATGGTGATGTCCGTAGAAGAAGAGAAATAACAGATAACAAATTTGAACAAATTTCATAATCAATTGATGGCTCTCGATCTCGATGGGGCATATCAATTTGTGCAAACAATGGAAGAAGCATTTGAATTCCGCCAACAGAATGAAGTGAATTGTGAATCGAATGTGTTGTAATTACTTCGACACCCTGTAAATAATTATCATTTTGTAAAATGTGTTTAAAATTTGTATTAATATTACATCTTTCATTATTGCATGTGGTACTTGAACAAAAAATGTTGCTGCTGTTTTTAATGTTGGAAAAAGGCATAATTGTCCATGACAATTTTTCGGGCAATATGCAAATACCAATGATTGATTCAGTCTTCCATCAAATAAATGCTAAAATATTTTGTATATTTTATACAAGTACTTTTAATTTAAACCTTTTTATATCCTTCTGGAAGATCAGATTCTGCATCATGCTTAAAGTAACTTTGATATGCTGCACCCAAACAATAAAGGCAATTTGCTTGTTGAGCTGTAATGGCTTGTGAAAAAACATATATTGCTCCCATTTGACCACAAAATGCTTGATTCGCATCAGCCTCCGAACCACAACCAATGTTACATTTATCAAAATAATCATTTGTAGAGGCTAGCCATGTTGCATCAATTGTTTCAGCAAGTTGTCCATCAATGAAACAATGTATCTCTGATCTTGCCCATCTTGAATATACATAACTTAATGCAACATGATGCCATTTCCTTGGAGTTAATTCTTGCTTTATGCATTTTGTAACTTCTTTTCCCGGGCCTCTTAAACAATTTAAGACCAAACAATTTCCCATAAAATAGCATTGATATCCGATTCCTTTGGTTGTTAAAAAGCTAAAGAGATATGGCCTTTCTTTTTCAAAGTTTACACTGTTTAATGGATCCATTCGAAGCCACGTACTAAATGTCCATCCATTTTGATATGGCCATTTTGCAATTGGGGGCAAACTGATTCCCTAGAGATAAATAAAATTATAATCAAAAAATGTTAAATTTTCTCTCTTCCTTTTTGCCCAGGAAGAAAAAAAAACTTACTGCAGCTGCTTTGCCTGGAAATGAAAAGAAAACATCCGCGCCATCCCGTTTGGGCATTTCTTGCATTACATTTAATAGTTTTGCCGAATTTCGATGCTAAAGAAGAAGAAATAAAACAATTTAAGAAATTTTAAAAGTAATAATAAATTTACCCAAGTATTATTGGAAGCTCTTAAAGCACGTAAAAAATGCTTTGTTTCTTTGACAGTTATACTGTAGCTTGTTAAAACACTTAAAAGTTGAATCAATAAATCTGAGATAATTGGATCAGCTTCTGGAAGTTTATCCAAACAAATTGAAATTAATCCAACTCTGGAACAAGCTTCAAGATTTCGAAAACTTTTTCGAACAATTCCAACAAATAAACTCCAAATTTCTGCCTGAAATTTGTTTTTCTTGATGGATGTATGGAAACCTATTAAAGATTTACCTGCATGCTTAATGGCGCAATCTTAATTAAATCTAACATTTTTTCAATATTTGAACTATGTTCAATGATAAATCTTGATTCCAAATCAAAGGGACCACCAACCAGAAGATTAAATAATCCATCAATAATATCTTTATGTGATAGGGATGAATCTTCGAATCCATCTTTTAATCGTTTAAAAGTATCTTCGGGGCTTTCATCAGATGAATGTAAAACTGTTGTTCGATCAAGTTGTGCAGGTAATGTATCATTTGTTGAAGAAATCTATAAAACTTACAATTTTTTATATATGTTTTTCTTTAAACAGTATTTATTACTTCTTCAATTGACTGCAAAGAAGTGAAAGTTTCTACAACTTTTTCACCATTAACTTTTTCATCTTTTGAATCCATTTGTGTTGTAGATGGAGCTGTATGATCATCAAAATCTTTTGTCTGACTAACATCTGATGGACTAAATGTATATCTTGGAAGTGGAGAATACACTTCTCGATCACCTCCATCTGTTAAATCTTCTGATCGATCATTCAGTTGTACATCTTCAAGTTCACGTTCATCAAAATCTGGTGATTTAACTGATTGAATATCTGAAGCAATACTTTCACCTGTTGGAGAGGTTGGAACTTCACGATGTGGAGTTGTTTCAATAATTTGAGGGGATGTCTCTAATATAAGATCTTTTTTAAGATTATCATCACTACTGCCACCCCCTTTGTCTTCTGTTACGGGGTCAGACATTGCACACTAAAACATTAAATCTTTTTTACATTTTAAGCTTAATCTAAGATTTTTTCTTCAATAAACAATTAAGTAATAACACGTTGCTATAAAATTAAAAGTCAAATATCATTGATCTTTTTTTGACATTTGTAGCTGAAGAAAAAAAAGACTGAAATTTCAATGCTTTGAGAAAGGCACAGATTAGAGAGAGAAAAAGTTTTTTTTATTTCTAAAAAACTTGCTGACGCGCATAATGTATTTGCCGGTATTGAAGTGAATTTGGAAAGGTTTGTTCGGCTACGTCCATAACTCTTCCTCTCCCTCTTCTCTTCTATATATATTTTTTTCTCTCTTTTTCTCTTTTTCGAGCATTGTAGTTCGTTGCAGGAGTGCGCATTCCCATAGAGGAGGCCACGGGGGTTCGAAGTAAAAAAAAGAAAAAAAAGAGAAAAAACGGGCCAAGCCAAGTAAAGTTGCGCCCTTCGTTTTTGTTTCCACTTGCATTTGCTGCTGCTATATGACGTTCTTATTCCATTTTTTTCCTCCTATGTTCGCCGTCATAAACAAAGGTTGAAATGGACTTGTTGCGCGATGGACAAACGAGAAATAGCCGTTGGGGGAATAAAAATTTGTATAAAAAATGGCATTTTTATAAAGTTTTTTTTGTTTGCTATAAATGCCTTAACAAATAGAACAATTGCATTGCAAAAACAATTCATTACATTTGTATAATAAAAGAACTCAAGTTTGTTTTGTTAAAAACAAAAAATGACGAATGAAATATTCAAGTTATCCTTTTTTTGGATTCCATGAGCAAAAGTATATATTTGGTTTTTTACATAAAAAATATCTCATTACAGTAAGTAATTTCTACACTCATACAGTCATTTAAAAAAATTAAATAATCAAAATATTTAAATCGTTGATTACCTTTAATCTTTAACGTAGAACAATTTTTAACAATTCCATTAGGATATGTCAGTATATGATCATTGTGTTGCAAAGAATCCATGCATTTGAAAAATAAATATATTCCGCAATTACTGTAGCACATTCTATATAGAATTTAGGTAAAAAGGGAAAACAATTCAACACAGAAGGAAAACTCGTCTGTTTTACGATTTTTTATGGTTTAAAATCGGCTATTTTTTGGAAAAATAATATTTTTCTTGAATGGTTCATTATAAATTCAAACGTTATTAAAAGCAATAACACAATTGGAAAGAAAAAGCTTTCTTTCAATCATATGTCTATCAATTTATCAGTTGCTCTGAGGAAAAATTTTGTCATTGCATTTTGTAAAAATTTTTTTCATTTTGGAGGCTAAATTTTTTTGTCAATATCTGTAATGAATATGCCTTAAAATAAAGAACATGTATAATTTTTAATTTGACTTCGCCTTATTTATTATTTCTTAGAAACCCTTCCTTTTGGATCCCTTTTTTGTTTGAGACCTCCAGCAAAGCTCATTCCAAAAAAGGTTTGTACTTTGCCAAAAAAACAATAAAGCTTTTTTTTAACTGTTATGCGCGATGAAAAATGTGTTTGCTTGAAAAACACGCAATACAAAGGTTATAAAAACTACTGCGTTATTGAAAAGAAAAGGTTCCATGTCTGAGTTACATTGCGCGGTTTTGCTTCAGAGAAATAAATTTGTTTTTTAAGATATGGAAAATTCTGCTTTGATGGAAAAATATGAGATGCCAGATATTCCTCGTTGGTTAAATATAATATTAATTGGAATGACAGAATATCAAAAAACTGGTAATTTGGATATAATAAAAAAGAGTATTCTTATTTTACACACAAATGCAGCAAACTATTGTGAACATTCTTCTCAATGCAAGCTGCGGACTCTTATCATTGAGCATCCAGATTACGATGAAGATCCTGGAAATACAGAAAAAGCTCCATTCATTAATTACTGTTATAATGAAACTGTTAAAAATCTCAAGTATATTATGATTCCAAAAATTATAGAGAATGTTTTCGCATCTATGGTTAATGCAAGTTTTATTATCAATAAAAATTACTGTAACTCTAAGATCATTTTCAGCTTGAAGATATTGAATTTGTATTTTGTGTTGTGAAATATGAAAAGAAAGATCATGCCGTTTGCAAATTCAAAGGTTTTCCTTATCTTGCTTTTATGAGCCTTGAACCCGTTAAAACATGCAAGGTTAGAAATTAAATCGAAATGAAAAAAATGAAACAAATTCTTTGTAGGCTTTTCAAGAATACATGACTAATTTACGGGCATTTTTGGACATGCTTCTATGGTTTAATGAAATTCTAAAAGTTAAAGAAGAAAGACTTAAGAAAATTGAAGCGCGTGAACGAAAACATAAAATTTTTCGAAACAGAATTGCAAATCTTCGAGCAGAAAAACGATTCATTTATCTTCAAATTCTTGTTGGATTTGGATTAAGTACTGATCCAGCAGGAACGAAAGCGAGAGAATTATTGGATTTAGCACACCATCAATGGGATGAAAATGATATCTCAGTTTCATGGTTCAACAAATGTGTTAAAAATTTTGACAGCAAACTTTGGTCCATCAAAGATGGAAAATGTTTTGGCATACAATTTGTTGAAAGTGATATTACCGTTTCGAATTGTCTTGGTCAAGAAAGCGGTGAAAATAAAAGCAAAAAAGGATTGGCCAAAGATGATGACACCAAAATCGAAAATATTACAACAAAAGAATAAAACATTATTAACATGTATTTTCGGGCTTCGTTTACAGTGTGAGTGTTACACTCTAAAATGATTTTTTATAATTCGTTTTACTTAAAAATTTTCTTAGTAGTTTTTACATAAATTTTTCTCTTTTATTTACCAAAGTTATAAATCAGTTGAAATTTCATTATCAATTCCAATAAAGTTTAAAATTCCTCCGGAATCCATGTCTTTTACTAAATTTGCAAGGCGAATATCGGCAGTAAAAATTAATTTTTCTAATTTTAATACATACGCAGCATTAATAACTTTTTTAAATTTTTCTTCAGGCATAATTAATAAATCCATATCAATTAAACGATTTGCATCCATTTGCCATGGTGGAAGTTCAATGCCATCATTGACATGATTTTCACACCAATGTATAATAGCTTGTAAAGTTTCACTGTCAATTGTTCTTAATTCAATTTCATCTTGAGTTTTTAATAAATCTTTGATGACAGATGACAAACACATTGCTTCACGATTTGCTTTATAACTAAATCCATCCGAAGAAGAAAGTGTAATAATGTCGGCCATCTAAAAATTAAATATATTAATTAATGCAAGAAAAAAATGGAAACAGAAAGTTTAAAAAAATCCTAAAAAAGTGGAAAACAAAGTAAAGTTTTTAAAACTATAAAAAGTTAAAAATAAAGAACTTTAAAAATTTCAATTAAATACAAATTTAAAAACAGACTAAATTTAATCCAAAAGTTCAAAGATAAATTTTTATAACGAAGGGCAATTGGTTTGTCTCGTTTTTTTGCAAAAGTGAATGTAGACAGATAAATGAAAGAAGAAAGCATGTCCGCAGCATTAGCCGACAGACGAGAGCACTTGATGCGACGAAGCATCATTAATTTTTTTAGCATGAAATTTTTAAGTAAGACATCAAGAAAATCTGAAAAGAAACAACATAATTTTTCTACAAAAAATATTGCAATTTGAAATATGTATTCATCAGTTTTGTTTAGAGGAGTAACAAAATGGACATGTGAATGAAGCAACAAAAGATATCAAACGACTACAAATATTTTAAGAAGCTTTTTTTTCATTACTTTTTATAATACATGATATCACGTAAATAATGTTATCACACGGTTTTGTTTATTATTTGCATGTTCATTTCATTCAGAGATTACAGTATGTCATCGGAAGGAAATTATTTTTTAGCATAGAACATTCACATTGGCAATAAATGATGTCAACTTTTTGCATTAATTTTTGTTTCTCGATTTTGAATATGAAAAAATTTCATCCTTTCTTATTTCTTTCATCTCCTTTAATTTTTTGCTAAAAATGGCTTGCCTTTTTTAACAAAATATTTTTAATATTTCTCTGTTTGTAGTTTTTTATGAAAAGAAACATTAAAATTTCTCTTTAGCAAATCAGTCTGGAAAAACGAAGCAAAAAACTAACTTATTAAATATAGGGTTGCCGCCCCCGCCCGAAAATCGAAAAATCCGGGGAACGGGGAACCCCTGAAATCGTATTTTTCTTCCCCGTTTTCCCCGGCCGGGGGTGACATTCTTCGGGGCGGGGGTTCTGTTTTCCCCGAAAATATGTCGGGGACGGGGAAAAAAGGGAGCGAAATGAAAAATTTATGAAGTGTTATTTTAGAAATTACCTTATTATAAAAAACACTAAAATTAAAATAGGATTTTATTCTCTTAAAAACAATAAAAAATAACAAACAATATCCATTTCCGAATTATTTGTATTTTTTAACAGAATATTATTAGTGGCACGTTGTACGAATAAGATTGTGGCATCATTTCAACATGTTGTCAAAAATAATTCTCACAAAAAAAAACTAATAAAAATTGAACGTTTTTTTTCGGGGAAAAATGTCTTCGGGGACGGGGGTTCGGGGACCCCCGAAAATTAAAAATCGCCCGGGGACGGGGAAACCCCCGTATTTCGAGAGGGGGCGGCAACCCTAATTAAATATACAAATTTACTATTTTAAAAAAAAAGCTTGCAAAAATTTCTTCAGGTACATTTTATATTTCAATTTATTTTAAAAGGTATCAAAAAATAGTCATCTTTGCTATAATTTTTATTTTTATAAATATTTCGAGTCGCGCCATCCTCCAACAAACAAAAGACCACCCACGATGAATTTGCTCTCTTCGTTTTCTTTTCATTCCACACTAAGAAGATAAAATCAGGTGTTTATAATTTTTTTAACATTTTTGTGACAATGAAAATAACTAATTTTCAAACCAAAAATAAGACAATAAATGGAAAAAAATTGTAAATCCTGAGTTCCATGGATAAGAATGAATAGTATTCATCGTTTTACGTACTTACTGTAAATTATTTGTTCTGAATACAACATTAAAAAGTTTTGGAGGTTCATCTTCAAAATTGTGCAAATGACCACTACAAATGAATTCAATGATAATGATTGAAGAATAACCATGACAAACATTTTAATGTCTGTCTTTTCTTCCTTTTATAAAATTAATTAATATTTGTAAATATTTACTTTTGTATAAATTTTGGTTTGTTGCAATGCCAATAGTTTAAAAATTTATTTACTGCTTCAACAAATCGGAGACCAAGCTTTAAAGATAAGTAGTTAAATGTATTTGATATGGCTATAAGAACGTTAACATAAATGTTAACAAAAATATGAGCAACAAAAAATGGTTCAAATTTAACATGTTTTTGTATCAATGGCAGGAGTACCAAACATTGTTAATAATCAGAATGTGTAATCCTTGTAAAACAATTATTTAAATTGAAATAAAAAGTTTTTAAATAAAAAATGTTTTTTTCCCTTCCGCGGGATTTTTTTTCAACTGAAATTTATTTAATTTATTTTTTTATAAAACTGGGTCCATCAGACCAATGAATGTTAGTAAATTAAACTGGCAACTCTTGTGTAAGTTGGGTCATCACTCCAACTTACACAAGGAGGGTTAGTAATTTTAACTGATGTGGTGAAGAGGGAATCACTTCCACTCTACACTATTTTAGAAAACTGTTGTGGCCCCCTCCTTTTATGCTCAGTGGGGGGATTGAACTTGGGAGAGAGAAACTGGGTAAGAAACGTAGAACTGAACCACTGAGCCATTGGAGGGGGGTGGAATGGAGGTAATAAAATGTGCTTATAAATTACACGCAACAACATCGTGTTCATTTTTTGTTGTTGTATGCATTTTCGTAATTTTATTTAGTTTACTTTTGTAAATTAAATAATTATTACTTTAGTGATTTAAGTTTAATCCCAATTAATAATTTTTAGAAAATGTGTTAATAAGCTGCTGTTTATTGATAGCTTTCGCTCTCTCTTTCACCTTCAAAAAATTGAAATGTTTTATTTTATTGCTGAACTTTTTTTGATGGCAAGTAAATACTTAAATTTTGAATCAAAGAAAATGGAAAAATCAAAATCTCGACATCAAAGACTTTTATTAATTGATGGATATAATTTAATGCATTCATTCAAAGAATTATTTGTTGAATATCGAAGTCAAGATGATCTGTAAGTTTATATTTTACTTTTGTTTTTATGGAATTATTGTGTATTTTTAGACGAATGAATGCAATGGTTTTGGTGCCACTTCTTCGAGATCTTCATCAACATGGTTTTCGTGTAAGAATTGTAATGAAAGGAATGCCAAGTGAACGTCTTGTTTCAAATTGTTATATTCTTAGAGTGAGACAAATTTCTTCATTCTTTATTATACAAATAAGATCTGCAGGAACTTGAACGAATGAATCTCTTATTATTTCCTGAAGATGGTGAAAAAGAATCTGATGATGTATTAATGCTTTCATTAGCTGAAGAATATGGTGCAATTATAATTTCCAATGATGCATTTGCAAATCATCGAGAATATATAGATATTGCTAAAAGAAATACCGTTAAATATTCAAGAATTTGCAACAATAATTTTACAATTGAAACCTTGGAAAAAGAATTAACTTTTCAATATACAATATCATTTGATGATCATGGAAGTATGTCCTCTTTTTTGTAATATTATTGATTGTTTTACATGCTTTTTTAGATAAATTTTATTGTGGTGAAGGTGATCCTGATTTTGAGAAAGTCAAAATGTCATATACCATTTTTCGACCATTGTCCAAATCAACTCAAAAACTCTTGGATTTATTATTTGTGTATATTTATGCTGAATTGTGCTCCCTGTTAGGATTACCATGTCCATCAGAAATTGAATTTTTGAAAGAAGATGAAATTTTTCCACGTTTTCATGAATTCAAATCTCGCTTGTTCATTTAAACTTTACATTTAATTTTTCTGTTATTCAACTAACCCTTCTTGTTATTTTTTGTTTTTGTTAAGGTATGTATTATATTTTTATTATTATTGGAGTCTATTTTGTATCTATGAAATTAATTATTATCTTGTTATTAAAAAAATATTTAATTTTTGTAAAATATTTATTCAAATTGAAAAAAAATTAAAAAAAATGTTTTTTCCCTTCCGATAGGGATTTTTTTAACTTGAACTTATTTAAATTTTTAAACTGATTTTTATGTATCTTTTTTTTTCTTTTAAACTGCTACTTTTATTTCCAAAGTATTATTTAATTTAATTTAACTGGGGGAAGTTCTTGAATGGGGATCGAACTTGGGAGGGAAACTGGGTAAGAAACGTAAAACTGAACCGCTGAGCCATGGGAGGGGGTGGAATGGAGGTAATCAAATGTGGTTATAAACAGCAAAAATGTGTTCATTTTTTGCCGACAAAAAATGAAAAAAGATAATGTGATGTATTTTCTATTTTTGTAAATTGAACTTTATTCCCAATTACAATTTGTTTATATATTTATAAACATACAGGTATATAAAAATGTTTATTTTTGGTTGCGAAATCGTTTAAAAAATAAATATACAAATGGTAATAATTATGATATGTTTTTTTACTTTTCGGCGTTTAAAGAAGGCGTACATTATTATTAATGTCTAACATAGTATTGTGTTATTTAAGAGTTTGACGAAATGCTCTGTTTCTTGATTGTTTGAGACAATCAAATTATTATGAAAAGTTAGAATGTTGCATTTTCCTCATCTATTTGTTGTATTAAAAATTAATGAATATTTTTGTATGAACTACTGTGCTGATTTTGATAACATTTATAAGCCTTAAATGCAATGCATTATAATGTCCTTTTCGCAGAACCTGATTTGAGCGTGCATTTTTAACTTTTGATGAAGCATAAAAATTCATTTTGTTCACATTCTTTTGCTTTTGACCACTTAGAGATTACGTAATATGACTAATAAAAATAAAGTTATACTTATTTTTGTTTTCAATCTTTTTAAGTTAAAAAATTTGTGTATTTGATGGCAAATATTTACTGCTTTTAAAATATACAAATTTGAGACCAAGCTTTAAATATAAGTAGTTAAATGTATTTGATATGGCTATAAGAACGTTAACATAAATGTTAACAAAAATATGAGCAACAAAAAATGATTTAAATTTAATGCATATCTAATAATAAAGTGTTGCTCGGCTTGGTCTTCGACCTCCTTGAGTATGAGCTCCAACCATAGAATGTGTTCCATCAGCGGATATTGCAGGACTCAATAAATTTCCACCTCCAACAGCATTCTGTCTCATTGCACTAATATCATCTGTTGAAAAAACGTGCTAAATGTTGTACTTTTTGCTTAATAATTTTTTATTCTAAAGGCGAAATATACCTTTTTTGTACCTCTTCTTTGGCTTAAAGCTGGAACAGAATGTTGTGAAATGGAACTTCTTGTAGGGCTATGTGCATTTCCATGGGGAAGATATGCTGAAATTTGGCCATATGGGCTTGGTGAAGCTCCACGGAAACTGCTAGCATTATCTTTTATTCGACGTTTTTGTAAAAAAGTCTGAAATAAAATTTAAAATTTAAATTAATTTCGTACTTTTTAAAACTTACACAACCACAACATAAAGCTATTAATATGATAACAGCAAAAACAATGGAAGCAATCATAAGTGCTAAATACCATTTTAATTATTCATCATTATTATATCTAAGTAACAAACCCCAAAACATGAATGTTCCGCTGAATCCAGAAGTCATGGATTCTTCTTTTATTTGATGTAAAAACCATGTTTGCGGTTCGGCTTTGTAGCTATCACCATTGTAATAAAATTTTAAACGTCCATTTGAAACTGCATCCGAAATGTTATTAGCTTTTTCTTTAGCATCTGGAGCATTTATTGAAAATCTAACTGTATTATCATCCTTAATGTATAAATCTCGAATTTCTTCTTCACCAAGGTCAAAGGTTTTTGTCAAATAATCTCGAAAAGCACTAAAAAAATTACAATAAATTTAAACTTTTAATTTTTCAAGTTAAAACCTATTAATTGCAGATGAATGTTTTTCACGTAACAACGGTCCAGTTAAAGAGAAACCCATATGATAAATATCCATCAAGACATGACTACCGTCATCACTCATAACAGTGTTCAAAATGTCAACACCCGTTCCAACACAAAAATGTTCACATTCTGAAGCAGTACCAAAATTATTCAAATTTCCTGAACATCCACTGTAAGAAAATGGTAAGCATTTTTGTTTATCAACATCATAATAATATCTTGGTACTTGAGCATTACAAGGACCAGAATCTTTTTCCAAATTGCAAACATATCGTTTTGTAACACAACAAATTCCTTTTACATGACTCGGCTTTGACATACAGTAATGTGTACTTGGACAATCATTTTGATTTACCAGGCATTCAGAGGGTGAGCCATCAGATTGATTTGAAAATGCATCACCATGAGGACATACAGTAACATCAATTTGCTGGGACAAGATTGGCTCTTGACCCGGACAACAAACTCCAACTCTATTCTCATCATATGACGTACAATAAAAACCAGTTGGGCAAATTTGTGTCCGGTTTTCTAAGCATGTAAATTGCGTATAAGTTCTTGGTTCAACGGCTGGCTTTTGTTTATTTATGCAAGGATTATCTTCACATGTGGGCACGGGTAAACAAGTTTGATCAATGCAATCTGAAGTTGGTCTTAAAAGACAAACTTGATTTCCAGGGCATTGAATTTGTTCACATGGATTACGACATCGACAAGTTGAACTACGTGGACATCCTTGTGAATTTGTTTCAAATCCAAATGGACAAACAGTTCGTCGATCATCACATTGAATAGGGCATGTTCGACGACTTGTACAAACATTTATACCATTTCCAGAAGCTTTTGTACCATGAAATTCAATTCCTGTTACAGTATCAACACACCAACAATTTTCATTTTCATCACATTGAGTTGGCACATACATACCACTATGTGCATCGCATTGAGGATTATGCAAATTGACATTTGCATGCTGCTTTTTAAGTGTAATAATTGCTGCTTGCATATGTAGGCAATCTGTAAAACATTAGGTAATATAAAAACTTGATAAAGTGATATTTACTTGTAGCATTAGATGGTCCAACGCATAATTTATTGCAATTGTATTCACAACATCTTTGATTATTCGTGCATTCGTCATCTTTTGAACATTCATTTTTGCAATCTAAAAGCACCATTTAAAAATCAACAATTTAAAAGAAAAGTGTAACCTTTCGTATTTTTAAGATATCTTGGTGGATGTTTAGGACAATCTCCAATTCTTATTTGAGATGTAAATGCTTGAATATGAGAATCTACAATCAACAGTTTTATCATTTTTGTATGTAGTTATATCTACTTTCAAACCTTTCGGACAACAAACACCTTTCCGAGTTTCTCCAATTAAATTTTGACAACTTCCACCTCCACAGTCATCATCTTTTGAGCAAGTTGCAATAATGTCATTGATGTCTTTCATCGGGTCAGCTTCTCCTCGGCATGGATTTGGACGGCAAATAGCAATTGTGGGACATGGTTTTCCCAAACATGCAACAGATTTATGAATGCAAATGTCATTTTCTTTTGCACATTTAATATCATCACATGGTGTTTTACATTGACAAAAACCATTTAAGGGGCATCCATTTTTATCTAATCGATATCCATGTTCGCATTCCAAGTCGTGACAAGTAGTGGCACAAAATCTTGGCTCTAAAAATAAATTTACTATCATATTAATAATTGAATTCTTACTCAAACAATTTGGTTCTTGTCCAGTAAGAGACATAACTCTTGTGCCAATAATTTCAATTCCAGAATTAACATCCACACACCAGCATTGCCGTGAAAGATGATCACATTGAATTCTTCTAAATAATCCATCGATCGTGCACTGCACCGAAGGCCTTATTTGAGAATTTTCCGAATTTGCAAGACTTTTAGACAATTCTTCGCTGAATGACGCCAATTTATGAATGCAAGCTGTTGAAATTGATGGATATTGACATAACCGACCACAACCATAAACGCAACACTTTTGAAAATCTTGACATTCTGAATCGCGAGTACAATCACTTCGGCATCCGGCATTGGATACAGGGTTGCTAGGGCAAACTCCAAGTTTTTCGGTTACTGTTGAAACAGAAGTTATTGCTTGAATTGGGGAAACTGTTACTTCAACTGATTGAGAAGATGCCTGCCGAACACCATTTTTACATGACATTCCGGCACCATTGAAGCAACACGGACCATTTTGGACACAGTCATGATTTAGCTTGCATTCAAGATGGACTTGAGAGCTATGCCGAGGCTTAACAAGTATTGGAATAGCAGGACAAAGATTTTGAGCTTGCGAAGGTGGAACTAAAAATATCGTTTTTTATTTTCAAACAAAATAGTTTTATAACAAATACCTGCACCAGGACAACAATAACCACCATTCCCCATTCCAAATTTATGGCAGAACCATCCTTGGGGGCACAGATGACCAACACTGTTATCACACTGCAGCAATAATCCATTATCAGATCTTTCCAAAGGTTCACCACGAGGGCATGCATTTATTAAACAGCGTGGCACATATGTACAAGTTGTTAAAAAGCATTGAGTTGGGATAATTCGACAAATATGATTAAATGGACATTCAACATTCAAACACAAATTTTTACATTCACATGTTGGACATCCTTGATCATTCATTTCAAACCCAACCAGGCATTGTTTTTCACAAGACATTACAGGACAAGAACGGGGATGTACACAGTTTGGTGATTTTTGTGTTGTTCGAGTTCCAGCAATTTCTTTTCCATGGCTATCGACACACCAGGATAATCCTCGATGATTTTGAACTTTTTCAAATGCGCCGCTTGCGTCACATTTTGGCTCGAATACATTGTTATCACCCGTTCGTTTTATGGATTCAGAAGCTGCTTTTGAATTAAAGCAATCTGTTGTAACTTCTGGATCTTGGCAAGTTTTTGCGCATCCATCAAAACAACATTTTTGAACAGATGGACAAATTTCATCTAAAAATTATGAATAATGAATCGTTTAAACTTTTAAACATTACCATCTTGACAAGTATTTACTCTTGCACTTCCACAAATTTTAGAGCCCAGATCTTCAACATTGGGACATTCGCCGACCTTTTGTCCGCTATTATGATGGAATGATGGTGTAGCAGTTTGTTCAACATTTTCAGCTTTTTGACAACTCAACGAACAACTTCCAGAAAGGCAACACTTTTCAGTTTCATGACAATCACCATCATCTTTACAGTTAACTTCACATTTTTCTTCTGTTGATGGATAAATTGAAGTTTTTTGTTTAGGGCAATCACCAGAATGGATAGTTGGGGGATCACCAACACAACAATATCCTCCATTATTTTTGAATATTTTACAATGAGAATTACTTCCATGACATTGTGAATTATCATGACAAAATACAGGCTCCCAAGTTGTTTCATGATATAATGGAAATCCGCTTGCACAAACATTAATAACACATTTTGGAATTTGCGGGCAAACTCCTTCCAAACAATCTACAGGATGGGGTACACAGATTTGATTATTTGATGGGCATTGAACTCTTTGACATGGATTTTCACATTCACAAGTTTCACAACCATTTGAATCTTTTGCATAACCAAATGGACAGGAAGCATGCCCCGAGCAATCTTGTTCTTCACAAAATCGTCGGGCCTTACAATCAGGTTTTAGATTTTTGGTAATTCGTGTTCCGACAACTTCTTTTCCGTGTCGATCAACACACCAACAATATTTTAGACCACATTGAATTTCTTCAAATTCGCCATCTAAAATATATTAAAATTATATGTATCCTGAATAATTTAACGCATACTTTTTGTGCATTTAATTTCATCATCAGTTGTTAATTTTTGAAATGCTGCTTTTAAATGCAAACATGCGGTTGTTTTTTCAGAATAAAAACATCTGTTGAAGCAACCATCAAAGCAGCACTTTTTGATTCCATCACAATTGTAATCGGATTTGCAATCATCTTGTCCAGAACGACAGTCTAATCGAGGACCACTGGGAAGTGCAGGGCATTGTCCAATTTTTACAATTGCATTAACAGGTTTGATAGGAGTGATTGGAGAAAGACCATGACTAATTGTTTGTGCAGGAGCATTTACAGAAGAACTAATTTCTTGCGTAACTTGAACACATTTCGTACCACAACCATCAAAACAACATTTACTGTATATTGGACATTCTGAATCGGTATGACATTGGGCACGACATGTTTGAGGGGATGTCAACGTTTTAACAGAAATAGACATTTTTGGACATTTTCCAGAATGAATCAATGGTAAAGCTTGAACAACTTGTTGCCCCTCATTAGTAATAATTTCAGGACAACAAACTCCTCCATTACCAGGAAATCCAACATTATTGCACCAAAAACCTTGCGGACATAAATTTTTACATTGTTCAATAAGACCATTTTTATCAGTATATGGATGACCATGACAAACATTTTGTACACATCTTGGTTGTCGAACACAATTATTTTTTTGAAAGCAATTAACTTCTGCAACAATACAAATAGAATTTTGAGGGCAATGAACTTCTGAGCATGGATTTTTGCAATCACAAATTGGGCATCCATTTATATCGATTTGATTTCCATATAAACATTGATGGGCGCAACTTAAAATTGGACATGTGTTATCGTGAATTGCTTTACAAAGCGGCTCATTTCCCAATGGTACCCAAGTATTCGGTATTTGAACTCCAGTTATTGAATCAACACAATAGCATCTTTCATCATCACATTGTTTTTCATCATAATTACCCGCCGATGTACATTTTGGTGCATGTTTAAGGACATAAACTTCATGCGTGATCGCATCATGCATACAAGATGTGGTCTTTTGGGGATAAATACAAATATGTGAACAACCCATCGAACAACAACGTTGAAGCCCTTGACAATCACTATCACTTTTACATTCTGTATTACATTCCAGTTGTTTATCATCAATTGACCGTTCGGGACATTCTGCTAATAATGCATTAATTATTCCTACAAAATAAATTTGCATAATGATAGTATTATTTGATTTTTGAATTACCTCTGTTAAATGTTAAGGTATCAATTTTGGATATGCTGTTTTTCATTTCTGGTCTATTTTGAAATGGATTAGGAGTAAATTGTACATTCATACATTTAAGTCCACATCCATCAAAGCAGCATTTACTTGTTGATGAACAATCAACATCAGATCTGAATAAATGAAAGAATTCTCAAATTTCATTCTTTGAAAAGGCCGAACATTTTCTTACCGACATTCAGCAGCACAATTTTTCATATGCCGTGGCACTCTCGCTTCACAAAATCCCTGTCGTGCTGCGCTTTCCGGTGCAGGACAGCAAAAGCCAAGACCATTATATCCTATCTGTAAATAAATAAATAAATGCATTTAATTCTTTATGTACACATAACCTTAGAGATTTTATTAAGATGCCAATTTGGAAGCGGTTTTTTTCAATATTTTTTTGCCAGTTTTTATTTTTATGCAGATTTTTTTCAACAGGTATAAAAAGAGAACGTTTATGAATGAAAAATTTTGACCTCATTCCAATAATAGCATGACCCAATATAACCTGTCCAAACGATGGGGTCTCTCTCTTTTTATGTAAAGGATTGTTGGAATCAATAAAACTATTGTTAAAAGCGAAAATCAATTTTTCTGAATTAAAAAATGTGAAACATACAGAAAAAAATTGCCTTTTGGAAGCGGTAAAGTGCTTTAAGAAAAAAGAGCATATCCTTTCAAAAAATCATGCATGATATTTTTTCTTTTTCATCTGTATTTTCTTTGAATATGTTCTTTTTAGTTCCTTTAATTTCGAAAATAAATACAGAAAAGAACCTGTTTTTCTTTTGCAACAATACCGGCAATAAAAAAGGATGAAAAAATGGACTGAGTTTTCGCTTTTTTCTTACTTGCAACGTTGTCTTAAAAGATAATTGAAGTAAGATACACCACAGATTAGTTTTATTTTAGTGTAAAATATGCCATAAAAGGGTTTTAAAATCTACAGATTATGTCACAAAAAAGGCAGCAATTTTCGAAAGAAATTGAGACGAAGGAAAGATGTAATTCTAAGGTCACGTTACTTATTGTTATTTATAATCCCTATTAACGAAAAAAAGAAGAAGAAAAATAAAACAAACTTGATGACACCAAAAATTATTCCAGCATTGACTTGTTTGTGTACAAAGAGCTGTTACACCAGTTGGCAAGGTCATTGGTAAACCATTAGCACAAGGGTTAAGCAAGCCTGTAATCAAGAATTCTTATAATTTGATTTTTTTTTCTAAAAAAGTCATAAAAATTTTACATCTTGGAACAGGAGAACATGGTGGTTTTGCACAATCTGGTTCAACCAATTGACATTCATCAAATTTATTGTCACAACTTAAATCATGTTTTTTAGTATTCCAAATAATTCGAAATCTTTTTTATCTTACCTCACGCTATCACAAATATTTTTGCATTCACAAGGAGATATTGGACATCCATTTGCATCTGTTCGTAATCCGAATGGACATGACTTAGCTTTGCAAAGATCTTGTAAACATTGTCTCGGATCTTAAAAAAATTGTATGGAAATGTTGCCAAAAATTTTGTTTATTTTCTATTAAGCCTTGCCAAAAATAATTATTTCCCTAGTTTCCTACGAAATAAAAAAATATAAAAAGATTGACTTTCACAAGATTAATTGTTTACTTAATCCGATGACAGGTTCCTCATTTAGTAATTGATCATATATTTGAAAAAGAGAAAAAAACAGTGCCGGTCAGTAACCGGAAATAGAAAAAAAAATATCTGTAAAATAAAAAACAAAAATCTTACTGTTGCATTTGATAAGAGATTTTTGGTTAATAGGAATTTTCGTGCCATAAACTTCAATGCCATCGGATGGATTGACACACCAACAATGAAGCTTAAAAATTAAAAGTCAAAAATAGTGAAGGTAAAATATGTTGAGCTTACAAGATCACATTGTATTTGCTCAAATAATCCATCATTTTGTGAGCACGAAGGCACATATCCATCATTCAATTGTTTTGAAGGAAGACGCTCTACTGCTGAGAGTAAATGAATACATGCTAAAATTTAACAATTTAGTTTTTGCAACATGAAAAACAAATAAATTTACATGTTGCACGTTCCGGTGCTGCACAACTTCTTCCACATCCTGAGTCGCAACATTTTGCAACGCCTGGACATTCTGAATCACGATTACATTCAACTTCACATTTTTGATCTTTTAAAACAGCCTTCATTGGGCAGTGACCAACTTTATCAATTTTTTTAACTGGTGAAAGGTTGGATTGTTCTGGAAAGCGATCTAAAACTAATTTTGATCGTGATGTTAATGCTTCTTGAAATCATACGAATATTGTTTCCAACAATTGCAGTTTCGAAATTTGGATTTGGTTTTGTTTGTAAACTATTATGTAACGGTTGAATGGGCAATTGATTCATAATAGGTGCAACATGAACTGGCAAAACGCATTCCCTTCCACATCCATTTGAACAACATTTCATTTGAGTCGAGCAATCCGAATCCGCTTTACATCTCTCAATACATAATCCCCCAACAAGTTTTGGGCATTCACCTAATGTTGTTGAAAAATATTGTCTTTGTGAAGATGAAACTGAAATAGATGCCATTTTATTGTTTCCCTTTTTGTGGGCGCTTTTTAAAGATTAAAAACAGTAGGCTTTTTGTAAAGTTTAAGTACCCAACGAAACTCCGTCAAGTGCTTGATTTTATTTACTTTAATAGAACAACAACCGAAAGTCTCTCTTAATCGGCATTTAAGTAAAAACAAAAAAGATTGCTTAAATATAGATTTGTAGAAAATCTTATTGATTTGTCTTTCTTTAAATGAAAATGATCTCACCAAATTTTGGTACACATCTTGCTGATCCATGACTTCCAATGCAAATTTCACCAAATGCACAAACTTTATTCTAAAAAATGGAGAAATTGATATCTTTTGAAAAATAATTATTAGTTTCTCATACCAAACATGGATCCATTTGACACACGCATAAACAAGTATTTCCAAGCCCCCATGCAAATCCATGTGGACAATTTAAATTACATCCAAGTGGTCGTTGAGGACATGGGGCTGTATTACTCGAAATTGAAGGTTGGATAGGACCATTAAATTGAGCATTTAATAATAAAATAATATTCAGAAAATATAACAATAACCTAATTTTACAAGATGACAAAAGAAGCAGCATCTTGGTGCCCTTTTAAGGGGCAAAATATTGTTAAAAAAGTGTCTTTTCTTTTATCCCCTTGCTTTAAGAATAAAAGGGATTGAATATAATAGATACAAGTAAATTACTTACTAAACCACGCGCTAAATATTTATGCGTTGACAGATTATTATTGACCGTGACGGAAAGAGATAATAGAAATATTCCTGAATTTCTTTTTTTTGAAAGGTTCACTTTACTGGAAGGCAATTGTATGGGTCACTTTTTTTGATGGTTGTTCAGACACAGAAAGAGCAAGGCGATCTCAATGCTAAAGCAACACGAAAAAAAACTCATTTTCAAATGACGCTGCGCAAAAAAAATTACAGTCAAAAAGGCGGAGCGCAAATGACGGCTCTATTAAAAGAAGAAGAAAAAAATAAGAAAAGGAGAAGTTTGCCAAAGAACCTTTTTTGAAATGAATTACAAAAATCTGTTTGTACGTTTTCTGCAACTTAAGAAGGATTTGGCAGCTTCTTTTTGTTGAGTTTTTTTTGTAAAGATTATAAAGTTTTTATGTTGGCAAATCCTTTAAGCTTTACGCAAAATTTATTTATTCATTATTTATCAAAATATGGTTGCAAGATTTTTTTAACATTTCAGAACTTGCATTTTAATTCAAATTTTTTTGCAAATTTATGATTATCGACTGGATGTTTTACCGATATTAAAGAATTTTCAAACAAAAATTTATTAAGTCTCATATACACTGTAAAAAAATAAAATTAGCAGTAAATGTGTTCATTTTTTCAAATAATTTTTTTAAAAAAAGCATGTGATTTGAAATGACTCATTTCAAAAAATTTCTTATAAAATTTGAAGAACGAATTTTGCTTTTGAACGGAAGAAGTTACGGTATCCTCTGTGTTTAGATACCTTACTAAGCCATGGTCAAAATTTTCTTTTTTGTGTTTTTCCGAATTTGTTGGTTTCAAATCAAAGGGAGATATCAGGTGCAGTTCATATTCAGATTCAGCATGTCATCTGTTATATTGTGGGGATAACAATATTTGTTGAAACTCGATTGCTGCAAAAAATAAAGCAACCCTTGAAAAAAAAATCTGCATATGTTAAGTTATAAATCAGTTGTTGTTGTGTACCTCTTCAACATGCTTTGAGAATTGCATGTTTTTTATTTGATTAGGTTTTCTTTTAATTATTTATGTTGCGGCAGATTTTGATTTTCCGCTGAATTTAATTTTGCTAGCCGAATTTCATCTAATACTCTGCATACCGTGATAAAAAAAGAAAGGTAATATTTGAAATCTGCGCTATCAAATTACTGTTATCATTTTTCTAAAAAACTAAAATGTTTAAATTTCTACTCTTTATGATATTTTTAAAATGAAAAAATAGTTTTTGTTAATTATTCATGTCATAAAATTTTACCTTAGGTATTCGATAGCGTAGATTTCAAATATTAAATTTGTTTATTACCTTTCAGATGACACGATATTGGAAGTTTTAGATCAAATTCGGCTATAACGTTTATGCATATATGTATTTGGTTTGCCAGCATCTAAGTAATTAGCTTGTTTTTTCACATAATAAAAAAACCGTTTTTAATTTAACTATTTTGTGTACGAAAAAATGACTTATACAATGATTTTAGCATTTCTTAAAAAACAAAAATACAATTACATTTTTAAAACCATGATAAACAGGTTCAAAAATATATCTGTGAAAAAAAACAAAACTTTCACAAACACACAAAACAATAATTAACTTTTTATTTATTTAACAACTGTAACCCCAATTTTTTGTCAATGTCTTTTAATTTTTTAAACTTGAACTCCACACATTATATTTTGTATTACTATTTTAATACAGTATTTAAAAAATGACTTGTCAATAATTATAAACAACAAAACAAAATAAATAATATGAAAAACAGTGAATTTATTAACTTGTCCGGTTGACTAATCAATCAATTAATTATATTTTGCATTTTATTTAACAAGATACAAATAAATAAATATGAAAATGTGACTTCATTGCAATTAATAATAAAAGAACCTCACAAACGTAAATGAGGCCCTCAAGGGATTTCATTGGATGCCTTGGTATGGCGTGCAAATTGCCAAAACAAAATATTATATTTTCAATATTTTTGTTTTTATAAAAATTTGAATTTTAAATTTTAAATAATATATTTTAATTAATAAAATGGTTGAAAATTTAGAAGAAACTTCACGTCCAAAACGATCGGTAAGTTCCAATAAACAGCTAAATATTTATTTATGCTAATTTTTAACAATTTTAACGCGTATTCTACTTTATTCAGGTTCGTATAAAACGTGCGCAAGATCAAACTGCTACTTCATCTGCAGATAAGCCATCTCCGTCGTCATCTTCAGCTGCGACAACTTCACAATCCATTCCAACAACTCCAACAAAAACTATCAATACACGTTCAAATTTAAATTTGAATTTAAATAAAATTACAACGATACAACAACCACCAACTCGCGCAAGTACAAGAAAAGCAGCAGTTAATAGTATTAGCCCCCAATCATCATCCAGTCTAAATTCATCATCAACAAAGATTCCGGAAAAAGCTCCAAATAACGATTCAACTGTAAAATCCGAAAAGCTAAAACACGTACCGATTGTTGAAAAAGTTGATGCAGAAGAAAAGAATAATGATATTCAAAATTCTCAAGAAGATGGTGATGAAAAAAATAAGAAAAATGTTAGGAGGTCTACAAGAGATATTAAACGTCCAAAATTTGATGATGAAATTGTTGATCCTTCAATAAAAATCAGTCCAAAAAAGGCAAAAACCGTTCATGAAATTGTTTCTGGAGATGAAGTGACACCACCTCCAGTATCAGAATCCATAAATCCTCCGTTGCCTTCTCCAGCTTTATCAGGTGGAAAGAAACGACCATCAGTAGTTTCAACCCCACCAAAAATTATAATTAAACCAGAAGCAGCAGAAAGTGCACCATCAACCCGAGAATCATCACCTCCAACTTCAAAGATTGAATCCAAATCTGAAATTCCTGACAACAATTCTCAAAATTCACAACAACCAAAAAGAAAACGACCGAAACCTGCTGATTCGAAACCCTCTCAACAGAAAGTTAACAGCAAATTTACTGCTTTAATTTATGAAAATCCAATTCATCAAGGAATTGTTGATGAAATATTAAAAAAATGGGATGTTGAAGATGATATTACATTAATGGCTGGAGTGCATCATTTATGTGATTTACAAGCTGTATTAGCACAATCAAAATTCTCTAAACCAATGACATTGAGTGATTTGGATGAGAGATGGTATTTAATGTTATATGATGATAAAGTTTCAAAATTAATTACCAAAAGAATATCGGATCAACCTAAAGTTATTATTGAAAAAGTTCATGGAAAAGTTCCATTTACAATGGAAGAAGATCGTGCACTTTCAAATGCTGAAGTTGGAACAAATGCAACGGTTGAAATATTTGAAAAATTAATTCAAGCAAATAAAATTATATTTCCAATTTGGAGATCTGCTGATGTACTGTTGCAGAGATGGAATTTTCTTAAACAACGTGGACTTATTACAGAACCAAAAACTGAACAAAAAGATGTTAAAGATCAAAAAGATTCAAAGGATCAGAAAAATGGTGGAATTGCCCAAATGCATGATGAGGTTTGTTGCATTTGTAAATATATCCATTTCTTTTTTAAATACTGATATTTCAGATTGAACAAAATTTGGATTTTTGTAATCTTGCCCAAAAAGATGTTCCAACGGATATGGAACCTGCAATGGTTCCTCGAGATTTAACTGAAGCTGAAAAACAATATAATGAACTTAAAAAAGCTCCCCATGAAGCAATCGCTGGTACAACGTTATCCCCACAAATGCCTCCACATGTATTAGCACAATTACGAGGTTGTTGTGTCAGCTTTAACATTGTCAGTCCGTATGTTGTAATTGGACGTTCAACTGATCAATTTGCTGTTGATGTCAATCTTGCTTATGAAGGTACGATAATTATTTGTTTACCGTAGTTTATAAATTTCAAATATCTTTAAGGTCCATGTCAAAGAGTTAGTCGTGCCCAAGCTGTCCTTAAACTCAATGAAAATGATGAATTTATCTTATATAATACTGGTCGAAATCCTGTATATGCTGATAAAAGGGTTATACAATCCAAACAAAAAACTATTATTTCAAGCAATACAACAATTGAATTTGGCATTATTTCACTTTTATTTCTTCGTAATGAAACTGCTCGAAGACTAACAAATTCAATATCATCATCTGCGAGTCCATTAAGTAATATCGATGAAAAATCGGATTCTGCAAAACCTTCTGTGATTGTCACACATTTGTGATATTTATTGTTATGATTTTATTTTTTGTTTAATATTAATTATTATCATTTTTTATTTTGATTTGTTTTTTTTTGAATTTGAATGTACATAAAGTAATTAAAAAAAAACAAATTTCGTGATTTAAAAATTTATCAAAAAATTGTACGATTTTTTTTAACTTAATGTAACCGTTTTTTATCGTTTTCAAAAAAGAGGTTTAACAAACCTGACTTTTGGATTAAAATGAGGGGATAGAAGTTACGCAAATCAAAATTGCTTTTTTTTTGTTACGTTTGTTTTTTAAAACAAGTGATCCTGACGTCTCAAAAAAATCTAAGTCTCTTAATTTGGGGTCTTTGAAAAAAAAAGGGAATATAGCATTGGTGCACGTCAATCAACTAATCCGGGAGAAAAGCGAGAGGGGCGTTGTCGATCCCTTAAATGAAGACATTGAAAGAAGAAGATAGAGAAGACGAAAAAAAAAACACAAATCTAAACAATTCTGAGTTTTCATTTAAAAAATCACTCATTTAAGTTAATTATGCTTGACTGAATGTGACTCGATAATTAATTAAAGTGAAATTGAGGACAAATTGTTTTACTTCTTTTTTATTCTCAAGAATTCTTGATTAAATGAATTGTAGTCATCCTTATTTATTTAACCAATATACCGTATACCCTTGACTTTTATCCTAAATTTCCATTTTGGTGTACTGTTTTTAAATGTTTTATTATTTAAAATATCGCTCTAAATTAAAATTAAAATTAATTAAAAGCATTCATGTATACAGGCTTTATCAAAGCTATCGCTTTTGAGATTCCCCAAAAATTTTGCTATTTTTATCAAAAAACCAAATCTTTACATTTTTTTCTCTGATTTTTTTTCGAATTTATTAACAAAAATCTGCACTTTAAAAAACAAAAATGAAATAATGCGAAATCGATCGGCGACTGTATATTTCTTTGTAAATAATAAAATTTTTGACAATTGTCAATCGCTCATTCCATAGAATTTTCATTTTTGTGTTCAAACAGCTTTGAAAAAAAACTTTAAAAAATAAGATATGGACATTTTTTTCAAACAGCTTTACCGATTTTCTAACAAAAAAAATGCGAAAACAATGAAACAATATTTTTACTGCATTCAAACAAAACAGATTTTCCCAAGCTTCTGATATCCAATTACCCCATTGCGCGCAGAGGTGTCACGCCGAATCAGTAGTATATCCCTAAAAAGCATATTTTCTTTTTTAAGAAAAAAACTGAAATCGTTACAAAAAAAAGAGAGAAGCTTTGTTTTGAATCTTCATTCTTTACCCTCTATTTCTTTTTGTCTCCCCTTCTTCTTCTTCTTTTTTATTGTGGATAATATCATTTTTTTTGTTGAGTCTTTGATTAGAAGTACCTAAAAAAAGAAGGTAAAATGCTCGATTTAAGAGTACTCATGAGTCACTTACCGGATTTTGTTGAGTGACCAAATGAATCAGTGTTATGCGCGCTCGAGTTTTTTTTAGAGAGAAAATATATAAATATCCTTAAAAAGGGTGACTTTTGTTGTCGTGATAATTGCTGCTTAAAGGTTTTACAAATCTTTTTTTTGGTTATAAACAGAGTTTTTATACAGACAAAAAATATTTATTGTTTTAAGATGTCAAAACAGAATTATATCAGAATTCGAGAGATATGTTTATTATTTTATTGTATAATTTTTGTATCAACTGCTTCTGTAAAACATGCATTACCAGATAAGCCAAAAGTTTTGTATGATGAATCATTGGTTAGTTTTTTTAAACATTTTAAATCTTTTCTATCTATTTTGGGTCTTTCATTAATATAGCTTAAACTACAGTATTATGATCGATCGATACCTGATTATGAAACAGTGCTAACACCAAGTGATTTTGAAATGAGTGCACATATGTCAGAAGTTATGCAATTTAGTAATGAACAAACCGATGTTTGGGATAGTGATGCAATGTATAATTTGGATAAATTTGAAGGTGATATTGCAAATGATGTATGTTTCATTTGTTTTTATTATGGTCAAATGAAATATGAAAATTGAATTTCAGCTCAATGCGAGTACCGTACCTCTTTTTGTTCAAGGAGGTCCCACAAATTCGAATGGAACAAATCAGCATAATGCTATTCGAAATCGTCGACAACTTTGGCCAAATGGCAAAATTCCATATGCTATTAGTTCTCAATATAGCAGTTACAGGCAAGTTCATCTGACCTTTAACTCTTCTTTTTTATTCTTTCCTCTCTTTCACTTTTTTTAACCACCATCAACAAAAATGTTGTTGTTTTTATTGTTTTTTATTTCAATGCTTTGGACACTGAATATAGACTCTATTTTTTATGGACAAAAGAACTTTCAAAAAACTTTTTCGCTAAAAACTGATGTTTACACTCATCGGTCAAAGAATTTCTTTTTTTCTTGTAAACTATTTTCTCTAAAAAACTTTTATTGAAAAGTTTAAAATTAAAAACGCAAACTATATTAGAAAAAAATGTTTGAATGACCTTTAAACTTAAAAAAACTAAAATCCATCTTTTTTTTAAGTCGATCCATGATTGCTTCATCCATGCAAGAATACAGTAAAAATACATGCGTTGAATGGGTTCCTAAAACGAATAAAGATACAGATTATGTTTATATTATGCCTGATAGAGGATGTTACTCAATGGTTGGAAAAACTGGTGGTCGTCAGACTCTTTCCTTAGGGAATGGATGTATTCAAAAGGGTATTATTATTCATGAGATGATGCATGCAGTTGGATTCTTCCATGAACAATCTCGAACTGATCGGGATGATTTTATTACAATTAATTGGAATAATATTCAACCAGGTATGGCTGGACAATTTGAAAAATACAGTAGTGCAACAATTCAATCCCTTGGGAGTGAATATGATTACTCATCAATAATGCATTATGGTCCTAAGGCCTTTAGTAAAAATGGAATGCCAACAATTGTTCCAAAACAACAAAAAGCTTCCATTGGGCAACGATCAGGATTCAGTGGAGTTGATTCTTTCAAAATTAATACCCTTTATGGTTGTCCTACTTCTAAGCCTGGGCCTACCAATACTTCTCCGCCCCCAACTGCTCCAACAACTCAACAGCCCATTGTTGTTGTTACTTCAACCTATGCTCCCATTACTCAACGGCCATATCCTTCACCACCAACTTCTCAACCTCCACCACCCCCACCTCCAACAGTTGAAGAGTGTCGCAACACTCGTCCTGATTGTGATCAATTGGCTCAACAAGGGTGGTGTCAACGAAATCCTGGTTGGATGAAGGATCACTGTCCAATTGCTTGTGGAATGTGTAAAGCTCGTCCCGCACCAGAATGTGAAGATTTAAGAGTTGATTGTGCTGAACTTGTCAAACGTCGTTACTGTATTACCTCACAAAGCTTCACAAAAACATATTGTCCTAAATCATGTGGTTTTTGCTTCGTTCCACCAGTTACTGAAATCCCCGATCCAGGACCAAATCCTGTTGATCGTCCAACACATCCTGGACCAACTGTTGTAACGAAAATGCCAATGGTTACTTTCTGGCCTACACTTAGGTAAAACTACTATTTTTGCAGAATCAAATTTTCAAGTATTTATAATTTTAGGCCTGATATCACTGCTGTTACCGTACCATCAACAGTTCAACCAACTGCACCTCCAACACCTCATCCATGCCAAGATCGTAAACACTTTTGTACACATTGGAAAAATGCTGGATTTTGTGAAGGAATTTTCATGTCATACATGAAAAAGAATTGTCCAAAAAGTTGTAATCTTTGCTAAAACCGCAAATATACTAAAAATGAAATATATTCCGTTATATTCTCGGAGCTGTCCCAAGATTCTTTCTCATCTTTTCCTGTCATTGTTTCGTGTCTTTCTTCTTTTCTTTTTTCTTCTTTTCAATTTGTTTGTACACATTCGTTATATTGTTGTTGATCGTGTTTTTTACTGAATCATTTTTTGTAAGCGCCAATGGTGTAAAGCATTAAAAAAAAATTTATGTGTCGAAGAACTTTTTTTTGTTCACATTGATTTTTTTATGCTTCTGTTAAATATTTAGATTAAAAATAAAAAGCAAACTAAATATGTTGTAAAAAAGGAGAAGAAGAAACATAATCAAAACGTCTACAGAGATAAGAAAAATAAATAAAAATGGAGGGGTGAAGAAATAATTAACCAAAAATTGAAAAAAAAGAAAGAGAAAACTGCGCTTCTCTGTTTTTGTTCTCAGTTTTTTTAAAAAAAAAGTATGCGGTAGAAATGTGCTTTTGGACCTTTCATTTAATGTTTTTTTCTCTTTTATTTTTTTCATTTTGACTGGGATGACTGCATAAAAAAAGAAGTATGCGTGTTGAAGAAAGAGAAGAAAAAAAGAGAATAGTAGAAAATTGAAAAAAAGGAGGATGGCTTGGCTTTTATATTTTTTTCTTTCTTTCGTGTTTATCTAGGACATCCTGTTGACTTGCATAAATGCGTCCATATTTGAGGTGAAAAATTTAATCGATTTCAAAAAAAGATTCATTTTTAGAACCATGCCTTCTACGGTTCAAGAAGGTCAAAGTTTCTCAACAACGGTAAGAGCTTTTATATTAATTATGATTTAAACAATGTATGTGTACATTTTAGATTGGGTTACTCTATGTTTTTAATCTTATCGTTGGAACTGGTGCTTTGGCGCTTCCAAAAGCATTTCAAACAGCTGGATATGTTCTTGGTACTTTGCTTCTTCTGGTATCGGCTTTGATGAGGTAAGAGAAAATTAAAATTTATTCATGCATAAAATCATATGAATCACATGTCTATTTTGCAGTTATGTATGTGCAACATTTATCATTGAAACAATGAGTGTATCAAATGCAATATTAAAGAGAAATCGTGAAAATGAAGTGAATCAACTTTATGGTCTTGAAAGCTCAAATGGTAAGGATTTGTTATATCCAAATTTAATAAGCTTTTAAATTTTTTTAGATGAAGCTGAAGGATCAGCTGAAGAAAATTATGTTCAACAAAAACGATCATTTGATATTACACAAAAAGTTGAATTGGTAGGTTATATAAAATATATGCGTTTATAATTTAATGATTTTAGAGTGAAATGGCATATTTGGTACTTGGTAAAATTGGTGTTGTTATGACATATATATTCTTGACTTTATATCTTTTTGGTGATCTTGCAATTTATTCCACGACTGTCCCGAAATCTTTAATGAATGTTTTATGGTTTGGATTTTATTTTGCATTTTTATATCATTTCTATACTGTAACTATTTCAGTGAATCACCGAATGTAACAATTATTACCAATGATTTGCCATGCTATGAGGATCATTTTGACAATTTTAGTCGTTTATCAGTTTACCGTATTTGTGTTGCATTATTTGCATGCTTCTGTTTTCCAATGGTTATTGCTGGAATGACAAAAACAAAATATATTCAATTGGCAACTACAGTATCTCGTTGGACTGGTTAGTAAAAAGTTGTTTTTTGATTTAAAATATTACTGTATATTTTTAGCCTTCTCATTAATGATTATTCTTGCTTCTATGCAACTTTTACGTGAAGGTCCACAAGCTTCCCCTCCAGCAGCAGATATTAAAGGATTTGGTTCATTGTTTGGTGTTTCGATTTATGCATTTATGTGTCATCACAGTATTCCCGGACTTTTAACTCCAATTAGGTTTGCTTTTTATTATCTTTTTAAAATTTTCATCTATTTTTCATATTTCAGAAATAAGAAAAACTTTAATTATAAATTAATTGGAGTTTACAGTGTCATATTCGTATTTTATTGTACATTGTCTGTAACTGGTTCATTTGCATTCAGCGTTGTACAAGATGTTTACACACTTAATTTTCTTCATGATGATAAAACTAGTTTATATTACAGTGTAATCGATTATTTTTTGGCATTATTTCCGGTTTTTACACTTACTTCAAGTTATATTATTGTGGCAATCACGCTTTCCAACAATCTAAAAATCCTTTTAACAATGCTTCGAACTTCAAAGAATACGTAAGTACTTTTAATTTTGTTAAATATTTTTGAAAGTTTTTAATTTTTTAGTGAATCAAATGATTTTGAAAGCGAAGCATTACTTGAATCATCATCTGATCGAGAAGATGTTATTGATTTACGTTCCCCTGTACCTCCATCAACAACATCACCAACACACAATTCAGTATTTTTTGATCAAATGTCGCCGTACATTTTTCCATTTATTGCAATATTTCTTCCAACAATTCTTTCCTTCTTTAATGATAACGTTCTTGTATTAGCTTCTATTACTGGTTCATATCCTGGTGTCGGCGTTCAATTTATTATTCCATCGTGTTTAGTAATTGGCGCAAGAAAATATGCAAATTCTCAACTTCATTCCCCGGTTCCTGAAACAATTCGTAGCCCATTCAAGCAATCTTTTTGGCCATATTTAACTTTACTTTGGGCCGCATTTACAATTGTCAACGTCACTATTCATCTTCTTCATTTCGGGTAATCTCACTTTGTTTTTCGTTTAATTTATATACTTATAATTGTTAGTTGTTTTCTTGTTAAATTTTGTACAAATTAATAATCTTGTCATATTTTTACGTGCAATAAACATAGATTTTTATATACAAGTTGTTTTTTTTTAATATAATTCATGTTTAAAAATGCGATGAACCCCTAATGCTATCGTATATACGTATCATTGCCAATAAAAAACTACCTAGAAGAAATCAAAACAGTGACAGGTGCTTATCGTACTTTGTTGACAATAAAGAAAAAAACAAAAATTTTACTGTTGCTCAATTTATTAAATTAAAAAAGACCAAAAATTAAATTTTAACGAACTCAAATCGAGCAAAATTATAAGATTAATAAGATACAAAAATAAAAAGAGATAACATGATTACCATTGTGTTTCAGTGAAGAACTGTTGAAGTATTACAAAAAATGAAAAAACCTACAGTAACAACTTTATTTGCTATTGACTGAGATATTTACTGCCATTAACTTGAATTTTGTTGTTAAAATTAAGGGATCATGCGCCGGTATTCTTTTTATTTCATACTATTCAATTGAGATTAAATATCACCTGTCACTGAATACGATAACTTAATGTTTCACAATATACTGATAACACAAATTTGGCACTTTAAATGCTCCAATTGCATTTGGCTTCAGTTTTTTCCCGTTAACTAACATTTGAATATTATTGTTTTTGTGATGCTTCAGGTTAAATTAAAAACTTTTAGCCAACTATGTAGTGATTTTGCATATCATATTTCAGTAATAAATTGTAAATCAAACTTTTTGTTTCAACATTTTTAAATAATATTGTAACATCAACACAGAACACGAGTGTTGAACTAACGTAATACGCAGGAATAATACCACAATGGAATTACCGTAATTATAAAGGTGTTAGCTTTCTAAAATTATTATGCAAAATTTATTCACTTGTTTTTACCTTCTTTTAGTATTTGAAGTACTCCGATTTCTTGCGAGAATCAATAAACTAAAAATATTCAATGTTACTTTTTTCAAAAATATTTAAATCAAAAGGAATGCATTACCTTCCTTCCTTCTTTTTCTGTCTTGACCCGCATAAAGATGAAAGATCTCATTGATATCGTCTTCCTTCTTGAATGTCAAGTTATAAAAAATAGATTACATCGACCATACGGAATAAATAAAAAGAAGGAATGCCAGAATTTTATCCACCCGAAATGAATAAAAAATAATAAAATCTTCATAACCCATTGTGAGAGAAGAAGAAGGTTTTTGGTTATGATAAGTTAATGCATTTAACATTCGGTTATTTTTATATATTATTGTGATTGTAAATATTTAACAAAAAAAAGTTATTTCGATGTTTCGCATATTTTTTGGATTGTGTTTTTTTTCTACAACCTCCTTATACCCTTTTTTGAATAAAAAAAGAAACAATTATTCTATAAGAACAAAATAGGTTACTGAAAAAAAAGTGAAACTGAAAGAAAGGGAAAAAAGAGGAAGAGAGAAACGCCATGCTTAACGCTTGAAAATAAAATTTTCGCGCAAACGTTCATCATCATCATGCTCAATTTTATTCATTCTTGATATATTTTTTTCTTAAAAGGGTTGCAATGAACAAAAAAATCCCCATTGGTCATTCTGTTTTTTTTTCTTTTTTTCTTCTGCTGTTATTTACCTTGCTTGTTTTCATCGGAGAACTCTTCAGTTTCTTATTTTTTAATGCTCAAAAAAGACAAATAAATATATTTTATGCTTGAAAACCGATTCCTGACCGATTATGACAAATAAGGTCTTGAAAAGCATGAAACTTTTGCTTTTTTTCTTTCATTCTTTTTTAAAAACAACATAGTTGCTATTTCATTTGAGATACTTGAAAAGTTCTTTTTTTCCTTTTTTCGTTCTCAATTGACAATAACGCTTTTCATATTTTTTTCTAGCTTTTTTTATTCCTTTAAGCGATGGTAAAAGTTGTTGATCTGCTTCTTTTAAGCGCATCTATCCGGTCGTCGTCGTTATATCTCAAGGATACAGTTGTTTATTGAGTGATTTTCGATGCCGTCGGTTTTTTTTGGACATTCAAGATTGACTAAGAAGAGAATAATAAAAAAAAGAACTAAATAATACGATCGGTAATGTCAGGGGTAGTGGTTTGAGTGCACTCAAATGGCGGTGGAGAAACTCATTCATTTAAATTGGTGCGCACAGGTAATTTGCATTGTCCGATAGAGATAGATCTCGTCTTCACTTTCTTTCTTCTTTTTTCTTCTTTTTCCTTTTTTTTTCATCTTGGTTTTACTTGACCGGGGTATGAAAGGCCACAAAAGCATCATCCAAAAAAAGTAAATGTCCGGCCATTGGGTTTTTCTTCGTCTTCTTCTTTGTCTTCTTCTTCTTCCGTTAAAGAATGGCGTTCCATCGTTTGATTCAATTCTTCTTTTTTTCCCATCTTAAAGGTGTACGCGTGTAAACCAGCTCTTCTGCCTTGTTTCTTACCTTTTTTTCTTATTCTTTTTTTTGTCTTATTCTTCTTCAAATCACTCTGTGGGGTGGCGCGGCTGTGACGGAAGAAAAAACTGGAGGTTGATGCATTCAGCCTTCTTCGTTTTTGCAGTAGTCATGCCTTTGCAGCAGAAGAAAAAAAATAAAAATATAATAAGAGTCGTCGACAGTCTTGTATCTTTTTTTTAATGCCGCTCTGGTATGCATGCGCATGTTTTGCATCCATTATGGCGTAAAAACTTAAAGATGCGAGAATAAGAAGAAAAACAGTAACCAGCGGATCACATTCATTTTATTTGTTGTTGTTATATATGCACAAATATTATATTAGTGATGAGTAAAGCGGTCGAGGCCATATTTTTGCATAAAAATGTGTGGGGATTCTCCCCTTCATCATTTCTTTGGGGGGAAAGAAATATCTTAGATAGTTCAATGTCATAACATTATTCGAATGTACTCAATAACATCATCGTTCGTTCTTGTTTTTTCCGTTCTTTAATTTGTTGTTCAAACGTCTTATATTTTTTTTATCATGTTATAAAAATTCTATTTTTATACCCTTTCTTATATGAAATATTGTTATAGGTGTTAAACCATATTGGAATTAAATATTATTGCAAAATTAATTACGGGAATTTGATTGATTTAAAACAATGAAAGCCCAATTTTGTATGTCTTTGGGGGCTGTCGGGTTAATAATTGGAACGGTTGGCGTTTTGTATGCTGCCATTTCATCACATTGGATAACCTGGACAGTAAGTATCTCTTTTTTTATAAAAAGTTAAATTTCCTTTCATAAATTGTTTTCCTTTTTTGTTGTACAAAAACATAAAAAGAACGAGAAAAATGCAATTTTAAAGAAGTTTTTTGTTACCTCTTTTTTTCTTAAGAAGGAGGCTAAAACCAGCTGGCATTTGACTTTGAAGGGTCAATTAGAATTCTTTTTCAGCATGAGTGAATTCTCAATGCTGTTTAAAAACAAAATGTTGTTTTTAGGTCCGACGACTTGATATGAAAAAAAGTTCTGAATTGATGAAAAGGATAGGACCAAGCTTTGAAACAAATCCAATTTATTTTGTTAGAAATTATGGTCTTTATCATGTTTGTTTCCCTGATACGATTCCATCAGGTTTGTTTTAATTAATCTTTTTTAATAATATATTTTTTTTCCAAACTATAATCTCTTTTTTGTGTTCCGGTAGCAAAAACGCTTTTGTTTCGTTCACAAAAGAAAAAGATTTATCTGAACTCCTCACAGGAGGCAAAAATTTCTATGAGCCATATAATTGTAAAAGAAAGAAAAAACGATGAAACCGCTTTTTATGATTTATTTTTTGTTCACAAATGTGTTTTAAACTTTTATCCAGAAAAATGATTTCTTTTTTTGCTTTCAATTAAGAAGGTTTTATACATTTCTTTAAAAGATTTAAGATTTTTCGCTCATTTTTTTCTAAAGTGGACGGAAATAATTTTATTTTTGTGATTGAAAGTACTTGAAAAAAAATTAGAAAGTTTTTGTTGCAAATTTTTTTCAAATTGTAATTTTGTTTAAATTTTTATATAGGAATTGGGTCATTTACTTTCTTGGGAGATAGTTGTGTTATTAATGGTGATTATTATCCCAATGAATCCACATACAAGGAATATACGGCTCAACAAACTCAACGATATTACATGATGTGGTTGATGCTTCTCTGTTATGCCTTAGCAATTTTGTTTTTGTTTTTCACAATGATTGTTGGAATTCTTGCTTGTTGGAAACAAAGAAGCAAACGATTGGGTGTTACAACTGTTTTTATCTTTCTTGGAAGTAAGGTTTTTTGCATAATTGCAAACTGTTAAAAATTATTCCTCCTTTTTCAGTCCTTTTCTTGGCTTGTGTAGCCTTACTTTGGCATGCAATTATTTATTATGAACATAATGCCATCAAAACTTCTGGTTATCCATTTTCATGGGATACAGTAAGCTTTAAATAAAAATATTTATTAATTATATTTTTTCTTTAAGAGTCTTAAACAATCCAGCAAATATTCTTACGGTTTTGCTTATATGGTTTTCATGGCTTCATGTGTCGTTTTGATTTTTGCCGGATTATCATTTGCTGTTTCCTGGTATTATGTAAAGGTAAGCAAAAAATAATTTTAAAAAAGTTGGCATTGATTTTTTAAAAAAAGAGGAAAATAGTAGCATTTCATCAAGATTACAATTTTCGCATTTTTAATAGCCGTATTTATTTTTACGATAATGTCACGCATTTTCTCTTTTCCATTTTTTCTTAACCTTTAAATATTTGATTCATTCAAGGACATTTTTTTAATTTTAGAAAAATAAGGATGATGAATTAGACAAGCATGCCGCATACCTTCATTATGTAAATACCCCCGATAAAGCATTAATGCCGTATGGCTCTTATGGAAGTCCATATGGTGGTACTATTGGACCATATTATCAAAATTATTATTCACAATATCCTACAATGAGTAACAGCAATTATTATGGATATTTAACTTATGGACATTAAAAACAAATCTGAACACACTTCCTTCCACACAATGACAATGAAAAAAAAATAAAATCTATCAAAAGCCTATCCTTGCCAATTTTAATCTATTTTCTTCCTCTTTTTTTTATACACTGATAAAATTTTTTGATGCGTTTTGTTTTTTGAAAATGAAACTTTTTTTGTCCAAATTTTAAATCAATCTCAGAGCATTTACTTACTTATGATCACAGATATTTTTTTAAATAGCCTCATCGAAAATTATTAAATAAACTGCCAATTTCTCTTTGTTTTATCATTTTTACAGTCACAATTTCATTAAGATTTTTTTGTGTTGCTTTGTTTGTTTTTTCTTTGTTTCTTCGTATAATAATTTTTTGCTTAACATTTTTCTTAATTAGGCAAAAAAAAACATTTTACCCCAATGTTTTCGTTTTTCTTTGTTGTAAACGAGTTTGAAAGATATTTTTTTTGCATTGAAAGCCATGTTTGATTTATTATTAAATGAAAGAAAAATACTATTTTTTGTGTAATAAAAAAACAAATAAAAAAAAAGAAGAAAGAATTTTCGTTTTAAAAATACCGGAAATAATTGTCATACAGGAAAATTTAGAAGAATAAATTCAAAAATTTTGATATAATTAATAATCTGGGATAAGACTAAAAACTGAAACAATTTTAGAAATTTTTAAAAATGATATATTGCTGTTGGATTATGATGATGATGCGGAATTGTATCATTTCGAACACTTGATTCATCATAATCATTTAAATAATCAAATTCTCTTAGAGCATCCCGAACATCTTCACCTAAATTCGTTGAACCAGAATAATGTGGTGTGCGTTTTATTAAATTTTCTTGTTTATTATTTTCTGAAAGATTTTCAGTTGCAAATAATCCGTTATCTGTTTGTCGGCGTTTATCATATTTTTGATTGAATGGGGGTTCACTTGATGATGGGATTATGTTTGGGGATATTGCGGATCGATGATCAAAAAATTTGTTGTGATGATTTGATGATACTTGAATTGAACGCGGGCTTAACATTACTGGTTGTTTCTTTTCAATCATATTTATTGGAATATAGACCACATTGGTTGATGGATCACTTCCTTGAGAAATATGAATTGGGTGTGAACGAGGTGATGCAACTGATTGATAATCATAATTATTTGAATTTGAACTTTCAATTCGTGGAGGCAATAAATTTTCTTGGGGAGAAATTGCATGATTTTCTGCATAAACTTCTGGAGTCTTTGAACGACCAACAATTCGATCAACAATTGGAAGTGTCGGAAAGAGATAACTAAAGCCTCCATGCGGGGGTGGAATTTGTGAACTTGGATAACCTGAAAATTTAATTGTATTTTGGGGAACAAAAATGAATTCATTCAAACCCGGTAATCCACCATTATCAAATTGTGATGAAGAATTTGAATAAGCTGGTGATGCAGTTCTTCTTAAAATTCGATTCATTGTTGCTGATTCTGAATTATTTTGTCCAGTATAGAGTATTCCATTGGCATTTCCAGTATAAAATTTACCAGGTGCTTCTGCACTTCTTCTTGGCATTGAATCAGTTAGTGTTGGAGATGTCATATGTGCCATAGATAAATCATGAATACTTTGAGACATTTTTGAGTTAAACATTGAACCATTATGCCCTGCTCCATGATAGGATGCTGGTGGTGGAGTTGCATAATCACTATTTTCATGCTCACCAAATCTTTTTAGCCTCCGATTTGTAGTTCCATAATTTTCGTCATCTGATTCCTCCCCGCCTAATGCGGATTCAGATTTTATTCTTCTCATTCGTCCCATTCTTTCGAATTCATTTTCGAACCGTCTTCGAGGTGAATATGGTGGATCTCCACCATGATGTCTATCGTCGGGGGTTTTTGAAAGGGTTAAAGATCCTTCGTGATTATAATAATTTTGAGTTTCACCATGTCGGCGAAGTCTTTGACGTTCAATATTTTTTGTTACCGATGTTTGCGCCTAAAAATCAATAAATAAAATCCATTAGCTCCTGTTCGTTCTTTTTTCTTTTTCTATTATTTGAAGAATCTAACTTAAAAACATTATTGACGATAGTGTCATTTTCCCGCTATTCTTATAAAAAGAAAGAAAAGATATTTGCCAAGTTCGGGGCAATTTGAATGAAACCGCAGAAACTGAAAGTCAATTGACCAATAAAGTGGACAAACCGTTAACTTTTTTTAATAAATAATATTTACTCAAAAAAATAGAACTGGCAAAGCTTTGACACTTTTGTCAATGGGGGAATTTATTTGTTAATAAAAAAAAATGTTTGTGACAGTTTTGGATTAATTTAGGCATTAAATCTAACAAGTATGTTTTGTTTCAATGTTTTAGAAACAATGTTAAAAAAATTAAAATGTGAAACAAATTATTCAAAAACAATTAAAACATACCGTTGGAGTTTTAAATGTTCGGCCTCTTCTGTTTTTTCCGCCTTGTGAATCTTCAGATGAATCATAAGCGTTTGCATGTGAAATTCGACTTCCACCTCCTCCACCGCCTCCAGAGTCATTGCTTCTCGTAGAATTGCTACTATTTGATTGATTATTTGTACTGCAAAGATTATGCCAAATTGCAAGCTCTTCATTGAGAATTTCTCTTCCACCCAATTGTCCATTTACAGAATTTAAAAGTTTATCAATGTATTGAGAAGAAAAATGAGCTAATGTAGCTTCAGATTGTGCAAGAAGTCGATGAGAACTTGTTGGTGCTCGTAACAAAAGTTTATTCATTAATCTTGCAACTAATATTTGAATATGCAATTTTGCTGTATGAAGACCATGCTTTAATTGCGAAACAATAATTGTAAGACGTAAATAATCTCCGGTACGAGCTGAGATCATTGTTAATGAACGAAATAAATGTTCAAAGCCATGTGCTTGATCCAATAAACTTAAAATTATTTCAAGGGAATAACATTTTGAATCAAGCTGTGGACTATTGATTGAATAAACAATTACTTCCAAATTTTGTGGATTTTCAAGAAGGATTTGCCAACTATGAGGCTGAAATATTAACAAAGAAAAATTTAGCAAAGTAATAAAATGTTTTAATCAAAAAATGGCTACTGTAGCTATTTGTAATTCACATATTAAATTTTTTCTTTTCATAAAATACATATTGAATTGCTTAAGCAAAGATAAATTTTGTAGATAAGCAATTTGTGCATTAAAAAATCAAAAAATTAAACTTACAGATTTTTCAAGTACGAGCTTGATGCACTCCATGCAATCTGCTTCTGATACAGATGCCTTTCTTCTCACATTTGTTGCTGAATTTTTTCTATTTAGCAAACTTGAGAATTTTGTTGATTTATTATTTACTAAATTGACAATTCCTTGTAAAACTACTACAACTTTAACAAGTAATACTAAGCCATTGAACTGTTTTGAAGAAAATTCACTTGCAAAATTCTGGTTTCTAAAAAGCAAAACCTACTGTAAAAGTTTTGTATAAGTTTATGCCCAACAAACCTTTGTTCCCGATTTAGCAGCTGTTCTTTAAGCCTTAACAACAGAAATCCGACATCAGAAATCCCAGCTCCAGCTTGAGCGGCTGAAGCTGCAGGATTTTCTGTTGATAAAATAAATTTTCTGAGTTGTTCGACAAATTGCCGACAACGTTGTTGTGATGGAATTATTTGACCATTTGAAGGCGCCTCTTGAAAAGTAACATTCATGTTGTTAAAAATTTATAAATAATAAAATACTTTTGACAATACATTTGTTCATTAATTAACTGATTAAACTAAAAGAAATACATTATTGAATCAAAAATGGAATAAAAAAAAGATATAAAAAACTTTTATCGAAAATCGCAAAGCTTAATGTTCCTTTTTTTATCTTTTTATGATTGTACAAATTCGGTAAGCAAACATCATGTTTTTTCTCAAAAAAAGAGCAAAAAATTAAGATTGCAAAAAATTGGGGAAAAGGAAAAAAAAATATTTGGTTTAACATAGCTTCTCACCTAAACCGCTCAAATCATTTGAAAAAAAGAAGATTGTAAAAAAGAACTTCAAAACCAGTCATAACAATTGGAAAAAAGTATTCATGACAAGAGCTCCGTTTAAAGCTCAAGTTTTTGTCCTTTCAAGCAAAAAAATTATTTTTTTTACCAAAAAATGAAGAAAGCAAATCAACATTTGCGAATACTTGTTAAAAAAATTAATAGAAATAAGAGAGTTGCGGAGGAGAGAAAGAGAGATAAATAGAAGGCATTTTGAGAGATACTGTTGCAGCAGCAGCAGAAGCAGTTAGTTAGTTAATGGCCGAACTAATCCAAAAAGTTAAGTCGTTGCTTTTAACCTTCGCCACGCAAGAAAAAGGAAAGAAAAAAAGAACCGATGTAAGAAGCACCCCAGGTAGCTTGAAAAAAATCATAAACGTTCAAAAACAATTTCATTTTTGTCTTATTCCTTTACTCTTTTTTTAAAAAAAATTATTTTTACCCCTTTCTTTTTTTACCCCTCCATCTTCTCTCTATCTATCTAATTTCAATTTTTGTAACGGTCGTTGACTTGTTCGTCCTCCTATTATCGTCGATGAAGGCGATGAAAAGCAACAAAAGTATGTCTTATTTGACTGAAAAAGAATACTGCCTTTGTCTTGGGCTACTACTTACTCTAGACTTCAAAAAAACTAGGAGGCAAAAATGAAGAAAAAGAAGACGAAGACGAAGAAGAAGAAAAAGAAAAAGGAGGAGGACAACCACCATAACTGCAGCCAAAAAGCATATATACAGAAGGAGATCAAAAACGGTTAGCCAAAATGTGTAGAGATATATGCGAATGTGAAAATAACTACGGATCTGTCAACAGTGCGTTATTTTTGCGCAGAAATGTTTTTTTCTTCGTTTGTTATTTTTGCTTGTTTCTAAAAGAATAAGTGACATTTTGAAGACGACAAAAAAAAGACAGCAAAAAATATCTTTAAGATGCTCTTTTAAAAGTTCATAAATTCTTTCTTTAAAAATCTTCTTTTTTCTATTTCAAAAAACTGTGATAAAATGCTAACTTCCAAGTGAATTCTTTGTTTTTGAAATTATAACAGATGGCATTTTAGAAAAACCTTTATTAAACGTAAGCTAAAAAGGTTTAATCAAGTTGAAAGTAGTTTATCATAATTATTGAACAAAAATCAAAAGCAAGCTATTCGGTAAAAAAATCACCCCAAAACTTATGTAATGTTACCATGTGTTCATATGTGTTGCTTTTTTCCAAGTAGTAAATTCCTGTACTTCTTTAAAAAAATTGAACTTTTTTGGATATTTTCAATTTTTTTCCATCTAAATTGAGATAAATTGTTTCAGATAAAAGATCTCAATTTCAATTTTTCCCGAATGTTTTTCTTAAAAATTTAAATCACTTTCAGTTTTTTTGCAAAAAAAACCTTTAATCAGTGGATTATCCACAAATATTTAGGTCGTAATCTTGTGTTTTTTCATTTTTTTTATCATTTTCAAAAACGTTCTTTCACTTTTTCACACAAAAGTGACAATTATCAGAAAACATTAAGATATCCGTAAAAATGAGATAAATGAAAGCGATACACTGAAAAGAAAATGACTGCATGCATTACACCGAAATAAGAACAACCCTTAGAAAGACGGCGTACGAGTAGTAGAGAAGAGGAGGATAATAATAAAGGATAAAAATCTACATCCATTTCAACGTGTTTTCAAGTATGAGATTACGTGGATTTCTAATTTTTTTAATTTTGTGGACATGTGGGACTTCTGAAATTATTGAAGTTATTGAAGAAGGATCTGGTGGAGAAGTTGAAATTCGAACAAATGAAAATAGTTTTAATAATGATACAAAAGCTGAAATTAATCCATCTATTTCTGCAATTCTTGATGCGAAGCCTTTAAAAGTTGATACAAAGGATGTTAAGCCGGTTGCTGAAGATCCAAAAATTGAAGAATGTTTGCCAAAACTTGATCTCATCTTTTTACTCGATAGTTCCGGCAGTATTGAACAAATTTACCATGAACATGTGAGATGGGCATTAGCACTTGTTGATACACTTCCCATTGAACCTGATGCGGTGCATGTTGCAGCAGTACAGTATGCAGGCTTTCCTTTAACAGAATTCTCTCTTGGAACATATCCTAAAGTAGAAGAGATTCGTCAACATTTACAACAAATTAACTTTCAGTCTGGAATAACTCGAACTGGGTATGCCCTAAGAAAAGCTGAATCAGAATTATTCCTTGAGGATCGTGGTGCCAGGTAAAGTTCATAATGCTTTAAATAAAAAATAAGTCCTGTTTATTACAGAAATGATGCAACGAAAGTTATCATTTTATTCACAGATGGCCTTTCAATTGATGATCCCCTTAAGCCTGCAGCACAATTAAGAGAACATAAAGGTGTCAAAATCTATGTTGTTAGTGTTGGAAATGACGGATTTAAATCAGAAATGAGTAGAATTGCAGGTGAAAGTGATCATGTTTTTGGGTAAGATTTTTCTTGTAAATTTTTTGTATAAAATTAATGTTTTAAGACCAGAAGATTTACCCCGATTACGAAATGCACTTTTAAATGATGCAGAAAAAGCAAGAGCATGTAGTCAAATTGGACCTACTTGGTTGAAGAAACATAAGGGAACAACCTTAGCACCTCAAAATCTTTTACATAAAGCTCTTTTACCACCTCTTGATTTCCTTGGATTGCTTAATGAAGATGAAGATGGAAAAGAAGAAGTTGAAGAAAAATCAAAAGAAACAAAAATTGCATCAACAAACACAAGTCTCGAAAAAGATAATCTAACTTTAATACCTCAAACTGTAAGCCCAATTGCAGAGAAAGTGACAGAAAAGATTGTTAAAACAACTGCAGCAACTGAAACAACACCAAAAGTTTTTAATGTTGTCGGCACTACTGAAAAACCTTCAGAGGAAGAAGAAGAAATAGAAGAGGAAGAAGATGAAGAAATAACAACGACATTACCAGAAAGCAGCATTCAACCTAAAATAGCCCCCACTGATTCAACTGATGCTACCACAGCAGCAGAAACAACAACTCTGAAATCTGTTGATCAAGTAAATCAACCAAAGATTACCGGAAAAATTCCCAAAAAGTCTGATGAAAGTAATAGCAGAGCTTTTGCTGCTCAACTTAACTCCATTGATGATTCTGAAGATGTTATCGATGTCTTTGATATTCCATCAGATCTGCGCAAGAAGTTGATGACAACGACCCTTCCTGCCACAACAACCAAACGCACCACAAAAGCGCGTCCAACTACAACATTTTCTTTGGCAAGCCCGTCAACAACTCGTGCTCCAACAACAAAAAGAATTCGTACAACACTTGCAAGACAAAATTTAGCAACTGCAACAGAAAAGCCATCAGAAAGTACAACTGTGTTTACACGAAAACGTCCAACCACTACCAATCCTGCAACTATTAGAATCGTTACAAATGTACCCCGGATTGTAACTACTCGAAGAACACCCCCTCCAACCCGGATTACATCTTTTACACAAAGAGTTTCATTCTCAAATAACAGAGGTTTTTAAGTATTAATAATTAACTAAAATTACCTTTTAAAAGTTTAAGGTCCTTGTCCCATGGATATCCTTTTCTTGGTTGATTCTTCTGGCTCAGTTCAAAAGAATTATGACACGCAAAAACAATATATAAAAGAAATTGTTACTGAAGCAGAACTCAATGAAAGAACACATCGGGTTTCACTTTTGCAGTTTGCAGGAAGCCATATTCAAAAAACTGAATGGACATTTGATGCATTTTCAAAAAGTTCTGATCTTATGAATGCTTTGAATCAAGTTCGTTTCATTACTGGAACAACGTACATTGGTGCTGCATTAGATAGCGCTTTACAAGTTCTTGAAAATCGTCGGCCAAATGTCCCAATTATTATTGTACTAGTTTCTGATGGGTAAAAACTTCGATGACTGTTTTTGAACTTTAATTTTTAATTTTTAGATTTTCTCAAGATGATGCAACCTTCCCTGCAGAAAGAATTCGAATGATTCCAAACGTTCAATTTTATTCTTTAAGCGTGTCGGAACTGACTAATACGTAAGGAATTTTGTTTTTGCAAAAAAAATGTTCCGTTACAAAAACAACAATATTCAGAGATTATCTTGCTCAACTCGTTGGTGATCCAAAGCATGTTTTTGTTAGTTCAAAAGCAACAGACCTCAAAGATCTTTTGATTAAAAAACTTCGGTGCCGTTAAACAGCAACAAAAAGAAAAATGATGATGTATAATAATGTTATGTAATAAGCTTGTTTACCAAAATATTAATCCCCATACTGAATGTTTCTAATTATATAAATAATAAATTCTTATCATTAAACCTTTTATAATGATACAATTTCTTTGTCTGCGCAAAAATTTTAAATCCTATTAAAATTTACCTTTAGGGGAAATTTTGTTGCAGTATGTAAACAAACAAACGCGACCTTCCCTTTTTTTCAGTCGCTTTCTGTGATGATAGCTCTTTTTAACTCAAAAAGAAAATTTGATTATTCATTGCAAAATGTTTTTTTATCTTTTTTTTCAATATTTTTTAGTCAATAATAATCAAAAGAAACAATTCTGATTCATTGCATTCTTAAGCTTCACAAAATCGTCAAAAATGCTTGTCCTGCGTATTTTTTTATATTTCTTTAAGCATTCCATTCTCGACGAAAAACCGTTTTAAAAAGAATTTTTTGTTTTGTCTGAATTTTTTTCATTGCCGTGATGGTGTGGTTTTCTTTTTTTCTCTATAATAATTTGCATATTCAACAGATATCAATGCATTTTAGCTCCCCATTAGTGTCATTTCTAATCCGATTAAGGCTCCCACTTGACGGCTAAGTAAAATCCAAGTACCTAAACGAGGTCAACATTTAAGCAATTTTTTATAATAGTTGCTATTTCACATTTGCTTTATTCACTTTCTCAGATCTAGTTCCTAAAAACACAAGAAGAAAAAAAGGTAAACAAATAATTTTATTGAGCACATCCATTTTTGCGAAATTTACTCAGTAGCAAAAAAATGCTTTCATTGATTAGTAACATTTGAACATTTGATTCCCTTTTTGACAGACACCTTTTTTTCAAAAATTCCAGACTATTCCCAGCCCAATCCACAATTTAACACTCTTGATCTTTTTCTGACATTCTTCCCTCATTTAAATATTCTTGCCGGCATTTTTCTTTCTTTTTCCCCTTTTTTTGATATTTTTTTCATTTTCTCTCTCGTTTTTTTTGTTTGAAGAAGTGCGTCGGAATCCGGCGGCATGGTATTAAAGGTCAAAAAGATGCCAATTTTTCCTTATATTTCATTTTCTCTCTTTTTATTCTTCTTTATTTTCTTCGTTTTTGCTTCGATTTTGTTGTTTTTCAATAAGGCGCAGAAAACCACTTGACGACGAGGTTGAAAGAATATAGTAATGATTTTGTTTTCGCGCCTTTTAGTTGTCCTCAATCGACCACGATCATTAAGACACTTTTGCATGAATGATTAAAAAAATATAAAAAATAATAAAGTGTGCAATTTTGATTTAAGATGCAAAACATTTGAAAAGAAAGACTTTTGTCAGAAAATATATTATCTCTATCCGAAATCCTTTTATGAAAATTAAAGGATTTCGGATATCTGTCACTTATCATTGATATGGATATCAATTGGAATAAAAGTGATGTGATATGTCTTAAAAGTTTTTTTTTTCTTTAGACGAAGTTGATAGGGGTTACGGAAAATAAAATAGTCGTAACATATTTAGTGAAAGTGGTTTTTGAATGTTTTTTGGATTTTAGAAAAGTCTTATTTTAGGTTAAATTTGTAAATAAACAGATTTTTAAATATTTTAAACAAAAGGTGATACGGTATTTGAGGGAAAAATTACTGTATACCTTTAAAGTTGAGTTAAATTCACGGAATGAAGCTCTTCCATCTTTATTAGTCATATTTTTCTTGTGAAGGAACGTTAAAAAAAGAGGTGATCATTCACCGATGTAAGCAAGCATGATGAATCAACAAAGAAGAGAAAAAATTTTCAAAAAAATTTAGCATGAAAAGTTTTTTTCTCTAAAATATTGCATTTGAAAATCTTTTTTTTTTCTCTTCCGTAATTCAAGGACCAATTTTTTATACAATCGGCAGCCGACTGCCCAGATCTTCGTCCCCAATGATTGTAAAAAAACCGAGTGTACTTGACCATCGTCCAAAAAGAAATTGCGCGACCAAACATTGATGTTATTATTTATATGCGATCGATTTATGCAATCAATTAAAAGTTTTCCTTTTTTTCTTGATATTATTAATAAATAAATCCAAATCAGCTTTAACATTTTTGTTTTTCATTTTTGTTAACTTCAAAACAATCTTTTTGCTCTCATTTTTCTCTCTCTTTGTTATTGAGGAGCAGCAGCAGGCAAAGCCTTTTAGAATCGTCCTCTACTTGAATTTTGTTCGGTCACTCGTGCGTGGCCCTTTTTTCCTCTTTTTCTTTCTCTCTTTACATCAATGAGACAGTCTCAAACGTGAAAATAAAATAAAAATGGCGATATTTTTTTTTTGTTGGAGGAGGGTGCGACCCGATAAACTTTTTTTTCTCTCTCTCTCTTTCTTCATCTTATGCTCAAATTCCTTATTTTTGAGGTTTTTTTCAACTTTTTATTGTTGACAAGGTTAACTTAAATTATTTTTCAATTTCAAACAAAAATAATGCCTTCAAAATAAATATTATGAGTTCACTTTTAAAGAATTAAATGATTTTCTTTTTTGATTGATTAGCTTTTTTATAAATTCCAGTTTAGTTTCTTCTTCTTTTTTGTGTCATAATCCAGACAAACAACTTCCGTATGTTTTTTTTGCTGTTGGCTTGCAAAGAAACGTTCCTTTATGTTTTTTGACTCGCGTTATGAATCATTTTAACTAAATATTTTTTATTTCTTCAAAAGGAAAGGGAGGTGGTATAGTTTTCTTTTTTTGCAACATTTTTATGATCAATTGTTTTTTTGTACATGTTTTACCTCCTTTTTTGATAGACTTTTTTTAAAAAGAAGAGTATACGTACGTGATTTGCTAATAATTTTTGTCTAGTTGAGGCAATATATTGCTTCAGTGAACAAAAAAATCTTAATTATTTTTTCTATTTTTTCCGATCGTGTTTTCCCTCTCTCATATGCAATTGTAAGACTATTTGATTATTAGAAAAAAGAAAGAATGGATGATATCCGGCGGCAGCAGTTTTTTTATTGTAGTTTTTTTTCCTGTTCCTATTTTGGGATTGTTTGATGATCTTTCTTTTTTTTTGAGGGCGACTGGCAGAAAATAGGATAGAGAATTCCAGCAGAGCGGTTTTTGTGGCGCGATTCCTTTTGGACAATGAGGTTTTATTTTGGCGCTTTTAGTACTTTTTTAGAAATGAAAAATAAGAGGTACCACTTGCAGTTTTTTTCAATTTTGTTTATTTCGAAAGTAAAAAATTGTAATGAGAGAAAAAAGATTTTTACTTGATTATATCTCACATTTTTTTACAAAATTAAAAATAAAGGGAGCTTGGAGGTTTCTCAATCTATTTTTTGACCTTGAATTTATTTAAAAAAGATTCTTCATTTTAACCACAATAAAAAGAAAGGGTTTTAATCAAATTCTTGAAAAGTTAATGACAAATGATCGCTTAAAAGAGGCCCATTTTTTGTTAAAAAAATTTATTGCATTTGACATTTTTTAAATTTTCAATTTTTAACGTTCGTGTGAAAAAATATATATTTTAAAAGGAGAAGAAACTTTCACAAGGGTGGCTTCTTCATTCCAAAATGGCTGATGCTGGTGGTCCATGATTTATGAATGGAACAATTGCTTTTTTCTTTTGCAAGCAAAAAACTTGATGCGATTTTTATGTATATTCAAATAACATCTTCTTTTCTTCTTTATTACATTTCATTCCATCATTATTCTTTCTTCTTTTCCATTTTCAAACTTAATTATTTTTCAAAATATTAGGATTATTGCTTGCTTCCATTCTTTTTTTTTATATGACGACGATGATGATAATTAGTGTCGGTTTTATTTTATGTTACATACATGTTTGAGGGCAACATGTGTTCGTTTTTCCCCTTTTTGCGTGTTGCAATCTGTGCAACTAATAACGCCTGCTGTTGTCTTTTTCTCGAGAAAATTAACCTTCATAATGTTAGATTATTTGGTGGAAGCTAATTTGATTTTTTATGGTATTTTTTTCTGTAGGACCCATTTTTTTTATGAATATGTGCGCTTTGTCTTGAGTTTTTTTATAGTCTCTTTCGTTTCAAGCAAAAGTTTTTTTATGTTTGAAACACTTTTTTTGTATAGTATTTGTCTAAAGTATTTCTGATCAGTTTTTTGTCGACAGCTTTTAAGAAAGAAAAAAACTGACCAAAAAACGGTTTTTGTGCATAGCTTTAAAAAAACTGGCAAGTACGACTCTTTTTTTAAATTTTTTTTAAGGAATATATTACACTGATCGTATTTTTGGCATTTTTTTGGTGCCAGTCAAGAATGGCAAAGTTACCGTTTCTTTCTCTCTCTCTCTTTTTTTGTCTTTGTTGACTGCTTTCTAGAAAAGGGAATGAAAGAAAGAATTCCATTAGTGGTTTCATTAGCATTTTTTATTTGTATCTTCTTCTTCTCCTCCTTCTCCCATTCTTTTTTTTCTTTGATACTACTGAATTTATTGCGTCCAAAATATATGAGGGAGGAGGATTTCTCACGCTCAAAACGCCATTTCAAGAAACAACAAAATACCCATAAACAATAAAAAAACGAAGAAAAAATGGAACGAGTTCCGCGAAAATGATTTGATTTTTTCAATGGCAATTTCAATGTGTCTTTTTTGGCATCGATTTACGTCGTTTTTTAGTACTTTTTTTAAAAAAAAGATAAAATATTGTTTTTTTGCATTTTTTTAAATCCTTTTAAAAACACTTTTTTCCCATCGTAATCAAAAATATTTTTGTCTGATCTTCTTTTATTCTTCACCTTTTTAAAAAAAGTCTTTTTTTCTTTACCAAAAATGCTTTAGGACATTTTATATGTTTTTTTCTTGCAAAAAAAGCTATCAGCTTGAATGAGTGTCACGTAAAAAAAAAGAGAGAGAGAGATACCATCGATGATGATGATGTTCAAAAAATAAGGCAGAAAGAAGAAGAGAGGGGAGCTTGTATATTTGCGGTTTGTGACGCTGCGCAAAGCTTGACTTGCTTTTGCTATTTTCTTTTAACTCTTCGAAATTCGAGTGCAACATAGAAAAAAAAGTGGACGAAAGCGCGCTTCAGCTTATTTAACGATTTGCTAACAGTAAAAAAAAGACAAGCTTTGTTTTTTTCCGAAAAATATTTTCTTGCTTTTTTTCAAATTTTTTGCGTTTAAAGTTGCGCACATCTTTTTTGATTATTTATTCAATCAAACATTAGTAAAAACTAATGTTTTTTCAATAAATTTTCATTTTATTTTAAAATTTAAAGTTGCAATGTCGTTTTTTTCTCTACAATCATAAATCATTGAAAAGGAGCTGATTTAAGGAAAACAAACAGGGAAGGAAGAGAAAAGGGAGAAAAAAAAGATTGTTCTTACGGCTGTCTTCTCATTTAGGCTTTTTTGTTGGCATTTGCTTCTTTAAAAAGAGAATAAAGACTATAATATTATTGCTACCCCCCAAATGAATGAATGAATAAAAAAAAGAAGAATGTGAAAAGTGGGTTGCGCAATTTTATTATGCTTAAGGTTAACTGTAAGATGCTTGGGTAAGAGAAGTTATTACGCCATTTATTGGTCTAAGATGAGACATTTTTTTATTATGAGGTATACGATGCTTTTTTTTCACAGTTTCTTTTTTTCAGAGATCGTAAAATGTTGCTTTGTAATCCGATTCAACGATACTTCTCTCTCTTTTTCTCCTTCCTTCTCCCGCCTTTTGTTACCTATTTTCAACTTTTTCTTTGCAGCTGTGTTTTTTCTAAACTTTTTTTTGAATTATTGTCTTTAATTTTTCGTGACCGCAATTTTTCTTTGTTTACTTTTTAAATAAAAAAATTATGAAAATATTTTAAAAATTTTTAGCGAGATCCAAATTATGCCAGTATTATATCCTTATAAAACTGAATTAAATTAGGATAACAAAATAAATAATTATAAGGTAATTTTGGCTTTACTACAACATTTTACTTTGTAATTTTAAGTTCACATGCCATCTGCAAAAGTCTTTGATCGCAATCCTTCAATGCCGACATCTTCTGCTGCTGGTATGTCAATTCCAACTGTCATAAATCCTTTAAAACATCCATTGACAAAGAGTAAGTAACATTTTCACGCACCCTAACATTTATTTTTTCGAAATACAGCCTTCTCTTTTTGAAAAACAATTTTGTTCAATTTTTAAGGAAATGATGAAAAAACCGAAGAAGAAAAGCATCGAGATCAAAAACGAGCTGAAGAACTCATAAAAATTCGGGATTCTGTTGAAAATGAGATACTAAAAAAACTTGATGAACTTAAAAAAATTTGTCTTGCAGAAGCTGTAAGTTTTGTTACATTTTTTTGCACTTGATTTGTGAAAGAATTTTTGCCAAAGCTTTAAATTAAAAGGAAAGGAAGACACTTGACTCAAATCCTTAAAACGATGAAATATGAGCATGACCGTAAAAGTTCCAGGTCATGAAAAAATAGGCGGCGGCACGCGTTTACATGTCTAATAAGAGTAGCAATATGAAACAAAAATTGCGTAATTGGCAATAATTTTTTTTCAGGAAATTATCGGTGTCCTTCCTGTTGAAATTTACCTCACCCTTCATCCCGATGAACCGTTACCAAAAATTAAGCGACGAGTTGGAACTACTTTTGCCATTCCAGATGATGTCTTTGCAAATTCAGGAACGGTTAGTTCTGTGTCTTTTTCTGTTGAAAGAAGAACTTTAAAGTTGCAAAAGTTTTATAGGATGATAAAGTTGTATTAATGGAAACTGACATTAGAATGCAAAAAGAAATTATTGCTGCAACGGAACGAATGTCAAAAGATAAATACATTAATAAATCGTTGAGGAAGAAGCATCGACGAGACCTTCAAAGTGCACATCATAAATTAAGGAATTTACAAAAAGGTTTACATCAAATGAGACTATCAATGAGTAAACCAGACGTTTCGAATATTGAAAATAATGAAGCTGGAAGTGGAATTAGCAGGCTTAGTAAGATTTTAGTTTTTTATCATCAAAACAAATTTGCATATTTTTAGAAAATTGGTCTTGGTCAAGCAAGAATCAAGATTTCTCAATGGCAAAATCATGTCCTACAACCCCACGTGGCTCAATTCCAGATCTTTGTGATTCAGATGAGCGATCATCAAATTGTTCAAGAGTATTTAATAAATCTCCTGCACCATCCAGTAGTTCATTGGGGCAATTACGACCTCCAACAACTTCTACTGCAAGTGCCACATCAATTACAACAAATACAAGTCCAAATGATTCGGGTATTCATTCTGAAACAACTCCACCATTAATTCCAAATCGAAGAATGACACTTCCTGCAACTTCACCAACTTCACCAAAAAGCCGAAATCAAATTACAAAATCAATTGATGCTGAAGGAGTTCATATCTATGAAAATGTTGGATATACTTCAATGGCTCCATATAAAAGTGCATATCGACAATCAAACTTTCCTACACTTCAAGTGAGAAATCCTTTTTTAAGAGAACGAAAGAAAAACAAATTTAAATTTTTAGACTCCTGAAGGATTATCAGAACCAAATCTTCGAAGTTTACTCACAAATGATTCAACTCCATGTGCAATGAAAGGATCGACAAGCACACAATTTTCAAAGTCTTCAAACAGTGCAACAAATTTTGGTGTTACGGTATGTAAATATAGACACAAACAAGAAGAACACTAGGATTAAAACGAGGTTTATCGATTACAGAACACTCATTTTCCATATTCAACACAAGAAAGTTTAACTTCAGCTGCAAATACACAACTGGGTAGAATTGTTCGAAAAATGAGCAACGGTGTTTCAACAGCACCTTTCTTATCACAAACACAACTTCCATCACATCGTCTTTCAATGGCAAATCCATCACCAACTATTCGGGCTTCATCAGTTCATGCCGGAGGTGGAGGAATGAATGGAGGATTCTCCACAGCTTCACTTGATCGACGAGCATTACGTCAAAGACAAGCTGCAATTGTTGCAGCTTCAACCGCGGCATCTGCGGCAATTACAAAAGCAAATGAAAATTTAAGCGTTTCGCATAAACTTACAACAACATTTCCAGTTGGCGTTGAAATTTGTAATCAAAGGTATACAATTTTTTTGTTTGTTCTTTTAAAAACTAGTTTACCATTAAACACTTTTAGTCAAGCAGATCGTCTTCGTTCAATTTCACAGCATAATGGCATTGGAATTGGACTTCCACATTGTACAGTGAATCCACGTCATCATTCAACAAGTCGCCTGCCACCCGGTGAATGGCCATATGCTTCTCGAGATCCACAAATGGAAGCATTATTGAATTTTTATCGAGATGGAATCTTTAGTAAGAAACTTCCGCCACCTTCAACCGTTTCTTCAACAACTCCAACAACTCGAATTGTTCCAATTCAGCAAAAACCTTCAAATGGTAGTCATTCAAATAGCAAGGGAGCAACTATGGTTTAAAGCTATTCTATTATATGTTTGTTTCATCATCTTTTTTAAATTTTAAATGGCAAAACGGTCAACATTTTACATAACACTTGAAAAAAATATGCAAATTTATATCATATCTGAGATCTCTCATTCTCTTTCAATTTAATTTAATTTTGCTGCAATTCTTCTTCAGTTTTTCAGAAATGCTCAGTTTTTTTATATTAAAAAAGGTTATTATTGTTAATGTTTATTTTTTTAAAGTAAAATGCCAAAGAAGAAATTTTATTTTGTATATAAAGTAAATAAATAAATTCAAAAAGCCTTGGATGAAGGATAACGGTTGTTGTAAAAAATGTAATAGCACATCCAAATCAAGATTCATTTTTATGAGTTGTCGCCAAAGAAAAAAAAGAAAATAGAAGAATCATTATTTCCTCACTGCAACTTCCACAACCAGGTGCATACAGGAAATAAGAGTGGACCATGGTCATCGTTGAGGATGATGGTAGTAGTAGGCGACACGAGGAGGGGGCTGTCATGAAAATCGAGTTCAAGGTTAATGTCCGCAAGAAAATGAAAACAAAATGAAAAAATGAGAGAAAAAATAAAAATTCACTATTGTTTGTTATTGTTTTTAAAAACATGTGCTTTATAATTGTATTTTTTGAAGGTAAATCTTGGCCGAAATTCCTCGAGCTCATTTTAATTTTTTCAAAGTTCACATTTGAACTGTTAAATGGGATTGAATTCCTTCAAAATTTTGTCTCCCGCGGAGTTTTTTTATTGGATTAAATCAATCCAATCTTCGCATTAACGTTTTCTTTTAAATTTTTATTGCAAACTTTTAATCTACTTATCGCACATTTTTCTCAAGATATCTTTCATTTCTCAAAAGATATCTCTATTATTTGCATATCATTCAAGATATACACATATTTTTACAACCATAACTGACTAACTGATTCACTTATCAAATCAAGCATCTGTCACCGGAAATTGCCAAAATTGATCATTGTTAACCTTGGCAATAACAATCAATAGGTCCATCGTCAAGGTCGAGGCATTCCATAAGGCTGACTTCTACTTTTTGACATAATACTCAAAGTAGCAGTTTATTCAAGTTTTTCTTTTTCTTCCCTTTTTTCTCTCTCTTTTTTTATACACCCAAATTCTTAGACCCATTTTTATCTAAGTCGTTATTTTCCGTCGTCAAGGAATCCGTCTTTTTTTATTCTTTTTTCCTTTTTTATATCCATTTTGAAATATAAAAAAAGTCAAGTATTTACTATAGAAACAACAAACCTCAATTTTCGAATGAGTCCTGCGCAAGGATTTCGTCTGCCATAAAATCATGATCGATGAGAAAGGAAGAAAAATAGAAAGAGAGAAAGTCGGTTTTGGAAGAAAGTCAAAAAAGAAGAGAGATATTTTTGACCTTAGAAATCTGTCAGGATTAGACGACTTTCTTGTCGTGTGCCATTTTTACAATCACTCAAAAATGTAAATTTTTATCGTGTACAAAATTTGTTGTTTTTTAGTCAAAACAAATTTCAAATTATATTTTTCTTTATCAGAACGATCATCAAACTTTTTTTTGTTTTTAAACCAAATACTTTCACTTTCGTTAATGAATTTTTTTGTTTGATCCAAGGCGACTATTATTACTACTACCCGATTGGCAATCAGTAATGAAACCCTTTTTTCTCAAGGTCATTTTTAACCTTGAGACAACAACGTTTGTTTAAGAAAAACCCTTCATCCTTTTTCATGTTAGTGTTATTTTTTTTTTCGAATGCTTTTTTAAAATCAATCAGATTTTTAATTCAGGATTATGTGTGTGATGAGTCATCCCAATATATTTGTTATTTCTTTTTTCTAAGTTTACGATACCATCATGATCATTTTAGATCGGCCTATTATAATATAAATGAGTCAAAGGCACTCAATTTTGTTACTCACTTTTCAAAATAAAAATTATTAAAACTCGTTTAGAAAAAATATAAAAGAACTAATCCAGACGCCTCATTCTTATAAAAATATCATTTTTTTAAATATGTATTCTTTTTCAAGCGTCACATTGATTTTGAAAAAAAACTTTAAAAATTTGTGAATTTTCTCTGTAGGGGGTATAGAAGAATGTTTTTGCGCAAAAATAAATATCTTCTTCCATCAATGATGCTGCTTTGAAGATTCCAAAAATATATATGTCCGACAAGAAAGAAGAAGAAGACTCAAGGCCGTGAGTCAGCGCTTTATCCAGAATGGATATGTGTTTGACCTGGTTTTGTTATATGTATTTCAGAAAGTCGTTTTGGAAATGTGTTATAATTATTGTTGAAAAATTTGCTTAGCCACGATTTTGTTTTTTATTAACAATATTTTGGCTATTTCCTGAAAAATATTTTATTAAGATTTCCAAAGTTTTTGTTTGACCTTAATTTCAGCCCAAAAAGCAGATTCAGAGCGTAAAATTGAGGTTTATTAGTTGCATTTTGTAATTTTTGGCGTCTTCTTCTTCTAAGTGATCCTTAAAATGCATTTATTTTTCAGGTTTTGACTTCAAGTTTTTTTTTCTTTTTTTTCCCATTCCGAAAAACCTCAAACCTATAATAAAATTTCGATGAGTCATTGTTGTTGTTGCTGTTAAAATTCAAATTTTTTTACCGTTTTCATTCTCTCTCCAAAAAAATATAATGCTTTTTTGTGCAATTTTTTTTCATTCATGTTGACCACCGTCGGCAGCGGAACTCAACGCTTTAGAAAAAGATTGGTCATTTTTTTCAAAAAAAATTTGGAAAAGATTTGCAAGGCCATTGGCGGTGAAATGCTTGATGCGGCAAAAAAAGAGCGTCTGTCAAAAATCTAAAAAAATATATGTGAATTTTTTACCTGATGACTGTGTGCGTCCGATGGAAACCGGTTAAAAGGCAGAAGACGAAGATGAAATTTTCTGTTCTGCCTTCTGGACTTTTGAGAGAGAAAGAGTTGTAAGTGCCACAGTAGGGGCACTATCGTCAGTCAAAGTTGTGAGAAACCTTTATGAGTTGCAATGCATGCTGATGTTGCTGCTGCTGCTTCTGTTCTTCTTCTTCTTCGTTTTTCTGAAATTGAAATAAAAAATAGTGAAAAGTATGCTGCGCGACGACAAGTTTTTATTTAGCGTGATGTTATTGTTTATTTGTGCGCGATTTAAATATTACATAATTATTTTTTTCCTCCAAATGTTTTAAGGCTGATTTTAAATGTAAAGGAATTTTTATTTTAGCTTTTTTCACAATAACAATGTCGTCTGAAATAGGACGAAAAGCAACGATAACATTCTCAGTGGTTTTAACCCTGATTGCAATGGTGTTATCAATTGCAGCTATTTTAACACCAAGTTGGCAGGTTGTCAATTTGAGAGAATATAATTCTATACATGAACATGGACTATGGCTTGATTGTACAAGACATTCCAGAGATGGAAATGTTTTATTGAGAAGGTATGCCACAATTTCAGAACCTCTCCATTGTGTTTATAAATTTGATTACGATAAATATTCTGGAACATTTGATATTGAAGACGATAACAGCCCTGTTGGAGAAGTTAACAGACATAAATTCTACGGTAGGCAACTCAAAAAATACGGTATTCGGAAAACATTACTAAATGTATTTTTTCAGGATGGCATACTGCAACCTTAATTTTACTTGGCTTAGCACTTTTGACTGGATTTATGTCAGTTTGTATTGCCATTTGTGGTTGCTGTTATGGGTCTTTGGCACTTGTGTATACTGTAATTATGCTTGTTACTTGTATGACATAATAATTAAATATTAAAAATAACAAATTTTTATTATAGTATTTTTGTCTTCCATTGCTGAAGGATTATTCTTCTTCTTTTCTCATCGAGCTGATAATCGATTTATCAAAGGTATCGTTGGAACCTATGAACAAAGAGTTGGTCTTGCATTCTTTCTTCAAATGGCTGCTTGTGGCTTCCATTTCATTTCATTCTTAATTGCCATTGTTTCAACATATTTTTCATTTACTGCTCACGGAGGTGTTCTTGACAATTACAGTGTTCAAAGAAGTTCCAGAACCAATATGACAAATATTGGCCGGTATGTTTAACATAATTTGTTTGACCATTTTAAATCCATTTTTAAAAAAATTGTTTTTTGTCCTTGCTTATGGTTTTATGTCCGGTTTTCTTAAAATTATTATTAACATTTTCTAATCCCAAGCACACATCCTTTTAATTATTAACATTGTCCTCACTTACTTCATGTTGTAGCACCCCATCAAATTATGAGCTGTTATTGCCAAATGATCAACAAATAAACGACTTTAGGTCAATGGAATTTGATTCCCAAATGGCTGGATTTCAACAAAATCCAAATAAATCTAAAATTCCACCATATTACATTAAAGATGAATATCCAGGTTTTGAAAGTATGCCAGAATTACATCATGCTCGAAGCTATCAATCTGATATCAATCCACCAAGAATTCGTAGAAAATCAGAAACATGTGTTTAAAATTTTGATATTTTTCAAATAGCGGGTGTTTCTCTTATTGTTGACGCATTTTTGTATTTCTTGCCTTTTTTTAAAGTTTTAAAATTATGATACATTTTGTTTTTTGTTTCATTTTTTTTGCCATATAAAATGACAATGGTTTCTTTGTTTTTTTTGTTTAAAACTCGCAAAAACTTTAACACAAATTTTAATTGTATTATTATTACTGTATTCCTTTTTTGACGTTGTTTTTTTTTGAAGTGTCCTTTTTTAAATATGTGAAACATTTCAATTCAGATAAATTTCTTAAACCTGCCAAAAATTTACAACAACTTTCTTTTTAAACTGTTTTAAATTGTAAAGCCTACCTCTTTGATATTACTTTATTTTTATCATTGCTCCTATTTTTTACTCTACATTTTTAAACTCAAAATCTTAAATTAAAACTCTCTGTTTCTTATATTTTTAAATTGTTTATGATTTTTATTTTATTTTTGTGAAAGCAAATAAAAAACCCTCGAATTTTTATAACCTTCAAAATGAAATTTCAAGGAAACAAACGGATTTTTTGCCGATTAAAAATAGAAGCAACAATAATTACCTATGTTTGAAAATATAAAATTTATTGAAACGCTCAAACAATTCCCACGATGCATTCCATTTTTCAAAAGAAGAAGGGAGATGTCATAAAAATCCCAAGGCCAGTAAAAAGTTTAAGCATTTTTTTGAAAAGATAATTTAGAAACTATTATTGTAAAAAATAGCAAAAAAAATAAGTCTTCAAGTTACTACTATTTTTTTGTGACATTTGCGCATCAGTAACGACAAATTTATGCATGCATGAGTCATCATCATTCAAAATATATATCATGTTGACAATGATCATTTTGTCCGGCAGAAATTTTTTTCTTCTTTTGTACATCTCCTTCCTTTTTGAGATGCATATTTTGCCGCCATTCATCAAAGTGTCAACAACTTTTATTTCTTTCTGTTTTTGAATCTTGATTGTTCATTTAAATAATACAAGAATCATTGCCAAAAAAAGTTTTGTTTACGAACAATTCTGTTACACACTTTCTTGTAAAATTATTATTACTCTCTCTCTCTTTTTTTCTCTTCAGGTGGAGGTGGTCATTTTTTGTGTGTGAAATCCTTGAAATCTCTTGCGTAAATTGACCTTCGAATTCGTTGTTGAATTGCGCAGCAGCAAAGCAGCATCACAATTTCGATGAATGGGACGACGTTGCCATCGGCGGCCGTTTTTCTTCGTTAGCAGAAGACCGAGTGAAAAAAAAGATGGGGGAAAAGGGAAGAAATTTAGGTCATGGTTTTAAAAATCATGCAAAAATAAACGTACGATAGTTTCAGTATTTTTGTCCAGCTGCCAATAAGAGTGACTTTTTTTCCTTCTCTCTTTCGTCTTCTTCTTCTTCTGGTGTTGTTTTTGTTATTGTCTGTCCAGGGGCTGCTGCTGAAACAGGCGGAGCCGTTTCTTCTGTTGCCGGCTGTCAGGAAGGAGAAAGAAGAAGAAGAAGGAAATCGTGAAGCAGCGTTACATCGATGGACGCGGGTCCTATGTTTTCGTTTTAAATTTTTTTCCTTCTTTTTTCAATCTTTTTATTAAAAGATTCGGGCACCGCTTTCTTCATCTAAAATACTTTATTAGCATTTGTCCATCTGTAGAAAAAAAAGAAGCAATGTTTGTCCATTTAAGGGCGCCAAGAATCCGAAAAAAAACTGGTATTCAAATTTTTTAATTTTGTTTGATTTTTTCTTGGATTTTCGTTTCTTTTTTCAATTTTTTTTACAAAATGATTTTAACTTTTTTTACGTTTATCGCGTGAATATAAAAAAATATGGGGAAACTTGTTGTTGTCAATTGACTTTTTCTTTTTCAGAAAAACGTATTAAAAACGCGCAAGTCCATTTTTTTCAGCTTTTAACACTATTTTTTTTCTTTCAACTTCTGTTTCCTTTATTTTTTGGTTGGAAATGATACTGAGATTTTGGCAAAGATTTAATTCGTGCAAAGCATGAATGATTTTAATTCCACCAGTAAATGTTCGGCAAAAGCCGTTTGGCTTTCATTATATTTTATTTTACATGTTTTTGGTTTTACTTGTTTGCTGTTAGCTGTTGTATCACCAAGTTGGCAATACGTTTATCTTGAAGAAGGCCGAACTGAGCATCATCATGGCCTTTGGATGGATTGTAAAAGAGATTATTCGAATGAATATGGCCGACCAAGAGAATATTATGAAAAACTTTTTAGGCAAGTTTTTTAATTAAAAAATACAATGTTTACTTTAAAAAATTCTTTTGAAAAATATTAAGGATTATTTGCGCAATCAATCTATTTTTTTATATTTTTGTTAGTTTTTTTTGAAGGTCAATTAAAGAGGTGTTTGTAACCGATCATAGAATTTAAAATTGATTTTTGAAAAAAAGTAACGGCCAGCTGCTCCTACTCATTTTTCCCCATTTTTTCATTATTTTTCATTTTACCTTGAAGCATTTAAGTTTGAACACTCCCAAAAAAAGGCAAAAAAAGACCTTGAAAAAATGCTTTTTGAATATTTTTCTTCTTCAGTTTCTTTCTTTTTTCTAAACCTAAAAAGCTTGAACGACCCTTTTTAATACAAGAAAAAATTAGCATTGGGCTATTAAATACAATATGAAAATTTATAAAACAGAGCAAGGACAAATGTAAAAAAGTTTTAGACTGGATCATATGCAAGGACCATTTGATCAATTTTCACTTCCATCATTACAATGTGTCTATAAATTTGATTATTGGTTAGATGATGAAGATTGGTATGAGCACGGATATGATGAAAACAGATTACAAGATGATGCATATCAGCATTTATGGCTGGGTTGGAAAATTGCAGCATTAACTGCTCTGTTGTTATCATTGATTTTTACTTTATCCGCATTAATAACATGCGTCTGCGGATTTTGTCACAGATTGTTAGTATGCGTTTCAGCAGTTTTATCAACAATTGGAGGTTTGAATTTTAAACCAAAAAATACAAATGTACAGTTAAGAATTTCAGTCCTGACGTGTATCATTGGCAATACAATATTTTACATGTATGCCAGATATCAGGATAACAATATCATTAAACAAGATGAAGGCATTTATGAAGTAATTTTCTATTTTTATTCGCTTTATACGAATTTTCTTAAAATTCTTTTTTAGCAATATTTTGGATGGTCATTTTATACTTCTTTAATTGCAAATGGCTTTTTATTTTTTGCTGCTGTTGTGGGATGCATTTCAACGTCAATTGTAGTATCATCTGGAAAAGCCAAACTTGTAAAAATTGAAGTAAATTCATGTTTAAAAAAACAAATTAAAGAACGTAATTTTTGTAGGTTGAAGATAATGACAGCATCCAGCTTCTAAGCTCCGGTTCAAGTTCACAACCTTTTAAACGTTCTTATTCTGCGGTATACAAAATTGATTCAGTAGCTTTAAGAAAATGGGAAAAAGAAGCAATGAAAGGCTTTAAAAAGGTAGAACTAAATTAATCATAAAATTTATTAAGTTCTTATTAATTTTCTAGAATAATTTTAAACGTGCCAATTCAATGCCAAACATAAAAAAGGGACAACACCGACCACTTCAAACGCCATCTTATACACATTCAAATTCTGACATTTCAAAAGCTTTCACTGATCCTGCTCATGTAAATTTCTTTGATTTTACTCATTTGGATTTCAAATTATCAGTTTTAGTTTATATCAGGACCAATGCAACGAGAATCTCTGGCATTGTCGGAAACCCATTTAGCTGATCATTATACAGGGATTCTTCCAACCGGAGGAAGTGCATTCCCTGCCCATGCATCTGATCCTGTTTATCCTCCGCCATTACCTCCAAATAATCCTGACGATGTCGTTTATGAATATGTTGAACATAATTCAATAAGTTTAAGTTCAACATTAGGCAAAAAGTATAAAATTTATTCACTTAAGCTGTCATTAAATTAATTCCCTTTTAGTCAACATTCTTCACCGAACAAAGAAAGCACTTCATTAAATTATTATGACAAAGTTGCATCATCTTCCCCGTCGATCTCATCTCATCAAAAAATCCATACCATCGAAGACAATGAATATCTTCGTCCAAAAAATACCAAATCAACAACAATTCCAGCCTATTCGGAGCCATCAAAAGAGCGTTACTTGTATGAAAGAAATTTATACGAAAAATCAACAAATGATAAAACTACAACAAGTTTTGGCACAAAACATCGAAGAAATCCATCAGAAGATTTTTCGAGACATCCCGAGCTGTTACAAAATAACACAAAATCAACACTAATTACTCCAATTAGCAGTTTTCCTTCAAAACAAAAACCACCAGAATTGGTAATTTTTTTAATCCATTCCAGAAAAATAAAAACAACTTAATTTTAGCCAGCAAAACCAAGTTTTTTGAAATCTGCTGATAATCAATCAATTGCAAGTAAAGCTTCTTCGAGAGAAAGTGATAAAATATTGCTCAATACTTTTGATGATAAAAGATCTCTAAGCAATAACAGGTTGACAAAAACATTTTTTTGGAAGCTAACGTAGAAGTTTATTTTAGATCTCTTACAAGTTTACATTCAGTTATTCCTGAAAAACCAATAAACGTATTTGATCGTTCTGAAACATGTACACCAACTTCACCTGCTTCCAGTCATGATTCATATGCTTCAACATCAACACCAAGCAGACCACTTCCATCAAAGCTTTTGCATACCGTACTTCGAAATGAAGCAGCAAATAATTCAGGGATAAAAGAGACAAGTCTTGATTGGCCAAAACTTCCAAGTAGTCGAAATTCTCGCGATGGTTCAATTGTTTCTAATAATTCTTTTAATGGATCATTGAGAGGAGGAGGAGGAAGTTCATATGCTCCATCTGAAATGGATCGATCCGTTGGTGCTTCAACAATAATAGCCCCAAATTCTCCAAGTCAAAAATTTTTTGAATTCGATTCTGACAGTGAAAGATCCATGACTCCAAAAGCGGGCCCAAATGGCGGCGAAACTTTTGTTTAGAAAAAATGAAATCTCAATGTTCTTTTTTGTATTTTAAGAATTTGTTAAAGACACTTTATATCTTTTCAAAACGGGTTTTTGTTTTGTTTGAATTCATGTAAGAATGCATTTTCACTTGTTTATTGTAAAATAAATGTGATTTTTAAAGATAGACGTTTTTTTTAAACCGCTGATGCATTCCTCTTCAGCTTTCACTATAACATTTTCCGGTTTTATTTTACATCATTGCTAATTTTATGCTATCATAAAGCATGAAAAATAGGCAAATTACGAAATAAAACATGTTAGAAAAAAAGAGATTTTGGTTGCGTCAGCCATCAAAAAACAACAGCTTTTTGAGTAGGAGAAAAAAATTCTGATGCAAAAAGTGTTGTTCAACACCATTAAAGGTTTCCTCACATTCCATAAATTTATTAGTTTTGAGATGAAAGAAAAAAAAAGAATATGTGTTAAATGCCTAAAGCGTTAAATAAGAAAAAAGCGAGAGATAAACTAGCCCATATAGATTTTGATCTGATACTAAGAATTCAGCGCGTTAACTAGAGACTTAAAAAATGTTTCTTTAAAAAACCGGATTTAATTTTATTAAAAAAATTAGTGAAATCTCGGTCGATCGGAATTAAAACTTAAGTCATGCATTTGATTGCTATTTCCTTTCAAATAATTTTCTTCAGATCCGGAAAACGTTTTTAAAGATGCAAAAATAGAAAAAAGTTGCTTTTAATCAAATTAAATTAAAATTAGAAAGTGTAAGTGTAAGTAGTTTATACATGAAGCCCAAAAAGTGCAAACAAACCCAAACGGCATCATTATTTTACACAATAAAACTTGACAATACTTTTATCCAACAAAATCTTCAGTCTAATCAAAGTTCTTACACATAAACAAAATGATTATCCTTTCTGTCTCAATGACGTATAACAGAATATTCGTCTAATTAGACTTTAAATTTGCAAGCATTCCTACTTTTAAAAAATCCCAAAATAAATTGGCACTCTTATATATCCAATATTGCTAATGCATTTGCCATGTTTGCTGGAAAGATTATCCCCTTCGACCTTACAGTATTTATCATGGCAAAACAACTTTGCTGACCTCTTGGCAGTTTTCCAGAAAGTCTTATAACCTCAAACAAATAAAAGTGACCATGTACTTTGTATGCGAGAAAAAAAATCAAAAAACCAGTTTTTATCTCATAATTGAAAAGAAACAATGATTGAATTTTAGAAAGCTTGACCGAACAACAATCAAATCCACGTAAATGCGCCGCCCATTTTCTTATAAGAAAGGCTGGAAAAAATCAAGTATAAAAAGTGAAATCGCAAGCAAAAAATCACAACAACTTTGGCAGATTTACATTTACTAAATAAAATTTTATTTTAAAAAAATGTTCGTTCAACTTCTTGTTATCGCTGCAATGATGCCTTTCACCTCTGGCTTCGGATTTGGAGGTGGTGGTGGATGTGGATGTGCTCCGTAAGTTTCATACATTTATTAATTTGAATAAAGATTAATGGAAATGTCATTTTTAGACCACCACCACCATGCCTTCCACCAATCTCTCTACCTCGTCTCTGTCTTCCCCAACTTCCACCCCTCTCACTCCCAAGCTTGCCTTCACCTTGTGGATGCGGAAGAAAAAAGAGAGAAGCCCCTGCCCCTGTTGTTCGTGGAGATAGTGGTGTCTCAAGTGATGCACTTTGCAATAATCAAACAATTCGAAAAATTATTCTCAAGGTTTTTAGCAACATATTATTTTAAGACTTTGTTCACAAAAATCTTTTTTTAGAACTTGAATGAAGATCCTGCTCAATCCAAAGCAGCTATCCATTCTGAAGTAAAAGCTCGTCTTGGAGGTGAATATGTTGTTGTCTGTTCACAAGGTTCTTTCTCATTCATTGCTGATACACATAATTACTGCATTGATGGAAGCAGCAAACAAACTTGCTACGTTTTCCAAGTTTAATTTAGAAAAATGAACTAATATATATATTAATTTCCTGTTTGTATATTAGCAAATTTTTAAATGTGCAAAATCTACTTCCATTCCGTCTGGTTCCTTTCTTATTTTAATTCATTTCATTCTCAGTGTATCTCGGCTCAATAATTGTTAAGTATCATTTGTTGTAAAAAGAGTCTTGTAATTACCACAAATCGATAAATAAAAGAATTTTTTAATAAACTTTTGTATACACATGAAACTTAAAATAATACAATCCTTTAATACAATACTAATTAATTGTTAAGTATCATCAACAATTTTATTTTGCTGCAAAAACTCATTAGTTTACCGTTTAAGAGGAAATAGCTAAAAAAATATTGCACCATACTTACTTTTTTCTTACTTCCTTTCGATTTATTCTATAAAATTTAGTACATCTCTGGATATGTCGAAATTTACCACTTTTTTAGTGAATTTTCAACGTATCACAATTACATCAAAACTTAAAGATTATGTCATTTTTAGATATCTACAATAAAATTCAGCATGTTTGAGATATTTTTGGGCGATTTCAACATCCCTTGACACTTAATTGTTCTTTTGCAACATTTCAAATCTGAGGTGTTTTCCACTTATGAGAATTATGGCGCAAATGGAAACTGCCAATGCCTGTTGAAATCAATCAAAAATATTTCTAAAGAAAAATTACCATTACTTTGACTTTTTGCCATGAAGTTATTTGTTGTAATAAGTTTTACCGTGTTATGGCCCAAAAAAACTTTTGAGGCTTAAATATTGACAAATTTATCGATGAGTCAATGATTGAACAGTTTTTGATTTCTTTCTTTCGTTGCCTAACTTATGCATAACCTTTTGATTGTTTAGATTTTAACAAAAAAAATATTTAAAGTTTTTTATTTTTATAGAAACGGGCCCCCCTTCTTCACTTCAAATATTCAAATATGTTTTCCTCCAACAGAACCAGAGCAGAGAGTAATCTGTATTACAATATCAAATTTTATTCCGCCTTCTTCCCTCTCAATTCCAAGTACCTCAAAGGCAATAAATTTTTTGCCATTTTATGTTGGTGAAAGAATTCAAATTATTTCAAAATGTGATAATTGGTGGTTTGGGCCGTTTGAAGCTGATCTAACTCAAACAGGAATATTTTCATCAAATTTTGTTGAAGCTCTTGTTGCAGAGAATCCCTTGGATGAAAATGAAGATCAAAGATTCTCATCTTCAACCTTTGACTCTGCAAAAGAATCAAAGCAACTTTTATCCGAGATTACAAAAACCCTTAAGACATGGTGGAAATTTTTGAAGAAGGATTACTCTTGTGCACTTTTGGATTCAGAATTTTGAAAACATTAAGATTCAATCAAAGATTCAATTCTAAACCGAAAAAAAATTCTATCTGGAAATATTCCAATGGAAGAATTGAAAGAACTTCGGCAATCAACTGCTCGGAAAATTTATATTGGAAGTCATTCAATGGGTTTAAGCATGTCAATAAGAGATGAAGCTGCAAGAATTTTAAGGATTGATAATCTCTCTGTAATTTCACCATAATAAGATTGTTATAACCAAAATATTTGACCTAATTCATATCGGTCGGATGCGAAATATGGCATAAATAAATAGATAAAATTTGCCGAAAAAACTTAAGTTTGAACGATGCTTTGTTTAACGGCTTTTATCTTTGTTTTGTAATTTTTTGTAATCCCCCCCCCCTTTTCACATTCAAAAGTTATCTTTTTTTAAGTCGAAGATAACGTAAAAACAGACATATTTATAAAAATCAACTAGATTTGAAAACTCTAAGTAATATAAAATGAATTTTTTTAAAGAATTTGATCTAATAAAAATTCTCAAACCTTCTCAACCATATGTATCTTTCAAATATAAAACCATCTTTTGCCTAAAGATATCATCATGTTTCTATGTTTTTTATTACAAATCTATTTCGTAAAGCGACTGCAGTTTCTGTTTATAAACAATTTTTTAAAATGCTTTTTTTGATTTCGCAAGAAAAGTCGAAAGGCAAAAAGAAATTGCAGTTTTGTAACTTTCGTTATTTTATAGTGTTAAAAAGTTTAAAAAAAGACAATGTCCCTGATTTTCAAGAACTTTCAGTTTCGTGAACTTTCTTGCAAAATCAAAATAAGCAGCAAATCTCCTTTAAAATCGGTGCAGCAAATTACGGTACCAAATAATATTCTTTTATTATATTTTCAATTTACTACTTTTAATTGAAAATTTTTTACATCAAATATTACTGTTGCAAATGGTTAACTATTTGCAAAAAAAATCTGTCAGATTCGTTAATGTCATTTTTAAAAAAATGAATTGGTTTCAAACTTTTTTGAATACCGTATTTAAATGTTTAGCACAAACATTTTTTAAAACTTCATAATCGAATTGTTTCATTTGCGTAAAAAATTAATAAAGAAATTGTAGATGTTTTATGGAACATGATGTAGCTTTTATTAAATGCTCCAGACGAACAATTTTTACTCTCTGCAAATGCACGATCAGCTTAATTTGACATTTTATTCAAATGATATGATGTCGTTTTTGTGCGCATCTATCTTCAACAATTATTGTACTTTTAAATGCTTAAACGCAAGCTTGAATAGATGTTTTCTTTTGTATGATGAAGCTACGACATTCATAATACGTTTAAATTATTCACATAAATTATGCGTGAAGAAATCCAAAATTTCTTTCTTGTTTTAAATTGTATGCGAATAAATTTGTCACAAATGTAATAAATGCTTTGGTTGCCTCCTCCGCTTTTAACTAAATGTTTGTCTTTGTTTAAATGCTCAAAATACATCATTCTGAGATCTTTGGATTTGCAAATTTTCTTCAAAAATCGTATTACGGTAAACTTTAATGCATAAATTTTTTTAAAACTTCGTATTGTTTACTATTTGCCTAAAATCTGATCACATATAAAAAACCATATCTTCATCTTTGATGTTAAATAAAAAGAACAAAAATTTTGTGTATATTCGTACTTTTGCTTTTTAACAACGTTCAAGGACTTAAAAATATGGCAGGAAAAAAAACAAGTCCTATCAACAGTAAGTAAAAGCAGCAGCAGCAGCGATCGCATGTTTCTTATGCAATCATCTTCTTTTTTTCTGAACCTCTTTTTGGGATTTCGGACAAACTACTGCAGCGATTCTTAATCAGCATCATTCAACAAAATGCTGTAAAAGATTAATACCCCAGGGGCATAGTGCCTGAGGGTACACCTTTTTTGACGAGGCAAAAAGAAGCAGAATCAAACGTTCAAAGGTTTGTCCTTGCTTAATCATAAAAAATATGTGCTTGTTTGTCGCTTGAAATAAAAATTTTAAGGCCTAAAAAAGGAATGCACAATTGTAACGACTCAGAAGCAGTCACTTTCACTTTCTTCTATAACGTGATTTTGGGAACGTTACTTTTTGAAAGATTTTCCTTTTTTCTTCGTTTTATTAATTTTGAATAAATAAGGAAGTAGAAAGCAGGCTTCAAATGAACCATTCCTGGAATTCTACAGTAAAATCAGATGGTACATTAGTGATGCCAAGCATAAAAATGGAATTACCATCTCGATGGTGTCATTGTATTATTGATATTTCAACCCCGGCAACACTTGAACGTGATTTTTATGCTTGGCTTAACGTATGTGACACTAACCTCCTCTTTCATTTTTTTAGCAATCATTTTAAAATTTTTATTTAAGGGAGATGAAACAATTATGCGACAAGCAACCCCATGTTGCATTTTTGCTTCTTCATCAAATTCTTTGAATTCACCAACATCCAAAAATTATTTTATGCCAAAATCAGATGGTGATGAAAACAATCCATGCTCCGTTTCATCAGCTTCAACAAATTCAAATATTGTTGAAACATCGCCAACTCTGAATAAGAAGCCACGGAATCGTAGAAAAGTGACTAATCCTTCTGACAAAGGTAATCCACTCTCAACAGCAAACTCATCTTTTACAAAAAAAATTTAGGCCGGGGGACAAATTTATACGGTAGACCTTATTGCCCAGGTCGGCCTTTATGCATGGATGAGAGATACCGTATCATTCATCTCTTTCAAACAGGCATGAAAGTAAATGCCATATCAAAAGAGTTATGCATCTCACATGGATGTGTATCGAAGATTATTACCCGATATCGTGAAACTGGCCTTCTTGTCCCATCTTCCCACTCACAATATCGCCGAAAGCGACGAGCTAAAACAGAAGCAACCAATTAATACTCGTTTCTTGGTAAAATTTGTAATAAATTATTTTGTAAAAACATTTATGTAAATAATACTAAAATAAAACATGTTTATTTTTATAATACCACAGGTCAACAAAAATTTAACAAAAAAAATTGAATAAAACACCAGAATAAGCGAAATCAACAACAATATGAAAAACAAATTTATTGAGGTGGATCAGCTTTAGGAGTTTCTTTGGTTTCACCGGCAGTCTTATCATCCTTTTTCTTTTGCTTTTTCATTTTAAGTGATTCTTTGATAAGATTTTGAAGAGCTCGGTCTTCAATCTTATAATCTGACTGAAAAACAGATGTATCCAAAGGTAATCCAGCAACTTTGGTAATGCCGCTTGAAGTAATCAATACAGTTGCTTTAAATTGAGCAACAAATTCACTATCACGATCATAGAGAACCTAAAAAAGTCTGTGTTGAGTACTAGAGACAAAATTCAAAGATAGATTTTAACATACAGGGTAAGGCTGCAAAAGGCCATGACGTTCACATTCAGTTACAGCAAGCTTAGCTTGAACTTCATTTGCGAATCCACGAATAGAGAAAGGCATAACACCATATTCTTTTGTAGCTTCAGAAAAGAAATTACGAGAATTTTTCATTTTTAATTGATAGACAACGTTGTCAGCTTTCTTGTACACTGTTGTACGAATATCACCATTTTTTACTTTACCTAAAATATTCAACTAGAAAACTGTCAAAGACTGAATTAATCAAACTAACCATCACCAGTTGTAATAAGGATATCAATGATGTAAGCTTCATTTTCTTCAAAAATATGCTTTTCAATTTTGTTGGATTGATCATCAGAAGGATTTTGGATAATTTCTTTACCAACATTGGTTTCAAATCGACCAATTTGATGAGAAAGCATATTTTCAACTGGAGTAGTTTTATAAACAGCAGCAACTTCGGAGATAGTCTTAGTAACATCTGAATTCTTAAGACCTTTATGAGGGAATAATTGTCGCAGTGTTGCTTCTAAAGCATTGTAAGCGGCCAAAGTAACATCTGCTTTTTTGCCAGTAACTTTTTCCTCCTATAATAACAAAAGTATATAAATATGAGAAAGAAATAAACAATAACATACTGCTGAAGCTCCAACAACAAGTGTATGGGCAACACTAGCGATATAACCATCAACATGAGCACCAAGATCAATTTTGACGATCTGACCTTTTTCCAAAAGAACATCAGGATCACTTTTCAAAGGTGAGAAATGGCAAGCAATATGTCCAACAGAAACACATGTTGGCATACCAACACCCTTTTCCATTTCCTTTTCTTTTTTAAAGCACTTAGAAGTCAATTCTTTAATACGATTATCACCATGTGTGCAAAGATCACCAACTTTGGCACCTTCTTTAACCATACCCATAAGTTCCTAAAAAGTTGCCGTTCAGTCTTGAAAATAAAATCCAATGTAATACCTTTAGAACATCATTAGCAATCTGACCAGCGGTAGTATACTTGGTGATGGCAGCTTCAGTAAGAGGCTCCAAAGCTTCTTCTTTCTTTGGAGTTTCAGGCATGATTATTACTTGCTTGAGCTGAAAAGTTACTTTATAACTAAAACCTTTAAAAGCTCAAAAACACGCTTTCCACGAAATACAAAAAGATAAAGATTGGGTCGGCAAACATATTATATAAGGTGCTTAAATACTTATATATTAATCAATGTCGTACAGCTGATAAAAAGCTCAACCTAAAGCGGAATAAATGAGTATCACAGCCGAGAGGAAGAGAAGCAAGCCAAAAGACATTTATATTTCTGCATGTTTGCGTGGTAAAACCAGTAACAGTCTGCAACAATTTTTATATTTTCTTTTGATTGAAAGAAAGGAAAGCAAAAAGTATCACTTTGAAAAAAAGCATCAACATTCAATATTTTCTATATAATACAGCTCAATGCTAACAAGAAAAGAAACAAAATGTGGAATAATACAGAAAAACAATCTCACACAAAATATTAATGTTTCGAGCACTTTTTACGGGCAATGTTTATTTTTCGGTTAAGGTGGTTAATTTTATAACCTCAAGGTTATATAATTATTATAAGTTTTAGAAAGATAATAAAAATAAATAAATATTGCGAGGTAAGAAAAGCAAAAACGGATTTTTGTTAAAATTTGTGCTCATCCTCAACAAGGATTAAACAAAAGAATCTGCAAAAACTCGGTTCTTCTGCATATTTTTGGCGCGCTCTTTGTTAAAATAAAATTTCAGAAACTATGCCAGTTTCTTTTTTGAATAGACTACACTGAATGAATGATGGTGATTTTAACCCAAAAATAATCTCTAATATTATGCAATTTTAAACAATAAATAAAATAATGAACGTTTTGCCAATAGATGATTAAATATGAAAAAGTAATTACTTCTTTTCGAACAACCGCAAAACCTTTTAACTTAAGCTGAAAATTAATATAATACATTTTACTTTAATTTAAAAGTTTTTTAATTAACTGCACACGCTTGATAATATAATTGTAATAAGCAGATATCTTCTCGTATCGTTTAAAATGTTAAATATCAAAACAGCACAAGGAATATTTCGACGTTACCTCTTTTGGTTAAAATATGATGGTTCACGGTTCCCTGAAATGGCAACAAGCCCTCAAGGCTTTGGAGTTGTTGATACTGTTAATCGTTGCTTGGAATATTTAACGAATTCCCCATCTTCACAATCATCAATTCGCATTTCACCATCAAGTAGGTAATATTTGTAAATTTTTACTCTTTTATAGTAATAGCATTTTTAGAACTGATTCTGGCGTTCATGCGCATCGTACTTCTCTTATAGTTCACATGCCTTTGGGCGATGGTGCTTTGGATGAAACACAAGAGATCAAATCAGAGAATTTATCAAAAATGAATGAACTTCTTAATTTAGCAAATTCTGAAGCAATAAAGATATTGGACTTTCATTCAGTTTCTCCAGGCTTTTGTGCAAGACGACATGTTATGTATAGGTTCGTGATTTAAGCTTTCGTTTATTATTAAAAATATATGTTTATTTTAGACATTACGCTTATCGTCTTGTAGTACCGAATTCCTTTGAATATTGTTATCCCAATAAACCTTCATTGCCATTTATCTCTGAAAATCCATATTCATGGATTTTAACTCCAAAATTTGATGTAAATCGTGCTAAAGAAGCTTGTCAAAAGCTTGAAGGTGTTCACAATATTGCTTCATTTTTCAAACATCCTCTTCGTGAAAGAAGATTGGGTTCAACTGAAAATACAATTCGATGGTTACGTCATATTGGAATTACAAGAGGATCAGCTTATTCTTTATCGTCACCAAATACAGATTATTACGTTGTAAATTTTATCTCTCGTTCATATTGCAGGGAGCAAGTAAGGATTTAAAAATTTGAATTCTAGTTACAGTAACCCAAAAATTACAGATTCGTCGTATGATTGCTGTTATTGTTGCTTATGCAAATGGTCAAATCCAATTACGTGATATTGATTGGCTTCTTTCAAGACCTGATCCTAATAATTTCTTTGCAATTCGATTACAATGTGCTCCTCCAAATGGATTGTTTCTCGCAAATGTTGTATACGATCCAGATTCGTACTTAAATCCTCAGCCATGTGCTTTTCATCCATGGGATTTTAATGATTGTGATTTAAACATCAATGAAGATGAAAAAATTGTTTGTTAAAATTGTTTGTTACTTTTTTTCTCTTAAATAAATTGTTAAGCATTTTTTTCTCTTATTTGACTGTTCCATTCTAATGAAAAACAAAAAGCGCCGGTGATCTTTTCCTCTTTTTTCTTCTTTTTTTCCATTGCTTTCCATCGAAGGAGAAGACGCACTTCCATTTATTTTTTTTTCAAATAAAAAGTGCATTTGTCAAATAGTCATTGAAATGAGACTTTGTGCGAACGCTGAAGAAAAAAAAGAGAATTTGGCTACTACGACAACTACAGAGACTAACATTTTTATGTGAAAAAAATAAAATATAAAAGTTGTATGTCCGTCTTAAAAGTTATGTTCTCGCAGCGAGTTTTGTTCAATCGGCTGCATATTTTTACGGTGGCCCATCCACTATGATTTTGTGCACATTTTTGGTGCCATATCGCGCAGTTGGGCAGCTGCTTTATCTGACCGTCGATTGACTGAATAAAAAGGATCGTGCCATTATTATGAGAAAACCATAAAATCGAATATTGATGAATTAATAAAAAAGACAGAATTGTATTAATAAAAAAACTTTATTTTTCAGGGTATTTTTATAGCTAGCACATTTTTGTATTGGTATTTTATCCTCTTATTATTTTTTAATAATATTTTTGCTTGTAATTCATTCTTTTCTTTTTAAGGTAAAAAAAATTTTATTTGAAAATACCAAATTTATTTTTAAAAATTCTTAATTTTTAGTTTATTAGAAAACCTATTTTCTAAATATTTTTATATTTATCCCTAATCTATCTACTAACAATGAGTATGCAAGAAAATAATCAAGATAATTCAAATGGTTCACCAAATGGAGAAAATAAAGATAATGCTAAAGGAAATGAAGACCGGTAAATTAATAAATATAAACCTTACCTACCGTATTCAACATTCTCTTTTTTAGTAAAATTTTCGTCGGAGGAATCGCTTACGATGTAACCAATGAAGATTTAACTTCTCATTTTGCAACTTTTGGAGAAGTTGTTCAAGCCCAAGTTAAATTTGACAGAACAACTGGACGTTCGCGTGGTTTTGCATTTGTTGAATTTGCTTCTGCAGAAGGCTGCAAGAAAGCTTTGAACCAAAAGGAACAATCGATTAAGGGAAAACAAGTTGAAGTAAAAGCAGCAAAATCTCGTGAAAATAAAAAGGTTTTCGTTGGTGGCTTACCTGCTGATTATCCAGAAGAAGATCTTCGAAGTCATTTTGCTTCATATGGTAAAGTAGAAGATGTTGAATGGCCATATGATAAAGTAACAAAAGCTCGTCGAAATTTTGCTTTTATTGTTTTTGAAGAAGAAGAAAGTGCAGATCGTGCAGCAGCAATTGCCCGACAAACATTTGGTACGCGTGAATGTGATGTTAAGAAGGCTGTGCCCCAAAGTAAAAGATTTAATCAAATGACTCGTACAATGGGTGGCATGCGTGGTGGTTTTGCTGGAAATGGCATTCGTGGAAATGCAATGGGAATGCAGAATCTTCAATGGCCTGGACAAAACTGGAATACAATGGGTGGAATGCCAGCCTGGAATGATTGGTACAGCAATCAAGCAGCAAATTTTTATCCCCAAAATAGCACTGGTGGAGCCAATTATGGTAATAATATACAAACACATAATATATGACTAATAATAATGTAATAAAAATTTAGCTTCCGCCAATGGATATGATTATTCCCAAGCTCAAACAACAAATCGTCCCCAACAAGCAGCTACTGGAGCAGCTCGATATCCCCAGCAATATTAAGTCATATAAAAAAATTCAAGTCATGATGAATGATTTGCGGCATGATTCTTCTTTTCCCCTCTTCCTTTCTCTTCCCTTTCTTCCCCGTACAATTCTTGTCAAAACTCAACGTTAGCTCATTTTCTTCCCCCCAAAATTTTTTTCTTTTTTTTACACTTTTCAGTATACTTTTTTTGTTGCGCTCTTTGGTCATTTCTGTTTTTAACATAATTACAACGGTGTTTATGAATATTTTATTTTTGCAGAAATGCAACCTTAGCAAGCGGGTATACCTTTTTTAAACAAAAAATCTAAGTAATTTAATTTTGATTTCAAACATTTCCCAAAATTTGACAAAAACTGCCCAAAATTTCTGTGCTTGATAGCTATTTTTCATTCTTTTAAAAAAATAACTGATTATCATTAAAGCTCTTTGATTCTCTCACACATCCCATTTGGGTACAAACACTATTTTTTATTGGTGCGACTTTGGCTTTTATAATTTTTAATACATTTTGATTTCAATTTTTTTACCTCTTGTTAACGGCCTTATCTATCTTGTTTTTTTTTAAATTTCAAATATATTGTTACAAAAATGAAAGATCTGTTGTTTACTGAGAAAGTTATTATTTTTATTAGACGATTTACATTTATGAAATCTTTTATTGTCGTCTGATATTTGTTGAGTTGACTTTGTTGTTTTTGAATCTCCCTTTTTTGCAATATTCATGCTGCAGTTATATTCAGAAATAATAAAAAATAAATAAAAAATATCAAAAAATTTGTTAAACACTATAAAACTAAATCTTACAGTTATTATGTTGATGCTGTATAAAAATATCACACACGTTTCATAAGAATTTTAATTGAGGTATGTATTTGGGTAAATACAAACATAAAATTTTGAATTGTCGTTGGTTTTTTTGTCAACTTTAAATAAAATACAAAGTACCTAATAGCATTTTGTTAATATGATATTTTAAAAGATTTTATGCAGGTAATATACCTCTTTTTTGTTTATAGCAAGTATCATAGTTATCGCTTTCAGAATAAATTGTTCTTTAAAATTTTTACACATTCCATTAAGATAAAATTTCGTTAATGCAGCCATTTTTAACCTACGACGTTTAACAACTTTTATACTTATTTGATTCGTTGGAATCTAGTTTTTTGGTCGTCTAGTTAAATGAGTTACAAGATGAAAACTGGTTAAAAATATTTTCATCATATAACTTATTTTTTAAATTAAAATCCCATTTTAACAACACAAAATGTTAGTGATAATTCGTTACTGCACCATCATTTTTGCATTTGTATGATAAAAATATATGAAAATACAAATGTTATTTAAATTTTAAAACTTCCATTTTTGTTTTAAATATTTTACTTATACAGATGCTTTTTTAAATTATATTTTGTTATTACAAAATCTTGGTAAAATTGTTGAAACTAGAATTGTTTGAATGGACTGCTTCGTCGATGAAGTATCTCTCCAATTTTTTTCTGCGTCACTTTGATGAATAATGTTCTTGGCGCGATCAAATTTAGTTTTTCTTACATAAATTTATTTTTTTGAACAAACTGCAGTATACCCTTCTGCTCTGTTTTTTTATTATTGTTGTTCTGCATTTGTATGCGTTTTTCTTGCCTTTTGATCAATACGATGAATGTTCAAAAAACAATTATTTTTTCAGGTTTTTCATGATTTCTACGATCTTTGTTTGCTCTAAAAAGATTCTTCCAAGTTGCTCATTTCGGCATCTTTCGGTTTTAAATGCTCAAAGAGATCCATTTGTTGTTACCCCAGAAGCGTATATTACTACTTTGAATGATGTTGATGAAAAGAATGTGGACATAATTAAGCTTAATCCAGGTATGTTACTTATTTTTATTCTGTATGATTTATTTTAACCCTTTTTAGCAATATTTCGTACAACCCCTCGCATTGACTTGCTTCATCGAAATATTTCATGGCAACAAAATTATCGTAATTTACAGCTAACAAAACAACTTACACGAGCTGAAATGCCTGGTGGTGGTAGAAAGCCATGGCCACAAAAGAAAACTGGTCGTCATCATGCTGGATCTATTCGTGCTCCACATTTCAAATTTGGTGGTTTTGCTCATGGTGTTCGTGGTCCTCGTACATGGTTTTATATGCTTACGGATTCAATTCGCTTAAGGGGGTTATGTACTGCATTAACAATTAAGCATGTTCAAAATGATTTAGTGATTGCTGATGACTTTAATTCTATTAGCAGCAATGACTCACAATTTTTACATGATCTTGCAGAAAAGCGAAATTGGGGTTATTCTGTTCTTTTCGTTGACAAGTTTGTTATTAAGCCTTTTTTGCTCTCGTTTTAATATTATTTGTTTTAGAGATTCAAATATGCCTACAAATTTAGTTGATGCTATCGAAAATATTCCATCTTTCACAGCTATTCCACTTTATGGTTTAAATTGCTACAGTATCATGAAGCATGATACTCTTGTCTTTTCAAAGCAAGCCCTTGAAGCTTTGGAAGAAAAGTTGATTCAACAATTTACTCGTACAACAAGCCATCATAAAAAATATAGATATATTGATTACAAAAATGTTCTACTTGGCGAAAGTGAACATGAAGAAGATCCAGTATTTCCTCCATTTGTTTAGCTTGCGGCATATTGTTTTGTTTGTTTGTTATCATAGGTCTAATAAAGATTAGTGAAATTATGTTTTTGTTTTTTCTTGATTATTGCGGTTTTTCTGCCGTTTTTATTTATTCACTTGTTTTGCTTTCATATTTATGAGTTTTTTTCTAGATGGGGAGTGTATTTTCAAAGAAAGTTGAACCGAAAGATGAATTAGCCTCAGTTGTTGAAAAAATTAAAGATGTTGATCAAGCGATTATGGAACTTCACCAACAAGAATACAAAGTTGCGAATTTCTTTATGGTTGCTATACTGATTGGTGTTTCTGCAATGGGAATTAAGGTTTTATTGGATACTCCAGGATTACATTTGGGACTTGTTGCTGGTGGTGTAGTGATTGTTATTGCTTTGCTTTATATTTTTTTCCGAATTTGTTTGAAGAAGTATTATAATTACCGTACATCCCGCCAGGGCAAACATAAGAATTTACTTACTCAACGACGTTCTGAAATTCTTAAAGAAATTAAAGAAAAAGTTCCATTTAAAGAAGCTCGAGAATTAATTTTGAAATATGGTACAGAAGACGATCTAAGTGATGAAGTGATGGGTGATAGATCTCCTCCAAAATCAAGTCATGTTGGTCCTGCTGCTACTCCGATTTCCAGAAATGTTGCTCCTGCTCCTTCTACACCATTCAATGCTCGACCTCCACCAAGTGCAAAAGTGCCACAAAGTGCTCAAACAAGTGGTGATTCAAATGTCCCCCCAAATATGGCTCAATTTAAAACTCCTATTCGTCCATTTCCTGGTGCTGCAAGAACTCCAATTGATAGAATTATAGATTTTGTTGTTGGTGATGGTCCTAATAATAGGTTGGTGATGAAATGTAGCTTTGCATCACTATTTTTTATTTTTCAATTTTAGATATGCATTAATTTGTAAGAGATGTCAAACTCATAATGGTATGGCACTTCCAGAAGAATTTTTATCACTCTCTTACAAATGCTTCCACTGTGACTATGTTAATCCATCAAAACGTAGTGAACAAGCTAAATTTCCTTTACATTTGGATTCACGTTCCTCTTCTGCTGAATCTCTTGTAAGAACTGCAATTTCTGCTGCTGATGTTCCTGTAAAAAATAATGAAGAATCTGAAAATGTAATTTTTTTTTATAATTTTAGTGCTAATTTTTTAATTTTAGACTGCCCCATCTGTTATTAACAAAGTTGACGCTGACGAAGATAACTGATTTTTGTAAACTTGTAAATATTTGTAATTGATTGCCCTTGTATATGCCAATTTAAAATTTTATTATTTGTACTATTGATGAACATTTTATATCGGGTTGAAGATTTATTTGATAAATATTATTGTGAAACCTTAACTTTGTATTAAAATGGGTATGATACTGTGTGCTTTCTTTACTTTGTAAATTATTATCAGATTCGAAATTTGTGAACAAAAATTTTTATTGTTATTTATAAATAAATTTTGTATTTCTTTTGAAGCTATTCCAAATAAAATGACGTGATTTCATACTTTTGAAATAAAATGAAAATTAAGATGCTAAAAAATGTTGTAAACCGGAAGCATGTTCCGGTTTCTTTGTTTAACACAATAGCTATCTTTAGACTATCATTTTTTGCAATGTTTTTTTTTATTGTGGCATCATCTTCTTGGGATTTATACAACTATATTAATAGAAGGGTTCACGCAGTTTAAAAATCATTTTCAAAAATTAAACAATTAAAGAATAATAAAATCAAATTTTAAAACTTAAATTTTGTTTTTGAGAAACATTATTTATCCATGAAACGCGTTTCATACAGTGTCGTTGCGCCTCCACCTTCGGAGGCGAGTTTTGCAAAAGATCAAAGAAAAAGTGCCGCTTTGCGCCTCCGAAGGCGGAGGCGACTAAAATAAAAAAGGATAACACTGGTTTCATGGCTATTTTTTATTAAAATTTTTAGGGTTACTGTAAAATAAAATAAGGAACCATTTTACGATACTATTGAAGAAGCTTTTTTGCAAAGAATGTTCATAATGAACATAAAACAAAAAACTTTTTAGTATCTTTTAAGTTACGGTAATAAATGTTTAAATTATCTATGTTGTGTGTCAATACAAAATCTTATAAAATGTATGCATTTCTTGTCACAATTTGTAAATCTCCTCCAAATTTTTTTATTCACAAAACTTTTATTTTCATTGATTTGCGCACAGGAACACGACTTCAGCTCTTTTTTTATAAAAAAACAAATGATTAAAAATTGAATGGATCTTCTGACAACAGTACACGGAAAAACTTAAAATTTTAGCAAACTTTGAAACAATAATGATTGATTTATTCCTCTTGCTTTTTTGTGTGTTTAATTATTAAAAAAGCAAAAACAACTATTTTTTATAAAGAGAAAAAAAGGGAAAAAAGCATGTTTATTCCATAAACTTGAGAGAGATGGGAACTTGAGAAAATTCTTTTAACGGCGGCCAAAACGAATGAATTCAAATTTATTTCGTCGTTTTTCGGCAAATTTCAATGGACCTCCTAAAAAGTGTTTTTTGTTGTTAAATTTCATAAATAGATTAAAAGAATTAATTGAGTACCTTCTTGATAAGCTTGTAACAATTCCAATGTATTGTAAAGTTGTCCTTGAACTTTATTCAAAACTTCAGTATCAGCATTTCGGCCACCGTATATCTGGGCAGCTGCAGCTGCTTCCATCATTTCTGGAGATCCTTTTTGTTGCCCTAAAATATCGTCATTTTAGAAACATTTATTTTTTGTTTTAAACTCTAAATTTAACTTAAAGCAACCAAAAAAGCAGCCAAGATTTTTTTGTATAATGAATTCAAAACTTTTTTTGGCTTTTTTATTTATCCCAAGGGATGATCAAAAAGAACAAATCTTTGGTAGATAAGTCAAATAAATTTGATTTTCAAAATCAAATTCCTCATTTTATAAAAAACTTTTTTAAAAATAAATATATTTTTTTTATAAAAAACACAAAGATTCATACCAGAAATAGATTTTTGCGCAGTGGTGAATGTTGAAATGGTGATTGCAAGAAGTAAGAAGGCGCAAGTAAGTTGCGAAAGTGAATTCATTTTTGTATTATTTTTTAGGGTAGTAGAAGGAATGTTGTTGAAATTTATATCTGATAGAATTTATTTGAATAACACAATAGAAGACCAGAAAAAGAATTTTAGAGAAGAAAAATTTCTTTCGCTTAATCTGAGCCGCGTTGACAACTTAAAATGGCTTCTCAACGTCGCCGAGCACCGAAATTTTTTTCCTTCTTCTTTTTCCTTCCTATTCTTCTCATAAAACATCAGATTTTTTTTGGGAGGCGGGAAATAAAAACAGCAATGTCAAAGTTTGTTTTCAGAATTGCTTCAATTGTTCTCGGTGCCCTTGGCATTCAGTGTTGTAAGTTCATTAGTCAAAACTGCATTTCGTTTTCTCCATCGTCTTTTTCTTCTTTTATCCTACCAAACAATGCCAATGTCACCACTTTTTTGGGATGTTTGATTAAATCTCTGTTTTTTTCCTTCTTTTTTTTATAAAAAATGCAAAAATGTTTAATGGCACGCACACACAACCGTAACAAAGCAATTTCTTTATTTCTTTCCATATTTAAAAAAATACATGTCACAGATAATGCTAATTGGGAAATTTTAAGAAAAATGTTTTTTAAACAAAAAAAGACACAATCACAAAAAAATTTTTATTTATTTTTTTTATCTCTTGATGGATGAGATTGTTTGATTGAAATGGAAACGGCATTACGACGGGGCGGCAATCATCATGAGAGTGGAAAAAAGCTATGGCAATAATTTAACCAAAACGGATAAATTCATTTTTACGCTTAGCAACAAATTGCTCTTCTGGTTCTTCAGGATTTGCGGAACGACCAAATCTAAAAAAGAGATACCGTAACCCAGAATTTGTTTGCGTTTAGTTTTTATTTTAAAGAACAAATTTTAAAAATCTTTTTCGAGTCATGCTTTTTTCGAAAAAGTTTTTTTAAAAGTGTCTATTGAATTTTAAAGGATTACCTGATGAACTCATTCTTCCTTTTTCCAAATCTGATAAATTCATTCTTTCTCTTTCCGAACCGAATGAATTCATTTTTGCGTTTTTCTTTTTGAACATTTAATCCAGTTGTATCTGACGCCATTTGATTGTCATATGGTAATCCATTAAACAATAAAGCATGAAGCTCTTCCACGCGATACTTAAAAAAAAGCGAAGGATGAATAAAGATAATTGTTTGGGGGAAATAAAAACAGAAAAGAGAAAGGAACGGAACTTGAAATCCGAAGATATAAATATACTTACCTGTAATTCACAAATTCGACGTTGAATTGTTGCAGGATCCATGACGGGACATGAATCAAAGAGATCAGTCTCTTCACCCATAACATTAGAAGAATGTAAAGCAGCAAAACCAAAAATTAACAGGTAAACAAATTTAATGGAAGGCATCTTGATAGTTTTTTGTTGGAGAAGATAAATGTTTCTTCTTCCTTTTCTTATTTCTTTTATATATTTTTCAATATTCAAAGCAGAAACGGCGTCTGCGTGTCAGAAATAGTGTCATTAACGCTAAAGGGTTAACGTATTTATATATGTTATTTGACTTCTGAAGAGGTAGTAGTAGGCGTGTCAATTTCTTGAAAAAAAAGAAGATGAAGGCGAGAATGAATGTCTTTAATGGCACCTGATAGAAAATCTCCCAAAAAAGCATAAATAAATCTTTAAAAATATCACATTCAAGGGAAGAATAAAATAGGAGGATTTTATAATTAAAAATGCAATCAAAACTGTTTAGAAGAATTTCATGGTGTTACTCGAAAAAAGAAAGAAAGATAAACGTCATAAAATGCTTTTTTTAAAAAAAATTGAAAAAAACATTTATGTTTTGATGAGAAGAATATGAAAAAGAAGAAGGCTGAAAAAAAAGAAAAGTTAATTTTTGTTCCGGATGCCATTTTGTTATAATTGTTTTAAAATGCTATTTAAACAAAAAGTTAACTGCATAAGTAATGTATTTTCATTGTTTTGCATATCAAAAAATGTTGCTATTTTAAAAGTACTTTCAAGTTTCATTTTTAAACATTTAAAATGCTTTGGCCAACAAATAACCTTTATCAAACAATGGATCAAAATAGTTTTTCAAATATAACATTTTAGGATTTTATTAATTGCATTACAAAATTAGTAGGACTCAAATACAAGATTACACATTGATCCTTTGTTAAAATTGTTTTAATTAAAGATTTTTCAGTTTATATGTATAATTTCGCTTTACCTAATAAAGATATTTTTAGATTGGATACATCATTCTTTTCAAAGTATTATTTAACATTGAAATTCTGTAGCACAAAGTCAAATATTTCTTTTGTTGCAGAAGGTTATAAATTTAAAAGAGAATTAACAAACAGTGAATTATTGCAAGTGCCAAAAACTGTTTCATTTAAACCAACATAAACATTATTTTAAAAAAAGTGTGAAATACAGTCAAACCTCGTTATAACGTTTTTCAAGGGACCGTGAAAAAATCACGTTATATCGAGGTCCGATTAATATGGGCTTCTTGTTGAAGGGACCACAGACAAAGGACGTTATAACGAGGTTCGACTGTATTAGAAATTGAGTTTACTGAAGATATGAATTCTTGGCGGATAAATAAGTAAAAAACCAATTTTAAATTAAAAATGTCATGTCAATTTTAAGCAATGTTGCTAGCTGATATCAGATTTTTCGCAGATAAAATTAGCTTTGAAATTGTGATGTTGTTGCTTCCAATTTTGAAATTCTTCGAAAACCACCATAAAAAGCAGTCACATAAATATTTTTTCATGTTTTTTAACCTTTGTCGAAAAACATTGAAATGTATTCAAAAACAAAACAATTTTTCAAAAAAAACATTAATTTTTCAAAAATGTTAATTAAAGTTTTATTCGTTTTTTCGTTTCTATTTTTTCTTTTGCATAAATCAAAAATGGATTTTAATTAAGTCGTTGTTAAAAAGATTCAAAAAGCAAGCAGTGAATTTTAAGCAGTTGCTTCTTAAAAATTTAACAAAAAGAAATAATCCGACAAAGTTGATGATAAGAACATAAAAAAACCCCCAAAAGCATACAAATAAAATATAATCAAAGAATTGATTTTGCTTCTTTATATCAGAACCCCAAAGAAAAATGCATTTTCGAGAAATTTTAAATTTTTATAAAAAATTTAAAAGTGTTTTTTATTCATTTATTTGGACAAAGAAAACATTAATATTGGTATCATTTACTGCTTTGAATGTCTTTACAATATTTGCAATTGCACATTCCTTCAAAAAAGCGATATTTTTAATTTTGATAAATTTATCACTTTGGTGGTATTTTATATGGACGTTGACGCCCATAAAGAGGCTGCTGAAAGATAAAATTTATTACCCTTTTCAAAGGTTTTCAAATCGACTTCCATATAAAAAATATATTAAACTATTTTTAATATTATGCATTCTTCTTCCGGTATTTATATATGTTGTTGTTGAAGCTGTTAAAACTTATGAGCAACTTGTTTCATTATGTGGCTTGTTGCTTCTAATTTTTATTGCTGGAATTTTTTCTAAACATCCAGCTCGGGTACGTTTAATGTGAAAAATTTAATAACCAAATCCGACTTAAAATTTCGAATATTAGGTGTTACATAATTTCAGATAAATTTGTGGCAAACTATTCTGGGTACATATTTACAATGCGTTATTGCTTTATTAATTTTAAAATGGCCAACCGGAAAATCATCACTAAACTGGTTAATGGGAAAAACCATTGAATTTCTGTCTTTTACTGGAAATGGAACAAGTTTTGTTTATGGCTTCATTCCGCAACCCCCAAGAATTTGTGGAATGGATGGTCCCTTTGCTTATACTGTATGTGAAAAAACAATTTTTTTTTTGCTTTTTAAGTTTTTATAAGCTTCTTTAAGTCTCTTCCTGTTATTACATTTTTTGGGGCTCTTTGTTCCCTTCTTTATTATTATGGAGTTTTTCAATGGATTCTTATCAAATTTGCAACATTACTTTATTACTCAATGGGAACTACCGCTGCTGAATCTTTGAATGCTATTGCATCAGTTTTTCTTGGACCGGTAAAAAAGGAGAAATTACAAAATAAAATTTAAAGAAAAAAAATATGATTCTCTAGACAGAAGCAGCAGTTTTAGTTCAATCTTCTACGGGAACAATGACCAGAAGTGAAATCGTAACAACCATGACAGCCGGATATTCAATGATTGATGGATCCCTTTTTGCAACGTATATCGCATTTGGAGCCTGTCCTGTGTATTTAATTGCCGCAAATTTTATGTCTGCACCAGCAACTTTAGTTATTTCAAAAATTTTACATCCAGAAGTTCAAGCTTCAATACAAAAAGAAATGAAGACATTTCGATTTCCGCCATGGTAATTATTTTTTTAATCATTGTAAAACGGTAATCGCAAAACTGTACAAAACATTATCAGAAATTTTATTTAACATTTCCACCATCAGATCATTATTCCAAAATCTTTTTTTAGCGAAGAAACATCAGCCCTTGAAAGTTTAAGCAACGGCGCAGTTGTTAGTATAAAAGTTATTGCGGCAATTATCGCAAATTTAATTGTTTATGTTGCTCTTATTACAATGGCCGATGTTTGCATTGGCTGGATGGGAAGTTTGGTCGGATATTCAGATATTAGTTTTACTGTATGTCCTAATTTAAGTAAACAATATTCAAAACCTTAAATTATTTAGAAAATAATGTCATGGATTTTTTATCCTTTTGCATACATTCTCGGAGTGACACAAAATCATAATGAAACAATGAAAGTTGCAAAATTAATTGGTCTCAAAACTGTTTTAAATGAATTTTATGCTTATCAGCAAATGAGTGTTATGCTGTTAAATAATGACTTGAGCGTATATTTTTAAAAATTAAAAAAAATAAATAATATTGTAAAATTTCAGGATCGCTCACAAATGATTGCAATTTTCGCGCTTTGTGGTTATTCAAATTTTAGTCAAATTGGAAGTCAAATTGGAATTTTTGGTGCATTATCTCCAAAACGAAGGAAAGCATTTGTAAAATGTGCAACTAGATCAATGGTTGGTGGAGAAATTGCCTGCTTTATGACGGCATGTGTTGCTGGTAATTTGCATCTCTTTTTACAACAAAATAGCATTTAAAAATTTCTAACACTTTAGGTGCCATTGTGAGTGATGCCGGTGGTTGTATGCCTTCAAACGATTCTGCCAACTGTTTAGCAGTTTAAATACTTTTAAAGATTTTAGCTTTTGATAAACAAAAAAAGAGCGATGAAATAAATTGAAAGAATTTTATTAGGCACCATTAATCATTATTATAAGTTGTATCACTTTAAAAACCAAAACAAAGATTTGCGTATAAAACAAATTTTATAATTGAAAGCACAGCGGTTAAATAGAAATTTCATCAGAATAGTTTGAATAAAATTGTAAAAATTCATCATCCAACAATTCATCAAATTCATCGGATGATGGAAGTTCAAAATTGGCGTGGTCCATGTTAAAAATTAATAATTCCTCGTCATTCTTTGCTGAGCTTTCATTGATGACAAATGAATATTCTGATGACTGCTGTGATTGAGAAGTTTGATAATCATTTAATTGCTGCACATCATCATTATATGATGATTCATATTCATAAGAAATTGGAATTAATAAATTACCCGAATTTGAATCAGGTGGTGAAAGGGTTGCAATTTCCCCTGATGTCACGGATGATGAATCAGCTGAAGAGTTTTCACTGTCGTGCCGAGTCAATCTTATACGTTCAATATATTTTTGTACAATTGGATTTATATGTGGTTTCATTTCATCATCAGAAGATGTAATTCTTTCTTCTCGTTTATTATTATTATTACATTTTGTTATTGGCATTTTTCGACATTGTCGCGTGACCATCATTGGTTTTAATGTTCCATCTTCTTCTCTGAAAAAGGAAAATGGTTTGCAATTTTCTTTTTGCATAATTTGCACAAAATCTTTTTCTTAAAAAGCATTAATAAATCCTTACACCGCATCTTTATCCAATAACCAGAAACACCCTTTTCCACGTTGACCCTTTTCTCTTGGAACTTTAATAAATCGTTTATCCAAAGAAAGCAAGTGTCGAACAGAATTCTAAAAAATAGAAAAACTCCTGTTTAGCATAATTTTATTTTTTTCATTATATTTATAGAGTTCTCTTACCCTCCAACTACTTTTTTCTTGACGAAAATAGCCATATCGACGTAAGAAAAAGTCATAAATTTCACTTAATGCAAGTTTTCGGAATCCATAATAAAAGAATGCATGTACGATAATTTGTGAATAACTATATGGGGGACGAGTTGCACATGTTTTATAATTGTTTCGTTTAACAATTTTTTTCTATAAAAAAAGAAAAAAGTAGCATAACAAAAGATATTCGATTATTTTTCCATTTTAAAAAGAAAATAAATATTGAGAAAAAAACTTACACCCATATTATTTCCACTTTTTTCTAAAAACCATTTTACCGATGGCAGCTCTTCATCATCCATTTCAGTAAAAGTTGTCATCGTTTTACTAAAATTTACACTATTGAAATAAAAGAAAAAATAGAAGTGAAACCCCACCTTTTTTTATTTCTATTATATATTTTTTGCCCTCAAAACACCTTAGATTTCGAAATATTTTTTTTTCAAAAAAAAGTTCAAAGTATTCCCCCTTTTTTGTCCTCTAACAAAAACTTCTTTTTTAATTCATACCTTTAAGCAGCAGTGAGTAAAAAATACAAGCATATGACATTTAAAGCAAGCATTTAGGTTATTTTTGCCCTTTTTTAATGAGAGCTTTAATTTAAAATTATATATTTTTCCGATTTAAAGTAGGGAGACACCTTTCTTGCAGACAGTCGATTGCCTTTAAACTGACACCGAATTATTTGAAGCTTAGATGGGGAAGGGGAAAAACACAAATAATAATGTATAGCCGCTGCCCCCTACTACTACTACTACTACCATAATGTCCCATTATTTTCTTCTGACCGCTTTCTTTTTATTTTTCTGGTCATTTTCGCGGTTTCAACGGCAATTTTTTAAGACCAGCTTTTTTCTGCCGTCTTTTACTTCTTCTCCTAAATTGTTTTCATGAAGGAACGAACGGCTTTTGGCTTGGCTACTTCAAAAGGTTGCCCTTAGTGACCACTACTTCGACCACTACTTTTTTTGGTCATTTAAACCTTTATGGATGTATTACGAGCATGTGTATGTTATATACAAAGGTCCTAAAAATAATATGTATTTTAAGTTCCTTTGGGGATTATTCAAATATGTAAGTTAATTGGCTTCTTCGTTCTTTCGATTTTATTGCAAAAATGAAAAATATTTTATACTTTTTTTTATATTTCATGAAATTTGTTATTTTATGACTTTTGAATGATTAAATACATCCGTGCAGTAAAAAAATGAAAAAGCATTGAATAAAAAGTTAAAACATGCTTTTGAAAAAAATCTGCCTGTTTTTAAAGAGAAAAACAACAATAGTCATCAACATAACAAAAACTGAGGAGAACTTGAAGGAAGCAAAAAAAAGAAGGAGAAGATTCACCACTTTGTTATTTTGCCTTATTTTTAACAAGAAAACGAGGAAAGAAAAAATAAGTAATTGAAAGCCAACACAATTTGCATTCTTTCAATTTTGGTAGCGAAACCCTGCCATATTTACATAATCAAATTTTGTTCATTACCCACTTTGAACTTGCGTTCGACAGTAAACTGGTCTCAAGAGAGATTCCCTAAACCGAAGAAGAAGAATGATTTTTTTTGCATCTTTCGGCATAAAAAAGAGAGCTTCTTTGCTTGAAAAATTTTATTTTGTGAGGCAAGCAAGCGTTAATTACTTATTCCATTTCTATCTATGTGTATATATTTCACATCCACAAAACTGTGCTTTGATTGGGAAATTAAAGCCGCAAATCTGTTTTTCTCTTTCTCTCTTTTCCATTCCTTCCGTAGTAATGGTGTTGCTTTCAAATTTTATATGGCAACACTTTTCAATTGTTTTAGCTTCCCGAATAAACGCGCAAAAAGAAGTCGCCAGCATTAGCTCACGTTTCAGTCAGTCATTGCATTTTTCAGGAAGAGTTAATGTTTATAGCTTTTTTGTAACTAAAAAAAGTTTTTCCGCTGATGCTTTTTTTCTCACATAATTTTTTTGCAGTTTTTTCAAAGGTGAATTCCATGTCAATTAAAAAAACCAACTGTTCATCATTGCAAAAGCATTGAACTGGAATTTAGAGGGCCCTTTTTTACTTTTTTGCAGCAACAATTTTGTGAAAAAAGCTTAAATTTTAACAAGCACCCCCCAAAAACTTTGTGGCGTTTTTTGACATTGTTAAAAGTTAATAGCAGTGAGAAAAAAAACGAGAAGAAGAAAAAAACGTGCTAAGCCTGCTTCTAAAAAGTAATTTTCTTTGTTTCAGATGCATCAAACAATGGACAAGCAGCCGTTAACTTTTATCACATTTTCAAAAAATACTAAAACTTCAAAAAATACAGTAACAAAGTCAATAGTTTTTATTTTACTAGTTGTAATACTTTGTTATTTTTTGCTTGCAATCTCAAATTACTACTATTTTGATAATGAGGTTTGATACTTTCTTTTCAGTTTATTAAAGACATAAAAATAATTATTTTAGAACTTACCACAAAAAACTGATCAAAAATGTTTTTGTCGATGGCGGAGAAAATATTTTAATGTTTGTTACAAGATGCCGTTTTCGCCAAATTTGGAAGGTGAACCTTTTTCATGCACTCATCTGCCAATTATTAAAAGTCTAAATTTTTTTGAATTTAATAAAAGTACTTCAATTTCAAACTCGCCACAAATTGTTACAGCTTTTTCATCAACCTATTTTATAAAAGGACTAAATATGGTTTGTAATCCTTTTTTCTCCTCCCTCCTTCTCAGAGTTAACCTTTTTGCTTTTCTGTTTTCTTTCAAACAAAACAAAAAACAAATTCCCTAGACGTGTAATTTTTTTGTGCCCGTATTTGTCATCAAAAAAAAACTTTTTAGATTGCTGAATATAGAAAAATTGTGCCAAGGGATAGAATAATTGTATATGACATTGGTTTAACAGAGAATCAAAGTCAAATTCTTTCAAATATTTGCAATGTTGTGATCGAAAAATTTAATTTTAATGATTTTCCAAAATATGTTAGAATTTTGACACAATATCGATGGAAGCCCATTGTAATTACTGTCAGTAGGGTTATGGTAATTATGGTAATTATGTAATTGTAATTATTTTAGAAAGCTCTTCAAAAATATGGTACTATAATTTATGTTGATTCAAGTGTGCATTTTCGTAATACAAATTATTTACGAATCCCTTCTCTTGTAAATTGTCGAAATAGCCAAAATGGTGATATTAGATGCGCTCATTTTCCATACATGTTACACAGTTATACAGGACATTCCATTCACTATGCAACAATGTCAAGTAAGAGATCAATGCATTTTTGTTGTAAAAGTTTAATCTTTTGATGATCGTTTAGATGTTTATCGATACATTCCAACAACAAAAGAAGCAATGAAAAAAACAAAAATGTACGAAGCAGGACTTGCTTTCGTGACGCCAACAAAAGAAACATTTGAAATTCTTAAATGGTAAAAATTCAAAACATTATCTTTAATCTTTGATTTAAAATAACAAAAATTCATTCAGGTCAGTTTTTTGTGCATTAGAAGAATACTGTATCATGCCATATTATGCTCCGTTACATGATTGTCACAAAAACGCAAATTCGATTGCACCAACTTGTCATCGATTTGATCAATCAGTGATAAACATTCTTTTATTCAATGCAAATAATTACAATCTTCAAAATTATACGTCGGGTATAACAAACTTTTTTTCAATTCAACGAGGTATTGAAAGCAAACCAAATTTCGGGTTATTACAAAAATGTTAAAACTTTCATTTATCCATATATAGAACAATATAATTCTGCATAAACCGGGTTAAATAATAAACAGATATGATTTTTTAAATTAAATAATTTCAAATACAAATAAATAAATGCTATTCAATAATCTAAACACGTATAAATTTTTGAATAATGAAAGACTAAAATAATATTAGACATTTGGTGTATTTCAAAAATTTTAAATACTAAAACAAATGTAAAGTTCTAACTTAAATAAATCAATTTAATGAAATTTAAAAGAAGTTTAATGACCCAAATCTTTCCAATTCTCTTCTTTCGGGAATTTCCCAATTCTCTTCTTTCGGTTTCACGATGAAGCAATTGCAAATCTTGAAATTGCTTCATCGTGCTTGTACGACCTAGATTTGCAAAACTTTGCTTTCAGAACAACATATATATGATTTTTGGATATTGTTTTTGCTATTTGTGTGTCTTTAAATGCAAGCTAATAGTAAAAATCTGTACCATTTGATGTTAGTGAATTTTAGATACTGTAGATGGAAGGAAATCAATGATTAAATAGTATCATATGTTCTAAATGGTAAAAACAAGTTCGAGAAACATTTTTAGACAACTTTCAATGTCTATTGTTCATTTTTTGCAATGTTAGAGCATTTACATATTTCATACATATACCCCAACATCAGGAGTTATTTTAGGTCTTCTGAAAAACTAATTCAGTATCCAGTTGATCAAATAAAAGTTTGATTTTGATAAAAACATTATTTGTGAACAATAATCAACGCTTTTTAACACCTGAAACACAATAATAAAGTCAGGGGGAATTTTTTATTTAAGCAGATATATTATATCATGCCCTGAGGGGATTTCGCGTGTAAAAAGTGTTTTTAGGGCAATGCAGAGTCCACCATTGAATTCCCCATGGTCGAAAACCTGAAGGGGTGGGAAATTAGCATAAATGAATGAAAATTTGATTTTTCATAACTGATCGAAATTTGTGGAAAACGTGTTTTTGTGGGATCGTCTTTACAATTAATTTCATAATCGTTTTTGGGCCCCCTACTTTTTTACCAATTGGGACCCCTCAGGAGTAAAAAACTACGGGGAATCAAATGGTGACAATATCTGACCCCGACGGCATCGTTGAATGGCACTTTTGTCGTGCCGAAATCAGGTCCCGCAGCGAAAATTTTGATTCAGAGAGGTCAGATTCGGATTCCCCGACCTCGAAAACCTATATATGTTTGAAAATAGTAACAATATCTCAAACACTTTAAATATGCCATCGGGTCGAAAAAAGTGCCACTTTTCTCTTCGAGACCATAAAAGTATGGGTTACGGTAGGAATTGAGCTCTAATATTTTGGTTCCAGGCTTGTTAAGCATGGTCGAAAACATAGGTACACTTTTTAGAAAAACGAATTTTTGTCGATGCCAACGTTTTTTGAAAAATTCAGAGAACTCGTTTTAAGCTTCCATTTTAGCTTCTTTTATTTCTGTTATTTATTGGTTTTTAATTATCTGACCTTTTTGCCTTTAAGATTATTTCTCATTAAACCATTGATTTTTATTTTTGAAGAAACCTTTGCCAAACGTTTATCTCATTTTTTTGTTCATTTAAATTATAAGATATAACTCATTTTTCCAATTCAGTCAACCTGAAAAATAGTCTTTCCAGTATTTCTATTTTTATTTAAGAAATTCATCACAGAAGAAAGTTGGAGATTACGTATTTTTTAGAATTCTTTCTTCAATAAAATGATTGTTTCTGGTAATAATTCAACTTCGGTACGTCTGATACCCAAACGTGATAAATTTCTTTCTTCATGTAATCATCAGCAAGAATGGGATTTGCCATATCTCATAATTCAACATATCGCAAAGAACCCATTACGTGCTAAAATTTATCAAAAACTAATTCAAACTTGTAAATATTTTTTCGTCAAAAATCCAATTATTGTTGTTAAACGCCTATTTCTTAATTGGGAAGATGTAATTTTTTTAAATCATTTTTTAAATCCTTTTGGCATAAAAAATGCTGCGTGTAAATTATGGATCACTGATACATTTAATAACATCACTTTCGGATCTCCTACATTCAGCACTTCTTCCGTTATCCCACATATTTATCGAAGTGATATTAAAGAGTTGCATCTATCGGATCAAGAAATTTCTTATAATGAATTTATGTTCCTTTCTTCTAAGGTTGAAAATGTTTCTTTACATCGCTGTACTGTAAAACATGAAGATGGCTCAACTGTACCGTTAGAAATACTCTTTAAATATCTTCTTAACGCCAAAGATATTTGTTTGTAAGTATATTTTTTCTCCATAATGTAAAGCATTGATACCCCAAGTCGTAACTGGATTTGTACAAAGCGGCAAAAGATAAAAAAGGCTACTTCATTTCTTACGGTTTAACTAATTCTTTTTCAGCTATGATACCTCGAATTCTTCGCTTACATTAAAAAAAGCTAAAGAACTACTTGAACTACTAAATTTTTCAAAGAATAAAAAAAATGTTTTGTTTCAAACACCAGATATGCCTCCCCGTAGAACTTTTTTCTCATGTCATAAAGTAAGCTATCTTCCATCCACCGATTTATTTAAACCGTTTATTTTTATTTTGAGCAAAGTCTATGTTAATAGTTAAAAAATTATTAAATTGGGTTTCAGAAATACAGTTATATAGACGTGTCGATTTGTTACAATGATTCACATCCTGACAATTAAAACCATCTTGAAATAATGTATACCATTGAGAAAAACCGTGAATATGAACCTCTGGATTTTATTTTTATGCACTCGAAATTATGTTTGCTTTGAATAATGTTTTTTATACTTGTTTATTATTCTTGAATTTGTCAAACTGTTGTGTCACAATGTTTTTTATGTTTTGAATTGTTTCGGTTTAAAATACATAATCTCACAGAAATTTTTCAAATAATCTTTCAATTTTTATATTCGGGTATGACCATATTTTGCGCCTTGAAGAATTTAGGGAAAAAAGCTCCAGAAAAAATTATTAACAACTAAATCTTTACATATCTTATATTATATCTAGAATTTCAGTTTACTGAAAACTGGTATTTTGCAGATTCTGTGTTAACACTTACAAAGATCAAAAGTTTCATTTATTCATAAATAGTTTTACGAAAACCGGGTAAAATATGATAAAAAAAGACCAAAAAATAAACAAGTAGTGTTATTCAAAAAAAAAATAAAATAAATTTCAAACACAGACAAATATATAAATTCTATTCTATAATCTGAACACGTATAAATTCTTTAATAATGAAAGACTAAAGCAGAACCAAACTTTTGGCGTAATACAAAATTTTAAAATACAAAAGACAAATTAAATTCAAATATAAATATGATAAACCGTTATAGTGAAAAATAGTATTGATTATAAAAGTTTTATTGTTGAAGAACTTCATCCAAAATTTGTAGGGCTCGAGTAATACGAATTTCAACCCAACATGGACATCTTTCAATGGTTGATCGTTCATAAGCAAGTCCAAACCCCTTGATAAAACTTATTCGAACTGTACATAATCGACGCAAATCATCAACACCAGTATTTTCTGACTAAAAAAACTATACTTGAAAAACGATCCTAAAATAACAACAAACAAACCGCATAAAGCTTCATTTTTTCAACATCATGAGTTAAAGATTCAATACTTGCAGTTCCACGTTTAATATGATCCCAATAACGTCGAAATGCATTTCTTTGTAAAATTTCATCACGAACTTGACGTAAGTCAAAAATTTTCACAGTTGTACCAGGTTCAAAACGATGTGGCTCATCAAAGATAGCACGAAAAGCTTGAATGTCAAGATGAAAACTTTGCACGAAAATTGGAAATCCTGTAGTATTTGTTAGCCATACATCACCTTCATTCTTGGATCGAAGTACAACACCACTTCGAATTGCACGCCTATAACCATGAAAAAGTTTTTATTGCAAAGAAATTCAACTATAACTTCTTAAAACTATAGCGACCTCTTCACACATTTGTAAAAATTTGATAATCAAAAATAATAACCTTATCAAATGTAATCACATAGAGTTACCTAATGTTGTTAAAAGAACTCACAAAACTTTTTCAGAAACTCTTTCTCGTCTAATACTTGATAATGAGCCAAGACAAAATCGATTTGGTGCAGATGGATTAACTCCTCCATCAATTGAAATATTTGGATAATTATGTGGAGCTTGATAACTATCACCAATTTTTTGATCTGCCTCATAATAATCAATTGTACACCAAAATGCTGGCTCTATAAGAATTATCATTATTAAAAGCCAAATTCAAAGAAATATCGAATAACATACTAATTTGCATTGACAAATTTGTGTATGGCTCAATTTTCTTAAATTTATCATATCCCATTATGTAATCTGGATACCCAATTGTCAGCATCATATTATAATGCGCTTTTACAGCTGAAAAATACAAAAAAAATAAAATATTTATACATAAAAAAATAAAATATCTAAAAATAGGATACAAAAGCAAACGAACCCTCTAAGGGTGTAACTGTTAAGAAATTAAGCCCTGCAGGATTGACAACATTATCATTTGCATCTCGAAGAGCGTTATCTAATCCCTTTCTTTGTACACCAAATCTTGCACGAGCAACTGGAAAATCACAAGGTGGTGTAGTATCTGGTACTTGAATGGGTGGAATAACCGATGGTATATGTGGACGATTCGGATGTGCATTTTCAATAGCAGTACGTTCTCGAGATATTTGATGTGCAGTTTGAAATACTTCACGTAATTGAGCATTTTGCTCTTCACTGTACATTGATGAATTATTTGAAAATCTTGGAACAGGATCACGAGGCATTAAATGTGGAATTTGTGCAGGTTGTTGTATGTATGCAGGAGGTAATCTATCAAACTCAGCATCTAAATACACAAAATAAAATAGTTGCAAAAATTATTTTACAAAAAACGTACTTTCCATATGTTTAATATCACCATTTTTTACAACACTATTTGGAGAATAATGTGCAGGAATATGAGTATGTGTTGGATATGTTAATGGAACCTCATACGATGGTGGCGGCGGACGGGGCCGAGGTGGTGGACGTTCAGGTCGAAAAAAGCGTAGAATTCTTTGTGGACCTGGTGGTGCAGGTGGAATAATGTAATGTTCAGCTATTGGACGATTCGAATAAGATGGAATTTGTGGAAGAAATCGTGTATTTGGATTATTCTGTTGAAGTACTCCAGAGCTGGTGGCAGCATTTCCCTTTAAATGAGAAATATCATTTCTTGGTATAAGTTTGAAATTTGGATCATTTTCTGAGAGCTGCGCAATTATTTCTGACATTGAAATGCTTGGATTTTGCAAAGGTTTTTTATTTCGAGCTACAGTACCACTTGAACCAGGAAGTGAATCAACGTAATGATTTGAGCCAGCTGAACCAGGTAAATTTATGTTTTGAGGACTTGAAATCTCGGATACAATATCCTTGTTACATGGACCAGGTTTATTTAAATCAAGCCGAAGAATATCAGAACTATCTGTAGCTGAGCCTCTTCTGCTATTTCCACGTGAAGCATCTGAAATTCATAAATTAAATGTAGTACGCCAAAATACAAAAAAAAAGATTTTTACTTTTACTTGCATCACATTTTTCGATAGGAATACCAAATTCTGTTGCATATTGTTCTTTGTGACGTTCATAATGTGACAGAGATTGTTGCTTTAACGGACTACCTTGTTCTTCCAATAATTGACTGAGTATGGTATTTTCAGCTTGGATATTTGATTTTTCAGATATATTAGCAGCAGTTTGTGATGGAGAAGATGTCGACGAAAGTTCAGATCTTGATATGGGAGGAGGACGAATATGAGAAGAATTTGGTGGAGGACGTAGCGGAGGATATGGAAAAGATCGAACGTTTGTTGGTAAAGCAGTTGGCACATAACGAGGTTGCATCATTGGATTTGCAGCATAAGTTACTTGGTTAGGATTACAATTGCCATTACTCTGAAATTAAAAAATTTAAACGTCAGGTAAATAATAGCCATAACCGTACCCAATTATTCCATGGATCATTTTGAAGTTTTTCAGAAATATTTTGGGTAACACGTGCAAGACGAGCAAGTTCAGCAGGAGTAAATCCTTTTGGCTTTTCAGGTTCTTGAACAGTTTTAGATGAAGTCGCTCCACTTTGTGTTGAAGGGGTAGTTGCCGATGTTGTCGTTGGAGCAGTACTACTTTCAAAAGCATCGAATTTAGTAGTATCTGGAGCACTATTGGTATTATCTTCACTAGGTATAACATTAGAATCACCAGTGATTATTGGATTTGAAGGAGTTTTGCGTTTTCGTTGAGCAGCAGCTGCTGCATTAGCTTGATTCTTTAAAGCCTCTCGAAGTTCAGGATTTTCACCATTTATTACAACATCATCAGGAGTTTTAACACTACGTTCCCGCCAAGTTTTTTCATAAAAATCCGCATTTGCAATCGGAATATTTCCAAATACAGGAGAAAATTCTTCTGTAGTATTTTTAGATTCATTGTACTGTACAGAATATGGTTCTTGTTCGTATGGATTTGATTGACGAGGAAAATTAGATGGTGGTCTTTGATACCGATTTGGTTGTGACAAAGTAGCAGCTGGTTGTTGTGGTGGCAAAACTGATGGGGGTTGTTGTTGTGATGACGGCATTTCAAGAGGAAGATACTGTTGCTGTGAAGAAGGAGGAAATGGAGAAAATCGATGATCCATTGGTTCTTGCTCAAATGGGTAAGAAGGAACAGAAAATGGTTGAGGAAATTGATCTTGTGGAGTGTAGGCAGGTTGTTCAAAGCTTGCTTGATGGAATAATCCTCCATCGCTTGATTGCTGAGCAAAAAAATCTTGTGAAATTGGCGGTTCAAACGTCATAGTATCATCTTCAGGAATAAGTTGTTGATCATTAAATCCTAATTGTTGGTAATTATTATAAAACTCAGGATAAAATGAAGATTCAGGAATGGGTTGTAAATTTGAATTCGGATGCGAATAAACTTGATACGATGGAGTAAACGGTTGATATTGTTGGGAATTAGAAGCCGTTGAAGTACTTGGACCGGGACGAGAAGAAGATCGAGAATGAGGAGGACTAAAAAACAATACATTATACCACCAAAAATAAGTGATAGAAAGCATACTTATAAGAGGAAGAAGATTTTGGAAGAGCTGTTTGGAGTTCATTTTCAGGTGTTACCATAATCCGACTATAGTGATATGGATTAACACAAACCTAAAATATTCTTATATTTATCACAAATTAAAACCCCATAAAACTCTTACAAGATCTGTCTTTTGATCAAATCCGTGGACACAAAAAGGTTCGTGTTTCAATTCGTTTTTATGAAGATCCGGCCAACGAAATACCTTTGCATAAACAACGTGAGGAAAACCTTTTCGACCAGCAACCTGTAATCTTCCGTCAAGGGTTCTTGTAATTGTAACGCACTTAGTTTTTTGACATCCAATTGTGGAAATACAGGAAATAAAATCTTCCAATTCTTTCCTTCTATCTTTCAATTTTTTCACTAAACTTTCAATCGCCTTCCGCTCGAATACCTCTTCGTGTCCCTAAAGATATATTATAATAAAAAGAATATAAATTAAGCACGGTTAAAAAAGGAAGAAAGAGTTAATCTAATAATGTCAAACTGAAGCATGTAAACTAAAACTGAAAAAGTATTTTTTTACGTTTTAAATTAAAAAAGATCATTTTAGATTCTAAACTTTCGAAGCAATTTCTTGAAACAATTGAGACAGATAAAGCCATGCAAATTCTCAGACAAAAAACGTTACAAAAGTTTACGTAACTTTTTTAACGTTTTTTGTCTGAGAATTTTTTTACTATTGTTTTTCAAAAAATAATAAAAGCAAAGGTCGTTCGTTCATTTTGATAGAAAATACGTTCTATCTTTTTTCCTGTTAGTTGGAATTTTACTGATAAAATAAAAAAAACATACCACAGAAAAATGTCCCAGATAATCACTAATTACTGATATGCTATCATTTACATTTGGACGTTTCATATTTGTTGTTCCAGGTAAATCTCGGACATCTTTTGATGATGACTTTTTTCCTTTCGCTTCTTTAACTGGTGGCGTAGACTTTTTTTCTGTTTCAGCAGAGCCATCAAGATCAGATACTATAATTTTTTTGTGTCGAATAATTAACTATTATTTTGTTTAAAAAGACTTACACAAGTGTCCAACCCCACTTGCATTTGTTGCGGAATTGCTTGATTTGGGATTTTCATCAGATGGTGATGATTCCATTCTGACGAGTTTAGTTTAAAAAGCCTGAAATATTTCTTTTTGGTTTTAGTTCTTATATGCAATTCTCGATGAAAAAATTGAATCGCGTTTCTCGAATATCAGTATGTAAAAAGTCAAAAATTAATATCAAAGCAAATATCACAAAATTTGAGGTTTAATATTCTTTAGTTGTTGTAAATAGCAAAAATAAGAAATAAGGTTATTTTGAAAGAATATCTTGTGATTGAAACTATACAACTTTTTCCACAACTTTTTTAAATACTGAAGATTTTGAGAATGGTCTAGACAAAATTAAATGGGGTCTGGGTGAGATATTAATTGCTAATTGTTTATTATTATTTACAAATTTAAATTTGACCCAGACGGCAATTTTGTTGACGGCTGTCTGGTCTGAACTGACTGACTTTGGCATTCTGTCCTTCATAAATTTTTAAAAGATATGAATAAAACAACAACAAAATTTTGTTCGCGGGTGCACTTTTTCATTTTACCTTTTCCTTTTCGTATATTTTTCTTCTGAGAAAAAAGAAAGCTCAGCAAAAAAAATAGACATTACGTTTTTTCATTTTTGTGGTTGTCCTTTTCGGTAGAAAAATAGATTAAAAAAACATCTTTTTCTAAATTTTTCATGATTGAATTTACAACTTTGACGTTAAAAAAGAGAAACATCGGAAAATAACCTTTGCTCATTTTTGTTGCTGCAGAAAAGATGAGCAACTAAAAATATGAATAAGAACTAAAATTTTGAAAATGAATCAAAAAACATTACTGTTAAATTCATAATAATGATGAAGTTATGATTTGAGAAAAGATGAGCATTTTGTAAGCAAAAAAGAACAAAGACAGAAGCATTTTAGACATATAAAAGCACATTGTTTTACAGTTTTTTTCACACATTTGTAAAAATGGCTGTTAAGTTTGCTATTTTAGTAGCACTTGCTACAATTTCTTTTGTTTCTGCTCAAGATGTTACTGGACGTCTTGTAGCTCCAAATTGTCCTCCCCTGGAAGCCCAACCTCAAGCTCAGGTTGCAGGTCGAGTTTGTCAATGGATTATCACAATTGATGCTCAAGGTTGTCGTCGAATTTCACAAGATTGTAGCTCTCAGCCATTGTAAGAAAGCTTTAAAATTAAAAAAACTATGTTTTATAATTTTAGATGCCGAAATCCAAATGAAGTCTTATGGCAATGCGCACAAGATTGTGAACCTTCATGTGAAGGTGATGGTGGTAGAACATGTCGTACAGTATGTCAAGCAGCAAAATGTCAATGTGCACCAAGTATCGAATTCTTAAAAATATTGTTGCACTAAAAAAATTTTCTTACAGGCTTTTTACGTACCCGAACTGGACAATGTGTTCCACGTGCTTCATGTCCAGCTGAACAAAATCCAACTCCAACATGTAATTTTGGTGAAGTTCTTGTTCGACAAAATTGTTCTCGTCTTGCTTGTGAACGTAATTGCAATGGCGAAATGAATTGTAATCGACAATGCAATCAATTGATGTGGTACGCTTTAAGATAAAACACTTCAAACAATTTATTAAAAATATACCCTTTTTTACAGTTTATGTGCAGATGGATTCTTCAGAAATACAAATTCAAGACAATGTGTTTCATCAGTTCAATGCCAAAATAATAATCCACCTCGTAAGAGTTGTTTTTTTGAAAAAGCTAAAATTACAGTAATTTTGCAGGAGGATGCACTCGTGACAGTGAATGCTCCGGTAATCAAATTTGCCAAAATTCTCGATGTGCAAATGGTTAGTTTAATTTTTCTGAGATATAATTACATTCAAAATGCCGTTACAGGTTGCACTGGAAATAATCAATGTTCTCAAGGACTTTTATGCGTATCAGGCCGTTGCACTTTGCGTTAGTTTTACCGTAACTTCTTCACGTAACAGCTCACTTATTTTTAGCAATTTGTAATCGAGATAATGATTGCCCCCGTGGAAATGTTTGTACCGGAAATCGATGTACTGCTGGATGCCGTGCATTTAGTGATTGTGCAAATGGATTTGTTTGTGTTGAAGGAACGTGCCGAAGATTAGCTAGTAAAGAATAAACACAACTAATTTTAAATTAATGGATTTTAATTTAGATCAACCAGGACAATGCACATCTGATTCTCAATGTGGACAAAATGGAATTTGTGTTAACTTCCAATGCCGTTTAGGTAAGAATTAAAATTAAAACGACATTTAAAAATAAAAAGGGTAAAGGTTGCCGTAACAATAATGCTTGTATCTCTGGCTTTGGCTGTTTCAATAATCAATGCCTTCGTCGCTGTAACAACAATGCAAATTGCCAAGCAGGAACAAGATGCTCTAATGGATTCTGTGTTCAGGGTAAACTATTTTCATTGCACTTGATAAATATAAAGTTTTTACAAGTGCGATAAACTCGTTTTTTTGTCTTATACAACTCAAGATAAGAATCTCATTTTTAGGTAACCCAGGTAATCAATGCTCTCGAAATGAAGTCTTCCGTTCATGTGCTTCCGCCTGTGAACCAAGTTGTTTCCAACGCAATACCGTTTGTACTGCTCAATGTTTACCCGGTCGATGCCAATGCAACAATGGCTTTGTTCGTGATCGTTTTGGAAATTGTGTTTTCCCTAATCAATGCTTCTAAGATAATTTTTTATGCTTCTATTATTAAAAATCTAATAAACATATTTCGCTAAAATACAGTATCATTAACACTATTAATCATGCCACATGACTTTAGCAAAATGTTTATACTGATTTTTTTAACCCTTTTAAACAACAAAAAGAAAAAATATTTTTTGATTTTTTTGTGACAGAAATGGAAGAAAGAGAAAGAGGAAAAGGCCAAGTGAATTGAAAGACATGTTTTTCACATAATCAAAAAAGGAAGACGATGAAAAAGAAAAAAGGAGAAACACTGAAAAATGACTAATGTCAACTTGAACTACCTTTTTTATTGCATAAACGTTTTCTTCATTTTGATCACGTTCACAAAAAATCAACAAACTATTTTAATGAAATTTTGGAAAGTTAAATTGATCTATTAAAACTGAATATAATTTATTAGATATTCCGCGAGTCATTGCTTAAGAGAAATCATTTTATGATCGTTGAACGGCTTATCTTATCACTAAGTTCATCTTTCTACTGATAATGGGTTAACTGCATTATTGATTTAAGATGGTATTCTTGATTAAATCAGTGCTACTCAATTCTTGGATGTTAGCTGGTATTTATTTTTCTGTCCTATTATGTTTGCTAAAAGGACTTCACGCCGAGACAATGGTCTTATCAAAAGTAAGGATAAAACATTTTTTTAAATGGATTAAAATATATTATTACAAAATTTCTATAGGGAATCCTTCCGGATTACATAAATCCACAAGATTTAATTACAATAAAAGTACGTCCACATATATCTGGAGTTCGAGTTGAGTCACTTCCAAGAACCACAGGTTTCATAAGTTACAAGTAAGAAAAAGATTTCACAAATTTATTCAAATTTATTTTATTTTTTAAAGTACTGCTGGTATAAGCGTTGTTGAACCAGATATGGATGTTCGGGTTGTTTTATTTGGTTATTGGTTGGATCACGTTTCCTTGGTGACATTTACAAGAGATAATTGCTTACGCTCTCTTCAAAATATTTCGCATTCAGCATTTGTGACTCAAACGGATAAAGTAATTGAAATGAAAGTGGCATTCCCAGAGTAAAAATAAACAAATTCTTGGAAAAAGAAAAAAATATAAAAATTCACTAATTTTAGGGCTGACACTGCATACCGTATCTGTTTAAAACAAAAACCGACTGGAAGAATTGAAGATGATGAAGAGGATATGGTTCTTGTATGAAATAACTATTTAGCTTTTAAAAATTAAATAAAAACCATTTAAGATTGATGAAATGCGAACATGGATTATTGCAACTCATGATCCACCAACTCATCTTATGCCTGAAGAAGTACAAATTGTTATCATAATTTGTCTTCTGTCAATGTCGGCTTTATTTTCCGGTCTTAATCTTGGATTAATGGCTTTATCTCCTCAAGAACTTATTCTAATTGAAAATTCAGGTCGATAAGAAAGAAGTCGAAAATAATAATTTATGCAAATTTTTTTAAGGATCTGACACGGAAAGAGAATATGCAAAAGCAATTTTACCAATTCGAAAAGCGGGAAATTATCTTTTATGCACAATTTTAATTATGAATGTTCTTGTAAATTCTGCGATTTCAATTCTCATGGAAGATTTAACTTCCGGAATCATTGCATTCATTGTTGCCTCCTTTGCTATTGTAGTTTTTGGAGAAATCGTTCCACAAAGTGTTTGCATCAAGTAAGTACAGTATACTGCGGAGCTATAATATTTGTAATTTTTTGCAGAAATGGTCTTGCAGTTGGAGCAAAGACAATTATGTTAACAAAAATCTTCATGTTTATCACATTTCCAATTGCATGGCCAATTGGTAAAACCTTGGATTATTTACTTGGTGAAGATATTGTTGGATATGATCATAATCAGTTATTAGAGCTAATGAAAATGACACCAAGTTGGGAACAAAATAAAGATCTTGTTGAAGATCTTAAAATTGTTGTTGGAGCAATGGAAATCGTGGAAAAGAGTGTTTCAGATGTTATGACCCCAATTGAAGATGTTTTTATGCTTCCAGATGAAACAATTTTGAACAAAAATCGAATTCGAGAAATTGTCAAAAAAGGTTATAGCAGAATTCCAATCTATGAAGAAGGAAATCGACAAAAGGTAAATCATGCCGGAAACATTTGTTTGATTTTCTTTGAAAAATAAAACATTTACTTTGCAGATTGTTTCTCTTCTTTTTATCACCGATCTTGCACTTTTGGACCCAAATGATGAATTTTCTGTTAAAAGTGTTTGCTTTTATTATCAGCATCGATTACGCTTTACTCCTGACGATACTCCATTACATACAATGCTTGATGAATTTAAAGAAGTAAGCAAAAAGAACAAAAGAAAGAAAGATAAAGGCCAATTTTAATGATTGAATTTAGGGAGAATATCATTTAGCGGTGGTGTTTAAAACATCCCCAAATGATAATGATGAAAGTGAAAGAGAAATTATTGGAATTGTAACATTGGAAGATATTGTAGAAGAAATCTTGCAAGCTGAAATTATTGATGAAACTGATGTCATCCTTGATAACAAATTTAGAGCAAAACGTGTTTTTAAACCAGTAAAATTATTCAAATTTTTTAATTAAAAAATCAATTTTTTTTAAAGGTTCGAGCAGGAAATCAATTAAGAGCTCATGAAAATTGGAAAAATATCTCTGCACCATTGGCTGAAATGACAGAACAATGGCTTCTTACGCATACAACAATTTTTGAAGAATCATATTTAGATAAAAGAGCTATGCATATGCTTATCCGGAAAAATGTTCATAAAGTAAAAGAAACAACCTTTAAAACCAATTTTAATAAAAAATATTTAGATTGAATTTCCTCAAATATCAGAAATGACAAATGGTGAAGCTGATCATGTCAAGCTTTATACATCTGGTGAAACGTCTCGAAGATTCATAATAATTTTGGAAGGAAGTGCAACAATCTCTTTTCCAACTAGTAAAATGAAATTTCGTATTGGACCTTGGGAATATTTTGGAGTTGAAATTTTAGAAAAAATTAAAACAATTTTAAGTTCAGATTATTCTCGTGGAAGTTTAACTTCTATTCATTCTGGTAACCCCTTTTTCGTTTTTTATTAGAACGTCTTATCAAAAATCTAATTTTTAAGAAAAAGCTCAAAAATTTAGCAGAGTTGAATTTGCGCCTGATTATGATTTATATGTCTCCGAAATGTGTAAATATCTTCAAATTACAGCAAAAACATATTTGGTAATTCCTTTTTTCCAAAATACCGTACATTTAATCAAAACAATCTTTTTAGAATGCCCTTCAAGTGAGCGATTTAGCTTATTCCCTCCGAGAATGCAGTTCAAATCGAAAACGATCTGCTACACATCCTATTAGGCCATTCAATACATCATTACAAACCGTACTTTACACAAAAGATGGTCAATTAACTGATATTTCTGAAGAATTAACACGATATCATAGCCTTGAAAAACTTCGTAGTGAGTTTATAAATCCAAAATAAGGTTTTTAAATTACCATATTCATACCTCTCATTTTCAATATAGGATTTTAACTATGTTTTTTTAAATAATATAATACCAAAAAATTAATTGGCAGAAATAAATAATTAGTTTTAGAAATTGAATAATAAGCAACAGTCCTTTTTCAAAACGCACATTTTTTTAGCTTTTTGAACAATTTTTTGTATGTGCGAAAAACAAAAGGTTTTTTAAACTAAAAAAATATCTTTATTACTCTTTTCCTACCGTAACTTGCGATTGCCTTTCAGGGAAACTTTCTACCGGATGAGGAGCCGTGGTTTTCTTCACTGAATTAAAGTTGAACATGCTTACATGCGTTTCCCTCTATTTTTGCTTTAATGATCCAATTAGTGTATTGTTAGCCCTTTTATTTAAAAGTACAATTTATTACAGTATGCTTTCTGTTACCCTTTGTTTCTACTTATCATGATGTATGGGGTGTATTGTAACTTAAAAATTTTTATTGTCTAATCCCTTTGTTGAAATCTTTGTAAATCATCTAAAAATATACAAGAAGTTTCGATAAAAATTTATTTTCCGATCGGAATGAACAATAAAGACAATTTGGCAAAAAGTGATATACTATCAGAAAATCTTATGAAAAGAAATTATAACACAATTCAAAAAGGTAAAAACAGGATATTTACAAAAATAAATAATTTATCAGTTAATAAGGCGGAATCACGATACCAGATTTTTTAAACAGTGAATTTAAAAATATTTCACCACGGCTATAAAAATCATGAAAAAGTGCATCAGCGACAAATAAAATCTTAAAGAATCTACAAAAGTAGCAACTTTGAAAATTTTTCTTAACGAAAAAATTCGCATGGAACTCCATTTCGGAATGCAAAAAACGTTCTTTTTAAAAAAATAATTTTCTGAAGTCCTGTTTAAAAAATTTTGAAATCGCGATTCCGCCGTTAATACAGTAAATGTTAATTACCTTTCATCAAAAATACAGTTTCAATTTATGCTTTTGGAGGCAATGGTGGAGCTTCATAAGCTGGAGGTGGTTCACTTGGTGGAGCAGATGGAGCTTGATGAAGTGGTGGATACATACCATTAGGATTTGGATGACTATTGCCAGCAGGATAAGGTGGTGCATTATTACCAGATGGATATGGTGGATGACCTCCAGCAGGATATGGAGGATTTCCAGGTGCACCATTTTGTTGTGGTTGATTATTATATCCATCGATACCAGGGTATGGTGGAGGTTGATCATAAACGTAAACATTTGTTGGAACATCGGTAAAGACATTTCCAGCATAATTGTATCCTTGATGGGTTCCTTGATAATAATAAGATGGAGGCATTTCACGATAACCAGCTGATGGAGCTTCATAAGGTGGTGGAACATCATATCGAACAAATTGACCAGCTAAAGCATCATGTAAAAAGTTAAAACGATAAAAAAAATAGAGGTAACAAACCAGTTTCATTTACACGAAGAAGAGCTTGTCCAAAATGAATACAGCCTCCTTTGGGGAATGTAATCTTCCAAACAACATCACCTTGGTAATTTCCATTTGGTTGAGCAATTGCTGTTCCCTTCATATAATTGGCACCAAAAATAGGTTGTTCAAGTTTGACATTACGCATACAAAAGAATGGCATGGCAAAAGAGCGAAGAATGCCACCAGATTTTGTGTTAACAAAAATAACCTAAATAATAAATGGTTTTAATATAATATGCAACTGAAACTTTGATGATGAAGAAATATTTAATAGTTTCACTCGACAGCTTTTACGTTCTTTACAACACACCCTCAACAACATTCAGATATTATAAAATCATAAACTTACTCTATGAGAAGTTAAATAAATATATCCATGATATTTTCCTTCATTGAAAACTGGGTTTGGATTTGCTTCAAGTTCAACGTTGACATTTGGAGAGAAAATCAAAATACTAAAAGAAGTTTAAAATTTCAATATTGCGAAGAAAGATAAAACGAATAACTTACATTTCTCCTTGATAAAGCAAAACACCACGACCGTCAGGAGTATGACTAGTATTTACGCTCATATTATTCTTTAAATGTTTAAATTCCTAAAAAAGTGTGAAACATGTAATTTATAAATTTTTTGAACAACTAAAGTAAAACGTATAACCACAAAGAAAAAATCTCACGAATATAACGCTTCCGTATTAAAACAGTCAAAGTATAAGTGAAACACGTACACAATAAAGAAACTTCGAGTTAAAAAACGTAAGGCATAAACTGATTCATAGCATAAAAGTTTCGCAACAGCTTCCACTGAAAATGGAAAACAGCAAAAAACAAGACAACAGCAACAGATAAACGTTCAAAGAACAATTTTTTCAATACAGCGGTTTTTTGTCAAAATGTCCTTCAAAAGTTTATCAAAACTTTTACTTTTTTAGAAAATTAATTAATTTAACATTAAACAATTTTGTTTCTTTTTCCTACATTTCTTTTTATTATTATCGTCATATTTTCATTACAATGACAACCAAAAAGGTGTATATGGGATTTGGTAAAGAATTGGATGCAGCAAATATTGTTACGCTAAAAAGGCATTATCTTCCTTTGGGAAAAATTGGTGGTAAACCTGCTTGGTTAAATCCTGTCAAACTTCCATCTGCTGATTTAATCAGTTGTAAGCAATGCAAGAAAGTTATGCCATTACTTCTTCAAATTTATTGTGACGGCAAATCCACAAATTCTTTTCATCGTTACCTTTATGTTTTTATGTGCCCTAATAATGCTTGTCAAAAGGTTTACATTTTTTGCTTTTTTCGCTGTTTAATTCGGTATTTTTTAGATATGTAGTAACGATAACTTTCGTGTTTTGCGGGGTCAACTTCCTCGTCAAAATGATTTTTATAACTTTGATAAAGTTTTAAATTTCGAACAAGATGGTGAAGTTGATGATCCATTTTATGATGCTGAAAAATATGCAAAACTTTGTAATGTTTGTGGTGCTTTGGGAACCAAAATGTGCGGACGTTGCCGTTGTACTTGGTATTGTACTAAAGATCATCAAGTGATTGATTGGAAAGAAGGGCATAAACAATGCTGTCAAGAAGGAAAAGTTATTCCCAAACCTGTGGATACAGATTGCTTTGCTGCAGAAAAAGAAAATTCATTCCTTTACGAAGAACTTGGGATTGAATTGGATTTGGAAGAAGAAATGGATAATGCGGAATCTGATGATGAAGATGACGATGAAATTGAAGATGAGAAGATGCGCCAAGAATTGTTGAACAAAGCACAAAATCTCATGACCAAGTTTGATGTAAGCTTTTAATTAATTTTAAAATTGTCTTTACTGTACTTTATTTTTAGCCTAAAAATGAAATGAATGATCTGAATGAATGTGAAGAATCCGAGAAGGATGAAAAATATTTAAAGTTCAGCAAAGTATTAAAGCGTAATTGTTATCAAATTCTTCGCTATAATCGTGGCGGAGAACCTTTGTTAGCAACTGATCATGCTAAATCTCCATCTGATATTCCTGCTTGTGGTAACTGCGGCAGTAAACGTCAATTTGAATTTCAACTTATGCCTTATTTGTTGTCATTAATTGATATTGATGACGTTAGCAGTAAAGTTGATTATGCAACCATCCTCATCTATACATGTTCCAAAGATTGTGACATCAAAGATTTTGGGTATTCCGAAGAATTTGCCTTTAAGCAAGACTTTATTTTCACTGGTAAAGAAGAAAATAATTACGTTGAAGAAAATGATGAAAACTAAATAGTTAGTAGTTGTTAAGTTTGTTTGTTTGTTGTTGAGTTTTAATAAAATTTTATTATAAAATTCGTTGATACTGTATTCCAGGGCATGATCTGAGCTCAAGAGTTGTCTTTCTTTTTTGTTACCAGTTTTTGTGTTACTATATGTCGCCGACAGGGGTTGTCTTTGATTTTCGGCAAAGCTCTTTGAACTTCCCAAATGATGACGGAAAAACTCATTTTTCCTAATAAAATGTTTGATTATCAAACAAATATTGTACATTAATTAATTCATGGTTTTAAATTTTATGCATTCTTTTATCAACAATAATATCTGCATTTGCCCGCCAGCTCTTTACCTTTTCTTTTGAGTCATCAGAATCTCAAAAACCAGTAAAAAATAATCAATGATGTTGGTTTTTTACAAATTTTTGATCATCTATACAAAAAATGGGAGGGTTTATTTATTTCATGTTAGCATTCGAGTCAAATCGCCAAAGAACATTGGATTTTGCCAACTGTTATGAGAATAAGCAGCACTTCACATTTATAAATCAAATAACTCAAAAGCGGATAGACGTTTGTTATTGCTGTTTTAAAAAATATTTGACGTGCTAAATCATAGCTTGAAATAAGTGACTATCGAGTATTGCTTCTGGGTAGTAATTAGTAAACATGATTATTTGTAATTTAAAACTCTCCCATCTTTTATATTTTACCGTGTTTATAATTATTATTCATACATTTGTTTGTGGTAAGTTTTTCTTTGGAATATAAATATTTTTTCAAATTTAATAATTTAGAAGAATCTGGTCACAAGAATCTTGATGTAATCAATTCTGCAAATGCTTCTAATACAAAAAGTGATTCATTACCATCTTTGAATAAAGAAGACGTAGCAAATGGTTTAAATGTTACAATTATTACAACTAACAAGACATCTGATGTAGGAAAGATTTCTGTAAAAGAAGATGATAAGAAGGAAAAGACTGCACCTGAAATAGTCGAACCTCATAAATCTGCAAAAGTTCCTGTTACTGTACCATCAGTTGTAAATCCTCCACAAGCTAAAGTTGATAAACCGGCTGCGGCGCAAGTATGTTTTTCTAAAGTTGTAAAGGTTTCAAAAGTAGTAAAATACTTGTAGGTTCGAGATCCTCATGCTGGAAGAATTGTTTTATTATTTCTTGGTGTTCTTTTTGTTCTTTATGTAATTGTTCATAACAAGAATCGAATTATGGGTTTGTGAATCATTGTATTTTTTTTGCTACAATTTAATATATTCGTCATTTTAGGTATGATTGTCGAAGGTCGAGGTGGACGAGTCAATGGTCGTCGTGGTGCAAATGTTCGATATCGTCGACTCAATAATGCTGAAGATGCTGTTGTTGAAGCTGGAATTCAATAAAAAGATTTATATTTCGTGATAATCCACTTATCAAAGCGGGTCAATTAAGTTTTTTTCCGGGGAGTTTTTTATGAATAAGATTCGGTCATGCAGTTAATAAATTTTATATTAAGTTCATTACATTCCTTTAAATTTTTATCTCAGAATGCCTTATTTGAAATGTTTTTATAGATATATGTTTTTTTTGTTAGCTAATGTAAATTGTGCCTGTATCAAATAAACACTGCTCTTGTTTTATTTGTTTGTTTTAGAACATTTTATTCACTTGAGATTTGAAATAGCTTTGAACTTTTAAACTTTTTGACATGGATTACTGTAGTATGATATAAAAATATACAAGAGTTTTGTTGTAACAAAAGGTTTTAGTTGTGCGTGTTGAACATATTATTCACGTCTAAAACAACTTTGTTGATGCAATTTTAAATCCCAAAACGCATTTTGAAAAACTTTGATGTTGTCATTACGTCAATTTTTTTTCATTCATTCCTTAAAATGGTAATTAAAAGTGTTAAAAGTTAATGTGCGTGTTTTTTGAATATGTTACATTAAGTTGCATTTTTGTAGTCAACAATTAATTTATAGTTAAATCTAAAACCACTACTTTATTGCTTTAAAACGGCGAATATGATGTTAGCGTTCCTCGTTTGTAAAATTTTCAAGAAGTTTATTAAGTATGTCTCCGTAGTCTGCATTTTGGAATATTTTTTCTGACCCAAATAGGTTTCATAAGAAGATTATATCCTACATTTTTGTTTTCCTTTCTGAATGTAAACTTATGTACTTTAAAAGGAAGAATGTTTTATGAACTTTTAATTATAATGTGATGCTACTTTTATAAATAAATACACCTAAATGTTGCAAAATTCTTCCCATCAGAGTGGAAAGATTTTAAAAATGAAAGTGGTAAAATTTAGATTTTTTAATGACTTCTTGAAAATCTGAAAAACTTCTTCCTTAAAAAAATTTTAAATGTCAGAAATGCCTAAATGTAGTCGGGACAACATTGCTTAAAACAATCTTGTCACGAACCATTTCCGATAAAAAACAAAAATGCTTTTAAAAAACGAAATAGGGAGGCTGAGAGATAAGAAAAATATATAAGCTGTTAAATAAGATTTCTGCTTTATTAATGGTTTCTTAGTTAATAAATTCCGGCATTGGAATTTTTAAAATATTTTTTTGTTGAAATACCATGGTGATGCTTAAAAGTGTAGAATCACAAAGTGCTTTTTTCTTCCTTCAAAATTTATCATCATCCCTTTTTTTGAATTCATTAAAACAGAACTTTTTTGTTTTTACTGTATACATTTAATGTGGCATAGACTTATTATTGAATGACTGGTGTTAATGACATTACTTATGCTTCATAATTTTTTTAATTATTATTTCTATTTGTTTTTATAACATTAAAACAATTTTTTCAATGAATTGGCCTTTTTACTATCAAAATAAACTTCTTTTTTTCTTTCAATTGCCACCGTCGTTCAATTTTGACATCCATTTTTTCCCCAAAAAAAAAGTGGAAGGGATGTTGTTGTTTCAGGGGTGTATTTTATTTTATTTTATTTTGGAGATCCCATTTTATATGATTAAAAACTTTTATGCCTTCATGTATGATGCATACTTTATTAATTTTCTTCCTCTTGACATTCTTCTTCTTTTTTTTGTTAAAAGGAGAAAAAAAGACTTTCAATTTTTTACATAAATTGGAATAAAAATGAGAAATGTGTATTAATTTCGAATTTAAATGTTTTAACGCCCTCATTAAAATATTATCAAAATGTCGTCTTCTTTTTTTTCTACGAAAATCTTAATTTTTATTTCGTGATTACAAAAAGTTAGAATAAATGCATGTCTTAAATTCTATGTACATCTTTTAATTTCAATTTTTATATTATACGCTTATTTAACATTGTAATATAAAAAGAATATTTAAACTTTATGTCCTTTAAAAAATATTTAATAATGACGAGGTTCCTTTATTTTACTCCTACTTTTTACGTCTTCTTCATCTTTTTAAGAGGGCGAAACCTTATGACTAAATTTTTATATTCTTTTTTTAATCTTGCTTCCTGTCTCTTTTGTTTTTTGGGATGAATTGGGGAGAAAAAGTTTGGGGGAAAATTTTGTCGTTTCATTTTGCGTGCATCTTACAAAAAAAACTACTGTATTCCAATGTAATTTTTAATTAAAAGTTTTCTAAAATCTTCAGATATGCGACTTCTGGCATCATCTCAAGGAAACCTTACATATGATGATTATCAATCTCTTGTGAAACATATCTTTTCAACTCCACAATTATATCAAAAACTAATTCATCATTATCCAGAAGTTGTTCAAAAATTGGGTTATTCAAAGGTTGGCTCGTTTAAAAAAAACTTTTTACTGCTCTTCTAAAACAACAATAATAATCCATAGAACGAATAAAATGGTTATTACTCATCTTATTGAAGAAAAAGAAACGTAGTTTAAGATAGTTTAATCTTCCTTATTTAATTTTGTACTGAAGGATTACAAATTGAGAACACTGAATGTAAATGTGTTGACGTGATTTTAATAAATAATGCGTGATACTGTGGAAAAAGGTTTAAATTCATTTCTTCGTATAACCGTTTTTTTCCAAAAAAAGAGATTGTTTAATTAAGAAAGGTTCTATCGGATTACCTTATTTCTTATTTTCTTAGAATTCTCGATAGACAGATAGAATTTCCATTTTGGCTAGAAACATGCTCCAAGATTTCATATATAAATATTCTTCCATTTTCCAAGTTTTCTATCCCAATTCCCTTTTTTCTGGCTGTAGTTTTGACGTAAAAAAATTTTTAATGACACTTTTGGCAATATTTTTCTTTAATAAATTGCAATTTTTAATGCAATACAATTTTCTTGGATTTCTTAAAGGACACATTCTTTTCTCTCTCACTTTTTTTTTATTTCAGATAAGCTTCTTACGGTAGCTTGCTTTTCCGTTTGAAATAATTACTTTTTCATGCTTTATTAAACTTATCTTTTCCGAAGAAAAAAATAAATCTAAACTTCCGTTTTTTAATGAACTTCGCCATTCCTGATATCCTTTACTTTGTTTTTTCTTTTCTATTTATCTTTTATCCATCGCTTGCTTCTCCTTGTTTATTTTTATTTTCAAAACTTATTTGTTTGAATAGTTATTAAATATCTAACACAGCTTTTTTTGTTATTCAAGTTAAAACGGAAGCAGTATTGGTACTTCTTTCTTCCAGACTTCTTCCTGCTTTTCTTTCTTTTTTTCCTTTGAATCTTCTTTTGTTGTTGTATAAGTTCTTTTTTTTATGGTTAAGTTTTTTCCTTTTTCATTCTTTTCCTTTCAAGCCGTTTATTAAATCTTGTTTCATACATTAATGGCACGCTTGAATTGTCCACTCCTTGTAAAAGAGTGGTGAATAAAAAAAGGACCCCGAAAAAATTTCTTTATATTTTAGAATATAAAAAAAGAAGGAAAAGTGGCTTTTTGACTCCTTATATTTTTTAATATCTCAAGGGAGGTTTATTAAGTTTATTTATATTGTCCAAGAAAAAAAGGATAAGAAATTATCAGTTGAAAAGGTTTTTGATTTTTGAAATTTTAGCCAACTAATTTTTGACTTTTTTGTTTCTTTTTGTCAATTTTTTTCGTGTTGCATTTTTATTAGGCTTCAACAAAGAAGCCATTCGGGGGAATGATAATATGTACCAGAAGTTGAGAATTTTCTTTGACGAAAAGTTTTTAAGAAACACATACACACACACGATGTTTAAATATTCGTTCCCTATATTATTATTGTTAAAGAAAATCTATATTCAACCCCCAAAAAATGGCTTTTAAAAATTAATAAATTCATTAAAAATGTCAAAGTGTTAAGAAATATTATTTTTTAATTCACATTTGTGATTTTTTCTATCTAAAACATCTATATAGATTCCAGAGAGACGACTTTAGTTTTTTTTCATCTCATTAAATTAATACCCTTATAAATATAATTGTTAGGCGTGTTCTGCGCTATGCAATTTTATCTTAATTTTATATCATACGACTTCACCAGATATATTTATTCCTCAGTTTGAAAAAAAAGATATTTCTAACTTTTACAACTTTTTTTTCTTGATTCAATTATTATTTTTTTAGATGTTAACAAATTCAACAAGTGCTCCGAGTACCACTGAAATGGATTCCACAGATCCATGTGTAGATTTTACAGAAATATATCCGGACCCCACAAATTCTGTAATATCTATGTCAATTTTCGGAATTATTTATACACATATTTTTGTTCTTGGATTATTGGGAAATATTTCAATGATGTTTTTAACACTCCGACATCGGCATCTACAAACTGTACAAAATATTTTTATTTTAAATTTAGCGATGAGTGATGTAATTATTTGTTTATTATCTGTTCCAATTACTCCCATAACAAATACCTTTAAAACATGGTTTTTTGGGGAATATATTTGTCACTTACTTCCTTTCATTCAGGTTTGACACTTTGGCTTTAATCATTCATGCATGAAGAAACATGTGTTTCCGTTTTTAAGGCTGTTTCGGTTTTTGTTTCAACATTCAGTTTATCTGCAATTGCCTTAGATCGATATAATCTTGTTATCCGTCCACATGCAACTGTTATAAAACCTCGAAATGCAGTTTATATTGCAACAATTCTATGGATTATTGCTGCATTTGTTTCAGCACCTTATTGTTATTTTATGAAGATTGAAAATTATCCAGGTTATTGCGGACAGTTTTGCACGGAGCGATGGCCAAATCCATTAGTTCGTCGCGGATATGCTTTGGTACTTTTATGCTGCCAATTTTTAATCCCATTTGCAACTATGAGTTTTTGTTATTCTGTTATCTTTTCAAGACTCCGAGAACGCGCAAATTCAAAAATTAGAAAACTTGATGAAAGATCACAACTGCTAGAATCATCAAGAGGCCCAGAAATACTTAAGGTTTGCTTCAGAAGTTAACAACTTTTTTCTCCCTATTACAGTATCCCTTTTTAGCCGAATGAACATTGCAGTGTTACAAAAGTTCCATCCAAAGATCAACAAAAGGCTCAACTTTTAGCAAAACAACGTCGAACGACAACAATTTTAGCTTCCATGGTGCTTATCTTTGGCTTGTCGTGGTTACCGCATAATGTTATAACATTGTTGATTGAATATGATGAAAACATTTTTCATGGTGTTACTTTAAATTATACATATATTGTTTCCACTATTGCCCACAGGTATGAAAGAAACAATGGCATTCTTTTCAGAAAAAACAATGCTTATTTTTTTAGTATTGCAATGACAAATAATGTTGCCAATCCAATTTTATACACTTGGTTAAATCCATCATTCAAAGAGATTCTAATTAAGTCATTTTGGCATATAATGCCATCATCATCCCGTAATCAAACTGCAAATGCAACTTCTTCAACCCGTTTAACACCAAATCGAGAAAGTGTTATAAGAGTAAGCATTAAACATTTGTCTGTTTTCTTTTAATTGATACAAAATGTTTCAGCTTAACAGTGATTTCAACAATGATGAAAAACTGGTGTAATTTTGCAACATCTAAAAAAATATATCCAACATAGCTTTAAAAACAGTTTTATTGTCCATATTAATTTATGTTTTCAAGAGATAAATAATAAACCATATTTTTAAATTAGTTAATATCAAAGTTAAAGTTAGTAAAAAATACAACAAAATAAAAACACGAAGTTTACTTAAATTTTTCAAAAACATGGAAGCTTTTTAAGCATGCTTAAACACAGTAATTTCATATTTATCTTAACCAGATTTACTATCATGACGTCCAGCCCACAATGAATGGATAACATTTTCATCAACAAGTGTTGAAAGATCACCAAGATTTGCATGTCGATCACCTTCAGCTATTTTTCGTAAAATTCGTCGAGTAATTTTTCCAGATCGAGTTTTCGGTAATGATGGTGTGACTTGTATATCTTTGTGACTTGGAACAGCAATTGCACCAATCTTTTGACGTACAATTTTTTGTAGTTCACTAATTGTGTGATCAGTTAAACGTTCACCCTAAAATCAGATACCGTAATCGATAAATATACATTGTTTCAAAAATTTTAACGAACCTTGGAAAGAGTAACGAAGCAATACGGTGTTTGACCTTTAATGTCATGAGGAGCTGCAACAACCGCTGCTTCAACAACATTATCATGAGCAGTTAAAGCAGATTCAATTTCAGCAGTTGATAAAAGATGTCCAGAAACATTCATCAAGTCATCAACACGTCCAGTAATCCAATAATATCCACTATCATCACGACGACATCCATCACCAGTAAAGTATAAACCAGGGAAGGATGAGAAGTAAGTTTTTACGTATCGCTCATGATCACCCCATACAGTACGCATCATTCCTGGCCATGCTTGAGCAACACACTAAAATTCAAAGATTTTTTTATTTTTATGTTTCCCTTTAATGCTTTTAGGTTTTCAAGTTTAAAAAAGCTGTAACTTCAACATATTTTTTTATAAAATGGGGAGCAAAAGGCTAACAAAAAATATTGACGTTTTTTTCAAAACAAAAATTTGATAATCTCAGAAATCTGAGAAACTTTAACTTCCCATATAACCGAGTTAGCGGAAGGAAGGAAATAAAAAATAAAAGTACTAACCAAATTGCCTTCACCAGGGCCTTCAAAAACGGAACCATCAGAGTCAACAATTTGTGGAACAATTCCAAAGGCAGGCAATGTTGCTGAACCAGGCTTTGTTGGAGTTGCACCCGCCATAGGAGCAATGATGTGACCACCCTGTAAACAAAAGAAAATAAATGAAAATGTCTGTCTAAAAAAAGAATAGCTTACAGTTTCTGTTTGCCAATAAGTGTCAACAATTGCACATCGCTTATTTCCAACAACATTATAAAGCCATAACCATGCACTTGGATTAATAGGTTCTCCAACAGTTCCAATAACTTTCAAAGTTGAACAATTATGTGATGTCACAAGTTCATCAGGAAAAGCCATAAGTGATCGAACAGCTGTTGGTGAAGTGTATAATTTTGTAACACCATACTTTTCAACAATTTTCCATGTTCGAGATGAATCAGGATAAGTTGGAACCCCTTCAAAGATAACAGAAGTGAGGCCATTTAAAAGTGGTCCATAAACAGCATATGTATGACCAGTAATCCATCCACAATCTGCCATACACCAATAAACGTCATTTTCAGGATTTGCATCAAAAGTTCTTCGAGTTGTTTCAAAGGCATATGTCATGTAGCCGGCAGTTGTATGAACAATTCCTTTGGGAGTACCCGTGGAACCACTAAAAAATATTTTAAGATATACATTTTTCTTTAAAAAATTTAAGAAAGACACGTACGAAGTGTACAAGATGAAAAGAGGATCTTCAGCATCGCACCATTCAACATGATCCTCTAATGAACTTGCCTCATTTATTGCAGAATCCCATGTAACTATACTATAGGGAAGAGGAATGTGAACATTGCAACCAGGTGGTTGTATAACTCTTTTCAAATTTTCAAGCCAAATAACATTTTCCACTTTTTGACCAGCTTTTGCAGAAAGTTTAACAGCTAATTCAGCAAGTTCTTTAAGATTGATAAATTTATTGCCACGGAAGAAACCATCAGCAGTAACAAGAATTTTGCAACCAGCTTGAACAATTCGAGTTGCCAATGAATCAGAACTAAAAAAAATAAAAATTGATTTGTAAATTTTAAAAGATAAATTAACCTAAATCCAGCAAAAATAACTGAATGAACTGCTCCAATACGACTACATGCGAGCATTGCAATTGGTAATTCCACAACCATCGGCATATAAATTGCAACAACATCACCCTTTTGAACTCCTTTTGATCGAAGAACCTTTGAAAAAGCAACAACTTTTTCATGAAGCTCTTGATAAGTTAATTCGCAGTCATCATGTTCACAATTTCCTTCCCATTTGAATGCAGTCTTATTTCCATGCCCTAAATAAATCTATTAATAAGTACAATAAATAAAATAAAAATTTTGTTACCTTTTTGAATAATTCGATCAAGACAATTGAAACTTAAATTTGTTCGAGCACCACGCATAAAATTAACAAAAACTTTTCCTTTTCGGTAATCAAAATTCCATTCAAGTCCATGTTCAGAAGGTGTCTCAAAATGAAGATGAGCAGCAACTTTACTCCAAAAAATTTTAGGATTCTTAATTGATTCTTCGTACATTTCGCGGTATGAGCTTATACTTGGAACATTGGCTTGAGCCGAAAGAGAAATTGGAGGATTGTAAAACTCATCTTCAGCTTCATTTGAGTTCAAATCGAATTTCACAGTCGAATCAGACATTCTCGAGAAGTAAATTACTTCAAGCAATCTTAAACAAAAATAACTTTATTGAAAAAAAATTTGCAAAAAAGTACAAAAATGAGGTCATTTTGAAGCGACTTTTATAGACTTTAAAAATAAGCTTTGCAACATTTCAATGCAAAGAACGCACTTTTTAATGATAAAAAAGCAGAGAACAAAAGAGTCAAATCAGGCGATGAATATCACGCGTTTCAAAGAACTCTCAGGATGAAAAGGGGAAACTTATCAAAAATCAAATCAAAGCTATCAAAGTTACCGCTGCTGCGGAGGTTAAGGTCATTTTGCGGCTGTTTAAAAAAGATTCAAACGTCTGGAAGGTTTAGATTATTAGGGGTTTTTAGATTTTATTTACGGGATTGATGAGAATAGTTAAAAAAGAAAAGAGATTTTTTTGTGAAGATTTCGTAAAAATAAAAAATACAATAAAGATTTTTGAAAAACGTTTAAAATTTTAAAACAGTAAATTCTTTTTGAGTCATTTTGCCAAATTATTATAAAAAAATTATACCGTAACCCGAATAAAAAAAATTAAAAAGTTTTTAATGTTTTTAGCTTTTAAATTTTTTAAAACAAAAGCCGACTACCGTAGTAATAAAAGATTTTAAGATTTAAATATTTAAAGAAGCGCGCTATTTATTTTCTTTTAAAGAGAAGCACCTTTTTAACCTGCCCATTATTTTCTATGTCTTTTTTCTTCCCTTTCTTCTAAAGAGACCAGCCCACAGGGGATAATAATATATCTAGCAGAGAGAAAAAAGAAAAGAAAAAATATATTTTTTTAGTTGTTCGCGGGAGAAAAAAGAATCAAGCAAGCAAACCAACAAGCAAGCAAGTAAGAGGCAGCCGACTGTTTCGCATTCAAAACTAAAGGCTCGAATGAGAAAGATAGAAATTGTGGTGAGCTCAGTCTTGCAGTGTGTGCGAAATTTATTTTTTTCTTCATAGTATTTTCTCCACCCTTAAATTTGTGGTGGGTTGTCTGCCGCCGGGCTGGCATTATGTCTTAGAAAAAAAAGATGCAATGCCGACGAAGAAAAATATCTCTCTCTATCTTTCGAGCTCGAATAAAGAAGAAGAAAAAAATAACACGCAAAAAGATAAAAAAAGAAACTTTTTCTTTCAAAAAATGTTTCAAATTTTTTTGAAAATTTCATAGCAACGGAATTTTGAAAAGAAAGGAATAAAAAAAACGCGTGTGTGAAAATTTTTGTCTTTAAAAGTTTATCAAAAAAGGCGTGTGAATGGATGATTCATTAAAAGCGTTTAAGTTGAAGAAAACATTTCTTTTTTGTCATCAATAAATTCATCGACTGACTTTTGACACAAAGGTTTTGCAGCTGTTATTGAGTAATTTGCACAACAAATAATCTGCTGAAACAATAAAAAAACAAAATAAAGAAATAAACAAAAAACAAGCTTATTGTCATTGTATTGTCATAAGATTTATTTTTTAGACTTATTTCTGCATGGTTTCACTTTTTTTTAAATTGGCGATGTTTATCTCTTTGGATAAAAATAACTGAAACCGGTTGGATAAAAGGTTATGAAATGTCAAACATCAAAGTCGGTAAAAATCTTTAAAAGTTCGTGATCTGTTTTGTGTTTTAGATTTAAACAAAAGGAAAAAATCTTTATTATATTTTTTAAGACTAAGAAAAGCTTCAATTCTTCTTTACTAAAGTTTGCCATAAAAGGCGATAAGATGAAGCTTTAAAAAAACAATGAAAGTTTGAATGGGAAATTCTTTTATTTTCTGGCAATGACTTTATTTTGAACGAGAATGACTTCCAATAAAGAAAAAAAGAAAATGAAAATCGAAATTTAGGCAAGAAATAATATGGCTGAATTTTACAATGACTGAAGATGGTGTATTTGGTTTATAAGAGTATTTAAACAAAGTTATCGTACGTGCAATATTGCAAAATTTAATGTTAATTTATAAAAACTTGAAAAAAAATATTTGCAATACTGCTCGAATCTTGTGATTTTACACGTTCACAAACACAAAAACACACTATGAAAAAAGACCTATAGACAATTTGTTCAATCAAAAAAAAGAATTTTGTTAAGAGTTCGAAAAAAATAATGATTATTATCTTGCACTATTTAAAGTTTTTAAAGGAGTACTGTAGGCAAGACAATAACTCATATACTTTTTCCTTTCAGTAAAATACCGATTACAATTATAAATAATAACAATGAACCATGATTCAAGGAAAAATGATATAATATACATAAAAAATATAACATAAACACGAATTTGAGCATGAACTGGCAGAGCAACGGTTATTTGTCCCGGAAATTCGCTAAATGGTGTAGCATTGAGTAAACGATAAAATACACTGGAATCTGTTATTAAAGCAATTATTCCAATAATAATAAGGCCCAAAAAGCATAAAATTGAAAGTCCCTTAAAAAATTTTAATTGTACTAAAGAAAGGTAGAATTTAATAATGATGTACCTGAACAAATAAATGAGGTACCAAAAATGCTGCAGTATTACGTGTAATTCCAACAATCATTAATAAAATTGTTGTTAAAGCAATTCCACATGCTATTGAAGTAATTAAAAATGCAACATAAACATAATCACTTGAAAAAAATCCTTTTTCTTGCCCGTAACCATTTTTTTGCTGTAACATTATTAATAATGAATTTAAAAAACAAAATAATAATAAAAATAATTCTATCCCTGTAAAATTTCAATCATTTAAAAGACATTCATGATTTTTTATTCGGTTACAAACCTGCTATACAAAATGCACCCGTTTTTACATGAAAACAACTGCAAAAACATCGATAACTATCCGAAGATTCATCAAATTGTACCATCTTTGGCAATTGATCTGAATCGAGACGTTGCCTATGATGATGATGATGTTGTCGCTTTTGTTCATTATGCCGACCAAAGGTATTCCTCATCAATGGCGACCTTATGATCTGTAAGCGACCGTTCATGGCTCGCATTCCGAATACTTTCGGAAGCCAAATGCCTCGACACTCGCTTCTTTGGAATTCTGTAATAAATAGAATTTATAAAACGAGTTAAATTTTTTTGAAAACGGAAAAAATTCACACGCATGAAATTTCAAACATTTTTTCCATGTTCACTAAATAGCGAACAGTAGACTTAAAAATTTATACTTATTATGAAAAATAAATCGTTGTTTTGTTTTACATAATCAAAAATGTGTACTTTATTTTGCAAAACGTCAAAGCGAATCACTGCTTCACTGTAAATCAGTTTTAAACTTTTATATCGGAAAAACATTTAATCCATTTTAAGGAACAAATTCAATAAAAAGTTTTAATAATTAAATTTTAAAAGGGACAAAAAAGAAAAGTTACTAGAAATATAATTGTATAAATCTAAACGGGGAACAATTTTTGCTCCAACAACATTGTTTTTTCTTTCAAAAAATAATTTTAGCAAAAATATTAAAATAAAAAATGTAATATTTTCGAAAAGCGTACTTAAAACAATGGCAACGAAAAACTAAAAATGACAGAATAAAAAAGGTTGTTGTACGTTTTTAAAGGCAAAATAACTTTGCTTTTTGAATAATAAATTAAAAGACCAGCCCCATTTTGCTTTTTTAAAAATAAATTTTTTGGCAGCAGTTTTTGGTAAAAGACAGAAGGTTTTGTCAAAAACTTTTTTTTCACAAAAAAAATAAAAATCTAACACAAACGCCGCCTTTGCAATTTTGAATTCCGTTCCAAAAAGAAGTACAACACTTTCAAAAATATGAAAAGTTTCAGTTTAAAATATATTATTTATTGAAGAAAATTTAATAATATAGTCTTCTGAGGACAACAAAGAAAAAGATGAAGCAGATAAAAAAAGAACAAAAAGTAAAAGATATTCGTTGAAAAAAAGGCAAAAGAAAAGAAGTAAAAGTAATGCTTTAAAAAGTTAAAACAAAAGATTACAACAACAACAAAAAATGGAAAATGAAGCAAAGTTTTTAAAATTTATTTTAAAATAAAAGCAGGATGTGACTTCCTTTATGCACGGGTATTTCATCTTCCTCCAATTGAAGCTGTCTACAATGGCAACACAAACAGCGCAACTTCAAGTCAGAAGAAGAAGAACAACAACAAAAAATATGGGACCCCCTTCAGCAGTGACGCCGACCACCCTTAGGCGACTTCAACGGTTCTCTAGTTTAGTTTGTGAGACTTGAAAAAAAAAGAATTCTTTTTTTTCTATTTTGCTTCTTCTGTTCCAAAACTAGGCAACGATGCATAACGACATAGCTAGTAGCTTGCCAAAAGCAGTTGCGCTCCTCTCCTCCAGCTGACAGGATGCTTGTCCTTGCTTTCTTTCTTTCTTCTTTCTCTCCTGAAGATGCTTAAAAACACATGGTTTTTTTGGAGAGAAAGAAAAAAAAGTGTGCGCACAAGGACAAAAGAAGAAAATGCCGTGCTTGCTTTTTTTAGAGTGTTGCCACTTGCTGTGGACAAGTTAAAGAACCCGTCAAAGTGCTTACTTTGTAAAAAAAGATGAAATGAGTTTCCTCCTTTAAGTTTTTTTACATGTAAATTTGTAAAGAAAAAAAAAAAGCTTTTTAGCATAAAACGTAACAGAATATGTATAGTATTGATTCAATGACAGAAATATACCACCAACGAAGTTCACAAAAAAAGAGGCAAAACCTTTATGCGCGCAATGTTTTTATTTTTGTTACCTGATGAAAGGTTGGTTAGAGTTATACTGCAAAAATAAAAGAAGAAAAAGGAGAGAAAAAATTGAGAAAAATGAGGAGAAAATGCGAACAAATTTCCATTTTTATGCATTACATTCACGCAGATGACGACGAAGACAGCGACTGCAAAAAGGGAAAAGCAAGTGCTTTTAAAAAATTGAAATGGTGACCATTTTTAGCAAACAATGATAAAGAAGCGCCAAATAAAAAAAATTGAAAAATAAAAAAAGGAAAGTTGAAAAAAAGATCATTGAAAACGCGGAAAAACATTCCCTTGGGAAAGATGGGATTTCGGCAGCATCCAAAAAAAAATGATATTGAAGCTTTTTGACGATTTAACTCATTTCTCTTGAATCCTTCCTTCATCGACTACAGAAACAATAAGAGAGATTTGCTGAGATGATAGATTACCCTTTTTTGACACAATAAATCTGTATGCTAGAGTTGAAGTAAATGCTCTTGTAATGTCAAAAAAAATTAAAATAGGAAGAACTAAGAAATAGCATTATTTCAAGTGAACTCAAATTTGGCTTAAAACGGAACAAAGGATAATTAAATTATGGTTAAAAAAAGTAAAAAAAAGTGCAGTGCAGTTTTACGATTTTTTCGGTAATGTTGAGCCTTATTAAAAATAGCTGAATTAACATTGACAATTGTTACATGAATTGTTCAAACTTTATACTCAACAAATAGACTCGTTTAATTTTTTCAAAATTATTTCAAAAATTGCTACAGTAATTGAATACCTAATACTTAAGGTTCATCACCGTGATTAATCGAGCGGCAATAACATCTTAACAATGCAACTTGCGAGATTAGTCGTCACGATTATGCATTGTTTTTGTGTAATATTTTACATGTTTAAAAATACATCAAATGTACGGTAATACAAATTAGAATAAAATTTTTGGCAAAATGTGATTCAAACAAGTCAAGGTTGATTCATTGTAAAAACAAAACAATACAAACAATTTTTTAAATGTCTTTCTTTTGGATCTAACGGGTATTTTTTGTAAATATATTTTTAATATCATGTCATATTCTTTAAATTATTCTCCACCCAGATTTCCTAATCATTTCTTGGGCGATGCTTTAACGGACCTTTCTTTTATTAAATGGACAAGTTTTATTAATAGATCTAATTCTAATCTTTTCTTAACTGCATCAACAGCTTCGAATTTTGTTGATTTATATGAATTTAATAAATTTGGATTTCCTGAAAAACGTGGTGAAACTGTGAAACGATGGGATAGATTCAAAGCTACTGATAGGATTTCATCGATCTCGTAAGATTTCAAAAATTCATCTCTGGATTATATGTAAAAAAATTATTACAGTGATGCACGAAATGGTACTGTAGTATATGGATGCAATAATGGTACTTATGGTTGTTTACAATCAAAATCGCACTTAATGGAAGGTAAATTATCTGCAACTGGAGTACTACGATCTATGGGTAATTCAAATATTAGTGCAATTGATTTAAAAGATCAAACAATTTTTATTGGAACTGAAAATGGAAAGATTGCAACTGAAGATATTCAATACCGTGATAGTAGAAAGATCTTAGTCCAAAATCAATTTCCGATTCAATCAATCTTTGCATCTTCATCTAACTTATTCCTTACTGGCTATGATATGGGAGCTGTTTGTTTATGGGATTTACGGGATCGTGAAGAAAATGTTCTTAATTGCAATATCAAAAAGAATTTTCGTACCTCTTCCAAAACAATTGGAACGGTCAAAAGTTGTCATTTGAAAGATGATCATCTCGCTATCATTGGAACAACGGATGGAATCATTAGGCTTCTTGATATGAGATATTCTACTGAAAAGTATTTATGCTTATTAAGAGCTTCTAAAAAAGCAATTACTTCTGTTCGCTTTGCTGAAAATTCTTCTACTACTGCTTTTGTTACGTGCTATGATGGATATCTTATAATAAAGAATGATGCTCTTACTTCACTTTGGTTAGTTTGTTGCTATTTTGATAAAGTAATTTAAGTGATTTTTTACAGGTTTAGTGACAATGAACTTGATGTTTCTCCCTGGCTTAAAGGCACTCATTATGATAAACTTCAAACAATATGGTTCACTCAATTAACTGATCTTATTGGTTTGGATACACTAGAAGATAAAATTATAATGGGATCGAATGGTGGTGATTTGCGCTTTGTAATTCCATAACTGCAATAACCATACTTTTTATGCTTTTTTTATATTTCGTGCAAATAAATTCGTTTATATTATAACTATGTTTTGATTAGATGATTGAACCGTTGTTTTATCGGTTTACATTCTTCTTTTTGTTTCATTTATAAATAATGTTCATTCGACCCTTATATAATTAATTATCTTTTAAAACACTATTCTCTCAAATCAAACATACATTTTTTATTTATTTTACGTTAACCGTTCTTCTAATTTATCGCGTGAAGAAAAACCTTTTAACTTGCTTTTTTCCCATGTCTTTCTTTTGCTTATCCCTTTTCTTTCATGTTGACTATTAACACAAGAAACAAAAGAGAATTTACTTCTTGCAAGCTTGACATTTGTCTGCTTTTTTTCCCTTCCTTGCCTTTGCACACATATAATATTTATTTTTGAAACTAGTGCTCATTTTTATTGTTTCTTTTGTTGCGTTTTTCTTTGCTTTTTTAAACATTTTCAAACTTTGAAGTTATTAATTATATCTTTCTGTTTTGAAGACCATTTTGAAGTACATTTCATTTTATTATGATTATATCTGAGTCATTTGAATTTTTTAGTAGCCAAATATGGGTGGATGGCAAGAAACTTTAGCAGAATGGCGTCACTCACTTTTTCCTAGATTAACAACTACATCGTTGGTTCGTCATTCTTCATTTTTGATATGATATATCATAACCCTTTTATTATTTTAGGTTCGACATTACGCGCCTATTAGTGGTGCAATCAGTCATACTTTGTTTTCTATTCATATATTTTCTCCTTCATTGGTAACACGGCATGTTTATTTTATTTTCAAACTTTTTTAATTCTGAGAAAAATTTAATAAAAAAAATCTTTTTTCAGCCTTTTTCCATTGTACGATCTTGCCGTAAGTAATACAGTATTATTTAATTCACATGTTGGTATTGGATTATACGTATTCTTTCGTCCACATCTTCATCGTTTAAATAATTGGGATCGTGTTGAATTTAGTGTTTTTGCATCAGTAATATTTAACTTTGGATCATTATTATTTGCAGTATTGTTGAAAGCTCTTTTACCAAAGAAGTTTGTTTATTTTTGTTATGATTTACCTCCTTGAACATTTTTGTGTCTCTTTTTTCAGAGTTGGAACCACTCCACGTTCTCTCATTGGTGCTGGTTTAAGTATGTTCTTGATGTCGCGAGGATTGAAATATTTACGTCATATTGATTTTCGTTCAAATCTTTCTGCAATTATTAATGATAATAAATCTCGACTTTCTGTTCCATTATCTTCTTAATTACTACTACTACTTCGGTGCCAATTAAATGTGTTTTTATTCTTTTATTCTGTTTTTGCCTTGACATTTTATTACGAGGATTGTCATTTTGCCATTTCTTTTACAAAAAGATACAGCAGTTTTTTCTTCACTTGTAGCTAGACAAATTTTTTCCCATTTTGATTTGTTAGTGGTTTGGCTTTTGGTAAAACAATTTCAAAAAAATTAATAAATTTTTTAATAATTATTTTTAAACACCGGTGAAATTTAAACAATTAACAAGAAAACAAACTATAACAAAGATATTGTATTTAAAACTTGAAAGATCTGAATTTGGAGGTAGAACTTTAAATAGGCAGCAGTAAAGTTTTTTGGCAGCAGGAATTAATGATATTTTAATCTGCTTGTGTACTTACTGTTGACATTTTAGCAAGTCCTTCACGTTTACGGTATGTATGCATTTGAATTGGTTGCTGCTTTTTATTTGTTGTTATCATTAGATTACTTTGTGGTGCGGTTGCAATTGCAGTACTTGTCATACTACTGTATTTTTTTCGTCGACTTGTACACTTAAATTTTACGATTTAAACATTTTCCGATTAATATTTTTTGAAACATACCCAAGAATTTAACATCATCATTGTTCGACGACGAAAATGTGTAGAACTTGTACAAAACAGTACAAAATTTAATACTTTTCCACTAACTAATAGACTATTAACAATGGCAATTATATTATTAAGGGATGCACTTGGGGTATAAAATTGCATAAATAATTCATAGAAATACGGTACCAAACTTGGAAGCTAAAATCAAAGAATATCAGTTAAAAAACAAATAATTGATGTGCCTCTTACATGTGTAATCGAAAAGCAAGTAACAATTGAAAGTACTGTAGCGGTAACTTTTCGTTCTTGTCTTTGAAAAGTTCCAAAATCACTTGTCCTTCGAAAATCTGTATCATTTGATGTACCACATGTTGCACGTGGAATTATTTCTCTTCGACGTAAAAAATAAATAAGTGAAACATTAAGACCTGCAACTGCCAGAACCGGTAATACAACACCGCAACAAATTTGTGTATATTTGCTAAATTTAATATAATTACGTAATAAAGGGCTTGTTGAATGTAACTAAAAAATTATTTGGGAATAAATAAAGTTGTAAGGAATTATTTTTGAAAGGTTTTACCGAATGTACAAAAGCAATATTTGGCATAGTAAAATTACAAATTTCTTTAAATTCTACCCGATATTCAAATTGTTGATATAATGTTAATAAAGATGCAACTAAAAATATTATACCAATTAAGGATAGCAGTCTTCGATCCCGTAATTGAAAGCGTGTATGCATTGGTCTTCGAACACCACTAAAGCGTTCTATCGAAACTGCAAGAACAAGCCTAAAAATGCGTCAATATTTTTAAAAAATAAGTTAAACGTTAATTACTTCTTTCTAATTCATTTAAATGATCTTTCAAAGAAAAAAAAAAGAAAAAAATCATTACCAAGTTGCTGCAGTTGAAAACATATTTGCAACGCCAATACCATGAGCACGGTATAAATAAAGGAAATTCTTGAAATTTCGATTAGCATAAAATGGCTCAAATGAAGCTAATGAAAAGGGAACCATGCAAAACAAAAACGCTAAGTCAGCAAATGCCATTGCTGAGAGGAATGTGTTAGCCTAAAAAAGAAAAAAAGAAGAACATCTTTTTTTTTTCTTATGCAAAAAATTACGGTAAAAAGGAAGAAAAGAAATAAGAAAGAAAAAAAGACAAACTTGGTTTTTCATGCTTGAGCTTAGCAGTACAAGCAAATTGAGGGAATTACCACAAACGCCAAAGATAAATTGTATTGGAAAAATATAATGCTGAATAACATAATCAACACTTCCTGCGGTTAATGGCCGAGGAGGCCGTAATGATGCATTTGCACAATCAAAAAAAGTTGTCATCGTTGTTGTCAGTGGCAAATTTGAAAGTGGCATTTCAGGTTCCATCACGGATTAGATTTAATTTTTGTTATGGTTGGAAAAATTTGATATTGAAAAAAACAAAAAAAAATTATTAAAAAAGTGCTGAATCTTTATCTCTTTTTTCTTCTTCCTTCTAATCGTAGTGTTGTTGCTTGTTTTTATTTTCTCAAATAACACGTGTTGAAGTTATATATAATAACAAGCGCCAAATAGGCGAAATGAAAATGAATCTAAACAAAGTTCTTCTTCAAAAAAAGAAAACATTCAAGATTTTACATTACATTGATATTTGAGTAAATTGAACCGTAAATGTGCAAAAACCAGTAAAGAAAACAAAAAAAAAATGGAAAAAAAGAAGAATTGTATCAAATTTAGGTAAAGTTTGTTCTTCGTTCTTCGCTTCTTTTTTTCTTGCTAATAACAAACAACAAAAAAACTGGAGTAAAAATTTTTTTTTAATAAAGTACAAAACATTACTGCGTAAAAAGTCAAGTTTTTATACAAAGCCATAGAAACCAAATGCAAAATAATAAAAATAATAATAAAAAAACAAGAATAACACAACAGATAGATAGATATTGTGCACAAGATATTATGAAGAACAATTTACATGGACCGCAAATGGTGTAAAAAGGAAGAGGTAAGAAAAAAAAGGAAAGGGAAAAAAGAGAAGGCTCTAAAAAGCTTGAGGGATTCTGATACCATTGGGGATTGCCCAAATTAAAGCCAGCCGAAGATATACGACTTAGTCAGGACAATAAGGCCAAGCAAAATAGTATGAAAGGCATCCTTGGGGCAAATAAATGCTTAAGTGTGAAAAGAAAGCTGAGAAGAAAAAACATAGAAAAGAATAAAAAGAATCTCATTTTAATGTTGGTAAAAGAAAAAAGGAAAGAAAGAGTAAATATGCACTTAAATTGAAAAATTTGACATCTAAAAAGTGTTAATAAAGTTAAGTTTTATGATCATTAGATTAAACAAAAAAGTAATAGATTTATAAAAAATAAGAAAAAACAGTCTTGAATCAAATATGCATGTTTTGAAACATTTTTGATTTGAATGAATTGAAAGAAAAAAATGGGATAATGACTTGGGACAAAAGAGGGAGAAAAATAAAAAACAAAATTTACGTCAAAAACGAGGAAGAAAAAAAACCTATGGATGGAATAAAAATGTTGCCATCTTTTTTTAAAAAAACAAAAAAGTTTTTAGGTTGTCGTCGGGTGCTTTCTAACTCGTTCATCAAAGCTGGGACATTTCACAAATCTACATCTAAACATTCCTTAAACGGGAAAAATGAGAAAAAGTTAAAAAGGAAAAAATCCACCATGTAATGATGTGCTGCTTTCTTTAATGCATTAAAACAAGAGGGTAAAAGAGGCATTCGTTTGAAAAAAAAGGAGCATCAAAAAGATGAAGAAGATGAAGAAGAAGAAGAAGCTCAAAAAGATAAACCGTTACACAAAAATTTTTATTTTTCTTCTTCTTCTATTTTGATTGGGTTAATTACGGAAGCAATTTTTTGGAAGAAATATTTAAGACCAAAAACAAAACAGTATTAATAAGGACAACGACGACTGTGAAAAAAAAGGCGAAAGAAGAACTGGATTAATGCCAAAGCATCATCATAATTTTTATTTCCTGTGAAGCTGAAGAAGAAGGAGATAACAGATAGATGCCATTAAAGAAGAAGAAGAAGAAATATAAGAAAGCAAAAAATGAAGAAGAATGTTGCAAATAACGGGGCGTAATTTCTTTCCTCTTAGTTTCCATCTATTTTTTGGTCGTTTAAAAATTTTTTTGGGGACACATCGGTGTCACTGATGTTCTTCTTTTTCCGAGACAAAAAAGAATAAAATACCCATCAGCATGTTACGATGCTTGTCTGTCATTGTTTTTTTTTGACATTTTGAAGGCTTCTTCTTCATTCTATATAGTCAGATCAGAAAGTAAAGAGTTACGTAAATTAGTGTTCACGATGAATTACTTACTCATTTAAAACATTATTCTTCTTCACTTAATTTTTTTGAGTTCATTTAAGAATTTTTTGAGTGCTTGTCTCCATTCTTTGTCTGCCAAAGAAAGAAAATAACCGAAAGAAAAACAAAAGAGAGAAAAATAATATACGGTTTAAAGAAGCTGTCAAAATTCTTTTATTTTTATAAATTAAAACATGGAAAATGTTTTGCCTGTTATTATTCAAGTTATGCAAATTCGTGAAGATTGGAAACAATTGAATCACTATCTAATTCTTTAGCAAAAGCAATTTCATTTAAATCTTCATTTTGTTTCATTAAAGTTCCAGGTGGTTGATAGCTGATTTTATTAGTTGATTTTGGCATTCCTTCTAAACTTTTGACACATTCAATTGCTGTTGGACGATCCGCTGGATTTAAGTGTATCAATTTTGTAATGAGATCTCGGATTGGTGTTGTAGCAGTTGGAACTAAAAAATAATTGGGATTTTTTACAATGAATCGGTGTAATTTATTTTCAAAGGTTAAAAAATTGAAAGATTTATTTCTGTTTATAATAAATAAACAGTTTATTATTGTTTTGTTTTCTAATTGTTTTCGAAAAAATAACATTAAAGGTTTAAAGGTCAAATAATTCTTTAAACCAATTAATAATGCCACAAATAAAAAGACATACAAAGAGAAGAAACGCTAATCTCTTGAGGGTTGAATATTGTACGAAAGCACAAAATATCATTTTTATTGTTCATTTCGCAACATTCAGTTTTTAACCTTTACATTATTAGTAATGAAAATTAGAGTTTTGCAGATACAGTATTTTTTTTGCAAAAGATTTCCATTTTTTTCAAATCCCTAATGCTTATAAAAATGTCAAAAAAAATTGTACTATAACAAGCTTTACACATTTAATGACTCATAAATGCGAAAAAGGCAGCTTAATTATAAAGATGCATTTAAGCATAAAAATTACTAAATATTGTTTTTATGACAAATTTGAAAACAAACAAATAACAAAATTAATATTAAGAAAAAAACTAACTTATTTCGAGCCAATTAACTTTTGGTTTTGACTCATTAAATAATACCTTTGTTGCATCCGGAAGAGATTTCCATTCTGGCCATTTTTCATCATCAGGAGTTCCGAGCACTGATAAAACATTTACCAATTGATCAATATCATTACAACCCTAAATACAAAAAGATAATAAAAGCAGCAATGTATCAGTTTTCAGAACACTAAAATATTATTCTAACTTATTTATGTTTTTTTCACCGTGTAAATTTTATTTTAAATTCAAAAAAAATTCTTAAAAGCAAATGCATATTTTAAGAAAATTGTTCTTTACCATAAAAATTGGAGATCCGTTTATAAATTCTGCTAGAACACACCCAGATGCCCATAAATCTATTTTTAAATCATATGTTACAGAACCAAATAAAAGTTCTGGGGCTCTATACCATCTTGTAACAACTTGATGGGAATAAGTTTTTGCACTTTTAGGCACATATAAACATGCTAGACCAAAGTCAGCAATTTTTATGTGATTATTTGTTGTAACTAAAATATTCTCAGGCTTGATATCCTGAAAACAAAATAATATATAAATTCAAGGAAAGAAGAAAAAAGAGAAAAAAGAGAAGAAGCTTTCGCGTGTTAGGTTACCCTATGCATAATATTTAAATGATGAAGATATGCAATTCCACTAAAAAGTTGAAGGAAGTAATGGCAAAGAAGAGCGTCATTTTGAGGTCTTCGAATGTCAGTAATAATCAACTTCAGCGTACTTTCAATATACTCAAATACGAGTGAAGCCGTTGTGTCATTAAAAAAATAGTCATGTAATTTAACGATCTAGAAAAAAAAGAACGGAAAAAAAGTTTAATGAAATATTATTACGTAATTTAAAAGTGTTTTTTTTCATTTTTTTGTTTGCAAGAAGAAAATACTTACGTTTTCATGATTACAATTTTTTAAACATGATATTTCTCTTATAATTTCTATTTGAGATTTTGGATCTGATTTAAGATGTATCCGTTTAATTGCAACAATTTCTCCACTCTTAAATTTTCCATGACTTATTTATTACATTTCTTTTTTTTTTCAATTTTACCTCAATTGTTCGAGCTTTTACTAAAACACCTTGAGCGCCTTGGCCAATTCTTGAAATGAGACCATATTTTGGCATGACAATTATTTATTAATAAATATTAAGAAAAATATTTAAGATTTGATTGAAAATAATAATAATAATAACAACCACGGCCACCTGAAAAAAAAAATGTATTTCGCCTTCACATTAAAGCCATTATAGTCAGTCACCATGGTGACGAATTTATTTTTCGGTGATTTTTTATTAATGAAAAATAGTTTTCTGGAATTGATGAAAAAAAACATCTAAACATCGATGACAAAATTTTTCGAATTACTAATTTAACAAAGAAAAAAACATTCAAAAATTGTCATACGGTGTAAAATTTTTGGAAGCTTTTTTTTAGTCTTGCAGCAAAAAGGAAGTTTCTTTCCAAAACCACATTTTGTTTCCGAAATTTATTGTAGTCATTTTTGAAAAGCTGTTACTAATTTTTAATCTCTGAAACATCCAAGATGTGATGTTTTTTCTTTCCTTCTTCTTTGTTTCATTTCATTAATGACACATTGGGTAAAAAGGACTAAACAAAGGACCTCGTTAAGACTTGCTGATTAGTTGGTTGGCGTAAAAGAAGAAGGATAAAAATTAAAGAAGTAGGATGAAGAAGAAAAAAAATCGCCTACTCAATACATTCTCAAGGAATTTATTAGGAAAATGGCTAAAAAAGCAGGTGTTGAAGTATTAATAATAATGAGAAAAAAATATCAAATGCCAAAAAAAGAAGGACTTAAAAGTGTAGTTTATTATAGTTTTTTTCCTTTCCCTTGTTTCTTTTTTTGCCAAATAAAATTTCTATCGTGTTTTTATTTATTGTTAAACCAATATAACTTTTTCTTGTGTTGCAGAATATAATGTATATTTTTATTTTATTTGATAACTTAATAAAAGTTGTGTTAGGATTGTTCTAAACACAACTTTTACGTCTTTTTTCATTAATTTTATTGCCATAGTTCCCAAAATATAACACCAACGTCAACATTATTTTTAAACAATTAATCATAGATTCGTTTCAAATTCATTAATTTTAGATTAATTTTCTTTAAGCTAATTAATTAATATACTTTTCTGACTTTACCTTCTTCTTATGTTCCATTCTGCTTATTCGCCCCTTTTTCTTGTCATTGCTCTGTTCATTCAATAGTACAAAAACAAGAAAAAAAAAGCATGCATACATCAATCGCTTTATTCCCATGTGAGATTACCACAGAAAAAATACAAAGTGAATATTATTTTTATGTTGAATGAGATCTTGTCATCTTTAATGTTTTCATACCCAAAAAATGTGTTTATTTTCTTTTCTTCTTTTTTGCCTTTATTAAAAATTGTTTACTCATTTTTTTCCTTTCTATTCTTCTTCTTCTTTAATAATAATGAGAAACGAATGTCTCATTTCCATATTTTTTAGGAGGTTATATTAATGATAAATGGAATCAACAATTGCAACATTACTGTCAACAAAGGTTGCATCCATTTTAGAAGAAATTACTTCGACCAATAATAATATGGAATTAAATGATACTACAGGTATGCTAAAATTATAGGTTCAAAAAAGGGAACGTTTTTAGTTATTCGGGTATATTTTAAAATTCGTAGAAAAAATTCAATATTTATCATAATCTGTTTCATTCATTTCAAAACAAATTACGATAGTTTTTTAAAAAAAAAAGACACTCGAAAAAAATATGATGACTTAATAATACTTTTTTTAATCCGGGGCTTTTAAATTATGCAAAGCTTTTTAGACATTGAAACAGATTATTCACACAATTTATTATTGAATGACAGCGAATTCTCCGAGGCAACACAAGTTATGCTTGTTTATCCTCCAACGCAAGAGCCTTCCCTTAGACGATTGCTTATTACCATGTATCTTATTGTATGCCTGACAGTTGGAATTTGTGGAAATTTCTCTCAACTTGCATTACAGTATTATTCATATCGATTACGAATATATCGTAGTGGCGTTTCACCAAATTGTACACAACTTTATATTTGTTTATTACATATTGTTTATTTTTTAATATCAATTTCATTGCCATCTGTTATTATTGAAAATTTAGTACAAATTTGGATGTTTGGAATGTTTACTTGTGCATCGCATTTATTACTTGTTACAACTGGGCGAGCAGCTGGCGCATGGCTTACTGTAATGCTGTTTATTGATCAGGTAAATTAATTAAAATTTATAAAAAAATATTTGAATATTATTGCTTATTTCTAACTTTAATAAAAACATTGATAAATTTTTAATTTAGAAATTTATGATTCAGAAATCAAAAATAAGCATACCAAGTCAGCGTCGAAATTATTATTCATCTCTATTGTTTATTGCATTTGCGTGTTTTATTTCTGCCCTTCCATCCATTATTTATATTGAACTTAATCAAGAAGTTCTTCATGAAGAATTCGTACAAAATATGATATTAAAAATTCGAACATTTAAATGTTCTGCAAAATTACCACCAAATATTTCATTTATAACAAGTAGTTTAACGCTATGTGTTGATTATTTGCTTCCCCTTTCTGTAATTATTGTTCTCTCTATTCAATTATACTGTAATTCAAGACGGCATCCTGCAGATTCTATTGTTAATCAAGACAAACTTCAAAATTATAGAGTAAGTAGGCCTATGAAAAAAAATCTTAATTACCGTAACCCTTTTAAGTTAATTGTTGCTCTTTTATATTTTATTGCGTATTGTCCTCATTGGATTGCAGTTATTTGGCTCTTTGTTGGAAATGTAAGAAAAGCAAAAACTTTTTTTAATAATTTCTTATTAAAAAATGCTTATTTAGCCCACGGAAGCTCAATCAGCAATCTTAGGAGATTTGGCAATATTATTCCCTTACACATTACCAGCAATAATTTGGCTTCCATTAAATGGTTTATCATCAGTTGCATCATCACAAGCCAGATTTTATGAAATATCTGTAAGCCGAGCTGACGTTGTTACAGACCCAGCAAGTTTTTACAGTGTTCGAGAAAAGCGAACTGTAACAAGATATTGTTCAACGGATCTTGTGACAAGAAAAAACTTAACTTCTGTGATGCCAAGTATTTCTGCCAATTGCGCTTTGCTGGATAATGAACAAATTATTATTACACCATGTATTTCTCGACGAACAAGTTTTGCTTTCCACGAAGAAACAAATGCATACAAAAATTACACTGAACCGTCTTCAAATAATAATCCACAAACAGAAGAAAATGAAGAATATCTTACCGATCAAACTGTGTAATAAATCTAGTTAAAAATTCTATCAATTTATTTTTTTCATATAAACGTAAATAAAGCACAAAAAGTAAAAAACCTCGAATCAGAGCTGAGCAAAGAAAATTAATATCCGTATTTTTGCGGCAAATGCATATAAATATTTGAAACATATCTTAATCCAATTTGCCACTTCGGATTAAACGTCCAACTTTTGAATTCTCTTCAAATAAGCTGCGAAGAAGGAAAAGCTAAAAAAGGGTATTAGGCATTCAAAATATTTAAAAAAATCACTTACTTGTAAACCAGAAACAAAAATCATAACAAAAAGATTAAATAAACTCCAAAAATTTACGCGTTCAAAATTGCTTTCCATCATTGAACGATCACGAGCTTCAACAGCGCGTAATTGAGATTGTAATTGTTCCATTCTATTGAGATTATTCTTTACTTTTGTTGTAATACGCTAAAAATATTTATATGATTTAATTGATAGCTTTGAAAGAGATGCTTACATCAAAATCACTAATTTGCATAGAAAGTTCAGCTTTGGCTTTATTAAGATCAGCAAAGAGATCATAACTGTTAAGATAATTGCCTTTTTCATCAAGAAGATAAAGTTCAAAAAATACAGTTTTCTTAGTTTGTATACTGAAGGAATTATCAAAGCAAATAGCATAATCTCCACGACCATGAACACCAACTTCAACTCTATAAAAAATTATATGTAAGAAAGGTTTGTTCAAAAAATTCCTTACCGATGATTAGCATCTGTTTTTCGATCATCACGAAAGATTTGCATACCAGCTGGATTCCGAATCATAAAATTAATATCATGATCTCCACCTTCCGTTACTTGATAATCCAATTCAAAGGCGACATATTTGGGATTCGTTAAATCTTGATAGAAACATTCAGTTTTACCCGCTTCCACGATAATTGCCATAATAAATTCTTCTTGATCAGCATAAGTTAGGCCTAATAAAAAGGCAAAGATTAAGAATGAGAGTCTCATTCTAAAAGAAAGAGATTTTGAAAAAATGTGTTATTGATCAAAAAAAGTAAAAATGGCAAAATCAAACACGCAACTAAAAGGCGAATAAAATTACTCACACATTTGTTAAAATGAAATAAACAATTTTTAATTATTTTTGCATTAGTTTATTTTAATCAACAATTTTAGACTCTATAATTAGCATAATTAATCTATAAATAAAAAAGTGAAAAAATCTTGAGAAAAAAGATTTAGCCAAATTCAATACGCGTATACGATCTGCTGTAATAAATTTTTTTGTGAGTTAGTTCCTCTTCACTTTTGGCATTCAGCACTCAATGTTTTCTTTAACTTGTCAATTAACTTTTTTTCGAAAATTTAAAACTGTTCAACAGTTACTGTTGCAAATTGTTCGAAACATTTTTTTTTAATTCTGAAGATCTTTAATTCTCTTTGAAGTATCGACATTCTCAATCTCAAATGTTTAAACAATCTTAATCCCTTAAAGTTTAAAATACTTCTATATTTAAAAATTAAATATTTATTAAAAACAAACAATAATAAACCGGTAAATAAATATTAAAATAAATTATTAATGCATAAAATATGTATCAATGCAATTTGTGATTATGCCAAAATTTGATAAAAAGTGAACAAATAGCTATGAAAGAAATGCTTTGAAGAAATCACTATAGTTTTAAAAATCTCGTCTCCAGCTTTGTCATTTTTCACTTTCTCAAAAGTTTTCCAACTTTTGAATTTTCTTCAAAAAAGCTTCGAATCATGTAAACCTGAAAATATAACTTTGAATAAGGAATCTTAAAAAATTTAAACAAATTACCTGGAAAATTCCAACACCTAATAGTACTAATGAATTAATTAAAGACCAAAATGAAACTCTATCGAAATTTGCATTCATAATTGCTCGATCACGAGCTTCATATGCTCGAAGAATTGCTTGATGATATTCAACTTTATTTAAAGAAGCTTTGATACGACTGAATGAAGCCTAAAAATAAAAATGTAATTATAAGGATGATAAAGTTATCAAAAACTTACATGAAATTCAGAAATTGTAATACCGATTTCTTGCATTTTTTGAAGAAAATTTGGATCATTTTTTGCAAAACTTGAAATATCTGTATCTTCAACATTTCCATGTTCATCCAACAAAAATATTTCAAAGAATACAACTTTTCGAGATTGAATGCTGAAGGTGTTATCGAAGCAAATTTGATAATCTCCAATTTGTTTAATTTCAATCCTGCAAAAAAATTCCTTTATCTTTATAGCATTACGATCATTGGTTGAACGAACTTATGTGTGCCATCAGTTTTCATAACTTCTTGTACAAGAACTTCTGCACCCAAGAGAATCATAAAATTGACATTTAAATCAGCTCCATCAATAACTTGATAATCAACTTCTAAGGTTTTATGTTTGACATCGGTAACAGGTTGATAAAAGCATTGAAATTTTCCAGCTAAAAAAGAAGAAACTTAAAAAGTTAGTGGAAGAAATGATAATGACCTGGAACTTCTACTGTTAAATCGAATTCATTTGCAAGAATTAGTGGTAAAATAAGTGATAAGAGATAAATATAAATGGAAGCCATTTTTACCCCCACTGTTTTAATATTATATCCCTTTGTAATTTGCTTGCATTGTATTTTTTTCTTCTTTTTTCAATCTCGTTTTTCTCAGCAGCCACGTTGATGTTTTCTTTTTACACACTGAAATCGTTGTAAGATTATTGAAGAGAGAAAAGAATTTACTTTCTTTTCTGGAAATCACGATTCATCATCATCACACCTTTTCTTAATTCGTACAATTTCGATATATTTTTTGTGATATTTTTTTAGAATTTTTCTTAAATAGCTGTATTATTCTTAGCATCATTTTTGTTAATTTAGTCAATTTTTATTTGTACATATTATCGCCATTTTATTCTTATTTATTATTTTAATCAAAAACCCTGATTTCATATTGTGACTATTATTTTTAAATCGATTGGAAATTTTTTTTATAAATTCAAAAAATGTCTTTGTCATATGAAGACATGTTGAGAGAAGCCGAAGCTCGGCAAAAAGCGAATGATGCTGCAAATCGAAAACTCCTTTCTCAGAAAAAAGAAATGGAAATGGAGAAAAAGAAAAAATTAATTGAGGAACATAAAAAAGTTAGTGGAAGAAAGAATACAAAACCTGTTGAAAAGAAACCTGAGCATTTGAGTGATTTGTTGTCCTCAGTAAGTTTGATGATTAACTTTAAAATTTAAATAAAATAATCAAATAATTTTAAGTACAAAATTCCAAAAAAGAAACTTGATGATGATCAAAGCAGGGGTAGTGGTCATTCTTCTTCACATCGAAGTGAACCGTCAAGAAATGGGCATTCAAGTCATAATAATTCTCACAATAAACAACCTCTTAAACCTTTATCTTCCTCTTCATCCCAAAGAGATTTACAATCTCGTTCTTTTTCATCAAATCATTCTCGTTCATCTACGGATGTTCGATCACATTCATCTTCGACCTCAAAATCTTCAACATCCGGTTTATCATCATCTACACAACGTTTATCATTGCATTCTCATTCATCGAATGCACAAACAAAACCATCCAATTTATCCCAAACTAATGGCAAACTAAACAGTTCTTCGCTTCCACGAAATGGTATCAGTTCAGCGCCCGCAAAACCTTTAAATCGTCCAACGACCCATCTTGATAATACAAAAGCCTTGATTCATCCCCCTAAAAGTTTGGTTTCCCAAAATGGTTCTTCAAAAAATGGAACGCAAAATAATAAAACTTCTGGAAATGTTTGTTACCGTAATCTTTAAACACTTTTAAAAAACTTTTTTTCAGGATTTATCGGATATTCTTAGTGGTGCCAAACATTCATCTAAAATAAATCCTTCTTCAAAACAAGCACCGCCATCTCAAAGACCAAGAGTTATGGCACCATCATCTTCAAAACCACCAATATCTAAAGCTCCTGTAAAACCTTCATATTCAAAAACTCCTCCATCTAATCTTCCCAATAGAGGGCAACCACCATCGTCTCATGGCAACAGACCTGGAATATCTTCATCATCAAAACATCCAATGAAGCCTCAAGTAATGAGAAAGGCAGCTCCACCTGCAAGTTTTGAAGAAATGATGCGTCTTGCAGCAACAAATCTTAATAAAGGTGATATGCCAGTACCACAAAATCCGCCGCCACCAAAACCAAAACTTCCTCGGGATCCTCCACCAAGTGTTAGAGAAATTAAAAAGTCTCAAGTGTCTGCCGTAAAGGCTTCATCTTCACAAAAGGATAACAAAAAACCTCTCCCAGGACAATCAAAATCCAGTAACTCTTCAAGCATGTCACAAAAACCTATTTCAAAATATCCCAGTAATAATAATATTCCTTCAAATACAAAGCCAAATATGCCATCAAAGAATGATCGACCTGAAATGAATGATCGTTCAAAATCTGTCGTTGATGGAAAGCTAAAAAATCCAGAACGATTCCGAAATTCTATGCCTCCAGTGAAGCGTTCAGCACCAGTTCCAACGGATCGTTACAATTCTGTGCAAAAAGATCGTTATCCCCCACCATCTCGTGATAGATACAATCCTCCACCATATAATCGATTTGCAATGTATGTGGTTTCAAATTTGTAATATTTTGATCTATAATAATAACTTTTTAGTCCACCTAAACGTTCTCGATACGATGAAGAAGAAGTTGATTACGATGATGAAGATGACGACTCCATGGATGATTTTATTGTTGATGATGAAGCAGAAGACGTTGAAAAAGAGCTTCGAAGCGTCCTTAAAAGTTATTGTCGTTCAGATGAAAGTGTATGGCAGAAACGTGAACGTGAAATAGATTTAAGTAAAATGAATGCTCGATTCCATGATATTGATGCAGAAGAAAAGCGAAGCACCAGAATTGCACGTTTAGAAGATGCAATTGAAGAACATCGTGGAGCAAGAGCACTTTAAAATTATTTTTTTTTGTACATTTACAGCATCATTGTTTAGTTAGTTGTTTTTTTTCTAAAATTCATAATATTTAATAGTCAAAAATGTTTATTGCAAGCTTTGCCACTTTTTAAAATACCGGTATACTTTTGACCTTTACGTTGCAGATGTGATAATTATAAAAATAAAGAGAATATTAAAAATTTTGACTGTTGTACAAAATTAATACAGTACGATTTTTTACACTCAGTTTGAACCACTCACTTTCAAAACAATGTATTTGCATTTTGAATGAGCTGTGCGATGCTCTAATGAAATATATTATAATAAATGCACTCTCGTTAACGTAGTTTACACAAAATCAAGAAGGAAAATAATGTCTTATATTTTTATTTCAATTTTGAGTTTTAAAAATTTATTAGTATCGTAATTTTAAAAGATTCCTTATAATACTCGGTTCTGTATTTTTTACATGATACTGTAATTACAGTAACATTCCCTTTCTAGAAAACACTTCCTCATTCTCAGTCTTTTTTTCTCTTTTAGGGTTTCATAGCTGTCAGTTTATGGAAATGTTTTTGACTCTTCTTAAGTGAAAATGCTTCTTTTTTTTTCATATTTACCCTTACGGATATACCAGCACGGATGCCGGTGTAATTTGATTTTCCCTTTTACACCTGGAGGGAACCAGGACCTTGATAACCCGAAGGTATGGGCTCTTGCAACCCGCAGGAGTTGCAAGAGCCCATACTTCTTGCCAATTTTTTGTAATTTGCTGACAAACTTTCAGAATTCTGAAGAATTATTACTTGTGAAAATTACACAAAAATATTGATGACAAGTTATTTATTTTATGATACATAAAAATATTTCATATTTACTTTATTGCATGCATTCTTCAACAAGAGTCATACATGATTTGTTGACACATTTTCGATGTATCTTTTGCATCAGATGAATTTGCTTTGATTTTTCAGCAAAATGGAAATATGCTTCAATTAAGCATATTAATGAACCATATTTTGATGCACCTGCTTGATTACCATATTCATCTTGTAAATGTCGAAGAAGAATGCCAGAATATTTTTCATGATATTTTGTTATAATTTCTCTCCCTTCTGAACTTAGATTATCGCATGCTGGATGACAGTAGATAATTGCTTTGAGAAGAACAAATTGTTCAGGGGTTATACTTGTTCGAGAAAGGGATTGTACACTTCTTGTATGTGTTTCAACTTTAACTTGCATCGGTCTAAAAAAATGTTTAATTGTGAAATGTTTGAATATATAAAGTTTCTTACGCTCTTCCAAATATTTCATCTATTTTTACTGGTACAACACCATTCGGGTAAATAATTGTATCTAAATGCTGGAGGTAGGAATAAAAACTTTGCGTAAGGACCATATTTACAACAACAACATGCCGCATAAGAGCTTCCTGTAATGGGTGAATTAATTAATCTCAATCAATTAAACATTTATAATATTATATCATTTCATACCTGATCATCAAGAGTGAGAAAATTAAATGCTGGTAAAATTTTTGCAACTTCAATGGTTAAAATGAGATCACAAGCAACAAAAAATTTTCCTGTTCTTTTCATTTCTTCTCTCCCTTTTTTAAATCTTTCTTTAATTGCTTGTTCATTTAATGGCCATTCACTCGGCTTCTAAAAATACAAATGTAATTATTGTTCGTTAAGCTTTTATTAAAATGCCAACCTCATATTTATCTGCAAGACTTAATTGACTACTTTTTTGTAAAAGGTCACGTAAGCTTGTTCGAAAAAGTTGTTCTGGATTATACATAGATTCACGCAGGCGGCGTTGTTTTGCTTCCAAATACAGTAAGAAATCAATTTCTTGTCGTTCTTTAGTTTGTGAAAATGCAGGAAGCATCTAAAATTCTTTTTATTACCATCATAAATACTATTTATAGATGCATACTTTTGCAACAACGGGCTTATTATCTTCGATTATTCGACGCTTTAATACTTTAACCTTTTCAACAATCTTTTTTCCATCAACACTTTTTGGGTACTGTATTGCAGCAGCATTCATTCCAGAAATTAAACATCTTTCAAATCTACAGCCTTTACAATCTTGCCCTTGGGTGATGTCACAATGTCCACCATATTGGCATTTATATTCTCGATTTGTCACAAGGCAACGACGGAAAAATGTTTTACAGCCTGTACAAGCAGGTACATCTTAAATAACAAGGAATTAGAAGTTTTTACTTATTTATTATTTTTAATTTCATTACCATAATGATAGCAAGATGTTGGTTGAAAACAAACTACACACTCTTTTGGAGCTTTCTCTGTTGAAATTTCAATAATGTCCGGTTTTATATCACATTCGGCTTCAGCTGTACTCCTTCCAGACTTAACATTTGAACTGTCATCTGTTGTAGAACTGAAAACACTGCTTCTTCCGATTGAACTACTCGGTTTACATTCTAACGGATAACTGCTGAAAAACGTTCAAACAAAAACTAATTATTACAACACTTTTTTTTTTCAAACTTACAAATCCGGTTTTATATCACAATGATTATTGGAATATCCAAATGATAAATCTTGTTGATAATCATGCGCAAACCAAGCAGACATTTTTACGCTTAAAAGAACAGTATTATTTTTAATTACAAAAAAATGTAAGCAAAAAAAACCGCCACAGAAAACACCACAGATCACGTAAGCATAAACACACGTTTCTACGTGTGTTTAAATCAATATGTGTCGCCTGGGACACAAAAATGAACCACCTCTTGTATAAAAACAGAGAGAGAAGAAAAGAAAAAAGAGAGAAAAAAAAGTTGTAAAGAAATACATACGTACACGGATGATTTTTTAATATAGCGGCTTCAAATAATTTTTTTTGTGCACAAAAAAACCATTGAAGCAGCAAAAGACAATTAACAAGTAACAGCTAAAAAAATTCTTTAAAAAATTTTAAGCTTTCATTATTGTTTCTTCAATTTTTAATGACTTTTTTAATAATAAAACGATAAAAACCAAATTATGACCAAATTTTTTGGTGGTAACTAACTTCCGGATAAAAAAAAGGGATATTCGGCTGTGGTTTTTAAAGATAATTCTTCACTTAAATAAAAAAATGGTGAAAACTTTATTTTTGCAAAAAACTGCAAAAGTAATAAAAAGGGGGAAGAAGAGAAATAAATAAAAACGCTTTGAAAATGGAATAATAACATGTTGTTTTAAATTATTTTTCAAGCATAAAAGGAAATGAAAGGGTGTTGAAAGAAGACACCCACTAAGGATACTGTAGTTTCCAACTTTTTAAACAAATAAGATTTATTGTTTCAATTTCCTTTTCTTTTACGCATCGGAAATTACTTGTGCAAAAAATATTAACATTTAAATTCATTTATTTTGCCTATAAATGAAGCATATATAAATAAATTGTTACAGTCTACTAGTTTTTTGGATATTAAAGCTATCATTGAATCTTCTAGATTTGGCAAAAGAGTTGTCATTCGTTGGTGTGAAAGCTGGTGGAGTAATTGGCGTCTCTGCTTCTTCAATTGTAGGCCTTCTCATATTTGGTGGAAATGAATACGTTTCTTAAAAAATTGTCACATTTGTTTCTTTTTACTTTTTTAAAAATGCTACCTGCAAATTGATTTTTGTTATAAAATGACTGGGATGTTTCTGGGAATGTTTTGTATACGGTTTCAGCGTCAACAGATTTTGCCTTTGAAAGATTTGTTTCTGATGACATTGTTCTAAAATGTCAAGTTTTCAAAGTTTTAGAAACAAAAAGAATGTTACAGTAATACCTTGGACGTTCATGACGTCTTCGAAAGCTCACAGGATGTGTTAGGCGTCTTTTAAGTCTGGGTGGAATTTCTTCAAAATGTGGAATAAATTGAGTTGGCATGTGGGAAGGTGTATAATTCTCTCGAGGGATCATATGAGTTTTAATGAATCGACTTTTTGTTAAACTTAAAATAGAAATTATTTAAAAAATAATAATTCTCAAAGGAGAACATCCTACTTTAAAGTGGATGCGGAACCTCGATATCCTTTTTCCGGATTGCTAGCAGTATGTTCAGAATATAATGGAACAACGATTGCATCAAAATCATCCCTTTTTTGAGATGGTTTTTGCTGATGATAAGTATCTGCTAATTGAAGAGCAATCTAAACAAAAAAATTATAGTCAAAAGGAATTTCTTGTTTATCCTCCTACAGTAAAGTTATGATCAATAATATAGTTACACTCAAGGTCATCATCATCTTCCCCCAAAGGATTTAAAAGTTCCTCTGCTACCTAAAAATAAATTTTTTTTGTTTTTTTTATAATTATTACTTTTTTTATTACTTTTATCCATGCAAGATAGAAAAAAACTTGTAAAGAAGTCATGAGAGTAACCGCGAATATAGCCTAAAAAATTAATTTTAATTTTTAGTAACTTTTTTTTCAAAAACTAACGACTCCTTGTGTTGGAATTGGTTCTTCAGGTTTTTCAACGACATACTGTCGTGCCAAAACACATATAGCTAAATAGGCTCGTACAACACAAAATGCTACTTGAGGATAAGCTAATGGAACAGGACTTTAAAGAGAGTGAAATTATTTTAATAAATCATTTCTTTAAAAAAAGAACTTACATCCAATCATAATTGCAGAGAGTTTGTAATGACTTTTGGAAATCATTTATTTCCTTTTTAGTAAAAAACGCAATTAAACAATTATAAAGAATAAAGAATAATCCTTTTTTCTCACTTACTTTAAAAATTGCATTAACGAGAGTATCTGATGCAATTGCCTTTTCATTTTTCATTTCCATTACCAACCCACAAGCCCAATTAATTGGTGTCGAATATTTTTCAGTATTGCTTTTACTTTCCAAAATGCTTAATTCGTGATCTTGTAAAATTTCTTAAAATTTTTTTAAATTTAAATTTAAAAAAGAGAATGTTTTAAAAATATTTTACTTGCATCGACCAAAGATTTCATTGTTGGAAATCTTTTTCGTACTCGAATACTTATATCTCTGAGAAGTAAAACTTGTGCCAAACAAAGGTACCGTAATATATTACGCCGCGCTATTATTATTTTATCAGTTGTTCCATCAATGTACGCACAAACAATATATGCTGGTGCTTCAATAAATGCAATATTAGATAAAATTCTTTTCCATCGATCAACAACAAATGTTACAAAAAATCCCAAAAGAAGAACAATAGGGATATATGATAGCTTTCCATCTAAATGATGAACAAGATTTGTGAAAGTTCTAAAGGAGAGGAAAATGTCATAATTGCGATAAAATATTTAATTAGTAATTAGTAACCTTTGCCATTCATAAGAAACATGCTCATGACGAAAAATAGTAAATACAATAAAATATGCAGCTATCCAAATTATATATTCACGTGCACAATTTTTCCACACGCTTCCTCTCCATCTAAATAATAGCTTTAAAAAGGATAATGATGTACTTGTTGCAACGTTTGAAGCATAAGAAACCGTCATATCTTTTTCAAACTTTTCTTTTCGCCTTTTTTTCTTTCGGTTTTTTCTTCTTCTTCAAAAGTTTGATTTTGATCAATCGATAAGATTCATTTTTTTATTTTTAAATTTTTGCCCTTTTCTTTTTCGAACAAAACTTGTTTTTCAAAGGTGCGCAACTTTTATTTTCATTTGTTTTATACATAAATGCAGCTATTATAAAATTAATTTCTTAGAATTGTTTTAAATGTATTAAAAAGGCAACAAAAAATTGAGAGAAAAGAAAGAGAAGAGAGAAAAAAGAAAAAACATTCATTTTGTCTGCCCATTAATATGTTTTTTACGGATAAGACGCGTCTTTTTGAGTGCATTCATTTCCATTTACTTTTTGACATTTCCTTAATGCTGAAGGCCCACCACGGCATTGAAGTGTATCCGCCACGGCATTGATATCGTTTCTCTTTACTTTCTCTGTTTTCTTTTTTATTTTTTAATACTACTGATGATGGTTTTTTTTTCGAAGCCTTGTCACCAGTTCGTGAGAGCAAGCAACTTCTCAACTTTCGACCTCATTTTAGTTATTTAACGCTTTTTTGCTTCTTCTGCTTATGTCAAAAAAAATATTCTATTTTTAAATATAAAAAATTTAATAAAATAAAACTTTTTTCTCCTCTTCTTCTTCTTTTTCTTCGACTTCTCTACTTTCTATTATTATTTCAAATTTTCTTATTATTGTGTTGTTTTTTTCTGTTCCTCTTCATAAACGATGATTATTATCAAACTCTTTTTTTCTTATTTTTGCATTATTATTGTAGGCCAATTTCGCCTACGCTGCTGCTGTTTGCCAAATGACCAATAATAACCTCTTTTAAGTTTCGAATAGCTAAAAAAAGTCATCAAACGGTCTCTGATGTCGCTCAAATATTTTTCCTGCATTTTGTTTTGTTTTTTATTTTTTATTTATTTGGAAATGAGGACACTAGAGTAAGCTAAAATAATATAAATATCTTTAGTCTTTTGCTTAAATTGTTAGTCAAAGAGAAAAAAACTGATTATTAATAGCTGCTATTTCCCCACGTATTAACTTCTTTAAAAATCTAATGTTATGGAAACGAAGTAATCATTAGAGAATTACCGTAATCTAATAAACTTGTGAACTTTTTTTTCTCAAAATTTAATATATATCAATTACTTCTTTAAAGTATTAATACAACATGTTATTATCATTTATATAACCTACTTTTTGTATGTTTTAAAGCTTTAATTAAGTCTTTAATCCCCTGACAAAAGAAAAAAGTTTCATTTTCCTGTAATATAAACCCCCGGTTTTTTTAACAAAAGTAGAAAGAATTTATCACTGTTGTTTTTTTCAATAACGTTGTTTTTTCTGAACAAAAGCGAACCGCACCCTAACGTTTTTTCCCACATTTGACAGTCACATTTTGAGCAAAAAAATGACATTATTGTTTTTGTTGCGTATTTTTTCACCACCCTGTAAAAAATTTGAGGTGCTCTTCCATTTTTTTGCCGCATTCATTTTTGTTTCATCGTTTTTTCCCTTGTGTAGAAGAGAAAAAAATTTTCTCACATGATTTCTTGAACTAAAAAAATTTTTTGCCATCATTGGATAAAAAAAACTGCATTAAGTCTATTTCTGGTACATCTATATCGCTTTAAAAAAATGAGAGAGACATTCCTTTTCGATTCCAAAATAAAAAGACGTTTTAAACCATTAATATTTAAGAGCAATATTTTACAGTTCTTTTTCCCTACTTTTCCGTGACTCACTGGGTCAACTTTATAAAAACCACTTAAATTTTCTTTTAACAAAAAGAAAATTCCTTACAATTTCTACGGAAAAATAGAAGAAAAAAATACATTGACTGTGGTTTTTTTTCTATTTTTTTCGTTTAAACTTATTTCTGCTTATCTCCACGGCTTATGTACTTGGTTGGTTTTTTTCGTTAAAAAATGCAGTTGTGCAGACTTTTTGGAAAAAACAACATTTCTCTCTTGGTTGCTGCTGCTGCTGCTTCTTTTCGCTTTGTCAACCAACCACATGTGAATACATATGCGCGGTTGTTGGTTGTTCGCCCTACTACAACAACAACAAGCCCCTTCTTTTCGCACAGACGTGTGCATCCTCTGTGAAGCGAGACACCAAAGTTAGGACAATTTTTTCCCTTCGTGTTTGGCTGTTGGCCATGATGCTCATATAATATATTTTTTGTTCTTCATCTTCTTCCTGGCTAAATGAGATCAAAATATGGAACATAACGCCAAAAGGATGTTTTGATAGTTTTTTTTATTATTTATCATTGCAGATGATTTCTTTTAAGATAATAAATGAAGTTTTTTTTTCATTTTTGAAAAAAGAAGAATTACTATTTATAAGTTGATCCAAAAAGAACCAGGTTAAACTCCTACACTTTTTTTAATTTTTGACCTTTAACATTCTTTAAAATCTTGTTAATGAGAAGATGTTACTTTTCTTCTTCTTTTTCTTGCAAGCTAAAAGTAATCAAACAAAACAGCCCACAGTTACGTGAAAATCAGTTATTATTGTGTGTTAAGTTCTTGTTATGTTTATCTTTGACAATGGCGTCACTGGGGGTGCAAATTTAACACAGAAAAAAAATTGAATGCTTTTTTTGCTAAATAAAAATAACCTTGTGAATTTTTTCTCTCTTTCTATCTTTTCTTTTGTAAATCTCTATCCTCTTTTTCGTGGATATTGATAGAAATTAATTGCCTACTATATTCAAAAAAAAGGGTGAAAGCGAGAGGGATAAAAAAGAAGGGATCGCTTCTTTCTTTTTTCGTGATGTTTGCCACTTTTTAATTCACATGATATCTATCAAATTTTATTATAGATTTCTAAATGAGCGATTTGGATGATCGAAAAGCCGGCACACGTGTGTTTAAAAAGACAAGCCCAAATGGAAAGGTTTGTAAAGTTAATTTCAATTGTGAACTTAGTATGCAAATTTTTATTTTAGATAACAACATATCTCGGAAAACGTGATTTTCTTGATAGGGGTACATTCGTTGATCCCATTGATGGAATGGTATTAATTGATGAAGAATATATTAAACAAGGAAGAAAAGTTATTGTACAATTAAATGCCGCATTTCGTTATGGAAGAGAGGATTTAGATGTTTTAGGTCTTACATTTCGAAAAGATTTGATTAAGCAAAGCTTTCAAGTAAGTAACAAAAACTTAATTGAGTTAATTTTATTGAAAAGAAACAAAAAAAACCAAAAAAAATATTTTAAGGTTTATCCACAAGATCCAGCATTGGAAAGACCGTTAACAAGATTGCAAGAGAGATTGAAAAAGAAACTTGGTGATAATGCATTTCCATTTTGGTTTGAAATTCCACCACATTCTGCTTCATCTGTAACATTGCAGCCTGCACAAGGTGATACAGGAAAGCCTTGCGGAGTTGATTATGAATTACGAACAATCGTTACTGGTGAAGGAGCATGCGTGGAAAGACCAAGAAAATAGTAATTTCCTTTTCACTTTTTTAAAATTTATTCAAAGCTTATTTTCTTATTTTTTTAGCAGCACCGTAAAACTAGCTATTCGAAAACTTACATACTCTCCTGCAGTTGAAGGCCCTCAACCAATGGTTGATGTTACAAAAGAATTTCTTATGAGTCCTGGATTATTACATTTGGAAGCATCTTTGGATAAAGAGGTATCAACTTTGTTCAAACACGTGCAATTCTTTAAATCTTTTTTTTGCAGATGTATTATCATGGAGAAAAGATTGCTGTAAATGTTCATATTCAAAATAATAGTAACAGAACAGTAAAAAAGATTAAAGTTTCTGTAGTTCAAACAGCTGAAATTTGTATTTTTACAACTGCTGCGTATTCTTGTGACGTTGATAAAATTGAATCAAGGTATATTTTTTCGCATAAAAATTTATAAATAGTTTTCTTTTCATGAGCTACAAAACAATAAGTTTTTACGTAATCAAAAAAAATTTTTTCAAATTGCTTTTGTTGTAAAGAACACTTTTTTGGAAATTTCTTTTTTGCACTTCACAATTACTGTAAAAGCACCAAATATTTGATTGTTTTATAATTGTTGTTTTTTATTTTAGTGAAGGATTTCCTGTTGGTCCTGGTGGAACTTTATCAAAAATTTATTATCTTTGTCCATTATTAGCTAAAAATAAAGAAAAACGTGGTTTAGCTCTTAACGGTCAATTGAAGCATGAAGATACTAATTTGGCATCTTCAACAACTCTGTAAGCTTTAAATGACACATTAAATAATAAATTTTATCGGATACATTTAGTTCTGCAACCGGTTGTACAAAAGATGTCCTTGGAATTCTTGTGAGTTATAGAGTAAAAATTAGACTGCTACTTGCAAATGCACTTAGCGGTGAAATCACTGCTGAACTTCCATTCACTTTAACACATCCAAAACCCTTTGAAGAAGATTCCCCTCCAATGGAACCAAAACGACGGGTAATATTTGTAGATGTGCTTAAATTTTTCAAAAATTATCTCCTTTATTTCAGAGAGATAATAATGCAACATGCTCTGAAACGAATGATATTGTTAATTTTGATGATTGTACAGAAATGAATTTGATACATTTTGATGAATCCCCTGATCGTAATGAAGATGACATAATATTTGAAGATTTTGCTCGATTACGCGTACAACAAGCAAATGGCAATGGTGTAAATGGGCATAATTCAGAATCAGAAGGAATGTTTAGTAATTCTGGGACACCTGGTTCAAGTACACGATACGGTACAAATGGCTCATTACTACTAGATGGGAACTTTTTATAATTAATTTCTCTCTCTTTCTTTCTTTTTAAAAGTGATGATAATAATGTATTATATTTTTCTTTTCCTTTTTTATTATTATTATTTTTTTCTTGATGTTATCAGATCAACCATATGGATACAAACCTCGCTTTTATGAAAATATTTTTGATCATTTTTTTACAAATTACTTTTTGAATTGCTCTAATGCTATATGCTCAAATACACATACAATTTAACTAGGTACTATCTATCAAAAGAAAAAATTTCTTGCCTATTTGACAATTATTTGTGATACTTTCATTATAATTTTATCAAAGCACACAGATATTCTTCAATTGTTGTGTTTATGATAAAAAAAAAGATGAGAAAGAAAAACAACAAAATTCAAAAGAAAAAAATTATTTGAAAAAAATATTTAATTTTATGAGCCTTGCATTAAAATTTTTTTTATGTTTGTACATAACCGTCTTTTTTTCTGTAAATTGAATTTTTTTAAATAAATAAAACTTGTGAAAAATGTATTCTTTTTCATTTATAATTCTTCATTTTCTTCATCATCTGGTTCTTCCTTTTCATCTTCCATTTCTTCTAATCTTGCAAGCATCTCTATAAATAAAAAAAAGCTTACATTTAATAATAAAATGGCATTAAATTTCTTACTATCTGAAATGCAACAAAAATTTATTCCACATTTTGATGCCACACACATATACGGCTTTGGGCATTTATCAGTTTCACTATGCGGAACACAAGTTTGAGTTGATGAATCATTTTTACGCTTAACTGACCAACCTAGAGGGCAATATTCATCTATAAAAAATATTTATTTTTTCAAAAAGGATGTAATTGTAAAATAGAATTTTTATACTTGAATTACAACTTGCTGACAGAACATCATTAATTAAATTTACAACAAATAAAAACAAAATTAAATTAACAAAAGTATGCTTCCACGCCATTTAAAAAAATTTACCCAAAAAAAGTAATAAAGAAAATTCAATTTCCTGTGATTCTTAAACTTTCTGAAAAAAAAGAAGAGAGGCAGACTTTTGATAGCATCAATAAGGTCATCATGACTTCCTTCTTTTTCAGCATTCACCCTTTTTATTATTATGCAAAAATAAAATCCAAAAAAATAATCCCCGTAAAATTAATGTAAAAAAACTCGCACGAAAAAACGTAAATAATTAAAATTATGTCGATTTTGATGATTTTTGACTTATTGTATCTTCTTCTCGAACAGTTTCAAGATGATGACTATTTGGATCAACTGGTGAAACCGGAGTTGATGACGAATATTCTTTAAAAAAAGTTTTATAAAAAAAAGAAACAACTGTTTTTTAATCTCTTACCAAACTGTTTATTGTCATACCATGCCGGAGGATGGCTTATACTAAAATTATTTTGAGCATTTCCGCTTTCTAAGCCTTGCATTGACAAAGATTGAGATCTTAAAAGAATCTTTTTTTGAAATAATAAAAAAACAAACAAAGTATTTACCTTTTTCGACTACTAAATCTATCTCTAATCCTTTTACTAAGATTTGTATTAGAAAATTTAAGGCTACTCGTTGAATCGTGTATTGATCCGGCATCTGTAGTATTATTGCGAGGAACCATTTTAACTTTATCATTTTCATGTTCAACGCCTTGTCGAGCAGCCGATCCAACCAAGGCATGAACAGGCATGGTTGCAGCTTCTTCAGAATAGAAAGGCTTGTCTCCGGCATGAAATGCGTCTCTTACTTGTTCTGGGATATCTGTGGATGTTTGATCAACCATTGAAAGTGCAATTGTTATATTTCGATCAATAATGTAATTACACTATAAATTTAATTCTTTTCTTTAAAAATATGTAATTCCTTTGCAAAAAAAGAGAACCTCCAAGTCATCATCATCTTCCCCAAAAGGATTAAGAAGCGCTTCAGCAACCTTAAGCCATCCCATATAAAAAATAAGCTGCAACTGAGTCATAAATGGAATGTACAAATCAATCTAAAAAAGGAATGGATAAATTAAGTAATAAATAAAAGTACGTAATATTTATTTGCAGAAAAAATGAGATTAACCTTTGCTTTATTATCTGCTTCATCATTGATAATGTATTGACGAGAAACAATACAAATTAAAAAATAAACTCTAACAGCTAAAAAAACTACTTGAGGATAAGCGAGCGGAACTGGAACCCAATCATAATTACACAGAGTTCGAAGATTGATATGAAATGTTTTTACTTCCTTAAAATAAAACCTTAAATTTTTGCAAAAGAATTTGAAACAAAACTTGCCATTAATATTCCATTTAATAATACATCTGCAGCAATTTTTCCCTTTTGTCTTAATCCAACACAAATTGCAAATATCCAATTAATTGGAACCCAATATTTTGAAAAATCATTGTCTATTTTATCCATCAATTCTTTTTCATGTGGTTGCATAAATCCTAAAAAAAACATCCATTTCAAGCCATATCATAAAACAAAACCTTGCCTGCATCAACAACTGCATCTAAATTTGGAAATCTTTTTCGAACTTTTATGCTAATATCTCGTAATACTAATACTTGAGTCAAACAAAGATATCGTACAATATTTCTTTTTGCAATTCTTGTTTCATCATCTGTACCAACGACATAATTTGCGATATAAAATGCAACACTACAAAGAAAAAAAGAATGATAAATTTGATTTTCTCAAAATATTGCGATAACAAACTTATCAACAAATCCAATATTTGCAAAAATATTCTTCCATCGATCTACAACAATTGTTACAAAAAAACCAAGTAAAAATGTCAGTGGAATGTATTCCATTCTTTCATCCATATAATGAGCCAATGCAGCAAATTGACTGAAAGGGGTACGGTATTTTCAGAAAAAGGATATTTTAAAAAAATATTTTGAAACGGGTTTTAAGTATTATTTTCCTTTATGTAATAATTAGAATGCCCCTTTAAATCTTTTCTATATTGAAATTAATTAGAAATTTTTTGATCATGTTTAGTTCTATGATTAAAAAATATTAATCAGATTATACTTTGTGCACTCACTCTGACGTAAAAAATTGCATAAATTTAATATTTAGATGATTTGCAAAATTATTACCAAAGTTAGTTTTTTGATTACTTTTGTTCAAAAAAATTTGTGACGATTATGTCATAAATTGTGTGAGAAAATGCACTAAAGATTTTTTATGTTCCTCATTTTTAAAACATTTAGTCCTACCGTAATATTTTCTCTTACGCCTTAAACTTTAAATTTTTTTTAAGAACAAAAAAATCTTACACTTGTTGATATTTTGGTAAAAGATAACGATAGATGACAGAGCCAATACTGTAGCATATCGTCCAAGTGATAAGTTCTTGAAATACAGACTTCCAAACAGATCCACGCCATCGAAAAATAACCCGTAAAAATGTCCATGATGATGAGCTCGAAACATCCAAATTATAACTGATTGTCATATTTCAAATAAATCTTATCTTTTTTATTTGAAATAAAAATATAAAACAACGTTAAGCTTCGCTTTTGCTCGAAGCATTCTACAAAAAAAAGTGAAATCAAAAAATAACAATATATCGTTAAAAGGGAGCGTCGGCAAAGCACCAAAAAGCTTTTAGTCAGGGAAAAAAACTATCATGAACTATGTGATTTTTACGGACTGAAAACATCATAGAAAAAAAAAGAAATCAAAGTGAAATCGTTGCTTTATTAATATTCACGAATAATTTACAAAGGAGCAAAAAAGACTAGACCCAGTATAGCTTTTTTAAAAAACATAATTTTGTAAAAAAGCTAAAACTTTAAAAAGGGACACTTTGAAGCTTGAAAATTAGAAATTTAAAAAACAACAAAATTTTGTCCTAATATGTTTCTTTAAAATCAAAAACATAGACAGCCGGTAAAACAACGAAGAATAAATTGAAGGTGAACCGGTTTTGGGTAAAGTTTTGCGGCGATAATCGATTGATGCTGCTTCTAAAAAAGTCTTTAAGAGTTAGACGTAAATTTTTAAATGTCTTTCTTCTTTTTTTTAACAAAAATCAATTTAACTAATTGAATTGCGCTTTTATAATTTTTGTGATTTAAAATACCTTGAAATCAGTGTTCGCTATTTTGATTGTAGTTTATGTAGTGCAAATTAATTAACACCACAGTTTGCTATTTAAAAAAATTAAAAACTGTTAAACCCATACCTAAGGACATTTGATCTAAAAAAACACTTTTTAAAAAAAGCAACCTATTTTTCTGCACTTTTCACTGATAAGAATAACCTCCTTATTTGCGTTCGAAAAATCACTGCATTTTTGTTGACACAATTGGTTCTCAAATAATGATTTTCATTACCCGTTTAAATGTATTACTATTTCTTTGCAGTATTTCATTGGTGGAATCATGGAATACTTTACAAGAAATGAATGCAGAATTTGAAGAAAGATTTACGGATAAAGATGAATTAAGTATTGAAGAATGGGATGCGGCACTTCCAACAAAAAATGAAAGAAAAGAAATTGAAACTTTAATAGATTTTTTAATGGCTGCTTCAACATTTGAAAATCTGTCTTCAGCAGCATTAATGCCATACTATAAAAATCTTCAAAAATCAATGAATATTACTTTTTACAAAGTTTGTTTTTCATTACTCGAAACTATAGTTAATATTTTCTTATAGAGAGAATATGCCATTATTCATGAAATATATAATCCATCAGATTCTCTTCCATTTAAAAGATATTTTGGATATACTGTAATTGCATCTCGACAAGTCGCTTCCAATCCATATCTCCATCATGCGGCACCCCATTTTAAATTTGATGGAAATGTTTGTAATCAAAGTGCCGCAATTTTTGAACAAACTTCCGGTCGATCCTTGGTTGTTGCTGGGGCACATCGATATGCCGTTCGAGATCGAACACCCACAAATCCATGTCAATCTGCTTTTGCTATTGCAGATCCGGCACACAATAATTTAACAATGTTCCATGCCTTTAATGAAGCAATTTTTTTAGCTTCAAAACGGCAATCTGAATTCCATCCAATTCCATACTTTTTTATTCAATGGCATGGAATGGCTGAAGATTCATGCCCAAATTCCCCTGTTTTTATTAGTACCGGGGCATCTGGGAATGATTCAATTTATTTGAATTCCTCTCTCGCGGCAAATAAAGTAATCATATATTTTGTAGCCCATTAATTAAAGTATATATTTTAGTTGAAAGTTGCATACGGTAACGGTGCCAAAACCCCATTTGATGATCCGGAATGTAATCTCGCGGCAACAACAAATGTCTTTGGAAGGCTCGTTGATGGCATTCACAAAAATGATGTTTGTCAGATCAGTGCCAAAAATGTTTCTGGACATTTTATTCACATTGAACAAAAGAAAAAAGAAAGAAATGATTGGAGCGGCTGGATCAAAGCTGTCAAAAAAGCTTTCAATCTTAAAATCACAAATTGTAAATTGATTAATAAAACCAAATATTAAAATAAAAATACTTTTATTATAAATATCTGATTTGGAAAAATTACAAAAACAAGAATTTTATTGTAATTACTACAGTCAAACCCAATGTTTTAACTTTTTTTTTATAAATCCCCGAGTCGTTGCTGCTGGCACCATGGACGAATCCAGGTTCAACCTACAGAACATGGATGAAGCTGATCCCTTTTACACCTGACCCTTTTCGTCCCCTTCCAATCCGCCTTTCTCCCGCATACTTCACAAACTTTCTCTTCTCCAAAAAGTCTTGTTCAAAAAGCTACGGGCCAATCTGATAATGTTGCTTGTAAATTAGTAAATCAAATCCAGTCAAACCTCGTTATAACGTTTTTCAAGAGACCGTGAAAAAATGACGTTATAACGAGGTCCGATTAATATGGGCTTCTTGTTGAAGGGACCACAGACAAAGGACGTTATAACGAGGTAAACGTTATATCGAGGGACGTTATAACGAGGTTCGACTGTATTAGAAATTGGAGGGAACAAGATATATCAGGGTGTTCCATAAGTCTTTTCCGTTTTACTCACTTGGCAAAGTGTTCTTCACAATGAAAAACGGAAAAAACTTATGGAACACCCTGATATTTAAACAGTGATGGTCTCGACTAACTATTGCTCTCCCACATAAAAAAAATCTTTTCGATATGAGAAAGTTGTTATTTTAAGATCTTTTTTATATCTTTTTTGTAAGCAATGCCGGAAAGTCTCAGTACTTGTTTTTTTCTTATTGTCGATTTTTCACCAATTTTTTACTCGAAAAATCCATGAAACTTTTTTTTATTGGGAAATTTTGATCGTTTTTCATTCTCGCAACGCAAACTTGAATTGTTTGCAATTTTTTCCTAGTACTTTTTTTTCGCTTCCCAAAAAAACAGACGTGCATGATGAATCTATGATTATTTCTTCTTTTAATTTAAAAAAGTTAATGTCAAAATATTCTATAAATAAAAGCTTTTTTGACTTTCGTATGGTTTTTAGTCTTGCAACGAAAACCTCCCTCTGGCCTTCTCTTTTGACGAGTTTCGAACGTCAACGACCTCTTATTGCTATTTGCTGTTTGAAATTTATTACTTTTTACGCGTTTTTTTTTGTAAACTTTTAAACATATTTATAAATATTAGTTATACTTTTTAGATTTCTTCTCAACATGGGTTATCCAAAACGCTTGCAAAAAGTTTTTGTTAAACGATGTTACTGTACCACATCTTTCTGTGATCCACGAAAATTTGCTGCTCGATTTGAAATGGATTGTAAAAATTGTCCAATTTCACATGCTCAAAGACGTCGATGCCATGGACATAAAAAATGTTTATCAAAGCCTGCAAATATGTCAACTTGTACTGCAAAGAAAGAAGGTATGTTTTTTTTCTTCATGAACTTGCTAGTAAACAGAAGCTTCATTTTTTGATTTTTCCTCGTTATAGAGGCATTGCGATTTTGCCAATATTTCTGTTGATGCAATGCTTTAGACCTAATTTATGTTCCTTAGATCTGTAGTAAATATGTTACTGTAATCTATTTATGTTTTAGAAGAAACCGTTGAATTTGATTTCAATAAAATGCCTCCACTTCTTCGTGATCGATTTATCGAACTTTCGAACTCATATGAAAAGTCCAAACTTCAACAAGTTAGCCATGGATTTAATGATCAAATTCGACAAAAAGAACGACTTGATGTAATTGAAAAAATGGTGATTTTTAAACCACATAATATGTTGAAAAAAGGAAAGTTTGGCAAATTTGGAAATGGTTTTTATCTCGATCCTCTTGATAAAACTCATATCGGTCGTATTCGTAATACTCTTGTTAACTATCAATTGGTTGGAATTGAAGTTCCCGATGAATGGATTTCAAAGGCTGTTGCTCAAAATGTATCGTTTTATTTGGAAACTGTTCGAATGGAACGCTGCAATTTAAGTGCCTTTGAAATTCATAGAATTTGTGGATTTGGAGCTGTTCGATACCTTCACCTTGATAAAATTGTTGCAACGACTCCTCTTTCAATGAAAGCCATGGCACTTTGGTTAAAGAATGCTACTCGTATTTGGATCGATATTAAAAATATGAAATTTGAACCTGATTGGCCGATTGCTTTTCTTGATAGCTCAAATAAACTCAATCGTGTTACAATCAAAAATGCTTCTTTTACAATGAATACAAAAGATTTTGATCGATTTCTTCAAGTTTGTTTCATAATTATTACACGTGTTTATTATTCTCATATTTTTAGGAACGTGTAATTTCAACCAAGAATGAACTTGATTGGGTTGAACAAATGAAAGAAGAGCAAATTTTTGATGTAGGAGAATGTTTGTATAGAACTCAAATTGAATCCGTCGTTACCCTCTCTTTCAATGAAGAAGAAATTGAAGGATCTTTAAAGAAAACCGTTCTCAAGAAAATTGATTCTCTCTTTGCTGGTTTCTATAAAAATGTTACAAAACCTGAATTTCAACGGTTCAAATTGAATGAAAAGTTTATTGTTGAACGTATGGCACCTATTAAACCAAAAGAATTTGATCAATATCCTTACCCTTATCCTGCTCGAACTACAAAATGTGATCGATATTTTTATGTTCGTTGTGCTGATCTTGGCAATGATGAAGCAGCAAAGAATGAAAGTGGTGCAGCAATTCAAGTTATGAATGAAGCTGAAGTTAATCAAGTTAAGCGTGAAATGAAAAAACTTCAAATTTAATACTTTTTCTTCTTTTTTTCTCTTTTCTTACTTATAGTTTCTTTTTTGAATGTTGATCAATTGTTGAATTTTTGTTACGGTAACGGTGTGTTTGAAAAAATATTTTTAAAAGATTGCTAAAGTTTAAAATTCTATATTTGCTACATTTTATTACACAGATTTGAAAAACTGATTTAAAAATATGACAAAGTTGCTTTAAAAATAAATTATTTTGTTATTACAAATAACCGGTCTTTAAATGAAAAGAGACAGGATTAAATGAAAAGTGAAAGTACAAGGAATGAATAACAAAAAAAGGATCACAGAAATTTATCGCCTGTCAATATAATCGAGATCAAAAGTTAGAATTGGCCGTCTTTGAGATGTTGACAACAAATCTAAAATTCTATTATATTTTAAACAGTAATAAATACTGTATAGGTACCTTCTAAGATAGATGTCCATGGAAGCGTGACATAAGTTAAATATGCATTTAATGGTGACTCTTCTTTCTTTTCTTTTAACCAATGTAATGGATTTCCGAGTCCTTTTACAGACCATGAAGAGCCTGTACTACTTGACATTACATCACCGTTTGCACTTCTGACATCTAAATCTGAATCCCCGGCAAAACTTTCAGAATCACTTTGCCACCGACGATTTCGTCCCCCCGGTAATGTTCCAGAACACGGTGTTGCTAATGAAGATAAATTATTTGCCCCTGGGGTCATTGCAGTCTTTTTGCCACCAAAAATAAATCTGTTAAACAAATTCGTATCCGACATTCGACGTTGATTATTTGCAAATTCTTCCTGAAATGAAGGATTGAAATGAAGGATTTGCTTTGATTACATATAGTAATGAATATGATGCACTTACAACACTCATACGACTTTGCATATCGTATCCATTTTCTGACATTGGAGTTTCAAATCCGCAGCTTGCAACTCTTGCCACTGCCATTTCAGCACAACCTTTACCTCTTGGACCACGCATTCGAACAAATTCTCGGCGCCTTTTATCACTACTCATAAGCTTTTGCGCCCAATTCCACGTTCCAGAACCCTTAAAAAATATTACCGTAATCTGAGAAAAAAATTTAAAAAAATTCATACTCGACTATCATACAACTTCTTCAAAACATCGTATTTAATTGAGCCCAAAAATATTACAGCTTCTCGATCACGGTATCTGTCACGTGCAACAAGCTCTACACAAACGCATTCACCTTCAGTTACAATCACATCATTAAAAACCTAAAAAATTACTGTAAGCTATAAAATATATAAAATTTTATACAAAAACCTGTTCAAAGTCATCGATAGCAAAATATATTTTGGGATAAGTAATTTCTTCGCATTCACCTTTGGCATCCATTCTTCTTCGACTTGGTGAAGGATAAACTCTTTGACAATTTTTTCGAATTATTTGTAAATTTGATGAAGTTTTAAGGCATACTGCACATGTAACATAATAATCAATTTGTTGTAAAATAACATTTAAACAGATAGTTTCTTCCCAATTTACAGATTTATCGCCAGGAATTGGCTTATTTCGACTTTGACGACGAAAAACTTGTAAATGACTTGCCTATAAGAGAATGAAGATGGCTTAAAAAAATTTAAAAAGCAATTTATAAAGATTATTACCCCAGCACCAACATAAAATGATGAAGATGTTTTTACGAATGGCACATACCATAGCATATCATCATGATGTGCCGTGCATTCTTTTGTTGTACAATGAACATGATCCAAAATATATTCAACAAAAAGTATTGAACATTCTTTTTCACGTGTTATTAAATGTGCTTCATCGACTAAAAACAATACATGTATATTTTTATTTTTATATTTTTGATTTGGTTTTTATTGACATTTGATTTATGTTATTTATGAGGGATTAACTTACTAATACTTGATTTAGAATTCATTAATTTTGCAATATTTGTTAATAATTTTGGAACACATTCACATTTAACTGGACCAACAAGTTGTCGCAAAAATGCTGGAGGTTCAAATGTTGGAAAATTATCATCATCGTCTATTGTAGTTGTTGAAGAAGTCATAATTTTGACATTTAACTTTTGGAAAAATAAAAATAAAAGTTTCAACAAAAAAAGAGAGACGACGAACAAAAGATTTCTATCTTTTTAAATAAGCTTAATTCATCTAAAGTTTGTCAAGAAATTCAATTCAAAATTTGAGAAAAGAAAGCTTAAATGTGAACAAAAACAGAAGAAGAAAAAAAAGATGTTGTTTGCCTGAAGCGTTGCGCGTTCTCTTTCGCACTTTTTTTTGGCTTTTCATCCATCCATCTTCTACTAAACAACTACACCACCAACAACCAAAGAAACTTCATCCAATAATTCTTGCTACTGTCGTGCCAAGATTTTGTATAACAATTCTTCTTTTTTCTTGTTTGAGTCTCAAACTTTGAGAGAATAGTTAAAAAACAATGAATTGTCTTGCAATTATCTTCTTCTTAGCTTTAGCTATGAATTTTAGAATGGTTTTAATTGTTTCTCTCATTCTCTCTTTCTTTTCAAATGAACAGGTTTCCCCTTTTTTAATCGGTCATTGATGGACAAACATTAAGCTCTGGTCGTCGCTTTTGTTTCCGTTTCGTGTGTGTCTTTGTTTTTTTCCCTATATCAATTCAAGGTGTGAAAACAGCAGTCAATGCCTTTGAATCAATGCTCTGAATCACCCATGAAACGCGAACCATTTGAAAAAACAGCATTGCCTTTTTGTAGTACTCGTGTTACGTTCCATCTTCTTACGTAATTTCCCTTTTTGAGTTCCTTTTTCATATAAGGTTTCTCTCTCTCCGTTTTTGTTTGTTCATTTTTTAAAAGTTTACTCGTTCTTTTTCAAAAATTTTTGAATTTTAATATTTTAAATTGTGCTTTTTCACCACTGTCATTTGCGTTAAATTTGCCACTTTCAATAATGAATTGTGTTTAAGCGTGTTATGTTTTAATTTATTAGATAATACTTGAAAAAAGTTTAACTTCTATTTTTAGAAAATGACTTCTGCTGGTGATAATAACAGCGATGATTTTGATACTGAAACAAGCGGCTTTTGCCCTCCTGAAAAAACAATCCAAGAGATTATAAGCGCTGATGCTGATGATCAAAGTTTAATCAAGTATGTTTTTTTTATCTTATCCTCTGCATACATTTTTTAATATTATGTTTTAGATATAAAAAAGAACTATTAGGCAGTGCTGCAGCTGGTGGTATTGTTGTTCGACCCGAGAGTGCTGAAAAAGTTATTGTCACCAATATTAGTCTTATTTCCGAGGGAGAAGTCCGACGTTCTATGGATTTGCCAGGTATTTTTTACACTTCGTCAAAATCATGAATTCAATTTACTTTGTTTTAGGTCCTAATGACTTTGTTTTATCTGTCAAAGAAGGATGCAATTACCATATTCGTATTCAATATTATGTTCAACGTGAAATTGTGAGCGGACTTCGATATACTCATAAAGTTAAGCGTCTTGGTATCCAAGGTTAGTCTAATTTTCACCACTTTTTTTCATTCATTTATTAGTAATTTCCGTTTTCAGTTGATAAAGAAACATATATGTTTGGTTCATTTGCTCCTCGGGCTGAAGTTTACGAATATACTTCACCGGCAGAAGAAGCTCCCTCCGGTTTACTTCAACGTGGAAAATACAACGTCTCTTCTGCTATTCTTGATGATGATGGTCATGCATATCTTAAATGGAATTGGGTTCTTGAAATATCTAAAGATTGGTAAATTTATATTGGCCTGTTTTTAATATTTGATATAACTGCAATATACATGTAATCGTTCACTTAAAATACCATACATATTATGCGTAATGAATATCATTTTAATCTTGTTTTTTTTATAAGTTTTTAAATAAAACCGGGTTGTGTTTGCTTTTGACGAAGTTTTATATTTAGCACATTGTTTCTATGTATAAGCATGAATGACAAATACTAATAGATTTTATACGGATTTTTAATAAGGAAAAGTGATAAAATTACAGGAATGAATTTTAAGCGATAGAAGCTTTAGAAAAAGAAAAGAGAATAATTTATACTGGGCCTTTTTTAATAAGAACTTTTAAAAAAATAATATCGCTGCAAAATTTTTAAGCTGACGTAGAAGGATTTTTTTGTGTGATAATTAATCATGATAAAAAAATTTAAAGACCATCATCTTTCTTTTCTTCTTGTTTGGCTTCTTTTTTACCATCAAGAATCCAATCTTCGAGCTCTTGGGCAATTCTATCTGGATCCGTTTTATTGAAAGCTGCAACATTTAAACCTGCATCAGTCTGATCATAAACAGTTTGATCTTGTGTTCGAGAGGAGGATGAAGCAGATGATGGACCAGGCATTGATGGATCCCGCATATCTACTTTTGGAGGAGGATTAATGTAATTATCATAAAGATTTACAGCATTGCTAAGCATATCATTACAATCCAAAATTTCAGCTAAAATAAATTTTTGTAAATAATTTTATATGCAAATGATAGTATTTATAAAGTCTAACTTGTAAGGGCAGGATTATCATAAAGTTGTTGAACAAGTAAAGCAGTTCGATCTCGCATTTCTTTTGTTGTTGCATATACTTGTTGAAGGGTATCAATGAGTTCTTTTCCGGCTACATTTGCAGCAGGTAAATCTTTCAAAAGATTTAAAAATCCTTCAGCATGCTTTCTTGCTTGAGAAAGTTCTCCTTGAATTTTTGCGAGGGAAGCTTCATCAACAACAGGTTGTTGATGCCCAGCAGCAATGTACATGCCAGGTTGAGACTAAAATAATGCCCCTTGATAAGAAACGCTAGCGGAAAACTAAAATATGGCTAAACACAAGCACTGTTCTTTTTTCACAACACTTACAGCACGTGGAACTGCGGCAGCGGTGCCTTCGGATCGTGGGGGCTCAGTAAAAACAGTCTAAACACAAGCACAACAATGTTACGATAATCATAAATAAAAATACAACACAAAACCAACCCGCTTTGGAGTGATAACTGGTGCCATTGCATCCAAATCAGTTGGAGGGAATTCAATTCCCCGTTTTTTCAAATCTTCATAACAGTTTACAACGTCAATGCATTCAGGAGCACCTCGGAAAGCATCAGCCCAAGACTAAAGATTTGCAATATTTATATTAGACTTGTTGGAATGCTACAGTACCTGAATAAGTGATAAAACTTTTTCTTGAACTGCTGGTGGAGTTTCTTTTTTAATTAGCTTGATTAGTTCTTCAAGAAATTCTTGCTTGCATACCATTGCCGCAAAAACTCCACCACAATTTTTTACACAAGCTTCCAAAACGGTAAGAGTATACATAATTGTTTGAGGATTTTTACTAACATTTTCATTTAATTGACGTCGAATTGCACGAAGTGCATCTCGTCCTCTTAAAAAGTTTTATCGTATTTACAAAAAAAAGATTTGAATAAAAATGTACCCATTTGAACTTTCAATGATTGTATCACAAATTTGCATAATAAGACCCCAATCTTCTGCCTTATTTACATCGGCATTTGTAGCCGCAACTGAAACTCCCATAGGCAATATTAATATCATCATCATCAATAATGACGAAATATTTACCTATCATTTTTCCAACATCAGTCTCTAGAGGATTACCAGCTAAAAAATCGGTAATACGAGCTCCAACTTGTCCAACAGCATTTACAACTTGATCTTGAATTCTTTCGCCAGATGCCTTTTCCATGATTTAAAATTCTAGAAATAATGAAAGAGGTCAATTATAATTAACAACAACAACCTTCGATTTTTGCCACAAACAAATGATAAGAAGAACACGCTATATGTTTTTTTTATTCTCTTTTGTTTGAGAACAGTGGTAAACGGAAAAAAAAGACATGACTAAGCAGCATCACAAAATGCACTTCACACAGAAAAAGTTTTCGCTGCAAGAATATGTTGTTTTCAGAAGTGAAGAAAACAAAATTTCAAAAGTTTATTGAAAAGAAATATTCGCATGAAAAATAGAAGAGGGTAATTTAGCCATTACTGTGGAACACGAGATAAAAAATGACACTTTTCGCCCCTTTTTTAAAATGTTTCTCTTTTAAAAAATTTTTCTGCTGTATGAAACTTAACTTTTTGAAATTTGGATTTTGTGTGTTCTGTTATTCCAATATTATTTTAAGATTAATTTTTTATAATCATATTCAATAAGAAAATTAACAAAGTAAAAAGAGTACAAAACAAAACTTAACACTGCACGATATAAAATGTTCAACAATTAAAATGCTTTTCAGATTCACCACTCCTGAGGTTATAAATCATTAAGTTATTATAATACATATTGCTCTGAAGATGAGGTATCAAGCAGCAGTTTGAATGAAAAATCTTTTTAATGCTTGTGAGCATTTTTATGCTTATTTGTTTTGTTACTTTTGACAGGATAGAATGAAGCAGCAGTTTGTTTTGATCGAGCTTTTGAAACAGGTACAGTACGTTCAATTGGATGAATTTTTCTTACGATGCCAACAGCTTTTGTTTTGCCTTCACGGAAAATTATTCTCGTTTTTTCTTTTATAAATTCAGGATGGCGAATAAACTGTAATTGGACATTCGCGCGATCTCCAGTTCTAAGAACTTCTTTATCCATTGAAATAATAGTTGCCGTTTGACGAACTGGTCCAGCATGGACTTAAAAAACATTAAATGATAATAAAAAGTCTAAAAGATTTCCAAAATAAACGTACTCATTGCTTGATAATTCGCCATAATTGTTGTAGGATGGTGCAAAATATAAACTTCGGCGTCAAATTTAGTACATGATTGTGGTTCAACTGATGGATCAACTAAAACCATTCCTTTACGAACATCTCTACGACCAAATTTCCTAAAAGAACTTGTGTTTAACTCTCATAAATTTAAATCGATAAACATACTTTACAGCAAATGAACCCGTTTGACCCGCTTTAATGGAATTTACTGCAACACGCTTGCGATGTATAGATTTGATTGGAACAGGAACAAATTGACCCAAAGCATCTGGTCCTATAAAAATGGTTAAAAGTTTTACTGAAATTTACAAAAACAATACAAACCTATAAGCAAGGTATCACCAACGGTAATTCTTCCACCCGTGCAAGTTCCGGAGACAACAGTACCAACACCTTCGACCTAAAAAGAATTTACAAATTATGTAAAACAAAATTGTTGGATACCGAAAAAGTTTCATCAATCTGAAATTCAGCAGGATCATTTTCAGCATTTCCTCGATGAAGTGGAATAAGATTCAGAAATGCTCTGAGTAAATGTAAATTAATACCAGAAACATTGGATACTTGAAAAATAGGACACAAAGTACCACCAGCAAAATTTCTAGCAGCATGAACAACATCATCCATATTCTTAATAACAACTGGGAATTTCGCTGCTCCTGCACTTTTCATCAATTTATCAACCATTTTCATTGTTTGAGCCAAAATATTCTCGGGACACATATCAATCTTTGTGACAACTGCAAAAACAGGAATTCTCAAATTCAAGGCAATTGAAAAATGTTCACGAGTTGTTCCAACAATACCTATATGTATTAATGTTTATATGATTTACTAATTTAAAAGAGACACTATCAGACTGATCCGCAGCTTTTTGAACAAAATCTACCCATTAGATAGTCATATGGCGGTCATGAATAAGACCAACATATTTCCGTTGGGCTTCCTATATGCAAATTTAAGGAAATGAAGAACCCCTGTTTCACCCACCACTGTCGAACTTCAATTCTATAAGTTCAGCATAACAGTAGCGTATTCACCGTAAATATTTTAGAGTTTCGTATTACTGTCAAAGGACAATCTAGTAAAATAGGTTTCGTTTAAAAAGCAGCGGGACATGTTGATATTCTCCCTTTTGAATAATAATTTCTTCTTACCAGCATTTGATCCAATCATCAACATTGCATAATCAGGCATATGTCCAGTCATTCCAAAGATGGTAGTTTTCAAGTACTTTTCATGACCAGCCAGATCAATAAAAGTAACAATCTAAAGAAGAAAAATATTGCAATGAATAAAAATATGAACTTTTGACTTACCTTGGCAGCTTCACAACATACGGTAGGCCAATGCAATTCACCACTATGTGGATTTGGATTATTAACAACTTTACCACCCATATCAAAACCAAGGATATCACTAAAATTTCGTAATCATTATCGTTATAATTGATAAATGTTTAAACGGACTTTCCGACGCTGGATGTTCTTCCACTTTCAAACTCATGCTTATGCCTACAAAAATATCCATTTACATGATTTATTAATTAACAAATCCCTTTTTTTCTCTTACCGAAAAAGTCGTTGTCGAGCCAATCCTCTTCCATCATCCAAAGTATTATGAGTTAATACACCAAGTAAAGTAGATTTTCCTGCATCAACATTACCTACAACCGCAACTCGTACCTACAAAATTTGCATTAATTTTAAGAAGAATGTTTCGCCGAAAGCAAAATACAAACTTCAATGAAATCTTTCTCATCAATATTCTTTCGAACAAAAACTGCTTGAGTGAATTTATCTTTGGATCGATTGTACAAGGTAAGAGGATATCCACGACATTCTAATTTTTCAAGGACTTCATCATTCTTCTTTAAAGCTAATTCTAAATCTTTTTTACCAAGTCCTAAAACACTGAAAAAAAATAAACGAAGAAAGGCAGAATAAAGAAAGACCTTGACAATTTCCACCATCAAATGAAGCTCCAACTTCAACAAAGCATTCACCTTCACCTGCAGCCAAATGATCCTTGACATGATCAATATAATGCTTCATATTCTCTGGTTGATCAGCAATTAGAAAATCACAACCATATGATGTTTCTGTCTCTGTCATTGTGACATCCTCATCATCATCTTCGGCGGCAGCAAAAGCTGCCGATAAACTTGCTAATTTTGTGTCAACACTCATTGCTAAAATATATCAGATATATTATATAAAAATGGATAAAAGTTATGTATTATTTACACGTTCACGAACTGCAACGACTTCTTCTTTTACAAATTCCTTCTTTTCTTTTTTTTCTGCAATTCTTTCTTTTTTGCAAGTAAGCCAAAGTTGAAATTTCGTTGTAAGAATTTGTACAGCAACAGTAATTTATTAATTTAAATTATATCATGATTTTGAAATAATTACAAAATATACAAACATTTATGTGATGTTTAAAATGATATTCCCAGTTAAATCATATCATTTTGGAGAGTTTCTAATGAATGAATTCGAACTTTTTCCGTTTGCCTTTTATATTGAACCATGATGCAAAGTTGCAAAACGTTGCACAAATGTGACTATTATTACACTCCCCATTTTCAGTTTTACTTTTTTTATTATGATCTTTTTTCTTCGTTATCTTGTTGTTCATGGTACTGTTCGCTTTCTCAGTTCGTAGTATGATGAAATATTATTTTTTCTTTCTAGACTTGTTTATGTCTTTTGGTTTAGTTGTGCAATCCTTACGTAAATACAATTTTTTAATTATCATTTAAGCGTATTAAATTAATTTTTATATTTAGTCTGTATTTAAAAATAAATCAAGACTCTAATCCTACTACCATGGTAGCTACCATAATATGTCAACACAAATTAATTTTTTTTCTCTCTGTCTCTCTCTCATTACAATAACTTTTTAATACAAAAAATAGAAATCTTTTAAAGAAAGTGCAATTTAGAACTTTTATTTTTAACCCTGTATTTTGTAACGATGTACTCTTAAAAAAATTTTGTTTTTCTTTCTTTTAAACAGACAACTCAAGTACTGTTATATAGTAGGAAAATAAAAATACGAGAGACCAGACATGCAAAAAGAATCATGATTCTTCTTCAAAACAACTGGCCTTAGGCCAAGCTATGGAAATAAAAAAAATGACGCATTTTATATAATCATGGACTTTTTAGACGACTAAAAGTCTATACATTTTTGAATAGAAATAGAATAAAAGAGAAGATGTAGAAAAATGAAGAAGGCGAAAAAAAACGACGGGGAGGTTATTTTTCATTCAGTCATTTTCATTCACTTTTTCAATATGTCTATTGTTTGCTAAAAATGTGATGATGAAGAAGGAGCCACCACAATGCCGTCTGATGACGCAACATCAATTTTTTTACCCTTGGCTAACTTTGATGATCGGATGACTTGATAAAAGGAGAAAATGTTTGTTAAAAGTTCTTAATAAAAGTTATTACTCTGTTAAGACGAAATAATTAATTATGTAAAAAGACTAAAAATCTTTTAGCTTACGCATTGTCTGGTAAAAGTTCAAAAGGTGAAAAAAGGTGCTTAAAAATCAAAAAAAGAATTGAGAGATGAACTTTCGGCGCAGGGTTATTTTTAGAAATATTTTTTTTGGGAACATGACATTTGGGGAAAATTGTTTTTATTAGATGAACATTGAGCATTTTTGGTGTTTCATATTTCAGGTAAAAAAGCTTCTTCAACGTAGTTTGTAATTTTATGCCAAATTGATGGATACTGTAGGACATCAAGCGTTTACAAATTATTGAAAGAGGGTTTAAATCACCAATATCTTACAGTATCATCATTGATAGTTTATTACAGATAAGATGTTATATAACTTTTTTATCTCCAACGGTGAAAAGCAATTTTTAAAGTAATCACTTGTCATCTCCGCAGGGCAGTTTTCGCAACCTTTATGCTTACAAAATGTTTTCACACATGTTTATCCTTCCAAAAATCACATTCCTAAATGTGGTGTTCTGCCCTAAAAACTTTATGCTTCCGTCCCTAAAAATTTATCTCAAAGATCATGTTCCTAAAAAAATGGCGCGCAGAACTTTCGAATACTTTTTTTTAAAACCATTAAAAATTTCTTTTTTTATTTAATTAAATTTAAAATCGTAGTTTTAATCGGGGGTTACAAGTACGACCAAGATACGGTTATCCTTATTGTTATACTTTTAAGAATAAACATCTACCTTGTTTTTTTCTTTAAAATAAAAAAACACGATTAGCAAGTGTAATAACTACATAACTGACAGTTTTTTTACATCTAGGTTATTAAAAATTATGTAAAAGAGGGGATTAAATACTTTTTTTTCGAAAACTGTTATTGTAATATATTAATGTATTAACATTTACATATTCATCTGTTTATCCAAATGTTTTTTGAATTTTTTTTCTACTTTTAACCAAATATATCTTAACATTTTGGATTTTTCTTTTGTGAAATAATGACGTTTTTTGAATTGGAAGGGTGTCTTTTAAGATGCTCGCCTTTTTAATCTCATGGGCCAGGATGAACTCTTGTCTAGCAAAAAGAAAACATTATAGGATTGATTCCAGAAGAAAAAGAAGAGGCCGTATTTTTTCAAATCTGTCTATTTCTATTTTTTTCCTTTCCCTCCTTTTATCCTATTTTACCCCTTTTTTTGCTCATATTTTGTGCTTTTGGGGTTTAGTCTTAGATTTATTATTATGGAAGAAGATAATAAGTTGTTTATAGAACAAAATCTCATGTCTGCTAAAAAATTGTCTGCTTTTCAGTACCACCATTTCTCATTCTCTCTTTTTTTTAAATGATGGGGTAGACAATCCACTCCGCCAACTCCCATATTTTCTAAAATGCATTTTCCCTACAATTATAAAAAACAAAGTCACGTTTTTTTCTCCTTTCCAATTTTCCTTTTAACCATTGTTCTTTACCCGAAAAAAGAGAAATAGGATTTTCAAGACTAGTAATTTTTAGTAAAAATACAATTCTTGCCTTGCTTGTCTTCACTTTTTCCTTTTTTTCTTAATGAACATTCTCAGATCATTGATAGATAATAATAGTATGGTACTTTACTTTTCTGCTAAATTTGTGGTATATAAATATCAATTAAGTGTCTGCCCGGTGGTGGTTGTTTTTTCTTTTGGGCAAAAGTTCTTAAAAATAGTTTAAAATAAAGTAAAACACTACTAATATCTCTTTTTTGCTTCCTCAATTATCAATTCTTTTACGTTTTAATTACGACATAACAATTTAACACTTCATTGGAATTACCTAGATGAAAATTATTTCACACTCTTTTTGCCATCTTCTTCTTTTTCCATTTTCATCTTCTTCTTCATCATTTGGGGTGTTATTGCTTATCTTGCGGCTGTTTTATCCTTTTGAGAAGCCAAATTTTTAATCAACTTTTCAAGCATAAAATCAAAAATACCAAAGTTTAAAAGACGCTTTTTTAGGGTAAAAAAAGCATTGCTAAAAATATTTCGAAAAAAAAATAATATTTGAAATTTGGTCTGCACATATAATATAACCCATGACCTCGCCTGTTTATCTTGCATTTCGGTGCATGACAAACCACAAAATTTTCATTTTTCTTCGCGTGTCTTAAGTTTTTTAAACTTTTTTAATTGTCTGGTCTTTTTGTTTTCACAGTATGCCTTTTACATCATTTTGTGCACAAATGTCTTAAAGCTACAGTAGAAAAAAAATATTTCTCAATTTTTTTCCGCAAATAAAATTTTTATTTTAATCAGATTATCACGAAAACGGACGCTTTTTTTAATTTCTCTAAAAAAACACATTAAAGTACGATAAGTTTTAAATTTGTAAAACGCCAAAAGGGGAGAGAAAGAAAGCATTAATAATATCCCCCCTTATTTTGGCTTGATGCCCATGCATTTTGGATAAACTGACTCCGCCCACTTTTTTTTTCTTGCACTCCTTCAGACAATGTCTGCTGGCTGTTGTCACTTGCTCCACCTCTGAACTTCGAAATCTGTGTTTCTATCACTATAAGCACTATAAATCTTTTTTGTATTTAAAAACGTATATATAAGAATCAAAGTTAACATTTTTTCTTTTCTAAGCGTATTATTTACCTTTGAAAATCTTCAGACTTTTCAACAGCTAGCTAACCGTACTCTTTGATTTATCATCAACCTTCCTTCCTTCCTTCCTTCCTTACTTCCTTGAAACAAGTCTTACTGTGTCGTGGTGGACTTTCATTGCTCCTGTTACAAAAAAGATTCCTGATTTGTTGACAAAAAACAACAATTCCAACTGCTCGTTTGTTCTCTCAATCAATTCAAAAAAACAAAGTTCAGATGGCTATGGTGTTACCAATTTTTCTTATCTTTACTTTGTTATTTTCACATCTAACTGAATGTACTCCTCATGGTCCTTCATGCTCCATAACAATTACTACCGTAAGTTTTTCATTTTTTCAAATGAACGTTTTTCCCTAAAAAATTCTAAATTTAACTTCAAAGCATTGAATTACAATTTTTTATGCAATTTTTTTATGTCATTAAAAAATTTTGAGAATACAATTTCCCGACAAATATGTTTAAGTTAAAAATAAAACAAAAGCAATTTTATTATAATAATAAAAAAATTGTATGAATGCTAAAAAACGAAGCATTATTTCTAGACAGTTTTTGTTTCGTCTTTTAATAGATGATGAATAGAAAGGGAAAGGGCATGGGCTAAATTTGGTATCACCTGTCTTGAACTTTATTTTGGGATTACGGTAGTGAACAACTTTCGGCAGTCACTTCCAAAAAATACAATGTTTTTTTTACAAGATTTGGATTAAAAATTCAAAGTGGTGATATGCATAAAATTCTTTGCTATGATTAGTCTAGCAAAAAACAAGATTAAAAACATTTTTTTATAATCAAAAAAGTGCAAATTTTGTAAAATAAAAAATCCTTCTTGCTGCCAGACGTTCACTGATCACAAGTTAAACTCAAATTTGTACTTCTTAAAATAAGACATCTTTTGAATTTTAAAGAATTTTTTAAGGATGAGTAAAAATAGCTTGTGACAGATGTTTTTAAAAAAAATTTGGTAAAGGTTAGAATGTCATTTTCGATATTAAAAAAAGATGTTAAAAGCCATAACTTGCAAAAAATAAATTTCTCAAAATGTGTTGTACTTATTAAAACTTTATTCTTTTTTTATCCAAAAAGCACAGCATGAAACAATTATCTCTTTAAAATAATGATGCTTCTTTAGTCGTGTCGGCGTCTGCAGCTGCTTTTGAAGAAGAAGAAAAAAGAATTCTATTTCAGGAATTTCATATGACCCTTTAAAAACAAAGAGTAAAGTTATAAGACATTAAATAAATTTTTTCCGTATTAATGAACTTAATTATAATAACTAAAAAAAGACATTTTTCATTTGTTAGACATTATTATTGTCTTTTCTCAAGCAAGCAAGCCAATCTATGACGTTCATGCATAGACATACACATATCCGGAAGTTTTATGTATATCTTTTGAAACTTGAAAAAAAATGTTTTATGGTCAAACTTTAATTGCTTCTGATTATTGTTTTTTATGCCTTTTCCATACCAAAAAATATAATAATTCTTCCGGTTATGTTTTATTTTAGTCTGAAATGAGAATAACAAAAAAAGGACTGCTCGTAAATAGTTTGCACAGTAGTTAATCAACATTGTTTTTTCTCACAAAATTGCTTCAAAATTTGAAAGGAAGTATTTTCCTTCTTCGATAATAAATACTTTTGATACTTTTGTTTTAATAATAAATTTAGTAAATTAAAAAAGGGCATTAAAGGCACATGCTTTCTTTGGAGTTTACTGTAGGCTGCGCAATGAAATAAAAAAGCTAAAAAAATTTAAAATTAAAATCGAAAGAGAAAAGATGAAATATTTGTCCAGAAAAAGCTTAGATTACAAACAAAAAAATGTTTGATTAAAATGTTAAAAGACGATTAAAAAAGGTGATGAGATAAATAACAAATGCAAAAATAAGAGATATAAAAATACGTAACATTTGCATATAAATATTATTTATATCAAAAACTAAAGAAAACCTAAAATGTTAAAACAAAAGAGGATTTAACAAAAAATTTCATCTTTTTTTATCTTTCAGACAAAAACATTTAAAGGACATTGCGTAAAATTAAGTAAACGCGGATTGGTTAAAATTGGATGCCAAGCAGAAGGATATTTAGATCCTGAAAATGATGAATGCGTGGAAGCCGAAGAAATATTTGGTTAATATTTATATGCATTAGGTAAGAGTCATACAGCATTTGATCAAAAATAACTCATTAAATATTTTCAGATTGACGTATGTCGTTACCGTATCTTCTTTTGCATGCATATAACATGTTGCCTTGGCTTTCAATATGTAACCCTCTCTTCCCCTTCCAATGTTTTTAAAAAATTTAAATTATTGTGCATGAACATGAATATGATCTCTCATCACCATATTAGGCATCTCTATAAAAAGTTTAATTTGTTTGTTTTTTTCTGAAAAATTATTATTTTTATCTAAATATAAAATATGTATGTTCTTCTTTTTTCTTTTAATTTTTAGCATAACGCCTTCAATTTTAATTGAAAATTTAATTGTCGCTTATTTTTGTGTCTCTTTTTCTCCCACTTTCACTCTAATATTTCTGCTTCCTCCTGTCTATCAGTATTCAATTTATGAATCTCACTCACTTTTTTGACGGGTTTCGTGAAAGACAAAGTTTTGAAAAGAATCTTTGTCAAAAGCGGCTCCTTTTTCCAGTTTATAAAACAACAAAAACATTTTTTAAAACAATTGTGTTTTTATTAATTTGTTATCTATTTTCTGCACATATCGTTTACTTCTCATTCATTGACTTTTATTTTCTGAATTCATTGAACGTCATCTTTCTTCTTTTAACATATTTTTTCTCTTTAATACCATTAATGAAATATATTTGTATCACCACGTACTTGGATTATTGTCTCTCTCTTTTTTATATAACAGAAATAAAAATAAAAACAGTTACAAAATTTGAAGAAAGAAAACAACATTTTTAATCATGTTTTTTAATGGCACTCTTCTTTTTTTTTGTCTAGATTTGGAATTTTAAGTAGCTTTTTTTATAATAGAGAAAAATAAACAAATGATGACAAAAAAAATTATGAGACATTCAAGAAATTTTTGAAAGGATAATCAAAGGCCGTTGAACTGATTAATACAAATTTATTATTATTAAGCTTTTGTGAGACATATATACTCTCTAAATTTAAAGTCGACTACGGTATGTTGTATTTTGTTGAAGAAATTTTTAAAATGGATTATTTCAAACGCACTTTTTTTCAAAAAAGAAATACAAAATAAAATTATCAGAAAAGTACGAAAAAAATCTTTTTCTTAACACTTTTTGACATGAAATTTATATCTGATTGTTTTTAGTACTTCTTTGTATTAAATTTTCATGACTACACAAAAACAAAAAAATACGATTCAAAAGTTGAAAGAAAAATTGAATTTTTATTGTTGTTACGAATACCTAAAAAATCAGTTACAGTATGAAAATATATTTTTTAAAGAAAAATACTTCCAAAAAAGTGTAAGGGTGTAATTAAAGTACACAAAAAAATATAGCAGAGATATGGTATATGATAATTGCAGTTGCGTGTTTAATTTTAAAGCAAAATATGCACTTACACAAGAAATTTTTAATTTGGAAGATCAAAGTATTTTTTCTTGGCATCAAAAGAAGAAAAATATGATCATGTTTTCTGTCTAATTAAAATTTGGGCAATTTTTTATATTGGTTTTTTTACTGATGTTGCCCACGTCTCATATTTTTTTACAGCAATAAACCACCCACAAAAGATTTTAGCATTTTGTTTTTACAGTATTCTTTTTCGACAATATTTTTCGATGAAGGAAAATATGATAACTTTTTGCAAGATGTTCTGTGTAATCAACCATTATTGTAAAAATTTAATGTAAAAGTTGCTTGTTTTACCAGTATCTATAAATCTGTATTCTCAGAAAAATGTAGACAAGTTGTCTTTGTTAAATTATTTTAAGACCTATAATTTAAAAGAAGAAAAAGTGTGAACGTGTGGGGTATGTTGCAGAATTTAATTTTTGCGATTCAATTTCTCGTCTAATAAAATTTAAATTTATATTTTATTTAATTTGTGCACGTTTTTGACTCAAAATTGTTTTTTTATATTTTAAGGTCGAGACAGGATGTGACAAAAAAAACTACAAAATTTTTAAATTTTTAATAAAAAGTTTTCGTCATTCAAAAGAAATTGATACAAATTTTTAAATGAATTTATTTCATTGAATTTTGTGACAAAAACTTAAATTCAAAAAAAGGGCAACTTTTTTAGCGTCTTTTTATTGGAAAAAAAAGTTTTGTGTTTTAAAACAAACTATAGTCTCACGATCTACTTTTGATTTTGACTTTTGTGGTTTCAATATGAAGTCATTTATAAGTACAAAATGTATAAATGTATTTTTAAAAGAAAAATTGTAGAAAACATGAGAGATTAATACCAGTTATTCAGGATACCCAGAACAATGGATACAACATGTTTTTCTACAAAATAATTTGAAAATTGTTTTCTGTCTACTTGCCAACTTAGGCAAAGAAAGCAGTTGCTATTGCTTCCTTATTTAATGTCATCTAAAAAATGTGTATCAAAATGGTTATTTAAAAACATTATGGAATGTAGACCTTTAGGTTTAATACTTCCTCATTTTTCACTGCAAAATGTTTTAAACTCAAATAAATAAATGTCATGTTAAACAAGAAAGCAATATTTTAGCGCTAATTTAAGCGATGTCAGTGTCACTGTATTTCCTTTTTTTCCCAAAGATTAAAGGATTAAAACTTTTAAACTACATTTTTATTAACAAACATCCCTGTTTTTTCCGAATTTTCTAAAAAGTTCAACAAATGTCACATGGAAAATAAAATCGGCTTTGAACGTTATTAAACAGTTTACGATAGAAACATACACGTAAATGTAGTAAAACGACAAAAAAAACTAAATTAATAACAACATTTTGTTGGCTGGATTCATAATTAATTTGTTTATCAGCTTTTTAAGCCTTTTAATGGCTTATTTAATTAATTAATGCTTTGTAAAACACAAATTATGGTTGTAATTTATATAAAAATACATAACAGTTGAAGCAATTAAATATACACTATTAAGGAAAAAACAAATGATATTTTTATTGTGAAATAATAATTACAAGATTTTTGAAAAAGCAATTATTAGCTGAAAAATATGAGAATGATCTGGTGTTGAATTTTTCGATCCCTTCCTTCTTAATGATGCCTTTTTTTGATTAATGCGTGATCATTGTGTTTATCCCATGCCTCCTCATTTGAGGCAACGTTATTTTTGGACAACCTTTTAAATATTTATCGGACAAAATGATTACAAATTAATTTTTCCAGTAACACAAATGAAATGTCATCTTTAATTAAAATAATGGTATCTCTGATTTCTATGACACGTGAGGTTAAAGGAGACAAACAGAAGTAACCAATTGTAAAAAATGAATTAAGATTTTGAAAAACCTATCTCAATTCATTTTTTTAGAAAAGATTTTTGTTTTTTAATTAATTATTGAAATGGTTGCAGCGTCTTCCACCGTAATACGTTATGAAAGCGTGAAAATTGTTTAAAATAACACGTATTCAATTTTTTAATCTCTTGCTCCTACACATAGGATAAACTTAGAAAAATAAATTAAAGATCTCGAAAATATTTTTGTTGCTGTTGTACAGATGAGAAGATGTTAAAGTTCAATCTTTTCTTCTACATGATTATGAAAATTTTATTTAAAAATACTGTAAATTGCTTCTTCGGATTTTCTTTAATAAATTTGGATTACAAATTCTGGCCAAAACTCTTGTAGTATTGTTTAATCACATATTGCTATTTAAAAAAATTAATTAAAATTAAAGCTCAACACACAAAAAATGCACGTTTAAAGCTTTTTTATATCTCTTAAAAAAGGTGTCACATGGACAGCTGGTTGGTTGTGTATTCTAGCATTGTCATGTTTCTGCGAAAGCATCATTATTCGCGGCCAAAAGTTCACTCGAACATATGAAAGATTAAGTCAACCCTTAATTTTATTTGATAAAACAAATGTTACTGAGCAAAAAATGCATTCTTAATGATGTAATTTTAAACGAGAAATTTGAACAATGTTGATAAGAATTTGAGCAAAAAATGTTTCAAAAACATACAGGAGATCCCAGTGCGCCCAGTTTTTGAATAATGTAAATGAGCAAAATTTTTGCAATAAAATAAAATTACGGCAAAAAAACTGAACGTTCATTTTCTAATTTTACATCCTTTTAAAACTGTTTACACTTTTAAACCGTTATTTTAAACAAGCCATTTTTTAACTAAAGTGCATTTGTCTATAACGTTTACATTCTTTTTTACGAATTACGGGTATTATACTCACCGCATTGCCGGAAAAGGCATGAATCCTGAACAACAACCTGAAGCTATAAAAAATTATGTTGGAAGTGTATGCCGCCCATTTGATTTTTAGTAAAAAACGTATGCGGATTTGTTTTTTCTCTGAAGTTTTTAAGCATTTTATCTTCTATAATATGATTGTAAAACAAATATTTTATCAATGTCATTTTATTCAACCTTAATCTAAAATATCGTCAGGACGGTTGTGTGCGCATTTTTGCCAAAAATGCCATTTATTCTTTGTGCCAAATCCGTCCGCTTTCCTTAAAAAAGAAACGGAACAAAGTTCTACGATGTCCATCGATTCGTGTCCACAAGTGTGTGATTGAGTGTGGGTTTTTCTCTGTTTTCTAACCGTCATTATTTTTTCACTTAACCAAATACATATTTGAGGTGCTCTGTTTTGAATATCGCCTAGTGTGAGCGCTGCAAAGATGTTGAAGTTGGTTGTTGCTCTTCTTTTTATCACGGCTTATTCCTATCCTGTCGATGTTGAAAAAGAAAATGATCCTTGTCATATCTGTTACTACAGGACCTTGCATCAACATAAATGCACTATTGATGAACCTGTTCATGAATCACAACTGAAAGACATTTATGTGGTTATGGTGAGTTTTTTGGGATTTTAAGAGAATTAAACATAAAATTGATAGCATTAGGTATTTACTGAGTATCGATATAAAAATATAAAAAAATAAAATTCCACAATTAACTGTTTCCTTTCTTCTTTTAACGTCAAAGATTACGTTTTTACTTAAATCGGTGCTTTCATTTTGCATAAGTTATACTTTAGGTTTCATCACCATTAACTGTTTTCAGGCATCCATGTATAACCAATTACTTCAAAGAAAATTGGTGTGCAAAATTTGCGTTGGTTATACCACAGGACAATTCTTAGCCCTCATGTGCCATGTCGTAATGAAAATTGTCAAAGCTTTAGCAAAAAAATTCCGTGAAATTCAAGTTGTTCCCCAGCCCCTTTCATCGACACCAGAACATCCACATACAGCCAAACTAGCAAATCAAAATTTCATTTTTAAACCTTGTAACTGATGCAGTTAATCCCTCTACCTTTCATCTTTTCTCATTTTTATACCATTATTACTTAACGTTGTTCTCTATGGATTTTTTTTTGTAATATACATTTATCGTGTTTTGTTTAGGTCTGTATTTCTTATACAATAAAGATATAATTACCCACTTTTTTTTGTGAACCACCTGTTTCTGCCATTTCATCTTCATCTCCGTAGAAAACAGCTCCTTTTCCAGTTTAAGAAACAACAAAAATATTTTTAAAACAATTCAGTTTTTTTTTTCAATTTGTTATCTATTTTCTGCACATATCGTTTACTTCTCATTCATTGACTTTTATTTTCTGAATTCATTGAACGTCATCTTTCTTCTTTTAACATATTTTTTCTCTTTAATACCATTAATGAAATATATTTGTATCACCACGTACTTGGATTATTGTCTCTCTCTTTTTTATATAACAGAAATAAAAATAAAAACAGTTACAAAATTTGAAGAAAGAAAACAACATTTTTAATCATGTTTTTTAATGGCACTCTTCTTTTTTTTGTCTAGATTTGGAATTTTAAGTAGCTTTTTTTATAATAGAGAAAAATAAACAAATGATGACAAAAAAAATTATGAGACATTCAAGAAATTTTTGAAAGGATAATCAAAGGCCGTTGAACTGATTAATACAAATTTATTATTATTAAGCTTTTGTGAGACATATATACTCTCTAAATTTAAAGTCGACTACGGTATGTTGTATTTTGTTGAAGAAATTTTTAAAATGGATTATTTCAAACGCACTTTTTTTCAAAAAAGAAATACAAAATAAAATTATCAGAAAAGTACGAAAAAAATCTTTTTCTTAACACTTTTTGACATGAAATTTATATCTGATTGTTTTTAGTACTTCTTTGTATTAAATTTTCATGACTACACAAAAACAAAAAAATACGATTCAAAAGTTGAAAGAAAAATTGAATTTTTATTGTTATTACGAATACCTAAAAAATCAGTTACAGTATGAAAATATATTTTTTAAAGAAAAATACTTCCAAAAAAGTGTAAGGGTGTAATTAAAGTACACAAAAAAAAATTTGCAGAGATATGGTATATGATAATTGCAGTTGCGTGTTTAATTTTAAAGCAAAATATGCACTTACACAAGAAATTTTTAATTTGGAAGATCAAAGGTTTTTGGCATCAGAAGAAAAAAAATATGATCATGTTTTCTGTCTAATTAAAATTTGGGCAATTTTTTGCTATTTTATTTCATATAAAAAATATAAGAAGAATTTGAGCAAAAGGAATACATAACGAGTCCTAATGAGTCTGTTTATTATAATAGATTATTTTAATGTATAATAATAATCATAATAATAAAACAAAAACTCTTTATTTTGATAAAAGCGTATTTGTATTATTTATGTCAAGATCAGTTTTACAGATTAAGTTTTGAATGGTTTTGATGATTAATCATGATTGTTAAATGTAAAAATTCGCAATTGTTTGTGAAATAAAACTTCTAGAATTAATTTGAATGGTACCATATGCAAGAAAAGGTTTTTATACGGCTTTCAAGTTTCTTAAACATTATTAATCTAAATTTTCGGGTTCTTTTTGAGTGAATTTTTTCTCTCAATTTTGTCAAGATCTGCCATTTCTTTTTTTTTTAAAAACCACTGTCTAGACACCTGTCTATGATTATTTTAACCTCAGCTGATCGTTACAAATAAAAAGGAATGCGTGTTCCTTTTTTCGGTCTTAATCATCAAAAAGAATCTTTCTCAACATTGTTGTTTGACCGGAGCCTTTTAGACAAAAAAACGGATGCATACATATGAATAATTGTAAAATTTTTGTTTTCCTCGCAGCTTCAGCAAGACTCGCATGACTCTTTTACGTTTTTTCCTATCTCTCTTAGCTTCCTCTCCGATACCTAAAAATAGAAAGGGCTGATTCAAGCTTAAAAATCTTTGAACATGGTTTTTACTCTGTTAGATGAGATTGATGATTTTACACAAAAAAATCAAACAAATAAAAAAAGAGAAAGCAATAATATCATCAAAATAAATGGAGAAAGAAGGTTTATTAAAAGAAATGGATGAAAAGGAAGTTAAACGAATTGGTGACGGCAATATGGATAAAATGGAAAGGATCGTTAAGGAGATGATCGGCACAGAAAAACAGTTTCTGAAATCACTGAATTTGGTATATGTACGTTTTTTTTTGTTGCAACTGTGAAATTTGTCACATAACAAATAATTTCAGGAATTACCAGCTTATTTAAAAAATTCAAAAAGTAATGAAAAGTCAATGAAAGTTGTTGACTCAATTTCAAGAAACTTGGAGCCTGTTATCAAGACACATAATTCAATGTTTGCTGATTTGGAACCATTAGCTTCAACGTGGAATTCGAGGAATCCAAATTTATCAAAAGTTATTTTACAACATTCAGAAAATTTATCAAGTTGTATTGCATTTGTCATGGTCAAACAACAACTTGGCGATGATTTTGAAACATCTCTTAAACGAGATTCAAAATTCGCAAAGGCAGTTAAAAATTTTGAAAAAAATTTCATGAATGGAATAAGTGTTGATCAACAATTGAAGGCTGTTCATCAAAATGTTTTTCATTACCAAGATTTTATGAAACGATATCAAAATTGCTTGGATCCATCATTTGAGGAAGAAATTAATTCAACAAAAACAACTGTTGAAAAACTTGGAGCTGTTTTAACTTCATTAAATTCCAACATTGAAAGGGCCGAACTTGCTACATATCGTCTTCAGCATATTCAAAAATTTCGAAATATTGGTTTTGATATCACCAAAGCTGGTCGAAATTTATTGAAGTTTGGAATAATTTCTAGACAAGCTAGAAGTAAAATGGTCGAAAGAAATCTAATATTGGTAAATTTTTAAGTTTTTTATAATTTTATCTTTTTAACGACTTTTTTAGTTTTCGGATGTCATTGTCATCGTACATCTGAATTACAAAGAATTGGATAAGTTTGATTTGGATGAAATGAAAATTGAAGATGACGATGATGATATCCGATGCTTCAAATTGTTCGCCCCCCACAGATCCATCAAAATTATCTGTATTTCAAAAAGTGAAAGGAATAGCTGGGCTGAGAGAATCCGTAAAGCTCAATCCGAATTTCGATTATCATTGGAAACGAGGCCTGAATCACTTGATGAAGATGTCGCAGTATATTCTGGTTTATGGTTTGCTGATAAAGAAGCTTCAATGTGCATGATATTTGATTGTGCACGTGAATTTAATATTCTTGATCGACGACATCATTGTCGCAAATGTGGATATATTATTTGTGGCAGTTGCAGCGGCCGTGCATTATTGCCAAATGGGGATTATAAATCATCTAGAGTATGCCCAGTTTGTTATGATGAACTCTTTGAAGCACGTATGTTTTCTTTAATCTCTAAGTTTGGCTATTATGACAAATCTTTTCTATTTCAGTACAAAATGGTACAATGAAATGGCCAAGCAATGTTGAAACTGCCAATTCCAGATATATTAGATTTATGGATGGAACTCAAAGGAGCACTTCGAAATTATTCGAAGCTCCATCATCGGGAAAAAAGATTCGTGGAGATAATTACTCTGATAAGGATAAATATCTCGTTACTGGTCCGGTAGATGCAAAGTTTGTTTACACTTTTTTAATTAGGCGTTTAACTTCTTAAAATTTAGGAATAATGTTCGATATGCTCGTTTAACAAATGATTTTCATTTGTATTTTTATGCTGGTCAATTTGTAAGTTTTCCTTTCTTTCTTCTTTTTAAAAATCTAAAAAAGTTTTCTTTAGGATCCCAAGCCAGCAAATCAATTTTATGTTGAAGGTTTTTCTTTTATGGCTACCGCAGATCCAAAAAAAGAAAATATCTTTCAATGCAAACTTGTTCAAAAAAATGGAACTGAAAATAATGAAATTCATTTTCAGGTTCATTCAAAATTTGTATCCATGTTAGTTTTTTTTCCTTGCTTTCTTCATTTAAAAAACCTTTTTTCAGATGGCAAAATGCATTTAATGATTTTGAAATGATTGAATCATGATTTTTTTTGTTTATATTTTTTAGTCGTTTAATAGCATCTGCTAGTTAGTTATTTTTAATTATGTTTTTTTCGTTATTTTTTGCTTTAAATCTGTAACTTTAATAATATTGTTTTACTTACTGTTAAAAATTAAATTGATCACTTTGTAATCTCTATTTATAAACGTTGTCTGTTCTATTCTGTTATTATTTAAATGTACAAAATTGGTTTCTGTTGTTGTTTATATTTTAATGTGGTGAAATAAAAGTTTAATTAAATCCATGTATTTCTTTCGCATTTATTTTGATTGTCCCCTTGATTACAAATCATAAACAATACGTGCTTTTTTGTTACGAACTGCCTAAACTTTTTTTAGCACTGCATACAAATTTATCAGTCATCAGCTTAACCAAGAAAAATAGGTTAATTATTGATCGACCAGCTTCACCTTATTACTTTATCAAAAAAATACACCAGACATTTATTATTATTATCATCAGATGACAACTTGTTTGTAGCTTGTGACGTTTCTGGCGCGCCGAAGTGCCGTTCCAAATATCACCTGACTTTAGATACTATCATCATTGGATTCAGAGCAATTTTTTACCCCCGGGGATTGGAAACAATTTATTGAATACGGTATATACAGTAAGCATTTGAGAAAATTATGTCCAAAATGCAAAAATATGGTTTTTGATAAAATTGAACGAGATGGTAATGGAAACGATACAGCTATGACATTAGCATTCAGATCACTTTTTCGAAAGCCATTTATTTATTGTTTTGTAAACCATTTAACACCTATCTTTTATTTAATGATACGTTAATCTTCCACTTTTAAGGGTTTTAATAGTTCCCAAAATTTATCAACCCGATTATTTCAGAGTATACTGATACTAAAAAACTATATGTTAATCGATATCATTTAAATAATGACAAAAATTTCTCCCTTCAAAGCTTGAGCATTTCCCTCATGTTCCGGATTTTTTTACACAAACAGTTTGTCCTTTCTTACGGGACTGCAGTTGGTCGCAACTTCCTCAAAAACAAACACGTGGAAGTTTTTCTAGACGAGGTTAATACTACAGCTGACAATATTTCAAGCAATCATTTAATCGAAAAACTATATCATCGATGCAAAAACGTTGATTATTTGAACTAAATGTTAATCCTCTTTCAATATGTTTATGTAAAAGACAAGTCAATAATAATTTAAAATTTTTATTAAATATAATAAATCGGATATCCTATTCAATACAATAAAAAAACAGCTGGAATTTTGTGCCGATCAAGAGATCGGAGAATATCGCCCTTTAAATTAAAACACCACAATACAGAAAAAAATAAACAGGCAATTTGCGTACACCCGAAATTGCAAATAAAAAACATAACAATGAATATTTAAAGTTCAGTATGACCTTCATCATCATCTGCTTCTTCTTCAGCCTTTTCTGCATCAGAGAGACCAGCTCCAGTTTTACCGCCAGATTCAAGGAATTTAACAAAAGCATCAAGAGTACGATCACCACTATAATCAACGACTTTATTGGAGTTAGCAGGGAAGAATTTGATAGTTGGGAAAGATTGAACTTTAACATCTTCAACTTCATTTGTGGTTGCATCCATTTTTGCAATAACAATATTTTCATGATCCTTGAATTTTTCACCAAGTTTATCCCATGTTGGAGCAAGAGACTAAAAAGATGCATGAATAAAAACTGTGAAACAAATAACAACGTTTTAATACTCACTTTACAGTGACCACACCATGGAGCATAGAATTCAACAAGAACATTCTTTGTTTGATCACGAGCAACTTGTTCAAAATTTTTGCCCACAAGAACTTTAACTGGATTCTTATCCCAATCTTCTGGAATTTCTTCACTCATAAGATGAGGCTTAACTTTTCCATCAAGATAATCTTGAGTGAATTTAACAATATTTTCAGTAGTGATATCGGTGAAAGTAGGCTTGAATTTAGTCATATCTTCTTCAAGTGAGATCAAACGCATAGCTGGAAGATCATCTTTCTTGAGGCCGAAGAATTCCATGATACGAGCATTATCTTCTCCATCAGTATTGATAAAAACGAAAAGAAGTTTTCCTTTAAATTCTTTAGCAGCGGCACGGAATTCACCAAGAAGTTTATCAAAGTCAGCAGATTCTTTTGAAATAAAGAGCAAATTATGCGATTTAATTTCACCACCAAAGATAACAGGAGCAGTTTCTTGAGAGAATTCAGATACAAGAGCAAGACGACTAGCTTGAATCCAAGCTTTGATTTTATCAGCAGCAAGGGTTTCATCAAAATCAACACGGCCTTCATCGAATTTCTTGAAGAGAGCAACACCTTCTTTAGTAAATTCAGCACCTTCAGCAGCAGATTTTTCATGGACAATACCGAATGGAACATCATCAACTGAAGCAGCGGCTTCGAGGAAAACTTTAGCATCAGCAGAATCACCATCCTAAAAACGTTATATGTTTATCAACATTATTATCAAGATTTAACGAAACAAACCTTGAAGTATCCAACAACAACAACATCAGCAGAGTCTTGGAAATCTTTAACTTCATCAGCAGTCTTAAGTTCTTTAGCAACTGGACCAGTCTTCTTCTTGAGCCAAGCAACAATTGAAGCTTGATCACGTCCACCTCCATATTCAGATGGTTTGCCATTACGGAAGAGTTTAAGAGTAGGATAGCCACGAACTTCAAAGTTTGAAGCAAGATCGGAGTGAACAGTAGCATCAACCTTTCCAAGTTTGATTGGAGAACCTTCTTCTTTCAATTGTGTAGCGGCTTTAGCATATTCAGGAGCAAGAGACTAAAAAAAGTGATGATTATGATTAAGAAACAGATATAGAAGGGTTACTCACTTTACAATGTCCACACCATGGAGCATAAAATTCAACGAGCATAAATTCATGTTCTTTAATAAGGCCATCAAAGTTATCCTGAAATAAGTATAATGAGAACCACATAGAAAAAGGGTGAAGAAATAATCCCAAAATGTGCAGTTTTTTGCTCCTAATACCCCTTTCTCTCACCAAAAAATGGAAAATATTATATCAAAGTATAAAAACAAACATACCTTTGTTAATACAAGAACATTATCTTCTTCTTCAACATCGACAGCATAGGCAAAAGCCGTAATAAAAAGAAGGGCAACAACCAACTTCAACATCTTTGCAGCGCTCACACTAGGCGATATTCAAAACAGAGCACCTCAAATATGTATTTGGTTAAGTGAAAAAAAGGCAAAGGAAACGTGGTCTCTTCTTTTTTCTACGCGTCGTTTTTCTATTGGCTGGAGAGTGTGTCGGTCACGCCCCTGTTTTTCAAGCGATTTTGGCAAGAAGTTTGTGATGGTCAACTGTGCGCGCATTTTTTGAACCGCCTTTCTTTTTTTCAAGGAAACTTTTTTTTGTATCGGACTGCAAAAAAAGATACTTTGCAAAAACAAGTAGCTTTTTTGATAAGGGAAAAAAGAGATGACAAAAATTATTAAATTAAAAAAAGATAAAACACGAAAAAAGTGTTAAACAATGTTTATGTGAAAAAAGAAAAGCAAAGAATTACTTTTAAGCAAGCAATGAAAAAGGAAGAAAGAGTTCAAAGCAGCGGCTGCATTGGACTTCAAAACTGTTGAGTTTTTCTTTCAAAAAAAGAAGGAAGCATTGCGTAAATGGCCGTTTTTTCATCATGAGTTTGTTATGTCTCTATGTCTGATCAAATATAACATTTTTACTCTGACTTTTTTTTATGCTTTTAAAATTCTTTACAATTTTTTTATGAAAGTATTCCTCAATTGCTTTGCGTTGACATTAGGTGGTGGTTTATTTTCTTTTTCATCAATTTTTTTCTTTCATTTTTTTGACCGAATTTTTAATAAAAATAAAATAAAGGTTATTTTAGACGATGAAAACATTGAAAAATTAATCAATGGGGGCTTTTGCCGCAGTAAGATGATGAACGAGGTCAAGGCTTTGAGAATCCTTTTGGAGGTCATTTTGCGCAAAAGCGATTTTTAACCAAAAAACGTGCGGTTCTGCTCTTTTACGATCGTTCTTTTTTCCTAAGGGTCATCATCTTCGGACAAAAAAACCTATATTTCGGTGAACTTTGTATAAGCAAAGAATGGCAACTGTTGAGAAAATTTTTAAATGGATCAATTATGGTAGGCATTGTATAATTTAGAGCTACCAAAACTTTTAATCCTGTTTCTTATCGCAAAAAAAATCTAGAAAAAGTTGAACAAAAGTTTATGTTGAAAGAAAAAAGGGGAGTCTTTGTGAAAAAATATTACACGTCATGCTATTGGAAACATTTAAAAATTGTAGTTCTGTAAAAAAGAGACTGAAGTATTTGTCATCATAACAATTGCATTTTCTTTCTTTGATAAGAGTCATAATTTTTTAAGTCATTTTTAACAGATGGTTAATAAGCAAATACAAAAAACGTTTACAAAATAACAAAGATACAAAGTTAATAAGAAAAAGCAGACTGTAGTTCATTCCAGTTCAACATCAACTTCAGAGTTTCGGGTTAAATGAGGATATTGTTTTTCAGGATGATGATATTGATTTTCAGGATAGGGATATTGATTTACAGAATGAGAATATTGAGTTACAGGATGATCAGGATAAAAACCTTGTTGTTCCTGTGCTTTTTCAAAGCGAAGACGAATAACTTCACGCACATAATTCTAAATATAGTCATTAAAAAGGTGTTAAAATTTTTTAAAAGACATACTTCAGTATCAGTAATAAAATATTCGTACTTCATGTATTGCATTGATCGTTCTATAATGTATTCAAAGCTTATTACTGATATGAAGAAAAGGACATAAATAACAGCAGAAACAATTGGTAAAATTTCTAAAGTCAATTATAAAAATCTTCAAAAAAGGATTAAAGTACATACCGTTATCAAAAAGAGCAAACTGTATTTCTGTTTCAGGAATATAATATCGGCTAACTTGATATGATCCATGCGTTAATCGTTGAAAAGAAATAAGACTATCATTCATGATAAACCAGATATCTTTCACAAAACCAATTAACAATTTGACAATAAACATTAGCTAAAAGTAATAGAAATATAATACTGTATTACATACGTAGAAGATTTTTAAGAACTCAAAGGGAACTAGTTTTGAACTCACTAAAGCAATTTGTGAAGGAGCAAAATAAATTGGTAAATTTGTTTTAAACCCAATAACCACAAGTACAGTATGACAAAAACAGAATAATTGAAAAAACATAAATTTTTGAATGTAACCATCTAAAAATTAGTGTTAAGTTAAAATTAATTGACTAAAAAATCTTACATGGTGGTAAATTTGCAAGAAGTTCAAAAACGCCATACTGCCGCTTTAATAATAAAGATTGTTTATTTTGGAGATTAACAAGTTCTATCAAGATTGGATTGAACATGGCAAGAGATGAAAATGCCGTCAACAAAATAGATATTTGAAGCCATACCTGAAAGATCATATCATTATGAAAGCATAAATGAGTCAAAAACATACTGTGCAATGTAAAGAAAGAATAAAATATTTTTTATTTTTATAATCATCCTCACGAATTCCAGTCAATGAATGTAAGAAATCAAAAAAACTTGCAACTGGTAAAAAGAAGTAACGAGCATTTGATAAAATGAATTGCACTGTCTAAAACAAGAAAGAGATATAAATCAGATGGTTTAAAAAAGTAAAACAAACTTTGTTATGTGTTGCAACAGTTCTGTTATTTTGATTTAAGAAAGTTGTACTTGGGGGATAATCATTACCATTATGAATCTTTGAATAATTATTGATTTGAATTTTGCTGTAATTTATTGAAGTCATTCTTATTTGGTTTTGGACATCAAAAAAAGTTTTTTTTAAATTTAGTTTGTGGCAACAAACACGTAATTGCCAAAAAAAAGTAGCTGGTAAAAAAATTTAAGAAATAAAAAAACAGTTTATTGATTAACTTAGAAAAACTAAAGGTATTCAGCTGTCAGAAAAACACTTATTGATATCCAAAATTTCTATTATAAATCCCGTTACAAGTTTAAATTTGATACAGTAAATTTAGAAAAAATCTTATTTAAGATTTTTTGCCATAAAACAAATTTTGTTTTTGCTTTTGAATCTTGGATGTTACACATTTCTATTTGTAACATTATTGATCGAAGATTGTCGAAATATTTTTTTAGAGTTTTATCGTTTTCTGTAAAATTTCTTCTTTTGAAATACAAAAATGCTGTTCCATATTCGAGGAAATGTGAACTCTGAAATAAATTAATTATTTCCATTTCTTATTTATACTGAACAACTAACTTCATTAAGCATCATCCTTGCTTCAGAAGATGTTAAAGAGCTTATGACGGACGATGTCCACCAATAAAATACGTGATGTGATTCCGCTTGGTTAATTGCTAAGATTTATTTAAATTTACTTCTTGCCAAAATAATAATAATTGTTTATAAAATATAAAATACAACCGATCAGGGGAAAGTGGCAAGTATAAGAAAAAGGGAAGAGAGAGAAAAGACACAGCCAAAAGGAGAAAGAAGAAGAAGGCGGTGCTTTACTGTTCCTTGCAAAGCAAGGCTCTTTCGTAACACTCCCGCCAGAAAAGTGAAGATTAACAAAACTTGGTTAGGGAGTTAAACAATGTTGGTTATTGGTTATGGTGATGCAATGATAATTCAAGGAGATATATCAAGACACAAAGCTTGTATTCAAAAGAAAATAAACAACATATTTTCACATACAGTATACTTTTAAAGTATTTAACCAACAATATCAGTTTACAATATTAAAAATTGCAAAAATTTAAATACAATTTAGGTAGGGATAATAGTAATAAAGAATTTTAAAGAATGATCAAATTGTTAAATGATTGTTAAAAACATATAAGAAAGCGAACATTTAAAATTTTACAACACGAGGACAAACACAACAGCCAAGTATCCTCGTTGCAAATTTAGCGCTTTTTTATAACATCCAAATTACTTAAATTTGGAGCAGGTTCAATCAAAAAATTAGCTGCTTTTGCAGCTTTTTCCTCTTCAGCATGTTTGTTTTGAAGTTTTCGAAGACGACCATTCTTTCGACGAGTTTCGATTTCATAATATCTTTGAAATTTCTCTCGTACGGTTTCATCTTGAAATGGTACACGAGCACGATTTGGAACATTTTTATCCAAAATCGTATCAGATTTACTGCTGACAAGTTCAATATTTGCAACAGTATTCTTTTTGAATTGTTTTTCAGATAAACAGATTTCACCTTCGCCACAAATAATTTCTCCAATTTTCGAATCAATCGTTGAAAATCCATTTCGAAGAGTTGAAACTTTTCGATTCATAACTAAATTTTGGAATTTCTTCATTGACAGGAGTAATTGTGGTGAGCCATAGGCAACAGGTAATTGTTTCTTTTTGTCATGATATTCTGACGAATTATATGGTACCAGAACATTTTCAAGAAGTTTCTTTACTTTGAATGAATTGACTGGTACTGTAGTTCCATCATTGAGATGGAGATTCAAATCAACGGAGCCAACAACATCAAATTTTGTATTAAATGCTGTTTGAAATTCAGCAGGTTCATTTCTCGATGATAATTTTAGAGTTTCACATAAATTCTTATCAATCAGACTAACATCAGAACATGGATCAACAAATGCAAGAATCTTTTGATTTTGCTTAGAATTTGTTGGATTTGATACAGTAACTTCAGCTGTCATCAACAATGATTTTTTCATATCATTTTTCTCCAACTTTTCAGGGTTGCTGCCATCAATTCCAGCATCTTTAAGAGGAATTTTTCGACAATTGAGTTTATGATGATTGCCATTACAAGATTCACAATGCAATTTCATTTGACAATCTTTCTTAATATGGCTTTTTCGGAAACAATTGATACATAAATGATTTTCAAGAGCAAATGATTTTGCTTCTTCAGGTGATGAGATACTGTAATCAGTTAGAAGATGAAGATTTGGGCCACTTTTGGGTTTCTTAACCGTAACAGTAACAGTTCTTGGACTTTGATAATATCCATGACTTGTTTTAAGGCGTTCTCCATAAATCTTTTCATAATCCATTAAAATGCGATCAAGAAGTTTTCGCGATCCATCAACAGTTGGTGTTGTTCCAGACGCAAGATTTCTTTCTTCTGCTTTTAATCTCAAACGTATTTCATCAGGTATTTTTCTTTCCAAAGCAATTTGAAATTCCACATTCGAAATTTTCTCACCAAATTCTTCCAATGAAGAAATACAGCCTTCAAGTTCATCAAATGCTTTTCGAACAGCAACTAAATCATTCTTATCTTTGACTTTGCTGTACATTTGATCTCGAAAGATTTCAATGGCATATTCATCTCGGCCAAATCTTTCTTTAAGCTTAATTAAAGCTTCAGCATAACCTTTATCAGTATTAAATCTTGATACTGCATCAAAGGCGGCACCATCCAGACGTTCTTTAAGCTTCTGGAGTTTAATGATATCAGGAATATTTGGTTGATTTCCAATTTCAGCCATAAAGCTGTCAATAAAAGGCTTATACAATTCATATTCACCTTTAAACAATCTTTTCTTGATATCGGGAAGAGGTGCATTGATAACCATTACTTGAGGATTCATGGTTCCAGTATTTGCAGCTTGTAAAACTTGTAAATTTGTTTCAATTAAATGGAGTTCAGTTTCAAGTTCTGATACGGCATCATCGATATCAGCTACTGAATCCATATAAGCTTCTTTGCTTGCATCATTTGTATTAACAGCATATAAATTATACAATGCTTGATCATCTGCACGATCTTTTGCATCGGCAATCGATTGAATAAATTCAATCCAAGAGTTATCAAGTGCTTCAAAGGCTTCTTTTTGCTTATTTAACTTATTGATTAAAGTTCGAGCTTCAGCTGCTCTGATTTGCGTATAATTTCCTTTATTCTGCCCAAAAACATTGAATTGATCAATGAGTGTAATTTTGCGCTTTTGCAACGAAGTTAACTTTGACTGGAAAGAACCAGACATTTTTAGCAGATGTTAAACTTTTGTAAAAAAAAGGACAAAAGAAATAGAGACGGAACTTGTGCAAAACAAATTTCAAAAGAAGAAGTTTTTTATTGAAAAAGAAAAAGTGATATTTGCAAAATAAAAGGTCAAAAAAGACAACGATGAGAAAAATTTTTTTTAAAAGAGCAGTTAAGCAAAATAGATTTCGTAAACAACAAAAATGGAATAAAAAGTCGATCAAAAAATTCTCTGACGACTAAGAAGTTCAACAAAATAAGTACAAAAAGAAAAACACTTGTCAAAAAATTACAAAGTGATGGAAAAGCTAAAGCTACCGTATGATACTTGTATATTTCACTGCTTTACCTCTGTATCTGGATCACGATAATTGAACACTTGAATTTTCTCGAAAACAAATGAACACCGGAAAAATAAAGTGACCAGCCAAAATTTAAAGTTGTAATAATTATTCAAATATGAATACCAAAAATTTAAAAACAATATCAAGAAGTAACCAACAAAGAATAAATAATCTAGCACCCGAGAGTAAAAAATCCAAGTTTAGTCAACAACGGCTAGAGCCCCCATATGACGGACGATGTCCACCAATAAAATACGTGATGTGATTCCGCTTGGTTAATTGCTAAGATTTATTTAAATTTACTTCTTGCCAAAATAATAATAATTGTTTATAAAATATAAAATACAACCGATCAGGGGAAAGTGGCAAGTATAAGAAAAAGGGAAGAGAGAGAAAAGACACAGCCAAAAGGAGAAAGAAGAAGAAGGCGGTGCTTTACTGTTCCTTGCAAAGCAAGGCTCTTTCGTAACAGAGCTAATTTCAGTAATTTTTCGAACCATCCTATTTTGATATGTTGATGTTATTCTTTTATTGAATGTGTCGACAGAAATAAAAGCCACTGAATTGGTAATAAAATTTGAAAGATCAGTTTCAATGAATTTCGTTATACTTTTATGGGAATTTATTAATATTGGAAGTCTCATTTTTGGCCATGACAGTAGATATTGATTATGACAATCCCAATTTGGGCAGGAAGTTATTTTATTGGCATATTCAAGATATACTTGATTGCGGGAAAGCTCAATCAGTTGCTTGCACGAACATTTAAAGTTACCGTAATATGTAAACCATGCTAAAACCAAACTCTTTGAATGTATATGTTTACCATTTTGTTTATGGAATGTGGCATTCTTTATTCAAAATTTTCTATCTCTTTGACAATAAAAATATATTCTTACTTTGTTTAAGCATTAGTCTTATCCATTGATTCATTTTTGAACACTGAAGCGGAAAATGTGGTACTTGTTTACAGGATTGACAAAATACAGTACCACATTTTTTACATTTAATATTTAATGCATCTTTGTCATCGAAAATCAGGTCATTGTTACAATTTGGGCATTTTGTAGTATTCAGATTTTCAAAGAACTTTGATCGTAAATATACTCGAAGAAGTAATAATGGAGTTGAAAAAAATACAAAAAACGGATCCAAAATGGAAGAACATATGCTACAGCAGAGTTTTTCAACATATTCCTCAATCTGATATTTAATCATTTTTGTTGCACATTCTTGACAGAAGTTATGGCCACAATTTAATAAAGTTGCATTTTTATAATTACACACACTACATCGGCTGTTAAGTGGTAAGATTTGAAATTCATTAACTTCGTTTAATTTTGGTTGATGGCGAAACAGGAGATCAAAATCACCAACTAGCTTGCCTGTAGTTGTGAATACGGTATTCGGATAACAAAATGTCATTGACGGTTTCTTAAATGAATCACACATTTCAGAATTATAAATACTTGTTCTCCAAATTTTTATGATTATTTCTTTTAAATTTATATAAACATCAGTTGATGGAAAGTTTATTTTTTTGTGAATCGAATTCGTTGTTAGTCTAAAATGTTACAGTAAAAGATATCGCTAAAGCAGTTTCACAATTAATTTACCGTAATCTTTGTTTCTTTCCACCAAAAAATTCAAGAATTATCCATGAATCAAAATTACTGCACTCTTTTTCCAAGCCTTTCGAGATAATAAATAAACATTTTGTTTTTTCTTCATTCAACCATAAGAGATCATACATAAATTCAATTCCATCAAATTTTAATGAAGACATTGAATTTTTATTATAAGAAAAAATTGAGGATTCGATGTTTTGGTTTGAAAGAGATGACTCAAAAACAACTGGAGGTCGTTGTTTGACTTTATCGAATACTGGATCATCAAATATTACCTTTTCAAAGCTGTTATCGTTCTTCCTTCGGGCAGTATTTTGAAAAGATTTTTGTACAAAACAGTCTTCAAATGTTAAATTTGATGGATGCGAAGTACATGGATCAATAATATCTTCATCAAAAATTTCTTCATCTACAGTATTATCAATGGAATTGACCTTGAGATACCACTTTTTCTCGGGCCATTTTTCAGACCTCCATTTATACGCTGAAGCTTCACAGGCAGTATCAGATGGATGCCGTTCTTCAACAATGAATAACACAGAAGGAATCTCTCGAAATTTTGTCATTGCCGAATATTTTTGTACTTTTTGACCTTTCTTTTTTTTCTTCTTTTCTTCAAGTTCATTGTGAAGACACATAAATGAAGCACCTTTTCCAGAATTCACTTCAATAAATTTTGTGTCTTGATTAGGTTTTTTTACAGCAAAAGATCTGTATGTACCTCTGCTATCCAATCGTTGACCTTTTACCATAGCTACAGAATATTCATTCTCTTCCGGGGTAACTTTATCAACAACTGCAGTAAGTGATTTGAAAATATTCCAATGTTGTGCTTTATTCATTGAGTATTTGACACCTGGTATTAAATTATCATAAGTTGAGTTATAAAGCTTTAATTTGTTTTTCTAAATTAGTTTATTTGTTAAAACAGTACCATAAAAATCACAAACAACCCGGGATAATTTTTCTCCAGATGTCTCTCCAGTTATAACTATTTTAGATACAGTTCCGGAATGTTTCGCTCTCCGAATACTATGTTCCAAATATCGATGTGTTTTTCCATCTTTTTTACAATTTTTAATACCCGGTTTATCAAAATAAGACATATTTGTACAAAAACCCTTTGATGTTGCCTATTAAAAAGACTGCTATTTATTTTTTCTTTATTGCTTTTATACCTTTTTCCCCTTCACATTTTAACATTGCACAACATTGACAAAAAATAGCTCTTTTTTGCTATGACAACAAAAAGGGGTTCGTTTGTTTTGAAATACGTTGTAAAAACGTCAACGTGAATGAATGAGTCATAAGCGTTACCCAGTAAAAGGAATTTTAACTTAAAATCAATCTTTTAAATTTTGAGAAACAAGTTTCAAAAAACTTCTGATTGCTACAAAAACGTTTTTTAAAAACAAATTTTTTGTTAAACTTGCAGTAATTTAAAAAAATCAACTTTATTCAATTAACTAAAAACAACTAATTAAAGAAATAATAACAAACAAGACTCAAGATTTAGCTGCAGCAATTTGTTCTATTTCATGAAGTTCATTAATTTTTTCAATTTGTTTTGGATTAAAATATTGAGCAAATGCATCCAAATGTTCATGCTTCTTGGATACGGTCATAAATGGATTCTTTGAAAGACCAACACAAACTAATTCCATAAAATGAGCAACAGGACCTGTTTTTGGAAGGCTATGCTTTGTTAAATACGGTTCAAGAAAGATATGATCCATAAAGGAAATTTCTTCTTCTTCGCCCAGTTTGTATTCGTTATTAACAGGATATGGCCACATTTTTCCTTGTTCTGTCCATAAAATATGTTCTTCAATAGCATTCTTTGGTCCCATGGAAAGATTCGTGATCCTAAAAAATTACAAAGGTACAATTAAAATGAACATAAAAAATTCTACCTTGCGTTCTCATCATCCCATTGTTTCCAAAAATCAAGATTATTACGCTTGAGATTTTTACCAAAAATATTTAAACGAATAGAAGAATCATTAAACACCGATGGAAAACCTTCTTTAGCAGTAATAGTTGGTCTAGCAGCAGCTTCACTACCAAATGCAAGGAGTTCTTCATCACTATAGAATACATTACTGAAAAATACATACCCAACAAATATACCGTAATCAAAGCTCTTAACAAAACATACTCTCTTTTAGTCAAAATTGAATCCAAAATTTCTTTATCCAAAATTGTTAAACTTTCATCTTCTTTTTCTTGTTTTTCAATTTCAGCTTCAACGGCACTGACCTTTTCTTGTCGGCGTTTAGCAATAACTTTTTCAACAACTGGTAAAATCTTTTCAGCTGATTGTTTTGCTTCTGATGCTGATAAACCTTTCTAAAATTAAAGTGTTACACAGTGAATATTATGTGAAAAACGTATTACCTGAACAGCTTCATGAAAAATTTCACGTCTTAAAGCAACACGAATTTGGTTTGATTCACGTGCATCTTTTGAATATGATGGAAGACTTGGTTTACGCACTTGCAAACCTTGTAAACTTGAAAGCACTGAATCGGTTACGATATCAGAAGTTTGAGCAGCAGTAGCATGTTGAAAAGAATCAAATTCAATGTCACCAAGTCTTTTAATTGCAGCTTTTGTAAGATTTGAACGGGCACTTTTATCGTCCGGATGCTGATTCGCAGCTGCATTCCTCAACGCATCCAACAATTTTTCATCAATAACTTTCTTAACACCAAGATCATTTTTCTTTGGATCATCATTATCATTGTTTTCACTTGAAAAAAATCTTGCAATACGAAATGACGGACTTGTTATGGTTAAAGTGCGTAAAGCTTTCATCTAAGAAAATTTATTTCATGCTTGTTTTTTTCTTAAAATGTTTTTCATGTATTTATGAGAATTTAAACTCTTTTGCTAAGACAATACAAAACGAATAGATACTAATTTTATTTATGAAACGTCATATAACCTACTATTCACCGAGAAAAATATTAATAAAACAGTAATAGATCTAACCCTTGATAAATTTAACACCTTTAGCAATGTTCTTTTGAAGTTCTGGAACAGCTGCTTCAACGAGAGACTGTTCATAACTGCTAAGCTTTCCATATCCAAGAATCTTTTCAACACCATTAGGTCCAAGTTCAAGAGGAGTTGAGAAGTAATCGACACCTTTGACAACATCAGATTGAACGTAAGCGCATTGAACATTTTTCTTTCCTTGAAGGCCGTTGATTAAAGCATCAACAAAGCGAGCACCTGCGAATGCCATTGAAAGTGTTGCAGAACCAGCACCTGCTTTAGCCTTAACAACTTCAGTACCAGCATCTTGAATTCGAGCAGTAAGTTTTTCAATTTCGCTATCACTGAATTTAGCAGATGGTTGAACTTGAGAAAGAAGAGGAATGATAGTAACACCAGAATGACCTCCAATAACTGGAATAACAGTTTTGCTGACATCAAGCTTCTGTAATAAGCAAAAAATTATTAATAGAATATTACTTAGAAAACTACCAACCTTAAGTTCAGCAATGAAAGCTTGGGAGCGGACAACATCTAATGTGGTGACTCCAAAGATACGTTTTGGATCATAAACACCGTTATTTTTGTAAACTTCAGCAGCAATAGGAACAGTAGAGTTTACAGGATTGGTAATAATAGCAATAAAAGCTTTTGGGCAAGCTTTGGCAGCTGCTTCAGCAAGATCACGAACAATACCAGCATTTACATTGAAAAGATCATCACGGGTCATGCCAGGTTTACGTGGAACGCCTGCAGGAATAACAACGATGTCAGCACCTTCAAGAGCAGAATGAAGATTTTCAGGTCCAGTATGAGCAGTGACTTGAGCAGCGGTATCAATGTGAGAAAGATCAGCTCCAACTCCAGCGGTATTTGCAACATCATAAAGAGCAAGAGATGCAACTTTAGGATTTGTTTTGAGAAGAAGCCCAAGAGGTTGACCAATACCACCACTTGCACCAAGAAGAGCAACCTAAAGAATGTAGATATGAGTTTGTAAATAAAATAAATTAAAAACTATTTTACCTTTGGGGCACTGCTTGTGTTACGTGAACTCAAACGGCTAATGCCGGAAGCAGCTTTAAGGACAGTTTTTGATGCAAAAGCCATTACTAAAAAAGGAAAAAAATTAAGTTCCTTGTACGCAATAATTAATTTATTTATAAAAAAATGGACGCAAAAAAACAAAACGAGGAAAACACAAAAACTAAAGCTTTTTCAGTTTAATCATAGAGAGGGTCGGTTGGTTGCAAGAGAACATATAGGAAAAGAGTAAGTAAATGATGGGGACAAATGTTGTGTTTTTTAGTCTATCGTATAGAGGAGATAGATGGTTGACTGCTGCTGCTGCGTGTTTAAGAAGACGAAAGCGAGCGTCAAATAAAATATCCTTTTTTTTCTTTTTTCTCCGACGAGACTTCACCCCTCTTTTTTTTCAATAAACTCTTGTCGCGAACAAGTCTAGCAATGTTTTTTTTCGATTTCCAATAATGTGTTTTTTTTACGTGGTCTGATATGCTTCATCATAGTTTTTTTCCTTTTCTTTATCAAACTTTCATAATATTATTTTGGGTGAAATAAAAACATTTTTAAATAATATTTATTTTTTAAGCAACCATCGCTCACACTAATTGAAGAACCTGCTTAGAAACAAAATGGAATGGATTCATCGAAGTGAAGAAATTTGTTTAGCTCAAATTTATCTTCAAAATGAAGCAGCATATAACTGTGTTGCAGAACTTGGTGAACTTGGACTTGTGCAATTTAGAGATGTAAGTTATTTTGAACGAAATATTCTTAATTTATCCTTGTTTAAATTATAGTTAAATGCCGATGTAAGTCCATTTCAACGAAAATATGTTGCTGAAATTAGAAGATGCGATGAAATGGAAAGAAAACTGCGATATTTGGAACGTGAAATTAAACGAGATACCATTCCAATTCTTGATACCGGTGAAAACCCAGAAGCTCCACAACCTCGAGAAATGTCTGATATGGAGGTAATGTTTCCTATGATGTCATTCAAAGAATAATGCATGACTCATTTGTTTATAGGCAACTTTTGAAAAATTGGAACATGAACTTCGTGAAGTAAATCAAAATGAAGAAATGCTTAAAAAGAATTTTGCCGAATTAACTGAATTAAAGCATATACTTCGGAAAACTCAACAATTCTTTGAAGAAGTTTGTTTTTTATCCATTGATTTGCTTTTCTTTCCGTTGTTGTTTCGTCTGTTGTTTAGCTTTATTGTTTTATTCTTTCACAGGATCACGATCTTTCTGTTTCTTTCTCTGGAAATGAAGTGGTGGACTTCAATTTTTTGGATCATACTGCACTGGCTAACTCTCTTCCTTATGAACTTGTATCTGGTTTGCGGTAATGCTTTAATGCTTCTTAACATGTTAATATTGTCCCTTCTGCACTTTTCCTTTGCTGTGACATTAACACCGTTGTTTAACTTGCGCTTTTTAATTAATATCTATCTAAAATATCTAAAAATCAAATTTTTTTCAATTAATAAAATTTGCAGAGCGATTCAGAGCGTCAAGCCATGGATATGCTTAATGCAGATGATGGCTCACCAAGTCATGATAGCGCTCGTTTAATTCAGGAGCGCGGAGATGTTACCGCTAAAGCACCTTTGAAGTATGTCAAAAAAAATTTAGCCGCGGATAATAAAACTTTTAATGATTTTAATTTTGTTTTTTCATTGTTGCATTTTTAGATTTGTTGCTGGTATTATAACAAGAGAACATCTTCCTGCTTTTGAACGCTTGCTATGGCGTGCTTGTCGTGGTAATGTCTTTCTTCGTCAAGCTGAAATTACTGAATCACTTACTGATCCAACAACGGGAAATCCGGTTAACAAAGTTGTATTTATTGTGTTTTTCCAAGGTGTTCAATTGAAATCTCGTGTAAAGAAGATATGTGAAGGCTTTCGTGCTTCTGTTTATCCATGTCCTGATACACCACAAGAACGTCGTGAAATGTCAATCGGTGTTATGACTCGAATTGAGGATTTGAAAACTGTTTTGGGTCAAACTCAAGATCATCGTCATCGAGTTCTTGTTGCTGCAGCTAAGAATGTTCGAATGTGGATGACAAAAGTTCAAAAAATTAAATCCATTTATTACATTTTAAATATGTGCAATGTCAATGTTACCCAAAAATGTTTGATTGCTGAAGTATGGTTTCCTGTACTTGAACATGATAGAATACAAATGTCGTTAAAACGTGGTAGTGATGAAAGTGGAAGTACTGTGCCATCAATTTTACATGTGATGCAAAATGTAAAAGAAAAGCGTCCAACGTATAATCGAGTAAATAAATTCACTAGAAGTTTCCAAAATATTGTTGATGCCTATGGTATTGCATCTTATCGTGAAATTAATCCTGCACCATATACTATGGTTACATTCCCTTTCTTATTTGCTATTATGTTTGGTGATATGGGACATGGATTAATTATGATGCTTTTTGGAATATTCTTGGTTACGCGAGAAAAACAACTTGAAGCTGCTCGGATTAAAGATGAAGTAAATTCATTATTCCGTTTCGTCTTTTAAAGATTATTTTTTAGATTTTCCAAACATTCTTTGGTGGTCGTTATGTTATTTTCTTAATGGGATGCTTCTCTATCTATACTGGCTTTATCTATAATGACGCATTTAGCAAGTCTTTTAATCTTTTTGGATCAGCTTGGGTTAATCCATATGCGCCAAAAGAATTAGAACATTGGGTTGCAACCAATCCTGAAAAACAAATGTTCTTGCATCCTGATCGTTCATACGTATGTTTTTTGTTATTTTTTTTACGCATTTTAAAGATACCTTTTTTTAGTTTGGTGGACCATATCCAATTGGAGTCGATCCTGCTTGGAATCTTGCTGAAACTAATAAATTAAATTTCTTAAATTCAATGAAAATGAAAGCTTCTGTTATCATTGGTATCTCTCAAATGGTGTTTGGTGTCGTTCTTAGTTACCATAATTATAAATACTTTAATTCCCGACTTGATATTCTTTATATGTTTATTCCACAAATGCTTTTCCTCAGCTGCATCTTTGTTTATTTGTGCTTAGAAATAATTATGAAATGGATTTTGTTTGACTTCTCCGTGAGTTGTTTTCTCTTTTATTGTCTTGATAATTTTCATGCTTTGTAGGGTGGTTACACGATCTTCGGTTATGATTACCCCGGTGCTGGATGTTCTCCTGCTCTTCTTATTGGATTAATTAATATGTTTATGATGAAAGATCGTGAAAAGGGTTTTTGTAAAGATAACGATTGCCATAATGGAGCTATTAATCAATGTCATTTGAATTTTTGGTATCCTGGACAGGTTTGTCTACTTTTTCACCTTTTTTGAATCTACATTTTTGTATGTTGTAAAAAAAATTAAGCTAGATTAATGCCTTTTTCAGTCATTTTTTGAACATTTGTTTTTATTGGTTGCAATTGCATGCATTCCTGTAATGCTCTTTGCAAAACCATACTTTTTATGGAAGGATAATCAGACGCGTCGTGCCAATGGCCATGCTCAATTGGTAAATTATATTTATTTTGTTGTTGTTTTAGGCGACGGTTGAACTAATCTTGCTTGTGATTGCTATCACAATGATTCCTATTATGCTTTTTGCTAAACCTTTCTTGCTTCGCCGAAAGCATTTACGTTTACAAAAAGCATTTCTTCGTACACCAACAAATGAAAATACAACTGATGATACGGTAGCTATTTTATCCGACGATCAATTGGTAATAGGGATATTTAAAATAAAGAAGGATATAAAACAGCCCCGGAGCAAACTACAGCAGGCAGTTCAAATCCGTTCGGCTAAAGCAGCAGTGTGGCACCCTTTTATTTTTTAAACACCTTTTTTTTGATTTTATCCTTTGCACGGAATTTGCCTGAGTTTACTAACTGTTTTGTGATTGGTGGTTGTGGGATATCCTTGTTATTAATATCGTCTTTTGTAACATGTTTTCATTCTTATCCTATTTAGAGTGTTCGTGCTGATGTTCATGATGATGATGCTCAAGTATTCCATCATGAAGATACCAGTGATAAACCAACTTCTCATGGACATGGTGATGAAGAGGTTACTAAACATATTTTTTATGGTTAATATTAATTTATCAATGTTTCAGTTCAACTTTGGTGATATTATGGTATATCAATCTATTCACACAATTGAATTTGCTCTTGGTTGTATTTCTCATACTGCTTCATATCTTCGTCTTTGGGCTTTATCTCTTGCTCATGCCCAACTTTCTGATGTTCTTTGGACGATGGTTTTCCGCCGTGCATTTGCTCTTGATGGATACGTTGGTGCCATTGCTACATATTTTATCTTTTTCGTCTTTGGAACTCTCACTCTTGGTATTCTAGTCTTGATGGAAGGTCTTTCCGCTTTTCTACATGCTTTACGTTTACATTGGTATGTTTATATTATTTTTTCTGAAATTATCTTAAAATTAATTTTGCAGGGTTGAATTCCAAAGTAAATTTTACGCTGGAGATGGCTACATGTTTAATCCATTTTCATTTGAAAAGGTACTTGAAAATGCTCGTAATGAAGAAGAATCTCTCAGTAATTAAGTATTGCATTTTTTAAAATTCAAACAAAATTATGATTTCCTTTTTTGTAATCTAATTTATTTTATATTGTCATATTTTCGTATAAGCTGATATTTGTATAGGATGTTTACTTACATTTGAGATAAATTATTTGAGCTTTATTTATATGATTGTGGATGAAAATGTTTTACGTGAAAATATAGTGTTCTATGTGCATAAATAATTTTGTCTTCAATTATTTTAAATCGAATATCAATCTGATAGCTTAGAATTATTATATTTTGAATTGCTATTGCCTACAATGACGTAGTTGTTGATAAAGTGAGTGAAGCAACCAAGTAAACAATCAGTGAAAAGAAACACGTCTTATATTAAAAAGATCATTAATAGGGTTCTGCATTTCCCTTTCCAGATTTTTTGAGGGAAACTGGAAATGCATAACTGTTCCCATTTCCCCGCAAATGTTTTATTTTGAGTTTCTACATTAAACATGATAAAATGGGACATAGACGGAATTAATACACGGCAAATAGTCAACAACAATTTATTAAAATATTTAACAGTCCATTTGAAGTTGTAAGGATATTAAAAAAATATTACTGTAGCTGCAGCTATAGCTGCGAATACCGTAACTCCGCAAAATTTCCAGCTTTTTTTCGATTTCCCCGGAAATGAACAACTGTAATATTGATCGTTTTCCTCGACATTTCTGAGGAATTTACAGACAGCATTTCAACCGTCGCAAATGTCAAGATTCAAAGTAAAAACTATAACATTGATATTGTGCAACAACTTTTGTTCGAACTAAAATGTTAATCCCTTTTCACTATGTTTAAAAAATACAAGTCAAAAATAATTTTAAATTTTTATTAAATTAAATATAATAAATCGGATATCCTATTCAATACAATAAAAAAACAGCTGGAATTTTGTGCCGATCAAGAGATCGGAGAATATCGCCCTTTAAATTAAAACACCACAATACAGAAAAAAATAAACAGGCAATTTGCGTACACCCGAAACTGCAAATAAAAAACATAACAATGAATATTTAAAATTCACTTCTTCTTCTTCTTTCCATCAAAATAAAATTTTGCCATAAGGAAGCTAACCATGGAGGAGACGACATGCGGTGCCCATGTAAAGTAAATTTTGTCCTAAAAAAAAGCAAAGATTATTGTCACATAAAAATGTTATTCATATTAATTCAGCAAATGAACTGCGCAAAAATGCACAAAAACAAGGGAATGATTGCAACCTATAAACCAGCTTTATTCATCGCAGTGTGGATCATGATGGATGTGCTGATGCTCACAATTACAGCGGTGATGCATGGGGACAGCAATTCCTGTAAACAAATAAATAATTGGGGAATTGGATTTCTATTTACTTATCTACATTCGGTAAGATCTCAAGGGCTACAAAATTTATTCTTTTATACTACAAAATCCCTACAAAAGCAGCAAAACAATCATAAAAACTCACGATAAGATCTTTTGGCTTTGTAAGTTCTTCTAAATGATCAAGAATTAATTCCAATTGATCAAGAATTAATTCCAATTTTTCACCCGATGACATTGATTTCTTTTTGAGCCAAGCAACAATTGAAGCTTGATCACGTCCACCTCCATATTCAGATGGTTTGCCATTACGGAAGAGTTTAAGAGTAGGATAGCCACGAACTTCAAAGTTTGAAGCAAGATCAGAGTGAACAGTAGCATCAACCTTTCCAAGTTTGATTGGAGAACCTTCTTCTTTCAATTGTGTAGCGGCTTTAGCATATTCAGGAGCAAGAGACTAAAAAAAGTGATGATTATGATTGAGAAACAGATATAGAAGGGTTACTCACTTTACAATGTCCACACCATGGAGCATAAAATTCAACGAGCATAAATTCATGTTCTTTAATAAGGCCATCAAAGTTATCCTGAAATAAGTATAATGAGAACCACATAGAAAAAGGGTGAAGAAATAATCCCAAAATGTGCAGTTTTTTGCTCCTAATACCCCTTTCTCTCACCAAAAAATGGAAAATATTATATCAAAGTATAAAAACAAACATACCTTTGTTAATACAAGAACATTATCTTCTTCTTCAACATCGACAGCATAGGCAAAAGCCGTAATAAAAAGAAGGGCAACAACCAACTTCAACATCTTTGCAGCGCTCACACTAGGCGATATTCAAAACAGAGCACCTCAAATATGTATTTGGTTAAGTGAAAAAATAATGACGGTTAGAAAACAGAGAAAAACCCACACTCAATCACACACTTGTGGACACGAATCGATGGACATCGTAGAACTTTGTTCCGTTTCTTTTTTAAGGAAAGCGGACGGATTTGGCACAAAGAATGAATGGCATTTTTGGCAAAAATGCGCACACAACCGTCCTGACGATATTTTAGATTAAGGTTGAATAAAATGACATTGATAAAATATTTGTTTTATAATCATATTATAGAAGATAAAATGCTTAAAAACTTCAGAGAAAAAACAAATCCGCATACGTTTTTTACTAAAAATCAAATGGGCGGCATACACTTCCAACATAATTTTTTATAGCTTCAGGTTGTTGTTCAGGATTCATGCCTTTTCCGGCAATGCGGTGAGTATAATACCCGTAATTCGTAAAAAAGAAGGGAAATGTTATAGACAAATGTACTTTAGTTAAAAAATGGCTTGTTTAAAATAACGGTTTAAAAGTGTAAACAGTTTTAAAAGGATGTAAAATTAGAAAATGAACGTTCAGTTTTTTTGCCGTAATTTTATTTTATTGCAAAAATTTTGCTCATTTACATTATTCAAAAACTGGGCGCACTGGGATCTCCTGTATGTTTTTGAAACATTTTTTGCTCAAATTCTTACACGTCCACCTCCATATTCAGATGGTTTACCATTACGGAAGAGTTTAAGAGTAGGATAGCCACGAACTTCAAAGTTTGAAGCAAGATCGGAGTGAACATTGTTCAAATTTCTCGTTTAAAATTACATCATTAAGAATGCATTTTTTTAATTCAAAAACATTGTTTTAAGTTTTGACTTAATCTTTCATATGTACGAGTGAACTTCTGGCCGCAAATAATGAGGTACTACGCAGTTTGCGCCGACGACAATTGCGCCGCGACATTTGCGCCGACGACAATTGCGCCGCGACATTTGCGCCGACGACGATGTCGCCGAAAAAACGACAATTGCGCCGATAAATGAAATAAAAAATTACCACTGCTAAACTTAGAAAAATCATTAATTTATACACCTTTTTCATCTTATTTCAACCCATAATTTTTATAGTCGGGATTACTTAAGTCACGTATTTCACAATTTTAGGAAATTTCATCAGACTTAGTCTGTGACATAACACGCTTAGCCTTCGTAGCTTTACACAAGCCATGTGTCTTAGGCATTTAGTAAGCCTTAAGCTATAACATATTGGTTTAGGATGTAACACATTGCTAAGTTAAGTGTTCTTCTAACTTTTCTTCCTCAGGCTTTGACCGAAAAATGAATTTTTAGACATCTTTCATCCTTAATGAGATTGTCAGCCAACAAAGCGTTGTTATTAATTTAGTTTTTTTTGTCGTCTTACTACATTTACGTGTATGTTTGTATCGTAAACTGTTTAATAACGTTCAAAGCCGATTTTTCATGTGACCTTTGTTGAACTTTTTAGAAAATTCAGAAAAAACAGGGATGTTTGTTAATAAAAATGTAGTTTAAAAGTTTTAATCCTTTAATCTTTGGGAAAAAAAGGAAATACAGTGACACTGACATCGCTTAAATTAGCGCTAAAATATTGCTTTCTTGTTTAACATGACATTTATTTATTTGAGTTTAAAACATTTTGCAGTGAAAAATGAGGAAGTATTAAACCTAAAGGTCTACATTCCATAATGTTTTTAAATAACCATTTTGATACACATTTTTTAGATGACATTAAATAAGGAAGCAATAGCAACTGCTTTCTTTGCCTAAGTTGGCAAGTAGACAGAAAACAATTTTCAAATTATTTTGTAGAAAAACAAGTTGTATCCATTGTTCTGGGTATCCTGAATAACTGGTATTAATCTCTCATGTTTTCTACAATTTTTCTTTTAAAAATACATTTATACATTTTGTACTTATAAATGACTTCATTTTGAAACCACAAAAGTCAAAATCAAAAGTAGATCGTGAGACTATAGTTTGTTTTAAAACACAAAACTTTTTTTTCCAATAAAAAGACGCTAAAAAAGTTGCCCTTTTTTTGAATTTAAGTTTTTGTCACAAAATTCAATGAAATAAATTCATTTAAAAATTTGTATCAATTTCTTTTGAATGACGAAAACTTTTTATTCAAAATTTTGTAGTTTTTTTTGTCACATCCTGTCTCGACCTTAAAACATAAAAAAAAAACAATTTTGAGTCAAAAACGTGCATACATAAAATAAAATAAAAACTTAAATTTTGTTAGACGTGAAATTGAATCGCATAAATTAAATTCTGCAAAATACTCCACACGTTGTTCACACTTTTTATTCTTATAAATTATAGGCCTCAAAGTGTTGTAACAATGACAATTTGTCTACACTTTTCTAAGAACATGGATATATTTTACAGTAATGGTTTATCCCAAAATATCTTGCAAATAGTTGTTATCTCTTTGAAAAATATTTTCAAAAAAGTATACTGTAGCAACAAAGTGCACAAATTGTTCTGTGGGTGGTTTATTGCTGTAAAAATATCAGACGTGGGCAACCAAAAAAGTAAAAAGCCAATATAAAATTTTGCCAAAATTTTAATTAGACAGAAAACATGATCAAATTTTTCTTCTTTTGATGCCAGGAACCTTTGCTCTTGCAAAAATAATATTTCCTATACAAATGCATTTTTGCTTTAAAATTAAACACGCAACTGCAATTATCATATATGTACCATACTAAAGCAATATCCTTTTGTGTACTTTAATTACACCCTTATACCTTTTTTTGGAAGTATTCTTTTCTTTGGAGAAAAAATATATTTAAAAATATTTTCATACTGTAACTGATTTTGACAACAATGAAAATTCAATTTTTCTTTCAATTTTAGAATCGTATTTTTTTGTTTTTGTGTAGTCATGAAAATTTAACACAAAGAAGTACAAAAAACAATCAGATATAAATTTCATGTCAAAAAGTGTTAAGAAAAAGATTTTTTTCGTACTTTTCTGATAATTTTATTTTGTATTTCTTTTTTGAAAAAAAAGTGCGTTTGAAATAATCCTTTTTGAAAATTTTTTTCAAAAATACAAGATATCGTAGTCGACTTTATTAAATTTAGTGAGGTTGTATGTCTCACAAAAGCTTAATAATAATAAATTTGTATTAATCAGTTCAACAGCCCTGTCCTTTCAAAAAAGTGAGTGAGATTCATAAACTGAATACTGATAGAAGGAAGAAGTAGAAATAAAAGAGAGAGAGAGTGGGAGAGACAAAAATAAGCGACAATTAAATTTTCAATTAGAATTGAAGGCGTTATGCTAAAAACTAAAGGAAAAACGAAGCACATACATATTTTTTATATTTAGATAACAATAATAATTAGATAACAATAACCATCTGAACTAGTGTTCTATGTGCATAAATATTTTTGTCTTCATTTATTTTAAATAGAATATCAATCAGGTAGCTCAGAATTATTATATATGAATTGCTATTGCCTACATTGACGTAGTTGTTGATAAAGTGAGTGAAGCAACCAAGTAAACAATCAGTGAAAAGAAACACGTCTTATATTAAAAAGATCATTAATAGGGTTCTGCATTTCCCTTTCCAGATTTTTTGAGGGAAACTGGAAATGCATAACTGTTCCCATTTCCCCGCAAATGTTTTATTTTGAGTTTCTACATTAAACATGATAAAATGGGACATAGACGGAATTAATACACGGCAAATAGTCAACAACAATTTATTAAAATATTTAACAGTCCATTTGAAGTTGTAAGGATATTAAAAAAATATTACTGTAGCTGCAGCTATAGCTGCGAATACCGTAACTCCGCAAAATTTCCAGCTTTTTTTCGATTTCCCCGGAAATGAACAACTGTAATATTGATCGTTTTCCTCGACATTTCTGAGGAATTTACAGACAGCATTTCAACCGTCGCAAATGTCAAGATTCAAAGTAAAAACTATAACATTGATATTGTGCAACAACTTTTGTTCGAACTAAAAGGCAAAATATTAATTGTTACCCATAAAACTATTGAAATTTACCCATAATTTTTTCAGTACCCATAAAACTACTGAAATTTACCGTAGTTTTATGGGTACTACCGTAAAAATTAGAATATTAATATCATAATGTTAAAATCTTTCTGAAAAAGTCTTTTAGTAATTTAACAGATCATGCTATCCTGAGAAATTTAGATAGCCCCAAAATCGGCGCTGCTCTTTTATGGGAAAAATATTTGGGTATGATAGATTACGGTACTTTTTTTTGGGTATTTATTTTTAGGAAATATAAATTCGGGTAAATATGATTCATGCATTAATGAATCTGGGGTAAATATTTCGGCATTTTTTTCAAAACATTTTTTTTGAAAAAAAAACATTTTCAAAAACACATTTTATATGATTTTATTTTTCAGTGAAATTTTTTTGTAATGTTAGATTTGGGCATTTTGAGGGGGAGTTTTATCGAAAAATACCCAAATCTAACATTCTGAAAAAAATTTACCTCAATTAAGAAATCATGAAAAATGTATGTTTTAAAACAAAAATTCCCAAATCTAACATTCCAAAAAAATTTTCCTCAAAAATAAATCATAAAAAACGCATTTTTAAAAAAATTTACCCAAATCTAACATTCTGGAAAATAATTTTTCAAAAATAAAATCATAAAAAATGTTTTTTTCAAAATAAACATTATGGAAAAATAATGCCGAAATATTCACCCCAGATTAATTCATGCTAGAATCATATTTACCCGGATTTGTATTGCCGAAAAATAAACACCCAAAAAAAGTACCTTAATCTATCATTCCCAAATATTTTTGCCAAAATAAGGCAGCACTGCAAAATCTCTGTGTATTCTAACTTCTTCTTGGCTTTATTACAAATTTTAATTTAAAAAAAGATGAATCGAAATGAACAAAGTTTAATGCAAAATGTGAAACTCTCTTTTTTGAAGAGTATTTTTTTCCATCTTCTAAAAGAACCATGATATCAATGAAAAACAACTTTTTTAATGATTTAAGCATAATTATCGCTCCGAAAAATCAGTGATGATCGCAGCAAAAAAAGGAAAACGTTTTGCAGAGACTTTCTTGATTTCACGATTTTACTCATCCCCCATATTTCTTTAAAACGATTTTTGACGGTCGATTAGCTTTTTTTTAATTTTTTTATTATTAAACGACTAAAATCTAGAATTGACCTTTGTATTTTCTCTGAATATAAACAGTCTTTCTAAAAAGTCATGAGAATTGACAATTTAAAAAAAATTATAAGAAGACTGTTGTAATGTCTTTCGTTTTCCGGTTTGGTTTACCTATTATTTTTGTATTCCGGTGTTGTAACATGCGTTCTCTTGATTTTCTCTTTTTTTCCTTGTCTGAAGGTAATTTAATTAAAGAAAGTTGATTTATAGTTTTTTAAACAGAAATATTAAAACACAGAAGAAACAAACTTTTTAACTCTTTTTTTTCAAGTAAAAAGAAAAAAGAAGAAGATTTCAATGACTTGTTTGACAGATAAATAAATATCCCCCTTCTGGAATTTATGATTATACCCTTAAAAAAAGTAACGGATCCAGTTTTTAAATTTGTGACGTTTTTTCTTCTTCTTGTTCTGACATTGCGTTATCCTGCTTCCGTAATTATGCAAAAAAATAACATTGGATTTTTTTAAAAAGGACTTTAACTGCTACAATTCATCTCATTTTTGCTAAAGTTTTTTTCTCTTTTCATTGAAGGATACAGTTATTTATTTAACTGATAAAAAGCTTTAAACAAAACGTATGACTTTTTACAATAAATATCAAAAAATTATTATTTGGCTCATTATTTTGATATATTTGTAACCGTTAACTGTCACGATAATAACTATATTTTTTTAATTTGTTGATTTATATTTTTTTACTACTTCCACCAAGCTTTTTATTAAAGAAAAACAATACCTTTTTTGGTCATAAATAACTTAAGTTTTTTTGTCTTGTTCCTAAATTCTTCCTTATTCCTTCTTTGTCCTTTGTTTTTGTCAGTTAACAAAAAAAGAACCTTTTAAAGGCGTGTTTAAAATTGTTTTGTGTGAATCTTATTTTTTTGTTAACTGTAATCATTGTTAGCGTTCGTATAAAAGATGATACCTTGCCACTTTTTTTAAAACACAATAGGGGGTGGGCCTTATTATTTAAGTTTAATAGCTCGAAAAAAACGGTGCTTTGACGGCGGTCTACATAATTTTTTTTTGTCTTTTTCTTTTTGTTATCATAAATCTTGTTCCACCATTGATAGGGGGAGACTCAATGTCGTGTGGCCCTGAGGGCACTTTGTTGGTTGAAAAAAAGTAAAATGATTGCAATGCTTTTTAGATTGTTATCAAAATATCAAAGAAGTAAAAAAAAAGTGAAAGTCACACCAGTGCTTTTTTTATTTTGTTGCTTTCATAATTTTTAATCTTTTGTTTTATTTTCGGCAAATTCTTTCAAAAGTTCGAGGATGAAACAAAATTCTGCATCCTCGAACTTTATTTTTTGATATGTTTAATTAAATCTCGAGATTCGCCAAATCCATGCAAATTATAAGCTCATAATCCATTTCAGCTTTCCCTACCGTAATGGTTAATCTAACATGGGTTTTTCTTCTGTTGTGTTTTGATCAAATTTCATCTGTCAAAGTAATTAGCAATGGCCTGGCGCCACCAGAAATTGTTCACACACCAATTTCAAATAAACGTACGTTTGATTTATTATTTAATTAAACTGAAATATCAAAAGTTAATTAAGTCATTAAAATTTTGGCTCAAATAAAACTGTTGTAATGTTCTTTTTTTGGTACATAATTTTTGTTATGTCAAGATTGATAACACTTTTTTTTATAATCTTTACTTTTTTTTAAATAATTTTAATTTTGAACACGGAAAACAAAACAAGTTTAATAATTATGTAAGAAGTGTAAAAACCAGTTATAAAAAGGGAAATTTGATACAAATGTTTACTTTTGAATAAAAATATGCATTGAAAGAAAAAATATATTTGTAGCTCGATGTTCGGTGAAAGCAGCCCCATTGGATTTGGTGTTTATCCTTGATTCATCCGGGTCTTTGAGAAATAAATTTCAAGATGAAGTTGATATTATCCGTCGCAGTAAGAAAATCAAAAGTTATAACATTGATAAAATATTACAATTTTATTTTTAGTTGTGAAACATGTTACAGTTGGACCAAATGCAACCCGAGTTATGCTGGTACAATTTAGTGGGGTTCAACACTTGGAATTTGATTTTAAAAAATTCAATGATCGCGAAGATATCCTTAGCGCTTTAGATGTTTTGCGTCATGTTTCTGGTATTACCCGCGTTGGTGGGGCTTTTGAATTTACTCTTTCCAAAATGTCTCCTCTTAACGTAAGCATTTTTCTTTCTTTTTACAATGACGTCAAAAAATGCTGATTTTTAAAAGATAAAAAAAACTTTTTGTTGCAGGGAATGCGTGATTCATCTGTACCCAAAATTGTTTATCGTAAGTTTATCCCGTCTAAGGCAGCTTCGAAAAAATTACCTTCTTTTTTTCAGTTTTAAGTGATGGAAGAACCCATGATTACCCAAAAGATGCAGAAATGAGTGATTTAATGAGAAGAAAAATTCCAAATTTGGATATTTGGGCTTATGGAACAGGAGATTATGTTGCCATGCCAGAATTGCTTAATATTACGAAAGATGTGTCAAAAATTATTACAAATAAAAATTTAGAAAAACTTGAAGGCCTTTTTGATCATTGGAAAGGTGTTGAAGTTTGTGAAAAGCAACCTGGTGAATATTCTGGAAAAAAATTCAAAATAATAATTTCAAAATTTTAGAATGCGTAAAAGGAACTGATAAACCACTTGATCTCTTTTTGGTCATTGATAGCTCAGAATCAATTGACAAAGTATTCCATGAACAAATTATGTTTTCAATTGAAAGAGTTGTACAAAATGCAAATATTCATCCAGAAGCAGTTCGGTACAGTTCTTGCTATAGTAACAAACAATTTTATGTCTTTTCTTTTCAGTCTTACTCTTATCACATATTCTGGACAACCGTTTTTGCATTTCAAATTTAACGATCAAAAATATTCAAATAACACAGTTGTTATCCGATATTTGAATACTCTTCGTCCTATAAAAGGCACAACTTCAACACATCTTGCTCTTCATACAGTATACGATCTAATACATGATTCTGAAACAGAATTAAGACAAAATGTTACAAAACTTGCAATTGTTATTACGGATGGAAGATCTGCAAGACCCCCAAATGAAATTGCAAAACGTCTCAAAGCTGAAGGGGTACATATTATCAGTGTTTCAATGAGTCATGACCATGATGAGCGTGAACTTGCTATTATGGCGGATTCACCAGATTTTGTTTTTACCCCAAAAAATATTCAATCCTTTGAACAAACCTTCTTGAAATTTGTTGGTTTTGGTTGTCCTGGAGTAAAATTGGGCCCAGATGCTAGTAAGTCTCGTAAAAAAGATGTCAAAAACTCAATCATTTATTTAGCTCCAAGAGTTCGAGGTGCAACAGATGTAAGCTGTGGACCAAATTCCGTAACATTTACTGTAAGAACCCAAAAACCAATGAATGGCCTAATGTATGCTCAACAATTTAATGATGATGCAAGATGTGTACATGTTGCAAATGGAAATTCACGTGAACTTTCAATTACTTTTAATGAAGGCACTTGCGGTTTAGCAAAAACTCCAACACATGTTTGTCTTTCTTTTTATTTGACAAATTTGAGTTTCACAATTTCTTTTTAGGATCTCAGTGGATTTAATTATAATATTACTGTAATTCTTCAATTCCATCCTTTAATTGTTACACGGGCTGATCAAGGTCTTGATGTTTCATGCTTCTATCATAAACCTTTATCAGTTCAAGAAATTGGTCAATCCAAGAAAAAACTTATTGATACTCAGTGCACATATCGATTACATAGATTTGGACCAGAAGAATGTGCGGCATTGGATGCAAAAGTTGGTGAAAGCCTTTTCCATAAATGGGAATGTGATAGTCGTAAGTCTTTGAAAAAAAACCATATCTTTATTGGTGCAAAATTAATTTTTTAGCACCAAATTATCAATACCTTGTTCATGATTGTTTTGTTCGTTCTGATCGTAAAAGTGCGCAAATTCTTGATTCAAATGGGTTAGTTGAAAAAAAAATTTCCCCAATATAAAAAATTCTATTATAGTTGTGAAATAGATGCACACTTTTTGGAAACACCAATTTATTCAAGATTTCTTAAACCTCGAAAAGGTGATGCATATGTTTATCAAGAAATGAGTGTATTCAAATTTCCTGGTGACGATAATGTTGTTTTCCAATGCAAAGTTTCCCTTTGTGATATGGATGGTACAGATGCATGTCGAAGTATGATCCCTCCAAGATGCTCAAATCGTCGAATTGTGACCGAAGAAGATGAAGATCAAAATGGCCCAAAACGTTTTAGACGTGGTGTTGCAGAAACCACAAAATCAGGATTTGCAATGACATTTGATTTGGAAACTCGAACCCTGAATGTTCTTGAAAATGAAGCAATTCGTCCACCGACTCCAATTCGATATTGCGATTTACGTTTTTAATTAATCTCATATATAATATTTTTTAGAAAAAGAAACCCATTTTGTTTCATAATTTTTCTTTGTTAATTTTTTCGTAATTTTTGTTTGTTGAATGTAAATAGGAAGAAAAGAAAACAATGTACATAAAAAATATCTGATTATACTTGAGAAAAGGGAAACCCTGTCTAATTTAAGAGCAATTTAATCTGCTTTGACTGGCTTGTTTTTCAATAATATAAACCGGTCAAAACTGAAATTTAATGATAGCAGCAGCTCTTTTTTTCTTTCCTGGAATTGATCTTGCTTGCTGTTCCTGAGCACTTGAAAATTAAACCAAACTCCTTAAAAAAGTCAAATGAAGTGCGCAAAAATGACTGCAAAAAGTTCATTTTTTCTTATCCGTGTTGTAGCATAACTAGCTTCATGGTGGTCGTTAATTTTTCATAAGAAAAAAAGTAGAGAGAATGGGATCAAAGAATAGAGCAAAAGAACGAAAGAAATGAATTCTGTCTGTCGCAGCTACTAATTTCTGCAGTTTCAATTAAAAGAAAAAAGTCAGAGATATTTTTAAACAATTTTTTTGTCTATATTCAATCTGGAAATGACGCCCGATCTTGTTTTTTCCTTCCATTCGAACACATTTTTTCTCTTTTGCTGCTTCAAAAAGGTCATTGGACAAACAAATCATGGCTTGTCCGAGAAGCTTACAAGAAACGCTTATCCCTCCATTGACAGGTAATCTTTTTTTTCTGTCTCTCCCTTTCTCTCTTCTGTAAAAAAACTGTCATCCAAAAAAACTTTTGCAAGAAAAAAAGAAAGAGATTTTGTCCAACCCCTGCTGGCAATATATAAGCTTTCAAATTGATGGAAGAAAATCATAGTTTCAAATTTACACTTCATTTATTTGAAGACAAATCTTTTTTTCCCTTTGAATCAAAGAATTTCTTTGATTACCAAAAAACAAACAAAAACACATCATTTTTTGTTGTGTTTTTTCTTCGCGACTTTTTTTCATTGTTTTATTTGTTTATTTAACATTCTTTAAAAAAGAAGCTTTGAAACATTGAATTTCGTTATTAAAACTTTAGATGGGTCATACAAAGAAGACTTCTCTGTTATTAGCTTTTATTTCTCTGGGCATTGTAATTGCTGCTGCAAGTACGACAGATGCCACAAAATCTACGATAGCAAAAGATGCCCCAAAAATTGCCAAGGATCCTGGATTCCGACGTGGAGGTTTAAGTATGATTCTTTCAAAAAATTTAACTAACTCTTTATATTTTTTTAAGGAGGCTTAAGTCGAAGACCCAGTGATATGGGCGGCTATGGATCTTTTAATCGCGGAGGCGGAGGAGGTGGCGATTATGGTGGTTACGGTATGGGTGGTGGCGGATATGGTGGAGATGGAGGAGGAGATTTTGGTGGCGGCGGATACGGTGGTGGCCCTGGAGGATTTGGGCCATATGATGGTCCTGGAGGATTTGGACCTGGTAACGGCGGATATGGAGGAAATGGCGGAGGCTATGGTGGTCCTGATTTTGGGGGATACGGTAATGGTCCCGGAGGATTTGGTGGAATGGGTAATGGCGGCTTTGGAAGTAATGGTGGCGGTGGATACGGCCCCGATTTCGGGGGATATGGTAATGGTCCCGGAGGATTCGGTGGTATGGGCAATGGTGGATTCGGGGGATACGGCGGTCCAGGTGGCGGATTTGGCGGCGGAATGGGCGGTGGACCAGATTTTGGTGGCTATGGTGGTAGTCCATATGAAATGGGCGGCGGAGGCTATGGCGGTGGCAGTTCACCATACGGAGGTGGAGGATATTCTGGCCGATCTGGTGGCGGTGGTGGTTGTCCAAATGGTGAATGCCGTGGCAAAAAATAGATGATAATTATTGACTTGTTGCAAAACCCCTAACTATTCCACTAACGTTATGTACTCTGAACGCTACCATTAAATTGTTGACGTAAAAGAGATTTAATTTATTTATAGTTTTCTTAAAATTTAAAAAAAAGTATTAAAATATTTTCCGTGCATTTATTTGAAAAAAATGACAATAAACTTTATATTTTTTAAATAACAATTTATTTGAGCGAGCAAAAATGATATAAATAATTAATCAAATATTAAAGAAATAATTGAAATCTTTTAGGATTTCTTGTAACTTTTTTTGTAAATTGATAAAACGGCAATGAAAATGGTGATGCAATAACATTATTTTTATTTTCAAAATCATTTGAAACTTCTGCATTTTTATTGATGTCATTGGGGTTTGAGCTTCTTCGAAAAATTCGATAAAGATCTGATGCGCGGCTAAATATTTTCCATATTGGATTACTCATTGCAACAGGTGCTTCAATTAATGGAATTGATTTACTACGGGTTCGTGCACCCCCTCTTTCTATGGTTTCCGTGTCATAATCACCGTATTCTTTAAAGGAAATTGTTCCATCCTAGAAAAATAATAAAAATAATTACATGTTTTGATGAAATTGAAAAAAAGGAAAGCTTACAGCATTATTTTGAACGTTATCTTTCGAGTATGTTCTTAAGGGAATTTGGTCATCATGAAGATCTAGTAATGACAAAGCAGTCGTGGATGATATTATTAAAAAGAAGATTAAAATTGTAAACATATTAATGCTTGCTAAAAAAGAGAAAAATTATTTTAAAAGATTTATTTTAAGACATTTCATTCGAATTCAAAACAAAATGACGCATATAGAAAAAAAAAACAAAGAAGAAATAGAAAAAAGATTTATATTTATTTGTTTAAGTTATTCCAAATTAAAAAAAGAAAAAGGAAACAACACATTAGAAAAATTTACCTAAAGGGAATACAAACAAAATATCATATAATTTATATACAAAATGTCAAAAAAAGGTGCGGTTTTTTGTTTTAAAAAATCATAAAAGCAAAGCTATTACACGTAAAGCCTACAAAAAAGTGCAACTTTTAAAATATGCATAAATTTAACTGAATGAAAAAAGATGGATGTTTTTCAACGGCTTAAAAATGTAATGAAATGAGACATCATTAAAAAATGCCAAAATAATGGAGAAGGCGGAATAAAAGAAATTATTTCTTTTAGGATTACAAGAAAGAATATGTTTAAATTATTTCTGTTTCTTTTGAATAAAAAAAGAATGAATGGAATTGGTTTAATAAACATTTTTTCCGAAAATTTAACCCTATTGTGCCGGGGAAAAAAGAAACTGTAAGAATACGTCAACTTTTGAGCAGGTGGAAAATATTTAATAAGCATTAAATTTTTTTAAACAAAAAATTAAATTTCAAAAAAAATGATTCAATTATTTCTTGCATTCAAAAAATATGAAACGGAAGTCATTCAAAGACAAAAGAATACGATAGTAAATTTAAAAATAATAATATCACTCTTAATTTAACCGAGTAATGAATGAGATAAAAAAGAAAAGGTTTAGTCACACTCTAGAATAGTATGGGAAACAAGGAAGTTCGTTAATCATTTCGATATCATTAATTTCTTTACATCTATAAAGAATTAAAAACGGCTTTTTAATATATTTCACACATTTTTAAACCCTAAAATAATTAAATGGTTGCATGAATCAACATTGAAGTGCACATGCATTCATTAATCTCTCATCAGATTTTGTAATAGCTATACTACCGCCTCATTTCCTAAAAAGAAACCCCTGAAATAAAGAATAACAAAAAATGGCTATTTTCAGTTTTTTAAAAAATGTATGGGTTGTATTCGGAAAAATTTGGACCTCTGTAATTAAAAGTAATTTCAAGAAATATAAAAACAAAAAAAATGGATAATAAACAAAAGAAAGCCTGTTATTAAATGACGAGATATTTTTGTTATAAGCAATGGCCCATTTTTTTTGTTCAAAAAAAACTAAAGCTTCTATATGATTATAACAGTAATATTCATCTGTAGCTACAAAATTTGAGAAGATAGTCAAAGTCATGACATTATGATAGACACCAGAACAAAAAGGTCTAAGATATAATAGGATTATTGTTGGATAATATTAGTCTTCAAAAAACAATGATGATGCTTTTTTGCTTCAATGACATCAACATTATTTTTGAGACAAAGAAACCAATGTGCACTTTTAGAATTCAGTAATCCATGAAAGATTTGAATCGTATCATGAACGTTGAATTCTTTTAATGCCAATGCTAAGATTAATCACATACAAAAAAAGAATCTGTCTCAAAATATCAACAAAAAACATAAGGAACCACATCTTTTGTTTAAGTTTTTTAAATTACAGTATTAAGAAACCTCTAGAGGTATTCTTTCTTATATTGCGTGGTATACAACAGCATAAAAGACTTTTTTAAGTTTAAAAGAAAACAAATGTTTTATAACCTTTGAGTGTTTGTTTACTTAGAAAACTCTATTACTGTATTAAGACGTTTTTTCTCCAATTTTAAAAATAGCAGCATTTTCAAACGTAAAAAAAGGGTTTCTAAAATTGCAAATGATTAAATTAAACATATTTTTGCGGTAATACATAAAAATAAATATATAGCTCAAATGTCATGTTATTTTAGAATACCTAGCAATTTCAGACACATTGACAGAACATTGTTGTTACAAAAAATGCAAAAAAACATGTTTGTTGGGTAAAAATGGATTTCATTTTTTCTATCACGCCTCCGTTTTTAAGCATATATTTTTATTATTTTTATAAAACATACAAATTAATAATAACCTTAAATAATATCTCTATTCTGGACTTTTTGGTTAAAAAAAGCACAGTTTAATTTTTGTTAATAATAAACTGGGAAAAAACTTGAAAAAGGACAATAAAAACAATACTTTGTATTTTAAAAACATTATTTTAAAAATGCATTTTTTGGTTGAAACTTTAAAATAGATAAAAACAGAAAACTTGGCAAGTAAAAAAATATATAAAAAATAATTTTTGTTAAAAAGATGATTAAATACGTATATTAAATAATTTGCATTAAAAAATTGCGGCACGTTGTTGTTGTTGTTGATGACCTTGCTTTGAGTGTTGTTGTTGTTGTTGACGATGATCTTGCTGTTCACTGATATGAAGATCATTTAAATCATAATCAGCTGGAGGAGTTTGTGGTCGAGGAGTAACTCCATTCATTTCTGTTCCCTTTTTTGTGGTTGCCGATGATGAAGATGCTGTTTGTACTATTGTGGTATTTGGATCAGCAGGAGTTGGAGAATTATCTTTTTTAAGTTTTGGTGATCTTGCTGCTAATGATTCTGCGAAGGCTTTCTCATTTAAATGTGGTTGCCGATAAATTCTTGCTTCATATGCATCCCAATAATGTTGATTCTCGTCAACGCTTACATCAGATTCACTTCGGCTTACATGCTAAAATATTTGAAATTTGCATTTTCATTTTAGCCTAAAAAGTTACCTTTTTTTCTCGACGATATACTTCATAATAGCCTTCATGATTATCTGGAGAACTTGGTTTATAACTTGAATGAGGTGGTCCACCGTTTGTTGGCATATAAATTGGTTCTTCGTAATTTCCACCACCGCGTGGGAAAGTATCATATACAGATTCTGCGGAAGTAATAATTGGGCCATCATTTGGTGTTTTAGGTCTATCCATCATGTAAGGGGGCATATAAAAGTATGGACGGAATGGAGGTGGCGGCATAAAACCATATCGACCTCCAGGTGGAGGTGGCATAAAATGTGGTGGAGGCCAGCCAAATCGAGCTGCTGAAAAAATTTAAATTTTCACAAAATTTATGTATTTATTTAAATTACCAATATGTGGTGGTGGAGGGGGCATCATCATTGGATGTCTCATTCCAGGTCGCATCATAAATGGTGGAGGGGGCATCATATGAGGGGGTGGCATCATTCCTGGTGGGGGTGGACGGAATGCTGCAAAACCTGGTGGGGGCATTGGTAAAGATCCACCGCTTCCACGTCTGAATGGGGGACCACCTGGTGGTGGCATAAAGTATGGAGGCATCATAAATGCTCTGTCATGCATTCCATTTGTGTCATATATTTCACCTGGTTCTCCTCCATGGTTTCTGTTGCCACCTTCATATGGAACAAGCATTCCTTCATTTTCATTTCGTTTTCCTTTTTTAGATTTTTTTGTTCCATTTTTGAGGCTAAATGAAAGTGAAGCACTATCATATTCGCCGCTTTGTTGTCGGCGTTGCCATGATTTTTGTCCAATTGCACGTTCATTCCAGTCTGCATCATCTTTAGAAATTTCTTCATTGTTTGGAGTTTCACTGCAATAAAAATATCTCTTTTTCTTGCTCTTTTTTAAAATGCAAAATACCTCATATTTTGATCACTGCTTGGAGTGACGCTTCGACTTGCTTCTTTGATTGCTTTAAGTCCAGGAATTTTATCTTCCATTTTAAGAGAAATTGTATCAGCATATGAATGAAAGCAGCAACGAACGAGTGCATTGGCGGCTTTTTCATTTGTACAAATGAAAGCATGGCATTCAAGAACCTGTAATCGCCATCATCATCAGTAACAAATAAAAAAAGTCCATTAAAAATAAAAATTTTGGGGACATTAATCTACTGTTTTTTTCGTTTTGTTTTTTTACAGCCGCTACTAGGCCGACAGAAGGGAAAAGATCATTTAAGATGATCCGTTTTCTATTTTGTTTTACGATAAAACAAGGACAAAAAAATGAAGGTCAAAAAATGAATGAGCTTGGGACTAAAGCCGAAAAGAAGAAGAAGAAAAAAATGTATAACCTTGACACCTGTAGTACGACGGAAAATCGCGGCAAATATTGGAGGATGTGGTGAATTGGGTGGATTGGCCAATGGTGTATCAAGGGGTAAAAATCTCTCTCCGCCACCTTCAACTGCAAATCCGCTAACATTTACATAACGGACTGCAGCACAGTAATGAAGATTTGTAATTGGATAAAAGGCAGTTTCAGTCTTTTTTGCACCTTCAACATATTCAACAAGAATACCATTTGACCAAACAGAAAGCCTAAAATATTGCAAGATATAGCCTCAAAAGAAGAACAACACAATAATTCTACCATGAATCAATTCCTTTTGTTTCTGAATTCTCATTTACAGGATATCGCTCTCGTAACGGTTGTTGAATTCCTTGAAGGCCATCTTTTGTTATTGTTGGCACTGAACTACCAATGTAAAGAACTCGACATCGACACAACGGAACTGTCGTCATTTGAGCAATTGCTCACTGATATGATATGTTATTTTTAACAAATAAAAAATATATATTAATTAGTTACTTTGCTTTGACCTAAATCAATACACTGATGTAATAAACAAAAAAAAAACAAAGAAGCAAAAAACAGAAAAAAGAAGAAGATCGCGCATTGAAAGAATTTTTTGAAAAAAAAATAGTTTTAAAAAGAGAAAAAAAGAAGAAGACCGGAAAGGTAAAAATACTTAACCGATCACATTCGTTAGGGAAAAAAACGAAAGCCCTCTAATGAACAATGATTTTCTTTGGAATAAAAAAAGAAGGCGAATCAGAAGAAGCTAAGTGCTTGACCAATGTCCAAAGCTTGACAAAAACACATTCGATAACATCGAATATGAAACAAAGAAATACAAAAAGAAGATTTTAAAAATTTTGAGTGTAAAGCTCTCAAAAAAATGAAATCCTATCCAAAGTACCAAAAAGAGATGGTTAAAAAACAACAAAATCAATGATTCTTTTCAATTACAAATTTTTCCTTGAACTTTTCTTTTTTTTTCGTTCTTGGGAAATTAGCACAAATTAGTGAACCCCTTTTAACTTACTGAAATAAAAAAAGGTTATTTTCTTTCAAAATTGCGTTGATTGCATTTAATAAAACTTAGATACAAAAGTAGTCACAATAAATTTGCAAAAAAATCAAAAGTAAAAATCATCATATATTTTAATAATACATGATTTCTCTGCTACATTTATTTGCTATGGCAAAAAAAAAATACAGAAGAAAAAAAGAAAACAATTGTCAAAAAATTGTGAGTGACGAATCATACAGAGATTGTTCGGTAATCGAAAAAAAGAGGAACGAAAAAACAGGTTTTGATCCAAAAAATTGTAGAAGACGTTTTTGAAAAAAAAAGTTATTGGAATGAACATTTATTGTTTCAAACATCTTTTTGTTCGTTCTTTCTGCTTTTTTCCAATGTTTTTATGAGTTTATAACACGTTTCAAACAAAAATATTAGTGTTATAAAAAGAATGAGAGGAAAAAGCATTAAAGGTAAAAAAATATTGGTATTAATTCACAAAAATGAATGTTTTTTAACGTAAAAAAGAGTGTTAAAGAAGCAGTAGCACGCAAAAAAAAGTCAACGACAACAAAATTTCGGGTGTCAAAAAAATTTAGGACACCGCATTATTTTAGTAGAAGGCGAAAAAAGAATAAAAAGGGGGTAGCAGTAAGAAGAAGAAGAAGGAGAAAAAAGATTTTTTTGGAAAGGCGATGGATGCTACTACTACTACTGTTCATGCGCAAACTTTTTTTGGCGTTTACACGAGCAACGGAATGCTACGACCTGCGCCGATCATGGCGATGGCGTAGAATATTTTAAAGAAAAACAGGGAGAACAAAAAAACTGAATAGGAGATAGAGATAGAAGGCGTGTGTGGATCTTCAAAATATATATATAAGAAAAAAGGGGCAAGATTGTCAATCATTCTTCTCTCTCATTCTTTTTCTTCTTCAAGCAAAAAAGGGCCTTTGTGAACGCACATATCGGCGGCGATTTGCCAAGACTCTTGTAGAAAAAAATAAATAAAATAAAAAGAAAAACGGAAGACTTTTTGCCTTTTATGTGATGTTTACAAAACCGAAAGTCGAGTAAAAAAAGAAGGAAAAGAGTTTTTTTATTATTAAAACAAAGACTGTACAACTTTTGCATTAATCTTGCATTTTTTTGCTTTCTAGTTACGAATGACCTGTATTGACCGCAATCGTCTCATTTTTCCTTTTTTTCTTTTTCCGCAGAAGTAAACTAATTGTTGATGATAACCAATTAATGAGAGAAAATAACAAAAAATGTAAAAGAAAAAAATTCACTTTTTTATATCAAATTTTTATAACGCAATTTTTCAAAATCAACAATTCCATGATCATTTTTACCCCCGAATTTCCCAATTAATTTTGTTTCACAAATTTCCATATCATGCCCCAAAGCTTTACACATATCATAAATAACTAATGCAGCAATTGATGAAGACATTAATGCTTCCATTTCAACACCCGTTAACCAATTAGTTTTTACACGAGAAAAAATTAAAACTGCATCCTAAAAAATCGGGTAAAATTTAAACTAAAATTTAAAAGAATTCTTTTTAAAAGTTAATCAAACCTCGTCAAAGAAAAATTTGACCTGAACATTTGAAAGTGGAATTTGGTGACAAAGCGGGATAAGATCTGATGTTTTTTTAGCTGATATAATTGCAGCAATCCGGGCAGTATTTAATGCATCTCCCTTTTTGAGGGAATTTTCTTTTAAAGCTTTCATTATAATAGGGGAAACCTGAAACATTTTGTTGCATACTGTAATGTGTTATTTAACTTTGGATAATTAGATTCATTTAAATAAAAATTTGCATAAAATTTGTTTTCGGTTTGATTTTTTCAATGAATCCTAGAATTAAAACTGCAAAAAAACAAACTTTTATTTTGGATTGGGCAAGTGCTATACGAGTCGTTGACACTTTTGAAGAAACATCAACCATCGAAGCTTTACCCTCTTGATTTACATGGGTTAAAGTTGAATAATTACGAGAAATATTTAAATTAGAAATACAAAAAAATAACAAATTACTAAGTAAGGAAGAAAATAACGAATTGAAATGTTTTTCTAAAAAGTGTTTTTTAATTACAAATTCAAAGATAAATACTTGCCTTTAATTTACCCACCGATTAAAATCATTGGCCTATTGCTAATACTCATAAGTTGATTAATACCTTAAATAAATAGCTATAGGTTACTGTTAAATTTATTGATTAAATACCTGCATGCTTTGCTTTCTTTTTGAAGACAGCTTGTCCGATAATATTTTGTAAATCTTCAGTGTTTGTTCCTGATCGGATTGCATCTCGAAGTGAAACTTCTGCATTCCCATGAAGACAAACCTAAATTCCCCATTTGTTTTGTTTTATGCACAAAAAAGTCTATCTACCTTCAAATTTCCATCTGCGGTAACTCTTAAACGATTGCAAGTTCCGCAAAAATGTTCTGACATGGAAGTGATGAAACCAAATTGACCTTTGAATCCTTTAATTTTGTACGCCTTAAAATAAACTTTTTTAATTTTTGTTTTTCTATGAAAATATTACTTTGCTTGTGTCATTTGGATGATCTTGAAGTCGTTCGATTTCGCCAAATTTTTCAATAATTTTTCCAAGCATTTCTTTGTATGGAACAAATTTTTTTAAAGCATAATCATTGCCTCCAAATGGCATAAATTCAATAAATCGAATATCTAATTTCTGGAAATTTAAATGATTGTTTTTTTATTATTAATTAAAATTAAACTTGCTCTATTTTGCGTTAATTCTACAAAATCAACCACTTCATCCAAATTAAATTGTCTCATAACTACACAATTTAACTGCAAAAAATTTATTTATTATAAATAATAATTTATAGATAGATTTTAGATTTTGGAAAAACTAACTTTTAACATATCAAATAAATGTTCAGCTTTATCAATTGTTTTCCAAACATTTTTAAAGCCGGGCCGACGAGCAAGAAATTCATATTTTGCTTCATGTAAGGTATCAATACTGAGATTAAGCTTCGAAAGTCCAGCTTGAATTAGTCTGTCCAATTTTCCATGTAATGCAACTCCATTCGATGTCATTCCTATCTGTTGAATTCCTTGAACATTTCCAATGCCTTCTTTAAAAAAAAGATTTTTATTTTAGTTTCAATCTCTTTTGCTCTCTCCATTTTTCATACCAATAATAGGGATTAAATCTTTTCTCATTGTTGGTTCACCACCTGTCAAACGGATTTTATCAACTCCAAGTTCCGCAAAAGCTTGAGTAATCTGTATAATCTCTTCAGATGTAAGTAAATGGCTTGCGGGTGTAAGTGGAACACCCTCTAAAGGCATGCAGTATTGACCTAAATAAAATTAATTCAAAAAGAGAACCTTTGATAAAAATTACATACATCTAAGATTACATTTTTCAGTTAATGATATCCTTAAATATGAATGAAAACGACCAAATTTATCTGTTAACGGGGTTTCCCCAATTGGAGCAGTTGGATCAGGCTTAATTTGAATTGGAGTTGGTTTTACTGATGGACTTTCTTCTGGTTTACATTTTACTTTGATTGAATATCTTTTTAATGATTGAATTAAACCATAAAAATTGTGGCGCCTAATTAACATTCTAAAAACATGAAAAAATTGAAACTAAGAATTACGTAAATTTTCATGGAAAAAAAGGAAAGCACGTTTTGGTTCATCGACAAAAAAAACTCTTGTTCAAAAAAATCGAACAAACGAGTGTCTGCTTTTTTTTCCGAATTGAAAGTCAATCTTTGTTCATTCATAGCAGTCTGCTGACAAAGTGTTATGCAACAAAAATTATTTTCCCCGGCTTAGATCGTTCTTTTCGATAACATTATAGTTTTACAAAATAGAAAATACATGAAGAAAAATGTTAGGATACGATTTCGTGTAGACATGATGATAAAAAGATTATCGATTAACATTCCACAATTTGTTGAAATTTAAAAGCGTGATTGTAATTTTGCAAATCACTTAAAATAGCAACACAGAAGCAATTATTCAATTTATTTTATTTAAGTGCAGTCGAATTTTCTTCTAATTTTATTAGAAAAGTAACAATACAATGATAAAAGAGCAAAAATGCAAAGTACAAAACAAAAAACTGGAAATTTCAAATGACGTATTACAAGATCAAAAAGTCTTAAAGTTCTCGCTTTTTTCTTTCAAAGTTGACACAGTTCATAAATTATCTTGCCCGCTTAATTAGCTCAAAGCATATATTCTAAAATAAAGGTATTATAGTAATTACTATTTATTACCCGACAAGGCCAAAAAATGTACAGTAAACAAAAGTAAAAATAGATTAAACGAAAAAACGATGATCATAATAAACTATATTGTATGGTTGACACTTGATAAATGAGCTCTAACGCAGAAATTTGGTGATAAATATTAACAAATAATTAAAAATATGTGCATTGTTATAAAAACTTAACATGACGATAGGTAGTTCATGAATACTGTTTTAATATCTTATTACCAAAATATAATATAAGCATCTTAAACAAACTTAGAAACCTTCTTTATTGTTAGCCTATTATTAACAAGTTGCTAGGCAACAACTATTGTGATAAAATAAATTTACATAAATTTCGAATTTCAGCATTCAAAAAGCCCAAATTTTACCAAACGAAAACTGTTGTCAAATAAAGCTTTCAGGTTTAGAACAAAACTTACAATCATAAACTACAAATATGAAGTTCCGGATATAATTGAAAAAACAACATTTATTACAAAAGTATTGAAAATAAAAAGACATGGAATAATCAACAAAAACAAGTAAAAACAGAATAATTTATTCATCAGCAACAGCAAATGGATTTTCAATTTCTTCAACGCCATCTGCTGGTCCACAAATAGTGATTGCACCTAAAATAAAACAGTGATAAAACGTGAATATATTTTAAATATCTTATATTTGTAAAAAAATTAAAAATGAATCTTACTTCCTCGAGCAACAATTAAACCAAGAGCACGTGTTTCACCAGTTAATCGAAATGGATCTTCAGGATCACGCAAATATTCAATACAATTATCCAAAACAAGATTGAGTAACGTATCATAGCCTTTCAAAGTCCCAGATGCTTCTCTACCGCCTTGAAATTTAACTCGAACTCTTTGATCGATAAAGCGTGATAGATCAACAACACTTTCTTTCTTCTTTGGATTATCTTTATTCATATTGATATCTTTTTAATAACTTGAAGAATAATAATATAACAAAATTATACCAAAATTAGAAACAAGAGATAACAGAAATTAAAAAATTTTCCGTCTTCGAAGAAAAGGAATTGCAAAATTTCAAAAAATGTATCTTGGCAAAATGACGCACAAAAAACACAAATTGCGGGAAACCAAAAAGTTGTAAAAAAAGTGAAAAAAAAAGCAAATGTGTTAAACTTTCGCGCAAATTTTTAACTTTAAAACTTTTTTGAATTTAACTAACTTTTTAAACGAGTTGCTTTTGCTGAACTATTTTTACTAATTATTATTACTCAAAATGGATGGGGAAGTTGAAAAGGATGATCTAATTGTTCAAGATAAAGAGTATGTTAAAAAATTTCATTGTCCGTGTCAATCGTCGAACTCTATCTTTTTAGTGCATCCGCAAACACTGATCAGAGACTTCGAGTTATCAGAGAAAAGGATATCACTGATTCTAAATTTGGTTATCAACGATATACTGAGACTGAAAGTGTTAATGCTTGGCTTGTTAATGTTCAACCTGTAAGTTTCTATTTATTGTTTCATATCATCACATGCTTGTAATGTGCTTGTTTTTAGTCTGAAATATTTGATGCTCCAACCAAAACAATCTTAGCAGCTTGTGAATTTTATTTTCTTGGAGAAAATGGGAATCGGCTTAAGGTATTTCACTATTGGTAGTAGGTTATCATTTTATTATATTCATAATCTTTTCAGGTTGCCTATCCGTTCCGTCCTTATCTCTACTTGGGAACCGTAACTGGATTTGAATTTCAAGTTGCAGCGTATTTAACAAGAAAGTATCCAACGGCAAAAGTTGAACATGTTGAAAAGGAAAATCTTGATTTGGTAAGCTTTGAACGTTTATAAATAGCGAACCTAATTTTGCTTTTGTAGAAGAATCATTTATCTGGATTAAAAAGCAAATTTTTATTTATATCTTTTCCGAGTACGGTCGAGCTGTCGGCTTTCAAGAAAGAAATGTTTCCACAAATCCGTAAAAATCAAGAACGATTAAAAACTGCTTCTGATTATACATCAATGCTAGCTCAGTATGCGTAAACCTTTTTGCCCATTTATATAACAACGTTTAATTTCAGACATCTTGGAGCTTATAGTGCCGATAAAGAAGGTGAAGTATATGAATATATTGTTGATATTCGAGAATACGATTTACCCTATCATATGCGAGTATGTATTGATGAAAAAATTTTTGTTGGTTTATGGTATAGTGTTTGTGGACGAGATACATCTACTCAACAACCAAGCATCAAAAGAAATGAAAATATCATTGATCCTCCTGAACCTATTGTCTGTGCCTTTGATATCGAAACAACAAAACTTCCTTTGAAATTTCCTGATAGTGCCATCGATCGGGTAATGATGATTTCATATATGATTGATGGAAGAGGATATTTAATTATTAATCGTCAAGAAGTTAGTGAAGATGTGGAAGATTTCGAATATACGCCACGACCGGAATTTCGAGGAGAATTTCGTGTTTTTAATGAAAAAGATGAAAAAGGTTTACTTAAAAAATTCTTTGAACATATTTTAAAAGTAAAACCTCATATTATGGTAACGTATAACGGAGATTTTTTCGATTGGTATGTTTTAAAAACGTATACTAATTTTAGGGTAAATAAATATTTTATAGGCCATTTGTTGAAGCTCGTGCAACTTTTCATGGCATTGATATGACAAAAGAAATTGGATTTGCTAAGGATAATCAAGATGAATACAAACATATCAATTGTATTCATATGGATGCTTTCAGGTTAGCGTTTTTGGTGTAACGGTAGATACATTATTATTTTTTCAGATGGGTAAAGCGTGACAGTTATCTACCTGTCGGTTCACAAAATCTTAAAGCTACAACAAAAGCTAAATTAAGATATGATCCGGTTGAATTGGATCCTGAACTTATGATGGATATGGCCCAGCATAAACCCCAAACTCTTGCAAGTTATTCTGTATCTGATGCCGTATCAACTTATTATCTTTACATGAAATATGTTCATCCATTTATTTTTGCGCTTTGTACAATTATTCCATTGGGTCCTGATGATGTAAGGTTTTGTAGATAATTTTAACATCTATATCAAAATTCAATTAACATTTGAGAAATAAAATCATTGCGAAGATCTTCATTTAATTTTGGACGTCGGAAAATAAGAATATGAGGTTCAGGATTTGTTGATTTTATTTAATAAAATCAAGTTAGCACTTACCGATAATCAAAGACATCACCGTATATTTTTGAATATTCAAAAGCTACAGAATTGAGTGGATAAATATTTGTAATTTTAATCTGTCGCATTTTTAAGGGTTTTATTTGCTTAATCATTTAAAATAAAATTTACGAGTTCATTAAAATGAAAATGTAATATTTTAGTTTTTTAGGTTCTTCGAAAAGGTTCTGGTACTCTATGTGAAGCTCTTTTAATGGTTGAAGCATTTCACAAATCTATTATTTTTCCTAACAAACAAATTGCTGAAACTCATAAAATGACTAAAGATGGACATCTTTTGGAATCAGAAACTTATGTTGGAGGGCACGTTGAAGCATTAGAATCTGGTTTATTCAGAGCCGATATTCCATGCAAGTTTCGAATGGATGCTGATACATTGCAGCAGCTAAAAGATGAAGTAAAAGAAACACTAATTCATTCGTTGATTCATGAAATGGAAATTGATATTTCAACGTTGGAAGATCTTGATGAAGTTGTTGTGCAGATTCAAGATAAGCTGGATGAATTACTACAAGCTCCAATTAGAAATGAGAATCCAAAAATTTATCATTTGGATGTTGGTGCAATGTATCCGAATATTATTTTAACAAATCGTCTTCAACCTCCTGCTGTTATTCATGAAGAAGACTGCCTTGCTTGTGTCTATAATACTCCTGATGCAAAATGTAAACGAGAAATGAATTGGGTTTGGAGAGGTGAATTAAGTGAGTTCTTTCTGAATAACTGTAGTTATGCATGAAGTTGCCTTTTAATTTTCAGTTCCTGCAAAACGTGGTGAATATGAAAGATTGATGCAACAACTTGAGCAAGAAAGATTTGGAAAACCACCGAAACCGTTTCATTCACTTCCAAAAGAACAAAGACTTGCAATTGAAAAAAAGCGTGTGCAAGATTACTGTCGAAAAGCATATGGTAAATTACATGTAACAAGGGTTGAAGAAAGAACTAGTTTAATATGTGAACGTGAAAATGGTTTCTATATTAATACTGTTCGAACTTTTCGTGATCGACGTTATGAATATAAATCAATGTTGAAAAAGGCTAAAAATGATTTATCGTCAATTCCAAGTGAAGATGTCTCTGCAGTTAAGTCTGGTCAAGCTCGTGTTGTTCTTTATGAATCGCTTCAAATTGCTCACAAGTGTATTCTAAATTCTTTTTATGGATATGTAATGAGAAAAGGATCCCGTTGGTTTTCAATGGAAATGGCTGGAATTGTATGTCATACAGGTGCAAATATTATTACTGAAGCCCGACAACTTGTTGAACGGGTATGTTCTATTTTTGTGTTTCTATTCATAATAAAAAATGAATCATATTTTTAAAGATTGGCCGCCCATTGGAATTGGATACTGATGGTATTTGGTGTTTATTACCTAATTCATTTCCAGAAAATTATTCCATTAAAACAAAAACTGGGAAATCTATTACTGTGTCATATCCTGGTGCAATGTTAAATGCAGTTGTAAAAGATAAATTTACAAATGATCAATATCATACTCTTAAAGAAGATGGAACATACGAAATAAGCAGTGAGAATTCAATCTTTTTTGAAGTTGATGGACCTTATCTTGCTATGATTCTTCCTGCATCAAAAGAGGAAGGAAAAAAACTGAAAAAACGGTATTATTAGTTTGGCTTTGAATTTTTTTAGTACACATTTTTTCAGTTATGCTGTTTTTAACTTTGATGGATCATTGGCAGAATTGAAGGGCTTTGAAGTTAAACGTCGTGGTGAATTAAATATTATTAAAGAATTTCAAAAAGATGTTTTCAAAGCATTTTTGGGTGGACATGACCTTCAAACTGCTTATGAATCAGTTGCAAAAGTTGCTGATGTTTGGTTAGATATTCTTCATACAAAAGGCGGAAATCTTCGAAGAGATGAACTTTTTGATCTTATTGCTGAAAATCGAAGTATGTCAAGAAAATTGGAAGATTATGGTACACAAAAATCAACTTCTATTACAACCGCTAAAAGATTAGCAGAATTTTTGGGATCAGACATGAATAAAAATGCAGGGCTTTCTTGCCGCTTTTTGATTTCACGTTTCCCACCTTTTGCTCCGGTTACAGAAAGAACAATTCCTTTGAAGATTTTTGATGTTGAACCAAAAAAAGCTGCTCAATGTTTAAGAAAATGGACATTATGTTCCGATATCACTCCTGAAGATTTTCGTGTTCATGATATAATTGATTGGCAGTATTATCTTGAGAGACTTGGAAGTTGTATTCAAAAGATTGTAACAATTCCAGCTGCCCTTCAGGGCTTATCAAATCCTGTGCCACGTGTTGCACATCCAGATTGGCTTGAAAATTTAAAAAGACGTAAAATTGAAATGGCTGCCCAACCAAAAATCACAGATATTTTCAAAAAGGTTGCACCAAGTACTCCAAAAAGTACACGCTCTCAAGCAAATACTCCATTAAGAAAAAGGCCAATGCCAGCAATTTTTGAAGATGACCGACGTGCAAATCTTGATGACGAAGTTATGGAAATTGATGGTGATGGAAATCCTGTTAAAAGAAAAAGGGTTGAAGATGATTCATCCGGGGTTCCTGTAACTCCAAGTCGATTAACTGGATGGTTAAAAAAGAAGAAAGATACTGTAGCATCTACCCCAACTTCGTCAACTCATACACAACAACAATCACAAGAACTTCCACCAAGGAAAACATGGGCAAAGGATGGATTTCATGAATGGGTATTATCATTAGATACTGTAGTTTTGTAATTTAAATTCTCATATTTTAGTTAACATATATGAAAAAGAAGTGGTCGAGAATGAGAACTGATAGAAGAGCTCATAAACGAAATCTTCTTCAATCATCTTCAAAAACAACATCAACACCGCGTCCAGGAATGACAAATCTTGATCAAATGCTTGCATTCAATCGTGAAAGAATACAATCGGAATTTTGGCATATTGTTCAAATTAATGAAACTAAAACTCCTGGAGTTTTTGACGTTTTCGCTCTTGTTGATAGAAATATGCGAAGATTTATGTTAAATGTTCCAAGAATCATTTACATCAATGATATCAATGAACGTCTTCCTGCTAAAAATGGTCGTCGAGTTCAAAAAATTTTGCCAAAAATGCAAGCGTGTCATAATCTTTACGAGTATACAATTGATGAAACTGAACTGGCTGCAAACATTAGGTATATATTTATTGAGGTTCTTATAAAATTTTTGTTTAATACAAACTTCATTTCAGTGAATTTAATAAACAACTTTGTGCTGGAAATATTATTGGAATTTATGAAACAGAAATTCCTTTACTCTTTCGGGCATTTGTACAAATGGGAGCAATTTGTCGAATTAATTCTTTGGCTAATACTTATCGACTCGAACAATTTGAAAGAGTTTTGGGATCAGATGTTACATATGCTGATATTGAAAATTTTCGAACTGTCTTTTTTTATGAATATTCACAAGGTTCTCGAACTGTCATGGGCTTAATCTCTCCAAAATCTAAACAGGGTTTTGTATTTATTGTTAACAAATCCAGAATTGATTTATACAATTTATCAGCCGTTTACACATCTGAATTTAACAAATTGTAAGTGTTTTGAAAATTTGTTTTATGATTTACTGTAGGTAATTTTAGTGTTGAAAAACGTGGAACTGATTTCTTCCCAATTGATTGTGAAAATATTGAAATGGAAGCAATTCAAACAACTTCAATTAAAGATTCCATAAAACAAATTTCGAATATTTTAAGAGGAATTCGAATAAATCCTGCTGAACCAATTTTATTGACAATGCTTTGCTCTCGATCACCAAAAAATATCCTTGAAATGATTCCTGCAATGAAAGATTTTCCCCATGTTCAAATTCGTGTTTCAGAACCCGCCAACTTAATGAGTGCCTTAGATTGGGGTAATCAAATGGCAAAAAGAATTGTGCAACATTTTATGAATTCATTTGTTTATTTAGCCGTAGGTTTTGCCACAGTTCTCGTTCGTTACCGTATAACATCATTTTAGGATTATTGGGCAATTGCACATTATGCTGGAATTCCAGGTAAATTCTTTTTTACTTTGGTTTAATAAACGTTAAAAAATTTTTAGTTGGGAACCTTCCCGAAGATTCTCTTTCATTGGCACTTGATATTATTTATGCACGAAACTTGCAACAACATAATCATATTCTTTGGGCAACTAAAAATAATCGACCAGATTTTGGAGGAAAAGAAGCTGATGATCTTCGACTTTATGCAGATTGGGATAATGTTTCATTTAAACAACATCATGGCAGGGTTATCAATCATGAAAGATTTGAATTAAAAAATTGTATTGCTGAACTTGAAATTGGAGCTGTTGCTGTTAATGCACTTATTCAAAATGTTCGAATTGTTGAAGCTGAAGGAGCATCAGAATCAATTGGATTTGTGAATTCTGCAACGAATGCTGCAATTGATAAACTTGTGGCAAAAGGAATGCGTCCAACTGCAACAATTACGGATTTTGATGAAGCGGCTTCTGTTAGTGATGCATTAAGGGTTCTTCGGCAAGTTTTCCATGAACTTATTAAAGATATTCACATAAATGAAAATGTTTGCGCTGATCAACTTGTTATTCACATGTACCGGTAGGCTCTTTCGTGAACGTTTACAAAATATTTAACTGTGCTATTTTTAGATGGATGTGTGACCCTAAATCTTTAATGTATAATCCAGCAATTGTGTCAAGTGTTAACATTCTTATGAGAAAATTGTGTTTGTTATTAGTTACGGAAGTAAATCGAATGGGCGGAAGTGTTATTTATTGTTCATTTTCACGTCTTGTATTATCCACCGGAAATTCTGAATCACCTCGTTCTCGACTTTTTATCTCTTCTTTGATTGAATCTTTATCATCAAAGCCTATTTTTGCGGCTCTTCAACTTGCTCCTTTACATTTATGGAATGCTTGTTTATGGATTGATCCGGTAAATTTAAAAATTAAATTACGGTAAAAACTTGCCTTTTTCAGACAAATTTTGCTGCTATTGGTTTCCGTGAAGAAGAAAAAGAAAATGATGAAGTAATTGCTGATGAAAGAATTGAAGTGAAATTTGCAATGATTGAAAAATTACCAGAAAAATGTCAAAAAGCATTCTCCCAAGTTGTTACAGGATACATGATGTTGATTTCAACAAAAATTCGTGAAAATACATCTGATGAAGAACTTGAAAGTTTTTGTCATGAAACACTTTCGAATGAACTAAGTCCTCGATTGTTCCAAATTACTGAAAGATTAATCAAGATTCGTCATATCTTAAATAGCGAATATCGTGAATCAAATCTTGTTGATGGTGAAGAAGATATAAATTTTGATGTCGCTGTTGAATTTGTTAAAGCAATTTGTAAAGCATTAAGTCTTGACAAAATGATTTCTGAGCCCATTGAAAATTTGAGATCACAATTGATTCAAATGTTGTCAACTAATTTATCTGCAAGGGCCTTGGAATGGCATCCGCCATCATCTGTTTGTGTATTAGAAAACCTTTTCTGTACTCATTGTAGTCGATGCGTTGATTTAGATTTATGTGCTCATCTTTATGGTAAGGTTTTTTAAAATACCGTGTCACAACTTTTTACGATTAATTCTGCAACTAAACTGTTAATATTTTAGATGAAGAAACTGGTTTTCGATGTACTCATTGCAATGCCGAGATTCCAAAAGAAATAATTGAAGAACTTCTTCTTGAAAGACTTTCTAAAATGGTTACCGCTTTTACGCTTCAAGATAAACGATGTGTTCAATGCAAGCAACTTGCAACTCGTTACCTTGCTCGATATTGTGAATGCAGTAATCGCTTTGAACTTGTAATTCCAAAATCTGAATTTCATGAAACGCTGAAAACTATGAAAGCGATTTCTAAAAAACATGGCTTATCTAATGTTGAATTTGCTGTTCTTTGGCAACTTAATTGTTTTATTTTGTAATATTGCTGTTTACATTGTTTCCTATGGTTGTGTATTTTTTGCAAATTGTGATTTTTGAAAATAAATTTTTAAAACATTTAATGGGACTATTTTTCTTTGAATTTTACAGTAATATTCAAAAATTTTAATTTTTTTGACAATGGTATACCCGTCAACTAAATGAATTCTACTTTTAGACAAAAATTTTACTATTTGAACTCTTTGTTGTTATTGGTGAAAAAAAACTCAAGATACAGGACTAAAAATGCAAAACAATAAAAGAACCGGTCAAAACAATTTTTTTATTTTTGCGCGAAACAGTGCATTTTTCGCGTTGCCATGCAACGGTTTTAAAAGTGAGTAAAATTTGCATAATTTTTGGGTTTCTACTTTTTCTTTTTCATTTTTTAAAACCGTTATTGACAGCCGCCACTGGTTCAAATAAGTGAAAGATTGGAAAATAGAATTTTAAAAATGTCCAACATTGAGCCGTTGCCGAGTACTGGAAGTGCTGATTATCAGGTAATTTTGATAAAAAAATATTAGATCTATTTTTTAATGTTTAACTTTTTCAAGATTGTACTTGTTCTTGAAATGATCGTTTTAATAGCAGGTGAAACAGGTCTTGGTATTTTGCATGGATGGACAGAAGGTGTTGGATATGCTATGAAACCATACTACACTCCCATGTATGTTCCCCTTCATTATGATATACCGTTTATTAAGTCTGCCCAAAGCAATTCGTTTATGCTATTAATTGTTTTAATCATTTTTAGGTGGGTATGTGCATGTTTGATGGTGCTTCTATTTTTATTAATTTTTTCACTTTTCCTTGTTTTTGTGTTTTTACATTTTAATCGTGCATGGATTATTAAGCATCATACTTTAGCCCTTGTAAGTTATTTCTCAAAAACAGAAACATGTTCATTGATTCAATTAAACATAAAATTTTAAGGTCATCAGTTGGCCCGTTGCAGTCTGTTTAACCATTGGAGCAATGGCAGGTGGAGCACCGTTTTTGGTTGGATTTCTTATCTTCCTTTATTTTACTGCTCTGCTTGGTTTTGCTTATATTTATAATTCTGCTGAATGGAAATCAACTGATCTTCCTTCAATTTAACAATTTTTTTTCCACTACTGTATTTCTGTTTAAAAACCTTTTTACTGCCATTGTTTAATTAATACTTTTTTATGCTTTCATCAAACTCGCAAAAAATAAATATACAAGTGAGAAAGTCATGAAGACAAATGGTGACATTCTTTTTTTTAAATGAACCATGTTATCCTTATTCAAACCCGATTATGTCCATATGTTTATGGGTTTAGCATGCCTACTGAAGGAGCCGGGTTTGCTAAGGGATCTGAGGTCTCATTAATTTTGTTCTATCCATATTTTAATGTTTTAACTGAAACAGATTAGTCGTCACCAAAATTGATTCAAAAATCGAATGCAAAAATCCAAAAAATTTAGAAGCTTTTGAAAAAGTTGAGCTCAATGAATTCTGAAATGTTGCGGGATCTGAAATATAGTGAAGATGTCATCAAAATTTTGCCCTTGATTCTGAAACAGGGGTGTACAATTTTTGAATCATATTATTACAATCTGTGCACGTAAAGGCTCAATTACGACAATTATGTTCGAAGCATGTGATAAACATTGTAGATGGATTTTAAAATTAACTACTTTTTTGCATAAAAAAGGACAATAGTTTCATTTTTTTGAAACATGAAGCTTAAAAAGGCACAAAGCGTGTGCAAGCTTTTTTATGTTTTTGAGTAAAAATTGATGAATACCTTGAAATATGATACCGAAGAATAATAAATAATTCTGGTTGGCAAAAAAAGAAGTGTATTGATTCTTATTTTTTAAAAATAATGCTCTCACTGAATTTTTGTATTGTATGTTTGATAATTAAAATATATTTATTTAATGCTGAACTTGCAATAAGTGAGTATCATTAAATTGATCGGTGACAATTACGGTAATTTATATTAATTTTAGCTATTCTATATGAGGAAAAAGATTTATATACTCGTTCTTTAATTGATCACTTTAATGTTTCATATTCATATTTTAAAAATTTTTATTCGTATACAAATGAGATAACATTAGATATCGGAGAATTGGGAAATGGAACAACTCGAGCAGATAGTATGTTTTTACTGTAGCGAACTCAATAGCCTAAAAACACTGTTTTATTTAGTTATTCGGAAAACTGAAAAAACTGATTTTGTAATAAGTTTGGTAACGAATTCTTCATTGCAACAAATAATTCAAGAATTATCGTATCAAGTCGATTTAGCGGTCGTTCAGTTGCATTTAACTGATTGGAATGGAATTTATCCAGGTGAAATTTATTGATTTTGAAAGCATTTCATTGAAAGATGGATTAATTTTAGCAACATTAGATTCTGAAATAATTTTCGAAGAATATGTTTGTATTGTTCCCGCTTCGATTGTGCTTGGAAATATGCTTACAGAATTCTTTGACAGAATAAATGTTTCAAGCAGAGTTACTGTAATTTATGATGACATTGTTCGTAAGTTTAATTATTTATTTATTTGATGTTTTATTTTTTGTGTTTATACTGTAGCACAGAATGATCTAAATTGGCGAAAACAATTTTTACAATTATCATTTCCAATTAATTTTGTTCAAATGGCAAATCCCACTGATCCTGCAGCCGTCAGAAGTCAATTATCTTCTTTGACTCAATCAACATCAACAATTGTTTTTCTTGCAAAAACTCACAATGTTGAATATTATATTTTATATGGTGAAGAATTTATTGTTCGAAATATGTTTACTTGGGTTCAATTAGCCCTTGATACATTGCCATTTAAATGTGATGATTGTATTGCAACTGAAATGTATGTTGTTCGAGCCCTTCCAACCGGAAAAGCAGAAGATCTTCGGCTTTTAAATGATTATATAATTTCACAAGAACTTAATATTGACATGAATTATACGATTAAAAGTTATGAAGAAACATTCATTTCAACTGCTTTTGATTCGGTCAAACTGGCATTTTTATATTTAATTGCTGACAATGCCACTCTGGTTTCATTACTCACACCAGATCAGAAGTTGCAGTTTGAAGGTATTGGCACCAATAAAACAATGTTTGATATTATTTCATTGAAAAACATTAAATATGAATATGGACAATATATTCATCATTTCAAATCATACTTTTATCAGGTATTCTTATTATGACTCACGAGGGGACAATTTTAGTCTGCGCATATGCATATACTGTAATTTGAAGTGTAAACATACTAAAAATATCTGAATGTTAAAAAAAGCAATGTTAATTTACAAATTATAGGATACAACGGCGGGAATTTTTAGAATTAACAGAAGACAAGAACTACCCGACCATAGTATTAATAAATTTGTAAGTTTCATAATATTCAAATTATTGTACTGTTTATGACTGCTTAGATTGGAAATTGGACATTTATGAATGGTGTCACGCCATTTTATGGATTTTTAACTGTTGATGTTCGGCAGATAAATCATTATCGTGTTGTTACTGTAATTGTATGTATTATCTTTAGCTCTTCGAATGTCTAAGGTTTATTTATAGCAACAACCGTTTATTGAGTTTGCACATGGTGGTTCATCAGATCAATTTCAAGGATACTGTATTGATCTTTTAAATTTGATTCAACAAGAGCTTCAATTTACATATGAATTATACCAGGCTCCAGATGGTAAATTTGGTTCAGTTGATGATAATGGAAATTGGAATGGATTAATTGGTGAAGTTGTCGTTGGTAAAGCTGATATTGCACTCGCGCCATTATCGGTTATGGCAGAACGAGAGAATGTTTGTGATTCGAAGAATGTTTAAAATTATAACAAACACCATTTTAGGATATTGATTTTACAGTACCCTATTATGATCTAGTTGGGACAACAATTTTAATGAAAAAATCTGATGTTGAATATTCATTGTTCAAGTTCATGAAAGTCCTTGAATGGCCTGTTTGGCTTTGCATTGTTGCAGCATATTTATTTACGAGCATTCTTTTATGGCTTTTTGAAAAATTTAGCCCCTATTCATACTCAAATAATAAAGAAAAATTTAAATTGGATCCAGAAAAGCGGGAATTTACCTTAAAAGAATGTTTATGGTTTTGTTTAACGTCTTTAACGCCTCAAGGCATTAATTTTATATCCATTTGCAATTCAGCTATTTACATTATATTTATTTTTAGGAGGCGGTGAAGCACCAAAGAATGTCTCAGGACGGCTTGTTGCAGCAACTTGGTGGCTTTTTGGTTTTATAATTATTGCTTCATATACTGCAAATTTAGCTGCATTTTTAACTGTTTCACGTTTAGAACAATCTATTAAGTAGGAAAAGCTAGTCTTTCTTTATTAACTTTTTTGTGCTTTTAGTTCATTGGATGACCTTGCAAAACAATACAAAATCGAATATAGTCCAATCAAAGGTGGCGCCACTGAAACATATTTCAGAAGAATGGCTCAAATTGAAGAACTTTTATATAAGTAAGCTTAATTGATTAAAGCTTCCATAAAGTAAATATAAATCTATTTAAGCACTTGGAAGGCAATGTCATTAAATGAAAGTATGACGCCATTAGAAAGAGCGAAATTAGCAGTATGGGATTATCCCGTATCAGATAAATTTACAAATATGTGGAGATATATGCAAGAATCAAAGCTTCCTGATGGAATCCCCCAAGCCATTGACAGAGTTTTAAATTCTGATACAGGGTTTGCTTTCATCGGTAATTGAAGTGAATTCAATATTTTTCTATTAACCCACAATATTTTAGGAGATGCAATGGAAATTAAATATGCAATTCTGACAAATTGTAAACTTCAGCAAGTTGGAACTGAATTCTCTCGAAAACCTTATGCTATTGCAGTTCAAAGTGGAAGCGGTTTAAAAGATGAAATATCAGCTACTATCTTAAAATTACTCAATGAAAGGCAATTAGAAGCCTTGAAAGAGAAATGGTGGAATGAAAATCCACATAAAGTTAAATGCCCTGATGTTGATGATGAATCAAATGGAATTTCAATTCAAAATATTGGTGGTGTTTTTATTGTTATTCTTGCAGGAATTGTGCTATCATTTATCACTCTTATCTTTGAATACATGTATTATAAGAGAAAAGGTCAAAAGAATTTATTGAAAAGATCAAATGCTCGACATTCCACTGAAATGACAAATGCATCTGCATCATCTGAGATGCAAGACCCTACTACAACCGCCACAACAGCAACACGAAATCGTTTCACCCTTCATAATGGAAATATCCCACAATATACCAATTCTGCTTTTCAATTTTAATTTTAACAATATATATTTTTTTCATTGTAAATTTTTTTCTCAATATATAAAAACCATTAAAAATAAAAGCAAAAATAAAACACATAAAAGTAATGTCAAAATTTTTATCACAAAAATAAATATCAAGCATTATAATTTTGTCATTTTCCATCTTTTTGATTTGATTGGGGGTTCATTCTTTACGCTGTCGTTCTTGTGACGACGTTTAAAAGCATTTTTATATTTATTTCTCTTGTATTTTCCACCTTTCTTCCTGACATTATAACCGATAACAGCTAGAAGAAAATTTCTTTCTTTTCCCTTGTTATTCCATTCTTATTTCATTTTTTTCGGGGCTTCTTATTTTTTCTCTTTCCTTTTTGAGTTTTGTCTTGATCAACAAAATATTTTTTAGGGGGTTCAACTTAAAAAAATTTCAAGACAAAACGAAATAGAAAAAACTTTCACATCATTTTGAACGGACATCATCATGGCAAGTAAGTTTTAACTTTTTGCTTTCTTTGTCTCGTTTTTTTAATTAGTTTGTTCTAAATGAATGAGTTTTTGTTTATATGCTAAAAAACTTGCTTCTTCTTCTAATGAGAACCGTTTCTTTTCTTTCTTTCTTCTTCCATCTTTTTAGTCATAATCTTCTTCCTCCACACATCTTTTTTTTATCTGAAAGTAACTCATTTATTTAGTTTTTGTTATAGAAATTTTGAAAAAAAGAGAAAAAGATATATGTATATTCTTTCATTTTCATAAATTTTATGCTTCTTTTTAACAATGTTTTATTTCTTTTCCTTTTTCGTCTCACTCTTTCTTTTTTCGATGAGAAATAGAATTTTGATTATTTGGAGAAGAAGAATGTGCAAAATGATGAGATTTTGGGTGTTAAGATTTTAAAGAAGCAACAAAAGACATCGAGAAAAAAGGAGGAGAAAAACAACTTCCACCAAAAATAAGATAAAAATGCTTGGGTCAAAAGATGAAGAAGAATGAAGGATTCCCATTTCTAAAGATAGATAGAGGGTCGAGAATGTTTTACTTGCCTTTTTGGAGGGGTTTCAACTACATCATCATCATCATCATCATTCTCATTTTGTTGTGGTTCTCGTTTATGTTTTTTTGCTTTCTTTTTTTCTTCCTTTTTTTTTCCTCCTTTCTGCCAAAAGCACAACCAATGAAAGGAAGTCTTATTGGAGAAGTTCATTTGGAAACAAATTGTTAAAAAAGAAGAAAGATGAAATGAAAGAATGCTTTAAGGCCATTTTTTGTGAAAAGGGAATGGATGGTGGTAATTTGGTGGGGGCAAATCATGAAAAGTTGTATATTATTTGTTTTTTTTCTTCTATCTTATTTTTTTGTGACACAAGGAACTACGTGCAAGCTTAAAATCATGTGATTAAAAAGGCTTTCAAAATATTTTTTAAGAGTTCTCTTTTTGTTAATCTTTTTTGTCGTGTTAAAATTTTAATGTTTCTAAAATTATTTTGAATCCTTAATCTTATATTCTTGTTTTAGTCTGTTTCTTACCCCCGGTTTATAAAAGGTATATGTTTTTATTTACATGTCTTTCGAAAACCTGACTTTTTATGTAATGTTATCCGTATATAGAATAAAATTTAAACACAATAACAAACAATTTGTTCAGACATTTTTTCACTTTTTAGGTAAAAAAAAGATCTCCCTCAAAAAATTTTTTGAAAAAAGTAAATAAAAAAGCAAAAATATTTTAAAAGCTGCGACAAAACAAACCCTAAACTTTTTTACATTTGTAATTACGAATGTATGGCTTTTGTTTGAGTTTGTTCATGTATCCCTTGCGACATTGACTTTCATTCTAAGAGTTCTATTGTTCAAAAATAGCATAGCCCATTTTTCTTTTGTGAATTTTGAATATTCAAAATATGTGTATCTCTTTCTTTTTCCCCTTTGATTATTTAATATACTTTTGGTTGTCTAGTTAAAACTAATTTTATTAGAAAGTTTTTTTATAAAATTCCACAGAGATTTTGTATGAAAAAAGAGATTGACTTTAAAGCATAAAAAGTTTGAGCTAAAAAAATAAATTTCAATGAATTATTGAAAGTGCAATGTTTTTTCATCATTTTTATTTAGGTCACGAATTGTGAACACGCAACTTTTTTTTTCTTTATTTTTCCCCCACCTTTTTTAAGTTGAATCTTTTCTTTAATTTTAATAATTGTTAAATCCTAAAAGATATACCTTTTTATCGAATGAATTTATAAAAGCCAACCAACTTTTGACTTTTTGCCTTTCTAAATGCTATTCATAGATTAACTCCCCTTTTTGTTATTATTCATCCTGTATCCCTTGGACACAAGGTAATTTCATTACTGAAAGAAATAAGATAAAGATATCAGATTGACGTGCGAAGACTTTTTTAAAGAGAATAGCAAACAAAATTTTGTCATTTTCTATCATCAAAAAATGAGAGATTTTCTTATGTATTTTTAATCCCTTTAAGAAGCCTTACCGTTATTGAAAGTGTTACCTTTTAAGATTTTTCTTTTATTTTTATTATTTCTTTACATTGTTCGTTAAAAAAAAATACTTTCAGTTTTCTTTCTTCAATGCAATGCAGACTTTGCATTCACACTTATTTATTTAAGCAAAATTAGAAGCTGCTGTTCAGTATTATTGACACAATATGGAAGTTTATTATTATTAATATAGCCCCTATTTTCTGCAAAATAATCTTCATAATTTTGAAATGTAAATTATTTGCTTTGGTATTTTTGTCAACGTTATGTTCTTCATTTCCTAACTAACTCATTAGACTTGGTCTTCCTTCTTTTCTTCTAATTCAAGATATAAAAACTTAAGTTTTTATCTTCGAACATCAAAAACTTTGTTGGTTTTTCTTGCTTCTTCTTCCGGCTTTTCCCCCATCTTTCATTTGTATTTTTTTGGTGGGCCCGACCTTTCAACGCGCTGGACTAAGCATTATTTTAACGGAAGTCACATCAAGTAAAAAGCAGAAGAAAAAGAGGAAGAAGAGTAAAAAAGACGAAAAAGGAGAAATTCACATACATGGCATCAAGTTGGGCATCATCAGAAAAAGGCAGCAAACTTGTTACATTAACCAAAAAGTTTTCAAGAAGTGATCTTCACACAGCTAAAGAAAAGGATGTTGTTGTTTCTTCTTCTCCTTCCTATTCAGAAGCCGCACCCTCAACAAAAAACTTTTCACATGCTTCAGAAAATTCCCCTCATTCAATAGAGTCTGAGAATGAAAAATTAACTTCTAAAAGGCAGCGATCAACAAAGCGTTCACTTCGTTTAAGTGTTTTTCGTCGCAAAGTTGGCTCTGAAACTCGTGGATCAAATGATAAAAATAATGCTCGAAGGACAACTTCTCTTGGCCCAAATGTTATAAAAGAAGAAGTTTGTGAAAAGAAAGAGGATAAAGAAAAATCTCCGTCATTTCCTTATCCAAAACCAGATCCTAAAGTAAAGAAAGGTTTTTGTTGTTCCTTTCGGCAATTAAGTCGAAAACGGCTTATTGAACCTGATTCAACTCTTTCTGTTCAAGAACCATGTACAATATTAACACCGGAATACGGTCCTCTTGGAATTGGTAAAGGAAACTCCCGAAATTCAACTGCTCCAAATTCTCCAAAACCTGAATCATCAATTATGCCAACGAGTAATTCGTTTGAACAGCATCTTCTTTCCGCTGTTCAACCATCAACCCTTCCAACAAGACGTGAGATTTTCAATTTATATTTTTTCTTTGATGTTGTTTCTATTCAAAAATTTTGATATCCAATTATCATTTTTTAACACAAACACAAAAAAGACAAAAATTGACGTTGGCTGTCACTGACAATAAAACCCTTCTTTTCTCATCTTTTGTGGAGTAAGCATCTTTGATTGATGCCTTTCTATAACTATCTCCTTTTTTTTCTCCTTCTTTACTTTCTTCACATTAGCGTTCTATAAGCTTTTTTTCACTTTCCTTCTTCTTGATTTGATATTTTTTGTACTATGATGTTGACACTTTTTTCCCTATTCACCGCCTTCACCTTTTACATGTCCAACAATAGTTAAACGAACATACTTACTTATAACACAATTGTTGAGACAATAATAATCTTTTTCTAACTTTTGCTTCAAAATAGTCATTCTTATCATAAATGCTGCTGCAACTTTTGATGCCTTAAAAGAACTTCTTCTTTTTTTGCCCAAATTTGATGAAAGACTAAATTTATTTACCGAAACAAAAAAAATAACAAAAGAAAGTAAATTTCTTTATCTCTATTTTGTTTTACATTTTGACACATCAATTTCTATTCTTTCCTTTTTTCTTCTTCGTTTTTTATCGGAAGAAGAAATGTGTTTAAACCCCGGGCTAAAGGCCTCCCAAGTGTTTTTCGGAATAAATGTTTAACAAAAAGAAACGAAGCATCAGGGGGCACTTCGTCAGTATTCATTCAAATGTTTCCTTCCGGACATCATGTTCTTTTGCTTCTTTTATTCTTTCTTCTTCGTTTACTTCAATCTTGATGCAACTTTGTTCTTGAAGACGGCGGCTGCTGCAGCAGCATTTGATTATTTTTACGTATATTGTTTAAAAAAATATTTAAATTTAAATTTTCGAAATCATGATGCTAGGCGGTTAAATCTTTCGACTTCAACTACTACGACTACTTCATCTGACATTTCTGTTGCTGTTACTGCAACTGAAGCGGCTTCTATCCTTCTTCTTTATTCTTCTGAAAAAAAAAGAATTATTTATTTATTTATCATCATCGAATATAAAACCTTCATATTTCTTTTCCGTTTCATATTCATTCACAATGTAAGCAGTAGAAAGAGGCAGAGAGAAACCATTGAATAAATGAGGCTTCAGGGGCCTTATTCTTCTTCCATCAACCCCGACAAAAAACGACGTTCTTCAGCATTGATTTGTTTCTGAATAATACTTGTCTGAAAAATATTACTCAACAACACGAAAAAAAAGAAGAATTCTTTCTTCATTTCTTTGTTCTTCTTCTTCCTTTTATTGCTTCAAGATTTATATTTCTTTATTTATATTTATTCTTTCTCCTTCTTCTTTCTCTATTATTTTTGGCGCATTAAAATAAAACATAATGGAAGGGACATCTTCATCATCATCAGTGACAGCCAACAATTCAGATTATTATAAACGATCCTTTTTATCACTAACCGAATCCGCACAAATTTCTGCATTTTTAGTTCGGAAATTATCAAAGGCATTTTTCAATTCACAAAATGGCGACAAAATTGGTTAGTTTTTTTTGCCTTCTTCTTCTTCGAGTGTTTTCTATTTCTTCCATGAAGAACAAAAAATCCGAAACTTTTTTTTTCGTCTTCTTCTTCACTCTCTTCATTTTTCAAATTAGTGGTGGTGGTAGTGCCGGAGATGTTTTTGTTGTTTTAAATTTAAAAGAAGTGTTAAAAAAGTAGTATGGTTGTTGTTATCGTGTCAATGTGACATTTTTTCCTCTCTTTTTTTGATATCAAATGTCGTGTGGTTTTTATTTTATTTTCTGTTTTGTTTATGGTGGCATTTTAACATGACAAGGCTTTTCATATCACAGTACAACAACCTATCTATTCCTTCCTTCTTTCTTTATTCTTTTTTTTCCATGTTTTTTTCTTCCTTTTTTAAGCCATTCGTTATTAAAAAAAATACGGAAATGCGACATCTTGTTGCTTTTGCAGTTTTTTTTTCACTTTCATGGATGTTAAAACGCAAACCTTGTCATGAGTCTCCTGGACACTTTTATTTTTAAATATTAAATTTATAATTTTTTTCACCCTATTTTTTGCAGATTTTTTCTCTTTTTTTAAACAAAAATAGAATTGGAAAGATACGGTAAATCAGTTTTTTTTTAAAATTGGTATTTTTTATGAGAGCCGATTATGGCACTGAAACCCTTTTTTATTGCCTCATTTGTTTTTTTTCCTCCAACAATTTTGTTTCAGCATCATTTCTCTAAGAAAACCTTATTAAAAACTATTTTTTCTTCAATTTTCTTTTAATAGTAAAATGCATAAAAAATAGCTTAAATAGTTTTCTTTGTGGGCGATAAGCTTTGGTTTTGCTTTTTTTTCTGGAATTGCTTAAAACGTTTCGAAAACAACAGTTAAAAGTAAAAGTGAAAGAAGCATCTTCTTCTTTTTTTCCCTTCATTCTTTTAAATTTTCTTCCTATCACTTGTTGAAAATCTGCACATCCTTTTTTGGTCTTATTTTCTTTTTCTTTTTTTGCCTGCTAAAACTTCAATCATTAACTAAAAATTAAAGACGAAGGAATTTTATTTTTGGTAATATGAGTTGCCCTTTTATCTTTGTTCTTGAATTAATTAATTCTACGCTCTCCTTTTTTTCATAAAAATAGTTTAACGAAAAAAAGAGACTTGGGGTTAATGAGCTAAAAAAATGCCTTTAACTCATTCTTTCATCCCTTTTTTTTTCTACTTCCATGTTAAAACTTTTTTTAGTCTTCTCTGAACATGCATCAAGTAGCGCGACATAACGCTGTCAACGCATTTCCCGCAGCCATCAACCAATTTTTCTTCTCTCTTTTTTTTGGCTTTGTATTTTCATGCACACGTTTTTGAAAAGCGACACGAAGAAGAAAGGCAAGAGATAGTCCAACATTGGCAATGAAGTTAAGTTAACAGAAAAAAGCTCCTCTAGTCAACGGATGTTTGCGCGTGCACACATTATAACTTAAGGGGAATGTGCCATTGAAAGGGCAGTAGCAGCCAAAAGAGGACGACAACGTTGTTGACGACGATGACAACAAGCATTCATTTTGTCCCCCAATTTTTGTTAAACGCCAGGAGTCTAGTTCTCGTATGGAACGTAGAAAGATATGCGCGTTAAAGGGAAAAAGAACATAGTAAGGAAAAAAATATAGTGTTCATTGGTGAATGCCAGGGCGGTCCTCCAGCATCAATCGAAACAACAAGCTTTAGAAGAAAAAAAAATATAACAGGCTACTGATAGTAGTCAGCGTCACCTTCCAGCTTAAGCTTAAGTAACATGACTTTGTAGAATAAAAAAACGAGAAGAAAACAAAAAAAAAGAAAAAAATATAACGGAATTGCTTGGTATTACTTCCCTCCCCAAAAACAAATGCCTTAATTATTGACATGTTTTAAAGGATAATTGTATTTACATTCCTTTTGTTTTCTTTTTGCGTTATTTTCTTTTTTTCCGCAATCTAAAAAATAATAAAAGAAAATAATGGACATTCTGTTTTTTAAAAAAGTGCGTGAAAAGAAGGCTTTATTTTTTTGGAGAAAAAAATATAAATAATTTTTTTGCTGGTTGCGCGTCTTGTGTCATCTCCACACATTCCATATATGTTAAGCAATTTTTAGTTAAGTGAAAAAAAAGTGTAGCATGAAACTCAAGAAAAGTATGCTGTAAATTATTGTTTTTAACTCTTCCAAAAAACACTGTTGTTTTTTTTCTTCTTTCTCTTTTTTCCTACCTTTTTTTATGAATTTCGAAATGGGTTGTTCGCTCTGGTGGCTTTTGCTACTCGATATTCACGGCAAATATCATACATATTTGAAGCTGATTACTATTTTTGGTCTTTAATACATACATACATACATACGTCTTTTATTATTATTATTGTTTATTTATTTGCTCCTTTTCTTGATCATATCCAGAAGATTTATTCAAGCATCTTTATTACTTACATAATAATAGTTACACAAATATAAAAAAATAATATACAAAATGGGAAGTGAAAGAAATTTTCCTAAATTTGACATTAAGAAAGAATTCATGGGTGAGCATCGATTAAATAAACTTTTGCTTCTTATTTTTAAAACTATCATTTCTCTCTTTTATTTTTCATTTAATATTATTTTTTTCAAATAATTGTATTTATTATTTGTTTTTTTTTACTTGTTGCTTTTCTTAGTGTTTTTTGTTTTATTTTTGTTTGTCTTTAGTGAATTTGTTTTCTGAGATTATCTATTTTTCTCTTTTCATTTTTGACATAATTTCTTATCCAATTGATTTTTAGATCTGATGAATGATTGGGAAATAGGTGGGACACAGAATCCATGGGTATGTCCAAGCGATCGACATCTTCAACTTCGAGCTCAGTATGTTTCTTTTCTCTCTTTTTTTTGTCATGTTAATATTTACCACAAAAAAATATAACCAGAAAAAAATGTAACTTTAGACTCAAAAGTGGTTGGAGTGTCCGTACAGCTTCAGCTCGTTCACCAACAAACATCAAACAAAATGCAGGAGGAGGAATTTCAGATGCCGAACAGGAACAAATCCGAAAAGTGCTTGCAAGAGCAGAAGCTGGAAGACAAAACGAACAACAGCGAATAGGGTATGCCAATGTTTTGTTTTCTTCCCGAAAAAAATATTTTTAAGCTAAAACAGTTTTTTTTTCTTGGAAAAATGCACTTTCTTTCATTACCATAATTAGCGTAACCATGCTTCAAGAAGTTAAGACGAAAAATTTTTTGTTTCTAAATTGAAAAATATCGAAGCATCCAAAGACCACGAGAAAAAGAAATAGAAAGATAATTAGAACATTAGGCATTTGAAATTGCAAAAAAAATGACAAATAACATTCCTTGGGAGAAATTTACTAATTTTTATCATTAAATCTCAAAAACAACTTTAGTGATTCTGGCATTTACAATTTTTTTGTTATTTTTTCAGAAAAATGGTTGATCGTCTTGAAAAAATGCGTACCCGTGCAACGGGAAATGGTGTCACCCAATGTCTATTATGCCAAACTGAATTCGGTTTGCTTGCTTCTAAAAGTTATGCAGCAATGTGTATGGATTGTCGTAAAGTAAATTGCTATCTTTTGAATTTTTAAGTAACTGTGTTATCTTTTTCTTATCCTATTTTAGTATGTATGCCAAAAGAATTGTGGTGTTGAAACATATGACCAAAAACGTGGAGAGCCAATATTTCTTTGTAAAATATGCAGTGAATATCGGGAGGTGGTATGACATGATGAAAAGTCATAAAACAATCCGCTAATTACTTTTTTATTCTTCTAGATGTGGAAAAAGTCTGGTGCATGGTTTTATAAAGAAATGCCAGCATATGTCAAACCGCCCTTGAATGGAACAACTCCAACGAGTAATAGTTGTAATAATACCCCAAGGTCATTCTGGCAACATCACAGTGATTCAAGAACAAATTTAACTGCCTTATCTCCAACAGCGGCATTCTCATCGTTATCTCTACAAGATGTTGGAGTTAATCAAGGAGCAATAAATAATGGAATTTCTACAAATAATGCGGGTTCAAGTAATGCATCATTCTCTTCACAGCATCGGGTTTCACGACAACTTCCAATTCCTCCTGATCAACAACAACGGTAACTTTCCACAAAAACAAATCCCCTTCAAAATTTTTTAAATTTTAAGATTAAAAACAACACCTCGTCCAAGAATTACTCCATCATGGGTGCACGAGAAAGTGCAATCAAGTATGAGTATTGGATCTGAAGATGAAGAGTCATCTTCATCTTCTATTGATCACGTCGATTTTAAACAATCACTGCCAAGCAGCACTTCAACAAATTTAGCTCGACGTCATCATCATTTTCATCGCCCAAAAGAGCTTAACAATCGCTTTCCAGAAAGCGTTAATTCACTTAATTCACGTCATTCAACTCATCAACATTCTGCTTTATCAAGTCGTAATCAAATTACTGATACTGGTAAGTTTTACAAAACAAATATCTTTTAACAAAATCATGTTTTTTGAGTGTATACTAATTTTTTCTGTTTTTTTCTTCTAACATTTTTTTATTATTTTTAAAGTTAAGTTTAAAAGCATTAGCTATAGCTTTTTTTGAATGAAACTCTTTTTTTGCTTGAAACAAATATTTTTTTATGCAATTTGCAGATTGAGTTCCGTGTTTGAATGTCCCAAAAAAAGTATATTGAGGAAAAAACTTTTTTGATGAAATTTTGTTCACATCTTCTGCTGGTAAACAAGGACTTTTTTAAAGCTTAATATTTCTGTTTATTTCTCGGTTAAATTTTTGCAAGCATTTTTTTTATTTTATTTATTTCTTTTTCACTTCTGTTCACACAAGGAACTTAATGCTTTAAGTTTTTTTTCTTAAGTTCGCAATTCCTCAGTTACATTTTTTTAATTTCCACACATTTCACCATTTTTTAAAATTCAAAGACAGCTTCTGAATCAATGAAATTTAGATAGCGATAACGATGAATCAAGGCGCTCCACTCCATCAACATCCCCTCGGCATTCATTAGCAACCCCCTCAAGTTATGGTGGAGATGACCTCTCACAAAATCATGTCTCACTTGCAGCAAATAATGAAGCATCAGATGTAAAAAGCATTGATTCGGGTGGTGAGCTTATTTCATCGACTTTTTGTTAACATCATTTTTGTTTTTCAGTTGTACAAAGTGATCACTCTGCTCAACAAGCTCAATTGCATCAAAGTTCATCTGTTAATTTAACATTAATTCCACAAAGCGAGACAATATCCCCTCCACATGTATCATATTCTTCTACAGTAATGCCGTCATCATCATCGAGGCTGTCAGCTGGAGAAACACAACTATGCAAGCCTCCAACAATTGGACCAACTCCCCCACCAATTCCCCCACGGGCTCATACAGCATCCCCATCACATTTTGGTGACAGATGTACAAGCTCGGCATCATCAGCATCTTCGTCAGCAATGTTTCATCAAAATCCACCATATTTTCCAACCATGCCAATTAAAGAATTTCCAACGACTTCACAAAAGAATATTAAACTTTCCCATGAAAGTTTACATTCAGTTTCTGCAAAAACAGCTGAAAATCGAAGTCGTCCTGAAAGCGCATATTCAACCGAACAAAATCCTTTAAGTTCAAGTGTGATGAGTGACGTCGAAAAAGAAAAATTATTTTTACCTGAAAGTGGTGACAGCAGTAGTATAAAAATTGTGGGTGTTAATTTTATTTAGACAATTAAAAATCTTTGTTTTTTTGAATAATGACGTTGTTAATGATCTTCCGGTTTTTAGGAAGAAACAACATCTCCAACATTTATGAGTTCACCTGATGACGATACAAGTAAGTTTATAAATAATACTACTACTGTAGTTTAGCAAGAAAAAAAGACATTAAGTAAGAATTTTTCTCCCCCATAAACGTTTTTATTTATTTTACAAAACATTAATAACTACATTTTTTTACTTACAAATAACAATTATTTTTTATTTATTCGAGAAAAAAGAGATATTAAAGAAATAATAAGAATTTTTTGCTTTAATACCTTATTTTTTTATTATTACTTATTATTTATTTTTGCATTCTCACATTCTCTTTAGAAGCCATATGGCAATTAACAAAGAAATCAAAATTTCGTCCAAAAAATTTTTGCACTAAAACATTTTCTTTACAATCTTCTAATAATGATACAGCACGAAAGATTACAAGATCAAAAGATTCTGGATCTAGTTCAATGTCAGCTGATGCAGCATTTGATGAAAGTTCATCCATCGCTCCCGATCCATCATCAACAACAAGCATGCCACCAATAAATGAAATCGGTGCTGATTCTAATAATTCTATTAATAACATATGTAAATCTGTATCTGTGTCTTGTGTTGGTGGTGGTAGTGAAAACATTTTTGATAGTGAATGTGTTGTACCAAAACGACATCAACAAAAAGGAATTTTTAAAGCAACATTATGCTTGCCACGATCTGTTCGAGGAAGGATTGATGCATATCGAAGTACATGATTTTTAATTAATTTTTGTTTTTACCTTTTTTTTACTCATCTTTTGGCACCTCTTTTTTCGGGTTTACTTTCATCTTTTCGAATATTCATATTTCCTCCTTCTATCCCTTTCTATCCCTTTTATAACCAACTTCTTATCTACTTTCTATCTTTTTTTCTCTTTCTTTCTCTCTCTCTCACACACACACTTTCATTGAGTGGTTGGGAGTGCTTGAACACTTACATTCTGAAATACAAAATCTTATCATACAAATTTAGGTACACTTGGGTCAATTCAATTCAATCTTACATATCTTCATGAAGATAAACAACTTATTATTCATCTTATCAGAGCAAAAGTAAATTTGAAATTACCAAAAAATTATTAAACCATGTTTTAAATTTTAGAATTTAAAAGCAATGGATAAGAATGGTTTTTCTGATCCATACGTTAAATTTCATATTATTCCTGGAAATGCAAAAGCAACAAAGCTAACCTCAAAAACCATTGAAAAAACTCTTAATCCTGAATGGCATGAAGAGCTTATTTATTATGGAATTACAGAAGAAGATAGACTAAAAAAGACTTTACGGATTACTGTACTTGATCGAGATAGAATAGGTTCAGATTTTTTGGGCGAAACTCGAGTTGCTTTGAAGAAATTGCCCTTAGGACAAATGAAAAAATTTAATCTATATCTTGAACATGCAATGCCAACACCGGTAAACTAATGAAATCAAAATTTGGAAAATAAATAAAAAATATTATTTTAGATGGAAAAACCAGAAGAAGCTGAACGTGGCAAAATTTTAATTTCAATTTGTTATAACATTCAACAGGGATCCCTCTTTGTGAACATTAAACGATGTGCAGAATTATTGGGAATGGATTCAACAGGATTCTCTGATCCATATTGTAAAGTATCCCTTACACCTTTGAGTAGCAAGGCACATCGACAAAAAACTGCTATTAAAAAGCGAACACTTAATCCTGAATTTAATGAAGTCCGTTTATCATTGATTACGAAAATTAATAAAAAAATGATAATTTTTAGATTCTCCAATTTATTGTTCCATTTAAAGATTTACCAAAAAAGACACTTGAAATTGGAGTATATGATCATGATGTTGGTAGACATGATGATTATATTGGTATGCTATATAATTCAAAAAGCTGTCATTATTATTAATTACTTTTTTAAGGTGGAATTGTTCTATCCACTGCTGCCAAAGGTGAACGTGGACAACAATGGTCGCAATGTATCGAAAATCCAGGCAAAACTTTTGAAGCCTGGCATAAATTAGATCCAAATACATAAAGAAAATAAATAATATTCAATGGGTTTATAACATATTTGGTGCCGGTAAAATGTGCAATATTTAATTATTATATTTTGACAAAAAATTTTTTATATATACAAAATTGAATATACTTATCATGTACGATTTTATTACTGTAAAATATAAAATTTTATTGCGCACAAAATAAAGTTTTTATCAATTTTTTATTTGCTTTATAAAAAACAAAGGATTCAATAAATACAAATAAAGAAATAAAGAAAACATAACAAAGAACAAAAAAAGAGATAAGGCAAGAATTTTTTTATTAATTTCGTTGACGTTGCCAATTGTGAATTGCCTTTTCTGCTTTTGCATAATATTCTTTGGCAAGTTTGTAACCGTAATCTGCATAAGATTTACCAAGTTCCAATAATTTTGCAAAAATTTCTGCAAAAAAGAAGAAAAAAAAGTTATTTTTAAAATGGAAAATTGAGAAAATTCACCTGTTGCACCTTCCATAACATCGCTTGCAAGATGTTTCAAGAATTCAATGACATGCGAAATCTGATCTCCGTAATTTTCTGTTACATATTTAGACTAAAATTAATAAACGTCCTTTCACAATTTTTACATTAGAAAACAAATGAACCTACAATATTACCAAAATGTTCAGCAAAAAAGGTTTTAGCATTTTCAAAGTATCCCATAAATAATTTTGAAGCTGTATTTGCATGGGTCATTGCAGATGGGAAAAATCTTTTAGCAGTAATATTTTGAAGGGATTCAACGGTAATAAAGAAATTCTGTTTAAGAGAATTTCGAATGACCATATTCTGAAGTGACCATTTTGCATCGTTGCAAAATGCTTTGCTTTTTGGAATCCATGGCTTATCAGAAATTTGACAATTATGGAATAAAAGAGCCCCGCCAAAAATTATTAAAAATAATGTTGTTAGAAATGTAAAACGTATCATTGTTCCAATGAAGGAGGAGGATTCTGAAAAAAATAGATTTGTTTAAGACAATTTTCTTTTTAAAAATATAATATTTTAAAAAACACACTTTTTACATTAACGCTACGTTGCTTTTCAGAACCAGCAGATGCAGCGACAGCCATGGATGACAAGAAAATTTTAGTATAGTGGACTAAAGCAGACGTTTAAGGAGGGGAAAGAGGAAAGAGGAGAAAGGCAGCAGCAGCAGCCTCGATTAACAATTTGCGCGCGCAATTCTTTTCTTTTTCTGTGAGGTCAAAAAAGCCAAGTGTATTTTTTTTGTTGGCAAAAAACACAGCAGCGATATATCTTGTTGGATGCAATAAAAATTACACAGACATATAAAATAATTTTTTATTTATTTTTCAACAAAGCAAAACAATAAACTATGGCTTAAAATAAGTACCAGCATATATTAACCATAACCAAGTGAAATTTTAACAACCCCATACAAGTTAAATCACAACACAAAATTAAAGTAGTGTATAACAATTAGAACGATAAGTACAAACTTCTACAATTCTTTTTTAGAAAGTTTTGGGCCTTTATCTTTCTTCTGTTGTTTTTCTTCTGCCTTTTTAGCTTTCTTTTTTGCTTCTCGAGCTTCATTTGCTTCTGCAATAGCATCACGTTGCATCTTCTCTTGAATGCGAGATCGATCATATGGATTCACATAATTTTCTTCTCGTTCAATAATTTCTAATTCTTGACCAGCAAGATTTAACAATTTTAAAGTTATATCATCATAAATACCAAAATCCTGTCCAAATTTATATGCCCAATTCACCAATTCTTTAAATTCAGCATTTTTTTCGTACTCTTTTTTGACAATATTTGGATAATAAAGAGCAAATTCACATAAAAATGGTGTATTTTCGATAATACTTGCAACATGCTCACGTAAATCTTCATTATCCACAGGAAATTGACCTTGAAGTGGATCAAATTTAAAAGTTTCAATTGAATGTTTGGCAGTTGAAAAGACTCTTTTAATGCTTGAAACTAATTCATTCACAACAGAATGTTGCTTCTTTGTTTCTGGAAGTGCAATAATATTTTTAAGTGCCGTTGTTTGTTCCATACGTTTTTTTCGTAACAACCGTTGATCTGAAACAAATCAATTTTTGAAAAACATATAGTAAAACAAATCATTTGATAACTTACATAGTTTCATTGGATCTATTTCTCCTGTGGTATCATCCTTTCCTGTAGTTTTGATATGAGCTTTATGATCGTCTACATGCTTTGAAGAAACTGAACTAACTTCTGCATAAGTTATCGCTGCATAAATTAAAAACAACACTACATGATATATATTCATTTTTTTGAAATGTGAGTTAACGCGATAAACTTTGATGATAAGTTATTTTTTAAAATTTAATCAAAAAATATCACAGATAAAGAAGATATTCCATAACTCTCTTGTAACTCTTCAACAGCATCACATAACGCCAAAATTGTGAAAAAACATAAAAACTTATGGGAAAATCATAAACATTCCATAAGTATCCCACACCAATGTGCGAAATTCAAATTCGTTTTCTGACTAGCAATTTATTTTCAAAATTTATTTTTATGTTTTGACCATAATTTAAAGTACAAACAAAATTATAGCTCACCTGCCTACACAATGTGGTAAAATTATGTTGGCAATATTGCATCATTCTAAACTTACAAGATTGCTTTATTCCAGAGCTTATAAAACTTTTAACATCCTCGAATTCAAGTATATTCAAAATAGTTGTTGAAGAAGGGATTATAAATTCAAAAACTTTTTTTTAATATTGCATCATTATAGACTTGTAAGGTTGCATCACTCTCCACATAACACTGAAAAAAAAGAGTGCAAAAAATGGCGACTCCTAAACAAAATAGGACGATATTTACTCCGTTTAGGAGTAAATGTCTTCTTTTTCGGAGTAAATGTAAGTCCATTTTGAATAGGTGGAAAAAATGGCGACTCCTAAACAGAAAAAGGGCGAAATTTACTCCTAAAAGGAGTAAATATTGTCTTATTTTTGGAGTATGTAACATACTTTTTTTTCAGTGAAGTTAATTTTTAGTTAATTTTCGGTACGTTATATTTGTTTATGTTTGCTGCTTATGCATCTAGTTTGATTTTGTTTTCGGCTTATTCAGGTCTTAAAGTAACTTGACGGAACAATAAAATAATTTTTTTCGTACTTTTATTTTTGACTTGCCCATATCTAAACGTAAGGGTACTTTTTTTTTCTAAGGGTACTCTTTTTTCGTAAGGGTAAAAAAATGATGTTGTTGGAGTTTTACGATACTGTATCCTTTTACATTTTACATGTATGATTAATTCTGATTGTCACTTTTTTGGATATAAACCATATGATGCCCGGGTAACCCCAGTTGGATCAACTTGGATTTCTTTGGTTGCCTTAGGGGAAGGTGGACATAATTTTCATCATACTTTTCCACAGGATTATCGAACTTCGGAAATGCCTCTCCTTTTTAACGCCACAAAACCAATCATTGAATTTTGGGCTGCCATTGGGCTTGCATATGACCTCAAATCTGTTGCTGATGAAGTGATCAAATGACAAAAAGAAAAGTATGGAGAAAATGCTGTTAAAGAACAATAAAGTTTTAAAAATGACAAAAGTGTGTTTTGTCATTTTTAAAAATTTTTGAATTTAGTATAAAATTGTTAATTGAGATATTAGTTTTTTTGCAAAAAACACAACAAGGTGTATTTCAAACTTAAAAAATTTACAGTACATTTTTAAATTATTTTTTTAATTTTTATGAAACACATTCAATTTATACCCCCCTTTACTGTAACCCGCATGTTTTCACTTTTTTTGGAAACATCATTTTAAAAAACAATTTATTTCACAACTTTCAACAAAAAAAATTTTCGTAACAAATGCAGTACAAAAAACACAAAGTTAATATTCAATAACAACTTTACAAGTGGAAGGAAGAGATTCACGAAATTGTTTTCCCATGTTCTTGATCATTGGATGTCGCAGAAGCTTCACGAAGCTTTTGTTTCAATTCTTCAATTTCAACTTGCAACTTTTCTTTAACTACAGTAATCTTTTCTGTCAAATCTTGAATCTCATTTTGGAACTTTGTCGCAGGTCTTCAGATATCTAAAAGTATAAACATTAGCACACAATTACAGTATCAATCGCAAACCTTTTCAGTAAGATTTTCAACATTTGATTTTTATTGACCCATTACAGATTCGAAATTCCTTGCTTCATTTTTGAGCTTTTCTTTTAAATCCTTTATTTCATGTTCAGGTTTGGCAACCATTTGTTTAATTTGTGTTTTCTTGTCAAGCATGTTCTAAAATACAATGAGATATATTACATAAACAAAGAGAGTAAAAGCGTACCTTGTGTAAAACTTCTTTATGACCTTTTCCAAAGTTGAAATATTTTCTTTAAGCTCTTGGATCGTCTTGTTTCGAGTTTCAATTTCTTTTTTAAATTTATCAGAAGAAAGCTTTTGTTGATGTTTGTGATTTTCTTTACCTTTATAAAGATCTGGTTGATGTAAATTTGCTTTAGCTTGAAGTTCAGCTTCCAGTTCTTTGATTTTCTTGACAGATTTATCGTTGAATGATTGCATTTTATTAAATTGAACTTGTAACTCTTTTTTTTCAATTTCACTTCTTCGGAGTTGAGTATTAATTCCATTGTTCGATAATTCCAAATCATCAATTTTCTTTTGCAAAAGTTTTTTCGGATCATCAGGATCAGGTTTGATGGTAATGATTGAAGAAAGTCGTCCTTCCATATCTTTTATCTTTGTATCCTTTTCATTGATTTCATTTTCTAATTTGCCAATCTGAAATTTAGTAGTAAGCAAAATGTCCGGAAACTTCACAAATTTAACCTTATCATTCAAAGTTGTCTTTATTTCAGCATGTGAATTTTCATGATCAGTTTTTTCATCTTTGATACGCTTTTGCAATTCATCAATTTCTGCACGTAATCCAGCTTCTCTTTCTTCCATTTTAGGATTAGCATCAAATTTGGTAACATCCTCTTTATGCTTTCCTCTTAATTCACCAAACTATATATAAAACAATGATTAGATAATTTTGCTCGAAAAATTATACAAAAAGAAAGAGAGAGATCGCACACGGTGCAAGCAGGCGGCAGACAACGAAAGAGAGACTCTTTTTTCATGCGCTAATTCGTTTTACGTTGAACACAAAATTATAATTTGAATTTTTAATATTTTTTCCTGTTACAAAAATATAACAAGATGACGATACTTAAGTATGATTTAAAAAATATTTATTAATGCTGTGATAAGTAATATTTATGGTAAAATTAATGGTTAAAATTATTTTGGAGAGTTTTTGTATTACGAAATTTCTTCTACACCTGTTTTTCGATTTTCGAATGTTGTACCGTATTTTTGTAGTTCTCTTCTTTGCTTTAAACATTTAATAACTGTATAATGGATCTTATGCCATTTTTAAAATAAATTTATTTGGGCTTTTACACCGAATAGGGTGTTGTGCACTTTAACGAATATCCGAACAACGAATATCCGAATTTGAACCGAACATCGAATATCCGAATAAATTGAATATCTCGTTAAATAATGATTGTTGAGGGGTAAAACTGTTAGGAAATGATGTTTTAGGGTCAAGGAACATATTCTGAGGGTTTGGGGGTTCAGGGTTGGGGTTATTGGGGTTCCATGGGAAACTCTTACACATGCGATCACGAATATCCGAACGAAGTGAATATTTTGATAAATAGTGATAGTTAAAGGTTGAAAATGTCCAGAAATAATATTTTGGAGTTAAAATACATATTTTGGGAGTTTTGGGGTCCCCTCAGGGTACTTGAGATTCCATGGGAAACTCTTACACATGCGATCACGAATATCCGAACGAAGTGAATATTTCGATAAATAGTGATAGTTAAAGGTTGAAAATGTCCAGAAATAATATTTTGGAGCTAAAATACATATTTTGGGAGTTTTGGGATCCCCTCAGGGTACTTGGGGTTCCATGGGAAATCCTTCCAAATTGATTAATTTTTCGATTATTTTGCATAAAAATTATGTTTATAACCTTGATGGGTTTAGGAAAACAAGAATCTTTTTTGTGGATTTGTTAATCACTGAAAAAAACATGGTACTTTAAAGTTCCAAATCCGGACTTTAAAGTACCAAAACATTCGGTTGTCGGTGATCCAAGCGGTTTCTCGGTCTTTAATGTCCGAAAAATATCTGGACATTAAAGGGACGGAAAACAGGACTTTAAAGTTACGATACATGGACGAAAACGTCTTTTATCAGGACGTTATAGTAACGATGAAAGGACGATTTCGATCCCTTTTTAGACGTAATTTTCAGGACTTTAACAAAAATTCCAATTAACTGTTATCGTACATAATACGGGGTACCCCATAATTGTACCAAAATTTATTTGAAACCGTGGGCCGCCCAAAAAGGGTTGCCCAAGGTTTGCACCGACGGTGGCACCTGCACCGGGGTGTGCACCATTACAGTGCCGCCTTTTATTCCTCCATTTCATTATACCTCAATTGGTATACCTTTAAAAAGGAATGGGAAAAAAAGCTTGATGGGTAAGAAACCGGTTCAGATATAAATAAACTTTGCGTTGGATAGCCATAACAAAGTCTCGGAGAAGTTAGAGAACACAAGAGACAATCTCTCTCTTCACAAAAAATAATGTGCCGAACACAGGACACAAACATCCAGAATACTGTAGATATTTGTGTCCAAAAAATGGACATTCAAATCCTTTTTCTATTTTCCGAAAAAGTCCGGCAAGGCTTTTGTACTTTAAAGTCCGGTTATTGTCCCATTAAAATACTTTTTTCCCTATTGTCCGAAAAAACAGTACTTTAAAGTCCTAATTCTGAACTTTTCCAGAAAATCCGGATCACGAAAGTACTTGTTTTATTTTCAGTGATGAATTCCTTGATGAATATTTTTAGTTTTTTAACTAAATTGTGTAGTTTTAAATTTACAATTTTTTACTTACATTACACATTGTAAAAAGTCTTAAAATTAGCAGAAAAAGTGGTTTTCAATTGCGAAGAACGAAGCCATTTAGAGGAAAGTAATTTTTTAAATTTTTGACCCGCTTATAATAACTTTTATCAGTTGATCAAATTATATGAAATTTTTTGTTGTTTATTAAAAGATTCAATTTGTTTTTTATAATTTTTTTGTGAAAGTTTTTGGGATAAATTTTTATTAAATTCGTACAATGGCAAAATATTGAAAAAAAATCATAAACTGGAAATAGAAGTAATAGTTTGGTAATGACTGTGACCATAATAAATGCACAAATCATAGCATTCAGGCTTTTGTTTGTAATTATGTTTAGCACCAGGGCTAAAGCATATCCATTGTGCTGGTTGTTTTTTTGTTTTTTCTTTATAATTAAGAATATTAATATTAATGTTGAAATACTGTGCGACAGCAATTAAATCTTGACCGCTGCACCATAAGCTCTTATCATCTACAACATCTTTTTCTTCAGTAATATCTTTAATTCTTGACCAAATAAGAGCCCCTTCTTTGTCTCTGTTAAAATCTCTGTAAGCTGTAATAACACAACGAATCAGCCAATGATGCTTTTCTGTACCAAATAAAGCATATGAAATCGCCCTCCAGCCACAATTTCCATCCGGATCAATGTTATATTTGCGCATTGGAATTCCAACTCGAAGAACAGCTGCCATTTGTTTCAAAGGTGAGAGATGTGATTCTTTGATATCAAGTTTTAAAATCATACATACATCTTTAAAAAAATCTTCATTTGGAGGTTCAAATTTGAAAGTAAATTTATTTTTCTTGGATCCAATGATTTGCACATCTGGACCAACGATTGATGAAACTTTCCCAAAAAATCACAATAGGTTTAACAATTGTAAATAAAAGTAAATTATTACTTCTTTTTGCAAAATTTGTGACATCAATCGGTGCTTTACCAATAGGGGAAACTTAAAAAGCGGAAATAGTTTCATCAAATTCAGATTTCCGTTTCCTTGATTCTTCATGACTTTGATCAGTTTGGGGTTTTTTGGGGGATTCAAAATTATCTTTAGATGATTTTGATAAAAATGAAGAAAATTTGATTTTTATTTTCTTATCAGCACTGTTATTTGGAGGAGTATGGTGACTCGGAAAATCAAAATCTTCGTAATTTCCATAAAGATTGGAATCAAAAGAATCATTGGAATTTTTTGCCTTCTTTTCAGATTTTACAGATGAAGGGTTTAGAATATTTAATAATTCTGAAACAACAGTATCAACAAGTATCGGTAGTTCCGTGTACAAACTTGATGATGATGTTAAACAAATTCTTGATGCAATACCAGATGTCAATCTTCGTGAAAAAGCACGCGCTTCGGCAGTTGCTATCGCAAAAGATCATAATGAAGCTGTGATGGAATTAGTTGAACAAGCTAAAACTCCTCAAACAATGTCAACAAAACAAGATCAAAGAGTAATTCGTTTTTTGCACATAATCGATAGTTAACTCTTAAAATTTCAGGATCAATAAAATCACCCCCACGATCTTCAAAAACAAATTTGCGAAAATCTCCTTCTCTGGTCCATATTACGGTCAATGTCAATACCGCCAATCCAAAAAGTAAAATCACCTCAGCTGCAAAAACGGGAGGATCATATCTTTTAAAAGCTTCTGGGGTGGCTGCGTTATCTTATGCAGTTACCAAAATTGATCCATCTCTGGCAAAATTGTTATAAAATACAACAGAGTTGAATACAATTAATGTTGCAATTTCAACATCGTTATCGGTTCGAAGCAGCACAAAAATTAACAGTTTACAAAAATTGTTAAATGATGGCGTTAAAATTTTGAAATATGTATTTAAAAATCTAAGAAAGGAACCTACTATTATAAGGAGTTGAAAGGGATGCTGCTAATAATATTGCCTTTTCTAAACAACCATATACGAGTCCATGAAAGACTAAAGCAGATAAAAGCTTCATTAAATTGTAATTGCTTCATTAAATCATCTTTTTTTAATTGCTTCATTAAATCATCTTTTTTCAGAAAAATGGTTTTACTCCAAAAATGCATTCCAAAATTCTTTCGTACATGCAACTATTCCATAACATGTTGGAGTTATTATGGAAGTTATTGGAGAGTTAGGGAATATCCTCCTTTTTTGTAGTACTTTTGTTTTTGTGTTAGAGAGAGCTCCTGCAGCGACCGTTGTGTTGTTTGTTAAAAATATTTTTGTTTGTGTGTTTATTTTTCGAGAGCATCATTTTTGTCTTTCTTTCTTTTTCGTTTTTTTTAAATCATCATCTAGATCACATTCATAATTTACGAAATTTAAATAATTTTGACTTTTAAATTTACACCCAAGTTACGAAAAGGAAGAGGTTCAGTGAAGTATTGTTATATCTTTTTATCGTTTGATACTCATTGTTAAATTTCGTAAGAAAATGACGTCAGTAAAAAGAAATAGGAGGGGTATGACTCATCTTTTTCCACAACCAAATTCTCCTTTGAAATCACCAATTTCCTTTATTTAGGACGCGTTCTGTCCAATCGTGTCTCATTTTCACAGTGACTATTTTTATTTAAGTTTTCATTTAGTAATTTTTTTCAGATATGGTCAACTTTTTGTCCGTTCCTTTAAAAAAGACGAATGAAGTGGATCTTATAAAGCCTCTTCGAGGTTTCATTGAATCCATGAATTTATCGCCAGAACTTTTTGCTGAATTTGTTGAAGCTTTGCAAGAATTGAATAAATTAAGAAGCAAAGTTTGTAATCAAGGATTGGATAAAAATGAACAATCATTACATTCTCTTGAGCGGTAACTTTTGTTATTTAAATAAAAGTATTTAAAGAAAAAATAAATCATTTCAGATATTATGATCAATTACGAGCAATCGAAAATAAACTTCCCATTACTCCGAACTTGAATCCAGTTGCTTTCAAATGGAAGGATGCTTTTGATAAGGGTGGTGTCTTCTTTGGTCGAGCTTCATTAAGTAAATTAGCGATAATATTCTAATTTTGGTTTTTAATTATTGTTATTTTAGCTGTTAGTGATAGTTCATTTGAAAGAGCATGTGTGCTTTTCAATTGTGGTGCAATGATGTCTGCTGTTGCAGCAAATCAATCTTTGGCTTCTGATGAAGAATTAAAAGCTGCTGCAACTTTATTTCAAAAGGCTGCTGGTGCTTTTAACTATCTTAAAGATAATATCTTGGGCATGGTTTCACAAGAGCCAACTCCGGATTTAATGCCAGATACATTGGCTGCATTATCTGCAATTATGCTTGCTCAAGCTCAAGAATGTGTTTATCTCAAAGCTTCAAAATGTTAGTTGAAAGTATAAATTTGCAAGCTATTTACTTTTTGATTTTCAGCAAACATGTCTGCCAATGCTCTTGTTAAAGTTGCAAATCAAGGAGCACAATTTTATAAAGATGCTTTATCTATGATGACACGTGATATTGTTAAGGGCATTTTTGACAAAGATTGGATGAATACCGTTTCTGGTAAAGCCAAAGGCCTTGAAGCTGCTGCCAATTTTCATGCTTCAAAAATGTGTGAAAGTGAAGCCAAAATTGGCGAACAAATTTGTCGATTAATGGAAGCCGTTCGTCTTACGGATCAAATGAAACCTCATGTTAGCGAAGATCATTTTCCAACACTTCGTGGTGCTGCTAATGCTTTACAAGCAGCTCAAAAAGATAATGATTTTATTGTAAGTTTTTGAAAAAATCTTATAATTTCTCATTTTTATCTTTAGTATCATGAAAGAGTTCCTGATCCAAAATCACTTCCACAACTTGAAAAGGCAGCTGTTGTTAAGCCAACTCCAATTGAAGGCTATATTTCTCCTCGTTTCAAAGATTTATTCGAATCACTTGTTCCTGTTTCTATTCAAAATGCTCTTTCTGCTTTTGAAGGTCGCAAAACTGAAGTTGTTAATACTGAAACTGGTCGTCTTCGTGAATATACTCAACTTTTAAATGCGTATGTTATTCATTGTGTTTTGAATGAACTAAATTTTATTTTTTAGTCAATTAGCATCTCTTAACCTTCCGGCTGCCTTAGATGATGTTTTACACCATGAAAAATGTCCAGAATCTATTCGGCAAAAATCATCAAAAGTTAAGCAATGCGGCGGTGCGCAATCAATTCTTTCAAAAATTGCTGAATTGCCATCTCTTTATCGTCGAAATGAAGAACTTCTCAATGAAACTCAACGGTTAATTCAAGAAGAAAAGCAAAGCGATGACAATTTACGGCAACAATTTAAAGAAAAATGGACTCGTCTTGCATCTGACCGTCTTACTGGTCCATTAAGTCAAGAAATTGGAAAATACCGTAGCATTTTGGAAAATGCTTTAAAAGCCGATAATCTTGTTAAAACAAAATATGAACAACAAAAATGGGGCATTGAATTATTAAGCAAACCTGAAAATGAATTGAAAGAAGCTATACCAGGTCTTGGAAATATGGGTGGTGCTCAAAATTCTTCAACAGTAAATGAATTGCGTGAACTTGTCAATAAAACTACTGAAATCAAAGCTGAACGTGAAAAACTTGAAAAATCTTTTAAAGATGTTCGTTTTGATATGAGCGGTGAATTCTTGCAATCCATGTCTGGTAGTGATGTCTTAAATGAAGAAGATGTATCAAAGTCTAAAATTCAGCAATTACTTGGTCCATTGAAAGAACAAGTTAATAAAAGTATTGCTGAACAAGAAGCTATCATGGAAAAAATTCAGGTCTATAAAAATATATTTTTTTAATAAAATCAATCCTATTTTTGTTTTCAGGCTTTAAATAAGAAATTCACAGATGAAAAAACTGGATCTGGTACTGCTGATCGTGATAATATTCTTAAAACTCTTGCATCTGCATATGACACTTATTTTGAACTTGAGGGAAATCTTAAAGAAGGAACTAAGGTATTCCTATATTTATTTTATGCTATCGTAATCATTTATCTTTTTTAGTTTTACAATGATCTTACTCCAATGCTTCTTCGACTTCAACAAAAAGTTACTGATTTTTGCTTTGCTCGAAAAACTGAAAAAGATGATTTAATGAAGCAATTGCAACAAAATATTGTTGCTGGAGCAACTGGAGGTAATTCATCGGCTAAAGCACCACCACCACGTCCACCTCCACCAAGCAGCGGAGCTTTAGGTAAAAATTAAATTGTTATTCCCACCATGTGTCTTTCATCAATGTTTGTTTTTCCTATTGTTATTATATTTCCAACTATTTCAAATACTTTCCTATATTTAATGTAAATTTTGATGCTGTGTTTCTAACTGCTTTATTTCTTTTATATTTAGCACCAACAACAACAAATCATGATCTTCCAAATGTACCTTCTCATGGTTCTGCTCCGCCTCCACCTCAACATTATCAACAACAACAAGCTTATCCACAACAAGCTTATCAACCCCCGACTCAACCGAATTCTTACATGCCCTACCAAATGCCAGGTATATTTATCTTCAGTATTGTTCATCAATTAGATATTTGATTTTATAGGAGGTTATGGATATTTCCCACAACCGTATGCTTATACGCAACCTCAAGTTAATGCTCCATACCCGGGTTATCCACCACAGATGCAGCAAGGATATCCTCCTCAATTTAATCAACAACCGAATCAGATTCCCCCGCCTTACCCATTAGGAAATCCTCAAGGACAGCCCACTGCTGGTAATCCCCCGAATACTAATCCTTTCATGTAAAAATATACTAATTTTTTGTGGCATGTGGTTGTGTTTCTTTTTGGCTTCCAAACTGGATACTGTTTTGTTGAAATTCGGTCTCTTTCTATTCTTTTGTATTAAAAACGTTTCTTAGTTTTATTTTCATTGTAAACAGGTATCATTTTCTTTAGTTGCTTCAGTGTAAATATTACACAATAAATAATGATTTTGTTGGGTTGCTATTGTTTTTATAAATATGTTTGTATCAGATATGAATAAATGATTATAAAAAACTTGTTTTGGAAATAGTACATGTGATATTATGGAATAAAGTAAACTACAGTAATTTACTTACAATTAAATCAATGTACAGTAGTTATTTTAATAAATACTGAGTTTTTATTTAATCTTTGAGTAATATTTTTCATACATAATCAAAATCAACGATTCAAACTTAATCTTTCTATCCGCAGTATATGAGTCCAAAAAAGAAACTAGATGCATAAGCAGCAAACATTAACAAATATAACGAACCGAAATTTAACTAAGTAGTTTTTAAAAAAATATATTTTTTATTTACTAGATTAGACATTCCTTTTTGCTGGTGGAACGTACTTATTTGTTTGTTGAACCGGTGCCGCTGGGGCATGTGTGGCAGTACAGGATGCTTTTGGGGCACTGGAAATAACCGGATTATTTGTGCGAGTTTGGGGTGGACGATAAGCATTAGAAACTTTATTCTCTTGTGTCTTCCAGCCAGCTTGTTGATTAGCTCTGTAATTTTTAAAAGTACGGTATATTTATGAAACTACACATGTATATTTATCATATATAATTATAAACTTACTTGACAGTTTTACGATCTTCAACTTTACTTTTTTCAACTTTTTCAATTTTATCTGCATTTGCAATGGATGGAAACATTTCCTCGTTTTTTAAATCAAACTCTGCACCTGCACGTCTGGAACTACGTCCCACCGGGGGGACATATTTTTTTGAAGTTGCAATGGTATATTGTGGAGTTTCAGCAGGAACTGTTGCAACAGGATTTTTCCATGTTTTTGTTGCAATATTTTCAGTTTTAGTTTCTTGTTCTTCTTCATCTTCTGTCAGTTCAGAGACATCCATGTCTTTAATACCAATTTCAGCAAATTTTGTTGTAATATCTTCTTCAGGTGCTTCAAGCCATTCTGATTCATCTTCACCATTTTCTCCTTCTTTTGGTTCTTTTTCACTTTGACGTTGTACGTATTCTTTTTCTTCATTTTCAAGAAGTTCAAGATTGCGATTAGTATGATCTAAATATTCTGCAATATCACCGACATGTAATACATTCTTCTTCTTTTTATCTTTGTTCTTTTTCTTTGCAAAAAAATTATCAAGTTCATCCGGCATTATTGCTACGTATGTTGCTGTTGGTGGTGAACAATGCTGTTAATGTAGCGAATAGCGCTTACGCTTAAAAAGAAAGCGTGGAGAAGCTTACGACGAGCTCAATGTTGACGCTAAAATTTTAATATGTATATTTGAGACAATATTTGTTTATCACGGAAGTAATAAACTCATTAAAAGTGATAAAATCGAAAAGTTTAATGCATGGAAAGGATTAAACGTTAATGAAATGCAACAGCTACTTAAAAAATAGATTTAAGTGATCAAAAAAGAGATTACGGATAAAACGTCTGTTACAATCTACTTTTTTTATCGCCGATCTCAAAAGGAAAAAGGTTCTCGTAAATTTTATATAAAAACCTTATAAAACTATTTCTCAAATATGTTCAGTATCAAAAATATCTGATTCATCAAATATTGAAATGAAAAAGTTGTACAAAAGTTTCAAAATTTTTCAGTTTTACACGAAGTACAAAAATTAAAATTCTTAGAAAAAAAATAATTTTATAAAAAACATTAAAAATGCTTTAAAAGTTAAGTTTCTGTGAGTACCGTACTACAGTAGTTCAAATTAGTTAAAGAGATATCAGAATTCACCGTTTAAAATAATAATCAGCTTTTTAGGCTAAAAAGATTATTTTTTGTAGTTAATTTTTTATTACTCTTTTCTGTACATATAATAAAACAAAAAGTAATTATAATACTTTTTCTATTCTTTCAATCGTTAATAAAAGTTAAGCATAATTTCTTAAATTACAGATTTAAAAATTCACAAACTATAGAATCTACAGAACATAGATTATAAAACAGTTAATTTTTTGTTAACTCCTGTTGATCATCATAAATTTTTTATTCATGCTTTGTTTTTGGCGTTGTGTAACTTCTTTGCTAAATCTATTTTTTCAAAAAGTAGAAATTTTAATATAAATAAACAAAGAATTTTGTTTTTAATTTTTCATAATTATTATAAATTAAAATCAACTATTTTTGTTTTAAACATTTTCATTTTCAGCATGTCCCTCATTCCGAAGTTCTTTACTCAAAATGCACTCAATCAAGCCCATCATGCTTTCCGTAATCTTCTTTTTCCATCCCAAGCAAATTTAATTCAACAATCAGGCTTTAAAGTAAGCATTTTATAATATAATTATTTTAAAATTAATTATATTTTTTGACTTCAAAAACAGTAAAATATTAATCATGATATCATGAATGATGAACACTCTATTTTTATGCCTTTTTCGACAAATTTCAAGATTTAAGATTTATTTTTTGTGAATGATTTATGGTGTTGAGATAGAAATGCATGCCAATAATAACATGCTGCTACAGTATCAAAGAGCCTTTAGGAATTTTTACACTTTATTGTTACTGCTGATGTTTTCAGTCGATTGCGAAAAATCATGCTGGTTTTATTTTAGTGGCTCAATCGTACAATCGATTCGTTGACACAGATCAAAATATTTTGCTTCTTTTAATAGCAGTAAAAAAGTGTTAAAATTTTCACTAAGGTTCTTAAATTTCACGAAAATTAGCAAATTTGGAAACTTTTTTATATGACGATTCTTAAAACAATATTTAAAACACAAAAAGATTTGATAATTTTTATTTTTATAAATTTCCCCAATTTAACATATTTCCAATATACGAAAAGTAATTTTTGTGATGCTTTAAATTGCATCATTCCTGGTGCCATGGATTCTTGGAATTGTCGATGAAAATCAAATGAATTCTTTAAAGTTTTACTTGACAATGTTTCCTGTAAACCTTTATGCTTTCATGATTCAAAACAGACAGAACTGTATAATTGTTTAGTTTCTATAAAACCATCAACACAACATTTGTTTCTTGCGATTTATAATCATTCCAAACACCAAAACTTATCATTTATCAGTAATTGATTCAGTCCGCCATGAACAAAATAATGATGGTATTACATTTTTGAGACACATTTTTTTGTTGATGTTTGGGTTCTTAGAACAACAAAAAATTGCTAAATGAATTTTTTTTCAAAAACTATGATGATTTTTTCCACTTTCAATTGTATTTTCTAGACTTGTTGATGCCTCTACGTCTGTTCTGTTATCGAGCAATAGTACCAAACTTAAATAAAATATTGCGTCATCCTTATTTCTCTTTCGCCCTTTACGCTTTATTTATCTTTCAGAAAATTATTTTATGTTCGTCAAATGTATTCATTAGATTGCTACCAGACATGTCTGTCTCTCTTGAAATTTCTTTTGCCACAGCAATCAAAAAGATGTAGTTGAATTACAAAAATATGTGCAGGTTTCTTTTCTGCCCTACCATTTAAAAGGACCCAATTAAGCCACTTTTTGATTTCGTCTGGCTTTGGCGATCTTTTGAAATTCTCTATCTTTCTTTTGTTTAATCCTGTGACCTTTTTAACTTGCTTTTAGTTGTGATGCATCTTTAAATCTGACTAGGCTTATTTTAATTTTAAGTTTTGTTCCATCAATCTCAACATATTTAGTAATTTTTCCTTTTACATGTTTGAACCTTGTCATTTATGTAGAAACTACCAGCTTATTTTAGAAATGTCAACAAAACGTGCGGTATTATTAGCAAAAAGTCGCGGATTGTTACCATCCAAGGGCGTTCGAGATGATCAATACAATAGCATCAATTTAAATCCTCATAAAAAATGTGAAAATGTTAAATTTGTGCAATTTGAAAACTTTTCAAAAGATAGTTCCAACAAGAAGGGTATAAAACAATATAAATGCGACAATCCTCTTTTTTCTCTAACAATAAAAATTTAATAATTAATTTACCGCAAACGAAATCATTAAATTCGGTAAATAAGATGTAATAGCATAATTTTGTTTTTTTGGGGATTACAGCATTTACTAAAAAAATTGATAGATTTTGGTGTTTGGAATGGTTATAAATCACATGGAAAAGATGTTACACGTTCATTGAAGAAAAATGATATCTCTAAATCATTTGGAAATTTATGCATCCAAGAATGCAATCAAGAAAAAGAAGGGAAAAAGTGGCAAAATAAGAATGGTATGAATAATAGCACTCTATCCCTTCATATTGCAGCATATGAAAATGGAATCGAAAATCAAAGTGTTAATCGTTTTATGAAAAATGAACAAGTACACAGATTTGTTTGTTTAAATCACAAAAGCATAAAGGTTTACAGGAAACATTGTCAAGTAAAACTTTGAAGAATTCATTTGATTTTCCTCGACAATTCCAAGAGTCCATGGAGCCAGAAATGATGCAATTTAAAGCATCACAAAAGTTAATGTTTCATGTATGTTTTGTAGCCCTTTTGTAGCTCTCAAATTTGTTATGCCTTTAGTCAAAATCCTAAACGATCTGATTAAATTAATCGTAAATTAAAAATTTTTCTGACTTCCCCTCCCCGAGAAAATAGCTTTAACCATTCAGCTCACAGCAATCTTTGAGGCATTTTAACACCCCTGAATTGGTTTATTATTTTATTGTTAAATGCATTTTTATGCTGCCATTTTTTAGGTTAGAACTTTTCTTAAACTCCGATGCAAGGATTGCTATTTTGTTCGAGTTAATGGAAGATTACATGTTGAATGCCATTCAATTCCTCGTCATAAAGCTCGTGAACCATTTAATGTCAAGCAACTTTGGTAACTTCTTGTTGTATTTTTTGGTTATTATTATTTTTGAATAATAAATTAGAGTCAATAAAAATGTTACACATTCATTATTATTAGAATTTTATGTATGCAAAAGTGTGTTAAACTTTCTTTTCTTTTTTTGTTGTCGTTTTTTTGTCGGCAAAAAGTGATCAAATAAAATCACCGCAAATCTTGCGCAACCTCAAAATGGCATCTGGTGTTTTACATTTTGGCTACTGGTGTTAAAATCGAATTGAGATTTGTTGAACAGAAAAAAAGCCACTGGACAAATTTTTCATAAAAAAGAAAGATCGTAAGAAAGGCGGGACAAATTAAGTTCATTAAAATGCCATTTTTTTTTTAACAGAAACTTAGAGAAAAGAAGGGGTTGATCATCAATGGCAATGAGAAGAGAGACTCATGCACATAGTGGTGACCCAATGATTAGTGAAAAATCTCTTAGGGGTTTATAGCACTTTGTTTTTTTCATGGCTATTTGTCATAAGTGTTTATTAGAACAAATTTGTCAAGGTAGTCGACAGTTCTTTCTTTTGTATTATAGTGAAAAAATAATTTGTGGAGAGAAGTGGTGTGAGAAAAATAATATTTTGACTTTCGTTCTTTTTATCGTTGTTACTTTCTGTTTATGAATAAATTACATTATAAGTAATATTTTAGTATTATTTTGGTAAAGTATTTTAATATAAATGGGACTTGAAATGTTTTGGTCCCAGCCTTATTCAATGCCATATCAAGTTCCATCTTTTCAAATGCCCGTCCCAAAAATTTCTGAAGTTAAAGCTGAAATCCCACAAAATTTTTCTGCTCCATTACAAGTTTCGGCACCATTTCAATTGACAGCTGTTGCGGATCCGATTAAAATTGATGAATTGAAAGACAGAATTAATGTTAAACTTGTTGAAGAGGATTTATGGGAACGCTTTGAGAAGGTGCAATTAGAAATGATCATTACAAAAGGTGGAAGGTGGGATTTTTTTAAAAAAATATTTTAAGATTCTGGAATAAAATAATTTTGTTTTTATAGAAATCTCTTTCCAAAGTTAAATTTTCTCGTTGAAGGCTTGGAACCTGATAATTGTTATTTATTTTCAATGGCATTTCGAAGAGTTGGCAATGAAAAGTACGTTTTTTTTAAAAACAAAAACATCATTTTTACCATCATTAAATATGATCATTATATTGTGCTAATCCCTCCCTTAAAAGTGTTATGGCAGTCTCACATTCGATAATTAGACTGATTTATCTGATTTAGGTACAAATTTACAAAATCAGAATGGGTTTCTGCTGGTCATGCCGATGAAGAATTTGAACAAAAGGAATACCCCCATATTGAAAATGCACGTTTTCCAAAAGGTTCCGAATGGATGAAATCCGAGTTGTCATTTGCAAAACTAAAACTTACAAATAATCAAGAAGAAAATAGCTGCAGAAATGCTGTAAGTTTTTTTGGCAATAAAATTATCTTTCCAAAATTGTAACTATATTTTTAGGTTGTTCTTCGTTCAATGCATAAATACTGTCCTGTTTTGATCATCTACAGATTTGATCCAGAAACTTCAAATTTTGAAAGATTGATGGAAAAAGAAATTAAACTTGCAACGTTTATTGCCGTTACAGCTTATCAAAATCAGAATGTGACAAAATTGAAAATTAATAATAATCCATTTGCAAAAGGTTTTCGTGAAGGGGGAAGAAAACGATCTCATCCCCTTGAGCCAGCATCTCCTGCAAAAATGTCTCCAAATTCAATGTTTTCACCATTTATGAATCCATTGTTCCAAAATTGGTACAATAATCCTAATGCCTTGTCAAATAATCTCAATTCTTATTATAATCAAGCGTTTCAAGCACAAAATCCATTTTTTGGATCTCAAACTCCTATGTCTATGTTTTCTACAGGTTTCGGATTTCAGTGATCTCTTTATCTATTGTAATATTTTGTCTATGTTTTTTTTCAATTTGTTTTATTCTTGTATAATTGTATTATTTATCTATGTTGATTACAAATAAAGTTATGCCATTCTTTAATAATCTCATGTTTGCGTTATTAAAACCTAAATAAAAAGAAGGAAATCCGATTGAGTTTTTTTAAGTGCGTATAAAAGTTGATAAATCTCCGAATAGAAAAGAAAACAATGACCGAACAAATTATGACACGCGACGGCAATCAAAATTCACTATCGGCATCTTTTTCTTTGTGGTTTATCCAAGGACGTTTATAAATTGTTGTAATATCTGTTGATTGGGTTTATTCGTTGGACAAATGAAGAGACAACAACAATGCCTCGGCTAACTGTTTTAAAAGGGGGTTTTACATTTCAGTTTAAAAATGCAATTTTTTACTTAAATTTTTTTACATGTTTATTAAAGATATTTATATCTTTATTAGTACAGCTTTACAGAATTAAAAATTTACAAATTTTACAAATCATGAGAATGCAGTGGCTCAAAAATGAAATAATAGATAGAGGTGGCATGCGATTTCAGCAATAGTGGTAAAAAATTAAACAACTTTTTAGTCACTTTTAGCATTTCTGATATTAACAAATTCGAGAAATTTTAATATCATCATCTTTTGAAACTATGATGCTTTTAAGTACCCTCTCGAAACAATGTATTGGAGTCATCGTGAGAATGGGGAATGAAAATTATAAAAGAAATGCTTAGACTTTGATACTGATAATGATAATCGGGGATATTTTTAAACATATTGTTGCTTAGTTTAACAAAACTTTAACAGATTCATAAAGTATTTGTTGCTTTTGACTTATAATCCATGATTATATTTTTTAAAGATGTTGAATTACAAAAAATGCAAATAGTTTTTGGAAGTTTTAGTATAATGAAAATGTTGAATAAAATGTGATTGCTGAAGAAACCCGTATTAACACTGTTTGAAAAAAGCTAGAACAGCTCGCCATTTTTAAAAAACAATGTTTTTGTCCAGTAAAAAGGCTAGACGTTTCACACAAACGGCTACAACAGATACATTGCAGGTAATGAACTCGCGAATAACATCAACTTTTTAATATTATGGTAAATTAATTACATACTATTATTTATTACTAACAGTATTTAATTTAATTAATCCGACCTAATACAACATTGAATTTTATAATGCATTGATTTTATTTCACCCGCTATGTTATTTGAGAATGGTGTTTTTAGGTGGATCTTTTTTTGAGATAATGATGTTTGGTATCAATGGATAGAGCATGAAAAATGGAGAATGTTGGGATTGCCGTTTGGCGCCGGAGGTGGCCATTTGCGCGAGTTGCGCGCGCTTGAAAAATTGGAATTTTCTCTCTTGGCCAAATAGCTCAGTTGGAAGTGTGAAGGGTTGGTGTGCGGCATGTCATGGGTTCGATGCCCATGGCATGCAAATGTGTTTGTATGCATTGTATGAGTATTGTATGAGTATGTGAGTGTTATATGAGGCTTGAAAAAAAAGATTGTGAGTTTTATGTGAATTTATGCATGTAGTATGGCATGAAAAATGAAAATGTTGGGAATGCATTTTTGCAATGAATTTGATGATTGATGCATGTTTGTATGAATTTTATGAGGTTTAAAAATGCATATGACTTTTATGCAAATTTATGCAAGTAGAATGGCATGTAAATGAACATGCAAGGTAATGCATTTTTTAATGAATTTAATGATTGATGCATGTTGGTATGCGTTTTATGACTGTTATATGAGGCTTGAAAATGATTCTGGGTTTTATGCAAATTGATGCATGTAGTATGGGATGAAAAACGAAAATGTTGAGAATGCGTTTTTTAATGTATTTGATGATTAATGCATGTTTTAAGTTTGTTTGAATTGTGAAAAAAATTAAATGTTATAATTTTGAGCAAATGTACTATAGGATGAATAATGAATAATATGTGCATTTAAAGCTATGAATTATGGTTAAAGTCAAAAATAGTGGGTTCGGTACGAACCCACAATTTCCTTTTTTGCATTGAATTTCAAAAACAAATAAGAAGTGCATTTTTCAATAAGTTTAATAATTTTCTAATGGTTGTAATAATTTTTTATTACTATAACACGAAAAGTGAAAATGTTAGGAATGCATTTTCAATGATTTTAATTTTTTAGGCATTTATGATAATTATTACCGACGTTGTTGGTTCCGAAGGAACCAAAAATGGTGGTGAAAATAATGGAGTGAAATATTTATGGGACGAAAATCGAATACGTAGGAAAGCTGTTTTAAAGAATTTAAAGGAAATGAAGGATGAGAAAAATTAAGAAATTGTGGATTCGGCACGAAGCCACAATTTTTATTTTAAATTTTATTTTTGGAATGCAATTCAAACTGGAAGAGAGATAACGAATAAGCTTATGAATTTATGAAAATTAGCACCGTTGTAGGTTCCGAAGGAACCACGATGGTAGAGTATGAGTGTACTTTAGGATGCAAAATGAAAATGCAAAAAGTGTATTTCTTTGTTGTTCTTAGATAAAAAATAAGATTGCCTTATGCTTATTAGGTAAATGTCAGGATGAAAATAGAGCATGCAGATTTAAGGATTTGTAGGAAACGATGGTAAAAGTCGGAAATTGTGGGTTCGGTACGAACCCACAATTTCTTTTTTTGCAATGAAATTCAAAATGATAGAGAGATAGTAAAAAATAAGCTTATGCATTGATACGGCGGTTTTTCAAAAAATAGTGAGGAACCATCGATGGTGGCAAAAGTAAGGGAACAATAAAGTATGGTTCCAAATCGATGTTACATGAGAATGAGTTGTCTAAGGATTCGTTGGTTTTAAAAGAACCAACGATGGTGATAAAAATGAGAAATAATAATGAATGTAGCACGATTTTTGAATCATGTATGATATGTGAAGGATTGTGATGGGATTGCTTTGTATGTTTGAAAAGAGTATGTAAATTGAAGAATGGCATCATTAGATGCCCCACTTAAGAATGCGGGAGCCGCGACCGCGGCTCCCCTAAAGAACTTGTCACCCGCTATGTTATTTGAGAATGATGTTTTTAGCTGGATCTTCATGAATTTTGATAAATTTGGTATGAATGGAATGCCCATGACATGTAGATGCCGAAAATTTTTTAAATGACTTCCGGAGGTCTGTAAATATTTGAGATGTACGTATGGCGGAGTGGGTAGTGTGGAGGGCTTGCGTGCAGGATGTCATGGGTTCGATGCCCATGCAATGCAAATATGTTTGTATGCATTGTATGAGTGTTTTATGAGTATGTGAGTGTTATATGAGTGTAAAAAATGCGTATGAGTTTTATGTGATTTTATGCATGTAGTACGGTATGAAAAATGAAAATGCAACGAAATGCATTTTTGCAATGAATTTTTTGTTTGCTGTATGTTTGTATGCATTGTATGAGTGTTATGTGAGTATGTGAGTGGTATATGAGATATCGAAATGCATATGAGTTTTATGTGAATGAATGCATGTAGTAATGCATGAAAAATGAAAGTGCAAGGTAATGCATTTTTAAATGAAACTAATGATTAATGCATGTTTGTATGCATTGTATGAGTGTTATGTGAGTATGTTAATGTTATATGAATGTTTAAAATGCATATAAGTTTTATGTGGTTGTATGCATGTTTTATGGCATGAAAAATGAAAATGCAATAGAATGCATTTCTTAATGAATTTTAATTTATGTGTGTATTTTTAATACAGTTTTTTGATATTTAAAATATGAAAAATTAGAAAATGAATATATGTGAAAATGTGTCGTTGATGATTTTGATTTTTAAAGAATGCGTTATGACGTGATTAGAAGAATATTCATATACTGTAGAACGAAAAAATGAAATAGCAGTGAATGCCTTTTTCTGCTTATTTTTTTCTTGCTAAATGTTTACATTATGATTATACAGTAGGATAGGACAAAAAAAAGTAGTTAATGAAACACACCACATAATTTTTATGTTTTTCGTACAAAATGTTGCAAATTGCTTTATGTATTTTGGGTGTGTTAAACGAATTTGTGAGCATGTAAAACAACATTTAAAATAATTATGATTACGTTGTAGGATGAAAAAATAATTAACTAGACACAGAACAAACTTTTATATGATTTTAGTTTATGTTGTACTTATTTTAATGATGTCAAGTATTATTATGATGCATAAATACAAATAAAAATTGTGTTTTTAGTAGGCAACAAACAAAAGGAAAAAATGAGAACTGGTAAAAACTCTTTGTTGTTTTCTGAAAATAAAGTTTTTTGTTGATGGTGTAGTATATTGTTAACAAATTTCTTTAAAAAATAATTTTAGAATACAGAAATTGTCTGTTTCTGAAATTTTGTTGATACAATTTAATAATTTTATTATTCAATTGATTACAGTGACATTTTTTTTGTCAATCTTATTGAATTTATTTATACATTTAATAACTTTAATTTTATTTCATACACAATATTTTTGCTTACATTAATTAGAAGTATTAAATTTGATTAAAGCATCTGTTTTTACAACAATAAATTCATGTTGGAAAACAGTGTAAATTTTAACTTTGCTTTTCCTCTGTTTGCAGAAAAAAAATTGCTGTTGCAACTGCAAATGTCTCACCACGAAAAAGTTACCTATTTTGCTACAAATTTTTTTTGAAGAAAAATGCTTCTTTTACAAATGCTGCTCCTTGATTCACATATATTTTGTTTATTTCTCAAATAATTAATTTGAAATGTGATGGTTTTATAGTAATGCACAGAATAACAACCTGTTCATCAGCATTTTTTAAACATTCATGTACTTTTCGGCATAAAAATGTTAAAATTTTTTAATATATTTCTTAAAGTTCAACTTTAACAAAATTTTTTACATGTTTTAAGATGCATAAAAATGAATGAATGTTGAAAAAAGTTGAAGAGTAGGTTGTTTTCTGTGCTGGTCATGAGGTAAGTTTTTTCTATTATTTTTTTAACTATTCTAACGAGCAAATTTTTTTTCAGATTGATAGCCTATTTCCGTGTTTGATAGATTGATAGCTTTTTCATCGATATTTATTTTATTCATTATTTCGTGTATTCTTGAAAAATTTTCAAATGCTTTTTTATATGAATATTGTTTCAGCTATTCAAATGCTGCCACTTGATGAAGATGGATGGTTATGGAGGTGGTTAAATAATGGGCGGGAATGGTCCCGACCCATTGCTGATGCTCCCACCGGCATCAGCATTAAATTTTGGAAAGCAGCATTTGTAAATTTTACAAATGCTGCTTATGCATCTTCGGATGCCGATAAGGTACCTTCGGGTGCAACCCTTGCATCTTCGGATGCCGATAAGGAGCCTTCGGGTTCAAACTTGGTGTCTTCGGATACTGTCATGGTGCCTTCGGGTGCAAAAATTGGGTCTTCGGACCATGTCATGGTGCCTTCGGGTGCAAAATTTGGGTCTTCGGACCATGTAAAGGTGCCTTCGGGTGCAAAATTTGGGTCTTCGGACCATGTCATGGTGCCTTCGGGTGCAAATAATGCTTTTAATGGGTGTCTTCGGATGCCAAAATTTGTTGTTTATGTTTGTGATGTTTTTAAGGGGACTGTTAATCCCAAACGAAGCCGGGATATCTTCGGATATCTTAGTTTTAGTGGAGCTTGCTCCAAACAATTTTTGGTTACGGTACTTTTTAGTGCTGTTGATAATGCTTTTTTTAATGTTTATAATGATTTTAATGGTAAAGCTTGCTTTACAAATATTTCAGTTATCAATGTAATGGATTATTTATGGAATTTTGGATCTGGTGGTGGAAAAAGAAAGAATGTTGATGATGGGAGTACTGAAGATTGTAACGATTCTTTTATTGCTCCAAGGTTTAGTAATATTCCCGATAGAAATCTAAGAATCCTCTTACAATCTGAGGGAAAACATCAAAGTATTGAAGATTTGTATTTAACAGGAGATCATGTAAATACTTTGTTGATCGGTGTTGCCGCATTTGTTGCAAAAATGAAAATTAGAAAAGTTGCTGTTCTGCCAGCATTTTTTGCTGAAATGTTGGCAAGAAATGCAAATGCCGATCCTTTAAAGTATATGCAGGTCTATAAAAGAAATTTTGATGTTTTGTTTGCTGCTGTTTGTGAAGAGAAGCATTGGTATTTAATTGTTTTTTATGTTGCAGAAAGAAAGGTTGTATCATATGACAGTTTGCATGCAGGTCCTCCACAAATATTTAATGTTTTAAAACAATGTATTGAATCTGTATCACATGTACAATTTAATGATGCAAATGAAGAAAATACAGTAACTTTACAAAAGAACGGTTATAATTGTGGCGTACATGTATATAAAAAAGGAGAACAAATTTGTTTTACTGGTGAAAGCACAATTTTTGAAGTTTTTAATGAAGAAGCAGAAAGAGCAAGAGCACGTGAAATTTTAATTAAAATTAAAAATAATGAAATTACAGATGAATGGGTTAGACCTGTTCAAAATGAAACAGATTTTGTAAATTTAAATGCACCAATCGATGACGATGAAACAACTACAGTAACTGAAAATAAAAATGAATCAGATGATGAAGATATGCAAGTCGAAGTTATTCATTTAGCAAATACAGATTCAAAAACCAAGGGTACTGTAGGTGATGAAGAAGTTGATATTTCATTTTTGGGTGAAGATTTGTTAATTTTTGATGAGGAAGACGAAGAAATTACTGTAGTTGCCCAAACACAAAATTTAAATGAAAATGTCATTAATGAAAATTATGAACCCGTTAGTTATGGTCATCTGCTAAATGATTTAAAAATTGTTTTACCAACAGAAGAGCATGAAACTGTTGAAGATTTGTATTTAAGCGGTGATCAAGTAATGGCAGTAATTTCTGCAGTTGCAGAATTTGTTGTTAAAAATAATATCCGAAAAGTTGCAGTTTTGCCGCCTAATTATGCTGCAATTTTAACACAATATCCAGAAACTGATCCATTTGAATTTTTGCATGTTTTAAAAGCAGATTTTGATTATCTTCTTGCACCTGTATGCCAAAATGATCATTGGTATTTGGTTGTTTTTAAACTTAAAATTCGAAAGGTTACGGTATATAATAGCAAATTGACGGGTTTTCCCCAAGTTTATGAAATTTTAAAAAGAAATGTTGAAAGATTTTTGAATATTACTTTCGAATACGAAGATAAAAATGATACCGTAACTCTTCAGGAAAATGGCTATGATTGTGGCATTTTGTGTATCAGAGGTGCAGAAGAAATTTGTTTTAATGGTGAAAATAAGCGAATGATTGTTTTTTACTCAATTGCAGAAAGAGCAAGAGTACGCCACATTGTTCAAAGATTAGCATTTTTTGGTTGTCCTAATGAATGGTTTCCTTTTGTAAAAAATGGAAATGATTACCTTAATTCAATTGAACATTTAAAAGTTAGATATGCAGAAGGAAAAGTTGTCGGAGTTTTGGATAAAACTGGTGGCAAAGTTGAAGTTGAGATTGATACTGTAGCATGTGTATATACAGTAAAAGGTGAAACTATAAGTGAAACTGTAAAAAATTATAAATCTGTTGCAAATTCAAATCCTTCGATAGAAAAGATTGAAAAAGAAATTTTTGATGAAGCTAAAGATGTTAAAGTAATTAAAAATGCAGATGCTAAAAAAAGTGAAAATTTAACTACTCAAATTAATGAAATAAATGAAGAGTTGGTAAAAGTTGAAAAGCAAAAAGAGACATATAAGGAATATTTAAAGCGTAAAAAGGTGAAGCAAAGTCCAAAATCTAAAGCAAATTGGATTAAAGAACAACAGACTTTTGAAGAAAGAATTGCAGCGTTGAAACAAAAAAGAGACAATGAAAGTGAAAGAGTTCGAACTAATCCTAACGTAAAAAAAGAAAAAAATGCTGTTGATTGTATTAATATGCTTAAGAATATTCAAAATGAATCTTATTTTTATACTAAAAATAGACGACAAGTTGCCAATAAAAATATACAAGAAAAACGTAAAAATGAAACTGCCGAAGACAAAAATAAACGAAATGCATTATTTAATGATAAACGGAAAGGTAAAGCAAAGCTAAGCTTTGCAGCAGAAGATGCAACAGATGTCGAACCACATGTTTTGCAATTAATGAATGTTAAATGTAAAGGTTGTGAAGCATTACATTTCCCTGAAGAAAAAGGACATGAAAATGGTTTTTATACAATGTGTTGTCAAAAGGGTACTGTAGCTCAACTTTTGGTTGATGACTATCCTGAAGAATTAAAGCAATTGTGGAAAAAAGAGCATCCTGATAAAAAATTAACAACTAATTTTCATGATAATATTACAAGTTTGAATTCATCTTTGAGTTTTGCTCATCCTGTTGCAAAGCAATGTGGTTCACTATCTGGTGTAAAAGGAGGACCTTATTTTGTAAAAATCATGGGTGAACTTTGGCATCGAATGTGTCGATGGGCAGATCCAATGCCAAAAGGAACACCGTATGCAGGACAATTGTACATTGTTGATATGGAAGAAGCTAATCGCATTCGATGTGGTGCTCCTTCAAATAAAAAAGTTGAACCAAGACTGCTTTCGAAGCTTGAAAAAATTATTCGAGAACAAAATATTTTTGCAAAATCTTATACAATGTTGAATGATACTTATAAAGAAGAAAAGGCAATTGCAGAAGCTGAAGGTCGAGAGCCAGAAAAATTGGTATTAGCTTTTGATAAAAATGTTAATGATAAACTTTCAAGAAATTATGATGCACCAACTGCAAATGAAGTTGCTGCTGTTTACCGTATGAATCCTGATGAAACAATGCCAAGAAAGCAAATTGTGATCAGATATCGGGATACAGATAAAAAGGAATGGATTGATGAGAGAGTTTCAAATTTGTCACCATTTTTGGAACCTTTGACATATGTTTTGTATGATATAACTGGTAAAGGAAAATACTGGGATATTACTAAAAAGCGAAATGATGATCCGAAAAGTCGAAAATTGTCTTTGCGTGAAGCTGTTATGTACAGGCTTGCTGTCAGGGAAGAAAGTCCGAAAAGTCCTTTCAATCCTTTGCATTACAGTGGTAAAATGATGGCACATTGGCTCGTTGATATGGGTACAAGATATGAAGCAAATAATTTGGAATACATTAAAAATAATCAAAAAACTTTACATGTTGCAAAATATACTTCTGTTACGGATTATTTGAAGAGAAAAAGTGAAAAAGCAAATTTGTTGCCAGGAAAGACAATAATTTTGCCTTCAACATTTTATGGTTCTCCAAGATGCATGAGTGAAAAATCTTATGATTTGATGTCCATGGCTCAGCAATTGGGTAAGCCTACAGGATTTGGAACATTGACTTGCAGTACATTTTATGAAGAAATTAAAGCAAATATGTATCCTGGACAAAGTGCATGGCAAAGAATTGACATTGTTAATCGAATTTTTAAATTAAAAGTTGATTATTTGATTCAATTAATTAAAGATTATGAAATTTTTGGAAAAGTTGTTTATATTTATTATGTTGTTGAATTTCAAAAAAGAGGACTGGCACATATTCATTGGGTAATGAGATTGGAAAATATGTGGGATACCCCTGAAAAGGTTGACCGAGTTATTTGTGCTGAACTGCCAATTGAACCTGGTTATATTATTAAAGATCCTCTTTTGTTGGAATTTGTTCTAAAATATATGATTCATTCTCCATGTGGTGAACATAATCCAAATGCCCCATGCATGAAAGATGGAAAATGTATCCGAGGTTATCCAAAGCCTAATTGCGATAATACGATAATGGATGAAAAAGGTTTTACAATTTATCGAAGAAGAAATAATGGTATCACTGCTAAAATAAAGTATCAAGGAAAAGAATATGTAATTGATAATCGCTGGGTTGTTCCATATAATGCATATTTATTGAAAAAAATGCGATGCCATATTAATTTGGAATGTGTTTTTTCGATTTTAACAGTTTTTTATCTTTTTAAATACATGTTTAAAGGAAATGATAAAGCATTGATGGAATGGCATACTGTTGGTGGTGCAAAATGTATGGATATTAATGAACCAAAAGCTTATGTTGATGGAAGATATATGAGTGCTCATGAAGCTCATTGGAGATTAAGTGAATTTCCATTGTTCTACAGTACCCATAAAGTTGAAAGACTTGGCTTTCATACCGAAGGTGGTCATACTGTAGCTTTGGATGAAGATGTAAGCAGTGATGTTTTAATTCAAGAAACAACTGATAATGCAACGTCAAAATTGCTTGCATGTTTTGATGTTAATAATGAAAAAGAAACTGGGTTACTGTATGAAGAAATGCCTCAACATTATGTTTGGGATACAAAAACTGTTCAATCAAAAGATGAAAATGGCAAAATTGTAAATAAAAATGTTCGTTATTGGAAGCCAAGGGTTAAATTCGTTAAACCTGTAGTATCAAGAATTTATTCAATTAGCCCAAAGCATACTGAATCTTTTTATCTTCGTTCTCTTTTGACTGTTGTTCGAAGCCCAAAAAGTTTTGAAGATTTAAAGACATTTAATGGAGTTATTTATAATTCTTTTCGAGAAGCTGCAGATGCAAGAGGAATGATTGTTGATGATAAATTGTATGTTAAAGCAATGGAAGAGGCAAAAGATATATCATCCCCTAAGGGTTTGAGAAGACTTTTAGCACGAATTTTTGCACATTGTGATGTTAAAGATCCGTTGGCACTTTTTGAACAATTTTGGGAAAGTATGATTGGTGATTTAAAGCATCGTTATAAAAAAGATGAACTTAAAGATATTGCATTAATGGGAATTGTTCGAAGCATGATTTATCAAGATAAAGAATTATCTGATTATCCTGCCCTCGAAGCAAAAATGCAAGAACTTAATTTTGTTTTGGATACAAGTGTCGATGATGTTTTGGAACTTCTTGAAAAAGGAGAACAAATGTACAGTACCCTTAATGAAAAGCAACTTAAATTTGTTGATCATGTTCAGAAATTGGTTAAAGATAAAAATGGTGGATGTGTCTTTTTATATGGCTGTGGAGGAGCTGGAAAGACATATTCCATTAAAACTGTTATTAATTTATTGAAAGCCGAATCTTTTGAAGTAATTGTTATGGCTTGGAGTGGAATTGCTGCTTCACTTTATCCAAAAGGTCGAACTTGCCATAATGTTTTTCGGCTTGATTTTCCTTTTAAAAGTGACAGTAATTCAACCCTAAATGTTGAAACAAAAGATGCACAAAAAATTCGTGAAGCAGCTGTCATTTTTTGGGATGAAGCTCCAATGGCTCCAAAGCAAGCAATGAAAGTTATTGATTTAAAACTTCGAGATTTGATGCAAGTTGATGCTCCATTTGGAGGCAAAGTTTTGGTACTTTCTGGGGATTTTCGACAAATTCCAGCAATTGTTGAAAATGGAGGTCCAATGGATGTTGTAAATGCTTCCATTTGTAATAGTCCATTGTGGCCTCTTTTTCAAAAATTTGAATTAACAGAAAATAAGCGTGCAAATGCAGATGAAAAAGAATTTGCTGAAACTTTGCTTAAAATTGGTAACGGTGAAACAATTGATGAAGAAGGATGTGTCGATATCCCTCCTCATTGTATTGTTGAAGGAAATTTAGTTGGTGAAATTTTTGAAGATTTAATTGCCGAAAAAAGATATGCAGAATTAACTTCGAGAGCAATTCTTGCTGCAAGACATGATGATGTTCGAGCTTTTAATGAACAAGTTTTGCAAATGCTTCCACCTGAAGGAGAAATGACTTACGCGGCTCAAGATGCAGTAAAGCATGGTGAAGGAGAACTTCATTGGCATGGAGTTCCTCAATACTTTAAGGATACTCATATCAATGGCTTTCCTTCACATAGTTTAACTTTGAGAATTAATTCTGTGATTATGCTTTTGCGCAATTTGAGTATTGAAGAAGGTTTATGCAATGGCACAAGACTTTTGGTTACAGATTTGCGTCCTAATGTAATTGCTGCTCGAAAATTACTTGATGACGGAACTTTAAGTGCTGAAAAAATAATGCTACCAAGAATTACTTTAAAGCATGATGCTGGCCCATTTGAACTTTATCGTCATCAATTCCCAGTCATGCTTGCTCATGCTTTAACAGTAAATAAATCACAAGGACAAAGCTTTGAAAAAGTTGGAGTATTTTTGGAAAAGGAAGTTTGGAGCCATGGAATGCTTTATGTTGCATTATCGCGGACAAAGGCTTGGGATTGTTTAAAAATTCAACTCAAGAAAGGAAGAATTAATAAGACTAAAAATGTTGTTTATGCAGAATTAATTGCGCAAATTGGTTAAAATTGTTTTACTCGTGCATTTTCGTGAACGTGATTCTTACTCGTGCTTTTTATTGCTTATCTTTGATTTTTTTTTGTAGTAATTTGTGGTAATAATGCTTATAATGTTTTAGAATGATTACACATGCTTTCAAAGGTGCTTTAAGCACAATCTTCACCATATCAAAAACAAAAACTTTTCTTACCAGGTAAGGTTTTTTATATACTTTTTTAATTTAACATTTATTTTATCTTCTTTTTTAGATATCGCAACCACCACCTTTTTCATCATTCATCAACAACTCAGAAAACACAATTATCAGGTTAGTTAATACATACATCTTTTATATTTTTAATTTTCATTTTTAGATACCTACCTTCCAAATCATCTTTATTATCTTCATCAACAGCTACTTAACAAATTCTTATTTATTCATGACAATTAGATTTATTAATCGCCACTCAATATTCGTTAAGAAATTATTCGACGATTCAATTCAACTTAATTCAAGTGGTATGAAATCATGGAAGATGTTGAATGTTACATTCATCATGAAGTAAAAAGCTGAACTATATTTTATTCCTGACTTATTACATTTTATTTTTCTTTTGCTTCTTAATTTATAGAATATGAACGGTCGAATCTGATTTGGATCATGTAAGTTGTATTTTTACAACAATGTTTGATTAATTATTATGTTTTAGAATTTCATCAAATTTCTTTCTTCAATAACAAATGTTCAATGGATGGTGTTCTTATCATTCTTTTCAATGTCGATGAATTCATGCTTTTTTTATTATGGTGGTTGCATATCTGGTAACTTTTATTGTATTTTTTTCATTATATTTCTTTTGTTATTATTGTTTATGTATAAATTTGTTTTGTTTCTATATTTTGAATGATTATATGGATGGGTTACATGAGTACATTTTTGAGATTTTATGTATTTCAGTCATTATCTGTTTTTATTATGGTTTTGAAGGAATCTACGGTCGTGGTCGAAAATTAAGGGGATTAACAAAAGTCAGGGGTATGTGAGGTTAAAGATAATAGTTGTACACGAAAATTATCATGAGGGAAATGTTGGGATGTATCAGTAGGGCATGAAAGGCGAAGTATAGGTATTTTCTATGCAACACTTAAAATTATGCGGGAGCCGAACCGACGATGGCGGTAAATAAAGGAAATAATGATAAATGAAGCACGATTTTGAATCATGTATGTGAAAAATTGTGATGGGGTTGTTTGGTATGTATGAGAAGGCATGAAAGATGAAGTATGAGTATTTTTAATGCCCCCCTCGAATATGCGGGAGCCGCGACCGCGGCTCCCCTAAAGAACTTGTCTGCTTATTTTATTTGGCTTCAGATTGTTTTGAGTATTGCTCATAACATTTATAATAATAAAAATAAACAAAAACATTTTTATTTTTTTATTTATTGATGCGAATTTGTAATTAAATTAATGTTTTAATTAAAAATTAATTCTGTGTATTTCTCGCATTTTTTGTCATACTGTATCTTTCAAAAGAATGAAAATATGATGCAAGAACAAAAATTTTATAATTTTCAAATTATTTTAATGATAAAGTGCATAAATTGTAATGTTGATAAGACAAATACGTGTTTATTTATAACTTTTCAAAAAAGAACAATATCCACAAGTAAAAATTTAGAAAAAGAGAGATCATGTACATATACACTAATATCCTTATCATCAAAAAACAAAAAGAGAGAGAAGATAGATAATTTGCTATATCAATTTTAAAGTCATGCTTGAATTGGTTGGACAGAAAAAAAACAAACAATAAAAGAATTGAGGCAAGTAAAAAATTTATTAAATAAAACAAAAAAATGCCCTTAAGTTTAAAAAAGAATATAGTTGCATTCACGGAAGACAGATTTATTGCCCTTTTATAAAGTAAAATATCCCTATGGCAATAATTACCTTTGAAAGAAAATTTAAAAATGAAAAAAAGAGAAACATAAAATAAAACTATGTGGATGGTGAATTTCCTGTCTGGGATCCTGGACCATAAGGCTGTAAAATAAAAAAATTGTTAAAAATAATTTTAGATATTTCAACAAAAAAGATATTTGCATAAAAACAACAAAAGAAAACATACAGCAAGGGAAAAAATAAACATCAAGCGTATACGGTAGTCAAACACAATAAATAAATTTGAAAATGAAACACAACGATTTGATAAAACTGAGCAACAAAAAATGATTTAAGCAAGAAAGGGGACAAAACACAAATAATAAAACAAAGGGGAAAAAAGCAAGCAAGCAGTTAACCATAATTGTTAGAAGGTGGTGAATGTTTGTATACACCAAAATCACTAACCAAATGAGGGGCATATCCACCAGTTAAATCAAAGCCAGCACCCATATGATGTAAATCAGGAGCTTGAAGCATACTGTATGGATTTAATGCAGCTGCGGTTGCTTGCATAGTATAATTATTAAATGTTGCAGCTAAAAAATGATTTTGTTACAATTAATTTTAAATTTTTTTTTTGAAACGAAAATCAAATAAAATAATTACCGTGTGCTTTTTTAGCTGCATACATGTTTGCTTCTTCTTGAGCCTTGGCAATATTTTTCTTATACCGAATTCGTTTATTTCCAAACCAATTAGATACTTGGGATACGGTAATTTGGCATTGTCGAGCCAAATCTTCTTTTGCTTCTTCACTTGGATAAGGATTTGCTAAATGTGAATAAAAATATTCATTAAGAATTTCAGTTGCTTGTTTGCTAAAGTTTCGACGCTTTCTTCGAGCATCTAAAAATCTTGATCGAAGAACCATAACATTTTCACAAGTAGATTGTTTAAGCTGCATTTGAATTTGTGAAAATTTCTTTTCAATAATACTTATCATTTTATCCATTTCTGGTTTAACAATTGGCCGAACACTTGCTTGATCTCTGAGAAGATTTTTGACATGATTTGTAAATTGTTCACATGACTATAAAAAGATTGAAATGAATTAAAATTACAGTAATTTTAAAAAATTACATCATCATATTTAACCATTTCATCATGATAAGTTTTACGAATATCTGCAAGCCTTTTACGATAATCTGCTTGATCACTTCCAGATGCATCTGGTGCAACGGTGCCCATTTTTTCTGGGCCATCAACTCCCTCAGCAAGCTTTAAAGAAAATTCCACATAATTGAAAATTGCAATAAAAATTTAAAAAAATTACCAGCATATTATCTAATCTTTTTTGTTGTGGATCTTCTTCTTTCTCTTCATGCGTTGGCGCAACAGAAAGAACTGTAACAAAATAAATGTTTTTATTATTTTTTCTAAATTTTATAATACGATAATTACCTGTTCGACTTTTAATCTCTCCGAGGACAGTAAAAAGTGGTTGCCGCAATCGGCTTTTTGAAAGTGCATTCTTTCTGTAAAAAATAAGATATTCTCAGCTGATTTAAGGAAAAGAAAAGAGAAAAAAAGGGAGATTCAGAAGATATTAAAAAAACAAAGTTTTCATAATCTTTTCATTTTCCCATACCTCTTTCTCTCCATGAGGTCAAGAAAGAAAAAAAGAACGTACACATTTTTAATTTGTGCAGAATCATCTAATGTTTCTTCAGTAATAGCTCGAAGTTGTAAAATTAATTGTTGAAAAGATTCATCTGATCCTACCGGAACTTGATTCATTGGTGTTAATTGTGTTCCCCCTCCTGTTGAAGATGATGGATATTCAAGTGACATTACGATAAATGACCACTACTTTTCTTCTGACACCTAAACAGTGTCGTTAATCAAAAAAAGAAAATGAAATGAAGAAAATAAATAAATAAATATAAAAATAAAAGAAGTATCAATCATGAATCATCACTTAAAACGACGCGTGTTAAAATTTGTCCTTAAGGCAAATTGAAAAAAACGGGGAAAAGAAAATGAGAGGAAAAAAAGAAGCAATGAAAAACAAGGACCAATGCTAAGAAAAAAAATTTTTTTGAAAAAAAGAGGCTCGAAAAAGACTACCGCTATAAATTTAAATGAGGTCTGTTTCTTGTCAGAGCTGCCCAAGAACAGAATAAAAAACGATGCGTTCTAACAAAAGCGACAAACAGCCAATGATGCTTAACGCCACTCCCGGATCAAAGCCGTGAGCCAAGAAAAACGAGAAAAAGAAGAGGAAGATTTTGGGTTCTCTTAACAAATGTGGCAAAATAAATGGGATATGGGATAAAAATGAGAAAAAGAAAAATCAAAATGAAATAAATGCTTTGACAATCAATAAATTTTTTTGTGATTTTAATTCTTCAAAAGAAATCAAAAAAAAGAAAAAGTAATCAAGAGAGAGCTACAAATCAATGGATACAGAAGGAAAACAATATACATATATAAATGTGTGTTCATTATTATCATCATTAACTGGTGTCAAAGTATCAACTCTTTTTTATATTTTTCATATATGTAAAAAATGAGAAGAAAAAAAAGAAGAAAGTCATTTTTTAACACCACCACCATTTTATTTCTTTTTTTAAAAAACGATAAAGTTAGTCTTGTCGTAAATGTCAATATCAAAGTAATCACCGCTTCAAAAAAAGAAAATTTATGACAGCAATTTCAAAAAGCATGGATTTGGATATATTATATGGAGGATGCCGACAAAAGGGAGAAAGCCATTTTTGGAGTAAAAAGAGTTATAATAATTTTTGCGGGAAAAATAGCAGAATTAAAACAGAATTAAAAATACATCTCTATTTTTTCATTGTTTTTGGATAATAATGCTTCCAAAACAGGTCGAATAATGATTTTTTTATTATGGTTGAATACACAAAATATTTGAAAATCAAGCATTCCTTCCTTTTGTCTCTTTTTCTCTCTTCTGTTTCATCTCCATTTTTTATTCAAAAATAATAAGTGTCGGTATTTTTCAATCGGATTACGCAAAATTTGTCGGATAAATACTTTTATATAAGAAATGTCGGGATATTCTATGTAATTTGATATATCCCCCTTTTTCTCTTCCTCTCTCTTAAAAATAAACAAATAAGTGTTGCTTGCGCATTTAAAAAGGCAAAAATTAAAAGGAGGCAAAAAAGAAGAAGAAAATTTAAGACAAACATTAAATGCTCATCCGTGTTTTTAATGCGTTTAAGGAACGATAATGAGCGCAAGACATGAAATTTTGGACATATTCATGACAGCAACATGATGAGTTAAGTGTTGTGCGCCGTACGGTTGATATGAAACCAATCAAAAACTGAAAAAAAGTAGTAGTAGAAGAAATGAAGAAAAAAAAAGATAGGAGAGTATTGGAATAGTTAGTTCTGTGTTTTTTTCCTTCTTCTTCTTTATTTTCTGCAAGAAAAAGACCCTCTCCGCCATTGTAGACTGCTGCGACCTCGGCAGTTGGCTCCGGCAACCGCTAGTTATCCGCGCGGCCTTCATCTGGCGGTCATCGATACGGGGGTAAAAAATTTTTTTGGGAAAAAATGGTAGAAAGAAATCGAAAAAAAGATGAGCAACAACAACAACAAAGGAAAAAACTATAGAGTCAGCAGCAACAGTGGTCTAGGCCATCGTTTATCCATTTAAAAAGATGAAAATGTTTTTGAGCAGTTTTATGAGAAAATCCCCATGCAAAAAATGACTCTCTTTCTATCTTTTTCTTTCCTCTATTTTTCACTGTTACAAAAATGTGATTCTTTTTTTGGATAATGCGCGATTTAAGGCGTTTTAAATGAGGTATTTTGGAATAATAAAAATATAAATCGAGAGAAGAAACAACGAAATTACACAAAAGAAAATGGTGGAGGGCTTTAAACTGTGCCTTAAAGCATATTTTTTTATTGCTGAATGGGACAGTTGTCACATTTTAAAACAATAAAGGATTATTTTCAATAATCTGATAAAAATTCCTCAATATACTTTTTAAAGGGGGGATATAACATATATTGTTTTTGTTGGTCATTAAATTGAAAAAAAGGCGAAGAAAAACAAATGAAAATAAATAACAAAAAAAGAACATTAAAAATCAAGTTATAAAAAATGGCATTAAATGGACAAGAAGAAAGAAGTTGTTATAAATCTTATTTTATTGTCACTAAATTGATACATATATAAATTTTCTTTTTTTTGCAAATTATTCATCACGTGATAAATCTTTTTTTTCATTATTTTGATAACAGTAGCAAAGTTCAATTAGATATCACAAAAAAATGAGATGGATGAAAGGCAGAAAGAGAAAAAGAATGAAGAAGATGATAGTTTTAAAAATAAATCGAAAAATAATAGAATAATGCCAAAGGCATTCAAGTGCTTGCTGACGGCAACAATCAATGTGAATGAGTTTTTTTTGTTTCTTTAAACGGATGACTTTTCATGAAATAACTAACTTCCATTTAAGCAAGAAAAAAAGAAGGCTTCTTCAATCAAATAAAAATAAATGGATAACGACGTTTTTGAGAAATGTTTTGACAAGGTTTTGATGTTTTACATCTAATTAAAACAAATGATTTTTAAAAGATTACCAATGATTTTTTTCTTTTTGGGGGTATCTTTTACCACCATTTTATTCCTTTTTTGACGGTTGTCATCAAAATCGCATCAAATTACTTCGCGCAACAAACTTTTTAATATATGTTTGATATGAAAATGTGTCTGCCATTCCATTGAGTGACAAGTTTATGTCTGCTATCGTTATAAATATATTTTATATTTTTTTCTTCTTATTCTTCTGTTGAACGACATAACACAAATCAATCTTTGAAGAAAAGCGGCGGACAGAAATATGAAAAAAAAGATGGGAAGGACGGCGAAAAGGGAAAATAATGAAAACGTGAAAAAAAGATTATTATCGTTAAAAAACAATGGCCGCAGGCAATCACTTTTCTCAATATATTTCTATTTTCTTTTGATAATTTTTTACCTTTCATTTTTACAAGCAACTACTTTGGTAAAACATAAATATAAAAAGATTTCAAGAAAAACTTAAGAGCACTTGCCTCCTTTTTTTTCTTTCCTTCTCTTTTTTTGTTTTTCTTTTCGGTCAAAAGAGTATTGCTCATTTTTTGGATACGGTACTTCGCGCCCGCGCATAAAAGAAACTCCCGATACTACTTGTCGGGCGGGAGGGTTTATAAGTAAAGATCGTTTTCTCCTTTTTATTTTTATTTGTTCGCAATAATCTTTTTATCCGCTTGACTTCCTTACTAAATAAACATTTATTCGGATAATCATTTTTTAAGGAGCAAATTTTTTGGCAATTAACAGGGACCACGTTTTTATTATTATTTTTCAAGTTCTTTTTTTGTGCCAAATAAAAAAATTGCTCTTTTTCATCTTTTTCTTTGCTGCTGCTTCTTCTTCTTCTGATAGTTGTAGGTTTTGTGGCATATACAGACTTTTCCTCAAGTCATCCATCTTCTTTTTTCCTTCCTTTATTTTTTTCTTTCCTGGCGCCAAATGGGATATGGTAACCAGTAACACTGACACAAAAGCTTTGTGTCTTTTAATACTTTGTTTGTGTGCGTATCTTTCTGTATCTTTTTTTTCTCTCAATTTTTTCTTCTTCAACTCCTTAGACTTCACCACACGCTGTTATTTCAATTTTTTTCGTTACACACGAATCAGGAGACTCACGCGATTGCTCGCAGGAAAAAAAGTGAGGCAAAATGCAGTTCACAAAAAAATGTTCCTATTTTTTTCCAAGCTTGTCACTCTGCAGGAGGCGTTTTTCTTTCTTCATCGCATCGAGCTACGGCTGCTGTTTTATATATATATTTTTTCATTTTATACAAGCGACCTCGAAAAAAATGTTGCTAGTAACAGAACGGTTACCGTATTCTTTCTCTTCTTCCCTTTTCCCTTTCTTTCTCTCTCACAATCTCTTGACTTGACGGCTTCACCGCAGGCAGTTGTAGTATATAACTTGCAAAAAAAGAGAAGAAAGAAAACGGGCCCTATATTAAAGACCAAGGGGGAATAGAAAACAAAAAATATATAAGACAAAATGGTGAAAAAAACTAGATAGAGTAGTTCGGAAAAAAATGTGGTTGTAAGGAAAGGAAAAAAGACGGAAGAGAAATTGATCCCCAATGAAAAAAGCAAAGTAAAAATGAAAACACAAAGCTTTTTTAAACTTTTTTATGAAAAGCATAGTGGGCTAAACAATTGAATGGGAATGAGTCAATGTTGTTTAAAAAAAGTTTATACCCAAAAATTTAAGTATCGTAATTTTAAAATGAAAATGGTATTCTCAAGGGGTAATCGGATTTGGACACTTGTTTCTTCTTTTTGACGGGTTTCCTTTGTCCCCGTTCAAGTGGCTCTTCTCATTTTCACCTCCTCTTTCTTTCTTTTTTCTCAGTTTTATTTCCAAACAATGACAAATATTTCACAAATTTCCCGCCTAGATTTTCATAAAGGATAAGCCTATGTCAATTCAGAAATCTTTTTCTTTTTTCCTACCCAAAAATTGAAGGTCATTTAAAGAAACATTTTTTTCTTCAAAAAGCTGTGGCATATTATATTTGTAGAAATATAAAAAAATGCAAAAGGTTTTCATTATCTGATAGCTAAACGACGATCCATTTTAGGAGAAAGAAAGAGAGAGAGAAAGAAAATAGGGATGATAAGGATCGCAGTGGCCTGTATCATTTCTCTTTTTTTACATTCATTTTTTCCGTTTTTGGTGAGTTAATGTCAAGTCATAAAAAATGGTAATAAAAAAACTTTCATCAAAATCAAATTTAATTGATATGTTAATAACTTCTTTTTATTACTATACTTAGGATAAACAAGAACAAAAAGGAAACAAGAAAAAACAAAACACTGGCAACAGTAGAAGTAATCGAGATTATCCAGAATAAGAGACGTTTCATTAACTACGGACATCTTCAATAAAGCGTAAAATATCGCATTAAAAATTGAAATAAAAAAACAGCAGGAAGAAATGGCACAGAAGAAAAGAGAGGGAAAAACATTGAAAAAGAAAGAAGGGGATGGCATAGCTTGCACGAAAGACAAGAACAAAAAAAGACAATCGGTCAAACGGAGTTGACAGCTAAATGGATGAGCTGCGGTCGGTCAAGGAAGACTTCAAAAACAGTTTTTCATAAAAAATTTAAAGAAGGTTGCGCAGCACCGATTAAAAACGAAATTTAAAAAGATCCAGCTAGCTAACAGAATAAAGAGAATAGACTAGAGAGACACAGTAACATACTCGAGTATTAAATGTTTTTTTTTATTATTATAAATACAATTTCATGAGAAAAATGCAAAGAACCCTATTAATACATGAAAAAGAAGAGATTTATAATGGAGCAAAAATATCCATCAAAGCTTTAATAATATAATGGGATGTACCAAATTCACCAGCTGGGGCAGTATCATAAAAATGTTTACAAATTGATCTTGCACTGTCACAAACTTTTCCACTTCCGCAACATTCCAAAACAATAGTTTGAAGTCGTTTCTGAAAAAGAAGAAAGAAAATGAACAAAGAGTCATGTATTGACACGATAATGATCCTCAAATGATGTCGTCTGTTGTCTGTTATTTTAACAAACAATACATTTCCTCAAGGACAAATACATATGTTTTTTCAAAAACGAAAAAAACCTTACATTATGTTCAACAAATAATTCATTAGCACGATAAACAACAATATCAACTTCAAATGGTTGATCAGTTGGAATTTTTGGTTTTGTCATTAACAGTTCTTCAAGTCTGCTCATCAATGTTAAAACTTCAACAACGATTTCACGATATTCTGGTTCAGAAATTTGATTAAGGACTTGTTCGACTTCAAGTGCAAATTTGATCTCTCGACGAGTCATCTGAAACAACACAATAATTAATTAGTACGTTTAAAAGCCTATAATCAAAAAATGAAATAAAATAACCTCTTGCGTAAGATGTCTTTGAAGAATCATTCCATTAATTGCTAAACCATGAGGAAAAAGACGAACAGAATCCCAAAGATTCTAAAATTAAGTTTTAAACAACACTAATATTACGGTAAAAAAAATTACTGAATAAAAATCAGGTGGAACACGATTTAAGGCACCATCAATTCTACGGTGCCGAAGCCAAATACCAAATTGAAAATCTTCTTCACTATCATCCCCATCCAATAAGTCATCAATTTCTTCTTGATGCAAATTTCCCCCAGCAACCGATTTTCTTAATGACTAAAACTTATTTTTCCATTAAATTCTTTATTTTTTAAAGAAAAATAAATAAGCATACTTTTCTTTCTTCAATTTGTTTTCTGAAACTTCCCATTCCTGTATGAATTTCTTTCCCGGCTGCCGTCTCTTCACCCGATGTAATGTCTTCCAAAAGTCGACCACTTAAAAGTGAAAAAAGCATACATTTTACTTCATATGGACTAATTGCTAATAAACGCTGTGACGCTTCTGTTGCTGACAGCTTTCGAATACGAGCTAATTCACTTGCAATAATCTAAATTAAGAAATTTAAAAAAAGATGATTTTTTGAAATAATAATAATAGGCATACTTGAATGATCAATCCAATTCGAAGTCGAAACATTTCAACAAATAACTGTGGATCCGTTCGAACAAGGGATCCCAATGAAACAATAATTTCTTGAGCAAGTGTAAAAGAATTTGGATCATCGGAATATGCTCGACCAAAAATTTGTTTTAATTCTTCTTTCGTTTTTGGGCAGGTGATTGCTTCTTCACTTTTGGTTGGCATTCCAACGGTAATTTGTTTTTGGCGAACAAGTAAATGAGTGACAGCTTTTGCAAGTTCATCAAGTTGTTTATTTAATAAGCCGCCAGTAAGTCGAACCCAACTCCAATCTCGACTTTCACAAGCTTTGACGTAAATCTCTTCCATCAATACTCGAACCGTTACTCCATTCACATTATTAAGTTTGGTATCAAAATTTGGTCCACTAAAAAAATGTATTTTTGTTTTATAACAGAGACGAAAAAACTCCTACACTTTCATCCAAAGAAAATGAATAATTGAAGCTTGTTCATCAAGAATTGTACTTTCAAGCAACATATCAATTAAATCCTCTGTACTCATATCTTCAAGTTGGGCTCGATCAAATTTCGATATTGAATCACTGCTACTCATTGATGATGAAGAATTTGATGTATGCAAATGTTCAGAAAGTTTTACGGCGCTTATATGACCTTTCGGTTTATTACTTGTTTCAACTCCTTCTCCAACTGGAGAAAGGGCATCCGGATTATTTGTTTTCTTTGCATAGACAAGTCTCAGCTGTGCCAAATCTTAAACAATCATGACCTTTTAAATTGGTGTCAAGAAAAGGGCAATTAAGGGACGGCTCATTTTACAACAAAAAGAAAAAGATTTTTTTAAACCGTTTAAATAAAAAAAATAAAATTTACCCGAATCATTACTGTCAAGAACAATAGATCGATGACGCATTGATGCTCGATGAACAGCATTAAATTGTCTTGACCATCGATCTCGAATTGAATCAGCTCGCTTTAAAGTTGCAGAACGGGGGCCTGCATCTGGTGTTGTTGCAGTTGCAACATCTTGAAGTAAACTTCGAGGCAATGTTTCACTGGTAAAGAATTCTTCAATATTTCCATCATGAAATTCCAATTTACTGACAGATGTTGTACGAAAGAAATCAGAAATATTCTTCATAACAACTCTAAAAATTTTACGTTTAAAATGACAATAAAAAAGCTACAGTAACCTTGCACCACCAATATAACCATTTTTAATCTTTTTAATTGTTCCCAAAACAGTTGATTTATGTCGACGATTGAGTAAACTGGGTGCCAAAGTCATTGTTGAATCAGTTTCAAGCATATTTTTAGATACAACTAAAACAACTAATGGACGACCAGAAATTCCTGTGCTATTCCATTCATTATAAATGTAATGAAGTTCAGAAGTCCATTCATCCATTAAAATTCTAATATCATACATTAAATGAGATCTTCGACGATCCATGAATTGTGGAGTAAATATTACAAATTTATCACCCAAATGATAGAGTTTACTTGTTGATAGTAATCCAATATCCCGATCAGTTGGCCGTCCGGTAAGATTCAATTTTTCTGATGCACCAATTCTTGACAAAATTCTTGCAAATGTTTGTGCAGGTTGAATACAAAAAACTGGATCAACTTCTTCAAGTAACTGCACATCAATTTCATTATCTCTTAATTCATTTTGAACATCAGGCGTTTCAGCAAGAATTACAACTGAAATGTTCACTTTTAGTTATATAAAAAATACCAGATATTTATGTACTATACCTTGAACTTCACATGGTGGACTTCTTTCTGTAAGTGTTAAACGACGACTAAGTGGATCAATTTCAGCAGGTGTTAAGAATCGATACCGTAGCAAACAACAAATTATATACAAGGATTGAGCCCATAGAAATGGTCTAAAAATGAGCACTGTATTATATTTTGTTTAGATACTGTATATGCCTTACGTTATTCCACCAGGTACCCGCTCTTGTGAACCATGATCTTGACGTTCAAGTTCAACTTTATCTTTTGTAACAAGATATAGCTCTGGGATAAGTCCAACATATTCATATTTAGAATCTTCTTCTCTTACAACAATTGTCTAAATAAAAGTAAAATCAAATAAAAGAAAACCAGATGTCAATAAATATTTTGTTATAACTCTTTTTTAGAACCGGTAGTTTAAAAGAAAAGTGTTAAACAAATACAATTGTCAATTTTTTTGGTCAGCAAATAAATGTTAAAGTTGCAAAAATGGTATAAAAGGAGCAAAAAGATGCGCTAACAAATATGCTTTCAGAAAGTTGCAAAAAAGAAGATGAATAAGTTTATTTTGTAAGTGATTTTTATAAGTTTGGATTAGAAATTTAATCTTGAGTTTTTAGCGGTTTTTATGCTATTGCTTTATTGGCTTTTGCAACAAATGCTCAAATAATTGTGCCACGACCTGTTATTGCTGCAGCACCTGTTGTAAATTTAATATTACAGTAACCTCCCAAAATATTATTAAATTTTTAGGTTCCACTTTACAACAGCTATCTTCCGTATTACCGCGGATTCATTTATCCTTCACTCATTATTGGTTCCAATAAAAACAAGGCTGAACCTGCGGCAACAAATGCAAAACTTAATTCTCCATTTATCCCAAAAAGTCATTAATAATTACGGTATTGTAGTAATCATGCTTGGCTTGAATATTTGTAAATAAAAGCAAACCTTTTGTAATTTATTCCAATATTCAGTAGCACTTTCTTCATCTTCATGAAATAAAGCATCTAACAAAAAATAACAAAAGAATACTGGCCATTCACATTCAATATTTTCAAATTTTTGAAGTTCTGAATTGATATAATATAGCCGATTTGGATCTTCCAAAACAGTCTTATATCCATCACGTAAAAATCTTCGACATCCATATCGTCCACGAAGAGTTTCTTCAATTGTTTCACGGGTTAGCTTAACCAAATCCGGATCTTCAACTGCAAATGCCGGATATGAAATGACGGTCATTAATGCCGCATCTGTTTCTTTTGAAAATGATTCACGTGGAAGTACACTACTTAATACAGCAGAGCATTGTTGAACTTCATCTGGTAAAACATGAATGATAGAACCTTTTGATCCATCACTAAATAAATCTCCAACATCATTAATAGCTTGTAATGCAGCTTTTGCCATTCCAATACTGCTTGCATTAAGTTCACAAATTCCTTGATTTGTTTTATCACCACGTTCCCAAATTCCATAATCCTGAACAACTTCAACTCCGTAAATACACCCTTTTTCGTGATTATAAAACTCACAGGAGTTCTATATCCAACTTCAATATAATATACTAAATTTTGAACAAATGCAACTTCATCAAAATTTCGAACAATTTGTAAACCAGATGCAGTCATTTGGGCAAGAATTAATAAGAATAAAGAAATTGCATCAACTTGTAAATGCCCCCAATCATTGTCACCAACAACAGAAGATTTTGTTTGAACAGAATATTTTGCATGTAAACTATCAGATCCTCGAAGATGCTTTTTAAATAATTCTACTTTATCCACTTGTCTCATCATACATTCAAGTAATGATTGCATAATTTTAATGCTATAAAATACAAATTGTCTGTAAAACATTTCATTTATTTAGAGACTCAAACAAACCATGTAAATCCCAATTCATTCGCTCTTGCAAGATCTTCATCAAGTTCTGCAGATTTTCGATAAGTTCGATACATTGCCCATAATGCTTGAGCTGCATATAAATTATCTCTAACCCATCCATGACCTATACATATTTATATTAGTTGAATTCAATTATTATTACAACTTTAATAACTTGCCAGGAAAATCAAGTGTATTACTTTCAAACAAAGCTGTCACAGGATTTTGATAACATAATATTGTTTTTTCAACAATTACCATTAACTGATCTAATTGAATACCTGATTGAGTTCTTGCCCGCATGACTAAATAAATGAAAAAAGTTTAATAATTTTTTTAAAAAAGAGTTTAATACATATGTTTTAATTTGGCAGGCACAAATAATGTGACCCCGCTAACTTTATTCTTCCATTTCCTGCACGTTGCGATGCATTTGGATCTTTGTTACGGCTGTCAATCATTAAGACATTAAAATAAAGAAAAAGTTCATTATTAAGCTCTTATTATTTTAATGTTCAAGCTGATAGTATTGCAAAAAAATTTAGTGTTAAAAAACAGTTTCAGCATTCTTTTGGCTTTTTGACGCTATAAAAATCGTTTCCTTTTTTGTTCTCTTTTTTTAAATCTTTCAAACAAAAACCCTTTTTTAAACAACTTTTATCTACCCGAAACAGCTTGTAAAAAATTCTATTCTTTGGGTAATGCATTCATATCTTGATAACTCTATGGACTGTGAAAGCATTAAAAAATGATATAGAAAAATTTTACAAACCATTTTCTTCAAATGTATGATTAGGATTATGTAATTTTTGTGATGCTTTAAATTGCATAATTTCTGGTTCACTGAATTTATTTTTCTGTTGTCGAGGAAATTCAAAGAGATCAGTTACAGAAGAATCATAAAAAGATAGCTTGACACTTTTTCGTATTTCATCAAATGTCTTCTGTAAATAATAGTAGGCAACTGTGTTTATTATACTTAATAAACAAATACCTTTTTATTCTGTTTCTTGTCATTCAAGTAATTTTGATTATTCAATTTTGTAGATTCATTTCCGTTTTCATAAGCGGCAATATGAAGTGATAAGGTGCTACCATTTACAATTGAACTGTTATTATCTTTCTTTTGCTTTTGTTTTTGAGATTTATGTAAAATTGAACAACTTGGCGGCGGCTTTTGGAATTTAACGCAGTTATGCAACAATGATTTGGTTTCACGTTTTATTGTTGAATTAATACAACTTGTATAATCTGATATATTAGTTAACATTACAGTCTCAAATAAAAAGAGAAAAATATTTTTAAAAAATTCATTTTGACTTTACTTAATTTTGAAAGATACTTTTGTTTAATAAAAATCTGCCAAGAAGTTTTTTTAAAACATCCTCATAAAGATATTCGAAAAGACTGTAATTTTAACTTTACCAGGAACATTTATTTTATTTTTGAGAGATAAACATTGTGACGATACTTGGTTAGCTATTAAACATTTGTGATTTTTATTGAGATTGAGATTACTGTAACGATCATCAAAATTTGAGCTGTCACGAACAAATAAATTGTCTTTCAAACACAAATTTGTTGTTTTCATCTAAACTATTTAAAATGGTAATAGTGACGTTGAAATGGAAATCACATAAAACGTAACGATGATGTCGGTACAATACAATCATATTTGCTAAAACTCACAAGGTAAAAAAAGGTTTTATGATCCAAAAATTAGTTTCCTTTTCTCATATAAACGTATGTTTTAGTTATTATTTTAAGATGTAGATGAACTTTAAAATTTTTGTTTAAAGTAAAAACAAAAAAGTTTGAAAAAATTTGTTATTTCGCAAAAACTAGAATTGAAAGTAAGAATGATGCAACAAGAACGAAACTTTAAAATGTAAATTTAAAATTCTTTTTAAATTTACATTTTAAATTAAAAATTTAAAATTCTTTTTAAATTTACATTTTAAAATTCTAATTCTTATTTATAATTAATAACCTAACCTTGATTTGATTGTCGCGGTTTAACTACCCACTCGTCTTGGCGGTTATCCTTTCATTTGAAAGGTTTTCTAAATTCCAATTTCTCAACGTCCAAAGCGCAGCCCCAGTAGCTCAGTCGGTAGAGCACTTGGCCGGAAACCAGGAGGTCGCAGGTTCGAGTCCTGTTTGGAGCACAAAGTGCTGAGGCGTATTTTTTCGGTTATTTTTCGGTATCTTTCTAATTCTTATTTATAATTAATAACCTAACCTTGATTTGATTGTCGCGGTTTAACTACCCACTCGTCTTGGCGGTTATCCTTTCATTTGAAAGGTTTTCTAAATTCCAATTTCTCAACGTCCAAAGCGCAGCCCCAGTAGCTCAGTCGGTAGAGCACTTGGCCGGAAACCAGGAGGTCGCAGGTTCGAGTCCTGTTTGGAGCACAAAGTGCTGAGGCGTATTTTTTCGGTTATTTTTCGGTATCTTTCTAATTCTTATTTAAAATGTAAATTTAAAATAAGCCACAAATATGAAAGTAAATTTTTAACAGGCACTCATTGATTATGTTTTTTCATATTTCACAAATGGTTGATACGTTTCAAATCCGAAACCATTGTCTTTGTGTAAAACAATCCAGAACAATAACATGCTTTAAATTGTGGCCGTCGGGCAAAAAAAAAAGAGACAAAAAAAACCGGACAAAAAAAAACTTTTTTTTAAGCCGGACAAAAAGAAAACGGCTAAAAAGAAAACGGACAAAAAGAAAATAAAATAAAAAAATTGATGAAAATTATTATTGTTTTTTGCTAGTTTCTTGCTTTCGCTTTTTTTACAGTTTGTGATTCATTTTGTCCTTTTTTTGACAATGTATTTCGAAAGTTGTTGTTTCTTTCGAGTTTTAAAATGTAAGCTACAGCAAAGCTTTTTTATGTTGGAAAGTGGATTGCATCACCATACGGTAAAACAATAAAGGCTGCAGTCCTTTATCGAAAACATTTTCGGGCTTTTAAATGATGGAGTAAGTTAAATAGTAGTTATATGCTATTTTATAAGTTAAACACGTGTAGCATGAATTAATTGTTTACGGTCTCATTAACATCCATCAAACTTCTAAAGGACTGCCGCCTCACAAAAAATGTCAGATTTTGATGATTCAAAAGCAAGAAAAGATTCAAATTCATTGAAAAAATCTCAAAAGCGTCTTTCATCAAGCTTATTGAATCTTGATCGCGGTGATTTTGATGCAAGAGATAAAGCTTAAGATGGGAAAAAAATAATAAATAAATAAATAATTAAATAAATAATACTTGTTCATTAAAAATTTAAACAAAATGGATTTAAAAAATTTTTTAAACATTTTTTTATTTGGGGCCATTATGTATTTGAAAAATTTGTTTTTGGTCTATTAAAAAATATTTGATGCGGGCCATTATTATTGCCACCATTTTTTACGAAAGTGTCTGGATTGTAATAGTGCCGTTTTTTCATCAGTTTTTTTTTATCCGCACTTTTTTTGTCCACTTTTTTTTTTATCCGTTTTTTTATTTTCTTTTCTTTTTATCCGTTTTTTTTTGTCTCTTTTTTTTTGTCCTAGCGCCTAAATTGTCATTGACTCAAGTGTATTTTTTGAGTCAATGACAAAAAACTTATCTCTATGGATATTTATGTTGTCATCGAATTTATCATATTTTAATGACTTGTCGTTCAATTTGAATTTTCGCTTTGTTAATTTAGGAACAACTTTTTTTTATCATCAACATTTATTACAACCAAAAGCAAATATTTTAAAAAAGGATCAAAGTTGTTGATAATAAATTAATTAAACAAAAAAAAACAACGACAAAATTATAAACTTAAAAAGCTACTTATGTTGACAAGAGTTTGCTTTTATGAATCAAGAAAGATATCATGATATCAAATTATTACATTACAAGATTAGCTTTTTTAAGTTGAATAAGATCATTAAACAGATAACTATTAAGCATTAAATATAATAATAATGTCAAAAATATTAAACATAAAATAGAATGAAAAAAGAATACGTGCATGAAGAATGTGGAAAAAAATTATACCAAAAAAGGTGTGGGGAAAAATTACTACAGCGAAAACAAAAATGCAAAAAAAACTGAAATTTAATTTAAAAAACACTGATTCTTACTACATTAGAAGTTAACATAATGATAGACGTATTTAAAAAAAAAGATAAAAAAATAAAGTAATGAGGTCGTGGCAGAAATAATTTTACATTACATTTCAAGGAAATTAACAGGAATGTTATCAGAAACAACTTGGGTAACTTGAAATTCGTTGTTGTATTGGTAGGTTCCATTTGATGAAGATTCAGTCCAAGTGGTCTAAACAAAAGAAAGACTAAGATTGGAAAAATAGAAAAATAATATAATATTACAATTAAAAAACGTTATATGCTAATACAAAACTATTTATAAAATGATCTACTTGCCGTTTGTGATTCAAAAGTTTGTGCACCAGCCGGACCTTGAACAAATGAGCTTTCAGTGGAAACAATTGTTTGGGTTGGTTCGATCAAAGGAGTTGCTTCACTCAAAGGAACAGAGACAAGATTGGAATTTGGATCGTCTTCACCTGGTAATGTAACAATTGGTTGAGTATTTACTTGGATTTTTATGGCACAATTGGGGTGTTCTTGTTTTGTAATCTTAAACTCATCACTTTCGTTTTGGGGATCCCCTAAATTTTACAAGCTAATATTGCTTGAAAATTCTAATGCAAAAAACGACACTACCATTTTGAAAAAAGCCGAAAAGTTCAAAAGGCCCGTTACCTTCAGTTTCTTTCTTGGCATCTTGATGCTGTTCTTGTTGGGGTTCTTCTTTTCGAATTTGCTCTGGAGGATCATCTGATTCTGGTTCAGGAGAAGTTTCATCTTCTTCTTGTAATCCCTTAAAATATATGTGTTTGTGTTATCTCTGTTTTAAAAATATATTAAATTTTACCATAACTGTTGGTGATATAGTTGGAAGTCTTGGGGTAGGCTTTTGTTGTTGTGGTTTAGGGGGTGGTGGTTGTGCAGCTTGTTCAGTTTTATCTTTATCTTCATCACCTTTATCAAAATGGCCTTCAGTTTCAGCAGGACGTGGAATAACACCATATGAATTTCTATCAACTTCAGGTGAAGCTGAATTATCACGTGAATCAATTTGATTTGAACTTGGTTCAGAATCTCTACGAGGACGTTGAGCTGGTGGTGGAGTTGCTGCAACAGAATTTGCCGAGCTATCCCCACTACGCTTTGCACCCTTTTTGCCACGGGGTGATTTGCTAACTGCTACAGTTTCCAAATATTTTGTTACCAAATCCTTATCAAGGATATTTGCTTCAGGTTCCCAAGTGTTATGAGCTTGAGACCATCCTTGCCACTTAATAAAAAACAGACGACCCTTTTTCTAAAATTTTGTTTATTAAACGATACTAAAATAATTAAATTAATATTAATACCTTATCATTTTTATGTTTAATAATTTTTTCAATTGTATAAATGCCATCATCAGCTGGAACTTGCCGAGCCTTTGAGTTTCCAGCTCCACCAGACATATTCAACTTTGTAATAACTTGGCTTACTATACTAAAAACAGATTTTTATATTATAAATTTTCGAGAAAAAAAGAACTTTATGCGCAATTTATTGCTAGTTTTAGCGGCATAAAAAATATAAAAACGCATGCTAAAAGGTAAAAACGAAATATAAACCAAAAAGACAAAAACACAACAAATGTTTGTCCGTTTTCAGAGCATTATATTAGACAGAGAAAAACATGGGGCGAAAAAAGAAAGGGGAAAGAAAAGCAGCAGACACTTGGTGAGAGCTTTTTCGGATTTGCAAAAAAATAGAAGGTTAAATTAGGAGACGACGACTAAAAAAAGCGTGCTCTTCTTTGAATTGCATTCTGTAAGGAAGTGAATAGTTTTTAACTGATATCAAAAAATGTATATATTTCAAAGAGTTTAATGAAAAATTGTTATTTTTTTATGATTGTTTTTAAAACAAAACAAATGACTTTTGAAAGAAAATCAATAATTTCCCCCCAATATTTTATTTTTATAAAAAACATACAAAAAAGAAAACAAACAAGAGGAAAAAAAGGGTTTTGTTTGTGGCAGTCACAACAAAAAAAACCCCCCCTGCATGCAGATAGATACAGTAATATTCTTTTATGTGCTTGAAATCAAAGTACAAAAAAAGATAGTTACGCAAATTGCTCTAAAATTGGAGTCATGAGAGAATTTAAAAGCAACAATAATTTAATTATAGTAACAAAAATGGTACCTTTAATGCAATACAAAAAATGGATTACGATAATCCTTAATTTTAAGAAACGAATTTAGTTGTACATTGAAGATTCTGTGTTCACTTTTTTGTAGCTAAAATGTAATATTTTTACTGTGGTTACTTGAAAAAAATGTTATTTTATTGAAATTAATAATTGAACAATTTGTTGACATTTTGTTTACCGCATTTAAGCATAAAAAATCTGCGAGCAAATGTTCATCTCAAAAAACTAAAATGATTACAACATAAATTTCAAGAAATCTTCCCCTTGAGACTAAATATTACTTTTAAGCAATAATTTAAAAGATACATGATAGCAAAAAAGGTGGTGGGAAGAATTTTTTTTTGTATTAACCACTTGATTACATCCCAAGAGATAATTTGTTTCTGCCCATTAATTTGATCTACGTCCAAATTTTTCGAGAACATTTCAAAAAACCAAAACTTACTTCCTACATGTTTTTTTTCAAAATTACCGTTTTCCATATTTAATAATTGCAACACAATTATTTTAAATATTTCATTAATTTTGCATTGAAAAAAATGTTTAATGGTATGATCTAGATTTTTTTTAGAATCAACTTTTTTCCCACAGATTGCACTTTAATGTTTTCAAGGTCATTCTTCTTCTTTTTCTTCTTCTGTTTTGAACCTGTATCGAAATTCTTCTTTCCTTGTTAATTATTTTCTATAAACGTGTTTTTAATTTAAAAGATTAAGCAAAGTAAAGTAGTCAAAAAAATAAGAATGTCGGTCGCTGAGTAAAAAGAAACACAAAAAAGGCAAAAAAAAAGAGGAAGGAAGAAAATACCGTATCAGATTTATAACCTCCTGCTGTTTCAAGTGTCATCTCTCACCCCTTCTTTTTCTGCTAAGCATGTGCTCTCTCAAAGCTTTTCTTCTTTTTCTTCCTGTTTATGCGCGAAAAAATAAAAGACCCCCCATAAAAAGCTCTCCTCTGTCTTCTCTGACTTATGCAATAATTTCTGCGGCATTTTCTATTTAACACCTTTTTGGAATGTCCAATAGCAAAAAAGGTAACTATGCATTAAAAAAAAACACACACCACCATAAATTAGGTAAACTAACAACCGTATATTTCTTTTATATTTTAAAGAATTTTTCTTGTTCTCATTTTTTTAATTATTGGCTATAAAAAGCCGTAAACTATTTCATAACAAAAAAGAGCTATAAAAAATACCGTTGTATTTTTTTGGAATCCTTTTTTCATGTGAAAAAGGATACTGTAGCTTTGTGTTCTGAAAGTCTTAAAGGATTAATAATGATGTAAAATATTTAAGAATTGACGTATTAGACTTCTTTAAAATTGGAATGTTTTTTCCGGATTAAAAGATTAATACAAAATTTTTGGGTGCAAAGAAAAACGTAAAAAATATTGTGTTTCAATTATACGTTTGAATGGTTTAACATTGCATTTATTTGTTGTTATTTCTCAAAAACACATATCAATCACACGCAGTTTTTGTTCTTTTTTCACTGTTAAAAAACAATTGCGTAAAATGGGATATAATTTTGATATTGTATTTGTCTTTGGCCAATGTTTATTTGAATGTTGCAAAAAAAGAAGATATTTGGAGAGGGAGAAAAAAATGAGAGTTATAGTAGTGTTGAATTGTTTGCATTCAAAAGGCATAAACTTCATCATAAGCTTAGCAGTTTTATCAGTGTTTTCTTCTTATCAGATGCTTTATTTGCTTTCATTATTTTCCCGCATTTAAGTTTAAAATAGGGGGTGATATTTCTGGTCGATTAATTTGTCTTTTAAAGTGCATAATTGTCAATGGTTTTTTTAGTTGTAAATGAAAGGTTTTTTTTTGAAAAAAATAAAAATTCAGTTTCCTACCGTAATCTTTTTTCTTCTTTAATTGCGGCTGTTACCGTTCTTTGACGGCTTAAATCTTTTTTTATCTGTCATAAAAAGAGAGAGAAAAAGGGTAGTAATTACAATTTTTTATAGTAATAAAGACGAAAAAAAATCTATTTTTATAAAAGATTTTGATTAAATTTTAATAAATTAAATTATTAATAAATTCATTAAATCATATTTTGCATATCCTGTGACATATATTATTATTTTTATTAGTTTAATGTGTATGCATTTAGTAATGAGTTTTAAAACCTCAAAATGCAGCAAATGTTACATTAAGCCTGACATTCATTTTTTGCTCTCCTTTTTGTTGCTATGAAGACTTCTTCTTCGTCTTCCATCTTTTTAAATTACTCCAGAGAATTTTTAGCATCTTTTTTTGTTCCAAATATTTTCAATGCTATTTTCTTCCGATTCGGCATTACGAAGTCATTCTTCCGTATCCGCTTGAACGGCGTTCGAGAATGAGGCCACCCTTGTTGTTGAGGCTCAAAAATATAAAAAAAATGTAGGGAAAAGGAAGAAAGAGTTTGCGGACGCACGCAAATGTTATACAAACAAAAAAGGCGGTGAGTGCAATGGCGCCTATTATACCGTATCCAAATGAAGTAAAAAAAATAGAATGAATAACATGACAAACTATGGGTCCGCCCGATTGCATTCTGTTTCTTTCTGAATAAAATAATAATAAGGAAAAACACTATATTTGCGTTGTTTGTCTGCTCGTTTCCTTTCTTTCTATGTCAAAAAAGGCGAAGCAACACCAGCAACATGATTATGAAGAGTGAACGCACAAATGGTACCAGACTGCGAGTTTCGTGAAAGATGCTGGCGCCCGATTATAAAGTATTTGTCAGCTGTTAACTGCTTTGTGCGTCCTCTCCCCTACTTTTTTTCCCATTCTTTCTTTCTATCTTTTTGTGAATAATTCTGTAGTGCTTCAATTGCTGCTGCTGCACCCCAATTTCACGGGCCTCTTACACATAAAAATGCTAGAGGGGGGCTGGCTGCCCGTCAGCACTGATGAGGCAGTGTTGCGTTATTTTCTTTTTTCGCATTTATTTTTCTACTTTCTTTTTTTCTGTCATGTTCGTCCTGTAAAAAATTTTGGTGTTTGGAAAGACACTATCGTGAAAATGATGTCTGTCAGACATACTGTGGGTTTTTATGCAAAAAAAAAGAGTGGAGTCCGCGAACAGCCGTGCTCGCTTGCTTTCTGTCTTCCGTCAGACGCTCATCTCTCCTCCATACATTCAGTGCAGAAGAGCTTTCTTTTTCCTATGGCGTTTTTTAGATACTCTAAAATTTTGTATCAAAAAAATCATTGCTAAAACTAAAAACTGGAAAAAAATTCTTTCCAACAAGTTTACTTTTTTGGAAATGATCGTATCTTTTTTTGGCTGCAGTCATTAAAGTATAACAAAAACCATGCGCTCCTAATTTTCTTGGCAGTTAACAGCATACGGTAAAATGAAAAAAGCGGCCTTGCAACCGGTCAGACACTTATCGTAGTTCTTTTTCTTCTTTCTTTCTTTTCTAAAAAAGAGGGCGAGCCCAGAAATGTGCGCGCTGCGGGGATGCTGTGGCGCGCTTTCAATAGCAGCGTGGTCGATCAATAGAGCACCGACCGCTGGCTCCTCAGTGACGGTGCTACCAGCTTGCTGTTGCGATCTTCTTTCCCCCATACATATATTTTTTTTCAATGTTGCGCTGCAGCTAGTCAAAAGAAGAACGAATAAATAAATTTTATGCAGATATTATGGCATCTCCGATTTGTTTTTCAAAAAAAATAAAAAAAATATGAATGAACTCAGTTTAAAAAAAAGATTTTTTTCGTTTAAAGAAAAGTTAACCTTTAAGGCAGAACAAAAATTACGAATTATTGGCGCGAAGCAGAACAAATAAGAAAAAGATTCTTTCTTTCTTTCTTTGTTTTGTTTTTTTACAGTGCAGTGTAAAAGCATTCAATTTTTTTCCTTCGTCTTCTTTTTTTCAATTTTTTCGTTGTTGAAGAAAACTATGTAATACATTTTTCTTTCTTTCTTGCCTCTCATTTTTTTTCGGACAAAAATATCCGCGTCTACGGTAAATGACAATATCCGCCTGTGCATCCCGTCTCCTTTCAATTTATTTTATTGCCGCTTTCGAGGTAAAAAGATGACCTTGTCAACTAGTTTAAGAATGATTGGTTTGTAAAAAAAGGTCAAAAAATAATAAACATTTTTAAGAATCAGCTTTATTAAATACTTTTTTGATCATCTTTAAACAAAAAAACTTTAATTTCGCGAATTGCATTTGAATCGGTTTTCTTTCGTGTGAAGCCATAAACTCTTTTTCTTTTCAAATTTAATCAATTTGTCCTTCAGATGGAGGATGATGCGGGTGCAAGTGAACTATCATGTCCCATTTGTAAAGGATTTCTCATTGATGCAGTCACTTTAACACTTTGTTCACATTCCTGTAAGTATTTTTTTCAAACACCTTTTTTCCCAAAGTTTTTGCATTTGAAAAAAAAACCTTATTCCATTTTTAGTCTGCCGTTCATGTTTATTGCGACAACTTCAAATTGCTAAAAAATGTCCAGAATGTGATAATCAATTAAATAACATCGAAAATGCATTTTGTCGTGACACAACTTTGCAGGCGTTTGTTTATAAATATGTGCCATCAACATTTTGGAAAGAAATTAAACAGCGATCTGATTTTATCAAAAAGCAATCTCCGACGCAAGAAGAACTTCAAATTATTGCAGAATGGAACGTTGCAGATTTTGGACAATATTTATGTCTACCTGATGAAATGTTATCTTTTTCTGTTGAATTTTTATCTCGTGATGAAATTCTTAGAGAGCAACGTAGACATTTTTCATCGCCTTCAACTTCTGAAGAACTTTTGAATGAAATTTCTTCAACAAAAAAGAAAAGCGTATTTTGTCGATATTTTCGATGCCCAGCTGGAGTCAAGATTAAGCATCTCAAGTCGTTACTTGAAGGAAAGCTGGAACTTCCTGACAATTATGTTTTATACTTCATTGAATTAGATTCTGGAGAAATTATTGAAGAAAGTTACAGTTTGCAAGATTTGGTTTACATTTTTGGATGGACACGTCAAAAGCCATTCAAATTACATTTTACCTTGACCCCTTTGGTTCCAGAGGAAGATAAACCACCAGTCCTTGAAGTAGAAATGATCGATCAATCAGAAGCAATTGATTCAGGACCTCCACCCTTGGAACTTGAACCTGCAGCAAAAATGCCTGCTTTTACCGTAAACCTTTCAACCGCCTTTTTTGAAAAGGAACACAATGGAGATTGTCTTAATGGAGTAATGGCACCTCGTCCAGCAATTATAACTCCAGCATCTGATATGCCACCGAAAAAGAAGCGTCGAATGGGACCAAAAAAAGAAAAGCCATCACCGCTAACCCTGCAAGGAAAACGAAATTCATCTTCATCTGTTACACCTGCGCCAACTACCACGGCTACTACCAATGTTGCTGCGACTGTTGCTGCGACTGTTGCAACACCAACAACAATAAATTTTTCTCCAAGTTTTCTAAAAATTGAGTCGCCACCACAAGAACAAAATAATTTGCAAACAACTCCTCCGTTACCAAAATCACCGCAAACAGCTGTCACAATAAATGGCACAAATTCAAAAGGTCAATCTCCACCAAAACTTTTTGAACAAATGACAAAAATTGCTCTTGCGCCAGGAAAATCTTTAACACCTCCAATAAATGGATTTTCAAAATTAGCAACAAGTAGCCCAACTTTACTGTCCGTGGAACAAAGCAATAAACAATTAAGTCAAGTTCTGCCTCCAATTCATTCAGCTCCAAATACCCCAATTCCAAATGAATTTCATGACCAAAAACCAAATATACAAGCAATTCCACTTTCAAAATCTGCTGACAAAAATCGTGATGAAGCTGTTATAATTGCAATGCGACAACAAATGGAAGTTGTTCGAACAATGAAAATTCAACACACAAATTTTATTCATTCATCCCGACCAAATTTTTTAACAATGCCATCTCAACCGCCGCAAATTTTTCCTTAAAAAACTCTCTCTGTTTTGTTTGTCTTTAACATTTTAAAACGATTTGAATCACAACAGTTAAGTATTTTCTTAGCTTTGCTTTCTCTCCCTTTCTTTTTTGTTAAAATTTTTTATTTCGGGTATACTGTAATTCATTCGTTTAATATTGTTTTTTGATGTAATTTTTTTTATTACCGGTAGAGTTTTGCTCAAAAAATATTGTTTTAAGAGAAAAAAATTAATATGTCTTTTATTAAACTCACACATTTATTACTGCCGGCAAATTAGTTATAGTTGAAAGCTTTTTTTCTCAATAAATTTATTTAATTATGATTTTGCTTTTCTCATATTTTATTTGTACCACAGAATAAAAATCTTATGAATTTAATGGTGGTTTCTATTTTACAATGTAAAAACTGTAAAATTATATTTTTTATTATTATTTTGAAATATTAGGTTACGGTAATAAGGCAGAGTTTTTTTAATGACACATGCACCAACGAATCACATACATTTTTTTATTACCTTGCAACAGCAATTTTTTTTATTACAGACTACATTCTGTAAGTCCATTAAAACAAAGCGTTAATTGAAAAAAAAACACCAAACTGTAACGTAGCAACTAAAAAATGTTATCTTAGCAACGAGAAATAATAATTTTATAAGAAAATTTACAGTAATTGGTAACCGTTACAAAGTACAAAAAAACAATTTATCAAAATTTTTTGAAAATTTTTGCAATTCAATGTTACATATAATTTAAAAACCAGTTTAATTGATAGATGGTTCTTGTATAATTTTAAAAAACACCTGTTTAAATAAAGAAGTTATTTGAAAGATAAAAAATATTTAAACTATTAAATTTTTATTTTTTTCATCCACAAAAAATATTTTATTTTTTCTTTATTTGTTTTTCTTTGAAAGTATTTGCAAAAAGGTCATATGGTCATCATAAACAAAAGCAAAAAAAGAGAGAGAAACACTTTAAAACATCTTTCAGTCTTTCTTTTGAAATATTTATGCTTTAACAATTTGCTTGGCGCAATATGGAAAAGGTTTTACGTATTCGAAAATATGAAATAAACAATTGAATAGGTATAAATATAAAATTTGGAAGGTGTTTTCAATTAATATAAATTAAGTGGAGAAAATTTAGAAGATACAAAACACAAAAAATAGAAAATATTTTATGAATAAGAATCAAAAATTTTCAAATTGATTACCCAAAAAAGATGTAAAAATTACCAATAAAATGTCTGCTGAACTTTGATTGCATAAAGAGCTTTTATTGAAGAACAACGTCAACGAAATAATGATGAATATTAATATTGGGATACGGTATTCAACAATGTTGTAGATTTTGTTACTTTTCTCAAACCGTCATCAATATATTTTCCTTAATGTTACAAAAGATTTCATGGCTTTTTTTTGTGTGTTGATATTCTTGGTAGTATCATAATCCGGAAAAAAAACACAATTTCAAAGAATACTCTATTGCGCAATACTGCAATTACAGCATCTTAAATTATTTCATGTTTTCCAAATAAAATTTCAAGTTCTTTTTTGATGTACAGATTTTTACTTTAAAAAAATTAGAGATGTTAATGTTTTGAAAAGTGCAACAAAAAACAAGGAATCTCAATTCCTACATTTTTTATAGACGCAATGAATCAGAAAGCGAAAAGGTCAGTATTGTTTGCATAAATGATGCCATTTTAAAGACATTTATTTTTTAATTTTTTCATTTCTTGCAAAAAATTTCTCTTTTAATTTAAAAAAAATCATTACAAAAAACGTCCTACAGCATACAAAATATTTTTTCTTTTTTACCTGTAAAAACATTATCCTAAAAATGAATTATGTTTGATTTTTAAAGATCTTAGCTAAATTTTAAAATATTTTGCACACATGTTTTCTGCAACATCAAAATTTTTGCTACTAGCATTTTTTTAAAAGCTAATTTAAAGCCAAATGAATTTTTAGCAAAATTTTTGATAAAAAACAGTATTTTCAGAAAATACTACAATTTTTTTCATGGAATCCATTATTTTTTTAAAAAAATTTAAACTTCACTTTTGAATACAGTATACTTAACAGTTCATTTTCCTTCTTTGCTTGGCAATTTGTGTTTTAATGCCATTAAATGCAGCAGTGTTTTGAGGTTCAATAAAAATACTCATTGCAAACTATCCCGAAACAGAGATTATTTAATACAATTACTACTGGAAATAATGGCTTCTAATAAACCAGGTGCCAGTGCCAATGCTGCTAAAGGGCAGGAAGAAATTGTTCAAGGTTTTCGCGTTCTTCGTGAACAGCAACAACATATTCTTTCTGAATTGAAAAATACTGAAGAAAATCTTCGTGAAATTTTGTAAGCTGCTTTTCGTTGTAATTATATCATTTTTAAACATGGACTTTTTTCAGCGGTGTCCTCAATGCTATCAAGAAGTTTGATCAAACTGGCACAGCTCTTTATAAGTTTGGTGATATCTTAGTTGAAACCAATGTCAATGATCATTACCATGATAAAGTTGAAGTCTTCAATAATGTAAGTTTCTATCTTTAGTTAAGTTGTATGCTTACTGTTTTTTTATAGCTCTCCCATGAAATGAAGAAACTCAATGTTTTATTAATCCGTAAATCTGAAGAGCTCGCCAATTATCAAAAAGCTAATAATATTCGTATTTTATCTGAACAAGAAGTTGCTGCTCTTGAACAAAAGAATATGATTCAATCCAGTTCCAGTTAAATTTTATTTTTTATGTTGCTTTAACTTGTTGACTTTTTGGTATATCTGCATAAAATTTGTTTTTCAAATGACTTGGTGCTCTTAAGAATTTATTTGGTTTATGAAAAATGATTTATAACTACATTAGCTTTAGATTTTGAATGAAGGACACCTGTCTTTTGTTTTTGGATACAATTTATTCATCCTTTGCTTAAATTTGATTAATGCGGAATATGCTTTCCTTCGAATATTGTAACGAGCTTGATCCAGAAGTAACTTTGTTCGAAAAGGTTTGATTCCTTTATGATACATAAATAAGTCGTTGATAATTGCAAAAGTGTAATCTGCTCGACACATTTCCCATCGCTTTAAGTTTCAATTGTTAATATAGAATAGCTATTAGAAAAAAATTTCTCACCAATACAGTGTTGTCTTTGCATGGATAGATGAATGTTTCATCGTGAAAGGGAATATCATTTGTTGAAACAAATTGTGGTTCCCATTCTGATGTAGTATAACTGAAATAGAGCTTTTATGTAATTTAAAATTGCTATTTTTAGTATACTTTGAATAAAATTGTACTCCAAAACTATTATTGGACATTAGCCATTCTTTCAAATAAGGTATGCGATGCCCGCGACCAAATGATGAATGAAATTCTCTTGCATATCTGTTTTTTAAGAACTGCCTTAATTCCGCTTTTGTTAAAGCTTCTTGCCTAAATATTAGCTACATGACATTCCTGCACAATTTCGTCAAACAATATTTACCGTTTATTCCTTGTACTGACTTCAAAAATTCGATAAACTAATACTGTTTTTGGTGCATTTTTAATATATTTTTCTGCTAATTTTCTTGCTGTAATTTCAAAATTTCTTGAAAAATAATGATCCATATCTGCAATAATAATGAATTTGCTTTTTGTGAAATGCCGGGCAACATTTCTCGCAATATTTGCAGGATACGGTTGAAAGTTCCCTGAATTTATTGGTAATGATGTTGTGTAATTTTGTGCAACAATACAATAGGGTTGAAGAATATTCAATATTGGGCAAGTTTCATTGGATGGCATTGGTAAGAGTAAATGAACACTTAAAAAGGAAAGCAAAGGTGGAGGTATTTCAAAAAGCTAAAACACTGAATATTTTAAAGTTGATTAGTTAGAAGCTACAGTAACCTTTGCTAAGATACAATCTGCAGAATCTTTAAATGGCATTTCATTGAAAGATGGTAAAACAATGCCCAAAGAAACAGAAGCGTTCCAATTTTTAATCTGGAAAAACAATTTAATTTTATAAATATATTTTTTATGCTAACTTGTAATCCAACATCGGAATTTATTCGATCAAAACTTGAATGCAATATTAACGTTACGGTAGAATCAGATGTTTTCTTTCTGATAAAATTACCATAAACACAGTATGAATCACTCCACCGAACTGGTGTAATCATTAATAATGGCGTCATTCCAATTTTGTAAAAATTAAAATGATAAAAAAATAAAATTACACTTGAAATAAGAGGAAAAACGAATAAAGCAACAATTATTTTTTTCATTTATTCTTCATTATTTTTTTCGTAAATTACATAATGAACATTCTTTTAAGAAATGGTTTTGTGACTCTTCCGAAACACTTTTGAAAACAAAAATACAATTGAATGAGTGATTTCATTTCGTCATTGAAGATTGTCAGACAAATCAAGCGTTTAATGATGTTTATTTTAATTTTTCCTTTTCAAAAATCTGGCGCATTTGTTCTCATATTTGTAGTATAAATTTAAAAAAAGAAGCAAAGTTGAATCAAATTGCTTTTAAACTTTAAAAAGAACTCTTTTTGTAAAACAAAAACAACGTTCTGATGTCGTCTGTGTTTGCCTTAATTTACTTATGCAAAAAACAAACAGGTTTTAAAACCAGTTTGAATTTAGAAATTATGTTTTAAGAGCAGTGTTATCGCGCTCCCGCTCCCGCTCCCGCTCCAAACACATGGAGCGGCTCAGGAGCGGGAGCGGTTCCAGAAGCGCGGGAGCGGAGCGGGAGCGGTTCCGGCGGGAGCGCGCTCCCAAAAGTTTTCAACAGATTTTTTTCTTCTCAAAGAAATAACGAAAATTTAAAATTTCAACAATATTCTTATGCAACATGCAAACAAAAAGCTCCAAAAATAGCAGTTTTTGTTATTTCTTTTTTAAGTTTTGATAAATGTTTAAACATAATATACACACGTGGTCGGAGGACAGATTTTAAAATTTTCGCGACCTTTTTTTCCAAAGGGTCCCCCTGTGGGTTTTTTCAAATTTTTTTTCAATTTTTGGTGAATTTCTCATTGCTTTTTTCTCATTTTTTTTTATTCCAAAACTTTTATCAAGCATGTGCGTATATTGGAAAAAAAATGCGTGAATAATAATCACTATTTCAGTCTCATAAAAAACAGCATGCCTTGAGGTTATTTTACATGTAAAACGGGCTTTTGGTTTACGATAAAGCTTGCCATTAAAATTACCATAGTCAAAAATCTACATTGACGGGAAATTGTCATAATTTAATGAAAATGCGATTTTTCGAATTGAATGGGTATAATTCACAATAAAAAAATTTTTATTGTAAAATTTTGCCTTTGAAAAGAGCTCGAAGCGGGAGCAGGAGCGGTAAAAATCAGGAGCGCTCCCGGGAGCGCTCCGGTAGCGGGAGCGGTTCCGGAAGCGCGGGAGCAGGAGCGGTAGCGGGAGCGCAACTTTTTTCGGGAGCGGGAGCGGAGCGGGAGCGGAAAAAGTGGTAGCGCGATAACACTGTTTAAGAGTGATATTAAAATTTTTTTAAAAGTAAGACTAACAATTTTTAGGTGATAACACTTTCAAAATTTATAAAAAGATTACGATAGACGTAAAAATGCAAAAAAAAATTTTTATAATTTGCTGTAAAAATTTAATAATAAAACTGGCTTTATTTATACTTACAATTCATAAAATAAAAAAATTCGGATGTCTTTAAAATATCACAATGATAACTATAATATATATGTATGACTAAAAAAAGCAAAATGTAAAAATTCAATTATAAACATGGCACTTTTAGCATAAAAATTGAAGAAAGCAGAAGGAAAGAAAAAAATGCCTAAGCCCGTTAAAGAAAAAAACAGAGAAAAAGAAAGCTTATGTCATGAAGATAGATAGACATGCTTTAGCTTTTTTGCCATTTCATCAGACGATGATGAGGCATTTTTACCGCATAAATCACCCGTTTGACTATTACTAATATTTAAACACAATATGAAAAAAAAACAATTTTTAACTATTCGCAACTGCAGTAACCAATCCTTTTTCTTCGAGAATTCTTAGACGCTTTTCAACAGCACTTTTGTATCTGGCAAGAATGCTTCGATCTTGTTCATTTTGAACCTAAATAATACGTTGATTAAAACTGCAACAAAAAACGAATTGAAAACTAACTTGTTCAGATAAAGTGTGTAACATCATGTATGCAGTTTGATAACGTTTCGGGCAAAGATGTGGATTGCCAAATAATTCATCCAAGGCGGCAGATTGACATAAATCTAATGCATGACGATACATAATCTTTTCTGCAGAAATAATTGAAGTTGTTGGACTTGTTCCACCAGCAATACCAAGGGAAGCCAATTCTTGTGATCGAGTTAAGCAATAATGATATTTGTCATTAAGTTGATTAAGAACATGCTTAACTTTTGGGGATGGGTGAAGTTTACGATTATTGATTTGTTGTTCAGAGAAATTTAAAGCCGATGTCAAAATATACATTGCACGAACATACAGAACAATTTGTTCAGAACGCCGACATCCATCAGAAGCTTCGCTATTCTTAAAAAATTTACGTTATTCCCCGAAAAAAATTATTTAATTCTTACTGAGCGACGACTTCCTTCAACAACTCCAGCAATCGGATTAGTAATATTGTCAGCAACACTAACCAAAGTTTCAATAAATTCAGCAATAAAATGTAATTTATTCAAGATTTTATGATGTTCACCTTCAAGTAAAGTTTCAGGATCAAGTTCTGCCTGGGGTTCGACACCAAATACTGGACGAGCTTTATTTGTTTCAACCTTAGGAGATTTTGCATTATTCAAATCATTCTGTGATTTTGCTTTTGCTGCTGCAGCACTATAAACTCCGCTACTTGTTGTAGTTCCAGTTTCATTTCCGCTGGCACTTTCCATCATCTGTGAATCTGATGATCCTGAAAAGATAATTGCGAATTAACTAAATCATGATTTTTTAAAAAATATGATACCTAAATTACCAGCATTTGCTGTATAACTTGTTTCATTTTCCTCTTCGTCTTCTTCATCACTTGAAAAAGATGGAAAAACATTAGGTTTATGAGATGGTGATATTATTTTTACAGTTGCGGCAGCAGTTGTTCTACTGGGTGATGTACTAAGATATTGAATATTATCAACTGGAGGATTTAGCTGTTCTTTATCTTCATTAACACCTTCAGAAAGTGGAATTGTAGAAGTTGCAGATTTTGGAATAAGTGATGGATTTGGGTGTGTTTCTCTGACAGGTGAAACATGCTTTGGAGTTTCACTTTCTTCTTCCTTAATACATCCCGCCAAATCATTTACAGTCGAACGACGATTCTTGGATGAAATTCCGTGATTCAAAGTAACAGTTTCTCGAATGACATATTTTGTTTCAGGTACTGTAATATTTTCAATATTTGGAACGTAATTAGTTTCAGGAACTTTCTGAGATGGAGTTAAGGGGCTCTTTGAACTATTTCTTCTTTGTTCCATAATTGTAAAGTTTGTTCTTTGACTTGGAACAGGGACTGCACGAACATTATTAGAATTGCTACTATGAACTTGAACTTGTTTGACAGGATTTTCAACAACTGCTTGTGCGCTACCATTTGAATATTGAATGTGTTGTTGAGGTTTTCCAGAATTTCCTCTAAGAGGTGGTAAAAATATATAATCATTTGAATCGGACATGTTCTTTGGTGGTGAACCAATATTGGACAATGGTGCAACATATCCACGTGAGTCTCCGCCATGTGATAAATTTCTACTGAGAGATGTGGGACGTGGCTAAAAATAAAGTAATTGATTATCTAATTGCAATTAAACAATTGTGAAGAAAACAAGTTTGTAAATTAATTTAGGTAAACAAAACGTTCTAATAAAATTATTCAATGAAACAATAGTCGCAAACATTTCAATGATACGTGTTGCAACTCTTTAAAAAACAAATTAAAACATACAGAATGTCTCGGCGGTTCTGCATTAAGTTTTTGTGGAGTTGTTCTCATTGTAGTATAACCATAAAGATTCGAAGCTGGAACGGATGATGGAGTGACAGGTGTTCGAGATGAATAATATTTTGGTTGAGTACTTTCGATTCTTCTTGACATTGTTGGTTGTGGAGCTGGTAATGGAGCAACCAAGAAAGGATGACTAAAGAAATCTTCAAATTCAATTCGATCTTTTGCATTTCTTTTGAGTAAACGATATAATAAATCTTTCAATGGCGCTGAACATGAATCTGGAATCTTCGGTCTTAAATCACGATTCTTTTCATAAAATGTTTTCAAAGCTTGTGGAGTTTTTTCAACAAATGGAGCACTTCCAACAAGGCATTGATAAATGATTGTACCAATTGACCATAAATCTGCTTTTGCATCATATTGATGTGACATAATAACTTCAGGAGCCATATACATCGGTGAACCGCAAAGTGTTCCAGCCATAACACCATCAGTTAAAAATCGGGCAAAACCAAAATCAGCAAGTTTTACAGTATACTCAGTTGGGGATGGATTTGGACGATCAGGTGGACGGCATAATAAAATATTTTGTGGCTTCAAATCTCGATGTACAATCCCTTTTGAATGCATTGCTCGTAAAGCTTGTGCTAAAGATAACTTAATTAGAAAAGCAAAGAAATAATTTAAAAATTACCAATTTGTTTAAAGAAATGCTGAATAGTGGCCTCAGAAAGAGTGTTATTCTTTTGAAGATAATCAGCCAAATCACCCCCATTACAAAATTCCATAATCAAATACACATAATTTGGATGTTCTACGCATTTTAGTAATGAAACAAGATTTTCATGTTTCAACCCAGATAATTCCTAAAACCCCAAAAATATCAATTAAACAGGAAGTAAATTTTAATGATAATCATACTTTTAAAATTCTTATTTCTTTTGTTAATAAATTTCTGGCTTTAACAAGATTTTTCTTTGTAATTGCTTTAACTGCAACGTCAACATCTTTCTTTTTGTAACGACCTTTATAAACAATTGCAAAAGCACCATGTCCAATTAATTCATCTTTATAATAATAAAAATCTTCTATTTCTTCTCTGTTCATGTCTATAATGAATATTTAATAATATTAATATTCCATTTAAAAAAGCGAAAAAAAATAAAATTTTAAAAAAACACGGAAGGATATATAAAAATGAATCGATTTTTTTATAAAACACATCACGAATCTGTTTCAGTGACATGAGAAGCATATGAAATAGATTTAAAAGTGAAAATTAAATAGAAAGCGTATGTAAGTGAATCAAATGAAATATGCATATCGTAAAAATGTGTGATAAAAATATTAAAAATATTTGGAAAAAATAATTTTAAAAAACATGTGACATCAGTCTCAAGACGAACGACGAGCAAATAAATAATGAAAAAAACAAAGTGAAGCACATTTAAGATAAATAAAAATCGAAACTTGTTCAAAATGAAAAATAATTTTTTAAACTTTTAAAGAAAATGAAGAAAAAACGAAATTTAATGTTTTTTATTTATCGGAAATGTGAGGCTTCTTTTCTTTTTGGCTTTAAAGCACAATGAAATACGGCGGCAAAAACACGGGGTAGAAACAACAACAACTGACAACGAACCCATCTTTTCTCTCTTTCTTTGGCGTAAAAGGGATGTCTATACTACTATTGATGTTACTACTACTGCTAGTGCTTTTTTTGTCAATTTCTTAGCTTTTTTTGGTAGAAGCGCAATAAGATTGAAGAGAAAAAGAAAATTGTTGTGGCATTTTTTGAAGATGAAGCAGAAAAAAATGTTTAACCAAAAAAGCTCATTCCTTTTTAGAGGGCACGGGGCCATATAGAATTTGAGGAGTATTGAGCGATTTTATGGACAAACTCAACCTTTTTCTTTCTTTCTTCGTTGGCTCAAGAGTACAGACAACGCCACAGGGGGAAAAGAAGACGAAATGGGAGATTTTTGTTGGCGTCATACGCTTTTTTTCTCTCTATTTCTCTCTTTATTGGGTGGGTGCCTTGTTGGCGTGGTTGTCCTTTTTTCAATATAAGCCTCTTGCTTGAAAAGTAATAAATGTGCGTCCTTGTGATGTATTTTCAAAGTCCAGTTTTATAATGCTTTACAGAAAAAGAGAGAAAGAGAAGCTAAAAAAGCGAAAGCTATCGCAACAACCAATTGCTTGATGGAGTTTTTCTAAAGGAACATCGAAGCATTTCAGGACATTGACAAATGCTTCCTTCCAGCTGGTTATAAGATAACTTTTCTTGGGGACATAGACTAACGATAACAAAAAAGTTGTGTGTTGTTTTTCATTCCTTCAATTTTGTTTTTTTTATAAATAAAAAAAGGGAAAGAGAAGGCTTGCTTTTGACGAGCTTCCTTTTTCTGTTTTGAAAGGACTTGATACACTTTGAGAAATTACCGATCGGACACCTTTTTAGCTGTCTTGAAATAACAACGTCATTCAGATTTTACTTGGAAACAGTGTTGACCTTTACACAGAAAAGGAGGGTATTCCATAACTCTCCGGCAACTCTTCCAAACTTCTGATTTGAATGGGAATTAAATTACGTCTTTCATAACAAACATAAAAGGGGATGAAAGGGGCCTGTTGAAGATATGCTAAGAAGATTGATCACCTGTACCCCGTAGAAGACGTTGATTAAAATGAACCAAAGTTGGACGAACACCAACAACATTTTCAGTCCCTTGTTGATTTGATGAACCCAATTGATTAGGGTTATGCAGTCGTTGGGATGCTGAAAATTGCATTAAAGCTGGATCAATTTCATCATCTGTTTGCTGCCGGGGGAATTCAAATGGATTCTGTACCTAATACATTTAAAAAACTATTTTAGTAGACTTGTAATTTAAATCGACTAACCAATGCTAAATTAACTGATATTTGTTTCTGTTCATTGATCAAATCCTTTTTCAAGCCTTCTTTTTTATCCGATGTTACAGTATCCTCTCCTTCAATAAAATTCTCATAAGCGGCAATATGAAGGGATAAAGTGCTGCTGGTGGTGGTAGTAACAGCATTTGTAGAATCATTTTTCCACCTCTTTGTTTTAACATTCTCTTCAGCTTCATCAAATGCAGTAAAAGATTTAAATGGTTTACAATGTAATTTGTTTGATGATGATTTATTCCATTGACGTTTTTCATCATCGACAATTTTTGTATCTGTTTTTAATGTTGCTGCAGTTATTCAATAATTTTTGAGATAACATAAAATTTTAAAAGTTCACCACCCGAAAATTCGTATCTACAATACAGTAATTTTTACAACTTGAATTATATTTTCATAAAAACTTGTGTTTTTTATTGTTAAAGAACTGCATCATTTGTGTTTACCAAAGCCTTTGTTATTACTAATCGTTTTGCTATTTGATTGAGCAAGTGAAACATTTAAACATTTATGACTTTGATTTAAGTTTACATTGGAATATTGATTCTTTCCACTAAAATCTTGAAGAAGGGGTCGTTTCTTTGACGGCACCAACTCATCTTTTGTTGCCATCTGAAACCTTTGTTCATAATTCAAGTACAAATCTGTTACAAACAAAAAGAAATTAAGATATTTGCAAATTCAATATTAAAAAAGCCTTTTAAAAAAATTCTTTTGGAGAATGGTTGCGAAAAAGCAAAAAAAGAGATGTCAGTATGATGTAACCTTACAAGTCTAGAATGATGCAATATTGTAATATTGCAAAAGTTTAGAATGATGCAATATTGCCAACATAATTTTACCACATTGTGTTGGCGGGAGGAGCTATAACTTTGTTTGTTTTCGTATGATTTAAAATAATCAATATCTAGAAAAATCCTTGTAGACTTTTATTAATTAAGTTTTATAAGAAACGATTCGCCAATATTATACAATTAAGACATTTTATTTAAAATACTAAAAACAGCTTTGATTTATTTCGTTATTACAAAATTTTGCAAAAAAAAAACAAATAACATGGTTATCTTTATAGGAAGGTGTGTATACATTTAAAGCAATTATCAATTGAAATACAGAAAAAAGGGGAAATAACATCCTGGGTTAGTTTAAAAAGGTCTTGTTTAGTTTTCTTCATGAAGGGTACTGTAACGGGTGTTTGCAAGAACGCAACTTGAAACCAAAATATTGACAATTTGGCAAATTAAAATAACAATGAGAATAAAGCCAGCGATCATTAAGCGAAAGGTTAAAGAATCCCAGACAGCATTTGTGCACTTTGGCTTAAAAAATTAAGATCAAATGTCGTTAAAGAAAAAAAAACATTTTTTTGTTTAAACGGAAGTAACAGATAATCTTACCAGGGTATATCCTTGTCTTGAACATAATGCATTATAGCTGCCGCTTGTGTTATCGCCACAACAATTGAACTAAAGTTTAAAAATTAAATAAAAAGATAAAAGTTTAAAGAGTTATTTACTCGTGATTCAAATGCTTGTGCATCCCCAGTTCCGTATTGATAAGCCAAAGTAACATAATATTGAACTTGTGTTTGAATCTACAGTATATATATTAGAATGGGATGATCGTGTAAGCACTTACATTTTCTCTGTAAACAAGAATAAAGATTCCAACCGCAATTTCCAACAGGACCATAATGATTAAAGCAGGTAAGAAAATGCCATTAATAGCTCGGCTTCGAGATAATGCACCAGCAATTCCCAAAAATCCAAGAACTGCTCCTGCTATTCCAAAACCAATTAAAACCCAAAAACATACAGTAATCTAAAGATGAACAAAATTTAAAAACGAAAAGAGTATTTTAAATGAAAAACATACAGCAGTAACGATGACTTCTTTCGTATGCCTCATATCAAGATTGTTTGTGTTTCGATTTAATAAATCGTCACGGATTTCACGTTCAAATCTGTCATCAAATCGAAGCCAAAGACATAGTGCTATTAATGCCAAACCAGCTAGCTGCAAGTATTTTTATAATTACTGATATTTTTGTCAAGGCTGTATTAATCTATGAAAAGCAGTATTGATGTCGCTCAGAAATTTTATATTAAACAATAAAAAACATGTTTTAAAATATGACAGCTAACTGTTTTATAATTTCAAAAAATGAAACACTTACCAACATAAAGAGATTTAATAAAGTCATTAAACATCGTGCACATGCCGTGCATAAACCTTTTAAACCCATTTTAAAAGCTAAAAATATCTTTTACAGTATGAAAACGTAAAAGTAAAACAAAATAAAACGAAAAAAATTAAGAAATATTTAACATTTACTAGGTTTTTAAATATATATTTTTTAAAAAATATAATAACGTCATTGGAAAATCTGTGTGTGCTTGTATGATGAATATAAAGTCAAAAAATAAGAAAAAATGCTAATTCAAATAAGGGGATTCTTGTAAAAGCTCTTCATTTTGGACATTTAAAAAGACAAACTTTCCCATGATAAAAAAAAGTAGTATAGAAGGAAAAAAGAAAACGTAAGAATCATGAAAAAAAGAAAGAAAGATTCAAATTATTCATAATAAAACTTTGCAAAAATACTTAAAGCACATTAGCTATCACTTTTTTTTGTATTCTCAAGTACCAGTTTTTTTTTTATTTTTACGCAAACTATCTTAATTGATTTACTTTTATGTTGACACAATCGTTGCATAAAAAAAAGAGACGCACGAGCATAATCTTCGTCAAAGTTGATTCACCCTAGATCTAAAAAAGCTGTACTGTTCAAACACTTACTTAAAATTGAAAGCTTCAATATCAAAAATAGAAAAAAGGAAGGAAAAAACTAAGGGTAAAGTAACTGTTAAAGACAAAAAAAATGAGAAATAAAGTATTGGTGAGAATTGCCGTTCCTGGATTTTAAATTCCTTTACTGGCATATTTTTTTGAAAAAGTAAACATTTCAAGTGGACGAAAGTTGATACTGTTAAAATTTTGATGAAAACTATCTTTCTTCATCCTCCTTCTTTTACTGACCATTACTTTTTTGAAAAAAATTTAAAATTCTTTTCTTGTGAAATGAAACCATCTCATTTTCACATCAAAGATAACAAAAAATATTTTTAGTTATTTATTTTATAAAAAAAGACTTATGGCATTTTTTTAAATATAAATTTTCAAGCGCGCAAATAAAGCAGACTTTGGCATTTCTTCTTTTTCTTGTCATCATCACATGAAAATGAAGAAGAAGAAGATGAAAAAAGAGAAGGAAAAACACTTAATCCTGAATTGTGAAGCCTAAAAGAAATTTTTCAATTATAACTATTTTTAAGTAGTAAAAGAGAAGAAGAAGTAGGAAAACAATATATCTGTAAAAAGTAAAGTAAAAATTGCAATTTGAGTATTTTTTTATGAATCATTTTTCAAACAAGGAAAAAATTAAGCATTTTCATTGCTTGCTTTTTTGTGTTGTCAATATTGCACTGTGTTTTTGTTGTGTTATTTCCTCCAAAAATACCATTCCTGTGTTTCTTTGATGATGGGTTGTTTCAAATTTTAACATGTTTTTTTAAAATTATTGATCAAAAAAATTTTTTGAATGAAACAAAAATGTTTTAAAAACAAAAATCGAAAGAATAAAAAACTATTATAAAAGTAAACTTTTTTGTTCCCTTTTTTCATTTTGAAAAAGAATTTTTTTACAAAAATGTTTCGATCGCTTTTTTCTGTCCCTTTTTTTATTTCACATTTTGTTTCATGTTCCTAAACAAATCATAGGGATATTGTTTCCCGCACTTCAAAATTGAATCCAATTATCTTTTCACTTGAAACCTCTAAAAAAAGAAGACAATAAATATGAAAAACAACAACATCTCATTTTCCTTTTCTTCTTTTTTTATTCATTCTTCATTCACTCGATTCTCTCCCTCATTTTCTCTCTTTTCTCCTTGAAAGTCATTTACGGTCTAAAAAATCCAGCAATGTTTGCTTTTTACTTCGATATATTACTTTGAAGGTCGCTGTTCCATTCATCATCATCATCATATTTTCATACAATAGAGTGAAAAAAATAGACCGGTGCTGCTTGTGTATTATTATTAGAAAAGAGGAAAAGCAGCAAAGTAACAAGAATACATATATATTTCTTTTTCGTGTTCGGTGTCAATCGTGACAGCTCTAGCTTTCTTCTAATGCCCCATATACGAGATATAAAGCTTCAAATGAAATATTTATTTGCCGTATTCTCCTTTTTATTTTTGTACCTGCGCAAAGATTATTATTATTATTCTCTTTTCAAGTGTCTTTTTTTAAGAGGTTTCTTAAATCTTTCCATGCTCTTTTTTAATAACCCTTTTTTGTCTTCAAAAAACCTTAAAAAAGGAAAGAAATTCAATTTTAGAAGACATTTCGCATTTGTGAGGTTTTCATCAAAGAAAGGAAAGAAAAAAAACGAACACGGACTTTTGGGCTGTTTTTGCCGTGCTCTTGCCTGTGGCTTTTCTCTCGTCAGAGAGTTGCAGACTTGATGACTGACTTGTTCGCGAGCTACTTTTTTCCTGGTAAAAAAAGTGATAACATTTGTCGACATGTTATTCATGAGAATTAAATAAGAAAAAAATAAAAAGCAATAGATTTTTGAGTAAAAAAAGTAATAAAAGATATTTATGTTTGCATTTTAATTATTTTTAAAAATGTTTAAAATTTTGTCTTTTGAAATTGACGTGGTTTTATTTGCCGTCTTCTTCCTATTTTTATTACCCTCTTCATAGCTATTACTAATGTTTTTTTTGAATTTTGAGCTCTGTCTCTGCTACCTTTGACCCAAATTAAGTTGAGCATTCAAAAATGTTGATGACCTTGAAACCCCAGCCGATATATTGCGTATCTTCACTTCTTCCCTTCACTTTTTCTTTTACGAAAACGGATGGCTCATTTTCATTGATGAGAGACATATTTCCTTTTTTTCCCGCCGTCATGGTTTTATGCAATTAAAGTTTTATTCAATTTTTACTTGATTATATATGCTCATTGATTTTGAAAAATGAAGCAGTAGAAGCTGCTGCATGCAAACAAAACAATCCTTTAGGGCAAACTCTGCAACTTTTTATACTTTATTTTTGCACCAAAATTTTTAACTAATGTTTTTCTTCTTTTCTTCTTTTTTTGTTGCAAGCTTTCGTTGAGTTTTTTTCTATGGCATGAATGTCCGGAAGTCGGCACTAACTTGTCATTCATTGACTGTTTGGCCTTTTTTCATGTCATTTTTACAAATGTCAAAAAAGCATTGTCATTTTTCATTTAATATTACAAACTTCCTCATTACACGATTTAGTTTTTCAGAGATACATGAAATTCTGCTTTAAATTAAATATTTCTTGACGACATTTTATCGTCAAAAACCTTTGTATTTCAAATATTTTTCATTATTATTAAAAATTGGGTGAAAAGCTGTCGGGTTTTATGCGACAAATTTTCGATTTTGTCGAAAATGTCGCAAAAAGAAATTTGGTCTCCTTTGTTATTTTTTTAATTATTAATGCTTTAACATTTACGGGTAATGTTTCATCACTTCCATGCTCTTATCAGGTATGTTTTTGTTTGCTTGATATTTCGAAGCTACCTCTAAGAGGCTTACTGTAATCCCCTTTTCTAAAGGTACCAAAAAACGACGACTTAATTCTTAATGTTCCTCTTTCAAAAACTTCACATTCCAAACGTGGCAAACGACTTGTCCGACATACAATACGTGATAAAAATTATCAACATCTTCGAATTTTTCTTTATTTTGATCCAGCAAGTATTGATCCGTAAGCTTAAAATGCTAATTTTATTACTTTTTTAACATTTTAACAATTTTTTAGTTTACCTGTAGATAAACAAATATTTATAAATGTTTGTTCTTTTATTTTATTAGTTTTCTCTTGTTTTAATGACCATTAGTTTTTTTAGTCTTCACTTTTACCAAATGCCATTGGATTTTGGGAGAAAGCATTGCTCATTCGACGAACACATGCTCCCATTAGGCTTAGTCGGTCAGTTCGTTAATGATTATTTGTCTTTTATTTTTGCTTCTTCTTTTGTTATTCAATTTTTAAAACAATGAAAAAAAAGTATTAGGGCGCTAAAGCAATTCATTTTTTGTTTTTTTGCAGAAAATGCCGATCTAATCACTATTATTTGGAAGCATCAGAGCCTCATCCATCATGCGTTGACCGATGTAAAGAAGTAACAACTTGCGGAGAAGTTGCTATCCCAGATGAACATCTTTTTGTATGTTTTTTAAAACTTAAACTAAAAAACGCTTATGTTATGTTCGTTTCGTGTGGGTGTTCATCAAAATTTTATGTGAAAATGTCGATCAACTTTGCTAAATTTTCTGGGTGACAACATTTTCTTTAAAAAAGATTCAAAATACTGTATTCCAAAAACTGTTTCCCTCAAAAAAGTGAAATAAAAATTTACTTACACAAATTGAAATAAGTTTTTTTGCCAAATGACCGGATGTTTTTAAATAACTTTTTTGTTTTCACCTTTAAAGCTACAGTAAAAAATATTACAAAATACTAGATTAATAATCTATAATCCAAATTGTTTATTTTTGGTTGTTTCCGATAATTAATTTGCCTATTTTTATCTTTAATTTTTGGTAATTTTTGTTAACTTCGATCTATCTTTTTATGCTACCGTAATTCAATCTTTCAACTTCACTGATAGGATTATGTAGCGTACATAATATACACATATAATATGACGAAGCAAAAAATGTTAAATCCCGTCATTGTTGTTTTTTAAAATAGTTAGCTATATGATATCCATTTTTAGCAATGTCGATTTTGTGCTTTGCCAACACCATTAGCATGTACTTCAACAGGTCCAACAGATGGCCCTGGTGTAATTGACGCGGATTTTGTTCTCTACGTTTCGGCAGTCAACTCGAATCGGTGTAAAAATGAAGATACAATTGCATATGCGGCACATTGTCAACAAGAAGCTGACCTTGACAGGTTTGTGCTTTTTTTTTGTTTTTCTCTCACATCATTAGTGTTCTTCTTCAAAAATTAAAATGACGTTTTAAGGCCAATTGCGGGGCATGTAAATATTTGTCCAAGTGCATTATCAACACATTTGCATGACCAAGAAATTTTATTGTCTACTGTAAAACATGAAATTCTTCATGCGCTTGGTTTCTCTGCAGGATTATATGCATTTTTCCGTGATGAACATGGAAATCCTCGAACTAAACGTAATCGCTACAATCGCCCACCTTCATTCAATCGAGAGCGAGGATATTATGATGCAGATGATTCTACCGTAAAAATAATAATTCGTGATTGGTGGACTTCTGAAGGTACAATTCCACATCCGGTGCATATGATGGTAACTGAAAAAGTGAGGGAAGAAGTAAGAAAGCATTTTGGTTGTGATGTATTAGAAGGCGCTGAACTGGAAAATCAAGGCGGTGACGGAACAGCTCTTACGCATTGGGAAAAACGACTTTTTGAAGTATGTTTAATGGACGCTAAACTTTGACCTTTTTTCACACCCCCATAATTTGTTTTTTCTTTTTACAGAATGAGGCAATGACTGGTACACATACACAAAATCCAGTTTATAGTCGCGTAACATTGGCACTTATGGAGGATAGTGGATGGTATAAAGCTAATTACGAGTACGAAATTTAATTTAATTTAAATTTTTATGTTTATTGTTTATGTGTTTTGGTTTCTTTCTTTTTTAGTATTGCGGAAGAACTACATTGGGGGCATAAACTGGGATGTAATTTTTCGATGAAAAGTTGTGGAGAATGGATACATCAACGATTAAACGCGTAAGCAACTTTTACAAATACAAAAATTTCCGGTCTTTGTATACCACGACCAATTTTTGCAAGAAGAAAAAACACATTTTTTTGTTTGTTTACTTTTTACAGCGGACTTCCATTGGCTCCATTTTGTCACGACATCAAGCATGATGGAAAGAAATCTCTTGCCACAACACGATGCACCGATCAAAGAGATTCTTTGGCATTATGCAATTTAGTTCCGTATAAAAAGGCATTGCCAAAAGATTATCGAAATTTTGATCATTTGGATGGTGTTAAAAAAGAGGGCTTAAAATTTTATGGTGGCTCTGTTGAACTTGCAGATTTTTGTCCATATAATCAAGAATTTGAATGGCGAGCTGTAAATACCACAGATCGAAGGGATAGCCGTTGTGAGCTTGAAGGAAATTTTCCTGGTGAACATACAAATTCAATTATGGAAATATATGGTAATGCCTCAAAGTGCTTTGATCTCTTTACAACTTGGACGGAAAAGAAATGTGGTCGCGTAAAAAATTATTCTCAATATATGGCCGGATGTTACGGGGTTTGTTTTTTAACCAAACATTTCTTTTCTTTCCTTTTTTTTTTAAATTCCAAATTGAGGTTTAAAATTTACATTGTATTTGATTTCAGTTTATTTGTCTTGATGGACGTCTTCATCTTGAAGTATTTAATTCATCTGAACTTTATCCATGCTATCATGAAGGTCAAAACATACATATCAAACAAATACATAATGGATGGCTTCGTGAAGGAATAATTGTGTGCCCATCATGTAATGAACTATGTAATATGCATCGACAAATAGGAGATGTGCAATTTAATTGCCTTCCAGACATTAGCCCACCAAATGGTGGATATGTGGGTGATGAGACATTAAATGAGCCATGTGGAGGATCACTTAATTTTTCAAATTCTTTCATTTTTATTATAACCCGATGTATGATATTTGTAATTATTTCTTCTCTTATTTGTTGTTATTAATTTTTTTTTCAAAAAAGAAAAAAAAAACCTGGTGATAAATATAATAAATTAAATTATTTTTTTAAAAGTAAAATTGAAAACACAGAAAAGAATAACATTCGTATTCAACAAATGCGCTGTTTACTTTAACGCTCAACATTTTTAAAAATGCAGCAAAAAATATATTAAGTAGAATAATGTAGTTACAATTTATATATCTACATACAAAAAAAGTATTATGCACAAGTAGTTAGAGAGAAAAAAACTTTATAACATACATATAACAATCTAATCAACACACATATATGTGCCAAGGCATTTTTGACTTTGAGACAAAAAATTTTTACAAGTGCAATGGTGGAGCTGATTAGTTTTTTTTAAAAAAAAAGTGTGCTTTTTAAAAGTGGAGGAGGGAAGATATAATTAATAAAGATATAATCCAAGCGCTAATTACAAACAAAGTCTTGAGAGCAAAAAAATGAGAAATTTTTTATCACAAAAAAATGCAAACAATAAGAGAAATTTTGTTTTTTTTTTAAAAAAAAGATGATGAAAGAGAAGAACGTGTATTTGCTTTTATTTTGAATGATTAAAGATTTTTAATAAATATCATTTCTTTGTGCATTATTGTTATATTGAAGCCATCGATAAAAATCTAGCAATCTTTCTGATTCATAATCATTCAATGGAATTGAAGATTCTTTGATTGATCGCTTAAGTGGTGGCGGTTGAATGAGTCGTCGAGGAGCTGATGGTCTTTCCATTCCACCAGAGGATCCGCCAGCTAAAGATAAATCACGTCTTGTTCCAACACTTCTTATATAATCATCCCCAGATGCAAAATTATTACTTTTTCCAACAAAATCAAATTCAAATGCTCCAACTTCATGACAAACATAAATGGCAACGAGAAGGGTTGTGATTGCAGCGCTTGTTTGCATGATTGTATGTGTATGTACGTAACGTAAATGTGTACGAATGTGAATTAACCTGTAAAATTAAAAAAATCAATGATTAAATTTTTTTAACAAAAAGAAGAAGCGTTCATTTGGAGATGTTCACATATCCTAAAGGATGTAACATCTTTCTTTTAAAGAATGTCTAACATTTCAAATACTCGAAGACACGAAAAATTATTTGGGACTTTTGAGAAGGCGTACATGAGAAAAAGAAAAACCGACCGCCCCAAAAACAATATACTACCGCTTGCGGCAAAAGCTTAAGCTTGCAAAATGGCACATGGCAATATTTATATACTAAATTTTTTAAGTGTTGCAAAAGCAAGAAACCAAGTCCTGCCCCCTATTTTTTAACAAAAAAAGATTGTTTTTGAGGACCAAAATATTTTGTAAGGGATATCTTCAGGACCTTCCAAATTGTTCATATTGCCGAAAAGAAAAAGTTATAAAAAAATCCTAGGCGGAGTTGTGACGTTAAATGTGTATTGCTTACGCGATATGTGAAAAGAATTTTAGTATCCCATTTTAAATGATTCACGTGGTGGTGTTCGGGGTTATTCCCAAACGACTTTTTTTTAAACGGAGAAAGAGAAAAAAGAGTAAAAAAATGTATAAAATAAAGAAGATATATAGTTAGTTAATGCGTCAATTGTAAAAGGCATAATAATATAAATGATAAACATTATATTATTCAAGTCTGTCGTCAATTAAATTAATTATTTATTTTAATTTAATTATTATATCCCTTTATTTTTGATAACCCCCTTTTTTCATTGTAAATCATAATAACAAAAAAATTTCTTCTCCTCCTATAAATAAAGAATAGCTCATTTTTTCGAAAAAAAATATAGGGTTCTAGTTATGGTTTTGACAGCTTTTCCTAGTTTCGGCGCTGTAATAAGGTTTAAAGCTTTTATAAATCATAAAAAACAAAAAAGAAATAATATTTGTGTGAAAAATTTATCTTATTTTTTTTGTAATTCTTTTATACATATTATTTCTGACCAAAGCGTTGTAACAAAAAGAAAGAAACAAAAACAGAAATCGCTGTATTTTTTACGCAAGGATTGCTCCCGCCATTTTTTCTACAAAAAAAGAATTTCAGCAGCAATAGCAGCAGTACCAGTAACGTCAATGGTTGGTTTTTATTATGATAAAACTACGTTCATTTTTGCAAAACAAAAAATACAACAAAAGACACGACTAAAAAACGGTCCCAAAGATATAAGAATTTTTATGAGCATAAATTTGAAATTCAAAAATCCTTAAAATAGTAAAAAAATTTCATGAATTTTATAGAAAAAAGACTGTACCATTGGGAATTACGTGATCTTGGGGGTGGCCCTTCTTTTTTTACATGTATTTCTTACATTTATTTCTAAGGAAGAAAAGGTCAAATTTCTTGTTAAATTACACCATTTAAAATTTTAAAATGCATTCAATTGTCTTTGTTTACTTTCTCAAGACTTTTTTTTTGAAAAATAACAATGCAAGGAATCATATTTATTTTTTTATTGCGGAAATAAACGGAGGAGAAGAAAAGGAAATGCAATTTGTCTTTTGATTATCATGCAATAATAATAAAAAAACCAAAAATGAGTAAATCTCATCTCAAAAGGCAAACTTTTTTACAATGGTAACAAACACTCGACGCAATGATTCATCATAACCCTGCCTCTCTCTTCACTTTTTTTCTACTGTGATCGTACAATTGCATCAATCAAAAATTTTTTATTGTCTCTTCAAAAGCGTTTAAAAAAAATCATCCTCATCCAGAAAAACTTAACCAGAAAAAGAAAACAACAAAGAAAAAAATATACGTACATATTTGCGGTTGTTGATTTTTAACCATGTGTACGCGCATTTTACGTCGATTTTTGAATTACAAACTAAGCGGATTATGGTTAAAAAATTCAATAAAAAATATATAATATTGAAGGGAGGAAAAAATGAATAGTGTGTCACAACTTTTCAGAATTTTTAACATTAGTTTTTGCCTAGTTTTGGTCACTTAGTCAATTCAACAAAAAAAATCATCCCGTCCAAAAGTTGTTGTTCCAAGTATTGTTTTATCTTGCCTGCTTCCTGCTTATTTTATAAATTTTATTACTATAAATTAAGAAAACAGGTGTTGAAGAAAATCATAATTTAATATTATAATTATATCAAAGAAAGTAAGTTTCAAGGGCTATAAAACTTTTGCGGGGTTTTCTTGGTTCTTAGGTTTTTTTGATTGCACTCAAAAGGATTCTTCTACGTCATGGATATAAAAAAAATATATACTTTATTCAATCAAGCGTGATCACTTTGAGCTGCTTTCGTAACAAACATATGGTCAATGAAAAAGAAAGTGGCAGAGACTGGCGCCTTTATATTTGACCTTATCCCCAAAAACACTTAAAAGACCAAAAATATTTAGTTTACTATTATTGTTATTATTTTCTTATAGACAAAAGATTGGCAAAAAAGAGCAATGAAAATAGGTCGAAAAGTTTTTGAAATGAACGATCATGAGCTTAGAAGTGCATTAACAAGCGTAAAACCTCATGGAGATTATCTTGCAAAAACAAAATCACAAATGCAGGAAGAATTGACGCAATGGTAAGTTTTATTTTCTCCTCTTCCTCATTGATGCAAATTTATTATTATGCACGAAAAGAAAAACAGAAAGTTAAGAAAAATTTATTATAAATTCTATTGTTAAATATTTTTTTGGGTTGCTTATGCAAGGACTCTCAGTTTCACACCAATTCCTTTTCTTCGAAGATGAAGATGGAGTACTTTGGCTGCTAAACCGATCTCCTGAAGATGTTTGCAAATGCTGCGACAGGAATGATATTTTTCAACGAAGAGGTAACCCTCTATTGTTTATTTTCCTGCACATATTTGCAAAAATAAAAGACAACAACAAAAAATTAAGACAACCGATTTTAAGGTGAAATGAATCCTGCAAATGCCAAAATAAACCCTGTTGAAGTTGTTATATACCGGCCAAGTCCAAGCTCAAGTCAACAAAGTAAGTTATTTTTGGGTCAATAGAATTTGGTATTATATTATTTTAATGACACAAAAAAATCTTTTAATTGTTTTGTTTTTAATCTATGGTATTTTTATGATATCAATTTAAACTTAAAATAGGAAAAATAGATGCTACAAAAGCTATTATATATATCTTTCTTTTATATAATGATGAAAGCAAAATCTTTTTTTAAACTTTTCGTGGAGAAAAAATGTAAACATTGACAAAAATAAATGTTCAAAAAATGTATTCTTTTTTTGACTAAAAAAAAAATTGCAATACTCTTTTTTCACACCTCTTTTTTTATGATGGAATACTGTACTTATTTTTCGTATAATTTCACAAAAAAAGTAAATAAAAATAACTTTGTTGAATTTTCTCATGAATTAAATGCTGCTGTCAATTCAATTTATAAATTTTCACGCATTTTCTGAAAAACATTGTTTACTTTCTATATTAAATTAGTGACACAAAAATTGTCTTGAAAAAATACGTAAAATGTGCTTGATCTTTTTTCTGTGTAATAAGCTACAAAAAATGAATTTCGAAATTTTATAATGCAGTTACCATAAATCTTTGAAAAAACCAAAAGATTTTTTAGATCAAATTCCAGCGGAGCTTTCCATAGAAGGCCTTTCATCTTCACCGCAGCAACAACAACAGCCATCATTCACAGGATTTCGAAAGAAAACGAGCAAAATTCATGTTAAAAATCCTTCTCATAATAATGTGATCACGCAGCAACCTTTGCCATTGTCAGATGAACAAAAAAGTGCCATGTCAAAACAAACATCAAAAAAAGGTTAATGAAAGACTAGAAAAAAATTTTTTTTGCAAATGTAAAATTTTTCTGATAAATGTCAGTTAATTTCCCACAAAAAAAATTTTTCTTTTCATTCAAAAAATTTTTATATTTGCGTGTATTTATTTATACCTTAACATTTTTCCTACTTCTAAATACTAAATTTTGCAGCTGATGAAAAAACGCCAAACTGCTGTCGGCTTTGTTGTATTGAATGTGGTACATGCTGCGTTGGATTGTTAAACAATTCATGACACTTTTTGTGAAGATCCTATTCATGTCCAAAATTGATAGAAAAAAAACGAGAAAAGAAATATATGAACAAACCCCTTTAAAAGATGTCAAAAATTAAAGGGTTTTTAGCATGTTTTTTTGTCTGCTGTTTTCCCCCCTTTTCCAAGCTTATAATTTTGTGCCTTCAAAAAATATTTTTGAAATTTATTATTCTTTTCTTGTTCTTTTTTTTTTGTAATAATATATGTTTTACGGAAATAAAACCTTTTAATTTTGGAAGATTGATTTCTTTCTTTCTTTTTTTTATTGCTTGAATCTTAGCAACATAAATTGTCTTTTAAACAACGTTTCTTAAGCAATTTTCACGTTGTCGGGTAGAAGCTTGAAACAAACTAACTAACTCGTTTCCTTTATGCATCCTCATTGCATTTTCTTTTCCGTCTTTTCCTTCTTTTTTTCGTTTTCGTCTTCTTCTTCTCTCAAGACAATTCAATCCTACCAATCCTTTTGTTTCCTTACGTAATGTTTGGTATGCCAAAAATGGGGGTCCTTCAATGCAATGTTTTTTCCCCTCTTTCATATATGTATAAGTACGTAAATCAGAAATTCTTCTCTTCTTGTTCTTTTCTTCTTTTTCTTCCTTCTTCCTCGTATTTCAGTAACAAAAACGCAAAAAATGTCTCACCAGTCTGTTGAACCGATTAAAAAGTCTGTTGTCACGTATTCTTCCTCCAATACTTTTTATACTTTTTTCGTGGTCCTGAACGAACTTTAATTTTTACAAACCAGCCCAGTCCCTTTCAATAATAACTTCTTTCATTTTTTATCTCTTTTGTAAACCCTGTTTTTTTCAATTACAATGTTGAAATATCTTTTTTTTGCCCTTTGCTATAATTAATTCAATTTCCGTTTTTTTAATCATCTACAAACTTTCCTTTTTTTATTATTTATTATTAACAATGAAAATTAAAGTTAGCATGCCACCCCGAAAAATAGAGGAAAAGATTATTGCATTCACGCAGGCGGATTTTATAACCTTTTTTTTGTTTAATGCACTTTTTGTTAAATTTAAAACCCATGGGTGTGGAAATTTTTCATGAGAAAATAAAACTGTAATTCAAAAAATGAACAAAAAAAGCTATTTTTTCCCAAAGTTTACCTAAAAGTAAAACAACCTCAAAAAGCAGCAAAAAAAAGAAAAAAATGACTGCCTCGTTTGTTCTAGAGTAGCTTCATTTGCAAATAAATGAAAGACAACAGCAGTTATGTGTTGAATTGATGGAAAACACAAAAAATATAAAGAAGAAGTAGACGAAGAAAAAAAATTTATAACTAAAACAAGCACAAAAATAAATAAATAGACATGAAAAATCATGTTTATTTAGAGATAGACAATAAACCCCCTTTTAATTTGACTTAAGAATTTTAATTGGCTTTTTTAAAAAAAATGAAAAAAAATCAACACTTTTAATTTTGATATATCTGTGCCACTTTTTATTATTGACGCTTCACTTCTCGTTGTCTTTTCAATCATGGCTTTTTAACACCAACGAAAAAATATTCATTACTTTCAAAAGAAAAATAATAGAAAAAAAGGGCTGCTGCTGCTTTAAATGAATTAAAAACGTGATGTGCATTGTTTGCACAAAGGTTTGATTCCTGCGAGATTTGGGTTTCTTATGCCTTTCTTTTCATACACTTTTATTTCAAGCTTCAAGCAAGGTTCACCACATCATCAACATCTTCAAAATTGGCTTTGCTTTTTATTTTTCGGCATATTTTCATTTTCAATTGATTTTTTCTTTTTCACTTTTTTAGTTCAGTTATCAAAAAAAAATTATTTTGAAGTTATTATCAGTGAAAGAAGAAAAAAAGAGGAATATCAGGTAGCAGCAGTAAAACACGCGCAAAAACTTCCGTGAAAATTATTTTTCTTTTTTTTCTAAAACTTTTTTAATGTTTTTTGTTTTAGCCGAAAAAAGGAGTGAAATAGGCTGTTGTTGTTACACGCGAGCTCGTGTGAAGGCAACAGGAAATCAGAATAAATTGGATGGAGGGAAGGCAAAGTTTACGGGTATCTATTTTCATTTATTTCTTATTCTTCTTGTTGTTTTATTAACTGTTATAAAAACGGTATGGAAGAAGAAGGAGCAAATAACTCGCCGCCTGAAGATCCAAAACCTTATGAAATTGAAAATCAAGGATTTCAATGTTCTCCTTCAGAAGCCGAATCTGAAGAAAAACCTAAAACTTGGGCCGACAAACGAAATGATATAAAAGAATATTTCGTAAAAAAATGCAAATATTTGTGGAAGCATCGAGTTGGTGTTGTTATAATTATTTGCTTACTTGCATTGTGTTTATTTCCAGTTTGGATTGCTTATACCTATGTTTTAGAAGATGGTACGTTTTTAAAATTGTATTTTTGAGAAATTGTAATTCTATTTTTTTAACAGAGACCTATCGGAAGCGATCTTTTAATTATGAAGATTATATGGAATTTAATAATTCAAATTATTCTGTAACATGTCGTGGACCAAAGGTAAGTTTTAATATATTTTTGAACGCAGACTTTGATTGTCCATTTTTAAGATAACAAGTGATATTCGAATTCGAATTCCAATGTTATCCGTTTATGCAGTAATTTTTGTTGTTGGAGCATTTGGAAATTCTTTAGTAATTTATGTAGTGTTAAATAATCCTCGAATGCGAACAGTAACAAATATGTTTATTGCAAATCTTGCGGTCTCTGATTTACTTGTATCTTCAACGTATGTTTTATTATTTCTTCAAGAGGATTACGGTAGTTAACAAGCTTTCTTCTTTTTCTTTAGTTCACTTTGGTTAACACCGCTTTATATTTATACGGGATATTGGATCTGGGGCGGGTGGCTCTGTTATGGTTTTCCATTGTTTCAAGGAATGAGCATATTTATTAGCACTTTAACATTGATGTCAATTGCATTGGATCGATATTTTGTCATTTGTCATCACAGTTTAGTCAATGCAAATATTAATGATCACATGACAATGACGGTAAAAATTTATTTAACTATATTTATTTCACTTTTGTTTTCACAGGTTTGTGTTGCATTAATAACATTAATTTGGACGGTATCACTGTCACTTGTAATGCCATATGCCGTTCATATGCGATTAGCATATGTTCATCGGCCTTGTCATTATTTTATGTGCATTGAAGATTGGTCTCAAGCAGGTTTAAAATCTGTTTATGGCATTGTTGTTCTCGTTTTACAGGTAATATAAAAAATTACAGTAGGAAGAAAGTCAAAAAAAGTAATTTTATAGTTTATTATTCCGTTTGTCATTATATTTTTATCTTATCGAAATATTTGGTCATTTTTAAATAAGCGCTTTAAAATGGTTGTTGTTGAACGAGGAAATGACAAGAAAAAGGATAATAAAAAGCGAAAACGTTTACTTCGAATGCTTATTACAATGGTATTTGTATTTGGATTTTGTTGGTCTCCGGTGAATGCATTGTAAGATTTCCTTTTTACCTTTCCTGTCATAAATTTTTAATGTCTATTTTAAAACTCTTTTTTTAGAAATGTTTTTCGAGATTTTTTTGGAGTTATTCCAATGCGGCCATACTTTAATTATGCATTTCTTACTGCGCATATGGTAAGCATGATGGGAACTGCATTTAATCCAATCCTATATGCATGGATGAATGATAGTTTCCGAGAACAATTTATTCGAACTGTTCCACAACTTCGTTGGATATTATCAAAGAATCGTCGAGCAGCAACAAGACAACGAGTTATCACAGATTGTGCACCTGCAACAAATCGAGTAAATTGTGGTGATCGAGTAAATGGTCGGCAACAACTTAATCGTGCCCTTGACACTAAAAATAAAACACTTTTAACAACTACAAATATCCCAAATTTTGCCGATCCTGTGTCAAATGAAGACGTGGAAGAAGCATATGAAATGCGAGTTTTGGAACCAAGTTCGTCAAAACAATACAATGAAAATCATAAAGGAAATAACAATAATTCCCGTCAAACGTCAAACTTTTTAACAATTCCAAATGGTGATGGAATTCCAGGAAGCTCAAAAATGCGATCTGCTTCAAATTCTGATGTTTCAAGCAGCATCGATGAATCACGATCTTTACTTAGCGATTTTTCAAATTATGATGAATTTTAAAAGATCTCATGGCAATTTTTCTAATTTTTTAATCTTTTCAAATTTCACATGCTGAGATCATGTTTAAAGCAAAAAACAGCTCTCATTATATATTATATTTATTTCTTTTATAAAACAATAACATTTTTCATTTAAAAATGCTATTTAAAATTGTTACAAATTTTTTAAAGAAAAATTTTAAGAAAAATAAATTTTTGCGATATCAATGGCAGTCGTTTAATTGAAAGAATAAAAGTAACGACGAGCACCGTAACGTCCTGAAAAATAAAATCTGTTTTAAAACAGAATCTTTTAAAAAAGAGATTTGAAACTTACCAGCAGGTTGATAAACATCTGGCCAATCTTTGCCTCGACGACCAAGGGCTGTTGGTTCAATCCATTTTTTGTCCAAAGTATCAAAACTGATTAAACCTTGACGGAACATTTTAACAGCTCGTTTTGTATTATATCTGTCATATTGATATGGTCTCCATGAATCATATAAGGGTCGATCATAATATGGATCACGATAACGGCGATAGAATAATGGATTCAAATAATCTGTGTACCATTTATATCGTGACCTATAAAAATACCTTTCCAAATAGAATTGGTTAAAATTGAAACACCGACCAAAACGCAGGATAATCAAATCCAAGAGAATTTGGAATTGGATCTGTGCTTGCGTAACGACGTGCGGCATAACGATAATCTTGCCAATATACGGATGGATTGTATGTATATCTGTCATGCCAATAATCATCCAATAATTCCCAATCACGACGGTATTTGAAAACAGTCGATGGACGATAAGTTGTTTCAGGGTACATGCTATTGATGTTCGGGACAGATGTAACTCTTAAAAATATTCAAAAATAATATTACTCCAATTATGGACTATTACTACCTTGTTAAAGTTCCAACATTTCCACCCCTTTCAATATCACGCGCCCGAGGCAAAGTCATGGTTGACTTTGCCCGGACAATTGGATAATTGCCCCTACTTCCGTCCATAGTTATTATTACTCAAGTTTAAGATGAATAACTCTAAAAAAATAATAATATTAATATGCCTAGCCAGTCTAAAAAACAAAAAAATGAACGTCGTTGATATTTCTCTATCATGAACCAAATAAATATAAGAAAAGCCAGCCAGCTTATTCCAACGGCCTTGAATTGATCTAGCCAATAAGTTAAAGTGCCCCGCTAGCAAGCTTTATTTCCCCCCTGACAAAGAGATTATTTCCAAAAAGCAAAAAAATGCATCATTCACAAAAAAATGCTTAACAGCAGACGCCATCCAACAAATAACATTTGCCTGCGATATCCGCCCCCGCAAACATTTGAGTTCAAAGAAAGAAAGAAAAAGGTGAGGAAAAGATAAAGGCATTTTTTGTTTGTGATTGTTTAAAGATTCATCAAAGATATACCAATGATTGCATAGAAAAACTTTATTTATTATTTAAAAATGGCAGTTTTAAATTTTATCAAATTTTTAAAAAAAGATACAAAAGAAAGGCATTTAAAATTACACCACAATTACATTTGCGATTTATTTATTTTTTCAAAAAAGAAAAATATATTTGTAAATTAGCCTGAAGAAAGAAGCAGTAATTTTGTTTAGTCGATCGTTATATTACAGAATTGATAAATGGATTTCGTCTACTGGTTAAATTGTTGATTTCAGTAGATGGTAGCTGAAAATGAAGAGGTGCTTTTATTAAAATTGTTAATTAATTAATTCGTTAGTACTTTTGTTAGAGGAAAGAATAAAACCTTTTGCAAGGGCACTGCAATTGTTCCTGTATTAAAAGCTCTATGAAACCCAAGAAACACTTTGTGAACGGGCTTTTCGATTATAATATGATGGAATATATGGACCATAATTCTTTTCAGTATCCCAAAGATACAAATCACGATAATTTTTAAAAGTTTTATCCCAACTTGGTGTTAACCAATTATGATTTAATTGCCCGTAGGTAATAACTCCTTTTCGGAACATATGCAGGCCTTGCGAAAGGCTATCTGTCATACTGTCAAGAAGATAGGAGCGATAGGGGTAGTATGATGACCGCAAGTAATAATTGTATGTTGGATCATAATAGCGACGATAATATGATGGACGATCATAATCAAACCTATACGTATTATATGTGAATAATTTATGTTACAGTAACATGTGATAACATACCAATAACTCTTGTAACGAGTCCAATATCGGCTTCCATAAGATGTCCATAAATATGGATTTGTTGTATAATCGCTGTAATAATACCGTCGAGGGAATAATGAACGATTGTAAAGTGGTGAAAAGTAATAATATTTGTCGTACCAATAATCATCAGCAATTGAATAATCGCGATAATAACGATAAGGAGTGTAATGATAGCGATTGTAGTATGAATACCACTGTGGCCTGTATCGTTCGCTTGAAGTTACATATCCTGTTGTTAAATCCGGAACAGAATAGGTACGGGTCAACTGAAAAAAGAAAGAATGAAATGTATGACTTAAAAATATTACAGTAATATTACCAAAAGACTTGGACTTCGTGCCAAAGAGCTTGAACGAACAACCGCAGCTGAGCGGGTTCGGGCAAGTTGATAATCACCCATCTTCTCAATTTCCCAAGTCAAATTTGACTTTAATGATTCCAGTTTTGGGTTTACCCTAAAAATGGTAAAAAAATTAAATGAAATAAATTTTATATATTTATTCCTCGAAACATTATCAACCTTTGTAAACAATCAAAGGTTAAACTAAATGATCAGAGAATTGAGGGAAGGAAAAAAAGAGAGTTGTATTTTTTGCTTTGCTTTTCGTGGCAAGTGGGTGATAGCGGGGGCTGCCAACCTCCCAAAAAATATATCGTGCCTATGTTATTTCACGGATAAACGGATTGTGAAAAAAAACGAAGCAGCATAAAAAATGATGCTTTCTTTCCGCAATTGTTTTGTTTCGTCTGTTATTTTTTTTCTTGATCGGATGCATTTTTTTAACATGTTTGCTTGCTATTAGGATTGATTTTCAATCAAAATAATGCACCGCCCATAATGATACTTAAATCTCAAAAAAAAAAGAAATGTGAAAAAATTTTTTAGCAGCTGATACAAAATTGTTGATTAAAAAACAAACAATTTTTAAAAAAAGTTTTTTTATTGATATATTTACAAACAAAAAAGAAAAAAATGTGTATATAAAAAATTTATGTCGCTTACAAAATTTTAAAAAAATATATTCTTTTTCGCTTGATTTTGTTTTATGATATTTGTAAATTATTAAAATTAAAGTATCTATCATCTGGAGGCGTAGGAAGTAGACGACGAGGCGTTCGAGGAGATTCAAGAGCTAAAAACCATTGTAAAATTTAAAAAAAGAACTTCTTTTTTTAAGTAAATAAAGGGGGGAGAACTTACTGTTGATACTTGCTCGACGACTTTGATCATCAAGAAAGGGACTTGTTGGAGAACGCGGAAATATTCCTTTTGATTTCATATAACTTGTTAATTGTGCAGGTACTTCATAGAGGACTTCTTTTGCAAGCATTGTCTTTGCATGAAATGTATCTTCTTGGGTAAGAACTTTATGGGGTGGAAGATATTTACGAAGTTGAACAAACTATAAAAAGTTATTATTATTGATTGAAAATGTTATAGACGATAAAAGGTACCTGAACAATATCTCTTTTTGCATATTTACCATTGTGATTTAACATTTGATTATCAGAATCTAATATTTTCATCTCTTTAAATGAATCATATCCTACACCAACAATTATAATTGAAAGGGGTAAAGTTGAAGCCTACAAAAAGGTTAAAATAAATCAAAAATTTTGACTGTTTTTAAATTACTTTAATAATTTCCATTTTTGTATCTTCCATATCACCAATAACCCCATCGGTTAAAATTAGTAAAACACTGTATTTACTTCCATCTTCCGGAAATGAGGCTGCCCGTTTTGCGGCAAGGCGAATCGTATGGGAGTAGTCAGTTGGCCCACTTAATTCCACTCTTGACTGAGCAATAAGATACGCTTCAAGTAGTCCAGTAATTCCATAACAGTGTGGATCATTGGTAACGACATTCTTAAAAAGAAAATTAAAAAAAGGATATTTTTGCAGCAAAAAAAATTAATTAAAATTTGCGTACCAACGGAAAATTGTAATGAGTTTTTGTATCGGGTGGTATTTTGGCTCCAAATCCAAAAGCCCGAAATATTTTACTTCGATTATAATGTTGACAAATTTCTCCCACTGCCATAATCGCAATCTCATATTGATTAATATTTTCTCCGTCAATGTGATGAAGAGATGATTGTTCTTCCATTGGTAAATTAGATTTTGTAAAATCTACAGCAACCGTAAAATCAAGTTCTGTTCTTAAAGGAAATGTTTTACAAATATAAAAAGGCTACGACTATCATACCCCCCGCTAATAAAATCCAAAAAAGTGAAATCAAGCCAACAATAAACTTTATGAAAATGAAGTATCCCAGAATCGGTGTATTTTTTATTTTTCTTTGCTTTCTTTTCATTAATAAGCTAAAAACATATTTTCGCAATAAAATTCAAAATTATTATAATCTTACAGGCATGTCAACATCTTGTTTAGTAACTAGACGATTAACAGTTGTTCGACATTCTCCAATAAAATCATGACCTCCATCTTGATCCCAGTCATAGCATTCAACAATGAATTCTCTGTCTTTATCTCCATAACAAAGTTGATCCAGAAGTATCTCGAATGGGGCCCATTTAGGATTTAAATTTTGTTCATGATATCTTGTTCGATAAGCTAATTGTGTTGTTCCGTCTTCATTAATTCTTAGAATTTTTAAAAAGGGATCACATTTTCCCAAGAAATCTTTTTTATCAAGATTTGTTGCACTTGTAACAAAATAAACAGATTCTTGTCGCCCTTCGCCCATTTCTTCAGCTGTTACCGTAATCGTCCCTTGATGCTTTCCTTCTTCACTGAAAACAATTAATTTTGCTTTCTCATGAAATATTGCTTTTCTTCGTATTTTTTTTTGTCAAAGGAAAAGAAAACAAAAGAAATAATAAAAAAAGGATGATTGCTTACACAAGATCTTTCGTAAGACGGTTATATTTAGCTCCAACAATTTCATGTAAAAGCATTGATGCAACTCCTGCTCGCTGTTTATATGGTCCCTTGAAGAAGCTTAAAAAAATAATTTTTCATGGATTTGTAATCTCATCGAATAAAAACATACATTTCAAATTGTAAACGTTGTTGCTCTTCAAAATTATAATACATGCAAATTTTTGTTGCCCAATCAGGATTTAGGGTATTTGTAATTGCTTCCGTACGTCCTATCTCCTCCCAAACTCGATTCCTATTCATTCCTGCTTGTGTGACACTTACAACACAATATGGATCTTGATCTCCATCAACATTGACATCTTTGAGATCTCTTAAAAGTAAAAACAATTTCATTAGCATTTTAATTAGCCTAAGTCAACTGAAAAAATGATACCGTGCAAAAATAGTTAGTAATACCCGAACGGACTTTGGTGGACGTTCTTCCTCATCATCATCCAGAAAGGAGCCACGTCGAAGCATGCCTTAAAAAATTGAATGAATTATTCATAGCTTTCTTTTTTTTAATACACTAAAGAATTAAATTTTTAAACACGATTGTTTTTAGTTTTTCAAAAAAAATAAAAATAAAACTACATTTAAAACTTTGGAGGTTTTCTTATAAATAAATTTTTCGGAAGGAAATAAAAGAAGTAACTAAAGAATGAAATAAAATGCTTATTTACCAATCAAATCCATCCTACTCTTTGTGAAAGATAATAGGGAATGCGCAGTCGTCTTTGGCTTTTCTTTTGTTATTTTAGTAAACGAAAATATAAAAAAGCGAGTACCTAAGAGACAGCCCTTCTTCCCCATGTGACTAAAAATGGCTTACATCGGCATTCTTCATTCTTTAACAACAGAAAAAAAACTATATATAAAAAAAGAAGACCAAAAAAGAAGAAGAAAAAAAATATTGGACACCATCTGGAATGACTTTAATTTAACTCTTAAGCTTTGTCAATTTCATTTTAAAGTATCAGATATTGCAATTAATGAAAAAAAAATTTGAAAAAAGTTATTTAAAGAGAAAAAGTGATTTAAACTTTAGAAAAATGTTATTTTTGAAGAAAATGCAGACAAGCCTAACAAGTTTTGTTGTCTAAAGCCAATCAGCAGGAGCAAAAAAGAGAACGACGAGAAAAAAAACAACATAAAAAAGACTGAAAATAGCATGTCCGTTGTGACAGCTGTATTACAATTATTGAAAAGTTTTTTGGACATTACAATTTTCAACGCGCGGCTATTTCTTCTTCTTTTTTGCTGCTTCTTCTTCTCCCTCGTTCTCTTTATTTTGTTCTCCCACGGCACAAAAAAAAAGATGCAAAAAGCAATGCCCTCAAAATGCAGGAGAAGAAAGAAAAAGTGTTGTCCTCAATCAATGTGTGGCACTTTTTTTGAACATAAAAAGCAACGACATTTTTTTCTCCTTTTTTTAGTAAGTAAATGCAGTATAAAAAGTCAAAAGTTTCCCTTTCATTTCTTTCCTTCTTTAGACAAAAAAAGAAATAAAGAATATAGCAACAAGAATTAGCTTCAAAATTTTCTTCCTTCAATTTTGATCAAGGCCCGGAAATCCGCTTCTAAATGTTTGAAGCACACAAAAAAAAGATGTTTTAATTTTCCATTTGAGTTAGCGCTGCCAACTTTTTTCATCCCCAAATGTGACTGGCTTCTCTGGAATGTTGTTGAATTATTTTAAAATGGAGAAAGAGGTTGTCTATTTTTTTCTTGTTAAATTGAAAATAAAAGTTAATTGGAAACAGAAATTTAAAAACAATTTGCTCAATGATGGTAATAACTACAAATATAAATAAAAAAATATGTGTGTACTTTATTTATTAAAAGTTTTTTTTGCCACTTAATGTCAAGTTTTAAGAATAAAGCACAGCTGGCACATTCATAAAAAGAACCTGCTTTTTTAATGGCCTTTGCTTAAAACAATTCTTTAAATTCAAAAAGTAAAAGGTCAAATTTCCTCCCCCAAGCAAAAAAGAATATCACAATCAAAACCACTTAATTCAAATTTAATGCTGTTAATCATTTACTGATAAGAGTGACATTGTTAAAAAGAAACATATTTTGATGATTCTTTGGAAAATGATAAAATTTGTGAACGTTGTTTTAATTTTTCAATTATTTTGTTTAGTTTTTGCTAAAAGTGAAACATGGAATACTTTACAAGAAATGAATGCAGAATTCGAAGAAAGATTTACGGATAAAGATGAATTAAGTATTGAAGAATGGGATGCGGCACTTCCAACAAAAAATGAAAGAAAAGAAATTGAAACTTTAATAGATTTTTTAATGGCTGCTTCAACATTTGAAAATCTGTCTTCAGCAGCATTAATGCCATACTATAAAAATCTCCAAAAATCAATGAATATTACTTTTTACAAAGTTTGTTTTTCATTACTCGAAACTATAGTTGATATTTTCTTATAGAGAGAATATGCCATTATTCATGAAATATATAATTCAGCTGATTCCCTTCCATTTAAAAGATATTTTGGATATACTGTAATTGCATCTCGACAAGTCGCTTCAAATCCATATCTCCATCACGCGGCACCCCATTTTAAATTTGATGGAAATGTTTGTAATCAAAGTTCCGCAATTTTCGAACAAACTTCCGGCCGATCCCTGGTTGTTGCCGGGGCACATCGATATGCCGTTCGAGATCGAACACCCCCAAATCCATGTCAATCTGCTTTTGCTATTGCAGATCCGGCACACAATAATTTAACAATGTTCCATGCCTTTAATGAAGCAATTCTTTTAGCTTCAAAACGGCAATCTGAATTCCATCAAATTCCATACTTTTTTATTCAATGGCATGGAATGGCTGAAGATTCATGCCCAAATTCCCCTGCTTTTATTAGTACCGGGGCATCTGGGAATGATTCAATTTATTTGAATTCCTCTCTCGCGGCAAATAAAGTAATCATATATTTTGTAACCCATTAATTAAAGTATATATTTTAGTTGAAAGTTGCATACGGTAACGGTGCCAAAACCCCTTTTGATGATCCGGAATGTAATCTCGCGGCAACAACAAATGTCTTTGGAAGGCTCGTTGATGGCATTCACAAAAATGATGTTTGTCAGATCAGTGCCAAAAATGTTTCTGGACATTTTATTCACATTGAACAAAAGAAAAAAGAAAGAAATGATTGGAGCGGCTGGATCAAAGCAGTGAAACAAGCTTTCAATCTTAAAATCACAAATTGTAAATTGATGTATAAAACCAAATATTAAAATAAAAATGCTTTTAATATAAATATCTTATTTGGAAAAATTACAAAAACAAGAATTTTATTGTAATTACAAAATAATAAAAATGACATTTTTAAACAATTGAATATCAACATCCAAAAAAAATTAAAAAAGCTGATGGCATTTATGTATCATCCAACATCCAAAGAATTAGCTTTCATTTAGAAGAAGCAAAGTTAACAACGTTTGCGTTGAACGACATCTTGATATATAGCACCATCAACTGTAGGATCAGATGATTGCTGCTTTGATAAAACATTTTCAGCTAAATTAAAAAATGCACGATAAATACCAATATTTATTTTTGCCGACGTTTGGATAAACATAAATCCGTGTTCATCAGCAAAATCTTCCCCATGATGTCTTGGAACATTACCAAGATGTTCGTATTCGCATTTATTTCCAACCAGAATTTTTGCAACATCTTTTTCCGATTTTTTATTGATTTTTTCAATCCATTTTTTGGTACCATCAAATTTATCAGCTTTAGTAACATCATAAACAAGCATTATTCCATCAGCTTTTTTGAAATATGAGTTTGTGATTGCATTAAATCGTTCAAGTCCAGCTGTATCCCAAATTTGAAGTTTTATCATTTTTCCATCAATTTGAATGGTACGTTCCTTGAAATCAAATCCGATAGTTGAATTTGAAGATTCTGAGAATCTATTAGCAACAAATCGCTCCAAGATGCTAGATTTTCCAACTCCGGAATCTCCGATCATAATAATTTTCAACGTTGGATGAGGAGTTCCAGCAGATGTCATTTTTCTTCCTTCACCCTACAAAAGTTTATGGTGTAACTTTTTTTCAACGTTCAATGATATATTTTGGAAATTCAAAAGTTTTTGCTTTTTAGTTCAGAACCTGTTTAATTCGTACGCTATTTTAATGTATTATTTTGTAAAAACCAACACCCCAAATTTCTTATTAAACTAACCTATTTTGAGAATCAATCGTTCTTCAAAATCGCTAACAGTTTTCAAGAACGGTTTATTAAAGTTTCCCCAAAACAGCTACAGTAAAATCATATGTCAACAATCGTTAAATGAACAGTTTTTAAATTTTTAGTTAGTCATCAAGGAAAGAAGCTCAACAAAGGAAAAATCAACATATTAGAAAAACGAAAACTGAAACTTACCAGAATAGCTTTAGAATCAAACAAGAGATTTTTGAAATTTAAGTGTAAAGAAGTATTTTTTGGAAGAAGACAGAGATGGCAAAGGTATTGTTGGCAGCGAAGTGATGGTGTTTGAACTGAAAATTAGAGTTGAAAATATCAAGAAAATTAAAATTCTTTGAAAAACAGTGAAAAGCCATTAAAACCAATCAAAATACTCGATCACACGTTATTATTTTTTCATTATGAACCATTACAACGGAAAAAATAGTATGTGTTTTAACAAAATAAAGGTATCATTTTTTTGGCAATCATGTAAAAAAAGGGTAATGTGATCGATGGTTTAGCAAAGAAAAAAACTACTCGTTTGTAAAAAAATAAGGAAGAAAGCTGCGTTTTTCTGAGATAGACAATGACTCAGAAGGCACTGTCCATTGCTTTTTCCCTTTTTTTAAACATCCAAAATGTTCTTCTTTCTTTAAAAAAAAGAAATCGTTATTATGATATGAATAATCAAAGTGTCTGCATAACGAAATCTACTTACATCTTAAATATTAAGAATTATTAAATTATCCTTAGAGAATTGTTTGATCTTTTTAATAAAGTGGTTTTTTAAACATATTAGAAAATCAATTTTTTACTTTTTACACGTTTTTTTATTTTAAAGTTTTAAACATATTTAAAAATATTACTTTTACTTTTTAGACTTCCTCTCACCGTAGACATACCCAAATTACGCCTGGGTTGAAGCTTCATATTTTGCCCATATACTGGCCTTGAAGGAGGAGACCCATAGTAAATAAATTTTTTTTTGCCCCTTTCATTCATTGGAGGTCCCAAAACGAAAATTTTAAAAATTCGAAATCGAAGAATTCTGATAATATTTTCTTTCATAATTATTTTTTCTGATTCCAAAATGGTATGAACTTAAAAAAATGGTTGAACAGAAGCTGAGATTTAACTTTTTTGTATTAATTCTCGATAATTCACGGATTTGTACGAAAAAGTTGAATCTCAGCTTCTATCCAACCGTTTTTTTTAGTTCATACCATTTCGGAATCAGAAAAAATAATTATGAAAGAAAATATTATCAGAATTCTTCGATTTGGAATTTTTATAATTTTCGTTTTGGGACCTCCAATGAATGAAAGGGGCAAAAATTTATTTACTATGGGTCTCCTCCTTTGAGTAGGTATTATTATGGGCAAAATATTAGCTGCACAATCCTAACGTCTGGGTTTAACACTCATTTGAAAATTCGCCAAATATCCCTAAAAACGTTCCCGGACACCTAAAAATCACATGATTCTGGAACTTGTAGAAGTCAAATTGTTTCAAATGTTACAGATTCGGATTCAGCATGTTGGAAAACCTATATTTCCGTGAAATAGGGTCGAAATTTCAAAAAGTGCTTCTTTCACCCATAAACATAAGTAAAGAACCCCCAAAAGCCAACAAAAAGGTTTCAGTATGCGTTGAAAAAAATTTGCATACAGCAAGTTATGAATTAATTATTATATATATGGGGATGTTTATAAAGCAAATTCGAAAAGATAGAAAGTCAAAATTCTTATTGGCATCATTTTGTCAAGAAGTTTAAATTACGGTATTTATTGTATACCGTATTCGGTTTTTTTGGCATTCTTCAAAGGAGAATTGAAATTTCGACACAATTTCATGAATATATAAGTTTTCGAACATGCTGAATCCGAATGTGTAACATTTGAAACAATTTGGCTTCTAGAAGTTCCAGAATCATGTGATTTTTAGGTGTCCGTGAGATTTTTAGGGATATTTGGCGAATTTTCAAATTAGTGGTTAGGATTGTGTGTTATAATCTAAGAATTAATATTGTTAATTTTTATATTATAATACTGTAATTCAATCTCTGATCTTTTAAAGTTTCTAAAATTGTTTATTCTATCTCTCAACTTTTCCCTCTTTATAAATCATCTGCACAACAAAGGTTATTCTTTCTTTGTTGTGTTTTCTCCCCTCTTTGTCGGCAATTGGACAAAGAGTCATTATTGTTTCTTTTTCTGGAATCTTCTAGCAGATCCGCAGATTTCATATAAATACTCTTTCTGTTTCCTTATTTAAAGTTAGTCTAACCTCAGTTTATATTTCTGTTCAGTCTCTCATATCGTATTTTGTTTAAAGTTTTAATAAAAGAATTTAAATAATACCTAAAGGCAGATAACACAGAGAAAGACAAGTCAGAAATATAACATTGTGCAGCTAATTTTTGGCCCATAATCATACCTACTTAAGGCCAGTATATGGGCAAAATAAGAAGCTTCAACCCCGGCGTAATTTGGGTATGTCTACGGTCAATATGGATGACCCAAATTACTTGCAAAAAGTTTTTGTTAAAAGAAGTTACTGTTACACATCTTTCTGTTATCCGCGACATTTTATTGCTCGATTTGAAATGGATTGTAAGAATTGTCCAATTTCACATTCTCACATACGTCGTTGCTATTTTCATAGAAAGTGTATAGAAAAGCCTTCAAATACGTCCACCTGTACTGCAATGAAAGAAGGTATGTGTTTTTGGAATCTTCCTGTAAACGGAAGCTTCATTTTATTGATTTTTTTTCTGATTGAGGCATCGCACCAGTAATTCTATTGGTGCAATGCTTCAGGCCCAATGTATTTCTCTTACCGTAGACATACCCAACTTACGCCGGAGGTGGGGCTTCATATTTTGCCCATATGCTGGTCTTCAGTAGGTATGATTATAGGCAAAATATTAGCTGCAGAATTCTAATACTTTTTGTTTAACAACAATTTCAAAATACTGAAAATACCACCAAAATCGTTTATGAACACCCAATAGTTTCGCAATTCTGGAACTTGTTTTAGCCAAATTGTTTTAAATGTTAAAAATTCGGATTCAGCATGTTTGAAAACGTATATATCCGTAAGTAATGGTGAAATTCGAAAAAGTACTGAATTCACCCATTAAAATGGGGAAAATTTCTTTCACCAAAGCACACAAAAATTAATTTTATATATGGGGGTTGTTTAAAAAGCATATTTTTTGAACATGAAATGAATAATGAAGAAGCTGTTGGACCTTCTGTTGATAATATTCAAGAAGTTGAAGAATCGCAACTTTTAGTTGGCAACAATGGTGTTAACGAAGAGGATCCTGTTGAAGTAAATCAGGTAATAAACATCCAAAAATATTACATGTTTATTGTATTTTTTTAGAATGAAGATGGCGATGTTCCAAGTGCACCAAAGATTAGTACTAATAATCGTTCTGTTTGGATTCCTACAGTCAAAGATGCTTCTTCATTTCAAATCACTGGTCGAAAAGATGGTGCTTCTAATCATTTTATTCCAATCTTCAAACAAAACGATCTCCAACTTGCCCAACATACTGTAAGTATCTTTAAAAAAATTTAAATCTGTAGCATTTTGTTTTTGGATTTATTATTTTTAACATAAAATTTTTCAGGGAGAAGTAGACGCTATCATTCCATGCTATGCACGAGCTACAGGATCCAATGACCAAGTTGCAGGTTCTTCTGGTGATTCAAAAGCTGCTTTACAGCAAGCTCTTGCATCTATTGATGTTCAAAATCATCGTCTTTCTATGCATGATGTTGTTGCAAGACACAGTTTAAAGAACGATGAGATTATTGTGCTTGATAGCGATGATGAAGGTAATTATGCTGCTTCTGAAAATTCTAAAATTTTTTATCCTTTTTCAGATGCATTTAACCAAACGGCAAAAGAATTTATTCTGGACACTGATGTTTCTTCAAAGAATCCTGTTCCTGTTAAAGTTCATCCATCACTTACTAAAATATTAAAGAAACACCAAACTGATGGTATTAGTTTTTTGTATAAATGCCTCATTGGTAAAATATCTGATGTTGATAAGAAAAACCATACTGGTGCCATTTTGGCTCATTGCATGGGTAGGAGTTTTTTTTAATATTAATCAAAACATAGTTTTAAAATAATAATTTTAGGCTTAGGAAAAACTCTTCAGGTCATCACTTTTTTGCACACTGTTTTGACTCATCCTCAACTTCGTAAAAGTATTCGCCGTGTTTTGATTTTGTGTCCTCCAGGAATCATTCTCAATTGGGCAGCTGAGTTTAAGAAGTGGTTGGCAAATGGTGATAAATCTTTGGATACCATTAAAGTTTATGATGTTTCTACAACACAAAAACATTGGGCTGATCGTGAAGCCATTTTAAAGAAATGGGCGAAAGAAGAAGCATCTGTTGTTATTATGGGTTATGAAATGTTTAATCTTTCTTTTAAGAATTTGGAACATCATTGGTTAACTTCACCAGGTATAATTCTTATTTTATACATACTTATAATGGTTTTTTTATAGGTCCTGATATTATTGTTTGTGATGAAGCACATATGTTGAATTCAGAAGGCACTCAGAAATTTCAAACTGTGCGAAATATTCCTACTCTTAGACGAATTTCTTTGACTGGTACTCCAATTCAAAATAAGCTTGAAGAATGTAAGTTGTTGTAAAATTTATATTTTTTTTAATCAAGGACTTGTAATTGCAGACTATCATATGGTTGATTTCGTCACTCCTGGTAAGTCTTTTAATCTCTCAAATAATACATAATATATTTGGCTTTTTAGGATTGTTGGGAAATTTGAAAAAGTTCAAACAGGATTTTATTAACCCCATTTCCCTGGCATGTACAAAAGAAGCCAAACAAACTGATGTTGATATTATGAAGAAAAGAGCTTCTGTTTTATGGAAGCAGTTGGCGATGGTTATGAGTAAGTGTTTTTTGAAATTATTACTGTAATACAATATTTAAATTATACGTTTAGATCGTCAAAACTTTTCTGTTCTTTCAAACATTTTGCCTAAAAAAACTGAGCATGTTCTTTTTATTCGTCTTTCACCACTTCAACAAAAGATGTATGAGCGATACCGTACTCTTCGAAAAAATAATCAGATGTTAGCTCAGCAACAAGTTTTTGCTGATGAACATATTGTTTATCGAATTGGAACATTTCCATATTTGATTAAATTGGTTGAAGAAAGTGGAAAGAAGAAGAATGAAAAGGCTAACATGGGTGATTGGTATAATGATATTTTGAAAGCTTATAAATGTCAAGTAGATAGCTATGATATGGGAAGTAAACTCGTCTTATTTGTTGCACTTTTGAAATGGTTTGAAAAACTTGGAGAAAAAACGTAAGGTTATTTATCTTTTAAAAAAAGCTTATTTTTAATTTTTAGAATTGTTTTTACTCATTCTCTTGAAGCACTTGATATTATGGTTAAAATGTTGGAATCAAAAGCAAAGACTTGGTTTGCTAATGGTCATGAAGCAAAAAATGGAAATTCTGGTTGGTCATGGAAACGAGATTATGATTATTATGTCATTCAAGGAAGTACTGCTGCTGCTAAGCGACATAGTTCTATTCAAAGCTTTAATGATCCTAAAAATCGGCGTGGCCGTTTGTTTTTCTGTTCTGATGCTGGAACTGTTGGTACAAATATGACAGGTTTTAACTTTTAATTCATATCTGCGATAGATAATATTGAAATTCTTTGTTTGTTTTTAGGTGGTACCCGGATTATCGTTTTTGATAGCAAGCATAATCCATGTAAAGAAGTTCAAGCAATCTTTCGCTCATATCGTATTGGTCAACAAAATCCCGTACATGTTTATCGTTTAGTTGCTCAAGGAACGATGGAAGATTGCATTTTTAAACGTCAAATTGTTAAGCAACAAACTGCTGGACGTGTTTTGGATAATGATGGCCATTCTCGAACTATCGCAAAGAATGATATCAATGAATTGTTGCGTTTTCTTCCAGCTCCTGCTGATGTTGATTTTACCAAACAACCAAATTATAAACCTTCTGGTGATGTAGCCTTTGATGAATTTTGTATGGCTAATCGTAATCTTCTCGTTGAAATCGCTGATCACGATAGTTTGATGGCTTTTAATGAAGAAGAAAAGCTCGCGGTAGATGTTCGTACAATTTTTAATTTCATTTATGGCTTTTTTGTTTTCAGGTTACTGATAATGAATGGGAGAATTATCTTCGTTCAAATTATTCATTGCATGACGACGTTTTTCGTCAAATTCAAGGTGAATCAGAAGAATTGTCACTTAATCATACCGAAGAAATCGCAATTGATGATCAAAAACCATGTAGCAGTCGTCCTCCTAAATTATCACCTTCTTCTCAACCTGTTGTTCAACATCACACAAGTGCAATGTCTTCTCAATCAAGCGGTTTACGGATGCCTGTTTCGCAACCTCGTTTTGTTCGATCTTTTTATGCTTCGTCTCCTTCATCATCTCATGTGATCCGTCATCAATCATCTGCTACTCTCCGTCATGTCAAGCCCGGTACTCCAAGACCTGCTATTAGAATGAGCCAAGTTCCTTCTGGTCATTTTGGATCTGTTTCAGCTGCACATCCTTCTCCTGGTTCAATTACTCGTCCTTCACATCATGTTCGAGGTTCTTATTCTGCTCGCCCTCCAAAGCGTCAACATTCTCCTGAAGTGGTTTGTTTAGATGATGAAAATGAAGTTACTAATCGTCCTGCTAAAATTCCAAAATCTAAACCAAATGAACCCTCATCTAAACCTGGTAAAAAATAATTTTGTACTGGTTTACTTTGTATTTTATTATTAATGTTTTGCTTTATATGTAATGAAATACACGTTGTCTTTTAAAACAGTCTTTTTGAAAATTTTTGGTTTCTAGAATTGCAGCTTTAATTGGATTAATTTTGTGGTTTTTAAGCAAGGATAGTTTTTACTATTTTTAAACTTCTTAGTTTGATGGCATATAGGGCAGTTTTCGATTCGGTTTTTCAGTTGTCCGAACCGAAAATCGATCGGTTAAACGCAACCGGAAAATTTCAGACAAACTGCCAGCAGTGGAAAAATTTTTGACCGTAATCCGACTTTGAGAAAGGCAGCCATGCTGGATACCGTGTGTTACGAGATTTTTTTTCCGACCCCTCTCTTGAAGTAACAAAAAATTCAGGTTTAAAATTTTAAAATACGATCGACGCTCAATATAACGTTTTTCAAAGGACTTCGAAAAACAACAACAATAAAGTTTGACTGTAGCTTGATATCTTGATATTGTAACACAAAAAAATGTGAATTTGTTTTTTAAAATGTAATATTTTAAAAAAAAGAGAAAACTTCAGGAAAATGGAGAAAAGATCTAGGTAAGGTTAAGTTTTTTATATGTTATTGTTTTTAAGGCTACTCTTTTTTTTTTTAAATTTTAAATTTAGTTAAAACTATGAAAATTGTTTTTTGGTTATTTTTTTCTGTTTGCAGATCTTCGAAAGAAGATTCCGAAGTTTTCTCTATAACAAAAATCAAAATTTAAAAAAATGCAGACGATTTTGGCAAGAAGTGACGTTCTGCAAACGGAAAACAATAACCAATTTTCTGCAACCCTTTATCAAAAAAGTCTATCCTTTTAATTATTGTTATTCTGATATAATGGGTAAAATTTCTGGTAAATCCGTAAAAACGGAACGTGTAAATGATAAATTGAAAGATGATGGTTATGTTCCAATTCGGTCAAAAAAGAAGTTCAAGTTAAATAAAGCTCCAAAACCAACAGATATGGAAGAACAATTTGTACCAAGAAAAGTTAGAGAAATAAAAGAACTTCAAGAAGCATTGAAAAATCCAAATAAGCGATCAAAAGTAAAGAAAAATATCGTTCTTGGTAAACTTTTTATAGAAAATAATTTGATATTAAACTTTAAGCATTTCAGATGAAGCAAGAAAGCATGGATTCGAACGTCGCCCTTGGGAGGATAATCGAAGTTTTACAAAACGTATTGGTCGGGAAACTCAAGATTCTGTTAATTTAGAAATGATAAAAGTATGTGATCTGTATTTATAATTGATTTTAAATTTAAAGAATACTTCTTTGTAGGTTCGCCACGCCATGGCTGGTCGAGATATCAATGAAATTCGAGAAGATTATAAACAGTTGGATGAAGCTGCTAAACGTAAAAAAGCTCTTAAAATTATGCGAAGAGAAAAGATTGCAAAGCTCAAATTAAAAGGAAAACTTGCCGATGATCAAGACGAAGAAAATGAAGAAGATGAAGAACAAAACGAAGCTGAAAAAAGATCTGTAAAAGTAAGAAAAATTTGATTGATTGCGGAATGTTAAAACATTGTAATAAATTATAGGCTAAAAAACAAGCACCTGAAGAAGAAGTAAGAACAAAGAAACTTACAAAGAATGAAAGAATTCGAGAATACAAGAAAGAGGCAAAAGAAACTGAAAAGCGTGAGCTTCTCTTAAATGCACGTGGTCTGTTATTTTATTGCTGAAAGATTCAAAAAAAATTTTTTATTTAGAAGTCATTCAATTTGGTGAAAGAGTTGATGCTCCTCCAACATTTTCTGCAAAATTTCGTAAAGAATTCGATCCATTGTTTGCCAATGCTGGTTCTAAAGATCTATTGTTAAAAAAAATCATGGAAAAAAACGCTGGCAATACTACTCAGACTCCATCATTGCCTCTTATTCAACTTCCAAAGAATAGCAAAGTATCCGCCGAAGAACGTCAAAGAGTTATTGATATGCATCGAGCTTTGAAGAAAGTTGGAAAACAAAAATCTGCATAACTATTGTGATTTTTTATATACTGTTGTTGATTTTTTGACTTGTTCATTAATAAAAATCATGTGAAAGATAGAACACTGGAAGTTTAAGGTGAAATTTTATAATACTTGATCAACATTCAAAAAAACGGTTATAACAAAAGAAGAAAAAGTATTAAATTTGAAGTTGTTTCATTTCACGCTTAACTTGATTAACTTCAGCTTCATTCATAACTTGAATTGCTGCACCACTTTCATTCTTTGCTGCTTCATCATTGCCAAGTTTAGCACAACGAACATAAAAATATCGATCACATTTTGTAGTTCGAGCAGGATAAGGGTAAGGATATTGATCAAATTCTTTTGGTTTAATAGGTGCCATACGTTCAACAATAAACTTTTCATTCAATTTGAACCGTTGAAATTCAGGTTTTGTAACATTTTTATAGAAACCAGCAAAGAGAGAATCAATTTTCTTGAGAACGGTTTTCTTTAAAGATCCTTCAATTTCTTCTTCATTGAAAGAGAGGGTAACGACGGATTCAATTTGAGTTCTATACAAACATTCTCCTACATCAAAAATTTGCTCTTCTTTCATTTGTTCAACCCAATCAAGTTCATTCTTGGTTGAAATAACACGTTCCTAAAAATATGAGAATAATAAACACGTGTAATAATTATGAAACAAACTTGAAGAAATCGATCAAAATCTTTTGTATTCATTGTAAAAGAAGCATTTTTGATTGTAACACGATTGAGTTTATTTGAGCTATCAAGGAAAGCCATCGGCCAATCAGGTTCAAATTTCATATTTTTAATATCGATCCAAATACGAGTAGCATTCTTTAACCAAAGTGCCATGGCTTTCATTGAAAGAGGAGTCGTTGCAACAATTTTATCAAGGTGAAGGTATCGAACAGCTCCAAATCCACAAATTCTCTGAATTTCAAAGGCACTTAAATTGCAGCGTTCCATTCGAACAGTTTCCAAATAAAACGATACATTTTGAGCAACAGCCTTTGAAATCCATCCATCGGGAACTTCAATTCCAACCAATTGATAGTTAACAAGAGTATTACGAATACAACCGATAAGAGTTTTATCAAGAGGATCGAGATAAAAACCATTTCCAAATTTGCCAAACTTTCCTTTTTTCAACATATTATGTGGTTTAAAAATCACCATTTTTTCAATTACATCAAGTCGCTCTTTTTGTCGAATTTGATCATTAAATCCATGGCTAACTTGTTGAAGTTTCGACTTTTCATATGAGTTCGAAAGTTCGATAAATCGATCGAGAAGTAGTGGAGGCAATTTATTTAAATCAAATTTAAAGGTTTCTTCTAATATAAACATAGATTACAGTAACAATAATGACTCTAACCGTAGACATATAATAGATTAAAATTTTATGACTTGATTTTTACATATTCTGAATCAGCACAAAATTTGTGATCGAGTAATTGAGAGGTTTTATAAAAATCAGATTCCATAAAAAATATTTTAGCCAAAAACAGTGATGCAAGCCGCCCGCCCTTTCTCCGCCCCGGGGGCCCCTTTTTTCCCCTCCCCCAAAGTTCGGGGGAGGGCGAAAAATTGAAAAACGCGGGGGGGAAGGGGAGGGGAAAGGGGGGGAGTTTAAAAGTCATGAGGGGAAAAAAGGGGGAATTTCATTCACATGTCTCTGAAATAACATGTTTTTAACAAAAAACTACCTGTTCTTGCATTAATTTAGCAAAATTTTAAGAAGCAAGTTTATTTAGCAAGTTTTTGCATTAACTTAGCAGTATTTTACATTGTCGTGGATTTAATTGTTTTTCACCATACAAATCAAGATTGAGATCATTTTTATCGAAAAAGCGAAGAAAATTTTAAAAGGGCGAAAAAGGGGATTTTGGAGGGGAAAGGGCGGGGGAAAGCGGACAATTTCGGAACCTCCAGGGGAAAGGGGAAGGGGACAACAATGGAGACCTTTTATCACTGGCGAAAAACGTCAAAAAATTGACTTTCCTATAAAAACCTTTATCAGATTTTGTTGAGCTTCTGCCAAAGTCTTATGTTTCGAGCCTTGTATATTTAGAATCAGCAAAAAAAGCTTAATCTTGTAATAGAGAGCTTTTTTTTAAAATTTAATAACTAAACAATATACCTAAATTTGTATACGGACAGAACGCCAAGAGAACCACAAAACACTGCGATTGATTTCCAACGTGAATAAAAGCTGCAATTCTAGAAACCAAAAATTTTCAAAAAGACTGTTTTAAAAGACAACGTGTATTTCATTACATATAAAGCAAAACATTAATAATAAAATACAAAGTAAACCAGTACAAAATTATTTTTTACCAGGTTGAGATGAGGGTTCATTTGGTTTAGATTTTGGAATTTTAGCAGGACGATTAGTAACTTCATTTTCATCATCTAAACAAACCACTTCAGGAGAATGTTGACGCTTTGGAGGGCGAGCAGAATAAGAACCTCGAACATGATGTGAAGGACGAGTAATTGAACCAGGAGAAGGATGTGCAGCTGAAACAGATCCAAAATGACCAGAAGGAACTTGGCTCATTCTAATAGCAGGTCTTGGAGTACCGGGCTTGACATGACGGAGAGTAGCAGATGATTGATGACGGATCACATGAGATGATGAAGGAGACGAAGCATAAAAAGATCGAACAAAACGAGGTTGCGAAACAGGCATCCGTAAACCGCTTGATTGAGAAGACATTGCACTTGTGTGATGTTGAACAACAGGTTGAGAAGAAGGTGATAATTTAGGAGGACGACTGCTACATGGTTTTTGATCATCAATTGCGATTTCTTCGGTATGATTAAGTGACAATTCTTCTGATTCACCTTGAATTTGACGAAAAACGTCGTCATGCAATGAATAATTTGAACGAAGATAATTCTCCCATTCATTATCAGTAACCTGAAAACAAAAAAGCCATAAATGAAATTAAAAATTGTACGAACATCTACCGCGAGCTTTTCTTCTTCATTAAAAGCCATCAAACTATCGTGATCAGCGATTTCAACGAGAAGATTACGATTAGCCATACAAAATTCATCAAAGGCTACATCACCAGAAGGTTTATAATTTGGTTGTTTGGTAAAATCAACATCAGCAGGAGCTGGAAGAAAACGCAACAATTCATTGATATCATTCTTTGCGATAGTTCGAGAATGGCCATCATTATCCAAAACACGTCCAGCAGTTTGTTGCTTAACAATTTGACGTTTAAAAATGCAATCTTCCATCGTTCCTTGAGCAACTAAACGATAAACATGTACGGGATTTTGTTGACCAATACGATATGAGCGAAAGATTGCTTGAACTTCTTTACATGGATTATGCTTGCTATCAAAAACGATAATCCGGGTACCACCTAAAAACAAACAAAGAATTTCAATATTATCTATCGCAGATATGAATTAAAAGTTAAAACCTGTCATATTTGTACCAACAGTTCCAGCATCAGAACAGAAAAACAAACGGCCACGCCGATTTTTAGGATCATTAAAGCTTTGAATAGAACTATGTCGCTTAGCAGCAGCAGTACTTCCTTGAATGACATAATAATCATAATCTCGTTTCCATGACCAACCAGAATTTCCATTTTTTGCTTCATGACCATTAGCAAACCAAGTCTTTGCTTTTGATTCCAACATTTTAACCATAATATCAAGTGCTTCAAGAGAATGAGTAAAAACAATTCTAAAAATTAAAAATAAGCTTTTTTTAAAAGATAAATAACCTTACGTTTTTTCTCCAAGTTTTTCAAACCATTTCAAAAGTGCAACAAATAAGACGAGTTTACTTCCCATATCATAGCTATCTACTTGACATTTATAAGCTTTCAAAATATCATTATACCAATCACCCATGTTAGCCTTTTCATTCTTCTTCTTTCCACTTTCTTCAACCAATTTAATCAAATATGGAAATGTTCCAATTCGATAAACAATATGTTCATCAGCAAAAACTTGTTGCTGAGCTAACATCTGATTATTTTTTCGAAGAGTACGGTATCGCTCATACATCTTTTGTTGAAGTGGTGAAAGACGAATAAAAAGAACATGCTCAGTTTTTTTAGGCAAAATGTTTGAAAGAACAGAAAAGTTTTGACGATCTAAACGTATAATTTAAATATTGTATTACAGTAATAATTTCAAAAAACACTTACTCATAACCATCGCCAACTGCTTCCATAAAACAGAAGCTCTTTTCTTCATAATATCAACATCAGTTTGTTTGGCTTCTTTTGTACATGCCAGGGAAATGGGGTTAATAAAATCCTGTTTGAACTTTTTCAAATTTCCCAACAATCCTAAAAAGCCAAATATATTATGTATTATTTGAGAGATTAAAAGACTTACCAGGAGTGACGAAATCAACCATATGATAGTCTGCAATTACAAGTCCTTGATTAAAAAAAATATAAATTTTACAACAACTTACATTCTTCAAGCTTATTTTGAATTGGAGTACCAGTCAAAGAAATTCGTCTAAGAGTAGGAATATTTCGCACAGTTTGAAATTTCTGAGTGCCTTCTGAATTCAACATATGTGCTTCATCACAAACAATAATATCAGGACCTATAAAAAAACCATTATAAGTATGTATAAAATAAGAATTATACCTGGTGAAGTTAACCAATGATGTTCCAAATTCTTAAAAGAAAGATTAAACATTTCATAACCCATAATAACAACAGATGCTTCTTCTTTCGCCCATTTCTTTAAAATGGCTTCACGATCAGCCCAATGTTTTTGTGTTGTAGAAACATCATAAACTTTAATGGTATCCAAAGATTTATCACCATTTGCCAACCACTTCTTAAACTCAGCTGCCCAATTGAGAATGATTCCTGGAGGACACAAAATCAAAACACGGCGAATACTTTTACGAAGTTGAGGATGAGTCAAAACAGTGTGCAAAAAAGTGATGACCTGAAGAGTTTTTCCTAAGCCTAAAATTATTATTTTAAAACTATGTTTTGATTAATATTAAAAAAAACTCCTACCCATGCAATGAGCCAAAATGGCACCAGTATGGTTTTTCTTATCAACATCAGATATTTTACCAATGAGGCATTTATACAAAAAACTAATACCATCAGTTTGGTGTTTCTTTAATATTTTAGTAAGTGATGGATGAACTTTAACAGGAACAGGATTCTTTGAAGAAACATCAGTGTCCAGAATAAATTCTTTTGCCGTTTGGTTAAATGCATCTGAAAAAGGATAAAAAATTTTAGAATTTTCAGAAGCAGCATAATTACCTTCATCATCGCTATCAAGCACAATAATCTCATCGTTCTTTAAACTGTGTCTTGCAACAACATCATGCATAGAAAGACGATGATTTTGAACATCAATAGATGCAAGAGCTTGCTGTAAAGCAGCTTTTGAATCACCAGAAGAACCTGCAACTTGGTCATTGGATCCTGTAGCTCGTGCATAGCATGGAATGATAGCGTCTACTTCTCCCTGAAAAATTTTATGTTAAAAATAATAAATCCAAAAACAAAATGCTACAGATTTAAATTTTTTTAAAGATACTTACAGTATGTTGGGCAAGTTGGAGATCGTTTTGTTTGAAGATTGGAATAAAATGATTAGAAGCACCATCTTTTCGACCAGTGATTTGAAATGAAGAAGCATCTTTGACTGTAGGAATCCAAACAGAACGATTATTAGTACTAATCTTTGGTGCACTTGGAACATCGCCATCTTCATTCTAAAAAAATACAATAAACATGTAATATTTTTGGATGTTTATTACCTGATTTACTTCAACAGGATCCTCTTCGTTAACACCATTGTTGCCAACTAAAAGTTGCGATTCTTCAACTTCTTGAATATTATCAACAGAAGGTCCAACAGCTTCTTCATTATTCATTTCATGTTCAAAAGTTGCAGTTTCATCATCGCTACCCTATAACAAAGTATTGTAAAACATTTAAAACAAAAAAACGTTTATTTAGAACAAACTTCATTGTTAAAATCAATATTAACAAGCAAACTGTCAACTTCATCGTCATTTTGAACAACCGGGGTCGCTTCATCTTCATCAGTTTCATTCTAAAAACTTTTTCTTTATACATTATTAAAAATTTATATTGTTTTACCGGTGGTTCTTTAGTCAAACCATTAATATCAGCATCATCCATGTAAGGAATCTCTGAAGAAACAAGTTCGACAGATTGATCAGGTACAAAAGCAGCTTCCTCTTGAAAAGAGTAATCAAATTCGTGATCAAATGGTTCAACGAATGTGGATTCAACTCGATCAAGAATATCGACTACAGTACTTTGCTAAAAAAACAAGCCTTATAAACTGTGAATAAAAAAGAAATTCCTACAATAACAGCATCGATAGCCTGATTGATAGAAACAGAGTGTTCAGAAAGCTCTTGATCTTGTGTTGTATCCTAAAATTTTGCTCTCATTTACATTGATACAAAATGTTAACTTACAACTGTCTTATCATCAGGTTCAGTAATAACATCCGAAAGAGTACTAACAGCATGATCAGTTTTGTATTGACAAATTTCAGAAACTTTAATAAGTAATGCAGTTACAATATCATTCTAAAAATAATTTATTGCAAATTTAAGGTACATAAAATATCATACAATGACAAGACAATTTTCATCAGAAGAGTTCACAGGGACAGAATTGATAAGTGATTCAGGCTCATGTAATGGAACAACACTTCCAGTGGCTTCAAGCAAACGAGCTTCCCTAAACATCAAATAATCAATGACATTAAATATGGAAAGAAAAACTTACATAGGCATGACTTCATCGTCCGGAACTTTGTGTGATTGAACCAATAAATCTTTGAACATAGTTTCATAGACACCCTTGAATTTTTCAGGAGATTTGATTGGTGAAGGATCAGGTTTAACAGAACGTCCAAAAAGCGAAGGAAAAAGCGTTGGCAATTCAGCTTCAAGTACAGGAGGGTCATCAGTTGTAGCTTCAGCAGAAACAATGACTTCTTCAATCATATGGCTAGCTTCAACAGATGTCTCATCACCAATACAAGATTCATCGATGTTATTTTCTACTTGATCAACCTTCATTTCATCAACCATTGCAAATTCAGGACTTTCTGCAACACGATCTTCGAAAAAGTTTGTACCAGAGATTTCTTCATAAGGAATGCTTTCAAGAGCATTTGCTTGAGCAGTTTCACCAAAATCTGTTAAATCATCAAGCTGGTTACCGTCATCTGTTACTTCAACGCTAAGTGCACCTTCTGAGGAAGGACTTTCTTGATAATTAAAATTCATTGAACTACCCAAATTCAACGATAAACGAGGTGCAGAGGTTCCAAACAGTGAAGCATGTGGATTCAAAGGTCCAAGAAGAAAATCAGAAAATTTTGGTCGCTTTGCATCAGGTTCTTCAACAGGTTCAATAACATTGACATCACACCAAAACTTTCGTTTACGAGAAGAAACAGCAGCAGTATCTTCATTCAAGGAAGTTGGATCGGGTAGTGGCTAAAGAACATGTGTATGCAAAAACAATTATTATATCAGAAATACTTACATCTTCACCATTAATGTCATCAATTTTAGAAGTTTCCATATCATATTGAGCGAATGAGGTATCCAAAACGCTCGATGCGTCAGAAAAGTTATATTCACCTTCACTTGTTTTTTGTAGTTGTAAATCAAGCACTGAAAGCGGATTTTCAGATACAGAACCATTGAGTACTGCATTACTGGAGTTAATTTCAACTTGGGGAGTTTCTTCAATTGAAGAAATTTCATCAAACCAAGATACTTTAATATCAGGCATAAATGCATCTTTCGTTGTTGTTTCAGCTTGGCATGTTTCAACAGATGGTAAAGCATAATTAGTCAATGGTAAAGATTCGACAGCAACGGTATCAGAACTCAAAGTACCACTTGAATTTGTATGACCATGAAATCTATTTGCAGATGGAAAGGTATAAGATGTAAAGACTTCATTAGAAATGGTTCCATCATCTTCTTTAGTATTACTAACATAATTTTCAACAAGTACTGGAGGATTATTCCGTTGAGAAGTTTCATCATTTGTCTTAAGATCAATGATTTCCGGAGCGTCGCCAGCGGATGATTGTTTTTGTGCAGCGGAAATTCTAAAAAATATATATAGAAAAAATACATCAACTATATAATTACCGGACAGCAGCTTCAACGGCTGCAAACTTGTTAACAAAGTTTTCCACAAGAGGTGCAGTATTATCAAAAAATTCAATGGGATCATCATCGTCAAAGTAATTCCCCCACATGGAAAGAAGTTGAGCAAAAGCTTCTTTTGCTGCATCCATTTTGTCTTCTTTATCACACATTATGACAGCTAAAATAATATTACTATTAATTATTTTATTTAATTAAAAACTTTTTATATAAAACAATTGTAGAAAAAAATGAGCGCACACACGATCTCAACGGATTTAAAAAATGGTGGAGTGAACGAAACAAGCTGCAACAAAAAAAATTTAACGTCGAATTTCGCAAAAGTTTTTTTCGCAATGTTCTTCTTCTTCTCGAGAAACTTTTTTCTTCTGTTTGATTTTTGTTTGGCAAATTGGTGACAACAAACTTGGAGAGAAAAATCACACTAACTTTTGTGTTTTACAAAACCCTTTCAGTTTTTTCCTTACAAATATGATAACTCTAAATTGATATTATTCCAAGAACCTTTTTTTTTATATAATAAAATTTATGTGACATAAGAATAAGCCTTTTATTTAAAATACGTACAATGTTGTTAGAGATCGTAGAGAAATTATGAATTTTATAAGAAACACGTATAAATACTTAAAAGGATACGCACAAGATTCTTTTGCAACTATGGCACAAATAAGTGATCAGATATGAGAAAAATATATATAAATATTTAATAACAACAATATTTTAAACAGTTAAACTGATTCAGTTTCATCAGAAAGAAATTTTGCTTCTTCCGCTGTTCCTCCTGCATTCTTTTTAATTCCATTTGCAAAATTTGGAACCCCTGTTTTTGTAACTCCAACAACGTAATCATTCTTTTTGCGTCCAAAATATACCCGAGCAGTGTTTGAATCATCATCCTAAAAGAATACATATACTGTTATTACTGTGTTTAAATAACGTTAAGTGTTATTACATCAAGATCTTCATCATCGCTTTCTAAACCACATGTTTCCATTTCTTCTGGTTCATGACCTTCAACTATTCTTGAGTATCGATATTCGAGACTAAAGATAAAAAATATTATTAAGGATATTGGTAAATGCTATAACCTTTTGTTTCTTTGATAAAATACGAAGATAATAAGTATTAAAAATCCAATTAAAATTGTTGCAAGGATTAATAAAAGTTTTAAACCATTAGAACTGGTACACATTTCAGTTTTTTCTTTACTTTGAGCTCCAGAAAGTACACAATGTCTGAAAAAAAATTTTGCTCGTTTAATTTTAGAAAAAAAATGGTTTACTTTGAGGGAATGTAATGAACTTGTTGTTTGCCATTGATGCATTCACCTCGAATTTCTTGAAAATCTGTAGTATCACAAACAGGACAGGCGAGACTTGTTTCAACAATAATATGAAACATGCAACCATTGCAAGTACCATCTGGACAACTTCTTGGAAGTCGAACTTGTGGTTCATTGGTTGCTGTTGGTTCACATCTTGCAGTGACAATTCCAATCGTGCCATTGCTGCATGATCGAACATGAGATGGAAGCGGTTCAAAGTAAAAGTGAACATCTATCGGTCTTCTCTCTTGTGTCATTGTATCTGAAAAATTAAAATTTATAGCAAAAATCTGTATTACATGTTTTATACCGTATTCCAAATCTTTATCCGATAAATCAAAACCTTTGAAGCTTCTATCCCGAGTTACAGATGCAAGCTTTCGCCCAATAACAAATGATGAAACATATACTGCCTTTTCTGTTTGATTTTCATTATTCAATGGTACTCCAGTTGATCGACAAAATAATACCTCTTCTTCGTTATTTGTCTAAAACTTTGGCAATTTATTTGCACACTTCTACAGTAACCTTACTTTTTCATCCACGGTTTTTGCGAATACAAATCCTTGATCATTCTTTTCATTGCATTTAACTCCTTCTCCAAATAAACTGACATTAAATGAATGAAAATATGAATTTCCTTCACGGGCAAAAACTTTAATTCCTTCAGCAATCAATGGCTTATTTTTCAGTGGACTTAAATCAAATCTCATCGGCTTGCTTGAAGGCTCTGTATTATCAGGAAGTTCAAGTTTGCCATTAAATGCACATTCAACACCATCAATCGATTCCATATTTACACCACATTTAATACAACTTTCAGCTCCAATTTGATTAGATGTTCTATTTAATTTTGTTCCCAGGGGGCATTTAACACACAAATTTTGTTTTGAATCAATATAATGCCCAGCTGGACATGGATGACATCCACCTGTGCTATCCATTGATGGACATGGTAGACAGCTATCTGCTCCACCTTTTGGTAATTTATGTTGAGCATCACCAACATTTGTCATATTAATTGAAAAAAGGGTTGCTTTATCCGAAATTGCATCATTTGCAGTTGCTGCCCCACTTCTCATAAATGCAATAATAAATCTCGAATTTCCATTATGAAAAATTGGATAACTTATTATTTGACGAGTTAGGGATCCATTATATACTCCCAAAAATCGAAAGAAGCGACCTTTTTCTATAATTTCTTGAACAATATAAAGTGTGCATGATTCATCTTGACAGAATGTTTCTGTATCAATAGAAAATGTTGCAACCGGATTATCCAGTGATAACTTAGAATTTTCTTGCATTATCGGATTATAGAATCCTGATGTCACATTAAACGAAATTTCCATTGCGATTCCTTTATCTCTTGAAGTTGCAGATTCAATTCGATCACCTAATGGAATCCATGAGGGCTTAATTCTGCATTCTTTGTTCTCTTCTAAAATCTGTTTTTGATTAAGAGAATCAAAGCAAAAGATTCAAACCAAATGTTGCATATTCACAAGAAGTATCAGCAATAACAGGAAGCTTCTCCCAATTTGTTATATAATAACCATAATTTGGTCTCATTTTTGAAGGGCATCTTTCACATTTTGTACCATTTGAATGCAAACCTTCAGCACAAAATTCACAAACTCCATCAGGGGTTCGTTCCGTTCCTGGACTACATTGATGACACGGATGTGAATGTTCTGTCGATGGCTTCTAAAATTATATGTGAAGCAGGACCGAAACATAACTTTTGACATACCGTATAAGAATTTGGTAAAGTGTCTTGACAAACTGCTGGTTGAACAGAAGTATAATCAATTGTTTGTTTATTATCTTGACATCTTCCATAAACAGGATAAAAATCAAATTTTTCACATGCTGGTTTTGAGATACATGTTGCAGATTTTGTGTCAGAATATTGATTATCAGGGCATCGAATACATGAAGTCGCCCCTGTTTTACTGTAATAATTTGCACCACAGGGTTGACACAGTGAATTCCCTTTTGAAGAACTAAAAGTACCAGATGGGCATTTTGAACACGATGAAGTGTATGGAAGTCCAACGACATCTATTTTTGCAATATAAATGATATCAGCTAATGTTGTCAATTCCCTATTGTTTGCAATTGTCCAAGTAATTAAATTTTGTCCTCGTTTTAAATCTAAACGTTTTATTTTCCAATCAGCATTTGCAGTAATATCATCTTCATCTTTTCGGAATAATGCTGCTAATTGACTTCTAAAAATAAAACTTTTATCCATATCAATTTTTAAATAATTTTTATACCCATAACTTTGACACTGTTCATTCCGAACATCAACAGTTGATACAAGGCCTCGACTATTTTTTGGCATTTTATAATAAAATTCAATGTACCCAGTTTGAACTAAATGAAGGGAAATACTTAATTTTGAAATGCATGCTGTTGGTTGATAACGAATTTCACCGCTTTGAATTATCCATCCACTTCTATAACAACATTAAAATTAGTATTAATATTATTATCAAAATTTATTTTTTACGCGCTTGAACATTCTTCTTTTGGCAATTGTGACTGAGATTGAAAAAAATGTTCTGAAGCATCTTCATAATTTTCAACGGTAAATCCATTTGGCCATTTTTTTAAATCTTCATATCGTTGACCTGAGCCCAAACTGTATGTTCCTTTAATGTCATGGGTTAACTTTACAAAGGTCAATAAAGGAAGTGTTACCTGGAGGGCATTCTTGACATTCCTGTGTTTCAAAATTCAAAAAATGTCCCGCTGTGCATGAAAATGCTAAAAAACGTTTTATTTTTTACCAATTCAAATCCCCAATATTAATGCTTACAACAATTTACACCACTTTTAGGTGGTGGCAGATTATCACATTGTATTAAATGAGATTTTGGTAATGCAATTCTCCATCTTTCCCCGTTTTGATCACATGGCGTATACTCGTATATTATTTCAGAAGGATCACAACTTTTTGCTGTTACTCTTTCAATAAAATACAGCAAAAACCCAACACTAAATAAATAAAAATTAATGCTTTAGAAAACATACAAAAACTCATTACATTAAAAATATTAAATTTTTTCTTTGGTTTAAATTATAAATATTTGCGCCATTAAATGTGAACATGTTTAATGTCGAAAGAAATGTCAAACATTAATAATCTATTAAAAATAAAGAAACCATTGAGAAGCTTTCTAAAAAATTAGTTTTTTTATCCATTTATTGATTCATTCAATTTTTTTTGAAAAAGCGCCTTTACGAAAAAACAACATACATTTTTTTCTAAAAAAGGGAGTAAAAAAAGGTTTTAATTAAAGTTTTTCTTTCATGCACAAAGGGAAACAAAATTGACAGATATTTGTGAATTTCAAATTTTTGGGATTAAAACATAATTATTATTCATGATATATATTTTTTATGAATAAGTTTTTTAGAATTACCACAGAAAAAATTAGGGAAAGCTTTCATCAGCATCGAGCAAAAAAGGCCCAACGTTTCAGATGAAAAAAAGCGTTTTTTGCTACAACGATACCAGCCTTCCTCTTTCCCTTCTTCTTCTTCCGTTACATTACTTCTCTATGTTTTTTTTCTTTTTTTTCACCCTTCTATATTCTCTCTCTGCCATCTTTGCCGACGGCAACAAACGCCTAAACTAAAAAATTTTCAGCTTTTAAAGGCATATGTGTATTCTTTTTGTTGTGTTTGTCTGAGAAAAATAAATTTCTTCATGGCTACTTCTTTTTTTCTTGCATTTGAGTATAAAAATGGATTCATTCGTTTGTTTTCTGCTTTAACTTTTTTCTATTTTTTAAAATGTTGAAAATAACACTTTGTTGACATTTAAAAACAGAAAAATCCTTAGTTTAATTAATTCTAATGAAACAGTTTTGTAACTACCGTAACCTTTATAATAATTTATGTATTTACCCATAATAATTCACATTATAAAAACGAGTGATTGTGAAAAAAAAAGAAAAAACCAATGGCAGCAAAAGTATACAAGAATATAATCAAGTTTAATCATCTTCATCATCAAAAGAAATATTATTACGAGTGCAATATTCACGATGAATACCAACAACGGTATCAAGAAATCCGAAACCTATAAAATAGTAGTAGTTTTATAAATTTAAAAAAGAAAACAAAAACTTACGAGCATTTCTCCAATCTGAAACTTTACAAGCTGAAGCTAAATTATCCCAAAAAGAAGCCCATGAACGATATTTCATTTCTTGTTCGAGAATTTCCATGGATGGAGTATGAACAATTTGTTCACCTGGAATATCTTTGTTCCATACAACATTGTACTGTTCTAAAAAATTCAATGAGAAAATTTCAAAAATAATAAAACAAACTGGTGAAAATTCTGGAAATTTTTAAATATCCATGATCAAATTTAGCAAGATTTTTAATTTGATAAACATCCAAAGGACGAGCTGAAGTAACTTCCAAAGGAATTCTTTTACCATTAAAACGGAAGACAGTATTGTCAGCAAATTTTTTAGCATATTCTAATCTTGTAAGCAATGCCATGTAAGAAATATTATCACCTGCGAGTACAGCAGCATCAACAATACGGATGGGATAATTTTGTGCATCAGGGCCAAAATTTTCTTTATTGTGTTGAATAAGAACGATGCTTCGAGGTGGAAAACCATGATAATCAGAATTCTTGATAGCTTTTATTTTGGAATTTTGAGGTTCAAGAATATGAATATAGCCGCGATCATCCGACATTAAAATTTTTTGGGTACCAGATTTCAACATTTGAATGAAATATTCACTTAGAACAACTTGAGTATTCTTCAACTTTGGGACAATTCGAAAAATTTTTTCAGGATCGTAAGCAAACAAATAATAAAATTGTTTCAAATCAAAACCCTATAATATACCAAACAAGATAAAAGCAATATTTTTATAAAAACTTACACCAGAATAACATTCAAATATTTGACTAATGTGTTCAAATTCTTTAACAACTGCACGAGGAATATCTGGAATACCCCAATCTTTGAGAACTTGAACACGGACTTCATTTTGATTTTTTGGAGCCAACGATGAATCTTTTAGACAACTTTTGTAAAATTTCAAAGATTCAATTTGCGCAATAAATACTTTTCGATTGTGTTCCATTATAAACAGCATAAACCGGATATCAAGATCAAGCATGACTTTAGGAACCACTTGAGTAATATCCATTCCATCGGGAAGTTTATCAAATTGTTCATTCACATGTGAAAGATAATTTTTGATTACAGTAGCACCAAAATTGGTAAGTTTTTTGCAAACCAAAAATCTACAACAAAAAATTAATATTGAAATATAACAGTTATAAATAAATTACTTCTCCGAACAGGCTGGCCGTACGCTTACAGGTTTACAAATTGCAATTTGATCAAATGCAACCCACATTAAATAAATAAGTCCAACGGTAAATGGTGTTACAGTATCGTAAAGTTTACACACAAAATTCCCTTCATCAATTCGGCAAAGAGATAATGCAGCAATAAATTCTCCAAGAAAAATTCGATTATGAAATAATTCTTGTCGAGTTTCACGTCCATCAGGGTCAACAGCTGCATCACCCACAACCAAATGTACACCTTTTCCATCCGTTCTATCTTTGACATACTTTTCAAAAGATTTAAGATTTTCTGGATCACAAATATCACCATTTCCTTTTACACCGTAATAAGTATCAAAAAAGGCGAAACTACCAGCAACAAAATCCTTCTTTTCATAATCTCCCATATAATGAGGTTGTTTGGGATATTTGCCTAAAAATGTCCATGAGCTTACTTCAGTTGGCGGAATTTAAAAGCACTTACTTTTCATCGTACATCCGAAACCTTTAGCATTATAATACCCTTTTCTCCACAATATAAATTCAGCATGTGCACCAGGACCACCTCCAACATCAGCAAAATAGAAAGTGTTTTCATCTCTGGAGTATGCATTTGTTCCTGATTCACCATTCATTGGATTTTTGGCAGTTCTGCTTTTTTGATCTGATTCCATTGTTAAACCAAAATCAAACATTCGATCAAGAGCAGCCAATTTCATTGCTTCACTAAAAATAAAAGTATTATTTGATATCTAACGAAATGCCGCCAAAGCTCGTTATTACGTTTTCAAGAGATAACGCGCAGCAAACGTAATAACGAGGTTCTACTGTACATCATTCTTACCGATTTTGAAAAAAAGCACCTTTGATTTTTTCATATTTATTAGCAGTTTGTCGCATGATATGCTTTTGCTTCTCAGTATAATTACCCATGTCTTCTTTTTCAATAACAATATGCTTAGCAAGATCAGGATCGCAATATTTATCTTCATCATCGACACGATCTTTCTTCTAAAATAAAATTTTTTATCAACAAAAAGTTTTATCACATAAATGAGTCTAATGAATAAACTTACTGGAGATACCGTATACCATTCTTCATACTTTTTAATTTCAAATACACTTCGTAGACGCTCAGTATATGCCAGAGTTATTGGATGTTCAAGGTGAGCATTATTGATTCTTATTTGCTAAAACTTAACTAAAATTTTAAGAAACAAGATACTAAAAAAACCTTTAATTTTTCGGCCAAAGCATTTACTGGTGGAGGATCAGAATTCTAAAAAAAGTGTGATAAGGTGAATAATAAAAACAAAAATCAACCATTCGTGGTTTTCGCAGTTGATTTAACAATTCAGGATTTTCCAAAACTTCACGAAGATATTCTTTTAAACGCTCTTCAGAACCGTTTATGCTGCTTAAAATTTTGAATGTAAGAGCGGAATCAAATCGATTTTCCTTTTCATGGCTGAGCACCAAATCCCATATTTTTTGATAAGTTTCAGGCTCAGATGCATAGATACTTTGAAGATAAACATACACATTTTGTCGCCTTTTTCGTGCATCATTTGAGATGGACAACATCTAAAAGCGGTAATTAAGTATTTAAAAAGAAGAAAAACGGGCACGACAAAAATAACACTACTCGAAATATAGTTTCTTTTAAAGAAGGAAAAATGGTATATTTTACAAAAACAACAGTTGCCTTTTTTGGAAACGGTACATTTGTAATAAAAAAAGGAGCAAAAAAAGATACAAAAAACAAATGGGCGGCAAAAATTTCACGCTTTCCTAACGCTTTAAAAGATTATAACAAATTTTTAAACAGTACAATTTTCTTTTGTAACAATATGTTTAGCTATGAATTACCAATGTTTTAGAGCTTTTTAATCATTTTCTGTCAACAGACTACACTCTCTTTTTCTTTCACTCTTTTCAGAAAAATAGAGAACTTCTCTGAGAGAAGAAAAAAATGACTCATCAACATTTTGAGAACAAAAAAACCAACAAAAAAATAACAGAGAATGGATTTGCAACTTTGTCTTAAAAAATATTTTAGATATCAATTAAAAGTTTAATTGTCAGGGATACAAATAGTATTTTTTTAACATAAAATGAGTAAAAAATTAATTACAAGATATTTAAAAAAAATAGCAAAAAATGAATAAAAAATAAATACATAAACTCAAAAAAAAACATTTTAAAGGAAAAATGAAAAAAAGGAAACGTTCTTTCGTCGCACATTTTTTAACACAAACGTTTGTGTTGCTTTGAAATTGTTGTCGGTGTATTGGCGTTTAAAGTATCGCACTTATTTTATGTATCACAATATTGAGCATCTTTAGGGAAATAAAAAAAAGTGAGGTAGGCGTTAGAATTCATCAACAAATCTTTTTTTGCAAAAATTAGCATTTTTAATTGCTACTGTCTTGAATCAAAGGTGTAAGACAATTAAATTGTGAAAAACAACCATGGCAAAATAGATGATTTTACAGATATGATTGCTTAAAATCTTAACTTAACAATGTTATCAGGGCTACAAGTGCTTTTTATAATGATTTAAAATCATTCCCCTGCTGTTTAGAACTGTTTTGAAAAAAAAATAGTTTGAAAAATTTTTTTGTCTTATTAATATTTATTTAAGAATTACCCATTAAAATACACAATAATAATATAAATTTTTTATAAATTTCTGTTTTTGGGATTTAACATACAAACACACATATTAATTATTGATTAAAAGAACAATTCAGTTACTCTTATTATGCTGTTTTGTGACTTAAAAATAAAAACATTTGATAAAATTCATTTTAAAATAATTGAGAAAAAAATTCTTTAATAGAGATGCGAATCTTCATACCAGTGACGGGTAGGAACGCTAGGCGCATAATTGCTGTAACGGTTTGTTGTTGTATTTGTTGAGGATGGAGTTGAAAAATTTGTAGCTGCTGAAAGTTTTTTTGGCTTGAATTTTAAAAAGGACATGTTTAATTAAACATACTTTTACCGCCAGTATAACGTTTAAATTGATGTGAAGTACTTTGGGTTGAAGAGGGATAACTTCCAAATATTTTATCATTTGTACTAAATCTTGAAGATGCAGAATTTGGTCCTGCTGGATTATAACTGTGATATGTTGATGACACAGTTGAACCAGGTGCAGTGCTAAGATTATCTTTTGATTTTCGGAATAATGATTTTATACGATCAATAGGGGATCGGGGACGTTTATAATCGTCTTCTGTTGTGGTAGTTCCATATCCATTTGTAATAATTTTTCCATCTGGACCCATTCGTACTTCTGTGGTTCGTCTTCTGTTCATATTTAAAAATCCACGCTTTTTACTTGCTGATTCATAATCAGCTGCAGCTCCACTTGGGGTTCTTCCTCTGCCTAAATGATTAAAGAAGAGTTAATTTTAAAAAGTTAATAACACAAATTTTATTCTATTCTATGAACAAAAACATATTGAAGTGCTATTAATACACAATCAACAAAAAACGTTAGCAAACAAAAATAAATAATAAAAATTTCACACGAACCACCTTCATCATAGTTGACTGGATTGTAGGATGATGGCCCTAAGGATCCATATCTGCTGTATGAATGTAAAGGACTTGGAGTTTTTTCATGTGACAAATGTCGTCGAAGACGTCCAAAAATTTGTTTCACACCTTTAAAAGAAGTTTCTAAAATAACTTTTTTCCAGGATTTTGCGCTTTCTTGTAACGTTTTTAGTTTTCTGTGAAATAATAAGTAAAATTGCAGAAAAATATAAAAAGCAAAAAAATGAGAGTGCGAAAGTGCTTGAAAGAATATAGTGATAGGTACAACCAAAAAGAAGAAAGCGGCAAAAATGCAAAGGATGAAAGAACGAACCTGAATCACCTTTAACTGAAGTTGCCCTTGGTTCCAAGTCTGTTGCCTATGAAAAAAATTAATAGTAAAAGAATGAAAAAAAATTGATTTAAAAATTACTTGTTTATTTTTGAGGATTCCTCGAGCTGGTGCTAATGAAACATCAGGTTCTCGAGGTTGTGATATGCGTCCAGAAGCAGTGTCATGATAATTAATATAACTGTAATCACTTCGCTCTGAACCAGCTAATGATCCGATTTCTGGAGTCATTAGTCGTGGATTAAAGCCTAAAGACAAATTTGTTGCTAACAGTGATAAAAAAAATAATATGAATGTTATACTTTGATCATTTTCATCTTTTAGAGAAAGCTTTCTTTCGGTTGATTGTGAACGAGCGCGAGCTTTTCTTGCTTCAGAATCACGAAGAGCCGAACCAATTCTTCTGGTAACTGGTCTGAAACGTGAAAGGAAGGGCTCTTTGCTAGTTGTTGAGCTGACATCTGATTGAATGCTTGAAGTTTGAGGGTAATAACTTGTGGTGCTCGGCGCAGAATAATCTGTTCCAGGTGTCACTTAAAGATATGATAAGAAAAAAAATTACATTTTTTTTTGTTTGATACAAACCTGGTCTTTCAACATCATATGTTGATCGACGATATGAAAAATTATCATCAAATCTTGATTTGTATGCACCAGGGATGTAAGCACTTGTTGGCCGATCATTATGCCAATATGATCCACCTGTTGGTCGATAACTATATCCACCCGTATTCATTTCAGCAGCTCTTTCCGCACGTGTTTGATATACTTCAAATCGATTTCTGCTATTCATCCAACTATCTAATGATTCATCCTCGTATCGATTACTTGTTGCTCCATAACGTGGTTGTCTATCATAGCTATAACCAGGTGAATGCCGGTCATCATCAAAACCAGGACTCATTTCATGGAATGATTTTCTTCTATCAATATATGTATTATGAGGTCGATATTCATTCATTTTGCGTTCGTCTAAATAACTTGGACGAGTATATCCTGTTATCGGAGAAGCTTGAGTGGCTTAAATTTATTAAATATTTTAAAGTTTTTGAAAATTATTTTTGATTACCAAGTTTTAGAGGTTCTTCTTCTTTTTTCTTAGGGACAACAGGCTCTTCTGGTTCAACAGGGGGTCTAAAATTATTATATTTTTTCCAATTCACAAAAAACCAGGCTACGAATAAAGCGCAACATTGACAATTAACTTAGGTTTACCGTAAAATAATTTCATCAGGTGTCCCGATAGTTCTATTTCGGAGACGTCGCTCTCTATTTTTTCGACGAATATAAGCTGCAGCACTTTCCCATTTTTGTATGCCACCGTATTCCGTACTAAAAACACATTCGAACCTTTTTTTGTTATAATATGTTAAAAGAAAGGACAGAAAAAGAGAAGCGAGATTAATAGAAATGTTAGTAAAAAAAGAAATATTTATACACAACGAACTTGTTGGTTATAGGTGTTGCAGGGGTTGTCATTGTTGATGGAATAATTGGAGCTTGTTCTTTGACAGAATTTTTAGCTGGTTGAACAGTTTGAGTTGGCTTTTTAGAAGAATCATGGGGCCGAGTTGTACCATTCATTGCTGGTGAAGAGTAAAGTTTTGTGGCTGATGTATTTGTTGTTGGAGGCGTACCCTGAGTTCCTGAAGATTGTGGTCGAACTGGTACAATTGGAGCTGCCTTTTTAACACCATCTGGTCCAGCAGGAGTAATTGTTCGATATCCAATAATTGATGTACGATGCTGTTGTACAACAACATCACCCTCTTCCTCCTCTTCACTTTCTTCTTCACTTTCTTCGTCCTCGTATTCTGATTCTTCATCTTCAACATCAGATTTTATTGTTGGAGGATCACGTGGGGGTTCAGAGCCACGTCTGCTAAAATTTTAGTTTATAAATTATTTAGGAATTTTGTCAGCTATACCTTGCAGCGTCATTTTTATTAACATCCGGATCTTGTGATTTAAGCCAATCCTTCTTTTTCTTGGTTGCAGCTTTTTTCTTTTCTTCATCACTGTCTTCACATTTATCTGGATATTTCATAATATATTTCTTCGCTTTATCAAATAATACAGGAGATTGATCGGGTGTTGGCTGAGGACCACCAATGCGTCGCTTTGATGGTGGAGGGCTTTCAGCTTCAGTTGAAACACCTCTACCGTAAAGTTCAACATGATTATGCTATAATTAATTAATTTAGTATTATTCAAATTTTGTGATTTTACTAACTTGGTATTTTCCTTTACTTTGTCGTTTTGCTAAACCTCTGTCAAATGTTGATAAATGATTTGCTGATACTGGTGTTGGGGCTTGTTGAACTTCACGTTTTGGTGAATCTTTACTTAGATTTTCAACAATTTTTGGTGCTTGTGGTGCAACACTTGTTTTACTTGTTGTAACTTGTTCAACAACTTCAGCTAATTCATCAATGTCTGATTCATATTCTTCTTCATCCTCTTCATCCTCATCTTCGTCTTCTTCATCATCAATTTCACCATCAGATTTTACTTCACGTGTAACACCTGTTGGCTTTGGTACTTCAACTTTTGAATTCTGTTCTGGATTTTCTGATGAATCTTCATCAGTTTCAAAGCCAACCTAAATTCGAAAAATTTGTTTAAAAAAAGTTTTGAGAAGTTTTTCACTCTTTGTTAAAAAGATAAATTTGCCCATGTTATTGTATTGTTACTTTGGAGCACGATATAGAATTTTTGAGGCATAACGATTTAATATAACATGAGCTTTTTTTTAAAACAAAGTGTTTAAACATTGAGAAAAAATATATATGAACAACACCATGAACGGACGCCTCAAAAACTCTACCTCAACACTGTGCCAGGGACGTTCTTCAAGAAGAGGTTTATGAATAGATTTCACATCCACTTTAATAGGTAATTCTTGAACCTGGTATTTGCTTTTTAGGGCAGCGGCGGCAGTATTATTCGAAATTCGTCCACCGATTGTTGGGGGAGCGGGTTGAGGGGGTGATTTTGGAGAAGCTGGAACAACATCCGGAAGCTTTTTATCACCAGCAATATTGTGATTTGAAATTTGTCTTCTTACAATATCCTAAAAATTCAATTTTATTGTGTTTGTTAAACATTTTTTTAGAATTACTTGTGATTGTTGTTGAATAATTTTAGATGCTTGCTTTTGAACAGATTTTGGTTGAGCGGCAATAATTGATTCAAGAAGCTCTTTAACCATTGGACGTTGATCATAGAATGGATGGGCCTTCACTCTTGCAACAAGATTCATACTTACAGGACCCTTTTCCATTTGTTCCAACACTTGATTCATTAATAAACTTAATGAATCAATTTCTAATCGCCAATTATCAGTACCAATTGGTTTGTAAGCTGCTGCTGCTGCAGTACTGGGCTTTGGTTCAGTAATTGCAGAATAATATGGCTTTTTAGTACTAGAAAAGAATATTTTTTTGAAAATTTTATTGATTTTTAAAATTTTCTTACCTTGTGCTTGGTTCATCACCATGTTCAATAGCTTTTACTTTTTGTTGAATTTGTGGAGATGCCGGTTGTGCAGGGAGAGGGAAATTTGAAAGCCTTTTCGGTGTTGTTGGGGTTGCAGGTTGTTTTGTAGGAGTTGCAGTTTTATCAACAGGAGTTTGTCTTCCCGGTGAACTACTTCCAGCTTTATTTCCTTGTAATCGATTTTCAAGTTGTCGTAATCTTTCCAAAGGATCACTAAATTCATTCTTTTTATCACCACTAAGATCAAGAGGTGGTGGCTTTTGAATTTCATGTCGCAAACTTTTCTCTTTTGATGTCATTTCAGGCCCACTTTTTTCATCCAATTTTCTTGCCTTTGGTGGTTTAATCGGAGAATTTTCATTGTATTCTTCAGCTTCTTTTCGTCTTCGTCGGAATTCTTCAATTTTCTTTCGAGTTTCACTACTCAAATGTCCAAATTCCATGAAAACATCCGTTTCATCGGCAAGATCTTGAACAATCATTGTTTCAGCTCTTTCGGGTAATGGCGTATAATCAGTAATTTGATTTTCAGGTAATTCTTGAATAACTGGCATATTTTCTTCTAAATTCAGCCACCAATGTGATGCAATATCATCAATATCCGCCCGGCGTTCTGGATTTACACGTAACATATTTCTTATAAGCATTGAAGCAGTCGATGGAGTATCTGGTTCATAATAAGCACCTCGTTTAATCTGTCGTACCATTCTATTGAAATCCCGTCCATCAAATGGCATCGACCCGTAAACTAATGTATACAGTAAAATTCCCAAACTCCAACAATCAACTTCTGGGCCACGATATGGTGTACCATTGATAATTTCAGGTGAAGCATACAGTGGTGAACCACAAAATGTTGTAAGTAAAATTTTTTCCGTAAAATAATTTGATAAACCAAAATCAGCAATTTTTGCATTATTATCTACATCAAGTAAAATATTTTCAAGTTTTAAATCACGATGTGCAACTTTATGTTTATGACAATACAGTACTGCAGAAGTAATTTGACGAAAAATTCTTCGCGCTTCACCCTCCGGTAATGAACCATTTTTGCTGACATAATCATAAAGTTCACCACCACTTGCATATTCCATCACCAAAATAATTTTATCTTTGTTTTCAAATACTTCAAAAATTTGAATAATATTTGGATGATTTAAGGCTGACATAATTCGAATTTCTCGACGAATTCGAACAAGATCTTGCTTATTTTCAATGGCACTTTTCTTAATCAACTTTACGGCAACCTAAAAATAGTGTTGATTGTTAATATATGAATTACTCAAAAAATATTATTTTCGCACCTCTCTGTCAAATTTATGATCATATGCAAGTGAAACTTTACCATAAGTACCGGATCCTAATTTTTTTGTTATCTCAAAGCGTTGCTTGATTTCTCTTTTAGGTGCATTAGGATCTGCACCTGCAAATGGATGCCCTCCAGCACTTGATGATCCGGCACCACCAGAGCTTCCACCATGTCTAATTTTTGAATTGCTAATACGGGACGCATTTTTTGTTCGACTGTTTGATCGGGATGAAGGTCCCCCACCACTTACGGTAGCCATTCCAACTACCGCCCCTCCGGCTCCAATTGTCATGGCGTGTCACCTTATAAAGGTGATAATAATGGGGTGCTATAAAAAATAAAATTTTAATGGTTACATCAAAGGTAACAAGAATGATAAATTTCAAAAAAAAACTCGAAAAATGAAAAGCATTTGACGCAAAAATGTAGAACAATGGTTCATTAAGCTTTGTATAAAAAAATTGAAGTCATTTGCACAAAAAAAAGAAATCACATTTCCCGCGTTTTGTTAACGAGCATTGATGCTGCCATCATTTTTTCCTGTACGAGGTCCAATCCCGTGTCTAGCAATAATGACAGCCGCATCAATATGGAAAGAAAGAAGGAGATGAAACAAATGAAGTAAGTTTTTTGGTGATCGATCAGTATGCCAATATACTCATCAAGGCAACCGCCTCGGCGCAAAAACAAAAAAGTATATAAATTAGAGAGAAAGGGATATGAAGCAAAGACACCTGTGGATATAATGATACTTCTACACCATCTGTCGGCAATGTTATCCACCGTTAACAAGCTTTACGCGAAAGAGAAAGTGAGAGCCTTTGGCTATTAGAAAAAAAACTATATGCAGAACAAAAAGGATGAAAGGGAACACAACAAGTGACTCGTGAAAGAGGTAGGTAAAAAAACTTAAGTGCAAAAGGGATAAAACGGATGTCAAGAAAGTAATCATCATTCTGTTAGCATGCGGGGCTATTTTGCAAAACGAGTTAAACAGCTGATAAAAAAATTAAATACTTTTTTTTGAAAATGTTTCAAAAATGAACAATGACAAATCAGATATGAATCAAAGCTTATGAAATACTACCGTATGCCGAACTTCTTTTTCAAACACAATTAATATAGTTTCAAAATTTAAAAAAGTTCAAAATTTTTTGTAATTATTTTCCTGTTTTTTCTCCACTTTTACTTCTGTTAGCGAAAAAACTCTTCAAAGCTTAAAATCAAAAGCAATGTGCTTTCAAGAGGTTTTGACTAAGACATCCCAAGCTTGAGTTAACAGAGATAAGAAAAAATACTGAAGTCAATTGTTACGGAAGAAAAAAAATCAACTAGCTTTCAATTTTTTACGGACGGACCGGGCATTCCGCCAGGGTTCTTCTCTTCCTTTATCCATCTCCCTTTATTATTTTCTTTTAAATGGAGGGATATTTTTGTGGAACAAAAAGAAATAGAAGGTGAACACTCTCTCTCTCTCTCTCTTTCATCAAGGCGATCGCTCCACAGAAGCAAGCTAACAACTAGCGTCCACGAGCACGCACACGTTTATCTATCTTCAATTGTTGTACGCAAAAAGTAAATCTCTCTCTATCTCTATATTTTCTTTTACTTCTGCCAGAGGCCCCCCTATTTTAACTTGTTGACTGGATAAAGCAACAAAACTTTAGCGGACAAAAAAGCTTAGACCGCAAAACAGAAAAATAAGAAGATGAAAAAAGAGTAAGCTTAAAGATTTGTTGAGATTTTTTTCTTTGCTTTTCTTTTTTGAAGATATCACACACATATACATAGGATAACCATCAGCGATAGAAAGAAAGAAAAAATGAAAGAAAGATATTGGCATTATTAAGCGGACATATGGTTATAGAAAAAATTGCAAATCTTGAGCCATAATTGAAAAAAAGATGTGTACAACTGTTATACGTTTTTCCCCCTAATCATCTTCTTCTTTGCCTGAATGAAAAAAAAAACTTTGGTGACTAATAAATTAAAAAAATACTCCAGAGATATTTCAGGTCAAAGTTTAACTAAAAATTTGTTTCATAAAAATTTCAAAATTTGAATAGACAAAGTTAAAAAACAACATCAAGAGTCTAGGAAAGCAAATAAAAGCGATCCGTAAAATTAAAATGGAACAGTTGTTAATAGTAAAATGAGGTAATTGAAGCACATGTGTTCATGTTTTTTTACGTGTTCAATTGATTTTTAATAAAATCAAAAGATTTCAAAAAATTCAAAAACAAAAATGATTTTAGGATTTCCAAAACCTAAGTTTATAATTAAACAAAATTTGAAGGTATCCCACAAAACTTAAAAACAATAAATTTTGAAAAAGCTAAGAAAAAAGTGGGTTTTTTCTTTTAAATCCTTTTGTTGTTGAACAAGAGTTTTTGGTGTAATCGAGCTTTTATCCTTCGGATGCAAGCAGAAAAAAAAGTGAAATCGCTGCGCAAAAACACCGGTCGCGCACAACATTTTTATAAATAGAAATTTGCAGATGGTAAAAAACAAAATTGAAAAAAAGGGTAAAAAAAGAGTGACTACAATAATGATGAAAACACATACGCAAACATCGAACAAAAACATTTTAAAACACGAAATAACATACAAACATTTACAAATACAGTATGACCAGAAACATGTAAAACGAAATCAAGCTACAGTAATCAAAAATCTGAACTTAAAATATTAAAGAATTAAGATAAACGTTAAAAAAGTTGAAAAAATACAAAATTTATTTAACTGAAAAAAAGGAACAAAAAATCATTAGCTTAAACAGTTGTCGAACAAAAGGATTTTAGTTGTTGCGCGCTTTAAAACACACCCAAGCTAATGTTCGCCCTGCATTTTTTTGTTATTTGTTTCACTTTTTGGTCTTTTTAGTCTTAAAAGAAACTAAAACATTCTTTGAGACTTAACTTTTCTCTCTTTTGCTCTCTTAATTAACAAAGATATTTTGAACTAGCCGTACAAAATTATAAAAAAAGGAGAAGATGAAAGATGCAAGCCTTGAAAAAAAGAAGAAGACAAACAATAGAAACGAAAAATGATGAAAAAAGTAGCAGACGACATTTGTTTTAAATCATAACACGAAAAAAGGTTGTTAAATTAAAATTTTGCAGTAAATTTAATAAAAAAAAATGGAAGAAAAAAATGTCTGGGGAGATATATGCAATCTTTGAGGAAAAGAGTAAGTTTTTTTTGACAGTCAGATGAGAGAAGTCAATTGACTCAATGATTTTTTTTTGTACGTCAACAATCAGCAACCGGAAAATAAAAAAAGATGAATGCGCAACATTCGTTCTTTTGCAAATTTTAAGGAAGAAAGAATGAGCTACTTACCGGCTGGTTATTAGTGTAGTTATAACCTGAAGAACTTTGCAAAAAGGCACTTTAAAAGAGATTATTAGCTTTCTCCCATTCACAAATATAATATCAACTTTGCTACGTAAGAAAAATATAATTGCGCAGAAAAAAAAGCAGAACAATAATTTTTTTAATTTCTATTAACCTCAATTATGATTTTTAGCTAAATTCCACGATTTAAAACACAAAACCAAAATATTATTGTAATATTTTGAATTTTGAAGGAAAAGCACTTTGAGACACAAAGGGAAACTGGTTTTGCCAAATTATGAAGTATTGAAACGACAAAAATATAAAAGAAAAGTTTTAACACTTTTGAACAGCTGTGATCTTATGACTTTTTTTTGTTGCCGCGGTCACTCCCACCTTCTGGACTCATCTTGCAGATATCTCTTTTTAAATTGTTTGTCGCTTAACGGATGAATAAGTCTCAAGTCATTTTTTTGTCTTCAAAAACGGACGCAAATTGACACCCACTCTTTAAAAAAAAGTTTTTTTTCAAAGCTTTCATTTTTTTGATTGTTCTTCACTTTTTCTTTTTCATGTTAAGGTTTAGTGGGTGATTATTATTTCATTTATCATCAATAATCAACAAAAACAACAATAAAATTTCAAATCTTTGAATTTCATAAAAGATAATAGCTCCAATAAAAAAAGTTAAACACCGCAAATGCCTAAAATATGATGAGTAAGATCAGTTTCAAAACAAATGTGACTTATACCATTGGAAATGTAATACTTGCAATTCTATCAATTTTTGCACCCAACTCTGAGGCAGGTTTCCGCTTTCTTAGCTTCTGAAATGGGGTGGGAGTTATCATTGTTGGCATTTTTCCTTCATCCACATTCATTGGCATATCTGGATCTGGGATATCCAGATCAGAAGCTGCTAATCTTCGACATAAATCTCGTGTACCTGGATCCCCAAAAACTGCTCCTCTGTAAAAGTGCTTGACAATGTATTTTAATATAGCTTTTTTCATTAATTACCGTCTAACATCTTGCAATTTTAATCCTTTATCCATTCCAGGAAGACTTGCTCGAATTAGCATATTGCCGATTGTTGACATCTTTCTTGTTCTTTGCTTTTGATCTTCTAATTTGTCATTGTAAGCCACAATTGCAAGTTCTAGCAGGCTACAGAAAATGAATCTAGAAAAAAAGGAAAAACATGCGATTTGCATTTTAATAGTTTTTAAATTTTTTTAGAAAAAAGCAGGAAACTTTTATACAGTATGAATCACGCTGTATAATACCTATTTTTTCTTTCTATTTTTTTTGAATTATCGTTTGATTTGTGTTATGTTTTCACTTACGCCACACATGAAAACATCCAAATATCCACTGCTTTTACAACGCTTGTCTGCAATTATTTTTATTACTTAAAAAATTTCAAAAACAAATATTACCCTTGGAAGGGACCTGACTATGTTCCCATATTCTGCAAAATTTTTTTTATTATTTAAAACAAATGTTACCCTTGGAAGTGAACGCACGAAATGTTAGAGCCTGAAAAGTAATAACAAACATATGTAAAAAATATTAAAAGATAAGGTTTACCATTAAAGCGGAAACAGAGAGAGTAATTCGAGCAGGAAGAGCCCTGAAATAACATTTGGTTTTTATTATAATTTAAGTATTAATAAAAAAATTATGATTGCCTTGTGTCCATCCAGAATGCCACCCATGATAAAACAATTAAAGTATAGGTTGGAAGATAAATCTATAAAGAAATCAAGTTATTTAAAAGAATGTTTGTCTTAAAAATTACTTGTAAAATATAAAAACCATAAAGTCTCTCAAAATGAATGTCGACAGAAAGTCGATGCCAAATACCCGCAGTATACATCTAAAATTATTTTTTAATAGTTTATTTATAAATGATAAATTTAATAACTTCAATATGTTTTCCATATGTAATATTTGTCATTTTAAAATCTGGCAAATTAAAATCTTCTTTTACAGTACTCACGGGGGACCATTCAAGCCAATTTAATTTTACTTCCGCTGCATTATAAGAATAACTACAATGATTGTACATACATATAAAAATACAAATTTTTCAAACAAACCTTTCAAACACTAAATTACAACGAATTGCATCAAGGGGAAATCGCTTAAGATTAAGTTCACATGGAGCTTCTGATCTTATTCTGTAATTAAGCCAAGTGGTTCCATTAGGAAAAATCTATGAGCTTTTTTTGTTAATTTTTGTATTTTTATTATTATTATAAGCCATACCATGAGTAGAATATTAGGCTTTGGTGAATCATGGACTTTTGTGGCTTTTGAATTTACAACACAAACATTTGGTGACCTTTTAAAATATGTGCATTATTTTACAGACTAAATTTTGAAAAAGCTTACCACAATTTTGGCTCCATGTCATGATCTAATGACAAATTTTTTCGACATGGATCCATATGATCAAACTGTAGCCTTGAATCTAACCAAATAGCACTAATCCAAAAATCTATTACAAAGGTACCAGTAATTACTGAAATGTCAGAAATATCTTGGATTGTTATTTCAACAGTAACTTCCACTGGTGAAGGTTCCGGTAATGCATTCCTAAAATATTTTTGGTTTAATTTTTGCTTCTTTTCCTTCCACATGGTGGTTCTCTTTTGCATTGTTTGAGTTTATTTATTTACTTTTTTTCATTTTTCAAAGAGTAATCTTTTGTTTTGTTGTAACTCCGGAAATTTGATTGGCATTTTTAGGACGCCACAAAATGACGCTTTTGGTCACAAAAAATCGGTGAAAAAAAGTTTGTCTTTTTGAAGGAAGCAGACAGAAACATTTTTATTATATGAAAGGATTCAATTGTTATTATTTTTGGGCATTTTCAAAAAAGTCTTCGAAAAAAGATATGACTAAAAGCAAAAATATTAACGTTGCGGGAAGCCTAGTTTTGCTTTTTTACATTTTTTGACTTTATATTTTTTCTTGGAAAACTAAAAAAATGACCACAGAAATAATATTACCTCGAATAATTTGTCATTAAAATATGGGCAAGATCCTGAGCCTTTTCACCAGTTGCATTTTCACACATTTTACTGTGTAAAATTTCTTCGTGGCTTAAGGGAATGGAATGATTGGTGGAATTGTCGAGATTATGATGATGGTGATGATGATGATGGTGGTGATGTGTTTCATTTGTAGAATTGTTCATTTCTGACATTGATGTGGATTGTGTACTTACCATTGTCAGAAGCAATTCTAATAGGACGGACTAAAATTTTTAAATTTTTCTTTAAGTATTAATCCGGATAAAACAATTTTGTAGCTTAGTTTCTTTTGAAAAAACTTTTGTTCGAAAAATTTAAAAAAAATTTCGTTACTATTTGGCACAAAGCTTTTATTACCACGTCGTGTTAGCGGTGACAAATTTTTATTTTACCTGTACTGTACTAAGCATTTCCTAATTTTGAAAAATGGCACAAATTATTTGTAAATAAATAAATATGTAGACCAAAAACAAATTTATTTCAAAATACCAAAAAGACACCAATCATTGTTGGGTTAAAAACAGAAATCTATTTTTAATGCTTTACTTTTTTTATTTATTGACGTCGGTTACTTTTTGTTGTTAAAAAAAAGTTAAAGGCGGTCCTAAAAAAACTGCCAAAAACTGCATGACCAAAAAATATAAGAAAAAAAAGTTTTAACATTTTGCAAGAAAAAAATTGTAGTAGCAAAAAAGTGTTTAGTTTGAAACAATTGTAATTATTTATTTTTTTCGAAATTTAAAAAACCATCATCAAAATTACAGCCGTTCGTGTTTAAATGTGTTTAAGGTATTGATTTAAAAGTTCAATAAGTTTTCAAATTTTATATTTTTTGGACTTTTTCATTTTTTCCATTCAAATAAGTGTACGCATAAATTGGATAAAAAGCTGTGTTGCCAGAAGTTTCGACAAAATAAATTTGCACTTAAAATCAGATAAAGCCGTGAAAGAATTTGTATTTTTGAAAAAAGGGTCTTAAAAATGGGGGGAGCATAACGAAAAAAAAGATAAATATATGAAAAATTCATCAACAAAATTAGGGAAGTCGATGGATATCGGATTGTTGGATTAGCATCCCCTTTTTTTCCTTCATTAATACCGTTGTGTCACCTCCCTTTTATTTTTTTAAGAAAAAATCTATGGTATAACAGCGACAACAAAAAAGACCATTGTTATTTTAAATATTAAAAATAAAAAGTATGAATGCTCCAGATTGGTTAATAGATGTTATGCCAGCAGTTGGAATTTTAGGATTAGCAACTTCAGCATGTTATTTGTATATTATGCATAAAACTCGAATGGATGCATATGTTATGTATTATGGGTTAGCATTTATTGGTAGAACAATATAATTCATTAAAAAACTTATAATTACTAAATTTTTAGATGTCATTTTTGCTTTATCATTAATTTATGCGGGATTTCATGGCATTGTTGTTATGTCAAAAGGTGATGACACACCGGTACAAAATCTATAGAAAGCTTTTCCTTAATTACAGTATTCTTTCAGAATATTAAGCCAATTGAATGTCTTTCACAAGCAATACATGTTTCAATATGGTATTATTGCGATGTCATAAATTTACTTATCATTGTAATACTTTGTATTGATCAAGTAATTTCTGTGATTTGGTCAAAAACTCATAATGTTCTTTCATCGAATTATTTTAAGATGCCAATTTTAATTTTAATTCTTATTTCTGGTTTAACCATTCTTGTCCCAGTTTGGCACAATAGTATCACAAATGCAAATGACATAAATGTAAAAGTTTCATCATTTTGTCAAATGTCTGAAATAGTATACAGTAAGATTTATGTATTTGAAATGGCGGCAAGAAGATGGGTGCCACTTGGTGGTTGGTTTCAACGCTGTTGTTTAAGAATGAAATAATTCTTTTTAATACTTTTTTCAGGATTGGCCTTTCTTTGTATTACATCGATTATTCTTTTAACTCTTCAGCTTAGATATAACTGGGATTTTAAATGGACAGATAGTAACAGCAATGCACAAAATGTAAATCGCTTTTTGTTTACCTTTATTTTTTTCTAATACTGTTTTTTTACAGATGTTCTTTTTTGTTCTTTTACGATGCCTTATCATGATTATTTCCGTCCATTTACCCATTATCCTTCTCAATGCAAGATTAGTACAAACAAACAAGCCTGAAATTAATCAACAAAATACAAATAAAATTGAATACTATATTCGGTTTTTGCAAGGAATTTTGTTTGGCTTAATTCAGCCTGTTCTTTCGATATTTCTTTTACCAAAGTATTCAGATGCAATTAAACAATTTTGGAATCAATATGCTCATAATACAAAACGTGACTGGCAAAGCGTAGGCAAGTCATTAAAAGCTTTTTTGAAAATTTGAAAACTTTTATAAATATGCTTATAGATGATCCACCGGTAAACAAACACCATGAATCCAGCGATCCTGTTTTCGGATCCTGGTATTCAACGGGTGGCAATATCGTTGGTGAAGCTGGTGTCCCAAATGCCTATGATGCGGACAAACAAAAAAGTGTTTCCTTCTATTATAATGAAATGGAACTAAAATAGGCTTTTCTTTTTACCAATGTTTTTTTGTATTTGTTTTTCTTGTCCTGTTGTAAGTATAATCAATAAAAAAATTATTAATCTGTACCAACTTTTTGCAAAAAAAAATACATGAGAAAGAAAAAACCTCAAAAGTTGCAGTCCAAGAACAAAACATTCTGCTGTTACCAAACCTGGCATTGTGTTCTTCTGGAAGGGGATGCACATTCATTTTGCAGAGCAGAAAAAAAAACCGATTATCTTTTGTTTGGTGCATTGCCTCCTCCTCTTTGAATGCTTGTTTAAAGACATTTAATACCTTTATTGAGTAAAAATTAAAAATTACCGTTTTAAAAAAGCAAATTAAAATGTCGTCAGATGAATATGTCGAAATTGAACTTGATTTGGTAAGTTTTTGTGAAGTTTTATACGTATTCCTTTGCACTTTTTTACTTCAAAAACTTTATCCGATGAAACTACAAAAAACAATTAAATTTTTTATTTTTCTAGGACAATAAACCACAAATAAATGGCGTTCATGTTGTTGGTGTTAGTAACAATGCAACGAAATTTGAATATGATAAAGTAATTAAATCAATTTATCAAGATTCTAATTTAATGCATATGTTTATAGGGCTCCTATGAAGTAGTTGAAGCAACATCGTATAAACGTGAAGAATCTGGCAACACTCCAACAATTACCGAAAAATCACTTTGTCTTGTTTGCGATGGTCCTGCAAATGGAATACATTTTAAAGCATTAAGTTGTGCAGCTTGTAATGCATTCTTTCGAAGATCTGTTGCTGAAAATCGTAAATACATTTGTCGTGAAGATGGAAAATGTCAAATTAATTACAGTAATTTTTGATATCATATTTTTAGCATTTTTAATATAATTTTTTTTTCAGAAGCAAGATGTTTATGTCGCGCATGTCGTTTGAAAAAATGTTTAATCATTGGAATGGACCCTGGATCTGTTCAACCACAACGAGATGCAATTGGAAGTAAAAAGAAGGGTGAACTTGCTGAAAGGTATTTATTCAAATTTCTAATATAATTTTAAATATTATTATTATTTAGAAATGGAAGAAAAAGTTCAACAACTTTGAAAAGTTGTGAAGTCGTTACAGCTGAGCCTGTTATGGTTATAAAAAGAAAACGAAAAGCTTCAACTCCACCATCTGAAGAACCTGCCGTTGATGAAGGGGAGGAAGAAACTGTCAGCTGTGAACCAATATATGAAAGCCCTGAAAGTGTTGTATATCCATACAGTGATGACACAACTCCACGACAATCAACGACAAAAGAATATGAAGATGGCACAGTGGTGATTGAATGGGGATCGGTTGGTAATTTGATTGAAGAAGTATTATGTTCGTATCAACAATTACAAGAACGACGCCGATTATTTTATTGCCCTCGAACATTACGAGATCTCCTTGGTGGTACTGTTCCAACATTCACAAAAATTGAAGGTTATTTTGAAAAAGATAAATTGAATATAGAATCTGCAATTATCGTTGAATTTGTTAGAAGTATTCAACCATTTGCAATGTTAGATCTTGAAACACAAGTAAGCAGTATCTTTTTAATTTTCTCATAAGCCTTTTTATATCTTTCAGGTATGCCTGGTTAGAGCATTTTGTTTACCGATGACAATTATTGAAAAGCATTATATGACTTACAAACAAGGAGGACATCTAACAAATAGAATATATCATCAAAATTATTGTTATATTGATCTTAATGAAGCTGAAAAACTAATGTTGTCAACAACTGAAACAACAGAAAATAATAATTCCGATAATGATACTCGTCACATAAATTCCAAAACAATGGTTAGCATAAATATACCATATATGAAAAAAGCTTTGAATGATATTGTTTTACCAATGTCTTCGGTGGAAATGACTGATGTTGAAATTGTTGGATTGATGCTTATTATGCTCTTTGATCCATGTAAGTTTAGTCATTTATGTGCAAAATTCATATCATGCTTTAGTTGCTCCAAATTTGAATGAAACTGCCAAAAAAGTTGTTAAAGCTGTTCGAGATCGTGTCTATGAAGATTGGTTTGCTGTTTATTCCCACAATGGAATTCATAATGGTCCTGAAAAAATTGGAAATGTAGTTTTAATCACTTCTGCAATTCAAGTGTGTTAAGATAAATATTTGAAATTCCTTAAAAATACAATAAAGTGTCATTTTTTAGGAATTTGCCCAGCTTATCCCACAAAATTTCCATTTTGTACGAGTGTTTGGTCTCACTGATTACGATGAAATATTAAATGATGTATTTTTTAAATGAAAACTTTGTAATAAAAATAACCTTTTACTGAAATGTTAAAATGATTATAAGTTACCGTAACCAAAAAGTTTGAACAGATACGGACTTTTTTTTAGTTTTCACAAGAAGTTTTGTGATTTTTAAAATTTCTGGTGAATTTTTTACATTAACATTATAATTGCTTATGGCGGTGTCTAATGCTTGAGAAAATAAATGTGCACTGGTTCAAATAATGTGTTTCGCATCATTGTTGCATCATTCTTAGTTCAGTACAAATAGGGCATTACCTTTTTAGCAAACTTTTTTTACCATAAAAATGTGTTGGTGGCGCGCAATTTGAATTTGTGGAAGGAAACTTTGAACAAAAAAAGAAACAATTTATTTTTTTCAAAAAACTTTGTTGTTTTTTCATACAATTTATATATGATATAAAGGAACAACATTATTCAGAACTGAATATCTTTATGTAATAACAATGTTTACCAAAAACTGATAAAAAGAATACATTTGTTTGATTTGCAAAGTCGTTACGCTTTTAGTAAATTCTATTTTTTTACAGAAAATGTTCTGCCATGGTTTATGATACAAATAACTCGTTTCACACCATTGTTGCATCATTATTATTTCATTGTGAACAGGACCGTAGACATTCACTTCTTTTTGCAAACTTTTCCCCTAAAATAGTCTGAAATAAAAATGACAGATGTTTTCATTTTTTTCATAGAAAACAGGGTTGTTGCATTTAATCGGGCAATTTCAATAAAATTTGCTGACATCGTCTACGAGAATAATATTTTTAATATATTTTTAAAAAATGAATATCGTTTTAAAGTTATTTTTTCAACAGTTTTGGCCTCAAATGAATTCCTTTGAAGGAGAATAAAAAGAGTTAATTTTAGATGACAACGAAAGAGCATTGTTTGTCAATAAAAGGCAAACATGATCTTTCTGCTTTTGGTGATACCTCAAATGGTCGTTATGGTAATTTGAACCTTAATCAAAATCATCAAAATTCAACGGTTGAACTTGTTCACTCAAGTAATTATTCAAATCAAAACAAAAAAGTTCAAAATTACTGTATTATCAATTATAATGCTACAGTTTTTTAATAAATAAATTGGTTAATAAGGGTATCATTTTATGGGATAGGTCAAATGCAATCAAGAAATCAAAAATTTCGATCCCATTACAATAAAAAACTGTAGCTTCACCACAATTTCCAGATGTTACTCCAGATGCGCAAAAAAGCAAATCTTCACTTTTGTGGAAAAAATCTGAGAATTGTTTTAAATCTGAAATTTCAAACATTCATTCTGTTTCTGATAATGAATCCAATGATAAAGGAAAGGATTTGAGCAGCAAAAACAAAAATAGTAGCACCCTTTCCCTACACATTGCCACATATGAAAATTCTGTTGAAGCTGCGGCATCAGATTCATTTGAAAGAATTATAACAGATAAATTCACCTATGATAAAAGTTTGATAAGTGTTAACCAAATGACTTCATCAACAGTTACAAGTGTAAGATTTGAATAATGAACAAATAAAACTAGTCTTTCGCTATTTTTTTTCAGAATCCATTTGAATTCCCAAGACAGCAAACAGATGATGAAATCGATCCGGCCATCATGCAATTTACAGCTTCCCAAAAATTACTCAATCCTAATCAAGGCATGGTGACTTTTTGCAGTGTTTCGACTCGCCCCGCCCCATAGCTGAGGCGGGTCGGTGGATGGGGCGATTTCCTTGAAATTTCGGGGCGTGGGGCGGTGTTTGAAAGGTGCTAGGGAATGGGGCGGAGCCGCCGCGGAGGTTGGGGCGAAAAAAGTCGAGTCGTAACATTGGTTTTAAAGGAATTCCTGTGAATAAACAGAGATTTTTTGCTTTCTTTTTTGTAAGAGCAAGCATATTTTTTCCCTCTTACATCTGTGATCTTTGGCAAAATGTGAGCAGACATTCACCAATGCTTATTCACTAAAGCCAAACGAATAAAAAACAGTTCCTTTATCGCCATTTTTACAACCAGCTCTCATTTTTTAGAAAATAAAATGGATCCCCCTGTATCGCTTAAAGAAGCGATTACAAATGTTCAATCACTGGAAGATATTCCAACAATTGATGATCAGCCCATTATTGAGGGATTTTCTCAAACATTGGATTACCGCGTAAATTTTGATACAAATTTTGAAGATCGTAATGCATACATTCTTGGCTGTTCAAAATATATCGAAGAAGCTACTCGACATGGAGAGTTTGTAAGTTGATCAAAAATTTAAGTAATGCAATTTTGACAGCTTTTATAGAAGCAAATGCTGGAACGAGGATTCAATCATGCTGGTAATCTTTATACTTGGAGATGCTGTTCAAGAGCTGTCCCAATGGTAACCCTTTATAACTGCGGAAAGATTTATCGCAAAATCTTTAGGCAAAATCCAATGATCAACCAAATAGAGGTGAAATTAATGAAACAGTTGTTCATGTCCTTCAACCAGAAGTTAACAAACTTTATGAATTTATGTATTTTACAGTTTAGTTTATCCCTCTCCTGTTAAACAAGCTTAAACTTAATTTTCAGAGTGATGCTGTTGGAATGTTATGTAATGAAATTAAAAGACTTTCACATCCTGAAATTCGTAAAGATTTTGTATCAGAAGCGTATTTATTAATTCTTGGAAAGTTTTTGAATATGCTTGCAATTCTTGATGAACTCAAGAATATGAAAGCATCAATTAAAAATGATTTTTCAACATACAGAAGGTATCATTTACAAAATATCATCATGAGCGTGTATGACTCATAATTAAAATATCTTTTAGAGCAGTTCAAGCAAATCAATGTGTTGTTTATGATATGCAACAAATGAATAGTTTATCAATTTTTCTTGCAACACAAAATAACATTAAAGAAGAGCTCCGTACTAAAATTCAAGCAATTGATAGCTATGAAGAAATTATGTCAGATGTAATTAATATTTGTGCACATTTTTATGAAAATAGATTTTATGTGTCACCAGATGAAAAGCATATGTTTGTTAAAGTTATTGCCTTTTCATTATATCTTATTGATAATGGAACAATTAATGCAATTAAATTGGATCAAAAAAAGAAAATTAGCATTGCTAGACTTGATCGAATTTTTAAATCCGTTGAAGTTGTTCCACTTTATGGTGATATGCAATTCCAACCTTTTTCGTTCATAAAAAGAACCCCCGGATATGATTCATCAAAATGGCCACTTTCAAATACTGATGGTTTGTTTTGTTTTTTTGAGTCATAAAGAGTTCTAAAATGCTGAAATATTTAAGATGAAAATTGTCATGTAAATATTGTTGAAAAAGTCAAAACAATCCGAGTTCATCATGATGAATATGTTGCCCATCTTGCAAGAATTAAAAATGAATTTTCTGTCTACGATAAAGAAGGACCCAGAACAGATGCAGAAAATCGTGAAATTGCTGCCCTTTCACTTTCGGGAATTCAATTACTTTGTTCATGGACGAGTGATGTCGTTGAAACAGTTTCATGGAAGCTTTTACATCCAACTGATCCTCGAAGAAATCCAGAATGCCCAGATTCTGCAGAAAGTTATGAACGTGCAACTCGATACAATTATTCTCCAACAGAAAAGGCAGCTTTGATTGAAACAATTGCAATGATAAAAGGAGTTCAAGCATTAATTGGAAAAATGGAAGCAGAATTTTCAATGGCAATTCGAAGACATATTTATGCAGAATTGCAAGAGTTCATTCAGCATACATTGGTTGATCCACTTTATAGAGCAACCAAAAATAAGAAAGATTTTCTTGCAAGGTATTTTTGTTGTTGTTCAAATTCAAACAAAATTAAAACGTACGCTTTTAGAATTTTAACATCCATCATTGAAACAAGTATTGATGATATGCATGGACAATATGGTTCTCGAAGCTCTGATATCGCATCATTGAAAATGCGAAAAAAGAAAGCTGATTCAAGTTCAGTTGCAGATCTTCGAGTTATCCGTCGTGCAGTGTCTCCAAGTACTACCCAACTTTATATGGCTCGAACAATGCTTGAATCGCTTATCTCTGAACGAGCAGGAAAAAAGAGTCATCGAAAAGATATTGAACAAAAGCATATCGAAAAGATGACAACCTTTGTTCGACAATCATATAATTGGACATCTTTGTTAAATCTGTCTCGAACACTTGAAGCTTGCTGTGATCTTTCACAACTTTGGTTCCGAGAATTTTATCTTGAAATGACAATGGGAACAAGAATTCAATTTCCAATTGAAATGTCGGTTCCATGGATTTTAACCGATCATATTTTGTCAACCCAAGAACCGGCTCTTATTGAATGCTTACTGTATCAACTTGATCTGTATAATGATGCTGCAAATTATTCGTTGAAACGATTCAAGAAAAAGTTTTTATATGATGAATGTGAAGCTGAAGTTAATTTATGCTTTGATCAATTTATCTTTAAATTATCAGATGCCGTTTTTACATATTACAAACAAATTGCTGCTTGTATGTTATTGGATAAAGGATTTAAGCAAGAGTGCCAAAGAATTGGTATAAATATTAGAACTCCGCCTGCAACAAGATATGAAATTTTGCTTCGTCAACGACATTTTCAACTTTTGGGACGTCAAATTGATTTGAATAAACTTGTTACTCAAAGAATTAATGTTTCACTTTTGCGTTCACTTGATGCGGCAATTTCAAGATTTGAATCAGAAGGACTTTTTTGGATTATTGTAAATCTTAAATTTTTTTGTTGTGATGAGATATATTCATAGATAACATTTCAGACGCTTGATCAATTAATTGATGTTAATCGATTATGCCATCGACTTCTTTCAAAAGATCTTTTTTCATTGGCAAATTTCGATAATCTTCTTGCAGAAGCGAGTAATCAAGTTTTTGCGAATAATGGCCGAATTACCCTTCATGCTTGTCATGAAGTTCTTGGAGATATTGTTCCTAATTTTTGTTTTAATCTTACAACTCGTCGATTTGTTCGTAGTACACATTTCCAAACTCCTCATCAAAGACAAAAGCCACCTCCAATTAATTATTCCTATGAATTTGGTTCTCGATCTCTTAATGCTGCATTTTCAAATCTTTGTGCAATGTAAGTATTTCTGTAGCCCTATTTTGTGTTTTTTTAAACTAATACTGTTGATTTAGGTATTCTAAATTTATTGGTGCTCCACATTTACAAGTTTTAACAAAATTAATGGGTTATCGAGGTATTGAAACAATGTATTGCGGGTTATTGTCAGCTATTGAAGCATCAATTAATGGACAACTAAATACCCATGTTCGAGGATTATTTAATCTTGTTCCAAAAGTTTGTAAATTACCACGATACGATTATGGTCCTGAAGCTGTGCTTCAATATTATTTGCATCATTTAAAAGATGTAATTGCATATCCAGCACTTAAAAAAGAATTTTGTCAAGTTTTACGAGAAATTGGGAATAGTTTATTCTTTTTAATGCAAATGGAAACTGCATTAACAAAAGAAGAAACTTGCGACTTATTAGCTGCAGCAACATATACCAATGTAATCCCAAAACCAGCAGCTAAAGGTTATTTTTGCATAGTTATTTGATTACGGTAATCCATATATATTTTTAGGTCTCAATGATTTAGAATCAAAAATGGTATTACTTGAACAAAAATATTCTCGTATTCAAATTGCTGCCGTTATTCAAGAAATTGGAACTGAAAAACAAAAGAAACTTGCAAGTGAAAATAATGTTCTTACAACTGAACGAATTTGTATTGCCTTAAATATGTTTGAAAAGGTGCTTTTAAATGTTAAACATATTCTCATTTCTGATACAATTTGGAAGGGTAGTTTTCCACCAAATGGTGTTATGTGGGTTGATGAATGTGTTGAATTTCATCGAATTTGGTCTGCTGTTCAATTTGCATTTTGCTTGCCACAATTAGCAACACCCTCACAAGGTGGTCTTCCTTTAATTGAGTACGGTTTTTCTATTTAGGAGATAAATCTTTTAAAAATCGAAAACTTTTAGGGAAATTTTTGGTGATGGTATACATTTTGCTGGATGTGTTCTTATTCGATTACTTGGACAATGGAGACGTTTTGAAGTATTTGATTTTACAAATCATCTTTTACGAGTTTATCGAGCACAACCACCTAAATCAAGTCCCGTCAAAGGAAGCAAAGATTCAAAGCATCCTGCTCAACAGTCACCACCTGTGGTAGGGATTACTGTATTTGTTATTCATTAAATATTCATATTTTTTTAGCCTTTGGTTCCATTGATTGAACGAATTCGTCGAATTCAACTTATCAATAATCAAATCAATTCAATTCTTGGAAATTGTATGCAACAAATTGAAGAACAAGAAGAAGCATTAATGCCTGTTCGAGAATATGCACCTCCTGTTCATATGAGATTTCAACAAGCTCCACCATTGGATAATTAATTAAATATGCAATTTGTGTAATAATTTATGCATTTTTTTTATTACGTTTTATCTTGCCTTCAACTCTCATTTATTTACTTAACATAATTTTATGCTTTCGTGTATGTTGTTGCCATTCATTTTGTGTGCTTTTATCAAGTTTTTGTTGAACGAAAAATAAAAAATCAAAAAAGTTTTTTATTCTTACTTTAATAATGCATCATCCAGTACTAATGGTCAAAAAAAGGCAACAGTCAAATCGAGAAACAACAATAAAAAGCGAGAGGGAGAGAGTAACGTTATTTGCAATTCAGGAAGAATGAATGAATACAATGGCAACCGAGCCATAAAGGGTTGACCCGGATACACACTCATAACTTTGCGCAAAAATTGATTTATTTTATTCTACAAAGGAAACCAACCACCCGGCTGAACATTGTGGTCAAAAAAGTTATACGTTTGAGTTAAAAAAAAGAGGAGATGAAAATGTTTGAGGAAATCAAATACACAAAAACGATTACATTTTTTCTTTTTTTATTTGAATGGATTCTTATTCAATCTTGGGCTTCTAAGAAAAATCAAAATTGATTGCTTATTTATTTTTTTCCAAAGAAAAGCTGTAAGGCGCCAGTAAAAAAAGAAGGCGGCCAATAAACCTTTTTTTATTGAATAATGAAAAATGAAATGTAAATAGAAATTTTTTTGTTGCCAGAGTTTAATCATATTTTTTATGGCATTACGGATTGCTTGAACTATTTCTTTTCAAAAGCAAAGAAAAAGAAATTTACGCAAAAAGCTGTCACAAGAATGTCTACAGTATCTTCTGTAGAATCTTATCCACTGGGAAAAATTGAAATTTATGCATATTTTGTGGTTTGGATTGCTCATTGTCTTTCATCGATATGGATTGCATCAAAAAGTTCAAGATCTTTAGATCCATGGATTCAACCAAGTATTATAAAAAGCAGGTATTTCTCAAATTATGATTACGATAATGCTGACCTTGAATGGTTCTTGCATAAATGTGTTATTGTAAAGCTTATCGGAATATTTTTATTACATTCAGCAGTATTCAGAATTAGCCATATAACATTTAATATTTGCCCAATTATTACCAGATTTGGATGTATCATTTTTTGGAGTACTCTAACAATTTACCTCACCAGGTAAAATTTATTTTAAAATTCAATGAAACATTTTTGATTCTTTCAGTGTTCAATGCTTTTCAATGATTATTTTTTATGCTTTTGTTACAATTATTATTACGGCATATTTTCGAAAACAATGGCTTGCTTGGGCTGTTTGTTTATCCTTTGTAATTTATGCAAATAAATATGCCTATTTTTCTCCACCTGCTGAAGTTTATTATATTGAATATTCATTTTATTTGTATACTGCAATTCAGGTAAATATTACAGTAATATTCAATATTAAATTACAATGTTTTAGATTCTCAATGTGTGTATATATCTCAGCCGAAATCCTGAACAACCTCTTAATTTTGATCTCTTCTTACAATTTTATGAATATTTCCTTTATCCACCCTACAGTATTACCTTAATTGTATTATTTGAAGATTTTCAATCTCAGATTACTTTATTACGGCAGCGAAGCATTAATGGTAATATCTGGGGCACTAAAATGAATGCAATGCAAGTATTTGTTTTTTTAAAACTTTTTTTTGATAAATAATAATTTTAGGAATCTTCTTGTCAGGGCATTCCGTTTACTTTTTTGTTATATTTTGATTGAAATTTTTCTTCATTTTATTCATGCAAATGCAGTTGTTATGGCTCCATTTACTCTTATTGGTGGTTTAGCAAATTATGAAGGTAAATTATTAGATTTTCTACAGTATGCCAAACAATTATAACATTTTAGTTGCATCAATTGCTTACATGTCAGGTCAATTCTTTTATCTCAAATACGTTATTATTTTTGGAATGCCATCATTTTTTGGAATGCTTGATGGCATGACACCTCCCGGACCTCCAATTTGCATATCTCGAGTTTCAAAATATTCACAAATGTGGAGATACTTTGATCGCGGTTTATACGAATTTCTGAAGAATCAGGTAACTTTGGTTTTTATAAAATCTCTATAACACTTTCTTCTTGCAGGTTTATATTCCATTAATGGGAAATACGACGGGTATTGAAGCAACTTTACGCCGATTATTTGGAATGATTGCAGTGTTTGGATTTGTTTTAACCTGGCACGGAACGAAATCAAATTATTTGATGTGGGTATTACTTAGCGCATTTGAACTTGTTATGGAACGAATTGGAAAAACGATTGGTGATACTCAAAGTTGGAAAGATGTTAAAAATCAAATTGGTATAGCTAATGCCACTCGAATAACTGCAATTGCAATGGATCTTACAATTATCCCTGGTTTACTTGGAGCATTTTTCTTTTTATCTCAAGATGGGACTGGTGATGAAATTATGCGAAAACTTGTTATCGAAGGGTTTGGTGAAATTTTTGAAGGAAATATAAGGTAAAATTTTTTCACTAAGAGCTTTGAAGAATCCAATAAATTTTAATTTTTAGCTGGAGTGAACCTGGTGGCGTCATGCTTCATATGCTAATATTAGGTTATTTCTATAATCATTGTTGTCTCTATCTCGAACATGTCATGCATCCAAGATTGTCTAAATTAAAGATTGAATAAATATACAAATTATTTTGAAAAACGTGTATTAAAACATTTTCAATATTTTAACAATATTATTACAATCAATGAAAAAAGACATAGATTTAAGCACCCTTCTTTTTGGATACACCGACTGTACGACCTTTACGTCCAGTTGTTTTAGTATGTTGACCACGAACTCGAAGACCCCAATAATGACGAAGACCACGATGATTACGGCATTTCTTTAAACGTTCAAGATCTTCACGAAGTTTTGATTCAACAGTTGTGGAAAGAAGCTAAAAATAGTTTTGCATGTATTTTTTAAAAAGTACATTATTAAAGTTTACTTGAACAGTAGTACCATCTTTAATATCCTTTTGTCTATTAAGGAACCAGGCAGGGATTTTATATTGTGTTGGATTTAACATTACAGTTGTAAGCTTTTCCATTTCATCTTCTGTAAGTTCTCCAGCCCGACGATGGATATCTACGCCAGCTTTTCGGCAAACAATAAATGCAAATCGACGGCCACATCCTTTAATTGCGGTAAGGGCAAATGGAATTTTAACATTACCATCAATATTCGTGTTCATAACACGATGAATGTGTTGAAACTTTTCAGGAATGATTAGCGACATATTTATCCCGGGTTTGAAAACTAAAAATTAAAGATATGTTTTAAGTATAAAATATTCCTTATTTTTCTAAATTAAATATAACCAATCACAATGGCAAAATTATTAACATCTTTCAAAACAGATATACTGAACTCCTTTTTAAGAAAACTCGAAGTTGTAATCGAAAAAGTTTAAGCTCGGTTTAAATTTATATTATTAATAAAGTTGTAGCAAGCACAACTGTTTAAAACGGCACATTTGTGTAGGTGCTTTTTTCAAAAAAGCGACTTACAGTTGGATGAGAAATCGTGGTGAGAACTTTTCACACGCAGTTTTCTCAGGCTTTTATTCGTATCGATGTTTCTGAACCAAAAAAAAGCTAGAGCATGTAAGATTAAGTTTTTTCAGTTATTTATTGAAATGGATTTTTTTACGTTTTTTAACAATGAAACAAAAAAAATTCTCAAAACAATTCTAAGCAGTGAAAATAACTTTATGAATTTTAAAAAACGTAAGAATTGTGGGGTATTTTTAATTAAGAACACAAAAAGTTGAGTAATAATATAATTTATTAAAAGTATTTGGGTAAAATGGTAAAACAGTAAAAAAATTTGTACAATAAATGATAGAAACATGATAAAGATATTACGATAACAAAGCAATTTAAAGTTCTTCTTAAATCATTTAATACTGCCAATAAAGTGAAACCATTTTATCCCATTTTTCTTCATCGATTCCATTAAAATGAATGTAAAGTGGTTTATAATCATGGACTTCTCTTTGAATAATTTCATCAATGACTGATACAAGGCGAGCTTTATAGTTATCAGAAATTGAGGTACAAAAATCAAGATGATATCTGGTATGCTTATTATTCTAAAAATTAAAACTTTTGAACCAAACATAAGTGATTATAAAACAGATTACCTTATTGTATTTGAAAAATGTTTCAATTTTGAATGCATCAGAAATATTTCTTAAACGAAAATGATCGATTTTTGGAAAATGTGGAAGTTTCAGAAGATCCTGTACGGTATTAATTGTGATACATGAAGCTGCAGGATTATCATATCTGAAAAAGAACACAATTATTTACTATATCATAAACATAAAATAGAACTTACACTTCAACGAATTTTACTTTTGGAAGAACTTCAACAAGTTTTTCCAGTGAAAGAATGGTATCATCATCACTTAGAACAGCAACAAAATGCAAACAAACTTCTCGAGCATTTGGTGTAAGAAATAAGAATTCTTTGAAAGAAATAATTTGTTTAATAAGTTTGACAGCTACGGCATCAATTCGAAAGAATTTGTGAATAATAGATGAAAGAAAATTTGGTTTTGAACTATGAGATACTTGAAATTGTTGAGTAATCCAAAATTTATTTTGAAAACTTGAAACATCGACATATTTCTTATCATTTCCATTGAGGCATACTTTCTTTTTGTTATTTTCATAATTCAGTGATTCAAGAACAATAATTTGATTTCTGATGTAAAAATATTTGGAAGATTGAATTAATTTTCGATGAACTTCTGGAGTTGATGGATTCTTGCTAATATAATATATGATAGAATCTGGCAGCGACCATTTTTGACGACGATTGGAATTATGAAATTCTTTACACTTTGATTTTGATGGTTTTAAATTCGCAAAAATTTCAGAGGAAACCATTTTCCCAAATGAATATTCCAAAAAAAAATTAATAAACAGAGACAGTTTTGGAAAAATTGAATCACAAAATTGTTTTTCAACAAAAATGATTTTTCTTAGTTTCAAGGTTTTTTGTCATAATCTAAAAAAGAAAAGGTCCGAAAAAAGAAATTTTAATAAACACAATTGCATGGCACTTGTTGGTGTGAAAAAAAACAAACAAACAAAACAACTGCCTTTAAGCACAACTTGTCTATCATTTCTTTAAATAAAGCCTTTTGTAAATGATTCCTTTTCTTTGTTTTTCACATTGTTCTGTCGTTTGGGAATTTGATAAAATAATATCAAAAATGCCCGCTCTGGCATTGTTCCAGAGCTTTTTTACAAAATTGATTTGCAAGGACTATTAATATCATTCCTAAGATAATGCTTTTATCATTAAATGAAAACTTATATTTTATTGTAAGAAATTAAAATAAAAAATTTATTTGTATCATTTTTTGCACTATAAAGGTAAAACAAAATATAAAATTTAAAAAATAATTTAAAACACTAAAAGATATATTCTTTAAAGACGAGCAACAATTTGTTCAAGTTGAGCAATAACCGGGGGATATGCAAAATTATCAACTTCAATGGTAACATTAATATGCCCCTCAGGATCAATTGAAATTTGTTCTAATTTACGTGCAATAATATCAGTCATATCAGGGCGGCTTTCACGGTCATATGTGCAACATAATTCCATAACGGATTTTAATTCTGAACTACAATACGGTAAATCTGGTAAAAATGCTTGCTTTTCCCGAATTCTTTCATGGAAAGCTTCCTGTGATGGGAACTGTGCAAACGGTGTTCCACCAAAAGATGCAATTTCCCATAAAAGTACACCTAAGGACCAGATATTAGATTGTCCACAAGTTGGTGGTGCAAATTCTCGGGTAAAGTATTCAGGTGCAAGCCAACGTTGTTTTCTTGGACGCTAAAACTTATGCTTTTAACTGCTGTAAAAATATCTGTTATTCAAACCGTTTCAAATTGCCTTTGATGTAATAATCTATGATCAGCAAATCCAAAACCACTAATTTTTATTAAAGCTCTTCCAACAACCAAAACATTACAAGCAGCCAACATTGGATGTGTAATACCATGTCGAATTAAATGTCCACAACCATAAACACATCCAAGCATCATACTAATTAATCTATCACTGCTTATCATTGAAACAGTCTTTTTTTGCAATCTCGCATCAAATCTTGTAACTCTACTATCACGTAAAAGTGAAAGTAAATCAGGATAGAATAGACTATCAACAACAACCAACAAACGATCTTAAAAAATGTTTTTTAATTTAATGTAAAATTTAAAATTAGCATACCGGGTTGTTGCTGAACTGCTAATAAACTGACAATATTTGGATGAAGACCAGCTTTTACAGTTTCTGAGAAAGTTTTTACCATTAAATGCATTTCTTTTGGGGTAAGTTCATCGGTTTCTAAAAACTCAAAATTATTAGGAATTTGTAAACTTGATTTACTTTTGACGGAGAATACTGTTACATCATGTGTTGTTCCTTTATCAGCATCAATTAGGAGGCCTCTATTAATATTTCCAAAATGTCCGTTCCCTGACATTGCATCAATTCTTAATCTACATGGCCAAAGCCGCGGTGAAATTCTCATAAGTTCCCTGTAAAGAGGATTCAAAGGCATGTTTATGAATTAATTTTTTACTTGAAATCTTGCATTTCTTGTGAATCATCACTTTCAGGCTCAATTAATTGTTGCATTTCTTCATCCGTAGCATTGTGTTTAACAATTTCTGGAACATCACTTCCATGTTGAACTTCCCCAACATTTGCACTTTCAGCAATACCTTGCAACTCTTTTATTGTTGCATCCAAGATATTTTCATCAAGTGGATCATCAACTGCTTTATCCTTAATTCCAGATCGAATTGCTTTTGTTATAGGTGTCTGTAAGTTTTGAGTTTGTGCACGTTGTAAAAAATATCAAAGAAATTTTTATTGCATTTCAACAACTGTTACTTTCGATTTCAAAAAATGTGTGTAGCGATATGCATTCAAAAAACCAAATATCAAAACAAATATGGTTTATTTTTTTAATAATCAAAAAAAATTATTTAACCAATGACAGAATACTGCGCTCAAATGAAAATTTAAACAAAAATAATAGACGAGAAAAAAGTGCTGAATTTTTAAGTTTTTTTCATAGATTTTTTTGGGAATCTCAACAAATAACTTTTTTTGGGAAGATGGAAAATAAAAGAAAAAAAAGCAGCAATTATCTCGGTCTGCCCACTTGGCTTTATGTGAGCGGTTTGGAAGTATTGGTTAAATGATTATTTTAAAAAAACGGTAAAAATGATTCTCCTCTTACAATTCTTTTTTTTTAATGTTTAAAAATTGTGGTAAATTAGATATATAAATTTTAAAAGTTTGTTTGTTTGTTTGTTTTGAATGCATATCGCTCACATAAAATCGAGTAGCAGCCGAGAAAGATTAAGAAGTGGTGTGATTAAAGTATTATTATGCTGAGTGCCAAAAAATATAAATGTATGAAATACAACTACGTGTGTATGTTAAAGATAAGGTAAAAAAAATCATAAAAAAAGGATTGCAAGGAAAATATTTCCCATTTTTTGTTTGTCGTTTAGCACAAAAAATAAAACAATCAAACGCTTTTGAAACCCGGAAACGACAAAAGTATCAAATTATTTTTTGCTTACAAACAACGATAATAAAAGAAGGAAGAAGAAAGGAAAATAAAATACAAAAGTGACAGTTAACAGAAGATATATGTATGTAAAGAAGGAGAGTGGAGAGGAAGAAAATATTCACCGGATAACAATTGCTTGTTTGAGAAAAAAAGTAAAAAAAAACTGTGGGATAAAAAATTGAAGAAGAAGATACAACGTGTGCAAAAAAAAACTACTGAGTTAGTTTTTGGGTTTCAGGAGGACCCACCATTTCTTGTCCTGATTGCCCCGTAACATGATATTCATATCCGTTTGAAGTTTTGGTAACAACTTTTTGTTGATCTGAATAGCAGCAACATCCTCGATACCGATAACAGCATGCAGCTGCAATAAGGATAATACTTGCAATTCCAACAAGGACAAATACAACACGCATCATTGGCCAATTTGAGAAATGTTGTTCAAAGAATGATTCAGTCTTAAAAATTTAAAAATTATTATTTCATTAAAATTTAAAATAGTGTGTTACTTCATTTCCAGAAGCCATATCATCATCAAGGATAACAGTGGTTTCATCGGCTTCTTGACTTTCTTCAGTTGGGGCTTCAGTTGTTTCTTTGTCATCTTCTTCTTGAGCTACAGTAGTTGTTTCAGCGTCTTCTTCACTGTCAACAGTTTCCTTTTCACTTTTATCTTTGTCATCTTCATCAACTAAATAAATATGTTATCTTTACTTTACAGTTATTTTTTTAGCATACCTTCATCATCTTTATCTGCTTCTTCAGGTTCTTCAGTTGCAGCACTGTCTTCTCCATCTTCTGTTTCATTTTCACCTTCATTGTCTTTATCCGTGCCATCTTCCTTATCTTCTGTTTCATCAATTTCTTCATCGCTATTATCAGTAATGCCTGGATTATCAGATGGAATTGGATCTTTTTCATCTTCTTTATCTTCATCAATTTCCTCATCATCTTCATCTGATTGAATATTGACTTTGCTTACTGAATCATGACCTGCCTTTGTTTCTTTACTCATAGGCACTTTATCCTTTTTGTCATCAGCATCATTTGATGCATCATTGTTAGCTCCTGAAAAAGTTTTTACTTCATAAAAAGAATTCATAAATGTATCATCGCATCACTCACCCATTCCATTTCCAAAAACTTCTGGTTCAAGATTATGTTTAAGTGCTTCAGAGCTGATGACAGTTGTAACATCATGGAATGGTCTTTCACCAAAGCTCAATTGATGTGGTCGTTTAACAGTTACAGTATACCAAATATCAACAAATTTAGCTCCAACAAAAACATCTCGTCCAAATTCAACTTCTGGAGGTGTATTTTCATCTTCATCATATTGATCATCATTCTGCGAGAAAAACTGCAGTAAGAAAAGATCTTTTCAAAGGGACAAACAAAGGATTTTTTAGTTAATTATAAAAGAAATACATATGTCAAACCCAACAAAATAGAGGAAAGAGGATAAGGAAGGTCACAGTATAAATTTTTTTTGTTGGAAAAACTTACATCTGTGGGATCATAAGATTTTTTGCCTGCATTGCTTGTATCACTTGGAATATTTTCACCATTCATTTCAATGGGAAGTGATGAAGTACAAATATGTAATGGAGTTGATGAATCATTAATTGTTGTAACTTTTCCAATTTCATCACAATGTTCTGGTGACTAAAAGTAAATAATATAACATTGTTATATTTTTACACGTTAGAGTAGTGAAATTTGAGAAGCTTATGAAATTTTTGTCTTTAAGGAAGATATTGAAAAGCTATTTTAAAGCACTAACCTTGACTTCAAATTTATAAAACAACGTAAGATTGCTCAATTCAAAATCCTTCCAATATGGTTCAAGCCAAAATTGTTCAATTGTAACAATGAAATCTTTTTCTTGATTGAGTCCATATACTTTTGGTGGTGTACGAAGAGCTAAAATTTTGGAATTTTGAATTTGGACTTTTTTTATTTCAAATTTTCTTACTGGAAAGATAACAAATTTTGAAAATCCGATTATTGGGATCTTTTTTATTTGCAGATGAAATTTGACTAATTTTACATGTTTCTGGGACAAAATTTGCACATGCACAATGATCTTCATCTAATTCCCGTCGGAATCGAAGTGCTTTTGAGAGAGGTTGAGCACAAACACTAAATTTTACTGTTTATGATGCTTTAAATTCTAAACATTGCTAAAAACCTGTATCCAAAATTTGTGCATTGAGTACAAATTGTACACTTTTGTTCTTTTGAATTTTCTTTAATCAAGGGATGATCAATGTCATTAAAAGCTCCTTTAGGGCATGAAAGATTAATGCATTCATGCTGATGTCCTTCTTGATGGATTGTAATATCACTGAAAAATAAAAAATGTTCATTGATTTATATATTTGCTTCAAGTTGAAGGACTTGAGATTTTTCAAATCTGCGGTGTTAATTGAAGAAAAATGAAAGAAAAGCATTTTGTTTGTTTAAGAAAACTTTGAATGCTTTTGTGAAAAAACAAAAAGAACTTTCTTTTTTTTTTTCAAACAACAGCAGCAGTTTTGCAAAAAAAATTAATGCGTGAGATGCTTTTTTTTCATTTCTATAAAATCAAAAGAGAGACGGTAGTAGAGGGAGGAAGAAAAATAAGTCAAAAAAAGAAGAAGCATACCTGAGTGTTGCCACAATAAGCGTTGCAAGGACGACGCACTGCGTAAACATTGTGTACAAAATCCTGCTTTATTTGATGCCAAAGCAGATGAAGAAAATAAAGAAGGGATGATGAAAATGAACCAAACGGAAGAAGCAGTACTTTTTTAAATTGACAAAAAGTTAAACGTTTCGTAACTGTAACAACGAAACGGAAAAACTAATGGTCTTCCCGATAGTCAGTGATCACAAGGCCACTACGCCTTCGATGATCTGGAAAAGCGGGTTTAAATTTTTCACAAAAAGGAAAATAAAATACGGTGAAATAAAAAAATACAACGCAATGAAAAGCAACGTAAAAGCTAGAAATTCTTTTTTTGAGGAAATTTTGAAATCCTGGAAAGTAGAAAATATCATTTTCAGGCTACTGAACTCTTCTGAACCTTCATTGAAAATAAATAACACAACCACGCTGACAATGGCATTGCAGCTCAAAGAAGATGCCAGCAACTACCAAAATTTTATGTACATAAGAAGCAGCATCGACGACGACGACGCTCCCCTTCCACCCCTTTAAAATACGATAGCAAGGGCTCGGATTTCAGAAACGCATGAAACATAAGAAAGTAGTTGCTTTTGTGCGGATTGTGACATGCAAATGCAAATATGCCATCAATGGCTAAAAGAAAGAAGAAAAGTTTTTGCTTTCCAAAAAATTACTCTCTCAAAATAATAAAAATAGAATCCAGCCTGTTTCGGTCAAGCGATAAGAGTCTCGAAGAGGAGCCTCCAAAAAAAGATGGATAAAATCGGAGTTTCGAGAGGCAATAGCCGTGGGACTAGTCATCTCATCATCACCATCATCAATTAGTGTAATCGTTGGGTGAAAAAAATGCAGAACAAAAAATTTGGAGAGAAAAGAATATTCTTCTGCTAGTTTAAAAAGCTGGTTAAATAAAACAAGAAACGAATGTTAATATATAAAATGATTCATATTTTGGTAAAAATAAATGTAAGATGAGATTTTTTTGGTGTTGAAGAAAAAATTCTTTTACCTTTAACAAAAATAAAAAAGGTTCTGTTCAATTATCATTTCCATAATAATGAAAAGTAAACATATCGCAAAACAGAAGAGAGAGATGAATAAAAGAACGAAGAAAAATGAAATGAGATTCAACTTGAAGAGTTGTTTTAAAGCGGCAAAAAAGAATTTTGTGTAGGCCGCTTTTTATAATGAAGACAATAAGAAATGAAATGAAAAAACGGTAACTGCGTGCTTTGATCGTCGTCTGGCGTATTTTGAAATAAAAAATTTAAACGTCGCGCAATTGCGAAAAAGAACTTCTATGAACTTTTTTTTCGATTTTATTCGCAGAAGCTAAACGGCAGGAGTAAGTCAGCCTGCTTACTACCTGGTAGAAAGCCTTGCGATAGATGATAGAAAAAGCTAACTAGCATCAGCTTAAAGGCTGAAGAAGAGTGCAAACATGCGGATGAATGATGAACGGGAGGGGAGGTTGACAAAAGAAAATATATATAAATTTCGCGCACCCTTCGACCCAATACCATGGGGGTGTTCGTATTCATTCCCCCCTCAACAACTGAACCCGCCTCATTGTTGAGTAAAACGATGAAGCAAAAAAGAAATTCTTTTTGATGATGTTTCAGCTATTTCCACAAGTAAACTTAAAGCAGGAGCAGATACTTCAACGATGAAACGACCACGTTCATTTTTGTGTGATTTTTTCTTTTAAAAACATTATGTAAAATGGTTGTGTGCATCCATCATAAAAAAGAAGAGGTATTTGCAAGTTTTTAAAATAAAGCTTAAGTTTTAATCTTATCATTCTTTTTAATGATTCACGGTTAATGAAAAAAAAAGCTATTTTGAAAGGCTGTAACAAAATTTTGTAAAACAAGGGAAAAGTTTTTAAAGAATAAGCAAAAAGTGAAAATTTATCTTACGATTTTCTGTTAAATCTATGACTCTACAGTAATAAAAAAAATTACAGTGCTAATTTATCTTCGGTAGTGTTGAAATGTTGAAATACACAACGACTATTAAAAAATCACCGGAAATAGCTTCTTCTTTTTGGCATGACTCAACACAAAAAATGTTATATAAAAAGCCCATTTTTAAAAAAAATCTCCTAAACAAAAAATTCACAAAAGGAACACGGGAGAAAAAAGAATATTTCGGGTATTGAACTTCCTCCCTGCACAAAAAAATATATCATTTCATTGGAGTCTTTGTTTTAAGCAATTCCTTTTTTCCCATTTTCCCTTTCATGAAATTTTACACAAAAAATATTAAAAAGACGCAAAACGATAAGATAAAAAAATCAGTTTTGCTTCTCTCCCTTTTTAACCTAACATTTGGCAATTAGGTTTTCTCAATGACAAAACCTTAAGAAAAATGAGAGAAAAAAGGAGAAGATGATGGTGGAATAGATGAGCTTTACACAACCATCTTGTATGCATTTCTCTGTGTGAACTTTTGTTATTCATAATAAAAAGAATGTGAAGAAGAAGAAGAAGAAAGAAAAGCGAACGTCCCTTTTTTTTCGTCTTCTTCCCCTCATTTTATTATTTTTCATCAGCTTCAACTTTTTTCTACAGTCGGGTGACAGTAGAGATTGCAGGTAGCAAAGACGTTTTTGCGTTACTTTTAAACAAACAAAAACCCCTCAACATAGCAGCTTCCGCTTATTTGACCCGAATCAAACAAAAAATGAGCCGCAAATTCCGAGGTTATTTGATTTTTAACTTGCGCGAGATTTTGCAAAAAGAAGATTGCCAGAATTTTGGTCATTAAACAAAACAAATTTAAACAAGAAAAAAAGATTTATTGCAAAATCAATATTGTAATATGATTAAAGTAAAGAAAAAAGGTTAAAAATAAAGTTACAAATATATGAAAAACAAAACCCGTAAAGAATATGGTAGTTAAAAAAGTAGAGATCAAGAGAAGAATGCCTAAAAATATATTTGAATTATTGCATCAAGTAAAATATAATAGAAAAGCTTACATCGGGATCATCATCAACACTATTTAAATTTGGAGAGTTATATGGCTGAACTCGAGAGTTTCGAGTGTAAAATGATCCGGTTCGATGTGCAGAAGTCATAGAACTACGTGAAAATGCACTAGCTTTATTAAAATATTCATCCACTTTATTTTTGTTATTCGATTCTAAAAATGTATACATTTTTGTGCATTGCTTTCAAAAAAATCAAAGCATACCAAAATTTTTAAATTGATTAGAGGGATTATTATGTTCATCAGAATTGCTTGAACTACTTCGCCTACTACTGTGAAACTGATTGAAAGAATTCCAATCAGGCGACGATAACGCATCCATATTTGTACGTTGGTCAGTTTGCATACTAAGAGATTGATCTGTAAGCCTTTGGGAATCTTGAATTAATTTATCTTGTAACCATTTAAGCACTGGTGGTCCAGTGATAACTTCTTTATCAGAGTTAATATTTTGACTCATATTTATTGAATATGAGCTATTTTGTACGCCTTGTTTAGAATATGATGAAGTTTTGATGGAATGCCCATTTTCTTTTTTAATATGTTCAACATCTAAAAAAGTCAGGAGATTATTTATACTTTAAAGAAGTGAACAAACTGTTTTGATTTTGTAAAGAATGATGAGATGTTTGAACTCGTAAACCAATTTCGGCAGCTTTTGGAGATGACAGCCTTTGCCGAATTGAAGACATATTTTCTTGCCGCTTTTGAATGGGAGAAATTGGTTCTGGGTCATTTGTAAAATCACGTAATCCGTTTCTGATGTCATTTAAAGTATGATTATCAAGACAAGTCTATAATTGTTTAATAAAGACAACTCAGATGGAAAAACTTCTTTTACCTCTTCCTCTTGTTCACTATGATTTGATATTGATTTTGCAGGCGTTTTATGTAAGGTAAGTCTGGGCAATGAAATATTTTCCGGCTCTTTAATTTCTTCATCGATATCCATCATTTCATCCGGAATACTAACCATTGATGGTGGTCCACTTCTTCGAAGGGTACTTACTCGCATTCCAGGCATACCAGTTTTTAATTTTTCAGGGAAAAAGTTTAAAAGCCATGACGGGATCAGTGAACAACAGCAATTCAGCATATTTTTTCTCCATACAATAAATACGATTACAAGTACAAGTAAAAGAATGAAAAATGCTATTAATATAGAAATCCACCATAACTGACTTTGTCCATCAATTGGGGTAGCTTCTCGTAAACGACATCTTTGAGTACAAAAAATGCCTTTCTTATCTGTGCAAACACATTCATAATCTTTGCCAAAATATTTTACACATTCATCTGTTGTACTGCAAGTTAAATCGGCAATTGATACACAAGAGTTGAATGTTGTGGCATTTCTCGCAAGTGTTGTAAATCCCTCACCACATGGTACACATATTGATTGATTAAAACCCGCCTATAAGTTTAAATTTTTGGTAAGAATTTTAAAGCGAAACACACTTGATAAGTTCCTTGTTCGCAATATTGACATCCATCTTTTGCAAAAATATATTCTTCTGTCATGCCGATTGAAACATTCCTTGTTTGAGAACCGGGAACACATGAAACAACATGACAAAGCAATTCAGTATTTGAGCAATCTCCACTTGTTGTTAAGCCTTTACCACATTGTACACAACTATCTGCCGTTTCATTACTATATGTACCAACTGGACAACAAACACAAGCACCATCTTTACCGATCTCCTTTCCTGGTCCACATTTAACACATTGATCCTTACTTACACTCCCAGTTTGCTCCGTCGTTGTAGAGTTCAAACACAATTCACAATACCGCATACCAGGGAATCCTTGATACCTTCCTTTTGGGCATGGCAGACAATCTGATGCATCTTCATTATAAAAATACCCGATTGAGCAGTTTTCTAAAATTATATTTATTATTCAAAATAAAATTCAATAATATTACTGTAGCAATCTTTCGGATTTAAACTTGCAGGCATTGCTGTTACTTCTCCTTCAGGGCATTTAATGCAGCATTCTTCTAAAGAATCACAAGGTCCGGTAAAATTTTTATAAGTATTTTTAGGGCAATTTTCGAGCGTATTATTCCAATATGCTCCCATTGGAACAGTTGCTAAAAAACATTTTTAATTGATAAAAAATTGTATTTCAAAATTTACAGCAAACTGCATTTCTTTCATTTTCAACTTTGACTGGAAATTCTTCGTTATTATTTATACAAGTTATTTCAGAATTGCTGATTTCTGCTTTTGAACCTGGGAAATGCTCTTCTAATGCTTTTACGACATTCGGTTTCACAGCGATTCGAGATGTGCTAAAATAAAGCTCAAAAAACTATCAAATGAGATTTTTAAATATTACTTTGTAGCGACAAAGAATTGTCTGCTGAAATCATCATCAGCTGCCCGTTTAAATTTTTGTTGACAAGGTTCCACAACAATATCACATCCATTTTTACAGACATCAGTTTTGTTGATGGTGTCTTTAATTTCAATCACTAAACTTTCACAATTTTTATTATTACCAGTAATTGTAAGAGTTCCATTAAGAGTTTGTTGACCTTCAATTGATTTAACACATTGTGGAACATTAAACTCTGATTGCAAAGCTGCAGCATATCTTTGCCATTGACCCTACAGAAAATTTAACATAAGTATTAGAAAAAGAGGTTTTCTATTGCAAACCATGATATCACAAACATAAAACGGTGCAAAATCTTTTGCAATTACGTAATCTTCAGAAGCACATTCAACAGCACTAATATATCGTATTTGATCAGATGTATTTATTGGAAATGGTTTAAAGAGTGTATTCTCATCAGGAATGGAATAACTATCAACATCTTCTGGGTAAACAGTCAGTGTAAATTGGCACGTTGCTGTATTTCCATAATAATCAGTTGCAGTTATAATTATCCGATATTGACCCCTAAAAAGCTTAGTTAAATAGAAGACCCGGAAACAATTTTTATACCATTGAAAATATTGTCCATTTCGAAAATTTGAAGTAATATTCATGATAGGACTTTGATCTACAAACATATCATAAACATCGGGTCCAAATCCAACTTGTATCCATGGATCTTTTGATGGCTGAGATATGTCCTCAGGACAATTTACAATTTGCGGTGGTGCCTTATCTAAAATCGACCTTTCAGTAATATACAAATTAAATATTATCAAAACCGTTTGGATCAAGACAATCCGCTGATCCAACCAAACAATTGGAAAAATAACAAATTCCAGGTCGAATGGTTATTATTTCTGTATTAATTCGAGTAACAGTTGTAAAATTTGTCCAACAAATTGCAGCACCAAGGTCGTCACAAGTTTTGTCACTCCATTTCAAACAATTTGCAACCGCAAATGAAATTTCTGAAGAATTCAATGCATATGGATATAATTCAACAAAACTAATTTCTCCTTGAAATGTTCTGTTTTCAGTCGGGGGTGCCAAAACTATTAGAATATCTTCAGAAAATGATGAGTCAATTGGGTCAAAACTCATTGTCATTGGTTCTCCATTAATGAATAAAGCCCATTCTTCACTCATAGTCTGAAGACAAAGATGATACCATCCACCTGGTAATTTCGGAGGTGGATATTGCAGTGTTTTAGTGCCAACAGTTACACTTGTGCTCGTTATGCTTATTATTTGTTCACTATAAACGAAAATTAATTCAATAGAAAAATGACTTTTTTCAAACCGATTTGCATTGTCTTTAACAACTTTTAAAAATGGATCATTTTCAATTTCTTGTAATCGAATATACGCTTGGGCATTGGTTTCAATTGCAGCATTTGCTCCTGGACGAATCCAAAGACAAAGTGTAAATGCATTTGAACGTATATTCGTGTTTGAAATTGATGGGGATTCAATACTTTGATTACTTCTTCGTCCCGTAAAATATAAATCATAATTTCGATCTTTTTCTAAAAAATATTTAGCTAAAAAAATAGTTAAAGTTAATATAAATTTACGGTGTTCACAAAATGCTCCATAATAATTAGCATTGCATTCACAATATCCTCCATTATCAATATCTTTACATGTTTGACCGTTGCAAAGATCATCAGCAATGTTGTCGCAATAGCTCTAAAAACATTTCTTATGTAATTATTTTTAAAGTAGGTTATTGCTTTACTATATGATTTTCACAATGTTCTCCATTAAAATTTAATTGACAACTACAGGAGGGAAGTGTTCCATTTACAACACATGTACCATTTCCGCAAGGATAATTTGAACATGGATTGGGTTTACAAATTTCATTTTCACACTTACAAAAATATCCTCCTGTCGTATTATGGCACGTTTCAGGATAACAAATATTGACAGTCGTGGGGCAATAATTGATTGGGGTATTACAATCATCACCAATGAATCCTTTAAAAATATAATTTTAGTAAAATGAGTAAACTTGTTATCACAAGTCGTAAAAATTTTATTTTTAAAAGATGCAATCACCACGCAAATTCACTTACCCTCATCACAAAGACATACAGATTTTTCTGTTTCAAAATCAATTTTGCATTCACCATTTATGCAAATGTCGTTGCTACAAATTTCGTTTGGAGAAACACATGAAGAATCATTCAAGTCATTCAGCTTTGTCCAATCCGGGTTACATTCACAAAAATATTCATTTGGATTTTCGACATCAGTTGTACAATTTCCGTGTCCACATTTTTCTCCATCACGTTCAGGAATGTTCAAACAAGAGCTAATGAAATCCTGTAAAGATATGTAATATATATTTTATTTTAAGAGCAAAAAATATTACCTTACAACTGTCATTATAATACCCCAAATCACCTAAAAAGAAAGACAGTAATTTTATATTCAAAAATTTTTTAAAAAATTATTCCAGTGGAAGCTTACATTGACATTTCGAATCACCTACAATCGGAATACATATTGAATTTTCGCTGCATTTATTTTGATTTTCACAGAAATCAACAAATGTCTCACATCTTTCACCAGTCCATCCAGGTGTACATTGACAAGTTGCATTTTCAGAACTTCCATCACAACTTCCACCATTAAGGCAATAATAATCTCGATTTACAGAATAACATGGATTTATTCTAACTTCACAATACTCTCCATAAGTACCTTTAAATAATTGCAATAAAGAATAAATTCAAACAGAACTAATTTTACCTCTATCACAGTCACAATATAAATCATCACCGTAATTAATACATTTTTTGCACGAGTCTGGTTTTCCTGAACACGCATCTAATGCAACATCACAATGTGTTCCGGTAAAACTTTCATTACAAAAACATTTTCCATATAATTGTTCTCCGTTAATATATTTACGACATGTACCATTGTTACAATCACTATCGTCATCACAATCACCCAAATATGCACATGCAGATTTTGACGATTCTAATCCGTTGAAACATGTGCAAGAATATTCATTTAAGGTATTAGATGTGCATTTACCAGTTGCACAAGCGTTTACAAATTGACATACATCTTGTTGAACACATTTTGTACCATCGTAATAGAATCCCTTATTACAGTCACATCCACCTGTTGTTAAATTACATTTTCCATTGATACAACTGTTCAAGGTTGATAAACATGTATTTGATAATTTTAAATTTTTAAATGAGCCTTCAAATGTACTAACTGCATTTAGCCTGGTTAAATTTGTTTCACATCTGGTGCCATTAAAACCTAAAAACTTGAGTTAATAAATTTTAATCGTTTGTGGTGTATGTATTTACCTTCTTTACAAATGCAAAGGCTTTTGTTTTGCGTTACTTGACAAATTGCATCGTTTAAGCAATAGGCTGCATTACAAAGATTAGTTGGAACACTACAGTCATAACCTGCATATCCTCTTTGACATTCGCATTTGTAATCACTACATATACCGTTATTTTGACACCCAGTGTATTGACAGTTTATTTCTAAGATTTAATTTTTTTTAATTTTTAAAAAGAAGAAATTTGTTTTACCCAAACATTGTTCAAGACTTGATGCACCATTTAAATAAGTTGTTGTTCCATCAGGGCATTTTTCACAGATTTCACTTGCAAAATTATTTTGATAATAACCTTTCGGACAATTTAAACATGGTGACGTCCCACCAGAACTTATACTGTAATGCCCTGGTGAACACTGAGGTTGACATTCATGACCAAAATGTGCACCACTTTTTATTGTTGTTGTATTAAAGGGACAATTAACACAAGCAATGCCGCCCAATGTGCTTTGATAGCTTCCTTTTGGACATGATCGACATGGTGCTAAACCGTTACTTGAGTAATAACCCATCCCACAAAGTGGTAAACATTCATCCGAGCTAATGGCTCCTTCATTTTTCGTTGATGTACTGCCTTCACATGGTAAACATTCTTTTGAACTGAAGCTGCTTGAGTATGTTCCAATCGGGCAGGGTACACATATTTCTTTTGTTGAAAAGTAACCAGGTGGACATTTTTCTAAAGAGGTAAACACTTTTGAAAATTTGAATAATTTAATTCAACTAACCGCATTTTAAGTTTGTATTTGCACCCCATCCATGCGAACAATAAACATGATATGTAATTGTATGAGATTTAATTAAAGGCGCACATTCAATTTTAGCTTGTGGTAACTCTCTTGTTAAAGAATTTGTAATTTCTGCAATACATAGTAGCACTGATTCTGTATTAGGACTAGTCGTGGAAAAATTTAATGTGATATGGGTTGTATCCATATCTTTTGTTAAAAAATTCCACCCCACATTTGGACAATGCCGATTTACAAAGTTATTCATTTCATTCTGAGTCTAAAATTATTGTTTTTAACATTCTTGTACTTGAATAATATTAAAATACCGAAGTAACAAATGTTTGAGCACATGTTGATTGAATTGTTTGAGTTCTAAAAGTTATTGACAATGTAATATTTGAAGCTTCTTGCTCAAGGCAATATGGAGTTCGAATCATTTCTTGAGTTTCACTTAATCGATTTGCAGGTGTTACATCTTGAACAAATCTCCATCTTTGTCCAGGGATGCATACAATGGCTTTGAAATCCAACGGTAATTCCCTCGTTATGCATGGTTTTCTTCGATGGCATACTGTAATATTTTCTGATTGGGTACAAATGAATTGAGTTGTATCAATTTTCCATAAAGGACAATCAGAAACAACGGCCATGTACCAAAATTGACATTGTGCAAGATTTCCGGCTGAATCAATTGCAGTTACATTTACCAAAAGCGGATAATCAATTTCAATTACAGTATTATTTGGGGGTGAATAAATTAAATGAACAGTTGAGGAATCTTTTGTTTCAATGTTTGGAAGTTTAATTGGAACATATTTTGAAGTTGTACCAGATCGTAAATCAATATGAATCTCAGGACATTGTATCTGGGGTTCTTCGTAATCTAAACTTTTCTAATGTGATGATCGCAATATGAAAAACCATTAACAAACCTTCATAAACAATATTTGTGATGCATTGAGCAGATTTTCCATGTTTGTCAATTCCATTCCATTGAATTTCTTTTTCTTCACCATTAAAAACATATTTTTCAGAATTGATTAATAAATTAGAAGTAATTTTAAAATCTGGACTATTATCAACTACGTCCGGCCAAGGAATTTCTACAGCTTCAGAAAATGCAGGCTTTATTTTTTTAACATTGATACTTGATTGACATCTCATTTCCATTGATTGCGTATCAATACAATTCGGAATTGGAGCAGATAGTTTATTCCTTTTATTAATGTTACGATTCCCTTCAGGAAGTTTATTACAGTAATCACTTCCACAACAAAGCGTACAAGATTCTGATCCATTTTTGCATTTCTCAAAATCTCGGAAGTTTGTGATGCATGAAGCTGAACATCCCTTTTCGATAAAAACTTCGTCACCATTTTGTTGGATTTTTGTTAAACAAGCTTCTCCGATATTGCAATTTGTTGCGGTGGAATTTGTACAAAAATCAAGAGATCCATAATCACATTGATAACAAATTGGACCATTCTTTATACAGTGTTGACCTTGTTGAACATAACCTGGATTACAGTAGCATGTTGAAGGATTAAAATCATCGGTAGGTAAACGCCATTTTCCATTCTTTGTGCAAATCAATTGAGGAAATGTCCCCAAAGAAAGTGACTGACTTGTACAATTTCCCATTGCAATAATATCGATAGCTGCGGTTGGCGTTGCACGAAAATATGTTAATCCAAATCGTACCTAAAAAATTATTTCCTTAAACTCAATACTAAGGTGAAAAAACTAACGGCGGGGCAACTAATTCTTGAAATGTCAAAATTTTTAATATCGACATTGTTGCAATTTTTTGCTTTTAACATAATCCAAAGAATAGAATAAATTATTTTAATTGTTGTTCTTTGATGTGGCTCCGAAGAGTTAAGCCTAATTATTGATTTAAATTTATTTTGTGGTACCGAAGATATTAAATAATTTGCTGTAAAATATGAAATTTCAACGAAGCATTCAGGATTCATATTTTCTGCTGAAACATCAATAGTTCCAGTATCAAGTTGAACTCTTATCATTGGTGATATCAGGTAACTGAAATTATCATTTAAATGTCTTGGAAGCTGTTATTTATTTCTTACTTGTCGCTGTTTTTAAAACTGGAAGAATATTTCCAACCATTACTCGTATAAATCCAATCATTACTTTTATCCCAACCTCGTAAAGTATCTTGTGAAGAATCAAAAATTGATTCTATAAAAGTCATTATTTACAATATTCTCACAAATGTATTTTCTCACCTCTATTTGGTTCAGAATTTTCTAGAATTTTTGCATAATTGTTGATTGAAAAATCGAATGAGGCTTGTCGTGGTTGACGCCATTGTTGATTCCAAAAATTTTTGGTTATCATATCATTTTTAAGTTGAGCTGCTTCACTGACAACAGATTTTTTTGTTCCACAAAAAATGTCCGATTGATCTAAAAATGTTAAAAATAAAATCAAATGTTTCGATTCTCGCATTACTGCAGACCTGATAAAGCATAATTTGGTTGAACACAATGAAATGTAATCTTTTCTCCTGGAGTATAATTTATTTTTGAGCTTGTAATATCAGGTGTTTCTTCAATATTACAATCATCAATTTCAGAATGGCAAGTTGGTAATTCAGATGACCATAAAAGATTGTCTTGACATGTAATGAATGAACAATTTGGATTGCTGATTGGACATATCATTTGATAGTCATTTTCGCATTTCAATTGAATTGTATTTCCTATCGCAAAATTATTGTTTTCAGTGACAAAGTAAAGATGACTTTGAGAATCCAAAACAACTGCACTACATTGTTTCTCTTAAAAAAGAGTAATGCAAAAATGTAAGTAATTGTTTATCTTACTTTGACAGATTGGTGTTGCAACAAATCCTGCAGCATTGTTATTCAACAAAGTGCAAACTGTACTTGATGGTCCAATAAGTATTTCATCACTGTTATGACATGAAAATTCAACACGTTGTCCAAGGGAATAAGTATCTTGCTGAGGAGTAAGAAGTATACCTTCCTCTACTGATGGGGATATACACGAAGGCGCATTTACTGATGGACATTCAGTCGTGGCATTCCAAGTTGAATCACTTTGACACACAAGTGTTTTCAATATTTGTGAATCAGTACAATAAATTTCGAGTATTTCACCGACTAATCGTAAACTTTTTGCTGGTTGGAAGACCCCATTTATTGTTTCTAATTTATCGCATCTTTTACCTTTAATGATACCGTAATTATCTCAGATACTAAATAAATCTAACTTACGAACTACTGTTATATCAGGTGAAATAAATGCCAGTTCTTGAAAATCTTTGTGGTTCATTTCCAAATAGCTGTAAATTGCATATGTACTATTTTTAGGGAAATTCATTTGACAACTATAATTGCCTGGTCCATTTTGGCAAGTAGTATCATACGAACAAAGTGCATAATGTTCTGAACATTCATCAATATCGACACAAGGACCAGATTCTGTATTATTTTGCCAATATCCGGGATGACATTCACATCTGCAAGCATTTTGTCCTTCTATTTGTCTTGGTTGTCCTTGGCCACAATCCAAATCCGTACAATTTGCAACTGTAAAGTCAACATAAATAAATTTGTGGTAAAAATCCAAGGAACGCTGACTTACATTCACAGGGTAACGGCAGATTCCAATTGCCTTCAGCATCGCAACTTGCTATGTTATCTCCACCATCTATTGCATATCTTTCAAAACATGTAACATTTACACTGGTGTTAGCGATTATGTATTCTCCGTTTAGAATGTCAAGTTTTCCATTTTCAATTACTGTTTCTGTTATTATACAAATTGGTACTAAATATAGGTTTTAATTTTTTAAATTTTATATTTCTTAATGCTTACATTTGCAATACATTTCAGGAGTGGTCCATTCTCCATTTTCTTGGCAAATTCTTACGGCACTTTTCCCATGCATTGTCCCATTTTCACATTCATAAGATGCATAACTCATATATGTTGTATTTGGGGATGGTGTTACTGATAATGTTGCATTTAAAGCAATCTCTGTTCTATATGATGTATTACCATATGAAATATCAGGGAATGGACAATTAATTGCTAAAAATAAATTTGTTCATTAAAGTTGCAACTTTTTTTTATTATTATTTCATAATTTTTTTCAATATTTTCACGTGTGAAAATTATTTGAGAAAAAACAAGTTTTGTCTTGAAAAACCTTTATGTCTAATATTTTTTTCTTTCAAATTTACCCTTTAAAAAAAGAAAAGAGAGAAAAAAGGTTTACTTCTGTGCTCCTTTTTTTAGTGTTATGGATTTTTTCAATGCATCAGCTTTTATGAGAATAATTAATTGTTTAAAACGAAGCATGAAAGCTTTAAAAATGTAAAATTATTGCTAGATTTTATTAGGAAAAATCCCAATCTTCAATTTTCTGTTTTTAGGCCTTTTTGCATTTCTATTGTTTGAATTATAAACAACTGATTTGCATGAAGTAGAGGCCATTCAAAATTGTTTATAAAAAATCGTTTTATTCAAATTTCAAAAATTAGCCTTTATTTTGATTGTTTTCCCTATCAGCAAACCAAATGTTTATTTGATCGACTATTTTTAAGCGTTGTTTTATTTTTGGACGATCAAAATTAATAATAAGCCATAACTTTTATCTTCTGCATAAACACAAAAAATTCTTTGCAAATCATTTTTTAAACAATCGTTAATTAAACGGAACGGAAAGATCTTGTCAATGAAGAGAAAAAAAATAGAATTTAGAGGGTAAAAGACGTCTATTGCGCAACCACAAACTATTCATCAAACAGGTCAATGACGGCAAAGAATCTCTTCTATCTTTTCTTCTTTCCTTATATTGTTCTAAGGTTAATTATCACGCGTTTATGTTAGGAAAGATAAGAAAACTTTGTTATGCTTTTTAGTAAAAAAGACAAATTTAATTTTTAATTAATTTTGTTATTTTAGTGATAAAAAATGATAACTTGGATAGATGTTATTCTTTTTGGATCATTTGGATTTACATTGTTATATTTTTCAACGTCATTGTTTAAAAAATTGATTGCTTGGTATCGAGCATATTGGAATTATCATCATCATACAGACGCCTACACATTCGAGCCTGAAATGAACAGACGCCGCTCAACGGAAACCGGAAACCGGCATCGGATAGGTCTAGTTATTTTTTTCCTTTCTCTCTTTTTTAAAGGCTTTTGGTAAACCATTAATCTTTTCTTTTATGCAAGCTTGGCACCACCAAGGTTAAGCTTTTCCAATTCAAAAAAAAAGGAAGGAAAATGAAACAAAACAATGGAATACGAGCTTTTTAAGATTCTTTTTTTATGTCCGAAGACATTTTTGTCGTTTATGACGCCGCCTATTCTTTCATATGTTTTTGCAATTTTGCTTTTGAAAAAACATTGATGCCATTGAGACATTTTTCTTCCTCAAAAATTTTTTCATAGGTATAAAAAAGGTATAGACAAAAGTTTTTTTTTCTTCAGACAGTGAAGCTTCAATACAAAGTAGAAAGCTAATGGTTGAAAAATCTGATGCTTGTTTGAGCCGTGAGCACAGCAGTGGATTGGGATCTCATCTTGATCTTACCCCTGATGAAGAAGGTACTGAATGCTTAACCCCAACTAATAAGGTATGCATGTAAATTGGATATTTTGAAAAATGCTTCAACGCTTTGCAGGATGGTCTTAATGACATGATAAAGGCCTATTCGTCCATAATCAGTCATATTGGAGAAGATGTCAATCGACAAGGATTAGTTAAAACCCCTGAAAGAGCTGCAAAAGCTTTACTTTTTTGCACTAAAGGTTATGAAGAGAATTTTGATGGTATGTAATTACAGGTTCTTAAAACCTTTACCGTGATAACTATTGTAGACATCATTAACAAGGCAATCTTTGATGAAGATCATGATGAAATGGTCATTGTTCGAGATATTGAAATGTTTTCGCTTTGTGAACATCATTTAGTTCCATTTTTGGGTAAAGTGCATATTGGATATTTACCAAATCGGAAAATTTTGGGCCTTAGCAAATTAGCTCGAGTTGTTGAAATGTACAGTCGACGACTTCAAGGTAATTCAAAAAATCATTTTTTTTTTGGAAAATAAAAAGAATTTTAATGCGCTTTTTTGCAGTCCAAGAAAGATTAACAAAGCAAATTGCAACTGCAATCCTTCAAGCCATTCAACCAACGGGTGTTGGAGTTGTTATTGAAGCGTGGTAAGTTTTTTTTTCTTTTTATTTTTTATCATCACTGTAATCTTATTTAATTATTAATCCCCCCATATTATGTACATAAATTAACTTTTTTTAAGTCATATGTGCATGATGATGCGTGGAGTACAAAAAATTAATGCAACTGCAACAACAAGTTGTATGCTTGGAGTATTTCGTGAAGATTCAAAAACTCGTGAAGAATTTCTTACTTTAATTTCAAAAAAATCATCATAAAAATCAATCATTTACTTATTACAAATTTTTTTTGTATCATTCATTCCAGACCCGTGTCTTTGGTTTCTTTTTTTCATTCTAATAATAAAAACTGCATGTTAAACTTTTTAAATTAAATTAATGTCCACCTTTTTTTGCTTTGAAAATTTTTGAATAATAAATTTTTTGCTTTAAACATACCGTTGCATTCTGCACTTGGAACCCATTCTTTTTCAATACATTCAGATTTTGCTGTTGGTGATGAAGGTGAAAATCCTCTTTGGCATTGATAATATAACTGTTGACCATTTGTTTCATTGACGTCAACAATAAATCCATTTGTTATGTTTGGATAAATGCATTCTGTACCTAAAAAATTGCAAAAGATAAAAAAACGTTGCATTTTTTCACGTTTTCTACATACTTTCACAATCTGGTGGTAAAATATCCCATTTTCCCCCTTTTTCACAACTTCCTTTTTTGGCAATTAAATGTGGAGATGAAATACAACTATAATCAACAGATGAACGATAAACGTGGGGAAATGTTTCAAATTTTGCAATAACTTCGCTGCTGTAGGCTGGTTCAGGGCAATCTTAAAACAATAAATTTCAAAATATTCAAAATTTATCCAAAAATACCAACCAATTGAATACGAAATTTGGGCAGCAAAATATTTTTGAGTCGAATGCATTTGTAAAATTGCTTTATGATATTTTGTTTGATGGGAAAGAATCGGCAAAGAATTTGCATCAATTAACACTTTTTCGTAATTTGTTTCAATCTAAAATTCGTTTGTTACTATTAAATGGAAGCTAAAAAAGACATACTGTAATGGAATCTTTATTTGTAAGATTTAGGACATCAAAATAAAATGTTATTCCGCATTGCTCTGTTTCACATGGAACTTCAATAATCCAAGAACAATGAAAAGGATTTCTATGATCTTCATTTCGAAAACCAGGAGATTCAATTTGGCCATAACTTTCACTGAGGAGAATGTTTATACATGCTAAAAATAATGTTGAACCCTTTTTTTTCTACACAAACTTTTTTACTTTGTTGAAAGTTTATTGCAAATCCAGCTGCTCCGGGGCTATTCTTTTCAGAATGAAATTCAAAAATTAAATACGGTAAATGAGTAGCAAAGGCAGTCGGGGGAGAATTAGCATGCCCAAACATTCCAATGAGTGTTCCATTTTCGTTTTCCTTTTCACTTTCATAAATTCTAAGCCAATCACCAAGTGCCAAATCAAATGCCGGAATTTGTGCCCCCAAAAGTGTGGAGCCTCTTTTAGTTATTATCCATCGGCAATCTAATAATGGACGATATTTTCTTCCATTGTAAAGTTGTGTTGGAGTTGAAATAATTCCATTCCATGTATCATATTTACTAATGCATGATGTCGTTTCTTTAATGTAAGCTTAAGTCATTCAAAGAACATTCAATGTAGAAAAATAGTTACCTTCTGCGGAATACTGTAATTGAAAGCCTCTTATTGTTCCATTAGCTTTTTCGTTATCAATATTCTGCAAACTTGGCCGATACCGTATTCTTAACTCGTTATCAACAAATAAATGTGTAAAGGGGCCATCATTGGTGAGCTTAAAATTTTCTCCGGTTGCAAATCCTTCAACTGATAATTCGTCATCATGGAGCATTTTTAAATCCAAAAACTATAAACTATTAAAATTTAACAAAAAACTTTGAAAATGCAATAATTTTACATTTAATCTTATAATTGTGCCAGGTTTTTGTGAAATATGCCATTCGCAGAATCGATTTCCATCTGGAATACACGAAGTTGCAGGAGCATGAATAACACCAAACTTATTGGTAAAAACAGGTGGCTCTGGAGGCAAATATTTGTCACATTTATCTTCATCACTAGCATCTGAACAATGTGCCATTGTATCACATCGAGCCTTTTTTGAGATACATTGACTATTATCGTGACAACGAAAATCATCTAAATTTTTCGATTGGATAAATTTAAGTAAACTTAAATTCAAACCGTCAAAGCATGCAAATGTTTGGCATATGGTAGGAAGATAAATGGCTAACCGTTGCACTTTCCAACCATATTTATCGCCATTTGTATGATCAAGATTGAAAGAAATGGCACTTTCAGAAAGAGACGGAACTTTCGGCTCCCCTTTTGCCCATAATGGCGTAAATAATGACACACTTTTACCCGTTGTTACAATTTTTAAAGGTGGATACAGTGAACAATTAAAATAAGGAATTTCATAACCTGTACAATCCGAAGAATTTTCACGCATATCAAAGAAGAAGCCTGTCCAAACTTCTGAAGAAGTATTTTGAAAAGCCGCTGATAAATTAGAGGAATAAAGAATAGGATGAATAATTTTAGCTAAATCAACAGATTTGTACCAATTTGGTAAATTTAAGGGTTGGGAATAATAATTTCTAAATTAATCTTAATTTAAAATAAAAAAATTAATTTGAAAGACTTACTCGGGAGAAAAACATAAAGCATTTGCATCATCAAAATCAACAATTTGTACCGTACCATTATTGGTACCAATTTTAAAGCATTGTGTTCCAATATTAAACCATGTTCCATTTTCTGGACATTTAAGTTTTACACTTGAACCCGCTGTATACCCATAATAATCGGAGACATCATTGGTATTATTATTATTATTATTATCATTTTGTGCAGACAATAAATTTGCAAAAATAAATATTATAAAAATTAACAGCTCTTTTGAAACATACCAGCATCCATAATCTTGAACGCTCCAAGGCATCTCCTTTGAACTTTTAAAGAATCAATTAGAAAGTTCAAAAATAAAAAAATTTTTGCCAAGTCTTGTTTTTCTTTCTTTATTTTTTTTATTAGAAAAACCTTTTTTTTGATTTTCTTTAGTAACAAAATTAAATAAAAAAGGGGGGAGAATCAAAAAAGGTGCGTCAGAAAAAAATCTTGGAGTTGCAACGTCTTCTTTTTGTTCTCCTTCTTCTACGTTTTGGGGCAGCAGCATCAGCAGCTCCACCTAAACACTTGTTGATCCATTCAGTTTGTCCTTCTTCCTTCCTTCTTTCGATAATATTTTTGTGGTTGTTTCTTCTCCCTAATATTTTTTGTGTCCCCTCTTTTTTCTATACATTTTTTGAATCATTTTTTTGCGTAATTAACATTGATAAGCGTTTTGATTATAATATTTGACAATCAATACATATCACAAATGTTTATGTCTAACAATTGTTTTTAAATTTCATCTGTTTTTTTTTTGCTTCTTCATTGATCCGCTTAATTAACAATTTTTTTTAAAAGCTGATTATTAAAATTATGATTGACAATGATAAATTGGGCGTTTCCTTTTATTGTAGAAACAAGTTTTTGGTTGTTTCTTTTTCGTGTGTTTTTTTAAAATTTTCTTTAAAATAGAGGTAATTTATGACAAAACTTTCACAAAATATCGTTTTTTACATGTTACAGTATCCTCAAACAGTCTTCATAAATTTAATTTTTTCAAATGCATAAATAATTTCAAATTTTAACAATGCTAGTTTTGATTTTAATTAATTCCAGACAATTTATTATTCAAAAAATTTTTAGTTTATTTTAAATATTTGCTTAAATAATACCTTTTATATTAATAAAAAATGCATTATCGAATTTTTGTTCACCTGTCAAGTTTTTTTTTAAAATTCTGATTTCAAGTTTCTTACAAAAGATTACGGTATTAGTTCCAACAAAACAATGAAACTAACACCTTTTTTTGTTGAATCATGTGCAAATTAACAAAACGATAGTTCAACACCTATTTATGTAGAAACTGACAATAGACTCGTTTTTCTTTATTAAAATGAAAAGCATGATGATAAAAAAAGTATTATATGATCTGGTTATGAAAATTCAATTTTGCAATAAAAAAATGAAGATTGACAAAATAAAACGCTAATTATTAAATCTTTAATCTTGTTTCAAAAGTGCTATATGAATTAAAAAGCATCTAATTACTAAAATCTATATTTATTAGTTATAACTGCAGCTAATAACTATTTAATGCACTTAAAACTAGTATTTTTGTTGAAATTTGATACATACGTTTATTCATTTTTCACATAAAAAAATACTTTACACATGGAACCTAACCATCTGTAACATGGCAATACTCAAATCAAATAAACTCTTTGTTCATACAAAAATAAGAAATAACTGCTTTATACCAATTCAAGAAGAAGAGCCATACCTTGACCACCGCCAATACAAGCTGATCCAATACCATATTTTGCACCACGACGTTTCATTTCATGAGCTAAATGACCAATAATTCGGGTACCAGATGATGCAAGAGGATGTCCAAGCGCAATAGCTCCACCATTGACATTGAAACGATCACTTTCAATTTTTAATTCTTTTTGAACAGCAAGACATTGAGCAGCAAATGCTTCATTGACTTCAACCAAGTCAATTTTTTCTAATGGAATACCAGATTTCTTGCAAACAGCACGAATAGCTCCAACAGGTCCAATTCCCATAATTGATGGATCACATCCAATAGCATGCCAAGCAACGAGACGAACAATAGGTTGTAAATGTTGGCTTTGAACAGCGGATTCGCTTGCAACGACAACAGCAGCAGCACCATCACAAATACCCTAAAAATATTAATACAGTAAAATAAAGCAAAACAATTTGTATATCTAACATACCGAAGCATTACCAGCAGTAACAAGTCCTTCCTTTTGAAAAACTGGCGAAAGTTTGGTCAAAGTTTCAATAGTAGTTTCACGTGGATGTTCATCAACAAGGAATTGTTGATCACCCTTTTTAGTTTTAAGTGATACAGGTGCAATTTCATTTTTGAAATATCCAGCATTATTAGCTAATCTCCAACGAGTTTGAGAGCGAAGAGCAAATTCATCAACATCTTGACGAGTAAGTTTATACATGGAACCAAGTTTTTCTGCGGTTAATGCCATTGGAGTTTTGATGTGTTGATCGGTTAATCCTGTCCATAAACTATCTTCAAACTATAAATTAAATGAGTAAAATAAAGTTAAATGTGAATTAAACGTATTTACTTCAACAGGTTTTCCAAAGGTTGTTCCAAAACGGGTACCACGAACAACAAAAGGTGCTTGAGACATACTTTCAGAGCCACCAGCAATAACAACATTGGAATCACCAGCAATAATTTGCTAAATATACAAAGCATTTAACTCCAATAAAAGCATTAAAAATTTTAGCTTACATGTGCCCCATCAACAATTGATTGAAAACCTGAACCACAAAGACGGTTAATAGTGACTGCTGGAACTTCAACAGGAAGACCAATACGTAATCCAACATGACGAGCAAGATAAGCAGCACACTTTGAAGATTGAATTACATTACCTAAAAGTGTCTGATAAATGGCGCAAAAATCATAAAAAAACTCACCAAAAACAACGTGATCAACATTTTCAGGAGCAATTGAAGCACTTTGAAGAGCAGCACGCGCAGCAACTGTTGCAAGATCGGCAGCCGTGTGATCCTTCAATTTACCACCGAAGGTTCCAAAAGCAGTCCGCTTTGCTCCAACAATAAAAATTCCTTGACGAGTAGCCATGTTACTAAGTTATGGGGACAACTGGAAGTCCTAAAAAAGCAAATGATTAAGAGATCACAAATTTCTAATGACTAATAATAAAAACATTTTTATCTCAAACACGATCGAAAGAAAGGAAAGAGACAACAACGAACAAAAGCCAATGTCTACACTACAGAAAATGTACATATTTTTTTGGAACACTCATGGGGGGAATGGATCAATCATTAAACTCTTTCAAGAAATAAAGAGAGGTGAAGTTTTTACAAATAAATTTGAAAATGAAGAAATTCCAAAAAGGATGATAAAAAAATACGAGGCATTGATTAGGAAACAAATTTTAATTGAAATCATTAGTCATAAACATTGAGTTAACGGTGCAGATATCACTTCATTCCTATAAGGTGAAGACATAATTGCATCATTAAATTTCGGCATATTTTTAACGCAAAAAAGCAGTGAAGATGGTCAACGTACCCGAAGTTGAAATTACAAAATAAAAAATATGAATTTATAATATGAGTTCGTGGCGAGATTATTAAAGCAGTATGCAAAAATTCAAAAAGTGTTTTATTAAAGTCTTTCTTGATCGCTGAAAAATGAAAATTTCAATTTATTTTGTGATAAGAGAATGTAAAAAAATGTTACGTTAAAATCTTAAATACATCCATTTTAAGTAGCTCGTCTGCGCTGAAACGTTTTCCAGTAGAAGGTTGTAAACACTTCTGTAAAAATATCATTAAACCATAAATGCAAAACAAAACAAACTTACAAAGATGAGATTTCGATAAAGAGGCTGAATATTTTGTTCGTCAAATATTGCTACATTAAATGAAAATTCAGGATCTTTTAAAAATTTTTCAACCTTTTCTCGAATAGATCCAGTAAATACTAATTTTTCTGTCATTTTCTTTAAAACTTTTTTAGCACTTGTGTCATGTAAAACTTTGGAGAAAGGAAATTCTTTTGTACAAATAAAGTACAATGTAACACCAAGATTCCAAATATCCACAGAGATGTTATACGGTATTTCCATGATCACTTCTGGTGCCATCGTTGAAAATGTTCCTACCTAAAATCAAGTTAAATAACAAGAAGCATTAAAAAGAAGTGTAGCATTCTACATTTGTGGCCCACCACGATTCCCAAAAGCTTTTGATCTTTTGCTGCCGTTCGAAAAGTAAAACGTTACTCAATCTTACCTGGGTTTCTGTAGCCATAATTTCAAAATAACTGCAAAACGTCAAAAAACATGAAATTTTGCTCAAAAAAGCAGAAAAATGCCGAAGATCTAGATTTTTATGGCTAACGAAAATTAGATAAAATGGAGCTCTCAAACTTTTGGGGTTTGTTAGCAATATATAAGCATACAAAAAAGCGTTGGCAGTTTTCGCCAAACTTGCTCTTTGGCTATTTTACAGACACTCAAAAAGTGCCAAAAATGGCAAAAATGCCATTTTCAACATGGCGCCACATCGGTGCCCGTAAAGATTTTTTGGTTTTTTCTTCACAGATGAACTAAAATAAGCATAGTTAACAGTCCTTGATAGCCAGTTTCGTCATTTCATGTCGCATGCAAATTTTTTCATAGGTGGCTCTATATTTAAGAGCAAGCAATTTTTAACATTTATTACTGTAGAAATATTACCCGAAGGGCGTTTTAGGTAGTTTTGTGGGTTTATAGGTTTTTTGGCATGCTGAATCCGAATCTGAGATCCCTATGTTTTTATCTCTACTCATAATCTCAATATCTGCATATTCTGGGGTGGCTCTAAATTTAAGAGGAGCACTGTATGTATGTCTTTAGACAGATGTCTTTGCAAAAGATATCTTTTAGACAATTTCAAGTATTTTTAGGTCAACCAAATTTTGTGGTTTTTATAGAAATCAAAACAGTCGGTGCAAATTGTCTAAAACTTTATCAAGAAAAAGAAATACTAATCAGTGTTTTCCCGATTCCATTTTTTCCGATTCTTTTTTGGAATCAATTCCATTTATTTTTCCGATTCCAATTCCGATTCTATTGACAAGAATCGATTCCGATTCTTCTTTTTTTTAAATCGTATTTTACAACAATTTTTGTGATGGTTGACATGAACAATGAGCTTAAAACATCATTGTTTTAATTTTCAACATTGATTAGATGAATCTCAAACAATTTAAGTATTAAAATTGTTTCAAATGAACTAATATGTTATCAAATCATAAAAAATATTAACATTACATTATGCTTTATATGCATAAGTTGGAATCGATTCCTCTTATTCCGATTCGATTCCTGATACCGATTCCGATTCGTTCGATTCTTACATAAGAATCGGAATCGAGAATCGAGAATCGGAATCGGGAAAACACTGTCTACAGGTAAGTATATTAAAAAAATTTTCAGATTTTCAAATGTTATTCTTCATTATTTTATTGTAAAGATCTTTGCATTTTCAGTCAATGTTGTGTTTTTTCGTTTTAAGCGTGTCGTGGAGAAAGTCCACGATAATAGAAATTTACATATAATATTTATCATTCACTTCAATGTCTATAAAAGGGTTGAATGTGCTTTTTTTGTGTGTCATTTTATGTATTTATTTTGTGTTGAATAAAGTGTTATTTTTATTCTCGTCTCAACTGTTAGAAGAGTGTTATTCTTCTCATCAAAGCGTCTGATATATCGGAGTCGCAAAAGACCCTTTTACAAAAGATCAAAGGACGAGGCGCCGCTTGTTCTGTGATATTTTGTAAACGAAGTTTCTAGATCACACGAATCCAAGTTGCAAAAACACTGCTTTCAGACTGAGCCAATCAGAAAATTTGAATAACATTCATTTTCGAATAATTCTTTAAAAAAATATCTTTGGCATTATGTTCTTCTTTGCGACATTCTTGCTATAAAAAATTCAATTCTTTTTTCAACGCTGTGATCGCTTTTCTATTTTATTTTTTTTTGTGTTTTACATTGACATCGTCGGTGTTATCAACAAGTCAATATTTATATCTTTTATTACTCTGTGGTATTTGTAATTACATTCTAAAGGCTGCTGTAGAAGGTAAACGGTTTTGTTTGAGCTTTGTTGAAAAAAGAAAGCGTTTTTTGAGACACTTTTTTCTGTCATGGAAAAATCAGTGTTTCCAACTTTTTGTTGCGGCATGGGAATGGAAACACATTTTTCATTTTAAGAACCAGTGTATTCGCGCAGTCGCCGCAGACGATGGTATTAGTAATTTAATAAATCGATTTTTTTCAGGTCCATTAAAAATGTTGAATCTCTTTAAAGCTTATGCAAATAAGAAACAATTGTATGGATTTCTTACTGTTAAGGATGACAATTTTAAGAAATACACCTGTGTTGTTATTGATCCCGCAACTGGAAAGACTTTGGCCGAAATTGGTTCTGATGGAAAAGATATTGAATTTTTTATCGATGAAGTTCCATCACCCGCAAATTATAATAACAGCTTTAAAGCAATTCTTGTTAATATGTTTGATTTGAATCTTCAATCCACGGAATTTCGACATACACCAATGGATAAATTTTGTCAAAGGTTGCAGGAAAAATTCAATTTATTGGGACTTCCAAGCTATTTTATTACTGAAAACAATTATGTTTATTCTACTTTGTTAATCGCAACTGATCCAGAGGTCCACTTTGATGAAAATGTTGTTATGATAAACCCCCGAAGAACTTTGTTTACTGTTGGTGAATTTAAGTACACTCCAAGTGGATATCAATTGATTCAAGAAAAAGAAGTTGAAATTGATTTCAAGTCAAAACCGGCAATTTTGCGTCAAAAACTTCTCGGTTCTTTAACTCCTGATAAAATTATTTTTGCGGCTTCTGCATGCAGAAAGAAATTTCAACATCAAAAAGTTTTCAAGGGTTTAAATGTTGTATTATTTCAATGCTGTTTACAATGTCATCGTGAAAAATTTGTCATTGAAACTTGTAAATGGATATTGGATAAAACGAGTACCAAATATCATATTATGCCAACAAGTATGATGGGAGTTAGCATGCAAGGATATTTTGGTTCAGATAATCATATTTTGGATGTTCTTGAGATTAAAATGGGTGAACCTCTTCCACTTGCAAGAACTGCTTTTTGTTCAAAATCTGTTCCGGAACTTCGTGTAAGTAATTTTTTGTGTCTTCTTGATCTTTTTGCTGCTGTTATTAATCTTTTTTTTCTATTTTTAGAGTGTTATTGAATCCAAATTTGGACATGTGTTTCAAACAAAAGAATTACCAAAAGATTGCCATAAACTTAAAGTTAATGTAATCATTGATGAAAGCAATTTGCATCATATTATTGTTTATCCCGGAACCTTTGAACATATTGAGAAGCTGATTTCTACTTTTGATGCTGAAGTTGAATCCAAGATTCCCGTCATTTCATTTTTTGACAATTCTTCCGTCATTGCCTGTCATGAAATGAATAAAGGTTATCAATTTGTGAAAGAATGGAATGGTAAACTTGTTTTGCGATTAGTTGAATCATAATAATATATTTTTAGGCGTTTATGGCACAGATCTTTTTATCAGCTTTGATCAAAATAAGCTTCAATTTGGTCAACCTGCATTTAAAGCAATTAAAAAGCGACATACTTTTGTTGTTTTCGGTAAACTTTTTTGGATTTCAACAATGTACCATTAATTTGCGTTTTAGATTTGCTTAAAATTATGTCGATGCCATCAAATGATGTCAAAGCTGAAAAACATTGGGGTTTCTGGTTTACGAAGAATGATGAAAATCCAGTATTGCTTGAATTCAATACTTATGCCGGATGTAAGAAAGCTGCTTCCCCATCTTTCCTTATGGCATTTCTTCTTCGCAAACATCTCAAAGTTCTCAAAGCTAAAATTGGTCATAATCCAAAGAAAATTGGATTATGCATTTGTGAAAAGTTCACTGATGAAGAAATGGTTCGAGTTAAAGAAGGTCTTGGAAAAGCTTGTGAATTGCTCAAAGTTGACTATGTTTTTGTTGAAGCTGATAATTTCGATTCTGAAAGTGGTACCCAAGAATCCGTTTCTGATTCCAGTTAGTTTATTTGTTTAATTTACTTTAGTTCTTGATAGAATCCTTTCTATGCTTTAATTCTATTTACTTATTTGTTTTTATTATTAATTTCATCTTCTGCAATGAATCTGCATGTATTTTTTTCTGGTGTTACGTTTATGTTTTTTATAAATCTTATAAATATATGCTATTCATTTTTATTCATTGGTTTTTGCAGATAAAAAATAATCACAAATGTTTTTTAATAGCGTTAAACATCTTTTTACAAAAAAGCCTGCTTTTGCTTGGTGCATTTCAATTTTTTCACAAACAATGAAAACTTTGCTTTTTAAAATATATTTAACAATGCTTGCATTGATTTTCTTGAATGTAATTATAGCTAAAAGTTTGTTTGTGTTGTTGCTTTTCAAAAAAATGAAACCGTGAAACACATTTTTTTGTTACATAAAAAATGGAAAAAACTTTTGTTAGATATTTTTGTGCTGGAATTTGTTATTGCTTTATTGCAGCAGGTTTTATCTTTGGATTTTGTGCACTTTTATTCAAATTTTCATGGGCAAATGATATGGAAAAAATTTCAATGATATATTTTGGTTTTCGAATTCTTTGTGACATTGTAAATGGTTGTTTTCATGAGTATAACAGATGCTGCAACTCTAAAACTGATTTATTCATTTTTCTTGTTTGGGTCTGATAAATAAAAACAAATTAGTTAAATTTATTTGTTAAAAATTTTATGTAATATTTCTGGGAATTGAAATGGTGGTGCCCATGTATGTTTGGTGTGTTTAATGATAGAGGTGATCTCGCGACCATAATCTCGATATATTTTTTGAACTCAGTATTCATAATAAACATGATAACTACAAAACAGAGCTGTGCGATACCGATATATCAATACTGATTTATTAAAAATTACGATCGCACCGATATTCCAATATTTTTGTGTAAATCTAATTTTTGGTATTCAAGATTTTTTACCATGATTTATTTCTTGTTGGTCATTAAAAGGCACGCTGGGAAAAGTGTGGACAAAACATTTTTTTGAAGCGATGCTCCCTTAGATTTGTCCCAAACTTTCACCATAACTTCTTTAAGGTGTCTAGCAGGCATGTACGGGAGGATTTTAAAAAATATGCATTAGTTCTGTTTTTACAGACCCAAATATGACCAAAATCGACAAAAAATGGGTAAAAACTTAAAAAACGTCATTTTTTAAATTCGAGATTTAGGGGAAAAGATCCCGTAAATTGCATCACCTGTAGCAAAAGAGTGATTTCAGAAAAATTTCAACAGTATAAGATTAATAGTGGCTTCAAAAAATAGCTTAAAGTTTAAAGATTACGGTAGCTCCTCTACTATTTTCGCGGTAAGAAACACGTTTTCCCAGCGTGTAAAAGGTTAATGTCGAACACTTTTACGTCGCCAATGTTTATTTTTCTAAAGAAAAAGAGATAAAAAAAAGTTTTGATTTTGAGTAAAGTATCGTCCCAGAAAATACCGATATTTCAATACAATATTTCGGTGTCACAGAAATCTGATCAAAAAGTACTGAAATGAAAAATAAATTTGTTATAATGGTTTGAGTTCTTATTATTATTTTTTTACTGTTCTGAATTAAAATAAAGTTATTATTAGTTTGACATTTCTGAATTAATATGAATAATTATCACTTTTACGCATTGGAATAATATATAACACATTCATTTTTTATACCGTAATCGAATAACATAATTTTGTTCCTGATGCTCTTTTTTATTCAAAGGAATAAAATGGCACGCGACTTTTTAATCTGTGATTTAAGCTTGTCATTTTGTATTTTTATTTGGCCGGGACAATCGGCTAAATTGAGTGAAAAGGTTACACTTGCATTTTTCATTGTTTACAAAAACGATTACAATCTCATTGACGGTCTCTTCCGGTCCTTCAAAATGAAGCAGATTTGGCGTCGATTTGACGCGACCAAACATTGAATGAATTAATGATGATTTAGTTTACATTATTTGATTCAATTTTTTTTCTCTCCTTCTTCTTCTTTTACTCCCTTTTTAACTCCTTTTTTTACCGTCAATATGCAGCTTGTTCAGGTGGTTGTAAGTGCAAATAACGGAAGTAATTGTTTTCTTTTCCATCAATTTTTTTCTCTCTCTCTCCAAATTGGGAGAGAATAAAATATCCTCCTCTTGTAAAAGGTGAAGAGAGTTCTTCAACATGATGAGCATATGTTTGAACAGTTTACATTAAGCGGCAAGACAAGCTAACACAAAAAAATATTTTAATATTTAATAAAAGATATGAGCTCATCCTTATCGGAAGTAAGTGAGTGGATTCCATAGAGCAGCGGTATTCCTTCTTCTTCTTTTCCTTTTTGGTAGAAAAAATGACTGAAAGAATTTCTTTTTACTCCGACATGGATAAACATTGTCTTGTTATGCAATATCGACGCCATTGTCGGCGCCTTTAAACATAAAGTTTTGCGCAATCGTCTCTTGGCAACCTATTGGCCTTTTCACTTATTTAAAGAAAACGAAGGAGGAAAAACTAATTTATTGCTGCTCATCTGTCAAATGACAAAATATGACAAATATATTTTGAAAAAAGGAAAATTATCACTAAAAATGGCATAGAAACGCAGAGACAAAAAAAATTGAAATTTAATATTTTAAAAAAGGAAAAAATATAAAATTTTGTAATTTCCGTAGATTTGCATTTTTATGACTTTAGATTAGCTAATATCCGCTCTTTTGTAAATTATTCAAAAAATTTTAAAAGACAATTTAAATAAGAAATTTGAGCTTCATTTAAGAAATTTTTGGATAAACTGTGACCATTTCAAGTTTACAGCTTCGTTGACCATTTTTTTGGAGGAAAGGCACAGATTCAATTTCATTCGCTTAAAGATTAAGTCAGTAGTTTTCGCAGGATTATCTGAGAAAAAAGAGAGACAGTCATGTATTAATTGTTAAGTTGAAACGAATAAAGTGTGGCATTTATTCATTGTTATTATTGGTTGTCAAAAAAGCTATTTCAAGCTGCTAGTCAAAATTTTTTGCATGTTCTTTTCAATGGTAAAATTTAAAAAATCTTTTAAAATTTTATCTAAACAGTCGGTTTAATTTTTTGATATTAAAGCCTTTTCTCTTGATTTTTTATAATATTGTTAAACTTTTTTTCTCATATTAATACAAATATAATATATTTGTTTTGAACCATTTTTACATTATGAACTTTGTGTATTCCGGTTTGATTGGCTAAAGCTGGGTACATATTGTGCGCCGCCCCTTTTCAAGTTAAAACTCATTTCTTTTGTCGCCCGTTTTGAAGTAAAACAATTGTTTCTTTTTTTCGTATGGCAAAGCCGATTAACTCTACCGTAGATCCTATTTATTCATCGTTCAAATCTTGTGATATTCAAAAAATTCAGACCTCACAATCACACCCTCACCCAGTCATTTCATTTTCTTCATCCGATAAATTAAAAACTTCAAATATGAATCCTGTTAATATAGCTTCATGTATGGCACATCACTTTAATAATTCACATGAATTTTATTTACCGTATTCTCAACAACAACCAAACTTTTTTATTCCTTTAGAGCGAAGATCATCATCAGATAATCAAAGTAAGTCGGATATTTTGTAAGTTTAATTCATTAGAAACAAATTTTAGATCAAGGAATTGAAAGAGAAGATCGAAAAATAAGAAGAAATCGAACAGCTTTCAATGAATCACAATTAGAAGAACTTGAAAAATGCTTTCAAACTTGTCATTATCCAGATGTTGGAATTCGTGAAAAACTTTCCAAAGAAATTCAGCTTCCTGAACCCAAGATTCAAGTCTGGTTCAAAAACAGACGCGCAAAACACCGCAAACATTTACGTAATGTTCCATCTGACAGTTCACCACCAGTTAAACAAGTTAAAGCCTGCAAGGAAAGTACCGTAATTTGTAAGTTTTATTTTATTTTGCCTGAAGCAATGTATTATGACATTTTGTGACTTTAATTTCATATAACCGCATTTTCATTGTACCTTAATATTCTAGGAATCTTTTTTCGAACAAATTTAGAAAAGAGGTTTAATTGGTTTTTGTTTGAAAATTAGTTTTTAAACGATAAAAATAAATCCTTGTATCTCATAAGAATAAATTAATAACTATAAATGACAATAATGATTCAGCTGAATCATTCGGCTTCAAAAAGTACGAAAACTCTTTCTTGAATCATTTTTTCACCGAAAAAATATCTAAGAAGCAGTGCATTAAATTATTACTGCTAAATAATTAATAATTTTTTCGAAAATATACGAAAAGCATACAACATAACATTTTAAAGTAGAACCAATTTTGTAAAATATGATAATTAAAAATTATTGATTTAGCATGGACTTCAAGCAGCCCATTTGGATCATTTTATCCTCTTCCAACTCCAAATGCTCAAACTGCACACCAACTTGCCAGTTTTCAAAATTTTTTGTCGCAACAAGCTTCCACTGAATTGCCACCAACAATTAAAGCTTCATATGATTCCTTTCCAAATGCTACAAATTATTCCCAATCATCCCCACCATTTAAATTTTAGTCATCTTTAATCTGATATTTATTTTATTATAATAATATCATTATTTTCCATTATCATAATCTCTTCAATTAATGAATCTCGTACAATTTCTTAAATGCTATTAACTTTTATTTATTAACTATTATATTAAAACTGTTTTTAAAACTTTTTTTATGAACCGTTGTTATCCATTAATAAATATACACACACACTAGATACAAGCAAAAATGATTTTTGAAACTTAATTGAACTTTTTCTTTAAGATTTTTTTGTTATTTTTTTAAGCTTTGCAGAATTTGGCGCAGTCATTGTAAGTTTCAAAGTTGTTTGCATTTCCAAGTGCTCCATAGTAAGTGAATAAAAGACAATTGTTTGCAGTTTTACTGTAGAAATATCGGGGAGTATGAGATCCTTGGAAGGCGAATTTTCCAGCATCATAATTAGTATTGCATACTGTTTCTGTAAAAGAAAATGAATTTTTTCAAGGTTAAAAATTCTTTTAATCAATCAAAAAAGAACCTTTTGAAGGACAGCAAAGATTTTGATTACAACTGTAGCCTGAGGGGCAAGCTGAGCATGAAATGGCTTGACTATTTTCATCAACAGCAGCCCGAACATTTCCATTGCATTTGGCTATAAAAAAATAACATGTCATTGACATATTTAATTACACAAGGTTAGAGAGAAAACCAGTTTTATATAGGTTAAAGTTTTTAGTTTTCGATTACTTACGAACTGAAAGGACCATTGAATGCCCAGAAGATCCTCCAGAAGAAGTTACATTAGCACATCTTTCACGGCATTCTGCAAGTGATGCAAAACGATTTTCATTACCATTACATCCTTGATAATAAAATGGTTGACAATGTTTTGTACCTTTATCGTAATAGAATCGTGTACCAGCTTCACCTCCACAACTGTTATCACCTCTGTCACGTCCTTAAATCGTAATAGAGATATTTATCAATTAATTTATAAATGTAAAAACGACAAACCTAACAAACATGGACTATCTTGTGATAAAACAATCAAAGGAAGAAAAACAAAGATAAAAGCTACTGATCGCAACATGGTTTTTTAAAGACAATCTGTAATAAAAAAAATTATGAAAAAAGAAAATCTCTTTTTTTTGAAAAAGATAACCTTTTTTACACAACAATAAAAAAACGTAAATGTCCTTGGGTAGGTATAAGATTAATTTCTCACGTCTTTCTTCCTCCCTCTTTATAGTAACTGGTTCCAGGTATCCAACAATAAAAACGTGTTCGTCCGTCAACAATCTTTAATATTAGCAGGAAAAAAATAACATGTTCAAGGGCGGGGTCAGAAGTACAAAATCCAGGAAAAAAATATTTCTAATATTTGTTTCTTTTCTTCGTCTTCTTCTTTCTTTCAAGGAGTCTCAAATGTTGTTTTTTTAACGTTACATAATCATGATAAAGCCGGTTCTTTTTCCTTTTGTGTGATGTAAATAAGGTGTCAACGTAAAAGAAAAATATTTGATGTTATAAAAAAAGACTCTAAATATTTGCAATTGATCCTTAAAATAATATTAAGACTATCCGGTTCTCAGTCTTTTATGAAATTTTTAAAAACTTGTATCGACCTTGCAAAAAACTTCTGAAAGTTGAAGTTTATTTACTTAAGGAACGATGATGGATGGATGAGTGAGTGTCTCTTTTTAATGATGTGTTCAACAAAATGTTTAATAAAAGATTTAAAAGTTTCAGAAAAACAATTTAAAGGGACCCAACACGCATGAATAAGTCAAGTCGCCAGGGTTTTTCAGGCAACGCGCGCGAAATTTAAAAATTTCCTTGCTGCGTTTTTTTGAACCCAAAATTTTTTTGCTGCTGCTTTTTTTTCTTTTCCTCGACTTTTTTATATCCGTGATTCTTTGCCGTGCTTTTTTTTAATTATTTATGTATTTTATTTGTGTTAATGTAATAAATAAAGTTTATTGTATTTGTTTCTAAATGTTTTTTGCGTTGTAATGAAAGGTTTTAACCTTATCATATATCTTTTTTCGTTGGATTTTAGATGTGCTGCTGCTGATGGATTGATTGATGGATAAAGGTAAGTTTATCCATATTGGGTACGTTTATGTGTTGCTTTTCTATATCAAGGACTAATTTTATCATTTTTAGGCATATGGAATATATAGAAGGAGATAAGAGGATATGTAAATAATATATTTCATCTTTTTTCTGTGGCATATTTATACCTATCCTTTTATTTGGTGTGAAACATGTTTACGATGTTTATGTAATGCATCATATATGCCCCGTTATCTTCCCCTCCTGAATTACTTCGTCTTGGAGCCGTGATCATCAACCTCGAAGTTGTTGATCACCTTAGGTTTTGGCTCCTAGATGTTCGCGTTCTGTTGTCCACATCATACTTGTCCACAAGCACATCTTTCTATATCTTGAAAAATTTGAGCAACAGCTTTACATTCCTTCCTGTAGCAACACATCTTGCAGAAAATCAGCAATGTTTTGAAGAAGTCCGTACTATGTATGTTGTCCACCGCTTTTCATACAGGATATTCTTAAAATCCTCTTCTATTACAGCAACAACTTTGTTTTTAATTAATTGTTATTTATGTTTAACAAAAAGCTTCAACACATTAAACTTTCATCTGTTGCAACATTATCATTAGAAAAACACATATTATTGTAATACAACACATTTGCTCAGGCATTCTTCTTTCAACGTTTTTTACCATTTGCTGTACATCACGGTTACATGAGCTTAGTAACCTTTACCTCTACAGAACAGGAAACAAAGCATTTGAAAACTATGAACTAAATTCGCAAGTTTAGCTTGTTATATTTTCAATAAAAAGCTTTATGTAATTTTTTGATGGGTTATTGCAAACTGCAATGATTTTTTAGTTTTATTCAATAAAGAACAACTAAAAATCAACTACATTATTTATGTGCCACTTCTGACAAAAAATGGTATAATTTATGTATGTCTTATGATAAATGCTGAAGGTGAAAAACACACTGATAAGATACAGCATCTGCAGCAGATATCAGAAAAAAGTGCAAGACGCACAACATCGAGGACGATGATTACGCCTCTGCATCGTTCGTTGCTGAACATGTTGCTAAACTAGATTCTTTTATTTCTGAAAAATTCAAGCAGTACTAATAGTACCGCAGCCAAAATTTATTTGGAGCAAGCTCCACTAAAACTAAGGTATCCGAAGATACCCCGGTTTCGTTTAGGATGAACAATCCTCTCAGAAAAACTCCATAACGGAGTACAAAGCACATTTACAACAGCAACTTCATCGATGGAATCACATATGCAAGGAAGAGGACCACATTTATATATATTGTGTCGGAACTGGAGAACGAAAAAAACGTTACCCAGTTCCGACGTCGATTTTCAAGAACCAACATATATAAGTATATCCTCTTCCAACATCCATCTCTCCATTTCCATATCTTCTTCTTCCATATGCCTAAAAAATGATAAAATTAGTCCTTGATATAGAAAAGCAACACATAAACGTACCCAATATGGATAAACTTACCTTTATCCATCAATCAATCCATCAGCAGCAGCACATCTAAAATCCAACGAAAAAAGATATATGATAAGGTTAAAACCTTTCATTACAACGCAAAAAACATTTAGAAACAAATACAATAAACTTTATTTATTACATTAACACAAATAAAATACATAAATAATTAAAAAAAAGCACGGCAAAGAATCACGGATATAAAAAAGTCGAGGAAAAGAAAAAAAAGCAGCAGCAAAAAAATTTTGGGTTCAAAAAAACGCAGCAAGGAAATTTTTAAATTTCGCGCGCGTTGCCTGAAAAACCCTGGCGACTTGACTTATTCATGCGTGTTGGGTCCCTTTAAAGAATTTCTTTTGCTTTTCAATTTCAAAAATACTTTAAAAATTCCCACGTCAACCTCTTTTTGAACTTTTGTCACTTTCGAATTTTTTTTTGCAAAACATTCAAAAAAGTTTGATATTTATTTGACATACCGGATAACAAAAGAAATGTAAAAAAAAGTCAAAATATACAAATAACAAAAAAATAGTTTTAAAACATGAAAGATCAAAAGCATAAAACAAAGTTCTAACCAGTCGGCAAACAACATATTTTTTTCATAGCTCAAAAGCTTCCCTCAAAGCACCATTTGATAATAAAAGAGATTTAAGCTCGTCATCAACGGATCTCATTACAGAATTAAGTTGATTTTGTAATTTTCTACGCTTATCATTACTTTTTCCATCTAAATCTTTAAGCTTGTCTTGCAATTTTAATACAAGATCAACAACTTCAACTTGTTCTCGAGTTGATATAATATCATGGGATAAATCAGTGTTACACAACATTTCAAGATGACTTTCCCTTAATTCACGATCAACATCTTCTAAGCGTGATTTAAGCCAGCTTTCAAAATTTGAGCAATTTACGAATCTTCGGTATAACCCTTCAATATCTCCTTTGATTCCACCACTAAGAATAGGACCAGATTGTTGAAGCATTTGTAAGAAATCCTCAATAGAGAATGCTTTGGTTTGAGGCAATGCTTTGAATGGACTTATTTGTTTTCGAAGTGGCATTAATGTTGATAAATACCTACAACAAAAATATAACATAATATTATTAAAAAAATTCATGCAACAAACCTTTCAAGTGGAATCATAAAACATTGAGTTAATTCCAAAAAATGTCTTCGTAAAATTGCATTTTGTACATTATCAGGACGAGATCCAATATTTACCAGCTTTTTAAATAAAGATTTATCCGTATGCAAATATGGTTTATATTGTGAATAAAATCCGGGTTTCGAATCCAAAGTTTTTCCATCCCATGGCTTTTTATACAATTTTTCAGCATTAAGCATTTGTCCACCATTTGCATCACCAACGCATAAAATATGTGGCCAATCACATAATGTTTTAGAGAAAAATGGATTTGTTAGACCAAGTAGGATACCATTTCTAAAAAACACAAAATTAGGACCAAAACATGAATTTGTAAAAATAAACCTGTTAACTTTAGATGTAATTTCCATAAAATCTGAATCATGAATTGTAAAAAATGGTCGAACTTCAGATGCATAATTCAGAGGCCAAATAATGGAACATAGCGATTGAACAATGGAAGAAGACGCAGAAGGTGTTGGTGCCATCACAACAACAGGCTATAAAAATATACCGTAATCTTATGCTTATGAGAGAGAATCTATTCATAAAGTTATCACAAGTTCAAAACATTTAAATTTCAAAAAAAGCATAATAATTTGTGAATTAAAGAATAAAAAACAAACCTCGTTTAATAATACAAGTTCCCATAACATTTGAACATGAGTGAGTGAAGATTTTAGAGATCTACAAAAAAGCCCAATAATTGAATTCGATACTTTTTAAAATTATTACTCGTAAAAATTTGTTTCATGAATTGTTGGAAGCACAATCGGCGGACCAGAAGTTGATGAATAACTGCTAGTATCCATAAATAATTGTTTCTGTGGTGTATCACTTCTCAATGGTATTCTACAGTGAATTACAGAGCCCATAAATGGCAACTTTAAGATTTCTCCGGGTTCCGGAAGTTTCCAATGATCAATATGATGACAACCTAAATTCTCTAATCTTTTATATACAATAAACAATAAGTTAAATCAAACCTGTTTCAATAGCAGCTTCACCGTAATCAAAAAATTGTGCAGCTATCGTATCCACAATATGATAAAATAAACCAAATAAAGGTAATACAGATAATACAACTAAACTTTTTTGATAATAACCTCTGGGTAATAATGGATTCTTTTTTTGACGAAAATGTACAAAACCGTATAAAAAATTAGGATTAATTTGTAGAAATGTAGGAGCTTGACGACAATATTGTTCTTGTGATGTTGATAGTGTAATACCCGATTGCCGTGTACAAAAATGATATGTTGTATCTTGGGTACATCCACTATTCGAATCCGGAAAAGCCATATAACAAATATTTAATTTTTCTTGAGGTGTAAGTTCAACATCTCCAGGATATATTGTCTAAAATGAGAAAATTTGTATAATATATTTTTAAATACATTAGCTTACTTCAATGACTTGACCAAGTTCTAAATCAAATGTTACAACACAAATACAGCGTACCCAATCGGTAAATCTTTCAAGGGGTGGAAGATCAAGCGATGGCCGCGTTTGCATGCCGATCTTGCCGCCAATGGCGGCACTCATAAAAGAGTTTCTAAAATATTAATTATACAATAAGTTGATTTAATCAACAAAAAATAAATACAAAAACGCGCTTTTTAAAAAATTTAAAATGTTTTTATTTTTCAAAAGGTCCAGTTCTATCGTTACATTCCCCGAAAGAAAAAAATGAGGCTACAAAAAGAATTTTCTAAAAAATGAAATGATTTAAATTAAGCATTTTATTTTACTTTTGTTAAATTTTTATTAAAGTTTATTAAAACCAATTAAGTTAATTTATTTTGGAATGTTTTTTATGGTGGTGTTTTTTGAAAAATGTGAAAACAAGTTTGGGACACGTCGCCAAAATGAAAACAAAAAAGAGCTAATTTTTTTGTGTGGTGTATTGTTGTCGGAAGCCATTTCCTACCATAAAAAAACAAAAAAAAGAAGAAGCAATTGAGCAAAACAATTTTCAGATGGCTGTCTGTAGATAAGAACATTTTTTCTTCGTTTTTCTTTATCTTAGAAAAGAATTTTTGAAAGACAATGTAATAAATATGGGAGCCATGAAGTATGTATGATGAGGATTAGGGGATGAAAAATGACATAAAAATCAATCAATCTATTCAAAGAAGAAAAATAAAGGGGGAGATTTTTTTCCAATGTTCGCCGGTGGCGAGTAAAAGGGTAGAAGAATGTGTTTGAGTGAACAGCCCATCGGAAAAAAAAACATGCGCACTTAGCAATGCAAAACCGAAAATTGAGCGCAATTTCACATTCTTTTTATGGTTTGTTTTAGAATATTTTTAATATTTAAAGTGGAAAAAAAGAAGGGACAGAGAGTCATGGTTTACGTTGACAGCTTATAGGCTATTGCCTTTTTCCGTTTTACTTCTTTTTTTTCCTGCCTTTTTACTCCAAAAAAGCTTCATCCGGTTTCATTTTCCTTCCTTCAAAAAAGTATAAAAGTTAGCCTTCTTGGAAGGCCTCATTATTTTAATTTTTAATTCGTTCCATTTTTTTCATTCTTTTAACAGAAAAGGGTATTTACACTTGACGAAGCGTTTAAAAAAAACAAACACTTTGCACATTTTTTTGTGACTTTGTGCTCTTTTGTTACGCAGCAGCTAAAACAATGATGACAAAAATATTATTGTTATTTTTTTTATATTTACATTGTTTTAAATTAACTAACAATAAAAAATGGGTTATAGGTTAATTAATAATTGTAACAGTTTAGATGAAAAAAGGGTTTATTAACAATAACAATGCAAAACTAAACTATTGATAGATATTCCCGAGTGAAATTACAGTAATAAGATACATAAAGGCATACTATGATAAATTCTATTACAAAGTATTTTTTAAAAAGATAAAAGCTTCAATTTATATAAATGTTTTTTTTAATTTGGTGATTTAATGGTGTTCATCTGGATGTTCTTCAAGTTTAGATTTTTCCATTTCACTAATCATTTTACGCAATTTTTCTGCATCTTGTGGAGTATAAGTCCGTGAAAGCTTTTTAACATCCAAGCATGCAGTTCGCATAATTGCTTCTGTAACACAATATGGATCACAATTGGATGATGGACGACGATCTTCAAAGTAACCAAATCCATCAACTTCTGTTTGACGGGGAATTCGAATACTTGAACATCTGCTTGCAACTCCGTAACTGAATTCAGAAATGCTTGCAGTTTCATGTTGACCAGTAAGCCGACGTTCATTATCTTTACCACCTGTTGGATCATAATAAGCGATATGTTCAGCATGAGATTTTGAGAGTTTATCGATGGCTGAGAGAATTTCTCTGAAAATTTATTTATTAATTTATCGTTCTTCGACTACAGTAAGCTTACTGATATCCACCAGGTTTACGCATTTTTTCAGTTGAAACATTTGTATGACATCCAGCACCATTCCAATCACCTTGAATTGGCTTTGGGTCAAGAGTTGCAATAACACCAAATTCTTCAGCAACACGATGTAACAAGAAACGGGAAACCCAAAGTTGATCACCCATTTCAATGCCTTCACATGGTCCAACTTGATATTCCCATTGTCCAGGCATTACTTCAGCATTGGTACCACTGATATTAATTCCTGCATAGAGGCATGCGCGGTAATGTGCTTCAACAACATCACGTCCATAGACTTTGTTAGCTCCAACGCCACAGTAATAAGGACCTTGTGGACCAGGGAAGCCATTCTTGGGCCAACCAAATGGATGTCCATCAACATCAAGAAGAGTGTATTCTTGTTCCATACCGAACCAAGGATGTTCATTTTTAACTTGTTGCATTGTTTGTGCACATCTTCGACGATAATTAGTTTTATGAGGTTGCATCTTATTGTCAAGGGTTTCACAAAGTACAAGGATATGATCTCCAAGCCGGAATGGATCAGGAAAGATTGCAACTGGCTTCAAGAAAACATCTGAATCAGCTCCTTTTGCTTGACCGGTAGATGAGCCATCAAAATTCCAGACGGGAAGATCATCAGGATTTTTAGGGGAAGAAGTGAGGGTACGAGTTTTTGAGCGGATATGTTCACCAGAGCCATCAATCCAAATGTATTCAGCTTGGATTTTATCTTTTGAATCCAAGCTAATTAATTTGCTGGCGATAACTTTATCAGTGGAAAATTGATCACGAAGATTCAATGCCATCTAAAAAAGGAAAAAAATTGTTTATATTTTAGTCACCAAAGAAAAAAAGGGAAAAATTGAGACAAAAAATTGATGATTTATTTTGTTTTATTATTCTTTGGGAAAAATAACAATATCGGACACACGAACATTAAAAAAAGAAAGTTTTTTTTGGTTAACATTTGGTTTAAATATATACATTTTTTGTCTTTGCTTACCATCGTTAAAAATAATTACGACTCTTTTCGTCTTTCTTATTTTGCAGACAAAAGAATTTGAAATTGCAATAAATAAAAATGTAGAAGAAGATGAAAAATAAAGGCTATTGAATAAAAGAATTTACAAAAAAATATAATACTAATAAATGCAGCTAACAAAGTAACTTTTATTTTTTTGATGATTTTTTTTTGCTTGTTGCTTCTTGTTGAAGTGGCTTTTACGAGATGAACGACTTGCGGCTGTTTTAACGAGCGCAAAGTGTAAGGTCTCCTTTTCCCGTAAGAGGGTCAAATATAAAAAAGACTCAACACAAAAAGAATGTTCGATGATCAAAGAATGCCATTGAGACAACAACAAGAATGAATTGGTCTGATTTTAGTCACAACTCTTTTTCCTTCTTCCTCTTTTAATTCTCTTGTCCTATCTCATTCTTTTTGAGTTGATAAAGAGCTAATCTCACAAAAAACTGCTTGGGTGGGAAAAATTGTGATAAAACCACATACAGAAAAAAAGAAGATTAGTACAAGGTTAAGACAAAAGATATAGTTCAAAGTGCTTTTTATTCTGTTTTTTCTTCTTCTTCATGTTTTAAAATAAAGCGAAAAGGAGAAAAAAATTGTCTTACCATCATGTGAAAATGAAATCAGACAGCAAGATAGAAAGAAAAGATCATCGGCCAGCAGCCAATCAACAACTGACAAAATAAAATGCAAAACTTTTAAAGCTTTTTTTTCTAATTTTAAAACCAAAACTTTTTTTGCTTCTTTTTTGATGCAGAGTTTATTTTATAAAAAAATGAATAAATGAATTGACACTGCCGTTCAACAAAGTGCAGCATAAAAACAATTTTTAAGAGAGTGAGCAATGCGTCCTTTAAAAACGAGGAATAAAATGGAATACTTTGGTCGATAACACTCTTTTTTTCACCTAACATGGCAAAAATTTTGCACGTTTAATTCGCATGTCGTCGTAAGCTAAAGTTCGTTTTCCATTATCTTATATAAAAATCAGAAAAAAGTATAGAAATTTTTAGAGGATAATTTCTTTTGACTTTTTGAAAACACTTTTTCGAAGGTTCGCTGCTTTTTCGAATGAAATAAACAAAAAAGGTAAAATAGAAACTCATTATTTTTGACATTTTAAATGAAACGTGATCAGTTTTTTAAACTTGTTATGAGAAAGATGAAAGGCGTGCAAATTTTTGAAGCAAAATAGAAATTCCAAAATAGATTTGATATTCATCGTTTCAACTTCGCTTTTTTATATATGAGCAATGGTCAATTAACCAAATTATCAAAGAGCAATTTTATTAAAAGATAAATCAGAGAGGATACTAAAATGAAGATAACTTTTTTCTTTGCACTTTTATATTACCTTTTTTTACCATCGTCTTTTTTTGTGTCTTGCTCAAAAATTGTTCCGCCCTCTTTTTTTTAACTTTTATGGCGGCCATATAGTCTGATAAATCGTGTTAAAGAAAGTTATGATTATCGTCAAGAATAGAAATGTGTGTTTTCTATTTTTTTTAATTTGGCGAAAACACATACTTATTTTCAAGATGGTATTTCCTGGTCTTAATGAACGTAATTGGGAAAAAAATCTAGAAAGAATCAAAACAGCAAAGTTTTTGTGATCTCGAGTTCACAACTACAAACAGAGAAAAATAAAAAAAACATTACAGAAAAGATGACTTTGGAAGTTTAGTTTGTAAAACGAAAATGAAATAAATCTTTTTTCTTTTGACGATGGAAAGAAAGAGAAATTGAAAAGAAAAAAAGTGAGCTCGAGAGTGGAACATTTGAGCAGAAAATTTTGTTATCTGACGTTTACCTAAGGATGGACACGGGCCCATTTTTTCAAAGCCCGGCCCGGCCCGGCCCGTGAAATCAAAAGCCCGGCCCGACCCAACCCGTACAGGCCCGGCCGGCCCGGGCCCAAGCCCGGGCTTGGGCCCGTTTTACCTGTATTTTTTCTAAAATTTTTCAGGCCCGCTCGGCCCGTTTGGTAAAATCAAAAGCCCGGCCCGGCCCAGCCCGTACGGGCCGGGCCGGGCTGGGCTCAAGCCCGGGCTTTGTCGGCCCGCGGCCATCCTTACGTTTACCAAGCAAAAGAGAGAGAAAGTTTTTTTGTGCGTTGTGATTTGATCAGTTATTTTTAATTTATTATTATTTATTGACAGTCTTTATTTTAAAAAAAGGATTTCCCTGTTAATGATGTAAATATAGAAGTTTGATAAATTTTAAAACATTAATATTGTTTCATAAATGTAATATTAACAAATTATCAAACTTCTTAATCTAGGAATAAAACTTGTAAATTAACTTTCCAGTTCAATGACAAAAAATAGATTACTGATCCAAATAAAAGATTATTTTTAGAAATGGTTAAAACAACAAATGCTCTAACAAACAAAAACCGTTTTTGAACGCAAGTTTGTTAGTTAATTTTGACAACTTTAGCTTTTATATAAAGGCTAAATATAATTTTAATTGAAATTAGAAATATTCTACCGTTTTCAAAGGCAACAGCTTTTGAAAAAAATCTATTTTCAGCTTTTACCCTTCATTTGCAATGCTAAAAAAGTGAACGCTGTGAAACGTTTTGCTATGAGCTTTAGAATAATGAAACTTAAAAGGATCGATGAGAAAAAATAGCCCCAAAGCACACTGGTAGCCAGAGCAACTTACATAATTAAATTGTTCAAAGCTTTTGATGGATATTTATTTATTTATTTAGAACAAAAAGAAAGAAGCAAAATATGAAAAAAGTGTTTAAAAGCTATATCTCCATTATCATTTTTTATTATCCCACCGCTTTGATTAATTAATTAATGCATTCGAGGGCCTCATTAAACCGCGGTCCGGTCCACTAAACTGCGACCCGGTCCATTAAATGAAATTTCAGTATTTAACTTAAATTTTGCATAGAAAATCATGTATTTTGATCATAATTATCATCTGTAGGCATTTTACAAGTCAAAAAGCTATTTTTGGTTAAGTTCTGAAAATTTTTTAAACGGACCGGGCCACGGTTTAGTGGACCGGGCCGGATGATGAACCGGGCCGGATGATGGACTAGGCCGCGGTTTAGTGAGGCCCTGCATTCGATGCCGTTTGTGACTAAAATGAAAATGAAAAGAATATACTATTATGTATACTGAAGTTAAATTCAGAAGAATTTCCAAGAAGTAAAAAGAAAGTTCAGCTTTTCGGTAAAGTTTTAAGAAGTTTCTTGACACAGCATTTTTAAATGCATGCATTGATAGGCTTAAAATGTATGATACCTGGTGGATTATGCTCACAAAGTTTCATTTTTAAAAAGATGTTTGCCTTGATGCATGTTTTTTTTTCTTATTACATTAGAATCTTACAATCCGCATTAGTTTTGTTTGCTTTGTTTGTTAAGTTGACATTTACACACTACAAAACTTTTGGGCTCATTTTGTTCATTCTTATCAAGAATAAAACTAGAATTTTCGTTGTCATTTAAAATTTGATTGGTAGTTTATTTTTAAAAGAAACACCCTTATCAGCAATTTTACTTTTTTTCTGATGTCCCATTCCTTTCTCTGAAGCCATAAATATGAATGTATTATGTTCATTATCATCAACATGGGGGTAACCCTTTTTCAGTCTTAATTTGGAAGACCTGAAACATAAAAAAAATGAAACAACAATCGGTGTGTTTTCATTTTCTTGGACTTTTCGCACTTTGATGCGATAAAACAATGCGGAAGTTTTATTTATATGGTTCGATTCTTGAAATCGATCAACAAAAAGCACAAATTTATTTGTGTTCATTAAAGCTCAAATTAAAAGCAAAAATCAAATATAAAAATATTTTCCTTAAATTTTACAATTATGCTTTGATAGAAAAATTGAAGACCAACAAGATGAATGGAACAGTTATGAGAAAAACTTTGAATGCTGACTGCTTTTTTCTTTAAAAGAAAGAAACCGAATGAATTGCTTCTTAATGAATTACGGAGCCAGTGATGTAAGAAGGCTTTGGAAGTGGTATGGTTCCAATATTTGCATGATTCCATGGCGTAACTGAATTGGTTGTACTTTGATCACGTGTAATCATCATGCCTCTTTTTCCAAGTCGCATCATATTTGCCAATTTATTAGCTCTACGAACTCTTGGATTTTCTTGTGATTTTTCTGGTGAAAAATAATAATGGAATGGAAAGAATCGGAATCTTAAATTTTGTTTTTTTAAATTTTATTTTGACGAGTTTAAAGTTTTACGTAAACAAAGAATTTATACTGGTAAGTGAAATATGACAATTTGCGATTAAAATTGGTTTTTGAACGCACTTTTAAAACCAATGCGACTGTAAACATATGGCAAAAAAGCAGTTTTTAATTGATTGTCAATTTCGTTTCAATCAAAAAAGGCGGTGGTGTTTTTAAATGTTGTTTTTGAGAGCAAACTAATATGAAACAAACAAAATAATATTATTTTGCACTTTTAGAATTGTGTTTAATTTTAAAATGGGTAAAAATTTTTGATTTTTAAACAACTTTTATCATATTTTTAAACTAAATAAGATTTACTTTAAAATACTTACCTTGGAGCTAGCATGACTAAACCATTGCTTTGCATTTGATTATTTCCCAAACAGTTGATTACCAAAATGCCAAGGATAAAAATTGCAAAATATAATGAAGCTGTTGTTTTTGCCATTGTTTCCTAAAATATTTTTGCTTTACAAATGAAATTTTTTTAGTTTCAAAAAAATTCCCAAAACTTCTTTTATTACTTTTAATAAAAATTTTAATTAGTATAAAAAAGATATATATTTTTTAGTAATGATGGCCTAAAAATAATTTATTACTTTTAAAAAAGCTAACATCTAACTAAAATGAGTTAAAATTTGAGAAATAGATAGATATAAAAGCAAAAGAAAGAAGAACTTTTAACATTGACATTATTTACCTCATTTTTTACTTCATCAATTTTTAGGATGAATAAAAGTACCGCCCTTTTGAAGGTTAATCCAGGTATCTTTGAATACGCTCATTAGAGAACAAAAGGCTTTTGATAATTCAAGTAAAATCTCAATTTAATAATAAAAATAAGCTTTTTCACGTTTGAAGAAGAAATGTTAAACGTCACTGTTCTTTACAGGGAAAGATTCCCCTTTTTTCATTTATTGCATAATTCTGCAGTTTACCTCCATTTTAATTATATCTGAGACAAATGAGTTTCTAAAAGAAACTTTTTGTCAAATATTGTTTGCTTTCAATTTCAAACAATTAAATTTTTATAATCTGTGTCAAAAATAATGAAAATTAGAAAAAAAAACTGATATCAACAGAAAAGATGTGTTAATAAAAATTAATAAAATTATTCATTTCGTTTGCATTTTTCATTTAAGTGTGGGTGTTTTCAAGAAACAATATGTTAAAAAAGATTTTAAATTTTATTCAACAAATAATATTCTAACAGTGAAAATGCAAAAAATGTCACTTTCAGCAGAACTAAATTCTAAAGGTGAAAGATCACTAAAAACAGTTTTATAAATAGAAACAGCTAAAAAATAAAATTTCTAATATTTTTTTAAATGGTTATGACTTAAATATTCATAAAGTTTTTCAAAGATCCTAAATAACTGCAAATATTCTTGATGCTAATAAAATGGATTTAGTACATATTATAACCAGCATGATGAGTTGATTTTGATAAAGAGAATGAAACAATTTTAGCTTTTTCATATCCAAGATGTTCCAGAATATTTGTTACTTTTTTCAAAATATACACTCGATATGGTTTAATGTAATAACAAACAACAACAAAATTACAATTTGGATAAAAACTTGTAAATGAAATGAAAATTGTTGCATAAAAGCTTCCACATTTAATTTTAAGATAATAAAGAATAAAATAAATAGCTAGAGGGATGATTAATTCTACCGTAACCAAAGCAAGTTGAATTGTTAAAGCTCGGTAAAGCATTTGATGAAGACGATAGGTACTTGCAGAAACGTGTGCTCGAAATTTTTGCATTTGCCAAATAAAGTAAGTATGAATTATCATTATTGAAAGGAATAACAGCACACATAAACAACTAATTTCAATAAAAAATATTTTAATCCAACCATTTCCCACGTTAATGTGATATCCACCAATTCCATTAAACTTTGGATTGTTAAAGAAAAATGTCATGAGATTTGTTTCACTAATAATGACATTTTTTAGTTCATCAAGTTTTGTTCTTTCCATAATTAAAGGGACTGAAAATGAAAAATTATTTTCTCACGATAGCAAAAAAACGGTCAAAAATTACTCATAAAAATCGCTAAAGAACTTGTAAGCGTGATTGCACGAGCAGGAAAAATTAACCATTTAATAGCATAAAATTTTGCGACACTTCCATGACTTTTTAATTTAACAATTCTATAAAGAAATGACACAAATATTGAATGTCCAGTTCCAATTGCACAAAGAACAAATGCAAAAAAGCAATAATTAAATGAATTTTCTGGAAGCAACTTTGCTAATCCGATTGGATATACAATAGTAAATGGTAGTATAGTAATCGGTAACCAAAATGTTAACACAAAAATAAAAGCATAACTCCAAAATAATTGATTTAAAATAAGTAATTTGTATTCCCCCATTGGTTTTGTTGATTTCATTATAACAATATAGGTCATATATGGAAATAGAATAGTACTCAAAGCAAAATTAGAAACAACAATATAAAAATAGATTTGTTCAAGATCTGGATGATAGAGGTCATCGACTGTTAAATCCATTTTTTCATGGAACAAAATAAACTAAAAGTTAATTTCAGAGAAAGCGTGTATTTAGTTCTTTAAAAAAATTATTTATTCAACAGGTGCTTTTTCTATTCCAAAAAACCATACTACGTTTCCCACACATTTTTTTTACCAAGATAAAAGAAATCAAAACAAAATTTATTTTTTTAAACTTTATTAATAGTTCTCATAGACGACAAGTTTTGAATACAAATATTTGAAGATATCGTGACAGAACTTACGCACAATAGTCGAATTCGAAAACAATAAACAACTCAAAAAAGGTCTATTTTAAAATACACATTCATAAGCAAATTCCACTGCTGCAATTAAAATGACAAATTATAAAGAACTTTAATTTGTTTGTAAAAAAACAAAATAATTTATGAATTTTTTAAGTTATGAAGAGATTGTAAATTATAAATCAATGAACGTAGTAAACTAAAATGAGACACATTTTCGACATCTGTACTTATCTTTATAACAAATTTTTTTTGTTAAATTAAAAGTTTTTGCAGGAAAATTTTTTGTAACTTTTTTGTGCCTTGCTTAAAACTTATTTATGTTATAAAATTTTTAACTTTGACGATGATTGTTAAATTAGAAAGGTGTTGTAAAATAATTGCTGTGACAAATTTAAATATCAAATTTTATTTCCGCATAAATAATACAGTATCATTTTATTTTGCAAAAAACCATGATTTTTGGTTATTTATAAAAACGTAAAAATCGTATGATTTTATTTTATATTATGAATAATAAAAAATTCTTTTGTCTGCTTTCTCCATTTTTTTCTTCATGTTTTTTTGAAACACGGTTTTTTGTCATTTTTTGAAAAGCTCAACCAGTCAATTTTTCCGTTTTTTTCACTTTCTCATCTTTATTTGTGTTGTTTTTTTAAAAATGGAACCCATGAAAAAAGAAAAAGAAATTTTAAATTATAATTTAAATGAATGTGAATGTCGAAGTGATAATTCAAGCTTTGAGTTATTCAAAGCATATATTGGGCTAATTGATGAAACGGTAGCAGTAATTAATGAAGCCTGTTCAAATATTATTAGTGGTGTTGGATCACACTGCGAAGCGGATTCAATATATGGTCATTTAAAACAATTTGAAACAGCCTTTTCACAAATGGCTGAACTGGCACTTTCATGTCAAAATTCTCAACAACTTGCTCAACCAATTATCGAAAAGAGTGAAAAAGTCCCTATTGTTAATATGGTCGAAGTTGCAGGGTCAAATTTTTTGAATAATATTTTTCAAAAGGATCCTTACTATTATCAATATTTGTATTACAAGTACCCGAAACATTGGCAAGAAGTTGATCATTATCCAAAGTAAACTCCCTTTTTGATAAGTGTTAATCATATAATTTTATTTATCTTGCTTGTATTTGTCTCAATAAGTTTGCTTTTTTCTTTTTGTGCTTTTTTCTGTATGAATCACATCTCTTTTTTTATGTGAGACCAAGAAGCTGTTTTGAATTTCAAAAATCATTTTTTTTAAATAAAAAATCTTGTTTGATTCATATTTTCTAACAAAATTGTTGAATTAATACATTATCAACAAAAAACCTCATAAAAATTAAAATCTAAAACGAAATCAAACTTGTGACATGTTACAAAAATAATTGATTAATCAGTTAAACGTATAAACACGGTAAAAGAAATTTTATTTCAGTTTGTCATGGCTTAAAAAAATATTAAGATTGTTGTATTTCGTTCACAAATATTTGCCTTTGTTCCTTTTATTACTATAAAATAACTAAAATATATCAAATTAACAAGACAAAAGGAGGCACTTTTTTACAAGTTTTTTAAAAAGTACAACATTTAACAAAAAACAATAAAAATTTCTATCAAAAAAGTAAAAAAGAGGAAGAATTTGTTCAAAAAAAGAGAAATGTTAAAGAATACTAAAGAAACACTTCAATTACAATAATCCCGCCAAGGTGACGGCCCTTCTCGATCATAACTTTCAAAGATGTCATTGCCGCTTCTCGATTGTAATTCATTTTGAGGATTAAGTTCCGGAGTAGTAGTTGAATGATGAATTGATTTTTGAGATGGAGGAGGCGTAAATCCAAAAACTTCTTCCAAAATACGTTGCATTTCTTGAGTTTTTCGTTCCTTCATTTCATTCAATGATAACTGATACCAGCATGGTCGATTTTCCAAATATGGTGTTAATATCCGTTCAAGTTTTAAACATGATTGCAATGTCCCTTCACAGGATACAGTATAATGTAGAAAGTGTCGTTTATTTTTTCGAAGTCGAATTGCAATATCTGTACAGCCAGAAATATCCTTTAGAATTTTATAATTTTCTTCAAATCCATCTTTGTAAAAAGCTGGGACAGATAAAACAAAGCTCGGATATTGAATAATCGTTTCTGTCAAATTTATTTGTAAATCCGGTTTATTCAAAGTTGAGTATGCTGGAAAAAATGCAAGTTCAATCAAGAGGCCTTCTTTTGTCTGAAAAGTTAATCACGTTATCACTGTTAAAAAAATTGAAGGATTACGCTTACTGTTGCTAATTCGGATTCCAAATGATTTTGATATTCAGAAGTTAAATCATTAATTAGTTGGTTAATTTGATCTTTTACATCCATATTCTAAAAAGGAATTAATTAAAAATGCAACTAAAATAATCATTCCTAGAAACATACATTATCAGAAGATAAATCCAAAGCTTCAATAACCAAAAATTGAAATGACATAAAATCATCTAAAAATAGCTTTGAACTCTCTGAAAATGTATCTTAAAAAGCTTACTATTGCAACATAATTTTTGAAATTCTTTTCCCATTTTTCTCATTTCTGATGGAATTTGGTATTCTTGAATTACATATGTGCTTAAAGTTTCACCACTTTCATCCATATCTCTTTTCCAATCTGGTTTAAATCGATAAAGGATTTCTTTTCTGAATCTTCCAATTATTTCAGACAATTGTGAATGAAGTAATGCATTTCTTGTTTCTTCATCTCGATTCATTCTGTAAGTGTTGAACGAGCCAGGTGGATCCAAATTTACATTAGCAAATAATTCTGCTTCACTTTTTACATTGAATTTAAGCATAAGATCCTGAAATAAATGAAAAATTAGTTACCGTAATACAAGTTTGAGTCAAATACTTACACCAATTTCAAAGCAGTATCTTTCAAACATATTTTTTGTATAATCACTAACTTCAATATCCTTCTCCAATTTGATCATCCTCATTTTACTTGCATGATCTTGCATAAGTTGAAGCATAAGATAAATTTTGGTTGAACGTTTGTAAAGTTACATAATATATGATTGCTATCAAACATTGGCTCATGACGCTTATTACAAAAGTTTGGATTGTAAACAGGTTTTTCTTGTCGTTCAATTGGTGGAGCAAAGACACCACTTTTAAAGCTGTTAACCGCAACATCAGCTTTTAAAGAAATCTTTTCAACTTCTGGATGATCTGGATGATGAAGAGTAATATGAGAATTAAAGCAATTTGAAAGCTGTTCAAGATTATTTAATTGTTCAAATTGAATTCGAAAATCTGTATGAGATTGATGCAGTTGTGCGATATTGATTTTTGGAAGATGACTTGAATCAGGGGTTGGAAATTCAGCAGGTTTAGAATGTTCCAAAAGAAGTTCTTTATCCCAAAATACCGAGTAACAATCACCATCAAGATCACCGCCACCAATTTGATCAGGAAGGGGTCGATCGCCATGGTTGCTGAATACAATTACATCTAAATGATGTCGAAAAGCAGAATGATCAACAGCTTCAACATATCGAATATCACCAAGATGATACATTGGAGATTTTGTAACACCAACTTTTCCAGTAATAATTGCTGTCTTTGGATTTGGGGATTTTGAGTGAATTTCAGCGCTGATTTGTAAGAAGATTTGATTAGGTTCCAGAATTCCGTATTCATCAAGCACACCCAAAACAGATCGACCAAGAGACTCAGGAATTGGAATTTGAGCTTTACAATTCAATTGCTCTGAAATGATATATCATTATTAATAATATATTTAACTGGACTTCGAAAATTTTAAAACATAACACTCACTTCCAAGATTGACAGCATTAACTTCAACAATTGATCGGAAGAAATCTTGTTGAATAAGTTGTTGAGGATAAAACTTATCGATTGGAAAATGTTTTGGTAAACCTTTAAGAGTTCTTGCAAATGTGTTTGGATCAATTAAAGATTTTATAATTTCAATAAAAGCTTGAGTAAATAATTCATGAAGCCTTCTTTGAACGACATCTAATTTTCCTTGGTCACTAGCCAATGCTACCAAGAGAGCAATAAAAGATTTATGAAGTTTTAATGGAGCAGGTGAAGAGAATTTAACGACATCAAAATCAATGAGTCTTTCTCCAAGAGCTTCAAATTTGGTTTGAGAATCCCGGAACATAACAATATATGGTCCAGCATTTGATACCAAGGCATTGTTATATGGATCTACCGCAACCATTCCTTTACAGCCCAAACATCGAAATTGAAATGCTGAAGGGGTATAGGCAAGACCAAGTTCATCTCGAATTTGACAAGCAAATGATTTATCAATAACTCCAATACCATCAGAAAAGGTGAACTCTGGTTCATTATTGTACGACGTTGGAGTTGACATAAAATCTTTAAGATGTCCAATTTCATTATTTCGAAGTTTCATATGAATTTCCTGAAAAAAAGCTGAAGTGTTTAACGAAATGTACAGTAACCATGAACAGTGTTGCACAAGCAAGCTTACTATTTCCTAACTCTGTCCCTCAATTTTTACAGTGTAACCTCTGATTAAATTATACACTTTAAATTTATTACCGTAGCAGATGAGAAAAAAAGTCCAAGACGGGCTGCAACTTTTGCTGCAGGTTCTTCTTTAAAAACAGCCCATTCATTGATAATTTGAATAATTTCTTGCTGGCAATTTGCATCAACAAAATAGGATCCATGTTGTTTAAATAAAGAAGAAGAAGAACCAAAATGACGAAAAACTTTTCCACCAACAGAAATGCCATTAATCAGAGATGCCCGCATTTTAGCAAGCAATAAATTTTCATCACGAGGAAAATTTGTGCCATCTTGGTCAAGGAATTTTACTTGTAAAACTTTTTCAACACCAAGTTTACGAAAGCCCCGATTATTTAAAGAATCTTCTTCACCTACAAAGATAATCTTTGCTGGAGTAATAATTGCCTAAAAAATTGGATATGTAAAATCCATAGAAATCCCAAAACCAAATAGCTTACGGTAGCAATAGACACATATTGACTTCCAATTATTTGCTTCTGTGGATAATCATTTGGATCAAAATTTAATAATGGCAATGAAATATCTTTCTTTAGAAATTTCAACAAGGAACAAAAATAATCGGTGACTAAATTCCATTGTTCATTTTCTCCAAGTTTCATCAACATGGTGATATTATTTTGTTGGTAGAGATAATAATGCAGAAGAAAATTACCAACTAATCCGTGAGATTGAATGCATTCGATATAGTATCGAGTTTTGAAAGGTAAAAGTGTGACAGCAAATTCCAACAATAATGGATTGGGAAAAGGATAAGGAATTGTTGCCATTTCTTTAAAAGTTACTGTACATGGTAATCGTTCCAACATTTTTTTCATCCATGAATAAAATGTTTCTTTCTGAAATGTAAGTTTATTGTAATATTTTACTTATAAGATTTACAATAGCAAATTAATCCGAAAAAAGACAAAAAAATGTTAGTTTTGTTTATTTGTAATTTTCTACTGTAACAAAGTAAACAAAGAAAATCTTTTTAGTAAATTTTATATAAAATAAATCGAAACTTGCATTAAGTTTGAAAGTGAGTTGAAAAGCTGTGGCATTTATTAAATCACTCCAATATCCATTTACTGCACTCGTATGATATTGCTTGAAATATCTGCCATGTTCAAATTTTATCGTCTGCGCATTGAATATTTTGTATGAAAATATAGGGGTATGATTAGAAACAAATAATACTGTAATTTCAAAACTTTCAGAATCAACACAAAATTGATCATTTGTAACATTTAAATTAAAGCTTTGGAAAGAATCATATTTAAAGATAGTGGTAAGAGAATCAACACTATCAGCAAAGTAATGTTTTAGTCGAAGAAGTTCGTCGTCGTGGATCCATTCAGATGAATATCCTTCAATCATATTTCTGCTATAAAATGTATTGGTTGCTGTAAAACCAAACGCCATTTTCCACCCCCTTTCAATTAATGTGTGACATCTGAAAGTTTAACTTATTATTCAGTGAAACACGCATAAATTCCAGTTATTTCTATTTTCTTTGCAAAATTGCTTTAAAAAGCAATTTTTTATCTTGAAATTCCATATTTCGTTTTTTCCTTGTTTGTAAAAAGTAATGAAACACTTACACTAAAGGAGCACTTTTACATTTATTCATATCAAAAACCATGTCATTCTGATCAGGTGGTTTCTCAATCATATCCATATCTGAGATAATTCAATCCAACAAATTTTTATTGAATTGTCGTTCTACAGAATTAATTTTAAAAATGTGTTGATTTATAAAATAGCAATGTCACGAGTTTTATGAGGCAGATTATCCGAGTACATTTGTTCAAAAAAAAACGCAAAAAATTGCTGCATATTTAGAAAGGCCTCAAAAACTCTTCACAAGAATGCTTTATAGACGTCAACATCGATTCGGAATTATTCCATCTTATCCAGCACGTCTCAAAGAATACGGTATGAAATCTCTCCATGAAAGAAGAAACATCATTGATCTCCAAACTGGATTTGAATTTGCTCATGTCTCAACTCTAAATGGTTCTGCTCTTCAATTTAAACCTTCAAATTATGATACCAGATTTAAAAAGAATTATTCATCAAAAGAAAAAATTACAAACAAACTTCGACCCTCCCACTTTTCAACCAGAACTTCAACCTTCATGAACCAACTCAAAATCAATATCTCAAACTTCGCGCAAAAGAAACAATTCAAACAATATCTAATGAATACAGAAATTGATCACTATTATTCTTAAATTTTTTGTTTTCTATTGTATATGTCTTTTCCATGTAAATTTTCTATGTATTTTTCAATTGTTAAATATTTATTTTTTTGCCTCGTTCCACTACTCCGGTAGTCGGAACGTATAAATAAAACTAAAACTAAAACTAAATGTCACGAGTTTTATGAGGCAGATTATCCGAGTACATTTGTTCAAAAAAAACGCTACAGTAAACCATGCGAGTTGTTAAAAGTAATTACGTATCCAAGTTAATTTTAGTAATTCATACAATTGGTATTGAATAATCAGACAACTCAAACTCGACACCGTAAATGTGTGAATAAAATTTAGCAAAAGTTGCCAAATTTTTTTCTTGATGTTTTTTAGTAAAAACCTTTTTCTTTTTTTCATCAAAAACAAAAAAATGTTCGAGAAGGAAACGAAGAAGCAAGAGAGCAAGACGACGAGGAGTGCAAAAAAAGAAAAAAATTGGCAAGATGATTCATTGGGTAAAACAATTACAAAATAGTTTTTGTAAATCTTCATTTCAAGCTTGATTTTTAACAAGGAAAAAGTGTGGAAAATTTTTTTACAAAAGCACATTAAATATGAAAAGCTGATTCATATGATTTACAAAGAATCAAGAAAATCGTGTGTTGGACATTGATAAAAATCTTAAAGCTATGCGCTGCAGTAAACTTATTAAATTATGCAAAAAAAATTTTGCAAAGGAAAAATTAAATGTTATGAAGAATCCAAATATATCAATTAATTTCCAACTGACGGAAATACGAACTAAAGCAAACCGAAAAAAAGTCTTAATCAAAACAAAGAAATGCTAACGCAATGCCGGCCCTGCGCATGTTATGATTGAAATGTTTTACGAAGATGAACACAAAGAAGAAAGCATTTATTTTTAAAAGAAGAAAGAACAATTCATTTGGAGAAAAAGATGAATTTACGGAACAGAGAAAGGCATTAAAGGTTTTGCATGTTGTAAAGTTTAAAAAATGTCAAAAACGATGTCAGCTATTTACAAAAAAATGCAAGTAAAAATCAGAAAGGTTTTGAAATAGAATATTGCCAGACGACAAATGATGGGCAATGAAAAATCGATCGAATGCATACACTCTTTTGCCAATTTTAATGCAAACGTTAGAATTTTCAGCAATGGCTGTTTTTTAATAATATATAGCTGGCATACAAGAAAGAAGACAGAATTTTTTACATAAAGTCGAAGCTGATGGACGTTTACAAACGCTAATTTTTCCAACAAAGTTTTACCAAACTTTTGTTTACGAGCTGCAAAATCAAGGTAGTCAAAGAGAGTTAAAAGGAATGAATTAAAAGGTTTGTATGTTCCATAAAATTTTATGTTTGTGAATTTAAGACACATTTGTAATTTTTATTGCCAAAATTACAAGGTTTTATTGATTATGACATTTTATATCATGATATTGCAACGTTTTTACAAATTTACAAACTAAAAATCTATAAATAAATTTTCTAAATCCTAAATTATCATAGTTACGAAACTATGGTTGACACAAATGTGGGTACAGTGATACCCAAGATTGCCTCGATTTTGTGATGGAATTAATTATCACCAAAAATTTCTTCCCACCAATGTTGTATTTCGTTTGTTGTTGATTCACTGTAAATTGATCTCAACATTGATGCACCAGGACTTGACAAATGTTCTAAATTTTAAATATTTATAAAATCTTGATAATACCGTAATATTACCTCGATAAACGTTACAATTATCCAAAGATAATCTTCGCTCATTTGCCAAAAGTTCTTCTTCTTCCGCGAATTCATCCAAATCTGGAAGATCACAAGTTGCCATCTGAAAATGAAAAGAAGAATTTTTTTAAGTGAAAATTGTAAAAATTACTTGAAATTGTTTCATTGTTCCTCGTTTATCTGTCCTTTTAGTAAATAATGCTTTGTCATGCACAATATCTTTTGGATTAACAGCTGGTCGATCTGGTGTGCTACTTTGTGCCGGTAAAGTTTTCATTCTTGTGCCCCACATTAATTTTTTGGCTTCCTGTAAAATATAAAAGAAGTTTAAAATGTTTTGGCAATTAAAAAACAAACTCCCATAAGATCAGGTATGCTACTTCTTCGATTTTTAGATTTTTTTGTTCCTGATCTGTCTTCACTAATTGATTCAGGTTTAATTTCATATTGATTAGTATCTGCTCGATTAGTAATTAAAGGGTTTGTAATTGCTGTTTCAGTAAATTGAAGCCCCATAACATCTGTAATGGATGTTCGAGGATTTGAAATTGTACCACTTGCTAATTGATTGTTTCGAATTTGTTGAATTAAATCTTTTTCTGTCATTTGTTTCTAAAATAATGTTTTAAAAGAAGTAAGACACATTTGAGAACTTGCCTCCATTTTAATTCTTTTTAAGCATGCTTCAAGCCATGATCGAATTGTTTGTTTTGCAACTTCTTCTTCAATAATATATTCAAGTTCTTCTCGTTGTAACAGTTCTTCCAATTGCAATGATTTTCTAATATCAACACTTCTGTACGAAAGCATACTCAAAATATCATGAAATGATACATCCTCACTATTATGCAGTCTTTCCATTTCATAACACATATGCTTGAAAAGCAATTTATCTTTTGTTGGATCAACTTCAAGTCTCCCTTTAAGCAATCTTAACAAAAATTTGACCCGACAAACAGGGATATATCCTTTTTGAGAAGTGTCAACCATATTCCAAACAAGTTGAAAATTTCTTATATCTGCATATGAGAGAAGGGCATCCTCTTCACTTGAATAAAATAATGAAAAATTTTCCATAATAATAGCTACCAAAACATTTAAAACAATGTAAGTAATAATTAAATAGAATGAACAAAAATATATTACTGCACCGTAATAATTTCCACAATCTGTTTCCCAATAATTCATTCCTTCTCTCCAAAAACAAAATGGTGGATTTACAGCCCCGATTGCATGCATAATATCATTCCAATCTTCCCCTGTGACGCATCGAAATAAAACAACTAATGCCTCTTTGGAAGTTCGAAAGTTGACATGTTTTGAAATTGTATGCCCATATTTAACCATTGCAAATAAAATTACGCCCGTATATGCATAAAAGAGAACCAATAAAAACATGGCACTTATAATGAAAAAACTTCGAAGCATACTCATTAATACAGTAGTCATTAGCATTTTTAAGGTTGATTTTCGACCTAAATTATTGGGTGTTTTCTGTGGTGCTAGAATGTCAAAAACATACCAGTGATAGTAAAAAATCTTGAAGTAACAATTGTATATCCAAAAGTATATGTAAATCTTCGAAGTGGAGTATTAGCAACAACTAATCCAGCAGATTTATCCATGATGAAATGAAGAAAAATCCATGCAATTCCAAGAATTGTTATAAATAAATCGATGCGATTTCTTTTACTCTGCCAAAAACCGTGAAATGTAAAAGCAATAATTTTTAAGACAATCTAAAATTTTATATATATATTTATATATATGTTAATCTTTAAGGAGTTTTGTTTTGCATACTTCAACAGTAAAAAGAATATTACAGCATGCCGCCATTAAAGTTGCATAAAATAGAACATCCCCTTGAGCTCTTTCTTCATCAACATTCCATGGAATTACCAATGTCCCAGAAATAATTACTACCAAAACCGAATAAAACTGCTTAAATGATTTACTCATTGTTAATTCATACAAATAGTTCCGTAATTTTGCGGATTCGCTTGGCTTTGGTGGAATATGTAAAGGTTGGGCCATTCGAAGACGGGCTTTAAGATCATGCCATCGACGTTGATCTACTGTTAGCAATGCTGTTCCCTATAATGTTGTTGTTGATTTAAATTTAGAATGAATAAAACAAACTCTATTCTCCATGTAATTTGCAACAATTACACCGACAAATAACGTTAAACCAATCATACAGCCCATGAAAACATAGACATGCAAAAATATAACCGACCAAGCACCTTGTCTCATCCATAATAAATCCCTCATGACATTCCATCCTTTGTAAGATAATGTTTCAAACAATGCCAACATTGCATTTCCAACATGATCAAAATTAAAATTTTGTGGATTTGCCCAAACCCTCGGGACTAATATTTTAGGATGCATTTCGGGGGTATTTTTACCGTAGACATCCATTCGAGTAAATAATAATGGTTGTTCAAAAACACCCGTGCAATTTTCCTAAATTTATTTATAGGTTTTAAAGAAATCGAAATATCCAATTAACAAACCTTTGATTTAATTGAGTAATCATTGCAAGCAGCCAATTTTCCGCCTACAATTTGAACTCCAAAACTTGCAAAAGTAAAAACTAATAAAATCAACAAAATAGTTACAAGTAGAATTTCTTTGAAACCTTTGCACAATTCAACAACGACCCTTCTAATTTGTGGAACTAATGTATAAATTCTAAGGGGCCTCATTGCACGAAAAATCATTAAAATTTGCGCAAATGAATTTATTTCAACATGCTTCGGCATCCATAGTAAATACCACACACTTGTCTAAAACGTTTTATTTATAAATAAAATGTTTGTAAGTGTGAAAACTAACAATATAAATGAAAATTGTCATAACACCACCAATATCTCTGACCTAAAATGTTAAAGTGAGAAGAGAAATGCCTATTTTAATGATGACTTACAACGGCATGAGTGGTAAAAAATAGACCATTTGCTGCGATTTTGAACAATAATTCCAGCGTCATTGCAAATACAAAAATGTATTCACAAATTTGTAAATATGGATTATTAAATACTAAATTTTCTCCTGTAGTTGGCCATGGACTTTCTAAAAGCATTGAACAACATGAAAACGCTGTAATCAGAACCATTGTCCAATCTAGGTATGGCATCATTCCAATCGCAGAACTAAAGTTATATTTTTTCTTATCACTTTTTTAATTAATTTGCGCTTACTAAAGTTGTTTGTATTTAATTTGAATACTTTTTCCAGTTAATGGATCAACTTTATCCAATGTATATTTTGCATAAACAATTCCTTGACACAGCCGACGAAAATTAGAATCTCGACCAATGGTAAAAAGGGGTCGATCAAAAAATGGATGATTTTCTCTCATTTCTTCTTCTTTTCGATTTCGAGTAAATTCTGCTTGAGCTCTTTTTTGTTGCAATGCTTTAATATCAATTTCACCTTCTTTTAAATTATTCTTCGGAGCCGAATCTGTTAATCTTAAATCTCCATTCTCTTTTAAATGTTCGTACATTATTTTTGCATTTAAGTTCCTTGATTTTCCATGTCTGTAAATAATGTCATATTATGTTGATGTTATAAAGATACTGTAAAATGCATACGCTGGGTTATCTCTTCGACTTCGACTTTTTTGTGCAATGAATTGATTAGAATCAAATAGCAAAATTCGATTTTTGTTTGAATTGCTAAAAAAATTTTTAAATTTTTAAATGTTTTTTTTTCTTCCGTTGCAACCAAAACTCACTCAATTAATTCGCGTAAACAACTTCTTGAAGACAACTGTCCCGCTTGTCGAACATATAAATGACGGTCATCATTTTTAGCTTTTTGTCGCAAACGTAATATTCTTTTTCTTGGTCCAGAGTCATTGTTTATTTCGAATAAGCTTTCACTGCTTGTATCCGCAAATTGCCTGGTAAAACTATCCCGAACTTTTGGAACTGGAAAGTCATTGTTTATCTTTCGCAACGTAACCATTTGTGGACGTGTTGGAAATTTTTCAAAAATTCTTAGCCGCCATGGAAGTGTTGTTCGCATGCATGTTGTTTCTTCACGGGCTTTAAGCTGTTTAACTTTTTTAAGTTCTTCGTCCATTTCCAAATTATCCAAAATGACAGCAACGAATAAACTTAAAACAATCTAAAAAAAGGCTATTATTTTTTAAATTTTTCCAAATAATTACGAACCAAAGTAACAAGTAAATGATATCCAACAAAATATGCTGCAACTAGACTAACAATAAATTTTGAATAATTTGTTGCACGTAAAATTTCAACAACAATTTCAGTCCATCCTTCCTCGGTTATAATTTGGAACATGCACATAAATGCTTGAGGAAATGTACGAAACATATGCAAATGTGGAACAAAACAAAATAGTTGTAGAGAAACAGCAGATGTAATAATAAGGATTAACATTGTGAAAAGGACTAGACTTCCGAGCTTTTTTCCAGGCCCAAAAATTTTGTAAACGAAATCTTCCAACATTGGTGAAGCTTTAATAAGTCGGATAAGACGAAAAACTTGAAAATAAGTGAAGACATTGGTGGCATAAAGAAAAGGGATAACATTAAGAGTGCTTCCAAGGCAAAGAATAAGTTCAATTTTATGTTGACCTCGTCGAATGTAAGTTCCCCATGATAAAGCAATAATTTTAACAATTGTTTCAACAATAAATACAATAGTAAAAACAATTTCTGTATAGTAATAAAATTTTCTTCTTACAATATCACTTTCATCATGATAATAAACAAATGATGCATTGAACATCGCATTCAATAACACAATTATCATCATTGTTGTTGTAAATGATGTACTTCGAACAATTTGATGAAGAAAACTTGGTGTCGTAGAATTTTGTAATTCTGAATCTACAGTAATCAACTTCCATCCATTATCAGTTTTTTCAAGCTTTTGTTGAAATCCTTCATCATCAACAACTTCACGCTTCTGCCACATTTCACTAAATTGTACTCGAATTTCAGCAAATGTTTCTGTAATAACAGCAATAAATACATTCTAAATTAAGTCAAATTTATTGAGTAACTTTTTGCTTGCTAAATTTCAATTCTTACTTTAACTAACCAAGCAAGAAAGAATATTAAAGTAATAAAGTAGAAAATAGCTATATAAGACGGAAATGAATCCAAACAATCATATAAAACATAAACCCATCCTTCTTGTGATGCAGCCATATAAACACTAAATGCACTTAAAGCTGCAAAAAATAATTATTATTCATAAAAGATTAGCATTTATATTTATCTTTTTTTAATCCCTACCAAAATCATTAAACATTCCGTAATATCCTTGTTGATGTGTACTTAATTTTAGCTTCATGCATACAGTATTACCCGGACATTGATACCCTCCTAAGCCTTCTTTTGAGCACATTGTATCTGGTATTGCTAAATCCGCAATTGTAACATTATTTGGATCAGTTTCGGGTAAAACACAATGATATTCTAATCTACCAAAAAGTTGTACACCCATTATTGCATAAAGTGCCATAAAAAATAGAAAAAATATTGTTACATTTTGAATTTGTTGTGAAGAGCGCCTTAAAAAAAGAAATGGGTAAAAAAGAAAAAAAAGCAAAAGCTTACTTTATGATTTGTTTAATTCTATTTTTTGGTAATTTAAATTTAATAAATTCTCTTACAACCCGTATCATAATGAATGGACGAGGTGATCGCAGAATACCGTACCACGAATAATAGGACCACCCGAGTTTTGGAAAAAATATACATGATATTTCATATCCTTGTAAACATAATGAAAGATAATGACATAATAATAGAAAAAAATCAAATTGACACCACCGGTCAGAGAAATAAGGCGTTTTTGTCTATAAAAGAGTATACGGTAAAATCAAAAAACAATTTTAAGTTATTGATTTTGCTTACAGAACTTTTTGTTATAATTTTAATTAAAGCTTCTATGGAAAATATAACCGTAACAGTAACATCCGTAAAAAATATAACCCAACGTAATAAATGCCAAAATTTTAAGGTATCTGGAGTATTCAAGCAGACTGATACCATTGAAGATATACATGCAATTTTCATTAAAGTATCCACGAGACACATATTTGAAAAGAAATACGCTATAAAAATGAATAAAAAAGCTTTGCTTTCGGGAATGCGTTTTTTTCTTTTTCAGGAGAAGAAGAAAAATGTTAGTACCTGTATTTCTTGCTTTTGGAATAGAAGTGTCAAATGCAAGCATCTCAGCCAAAACTGCCACAGATTCCCTTGCAACATTTGTTGTGCGCATTGAACCATTTCCAATAGGAATTTTGCCATCTGCAGGGACATTCGAAGATTTACGCCTTGTAAGCATTGCAGATGAAATTGCAGCTGCTTTACCTGCTAAAAAATTGCCAGCAATCTTCTAACATAAAAAACTTTCAACATAATAATATAACAATTCTCAATGAAGAAGTTTGAAGTAGTTAAAAGCATGAGAAACTTTTTTTTTTGTTGCAAAAAAGGAGAATTTTCCATTGTTAAAGAAAAAGGAGAACTTATGAAAAAAAGGAGGAACAAAGTCCTCCTTTCTTTTCCCTCCTTTTTTCTTCTCCCAATGAAATTAACGCCATTTTAACAAAAAAGAGCCCCTTTCTGTCAACGACACGCTTATTGCTAAACTCTTTTCTAACACCCATAAAAAACCGGGGGGAAGAAGAAGAAAGAATAATACCACCAAATTCGATGGTTGACAGTAGGACTCTTTTTTTTCAAACTTTTCAACAAAAAAATAAGAGGGGAGGTTTCTCCCAACGCTTATTTGGTATTCATCAGAATGAAACGCTTCTACTTTTCTTTTTGATGAAAAAAAGAAACATGGTGTTTAAAAAGCTTTCACGCTAAATGCCGAAGAAAAAAAAACAGCGTTTCTTTTTTATTTTTTCTACCAGTAGTTATTTGTGTTGAAAAAACTAAGCTATTTCTTCCCTTTTTTTATTCACCCCTGGCAAATCGATTAAGGGCACGAAGTGCACAATTTTTTCACACTCATATTTTGATGCAATTCACATTCCGACCCTTCGTTTTCATACTTTTATTTTATTTTGCAAAGTTTGCTTCAAATAAAAATTAGTCTAGTCCTCATAGTTGCAGAAGTTGAAGAAGAAGAAGCATCTTCTGGTTCTGGAGTATCTAATTCAGAATAAAAAAAATGTTTGAAAGAGGGGAAGGAAAAAGCGCATGAGTAAACTTCCTTTTGTTGGAAGAAGTGCTTTTCCGGTGAATAGAAGTTGTCTCGATTTGTGGAGCAAAAAAATATATAGGAAGAAGAGAAAATGAGAAAAGGCATTTACGTTTATTATCTCGGTTGTTTTTCTTCTTTTTTTATTTTTTCTAATGCTTTCACACGCATTAGTTTTGACTAAATTTTTTTTGTCTTCTTCAACGTTTTTTTAAAGGAAAATAACTTACCAAGGATGCGTGTTGTTCGTGGCATTGTTTTAGGGCCAATATCAAGCATATGCATCTTATTTTAATGGTTGTTTAAAGAAACAACAAAAAGAAAAAAATTTCTTTGGTAAATAATCCTAAAATTAAAGGAAAGCAATGAAGCCGAAAAAAGCTTTCATTTTCATTTCCTATTTCTTTTATTTATTCTTTTTATATTGGTAATTGATGTTGACATTGCTTAAGGGGATATCAGATAACTTTATTTAGTGTAAGCACAAAAACATTAGTAGTAATCCAAAAATTATATAAGGCAAAACGAACCATTAAAATTCCCGTATAATTAATTGCACCAATGATATAAAAAAAGAACAGCTGATGAGATTACTAATAAAACAATCTATACAAACATTTTAGGTGCAACTTTTAAGAAGTATTAGATTCACAACCAATGAAAGATAAAGATGAATTGAGTATCACAAAAGCATCACAGTTGAAAGTTTTGACACCGTTATTATAGTAATATCATGAAAGAATTGATGTAATAAATATTTTCTATATAATTTTGTTTCCAGTACCAAGAAAAGCATAAACAATAGCACCAAATATACACTGCACAGCAGTAAATGAAAAAACATATGACCAATTGTTGGACGAACTTTGTAAAATCCAACCCGCAATATAAACTCCAATAAAGCCGGTTATAGCGGAAAATGCATTGAAGATTCCTAAATTAAAAAATTTCAAACCGTTTTTAAAATTAAACAAAAACCAACCAAAAACAGAACCAGTATGATGAGGTGCAAAATCGTGAGGATTCACAGAAACACCACCGTGATGAAGTCCTCGAGCGGCCATAGCAGCAGTAAATATTATCAAAGATAAGTAAAAGCCCGAGCTACCAGATACGCACAATAAACAAAGAGCCATTGCGATTAATGACGTGCTCTAGAAAGAATTAAAACAATTAAATAAAATAATGAAATTTTTTATTATTCAAGCGACAAACCTCCATAAAGCGGCGAGTAAAAGTAATAGATTTTCCAGAAGATAAGAGACGAGATGCAATAAATGGCGCAGCTAATGCTGTCACGACAATTGCTAAACTTGGCACGACATTATATACAATTCCTTTTGCATTGGGGAAGTTATCAGAGAAATACGAGGGAAGCCAACTAAACATTGTAAAATACGCATTTGCTCCACAATACTGAGCTACCGAAGCTGCCCTATAATATAAAAGCTAAGAATGGAAATATGTTAATAAAGAAACAAAAAACTACCAAAAAGCCGGATGAGAAAAAAGAGTTTTCCATGGAACGGGAGTTGAAGTTGGACGAACTGATTTAATTTTTGATTCAGATGGTGGCAGCAATTGATCTTCAGCAGCTTCAACACTTCGAGCTAATAGTGAGCTTTCATCTCGAACACGATTACTTCCAGCATCACGAAGCAATTTAAACCAATACCACCACAGTACACTTAAACAACCAACAAATTGAAATAACGTTCTCCAACCAAACGATTCTATCAATAAAGATCCAATTCCACCCGCAATTACAGTACTAAAAACATTAACAACATTCACATACAGTATATTGAAAGAATATGTAAAGCAAAGACAAACCCGAAATGAGAACCAGCAAGACAAATGCCAAATACACGTCCTTTATCGGCAGCCGTTAAATGCCTAGCAACAATACTTGCCATACATGGTAAATGAAATCCTTGTCCAATACCAGTTAACACTCTAATAAGAATATGAAATATCAAAGGAGTTGAAGTATAACGTGCGAGATCAAATAACTGTGGTGTAAGTAGTGTAAGTAATGACCTGAAAAAAATTATTTAATAATAATTTTAAAACATATAAAGATACCATATTAAAGTTGTTCCAACAAGTATCTTTTCACCCCCAACTTTGTCAGCAAAATTTCCAGCAAATACTTGTGTTATTGCATAACCCCAGAAAAAGCATGACATTACAGTACCCTGAATATAATAATAATATAACTATTTCAAAGCACGTTAGAAAAACTTACAGAATCCGATTTATTCCAACCATATTCTTGAGCCATATATGTGGCACAAAGCGGAAGTGCCACCCTTGAAGCATACAAAACACAAGTCCCCATGAATAAATTTATCGTCCATACTTTTGATTGAGATCTGAAAAAAATATTTTAAAATCTTCTGAATAAAAAAAATATCGCCAACTTTGTCCATAATTTTTTAGATGCAAAACTATCATCTAGTTTATCGTTCACACCAGTCATGAACGGTTTCTTTGAAATATATCCAAATTCTTATTGCATTGAATTAAAAAGAATAATTTAACAAATTAATTATTTACAGATGACACTTTAAAGCTTTACCAACGTTTTTAACAAGCAAGCAACCGTAGACTTCAACGTTAAAAAAATACGTTCAAAAATACGTGGTTTTATTTCGTTGTAAGACAAATTCAAAAATGACATTGTACTGGAATCTTCTAAGCTTTCGACATCACGTTTTTTCTTTCCTTCTATTGCGGGTGATTTTATGTCATCATTTCTTCTGTATATAAACCACTGACTTTTCCTTCTTAAGCCATTCTTAACGAAAAAATAATTTTTTTTGCTGATTAATATTTTGCTATGGCTGAATTTCCTGATTTGGGAAAGCATTGTTCTTTCAAAGAATGTGAAATGCTGGGTTAGTTTTTTGCATATCCCATTACTGAATGAACTTAATTAATTATTTTTTAGATTTTCTTCCTGTAATTTGTGATGCTTGCAAAAAACCATATTGGTAAGTTTTAATATTTTGAAAGTTTTTTAAAAATTATTATGTGATCATTTTAGTGTTAACCATTTTCAATACGTTCATCATTCATGCACTAAAGGTGTTAACAAAGTAAGCTTACTTATATTAATTACTTATAATAACGTCTTATTTATATAGGATCGACAAGTTCCTGTATGTCCAATATGTTCAAAACCAGTCCCAATTCCACAAGGGCGTTCACATGATGATGTAATTAATGACCATTTGGATGGTAACTGTCAAACTCCATCAAAGCGTTCAATCCCATGTGATTTAAAAGGTTGCAAACAGCGTGAAGTACGTGCTTTCGTTTTACTTTCTTTCTTCTTAAGGTTGTAAATAAAAAAAACATCTTTTTTTAGTTTGTTGAAGTAAGCTGCCGTGAATGTAAACATAATTTTTGTCTTAGTCATCGTTTCCAAGAACAACATTTTTGTAAGGGTAATCGTCCAAATGATATGTTAAAGGTCAGAAATACTGTAGTCCCAAAAGTAAGTCGCAAAGGTTTAAGTTATAAAAAGCTTATATTAATTTTTCTCTTTTTTTTAGGTTAATACTACAGAAGATGAAAATCTTGCCCGAACGCTTCAAATGTTATGGAATAGTAATGGAATAAGTGATGAAGAACTTGCTAAAAGACTTCAAGAAGAAGAAAACCGGCAATATAGAACACAATATAATCAACAACAATCTCGCATAAATACTGGTGCATCAACTCGGGGAAATTCAAATTGTACTATCAATTAAAAAGCTTTTTTGCATTTTTCATTCCGTCACCCTTGTATGTTTTTCACGTCTTTCTGTCAAAGTTTACTGATTTTCTGATTTAAAGTATACCCAATTTTATGATATAGTGCATATCTCTTGTCTTTGTCTGAAATAAAGAGCTAACATTCGTTTAAATTTTATTAATGCTTTGTGAGCCACAATGAAAAATACGGGAAAATACAAAAATGACTTTTAACACATTCGAAGACGACGACATAAAATTTGACTTCCATTTGTCTGTTCTAAAGGCATCGTGTATTGAAGATACGGTAACTTTGGAGGTTCCAATGTGATAGGTTTAACAGCATATTGAATTCCTTGACGATTGGCAAAATCTTTCATGAAATTAAAATATGGGGTTGAACTGGTTTTATGTAACGTAATTGGCTTCGGTGGAATGCTTTTATTCAATTCAGCATTTCTTTCACGAAGCATTTCAATGATACGATTTGACATTGGAATTGGAGAGTAGGTGTTTTCATCTAAAAGAAAATAAGAAAGCTAATAAGAAATTGCATGTTTAAATGATATATTTTTTAAAAAAGAAAGAAACATATGGAACGGAAGTTTCTGCAAAATGAAAGAAATTTGTCGACGTCGAACCCGGCGTCGACTCGAAAGGGTTTCTTTTTTCATGCTGCTTGTTCTTCGAAACTTTTTTTCTTGCAAGAAAAAAGTTTAAATTAACTCAACTATCGACAACAGCAGCATCTGCTCTGTCTCTTTAAACTTACTTGAAAATTTTGCACCAGAAATACCCCAAAAATAGTTTAAGGCAATTAACAGCATAAAATAGTGATAAAATTTCATTGTTTTAAGCATTTTTTAAAAAAACACAAAAAAGGAGGAAGAATAATACGCAAGAGTTTTTTTTTTCAATCCAGTTTGAAAAAAAATGAGAAACGCAAATAACGAAAGCACTGCTTTGTAGCAACCGTAATATTGGGTAATGAATATAAAAAACTTTAAAAAATAATGAAAGTGAAGTTAGGTAAATATCAAAAATTTTAAAAAAAGATTTATCAATTCTCATGAGAATCATCTACGTAAAAGTTTTTAAAAGGCAAAAAACTGTAATTAAATGTCAAATATTTAGGGAGCCAAATGTTATTGACATACATTAACTTCAAAAATACATTTATCTCTATGTCATGAAGATATACATTTTTTTCCTTTTTCTTTCACTTAATTAGTTCAAAGACCACAAAATTAATGAAAAGCAAGGAAAAATTTCTTATTATTTGAAATATTTATAATATTTGGAAGTCAAAAACGAAAACATTCATTATTCAAAAGTGCAGCACAGCAGTTACAGTATCTTTGCAAAAAATTTGCGTGAAAAATGGCATAGTTCTTTTTTGTAAGTTTGTTTCTTTACACGTTTAGAAACATTAATTGCTTCTTTAAATAATAGCAAAAAATGTCATTTAATGATGTTGTTTTTGTTTAACTCAATTTTTTGGCAAAGTCGAAATTGACAGATACTTAATGGCCAATTTCATCCCTTTCTTTTTTCCTCTTCCTATTTTTAACCAATGTTTCAAATGTTTCTAAAAGTTAGTGCTTCCTCTTTTTATCTTCTTCTTTTTTTAATATCCCAAAGAAGAGTCCTTTCCTCCATTCATTCAGTGACAAAGTGTATACGTTTAAACTTTTCTAACTTCACTTTCTTCTTCGATTCTTAACTTTATTTTTATAGTTTTTTGTACAAAATAGTTAAACGATCAAATTCATAAAGGGCAAAAGTCGCTTTTCTCTCCAAAATAGGTTATTATTATTTTGAAAATAAGCATCTTTCTCCGCCCAAAAATATCTTTAAAAGGCACGAATATTTTCCATTTTTAAAAATTCTTATAAAAAAGCATGTTTTCCAAAAAATGGTAAAGAAAATTAACGGCTTTTGAATTGCTATCACTTTGTATAAAAAAATATTATTATTTATAAGTAAGAATTATATTTATTTTTAAAGGTTATTTTATGTGACTTGTGATTACTTAAAGTCCTAAAAAGTGGAAATCCAAAGACAAAAAAAATTTGTATTTATTAGATTTTTACGAATTTGTTGGACTATTTTTGACTTCTTTTTTCGCGTGCAAGCTGTTGTTGTTCTTTTTTCTTCGAAAGTATGAGCTGTTATGACAAAGAAAATACTTCACTCATTGCAAGGTTTGCTTTAATTTTGATTAAAAACGTGAGAAAAATTTAAAACTAAATCGCACCTAAAAATCTGTGACTAAAATTTGTCTCAATATTCAAAATTCAGAACAAGACAATAAATTGCAATTGCATTTTTAAATTTCAAAATTTTAAAGTGTTTAAACTTTCGTTTTGCAAAACTTAATTTTCTTCCTTTTTTTAAACAATAAACAAAGCCTTTTTTAGTTAGTTTTATGTTTCTTCCTTTTAGAAAAGGCTTCCAAGAAATAAATTCAAGTTTTTTTTTGTTTTTCTCTTTAGCTTATTTTTTTCTTATGCATAGGTAAAAAGGACCCCATGAGAGCTCAAAATGTACCCAATTTTTTATTCATCCTTCTTTTATCCAAACTACACGTGGGTTTAAATTAATTATTTAATTTCAAGAAACCAAACCACAAAAAATACGGTAATGACTATATGTCAAAATGTGGCACTTCCTGTATTAAAGAATTCATTCCTTAATTAAACACAGAAAAAATTAAGATGCCAAAAAATATATATTGGTTTTTGTTTCATACACTTTTTATAATTAAATGGCATAAAATTTAGTGCCATTGTTTTTCTCTACATTTTTCCAAAAAAGGGCTTTCTAATTTAATATCAAAAATTCCGCGTGATTCTTTTTAATAATTGGCTTTCCAGTTCTTTTTTTAATAAGAAAATACTCATGAGTTCGGTTGTTTTTTTAAATGCTGCTAAAGGAATTATGAATGATATCAAAAATACACTTTTTTTAGTTTTTTTAACGAATCCCTATAGAATTAAAAAAATATATGCGCGTTTATGAAAGTGAACGTTATTTTGCATTATTCCTCCAATTTTCAAAGTCAAAAAATATCCAGAAAATATTTTTTTTGGAAAAAGTTCATCTTTTAATGGTGGCTAAAAAAATAAATGAAGCGTGAGACTTGGCTATAACCATATATTTTTTTCGAGGACGAGAGAAGCTAACAAGATAAATGTTTCAAAAGTGATGACCGACAAAATTTATCATTTTTCATTTTTTTTGAGAATTTTTGCTTTGCAAAACCTATTTAAAAATGCAAAAAGTAATTTTATTCTTGATGCATAATCTTTGTTTTCTTCGTACCCTTTAATTTATTTCTTGCCCAAAAATGATATTAACATTTTATCAACTTGAACAGATGGTTTTTTGGCACCTGTTAATCTCTATAAAATTTGGAAAAGTTGCGTTAAAATTAATTTTATTTTTCTGTTTTTCTTAACGTTTATAATAATTTCATGCTGAATGTTAGACAAACGAATTTAAGGGAGTTGCATACGTAATTGGTTTTTTTGGTTAAAAATTTCATAAAACGGGTAATGAAATTATTATTTAAAGCTTTACTCGATGTAAAAACGGAAAATATGAGCTTTAGTGAGGTGATAAGGTAAAAACTTTATCCATAATTGAAATTAAGATGTTTTAACTAAAATTATATTTCAGTTGTGCGTTGGTAATTTACGTTGAACCGCTTCTTTGTTGTGCTGGATTTATTTTGAATTTAACATGCATAGTTGTTTTTCTTACAGTATGGTCACATGGATATTTTCGAAAAACTTCTTTATTACTATACTTAATTGCACTTTCGGCTTGCAATGCCATTCAATTAATTCTATCAATATTTGTTCTGGTTTTACCCGGTGCAGAACAAGTATGAAAATTTTGTACCTTCTCTAATTTCATATAGTATCTATTTTCAGTTTATTGATGAAGAACAATTTTATCATGAAGCACAAATGTTGCGTAGCATGAATGCTATAACAGTTCGATACGGTTATCCATTGCTCATGGCATCAAATTATGCTTCAATATGGATTTTATCATTAATCTGCGCACAACGATATCAATCTGTTTGGTAAAGATTTTATCCATAATTAAAATTAAGATATTTTATTTAGCAACCCGTGGAACGTGTGGAAACATCGATTAAATATAGTAAAAAGTAGTAAATTATGTATTTTTGTAGTAATTTTTTGGGCATTAGGTAAATAGATTTTATTTGTAATTTTCATCAATGATAACATTTTTGTTTAAGCATTAAATATTATCCGGTTTTGGGAATTAGAAGCTGTAGACGGATATATTCGTGTTACAAAACTTCGATACGATATTTGGTACAAAATTATTCAAGAAGGAATAATTTATGGTTGTGTTGTTTATGGTTTACCAATGCTTTTGCTTTTATGGTTTAATTATAACACATTTAAACTTATTCGAGTTGATGAAGTAAAGCAATTTTTTTTGGTTAATTAAAAAAGATATAAACAATTTTTAGCGTCATCGATGTCGTCCATCTGCTGAGCATAGAACTGCCATGATGACTGTTTGTGTTTTCATTTTTTTCTTTTTATGCACAACAATGGCTGCCTCGATTAGGCTTGTTATGTAAGTTTTTTACCATATGGTTATTTTCAGGTAAATCTTTAATTTTTTAGTATCCTGGCAGGAAATTTGTTTACATCAACAGAATTTCTTTGGCTTGTTGATCTTAGCAATCTTTTGATGAATATTAATGCTTTGATAATGCCAATTGTTTGCTTCATTTTTACTCGAGGTTTTCGGGATCTTTTCTTTGTTGTTCGATATGCTCCATCTGTGGAATCTGCGGATTTCAATTTAAAACCACCAAAAAGTTTAAACAAAAATATTCGAAGTCGAAGTGTAACTTTTCAAGTTTCTCATCCAAAATCATCACTTACAACAACAAGACTATTTTCACGAACTTCACATTAATTTTTTTATCCTTGCATTTTTTGTATGTATTTGTTTGATTACCTCATACTCATTAAAATTTTGAAATAAAATTTAAAATAAATTAGCTTTCAAAACATACAAGGATATTAATTGAAAGTTAAAATACATTTTATACATGTTTTTACTGTAAACAAAAAACTTAATGAGACCTAAATATTTGGTTTTTCAATGTTGTACCTTTTTTTATTCAACTCTCAAACACTGCAACATGTTGTTTATCAGTTGCAAAAATAAATGTTCTCTGAAATTTTGCTTGCTTTCTTTTCATTTTGTACGAGCCATCACTGCTTCAAATAGTTTTGCTTGCATTTTTTTTTCGATAAAAAAGAAAAAAAATACCAATCTCAGCTTTGACTTGTTCATTTTTGTTTCCCCAGGCCGGAGGTGGCACGCATTATACAAAAGATTCACCGACTTTCATTTTTTTTCTTTAAAAATTTTTTTTGCATCTGTGCCTTTCTTCTTCTTCTTTTTCATTTATTTTTTACGCATTGTCTTTGAAAAAATGGCGATTGAAAAGTTTATATTTCCGTGTTTTAAAATCTCGCTGCCTGCAAAACAAAAATCCGTTTTGGGAGTCAATCGAGAAAGGGGCACAGACTGTAGGGATATATTTTTTCGACAAATTTTCATTCAAAACTGCTGAACATCTTTAACATGCCGCTGTTTACAATCATCATCATAATGAAAGGGGCAAAAAATGAAGAAGAAGAAGAAGAAAAAGAAACATTTTGCTCGTATTTTATCGTGTTATTCGCACTTTTTTTGTTACTGGTGAGCCATCTCATCTTCCAAGCTCATCAACATCTGTGATTTCTTTTTTTCTTCTTTTCTACTTTGTTTTCTTCCCCTTGACACTTGAGGGGAAGAGATTGGCAGAAGAGAAGGGGGGTTTATTCAATGATCTTATCTTACAGTTTTCATATGTCTCCGCAATGCCACCACCAAAGTAAGATGCGGTTCAGCGCGCAATTGTCATTTTTCTTTTTTTTATACCTGTGATAATCAAAAATCAATAGGACGCATCTCTTAGTCACAAATCGTCTCATTCTTTTTTTGCCGCGTCCGTTATGTGCAATATAGACAGCGTGCGATAAATAGCCAACACCTTCTCCCTTTGTAACCCCCCTTCCCTTTTTTCTTTCAACTGCATTCTTATTGACCAATAATATTCTTTTGTGTTTCTTCTTCCCCTCAATTGTTTTATCAATGTTGATTTGCAAAAAATTTCTTTGACCCCCCAAAGGTATTGCCTTTTTTAAAACCTTAAACATTACAACTGTGAGTAATAACTCATTATTATTCAAAAACGAACAATCAGTTTTATCTTTTTTCGTCTTCTTCTTCTTTTTGCATCTTTTCCTTGTCTATGACACACCTTGCCATTTGCATTTGATTCCCAAAAAAATTACGCAAATGTATTCCTTTTTTTTAAACATTCCATAACCTTTGTTGTTCTCACCATTGGTCAAGAAAAAACATCAAAAAGCATAGTCTACACCCGGTACCAAAATTTTTTTAGGCCCATCACAGGTGCATACTATTACTATTATTATCAATAAATTTTTTAATAAACATGTATTTCTATTTATGAATAATGATTTGCAACAAAAAAATAACGGCGCATCATTTTTTTGTCTATGTTGTTTTTTCTCCCAAAAATGTGGTCTTTCTTACCTTTTTTTGCATACCGTTGGGACTAAAAAAGTGCGGCAGTGCTGATGGGCGCGACACAACTTTTTTTGGTTCCCAATCGGCCAAAAGAATATCGGTACACTCAATTTTGGTTTTTTCTCTCTCTTCTTCTCCTTCTTCTTTTTTCCTCCTCCAACATACATACAAGCATCTTTTCGCGGCCCTAGATTATTGGACATAAGCAGCATTGTTTTTGACTATGGAAAGTTGAAATAACTTTGGCATGTGGTGATATGTATTTTTTTAACGATGGGTTGCGCGGAAGAATAACATTTAAGTCTCTGTGTGCGCACATTTCATTTCATTCCATATGCATATGTACACCTCAACTTTTTTCCTTTTTTTGCCATTTTGCGCGAAATCAGTCTTTTATCTGTTTTTCATATTTTATGGTTTTAAAATCATATTTTTTCCGCTTCAAAAAATTTTTAAAAATCTAATTTTGGTTAAATTTTGATTTCAAAACATGTCATCGGAAAAAAATGACATTTTTTGTTGATTACCGTAACCCAAATTTTCATAACAATAAAATTCAAATATTTTTACATTTTTTTTCGAAAAATCAGTTTTTGCTAAACTATCATTGTCCAAAACAAGATACGGACTTGTATAATCTGTATACCACACCTTTTTTTCATTAAAGCAAAAACATATCTTTTTGGCTTTAAAAATAGCGCAGTTTTTAAAAGAAGCAAAAAAAAGAACCGCGAAAGTTTTTTTGAGAAACCAATAAGCGGCTGTTGGTTGTGTTAGATCGAGCATCTGCCGGATTTTTTTTTATTCAATTAGGTTTTTTTTCTTTGCCTGACCTCTGGTTTTGATCAATTCATTTTTTGATTTCCTATTATTTTGTGATATAAAATAGAGTTTTGGTTCCTTTTTATATTATCTTTCAATGAATAAAAAAAAGAATTCTTTCTCAAAATAAAGTTTTCGAACATATATATTTCTATTTTTTTGGTTGCAAGCTTTTTCTTCCATCATATTGTTTTATTTCATTTTTTCATGCTTTTGGCAGTCAGAAAAATAGTTGCCTTTCATGCAATGATCAAAATTTTTTTGACGTTCATCGGAACCCGGCATGACTAATTTTTAGCGCTTCTTAAAAAATAGAAAGGCAAAGTTTGCATTTTTTTCAAAAATGCGACCCTGCTCTTTTTTGTACGCTTTTTTGACCATTTAATGTTTTTACTAAAAGTGTGAAACGCTATCGATGATAGTTGTAGTAGTAAACTGCTATTTTATGACTAATAATAAAACTGCATAATTGCAAAGAAAATGAAACATTTCATAATTTAGGGGAAAAGGAAAAAAGGTTACAGTATAAAGAAGTTTTTTTTACCTAAAAAAGAAATTTAAAATAAGCTCCAATGAAAATAAATTTTTTGCAATAAAATATCTAAAGTAAGCTTATTATTATTATTTTAATTTGCTGCGACGTATCTCTTTTCTCTCTTTTCTCTATGATTGATCATTTTTAACAATCGGTTACTACTTCCACCACTCTTATTTTGTATGATCAATGTTTTTTTCCATCAAACACTAAAAAAATCAAGCCCTCAAGGAAACACAAAAATTTTTTAGTTGCATCATTTGTAGCATTTTCTCTCTCTTTTTTCTCCTTTTTTTCTTACTTGAATGAATAGCAATGTCTTGCTTTCGATAAACAACACAACGATTTTTGGCGTTATTCTCCGCTTTTTGGGCCATAAGTCAACCGTTAAGTTTGTTTGACCCTTTATATGAGGGCGCGATCGTTTCGATCTTGAAACTTTTTTTGCAGCAAAAAAGCACTTAAAATTCGTGCTTTCACGCTCTTTGCTTATTTCGATTTTTTCCCTTTTTATTTTTTTTCAATCATTTGGAATGCCATATTTTTTTTGTCTTCCAGACACCAAGCAAAGTTAATGATGACTCAGTTGATTAATTCGATTGAGAGACTGATTTTTTTCTTCTCCCTTTTACTCTCCACTTTGTTGTTTTTTAATTGCCCCTTTAAAAGCATTGATAAAAGCCTAGTTTATAAACTTTATGAAAGTTGAAACAAAGGAAAACGAGGCGAACATATCCTTTCTCATTGAACCCCTTTGTCTACTTTTTTTAACAAACAAACACTGTTTACTGTTTAAAAAAAGATGCTTTATTTTTTTCCGTGTTCATTTTTTGTCTGTCTTCTCAGTCATTTTTTCCCTATTTTTCTTTTGTTTATTTGTTACAAAAGTAAAAAAAGAAAGAAAAGAAAAACTTTAATCAATTTAAAAAAATGTATGGTTTTAGAGATATCTGCGGGAGTGAACTCAATCATCGGGTCATAGAATAAAAAACGCTACCCATGGCGAGCTTCAATTGTTGCCTTTGGTAATTTAAACATAGCCTAAAAAATTATAATTTTACATCTTTTCTTTTTTTAGGGCACTTTTGGTGCTTATAGCCTTTAGTAATTTAAGGCCGTATAATGCTGAAGAAGCTGCCGAAGAAGAAGATCAATGCTATGATCGCAGTTGTTATCCGGCAACAGGAAATCTTGTAATTGGTCGTAAATATCGTCTTTTTGCAACTTCCACTTGTGGTCTTGCTAAAAAGGATCGTTATTGTATTGTTTCACATTTGGAAGATAAAACTAAATGTTTTTATTGTGATTCTCGACAACCATGGATGTCAAATCGTGAACCAAACAGATTTTCACATCGAATTGAAAATGTTGTTACTGAGAATTACAATGATCGTACAAAAAATTGGTGGCAATCTGAAAATGGTGTACAGGTACCAAAATTTATCTCTAAAAACAATAGTAACAGTTTTTGAATGAAATCATTCTTTTTAGAATGTTTCTATCCGACTTGATCTTGAAGCTGAATTCCATTTTACTCATTTAATTATGACTTTCCGATCTTTTCGTCCTGCAGCAATGATAATTGAAAGATCATCCGATTTTGGAAAAACTTGGTAATTTTATTTTTTGCCCTATACATAAAAGATATTAACATCTTTAAATATAGGTCTGTTTACCGTTATTTTGCATATGATTGTGCCACAACTTTCCCTGATATCCCTGAAGGACCACCAAAGAAGCATAATGATGTTATTTGTACTCGTAAATACAGTGATGTTGCCCCTTCAACTGGAGGTGAAATTGTTTACAAAGTTATTTCACCACACATTCCAACCGAAAATCCATATGCTGATGAAATTGCAAATCTCTTAAAAGTAACAAACATTCGAATTAATTTTACAAAGCTTCATACTCTTGGTGATGATCTTTTGGATTATCGTCCAGAAATTGATGAAAAATATTATTATGCACTTTATGAACTTGTTGTTCGTGGTTCATGCTCATGTTATGGTCATGCTCAGCGGTGTATCCCAATTGAAGCTGATGGTGTTGGCTTTAATGGAATGCAACCTGATATGGTTCATGGTCGTTGTGAATGTACTCATAACACCAAAGGTCTTAATTGTGAACAATGTCAAGATTTCTTCAACGATCTTCCATGGCGTCCAGCAATTGGTGAAGAATCAAATGAATGCCGCCGATGTGAATGTAATGGACATGCTTCTCGATGTCATTTTGATCAAGCTGTTTACAATGCATCCGGATTCGTTTCTGGTGGCGTTTGTGATGACTGCGCTCATAATACTCAAGGAAAAAATTGTGAACAATGCAAACCATATTTTTATCGTGATCCTTTGCGTCAAATTTATGATTCATATGTTTGCCGGCCATGTGAATGCGATAATCGTGGTTCACTTAATGATGGAATTTGTGAAGGTGAAGAAGATCCAGCTCGAAAATTAGTTGCTGGAAAATGTTACTGTAAATCAAATGTTGATGGAAACAATTGTGAGCACTGTAAAAATGGATTCTGGGATTTAAGAGCTGATGATCCAGATGGTTGCAAAAAATGCTCTTGCAATCTTCTCGGAACATGGAACAATAAAGGATGCAACAAAGATGATGGAACTTGTGTTTGCAAGCGTCTTGTTACTGGTGAAAATTGTGATCAATGTTTGCCTGAACATTATGGACTTTCTGAAGAAACTGATGGATGTAAGCCATGTGACTGTAGCCTTGGTGGATCTTACGACAATCAATGTGATATCGTTACTGGTACTTGTAAATGCCGTCCTCACTTTAGTGGAAGAAGATGTGACACAACTGATTCATCTTACTATTGCCCAAACATTGATCATCTCACTTATGAAGCTGAAAAATCTGAAATTAATAATGCAGATATTGAAACTCGTGAAGGAACTTTAGAAACTCGAACATGGACTGGGGAAGGCTTTGTTCGCGTCAAAGAAGGCTCAAATATTAGTTTCATTGTTGACAACATTCCAAAATCTGGTCTTTACAATCTTGTTATTCGATATGAGCTTGATGGAAGTGAAAGCTGGGAAAATATTGGAATTAACATTGTAAGACCTGGTGATCCGACACCTGATGGACCATGTGCTAATATTCAACCTGCTGATGATTTTGTCATTGCTAGGTATCAAATCTTTTATTTTGTCAAATAACATAAACTAATTAAATAATTTTCAGGTTTCATGCTGGCTTTAAATATACTGAAGTCAACACTCCAATTTGCTTTGACAAGGATGTACGATATGAAATTAGATTAAGCATGGGCCAGAAAAGATTTAATGGTCAAGATTATTCTGCCACCGCTCTCATTGATTCCCTTGTTATTGTTATGCCAACTGATAACATTGAAATCTTCCAAGGTCCAAATGGTCAACGAAGAAAGCAAGAATATGATGCTTATCAATGCCGTCATTCAGCTCTTCATCTTCTTCCTTATGATCGTCTGTCACAACAATGTCAACAACTTATTTGTCCAGTAGCTGGTGTCATCTTTGAAGAAGGTTATGAATGCAAATGTGATCCAACTGGTTCAAAATCTGGTATCTGTAACCCCAAAGCTGGGCAATGTGAATGTAAACCAAATGTTGTTGGACGACGCTGTGATCAATGTGCTGTTGGAACTTATGGTTTTGGTCCCAATGGATGTTCTGCTTGTGATTGCGATAGTGTTGGATCTTTATCAAATAATTGTAACAAACAAAGTGGACAATGTGAATGTCGTGATCGTGGAATTACTGGTCGTCAATGTAATGAATGTCAACCTGGATTTTGGTCATTCCCTGATTGTCATACTTGTCAATGTAACGGACATGCTTCTATCTGTGACCAAAAAACTGGAGCTTGTATTGATTGTCGTAATCTTACCGATGGCAACTTATGTGATCGCTGTAAGCCAGGTTATTACGGTGATCCACGTCTTGGTGTTAATCGTCCATGTAAGCCATGTCCCTGCCCAGGTGGTCCTGGTTCCGGAAAGCAACACGCTGATACTTGCTACATTCAGCCTTCTCATGACTTCCAATCTAACGATATTGTTTGCAACTGCAAGTAAGTCAAAAATTAAAAATTTCATTTTATGGCATAAAAATTATAAATTATTAAAACTTTTAGAGCTGGCTATACTGGTGAACGTTGTGATGCATGTGCAATTAATTATTGGGGTAATCCACAAGATATTGGTGGCTCATGTGAACCTTGTGAATGTAATGGCAATATTGACCGTAGTGTTGAAGGAAGTTGTGACGCAAAAAGTGGTGAATGTCTTAAATGTTTATACAACACTGAAGGAGCACGTTGTGAAAATTGTGTTGATGGGTACTTTGGTGATGCACAAATTAGAAATTGTCAACGTTGTGTTTGCAATCATCTTGGAACAGATGAAAGCCAAGGATCATGTGATAAAGTATCTGGTCAATGTCCATGCTTCCCTAATGTTGTTGGAATGAGATGTGATGAATGCGCTCCATTACACTTCAATCTTTCAAGTGGTGCTGGTTGTGCCTCATGTACTTGTGATCCTTCAGGTGTCGTTACCGATGCAGATGGAAATCCACGATTGGAATGTAATCATATTGATGGACAATGTCATTGCAAAGCTGGACGAGGTGGAAGAACATGCTCAGAATGTCAAGATCTTTATTGGGGTGATCCAGTAAATGGTGAATGTAAACGATGTGAATGTGATGCATATGGAGCAGCAACCGCTCAATGTCATCGTGATAATGGCACATGTATTTGTCGTCCAGGATCTGGGGGACCTCTTTGCAATCAATGTGCTCGCGGATACACTGGTAATTGGCCACAATGTCAGGCTTGCGGAGAATGCTTTGATAATTGGGATAGAATCTTGCAAAAACTTAAAGAAAAACTTGATAATCTTATTCAACGTGCAAACAATATTGAAGATAAAGGAATTTCATCACAATTTGATGGCGAATTTGAAGAAATGGAAGCAGTTTTGGATGATGTTCGATCACAATTGGATGCTGTTAATATCTCAAATGCTGATATTGATTCACTTAAAAAAGCAATGGAATCCCTTAACAGCGAAGTTGCAAAAGCTCGTGAACTTATTGAAGATAAGGGTAAAAGACTTACTGATCTTAGTCTTTCTGTTGATGCTGCAGCAGAAAATGTTAAAACTTTGAATGAAACTGCCCAACAGCTTACAAAACTTGCTGATGAACTTAACAAAAATGCCACTGAAATTCGAAGTTCTGATGTTCAAGGCGCTTATGATATTATCAGAAGTTCGGTTGAAGTTTCAAGCCAAGCTGAACGTACCATTACTGAAGAAGTCAACAAACTTTCAAAAGCTGAAGACGAAAGAATTAAAACTGTTGAACTTTTGAAAGAACATGAAAAAGATTTTGAAGCTCAGTATACTGAAAATTCTGATGCTTTACAAAAAATTAGTGCAATGGTACGGTAGTTAAAAACTTGAATGTTGTAATAGTTTTTATTTTTCAGCTTTCACAAATTGATAAAGAACTTCCATCATTAAACAAAGATGTCTGCGGTGCTGAATCTGCTCCTTGTGATGCACTTTGTGGTGGACCTGGGTCACGATGCTCTCATTGTGGTGGTAATTCATGTGGCGCTGGTTCCATTACTAAAGCCCAACAAGCTCTTGATTTTGCAAAAGAAGCTGACAACAAAATTGAAGCCAAACAAAAGGAAGCAGAAGAAGTAGGCTATCGCTAAACATTTTTTACCATATTAAAACATAATATTTTAGTTATTAAAACGTGTCCGAAGTGCATCACCTGATGCTCAATCAGCCAAAGAAGAAGCCGAAGCAGCTCATAAAACTGTCTTAGCTGCCGCAGAAGAAGCCAATCGTACTCGTAATGAAATTCAACAAGAGCTTCAAAATATTGAAGAATTTTTAAATGCTCAACATACCCAACCAAAAGAAATTTATGAACTTGCTGATCAAGTTATCAAGATTACAATTCCATATGAAGAGAAAGAAATTAAAGAGCTCGCTGAAAAGGTAATAATTCAGATGATTGCATGTTACAGTAATAATAAATTTTTATTTAGATTCGTCAAAAAGTTGCTGAAACAAAGGATACTGATCGAATTTTGGCTGAAACAAGTGGAAACAAAACAATGGCAAATGAACTTCAACGAAGTGCAGAAGGTGCATCAAAGCGGGCATTTGAAATTCGAAATGTTACATTGGCAATTCGAGAAGCAATTAAAAAAACTGAAGAAGCTCAAAATTCTGCCCAAACAAAACTTGATGAAACTCAACAACGTATTGCAAATGCCCGAACATCTTTGGTCAGTTCCGATGACCAAATTGTACAATTGGAAGAACGAGCAAAAAATGCAACAGAACTTGTTCAAAAATTACAAAATGTTACTGATAACTTGAAAGCAGAATACATCAAAATTACAAGTAGTTCAAAGGCTGCTGGAAATAGTGCCACCTCTGCCTCTGATATTGCAACGGAATTGGAAGAACGTCAAAAAGAACTTGATGTAAGTGCATAAAACATAAACTAGAATGGCAAAAAATAATTATAATTATTACTTTTTTAGACAAAGTACAACACTGTGAAAACTCAAGTTGAAGAAAGAGAAAATGGAAATGATGACAGAAAAGACCGGGCACAAAAATTGCGAAAACAAACAACAAAATTATTATCGAAAATCAAATTGCATAATGATGAAATTGAATGTAAGTGTTTATACAGTAATAATCATAAAAAGGTAAATTGCGAAAAATTTTAGCTTTGGAAAAAAGTGCTGATACTCTTGAAATTGAATTAGCTGATTATCAGGGCAAATTGGATGCACTCAGTGATGAAATTGATCTGATTTCTAAGAAATTAACTCAACGAGCAGATTATCATGCAACATGTGATGCCTAGAAATGCCGGCCAGCCTTGCCGATGTACCGGTGTTTTGGCCCCCTTCTTTTTTAAACAAAATATGTTTCTCACTTTTAATTCCCCCCCTTTTTTATTAATGGTCCCGTGCACCCTTGCTTTTATTATGGTTTATTTTTCTCATTCAAAGTTTTTGCTGTTGTTTTTGTTTACCAAAGTTTTTCTGAAATATTTCTTGTTTCTCTTTATTTAAAGAACATTTTCATAAAAAATTATACTGCCCTTTAATTATTTTTAAAAATTATTTTCTTATTTTTTATAATCTTGATCTCGGCATTTTCACCTTTTAAAATTTATGTTGTTTTATTTCTGTTTTATTTTTACCAACTTTTTTATATATGAACTATTTATTCTAATTGTGCAATTGCCATGAATAAACTTATGTTTTATATTTTGTGCCACAGAAAGAGGGTAAAATGTAGAAAACATCTGCACAAAATACAACACAGAAATAATACATAGTTTTTTGAGAAAAAATTGCTATGCTTAAATGCCCTTTATTTTTTGTTGCTATTGACAGCAGAAAAAAAGCAGAAGGGGTGGAAAAAAAGTCCGACGGCTTTATTTTTGAATTGTCATCATTCGCTTTGTTTTTTTTTGTCAAAGAAGGCAGCAATGACAGAATATAAACTTTATTATTTCGATGTACGAAACCTTGCTGAACCTATTCGGCTAATGCTTCATTATAATGGAGCTGAATTTGAAGATATCCGAGTTGACATGGAAAAATGGCCAGAAATGAAATCAGGTTTTTCTTTGCTTAAATATTTTTAGAAGATAAAATGATAAAATTAGAAATGCCACAATCAACGATGCCGGTTCTGGAAGTACATGGAAAAAAATTAGCACAATCCCACTCAATTATGCGTTATTTGGGCCGCGTTTACAGTAAGATTCAAATTAAAAAATATGAAAAATGAATCCTTTTTAAGATATGACTGGCAGAAATAACATTGAACGAGCAGTTGTCGACAGTATTGCTGATTTACTCAAAGATTTTTACACTCAAGGTAAGTTTCTTTCTACTCCTCATAACAAAATCAAGGAAGGAAGATGTAGCTGCTGAATTTGAAGATATAATACACGACAACTACTATTTTTTAAAAAAACTGAACTTTTTTTTAGTGGCACCATTCTACTATATGAGGTTGGGATTCAAAGAAGGAGATCTCGAAGCTGCAAGAGAATCAAACTTTAATCCTGCAATTGAGACAAAACTTCCTCTTTTTTCAAGATATTTGAAAGAAGCACATTCTGGTTTTTATGCAAAATCTGGAATAACTTATGCTGACTTTTTGTGCAGTGAACTTTTTGACACTCTTCACAATCTTGAACCTGATGCATTTGAATCTCATCCAGATATCATTGCACATATTCGTCGTATTCATGCATTACCGCAACTCAAATCATATATTGCAAAAAGAAAATAAAAACATAAAAAATTATCTAAAAATTTTAAAACTTAAAAAATTAAACTTTTTTTTGTAATTCGATAAAAAATGGTGTAATGCTTCTTTATGTAAAAATTACTTGAACAAAAAAACAAAAGAATAAAGTATAAGTATATAAAAAATGAAAAAAGATCTACAAAAGTAGTAATTGAAGCATAAAAAGTTCTTGTATTTCATATAATTAACGATTTCGAGCAGCATTTTTATATTTGGCAAGCATATCTTCAAAAATTAAATACATTCGACGAGAAGCCATTTGAGCTTCAACTGCTGATGGACGATCACTTGATTTAATTGAAAGACAACTTTTGATAAAAAATTTGAGCTGAAAATATTAATATGTACATAAAAATTATAATTATATAAAACATACTTGACTAGAATATATTTCAGATGGAAGTGGAAGAAATCTTCCTTCTTTGATTTTCTTATGAAGAGCATATGCATTAACTTCTTCTCCATTGAAAGGTGATCGAAAAGTACAAAGTTCATAAAGTAAACATCCGAGTGACCAAATATCTGATTTAAAATTATATCCACCAGTTGCAATATTTCTTTCAGGTGCCATATAACTAAAACAATGATTAATTAAAAAATAGAAAAGAAAAAAATTGATAACTAACTATTCTGTTCCGACTCGAGTTCGAGCATTCATTGTCCGTTCACTGAAAATACGAGATAATCCAAGATCACCAATTTTTACTTTTCCTTGAGAAGTCATAAAAATATTTGCAGGTTTTAAATCTAAAAAGTATGAGTTTATGTATTAAGAAAGTTAAAGTGTTAATTACAAACCTCGATGCAAAATTCGTTTTTCATGCATATCTTTGAGGCCATTGCAAATTTGATAAAAGTAATACCAAATTGTACGTTCAGAAAATAATCGCCCTGCATTTTGCATTTGCTGAAAAATCCGGATTTGAAAGTGTTTAAGAATGAAAAAAAAAACAAACCTTAATTACATTTTCCAAATCACCAGCATCAGCAAATTCAAGAGAAACATACAAAAAATTTTTTTCATAAAAATGTTCAAAACAGCTGATAACATTTTGACTTTTAATTATATTTAACAAATGAACTTCTTTTTTGCATAAATCATAATATTTTTCATCCAAGCAATCAATCTGAAACAAAACAGTACATTTTAAAAATAACTAAAAATAATAAAAACTTACTCGAATTTCTTTTAAAGCAACAACAGCTTTATTTCGTTTATCTTGAGCAAGATGTACAGTTGAGAAAGCGCCTTGACCAAGAACTCTTCCATATTTGTAATTGCTTAATTTAGAAGCATTTGCTTTTCTTGGAATATTATAAGATGGTTTTTGATAATTAGGATTGTAAGCCATAATTGAACGATGAAAAAAATTCTTGAACGATTAAACGATTGAACGAAGCAGAAGAAACGATATCAACCAAAGCCAAAACGATTGAATGAAGATTTTCGGAAATACCATTCCATTGCTAATTTTTGTTTTTAAATTTTCAAAAGTGTGAAAAATCCTGCAAAGAAAAAATCGCACTTTTTGAACAAAAATGCCGCATTGAAGTAATTTTCTTTTTTTCTTTTTTATTGGACAAAAAAATGATACGCTTTTTTATTCAAGAGGCTGTGATGCAAGTGAAAAAAAATAATTATAAAGCTTGGGCTACATTGCGTGATACCGTATCTTTCAGAAATCTACCCTATATTAAAGGGACACTGAAACTTTCAGTACGAAAACTTTAGCCAGTTCAGTTGCGAAAAGCATGCAACAAAAAATTAGAGCGTTTTAAATGTTGCGGATGAGTCTAACAGATAAAACTAGCAATAATATATCTGAAAAACATATCCGCAACATTTATAACGCTCTAATTTTGTGTTGCATGCTTTTCGCAACTGAACTGGCTAAAGTTTTCGTACTGAAAGTTTCAGTGTCCCTTTAACGTTAGAAATTTTCGCTCTTCGTACGTCATTTCAAATTTTGCAACTATCATTATCAAAACTAAAAAAACAAATGATATCATTAATAAGCTTTAAACATCGTCACTTTTATTAAAGGATTAATCATTATTTGCAATACCAATGTAAAAAATCAATCGGAGAAGACAGAAAAATGATTCATCAAAGATCAAAAGTTGCGAAATGTAGTATTTGACCAATTGTTGACTTTGGGTTTTAAGTTTGCGTGATTTTTCTAGCACAAAATATAGCATCTCTTTGTTAAACTAAAACAACTATGACACAATGTTTACATTCATTGATAAGTGGTAATTTTGTATCGTTTATGTATTGTTTTGTGATTATTAAGTTACAAGTCCAAAGGAACGCTATTATTAAATTATCCAACGGGAAGTGATAACAGATCGATATCTTTTGACCATTTGTAACTCTTAATTTCTGTAATTTTAGCAAAAAATTGTTTAAAAAAGATAACAATAAAATAGTATTTATTTTCCCAGTTTTAAAAGTAAAAATAATTTATCAAAGAATAACACCGATAAAAAAAGAGAATAAAGCCATAAACCATGAAAATAATGTATCTAGAAACTTTTGTTTTGCGATAAATATATTACTCAGAAATATAAAAGCCGGAATACACCATGACTATTAATTTTTTTAAAAAAACATTAAAAATATGTATCCCGCAATTTCGAATTTGGTGACCGTATTAATATCAATATTACCAAAAAAATTAAAACAATCTTAAAAGAATATTTATACCATATTCCCCAGAAAAGCAAAAAAAAAACACAATAAACTATTATAAAGCATTTGACTTATAAACAATAGAATTTGAAGCAAGATTGTTTTTTAAAAGAAGGAAATCATGGAAATTTAAACAATTATAAAAATTTCCAAAGCATTTCAACCGAGATAAAAAAAGCAAAGTGAAAGAAATATACAAATTGATCACCCGAAATTATTTTAAAAGATAAAGAAAAGATTATTAAAAAAATGAGAGCATTTTCCGAAGGCTTTCATCTTTCGCTGTTTGCACTGCATACAGTACTAACAGATGAAGATATAAGCTTTCGACGCTGTTTTTCCATAGAAGCTGAACGACCCGCTAAAGCATTAATTGCAGAAGAATTATTATTATTTGATGAAGAATTTTGTTGTGATACCGGTGGATGATGGGCTTCTAAATGTGTTGTCGTTGTTGTGGTTTTTACTCGAACGGTTGGAGTTGCTACTGCGGTTGTTGAAGGGGTTGCAGTTGCAGATGAGGGTTTTGTTCGAGATAAATTATAATTGTTTTTTCGTGTTACTGTTGTTGATGTCGTTGATGGAGTTTGTGATGGATGTCGAAGTGATGCAGTTGAACCCAAACTTGGCATTCGATTTAATTCACCTTTGATAAATCGTTCAACTTTATCAATGCAAGCTTCCTGATAATCATGAACCCATCGAACACCATTAAATCGAGTTATTTGACGAATATCATCTGGAAGTTCCATAGTCTTTTCAGGAAATTCAAAGGCTTGATCAAATATTGGAATAACATTTTTATGATGTTCAAAAGCACATCGAAGCTAAAAATAATGATGTGTTAAAATCAGCAAAAAAAGGTCTTTAAATATTGAATTACCTCTTTATGAATCCAGTCTTCACAATTGTTATCATTAAGAAGTCGATCCAATGAATTTGGTGTTAATACAAGAATGAAATGTTTTGCTGCTTGAATATTTTTCAATAAATGTGAATCAAATTTTCCTGCATATAATTTATCAACATCGATAAAAACTTTGTAGCCACGGAGTTGTAAAAGTACTTTGATCAAACTTGCAAGTTGATTGCCAGTACTTCTTCGATAACTGATAAAAACGTCAATTTGTTTACTCAAAATAGCAACTTCAATATCATCAATGTGTTTACTATCTAAAAATTCAAAAATGTTAAAATTATTTAAATTTCAGCTTCATATAATTATCACCTTGAAGAGCTTGTCGAAGTTTAAGCCGATGAACAGGATTATTTATTCCGCATACAGTTTTCATCATGTCATTGGTCAAATGTGGAAGGAAACTGCGATTCAGACCCATTCCGAGCATTTGGTAAGTATAAACAGAAAGTTCTGGGCTCAAGGACATCAAAAATTGATCCAATTGACTTTCATCGACACTACTGTAATCGGCTGCGATCTGCAAAGAAAAGAGTTATTGCAGTTCTTTGAATTAAAAAAAAATATGTACTTTTAAACTTTCAAGTTCTCGCATAAAACGTTTTCGAAGAATTCCTGATGGAATTCCTAAATCTTCTTCAAGTTCTTTTTCAGTTAAAAGAAGTAATAAATCTCCATCAACCATATTTGAAAGGAAAGCTTCTTTATAAGCGCCAAAACCAATTTTTTCAACCCAATATTGAACATCACCAGTTGTCCAATTTGGAACTTGTTGGGTAAGTTTGTATGGAACAGCTTCCCCAATAATTGTTAAAGCATCACTTGCAAATTTTGCTGCAACTTCATCTGGACTTGATGCAACTTCTTTCAAGGCGGAAGTGGCACCAATTTCCTGCAAAAAAAGTAAACAGTATTCTCGAGAAAAAGTGTATTCACAAAATTTACTTGTAAAATTTCTAATTTTTGCTGCGATTTTTTGATAGCAGCTTCAACACAAAAATGAAATGCGGCCATACACTTTGCTTCACGGCACTTTGATCTTAGAAGGGGAAGAAGCCTAAATAATTTCTTATAAATTTCAGGGCATGCCAAAAAATCCCTTCCTTACCTTATAAGCCACTCTTTTGGTCGTCCTTGTGAATGCTTGTAATCGAGATCCGCAAAAGTTATTGGTTGATGCGAGATAAGAAATGGTTCAACAAGTGAAAGGGTACCAGATTTTTGGACTGCTGCTTCCATTTCTTTGCAGCTTCCAAGTACGCATATTGCAAGGCATGCGTAATATCGCGTTGCTTCGTCACGTTGAGACGCCAATAGAAAGAGCCAATCCGGAAGCTATAAAAAACAAAAAATATTCTTCTTGAAAATATAATAAAAAAGATAAATATTGTTTTTTGTTTCTTTTTTCTTTCATAAATTTTTTGTTATAATATTTTCTTCCTACGTTCTTTTTTACAATACAGTTATTTTTAATCTTTTGAAAATGAAAAATAAAAAGAAAATCAAACCTTTTTTTGAATAATTTTTTTCTTTGCTTCTGGGCAACTGTAAAGTGATAAATTTGCTAATGCAAGAGCAGCCTGTCGAAGAGTGGCTGGAGCTTCAGTTGCCCGTTTACAAGTAAGTAGAATATGGTCAAGGACACCAAATTCAATAAGTCTAAAATATGATGGGTTGTTATTTTGTTGATACCTGCATTAACAATAATTCTTTTTTTTGTTGTCGTCATTTTAAAAACTATGCAAAATTTTAATATAAAAAAAAGCTCGGTATTACGCAAGCAAAAAGAAGAAGAAATGATAAGATTTTTTAAAAATAGAAGCAACCCAAAATTTTTCATCATTTCAAAGAACAAAGGGAAACAAAAAAATGGGTTAAAGTTAAAAAAGTTTAATTCAAAAAAAATTTAAAAAATTATTTACTTGTATGTCGTTGAAGTTGAATGTTTAAATAAACTTTCCATGATTGAAAGGGACATACGTTGCTGCTCTTGATTTTTATTCAATTTTTCGGCAGTTGTGGCAACCTTTTTCAAATAGCCCTTAGTTACAACGTATTCCCTGTTACGAAGTGACATACACTCTTCAAGTACTCGACCACAGCAAAGTCGAACTAAAAGAAAACAGAGTTATGTAAAAAAATGGAAGTCCAACCTAATAATCTTTTGATGAACTTTTAAAAATCATTTTTTTAAAACATACCCGATTCACAAGTAACAGGTTTAACAAACCATCCGATTAAAATATCAAAGTAATTTTGATCACGTAGATAATCGCATAAAGCATATGCTAAATCGTGTGAAATTTTTGGGAATAACCAAGCTTTTGTCATAACTTTCGTGACAATTGTGCAACCCTAAAAATAAAAAGAGAAATTGACTACATGAATGAAGGAGTTATAAGCCTTTTTTTAGAATATAAGCAACAGCTGGAATGAATCATTTCCGATTGAAAATTGCAAAAACAAAAATGTAATAATAATATTTATAACTTTTTTGTATTCATTGTTTCGAAAGATTGAAAAAAAATTTATGAATGAAACATACCTCAAAAATTTGTTCATCTCCACCTTGTTGAATCAATTGAAATGCTTTATCAATGAATCCTTGATATTTTTGTAATTTTGTCTTTAATGTGTGCATCATCATGACTTGTTCTGTATGGGAATGCTTAGTAATTGGTCCAGTGGAAACAGAATCTTGCGTCTGTAATATCAATAATTCATCATTACAAAAGATAGGAATTTTATTATGATTTATTACAGCAAAAAGTCGATGAGGGGGTGAAGAGCGATGATCAGTTATTGGTGATAAATCATCAATTGCAATATCCATTGATGGTGGAGCAGGTGTACCACCAGAACCCGGAATATCTATAAAATAATCTTTTTTCTTTTATTAAATTAAATGTTTTAAACAAAAATAAATAATTTATTTTTTAATAATGAAAAAATGTGAAAAATAATTTTTTTTAAAAATAATTCTCTTGAGAGGAAAACGAAAAAAAGCAAAAATATCGGAAAAAAGTAAATTTCTTTTCGTTGGATAAAGAAACGTTTAAAAGAATGAATGATGATGATGATGATGTGAGTGACCCAATGCAATGTTGACAATGGAACACCTTTTTGTTTGCAATTGTTTTTTTTTCTTTTCTTTTTTGTTAAAAAAAGGGGGAGGAGAAACTGACCTTCACTTTTGAATCGCCGATACTCGGCATCTTTTCTGTTATTTGTTGTTGCGACAGTTCCCGTTGGGCATGGAGTTGATAATGATTGTTGTAGCTTATTTTCACCATTATGTGTCTACAAAAAATTAGAATATTGATACTGAGTAATTGATGAAAAACTAAAAAACTATACCCCGTTTTCACAAACTCTTAAAGTTTTATCCGAATTTCCATTACATAACCCGTCGGAAGATCCCTGTACAAACATTGGCCCGCTTTCATCTAAAGTTGATTGTTGCCTTGAAATACTACCATTTGGTAAATATGAGCTTCGCATAGGTGATAATCTCCAATGATGTTGTGAAGCAGTTGAAGAAGAGGATGGATAATGATGGTGGTGTTGTTCACCTGGTGAAGGTGGATAACTGTCGGCATAACTTAATGAGACAGATTTCTCTAATGACCCTAGGGGAGGATTAGAGCTTCCATTACAAGCAAATGTTGTAGTACCATTTACAATTGTGGTACTACTATCAAATGACGATTTTATAGCAGCTGGGCTGCGTAAATTATATAATGAAATCATTGGCTTTTTTAGAGGTCCTACAGGCTCGTTTTCTTCTAATTCATCCCGTGAAAATGGCTCAAAATCGTCGTCCAATTCAGATAATAAGTCGTCAGTTCTAAAAAGGTAAAGTATAAAATAAAACAAAATAAATTACACCGCTTTCTTCAACTTTTTTTCTTCTTTCTCTATTCATGTTTTGCTCCACCCCCAATTTATTTTAACAACAAATTACTGCGTCAGCAAACTCCCCAAATATGCCTTTCCTTTTTAGGACAAAAATATTAATGAAAGAAAGAAAGAGAAAAATAAATTTGCAAAAAAGCAACACATTTCTTTCAGTTTCTTTATTGCCAAAAAAGTTATTACTAATTTATTAAAATAAAAAAGGTCAGAAGATCGAAAAAAAAGACATACCTTCCAAGTAAATTTTTTGTTGGATTAACAGCAGCATCTTGTCGAGAAAGCTGAAAACGTTCACTTTCAGTGACAGTTGTGGTTGAAGCCGGCATCGACATTACAGCTGCTTCAATAAGCTTATTTTTGTCATTTTCCGACGATATGCCAGTCATCTGCGAATGAAACAAAAAAGAGAAGACCAACTAAATCGAAGTTGAATAAAGTCAGGCAAGCAGGATACAAGTGCACGCAATGCCTTTTTCAACAATATACTAATAATAGATAATTACGGTGCTGAAGGAAAGGAAATGCTTGAAGAAATTTTTACAAATATTAATGAAGGATTTTGTACAATTTAGAAACTAAATTAAAAAAATAAATACGAAATTCACTGGAATCAAAAGTGCAAAAAATTACGTTAATTTTTGCACCAAAAATATTTTAACAGCTATAAAGAAAGCAAGTTTTTAGTCATGTTTTTTAAATTAAAATTTTTGAAAAGTCGCGACACGAGAGAGTTTAATAGTTGAGACGTGTTTATTAGAGGTAGCGCAGACTTAACAACAACAAAAACAACAACATTAGTAAGATGTTTAATACGGAACTAAAAATTGCTACTAATGTGAGAATCAATTTGTGCCAGTAGTTTTTTTCTTCTCTCTCTTCAAAAAAAAATTGATACTGTAATCTATTTTATATTCAAACAAAAAAAAGAGAGGAAATTATTTGAATTTCGGAAAAACTAAAATATTGTTTTTAGCCTTTTTTCCTTTCCATAAACATAGTTGCCAAGGGAAAATAAAATTTTTTTATATGTAGTAATATAAGATTTATCTCTTTTTATAAACGGCAAGAAACAAAGGAAAGAAAAGAAAAGATATGGAACAATTCCAATTTAAAAATAAGATGAGAAAAAAAAAACTGTAAATCAAAGAATAATAGAATTGAAAATAAAAGCGTTTTCTTTTTCTTGAAGCGGTACTCCGGAAATAATTTTAGTATTATAAAATAAGAAAAAAAGGGAATAAAAGAATTGGAAAAAATTGAAGAATGGATGATCAAACGCCATAATAAGTTTTTAAGCCAAATTCCGATTATAGTCTCGGGTGTGTACCTGTTTAATGACAACAATTCTATGACGAAAGCATTTCATAATCTGTTAGCAATTTCTTTTCCTTCTTTTAAAAAAGTTCAACATTTTAATGATAAAACAAAAAATAAGAGGCGCTTTTAAAAAGTTTGAAAATGGTAGCGTTTTAATATTTGTGTGGTCGATGATGACACATAAAAAAAAAGTTTTGAATCAAGTTGAATGGAATTTCAAAAAGCATTTGTAAAAGGGAAAGCTATTTTCTGAACAGTTTCCGCTAAAAGAAAAAATAAACAATAATAAAAACAAAAGAATGAATCGAAAAGGAGAAAGAAAAAAAAGGGAAAATAGGGGGGTGAAAAGACAATCCCGCTATTGTCGTAACTATTAATCCTGATCACTATCATAAGACCTTTATCAAAAGAGCTTTTCTTTCCTTTAGTTTTTCTCGTGGAAAAGCGTGAAAATTAGCGCTTTTTTCTATTGAAGCTTTCTTCTTTCTTTTTCAAAGCATCGATGAATAATAACATGGCTTTGATAAAACATTTTTGAAAAAAATAATAAAAGTGGTGGCAAAAAATTCAATGCAAATAGCTTAATGGATTTTAGACATTAAATATTTTTTAAAAAATGAGAAGAATAATTTTCTCTTCTTCCTTTTCTCTCCATAAAACAACTCCTTTTTTTAATTTAAAAGGCTTTTAATTTTTAAGATGTAAAATGGTCTCAAAATGTACTCAGAAAAACGGTAGTATGAAATAAAGTTTAAGACTCAAACTTGTTTTTGTTGCTTTAGTTAGTTACAGACGTCATCAAACATTATTGTTCAATAAGTGCCTTTCTGAATTGCATTCATTCATTCATTTTAGAACAATTTAATTGACTTAAATAGTTTTTTAAAAGAGATGTGTAAATTAAAAAGGCTGAGAGGGAGAAGAGACCAAGACAAAATTAGAAAATAAAAATTTTAAAAAAAGAGAACAAAAATTACAAAAGAAGGAAGCCTGCGAAAAATCAGTAATTTCAAGTAACAACAATAAACAACAGATCAAATAGAGTATAATTAAAATTGAGTAATTTCAAAAAAAAATTTTAAAATTGGGTAAAGACAATTTAAAAAATTTAAAAATAAGAAGAAGAATAAAACAAGTGAAATGTTGCGCAATACCTAAGAAGACGAAGAAAGTAAGCTCAAAAAAAGAATCGTCATTTTTGCAAGCAAATCTAAAGATATTTTGCGCGATTTATTCTGAAAAAGAAAACCCGAATGAGTCATCAGAAATGCGACATTGTTTGCAGGTAAGCAGCGTTAATCCATCAAAAGCAATAAAAGTTTTTGTTGTCATTTTTTAAATAGCAAAAGAAAGAAAAAATTTAAAAAAAAAGAAAAATTGGGGGAAATCGACAAGTAATATCCAAAATTTTTATATTTTTGTAGCATCTGTAATGACTGTGTTCTTTTTCTTCTTCTTCTTTTTTTTTCGGATACTTTATGACTTGTAATTACAAACAACATTTTAAACATTCTTTAATTATTTACGTAACAAATTTAGCAAAAGAAAATGTTTACCGCCTTCTCAAAATTCTAATACGGATAAACCTGTTAATTTTGTAAAAAAAAGAAAAAATGAGAGAGTTGTCTTTGAAGTTGACAGAAGGAGAAAAACAATAGCGTTTCGTAGGTCAAAAAACGATTCATTCAAGAAAAAAAAGCGAATTCAAGTCAAACCACAAAAATGTCAAACTTATTTATTGTGACTTTAATTTTTTTTTCTACTTTGTTTCATTACTTTTTATTTTAACAAAAACGCGAAAGTTTCATTCATTTGTGTGGGTTTTGATCCTCTTAGCAAATCATACGCCGCAACAACCACTTTTTTGCCACCAAAAGGTTTCTCTCTTTCGTCTTTTTTTTAATGGAGTCTTTATTCTTTTATTTTAAATTTCTTATATAAATTCATTCATGTTTTTATCAAATAACAAAGGTTCGCGCATTCAATAAAACTTCTGACAAGATTTCAATTTAGTCCTTTTTTTCAGCATGCTTTTTAATTGAAAATTTAAACATTAAAAAAAAGAAAACAACACTGAAAACTAATAAGGAAATTTTTTGGAAACAAAAAAGGACTATCGCATAAAGAGAGAAAAAGTTTTTTTTATTATTTTCTCGAATGGACAATAGACCTAAACATGTATTCATTGTTAAGTTAAAATGAGCGTAAATAACACAGACCAAAAAAAGTGAGAGAGAGAGACATGAAAGAATAATGAAAAATTGAATGAAATTTTAATAATAAATAAATAAATGTCGTGATAAGAAGAATAATGGAAGAAAAAATGGAATTAATATTGGCTGCTGCGCAAAGCTCAAAAAAGTTGACAAAACATGCAAACAAATTATGCCAAAAAAAGAGAATATAGAATGTTGTTGCGTGAGATTGTTTTTCTTTTTACCCATTTTTGCTACACTTCATTTTAAAATCATTTTGTTTAAATTGTGGCAATTGTAAAAATAAAAAGCAAAAAAATAAGTTCATTTTTATTAAGAAAAAGGAAAAGAATACGCTTAAACATGCCATTAAAAAAGTTTTAAATTTGACGTTAAAAGGTCATTTACGCAGCATTAAATCTATGATAAAAATTAAGAATAAAGAAAGAAAGAAAAGAAACAACAAATTGCAGAATACTTACTCCTGATAAATGCCAACAAAGTGTGAGGATGCACTCGTTGAATAAAAAAAGAATGAACATCAAATGCATTGCAAAAAAAGAAGAGTTTTTTTCTGCTCCTTCTGAAAGCTAACCACACCAAAAAAAGCTTGGCTTCGGCTTGCGGGGGACACCCTGCAGGCCTCTTTTTTTTATTTTCTTCAGTTTTTTGTTCGTTTCTACTTTATGCCATTTTTTTCGGAAGCTGCTAGCAAAGGCATATTGATTTGGAGATGGAGACGCGAGACCTCGCCGGTCGTTGACGGGAGGGCTTCGGCATGTTGCCATACCGCATTATCTGCTTTGAGCTCTTCGAAGCCGTCAAGACTTCTTTTTATATATATATATTTTTTTTCTTCTTTTTTTGCCTGGAGTTTCCTGCATGTGTTGCTCTCCTTCCAAAAAATTGAGGACTTAAAAAAAGGTTTTTTTTCTAATTTTATTTTTTTTTTCAAATGAATGAATCTTTTTTTTTTGAAAAAAAGAAGAGCAAAAATGAATTTTTTTATTTTTTTGTATAAATTTCAACTTATTAAATCTCAAGCTTGTGCTATTTTTTACATTCGCCATTTTTCATTCTACTCTTTCATCTTATGACTCCAACATAAAAAAAGGAAATGTGTTGACAGGAAGTTTAAAAACGAGCATCTACTTTCTACAGAAAAAGAAACGAGAAATGTATAACAAGAGCTACTTAAAAGGAAAGATAAAAGGATAAAAGATTGTCTAGAGAAAGTTAAACTGACCGGAAAAAAGAACTACAAAAATTTGTCTCTATAGCAGTAGTGGATTTATTTTTCCCCTTCCTGTTTCTAACTTACTTTTTTACGTTCAATGTAAACTTGAGAAAAAATGGTTTTAGTTTCATTGCAGAAATCATGGCATATCATCGTTTCAAAATTACCGAAATTAAAAAAAATTAGAATATACATACTTTTGGACGGCTCATAAATGGTGTCACTAATGAGAATCGAGGTGATTCAAATGATTGATAGAATTGAAACCCAAAAAATCCTTTGAACATGGCAGAAAATTGACTGTTGTTTACCTGAAATTTTATTTTGATTACGATAACAAGGTTTTTTTTATGTATGAGTTTCTGTTATACAAAAGAGAAAGTAAATTTACAGTTTATTCGAAATCTTTCACATATATGATACAGTTAATTAATTAAAATGTAAAAAATATATATTATATTTTTAAAACTTCAAACATTGATAAATGTATTAATGCGCAAGAGTAAATAAACAAAGTTAAAATTCAAATTAGCAGATTTTTGCAACTCAGTTTTTAAAAACGCCGACAATAAGAATTCAAAAGTGTAAAGTTTAAAATATAATTTTGATCTACCAAAAATTAAAAAATTTTAATAAAAAGTAGTCCAACAAAATTATTGTAAATTCATTAATTTTTGGGGTTTTTGGCCTTTTTTATGGGTAAATTTATAACAGCTCTACTATACTTTATATGTATAAATCACATCCATTTAAAACAGATATAAAAATCGCATAAAAAGGCAAAGAGATCAACGAAAAGTTTTTGAGTATCAAGTTACAGTAATTTTGTTCTTCGTCATGCAGTGTTAAAACTAAAATATAGCTTGACGGAAACAAACTAAGAGTAATTATTTCTACTGTATTATAGAAATACAGTATTTTTATTTATATTTTAAAAATTTCTAGTTCCAAAGCATTTATATTACCGCATTTCTTTTTTCTAAAACTAAGAATTTAACGTCTAAATCAAGAAAATCTAAAGTCAGAAATAATTCAACCGCACATATTTCAACGAAACCTTAAAATTAGAAATGAAAAGATTCAGAATGCCAACAAAATTCTTTGATGAAAATCTATATTTCAAGCTGACAGAAGATGCATAAAAAGAGAAAATTACAACTTACGAATGATTTGTTTTTCACGGGAATCTGACATTTTTTTATATATGGGGGCAGTTAGTTTTGCCTTTCACTCATTTTAAAATTAGAATTCCAGGGCGGTAGTTGTGGTGATCTTTTTTTTTTGACAAAAGATTTCGGTGTTTCTGACGTATATTTTAAATGCATATGTTTTAAAACTAATAGCTTCGTTATTAAATTTTATTAGCAATTTTTTTCCGTGTCTGTAACAAAAAAAATTCATTGAAAAAAGAACATATAAAACTACAAAAGAAGAAAAAAAGAGAGAGAAATAAAACATTTTTAAGGATACTTTTACAAAAGAATTTTAAGAAAAAGCTTTTGATTTAAATAAAAGAGAATAAAACAAAAAGAAACCGAAATTATAATGGATAATTTTGAGCGTTATCTTCGGCGGCACAAGGTTTAATCTAATTTATATATATTTATAAGGAGTTAGATATTAAAAAGATAAATCACTATGAACTAATTAAATGTTAGAAAAAATAAATCTGAAGAAAACAATGATACGGATATTAAAATGTTAAAAAAAAAGAGAGAAACAAAAAAACATGGATAAATTGGCAAAAATTTGTCTGATAAATCATTCCGTTTTCTTTATTCTTTTTTTGCGCATTAAAAAGGAACCTGCAACGTTGGAATTTTGAAAAACCAAAATATATGTATGTAATATAAAAAATGTCATTATTAATATCATTCGGAAATAATAAACAAAGAAGAAAAAGCCGTTGTTAATTTTCAAGTTCTGGCACATCAAAATTGAACAAGCTCTTTTCAGAAAAGAAAATAAACATGAACTCATTGATCATATGAATAAAAAAACAAGTTTTTAATCATCGTCATCATCATCCATGTGATGTCCAAGTAACGCTGGATTAATATCACCGCTTCGTTGACGAAGTTTTTTGTCTTTCATTCGACGATTCTGTAATTATAAGAAGAATGTAAATACAAGATATCCAAATATTATAAGAAAAATGGTGCTTACTTGAAACCAAATTTTTACTTGTCTTTCAGTAAGTCCAAGCCGTTGAGCAAGCTCCCATCGTTTTTGTTTTGTTACGTAAGTACTGTAAAGAAATTCTTTTTCAAGTTCAACTGTTTGCTGCTTTGCATATGGTTTTCGCTTCTTTCGTGAAGAAACAGAACCAGCCCAATCAAGTGAAGCATCTAAAAATTATTTAAAATTTGAGTAAAAAGTAATTAACCCCCCAAAAAGTTCAAGGATATTTCTTTTTTTTTATCTTTTTTCATTACCATATTCCTTACAATTTTTTCTCCCCCTCACTTTTTTTTCAAATTTTAATTTTCAAATTTTTTCTTTTTTTCTGATGTCGCAAGCTGAACAAATTGTTTAATTTGGAGACATGCATTTTTTTCTCCCCTTCTTCGTTTCCTTCTGAATTCGACCTCTTTTTGTTTTTACAACGCACATGGCGGCAGAGTTAAGCAAGCAAGCGGCCTTGTAGACATTTACCAAAAACCGTTGCAATCGAAAGTCGTAAAAGTTTTTTTTTGCAAGGACTCGGAAGCATACATCTGTGCCAATTTTAAATTTGATTCGTTTTTATTATTTTTCAATTTTTTAAATGAAATATTTAGCAAGTTTTTTCCGTCATAACAAAAAATGCTGCATTTTCAGGCATCCCTATAATTATTCAAAAAAAAACTTCTCCATCCAAAAAGTATTGCAAAACAAAAAAAAACAATATTTTTGAGCTAGCTATTTTTTTGTATGTGCTGTTTCACAATTTTTGCCGCCTTTTTCCTTAAGCGGTATTTCATCAAAGAAGAGAATATGCTAATTGCAAATGACTCTTTCTCTCTCTTTCACTTCTATAAGCTCATCATAATTTTTGGTTATTTTGTTGCTGTTTCCTTACACATATACTTTTTCTAAACTCTTTCTCATACAGTACAAATTTATAGAGAGAGAGAGAGTGATGATGAAGAAAAAAATGAATAAATAAAGAGAAAGGAAACAACAACAAAAAAAAACAAAGCTTCATTTTTATTCAAAATTGCAAAAGGTACGATTGAATTGATTGTCTCTCTTTTTCTCTCCTCTGTGTGTGGTTCTAGGGAAGTTTAATCGCTGTCATAAAAATGCGAAAGCGTGACGACAAAATATATTCATGTATTGACTATTTCGTGTATTCAACTGAGTTTAATCTTTTTTCTTTGTATATTTTAATAATAATAAATAAAAGGCCCCTTTTTTATCAATAGAATATCAATTAAGTGACAATATTTACACATATTTTTGGGTCAATTACGGTAATTTTGATAAGGAAAAGGTAAGCGCAGTGATAGGCAAAAAGATGAAAAGGTTTGAATAAGAATTCTACTTTTTTAAACATGTGCATATTAATAGGCGCAATTTTTCATGCAAAAGAGGCTTTTTTTTGACATCTGAAAGCTACTGTATCTACAATGTTGTTTTATTATAAGTCAAATTTTAATTGTAAAAAAACGAAAAAAGCATGCTACAAAACTACGGTCGTAAAATGATGAAAATTTTTCAGAATTTTCAAAAAACTAAAATGATTTCTTGGAAAGCTAAGTTTTGTAAATTTACAGTAGACCCATGCATGTTGTTTCACACATATGTGTTTCACACTGATCCATTCCCCTATTATGTATAGTAACCCAAAGCCTTAAATTTATTTTTTTAGTTTTAGTCTCTTGCTTCCTTTTTTTCTCTCTCAATATTTTAGAAGGTGCAGAGCAGCATGTCCTTGGGGAAATTGAAAAATTAAAAGAACACTTGCTGCTGGTTGGTTGTCGCAGTGAAAAATTTTCACGACCAGCTGGCGTTCTCAAAAAAATAGTTTACGGTAAACGGAGATGACATCCAACTTTTTTTTAAAAAAACTTGGAAGTAGTAAAGTAAGAAAGAAAAAAACATTTACCATTAAAAAAGGGAACAGTACCCATTAAAAGTGATTTGTGATAGTGATTAGACAAAAAAACGAGTTAAAGGTTCCCAAACAATATCAAATTTCAGAAGATTGAATAACCCCAAAAAACAAAGTTATTTTTTACAAAAAATAAAAATGGCCATAAAACCTCATTAGTGTATTCTTTTCCTTCTCCTTTTTTTTGCTTTGGCAACAGAAAAATGATCGGATCATTCATTTAATTATGTGTTTAAATGAAAAAGAAGAAGACATTAAATGCCGTTAATATGAGGCCAAGAGAGGTCAAAAGGGAAAGTTTGAATGCAAATATAAAAAAACGGAAACCCTACCAAAAGAAGCAATATCAAGTCCAGGGCCATAAGGAGCTCCACCAAATTGATAAGGGGGATATGGATATGCCCATGGATTAGCTGCTGCAACCGCTGCAACATTATTGTATAATTCTGGAGGACACATGGAGTGATTCATCATATCAAAAGCTACAATGATAGTTGTCTATTTTTTGGTAATAAAATATCGTGAGAACTTACAGTATGAACCATTTCCTGCTTGATTCATAAAACCATTTCTTGAAAGATCACGATTTGCTTGATTATGACTAGAGCCATCACTGCCATCATTATTTGTATGATTATTAATATTGGCAGATGATTCAGCAGAAGTACCCGCAATTGAAGATGAATCCCCTCCACCCGCGGCTGCAGAAGAAGTAGATCTTGATGATGCACCGGCATTTGAAGCAGCAGCAGCAGCAGCGACGGCATTTGTAGCATTAACTCCAATATTTGTTTGTCCTCCTGCTTCAACGCTGCTTGATGTTGACGTTGAAACATTGTTTACATTTGAGGGATTGTTTACCGTTGTACCGCTGTGCGCAGAATGTGGTGATGATATTGCTCCACCATTATGTCCTGCGGCAGCAACGGCAGCCACGGCAGCAGCCGCAGCAAAATTATGTGATGCCATTTGACGATGATGTTGATTAATGGTTTGCCAATCATAAGGATAATAACCTGCTGAAGAATTGTGCGACATCATTGAAGTGTTAAACATTTGTGGATTATTGAGGCCATTATAACTAAAAATGAAATTTATGTTTTTTACGATTTTATGAATTGGCTAGAAAAAAAATAAAAGAGAGAAGAAAAGAATTGTAAATTGTAAAATAAAAATTCTAAACGTACGCAGCAGTAAGAGAATCGGGTGGAGACGAGCGGTCTGATCCAGCGCTTCCTGCCATTACTGATGGTTTGATATCAGTGTCTAATGTGGTGTTGTTGCCTATAAATGTAAGTTAACGTCAATTTTTCTTTTCTTTCTGATTTCGTTTTTTTCTTCATTTTTTTACCGTCAGACGATGGAGCCGCGATGGGAGCAAAAGACTGCGCGCCTGGCCAAAAGGAGCTCATTGGTTGCTTGCAATATTGCGCCTTTGCCATCGCATCCATTCCCGCGTTCCCTGTCATTGCTGCTGCAGCAGTCCATGGACTGTTAAAAGGGTTCAATTGTGCTGCTGTTGCGGCTGCAGCTGATGCAGCATTCATACCCTGTGGGTTTGTCTGTGATACAGCTAATTTTGAAAGATCTGTATTAATATGATTCGAAGCATCATGAATTTGATTACCACTATTTTCCATTGCAGCAGCGACTGCAGCTGCATTAAAAGAGGGATTGCCCATGTGTGAGCCGTTCATCATATTAACTACCGAGATCATAGCATTAAAATCACAAAACTTTTAGTAAATCAATATAGATGAGATGATGATAGCAATATTTGACAAAAACAAATAGATTATTAAGAAATAATAATTAGAGTAACAAAAATGTTATGATTATTATTACTAGTAAAAATTTTAAGTTGATTTAAATAGGTGATGCAATATAATAATAACAATAACAAATTGCCCTATAAATAAGTAGTTTCAGAAATATAAAATGATTGTTTTAAGAAACGAGAAAAAAAGGTCATACGGTAAAAGCGCGTTTTAAAAAAAAGGAAATGAAAAAAGAGAGGGGGAGAAAAAAAGAGAAAAAAAGCGGGTGACAAATAAGTTGGTGCTGATGCAATGCACTAATTTGTTACCGTAACGAGGTCACTTTTTTTAGTTTGTAAAAAAAAACTTTCTAACAAACACATACATATGTGTATACTTTTTCTTGCTTCTCCTTCATCTTAATTATTTGTGCTCCTTTTTTGTCTTTTTCTTGGGGAATGAGCTAATAAAAGTTGAGAATTTACGGCATACATAAATTCAATGATGAGAAGCTTCTTTTCACCTTTTTCTTTTTCCTTTTTCTGCTTCTTCTTCGTTCATTATTATAATCATTACTACCTCTTTTTTCGATATGTTAACGGTAAACAAAAAAGCCAAAAAAAAGTACAGAAAAAAATGCAATAAAAATCAAATCAGTTGGTATCCTTAAAAAATTTCTCATAAAGGGCGTCAATTATTACATTGATAATTTGGCGATTATCACACACTGCTAATCAATCATGGTTAAATTTTTATATGCTTTTAAAAGTTGTTTTAATACTTAAAAAATGAGGTTAAGAATATAAAAAAGGAATAAAGGAAGAAGGTGAAAAGAAGCATTAAAATAATAATTTTTATTTGTGGAATATTTATTGGTTTTTTACAATCACTTTTTTTTGTTAAATATTACAATCGGAAACATGCATTTTTACATAAGCAATATTTTTTTGCGAAGGAAAGTGAAAAAGAACAATAAATTTATTATAGCCCTATCACCTTATTTTTAAAAGCCATTTAATTTTGGACCCCCGTGTGCGCACATTCTTCAAATAAAGTATCATTAAATCATAAATTTCACAAATAACAAAAACCAATTGAAAAAAAGGTATTTTTGTTAAAAGTGGCGTGTACGTAATATGAAAGGAGAGGAGCTTCGGCTAGAAAAGGTGCATCATTGGTAGTTAAAAAATATTTTAGTGCCACTCAACGAAAGTTAATGATTACAAACGGAATTGTGGTTAATGATTTTTAATGATGAATAAAAGCAAGATATAAAATTTTTTATATTACCAAGAGAACGAAGAAAGGAAAGAGGGGAATAGTCATTTTGAATATTTTAACAATCGGTTTCTCGCCATCAAATGCGTAAAACGGAAGAAGAGCAAACTTTGCATGCTTACAAATGTAAATACTTTTCCTAACATGATGATAGATAGAATATATGGGTTTGACACAAAACAAACGACAAAATAAATTTAGCATCACTAAGAAAAATGTGCTGTTTCAAGAGTCATAGAAGAAAAACGAAAGATACAGAGTCGAGAATGAAGAAGAAGCTGGCAGCTACAATGACTTCCAACCCTTACAACAACAAAAAATAGGACGACAAACCACGGAGGACAAGGAGGAAAAAAATATTTTTTTGAGCTCAAAAACAGCGATATTCTAAAAAAGAGCCTTTTCACTAACTGAAATTAAAAGGCGGAGCAATTTACAGTAGTTCAAAAAAAGAGTCCAATGAAACGCGACACATTAAAGGGAAAGAAAAAACGAGCGAGAGAGAAGAAAGAGAAGAAGAAAAAAGGACAAGCCGCGTTTATCAGAGAAAAACAAAAAGATGAAGAATTTTTGCAGCAGAATCTTCCTTGCTTTCCGGACGTTGCCATCGGCGTTTCTTTTTGACTCTCTGATGAAAACACACACGACCACTTTATTACCCCCCTTTATGCGGTTCGAAACAAAAATTTGGTTGGGCAAATGGTAAGCATTTTTTTTGGGAAACTTTTCTTTTAATTATTAAAAAAAAGCGGGCATGCTTCTCATTAAGAAGATTTTCCCCTCCCATCATTTTTTATCCTATTATGATCAGATGGAAAAGAATATATAAAAACCGTACCTGTAAAATGTTGAATGTAACAGAAAAGGGGGATTCTTGTAGCAGTAGCCGTGAACTGGCCTTGGGCACAAATTGAAGGTTTTGAATCAAGAATATAAAAAATAAACTTTTCGCGACAAAAGTCGTAAAAACAATGAAAAAGGAAGACGAATCAGTAGAGTATTTGTGAAAATATTTTTGGTAAAGTATCAAACCCCCTTTTTTACACAACTATTTTTTTTCCTTACCTTTTTTTCTTACTTTTCAATGCTATACTTTTTTTCTTTTTTCTTTGGTTCTTGATCTAAATTGACCGCGCCGTTAGGTTTTGTTTCATTAAAACTTAGGTGTGAGAAAAAGAAACTTAAAAAATGCCGCATCAAAAAGTTCCCTTTCTTTTTTTGGCACATTTTTGTCACTTGGCACCGCACCTGATCAATCAAGCTATCTTTTTTTTTTATAAACTCGGCAAACCTCTTTTTAAGGCAAAACAATGACAACGACCGACCCATGTCAATGATACCCTTCTTTCTTCTGTCCAAAACTTTTTTTCTACGCTTTTTTTCTCTTCTTTTAGTTCTTTTTGAATCTAATTCGTCTCTATAATTAATGTATTATGGTTTGAGGTTAAATCGCGCAAAAATATTGATATCTTTCTCGGAGGGGTAAAAGCAGTTAAATGTAACTCTGTTGAATAAAAGTTTGATTTATGGGAATGCATTAAGCAATAGAAGGAAAGCAATAAATGCTTATTTTAACCAGCATTAATAAAGTGATTTGAGACATAGTTAAACATTTTAGAAGCTCCCAAGATTTTGAAAGATTTATGATTTTCAAAAAAAAATGAATGTGTTGAACTTTGCATTCGATTTTGAAAGTTTTTTTTCTTGCAATACCAAAATTTTTTTGTCTGAGTTACGCAAAATGTTGAATGCTTAAAATAAAATCATTATTAAGCTCATTTGTAGAAAATAATTTGATAAGCTAAGAATAAAAAATGAAACTTTGGATTAAATTATCAATAACTAGTAAATAACCAAAGTTTGTTGGAAGAAGCCATTTAATATTTTGTATTTTTAGAAATTTACGATATCTTAGTAGACGTAATGTACAAGAACAGGTATATTAAAATTAATTTACCATTTTTTTAAGTTTCAAAAAAACATTAATAATTTAAAAAGAAAAGTATCACCATTCAATCATGTCTTTAAAGAGAAATGTTTTTTGCCATAAATAAAGAATGTAACTCAATTTCTCTTGATCAACATCTGTTTGTTGCTTTTTTTGTACAAATCAAAGCGGTACCGGAAGGAAAAAAGGGAGAGTCAATGTCAGGTTTACGAACTGTTGATGCTGTTTTACAGCTTCTTATGATCTCTGTATTGGTAAATTTTGGGTTTGTTTTGACAAATTAAGTGATCGACAGAAAAATGAGCCAATATATATTTATATTTGTATACCATGTTCTTTTGATTTGAGTTAATTACAGTCAATGGCAAACATTTTTTTTGATAAATTTTCGTTCATTTGCTTGTTGTTATGTCAGATTTTGATTTGCTTTTCTTTTTTTCTTTCATTTTTTTAATGTTATCAACTTTCGCGCTTTTTGGCTTTGAGTTTTTACAAGTAGGTAGGAAAAGCCGCCAAATCGATTGAACTTGCCGAGTTAAAGGCGTGATAAGACTCTTGTTACGTTAACACACACACACAAACATGCGCTTCCGCAAATACTATTTTGGAAAAGAAATATGCATGTACAATAAGGACAAGGGTGAAACGATATTTTTTCACTTCTATTGTTTGCATTTGAATTTTAAAAAAAAGAGGTACAAATAAGAAAGCTTGAAACATATGTGAAAAAAAGACAAAATTTTTCTTTCATGATCACAGGGTATTAACTCAAAAAAAATATTTTTGTACCGTAATCATTGGATGAGAGAAACGAAGGCAAAGAAGAGGAGGGAGGGTTGATTACCAGACGGAGGTCGGCAGCAAAAGAAATCCTTTGTAAAAACACAACCACCGCTTTAGTCTTCTGCTAAAAATTTTATTGCACATAACTTGGCAATCCAGCTCCCATTCTTTTTGAAATTTGCCGCCTGAAAAAAAAGTTTTGTTTGAGAAACAAAACGGAATGAAAAAAAAAAGAAGTTGACTCCAATTAAGACAACATTGCTTAAAAATACTCAATAACTCATACTTTGGATCATTTTATTCATTTTCTTTGTTCTTTCCTAAACTTTTTTTTTGTTTTGCCAACCTATTATGTAACAATGTGCTAATTCTTTCTTCGTCGTTTATTCTTTTCTTTCTTTCCTTTTTTTTCAACCACTCACTCATCTTTTGAATCCTTGTCACACCTTTCAAGGGGGAGAGAAAACTAAGTTATACTTTTTTTAACTTTTTTTGTCGTCGGCATCATCAAAGAAAAATGAAAGAAAATTTTTCATTTTATCGGCCAACGTTCGCTGGAATACTTTTTCATTTTTATCATTGAAATTTTTTTCCGGGAATGCAAAATTGGCTTATCGCCTTTTAGCTGTTATAAGCAGCAGCATATTTTATACAAAGGTGACAGAAGAAGAAGAAAAAAATAACAAGAGATACATGCTTGCTTGAAAACAGAATAATGCAGATTCATTCTTTTAAATGTATAAAGTCTTCTTTTTTTCTCCCTCTCCAACTAAAATTATATTATTATTACGGTAGCATTCTTTTTTTTGTTCTGTTTCTTACGTGCACGACCGACGACTTTGATGAAGGAAAAAAGAAAGGATGCGAAACACCTGCATCAAATGGCATCGGATATAACGGTTTCTTTTTTTAAAGCGTGATAGATCGGTAGATAACGATACAAAACAAACAGAAGAAGAAGAAAAAAGTTTATACAATTATGTGAATAAAATTTTAAAACAATGAGAAAAAGACAGAGAGATTAAATAAAGCATTATAAAAACTTCAATTACAAAAATGCAACGATGAAAAGAAAAAAGATTTAATTCAAAGAGAAAAAAAAGTTTTAAAAGAAATTAAAGTTGAAAGAAGGAGAAATAAAAGAAAAAGCATATGGTCACTAACATAGCTACTAATACTGCTACTAGTGCCGCTAATCAAAGACTAAAGAAAATACCGCTTTTAAAAAAAGAAATTGAAAAAACTGAAACAAAATGATTTTCCCATTGACTGTAAAATTCTTTTTGACACTGACTTGCATCTGTATTTTGTGTTGTCTTACAAAAACTCATAAAACATTGCGAAAAAAGAAATTAAAATTTTTTTGAATCTTGTTTATTTCCTTCTTTTTTAAAAAAAACACTGTACATAATTCATATTGTTTTCTTTATGAGTATTTCATTTATCCATGCAATGTTTTTTTTACATTTGTATTCCCCATAATTATTTATTTGGCTTTTGTTTTTTTCCGCCCTCTTTTTTCTGGTCCATTTTTATGCTTCAATAATTTTAGTTTTGAAAGAATCCATGAAAATGTTACAAGCGTTATTCCAAACCCTGCAGCAAAGATTTTTTTGCTTCTCTCAAAAACTATATTTCACTATAGCAGCACAAAGGAGTGCTTGGCAACAGAAATAAAAATAAAGTTAAATGAGGTGGCCCAATATTTTTGTCCAAATGTTGACAAGTTTGAAAAGTCATATTTTGTCAACTTGTAAGAATGTCGGATTCTGGAGAGACTGTTGTTGTAGCCGTTCGGGTACGGCCATTTAATGATCGAGAAAATGAAAGAAATGCCCAACTCATTGTCAGTATGCCAGATGGCAAATCAACTTCAATTAGGTAGTTTTGTTTGCTGAAAATATGATATTCTGATTATCGATTTTAGTGATCCAAATGCACCAAATGAAGAACCAAAATGGTTTACATTTGATTACAGTTACTGGTCGCATGATGGATTTAAGACAGAAAAAAATGGATTTCTGTCTGCTGCATCACATTCAAATTATGCTGATCAAGTAAATTCAATAAGAAAAAATTTCAGAACGTTAACATTAAATTTTTAGAAACATGTCTTTGAAAATCTTGGAAAAGGCGTCCTAGACAATGCTTGGAATGGTTACAATTGCTCTTTATTTGCATATGGACAAACTGGGAGTGGTAAAAGTTATTCCATTGTTGGAAATAAAAAGAATAAAGGTATTATTCCACTTGTCTGTGAAGAATTGTTTAACAGAATTGAAAGCACGAAATCCAAAGATGTCGAATTTCAAGTACATTAAAGTTTTTCAATACGGCAAAAAATACTCATTTTTCAGGTTTCAATTTCAATGCTTGAAATTTATTGTGAAAGAGTAAGAGATTTGCTAAGTTCAAAGGCTCCTCCAAAAGGCGGCTTAAAAGTTCGAGAGCATCCGAAGCAGGGATTTTATGGTACACTTTTAAGTATCAAATTCAGATCAATAAAAGTAAATCTTTTAGTGGAGGATTTAACAACAACTCCTGTAAATTCATACAAAGAGATCGAGAAAAAAGTGAATGAAGGAACAAAGAATCGAACAATTGCAGCAACGAATATGAATGCGACAAGTTCTCGGTTTGAATTTTTTCGTCTCCTGTTTTTTCAAAATAAAGTTATTTTTAAGAGCACATACAATTGTCAAAATTCTTTTTATTCAAAAAATACCAAAGGCTGGTGGCGGCACAACTACAAAATCATCTGAAATTAATTTAGTTGATCTTGCTGGAAGGTAAACATTATATAAAAAAAGATATAAAAATACATAAAAACTTTTTTTGAAATTTACAGTGAGCGGCAAAAAGATGCAGGGTCAGAAGGTGATCGATTGAAAGAGGGAATAGTCATCAATAAATCGCTGTCAACATTGGGTAGAGTCATCAAAGCTTTACATGAACAACAAAGCGCAAAAAAGAAAACAAATGTTCAGGTTTTAATATTTTGCAATTGTTTGTTTCTGTTAAAGTTTTTTATAGGTACCATATCGAGATTCGGTGTTAACTTCATTACTTAAAAATGCATTAGGTGGAAATAGTAAAACAATTATGGTTAGTTGATAGATCGTATAAGAACAATACAAAAATATAAGGTTTTAGATAGCTGCAATATCTCCTGCAGACATAAATTATGAAGAATCATTATCGACTTTAAGATTTGCCGATCGTGTTAAAAGTATTAAAACTAAAGCAGTTGTAAATGAATCTGCAACAGAACGAATGATTCGAGAACTCAAGGAAGAAAATGCTCGATTGCAAGAATTAATACGACGTGGAGGGGTTAATGGCTCAACAGTAAATAATGAAGAAATGGAAAATTTAAAACGACAATTGGAAGAAAATCAAAAAGAAATGGAAAAATTAGAACAAACTTGGCAGCAACGTTTAGCAGAAGAGCGCAAAAAACGTGACTCTGTTTCAGAGGATAAAAGTGAAATCGATAAGAAGAAGAAAGATCTTCCGCATCTTTGGAATCTTAATGAGGATCCGGCTTTAACGGATATGATTGTTCATTTTGTTGCACAAGGCGAAAATATTGTTGGTAAGACTTTTACCATAGGAAGGACTCATTTAAAATTTGTTTAATTTGTGCTTTCAGGAAATGGTAATGTCACAACTCCACAAATTCTTTTGAAAGGGATGAGCATTCAACCTGAACACGCTTGCATCACGAATAAAGATAATAAAACAATTATAATAATACCATATTCCGGAGCTGAAATTCTTGTAAACGGAAACCCCATAAATCAGGCAACAGAGTTACAACAAAATGACAGAATATTATTTGGTGGTAATCATTTATACGTTTTTACAAATCCAAAGAAAAAGGGCGCAAAAACCAGCGAACAAATAACCTATGATTTGGCTCAAAAAGAAATTGCAAAAACTCAAGGCATTTCTGCAGTTGGAGATGGTAAACGATCAGCCGCTGATTTAATTTTGGAAGAAGATTTAATCAAAATCCTTCCAAATGTTCATAGAGCAAACTCGATGGCAAAAGAATTAAAAAAGCCAGTTAAATTTGAAATTATTTTAAATGCCCCAGAAGCTCGTGGATTAAGTGAAGGATTAACAGAGGTTTGACTCAATACAATAAAAAATCATAATTAACTAAATATATTGTATATTTTAGATTTTCATAAAAGTTTACAATACTGCAGAAGATACAACATTTATGTGGGATAAAAATCGATTTACAAATCGATATTATGGTATGCAAGAAATGTACCAAAATTATGTTGATGGAGATGCAGATTATAATTTACCACCTGAAAGAGATCCATTTTATGAGCCACCAGATAGTGCAATCATTCTTGGTCATGCAAGCATGTTCTTACAAAGTTTGGCGTATATGGTCGAAGTAGAAGAACAACTTCCAATCGTTGATTTTAATGGAACTGATTCCGGACAACTTAATGTTTCACTTGTGCCATGCTCATCTTCAGGAAAAGAAATTATGGGTGAATACCTTGAAACACCCGATGAATTGTTGAATAAAAATTTGGGAATAAAAGTTAAAATTTTGGCCGCAATGGGATTACCCCGAAGAATTGAAAAATCATGGTGTACGTATCGATTCTTTACACAAGAAGAAGCTTCAACAAATAAACAATCAGGGCACAATCCAAATTATTCACATGAAAATGTTATTACTTTTAAACCTGTTACAAAAGACGTAAAAACAATTATACCAACCAAATGTTAATACCTGTATTGTAATCTTTTAGCTAATTACATATTTAACTCACGGTGTTTTAACATTTACAATTTGGGCGACACAAAAAGTTAAAGAAGGTCGACCCGTTGGAGCTGCCGGAATAACAGCGATCAATAAAACGCGAAAATCTTCTCAACCTCCTCCAACTTCAAGTTCAAATGCCCAAGAGCCAATAAAGAGGCCGTCGAAGAAAAAGTATATCAAAAGTTATAAGTTAAGAAAAAGTTAAATTTTCAGAAAATCTAAAACCCTTGACACAAATGGAAGTGAAAATTCAAATATAAAGCCTAAAAGAAAAAGTGTGAAAGGAAAGAAGCGCAATACATCTGCACAAAAATCACCAAAAACATAAGCTTGATTGATCTAATTATCATATATATTTTTTTATTAATAAAATTTTACATTGTTTTTTTGTCATTATTTGGTATGTTAATCTCAATAATGTAAAATTTTGATACATTTTATTCAACACCCTACTCGAAGTTGAAAAAAAAAGCGTTATAATATTTAATTTTTCCTATTTTTGCAAAAAAAAGTTTTTAACTAAATAACAAAATTAGCTTGATACCCTTCTGTTAACTGGTTTTCGCCTCCCTAATGGTCTAGTGGTTAGGATTTCTGGTTTTCACCCAGGCGGCCGGGGTTCGATTCCCCGTTAGGGAAGTTTAACTTTTTTTTAAAAATATTAGACAAATATAATCTGATGAACCTGTAAATGACATCCCCGAAAATGTCTCAATTAATCACGGCGATCATGGACCATGATTCATATTATAAAAAAATTTTTGACAGAAGATAGTTTCTGTATTTAATTTTTGTTAACTGAAATCGTATTTTTATTGTTTCAATTGGAAAACAACGACGAAAAATTTGATAAAACAATATATTATTAGCCAAAAATATTGGGTTGTTTTTTGCATAAGTAGGTAATATCATTTTTTCAGAAATTGCTTAAAATAAAAAAGCAATCTGTTTTTATCAGTAAAATATTATTCCTTGATATTTCTTCTTCTTTGCCTATTTTTAAGCTGAACACGGTAGATTTTTTTAATCAGTGATCAAATTTGGAATCTTTTTTAATTGCTTCTTTTTTGCCAGAAATTTTTTCCAAAAGTAAGCGATCACAAATGAAGCCAGATTAATGTTTAAAAAGCCACATGGTACGGTTTATTTCAGACGCCGCAATAACAAATCAATAATAATTTAAACAAGAATAATATTGATACAAAAAAGTTTTCATTATGACGCAATACTCTCTTGAAGAACTTTAAAAAGGGCATCCTCAAACCTTTAAAATATCAGTATACTGTTCTTTGAATCTTCTTCTTGTAGACTTATTATCATTCGTATTTTATCGATCGAATAAATTATTCATAAATTCCAAGTTCGTCTTTTGTAATGATGCATGTGTCTTCGCATTTTATCCAGCAAGAGTCAACGGCATTGTTGACAACCCTGTAACTATTTCGGTAGTCGGAACGTATAAATAAAACTAAAAACTAAAAATGTGTACCTATAACATCCAATATACAAATAAACTAATTTATTTTTCAAACAACAAACAAAATATGCATCAACAAAACAAAACTATTTTTCATCCACACTGATAATGATCAATTATTACATAACGTTGTCAAGCTGCTTGAACGCAAGTATGAAATTACTACTCAGCTTGTAAAGATGCAAAATGCTGGTGATATTGTTACCAAAGGAAAGCATCAAATTATGGAAAAAAATGACCTTGCGAGGATATTGCCCACGATTTTATTTGAAGCGAATGCAGGATTCAGTAACAATTTCACCAAGTGTAGCGACACGTTCTTCCTTGCTTGGTTTTTGAAGACGGAAACCACCAACAAATTCATATGGATGCTTCTTATCATTTGCAGCATCTAAAAAAACAGAATGAGTAAGATAAAAATAAATAATAAGGAACAAAAACTTACATCCAAAATTGGTAGAAGCACTTTCAATGGTTGTACGAAGTTGGATTGATTACACCAGGATGATTAATTGAGATTGCACCAGGATGATTAAGTGAGATACCAATGCAGAATATTTCAGCAATATCTTTTTCAGAAAGCCGAAGTTCATTATCTACACCACCAAGCTTAATGCTGAAAAGAGGATTATTAATGCAATAAAATGGATAGGATGAAAAACTTACTTTGTCTTATGAATGATATTTTCCATAATTTGCTGCTTTCCTTTGGTAACAATATCACCAGCATTTTGCATCTTTACAAGCTGAGTAGTAATTTCATACTTGCGTTCAAGCAGCTTGACAACTTTATGTAATGATTGATCATAATCAGCGTGGATGTAAAATATGAAAGTGAAGCCATCAAACTCTTGTTCGACAGCATTAACATCAATTGGGAGAACATTCATATATGCCGGAAGAACATATGGAACACCAACACGAACACATTGTTCTTGGAAGCAGAACAAAAATTGCCTAAAAAAGAAATTACACATTACTGTACAATCAAAACTGTTATAACTTCAAAGCGGCGTCATACAGGGCAGACCCCCCTCCCTACCCTTGCATGACGTCATATCCGGATAAACACAAACAAAACAATGCAATAAACGCGACAAATGAAACGAATATATGAAAGAAGAACATACAAAAAGTTACTGTGGGCTGGAAGAAATAACGATTACGAGTTAGCTTTTGGAACATGACTTTATTGAAATTTAGATTCTAATATCACCAAGAAAGCACGGTTGTTTTGTATTTTTTAGTTTCTTAAAAAACCGGAAAGTAGATAGAGCAATATACTCGAAAGAAGTAATCTTTAAAGAAGATTGCTTTTTTTGCAAAATTAACCCAAGAAAAATATAAAAATTTAGCTTTTTGTCGAAAGATTTTTAAATCTAATTTATATATATTTTTCTCTTGGAGCTGAAAAGGATAACTAATTCTATAATTGAAGCTGGATATAACAAGGATTAACTGAAGATAAGATGCTGGAAAAAAAATTACAAAAATAATATTCACGAGAAAAAAGAATGACCATCAAATGTAATAAGGTAAAACATCGGCTGCGTTTATTCGAAAGAAAAAGCAGCCGTTGGTATACCGTATACTTTCCCTGAAATATCAAGGGCGCGAATTTCAAAAGAAGGAAGAAGCATTTTTGCTATTTCTCGTAAAACTTTGTATAACAAAAACATATAGTAAACAAATTTTGTTGCTGTTTTGATTCCATTTTTTAAAATCGAATATTTAAAACTTGTTCTTCCAGATTTTCGAGCATAATGATGCGATTACAAAAGTGTTTAGTTAATTATCTATTTATGATGACAGTCATCTGCAGCATTTTATTTTGGAGGGAGAAACCATTTGATGTATTGCCATTAGCAGTAAAATATTAAAAGGGGTTTTATGATTTTAAAGGGCGTTCATGCCTATGGAGCAAATCCTATGGAAGTCTGTGTATGTTTACTGTAATCAACACAGTTATTTCATAAATTTTGTAATACCTGATAATACATACTTATTAATCGTTTTGGTTTATGCTTTCGTACCATTTTTTTAAATTTAAGCATTGCTAATATACTTGCAACAAACGATTGTTTCCGTCCCCAAAACTTTAACGGCTTCAATGTTACCAACAAAAATAAAAGTAGAAAAAGTGAAAGCGCACAACCTGACAAAAGTTCAAATTTTAAAAATTGCAGTGAACCAAAATAATCAATAAATATATCCCTTTCGTAAGTTAAATCAAAAAATAATAAAATTAGTATATCTTTTATCAGAAGTAACGCAAACGTAAAATATTTTTACAACCAAAAAAGAAATTTTGTACGTTTTATAAAAACAATAAATTAAGAAGAAAATGGGTATAACATATTAATTTAATGACGAGATGATGAAGATTTTCTTCCAGCTTCTTTTGAACGGCTATCAATTTTGCGCATCTTTGATAATGGTGGATCATCCGGAGTTCCGCTTTTTTCTTTTTCATCATGTAAAGAATGAGAGCTTTTATGTCGAGAGGACAAAAGTTTGTGATCACGATGATCTTCATTTGAGCGTTTTCTTTCACGACGACGTTCAAGCTTTTCATAATAATCATCTGAAGAATTAGGAGTAGAGCGTCTTCCTCGAGGAGGTACTTTTGTTTCATAGCAAGATGACGATGAAGATTTGGCAGCTTTGATTTTTTTCATATCTTCTGATCCACTTTCAACATTGACAAGTTCTGGTGAAGCTTGTTGAAGAGGAGTTAAACGACTATCTTCATCTGGTAAAGGTCCATAATCAAGACTTTTTTCTTCTTCATCAGAGGAACGAGTTGCATCTTGTTTAGAGGATAAATGCTTTTCTTCACTTGAACGATGTTTTTCACGACGTTGAGAAATATCCGGAGTACGGCTACGACTTTCTTTACGAGGTGAACGATTTCTTCCACGATTTGACTTTGTTTCATGACGAGATGATGATGCAACAACCTTTTTTCCATCCTCTTCATGAGATGACGGTGGAGTTTCAGGTGTCAGGCTTCGACTTGTTGATTTACGAGGTGAACGAGTTTTGCTACGACGAGGTGGGGTAGATTTTCTTTCACGACGACGTGGAGTACGGCTACGACTTTTTTTTCGAGGTGAACGATTTCTTCCATGACGATGTGATGATTTTTTTTCATGACGAGATGATGATGAATCTTTTCGTTGATCATCATATTTCACGGGATCAGATGAATGTTGACTTTCAGGTGTCCGGCTAGGACTAGTTCCACGAGATGAAGGAGTTCTTCCACGACGGTGTGATGAATAGCGGTGATCACGACGTTCGTCATCAGAGTATTTTCTTTCACGACGAAGAGGTGAAATGCTTCGTCGACGATGAGATGAGGAACGAAAAATCCGAATTCTATCATTATTATCAACAGTTCTTTTATTTGCAAATTCAACAATCAACCTAAATCACATGACGTAAACAAGCAGTTGTAAAACAATAATGTTATACCTTTTACCGTATTTTCTTCCCCCTTTTGTATAATAAATAGCATCTTCAGCATCTCGAAAATGATCAAATTCAACAAAACCATAACCTTCTTTCATATAAATGTCAAGGATTCGCCCATATCTTGAAAAGATATCTTCTAGTGACCTTTGATCCCAATGTCGAGGAATACCTCCAACAAATAAGCGACCTCCAACACTCACTAAAAATATTAAATTCATTATTCATAGTCTTACGAAAGAAAACTCACTTTTACTTCCACCACAAACGAGTATGTTCTTCTTATAGAAACAACAAAGAAAGAGCAAAGTAAAAGAGACCTGAAAATTAATAAATATTTAGTAAATGTTGAAAAAGGGAGATTCGCTGAAAATTATATTCTCAAAATACACTATAAACCGCGATAAACTTAATAAAAATTGATTATAAAAGTATTATAAAAAAAGAAAGTCTTAACTTTAAAAAAAGGATGGATAAAAAATGGATTTACAAAATCAAAAAAGAGTTGGTTGAATTCGATAAACAGAAAAAATTAAAAGAAAATTCGTTTGGCTTTTTCAATGTTTCATTTTTTACGTATTGAAAAAAGGAATGATTTTTTGCATCGAAGAAGAAAGTGTTTGGCAATGTGCGACGCGGTGTTTACATTGTTACAGTATTTTTAATGTAAATTCAAATGTTCTTTAAAAGAATTTCTTTTGAAAAATTTTTTCTCAAACGATATATATAAATATATTTTAAAAAAAACTTTACAATTTAATCCAGCTTAATTAAAAGAAATTGTACGAATTAACATCCTTTTCAAAACGTTTTCCTTTGATATTAATTCGTGCTCAAAAATGGGTTTTTTGATAAATTAACCGAAGGTCCCAGAAATAAGACGGATATTTTGAAAGTTCAGATAACAAAAGGGGATGATGTCGAGGAAGAATAAAAGCGTCCAAGTCACATCGCTGTTTCAGGAGTGCTGTAGAACACGGAGCCATTGTTTTAGCAAAATTCATATCAGTTGTTAATTATAACATTTTATTCTACTCAACACTGTTAATTTAAATTGTTTTGTGTTTGTATACAGTAAACTAATTAATTTGGTATAATAATAAAAAACACAATATTAAAAGTTATCAATTTAACAATTTTAATCTAGAAAGATAAAGCAAATTGCCAAACTAATATACTTATAAAGACTTGTATTAAAAAAATGATTTCAAGTTGTATAAAAATTAATTTAAGTATTGATAATAATGTTATTATAGAAAAATAAAGAATTTTGTTTGTTTTTATTTTTAACACTGATGTCAATTTTGTTAACAGGTATTTTTTGAGCACTTTTTATCACAGCCTCTTCAATGGCCTAGTGGTTAGGTTTTCAGATGTTTACTTTTCCTGTAAAAGTTCAACTCCCACTAGGTTATTGGAGGGATGCTATCACCATCAGTTTTAAATAAAATTAATTTAAATTTACAGTTTAAAAAAAATCCCAATCGGATGGTACATGATTTTGTCGTTACTTACACAAGAGAAACATGATACATGTCCCAGCCCTTTTACCACCAAATATAGTTTTTCGTGTTCATTTAGGATCACGAACAAATATACGAAAATAAAAGGTGTCATTGCCTCGGGAAACTTGTGTTATGGCATTTCAAAGTTACTGTATTTCATATCGGATCAAAAATTTTAAAATACACAAATCTTAATTTTCCTTTTAAAAAAAACTCATTTAAATGCTTTGCTTAAATCAGTAATAATTTTCTAGAAAAGATTTTAGTATTTACAACCCTTTAAATCACTTATTGAACATGTCATAGTTGGCACTTGAAAAATATAGACTTTTATTTTGTTGTTCATATTTTTTTACACATTTATTCTAATTTTATATTCTAATTTTAATTTTTCTAATTTTAAGAAAATAGAATTTCACAAAAGTGTTCATTAAACCTAAATTTAACTACTCAGAGTAATACTGAGGAATTTATAAACTTTTTTTATCATATTTTTTGAACATGTATTTTGGAATCGGTTATACCGTAAATTTGAAGTCGTATAACTCTAGGTCTTCTAGGCATTAGCTTCTAATATTTTTGTATGTTTGTGACGACTTTAAAGGAACCCAAAAGCTATACTTTTTTAGAAAACTCTGGGGACATATCTGAAGATTCTCTAGGAAACACATCATACTCCCTAGTATTTTTTGTTGTGCTACGATTTTAATTCAACAGTATATTTCTGCACATTTATATAATCTAAGTCAGTCATTTTCGATTACAAATTTGATTTTAGTGCTTATATTTAACTAAAAAAGTGACCTTAAAATTTTTTCCTAACAAGAAAAAACCAAACACAACTTAGAAATTTTTCTTTTATATTAAATTTTAATATAACCCATAATCAACGAATATAAATGGAGAATTTGGATTCAGAAGTTGTTCAACGTCCGTTTGATTATTAGTTTCATCTTTTATAAACATAATAATTTTAGTTGTACGAGAGCACATGATAAATGGAAAACAAATAACTGATGAAAAGTGGCAGAATCGGTTAGAAGAGATAACTACGGTTTATAAAATATTACAAGCAGATGCAAATAAACCAGACGATTTACCGGTATAATTTTTTATTTATCTTTTTAAAAATTAGCTAAAGTTTGTCTTTAGCATAAAATTCCTATGGATGAATCATTACCTGAATGGGAGATTCGAGTAATTGCTTGTAATGAATCTGTAAACAAAAGTTTGCATCCAAAAGTTCATTTAAATATTGGTGAACACCGAGTTGAACTTAATGCAGAAAAATTATCAGATTTACGATATTCAGTTGCTCAGCTACTTCATAGAATGCAGCATTATACTTAGTCATTATTACTGGTATTATTGTACATATTATTATCGTTATATTTATTTTTTTTAAATGGGATATAAAAATTCCAAAAATGTAGACTTTTATTTTGTTGTCAAGACATGATATATCTCCTTGGTGAACAAATTAAAAATATTTTTTTGAAGCAAAAAAACAATAAAATGCGTTTTTCTTTTAAATGCCGTTTTTGGTATAAAATGTGAAAAGCTGCTTTTAATACATCCTATGCTTTGATTTATTTATTTTTTCTCGTGATTAATAGCTTGCTATGGATGATGACGTTGTTGTTATTGTTACTGAATACTTTTTCTCAACTTTCTGGTGTTCCGCATTTTATATTGTTTCTTTCAGAGCTGACAAACAGCTGCATAAGCAATCTTAAGGTGCGCAAGACTGAACGATCATCATCATCTTCTTTTTCATTTTTTACCAGGACACAAAATAAATGCGCAACCGCTTTTTTTTTCGTCTGCGACGTTAGTATTCATTTGCACTTCATCTTTTATTTTATTTTTTTTCTCTTCTTATCGATTGTTCTTGAAAGATAGTGTGACTTTTGAGTAATACGGCGTTTTAAATGGTCAAATTTTAAGATTTCATTTTTATGCAAAATTTGACTTTTAAATTATACCCTTAGATGAAGGTAATTAACATCTAAAACCCTCAAAATATTGACGAGCCTTTTTCTTCCTTTTCTTTCAATAAATATCAGGTGTTTTTTAATACCGAATGCTACTAAATTTTAAAGGCAGATGCTGCATTTTATAACCTTGAGTTTTAAGGGAATAAAAATTGAAATTTTTAAGATTACACAGAATCCATGTCTTTTTGTCAAAAAACTATATTTGAATCTGATGCATTTTCTGCTGATGCTTTTGTCCTTGGTCACATGATCGCTCTTAGTCAAAAGATTTCTTATTTTTTTTAACTCTTCTCTTGTGACTAATCTTGTAAAAATAAACAATAATATGCTTCTTAAGAGACATACTTTACTGCCTTTTTTATTGCTTGCTTCTTTTTCATTTAACAATCGTATATGTTTTAAAACAGTTTTTATAGGTTTGACTTTCCAAAGTTTATGTCTCTTTGCTTGCTTGTTTGCCGATTTGCCGGATGTTAAAGTCTATATAGCTTTATTCAGCTACTGATAAGATGTTAAAAAAAGAAAATATTCAGCCGATTGTAAAGAAAAATCGAATAAAAATTTTTAAATTTTAAATAGAAGAAATTCTTTTATCGTTGATACTTTTATTTTCGGGTTTCTTCTTTGTTCTTCATTTTGTTCAAATGGCATTTAAATTTTGATTTTTTCTTTTGAAATTTTTCTTTCAAACAAAAAAACATCTTTGGGAACTCTTCCTTTTTTTAGACATGACTTTGTTGTTCTTTCATTTGAAGAGATGCGCATGAAAGCGTTTCATTTTTTTATTCATTTCATTTTTTGTCATTCAATCGCTTCAACGCCTTTGATTCCTTTTCAAAGTCATGGATTACTTTCTTCTTTTCCCGTTTCCTCTTTCAATGTCATCATCATTTCACCTCGACCCATTCTAAGAAAATATATGGTCACTTAATTTATCAATGATTAGAATAATAAAAAAGTTTTAAAAAAAAACACTTATACAACTTTGCGCTAAAAATCAGAAAAAAAATATAATGTCGCCACTTTTTTTCTTTTTTTTCTTATTTATTGTCATTATTATTCCTTCTTCCGCGCCTTTTCCGGTCTGACACACGCACACATACACCCCTTCTTCTGTAATATAAATTTTATATATTTTTATCAGCACTGTTTGTTAATTGAAAATTGTACAGTTGCTTTACTTTCAGTTTTGGTTCCTCCTCTAACCCCCCAAAGTTTTTTTCTTCTTCAATTATTTCATAAGTTTTTCACACATTTGTAAAAAGAGCCTTATCGGTCCTGGTGAATGTCGATGAATATATTCTCATTTAATTCATCTGATCCTGCAGTTAAAAGTTTATTATTATGGAAAGTCGGTGGTGAAGAAGAGAAATGGGCATTAAAAGCAGTTGAAAGTTTAGTCAAAAAATTAAGGAAGAAACAAGGCTCAAATGGATCTGTTGAAGATCTTGAATATGCTTTAGCAAATCCCCTCAGGCAAAGTAAATGCGTAACAATTCCACGTTCAATGGATGGCAGGTTACAGGTTTGAATTTTAGTAAATTTGTTTTTTTTGATGAATAAAAATACTTATAGGTCTCTCACAAAAAAAATCTTCCTCATGTAATTTACTGTAAGCTATGGAGATGGCCAACAGTTTCTTCCCATCATGAATTACGTCCAATCCCAGCATGTCGATTCCCATATGATAATAGAAATGAACATATTTGCATAAATCCTTATCATTATCAACGAATTGAACAACAAGGTGGCCCTATAATATTAAGAGCTCCATCTGCATCTCTATCAGGGATCGGTGATTATCCACCGAGAGGATCCCCGATGGGTGGATATTTATCGCCATCAGTATCAGGATCAGAATCTGATTATTCCCAACATCCCCAAATGTATTCTAATCAAATAGGTATTCAACCAATGATACAATCTCAAAATTTCGGTACGGTTTTTTTTATTCCTTTCGAGATAATCTTAAAATTTTATTAATGATTACAGCTTCACGTGATTCACCAGATGATCTCCGCCAGCATTCACCATATTCAAATTATGGTTATATGGCATCTACTCCACAACCTTTAGCTGTATCCCCTTCAGCATTGAGTGATGACAATGATGAAATTGATCGAAAGAATTCTTTACCATCATCTGTAATGTCACAGACAATATTTATGCGTTCCACTCCACCTGCAGATGCGAATATATGGTGCACAATTTATTATTATGAACTGAATTCAAGGATTGGTGAACCTTTCAAGGTCTCGCACTCTTTTTTAATTACCACCCATTTCATTTTTTATTACCCTCTATCATTAATTAAAAATTTAATTGGACGTTCAAAATTTTTTTTATAGGTATCGAGTACTGCTGTCACCGTTGATGGCTTTACTGATCCATCTGATGATCCAAATAGAATTTGTTTGGGACGGTTATCAAATGTTAATAGAAATCATACAACAGAAAATACCCGAAGGCATATTGGTCGAGGTGTACAATTTTCATGTAATGATAATAATGTTACCGTAACAAACTTTTCACAATCAACATTTTTTATTCAATCTGGTAATGCAAATTATAAGCAACACCTTCAACCAACTACCGTATGTCGAATTCCATCAATGGGAAGCATGATATTATTTGATTTTGATTTATTTAGCAATGTAACGACTTTTTCTTCCTTTCCTTTTTTTGACTTCCGTTTTTTAAACTCTTTTTTTTCAAAATTTTATTTTCAGATGCTTGAAAGAGCAAAATGTGAGAATGACTATCAAAGTGTATATGAATTGCATAAAATGTGCTTTATTCGAATGTCATTTGTTAAAGGATGGGGACAACATTATCATCGACAAGAAGTTACATCAACACCTTGTTGGATTGAAATGCAATTGCATCGACCTTTAGCGGTAACCTTTACTATTTTTGGCGGTAAATTCTGTAATACTATTGTTTTACTTTCAGGCAGTTGATCGGGTTATTACTCACATAAAACCACCGGAAGCTTTTAGCACTAATTCAAAATGAAAATGTTAATTATGTCTTTTTTGTAAGTATTGTAATGTATTTTAAAAAAGCAATTTATTTGCAAATAAAAGAAACAAAATTTTTTGTTACAAAAATTTGAAAATTACATTTATGCATTACATCCAACTTGTCTGACGCTATGACAGCATCGGCTTGCACTGTTTATCAATGAAGCACTTAAAGCTGAACAGGACATCTAAAATGAGATATTTTATTCAAAAATATAGTATAAAAGTAATTGGGGGATAGACCTGTGATGGTTGTTGTGATTGTCCATCATATTGATTTTGCCAAAGCATAAAATTATTTACGTAATCTTGGCACCAATAAGGATCTTGTCCAACGCAATTGGGATCTGAAAATCATGTGTTATTTTACCCTACCTTTTTCTCTTACTGTAGTTTACATACTTTCATAATTTCTCTCTGCAGCATCATTTTGTTGAAGAACTTGAGTATAATTTGAGGAATTTGGATTAACAACATCATCAGCGGAGACAACTTGTTGTCGATATGGCCAATAAATAGAAGCATTATTTGGTTGTTGATCTCTTTGCACATTCTGATAATTGTATTGATTGTTATTGGAGTTGTAATTAGAGTTGTAATTGGAATTGGAATTGTAATTTGAGCTAGGATTGTTATAAGCATTGTTGTTATTATTGTAATTAGAAGAAGGATTATTATAGGGATTTGTTTGATATTGCGTATTACTGTTATACGTATTTTGAGTTGGATTTCTTTGAACCGTTGAATCAAAAAATACATTATTGGTTCTCAAAAATGGTCTATCTTGTCCTTCATATGCCGTACCAGTAAGGGATCCAGACGCTTGACGCTTTCTTCTTTTAAATGGTGAATTTGAAGGTGCTTCAAATCTTCGATACGGGGGTGGCTGATATTGTTGATTGTTTCCATTTACGGTAAAAGGTTGATTTGGATTGCTTCGATAATCATAACCATAAATGTTATTTGTGTATAATGATGGACTAACTGTTGTTGGTGGATTACTTTGAATTCTTTGATAATTTTGACGATTTTGTTCATCGTTACTTAAAATGGGAGCTTGGGTTGTTGTGCTAATCAGATTTCCACTTTGATCACGGAAAAGTCCATTTTGATTTGGTCGATTTACACTATCTCGAAATTCTTGGGTTAAACTGGGATTCAAAAAAATATAATTTGGATTTTCAACAACGAAATCGGAATTTGAATTTGTTAATGGCGAGTCATAAACAAAGCCGGTGCCAGGAGAGGGTGTTGCACCTTGGAATTGATTTCCATATTGTGATGACGATTGATATTGTGGATTGTATTGGACATTATTTCCGTAAGTATTGGAACCTTGGACTTGTTGATTACATGAATTGCAATTAGAAGTTGATGATTGGGACTGTTGATTACAGGTGCTACAACCAGAAGTTTGTTGAATTTGTTGAACGGCTTGCTGATTACAAGAATTACAATTTGAAGTTTGACTTGGTTGATACTGTGGAGTTTGCTGATTACAAGTGATGCATCCTGTATTTTGAGGTTGAACTTGCTGGTTACAATTATTACAATTTGAAGGACCTTGTACCGGATATGTGATGGATGTGGTTTGGGTGTTATAATTTTGTCCATTTGTTTGATATTGCCCAGATGTTTGATCAAATTGATATTGCATATTATTTTGGTTATCATTTGTTTGATACTGATTTCCATAAGTTGCTTGTCGAGTTTGATATTGGACATTATTACCGCTTTGTTGAAGTTGTTGCTGGTAAAGATTTTTTAAATACTCAAAGTATCCATTTGGATCTTTTGTGGTACCACTAAAGGTCTGATCATTGAACATGAATTGGTTTCCTTGTTGAATGCAATTTTCAATGTTACAAATTCTTTGGGTTTGCGGCATTCCATTATATTGTGTACCATTTCTTGTTGCATTTGTGTAAAACTAAAGTGCAAAATTATTTACTTTTACATGGTAAAAGTATGAATCATTTTTTGAAGAAAGAAATCAACGAAAGATCAAAACTAACCTGCCATTGTAAACAACCCGATCCATTGTTTGAGGACAATCTTAAAGCATCCAATGGAATTGAAAATTGGGCATGCAAATTTCCGCCTGAGAGAAATGCAGATTTTTGAACCAAAATATTACTGTTTACAGTTTTTCGAGGTTGATTATTTATAATATTTGCAGTACCAATTTCAATTTGGCCATTGATACTATCAAGAAGAATCAAATTCTAAAATAAATCTCAAAATTTAAATCTGCATTTTTCTGATTTTTAAAGAAAAAATTTCAATTGATTTTGTTGGAAAAATAAAACTGACATTGACAGGTTGACTGTAACCTAATGCGATCCAATAATTGCCATCAGTTGGAAAATTAAAGTATGTCAAATTATAATTAATATTTCTGTAATTATCTGCGGACCATAAAAGATTATATCGGTCACTTTCAAAGGCACATTGACTTTGTGCCGAAGAAGCTAAAAAATTACAGTTATTCAAATTTGAGTATCTTTTTATATAAACAAACCTTTTAAAAAAGCTGTGAGCAATATTATTAAAAACAAATGCATTTTTTGTAAAAAAATAAATATTTTTAAAATAGATTTTTCTTATTTATATATGAATAAGAAAAAAAGGCTTTCAAACAAAAGCTAACAACAATAAGTGTACATTTTGCATCTTTACTTTTAAAACGTAGAACCACGCAAAACAAAAAAAAGGATGATGAAGAAGCGGTAAACTAGTTTATTCCAGAAATTTTTGCTTTCAAAAGGGTTAAGGGTTAAGGACGTTGGTAAACTTTGTTATTTGTTAAAAAATTTCATAGACGTGACGAGTGTTATTCAAAGCTTTTTACAAATAACTGTGAACGCTCAAGAAAAAAATATATGCTTTAAGAGTTAAAGCATTTTTTTGTGCATTTCTTTTTTTTACAAACAAAGTTGACTTTCTGAAGTGCTTTTGCTTATTTCAAAGTACTCATCATGGAGCTGGATCTGTTCCAGCAGCGATCACATAAAAAATTTTTGTCTTTTTTTTGTGTGATCGCTTTTATTTATCCTTTCCCTGAGGAATTTGGTTTAAAAATGAATTTTTTATTTTTATGTACATTTGTTTCAAATAAATAAAAGAATTTTTTTCTGTTGAGATCAAGCATTGCAAGCATTCATTTCAATTGCAGATGATTTCCTGCGATTTCTATCTTCTTTGATATTTTTTCCGTATTCATCCGAAATATCATAAACTTGATAATTTGTTTGGGCATAACTTGAAAATTGTTGAGTTGATGTAAAACATGGTAAAAAGCCTTTAACAGTTTCTTTTATACGTGGATTTAAAAGAAGTAATATCAAAGAGCTCATTGATGCAGTTAGGATAAGAACATAATCAAGAATTAAACTAAACCAAAATAATCCCATTTTATCTTCTAATCTTGGTAAAATTGCAAAAAGGATTGCTTCAACTTCAAAAACAATGCAAATCAACAATGACTGAAAATAAAGTAATAAAAGTATAATAGATACAAAAAGTGAAAAACAAACTTGTATTAAAATTTTTGTATCAAAACTTCCAAATGATAACAATGAATGAACTTTCCAAAGTACAAGTGCATAAACAATAAGCATTACAGCTGGAATACTGTAGCTTAAATGCATTGAAACATGCATAAGATTTTCCGCAACATCCGTGAGATTATCATCACATCGATATGTGTAATAAAAACCATCATGTCGAAAAATCTTTGGGCATCCAATCATTGTTGTAATTAGTACCCAAATTGCACTGATTAACCAGGTAGAAGCACTTTAAATGGTTAACATTTTGTTATTTTGAAAAGGTTAAAAATCTTTTGTTATTTTTGGGTTTTTAATCTTTTCAAATCCCCAGATAATAATATATTAAACACCAAAAACTTTTAAAAAAACACATACCATGTTAAATGCAAGCGATAATCAGTAAAAAAGAAAATATACAATTTTGGAAAAAATACTGCAAAGCATCTGTTGAGAGCAATAAACAATGACGTGAAAAATAATGCAATAAAGAAAAATGTATCAAAACTGTAACACAAAAGTTGTTTTAAGTGATACATGATAAAAAAAAAGAAAAACCTTGAAAATATAATTAATAGAGTGTCATCACCGTAAAGAGCTTGACCGGCAAAACTTAATGGAATTGCAACAATAAATTGACCTAGAAGTTCTCCAAAACTTGCAATTATAAGATTTTTTGCCAATGTATAAAATGGATATCTTCCAAAAATCTTTAAAAAAATTATTAAATGTTTAGCACCAGTTATAGAATAAAAAAACCTTCCAATGTCGCTGTAAAGCAATGAAAACTAATATATTACACAATAATGCAGCTGCAGAAAAAATTGTATAACTTATTCCAGCTCCTAATCTTTCACCTAATGGTGGACGTTCATTCATATCTTTTTTCTTCTCAAATATTACATATTATTCATAAATATTAGAGCAAAAAATAACAATAAATCAAAGCTGTTTAAAAATAGGATGTTTTTTTTATATTTTCATCGAAGGTTGCGCCAAAATATGATGCTGTACATTAAAGATTGGTTGACGATTAATGATGGGAATCCGGTTGTTTTGATAAGAGACGATAAGCTTTCTGCCCTGCTAAATGCTATCATATTCTATGTTTTCTCTCTCTCTTGCTTTTTCTCCCTTAGCTTTAATACTTTTTTTTTCATTCACATGTTCAATTTTTAAGAGCAGGAAAAAGTGCAATAATTTTTGAAAAACATATTTTTGCATCTTTATGATCAAAGTTACAGTAATTCAAATGGTACTTTACTAACCTGCACTTTTTCCAACCTGCACCTTACCAACCTGCACCGACTGACCAACCTGCACTAACCAACCTGCACCCATGACCAACCTGCACTATATTATAGACCAAAAAATTTACAAATCAACATTTATACAAAAAAAACAAAGTAAAGATTAAAACAACAAAAGTAAAAAAAACATTTATTCTTCATCATCAGTTGCTTCAAAAGCAGTTAATTCTTCTTCTTGAATTTCTTGTTCTTCTTCATCTTCCAATGTATCAATCCATTTGAGATATCCACCAATTTGTCGAAGTTTTTTCTTTACAATCAAAGCAATTTCTTCAGCTGATAATTCATCTTCTTTTCCGAGAAGCTTTCCATCAAGTTTTTCTTTGAAATATTTAATATTTTCATCAATTTCTTTAGTAGCAGCATCAACAACTGGAGGATCTGTATGAAACAAGCGGATTGACTACAAAAAGTAAAATAATTATACCTGGAGATAATGCAGCATATCTGATAGTGATTTCTTTTTCCAATTGATTTACAGCAGTTGTTGCAGATTTAATGCCGACGTATTGAATTCGATTTTGTATTTCTCTTCTTAAATCAAGACCTCGAACTTTGCCCATATCTTCAGGAGTACATTCATTGAAATGTTTTAATTGATGAAAATTGACATCCACTTCATTAGTTTCAATATCATAATACATGGAAGGAACACCGCTGAATGGCCATCTTTTTTTATCTTTGTTGTAAAAATATCGGCATCGTTGACATAGCATTTTTATAAAATTTCACACTTTTTATTTAATGCAGGTTGGTCAGTGCAGGTTGACCATGAGTGCAGGATGGAAAGTGCAGGTTGACCTCGGGTGCAGGTTGACTATGTCATGAAAAGGTGCAGGTTGGAAAAAGTGCAGGTTGGTGTTCGTTCAATTCAAATGTGTATAGATTGCTTTGAAGCAAATTTTGAGCGGACATTTTTTGCAACAAAAAACAATTTTTTTAAACCAATGCAAAAAAAAACAGAGAAAAACTGCTTCCTTGTGTACGAAAATCGAATGAGCAAATATATATCGATTAATTTGACAGTTTTTTTTGCGCATGCATATCCGCAACTCCTTTTATTCTCTTTTGAATTGTTGGTCAAAAATCGGGTAGTCATCAAAATAATTTTCACAATCGTTTTCTCAATATTCCTGATTCACTTCCGTTTTCCTTTTATATTTGCGAAAAAAAGGCAAATAATATCCTCCTTTTTTTTAAAAAGAAAAAATTTTTGTTTATTTATTCTGCAAAAAAGAGGAAGCCATTTTTAGCTTGTAAAAAATAGTTTAGTCTTTCTCTTTTTCTTTTTTTTACGTAATTGGGATCGTTTTTTACAATTTTCTTTGCTAAATTTAACTTTTTTCTTCGTTGCTTTTAATGTTTTATTCAAAGAACGTTTTGAGGTTGTTATTTTGATGTTTTATTTATTCTCAGTTGAATCGATTTTTACTCAAAATCTTGTTCGGGTCAACTCCGTTTGTTGTGTTCAAACAGAAAAAACCAGCACTCCCACCTTCGAAAAACGAATCAATCTTTTGTTTAAAAAGCTGTCCATTTTTATGACACAAAAATTTGAATAAAATTTTTTACTTTTGCTCTTTTTTAAGTATATTTTATGATGTGTTTAGCCTCATTTTTTGTTAAAATTTGAATGAAAATTGTCATGTTTCCCGGTATTCATATTCTTTATGAAAAAAAGCTTTTTTTTAAAAAGAGAAAAAGAATAAAAAAGCAAGCAATGAGCTGTTGTCGCCCTAGTTTTATAATTCCTTAGTTTTGAATTTACTTTGAGGCTGTAGACAGCACAAAGTATGCCGTTTTTTTCTTCTTCTTTTTTCGCCCTCCTATGACTTGCGGTTCCAAAAAGCAAAATGACAACAACAACGGGAGGAAGCAAGGAGGGGACGACAACGCTTGCTGACGGCCATGCCCATCTTTTTTTGGCGTCGTCTATTTGGTTCACCTCGAGTTTTCCCTCCTTCTTATTTCCTTCAGCGTTTTTAACTGTCGTTTTATTTTCTGTTGAAGACTTACTTATCTAGGACTTTTTGGTTGTCGTCTACTACTGGCATTCTACATATTCAGATGCACGTGGCGCATATATATTTTTTGCTTTCTTTTTAAGAAATAAAATGCTTTTACATGACTAAATTTCCTAAAAAACATCAACGATTACAAAAAAGATTTCAAAAAAAACACATGAGATTTTTTTCCCGTCATTGCCCAAAGAAAGACTTTCTTTATCTCTTTCTTCTTTTCCTCCTTCTTTGTTTTCATTTTTCAATATTGAAGAACATTGTTGCGTGGTTTTGGTTGCCATTTTCCTTTTTTCCCTCCCCTCATTTTTTTGTGTTTATCCCGTTAAAGAAAAAAAAACTAGCGTATGACAAATAACAGATATCACATGAGTATATTGACCAAAAAATAAATTTTTTAGCATATATTTCGTCTTTCCTTTATTTAAAGCTTAAAAAACAAATGGATATGCTGTTAGATAGCATTCGATGAAATGTGATGAAGTTTGTCAACTCACTGGTGGTTTCATCATCATCAGTCGTTGTTGTTAATAAATCTTCATCGTATCCTATTTTTAATTCTTCTACATCATCATCAAATCCAATCGGAGTATCATCATCAACATCATCATCAGCTGCAGCAGGGACATCATCAAAGTTAAATAATTTATTACAAGATAAACATCAAAGAATATCACAGCAAAAACACAGTGATTCAATTACTTCACTTCAACTTGCACAATTAAATCATCGAATTCCAAATTTTTTACATATTAAACGTTCAATTAGGGAAATGATGGAATGGTTAATTGGGTGAGTTTTAAAATTTTTTAATTATTCTTTTTTTTGAAAAAATAGAATTATAAAAATGTTTATTTGGGGATAAGATTAATGGGATAACACAACCACCTGCTGAAGCTTAACAAGACAACTTTTTTGCTTTTTAATTAATGATTTTTTTAACAGTTTATGTTTTTAAGCATTCTTTTTTCAAAAGAAAGAAGGGCAATGTTTTAAAATAATTAATGTTGCAATCACCATTTTTTATTTTCCAATCCCTTGATTTCTTCCATGCTATGAAATGAAAAATTGCATTGTGTTGGTTGAGGTCATTTGTTTGCTAGAACAAAATAGAAACTTCATTGATATCAATTTTTCTTTTTTTTGGAGTTTTATTTCATTTCTACGTGAAAGTTAATCGTCTTTTGTTCCTCAAAAAAATCTCTTCCTTTTTATTTTTTGTTTGATAGCTTTAAAGTTTATTTTTGTGGCAGTATTTTCATTTCTCTTTCTTCTTCTTGTATATTTCAACAAAGCAAAAGAAAAAGTTAGTTTGCACAAGTCTCTAAAATTGTTTTTACATTTCAAGTACATGATTAAACGCTTTTTATCCTCGTGGTCCTTAAAAAAGAGAAACATGCAATCCTTTTTCTTCTCAAATTTTTAAAGTTTGTGCTACCAAGAGAAACAAAAAAAGTTAAGATAAAGAAAAAAGAGAAAAGTATAAAGAGCATCCTCAAAATAATATTACACATTCTCAGGAAACAAAATATATACAAAGAAAAAAAGAATAAAAAAGAAGGGGGGTAAACGTGAAAAAAAGGTGGTGGTAAGAAATAATGGTAGTAATCGGTCGCCCTATTTGCTGCTGCTGCTGTTGATGCTACTGTTGTTGCTGGTGCTGCGTGTGTTCTATTTTATATATATATTAAAAATTATATATCTTTAAAAAAAGAAAAACGAAAAATATTTTTGAGCAACTTACTATTTTCTCGCGCATCCTTTTTTCTTTCTTTCCCTTCTTTTTTTTATCCCCCCACGTTAACCACCTAAATCCATGGTCGAAAAAAAATTTTTTTCTGATGATATTCTTTCGTTATTTTTGTTTTTGTTTCAAGATGCCATTTGTTTTCAGTAGACAGAAAGATTTATGTTTAAAAAAAGTTTTTGCTAAAAAAATATTTTGATTTACGGAAGACTTGCTCCGTTAGTGGGACTGCAGGCAGGCAAGCAGCAACAGCATGAGCTTTTCTGGCTTCCTAAAGGGTGATGATTTTGCTTTCCATGCGTTACATCGTTAAAAAAAAGTGGCAACAAAATGCAAAAATAAATTAACTCTTTTAAAGCTTATTTACTGCGATTCCCCACATTTTTCAACTTTTTTAAATATGTGCAAATAAAAAAAATAATTTGTAGCTTTTTTTATAACCACCATCACCTAAGGCTAAAATAAGATTTTCTTTTATTGCAAAGAATGAATGAGAATGAGAGTGTTTGACCAAATATATACATACCATTCCAAAACTGTCACAGTGTTTTTGCTTGCTTCAAGAAATGACACCGACCGGTTTATGAAATTCTACTTGCTTTCATTTTATTTTTTTGTATTGAACGAGAAAGGACCTGACGCGGCTTTTTTGCTCTTACCGACACAATCTTGCGCACCTTCAATACGAATTTTTCGTTGTTTTTTTTATTATCCCATAGACTTACTTTCTGCTGCATATTTTTTTACTCAACTTAACTCTTTTTTATTTCTTCAATACCTTTGCGAAAAAAAGAATAAATTTGTTAAAGAAATGAGTGATTTTTTTAAATTTCAATTTTGCCTACCATTTTTTATATTCATTTGATCCGATTACAATAGCGTGAGATTTAACCGATTGTTTTGACGCCCTTTTTTTGTCATCTCAATAGCATGACCATCATCATCACGCAGTTCAATCAATTCTTTCTCTTTTTTTGCTGTAGGGGCTGATGATGAAAATGTTGACCGTACTCTTGTCAAGTACAACACTTAAAAGCCATTTGCTCTCAATTTTTCGCTTTTTTTGATTTAACTGGATTCCATAAGAAAAAAAAAATAAAGAAATTCTGTACTTTTTTGGCTGATATTATTTATATATATTTTTCTCAACATTTGAGTGTTTTTTTTCCCATTCTATGCTAAATATTATTTGCTGGTGAGAATATTTTTTATTTATTTTTTTAAAAACATAAACATTACTAAAAACATATAGTAATCGTGGGTGAGAATCTTCTTTTTACTTTTTGAAGCAGCAACAAATAAATATTCCAAAAAAACTAAAGATGATGATGATGACTTAAAAAGTTTTGCGCAAAGCTGACAAAAACGTCAAAAAATAGAATATTGCCTATTAAGTTTTTTTTGCAGAAAAAACGAGGTGTGCAATAAAACTTTTTTTCAGTGTCAATTGTATGTACTTTTTTTTGCAGTCAATCTTTCTTGTACAATTTTTTTGTCTTTAAATTGGCGCTTTTTTGCACTATTGTCACCCGGGTTTTTTTTTGTTGTCCTTGGTTTTTCTCAACAACAACAGAAAAAAAAGAGAGATGCGCGTGCCTCTTTATTTTAGATTCCCCTTTTTTCCAATTTACATCAATGCCGTTTTGTGTTCATCTTCTTTAAAATTTGAATTTTGAGCGATTATATCCCTCTCCCCTGCTGTTGAAAAACAAAGGTCAAGTCAACAATAAGAAGACGAAGAGAGAAAAAAGAGAAGACTAATCAAAAAACCTAAAATATCTTTAAAAAATTGTTCTAAAAACTTGTTGTTTATTATCGAATTTTTCGCTGCTGCTTTAGTCTGTTTTATTTTTTACAAGAATGAGAAAAAGAAGAGAGAAAAAGAAGAAGAAGCAATAATTAAAACCATGAAAAAATTAGTACATCGGGAAAAAGGGATGGAAAAGCTAATATGCATATTAAAGCCATTAATTGATACAATTTTTTCATGTATTTTTTTTTCTTGTGAAAACAGAATGAAAAGTGAAAGAAGAGGAAAATAAATAAGACCTAAGAAGAAGATAGAAGGATTTGATCCTTTTGTTGTATTTTTAGAAGAAAAACATAAAAACATTTAAAAATAGATGCCTGCCTTCTGCCTGTCAGCCCGCGCAATTAAAAGGGTTAAAGAAAATTTTTAAAAAACTGATTCAAATCGCATTCTTTCCGCGTTCATTTTTTTTCTCTTCATTCATCTGAATGACGATTTACATTGATTTTTTTAATATTCTTTAAACAACTGCCTGACTCATGGTTTCTCTTCCAGTTTTTGTATTGTTTTAAAAATTACTAACGAAATTCAAAATTAAAGTTAAAAAGTGCTGTGAATTCCTTCCTTCCTTTTTTCTTCTTCTTTCAATCAAAAGACAGAATGTCGTCGTCAGTAACAATTCGACATCAACCTCGGCCATTATCATCTGTAATTGTTCCAATGCCTTCAACATCTAATGGACAACAACAGCCACAACATCAACAACAACAATCAAGATCACGACATGGATCAACTGAAATAGATGATGATGGATGTTGCCTTGTAAAAGTATTTCTATCAAATATGCTTACCTTTACAACGTAAGAAACTTTTTTTTTAAAAAAAATATTTTTCTTTGATTTTCGTGTTAACCAAAAAAGGCGTAATTTTTTTCAACATCAATCAAAACACCATTATTCTCTCGACTCTCTCGTTGTTATTCTTTACCACCTCTTATCTTTTTTTTCTCTCTATTTTCCATTTTTTTAATTCATTCAAATCAGTATTAGCCAGTTTTGAAAATGTTAGTGGTAACGGAAAAAAGGGGGTGAGAAAAAAAAAATTGAAAAAAAAATTAATTTTAGTTTTTTTGGAACATTTTTTTAAAAAAGTCTTGTTTGTAAACGCAGGTGGCAACCAGCCGGCTGCAGAAGCCCTATTATGTTTGGCCAAAATCAAATAGTGTTTCTATAATTTTTTAAAACAAGATGAAAGAGAAGACGTTTGATGGAAAATAAAATGAGACCCTTCTCCGTCATCGACCTCAGTTTACCTCTTTCGTATATGTATATTCTTTTTTTTTTCTCATTTTTCTTAAGAATAAAGAGAGACACGGTATTTGTGCGAAATGGTCAACAAACCCGAACGTATAATATTTTTCGCGTAAATAAAACAAAGTCTTAGATTTTATTGCAACAAAAAGAAAGAAGAAATATTTATAAGGGCAATGCCAAATATATTTGTATCTTTTGAAGCTCAATGTATCGGTTTCGTGTTTATTCGTTAAGTAAACTTGTCACGCTTCGGGTGTCACTTTTTTGTTTTATTTTATTTGTTATCTTCTCCTGTCTTTCTCTCTCTCAAATATGCCGAAATAAATATATATGTATCGTCAGAAAACTGTTTCATTATTTTTTTTCTGTTTTTGGTATTTGCATTAATTTTTTTTCTTGTCACCGATTAATGACAAAAACAAATTGTTTCAACGGTGATTTGGTTGATTGCTTTTATAGAACATGTCGAGATTTCTTTTTTTTTTGATTTCTAAAAACGCCTCCACACCAAAGGAAATATTTTATTTTTGCCTTTATTGCTTTCAATATGGGCAACCATATTTTATGGCCTTTTTTCTCATCTTTTTACAACATTTAAGCATTTTTTTATTCATAATTCTTTTTTCATTTTATTTCATTTTATTTCCTTCAATGCTTTTGATTTTTTTTAACAAATCATTGCAAAAATATAAGAAAACGAGAAGGATTCTTTCTATTTTTTTCGTTGATGCTCCGTTATACCGTGTACAACAACAACAAAATCATTGATACACATAACATACAAACAAAGTTTCTCTTTTTTTGTTTGCCAATAGTTTTTTTTTCAAAAATGAAAACTTTCAAAAAACGATTTGTTCTACATTTTTTTCAACAATTTTTTTTGAGAATCAGACAAAAAATCTGGATCGTTTCCGTCGTCGTCGTCTTCTTCTTTTTCTTCAACTTGTTCGTTATTGTTTTGTTGTTGCCACGTGCAATGTTTTTTGTTGCTATTGCTAAAATTATTTTGTTGCCTGCATAAACCTCTGATGTTATTTTGTCCTCATTTTTTTCATCTTCTTCTTCTTCTGAAAAACCTGTTTCATCTAGTACATTGTCATCTATTATGTAACGACGTCTACTTTCAATTTTTTTCTTGGAAGTTTTTTTGATGATTGATCTGGAAAAAATATATAGAATGAAAAAAGAAAGGCAACACTTTCCATATATAATCATAGCCTTATGGGGTAATAATCTAAGCAGAGAAAAAATGGGCAATAAAACCATGTGCTTTTTTTTAAATAATGTGTGACCGATAAGGATAAAAAAAATGTTAAAAAACGTTTTTTTTCCGTCTCTTAATTACCACATGAATAGCATTTTTTTCATCGAAAAAATAAAATACAAAAGACCAGATTGGTGATGCGATGCGAAATATTATTATTATTATTACCCAAAAAAATAATGCATTATTTGGATTGTACAAAAAAGGCTATATTTTATTTATTTTTTTGTTAAAAACCCTGTTGAAATTATTTTTCCCCCCTTCACATTTTATATGCTAGATGGAATATATCGAGTCATGCGTTGTTGGCAAAGTAACCTTTTTTTATTCAGCTCTTGTAGCGTTGTCTTGGTGAAGAAGTGAAAATTTTTTAAACATTAATTTTTTTCTGTTCAAAATTTTCAATGATTATCAGTAAAAATTTATCCCTCCTTTTTTACTTTCTTTTCCTTCTTCGTCTTCTTCGTACCCCCCATCTGTCTTTGGTAAACAAAATTGCCTTAAAAAGAAGAAAAAAACTTCACGAATATTTGTCTTCTTTTATGTAGATAGACTTCGAAGTCATGATAAAAATCTTAGAATTCTTTTAAGATTCAAAAAATTCTGTCAATAACAGCAGTTCAAAAGTGAAGAAAGCAAAGAATGTGTGATCGGCTTCCGCTTTCTCGTTGAAATTTTACTTGACACTCCTTTTATTTTTTTGGCTAAATTTGGTTTTTCTTTTTCCTATTTTTTTCTTGGCTGATTCATTTTTAATAGGCAAAGCAAGGAAAAGAAAAGTCTTATCATCGCGCATTCAAACGCTTTTTTCAGTGCCTTTTTTCGCATTCTAAAATGTTGTTTTTTTTCCATAGTTTTTCCATAGTTCTTTCTTAAAGTGTTCCTCGACATTTTAAGATTGCATTGTTTTTGGTTAGCCGCTTGACTACTGTTCTTCTTTCTTTCTTTATTTCTTTTTTGATGTATATTTTTTGGTGTTCTTTGTTGAAAGAAATTTGTTTTGCTTTTGTGTATGTTTTCGATCAGCATTTATTTTGCAACAGATTCCCTTACCTTCATTTGCATATAAAAAGAAAATTAAACCACCAGGTTCATGTTTTTTGAACAACCATAAAAAAGACCTTCTCGCAGGTGTTACAATTTCCACCCATCTTTTTTTGAATAAAAGCAAACGACAAAATTCTTTTTTTCATCATTTCCTGCTCTGAGTTTGATTCCACACATATTTTTTTTCCTTCTTATTGTTAGTACCTTAAAAGATTCACTCTTTTTTGGGTGACAAAATTTCGATGGGTTTTTAATAGAGTTTTAAGTTGCACTATTTTTTTCCTTCATCATCTTTTCTCGACCACATATTTTTTTTCCTTCTTCTGTATTCTCAGTAGTAGGCCATCAAAGAAATAAAGAAGAAGAATATAAATGCAGTCAATAGTAGTTTTGTTGCGCAGCGCTACTTTTTTTATTGAAGAATTCTCATTTTTAGAGCGGTGGTCCCTTTATGACCATTTAAAGGTGTGCCTGTTTTCTTTCATATTTATTTCTTCGCTTTTTAATGTTAACAACAATCACCATCCATAAAATTGAATATTTTTCTTGTTCAGATTCTTTTTGATAGTTTTTTGAATGACGTTCACTAATACTACCTTTGTTGTTTTTTTTCTTGTATGAGGGTTTCAATTCTCTTTTTTAAAATGTTGACATCTTCTTCATTTTTTTTGAAAATGTTTACTTACCTCTTTTACTCCTTTCCTTTTTTTGAAAAAATAAAGAGAAAGCTTTAAACGAAATCCTAGTAGCTCAATTACTCTTTTCCTCTTTTCCTATATGCATTTTTTCTTTAAGTAAATAAATAATTTCTTAACAAATTTTAACACTTTACATGCGTGGTAACAAATTTCTATATATATATTTTTTCTGTTTTTTTTTACTTTTTGATTCTTATTTCTTGTTTATTTATAGTTACAAAAAAGAGATAGAAAGTTATTTATGATTACTTCGTTGATGTGTTTTTTGTTACTATTTCACAACAAATAAAGTGAAGGTGATAAAAATTCCATCAATTATAACATTAATAATATATAATTAATAACATGTCTTTTGATGATGATACTGGCAGATTTTCTCGAATACGAACATCTTTTGATGAATGGAGAAAATCTTTCTTTGGTGGTTGTGTTTTTTCAAAATCAGCGGGGTATGCCTTAATAAAAAAAAGAAGATATAAGTGTAAAACAAAAATAAAAACTGATTTAAACATTTCTCAAAAACCCAAATAAACATTTTTTTATTGATTTCTTATCTTTTAAATTCATCTCAAAAAATTTTTTAGCCGTTCTCGTCGAAAAGTTGATGGAAAAGAAAATCGTAATCCTCCGGGTTCATGCAAAAAAGCGGGTGTTAGCGAGTCTCAAGCAACTGTAAGCAAAGTTCGAAAAGCTCCACAAGCAGATTTATGCGTGGCTGAATCTTTTGATGATGCAATGCTTGATAAATTTACTGCAATTCCATATGGTGTTGATAAAAATGAATGGCTTGCAACACATACTTTAGCATTATTTGATAATGTGAATGCATTATGTGGAATAATTGCTGAATTATGTACACCTGTTTCATGTCCGGTGATGAGTTATCCGGGTGTTTCGTAAGTCGTTTTTATATTTAAAAAAAACTTTTATGGGTTAATACCTGAGAGTTATACTGTCATCAACATCAACCATTGTTAACTTTAACTTTGTCGTTTTAAATCAAAAATCATAACCTTAAACTTCAAATCGCATATCAGTAACTCTTAATAAATTCTTCTTTTCAGAAAAGCATATTTTATTGATGAAAGAGGGAAAAGGCATCAATATTCTGCTATACAATATATTGATAATGTCATGTGTTTATGCGAAAGATCTCGAAAAAATGAAGCCTTATTTCCAACAAAATTTGGTGAGTGAAAAAAACAATAAAGACGTCGTCAAAATGATTGTTTTTATCATTTTATCACTCTCATTCAACAAATTTTAGGAAGCAATTTTTCATCAGATTTTGAGCATCATTGTCGACGCATGATAAGACTGCTATGGCATTGCTGCGGCCATTTATATACAAAACATTGGGATCATCTTCAAATTCTTAATCTTCGACCCCAATGTGGACTTGCAATTGCACATTTGACAAAGATTGCAAAAATTTTTGCATTATTAGATACCAAAGAATATGCAGTGCTTGCAAAAACATTGTATTTGGTTAGGCCGCCAATTATTCCAGAACCCCCTACAAAACGAATTGGAACATTTGATGATCAAGGAAATTCATCATCAAATGATTCAAGCATTCGATGGAATAAAGTACCTGCAGCAAAAAGTGGAAGCTGGGGTGGACATGCAACTCCAACAGTATTAAGTTGTAAACCATATGCTCAAACATGCTAGTTGATGATTGATAAAAAGTGTTTCTTTTAATTAAAAAAAGCAAAAAATATGATTAATTAATTTATATTGTTTTCTTTCTTCTTTTTAAAGCAAAGACAAAAGTCATATAACTTTAACTCAATGATTTATCACATCTATCACTATTCTACAAAATATGTAGTAGTGTAAATAATTACTTAAAAGCCTTTATATTTCTTTTTTTCATTTTATCACAATACTGGACAACAATTTTTTTTTCATTCAGAAAGAAAAAAATTGTATCGAATTGAAAAACAAATCTTCTTTTATTCTTCTTTTGCGAGTAATGTATAATTTTAAAAATCCGCTTTCGTCTTCTTTTTATCTTTTGTATCTCTTATTTTATTGATGTTAGTGGTTCGAAAACTTTATGTTTGATATTTTTACAACGTTTCCGGGGGGCAATTGTTTTATTGTTATTTCTCTCGTTAAAAAAAGGTAAAGCCATCAAAATTATTATTACTTTTACCAACAAGGAAAAAAATACTTTACCATTAATAATTGAGTCTTTAATGTGCAAAATTTTATTATCCTCATTGATGGCAGTTTTATATATTATATTTAAATGCAATCAAGTCAAGCTGTGCCTCAAGTCACTCTTTTTTATAAATTCTAAAAGCGTTGTGAATGTCAGATACTTATAAACAGGTGTAATATTCTCTCTCTCTTTATTTTTCTTCTTCTTCTTCAATCTTTCTTTTTTCTATTTGAAAAATTTTGTTTTTATTTGGGTTTTGTAAGCGTGTTATTTTTTCTCCTTTTAATTTCTTGTTTTATTTTTTAAACGATAGTTTATAAAAAGAAAAAGTTTTAATAAAAATTTGAATATGTTAAAGTTTTTGCTGCGAAAAAGAACACATAAATTTTACTACAAATGGATAAACTAAAAAATGAAAAAATTCTATTAATAAAAGTAAACAACTGCATCTAATAACAAACTTTTTCAAAACAAATTTTTAAATAGATTCAAAGCAACTTTTCTTAAAAATTATTTTGTTGATTAAAATTATTTTAAGCAATTAACCTAAATAAAGCATAAAAAATTCGAAAATGACCGTTAACTTATAAAAAATAAACTACAAACATCTAGCACTATTTAGGACTTGTTGGCTTTTTTAAATAAATGGTGCGTCGTATTCTTCTTCTTTCCCCGTTTAGTTTTCTTCCCACTATAAAGCTTACTTACGTTTTTCATTTTTCCATTCAATGCATGCAACAACAAAAAAACTATGAGAGACGTGCGAACAAACAAAAAGAAGCCAAACATTACATTCATGCATTCGCATGTGTGCGGTTGTAGCAATTTTCTTGTTGCTCTTTCCTTCTTTTTTCCCCCTTTGTATACCCATGATCCTTTACAATAAAATAAAAAGTTTTGTGAAGTACGAACACTTGGAATAAAAAAATTAAATCATTATTATTTATCCTTCCTAAAATACCTTGAAAAAATTGTTTTTGTTATGGTTTGTTGTTCGATAAAAAATATTAACGAGTTGTATTTGCGTCTGCCTTGAAAAAAGTATCGATTAAATGTTTATGCCCAGATGTTTTGGGAATATGTTTTCTGCGTTGAAAACATCAAATTTTTCAGTGCTAAAAATGTTTCATTTTCTACCATTTGCTGTTTTTTTGATTTCATAAGGAAGTTCGCGAAACTGACATTTATCGAAAAGATGCGCAGTTTTCTTTAACAAATTTGTAAAACGGCAAACGTTGTGTCTACTACTTTCAATAGTGTTTTCTTTTGCGTTTCTCTTGGGCATAAACGAAACAAACTTTTTTTTTATTTGTTGATTAGTAGTGAGCTATTTTTTTCATTTACTGAAAAAAATTTGTAAATAAACCACCATTGATTGTCAAAGGCGGTACGCTACTCTAACAAAAAATATATCCGGCAAGATTAAAGATTTGTAATAGAAAATAGAATTTTAAGTGAAAAAATTTGTTCGTAAGTAAACCTTTTTTTTGTGCCCCTGGATAAGAAAATCAAGACGAGGGGGAGGCGATCGCTGACTTTTTTGCTTGTTGAGTTTCGGGGTGTTTTCTTTTTAAGCTTACTTGCAATGGTAGCAATTGAATAGCAGGCTTCCAACCCGCCATCATCAGCATCCTTTCCTGCTTTCCTTTGGCCGCTTTCGCTCATCTCTCACTATATTTTCTCCCCTTTTTTTCTCCCTTTCTCTTACTTTTTTTGCAGACAATGACAAAAGAGCAGCAACTGACAATGATTTTTCTTTAGCCCTTTAGGTGAAAGCATAGACTTTACTTCTCTTTCTATCGCTGCACTTGAAGGATTGTCGCAAAGGCCGCACATATACAATATAAAAAATATATATTTTTTTGTTTTCTGAAACAATGCCGCTCTCGTAAATTACGTGGGCGAAAATAGATATATGCCCAGTCCCAGCCCACCTTCCCTCTTTCTTTCTTTTTCTCTTGTTGCCAGTGATCGAAAAACGCCAACGGCAAAAAGAATGGATGTTTGAGAGAAAGGGAGGCGGCTTTAGATCATTTTGAAAATGATTGTAAGACATTTTTCTCTTCAAATTGCGAACGCCTACCCTTGTTTTTCTTTTTTGTCTTTAAGGTATTGGAAAGCATTTTTGTTTGCCTTTTTCTTTCTTTCTTACTTCCTTCCTTTCTTGTGTTTGTTAGTTATTGGCGATTGAACGAACAGTGTGCCTCATTGGCAGCAAAGAAAAGTTGGTGATTGCCCAATTTTTTTTCAATCGGTCATTTAAATAAAACTTGATCGCACGTTCTCCAACATTAAATCTGCACATATTTTCAACCATTTACTACTTTTTTTTATATTTACCATATGTGTATGTGATTTATAAGTTATTGTATTTGCTATTAAATTTATGATGCCATTTTAATGGAAATCGTATAAAAAACTTTTAATGGAGATATTACAATTGTTTTATGTATATTTTCTTTTATTTGATTGCTCCTTTCTTTCAAATTTTTTTGTTTTCATTTCAGGACAGAAAACTGTAAAGGATATCCTTGAAACTTTTTTAATATTTTTTGCAAATACACCGCAACACCTTTTTTCTTTTCATTTTTAAGAATTTGATCCTTAACACTCCTTATTTTTAATCTTTTGTCTAACCCCTTTTTGGCCATATTAATTTCATATTTAAGCAAAAAAATGTTTATTGCATTTTTTACAAGTTATACTCGCCATCATTCATTACATTGTGCTATCATTATCTCTGTTTCATTGAATTGAAACAGCAGCATAAATGTTTTTGCACATCAAGACAAAGTAAACTTAATAACGATGAAGAAAAGAGTAGAAGAAAAGAAATGCTAACGAGTCATTCTTAGGCTTCTTGATAAACACCTATCTATCCCCCCCTAGTAGTAGTAACAATGTGCTCGATTTTTTTCCTATTCTTCTATCCTTCTTTTTTATGCGTGCATACTTTTTGTGCTTACCGATCCTTGATTCTTCAGCATTTTTTTTATTGTTCTCTGCATTTTTTTTATATGAACTTGCGGTTCCACAAAGAAAAATTATAAAAAATTGTTTAAAATCATTTTTTATAGTGACATCAACTTTACTCGAACAACAAGGATGCCAGAAGGAAAGGCTCCCCATTTTCCACAACAACCAGTTGCTCGACAAAATGATGATGGCTCTTTAGAACTTGAGTGCTTCTTAGAAGCATCTCCTCAACCCGAGATTAAGTGGTTTTACGATACTGTAAACGACTTTTTTTTGCAAACAAAAGATTGAAATTGAAATTATAAAATTTTTAGACTCAACTTTCACAAGGTGGACGTTTCAATTTCCGTCTTGACAATAAAGGTGGTGATAATTATTCTGCAGTTCTCCAAATCAAAGTTAGTTTAATTCTTACTTTTTTTCTATTCTCCCTCACTTGTTTTTGCTTTTTGCAAAAAAACCTCCCTCAAACACGAAAGAATTTGTCTGTCCAACGGTCATCAACACGAGAAAAAATGTGAACAACAACAATGGAAAAAGACATTAAACTTGAAACAGCTGTTGTTCACTATATCCCCACACACATATACATTATTTTTAAGAATGATATCCACTTATTTTTATGTGTCATGCCATATTTTTTCCCCTCTATAACTAAAAATAGCACATTTACATGAGCTCATAATATTTAGGAACTTGCTGATAGTGATGCAGGAGCATACCGTTGTGCAATTGTTAATCCATATGGGAAAGGTAATGCAAACTTTAACTTGAAGCTTACTGGATTCTCTTCCCCAACATTTATTGAAAAGCCACAAATTTCATCCCGTGACGATGGGCGTGTTATGATCATGGAATTCAAAGCTAAATCAATTTTGAAGCCAACTTTTGTCTGGCAAAAGGGTGATGAAATTATTGCTGAATCTGATCGAATTAAGATTGTTCTTAAAGAAGTTGGAAACAATGAATATTATTCAGCTCTTGAAATTTTGGAACCTAAAAAAGAGAAAGATGCTGGACAATTTGTTTGTACAGCAAAGAATGAATCTGGAAAATTGACTGCAACCTTCTCAGTTAAATTTGAAGTACCTCAAGGTGCCCCAACATTTACAAGAAAACCACAAATTTTGCAAAAAACTTCTCAATCGGGTGATCCTGCAATCTTCTTTGACATTGGCTTCCAAGCTGAAGATAATCCAGATGTTACATGGCTTAATCCTAAAAACAAGAAAATCAAGGAATCCAGCCGAATCAAGTTTAGTGTTACCTCAGATGGTAGCAGCAATACTTTCACTGCACAACTTGAATTGAAGGTTTGTCTTGCAACAATTTCTTTCTACAGTACACTGAATAAACAATTTTTTAGAACTACAAGGCCAAGGATAGTGGTACATACACTTGCAATATTAAAAACAATGCTGGTGAAGCAAATGTTGAATTAACACTCAACATTGAAGGTATGCTTTAATTATTTAAAACATATGCATTTCATATGTTTTAACTCTGTTAAATCTATCACTGTTTTCATAAATTTTGAAAAAAGCTTAATTACAAACTAACCCTTTTCTAGACGATGATGAAGAGCTTCCCAGAGCTTAATTTAAAAAAACCAATTCTGTTGAAGTCTCTTATTATTAAGGTGTCTTTGTTTTTTGTGTAAAATGTTCCGTGGCTGTCCACTTATAATATTTTCTTTCAAATATATTAAAACCAAACCAGTGTCATTCTTTGTTTCTGATTTCGTAAAAGTGTCGCGCTCGTCTGGCGAGAGCCCTTTTACAGATGCCTTTATTACATGTTTGATTTTTTCCGGTGCATGTTTACCTTTTATATTTTTCCAATAAACTTATGCTAATTTTTTAAATATTTTTAGGTCCTCATGAAGATGGTGGAGATGATGGTAGCGAATAAATCACTTCTATTATGGCCTTCCAATCTGCTTCCCAATAATTTCTGAAAATTTACCAATTTTCTTTTTTTATTAAAAAAATGTCGCAACCCGCGCCAAATTATATTTTGTGTTTTATTTTTCTTTCTTTTATCTTTCTTCAACTGTTTTCGGATTTCCCCATCGACATCTAAAAAACCTTTAATTTCATATTTTTTGTAAACCTTCTCTCTTTTTTGCCGCGTTTGTTGTTTTATATAATTAAAAAGCATTTCATTATTTTTTTACCTTCGATGAATTGCTTCCTTTTTTGCTGCCAATTTTTGTGTCTTTATTTCATCATTTTTTACATTGTTTTTTTATAAAGATCGTTTTTGTCTTTTTTTAAAAACTAAATTTTAGTATTGTAGCAATTATCAGATGGATTATCAAAAAAACATTCTTTTATATAACTAAAATTGATTTAAAAACAAATAAATTTTGAGATTATTTTAAAAAGAGGAAGAAAATGTATAGAAAAAAATTATATGCAAAAATTCAACAAGAAAAAGAAGCTATGAGGTCAAGATGATTATTTAAGCAGCAGCAGCTTTTCGACGAAGTGCAAAATTTCGAAGCTCTTTTTGAATTGTTCGAGGAAGTCGATATAAAACCTTTTGACGTTGAACTTCATCAACATTTATTAATTCTTCTAATGCATCTCTCGCACGATGTGATAATTGTTGTTCTCTTGCACGCAAACGCTTTCGACGATTTGTTGACCATTCATTAAATCTTCGAAGTTGATCTTCATCAAGATATGATACAGCTAACAGATGAATCTAAAAATTTTAAATATGTAATAATTAATGAGATCCTTTTAAAAAAGAAGCTATCACGCACTCATAAAAAGAAACATTTTAGAAATAAAGCACGTGATACTTCACCTAATATTCGTTTTTTAAAGTATCTGACCATAAAAATATGCTAGAAGAATATAACCTCAATTTTTATTTGAAACCATCCTATTTTTGTGTAACTGCATTTTATTAGGAGGTTACATATTCAAATTTTTTAAGCAAATTATACTATTTAAGACGTTACTAAATTTTTATACAGATTCATTATGTTTGGTAATTTTTCCCACGAAACAGATAGAACAATATCCAATATCGGGGAAAATCATGAAATAATAAATTTCTTAATTTATAAGTTACACTCATTTTAAGATCATGAGAGTAGGATTAAAAAGCGATAACAAAATGATTTTGTTACTGCTAGTAAAGTAACACCCAAACAAGATTAAAAAGTAACTCGCATGTTTTCCTGCTGTTGAAAATGGGTATTTTAATTCATAAATAAAAAAACTTAATTTAGTATTCATTTTAATGAATGTGTTTTTGCTTTTAAAAATATCAACACATTTTCCCAGTTTTCCGCCGTTTGTTACAGTGAAAATAACTTGAAATTTGTAATATCGTTTTTAAATGTTACTCTCAAACTGACAGTAACATAAACATTTTGTTATCTTTTTTTATTGTTACTCTCATTCACCTAAACTGTGCAAAACTTGCATACCACAGATTCATAAAAATTTTATATCAAAAAAAACCTTATCAACTGAACACAATTGCACAAACCGTTTTTGAATATCCTTTTTTAAATTTGCCAGTCCAATCAAAACGGAAACATGTTTTTAGACACTCTATTTTTAACTAAATTGTTATGGACCAACCTCCTCCTGTCTTTTTCCTTCAGATGGTATATCGGGATCATTGAGTAAATCATGAAACGCCAAAATTGTTCGTTTATTTGCTCCCTCAAGAAATGGTAAAATGTTTTCCATTTCATACAATGGAATTTTTTGTCTTTCACTACTATCATTTTCCGTTGAAATTGTTTTCGTAGTTTTTGTATAGATATTTTGATTTTTTGATGACGATTTTGTATCTATAAACAAAACATTTTGGAATGAGAAGAAAAGCAAGGATTATCAAAACAGCTTACCAAAATAATCATAATCTTTGTGGGAATTATCTGATGTTGGAATTTCGGGCGTAGGCATAAAAGAATTAAAAGTCTAAAATAAAGAGTTAATTACTTTAATACTTTTTTGAATGTTTTTTTACATCGTCTTTAATGGCATCTGTTGCAGTAATTGATGATGGAGAAGCAGTGGCAAATTCTTGGGTACTTGAAAGTGGAGTTGTGGAGGTAGTGCTAAATAGAGTTTCAAATACGGTAGTATGTGTTGGAGTGGAAGCAGCTGTTGAAGGTTGACTTATCTCTTTATCAAACATGTCAAGTACTGCAAGAATGTCATCCGTAATTAAAAGCTCTTTGTCACATTTATTTCCCGGTTTATAATCCTTCCTAAAAATAATTTTTATGAAAAGTGTGTTTTTGAAACGTCAGAGTTATGTTTTTTTACCAAACAGCTTTAATCTCATCTTGTGCAAAATCAGGAAGTTTATCAATATTTTCAGGGACACCACATTGTCGAGATTGCTGAAATAAAGTTTTTAAAGAGACACTGTAATTCGGAGCCATGTTTTCTTTAAAAAAGCAAAAACATGTTCATAGGATCATTTTCTGATATTTCATGATAAAAATTGAAAAAAGAAAAAAAGAGAATTTTTTAAATAAAAACTTTTTTCACCACTTTAGTTTTCAAAATGAATTTAAATGTTTTAAATTAAAACTTACATTTTGAGATATAACATTGGAGATTCCTATTATCAGTGAAAATAGAAAACAAATAATTCTATCTTTCATTTTAGCCAATTCCTTAAAAAATCACTTTTACTATTTAAAGAACATAAAAAATCTACTTCAGTAACACGAAGAAAAAACATGGCTTTTTTTACTTAAAACAACAAATAACCGTTGTGGTCAAAAAAGCCTAATTACAGTCAAACAAGTTTCTTATTCATCAAAAAAAAAATCTTTCTTTTGGCGTCATGGAACGTGTGCATCTTCTTTCATCTTTTTGAAAGGAACGCGCAAAAAAGCTAAGCAGGTTCTGGCGCAATGCAGCTACTTTTCCATGGTCATCATGTACATTTTTTTGACAAACTCTGTCAAAGCCTTTCAGATCAGTCAGTCATGCATTAACAGCATTAAGATGATGTCCAAGAAATTACTAATGCAAAACTCAACTGAAAAGTAACAAAAAAATGATGAGAATTGTAATATTTTTCTTCCGTATTTATTCACTTTTTTTTGCCTGGTACTTAATTTCTAATTTTTTAAATGCAAAAAAACTAGTCATTTTTTTATTATGTTTCACATTATATTTTGCCAAAAATATCTTATGGCAATTGTTCAATAAACTTGTTGTCCTATGACATTGTAGAGAAAAAAGAGAACAATCATCACTTAAAGATTGTTTACAAAAACTCGATGAGCGTTTCTATTTTTATGATGATACTTTATTGCCAGCAAAAATATTTGTAATTTTATTTCCTGTATTTTATAGACACAAAACTGACATTAAACATGCACATTTGATTTTACTTTTTATATTTGTAATGTTTTTAAAAGTTCAAATTTTGTTATGAGTTTCAATTTTATTTATTCCTGTAATAAAAACACTTCAATTTTATTTATGTTTTTTTTTAAAAAAGAAGTTCAGGTTCATGAAGATCATAAACCAGAAGGAGGTTTGAATATTGTTGTTTCCAAAAAGCAGTTTAAATTTAGAGACCGGCAGGGAACTCTTTTCTCTTCTATTCTTTCTTTTTTTTCTTCGTTACAGTATCAAAAAATCAAAATTGCGCATACTTTTTTTTAACATTAATAATCTGGCCTACCAGAGGTATTTTTTTACGCTGATTCCGAATATGCTACTTTTGAAAAAGTTTTTTCTGGGAAAAATACCCAAAATTTGCATTTTTAGTAGTTTTTTCATTATTTGACCAACATCTAAGCCGAGCTAAGCTTAGTGACTTATACCATTCGATAGCCCTTCGAACATTACATCTAAATCGAAAAACCAAAATTGCGCGAAAATGGGCGAAAAAATGTGGCATTAAACGCAGAGCAAAAATTTCTCCAAAATATCAAAAAAAAGTTGCAAAAAAAGTGCAAAAACATTTTTCACTCGACAAAAATGAACGCACCACGAAAGTTTTCACGACAAAAAAGTGTTCCCTTTTCTTTTTTTTCGTAGAAGAATTTTTTCTTTTTTTAATTTTAAATCGTTATTTTCGGCATTTTTATGATTTTTAATAATTTTTTTGATTTTATTTTCGGCTTAATCAGGTTAAAAAGTACTTAAATCACGCAAAAAAGTATTTTTTCACGAACTTTTTTTTATGAGCTGCCGGTCTCTATTTAAATTTTCAAAGTGTGATGAAACATTGTAATTTCGACTCGATTTCGTTCAATTTGAAAAAGGTAGAAACCCTTCTTCAAAAATAATTTCTAAAATGTGAAAGCCCCACAGAAATATAAATATTTGCATGTTTTTTTTAATATTTTGCATGAATTAATTTTTTTATCAAATATTTATTCAAAAGCATTTTTTTCATTCAAAATATTAAAATCGTCAATATAAAAATCTTCTGTTATAACATTTCTGACAACAGAATAATGTGTTTCTGCTACACAAAAACATAGCCGCCTCTGGCTGTCTGCGAAAAAACGAACAAAAAAAAATGACCATCAATAATAGCAGCTTTAAGTGCAGAATGTCCTCGCATGGGTCGATTATTTTTTTTAGTTCTCACCGAAGAACCAGCTGGCTTTAGTCTGCTGCCGTTTATTGACCGCAGAAACACAAGAAGAAGAAAAAAGAAAAAAAAATTTCTCTCCCTCCCAACGACACTGACAACAACGTCAGCCAACTGACCATCAATGACATAGTCTGCTCAGACGAGGTCGAATTGCACTTTACAAAATATATAGATGTGAATGTCGCGCATAAATGGAAGAAAGAGAAAAATGAAAAAAAAATGTTCGTCGTAAAACCTCAAAATGCAGTATTAGTTAGTTTAGTTCTTCGATGTGGAGCGCGTCTGTCGTCTCATTCAACTATTTCATCGTCGGAAAAAAAGAATTTTCTTTACCAAAATCTATTTGAGGCAACTAGTTATTTCAAGACTGACCGTCGTCGTCGTCATCGTTATTAGAAGCTGCATTTTTTCTCGCCCTTTTTTACTATTTTTTTTCATATTCATATGTTGTTAGTGAAGGTGACATCCATTTTTTCCTTTGAAAATTGTGATGATCAAGAGAAAGTAGCTGAAGCAAAGTTTTCTTCTTTCATCTTTTGTAAGCAAAAGAAGAGAGTTGTGGCCGGTCTTGACGACTTTGACAAAAAAAAGCAGTTTTTTCTTCTCTGATTTGCTTGTCGTCGATGAAACTGCTTTTCTTCATCACCTTCTTTGAGTATAGTCAGTCATTTCCAACAATGAAAAAGATGATGAAGATGATGAAAAGTTTTTGATGATGAATTATAATGAAAAAAACTTTGTTCAAGATCACTTTCTTTTTTGTACCTACCTCTATATTCTTTTTTCCTTACGTTCATAACCTTGAAAGTCTTTTTTTGATTTTATCCAACACCTTTTTTATATTGTACTTTGCATTTCTGATACTTGTCACAAGCATTATTAAAGAGAGAACACAAGGAGCAAAAAAAACTTTTCTCACAATGAATAATATTCATTTTTGGTTTTCTGTGTTTAAAATGAAATATTTATGTTTAAATTATTTGACAGCTCACAACAATATTCATTTCTCTTCTTCAACTTTTTTTCCAATATTATTTTTTTTTTGATAATTCACGTAAAATCTCGTTTTTTTTCTACCACCACGTGCAATAACTGGGGGCAGACACGCACTACTGCATTGAATAGACAACTTCACCGTGAGACAATGTTGCACTTATCGATAATCGCCCGTAGGGCTTGTTCGTTACTCCAACAACTATCTACCTAACTAACTAACTAACTACTGCCACCACCACCATCGTCATCCTTTTGTTTCCTTTTTACTTCTTCACTTTTTTTTGATTTTTGATAGCTGATGAGGAGAGAAAAAAAAGAGATAGAAAAAGGAGGAAAAAAAGGAGTTTATTCGTCTTCTAAAAAATCAGTGATAAGTGTTAAAAATCTGTTCCGTTTTTTCTACTTTTAATTTATCACTGGTAAAATCAGTTTTTTTGTCTAAAACATTTTGATTCATTAATTGAAAACGTTTTATGCTTTTTTTTATCGGTCTTTTTTCTCATTTTTCTTCAATTTTTTTCTTTTCTCTATTTTTAATTTTAAAATCCGTTCTTTTTCTTTTATCCATACTTTTAAGGGTTGTCGTTTTGATTGTTGTCTGGCGATTTTCCTTCATTAGAAATGAATGATAATCTTTTCTCTTCTCTGTTTTTCTCTCACTTCTCTTACCCCCCCCCCCCCCATTTTTTTTCACTTTCATTTGTAAAAGTTTAAAAATTTTGATGATGTTGCGACGTTTTTTTTCTTCATCTCTTCTTTTTGTTATTACCACACATATACATTTAGGTCAGAGAGAGATTTGCCTTTCACTTTTTTTTTCGTTTTGTCATTGTTTTTCTTGATTCAATCAATAAGTGTAGTAGTGTCAAAGTGTATAAGAGTTTAGATATGGTAGAAAAAAAGTTTTTGAAGGAGAAACGAAGAAAAAAAATAATAGACAGCAGCAAGAAATAAACAGAAGGAGAAGAAAAAAATAACTCGGATATTTGCTTAAATTTCATTAGACTTTTTTTCTCGTTTTTTTCCTTTAAAAAAAAGGAAAAATATAAGCTATTGAGTGTCTTTCACTTGATTTCGGAAAAAAAGAGCTGCTCATTATATTTATGTCTTGCGTCTCTTTTTTAAAACAAAAAAGTTTATGTTTCATGCCGCAAAATTTTTATTATTTTTTTTTGAAAAGTTCATACCTTTTATTTTTCCCTCCATTTTTTCCCAACGGTTTTAATTTTAACAAATGTAACTTCTTTCTTTCTCTTTTTTTCATTTGAGACTTCAAACATTGATTAACGTTTGGGAAATGAAAAAAAATGTTGAAACTGTTAACATTTAAAAAAAGAGAGAAGAAGAAATTGAAAAAATGGCTTCTGTCCTTATTTAGTTTATAGCAGGTTTCATTTAAAATAGGATATTTAAAGTTATATTTTTTTAAAAATGAGGGGGAAAAGAGATAGATGAAAAAGAGAGAAAAAAAACGAGTTTAGTAGTTTTGACGCGACATTGATCAAAGGTCCGTTTGTAAAACTGTGTTCGCCACGTTCCGAGACAGTCAAGCCGAATATATTTATATATCTGATAAGTTGAAAAAAAGCGAAGAAAAAAAGAGAGTCATTGACTGGCTGTAAAATGAAAAGAAAAGCGGACAAACAATAAACGATGAATATAATATATATATTCATTCAGCCTGTTCGAAATAAGCACTTTTTTCTGCGATATAGATGTTGTTGTCCGCATCAACGAGCGTTCTAAAAAAATGTACCAGATGAACGGAAAAAACTGAGAGAACCGAAATGGATGGATGAATGACTGCGAGGACGACGACGACAATTCAATATTATTTTTATGTATGTATTCTCTTTAAATTTCTTTCACATTTTATACACTCTCTCTCTCTCCATTTTGCGACATTTTATTTTTCAAAACTATTCTTTGTATTCTCTAACTTTGCGTTTTTTCTTTCGATGCCCCCCATTAAAGCAGAGTTTGTGCGCATATATGTATTTTTTCTTCGTTTCGGAGTGGCAAGCACCGCCACCATTTCTAAAGAGGCGTACTTGCGCTAAGACTGCAAAACCGGAGCAATGAAAATTGTTTGTTCGTTTGATTGGATGGTGAAAGAATAAAGGAGAAGAAGAAAAAAAAATACGAAGAATGAATATAATATGTATATTTTTTGAATGCGGGGGGATAGTGAAAAGGATGGAGATAGAGAAAAACCGAAGCGGTCAGTGGAAGATGACTGGATGAATGGATAGAGAGAATCTGTCTGGAAAGGCGCGCAGCTTGATCGCCTAAAGTCGCCACAAAGCGTAACATGCAGTTTTTTTAGACAATTTTGTATCACTGAGTGAGACTCATTTTTTATACGAATGAAAAAAAAATGCAAAAAAAGACTCTGGGGTGTTGTGGTAGTAGTCTGGATAGGATGGATGGATGGATATACATTGAGTAAGATAAAAAAAGATATAAACTGTTGAAAGATTGCAAGGATCGATATTAATGTAAAATAGAATACACCTTTTTTGTTTTAAAATTGTGCTAAAAGAGAATTAGTTTTGCACTTTAAATGTCGCGTTTTTCCAGTGATTTGTCAACTTTTTTTATATTTAAATTAACGATTTGAACGAACTTATTTCTTGCATATTTTTCAATCCATTCTATTCCAGTTCATGTTGTTAGTATCTTTTTAATTATTTAAAGGATACTTGTCTTCTTCCATCTTTTTCACTTTTTTTCTTTTTCTTTAACGCGCTTTAACATTTTCCCCTTTTTTTTGTCAAATGTTAAAGTTTGTTTTTACTTGTTTTAAACTTGTTTAACGTTCGTTCCTATCATCACTATCTATTTCGCTTTAAAAACATAAGAAAAAGACATATATTATTTATTCAAACAAATATAATTTTCAATATAATATGCTTTTTTGACATTAATGCCAATTTTCATTTGTATCTAAATTTTTCAGTAATGGAGCTGAGAGTAGGTGGTCGATTTAGGCTCGGACGTAAAATTGGCAGCGGTTCATTTGGTGATATTTATCTTGGAGAAAATGTTCTTACACGGGAAGAAGTTGCAATAAAATTAGAATGTAATAAAACAAAACATCCACAATTACATATTGAAGCAAAATTGTATAAAATGATGAATGGACAAGTTGGAATTCCACAAGTATGCTCTTTCAACATACTGAATACATATATAAAAAATTAATGAAATATAAATTTAGGTTAAATGGTGTGGATATGAAGGTGAATATAATGTAATGGTTATGGAATTGCTAGGGCCATCGTTGGAAGATTTATTCAATTTTTGTTCGAGAAAATTTTCATTAAAAACTGTTTTATTACTCGCAGATCAGATGGTTCGTAATTTAAAAAAATTTGCATAAAATTTTTTTCATATGTTATTTTACTTTTTTTAGCTAACACGAATTGAATATATTCATAGCAGAGATTTCATTCATCGTGATATAAAGCCAGATAATTTTTTAATGGGCTTGGGAAAGCGTGGCAATTTAGTATATGTAAGTGTAACTTCACTTCCATTCTTGTTTTATTACAACCCAATTCAAAATGTCGTTTTTTCAGATAATTGATTTTGGTCTCGCAAAAAAATATCGTGACCATAAAACTCATGCACACATTCCATTTCGTGATCATAAAAATCTTACGGGTACTGCAAGATATGCATCTATTAATACTCATTTGGGAATTGGTTAGTTAGAAGAAAAAAGAATACATTTAATTTTATATTTAAAAAAGTTTTAATTTAACATGGAAAAAAATTTAGAACAAAGTCGACGGGATGATGTTGAAGCACTCGGGTATGTTTTGATGTATTTTAATCGAGGACAATTGCCTTGGCAAGGTTTAAAAGCTGCAACAAAACGTCAAAAATATGATAAGATCTCAGAGAAAAAAATGGCAACACATGTGCATGAATTATGTGCTGGTTATCCAGGTTTGTAGCCTAATAATAAATTGACAAATGATTTTTTTTTAAATTTTCTTTTCAGAAGCTTTTGCTGAATATTTAAATTACTGTAGAAATTTGCAATTTGAAGAAATACCTGATTATAATCGTCTAAGGCAATTATTTCGACAATTATTTCATGTGCAAGGTTATTCGTATGATTATGTATTTGATTGGAATTTATTAATGTTAGCGACATACAATTCTAAGATCAACTAATATTCATACATATTCCTTTTTCAGTACAAAAAGACATCATCAAATACACCAAACTGTTGCACCCCAACCTGCAATGCCTATTCTTCCAGCCAATCATGCAGCAAATCATTTAACACAAAAAACATCTCGGGTTTTGCTTGATTAACCAAAAAAAATTTATATCCACCGATTCCTTTCTAAAATTTATTGATGCAAAAAAAATTACAAACAAATAAAAAAACCATGAAAAAAATTGTTAAAAAACGTGAATTTTTAACATTTTTCTAGTCACCTCATTTTTGCAAAGTCTTGATATTTAACAAACGAATTTTTTCAACAACCAATTTTAACCTCATGTATTTTTAAATTAACAGAGGTTGTTTTTTTTAAATTTCGCTTTCTATCTCTTTTTTTTGTTTCTTTCTTTTCATCATCGTCTTATTTCGGGTTTTTAAAATTATCATTGTCTGTTTCGTTCATTTTACAAGTGTTTTTTTTTCACCTTTTTCTATGTTTTTTTAAAAAAATTTTTTCGCGCTGATGACATTTTTTTCTTTCTTTTCTCTGAAACAATGCAAAATTAACTTTCAACATTTTAGACAGGTGCCTTATCCGTTCAAACATAGCGCTTTCATACCCCCCCCCCCCCCCCCGTTTTTTATGGTCCTAAAAATCACTAAACTTTCAACTTAATTTTTTAATTTAAGCTGATTGTTTTTTGATTAGCCATTTCTCTTTACATTTCATCATTTCTTTTTTTACATACCTTTGTTGTTTTTGTCTGAGATTACCTCTGCCCTTTTATTTGATAGCACCGCCAAAGGCGCGGTTTTCTTTTAAAAATTTGTCTAAATTTTCCTCTCTGTAAAACTTTTTTAATTTCTTCGTTCACATTTTTTTACTCATCTTTTGCATTAAAAATTTGCGTCTATTACTTTTTCTTTTTCTAATTAATTTTTTTGTTGTTTTTTCTCAATGTAGTAGTAGATTTGCGTATTTTTAATTTTATGAAGATGTATGTATTTGTGTAAAATTTTTTTCTTTTATCGTTTTTTGTTGTTTTGTAATTTTTTTTCCATTCCTTACTTTACGGATAATGACAGAAGAAAAAAACTGCAGCATTGTTGCACGGAAAAAATAAAAAAAATTTATTAATTTTGTAAACTTAAAAATTAACAAATTGAGCTATGAATAATTTGATTGCATACAGTAAACATAAACATTATGAAAAATATATCTTCATTTGAGATTTTAAAAAAAATTACTAACAAAAATTCTTTCGTTATTTTTAAAACTTCTGATCCCAATGTTGAATAATTCTTTGTAACGGTGATCGAGGTGATTGAGAAGTTTTTGATTGATTTGCAAGTGAAATACTTGATGGAAGTAAAATATTTGTGACAAATTCTTTTGCGTCTCTCCATACTTCGGCTTGCTGTTTAGCCGTTGATGCAATTAATTTATTTGCGCGCATCCTTGAATTTCGATCAATTGTTTCATCGAGGGCGTTATCTATGATCTCATAAAGTTTTGAACGCTCTTCCATCTAAAAAATTTAAAAAAGACAGGAAGGTCATAAATTTCAAAAAAAAATGAATTTTTACCTTATGAACAATCGCAGGTTCAGACATCTTTTTTTCGTAACCTTCTTCATAATAACTGATTTTATCAGTTTGTGTTGAACGTTGCACAACCCCTGCTTCTGGGATATGTTGTTCACCTGTACCGGACGATGAAAAGGATTTTGATTTTTCAAAATAATGAAAATCCTAAAGATACATTTTATTTTTTATTTTCATGGCAAAAATGATATACCTCTGTTTGCGTTCCACAAGTTTTTGATACTTTAGGCACTAAAAGTTTTGAAGGCACAACTTTTCGGCTTGAAATTTTTGTTTGTGTTACTACTTTTGAGCTTGGATTAGTTTTAGCGACTTTGTTATCTTTGGCAGGTTTGAGTTTTTGCATATGATTTGCTGAGAATGAACGAGATAATCTGGGCAGTTTTTCTTAAAAAGTAATGACAATAGTTACTTGAAACTGAAATGCACTGTGAATCTTACCATTACTAATTCGATTTTGAAGAATTGTGGTTGGTGCAGATTGAACTAAAAACGTACAACTTGTATCTAAATTTAAAATATTTTTTCAGTCACACTTAAGTTAGTTAGTAATTAATACCTGAATTTGAATTAGATGATTTTGACTGCCGTTTTTGGAGTGGTTTTTTTGTACCCGTAACATTTAAAGGTAAAATAGATGCTAATGACGAATTATTATTATTTAAATTAGTTAATTGTGGCAATTTTCCATTGTTTATTAAATTCTTTTGTTTTCTTCTTGTTGTTGTACTTTGGGGGTTTGCACTTTGTACAATAACATTTTTTCTTCCTGTTGAACGTCTATAAAAAGTCACAAAAAATATGAGTTATTCCCAACTGATTTTTTTATCATTTTTAGTTGTTGCGAAAAAGAGAAATTTAAAGAAAAAAATATTTTTTTAAAACAAACCTCAAGGGTACAGGAGAAATTCTTGGCAATAATGAGCTGCTACCTGGCGGTGAAAATTTGCCATCGATATTATTATTTATTGGTGATAAAGCAAATAAAGAAATTGGAAGTTGCATAGGGCTAAAATGATGTTCTCTCATAGAAGAAGAAGAAGAATCAGAATTAAATAATAATAATGAATATTAATCAACACTAAATTTTTTTTAATATTTTTTAAAAAATGAAAGAATCCATGAAATAAAAAAGGAAGCAATTTTTTTAGGGAATTAATACAATCCTCAAAGGATTCGTAAAAAAATATGTACACTTAATTGAAAAAATGAAAAATGAGAAAAAGATGGAGTGAAGAAGGAAAGCCAAAAAATAACAAAAAAAAGAAGTATATTGAATGACGCTTATATATTTTGGATATATTAGTAATATTACTTACTACTAATACTTGCCACAACTACAAAAAATAAATAGAAAAAATCTTTATTAACCAACAAAACACACCTATGAAAATGCTTGTATCGGTTTATTCCACTCACGTCATTCGAATAATAACGAGCACGTATTACTGCAGATTGTGAGGCACTGCCCATGAATTTGATTTATGCCAGCAAAATTTTTCTAAAAACAATAACCACATGGCATCAAATTTGATCCTCACACAACACTGATAAAAAAAATATTAAATAATAATAATGAATAATATCTCTCTTTTTCACTTTTTTATTTATTACAACAAGTTCTCAAGAGATTTAATTATAGAACAAAGTAATGTAAAATAAAAAAGCGGAAAGTGTATTTTAAAAAAAATAATAAGTTACTAAACAAGTCGCTTCTTCTTCATTCTTTTTTTAAATTTTTGTTATTTTTTAAGCACGAAAAAATGAACAATTTATTTTCCTTTTTATTGCGCGGTTGTCTACTATAGCTATAGTCAACAACAAAATAAGCTTACTTATTAACGAGAAGAAGACGAAAAAAAATAGGAAGAATACGTAACCTTTTTTTTTATAAATTTATCGTCTCTTTTTTCAGCTATTAGGAATGGCAGGAAAAAAAGTATCACGTCAAATTTCAAAGACTTATAAATGTTAACTCTATTTTTCTTCATATATATGTATTTTTGCTTATATTGCAAAACAGATCATCATATCCATGACATAGATAGAAAAAAATAATAACTTTTATTTTCGTCATATTTAAGAAGCCCCAAAAACGCTTATATTTGACTTATTCTAGTCACGAAGATAAAGATGAAGGGTAATAATTTATTCACACTAAAAAGATGGAGAATTGACTTTATTCATTCGTCAAAGAGCAACTTTGTTTTAAATATTGTTTTTTATCACATCATTCTGAATTTACCGACCTTCTCAGTAAAATTTTAATAAATTTTTTCCTAAAAATTTTTCCATTTTAGTTTTTATTTAATTTAGCCGCATTGAATAAATCACTTTTATTCATTACTTTTTTATTTCTAACACCACTGAAAATAAAGTTTTCTGCAATCCAAATGCCATTGACACTGTCAAATTTAAAAAAAAGAACGAACTATAAATAACTTTTTTATATTTAAAATTCTTTGGAATGAATATATTAATTTAAAAGTAGTAACAATGATGCTTAAATGAAGACATAATTTTTTATTAATGCGTATTTGACATTTTATATATTTCTTTTGACAATAAATGATTTTTGTGTATCTTCTTATTTTTGGTGTTAAAAGTTCTTCTTTGGGCTTTTGCATCTAAAAATTTCGGAACAGATGTTGAAAAAACTTTTTTCTGGATTTGATAATTTGCGTTTTCATGTATTTTTTATGAAATGAAAATGCTTCTTTTTCTTGCTGTTTTTAAAAATAAGACAAACATAAATCTAAAAATAATTACAACTTTGATGACTTCCTGATTCATACTTAACATTTAACAACAACTATAATCGTGTCCTTCTTAAAACAAACTAATCTTAAATGCTATAAGTTTCTTATCATGTCAAACTCCAATTTTTGATGCTTTTAAAGTTTGTTCTTTATAAGCCTTTAAGTATATAAAACTGGCATTTTCTGGAACAATGCGTCGACCGTGATTGATTTTTTTTGTTGCAGAAGGGTTATCACTCAATTTTCTTTTCTTTTCTTCTCGAGTTTTCAGTAAACCATTTTTTTCTTCGCTGCTAACACGTGTTTACTCTTTGATAATTTGATAAGAATCCATGAAAATAAAGCAAATAAGATCCCGTCACAAAAACAGGGGTTGATAAATTTACTGATAAAACTTATGCATCAGTGCAAAAGTCAAAAAAATGAAAGTTTTCTTCATTTTGTTGGAAAAAAATGAAAGCTGGTAAGTGAATATTTTTATTCATTCTTTTACCGTATTGATAACATTTTTTTCTCAATAGGATTAGCAGCAGTGCTTTTTGCAACATGTTGCATTGTGGGATCCACAACTGCACGGATTTATCGTGAACAAACAGAACAAGGAGGTCCCCGAAAATGGGGTGATCCAATTACGGATATTGGTGGAAATATCTCTTGTGATCCATTAATGATGGTTCCAAGTAAAACCATTCCAACAAATGTAAATTCAATTCGACCCGCTGATATTAAGTTGGTTATGGCATTGGGTGATTCCTTAACTGTAAGCATTCATCCATTTTAAATAAAGAAAGAAAACTCAAATTTAGGCTGCAAATGGTGCTGGTGCTGAAGATCCACTTGAAATTATTCTTCAATATCGGGGCCTTGCATTCCTTGCTGGTGGAGATAAAACATTAGAAGAGCACATTTCAATTCCAAGTAGGGTCTTTAAAGAAAAATTTACATACGTATGATGTTTTTGTTTTTTTAGATATTTTGCGTAAATTTAATCCAAATTTGTTTGGACAATCCAAAGGAATTGGAGCTTCTGATGTTTGGAATGTTGCATATCTTAATTCTGCTGTCCCCGGTGCAAAAGCTGATGATCTTCCTGGACAAGCTCTTGATCTTGTACAAAAGCTTCAATCACATTCTGAAGTATTTAATTTTTTTTGTATTTAAAAAAAGCTCGTCATTATACGAGATACAAACGATAAAATTTTAAGACAGCTTATTATAATTGACGTGAGGCGCCTTTAAAAAAATTTGTTTTCAGTAAAGCAAAAACATGGAATTATGTTTGCGAAAGTCTAAAGTTTAAAAAATAATTGTTAAAACGTTTTTTCCATTTTATTACAGCGCTAACAAGATGCTCTTTTTTCAAAAAATTACTATTTTTTAAGGTTGATATCAATAATGATTGGAAATTGTTAAACATTTTCATCGGTGGCAATGATGTATGTGGATATTGCAAAGACCCAGTAAGTTTAAAGTTTTTTGCCCCTTTTTACATTAGTACCTTTTTGTGGCTATAAATAACTTTGCTGTTTATATGCTACAGTAAAAGCTTAAAAATAGCTTCGTTTATTAAAAAAATTTAACCTTTTAAAAACCGATTTCTTTGTATTAGCTTTCGTTATTATTTTAGTCTAAAAATACCCCTGAAATGTTCAGACAAAATATTGAAAAAGCTGTACAAATTATTAAAGATCATGTCCCACGAGTAATTGTTAGTCTTACAACAATGTTGCATTTAGAAATGGTTCGACAAATTGACAGAAATCAATTCTTCTGTAAAGCACTTCATGTGTAAGTTTTTGTCTATTTTATTAAAAATCAAAAACGAAAATTTTAAATATTTTGCAGTGATGAGTGTAAATGTGAATCAATGGCAAATTTCACTGATACTCAAATTGCTGAAGTTTGTACAAAAATGCAACAAGTTGAAAAAGATATTGAAACAAGCGGAGAATATGAAGCTGATGATTTCACTTTTGTTGTTCAACCATTCCTTAATGAAATTACAACTCCACCAATGAGAGTAAGGAAATGTTTTAAAAAAATTAAAAGATGATAAATCTATTTTACTTCAGAATGGATCAGTTTTCATTGAATTCTTTACTCCTGATTGCTTCCATTTTGCTCAAAATGGCCATGCTATTACTGCTTCATGGGTAATTTTTTAGAAAATGAACAAGCCCCATGCGTTTACTTTTTTAGATTTGGAATAATATGATGGAAGCTGTTGGATCAAAAACAACTAAAGGTGATCTTGGTGGCCCTGCAACACCCTTAAAATGCCCTGATTCAGTAAGATTAATGTTTTAAATTATTATTTAAGAAAAAAATTTTTTTTCAGAAATGTCCTTTCGTTCGAACACCGAAAAACAGTCAAGATTGTTCCAAGTACTTAACCGATCCACAATAATTAATAAATATAAATGTGATTAAGTTTAAATAAAGATATTATTACCTTATTATTTAATACATCACGTATGAAAGTATACTTGGGATACGGTCGCAAACTAGATTTATAATTACAAGTTTGCACACCATAACCAAGGTAACTTTCATCCGTTAATTTTTACTTTGTAAAAATAAGAATTATTTATCAGTTAAAAACGGCATGGATTGGCCGCAAACTAAAAGCTACAAAAAAAAGCTTGTCCACTAGCCCAATCCGTTTTTAGCAGATAGCAATTTAATACAGAAATAACAAAAACAAACAAAAAAGCTTACGTTCAATATTAAAAAAATTTATACATGATCTGGCAAATAAATACATGTCTCTTTTATATACATGCCAAATTAAATAGACCCGCCCCCAACATGAAGTAGTGGTAGTAGCCGTATTAGAAATAAGGTGTCAAAAGAATTGACTGTTAAGAATATTTTCCTCTTTTTTTCCCCCTTTCCTAGACGGTCTCCGCCTTACATAAGATACTTCAGGTAGAGGGAATGATGAGATGTACAGCTTTTGGCAGTTATTAAAAAGGAATATATTTATATGTGTATTTATTTTAAATATAAAAATATACAAAGCAGACAAACAGAAGAAGAAATAGAAATGAAAAAAGTTTTGAATGTGTGCCTTTAAAGGGTTATTAATATTTCTGCAATAAGATTGTTCTTTAAGGGAAAATTATTACTGCAGGTAACTTTTCTTGCGCGTTAAAAAGAAAGAAAAAAAGCCTAAAAAAAGAGCGGCAAAAAGAGGCGGGCTGGAAAAAAAGTATGACACAACAACAAAAAAAGCGAATTCTAATGTAGACGCATTCTAACTAAACACTTGTGGCACTTTGAAATTGAAAAAAAGGAACTAATGTTTTTGTCGTTCAATAAATATGACAGCATAAAAAACGGATTTAAATATATTGAAAAGCATGTTTTAAATAAAGTAAGCCAACTCAAAGTTAATATAATTTCCTTCTTTTATATTTGAAAAATGAAGAAGCACTCGGGTTAACCCTTAAAAAGCAAAACATAAGTTGAAAAAAGTTCTCAGTTTTGGCATGTTAAAACTTAAAAAACCTCGTTGTTTTCTTAAAAAGTTTGTATTATATAAAAATCATTTTTTAACATGGTTTTCCCGCGCATTTGCTTTTAAATCTTACCTTTATTGGTATTAAATTTTCTCATTCCCTAAATTATTGGACATATTTTTGAAAGGGATTTTAACACCTATTAAAATATTTTTCATGGCGCGCCTTTATAATTTAAATTTATTTTCCTTTTATCTGTCAAAACTATCTCTTTTTCATTCATTTTTTTCAAAAATAACAAAAATGGACAAAGAATTACTCTGTCTCTCTCTCTCTTTCCCTAAATGCATACTAGGCAAAAGAAGGGGAACATTGGAACCATAAAGGCGCGATTCGATTTCTTCCAATACAATCAAGGTCTGCCACTAGGTGTACACAATTTTTTCAAAAAATTTTTTTAAAAAAAGAGACAAGAAAAATATAATTTTTTCAATGGCAGTCAGGGGAAGAAGATTCAATGCGCAATTATTATCTCGTTTTGTAACTTTAAAAAATTTAAATTTGTTACGAAAAATTGAATTACTTGGTAAAAGAGAAGAAACAAACTTTCAAACAAAAAAACATTATTAATAGAAACGTTTAAGCTCCAAGTCAAAGAAAACGAACAAGACAGACAGAAACTCTCAAAACATGGTCCTTCCGGTAATCGAGCATCGGCTGACAAAGATTGGACACGCAAATAGACGACGCTTTATTCGGATTGCATTTTGTTTTTCAGCTGTTGCATGTTTTGCAAATCTAATAAGTAAAAACAGAGAAAACATTATCCATAGCATAAACGCAATTAAAGTTTTTTTTTGAATAAGAACAAAGTTTAAAAAAAAAAGATTTGATAATATTTTTTAGGTTCAACTACAAATAAATGGTTGTACACAGCTGAAGTGTTAAAATATTATGTATTACCAAATAATACCCATGGATACGATGATGAAATAAAGCCAAAACCTTTATATTTTAAAAATGCAACAATTGGTCCATGGTGGTTTTGTTGGGATGATCCAACAACTCCATGGACGTGTTATCATGTTGATTATTCAACAAGAGATGAAGCAACTGGTGATGTCACAAGCTCAATCGTCAGTAAGTGCATCCTTTAATCCTTTATCTTCTTAAAATTTCATTCTTTTCTTTCACTAGAATCTATGCGGCCAATGGTAATTTTTATGGTTTTGGGATGTTTTCTTGATATTTTTGGACTTAGTTCAATCACGCTTTGTTGTTTAAGAAAAAAACCGTATTTTTCACTTTTTGCAACAACTTTAGCCCACATTTTAGCAGGTTTGTATAATAACAGTAGTAGCTGAACTGATTTAAAAATGTTAAAGGAATTGCAAATTTTCAATGCATTATTGTTTATATGTCTGCGGTATCTGAGGAAGTCGGGAATAAAATTTTTCCTGCATCAGAGATGGAAGATCCTGTTTTTTATTATACTGATGGATATTCGTTTATGTTATTAAAAGTAATCTTTATGTATTTTCTTTTGATATTTCAAAATTAAATTTATTTTTCAGTTCAGCTTTCTTTGTACTGAAACTGCCGGACTTCTTTCGGCATTGGTTTACATGTCGAAACGCGATGAACGAACATATAATCGTTACCGGATTCATACAATTATGAAAACCGTAAGAAATGAAGATGAAACAGAATCTCCGCATATGAAAGATCGATATCATGATCATTCACGAATGCAATGTCTTCAAAAAGCATCAAGGTATTTTCATAAAATCGAAATTAAACATATTCAAAATTTTTAGAAGTGCTTCAATCGATGCATCTTTAGCAAGCTCAACTGGGCATAGACCACTCTATTATCCAAGTCGTAAATCATCAACAATGGAAACTGCCCAATTACGTCAATTTCTCGAGGCAAATTTTTTGAAAAAAATTTTTGCATTTATATTTTTGTTTTTTTTAGCAGCAATTCTTACTTCCACCTTCTGCAGCTCCAAAAACATTATATTTTTAAAAATGAAAAAAGCATAACATTTGTAAAAGTACACAAAGTAGTTAAAAAACAAAACTTAATAAACTTAAGCTTATTTCACAAAACCTTCTTTTTTTCATGATCAAACTGGTCACCTTGGATACACACCCTATAGTGACGACTGACATTTCCTAGCTAAGCACTTCTGCGCAAAAGCTTCCATCTTTCTTTTTATTTTTTTCATGAAAAATAAAAAGATGAAACAACATAATTTTTTGTTCAATCTTATTTTTTTGCTTTTTTAAAGGAATTTCTTAACGGAAAAATAGACAAAAGGAAAAAAGAAGAAGATTGAGTGCGGAGAAAACCACCTTGGATTTACACCCCCTAAAAACGTCGCATCGAAAACGAGGAAGAAGACAACGAAAGCAAAATGGAAATTGAGAGAAAGGATGATGATGAAGATGGTGATGATGTTGGTGGAAAAAAAAAGCTTGGAAGGGGAACAAAAAAGTTGTTGTACACATCGCACTCTTGACAATAGTCATCGCTGTAGTTATAGCTAAAAAATTATTTTTTAATATCCGATTGGAAAAGAGAAAAAAAAAGCAAAAGAAAGAAAAATTTAATTTGATCAAATTTTCTTCTTTTTTCTTCTTTCATCTTTGAGAAAGCAATTAACGAATGAAGTTTTAATGTCGCCGTGATTCCCACGTTAAATGAAAAACGATACTCGATTTTGTTAATCTCGAAAAAAATTATGATATAAGCTGTTTTTATCTGAATCATTTTTTCACTTTTTGCAATTTAATTCTTCTTAATATTGATGGAACATTTTCGACTTCTACGAAGGCCTCGGTCATTGCCGATATTAGATGACAAAAAACCTGGCATAAATGCAGAATATAAAATTAAAGTAAGTTAGTCTTAAACGTTTTATTGTTGTTTTCTTCGATATTTAAACTCACTTACAGTAAATTTGATTTTTTTTAGTTTGTTTATTTTAAAAGTCTTAATGACTTAGTCCCTCGAATATGTTATAAAGCCAAGGCATTCGTACAACATTCAAATTTGGTCATCACTTCATCACTACCTCCTTTAAGAATTTCAATTCCCCTTGTTACAATATGTTATTTGGAAGCTGATAAAAAATATGACAGATTTGACATAAGAGGCCGACAATTTAAATTACGTTTTGCTGGTTTTCGTGATATTATGCAACCAATGGCAACAATTGAAGAATCCCGGGATTGGTTGCGTTTTCTTGTTGTCCGACAACGAATTCCTCATTCAATTTTACAGTTACCGTTTGAATGGGAAATTCAAATAGAAAAGCGTCCAAAAAAGAATTTTATTTCTTGGAAACAGATAAAGCAATGCTTATTTTGTCACAATTTAATTGAAAATCCTGCAGAATAAAAATTTTGATTTTATATAATTTCATCCAAAACATACATATCATTTAAAACACTTCAATACAATATAAATTTTTTTATAATAGTGCTACAAAAAATATTACTAAAATAAACATCAAACAATAATCACAAATACAACAAAAAATAAACAAATTAAAGCGTGCATTTTAGGTCATTCCTTTTTTACCAAAAGTTTTAAGTGAAAGTTACCAGACATTTTTGCGAAAAAAATCAAATATAATCAGTATTAAATTTTTGAATTGTATCAAGATGAAGTTGTGGGTTTCCTAGATAATGAGATCAAATATCAATAAAAAAATAATTATAATTTAGGCGAATTTTGATACAACCATATTTTTGAATGATAAGGACGTAAATATTCTTTGACAGCATTTGAATATAAATCAAATACAACCCGGCAGGATAATTCAATAGCAGTTCCTTTCTGAAAAGAAAACATATATAAGTTTGCATAAAAAATTAAAAAATGCATACTCTATTAAATAAGCAACAGTTTTTAAAGACAAGATTCATATCATCAATAAATTGTTGAACATTTTGATACCGAAGCGTTGAAATCTTTTTAGCAATTTCTTTAAAGCATATTGGATTTGTAATAACATCATAATATCGCTTCAAAGATCTTGGAACAGGATTATGGAATGGTTCACTGTGTTGTACAGTATCCCCACGCTTCTTTTCATAACAAAATAGTAGCACTCTTGCGCATACAATCTTTTCTCTTTCAGTAAATTGTTCAGTAGCTTCAGTAATTGGTTGAATAGTCTTGCATCGAGTACATCTCCAATCATCACTAAAATTTTATATTAAACTTTCAAAAAATGCATGTTTAAAAGCAACTACTTACGGTAAATCTTTAACATCTCCATTTATCATTGGAATATGGCAAACATTGTGATAGACTTTTGGACAAGTTTCACAACACACCAATTCTCCACTAATTTCATCACATCCATTACTGCAAACAAAGCAATAATCATCCCAATCATCAATTTTTGCTGGCTTTTTATCTTCTTTTTCAGGACTTTGTGACATTGAAGTACTCGGAGGATTACGACGTAATGTAAGCTTAATTGGAGGATTTACAGGTGGAGTTGCAATTAATGGCGGAGTTGGAAGGGATGGATGAAAAGCAAGAGAATTTTGATGATTAATAACGGGAGTAATAACTCGAGTATTGTTATCAGGAACATTTGAATTATTATTGAATCGAGGAGGAGTGCTTCGACCAGGCAAATTCGGTTTAAAGCCATTATCTGATTGCCTAATAATATCCATTAAAGCTTTCTGCATCTGTAAATTTATGTTAAAAATCTTTTAAAAAAAGTACATGAATTAATTACCATTGGAGGACCATCTTTTACTTTTGGAACAATTGGTGGTCTTGGAAGAGAAGATGATTGAGGAAGGTTATTATTATTAGGAAGCAAATGTTGATTTTGACTAGCATGATACATTGCTCGAAGACGAGAAGGCGGAAGTTGTTGCTGTTGAGGCATTCTTGGTATCAAAGTATTATTCATTCCTGGCATCATATTTGGTCTGGCCATTGAAAATCCACCTCTCATTGCATTCCCTTGTTGAGCCATAGCTGCTGAAGTCATCATTCTTGGATAAGATTGCATAGGAAGACGTGGTGCTGAAGTAACAGGCGGCATTTTGGGATTCATTCTTGGGTCAGCCCGATGCATTTCATTTTGAGGATAATTTCGAGGATCTGTAGGCGGAGGTTTTTGAAAAACTCTAAGATTAACATTATTTGAAGATGACTGTGGTGGCGGAAGATTTTTTGGGACAGTTGGTAACAGCTTATGATTAATTGACGTTCCCGCTACTTCATGTGGACGAGGTCCATTTGGTTCTCGTAATCTTTTTGCGGCTAATGCATCTTCTAATGGCCCACCTTTACGCTTCTCACCAGGCTTTCTTTTTCCAGAAAGTGTCGTCAAAGGATACTAAAAACGATTTCAGAAAATTAATATCAAGTTTAATAGTACAAAGACATACTTGTGCAAGCTTTTCAATAGGAATATCAATAAGTTTTACAGAAGGATCAGTTCGAACAGGAGGTGTTATGATTTGATTTTGAAATCTGAACTTTGATGAAGACTGAAGTTGATCCATGAGTCCTTTCGGATCAAAAAGAAATTCAGGAGGTTGCGAATAAGCTTTAATTGCTTCAACAATTCTATTTGTAAAATGTGAAACATCTGTAGAAATTTGACTTGAAATTTCAGTTACATATGGTAAAAATTCTTGCAAAGGATTATTATCAGATGCACTGGTACAAAGCTTTTTGAAATTGGACATGTTCATTTGTTTTGCAGCATATTCCTTTTCATTTTCTTCATATTTTTGCAAATAACTGTATTCAAACATTTCCATTGCCAAAACACAATCATTCATTTTGCGCAAGGTTGCATTTACAATATCCATTGTCTTTTTTGCAAGATCTATTCGCATCATTTTAAAATGCTGCTTTAGACGTTCCCGTTCAGCCGTAAACATTTCAAACCTATTAGTAATATCTTTAGTAATTACTTTTTAATGTGTTAAAAAAACTTACGTTACTCTTGTAGTATTCTGAAGAGTACAAATACCCCGGTTAAACCTTTCACATGAATCAATTACTTTACAAGGAGGCAAACCAGTTTGCTTTGTATGATTTAAATGTTCCTGTTGATATCCTGTAGAACATGCATGACATATAAACTGAAATTAAAGGTAATCAAAAAATGAAACAAAAATAATGTGTAAAACTTACAGCACCACAACCACAAATATACTTTGCAGGCATTTTTGGATGTTTTTGGCAGCTTGGCAACTGCCGGGATGGAGTATTTGGATGTCCTTCATGAAAATTCAAACATTCAGCACAAACGGATAAATCACATTGAGTACAGTAATGATTAATATCTTTTTTACAATTTAAACTTTGTTGGCATTGACTAAATATAATAACAAGTAATAAAAAAAAACAGATCTTCAGTTCAAATCAAAGTAGAAAGCAAAATGTGTGAAAGTACTTACCCTTTTTTACAAAAAATTCTGTTAACAAGAACAATAAGACTTTTAGGAACTATTCGAGAACATTTACAAGTATATTCAATGCCATCTCTGCTTTTTACAGCTAAAATAATGTTGTAGTATATACATTAAACAGATTATTAATAAACATACTTAAGCAATCCCGACATGCAGTATGCATACATTGTAGTAGATACAAAGTTGGTTTTGTAACTTGCTTCTTTTTGCATTGAAAACAAGTGTCAAAAATATTTAGCTCCAATTCACTATGTCTCTATAACAGCTTTCTTCATTATTTTTAACAGTAAACAAAAAATTTAATTACCAAACTACTCGACGCTTCACCAACTTTTGTTTCAGGTATAGCCGGCACAACAGATGGAATTTGATCGCCTCTTTCATCCATCATTAATTTCACGCTCTAAAATTCGAGGATAAAGTTGAGTTTCAACAAAAATAAACAGTTTTATACATGAGTTGAAAAAATTAAAAATTGATGTATAGCATTGAAATGATAAAAGTGTTGGTTCTTTTCTCGATTTTAACAATATATTCAATATTTAATAAAAACAATATGACCACTATGGATAAAACCTGCTTTTTAGAAAGAAAAATGCGCGGTCACTCGGCTCTTTTTCCATTTTCGCAGTTGCTGGAAGTATCAGAGATTCGCGGTAGGATTCGTGCAACCCCCATTTGCAATGGAATAGAAAGAGCTTATGAAGACGCAGGCTGCGGCGGTGGTTGAGACACGAACAACTGTGAGTCAAAAAAAAGAGAAAAGGCCTTATAAACAATAATAATAAAAAAAATGACAGCAAAGCGAACAGAAAGGAAAAAATACTGTGGAAATAAATTAATTTTATTCAAATTTTTAGGCTTTAATATTTACATTTAATCATTTAAAAAATGTTTGATAGAAATTGACAAACAAAAAAGCTTGAGTATTAAGCTTTTGTTTTTTAACACAAAAACCTTAGGAAAACATCCTTTTAAAATATCGATTTTTTAAAGACCACAGGGTTCTTACTATAGCAACAAAAGCTATCACGTGAATAAAGAAAGCAAGCTCAAATCTTGTTTGTCAGTGTGCATTTTTATTTATAAGGTCAGTCAAACTGCAAACTGGCTCATAAATAAAAAATGAACTCTACTGTGAAAAAAAAAGAAACCAGACACAATAGATCGATTGATTGATTTGGTTAAGCTAATCAAATCATACCGGCAAACAATTTCTTAACTTTTGCGTATTTACAAAATCAAAAAATAACAAACGAAAGAAAAATCTGCATATCTATTAATTTATAACTATCAATCGTATACCAATTTTTTTACAAATTACTAAAATTTAAACGATCCCAAAAAAACCCCAAAAATAATGCATATCTTTCACTTTATTATTCATCATCAAGCTCTTGATCAATCAATAGTCCGATGAACACGCTCGTGAATGTTCAGTGTTTTTAAATCATCAACCATCAAAATATGAAAACGCACGATTTCGAAATATTTAAATATTTTTTTTTGAGAAAGTTACGATTACCAGTATTTACAAATTGCTGTGAAAAGATAAAAGTTGGGACAATCATTTTGATTTTGACCTAAATTTTATGCAAATCAGAACCGAAAAAAATTGCAAATATATAAAGCTTAATTTGATAAATTTCTAAAAAAACTGTTTTTATTATTTTGTGCATAAATTCAAAATCGTTTCTTTTGATGCCTCATTTATTTGACGGTGTCCATGTTGTGTGTAGATATTTTACTAATACTGCTGCGTTTTTGTACTTTTCTTAAAATTTACCCTGAGCTTTGACCGAAAATTTTTGGCGTTTTTTAGCTTATATGTTTTTCGTATTCTCTTTTTCGCATTTTTATTTTGATATTTTTGGTGATCTTTGAAAATGTTTATTTTTAATCGTCCGATCTTTAATGATAGCAAGTACAATGGCTCTTTTTGTAAAGTCAAAAATTGCACAAATGTTCTTTTTTTCTAACAATAGAAATGTTTTCTTCTTGGCATAAAATCAAAAATCAGTAATTAAAAGTCATCATTATTTAATTACTAAAAATGTAAACAACAACCCCTCTATTACTCTGTGTGTTAATACATGTATTTACTATTTTCTTTTTTGAACTTTTATTTTTTATGTCTGTCATTTTTATTTTATGAGTCAATCAAAATAAATTGATTTTTTGTAGCACTTTTAAATTTTTTTTCTATCATGACAGTTTGGTTTGATTTAATTCTACGAACTACGAAAAATGTACACATTTTTAGGATTTTATTTTGTTTTTAATGATTGCGGTTACAAACTCTAAATTAAAGTTTAACAAAAAAGGAAAAAAAGGTGAACAGAATATAAACAAAATGATGACAAACGTAAATATAGTTCTTTTTCTTTAATAAAACCATTCTTTTTAAAGGATATCAGTAGCCTAAAAATTATCAAACTATTACACATTCTATTGAGTTTAATTGTCTTCATTTATTTTTGCCGATGTTGAAATGTTTTCCGAAATAAAAAATGTATATTTAGTTTATAAACAAAACTCTTTGTGTTTTAGGACTATAAAGACATAAGATGATGTTAAAATAAAGAATCAAAAAACATTTTTTTAAACATTAAAAATGAGCAAAAAAAACAAAGAAAGAACAAAACAATTACTTTGGTAAATACAGTATTTTTTCGTCCATAAAGAACTTGTTTGAACATTTTTTTAACAAAATACAAAACTACAGTAAAATAAAATTGATTTTACTTTTAAATCTGAAAAATTCTTTTTTAATTAATTTTTAATCATTGTTTATGATCAAAGCGGAACATGTTTTTTTGTTCTTAGACCAATGCAAACAAGTTTGTGCTCTCTCTCTCTTTTCACTCCTTCAAAGTATTCTTAAACATATATAAAAGACAATATCTTTACGCACAATAAAGGTATTCTTTCTTCATTTTCATTCTTTCAAATTTGTAATAATAATGATCGTTTTTTATTTACTTTCATTTTTTATTGTTTTTTCAAATGCAGCAAAATTTGTTGATCAGGTAATGAATTACCTTAATCCTTCGATATGGTTAAAGGATATACTGTGATTTTAGATATCAAGACAAAGCAGTCAACTCTTAGTTGAATCACAAAATGGTAAAATGATAAGGCAGTGTTCTTGTGTTGAACAAAATGAATGCGTTCTTTCTTTAAAAACTCAAATGAGTCAATGCTTTGATACTTGCTTTCATAAAGTTAAAGATGTACGGCACTTTTGATGCCTAATTTTTTTGGTTAAATAAAATAATTTTTAGGCTGGAATAAATGTTGAAAGCCTTAAAGGATGTTTTCATCAAAAACAATACATCGTCGATGATATGGTATCATGCATTCAAGGCTCTATGAAAACGTATGTGTTTCTTTTGTCCTTTTTTGAACAAATTTTTACAATTATCAATCAATTTCTGTCAAAGATTTGTCAACCTTTTATTACACAACTTTTCATGCCTGAAAATACCTTTCAGATGCACAAATTCTCAAGATGGTAAACAAATTCCATACACTGATATTAACATTTTCTTTACAAAAGGTGAAAAGAAACTTCATCAACAAGCCGAAATGTTTTTAGCAACAATGGGAGATTCTGGCAGAGCTTTGATTGATTCTGCATTAGATGTTGGAGCATGTATTAAAGATTGTGTAATTCAAAAAAATACTGGTGGATATTGCTTTGATCACAAAAAGTAATATCATCGTTATTGTAATTATCTTTCATCATTAATTTTTTAGATGCCAACCATTGATTGAAGCAAAACAAGCAAACAAATCCCTTAAAAAATGCATAAAATCTATTGGTTGGAAGAAAGAAGCAAGTGAACTCTGTGAATGCACAGTAAAAGCTGGTGTCAGGTATTTAAACTGTTAAAACAATATTACCGTGTTTAACACAACAAAAACTATTTTCAGTGAAATGGGACAATACTGTAGCATGCTTAAAACTATTACAGGAAGCGAACGTCGTGGTCATCGCAAGAATAGTTAAATTTTTTTGATATCCATTTGTTTGTCATAATTATAATTAAACTTTAATAAATTTTTAAATTTTATTTTTTACATTTCTCTCTTTCATTTTACACCACAATTCATGTTATACGACCAGCAATAGATTCGTAAAAATTATTTTCACATGCATTTGTTTTTATATTAAAAGGACCCAAAAATGACAAGAATTGAAAATCTTTTGAAAAACAATTCTTTGGACGCCATAATAGAGTGAAAGTCCATTTATTGCTTGTTTCTTTTATCTTTGATGTAAATAGACCCTGGAAATAACAACTATAAATCAACGTTCAACACCTGTATATATGTTCCTAAAAATGGAAGTAGACGTCATATTATGTAGAAGGATTCCTGATAATCTAAAAATCAAAAAAAAAAATCAAAGTATACGTTGAATTAAAATGTGAATGAGACATTTGATATTACAATCGATAAAAAAGGACGATGATAAGCATCTTGATTGTTTGATGTTTTCCTTGTAAGGAATCATCCAGATATGACGTCATACAAAAATCGACTTTTTTTTACCCCTCCCTCCCTACCCGTCATACAGATGCTTTGATCTTTGCCGCAACTTCAAAGCGGTGTCATACCTGGCCCCCCTCCCTCCCTAGCCTAGCATGACGTCATATCTGGAGGATCCCTAATCATCAAAATATGAAGTGCAAATTTATTTTACAAATTGCTACCATTTTTATTTATCTGATTTGAACTGCCTTTTAAATATTTTTTTCAAAAGAATAAGAATTTTGCTTATGTTGGTTGATAAATAATTTATTTATCCAAGAATGCTGACGTAATAAAATAATGATGATAATAAAAACTAAAATTGTGTAGAGACAAAAAATAATTTTACAAATAAAATTTTTTCCGACGTTTCGAACGTAATAAAATACACAATATTAGTTTAATTTTTTAAACATGGTAATAAAAACAAACAGATGAATAAACCCACAAATGTTGTAAGAATGAATTCGATCATTCTTTTTTCATTTTAGCTTAAAAATAGATTTTCATGAACTAAAATCACCTCTTTTTTTAATGTCACCTGGAAAAATTATCTGTCCGATAGTGTTGAAATTTTCCGTGAAAACCTTAATCATGCTGAATTTTATTGTAAACACCTACAGGCGGCATCTTTGATTTGAAAATTCTGATTTTCGTATGACGTCATTATTGGATGATCCCTATCTTTAAATTTTCATTTTGATAAAAAAGCATCCCGGTAAAATTATCCGAAAAATTCGATAAGTCTGGGAATCTAGAGTTTTATGATTCTAAATGATACTTCTGAACCTGTTTTACATTTTATAAACATTGATGCACAAGGCCGTAGGGAGAAAAAAATTTCGGGGGGGGGGGGGCATTTTCATTTCAGGGGGGCACGCCTTTGATCTTTTGCCGCCTTAACACGGCGGCGGCAAAAGATCAAAGGATTTTCCCCAGTTTCGGGGGGGCACGTGCCCCAAATGCCCCCCCCTCTCTACGGCCTTGTTGATGCATAATATTCTTAAAGAAAAATTAACGTGTCTTTGACTTTTTGCTAAGTTTTTTTGATGAAATGTCGTAAACAATGCCAAATTAGGACATTTCATCGCGATGGCATATTTCAAAATCATGTTTAAATGTTTAAATGTTATGAAACTCACCCAGAATACTTCAGCAACCTGATATTTTATAGTACAAGTCACCCCATCTTTTGTAAGACATGATTTTTACTCCGAAGTCGATGTTGAAGATATTTATCTCACGAGGTTTTTAGCGTGGTTTTTAAATTTTTGTCGCTCAATTTAAACGATTTTTTTTGAACAGCCCAAAAATTGGTGTGATGCTTTTTTGCTTCGAAACGGGGATATGTATGTTTAATTTTTTATTGGAATCAATTCTAACGGTAGTCGAAATTTGACACTTGCTGTCAAATAATTTTTTTTCTATTTTGCATCTTATAGCTTTTATTCAAATGTATCATCATGGGAAATATCTTTATGATTGTTTCAATTTTGGATTTTCCCCGAATTTTTCAATTTTTGGCTATGCCATATTTTAATTACTGTCAAATGAAAAGTACAAGACAGATTGAGCCAAAACTTTCCTTGTATTTTTTTTATCTAGTTCTGTCGAACGGGCAACAAAAAATTACGTAAAAAGTTCTCAGTTCCGCTCGGTTTAAATTTTCTCTTACACCCAGTGTTACCACTTTTCAAAAAAAGTGACGCCAACGCCGACGTCGGCGTTGGCGTCGATGGCGTTAACGCCGGGTGACGCCGGAGAGCTTTTTTACCAATTCATTAAAAATATAACAAATTTCTTCTGAACATCTATATTTATGTTACACTTACAACTAATTAGAGCGAAAGAAGCATGGATCAATGTTAAAAACAAAGAATTTAGCGTATTTTCGGAAAATTTCTGTCTTTGGCGTCTCGGCGTCGACGCCGACCACGAAAAGGTGACGCCGACGTTGGCGTCGTGGAAACACTGCTTACACCATTTCTTAATTGCTTTTTTAATTTCGCGCGTAATATTTATTTTCTTTTTCTTTTTAGCTCACAAAACTTTAACACTTTTTCAGCAGCAAAAGTGATCTGGTGTGTAATATCCGAGAGTTTATACAACTTTATATTCTGCTATAAAAATGGTCACATTCTATGAAGATGGTAACAAGATTGAAGTACATCGCTTGATGGCAAAAGGTAAGTTTTTCTTATATAAAAAGTAAACTATTATATGTACATGTATGAAACATTTTAAGGTGCTTTTGGTAGAGTTCATTATGGAAGATTTAATAATCAAATGGAAGTAGCTGTGAAGAAACAAAAGCATACTGTATACACGGAAGATGAATACAAATATTTGGCATCTTTTAAAAGTGATTACATTCTTAAAGAAATTTTTACCTTCTACCGCGGAGGCTTCATTTATATGGTAACTGAAATAGCCGATGGTAATTTAAGTGATTATGTAAATGAACTTGGTCCTGTCGTTGATCAAACGATTTTTCGTGCTATAACTTTCCAAATCATTACTGGTATTTCACAAATTCATGAAAAAGGCTTAATTCATCGTGATATCAAACCTTCAAACCTCCTTATTGCTGGCAATACAATCAAGATTTGTGATTTTGGTTTTGCTAAAGAAAGTGCATCTATGTCCGCATTTCGAGTAAGTTCCTACAACCGTATACCTTCCGTTAAAAAATACTTTTAGATGGGAACGTCAATTATTATGGCCCCTGAAGTAATAATTGAAACTCCTTATAATACATCCGCTGACATTTGGAGTCTTGGAATTGTCTTATATTTTCTGCGAACTGGTGCTTATCCTTTTGAAAATAGCCGCAAGTATTCAGAATTATTAAAGAATATGGTTGGCAAAATTGCATTTTCTGGATCAATCGAAAGCAAAGTTAAACAATTCCTTGATACTCGTGAAGTTCAATTTGCAACAAAAGCGACCATCTTTGAAGAGAAAGATGTTTACTATCGACATCAACATCTCATTAAGGTAAGCTTTTTTTATTATATACGATTTAATTTAATATGGCATTAAAGTGTTGCCTTCAACCTGAAGCTGAAAAACGTCATACTGCAGTTCAACTTCTTACACATACTGTATTCAAAAATTTACGGTATGTTTTTCAAGATATAAAATAACCAAATAATTTTCATTTTTAGCGACGAAGATTTTCACAAGATCCCAAGATATATTCGAAAAACTGTATAGAGTATAAAATTATTTTTGTTTTTTCTGTTGATTTTTTATGTTTTGTTTCTCTTTTTATGAACAGATAGATGAATAAATATATTGTTATGAAAAACAGTAGTTAAACAATCAGATTTACATTAATTCTAATATCTTTTATCAATCCTTTTTCGTCTTAGAACGCAGAGAGAGAATAAAGTTATTCTCTCTCATAAAAATTGGTACGCTTGCACTTTTCAAATTTCTTCTTTCGTATTCGTTTTTTAAAGAAATGCTGTGACACTGAAAATGTAAGTTTAATTATTTCATTAACTTTTTACATTTTATCAGTCAAATATTTAGGACACCAGGAAAACTTATCAAAAGAAAACGCGTCATTTATTGGGAAATTCGATCATGGGAACTTGAAATTGGAAGAAAAATTGGTTCTGGATGTTTTGGAACTGTGTACAAAGGAAAATATTTCGGTAAGTCATTGATGGGAAACTTATGCAGAAAAAGGAAGTATATTTTTAGGTGATGTTGCTGTTAAAGTTTTAAATGTTCCTGATCCATCTCTATCTTTGTTAAAAGCATTCCGAAATGAGATGGCCCTTTTAAGAAATACTCGACATACAAATATATTAAATTTTATGGGTTGGACGCGTTCTCCTCAATTAGCAATTGTTACTCAATGGTGTCAAGGGTCATCACTTTATCATCACATTCATGTTGTTGAGCCAAGAATTGATTTTACACAAGCTATGATTATCAAAATTTGTCGACAAATTGTACATGGTATGAGTTATTTGCATGCAAAAAATATTATTCATAGGTTTGTCCTTTGTCAAGCTTACATTCAAGGAGATCAATTTTAAATAATTTTAGAGATTTAAAAACCAACAATATCTTGTTAACCGAAGATAATACGGTTAAAATTGGAGATTTCGGTTTAGCTACAGTAAAAACTCGGTGGAGTTCAACAACTGGAGGTCAACAAGCTCAACAACCTACAGGATCAATATTATGGATGGTAAGCCTTTTCACAACCAAAAAGGGGAAAACGTGAAATAACATCCTTTTTAAATTTTGGGTTTTACCAGGGCTGTGCGATACCAAGGTCTCGTCTCGGTATCGAGTCTCGGTCTCGTGAATTTTTTAAGGTATCGGGTCTCGGTCACGACAAATATTATTCCGGTATCGGGTCTCGGTCTCGTCTGTCTGAGTCTCGGGTATCGCACAGCTCTGGTTTTTACAGAAGATGGAATTGATGTTTTGCTGAACACCAACACTTCGTTGAATTTAGCATTATCCCTCGAATATTTTAAAATAATTAATAAATACATTTTTAGGCACCAGAAGTTATTCGAATGCATGAACATACAACAAAATCAGATGTTTATTCATTTGGAATCTGTTTATATGAGCTTTTAACTGCCCGACTACCATATGATCACATCAATAATCGAGATCAAATTATTTTTATGGTTGGAATGGGTTTACTTCGACCTGATAATTCTCATTTACGTCTTGATACTCCTACAAAACTGCGTAAACTTTTCCTTAAATGCATTGAATATAATGCTACAAACAGATTCGAATTTGATGAGGTATGTAATTATGATTTAAATCACATTAATTTAATCTAAGATTTTTAGATTAAACAAGAATTAGATAAAGTTGCGGCAACTGTACCAAAAGTGACAAAATCACAAAGTGATTCATATGTTTACAAAGCTTGCAGAAGCCATCGTCATTGTCAGAAGTCATCCCTCAATTGCAGCCAATCTTGATCCACTTCTTCATTCAAATGTTGTTCCAAAAACTCCCAATAAATTTGCATCACCAGGTCCACATTCAAGAATAAACGCGAAGACTTGAGCTAAATGAAATGTTAGCAGTTATTGTTGTTTTTTTTCTGTTTTATTGTTGTTTCATTGTTATTCTAAAATTGGTAATACCAAATATATTGTAGTAAAGGCTTGTAAATAAATTAAGTCGTGTTATCAAAAATAGTTTATCTGTAAATCAAAACAAAGGTTGTGTGACGTCTGGGTAATCCCTTAGTTCGTTTGAGATTAAGGATGGACAAGGGCCTGGGCCGGGCTTGGGCCTGAAGTGTCTGGGCCTGTGCCGGGCCTGGGCCTAATATTTGGGCCCTCGTCCATCCTTATTTGAGATGCAAGATTTAATTTGCAATACTCACAACGATAAGGTCAATTTTCTGCCGTGTTATTTTTATTATTTATAAATTTCTGCATCTAACGGTACAGTTAACAAAAGATAATTTCATTTACGCAAAGTTTGATAATAACGCAAAAATAAAATTTATAAAAAAGTTTATATGTTTAAATTTTTTTCTTCATAGAATATTTTTAAAATCTTAACACGAAAAATGGCAAGAAAAAGAGTCAAAATCTTCGAGAATGCTTTCGTCGTTGCCCTCCTCATTTGAAAATGAGTGTAATATTTATGATTTAGCCTTTTTCTACATTTTTATTCCTTTAAATTTTAACTTTGTCTTTTTTAGAATTATATCATTATGGCATTGTCAATTCCTCAATCTTTTCATTCTCGCCATTTAAAAGATGGAGCAAGAACCTACAAAGGTCTTGATGAAGCTGTTACTAGAAATATTGAAGCTTGCTCTGAACTTGGTAGTCAGCTTAAAACTGCTTTTGGCCCTAATGGTATGAATAAGCTTCTTGTAAATGATATCGGAAAAGAGTTTATTACAACTGATGCTGCAACAATTATTCATGAAATTGCTGTTCAACATCCTGCCGCTAAATTGCTAGCTATGGCTGCCGATTATATGCAAAATGGCCCAGGTGATTATGTAAACACTTCCATCATTCTTGCTACTGAATTTTTAATTGGTGCTGCGGAACTTATCAATTCGGTTAGTGGTCCCCGTTATTTGTCTTTTCGGAAGTGTCACATCTTCGAAACTTCTCCTTTTGTCATCTTTTATTGTTAACAATTTTAGGGCATCAAAACTGTTGAAATTATTGAAAGTTACCAGAAGATGGGGGAAACGTTGATGTCACATCTCTCCAACTTTGTTATTGCTCAAGCAAAAGATCTTCATAAAGTAGAAGATGTAAAGAAATACCTCTTATCACCTATTATGGCTAAACAACTTATCCATGCTGACTTCATTGCTGAAATTGTTGCAAAAGCTTGTGTACAAACAGCTTCCAAGAATAATGCATTTAATGTCGACAATATTCGTATTGTAAAGCTCCCCGGTGGTACTGTAAAAGATTCTGTTGTCATTAATGGAATGGTATTTAATCGTTCATCTGAAACTGATGTTAGAAATGTTGAAGGTGCACGCGTTGCTCTTTTTGCTTGTCCATTTGATATTACTCAAACTGAAACAAAAGGAACTGTTTTAATGTCAAATGCTTCTGAACTTATGGAATTTAGCTCTAATGAAGAAAAAGAAGTCGAAAAACAAGTTCGTGAACTTCATGAAGCTGGAGTCAATGTTGTTGTTGCTGCTGGAAAATTTGGTGACCTTTATATCCATTATCTTAATAAATATAACATTATGGGTGTTCGATTGGTATCCAAGTTTGATCTTCGTCGTCTTTGTCGTATGCTTTGTGCACCAGCTCAAGCAAATATCTGTGTTCCATCCCTTGAACATATTGGACAATGTGATAAAGTTTATCAACATGAATTATCTGGACATGCAGTTATCGTTTTCGAAAAGACTGGACAAGTAGGATCGATTGCAAGTATTGTTGTTCGTGGACCTACAACTCTTCAATTAAATGATATGGAACGTGCTATTGATGATGGTATTAATACCTATAAATCTCTTTCTCGTGATTCAAATTTGGTGGCAGGTGCTGGAGCTTTTGAAATTGAAATTAATCGTTATGTTGAATTTTTGGCCAGCACCAATTCTACAATTGAGCAATTTATTCTTCGTAAATTTGGTTTAGCATTTGAAGCTATTCCAAAACAATTAGCTCGAAATGCTGGTTTGAATGCTACTGAAACTCTTGCTGCGCTTTATACTGAACATAAGAAAAAGAATAATTTTGCTGGTGTTGATATTAATGAAAGTGGCAAAGTTATTGATGCTCAGAAAATGAGTCTTTTTGATGCTTTTCTTCCTAAAAAGATGGCTATTCAAGTTGCAGTTGATGCTGCATGTCAAATTTTGAGTGTAGATCAAATCATTATGGCTAAACTTGCTGGTGGTCCAAACCCAAATGCTGCTCGCCCTCAAGATGCTGAAGGAAATGATGATGGAATGGCTTAAATTTAAATAATCTTAAAAATCTCATGATCTTTTTTTATTTTGATCCATGTTTCTGTTTTACAAGTTTTGTTATTCTGCTTTTTGCTAATAAACGTTTATTTTATGCAAAAATTAAATTCATTGCGTTTTTTAAATTTTTTTAAAACAAAATATTAGAAAGCAGTCGGCTGTCTGTTGAATTTCAACCTAAAAGTCTTTGAAAAGGTTTTGTCGCGAAAACGTGACTTAAATCACGAATAATGTTTTATCTTCTTTTTATTACTTTTTTTAAATGTTAAAAAACTTTAACAATGGTTTAAACGTTTTGTCGATCCGGTCTAAACATATTACACTATGAAAGACAGGAAAATTCCTGTGGCTTGTCGGTATTATTTAGTTGGGCAGTGCATTAAGAAATCTAGTGATTGCCGTTTTTTACATGATAAGTCTGCTCCAGTTAGTCTTCTGTGTTCAAAATTTTTAGCAGGATATTGTGAAAAAGATATTAAATGCCGGTATAGTTATTATCTTCAAAAACAGTAATTTCAAAAGTAATTTAAAAAATTTTATAGTTTTATTCATTACAAGCCAATATTAGAGACCGCTGAATTACAAAATGAAAAAGTACTGTGTCGATTTTTTTATGAATATGGTCACTGCCGACGAGGTTTTAATTGCCCACATATCCATGGAAAACTTTGTCCTGATTGTGCATTATATGCTATTTATCCAGATGATTCTGATGGAAGACGTCATCAGAAAGTATGTGAAAATGCAAAAGCATCGATGATTCGAAGATATTCTGAGCCATCAATATCTAAAAATTGCATAATTTGCCATGGAAATATTGTTGAACAATTAAATCGTTTTGCAATTATGCAATCTTGTAATCACGTATTTTGTGCTCCATGTATTAAACGATGGCGTGCTACTACAACTCGGTCTAAAGAAAATACCAAGTAATTAATAAAACACTCAAAATTTAAATAATTAAAACAACCGTTTCAGAAGTTGCCCTATTTGCCGTGTTATGAGTTATCAATATATTCCATCAGATTACTGGATAGAAGATACCAATGAAAAACAAGAATTATTCCAAAATCATCGTCAAATAGTCTCACAAAAACTCTGCCGTTATCTCAAAAGTGATCCAAAATGGTGTCCTTTTGGTTCAAATTGTATCTATTCTCATAGTATTAATAGCGTAGAATTTAGTCGTGGCAAACCTGGTGTAAAGCCCAAGAATTTCTCAATTTAGTTTTTCTCTCTTTCAAATGTTATCCATAAGTCTTTCAAATATTCTTTTTATTATTCTTTCACGTTTCTTTGTTAAAACCCGGGTACAAAATTGTTTTAAAATTGCTTTTGTAGTTAAAATTTTCTAATCATAGAGAACCAAATCGGCTAGGAGGCCATAGAATAAATATAGCTTTGCCTTGAAATAATCCTTTGTTAACAGGTCCATAATTTCTGCTATCTTGTCCAACAGTAACATTATCAGAAGACATCCAATATTCAAGAGGTCCTAAAGGCATCGACGGACAATTTCCCATATCAATATTTTCACCCGGAGTTGCAGTCACTCTTTTCACATGATGAACTTTTGGATCTTTCGGTGATCTGAAAAAAGCGTATACAACTGCAAATTTATATTTAAAAAACAAAAAAAAATGCTTACATATACGTAAAAATTTCACCATTTTTTGGAAATTTGTAAACTTTGCTTAACCATACAATATCGTTCTTCCACCATTGAGCATTATTCCCTAATAATGTTGGCTCAAAAATATTGTACAATGTAAAGAATTAACACAAACATAAAACATACCTCCATAGAAGCACCTACAACTGATGCAGGATGACCAATACATTCACAAAATGCTATCGGCAAACTAATAATACCAAATGTTTTTCCCACCGTTTTAATAATTGTCCATAAAAGTGTCATTTTGTTAAAATATCTTTTAAATATTTGCTTGTTTACCACTATGGAATTTTTTCTTCCTTTTCGAATCCAAACAGCATCATATATGAAGAAGGTATTTTCGTGTCGAAACATTTTTATGAATTTTTTGCTGCATTTTTTTCAAGCTTGTTTATGATATTGGCTATTCTTAATTATTTAAAATAAGAATAATGCTTTTTAAAACATAAAAATTGGTCTAGTAATTACTGAGATCTGCAAAAATCGGATAAAACAGAAATTTTTTCTGGAAGAGAAAAAATGCATCAAAATGTTTCAACACGAATGTACAATGACGCTGCTTGGATTCGTTATTTCCATAGTGTTACAATCATTTTACTGATTTTTTTACATCAGCATTTTACACACATTTTGCCAAAGTGAATGCATTGACAGCAAGGTGTACTGTAACTGATTTGTTATGAAAATATCAAATTCATATTCGTTTCTTTGAGAACAGATTTTTTTTCATTGTGGACTTTAAAACTTAAACTTATAAAAAGTTCTCTCTTTTTTCTGCCCTACAATCGTTTTTAAAAACTTCGAAAAATTTATTATTATAACTTTCTGTAATTATCAAATACAAAAACTTCTAAATGTTTAACGAACGGCTTTATAATAATAAAGCCGCTTTATTCTGATATGTTTTAAAATATGTTTTAATTCATTTTTCTAAATTCAAAATATTAAATTATACATTTTTCTTTTAATTTTTTAATCTGTGGTTACAATTCAGCAACATTTTATTTTTTAATCTTTATTAAAGTTCATAATCAGAAGCGATATAAAAGTTGTGGCAGTGAAAATTTGGAAAAAATTTAAAAAAAGAAAAAATAGTGCAAAATTTTTTAAACAGATTTAGGTCCTTTTTCAAGTAGCAAGGAAGCATCTTCACCTTTTGTCTCCAAATCTTCCACGATATTCAGCATGGCTAAAGCAAGATAACTTGCAGGTAAATCACCAATATTCAAAGCAATTTGATGAAGAATGAATTGCCCATCGCGTCCGATAATTTTGAAAAACTTTTCAACAAATGTTGATTTGCTATGAATAAGAAGAAATGATCGAAGCAATTTAATTACATATGCATTGGTGAAACAGCATTGAAGAACCCAATAAAAGAAATGCGCAGTACTTATTACTGAAACCGCGAGCATCCAGAACCATAAAAATAATAAAATTTTTTCATAATAAATATTTAATGTTAATACACAAAGTACTGTATCCCATTGAATTGCGCCTGGTTTACGTCGTTGAAAATCACAATGTGTTATGCGTGGGAAGTGTCCTGTTTCCTGTAAAATTGTCTCGTTGTTTTTTTTTGCTTGTATCGATGCTCTTAACTTATGAATATAGAAGGGTAAGCACATTTTTTCCCGTTCAAGTAAAAAAATGTATATGCAAGGTTAAAGGGTTTTTGAAAATCAAGTATCTTTTCTTTTGTGAGAAAAACGAAATATTTTGACGCTTGAACAAGTTGTAAGTTTCAGTCTTTTGTAAATAACAAAGAAGAAAAACAGTTGTAAGCAAATCTCATCTCCCTTTCTTTTCTTCTTTTTTCCATGCTTATTCTTTTGATTGGCTTAACTATTTTTTTGCTTCTTTTTCTTTGCATTAAATGTAAACTTCCGGGAGTAAACACAAACAATATCGTGTAATCTTACAACGTAACAGTAATCTTTTACTCTTATTCTCTCTCCTTTTCTTATTTTTTGGTTCATAGTTGGAAGAATCTTATTTAAAAGTCCATCTAATTAAATAAGCTCTTTAACTAAGAATACAACCAAAAAAAATAAGCAGATTACTCGTGTTTATTTAAAAACGTAGACCAAAGTAAAAAAAGTGAAGAAAAATAAGACAAAACTTACTTGCCAATCATTTCCCATAATTAAATCATAAACAATTGTAATTCCAGATTGTCCATCCATACTTGAGGCAATCAATAAATTTAAAAAGTAAAAATTGAACCAAGCATTTAAAGTTTGTAATAGGGTATACAGTAAGTAATATGCACCAATGGTTCCCCGATTTTTTCGGCGATAAAGACGAAGTCCATCCCAAACATAAACCGCAGCAATTTTTTCAAAACTTTCAATTCTGTCTGCAATTATGAATTTTTATGCATCTTTTGGGCTTGACAAGCTTATTTAAATAAATAAAATTCAACTTAATTTTGAAGACAAATATATTCAAAGAAACATTCAAACTTAATTTGGAAATCAATCTTTTAAAAATATATTTCGTAAAAAATTACAGTATCGGTCAACGTAAAAGAGATTGTGAACATTGAAAGAAGTAAAACTAACTTGCAAAATTTGCGCTTTTAATTTGATGCCAGACATCATCAATGTATTGAACGGTCGAGGGAAGGTCGTATCCTAAAGAAGTGGTTTTATTTTTATTCTTTTTTTACTTGCTTTACAAAATTCTTTTGTAAGCTTCAAATTGCGATGTTCTCGCATTACATGCTTTTTTCACATCTTTTTTGAATATGTATGAAAAAGCTTGTCCAGTTTCAGACCATCATCAAAAAAATCAAAAAATGTAAAAAGGAAGAACAAAGTTAAAAAAAAGAATGTATGTTGATAGAATATTTTTTATTAAGGAAGTAAAAACGCAAATATAACATACCAGACCATGCACATATCAGACGCATAAAAAATCGTGGAATATAAAAAAGAAAAGCTTGTAAAGCAAGAACATAAGGAACCTGAAACAAAATTAAAAATCGAAAAAAATAGATATCAGATTTGTATTAAACAAATAATACCCATTGATAATATCGAATACTATTGTATGAGCGTCTTTGGGGATCAAAATCAAGTTGATGTGTAATATTATGAAAATATGTTCCATGCACATAACAATATTGATTTACAAATGTCGCCCAAGTTGCAGTAAATTCAGCTGGAGTCCAACATGTAATCGGAGTACCCCAATAATGTGATGATAAAAGTAATCCAGAGCTAATTGAAAGAACGACTACAGTATACAAAGAATTTAAGCGATCAGCCTACAAAACAAATTTAATAGAAGGAAATGAGATCAAATGAATATCTGAAGAAGAAAAAAACACTTACAAAATCACCTCTTGGCTGCTTAAATACTCGACCTATTAAGGTATTCACAGTCTGGATTGTACCCAAGTGTGCACTCATTTTTTGATTATCGTTCGCTTCAAAGGAAGTATGCAAAAGCAGGAAAAATAGCTGGAAGCAATAATATTTTGACCCTTTATTATTTCGATCGTTTCAAAAATATTCAAGTATTGTAGAAGCAAGTGTTGTCTACCGCCGTGTTACAACAATGTACAACAAGAAAAGCTTGTTGCGCAAAAAAAATCAGTCAACGGGTTCGGTTCAGGTGGGTTGTTAGCAGTACTTCTAACAAAAAGAAACATTTTGCGCAGTAACAGCTCCGCCTTTTCTTGACAATTCACGGTTATACAAATATACAAGAAGCATACAAGTACCATCAATGGCTGTTAACAGGAATAGCTTATTCATAACGTTAAAAAGTAAAAAAAAAGAAGATGTTTTATGCTCTCTTTATTATTTTTTCTTTCTTTGACCACAATATAAAAAAGGCAACGAAAAGACTGCGGTCAGTAAAGGAAAGAAGCTTGACGCTTAAATTAGATTAAATTTAATGAAAGATGACATAAATAAAACTCTTCTAGAATATCAATAACACTTTGATAAAAATTTTAGCAGAATAAATTAACAGGAACAAATTTTTGGTGATGGTTTTAAATAAAAATTTTAAATATACAAGATTTTCAATGAAAATTTCAAATTTCAAGATTGATAAAAAGAAAAACGTTTATAAATGATGTAAAAAAGTTGGAGAAGTTTTACCCAATTTTATACTAAAAACAAAGCAGTACTCTTTTAAAATTGAGTTTATCAAAACTTTGATTAAAAACGTAATTGAATGACTAAACTGTTTTGAAATGTTTTATGCTATACAGTAAAAATGAGTTTTTTCGTGATTACAAATTTCGAAAGAAATTTGAAAAATCCGAATTTTTCATGGTCGTTTTTATGACTCTGCCAGTATTCGATAAATCGTTTATTTGTAGTTTTATTTTCACAATTACCGTAATTTGCAACTATTTATTTCCTAAAATCTGATAAGTTCAATAGCGGTACAAAACGATCGTAATCAAAACAATTCATTACCACATCTTTGACTTATTTTAAAAGTTTAATATAAAAGTTTTTTACAACTTTCTAAAAAAGAAATTTTTAAAAGGGATTTTGTTCTGGTAATTCTGCTAACTCCAAAATTTATTTTTTTAAATTGGTGTTGCTATTGTGGCAAAATGTCACTTAATAAAAACGCCGCCGATAGGTTTTTGCTGCCTCAATTTTGAATTACAAATGTTTCATGTATTTTTTATAAATGTATTTTTATTATTAAACCATTATAAACCATATAATGGCGAGTCCAAATAACTCCAATTCTCCGCCAGGAATTGACTTTGATCATTTTGATTGGTCAATTCTTGATGCAAATGCCGAACCTCCTGAACAACCATATTTTTCAAAGCCAAATATTAAAAAAAGTAAATTTGAACCAAAGATAATCAGAGCTGATAATACTTACACCAAGGTATTTAATAACATTTAATCGAGTTTCTTCACCAAAGGTTTTAGGAGATTAATGGGGTTCGATTTTCAACCGATGAAGGACTGGCTGAGCTGCAGAAATTTAAAAAGAAACTTCGATCTTTGCAAAGCTCATTTGGGAATTTTTATTCAAGCTGGTTTGATCATAGTATTACTGAAAAGGAATATACAAGTAATAATAACTAACTTTTTTGATTTCTTGTTGTGTTTAAAACAGTTACTTTTTAGCCAAACAAAACAAATCTTCTCAACGAAAGGATGCAACATTAAAATCAGAGGTTTGACTTAAAAATTTTTTCATATTTTTTCTCCAAAGCACTCAAATATTAAATATGGATTTATCGTCTGCTTTTTTGTTAGACATCAATACCCATGATAAAATTGTTTTGTTTTTAATTTAAACATCGAAACGATTTTGTTACTGGTAGAAATGTTTAATGAAAAAAATATTTGTATCAACGTTTTTTACGTCTTCAACGTTATTACTTCATTCGACTTTTGCCTTTTTTTTGCTTCCCTTTGTATTATTTTAATTTATTTTAGATTGAAAGGAAAAGCAGACAACAAGGTTCTCTTCATAAATATATACCGTATAATGAACCGAAGCGTTCAAGAGAAGGACCTGCTTGTACTTGCACTGAAGAAGAATTCAAAAAGGGTGTTCATCATCACGTGTATGCTGGTGAAAAACAAATTCCCAAATGTGATCCCAATTCCAAGTATACTATTTTTTTTATTATACAATTTTAGCAATAACAAAATTTGTGATATTTAGCAATTTGGATAAGTTACATCATTATTTCCTAAAATTAAAAGAATCTTCAAAGCATTCTCATCCAATTTCATCACTTAAAGTTTATGGAGAAACGTATGAATTTGAAGGATTTTCCATTTTTCTTCATCAACCATATCCGAAAAGATTTCCTGCTGCTGGGCTAAATGATATTTATGAAGATTGGACTTGGGAACTTGTTGAAGAAGAACCACCTACAGTAATTTTTGATTTCAAATGTGTTCTTTTTAAAAATTTATTTTTCAGCATTTTACCGTAAATGAACTTGAAGCTTTTCATGACTATCTTTATGGTGTTTTACTTGAAACTTTCGATCTCAAACGGTATCCATCTTCAACAAATAGAGAAAATAGCTGCCCCACATATCATATATATCCACGATTTGTTCGAGTTTCGGGTAATTCTTTTATTCTTTTTAATGTTCGCTGTTATATCATTTGTGATTTTTTACAGGTAATCAAAAACGTATTCTTTCAATGTCATTGGTGCTAAATTCTCTTCGACGCAATCTTCTTCCTGTTGAGAAAGGATACATTAGTGACAAAAGTGTCCAAGGAAAATTATTTGTTCATCCAGAGAAAGTAAGCATTTGCTTATTATATCTTTGTTAACAACTATCCTTTTCAGCGTCCTAAAGCAATACGGGTTGATGAAAGTGATTACGTTAAAGATGACTATTCTATTTTTCCAACGTTCTTTCATAAAACTATTCTTTCTTCGACAATCATAAACTTCAATGATCCAATCATCAAAAATTTAATGGATCGAAATGGCCGGGGGTAGGACAAATTTTAAAGGGATTTAAATTACAAAATTATCATTGTTTTAGAAAAATGGCTCGTTCCATTCGTATCCCGTTTTCTGCTTCTGGATTCTATCATACGGGTCTCTTTCCAGATATAACAATTCATGCTTTAATTTGTCTTGCCTCAATTTCTCAAATAAGATATCGGTTATCTCTTTGTATTTTTGAAGAAAATGTTCTCGGTTTTGCTTTAAAGGTGACATTAAAATCTTTTATAAAACATTACTAAAATTCAATATTTCAGAATCCAGTATTATTAGAATTAGCATTCATGCATCCAAGTTATAAAGCAAGCTTCGGCACAAATCCAAGTCATTGTCGAACAACAATTGCAAACTGTGGATTCTTTAATTTTTCTTCAAAAACTAAAAAAATTGCCCGTCGTCGTGGATTTGAAACTTTAATGGATGCAATGAATTTACTTTTATGCGATTTCTCAAATGAAACAAGAAAGAATTTTTTATTTGATAATGAGAGACTTGAATTTCTTGGTGATGCTGTTATTGGCTTTGTTGTAACAGTTCGATTATTTTATCTATTTCCATATTCAAATGAAGGATTTTTCGCTTCATGTCGGTCATGCCTTGTAAGAAATGAAACATTTGCGTATTTTGCTGATTGGCTTGGACTTGAAGATTATCTACTCGTATGTCATGTTGCGGATTCCAGCAATCAAATGGATATTAATCATGCATTAGCAAATTCATTTGAAGCTTTGATGGGTGCGATATATTTGGATGCAGGAATTACTTTAGTTGATCAAGTTTTTTCTGATATTATATCAAATGCAGATATCAGCAATATGGAATTTCTTGAAATTTGGACAAATCCACCCGATTATATTTTAAAAGATAATTTTCCATTCGGTGATCGGCATATCATTGATTACTATCCATATTTACAAGAATTAGCAACATTTGAAGAATCAATTGGAATTTATTTTCATCATATCCGAATCTTAGCTCGTGCTTTTACAAAGCGTGGAAAAGGAGATAATTTTTTGACAGAGTTTGTTTCGTTTATTTTTCTTCTTAATAATTAAGACTTAATTATCTTACTGTAACATTTCAGAGGAGATAATCAAACTTTGGAATTTCTTGGTGACAGTGTTTTACAATTAATGGCCACAACACAACTCTACCGTATGTTTCCTTATCACAATGAAGGAAATCTTTCAATTTTACGATCTTGTCTTGTCAGCAATAATACTCAATCACTCATATGTGATGATCTTGGACTTGAAAAATATTTACTTAATCCCGATGTTGAAACTCCTGAATCTGTTGGAGATATTCGTAAAGATAAAGCTGATCTCTTGGAAGCTTTAATCGGTGCAATATTTATTGATGCAGGATTTGATATTTGTCAAGCGTTTTGTGATGTTTGCTATTTTCCTCGTTTGAAGAATTTTATCATTTCTCAAAGCTGGAATGATCCAAAATCTCTGCTTCAGCAATGTTGTTTAATGTTAAGAAATGAAGTTAAACAAACTCCACATGTTCCACGATACAGAGTTGTACAGAAAATGGGTCCAACAAATGCAAGAGAATATGTTACTGCTGTCTTTATCAAGTTTGTTAAATTATTGTTTAGATTTTTAATATTTTCAAAATTTTAGTGACAAAAGATTAGCAAGTGGATTTGGAACTAGTGTACGCGAAGCTGAAATGGATGCTGCAGCACAAGCACTTCTCACTCATTCTGATCTTTTCCCCGCATCTTTCATGGCAATGTCACTTTTTGCTCTTTGTAATGAAAATAAAGAAGAACAAAAAAATGATTTTAAAAAAGAAGAGCAGAATTCTCGGTGAAGAAGAAGCATAAATTTACAATTTGTTATTTTAGCAATATATTTTTTATCTGTTATTTGTTAATTTGCGATCTTTGTTTTTGTTATGCAATTTTTCTAATAAAGTAAAAAAAGAATCGCATTTGATATGATGATACCGTATTTTATAACCATTCCGATTTTTTAAATATTTTTGAACATATAACAAATTATAAACATCAACAAGCAAACAATAGATATGTAAAAGTTTTTATTTTTCACCCGCAAAAGGTACATAACAAAAGTATCTGCAAAACAACAAAAAAACATGAAAAATTATTAAAAGTGTTCATTCAAAAAATCATTGAGGTGTAGAAGGTGCAGTACAAAATGCTTCATTGTCATCATCATTATTAGTATCCTCAATTTCAACAAATTTAAAGATATTTTTTGATTGAGTATTGCTTACGGTAAGATTTTCAAAAGCTTTCAAAAGTGCTAATTCCGCATCTTCATCATCATCAGGTAATTGCAGCTTATTCATAAATTTATTATACTTGGCCTCCGGAATGACCATACCACTCATATTTGAATAATAAAGATAATAACCATTGGAATCAGCTAAACGAGCAGCAACATTCGATAAATAATTACGAGATGATACAGGATCACGTTGCATTTTTTTAAATTCAGCAGCCCATCTTTGATAAAATGTTGTTGCAATCCATTTTTCTCCAAAAACTCCCAAAGAAGCATAAGGAACAAAATGTGAAGCTGCATTAATACTTTCATTTACAGCATGTTCACACGATAAGAATTTACCATCAAGAGATTTTGAAACTCGAATACTTGTTATTCCATCTTCGGCACGACCTGTGAAAGTAGAAGCAGGAAGAGTTTTGAAGTAGCTTTGTTTTTCATTTCCAAGAATCATAGGATGTGGAAATCTTGAGGTGATTGCAAAAAATGGCATTTCTTCATCATTTACTTCTTTATATAACGTAATGCAATAAGTCTTTGATGGATGACGTAAACAATCAAGAATTCTAAAACATTTTGGACCATGATCTTCTTCCCAATCATGAAATTGACATTGAGCATCTTTTAATTGATCTTTATCAGGTAGTTGAAGTTCAGGAAAAGATGAAAGAAACATAACAAGCTTGTCGTATCCTTGGCGAGCTGCCATAATTAATGGAGTTCTTCTTGCAATTTTATCAGGATTATTCAAAAATCTATCAGTTAAAATTGCCGAAGTTTCTTCAATATTTGCAGTGGTATTATAAATATCAGCAATATATTTAACATCTCGAATGCGTCTCAAAATTTCCATTGCAATAAAGAGATTACCATATCTTGCACAAAGGTGAAGAGCATTATGACGGCAACCCGTATGAAGAATGGAGGGTTGATCAATTGACATATCAATAAAATAATGAGGATTTTGATTCATAAATTCAACAGCTTCATCATTCTTTTGATTTTGAATTAATTTTAAAAATTTGCTAAGCTCTTGAGGTCGAAGCTTTGGATATGGTGATCGATATCCATCATTCATCATTTCTTTCTTCGAGGGTGTTAATATCTTTGATACAGGATTCTTGGAAAAATATGTTTCACATTCTTCAACATTTTGGAATGTTTTAAATCTGCCATCACTATTCCGCAATTCAGGAGTTGAAAGATGGGCTCGAACTTCTTTAACACTATTCGCATAAATTACACGAGGAGAAGCAGATGAATAAACAGCATATACTGGAGTTGAAGTTTTTGCTGGTTCTGATGTTTCTCCCATGGTTATACTAAAATTAAACGATTAATATATAAATAAATAAAAATTAAAATAAATGAACGAAACAAATATAAAAAAAGAGATTCATTTTTTCAAACGTTAAAATTTCATTTAAAAGTTGATTCACAAACTTTTATATGTTTGAAAAATGGAACGCAAAGCCAAACATTGTTCTTTTCAATGGAAACAAAAAAGCGCTTGCTTAAGCAACAATAAAAAAATATTTCTCTGAAACATGAAGCTCGCTTTTTTTATTTGCTGCAGAAAAATCATATGGCAAATAAATGTATCGAAAAAACAAGAATGACCAAAATTTTATTTATCACCAAATTTTTGGTCAGTAATAAATGACTTTTTTGTTTATGAATAAAGGATATCGATAAAGACTTGTATTATTTGTGGCATTCATTATAGGCATCCTTTAAATTTTTTGAAGTACCCATATTTTTCAGGATAGATATATAATATTTGTAACACATTCATAAAATTTTGCAGGGACGGACAAGTCACGAATTGCTTTTTTTGATGTTTCCCAAACAATTAAATTTTAAAAACCAAATGAAAAAATTTCCTGTTGAAAAAATTGATTACTGTAACTTTTATGATTTATACAAAAAAACTAAATGAAGCATCAGAACAGTAAGAATGAAATTTTTTTCAGTGATAATCAGCACGTTCGCAAAAACGTGAATTTGCAACAAACTTTTGCTTCCCATTTGGTCGTCTTTATATTTAATGACATTTTGTTAATTTCTACAGTTAGTCAACATGCTTAACTAACATAATATGTTATTATATATTATGTACGAGGGATTTTGTGATATTTTAAGTTGGAGCGATTTGCCAGCCCGATGAAGCTGTTTTTTTGGCAAAGGTTTAGCTTTCTGGCTTCATCGGGCTGGCAAATCGCTCTAACTTAAAATTTTAAAAAATCCCTCGTACATATGTTAGTTAAGCATGTTGACTAACGGTAGAAATCAATAGAATGTCATGAAATAAAGAAACGACCAAATGGGAAGCAAAAGTTTGTAAAATGCTAATCCGCCTCGAACGTGCTGTGTCAAGCAAGCAGTTTTAGAAAAAATGAATGCTTTACAGTTTTAGTAATATTTGTATAAAAACATATTTTGGATACAGTATGAAAAAAAAACATACAATACAAAAATATTCTTTGAAACTAACAAAAAAGCAATGGAAAAGATTCACAAATTTATTTTATAAACATTAATGAAAAGTGTGTGTAATTAATAAGTCAATTTTAGCTTTTTTTTTGCAAAATGTTGTATTTATTTTTATATCACTCAAAATTCCAATTATAAAATATGCCCTGAACTTGTTGATTAAGAAGCAATACTGAAACTTTACAACATTTCAAGGGGGTGTAAGTCAATACTTTCCCTCAAACCCATCTTTATTACTTCAAAATATTTTTCTTTCTTTTTTACCACAACTCCCGCGCTTTTTTTTCTATTTATGGTCTATTTATTTATGGAGGTGTAGCAGCAGTTACACCCTTTACTTTACACTACTAAATTTACGGCACTGTAAAAAATATTAGATATCGAAAAGCAACATTTTGTAACAAATGTTTTGTTGTTGCGGTCCACTTATCCCTTTTTTTCTTTCAATTTCCTTGATCAATGGTGCTGTTTGCTTTTGCTCAGACATTTTTCATTCATCTTGAAAGCTTGAATGCGCAAATCTTTTTTCTTTTTGTTCCACCCTATTTTTTCTTTATGTTCTTTTTTTGCTTTTGTTAAAAAGTTTGTCGTTAGCTTGTTATTATTAATAATATGCACTATCATGTATTTCTTTTTTTAATATTTTTTTGTTGTAAAAATTTTTTTATTCAAGCTTCTCCGGAAGAAAGTGACCTTTATCTTGATTTATTGAAAGAATATTATCCATATGAACGACCTGTTGAACATTCACGCGATAATGTTACCGTTTACGTTGGATTGATCCTTCAACAAATTGTTGATGTTGTAAGTGGTTTTTATCAGACCAAAAAAATCTTTAATGTTAATCATTGACAGGATGAAAAAAATCAAGAAGTTGAAGTTAATGCCTGGCTAAAAATGGTAATTAACTTTAAAGGTAAATTCTAAAAAAACTTTCGTTTATAGACATGGTTCGATTATCGACTTCGTTGGGATCCATCAAAATATGCTGGGATAACAGAAGTAAGATTTCGACGTAATCAAATTTGGACACCAGGTGCTTTTTTTTAATTTAAATTTCTTTGATGTCTTATTTTGCATAAATTAGTTAACTTCATATTTTTGCAGATGTTTTATTATACAATTCTGTCGCAGAAGAGTTTGATAGCTTGTATTCAGCAAATGTTCTTGTTTATTCAAACGGTCTTGCCACTTGGATTCCACCAGGTATATTTTAGGCACATTTTAAAAGTCAATGTTACGAAACCATTCCAAAAATATATCTTTATGTTTTGGCCCCCACAATGTGTTTATAGCAGTGCTTTTTTCTCTCTTCCCGATAACGCATGGATAATTTTCTTGTAATGGGGGAAGTTTGGGATTCTCAAAACGTCAACGTATAGTTTATAAAACCAATTTTGAAAAAGGGGGTAGTAAAAAAAGCAGCTTTTCCTTTTATTCTCTGCAAAAAAACACATCATTTTCAGTAGCATGATTTTAATTTTTAAGCGGTTTTTGTTTTGTATTCTTTTTTTGTTTCTAATTTTTTCGCGAATTAGTCATATCAGTTTTTGTTGACCAAAAATAATATATTTGTATATTTAAGAGTCTGACAAAGATTCTTAACATTCTTTTGAAAAAAAATTAATTTCATAGAAATTCTTAAGAAATGTTTAGATCTGAATTTTGAAGTCTTTGATGACGTATTCACCTTTGCCTCTTAATCATGAACCTATTAATTTATTGTTTGCATTCTTATAATTATTTATAACAAGTCATTTGAAAGCTTTATTTCTGTCGTCTACTATAGTTTTGTTTTGATTTCTTGTAATGCAATTTTTTGCTGTCATTTAACTAGAATTTCTTTAAACATAAGTTTCGGTAAATTATAGTATTTTTCAAATATTTTGCAATAACCTATTAACTCATGAGGTAGATGATAAAAAATAATAATTATAACCATGTCAAAAATACATTGACATCATAGTTGTATCCGGAACCACTAACAATGAGATTAATTATGTGTGAAAAGCTTTTCTTTTTGTTGGATAAAAAATCTGAGGGAGGATCAAGATTAATGAGTTCAAAGCATGAACTTGTTCTATTTTTTGTTACACCATTTTTGGGATAAACAAAAAAAAATAATCAAAATTTGTTAAAACATCATTTAACATTAGTTTTTTTTTGACCTAAACACATTGCATCACAAAGTAATAGAATTTTTAAAAATTTTCTTTTACCATGCTGTTTTAACATTTATTACTTTCTTTAAAAACACACCCCACTAAACATACACATATATTTTTCTTTCTTTCTTTCTTTTCGTAAATGATGACTGAATTTTTAAGCAATTTTCAAATTAAGTGCTACCATACATATTGCATGGTTTCCATTTGATAGTCAAACATGTAAATTAAAAGTAAGTCCAAGAAAAAAATATATGTATAATTTTATAACCTTTCAAAAAGATTTTTATGCACTTTTATTATAGTTTGGAAGCTGGACTTATGACGGTTCAAAAGTTGAATTACGACTTGACGAAAATGGATTCGACCTTTCGACTTATATACCAAATGGAGAATGGGATATTAAAAGTAAAATATTACTTACATACTTACTTTCTTACATGCATACTTTTTCGTTTTCGTACTTACATAAATTATTACTTTTTAAAATATAATTAAATCATTGCTACGTTTTAACTTTTCTTTTTTTTTCAGGTGTGCACGCGGAAAGACATATCTTATTTTATAAATGCTGTGTTGAACCGTACTTTGATATAGTTTTTAGTTTCGAAATTCGGCGTAAAACACTTTTTTATGGTTTTAATTTAATTGTACCCTGTATTGCAATTACCCTTTTAACAATAATTGGGTTTACATATCCTGCAGAAGCAGGAGAAAAAATGTCAATACGTATGTCTATATTTTATGTTTTGAAAGTGGATAGAAAAAGTAAAGGAAAAAACAGTATTTTTATTATTGTTTTTCTTATATTTTTTTCGTCCTCCCTGTTTTTTGTCCTTCTTTATCTCTTTTAACAACTTTAATTCTTGAACCTCCAATTATGTATTTTTCAAAGTGATTTTTGCTACAAAATAACAAAAGGAATTTTCATATTTTGTTATTTTGAAAAGGAGTGGTAGTTAAAATATTATTACTATTTTAGAAATCAATGTTCTCCTTTCTATTTGTATTTTTCAAAATTACGTTTCGGAAATGTCACCACCGACATCAGAATCAGTTCCCTTCTTAGGTAATTATAGCATCAGAAATAAAAAACATAATTAAAGAAAAATATCTTTTTTTAAGGGACCTATTTTTTGTGCACAATTCTTACGGTTTCATTATCTGTTATTGGTACAGTGGTCATTGTAAATGTTCATAATAGGACTACAAAAACACATAAAATGGGATCTAAGGTAAAAGAAAAAAAGGATTTTCCCATTTTTTAAGTTGGAGGATTTGAGTACAGTATTTTGAAAAAAATAAAAACTATAGATGATCAAAGTATTTCTTCAAAAAATGCCATGGCTGTTATTCATGAGAAAGCCACAAAAACGTTATAAACCAAAAGAATATGCCTTGGAAGTACCAGATAAATACAAGCAACCACGAGAAACTCTTCGAGATCTTTTGATAAATCGTGAAAAACTTCCCATAAAAAAATTGGTTCAACTTCTCATTTTGGAAAGAATTCTTGATGACGTTAAGGTGGGGGGGAAGACATTTTTATTACCTTTTCTGTATTTTAAGAAGTCATATTTTGTATCCCCCTTTTTTTTTAGATAATAAACAGTATATCAAAAAATGAATTTGAAGATGAAATAGAGGCTCGAGAATGGCAATATATGGGAATTGTATTTGATCGTATAGCACTTTATGCCTGTGCATCGTTCGTTGTAATTTCAACAATTGCCTTATTCGTTTCTGCCGCCGTAGGTTAAAAAAAGCTAATCTTTAAAAAAAATAAAAAATATTATAATCTTTTGTTTTCTTGTTTGACACATCCTTTTCTGAGTTTTTGTTTTTGTATTTCGAAAAAAACACAATACCTTTTTAAGAAAAGAAAAAAGGAGAAAAAATACGCATACATCACCAAAAAAGCTTACAAAGAAGAATAACATTTTAATTATTCTTTTCCTGTTTTAAAAGCGATAAAAGTAAAGTTATTGTAATATATATTTTGTTATTTTTTTACAACTTTATTCATATACCTAAATTTACATTTTTTTCTTTCTATATCCTTTTTCTCTACAACTTGCCTCCTTTTCCCCCCTTTTTTCTTGCCTCTCTTTTTCTTCGTCTTCTTTAATCACGCATTTCGTTGAAGAAAAAAGGGCGTGCCACTTTTCCTTATAAAATGCAAGCAAGTCAATTGATGTAAGCTTGAAGAAATGTCACACCCCCCATTTGCTGCCAATAATTGACCACCAAACTGTTTAAGATAGAAAAAAAAAATAAAATAAAGGGAAGGTTAAAGAAGAATAAAAGCTCAAACCTTCTTAACTCATAAAAAATATCTCTTTTGCTTTTCAAATTATATTTTTTATTATGTTTTTTTATGATTTGTTTCTAACTTTTTTTCCCATTTTTTCTTCTTCTTCTTTGATCCATATTAGCTCGTGCTCGAATCTTTTGAACTTATCGCGTGTGTGATCAACTAAATTTTTAATTTTATGAGGTTTCTTTTTTGTTTCCCATTCCCTTTCCTTCCCATCTCATTCTCCCAGTTATCGCGAATTGATCGTCATCCGTTGCAATAATAAAAAAAATATGATAGACGATTTGAATTTTTTTTTATGTTTTTTCTTTTGTGTTTAATAAATTTTCCCTTTTCTAACACTTAATAACAATCTTTTTTTTCATTAGTTAAACTCTTCATTAAAAAATTTGTATAAATTATCACATAATGTCATCATCGTTTGGAATTATCTTTCTTATTATTGCAATATTTCAAGTTTTAACAACAACAATTAATGCACAACAGCAAGACGTTACATCAGATGTAAGAAATGATGAAAATACAGAATTTGCATTTGCTGTAGGAAATGATGATGAAGCTTTAACTGATCAAATATGTGGTACACATCCATTAAAAACTATTGTAAAAAAGATAGAACATTCACGTAAGTGTTTTAGCCTCTTTTTTTTCTTTATCAAACATAATAATTATACATACCTGCAACCTTTTCTTTTACCGGAAGCTGTAATTTTGACGTAATCTTTTTACGTTTTTTAAGATTCATGGTTATGACCTTAAATCATAATTATTAGGTTTTTTTAAAAAAAAAACAGTGCAGTTGAAATTTTAAGATTTTCTTTTGACTTTTATTTTTAAAAGGCCTATGCTTTCTTAAAAGGGGGGTTAGCAAGAATTGTGACAATGGTATTTTACAGTTAAAAACCAATATTTACTGGAAATAAAAGAAAGGAAATAGAGGGCAATAAAATGTTTTTTTTGGAAAATAAAGACAGAAGGTTTCCAGCGTTTTTTATGACGCGTAATATAAAGGGCTTATAAGAGGCGCTTCTCACTGACGAATTCGTCGTTCCATTTTTATATTTTTTTTCCCGCAAGAAGCAGGATTTCGGATGACGCCGATTTTCAGCATCGTAGAACTTGATAGATATTTTTATTTATAAATATATATTACTTTCCTTTTTTAAAGACAATTGCTTTTTTTTCGAGAAAAAATATCTGTTTTGATAAGAAAAAAAACATTACGTATGAATGGTGTCAGATGCTTTTATTGTCAAAAAATTTTTTTGACCCACACTGGGATCAGAATTTTTAATAAGAAAAAAATGCGGCATTTTAGTTTGCCTTTCATTGCAAAAAAAAAAGAAAAATGAAAAGAAGAATGAAGAGAGGGAGGAAAAAGAGGACATGCTAATACTCGATGCACTTGAGTGAGTAAAAATGTCAAAAATTTTTGTTGTTTTTTTACAAGTGATATTTTTACTATCATGAATGTTGTAGAGTGTCACAAAATCTAAGCTTTTCGTTTTAAAGTTAAGAAGGAAATGAGAAAGGACGAAATTTTTGAGGCTGCTACCTACGAAATTATTATTGTCATCATCATATTCTAATTTTAAGATTATTGCAAAAAAAGGGATAAAATTTTTTAAATAGATATGTCATAGATATGTGACAGGAATAGAAGCTTAAAAGAGGGAAAAGGATAGCAGGCTTAAACTTTAATAGAAAAAATGCCACTTTTTTCTTTAAAAAATTAATTACAAAGAACGAACATCTCATCGCTTTTTTTCTTTTACAGAACCAGATATGGATCAACAAGCTGTTATACGACTTCTTGCACTTATGCGGTTAAGAGCGCCTAAAATGTGGAATTCATATCAACAGATGCTTGCAGCATACATGAATTGTAAGGTGATGTCTGCTGGTGGATCTCTTGGATAAATTCAAAAAAATTATTGTAAGAAAAAAATCGGTTTCTCTCTTTCTCTTTTTTTGTATTATTATTAATTAATCTTTCTTGCAATGTTTAATAATTATGTAAGAAGGACAAAAAACATAAAAATATTAATTTTATCTGTATGAAAATATTGTTTCACTTTGCGGTAATAAAAAACATTTGTGAAAAATTTAAATACTCTTTTCCTTGGATTACAATGAAGTAAAATTACAAATCAGAAGGTAATGAAATTCTTGGTGGAGAATATTTTTGTTCCATTCCCCAATAATAATGCCATAGAATGAAAGTAAACAGCCAATTCAAACTTACACCATTGACGTAAACAAATGTTGCTATTCCAAGCTCTTGATCAACGTGACCGCTTAATGCTTCTATAAATATAAAAAAGGTTCTAAAACATTTTAAGCACAAAAAAAGCAAAAACAATTTAATTACCAAGCAGTTTAGGAGCAGTTGCCATTGTCAAAATTGCCATTCCAAGTACGTAAGAACTTTGCATAAGTAATGCTACAAAGTTTATTTTTATTACTACGAGATAAATAAACAAAAGTTTAAAGTGCATTGAACATCATTGTTATATGCTAATGATTTGGATTTATTTAATCAAAAAATTACATGAATGGGTGATAAATAAGTTAAGCGTTCAAGAAATTTTTTCAAAACAACATTTCGAAATGCTTTGAAAAAAAAGATGACAAAACGTTTGACCTGGAACATTTACGTTTTTTGGGTATTTTTGAATAAATTGTTAATGTAGCTTCCTTATTAATTTATGTGTTAAAAATTAAATTTTAAAAGTTTTCTTTTTCGGACCTATTGTTTTATTTTTTTTCAATGCACTTTTCCTTTTTCTTTCTTTGTTTTTGATAAAAGAAGCCAAAAAAGCTTGGAAGAAAAACCCAATTAAACATCTTCAACATCTTTTCTCAATTTTCTAAGCTTACACAAAAAAGCGTGCCATAAATCAAATCTCAGTAGATTTATTACCAACATGGTGTTGTAATTAAATTATTACCAAAAGGAAAGAAAAATTGTGGGGTAAAACAAAGATTTTTTTTGTCTGCTTGATGACGAAATTGTAAGCATTTTCTTTGATTCTATTAATATATTTTGTTATGTCAGCAATTTTAAAACATTTTTTATTACTTTGGTTTCTTAACAAAAAAATATTGAAATTCTTACGGGATAACTTATTTCCCCTTTCCGAAGTTAAAATCCCGAAGGGGGTTTAACTTTTTGAATTATTTTATAATTATAACAACACCTACCAGGCCATAGTAACCAAACAGGCCGTGGAATACAAAATAATACAACAATTAAAAGGATTAAAGCTGAAGCCTGTTCAACACACCATGCACATCTCATATATCCACCATCAAGATAATTTGCAACACATTCAGTTGTTCCAAGAATACGATGCATAAGACCAAAATCAAAAATTATAATATCGTATGCTAAAAATTGTTGACTCCATGTTGCGGCAGTTATGTTGATATCGGAGTGACAGTTGAAGATGTGCCGGTATTCCTTGAAGGACCACATATGCTAAAGTTCAATTTAAATCATTTTTAGATATTTATCAGAATTCCGAAATACAAAAGTGATAACTAAGGAAAAAATTTCTTTTAGACATGTTTTAAAGTTTTGGAATTCTTTATTTTCATAAAATTTTTTGTGATGTCATACAAAAACAAAAGGTTTCAACAGATTCGATGATGTGATAATAATACTAAATAAAAGGATTTGAATCCTCGGAATGTGGTCGAGGATGATGTAATCCAAAATAAAACCCCTCCGCACAAACCTGAAGAAAACTGCAAATAACAACAATAAGCTGAAAGCCGCCCAACAAAGCACAGAGAAAGCGATTTGATAATCGGGCTCCACAGAAACTAGTGTCAAATTCATCGATGCCAATAACCCAAAACAATCGCATTTCTTAGCAAAGAAAACATTGAAAATAATTGCAAAAAAATTCTTTTTGCGGGTTAAAAAAAGTTTACAAATCGAAATTTGGAAAAGCTGTCACTTTTTATTAATTAGCAAAAACAAATGATGAAACAACCATTCATTAATGAACATCTTCTTCCTTTTTTCAATTTTAATTTCAATAAAAGTCCGAAGCAGCTTTACTCAACTCTTAGATTTATCACTTTGTTGATAAAAAGCACACAATCAAAATTTCAAAGAGATAAAAAACAATTAAAACATTTTTATTCAATACCTTAACATGATAAATATTGTTGTTAACTTGGTTACCAATTTTATTGAGCTTTTCCTCTTTTTTTGCCATTAAATGTCATATCAATTCTTTTGGGTATTTAGTTTCTGAACAAGAGAGAAAGAGAAAAGCAAACATTAATGAGTAGGAAAGGGAGATTTACAAAGTCTCTCTTTTTCTTCTTGGTGTTAAGCCTATGCTTTGTTGTTTTTTTGCAAACACGCCACTTCCCGCCAACTCTGTCTATTCAAAACATAATGCCAATCACAGCATTTTTAAAGTGTCATATTTTGAAAATAGCTTTTTTTTATTTTATGTTTAACTTATTACTTAAATATATTATTTAATAATTTTATTAAATGGCTAGACCGGCAGGAAAAGGTGGAGGGGTAGGAGGGAAACAAGCTGGAGGGAAATTAACAGGTGCTGGAGGAAATGTTGAAGATAATATGGTTGAAGAATTATTAGCATTCGATGGTGAACTATTGTTTAAACATATCAATAGAATACCGGTAAGCTTTTGTTGTGACATACTATATAAAATGAACATATTTGTCTTTGAAAAAGATTTAATGTATTTGGCTTAGTAACCTTGAATAAGATACATAAATATTTTTAGACATCGTCGAGACGTTCAGCTGCTTCAACAGCAGCAAGTTCCTCTTCTCTTCCCCCACCTTTAATTACATCACAATGTTTACAACCTTATGCATTTGATAAAGCAGAAGAGCAAGAGCTTGAAAGTACAATTCATGCAGAATTAAATCACATTGATTTTATGTTTGATATTCCTGAATATACTGCTGATATAGAAGTAATTCATATATTTACAAATTCAACCTTGATTATAAAAAATTTATTTTACAGGATTTAAAATTCATTAATTCCATAAACAACAAACGACAAGTCAATGAAAGGTTAACTCAGTCTGATTTTGAATTCGCTTTTAATAGATTAGAAAAAATTTCAATTTTTCAAGTAATTTTTATAACATCAAATTTTGACTTGTGATTCATAATTTTTTATATTTTACAGTTCTGGAAAACGGGTTCCACAATAATGATTGCTGGTCGAACATTTATTGTTGATGATCGTTGTGATGTTTGTGGAGGAGATAATGATAGAAGAAATAATAAATTACTAAAATGTCAAATTTGTCATATGTCTGTGCATCAAGTAAGTCTCCTACAGTAATAACAACATAAAATTATTCCCCCTTTTTTAAAGGAATGCTATGGACTTCCTTATTTTCCAATTTCATCATGGAAATGCCGAAGATGTGCGGTTAATCCAACAATGTCAATAAAATGTGCATTTTGTCCATTTGAGGGTGGTGCAATGAAATTTACATCTGATAATAGAGCAGTACATCAACTTTGTGCCATTTGGATTAATGGCATAACGGTATCGCAAAATGCATTCTTGGAACCAATTGATATAAATACTGCTGATACAGTTTTAAATACACATAAATGTGGGTTATGCAAGCAGACATATGGTGCTGTAATTGATTGTGCAACTGTAAGAATTTTTGTAAAACTTAAATTATTAATATTAAAATATTAATTTTATGACAGATGGAGTGTAATCGAAAAGTGCATGTTACATGTGCCGCCCTTGCAAAACTTATAATGGAAACTGATTTTCAACTTAAAGAAAATAAAGGATTAAAGAAGACTCCAAAAGAAGATGACTTGGAAAGAGTTTATAACCGAAAAATTCATTGCTTACAACATTCATCATTTTCAAGGGACGATTTATTAGCTGCCGTTAAAAAAGTTACAGAACTTTTGGTAAGAAATTTTTTTTATTGCTGCAACATTAATAAAGATAAAATATTTAGGAAGGAAGAGACGGAAATTTGCCTATTGATCTTCGAGCTTCTCCAATTAATCCCAAATAGTATGTTTTTATTTGTTAATTTATTCATTATTACTGATATTCTTTATTTTTTTTAGTATAAAACCAGAATTTATAAATAGTAAATTATCAAAGGAAGTCATAAACTTAATTTATCGATTCTGGTTTGTAAAAAGATTGCGAAAATTTTGTTGTCCACAAATAAATCGTGTTAAAGTAATCTATGATCGAATGGCTCGTCCAATTCGACATTTACAAAATGAAATTCCTGCACCTCTTTATAAAGGTATACCATATTATCTTTGAATTAAATCCATACAACATTCATTTTAGCATTTAAAAATCGTATTTATTTAAATATTAAACCAGGTGGATCTTTATGTTTAACAGCAAATTTTTTGGAAAATTATCCAATTGTTAGTGATGAACTTCTTAAATACTTAACAAATTCATTGGGTGATGATCCAGAGGTCCCTTCTGTTGATTACGACAATCAAATGATAATTTTTCAAAGACAAGCCCTTCATTTACATAGTATTCCATTGATTGATAAAGATATTGAAATCTTATTTTGCCGAAATAAAGAAGATATGTGCTCAGTTACTGTGGATTTAGTTCGAAAATATGCTGATCCAACGCTTGAATTTGATCTTAATGCAGATTATTCCTTCAATGAAGCTATCAATGTAAGTTTTAATTCAGTAAAATTTTTATGCAATTTTTTTCCGTAAGATCTTGAAAACATAAATATTTTTAAATCAATACAAATGTTCTAAAGAGCTTTCAAGTATTAACAAATTACTGTAGCACGACAATATAAATGTTGGTTATTTTAGGCTTGGGATATTATTGGACTTTTTTTTCATTTGGTTGTTCCAGAATTTATTCAAATCATAACTTTTGTTACATCGTTATGGTATCTTGATATATATGGGGTATAATTGCTTTATTAAATAATCGAAAATTCTTTCAAAATTTTATTTCTAGGTTTTTCGAACATTTAATCATGAAAATCCAAATGCAATAAATCTTAAAAAAATGGGTGTGAAAGCTCTTCACAGACAATATCCAACAATGCAAGATGCATATACAGATTTTCTTAAAATGATGCATGCTGCAAATTCTGAAGAAATTAAAGATGGACGACGTCAATATATTAATAGTTTTGAAGAAGCAGCTTGTTATTTGGTTCCTTCAAAAGATGAGTGCCATATTTTAAAAGTAATGCTTGATGAAATTGAAGCTGAGGAAGAACATAAGTATAAAATATTATTGAATTATTTGATGCAGAATTTAACAATGAATACGAATATTGATGATGAAGTTGATGTTGCAATGCCAAAATGTGATCATCAAAAATTGAGACTTGCTGCAGGATATGCAAAAAACTTTATAATTCTTGAAAAAACTTTCCCAATTCCAAATATGTTTTTACTTACAGAACTTTTTGGGAGACGACAAGTTGTTAACAAATATTTAAAGATTATATCCCTTCCGGCAATTGGATTTACACCAATGAATGGATTTCGACAAGATTTTATTCTCAATACTTTATTTACAAATCCATTTGAATTTAAAACTGTTTCATGGGTAGAATGCAAAAAACTATTAGATGAAAGAGAAGTAAAATTAGGATACAAACTTAAAAAAGAAGAAAATGGTCAAGCACAAGTGGTAAAAATGAATGGACCGATAACAAGGAAACGAAAAGCTTTAAAATTAGAGGCACCTTCTCCATCAGGTTTGTGAAATCCGCGCCGCAATTTGGGTGAAAAAGTTATAGGATCCAAATTTTATTTTCCAGTTGCGCTACTTGGGCGGGATAATAATATCATACAAAAAAGAACTTTTATTTCTTAATTTCTAAAACAACTGAAAAAAGAGCCAATAGTAAAAATTAAAATAATTAGAAATGTATCCAAGTTGCGACATTGACGCTTTTTTCTTTAATAGGACTCAAATATGCTAATTTTTAAAAAATTTTAGAAAGCAGGGGACCGCCTCAAAAACTTCAAAGATTCCTCTAACTTTTACACCACTCATCTCGTGGCTCTGGTTGTAGTTTATCATATAACACGCACTAATTTGATTAAATCATTCTGTTATAGCAATGAAAAAAACCAGACGAGGTGAGGAAAAAAGAAAAGTCATTCCAGAAATTGATGATCAAATTAGGGTAACTCGTTCTGGACGACGGCCTATTATCAAGCATGACCCAATTCCAAGAAAGAATTCATCGACAACAACAAAAACAACAAAAAATGGAAGAAATAATAAATTAAAGCCAAAGAAAAATCCAGTCTCATTTAATCGCCGCCTTATCCCAGATAAAATTGTTCATGATACTGTTGTAATTGTTAAAAAAACAAGTCAAGGAAAAAATATTGCTGGAAAAATTCTTGATCCCCTTGAATATAAAGAAACAAATCCACCATTTTATCAACAATTAATGTCCCTGCCAAGAAAAGGAAAAAATGTATGTGTCAAATTATTTTTGAATGAAAACATTATGTAAGTTTTTCTTTAAAGTTTAAAACACAAAGGTTAATTAATTAATTAATTAATGATGAATGATTTGATTTCTTTTTGCAGTGAATGGACGGTTAAAACTAAAATTTCTAAAATGCAAGCAGTTAAAGTTAAAAAATATCTTGAACGAAACAAAGATATTTTAGATCAAAATAAACCTTCCGTAAAAAGTATTACTTCAGCATTTAAATATTATACTGATAAATTTTGTACGTAAATTTTTCGACTTTAAATCATACGCCAAAAAATCCTATGTATGTATAGTTATGTTGTAATTTTAAACTTTAAAATATTGTAACAATTCATCAATCACATAATCAATCTCTTCTCTCTCTCTTTCTTGTCTCTCCAGTGCTCGTTTTTTAATCTTAATGGGTCTTTCATGTTTAAAAAAGGGGTTCGAATTTATCAATTTTTTTTAATAAAAGTCTTTTACTTTTGCCAATTTCTTTAATATTTTATGTAGATCTCAAATCAAAACTCATAACTTTCAGGTCTTTTTTTAAAATTTATATTGTCCTCAAAAACTTTTAAAAACTTGTTTTAATAAAAATATTAACATTTTGTACATTATTTACATGTTTAACAAAAAAACATAATAATAATAATAATAATAACCTAATTCTAACTTAATAAAAAACAATATATGTGTAAAGCAATAAAAATTATTGTTTCGTCAAAGATTTTGTTGATTTTGTTGTAAATGAACTGCCAAAACTTGATCTACTTTGTTGTCGACTAAGAGTATAAAAAGATGTTCGAGAGCTTGGAGCTGCCCACCATTGCCTTTCATTACTTCCCCATAATGAAAAAACAATTACGGGTAAAAATGCAACTCCAGATGAAACATAAAATACAACACCCCATTCTTCACGGGTACCATTTTGGACAATCCATTTGGTCAAAATTTTATTACAAATTGAAAACCATGCAACAATAAAAAATGAAATTCCTGAAATAAATTTTATTTAAAAATCAAAATATTAGGTTGAAAAAATATGCCCTACCTGTAATAATACCAGAGAATGGTGGAGCAAGTTGAAGTAGGGCTGTTTGAACTCCTGGAGTATGAAGTCCAGCAAATGCCATTGCAAAGCATAAACTAATAATGGCAAAACTGGTATTTTCTTTCCCAAAAAATGGTACTGCAAAAATACTTAATGACAAACCGAATGAGGCAACGGCATTAAAGGCCTAAAAAATATTAAAGGATAAATATTGTTGCATTTTTCTAAAAGTTTAATTACCTTGCAAATTGTGGTGCTGTTATATGAGGTATTTTTTGTTAACCAACTGGATAAACTTGATGAAAGCATTTTTGATAAAAATAAAAACGAAATTGGTAAAGCTGAGAATGCGCCATTCTTTGTTGGAGCAAATTCCAAGACATCTCTCATGTAATTTGGCAAAAATTGAAGTAAAATTACCAAAGGGTATTCGTGACAAATAAGTGTAAAAATTCCAACCCAAAGTGGAACAGATGTTAGCAAATGCTTCCATGGAACATTCCTTTTTTGTGTTCGTTTGCCAATACTTTCACATGCAATTTTACTTTCAATAAATAATCTTTCCCGATGTGAAATACAGTATTGTTTTGAAGGCTAAAAAATTCTAAGCATTCAGTTTATTCAAATAAATTGCTTCTCCCTACCTTGTCGGCGCCCATTGGAATCCAAAAAAGTACAACTAATGCAGAGATGATTCCACTTAAAGTAAAAATTGTTGGCCATCCTCCATTGATATCTTTTCGAGTACATAAATATCCGGCAGTTGGAAGAATAAAAAGGGTTCCAATTTGTCTTCCACCCGTGATAATTCCAATTGCAGCAGCTCTTTCAGATTGTGGGAACCATCGAGTGATTAAAGAATTAACAGATGGTGACATGCATGCATCTGCAATCCCAATAGAAATTCTTGCACCAATTGCATACCAAAAACTTTTTTCTGCCAACCATGGTAATGTTAAATTTCCAATTGTACATAAAACTAAGCTTATGGCAACCATTATTTTTCCATTCACTTTATCCGCGTAAAGACCGGTTATTATCATTAATAATGACCCAGCATTTTGGGCTGCAAGAACAAGACCTTCCTAAAATCATTCATTTTCTTTTGTAAGAATTTTGTTGCAAAAAATTTTTTTAATTACCTGATCTGATTCCCATTCAAGGTCACCCCCATAACCATGTAAAGGGCATTTTATCATACAAATTAATGCAACCGCAATATTTGATGAACTTATGGAAAGTGTAATATAGCAACAACAAAGTAAAACAGCTAACAATAATCTCATTGAGGGAAACAGTACTGTTGGACTGCTAAAGATATCATCATCTTCAACGACATTTTTTGGGATATTTGTTGAATGTAAAGAACCAAATGAATTTTTAGACGAAAGAGATGATGGAAATGGAATAGTTGAATCTATTCGAAATATTGGACTATGACTTGGATGACAATCAGCTTTACATAGAGGATTAATATGCGGTGGAAGATTTGATTTTCTTGTAATCCATAATCCTTCATCTGTATCATTCTTTGGAAGCTTATTATTATCATCATTTAAAACCATCGTTCTTTAAAAAAATAAATCGCAGCAAACTGATAACCTGCGGCGGTAATAAAAATATTAAAAAAATCTTTTTTCCTTCAGGGTCGGTTTTTTTTCTTCTTCCTTCGTTACTTAACTCTTTCTTATTCCTTTCCCTTTTTTCCGTCGCAGTTGAAAGAATTAACTGGCGGCGCCAGACGGAAAAGGAAGGAAAGAAAAAAAGGGGGAAAGGCTTTTTTTATTGTGATGTATTCTGACCGTTCTTGCCACATTTTCCGGTCGTAATTTATCACTTAACTTTTTTTTGTAACACTGTTATACCTTTTTCTTCTTCTTCTTTAAATGTTTAACGTCACTTTATTTCATCGCCAACATACGCCACATAATTTTTAAAGAACTTGACCAAAAAAAGTTGAAAGTAAAGATCAAATAAAAATTGAATTTCATTGAATTGTTTTTATATCATTTATCTATTACTTATTGCTTTAACCCCTTAGGGGTTAAAGCTTGCATCATTCATTTTGATTTATAAAAGCTGAAAAAATTGATTGGATTACACTTTTTATGTGAGAAAAAAAATTGTGCGTGAAAGATCATTCATTTTCAAACAACTTTCTATTGCATTTAAAAGTTGAAAGGAATCACGCAGTTTTGTTGTAATAAAGTAACGGTTAAATCAGAAAAAAAACTTTTTTTTTCGGGAAACATAATGAAATTATATCATAATAAAAATTGTTTTTTTTTGGTCCAGATTTTGTAATTATTTTCGAAACATTCATGAAATTGAAATTTTGAATTACATAAAGAATCTTTGTATCTTTTATGGACGTTAAACAAAATCTACCGTAAACCGTATTAAAAAATTTTCTTCATCAGGGCTTTGAATGCTCAATTTACATATCGATTTTTTTATTACAAAATTTTAATTTATTAACTTTTTCTTCGTCTTTACTACCATATTTTTGTTTTACCAAGTTTAGAATAACAATGAAAGAATGAAAATAAAACAGAAAAAAACAACAATAACTGCTAACATTTCATTTAGCTCAAGCCTCCGCGTTTATCCTTGAATGTGGACCTGGTGATGCAAATTTATTGGGAGTTTTTGGAACAGCATTTGAATGAAGAGGAGGATCAAGATTGGCTGCAGTTTGAGGACCATGATGATGACTTCTGCCTGCTTTGTAAACATATGAATCGCTTTGCGATTTTGTCAATTTTGGTAAATTTGCCGCAACTTTATCTAATTCTTGTTTAATCTAAAAACGCAGATGTTAATTTTAAAAAATGTAGTTTAAAAATTTTACCTCATCAAATTCGAATCTGTTTGTAGCATTATATTCAATGCATTTAATGAAAAGTGTTCGAAGTTTTGTAGGAGTATCAAGACGTAAATGAGAATTATCAGGTCGAAGTAAACCCATTCCAACCATAAAAATAATTTGATCTCGATTATTGATGTGATCATACGGTAGTCGGGCAGTTAAAAGCTCATATAAACAAATCCCAAATGAATAAACATCTGATTTTGTTGTATGTTCATGCATTCGAATAACTTCTGGGGCCTAAAACATACATTGATTAATTAGAGAATTATTTCACAATATTCGAAGGATGGTGTCAGTTTTTTTTGAAAAAACATCATGTCTACCCTGTTGTTATTTTGAGATTTTCCTTTAATGGGTGATGAAAAGGCTTACCATCCATAATATTGATCCTGTAGGTTGTTGAGCTTGTTGACCTCCAGTTGTCGAACTCCATCGAGTTTTTACTGTAGCTAAACCGAAATCTCCAATTTTAACTGTATTATCTTCGGTTAAAAAGATATTGTTGGTTTTTAAATCTCTAAAATTATTTAAAATTGATCTCCTTGAATGTAAGCTTGACAAAGGACAAACCTATGAATAATATTTTTTGCATGCAAATAACTCATACCATGTACAATTTGTCGACAAATTTTGATAATCATAGCTTGTGTAAAATCAATTCTTGGCTCCACAACATGAATGTGATGATAAAGTGATGACCCTTGACACCATTGAGTAACAATTGCTAATTGAGGAGAACGCGTCCAACCCATAAAATTTAATATATTTGTATGTCGAGTATTTCTTAAAAGGGCCATTTCATTTCGGAATGCTTTTAACAATGTGGGTGTAGGGTCAGGAACATTTAAAACTTTGATAGCAACGTCACCTATAAATCTTATCGTAGTTTTTTTTGTTACGCTTAGCATATATAATTACCGTAATAAGTGCCTTTAAACACTGTTCCAAAGGATCCTGAACCAATTTTCGGACCTATATTAATTTCACTTTGTCCGATTTCCCAATCTCCGACACTTTGTCGTTTGAATCCTCGAGCATTGAACCCGCCAGGAGAATGAAATCCTGTCATTTCTCCTGGACTTCTGCTTCTTGTTCGAGGGAAAAATTCATCGGCATTCATTCTTTGAGGGGGAGCTGATTGCGGAGGAGTTAGATTTCTTGAAGAAGGACCCGGTAAAGTATCTGTCGCAAGATATGGTGTTGGACTAGAGCATGTTGATGTTGGACTAGTTGATGTTGAGCCATTAAGCGGAAGGGCAGAAGGGATGAGTCGATTCGATGATGGAGGATAAAGTGATGAAGACGATGATGATGGTTTTTCAGATCGACTTGTATGGCCTTGATAAGATCCATCATTTGTATTGTTTGTTGTAGCTAAAATTGGGTTTTTTCGCCAAACTGATATTTATACTTATTAAAGAATAACATACTGAGATATGGTTGAAAGCCAGAATGCATGGAAGTTGTTTGAAGATTACCAGACTAAAAGCATTTATGAGCGTAAGATTTTGAGTGTGGAATACTTACTAAAGCATATTCATCTTTAATTACATTTATATTAGGAGCAGAGGATGCACGATCTCGAGAGTACGGTGTTTGACTGTCATGCCTTCTTAAAGCAGATTGCCTTGTAATTTCGCCACCAATTTGTCCTTCAATATAGATTATATTAATTTTAGTTTTAGTCTTAAATTTTTACAAACCTTCTTCATTTGAATTTGGAGGACATGTTACCAGTCTATCTAATATTTCTTGAGTTAAATTTGCAAAAGCTGCTCCGCTTTCATTAAAATTTTCACAAAAGCTCCTTAATTGGTTTGCCATTTCTGCATTGTGTGGAATTTGTTCCGTCAAATCACAATATACCGGAACTTTTGACCAACATTTTGCATGAAAATTAAAGAAGCATCTTTCACATCGAAATCCATTCATAATAATCATTTTATGACAGACATCACATCGTGGCAAGTTTGTTAAATTAAAATTAACTTTTTTAAATATGTGATTAATTGAAGACATAAGTTGTAAGCCTTCACTATGAACCCATAATTCTTTCTTTTCCCCGAGCTTTGAGGCAAGAAGCTCCAAATCAATTTTAAGATCAATTCGCTCACTTTTCGGATCTGCAGATAAACAAACTCGACACATTTTTGGATCAATGTTTCGCTTTTCCAGCAATTTTGCTATCGCTTCTCGAGCTGTTACACCTCTTCGGACTGGTAACTTTGAATGTGTATTAAAGGGAAGATGAACTTCAATAATCATTTCAAAATATTAAAAAAACTTTTGTTGGAAACAACCATAAAAATACCGGCACAATAATAAAAAACAATAATATGTAAAGTGTAAGGCTGAATGCTGAAATTTTTAGACGCAATTAAAAGTTCGTAATGAAATTTTGAACAATGTTTAATCACAATTTTAAAAAAATCTAAAAAATAAAAACTTTTAGGAGATTAAACGGTAATTAAAATTAGAATAATATATTTATAATGTAATTAAAACAAGCATTGTAAGTGACATTGCATGTGCTGCACGTACATATCCAGAATTCATTTATTCCATCAATTTTCGTGGTAAGATGAAAATAATGCATGATTTTTGTTGGTTACATATATTTTTTTGTTTAGAGGGAGAAAAAATAAAGAGTTTCGTCATAATTTTTTTCTTTCTATACCGAAAAAAATGATAATTTAAAGTGATTAGGGGAAAAAATCTTTGCTAAAAACTGTGTTTTCGATTGATCAATTTTTGTTTGTTCTGAAATCTTTTTTTATTTCTTAAAAACATTGATTGGAAAAACCTTAAAAGGTCATTTTTGGGAAGACTTAGCAGTTCTTGTTAATAACCACAAAACATAGAAAAAAAGTATTTCAAAAACTGATGTGTTTTTATTTGTCTTTTCAAAAAAAAGGTAATATCCAAAGCTCAACTAAAATGTTTCTTAATACTTTTATTTTTGTATAAAATTTTTATAGACGGTGGTTCTTTTTTGATCAAAGGACACCTTTGTTGATGTTTTTTGTTTGAGTTTTTTTTGAATAAACTTGTCGACCACGTCATTGCCACTTTCATTATTTTAGCTAACTTTTATTCTATTTTAGAAAAATACTAAATCAATCAATATGGTTATAAAATATAAAACAAATCCTATTAAAGAGGATTATATTATTGGCTCACAGGTTTGTTTTAATCTTAATCTGTTAGTAGCAATAATATAAAAAAGATTTAACTATATAGGTTTTGGGTGTTGGGATTAATGGAAAAGTTGTTGAATGCCGTCGAATTAATGATGGCGAAAAATATGCCCTGAAAGTTTTACGTGATGTACCAAAAGCCCGTCGAGAAGTTGAATTACATTATGAAGCATCCAGACATCCACATATTGTTCGGATATTTGAAGTTTATGAAAACACATATAATAATGTTGAATGCTTATTTGTTGTTATGGAATGTATGGAAGGCGGGGAACTTTTCACAAGAATTCAGGTTAGATTTATAGCTCACAAAAAACAAAAGCACAAATGAAACTTTAGGAAAGATCAAATGATGCTTTTACAGAACGTGAAGCAGCAAATATTATGTACTCAATTTGTTCAGCTATCGCATACTTGCATGGATTAAATATTGCACATCGTGACATTAAACCAGAAAATCTTCTTTACACGTAAGTAAAACACTCATGATAGAAAAAAAGATAATTACAGTAGCAAAATTTTAGAGATCCTTCAAATCATGCAATTTTAAAATTGACAGATTTTGGATTTTCTAAGAGATTGGATGATGGCACAGAAAAGCCTCTTGAAACCCCTTGTTATACACCATATTATGTTGCACCTGAAGTTTTATCATCAAAAAAATATGATAAATCATGTGATGTTTGGTCTGCTGGTATTATTGCCTATATTCTGTAAGAGTTAATTTGGCTTTTGGTTTAAAATAATGAATTTTTAATTGTTTAGTCTATGTGGATATCCTCCATTCTACTCTCATCATGGGCTACCAATTTCACCAGGAATGAAAAAGCGGATACGTGCAGGACAATATAATTTTGTTGGACCTGAATGGGATAGAGTTTCAGAAGCTGGTATTTGTGTTTAAATACCTTAAAATAAAGCAAAGTAAATTTTAATTTTTAGCCAAAGATTTGATTCGAAAATGCTTAAAGACAGATCCAGCAGAGCGTTCAAGTATTAATGATATAATGTGCCACAAATGGATTACACATTACAATAAAATTCCTGAAACCCCCCTTGAAACCTCAAAAGTTCTTCAAGAACAACGCTCACAATGGCCTGAAGTGCAAGAAGAAATGGAAAAAGCTTTAGCATCAATGCGCGTTGATGAAGTTCATATTAAATCATTAAATGATGCAAAAAATACGTTATTAGCAAAAAGAATGAAAAGTTCAGGTCATACAAAGTAATTACTTCGAAAAAAACGTTACCTTCTTATTATTGATAAAAATAAAAATAATAAATAATTGTTGTTGTAAAAGCGTAACAAGTGTCTTTCTTGTTGTTTTTTCTTATTATTCTTCTTCTTCTTTGTTTGTATTAATTTGAGATAGATATTATTATTATTATTTTCTTTTTGTAAAAGTTATTTTAAGCGCGCCATGATAAATAAAATTATTTTAATATGACGTTTTTTTAAAAACATTTAAGCAAAATTCTACTTTTTTGACGTAAAATAATACCTTATTTTTCGTTCAAAAATTCTTCAAATTTTTGAACAACTATCAAGTTTTGTAAAATTTCAAATTTAATTTATTGACTGTTGATAAAACTGTTAGCCAAAACTATTTCTTTAAACATTATTTATTACAATATCATCATATCACGTAATTTATATAAAAGAATAATAATAATAAAAAAATACGCACCAACATTTTTTTTGATAAAATGTCACAAAAAACTTGGACATATTAATACAACAAAAAACCAATAAAAACACAAAATTTGAATAATAACTTATAAATATTTTTTTAAACTATATAAAATAAATAGAAATGTCCCTTATACATAATAAAACATAAATAAAAAGACAAACAAAAAATATTCTTTTTTCATGTATTTTTTTTAAGAAAGAAGACCTCTAATTTGTCTATGAAGTTGACAAAGAAAATCTACATATGATACTGTATTTGCAGCATATTTATCTTCAACAAGGAATTTCTTCATCCATGATTCTAAGCTATCTTGTTGTTTAATAATAAAAAGCTTAAGACGTAATGGACGACTGGCATTAACATTTGCAATAAGTTTTCGAACAGCTCGATTACGTTCATTATCACGTTCAGGTAGAACTTGCTATAAAATTATTTGAAGTATAAGAAATTCAGAGAGAGAGAGAGTATGTCTTACAGATTCTGTATCCAAAGTTTGAAAAGATTGAGCATTAAAGACATCAGTGATAAATTGTGTTGGAGCATTTAATCCAATCCAAATAAAACCAACAATACCATTTTCAATGAAATAAACTTCATTGGCAGCCATGTAATCATATGAAGCTCGGATAGGAGTGGGCATAATCAATTGTGAGCTATTTTCAGCGATTTCCAAATTTGTGATTGGAAGAATTTGTGGATAAAGATGTCGCATGCAAATATCTGTCCGTAATGAAGGAAGAAGTTGAAGAAGCCAAACACGATCATCAACATTTAATTCGCCACCTAAATATTCAGTTTAGAAATGTCTATATCAATACTATTATATTATTACCTCCACTCAAAGCATCTGTTCGAACAATACAACTAAGATATAATGGTAGCAATTTAAGGCATTCTGGCAAAACTAATTGAGTATGAGGTGATTGTTGACTGCATTTTTCCCGATATGTTGCAAGAATTTGTGCACCACGTTGAAAAAGCTCATCTTTCATTTCCTTAGGACTTTTTTCTCGAATTAATTTTGCTGCATGTTTTAATAAATATGTTACAATTGTATCTTGATCAGCAAAACGATAAATTGCATTGTAATCATTGGTAACTTGAAGAGAAATATTATGAATTCTTAGACGTCTTTGTCCTCCGCAAGAAGTAAAAAGTACCGCTGCTTGGAAGACTGCTGGAACTTTTTCATCTAACTTATCATCATATTTGCATTCAACAACAACATTTTTATCTGCATCCAATGCCCCAAGTTCAATATCCGTTGTATTTTGCATATAAAAATGTCCATAAAATCCTGTTGGACGAATTCCAGTTGATGTTCGGACACGCATCATAACATCAAATGCAACTGATCGACTGATATCATGTTGTAAATCATCTAAGAAACGTTGTCCATCACGTTCAGCATCAAAGTATTGATATTTATAAATTGAACCCCCAGAGATATTTGAAACTGGAGCAATTGAAGCCAAATCCAAATAAGAATTTGGGAATAAAAAGATATCAACAGCACACCCAATTTTAATACATTCTTCCCCAAGTTTTGTATAAAATTCAATTGCAGGAAGAAGTTGAACTTTTTCTTTGTCACTTCCAAGAACTTTTCGATCTTCACGATTTTTAAGGCTTCCAGGTGCTTCCAATGTCGGAATTGAAGTATGAAAGATGAAAATTTTTCCAGCACAATCGGCAGATCGAAGGGCATCCATACCAGCTTGAATAACAGGACCCAACATTGTTTCAGTAATTCGAGTATCAGCAAAACAAGTTCGAACTTGTGCAAGGCAAAGTTTGATTGCTTCTTCAGCATCAAAGAAATTAACAAGAAAACCTTCAACAAATGGAACAAACACATCTGAAACATCATTTGCAATAAGCATTTCAGCTCGATGAGGATTGCTTAAATTATAGAAATGTAAAGTTTGATCATATGTTGCAAATCCAATTCGCATTGATGATCTTTCTTGATTGTAATCCCTAAAAGCAAACATTTAAATTTACTGTATTCTCTATTCAATCAAACAAACTTTGGAAGATTTTTTAAAAGAAATGGAAGTTGCTTGCAAAAAAGATCAACAAGTCCACTTCGAACAGCATTATAAGAAACATCCAAGAAAAAGATAAAGGCAGGTTGTTTTGGTGGAACACTATTCTTGCAATAAAGTTTTGTTGCAACAAATTCATATGAGCCAAGATAAAGCTCTTGACGATGTTGAATATCTGTTCGTCGACCGGTATGATCTAAGTGAGCAAAATACATTTCTTCAACTAAAATGAATTTATTTTTGAGTAAAGAAAATTAGCTTTATATTTCATCAAACCTTGTGAAGCGGTATGACAGAATGGGCATCTAAATTTACGTCCACCATCAATGAATTCCATAAATGGACAAATATAAGCTTTACAGCGTTGACAACGAACAGGCCCAAGTTCACCCAAATCAACTACAGGAGGTTCCACTTCACCTTGGACTAATTTGGCAAATGGGGTAGTTGAAATGCAAAATGGAATTTGTGATTGTTTTGTAAATTCTTGAGTTGCAGGAACAGAATAAAATGATGATCTCATAAATTTAGGATTACTGTTACCGTAATCACTTGCAACAAAATCAGTTGAAACTAAAGGTGGATGTTCCGCAGTGGGAAATCCAGTAGGGAATGCTCCAGTTCTTGTTTGTCGATCATCTTCAATCACTTGAATTGCAGACGGAAGGGAATTAGGATCCAGTCGTTGAGGAGGAGGTTGATTCCAATTACCTGGCATGCCAGGAGGTGAACCTGGTCCAGGAGGCATACCTGATCCAGGAGGCATGCCTGATCCAGGAGGCATGCCTGGTTGTGATGCTTGATTCCAAGGGGCTTGCATGCCTGGTGGTTGCATTCCAGGTGGCTGCATTCCGTGCATACCAGGGGGTTGCATACCAGCATTCATACCCAGCATTCCAGGTGGGGGTTGCATGCCGGGAGGCGAGTTCATACTACTTGGAGCTCCAGGCATACTGGGTTGTTGAGGTTGATTCCAAGAACCTGGCATTCCAGGAATTGAACCCGGTCCAGGTGGTATTCCAGAACTAGGAGCTTGATTCCATGTATTAGGCACACTTGGAGGCGAATTAGCAGTCATTCCTCCGGGAGCACTTGGAATTCCAGGTTGGGGGCCTTGATTCCATGGTGCTGGCATACCTGGTTGTCCAGGTTGGGTAGCAGGATTTGAACCTGGATGTCCAGAGGGAAAAGGTTGACTATGATGAGGTGGCATACCAGATGATGGTGCATTGTTCATATTCCCAGGAAAATTGGAAGTAGGGGGTTGATTAGAATGAGTAGACATTGGAGGTTGAGGAGCTTTGTTTTGATGTTGTGGCATACCTTGTGGCAATGCTGAATTTAAATTACCAGCAACACTTGAAATAGGAACTTGATTTTGTGGAGCTGGTACGGGAGCTTGAGAAAAATGATTCTGCTGGGCTGGCATAGAAGATTGGGAATGCTGTGGTTGTGGGGCAGATGTTGGAGGTTGCGGGGCTTGGCTCCATGTTGGCGGTGCAGCTTGCTGTGGGACCTGATTCCATGCAGATGACATTGCAGGTGGGGAATTTGGATTCCAAGAATTATGTGCGGCAGTGGATGGAATATGATTTGGATTCCCTGGCATACCAGGTTGTGGAGGTTGACCCCATTGTCCTGATGTTGGCACTTGCATACTAAAAAATTATTATTATTAACGATCAAGATTTTTTCTTTCAAAAAAGTAGATAAATTTGTGTCTTATTCCAACACGACAGATGCCAGCTGGGTAGACTGGCATTGATAGTCAAAATGCCAAAAAAGCGGATAAACTGTGAAAGAAAAGAAAACTGAGAAAGGCAAAAAATGTAGAAGAAATGACAACTTTAATTTTACTTTTGTTAATAGTGTTTGTTCATTTTCTTTATTCCGTGATAATAACACGTTTTATTATTCCTCCAACTTGTCGGTTATTACATTGTATCAGCGTAAAAAATCGCGTTAAGACTATTTTCCAAAGCTTATTCGTTCATTTTGAATTTTGCAAATCTTCGCGCGGCAATTGTTTAAAGAGAGATGCGAGAAAAAAAGATGGTTACTCTCCCATTTGCTATTGCTCGAGCTGCGCAATAGTGGATGAAGGGGTAGCAAAATTTGCACGACCAATTGAAATATAAAAATAAAAAGGAAATTTTGACCTCGAATAATAAGTTGTTGAGCGTATATTGCGTATATGTTTTCGGACTTCGATTTTTTCGTATGTCAAAAAAAGATCGTGCATGTTTTTGTTTCGTTCTAACACCTTTTTTTGTTTAAAAAAAAGTGCAATCCATCGTTCGTAACATTTTTTCCCCTGTCAAAATGAATCAATTTTATGCTTACGATTATTAATTTTATTATGTTTTCCTTTGTTGTAATCCGTTATTTGAAAAAACATCAAATTCTTCACTATTTTTTTCTTCTTCTTCTTAATATACATGAATCAATTAATGTCTGAATTCTTAACCTTTTGTTTTCATGAGAAACATCTTTATTTTCTCATCGTTATTTAAATAGAAACTGTTTTTCTCATTTGTTCTATTATAAAAAATATGGGTTGTAAAAGCAGCACCAATAATCCCTTCTTCTTTTTCCCATTATTTTCCTTTCTTCATGGGTTTGACCCATTGCCATTATTTAAGGCATCGATTTTTGTTCACAAAACGAGGATTTGTAAAGCGGTTCCTTTTATATTTTGGGCATCTATAATCGCAAAAAAGGGTGAAACCGACCGTTCTTCTTTAAAAATAAAGAAAAAATTTTTTAAGGCTAACATTTATTTTTTACAATGTGTCGTTTTATAAAAAACAAAATTTATGTATCTTTTCGGGGCATTGAAAAAGGAATAAACTTTTTCAAAGGCTTTTTGTTGCTACAGTGTTTTTAGTGGTCTAGTTTCTTCGAGAAACGAAAAAGGATGCATTTTGTTCATTTTTTTGACTTTCTTTTGAAAAAAACAAAGTCATTACAAACGTTTTATTTCTTTTTTTCTGTCTTAAAATTTCCAGATATTTTACTTTCTTTTTTTACTCAAAATGCATGAATTTTACAAACACCATTTTGCTTTTCTTTTATTATTTTACTGCCAGTTTGTTACGTTTGCAAACATATCTTTTCTTCATTTTTGCCATGAGGAAAAAAGGAAGAAAAGAAAAGCGCATTTTTTGACAACGTTTGCATACTTGCTTTATTTCTTCTTTACTTTTTTTTTATTTTCACGCTCTCGACGAGTGACTCGTTGCAGCATTTGATGTAAGCATTTTCAACAATATACGTTTTTGTGTCCATGGGCAAAAAAATATGAACACATTGAAATAAAAACGAAGAATAAAAAGCCTTTCCAAAAGTATTATTTCTGACTCTTTGGGTTTGTCCGTCTCTCTTTTCATTTATCCCCCCTTTTATTAAAAAATGAGAATGGAGAAGAAGAAGAGGGGGGAGATGTGAGGTTTTGTGATCTTTTTTTCTTTTTTTGCGGTAATGTGAGCTTTAAAAAAGTTGTTTTTTATTTATCTCTTTCAAACTTTGTTTCATCTTTAAAGAGCCTTCTTAACCTCATTTTTTTCCCATGCTTGAATCATCATTTTCAAAGTATCCCTTCCATTTTTTGTATCTAACGAAGATTAATCAGGATATATCATTATCAATGTTGAGCAGATTGTTTTTTTATTGGTCAGGAGAAGAAGAGAAAAAAAGACAGAGGTTTAAGTCGAAGCTGTCATCTTTTTTGTTGCCGTTTTTGTTTTTGGAAGAAGAACAACGCGCCCTAAATGAATGAATGAGTGACCATTTGTTTCTCTTTCATTTTTTTCTTTCCTTCCGAATTTTTTTCCACCGTTTTTTGCTTCTTCTCATTGATGTTAAAAACTAATTAAATTTTTAGCATACGGAATGGTGAGGATAATTGTTTGAAATAAAAAAAGTATATTAGCATTTTGATATTCTTCTGTTTCAATTTCTTTCTTCTTTTTTTATATCGTTGATGGTATAAAAATATGTCTTTTATTAAGACAAGTGGTCATGAACTTCATCAACAAACAAAAGGTTAGCTTTTCTTTCATAGTATTAGATATAAATTTTTAAGTGCTTTATTTACATTTTGAATTTATACTTTATAATATTTTTTCCATCTTTTTTTTAGAAATCAAATCTCAACTTACAGAACAAATCAAATGTCTCGAACAACGTACAGATACTCAAGTCAGCATATTGAATGAAATCAATGATTTTGTTAAAAAGCGTGCAGAAATTGAGCTTGAATACAGTAAACAATTAGAAAAACTCACTAAATCTTTTATGGTTAAACATAAAAATGAAAAGCCAAGGTCTGCATTACTTTTTTAAAAGTATAAATAATTTATTTGGGTCCATTCTTTATTTAGACGTGCAAATTGGTCTCAGTTTTCAACATGTACAATTCTTCAACAAATGGTGGACGACACAAAATTGGAAGCATATCAAAGAGGAATTTGTGCACAAATTTACGGTTCAAATGTTACTCAAAGTATTAATTCTCGAACTGCATTATTACAAAAAATTTCAAAAAAGGTATAAAGTTTTTCGAAATCTTTTATTATTATCTTTCTTATCAATTACAGTGTCGAGAAATTGGTGTCCAGGCTCAAGGTGAACTTATTCGAGTTTTAAATGAATTACAAGTCTCAATGAAAGCTTATCAGGTGCGTTCAATTTTTTTGGTTGTTATCTTTTTAATTAATCTTTTTCGGAGAATTTTTATTTTTAAACAGAAATTTATTTGAATGTGTTCTATTTTAGATGTGTTATGTTGATTTTATCAGTGTCAAAGATAAATTACATAATGCAGAATTAAGTAAACAAAAATCTGTTGATACGAATTCACTTCGAAAACAAAAATCTCTTCAAAAAGCTTTTGATAAACGTTTAACAAAATTTGAAGCGTCACAAATTAAATGTAATCGAGCAAGAAATGAATATTTATTGTGTATTGAAGCAGCAAATTCAGCAATGCATAAATTTTTTGCCCAAGATTTATCAGATCTTATCGATTGTGCAGATATTTCCTTGGATTCATGGGTTAATGCAATATTAACAAATATCATTGCTGCACGAAAAGCTGTTTGCCAACAAGAAATGACTGCATTAGCATCGCTTTCAACGATTCGAGAATCTTTTCAACTTGGTGTTGATAGACACAAATTCTTTGAATCAAATAGTTCTGCTTTTATGTTACCAAAAGCTTTTGAATTTCGGTAATTTTTCGTTTTAACAACATTTTAAAAATATGATTTTTGTAATGTTTTTAGTCATGATCCAACTGAAAATGTTAATCATATTGTTGTAAATGGGTGTTTAGCAGACGATCTTCGAATTCGTCAACGTCAAATTAATAAACGGTTGGATACTTTGAAGAAAGAATCTGATGAGCTTGCGATAGAACTTGATCGACAAGAAGAGCATATTTGTAATTTATTATCTGCTGCAACGATTGTTGAAATAACGAAAGATGGTATCCTCGATGGTCGACCACCCCGTGAAATAACTGATGAATCAATTGAAGAGGCAACAATAGTTTATACTGATCGATTCCGGCATCATATGTTAAATGGAAATTTAATAATTCGTCTTGAAGCTCGTGCTTTTACAATTGGAAATGCACTTAAAACAAATCCATTAGAAGTTATGGCAGAAGCTCATCATGCCGTTTTATCACCCAGTGCACTTCAATCACCTCAATCAAATGATATTGACTGGTTTCAAAGACAACGTCGAAAGAAGAGGGTTGGATCTGGCACGGATGCAGTGACTCAAAATATTTTTGGCCCAAAAAGGCCAAAGCTATTTGGTGGATCTTTGGTAGATTATGTTGAAGCAACGGGTGAAGAAATTCCAGTTGTTGTAACAAGTTCCATTCGAGTTTTATCACATTTTGCATTACATCATCAAGGAGTTTTTCGAATATCTGGTTCACAAGTTGAAATCAATAATATGAAAGAAGCATTTGAAATGGGTGAAGATCCTCTTGCAAATTCTGAAGACGCTTCTGACGTCAATTCAATTACTGGTGTTCTTAAACTTTATCTTCGAGAATTACGTGAACCACTTTTTCCTGTTTACCTCTTTGAGCAGCTTACTGAATGTGCCAAATGTTTGACAACCCAAGACTTTATTAATCAGGTAAATACTTGCTTTCATTTGTACTTTACGTTTTCTTTTATTTTTCTTTGGGTTAAAAGAATACATTTTTTTAGATAACACCTTTGTTAAACAAGCTACCTCGATCTACTTATTTACTTTTGCGATATTTATTTGCTTTCTTGAATCACGTTTCGCAATTTAGTGATGAAAATATGATGGATCCATTCAATCTTGCAATTTGTTTTGGACCAACTTTATTACCGATTCCTGAGGACAAAGATCAAGTATATTATCAAGCATCCGTAAATGATGTTGTTAAAAATCTTATTGAATACCATGATTCAGTTTTTAATCCAAATATATCGGGACCTATTTATCGTATCTATGAAGATGGATTAGCATATGCTGATGATGGCGATGAATGTTTTACACCAGGAATTCCAGGTAGTGAAGCGGGTACTGTAAAAGCTGAAGATGCAAGAATTATGACAACTTCACTTCATTCAAGCATTCATCCACAAATTAATGGTATTCCTGGAATGGATCGTCGCTTAGCTAATGCCGCTGCAGCAGTTGCACAGAATCGCCGATCATTTTATGATGTTACTGCCTCGTCATCAAATGGTATTCTTTCACCATCCATGAATGTCACATCTTATGAAGAAGGTGATGAAAGAATGATGCTACCAATGCGAACAATAATGACTCCACCATCACATTCTGGTTTTAATTCATTAATTACTCCATTGTCAACCAATTCTTCAACAGGTCGTACATCTCTTAGTGGTGATTCAACAGTGAGTAGTTTAACAACTGCAACAACTCAAAAAGAAGAAACAATCGATGAAACACAACAAAGAAATCAATCACCACAAAAGATTAATCCATCAAAGTCTGGAAATGTCCTGCAAGAAAGATCGAGTATTGACAGCGGAATAGGCGCAAAAGATCCCCAACAAAAATCTCCTGCTTCTTCAAATTCAAGCGAACAATCAAAAAGTTTCAATAATATTAAGTAAGAAAATTATATTAATTTTTTTTTCTTTAACTAATGTTTTCCTTTTTCAGAACTGAAAAAATTCGAATTGCAGTTGCTCCAAAAGTTCGTCCAATGCAAACTGTACCACTTTCTGCACAAATATCTTTTCAAGAAACTGAACGATTATCTGGGGGTGCTCGATCTGTCAGTAGCGGAAAAACAACCCCAAGTTCAAATGCATCTTCTCCAAGAGTAATATCATCTGGATATAGTAATTCAATAACAGAAGAAGAATCAACAAATAACATATGTTATAAGAAATCATCATCTGTGCCTCAAGGACAACAGGTATAAATGAATTAACATAAGAAAATCAAAAAGCTTAACCTCTCAGTATCAAATTTCCTATTCTTTCCTCAACCAATGATTTATTCAAATAACACGAGTATATTTTTCTTTTTTTTATTTCTATTTTTTTCTCTTTCATTTATTTGCTTATTTTGAACCTTAACTTCTATATTTAATTCGTTATTTTAATAATTATTTAATACTTCATTGCGATGTACATATTATAAACAACAAAGTCTATTTTGTTGTTTTTTTACTTATTACATTCATTCTTTGACTATTTTTGTGCCTTTTTATTCGAATAATATGTGTCTGCTTATTTTTCCTTCTATCTTTTTTTTACTGCCAATGTGGACAACAAAGAACGTTAATAAATTTTGATAAAAAAACAGAATAAATGTATAATGACAAATAGTTTACACAGATTAATCACAGCTATCTCGCAAGACATGATCGCAAAAAGTTTATCCGATTTGCTACTTCCTAAAATAAACCAAATTTTAATAAATAAATAATTTAAATAAAAATTAAAACTTTTACCGCGGCTTCTGGAGATTCACCCAAATTTTTAACATTGACATTCTGAATTAATGCGGCAGAATCTGATAGATTTCCACGTCGATATTCAAATAATGCAAAATTTATTCGAATCATTGCATTTCCAGGATCAAGAGTTAAAGCTTTTTTGTATGCCTTCCGGGCACTTGTAAAATCACCCAAATCTGATAAAATTACTAAAAATATCTTTTTTTACCATCTATTCTTTCCGTACACTCTTTTGTACCTGCAATAGTCATAATAAAAACGACATTTTTATTTTGTAAATTTATTGCAGATGCAATGAAATGATATGCAGAGGCATGTTGAAGCATACTTCGATGTACAAGTGCTAAATTAAATAAAACTTTTGGATCTAATGGACATTGATAATTTGCTTTTTTTAAACAAATAATTGAAGCAACGAGTTTTCCCTTTCCATAAAAGCACATTCCAATATTATTCCATAAGGGTCCATTGTAGTCGCATTTTTCCGCCGCAACTCTGAAAAGAAGTTCAAACCGATCAACCCTTTGTTCTTTTGACACAGTTTTTTTTTCTTTACCGATATTTGGTCAATGCAACGTCAAAGTCATTGTTCTTTTGAAGTACGGTAGCTGCAGCAAGAATACTCGGCACATGCGTTGCATCATATGTAAGGGCCTTTCCTAACCAAGAGAATGCTTTTTGATCGCTGCCTGTTTTAAGATATAGTAGTCCCAATTCAGCAATAAGATCAAGATTTTCTGGTTCAAGGTTAAGAGCTCTTTTAAATGCTTCCATTGCGGGTACTAATTCATTTTTTTGTACGCAAAGTTTTGCTAAAAATACCAAAATATCGACACATTTATCCAAACTTGGACAATTCATTAAAACTTCTTGTGCCTAAAAATATAATAAAATGATGATAAAAGATGGTATTCTTCAAACTTTTGTAATATTTCCATCATTTTCTTCTGATTCAGAATGATAATATGATCGTGCACACCAATAATAACATCGCTGTAATCAAAAATTAATAAGTTTTAAGACGCATTTTTAAAAACAATTTTACCCAATTATTTGTATCATATTCTAATGCCCTTTTAAAGCATTCAATTGCCTTTGGATGTTCACCTTGTAGATATCTTGCTTTTCCAAGCAAATATAATAATCTATAAAACATAAAAATTTTTTGTCATTCATTTTTGTTAATTTTTTTCTTTTTCTTACCTGCCCGAATTTGGATTATGTTTTAAAGCTGTCACCAAAGAATTCACAGCAGTTTTTGCATCGCCTCGTTCTTTCGCAATTTGGGCTTTACAAACAAGCGCATATTCGCATAAAATTTCTGGTTCATTTTGGAGCATTTGCTAAAAATGAAATATTTAAATAAATATTTTAAATTTATCTTTTAATATTTGCAAACTTACATCAATTAATAATGAACATTCTTCAAGATCTTTTGAAAGGAATAATCGATGAAGTTTTCGATTAAATCTTGAAGCACATTTATTTACCATTGTTGGCTTAATAAATCGTTTATAAGCTGGTTCAGGTGTTGATGGTGGTAATGATGGCTTTCCATCTTTGTCGCCGCCATCCTTTTCACTGCCATTTTTAGCATTTTCCAATTCATTCACAGATTCTTCATGAATTTCTTCCGTTTCAGCCATCCTTATTTAAAAAAGCTTAAAATTTCTTTTTTCTTCTTTTTTTCTTGCGTCATTTCCCTTTCTTGGTCTTTTTTCTTTTTTTGAATTGTTGCTAAGTTCGTTGCTATGGTAAAACATTAAATTCAAAAAAAAGAAATATTTGAGATGTTAGAAACGTTAAATAAAAGACTTTAAAATTAATTTAAAAATTATTTATTTAACCCAATCCAAAACAATGCATTATTATACATTATAATAAAAAAAATTTAAATATAGAAATTATAAATTATCAATAAATATTTTTATGAGAAAAGTGATTTTGGGACAATAACATCGAGGGCAGATGTCAAATACTTGACTCCATATGGTAAACCTTTTCCTGCTTCTGTCGTAGAATCAATTCCAAACATGTTTCGAACAAAATTTATGGCACCATTTATTTTACGGTACCAAGTGAAGAAAGTTTGTTGGAGAGTTTGTACGCCTATATTACTGTGACAACTTGCAAGCACGGAATTAACCATTAAATCACCCGAGGCGGTTAAAGGAGCATAAATTCCAACTTCTTCAATTTCTCGAATAGCAATTACTTCCGAGGATTCAAGGGAATGTTGAGATTCTTCAACAATATGAACACATTGTCCTACTGTGACATCTTTTGCATGAATCAATTTAAGCGGTTCTGGCTTGCAATTTGTAACGTAGATCAGGTGAAAATCTGTTAGCTTTAGCTTTCTATGATCCGCAGTTTCAATTTCTTTGAAGACTGCAACTTCTTTGGGTTCATTATGCAAAAACATAACTACTGGGGTAAAAGAAATCTAAAGAAAAACAAGATTATGTGCGATATTCCTATGAAATAATTTACCATTGATTGTTCAATCGAAAGAATCATGTCGCCAACCTCTAATTCATCCATCCGTTTAAGGCCTGATGGAGTTTGAACTGTCATATCACCGCTAAAGCACTGAAGTGAAGAGAAAACGCTATTCAAATCTGGACTTGATGCAGAACCATAGCCGGGAGAATACTGTGAGGCGGGATAGGCATTACTTTGACTACTGTAAGCATTTGCAGAATTAGCATTGGCAGCGGCACTACAAGGATCAGCTGCACAAGAAGTGGCTTGGGGGGACGGCTGATAACTTGGATATGGATTATATTGAGGGGCAATTTGGGGTGGAGGAGGTAGGAAACTTTGTGGTTGAACATATCCCTAAAACATATCAAATTAAGTTTGTGCCAAAAATTTCTGAAAGTACAGGGAGGGGTTGTTGAGGTGGTGGAGGCAGAGGCTGAGGTTCTGGTTGGGCTGGTTGAGCAGGTTGAGAATATGATTGTTGTTCATAACTTGATGGTAACGGATTTTTATGTTCCATGTCACGATAAGGCGCTGGAGTTGCTGCTTCTTGATATTCTTCTAATGGTTCAGGTTGGGGATTACTGTATCCATCAGCATCAGCGTAAGCACGTGGTCTTCCCTTTGGAAGGTAGTATTGTTCATGTTCATATCTAAATAGGGAAAACTTTAAAACATTTAATTTGTAAATTAAGAATTACCTTGAGCGATAACGTCCACGATATGGTCTTCGAACAAGGGGCATTGGTTCCAGATCATAGTAATCATATTCATCGAAGATTGGACGATAAAATTGACGACGTCGAGGAGGATATGGGCGTCTTCGAATTTGTGAACGATACATTGGACGATATCGTCGATTATTGTGACCGTATGGTGACAAATATTCATCAGCACGAGATCTTCCACGATAACCACCAGCCATAGCAAAATCTTCTGGATCATAAAGACCATCATTTTCGAAATATGGGGAAATTCGATTACGGTATTCTGTTGGGTCAGGAATACAAATCATACGATTTACGGTAACAAGATAAACTGCCCTGCAATTTTCAAAAATGAAAGCTATGAAAAAGTATGATTTAAAAGAACTAACTCATTATTTGCACCAAGATTTTTCCGAACTTCTTTAATTAAATCGAATGCAACCAGCTTTCCATCATCTAATACCTCTCCCCCAGTATAATGTTCTCCATTTCGAATGGTATAAGTGTGAATAGCTGTTGCATTATTAAGGCCATCATATCGGCAACATTCAGCTTTCAAAATGAAATGTGTGCCATTGTTGTATTCTTCGATACCAGCAGTCCATTCATTATTTGATGAACAGACTTGCTCTGTGAATCTTCCAGTACAATCAGCACTTCTATCATTAATACTCTTTTTATGGCGACGCCTTCTCATCATAATATTTCGATTTCCATATGCATATGCATCATCATCAAATGATTGCCCTCCAAAACATGGCGGAGTATTGCACCGAATTTCTGGTGAACCATTTATATCAACTCGAAAATCAAATGGAATTGAATTTGATCCACATGATTTATGTTGAGATATTTGGCCATACACATTTATCAAAAATAAAATAAAATTCAGCCACAGAAGCCTCAACATTGCCTCTACAAAAACCTCGTTTTTTTATTTATTTATTTTTCGATTTTCAAACGAAATATATTTCTTTCCGGAATAAGGCAGCAATTTACGCGGATCGTAAGTTCTACTTAACCTATCTATCGACAACAATAAACTTTGATGTAGTTGTTGAATGAAAAAAGGGGTGAATAAAAAAATGAGAATTTTTTAAAGTCAAAAATTTCTTTAAAAACTTTTTATTTGAACGGATGTTAAATGACCAACCAAACTAAACAAAAAAAGACAAGTAGAAATATTAACTCCCTTAAATTAAGGATAAAAAATCCTTAAATCTAATTTGTATTAGTTTTCTTTAACATTTTTTGGTAGGGTTTTATAAAGAGTTATGAGGAGGATGGAAGGCGTTGCCCTATTTTTGATTCAGTCATTCAATGGAACTTAATTATTCTTGCTTTGCACAATACCTATTTTAGCCCCCTCATTTTTTCTTTCGAAATGAAAAAAAATCATAAAGGAAAAAGGGAAAAAGAAAGAACTCTTCTGTTCCTTGATTTTAGAAAAAAAAGTTATTATGCGAAAAATTGAGAACAAGAACATTGAAAGCACTACTTTCAGTTAAATACGGTCAATTGAATGTTTCTTGCTCGGGGCTATCAAAACTTTTATTAAAAATATGTATTTGTTTATTTATGTTATAATAATAATTTCATTTTTTAAAACAAAGCACAGCAAAGAAAAAACCATTTTTGTATTTACAAGATAAATAATATCATATTTACAATTTTTTGAAAACAAAGAAAAACCGTAATAATAATAAAAAGCATAATAATGATAATAACAAAAAAAAACAACAATAATTACAAACTATATAAATCTTTTAAGTTTAACTCTTTCTTTAAAAAAAACAATAAAATTTTTTATTTAGCTGGTTAAATGTCAGAATACGACGAACTCATACTCATATATCACACGGAAAATATCTGTAACTTTCTGGTACTTCTATACATCGTCTTGGAACAACCATTTTTTTATGATTGCATATTAATGGATCATCCGGTATTAAATTGATTTTAAAATCGTTGTGATGGAGTCGATATCTTTGTTGACGAACCTGCAAAATGATATACTGTAATTAAGAGTTTCTTTATTTTTCAAACAATATTTTGCAGAATTTATGCCTTTGTTTTCTGTTACTTGTTTTTATGATTTAAAAAAAGTGAAAGTGAAAATGAAAAATACGCACAAAAATATTCCATTTTCGGAACACTCTTTTGTCACAAAATTCAATGAACCGAAAGAATTCCGTAAAAATAATTAAAAATACGGTGTGTTTTTTTAAGTAAACCAAAAAGGAACTGATAAATGAATGAAAAGAATTTTTTACGACTAGGTCAAATGCGACATGATTTGATTAGACAAAATGAAAGGAAAACTTACATGAAATTGAAAGCGCTGTTTAATCATACGGCAATTAGTTTCTAATGCAAATAAAAGATTTTTGTACTGAAGATTAAAGGGTTGATTAAGATAATTGTAAAAAATTTCTGGATCCATTGGAGCTGCATGCATAATATAATCATCTTCGAACAATTTTTCAAGTTCCGTCATCTGTTCCCCTTCATTTACAGTACCCATAGAAACCAATTGACTATTTTTTAATCCAAAAATTTTTAATAAGAATGGTTTTCTTGCGATCCTGACAGCAAGGGATATACGGTGGGCATAAAATTGATTTGGATCGGTAATGGTAAACAGATACAAAGTAGTAATAATTGCAGAAACAACACTTTCTAATTCGAAATGTTCTTGAATGTATTTCACAAAACCAAGCAAGGAAGAATTCTCATAATCTTGAAATTCATTTCCTTGCATATTGTTCATTTCATCGCATATCATATTTTTCAATTCTTCAACAGCAATGGTATTTTTGCCCATATGGAAAAAGCCAGTTAACAACAATTTTCCAAGTTCATTAATGCTTTTTTCAATTTTCGATCGGCATTCAAGAGCAACGCCAACTCCCATAAGCAATTTATGTGGATTCCAAAATGTCGCAACAATTTCAATAAGTAGAATTTTTAATTGAAGAATTTTCGGTTGAGGGGTACTTAAATGATGGTGACTGATTCGAGGAATACCATTGGCATTTACACGTGCCGAGATATTTTTAATCATATCATCAAGCTCATTGTTCATAAGTGATTCAATTTTTGCCTAAAATAGAAGAAAAATTAACATAAATTATTTTTTCAAAACAAGCTTACTTCCAAATCTTTTGCAAAATTGAGAGATGCAAAAAAATCAATCCGTTCTTCGGTAATTTCACAAGCATCAAAAAGACGTTCTGATACACCTTCAATTGAGATTCCAGGAATATCGTTAATAATTATAGCAAGATAAAGATATGCAGAAATATTGTCAGAACAACATAATACCCGTTTGATATCCGCTGTGACAAATGTTCTAGTCAAAATTTCATAAATTGCTTCATCTTTTTGCAAAATACGAGCGGGAATTCTTTGTATATGATTTTTATCTAAAGCTGAATTTTTAATGGCATAGTAATAAATGGCATCTCGACGATGTTTGACTGAATTTAAAAATGTCATTGGATGTGGACCACCAAGAATCTTTTTATCCGGTAATGACAGTAATCCAAGGAATGAGGTGAAGCATCCAAGCATATCCTTTCCCCTTTGATGACCATTTAATACATCAGACACTTTTAAGCTTTCATTCAACATTGGATGATCAGCAATAAATTCAAGTTTTTGTCGAATATTTACAGAATCCAACGTATCTTTTAAAACCCCACAGACGTTGGAAATCAATGTTGCACGATGAACTTTTTCCGTTGAAATAGCTTCTTTGTCACCTTCTTTTATAACAGCAACAAGTTTTGGAGGAACTTGTATTTCTTTTGTCGTAAATAATTTACTGACAATTGAATGCAAATCATCTAATCCCAATTGATCATAAATGTTTTCATATTTTTCAATATTGCTTTCTGCCATTTGTCGACGAACATATTCACGGTGAATTTTTTGATACAACAATTTTTCAGAACATCTTCTTCTTTCAGCTTGAAGAGCTTCTGGAATATTCATTGGAGCATTTTTGAGAGTAATGTACAAATTTTGGCAGGATTTAAGTAATGATTCAGTACTTTCTGATTTATGCTTTTTAATTGCACTCATTATTGTCGCAAATGGCATAAATGGAACAACCATATGCTCAAGATTATTTTCAGAAGCTTGATTCAGAATTGGGCTAGCATCTTCAAATATAGTTGGTACAAGTTCCAGCTTATGATGTGGATCTCCTGCAACAAATAAGTGTGGAACTGTTAATACAAGTTTAAGCAGGGTTGGAACAATTTCTGTAAATAAAGCTTCTTGATCTTTCACATCCAAATGGTTTGTCTTTGCAATAATTGTTGACATAAAACTTGATTGCAAAACACTTTTTGTTAAATTGTAGGACCATCCTTTAATTTTAAGTTTACCAGATTGATGAAGTCTTTTCAATGTATTTTTGAAGACCGTATCAACAACAGGATGTAATTCTGTAGTGATGGGTAAATATCCGGTACTTAATTCATGAGAATCACAAAAGGCTTTCATATCCCAAGAAAGTGTTGAAATGAAAGATTGTGCTTCAGGTAAAAGATTGCTGTTTTCAAATTTCTGCAGAAATTGATGAATGCGATGTTGAAATTGAAAAATTATGCGTGAACGTAATTCAGGAGTTAATTCACGAACACGTCGGGCAGCTCCACTAATCACATTGGCTAACATTGGATCGCTCATCTTAAATGCATCGTAATCTTTGATGAACAAAATTGCAGCTAATTGTGTTACATTGAATAAATCGTTAACCAATGAGAAATATTCATTCATAAAAGTGCAGATATTGATTGACTTTGAAAGAAGTTTACGGAAAATGTTCAAACGCGTAGGAGTTGAAAAAATTTGCATTGTAAATATTTCATGCCAAATATTTCCCGACTCATTTGTACCAAAATTTGCAACTATTGAAAGTAGTAGCTTTCTGATGTATTTAGTATTTTGGTAGAATTGAGGGGATTCATTTTTTTCTTGTTCCCATTTAATAGCTTTAGTATACAATGGCACCAACACTTCAAAAAATGTTCCTTCGAATCGGCTTCCTTCATCTAATTTCAAGTTTTTAGAGAATTTTGCAAGATTTTTCTCGATAAGTTGTAGAAGTGCAAGATATTTTTGTTTCATTTCATCCAATTGAGTATCAACGGTTTCATTTACAAGATTAACCATAATTGTTTGTTCAAGTGAAGTTGCAGCTGATAAATCTGATACTATTTCTCGCACTTCATCTCGAATAACGTTTAATGTAACTATTGTTTTAGCAGATTCTATTGCAGCCTCTGCACCCATTTTGGATAGTATTTCATCATTGCCAATGCTTATTTCAACACCCAGTTTTTCTACCATTTCTTGATACGACGGGGGTATATCTGAATCAGCATTATCCTGCAGGTCCATCATTTCAACATCATTCATATCATTGTTATTTTCCCTTAAAGTAAGATCATTCATTCTTTCGTCAACATGAGTAATGTCTGCATTAGCAAAGGAATCTTCCTCATTAATAAAAGGAATTGTTTCTGAAGGTTCGTCAGCTGGAGTCTCAGCTAATAACAATTCTTCATCAGTAATTTCACCATCTTCGATATCCGAATTAAGTTGAATAGCTTCTGGATTCGATTCAGCAGAGCCATCAGTTTTAATAAGTTTTTCAGTACCAGGGCTGAGAGGGGTATCAGCAAGGAGAGCATCATCTGATCCTGATTCATCACCTCTTATTACATTAGGTTCTTCAATTTCACCAGCCTGTTCAACAGAAGATTCCGTTTCGTTATTATGTCTTCCATCAGGACTATTAGGCATATCATCTTGAACGTTAAGAGATTCAGGTGTAATAAACGATGGCGAAACGGCTGATAGCAAATCTTCTTCGCCGACGTTCGTAATTTGTGAGAGTGCATCAATTTCGTCTCTGTCTTCAGTATTTGAGATAATAGATGTATGAACATTTGGAGAAAGATTTAATAAATGTTCTTCGTTAACATTTTTATCTTCTTCAATATTGCTTTCAACCATTTCCGCATTAAATTCAACACAAGCTTCAGCGGGGTTGCCGTTTTTATTATCAGGAGTAACAGATGAATTAATACGAGGAGAGGCAGTTAATTCAGTTTCTTCATCAACGATTTCGCCCTCTTCAAGGCTCTTGTTGCTTTTATTGTCTTCACCATCAGGTTCAACAGAAGCCTCTTCTCGATTTTCAGCCCCAGGAGTAACATGTTGATCAATATGGATAGAGGCGATTAACAAGGAATCTTCATTAACGACTTCATCGACAATTTTATCTTCTTCAATATTTCTTTCGATATTGTCGACATTGAATTTCACAGAAACTTCAATTTCGTTACCATCTTTGGTATTTGAATTAATAGAAGCATCAATATGAGATGTACTTTCAAATAATTCATTTTCGATGATGTCTTCAGCTTCATTATTTCTGTCAATAATTTTAACATTGAGTTTAACAGAATTATCACTTTTATTACTATCATGAGTACCATTATTAACTGATTTGTGAACAGGAGAATCTGCTAATAACGCTTCTTCGTCGAGAATTTCACCATTTTCGATGTTCCGATTTTTTTCAGAAACATTAGCATCAAATTCAACAGAAGATTCGTTTTCCTTGATATCTTCAACATCAGGAATAGCAGATGAACTTGCATTAGAAGTTGCAGCTGATGATGACTCTTTATCAATATCTTCCACGTTCCTGATTTTTAAATGTATTTCAATTTCACTTTCTGGTTCCAGTGCTTTTATTTCATTGGATCGATCTACTTGATGTTCAAAGTTTGTTGCATTTGTATTGTCGATTGGGGAAGGCTCTAACAAATATTCGTCATCGCCAGTTTCAGCATCCACAAGTCCTCTACTTTCTTCACTTGTTTCATTAATAACTTGTTCAAAATTTAAATTAACTTCAAGATGTTCAAGAGGTTCATGAGGGGGTATTGATTTCTCTCTCATAATTTCTGAATCTTGTCGTGGTTTGTTTTCTGTGATATTTAATGAATCAGTAATTAAAGATTCCGAAGTCAATTTCATTCGTTTTATTTCAACAGCTGGAGGTTCATCTGTTTCAAATTCCCATGGTCGTTTTCCAATCCTATCATTCAAATTATTCATTTCGTAATTGACTTCTTGCATTTCTTCATCAGGCTGCGCATCCCTTTCAAAACTATCCAATATTTCACCTTCTTCAAGATCTTTAGCAATGTTTATATTTAACGAAGTTTCAACTTCTTTTTCAACTTCCTGTTGTATGATTGGTATGGAATCAGCATTTTTAGTAAATGTTTCAGTTGTCTCTTCACAACTTGCTATCCTTTCTAAACTATCATCTTGAATAATATGGAGGTCTTTATCAGCATTATCAGTTATTACACTTTCTTCTTCCAGGTCTTCAGCATTGCTTGGTTCCAATGGAATTGGGACATATGTTTCAATTACCGATTCATGGATAAGCGGATGTTCAATAACTTCTTTTGACGGTTCTTTAATAATTGCAGTTGTTTCAAAATTCTCTTCTTGAGCAATATGTGTGGATTCATCTATAACCTCAGCAAGTTCAACACCAGAATTAAGTTTTTCAGTATTTTGTACTGTATTTGAAAATGAAACACCTTGGGATGTTCCGTGAATTACTTCAGGATCTAAAAATTCTTCACATGGATCCACTTCTTCTGCTTCAAAATTTTGTAGGGAAATTATTATTTCTTCTGCAGTGGTGGTTATTGGTTTTTCTACATTAACAGAAATGTTCGAAGCAGTCGATGTTGAAAGATTCTGTAAAAAATCATGAAAATTAAGAAAATATTTTACTATAGAAATATGTACCAGATTATCTGTATTTGAATTCTGAACATCAACAGAAGATTGAGTTCGTGTTTCTCCATTATTAAATGGCTCTTTAGCTCGAGAAACATCAAATGTGGGACAATTATAAAAGTTATTAGCTTCTGCAAATGGTGAAGAGTGTTCTTGAAGACCATGAATAGCTTTTATCTGAGGATTCATTTGTTGACTGAAAGACGTTGCATATGATAAACTGGATTTATTTATTGTTGAAGAAACATAAGAGCTGGAAGACTGTGAACGAAGCTTAAAAGACTTGTTTTTATTATAATGTTTTTAAACTAAAGTTTTACTTGAAACTCTGTAATTGGAGGGAGTGTAATGCGGCTTTGAATTCCAGAAGCTGGAGTTGGAATAGCTTGATTTACTGGTGAAACATCAGTCGAAGTGGTTGCCAAATTTTCTGATAATAAACTTTCTTTTTTCTTTTTATAAATATCTCCATTATCATCGTTTGATTTTTGACTGTATCGTCTCTTTCCTTGAGGAGTTTTTGGGGGTGAAGGTGTCATAATCGCAACATTACTCGGAGATGTAAATGGTGAGCTTCTTTCAACTGGATTGCTTAATAAAGTAGTATTAAACGAGCTAAGCTAAAACAGAAAGACTATTTTAAGAGGGAAATTATAAATTACAACAAACTCGATTTGGCAATTGAGGATTTGAAGGTGAGAATGTTACATTTCCATGACTTTCATTTAAAGGCACTACTTCACTTGATGAATGAAAACCGGCAGATACAGAATGTGAAAAACTAGGAGTTGCTGCATTAGGTATGGAGTTATTGGAATACGGACTATTAATTTGTACAGTATTATTTGGATATGAATCAGGTCCACATGAGTATCGTTGATGAATATTTTGTGTGCTTTGCAGTGGTACACTCATAGGTTGTTGCAGATGTAGCTGGGATAATGAAGCAGCTCGTTGATTATTTTGTTGTAAATAAATTTGTGAATGTTGTTGTTGTTGTTGTTGTTGTTGTTGTTGTGGAATTTGAGAAAGCTGTTGCATTTGTTGGGGAGATGTAATAAAAGATTCCATTCTTTCTGGTTGTGACATGGGTTGTTGAGTCTGTTGTGGCGAAGACAAAGAAAGTTGTTGAAACTGAATATGTTGTGGCAGTGCAGCTGGATGAGAATATTGGTGATGTTGAGCTTGCATGCCTGGTAAATGTGGTTGTTGGTTATTTATAATAATTTGTTGCTGCTGATTTGGAATTTGCATATTAGATTGAAGGTTTCCTTGAACCAAGTAATATTGTTGCTGTGCATTATTTGGTCCAAGTTGATTCATTTGAGAATTAATGGGGGGAAATCTTTGATGTTGATTTGTTATCAAAATACCTTGGGGATAAATTTGTTGAGGGGTTGGTTGACGAAGTTGTTGGAACATTTGAGGCCTAATCGGTTGAACTTGCGATTGCATCATTGGCATTCGAGCAGGTGTACTAAGTAATCGATTAAGAGCACTATCTTTTGGTGGTGTTTTCTTTTTTCTTGGTGTCTTTTTAGGAGTTTCTGGGGTTGTTCTTATTGCTGATGGCTGAGGATATCCATAATTTTCTGGTGGGATGGAATACATTCCAGGACCACGTGAGATGGGATCAACTTGTGGATATTGTGGACTTCTAAATTGCTGGCTTGGATGCCAGGCAATTTGTTGGGTCATAAATTGTTGTTGCTCCCATGTTCTTTGTTGAATAAATCTTTGATCATGAATCACTGCTGAGTTAGCATTCGAAGAAAATGCTCCATTAGAAAAATTTGTTTGCCCATTATTCATTGGATATGGCGGAGGCGGTAATGGAGAAGGATGGGGGTTTGATAGCGGTGTTACAGGCGAATTCAAAAAATTTGAAACTTCTGGAGGTGAAGTATATTGAGAATGTTGAAGATGATGTTGCATAGATGCAGAAGGATTTGATCCACGTTGAGAAGGTCGTGGTTGAGGATAGAATGTTTGAGGGCTGCGTTGATCAAAGGTTTGAGGAGATTGATGATTTAAAGATGTTGATGCAACCATTGGAGATGTATGTTGTGATAAATCTGAAGGCATAGGTTGAAATGGAGGGACATAAAATTCTGGCGAGTAATGATTCATCGGAACTTGAGGCGCTGAGTTGGAAATGCTGCCATATGATATTTGTGAATGCATTTGAGAAGATTGAAGCCTTTGTTGTTGCGGTGATATTTGTTGTTGAATATTTGGTGGTGTTTGAATCATTGTTTGTTGACGTTGAAGTTGTTGGGGGTATCCACGATTGTCATGTGAAGTGGGCTGGGACAAATGTTGGGGAGGACTTTCATAATGATGTTGTTGCTGTTGAAATACAGGCGTATGGGATTGTTGAAGATATTGTTGTTGTTGATGATGTTGTGGTTGTTGTGGCTGAACATTATTTTGAATTTTTGAGTGATGACGTTGTTCTAACTGAGAGCTTACAGTATTAACGTATTTGTTAGGATGTCCTCCAAGAAGAATGTTTTCATTTGAATGAAAGCGTGAATTAGATTTTTCAAAAGGTGGGGTGGTATGCATTATTGCTTCTGTTGGTGGATTATACTGTTGTTGAACAATCACTTCTTGAATATTTTCATATCTGTTTTGGATATCTTCTGATGTCGCAAGTGGTATAGAGCTTGATGGCATGATACGTTGTTCTAAAAAAGTACGAGTATGATATAAAAATTTTAGGGAAAGGCACTCACGATTTGAAAGCGAAGTATTTAAAGATGGGTTAACAAAATTATTCATTATTTCTTCTTCTGATGTTGTTGTTGCTGTTACTACTCTCGACAAATTGTGGTTGCTAATATTTTTGTTCGTCTGACACGAATGAAGGTTTGTTTCTCCATTTTGATTTCCATGAGAATGCTCTTTATTGTTCTCGTTGCTGTTGAGGTTTATTGTTCGCGTTGCTGTTGAGGATTGCTGCATCTTTTCTCTTCCAGTCGTTTTTGATAATGTTAACGCCTCCTGGCATTCCTTTGTTCCTTCAACGCTTGTATAATTATGGGGTTCGCATGTCGAAGGTGTCGATATTTGGTCAATGGTGGTTCTTGTTAAGGGAGCTTTTTCCTTTTCTCTTCCCTGCTGCACATTCTCGTTTTGCAATTCATCGTTGCCGGCATGCTTTTCATTATTTTTTGAGGCTATAAAAGGTTTGTTTATGTTTGCGTATGATTGCATGAAATTACCTTTTTCAACAGTTTGTCCTTTTTGAACATTCTTTCTTCCAGCTGTTTTGCTTGAACCTTGAATGGCACTGCTCTTACGCATAACTGTTGTTGATGTTTGCCCAGAAGGAAAGATCGGCGTGCTTTTTCTTTGAATATTTATTGTAGAAGTTGAACTTGCTTTTGTTTGGGAAACAATCAGATTTGAGGTTGATGAGTTTTTGGAGGAATTTTTACTTCCGCTTGTTCTTGAAGTTATATCTTTCTGGAATGGACGATTTGGAAGACTTCCATTTCTTACAGCATGCTTTCTTCCTTGGGAATTTCTGTAAGTGATTGGTTGCATCTTTTTAATATTTTGAGATCGATTTTGTCGATTTATATGTTGAAGACTTTCATCATCAGTTTCATCTCCAGCTGTAGAAGATGAAGTGTCATCGCTACCAGAACTCGATTCAAATGCACTATTTCGACCATAAAGTCCGTCATTTTTTCGATGGAAAAAGCTAACACCACTTTTCTTTGCTTGCTTTTCATCTGTTGATGTAGATGCCCTTCCTCCAATTGATGCCGGTGCTCGACTTGGAGCTGTGCCAAATGATCCAGTTCTGCCAGAATTTCCATTCCTTCCTGAACTTGTACTTGCTCTTCCTGAACAACTTTTAATTTTTGCCATTGGTAAAGATAAATTTGTAACAGTATTAACAAGAAGCTCCAATGGTTGGTGAATGGAAAATAGAGAAAATGACCCGGGTACAAAACGTTGTTGATAATATTCAAACGTATCTTCTATATGTTGCTGATTACCCAATTCAAACATTGATGCTTCATCTGCATCAACATCAGGTAAATAACCATTAATTTGGAGCTCTTCTCGACAAGTACTTAATGGTTGTGAATTTTGGAGTTTAAGGATGATTTTGGATAAAGTATACAGAAGTTTGAGATCTTCAGACGATATATTCTTGGATGGCTCCATTTTGGTAGCCAAAGATTAAGCACAATCAGTGCTTCTAAGTAATGTTACAATCTAAAAGAAATGAAAGCATAAAATTTCAAAAAGAAGAATAAAATTCGCACAGATACAAAAGTTTGTTTCTAACAAATTATCAGTCAAGCAACCAAAGTAATAAAAGAAAAATTTTATTTTTATTAAAAAAACGCAAAACAATTTTTTAAAAACAACTGCAATTGTTGATTATATCGGAACACGAGTTTCACCAGATTTCTGAAGATCTTGTAAATGAGCAAGTCGTTTTTTTAATTCTTCAACACCTAAAAAAAGTTTTTAAACTTCTAAAATTACCCCAATCTAAAACTTACGTAAAAGATTATGCAAATATTCATTAAACATTGGCTTTGTGACAACTTGGCGAATTGGAAGAAGTAATGGACGATATTTATCTTTCAATTCGGCAAGCCCGGCTTCTTCAAATTGTGCATCAATATCAGGAGCATGCCCAACAGGATATGTAACTTTTTTGGTGTAATCCATAAAAGTTGGAAGCAACCCATATTCTCTTGCAAATGAAGATTGAGCATCTCGCTCTTTTAAAACCCGTTGATAGCTGTTGACTTTTGCCATGTTTACCACTAAAAAATTTTAAAATTCTTTGAATGTGAAATGAAAAAATAAGAAAATAAAAAACATACTGTTAGAAAAGTCTATTGGTTCATGCCGTTTTGTAACTGAAGTTAAAACAAATTCAGCTTCATTCTTATTTTCAATATCATAATCATGTCGTCGTTGATTATAAGTTACAGAATCCAAATCAGATTCATTAAGAATTTCTTTGCCATCTTGATTGGTAAATGGTCGAAATGGTGCTTCGTAAATATCATAAAAACCGTCAGTTGGATCTCGGCTAATTTGCTCCGAGGTTGATGGATAAACTTTTTCAAATTTAGACACTCCATGTGAAGTTATGGTAAAATCAGCTTTCCATTTTTTAGACAAACGGCTATTCAAATTTTTCAGTTGTTGTTTAATTAATTGATTCTTGTATGGTGGAATTGGTTTATCGTTAATCGTGTTACCAACTTGGCGAATATGCAATCTTGAAGCTTCATCATAATCTCGATCATATCCATCTAAAGCATTTGCAAATTGATCATCAATATCACTTCCCCAGTCATCCTCTGATTGGAAGCCCATATTTTTATGAAATGTTTCAATTAAATTATCCAAACGTTTATGAGCTCGAGTTTTTGCAGTTAATTCAGAATCCGGAACATTTGACTCTTCATCATTTTCTTCTTCACCATCCGAATTCAATTTTGATGTTACACGTTTATTGATATGAGTATCGGCTTCACGAAGTTGTCGGCGGTATCGTGCATGTGTGATTTGCTTCTTTTCAAAATTATGCAATGGATTTTTAAATTGTTTCCTTTTTGATGGTGGTTGATTTCTTTTTGGCGTTTCAATATCAGTATGATCAGAAGCTTCCATTAAATCGTCATCTGATTCACTAAGTCGAACTCGTTTTGGCTCTCTTCCTTTTTTCTTTGAACCTTTTTTAGATTTCTTTTTGTTATCAGGAACTTCTTTGGTTTTTGAGTTTTCCTAAAAAATATGTTGATAATTTTTTTCAAGTTTACAAAAAATGGTACCTCTTGTTGCTTTTGCTTTTCGAACTTATTCTTTTCTCTAACATAAGCACAAAATTTATATGGATTAAACGGAACTTCATTTGGAACGACCGGCTTTTGTAGTTTAATTCGTTCAGTTTTTCCTTTCAATGCATTCTGATATACAGTATCCAAAACTTGTTGGAATAATTCATCTTCATCTTCCGGGTCTTTGGCTTTTATTGATAGGTTACGATAATGAGAAGGACCAGGTTTTGGTGATTGTGGCTTAAACATTATTGCTGAGTTATGTGACATATCTTTCTCAGCTTCAAGATTTTCAGCAGTTTCAAGAATATCTAAATATAAAAATATTTATTTTATGTCAAGTTATTTTAGAAAAATAATGCCTACCACTAAATTTTGTTTTTGCAACTGGCATTGTTTGTTTAAGTTGAAGAACATTATCAGGAGTAAAATTCATTCGAAACTTTTCTGCATGTTCACCAGAAATGGGACGACGAAGAGCACAACTGTATTTTTAAAAATTTTTGTTTTTACCATTTTATGATAATTTGACTTGAATAACTTACAGTGGATCATTTTCTCTTATATGAATACCAATATCAGACATCATCAGATCCTCAAATCTATCTAATGCATCTTCATAAGTAAGATCTGGAAAAACAAGATTTTTTTCATCCCTGAAAAATGTATTGTATATTGCTTTACAGTATGTTAAAGACGAATGCTTGTAAAATCACTTTTTTTAAAAATTGATAAATTTTTTCTTACCAATTTTCTTGATTTGTTTCACATAACAGCTCTAATAAAGCAACATCTTCCATAATTCCAAATTGCCTTTTACCAGCTATCACATTAAAGATTGGAGGGCCTTTGGGATCTAATAAAGTATATTTGTGAGATCGTTTATGTTTAGCACCTTCAGTACCACTCCGGAAACACTATAAAAAAGGGGATTATCAAAGAAAAATTGATAATTTTAAGTAATCTTACCGGAATACAAATATACGGATTAACATATGAACATTCTATACATTTAACAATTGGTGCAGGATTTATAATTATTCGACAAAAAATGCATTTTGCTCCAAGCAAATAATTTTGTACTGGTTCACTTTGGAATTTACCAATAATTGGATCTAATTCAACATGATTTTTGTACTAAAAGTTATATTTTAGAAATTAAATTTGCATGTTTGGTAAATTAAATTCAAACCTTTGGTGGTGCATATAAAGTTGGAGTTTCAGGGACCTTTAATTCGAATGCTTTGTCTTTTGGAACTTTTGATTCATCTTCTTTTGTTTCGGCATTTGGATAACAAAAATCTGCCAATACATCTGGTGTATCATCTCTTGGAGGTGTAATCCGTTTTATACTTTTTAATTTTGAAGAAGCAATTTTTTGTCGAGCTGATTCAGCTGGTGTTGCCTTTTCGTCGTCTTCATCGAAATCTTCTTCACTATCATCCATTTCTTCAGCTTGTTTTTCATATGATTTGTTCATATCTGATTAAAATATAAAATAAAATAATACGTTAAAACAAAGAAATCTTGTACCGATCATTAATGAATCAAAGAAACATATACAATCAATAAATTTTCGAATAAATTTGGCAATAAAACTTTAAAGTTATCTTATTAACATTAATCATATACAAATATATATATTTACTGTGCCATCAGAAGTCACATACAAACCGAATCGATGAACGCCTGGCGATTTAAGGGGGTGAGCTGTCGTTGTTATTTTTTCCTCCCGAAGGGGTTCCTTTTTTCTTCGTTTTCTTCTCTTTTCTCTCTTTCTCCTTCACTTTTCTTTTCACTGCGTTTTCTGCATTTTGTGAGCGCTGAGAGAAACGTCTGTGGCAAAAGAAAATTGTATGGAGAGTTAAACAAAATGGAAGAGAATCAAAAGAAAAAAAGCATTCGATTCTTTCAGTTTTTTATGCTCTTATTTTGGCGGTAACCTTTAGCAATGAGAAAGAAAAAATGCGTGCAACAAGCTTTACGAATACTTTCAGGCTTTTTTTTCATCAATAAGGTTTGCCATTCTTTCGTTTCCTTCGTTTTTTTCGTTTTTTAATTAAAAAAATGCCAGTCTTTTGCATTGCTTTGTCTTGAAAACAAATAGCTTTAAAAATACGTTTTATTTTTTTATGTTTTTTCTTCTTCGGGGATCAGATTTATAAAAAAAACAGCTGATATAAAAAAGAATAAAAACGAGTTGCAAAAATATAATATAAATCAATAGAAAAAAAAGATATGCTATTACCGGGGACTATAAAAAATAATAAGAAAAAAAATATTAAAAAAGATTACAATCAAAAAAAGAAAGTGAAACAAATAAAAGAGAGAACTGCACGCCACTGTAAGCGTAAACAACTATAAGTGCCGCTCACAGACAACAATAAAAAAAACTGAGCTAGTTTGGCTTTTAAAAAAATCTATAAAAAAGTATAATACTCAATACAACAAATAATATTAAATAAAAGAGATAAACGAAAGCAGCCAAATTTCACCCGAATTTTCAAAGAAAACAGATAATAATAATAAAAAAAATCTCTAAGAAAATTTGCATAAAAATTATTAATTTAAAGTTATACAAAAGCCTGTTTTCAAAAAGTAAAACGATAGTTACAATATAAAATAAAAAAAGAATTATTTCGAAAAATTTAACAACAAAAAAATTTAGTCGAGTATTTGACCATAGGCAATAACTAAAGCTTTGGTAGTTGAAAGAATTGCTGCCATGTTTTTTTGGCTAGTTGAGCATTTGAAAAAAAACAGATAAAACACTGTTTATGGCTGTGGTGGTGGTGGCTTGAAAACTTTAAACTCTTTGCGTTCCGGCTTCATAATCAGCAGCTAAAAAATGAGTCGTTTACAAAAGTTATTTTTGAAAAGGTCTATTTTTAAACTTACGTGATTTCTTTTTTCTACAACATGCGATAACCAAAACAAGTACAATAAGTACAGCAACAATTACAGCAATTGCAAGAATAAGCATTGTATGATTACTGTCAGCATTTTCAGCATCATTAATTGGTTTATCAGTGATTACGATCGCAGGTGCATCCGTTCCAACAGTCTCTTTTACGATTTCATTGACATTTGGTTGTGTAACAAAATGGGGTTTGAAAGTTGATGATTTACGAGGGTCTTCTACTTCTGGTGGTAATTCTCCAGAATGCTAAAAATAATCATCAATAAAGAGAGACTCTTAACGACTTCCTTTTTTTTCAAGACAAAAACAAAGAATAAAACTAACTTCATTAAAATCTTCATCATCCGGGCTCATTAAATTTGCACTTCCTTCTAAGGCATCTTCTTCAGATAATTTTTGGGCATAGCTGAGATTGAACACGCAAAGAAAGAAAAGAATTCCAAGAAGAAGCGAAGCTTTAGCCCGCATTCTGAAAAAAGATACCAGCTTTTAACTTTAATCGGAAATGATATTTTAACATTTTACAACAATCTTTATATGCATCACAACCCACGCAAATTTTGTATTTTGACAAAAAAACACCATTAAAATGTTTTTTTTTGGAAAGGAAAGAGATGAGTAAGAAAATGGAAGAAGATGTACACGCACGGTCAAGAGTATACTACTTTTTTTTCATCTTTTTCTTTTTCCCCCTAGTCAGTGATAAGACTAAGCCTACAATCGATTGAACGTTGGAAAGTGGTTATCACACTGTTCTAATTAGTCTTTTCCTTTCATTTTAAAAATTATATAGATGATGATCAAAGGGGAGAAGAAAAGTAGAAGAAATAAAAGAAAGGCAAAAAAAGAAGAATGAGAAAGATACATACATTATTCTGTTGACATGAATTTTAACCTGCACTGAACAAAAAAGTTTTTGCGCCAATTAAGTAATTATGCATAAGAAAATATCCATAAAAATGAATGATTTCTTCAATGAAAAGTGGTTATCAACTCAATTATATCTTAAGAGATTATTTTCTAAAATAATAATTAAAAACGTACAAATTTATGATTTTTTTTATTGAAATAAAAAAAAACTTATATTTGAATTTAATTCACTTTTTAGTCACTAAAATGGCCTTAAGGAACTGAGACATTCATTCCCACGCCTTTAGCGGCGTGAACATAGGGGAAGAAAGAAAAGTTGTATTCTTCTAAATATGAAAAATCAAACAAACAAACAGCAAGAATTATAAGATGTCAGAGTAAAATCTAAATAAATAAATATTAGAAAATAGTAGAAAAGAAAATTTAAGTAGTTTGCTAAGACATTTCGGGTTAATGATTATGCGAGGGGGGCCTTAGTTGAAACGGAGCTGATGGATTATCGAAACACAAACCCCCTTTTTAAGGTCAATGTCTTCTTATATTGAAAAAAAAGCTGGCAATTTTAATAGAGTTAATAATAATGAAAAGCTTTAGCAATTAAAAAAGGGAAGAAAATTGCAACTAAGTCAGTTACAGAAAAAAAAAGAAAAGAAAACAATTCCTAACACATTTGGATTTCTTGAGCAAAAAAACAGACCTAATTCAAAGCCATCATTTTTAAACCACTGTTTTTAGCAATAAGCAAATAGTACTTGACACAAAGACTACCTCCATACTTTTATATATGTATATATCGTTGAATGTTGTAGTAAAAAGAAAGAATAGGGGGGATTCAAAAAAAAACTCGGGCAGCTTTTTTCTCCTATAAAGGGGATGCGCTCAGATAGATCGGCTAACATTGAAGTAGTAGCGGAAATCTAGTGCGCGAGTAAACTAAACAAAAGCAAACATTATCGCACCTGCTTTTCTCTTTCTTCCTTTCTCTTTCCTTTTTTAGAAATGCTTCAAAAAATTTTGGTAGTCTTCTTCTTCTTGCAATCAAGTATGCCATTCTTGATGATTGTGCAAATGAACAATCTCGGCACCTGTCTTATTGACTTTTTTTCTTCATCTCATTTTCTACATTACCATCATCTTGTTGAACCTCATTAATAATAAAAAAAAGTATTGGTAGTAAAAAGAGAAGGGAGATGAATTTGAAAAATGAGATGAAGCAACATTGAGGTGTCAAATATGAGTAATTTTTTTTGTTCAATAATTTTTAGACCAAAAATAATAATAAAAAAAATTCTTTTAGCTCTTCTTTCCCCCAAAAAAAATCGGAGAAGAAAAGTGGAATCAGTTGGATGATGTACAAGCTGAAGGTCGTCAAACATTAGACAACAAAACAAAGATTGACGCGGTTGATAATGGTACCGCGCTGAAAGGGGAAAAAACATACGAATGGCAAAAATTATACGTTTTATAGGAAATAAAAAGGCCAACATATTTGTGGTAAGAGATTGAAAAAAAGAGCCGACATCGATCGCACATAAATGAATCAAAAAAACACACACCATACGATTGACGACGATATCATTGAGCCGGATCTTTTAAAACCATAAACGGATCAACAAGTGAAAGAAAAAAGAAAAACATTTTTTCAAGCTATTAAATGTACATCAAGAAGTAGTGCCTCTTTATAGATTCAAGCGAGAAAAAAAAACAAAAGAAAAAAAAGTTGATTAAGAGTTTGCGGTAGTTTTTCTTTTTTCATTGTTAAAGAAGAAAGGAAGACAGCTGCCAATAACAGGCAACCAAGAAAAAATATGACACAATTTAACAAAGAAGAAGAAGAAGGCAAAAAAAGAACATTGGTACTCATAGTTGCTTAAAAAGCAAAAATCGAGAAAACATTAGTAATAAAAAAGTGACCGAAAAAAAACGTTTAGTTTTTTTCCATTTGGAAGAAACAATGTTATCAGTAATGTTTTTTTTTGTTTGAATCATAATTGCTTTTGCATGGAAAGAAGGAGGCAAAAAAAACAGAAAGAATGAAAACAGGGGGAAAAAGAGGGAAGAAAAAAATTGAGGGGAAGTTTAAACAAACACTTTACAAAGAACGTAACAAATCAAATCAAATAAAGTGAGAAAAAATTGGCCCTTCTGTGTGTTAATTGAAGCTTTTATCTTAAAAATTCTTTGACTCTCTTTTTTTAATGCGATAAAAAAATAAAACAAAAAAGCAAAACCATTCATTTGAAGAATGTATCCCTTTTCTCTTTTGTTTCTTCTCTATTCTTCTCTCCTTTACTGACGTAACGGGAAAATGAAAAAGTTGATTGGACACCAAAAAAGCGGAGAGTTATTTGTTAAAAAATATTGTTCAATTTTTATTCAATATTTAAAACGTGTTTTAAAAAGGAGAAAGAATGGCCAAAGTCAATTTTTCTGGTGATTCTTCTTCTTTTTTGGGTTTTTTAAAATGGCCCCTTTTCTTCTTTTTTGTAATTTTTGGGAGTGTCGGAGTGCGCAATCAGTTGAAATAAAACGGAAAAACATTAATAAAAAATGTATCTCTATCAAAAAGAAATGGGAAATACATAAAAAAGAAGGAAGAAAAGATGCCTTTTGTTTTTCATTGATACAAATATTATAAACATAATAGGGGATTAAAAACTATGAAAAAAACTATTATTGTTGACCACAGATAGGCAAAAAAAAGTTTAGCCTTGACAATCAAAAAAAAAGCTTCATTTTCGAAAACGTCAAATTCTTTTCCCTTTTTTTCTCCTTCTCTCTCAGGATTCTTTGGGTGCTGCTTCTTCAAGGACAAAATTCTATCTTTTCTTTCGTTTTTAGGGTTACAAATGAAATTTTATTTAAACCTCATTTTGCTATCACGTAAATAAAAAAGAAAAAGTTCCGTTTAAAATTGCGTACATTGGCAAAAAAAATAATTTTTTTGAGGAAAAAAAGACTGAACAGTTATAACGCGCACTCTCTGCCTTGCATTTGATCATCACTTTTTTTTGCCTGTGTCCGGGACACTTCTTTTTTGAATTGCCTGGAAAAACAAAGGCGTTTCAGAGTCAGTCACCACTGCTTCCAAAAACCCCCCCTTTTTTGTACAAAAATTCGATGGAAGACTTAGTATGATAAGCGAGAAACAAAAAAATGTGAAGGCAAAAGAAAGGAGAAACAAAAAATAAAAAAGATGAATGCCCCTTCATATTTTGATGCTGCTTCGACATCAAACAAAAAGTTTCACTGACCGCTATCTGTTTTTTAAAAAAGAAAACATTTGAAAAAGAATGTGTAAAATGCAAACGCGACTTTCTTTTTTCAGTCTTTGCATTTTTTGCTTCATAATTACAATCGTGTAAAATTAGACAAAAACAAATGGCGCAACTCATTACCGTCACACCACCAAAAAATGGTCAGTCAAATGTCCAAAAAAATTGCTTTTTCAAAGTTCAAAAAAAAACAATAACATTTGTACTATTCTTATTCTTCATTTTCAGATACATGTATAAAAAATGCAAAACTTTTGTACAGAAGAAGACTAAAATGAGACGTCAAAAATAAAGTTGAAACATCGTCATGTTATTTTCTTCTCCCCTTCCCCCGTTTTTTGATGGCGTGATTAAGCATCCTTTATTTTCTCCCTCAATGCTTTCCTCCATTTATTTTTTAGGGCATCATGACTACGTTCACAGTATTTTTTTCCTCCTATTTTCAATTAACATAGCTTTATACAAATCTAAAAATGCAAAATATATTAAAACAAAAAAAAGAAAGTAATGCTCATTGGTGCCAAAAAAATTTATATCATTTTCTATCTGCACACATTTATTTTTGAAAAAAAGGGAGTACTAAAAACATGAAAATAGAATGTGATAGGGAGGCATGAAAAGAGGAAGGAATGGCACAAATTGGTGCTGAAGTCTATTTGCAACTTATATATTTCTGAAAGAGAAAAAGGGGCATAATTATACTTAAAATGCAACAAAGTTAAAAAGTTGTAATTTTGAGAAACAACAATTTTAACGTTTTTTTGGAGCTGCAGAAAAAACTAAAAAAACATACTTGTAAGAAACAAAGGCGCGAAATTGAATCTTTTTTTTTCTTGCTGCTGTCAAAAAAAACGGCAGGAGGCCGCGTAAAATGGTCATCAAAATAACAATGGCATCTTTTTAACCCGTTTCTTTATTTTTGATGCATGCAAATGAGTTATATTCCATCTATTCTTATATTAAAACAACTTTTTAGGGATCAGCTTTTTTACTAGTGGCTGCCAAGTGTTTTAGTTAAATCCATATACACCGATTAAAGGGTAGGAAAGGATGAAGGGCACTTGACCACTATTTGAATGAACGGAAGTCCGAGAAATTAGTATTCTTTTGGGGGATATATTTTTTCCATTTCGTTTCTTAATAGTTTCAATTTTTGGGAGAATTAAATGTTGCGCGGATTTTTGAAAGATAATTAAATGGCAGCCAGGCAAAGGAAATATTATTAAATCAGCAAAAAGTTTTACGCGATCAAATAAAATTATAAAAGAAAAAGAATGAAGAGAAAAACGATGTTTTACAGAAAAAGTTAGAAAAAAAAAGAAGAAGTGTTATTACAACATGAAAAAAAGGTAAATTCAGTTGGAAACTTTTTTTTCAACCTTTTTTGGAGAGACATTGTAATACAATGAAAGAAAAGGGAAGAAAAAAGATGGGAAAAAACTAACAACAACAACATTACCATTTTTGTTCAACCTCTTACTTTTTTTACCTCAGAAAAAGATGAACTTGAAAAGGGCAATCGGGCACAAAGAAGAGAAAAAACTTTTTCCCTTCTTTTTTCTCACTGTTTAACAACAATAGCAAAAAACATCAAAAAAAGCAAGCAAAAAATTTTTTTGCTAAAGATCTTTTAAAAAATATTGAAATATATTTTCGAAGAAAAAAAGCGGAAAAACTTTTTTTTTAAAGTGCTAAAACGCCGAGCTGTCGTAAGTTACAAAATGGCATATATATATAAAAGCATGCACTTGATGATGAATGAGAGTTGCATGAAAATGAATGAAGCTTGAAAGGCTATGTCTTAAAATGAAAAATTGCTTCTGCGCAGTTATAGTATGAGGAGTAATAAAAGTAATAGCTTTCAGACTCTTGTATAATGATCCACTGCAAAAGGAAAAAGGCAGCTCCCACAATTTGTCAAAGCAAGAAAGAAAGTAGGCACCGCTTGTCTTCAGGCTATTAAAGAAAAAAGAGTTTTACGATCTTTTAAAGCAAATTGGTTTAGTTAGCTCGAAAAAGGTTCCCCAATCTAAAGTTACCACCAATAAATTTTTCCAGAATATTGTTTATTAGGGCAAAAAATATATATTGTCCATATTTTTATCGCTAATAACGATCTTATTTTTTCAAATATATAAAAGTGGGAACGTTCACAAAATTAATGACACTATCAAGTTTTTTTTATGTCTTTATTTTGCTATTTGCCGACACCTGACTGCGCGCGACTTCATCATTTCTTTTACAATCATCATTTTATGCAAAAAAGGGTCAAACAAAAGTATTCATTTTTTGTAAGCTAAATGGGAAAAAAGGGGGAAAGAAAGAATGATAGATCCTTATTTTTAATACGCTCTTAAATACTCAACTGTTACAACAAAAAATTACCTCATTTTTGTTCAATTCGGAAGAGGGGAAAAAAGCGAGAGGGAAAGGGGCGGAATAAAAAAAATGTTTGATAAAACTGCCGACTTCTGATGAATCAAAAAAACTGTTCATGAGAACCCGACAAAATTTTGACCGCTGCATAGCAAGAAAGAGAAAAGAGAGAGGAGTAGATATTTGCAGGAAACTGCAAATATCAAATATTTCAAAAACAAGCAGGAAAATAATAATTTGTAATCGTCGGGGAATGTGCAAGCAAATGAGAAAAAGCAGACAACAAAAAAAATCGGAATGATCACTGATTCCAATTTTTTGTGTCGATAAAAAATCTTAATGCCACGGAAAAAAAGAGAGGATAGAAAGGACCAAATGATACAGTAAATGATCAAATTTTTTTATGAAACAGGCTGCTTTAACTGCTGCCAACCTTTTGAAACACCATTTTTGGATAAGCATAAGCTTAAAAAAATTAAGACTAACCAATAAAATATGAAAAAGCAATGGCAGAAAAAAACGATTTTAGATTTAGAATTTTTTGTGTGACAAATATTTGCCAACTCCCGATTAGGCTGAAAACCTCTGCAAAAAAAAACGAAGCACGCAGTGACCGCAAAATTAAAGCTTAAGTTTTTTGCAAATAAAGGTTAATCTTCTTCAAACTCAACTAAAGAAAATTATGCCAATGTTTAAGAGACGGTCTACCAGGAAATTTAAATCGAGCGGAACTGAAAATTTTTAAATGAAATTTTTTGTGGTCCATTCGATTAAACTAGGTGAAAAAAGGTTATTCTGAAGGTTTTAGGTCAATCTATCTCGTATTTTTGATTTACGAGTATATTAAAGTTACTGTATTGCCAAAAATGGTAAAATTCGGGAAAAATCCAAAAGTTAACCAATCAAAAAGTTATTTCCCATGATTGTACATATAAATAAGGGCTATTAGTTGCACTATACAAAAAAATTTTATCTGACCCCTAATGTCGAAATTTTGGCTATTGTAATTTTCAACACAGAAGAAAAATTTGCATGTTTCCAAGTCCAGAGCAAATACATACCGTACCAAATAGCCCAGTTTCTGGGCTTTCCAAAAATATAAAATTTGTTAAAATCGGTGGGCAGATTAGCGATAGCCAGTAAAAAAGGTGCGCGTGATCAATATCTCCAACATCAACCCCGGGGTAAAACTCATGTATGATGAAAGATATTGAGATGCGGTGACTTGCACAATGAAATATCATGTTAGTTGAATATACTGGATGAGTTTCATGACTTTTGGATATGTTTTTGAAATATGCCATCAATGTGAAATTTCAAAATTTAGCAACATTAGACTTCGAAGGGAAAATCAAGGTAATTTGGGTTTTGGGTCAAAAATAAAAGAGTTAATGCTTTTAAAACATTATATAGATGTAATATAAGTAATTACAAGCAATGAATATTGATATATCAGTCATTTTTGATTTTTCCGGAAGTTGCGAAATTTACCTATTTTTTGACCATTTTTCGAGGTATCTCAATTATATAAAATATTGTACCTATCAACTTTTTTTGCCGTTACCGATGAAATATAACATGTTTAGAGTTAGTAGGTACAATTTCAACACCTGGGGATACCCACTTTTTATTTCCCGTCATTTAAAAAATCATGGTATTTTACGCATATAAATTATCTTTAAAATCCAGGTTCTTCTTTGAAATAAACATCACAAACGTTTTTTCCTAACTCAGTGACAGTATTTTGTTACACTAAACAGAAAGAAAAAAACCAATCGATAAAAAATCAATAATTTAAAAATTCCAAAAAATCGAAATTTTTGAAAAATTTGCATAAGCATTAAATGTGTTCCTAAATGATTTTTACTAGCATTATTAACCACAAAAAATAATTTTGAGCCTTTTTGAGCCTTTTTGAATGCATAAAACTTCGATTTTAAAGATAATTTATATGCGTAAAATACCATGATTTTTTAAATGACGGGAAATAAAAAGTGGGTATCCCCAGGTGTTGAAATTGTACCTACTAACTCTAAACATGTTATATTTCATCGGTAACGGCAAAAAAAGTTGATAGGTACAATATTTTATATAATTGAGATACCTCGAAAAATGGTCAAAAAATAGGTAAATTTCGCAACTTCCGGAAAAATCAAAAATGACTGATATATCAATATTCATTGCTTGTAATTACTTATATTACATCTATATAATGTTTTAAAAGCATTAACTCTTTTATTTTTGACCCAAAACCCAAATTACCTTGATTTTCCCTTCGAAGTCTAATGTTGCTAAATTTTGAAATTTCACATTGATGGCATATTTCAAAAACATATCCAAAAGTCATGAAACTCATCCAGTATATTCAACTAACATGATATTTCATTGTGCAAGTCACCGCATCTCAATATCTTTCATCATACATGAGTTTTACCCCGGGGTTGATGTTGGAGATATTGATCACGCGCACCTTTTTTACTGGCTATCGCTAATCTGCCCACCGATTTTAACAAATTTTATATTTTTGGAAAGCCCAGAAACTGGGCTATTTGGTACGGTATGTATTTGCTCTGGACTTGGAAATATGCAAATTTTTCTTCTGTGTCGAAAATTACAATAGCCAAAATTTCGACATTAGGGGTCAGATAAAATTTTTTTGTATAGTGCAACTAATAGCCCTTACTTATATGTACAATCATGGGAAATAACTTTTTGATTGGTTAACTTTTGGATTTTTCCCGAATTTTACCATTTTTGGCAATACAGTAACTTTAATATACTCGTAAATCAAAAGTACGAGATAGATTGACCCAAAACCTTCAGAATAACCCTTTTTCACCTAGTTTAATCGAATGGACCACAAAAAATTTCATTTAAAAATTCTCGGTTCCGCTTCAACCCTGAATTTTCAAATTCTCTCGTAGAACGTCTCTTAACACTGAAAAAATAAAGAAACAAAATAAAAGGTGATAGACGACAACTTTTTTTTGAGTTTTAGAATAACTAACTTTATGGCTTTTACAAGGCAAAGCAATAATCATCAGCTGCCACTTAATCAAGAGGATCGATCAAAATGACACTTTCAACGAAAACATTTTTCTTTTTCCAAATGATTTAAATATTACTTTTTCAAAATTGTAATGCTGGTGAATTGGAATATGTTTGGTAATTCCGTACCACTGTTTCATTCTCTGCCATTTTTCAGTTATTTAAAGAAATTTTGTAATTACATTTTTTAAAGATGCTAGAAACGATGCCTTAAAAGCTTATTTATTTTTGGAGATTTTGATGGACCACCTTGGATTTAGAAAATTTCTCCAAAAAGCTTTTTTATGTTTATTACCTTTCGATCTTTCATACCAAAATGGATAAAATAATGTTATCCAATGTTTTTAAAACTAATTGGAGTGCTTTGGAATCAATGTAAACGTCTTTTGGAAATTTATTAAAAACGACGTCGCGACATAAAAAATTAACATGTCAAACAGCCTTATAATTATAAAATTTGTTTTCTTTCTCATAAACGTTTACTGTAACAAAATATTCATCTTTATGAAATTTTGGCGATTTTTAAAAACATTAATAAATCCAAATGCTTATAAAATTTATCACACAAAACGTTATTATTTCAAACGTTGCTCCTAAAAACAAAAAACTTGTGCCCTTTCTTTCTGCTTATGATTCAAAACTGACAATAATATTTAAATCATTTGGAAAAAGAAAATTGTTCAGCTGAATGAAAAGCAGAAAACCGATACAAAAACATTTTTATTACCGGTAAATTTTCAAAACCTCGTATTACATAACTTTACAACAATATATATAACATAAATTCAATTATTTTCTAAATATCTTTTTTATAAAATTCTTTCTTTTTGCAATAATTGATTGCACTCTATCTAGCCTTCTTGTCACAGCTTCATGAAGATTCAGAATTTTCGTTGCAATTCCTTTTGTCGTTGGATGTTCTTCAATGCTTTCTTCACAAAGCATACTCAAAACACTCTCTACTGGTTCTGGCTAAAATTCTTATAATTAAAAAAATTATTTAAAAAAATTAAACTTTACTTCATTTCCGAAAATAGTTCCATCTTTTTGAACGGTGAAGCCGACATCATTATCATAAGCAATTTGATCAACTAAATCGCTAACAAGAAATACAATATCTTCACATTCTTGAGTTGAAAGTTGACTATTTTTCATTGAAGCAATCATCTTTTCAAGATGTTGTTGTGCAACAACTTCGTTATGATCTTCTTCATATGGGCCTTCATCAACAGGTGTTGTACCCTTCTTACCAATGGGATACAGATTACAAACAGTACAAGTTTTGTTATGCGGCAAACCTGATTTTACAGCAATGTAATAAAAGAGATGTAAAAAATATAAAAAAACATACCTCCTAAACGAGAAGTTCCCAATCCTGTAGCCATAACTCGATCAAATTTCCCCCAACAAAGGGGTACATTTTCGGTATAATATAATTCAACCCAGACAGTTTTATTAACATAAAATTCATATCCTCGAGGACCGTAAACAATTCTAACAAATGGATTATTTGGTTTTACAGAAACCAATTTATCATTACAAAATGCATCCGTTCGACTGCCTTTAATACATATTACAATTGTCACATAATGAGTTAATCTATTACAATCTAAAAAAGAATATATAAACGAGTCCGAAAAACAGAAAAAGGTAGCTTACAGAAATCACTAAAATACATATTAACTCTTTCAGGATCGAGTAAAACTTCTGCAAGAAGTGTCATACGTACATTTCCAAAAGGTGATGAAGGAGGTAAAGTACCATTTGGAAGCAACCGAGCAGAAAAGAAGAGACCAAATATCATTCCATTAGTAGGATTTGCAGCTTGTCCATTATCATCTTTGATATATTTTCTCATAATATTTTCAGAACGAACTTGAATATCATCCCAATAACACTGAGGTTTACATCTATAAAGAATTCGAAAAGGATGCATTTGTGGACCACTGGCACATACATAATCACAAGCTTTTTGAAGTAATGCCATCATTTCATCCATTGAAAAAGCTAGAAATATAAAGCAAAATAAGAAAAATAAATATATTTATTATCACTTACTAGCACGAAACCGTATTGTTCCTTCTGCAGTATTAATTCCTCTAGCATCTTTAATACGGAATTCACAAGTATAAAAAATTCCTGGTAAAGTTTTAAACGAATATTCACTTGTATCTCGATCTATTTCAACTGTGTCTAATAGTTTCTCATTTTCAAAAATCTTTATTACATGTGATTGAGCATATTGAGCTAAAAAATTAATACTTTTTAATTATTAAAAACAAACAATAGAAAAACTTACGAGCTAGTGAAGGTTTTTCCCATCGAACTGAGCATTCTTTTGCACTTTTTCTCGCATATAATATAACTTCAACAGGCTTAGGTGGAGCCCCGAAATCTTTCCATAATTCAACATGCGGAGTTTTTATTGGTAGATGTGGGGGCAAAGCACGTGGAGTCCAAAAATCTGGACGATTTCTATGATATGGAACTGGTGGATTTATTTCATTAAAGTATGGCGGTTTTGCATATGGGGCAACCCTATTCGGTCTTGCATAAGGATGAAAAGATGATAATGGCGGAGGACGAGATGACGACGACGTTGCATACGGTGGAGTAGGTCCCGGTCTATGAACCGGATGAACTGGTCGATAATGAAGCTCATGCTGTGCCCAAGGTTTCCACGTTTCATCGTTCCACATTTAGAAAGTTTTTGATCTTTTAACTTAAAAATATAAGTAAAAAAGATTCAAAAATTTTGTAAATTTTTCCATCAATTTTTGTTTAAAAAAATAGTGCGAAAAATTAAATAAATTTGTTTTATAAAGAACACATTTTGCCAAAGTATGTCAAAGATGTTTTTTAAATTTCAAACTTTGAAATTCAAAGAAAGAAGAAAACAAATTTTTTTCTAAAAATAATGAATTTAATGTTATTATTAGTTTATTCATATCATAACTATCAGCATTTGATAAAAATTTCAAAATTGAAAAAAGTGATTTGCTTGTTTTCAATTAGAAAAATTAATTTATCTTATCTGCAACATTACAGAAAAATAAAAAAAATCGATCATTAGGGATTGTCCAGACGTTACGTAACGGTAAAATCCCAAATCTCGAACCCCACCTACCCACCCATTAGGTAACAAAACATCAAAGCGGCGTAACATTTGTCTTTACCCCATCCACCCATAAAACCCGTTACGTAACGTCTGAACAGTCCCTTAAGGCCTTATAATTTTTTATGTAAAAGCCTATCATCATTCTTAATTTTAAAAATTAAAAACCCATGTCTTTGAAAAGGACACTTGTAAGATAAACGAGGCGTTAAGAAAACTGTAGCCGGGATTTTTTCAAGGCAACTGAATACCGATCATTTTTTGATATTAAATTTAAATGCTACAAAGTTTGACCAAAACAGTACAATGTTACTATTTTTATAAAATTTAAACAATACGAATTCTATTTTTACATATGTGATAATCTTTCCAAGCTATTTTGGTATAACAAAGAAATGGAATCAAATTCCATGCAGGGGGAGATTGATGTCACACGCATAATACCAAAATGACCATTTCCCATCATACACTTCCTTGCTTGAAGCGCAAAAGAAAGAAGAAAGAACAACAAAATAGAATAAAACCTTTTTCTTTGATCCGATAAGAACATCTGCATACATCACTGAAAGAATAAAGGGTATATAAGTAAACGCCCGCTTTTTTTTGTTTTAAAACATTGTCCTTAAAAGGAACATTGCCATTAGGGAAGAAAAAGAAGAAGTAAAAAAGAAGGAAGCAACAACGAATGAGCTTTTAGGCGCGGCTAAATTCCTCCAATTTTTTCATTTTGTTTTAAAAAATCCCTAATTTTATATTCCATTATTTTTTAGGTAAAATTACACATTTAAAAATGTCTTCGTTACGATTGTTCCTTATTTTTTCATACATTTTTTTATTTACCGTGTCCGCCGCGCATCCAATGTTTTATGGAAATGCAGCAGTTTATGATTCACTTGGTGAAGCCCGACAAATTGCAAAAAGAACTTTAGCAAGTGGAAGATGGGGTTTACGGCCTGGAAAGCGTTCAATGATTGTTGAACCGAATTATGATTATGATCCTCCACAACAGCTGCATCAACTTTCTCAGCAGCAACAAGTCTTTACAGATCCATCATCACAAGCAATTTATCATTTATGGTTACTCGCCTAAATATTTTACTTTTCTCTACGGTAATACATTTCTACAATTTCGTATTTTTATCAGTTTTTATTCGTTTTTTTGTTACATTTTAAAATGTCATTTTAAATAAATTTAGACATTTATGCTTTTTGTTTGGTAAAGAAAAAGGTTTTTACCAGAAAAACAAAACCAAAATAAAGTGTCAGCTTTTTTTGCCAAATTGAATTTTTTTGAAAGCAAGCTTCCCACGCGCATTTTTTTTGTCATAGAAAAAACAACAATAAGCTGATTCTGTTTTTTTTAAAAATTAAATGATTGTTGTTTGAAAACACATTTCCATAGTATTTTTGATGCAGAAAAGAAAGCCCCGCAACATGGATATCAATAAACTTGAGCTGTTTTCCATTTAATTTGCGAAAATGAATTAAAAGTTAAACATTAAACATTTATTTTTAACTTTTGCACCAACAAGTGATGTAATTAATTTAAATTTAACAACACTCTTGAGATATCAAAAAATAGGCAGATAAAAAAAATAATTAAAAAAAAGGAGAATAACCATGCTACTGCAGAATAGACTAATGGCAATCTTAAATTTCAACACCTCTTAAAAATTTCTTTTGTTTAAATAAAAATAATAGATTTCAAAATAATTATTTTATTCTTTCAATTTTCATTTTGAAGGATTTTGTCCGAAAGATTCGTCATTTTGTGTTGGCGGAGATGACGGAAAAAGTTCAGGGACCAATGATTGAAGGGCACTACAAATGGTTGAGGATCGAACAGGGGGATCGCTTTCTGATCGACTGTTAATTGCCAAGTAATCATAAATGTCAAACTCTGCTGCCTCAAGGCAAGCATCATATAATTCTGTTGGAAGACAAAATGCTTAAACATACATTTTATATCACTACAAAAATATATTATTATAATAATTACCTAATGCATCCGGCAGTTGTGAATTAGAATTTTTAAAGCTTGTTTTTGCTTCATTTAAAGCTGTAAAAGCAAATTTATTTTTCTCAGTAACGTCAACGGTATATTTAGTACGAGCAGCATCAGAAGGTCTTTGATAAGAACCGCCTACAAAATTATCACCCATTAATTTTTGTATATGAAATTTCTTACCACAAATATTAGGGCCAGCAAGTGAATGACGAACAGAAACTGGGATTTTATCTTCTTCTGGTGGGTAATTGTTTAAACAAAAGATGCTCCAATTTGTACGAACTTTGTACAAAGATCGTCCAGCTTCAAAAAATATTTTATTCTTTTTCTGTTGAACAACACGAGCTTCATTTTTAGGTTCTTTAAGGGATTTAGCACCATTTTTCTCTGATTCGATCATAACTTTGTCATACGAGCATGGAAGTTTTAAACGTTGACGTTTTTCTAAAAATTTTTAAAAAAAACGTTAAATTTTGATTTAAATAAATTGTTAATTACCTGGAGGAAAACTGACAGGGGATGAAGATTTATTTAATTCATCAGTTTCATTGCATAAAGACTGTCGTTTCAAACATCCTTTACAATATTTGATCGGATTTTGAGGTGCATCTTCAATGGCATTAACAAGAGGCGGCATTTGAGTAATTGGACGATAAGATCGACCATTAATTATAAAAATACCACGACCTTTTTTAAAGGCTTTTTTGCTTTTTTGCAAAGACCCCTCCGGTTGATTAGGCTTGCGTGAAATTTCTAGGGTCCAAAATTTTCCAGATTCTTTTTGAGTATTTTGAATGTTTGTGATTAATGAGGGTTCATTTCTCTTTTTTCCCTGAAAATATTAAGCTTCAGTTATTCACGACAAAGAGAAATCCAAAATTTTGATTAAAATGAATAAGAAAATCTTAGGATAGATTTTATCAAAGGAAAATAACAAATTTACATGCTAATTTTTAAATTACTCACCCTTCTGTAATCACATCCTGGAGCTCTAAATGTTGTTCTATTGGCACCACGAGATACATTTGGTTTCTTGAAACTTTTTCTTGTTCTCGAAGCAACATTGCCATATGATTTTTCACTCTGCAGGCCTTTTGAATAAACTGTTTTTTTGGAAGAAGAGCATCTTGAACGCTATAACAAAGTTGTATTTACGCGATAAACGTTTTTGGAACTGCAAATTCAAAAAACAATTTCTTACAGTTTTATTTGCAGCAGTTATTTTGAAAAAATTCCGATAAAATCTTTATTCGACGTGGGCAAATAATCAAAATATTTAATCACCCTCCCCGATAGGTAAAAATCGTTTTCCTCCCCCAACTTAAAAGTGCCAACGTCGAATATGGACGCTCTCAAAAAAAATATTGTGTTTGAAAAGTTTAACTCACCATTTTCAAAGGAGATTTCTTCGAACTTTAAATAACTCTTCTTTATCGTTATGACTTCATATAATTGCTTTCAGGGATGAGAAATATGGCCGACCAACCGTTGAGTTTTTTTTTAAGACAAGTCCAGCGGTGATTTCTGGAAAATTTTATGTTTTTTGCCTTGTAAGAATAAAAAAATATAAGCCGGCCCAAAAAATCTGGCCCGAGGCCAGCATAACCGATAATTTTCAAGCCCATGGCAACAACTGGCTATGTTTTTCGGCCGTATTCCTCAACCCTGATTGCTTAATATTTTGGAAGCAAATTTATCGCCAAAAACCTAATAAAAAGGCTTGTTTCACTTTTCTCGTAACAAAAAAATATCGACCGTCCGCGATCAATGCATGTGCTTATAGACAAAAAACGAGTAAAAAGCATCCAAAAATGTTTTATGAATCATAAGCATTCTTTTTCTTTCATTCATTTTGTAATAAACTCATAGCAATTCTTTAATCAATCAATGTTTAAAAAATCGATACTATCTTTTTTGCATGTTTATTGTTAATAACATTTTATTAGATTTTCCTTTTGAATTACTTAAACGCAAAGATATGCAGAATACAGTATCAAATTATTTTACCAACTTCAAAAAGGCGGTATTCGAGAATAATATTCCTTTTTATAAAATGCATTTTACCATGTTTTAACTTTGTACAGAAGAAGTTTTCACTATTCATCAAACATGGTTTTTTTAAATACATTCCACGTCTTTGCAAAAGAAAAATTAATTATCACAAAAGCTTTGACTCTGATGATCTATGACTTATTAATAAAGAAAATTATGCTCTCATGACTTAATCAGCAGTTGATTATCATTTTATTATATAAAATTTAAAAAAAATTGAAACAAAAAGGATAATTTAATTTGCGCCATCTGACAAGTCAACGCAATCCGAAATTGTTGGGCATTTTCGAACAGGTGGAGCAACTCGACCCTGTTGAGAATTTCGAGCTTGAGCAAATCCAACGCGTTCCTGTCCAAAATCAAAGACAGTGTAATATCGGCCAATGAAAACATCTCCAAGAATCCACAATTGTCCAACTCTTTCTGGAAGATCAATTCCCATGAATCCAGAAAGACAGATGGATTTTCCCATTGTTGTAATATTTAGAATGTAATCTTCACCTCGAAGAGTGTAAGATTGTCCAGCAATCACAAGTGAAATTTCAGGAAGGGTTGGAACTTTTTCACATGGTACCATATACTGTAATTTTAATTGTTATTCCAGTTAAAACTATACAATTTGTTTATTACCTCTCCTTTTATTAATGGTTCAGCACCAATAAATTCTTGAATTGCTTCAACTTGTTTTTTGGGTCCTGCAATGAGTGATGTTCCGGTATCAGCAATTGCCTTAAAAAAATTTATTTATTTATTTTCATGTTGACATTTTTATTATTATTTTTTATTACTGCTAAAATATAAAATGTGTCAATCAAAAAACAAACCTGACAACCATTTTGACATGCGACTTTTCCAGATTTTCCAATAATTGCATCCATTTTAAATTGCCAATAACCTTTTCGGGTAACAGGGGTATATTTAATTGGGGCAACAAATCGCTTAGGATCAGTTCCACCAAAAGTAATTTCACCTCCAAGTTCTTCTTCGGGATTTCGGTTAAGCCAAAATGCAAAAACTGGAGACTTAACTTTTTTCTGAGCAACCATTTGATTGAAGACAGGCATGACTCCAAGAACAGAAATTTCAGGGAATGCCATTCCAAGGATGCCATCGAATTTGGCAGCAACAAATGTAATACCTGGTTCACTGGTTGCTTCAGCGAATTCTTGTTCATCAACACAAATTCCAGCAACACAAACTTTATCCTTTGAAATGAAGCCTTTCATTGATCCAGTACCGTATTGAATTTGCATTTTTCTTCCATCCGCAACATAGGTCGATGAACTTCCAGAGTCATATTTGTGATGGAGCACTTAAGAGGAGAAGAAAGAAGTAAACAAACCAATGAAAAAAGATAAGGGAGAAAGAAAGAAAAGAAACATACAACAAGCAATATCATAGAAGGGACACTTTTTAGAGGGAATCCAAAGATTGCTTGAACCAGTGTCAAAAATTACGGTAAAATTTTGTGGGGGACTTCCAATTGAAATTACACCGTAATATTGTGCCTAAATGGTTATTTGGATTACTGTCTTCCATTACCAGAGAAACATACATCCATGTAATTTTTGAGAACTTCATCAATTTCATCATTTGATGGAAGTTCTTCAGCCGAGAAAGCATCTTCATCAACAAGATTCATGAAACGAGTTCGTAAATTTTCACTTCGATGCTTGAGGTAAACTTCCCATGATCCAGAGGAAGTTAATTGAGTTCGAAGGGTTTCAACTTTTTTCAAAGGTATTCTAAAAAGATTTACAAAGATATTCTCAAATTTAGCCTTTGATTGTTTTACCTTCGAAATTTTGAAGCCTCTCCATAAATACAAACTATTAAAAGAACCAAAAAAGATAATCGACTGATCGCCATTTTGACAATTTTGGTTGAAGTTTGATAGCACAGCAACACGTCTTCAAACTTTTTTCTTTCTTGTTCAAAATGAAATTTTGATGAATTACAACAAAAAACTACGGCGCTTTATTACAGAAAATTAAGCATGAAATTCTTTCTGATTCATAAGAGTCATGTGTTCGAAGAAAGAGAAATATCACCAAACGTTAAAACCATGAAGGAGCATTTTAAATTGATTTATTAGTTTTTTTTTAGAAATTGTTCGATGCAACTTTATTGCTATGATTTCGCTGGAAGCAAAAGCGAAAAAAGAAAAAAACGCAAAAACAATTGTTTTGAAATATTAAGTTTTCTCATAAATCTTACCCGCTGAATTTACCTAACTTTTTCAAAATTTTTTAAAAAACGTTTTCGTACATACATGATTAGAGAAAATTAATTTAAATTTAGTTATTTAAAAAATCAATTAATTTATCCTAGTTTAATAAGAAATCCTTGAACCGAATTCTTTTCTGTTTTTGCAATCAAAATGGTAAGAGCTGAAACATCTTGGAATAGAACAAATCAAAATTTTATCCTTTTTATTTATTTAACATTAATTAATTATAATCATTATCAACAGAATCTTCTTCGCAGGATACAAATTCGTACTTTTCATTATTATCTTCATTCTGAAAACCTCAAATATGATATGCAAAAAATGATAACATTATACTTACCTGCTCTGACGAAGAAGAAGATTCAATAAAATCCACAGTTAATATTGATTGGTTCACCACTAAATGAAGGCCAAAAAGATGGTTTTGCATGAGTACGTTGAACTTCAGAAAAGATATGATTTAAACGACGCCGTTCTTCTTCAATATCAAATTTCCTAACATCACAAACTTTTCCATATCGAATAATTTGTTCAATAAAAACACATAAAAAGATGCCACAATTTATACTATCTGAAATTCAAGTTATAGACAAAAACATGTTATTATCGGCAAATATTAAAGCACAAAACCTGAAGGGGTTTGAAAATGTTTAAAAAATCCCCGACATCAGATCTGAACAATTCCTTTTAAAGTAAAGCTTACCTTGTTGTTGAAGACATTTTGGTAATTTGATGTATTCAACTGGAAGCGTTTTACTTGATTGAATTTTTCATTATCACGAATAATCCAAAGATCCAGGTTGAGCAAAAATTTTATCAGTTCCATTTTGGGTACCAACTTTATTGCCACTATCAGATAATAATCCATCATCTTGATCCACTTGAAGTTAATCATATATAGCAGTAAAATATTAAAAGTGGTTTTATGGTTTTGAAGGGTGAACATGCCCCTGATACCCTACCTTCTGATCGTCCCTGTGTATGTTTACTGTAATCAACACAGTTATTTTATAAATTTTGTAATACCTGTTAATACATACTTATTAATTGTTTTGGGTTTATGCTTTCGTATCATTTTTTTAAATTTAAGCATTACTAATGTATTTGCCACAAACGAGTGTTTCCGTCCCCAAAATTTTAACGGCTTCAATGTTACCAACAAAAATAAAAGTAAAAAAAGTGAAAGCGCACAACCTGACAGAAGTTTAAATTTTTAAAAATTGCAGTGAACCAAAATAATCAATAAATATATCCCTTTCGTAAGTTAAATCAAAAAACAATAAAATTAGTATATATTTTATCAGAAGTAACGCAAACGTAAAATGTTTTTACAACCAAAAAAGAAATTTTGTACGTTTTATAAAAACAATAAATTAAGAAGAAAATGGGTATAACATATTAATTTAATGACGAGATGATGAAGATTTTCTTCCAGCTTCTTTTGAACGGCTACCAATTTTGCGCATCTTTGATAATGGTGGATCATCCGGAGTTCCGCTTTTTTCTTTTTCATCATGTAAAGAATGAGAGCTTTTATGTCGAGAGGACAAAAGTTTGTGATCACGATGATCTTCATTTGAGCGTTTTCTTTCACGACGACGTTCAAGCTTTTCATAATAATCTGGGATATTAGGAGTAGAGCGTCTTCCTCGAGGAGGTACTTTTGTTTCATAGCAAGATGTAGATGATGAAGATTTTGCAGCTTTGATTTCCTTCTTATCTTCTTCTGAGCAACTTTCAACAGTGATAATTTCTGGTGCAGATTGTTTAAGACCAGTTAAACGAATCTCATCATCTGAAGAAGGTCCATAATCAAGACTTTTTTCTTCTTCATCAGAGGAACGAGTTGCATCTTGTTTAGAGGATAAATGCTTTTCTTCACTTGAACGATGTTTTTCACGACGTTGTGAAATATCCGGAGTACGGCTACGACTTTCTTTACGAGGTGAACGATTTCTTCCACGATTTGACTTAATTTCATGACGAGATGATGATGCAACAACCTTTTTTCCATCCTCTTCATGCGATGACGGTGGAGTTTCAGGTGTCAGGCTTCGACTTGTTGATTTACGAGGTGAACGAGTTTTGCGACGACGAGGTGGGGTAGATTTTCTTTCACGACGACGTGGAGTACGGCTACGACTTTTTTTACGAGGTGAACGATTTCTTCCATGACGATGTGATGATTTTTTTTCATGACGAGATGATGATGAATCTTTTCGTTGATCATCATATTTCACGGGATCAGATGAATGTTGACTTTCAGGTGTCCGGCTAGGACTGGTTCCCCGAGATGAAGGAGTTCTTCCACGACGGTGTGATGAATAGCGGTAATCATGACGTTCGTCACCAGAGTATTTTCTTTCACGACGAAGAGGTGAAATGCTTCGTCGACGATGAGATGAGAAATTTAAAATCCGAATTCTATCATTATTATCAACAGTTCTTTTATTTGCAAATTCAACAATCAACCTAAATCACATGACGTAAACAAGCAGTTGTAAAACAAAAATGTTACCGTTCACCATATTTCCTTCCACCTCTTGTACCATGAATAGCATTTTCAGCTTGATAAAAACGATCAAATTCAACAAAACCATAGCCTTCTTTCATATAAATATCAAGGATGGTTCCATATCTATCAAAGATATCTTGTAGAGATCTTTGATCCCAATGCCGAGGAATACCTCCAACAAATAAGCGACCGCCAACATCCACTAAATTTATCAAATTCATTATTCATAGTCTTACGAAAGAAAACTCACTTTTACTTCCACCACAAACGAGTATGTTCTTCTTATAGAAACAACAAAGAAAGAGCAAAGTAAAAGAGACCTGAAAATTAATAAATGTTTAGTAAATGTTGAAAAAGGGAGATTCGCTGAAAATTATATTCTCGAAATACACTAAAAAACCGCGATAAACTTAATAAAAATTGATTAGAAAAGTATTATAAAAAAAGAAAGTCTTAACTTTAAAAAAAGGATGGATAAAAAATGGATTTACAAAATCAAAAAAGAGTTGGTTGAATTCGATAAACAGAAAAAATTCGTTTGGCTTTTTCAATGTTTCATTTTTTGCTTGGCGAAAAAAAGGAATGATTTTTTGAAAAAGAAAATAATGATTGGCAATGTGCGTCACGATGTAAAATATGATAATACGGTAACATGTTTAAGTTTGTTTTTCAGAACAGACGTTATGAAACTTCTGTGTAAAAGTTAATCTTGGGATTAGACATCATCATTTGATATTTAGTTTTACAAAATTGTATGTGAAAATTACAACGCTTTTTGATTTTGTGCTTCGTCTTAAAAATTATATTTCAGTTAAACAAAATCAAATCTTATTGTTAGTATGGTTGAATAATAAAATGAAAATCTTTTTATGTTTAATCTTATCAATTGCATTAATTACGCACTGCTGTGCAATTTAAGTAAAAAATTTTGAAAATTTCCGCTTATTTTTGTTTGAAAGAAATTATCAATTCCGTACAATAAATAACAATGTAAGAATTAATACTATCATTTGGAGCAAATTATGTTTCTACAGATGAACAAATTGATTTTACTTTTTTCTTTGTCATTCAAATAGTTTCCTTTCTGATACTGTTTTTAACATTGATGACATAATTGTGAAATGATTAGAAACATTTGTGACACAGAAATTAAACCATTTCCCTGACAGCAGTTTTCAGGCTTTCTCTTAAATATTTTGGTGACCAAAAATTATTTCTTACGACGTATTTAATTGAACACCTTCCATTTTGCAACCTCTAGACATAAGACACCAGAATATTTGTATTCTACTAAAAATGTTTATTCATTTTGGCAATAGCAGTTTCCTGTTGCACATTTAGGAAAACGTGTACCACATGTAAATTTTGGAAAACAGTTTTTTTTTCATGATAATAAACTGAAGACGTTCGTGGATGTTTTTTTGGTATTTATAATGGAGAATAATTAATTTAGTCGAAAACGGAAAGAAATAAAATTTTTTGCAACCTGTTTTATTTCCGTTTTAGAAAAGAAACTTTCATTCTCTTTTTTCAAAATAGTGAGTCTCTATCACACCTATTAAAAAAGTATTTGAAAAGTATTAAAAAAACAGTTTTTAAACATAAGGATTCATTTTTTAAAGTCAATGTTCTGGTCTGAATTGCAAATAAAGCCCTAAAATGCTTTCAAATGTGAAGAAATGTGTTAAACGGTTGAATTAACGCCAAACATCTTTCATTTATGTGGCTTATACCTTTTTAGTTTAAAGGTTACATTTTTTAAAAATATTTTTGGTTTTTAATTTCAATAATATTTATTCATCAGAATAAAAATGAAATTGGTTTTTTTTGTTTTAACTGGATGCAAGCTAATGTTGTTCCTGCTTCTTTTAATATATGTATTTTTTCCCTTTCGCATAATTATTGTATCATTTTTTAGTTATTTTTTTCAATTTCTCGGAAATGCATTTAATTAAATGCCATCTACTGTTCATTTTTTAGCACTTATTAATATCTAAAGAAAAGACCAAAAATATTAATTTACATTTTCGTATATCTTTCAAAGAAAGCTCTTTTTTAAAAAAGTATTTATGTTTTTAGTTTTTGACAAAAAATTTAAAAATGTTGTAAAAAATATTTTAAAAAATGATCTGTTAACCTTGAATGTAATGAACTCAGGTCATTAAGTTGTGCGAAGGTGGTGAAATAAATATAAAACCCTCTCCGGTGAACACCATTTTTGTTCATTTTTTAGAACAAAAATGGCTCAAAAACGTTTTCGAATAGGTTTTTTTTTGTAAAAAAAGTTAATTTGATCATGAAACTTCAAAAGCGTGTGTGTGTTTCCCAAATTGTTGCGGGAAGACTAAAATATTTGATATAAAATGTCCAATAAACTTAATTTAAAATTTTCATTTGTTCCTTTTTAGAATTATTTTTTAGTAAAATGTTTGTTATTATTTTATCATTACTTTTTGCTGGTGTTGCTTCTGCGTTGAATATTACAACAGAATTGCCAGCAAATGAAAAGAATCTTCCATGGAACGTAAAAGATTCAAATAATTTTTTTACACAATGCCCCATGGGTGATAATAAATTTTTTGCATGTAATTATCATCGAAAAAAGCCAAGTTGTATTTGCAATTATGATAATTCTATTTGGGTTCCAGTAAGTTTTTGATTATTATCTAATTTATTTTTTGATGCTGAATATTTTGATTATCATATTATAGAATCCAAATCAAGATACATGTGATCATGTTATTCCAATTCCCGATAAATCAGACATTGTCGCAAAAATTACCGTAACCAAAGATCGGCATGATTTTGATTTTGAATTTCATGTTATTGAAAATCTTGCAAAATATGGAAAAGTTCTCGAAGTATGTATCGCCTGTTTAGAACATCTCAATCGTATAAATTTTAGGAAGAAATTCTTGTTGTTCGCAAACACTGCATTGAAGGATTACCAGATATGCGAAAATTTTATGTTGTTTTAGTGATTAATGATACATTTAAAGAAATTCCACATCAATGGCTTACTAAAGCACATCCATTGAGAAAACAAATTGACCTGAATATTACTGATATTGAAATTATTAATGGCTCTGATTTACCATCTGTCGGACAATCAATTTATGACACAACATTACATGGACATTCGTATGCAAAATCTGAATTACTAATGATTTTAGTTGTTGTGATTCTCGTTGGATCAGTTTTATTTTTTGCGTTTTATTCCGTAAGAAAATGTCAAAATCGTAACCGTGGCTCGATAAAATGGACTGCCGTTGAAACTGCATAAAAGATGTCATCATCCGCTTCAAATCAAACTTAAAAAGTATAAAATTAAATGTTTAAAAAAATTGTTACTTAAAGTAACAGAAAAATTAGAAAAGCAATATTTGAATTCTATTTTTCTTTTGTCTAACTTAAATTAATTGTATTCATGGCGTAATAAATTGTTTTAATCATTAAAAATGCAAATTTTATCACTTTAAAAAACGAACAAATAGTTTGACTAAATGCTAAAATCATTTTTGATTAAAAAATAAAGCAAAAAAAATAATATCTTTTTTTTACTTGAGTAAAAAATTCGTTTTAAAAAATTTGTTTGAATGATTAATGAAAATGAGATCAAAAAAAGAATTAAAGCCATAGATGACATTAAATTTTTTTCGAAAATGTTCAATCTCTTCCTAATTCATTTTCTTTTAAAACCTGATTAATTACTAGTTGTTTTTTCTTTGTTTATTTTTTCAATGTTCGATTCAACTTATTTTATAACTGTTTGTGTTCAAACAAAATTCAAAGTTTTTGTCGAATTAATTATTGATTGATGATCTTACACGTTTTCTGTCTTATACCAAATTTTTTAATTGTATTTAAATTTTTAATAATATTTTTTGAAGTATAAGGATTTAAAAAATATGATAGGATTTTTTCCACTTAAAAAGTTTTTCACGTAATAAAGAGTACTTTGTTTTGGCTTTAAAAATATAAGTTCCTTTTCATATATTTAAATCATCCATGATTAACAAATTTTTTCGACTTGAATCTTTACATACCTTTCTGGGCAAAAACAATTGCAAAAATTAGAGACATAAATAATGTCAAAAAGAGATCTTTTTCATTTTTTTTGAAAAAAAAAATAAAAGAAGCTGGAAGAAAATCGATTGCACAAGAATGAGCACTCTTTTCAAATTTCAAGGCAATCATCATCAACACAACAAACAACAACAATAACAACAAAAATATGTATACATGCAACAACGGTGTGACGACGCTCAACAGGGGCAGCCGTGTTGCTGCACCCGCAATATTCCTTTTGTCGTTCCTCTTCAACTTTCCTCCCATGAAATTGGACTGCAAGAACAAGAAGAAAAAAAAAGAAAAAGAAATTTCTTAGTTATTCTGCTGTCAACAAAAAAAAAAGAAATACCCGCCTGTTTTAAAAATTTTAAAGGAAAGGATGCACAGAAAATCAAACCTTTGTTAAAAAATTTGTGTTTTTCCTTTATATTTTCTCCTGCCTTGCTAATATGGACAAACGTTTTGCATTAGCATTAATGTAGACGTTGTTGTTTTTATGTCGTCGTTATATCAAAAGCATTTTGACGTTTGTCCCAATTTGCCCTGAAGGGAAAGACGAAAAAATTTCTTTTTTAGGGGGGAAACCGGAAGGATTTGATTGTTTTATTGACCCCCGCAATCTTTTTTCTTTTTCACTGCTGCTATATTTTTTTTGCAGTTGCAATTTGAGCTATGTTCTTTTAGCTGCAATGCAAACTCCAATGATTTTGTGGATTGTTTGCCAAAAGGCAAAAAAAAATTGTGTTTACCTTTAGGTTAAAATGCTGCTGCTACTGTGAAAATTGGAAAAAAGAGTATGCAAATTCAGTTACTTTTAGGCCATTTTATTATTTGAAATTGAAATATGAATACATTGAATACAATTGCAATTTTTTTCGTGTTTAAGTTTTAATTTTTTTTGACTGAACTGGTTTTTTTCTGTGTTTTTGCATTTTTTTCATTTCGGATTTGAAAACGCATACATTTTTTTCTCTCTCTTTTTTCAAGTGCTAAATTCAATCATTTCTTGCCTTTCATTTTTTAACCTTTTTGATATATCATCATCAAAAAACACATGTTTTGATAAAGAATTTTCATTTTTATTCCAGAAAAGTTTGTAAAACAACGCCCCCTTAAAAATTTTCATTTTTGTTGCTGTTATAAAAAAGCCTTTAGCATTGTTTGCTTTTGTCTTTTGCGCACAGTGTCCCTTGATCTCATTCATAGTCTTTTCTTAAAGAAAAAGCATTTATTTTTTTCAATTCTATCAAAAACTTAACTCTTTTTTTCTTCCTCATTTAAATGTACGCCATTTTTTCTTGCAATCTTTTTCCCATTTCATTTTCCTTAGGAAAAAAATAAAATCGTAAAATAAAACAAAAAATAATGCAACGCCGAGCATTTGTTTTTTTATTTTAAAATGCCGATGGAAAAAAAGCTGAATCACGAAACATTTTTTCCGGAGAAGCGCTTTTTTAGAACTTGTATCATTTGTATTTTTTTTTGCTAAAAACTTTATTGCCCTTTTTTGGTGTTTCTTTTTGGTGTTGGTTGATTCCCGAAAAATCTATTCAAAAGTGTAGAAAAAGAACTAAAAAAAAGATGCAATTGCGCAGCCAAAGGTAATGTTTGAACATTATTGTTTATTATTATTATGATGAAATTTTTCCGTTTTCGGGAAATAAATGGAAGAATTAATAAAATCCGTATATTCCTCTTGTATCTTTTTTTCCTGCCATTTCAATTTCTGCACCTGGAGTGATCTTGATTTTGTTTACGTTTGCCTTTTCTTCTTCTTTTTCTTATCTCTTTTTTAAAAAATTCTTTCTTTTTTAAAATGCGCGTCGACAAAAAAATTTTTTTTATATGAATTAAAAATAATATTTGATAAATTATTTCAGCAAAAAAATGAGCAACAGTGGTGAACGTAGAATTGATGTTACGCGCAGCAATTATTCTGTCATTGATACGGAATTTGACAGCATGCGTGAACGTTTTGAAAATGAAATGCGTCGTGTTGAAGATGAGATGCAACGGTTAAGACGAGAATTTGAGGGTAATAATATGCTAATTTCTTACTAATTTTTGTGTTATTATTATAATAATTCATTTAAGGATATAAACCAACATCTGGAAGTACTAATAGATCATACGGACAATCTGGCCCCCTTCAAAGTTATAATGGAGATCGTCATTATGGTAAGATAAAAGATATTTATTATCTGTGAAAAAAATGCATAAATAAAGATTATACATCAAAATGAAAACCCTTTTATGTTTCATTTTGTGACCCTCTAGTGGCTACATGTCATGAGCTATATGTGCCCTTCATTGACAGAGAGATGTCCCATCAGCAGTCAGTCCTCCCGGCCCTTTTTTTCTGTTGAGTTTTAAAAGAAAAAATGCCGCCGCCCGTTAGCTTTGCTTTTGGGATGCTGAAACGAGAATGTTCGCACTATATATTTTTGCTGGTTTTGGGCATAGGCTTTTTTGCAAATTTTAAGCAAACATGCACTCATCATTGGCAAAAAAAGAGAGAAGAGAATAAAGTTAACTTAAAGTAGAAAGAAAAAAAAACTTTTTATTGGTTTTAGGAGGACACGGTGGAGATCTCATGTCGACACGTCCTATTTATGATCCATATCTTGATAATTTAAAAAGCCCTTTAATCAAAGATGAAAGTGATGGAAAAACTTTACGATTGCGGTAAATTTATTGCTTTTCTTTTATTTGCTTAACATTTTTATATTTTATTTTTAGTTTTGATGTTGCACAATATAAACCAGAAGAAGTAACCGTTAAAACAGTTGATAATCGGCTTTTGGTTCATGCAAAACATGAAGAAAAAACTCCTTCACGTACTGTTTATCGGGAATATAATCAAGTATAAAAAACCTTTTTAATAAAAATGATACAATTTGTTAAAACCTTAAAAATTTAGGAATTTATGCTTCCCCGTGGAACCAATCCTGAATCAATTAGCTCAACACTTTCAACTGATGGCGTTTTGACTGTTGAAGCTCCACTTCCACAACTTGCAATTCAACATTAAAAATCAAAATCAAAAATGAAGCTATCCTTATTAAAACTTTACATTTCCAATCAAAACTTTCTTTTATCTTAATGAAAAACTGTTTTAAACGTGCAGGTTTTTACATTTTTTCTAAAAAAATTTTAAACCCAAAAGAGTCTTTTTGTTTGTTTTTTTTTATTATTCTTTGCACATTTTGCCTTAGCACATATTTTCTTTTACTTTTTTTAATAGATAAACTACTATACTATTAATTTTGATTGTTACAACACAAAATATGAAGTAATTTTAATTGTTTCCTTTTTTTCTCTTTTTTATTTGTAACATTATATTTACAATAATGTGGCGTTAAACCGTGTATCTGCGTCTATTTTAAAAATAATAATAAAAAAGATAAAAAAAGAAGAAAAAGAAATATGCGTTGTACTTGATGAAGAAGAAAATACAATGAAAAAAGTGAATATCGAGTTAACTAGAAAAAATGTTAAAGTAATTGTTAATAATATTGTACTACATATATTAAACTAGCCAGCCAAATAATATGAGTAAAACTTTCTATTAAAAAATGATTTGAGAGAGATGATTTGATACGTTTCTATATTAAAAAAGCAGTAAAAGCACCGGTGAAAATAAATGCACATGTATCATATTTATATTATCTGAGATTCATTATGAGATGTCTATGTTTTTATTCTTGTTTTTTTTTGTTGAAAAAATTTCATTGTAAAAGATTGCAGTTACCATCTGCATCATTTCTGTCTCCTTGTCGATATTCAACTGTATATCGATCTTTATCTTTTGCTTTCATATATCGATATAATCGGATTCCCATTATCAACAGTATCGTCTAAAAATTTGCATAATGTGAGATAAGAATTTTACAACCATAAATCTTACTTCAACAATTAGAAATGCAATTGTAAAAACTCTTATAATTGTTGTATGTTGTAAAAGCCAATCAGTAAAATGCTCCTGACAGCCTTCCTTGAACCATCTCTCCTGATTTCTTGCATTTTTTCCACAATTATGCATTGCATCATCATCAGAAAAATGAATCGGATCACAACAACTATCCGGAACAAATTCATTCTTTCTCCACCGAACTGAATGAAACCAATCACGATATCCTTCAACTCCACAACAATGCAACTAAAAGTAATATCTCTTACATAAACGAAATCTTAGATTTAATTTTTACCGCTTCTTGCATTTCATCCCATGTTATTGCAATTTTATTGATTGGATAATTTTTTGCTATATTTGTTTTGTTTATTGTTGTAAAAAGGGCATATTTAACACGATACCGAACTGCCTCTTCGTAAAATGATCCCATGATACCTGTGATTAATTGTATCCCAATGAGAAGGAAAACAACACAAAAATACTAAAAATAAATGTTCAAATGTATGACAAATATAAACAACAATTTTGTATTTATTACTCACAGAAAGGGAAAGTAAGCTACTCTGCTTCCATACTCCCAAACATCCAACAACTGCTACAATAATAACCATTAAGCCTGTACTTATACAAAGACCTGCGGCACTCATCGCAGAATAACTTGATGGAGCAAGAAGTGAATATGAATTTTGTTCAATATATAACCATATTCCAACAGCCAAAGATGCCCATCCCAGTAACTTAATTGTTGTTTTTAATTAATTTTCAGATAAGTTAAAATTAAGAGAATCAGAAAACTTACCCAAAATACACCATTTGCCCCAAAAAATATTTTTTTATTCAATTTAATATCCCAAATATTAAAACCCATCTTATTCTTTTAACCTGCTTTTCTTTAACTTTTTTTTCACATTTGAGAAGTTGCGCACCTATGCCAAAAGCTATTTTCTTGCTTGTTTGTTTCTTTCATTTTTTTCTCTTCGCTTCGAGAACAATACTTATACATACATCATTTATTTTACAGTGAAAAATGACTATAGTTAGTAGTTGGTTGGTGTTGTTGCGCATTTGATCGAATAAGATGCTTAAAAAAAGAAAATGCTTTGAATAATAATAATAAAATGAGAAAGAGAAAAAGAAAAAAACAAATTTATCATAGATAAAAAATTTAACAAATGCAAAAGTATATTCAATTACATTTAAAAAAAAAAAAGTATATTCAATTATTTTTAAATTCACATGAATGATCGGTTGCGTGAAAAAATGTTTTTGTTTTTCAGTGCCAGCAAAAGTTTATTTTGATGTATGTAATTGATAAAAACAATGGTTTTTTGCAGACATCACATTTTGTTTTAAAAACAAAGTATTACTACTGTATTTTGAATGCACTTTAAAAGTTTTTTTTATTGATAGTACAAATTTTTTGGTGATGTTAATGAACATTTTTTGAGAATAAAATTTGGGGAAAAAAGTCGTTGTATTTGATCCCGGAAGGAATATGTTGCTTTTATGTTCGTTATCAAAAACAAAAGTGATAAGGAAATGCTAAGTTCCTTCAACATTCAGTGAATTGACAAGCAAAAAATGATAGTTGGGGCAAACTCTTTAAGTACATCTTATTTTTTTATCATTGCTACGGGAAAAACCTAAAAAAATTTTTAAAGAGTCAATTTTTGAACTCTATCAAATGCGATGATGTGTCTTCAGAATTTTATCTTTTTAATTTCTTCCAAACATTTATGCCAAATCGAGCATTTTTTTTAAAGCTGTTTTAATGTACAAATGTACTTGATAAATGATTCACACAAAGAAACTTTGACCGACACCATTTATTTACAATAATTCGAATATTTCATTTTTTAGGCAATCAATAATTATTTTATTTTATTTTATTTATTTTTAATCTCCTTAGTTCCACAAATACTTTTAGTTTTTTGAAGTATATTTTAAATAATTTCCTCTGTCATTCCTTTTCCGACGTAAAAGTACGAATTCTAATTGCGAGATCCTAACTGTTAAGTTATCATGTCAGAATTTAAAATTTTTTCTTATTCTTTTTTGCCATAAAAATTTCGAACACAGTTTTAATTTAAATTTTACTTTTCATTTTCATTGAATTTAGCATTCGCCTTTTATGTTTTTATTATTTTCACAGTTTTGGTTTATTTTTAAATTTTTTAAGACGGATATGTGATATTTTGAGGGTGTAAAGATAGGGGTTTAATAGAAACATTTTAAAATTTTAATCTGGTACAAATTTAATCTTTGCTTTAAAAAAAACGTCAAGTTACAACATTTAACTTTTTATCTTTGCTCATGTTGTCAAGTTGCCTTTGATCCCAGAAGTGAAATTATTATTGTATTTCTTTTTTTTGTACATTCCACTAAAATAATCTCTAGCTTACTTACCTGAATTTACAGTTTTCTATTCCCTGAATGTTTTTTGTTTTGCAAAAATGAAATTCATACTTTCTTTATTCTTGACATTTTTATGACATATTTTTTTAAAAATGTTTTTGCAACTGCTAATCAAAACTTATTATAAATATTTAAAGCGCTTTTTTACGCAGTTGGATAATGTTTCTAAAAATGGGGACTTTGCAAATTATATTTTTGCCGCCTTTTAAGAAAATGCGAGAAGGAAAAATAATTTTTTTTTATTTTCCTATGAGAAAGAAAATGAAGCCTTTATGATTAAAATTAATTCTACTTTTTTTTTAAATTAACGAGAAAAAAATGAGGAAAAAAATGACAAATGCATGCATTGAAGCAAATGAAAAGAAAAAGTTTCTTTCAAAGAATTTTAAAATATTGAAAAAAGTTCAAGTTCATGTTGCTAATGTATTCTATTTGTGAAAGAAAAAAACAACATTGTGTATGATGTATCAAAGGTTGAAACATTAAAAATCCTCTCGGGGTTGTTTTTTTCAAAATTTAAATTTATAAATAAATCTTTTTGCATTATTATAGCCTGATAAATCTTTCTCAAATAAAATTAATAATTTTTTACTTATAGAATTTTCTTTTTTTCCATCCTTTCTAATAAATGAAAATAACAAAAATTAAAAGAAGTCTATGTTTAAATTCCGGAAGCTTCAAATCTTAATCTTTTCTGTGTTATTTTCGTCGCTTTTTTTGAAGAGAAAAACTTTTTTTTCTATCATTTTCATACTGTTGTTTTTGCGTTTTTTAGTTGCTTTGGCATTTAGAAAAGGAATATGGTAGCTGTAAGTTTTAATATAATAACATTAATTTCTTTCTTCTATTTTGCCTGGGAAAACTTTTATTCCTGTTTTTACATTTCAAAGCCTTTTTTTAAAATGTACTTTTCAAATTTTAGAGCAAACTACGAAAATTTTTTTTAATTTTTTTATGCTTTGAATTTCAACATTTAAATAAATATCTTTTAGATGTTTTACCTTTGGTTCTTTTTTTGAAAAATAAAATGTTCCATTTTTGGGATCTTGTCAACAACAGTAAAAAATGTCTGAAAGTACTGATGTAAGCTTCTCACACCATATAAAAAATATTACGGTAGGTCTTCTAAATCTTTTACTGCTCATTCAATTAAATAAAAAGCTTTTACTTCTTTTCTTCAAAAAATTTATGGAAAGCAAAAAAAGCAAAATAGGAAATTTGCTTTTCTTTTTTGCATTCCGGTAAACGAGGCAAAAAAATATATTTTTGCCTCAACCCACTATATTCTTAATGTTTTCAACACTTGATCCCTAAATCCAAGGGATTTCCGTGTCATGATAAAAAAATAAAAGCAAAAGATTAATATGCCATTTTTATTTTTTTCCTTTTATATCTTTCTGTTTTCTGGAATCCACTTTTTGTTTTTGTTTTACATAAAAAAGAGGAAAGAATTAGAGGACAAAAATAAAAGACAAAGTATATATCAGACACTTTTTTTAAGAAATTTTTGCAATACGATATTCTCTTTCCGCTTTTGTTTTTGCAAAAGAAGGAAAGAAAGAAGATTTCTTTTTCTTTTTTTTTTGCTAAAATTACAAAAGTCATTTGTTTGTTTTTTGTTAACTTTTTTTAGACTTCAGACTGGCAGTTTACCAAAAACATCCATGAAAAAAATAAATATTTCCTTCTAAACAAAAGGAACCCTGTTTTTCTCCTCGACAGTATCTATGACACTATTTTTGTTGGTGATATAATTTCTTTTTGGCATTACTGAACCGTTTGTTCTTCAGCACTTTAAAAATTCTAAACTTTGTTCATTTTCTGCAAAGAAAAGAAAAAGTTTTGAAGCATAGAATTTTATGCCCCCTTGACACTTTGTTTGAAGCAATTTTGACTTTAAAAAACTGCCATTGGCATTCACGTGTTTCCTTCCTTCTTATTCAGCCTCTTCGGTGTTATTTTTTCAGTCTTTAAAAACATTTTCAAGATGAAAAAATAGCTAACACACGCCACAATTCACACATTGAAGGAGAGAAAAATAATTTTTTTTAGAAAAAATTCGGGACAGTAAGTAGTATGCTGGAGAAATGTTGCAAACAAAATTCTCACGTTTATGAGGACACTATTTTAAAAAAAGACGACTTTTGTGGCGTGTTTATTCAAAACTGCATAAATAAGAATATTTTGATTCCTTAGAAAAAGGTAAAGAAACAGAAATCACTTTTTAAACTATTATTAACATATTTTTCCCTTGCAACATATTAAAAAAAATGTAGACGAAAAGAATAGTAGAAAAACAGAGGGAAAGATTAATAATTATATCATTGTCTTGATAATATTAGATATTCAAAAGATGTTTGATGATTGATTTTAGAAAAAATGACAACAGAAGAAAGGAAACGTTTTTAAATTATTTTTTTTCAAATCTGACTTCATGCCTTCTATCTGATTTTTACACTATTTTTGGGATGGGTTTTTTTTTCTTTGATTTGGTTTGAAAATACCTAAAAAGTGATGATGATGATAATGATTTTGTTGATTGCAGAGAGACGGAGTCAGTAGTAAAAATATGCGTGTTCCATTTGAAAAGACCTATTTTTTTGTAAGGAATAGTTGTCGATAAAATGAATGTGCATCACCATCTTTAGTTGCAAAAATATGTATAAAGAAGTTGTTTTATCAGAAAAACCAGACGACAACGACAAAGCATTAAAATCACTTCGCTTTTTTTGATTTCCTCCCCTTAAATCTCTAATATAACTTTTTTTTTCTTCTCTTCCATATGGATTTTCGGTTCCGTTTTTAAAAATGTTAAAATTTATTCAAATGGTCAATAATTTTGATAGTTGTTTTTGATCATTTTGTTGCCTCAATACTAAAATATTATTTTTGTTAATTTAAATTCATCATCTTTTTTTTCTTTTTCGTTGCCTACGCATTGATGTTTTTTTGTTTTTTATTTCACAAAAACATTGGAGTTTTTTGCATTTACATTAAAATTGACACATATATTTATGTTTCTTTTAATAAATTGGGAGGCTTTTTATCATTCATTATTCGTTGATGTTGATGATGAATAATAAAAGCTTCTTAGCTTTTTATATATCTCTCTCTCTTATTTTATTTTAAACAACATTTTTATTAAAGTAACGGTAAATTAACCTTGTGACTTTTAACATTTCCCCCTCTTTTTTTAAAAAAAAACTTGTCTTTTAAAATCATAATGATCTATTGGGGGTTCATATATGGCTATGTGGTTTAGTTTATAATAATTTATCATAAAAAAAAACTTTCTTTTGCTACTTTCTCTCTCTCTTAACCATAAAAACCTTTCTCATATTTTTTCTTTTTCTTCTTTTCAAAAAGCTTTTCTTCAATTGTGCTTTTGCAAGCAATGAACACGCGTGTGCACATAGCTTCCGGGCTCCAGCTGACAACTAGTCAAGTTTCCGCAAACAAAACGCATGTCTGCATATTTCTCTTTTTTTATTCTTCCTAAAAAAGGTCGAAGGCTTTTCCTTCTTTTTTTCTTTTCATTTTTTTATATCTCTCTTTAAATAACATATTTTTTTTCTACCGTCAAGAATAAATTCGTGTTATATATTTTTTTCCTAAAAAGGAAGCAGGACTCATTTCATTCGTTCATCGGTTAAAGGGCTACATTTCTTTTTTTTTGTTTTTTCTTCTCTTTCAATGTTTCATTGCCATCATTTGATTTGAAGTTTTTATTTTTTCTTCGAGACATTATTGTTAAATAAATGATGTGGTATATAGGAAACAGGAAAAGAAAAAAAAAGAAATATGTGGTGAACGCCTTTTTGACAATATATTTGTCAAAATAAAATCTTATTTTTCATGTATGAAAAATAATAAGTATGGCCCCTTCTTTTATAAAAAAAGAATTGTATGCCTTTTCGCTTTTGGGTATACGGTTAGTTAAAATTATGCAAGTTACAAAAAAAGAAACACAGAAAAGAAGGCGTTACTTTTTTACTATATTTTTAGTGACCTAAGAACATTTTTTTTTATGTTTCTTACTAAAATATGTGATTAACTGCCTTTAAAAGAGTACCCCTTCTACTGAATTAACTAACTAACTAATGTATTGTTTAGAACACAGAAAAAAGAGGAAGAAAATTAATGAATAAAAGAATCTGTAATTTAACTTCCTTTCTGTAAAATAAAAACTTTAATCATTTTATGTCAAATCAACGATCAGAAAAAAAAGCAAAGAAAAGTGAAAAAAGGCAGAAAGAAAGAGAAAAAGAGAGAAAGGGAGAGAAGAAGGTTGATAAGCTACGATTATTCTTTTTTGTTCACGTCAAAAAAATGCATCCGAATAAGAATGGCCATTAGAAGGGGTTCTCAGATAGATAGACAACAGGGGAAAAAACAGAAGGAAAAAATGAACATGAACATGTAAAAACTGTTTTTTTACACGCGTTTGCACAAACAAACATGGCAATCATGCATTGATTTAGTTAGATTTGATTTTTTAATTCTTTTTCTCTTTCCTTCTTTTTTTTCTCTGCTATTTTGTTACTCTTTAAAATCAGTTTCTACCCAATTCGTTACACGTGAATTCAAGTACATCAATAAAAAAAGGGAAAATTTAAAAAGAAGTGCTTAACTCGCGACTCGTCTCCTTATATATTGTAGTTTCAAAAAGGCGCGACGCACGCACATTTCCTTTTTTTCAAAACGGTTAAAAAAACGTTTTAACCTTTTTTGTGTGATATAAAATTTGTCGCGTTTTTTTCTGGATTAGTTCCATTGTTTCAAAATTTCTCTCTTTTTTCCTTTTCTTTCATTGAATCAGTGAATTTGTCTGCAGCAACTAGAATAAAATAAAAAACATGATTTGTTACTTTGCCCTTTTACGCTTTCCAATTTAAAGTTCGCTTTTCCGAACGAACAATATACATACTTTTTTTATACTTTTAATATTATTCATTTTTTTATATCTTAATACTTTTAAACCCGATTCACTATAAATGTGTATATTAATTCCTTTTTATTAAAATCCTCATGTTTTTCTTCCTTTTTTTGCTTCATTTTGAAGTGGAATTTTAAAAATTTTAATAATAATAATACCTGGGATAAGTCAGTTGTTTTTTTTCATTCTTCCTTTTGTATACTGTAGATTCACTCCTGTTTTTTAAAAGATTTATTCCTACCTACTCTTTCCGTTTTATAAGTAAAATCTCTTATAAATGTATATTTGAGAGAGAAAAAGAATAAAGAAAGTTTTTTTGTAACATTCTTTTTTTCATTCCCTTAACTTTCTTCCGTTACTACTTATTTGCACTTCATTTGTCGTTTCAGAAGGCCACAAACCAACAAAAAGCGACGTCAGTTAGTTTTTTTTTCTATTTTCTGTATTAAAACTCCGCCTTTTATGTCCTCATGTGGCAAATGTTTCTTAGGCGGAAGATTAGCAAGTGTGGTTTTCGATGCCGTCGTTCGCCTTTTTTCTCGCTCTTTCTCTCTTGGTTTTTTTCTTCCATCAGAAGCTTTTTTTCCTTCCTTCCTTCTTTATTCTTTTATAATTTTTTTTTCTTTCACTCCATTTTTGGACGTGAAGCTTTTTGGTCTTTATATGGCAAAAAAGAAGAAGTAAAAAACATGAAAGAAAGAAGGGGAGGGGGACTACTGTTGAAGACCGCCCATTTCCGGGCGTCATTTTTTGTGCCGACCTTAGGGGATACTTTTTTTTACTGCTTATTGTTTTTTTTTCAATTTTTTTCTGCCGAAGACATCATCGACCACACAAGCATATGCCGTGCCGTACGTGAATGTTGTCTGTCAGTTAAGAACAGGCGACTTCTTTCTTTCTCTCTCTGTTACTTCCTCTACATTTTTTTCTTAAATTATAATGTGGTGGTAGCATTTTTTTCTCTTTTTCTTCAAGCGTATTCAAGTTTGATAAAAAAAAGGGCCATACTTTTTTTTCTTTCTTCCAACATTTTTTTAACTTATTGGCAAACTAATTTCACGCAAGGACAGTTGCAAAAAAAGAGAACTTTTAAGTAAGTTTGTTCCACAAATCGCTCAAAGGCCATTCGAACTTTCTCTCGATGTTTCTTTTTTTTTCTCTCTTCGTCTTCTTTTTTTCAGTGTGCCAAATTCAATAGATAAAGGGTAACACTGAATTCCTTCCTTCCGCTTTTATTTTTTCACTTAAAAGTAGATGCTTATATATTTTTTTTTCTTTTTTTAACGCCTTTTTTTGCATCTTCACACAGTTGTTGGCACGCGACAGCTTAGTCACTACGCGATGTTTCTTAAGTTTTTAAAAGGGCTAAAAAAAGTTGGCGATTGACAATTTGATGGCAATGGAGGGCAAAACGACTATATCTTTCTCTTTCTCGTTCGTTTCTTTTAGTTTTCAATTTTTTTCTCCAACAATTGACAGATAAGTGGTTGGGACCGACAACTTCCCTTTAGGATATACGTGTAAAAGCTATCCATTGCATTGTGGTTGGATCACTTTAAATGTTCAAAAAACTCCCACAAAACTGAAAAAAAATGATAGAATTTTGTTCATGAAAAATGTTGTTTGACAACAGTGTTTCTTTCTAATCTTTTTTTTCCATTTTTTGTTTCACATTTCAAAAAACACTTGCACTTTTATGATGGCAGCTATTTTTATTTTTGTTAGAAAATTTTATTTAAACTTATTAAAAAACTTTTTCAAAAAGGAAAATTTCTTAGGAAAAATTTTCAAGAAGCAAGCGTCACGTGTTTTCTTCTTGTTCTTAAACATATTTTTTCTTTTGTTTTTTATATAAAAGTTCCGTGTTGTTATTTTGTTTTTAAAACTTCCTGGTTTGATTGCAAATGTGACATTTTTGTTAATAAAAACCCAATTTAATGCACTGTTGTTGTCCCCCTTCTTTTTTTGGGGAGCGTGTTGTTAGGGGATCCAATTTTTTTTGCTACTTTGTTTCTTTTTTTACAACATTTTGTTGAAAAAAAACTTTTTTTAACAACTTACAGATGCTGTGTGTATTTTTTTCTGAATAAACGTAGAGGACGTGCCCCCCTTCTTTCTCTTCCATTTTTTTAAGTCTGGGGCTCATGCGCAATTTGGAGCTTCCTCTTGTTCGCATGTCTCGAGAAAAACTTTGTCCTTTTTTGTTCAGTTCATCAGAAACAACTTGTTTTTAGGCAATGTGTTGGTTTTTTTCCTACTTCTTCTCGTTTTTTTCCGTGAAGAAGAAGGAAGCAAGAAAAAAACCAACAAAATAAGAACGAACTTTAAGATACTTCTTCGTTTTTTTCTCCTTTATTCAATTTTTCGCCAACTGTTTCAGAGAGGAAAAAGTTTAATAAAATTTGTCGTTTTTTTCCCTTTTGTTTCTTGTGATTCTTTTTTTTTCTTCTTCCTTTTTTCCGTTTTCTTGTGCTTATTGCTTGAAGCCGTTTTTTAAAAATTTATAAATTTTTATCCAACATCAAAAAAATGCATAAAAATGATATTCTTCTTGACATGGCTACTATTACTATTATTATTGTCACCATGGAAGAAGTGAAAAATGATATACTCTCTTAAAGGAGTTTTTTTTATCATCAGTTTATCTTATTTGTTATAAGAAAAACCCACACAAAATTTTATTCTATGTTAAACTTTTTTTAACGTTACCGTATGCTTCTTTCTTTAAATAAAAGCTTTACTTCATCGACAAAAAGAAATTCCGTCAAAGGAGTTTCTTTGCCATTTATAAAACACCTTTTTCTGACAAACAACTTCTCTTTTTTTTAACTCCCATTAATAGGAACAAACTAATTTAAAGCTTATTTAGTTTACATGCTCAACCAAACACTTTAATATTTAATTTTCATTTCCCAAGAAAAAATACCCATATTATTTTTGTATTATAACTTTCATTTACGTATAGCCAATTTTCACGTGTCGCGCCTTCTTTTTACAATTTTACTTTCCATTTTTTTCTAATATTAAAAATTATATTTTAATAAATTTTTTTTAGGGTTGACTGAGCCATCATAATTTGCTTTTTGGCCTAGAAAGATAAATTCTTTGTTGTTTTTTTATATTTTCTGTGGCCAGTAATTTCCATTTCTTTCTTGCTGCGTTTTGTATTATGCTGTTTCATTCATACTGTAACAACAACAAAAATACAATACTTTTATTTTAATTTAATTTATAATTGGTTTAATATCTCTTCCTTCGTTTTGTTAGTGACCAGATTTTTTGGAATCTTCTGGTCCAAATTACCGCATTTTTTTACTCAGCGCTCAGTCGCCGAATATGAAAAGATATTTGGCGTGGAATCGAAGTGAACAAGTTTGTCCAGCAATTGCATCAAGTCCTCCACCTTCTGCATTTGCTGCTGTTCCATTTAGTTTGAACGGTATAACTTCTTGTCCTTCTTCTGCAACTGCTGCCAATACCACAAATCTTTTTACAACTTCTACCGATACTACAACATCAAATTTATTTTCCGCTGCATTTGCTGCAGCCGCTACCGTACCTTCTGAATCAAGTTATAAAATTAATTCAGCAAACATTTTTCTTGATCAAAATAAGACTTTATTGGGGCCGCCTGACAATACTTCTTTGGCACCAAATTCTCCACAGGTCACCACGTCAGCTTTTAATCGACATCAGCCGCAATTGTCGGCTGCGGCTGCCGAATATTTATTGGCGGCAGCATTCGCATCAAATACATCTCAAATTGCATGCCCTTCAACATCTTATCCGCAACCCCTTACACCAATTCAACAACCACAAACTCCTCAACAACAATTGGATTCATTTTTAGTTCAATATAATCATGAACAAAATTTACAACGACAACAAAATGCTGCAACAACTGCTGCATTAGTTGCTGCTTTACAACAACGTCAACAACAACAGCATCAATTGCATAATCATGATATTCAACCAAAAAGTGTTACAGATAATAATAACTGTGACCAACGTTTTGTAAATAGCAATGGAAATGTTGACCTCTTTGCAAATGCTGCTGCTGCGGCCGCCGCAGTGCAAACATCAAACATTGATCAAAATAACGCTGCATCGATTGTTGCTCAATTTTCATCATCGTCAATTCCTTGCGGAAATGTCGTTGACGGAGGGCCGTTAGCAAACAATTTAGCAAACGTGTGCGCCGCAGCTGCCGCCGCTGCTGCAGTAACGGTCAATGCGCAGCCTCCACCGTCCATCGACAACGTCGGTCCTTCGTCGGTATTGTCAACAACGTCAACAAGCATTGTACAGCCTAACGGAAAATCGTCATCGACCCCAATTATTTTAAATTCTTTAACTTCGAATTCATCCCTTGGTTGTGGTTCATCAACAATCGATTCATCGGCAAAAAATAATACCACCAGTAATAATAATAATAATATTAATAACTTGTCATCTTCAACCCGTTCAGCATTTTTATCACCACAACATTCAAGCGCTTTTCAACTTGTTTCACCACTTTCACAACAAAATCAAAATTCATCTAATATTAGTGGAATCAATTTTTTACAACAACATCATTTACAAAATCAAGTATGTATTATTATTTTTTATTTTTTTTGCTCTCTCTCTCTCTCTTTCACCGATCTATCTATCTATTTGTTTTTCTATTATTTATGAGTATTAATGATTAAAATATTTTTTGTCAGCCCCCTATCTTTTTATTTTTTCTTTTTATTTTCTATTTTAAATTTTTTTATATTTTTTTCAGAATTTATCATCATTAAATAATCCCCAAGAAGCTCTACACTCAACAACTTCAGCAGCAGCAGTAGCAACCGCCGCCGCCATCCAACAACAACAAGCATTAACGCTGGCGTCAACTCTTTCAGCTTCTTTGCCATTGCCACCAGCGCCATCCTCTTCGTCAACGTTGTCGTCGTCTACTTCATCGTTGTCGTCTCAACAACAACAACCACAACACCGACAGCAGGCGGTGCCTGCGGGGCTTTCACAGCACACACAGTCCCAAACAACAAACGAAATACATCCATCGCCCATGAACCAAGCGGCTGCTGCCGCTGCTGCTGCACTATATCCGCAGCTCATGTGTTTGCCTGCATTGCTCGATCATTTAGGACCACATATATTGCGTTCACACATGAATTCAACACAATTAAAACCAATACCAAATAATGAAAAAGTTGATCTTGCACGGTTTCGTGTTAAAGAGCCACAAGAATGGGTTATGGATGATGTGTTAGCATGGATGTTGGATGTTGCTCGAAGAAATCAAGTACCTGTTGAAAATATTAATATGCATAAATTTGCAACATGTAATGGCCCAAGGTTATTATTAATGAATGAACAGGCATTCTTGGAAAGGGATCCTGTTTATGGTACAATGTTATTCAAGGAATTCAGAAAACTCGTTGGAGGTGAGTAATTCCACTTTTGAAAGAATGCTTTTTTGGTCTCTTATTACTTACTGACTTACTTGTATTTAATTATTGTATGAAAATATCACAAAAATGTTAATACCTTTAAATAAGAGGAATTGATAATCCTTTTTTGCTTTAATTGGAGAAGAAAGAAGCTTTGTTATGTAGGCTGTTCAGTTTATCATTTAACAAAAGTTTTTTGAGGGACAAAAATAGCTTTTATCTTTTTCTTTTATCGTCAATGTTCAAAGTTTATGCTTTTTATGAATTCAAAAACATTTTATGACATGAAAAAGCGTGAAAAAAAGTCAATACTTTGCCATTTTTTTATTTTTTCGTGTTCTACGCACGTGTGAGCAAGAAAAAGGACAGCAAGATAAAACTGCTTTAGAGTTAGAGAGTAATACACAGGGGCAGCTTGTTTTACATAAATGTCCAAAAGAGCTCATATGATAACATTGTAAAAAATCTATCGTCACTCCACTTAATACATTTTTTTTCATTGTTATTTACTTTTTTTCATTTCTTTTTTTCATCGCAATTACCCAATCAATAAAGTCGGGGGGAAAAGGACTGAACAAATGTTTTATGTCATTAAAAACATAAAAAAAAAGTTTTGGAATGCTCTAAACTGAAAAAAAGAAATAATGGACAAACTTTTTTTTCAATCAAAAAAGCTTGAAAAGCATCTGACGTAAAAAGTAATCAATTATAAAAAATTTCAGAAGATAATGTGATTGATGATTGGATGAGATCCTATAAAGAAGCAGAAGAAGATTCAAGACCGAGTACAAGTAGAGGATTATCATTTGATATTAAACCACCATCTTCACAATCATCGTCATCATCACATTCACAAACACATGTGCAGCATCAACAACATCAGCAACAACAGCAGCAACAACAACATCATTTTAATGGATTGTTAGGTGTACATTCACCAATTTCTCCATTAATTCAGAATTCATTGTCGCAACAACATGCCGCTGCTGCGGCCGCCGCAGTTGCAGCAGCTGCATCACAACAATTCTTAAAGCCACCTACTGCACCATTAAATAATTTACATCGGACACCTCCACAACTTTCTGCAGCTCAGATTGTTGCGGCTGCACAGAATTCATTATCAAATGGTAATACATCTTATGATTCTCGAGGTACGACTTTAAACTTTCATTTTTCTGTTTTGCATTTCGTATGCTTAATTAAGTTTTAAGTTTTTTCTACAACAATTAAGACGCTCCAAAAAGTTTTGCAATATTTTTAGATTTCCTTTTTTTCGGAATTGAAGGACCCTTTTTTGAAATAAAAAAATAATGTCAAATATTTTGTAGCCTTTTTTTCCAATAAAAAAGGAAACATTAGATTATAAAAAGGGGATATGAAAAAGTAAAAAAAGAGCAAGCAAAAAAAGATAAAAGATTTAACTTACATACTTTTTTAATCTTTTTGTTGAGAATTAAAAAAGTAAAAGATTAGATTAATTTTTGAAACGAGAGATTTTTTTAATATTAATAATAATTTTTAAAAGACAAAAATAATGTTTGCAGGTGATCAATCATTTCATGGTGTCAACAGCTTAAGGATAAAGAAAAATAAAGATGGAAGACCAAGAAAAAGGTCACAACATACAAAAGGCAATAAATTATGGGAATTTATTCGTGATGCATTAAAAGATCCATGTACTTGCCCATCAATTGTTAGGTATGCAAATTTCTTAGTTTGTTTTTATTATTAATAATTACTTTATTTAAGATGGGAAGATCCAGTGGAAGGAGTTTTTCGAATTGTTGAATCTGAGAAGCTTGCACGTTTATGGGGTGAAAAGAAAAATAATCAAAAAATGACCTATGAAAAATTAAGCAGAGCAATGAGGTTCGTTGTTTTTTCCTATTTCTAGTTTTTAATTCCTTCCTTCTCAAAATATACTGTAATCTTAAAATAGCTTTTTTTAATGAGTCATTTTTATAGAACATATTATGAAAAACAAATATTAGTACCTGTCCCAAAAACTGGTTTATACCCCAAAAAATTAGTGTATAAATTTGGACCGGGTGCAAATGGCGTTAGTGCCCCTCCCCAAATGATTGCAGCATCGAATGCCGCAATGAGAATGGAACCCATGGATACTGCTTAAATTTTAATTAACTAATTAATTCATGTATTTTTTCATGTTTGTGGTATGTTTTATTCACATCATAATTATTAATCATCTAATTAAAAATTATTTTTAGATATTTTTCTAATACTATGGTACAAAAATTTATGTTTTCTCAATTTATAAAAAATCCGGTTAGCAGTTGTTTGAATAGTTCTTTCCAAAATTGAACCTCAAAAAATGATCATTTTGTATGTGTTGCTTGTGTAAGAAATCTCCTTCTTTTTATTCTTCATTTATTGTAACAAAAAAGTACAATGCAAGCTGTATTCAACTCCTTTCAACAAGATCCCAGTGATATAAATTAATTTATTACTTGTAAGACGGGTTTTAACAACGAAAGCTACAACAACAACAAGAATTCACTGGTGAAATAAAACTTTTAATTCAAGTACAAAAAAAGAACAATACAGTTTTGTCATTTTTTACCGAATCCCAGCATCATTGTTTTTCAAAATCCTCTTTTATTCGTTTCTAAAATGTATTTTTTTAAATCAGAAAACCAATCCTATTGTAGTCTACTTTTTTTTCTAAATTTGTTTGATAAGAATTTAATGTTCAAAGAATTTTAAAACATTCCTTTTATAAAATTACTGTATTTCTACTTTTTTATTCATTTAATTTTTTATTATTGGTAGTTTTCTTTCAAGGGTTTTCTTTAAGGCTTAATTCTTCTTACTTTTTATTATTTTTTTGAAGGGTTAAGTTTTTTTTACAAAACAGGGTACCTAACAAAAAAATTACGATTACCTATAATGATACAAAAACCACTGAGCAATTAGAAATCTATTAGAATCCATATTTTCATATTTTTATATTATAAGTTTGTCACCGGTTATTATTTTTGTTTCAATGTTTTTAAAAACTTTTTACTATTTTTTCTGTAAAACCCTTCTATCTTTTTTTCGGTTTTTTAGGGTGCAAATACGCGCTTTATTGTGTCAGTATCTCTTTTTTGTAATTTTCGTTTTGAAAAGCATCGAAAAACTTCTTTTTTGCATTCATTTGTGTTACCGTAATTTAAAAAAATTTTAAAGCTTTTTTCTTTTTGTTTTCTCAATTTTTATTTATTGTAATTATATTAACGATTAATAGTTTTTTTTATTTCCCCCGTATTCTTGCCGACGTTTATTTATAAACATATGGCTTAAAAATAAACGTCGTTCTAAAATGTTCAACGAAGAAAAAAATTGATTTGAAAAAAAACATAGTAATTTGTTGTTGTACATATTTTTAAAAAAGCTAGAAATGTTTAAAATATGTTATGATAGTTTTTATTTCTTCAAACAAAAGTATTATATTTTAATTAATTACCAAGCTCGTACATGCATTTTCATGAAAGAAAGCTTATATCTTCCCACCTTTTTTTTCTATAAGTATCCATCCGGTTTACAACAAATAAGTTTTACGAGTCATTTTTTGTGGTCTCATTCATATTCCCTCTATTATGTGTGTGTTTACTTTTTTTTTGTTTTTCTCTCTCTATATATATATCCTATATCCATTTTTAATAACATCGAAAAAAATTTCTTTGTAATGAATAAAATTAACTAAATCTATATTTGTATGTGTGCATAATTGCTTATGACATTTTTCTAAGAAACATGAAAAAATTTTTGAAAGAAAACAACACTATTAAAGGATTTTTTTGTGAATAAATTGAATCTTAAAAAATGCCGTCATCAAAAACTATTTTCTTTCTGTTTCTTTCCAACTAATTGATAGTGGAAAAAAAGGGAGCACGTGCCATGCCAACAACAGCAGCAGCAAACAAGCAACAACTTGGTTGTTAATGCTGTGTTTTTTTTAGAAAATTTAACGAAAAAAACTAGTCTAAAAGAAAATTATCGATGAACGTCAAATGCATCCGTTAACATTTTCGAACTTGAAGAAAGAAAGCAAAAACTCTTTTTTTATAAAAACCAAAGTTTAAATTTATTGGAATTCAAACATGTGCTTGCTTCATCGATGATTGAATAAAGCTAAAAATATCTAAATTTATCTTTTTTTCTGAAACATGGTCATAAGTCAAAAAGATAAAAGAAAAATGATGTGGGAGTTTAAATTTCAAATCTTTGTCCTTATTTTTTCAGGTTTTTAATTTTAAATACAGTTTTGTAATAAAACAGTTGCCTTTGTACGCATTTACCGTGATTTACGCACAAAGGTTTATGATTTTTTGAAAAAACCATGAAATTTCCACGAAACAAAAGATAATTACAGTGGTATCTCAGATTATGGGCTGTTTTTTGTCCCCTGAAAACTTTCTTTTAACGAATCGAATTTCTTTTGTTTAACTGTCTTCTGTGTTGTATTATCTCTGTGACCTCTATCCAAGTCCTTCGAAGATAAAGATTTCTTATCATATTGTCATGAATTTGTGCAATGTTGTTTTGTATACACACTTTCACTTTAAAATAAAAATTACAAAAACAAGCACCATTGCATTTTCTATTAATTTTTTAAGAAACCTCCTTTTTTTCTATCAGTTTGTCCTTGAATGTAATTAAAAGATGCGTGTAAAAAATCTCTGCAAAAATAAAGAAAAAATGCGGAACAAATTTTCCCATTCTTTCGGTGTTTGTGATGTGTTAAAATTAAATTTATTTTTCTACTTCTTTCTTACATGATGAGTAAGGGATGTTCTTCTTTTAGTATAATTTAGTAAAAAAAGCTGTGTGAAAAAATTGCAATAATACAGCTATATTTTCTTAGAAATAATTTTAGAAAAGATTAAATTTGTTTATTTTTTTATTTCAGCATTTAACAAAAGAAAGAAAATCATACACGTTTAAAGTCAACAGTTACCGTATACAAAAAATGATAACATAAAACAAAGATATTTTTGGGACTACGAAAAGTAATACAAAAACGAAACATTACAGAAATAATATATTACAATTTTGTTATGGTGAAGCAGAAAGGCTGGCAAAAGAGCCCCATGTTGGACTATGATCCAAATGTGCAACAAGTGGCTGAACTTTAAGTTCTACTCGTATTTTTTCAAAGTCACGAGAATACGATAGAAAGTATAACATATTGATAAGAGCAAGTGTCCATTCTGCAGCAGCTGAAGCAACATGAAATTCGTAGCCCTAAAATAAAATATAATAATTATCTTTGCAATTTTGTTACTTGGAATTAAATAAATATTAAATTAGATAATGTATCAAAGTTTAGTAAAAGCGCTCATTAAAATTTTCATCAGTTTTTTCCGGAAAAAATGTTTTTAAAATAACATTCAATGAATCATGCTTTGTCTCTTTAATAAAGTTCTCTTTGCTTGATGCCCCCATAAACTTTGTGCCATTTACAAATTTTGAGGCTTAAAAAACATGAATAATATGTTTCCTTTAGAAATAAGAAAAAAAGGAAAAAACAACCTGCGAAACTGTGGCTTTTTGAAAAGCTTATGAAGATATGATTAAAAAAAGCAGGTGATGTCTCACCTTTTTCTTTAAATGGCAGTACAAATTAGAGCTCTTGTCATCGAAAAAAAATATGTTCTCTTAAACTTACGAAAAAAAACTTTTTTTACGAAAAGTAAATGTGAAAGAAAGGAAGTTGTTTTCTTCCAGAAAAAAGGCCAATTTAGAATCCAATGTTTAAAAGAGCATCAAGAAAGAAAAAGGAGCAATCAAAATAGTTTCATGGGAAACCAAAATTGCCCTCAAGCAAAAAAAGAAAGAAAAAAATACTTACGGGCTGCTGCTCATGACGAGACCATGGACGAGGGGTCGGCTTATCTGGAAACTTGAGATGATATACATGTGCAGCATAGATTCCAAAGCTCAAAGCTAAAATTAATAAATACATTAACAACACAAATTATATTAGCAACAATTGTTTTATGGGATACTGTATTGAAAGATCTTTTCAACATTCATGCAGTCTACGAGGATACTACAATGAAAATAATAATTTAAAGAGTCCTAATTATTGAATGTTCTATTTTTCTTCTTCTTTAGAAAACTATGTCTACATTCAATTTTTAGAGGGCAAAGATTCTATTTAAATTTAAAATGAATTACACAAATAAAAAATAATCCTTAGACTTTTGTCACATATTTCTACAATTATTGCTAATCAATCTTTAAAACATACCAATAGAAAAGGAAACAATTCCAATAAGAGCTAAAGTTGTTCGAATATGTGCAACTTGACGACTGGCATAAAGAGGGACCATTCGATGAGAAATCCAAGCATGCCCGATCATATATATTGCTCCACCACCAAAACAAGTTATTGCCCCGCATAAATGAATCCAAATTACAGCAGTTTCTTGAAAATTTGCAACAATAAACATTCCACAAGCTCCTAATACACCCATATAATATGTAATTTTGTTTAAGAACTTCAACGTAAGATCATAACTTCGATTTAATTCTGCAATTAAGCTGTATCTGAAAAAAATTAAATGTATAGTAAATTCACTTTTAAGATTTGTATAAAAAACAAACCGTAGATTAACAATAAGAAGTGAAAGGAAGGCACAAAAATTTAGCAACAAACTAAACAAACATGATTCAGGTCTTGTATTTCCAGATGCAGAAATATATGGAAAAACAGGATCAACATCCCCACGAAATACTGAGAAACAATATGTTACTCCTAAAATAAACAATGAAATAACAAAACTTTATAATGTAAAGTAGCCTACCAAGCATAAAAGTGAAAACAATGCTAAATACTACAGGTAAATGACCAGCTCCAAGTAAACCAAGTTGAAGAACCCGCATTTTGCAAATCAATGGCTATAGAATCATGGATAATGTAAATGTTATCAAAGTTTAAGGCAAACTTCAAAGTCTTTGTCAAAAAAAATTTTAAAATTTTAAAACGTGATTTGCTTCTTTTTGTTCGCGATGAGAAAAATTAGTGAAGTTAAAATCAGTTTTGTTCTTCTTCATCGCACAAGTCGAGTTTGTTTTTTACAGCTGCAATACTTTAGTTTCGTTATGGGGGGTCTTTTTTAAATGCAAATTTTTCTCTCCAAATTCCTTTAAACTAACTAAATTTAGAAATTTTTTGCACAACAATTATTTTTATTTGTTTAATGATTGATTATTGTTATTGATACAGAAAAAACCAAAGAAATAGTGCAACATTAATCATTGAAATCATGCTTTAAAAATCTTTGTCAAATCAGCATTTAAATTGACCGTTGTTCGAAATCAAAAACAAAATGAAAGAGTTGCTTATATTTCTTTATTTCTTAAAATTTCATTGAGCGGCACGCATGTGCTGATTGACTGACACGGGATATCAGTAGTAGTAAAAAAAGCAAAAAAAAATAGGACGATTGGGATCGCTTGAAAAAAAGAAAAACATGATAAGGGAAGAAAGACTCAAGTCATTTACTCAAATAAAGCTGTACCGCCCTTATTGATGTCCATTTGTTCATCGAAAAGTAAAGAAACAGCATTCGACAAAAATTGTCAAAATGGCGATCAGTCGATTATCTTTTTTGGTTCTTTTAATAGTTTGTATTTATGGAGAGGCTTCAAAATTTCGAAGGTAAAACAATCATAAGCTAAATTTAAGAATATCTTTATAAATCTTTTTAGAATACCTTTGAAAAAAGTTGAAACCCTTCGAACTCAATTAACTTCCTCTGGATCATGGGAAGTTTACCTCAAGCATCGAAGTGAAAATTTGCGAACTCGTTTCATGAATCTTGTTGATGAAGATGCTTTCTCGGCTGAAGAGCTTCCATCAAATGACGAAATTGATGAAGTTCTCAAAAATTATATGGATGTATGTTTCTCTGGTAATGGAAGACAGTAATCCAAATAACCATTTAGGCACAATATTACGGTGTAATTTCAATTGGAAGTCCCCCACAAAATTTTACCGTAATTTTTGACACTGGCTCAAGCAATCTTTGGATTCCCTCTAAAAAGTGTCCCTTCTATGATATTGCTTGTTGTATGTTTCTTTTCTTTTTCTCTTATCATTTTTCTTTGGTTTGTTTACTTCTTTCTTCTTCTCTTAAGTGCTCCATCACAAATATGACTCTGGAAGTTCATCGACCTATGTTGCGGATGGAAGAAAAATGCAAATTCAATACGGTACCGGATCAATGAAAGGCTTCATTTCAAAGGATAAAGTTTGTGTTGCTGGAATTTGTGTTGATGAACAAGAATTCGCTGAAGCAACCAGTGAACCAGGTATTACATTTGTTGCTGCCAAATTCGATGGCATCCTTGGAATGGCATTCCCTGAAATTTCTGTTCTTGGAGTCATGCCTGTCTTCAATCAAATGGTTGCTCAGAAAAAAGTTAAATCTCCAGTTTTTGCATTTTGGCTTAACCGAAATCCCGAAGAAGAACTTGGAGGTGAAATTACTTTTGGTGGAACTGATCCTAAGCGATTTGTTGCCCCAATTAAATATACCCCTGTTACCCGAAAAGGTTATTGGCAATTTAAAATGGATGCAATTATTGGAAAATCTGGAAAAGTCGCATGTCAAAATGGTTGTCAGGTTTGTTTTTTGATTGACACATTTTATATTTTAGCAGTAATAAAAAATAATAATAAAAATGTCAACATGAAAATAAATAAAAAATTTTTTTAAGGCAATTGCTGATACCGGAACATCACTCATTGCAGGACCCAAAAAACAAGTTGAAGCAATTCAAGAATTTATTGGTGCTGAACCATTAATAAAAGGAGAGGTAATAAACAAATTGTATAGTTTTAACTGGAATAACAATTAAAATTACAGTATATGGTACCATGTGAAAAAGTTCCAACCCTTCCTGAAATTTCACTTGTAATTGCTGGACAATCTTACACTCTTCGAGGTGAAGATTACATTCTAAATATTACAACAATGGGAAAATCCATCTGTCTTTCTGGATTCATGGGAATTGATCTTCCAGAAAGAGTTGGAGAATTGTGGATTCTTGGAGATGTTTTTATCGGCCGATATTACACTGTCTTTGATTTTGGACAAGAACGCGTTGGATTTGCTCAAGCTCGGGATTTTCAACAGGGTCGAGTTGCTCCACCTGTTCGAAAATGCCCTACAATTTCTGATTGTGCATTCGATGACCTCATTGATGAACAATTAGCTGGATCATCTGATGACAAATACTTCTTTTAATTTTACATTTTCTTTTAAATTTTTATCGAATTGATTTTAAATAAAATATAATTTTTTTGTAACTCTAAAGGGATGTATGTTTTTTGAAGCAATATACAAATCAGGGGTCGAAAATGCGGCCGAAAATTTTCGGCCGGCCGGCCTGCGGCCGCCCGGTTTTTCATTTTTATAGGCGAAAAACAAAGAATTTTCCAAAAATTCACGGCCGGGCCGGCCCGCGGCCGTAAAGAACTCAGCCGGCCTGGCCCGAGGCCGGCTGGCCGAGGCTGGCCGGCCGCATTTTCGACCCCTGATACAAATTCACTTTTGTTTGTGAAATAATCTTTACAGATTTTTCTGTAGAAATTTGAATTTTTTTTGTTGTTTACAAACAGGCATAGAGAGAAACATAAGTTTTTTTCTTTCGGCTGCACAGAAAAGCAGCAAAAAATATCGTTGTTAAATGGAGAAACACGAATCCAGTGGATTCGTGTCAATCCACGCCGTCAAAAGAAGAAAGCTTTTTTACGTTTTGGTGTAATGATGCCTAAAATTATGGTGACTTTGGATATAATGACTGTTCTAAATTTTACATTGTCAAAAAAAAAGTCTATATCTTCTTCGAGCATAATGAATGAATGAATTGGGTTTTTGCCTATCACTTTAAGTTTATCCTCGGTGATTACGATATTTATTGATTTTGTTATGCATTTTTTGCTTTTGATTATTTAATTAAGCAGTGTAATTAGCTTGGTTGTCGATTTTGTAAACCATTTTTAATTTTCTCGCTTGTCATTTTATCTACGAAATATTTTTTAATGAAATTTGTCAAAGAATTTTTTCATAAACACTAATAAGCTATTTAACACAAGTAAAGCTGTTTATTTTTTATTGATTTGTGAACAAAATATGAATTTAATAATTATCCAAAAAGCAACTTTACATCGGCAGCTTAATTATGGGATTTTCTCTGATAGGTAAAAGTTCAGGCGTTGGTAGTTGTGGGGTTGGCTAAAAGATAAAGTCTTCCATAAAAAACAAATTCTTTCGTTTAATACTTACCAGCTCATATTCCGGAAGAAAGCTACTTAATTTTGGGCATAATCGAACTGCAGCATTTCTTACTGGTAAAATGAATAAAATTACTAATAATGAATTTAAACAGCAAATGCATAATGGCATTATGATAAATGTTATTTCAAGGGCAATTGATAAACACTAAAATGAATGAATGAATCTTGAAAAACTTTTTTAAAAGTAAACCTTTTCGCATAATTCCAATGAAACAAATTCATATACAGCAAAAACTCCAGTCAACAACAATAATATCTCCCATGAAAGTGTTTCAATAACAAAATAATCTCGTAAACTTTGATTAAAAAATGTCCGGAAAGTAATTGGCTTGTGAAAGTAATAAACAACTATTTGTATTAAAATTAATGCAATCGCATGTCCAAATATTAATGTTGTTATTAACCAAAATGTCATATCCTTATCTTTTAAAGCCATTACAATTGAACATTGCAAAATTTCTTCATGAGTTTTATCTTCATCAAAAGCAGTAAAAAGAAGTGAAAGAAAAACACACAGAATTAAGATGCTTGTTTGTTGAATTGTGCAGGCATTTGTCCATGATATTATTGAATGATTTTTTCTGAAAGAGGGGAGTGCAAGTGTGAAAATGTAATGATCAAAGTATTTCGTATAGTAGTTGTAACAAAGGCGAAACATCAATTCTTTTTTCCCCCTTTTTTGATTTCCAGAATTTTTTTTAATATTTTTATAACTTTTCCTTCGTTCCTTATTTAGGACAATCATTTCGGATTCGTTGTTTCACGTTACCCGATATTTATAGGGTTAACAAAAGTTTCTGTTTTAACCAAATTTTTAATAACTAGCTTTTAATTATGCCAAAAGTTACGTTTACTTAAATACTTGTTTTTAATTGAAGTAATTGGTTTAAAAACATGAATTAATCGTTTCATAAAAAGCTTTCCAAAAAGAAAAACTTACTTATGTTTCAAAAAAGATTGAATTGCTAAAATTACGGGTAAAACTGATCCATGAATATATAAAAAAACTAATGGAAATTCTTGTAATTTACAATTAATTGTTGTAACAATGGTAATACATGGATAATGAAATGCAACAATATAAAAAATATTTCTCGCTAAATGTAATCCAGAAATACAGGCATAATTTACTGCAAGCGTTGCCAATGATCTTCTTTGAATAATTGAAATTGGAATTGAGTAATAAATTGCAACCGTAATCGCACAATTAAAAATTAAACCAAATAACGATAAAACTAATTCAATTGTCGAAAAAAACCTGCAACCAAGAATGATCTTTAACAGACATAAAATAAAATAAAAATTTAAGGGATTGAAATGAAACGAGACAATTGACACTTACCACATGTGCGGTTTTAGAAATAACGGAATACAACCCGTTCGGTATTGATGATGACCATTATACGCCAACGCAAAAGCTTCTTCTTCCATAACTAAAAAACTACGACAAAAAAATAATTTCGTATAGCTATTTTTCTTCAAACAGTGCCGTTTATTTTATTTGAAAAAACGAAGAAATAAGAAAGTAGCTATCTTTTTCCTTTTTTCTTAACTAAAAATGCTCTTCTTTTTTTCATTGAAGTCGTTGTTGTCGACTTCTTCTTCTTCTTCATATTCATCTTCTTCTTCTTCTCCCTTCTTCCTTCCTTTTAACAAGAGAAAAAAAGAGAAAAGCTTTAATTCAGAAGTGACCACATAGACATTATTTGTGGCTCGTTTTTGCTTTTCCTCCTCCATTTGAAAATAAAAATTTTTGTTAAGCAAAATTTATTTGTCAATAGAATATTTTTTAAGAACTAAATTAAGTCTGTTTTCATTTTTATTTTTTTGCTTGACTGCTGGACAACTATTTACCAAATCGTTGATGGCTATTCCCTCCAATTTTTTTATCCTTAATCTTTAAATAGTTTGCATTGCATGCTTCTTTTTTTGCCATTTCCTGCTGCTTCTCCTCTTCTTTTTTATTCTTCCAAAAAAAACTTTTTAAAGAACATCTTTTTTAGCCAATTAATTGAAAAAAGCTGAATCTTAGTTTTCTTATTTTGGACTCATTTTAGGCTTATAAAAATGTTGTAGAGGGAACCGTCAAAAGTTGTTCAGTTATTCGCTGCGAGATTCCCTTTTTTTATCAATAATTATAAAAAATGATGTAAAAAAAAGAGTTTCAACAATGAAATTTTTGTTTGTGAAAAATAATAAAAATGTTAAAAAGTATCTATCAAATTTTGTACCACCATGTATTTCCAATTTTGCGATTCTTTTTTTGCAACGGATTTGCATATTTAATCAGTTTATTTCATTCTTTTTTAAAGTTTGGTTTTAAGTGATGATGATCTCTTGGAATTTCTTTTTCCTTTTTTTCTCATACTAAAGTGGTCAGTATAAGTGATGGTCCAAATTTTCAAACAACAAAAAAATTAATAAATATCAACACGATTCTTCTTTCTCATTGTTGTTCTGCTTATTATTCACTTACAACTTTTTTCTCTCTCTTGAACAAGAGAGATAATCCATATTGTTTGAATTGAATGAAACAATACTTAGAGACGTGTGGCGGCGATTCATGATTTGGCCAATTTTATGTAAATTAGAAAGGCGGTTCCGTTTAAACTGTACAACGGAAAGCTCTCGACTGAAAAAAAGAGGGGAAAGGAAATGTACTCCGCCCTAAATGTAACTATTTTTTTCTGTATATAAAATGCTCCATGAATTGTTCAAAATTGTCATTTACAGTTTTAAGCATCTTTCTTCTATTTTTTTCCATCAAAATAAGTTTCTTTTTTTTCCCGTTAGAGTGAAAGAGAAAGAGAAAAAAGAGAAACAAAAATTTACGTTGATGGAACATTTTTATACTAAATAAAATTATAGAAAAAAATTGGGGAAGAGAAAACAAAATGTTTCTCTTTAATCTCAAAATGACCTGTATTTTGTGTGTTTAGGATGTGTCGTCGCTTGCTCATTATGTGACATTCATAAATTTTTTGAATATACCTGGTAAGCCTTCTATGGAACTCATCTCTTGATCCGACTCGTAGGTTTTTCCTCATCAATTTTTTCTAAAAAAATATTGCTAGACTAAAATGTTCAATAAAACATTTTTGGCTACTTTTTATTTACCAACGTTCTCCATGTAAAAATAATTCTTTTTTATGTCTGGCATGGATGTGTTCAAATTATTTTTTTTCATCTTTAATGGTGATGTGATTTCAAAGAATGATGGAAAAGAAACATATTTTTATCTGAAGGTAATAGTTTACGTGCCAGAAGATGTGTTTTACGGTGAATTTGAATTCGTAAATGCACCTATCTGGTATGCAAACTATTACTTTTCATCATCATTGTTTCTTTGGATTTAAACTTTAAATTTCAAAGGCTATTTTTTGTATTTCTATTTTGAAATTTAAACGAGAAACGGATATTTTTCTTGAAATAAATAACTATTTTGGGATCGTGACGTCCAAACATTTTTCACTTCCTTTTAAAATCAGTTAAAAAAAAAAGAAAAAACATCTAAAAAGCCGCAGCTTTAACGTCGTCTTTTTGTCTCTTCAAAATGAATTTTTGCAAAAAAATAATGCATCGTTTATTTGACCTTGGGAAAATAAAACAACCGTTGAAGAAATGTTGCAACGTATTTTTTGTTGTTGGTTGACTAATGCTGCTCCTACTGCTGAGTAAGTTCTTTTTTCATCTTTAAAATTTCAGGGGTAAAAATTCAAAACAAATTTTAAGCTGAACTCCGCCTTTTTGATGGTTTTTTTTTTCACGGAAAGGGTTGTTCTAACTTTTTTGTAAATATTTTTTTTGAAAAAGTTGTCTAGAATCAGTAAAAAATGTTTTACCTCTTCAAAAGGCCATAAAAGTAGAACACTTTTTTTCATGTTCTTTTTACACTTTTTTTTAAAATTTTGGTCTCGTCCCTGTCAAACAACAGTCAGCTGGCCGATAGTGAAATGTTTGTCCGTGACTCAACTTCAAAAGGCTTACAATTGTTCTTCTTCCTTCTCCTTTTTGTTCCTTTGCTGACTGATTCTACTACCTTTGTAGAGGTGGAATATACTTATATATATTTAAAAACATTGAATCAAATTTAATACAGTCACACTGTTTTTTTATTCTTCTTCCTCTGTGAATGCTTCCTCTTTTGCTCATCATCATCACCATCATCTGTTGTTGTCGTTGTTGCTGTTGTTGGTTGTTGATTGAAGAAGAGATGAAATTATGAGGTGGTTTGAAAAACTCAAAATATTTTCAAAAAAGAAATTAACATTTGGATACTGTAAAAAAAGAGACTATGATGATGAAATTGTAAAAAATAGATAATTAATTAAAATTGGTTAAAAAGTTTTAAAATTTTTTCCAAAAAATGAGTGTTATCAACATCAAAGGAGGATGAAAAAATATAAAGAGAGAGAGGGCGAAAAAGAAAAACTCCGCCTCAATCAGCCGGTTTTTTCTATTCACGCGGTCAATGTTCTCTTTCCGCTTTTGTTTACCGTCCCATGTTCCGTTTTTTTCTCCTGCTTTATTTTGTTGTCCTAGATTTTGCCACGTTTCTTCCTTTAACAACTCTCGCTTATTTTTTTCTTCTTCTTCTTCAATTCTTGATTCTCTAGAAAAAAAGAGTTTTTTTACGGAAATTTTTGTTCAAAATGCTGCATTTGAAACGGAAGGCAGAGAAAGAGCCATGTGTGCAACGCGCATTTTCTCTTTTATTTTTTTTCAAGGATACTTTTTGGCTGCGGTAAAAAAAACAAAATCTTGAAAAAGCGTTTATATTTTTTTTTGCTTTTTTTGTTTAAAGTTTTTGAACAATTGCGTGTTGGCGGGTTTCTTTATATTTTGTTCTTCTTTCTCTTTTTCCTTTTTTTTTCTCTTCAGTGTTAAACGTAATAATCATATGTGAAGCTTTGAACGGCATTAGCAATCTTCTCGTTTTTTTGCGGTGTGTTTGTTTTTATGTAACTTTTTAAAAAAAGAATAGATTTTTCATCTTTTTTCAAGAAAAATTGTCAGTGAAAATAAAACTTCTTTCGGTCTCGAGTCAAACAAAGATCACAAGGTCATATTTGCCATTTCATTATATTACTCTCGAGAAAGAGGGGTTTTTTCAATTTAAATCAGCTGTTGGTTTTCTTTTTTTGATCACCGGGTTTTGATTCCCTTTCCCCCTCCAATAACATATATAAATCTCATCAAAAGCTTTGTTTCTTTGTCTGATTATAATCATCATCATCATCAATTTGTCGAAATAATGCCACCCTGGTAGTTGACGAAAGTATGTACTTTCATCTGTTTTTTCTTCTTCTTTTAACAATGGCAAAAAAAGAGAATTTTTTGCGCGAAAAAAGAGAAGTATAAAAATGTTCCATGAAAGAGGAACTTTCGTCTTTCTGTCATTCCTCATCATCAGAAAGAGGAGGGTTGTTTGTTTATATGTGACAACCAAGTACGCCTACAGATGACGTTTTCTGCTTCAGTCTTTATTGATGATTACGGGACTCCAAGCTTGGGTTTTGAAAAAAAAGAATAATATACGAGGGGATGATGTATGCCCAGAACGGTGTTCATAATTTTAATGCCTATTATAGCCATTTTTGTCAATTATATTATCTTTATTTTTTGTTTTTCTTTCTTTTTTGTTCTTTAAAGCTTTTCCTTCTTTTTCTTTTTCACGTTTGCCTTCATTCCTTTTTTTTGCCTAAACTAACACTTAGAAACCGTTTTTGGAGTTTTTAAAGGGGCGGAACACATAGCTGAATGCCAAAATCCTTTTTTTTCTTACCAGCTTGCTTGTCACATCGTTCGGCATGCCAACCATTGAATGCCTGGGGCGTGGCACGCTGTTCAAAAAATAAAAGAATTTTAAACTCTATCCCACTTTTTTAGCAAGTTATTTTTTGCGCACATGGTTCTTATTCTACTTTTAAATTGTTAATTTTTTAGGGGTTTTACTAGTGTTCATACCATTCGCCATTATTATGTTTTACTTTATTCGGTTTTTACAAAGTCATCGATTATGGAGGAAGAATTAAGCCCAAACATGAGGAATAAAGAGGCATGACATTAAAAAAAAGTTTTTTCAACATTTTTATTTGTCAATGACGGGCGTTGCCACCGCTACGCTTTTAATACGACTCCGCCCGGTTGCGGCTTTTGATAAAAACATTTTTTACAGAAATATTACCATTATTTATTTTATTTTTATACCATCAACATTATTACATATCCAGTATTATTTGATTTACCAGGTGGCAGTGTGGTTAGCTGGTTGTTGACCAATTCAACGGCTATCAGCACTGCCCGCCTGGGAATCAAACAATAATTATTTGACTTTTAAAAAAAGTGTAAATTAATTGTTACAACACGATGATCAAGGTTTTCAATTTATTATTACTTTTTATTATAGTCTAAAATTTAAAAAAATTCATTTTACAATTTATCTAACTAATGGACGTGGAAGCATAACGGTTTGACACAGGTTTATTTATTTTTACCGGGTTAGTTGAATTTTTTTTTGTTTTCTTGTTTATCAAATAAGACAATCAAATATAATGATTGTTGCAACAACTTTTAAGGGAGGGAAAGGGTGAGAATATACTCCAATTTTGGGTGCAAAAAAATGGGGAAGTTTGAAAAAATAACGTCAGTAATTTTTGTTACTTACCGGAACGAAACCAATTTTTTTGTGGGCTCTTAATACCGTTCTACTCAAGTGTACTAAATTGGAGACCGAATATAGATAGATGTAGTTAATTAAAAAAATCATTACGTCACTTTTTTTGTATATTAAAATAATATTGTTACAGAAACATTATGACGTCTTCTGTAGCTTTTCAACAAAGTTTGTTACTCATAAAATTAAAAAATAATACTTGGAAAATTTTTTTGTTTTATTACTTTTAATGTTAAGAGACACATTAAGAATAAGTTTTTGTCTTAAATAAAAACAACAACAAAAGCTTTAAAATTCTTTTAAGGAATAATTTTTATTTAAAAGGAAACTACTTTTTTATTGTTGTTTTTACCGTAAATAACAGTAAATAAATAGCCTTTAAACATATAGCTCGTGACAAGAAAAAAAGGAAGAAAATTTTCTCCTTTTTTAAAGCTTCTTACATTTTGGAAAAGAAAAAACACTTACATTCAAAAAGCACAAGACACTATCTTTCCCCCTTTCCCCCCTCTCTGCATGTCCATACTTCCGTTCCTTCACTTCTTTTTCTCCTCTTTCATCTTGGGTCCTCTTTTTGCATCATCCTTTTTGCAATATTTTAGTCAAAATTCCATCAGTGTAAGCATTGAAGGAGGAGATGAAAAAAGAAGAGACGTCATATCTTCTTTTTTTTGTCGAAACGTTTTAGACAAAAGACCAAAAAACTTCTCCTTCTTTTCCCTCCTCAGAGCCATTGGTCTTCATTTTCTTTATTTCTATTTCTATTCTCGAGCAAAAAAAAGAAGGACGAGAACATAGCCCAAGAAAAACAAAATCAGCTGACAACCTACAAGTGTCCAATCTCTTTTTTTTATTCTTTCTTACCAATCTTGAAATCAGCTGATATTGAAGTCATCGTTTTTCTTTCAAAAATGGATCCGAAAAAAGATGTGTTATTTTGAAACAATGTAAATGCATATGTGTGTGATTACGATATATATACAAATAGACTTTTATTTTTTGATCCTTCGACGAAAAAAATAAAATTAATCACAAGATTTTTGAATTCGATGAATATTTATCAAAAAATAGTATTAAAAAAATAAAACAATGAATACAAAATTTCATGTGTCGTCAAAAAAAAATTTTGTAATACAAAAATGGGTCACCAAATATTTTTTTTTCCTTTCGTTCTTTCTTCCTTCATTTTTCTTTTCCCCACGCATGATGATGATATTTTGAAAGATTATTGTATGTTTATTATTTTTAAAACATAAAATTAAAAACAGGGAAGCAAAAAAATTCTTTTTAATACGTTTTATATTGAATTTTTTAAATTTTCTAATCTTAATAGTTTCTTTAAATAATGTGTTGTATGATATTTAAAAGAGAAAAGTCAGTTTTTTTTCAATGTTTTTAATAAAAAGAAAAAATGTATTTGTTTTTCATTAAAAATTGAGTGCTCCTTTTTGGAGAAAAAAGAAACATCGCCCACTTAAAATCCATTTAATTTTCAAAATACTTTTTTTTATTTAATTTTATAAACACAATATATATAAGCAAAAACAAACTATTTTATTGCAAATTTTTATTATTATTATTTTATATTTTAAAAAGCATATGTATAACTTGGAAGGAGCCAGTTGAGAAAAATTTTTTAAAATTTTCTTTGAAAAAAGCACTTGGAATTTGCATAATATAATTACAGTAATATTTCATTAGATGTCATAGAACTGCTATCTAAATCACTGTATTGACCTAAAAATAAATCTTTGTATTAATAAAAGTTACAGTATACCTAGCGTGAAAAATGTTTACCCGTATCATTATTGCTTGCTCCAGGTAGAGCAGTTGTTATTCCGGTGGATTGTGTTATAGGTTCATCATAATTTTGATTTGTATCTTCTTCCAATGTATCAGAATGATCATGAAGATTAAAAGCTTCCATTGTACTACTTTCTTCATTACCGCCCATAACACTTGTATTATTATTGTTTGTAATTGTTGATGGAAGAGATGCAGAGGTTAATTCAGTTTTTGCAATTGCGCTTGTTGTTGAACGTTGATCCCCACCAGTTGTTGATTCGATTACTGCCTTTTTACCCAATCTTCTTTGAAGAATTTTTCGGCATTCTGATATTCGGCTTTCACGCTTTAAAAATCATACAGTAATCAGATTCCCGTTTATAATTTTTAGAAAACTTACAATATCAATTTGCTTTTTAAGTTCATTGTTTTCTTTCATCAACTGCTCAAATCTTAGTTGATCTGATTTTGAAATTGTGCTCCTTAAATATGCATGTGCCATTGCCGCTTCATCTTTTGATTGTGGAACTTTATAAACATGTTGGATTTTTGGAACAAATACTAATCCCATACTTATAAAATTACACAGGAGCACTGTAATTTATTGTTATTAATTTGAACATACAAAATTAGTCCAGAAAAAACCTGTGATTGAAACAAATGCAAAATTTGCATTCCCTTGTGACCTTATCAATAATGTAACAACTGGACCGGTAACAAGTGAAAGAATCGCGACATTATAAATTGCCATACCAACAAATCTTGAATCGTTGATATACCTGAGTTTAAGATTTCTAGACTCGTATGCAAGAAAAAGACCAAAAACAAGAAGTAGACATTTATACCCGAGAATTAACGCTAAAAATGATTGTTTAATTATGAAAAAATTAAATGATGACATTATTACCAATCCACATTTCTTGATGACTACTTTCACATAATTCCAAAATTGGTAAAAGTTTTATATCTTCATCAGTTCCAACAGGTGGATCCTAAATAAATTTTTTGAGCATTTTAAATCAAAAATATTTGTGCAACAACTAACTTGTAAATGAAACCTTTGTTCTTTTCTCTTTAATGGATCCAAAATGATCCAAAAAATTATGATTAAAGAGTCAATACCAAATAATGTTGCGATTACAGTATAAAATTTACCAGGTGGAATAGGCTAAATATTTAAAAGGTTATTTTTCTTATAACAGTATAAGTCACTTTTCAATCGGTGTGGTAAAAATGGCACACACGCTTCAGTGCAAAAGTGACAACATAAAAATTCATTTAAAAAGTGCAGAAATCAAGACAAGGAAAAAAATAGTCAAAGGAGTAAAAAACGGTAAAATTATGTTAAAATAGATGGAAGAGTTACTGTTGGTTAAAAGCACGAACACATCACAGAAACCAAACACAGTACATTCTTGTAACAGCATACATTTGTTTAGCACAAAGGAAAAGTATTACGATATTTAATATTTTTTACTGTTTATATTTTTTTATGCATTCAATACACACCTGATTCAGCAAGCATGGCCGTCGTGCAATAAGTGATCCATAAGCATGTGTTGAAATTTTCCGTAATGCCGCAGCAACAAGTGCTTGCCTTCCAACCATTGCAGCAATTAGCATTCGAATGCTTTCCCATGGTGATCCATCTTCCTGTACATTGATATTGTGGTTTTTTTGTTTGTAAATGGTAAAGTGGAAAAAATATATAAATGAAATAAGGGTAAGACAGGTGATTCAATAAGAAATTAAACTACGGTAAATTTATATGAAATAATAAAAAAATTAATGATCATCACTCTGGTGGTGAATGATGATATCACGTGATTTTTCGACAAAAAAGTGCTTAGAAAAATGCAATGACATAAGCTTTTTTTAACTACTACTTTCTTCTTTTTCTGGTGTTTACAGTAACCAGCATCAAAAGCAACAAAACATCCATCAAGGAAGTGATAATAATAATAATAAAAGAAATCCTTAATTGAAAAAAAAGGTGGGTGTGTAAAAAATATTTCTATTAAGGGATAAAAATATGCCTAATAATTACTAAAAAAAGGTGTTAAAAAAACTATTCAATTTAAAAGATTTAATTTGTAAATAAAAACATGTATTTAAAATTAGATTTTTTTGTATTAAAATTTGGTTGCATTTAGTAAAATAAAAAAATTGTTTAAAACTATGTGTGTGTTTTTTTCTACGAGGATAACAAAAATAAATGGTGGCTAGGATGCAGAAAAATGGGAAATTAAAGGATAATGACAAACTATTAAATCTTTTGTGGTCTAATTTTGGACAACTTGTTAATGATTTTCTAAACAAACCTCTTCTTTTGTGATTAATGCAAGCTCTTGATTTTCGGATGCACTCATTCGATGTACAATCCAAACTTTTGCAAACATTGAACCATATGCAAATGTGAAGCCTATCATTAAAATTGAAATACGTGACTAAAATATTAAAACATTGTTTTTTGTTTAAAAAGAAGTGTACAAGACGCTTACGTGACATAAAATAGAAAATGAATCACGAGGAAAGGTAATACCTTCAGCAGGTAAACCCATGAGCACTAAGCTAATTGAGCAAAGAGCACATCCAATAACAAGAACATTATTGCATTGAGGTTGAGATTGAAGAATTATACTGTAACAAATATTTTATGATACAATTTAATTTTAAAACAAATAATTACCTTCTATATGAAAATTTTACATTGAAAATGAACATTGCTAATGAAACAAGAAGAGCAAGAATTGAAAAAATTATTACACTTATGTACAATTCAATGCTAACTGTTATCAATGATTCCTTAACAATGGTGGAATCTGGTGGTGCACCACGAGAAGTAAAAAATTTTTCTTTTCCAAACCAATCAAGTTCTTGTTGAAAGATGTCATAATACCCGAGTAAAACGTATTTGCCATTTTGAAGTTGTTCATATTGAGTTTTTGCAATCCGATCACCCAAATCAGAGAATTTTACATTACCCTAAAAAGAAATGTTTGGGTTGGTGAGGATTAAAAATTTGCATAGAGGTACCGAAACTCCTTTAAATTGTGTTTTTCTGATGCATTCAAATAAATGTTCAAAAATGATGGCATTATTATAATTAAAATCTTCCAAATCAACACCTTTTGGTAATGACCCCAGGGTACAATTAAACGCCAATGCCATTGCCCATGCAGCATCATAAGCAAGTGGAGCTTCTGGAAAGCCTCCCGTATTTGCTGGATCTGTATCGAGTAAAGTTTTTAAGCGAGTTTGAAATTGTTCTCCGCTCATTCCGGATACACCAGGTCTTTTATCTGGGCTTAACATGATTGATTCTGTTGTGAAATGATATTCTGCGGCTGTTGCCATCTGAATTTTTTTCTTTTGAAACATTTTTTACTTTTTTATTAAATTTTACCTGTTGAGCTGTACAATTAAGGCCTTCTTCCGGAGGTGGTATATACCAGGTATCAGCATACCAGCCAATAAAAAACCAAACATATTTGCTTCCGTATAATCCATGTTTGAAAGCCTGAAATTATTACGTTTTTTGTATACGTATTCGTTTTTAAGCTTGCAATTTTTGCAAAAGAATGCAAAACAAAAGATTTTTCCATGAATGCATTTTTGACTTTTTAGAAATTCCAATTTGCCCCCCAAAAATAGGCTAAACTCATTTCCCTGGAAAAATGAACATACCTGACAAAGTACACGACGCGCTTCAGTGACGTAAAATAATCCAACAATAATTCGAGCATCTTGTCGTACAAGAGTTTTTACGGCATCTGTTGGATCACCATAAAAACTTTGCCTTTCAACTCGAATACCCTTTTCTCGACATTGTTCTTCTAAATCTTTTGCAGTTGAAGTAAATACTTCTTCAACGGATTGAATAATGGTAATCTTTTTCCATTTAAATTGTTCAAAGATTCTTATCCTTGCTGGATTTTGCATATTTGCAGATGGATGTGTACGAAATAATGTTGGAAATCGTTGACGATTCGAAAGAGCCGGGGAACTTGCTCCATAAGATAACTATAAAAAAATCTTAATAGTATATGGTTCTTGGGGGAGCAAGAATAAATATTTACCACCATAAGATTCCATACGGGAGCAGATTCTGCTACTACTGTAGTTACGGGACTACACCCGGATAGAAGGATTAACTTTACAGGAGGCTTATATAAAAGTTCAAACATTTGTTTTGCCGCAAGACCTGGTTGACACTATAAATTTTAACAATGTGTAAAAGGTAATAGGATAATTAAGAAATTTGTTAAGATTCCCCCAAACAAAACTTACTTTACTATTGTAACTATGAAGATTGAGAACATAGCCATGAAGGACATTTGGATTATTATTAATATCTTCAAAGGCCATTTCAACAGCTGGTCGACATGCAACCCCACCCGGCCATCCACCAGCCCCAGCTTCCATAGGAAATAAGGCCCCAACATGTAATTCTTTAAGACCTTCATAGCTTCTCTGCTTTTTACCAATTATTACTTGTGATGCGGATAATAAATTTGTAAAGCACGTTAAAAATATGATGGTAATGAAAAATATATAATTTTTGTAGCGTGACCGAGACGGGAGTTGCCGATCCAATGCGGCTTGCCTCCCGTCAACGGCAATGCTCATTGGCTGTTTGATTTAAACTCATACACCTTTAAAAATTTTATTATTAAAAGGCATGATTTTAAGCATTTCACCCGGCGGCTGTCAATGAAATTTAATATCATTGAAAGCAAATAAAATGCCAATGTCGATTTGTGGGGAGGTATATAATATAAATAAATGGAAAAAAACAGAATGAAGAGATTCCAAACAAAAAAAGAATGAAATATTACTGGTGTCAATCTTCTGAAATTTGCTTTGTATTGAGATTTCTTCAGAAAACGAAAAATGAAAGAAACGGGAAAATTGGAAATAAAAAGGGGGATTGAAAGCTATCACGCAAATTCTGTCAGTTCTTGTCTATAAATCAGCTAAAATGCAAGAAATTTTCACTTTTCAATTTATTTATTTTTCTCTTTCGCAAAAAAATAAGAATTGGAATGCAGTAAGATTTTTTTAAGCATTGAGCCATTTTTTGCTTCCTTTTATTGAAAGCCATTAATCTTAACGCCTTTGGCAACAGTAAACCGACTGCACACGTGGGAAAAAAATAAGGGAAAACGCGAAGCTTCAAGATCAATCCACACTTTTATTTCGCTCATTTGCTTCTATTTAAGAGGCTTTAATTATCTCTCTCTCTCTCAAAAAACAGAGGGATTGAAATTCGCAAAAAAAAGATGGAAACTGATTTAAACCTTTGATAACGAAAACGGAAGAGTTGCAAGAATAAAAGACAAAAATAAAAATTTAATTTGCATAAAAATGAAAATTTATTAGATTGACGAATATTTTTCAGTAGAGTTCAGAAACGTGATATACAATAACAAAAACTTTTTACTTCATTTACAAAAGAGCAAACAAAAGTCCAGAAAAAAATGACGAGAAAAAAAACAAACCAAACTTTTGTCTTTGAATTGCCTTAAAATATCTTCCATTGTTTTTAACTTTTGCTAATTTTGTAAAGGAAATAATAGAAAAAATGGGGTTACTGGAAAATGCCTATTTTTTCTGTCAAAGAAAGAAAGGAAGATGAAGAATTCATCACGGTGAAACTGAAAAAAGGCCTGCTTTTTTTCTTTTCCTTCTTATGGTTACCATTCTTCTTCTTCTTCTTCCTTCCTTCTATCTCGCTTCAATATATGTTTTTTTCCTTCTACTTCTTCTTCCACCTGGTAAAACCTTTAAGAAAATGCAAACGAAGCAACAATAACTTGGTCATCGGAAGAAGAAAGCAAACGGAAAAAATAAAAAAAAATAAAAGCAGAATGTCAAAGTCATCTTTTCTTCTTTTTTGTGCTTGTTATTAGATGAAATAAAAAAGAATGTTGCTTTTTTCAGAAGGAGAAGAAGTCCTTCAAATGTTTTAAAGTTTTAACCATTTTTTGCACGTTTTTTTAAAAGCTTAAAAATTAAATGTTGAGAATGCCAACCTTTCTTTTTCATTTTCTCTCCCTCTTCTTCTTCTTCTTCGAAGCAACTGACTAGACAATGAAATCAAAGCACTTCTTTAAAGTTAGTGTTTTTGTCAGAATATGCTTGGTCTTCTCCTTTTTTCCTCCCCTTTTTTTATTCTTCCCCTTATCCTTCATTCTTTTGACTACCGCTATTGGCCCTAAAAGAATTTCTATTCATTCGTTTATTCAAGAATTTTTATTTATATAAAAAATGAATGAGGAAGAAAGACCAATGAAAAATAAATGGTTTAAAATAAAAGCTTTTTTTATATTAATAATAATAATAAGTTCTAATTGAAATAAAAACTTTTTTGGCATTATTTCATGTGAAAAAAAGGAATGAAAAATAAAGATGAATGTAGCTTAAAGATAAAATTTCGCTGATCATAACTAATTTTGTGTTAGTGATTAATGATCTTTGAGAAGCTTCAATGCAATGAAAAAAAGAAAAGAAAAAAGTTTATAAATGCCATCACTCTCAAATCCTGACAATTCAGGGTGAAACCTTGATTAACTTGGGCGAAAAAACAAAAGAGGCTTAAATCAAATATTCGTAATCCGATTTATGAGGTTCTTTTAACAGCATTTCCGTGGTAAAAAAAATTTTTTTTCATTGACTATCAAACTTCAAAAAAGGAGGCTAAAGTTTGAAGAAGTCATTTTAGAAAAGTTAACAAAAATTCCCGAAGAAAAAAGCTAAAAAAGAAAACCAGCTGCCACTTCTATAAATGCACAAAAGATTAAAGCTTTACATCAAAAAAAAACAAATGGTACTAAAAAGAATAATAAATAAAAATGCATTTTTTTCTCTTAAGAAAAAGCTAAGTAAATGAATTCATAAAAAATGAAAAAAATCATTTACGCTACACCTTTTTTCAAAGAAAAAAGCAGCCAGAAAATCAAAAATCAAATGGCAATTTAAAGAAAGATATTGAAAAAGTCTAAAGCGTCTTAAAACTCATAAAAAAATAGAACTCCTCTTTAGCTGTAACATTCATAACAGTAAATTTTATAAGCAATTATAAAAATAATGGATTTTAGGAAAAAAAGAAAATGAGAAAATAAAGTAACAAACGACTTTATTTTTTCAGGGAAAAAATGATATTATTCTTTAATATTTCTTTTTTTTCTCATTCTCTCCATATTTTTTGAAGTTATAACAACATGCATAAAACGCATTAAAGCGGAGTTGTTATTTATCTACAAGTTGCGAAAATTGGTACTTATAAAAGTGAAAACGATCTCCAAAAATGTGGGCCCCCTTTAAATATGTATGAAAATAGGTTTTTTAGAAGCAGCAGCCTTTTTTGTAGAGAAAAAAAAAGTTGATGCAAAAAAGGCTCCTCCTGAAGTGAGAAGAAAAAAACGGATTTTTCTTTTCAAATATTTACCGTATAAAAAAAGCATGACAATGAAAAATTTTTGGATAACAGTAAGATGGATTGTTTTTAGAGATAACGTGAAGAAGAAGAAAATATGCAAAAAAAATATATTCCTCCAATTTAAAAGGAGGAGACAAAACTGCAGTTAAGTGATCCGTTGCTTTTTTTCTTTTTCTTTTTTTTTGCTGCTTGAGGGAAGAAAATAGGAAGAAGCGACAAGTAAAAAAGCATAGAATAGTTTTTTTTGTCATGTAAAAATGGCGACAAATCCCCAAGTGACAAAAAGATGAAAAAGGAGAGCTTTCACACCCGGGAGGGCGAAAGATACAATCAGTGATCAATTGCTTTGGAGACATTGTTGTCACAAAATGAACAAACGGGAGCCATATTTTTGATGGTGTTTGTTGTTTAAATATGTATATTTCTTGTGTGTGTCAAAAATGGCATTTTTTGAAAAGATGAAACAAAAAGAATCATATCCATAAATAAACTTAAAACAAATCATATGAATGAAATGGATGGAAAAAAAGAAAAAAATGGGGATACGGTAAGTATGAAAAATTTCTAAACATTATCTTTTGACATTTTCAAATTTTTCAAAAAAGAAGAAAGACAAAAGAAGAAAAAAAGTGATAAAAAATATTATTTAAAAAGGCATGCCCGAAACACGAAAGGAGTTAGTACTAATTTTAAGTTGATGGATGAATTTTGTAACAGTAAACGAGTGCCACTTGAAGAACACTAAGCCCTTCAATAGAAAAAAGGCTTTAAAAGTTAGTATGACAAACAAACAAAATTTATCTGTTAAAAAAAGGGAGAAACATAACCTAATTTTATTGCTCCAAGAAAAAAAGTTATTAAAATTACAATTTCAAAAAAGAATATCGAGATAAAAAGACAGTTTTTTCAAATGAAACAATTTTATTGAATTTGATGTACTTAAATTCTGTTTTTTATATTATTATTATTGTTTAACGAAAAAAAGAAGAAGACAACTTTTTTAGGAGAATGACGATACTAAAGGCTTTCTTCTCTTTTTTTGTGTATCCCTCTAAAATGTTAATACCTTATTTTTGTCTTCTGCTGTTTTTTTTGACATTGCCGTCGTTATTCCTTCAAAATCATTGCACTTTTCATCTTTTGACAATACTAATAACAGTTATTGCCTTAAAGAAATATCAAAGAAAATGATACAAAAAACCAAAATAGGGATATTTCAAAAAAAATTGTTAAAACAGGAGAAAAAAATAAAAAAGGGAGAAAAATTGAGGAGCGTTAAGGCTAATCCCCTTGTCATCGTTGTTGAAGACAAACGTAGAAAATAAAGGAGGCATTGCTGAAAACTGCAGAAAAAAACTGCACAAATTCACCAATTCCGGCACACTTAGGGTCTCGCCTTGTCCCTTCTTCCCTTCTTCTTCTTCCTTCATCTCTCCTTATATTCTTCCTTTGCTTTTCGTTCCTTCTTCTTCTTTTTCTAAGTGTAACGAACAAGAAGAAAATGCGCTTCGATGGCTACAGTCCATTTAGCATTTTTTTAAAGCATTCATTTGCTTTTTTGAGATTCTTTTAAGTTGCATTTTAGGTCTACACGTAGCTTTTCAATAATATAAAATGATTCCAATGGGAGTTAAGAAAACTGTTTGAAGAAAAGGAAAAATAACATTGGCAACCATAAAAATTTCAAAGAAAAACGGATAATTTTAAGCTGGAAAGGAGGAATGAGGATCAAAGGATAACTTCAGAAAAGAAAAAGATCACAAAAAAAGCTTAAAGTGCTTCAACTTTACGCTGCTTTCATATAAATTGTAAAAAATTATATGCAATGAAAAAATGAACAGAAAAAAAACGGCGCAAAGAAGACACAACTCAAAACAAGGTTTTTTTTGTCCAAATCATAAATTCAATTTGATTCACCCTGAAGTAAGATGAAGGCGTATGCGCTTGGCAAAGCTTCCAAAAAAAGTTTTCTTCTTCGTCTTTTTTCGTCAAACTTTCTTCACTCTTCTTTTTTGACTTAAAATAAATTTATTGCGGTCGTTGAATTTAAGCATTAAAAAGGATAAGAAGGAGAAAAAAATTTTATTTTTGAAGAAGTGGCATCAGTTTCTTCTTTTTTTTATTCTTGCATAAGCACACGTAAATTGATTTGATTATTGTAAATTTTTTTGCTAAAAAATTGAAAATTAGATGCAATAACAATAATAGGTTATTTTGATATTTTAAGTAATAATTTTTTTTATTTTTGGAAGGATATTTTTTATAGTCGGCAAACAGAAAAAAGAGATCTTTTCACAATTGAAAGAAGATTATATGGATTCACAATCAAAAAATATTAATAAATGCTCCGAGGTACCAGTTGATGAAAGGAAGGCAGTTTTTACAGTATCATTTAGGGAAAGCTTTCGAAGTCGGCCATTAGGTGCCTAGAAACGGAATAGAAAAAAGCTTTAAAAAATGTCTAACAAAAATAAACAAACAGCAATGTAAAAATGTTCAGGAGTTTTTATTCCATTTTTAATTTCTTCTTCACTAAATCCATCTTCTTTCATCATTTCTGCACATTTCATCGGAATAAATTTACTTAAATGATGGACTAAAAAGGAGCGTATGTGGGATTACGGTATTTTTATTTTAAGCTAACATTTGGTATCTGGTGGAACTTTCACATAATGACTTAATGAACAAATTGGCGGAAGGTTATCACGTTTTTGAAGAAGTATACTTGGAACAAGCTCAAGTTCAATTTCAGATTTAACTTTTTTGTGATCATCCTATAATTTTTTATGTGTAAAATCCTATTATTGGTTATTTAAAATGGATACCTTTAGTGATAAAATCGGCATCGTTGTATCACAAAGAAGTGGAGGTAAAACTTTGTTATGATATTGCTCAAATAATTTTTGCATATTTTCTTTAATAATTTTGCAGCCCTGCAAATGTCGAACCAATGATTTCTCTTCTTCAAGCATATTTCGAGCAGCCGTTAATTCCGGATCTGTTTCAACATCAGATGACATAAATGATAACATTGAAGAATCTGATGACACATCTAAAATTTCAAATTAGATGTAAATGGAATAAGTCATTTCCCAAAACCTGAACTAGAATCTGAATCTTCATCACTACTTGTGTCACTTGGAAAATCAAAAACCCTTTCTCTTTCTCGATCTTCTTCAACTTCAAAATCCATTGGTTCCATGGAATCTTCTTCCGGTAAACCTTCAATTTCCATTGATGATTCCCCGAGGGTTCCATTCAAAATTCCCTTAACTTTTGATCGCTTTTTTCTTCGCTCATAATCATAAGAACCTTGAATTCTTTGTCGACGATTTGCTGCTTGAGCTTTTATTCCTGCTTCAATACTTTTTTGCAATGCTTGAAATCCTGTTTGAACTTGGAGCCTTTTTAACGAAGCTGTCTGCATTTCATCATAAAGTTTTCGGTCGGACCAAAGCGTATTAATCAAAGCATCAACATTTTCGTCTCGTCGAAGAGATCGTTTTGAAACAATCTTTTTTCGGCAAGTTGGACATTCACGATTGCCACGTTGTAATGCTGTTGAAATACATTCATTACAAAAACGATGTAAACATTCCTAAAGTGAATGGTGAGCTTAAAGTTTAACAGAATACTTTTTTTTACTTTTGTGGTCATTGTGACATTGAGCAAATCAAGACATATAGGACATGAAAGCTCTGTTGCAAGAGTTCGAACTCCAATTTTAATTATCATGTCTTCATCGGTTACAGCTGGATGTGCGGATCTGACCTGAAGATAATTATTAATTGTATTTATAACTTATCAATTTAGTATAGAATTTATTTACTTTATCATATTCTGAAAGCTCCAGAGTTTTACCTCCCGTAATTGTGTCTGTTGTTGTTGGACCTAATATACTCATTTTCAGCAATACTTTATAACACAACAAAATAAACAAACTCTTAAATCTAATAACAATAAAAATCAAATTCGATCTCTCTTTTTTATGCACTTTTTAAGTAAAAAATAGCAGCGAAATTGACGCTGCAATTCTTTGCAAGAGTTTTTCTTCACACTTGAGCATATCCTAAGAGATGTCTCATTATTGATTCCATTTGTTTATAATTTATCTTTTTTTATGAGTTCACCTTTGAAAAAATCACCATAAAATTTGTTTTTTTTTAATTTCAAAAAATCATGATTCCGATAAAAATCAATATTTTTCCCATTGTTTTCACTTTCGTCACCGAATGCTAAAAATCCTGATATTTTTTTAAAACACATAATCTATTGAGGTTATTTCTGCTTTTGCTCTCCTCTTTTGTGCGCCTGATTTCATTACTAGATATTTATTTTGATAATAGCTTGATATTTTTTCTTTTAAAGTTTTTACTTTTTTTGCTTTTATTCTTATTTATTTTGTTTTTTAAGGGCATGACTGAAAAGGAGTCTGTCGTCAAAACTGAGGGAAATGTAAATCTGGTACTTAATCGTTATGATCGACAACGTGTACCACATTCAATTTCAAATCATCGTCACATGTTTGACAATTCATCTGGAGTTGTGTTAGAGAAATTTCGAAATGAATTAAGTTGTAAAGTTTGTAAAAGGCTGCTAAATGATCCCGTGCTATCAAGGGTATAAAATTTAAAATTATCTTTAAAACAAAAATATAAAATACAACTTTTACAGACATGTATGCATAGATTTTGTTCTGGATGTGTGGTAAATGGAGCAAATATTACTCTTACAAGGTGTCCAGAATGTAACGTACAATTTTTGGGAAATCCTGCATTTTTAAGAGATCATACATTCTTGCAAATTATTAAAAAAGTATATATTTTTACTTTTATAATATAATCTTACAAAAGGATATACTTTTTAGTTAAAACCAAAAGAAAGTGATACCGGCAGACGAAATTTATATGCAGCTTTACAAGCTACAGGTGTTGATGTAAATGGGTATTTATCTAAATCAGCGCTTGAAGAGCATATATCTCGAAATCAATGGAGTTGTAATGAAGATATTGCACCTGGTCCATCAATGATAAATGACTCAGATGCTCCGCCCCTTCTAAATTCAAGCATATCTTTACATTCAAATGGCACAAATTCACTTAATTCTATATCTTCTGTGAACCCCCAAGAAAATGATGTCATTCATTTATTAAGTCAAAATGGAGCTGTTCAAATATTTTATCATCAACTAAAAAAATTACCATTTGTATTGGAACCAAATTCTTTATTACAGTTATCAGAAACATCAAGGTATTCAAATTCTTTGCAAGCATATTCTCTATGTGGTACAGTACTTCCAAGTTTTGTTGCAAAGTTAAAAGAGATCCGTCTATCATTCAATTGCAATTCCAAAGAATGTCAGCAGATATTAGCTCTTATGCCTGCATTTATATTAAAACTCTTTCCTAACGGTTTTATGACTAAATTTATGAGAGAAAGAGAGCATATCCCAGATATGCCATTGATAACTCAAAAACAAAGAATTAACAATGGAATGTTGCTAAATACTATTTTATTTCCTGATAGTTCTGTATTAAAAATGAAAGATTTACCACGTTGCATGAAAAGGCCACGGTATATTTACTCACCACCAAATGCAACAAGTAAGTCGAATTTAAATAATACAATGTCCCAAAAAAGACTCATTTAAAAAATTTTAAACGGTAATATAGTAGTTGTTCAATACTTCGTAATTTTTTTGAAGCAAAAAAATTTATTTTTTAAAATGTTGCCAAAAAACATTTTAAAAAGCCAAAAAAAAAATGAGAGTAAAATAAAAAATTAAAACAAAATGTTTTGGTTACTCTCATTGTGACAGTAACAATTAAAAGAAATCAAAAAAATTTGAGTTACTGTCATGTTTTTATTCTGCAAAATTTTCATAGAATAAATTCCGGAAATCTGACAATTGTGAGTTATCCTTTATATTATCTCGCATTTTAGTCAGAGAACAATCTTTGGCAGAAACAATACGATCGTTTTTTGTCAAAATTAGTTTCAATTCTTAATTTTATTTTTTTCAGTTGGACATTTGCAAGAATTTTTGATAGTTAGATCTGAAGTTGAGAGCCGATATCGTTCACTTCGTAATAAAGTAAGCTTATCAATATGATTTACAGCAGAACAAAATTCTCTTTATTTTAGTATGATGTTGAATTTGCTGCAGTTTTGGGGGAAAGACAGGAAATTGTTCTTCGCCTGAATACAAATCCAGAAGAATCTCCAAATAATGGAGAATCCCAAGAAATAGTATTACGAGTCAGATGCCCTCCTTCAACATATTCGGATAAAAGATTGTCGAATTTTGATAACTTGATTATTCTGCGATATCCATTTGAGCCTTTACCAAAGAATCTCAAAGTCAAAGACCTTATTAAAAAATCTTCAATAATAAATCGTCCTTTAAAAGTGGTATTTCGTTATTGTACTATAAAAAAATAATTTATTTATTTTCATTATTCTATTCTATCTTTTCTATACTAAAATAATCCCAGTTTTTTTAAAAAAATATTTATTGTGATAATTTTTTTTAATTTTGATAATTATTTCGTGATACACATTTATTATTCTTTCTTATATGCCTTACAGTCATTATTAATGCGTGCTAAAACTTCATATTTTTCTTTTTTGTCTCCATGTTAATAAAATGGTATGCTACAGTACTTATGTATGTATAAATGAAATAAAAGCAATTTTAAAATCAAATATTTTTTATTCATTGGCGATTTTTACAGAAACAAAAGAATTGACGATGCAAAAAGAATAATGTTTACATGACTAGTTCGGAATTCCGTTTTTTGTATTTATGAGAAAAAAAATCAAAAAAAAGAAAGAAAAAAATAATCAAAGAACATGTTGTGTTAAAAAAGTATTGCAAAGAAGTGATTGAAATGCTTATGCACAAAAGAAACACGTAGTTCAAATGAGTCAATACCGGGAGAAGAAGGAAGAAAAAAATCAAATAATCATACAACAACTTGTAATACATACATACAACAATAATAAAATGAACATGACAATAATGACAATACTTGTGAAACCAATTATTTTCTAATTAAACGTGCATGTACACCAGCAAATATTGCAGGAATTAACTAAAAAATAATGGTAAAAAAACAAGAATTTTTAAAATTTTTTTTTGCTTTTTAATAAAAAAAATTTGCTTTCAAAAATCATCAGATGTTAATTTTGTGTAATATGAATTCGCTAATTTTGAACAGCGAAAAAAAATAAAAAGCTAAAATAAAGATGTCTTAGTTATGGATACAGTAAGAGTATAAAATTGTAAATGAAATTCCTGCGAGATTTATTTTGATGAAAAACTCTACCAATTTGTTTTACTGTACTATTTTATGGCGCGCAAAAATTTTAGCGAAAATCTTTAAACTCTTGAATGAAGGGCTTGTAAGTGTTTTTTCACCGTAATAAGCATTAATTTTTCCCCAAAAAAGTTTAAACAGAATTTGCCAATTTTTAATAAAATTTGGAATAAAATATTTGACATTGTCATTCATAATAATAAACATGCGTACGAATCATAACAGCAATTTGTAATAATTTACTTACCATGAAAAAACTTGCAACTATTAAAATCCATGCTGCAATATTTACAACATTTAATAAATCAGTTTTTAATGGCATATAACATGTTTCAGTATAAAAGGCATTAATATCTTTTCCTTCAATGCACGCCGCTTCAAGGCTTGGAACGCAGCAAGAAAGTGGCAACATTGGTTTTGGAACAGATTTTTGATGCATATACCATTTTGATGTTTTCCAGACGGTATAGTTATCATTATCGCTTACTCCACAACAATGAAACTAAAATTAAATTAGTGAAAAAAATTTTGAAAGTGTTAATTGATTTTTTAAAAATTTTGAGTAAAAATGAAACAAAAAATGTTGCATTAAAAATTTTTTTACAAGGTCAAGTCTAAACACATGGTTGATCTTTTAACAAAGAGAATTCAAAGCTTACATTCTTTTGCAAATCATCCCACGCTTCTGTGATTGGTTTATTATCGGCCGATCCATACAATTCTTTTAATGATGTAAGCATTTTTAAATTTAATGGAATTTGATTTTGTAATTTTTGATAAAATACAAAACCCATTATTCCACCCATTAAAAGCATAATAAAAAGTATGAATGATGCGGTTGCAAATGAATAAATCATGCATCGAAGTTCTTTTGATACAGAATAAATTGCAATTAAGCTATTAATTATTGCAATCAATGATACAATAATCATAATTCTGCTAACATCAACATAAAGGCTTGGAGCTAAAAGTTCAGCATACTGTGCTCTATTATGATTCAACCAGCATCCATAAACAAATACAACTAATAGTAGTATCTAAAAAGCGTGAAAAAGGAATAACAATAATAAAAAAACATGTTGTTTTTTTCAAAAGTTTACCATTGAAATGATACTTGTTATTATAAAAAGATATTTCGTAAGTCTTCCAATTGATCCATAAGCTGACCATCGACTAAATGATCCCATTGTTTTGGATCAAATTTGAATACAAAGAAAAATCTGAAAAAAAAAGATGATTTTGTAACAAAAAAAGAAGTCGAAAGTATCACAAAATGAATGAGTGATTGAAAGTGAAAAACGATATATTTAAGATTGATCAAACATCCGATGAACAAATATATCAAATAATATCAAACGAAAACGAACAAATGAACGATTAATTGAATATAAAGAGAGAGAGAAAAAAACGAGAAAAAGCTTTTTGACTTCTTCTTCTACCCTCTAGCAAAAAAACACACATATTTCAAAGAGGAACAGGAAGGGAAAAAATGCAAAAAAGTTTTTGGGGGAGAAAATGAGAGTTGCGCACCAATCATGGCTCACATCTGATTTTTTTGAGCACGTTTGCTTATCTTTTTGGCGTGCGCGAGAAAAACTGATTCTTTTTTTCCTTTGCAAAAAGACAAACGCTCACCATCAGAAAAAAAATGCGAATGACTGACTTTCATGTCTATGGAGAAAAAAATATAGGGGAAGAAAAACAACGCAAGGAACTCTTTCCATCTCTTTCTTTTCTTGGTAGTTGTAGCAGTAATATAATGTTTAAAGAAACCGGATTTTTACACGCAAGAAATGCTAGAAAGAGAAAAATTCAAGTTTTGATTCTCTGATTCCTTTTTTTCTCCCTCAGACGTTTGAAAGCAATCTTTCCTCACATTAAGGGCCAATTTGTTTGATGCCTTGAACCGTCATATAAAAAACACAGTTGAGAAACAGAGAGAAAAAGGTAAGTGTATATGTGAAATGAAATAAACCAATTTAGACGTTGTTTTTTTTTTCGTTCAAAAAATAGGCGGAATGTCCAAAATAACAAAAGAAAGAAATACTCACCCCCGCTGACTTTAATTACAAAAAGAAGAATGACTCAGAAAAAAATCACAGAAGAAAATGCCATTAGAATGTTCAAAAAGTTGAATGACTAAATTTTTATTATTGCTCTAGGGGCGCTTACAAAAAAATAGGAGGAGCCAGAAATTTGCAGAGGCGGCACACAATCAGAAGAATTTGGTTTGGACCCCGAAAGAGTAGATATCTTACATTTTGTCCCCTCTCTTAAATACGACACATTATTTTTGTCGGCTACTTTTTTGTGTCAATAAAATACCTTTCAATCCGGAAAGTCAAGTTCTAAGACAAACAATAAAGTGGAGGGTAAATTGCATTTTTCGCATAGTTCAAAAATCTGAACAATTGGACAGTAATTTTTTTTGTCATTCACAGGCGGAAAAAATATGTCAAAAAATTTATTATTTACAGTCGAACCTCGATTTTACGCGCCTCGATTTTACGTGGACCTTGATCTTACGCGCCATTTTCGCGGTCCCTTCAACAAAGAACCCATGCAAATCGGACCTCGATCTTACGCGGACCTCGATTTTATGCGATTTTTGTTCGGTCCCTTGGATCGCGTAAAATCGAGGTTCGACTGTAGTTTATTTAAAATGTTACGACAAAGCATATGTATTTAAATGTAAAACATGAATATATGTGCAATTATTGTGACGGCGGTGATTAAACACGAATTTGACGTGCAACAACCAGGGATGTGCAAGATCTTGAAAAAATTTTGATTTCGCAAGGAAATCTCGATTTTTCAAGATTTCCCCATAAAATCAAGATCTCGCACAACCTAAACAATAATACTGTTAAACACATTTTCATATGAGTGAAAGCAACAGTTTCACAATCTTCAAAAAATAAAGCAAGCGAAAGAAAATACAGTATCTGTCTATCACTTGTGTCTCAAACCACAAAATTATAAATTATTATTGTGTTACATTTTTAAACATTATCGTTGTGAGCAACTTTTTTATAACATGCTTGCATTTAACAACGAAATCAACTGAAATATAAAAATGAAATTCAATAATAAGAGTACATGAATCCTTCGACGACATGAAGAAAAAATATACCAGAGTGTCTTCTTTATGTTTTTTTTTCTTTGGGATAAATATCAATTGCACAACAAGGAAGTTTTATCCAAAAATTGTGAATTTAATTCATTATATCTCCATTCTTTTAATCAACTTTCAAAAATACAAGTTACGACAAATCATGTAATATTTTTATCAAAAAATTTTTTACCCATCCGACTGGGCTTTCTTAAAACTGTAAATTTAATTTAAATTTAATTTTTATAAAACTGGAGTTTGGTGTTCGGTAGAACAACCAAGTAAAACTGTGAATCTTTCATTGATTCTTTATGACCCCTCCAATAAACCTAGTGGGAGTCGAACTTTTGAACGAAAAGTAAACATCTGGAAAACTAACCACTAGGCCATTGAAGAGGCTGTGATGGCGGTGATAAAAAGTGCTCATAAAAAATACCTGTTGTCAACAGCGATCTTGTCAACACAGAGAAAATGAATTACATATTTATGATAACATTATACCAATATTTAAATTAATTTTCCTACGATTAGAAGTCATTTTTATATTATTACAAGTCATCTGAAATAAATCAGTTGTTTATTTTTCAAATTTAGTGTTTGTTGTTATTCAAGCATAAATAAGCATTAAAAACCCAAATTGGCTTTTAATAATAAAAGGCCTATAAAATGAGTGTGTAAAAAAGATCAGCTTGTAAAAAATTTCGACTTTAGTTTTTTTAAATGTTAAGTTTACTGTGGACTGCTGCTTCTGCTCGCAGAAAAAATAAATAAAAGAAAAGTCTTTGACAATGAAATATTTATTTATTATTACTCATGTAAAACTATTCATAAGATTTTGTTTTTAAAAATTATAATGTTAATAATTTTTTATTTGTTCGTTAAATGATTTTGTTGAAATTTTTCAATCTGTAATTTACGCTAGATTTTATAGCCCGATACAAAAATTTTTAATACGCAATTAATGTCTTAAATCTGATTCACTTGATTCATAAAATTTGACAAATTTTATGGATCTGACGACCCAGACACATTAGAACTTTCAAAAAAATGATGCAAGAGAATTACCCTATCGAATACTGTAATAACATATACGAGAATGAAGACTTAATCAATAAATGAGATTGATATAAAATTTTGAAGACTTTATTAACCATATTAACAAATTTCAAAAATTACAGTAAAGATAGCATAATTTTTGATTTATACAGTACCTCCAGTAATATCAGAGAGGGTTTTAAGTGCAGATTCTGAAGTAAGAAGATCTTCGTCAAGAACCTAAAAATGTGTAAACATTGTATGAACTAATGCTAAAAAAATTAAAGTCCACCTTATTTCCATACTCCATGAAAGATGGGATTGATTTAAGGCCAAGTTCTTTGCGGAATGGATTAACAGGATTCTTCCATCTACAAAATTATAAATAAAATTTATTCCGAAAGATTTAAAAAAAACACTTACGTATCACGATCACCAACTAGGCAAGTAATGAATACTCTCGGCTTTTTTGCATCAATTGAACTTGCTTTTTTCAAAACATCGTCCATATAGCTATCAGATTTTACACAATCAGGACACCAGGATTGGCCACCATTATTCCGATCTCCAATAAAATAAATGAATACTTGTTTACCATCTTTAAGGCACTGACTAATTGTTTGACCGAATTCAGTATATCCGCTAACTTCAATCTTTTCAAACATTTTTGTACTCTACTAAACTAAGCAAGTCATCAAATCAACCCCTACAGTAACGGAAAAAGGTAATGATGGTTGAAACCGCTAATGTATTAATACAATATGTAATTGAGGAAAACAATATTCAACGATGTCAATTCTTTATTTTTATATTAATTTTTCATATAAAAAGAGCAACTCTTAATCGAAAAAAGAAGAAAAAAAACATTACAGGTCAGACATGAACAAAAAGAAAACCGTAAAAAAATAACAATGAATACAAAAGTACGAGACAAAAATAAGGCAGCAAAAAAAAGATTGCAAAAGAGAAATTAGTAAAATCTTGTGTAAAAATGAAACGCTGCCCACAAATAAGGAATTTAGAATAATAATAATGATGATACTTGTAGCAACAATATAAATAACCCACTACCGATATACTTGTTAGAAAACAACGATGAGAAAAAAAGACCTTGACTCTCTGATGTAAAAAGGGAATAATATACAGAATATCGAAATCATAGTGAAGATATTATACCGGTCCAAGAACTTGGCTGACTTTCATTCGAAGAAAATAGACGCATTTGTATAGCAACCAAAATGCAACGACATATGAGGCAATCGTTAGCATTACAATGAAACCACCTCCAGCAACACCATGTGACAAAGAAACCTAAAGAGAATAAAATTTGAAAGGTAAAGTTCAAGGTCATGTTTAATATACTTACAGTTAACCCAATTCCAAAACCTGCAGCTATAATTAAGAAAAAGAAGAAAATAGATGCACGTGCTCGTTTGTATCGCGTTCCAACAGATGAACTAAAATAAAATGATAAAACAGTACAAAACAGAATCAAGAAAATCTACTTACATTGTTCGGCAATGAGGACAATTTGCGGATGTATTGTTTAAAGTATTAAACATAAATATCTCTTGACATTCACAACATTGAACTCGACATGTACCTGCAGGAGCTCGTATTGCTGTACCAACAGGCCCACTAGGCCCTAATGTAATAACTCGACGGCAATTATCACGAGGACATGCAATTCTGCTTGATGAAGCTTTACAAATAAGAAGGCAATGGCAAGGACATCTGACATATTTTTTTCCAGGTGGTGCAGCTCGAATAGGTGTAGCTTCATTACAACGTCCACAACGGACAACATGATTCATCATTCGTCCATCAAGAGAAATTTCGCTTTCACAAACTCGACAAGTTACAGATGGTCCTGAAAAATACGAAATTATATTTAAACAAAAGAATGTAATTAACATACCAGTGTCTTGGGTTGCTTCTGTAACATCTGCAACCTGTTCAGGATTAACAGAAATCGGCTCCATATGACTGTTATCACCATAACCTCCATGACTGATTTGACTTTCTGCTAAGCTACCTGATAGTAATGGTTGATTCTCGCTATTTGATGCCATTGAGTATAAATGTTATTTCGGTCAATTCCTGCAAAAAAATTCACATTTAATGATTGCTTCAGAAAGAAATTTAAAAAATATCTATTTTCGAGTTCGAATAAACAAAAATGGGAATGTGAGTCAGAGCGCGTGATCTGACCAATTTCACTCACTAACAAAAAAAACAAAAAGGGATGTATATGAAAAAAATTAAAATTCACTTTTGATAACATTTAAATATAAAACATTAGCAAAAATTGTGGAAAAACAAGAGACAAAAAATGGATGAAACAAGCGCAAAACAGTCAAAGAAACAAACAAATAATGAAAAACTGATTAGAAAGCAATCAACACATTTAAGAAGAAACTAAAAAACACACGAAAAAATCAATAAAATACCTTTTATCAACTTTTAAATCTTATTATTTCTTGGTCAAAAATTATAGAATTTATATATTTTATTTCACCAATATTCAAAAGCGTCAATAAATTATTTTAATGTTTTATCGCTATTGCAAAAAAATTGTTTTTCATGCAGAACCTTAGTCACTTTCTTTGCATATGCAATGTTTACGGGTTGGTTAAAAGACTATTCAGAGCGCGCTTTTCGTTGCAAAACCGTTTACCTTCGACATTGTGTTAAAAAAATTAAATGATGTTGTTCTTCTATTTTAGTGATATATAATCTAAATAATGCCCTGGCATAATAATTACAACATTCACTCTTTCGTGGTTGATTGTTTTAGAAAATAAACAGTCAGCTAAATCTTAACTGGAAAGGACTATATTTGCTACTAATTGTATCAAGGATTCTATATATAGTTTGGCAATCAACAAAATGAAGTTATAATTTATTTACTTCTGTCCATACAGTCCGTGAATATTCAATTTTGTTTAAAAAATGTTTAAACAGAAACTGCAGTTTTTGTTTAACATAATTCTTGTTTGAAGTGACAAAAAAAACTTTTGAAGAAATTTATGAAGATGGAATACCGTAATTAGCATAAAGAATTTAAATTTTATCCACGTATCTATGTTATCTCTTTAAAATTAAAGTGTATTTATTTAACAGATTTAAAACTTTTGGAGAACTTTTTTTTATCACCGATTGTTGCAAGAACCTGACTTATATCAATCTTGGCGCGAAAAATGTTGTTCTGCTTAAAATTGTTTTATTTTTGTTGCTTATGAAGATGTAGAAGATATAATTTTTTAAAAACATTTTTTAAATTGAATAGCTTAAAATTTTCGATTTTTGTTGTATCGTGGTCGTGATGGTTACCGTTTTCTTTTCTATTCGCTGATTAAAATACTTACTTACAATTTTAGTCATCATGGCTCTCACTAATGACATTAAAATGCCATCCGATGAGGAACTGACAGTTCCTCAAGAAATTACCCTTTCAACTCCATGGTTTAAAGCTGTTGCACCATATATGGCACGAACATGTGAAAACGAAATCAAGGTAAGAATTAAATTTAAATTAATCGCATTATTAAAATAATAACTTTTTAGGAATTTATGCTTCGACGTCGTGAAGAAGAAGATCCTCGTAAAACTCTTAAAGAAGGTCGGGAAGTAACTGCTTGTGGTGTCAAATTTTTACAAGCTCTTAAGAAGTCATGTACAAAAGAAGTTGATACTTATGCTTCATGTATTGATTGTGGAAGTTCAAAACTTTATATTTCAAAGTAAGTTTTCTTTCTTTTCTTAATTTTTTTATCCTTTATAATTTTACAGATGTCGTCCCGAACAGCGTTATTTGGATCAATGCGTTGAAGACAATCTTAAAATTGAACGTCCACCACTTGGTTATTTTAGTAAAATTCATGTTCATGAATCTTCTCATCCTCCACCTGCTCCGATTTTCCGTGATTACAAAAAAGAAGCTGCTGAAATTTTACACAGTTTACCAGAAGATCGTCGTATGCGTAAAGATTATCGTCGCTTCAATGATTGGCGTACAAGTGCTTTTGAAAATTAGGGTAGTTGAATATGTAATGTTTTTTTTATTATGAAATTATAGTTTACCTTATATGGTATGATGATGTAATATGTGCATAAATCTATCAAATTTATGATTTTGTAAGTGTACTTAATTTTGAATTTTGTGTACTATATCTCTCTTTGTTGGCATTAAAGATCAAACAGAATTTTTGAGATATGGATATAATGTGAATAATATGCATCAGAATTTGCACAAGAAACCCCATTGATTTTTTTAACAATAAAATTTTTCTTCAACGTTTTTTTCTTTGTGGTTCTGTTAAAGTTCTTTTCTTTGTTGTTATTCAATTTTTTGAAAAAGTTAGTTTTTAACATTTTTATGTTTCAAAATCCTGTCGTTGAACATTTGCTTTTAATGTATTGTGAAAGAAGCTCTGTGAAAATCGCCATCAGGATGGCTTGAAACTACTTTCTTCTTCTCATCTCTCTATTTTTGACAAATCTGTCTTATCCAACTTTAGCATTCAATTTTCGGAAAATGTTTGCATTCAAGAGAAAAAAAGGATGCAAAGAAAATATCTTTTAAAATAAAGCAAAAAAATCTCGAATTGCCTTGGTCCCCCTTCTGATCGATTTTTGAATCCAGAGACTCACTTCTTTTTTAGGAATAAAAAGAGAGTGGGGAACACGAAAAGAAGAAGCAAATGCGTTGCCAAAGAAAAACGAAAAAGTACACTATGCCGAGGCTGACTTGAAATAAATAAGCTTCAAATTCAGTGCCGCTCAGCTTTCGTTCGATGTCAATAACATTTCCGATTTGTCTATTTGTTTTGAACTAAATAAAATGAAAGCTAGAAGAAGAAAAATGGAAAAAAGAGAGGAATGGTGAATGTAAGAACAGAATCGCATATCAAGTCTTCAAGTTGAAAAAAATTCTCCTTTTTTTGGCATTTTTTTGATGGAATGCATTGATAGGAGAGTAAATGCATTTTTAGCATTTATGGATTGAAAAGAAAATTAATGGAAAAAACTGACTTTTAACGAAAAACGTAGTTGCAAAAGAACAAAACTACGGTGCTTTGTTCTTAGAAAAAGTGATCATTTTTTTGCATTTCTGTTGAGGGTTAATGTTTTCTTTGATTGTCTTCTTCTTTTTGTTGTTGTTCATGAGTGAAAACTGAAAGACACTTATGTGATCCTAAAAAAGCGCAGATGGCCTTCGATCATGAATCGATGGTAGTCAATGTTTTTGAGTACATGAGGAAAAATGTGCACATGTATTACAGTTACCATCTGCTAATTCATCGATCTTTATTGAGAAAAAAAAAACTGTCTGTGTCTATAAAAATAGTAAAGTGATCATAACGTGATTGTCATTTTTAAGTATGCAAAAAAAGTACAAAAAAATTAGCGTATGTAACATTAATGAACAAATAATACTATGATAATCAAAATTATCAGATAACACTGCAAAAATTCATTGTTTTATTTGAAATTGAAACATGTCAAAAGTATTTCAAAGTTTAAAAGAAAGTAATAACATTGCTTGGAAACATTTTGATTTCGGTACTGTAATTCAATATGTCAAATACTGAAACATAAAAAGAGTATAATTGTTTTATTGGACAAATTAGTTATCTGTCAAAACGATTCATAAATTGCGGTTAAAACAAAGCTTTATTTAAATTTCATCTATCGCAATTTACTGTATTTTAAAATGTATGCTTTGATTTTTATTTTGACTTAGTTTATCATCGTTAGTGATCTGTCTTTCTTACATTGCCAATAGCTACTTTTTTAAGTGATCATCATGCATTTATTACATTTTTAATCGTTTTCATTTTTTATGAATTGATAAAATTCATTCATAGCTATGCTTCAGTGGGATATCTTTTATTACACTTTTTTTGTTCGTGTTTAGTTTTCTATATATTTTTTCATTATTCCATTTTTGGCAATCTATTCATTCATTTGACTGACTGACTGAACCCTTTCAATCCATCTATCTATATCGTCGAAGGAAAGCTAGCAAGCAATTCTCGGCATTGCCGTCATTCAGTTGCTCTGCTCAGTTTTTTCAGTCACTTAGTCATCGACTCATTCAATTGCTAACTGCCAGAGGCATGCGCGCGTTTTACTTTGCGCGCTTTCTTTTTTTTTCAATATATATTTTTTTTGCCATTTTTGGTCTATAAGCTGTTGCCGTTAGCGCTCTGACCGACCGACCAACTGACTGACATTCCATTTTAGCTCAGCGGCTTCTGTCTGCCACTCTGAAGCTCTCAACTGAACGAGTGTGTTTTTGCTTCTTATTTAAAAAGCTTCGTATTTTTTCTCTTTTTTTTGAAAACGGCACACGCAAGTCATCTTGCGCACATGAATGCCCAGAGGCCTAAAATATTGAAATGTTCGGGGTTTTTGAAGGATTCCTTTTTCTATGCCGTTTTTTCTGATGCGAGCAAAGAAAGATGCAAAGCTGCTGATGGCAGCTTTCGCGTATCGATCACTTCATTGATTCTTTAATCGGATGGCACTAGAACTCCCTCCCATTCCCTTCAAAGGAAAGAAAAGAGAATGTGTAATGGAAAAAAGCACGGTGGCTGATTTTAATAACAAAAAAGCTTGAAACAAACTCGCCATGCTTTTCTATGCTTTAAGGCAACAACGACTATGGCAAAAACCAAAAACGGCGCGGGTCGTTTTTTTTATATTTTTCCCTTTTTTGTTCTTCCGCGCCATCCTGACAAACAACTAGGCGTTGAAGCTGAGAAAAAGCGCAGGCGGAGCCCGTCAGTCGATTGGCTTCAAGTCATTTTTCGTTCATTCATTCGTTGACGACGGCGACGTGCCTTCTGGCAATCAGTCAGTCAGTCAGTGTGTAGATGGTGACGGCGTGCCTTTCATTTGTTTCGGGGGCCTTCATTTTAAGCTTATTCAATGCGCTACGACACCGACAATTCTCGTTCACACTCAGTTCACGTTCATTTAAGCAACAACGTAAAAAAGGCATGCGCGTTAAAAAAGAAGAAGATTTGAAGACTCAAATTGCTGCTTCATTGGTGGTGTTGCTGTTGTTGTTATTTTTTTCCATCTTCCCCCTTTTCTATCCCTTTCATGATTTTTTTTGAAACCTTTGCCATTTTTTAAACTTTTTTTTGTTGAAATCTTTTGAAAGTTTTTAACATGATCATGAATGCCTAAAATTTCTTGATTACTTTTTTTGATCATTTTAAAAATAGCAACAATAAAAGCAGTGCCATTGTAAAATTTTTTCTTTTTTTTTGTGACTGGTAAATTACTTTTGGGAATGGTTGCAGCCGGCTACCGCAATCGATGGCTTATTTGGTATGCCGCATCCGGGTGGAGGCCAGCCGGCCATGATCATGATTGTTTTCTTGAATACAGAAAAAAAGAAAAGAAAGAAGTCCGTCCTCATGACAGTCAGCCATCTGCCACTTCTTTTTCTTCTTCTTCTTTTTATATTTTTTCCTTCTAAAAATGAGAAATGAAAAAGGAGGCGAAAAAAATAATAATACTAAGCCATGGGTGTTATTGCTGCTTTTGACTGATCTCGTTTTTCTCATATTTTTTTCTCCATTTTTAGTCCTTTTTCAATGATTGCCGTTTGTTCAAAAGAAAAAAAATATTTTAAAGAAAAACAAGCGTTATAAAATATTGAAATGGAGGCAATTAGAAGATGTAGGAATAAAATGAAGAAAGATTGTCTGTTTTATCTTTTTCTCTTCTTTACTTGAGGGGGTTCTCCCATTTCGTGATCAATGAGATTGCGCGATTACAGTATCACATCAACTCTATTTCTGTATTATTTTTTAGCTTTCATCCTTCCATTCCTTTCATACTTGTAATGCTAATCTTCTAATTATTTTTCCTTAAAAAGCCAAAGAATTTCAGTTATGTTTACTGAAACAGTAATATTGCCAAATGGTTTACCAAGAGTAAGTATTCATAATTTTACATACTCTTTTTTCCCTTTTCCTTCCTTTTTTTAATGATTAAAGATTGCCATCATCACTCTTTTTTCCTTTGAAAAATGCCATAATATTTTTTCTATCATTTTTCTTTTAAACATCAATAGTAGTCATGAGAAGAGAGAAAAAAAGCAATCAGCTCTTGGGAGCGTAAATGTGGTAAAATGCGTCTGTGCCCACTTACATTTTACTGACAAAAAAGGGAACATAGAAAAATAAGAGAAAAAAATAAGAGTTGATTTTAGAGCACTATTTTTTTTCTAAAATAGCCGTTGTCGTTATGGCAACATTTGCGTTATAATTTTTTCTTACTTTTTATTTTAAAAGAGAAATTTTAAAAAATCTGTTAAAGAGTAAAACCTTAATTTTTCAAGTTACTTTTTGAATGATTTACTAATTGCAGGAAATCAAGCAGTCGTCAGAGCCGGAAACGATTTGCTTAAAAAGTCGTTCATCAACTCCTTTACAATTTGATGAAGAAGATCTTGAGCAGATGCGAGCAATTGTAAGTAGGCCTTCCCTTTCCTCCCTGTTTTTCCAGTTTTATCGAGAAAAAAAGAGAGAAAAAAGTCGGCATTTCAAGTGGCGATATTACTGTGAAAAAAATAAAAAAGGGTTCTTTTTTCGGTTGCTGCGCTGTTTGTGTATTTCAAATGAGCCAATAACCAAGCAAAGCGATTGAAAGAAACAAAAAAATTTGTCTTTCATGCTTAAACGAAATCGAATGTGTGTCCCCATTCAATTGCCCAATCAAGCAGCTTTTGATGCTTTTTTGTTTCAGATTCATTCATTGAGTGAAGAAAATCGTAAATTGAAACATGATTTCAATCATATTCAAGACCTGTATGTCGAATTAAAGCAAGATTATGCTGCAAGAAAAAATGAAACCGAAGAACTTGTGCAAGAGATTGAAAGATATGCAGAAATCATTGATCAGCTTAAATCTGAAGTCAATGAGCTTCAAGAAAAGTTAAAACATCGGTCAATGCCAAAAATTAAAGCAGCAATTAGCGAAACAAAGAAAACGAAAAACAAAAATTCAGATGAAAGTTTTGCTTCAAAAACTTTACAAACTGAAGATGTCTGTGCTGCCTTAAATTCATTTGTTCAAAGTCACTCAAATTTACTTTTATCAAATCCTGCACTTTCTTTACTTGGCTTAGATGAAAAGCCTGCACAATCTGCTGTAGCAGCGTCAACTTCAAATGCACCAGTTCAAGTTGAAGTTATTGTTGCGCAACCTGAAATTATTTCAAAACCAAGTATTCCGCCACCAACGACCGCTACAATAACAGCTTCAAGCAACAATAATTGGTCATTCAATGATACAGTATGCATTTAATTGTTTTATTATTAATTCAAAAAATTATTTTTAGTCAAAAAAGGTTGATATCAAAGATCTAACACCTCCAGAATCCCCAATTAATCCGAATAGTTTACTTTCAATGCTTTTTGTATGTCTAAAATACTATTTTAACTAACCTAAGCATTCCCTTTGCACTTTAAGGTTAATCAAGCAAATGAAACTCCAATCAAGCCTAAAACTTCATCAAAATCTAATGGAAATAGTAAATCATTAACAATTAGTACCTCATCAACATCTTCAACCCCTCTCAAACATCACAAGCCACCATCAACACCACCACCAATTTCTGCAGAAGAAAATGAAATTGTTCGACAACTTCAAGAAAGAGTTCAAAAAAATATTTATCGATTGGGGAATCGGGCACTTAAAACTGGTGAAGTTGCAAAACAAGCTAAGCGATTAATGACTGCGTATAATATTGGTCAAAGACTTTTTGCAAAGCATGTTATGAATCGAGTTGTAAAATCACAAGGATCATTAAGTGAATTATTATCAAAGCCACGTGAATGGCATAAACATACTGATAAAGGACGTGAAGCATTTCGACGTTTATTCGGATGGATTTGTGATGACAAAGCCATTGAACTTTTATGTAGTTTATCTCCGAGACGAGTATCAATGCCTTGTGACAAAGTTGAACATCCTGCTCCAGAAAGTTTGATAGAAACTTTCGGTGAACCATTATCACCCTTACCACCAATTTCATCAATCCCAGATCTAACATTAGAAGAATATCAGCGACCTTATGTAAGCTTTGAAGAAAACGAAAACAAAAATTAGTATAAAAAACCATTTTTCAGAAGCCAGTAAAGCCTTTTAAAAATTCCTTACAAATTACCTCACCCCCACCACCAAATCCAACAGCAACTGTTGAAATAACAAGTACAACTCCACAATTGGTTACACAAATAAAAGAAATTGTTGCCTCTGCTGTAATGCCTTCAAATAGTTCATCAAGTGGAAGAACAAATAGCCGTTGGAGACATGATGATATTCCGAAGGAAAAGATTATTGATATCTTTGAAGCAGAGAAAGCAAAGTTGCGTGAACAGGAATCAAGTATTGAAAGAGCAATGACAGTTGAATCACTTTCCCCTCCTCCTGCTCCAAAAGCTAATGGTCACAAAGTTCAACAACGATCACCCTCTAGAGAATCACCAAAACGTTCACCCTCACCTGGATCAGCATTTATGAGTCAATGCAAATCAGAACCCCTTCCAATTGTTCAAGAACAATTTGATAAATATTCATATTTGAATACTGAAAATTTAGTTAAACAAGTTAGTGATAGCTACTATCATTGATCGAAAAAATTATTAAATTCTTTTTTAGGTCAAAGATTTTCTAACCCGTCATTCAATCAGTCAAAGACAATTTGGTGAAAAAGTACTTGGATTATCACAGGGATCAGTTTCGGATTTACTTGCTCGTCCAAAAGGATGGAATATGCTAACTCATAAAGGTCGTGAACCTTTCATTCGAATGAAACTTTTCTTAGATGAATGTCAAAGTTTCCAACCGGATGATGAAGAAATGTCAGATGAACAAGGAAATATAAGCGATGAACATGAAAAAAGTCCTGAAATTCAGGTGTTACAAATTACAAATTCTGATAAAATGATGCGAATAAAAGCTGAACCGGAAAGCGAAGTTGGATCAGAATATGAAGCTTTAAAATTGAATGCATCTCAACTCAAATTACTTGGAAAAGGTGGAATTGATACCAGTAATCTCAATCAAAATAGTCTATCTGCATTGGAAAATGTTACAGTTGGTCAATTATTGAAGAAAGCTTTACCGTTTTCTGATTCACCAACGTATACCAGTTCAACGGTGTCATCATCGAAGAGAAAATCGACTTCACCTGATGATGATTCTCCAACACCGGCAAAACGAACTCCAGTAAGAACTGATACTTTATTGCACAAATTCTAAAAATACTTTTATTTCAGCGTTTTCAAAGAACGGTAATTACTGATAAACAAAAAGAAGCATTATATTTTATTTATCAGTATGAGCCCCGTCCATCAACAGGTGTCATTGAACAGATTGCTCAAAGACTTGGATTGTCTTCCCGTACAGTAACCAATTGGTTTCACAATCATCGCACTCGACAAAAAGCTAAAGAAAATAAAATGGCAAAAGATGGAATTGAAATTCCAACGGCTGCTTCAATTCAAGCATCAAAAGACCCAGCAACACAAGAATACCTTCAAGTTAGCCTCTTTTCAGATATATAATTAGAAAAAAAAATAAATTATTTTTAGGGTTTTTTGGAGATTATTAAAGCATCCAAAGATGCTCAACCGTCAACAAGCCAAACTCCAACCTTGGTTCAAACAAATTCATTTGATTCAACAACAACGTCTCATGCAGCTTCACCAGTGAAAGAAATTCAACCAAACAATAACAACAATAATAATATAACTGCCTCCGAAGAAGGTGATAATTCTGATGATGATCCATCTTCAAGTTCTCTTGAAAAAGCAATTTCAAGAATGCATGCTCGCGCGGCTCTCAAAATTTAAACATTTCTTTCTTACTTCTTTGAAATTTAATCAATTCGTTTATATTTTTTAAAAATCATACTAGTCTAATTTAATGCCAAAAATTTTTGCTTTTCCATTTAATTTTGCTGTAATTTAACCAAAATTAAGTCTTTGGATCTCATTTTTTGCACGGTTACTTTCATCTCTTTTATTTTTAGTCATCATTTTTTTCCTTATTGGACTTTCTTGTATACAATTGTTGTTCTTATGCTTAATTTTTAAAGTCTCAGTTAAAATAATAAATTTGTTCTTTTATTTGAAACAAAATTAAAGATACAAGACCGTAATGAACGTGAACGCAGAATTTTATTCCTTATTGTTAAAGCCTGCGTACATGTGAATATAAAAAACCTTTAGAAGGTTACATCATCTATCAATATTCCACAAATTTAAGAGTGAAAAAAATTAAAGGATGGGATTTCTTAAATAAATAATTCTTAGTTTTTTGTGAGCTGTTAAGATTATAATCTTCTCTCTTTCCCTGAATTTTCAACTGTGATTGTTTTTGATTTAAAAGAATGATGTTCCGTTTTTTCACAACGTTTTGAACGCAAAAAAGTTTGTTCTTGTTTTTCTCTCTATTTTTTTCATACGTTCGATTTTTTTCTCATAGAAATTTACTTGACAACCTGAGATGATATTTGGCATAGTGATAGCATAAGGGGTTGTGCGAAGGTGACTAAAAGGGTTTTTTGCAAAAATGGAATTTTGACTGAATTCTGGGGAATTTTCGCGGCGAGATTAAAATTTTTTAACGTTCTCGTGGAACAAGCTCAAACTAGAAATCACATTCGGCAGTTTGGAACTTCAATTTGGCGTGTTAGGGTAGCCAGTGCACTGTTCTTATCGAATTTAAGGGCTTTTGTAATTTTTGTGGAGTTCTCAATGCTCGGGTACTGTAGCCTAAAATTTTCAAGAGAAACTTTTTATGAATCACTTATATGCCATTCGAAATGAGAAAAAAATATTATTTATTGATATTTGAACAAAATAATATTAATCACAAGTCATAAAAACAAAGGTTTTTGTTAATTTTAAAATACCAGCGACTCAAATAAGGGACACTACTTATTTCACAACCCAACACATTCTTTGCCAACACAATTTTTTTGGTTAAAAAATCATGTAGATTTTCTTATAGCAAAAGTTTTGATAAAATGCTTTAAAGGGACTGTGGCAGTGGGGAATGAATGTTTTTTTTTGACGGACGACGACGACAAACGACGCATTCTCCATCATTGCTTTTTCGTGTTAAAACCACTTTTGGCTATATCAGGCAACATTTTTTTACACTGACTGCGACACTGCCTTTAAATAATTATTGGCTTTGCGATCCCAAAATTTTTGGAATCGAAAATGGTTTAATTCATTGATATTCGAATTCAGCATGTCTGAAAATCTATGAAGCCTGCAAATTATGTGTTAGCAAAGTTATTCAAGCTGTCGGATGAAGTTGAAGATCAAGTGATGCAAAATGAAGGTTGTTCATATCCCGGGAAATCAAATAAAGGCGGGAAATTTCTCGGAGTTTCAGTATTCTAAGTTACAGTAATATTTTACCAAAAACAGTCTAACGACTTGCAAAAGGATTGTTAAGTATTGAATTCAGTTGTTTTTGACTATTTGCAGTGTTTTTATAGCATTTCTATCTCATTTTTAATTGTTTAATGTAAAATCATTAAATATTACTGTAACGTTTCCGGGAAATCGGAATGATTTCCCGCAAAAAATCGGGAAATTTCCCGGGAATTTCCTGGGAGAGGGAAATGAACAACCCCATGCAAAATTATACGTTCATTAAAAAAATTGCATGAAGGGTTTTGAAGTAGCCGGTGTTTGGGATTGTTCTACATGCTTAATTCAGGTAATATGTGAAAGAAAAAAGGAAAAACATTCATTGTCACCGATTTCCCATCGAATTGAAAATGCATTTTTGTCGTTTCTGACACAACATCTTTTTATTAAAGTATTTTAGAAAGATACAGTCAACATATTACTCGATATGAAGTTGGAGAAGGGGATATATGCCATATACGACGCTTCAATTAAAAGCGGCAGAAGATCTAAGGGAAAGCTATCACAGAAGGGGAAAATAAATAAAATATTTGAAATTTCATGTCGTGTTATATTTAAACAATCTACAACAATTGTAAACATAATTTTAATTTAAAAATCTTCATTTAAATAATTATGCGTGGAAGCCATTGTAAAAACTATCTTCCCACAAATATTTTAAATGACAGTAATTCATGATGAAAGCATACCAAAACATAAAAGTTTACAGTCTGTGCAAAAAAAGAACAACAGTAATTATCCTTTTTTATGTGTTTTTTAATAACATTTTTTCAACTTGTAAAATGGTTTTTTTGCAGTTACGTCATGAATCATTATGTTAAACACTTTTTTGAATCATTTTTAACCGTTGTACTTTGGATTGAAGCTTTTTTAGTTTTTAAAAACTACACAGGTGGTCTGCGTCATCATATAAAAAAAAAGTGTGCCTTTTTCCAGAGAAAGAAAAAAGTATTTGTTAATGGAATTTACTTTTCATGTTCTGGCTTCAAAAAAAACAACACGATTCTCCTGAACTTTTTTCCCCCAACTCAACCTTTGCATACTCCGGAAGAGAGGTGGAGCTCAAGGAGTAAAAAGAAGAAGAAGGAATATGTCGGCATTCTTTTTTTCATTCCTTCTTTTTTTTGCGAAAAAAAATATAAGAGAAGAGAATTTGGCAAGCGCCGCCCTGCATTTTCTAAAATCTTCATTATTTTCTTATTGCTTTACTAGCTTGTTGTTGAAACCCTTTAGAATATTTTTTTTTGTTAGAATCCCCTTCACTTATACGATGATGATGATGATGGTGATGATGTTGTTAACCTTCTTAAAGTGGTCTTCAACCATATTTTTTTGGCTTTTCATTTTTTCTGTTTTTGATGAAAAAATCTTTGAGTTTCTTAATTTTTACAGCCTTATTAAACTTTTTTTCCGCACTTCTTTTCATCATTTTTTTCTCAGCATGTTTTCACACTTTTATTTTTTTGTAAACAGCATCTGACAAATCCCTTACCTGAATCTCTCAAGGGACTTAAATTAATTGTTCCTTGTTTTAACATTTTCATTTTCAACCTTTTAATTTTTGACATCCTGCTGTTATTTTTTTTGTGAATTTTAAAAAGAAGCGAAAAAAGGTTTGAATTGAAAAAAAACGTAACTGGAAGAAGGCAGAAGAAAAAAAAACAGAATGCTTCATAAAAGTTTAAAAAAAATTTTTTGTGAATAATAATGTTACAAACTTTTGCGTGTAAACATCGACAACTTCACTTTTTTTTCTGGACTATTTGTCTGCATTATTTAAGACATTTTTATCTGCTTCTTCTTTTTTGGTAACTTTAATCAACATCTATCTCAGATGGATGGATGGAAGGCAAAAAAGAAAAGAAAAAAACCATGAGTAAATCTCTAAATTAAATTATTTGTCTCTAAATCAATGCTAACCCAAGTTGTTTTTGGAGGAAGCTTCGATTTCACCTAAAGGAAGAAGAGAAGCTCCTCTTCGCCTTCATCATCATCACATTTATACTCCCTCTTTTTCGCCTTCTTTTTTTGTTTTTAAATTATAATTTTGACACATTTTTTTCTGCTTTAAACGCGTTAGTTTATATTTGGCTATTTTTTTAACTTCCAAAAAAAACAATGCTGTACTTCAATTTCTTTCTTCCACTTAACTTTCTTCTCATTTTTATTTATAATATGATAATTAGTTAATTTAATATCATTTATAGGTTAACTCTTCCCAGCAATCCATCATCCAATGCTACTACAGAATTCTTAACATCTTTTTAATCAAGCTTAGCTTCCATAAAAGCAAGCCCAAAAAAAGAGAGAGAGCTTCATTTACATATATTGTATTATCTCTTTTATCTTTTTTTATTTGTTTTTTTTTCTCTCTCTTCTTTATTTATATGGAAAAATGCATAACAACATCATTTTATTCATTCATTTGAAACTAATTTTTATATTCATAATACATATCTTTTTATATGTAAATGGACAAACTGAAATGGTCAATTGGGTAATTTTGTTTCCTGTGTTTTAGTTTTGCTATCCTCTGTCTTTCTCTTTTTTCTTCTGTTGTAGTCATAATGATAAATGTTTTTAGGAAGTTTATGCAAAATCCGACAAAGAGATTGAATATAAAACACCGGAAGTTACAGATTCAATAGAGCCTACAAGGTTGGTTCGGGAGTTGTAAAAAATCCATTAAATGCAAATATCTTTTACAGTTATGATACAAAGCTTGAACTAAATGTCAGTCGAATTCTTGATGCTTTAATTGCCAGTCATGATCGTCGAATTCGACCTAATTATGGTGGTATGTTATTACTACCTTACGAATAATCTGTTTTTCCGCCTCTTTCTTCTTCTTTACATACACATTTTGGGGGGTTGCTAATCTTTTCATTTTTTTCTCAAAATGATGTTTTTTACTCATTCATCAGTCATTACCCAATTCAAGAAGGAGAGAAAAACAGAAAACTTCAAAAAAAAATGTCCTTTAAGACTTTCATGTGTTTCTTTTGCATATTATAAAAAAGGATGACCCTTAGGGAAGGAATGGTGGAGGAAACACATTTTTAAAAAGGAGTGTTCTAGCATGTTAACGCATTGATTTTTTGCACTTTAATTTTTGAGTATTTCCGCTTTGTTTTTTGGGACGGCAAAATAATCATAAAAAATATGAAAATCTCGAGAAAAGCACAATTCTTTAAAAACATTTTTATATTTTTTCATATAAAAAAACCTTAAAAAAGATGCCTCTTTATGACCAAAAGTCACCCGAAAAAATAATATTTCCACCATAATCTTATTTTTTTTTCTATTTTTGATTGAAATTTTGCTTACACATTTTTTTAAAAAAGAATCTCTTCAATCATATAATGCCTTTTTTCTGCGTTTTGTTGAAAAAAATTTTGTTTAACATAAAAACATTGCTGTTCGTTTTCAATGGATAAAAAAATATGAAAAAATAAGCAAAAATTTATTTTTTTTGAATAAACCCTCAATTTGCTAAAGAAATTTTCTAATAACGATAACAAAAAAAAGGAGAAGAGAAGAAACTTTTTTCGGCATTTTCTTTTGCTTTTTCTCCTAACCTGTGCATTTTCTTTTTTTGTCATCAGAAATATTGCATTCATTGCTAAACTTCTGCTTCTTCTTTTTTTTTCTGCGGATTTTTGTTCTCCTGTTCAACGGAAATTGTTAACTTGGAGAATAAAAAAAAAAGAAAGAAGAAAAGAATGGCAAAAACTTGCTTTAGCAAGATAGAAAAGGAAAACACAATTTGATAAAATGAACACATGTGTGTTTTATGCTGATCTGTAAAAAATGCATAATAATTTACTAGATGTTTGTAGTTAAAGATATTTGAAATTATTACCAAAAAAATCACAAATTATCTAAAAATATGTTTCAAAAAGGCATAAGCTTCTCAAATATCTCTCTTTTTCGTGTCATTGCTACACTTTCGAAGCTCTTCTTTTTTCACTCCTTCTAACAAGGGAATCATATTGCTCAATTTTTGGCACAGAAAAATTTAATTATAAACGTTGAAAAGTTTGCAATGAAATTTTTTTGATCAAAAATTGAATAAAAGCAAAGAAAAAAAATGAGTTTGAAAAAGAGCAAAAAAGGGATTACGCAAGCAAAGCGTCAAAATAGTAATAAACTTAACCAATTATCCTTTGAAAATCATAGGAAAGGAATTTAATGCATTTCATTCATAGAACAAAAAATATTTTTAGGAGCCCCAACAGAAGTCAATGTTACAGCTCATGTTATAACGATAAGTGCGGTGTCAGAAGTTTCAATGGTTCGTTAAATTCATATGTGAGAATTAAAATTCACTTAATGTTTTTAAGGATTATACGGTAGATTTATATCTTCGGCAGTTTTGGAGAGATACCCGCCTAATGTTTGATAGCTTTAACAAAGAAGAAGAAACGACTTCATTAACAATCGGAATTGACATGGTGAAAAGTATTTGGACTCCTGATACTGTAATCCTTCTGTGACTTTGTTTAACAAAAATTAAAATCATTTTTGTAGTTTTTTCCTAATGAAAAGAAATCGTTCTTCCATGAAGCCACATCACACAATTCATTTTTGAGGATAGATAATTTGGGCAATGTTGTTCGGAGTATTCGTTTAACAGTCATCGCAAATTGTCCAATGAATTTGCATACTGTAAGAATTAATTCTTTCTCATATTTTATAATAATTTTTTTTCACACTTTTTAGTTTCCACTTGATGTTCAAGTATGTGCACTTGAAATTGAGGTAAGAAAAAAGCAAAGAATGAAAAAAAAAACATTGTGTATTTTGCTCTCAAAATTTTTTAAACAAGTTTTGTTTATAAAATTTGGTTATAACTTTTTTGGGACATAGACTACCAGAGATGAAAAACCAAATTTCACTTGGGTGGAATTTAAATTGAATTATATTTTTTTTATAGAGCTATGGATATTCAACGGCAGACATCGTATATCATTGGCATCAAAAGAATGCTGTTACAATTGATGAAAATGTTCATTTAGCCCATTTTACAATTGGACAACATTTCCATATTGAACGGACAATTTCATTAAGTACCGGAAATTATTCCAGGCTAACAACCTATTTTTCATTTAAACGAAATATTGGATTTTATTTAATTCAAATTTATTTTCCGGCTAGTTTAATTGTTGTTATTTCTTTTGTAAGCTTTTGGTTAGACAGGTAATTTATGAGTTTAAAGAACAATTTCTGCACAATTTTGTTATTATAGAGGTGCAATTCAAGCTCGTGTTGGTCTTGGTGTTACTACGGTAAGTTAAATCACAGTTGTTTTTAAGAGTTCTTACTTTTGACTCATTGAATTTTAGGTTTTGACAATGACAACTTTAATGACTTCAACGAATGCATCACTCCCAAAGGTATAAATTATGATATCACTTAAAGTACTAAAAATCTTTTTCTTTTTAATTTTAGGTTAGCTATGTAAAAGGTCTTGACGTCTTTCTTGGAGTATGCTTTTTTATTGGTAATTTCTTATAATTTTGATAATACACTTGTATTTACCTTTTTATGATTACAGTGTTTGCAAGTTTATTGGAGTATGCTGCAGTTGGTTATATAACAAAACGAATTCGAGGTGGTGTACCTTCTGAGAAGCCATCAACAACATTATGCTATTATGAATTTGATGAAACTCCATCATCAATTCGAGTTGATGCAATGAAAAATGAGCCTAAAAAAGCACGACGTTCAACTATTCGAAGAGTTGACTTGCCAACGGTTAGTTTTTCCCCATGTATTTTTTGTTTTATTATTTTTGGAAGAAACGCCATTTATCATTAAAAAACAAAAACAATAAAACAAAAAACACACAATGAATTTTTTTTTAAATTGCAACCAAAAACTTTCACTGCTTCCAGGAAAAGATTGATGGTGTTGTAATTATTGCTTTTTTGGTGTACCTTTTAAAGTAAAAACAAAATTGCTTGCTTTTGAAATTGCTTATGAATAACAAAAAAACAGGGTGAAAAAATTGGACTTTTTTGGTTGCAAAGTGCAGAGCTTTTTTTAAACAGTAATAATAACAATAATGATTCAGAAGTATTTTAAAAAGTGCAATTAAATTGCTTTAAAACAATAATAAAACAAAAAGTCATCGAGCAATGTTTTTAAAATGTTTTTTTCAATTTTTTTCAAAAAAGTGGAATCATAAATGTTTACCCCTGTAATATATAGTTTTTTCAAAAGTTTAAAAAGTGCAAAAATGAAACATTGAGTTAATTATTATTTTTATCGAACGTTTTAAAAAAAATAAAACCTCAGAATAAAATTGCAAAAAATTAAAATATTACTGTTAATTATAACTTTTTTAGAATGGCACTGAACAATCCATACCGTTAATAAATCTAATACCCAATCGTGTAAGCCTTTCACCAGCTGAACCGTTTACTGCTCGACATCGATTAAACATTTTTCATCCGTCCAAAATTGATTTATATTCAAGATTTGTATTTCCTATTTTTTTCCTAATTTTTAATATTGGTTATTGGAGTGTCTATCTCAATGTATAAAAAACAGTTTAATAAAATCACGGGTAATTAATTTTCTGTCGTTTTGTATATTTGCAAAATAAATTTTTAAATTAACAAGTTTGGTTAACAGCGATTTTCTATTTAAATAGTAAAGTTACTTTGAGAAGAAAACAACATGCCTCAAACTTTTAATACTTTTACAAACAAAAGCTTTTATAACTTGATCGGAAAGAAAACAATAATTTTTTTAAGTCGTTCCTCGTGTCATCATCAGTTGCTTAAAAATTTTTTTTGTTAAACTTATGATGAACTTGGCAAACATCCATCCCAGTGCAGTGTGCTCTAAAATTTTGCATTTTTTTTTGAAAAGCAGCAAGAACGGTGATCTAAATAGAAAAAAGAAGGAAGACAAAACGGATATCTCTTTCCTTCTCTTTTTCTCTCTCGTGGTTGTTCTTGCTTGAAATGTTTCTGATGCAACAAGGCGGTTGCTTTTGAACTAACGTCCCCATTGCCTGTTGATTGGGGCGGCAGAAAAAGAACAAATTTTGAGCAAACAAGAAGAAAAATTTCGAGGAGAAACAAAATATGAACATCGTGGTGGTAAGCGTGAGCAGTCAATGACGCAGTAATGGTTCGCTTGTGGTTGCAAATTCACTTAAAAAAAGAGAGAGAAGAAAATTTTAAAAATGATTGAACGTGTTTTATATTAGAAGTTTTCTTTTATTTGTGACAAAAAAGAGAGATACTTCGATAGACATTTTTTTGGTGTAATTAATATTATTTTGTTTGCAATCTTTGATTTCTTGCTACTTTTAAAGATTACATTTTTTCCATTTTTAGATTAGTTGTTTTATAAAATTATTGAATTGAAATGGTCGAAAAGTCAGGTATGTTAGAATTTTTTTTAAATTTTCTTATCTTTATTGCAATTCTCTTCGTCGTAATTTATGTCCTCATAAAAATATTTTTATGTGTGAATTAACTTTTTCCAGACGGACCCTTTTTTTGCAATCTTTTGAGCTTGTTTGTTTTTATTTAGTTTTTGCGCACGCGCAATGCACCCAGCCATCTTTATGAAAACAGCAGCAGCAAAAGCATTTGCTTTTCTTTGTGCGGGGTGCACATTGCACCCAAAAAAGCTAATGGACTAAAAAAGAAGAAGAAAAAAAACAAAAAATATAAAATAAAACCGCAGAATCACATGGCGCCAAAGTGACGCAACTGCAGGGCGCCGTGTGGCACTTTCATTGCTTTAAAAAAATTGCATCACTATTTCAAAACGTTCAAGCTATTACTTTTTTGTTTTGCCTTTTAAGTGCTATTCATTTTCAAAAGATATCATCTCAAAGAAAGATAAACCAGCTTCATCTTCTTTTTATTATTCAAGTCTTTCATTCCATTCATTTTTGCTTTTAAAGCAACCGACAAAATGAAAAAATTTCCAGGTATTTGTTTATCAACTCGCCTGAATTTGGCATTCGTTTGCTTTCTTGGTACTGTAATTGTTTATGCTCTTCGCAGTAATGTCAGTTTTGCAATTGTTTGTATGGTTAATTCTACCGCGCTTGAACTCACCGGTGAATCTATTCCGGTTGCACAAAAAGAAAGCCAATGCATTCGTGAAACAAATTTGAATCAAAGTTTTCATGAAGAAAAGGTAACCATTCTTTTTTTACTATATTTTTAATACATTTCATTTATTTTGGGTATTAAAATTTTGAGCCCAATTTTAAAACTAGTCCATTAAAAAAAACTTTTTTCATTGTACATGAATGGAAAATGATCATTGCCCTTTTTTTAACTTGTTTTAAAGTTGTCAACTTTCACACATTTTCTTTTGAAAAAAAATAGACGATTGATCTTGTAAAAAAATTGTTTTTTCAAGACCTACCAAAAAGAAAACCGGTAGGTTGTCTGCAATACATGAAAATGATAAGAAATCAAAATTGCACATCTTTACATAAATAAAAAAATAAATGTTTATTGGTTTATTTAAACAAACAATAGAAAAAAATATACCGTATTATTTTAGATTGAAGGAGAACATGCATGGAGTAAACCAACACAAGGAAAGGTCTTATCTGCATTCTTTTGGGGGTATATGTCCAGTCAAATTCTTGCTGGATATCTTGCTTCAAAGTTTGGTGCCCGTTTGGTTATTGGTTTTGCAGTACTTGGTGGTGCAATTTTAACTCTCATTACTCCACTTGCTGCAAATACTCATGTTGCTGTTTTTATTGCTGTTAGAGCTTTGCTTGGATTTTTCCAGGTATTTAATTTTAGACATGTAAAATATCAGTTACTAACAAAATTGTCACTTAAAGGCATCAACTTTTCCTGCAATGCATACAATGTGGTCTGTATGGGCTCCCCCACTTGAAAGAAGTTTATTAACTGGTGTCAGCTATGCTGGAGCACAAATTGGAAATGTTCTTATTATGCCAATGTCAGGATTATTATGCAAATATGGTCCCATGGGTGGATGGCCATCAATTTTTTATATTTCTGGTAATTCCATTTTTTATTTATTTTCAACTTTTTTAACCTATCAAAAAATCTTTAAAGGAGTTGTGGCATTGATTTGGTGTGGCCTTTGGTTTTGGTTTGTCTCAGATACACCTCAAAAACATCGCCGTATTTCAAAGCATGAAAAGCAATACATTACTGAAAGCTTGAATGCAGAAATGGGAAAACAAAGTGATGAAGTGAGGAAGAAAAAAAAGAGAAAAATATATCTAATCAAAGATTAAAACATTATTTTGTTATGATTTTTATCCATTTTTTCTTTTAGGCGCCACCTGTTCCTTGGAGCAAAATTTTGACATCCCTTCCAATTTGGGCAATTTTTGTTGGTCATTTTGCAGGTGATTGGGGTGCATATATGATGGCAACAAGCTTACCATCATTCATGAATGATGTTCTTGGCTTTGATTTAACTTCAGTAAGCAATGCATTAATAAAAACTTTTAACTTAAACAAAAACACCCTTTTTTAAGATGGGTTTTATTTCATCAATTCCATATCTCGCATACTTTCTCATGATTAATGTTGGGTGCTTTGTCGCTGATACAGTTCAACACAAAGGACTTTTATCAACCCTCAATACTCGAAGAATTGCAATGATTGCAGGTAATATCTTTAATCAATCGCATTTAAAATAGTTGTCTTTTTTGTTTTTTCGGAATGTTTTCAATTCAAAGTTTTCAGCATTCGGATGTCAAGCTGTTTTTCTCATCTTAATTGGATACTGCAAATGTGGACAAGAAACTCTTGTAGTTGTATTGATTACTTTAAGCATTGGTTTATCTGGAATACAGTATGCTGGATTTGTTGTTAATTATCTTGATGTTGCTCCAACTTTTGCTGGACCAATTCTTGGAATTGGTAACACAATTTCATGTTTTGCTGGTATCTTAGCACCATTAACAATGGGATGGCTTACTCCAAATGTAAGTACATTCTTTACTCTCTTTTTTTATCAAAAAATATCACATGATTTTTTCTATAATCTTCTTACACTTTGTTCTAAATAAATACCTTTATACTCAACACTCCAAAACAATTTTTTAGGGAACGAAAGAAGAATGGCAAACAGTATTTTATCTTACCGGTGCAATCTTAATCTTTGGTGCAGTATTTTTCTGCATTTTTGCCAAGGGCAATATTCAACCTTGGGCAAATCAAAATGGCAATCAAGGAAATCGTGGTGATATCTCTGAAGGCGGTTTATTATTATCCGAAAAAGCCGTTGAAAAAATGAATGCTGCCTGAATTAAAGAAATGAGCTTTTTTTTCAATCTCAACTTGTGGGAAAAGTTTGAGCGGGTTTATTTTTTTAATTAATCTAATCTAATTTGTTTTGCTTTCAAATTTTTATTGTAACAAAAAACTTTATTAAAAATAATACAAAATGCTTTTAAAGTACATATCGAAATTGTTGTTTCTTTGAAAAAAATGTGCTTTAAAGTAGTTAAAAAGCTGTTATCATTTTTTATCTTTTGTTTCACTTTGAACTTTAAAAAAGGCAACATTGTTGTTTTTTGTTATTAGTTTTTAGGTAACTATGAAACAAAAATATAAATTAGATGATAACAACCTTTTAACTACCTAGGGGAAAAACTTAGAATACTTTTTTAAAATTGTAAATGTATTTATCGAAAAATTATTTTCTTTTGTTTATCACTCTCTCTCTCTTTACACTTCATGAAGGACTGCACCGTCATATATTTCATAGTCGCTTAGCTTTCTTGATCGATCAAGAACATTACCTAAAATATTTTTTTACTCGTTTTTAAAAAATAAAGATTTATATCAATGTTTACCTTTATGTGATACATCAATATCATCATCATATGATTTTTCAGCACTAATTTCTCTTAATAATGCCTCAACAGTGTCATGCTCTTCACAATCAATGGATAAAGCATGCCCAGATTTGAACTTAAATTAGTATGTGTTAAAAGAGATTTTAAAGAAATTTAAAAAAAACAAACTTTGACAAAGAGCATCATTTTGGAAAATAAATATGGCAATTCAAAATTTAAAACAAAATCACAAAAATAAACCTTATAAGGAAAAGTAAGCAAAAAGAATTTTCGAGGTTGCGCAAAGGAATGATAAAAAATAGTCTTTTAGTCTTCTTCTTTGTTTTCTTCTTTTTCTTCTTCACCTTCCCGAGTATTGAACATCTAAAGAGTATAGACGTATTTCAAAAAATTTGTTAACTCCCCTTTTCCATCCATCCCTTTCTTAGACGAATTGACGTGTTTTTTGTGCTATTGATTATTGTTTCTTTTTTTATAAATTTTTTATGCTAAAAAAATCAAAAACAAATTTTTTTTGTTTATTATTTCATTAAAGCTCTATTTTATCTCTTAAATCAACCTTTTCAAAAAAAGAAAAAGAAGGTCCATTGATGATCGAAGCAAGCAACATATAACTTTATCTCGTTTCTTTTGAAACATTTCTTTTTTGATGCTCATTAACGTTAATTGTTTTTAGTGCGAAAAAGGGATGAAAGTTCAAATTTTGAAAAAAAAATGGTTGAAACAAAAAACTTCATGTGAAAGAAACATGAACAAATCAGCGGTGTTTTTTTTATTTTTAGAAAAGGCAGAAACTGACAAAGATAAAACGGATGCCATTTGAGATAAAGATAAATATTCCCAAGAGTGATAAATTGCAAATTTAAAAGCATTCGAAGGACAATATGTTTTTGCAGTCAAAGATTGGAAGAAACGATGAAACTTGTTGTCGTCTTTATATTTTTTTCAGTTTATTTAAAATTTGGATTTTGTGAAAAATTAAAAGTTCCAAAACGTTACAAAATTAATTTGGATTTGCCACCAGAAGATCGATGGAATGAAGTTATCGATGATCATATTGATGCAATTCCCGATGTTGTAAATGAAACAAAGTTGTCCCGTTTTGCAACAATTTAAAATAATATTAAAAATTCCAGGTCATATGTCCCTGAGGCTTTACAAAAGCCACTTTTCTGGCTTGCTGAAAAAATTTCAGTTTTATTTGCCGAAGATTATGTTCGTGAAATGAAAGCTATTGCAAATCGTACTGGATTACCATTTGGTGAAATCGCTGGCTTAAATATCTTATACGATATTACAAGCTTTAATCGCCAGTAATTTTAGTTTATTTTCATAATATTATTTTCATGTATTTTGTTTTTGTAGTATTTTTGCACCATTTGCTTGTACGTCAATTATTGCTGAAGATTCAAAAGGAAGAATTTATCATGGTCGAAATCTTGATTATGACATGGGTGATTTGCTAAGAAATGTCACAATTATTGCAGATTTTACGCGAAATGGTACAATAATTTTTTCAACTCCAACCTTTGCCCTTTATGTTGGAGTTTTAACCGCTCAAAAGCCAAATGCTTACGCAGTTTCATTAAATGCTCGATGTAAACAAATTTTTTAATTAATATTGCGTAACAAAGTATATACTGTATCTTATTTTAGATTCTGGTGGTTATGTTGATAATATTTTAATGGAAATTATTACCATGTTTAGAAATCCTGTCAGCTTTGATCTTAGAACTGTTAGTTTTAATCGTTTAATTTAGTGAAGCAATACAACTATCTTTTTTGCGTTTGCAGACATTAGAAACCAAGCACAATTACGCTGATGCAGTTGAGCATTTATCTCGAGTACACTTTGTTGCTCCTTCATATTTAATTGTTTCGGGGACAAAATCTGGGGAAGGCATTATAATTACTCGGTAAGCATTTCTCTCACTCACTCTCTTAAAGCCTATAATTTGTATTAAAGTACTTTTTTCTCACATAAACGTATTTAAGAAATCGTTGGTCAACTGCAGATATTTATGGACTTAATACTGCAAAAGGTCGATGGTTTTTAGTTGAAACAAATTTTGATAGATGGAAGGCACCTGGTGATGACAGACGGTTTGCAATTTTATCATCAAAAAAGCATTAAAACAAATAACACTGCAAAAACTTTGTTTTTTAGTGAAATGGCAAAAAAATATTTAACAGAATTGAAACGTGATAATTTAAATTCAAAAACACTTTTTACAGTATTGGGAAAAGCGCCTATTAACAATAAGTTTGTTGCTTTTTTCTTTTAATTGATGTTTGAATATTAAAATGTATAACTTTTAGTCTTACAATTTTTTCCACTGTAATGTCAGCTGCTAAACCCGATATCCTTTATCAGACAACGACAATTCGAATAAAATGATGCGAAATGAAAAGAATGAAAAAAAACACTTAGTAAATTGAGATTTTCAATAATATTTTGCAATATATTTTTTTCATATTTTTCCTTTTTTTATCCCTTTTGTATTTACTTGAACTAAGCTTCTTTGAAAATTATTGTATATATTTGCTAATATTTTTTTCTTTCTGACTGCCTTTCTTAGTATAATTAACATCAAAATAGAACAAATTATGTATGGTTCATGATTTCAAAAAGTATTAATAAATAATAAATAATGAAAATGTCTTACGCAAAAAACTAACAGAAGCAGAAGAAGAAGAAATAGCATCTTTAAGTTCATAAATACGTCGACTCATCTCATTTGAGGGTCCCTTTTTAAGATATCCGGCATTTAATTCTTCTTTTTCCTTTTTTTGTTCTTCTTTTGCTGCTGCGTTTTCCGTTTCTGAAATAACATCCTTTTTGCATAAACTTCTGGTGGCCTTTTTAAGAACTTCTGTTCACTGATTTTATTATTCTGAGCTCATTCTAGTTTTTTCTATCCTGAACTTTGTGCGTATATATATATATATATACAGTATATTAGATTAATGTACTAAAACGACCAAAACAATTGTAAAAAAGTTTGTGGTGTTTCATCAATAAACAAGCAAAAGAAATTCATTTATAGTAGCTTAAAAAAGCAACTGACATTCTTTAACCCAATAAATTTAATATTATTTTAAAATAAATGTGTCTCTGTTCAATCTTTAAGGTTTTTAATCTTTCTTTGTAAACAGTTTTTGCGGTTAAAAGCGTTGTGGTCATTTTTCATTATATATTTTTCTTAAACGCCATGAAGAGAGAGAAAAAAAAGCCACCCGAAAAACAACAGCTGACGTTTCTTTTAAAAAACTTTTAATTTTATATTTGGCAAATGATCAACAAAAATGACCAATGTCCAATTGACTTCTTTTGCTATATCTTTTTTTCTATCTTTTTTCTTTCATCCTTCCCGCTTTTATCTCCAAAATTTTCGTCAAATTTAAGTCACTTGATTCTTTTTTTTTATTTCTTTTTTATGTTATTAGCTTTATAAAATCTTGAGTAGGCTGCAGCTTTTGAGAAAAACAACAAAGTCATCAAAAATAATATTTTGTATCAAAAATAGAGTAGTAATGCAAGCAAGCAAGCGTAAAAGCTTCATTAATTTCTTCTTTTTTGGTGTAAAAACGTCTTCGCATGGGGTCTCAATTTTCATTTAGATGGGGATGCCACGGTTTGTTTATCAATAAGATCTTTGTCGTAGTATGGCATTTGTGATGTCTGTAAAAAACGTTTAAAAACTTTAATGGGAAAAAACCTTTTTTTTTTCAAGTCATAAATTGCGTGTTCTCTTAAAATTCTTAAATAATACCTTTTAAAGATCTTTTAGAAGCAGCTGAACTTTTATTCTCTTCTCTGCAAAAAAAATTGGGGAATGTTTTTTTATCTTGTTTTCTTCTGCTTTATATTGACGTAAATGTATCTAAAAAAGCATAAAATTTGCAATTTAAGAATGAGAGACCTGTTTTTAGGCATAAAGAAGATGTCATAGAGCTTCTTCAGTTTCTCTTTTATTTTCTTCTTTGACCCGCTTTTTTCTTTTGACTTAAATGGGATAATACTTTCTTTTTCAATCATCAACAAATGACTTCATGCTAGCTTAAGACATAAATCCGCTATTTTCTTTTTCGATTTTAAACATTAAATCTATGGCCTTTTTTATATTAAAAAAAGAAAATGTCAATTATATATCTCCAAAAAAGGAGGATTTAGATGTAAAACAAATTCTCTCTTTTTTTGTTGATATTTGAGGGATGACTATGATGGCCTTTTTTTAAGCCTTATGTTTTTAAAAGGGTTCACTTTCGTTTCTATTAAAAAATTAATCACAAAAATGTAAAGAAAAAATTAAAGAGAGAAAGAGTAAGCTTTTACTTATTTTATCCATTATTAAATTCAATCATATTTTAAAAAAGCATTTCATTTTCAATTTACATAATTGAATAATATTTTGAGCTTATCATATACATTTTCTTTTGTCTCCATTTATCTGGGTTGTTCCAATTATATGAGATCATTTAGTTTCACAGTGTTGTCCTCCTCCCTCTTTTGCAACAGTTATTTATTTATTCCCCATCTCTATTTCAAATAAAAAAGAAAGATGCAACTATTTTTATCAAATAATAAACTGCAGACTAAACCAAATGTTTTTGCTGTCAAGTCCATGAATTGACGCAAACTTGGTCGTGCTTGAGACAGCAGAATTTCCTCTTTCTTCAAGAAAATAAAAAGGGAAAAACATGACGTCCTCAAGTTCTCTCCCTTTTTTTCGTGTTTCTCAAGAAGGAAGTCTCTTTGCTCTTGATTTCTTTTTATTCATTTCTATTTTAACATCTTCATTTAAACTATGCAAATGTCATTTAGTGTTTTTTGTTTTTGTTATGATGAAGAAGAATTATAAAAGTTGCACGTTTACTTTCTTATTTCTCCTTCTCTTTCCTTCCTATTTTTGATTTTAAATTGCGATATAAAAGTTTCCAATTGCTCTATATATATATAAAAAGAGAGGTATCAAATTGCCCTTCCATGAAATCTTTTCCTCAACATTATTTTTTCTCTTTAAGAAGTTTCTTTTCTTGTGGTATTATTTTTGTCAATCATCTCATTGAAGTAAAGTAACCTAAACTATTCTTTTCCTCCCTCCCTTTTGTCATCTAAATATGGAGACAGATTATTTCCTTGTCATATATTTGTCAATTTCTGTCTCTATCGTATGTTTTTTTTTACTTTTTAAAAGTCAAGTATTCCTTAGTTAGTTGAAAGGCTTAAAAAGAAACGTTTTAAAATAACTGTAACAACTAATTTGCGTCATCTTTTCCAAATGTTGGGGCAGTTGTATTATTGTAAAAAAAAAAAGATGACCATAAACAACAAAAATTTTAAAGTTATTAAGTCTATTTTTACGATTTTTACGCTTTTTGCGAAATTCCCCTAATAAAACGTAATTTTCTTCTTTCTTATTTTGGGCTATAATCATTTAGAACGGAAGGTGTATTAATGTTTAAACTGTTAAAAAATATTGTATACACGGAAGCACTCATAGCTTAAAAAGAAATTTTTTATGACAAACTTAAGCCCTTTGGGCGGAAAAGGATAAGAGATGTTTCATTTTTTTACAATAACTAACGCCTTTTTCTGTTGTAATAGTTTTTTCCTATATATTTTTGAGTTTCTCCTTTTCTAAAGCCTTTTTAATCCAACTAATTTTTTTCTATTGTCCTTTTTTCGAAAGAAGTTTTCTTTTGTTTTTTTCCTCTCATATATTTTTACGTAACAATATTAATTCACAAAAAGCTTAAAGTTCTTCACTTTCAAGCATGAATGTGTTTTTTGTAGGCTTGAATACATTTTTGAAAAGAAGAAAAAAGAAATTAGTTTGTGTTATTTTTCAAATTATATCACGAGACTTTTTTTAATGAAGAGTTTTGGAATATTTACGGCTATAACCTTACTTTTTAATTTTCAGCACCAAGGTGAATAGAAACAGGAAAAAAAAGAAGAAAGTAAAAGAAAATACATTTACTTTTTAAAGATGGGTAGTGACTCTTCTAAACATGCATCTGCGCGGGATCAAAATCAAGAGAGTAAACTTTCCAAAAATCGTCGAACATCGTTTCCAATTCGACAACAAATAATTGGATCAAATTCTGGAAGGATAGCAAATCCACCCGTTATTCGAGTTGGAACTTCAGTGAGTTGTAACGATGGATTTTTACCGATAGGTATATCACATACTGGTCTTTATTTTTTTCTAATGTTTTTACCATTATAGGAACATCACAACCAGATAGACCTGATTGGAATCGAAATCGAAATGGTTCTTCAAGCAGTGACCGAAGTAATAGCATTAAACGAAAACATCCTGTTCCATTACGGTATCGACAACTTATTCAAAGTTGCTTCCAAAATCCACATGAAGTTGTTGGTCGAAAAATTTTAAAAAGAACCGCAGAAATGCGTGTAGATTTTGCAAAATTTTATGTTGCCTTAAGTTCGGATCAACGAGAAGAAGTTGAAGAAAGCATTAAATTGCTGTTAAAGAAAACTGTTTGCAATATTGATTTTCTCGACGAGGTCCGGGTTCGGTTTTATTTTTTAAAGGTATTAATTTTAATTCGTCATTTTCTTTTTACAGATTAAAAGAATGGCAGAAGAATTTGGTGAACGATTTGTTCTTTATCGAATAATTGGATTTAAAGCAGATTTTTTCGCGACTATGGCCGATGCAACCATAAAGGAATGTACATTTTTGGATAACGCGATCCACCCAGCCCATCAAACATTAACCGCATTTTCACAATTTATTACAATGGTTCGTTAATTTTTATTCCTTCTTCCCTTTAACAGGATGTTTTTTTCTATATTTAAAAAACAAAAACAAAAAACAAGCTAAAAAAGAAACGGAAGTAGACGACACAACTTTATGCAAAAAAAGATATAATCAAATTTTAACCCTTTTGTTTTTTTAGGTTTTTTCTTCAGTTCGTGACGGCTTTTATAATGAAATGAAGCGATTACGACGTACAAGTAATAGCTTTTCAACAGGATCAAACAGTTCATGCCGAAGAAAGAAAGTTAGTGTTGAATCTACACTTGGAAATGGTGAATTTTTGTCACGTTCTGTGTCACCAAGTAGCGAAAGTCGAATCAGTGATGAATGCTTTACGCCAACAATCAAAGAAGGCTTTGAATGTAGTGAAAGATTTTTGAAGCCACCAACAATGATTAGTGCAAGAATGTCATAAATATTCATTACAAAACTTATCAATGATTGATTTTGGTATCTATTTTTACGGATGATTATATCATTTTTGAAAAACATTATAATTAGAATTAAAATGTGGGGAAAAAGGTTACACTAAACTGTTTTTAAAGAAGGTTGTTTTTCTTTGAACTTTAAAATCAATTTTGAATGTTTTACATGTATAAAAACTACCGTATCCTTGCCAATGTTTTTTTCCAAATTTTGATTTTGATTGTAATTAAATTTTGCTACGTTTTTTTTCTGTAATTTTATTGAACAAATGTAAATAATTACTGGTAATAAAGATGAATCCATAAAAATTTTTAATATTCAAATATTTCACTTTGAACATTTTATATTTACACAAAAAAGCAAGGGAGCCATTTGGATGCTTATTGTTGCAAAAGAAACAGAACACACTATTTCAGCTTCAAACGTTTTAAAAACATTTGTTTTCTTCTTCTTTTTTTTGAAAAACTTTGTAGACAAAAAGCATTTGTTTGTATAATGCGCAAAAACTATATTCATCGGTTATTGATTTTAAAGTTGTGAAGGAAAAAGTATTTAACTCAAATGTAACCGTGAAAAAAAGAATCAAAATTGCTTTTTATGGATTATGCAGGTTTGTAATTGCCTTTTATTTTTCTATCCATGTTTGTGCAAACAATCAATTTTTAGTCCTCAGAGGATAAAGCCGGTGAAGAGCTTGTCAAAAGTTTTGTCCAGCATGCATATATTGTTTCATTTTTTGTCACTTTAATAATTTCTGCTGAACATGCCATTGTTGCAAAATTTGTCTTTAAAAATCATTTAACGCAATTTAATTATCTTCAATCAAAATGTTTGAATGACTCATCATCATCATCAATGATGGATTTGGTTAACAGCTGACCTTTTTCAAAAACTTTAAATGACGTTTTATTTATGTTTCAGAATATTTCAGAATCAGTCAGCTATGACGCGTTTGTGGATACTGTATTCGTTGACGAAAACTCATCTTTCAAAGAAGTTGGGTGCTGTAATCAAACAAAAGAAAGCTATGTTCGAAATGCAAAAATATCAATTTGGCTTCATTTTTGCAGCATCCTTTTTTTGTCATTAACATTAATCGGCTACTTAAATTTATGTTATGATAAGATAATTCAAAATAGTGACACATTATCGACTAAAACAAAGTACCTAAAAATAATATTGAGATTCACAAATCGTACAAATATTGGAATTTTTCTTACATTTGTTTTGAATTTTTGGATATTATTGTACTTTAAAGTGAAACTTGAATTCAATTTATTCAAGGATATTCATTGTTAGTTTTAGAAAGAAAAAAAGAAATAATTATAAGTTTGTAATTAAAAATAAAATGTTTCAATATTCCAATTCTTTCTGATGCGTGTCTTTTGTCAATAATTGCCCTTCGTCGTTTTCCATTCTTTTTGATGAAAGAGAAAGGGAAAACTCATCATCACAGCCAAGTTTATTTGCAAAATATCTTAACGCGGCATTTTAAAAGCTGCAACCACTTTTCTTCCTAAATTCTATGCTTTTCTTTAGAAAAAATCTTTTGCTTAATTTTTTTGCTTTAAACAAAAGTTATAAACAAATTTTCTTGTATTGTTAAAATCGTTGTCGCTTTTTCTCCTTCTTTGCCATCCAAATATGGAGCAAAGAAAAGCTTTTTTGACACCTTCTTCCTTCCACACACATCCATAAAAATAAAACTTTTTCTTTTGCTAACCGCGACCTTGAAACAATTACCCCTTCATCATTCAATAACATTTGTGACAGATTCTCTCCTTTCGCGGGAATTCCCTCCATCATCAACTTTTTTTAAGGAAGGAAAAGAATATATATATACAGATGAAGGGGGGAAATGAGTGGTCCGCGCTTCAAGGGCGTTACTTTTTTTTTCTTCATTTTCAAGTGATTCAATGATCCTTATCGAAAAAGCAAATCAAAAAATGGCATTCATCAAGCGCCGAAAAAAAGTGTCTATTAAAAAATTAAGTCATACGTTTTTTATTTCAATTTTAAATTATTTTAGTTTAAAAAAAGTAAAAATTGTGGTTTGAAAAAAATAATTTTAAAAGTTTGAATGAAATCGTAAAAAAAGAAGAGTGAAATTTAACAGTTTTTTGAATTGCTAAAAAACACTGTGGCAAAAAGCGACGAAAATAACAACTGATGATGATCCATTTTTAACGCAATTGCCCTTTTTTTGTTTCATCTCCCCTCCTCAAAATGATAAATGTGATTTGATTTCCTTTTGGCTTTTTTATAAATGTACATCTTTGTGTTAGCATCGATCTTCCCTTCTTTATTTTATTTAATGCCAATGAAAGTGAATTTGTTCTTTTTCTTCGTTTTTTATTTTATTTTATTTAATTCTCTGCTGCTACCGTTTACGCGCTTCATTGCCTTCATTCCTCAAAACTTTCTTCACTGCTTTTTCTTCAACTTACTTTTTTTTGCAATTTTTGTTCGTAATGGATGTGCAATTTTAGAAAAGGGGCGCAAAAAGTGGCTAATTTAAACTCTTCTTCTACCACCAACTTTTTCTCTTTTTACTCATGGGACAAAATTTTATTATATACAGAAGTAGTCAAAGAAGAAGAAAAAAAAACAGAAGTAGTTTTTGTTGATTTTCGAAATACATCTATAAGGTTAGATATTCTTCACATTTTCGCGTCGTTTATTTTTATATAATTTTTATTCCTCGTTTTCTTTTTTTGTTTGAAATCATTGTTGCATCTGGAAAGAGGATTTTTACGGTTTCCTTTCTTCGGCTTTTTTTCAATTCAAAACCGTTTTGATCATTTTCATTATTTCCGTTGAACCGCAACAATTTGTATTTTTGACGACCTTGTGACAATCAATGTAATACCCACCAATAACCAGAAAAAAATGAGATATTTTTGCATTATTAATGTTTTTCGGGCATATATTTTCGGATAGATGCGTGAAAAAAGGGGGGACACTATTTTCTGGGTGCGGAGCAATAACGACCTCTATCTCCTCATTGACAGTGGTATCTCGTTTATTTATTATTTGCTCATTTCTCTTTGCATTACTCTCTTTCCGTCATTGATGGTTTCATTGAGAGTTTTTATGAATTTTATGTTTTTTTCATGTTCAATTCAATATTTATTTGGAAAAAAGTACGTATGAATTACAGAATAATTTGTCACCAACTTTTTTTTCTGATATAATTTTTTTGTTCATACGAATGATTCATAGACTAAGTGATTTTAGGGTTGTCTTCTTACGAAATATTTTTGAATCTTTTTATTTATAAATTTGACGTTACCATTTTCTACCTGATTTCACTAAAAGGCTTTATTGTTTGAAGCATAAGAGAACAAATTACGTTCCCACGAGAGAGAGAAGAGAGTGAGGGACATAGGTGTACAACCTCATTAGTATACTTTCTTTTAAGGGCATTTCGTTAAATTTTTTCAATATATTTTTTTATATTTCTATTTAAGCTTATGCTTTTGCCATTTCTGGTCCTTCTTTTTTTATTTTAAATGTTTACTTTCACTCTCGTCGATGTCGTATTCGTCGGACCATGACTAGTTTGTGCATCAAGTGACTCTTTGCCCTGCCCTTATATATTATATAAAAGGCGGCTGTATCTTATTTCGGGACGTATCTGCGCGATAGGGTTTTTGTTGTTTTATGCCTTAAAGTCTTTTTTATTTTACTTCTGGCAACATTATAAAAATCTACAAAAAAAATTTACGTCCCATAAAATTGAGACATTTTTTTGTCAACCTATTTTGCTGTCTATTTTCAACCACATTGTTTATTGAATTTGTGCGTGCTTTCGTGGGTTTTTTTTGTATTACGAGGTAACACCATTTGTTTAACATTTAAACCAACGTGAAAATTTTTTTATTTATTGATCATTTCTTCTATTTTTAGTGATCTCACCAGAACAATGTCATCAGAAATAAATCCTTCTCGTGAAGCAACTCTTTCGGTTCTCAAAGATAATGGCAATAAAGTTATTCTAACAATACAGATTCCTGGCTTAAAACGTCGCAGAAGTATTTTTCAAGCTATTCTCAATCTCTTCAGTAAGCCATCAAATCCTTTTCGTCTTTCTACAAATGCGCATTTTGCAAATTACGCTTTAACAAATGGTTCACTTGATTTTTCTGTTGATGTATATGAAAATAAGCAAGCTTTGCGTGAACATAGCGAAATTCGTCAAACATATTTTTGCAAAATCGATCAATTTCCATCTCGGATTAATCCTGAAAGTGCTGAATTTGAGGTTTGTTAGTTTTTAGAAGATTTCTTTACCTTTTATCCTCAAGGGTATCGTATAGTGGATTTTTTTGTAAACAAAATCTAAGCGTTTTAAATTTTTATGTCTTTTTTTGCCAGTTTAGACAGAAGCTTGGGGGCAGCAGAGTTGTTTTCCTTCATTTTAATTATAAATTTTTTTAGTTGGTTGAAGCAGAAAGTGGTAACTGCTACTTCTTATTGACTTGTATTAAACTCGATAATTTAAATACAAACTGGAAAGATTTTCAAGATACTCATGGAACCTTAGATGTGGCAAAAGTTTAATATGATATTATTATTAATAATATGCTTATACTAATGGTTGTTTTTTCATTCCTTTTTCATTGTTTCATTTGATTTTTTGCGCATTTTTTTGGTAATAAAATGTGGCACTTATTTTAATATACTGCCTATCGTAATTTATGTATTTGTGTAAACACTGGAAAATAATATCTCTTGTTATATTGCTGTTTTTATTTTTACACACGACATTGTTTTCAAAGATTTTTAAATTCAGATTAAAAGGTATTTTACTGAATGAATAAATTTAATTTGTTGATCTTTTCTGAAGAGATAGAATGCGTAACAAAAACATGGAAACATTTTTTTGGTTACGGAGCGGTGACGAGGCGGGACGCGCTACAGTTAATTGCCACCGCTCCGCTCCTAAAAACTTTTCCATGTTCCTGTTACGCATTGTAATATAGTTTTATTGATAATTCGTATTAAAAAACAAAATATATAAAATTACAAATCTGCAAGTTCAGGAAATTTTGTAAGATCAACAGGAATAGGTGGATCATTTCGAGTACAAATGCAATTACTGTAAACCACAACATTGTGTCCTCTTTGATTTAAAAATCTGCAGATATCTCGCAATTTGCTATCAGATTTAAGTTGACTTTGAGTTAATGCAGGACGAATAAAAACATTTTCGTAATCAGGAATTTCTCGCAATTTTGCTGCTCTTCCAAGCACATCTTTATGATGCCCACTTGAAGGAAGAACAATTTTTAATGGTCGAGTTTTGTCACGCCGTTTTGGTCCTAGGCGATATGCAGTAATAATGGGGCATTGAATTCGTAGTGTATCAAGAATATTCTTTGCAGCTTGCCGATCAGCTTTACAACTAATTGATGGTTTTCCAAGAAATTCTGGGATTCCACTTACAACAACAGAACGCTGTCGCTCAAGTTCTCGTGGATTAATTAATTGCGGGAAAGCAGTATGACGAATGAATGTCCACATCATCAAAATTAAACCTTTTACTGCTGGAGCAATTGTTGAATCTTGTTGAATAGCTAATGCAAATTGCATCATTTGATAATATGTTTCACGAGGCATGGTTGTAATACCATTTGGAAGACCGGGATGACAATTATTACCATATCCTTCATCAGATATTTCACTATTATCTTGAGAATATTTTCTGGATGGAAGTTTTTTATTCATTTTCAACGCTGTAACAAACAAAAAATACTGCTGCAATAAATTTTTAAACTGAGATTTTTAAAAATTTTTGCTTAATCAAATAATTCAATTCACATTTCTTTAAAAAAAACAAAATTTTACGACCTTGGGTATCCGTTATAAGATTTTTAGGAAAGAACATTTTTTAGTCTTCGTTTCAAAATATTGTTTTTTATTTCAGTGTTATTCTCTTTTTCTTTCGAAAAAATGGTACTGTAGTTGAAAATAACATCTGGACACAGATTGATAACTATTCGAGAAATTTTGAGGTCGAATAGAATCTTTCTGCGACCGAATGTTTTTGCAAATGGTTTCATTCAACAGCAACAACGGATTTAATTGTACGGGATTATCGGGGCAAGAAGTCAGCAGTCCTGTGGATTGATGGAGATCAAGGAAAATTATTTGCTCATATTAATCAGTGCCGCAACTTCACCCCACATCTGTCGGTTGATATACCCTACAGATTTTGGATGAAAAAATCACTGAAAAAACTGCACGTACTCCCCCTAATGCATTTTAAAGTAAACTCAAACTTCTGTCGGTTGATACATCAACCGATCAACCCCCCAAGTTGCGGCACTGATATTAATATCCCCGGAAATATGACGAATCGTAATAGTAGAAGGATGGATGGATTTCAAAATCTTCGATTTTTGTTGATATCGGATCTGGATCACCTATATTAACACGTTGACAATAATATGGACAAACTTTTTCTCCGCTTCTTTTTGTAGTGTCAGCAAAAAACTTTACATATAAAAAAGATCGTTAAATAAGCTTAAAAGCACATTGTTGGAATTCGAGATCGAGGGCATATTTTGAAAAACATTCCCTTAAATTTATTTGTGTGCCCATGTCCAACGACCCATTCCATGAAGTTGCAGGGGAGCATACCACCAATGTTTCATTAAAATCTCAGATTACTGTAGTTTTCCCAACGTATGAAATCACATATGTAGCATTTTTTCATTGCAAAAAATCTTTTTATAATTATTATGACGGTTAAATTATGAAAAACTTATAATCATCATCAATGACTTGCAGTTTTTATGGTACGGTAATGTTAAAATTTCAAAAAAAGCACGGAATTCAATATAAAATTTGCCTTATTGTAGGAAATTTTGCAGTTAAACATTTTTTATGCTTTTATTCTTTTTTTAACTGCATTTTAGAAGTCTCTTTTTTTGTTGCAACAAAATTTTAAAAAAGGTTTTGTCGATCGAAATTGAATTACCTTACCACATTTTATAAATCCAAGTTTAAAAAAGCGGAAACAAAATTTATTCACTGCTTATCCTTTTTTCTTCAGCTTTTTTTTATTCTTCAAAAAACTTTTTATGATTGTCATTTTTAACCTTTAAGCTTAAAATGACTCGTGGCATTCTCACTCAGGTTTTTTTTCATACTTGACACATCTTAAAATATGTCAAAACTGTCAAAGATCGTACATTTGTTATTGAAACTTTAACGATGTTCATTTATTTTTTAAGACTAAAAAGAAGGCAGCCATTTTACGTTAAATAAATCTTTTCAAAATTTTGTTTTATTCCTTCATTCCTTTGGAGGGAGATGAATAAACCTTGGAAAAACAGTTGCTATTTATTGGGCCACCTTTTTTAAAAAATATAAAAAATTGGCCAAGAATGCAGTAAAAAAATTGAAATAAAAACTTCTCTCTGATTTAAGATTAAAAATTCGTCATTAATGGCTTTGTTAATTGTCTTTTTTTTCAATATTTTATGAGCTTTTTTGTGCAAATTATTATTTTGAAAGCGGTTCACCATATTGATATTCGATCAATAATCCATTTTTTTATTTCTCAATAATAATTATGTGAAAATCTTTTTATTTTTCGTTCAAAGCTTTCTTCACCTCTTTTTTCCACATTTGATTAAAAAATGTTTTTTACCTCGTGATTCGATTTATTATTTTTTGCGACAATAACTTTTTCGATTTTTATAGGATTTTTATGTTTTTTAAAAAAATAAAATTTTTCGGCATTTTTTTAGTTTATTGTTTAAAGGTGTCACCCAAAAAACACTATGCAAAAAAGATTTGCCGATCAGTTTGGCTCGAGGAAATGAATGGAAACCTTCAACATAAAAATGGTGGTGAAGGCTGTAGTGAAACTCAAGCGGTCAAAAGGTTTACATTGCCCTTAAAAATCATCATTTAAAAGTCATTTTTAAGAGAAATTCCAAAAGCTTCACCAGATCCTTCTTTAAATGATCACGAAGGTTCAGATGAAATTCCAAAATGGTGTGATAACGGGTTTGAATTGTTTAAAGTAATACAGTTTCATTTTTTATTTCATTTTATCTGCTGCAACTTTCTTCAGGAAAATAGTACATTTCATGGCGTAAAAGACCTTTCAAAAGCCAATCTACCATCTACCAAATGTCTTTGGATATTAATTTTATGTGTTTCAATATTTTTTTCAATACAAGGTTGTTATATGATTATAAGTGAATATCTTCAACGTCCAGTTGTGGTTTCATATTTTGTTGCAGAAGCAGATCAAAATTTAGCGCTTCCAGATATAATTATTTGTCCATTTAATCGTTTTAATCGAACCTATTTGGAGAATCTTAATATTACTGGTGATTTGGCGCAGTATCTTGAATTGGCATTTCCGGGACCTGCAATGTTTAAATTTCAAGAGCCAATTCAGCATAGAGTTCAAATGGACGTTGATAAGCATGATGTAGCCATTGCAAAGATAATTAAAAATATGGGAAATATGTCATTTAATACTTTCATGAAAGAGGTATAATTTGCATGTGTATACACTAATTAAAATAAAATTCATTAATTTTAGGCATCCATTGATTGTGAAGCATTTTTTCAAAATACTGAAGTTTGCAAAAGTGCAACGGAATTAATGACCTCTGCGGGTAAATGCTTTCGATTACCAGGTGGTGAACAAATAAGTGACGGGTTTGGATATGGTTTAAAACTTATGATAACATTACCAAAACATTTGTATAATCCGGGTGCAAATCAAATGCTTAACGACGGGATTGTTGTTAAATTAGCAGAACCTGGGCATGGTGTTGATCATGATTTAACATTCATTTCTTCTGGAGTTCATGCGATCATGCCTTTATCTGCAACTCAATACGAGTTTATGAATGATCCACCAAGATATTCATGTTTAGATGATTCTGCTAAAAATTATAGTCGATTATGGTGCTTTGAAGTAAGTAACTGAGATTACTCTAAAAAAACTTTATAAAGAACATGAGAGACAATAATTACGGGATTACTGTATGTTGAGACATAGTTTTCGTAAATATAAAATTGTTAATGCCTTAAAATCAATGAATAGTTTTATCGAAAGTTTAAATAACTTTAATTGTTGATTCCAGTACTGCCTTACTCAACATGCAGAAGATATTTGTAATTGTTCATTAATTGCTGCCGCAAATCCTCGTAAACCTGCAATTTGCACAACCAAACAGGTCATAAAATGTTTTTATCCTTCAATGTTTAGTGATGCAAAAGAAGCAATAACTGCATTTCAGGTAATGATATTATTTTATGAGCTGTTAAAAAAATTACGAAAATAAATTTTTTAGCATTGTAAATCTGTTTGTAAAGCCCCATGCAAGTACTGGAAATACAGTAAAACAGTTAGCACCGCAAATTTATCACCCGAACAAGCAAAAGCTTTTACAAATGATTCGGATGCCATACAAGAATTACAAAATATGATTATATTAGAAGTATTTTATACGAGTTTAGATTATACCGTTATTAAACACATGCTTGCCATGACACCCAGTTCTTTTATTGCTCAGTTAGGTGGTAAGTTTTTTTTGATGACATTAAAAAAGGCGGTAAGCTTTGAAGTTCAAACTTAATAATTTTTTATTCTTTCAAATTTTACTTACAATTTACATCAAACTTTTCTCTTTTTAATAGGACAATTTTCACTTTGGATCGGCGGTTCCGTTGTTTCCGTTATTCAATTTTTTATTTATATTTGTGGTGGAAGTTATGCACATTTTTATCGTACTTACATTCGACGTTCAACAACTCAAAACAAAAAATATAACACAAATTTGCGTTTATCTAATACATATTCTGATAGTGATGATAGATTATCTTCATATACTGAAACCAGGATTTAAAGATATCTTTCTTTTTTGTTATGTTTTGAATGAATAAACATTTTATTTATAAATTTCAACATTATAACTTTCAAATACATTAATTACAGAATTTATAAGGGAAGTCAATAAGGCCGTTTCGCTGTTTGACCAGCTGGTATATTGAAATTAACTGAACAATCTGGGCTGAAATTTTGCGTATAAATAGCCAAGATAATTCTACGAAGGGGGTTAAAAGGGTTTTTTGTGGAATTGGAATTTTCGTGGAATTTTCAGGGATTTTAGCTGCGAGATCCGAAAACTTCGAAATTCTCGTTTGACGAGATTGCAGAAAAACTTAATTTAAAATTTCAAAACAAGATTGCACATACATTTTTACACTAAAATCTTTCTTCGTCACACCTTGGGATCTGTTTATTATCAAAAAAATCGAATCTCATATTTTTGACTTTTTTCGTATATGAAAAAATTGAAAATTCCATTAAAATTCCAAAAATTGCGTAAAAATTCCAAAATCCTTAAATTCTATAAGAACCATGTCCTGGCTACCTACACAGCTCAAATTTGTGCTTTAAAGTGTCAAATCCGATTTTTACTGAGCTCAGAAAACACAGTTCTCAAAATTTCGGATCTCGCAGCGAAAATCCCTGGAAATTCCACGAAAATTCCAATTCCACAAAAAACCCTTTTAACCCCCTTCGTAGAATTATCTTGGCTATTTATACGCAAAATTTTAGCCCAGAGTGTTCAGTTAATTTCAATATACCAGCTGGTCAAACAGCGAAACGGACTTATTGACTTCCCTTATATAAAAAAATATATGGATCGTCTGAAATCCACACAGAAAATCCTAATTGAAAAAGAATAGCTTGCAAGGCAAAATTTAAAAGTTTGTTATTACAATTTTTATACATGAAGAAAGTGACTTGTGCTGCAATAAAAGATCAGCTTCAATTTAGGCATACATTACCCAATATGTCACAGTACAGTATTTGTAATAAATTGAAAACAACTTTTCAAAAATCGGCTACAATAACGGAAAAATACCATATATCTTACACCGATTTACCATTAAAACGAGAATATTGAGGGGATAAAAGTTTGGATACAAAAATAAATTACAAAATATTACTTTTAAAGGCTTGAAAATAGTATTAATGTAATGGGAGCACCAGTCAAGCTAGGAAAATTACTCTAATAAATTAGTAAAAGAGGTTTCAGTGTTTCCTTCATTAAGGGTTCTTACGTGAAAGTGGCTTTTACAAAGTTAAAATCTGAAAAGGTTTTCCTCTAAATTTTATGATTATTTGTAATCTTTTTGTATGCGATTTCCAAATTTTTGTCAGCTTACATTTTTTTCCATTTTAAAGGAGGAGATCCATCGTGAACAAACTTTTTACTCCCGATTTTGATTGCATTTCTTGACGCAAAAACACCTTCATTGCAGCTTGTTTTTTTCTTCACTGCAGCTGGAAAAAAACAAGCTCCAACCTGATTTTTGTAAAAAACAGTTTATTCACGATGGATCTCCTTCTTTAATGGTAAAATTGTTTGAAATCTTTATAACTTGTTTTTAAGCTTCAGATGGCATTCTGAAAATACAAAAGTTTTCAAAGTCTTCACCGACATTGTATGAAGGTATGACAAAGTTTAATATTCCACTTAATCCCATGACTTGTCTTTTTGTTTTACTAAACTTTTCCCCTTTTACTGAATCTGAAAAACAACAAACAAATGTTATCTTCTTCGAAATTTAAAATGTGTTTGATTTTTTTTGCAATATAACCTTCAGCTTTTGTTGGTTTTTTGCAATGAATATTACGGTAAAAATGCATGAAAGGAAATGATGCAGCAAACTACCGTATACCAAAAATTGTTTCAATCAAACATGTAATTAAAAAAATTAAAAGCTGATTACATTACAGAAAAATCAATAATGCCAAACAACAATTATTAAAAATAACATGTTGTTGCAATCATTTTTTAGAAAAGAATTTCTTTATTTTCATATCCACCCCCATTTTTGCGTGCCTGTCACCGCTGCTGCCAAAAATCCTAGACATCCTAACAATCAGAGAGGGTCATAGCTATCATTTTTTGTTGTTTTTTCATTTCATTTTCTTAACAGCTAAAGATCTCTTAAATATATAATATATATATATATTTCCTCTAACTTCTCTATCCCATTCACATGGTTTTGATTGAAATTGTTCCATCAATCGATCCTTTTCCCTTTTTTTCTTTCTTTCTTTCACGTCACGGCTTAACTTTAGCAACAATATTTTCTCTTTTTCTTTTTCAACTAGCTTCTTCTTCTTCAACTTCTTCGTCAAGCAAACGACTGACTTGAAGAGTCCGGAAAAAAAGAACGTAGAAAAATAAGGTAAGCAAAAAAAGAAAGAAAAAAATGTGAAAGCTGAACACAAAAAATCACTCTGTTTCTTTTCCCTTTTTAACTTTAGGAACATTGGGAGAGAAAAAAATAAGACAATAAAGCAAAAATTCGCTCGACTTGACAACTTAACTTCCGTCGATAAAAAACTTAAAAATCTCCTTCTCTCTCTTTCTTTTTCTGGTATAAAGCATAGGCGCGAGCCCCGTGTGTGTATATATCTTAAACTTTTTGGAAGAAGAGGATAATAATCAGGTGAAAAGGTTAACAAAAGACAAAAAAAATTTAATGATGCGCGAGGATTTTTTTGTATTAAAGTAAATCTTGAGTGAAAAAAAAACATTCAACAATTTTTATTATTTCTTTGTTTCCCAATTATCTGTTTATTTTTTTTCTTTAACGTTTTGATTTCAATTTTTGGTGTTTGTTTGTTGCATGTTATCACTGATAACAATTTACCTTCTGACATTCTTATCAAAAATTCTTTTTGGCATTTTTTGTTTTAAAATTAGATTTTATTCTTTTCACAAAAAAAAGAATTTTTTCCCAAATTTTGTTCTTTTATTTTTTTCCGTGATTCATGAAAATATTTTCAATGTTTGCCTTCTTTTTTGATTGTTTTCTTCCTTTTTCAGAAAGGCATCAAAAAAAAGAGAAAAAGAAAGCAATCACAAGAAAAAGAAATAATAATAGAAGAATAAAAAAAACACGAAGAGCCCGAATTCATCGCTTCGCTTTTTTTTCTTCGAAGGGCGCGCATGAGCGTCAGCGTCCCTTCTGATTCAGAATCGTTCAATTCGTCATTAGGAACGCCTACCAACTGATAATAGAAGAAACAAAAAAATACGAAAAAATGGTGTTTTTGCCGAGTACCGCGGTGATGATTGCCGAAGAAGCTGCAAATGTAATTAAAGTCGATGAATGTGATCGTTACGACGGTAAGATTACCTCGATTTTTATAATTGCGTTTTCAAAGCTCTTTTTATATAATTTTTATGCTTATTTTAGTATTTTCAAAAAATTTTTGAAATTTAAAATCCAATTACTTTATGGATTTTAGGAATAATAGCTTTTGTGTTTCGTTAAAAATGAAAAAAAAATGACGCACTTTCTATTTTTCTTTTTTACTCCCAATTAAACAGCTGTGTTCACTTGTGATAACTTGCAAATAATTTTTTTAAAACTTTTATTTTCCTTCTTTTTTGAAGCGCAATGATTTTTAATGTTAAAGGCTTGTAGTGCTCTAAAAATAAAGTTGTAAACAAGGTGATGGTGGAACACACATTTCTTCTTTCTTTATCTATAGTAGTTAAAATATCACATATTGTTTAAAACATAAACACATTGAACCAATTTCATATTTTTTAGAAGAATGGACTCCACCATTTGATGCTCGAGACAGCGTTCTATTAAAGACAAATGAAAAATTCACAGATTGGTATGATTTATATGATTGTCTTGGAGAGTGAGTTTTCATAAAAAAAGATTCATGCATCGAATTACTGTAGTAATACAAGAAAAATTTAGAGGTAAATTTGGAAAAGTTTATCGATGCCTTGAAAAATCAACAAAACTTGAACTTGCTGCAAAATGTATTAGATTGAAACGGGATGCCGATAAAAAACAAGTTGAAAAAGAAATATCATTTATGACTCGAATGAGGCATAAATGTATTGCACAAATTTATGATGCTTTTGCATTATCAAGTAATGAAGTTGTTTTAATTATGGAACTGTAAGCATTTATATCCCATCACTTTCAACATTACGGTAATTCTAATATTTTAGTGTTCATGGTGGTGAACTATTTGATCGGGTTGTGGAGGAAAATTATATTTTAACTGAAACTGCAGTTGCAATGATTGTTTATCAGATATGTGAAGCAATACGCTACATTCATAGTCACAATATTATTCATCTTGATCTCAAGGTTTCTTTTATTTTTTGCTTTTAATAATTCGTTTTTGACATTCAGAAAATTTCTTTGATTACTGTAGACAAAAATTTTTTTAATTTTGATGCATTTTTGTTTTTCTTTAAATTGCAAATGTTGTGCAAAAGTTGTAAAACAAATTATTTTTAGCCAGAAAATATTATGTGTGTTACTGAAACGGGAAATCAAATTAAATTAATTGATTTTGGTCTTGCTCAATATTATGATGGCGAACATGATTTATTATTTATGGCTGGTACTCCAGAATTTGCAGCACCAGAAGTTATTAAATTTGAACCACTCGATTTTCATACTGATATGTGGAGTGTTGGGGTTATTGTTTATATTTTGTAAGTATAAGTAATTACTTACTTACATGCATAATTTAAATATTTGTTATTAGATTATCCGGTGAATCTCCATTTCTTGGTGATAATTTGGCTCTCACTTATTTTAATGTTGAAAGAGGTTTATGGGAATTTTGTGAAGAATTCGATGATAATGGGGTATCAGATGATGCACGGGATTTTATTAAAAAATTATTAATTCTGGATAAAAGGTAATACTTGTTTTGTAATCTTTATTTATAAATTAAATACAATTACAGTAAACGCATGCTTCCGGATGATTGCTTACAGCATCCATGGATTTTATATCATCGTGAAAGGGCGCGTAAAAATCGTCAAGATGAATCAAGTAAAATTGATACAACAAAACTTCGAAGCTATGTTCGGAATAAGAAATTTAGAGTATGTTTCGTATTTAATTTTTCATCTTACCTTTAAAACCTTATTCATTATTTAGCGTGCTGTTTTCGGTGTATTATTTGTGAATTCCATTGTTCGCCTTTTTAAAACTCTTAAAGAGAAAAAGAGTGAAACTGGTATTGAATATGTTAAAAATATGTTGAATGCTGTAAATGAACAAAATGAAAATGGTGAAGGTAGTAGTGCCAGCACTTCAATATTCAAAAAAGCAATAAATATGAAGCGAAAAAAGAACGCCGATGCAGATGATGTTGCTGGACCTTCAACAGTGACAACAACCACACTCTCCACAGATGAATTGGAAGCTAAAACTCAACGCTTGGATAGTGGTCTTGGAGAAGGTTCAACAAAAGTTTCTGCCGTGGAAGGGCCGGAAGAACCACCACCTATTATGATTCATATTCCAATAAATGAAACGGAAACAGCGAAGCCAAGTCGTGAAGCATCACCCATTCCAGAACAGTCAAGGAATGCTTTGAATGTTATGGATTCCAAAAATTTTGAAAAACTAACATCTGAAAGTGATGAAGAAAAAGGCAGTGGAAATAAAATAAAGAAAAAGAAAAGCACATCAACAAAAATTTCACATGATTCTGCATTAAGTCCTGGGCTGGTGTCACCAGTTGTCAATAAAAATACTGCCCCTACAACAATGACTACATCAACAGCTTCAGCAACACTGCCTTCAAAGAATGCTTATTATAATAACAATAATGAGTTAACAGTGACATCAGCATCATCTGTGCCCTCATCTGCAGCTGTGACCACAACAACAGCAACGAGTGAAGAAGAAGGAGCACCAAAACCAAAGAAAATTGTTCGAAAAAAGAAAATTGTTAAACCCGTGCTGACTTTAAGAGATGTTGAAGTTCCAGTTATGAAAGCAAAGAAAGCTAAAAAGAAGTCAATTGAAACAATTCTGGATACTCCAAAAGGAAGCTCTTTGGAAGCAGATAAAAAGCTGAGCTCTGAATCAAAAGAGGACCAAACACCTATTGAAAATCCTGAAACTCAACCCATTCAAACACTCATAGGAAGACGGCGTGGATCTGCAGATAAAAGGGGTGGACTTGTCGGAAATTTGTTAGGAAAGTTTGAACAAAATCTCGATGCAAAACCTCCTATGAAATTTGCTGTCTCCGGTGTTGTACCAGTTAAAAAGGTGGTATTACCAGTCGGATTACCTCGCCCACCACAAAAACCAAATCCTTCACCCCAGTGGACATCTGCAACGGATGTTGTTAAAGTTAATGGGCTTCCTGCAAAAATTGAGAAAATTCCAAATGAAACAACAAAGATTGAAAATGTCACAAAGACAGAGATCCCAATGGAACTTGAAAGGAAAATTGTTAGTGAAAAGCGAACAAGCATCAGGAAGAAAAATTTGAAAGAAGAACACAGCATCGCTGATGACACAATTACAGAATCAAAGAAATCAAATACGGATTCATATGAAGTTGGAATTCATGCAACCACCAAAATTCAAGAAGGCGCAGAAAAACTTTCAAAAACTTCCTCCAAAGCTCTTTATGTAAATGAGATAAAAATGGTGGAGAAGGAGAAATCAGAGAACAAGACACCGGAAGTTTTACAACTTCTTGCAGAAAAGAAAATAACGTCAGTTGAAAAGCTTGGATTAAATCAAATTAATTCTGAAAATGGCGTAAAAGTTTTGGAAAGAAGTTTAAAATTAAAAGAGGAAGAAAATGCAAAAGCTTTAATTTCGATAAAATCTGTAAAAGAGGAGAATGTTGGAGGTGCAATGGTTGTTGAATCCAAAAAAATATTTGAAGCTAAAATTGGTAATGGTGAAAAAGTTGAAAGTTTGAAAGTGGAAAAGAAACAAAAGATAACTGCAAAACCTCCGAAGCCCGATGACTTCAAAGACGTGAGTTTATAGTTTTCTTTTTTTCACAAAGAATGTCTCATAGCCAACAAATACATATATCTATTTTCAGGTCAAATTACGAAAAAGTAAAAATAAATCTTTTGATGATTTATTAAATGACTCTAATGATAAAAAGAAGTCGTCTAATAATGTGACGTTGAGAAAGAAAGAAGAAGTCCCAAAACATAATGATGTGGGACGAAGCGGAAGCGTTCAACCAAGGCCACCACATAAGACGCAATCTGCAATGAATGTCCATGACTCAACAATAACAACATTTGCATACAACAAAAATAATAATCAATCACATCATAACTTTAAATCAAATGATGGTGAAACAAAAACAAATCGATTTAGCATTGAATTAACACCTGAAGAAGTTGAAGTTATTCAAGCAAAAGAAAGAGATGCATATGATTTTGGGAATTTACGGGCGCAACTTGAACGTCGTGTAAGTGGTGATCGACCTGTAAATGAATTTGAGGAATGGAGAAAGGCAAAAGCTGAAGAAGTTCGATCATCCTTACATGATAGCACAAATATTAAAAGAGCAATGAAGAAATGGATTTCCATGGATAAAGCAAATCGAGGAGGAGAATAATAGCTCATTTTTTAAAAAAAAACAGCGTGTATTTTTGTCCTCTTTCTTCTTCTTTTTTTATTTTATTGTTTCTTCTTCTCATGAATTTTTTATTTTCATCAAAGATGGAAAAAAGGGGGATAAAAAAATATATTTGGGAGTTCAAACATGTTTTTTTTCTCATTTTTCAAAAAGGATGTACAGTGTTATTTTTTTGTTTTTCTTTTTTTTTCTTCATTTTCGTTTATGAACTTTAAACTTGAAGAATATCTTTCGTTTCTAAAAGTTTTTTAAATATTTTTTCATCAAGTCAAAATACGTGGAATATTTAGTCTATCATCTCTTGCTTCTCTTTAAACATGTATTTTTCTTTCATTCACACATCATTCAAAAAAAGGCTAACAAACTTTGAGGGAGGGAAAGCTTGATTTTGCAGTTTTTTATTCACGCAATTTCAAATTTTTTAAAAAATTCTTTTAAAAAAACTAGTAGCATTTTTTGATGTTTTTTCTTTTTGCATATTGTATTATACATATTTGATAAATTAATCACATATTGTGATATTTGCTTTTGTTGTCTTCAAAATAAAATGAAAGTATATCTTTGATGATGGAAAACAAAAGCAACCTACCAATAGCAATTCTTTTATTTTATTATTATTCATTTTTGTTCATTTATTTTTATCTGTTTTAAAAATTTATTTATAAAATTTTAAAAAATAAAAAAGGTTTCTTTAAAAATTTTTTATAATGGTGCAAAAATGACTGCGTCACACAAAGAATTCGACGTCTTAATTACCAAATCTGAATAACATCAAAAAGGAAAAGAAAAAAATGGGGAAGAAAGGAAGGGCATTTCAATGTTTTCTGAATTGAAAGTTTTCCTTTTTACTACTAACAGACTTCTTTCGTGGGGTTATAAAAACACTTTACTACAACACCAAATTTTCACTTTCACAAATTACATATTATATACGATATTATATTTATGACTATTAGCTTTATCCACATTAATTTTTTTGTTGTTCTTTTAGGTGGTTAAACAAAGCCCAAAAAATATTTTAAAGATTGACTTTATTTTTTTTAATAAAGATAATCAAATTTGTAGAATTAATTTTCTATAAAGCTCCAAATTTGTTTTGTATGTAATCAAAGAGGCAAGAAGCCAGAAAAATCCTATGGCCAGCCCATATAAAAAATAAGTACTCATTGTTTCACATGTTTGCAATCGTATTTTCTTTTGCTTTTCCATTTATTTTTTCTCCGGAGAGCATTTCCGCAGCGTCACATCCCTTTTCTTGTCTCTTTATCCCTTCAAAACACCTGGTTTTAACAACAATGCTTACGTAGCTCTAAATTAGGCTTTTAATATTTTTGGGAATTATTGTTCCAAAAGTTTTTTCCCTTTTTTGGACAATACCTTTGGACAATACTTTTTGGTCCAAATTCTTTAAACTTACTAAAAATAACCCAAAAAGTTTTTGAAATTTCAAAGATATATTTTACAACCTTGTTTTTTGAACTGTTTTTTTTTTCTTCAAAACAAGTAAGAACTTTTTTTCCAAGAAGAATAGAAATAATAATAGCTTTGTTGTGTTGTCTGCAGCAAAAAAAAGCTTCTTCTCTTTGTAGACTACCTCCGACTACGGTAGGCAGACATGTAGAGAGCCTCCGACTTTAATGATCCCATATATATAATATAAGTGTTTGTGCTTTTATTATTCATTATTAAAACCCTCATTAATAATAAATAATAATACTTTTTAATATTTAAAATTTTGCAAAATTTAAATCTTTTAAAGAGCTTCAAAACAGATTTTTGGAATAATCTTAAAAGCAAACAAAAATTGGGAGATTTTTGGTCAAAAGTTTGCACCCAAAAAGGGGATATCATTAATCTGTACAAAAATAGATTTATAACAAAATGATTCACTTTAAGTTTCGACAAAACAAAACAAAGTGATAATTTTATAGTTGTTTTTTTTTGAAAATAAATATATCTTTTATTTTTTCTTTCTGTAATTTTTGTCAGTTTTATTAATTTTACGAAATTTATTTTCGAATCAAAAAAAGTAGCAAAAAAACTGAGTCATACGATTAAAATTTTAAGCATATTTTTTTGAAGATTGAAAAAGAGGAGATTATAAAAAACTATAAAAACTTTGCGAAAGAAAAAAATTTAAAATATTTTGTAAGATTAAAATGAGTGTGCTATGATCCAATTTTTATTCTAAAGTGTTATGGTTGCTTCTATTTTTAAAATAATTAAATTTATGGCTGGTGTCTAATAGTTGGCTAGCTTTGCAGCAAGGTGTTTTCAAAAAAAATTTAATTTAATAAACTGATGTTAAAAGTTCTTTAATAACGATTTTTTCAATTTTACACTTTTTAAAATTTAACAGAAGTAATTAAATTTTTACAACCTGTGTGTGTACCCACACCACTTCGCGCTCTTTCTCTCTCTTTACAGTATTTATAAATAAATTATGAATTCAAAGTAATATATATATATCTTATTTTTACTATTTCCTTGTCAAATGAAAATAATAATTAAAAAAATATGATTATATGCTATGTTTTTTTTAATATAATAATATGAAATTAAAAAAAGGGTGGTGTTTTTTTTCGCATCCGTAGAAGCAGGGGTGTCAATCAAGGGGTATCGAATATCCTTATCGCGTTTAATCACTCTTCAAAAAAATAGAGAGAAACAATAGAATGATGCCATAACTAATTTAAAAACTTAAGCAACCAATCCTGTGACGGTAGTTTTTCTCTGATATAGGCGGAGTCAACGTGTATGTTTTTTTCATGAAAAAGCCTTTTTTTTGCTGTCCCTCAGCAAAAAAGATATGTTTTTATAGCGAAATTTTGTCATTTAACAAATCTTTTTTGTTTTCTCGAGGATCTTACGCAAAACCGACTTCTTTTCGCTCCCATTCATTCATTCATCTTTTGCAAATAATTCGTTTTTGGTCAAAAAGAACTTTTTAAAAATCCTTTATTTCCGGCTTAATAAAGGATAAATTTGTTGAGCTTTATAAGCTTTAATTTTAAGCTTTTTAAGATTGGTCCTGAATATATATTTATTGAAAAGAAAGTGCCCAAGAAGGATAAAAAAGGTCGTGTCACATCATTTGTTAAACTCATTTATCAAAAAGAAACGACTTCAACACCTCAAAAATTATGATGACATTTTTTAAGTTTTTGTGAGAAAAAAAAGTGCGAAAAAAGATATTCAAAACCGTATATTTTTATTTTCATTATTGTTGCCGCAGTTGCTTTGTTTTTTTTTGATTGTTATTAATATTTATTTAAACTGAAATGTATACTTTATTTTATACAATTTATTCAAAAGTAAGTTTTTTAACCATTTAATTTTATTGTGGTTTATTTACTTTTTTTATTTTGAGTTTAATCAAATCTTCCATGTATTTCCTGGTTGTCTTACCTAACTTTCAGTGAAATCATTGCATTTCTCTTCCCTGTCTTCTTTTTTATTTTATTGCTTTAACAAACATGGAACAAAAATGTTTCACTTTCATTTCCTTTTTTGTTGTTTTTTTAAAGCTCACCGATTTAAGGGGGGAACGGCGTCACGGAATTGAAACCCCTCTTAAAAATATATTTTTGCCTACACTTTGCTATAAAAAGAAAGAAGGTTATAAAAATTTTGGAAGATAAATTATGTCGTCGTCAATGACTGAGAATGACCTAATCAGTATATAGCAGTAATAGGATTAAGCATTAAACAGATGTGTTTCAAGTCATTTTTTTGAAGAAAAGAATATTATGAAAAACAACATGTCTGTTTTTTATATGTTGCAAAAAAAGATGCGGAAATAACACTAGTAATTGTCTTATCATTTTTGTTATTATCTTTCTCTCTCTTTTTTATTATTAAACTTATTACTGCAAGAAAAAGTAGAGTGCCAAATGATTACGGTAGATTCATGCAATAAGAAATTAAATGGACACCCTAAAATATATGTATGATAAAGATGAAAAGATTAAAAAAATCTGTGTATTTGGTCTTTTTTTCTTTTTTTAGAAGATACAAAAAAGATAGAAAAATTTTTAAAACGTAGATAGTGTGACGATAAAAAATTTTTTTTGCACCGTATATCATGGATGTTGACATCTTAGTTATATTCTTTTACTATAATCCAGAATATTAAAAAAATGTTGATGATTTGGAAAACTTTTAGGATTTCTTTTTGTAGTTTTTATAAAACAATTCCGGCTTTTGTTTTTGAAGAAAAAAAACATATTTCAAGAATTGAAAACTTTTATAGCAGTTTATTTTTGCTTAATTTTTTAACCCTCGCATTATTTTTGCTGTTATCTCCCAACAGAAAAAAAATAAATAAATGAAAAGGTTAAACATACTTTATTGGGGGGTTTCGGTGCATGCTACTTGATGGAATACAAATTTTCTTTTCTTCGCCTTCTTATTATTTCTTATCCTTACATTTATGTTAATCATCAAATGACATTCTTTTTTTTAATCAAACTTCTTTTACAATGTTATTTTAATTAGCATTTCATAAATGGTGACAAGTTTTTGCTGTGTAACAAATAAAAAAAAGTGGGCGGAGTAGGATTAATAAAAGTAGATAGAAGATGGTATAACGGAAAAAATATATCATTAAAATTATTTATTAGAGACCATTTCTTTTGTTTATTATCATTCACATTTCTATTGTTTTATTATTTTATCTTGTTGTCGTCGTATCCTTGATGTCATATTTGTGTACTAAGAAAAAGATTATATTCTATTCTACCCTATTATATTGAAAAGCGAATTAACACTTCAATGTTTCTACTTTGTTCTACTGTAAGCTCTTTATCTTTTCCGGTTTTACTTTTATACTTACTTACCTTTACCTATGTGACTTTCTTCAACTTTTATAAAACAAAAGACTGAATTTTTGTCTCATATTCAAATAGATAACCCATCATTTTTATATGAGATAATAAATAAAAAAAGGCCGAAGAGGGATACTTTCTCACGCACACAAAGGTATTACATTACAATAAAATTTACAACGTCATAACAAGATTTTAAAGCTTTTTAAAATTATTCAAAAAAGACGACTTTTCACTTCACTTTTTAATACAATTTTTATTTTAATTTTTTTTGCTTTTTGGTTGTTTATACTTGTGTTACTTTTTTCCCCATGATAGACAACTTTTTTCGAAATGCCGTTTTAAAATTTTGTCATTGTTTTTATTTGGAATTATTTACCTATTTTTTTTGTTTGAGTTAATCTGTTTGAACGAGTAATCTTTTGCATCGCTTATTCTTTTTCGGTTGTTTTTTAAAAATTTTATTTTTTTTCTAAAACAACATCACTTTAGCGGGGCGCAATTTATGTGTAGTGTTAGGAACTTCTTACTGTAAAATGTACAAAGCAATTCAGGTAAGATAATATTCGTCTATTTTTGAATCATAATATATCTTTCTATAATCTTTTCCTTTTCCCTTTCATTCTCAAAAAATCCTTCAAAAGATATATCAAATTACCATTAAGAAGAAATATTTTTAGATACTGGTATCCTCTTTCCACAGATGCATCCTATTTATGGTACTTCTGTTAAACATTATTGGTTCAATAGAGTAAGAAAAATTCCCATAATTTTGAAACATTTATTAGATTTATTTATTTAGATGTCGTCATAAACGGGCTGAATCATTTGATACAAGAGAAGAATGTTTTAATCGATATCAGAATATGGATCATCATCAAAGTTTTTCGGAGTGGTTACATCGAAAAAATACATCACATTATTCACCAATTATACCTTCATATCATCAAGCATTATTGAAAATTCAGGTATTTAACGTGCTAAAAGTATACGATAACCATAAAAATCATTTTAGGAGGGTGGTTTGAGGCATGGTGAACAAGTAACATCGGGTGCTTCATCATGTAATACTCGAAAAATGAGTGTTATAAGTTCAGAAACACCATTGCGTGAAAGAGCTTTATGTAAATTTGAATACATACTAAATTATAACCCAAAAGTAGGTTATTGCCAAACACTGTAATAATGTTTAAATATTTATCTATTTTTAGAGGATACCTGCAGCTTTAACAGAAGTAAAATGCTCATGTCCAAGACCATCAACAAAACTTGTTGGTAAACGAATATTTGAATGTGAGCCATTACGATATCAAGTTCGTGTTCTATTATTTGATGATCAGTGTAATACATACTCCGAACAAGTTGAAACAATTGCATTAGCTTGTATCCCAGTTGTTCAGGTAAGAGATGGCTCATTACGTCGTACAAATCTTTATATTGTATCACGTCCTTCTTTACCTTCACGTGGAGGAATTTCATACTTCTCTGACTATCAAAAAACATCTTTCTAAATAACTATGGTTTACACGGTTATCAAATTTTAAAGTTTCAGGCAAATGTTTACACAGATGGCGATGCGAATATTATGGTGCCAATCAAAGCAGAAATACCGACATAAAAAATTTTTAATTTTTAAAAAAGCTTGCGCGCTTTGCTAGGCAAGTGTAGATCATTTTTTAAATGTTTTTCTTTAAGTGAATAAATTAAATTAGATCTCGCAAAATAAACGAACAAATATTCGCTTGCTTTAAAGCTTTATTTTTTAATTCCATTTTTTTCTGTTAGTTTGATCTCTAATTTTAAAGAAAATTTGATATTTTCTGTCTGTATTTCATCATCTTCATTATTTTATACTTTCCTGTTATTTTTATTTATCTTTTTTAAAACCAAGTAAATGTTTTCTTTGGTCTTTCCTTCTTTTTACAGTTTTTAGCTTCTTAATTTATTTAAAATCTGCATCCCATTACTTTTTAAGTGCAACAGTATTTGCTTGCCATATTTAGTTATACTTTTAATACAAAATTTTTTATGAAATAAAATCATCACAATATATTTTTTCGATTTACTTCCAGTAATTTTTTGTTGCAAAAAAAACACAGTGATAACATTACCATACAAAAATAAGTTTCTTCACAAAAAAAGCGAAATAAAAACATACCACGCGCTTATCCTTTTATGTACTTTTTTAATCTTTGAAACTTAAAAATATACAAAAAATTTCTTTCTTTACTGCAAACGGTCTCATCTTATAGGTATTGTATCTTTTGATCTTCTTTTATATTCAATATATTTTTTGTTTTGTTTTTTATTTACTTTGTTTATTGTTTATGAAGCGAAACCCTGGGAGTTGAAATGGGGTCGTTTCTGTATTATTATTATTATCTTATATTTCGTTGTATTTTATTTACTGACGGAATTACTCATTTTTCTGTAAAAACAATAGTGTGTCTATATGTCGTTTTTTGTATTTTTAATTCTGTTGATTGATGTTTGTAATTCTTTGTCAAAAAAACTTATGTTTTTATTGTCTTTTACAGTATGCTTCTCCTTATTTTTTTGTTGATGACTAAGTAAAATAAAATCTGCTTATTTTATATATTTTATTATTTTAAGTTATCACATATAAATTATTCGAACCCGTATAAAAAAACATATTAACATACAATAAACATAAGATTAATAAGTAAAGTAAAGTAAATGCACGAAATAAATGGTATTTAAGGTAGTTAAAATTAAACATCTAATAAAGATTGACGATCTGAACGATTATCATCTCCCCAATCAAGAGGAATAGTTGGTCGATGGCCAGATGGTAATGCAATATGACGCCAGAATGTACGACCATTTTTGAGATTTAAGAATTCATACCAAATATCAGCAAAATCTGGCTTTAACCATGGCAAACAGAATAGCTTCCAAGAAGTATAATTTTGACCTTTCTAAAAACAATTTAAAAAATTAATTACCACCAAAAACAAATAAAAGTTACACTTACTAAAATTTCAATATATGTTGTATTACTTGAAATTAATAAAACATTCCATAAAAATAATCCACCCACAAGTCCAAAGATAATAAGGCACAAGACAAATGCAAAAAATATTGATGCTCCAATCATTTCATCCCCGTATGAACATAATTTTGGTACCCAAAAGAAGGATTCTTCAAGGCCTTGATGACAAAAAACCGTATCACTGGTAGGCTGAAAAAAGGTCAAAGTTGAAAATTATACGTGACATGAATATTTTTTCAGAAATCTATTTTGAGTAGGAAAGAAACAGATGACAAAAAAGAAAGTTCACAACCATAATTATGCTAATACTAATCTTCATAATTATCATTGACATATTGCAAAATTTTTTATGCAAACATAAATGACCGTAATCTAGTTAGATTGGCACATGGTAAATTTCGAGGAAAAGCCAACGTCGTCATTCAAAATTTTTCCAGTCTTGTTCTTTAATCTTTTCAAAAAAACCAAAATCTTGATAAAAAATTGTAAAATTTTTCAATTAGATTATTGGAACGATTGAAATTAAAACTTAATAATGTTAAACTTTAATGGCAAATGTGATCTTTAGGGTTAAAAAGTAATCGAGCAAAAACTCAAATTTCAACCATCTTATACGTAAACGTAAGTAAAGTAGCAAAAAAGGAATTAGTAGTACAGTAATCTAATTATGTTGCAGATTTTACGAATGAAAAAAATAAAGTAAAGCTGTTAGCTAAAACCCAAAAAAAACTAAAATACTTACCCGCCAATAATTGTAATAAAAAGTTGAAAAAGAAATGGTACAGTATAGAAAGCAAGCAAGTGAGAGAAAACCCGTAAATTGAAGAAAGAATCGATGATTTCCTGCTCCAACACACCGATTGATCCAAACACAATGATGATCCATATTGACAACACATTCATCACATAAACTGCAATGATGAGTATTATAATCTTTTGGAGTCTGACATCTGTAACAAATTGGAATTGGAGGAGCCTGTAATTAAAAAATAAATTTAAATGGAAATTGTGGTATGTTCAAATAAGCAAATAAAAAAGATTTCAAGAAAAAAGCATTTACATTTGGATCTTGTTGAATCACTTTTGGTGGCCTACCAGATGGTGTATTGGAAGCTTTGTGATAATGATAAAAAATATTAATAAGCAGATACACAGAAAGAATTGCAAGAAAAAGAATTAAAGGTGTTGGCATCCATAGGCTTTCATAAGGAAGGGCAACCGCAAATGCCATAACAAATACAAATGAAACCAAAGAATATACAAAGAAAAGAAGAATCTAAAAATAAATAGTAATACCAATAAAACCCTTTAAAAATATGTGTCAAAAAACTTACTCTTCCAAGACCTTTGCGAATAAATTTATCAGAACACATAATAAAGCAACCAAAGCATTTCTGAAATCGACGTGTTTTGCACCACCAAAAACGAGGATCATGAGTAAGTTGATTAAGCCATTCGTCGGTCATATCTGCAAGTAATTGAATTGAATCAACAAAGGTGGTTGATTCAATTCAATTGGTCGAAAATTCGTCTATTTCTTTTGCGCAAATAGACGACGAAATGTGTACAAAATTTTATTCATGCAACAACGAAGAATAATACAAGATATGATAATTTTTCAATCAAGCATTAAACGAACGAGTTGTCGAAAAAAGTGTAAAAAAGACATGTACATTTTCGCTTTAAGAATGCATGCTTTTTTCTAAGTTTGGATATTCACAGAAAAGGAAGGTATTCCATAACTTTCATGTAACTCTTCCGTATTATGACTTTTTATAGCAGTTTTTTTAAATTTATTTTAATTTACAAGGGGATAAAGAGAGCTCCTTGCAGATATGTTACGAAGATTCAATCTACCCAAATTTTGTGCAGGGAAAGGTCGAGGACACTGATTAAAATAAGTGAAAGCAAGACGAAAAATTTGTGGAAATGGCATTATTAAAGGAAATCAATGTTAAAGATATGTTCTTTAAGACGTCATAACAAATATGATTTTTTAAAAATCATAAATGACATTAAAAGTTAAGTATTTTATGTTTTCAAAAATAAATATGCGTCTACAATAGTTTTAATCATTTGTGGATTATTTGACGAGCCCACTTGATTAGGGTTAAGTGATTGTTGAGATATCCCTCAAATAAATGGAGAATGTTCGTTGGTTTGATGTAACGTTTTTATTTTTTCATTCACAAAACGAAAAACGAAGAATAAAAACGTAAATTTGCATGAAAAGAAAAAAGTGTATCAAACTTTGCCCTGCAAATACTGTTACGTGCAATGCAGATTAATCTAACCTGCATGAGATTGTGAGTGAAAAACTTTTTTTATCTGTATCTTTTTGTGACTGTAGCTATTTTTAACAGTTCACTTTTAAATTTCACTACGCGGTTTGGAGCGTCCATTAAAGTGGTTAATCCTCTCTTTGTTGTGTGTTTGTTATTGTAACTTGATTGAATCTTTTATTGTTTGTTGTAAGCCTGTAAGACAGCAAAGTGTAAAAATGCCAAGAAGAAAAATTGAAAGAACACCTTTTCAAGAAGCCGCTCATGAAGAAGAACTAAAAAGAAGTCTAGCAGAAAGGCATAGTAATAAGCGTGCTGAGCAAATATTTGAACAAAGAAAAGCTGAAAATGAGCGTAAACGACAACGGATGTCTCATAATCGAGAACAATAATCAGAAGCCAAAAAAAGCCGCAAGAGTTGAAACAGAACGATTGAGATTAGAAGCTCAAAGAGCTCAAAAAAAAGAAAGAGTTGAACAAAACGAAAGAAGAACGAATAAGAGAAAGAACAGAGCTCAGCGTGAATAATCGTCAGAAGCTGAAAATTAGAAGCTTAAATTTAATTTTTTAAAACATAGTTCTATAGCTTAAACTAGACGCTTGCGGGCCGAAGGCCCGCTTTATCCCTAGTGTAATTAAAAAGACACAATGGAAGAATCAATTGTATCATTCCATGACAACCAAAAAACATCGAAATTTTTGTAATATCTTATAAAAAATAAAACTTTGCATAAAATATTACTGTCTCAAATGAAGATCCATATGGCTGTCAATTTTTTTCGGATATTCTTTGTTTTCTTCTGTAAAGATAAAAATTATGCAAATTTTGTTTGTCCTTAACATTATAAAAATGATTCAGCTTTTATTGTTTTCCATAAAATTGGCGTTATGGGATCTTTCCTGAGTAGTTATGAGTAGTTATGAGAGAGTTATGGAATGCCTCCTTTTTTCCATGAAGCTTGCTTACTTTTTACCTTTATTTAACAACTTGTCAACAAAGAAATTTAATTATCACGAAAAAAAATGAAAATCGTTATCATTATCGTTGAGGAATTGGTTCTAAGACGAATGCTAGGACAAAAAAGTTATTCCCGTGTTTTTTTTACTATCGTGTTTAATCGTTGATGTTTATCGCCATTACATTTTTATTTTTGCAGCCGGAAATTATATATGTATCGTCGAATATTTACTTACTTTCAAAAATTTCAAAGGCTTCATACGGTTCGTAGTTATCCATCTGCTACCCTAGAATCAAAAAAAATCATTTTTCAGGCTTATTCTAATCCAGCAACATGGTATAATTTTCACAAATATAAACGTCTTGCATTCAAGCTATACAAGCCACCATGTATTCTTGCACTTACTGGTTTTTCTATGACTGATTATGGTTTGTCAGATGATGAAATTATAAAGTAAATATTTTTAATAGCTTTTTTAAAAGAGACAATACAAAAATCTTTTTTAGGGAAGCAAAAGTTATCGAAAGTCAAGATCATTCACATAAAGCTGGAAATGGATGGGAAATTTTAGTTGAAGAAAAAGAACTGAGAGTTTATCGTCGCAAACTACCTGGTAAAAGTGAACTCTATGAATATAAATGCTCCGGTACATATTACGATATTACTCCTCGAAATTTTGTTGACGCTCAGGTACGTGATTTTTTGATTTGTTTGTTTGTTTTTCATCTACGAGAAATTCACTTAACATTCATAATTGTATTTCAGTTAAATATTGAATATCGTCGTGAATGGGATACAAATGTACTTGAATTAGAAATTCTAAGTGATGATCCTACAAATCATATTCAAATTGTTCGATGGGTTGCAAAATATCCTTTTCCAATGAATGCTAGAATATACATTTATGTTCGAAAGAAAATTGTCGATGAAGAAGCTCGTAAAATTATTGTAAGCAGTCATGCAGTTGATGAAAAATTAATTCCTGATAAAAGTAAACATGTTAGAGTGAATAATTATCGTTCAAGTATGGTAATAAATGCTCATAAGTCTTTCGATGATGTATGTTTTTTAAATTCTTTTTTTGCTATTTACATTGAAATGATTTTAGGATGGCCTTGATTATGTATTAACGTATCATGATGATCCACAAGCTAATATTCCAAATACCGCTTATAATTGGATTGTAAATCGTGGTGGTCCGTATTTCTTGAAGCAAGTTCATATTGCTGCCAAAAAGTTAGAAAAAGCTCAGGAAAAACTTCTTCATAAAAATTAATGGGTTAGTACTGATAGAAATAAAGATATATTATAAATCTATTTATGTTATTTGTGTAATTACAGTACAACATTTAAAATAGGGTACACATATTTGGCTTCAATATCATTTGATAATTGTAAAAATATTACGGTATTGATACACTCAGATGGAATATGATAGCAATTATAGTAGTTCAGGCGTTATTGCATAGTCGGACTCAATGTTAGAATTTCGGTTACTCTTCTTTTGTTTGAATTAGATCATACAATGATACATCTTCATGAATTAAATTTTCCCTTTGAACTTACTTTTTTCGCTCTTGAATTATTTTAAGTGTGTTCACCGAAGAACTTGAAAATGAATATTAGAAAATACTTTTAAAAAGAGAAAATGAGGTACAAGATTAAATTACGAAGATATTTCAATAAACTGTTTTTTAAAATTTAAGTATTAAAAATTTTATTTCATTTTTAAAATCGTTGTCTCGGTTACTGTAGCCGTTTTAAAAAAATTTTACTTTTTTAATTTTAACCATTAAAGGCTTTTGTCTCAGCTATAAATAGGTAATGAATGGTGACAATTGCAGCCTTCTTTTTAATTTGAGTTAGATAAAATGTAGTTTCAACTGAACCTTGTTGCTACTATTCTTGTCTTCCAACACCGCTTTTTAAAAAAGTATTCTATTTTTTAATTAGGGTTTTCTTTGAGTTACAAATATGAATATTTTTTCTTTGAACAAAAAAGTTGTGAATACTACATTTTGCAAAACCAAATAGAAATGAAAATAAATATTTATTTCGGTCTGCTTATTAGCCTTTGCATAAAAATGAGAACAACATTTTGTTTGGGATCTCGCATTCTCATGCCATTTTTCGGTGGTTTTTTGAACTGATGCATCTTCTTCCCCATAAGGGAGAAAAAAGAGGCATACAAGGGCAAGACTCAACCTCCCACTAATGTTTGTTTGGGCGGTCCAAAAGTACTCATCTGGGGGCAACATTTTTCTGCAAAACCCATAGGATGATGATTCGCTTTAAGACCAAGTGCCGTCAAAAAAATATGCATTTTTTGTTGTGCTTTCATTATGTTTCATGTTTGCATGAAAAGCAAAAGAAAAGAGAATTATCGTTTTTAATACTAGTAGTATTAGTAAAAAATACTCAAATATAAAGTTTTTCAACAATAGGGATAAGTAAATTTCCTCTTTTTTATCGACGCTGTCTTTAAAAAAAATTAACTTTAAAAGTCGTTTGTCCGTTTTGTTTCCTTTATTTTTCCATCTCTCTTGTTTTGTGAATTAAAACTTAGCTTTTTTCTAAGTATTTCATTAATATTCAGATTTAAACTCTTGAAAAAAAGACGACACGTAGATAAAAAAAGAGGTTGTATTTTCTTCGGCTGAAATATTATGAATGGTACAAATTCTTATCCGCCGAAAGGTGGTGGTGGAAGTGGATTACCAGCAGGATGGATTAAATTGAATGTTGGTGGAAAAGTACGATAATAAAGCACAATATATTTGAATAATTACATATATTTAAGGTTTTTCAAACACATCGACAAACTCTTTCACGAGAAGAAAATTCATTTTTAGCTCGATTGTGTCAAGAACCAGAAAGTCTACCAAGTGATAGAGTTAGTTTTTTAAACTTGAAATTTGTATATTATTCATTCTGAGCTTTGCATTTTAAGGATGACGAAGGAGCATTTTTAATTGATCGAGATCCAGAATATTTTTCTTCTGTTTTAAACTATTTACGACATGGAAAATTAATTTTAAATCGTGGATTAACAGAGGAAGGTTTGTTTTATAAAAATACAGTAATACAAAATTAACACGATTTATTAAAGGTTTACTTGAAGAAGCAGAATTTTATAACATGCCAGGACTTATTAATCTTTGTAAAGAACATATTTTAAACAAACATAAACCAAAGGTAATAATATTCACACATTCATAAATATTATGTAAATTTATTTTTTACAGAATAACATTCAACATGTTTATCGAGTTCTTCAATGTCATGGCGATGAATTGACATCAGTTATCTCACATTTATCAGATGGCTGGCAATTTAAACAGGTGATTAAAATTTAATTTGCATATTTGTGAAAATCATGGATAAAATTTAAGCTTATTCCAATCGGATACGAAACTATCCAGCAATCTGGCGAATTCGCACAAGAGTTTGTATGTGTTGTTTCAAGAGAATATCCAGAAAATGAAAAGAATTCTCATCAACATTATGAAGGTTCTGATCGTGCACAAGTTCTTCAACAAAAAGCAATGCGTATGTTTGACGGAAAATATAGAATTCTATTAACCTTATCATCCATTTTTAGATAACTAAATGGCATCTGATACTTTTTGGCACGGGATTCATTTATTTCTGCTTTTTTGAGTTTTTGGTTTCATTTCAACTTTTTAAATGCCTCATATATTTATTTATATTTTTAAGAAAGAAGCAAGAAAGACGAAGAAAAAATATCAACCATTTTAGCTGTCATTTTTCCTTTTTTAGATTTTCACAACTTTAATTATTCTTATTGATAACTTTTCCCATTTGTTGATGCTAATGTCTGGCTTTTTTCTTTTTTCACTTTAATTTTTTTTACATTTTTTTAAAATTTGCAGTTTAAAAAGTAGGTTTCCACCCTTTTTTTGGGATGCAAGTTTAAAAATAATTTTTGTCTGTTCATTTTCTAGTCACGTTCCTATCAACAAAAAAATTAACTTATAAATTTTATTTTATTTAAAAAAAGAATGTGACTTAGCTTTCTGATGTTTAAATTTTGTTTGTAAAAAATAACGCTTTTTCTTTTTTACTTTTAAAACATTTCCTGGTATCTTTTGCTCATTGCACCTTTCATTCTTTTTTTTTCATTTTTAGAGAAGCCATATTCGTGCCAAAAAATATATTTTTATTAATTTAAAATTTAATTTTTGGTTTATATTGTTTTCACTATGATATTTTGTTTCATTGTTTGTATTTTTTGTACTTATGCGAATGTCAAAAAAAGCTTTTTTATAAAACAAAAATTTTGTTTTTAAAATTGTTTAACATTTTTGCAAGGCTTAAAAATCAAGAATAAAAATAAAACATAGCTTAAAAAAAGAAACATGCTTAATATTTCATTCTTTCATTTTTTGTTGCCGAATTTTTATGTTCACCAATAAATTGCTTGTTTAAGCATATTGGCTTTCACTGCATTCCCCCCTCTTTTTACGTGTGTGACAAAATTTGACATTTTCTTTCGCTTGAAAAAAATCTAAAGTAGCAATTCCGAAAAAATGAGTCAAAAAGGGGTTTAACATTTGACCACTTCTTCCTTGTTTGATTTGTGACAATTTCTTGACCTAAGGCAAGGCATGCATGAAAGAATCAAAAATTGATTTCATTTTTTGAAAAGAAAGAAACCTCAAAAGCAATGTTTGTTAAACAAATTCAGAAAAATGAAAGTTTTCAATATGTTACCATTGAAATTGAAAAGAGACTGTGTCAGTTAGATCAAAAAAGGTAAAAATGTTGTTCAAAGCTTTGATACTTATAAGTTTTTGGAAATTCGTTTATAATTGTGGTCCGGCTTCACCTATTATAATTGAAAGTAAGATTTGGTGAGATTACCATGATCCAATACTGTAAAATATTTTAGAAGAACAACATTTATTTGATGACTTGTTTTTTAATGTCACAGATCCATCAAATGAGACAGAACTTTTATTGCCTGAGCCTTTGATCTTTCCAACTACGACTACTACAAAACCAACAACCACAACAACTTTAGCAACACCGTTTCCATTATTATTTTCTTTACCAAAAATTTTTCCTGGATTTAGTCGATCAAAATGGATGCCATTTGGAAAACATTCAGATTATGTCCCACGTTTACTCACAAATCCAACTTGGAGATTTCAATGTTCACCACCAGTCAGTTGGACGTATTGTTGGCCGCATTGTGGAAGCGGTGATCAAGCACTGGATGCCGATAATGCTGTAGAAAATGCACAACTTGATATGTCTTCTGCTGTAAGCAAAAAAACATAAAATTACACTACTACGATTTTATGCATTTAATTTTAGGTAACATCGGCAATACAAACTTTAAAACTTGGAATTTTACCTGAAGATCAAATAAAAGTTCGGTTTACCCCAAAAAATACACTTCTTGAAGAATTCGGAGATTACTTTGATCGAAATAATTTAAGATATCGAGTTGTCAGAAATAGTGTTCGCTATTTTTATAACAAAGAATCTCCAGGAAATTTTACAGAAAATATTGATGAGGTATGTAATAAATGTTTACAATTGAATGCAAATTTTCATACTATTTCTTTAAGGTTACTGTATCGATTCGTTCATCCCTGGCATTTACAGAAAATTTATGGAAGACAATTGCCAATGAAGTTGCCAGTTATTTAACCAAAGAAAAGTATATGTTCATAAAAACCCCTTTAAGATTAATTTCATACTCAACATCTGGGAATGCAATGTTCTTTTTCTGAACAAAAGCTTACAAATTAATCATTTTTAAAAATGAATAAAACATACATGTTTATTTTTTTTAAAACATTTTAATAAAATTACATTTTTGATTTTTCGTTCAAATATTTTTATGTATGATAATATAAAATAAAGAATTTATATAAAAACACAATAGATAAGAAGAAGAAAAAAGTGATTCTGAAGGCCACTTTTGGCGACACACAAATGGTGTCAAAGAAAGAAAAGAAAAGCAAGCGTAAAATTATTCTATAATATTTATAAAAATTTTATAATAACAAAAAGGAAAACAGTCATTTTTTGTGGAAGAAAACAAAAAAGGTAATTGTTCTTGTGTGCAAAATTATATTACTAACTAACAAAAGACAACAGAAAGAAACAAATCTGGCAGCTTTAAACAATCCTTTTTTGTTTTAAACAAGATAAGTTTTGAAAAATAAAAATATACTTAGATAATAATAATACATTGGAAGAAAGAGACAGAAAGAAGATAAATAATAATATAACTACTGAGATAACAAAAACCGTAATAGAAAAGTATTGTTTCTTTTTTTGAATTTCTTTTTTCGTTGATTGCAGTTAAGCATCATTTTCGATGCTGATTCCTTTAAGAACTCGTTCACGTTCAACATTGGAAGCGCTGAAAAAATTTTTATTATTAACATTTTATTTTAATATTTGAATCAACGACTTGAAAATACTTTTATAATTTAGTTCAGTTGAAAGACATCCATCCTACAGTACATACTTTGAATCTCAAAGTATGTACTGTAGGATACTTGGCAAAAATTTAAACAGATAAGGGGGCAAAATGTTTTCGTTTCAAAAACTGTAAATCTCCTTTTTATTTATTATGTTCTTCTACCATAAATATCCTAGTTCTACGTTAATCATAAAATAATTAGTTGTTTTACATTTATTTAAACGAAAACAGATTTAAAATAAATATGTTACAAGTGTTTTTTTTATCACATCGTCATGAAGAGCATTTCAACCGTAACTTTTTAAGGAACAACAGGGATTCATTTTTTTAATGCATTTCTACAGTAAACTTACTCTAAGATAGTTGAAACAAAGCCACCCAAATCAAATTCATGTTCATTTTGAGCATTAATAATGAAGGGATGTTTAAGGATTTGTTCATATTTTGGACGTTGTTTGCAATCTTTTATAAGACTAAAAATAAACTCAACACATTTAAGTTTAAGAAAATAGTTTTCAAGTTTACCATTGTTTAACAAAATCATGAAATTCATCACTATATCCAAGATTTTTATCAACAGATGGTGGAGCTTCTTGTACAACCTGTTTAAGTTGTTCAAATGGAGTTTTCCATTTACCATATGGATGAGCACCCGCAGCAATTTCAACCTTTAATTACATATTTTAATGATATTTTGATAATTAATTATTCTTACTAAAGTAATTCCAAGACTCCATACATCTGCTTGTACTCCATATGCATCTTTTGTATCACCATCAATTCTTTCTGGTGGCATATATGGCTTACATCCAGCATTCATGGTTTTTGCAACAGAATTTGTTAAATGACCAGAAATTCCAAAATCGCATATTTTAACGAATCCTTGACGATTTAAAAGAATGTTTGATGGTTTAACATCTCGATGAATAAGATTAAGCTCTTCTTTCATAAAATTAAGACCTTGTGCAACACAAAGTGCAACTTTTGCAATGAAAGGTTCAGGAACTTTGTAATTTGAATCAACACACATTCGATAAAATTTATCAAGGGATGTATCCATGACTTCCATACAAATCCATACATCACCTTCCCGATACATTGCACCATAAAATCGTACCATTTGTGGGCAGCATTTACTTTTAATACATGCATCAAGTTCAACAAAAGTTCGTTTACGACTTTCATCATTTACTGAGGAATGAATACGCTGAAAATAGTAGATATCTCTTAGAACTGTTTATCTTTTTAAAAATGTGTTACAGTACTTTAACGGCAAAAATTACACCAGTTAAGGAATGACGCATTTCTTCAACAACTCCATAAGCACCTCGACCCAATTCACGAATTCGTTCGAGATCTTTAGCTTCAACTTCAACTTCTGCACCATCTTCCATTCTAAATTTTTTAATGAGTAATCACATTTTTATTTTGTAAATCCTACTTCATCATAAATTTATCATCCAAGTTGACATCCGGTGGAGGAGTTAAATCAGGCATCTTAAGCTTGACAGGCTTATTACCCGCAAATTTTGGACCTTAATTAATCTTATCGTTTAACCCAAAAATTTAAACAAATTTACTCACCTTTGGACATTTTTGCAAGTTGTTTCTGACAATTATGATGCGTCAAAACTAAAAGATATCAACAAATTATTTTTATTTTATTTTTTTCTAAAGATGATGATGGTACACAATTTTATATGTTTCTTTTTAATCTTTTGAAAAGAAAGCGCAAAATGAATGCATACGTTCATTTTATTTCCTTGCACCATGGCTACTGCTCCTTGTACGTTTTTCAAATTGATATCAACAAAACAAAAAAATATAGTTAACGTTTGCCTTTTCTTTCGAAACTATTACTCATAGCTACGAAACGTACAAAAAAATGAACTCACATTAACTTATGAGTGGTCAAAATATGGATAAGAGAAAGCTGTTAAGCACCCATCAAACAATATTATGCCCGTTTCTAAATAAGATTATTTTGTAATTTAAAAAAAGGCAAACAACAAAAACACGGTAATAAAAACACAAGCATTAAAGTATAAAAGAGAAAAGGTCAAATAAAATGTTGTTGTTGTTGTTGTTGCTCAATTTTCTCAATAGAAATATTGCTTATAGCCTTTCTTCTATATAAACGTGATATGACCACTCTTTTTTTATTGGTTGTGGTTACTTCGAGTTAGCGAACATTTATTTCTAAACAGGCATTCACTTTTAATATAAGCTTTCGTTCCAAGAGTAGAGAGAGACTCTTGGCAAAATCATCCTCTCCGTCAAACACAATAATTTCCTTTTTTAATATATTTTTTTTGATGAAACTCACAGGAAATGAGAATACCCAAGAAAAAGAACTTGACAACGCTTGCTTCAGTGTTGGAATCAAATATTTTCGTGTGCCATTTATCTTTTATCCCGTATTTTTTCTTATTGCTTTGTATATAAATTGCTTTTCCTTTGCTATCTTCTATTTTAATTTTAGCCTGTCAAAAGAATAATGGCGGATGTGGCACAAAATGCCGCTCCTGAACAGGCACAAAATGTGAGTTTTTTTGCCTTACAGGATTGGAAGCTATAATTTACCAAAAAAGTAATAAATTATTTTTAGGCAGGATGGTTTGGGCAACTTAAATCTTTAGCAACTCGAATTATGTTTATGTATTTTATGTCATATGCAATCAGAAGTTTTATGGGCGGTAATCAACAACAAGCGGCAGTAAAACCAGGAACAGGAGGTGTTGCATCTTCTGGTGGAAAAGTTTTTGCTCCGGCACAAAATTTATATAGGCCTGGAGAGGTGTATGATTTTTATATGTATTTGAGTTCTTCCGTAAGTTTGTTCGTTGAAAAATCAAAAATGATGACGAAATTTTTAGGGTGAAAAGTTTAGTGATTTTAACAATTCTGATTCTTTGTTTTGGTCAATGAAAGGATTAAAATATGGAGATTGGTCTTCGGGTGAAAATGGTGATGGATCCTACACCAAATCTGTTTCAATGCCAACTCCAGAATGTTTGTTACGCAATCAATCTCTTTATCTTCATGCTTTTCTAACAAAGCAACATAGATCTCCAAATCCAAAAGATAAAAATTATGGAAAACGTGAAATTAGCTACAACTCATTTCGATTAAATAAGTACAAAAAGCGTCATTACAAATTAACTTCGAATTTGTTAACGGGTGAAACAGAACTTTCTGAATATGAACAAAAGAAGGCACTTGAAAATGTTAAATATGAAGTTCTTAATTTTTGGCATCCTAATCTTACTGTTAACATTGTTACAGATTTTACTGCATGGACTCAAGGTTTACCATTATTTTTGTAAACATGTGTTTTACCGTATCTTTATTTTAGGTCAAATTCCTGCTCCTTTGGATAAGCAAATTAAGTTTGATCTCGTTGATAATCATTATTATCCTGTGATATTTTTTAATAATTACTGGAATTTAAATAGTGAATACATGCCTATCAATGAAACCGTAACCACTGTTAATCTTACCGTCACCTTTTCACCGTTATCATTGTTCAAATGGCAACTTTATGCATCTCAACAAGTAAAAATTTGCACTCGTCTGCAACAAATGATTAAAAAAAATTATTTTTAGGCTCAAGGAGAATGGACAAAACTTCTTAATGGTGGAGGGAATGAAGATGATGAAGGAAGTGATCAAGATGTTCTTAAACAAGCCTTAATTGAAACAAATCCCGTTCTTCTTGGTGTTACTGTTGTAGTATCTCTTCTTCATACAGTTTTGGAATTTTTGGCTTTCAAAAATGATATTCAATTTTGGAAAACCCGTAAAAGTCTTGAAGGTCTTTCTGTTCGATCTGTGCTATTTAATATCTTCCAGTCACTTATTGTATTTCTTTATATCTGTGATAATGATGCAAGTTGGGTTGTTAGAGGATCTGTATTCTTTGGACTTCTTATTGAATGTTGGAAAATTCCTAAATGTTTGGATATTAAAGTAGGTTTCTGCACTAAACATTGCACCTTTAATGAAAAGTTATTTTTAAGGTTGATTATGAAAACAAATTCCTCGGTCTTGTTCCAAGAATTTCATTCGCTGATAAAGGTTCATATGTTGAATCTGAAACTAAAGTTTATGATGAACTTGCGTTTAAATATCTTTCATGGGTACTTTTCCCACTTCTTGGTGGTTATGCTGTTTATTCTTTAATATATGTTGAACAACGAGGTTGGGTTATATTCATCTACTGCACTGTTTGAAATCTTTTTTTAGGGTGGTATAACTTCGTATTAAGCATGTTGTACGGGTTCTTGTTGACTTTTGGGTAAGTTTTTTGAAATTTTAAATGTTTAATCATTATTTAAATTTTTACAGATTTATTATGATGACTCCGCAGCTCTTTATTAATTATAAACTTAAATCAGTTGCTCATCTTCCATGGCGGATGCTCACCTATAAATTTATTAATACTTTTATTGATGATCTCTTTGCATTTGTTATTCGAATGCCGACTCTTTATCGCCTTGGATGCTTCCGTGATGATATCATTTTCCTTATTTATATTTATCAACGATGGATTTATCGTGTTGATCCAACTCGTGTCAATGAATACGGTACTTCAATGGAACATCCAGAAGGTGCAGCTGTTCCAGAAGGTGAAGAAGGTCAAAAAGCTATTGCTGCAGAAGGACATGCTAAATCCGATTAATTATTTTTCACTTATTTTTATTTTAGTACTTCGAAGAATGTCGCGCTTGAGCTTTCGTTATGTTACAAAGAAATTTATTTTAAGCCAATAATTTTTAAAATATTTTAATTATTTTCTCATTGATTTTTTTCAAACGAAAAATATTAATAAAAAAATATATATTAATTAATCTACTGTTGATTACGAACTGCAAGTAATGGCATCACAAGTTCATGAAGATCAGTAAAATATCGTTCAAGTTCAGCAACACTGTGCTTATGGCACATATTATGAGTTAATGCCTTTTCGTTCTGTGGTCGTTGCATAAAGCCACCGTTGTTGACCTTGTAATAAGATACAAATGGAATATTCGCAAAAACGATTGAACGTAGCGCTTGAGGTTGGGGTAAAACTTCACCAAAAGTTGTGATTGGCATGACATTGGTTCGAAGGTCATCTTTTAAAAGTCGCTTTACAGCTGCTAGCTCATTTATCAAAGGCCATTTAAGTTCATCTTCATCATGCCGGAGTACAATGCTAATTGCATCAATGCGAAGAGAATTACTCGTTGCAAGTTCCTGAATGTAATTAGATTAAGAAAATTGATTTTCTTAAATTCATACCATTTCAAACCAATCTCGAATAAGGCTTGAAGTTTTTGTATATCCTTTTTGATTTGGAATTCCAGGGGTATCAATTATTGTAATACTGTAGGGGTAAATTGTATTGTTGAAAACATATACATGTACACCCTTTGTTGGGGTACCATCTTTGTCATAATTAACACAAAACCGAACATCTTGTTCTTTTTTGACATCATAGAGATAGTTTGCAATTGTATTTACAAATGAAGTCTTTCCAGAACCTTGTGGACCAAAAAGTAAAACGGCTTTATCATCATTTGTTGAATTTTGATGCCCACCAAAGATAAACTTTTCAATATGCTTAGCATGTGAAATTTTTTCATGTTGAGGAATGAAATATCGGAATGAAGAATTTACTTCAATGAGTTCAGCATGGGCAAGTTGTTCACTGAGAATTAACGACATTGGAACCGCTTCTTCGTAGATATCAACAGAAGCTTGACCTAAAATTACTCAAGCAAAATATTTTGTTTGATTTTTCCGTAAAAATCGGTTTTGAATCCCGAATCAAAGATGTCGTTTTTTCGAAGTCAATCAAAATTATTTTTCCCACCAAAATAAAAAAAACTCACGTTTGATTGAATTAAATGAATATTTCCATGGAACTTCACTCTCGCTTGGAGAGACTGATTTCGGCTTGCTATGACCGTTTGTTTTGGCAGGCAAAGAAATTGGTTGAGAATGATGTTGATTTTGATGGCGCTTAGAAGGAACTTCAAATTCTTTTAATTGTCGCCTTGCATCTTTTGCTGCTTGTCGAAGGCTTAGTTCTGTTCCCAAAAGGAATGATTGTGTCCGTAAAATCTAAAAATATTTTTACGATTATGTCTTTCCTCTTCTTTTTTTTCTTTTTATTGATAAAACGTGTTTACTTCTTCATGCAGTGCTTGCTCCTTTGCTTTTGTCTCTGCTAAGCGGCGATGATAATCATTGAGAATTTGCTTATCAACAATTGACCCTTCAAAATTTGACTTTGGAATACTTTTTGGCTGTGGGGGTTTCAGAAGTTGTGTTGGACGAGGATAGGCAACTTCATTGTGATGAAGATTTATTTCATCAGCCTTAAAATTTTTATGTTGATTTACATTTTTAGGGATAAAGAAAATCTTACTTGGGGATTTCCCGCATCATCAAACAGATCAAAGCCGCCAAAACGGCTTTCAGCAAGTGAAGCTTGACTATCGATTGTCCTTGAACGATTTCGTGATTCACCAAAATCTTGAACTTTAGGAAGACCTCCTGGTAAACGGGCTTGATCAAAATGATCATAACTTTCATCAGCCCATGCCGTATTGTAACTTCCACGTTGCTAAACAATTTTTAAAGTATTATACAAAAATGCTGGGGTTTTCCTTACCTCACTTACAGTACTTCCAACAGCTGTACTTGTTCGAGAAGTTCGAGGGCTTTTAAGTGTACTCGAAGTGCTATTACTTCTCTTTTCATTTTCATGAAGTTCGTTATCATGAAAATCACTTCCAGCTAATGATCCGGAAGTTGAATTTTGATGCAAAAGAAAATCATCCAATTGTTTAAGAGCATCTTTTTCGTCTTCACTCGTAGGAGTGATATCATGCCGAACTTCATGTTGGTGGTGTTGTTCTTCTTCTTCAACGGGAATCTTGAAATTAGGCTCTTGATACATTACCGGAGACAAATGAACCTTGGAGAAAATCTAAAAATCGTACAATTTAGAAAACAGACAAAAATGTATCAATGAGAATTTTCACCTCATCGAGCATAGGATCATTCATGGTTTCCATTGTTATGTTAAAATGCAAAATTTTTTTAACACAGACGAATAATAAAAATAATAAATAAGGTGGAACCTTTCTTTTTTTCTTCGATGATGACAATTTTTATTTTTTGGTATTCAAAAAAAATTATTTTTTCTCGTTTTTTCCTTCTTTGTTAAGAATTGTTATGGAAATTAATATAATACAATAAATAGGAAGCAGTGAAGAAAAACGCGTCGTTCTCTTTTTTTCCTTGTTTAAGCTAAAAAACGATGAAAGATCCTATAACAACCGTTTTGCGTGAGAGCGTATTGCTCATTAAAGACGTAAATAATCGACAAAATTGACACACATTAAAAATGCTGCTAGTTTTAGAGACTTATCAGTGATGACTTCATTCTCAAAAGATAATATAAAAAATAAATAAGAGTTTGGATTACAATGAAATTATTGATCACAAATTACAGAAGGCATTCTGCAAGAACAATAAAATCTTAATAGCATGTTTTTAGCGTATTTAAATTCATGAAAAAAACATGGATACTGTAATCTTTCAACAAAAATATGGTGGGAATTTTAGCAACTAAAAATTCGAAGAACATAATTTTTTCTAATAATTTCGAATCGTCTCTCAAACACTCATTTGCATTTTTAAATGTATTATTTGCTTCATTTCAAATTGAACAATTCTTATATAACAATATTTATTAGTTTTTTCAAAAATGGAAAACTTTCACATTTAATTTACTTTTAAAGATTTTACAAGGGGCAGATTGCATTTGAGCATATCACAGGCAAGTTCAAACAAATACTCGTAACATTCTAACCTGCAAAAACATTATAATTCTTTTGAATTCGTTAAAGTTTTTTTTAAATATTGGCTCACATGATTTTGGTTTTCTGCCATGTTGGTCCAAAAACAAATAGACCATGATTCCGAACAAGAATGGCAGAAGTATGTGGACATTTTTCCAAAATTGTTTTAACTTGGGGCTAAAATAATCTATTTTTTCCACCGATAAAGTATTCTTGAAAATTACCAAAAGCATGTATTCATGAGTTGCATTTTCAATGATCGGGACACTTAAAACTTCGATATTACTGTAATTTTTTCGAGTTTTTCGATTCAAAATTCCTTTGATCATTTCTTGATCAGAAATTTCAAAAGCATCTTCATGACCTAATAACTGTGTCAATAAATTTGCATATTTTGAATGTGTATGAATGACACAATTTGTTTCTGAAATTTTTTAAAGGTTATAACGATATGGATAAAAAAATAAAGAAACCCTCATCATCATTTAAAAGCATATTAAAAACGGGAACACAATCACTTTCTCGGATGTTTGGATTTTGAGGACGAGAAATGAGTCCTAGTGTTTCTTGACTCAATATAAATAAATCGTTACTGTAATTTGTTTTATACATTTAAGTCGAAAAAATAATTATAAAAAGATACTAACGGTATTAATCTTTCCTTTTGAACGGAAGAAGGTGAATAAAAAATTTCACCTGTTTTAGAAGTGGCGGCCATTCCTCCTCCACTTCCAACCATCCATCCTCGATCAAAAAATAATTTCATAATTTCAACAAATAATTCTGGATTCATATCCTGATCAAATGCCGAAGTCGATTGCATTTTTTATTGATTAAATTTGCAGAAAATAATAAAAAAATTATTATTGAATAAACTGTTCGTTCAATTAAGATAACAAGGCCTTGAAAGAAGCACAGACAAGCATTGCAACCAACACAAACGTTTGTCTCTGTTTCTTTTACAGTTCAAATTTCACATATAAATTTTTTATATTAAAAACTTTTATTTAAAAACAATCACACAAGACAAGGCAGAGATCTGCTACCAATAAGGTAAAAACCCTTTAAAAAACAATTAAAACTTTTGGGCATAAGTTTGCAACAACAAAAAAACATAAAAAAGAATACGAAAAAATTCAAAAATGTTGATTTGACCATTGATTTGTAGAAAGAACTTTATCTTCTGGTTTAAATCCATTCATATGTTCGACGTCTGATTGATCTTGATCATATTGTTTTAAAGGTGCTTGTGTAACAGCCATCACACCATTTTCAGTAACTTTTCCATTTGTAGTTAATTTTGTTTCAATACCATTAATATTCGAGTTAAGAGGAAAGACATTTGTTGAAAGATTATTATTTGTTTGAACAAAAGTATTTGGTGTTGCTTGATGATAAATACCAGGTTTAAGTGAATTATTTCCTGGTACAGCCATGCGAGGAGGAGAATCATATGAAACTATTCTTCTAACATAAGTTGGAGAATTATATGAACTTATTCTTCTAACATAAGTTGGCTGGAATGAAGGCCTTGCTACCGATGAACCATGATTAAGATACATTTGTGATTGAACAGGTTGAATTATTGGTGTAACATGACGAGGAATAGGTTGCCGAATAACACGCATTAATCGAGTTGCTGATGGATCATGAGGTGAATGAACAAGTGTACTACGTTGCTGAGAAGGAATCGTTAAAACAGGTCGGTAAAGAGGATTTGTAGGTGTTGAAGAAAACGCATTGCTTATCACAGGTCGTCGATATGAAATACTTGGACGAGCAATTTGCGTTGGAGCAGAAGTATTATGGGTTGGATCAATACGAGTAAAAAGTTTTCTGTATGCTACCAGTTTTGGAGGAGAAGGAGAAGCATGTTCTTGACTACCATAACTACTTGATTCATTCATATCCATAACATTTGCTTCAGTTTTTGTTTCTTGAGCAGAAGGCTGTTCAGAATTTTCACGATGTTGTTGTACATTTGTAATTGCAGCAGATAATGAAACTTCCGGAGTAAGCTGTTTACTTGAACATGGGTCATTTCTAGCTTCCAATCGAGCAGCACGTCCTTGATTCATTTGCTTCCGAATTTCAGCTTTGACATCACCAGATAAATTTTCAACACGAATATATTTTGCATTACCAGAAGGCATGAAAGTATCATCATCGTAGAATTGGTTCGATCCTTTTGGACGCTTTTTACGTTTTTGAGCTTTAACCATGGTACCCGCTTTCTCAATAACACTGTTAATAAGGATCTGTAAAAAACAAATATGAAAAATTAAAATTAGAGGTTAAAACTTACATCAAGACGATCAAGGTAAACAGCAGCACGTTCAGTTCCATGCTTTGGCTCAGAAGGTCGTTCAACATTAGCTTCTTGTTCTTCTTTCGGGAGTGCAGCTACATCGTTCAAGAACGTTTTTTCTCCTACAAGATCTAAAGCTTCTTGCCGTTTAGCATATCGTGCAGCCCGACCCTGCAATGTTGATAATAAAATTAAGAAACACTAAAAAACCATTAGATTACCTCTTTCTGTTGCTTCAGTATATCATCTCTGGTAGGCTCTGAAGGTTCTTTTTTATCATCACCACGTCGGCGAGTTCTAAGAGCCAATGGCTCATATGTTGGTTGAGATGGTGCACGCAATTTATTTTGAATTCGAAGACTTGGAAGACGCCGTGTTTCCATTGATAAAGTAAATTGTTGTATCTTTTCATCCAATTCAATAAGTGCTGTTGTCATATGTTGAGATTTTCTTCTTGTACTACCACTAATATAATTATTAAACAAATGTTGGAATCCAAGACTATTAAATGAAACCGGATACGGTTTACTTTCTTGTGTTACACCATCAATTCTAAAAAAGGATTCTATCACAAAAAGTAAAAAAAATTATAAGCTTACTTAATAGGAGTAGTACAAAATACCAAATCCCATCCAAAATAATAAAAATTAAACTTTTTATCATTTGTTGTTGCAATAGTTTGGGGACGAAGATCCTTTTCGTTAATTCCCTTAAACAATCAATTACAAATAGTTTGATACATTCTAAACCTTACACATCGATCCAATAATTCCATATCACAACACATTATTTCATATGTTTCAGCTAATAAAATGAAAGTATCTTCTGCAGAAAGCTTATTAACATTTCCGCCACATGCTTCAAGGGCTTTCAAGGATGATGGAGCAAGTTTTTTAATGAAAGATTCCATCGAAGCTTCAAATGAGAATCGATATCTATTCATTAATTTTAATATCGTAATAAATGCATCCTTTATTTCAAGCAATTCCTCTAAGACAGATCCACGCAAAAAGGCATCTTCTAAAAGCTTTGTATTCCATCGAATTGTGCCAACATGTTCATTAAACAAGGTATCACCAAATACTATTTTATACAGTTCAGATGATGTTGTTATCCATGTTTTACCCTAAAGGTTCAAAAATAACATTAACAATGTAAGAAGAAATTAAAAAGTTTACCAATGGATATTGGTTTTTAACCAATATATCATAACCAGGATCAAACATTAAAGCTTTAATAAAATGTTACCGAAAAGATTGTTATTACTTAAGTAATTATTAATATACACCAAAATATCACAGTAACAGTATAACAAGGAGAGAGAGAAAGACGATCGGCTGCTATTTTTTGCGAGCTATTTTTTTCTGGTTCAATTTTTTTCCAACTAATGCATTTTGGTTAAAAAGAAACATTTATACACATTTTGCCAAACAAACGTTTTTCAATGTTCAAAAAAAATAGTAAAAGAAAAAGTAAAAAAAGTAAATTTACTAAAACAGAATACGCATAATCATGGTCGAAGCATGTATTTTATATACAAAAAACATTGTAAAAGGTCAGTTTTAAAATGAAATTGATGTTTTAAAACAAAAAAACTTATTATTTACGTTAAACGAAGTGTTTTTTAATGGTGAATAGTATGTGGCATAACCAAATCTTAAAACATTGACTTATTCTAATATGTTTTATTTTTTAAACTGTATTTATGATAATTCTTGTTCTTCATCAAATATTTTTTAATTTCAATTATCGTAAATTACTTACAATTCGTTTAATAAGCTGCCTTAAAGCAAGGACTTTCTTTACATGTATTACAGTAACCTACCAATGACATTATCAATTTAATAGAGCAATTGCAGAGAACTATAATAACAAAAGTTTATTTTAAAAAACTTTGTAAAAACAATGATATGAATAAATTGGCACATTTTAACAAAATTATGTTATGTTGTAGCTTTTTTATTGAATTTGTTTTTTATTAATTAAAACGATACCGTAGTATTTCTTTTTATTAAATTACTAATTTGAACTTTCAAGACGAATGTTCAACAATATTCATGATGCTAACACTTTTGGGTATTCATTTTTGTTTTTTGTAGTTTTTATGTTTTTCAGCAGTAAATTTGATTTCTGAAAAAAATATTTTGAAATTTTGTGCCAGACAATTTATATTCATACAAGAACATTGAACTTTTGATGGCTTCTTTATTGTGACAAATCAACGCTTTTTAGGTTTCTTTTCATTTTGTATTGTTTTTATAAGAATCCTTAAAAGGTGTTTATAAATTTTGCTTTTTTTCATTTGCTTCAGTTTTGGGTTTTGTGAAAGCATGTGGAGATTTATTTTACTATTTTTTTTGCAATTATTTTTTTCCGATGTAAGTTTTGAAATTTTTTCAAAGATACATTGTTCGAAAAGGGTTTTTTAAGATTCAGTGTCAACAAGCAATTACAGTACCAACAGCTACTCCAGGGAGTGATGGAATTATTAGGCTTAAAGTTGGATTACTGTTTCCAAATGCGACTTATCGTTTAAGAACTTTGATGGGATTTGGACAATCTGCTCCTGCGATAACTCTTGCCTTGAAACGGGTTCAAAAGGAACGAATGTTACCGAATGTTAATTTCACGTATTTCAAAAAGATATTTTTAAAAATGTAACAAAAAATTTGTGAATTCTAGATTCGTATGGTACTTAGATCAGTGTGATGAAGGAAAAGCAGCAGGATACACAACTCGGCTCATTCAAAATGATGGAGTTCATGCTATAATTGGGCCGCCCTGCACCACCTGTTAGCTCTTATATTAATTAAATAACAAAATAAAAAAGCATATTTTAGCTGCAATTATTTCTGGAATTCTCGGTTCTTTTTATAATCTTCCTATTTTTACTTGGGGTGCCTCCACTTCTTCTGAACTTACAGATGCTGTAAGATTTCCAACTTTGGCAAATGTAAATGCAAATACTTTCACGTTAGATTTGAATAAAGTTAATTCATTCCAAAATAAGCTTTTTTTAGTTTGGGACAAGCTGTAATCGAGATTATGATTGAATACGGTTGGAATGAATTTGCATTGATTTATACCCTTGATTCAGAACAAAGAAAATGTGATTTTTTGCAGCAAGATTTGGAAGTACGTTTAAAGTTTTTTAAACAATGAAATACATGAATTTTGAGAAGGCTGTTAGCGATAGAAGTGAAGATACTTTCATTTCATTCAAACGCCAGATTGGAGCCGAAAAAACTTCAATGCTGTCAGTTTTGGATACACTTAAATCACGAGCAAGAAGTAAGCAAATGTTTTGAATGTTATTAATACAAGAAATTTTTTGTTACAGTAATTGTTGTTTGTTTTGATGACGATGATAGCAAAAGAAGATTTCTTCTTGCTGCAGACGAAAAGGGAATGAACACTGATGAATATGTATACATTTTTCCTGATCTTCGAAGTCAAGGAATGCTAAGACAGGGTTCGCTTTTTAAATTAATTCCTTTTTATTTTTTTAATTTTTGAAGTAAATAATACTAATACTGGGAAGAATGCAGAAGCAGTAAGGTTTTGGGTTGATTACAATGATCCTCCGGATGGATTAGATGATCAAGCAAAAGCTACAGCAAGGCGCTCAATTATTGTTAGTTTTTGATTTTAAAATTTTAATAAACATTTAATTATATAGATTGATTTGGAAAACCAATCAACTGAAGAAATTGAAAACTTTAATAAAGAAGTTCAATCTTTGATGGGACAGTACCCTTTCTTTTGCAATGGAGCATGTTTAGGTGGTATCGATGAAACACAAGTTTGTGTTTTAATTTTAATTTCAAAGATTTTAAACACATTTTTAGCCATCAGTATATGTTCGATCATTACATGATGCCACATACATGTATGCCAGAGCTGTAAATAAAACCCTTCAATCTTATAGCCCTGATCAACTTTTGAATGGTTCCCTAGTTAATACTTTGTCAAGGGGTGAATTTGAGGGGATGACAGGTCTTGTCAGAATAAATGAAAATGGAACTCGTGAACCTGTATTTTTTATCACTGCATTGAGTTCAACAGATGAACCTACAGTATACGCAAAAATTTCCATTCAAGCTAATATTGTTTCTTTTGAACCTGAATACAAAGATGAATTTACGACTATTTGGTCATCTCGTAACAATAAACGACCACTTTCTGTTCCAATTTGTGGATTTTCTGGAGTTCAATGTCCTGTTTCAACAACGGGATACATTATTATTGGGATCGGTGGAGGATTGATAATTCTTGGACTATTTTTTGGTGCCATCTTTTTCATTTGGAGGTTATTTGATTTTCAAATTATTAGTTTGTTGTCAATCTAATAATTTTTTTTTTTATGTTTTTTTTTCGCTAATAATTTCAACAAACTAATAATTTCAAATTATTAGTTTGTTGTCAATCTAATAATTTGAAATCTAAAAATAAATTATAAAAATTTATTTTAGAGCAAAAATGATAGAAGAGAAGAAAATGAATGCGGAATGTTTAGTATCATATCATGATTTAACAAAACTATCACCAGATTTACAAAAAAGTGATTTGATAAAAAGTATGAGAAGTATGCAAAGTGGTCATTCATCTTTGACCAGAACAACAACAGAAAATCATGAAGAAACTGAACATCATGCATTCTTTCTTTGGAATAAAGAAATTGTTTTTGGTTCAAAGCAAGTAATAAGACCTAAATTTGGAAGACAAGAATTTAATGTTGTTCGAAAAGTAATAAACTCATTTCTAAACAATATCATAATTACGAAAACCATTACAGATTAGACAATTTGATCATGATAATGTAAATCGTTTATTGGCAGTATGTTTGGATGCTCCTGTATTTATGGTTATTTGGAAATATGCAAGCCGTGGATCCTTGAAAGATGTCCTTGCAAAAGATAATTATTTATCAGACTCATTTTTTATCTTTGCTTTAATGAGAGACCTTTCAGCTGTAATTTTATTTATTTTTTGTATGTTAATTTCAAAAAGTACTTTTAGGGATTAGCAGCCATTCACTCATCCTTTATTAATGTTCATGGGGCTTTAACATCTGAATGTTGCTTAATCAATGATCGTTGGCAGGTCAAAATAAGCGATTATGGACTTCCCTTCCTTCGAGCAATTGAACCGATTCCTAAAAAACGTAATTGTTTTTATCGTATGTTTTCAACGAATTCAATAAAATTTTTGTCTAGGATATTTATGGATGGCACCTGAACATATTCGAAACGATGATAAAATCGGTTCACAAGCCGGTGATGTTTATAGTTTTGCAATAATTTGTTCCGAATTAATTAATCGTCGTCCAGCTTGGAATTATTCAGATAGAGAAGATGAAATTGATGGTAAAAGAAACTGTATACATTTTATAATCAAAAAAAGAACATTTTTGTAGACATAATTTTTGCTATTAAACGTAGCTCAGAACCTCCAGCCCGTCCTGAAATAGATGTCAGCGATGACATAAATACAAATTTATTACATTTAATCCGAGATTGTTGGGATGAAAATCCTGAAAAAAGGCCAACAATGAATGTTGTAAAAAGTTTAATTAAAAATATGAACAGTCGAGGGTACACTTACATTTTACACTTTTAAGAATTAAATTCAAACAATGATTTTAGAAAGCAAAGTTTAATGGATTATGTTTTTAATATGCTTGAACAATATGCCACTTCATTGGAAGATGAAGTGGAAGAAAGAACAAAAGAACTTGTTGAAGAGAAAAAGAAAAGTGATATTTTGCTTTATCGGATGCTTCCGAAACAAGTTGCCGAAAAGCTTAAACTTGGACTTACTGTTGAACCAGAATCTTTTGATGTGGTCACAATATTTTTTTCTGATGTTGTTTCATTTACAAATTTGGCAAGTAAATGTACTCCTCTGCAAGTTGTCAATCTACTGAATAATCTTTACACAACTTTTGATGCAGTCATTGATGAACACGATGTTTATAAAGTTGAAACAATTGGTGAGTTACAGTACACCATTATTACTGTATGTAATAGTATTTGTGTCAATTTTTAGGAGATGGATACCTTTGTGTATCTGGTTTACCACACAGAAATGGAGATTTACATGTAAAAGAAATTGCGGATATGTCTTTAGCCTTTCTTAATATTCTTGTTGACTTCCGTGTTCCGCATTTACCAAATGAAAGGATTAATCTAAGAATTGGCTTCCACACAGGTTTGTACTGCTGTATTTTTTTTCAAAATTACTTTTAAAATTTGTATTTTAGGATCAGCAGTTGCTGGTGTGGTGGGACAAACTATGCCTCGATATTGTTTATTTGGGGATACAGTAAACACGGCATCAAGAATGGAAAGTAATGGAAAACGTATATATAAAAGATTAAGTGTGCCTTTACAAATGTTGATTTATTTTTTTTCAGCGGGCAGAATTCATATGTCAAGTACGGCCACAGATTTTTTGACAAGGGTTATTGGGGGATATATTACAGAGCCACGTGGTGAAGTGATAATTAAAGTAAATTTTATTTACACATTTGATATCTTTCATCAGATTATTTAGGGAAAAGGTGTAATGGAAACGCATTGGCTTATTGGGAAAGCAGATGGCACAACAACAATACCAAAGCCGCCACATTCAAATTCTATTGATGTTGAAACCCCTGGGCTTAATGTATCACAACCCCCATTTCCTGAAGTAGCTCCTCTTATCCCAATAGAACCAAAAGCTTCAGGAGTCGCTAATCATTCTCAGCCACCAACTGTTAGTTTTAATTTGGACAAAACTATTACTTCTACAAACCAATTTATAAAAACTCTTCCCCCAAATATTCCCCCACCTCCACATAGAAGTGATACACCTTCAACTGTTCCTTTGTAAATGCGTAAAATATATTTGAAAAAAAAGAATGTTTATTTTCTTGTTTTTTTTATCTAAACAACAACGAATTTTCTATCTCGTTTCACTATTTACAACCAAAAAAATATATTAAATATTTTTTTGTTCTTCGAAATTTTGTGTAAAACTCACACAAAAAATATAATAATGAAAAAATAAAAATTAAACAGTAAATTCCATGCTACCATCTAAAAGGGATCGTTTCTCATCCATTGATTGAGACGAGTATCGTCGAGGAGAATGACCAGAATTTGTTGCTGAATTTGTGCCTGAAGCAGAGGGAATGGGTATTGTTAATTGTCCTTGCCTACTTCGATAAAAATATTGTTGTTGTGGAGATAAATTTTTTTGATTTACTGCTTCCATTGGATGCCTGCTGCCTTTTGGTCCATCATCGAATGAAGTCTGTTTATTCAGTAATGGTTGAGATTGCGAAACATTGAGATTAACACTTGAAGGGATTGACGCTCTCGGGGTGACAACGGTTGGAATTTCTGCATTAAGAAGCTCTAAAAAAAGAAAAGCGAAATTGTTTTGTACTTTTTTTAAATTTTTGCAAAAAAACACACGTATATCTGTTTTTATTTGTCTTATAAGTTCATCATTGTCAGCTTCTAAAAGTCTTGCCTTTGAAAGGTGATAAATAATCCCACAGCCAAAGCCATCACCAAGAACATTTACACTTGTTCTTATTCTGTCCCTGCAAAAAAATACATGCCTTTCTTTTCTACATAATTCCTTTTCCAACTTACAACAACCAATCAACAGTCAATAATAAACTTAAATCTTTTGCAGGTAATCCTACTGTAGTTAAAACAATAAGAATTGTATCTAATCCTGCAGGGACAGATCCAGAACCAATTGACGCAATTGTTGTTGTGAAGCTAATGGTTAAAAGTTCAAACATTGTTAATTGTACATTATGTAATTGTGCAATAAAGATTACTGCCACTGCTTCATACAAAGCCGTACCGTCCATGGTAATTGTAGCTCCAAGGGGAAGTACGAAACGTGTAACCCTTCGATCAATTTTTAAATTTTCTTCCAAAGACCGAAATGTTACTGGTAATGTTGCACCACTGGATGCAGTTCCGAAAGCAGTTGTAAGAGCTTGAAGCATACCTGTCATATAATTAAATGGAGAATTTCTTGTAAAAATATAATATAGCAGCGGTAAAGTTAAAAGGGAATGAATCATTAAACCACAAATTACAGTAACCACATACATTGCTAAGGCTTGCGCGGTTTCAGTAAGATTATCAATATCAACAATATTTTTACAAACTAATGACAAAATTCCAATTGGATAACACCACATTAATGCTGAAATCCATTTCATAATAACTGCATCCAAAACAATAAAAAAGTTTATCATTAGCCGAGCTTGATCACCAAGAATACTTAAAACAATTCCAAAGCCTGTGCAAAATACGATTAAACCTGTAATTTGATTATTTTTGAATATTAATCTTGCTGTTTTTTGTTTACCCAAAACATTCATTTCATTTGTGTATTCTAAAATGGGCTTCATCAAAGGTTGTGCCGTTGTGGCATTTACAGCAACAACGCTTGTTGCATTTGTGACATTTGTAAGAATTCTTTGAAGTCTTGGTTTAACTGGAATATAATTTGTTTGAACTTGTTGAAAGGTTGCTTGAATAATATTTTCTGGAAACATGTTTCTGAAAAACATAAAACTTATGTTGTTTGCTTATTTTTTTGTTAGTTTATTTTTACCTTATTTGATCGAGAAATGTATCCAATGTTGATAAGGCAGTATCATCCAAAGTTCCTTCACCCAAATTGTGAAAAAGTGCTGGATCACCTGGATGAATTGAAGAGACCAAAACAATTCCCGTCTAATTATATTAAAGAAATACAAAAAACGTTTTACAAAAAAATTTTATACATACGAAAGTGGAAAGGAGGGTTGTAAGCATGTAATATGCAATCGTGTATATTCCAATTCGACTCGTGTCTTCTGGACGAATTTGTGCCAGAGCTTAAAAATGAGCGTGTCACTTCAAAGAACAAAGATTTAAAAAATATCTGATACAAAACATAAGGATTTCCAAGGACAAAATTTTGAATATACTATTTTTCTTCTCATAAATAAAAAAAGCACTTACCACTAATTACTGAAGATATAATCATAGGAAGTATCATCATCTCAACGATTTGCATAAAAATTTCACCAGGAAATCCAATGAGACTAATTGTGTCATTGCTAAAAATGGAAAAGCTAGCTTGAAAAAAAGAATCCTATAAAGCCAAACCTTGGATTGAATGGACGAATAACAAACCCCAAGACCACACCAATAACGACCGATTCAATGGTCAAAACCAATAACAAATCTTTTTTCATCTCTTATTTTCTTTAATTTGCAATCTATTGATCTGTAACATTATCAAAGGAATACAAAAAATGCATTTAAATTTTTTTTCTTCCTTTCAAACGCCCCCACCCACCGTTTTATATATTTTCTTTTAATTAATTCCAAAAACAATTTATCGTCTTCTTATTTGTTGTTGAACTAAAAAAAGATCAGGTAAAAACCCCCCAAAATAAAAAAAGGTTGAATTGTTTGAACTAAAAATGTTGAAATTAAAGTTCTTTTTTACGTACTTTTTAAAAAAAAGAGGTAAAAAAACAGACCACAATTGATAAATAAAAGGGTGAAATTGATTCGATGTTCGAAATTGGACACACCAATTTTACTTTCACAGCTTTTACATGTAATGATGATCGAAAAAACGGAAATACTTTTTTTACCTCATTTATATATCAATGAATGATAATTTTTTACAAAAAAACGAGAAAAAAATCTGTTAGAGTCTAAAATATTCCATGCATTCCAATTTATAATATCGTAAATACGTCGACGTCAAAGTTTTTTAGCGTTTGGAAGGACAAAAAATCTCTTTTGCTTTTGATAGTGCTTTGTGGATGATTGACGTAAAACAAAATGGGGTTTATGTAAATTAAGTTTATTTGCAAGAAAGAAAGAAAAATGAACTAAGTTTAAACACCACAAAATGTACAACATTCAATTATTGCTTCACTCCATTCACTCTCACCTTCTCCATTACTTAATCTTTCGGTTGTTGTTCTTAAATTTTTTCGACGTTGTTGAGATATGAAATCAGAAAATGCCTAAAAATATATGTATTTGAATTACAAAATTGTTCGACCCAAAAAGCATACTTGAAACATTTTAATAGTTCCAATAACATTAAATATTCGACCAAATGTTGTTAAAATAACCAATACAATACTTGGAACTTTAAAATTGTCACTTGAGGGGCTGCCATCTGCTAGAGTGGAATTTGGGAGCAAACCTAAAATATAAATCTAGGCCAGTTCCAAAACAAGCTTTGAATATTACCGTATTTCTCCAATTTTGAATCAATTGCAACTTCGATCATTTTTCGATCAATTTCACATTTTAATAATCCAAGACCCGAACCCGCGATATTTAAAATTAAACCAAAAACAAATGCAAATGCAGTTTCTAAAATGCAAAAAAAGTTGTCCATTACCGTATACCAGAATTAAATTAAACTTACTTCTTCGCCTTCTTCTTTCTTTTAATTGACTCAAAATTGCACTAAATTTTCCATTTCTTACTAAAACTTGACGAGAAATTCTACCAGCTTCCAAGTCTGTGTTCATACTCAAAATAAAAATTTAATCATAAAATAATGGTAAAAAAAGCCATGAACATACCTTTGCTTGCGCCATATCTCATTTTTTATCCGCTTATTTACTACAAAATAAATCAATATTTTTAATAAATTGAAAAAAAGCCATAAGAAATAGGTCTTGTTTTTTTGTTAAATATTGTAGGAAAAGTGGATTACAAAATTTAAGGGACTCAAAATTCAAAAAATAAACGATATAAAAAAACAAATTATGCTACCATTTTTCAACCTTGTTCGTTAACACTGTCAATCTAATCATCACTAGAATATTGTCATCTTTTGTAATCACCAGAGATTAAGAAAATATTTAACTGTTCAAAGAATTTTCTTTGTAACAAAAAGTCGAAATGAAATAATACGGATTTCTTTCATTATTTTGTTTGCGTCAAAAAACCTCATCATGGCTTGCTGTTATCATTTGTTAAATCCAGGAATATATAAATTTATTTTCACTGGTATTAGTTTTATCTTTAGTCAAGATATTTGACGTTTAGAAACTATTATTGAACAGTTAAACAAAGAAGATAAAGTTTTTATGCAAACAGAAATTTATGCAAACGAAAACTTACTTATTAAATTAAACAAAATTTACTTGCATTTATAACGAAGGCATTAACAAATTGATTTTTTATTTCAAAAAACATATGTTTCTCCGTATTTTATTTTGTAGAAAAATACAAAAAAGGAAGGCAGAAGAAAAAGGAAGTTTTTATAGAAAAATGACATATTTTCTAACCATCTGAAAAGTTGGTTCCATTCCCGCCACCGAAGTCTCGTATCTTTTCAGTGGTAGCAAAAAATATTATAATACTTTTTTATCATAGGTATTCAACCATTTTTTTTAAAAACAGTTATTAACATTTTTTTTAAACTTGCAATTATTTCTCTGATCAGCTGACTTTTGTTTTCGTTTTTTCTCGTTTTATTTCGTGCGAGTACGCGATCGTTCAAATAAAAATTTTGGCGGCAAAAAGAAACATTTTGCAAAAATGCAATTTGCTGTTATTTAAAAAATTTCAGTGTCGCGTTTTTCATGTTTTTTAGAACCTTATTTTCTTATTCTTTAAATTAAAACTTTATTATAATTAATCATTGTTATTTAAGCTAATATCTCGTGATGTCTGCAGAAACAGAAAGAACCGAAAAAATGGAAGTTGAAAATGTTTCTCCTGTAAAGCAGCAAACAAAGGCCGATGATTCAAAGGATGAAAATATTAGTGATTCAAATGATGTTGAATCAAATATTACTAACAAGGAAACAACTTCAAATGAAGATAGTCATGGTTGGAAATTTCCTGATAAAGAAAAGGTTTGCTTTTTTTTGTATAATGTTAGTAGAGGACAGATAATTGTTTGTGGAATTTTTACCTTTATCTTGGATTAGATGAGAATTGCTTTACCAAGGTAGCTGCTCATTTTATACTATTACGGTTATCTCTGGGGGTTACAGCAACTAGTCGTAGAAAAAATTAGATATAATATTAAAACTTTTTAGTTGAAATGTACTCCTGCCATTCAAAAATTGCGTAAAGGTCTTGCTGAATTTGATGTTCGTTCACCATCTGATGCAATGATGTCACCCGTTACTGCAAAGCTCTCACAAGTTCGACATACTATGAAACAATCAGATGCAATTCGTCATGGTCGAGGTGGTGATGCTGGACGTAAACTTCCTCCTCAACGATTAATTTTTGAAGAAGATGAAGAATAGATTATAAAAAATACTTTATCGTTTACTGTTGTATCATTTTATTATGTAAAATTTATCCTTAAAGCTTTGTTCATCTTGTATTGAATGCAGATTGTTTTGGAAATATATAAAGTGGAAAATAAAAAAACGTTTAATCATAACTTTGCATTTTTTTGATACAAAATGATTCCAGATTGTAGATGAGTTACAGATTATATTACTCAAATACGAATCAAAGATGAGGGTGTTGTATTAATTTCAAGCAGTTTTTATTGTTTTTTGTTGCTATAGTAGTGTTATAAATGTTAAAATGCACTAGTTCTTTTGTGGCTTTTCTTTTGTTTGAAAGAAGAATTTTTTTAGAGAAAAGTCCACTTTCACCCTCTGAAAAATGTGTCGTGCAAACGGCAAACGTCGTGGGTGGTCTTTTCATTGAATACTTATTGAGCATTTAAAATATATTTATTCACTAAAATTCATATGAAAAATGTTTTTGAAACAAAAATGAACGAAATAGATAAATTTATTAAAATTATGATTCTTCATTTAAACAATAAAACTAGATCCAACCGTAATAAAATATTGTAAAAGCAACACTTAAACGAATATCTTTTAGAATAATTCCATCTTTCAAATACTCTCTTCATAATTACATTGATAATTATAATATAATATATAAGCTGTTTTGGTTATCATTTTCTCCAAATATTTTTTGAATTGGTAGAACTATCATTTGTTTTATCGTAATCATTACCGTATCCCAATAAGCAATTAATTTTACTTTAAATGAAGATTACTTCTTGTTAACTTTTTATTTTATAAATTTTTGTGTTAAAACAACATTAAAAGTTTATATTTCAAGAAACTATATATTTATTATACTAGACAAAATAAGAAAAATTAAATGCATTTAAAGTATACGAGACATACAAATGTAAAACTACAAGCTTAGATTTGCTTTGCAAAACTTTTTTATTTATTGTTTCTTTACTTTTCCAGAAGTTTCAGATTTTGAGAATGCTAAAGTGCCACCAAATACAAGAGCAGCACCAATCCAATGTTGTGTTGTAAAAACATTACCAAACCAAAAAATGGAAATAAGAAGTGAAAGGAATTTTCTCAATGTTACAACCAATGTAACAGTTAATGAATCGACTTCTGAATTGAGACGATAAACAAATAGAATGCAAAGCCATTGTCCAATACATGCACCAAGAAGTTTAACCCATAAATGTGGAATTCCAGTATCAATTCCAAGGAAAGAATATGGATGACTGTATGTAAATTTAATAACATTGTTATAAATATCACCTCCCATAAGTGCAAAAATTGGTAAAGACAAGGCATGGGTATAGAACATTGCTTCACGAGGATGTTTACCATATTTTTTGTACATATTTTCTTGAACGATTGCAAGATATGATGTTACCAATAATGCAATAATCAACATTATAATTCCAATTACCCATTCTTGGAAATGTTTTTGTGCATCTTCCAATGAAATCGCAGCTTCATGCTTTTCAACAGATGCCGATGCAAGTGTACATACGATAATTCCTACAGTAATCAATAAAACTGATGCATATTTTTGTGTAGAATATTGCTTTCCTTGTAAATATTTATTCATTATTAAATTTGTTAATAATGCACCCTAAAAACGATTTGATTTGGATTCTTTGTATGGATTATAGAAAAACCTACAGATCGAAAAATGATATGAAGTGGAACAGGGACATGAAAATTTAAAGCTTGATTATTTATAACATTGCCCAAAAAGGATACAGCACAAACAGGCAAATATCCTTTGAATGGAATTTTATTTGGTACTGTCAAAAATCGGGATGTAAGAAATAAGCCTTCAAGGGTGATAAACAAAAAGGTGGAAAAGGTAAGCAAATTCATTGCTCCAGGTTGATCTCTAAAATAGCATTTATCAGATTTTGCCCACTCAAAAATAGAAAAAATTAACAATTCTTACTTTGCTAAAGATTCCACACATGTCATCGAACCGATACATCCTGTTAAAGTACCAAATATAGAAAATGCCGCTGACATTGTGATTGAAGAATTTTGACAAAACTTTGCTGAAAATAATGTGGTTTTTATTATAAACCAAGACGTCCTCTAACACAAACTACAAATATTGTTCTTGTATTCAACAAAAAAGAGAAAGTGTTAACTTTAATCACAATATACAAACAATAAAATATTTTAAATTTATTATGAAAATAGTATTTTTGTTTGTAAAATATGATTTGTTATTAATAAAAAAATATATTTCTGAAAATTTTTTTCAAGGAAACAGATATATCGAAAATCACGAAAGTAGTGCATGCAAATATTTTGGCGCATTGAATTTCTTCTCATCTAGTCTAAATAAGATGAGGAATTCAAGTGGAAACAATGACCTTCCTTATTCACTCTTGAGGTTAAAATTCGATAACTTTAATCGATTTTTGTATTAAAATTTATGTGATTTTTAAAAATATTTTTTTTAAATTTGAATTAAGTAATTCAAATTTAAAAAAATAAATAACAGAATTAACATTAATGTTCTTTCAGTTGGATAGCAAAAATGTCCATATAGTAGTATAATATAAAACCAATGTTATAAACGACTCATTTTGGGATGACAATGAAAGTAAGAATAAATGAAAATAGAACTTTTAGCAATAAATGCCTAATCATTTATAAAAGCTAGCGAATAATCGCACGAAAAACAGCTGTTAACTTTGCGCATTGTTTAAAAATGTAAGAGTATGCGCGAAGTTAACAGTCAGGAGGTTTTGCGGAAAAAGAAAGCTTTAAGATCATATTTATAGTTTGTCCCACTCATTCTTAACACATAGTGCACTCGAGAAAATCATCCAAAGGGTCAAACAAAAACACAAACACTACATTTGTGTTGTGAAGATAGGCAAACTTAAGTTAATGTTTAAAAAAACTATGAGCAGTTCTTTACAATTACAGTAACCAAAAATCGAGAAGTTTAAGCGAGAAATGAGTTTTTTTTCTCATTTTATATATTTCTAAAAATCGTTTAACATGGAGGCCTCTCACTAGCTTATCACAATAATTCTACTCCATTTTTGTGTTCATGTTATAAACAATATTCATTCATTACCCTTTTATTTATTTTTGACTTTTTCGTGTTCATTCATGTAATTGTAAAAAATTAAAAAGAGAAGAAAAAGGGTTGGCGAGACACAAATCATGTGTTTAATGATTGTATTTTGAGTTGTAGAACAATAAAGAAAGAGAAAAAGAGGCAGGATCGTTGTGTGAAGGATTTAAGCGAAAATTATGGAACTTTTTAGGAAAACCATGAGATAAAAAAAGAGTTGAACAACAATAATAAAACAAACAATAATAATAATTTCATAATTAATTAACTTTAAACTTAAAATATAGAACAAATTTATGGAATTTGATTGTATTATTTTAAGATTCAAAAAATAATTTATTTTATCGATATCCGCGAGGATTGTTCATTTGAAGGCGATTAGCTTGAGAGACAAGATCCATATGAACATCTTTAAGATCAACATATTGCTTCATTGCAAACTGAAAAAAGTTGGAAATTATAAAAAAAATCTAGTACTTATTTCAAAAATGTTGGTACAAATTGTTTTTTAAAGAGAAAACAAATTGTTAAAATAATCGAAATATTTAATTATCTATTTAAAAATGAGAAAAACTCACTTGGAAATAGCAATGTCCTTTGGAAGTAAGTTTAACGGAATTATTTTCAATTGAAGCAACACCCTTTAATCGAAGATCTTTTCGATTAATAAAATCTTGGAAAATTGTTGCAATATTTGCTGTAACTGGAGCAACAAGGGCGCCATCTTTTTTACGCTTTATTGAAATTGTAATCATTCCATAAAGTGTTGAAACAAGTTGATATGTACCATGAAAACTTAATTCTTCAATAACAATTGAAGCCTCAGTTTGAACACCCGAATTTACAATAATATTGCTGTCAACACTCCATGTCAAAGTTTCAGATTTTGTGTTTTCTTGTAATGAATTAAAATGTACTTCATGTTTAAATCCAGTTTTAAGTTCAGCAATTTCACCTAAAAATAATTAATATTTAAAAATTTTCCGGTTTTTCATTTGAAGCTTACATGGAGTTTTTAATGTTAATTCTGCTTCTGCACCAAACATAAAACCTTGTTCTCTCATAACTCCACAAATACTTTCACTTGTTCTTTCAGTTTTTAAGGAATATGATTGGGTTTGAGCAGTACTGTTGGTAAAAACAGATTTGAATACTGTATTTGGTCGAGCACCCGTTTGTTGAATATTTGAATATGTTGGTTCTTCATGGGTCAAAAGTAAGCGTTTTCGATTCTGAAAAAAATGGTTATCATATTTTTGATTATCTGAGATTTTCCCTCTCTTTGTTCACACTACTTTTTTTTACAAAAAATGCTGTTTTAAAAGTTATAAAAAAACTCGTTTTAATTCTTTGACATGGAGATAGTTTTAAACTCCTGCTGAGCCAAAATCAACCTTGTCCTTGACAAAAAAATGCGTCAACAGAAGTCATTCATTGATGACTTTTGGCAAACACTTATAAACTTATTCATTTTCATTGATGACGGATTTTTCGAGTGCATTTGAAATCCGCCTATTGTGGGAAATAAAAGATTCACTCAAAAAAAAAAGTGAATCAAAAAAGTCATAGTTGATTTTCCCCCTTTTTTGCATGTTTACGCCTTCTCTTTGATGGAAAACAATATGGCATTATAAAGGATCGTTTCAAACAAAACTTTTAAAATTAGTTATTTTTATGACCAATAAAGGATATTTTTTCTTTGTTCTTGGTGTTGTTTTTGAAATTTTGGGGGAAAACGAAAAGGGAAGACTTATTTTTATTCATTCCCCTCGTTCTTCCCCTCTCTTTTGCTGTCATTAGTTTTTAACAACAAAAAATGTTTGAGAAATGAAATTTTGTTTTTCTTTCAAGCAATAGTAGTACTTTGAAATCGATACTTCTTTTTGAGAAAGGCTTAAAAATTGTCTTCTATTGTTACCCTTAAAAGATATGTTTGGGAAAATTTGAAAGAAAAAATGGTTATTTAAAACATCCGTCTTAATACTAAATGCGCAAAATGGAAGAGAAAAAAAACTGATGAAATCGGACACATCTGGCAACAGCATTTTTTGGGGGTAAAAAATGAAGACGAAGGGGGAAAGCCGTATCGAACATTAAAAAGAGGGTTTAAAATTGATTTCTTTTGATAAAAATCAGCAAATAAATTTTTGTATCAAAATATTTGGTGACCCAGAAAACAATATGTAAATAAAAAAAGAGGGAAAAGAAAAAGAGAGATAATTATAACTTACAAAAATGAATTCAACTTCATCACGTTCAAGACCTTTAAATTGATCAAGGCCTCCCTTCTTAATAGTAGACATATCTTTAAAAATTCTCCATGCATAATCTTCAAGCATTGAATCCACATCAACATGCTTTTCAACAACTGTACCAGTCTTCTCTGGTCTTGAAGCCGCCATGGTTGTTGTATTATTAGTATTATATGGGTTTGGTGGAGTTTTTGGAAGGTTATAAACGTTACCAAGTTTCTGGAAAGCCATTGATACACTCTTGTAATATGAGTAAAAGAGCAAGAATAAAGTCAAGTTTATATCTTTACTGTTCAACACGATTCGCACGTCATACGATTTCTTAACAATTTTGCAAGAAGGGAGGGAAAAATGAAAAAAAGGGAGGAAAGTATGTATTCATACTGGGAGGGGGGAGACAAAAGAAAGTGTGAGTAATAATCGGATAGTGTGCTTACAACACCATCAAAAGAGAGTTCCGATTTGAAAAGAAGAACGAAAAAAAGAAAGTAAAAAATGTCAAGAAACAATGAAATCTTTCTTCTCTTTTTTTCTTCAAAGGGTGAACAAAAATAACATATAGCTTTTTCAGCTTGCACATCCACCTTTCTCTCTTTTATACTTTCAATCATATTTTTGTCTGTGACTTTTCATAAGTCCGTCAAAAAAGCTAACTTTTCAATTCTCTCTCTTATTCTTTTTTCTCTTATGCAGTAGTAGTAGCAATGTTGTGACTAGCTAACTTCCCCCCTTCCCACTTGTTAAAATATGCGCGTTTTTTTATGCCAAGCCGTTAAGACGGAAAAAGATGAAACATACTTTTTTGGGACACGATAAGAAGGAGAGAAAAAGATGTTGCCAGCTGAGAAAGAAAGGAAACCGAGAAAAAAAATGCGCATATACGACGGACAAACCCCAGAAAAATATAGAAAAAAAGGTGCCGCAGTTTCTTTTGGAGCTTCCAAAAATATTATGGGGCGTGTCTGACGTCAAGTGCCCGAAAATGACAAAAAGAATTTCAAGGCGTGAAGTTTAAAATCAAAGAAAGAAGAAAGAAAGACTGAAAAAATTGGTGTATCTTGAAGAAAAATGGACAAAACAGTTTCCGTCTGTCAAAAGGTTTAAGAAAGAGAAAGTCAATGACTCATTTATTTTTTTTGTTGCTTATACATAATAATAATATTATACATATGGATTTCATAAAGGCATATTGGTTGAAGAATTTTTTTCAAATTTTGTTCGCCAAAATTTAAAAAAAAACTAATAATTAAATCAAAACTGAAGAAAAAGCTCGTAAGAAAAAAGGCAGTCTTTCGAAATATAAAAAAAACAATTTTAAATAATATTTAAATCACAGTTTAACAAAGTACCATGACATTAAAATTACAATACTACATAACAATTTCAAAATAATAACAATTAGTTTTAACATACTAAAAATAAATAAAAAATAAGTATAAAATATTAATTATAATTCTGATAAAATCCATATTATTCTGTTTTTGCAACTTCAAGGCATAGTCTTGGAAACCATCCACGTGCCAAATGATCTGTTCCAACAAATTGATATTGTACACTACCATCCGAATCAACATATGACTGCTTTTCAACCTTTTTTGCATAAACCCAGAATTTTGAACCACGAGTTATAGCCCATTTTTCACCCGCTTTAACTTCAACCCGACGACCATCTGTTAAAGGCTGACAAATAAATGCATAACAACCAAGACGCAATGTACCCAAAAACATTCCACCATTATATCCAATTGCTATTGTTCGAATACGAGCATGACGAGATTTGACAAGTTTTTGAGCGATCTGTTCTTCCTGAAAAAAAAACCATTAATAAAGGTTTAAGACAAATTATTCGCGCATGTGATACCGTAAACCTAAACAATGATCTCGTTGTCATGATTTATAGAAGAAAATTTGAAAAATTTTAATTCGAAAAAAAAAACAAATAATAAAGTCGGAAAATTCTTTTGTCGTTTTTCAAATTTTAAAAAATTACAGTAATCCCAAGGTTTGTTTTTTTATCAAATAGAATCAAAAGACTTCTCTGAACTTTTCAATAATAAGTGTTTTCACGCCGCCATCGCCCGCGGTAATCCGAAAAGTTCAAAGATATTTGCAAGATCAAAGGATGCCGCTGGCGGCGTTGGTAACTCAATTTTTGCCCGGCGGCGGTGTTTGACCAAAAACACAAACACTGTCAATAATAAATAAATGTTTAAAACAAGCACTTACAGAAAAAGTAAACTGGGTGCAATCACCTCGGATCGGCCACCAAATTCCATTTCCTTTCGGAAAAGTACCGTTTGCAAGTACTTCAGATACATTGCGACGCCACCCAAGATTGTATGGATAAACAAACGGAATCTTTTCATATCGACGACGAGCTTCAGCTTTCGATACTGCAAACAAATCAAATTTAGAAAATAGTTTACAAAATAAATCCAACCTATATAATCTTCGATATACGTCATATTATGGTAGACAGACCAAAGTTGAATATACAACAATGGAATAACAGCAACACACACACCCAAAGATAATGTGGCACCTGTAAGAGCGGCAATCATTGTTTGAATATCCGTAATTGGTAAATCTTGTGGAAGGACACGAGTAGTTTTATCTGCGTAATATAACTAAAATTTATCCAGTAATGACTTCATTCTCAACGGAAACAAAACAAACCAAATATATTGTAACAACAACATTTTTAATAAGGAAAATAGTTGAATGAAAACATCCCATAATTGAAAAGAAACAAAATTTGATAAATAATGCATGATTTCGATGTCCAACACAGTTATTTAACCAGGCTAAAAAATAAAATACTGTAGTAAAGTATTCTAGAAGTATAAAGTGAAAATCTTACGACAATGATGATCCATTTTCAATACACAACGATTACATCGAGCACAATGATGAGATCTTGGAGCTTTGTGTCCTTCACAGAGTGGACAATACTGTAGCTTTTTATGAAGGGCAGGATCATCAGGCGTCCAACCAAGTTTTACAAAACCGCCACCAAATCTTGTTGCTTGAAGAAAATTCGTAAGCGACATATAATTCCATGCAAAAAAGATTAACAAATTGATACTACCCATCAAAGAATCAAGAGGAGGCCAAATATGAAAAAATACGATAGTTGTAGCCATTCCAATCTAAAACCAAGTTTCGAAATTGATATTATCTTAAATTCAAAAAAAACTTACCGTAACAATAAGAAAGATTGCAAGCATCGGACCCCAATGGCATAATCTTTGAGACATACTTTTTCCAATATCATCCGGATCAAATGCGCCTTCAACTGACCAATCTGGAGCTTCCAAAACTCCAACATTTTCCAGCAATGGAGCTTTTACTTCAATTTCTGAGCTACTTGTTGAATCTGGTTCTCCATCATCAGTATCCGGCTGCGACATCACAATCTTAAACATTTACAATGTTAGTAATATATTTTACCACAAATTAATCAGTATTTTAAAAGCAAAAGAATTTCTTAGCAACAAGTTGCTAAGCAATATGATTTATTATGCCCATAACTAATAAATGCAGGAATTAGAGAAAAAAGATTGACACAAATTTAAGTAAAAAGAGATTGAATTAATTAATGAAAAAACTACAAAAGTTCCAAAAATATGCAAATCATCCATTTACATCAAAGGTCATCATGCCAAACCTGAACCTTTTTACGTAACATTTTTTCTTTCAACTGATTCATCGCATTTGTAAATCGCAAATATCAAAACCAAAAATTTGGCATAATTTAAATTAAAGCGTTTTTCATAATATTCTTTTTCAAACAGTTTTCGGAAGTATTACTTTAATAAAATAAAATAAAATTTGTTATTGATCTTTGTGGTCTTTATTTTTTAAATAAGCTCTAATTTATTATTTATGGTCGTATAAAAGCTTGAGTTACAAAGAATAAATTTTTTAAGGTCGACATTTTATTTTTATAATTGTAAATCAAACTGAACTTATTTCAAATTTTTAATGCGATGCTCCAAATGTGAAATTAATAATACTGTAATGTATAAATGTTTTAGGTAAACATGTCTGCAGATTATGATAGTTCATCTGATTCTGAAATTGAACTTGTAAGCGTTTTCTCTATATTTAATTAAAGATGATGAATTATTATTTTAGAAAAGAAAATTAGTTTTGATGCAATTTGTTGAAGCAGATGATTCTGATGACTACGAAATTGTTGATGATCCATTAAGCGATGATGAAAATGATACCGTCGATCATGATCGTTATGATAGAGATATTGAACTTCAAAAATTAGAACCAGTAGCTCGTCTTGTTAGGGCTTACAATATTCGAGGATATCCTGAGCATCGAAAAGTTGAAAATCTTGAAGTATGATTTTTTCTCACACTTATATTTGATACCTATTTATTTTTAGGATGGCAAATGGTACTGTACAATACTTGATGGCGAACACAGAAAATATAAAGCAACTGATCAAAATCGATATATTGCTTATCACTTAGCAGCGATATATTTTATGAAAGATCTTATTAAACAAAGTGGAACTTGGATGACACAACTCGGATTACCGAATGATGAATCAAGATGCTTTCAAATTTTGGATAAGAAATTCCAAGAATTAAAATTAAAATCTGTGGAACTTGAAGAGATTGATGGGAAAAATCCGATATCATTTTTGAATGAATTGTAAGTAATTTTACCGTAATCGGGTTGTTTTAAAAAAGCTTTTATATTACAGTTGTTCATTTTACAAATCTAAAGTTACGATCAAAAATCCTGTATATGAATTTGAAGAAGACAAAAGTGGCCGCCAAATTCAATTTTGCTGCAATGGAAGCTTTCGAGGGCTAAAACTTAGTGCCACCAAAACATCCAAACAAGATGCAAGAACTGAAGTTGCAAGAATGTTTGTCAAAAAGATGAAAGAAAACGATGAAATTCGACCGTTTATTGAAGATTCGAAAATTGTTAAACGTGCAAAAGTCTTCAAAGATCTTATTGTTTATTCTGAACGTGAAACACAACAAAAATTTGATCAGTATTTCCAGGATGATCCATTTCACTATGCTGTTGAATGGTAATTACTTATTTTTCATGTTGAACTGCTATTTATGTTTTTATTTTCAGCAATGGCAAATTACCAGATATTCAAAATGATAAAGAAAAGGGACAAATTACTATTGCATGTAGAGATTCTGTATTCGGATTCAAAAGTAAGAAAAAGACTGGAATAAAATTAAAACTTTATCAAATTTCACGTCTTCTTTTTTCATGCTTTGCGTGTATTAAATTTGATTTCTTTGCAGCTGACAATGTGAAAGAAGCTAAGGAGAAATGGGCAATTGGATTCCTTCGCAAAGCTTTTGCTGATCGGTGGAACCCGGCATTTTTTGAACGTCATCTTCCACTAGAAATGATAGATGCTTTGAATGAATCCTGTCATGAAATTCGAATACCTGAACCGTGGGAAAATGAAGAGCGCTAATTACAAATTGATTTGAATGTAATGTATTTCGGGTATTTGACGTGCTTTATTTACAAGGTGTTCTCAGTTTTGTTATTTTTGTTCAAAATAATGTTTTTTTATAAAATAAAAGACTTTTAACAGAAACTTATTTTTAGTACAATTTTAACTATCACTATTTATATCGCACCCTGATTGATCATTTTCTGTTAAATAAATTCATCAACTTTGTTGTTTTATCCTTTTTTTTGTATACAGTAATAAAAAAGTTATGATATCTCCAGAATGGATTTTTCTTTTTGGTTTACATTAGCTGTGTGGGAGCGAACTGAGAAAAATATATATTTTCTGAGAAAAAAAAATTATACTGATAAACAAAAATTTAATACTAATAAATATGATATTTCTGCGATAACTTTTGCAGTCAATCTTTACTTAAATTTAACGCTTTTTTATATGGAGAAGCTTAATTTATCAAATAATGTTTTAAGATTTTCCATAACTTTGATGTTATATTCCAGTTATGGAGAATCCATTTTTTCTGTTATTTTATATTTTTCATCGCAAATAAACCCTTTTCAAACGCTCAATAAGCATCCTTTAAAAAGACCACCCACGACGTTTACGTTCTATTTTCTTTTCATCAAAAAAAATAGAAAATATAGAAGAAACTGTTGCATATTTTTATTAGCTGCGCCATCTTGTTCTTGTTTTTTTCGCAAGTTTAAATAAAAAACAGGACTAACCGCATTATCATAGATTGACATTTGTTTTTGACTTTCTCGAATTCGTAGATTTGCAGGTGAAACAGAAGAACTCGTTGTTTTATTTGCGGTTACAGATCACCGTTTCGTTTATTAAGATTGAGCAATTTTTGAGAAGCTGTAAATTCCATAACAGCAGGATCAATTGAAGCATCCTTTTGTTGTCTTGCAAATTCTAAAGGATTCATTAAAAAACAAAACAATAAACGAATCTTATTATTTTAAAGTTTGCACGAAGAAAAGAAAGATGCGCCAGTGATGTGAAACAAGTAATTTGTAAACCATTACAGAACATTTTTTATGAACAAAACAGAATTTACAAAAAAGCATAATAACTTTACTGCGCTTATGAATCTAAGACGTTTTCGATTTTCCCAACTATTGGTTCGACATTTTTTGTAACAGAAGGCATAAAATGGATAGTTTATTCAGTTTTATAAAATTAAGATAATAAAGATGAAAATTACTACGGTCATATTAATTAATATACAAATTAAAACTTCTTAAAGAAACAACTTTAAATTACATAATAAAAATATATTATTTTTTTGTAAGCAGTTACAGAATATAAATTTAAAAAGCAGATAAATTATTTTCATTGTTGTATAATTTTGGATTAACTGCTCGTACCAAATGTTTTGCCTTCATATAACTTACTTCACGAGAATTTATAACAGCAACCAAAACTCTTGCACCTTCCTCAATAGCTCGAAATTTGACCAATGTTTTAATGGATTGTCTTCCAGCAATTGAACTAAAACTTATTTAATTTATAGGTAAGAATGTCTTCTTTTTAAAAACATACGAAGGAAATCTTTCAATGACTCTTGGCTCTGAAAGGGATCCGGCATGTAAAATTAATTTTGCATCAGTAATTGGTTTATTGAGGGGATTTTTGAAAAAGACAACGGCAGAAAGGGTTTCCCCAACTCGGATTGTATCAGGGCCCTCAATTCTTACAGCAGATCCAGAAATTTGAAATTTTTCTTCAAGATATATTGCTTGTCGCGTTTCATCAACAGATGCAGAAACAATTGCAGATAATTCATGGATATATGCAACATATTTTGCATATTCTGAAGAAGTTGTCTTGAATTGAAATCTATTTCCTTCTTGAGGGGCTAAATGAATTTCATCATTCATTTGATTAATTTTGCTCACTTCAGCACTGGTATGAAGTTGTGTCTCAAGTACGACAGAAAGTTTTATGGTTCGATGTTGATCTGAAGTATTATGGATCACAATATCTATGATAATCGGTGAACCATATTCAACTTTATTTATTTCTTCAATTTCAATTTCAACATCATCTTTAATATGCCTTTCAAATTCGTTCCCATAAAGTAAACGAATTTTTTCATGCCTTTCTGCGGCACCTGCAGATTTTATTGCACGAATATGCATATCACGTTCTTCATAAGTTCCTTCTTCAGCTTTGTAATCCCCGGTAATGTTCATGGCATATTTTAAGTCACGAGGATTTGAAGTTAAAAGTGTTCGCCCAATTCTAAAATTTAATAAAAAATGAGTTTAGAGATTTTTTAAACGGATCTCACTCATAACTATTTCGGCTAAACTTGGTTGTAATGAGTTTTAAATTTCCAAATTCATCCTTTTTAAAAAACCATTGAACAAGGTCCGCATTTACTTCACTATAAACAAAACCTCCATCATATGGTAATTCAAGACGGCCTTCTCGAATTGCTTTTACCGGTACTGGACCACATTGAAATAATTCTAAATTTAAATTAAGTATTTTTTTTCACATGTTTCTATCTATTTTACTTTCACTTCGTTCTTGCGGTGTTGCCTAAAACATATGAAAGTTTAATTTTTTTTTCGATTTCTTTTCAATCACTTACATCAACGACTTGCCATCCATCGTATCCTGCAGGGCAATCTGGCCGTCTTGTCCACATTTCTGTCCAGACATGAAAATTCCATGTTGTTTCACTTTTTTCGTTATCAAACGGTTCAAAACCGCCATAACGTGTACGAAGATATTTTTTGTCAACGGTAAGTGAAGCATCCGCATCGTGGGCACTTTGAATGCACGTTACTGTTCTACAGGGAATTCCAATGGTTCTCAAAACTAAAGATAAATCAAAATATAGTTTGAAATGGTTTGTTTAAAATTTACATACGAGTTACAAAAACATTTGCATAAACCCAACATTGAGCATATTTTACTTGTAATTTTGTAAAAAGGAACTCATTCACAATTTCTGAAGTTCCAAGCCATGAAAGTGGTGCTCGGCCACCTGGTGGAAGAATTTTATCCCAATTTCCTTCGAGTAAATATCGATTAATCTAAATTTATTTCACAAATATACTTATTTATATTTTGGAAACATACAGCAAGACTAAGTTTCCTCGCAATCCTTGGTACACTTTCTCGATCTTCCTTCGACATCCCAGGTCCTCCTTTTAAATAATTGTTACTTAAAATTGCTAACAAAAGCATTGTTGCTGTCATTGTGTTTTCGTCAAACTGCGAATGGAGCCATGGATTACTATTAAAAGAATATCCGCGTTCTCCAGTTGGAATACCGGAATACCAAACGTCACCTTCTTGAAACAAATATGGTTCTCTGGCTTGCCTGTGAGTCATGTAAGTTTCATCTTCTAAAAATAAATCAGTAAAATTACAGGTTTGTTCAAAATATATTTTTTATACAACCTACCAAGGAGAAATGGATTGCAAATAACATAAAGAAAAATTGTATGAAGCCTTGAAAAGTATGTTTCATCAACATCAATTGCTTGATGTCGAGTTGACCAAAATCCTGTAAGGATTTTAAGTTTCCAACATGCAATTGGAGCACATGGAGGAAAGGTTAGGCTAATGTCAACCATATGTCCATCAATTCTAATTAAATCAGCTTTCCATTCAGGTGGTCCCAAAGGAATTTCTTGTGATGAACGAACCCGAATTCTTCGAACTTCTGGAGATGCAGCATTTTCTTCACTAAATTCAAGAGCAATCACCTTAAAACAATTTCCTGTTATAATTATGACAGAATAATATAAAGCAATTCTAACATGAGCTTCAGGGTTAAAAACTCTTCCAGCTGTTCTTAAACGTATATTTATTGGAAATCCACGTCGAACAACAAGCTTTATATCATTTTGCCATCTGTAATGTGTTGTAAAATGATCAATTGCATTTGTTTCTCTTTTTACATCAACAGAATTAATATCCAATCGGCCTAAAAATTTGTTCAAAAATTAAAAGAAATATTTTTTTTATCAAACTTACTATTCATTATGTTGGTTGCAATGATAAAATTTTGGAAAACGAGAATGCTTGCTTCAAACAGTAAAGTTTTTTTGTTTTAAATTTGCGTCTAAATCAAACGAAAAGAAACAATCGTCTGATTCAGAGTTTTTGAACGAACAAAAATGCTTTATTTATTTTTGTACAATAAAAACGCTACTTTAAAGTTTTACAAAAATAACAGATGAATAAAGAAAGAAATATTTGGAAAAATTCAAATAATTACGTTTTTTTGTTTAGTTAAATTTTGATTAAAGTTAGTTTTTGAAAAATATGATTCGAAAGGAACTTAAGGTACTGTATTTTTTTATGAGTTTGTTTTTTGAAAATATGAATGAAACTTTATTTATTGTAAGAATTCATAAATGTACTGTAAAACAAATGAATTGTTTCAATGCAAAAAATATTTATTTAAAAATACATGCAATACATTAGTAAAAATTATAGTACAAAAAGGCACAATCCGTAAATGTTATTATTAAGCAAAGAAATTTCAAGAAAAGGGTTAAAAAATATATGGTAAGGCTAATAACCTTAAGTTATGGTAAAATGGATTAAAGTTGAAAACATGTGGATAGGGAAAAGAAGAATGAAGAAAAATTTGTCATTACTGTGGACGGCATTTTAGTAAATCTAAAAAGCATGTATAAACGGAATTAAATGTGATAGAAAAAAGTGTTAAATTTCGTCAGAAAAGGGAAAAGGTAAATCATCCGATGAAACTTTAGAAGAAACTTTTTGATCTGTTGTTGGAACAGTCAAAGTGACCGCTTCTCGGGTCCCACACCAACATGGTGATAAAAATTGCTAAGAGATTTTGAATGATTTTCTTTTAAAAATATTTTTTACTTACCTCATCAGTTTCACCTTCGCTACTTGCATATTGTCGTAATCTATCAGCAAGAACATCATGGAAATGATTTAAATGCCCTGGAGAAATGACATCCAGTACTTGTCGTGCGTTCTCATAATATTTTGTATGAAGTTCCAGCTAAATTTTACTTTGTTTGTTGTTTTTTAAAGGCTCTTTTTTGAAAAGAAAACATATTTCTCAATGTCATATTAGAATGAATGAATGAATGAATGAGAGGGGATTAAAATACCTGTTTATAATCGCCATTTATTGAATCTGTATGTGATGACGCAACGCGCCATCCCTTCATTGTCAACTCGAGTGTGTATGAATGGTCTATAAGTAAAGAACATAATTGAAAATAAAAAATAACAGGATCGTGCCCTCCATTGTTTTGACGTTAACAAAAATTAATTCCGGTGTACGAGGAAGTATTTCTGAAACACTTATTGACTTTACAACACTGCTTAATTCATGCACAGCTGCAATGGCTTCAAGTTCTAAAGGACCTAAAATATGCAAAAATGGATAATGAGAGTTATTTAAGACGAAATTAACGAACCCCCTTCTCCGTTTGAATCTTTTCTTTCACCATTTTCCCGATATCTTTTCCGATTTAACGATGCAATATCTTCAAGAGAAATCGGAGACCTAAAAAAATGAAACATTTCCCTCTTGAAAAGATATTTTTAAAAAGAAATATTTTTTTACCCAATATTATTAAGACCAGCTTGCATTAAAAGTTGTTGTGATAGTTTTTGTGGTGTTAAACACATATTTTCCCTTTCATCAATTGAAAAGGGAAATTGTGGTGTTGCTTGAGGAACAGGACTATGTGAACGACTGCTTTGGTAGATGTGAGCAGCTGATTGCCAACGGGCAGAACTGAAAAAGAAAAAGTCAAAGAAGAAGAAAAAGAATTTGTAACATAAATAAAAGCATAAAAATAAATGCTTGGTGTAATCTTTGATAATCCACTTACTCTTGTTGTCGATAAAGTGGCGAAACTCCAAGTGTGTCGGCTAAAAGGTTCGCATTTGGCCCATTTGTTACAGGTGTTCCACTGATAATTGAACCTTCTGTTCCGGGGCTAATTTGCGGGCAATAACATGAATTGTTTGGGGTAATTGACATCTTTGGTCGCTTATCTTTTATTTAAAAAAACTAAAAAATGCATGGAAAAATTAAAAATAAAATTATTAAAAACCGGGAGTTGAAGAAAATTGATTGGCTTAACTCTTGCGAGAGTGCTTCTCTTTCATTTTTCCGTGTTATTAAAAAACGGGTAAAAAAAATCATTGTCGCGTTGAGAAATTCCTTTGTTGTTGTTTTGTTTTTCAAAATTACTACCCGAAAGTTGGAGAATGAAAATTGATGACTCTTTTGTGATAGCAGAAAGGAATGGGAGACAAACATTGGGCTATCATGTGGGGTAAAAGACAAAAAGAACAGAAAGAGAGAGAAAGAAAGAAAGAGAAGTCGGGAAAAGCCGTTGAACGCACGCAAATAAATGTTGAAAAGACAAAGTTCACATTTAACAATAATCTTTTGTCACAAAAAATGCAAACAAGAGAGAGAAAAAAAGTAAAAAGACTTGAAAAAAATGATCTAAATTTTGAAAAATGTCATGATAGGTTTGTTTTTGCTGGTTTAAAATGTCAAAGAGCAATGAATGAGTTTTTATTTGACTATAAACGTTACGAGGATACGGTAGTCATGACATAAACCATTATTTTTGAAAAACGCAATCACAAAAATCCGTTTCAAACATTTGTAGTATTCTTATTTAAACAGGTGCATATTTTTTATTCTAAAGATTAACCCCCTGCAAATTTTAAAATAAAAAAATTAAATTACTTTTAACAAAAGAAAATAAAATTTGTATACGAAAAAAGAGACAAAATTTGTCCTTTTTAAATAAAATAGAACTCTTAAACTTGCAACCTTAAATATATTTTTAACTCTTTATTTTTGCTAAAGTAAATCAAGTTTTTGCATTTAAGGCACGTCAACTTTACGTTTATTTTGACAAAATTTCCTCTCCCCTTTTTTATATTATTCTTTCTAGCAATAAAGGATTATCACATGTGGATGCTTAATCTTCATCTGACTACGGCGTCCACTTTTATGCTTTCCTTATTTTGAGGAAAGAAAGAATCTCATATTTTTGAATAAAAAAACATTTGAAGGATGGCAGAATCTTCTGGACAAACAATTTTTTGGTAGGTTTTCAATTTCAAATTTAAGTTAGAAGATAGTTAAAGGTGACAAAATATTTTTTGAAAATTTTCAGGAATGAATTAACACCGAATGTTAAAATGTTATTTGTTTTTTCGTTGCAAGCTGTTTGCTTGGGATTTGATTGTACATATTTAATTTTTTATTCACATCAAACTTATTCGGGTTTACCATTAAGCTTTGCAATTTTAAGCTTTTCTGGTGCTGCATTTTTGGGTACTGTAGCTGTAACATTAATAAGGGCAAAGTAAGTTGCAAAATAAGGCTGCTATTTTAAGATTCAAAATGTGATCATTAAAGTACTTTTCATTTGATCGTTTTTTATATAATAGACGATTTCCGGTCATTATAGTCTGTAGCATCTGAAAGACAATTTTCTGTTTTAACCTTTTTGTTACATTTTGATATCATTATGTTTTCTTACATCATTAATATTGCATCATTATTTAAAAAGAGCTGAAATAATTCGTTTCAAATTAATACAGTATACATTCATTTAATTATAAACAGTTGCCTTCATTAAAAGTGTAAAATAACTTGTAATATAAACAAAATCTATTTTAATCAATGAAACAAAATCTAAAAAACTAAAAAGAAAAATAATCTATTTTTTTGTATTTACAAAATGGTTTTCGTGAAAAACAATACATTTTTTCAGAATTAATAACTGGTTGGTGTTACTTATATCTGCTACAGTAAGATTACTACTACAATTAATCTTATCGGGCATAACTGTATATTATATTCCAATATTTTTACTTTTTCTAATTGGTTTTTGCTATGGAATAATTTTTTCCACTCTTATCACTTTATCACTTCGAAATGTGAATGTTCCTCAACGAAATCTCTTGATTTCAATTATTTATGCTTGTTGTGCAAGTGGAATATTTATTTGTTCAACATTAATTTCAAAAAATTCTCATCCAATCGATTCAAAACGTAGTCAACCCTTTTATATTATCTACACCGGACCAGAGCTTATCCCAATGGATATTCATTCACGTTATTCATCCCTCATTATCTTAGTCATTTCTTCCGCTTTTCAAGTACTTTTTCATACATTTCCTTTTCATTCATGTCTTTTAAAAATTTCAGGCATCTTCCATTTATCCAATTTTTACTTTATGGAAATCTCAAAACGCGGAAGAAATTTACAATGACATTGGTAAAAAAAATTTAATTAATATTAAAATTCACCCAAATAAATGAATAAAAATTTTTAAGCACAAGAAAATGAGCATTCAACAAAACTTTTGTTTTTGTGTTCAGTAATTGGATTTTTTACAAATGCATTGTTTCATATGTTTCCGTATTTCATTTTTTCATATAATCGTGGGGAGATGATACCCCTGTACTTTATTGTGTTCTCTGTAAGAAAAAATTAAAAATTATTTATGCGATTATTCATTTCTTTCTTTTGCAGGCTTCACTTTGTATTGGTCGAATTGTGTATACTGTAATATGTCGTCAAAATGAGCATAATATTATTCTTTCATTGAGTTTTGTAAGTTTTCGTTTTTGTTTTTTGACTTACTACCCTAAATCAAAAACATTTCAAAAATCATTATATTTGAAGAAGTCAATATTTTGGCAAAAAAGGCATTTTGTAATTCATGTTTCGGAATCCATTTAGGGCTACAAATGCTTAGTACTCTTTTTCTTTGTTAAAACATGGGTAGTTTTTTTTCTCAAATTTGCAAAGATTAAGCCCTTAATTTTTAATGACTCATTCTTTTTATTTAAACCTGCAAATTAATCCATTAATAATTTTGAAAAAAGGGATAACCTTCAATGGTAAAGTGTTATTATGATTCTTAATCACTTTCGCCTCCATTTTTATTTAGCATTTTAATATCATTATTATTTTTTTGCAAATTTAATTATACAAAGTCTTCCCCCATTTTTTAAATATTTATTATTATAATTATTTATCCACTCTCAATATCTCTCTTTAAAGGTCCTTTGTGGTGTCTCTGTTTGTATATATTCATTTGAACCTGCTCGATTAATCTCAAGTGCATTATATGGCTTTGGATTTTCAATGATTCTTCCGTCTTTAACATTATATATAGGACGTCAATCACGTAAGTTTATTTTTAAAAACAGTGAAAAAAAGCAATGTATTTACATAGAATTAATTTACAGAAAATCATGTAAACATTCTTATAAGCGGCTTTTTCTTAGCACCATTAGTGTCACCATATTTTTTAACATTGGTAAACAAAAATTTGTTTTTTTTTTCAAAATGTTTTATATAATTTTTTGCATCCATTTTTAGACTCTTAATACTTTTGGACCACAATTTTTTACGTCAATTAATTTTTTGACTTTAATAATTACAGTATTCTTTTTTGTCTGGTTGTTAAATGTTCAATCTAAAATGGATAAACCTGAAGGTAACTAGAAATTGAAATTCTACAATGTTTCACAATTATAATTTATTTAAGGACAACATTCTGCAAAAGTTTGGAGATTCTTTCGAGGTGAAGGGGCACTTAAACGAACAAAATCTCTTCGAAAATTCATTGGTAGCATTCGAGGAAGTATTCGGGGACGACGATATCGCCGAATGCAAGGTGTTGCAAGTCCTTTAAATGGTGCAAGTCCCACACCAACAATACAACTAAATTCTCCAAATCGTTTATCCCCTCATACATGTAAAGCTCGAACGTATCGTTCAACTCAGAGTAGAATCAAAAAGCCAAGAATTGAAATTGAAGATGAAAGCTCATCTGGAGCTACCGTATCTACTCCAACAAAATGAAAATTTTTGAATATTTTTTTAAAACTATGTAATATATAGCTTAAAAATATAAACTTTATTTATAAATTACAAAATACTTGTATTTGTTTTATAAACTTGTACAAAATAGATTTTTCAACGACCTTTTCCAAGCCCACTGTAAAATGGAACAAATGGCATTTGATTACTTGGATTAAAGGCAGAATAACCGCTTATTTGAGGTTGAACGTATATTGATGAAATTTGATCTGAAAGACCATACAATATAATGTTATTTAAATTATTGTAATTTATTACCATTTCCAATTTGAGATCTCATTGGACGATCAAATAGATCACTGTATCTGTACATTGGCCCCCAAGTACCGTATGACGGACTTCCCATATCGATATTTCTGTAAATGAATTATTAGAAATGGGGGTGTTATAATTTCATAAAACTTACGTATAAAAGTCAGTGCCAAATGGCTCTCTTGCATAAGTGGGATACAAAATTTTTCTTAAATTTGGCAAACCTTCATCACCTACAGTATCCTCATTAATTGAAGTGGCTTTAGGCACGCTTTTTAAAGGGTTGCAAAGAATTAAAGTTGAAAAAACAAATACAAGGAGCACTTGAAAAATTGATGTTCTCATATCAATGCTTATCTTCAAAAATGATTTTCTAAAACCAAGAAAAAAATTTATTTTAAATTTTCATGCAAAATTTGAGAGGCACGAAAACACGAAATATTGTTGCTTACGCAAATGCCACCCTCAACAACTAATTTGGCCAAATCTTTCTGACTTTATCTCTCTTGGGGGTGGATATGGATATGTACTATCCGAAAAACGTCAATTTTTAAGTGGTTTAAAATGGAACAAAATACAAAAAAAACGAGAGAAAGAAGAAATTTCAAAATAGATTAACTGCAAAAAAGGGATGGGGGCACTTTGTCAAAACCACATGCATATTTATGGTCAAAAAAATGAGAAGACATTATAGACGGCACATTAAAAAGCAAGTAACTTGGTTTTGATGACAGCTCAAAAAGGGTGAAAAAAGAAGAAGAAACGAGGTCATGCTCTTTCTTTATGATATAAATCTATTATAAAATACATTTAAACTTTAATATTTTATCTGTAGCAAACATTTAAATGAAAATGTTAGAATACTGTTATTAAAAAAAATGAAGAATGTTGACTAACTGACGCAAAAAGGAAGGAAATGCTTGAAATTAGGATTAATGTTTTGAAAAAAATGTGACAAAAAAGGTAAAAATTACAATTAAAATTTTATAGCCAAAGTTCGAGTTCTTTACCCTTTAATTGTTGCTTTTAGAAATGCCACAAAAAAGAAGAAAGGAATGTCTTAAATACGATCACTGGTCAGCTTTAAATTAGTAATAAAAATGTGAATATTAATAAAAAGAATGTGAAATTGCTTATTTGCGAGGAATGGTGGATGAAGAAGATAAAATGGAAGAAGAAGGGGGCGAATACAATTTATAACCAAAACCGATTAAATAATTTTTCATATGCTTTTTATCTGTTGCTGTTATAGTAAAAAAACTAAAAAATGTATTCCTGCAAATTGACAAAAGAAGAAGCACCCCCAAAAAGCAAGTGGACTGAAAAATTATTACATAAAAGTTTTATGAGGTCGAACATTGTAAAATTCAACGCAACCATAAAAATAAATGTTTTTTTTGCAATTTTTTATAAACGAATGTATATATTAATATAACTTTATTAATTTTAAATTTCTGTTTATCGCAAAACCTCAAAATGATAAATTTAATTATAAACTAAAGAAAAACACGACAAATTGAATAAAATCATTTTAATAAATATATTAGATATTTATTTATTTTTCTTAGAACTTTTTGCTCAGATTTTTTATTATAAACAGGTGCTAATTTTGTCACAGCAGATTTTAAAAATCAAAACATTTCCTATGATTATTTATAACAAATTGTTTTTTATCCTTGCATAAAGATGATGTCAAAAGAAACTAAATTCATAAATCTATTTCCTTGTTTGCCTTTCAAGAATGTATATTTTTGGAAAGAAGCACATTTTTGGTATTTGTTGTAACATTCTTGCAAAGCCTATTTTTATCTAATTTTTATTTGGATTTTGTGCAAAAAAACATGACATGTCCTTTTGTATTTCCATTAAATTCAAGAGATACTTTGACGATTTTCATAACATTTTTGGTATCCCTTATCTGAAAAAATGCAAATTTTATTTTTGTAGATTCCAGGGTATCAATCAAGGCCGTCCGGAAAAAAAATTTTGATCCGAAATTCCGGAATGCCAAAAATCAGCCGGAATCACGGAATCCGGAATCCGATCCGGAATTCCGGACAGCCTTGGTATCAATGCACAAAAAAAAGACGTTTATTGTTTCTTCTTTCCTTTTTTTCTCATTAACTATAATCCAAAATCAATGGAAAATGATTTTTGCAATTTTCCCAGGAAAAGTAGTTAATAGATAAGATTTTTTGTTGTGCGTCAATAATTTACAGTAAACAAAGAAAAGAGCTTATCGTCGCTTGAAACAATGTCTCCTTGAAAATGGAATGTATTTGAAAAACTTGTAAATACAAAAAAAAATTAAAAGTTTATATGAATGCAAAATTTAAAAACTATGTGCAAAATTCTTGAGCAGCAGCATTAATATCAAAGTTTCTGAATGCATTTTTCTGATAAAGAACAATTTGAGTTTTTTGATAACTTATTCCAACCGGATATGATATTCCTGCACCATTAGCGTTCAGCTGTGTAGCAACATCAATTGCACATGTATCTGCATCACTATAATCACCAGCATCACCATAAAAATGGCCGTTAAGGTTATTATCACAAGATCCAAACCACCATCCTCTTAAATATGATAAATTAATCAAACTTTTTTTGTCTTCGGGTTTAATTTACCCTGCTTTTAATGCAGAAGCGCATACACCAGCGTCGACGCCATCTAGATTAAAATCGTTATATGTTGAAAATGGAGAGTTGTTATCTGTTTTTTGTGTATTAAGCCCGGTTGCCATTAGTCTGTTACCAGTGGCACCTGCAACACTTAAAGTGTATTTTGAAACAGCATCACCAACAGCAAATGTATCATAAGTTTCAATATAAGGAGTTGTTTTACAACATGTGGTAATAACTGCAGTATACTGTGTGGAACCGCTTGTAAAAGTATTAATATTATCAAGTCCAAGCCAATAACTTTTATCTGCGGCACCAAAGAATGTCTTATAATCTGAAATCTCCATTGAATAAAAAGTGCTAGTGTTATCAGTTCTTCTAAAAAATAAGTACAGATATTTTTCACATTCAGAAAAAGCATAGTAGTTTTAACCTTTGAATAGCCGTTCCTCCTTTACCATCGCAATAAACATTTACTGAAGCTCCTCCAATGCTAATAGGTGTTGAACCTGCTGCAGTAATTGTGCTACAATCAGCAGGTGCTGATGAAGCTAAAATGATGTTTGATAATTTAATTTAATGAATGAAATCAAACATACGTGTTCCTCCTGTACTTGTACTAGCTCCTCCACTTCCCGGTGTTGTTGGAGTTGTCGGTGCACCAGTTGGGACGGTTTGCACCGCTGTGGTCCATTGAAACTTGAAACTAAAATTTGATTTCATTACTTTATTATGTTACAAGTTATGTTTTATACCTTGTAATTCTGTCATTGCTTTCATCTGCAGGAGATGAAGAGCCTGCAGTAATATTCCATTGAACTCTTGTTATTTCTTGATAATTTGTTCCATCTGCATTCCAGATAATCATTTTTACAGAAAAGCCTTTGTAGTCTCCAAAAAATTCAAATGTTGATGGATTATACCATCCACCATAATATGCCATGGAATTGAATGTTAGATCGTTGGTATTGTTCCAAACTCCGACATCAATGTAGCTTCCAATGACGCATTGATCTAAGTTACCATTTGCACTGAAACATATATGGTTCTTAAAGGTTAGAATTTTCTAATAACTAACTATTCCAAGGGTTCAATACATATTTTGGGTCTTGGAAAGCATTTAACCCCTAAGCCACTGTAGACACTGCAGGAATCACCACTTGGAAGCTTCCCATCAATTGATAGGCTATCTAACAAAATTGTAAGTTGATAATCTGCTGATACAATACTTAATAAAACCAGGACCTAAAATTTTATACAATTTAAAGAAGTCCAAATTTGAAAAATTCACCGTGATAATTTTGAAGATTGATCCCATGAAAATCATCTAAATGCATCAAAGATTAATTAAATAAGTGTGAATGAGAAAATGAATAAAGTAAAGATAGGAATAAACCAAAATTTTTAAGATTGGCATTTTTAGAAATTGGTAATATTTATTTTATTTATTATAAAAATTGCAATCAAGTATATTAATTAATTACAGAAATTGGTGGTTGTTGGAATTCCGTTTCCATCTGCTCGATATACAGCCATTCGGACTCTGGTTGCTGAAATCCAATTTAAGAATTCACCGGATCCAGAGATGGCTCCATTATTAAGTTCAATTCCAGAACCGTGGGATGCTCTTGCTTTACTGCAATTAAATATGTTAGATATTGAAATTAAAATATGAGGCAAAAATTTACGTGGGATCAATGGTGCATTGATTAGGATCAGTAAAAACGGCATCACCAGCGGCGTAATAATGTCCATTCAGATTATTTGAGCATGACCCAAACCACCAACCACCAATATTTCCATCTGGATTGTCAGTTGGAGAAGAAGCCGAACAGATTGATCGAGGTGAACCAGAGTATTTTAAATTTGTTGCGAATTTCATGCCAAAATCTTTTGGAGGACCATATGACAAACCATATGTTTGGCCATGATCTGCCGTACCTTGAAGCTTATATCCAGTGCTTGAATCACCAATCTAAAAAAACATCGGCAATGTCAGAGTTTATTTTTGATTTTACCTTAAATGAATTATAATATTGTCGTGCAATCACATTTTTGTTACAACAAAAGACAATTGTCATGTTATACTGTATATTTCTACCGGTGGTCAATAAATTCATATTATCTAATCCAAGCCAGAAGTGATTTTTGGGTCCGGGTGTACCAATTGGAGATAAAAATGCATCGTATTCAAGCGTATCCATTTCAGTATTTCCCAAATCTTCTCCCCGGCTTTGAATTACGGTTTGTGCAGTATTACCTTGAACTTCACAATAAACGCTAGCTTCTTTGTTGCCAGGAAGTACAATGGTTGTAGCACAGGAAGCAGAGATGAGACCTTTTTTAAGAGCATCTTCACAATCATCCGGTAAATTAGAAGGTGTGGTAGTTTGTACAGTTGTTGGAGGACGTGTAATTGGAGGGAAATCCATGTCACCCCGGACAGTCCAAGCATAAAGAATTCTATAAAATCGTTTGTAATTTAAAAAATTCAAAACAATTTTCTGCTTACAATGTTGGATCAATTGTATCATTTAAGCGAGAATGAGAATAATATGTGAAATCATCAACCCTATGGGAATCAATTCTGTCAGTTGCAAAACTATCAATTAACGCGCCAGTAGTGGCTTCTCTTGCTTCCACACATAATTGAAAACCCTAAAAAATATATGTTTCGAAAACATTGAGAAAAATACTAAAACAAACATCATAAAATCCAGCATCGTTAAAGATCTGAGGATTTTGCCATGATCCATAAGCTTGTTCACTGAATAAAACTTTGTTAGCATTTGCAGTTACATTTCCTAAATAAATTGTTGTTGTTGCGTTATTGTTACATGGACTTGGGTTTTCATTTCCGCTAAAATTTGTTAATTATTTAATCGCCAGATACTGTATTTAAACCTTGGACTAAAATCAACACTAATTGTCAATTGAATATTGCATTGAACACCAGCAAACCAAAATGAACTACAATGATCTCCATTAGCCAAAAATCCTTGACCATTATTAAATTCATTAAGTAAAATTGTTAACGAAAATTCGGAGCTTACATATCCCAACAAAAGGATAAAAATCGCCAAGCTTTTCATTATAAAAGTATAAAAAAAAGTTGGACGAAATGTTAAGAAAATTTCCTCAAAAAATAAAATAAAGAATGTTTTAAGGAGGCAACGTTATCAAAGAAAAAATGTCATAAAAGCTTATTATTCTTAATCTAGGTACTTATTTTCTGGGTGTGGTGTCTTTCGTCGTTTTCAAATGCGTAGATGATAACCGTTCTTCATGCTTCCAAATATTTGAAGTGTTTTTTAATTTATAGATTAAACCGTAAGCAATAAAAAAGATTCCTAAATTGAAAACTGCAAAAACTATATCTTTTTAAGATTTTGAATTTTTATTTATTGATATTTTCAAACCAGAAATCATACAGAAGTTGTAATAAATCCTTAAATTTTTCTTATCAAAAAAATGTTTGATTACGTATTTTCGACAATCAAAAAACGGCAAGCTGATACAAAGAATAATACATTAAAAGATTTTTTATCATTTGAAGAACAAAACATTTTGTGCCACTGTAGCTACAGCTGTAGGTGATACTTCATTACTTTCAATACGCGACAATTTACATTACATTTGCTTAAAAATTTTATAGAAATTTATACAAAGTTAGCAGCTGAAAAATGATTTTAAATAGCTTCTGAAACAAATTATTTTTGCAAAACTACTGGAATTTATAAAATTAGCAAAAAATTACTTTAACTTTTTTGAATTTTGCCTTCAGATTCAGTATTTTGATAGCATCGACAAAACAAGACTCTCGAAAAATTAACACTTGATGCCAGTGTCGGCGCAGCCTCAGTTAAAAATTTTAAATCTTCCTACAATCTTTGTTTTTAAAAAATATTTTGAACCGTAGGCTGAACAAAAAGAAAATCTTTTAAAAGTTGAAAAATAAACCAATTATTTATATGTTAAAAGTATACTGTAGAATTTTTTATTTCAGTAGTCAATTGATAAATACTGTATTACAAAATTCGTTTTACGTGTATATACGCGTGTATCCTTTTGTTTTTCTCTGATATTTGTTAAGTATATCAAAGCTAACGCCTTTTTTATGTTAGTTTTTAATTTGGAAATGTTAACCATAATAGTACGATCGACGTCTTTAATACAAAATTTAAACTTTTAAGTAAAAGGTTTAAAAAATATCATTTCATTTACTTTGCGGAAGAGAAATAATGCATCTTCCACCCAACTATTTTGCTTTTTTTTAAACAATTGTTGTTTGCCTTTTAACTATTTTCAGCGGATGCTAAAAACTAATTATTAACAACTAATTGTTAGTTGTAAGTTTTTTATTTTTTAATATTGTTTAATTAAAAAGATAGTTTGCTTCTATATTTTTACTGACTTTTTTCTTTGGAATTTAACGTTTTAGTCTAAATTAAAGCATATTTTTTTAAAATTTACTTTAAAAAAGTTAAGAGAGTTTATTTTTGAATAGTACCATTCATAAATAATACAAAATTACTGTTAACAATAAAATTTTAATATTAATATACTTTTGTAAATAATTTTACTGTAAAACGGCTGCTTTTTATTTTATTTTTTGTTCGCAGCTGGCTAAAGTTTGACAAGTCTTACGACGAAAAAACAAAGATCGATTATTGGTCTCAGTTATTCATCTATTGCCAGTGCTCAACAACGTTGCTCTCTGTTCTCATGAACCTTTATAATTTTTTGTCTCTATATCTTTACCTTTAATTCCTCCTAAAAAGGTTTTTACATATACATAACATTGATTGAATTGTTGCCTTTCTCTATGTTCAATAGTTTTAAATTCCTTTACGTGTTCCATTTGTTATTTTCATCACAATTTTTAATTTGTTAATACTTTTTAGTTCTTCAAAAAGTCTCGACAAAATGGGCATCTCAGATAATGATGTACAGAAGCAATTACGCCACATGATGGCTTTCATTGAACAAGAAGCCAATGAAAAAGCAGAAGAAATTGAAGCAAAGGCTGAAGAAGAATTTAACATGGAAAAGGTGAGTACCATTTTTTAAAAGATATACTTTTGATATAAAACTTATGATAATTGTAGGGTCGATTAGTGCAACAACAACGCACAAAAATTCTCGAATATTTTGAGAAGAAAGAAAAGCAAGTCGAGCTTCAACGTAAAATTCAACGTTCAAATATGCAAAATACTGGTCGTCTCAAATGCTTGAAAGCTCGTGAAGATCATTTACGTGGTGTTTTGAATGAAGCAACAAGCAATTTATCAAAAATTTCTGCAGATAGTAATCGTTATCCATCAATCTTGAAAGGTCTTATGATGCAAGGTCTTTTCCAACTTCTTGAAAAGGAAGTACATCTTCGGTGCCGTCATAAAGATGAAGAACTCGTTCAAAAACTTTTACCTGAATGTCTTTATGAATTGCAACAAGTTTGGGGTGATCGTTCTAATGTAACTATTTTATTTATTGATGTAATGTTAGTATACTTATATTTTGTAGGTTAAAATTGATACTGAACATTATCTTCCTGCTGAATGTGCTGGTGGCGTTGAAATGTATGCAAAAGGTGGTAAAATTAAAGTTACCTCAACACTTGAATCTCGTCTTGAACTCATTGCTGGACAAATTGTGCCGCAAATCCGTACTGCCCTTTTCGGACCCAATCCAAATCGTAAATTCTTTGATTAAAAAGTTTGTGATGATGATTAGCAACTTATATCGAAAGCTGAATAGAGAAATAAGAAAAAGAGATATATGGCTTTGTTTATTTTTATTATACTATTGTGAATGTTTTTGTTTCACTTACTTATTTTTTTGTAATCGGATGTAGACGAAAATTTGTATTATTATTTTTAATCTATATAAAAATCATGCGTATTATTGACTAAAAAATTTTCTTTCTTTTTCATTGTTTTAACATTGTTTTTGTATCATTCCAAAACCTTTTTAAACTGTGTTATGCCTTTGATTATCCCGGCTAACTAATCATTATTTTTTCATCTATCCTATGTAGTGCTCAGAGTAATATAAATATACTGTAAAAGCAATAAAAAATTATTTTTATACGAAAAAAAGGTATTTTTAAATTTCAATTAAAAAAACGTGATTCATTCATGCTATTTGATCGTCAGTTGTTGGTTGTCAAAGAATTTAAAAAAGTGGAAAACTGAAACAAATTTTGCGGCTCCCTTTGGGTTTAAATAATCAGACATTAAAAGAAAAAGAAAGTAAAGAATTGTATTGATTTTGGGTTGATTCATGTTGACAAAAGGTGTTTTGTTTTCGATATGTTTTGCATGTTGTTTTGTTCAAATCACTTTTGCAACAAATTATCGGATATGGTGTTATACGGGATTTAAGTACCTCGTAGGACAAGAAGAAAAAGATGATGCACAAGAATGTACATCATTAATCGGGTTGGATAATTACTGTTATAAATTTACTGCAACGGCATCAGTTGAAGAAGTTATTAAATTGGGATGTTCAAATGCGATTTGTATGGTAAGATTTTAATTTTATAAAAAAGTGATTATTCACTGACGCTTTTCTTTGTGATGAAACAACGCACTTTTTTTGTCGCAATTGATCGTAAAACTTTTATGTTTGTTCAGTGAAATGACAGCAGATCGGGTTTTATTAAAACCAGAAAATACGAGGAAATTCTACTGCTGCTGTATAAGTGAAAATGTCCATATTAAAAAATTGAAACATTTCAATGTTCTAACACTTTTTTAGAGATGTAGACATTTCCTCTAAAAATATACAGTATCCATCAAATTTAATTTTTTATTGTCGCAACTTAAATATCTCAAATATTTTAGGGTATCGGAAATACATGTGCGAAAATAGATTTTGCTGGTGTTCATGGAACAATGTGTTGCTGCAATCAACACAGTTACTGTAATTCTTCAACGACTTTTAACTTTCCCTTTTTGTTAATTATTTTTTCTCTTTTTTCCATTTTCTGCACCCGATTTTAAAAACTGCATAATAAATAATAATACATAACATTAAATGGATAAAAGATCGTCATCAAAAAATATAATATCGAATTAAAATTCAATTATTCTTTTTATTACGACTTTCTTTTTTTCATAAATTTATCGTGCAATCCTTTATTTTTTTTTTCATGAGAAAATGCCGAGGATAATAAATATAAAGAAAGGAAAAAGATATTAAAACCGATTGAAACGATGCCTGCTGCTGCAGTTTTTCTGTTAAAAAGAAAAATAAGAAGTATAAGACTTGAAAGTTTTAATTTCGATCCGATCAAACCAACATCTCGACAACGACTGGTTGTGTTTTCGCCTTAGGGGGTAGCAGTCAAGAGATTTTCTGGATGTTTAATGAAAGAGAAAATTTGTGCATTTTACAGATATCTTTACTTTTATTTTCAAGTGTAACCCTTGAGATAAAAAAGTCATTTTTTGCAATATAATAAATGTTTCAAAGTCATTTTTTGTTTCCCGAAAACGTGTTTTGTTGTTTTAAATTAGATTAGCAGTTTTTATTTCAGCGATATTTTGCTCAACGTGGGTTTGGAAGTCTGCACCAAGTCGTCATATCATATTTTTTCTGATAAAATTTATCTTTTGGATCGATTTTCTTTTTCTTCCGTATCCAGAATCAGGATCATCACTGATCTCTGAGATCTGTCACTTAATCATTCTTCAATACCATGGAAGAAACATCAAAGGAGGCTCGACCTGAACCTCAAAAAGGTTCTGTAAGCTTTATCAATGGCAACTCAAGATTCATTGAACTCTTTAAGTATCGTTTTGTTTCAAATTTTATTTTAGTTTTGAAAATATTTCCTTTTAAGATTAACCCCAACACCAGTTTTTCTTCTTGGCTTTCTTCCTCCACTTTCTGGAGCAATTTTATCAATTGCAATTGCTTTAATCTTTCACAATGCCGAAATAAGTAATTATAATTGGCAGTGTGGGGTAATATTTAAATATTGTTTTCATAAATATAAAAAATTTTAGAGAGCCCGATTTCCATCACTTTCCAGAATTATTAATCTTCCATTAGAAAGAACAATTTGGCAAATTTTAATTTTCTCTCACATTCCTATCAGAGTCTTAGAAGTTTTTGCAGGATGTAAGCTTATTTATGCACTCTCTTCTTTTTTATTATTCTTAAGATTAAAAGTTTAGTTATTCGATTCAGAAGATTATTCAATGTGAACATTGAAAACCCAAAATCAAAACGTTTCTATGAATTTTGTCGATATATTTATCTTTTTGTTGGATTGGGTGAAATATTTTTCCTTGGAGCACTTTCAATTATTGGGGAAAGAGAAAACATTAAAATTCATGTGATTATGTTTTATCTTTTTGGATTTTGTGGAATTATATTTTTTATTTCTACAACTTATTGTCATCGACATTCATTATATTACATTAAACCACATGTAAGCAAAACAATAATTTTCATTCATCATTTAAAACTTAAAGACATACAGTATTTAACACAATATAATTTTTAGGGTATTCTAAGTTATCGATTAAAAATGTTTTTCATGTGTTGTTACATTTCTGCAATGCCGATTTTAGTGACAGCATTTTTGCTTTATTGGAAAAAATGCATAACGTTAGGTAAACAAGAAGCATATTATTTTTAAATAAACACAATTTTTAGGATACGATATTTTTGCAATTTGTGAATATTTAGGTGTATTATTCAATATTGGATTCCATGGTGTTACATATTTTGATGTAAAAGATAGATTGGTTTTAAGCGTTCGCATGGTTGAGCCACTAGAATCATCAAAAGAAGAAAATGAAATAGCGAGTTCCTAGTTTAATTTTCAAAAGCTGAATTTTAATTTAAATAGTTAAAAGATAATGATTTCGGGAAAATAGATGCTCTGGTGTAATATTTTTCAAGCATGGTTACTTTTTAATTAGCTTATAGCAAGCAGTGACTTTTTAGTTCCCATTTTGTGCCGTAATACTTTCCGGCACAATTTTTATTTCTCATTAAGGACTACCCAAATCTGATGTAAAGGAAAATTCATATTTTACAAATCCGCCTTTTTTGTCGTCTGATTTTTTGATTTTTTACCGCAATTAAGGCCTTAATAAAAGGTGAGCCTTAAATTTTTGCTTAACCCCTTTCTTCTCAAAAACTTCCGATCTTTATTATCCCTGTTTAAACATTTTTGGATTTAATACAAATTGAATTTCTTGAGTCAGAATTGCTTATTAACATTTTAAAACATTTAAAAATAAAAGCCCTTTTATTTGTAAAAATTAAAAAATCATTGTTTGAATAATATGTTAGTGACATTCCTTTATGAATTTATTAATTTTTTATAACTTGTTTGTGAATGACTGTAAATAAACTTTGGGGAAATAAATTAACTCTTTATTATTTGAAACTTAGCTCAAAAAAGGTCATCGTTCTTTGCGCAATTTTCGCTAAAATTAATATCGAATTAGAATAATCACTTATTGTTTACAAATGAAAAACATACTGTCTAACATAAAATCTACCACCATGACCATCTGAATATTTTGCAATAATGGTACTTTTAGTTTCATGCAAGCGAGGATCAACTTCACGCAGTTGATAAATCCATGCATGAACTATTTCGCCGTCTTCTTTCTCTACAGGCAATATTTCACGTGTATAAAATTCTGGATACCCTTCAAGCAAATCTAAGGCAATCATTTTTAAATTATCAACCTCGTAAAGTTCACCATGAACACGCTAAAATTTTTAATAACTAACATCTAAGTAAAAGACCAAAATCGCACTAATCCTGTTCCCTTTTCGGTAAGCATAAATGGAATGTTGTATTTGGAAGCAACAAATAATGGAAATTTGTCAACTGTTTGTGCAGGACCACGATAAATATGTTTGCCTGTTTCTGGATTAGACATGATATGCTCATTTGGTTGACCCTTTTTAAGAGTTCCATAAACAAAAACAAGTTGACAATCTTTGTCTTCCATGTTTACCCGAATCTTAAAACACACAGATTTTGTATTCATCAAAAGATAACATAATATCATGCATTCTACAGTAACATTCAGCATGATAAAAAATTGTAAAAGTAATAAACCAGGTATAAAACTTGTTAGTTCGAACTTTAATTGTTTAAAAAAATTAACAATTTATCTATCGTATACCATAAAAAAACAACACTACTATTTAACTGATTAAATAAACACTATTAATTTGACATTGTTTCAGGAAAGGCACAAATTTCATTGTATGTAACTTTCATACCAACACCTTCAGGAACTTGACGTTGAAGATATTCGACAAGAGTACTTGCCGTGCTGCCAGTAACATTGTATACGGAACATTTCTTAATATAAGTACGAGTTTCATAATGTAATTTATATTTCTTATGAACGAATTTTGATCGAAGAAGCCATTCCACCCATCGAACATACGGCAAATTTTCGACTACAGTATAATTAATATCCAAATGACCACAAGCACTCTGAAAAATTTTAAATATAAAAACATAAAAGAAAAAAATTGCAAAAACCTGAACAAAAGTCATATATGATTTAAGGACAGCTTTATCATGACCACGAACTTCAAATTCAATTTTCTTGAATAATTTATCCAATTCTGGTGGGGCTGAAGTTGATTGAGTAATTTGAGTTGCCAACGAGCGTATTTGTAACAAACTTCGAGGAATTCTAAGCATAATTTACAAATTTTTGTTTGTTAAGAATTTAAAATTTTTTTTGACAAGATCGAAAATGTAAAATCGGATTGTCACTTTGGAACAAAACACCAAATTTAAAAACGCTAAATTTTTCAATTTTTTTTGCAAACTTGATAGAAAAATATTATTTCAAAATTTCCCTTCATCATCAATATATGGAGAAGTTTTTATTGCCTTTACAGCCACATGTCTATCTTTATATATTCCACTATAAGGATATCCAAAAGAGAGGAAGATCATAGAAATAGTATGACGGATAAAAAGGGGCAAAAAGAGTCGATTATTGTGTAAAGTCATATCTGGATAAACCTTTTTGAGAGAGAAAAAAATCAAAATTACCCACTCATTCAGCATTAAACAAAAATATTTATAAAAAATAACAGATATATACATAACAATCATAACAAAAAAAATAAGAAAAATAGTAAAGGTAAAACATAAGAAAAATATGCCAAATTTATTTTATACAGTACCTTGGGATTTTATGAAAATCTTCGTCTCTAAAAATGAAAATTATTTGATTATTTTATATCTTGAAAAACATACCGTAAATCTTTGAATACTCTATGTGTAAGAAGTTGAACTGCAGTATGACGTTTTTCAGCTTCAGGTTGAAGGCAACACTATAATACCATATTAAGTTAAATCGTATATTATAAAAAAAACTTACCTTAATGAGATGTTGATGTCGATAGTAAACACTCTGCTCTTCAAAGATGGTCGTTTTTGTTGCAAATTGAACTTCACGAGTATCAAGGAATTGTTTAACTTTGCTTTCGATTGAACCAGTAAATGCAATTTTGCCAACCATATTCTCTAACATTTTAGTAATAATTCTACTTGAAGTGTATGGATAGACGCCAGTTCGAATAAAATACAATACAACACCAAGACTCCAAATGTCAACAGCAGTATCATAATGTTCTTCAATGGTAAGTTCTGGTGCCATTGTAGAAAATGTTCCTTTCTGAAACCAAATAACAATGAAATAATAAAAGATTTAAAAAAACAATTAAACATACTCGAGAACTGGGGTAATTTTTGACTTCAACAGCAAGGCCAAAATCACATATCTTGATCGTATTACCAACAATTAGAATATTGGATGGTTTGATATCACGATGAATTAAGCCTTTTGCATGAATTTGTGAAATACCAGTAATGATTTGAAAAGTTATAGCACGAAAAATCGTTTGATCAGCGACAGGACCAAGTTGTTTAACATAATCACTTAAATCACCATCTGCTAATTCCATAACCATGTAGAGGATATTTTCAACTTGGCATGAAAATATTCCTTTTATTATAAAGTCATTGTCAAATGATAATAAATATTTCCATTCATCATCAGCATACGGAGAATTTTTTATAGCCTTTACAGCCACATGTCTGTTTTTATATATTCCCCGGTATAGATATCCAAATGAACCTAAAAAAATTTGTTAAATTTGTGTGTTTATTAAAAATAAATAATCTGGTTAGCATCATGCATAAGTCTTTTAATTAAAAGGTTGATGAAATCAAGCTAAAAAATCACCTGCCAGCACCCCTTTCAGAATTATGACACGATAAACATCTTTTTGGATGAGACATTTTTTAATGCTAACCAGACTCGAAAATAAACTCGCCTTTGGATAAAATATTTAAAATATTTACATCTTCTGGAAATCCATTGTTTTTTGATCTAAGATCCATGTCAGGCTAATATCAAAAAATAGGTGAAATAACTTTCGTAAAAGTCATAAATAATCTCATTTGAATGTTAAACAATTGTAATTATGTTATTTTTTTAAAAGTATCCTGCACAGAACAAACAGTAAACGATTTTTGCGCCAAAAAGAAATTACTGCTCCTGTTTTTTTGTTATTTAATTTAAAAAAATTTTTGTCACTGATATACATTTTGTTTTATAGCTGATTTGTATTTTATATTAAAACATATTTTATCACACATTTCTTCTGAAGACTTAAAGGTTATCATGAATCAGAGCTGTGCGATACCCGAGACTCAGGCAGACGATACCGAGACTCGAGACCTTAAAAAATTCACCCGAGACCGAGACTCGAGACCAAAATTCGAATTTTTAATTTTTTGGCAAATTTTTCGGCTATAAATTAACACAATAAAAAGTTGTTTATAAAAAAGAAAGTAAATTCGACATACAAAATTTCAAAAACAGAGCATAAAACCTACTGTTTTTGAACAAGTCTCGGGTAAAAAAATGGACGAGACCAAGACCCGAGACCCGATACCTTAAAAAAATTCACCCGAGACCGAGACTCGAGACCGATACCCGAGACTCGATACCGAGACTCCGAGACGAGACCGTGGTATCGCGCACAGCCCTGTCATGAATGTTTCAAAAATATAAACATGATCAATTTTATATGAGCAATGTCTTTCATTTAAAGATAATGATATGAAAAAATATAAAAATAATGTTGTAATTTTAGGACACAAATTTTAATTTTGCCACAAAGTTTGTTGTGATGTTGGTAACAAATATTCAAGGTTAACCATACGTGGAAAATCAGAAGTAAAGGATTCATTTTTTTGCCATGAATGACAAATATGAAAATCGATATCAGAGAAACTTGTCAAGTTTTCTTCTTTAATATGGTTGATTCTGAAGTCAAGCCCTCCATTATTGGCCTTTTGAAAATGACGTCAAAAAATTAAGATCACATACTTTTTTGAAGTCGTAGATTTTCTTATCCTCGAAATGTAGCATATTTTTTGTCAACACTTAAGAAAAAAATTACGACTACATTATTTGCTTTAAGTTATTTTTCGCTTAAGTTTTGGAATGTTTGCCAACTACTGACGAATTGATAAAAGTTTATTTATTCGTAAAAATGATAAAATGTGCAAATAATATTATAAGAGTTTTTGAATAATTTTTTTATTCAATCATTTTCATCATTTTAAGGCTTTTGATTTTTATAAAATAAAAAAAGAAACTGTACAAACACGTTTTAAAAGCACCAAAAAAATAACAACCGTTTTTTGACAATAAAAGAAAAACAAAAAAAAGCAAGAAAGGTTGGTTGAGAAAGAATCAATGTAAACACGTAAATTTGAAAGTTCGTCGAATAAGAGATTTTTTAACGACAAATAAAACCCGGTTTTCTTTTGGTTTTTGTTGAAACAAATTTAATAAAAAGAAGAGATTTTAAAATTAATAAAAAAAACAAAAAATAAAGAGATAATACTAATCATTTCTAATTGCTATTAAATTTAATTAAGCGAACAGTAAGACGCTTTTTACATTGTTGCCATGAAAATGGTAATCCATATCTGAAAATAGAATGAAAGTAAAAGAGATTAATTGTTTTGCTACATTTTTATATTCTTACTTTGTAGGTACCGGCCTTAAACATCCTGATTCCATATATTGAAAAAGAGGAAACCAAAATACTTTGCATAAATGATTATGTGGTGAACGATTTTCCTTAAAAAACTTCCGGTCAAAATTGTGTTACGAAAAAAAAATTGTTCTCCTACTCGTAATGCAGCAATTCCTGCCATTGTATGATACTGCCAAAAAACTCGTGTTGAAATCCAATAGGAAACAATCTAAAAAAATAATAGGTAAAGGATTTATTTTTTGCTTTATTCAAATTTTTACCACATCAATTGTGTAGTGGCCTCTTGAAATAAGTAATAGAAAAACTCCAAGGAAAGAAAAGATGAAACAAATAAAATGTAAAACTTTCCAATTTCGGGGACTATCTAAAATAAATAGAAAAGATTAAGCTTTCCATAAATTTACAAATTTAATCTTACATTCTTTAATAAATAAATAACATGTTACCAAGACTACAGTATGCCCGCTATAAATATAGTCACCACATAATGTATGCTTTCCATTAATTTTTAATCCAACACCGCTGACAATTTTTAAGGCTCGAAGAACAATATTTGCAAAAGTTCGTTGAGGTGTTTCAAAACGTGGTGAACAATAATATTCAGCATCTGCAACCGGGACCTGTGTAACAAACATTGTAATGCAACGTCCAAAATACAGTAATGATCCAATTGTTGCAATTCGACGCAATATAATCCAACGGTGTCGATGTAAGGCTGTTAAAAGTAATAAACCCGCAAACAATGAAAGCATACAATATTCAGAATATGCAAGGGCTTGGGGAATGTATGGTGTATGAGCAAAAACAAAATCAGGTAATGGTTTTCCTTGTGGGACAATGTCATGAATATACGATAATACAATGTCATTGGAGACAGCAGCAATAAAAAGTAAAATTAATGCAACACCTGCTTTATGCCTTTCCATTGGTAATCTTGTCGAATATGGAACATTTTTTATTCGAGTTTTTGTTTCACTTTCCGTTATCATAACTTCACTATAGCTTGGAGGAAATCCATTTTCATATTCATCATCGTCATCCTCATTATCCAACAATGGCATTCTACCTTCTTCTAATGAATCAATGTAAGATGATTCTTCTGAATCTTCATTACTCAATGATGAAGAGGATGAAGTTCCTGCACGTTGCGTCGCCATTGTAACAACAGTAGTAGAGGAATTATTATTATTGTGATTGTCCAATGGAGACATCATCGAACCACGACGCAGACGGAGGCGAAGGGTCTATAATGTGCATTTTTTATAATTTACATAAGCGCTTAGTAAGAAAGAATCATAAAAGAAACATAAATTATTTAAAAAAAAACAATTTTTTAAAAACTAAAGGGATTAAATGAGGGGGGAAAATAGCCAAATTTCCGGATTAAATTTCAATGGGAATAGTTCAGTTTAACTTATCAAAAGCAGAAGGAAGAAAAAACCGCGATCATTAAAAGAAAACAAAAAACATCAAATTTCAAAAAAAAATTTAATGAAAGCAAAAAGTTTGCGGGTAAAAATGTTAAAGAAATGATTAAGCAAAAAATAGGATCGCCGCAAGTATTGATAAAAATATTCTTTCTTTTCTTATGTCTGGACAATCTTTCGTTGATTTCAATGTTTTTTTCAACACATTTGCCCGATGATGATGAATCAAAAAGAAAACAAGTTCTCTCTCAGAAACTACAAAAGGGCGTGTTGCCCCTGATATTGCAAGATAAGTGATAGAAAAAATCATCGTCAATAAGATCCCACTCTATTTTTTCTTCCCTTTGAACATCAAACTAAATAAACAACAATTTTCTAACAAAAATAAATAATAAAATCAAAAATTGAATGTTTTAACATTCAATCTTTCCTTTGTTTTCCTCTTCTGCTTTGTCTTATCTGTTTCGAACGATCATCAACGATAATTGGATAAGCATAAAGGAAGGAAAGAAAAAAAGGTGTTGACGTTAATGATTTTTTTTTGCATTCATTAAAAAAATCTTTTTTAATCGCCACAGGGGGTGGTAACAAATAGTTTTAAAAGCATGTCAGTTTGTCGGAAAAAAAATACGAAGAAGCGCGGCCCGATCACATGTCGGATGACAAGGCAAGAAATAAAGTACACATTAGTTAAGCAATCTTTATTTTTCATTGAAGACGACGAAGAAAATAATCATCATCTATGATGAAGCCGAATAAAATAATAAAATAATTTTACTTATAACCAATCAAGAGGCGCTTTGCTTAATCTATACACATATTATTCTTCAAGTCTGTTCATGCATTAGGTTGGAAGGGTTCTTTCTTTCTTTGACTAACCAATTTGATTTTTTATAATAAAATAGCATCATTAGATCAAAGAAATGAATGCGCGCGATTTCTTCTCTCCTTGTGGCGCTGCTGCTACGTGAAAGAGAATGAAGCTCAATAGGCCGGTTTCAAATGTGCGTTACATCAACAAGAGAAGAAAAAAAACTAGAAACAATAATATCTTACAATCGATTCTTGTTAAAAATTTAGATAGTTCAAAGTTTAATTTTTTGAGCTTTTTCTATCATCACATGATATCATGATAATAATACTAAAGTTTAAAATTTCAAAACCGCAAAAATATGACAGACGTTTTGAAACGTTAAAAAAGTGTATACTGCAATGAAAGGGTTTCAAAGTCAGGCAGTTGTTCATCACTTTTACGATTTCTTTTTCTTTCTTTTTTTTTGCCGTTAATTGATATTCCTAAGATTTTTTTCGCGCAAATATCAAAAGCAAAAAAAGAAAAAGGACTCCAAAAAAAGAGAAAGAAGAGACGATGAAAAAGGGCCATGGAATGTGATTTTGATTTATTCCTTTTTATTATTGAGCTTTTATTATACCCCATCTTTTAGAGAAACAAAAAACGAAAGATAATTAACCGCTCATTAATATAACAAATTTTATATTACGAAAAAAACCTAAATCGCAAAAAAAATGTTTTTGAAAAAAAAGTTTAATGAAAAAAATATGGGTCAAAAAATGTTAAAACTGTAGAATGGAATGAATAAAAAAAGTAAAACAAGAGGAGAGAATGGAGGATAAAAAAAAGAGAAAATTGAGGACAACAATATTCTTTCATCAAAAAAAAAGAGATAATGAAAGTATAATCACCAGAATAAAACTACTTAAAAAATAGGGGAAAATGGTTATTTCATTTAAATTAGATGCAATTTTTTATGGTCGTGAGCGGGATGCTTGGTATTTTTCACTGGATATAAATGAACAAAAAAGACAAGGATAAATTTCCAAAAAAATATAAATTGGAAAAGATGTGCACAACTGGCATTATTTCTCAAAAAGGCGAAACAAATAGAATCGAAGAAGGAGAAATGATTAGGAAAGAAAGAAGAAAAATGAATGAGCAAATGGCATCTTCCTCAAAAAAAAACGTATGTAGCTTTAAAACATTTTGGGGTTTTAAAAAAAGCTGGAGTCTAAATGAAACAACCAAACATTACAACAGCACCACCGATTTTTTTTGCTTCTTCCTTCAAATGACTAATCATCATTGTTTATACAAAAATAAATGACGATAATTTGAAACGCATTTTTTTTCAAGCAACTTTAATAGCAACAAAGTAGTAGGCGAGGAAAGAAAAGAAGAAAAACAAACGAATCTTGAAAAAAATATCACAAAGAAAATTTTATCTCACAAAATTTGTAATGAAGAAAGTTCTTTTTTTGGGCCAAAAGTTCTTGAAAAATAAATTAAAGAATGCCTTTCTTTGCTTTAGCAAATGGCCGTTTTTTGGCTAAATTGAAGTGTCGAAAAGAAAAAAGTCTAAAGAAAATGGCACAAAAAAAGTATGCAGTTTGTAACGGGTTGACGTCTGTTTTTTTTCTTCCTCCTGAAGAAATGAAAAGAAGAAAAAAATAAACACAGAAAGAAGACGTTCGAGGGGGTCCGCCTTCTTGCGATTCCTGGTCGTTTTTAAACATTTCGTTTTTGGCATTGGCTATTTTTCCTCATCTATAGCTTGTTTTTTTTTAAGCTTTAAGAAATTTTTTAGCAGCATAAAAGTAGCATCCTTCCAAAAAAGCTGCCATAAAATATATGAATATTTTTAAAGCAATTTTTTTCGGGAAATACATTTTTTGGGAAGAAATGTAATATAATGGATTTTAACAAGGAACAAAAATTTTGGGTACCTTTCAAAACAATGAAATTCTAAAAAAGTAATAAAATAAAAAGAAAACTAACAATTATGTAAATGAAAAGCCCAACCATGTATTGAATAGATTCATATTTAATAAAGAATTCAGGAATCGAATAATAACCAGATTCATCATCTGATAATGTGGCATTGTTATAATATACAGTAGTCGAGAGCATATCAGAAAATTGCTGTCTTTGACCGAAAACTGACCAAAGGTAATTTATCAATCTTTCAAATTGACACGTGACAAGGACGGAAGTGATAAAATAAAAAGATAAAAAAAATTTTCGTTTCTGTAAAAAAATATGTTATTTTAAACAAAATTTCGAAAATATAACCACTTTTAATACGTTTTAATAAAATTAAATTAAAAACAATACAAAGTTATTTTTGATCATCAAAACTTTTAACAGCAAAAACAACCAGACACATTGAAAGAGGGTCCAACCAGTCAAGTCATCTGTTTTGGCTTGTTTTTAACATATTTTTGTTGTTTTTTGTTGTTTCTGGAGGAACCTCAAGGCAGCGGCTCTCTCTTCCCAGTCATGTCTCTCTCTGTTTTTCTATACTCTCTTCATTTTTCATTGATTATTTCGCAACTTTTATTTTTCTTCAACTTTTTTTATGTTAAAACAAAAATAGTATCATCATTGATCACGTAAAAAAGGAAGGTGAAATTTTAATCAATTTATTTGACGTTTTTTTTTTGCAAAAAATGGAAATGATAATAACAATAAAAAAATGAAGGTTACTAAAGTTCATTACATTACACAACATTTTGAAGGTGATTTTGGGATATAACATAATCTTTCTTTGCCAAAAACATAAAAGAATCCTGAACGGGATTCCATTTTGTAAAAAACTTTTGCAACAGGAAAAGCTTCAACGTAATGTCTTTGCTGAAAAATTTAATAGTTTTATAGAGATCGTAATCTTTTGGTCAAACCTTTATTACACGACATGCCCCAAGAGACTTTTGTAAATGCTGAGCGCAAAATTTTCGACTTATTTCATTGATATCTTTGACTTGAAACTTTTTCAACGGCAAAACCTGCAAAAGTAATCTTTTAACTGCATTATTTATGTTTCTATTTTAAGCCCACATGAAGCTGCTGTTTTGACTTCTTTTCAGAGCTCTCTTTTTCAAAAAAAGGCAATTTTTGAAGTTAGTTTTTGTTTTCCTCGTCGTTTCGTTTTAAAAATGCAAGAAAAAAGCAGTTTAAAGGGGAAAAAAATAAAAACAAACGTGTATATTACTTTTTGAATATTAAATTAAAACACTTACGTATGGTTGTGTTTCTTGAAAAATAACATTTCCTGTTGCTGTTTTTAACAACCTTTCAGGCACTTCTGCTTGTGTATAATACTCTGAATGTTCAACCGTACTATAAATAAAAATAAATTAAAAAACAATCAATTTTAATGGATAAATTGCTTACAAGAATATTTTTAGTTTAGTGAAAGTTCTGACACTTCCATGTCCACCACATGTATTACATGTCTTTTTTCCATTTCCTTTACAGTGATGACATTCACGTACTCCTCGACCTTGACAAAATAAACAAAGATCATAATGACCAATTCCAGGTGGAGGAAGTCCTGCCTTAACCATAAAGTGCACAGGTGTACCAACTGCATAGCTTTGCCGATTTGACAATGACGGTCTCATCATTGCAACGCCTGTTCCAGGATAACCCCGAGAAGTATCAGACTTAACAAAAATGAAATTAATTACAGAAGTAAGACAAGGATCTTACATGTGGAAATGTGCCAACCATTGGATGGGTATAGACGGCCGGATGTGCAACACCAGCTTTCATGCCAGTGCCGCGACAATAAGAACATTTGTCATTACCGTATCCCCGACAATGAAAACAATGTGTTACTCCATCTGCATTGCATAAGGTGCAACCATTTAATCTTGTTGATCCTGGCAGTTCAAAAACTTTGGTCTAAAGATTACTGTATAAGTGGCCCTTTTATTAAAGCGGATTACAATACCGAAACTTTAAAATCTTCATCCGGTGGGACGTCATAATCCCATGGATTTGTATTATATAGACTAGAAGTGCCACTTGTACTTGCTCCAATTTGTAAAGCTAATGGATCACCATGATTTTCAACGTACTGCCCAATTGTGTAAGCTTCTGTTCCATCAGCTGTACTTCGAGTTTCCGTAAAACTTTCCAAAACATACTTTAAAAAATTATAATAAATTTAAATTCAAATCGGATTTTTTTAAAAGAGACAAAAACAGAAAATCGAATAAAAGAACAAAAACTCACGTGATAACAACAAGAATGTTCAACATTTTCGAATATCATTTTATTAATGGCTTTTGCGCCCCAAACTTTTCGTCTTTTAGCTTCCACTAGTAAGGCATTACGTAAATCTGCTTCATTAATTTCTTCAACATTTGCAAATTTTCGATCTTTAATCGTTTCATCTGCAAAAAATTGTTCAAATATTTCAAACGCTTCAAGATCGATTTCTAAGGAAGACGTTGAATCCCATGCATACATAATGATGAAAGGAATTTATTTTTAAAGAGTTTAAATTTAAAATAATAAAAATAATTGCTATAGCCGCTATTTTAGCATCCAGAAAGGATTAAATAAATAAATGAATAAATTAAAGTGTAACAATGCGAGCAACCATAATAAGATTAATCGAGACAAATGTTCGATTAAATAATTTTTGCTGTCGTTTAAAAAGTTTAAAAACTCTTTTTTAAGTGCAGATAAATTTAATAAAAGACGAACAAAAGACAAAAAAAGAAGAAGAAAAGAATAACAAACCAGCTCGTTTTTCACTATTATTATCGCCTTCGGGTGGGGGAATAAGGTTAAAAGTTGGGGCAAGTGGAGGAAGTGCGGTTCCTTCATCGTTGGTTGATGTCGTCGTCGTTGTCTGTTCACTTGGCCTGTTCTGATCGCTCAAACTTGTCATGTTGCGTAACAATACCTCACGTAACTGCAAAAAAAAATAAATTTTCTCTCATTTTTTAACTTCAAAATAATTGTGGGGATAGATTGTCAACAAACAAAAATCCAGCCACGCGTACATACACGCAATGTGAGTTATTTCTGTTTTTTTGGACAGAAGCTTTAATTTCAAATGTATAAAATGGACTCATGAAACAAAGCTTTCCTTCCTCTGAAAAAAAGAAGTTCGTTGTTTCATTTTTTTGTAACGAAATTTTTGTAGACAGCTGCACACTTAAAACTTCTGTTGAACAAAAACACATGGTTGAATAGATCGATTTCGAGGTTCATTTAAGAAATAAACAAAAACTTTTGTTAAGCTACTTTACGATCATTGAGCACAAACTTGAGAAGCGAGAATGAAAAAGAGGGAATGAAAAAATATCTGACTCAATTTCAAAAGTCACTTTTTTGTTTTATCATCAAAAAAATATATCCCTGAAGAACAAAAAGAATGTTTTCGACGGCTCTTTTTAAATTTAGTATTTTTTTTGTTAAAAGTGGGTCGAACAATAGTAAGAAGAAGGGCCAAAAATGGCATAAAATGGGAGCAAAAATAGTGGAAAGAGAAGAAAAAACGTTGGCGGGCGTCACCACATTTCCTCAAGACCAGTTGCCTGCTGACTTGAAGATAGCAGAAAAAAAGAGGGATCGAAAGCCGCAAGCAATGCGACAAATGAAAGCGTGTGCATTTTTGCCCTTGCTAACGTGCTCTTTTTTTCTCCAAAAAACTAATGCTAGAAAGCTTGAGGACGCGCTTCATCGGCATAAAAGCATTCTTTTTTTGCAAGAAAATGCTTGCATTTCTTTCTTTTTTTCTCCGTCAAGTTAACATGAGACAGATAAATTGTCTCCGGCCTCTCTTCTTTATACTTATATGTTAAAAAAAAGAAATAGTTATTTATGGAAGGCTTACATATCTTACAAAAAATGAAAAAAAAATTGTCCCTTGATACTTCTTAACACTAGCCTTTTAAATTGAAATAACACGTACTCAGAAATAGCATTTTTTACGCAACAATAAAAGTTTTGGTTTTTTAACTGATGCATAAAACAGATGTTCCCAAGAGAGATAAAACAAAAATTTCAAGGCAGTTGTTTTATTTTTTGCATTCAAAAGATTAATAAAAAACATGATCAATGAATAAAAGTTCGAAAAGATCGACTCAAATATATGTATAACGAAGATAATAAATGGATAAATTAAAATGCCAATTTATTCTTGTTGAAGAACGATAGGACCTTCAACTTCTGCTTCACCAACATAAACTTTACGATCTGGATTGTATGAGGGTTTATCATCACGAACAAGAAGATATCCGCGTTCTAATAACATAAAACGTGTGGAAAGGGGAATCTAAAATACATTATTAATGAACGCTTTTTTTTATTTTAATTTTTAATTTTCCTACATAAGGCATTCGTGAACAAGCTTCAGCTACATCATTTGAAGCACCTTTAATAGCTTCAAAATTTTTTCTAACAAGATCCATGCCAGGGATAGGTTCCAAATGATAATTGCATTTTGGCTCTGGCATGATTAAATTATAATATTAATAAATAATAAATACTAACTCAACGGCAGTTAATTAAACTGAAACAATAAAAAATGGAAACTATTTTTTCGCGCTTCTTTTCAATATCGGCTTTGGCAAAATGTTTCTAATGCCAAATTAATTTCTTCGAGCTGTGTTCCTTTTTTCACCTGCAAATTCTAATACATGAAAGTCTTTTTCTGCAGGTATTTTTTAAAAAACATAATTTAAAAGATACTTTTAAAAATGACTGCTATAAAAGATGAACCATCAGAAGTGGAAGATAATTATGATAATCTTCACGTAGAACAAAACCGTCGAGGAAAAAAAGCTGGTGGCTGGCAAGTTTTAGGTATAATTGTTAACTCTTTTTAAACTTTCTTAGTCCTTTATTATACTTATTTAGGACTTGATCATCCGGTTTTTAAAGCTGTTCAAAAATTGGGTTTTAAACAACCAACTCCTATTCAGTGTAAAGCAATTCCGCCAATTCTCGATGGAAAAGATGTTGTTGCAATGTCTCGAACTGGTAGTGGTAAAACTGCAGCATTTGTTATTCCTATGATTCAGAAGTTGAAGCAGCGATTAACATCTGGGACTCGTGCTTTATTATTGTCTCCTACCAGAGAACTTGCATTACAAACATTTGCTGTTGTAAAACAAGTAAGTTTGACACATTCGAATGTTCAAATTTTATTTATTTTTATATTTTTTTCAGCTTGCTAAATTTACTGGACTTCGATGCGCTTGTGTTGTTGGTGGAGATAACATGGAAGAACAATTTTCTGCTATTCATGAAAATCCGGATATGTAAGTTTTTTTTATTTCCCATTAAAATACCGTATATTCTTTTTCAGTCTTATTGCAACACCTGGTCGATTACTTCATCTTGCTGTTGAAATGAATTTAAAGTTGAGCTCTGTTCGATATGTTGTTTTTGATGAAGCCGATAGACTTTTTGAATTGGGATTTGCCGATCAACTTCATGATATCCTTAAACGTCTTTCGGAAAGCCGTCAAACAATGTTATTTTCTGCAACATTACCAAAGATTCTTGTTGATTTTGCTAAAGCTGGACTTTCTGATCCAACTCTTGTTCGTTTGGATGCTGATACAAAAATTTCTGAAAAGCTATCAATGGTTTTCTTTGCCTGCAGAGATAGTGATAAAACTTCTGCTTTACTTTATCTTGCACGTAAAGCTGTTAGAGATCAAAAACAAACTATCATTTTTTGTGCTACAATGAAACATGTCGAATACTTTTCAACTATTTTAACTGAAGCTGGATTGGATTGTTGCTTTTTGTACAGTCAACTGGATGCATCAGCACGTAAAATGAACATTACAAGGTTTACCTTAAAAAATGTTGTTGTCCTTTAAATGTATACTGTTTAGATTCCGAAATAAGCAATGTATGCTACTTGTTGTTACTGATGTTGCTGCTCGTGGTGTTGATATTCCTCTTATGGATAATGCTATTAATGTGCATTTCCCTGCAAAATCAAAACTCTTTATTCACCGTGTTGGTAGAGTTGCTCGTGCTGGAAAATTTGGAACATCATACAGTCTTGTATCTCCTGACGAAATGCCATATGTTCTTGATTTGTTCTTATTTCTTGGTCGTCCTTTGAAACTTGCTGTTGATTCTGATGTGTATAAAGGTAATCATTTGATGACTAATAATAATTCAACTAAGATCAAATTTTAGTTGATGAAACTTTGATGGGCAGTTTTCCTGATGATCTTGTTCATTTGGAAACAGAATTTTTAAAGAATATTCATGAAATTTCAATGGAAGTTAGTGACTTGAAACATAAATCTGATAATGCTATGAAGAAGTATATTCGTACTCGACCTCCACCATCATCTGAATCAGTTCGTCGATCAAAAAAGGAATTCAAGACACTTGAATGCGCTCCCCATCCAATTCTTGATAAATCGATTTCAATGTCTGCTGATCATTCTGTACTTCAAGAACTTAGAAATTATCGTCCACAAGCTACTATTTTTGAATTGAATGCAAGCTCAAAGTTACCAACTGTTAACATCATGAAAGCAAAAAGAAAAGCTCATCAAAAATTGGTTCAAAAGAACAAGAAAGACCAAGAAGAAAATAGTGATGATGAAGAAGAAGAAAGTGCAGATGAAACAGGTGTAATTGAATCTTTTGATAATGTTGTTAGAGTTACAAAGCTTGATATTCCTGAAGATGTAAAAATTGCCCAACCAATTAAAGCAAAGAAACGAAAATATGATGAACAAAAAGAACGTGATAAAATGGAGCATTATGTTTCATATCGAGCTGCTGATGATGAAACTGAAAAGGGTTATGCTGTTGATAATAATGCAAATTCCTTTGATGCTTTAGCTAAAAATTCCAGTGTCGATATTATTGCTGATGATGACAGAGGACTTTATAAAGAAAAGGGCAAAAAGAAATGGTATGTTTATAAAGGAATTTTTTAAATGTTACATAACTTATTTTTGTAGGGATCGAAAGACAAAGAAGTATGTTGGTGAACAATCAGTTAAACGGATTCGTACTGAAGAAGGTACTTTGGTTCCTGCATCTTATAAAAGTGGAAGATATGAAAAATGGCAATCTCAGCAAAAGATGAAATATCGTGACAATGATGGTGAAGAAGAAGACGAAGATGGTAACAACAGAGCTAATCTTGCTCGAAGACATAAGAAAGTTTGGCATACAAAAGGAAAGAATGAAAGAGGACCTCGTGATGAGGTCAAGAGACCTGAACAAATTTTCAAAGCTCGTCGGCAGAAGGAAAAAATTCAAGGTTATCAAGAGCATCGTCGACAAGAAAATCTTAAACGAAAAGTTGGAAGTTTGCAAAAGAAAAGAAGTGGTCCAGGCAGTTTCAAAAGTGGTGGCGGAAGTTTTAAAAAAGGAGGGAATAAACCTAGCTTTGGTGGTCGTCCTCGTGGCAGAAAATAAAGATTAATTAGACCTTTGTTTTTCGATTTACATATTTTTGTTGAGTTTTATTTTCAGAATAAATATTTATGCTAACTGTATCGTTGATTAGAAGTCATATTTCGTTAGATAGTTACTGTTAATTATAATGAAAATCTGTTTATTTAACGAGGGTATTGCTGAATAATAGATTTATATCTGCTTCAAATACACTGTGTAACACGATTTTGGAGAGATTTTTTGAAGTGGGGTGGAGAAAGTTTGATTTCGAAATTTACACAAAGAAAAAATTTTTCTCCACTCCTGCTCCACCCTTTCTCCACTCCAAAAAAAGTCTCTAAAATCTTGTCACGTATTGTAGATATCAAAATTGTTAAATGGCAGAATTTTAAATTAAGATTAAATAAAATGTGAAAAGTGATTAATTTTGAACAGTACCACTGAGGGGGACGTCATTGAAACGACAATGGGTTGTTAAATTTGCTCGGCATGGTTCAGTAATCCATAAATACCATTCACCTTCTTTTTCATCACGGTACTTACCATAGGTAAAATATTTTTGGCAGAGTGTATTATTGTATGGTTTCTTTTGAATAACCTTTAAAAATATATAAAATCTGTTATATGTGCTGATATCCATCAATTCATACCGATAAATCATTAGGTTCGTCACATTCAATAGGGCATGCCAATCGTGTTGTTGAATTTTTGGCAAGAACATTCCAGTCTGTTTGGGGCATTGATTCAGTACGGCATTTGTACTTTGAAGGATCTCGTTGAATTTTTGCATTCGGTGCAATTAAAATGCATTGATCACCAGCACGTTTTGACGTGCAATCTAATGTTCGCTCTTCTAAAAGATTAGCTACCGTAATACCGTATCTACGGGCATAGAACTTACCCCAACGAGGCCATTTAAATTCTGCTTCTTGTGAAGCGATTAATGCAATACCAATCGCAAAAATCACACAAAGTCGAGCAACCATGACCCTCAACTCTTGAAAAGTAGAAAATGATGATAATGACCCAATAAAGAAGATTTTTTAAACAAACTGGTTGCACCCTTTTTTGCTGTCAAATCCGTTATTATTTTTCAAAAATATTTTTTCTTGCGTTAATTATTTGAACTAGTTTATTTTCTTAAGAAAAAAAACACGGATATATTTAGCAACGGAAGTAATTAAATATGTTAAGTTTTAAATTAACGAAAACAAATTGAAAAAGCAATTACACTGTTTCACTGTCTTCATATTCAAAAAGATGCTTATTTTGAATGTAAAAAATTCGTGGATCACGGGGAAATCCACATCGAATTTGGAAAGTTATTGTAGTTTTGATACAATTTCCAGAGCGCCATAAATACCTGAAATAGTTTTAAAACAGAAATTATTTGATTGCAAAAACATAATATTACCAATCTTGTCTTCGACGTTCAAGTTGATAGGTAAAATGACTGTTACAAGCATGATTGTAATTTGGAATCTTTGCTAAAATTGTTGTTTCATCAGATTCTTCACAATTTAATCGGCAATAAATACGAGTGGCATTTTTCTAAAATAAATTTTTAACTGTGTTCTTTTAAAAATTATCTGCAAAACGTACGGCGTCAACTTCTTCAAAACAGCCAGGATTAAGTTCGGTTTGCCGATCTTCTTGTTGCAATGAACAGCGAGAAACTGGAAGGCCATGATTTGTGCATTGTACTGTTCGAGTTGCTAAACAATTTTTGTTAAATTTATTTGTTATGATTAAAACTTACACCAGTAATATGATGATCTACAGTACGCTACAGTAATGCATACACAAATAATTGAAAGCGAAAATAACACTTTCATATTTTTTGAAAAAATTTATGTTAGCTGTTATCGATTATGATGACAATTAAGGACCTTGAATTTTACGGAGGATTCACCAAAAAATGAATTTATTAAAAACTAGTTTGGATATGAGATTTTCGTTGCGCATCTTCGATTTTTCTCGCCTTTCATTTTCAAAAATACAAGATTTATGTTACTGGATATCTTTTTTATTAACGTTTTTTCTTTAAAAAAAATCAAATAATCAAAAATTGGGTTTGAGCTTTCATAAAAAACAAAAATTTACACAATAAGTAATAACAAAGTTTTGAGCTTATAAATTAATCACAGAAAATGATGGCGATAACAAGAATCTACAAATGTAGCAAGATCTTCACAACTTGTATTTGGGACAAATGTTTGAGCAAATAAACAATTTTGGCGAACCCATGTTTGTGGATTCTTTACACCAAAATTTGCGGCAAAACTTTTAACTTTTTGACAATTTTCTGGTGTCATTTGAAGATTTTTCTTCGGGGCAGAAGTTGTTGGAGGTGGATGTTGAGGGGGGTGTTGTTGAGAAGAACTTGGTTGAGGATGCTGAGGAATTTGTGGAAGAGGATGCTGACGAGGAGGAGGTGATGCTGGTAATGGATGTGGGGTAAGAGTTGGAAAAGCTAAAATGTTTTTGATTTTTTAGAATAGGTTTTTTAATTGCCTACGATTTGGTGGTAATGGCCTTGATTGTACACCATTTAAATTTGAAGGTGATGGTAAAGGTCTTAGAGGATGTGAAGGTTGTGCAAATTGATGTCTCTGAGGAGGCAATGCATGAACTGGAATTGGACTTTGCCATCTATCATCTCTTCCCCTTGGGAGAGGTCTTGGCTGTGGAGGCGGATAATAATGTCGGCCAATATATTCATTACCATTATATAAAATTGGTCTTCTTGTCTAAACCGTTGTATTTTCTTTGTAAAATTGAAAACAGAAGGAACAGACCTCATAAGAAGAAATTCCCTTTATATGTGGATTCATTGTTGGAACACGAGATCTTGAAGAAGAATAATACGGAATTCGAGTTGGTCTTGGATAATATTCGGGTCCAAGATAATCTCTGTCTGATTCAAAATATTGATAGTCATCATACTGTAAAATAAGATTTCATTTCACTCATGTGCTTAAAAATAACAAACTTCACGTTGTGGAGGTCTTCGAAATTGAGAAGGTCTTCTTTCAGAAGATCTTCTAATCTCTGGTTCTTCATCAATGAATTCTGTTGTATCTGGATTGCCTTCAACTGGAAGAGAACGTGGTGAACTATAAAGAAATTACATCGTGAAAGAAAGAAGGATTAAATTTTTTTAAATTTACTCTGAATGCAAACTTTTCTTTTCATTATTTTCAGCATACTTTGGAGTTGAAGAATGTTTTATTCTTTGAATATTTAACCCATTTGGTGAAATAGCTTCAGAATCGGCTTCTACAGGATTTGGTGCCAAAGTTGTCGTTGTTGTTGTGAAATATCCTCCACCTTTCGGCTCTGCTTGTGAGATACCCTTGGCTTGATTCATTGACGAAGGCGGCGAAGAAAGTGTTGAAGACGGTTTTAAAGGTTCTTTTTCAATAATGCTACCGTATTCATCAACAGGAATATATTCTTCAATACATCGATATCTTAAAACTTCCTAACTATTTTTGTTTGTTTTTTTTGTTGTAAAAACATACTTTTTCATTTTTCCATTAATAATAAGAGGTTTACCATTGTTACGCTTTCTGATTAAATTATTTAATTGTTTTTCTAAATGTTCCACAATCTTACTGTCACAGCAGCAATAATTTATAAAACAAAAAAATATTAACAATTGATACCCTCGCATATTTAATGAAAAATATAATTTTCTAAAAAAACTAAATAAATTTCAAAGAAAATTGTGTACTTTTCGAAAAAAATGGGGCAATCAAATAATGATGTAGTAGTCTTTGACCAAAGAAGAAATTTCGCGGATCTAACATAAAAATAAATAACTTGTAAACTCAAGAGGACACGCGCAATTACAGTTTCCAAAAAACAGTTTTTGCAAAAAAATGTAAAAAAATTTACCAAGAAGTACAAGAAAAAATATTTGTTAATTTGATAAGGGCAAATTTGAATTAGTATAATCCGAAAAAAGTAAAATTTAAAGAGAGACAAAAAGAGCATAACATAAACGTAAGCTGCACACCAAAAAAATTTGATGTCCACTTTCCTTAAATTCTGGATTCCAAAAATAACCAAAAAAATGTTTTTCATAACATCTCTGCAAGATGGTAAATAAAGCAAGTGTCTTACCGAACGGTGGATGAAAGGGTTCGGGGTCAGATCTACTTCGTTATCGGTACTTTGTTATGAATCATTTCGTTTTTGATAACAAAGTACCAATAAGAAAAACGTTGTGGATTTATAAGTTCGGGGGAATGGACACCTGAATGGCTGATAAATTTTATAAATTAACACGTTTTTTGAAAATATGATAATTTTGAAAATTCCTCCACCATTTAGCAATTCATTCACCATTTAGTGCTGCCCAAAAATTTATGCGATTGTGAAAAAACTTGAAAGAATAACAAAATTATGATTAACGATGATATCCAACAACAAAAAAAAGTTGGAATAGGTTATAAAAAAAACGGTAACTTTAAGCAAAAAACTTTCAATAATATAATTATAATAGTCATAGTCTTACTGTTGAATCAGTCTACGATAACATTTGAAATCAATATTAAGATTAAATATGAAGATTTTACAAATGTTATCCTGAGCAATGGCAAATCGAGATTAACGAACGAAATTTATTGTATTCATTCAAGAAATTATTTTGATACTAGCTTTTACAAAGCATTTCATGTTATTTGTTAGTAGAAAATAAATTGGAAAAGCTGCAAAATATAAATACTCTGTTTCTACAAGATCATTTCTGCATGCCATGATATATTGGTCATTACGCCTTTTATTCCTTATTTGAAAGACAAACTTAATCTTTTTCTGGTTTTGTTTTTCGAATTAAATTAAATTAAGTGAAAGTGAAAAAAAAACAATGAGAAAGAGGCGTTTTGTTTCTTATTTAAAATAAATTGTTTACGGTGGTTTTGATTTGCAAATTAACTCAACGTTGCCGGTTGAAACGTTTCTGACCTACCACATTCATTCATCCTACGTAAAAAAAATTGACGACCTATATATTTTTAAGTTTGTGGCTGAAAAGCGTAAAGAAATTGGAATTAACTAGTAAAGTAGATTGATTTTTAGGCTTTTTTGTTACCTCTTCCGAATATCATATTCCAAACAGGTTTATACTGAAATAATAATTAATTTAATTATGAAATACCGGGAAGGTATTTAAATACAACACCACTGAACTTCATCATGGCATTATTCTGATTTAAGGTCTAAAGAAAAATACAATAAAGAAAATAAAAAATTAGATTTGTTATGACATGTATGTATTTTTCCATCATGGTCAAGTTGCAAAAATAAAAAAATCAAATCATACAAAAATTAAAGAAAAATTGATAGCAATGAAAATAGACGAAGAAATAAAAATATTAAGCAAATTTTATTATGAAATCAATGGTCAACGTTCGCTTTTAGAGAGAAAATTATAAGACATCCTAAAAATTTTACTAAACAAACGATTAAATTATTTTGATAAATTGAATTATATGAAATCAGCATCATAGTCAAGAAAAACAAAAAAGAAAAAAACCAAAATTATAAGAAATGATATTTAATTACGGTATTGAAAAACATCGGTAAATCTTAAAGATAATCTAAAAAAATCAATGTTGAAGAAAGAAACCCTATAAACCTTTTAACATATGTTAGTTCGGTGTTTTAGAATGTACGCCTCTGGCTAATTAACATATGGACGGAGAACGTAAATGATTTTAATCTTGCGCGAAGTGACCGAGAAATAATGAAATTCTTTATATTTTTATTATTCTGTTTTTTTCTACGATATTCGTGACTCAAAAATTAATTAGGCGAAAATCTTTTTTTTCCGAACATCCGAAAAATGAGTAAAAAAATGAAAGTATTTAAAAAGGTTTAAACAAAAAATTAGGGAATTTTGATCCGAGTGTTACTTTTTTTCTCATCATCCGATACGTGAACAATTGTTTCGGGCAAAAACAAAAACATTAAAGGGACATCGGAAGGCTCAGTCACTACATATAATTTTATTCTTAAATTCAGGAAATCTCTTTTTTAATTATAACTATCTTTTTTGCCGCTACATTATTGAAGCGTAAATAATAAAGACATCCACGACAAAAACAAAAAACTTCTAATGCCTACTGTATTCCACATTTCAAGGTCTTTGACAAAGGAAACGAATTTCAACACAAATCCAGTCAATTTTAAAGAACAAAAAGAATTTCCGTGACGACAAAAACGGCCCCTTTTCTCGTTACAAATAATCAATTAGCAAAAAATCTGAAGTATTTGAAATTCACAAAAAAAATATATGAGTCAAAAGAGTGACAAAAAATATCAAAAGTTTAAGAAGATCTATAAATGTTTAAAAAGTGGACAAGGCGGTCCAATTTTGGGGTCAAATCGTGAAATAAACAATCAACCTCACACATACTGCAATGATTTGAAGAAAAAAAACGTTTATAATAAAATTTTTTTAGTATCCACGAAAAAGTACTTGAAGAAAATGATTATTAAAAACTTGAATCAAGTGGTAAAAAAGGCAGAAAATTTCAAAGAAAGAAACTTCAAACACGCATTTATTGTTGCTTTTATTACTTCAATAATAGACATAGATAGAAGATTTACAAAAATTTATATCTCTTAATGAAAAAAAAATATAATACTCGACCGCCGAAATATTCAAAAAGTCATCCGGATTTTGTGGATAATTGCTGGCGCACAAAGAAGTACATTTATGTTTCAACATTGTTTCATTCGTTTCACAAAAATGACTGAAATAAAATTCTTATTAAGATTCTTTTCTCAAATGTATTTTTTTTTTGCAAAACAGAATTGCAATTAAAACACTGCAGAAAAAACTCATTTTGACTTAAAAAAGCAACAATCTGCTTTAAGCTAATAATGATCAGTCGAATAAAACTAAATTTTAAACCATTTTCAACGAAAAAAAGGTACATTTTTAGTTGGATTAACTCTACCAAAAAAAACGTCTTATAAATATTCAAAAAATACAAATTGGTAACAATGGAATCGGGAAAAATATTTATGTTCACAAAAGTAGTATTATATTTTGTTTATAAAAAACTGTTAATCACTTTTTCCGTCTTATTTATAACGTGTAATGCGATACAGTAACCGTAAAAATATTAAACGACTTTTCGAAAATCATCTTATATCATTTATTTGTTAATTGTGACATGTTTGAAATTATGCATCACAAATTCAGATAAAGAAATTTTTTAACTTCAATTATTTGTCTTTTGTTCTTCAATGATGTTCATCTTGTTAAGTAACCTTTTAAAAAGCAACAAATGATCCTAACTTTGGCAATGAGTAAATCGTAAGTTTGAATCTCATGGAACTATTTAGATGCTTTGAACTCTCTATTTCAATTAGTAAAAGAAAACATAATTAAAACTATCGCATGTGTTGTAACGTAAACAATTATATTTCACAGTTTTTGTCACTCATGCCTTGATCATCAAGTTCCTATATTAGAAAAACTTTTTTAGTAAAATAATATAACATAAAAAACTGACAAAAAGTGCACAGATGTTATTTTTTAAGCTTCCAACATTCCCTCTCGTTTTACTCATTCTTTTGAAGTCATTTCATTGACATGTTTTTCCAACGTCAAAAAATATTTTGCAGTGTTAATATTTTTCGATAATATCTTGTGAACGCAGTTGTTGTGCTTAATTTTTTTGCAGATATGTAGCTACAAGCAAGCTATATTTTTGCCCTTCTTGAAAAATTCTTTAATGAATTCAATACATGATAAAAAAAATTTGAAACTTATCACTTATCAAATTTTAGGAATGAGATTTTTAAAAAAAGATGTTAATGGTAAGTAACAAATGCATTTGGTTCTAAATGTTAATTTGGAAAAATAAAAAATTATCGAAAAAAATTTAAAACATGATTTATGTGATCGAAAACTCAATAAAAATTGTGTTGTGTTTGAGAAACGATTGAAACAAAGATCTGTTCATTTTGGACACAAAATTGAAACTTGAAAAAAAACTATTATTTATCACAAAAAATAATCACATTCCATTTTCGGTGAGGCCATTTTTCCCCGTGTTTGACGTTTCGATATGGTGTTTCCCTATCAGAAAACCCGGAACAAAATTAATTACTCAATAACTGTCGGTTGTAAAATAATGATTCTTTTGATTTTTATGGTGACGTTAGAAATAAAACGAAAAAAAATGTATTTATTTTTTTTATGGTAAACAACCATTTCATTGAACAAAATTAATATCAGCAATTTTCAAATAAGTTCTTAAAATGCAGTTCTATTGCGCTTACGATTTTGAAATAAATACAAATTCGAAAGCCTTTGAAAGGCACAGGCATAAATAATGAGATATATAAAATGCATGGAGAAAATATTAAATTCGAGCTTGCATGCCACCATTAACTCCAATAACTTCACCGGACATATAAGCAGCACCATCAGAAACCTATAAAAGCAATATAAGAATTTTAATAAATAATTTGAAAGAATTTACCAAAAAAGATACAGCGCCCGCGCATTCATCAGCCTCACCAAACCGTCCTAATGGCACAATTTTATCAACTTCCATTGCAGAAGGTCCATCGGTAATCATTTGACTAAAATCTGTACGAATCACTCCTAAAAGATACGGTATAATACCACTGCTTTCTTAATTTAAAAAAAACATACCAGGAGCAATTGCATTTACCCGAATATTTTTACGTGCTAAATTTTGACTTAAAGATTTATTGATACCCAAAAGTGCTGTCTTCATTATGCTATAAGCTCCAATTCCTTCAATTGGTGAATACCCGGCTACAGAAGAAACAAATACAATATTTCCATTTCCAGATTTTTCTAAATGCGGCACAGCTTCTTGTGTCAATAAAAATGCTGATCGAACATTCACGGAAAGAAGTTTATCCCACTGTGAATCAGTAACATCCATTAAATTTCCATGTGTAGGGTTTACAGCAGCATTTGATACAAGAATGTCCAATTTACCATATCTGAACAAATACAGATAATAAATAAAATAGTAATAACAATATGAAATACCTTTCCATAACATAATTAATAAGTTTTTTTCTGTCATCATCAATTCCAACATGGGCAACAACGCCACCACATTCAATGCCTTCATTTCTTAAAGCTAAAATTGCATCCTAAAATAGCAATATAAAAGAGATTAGCAAAAAGAAAGATAGGATAAAAGAAAACTAACATCAACATTCTTCTTTTTGCGGCTGCTCACCACCACTGAAGCTCCATCCATGCCTAAGCGTTTTGCAATGGCAAAACCAATTCCCTTTGTTGATGCCGTTACAACAGCTACACGATCTGTTAGGAATTTAACGCTACCCATTTTAGCCCTAAACCTAAAAGAGCATACATGGATGAATACCGTAATCTAGACATAAATTTAGATACACAGACGTATAAAAAAGCTTAAATAAAAAAAGCCGGAATTTTCACGCTTAAAAAAGAATTTGATCATCGAAATCAAAAAAAGAAATCATCATCAGATTATTAAAAATCGGTGGTCACAGATTTTTTTTTTTAAAAAGTTTAACATTTTTTTCTTTGAAAAAAAGAATTTTTTAACCGCGTGTTATTATTTTTTAAGCTATTTATAAAGTTTGAAGAAAAGCAAAAACAGCAGGAAAAAAGTGTGACTTCATGCGAGTGCTTAAGTCCTCAAAGCCTACATCAAGCTTAAAAAACAAAGTGTCCTAAACTTAAAAAAATTGGCTCTAAACGCAATGAGACAGAAGCAAAAGTGAACAATAATGTGCACTGCCCCGATAACCCCGCATATCTTTCAGCATTCAAAAGAAAAAAGAAGAACAAGAACAAAGTCCGGACAGACACGTTTTTGCAGCAAAAGAAAGGAAGGGAAAAAAACGCACTAAAGAATTTGTCTATTTGGTTAATTTTGAGGAGTACTCGTGCAATCCACATGAATAAATGTAAAAAGATAGGTTAAAAATGTTTTTCAAAGAAGATGTTATTGTTGCAAATAGATTGTTGAAAAGGAAAATACCTGTATCATAGGGTTAATTTAGATAAGTGCAACTTAAGAAATTTTATCATATTTTTAATTAAAAACAAATATTTTTGTATGCATTTTTTTGAAATTTAGTTATTTTTGAAGAAAAATAGTTAAAGTCATGGGTGTGTAAAATAGAAGAAGTTGTTTGCTTTAAAGTTGATTACCGTTAACCCGTTACCAATTCTTGATTAATGTTTGTTTTTGGTTTTGATATTACTTTTCAAAAAAAAAATAAGTATAGGATTTTATTATTCAAAGTGACTTTGAATCAAAGACAGAAAAACAAAAAAAAATTTGGCAAAAAAAAGAAGGTAAATTAAATGGCACTTTGCAAGCACGCTTTGAACGGAGTAATTACACAAAACATTTTTATCATTACTGATATTGCAAACCATTGTTGTTGATCAACAAAGAAAAAAAGAAGAAGAAAGAAAAAAGAAAACAGTTACTTTTATATATTTTTTGTATTGTTAAGTAAAATGTAGTTTATTTACGTGCAAAAAAAGATAATACCCTTGTTTCCTTATCATTAATATCAATTTTAGATATGTCAGTCAGAAGTAAATCTGGAGTTGAAAAGAATCGACGTTTACGACGCTTAACTCAAGCTTATTTAACACCACTTCAAACATTAAAGCCTGCATTAGTTGAAAATTCTTTGAATCGAGTTGATCATGTATATAATTTAAGTATGTTTGTTTGTTTAAAATTTAACAGTTTTAATAAAACTTTATTCTTTTAGCACAAAAACTTATTATTCGTTATCAAAGTGCTACGACTGGTTTATTTCCTCGTTATTCGACTCATCATGGAACAGGATATGTCAAGGATAGTATTTTTTGTGCATGGGCTTGTTGGGCATGTTCGATTGCATACAAGTTTGTCCTCGAATTATTAGATTTTTCTTATTTTGTTCTTCAGGAGATTGGATGATGATCGAGGACGGCATACAGAACTTAAACAAACGGCAGTTAAAACAATGAGAGGCATTTTATTTTGTTGGATGCAGCAAATTGAAAAGGTTTTTTAACCTCTTTATTTGAAGCTTTTATCAAATGTATTTTTAGTTAAACAAATTCAAAGATAACAATTCACCAGAATTTGCTTTGCATGCAAGATTTGATTTACAAACTGGTTTGGAAGTTACATCTCCGTATAATCATCTTCAAATGGATATTGTTGCATTGTATATTCTTGCATTAAGTAAGTTTGTTTAAAATTAACCAACTTTAATGAAACGGTATTTATAGCTGAAATGACGGGTGGAGGAGTTCAAATTATTTATACCCAGCATGAAGTTTCATTCCTTCAAAATCTTGTTTTTTATATTGAACGAACATATCGTACACCTGATTTTGGTTTATGGGAACGTGGAAGCCGATATAATAATGGTATTCCAGAGTTGCATGCAAGTAGTTTAGGCCTTGTTAAAGCTGCCTTAGAAGCTGTTAACGGATTCAATGCTTATGGTGCAGCAGGAACGAGTGCATCTGTTATTTATGTTGATATTGATGGACATAATAGAAATCGAACAACTTTTGAAACAATTTTACCAAGGGAAAGTAATTCAAAGAATACAGATGCTGGATTATTAATTTCAATTGGATGGCCTGCTTTTGCTACTCATGATCAATTGTTGTTTGATAAAACTTTTAACAAAATTCTTCGCCATCTAGAAGGAAGATTCGGAATGAGGAGATATTTAAGAGATGGATATAGGACAGAAATTGAAGATACAACTCAAAGATACACAGAGGAAGAAGAAACGTATAACTTTCGTGGGATAGAAAGTCAATTTCCTATATTTTTTGCTTATATCGCATTGACTGGTAGACATTTTTATCGCAAAAAAATAATTATTTATTCAAAACATTTTAGCTCAATTTAAAGGAAATCAAGCTGTAGCTGATAGGTATTGGCGAAAATTGGAAAGTCTTATGGTACCTGGAGATTACAGTAATTTTTTTAAATTTTTATTTCTCAATTAAAAAGGTTTTTTTAAGCTGGTTTAATGGTTTGTCCAGAATGTTATTGTGTTGATGAAGAACATATGGAGGATGAAAGATTAGCTCAAAATAGTCAAGATTTTTATGCTTTAAATCCTATAGAATTTGGGCATCATTTATGGTCAAATGCTATTTACCTTATTACATTATTAATTCGACAAAAATTAATTCATGCAAGCGATCTTGATCCTATTTATCGACATCTTCCTGCAAGTCAAAGACCGAAAAGTGTTAATCGTCACTCAGCGTATGGATTTTATTAAATGAAAATACTGTAGTTTTGGGGCATTTTTGTTTTTTAGGTTTCAAGGAAGTATGGAAGGTGATCCGGTTGTTCAAGTTGCACTTATTGCTGAATCTGCCAAGCTTCAATCAATGTTAGCAACATATGGTATTTCAACTCAAACACCGCATGAAATTGAACCCGTACAAATTTGGCCAAGTTGGAGAATGGTGAAAGTTTTTGAAGCTCTTGGAAAAGATAAAAGAATGAATTTGGGTGGAAGACCTCCTCGTCCTTTTGGTCCTTTGAATACTGCAAAAATTTTAAGAGTATCTGGATTAACCGTTTTATGTTATCCTTTATTGTTTGAATTAACCGATTTTTATACAAGTGCAGATCCGGCCACTTTAATTGAAGATGTAAAAGTACGTTTAAAAGTGTATTACATTTACTCTGACTTACATGTTTTTAGAGAGATATTGAGTTTGTTGCTCGAAGATGGAAGCTTGCAGGACGTCCAACATTTTGTATGGTACTTCGGGAGGAAAATGTTGTTGGTGAATATTTTGAACACATGTTAGATTTATTAGTTGGACTTAAAACTGGGTTTATCAATGGTATTAGAGTCCGCATTGGGCGTATTCATGTAAGTGCAATTTTTTCTGAAACTGTTTTAATTTCAAAATTGGTTTATATTTAGCAACTTTTAAATACTGGTTGTACGGAGCACGTTGATTTTGTTAAATTAGATGATGTTGATTTTGACCGAACTATTTTTGAAGAAGTTGATGCTACAACTGCTCATTTGAAATCTAAAGCAACTTTAAGACCAGTGCCTGTTCAAGATATTGGAATATCAGAGGTAAAATTTTTTTTATATTTGAATTTCTTTATTACAGTACTTTTAGTTACAATTCCGTTCATATGATGATCATTCACTCTTTCAAATTATTGTAAATCATGATATTGAAAATTTAAGAACACTTGCATTTGCAATTTCAACAATGATGGCTCGATATTCTGGAAATTTCGTTGTACATGGTGAATCACTAGAAAATCGACTCGAAAAAGTTTATCGCCAAGCAAGTCAATGGAGATTATGGTGGCTTGTAAGATATTGTGCAGCAAAGTTGAAGAAAACTATTACAAGTTTGGCTCCAAGTATTACAAATTTGCTTGTTCGTGGCAAAAAGGTATGTTTTTAAAATGCTTTACAGTATGCTTACCGTAATTGTTTTAGGTTATTATTGGAGGAAAGAATAGTCATGAAGTAACTGTTGAAGCTCCATTAACTCCAGCAGAAATCGCTCGAGTTATTTTTGAAAGTTCCGATCCACATGACCCTCATACAATTGTATTTCAACAAGAACTTTTGATAGCTTGTGCTGATTTGGTATAATTTGAAATAAATATTTTGTTAATTTATTTTTTGAAAATTTTTAGGTTTTACAAAAGCCTGATGCATTTGATGGTATTCTTGCAATTCGACTTAATTGGCTTACAGAAGCAATGCAACTTTTATTGGATTATTTCAAACAAGGAACAAAAAATGGTGGATTAACGCGATTAAGACGTGAAAAAAAGATTCTTGATATTGCATCTTTACTTGAAACAAGTTGTCCCAATGGTGTTGCAAAACAATTAGGTATATGAATATTTTTGTTCTTAAAATATGCAATAATGATTGTTTTAGGTGTTTTACAAAATGCATCTGTCTATGATCTTCCTCCAACAATTGTTCGTGATCTGTTACGTGCTTTATTACTTAAAAAGAATTGGCAATTATTAACACCACTTCAAATTCGAAGACTTAATGGAGCATTAAATCGTGTCCCGACAAATCTTTATGATCGTGTTTGGCGGGTCTTGGAGCGTGCAAATGAAGGAATTATAATTGCTAGCCGAAGATTACCAAAATATCCAACATTAAAGATTATGACACCTCATGAGCTAACATTTTCATACAAAATCGAATCAATGATGGGAGAAATTGCGCATGCAGAATATCGTCAACTTGTTGTTGAACTTTTATGCATTATTTCAACTATTTCAGAAAGAAATCCAGAATTACCTTTCTTGGAACCAATTAATTGTGATCTGATAATCAAGGAAGCATTTGATTTGTTTTGTGAAGAAAAGGGTATTGTGGATCGAACAGATTTTTCTCCATTTTATACTAATGAAGATAAAGCAACAACCGCTTCAACATTTTTGATTAAAGCATTAATGGATAAGATTTTAAATTCGAGTTTACGAAGGAAATTTAGTTTTTTGGGTGATGAAGCTGCCGCAGAAATTATTACTTCTGGAGATCGTCGTAATGATGATATTTGTCATGTTAGTTAGTTGTTACATTTTTATAACTTTTGTATTTTTTGTATTATTGTAATAAAATAAATATATTTCATAAACGTCTTTGTTATCTTGCTCACAAAATTACTGTAAAAAACCAAAAAGCATTTAAAATGAAAATATTATTATATACGATTTTAAAATAAAGTTTTATGGTTTAATTTAATAAAATATGATTTTGTTACAGCTAATATAAACAAACATACCATTTTGGAAAGAATATCTCACTTTTTCTTTTTTGGTTTAATCCCAGTATACTGTCATTGAATTACTATTAAACCGAATTTTTGTTTTAAGTCTTGAATAAAAGTATTTTATTTTTTCTTAACACGAAAGCTTCTTTTTCCTTTTAACAATTTGAAAACGCGGATGCTCTAAAAAAATTTTTTGATTGATACAACCGAAAAACCTTTGTTCATTTTTGCCTAGTTTACAGCTTTAAATTGTAAAAAATCTTTTGTATATTTTTATGTTTTGTCTGCATACATCTTTCTTTTTATATATACATTGATTTTTTATTGCTTTTGCGTGTCTGCTCGATCGCAATTCGATATTATATTTCGTTTTGTTGCTACATACACAAATGCGTTTTATTTTAATTGTCTTTTATGATCGGTCATTTTTTATTTGAAAATTCTAACGCTCACTTCATTTTTCAGGGGTGTTATGAGTAGCGGTTCTGTTTTGCGACCTGTCAAGGTAAGCGAGTTTTCTTGAATTCGGGAAAAAATGAATCAACAATATCGTATTTAATCATGTATGAAGAGGGATTTCCGTTATAAAAAATGACAAATTGACACATGAAATATTTGCAATTTTCGGAACTTTTGATTTGAAGTTATCTCAAAAATGCTTTAAGGGAGGGATAAGAAACTTGATGTCAAGTTTTTTTTCCTTTTCGAAAAGAAAGAGAAAAGATGACCTGCTGAGAAATAAAGAACACCACTCCATATATTTTTTAAATGCTGAGCAGCTCTTTTAACTCTTTTCACCACTTTTTTGACATACTAATTTAATTATTTGCTCGTTTTTTCTTAAACCGGTAAAAAGTCATAACTTTTAATTGCTATAAAGAATTAAACATAATTCAGAGCTAAAAAAAAGTAATGCAGCATTTCCTGAAGTTTTTTTTCTACATTTTTTTCTCTCTCATCGATCCATTTTTGGTTTAATTTACTTCCTTTCTTGTCACTTCATGCAAGGACATAGTTTAAATTGCTTTTAATTTAAGGGTCTTGTCTCTCTCGTTACTGGTGGCGCATCGGGAATTGGACGTGGTACTGCTCATTATCTTTCAAAACAAGGTGCTAAAGTCGCTATTCTTGATTTACCAAAATCTGATGGAGAAAAAGTTGCAAAAGAATTTGGTGAAAACGTTATTTTTTGTCCTGCCGATGTAAGCTTATTTTAGTTTTTTACTTTCTCTTTAAATTTTCCGTTTTAGATCACATCGGAAAAGGATGTTAACAATGCTTTAAATACAATTAAAGACAAATTCGGTGGTCTCGATGCTGTTATTAATTGCGCTGGAATCGCATATGCATTTAAGCTTTACAGTGCTTCAAAAAAACGTATTGAACCAATGGATCGTATTAAACATACTCTTGACGTCAATGTGCTAGGAACTTTCAATGTAATTCGTCTTAGCATTCCTGTTATGATGGAAAAGGAAAAAGATGATTATAAACAACGTGGTGTCATTATTAACACTGCATCGGTTGCTGCTTTTGATGGTCAAGTTGGTCAGGTGAGGATTATGCATTTTTGATATGTTCAAAACATATTTACATTTGCTCATTCATCATATTTTTTTGGGCAATTTTTTTGATTGAGTTCTTTTTGCAAGAAATTGTAAATCATTTTGAACTTTTTTTAAAATTTCTTTTTGTAGAAATAAGTACTAAAACATGTGTTTTCAGACAGCATATTCTGCTTCAAAAGGTGCCATTACTGCTATAACATTACCACTTGCTCGTGATTTAGCTGATGATGGTATTCGAGTTTGTACTATTGCTCCTGGATTATTTGATACTCCATTACTTGCCAATCTTCCTGACAAGGTAAGCATTGTTTCCCCTGATATTCTTTATTTAAAAAGAAAGTTTTGCCGACAATGTAAAAAAAGGTGAACAAAAGGCGCTTTTGCGCGAATAAGATTTTTGCAAACGCGGCTGTCTGCTTATTTTGAGTATAAAGGAAAAAAAATTGAGCGCATCCAAATGGTTGATGTAGAAATGAAAAAAAAAGACAAAAAGAAAAGAGGCTTTGTCACATTGCTCATTCTGCCGAGTTAGGTTGATGAATGTGTGATGAGTCTCATTTATTTTTGTGGAAAAGAAGACTCTTGCTTGTTATGTGGCCACAGGCTGTCCCAAAACATTCGATGCTTGCATTCCTTTTTAAGGCCATAAATTTGCATAAAATTTTAGAAAAAGCTTGTTGTAAAATTTTTTGTCTTTGATTTGTTTGAGACGTTTCTATTTGTTGCAGCTGCTTGAATTAAGCATACACTTTTTTGATTGCATCCTCGAACAGCCTTTTTTCTTTTATTTTCATTGTTCGTTGCATTTTTTCCATTTACGTTTTTTTCACCCTCTTTTCTTTAAAATTTTTTCCGAGTTAAAAAAGGTCTCTTTTTTTATTAATCCAATCATTTGTAAAAAGTCAAAAAATGACAAGCTTATGTAATTCAATCATAGGAAGGACTGCGTAGTTGTTTTCTTGTATAGAAGTGCACACATTTTTTTATAATTATAAAACAGTTGTTTTGCAAACTTGCTGCAAAATATTTTTTTCTCAAATACCATCCATATTTTTCGCAAAAAAGCCTAATATTTTAGTGAAACTGTAAATTGAAAAACGCTTTTGACAAGGGGTCGCTTGCTTCCATTGCTCTTTTTTTTATTTATTTTTGAGATTTAGCTAGCTTCTGAAAGTTAGCTGTGGGTGTTGATCGTTTTGAAAAGACTAGTTTGATCCTTCTACCGAAATATAATGATGCATTTTTTTCTTTGAATTTTTTTATTTGAACTTTATTATCATTTCACGATTTTTAGGTTCGTACTTTCCTTTCAAATCTTATTCCAAATCCAAGCCGTCTTGGTAACCCTGAAGAATTTGGTGCTCTTGTTGAACATATTATTGGTAACCGGTATATCAATGGTGAATGTATTCGTTTAGATGGTTCTCTTCGTATGCCTCCATAACCATAGGATATAGTATCATTTTATTATTTAGTTTCATTATTTCTATTATCTGTAATGTATCATTTCATTACGAGTAAATTTTATTTCATTTTGGTTTTATTTCTTTAAATCGATTGAAATCGCGTCTTTTTACGCTTTGAATACTTATTTGATTTATAAAAACATGTTTTAATATTGAATCTTTAGCATTACGCGGGTAAAAAAAGTGGTAGAACAAGAAAAGATGGCGGAGGTCATTTCTCGAATTCCAACACAGGTATCAGTAAAAAGCCAGAAGCCGAGATCTTCGGATGAAGCTACGTCAAACATTCCATCACGGATTCCAAGATTTGGGGAAAAGCAACCTCAAGCGCCATCACGTGATGATAAAAGTGAAAATATTTCAAGCTCGTCTCTTGAAAAACATCCTGATGAACCTTTACCTGTATCTTCTAATCCTACAACTCCCAGGCGTGATGGAGAACAAAAAAGAACTCCAAGATATGAAGCATTTCTAATGACTGGTGATAAAATGCTAAATCTTAATCCTAAAGTTTCACCATTGTATGCTGAAGTACATTGTTTACTTTTAATGTTTATAATAAATCATTAGTTATTTTTTTTAGCTTCATCAAGAACAGCTGCCTCCTGTGACCCAGGTTGGTGATTCAACTCCACATAGAAAGGGAGCTTTTGACGAATATCCTCCATTACATCATCGAGGTCAAAGACGATTTGATCCAGAAACGGCTGTTCCTGCGTCACAATCTGAATCAATTCTCGATAAGCATGAAGATGAAAATGACGAAAATTCTTGTATGGATTCCGAAGCTTGTGTTTCTAATTTACAAAATAACGTTGAATCGAACAATATTTCTTCTTCAACTCTTCCTGAAAATGCTTCTCATAGTGTACTTTATCATACTGCAAGATCTGATTTTAGTAAAACTCATTCATTTATTACTCCACAATTTTTGGAAGGTCGTTTATCAGATTATCCTCGAACAGGACAACAACACAATATGTCAAATAATGTTTCACCAAACCGTACTCTTAATGGAGAGAATGGATCTTTATCATATACTGCTAAACCGATTGACAATGAAACTGTTATGAAAACTGCAAAACAGATGTTTGATTTAAATAACTTCCGTCGTGCAACTGTTGCAGAATTTTTGATTCAATCTAATTCATTTGGTGAAGCATTATCTCAAGAATATTTTCAATTATTTAATTTTTCCGGTCTTCGAATTGATTCAGCATTACGCGAATTTTTGTCGCATGTTTGTTTGACCGGTGAAAGCTCAGATAGAGCAAAGCTGTTATTTTTATTTGCTGGAAGATATTTTGAATGTAATCCCACTTTATTTAAAAATCCTGGTAATACATTTATTTCTTGACTTTTGTTCTTTTAAATCTGTCATTTTAAGATGAAATTCATGCTTTAACATGTGCGCTTATTCTACTTAATACGGATTTGCATGGTCCTAATATTGGAAAGAAGATGTCAGTTCGAGAATTTGTTGATAATCTTGGTCATACTGAGTATTCATATGAAAGAAATTTGTTGAAAGTATTATATAATGCCGTTAAATCAACACCGTTTAAATATTTGGAGTCAGTTTTATACTATTTTTATGTTTTAAATGAAAAATTTAATTTAGCGATGAACAAGAAAAGAATGATACCCAAACGGAACCGTCTGTTAGAGCTTCTGGAGTTTTCCGTCGTTTAAGTCGAAAAGTTTCAAAGAAAGCTACCGGTGCTGAAATAAAAGATCAAATAGATTATAAGCATGGTTGGGTTGTTAAGAAATCGGTTTATGATATGGATGGAAAAAAGAGTAAGATATTCCGAATTTAATCATTTGTCTATTTATTTTAACTTTTTCAGCACCGTTCGGTCGAAGAAAATGGCAAATGTTTTATGCTACATTGCGGGGAATGGTATTGTATCTTCATAAATCTGAACATGGATTTGAAAGTGGAAGATTCAATACTTACAACAATTGTATTTTGCTTCATCATGCAATTGCTTCTATTCCGAATGATTACAAAAAACGACAAAATGTTTTTCGTCTTCGTACAGCTAATTTTGGTGAACTGCTCTTTCAAACTGGAGATCCACTGGAAGTAAGGAAATGGGTTGATTCTATAAATTTTGTTGCTGCTGCATTTTCATCACCTGCTTTACCTCCTCCTGCTGGTTCAGATACTGTAGTATTCAATCGACCATTATTACCATCTGCGCCAACAACTCTTTCAATTGTAAGTTGTTTATATGTCGTAAATTTATTTCATGACTTTTTAAATATTTTTAGCAAGCTCAACTTCGATCTCATAAAGAAAAAGTTGCTGAAATGGAGTATAGATTGTCTAGTTTAAGAAAGAATGCTCCATCAATTAATACCAAAGGAAAGCAAGTGTATGATTACTTTTTCCGTGAAAGATATCTTGATAATGAACGTGAAAGATATGCAACATATGTGAAAATACTTCGCGAAAAATTGGCAAGTGTATCCCAAACTGATCTCTGTAGCCGGGGATCATCTGTAAGAAGAACTCCAACAAAGAATGCTGCTGCTTATATTACTTCCATTCCGATAACGAATAATTCAACAACCTTATATCATAATGCTCCAACTGCGCCTCAGAGTACAATGTCTTCTATTAGGGGAAATTCATTACATCATGATGGAAAATTGTCTACACCATCTGAAACTTCATCAACGAATCAAGCTCCTGCATTGGCAGAAGCAATGCGCATTGCATCTGGTTGTTTACCCAATGTTCCTGCAGCTGGTGAAATTCCAATTTATGCTGACGAAGATCGTCAAAGCTACAAAGAAGCAATGCATTATTGAATTTAGAGGCATTGAAAATTGTTTTTTTTATTGTTTTGTGCCATGATTTTTTTTGTTATTTGTTTAATATTAATCCCGATGTACAAGCTGGTCAATGATTTCTGTAACGAAATAAAATGCATAATTTTTTTTTAAATTTTAGTGTATTTTGTGCAACCCAGGTGTAACGATTTTTTTGAAGCCATATGAGAAAAATAGAAATACAAAAAGTTGAAATTATAATACTTTTTGCAATCAAAAAATGTATAAAAAGTAATATTACGGTAGAAATGTAAATAAATCAAATCAACTTTTAAAATCAACAAGCCTTTTGTTTTTTTCTTTCAACGAAAATTCTTGTGTTTTCAACCTTTTTTCAAAAAAGTTTTTTTGCAGCTGCAAATTGCAGTAATTCTGCGATCATAATTATTTATTGAACTTCTCTGATCATTTTAAATCTTTATTATTCATTTTTCAAAACAATTATTTCTTTTCATTCACTTTAAGATTTACTATTCCACAAATCTATTAAATTTTTCACATTTTTTGGCATTTCTTTGTTTTCGATATCGGCATCGGTATACTTGCAATATTGTATCCATATCTCTTCGTCGTAAAATTTCCTCAAACTTTGTGATCTTCTTAATGTCGTATCGTATTGATCTGTAGCAAATGTAACTCTTTTTTTGATATTTATTCTTTTTATGGTATTGTTTTTCTGCGGCATAGAATCATTTTCAGTAACTTTGGATTGTAAATGATTGATCGGAAGAAGTTGTGGCGGCAATTTTGGTGCTTTTTCTGATGGTGGATCATCGTTGGAATCATTTTTCAAACTTTCTTCTGAATTTGGGGTAGATTTTTGATACAACGATGGGTCTGATAGCCTTCTGTTTCTATTAATTAATTTAGGCTTTGCCTGATCTCTCTTTACTATTTTAGTTCTAAAACATAATTATAATTTATTTATATTTCTAAATCTTACATTATTTTCTTTTGAGTACTGAACCATTGATTATCATCCGCAGAAATTGTATTTATCAATTTATTTGCTTTCTTTTTCATTTCTTCACTAACATTTTCAGCAACCTTTTTAAGTCTTTGCGCAAAAATGATTGATGATACTACAAATTTAATTATTTTGGACTATATATATATTCATATATAAATGCATACAGTATGGCCTTAATTGTTGATAAAATACATCAACACGATTTTGATGTTCAAGTGGAAAATTTATACCCATGATTGTTTTTCCGTGAATAATTACGAGAAGATTCGGATGAGGTTTGCTAAGCTTTTGAATTTCAGATCTGAATTTATTTTTTATTATTATCAATCTTTTTTTTGATTACAGTACTTACACATTTATAACAAATCTTTGTCTTGGACCAGAGAAAAATGATAGAATTATTTCGTCTTCATTTGGAGGATTTTCTTTTTTATAAACAATTAATTCACCAATCATTCCATGCTCCCATTTTCCTTTTTCTTCAAATAATACTTGAACATATGCCTGACAGCAAACATAATTTACTGGTGTAGCTTCTTTGCATTCTTTGGTGAAAGTTTTAGGTAATATCCATTCTTTTCCAATCAAAGGCTTGTAGGAATCACTATCGTTCGATTTTTCACGGTTAATTGTAAAACATTCCATTTTTCAACAAATAGTGTTTTTGAAATAGAGTTATAACTGTCTCTTTCTCCCATTTTAGTAAGGTATACTTTTTTTATTTGCGTTAAATTGAGTAATACATAGTCTCCCACTTTAAAAAACCTTAATCCATCCGGTCCTTTTCCTTTTTTGTAAAATATCTTGTTTGTTTTTTGATTTTCGCGGATTATTTGTAACTTTTGTTCGGTTTTGTTTAATTTTATGTAATCGAGATATTTATTTATTTGAAGCTGGATATATATATGTTAAAGCAATGATTGGTTTTTTAGTAATCACTACATGCTACGCAAATTTATTTTGGTTAAGAATTTTCCTCAGGTATGCATATTTGTTTTGTAAAATAAATAAAAGTGTATTAACTTTAAAATATTTTTTAGCGCTTATCTCAAGTGAGGTTTCTTAACCTTCAAGAATATCAAAGTAAAACGTTGCTGGAAAAGAAAGGATGCAATGTTCAGTCATTTTTTGTTGCTGAAAATGTAAGTGATGCAGAAAAAAATCTCAAATCTTTTAGTAAGCTTTAGTGATTTCCTAGATTTTCCAGTTATATAAGTTTTTCAGATCATGATGAATATGTTGTCAAAGCACAGATACTTGCCGGTGGCAGAGGCAAAGGCCGATTTATCAATGGCCCTCCAGATTTTGGTGGAGTTTATATATCAAAAAAGTGAGGTTTCATGATAATAGTGACTTTTTACAATACTATATCTCAATAATTTTAGCAAAGACAAGATTATCAATTCTGTGAAAGAAATGATTGGAAAAAAGTTAGTTACAAAACAAACTGATCCATCTGGTGTTATGGTAAATAAGGTTATGATTGCAGAATCAATTTCCATAAAGCGTGAAACTTACCTTGCAATTTTGATGGATCGAGATTCTCATGGTCCTGTTGTTATTGCAAGTCCGGCAGGTGGAATGGATATTGAAGATATTGCTGAAAAACATCCAGAATTAATTCTGCAAGTTCCTGTGGACATTCTTTCTGGAATAAATGATAAGCAAGCTGAAAAAGTTGCAAAATTCTTGGGATTTCCTGAAGACCTTATTTCAACAGTTGCATCTGAAGTCAAAAAATTGTATGAACTTTTCATTGAAGTTGATGCAACACAAATTGAAATTAATCCATTGGCTGAAACTCATGATAGCCGAGTATTTATTGTTGATGCAAAATTTAGTTTTGATGATAGTGCAGCATTTCGACAAAAAAAAATTTTTGCTATGGAAGACCATGATGAACATGATCCACATGAACTTGAAGCTAAAAAATATCATCTGAATTATATTCGAATGGATGGAAATATTGCCTGTTTAGGTATGAATGCTTTGTACCTTCGTAATGTAACACCAAATGATTTTAGTCAATGGTGCTGGTCTTGCTTTAGCAACAATGGATATTATTAAGCATTACGGTGGAACACCTGCAAATTTTCTTGATGTTGGTGGTGCTGTTACGGAAGATCAAGTTTTTCATGCATTTCAAATTATTTCTTCGGATCCAAATGCAAGTGTTACAGCGTCGCCTTATTTTGTTTTTGTTATACCTTTTTATTTTTAGGTCAAAGGTATTCTAATTAATATTTTTGGTGGAATTGTCAATTGTTCAACAATTGCTTCTGGTATTATAAAAGCTTGTCAACGAATTAAACCTGAAGTGCCATTGGTGATTCGATTAGAAGGAACAAATGTTGATGCTGCAAAAGAAACTTTCAAAAAAAGTGGCCTTCCATTTATTACTGCTTCAAATTTGGATGATGCTGCGAAAAAAGTTGTTGCGGCAATTGGAAATGTTTAGGATATTTTTAGAAAATTAGAATTAGATGTTTATCATAAGTTCTAATATTAGAATTGAACGCCTGCTAGTAATTGTTGTCATATTTATTTTGTTAGCTGTATAAGAAAATATTATTCAAAATGTGGTTAATAAATAAAGTTGTTATGTTTTAAAATCAAATGTTAAAATACAATTTTGAATAATTAATAATAAATTAAATTAGGTCTAACCACCAATTAAGACTTGCACATACCGTAATGAACAGTTGTAATAAAAGCTTTGTTCGGCAAACGAATCAAAATTAATAAAAAAAGAACAAAACTTTCTTTATTGTTTGAGGTTTGTACAATTTAAAGTATTTGTCATAACTGAAATTTATGCAGATTTTTGATGACTGATTTGTATGGCAAGTTTTAGGTAAAATTTTCTTTTTACAATCTTCGAAGAATAAAAACTGCGGATCAGCCGGTGAAGCTTTAACAAATTTTGAATCTATTAATTTCGCCGGCTGATCCTCTTTTTTGCATTTACATTGTTGTTGCGTGTTTGTTACGTTAAATAAAAAATGGATTTTACTTAATACATTCAAGTTTTTTTTCACTAACTTTTATTTAAATTTAAATCTTCAATGCCCTCAAGTAATCTCCCATATATTACAAACAAACAATTGAAAAAACCGGAAGCGATTGTGTGGTCATTTTTCTCACCTGTCAAAAAAAGTATAAAACAAGTTTTTTTAGTGACTGTCCAATTTTGGGATAACAAAAAAAAGAAGAGAATGGCAATGAGACAGAAGCTTTTCTGTTGTTGCTGTTCTAGATCCGCTTCAATGATCCTGTCAATTGGGAGATAATTCAAGTTTGATGATGAAAAGCTGAAAAATGACCAGCAATTGAAAGTACAATAATCTCATCGAAAAAAAACTCCACCTCTTTTTATATGTAAAAACAGGAGAGAAAGGAAGAAAGAAAACAACGGTAAATGGGGTTCAGGAAAATAGCAACATTCTATAGATACATCCATCACCTTTCACTTCTTCCGACTTTTTTTTACCCAATTATTTAACAAAAAATTCACAGTAGAAAAAAAGTGTTCCATTTTAGAATTATTAATATTCGTAAAATAATATTTGTTTTTTTCTTGTCTCCTCGGCTACTCAACCTTCTGCTTTTCGTTGCCCCAGGCAGAAGAAGCCGCTTCAGATTTTTTTAAAACGCTGCAGTTTTTCTTTCGTTTTTTTCTGGAAGAAAAATTATTTGTTTGAGTCAAAAATTTTGACGGTCATTTTTAGTCGCCATCGTTTTTCTTCTTGATTCTTAGGTCAGAAAAAAGACGGAAAGAAAGAGAAATTTCGAAAGTTACAGTTTTGAATAAAAAAATTTTTATATAATTTTCATGCGCAAAAAAAGAACGGATTCATATTCATTCAGTTTCTGCCTTTGTTATTTTTCTTCGTTTTTTACAGAAGAAAAATAAAAAAGGTACTTCTCAATTTCCGGTCGATTATTATTTTCAGAAAATCGAATTTTTTTGTTGAAACTTTCTAATTGTTTTATTTTTTCTTGTTTAAAAATTTTACTTTTTAGTTTTTTACTTCCGTAGATTATTTCAAAGTATCAATTTTCAAGTAAAATGAGGCTACCATTTCTTATTCTACTTTTATTTTTGATATCATTCATTCATTGTTGTGCTCCACCAGGTTTTGTTCCGAGTCAAGATCCAGGTAAGACTTTTTTAAATGATTATTAATCGTTGCGTTGTAAATATCTCCTTAACTTTATGAGCTTTTAAAAATCAACACTACCGATATGTTATCAAATTTTAAGAAAATCTCTACCATCAGCATGGTAATGCCCTGTGTTAATTAGTTTTTTAAATAGTTTTATTGATTCTAATTAAATCAACATATTGTTTAATCCAGTTTTCCCACAACGCATTACTGTAGTTCCAATATCTTTCTTTTTTATAACGTATTTTAAATGCTAGCAAAAAAAATTTGTTTTTTTTATTGTTAGTTTTTTCGTAGAGATCTTTTATAAAAGTTCACTTTTGATATTCTTTTATTAGATGTCAAAGGAGCTCCTTTTTTTGGAAAATTCTAGCAAAAAGGGGGGTTATTATTTAATGTACTCAACCGTTACAAAATTGATTTTCATATTTGATTCTTCTTTTTTTATATCCAATAAAATGTGACAAATATATTTCAAAATAAAAATAATAGATAACAATAGTTATTTTATTATTTGGTATATAAAAATGTGTAATTTTAAGCATTTGTTGGAGCAAGATGTTCAGATCTTATTCTTTATCCTGTAAATGCCGTCGATCAAGCAGATCAATATCGATTTGATTACAGCGATGTAAGCTTTGGAAATACGCATAGTCAAGGCGCAACTGTCGCAATCACATGTACAACTGGGGGACAAGCTGCAACCGTAGAAGGATATGATCAGGTAAAAATTAATTTGGTTTGATGAAATTTCGCTTTTTTAAATTTTGAGTACCTTTAATTTTAGCAAAGAGCATCAATAAGTGCTTCACCATCATTAATTGCATCATGTACAAATGTCGGAGGATCACAATACACTTGGACAATACTCGGTCGAATACTTCAATTTGTTGATTGCCGTTTTTGAAATAATCTCTCTTTTACTCATGTTTTTTTGCCAAAATTATTATTATTATTTCTATAACTGCCCTTTTAATTGTACTTAACTTTCATTATATTTAATTACACAATTGGAATTGATCGCAATCATGTTTTTTTCAATAAATATACATAATTAAATCTTTTATATTTTTCCTCGATATATCTATTATATTCCAATACCGAATCTATCAAAATGTCGAGTAATTAATGATAATCGAAAGCGTATTGTTCCCATTGCTATTGTTTGTAATTTCATTCTTTCTTCTGGAGATTCCAAAGCTGCAAGGGATCTCAATTGAAGTCCACCCCCAACAAAAAATTGCATAATTTCATCCCGGGCCGAACCTTTGGGTCTCCAACATTGACAATCAATCTAAACCGTTGTTTGTCAAATTATATCTGAAAAAATGTTCGATAAACTTACAACATGCTCTCCCGGAGAGGTGGGGATAAATATGGTTCCATATCCGTAAATTTCTTGTCGGCCATATGTATCTTGATGCCATACTTCAATATTTATTCTTGGCCATCCTTGTATTGTTTTTGTTGCTAAATGAATTTCAATCGGATGTGCAAAATACGCCGCATCTGTTGTAGGAATATCTGTTTGTGTTTGACCTTCATGCTCTCCTTCAATAATTCTCCAACCACCACCTTAATATAAAAAATTTATGTTTAAAAACCAAAATTTGTATTTTTAAAAAACTACCTATTTGAAGTGACCATCGGCAGCATAAACTATTATCTGGAAAATTTTTACCATTTTCAATTTGCCCAATGATATGCAATTCTGCCATATTAACATTAATAATATTAAAAAAATAATATAAAGATATTTTAAGATATAAATATAATATATTTGTTTTATGATGTTTTATTTTTAGCAGACAAAAGAAAAGTAAAAGATGCAGTTGTCAAGGTGACAACATGCAATGTCCGTAACAACCGTGTTCAAAATAGAAATTCTTTTTTGAGCAAAAAATATGTATAAAATTAATGAGTTTGCAACATGAAACAAAAAAAACAGAACAGTTTCAATCATCTAAGGCTTTTATCTCATCTGATTCCATTACAGTTTTTGTTCTTTGAAATCGATTTGCATCTTCTCCTTCAGAATCAGAGTTATGCCTTTTCCATTTTGGATTTAGTCCATGAGGAGTGCGATGTTGATAGTCTTGTTCCCAAGCAACCTAAAAAGAAGTTCTTTTTAAAAACATTTAAGCACCAAAAAATTTTATAATTTTACATTTAAAGTATGATGCGCAACAACGCAACTACTTTCACTTATGTCATCTTGATTATTTTGTAGAGATGAAATGTGCTTGTTTTTGGCTTGTGTATGAACAATTGAAATTGGAGGACATGTGGCTGGAAGTTGGGAAGACTTGGCCTTCATATTCGACGTTGAAGCTTCACTAAAATTTAAAACAAAACTTAAGCGTGTTTTTAATTAAGATTTTAAAATTTACTTTAAATACTCTTCTCTAGAAATATGATTTACAATTTCCATTCTTGGAGTTTCAACAACTTTTTTCTTTCGAGTTCTTGGCTGCGCACTTTCAATCTCCGATCTTGGTTTATCTGGTGATTTTAACGTTTTTACATCTTTTATCTGTAAAAGCACTTTTTTGTAATTGTTCTTCTTATATAAAATCATACATCTTTAAACCGTTTTTGATAATCTTCTGCACCCCAATGTGGTGTTGAAGAAGAATGAGAAGTTGTTTGTCGAGCAGGTGGTATTAAAATTGTCCTATTTTTTCTTGCAACAACTGAGCCCTTTTCGCTACCTAAAAATATTACGGTTTACCCTTCGTAGAAATAAGAAACAAAAAATTTGCATACTATCAGTATCAGTTAAAATTGTACTTTCTGTACGCTGACTTTCAATTTCATGAGGTGTTAATCTTTGTTCAATAAATTTGAAGTCATCTTCTGTTGGTCTTGGCCTGCCATAAATTGAATTACTTTTTAAATAACCAACCTAAAAAACTTTTATTTACAGTAACTTCTTTGTTGAAAAAAATCATACATGTATAAGATTAGCATCACTATTGTGTCGAGTTCGTTTATCTCTTATTAATCCCATAACAATGCTTTTACCAAATTGCTGTTTTTCATCTCTTTCTAAATACCCTAAAAAACAGAGAAATTCATAATTTACAGCATCAATAAAAACGTAACAAGTAATTAAGTACCTTTTAAAGAAATATTATTTTTTGTACCTGTTATTATGATAGTATTTGGATGTTTACTTGAACGAGTCGCTGACATACTTGTTGCGCAGCCCATTAACTAATCATGGCACTTAAATGTGTTACTAAACACAAAATAAAGCACAACTAAAATGAAGCTTTTTAGCCGTTTTTCCTTCTTTTTTATGTTTTTTATTTTATTTTTTTTCATACGGCTTAAGCCAGCTCAAAAAACGTAGAAAGAGAGCGAAGGAGAAGAAAAAAATACTCTTAAAAATCCATGTCTGCTTTTTTTTTGGCGAAAGTAATAAGGTATTTTTCTTAATTCTTTAATGAAGAAAGCACGAAACGCGTTGCTAGGTTTGTAATAATAAGAATAATAATTTCAGTGGAATTAATGAGATTGAAAATTTTTTTAAATAATTGTTAAAGCAAAATATATGCTGTTAAAAAATTTTTATTAATTATTTAAAAATTAATTATTTTTTATTTTCTTTTGATGAAATTGACATGTATGTATTAAAAAAAAACTTTGTATATTACCACCATGTGTTAAAGTTACATTTCCTTCTATCTAATCAATTATGCAATTTAGGTTTTTTTATTTTTTCTTTACACGGCAAGATGTATTGGCATTATTATTAAAATACAGTAATAAATGAAAAAAATTATAAAAGATAGCGTTATCTCTGAAAGAATGAGAGATCCCCTGCAAAAATGATAACCAAAAAAGCAATAAAAAAATTCAGAAGCATTAAAGTGAAAAAAATTATAACAAATCACAACAAAATTAATATATGTATGTGCAGCCGGGTTACCATATAATGAGCGTAAAGAAAAATTTAAAACCCAATAATATATATGTATATATATACATATCTGTATCAATTCTCTATGTATAAACAAAAATATAAATTTTATATATGAAATAATGAAAAAAGAAGAGCATTTTTTGAAACAATAATGGGCAAGTAAAAAGTGAAAGTGAAAAAATTTTTTACATAACAATAAATCTGTTATCTTTTTTTTGAAATTTAGTCATTTTTTGTCAACAATAAAAACTTAAAAAAAAACAAGCAATAACAATCTAAAATCAGATATTTAAAAATTTGAATCAAAAGTAAGACAACAATCTAGCCTGTTTGCGACAAAATGAAAGCATTTAAATCAAATTATTTTTGCATTCTTTGTCTTTTCTACTGTCCTATTTATTAATATTCTATATTTTGTTAAGAGATGATAGAGGATTAAAGGGGTCCATGATTCATATTGAAAATATCATGATTATGATCAAAAAGATTTTCAGGTGAAAAATCAGGATTATTAAAAGGTTCACCAAAAATACTTTCAAAACTTTCAAGATTTACAACTTCTTGAAGGTCATCATTTTGTAAAATTTCAATTGAAGGAGATCGATTTCGGCCATGTTCACTAGATGACATACTACTTATTAATGATATTGATGAAAGAGAATTCATTGGCGATAAACAATTTTCAGGTTCTGTTTGTGTGCAAACATCATTCTTTTCAACGGATGCAGTTTGAGGGCATTTTGAAAAGTTATCTTGGAAAAATGGTTGCAGATTAACTTCTGTTCCATCAAATAATGGCGGAGACATGGTATCATTTTGTCCTCCGGTTCGATCATTTGGATCGTCAAATAATTCCGTCAATAATGGCTCCAAATTAGATCTTTGACCAAAAACTTGACAGAATTGCATATTTTCGCACATAACTCCTGATAACGTCTAAAATAAAAGAAGAAAGAATTAAAAGGGGCAAATGTGGGGCTGATATGATATGATATGATATGATATGATATGATATGAGAAATATGATGATGCAATTGTTATATTGAACTTACAGTTATTGTTGGAAGCAGAAGAAGTAAATTGCCAAAACGTGATGATGGATTATATATTGGATGATGTAATTCTTTAACAACTTGAAAAAGCATATCTTGAATTTTATTTCGAAGTTCAAAAACTTGTTCTTGAGCTTGTGGAGATAAACCTTTTGCAGCTAAATATGATAAATTTTTTCAATTTCTATATAACTCTATTCAAAAAGATACTTACTATTATTTAAAATTATTATTGCTTTGAGGGGTACAACTTCTTCCTCTCGAAGATTAAGTTTTCGAAGAGGTGCAACAAGTTCATTTAATGTTCGATCAATGAGGTTATTAGACAAATGACTAAAAATTATCATAGGCTTTAATTTAATTCTCTTTGTTCAAAGTTTTAGTTGCATACTTGGTTCCATTAAATTCAGGAGGTAATTTTCTCGGCACATATGAATACGAGCAAAGGCAAAGAATATCAGGATTTTTGGTATTTTGTGCAGTTCTTGCCGAAAAATTAAATATCGTCAATGGTGCATAGCATGCTTTAACAAGTGATATTTTATCTTCGGTATCTGCGAAATCTCCAATTTCTGCTAAACTGTCAACCCAGTCAACAGCAGCAATGGCACCTCGATGTGCAATTTTTGAAAGTTCTTCGGATCGAGCCATACGATATGGTTCATATCGCATCTGAAAGAGTAATTTTGAATTTGAATTCATTTATGATTTTTTGTTAATCTACCTCAGTTCTTCGACCACTAAGATTAGGTTTTTGTTCAAATAATTCTCGAAGTGAAATATTTTTATTATTAACATGTTTTTCTCCTTGTATACTGTTATTTTGATCACCCTTTGATACTTTTGACTCAATATTCAGTAATTGCATTAATAAAACTTTTGCATCAACAGGTATCTTTCGTGACCAATCGTCACCTTGAAGACGCATCTAAAACAATACAATTTTTCTGTAAAGTATTGTTACCACTAAATTTTATCTTCTTACCATATGATTGATTAATTCATCATCAATTGCTCGCTTTCTGACTCTTGGAACTTTTTGTTTGCCTGTCAAATCACGATCTGGCCGAACTGCTTTAGGATCCATTCCGACTTCCAAACAACGATTAAATCGACAGTATCGACAACTATTTCGTTGGACTAAAACACAGAGAAATTTAAAATAGAAAAATTATAATTATAATTAATCAAAAAGTATTTTTCAAAAAAACATACACTTGTCAACAACACAATTATTCCCAAATCGACAAACATAACGATATTTTCCGGTAAGTGTTCGACGAAAAAATCCTTTACACCCTGAAAATAGCATAAATAAATTTATACAGTACACTATCTTTTAGACATACCGTAACATGCTAAGACACCATAATGTAATTTAGCACATCCATCACCGCATACCGCACATGTTGCTTCACCAGTTGGAGTGGAAGCGGATGTACTACTTTGTGGTGGATTACTTGGACGTTCTCGGATACTAAATGATGCTGTTGATGCACCATTTGACATCCTACAAAAAGTAATCTTGATCAAATACAATTAACTTTTAATTGTAGTTGTTATTTTTATTGATTGAATGATGAAAACAGACTAATCAGCATTTTTTCTTGTGATAAGAGAAAAAAAACATAAAAATGTGAAATGCTTTAATTTAAATTAGGATTGATAAGTGCAAAATAAAAAGAGAGACAAAACGAAAAAAACAACAAAACAATAAAGAAATTCAATTTAAGCCCAATAAATGCTACAAATTGTTATAAAAAAATGGTTTCATTCAAAAATTTGACATATGAAAAATGAAAGTCTCATAAAATTTAATTGTAAATGATTTATGATTATGGTCAAATAAAAAGTAGAATTTCCTTTTTTCACAAGTCTCCCCTCGTTATCATCATACAAAAAAAGCAATCAATAACATTTTTTGAACAGTTTTTAAAAAAAGGGTTTACTTTCAACAAACCGCTTAGGCGTGGTAAATCAATTGCAAAATTAAAAATGCAATAAAAATGTAATTTTGCGGTTATCTGTTTTCAAACAATGAGAACGGAAGCTTGACCATATTCGACTTTTGATCTTTTCTATTAACATTAATACTCCCAAAAATAAGTATCACTTGAAAAAAGGTATTAACTCCTTAGAAAAAGAAACAAATAAAAACCTGTTTTAAAAAAACAATGAGACAGAAGATGGAAAGGGTAGCAGCAGCAGACGTTTAAAAACAAAAATGTATTTTGGAGGCAGAGAGAAAAAAAATCTTACAAAAGAAGAAATCTTTTAAAAATGTTTACCTTCCAACTTTGTAATATTTTGGATGAGTGTCAACCATCTGATGTTGAATTGGTTGTACAACAGTAATTTGTCCAGAAGGTCGGGTACGCTGTAAACAATGCTCCTCTTCAATATCATAATCAGTCATAATTGTACCATTTAAGCTGCTATCAGAATATTCCATTTTATCATCCCAATATTCGTATTCTCCGGATGGTTGAGAATCTAATTGATCTTCAGGTAATGATTGTGGTGAACTATCATGCGCAGAATACGGTGAGTAATAAAAAACCTGCTCGGATGCATTTCCAATTGGAGTTGTTGAAGTCGTTGATGGAGCGGACGGTGGTTGGGATTGTATTGAAAGTTGTGATTGCTTCGATGAATGATGGATTTGTGAATTTTGAGGAAGTTGTTGTTGTTGTTGCTGTTGTTGCGGAGGGTGTTGCTGCTGCTGTTGTTGAGATGTTTGCTGTGGTAATTGCATTCGACGAACAACACGCGACTGCTGCGACGACGAGGCCGCCGGAACTAAGTAAAATGTGCGCGTCAGTTTGCCTGTAAATAAAAAAGTTTTTAGTGTTTTTTTTTCTTTCCTCCCTTGATTTCCTTTTCTTTCTTCCTTTGATCTTGAACTGAGATTGTGATCACAGAAAAAAAAAGATAAATATCAAGTAGTATTTTTTTAAAAATCTTAATGATTTTATGTCAAATATAATTAAAATTGGATTCACGCCAATATAAAAGATAACCCTCTTAAAAACAATATTAAAAAGGGCAAAAAAACTGAAAAGCAATAAAAAGAAAAATTTAAAGAATTGAGAAATAAGCGATTGGAAAGTTTGTGAGGAATAATGATGAGTTTTTACAATGATCGTATATGCATGCAAAAACAACAAAAAATACTTTTAATTCAAACAAAGGATTATGGAATTGATCGTGGATGAGAAAACACATCAAAATAAATTGGGATGAAAGAGGGGACACGTATAAAATAGAGTTTAACTGATCGATATAAAAAAAGAACTTAACTTGGTTCTTAATTACAACAACCAAAAAATCTCTCTTTTTTGTTGCGCAAAGTAAATAGTTTATGATTAAAAGGTTAAAAAAAGAATTTGAGACCCTATGTTTTTTTCTTTTTTAAACTATTAAACCCTTTTAAATTATGTCTATCATTTCTCCACCCCCAATCAAAATAATTATCGACAACATTTTGCTCCAAGTTTTTATGGCTTTTGAATCCAATTATTCTTCATTATTTCATTTTTTTTCACCTTTGTCTTGGTTTTGAACAAAAAATTTACTTATCAAACTAATTACCGGATGTCGTCATTATCAGCAAAAATATTTTTGCTTTCAATAGAAGTCTCTTTCTTATTACAAGAAAAAATGTATGAAGAAAAAAAAGACAGCAAAAAAGACACTGATATATTTTTATTCTTTATCACTGTTAATTAGCTGCATCTCAAATAATAGAACCATCATAGGGACATGTGTAATCGTACTTTATGTACCTGGACCGCATGCCTTTTTTTTAAAAGTGTTAAATCAATGCATATCTCTTTTTTTCTATATTGATAGGTAAAACTACAAATATAATTGCAATAAAAAAATTTTATGCAAAAAAGGAATTTAAAAAATTCTTTTAAAATTGCAAAAACCATTTTGCTGTGGGAAAAGATAAAACAAAGTTTGTGTTTCAAAAAAGAACCCCCTATTTATTCCTCATTTATTTATTTTTTTGACAAATATCGTGTTGTATCTGCGAAATAAAATTCACAAAACATTTTGCACGTTTTTATTTCGCTCATAACACAGTTGTCACAAACATGAATGCAAAAAAAACAAAAAAGGAAGGAACTTTTAGTATCGCGAAATTCTCAAAAAAAAGGAATTTCTCTTGTTTTAAACGAACAATTAGAAACACCAAAAAACCCTCCTGAAACATTTTTTAACATCAACGAAGCATCACGCATTTAAAAAAAACATAAACATTACCCCATTTTTATGATATGATTTGTTTTTGCAAACGTTCAAACATTCTGAAACATCACCACCTGAACCTCTTCATTTTTCTCTCTCTCTCTCTTCCTCTTCCTTATTATGCATCTGACATGCATAAATTTGCAACATAGACACCCCAGAAGACGAAGAAGAAAAGATGAAGACAAAAATGATGCACTCAATTTTTTTATTTTTAAAAAAGAGTTTTAAAAACAATTACGATTATTATTACAAGCGATTGATGAGATGACCCTTTTTTTCTAACACGTTTTTTGATGTTTTTACTGATAGTTTTGTTTTTCGAAGGGAGTGGAATAAATAAAAAAAGGGGAAAAAATCCAAATAAAAATGCATCAGCTGAGAGACATTGAGCAGGAAGGGAGGAAATAAAGATGAAATCACAAAACAGCTAAGAGGTTTTTTTTATTATCACAAAAACAAATAACGAAATTTTTAACATGGAAAAATAACCTGAGAATAATATTTTAGCAGCTTCTTCTTCGATAATTTTTTTGGTCATATTTCAGAAGAGCAAAAAGACATATCAAAGGTACCATGCTAATTTAGCTTCTAAAATTAGTGAAGACTGCCTTTAAAATTGTATGCATTTTTCTTCTCTATATTTTATATTTTTGGTTCAGCATTTTTCCTAATGAAGACAACGACAACGACGACAACATTGTTTCCTCAAAAAAGGCTTCCTGTTAAAGGGCGTCTTATAATCGCGTTATCAGTGCCGGTGTCGCGATGTTTGAAGATTTGTTAGGAAAAGGAGGAAAAAAGAGGGAGCTGAAGTTCTACAACACCCCTCTTTAACTGTCTCATAATTAGACGATATGGGAAAAAAATGAATTTTAAGAAAACAAGAAAGCGTGGATCCTGTGACCAATTATTTTGATTGTAAAAAAAAGAAATCTTTTTGTTTAAATAAATAAATTTCTTTTTTCAAATTAAATGAAAACAGCAGGAAAAAAATAAGCAAAACTTTTTTTTGTAAAATCATTGTAAACTTTTAAGCTGTTTTTAATTTCAATAATCAGATTTTTAAATAAATTTTTTTTGTTTAGTATCAGAAAACAAAGTTAATAAAGCGGTGACTGGGGTGTTGCTTCTATTTTGTAAACAATCATCATCGAAGATCACAAGAAGCTCAAAGCTTACGATGATGACTCTCTCTCTCTCTCTCCGATAATAATCTTGTTATTTTTTACAAAGTAAAAACAAAAAGACACAGAGAGAAACATAGAGAAAGGGGAAAGAAAGAATTAACAGTTTAAAATAAAACCTAATTTTTTTGTTTAAGCTCAAATAGAAATCACTGACAAAAAAAAGATTGATGAGCACAAAGGCCATCATCATCCGTCTATATTATTATTATTATAGTTTTTTTGATATGTTTAAAATAATGACAAAATCAAAGAAACTATATTCGCGGTAAAAATTGAAGAGTGAGAGAAAGAAACGATGAGACATACATAAAAATTGTATACGATTTTTTTAATACATGAAAATTATTTTGCATAAGCTGATCGATGATGATGTACACCAGCAGCAGCAACAACAGTATAAAGATTCAAAAAGACAAAAAAACCTGATTTTTGCTAGAATCAACGAGAACATATTAAAATATAATTTTAAATTATTTCAAAAAAAAGAAAAAAGTGAAAGTGATGTCTGATTTAAAATTGTTACACATCTGTTCAAACTAAAAAACCTAGGTATTTTCATTGGAGGCATCAGACTACATGATTGATAATAAATTGATAGGAAGTTGTTATATTATTATTGTATTAAAAAGAAAAAAATTCAACATAAAAAGAAAGAAATTAGAACAGGGAATATTTCTAACCTGGGTAGGTTTTTGTCGATCTTTCTGATGTCTCATTTCATTCCTTCCTTCACATTCTTCTTTCTCTCTCTCTTTTTTGTGCTGTCTTTTTTCTCTCGAGTTTTATGATGATGATAATAATATTTGTGAATAATCGGCGTTAGAGCATTTATGATTAATGGTTCAACCACTATGAATGTGTTTCAAATTTTTCCTTCTTAATTGTGTAAATTGATCTTTTAATCAGAAAAAACAACAACACAAAAGAAAAAATTATACTTAAAATTTAAAATAAAATTCATTAAACTTTTGCACTTCATTTTAAAATTAGAATCTTATTTTTTTGCAATTACTGATGCTCCATCAGGGAGAAGGTTAAAACGGCAGTCTCTCACGGTTCTATGACGCAAAATTTCTTCTATTCATTATAAAGATTTTTTTGCAACATAAACAATTAATGAGACTGTCAAAAAAATTAGAAGGGAAGAAAGGAATAAAAATATGGAAGTACAAAAGTGGAACGTGATCTAAATGCTATATTGACCAGACAAAAAAAAGTTATGAATAAAGATGTCAAAACTCTTTTTGGAGAGACTTCTATTTTTAATATTTTTAAAAAAGGGCTTAAAATAGCTTTGTCGCAAACGTTTGAAAGATCAAAAACGGGAATGTTAAAAATTTTTAACGATTAGCTGGCGAGTATATAGATTCAAATTCACTGATAAAAAATAATTTTTAAAGGTGAGCTTTTATATGCACAAAAAATGTTGCATTCTTTTTTATTTTTTTTATTCATAGAACAGTGAGTGAATTTAAAGCAAGACTGATTGCCAACTTTTTTTTATCAACGATAAGAAAGCGGATTGTAATCATTTTTTTTTGGCAAAAAATAGCTTCTTGCACGTTTTTAGGGATCTAAGTTCACAGACTGGAAAAAATCTGCTAAAGCAAATTAAAATATTATGATTTTTTATCAGTTAATTCAAGTCCTGAACAATGATGATGGCGTAGTTAATACGTCGAATGTTAAAAAGACGGGGAAGAAAAGAAGAGGAGCAATTGATTACTATCAATAAATTGATGCTGCTGCTGCATTCATTTTTGACCACAATGCTTAATCAAAATAAAGTGTATTAGGTATGCTTGGAAGCAATGGAAAGGGAAATGATTACTTTTGAATGTCACAAAAGCACATCATTTTGAGTTTTATTACGGATATGAATGGAAAGGAAAAGCTGTGTTTTGTTTAAATAAAAAAATCATTACTTCCAAATTTGTAATAAAAGGGAAAATGTATAAATATATAGAAACTTTTACTTGCTGAACTTGAAAAAATGGCCTTTTTTGTCTATCAAATTTCAAAAAAGGGAAAAATCATGATTAAGTTAAAAAATACAATTAAATTTAGTGATTACCACATTAAAAGAGGGGGTAATGATTTACGAATTAATTATTGTTTCCGGTGCAGATAAGAAAAAAGAAATATTTCACGAAAAATAAATTGTGAGAAAATATTTAAAAAAAGTTAGGCTGCAAAAACAAAAATTTGAATGAAGACACCCAAAATGATGTTTATAAAAAGCATGAGCCTCTTTGATAAGATCAAAATTTCTCAGAATCTTTTTTTTTTCACTCTTTATATTTTGTTCATACATATAATATTCCAAAAACATATAAAGTTTAGAGAAAAACCGGAAATTGAAAAATGTTTTGGAAAAACATGAAAAACGTAAAAAAAAGAGAGAAAGGGTTTTGGATCAAGAAGGATTTAATGCTTGAACGATATGGTTTTTATTGAAAAAGATGAAAAAAAGACCGATTCTTACATATAAATTTTTTTAAATGCTTCAAAGAACCAATAAAAGGTCAAATAATGGGGAGAGCTTTCGTCATCAGATCCTTTTGGAATCAAAGTTGAATTTGATGAACAACAAGTCTCATCTTTTTCGAGAGGACGGGAAAAACATTATCCAATTTCTCAATAAAATCATGGAAAAATTACGAGAAATTAGTGCAAAAAACGACAAAAAAAATAGATGTAAAACGATTTTCACATGGTCAAAAAATGCTAATGATGACTAAATTTTTATTGCTAATAATAGTAGTAGTTAGTAGCAGCAACTCTCACTGATTATAGTGCTCCTCTTCTTTTTCCCTGTTTTTCCCTCACTAGGTTTTTTTTGTTACTGAAAACAACAATAAACACCTTCACCTTTTTTTGCATGATTCATATTCGTCTAACACAATTTTATACAAAATTTAACCGGAAAAAGCATATACACATATTTAGAATTATAACTATTCCATGCGATTTCACTTCCTCATGCAATAAAATAGTATCGAAAAAAAATGAGGGGTGAAAATGCATTATTGTAGATAGCCACTACCACCATCCATCAGCATCACAAAATAAAGCAAAAAGAAAAAAAGAACAATGAAACCTTCCCTCACTTCCAACAACTCGTTTGTTGTTGTCCTCCCCAGATGAAGATAATACCAAATATCTCGCCAAAAAAATACATATTTTTAAGTTAACAAAACTTTTTTTTATGACGACAATAAAGTGTTTTTTCTGTCGTTGTTACTCATCAAAACGGGCTCATTAAAAACTTTTTTTTGATGATGATATATGTTCAAGCCAAAATAATAGACAAAAAAAATAAACAATCGAAAAATAATATTAAATCTTTTTGTTTTCACTTTTTTTATTCCTTTTATTTCAATGAATGAAATTTTGGAGTGAAAAATTTTTTAGGTGACAATATATTCATCGTGTTATGTTTTTTTTGGAGATATATCTCGTTTCAAATAATTTTGGTTGTACTCAGTCATAAAAAGTTGTGATAGTTATATGTTTTTCCTTCCAACTCTCCTACTACTTCGTTTTTTCGGCTCTGAGGACATTAGGGATCAATGACACAAAATGTAATTGCTCACCCAAAAAATAATTATTCTTTTTTTTCATATAACCGGGCCGGTATTACAAAAATGTAAAATTGTTGAAGCATATCACTTTCGATCTTTTTTACTTTCCTTTTTTTACGTAACCTGACAGACATTATTCATAGTTGGTGAACATAAATAACAAAAAAACAAATGTGTTGTCGAAATTAAGAAAGCAATCTTCTTTCATATGTTTTTTGCAGTAAAATTTATAGTGTTAGCGCCGATGAAATTTATCAAGGCATTGTTTTGATTTGTTTTTAAACTTTTATCAATTAAATTTTTTGTCACCTTGATTTTGAGAAAACCGATCACTGCTCGGTCAAATCAACAATCTCTAATTCGCTCATTGACTAATTTCAAACAAAAGTTCATTTCGCTGTGATTCAAAAAATAAGTTAAATTTAAACCCTTTGCAAAAGACATTTTTTTCCACGTGAACATAAGTGCAAGAAAGAAAAAGATCAGCAATTCAAAAACTTTTTTTTAAAACAATGTGTAATCATGTCACTTTTTGCTACCTTTTTTTCACAATGAAAAAAGCAATTACAAAAATTAAAACTAGAAAAAAGTGTTGAATGAAATATAACAACATGCATTTCTTTTTCTTGTCCTTTTGTGCTTTTAATCAAAGTTAACAAACAATAAAAACAGGAGCATTTTTGGCAATTTGAAACTTTTTTCATTGTTTGCAAAAATAAAATAAAAACAAATGTTTTGTTTTTCGTTCTTTGTGTCATTTCGTTTCGTAAAAATTTATTTATTTATAAAAAAGTGATAATAAATAATGCATATGAATTATGATTGTGTGTACGTTTCAACAGTATTATTATTGGGATGTAATCCAGTAGTCCTGAAAAAAAGTATAAATTTTCCGTTTTACGTCAGAACCTTTTTCGTTAATAGGTTTAATAACTTACTCATGCTTATCTTCTGATGAACCCGATTGCCGAGTACGAATTGATGATTGAATTCTTCGAAGGGCACCAGTTGCGCGTTTTTGGCCCCGACTAAAAATATGTAAAAATTTTTATTATTAATTCTTAAAAATTATTTTTGCTTAAAATAAATTTATATATAAATATTTTAAAATTTTCACCTGATTAATGCATAACTTCCTGTTGAAGAAAATTTTTGTACCCAAAGTGGTAAGCATCGCATAAATGTATGAAATATATCAGTAAATTCATGACGAAAGTTTGTGTTTAAAAATCCATATAAAAATGGATTTACACATATTGAAAGGATTGAGATCAATTTACATGCTTGGTCAATACGCTCAATAAGCTCTGCTTTATTTTCCTATAACGGAGAGGAAAAAAGGTAAGATTAGAAGTTGAACTCTTTAAGTAAAAGAAAAAATAAATTTAAACTATGAAGCACAAATTCTTTATTTCTCTCTCAAATCTGCTGCAAAAAAGCAGCGGTTTAATTTTTTTTTGAAATGTCATTTCAAATTCTTTAATGCATTTTTGCAAAAAATGTGTTAACACAATTTGTAAAAAGAAAGTTTAAAAATCTCATGTACGGTGGGACACAAAAAAATAGTTTTTTTTGTGCTTTTTTTAAAAATATATTTTAAATGTGCAACAATCGAAAAAAGATAAACAAAGAGATCTTTGCAAATTTTGTTCAAAGTTTACTGTAACATTTGCAGAAAAAATCCTTTTTTTACGAAACAAAAAAAAAGTTAAAAAAAGACTTACAGCATCCAAAATGTTGAGATCAATTAAAAATGAAACAAGTGTAAAAGGTAACCATAGAAAACCATATGCCATGGCCATTGCAATTAATAATGCAGTCGTTCGACTTCGGCGTCTTTCAGATGCTCGCTCCGCAGGACTGGCTTCTGTATTTTGTACAACAATATGACGAGGCTACAAATATAATGCAAACAATATATATTTTTTTTTATCCCTCTTTACTTTTTCCTTCCAAAAATAGATATGTTTGAAATAAAAAAAAAACATACAGATTTAGTTTCAGAATGTTCTGCCATAATATATGAATCGTTTACGGGAAGGGCGAATGACGTTCTCCTGACTGACAAAGAGCTTGTTCCGCGTGCACGATTGACTTGTTTTGCATTTGACTTTAGAAATCTTGTCAATTTTACGTTAAATATAGATAAAACAATTAAAGGGATCACATATAGAAATAACACTTGAAGAAATGACATTGCAAGCTAAACGAGAAAAAAAATTTGTATACGGTAATAAAAAAGACAGGGAAAGATTAAAAAGTACTTTAATTTAGTTTTCTTTTTTTTCCTTCCTTACCTGAATTGTACGCGTTTCATTAAAGCCGCCACCTCCATTATCCTCTGATTCATCCAAATTCTTAGATGGCTCAAGTCTGCATTGTCGCCAGCCATAACTTTTGAGACTTGTAATATTTTTGATTTCGTCATAAACCCATACATCCTATAATTTATTCAAATTGTGATGACCTTATAATACCTCTTTTTTTTCAATGATGATGATGTATTTCCTGCTTTTATATGGCTTACCTTAAATACATAAAGCATACTTGTATTATAATAAACAAGTAAAGGAAAGCTTAGCAAAAATGATAAAATCCAAATTATTATTGAAATAATAATTGCACGAAGGCATTGCTTTCTGTCTGTTCCAATGCTCATGTTTTTGACAGAATAATATCTTAAAAGAATTATCGAAACATTAGTAATGTTGCCTTCGGGGGGCAAGACTTAAAAAATCAACCTGTCAATTGCCATAACGGATATTGTTAAAGTTGAACAATAAATATTGCTACCAGGTAAAGCATTTGCAAATTTACAAAAAAAATTTGAATATGGAAAATCAAATGACATTGACGGTAACCACAAAAATGGGATTGTCGTTAATGCCAGCATAAGATTGGATAATGCAAGATTAACAATTAATACATTTCGATTTGTTCTCATATCCTTTTTTCTTATTACTGCAAGTATTACGACACCATTACCAACTAATGCAAAAATTGATATTATTGCATATATTGTCGTGTATAATGTTGATTCCCATTCCGAAAATGGACGTAAGTGAATATTCATTTCATTAAAAAAATTCTAAAAAAAATTTATACAAATTTAACGGAAAAAAAGGTGTGTGTGTGTTTTCGTTTTTGCTTGTTCAAAAACATAAAAAAAAATTTTTTCTGAGAAATGATAAAAATATCCACATACTTGAAGGCATTTGTCGCTAAATGGTTCATTTTCCCAAGCTTCTTTAGTAATATTTGATTTAAGGCCACGTGAACATCGTTTATCAATTTCTTTCAAATCCATGAACATTACCTAAAAATATAAAAAACTTTGGCACTTTTTCATGCAGAACGTTCAAAAAAAAGAAGGATGAATAATAATGTTTTACTTTAAAATGGAACGACAAATGACGATGTAATTATAAAATGAGAAGCTATTTGATGGATGAACTTTTAAGGGGGCTTCGGCAAAAAAACATATTTGAAAATTAAAACCCAAGAGTAAAAAAAAGTGCATGACAAAAACTTTTTTTTATCAACCACTTTAATAAGGAAATAAACCATGACCTTTTTTTGAAAGAAGAAAAGCAAAATGGTGGTAATGTCCAGTTATTTTTAGGATATTTTTTGTTCTAAATAAAAGACAATATAAACAAGTATGTTTTTAATACATTTTATAGTAAGTGTTCTGAGTATTTATCTAGCAGCAAGAGCAATAATATTAGTAGTAGTACATTTCTCATACGGCGACGACGTAAAAAATGTTCCTTAAATCCTTTCCTATGTTTTCTTTGTTAACTACTTTATGATAAATATGAAAAAGAAAAAAAACATATGATTTCTGTTTTTTTTTGCACAGGTATTCCATAATTTTATTAAAAGAGTTAAATAAATTTTTTTAAAAAAGAGGAAATATATTTTTTTGAAAAAAAAACAGAACACATAATAGAATGATTTTTAATGTACACGAATTTTTACGACAACTTTGCTCAAACTATAATTGTCGGGAACCAAAAACATTCTTTTTTAAACTCTTAAAAAAAAAGTGTTGCCATAATAATAATTAAAGGTTAGAAAAAAAAGGTGAAAGAAGAAGAAAACGTGACGAAAATCTTTGAGCTGTTACTTTATTTTCATATCTTTTTCAATGGCAAAAAAATGAATTCAATGTTATGACATATACATATCTCTAAACTCTTTTATTTTCAGATTAAAGTTTTTTTCTCTCTCTCCAATAATCTTTCTAAAACTATTCTCCCCCCTTTTTTTGCATGCACCCACTCGGAGATCATAAATTAACACTTTGATTTCCAGAAATCGAGGATACATAAAATAAAGTTGCAAAGCCCAAAATAAGACACCGAAAAAAATAAAGAGAAAAAGGAAAAGTAAGAAAACACGAAGAAAAAAAGAGAAGACAGAAGTTGTTTAGGAACACATCAAATGAGACAATGCAAAAAAAATAGTTGTCCTCTGGATTTAATAAAACAGCTTGACGGCACAATGTCAATGTTTTAACCGAAAAAAAGGAATGAATAAAAAAAATTTATATTTAAAAAAGAAAGTTTTCAAACGTAAATAAGTGTTTTTGTTTAAAAATAAAAGAGTAAAATAAAATTTAAAAAAAAAACAAGCTTTTTACAAACTTTATTCTTTTTTTATCGTAAATGAGCATTAAAGGCGGTCCAGTTTATTTCGGTTATATGAGCACAAAACAAAATAGAATTCCTCGTTTTTTTCCGCATGTTTTTATCCTTGGAAGACGAAAATTAACTAAAAGAAAAATAAACCAAAGAAAAACAGTATTAAAAAAAAGTTTTGGACTTTTCTGAAGCGGAGGAGAAATTTGACACTATTTATCAGCTTCAAATAACTGTTTAGTGTTAAATCGAGTAATTTCTGTTTTTTTTCTCAAGTTTTTGAATAATAGTTGTCAGACATTTTTTTCCATATTTCTTTCATTCTTGAATAAAAAAAAGTACAACAAAAAGTTTATACTTTCCAATAAAAAAGTACAAACAGGGCTTGATACTATACTTTATTTTTATATTTTAATTTTCTCATGAGATTTTATTGTTAAGATACACTTAAAACATGCAAAGACAAAAGTAAATTGAAGTTATATGGAATGACCTTTTTTGTTGGAAAAAAGGGGAACAATCAAATGTGGTGGATGACAAATAAATACATTAAACCCCCCAGCTGAAATAACAGCCTTTTTAAAAGCATAAAAGAAGATAGTCTCTTTTGACAAGTCAGGATGTTGGAGGAGGGGAATAAAAAATTTTAGGTCATGCGTTTGTTCAAAAACTTTTAAGCACCTGTCTTGAAGTATAAAAATGTTTTGGTACTTTTTAAAGTTTTAAAAATCTTTACATATTTTAATATGTACATCACAGTACACAAATAAAAAAGTGAGCAACATTTCATTTTTTGCACAAAAAAACTGGGTGATATAATTTGATCAGCGCTGTTGCGTTTGCTAAATGCTCTCATGGGATCAATTATAAAGTCGCAGATAAAATTTCCCAATTGGGGTTAATAAAAGCAATTTTGAAAAGACCCAGAGCTTTCATAACTCTTGACTTTTGCAGATTTTCGCAAAGACAATCAAATAAGAGTGAAACGGTTTTTTTGTTATGTTTTTTTATAAATATCCGGGATTACTGAAATTCCGACTTTCATCAACCACTTACTGTAACTTTAAACAAGCCACAAAAGGAAAGAACAAAAAAACACTTAAAAATAGAAAAATGTGCAGAGACCTTCAAGGGAATAAGTAAGTACCGTGATCTTTTCAAATTCAAAACTTCAATTGTAGCTTTTGCCACCGCCCCTCTTTTTTTATTTAACAACAATAAACTTGATCTTTTCACGATTTTTTTTTCTCATAACGTCATCAAAAATTTAAACCAAAATAAACAAAAAAATTAATGCCGTTTTTATTTTTTTTATATTTTGGATAAAAAAGAACACAGTTTACGTTCATTGAAGCACAAAAAATAAAGAGAATGAAACGAAAAAAAAGAGGGGCAAAAAGTTAAACAGATGAAACATTTTGACAGTTAAATGCTTAGTTTTTTATATGAAATAAAGAAAAAACAAAGTCAAAATGAAGAAAACTTTCGTCGTTTTTCTTTGCTTTTTATATATGTGAAATTTATATAAAGTTGAAAAGTCAAATATTTCAAAATTAATTAGAATGCAAAAGAAAAGTAGCTGTAGAATAAAATAAATGGTATATGGTAGGATAAAATGATTTATATATGTACGTTTTTCAAGCAGGTGGTAATATTCTTTTATAAATTATTAAACAAATTTTTTACGTTCTTTTCCAAAAAGAATGATAAAAATAGTTTCAGCTTTACTTTTAATTAAAAAAAAGGTTATGACTTAATACCTCACATTTTTTTTGCGTAAACTTTGGACAATTTCTTTATTTTTTCCGATAAATTTGATAATATTACATTCTTTCAATTATGAGAATGATCAACGTCAAGGATAATTTATCACTTTCTTTATTGAGAGTTAAAGATAAAAAAGAAAAGACCTTTTTACGCTAAACAAATTCTTAAAAGTTAAATTTGATTACATTTACTATTACCCTGGAAAGACTTGAATAAAACAACGATGGCATATATGTCTGCTCAAAAAAAAGTGATGCAAAGCAAAATGAAAAAAAGTAACCCTGTTTTTTTCATGGGGGATAAGGAAATAAATCTAGGACTTTTTATGGGGGAGAACATTATCTACGTTTAGTTTCCTCCCAAAAACAACTTAACTTGTCAAAACTTTCGTTTTTTTATATATTTATGGTACTTTCTTTCTATCTCTGGTATAGTAACGGATGCCATTTTTAAAAGCATTCCAAAAAAGAATGCTTTTAAAAAACGAAGAAAAAAAAGAATTTTTCCAGCTTTTTTGTTAAAACAATCATTGTTTGGATGGAATACAAAATTGAGTAGAAAAAGAAAAGTAAAACAAAAAAGAGATGGAGAAACACACAGAAAAAAAGTTGTAATTCTAACCTGGTCACTCACGGTGTTTGGTTCGTGGAACAATAACGATAACAACATCTTCATTTTCTATTCCTCTTTTTGTTTCCTGTTTCCTGAAAAAAAGTAAAAAAAAAAAGTGAACATGAATTTTTTGTTGCACGGATATTTTAAGCTAAACAAAAAAAGCTAAATTCTGACATTTTTACAGTTTTTTGGTTTTAACGTTTTTTTGCAAAAATTTCTGGAAAAAATATACATAAATAACAAAAATAATGCATTTTTACCAAACAAAAATATAAAAAAAATAAGGAAAAGCTTATTAAAACTTTCGTAAGAAAGAAAAACACAGTGAAATGTATTTTTTTTGTCTTCATCAGAAAAAATTGTAACAATGAAAAAAATATTATTAATTATTAAAAAAATTTTCTACTTATTCTTAACAATATTTTTTAAAAGATATCAAAGGTTCTAATGCTTTTTGAGCAGTAGACTCAAGGCAGAAAAGGAGGCAACAACGGCATATATTTTCATGGATAGGCTTTAAAGAAGTTAGCTGCTAAAATTCCATCATACTTTTTTAACTTAATAAATATAATGAAGTTGAGATAAAAGAAAGAAATCTATCTTTTTAGGCTTATTTCATTCTTTCTCTCAGTCTTTTTTGTGAAGTCCAAAAAGGAAATAACATATTTTAGGTTTAAAGTTTGTGTTTTCTCACAACTTTCTTCTTTGAAAACAATTATCTCACAATAAAAAAGATATTAGTAAAGGTTTAAAAAACGGAAAGAAGAAAAGTAAAAGTAAAGTTTTTTAACTCTATTTTAAAAAAGGCGGAAGCGTGCCATATCTCACCCCAGAAAATATAATAATGGTTTCATTAGGGGAAGAAAAGTTACCACACAAAAACCAATTTACTTGACTTCTGATAGGTTCCTTTCTTTTCTTTTTCTTCTTCTTCTTTAACTTTCCTCATTTTGCAAGTTAACGTAATTTAGGTTTCTTGTTCAGCTTTATTTTTTGCACAAAAAGAAAAAAGATGAAAATTAAAAGCATTAAACTTTTTTTTAAAAAAAAGATAGCTTTTTGGGGCCACACAAAAGTTACTTTCCAAGTTTAAACGAAATAATGAGAAAAGAAGAAAAAAACGCGTTTAAAATTGCAAATGAGTTAAATTTTTTAAAAAACACTTGAGAAAAAAAAATGCCTGAAAAATTCAAGAACAATTTGTCCTTCAAGTTCTTGGAGGAGTTGTTCCTTCCGTCTTTTTTTTCTCTCACTCTCCTGTTCATTTTTGGATTAAATTAAATTTCAATAAAAAAATTGAATACAAATATATGCTTTTTATGGGGTTGCGTTTCATGAACGTCGTTGTCGCCTTCTCAAATGTAAAGTTAATAATAAAATGTTCGATGGTGAAAAAATAGAACTGAAATGAAATTATTGTTTATATATATATATGAGCCCCCAAAAAATATTATGCAAAGAAATGCTTTTTTGCCTTTTAATTAAACTCTTTTTTTTATTTGCAAAGTTTACTTCCTGAAAAACAAACGGGTTACGATATCACAGAATTTTTATTCTTTGAGAAAAAAATATGGTGAATTTTTTTAAAGATAAAAAAATACAAAAATGCATCCATTTTTAGGAGACTTTTTTTAAAAGTTAACAATAATTTGTATTTTGTTAAATAAGAAATAAATCTCAAAAAAAGACAGATAAATCACATCATTTTTTTACTGATTTAACTTGACTACTGTGTGGAATGGGATAAGACAAAGCTGCCTACCGCCCCATGAGTTTTTAATACATCACTTTTTTTAAAGAACAGAAAAAAGGGTAAAAAAGAAATGAAAATACTAATTTCCTAAAAATGTACAAGGGGGTATTAAATTCCGTATCGGCTTGAAGGGATCACAAAAGCAGCTTATCAAACGGCAAAGAAAGGGAAAGAAAAAGGTGACGAAAATGGGTATAAGAAGTCAAAATTTTCTGTTTTTACCTTTTACTTTTAAAAATTCGAAAGAATAGTTACGAGTGACTAAAAAAGTCGGCCTCGTGAAAAAAATATTCAAATTTTTATTTTCAAAAGCTATGATTTTAACTGCTTTAATTTGTTCAATTCTTCTTATTCAATCTGTAACTGGTTGCTATCTTAATTCATGTCCCTATCGAAGATACGGAAGAAATGTTCGATGTGCTAAATGTGGTAAGTTGAAAAAAAACTTATGTTTATTTTTAAAATAAAAAACAAAATAGTATTTTAAATGGTTGTCAATGTCAATGACGTGTGATCGCGTTCTCTTTTTCTCAAAAATTAGCTAAATTTAAAAGACTTTTACTCTATTTTTCGTTATTGTTTGTTGTGCTGCTAAATTGACTGTTCAGCTCCTTTTTTTGGACTTTGAAGCTTTTTTTAAACTTTTTTTTATTTAAAAAAACGTTTTTTCTACTTTTTCACATTAAACATAACAATGTCGGAAAAAACTGCTCTATTTTTTATTCGACGTTTAAGATGCTGTTTATCACGTTTACGTCGCTTTTTGACATTTTGAATAACCAAAATTTCACAAAAAATGGTTTTTTGAACTCTACAAAAAAAGAAAATAATAATAATAACAAGAAAATGCTTTGTTTGTTACGTTATGTTATATATCCCTCTCAATATTTTTTTTCAGGACCAAATGGAGAAGGTGTCTGTGCAACCGATGGAGTTTGTTGTACTTCAAAAGCATGCGTAAGTAGCCTTTCATGTGTTGGAACTCCAGCATGCTCACCTCGTTCATGTGAAGTGGGAACATCTGCAGGTTTTTGTGTTTCAGCAGTAATGTGCTGCTCACAAGGTAAAATACATTTTTTTTAATTAAAGAAAGAATTTCTTCACATAAATACTAAGCCGCTTTTTTTCTTTGATTTCAGAATTCTGCCAACAAAATATGAAATGTCTTATTGGATCAGCACAAGGAAGTATGCTCTAATAAATACATATATTAAAACAATCCCCTTTTCCCCGGATATTTCTCATTTTCATTTTTGAAGCTCAAACATAAACCAAAATGTGAAAGCAACATTTTTTCAAGAAATCTACAATTATTTCTTTTCTTTCTTACTTCTCTAATTTCATTTCTCTTAAACAAAGAACAACTTTTTATGTAATATTTTAAAATTTTGTTTATTGTTTATTGAACCACTTTTGAGTTTTTTTATATGAACAAATGTGCGTTGTTTTCTCAGTTTTTAAACATAACAAAAACAATTAAGAATCAACACAACAAAAGGAAGAGAAAATGACCCGGAAAAAGACAAAGCTGGCAATGATAAGTAGCTTCAAAATAAAAAAAAATGTTTTTAATTTTTTTAAGAATGAAGCTTAAGCGTAAACATATATATTCTTTAACAAGTAAAAACATAGAGAGAAGAAAGAATGAATGAATGAAAAACAACAATTAATTGATTTGATAAAATATGAAACGCCAATCTCGTTGCGCCAAAGTAAAAGAAAAACTGAGGTTTTGCATGGCAAATATTAAATCAGATACATATAATAATAACACATAACAGATGAAGAAGCATTGTTAAAAAATGAAACTTTAACATAATAAAAAAAGTTAAACACGCTCATTTCATTTTTTGCCCGAAATATCAGATTGTTGAAGTACCCATTGATGAGTACGAAAATCTGATGGATTTGTCGTTGAAACTGGAGGAAGCGGTGGTGGTGGCTGATTTGTTGCACCATTTTGGGGAGTAGGCCCAGAAGGAATAAGTGAGCGTCGACGCTTTTTATGTTGTTTATGAGGAGAAACAGCAGCTGAAGGCTGCTGCAGCCTTGTGGAAGTAATTTCCGGGCCACTTGGAATAATTGAAACGGAATTCGCTGCATTTACACGTAAAGGGGATGTACTAACAGCCCGGCGTTTATGCCGTTTTTGTTGTTCTTTTTTTGATGTTTCATCAACTGATTTTTTTGGCAAGCTTGTATTTATTATTGGTGGGGGTCCGGATGGAATGGTTGAAGTTGGAGGAGGAATTGGATGTTGTTGTTGCTGTTGTTCAATGGCACGAGTTTGCTTCTTTTCAATGTGTTGAAGACGTTGTCTTTCACGATTTTGACGACGTTTAAATTGTCGTTCTTCTCGATCAAGTAAATATTTTTGATAATCTATTTGACGGGCAAGTAAATGTGAAAGGCAAACAGAAAAACACTGAAAAATACCTTGATTAAAATCTAGATATTTTTTAAAAAAATTAAAATTTCTTACCACAGGGATAATAAAGACAGCTACGATTGCGCCAAGATGTACGGCATGACTTTCAAATAATGTTCGAACAGGTTGTAAGCATCCACGAACATAAATATCTGTTTCCAAATCCTGTGTTCGTTTTGTTTGAGCATTTTGCCAACATTGTAACGATCGCATTGCAGGAACAAGTGGATTCAGAGATCCTGCTGCCTCTGATATTACAGATCTTCGACAACAGCTATATGGAACACCACATTTCTCTGGATATGGATTTGATGCATTGCAATTATATTGTTCATTGAGCTGCCAATCTCGAAATCCTTGTGACATTGAGCTTACTCCACAACATTCAAGCTACAAAAAATTGAAAATGTTTTTTTGCAAAAAAATATAAAAATAAGGTTTACTTGTTCTTGCAAATAATCCACAAAATCAGCAAGATTTCTATTTGTATGATATTTCTTTATTGAATACAGTAATATACTGTGAGCGGATATACCTTCCGAAGTGTCGGAATAAAAGAGAATAAAGAGGAAGAAAGTAGATAATACCAGTAAAATGTAAAAAAAGAAAACGCAAAGCGCAAACTATAAAATTTTAATCATGGTTTTAAGATGGTAAAAAAAGAGAAAATAAATTTGCATACCATTTTTAGCAAATGAACATTATCTCGTAAAGCTCCAAATAATCCCATCAATGAGATGAAACATACTGAAAGACCAACAATGATAAGTAAGATTGCTGGATTCAGAATAAAATCAGCCCATTCTTGAATTGGACGTGGATCCTTTACACATAAATAAATTCCCAATGCTAATGCTGTTACACCCGCAAGCTGAAAATATTCTTTTTTATATTAAATGTTTCTGAAATGTATTTTCAAAAAATTTTTAATTTAAAATTTTAATTCAAATTTTTTTAAATGTTTGACACCATTTTTAAAAAAGTATAAACAAGGAAATTATATTGTTATCTTTTGATAAAATTTGAATGCATCGTTAAGTTCTTCAGTTTACAGTATCGTTTTCATGCATTTATCCTTTCTTAAATGATTTCTCTTTTTTTTCACTTTCATGCTTTCGATCCTTCTTTTTTACTCAAAATTGTGGAATCAGAGAAAGGGATTTCATTTCCGATATGCGCCAATTACAGTTCAGTAAAACCATCAAGCTCTTCAACAAAAAAATGGGTCGAGTTACGACGACATCAGCCGGATTCCGATTCGTATGATTATACGCTTCAATGCGCAAATAACGATCGAAAAAAATGCTTGATTAGCGCCATCTTCCTTTTTATTTCTTCCGTATTATTTCGAAAAAAAATTAAAATTTGCAACATCTTTTTGAAATACGAATTTAAAACGAGAATAATTTAAAAATCATTCTAAAATTAACACACACACACACAAAAAAAATTTTTTAATATTTCTTTGGGTTTTTAATTTAATTGACCCTTTTTTAAAAATAAAAAAATGCAGGAAATCATTAATATTAAAAATAAAAAAGCACTTCGTTTCTCGAAACCTTCCCTAAAAACAATCATCAAAGATGCAAATTTTTTGCAACTAAATGCCACTCAAAAAAGAATTATTTTTATGAAAATAAAAAAGCAAAGCGGTCAGTCAATTCTTTGTTTTTGTTGTCCCTCTTTTTTCGTCCGCTCGAGTGAAAAGCTAAAGCACACAAGAGAAAAAGCGCAGCTGAAGGAACATCGGCAAGCTTTTTAAAGTTATTTAAATTTTGACAAACAATAATAATAAAAATAACTTTTTCAGAACACCTTTTTTATTGTGACTTTAAAAAAAAATATATTTAAACTTTTTGAAAAAAAAAGTAAACTTGTTTGAACGTCTTTTTTAAAGCAGAAAGTAATAAAATCAAAAAATTGACTATGACAATGATTTTTTTTGTGGAAAAAACTAGTTAGCGTCAATACAAAAAAACTTTGCTTTGAAAATTTTAGAAATGTCGGAATATTATTGACATATGACTGCGCAGATTTTGTGACCTTTTAACCGAAGGCCATTTTTGGTAATTAAACAAGCTGATGCTCAAAAAGTTTTTTTTCTTTTTGAAACGATTCTTCCGTTTTTTCTTCAACAAAGCCAATATTGATTTATTCATTGTTTCTTCCGTTGAAGGACATCTTCAAAAAAAGAAACGCAACAGGAAATGAAAAGCCCGTTTTGATCATTAAAATATTTTTTGTCTTTTTTTGGCCTTTTTATTCATTGCTTCTTCAAGAATAAATAAAAAAAAATGACCTCGATAGGAAGTTTTAGTGCCAGCTGGTTGCCAGCATTCCAAGTATCTCAAAAGAAAATGATAGTATTGTTCTTTTTGCCGCTGCTTTCAATTTCTTTTTTGTAACATGGATGGTTAGTTTCATTGAAAAAATTAACCATCCATGAAGACAAAAGAGATTAAAAAATTGTTTCAAAAATTTTGAAATTGTTTGAAAAAAGAAGATAAAACTCACAAATACAATAAAATTAATAATAAAACAGAGCCATTTAAGTGGGGCACAAATTTCTTGTCTTGGCTTTTCGGGTTTTTTCTTGTCATACCGGAATCTGGGTAATGTCATTGATTCAAATCGACCATATTCGATGCGTGCCATCGTCGGCAAAAGACGGCGCCGCTCGTGCCAGTCTGAATCGACGACGATGGCGCCAGTTTCCTGCCTGTAAGTTCTGAAAAAAAGACTAAAATGATAAAAATTGTATAAAATTAATGTTAATAAGAGATATAACAAAAAAGATAAAAATACATATAATAAGTAAGTGCAAAAACAGTCGTTAAAAATTAAATAAAAAATAAATAAATCAAATGAAAACAATTATTCGAGACAGTTATAAGACAAGGATTAGAAAAGGGTTTCAAAAAATCTTTCGTTGTTTTTTCCAAGGACACGTTAAACGACGTCCTCTTCTTCTTCTTCTTCTTTTTCTCTTTAATTTTTTTTTTGATTTGAGATTAACAAATTTGATGGTACTTTTTTCATACCCTAAAATTAGCTGCAGAGCTGTTTTTGAAGAAAACAAATATATTTATTTATTAAAAGAGAGGCCACCCTTGCAAGAGCAACAGCAGCAGCAGCAGGCTTTTTGACCAATGAGACTTGTGTCCGATCAATGTCCCTCAAAATGAAGATTGCGCTTTCAGTCACTTTTTTTCTCATTAATTTGGCAGCTTCTTCTTCTTGCTGTTGAAGATTTTAATGGTTACCAAAATAATATAATGAAACAATTGAAAAGTCACGTCTATGTATAAAAAAAGGTTAAGTGCGCAAAAAAGGAGATAGTTTTTCAAAGGTTTTTCTTCTTCTTCTTTGAGTTTGCGATAAATGAAAAAATTATTGAAGCTGAGAAAAGAGATCTTTCTTACAAAGGTTAAAGTTTAGTCAGATATCAAAGAAAAAAAAATTAGACTTGTTATCTTTAAGAATATCACCTACCGATTAGATTTGACCTCACTTAATATTGGCATCACTTTATGTAGTTTAATTTTAACGACGCATTTGATGATCTTAATTTGAAGAAAGAAAATATATATCTCGTTTGATGAATGCCAAATATCAACAGATATTATATTTTAAATTTTTTTCTTTTTTTGAAACAAATGTTCAAGATAAAATTTCAAAAATGACCATAAAAATTTTCTTTTTTTGTTAAGTAACAATATAACCTGCCACACAACAGGAGGGGGGTTTTAGGTTTTTGTCAGCCGGCTGACTGCAATCTTTTTTCTTTTTTTAGTCCTCTCTTTTCTTCTTTTTTTGGCGAGACTCTCTTTTTTCTCCTTTTGCGGCGCGGTTCTTACGGTCGCACAATAGATGGATTTTTGAAAAAAAAATAGAAGAAGAAGACGAAAAAATAGGGGGGCTAAAGGTTTTTTTATGCGCCAGTTAGTTACCATTCAAGACTAAATAACGAACCGATGGGAGTTGCTACTAACAAAGTCAGTGGTCATTTTTTAGTGAATTGTAAGTATTGTTGTTGCTGCTGCTGCTGTTGGATGGTATAAAAAGAAACAGCGTATTTTTAAAAAGCAATAGTTAATCCCAAAGAAATTGAATAGCCAGATGAGTAGCCTTCTCTACTCCAAAACATTGAATCTTACAATTTTTTTTGATCAGTGACAAAGACCGGAAGAAGGCGAAATCCTGGTAAATATTTGTTTGAAAAGAAAAAGAGAAGGAAAGGTGACCATTGTTTCGGTTGTGGACAAGCAGGAAACGAATAAATATAATATCAAAAAAGGAATAAAACATGGGAACATCAATACGGAATCAGATTGCAACGGTATACATTGAAAAATAACTAGTTAGGTATTAAATTTTTTTACTTCAGGTGACAAAAAGATTCGCACTTCAACAAAGGTGCAATTTTATCCTTGTTCACTTTTCATACCAGAAACCAGAACAATGAATTACATGGAAGAAAAAAGTAGAAAGGCTTCTATTTTCTCCGGGAAAAAGGGGGATATAAAAACCCATCAATGAGTGAAATTTTCAGCCAAAAAAGAGATAAAACATTTAAAACGATTTGTCCATAGAAAACGAGGGTGCTCTTGAAAAGAAAACCAGAAACCCTTTAACCCTTAAAAACAATTCTCAAAGCTAACCACAAAAATTTAGGCCAAAATAATAAAATGATTTGTTGTTAAAGAGATAAAAGTAAACTTTAGGGTCGGGAAAGAAATGGGTCAAACTAAAAGAAAACCAAAGTGGATAGTCGAAAAAAAAGTTTGACAATTAAAAAAAATTGGGAAAAAACACGCTCAAAAAATGAAACGAAAGAAAAAAGACAATGAAGGAAAAGGGTGGTGGTGGAAAAGGGGGGAGAAGAGGAGGATAGAGCATGATGATCATCAAAAAATGATGCTCTCACTTATACATTTCATTCGGGGTCGCATGCGGCGAAATGCCGACTGCCGGTATATTTTTCCTTCGCCAGAGGCAAACTGACTGTTATGACACCGATCTGTGCAACGAACACAAGATGAAGAAAGGGAAAAAACGAATTGTTGTAAAACAGAACATGATAAATAACATAAAAAAACAGAGCATTATTTGATTTCACTTAATTCTCATAAAAATAAAACATGTGATTCAGCAGCAGGATGGCACCCGGTTTTTATTTCAAAATTTAAAAAAAAATCTTTCACATTAATTATCCTACTGTAAAACCATTAATCATCATCGAAATGAAGTGTTGATCATTTTTAAGCTTTTGCAAAAAGAAGAGAAAAAGAAGGATGTTCTTTTTGCACAATGTTTTGACAAAAAGTCATTCAATAATAATAATAGCATAAATCTATAACACCACTCTCTCATACACTGCGCAAAAAAAGCTTGATGAAGAACCGTTCGAAAAAGAGAGAGAGAGGAGGACTTTGTATTGTGTCCTTGCAACAACAGTAACCGGCATTACACATTGACCAGCTGTAGACAAAACAAAAATTGGCATATAAAATCATTCTATGCATAAAAACAATTCTTTTGATGATAGTTCTTTCCATTCTTTTTTTTCTTTCAAGGATATAAAAAATTAACTAATGAATGATATTCAGTTATAAAATCTCAAAATTTCTTATGACCTTGGTTTAATTATGTTTTTTTAAATTTTTGTTTCGTTGAAATTTGAAAAAAAACGAACGAGAGATAATCATTTATATCAAAGTCAAAAATGGTTTTTGAACAAAAAAAAGTATTCGCGCATCTGTTTCTACTATTAAAGTGCCCTAAAGAAAAATTGACAATAGGATTCAAAAAAAGAATTGAAAGGAAAACAGCATCTGCAAAGCCACAAATTTTTTTTAGTTTTTGGAGTGGACATCCGAAGACAAGATAACGCTTTTCCAAGGACGTGTGTCACCCTTTTCAATCTTTTTTGAATAATAAATAAAATAAAATATAGAATCATTGTCGATTAAGGTTTTTTGTCAATCCGATTTCTTTTTTGTTTGATGCGCTTAAAAAGGCTCCCGATTCTATGTATTTTATTAACGAAAAAAATGGAGTTGAATATCGTATCGGAAACGATCAGAAAGGTTTAGCCTCAATGTTATCCCTGAAAATATAAAAAGTGAAGAGGGAGAAAGGTAAAAAGGGTAAAAGAAGAAAAGGTATCGTTCCAATATAATATTTTTTTAGTAATTTATTGAGGCGATGCTTTTTAATGTTCCTGATGCTACTCCTTTCTTCCAATATGAAAAAAAGAGAGATGTTTTAGAAGTTGACCTCGACGCATTTTCGTCTTCAATTTCGTCTTGTAATTGCCATCAAAATATGCGCAAATGCACACAAAAAACGCACTTTCTTCCCTCAAAATAGAAGATTGGTGTTGCGCACCTTTTCATTTTCTAATATTATTCAATCAATTCCATTCTTCTTTTTTCTGAAGTCTAACTTTTTTGTTACATTTTGAGGAAAAGAAAATAAGGAAGATTCCTTCCGTCAAGAATTTAAAAAAACCTTGAAAGTGAAAAAAAGAACTATGAATGTTGAAGATTTCTTTTTTCCTTTCTAATAACCGAAGAATGGAGAAAGAAACTTTGAAAAAAATATATTAAAGAAAACAGAGAAGCAATTGAAAGCAAGCTTATTTAACGCGGTGAAGCGCAAAAATGCTTCTTATATATATATGGTAGCTTTGCCGTCACAGCTGGCCCTTTTTCAGTTTTATAGCAAAAAGTCTTAGCTAAATTTGGCATTACTGACCATTCCCTTCCCGATAAGAAAATATACCACACATAAAAAGTTGAAAGAGGCTTTAAATTTAAAAAGAAGGAAAAGAGGGAAAGCCAAGAAACTAAAAATGGCGCAGTTTTTTTTGCCGAAAACACAAGAAAAGAAAACAAATGCCGTCTGCTCTCATTTCAGCAGACGTCCAAGAAGAAATTGAAAAACAATCAACATAACAGCAGAAAACTAAAATAAATGTTTGACAAATGCTGCTTGAAACTCATAGATGGGCTATCATTCAAAAGAATGGGTTTTGACTAAAAATAGAGGACCAAAAAAAATGTAATAGTAAAGTCTTCGTTCCAATACATAAATCTTGAAAGTGTTTAAAAAAAAGGAAACGGTATGGCAATACTTAAAGAATCTCATTTTCTTAACCTTGGAATTAAAAATGCTTCACTTTTTTTTTCCAATTTTTTGACCTCAAAAATTGCACAACAAAAGCTTAAGAAAATTTCTTGCATTGTCCAAAATGAAAATAAATTTTATTTTCGAAAAAAAAATTATTTGACTTTGAGTGAAATGAAAGCAACTAATATTCATGATGGCTGCGCACGTTAGAAATTATGCGTTAAAGAAAACGGACAACTGAAGATTGCATAAATAAGATTACGCATGAGTCCAGTATTCCCAAAAAAAGAAGATGGTCCAAATTTGTCAAAGAAAGGAAAAGCAGAAAGTGTTGTATTTTGCGCAGTCGGAAACAATTTTGGTTATTCAAATTTTTTTTAAAATTTGAAAGAAAAATTGAGTAAAAAAGGGGGTTTTTTTATATCATAAAAGAAGCACAGTTGAAAATGAACCAAAAAACTGTAACGTGTTTTATGATTTTATAACAAACAAGTTTGACTATTTTTTGATCGTAAAAAAAGAATTGAAAGGTGAACTAAAAACATTGTAATTAACTTCTTTGTTCTATCAGAGTTTAAGTAAAAAAAATAACAAAAGTTTTTTTTATTTTGAAAGAAAATAATTTAATATCTTTTTTTAAAAAAACAGGCTTTTATCATCCTTAATTTTCTATTATTTTTTACGAAAGAGAATTACCGTTGATGACGACTCCCGAAATTCCTCCACCACAAAATATGCAGGCGTTTTTATGCATTTAGTCATTAAAAATGATAGCAAAATTGCCGCAGGGACAAATAAAAAATTAAGGTCTCTTTTATCCTTAGTTTTCTGGATCGAACGTGACAATTACGGTAAGACTCAGGATATTTGTAAGGGTTTTTTGTTATATATATTTATGAGGTGCCTTTTGAGTAATGCAATCCATCTATTTCTTTGTTTAACACTAATTTTATGGTCAAAAAGTTATGCAAAAATTGATTTAATACATCAAAAACATATAACAAAAAAGTGCTACCTTACATATATCACATATTTGCAAACTCACGAGGCTGTATTCTTATGCAATACTTGAACGACTTTTTTAAATATGAAATTATGCCAGCATGTAAACAATACTTCTTGAAGTGATCGATCTCACGATTCAAATATATATTTTTTACAATCTTTTTTGTATATTCAATATATAAGAGTCAAGGCGCGTTCACAAATAATAAAATGCAAATATTTTCTTTTTTTTAATATGTTGCGGCTGATGTAATTTAAATGACAAAAAAAGAAACATAAATAAACAATTTCTTGCTGACTCCTACCGTAATGAAATAAAAGCAACACTAAAAAAGACAATAAAAACCATATAAAAAACGTCTCGGTTTTAATTCCACAAAAAAAGAAATATTTCAATGTTGACTTATGCTATCCTCCAAGGACAATGAAAAACCAATCACTTTGTTCAAAACGTGATTATGAAAAACGGTGCGTCGCGCTCAATTATTCAATAAACAAAACTTGTAATTTTTTTTCAAAAAAAAATGATTTAATAGGCAAAGTTGCCTTTAGGCAATCTTCCCTTAAAGGATGAGTTCTTTTTTTGCAGTCAACAAAAGTGGCAAATTTTTAAGTAGTAACAATTACGACATTTTGAAAGCGAACACATTTTTGCAAAAAAATATTGCTTAATTTTTATTTTCAATGATTATTTTATTTGTTATAATTAAAGAGAAGTGTAAAATGTTGATATGATTTCTCGTGCAAATATCAAATGTACCAAGGTTATTCTTTTCAAAAGACATAACCACTCATTATCAATTCATTACAGCAGTATTATAAGCCCTAACAAAATTATGTGTTTTTTCAGATTTGTTTTTCAAACTTCTACTGCATCACTGCGATATTGAGCTTTTAAAAAGAGAAATTTTTAAAATTTCATTTCGTAAAAGTCAGTAATAATTTTTGTTAACAAAGGTTTTTTAAAAAGGACTTTAAAAATTTTGAATTAAATAAGATAAAAATTTTTCATCAGTTAAAAATTATCAAATTAACGTATTTGAGGTCATTTGTGATATCGTAATATTAAGACACACAGTTGTTTTGGATTTTGAAGGTTACTACTGACGTTCACAGTTCAAAAGTTTAAATTTTATTTCGTTTGTGATGAAAATTTATTTTTAAGAACAATATTAACTGTGGATCTTTCGTTCTGATAATCAAATTTACATGACAACGTGTGTCATAAATTTTACAAAATAAACTCTTTTTTGACAGACTTTTGTTTATTTTAAAATAATACAGTAATCACAGTTTATTGTTAGGTAGGTTTAAACAATGATTACTTTTACAAAGCAAAATTTTGCATCATTCCTAAACAATCTTTATTCTTTGTGGATGCTAATAAAATTGTTCCAATTAAATTTTTTTCCGAGCGTAATTGCTTTTTGATTATTATAAAAAAGGGAATCAAAGAGCAGACAAGGGTGTTGCAGTGATGATACAATTTTGTTATCAGTTTTTTTCTTCCTAAAATTGTCTCTTTCTTTGTCATTTTTTAGGGTAACCTTGAGTTTTTAAGAAGCTTTTTTCTCGATTGTCATAGTGATACATGAAATCGATTGATTTTTTTGTGAGTTAACTAAACGGAAGAAAAAGAAAAAAAAAGTTTTAAGATTATATCGCTTGAATGTCGTCGTCTAGCAATAAGCAGCACATGCAATGGTTAAAAGGTTCTACGTCTAAAGACAAATAATCTTGAAACACTACGGGGTTTTTTTCCTTTTTCTCAAACAGTTGACTTATAATGTGCTATTTTTCCCCAAAAAAATCAAGCGTCACAACAATTGTGTTAACCCTTAAATTTACTTTTTCTCTTCTCCTTCTTCAAATTTTGCTTCCTTGGCAACGTTTCTCTTCAAATTTTATGACTGCATAACACATGAAATGCATACACACATTATTGATCGCGTCATTGTCGTCAGAAGAAGACAAAAAACCGATAAGAAAAAAAAAACAAAAGAGTATTTGCTTGGAGTTTTTTTCGTATCTTCATTTTTTAAACGCCAACTGTTATAATAACTCTTGGTATGTGTAACAGAAGGGTTGGAAAGGATTTCCTGTTGACTATTAACATATTAACATGCATTTTAAAAAAACTTATCAAAATATAATATTTAGCTTTATCGCGTCACAAACTATCACATACTACCACATCCCTTCAACAATAATAATATAAAAAGAAAGAAAGAAGAAAAATCCTATGAAAGAATACAGCGCATGTTGTAAGCATGCGCGCGATACAGAGAGAAAAAGGAAACAGAGAACACAGGAAATACTCCTAATTGGAAACTGCCACACTACAATATACCAGACAATTTATTAAATTCAAAGAGTGATCATAGCCGGGGATAACAATGAAAGATGACAAAATGATTGTTGGCTTAGAGATATTTCTGGATTTCATCGTAAATGGCAAGTACAAGAGCACCACCAGTACCACGAATAACATTGGATCCAGCACCTTTGAACATAGCTCGCATACCTTCATTTTTGATAATTTTGAGAGCACAATCAAGAGTGTTCTTGTAAAGGATATCTTTACGTCCAGATTGCATCATCATACGACGACGAACGGTATCCCAAGGATATGACAAAATACCTATAATTTAAAAGCCTTATATATTTTGATTTTGTAAATCATTATTTTTTACCTGAGCCAATGGTGACAACTTGTGCAATACCCCATGCAGCGAAGAAGTTAAGTTTGTTACCTCCTTGTGTTGCTAAATGTTTAGCAGTATCGAACATACCAAAGTATGCAGCACGGTAGATGATAATACCTTGTACGGATACAAAGAAACCACTAAAAAAAGTTTTTTTTAATGAGGCTGTCCCTTAAGATTGCAAGATTGAGCATACCGGTAAAGACCGATTGGGCCATCTGATTTAGCAATCTTGATTAAACAATCTGCAAGACCTTTGAATTCACGAGTTGCACCTTTTCCAACATCTGCAGCAAGACGGGTACGAGCAAAATCAAGGGGATAGACGAAGCAAAGTGATGTAGCACCAGCAGCACCACCGGAAGCCAAGTTACCAACAAAGAAACGCCAGAATTGCTTATTCTTGTCAACACTACAAAAAGATTTTATGTTAAGATACTGCGTTTAAGATATCCTTATTCAGGCTTACTTATTCAAGAACATCTTTTTGTAAGTATCTTTGAATGCAAAATTAAGAGCTTGGGTTGGGAAATACCGGATAACATTGGCTAAATTTCCTCGCCAGAAGGCTGCAAACCCTTGTTCTTTTGGAATACGAACAAGAACATCCATGATTCCTTTGTACCGTTTATCTTTTGCAATTGAAGATGAGGCATCTTGAACCTATATTTACAAAATATTATATATTTTTATTACAAAATTTTCTTTAAAAAACTCACTTGAAGTAAAAGCTTGACACGTTCAATTGGAGCTACGGCAGTTTTGGAAACTGCAGCGGCAGTACCGCCAGAAGCAAGATCAATAAGGAATTTTCTTGTATCAAAACCTTTTTCTCCCATTTTTTAGTTTTCTACCCGGTCAGGACCAGTGGCGCTCAGAAAGTAAATCTTTTGGCGCAAGAACAACAAGGGTTAGGCAGCTGGGACCAAGATCTTTGTTCGCAGTGAGCCATTCTCCGCCTCTTTGAATAGAAACCTGCACATCAATGTATACGGTCTTTTTTAAAAACTATAGGCCATGAACAAGAGAGAGAGAGAAATAAAAGAAGAAGGAAGCATGCGTAACGCAGAAAAAAATAGAAAGAAAAAAATGCTTCAAAGTGCATTTGTTGAAAGGCAGAAGAGACACACGTTAATAAGCTTGTATAGAGAAAAGAAGAAAAAAACGAAAAGTAAAGGAAATCGCTTTTTCGCTTAGGGGAAAGCTTACTTTTTCAAGGAAAAAATATTAAAGATTAACCTTTTTTTGTTGTTTCTTAAGTCAATAAAGATAATAAAAAACAAAATGCATAAAACAGCAAATATCCTCCAATATTAAAAACTGTTACCCAAAAAATTTTTGAAAATATCGGTTTTGAAAACAGGTTTTAAAATGCACAGATTAGCATAAAAATTTTTACAATAACTTGATCAAAAAAGTGTTTACTGTAGTTTAATCAAAATATATGTGTAATAATTAAATTAATTTATAATGCTTATCAGAAAATTTTAAAAATAAAAAACTCCTTAACTTTGAATGGTTCATCATTAAAAAGAAAAATTTAAACGGTAATAAATTTTCAAATTCCACAAAATGTTTTTGGTTCACAGTCAAATTCTTTAAACAAGTTAAAGATATTACCGTACCCGTCGTTTGTAATAGATATAATATTTAGCTTTATCGCGTCACAAACTATTGAATTTGTTGAAATTTTTAGATTTTGAAATTAAATTTGTTGAAATTTTTAGATTTTGTATTACCTAAAAATTGCATTATTTAATACAAACAAGTGTAGAAGAAAGAAAAAAAGAAAATTAATTATTGAATTCGTCTACCGTAACCTAAGATGGTATTAAGGAAAAAAGTTTTGATTAAAAACTTTAAAATTTAATTTATTGTTAAACAAAAATTTTGATTATTCTAATTATAATTATTCAACAATAATTTTGCAATGTTGTACAATTTTGTTAAGAGTAATTTTTCCAACTTTTTGTAGGTATGCTTGCATTTTGTTTGTTTTCGCATTTCGAAGTTGTAATTTTATTTAAAATGATAACTCTAATTATTAAAGAAACGTTATTTCACCTTTTAAAACATAGAAATATGTCATCCAGAAGTATAATACGGTATGTTTCATAGTCAAATTGTGAAAAAATATGACATATCCGAAGAAAGAAATATTGGATAAATTTAAAAGTGATAAAAGCATAAATAAAAGAGGTTATTGTTAAAACAGTACGTGAATATTAATCACTCTTATAAATGTGTTAAAAACAACAATCTTTATAGTAAAACCTTTTTACACATATATAAAATAAAATATAAATAACTATGTGCAATGCGCTTTCTTAACCCAAATATAACTGTTTCCCGCGTTTTTTAGTTCTACATTATTTCTGTTATATTCCAATAAATAATGCAAATTTTTTCGAACATTATAGGCATTCTCTTGTGTGTTCACAATAGGAACATCTGTTAGGTTCATGAGTGACATTTTTTTATTCTTGGTGGTAAAAAAAAGAGAAAAATTGAGAGTTTGAATTTTCTTCACGTTTGGCTTCATGTGAACAAATGTTGACAATCTTTCCGCGAAAATACTAAAAACCCTCTGCTGTCTAGCTTTTTGAAGGTTGTTGAGATTTCACCATCCACTTTTGTGTTTTATCAAAAATATTGTCTAGACAGTTATTGTGATGTTTTTATTGATAACTAATTTTTTTACTAACTTAATTAGAAACTAGTTGATTTTTAGGTAATACATATAAAAGATGTCTGCTAAACAAAAACGGGCTGCAGCAAAGAAAGGAGGAAAGAAGCCTACAACCTCTAAAGTTGCTGAAACAAATGGCACAGCAGACATCGATCTTGAAATTGATGCTGCAGCCGCTGTTTTACAAAAAATTGAATTGGAAAATGCTCAAGCTCGTTCAGTTGCAGCTGTGTTAGCATCTCAGCCAAAATCAAGAGATTTGAAAGTTGAACAACTAACTATTACTTTCCATGGTCGTGAAATTGTTACAGATACAACTCTTGAAATTAATCAAGGTCGTCGGTATGGTTTAATTGGGCTTAATGGAAGTGGTATGTGCCAGTAACTTTGTTAGAGCTTTGAAGGATACATAATTTTTAGGGAAATCTACTTTGCTGCAAGCGATTTATAATCGTGAAATGCCTGTACCTGAACACTTTGACATGTTTTTGGTTTCTCGTGAAATGGCTGCCACTGAAATGTCTGCTTTAAAAGCTGTTTATGATGTTGACAAAGAAAGAAAACAGCTTGAAGCACAAGCTGAAGAACTTGCTTCTTGTGAAGATGATGGTTCGTTGTTAAATTACTTTTTACAACTGATTATAATTTTCTTTTTAGAAAGTCAAGCTCAGCTTATGGATATTTATGATCGTCTTGATGAAATGGAAGCCGATAAAGCTGAAGTTAAAGCCGCTGAATTGTTATATGGTTTAGGATTTTCTCGTCAAATGATGCTTAAAAAGTGCAAAGATTTCTCCGGTGGTTGGCGTATGCGTATTGCTCTTGCTCGAGCATTATATTTGAAGCCAACAATTTTGTTACTTGATGAACCTACTAATCACTTGGATTTGGATGCTTGTGTATGGCTTGAAACTGAACTTGCTCAGTATAAACGTTGTCTGTTAATTGTTTCGCATTCTCAAGATTTTATGAACAATGTTTGTACCAATGTTATTCATCTTTTCCAAAAGAAGCTTGTTTATTATACTGTATGTTTAATCGCCATATGGATCAATTATAAGAACATTTTTTTAGGGTGGTTATGATACGTTCATTAAAACTCGGGAAGAACTCTTGGAAAATCAAGCAAAACGGTACAAGTGGGAACAAGATCAGCTTGCTAATATGAAGGTATGTTAAATTCTTTTGGTTTATTCTGTACCGTAACTGTCAACTTGCAGGATTATATTGCTCGTTTCGGTCATGGTAGTGCAAAGCTTGCTCGTCAAGCTCAGAGTAAAGAAAAAACTATGGCAAAGATGATTGCTGGTGGTCTTACTGAAAGAGTTCAAACTGAAACTGTTAAGCAGTTTTATTTCTTTGATGCTGGTGACATTCCTCCTCCGGTTATTATGATTCAACACGTTTCTTTCAAATATAGTGAAAGCGGGGTAAGACTTTATTTAATGTTACTTCTATGTGGGCTTTTCTATGCTTAATCTTTTAGCCTTATATTTATAAAGATCTTGATTTTGGTATTGATCTTGATACTCGTGTTGCATTGGTGGGTCCAAATGGTGCTGGAAAATCAACGTTGCTTAAACTTTTGGCTGGTGATTGTCAACCCACTGAAGGTATGATTCGTCGCCATGCTCATTGTAAACTTGGTCGCTATCATCAGCATCTTCATGAAGAATTACCTATTGAACTTTCTGCTCTTGAATTCATGATGAAGTCATATCCTGATGTAAAAGAAATTGAAGAAATGCGTAAAATTATTGGACGATATGGTCTTAGTGGCCGTGAACAAGTAAGATTACTGTAATAATAAAAACTTTTCATCTCTTTAATTCAGGTATGTCCTATGAAGCAACTTTCTGATGGTCAACGTTGTCGTGTTTCATTTGCTTGGCTTGCATGGCAACAGCCTCATTTGCTATTACTTGACGAACCTACTAATCATTTGGATATGGAAAGTATTGATGCATTAGCTGAAGCAATTAACAGCTTTAAAGGTGGTCTTATTCTTGTTTCTCACGATTTCCGTCTTGTTCAACAAGTTACTGAAGAAATTTGGATTTGTGATGATCAAAAAATTACTAAATGGCAAGGTGATATCTTCTCATACAAAGAAATGCTTCGTGTAAAGATTGCAAAAAATATTAAACAAGCCATTGAACGCTAATATCTTTTTGTTTGTTCTTATATGTTGGTTTTAAAAACTATATTGTTGTAGTTTTGGTGTGCGTTTTCTATTCCTTTTTTTCGTTGGTGGGCGAACTTTTGTTTTCGTGATCACCGTTGTTAATGAATAAAAAAACAATAAGGTTTATTGGAATGTTTGTTTTTTAAAAAGAAGTACAATTATACATAAGCTTGAAAGTATGGATGTCGCATTGCGGCTTCAGCACTGAGGCGATTTACAGGATTACATACTATTAATTTCTGAAAAAATTTTTAAGTAAAACAAAAATTGATACGGTATTTTCTTTCATACCTGAATGAGATCACGACCATTAGCACATAGAGATGGGATTAATTGACGAAAGCTTGTAATGGGATTATAATAGGGAAAAGGTTTATAGTCTGGAAGAGAAGAAATTCCTGGCCATGTTTCATCCGAAGGTGTTCCAAGAACTTTAAAAATTCGCTTCAATTGATCATCAACATCTGCGCCAGGAAAAAGTGGTTTACCAGAATTTGCAATTTCTATAATAAAAAAATGCATTACTGTAAGTCGGACATTTAAAATTTATAGAATTAATACCTCCAAAGATGCAACCAGCTGACCACATATCGATAGCAGTATTGTAAAGCTTTGCTCCAAACAAAACGTCTGGTGGGCGGTACCATAGTGTTACAACTTCTGCGGAATAGCATCGAACCGGGATTCCAAATGCTCGAGCTAATCCAAAATCTGCGAGTTTCAATTGTGGAGCTGAATGTCCATGAGTATTGATAAGTAGATTTTGAGGTTTTAAATCACGATGCATTACATTATTCGCATGACAGTATGCAAGACCAGACAGTAATTGATGCATCAAACTTCGAACGGTCACACCATCAATTTCTCCTCCAACATTATCAAAGTATTTCTTCAAATCCAAATCACAGTATTCAAATACAAGAACAAGAGATCCAGATGAATGTACAACATCATATAATGATACCACATTTGGATGTTTTAATTGTTTAAGTAAAGAAATTTCTCGTAATGCTGATGATGGAACTCCCTAAATTTTAGATCTTAGAAAGAAATTAATTTGAAAAGGTTTCGGCTTTACTTCATCTTCATCATCCAATCGAACAAGTTTTAAAGCAATCGAATCCAATGAATCCCTGATTACACCTCGATAAACAGTTCCATAAGTACCTGAAAAGATATCCGCTCAATAAATCTTTCTTTTTCTCTTCATTTGGCAAATGCTTAAGCAGTGACTCACTCACCTTCGCCAATTTTTCCCAATTTTTGATATTTTTCCATTCTACCTTGGTCACTTCATAGGAATTCTGAATAATTGAAAAGTTTGTTGTTGATGTTTATTGAGCTGCTTAAAATTTTTTCCTTTATTGGCTTTTAAAAAATTCGTTCGTTTTAAGATTTTTGCGCATTCTTTGTATTGTTTTTATCTCCTCGTGCAAAGTACAACAATTGTCACGGTATCCTTTTTTGAAAAAACTTTTTTGAGTTTGTGAAAATGCCGTTTCAGAATTTTCAGATTTTAAATAACCAAAGAACAACAGTGAAACATAAAAGAAGGAAAAAGGTAGTAGTTTTTTACTCATGTTTTGCGGTAGAAATTGACCCATCATTTTTTTTCTTCCCTTTCGTTCTTGTTGCGACGGTTTTTTTTACAAAGTATTTTTTTCTTCTTTCTCTTTCACAACGGCGGACCAACGCTCTGACCGAATCTGAGAAACGAAAAAAAAGAAAGAGAAGGACGATCGTTTCAACCTGTGTGTTTGTGCTGGACAAAAGTGAGTTGAATCAGCTTCACAAAATTGTTTTTCTATTTATTATTGGGAGGTCAGTTGAATGCTTTTTGATTTTGTTATCAAAAATTTTTTGCTGGTGATTTAATATTTGTCTAAAAAGAAGAAATCGTTTCTAAATGTCGAAAACAAAGGAAGTTTATGAAACAATTAAACGTCAAATTTCAACAACTACCAGTGGATTAATTCCAAATACCTTACGACGATCATCAAGTAGTCATTCCACTTTAAAAGATTCTCAAGCACGATGGATTCATCCTTCATGTAATTTTTTTAATGAATCTTTAATTTAAATAATTTATATTTTTCTTTAGCTGCCCTTACTCGTGGAACCGTTGAATATGGTGTAAAAATGTTGGGATATACTGAAGTTTCGGAAGCAAAGGGGGCTCATATTATCCGGGATGCAATTCATGCAATTAGATTCCAATTTCAAGTTAGTGGAATGTCACAAAGTGTTCCAAAAAAAGCCCAAAAAGTTGAACTTCATATCAATACTCATGGGGTTCAAATTGTTGAAATTAAATCAAAGAAAATCTTGCATTCTCATCCATTACATAAAATTTCTTTTTGTGCTGATGATAAACAAGTAAGTGATCAATTGTTTATGACTCATACATTTTGGGTATTCTTAGGATAAGCGAGTTTTTGCTTATATTGCCAATGATGAACGAAATAAGCATATTTGTTACTTATTTTTGAGTGAAAAAAATGCTGAACAAATCACTTTAACTATTGGTGAAGCCTTTGATCTTGCCTTTCAAGTAAGCTTAGTTTATAAATTCACAAAAGAAGTAAAAATTATCTTTTTAGGAATACATTGATAAGGAATCAACAAAAATTTTGCCACTTTCTGCTGGTGATGAAATGGCAAAATTAAAACAACGAGTTGAAGAACTTGAATCAGAAGTTCATGCATTAAAAATTGAAAATAATTATTTTCGAAATAAATATGAACCGATCCGTAGTCAATCAGCATGCCCCCCATTGCCTGATTCACCCATTCCAAAACCCCCTCTTGGCTTTGATGCTTCTGGATCTCCATTTCCTTCGCAACATACAGTATCACCACTTTTACCACCACCTTCAGCTGGTCGCCGTAATCCTTTGCCACACGATCCTGCTAATCCTCTTCTTGGTCTTGATTTAAGCGGTCCTGAAGTTGGTCGAAAACTTGAAAATTTGCATATTGATAAATTGGATAATGTCTTTGATGATTCATTCGATCCACGTGCTGGTGAAAAGAAAGAAATTGATTGTATGATATTTTTTTGTATTTTGTTAATAATAATTTTTGATCATTGATTATAGCTCATGATGCTTTAATGAAACAAGACAGCGATCCAAAGAGTGACGAAGCTGAAGACTTGCAAGCTATGCTTGAAAAATGTGATTCACGGTATGTGGTTTTTTGTTGCAACTAAAAGATTTATGAACAAATACTAAAATATCTTATTCTATCTATTTAATTTTTCATTCAAAGTATAATATGAAGGGCAATTAAATAACAACCTTAGTTTTTTTTTGTAACGCAAACGGGCCTTTTTTTAAATATGAATGTTCGCTTTTCATATTTAAAAAGGGGGTTTCTTAAAATTGTGAATCTACTGGTAAAGTCACAGCTTAATTTTTCAATGATGTTGCCAGTGAGTTCTGTGCTCATTGAATTTGCGGTAGAAAAAAAATTGTAAAATTTTAAAAAATATGTATAAATTTTTTACGGTTGTAAAAATAAAAATTTTAAGATTCATCATCTAGTAAAAGGGAGAGCTTTAAAACCTTTATCGAGATGTCTCTACATTTTAATCAAACTTGCGACACTATTTTTCTACACAATAGTTACTTTTCTAAACAAATTCTTATTTCATTCACGTAATTTTTTTTACAATTCTTGAAAAAAAATTCTAGTTTTTTTCTCTGTCAGAACTAATTTAATTACTTTGACCGAAGTTTAAGTTTTTTTCACAAAAAACTTTATCGCTTTTTTTCAGAATCAATGAAATGGGCGGATTCACAAATCCCCGTTTAGAATTTGGTAATATGGGTGATACAAGCGTTGGCGATGAATATTCTATGCCTTCAACAAGTCAAAAACGTGTAAATGGCAATAAATAAATGAATTTATTTTTCTCATCTTTCTTTCACTTGTTTTTATATAAGAAAAATCTATTTGACATATTTATATATGTATATTGATGTATTTTTTATGTAGAAGTTAATGCCTTTTTATAACTTTTTCTGTTTTTAACAATAAATATTTTTATATTGTATTTTTGGAAAAAACATATTGATATTTATAAAAATATGTTGAATTTTTGTAAATTAACGAATAACTAAAACAAAAAAGTTTGTGAAGGTTATCATGTCATACAATCTGGTAAGCAGGGAGCAAGGTTATCTTCAAAAAAATGATTTTAAACCTGATAGTTGCGCACAATTAAATTAGTTTAAATTAAAGAAGAAAAAAACAGTGAATGAAAGTAGACTCCTCGCAGAATAGGGAAATACATTTTGATGTATTGACAAAGTGAAGAACTTCTTTCATCGTTCTCTTTTTTGACAAACTTTTTTTTTCAAGTTTTTCACATTTTCCATGTCCATTTTTAAAAGTTATGTTTTATTTTTTTACCCTAAGTTTATATAAGAGTGTACCTGAAAATTTTTATTTTGTAACTTTTAATTCCCGTGGAAATCATATTATCATCCCGTACCCTTAGAATCAAGGGAAAAAAATTTTCGCCTTTTTAACCTTTACTTTCAAAATAACAAAGAAGTAGAAAAAGAAACCCGCCCAAAAATTAAAACTGAAAAACTCGTGTTTCATTTATCAATTTTGAACGATCTTAACGTGTTTTAAATTTGGCTACTTTTAGTTTTTTGTATAGTTTGTCTCATTGAACTTCGGTTGAAGTTTACCTTTTGATTGAAAAGGAGTTCATTTTTAATTTTTGTTGGAAAACATCTGTTTTGATGTTAAAAAATGGATGGAATTCTTTCACCACTTATCCCATCAGATATGTTGGCGGAGCCAACATTGCCGACTTTGCCCACACCAATTAGTTCACCATATATGACTCAAATGAATCAACAATATTATGTTGATACACGAAATGATGAACCAATGAAAGCTCTTATCCATTCAAATCATGTATACTTTTTGAACCGTAATTTTAAAGATTTTGAACATAATTTTTTTTAGCAATGCAGCACAATTTTTAATCAACTAACATCTGCAAAGCATGAAATTCCTGGAAGATGTGAAGAGCTTAAACAGCTTAATAAAAAATTTGAAGGTTGAAATTTCTTTAATTGACATAGTTTGTTTGATAACACGATATTACAGAGCGTGCTATTCGAGGTGCTTTAATGACACCAGAAGTTCAGCAAATTCATGACTATGCTCAACAATTACAAAATTATGTTTTTGGACTTGAAAGTAAAATTGGAAAGCTTAAATTGGTAGGCTTTAAAAAATCGAAATTACTTCGCATTAATAATTTTTAGCAATTAATGTCACAAATTGAGACATCCCAAAATTTAATGGGACGAGCCATGCAAATTTTAGTTGCTGAAAAACTTGTTGATTGGCTTATCAAGCAAAAAGAGATTAGTTGTGGGCCCCGTGCAGCTATCAAAAAACATTATGATCTCCTTGATTTAATGGATCAGGAATTTGAAGAATGCGGACAACAAATTTCAATTTTGTTAAATATTGTTAGTCAACTTCATAACATTATTGATAATACAACTCCAGATTTATTTGGAAGATTACATAAATCTAGAAATGATTTAATTCAAAATACTCGACAATTTGTTTGGCAATCATTGGTTGTTGCAATTCAACCTCCTGTTGTACTTGTAAAATGCCGTGGCAGTGACAGGTAAAATGTCTTAGTTATTCAAAAGAAAAATGGAAATTTACGAATTTGGAACAAAAACATAACACCTAATATAATTTTAGCCATCGAAGTACCAGATTTCCATGTAAAACCGAATTACGGTTACTTGGTGGTGAAGCACTTGGTGTCCGTCAACAGTGTTCAAATGTTCGAGTTGAGATTATCAATGAAGAAATGGCAAGAAAAATTCAACAAGATCCTTGCCAATCTGCTTCCATTGAACAATCTTTTCATCTCATCTATAATGAAGCCAAATTCCAAGTTGATCCTCCAAATGGTTTACAGTTAGCTCCCGTTTGTAGAGCTTCATTTGATCGCATTGTAAGTTTAGTAGGGATTACGGTAAATTAATAATCGATACATTTTAAGAGATTAGTTGAAAATGCAGTTGCAACTAAGCGAGCTGCAACAGAAAATGGATACGAAGAAAAAAAAGGAACTCGTCGATCCAAAGTTTCTTCTCTTCGATATTATCTTGCATATCAAGTAAGTATACTGTAAACAAATTATTTGAAAAACAGAAAATTGCTATATTACTATCGTCCTGAGTTAGTATTTTTTCTTTGTTTTGAAAGTTTTTGCAAATGTTGTCTGACCAAAAAAAAACACTTCTGTGAAGAAATTTGTTTTCAGATTGAACTGACAGGTCATCATTATATTGAAGTAAGCGGATATAAACTTTCACTTCCTGTTGCCGCTCTTGTTCATTCTTCACTTGAAGCAGAAGCTTCACTATTTTGGAATCGATCTTTTGCTGAAGGAGTAAGGAGGACATTTTCTTTGCAATTGTTATAACTTTCGGTTCTTTTTTTTCTTCCAGACTGGTATACTTTCTGTTGTCCCTGACAACGTATCATGGGAAAGAGTTCGAAATGCTCTTAATCTTAAATTTATGTCACTTATTCAAGAGCCACAAGATGTAAAAGAGTTAACAGTTGATCCACCAGAACCTAGAGCATTATCAGAAGAAAATCTTGAACATCTTGCACGTCGACTTTGTGTTGTCGATGGAATGGTGCATAAAAGAAATTTCTTTAACAAAACAGTCGCACATAAAGAGAACAAAGTTCAAGATGGAAGTCCTGTTGCGTGCGTTTTTTATGAATGGTTTTATAAATGTGCATCAATGGTTAACAAATATATGCAAGAACAATGGAATGATGGGTATGAAGCACTACACAAAAAATAATAATAAAAACGTTCAATATATAAAATGACAATGTTTTTATAGACTTATAACAGGTTTTTGTTCAAAGGAAGACTCTGAACGGAATTTGCGATCAGTTGTGCAGCCAACAATGCTTATAAGATTTTCGGATATGGTAATTGGATACCTTAAAATTAGCTGTAAATTACCCGATCATCGAGTTGTACATTATGAAACGGAAGCAGAAAAAATGCCTATTGGAACTTCAATAGCAGATGCAATTCGATGTAATCCAACATTTGCATTTATCCAAAATATATTTCCTAATAGGGTAAGCCTTTGAGTATTTAAGGGGATGGGATAACCGAAGACCATGAGTTTCAAAAATTTCATTAAATGACTTTCGAAAGGTTTTGAAATCTAAAAAGAATGAAACACAATATTGAAAACATTTTTGAAGGTCAGGTCATATTTTTACACTTTTTGTGAACCCAAAAAACGACATAACTTTTTTAATCCAAAGTTGTTATGAAAAATTTATGTTAAAACATTGAAATTAGCCGAAAAAAGAAAGTATTATTTATTTTATTTAAAAATACGATTGAAAATATCACGAAAGCAAAAAAATTGTTTACAAAAAATTATCTTTTCAGCGTGTTTCACTTCTTTGGCAAGATCGTGAACGTGTTGAAGAAACACGTGGGGAAAATTGGAATTCAGCAATGCCACCTGGGTATTTTGATACCGTATACTCCCTTGAAAGCAAACCGGTTGCTGCTATTGATTCCTCGTAATTATTTGTTTTTTATTATCGAAGTGTGTTTTTGATCAGTGATAGAATTTAAAAAATTTCTTTTTTTTACAAAAATTTATTAACAAAACTGTAAATTTTTTTGCATATTATTTTTTAATCGTTTTTTACTTTTCCTTTTATTTCATAAAAACTCAAAACATAAAATTGCCAAATTTAAAAAAAAATTAGATTCTTATCAAAGCACAGCTTTTTTTGGTAGCCACTTTTTTCCAAACAGTAACTATCTTTTTGATGACTGATGAATTCAGACAAACAATGGCAGATGTGAAGAAGAAAACATGAAGAAGAAGAAGAAAGATAGGAGTTGTTAAAACATAAAAAGACAAAAAGAGAGAAGGAAAAGAAAGGGAAAGAAGAAAGTGTATGTACGCGCAATGACTGTTGTTATGCGTTACAATTCATATAAATACAATGTTTAAAAATAACAATAATATAAAAAAGTTACCAATTTTACAAAGAAAAATCCATTTGCAAAAAAAGAAATAAGGCACAGCTTATTTATAAAAATTACAATTTTTGCTTCAAATTATAAACCCAGAAATTAGAGAAAACAGGACAAAAAATGAAAAAAAACTCAAAATTATCAGCTTAATAAAATAGTCGCGTAAATCAATATTTTTACAAGCAGTTATAAATAATTACCAGATAAAAGGATAAGACACAAGCAAAGTATTAAAAAATTTGAAGAAAAATAGAATAACCAGAAATAACACAATAATAGGTGTTAAGGAAGGCTCGTATGTTTAAGTTAAGATTATTACTTTTTCGATTAACAAAAAAAGTAATGATTCTCAACGACAAGAAAGTATTAGTTAAACTCTTAAATATGAACAATAAATTTTATACTATAATTATCAGCGGGAAAAGGAATAATGTTACACCCTTACAAAAGAATAAAATAATAAAAATCGTTTGCAAAAAAAGAACGACGCAAACATGTGTTAAAAAATATCTGTCAAGCAGATAATGAATTAGTAAACAACCATTAAAAAGACGATATTAACAATAAATTTGAGCATTAAAACGAATCAAGGCTGAATGAAAAGAAAAATGTTATAAAAAAGATAAAAAGAAATTCAAAAATGAAGGTTTGCTTCAGTAAAAAAGTTGAGACATGAGACGATATTTATGTACAGAAATTTGAAAAAATGTCATAGATTCTTTTGCGTATAAACAGAATTAAAAAAGATAAAATACAAAGAAAATTTGAGAAACTTCGTAAGTGCGTTTACAAAAGAAAAAGAAAGCACTTGAAAAATATGAAAACTTTAAAATTTATTATTTATCAGTTGTTCCAGGATCTTTGTGTTCATTATCCAATTTTGCAGAATTTCCAGATGACGTAGTTGTGCCAGGTGATGGAAAATTACCATCTTGCGCTTCATCAATTTGTGCACTCCCTTCTTCATTAACTTCTTGAACACCACCCATAGATTGCATTTGATAAATTTGAGCTTGAGAAACATTTACAGGGATATAAGCAGGTTGTTGACCAGTATACATCTAAAAATTAAGAAATTTATAAAATATCAACATAGATAACAACAAACCTCAGAATTCATAAATTGACCCTGAGAGACATAAGGGTTGGAAATATATTGACCATCCATTTGCTATAACGATTATTAATTTTAAAGAAGTTTAGTTCAAATAAATACTTACAGGAACATATTGTTGAATGTAATGTCCATATGGCATTGCAAACGATATTGGTTGTCCATTATGCTGAATATTATTACCAGATTCTCCAGATGATTGCAAATTATTTGTTGCACCATTTGAAAGAACTGGATTAAGTGTCAAAGCATTTTGAAATTGATTTGTAATATTATTAATATCATTATTTTGATAATTTGGAGTTGATGTCATTAATGGTGGAGGAGGTCCACTATGAATATATTGCGGAAATTGCGCATTGATTGGAACATATGAAAGATGTCCATTTAATCCATTGTGAGGGAAAGCAAAAAGATTTTGATTCAAAGTAGCAGGATCAATTTGTCGATTGCCATACTGTAAGAAATTATTATGAAAAATGTTTCGAAAAAGTTCAAAATTACCTCATAATTTCGATGAAGACTGTAATAACCCAATCCGCTTCCGGTGCTACTTCTTGGTTTCGTTTTTCGTGCACTATCCGCAAATTTTACCAAAAGTGGGTCAATGTTTTCTTCCAATTGTTTCCCATTAAATTTCTAAAAAAAAACACAATCTTTTTCGGGTTTCATTTTTCTTTCACAAACCGCAATGATTTTATCGCAGCATTCTTTACTATCCATTCGAGCAAAACCAACACCACGACTTGATCCATCAGAATTTCTTAAAATTCGAGTACTAATGACATCACCTTCAGATTGAAGTAATTCTTCAAGTTTATTTTCTGTATAACTTAATGGAAGATTTGCAATATACAAATTTGTGGGATCTTGTTCTTGTTGCTGAAATAACTTAAATTTACAATATAATATTATTCAAACGTGGAAAAAGAAATCACTTACTTTTGCCATTTGTGCTTGAATTCCTTTTTCGGTCAAAGCTTTAACAGCATTTTGTGCAGCATCAGCAGTTTCAAAATCAACAAACCCATATCCCTTGCATTGATTGGTAGTTTTATCCATTATAGCTTTTGTTGAAACAATTTTACCATAAGGTTCACATATTTCTCGTAATTGATCATCAGTGATTTCAGGATCAAGCCCACGAATATAGAGATTTGTATCACTGAGTTGAGATGCATCATGTTTTGATGTTCGCTCAGTATGATATGAGCTTACAGAACCACTGTAGCTGCTATGTCGATCACCACGTGGGGGCCGATCACTTCGAGATCCGTAGCTATTCATACTGTTATTACCGTAAGACGATGAATAATTCGATGAACAACGTTGACGATGCCCATTAGAAGAAATTGACTAAAATTAACAGTTTCGAACCATTATTAAAAACTTAAAAATAAAACTTACACTTGGTTGAGAAAAAATAGCCGTTTGATCAGAGCAACCGTTTTGTGGAATGTGTATAAAAGTTGTTGAGGAGGTGGCTTGATTGTTGACACCGGGTGCAAAAGTTTCTGAAACTGCTGACTCAGCCATCGACATTGTACTGATAGGTAAAAAATATATATTTTGCAGAAGAGGAAAAAGGTGTAGAATCAAAAGTTGAAAATAAAAAAATTGATGAAAAAAGATTAAAAGTATAATCAATCTTGTTGCAAGTTAAACATTAGAATTTGATTCATAAATCAAACAGAATAATTCAGCTATCAGTTGCCTTTGAAATACCAAAAATGGATATTCAAAAAAATCAGTTAAAAGAATAATAAAGTCCACGAGATGCTCGCGACAAACGTCGCTCACAAATCACCACAAAGAAGCTCCAATTTCGGTTAACTCTAAAAAAGAAGAATTGAACATTGATTTAAGAGGACAAAAAGAAAAAAGAAAATAAAACAGTGAATAAAAAACACATGATTCGAGTTAAAAGCGCGCGCTAAACAGCTGACTTCACACGTTCTTCTCCATGTTTATTATTCGGAACATTTTAAAAGTAAAAAACAAAAAAAAGCAACAAAACAAAATGGACTTTGGCCAAAATGTAAAAGGTTAAAAAAATGTATAAAAAAGAAAAAAAATAGAGAAGGGAATTGATTACATTTCAACAAAGGCAAAATTTTAAAAGGACAAAAGCATATTAAAAACTATTTTATGAGCATACACAATTGTATTGTGTCCACGTTTAGTTAGTATCCGCACAAACACTCACATGTGTCAACCGGTGTTATGCGACTGCGCACAAACTTTTGGATCAATCATTGCATTCCATTTTTTTCTTTTGCGAGAAAAGGGGGTTCACATCTTCTTCTTCTTCCTTTCATTCATTCTGAGCACAGCTGATGGATACAACAAGTGTGGTTCATCATTCCGAAAAGGAAAAAAAGAAGAAGAAAAAACATTTAGATATATGATAGTTGGGCAATGAAAAAAAAACTTTCCACACGCAGAAAATGCCGAAAAGGAGTTGAGTCAAGCTTGGCTGACACGCATTCCAAATTTTTTTACTTACACGATCACACAAAAAACTTTTGCATCGCGCGCCATACTTTTTTTGTCAGTTTCATTTCATTCTTTTACGCTACCAAACAAAAACTTGGGCAAGCAGGCAGTTATTCAGCGCCGGCGTGTTTGTGCCTGTTTGTTTGGGGGCAAAAAGCGATGCGATGTTGGCGGTACAGCATATGAAAAAAAACACGCACGAGGCATCAACTGATGGCAAAGTTGTGAGCGAACATCAGCTGAAAGCTCCCAAATAAAATGCAGTCAGTCGTTGGGTCCGATGATGATGCGCCATGTTCATTGTCCACACAGCTGAGCGGGAAAAAATGAAGGAACAACAGCGCGTTGCAATTGCGCGCAAAAAAAAAACGCACGCTTGCCTTGTTGTTTTTTCTTTTTCAAAATAAAAGTGAGCTTTTCGCTACCAACACCGACGTTGCTGTGAACGTTAGATGACTGACTACTGCGGACTGCTTGTTTTTGCTGCTTTGAAATGTACTGCTAAATTATGTTTTTAAAAAAAGAAAAGAAGAAAAAAACTCTACAAATATTTTGAAGAAAGAAAAAAGAGCTATCTGGTGTGTGCGACAAAAACAATGATCGTCAGCTGGAAAAACACAAAAGCAAAACTGATTAAGCAAGTGACAGGAAGATGCTTGTTTTAAACATTGTGTAAATGGTTGTTGACTAATTTAAGAAGAGAGAGAGAAAAAGAAGAAAAAAAAGGCCTTTTATGACTGCCTCCTTTTAGTCGTTTAAAATGATTAAAAGTGAAATATCATGTTAAGAAGATTTAAAATGCAGAAATTCAATTTTCTTCATAAAATAAATGAAGTAATGTCATAAATTTAATAATAGTTTTTTACGTAATTTGGCAAACAAAAAATATTATTGGAAAGTAAGCTTAAAAGGACAATCAAATATCCCAAGGAGATTCAAATTATTGCCGATAACAAAAAAAGTGAACAATTATGTTACATCTTTGTAAAAAAAGAAAGAGAGAGTGAAACGCCCTTTTAACAAAAAGTTGAGCGAAACAAAAAAAGAGAAAGAGATGACCGCTGCAAGTGCCTGGCTTCGTGCCAAGGTTGCAAAAAACGGTGCACTTTTTCATTTTTTCGTTGACATTATTCTTTCAAAAAAAAGTGTTTGCTTTATGATAAGCGCGCATGATTGGTGATGATGTTTTTACTTAAACCGGATTTAATTAAAAAAAGCCTATTTTTGGATTGATGAGTGCAAATTGCAAAATGATAAACAAAACAAGCCTCAATGAAAAATTGTAATGGTCTTTCAAACATTATTTATAATGACTTTTTAATTCGTTTTAAATTACTATTATTTATACTATCAATGAGGCATTATTAACATTGTTGCTTGCGTCAGCAGAATGAAACTTACTCGAATATGTATACGTACATTCCAATCTCCAAAATCGTTCAACAAAACAGGATACGATTCGCAAAAAATGGAAGAATAATTTTCAAAAAAAAGGAATGTCATTTAAAGAATTACACAAAAGTGTAAATTGCGCAAAAATAAAGTGAAAAATCGGAGAGTTTTTTTATATTTGGATTAATCGATCCTAAAGGAAGAATAAAGGTGGTCAACATTCACGCGCAATTTAAAAAAGAAAGAAATTTTGTTGAAAACTATATTTTTTTCAAATGATATTTTTCTTCTTTTAAAAATACTGCACAAAGTTTTTTGCAAAAAAATGAAGGACGAAGAGAAAAAAGATTGAAAAAATGACTTTTATTGCACGTGATTTCTTCTTTCAAATAAATTTTCAATTCTGTTTCAAAAAAAACATATTTTATAAAAGCATAAATTAAATTGATATATATTTTCTGATAAAGGATATTGAGGTTTTTCTGGATTGTATTTAAAGAATCGTTGTTTAAGAAATAAATTTTAAAAAAAATAAACTACATAAAACGTCTTGGCCTCATTGAGGGTGAAACTGGATAAGGGATCATTGAAGGTGGAGGCGGGGCATGTGGATAGCGTTGTGAATTACTAACAAAATATTGTCGCCATGGTGGAATTTCCATTTCTCCGCGATCATACCGAAAATATTCATCTCTTGCAAGGCCGCGATGATATGAAGGATAGGAAGGACTTGATAAATGATGATGACTACTGTGGTGATGAGAGTAATCTCGAATCGGAAGGGGCATTGGAGGTCGTGCAAGGGGAGTCTGTATAAAAAGAATTATTATTCGTTGGCAAAAAAACGACTTTTTTACCGGTGATTCAGGTTCTTCATAAATTTGTTCTTGTTCTGTGACATCTGATCCTCGACGACGATTAAGTGTTCGACGATCATTTCGAGGAGTTTGATGCCGTGATGACATTGCCGTTGAACGATTTCCTCCTCGTCTTGAATCAAGTGACTGAAAAAAGCATTTGAAAATTTTTTCATATCATTTTTTGTAATCTTTTTTTTTACTTTTATATCACAATTATTATCGATTGATTCGTTAATAGCATAACGGTCAATCCGTTGTTGACTTCTTGAAAGTGTAGGAATTTCATGATGAGGGGCCATAATCATTCGCTGTGAATTCATTGTATGCGTATATCCGATTGCTTTTGGTGCCGTATTAATTCCAGATGGAATGAAGAATATACTTTCTGCAGATTGCTCTGTAATCGGGCAACTGGATTCACCAAAATATTTTTTGCATACTGTATTGAAAAATGCAAAAAGTGAAGTTAATAGATGCATCATTCTAAATATAGAAAAACTATACAAAATTTATCAAAACATTTGTAATACCCTGGAAGAAAAATTAAAAGGTTAATAATAGTTGCAGCAGCAACAAGACAGAAAATTTTAAATGTTTCATTCAAAACTGGAACATTCAAGGGTAACAATGGTACAAATAATGCAATCAACGATGTACATGCCCAGAAGATTGGCATAAATGAACACTGTAATAATATGATTTAAAAAAGTATTAAAATTTGTTAAATGCTTACTTGAAAAGCATACTGTACTCTAAGAGAATGGGTATTTTGCTTTGCACCAGCGCTACAGTATGAATAAGCAAAATGGATTGCAGCAGCAACAGTTAAAAAGTTTCCAATCATTGCTGCTGTTAATGTTAAAATATTAAGTTTTATTCCCAAATAAATGCAGGCATCAAAGACCATTAAATTAGCAACAATACTGGAAAATAATTGGGTGAATGCAATTGCAGGATTGCTTGAAAAAATGATAATAATCAGTGTTGCAGTTATTTCAAAAACAAGATATGCTGAAATTACTTTGAAAAATGCCTACAAAATATTGTTAAACAGTTGCAAAAAATTGGACCGAAGCAAACCTCCATGTCATGTTGAGTAGAAAATAAAAATGGAGCTTTTACAGTAACCCGAAGATTCATATCCTGGGCAATATCAAGTAAGCCTTTAATCAATTTATTTCTAAAATCATTCCAGAATTTTTAATGTCATTTATTTCACAATTATTCTTACCTTTCAGTGATTCCTTTGTCGTTTAATTCCAAATACATTCTTGATCGAATAATTTGTGAGTGATACTTATCAAAATTGATATCACTCGAATATTTTTTAAATTCATCAGAAGCCAAAAATATATATTTAATGACTGGAATTGCAGTTTGCTAAAAATTTTAATTATCACAAATTAAATATTATGAACATCAAAATTTTACAGGTGTGACATCATAAATTGTATCTTTTTGGAATCTATCGTAATCTGCCAACCAGCTGATGCTTCGAGTTGCATATTTTTCATTTTTTGCCCAATCCATAAATTTCAAAATATCCGAACGTCGATGCTCATCATAATAATCCAATGGTTCTTCAAAACGAATTTCAAGGAATTTTTCTGAATTTGGATATCCTTTGTGAAAAGCATTCATATATGCGCTGGATGCACTATTTGATGCAACGAAGTCATTTTCGGTAATTGTGATTCTAAAAGAGAAATTTAAAAATCGCAAAAACGATATTCAAAAACAAACTGTGCTTGTGGATATGCAAGAGCAGTTAAAATTACGCAAAAGATCAGAATGGCACTGCTAAAGCTAGACACTCCGGATCGAGAAAGAAAAGCTCCAACTTTTCGAATAAATTGTGGCTTTAAATCTGTTAATTTTTCATGCAAAATTTCTGCAGCAGTTTCTTCAAAATCTGGGACACTTTTATCTAAAACAATGAATTGTAGTCAAACATTTTTTTTTGAAAAAAAAACAAACTTGTAAAAGTTTTATCTCCCTCCCGACAACATTGAAACCATTTTAAACCTTCTGCCTCTTTCTTTCCGGATCTATAAATTGCAACTGTGAAGTAAAGAGCTCCAAAAACGAGTAAAGTTGTAAAAGATGCAGAACAAATTAGGAGTGAATAAGTGATGTAAGAGTTTTCACATATAACTGCTGAGATTACTGTAAAAAATAAAAACAAACTTTTTATTAAAAGTGTAAGCAAAACATACGAGTTGCAGCAATTAACGAAGCAAAACTTAAAATTATGCAAGGTCCATCCCAACTTGCAATAAATGCAATTTTTTCAATGGGATGAAGTGCAGTCATTGAATATCGGGACCATGAAGTTTGATAGCCATTGAAAAATAGAATTCCGATTGCGGAAATAACAAAGATTACGGGGAATGCAGCAGAATTAAATTCTGTGTATCCAATGAATAAAATGGAATATCCGGAAAGAATGGCAAGACCACAGATAAATGAAATTTCAATTCCAATGAATGGTCGACTCTGAAAAACTTGAAATATGAAAGGAAAGTGGTATTCTTAATCTTACTTGATAGCTATCACATTTTGAACATATAAAAAGACAAAATGCTACTAAAATCAATGCAGAAAAAACTAGAGCAAAATGAGTTTCTGTTAATGCAGCGACTGTGTCATCTTCAAATTGTTGCAAACTCCAAAATTGGATCACAATTTCCGATCCTGCTGGAGATACGGTAATATTGTTAACCTAAAGTTTATAGATTAACTAAATATTTTTTTCGTTTCCCAATTACCATGTTTCTAAGTTGCCGTTCATAATCTTCATAAATCTTTTTTCCCAGATTTTTCTTTAATTTAATTTTTCCAATAATGCTTCCAGCTTTATGAACGACACTATCAGCATCCAAAACACAATCACCTAATAAATTTCCCAAATAAAATCGTGAAATATTATATTTTTCAATTGCTTCATTTTTTACAACAGCTTCAGGATATTTCAGAATTAAGTCATCACTTTGTAAAAGTTCAACAGCAAGTTTTGGTTCATCACACATTTCTCGACATGCTTGCTTCCATTTTATTGGTGCCGGTAGAGCCTTTTTAGCTTCTTCAAAAATTGCATAATAAATATTTAAAATTTCATTATCCAATACACTGTCATAATTACTTCTATAAAAAAGGATTGTTTCATTTTTGTTGCAAAAATATGTATAAACGAAGAAGAAAAAGGATATCTCCGTTAAAAAGAAAGAAAAAATAACCTTGGAGAAATGATAAAAGCAAATTCCGTTTGTGATGACCTTTCTAATGTGTCATAGACAGGATTTGATGAATTAAAAATAGCCGAGCTCATTAATGATCGTAAACCAATTGGAGATTTGGAAGTTGTTGGAGGATTTAAGGGTGTTGTAAAAGATGTAAAGGGGGAATTAATATCAAATTTTTCACGAAATAAAAAGCATGCCGATAATGAAATTGCAACCATTATAAACGGGACTGCCTAAAAGAAAAATTTTTGCAGGTATAAATTGTGTAAATAAAAATTACCATATAAAGCATTCCATTAACTTGCGCAGTTTTTCCAATATGAAAAAGTACACGCTTAATTCCAATTTCCAAAAATCGAAAAGTTCCAACTTTGTAAATTTGATTCTTTTTCATTGCTAAAAATATGTAAATTTTTATTTCGAAAGGGCTTTTCCTCCACATACCTTTATTTCGTCTCAAAAAGCTATCAGTTGTATAAATTACTGGTGCCACCTTGTTATCACCTCCACTAACATAATGACAAACTTTTAAATTCTTATTTCTATCAATTGTCCCTACGGCACCTTTGTCTTTATCATCCAAAGTATATCCATCAGAATTTTCTGCTGGATCATCTGGTTCAATTTTTTCATGCTTTTTTTCATCCTAAACTTTCATAAAGAAACGTTTGAAAAAAGCGATAAAATTAAATATAAACTAACGCCATTAAGTTTATCTATTGATTTATACTTTACAGAAGTTGTTCCTTCTGGAGATGATTGATGCTAAAATAATTGTTTTTTTACATTAATAAAACTTTGGAAAACGTCGTCCTACATTATTATCATTTGAAACAGAATCTTCAGGCTGGGGGTCAGGAACTTCTACGGTTGAGGTCATTATTGTTACCCCTTAAATTTTTAATTCAATATAAAAAAACAATGAAGTGAAGAAAAAAAACGTTTAAAAAAATGTTATCGCAAAAAACCGGATTTGTTTTTTCTTTAAATTAACAAAAAAAAAATTAGTGGTCAGTTATCTTTATCATATTGAAGGAAGAATGAATATGAAAAAAATTATTTTTGAACATAAACTTATTTAGTATCAACTGAATTTAAACGATACCAGCAATAATAATAATAAATAGTAATAAATATATATCCTATCTATATTGTTTTTGAAACCGCAAAAAGAAATGTGCGAAATTTTTTTATATTTTATTCAAAATTTTTCTTTTTTTGTTTGTGACAATCACATATTAAGGCATTCCGATGGTCTTGAAAAAGGAAAAAAAAGTTAAGGTCTCGATGATGAAAATTGACAGACGGTCGAACAATTACGGCGGCCGCGCCGTTCCGTTTCGTGACCTGATTATCTTTTTCTTTTTAACCCAATGTCTTAGTGACAGTTAAAAACTCATGTCTCCTTCTTCTTCATTTTTCTTTTCCGCATGGACATTAAAAACAACAAATAATAAAATTATGGCAAAATAAAATTTATAAACTTTTTAAAACAAATATTTTCAAAATATCATATTTTTAGGGTTAAAATGAAATAAGAAATTAATAATTTTAAAAAGGTATACAAATTTAAATCTTCAAAAAACACGTCTATTACAATGGTTTATTCAAATTGTTCAGTAGTGTATACGAGCCAATAAATGATATTGAAAATTGTGAACAAAAGGGGAAACATGACTCCTAAAAATTAAGAATAAAGATTATTATAATCAATTTTGTTGTTTAAAGATACTTGATGCTCTATCAACGACACGAGCATCTCGTCGAATGGCATTACGAATGTGATCAATGACAGGAATTTTATTTGCAGGTACATGAATCTTTTCGTCATTTCCATTATTATCATGCTAATAATATTACATTTGCAAAACAAACAAAATCCTAAAACCTTACTAGTAATTGTTGATGTTCATGTGATTTTGGTCTATTTTTTGCCAATTGATTCGTATACAAATATGTTACAATTGCAAATTCAATTAAAGATGCCAAAATAAATGTAGCGCAACCTAAAATATACTGTAACTTCGTGTTTAAAGATTTCATATTTACCAAAAATCCAAACGTCTATTGCTTTAACGTAAGAAACTGGAGGTAAAATAGAATTTACTCCAGATGACAATGCATGGAAAGTCAGAAGAACTGTGACACCTAGAAATCCGTGTTTTTATATACTAAAATCTTTAATGTTTTTCATTGACAAACCAAGAGTAACTCTTCCGGGAACACTGGTTGGATCAATAAAGAATGATACCCAACTGACAGCAACTAATGCCATTGATGGAATAAAAAGGTGAAGCAAAAAGAATCCAAATTCACGATTTAATTCAAGTCCAAGCGTAAGACAAGAATATGTTCCCGTTGATGTTAAACTGCTGCATTCATTCGTTGAATGATTTGTTACTTTAAATTGTGGTAAAGAATTGAGTAAACCGGGTTTGATTTGAACTGGATTAATTTTTTTCCATTTGTAAACTAAAATTATTAAGGTCTTTACCATTTTTTTAAATAAATTAAACTACTGATATCATCCGTTGTATACGCATATGAAGCAAATCTTAGTTCACACTCCTAAAATATAATTTTTTATTTTATTTTTAGCGTTACTACGGTACCTGAACATCCATTGGATAATACTTGAAATTCATTGGACAAGATAATGTCATTGTTAATCGAACACTGTAAAGTACAGAACCATCATGATGAACACGGACCATAATATTTGGTTTATCAATATTATGACGGTGAGCATTCTTTTCATTCTATAAAATAAATTTTTTGAATTAATTTATACCCTTAACAGTTTTTTTTATATAAATGATACTGATTTTTTAAGCCAATTAATAAACTTTTTAAAATTATCTATTGAGAAATTCCATCAACGTTTTCTTTATATTATAGTAATCCTGTTGTAATAGTATCTACCTGGAAAAATGTGTCAGGAATCCAAATTTTTTGGTCTGAATTTAAGATAACATATGGATGATGATATTCATCTGTAAGATTACTCCAAGCTAATCTTGAATCTTTCCATGTTTGACGATAAGTAATTTGTAGCTGATATTCCATATTTACTTCACTTACATGCGAAATTGATCGCAAATAAATATTTACATCAACTTCAACGGGTTTAGCTTTGCCTAAAAGAATGTGTCATGCAACTAGATTAGAACACTGGATTACCATTATCATCAAATTCTACGGGACGAAAGCGACGAATGTTTTCATTAGAGTTCAAAATCTCAAGCAATCGTAAATCACCAGTTCTAAATTATAAATTTTATTTGTTTTTAAAAAGAATCCTTTAAAGCTCTCACCGGAAATTTTTAAGATTTTCATTTCCAAAACATGCCACAATAAATAAACTGAAATTTAAAATACATATTACGGTTATCATTAAAACAGAATAAACTCAAACCTTAAAACAAAAATCACCATTTTCTAAAAACTTTTTTACAATAAACTGGTTTTATTTTTCCAAAGACATAGGTAAGATTTGATTCTAACAAATAGTGAGAGTTAGTTCCTAATTGAAAAAAAAAACACATGTGACAACAATGCGCAAAACATTACTACCCGATAACTTGTGATTAATACTTTAAAAGTTTGGGAAATAATTGTTTGCTTTGCAAGGGCACAAAATGTTTAAATAAACAAATTACAAATATTTTAAGACTACAGTAATAATTTCATGTAACAATCACGAAATAAAAAATGGATAATTTTGTTAAATATATTTTACTTTTATTCAACTACATTCTGTAACGCTTATCCAGAAACATTTTTAATTGTTACAAACAAAAACCTAAAATTTTCCTGCAGAACTTTAAGTTTTTAACTGTATAAAAGTCTAATATTTTAAGCAGTGAGCCGCTAATATCCACATTCAAAATGTCGAACGAAACCCATAGCGACTCCAAAACCATGTTTGATAAAAAAAATAGTTTGAACATTTTTGATGATTCCCTTGTTAGTCATAAAAAAGCTTGTAAATATCATAATACCCCCAAAAAGTAACCACATTTTTTAAAAATGTTTTTCAGAAAAACATGTAAGAAAATACAAAATCATGTAATATTTTTATCAAAAAATTTTTTACCCATCCGACTGGGCTTTCTTAAAACTGTAAATTTAATTTAAATTTAACTTTTATAAAACTGGAGTTTGGTGTTCGGTAGAACAACCAAGTAAAACTGTAAACCTTTCATTTATTTTTTCATGACCTCTCCAATAAACCTAGTGGGAGTCGAACTTTTAAAGGAAAAGTAAACATCTGGAAAACTAACCACTAGGCCATTGAAGAGGCTGTGATGGTGGTGATAAAAGGCGCTCATAAAAAATACCTGTTGTCAAAAGCGACATTTTGACAGTGTTAAAAATAGACACAAACAAAGTTCTTTAACTTTCTATAATAACATTATTATCAATTAAATATTGTAAATAATAATTCTAGGATTTGAAAATTTTTTTATTACGAATCTCCTGATGCATCATCAGCTGATGTATATCAAGTTTCTGGCTTGTTTTTTTTCAAATTAAGTGTTTGTTGTTGTGATACATAAAAACTAGGAATTTCAAGCATATCATAGGTAAAATCAAAAAACAGAATTAAATTTTAACATTGCAAGGCCTACAAAATGAGTGTGTAAAAAAGATCTGCTCGGAAAAATTTTTAAAACCTTGAATCATTAAAATTCAAAAAACCTTACAGTTAAAAGTAAACAAAATAAAAGAGGAGAAAGAAAGACAAGTTGCATTATCAATTCAATCAGTTTTTTTAATGATACGGACAATTTATTTTCTACTATTATCAAAAACTGCTGTAATAATTTATTCACAATCAAGTTTGCAGATGATAAATTGTTTTCAACGTTGTTTATTTGTTTCATGCTTTAATCTTTGTTTTCGTTTAAATTTTAAATCTTATTTGTTTGGTATTTTTTCGTAATCGACTCTCGAGTTCAGTATTCAAAGTTTTAAATTTCAAAAAGTGTTGAACAGAACGCCAACAATGTTTTTTGAAAATCCCGCGATTGCATGAAAAAAAAACATGCGCGAGCATTTTTTCTACGCGCATCTTTTTTTCTTCTTTGACTCGTATCATTGTACGAAAAATTTTGAGGCTGCTGCTGCTTGCTGTTGCTGTCATCAATTGCAATTTCGATGCCAAAAATGGATACAAATGAAATTAGCATTAACAATACTAACAATAATGAAGTGAATAAAGATCACCAACATGAATTTACTTCACCAATTCAGAATAATATTTCATCAGAAGAAGCGACATTGGATACATCATATCCTTCATATGATGAACAAGTTCTTGATCGAATGACAGAAATAAAAATGGGTGAATCTCTTAAAGAAGATGATAAAGTGGATGCTAGTCAATTTGAATTGCTCAAAGTATTGGGACAAGGCTCATTTGGAAAAGTATTTTTGGTTCGAAAGGTTCAAGGGCATGACTCCGATAAACTTTATGCAATGAAAGTCTTGAAGAAAGCTACCCTCAAAGTTCGGGATCGGATTCGAACAAAAACTGAACGAAATATTCTTGCTCAAATTAGTCATCCATTTATTGTTCGACTTCATTACGGTAAGTTTTTTGGAATTAATTAATGATGATCTGATGAATAATACTTTTTAGCTTTCCAAACAGAAGAAAAAGTATATCTAATTCTTGATTTTTTACGTGGAGGAGATTTATTTACTCGTCTTTCGAAGGAAGTCACATTCGATGAAGAAAATGTTAGATTTTATCTTGCTGAATTGGCACTTGCCCTCGGACATTTGCATACCTTAGGCATTGTCTACCGTGATTTGAAGCCAGAGAAGTAAGTTTCTTAAAGATGAGAACAAAGCTTAACCAATCTTATTTCAGCATTTTGTTGGATTCTGATGGACATATCACTGTTGCAGATTTTGGTCTTAGTAAAGAATCAGTCGATAATGAAAGAAAAACCTACAGCTTTTGTGGAACTGTTGAGTAAGTGTTTTTAATTAAGGGAAGTTTGAATCAAATTGGAAACTAAAAGATTCACCGTTGTTGTTTTGCCGCAAGCGATAAAACATCAACGGTGACAGACCCCGAATTCAGCCTCCCCCTACAGCCTTAACTGTTTTGATATGCAATTCTTTAAACCCTTCATACGAATTTCCTTTTCAGGTATATGGCTCCAGAAGTTGTAAACAGAAAAGGTCATTCAACTGCTGCAGATTGGTGGTCCCTTGGAGTTTTGATGTATGAAATGTTAACGGGAAATCTTCCTTTTCAAGGTGAAAATAGAAGAGAAACAATGTCTCAAATTTTAAAGTAAATTTTATTCAAATTTATTAGAATACAAATTATATTTTTTTGAATTTCAGTGCTAAACTTCGGATGCCTGGATTTTTGTCTCCAGGAGCTCAATCACTGCTTCGTTCTCTCTTCAGACGAACTCCTCAAAGTCGTCTTGGTTATGGTCCACATGGAATTCAGCAAATTAAGAATCATGTCTTCTTTGCAGATATTGATTGGTTTCGTTTATTCAAACGTCAGATACCTCCTCCATTCAAGCCTGCTGTAAATGAATCCGATGAAACTGAGCATTTCGATAGTGAATTCACGAAGAAGACTGCTCGAGATTCTCTTGCTTTGCCGCCATCTGCCGCAGCACATGAACTTTTCCGTGGTTTTTCATTTGTCGCCCCTCACATGTACGAACAAATGCCAAAAAATGAAGTCAAGATAGCAGCAAAAATTTCTGTAGTTCATGGAATTCCACAAGCAAAAAGAACTCGATTTGCAGATGATTATGAAATTAACGAAGATATTGGAATTGGAAGTTATTCAATTTGTAAACGATGCGTTCATAAAATTAGCCGAGCTGAATATGCTGTGAAAATGATTCAAAAATCAAGACGAGATGCCACTGAAGAAATTGATGTCCTTCTTCGGCACGGTCATCATCCAAATATTATTCGAGTTTTTGATGTCTATGAAGATGATGAAACTGTATATCTCGTTATGGAGCTTTGCAAGGGCGGTGAATTACTTGATAGAATTCTTTCAAAGAATGCAATCACTGAAAAAGAAGCTTCAGCAATTATGGCAAAAGTTGTTAGCGTTGTTCGATATATGCATCAAAGTCAAGTTGTTCATCGTGATCTTAAACCTTCAAATATTATGTTTCTTAATTCTTCTTCTGAAATAGATGGCGTTAGAATTATTGATTTTGGATTTGCAAAACAACTTCGAGCAAAAAATGGCATGTTAATGACCCCATGCTACACGGCACAATTTGTTGCACCTGAAGTTTTAAAGAAGCAGGAATATGATATGGCTTGCGATATTTGGTCCCTTGGAGTATTACTCTACACATTATTATCTGGTGAAACCCCATTTGGTCAAGGAATCAATGATTCTCCGCAACAAATTATTGATCGAATTGGACAAGGCTCTTTCAAATTATCTGGTGGAAATTGGGATGGAATTTCAACAATGGCAAAAGATTTGGTTAAGAAAATGTTGCATGTTGATCCTGCACAACGTATTACTGCTGCTGGAATTCTCTCACATCCATGGATAAGTTCAAGAAAAGATTTACCTGATGATTCATTGACATACAAAAATGACCTTGATGCTGATAAGGTAAAAATTATTTGATAATAATCTTAGATATATCATTTAATCAGTTTACTTTTCAGGGTTCTTTAACATCAACCTATAGATGCTTTGAATCTTCAAATTCTCCATCACCATTACGCCCTGTAAATGCTTCGGCACTTGCTCAACGTCGAAAAAAGGGACGTAGAAATTCGCAATCAGAATCTTCAATGGCTGCTGTTATTGCATAATAATTACTGTATATATACTAATGTTTAAATCTTGTTAACTGTTCTCTATTTTTCGTTTTACATGTTTAAAACGGGGTATTAATCTTTTTTTGCAAAAGTCCTTTTCATTGTTTTTTAACTGACTTTTTCTTTGTAATAAATTTTCCAGTTTTGTGGATGCTTTAATTTTGGATCCATGTAAAACTTTCTCTATTAGTATTTTATTATAATAATTATCTTTTCTTTCAGATCTTACTAAAAGTGGAAAATACAATTCCTCGTTTATTAAATATCCATTATTAGATATGAATTCAATTTTAGTTAGCAATATTAGCTTAACCTATGTTATACAGTTTAATGAGTAAAAATTGCTGGAACTACGCTTTTTGGGAAAAAAAGTCTTCAAATCGCGCTTAATATTTAATATTTATCACAAAATAGCAAGCAAAAGAAATTAAATGTAGTTTTTATTCAAATTAAGGGAAGATGAATAAAAAAAGGATATCGTTTTACTTGAAAATGGGATACCAAATATCAAAAAATGTACAGAAAATAAGAAAAACGTAAAATTGCCAATAAAAATTTGTGATTGAAACAAGGAAGTGAAATGTTTTATAATAAAGGAAATAAAAGAAAATTAGCTTTGATTCTTGATTTAATCAAAAATAAATAAAAAGCGATATCCGTTAAATTTTATTAACAGTTGATGGCAGAAAATAAAAAAATTTTACTCGCTATTATTTTCTTTTATGTTCTATTTTCATCATTTTTTGGTTCGAAAGAAAACAATAAAATGCTTCACTTAAAGTCACTTGAATGAATAATTAAAGTCAGTTGTTTACAACTATTTAAAAAAGAGAATGCCAAAAAAGAATAATTAAAAATGTTAAATTTAGAAAGAAAATGAATAGGTAATTACGATAAAGAAGGAAATAACATCTTTTTTCAAATTATGAGCATACTGTAGAACTGTAGTTTAATGGAAAATAAAGCCGCTATTTTTAAAAAAAAACTAATATTGAACTCTTAAAATCTTAACAAAAATTTTAAGTGCAAAGATTCAGAAAATAATTTCACAATTGTCAATTTTTTTCTAATAATGACAAAAATGTGTTTTGAAATGGTTTCTATGCATTTTATATTTGGTATCCATTAGCATGTTTATTTCCGCATAAAATAATAACATATTTGATGTGTGTGTCTTGGTTGCTTCTAATATAATAAAATTCATGCTCGTATTAATCGATGTTCAAAATATGAAAAAATCGCAAAAATAAATTAATTACACGCAAAAATGTCTTTTATTTTATAATTAAAAAACAAAATTTACAGTATCATTTGTTGTTTACTTAGACAAATACAAATCTTATATTATTTAAAAATTTGAGATGTCATATTTCCCTGTATTGCTTTTTTTCTAAAAAATTTCGTGGATGCTTTTTATAAATAAATATTGGGAATGCGTAAAAGTTGTTCGTTAATTAGGTGAAGGTCATGTTTTAAAAAGAAGATACATTCGAGAGCGGGAAATGAAAGAGGAAGGTAAAGATTGATTCCGTTAACTGGTAAACCAGGGGGTATGCCTTTTGTTTATCGACTTTAAATTTTTTATGTTCTTTTTTGAAAACGTGAAATCTCTTTTCTTTTTTTTGTAAAAATACAAAATTTTTTATTTTTTTGGGTTGAATCTAAAAATCAGTTAAATCTTCAGCTGTTTTTAGGGTTTTTTACTCAAACATGAAAGAAGATGAAAGTTATAAATATTTAGAAAATCTTGCAGATTTAAAGTATGAAATTTGTTTTTAAACGTTTTTAACAGCTTTTTTATTTTTCAGGAATGGTAATGCAATATTAGAAGCTGTGGAAGGAAGATATCACAACAGTAAAATTTATGTCAGTTGGTTTTTCATTTTCCTATTTGTTATTTAATGTAAAAATTTAGACATTTGTTGGAAATACGCTTCTTGCATTGAATCCAAATCGACAGTTTGATATCTATGATTATCCGATTGTTGAACAATACCTCAAAAATGGGCCATTTGCAAATGAAACTCATATCTTTTCTGTTGCAAATCAAGCACTTCGAAATGTTAACAATGGCTCTTCACAAGAAACATTACTTTTTAGGTTTTATTTTTGAATTCAAATCATTTACTTATAATATCTTTATTTAAGTGGAAGTTCGGGATCTGGAAAAACAACGAATGCATTTCATGCAATGCAATTTTTAGCTGCAGCTTCAAACAAGAAAAAAGTTACTTGTGATCATGTAAAATTTAATTCTTTTTAAGTTAATTATAGCTTTTAAACATTTAGATTAACGCTCTACAAATTATCCTTGATCGAATTGGTAGTGCAAAAACATTAAAGAATGACTCTGCGACTCGATTCGGATACAGCATAGATTTTCTTTATCAAAAGTAATAGTTTTAATTGCAATATATTTTTTATTATAAATATTGTTTAAGGAAGGAATTACAAGGCTTAAAAATTTCACAAATTTTGCCTCTTGAACTTAGCAGATTAGTTCTTCAGAAAAAGGGAGAACATTCCTTTGCAGCTTTGTATCAGCTCTGCGCGGGTTTGGATTTTAATCAAAAAGAAAAATATGGTATTAAATCAGTTCGAGATTATTTTTATCTCAATCAAGTTTGTGATTTATTGTTTTTTATCTATTTGGAACATTCAATGTTTAATTACAGGGAAGAAATCGAAGCAATACAGATTCTGATAAGCAAGCATTTAATGCCTTTCAGTCAGCACTGAAAATTATTGGATTCTCTGAAAATCAACGTGAACTGATTTTTAAACTTTTATCTGTTATTTTGCATGTTGGAAATCTTTATTTTCAAAATCAAATTGTAAGTTCATATTTTTGTACAAGTGGTTCATACAAATTAACACACACAAATTACAAGCCGTTTTTCAATTCTAATTTTAATTTAAAAGAATTTAAAAAATTGCAAACATTTTTTTTGTTTTTTTAGACTTCCGATGGCATTGAAATTGTTGAAATTGCAAATGAAAGTGAATTGAAATGGATTTCACATTTACTTGAAATTGATTTGAAAGATTTAAAGAAAGTATTTTTAACAACTTCTCAGCCGTCAAAAGTTGATATCGATGACCTTGAAGGAAAACCTTCATTAACTTTTCAAGCAGTAAAGTCAATCGACAAAGCACTTGACATTCGGTTTGTTTGATAATTAATTTTTAAAATAATTAGAACTTTTATTTATCGATCATTTAAGCGATTCATTTGCAAAGACACTGTACAATGAACTGTTTAAATGGATTCTAAATCACATTTCATTATTTTTTCAATGCTCAAATGCAGACGCAACAATATCAATTATTGATTTATTTGGATTTGAAGTAATAGAAACAAACCAAAAAAAATTAAAACAATGCAATCAAATTTAATTTCAGAAATATAATAATAACACATTTGAAGAATTTTGTATTAATTCAATCAACGAAAAACTTGAACACTTTTTTATCCAGAAAAATTTTAAAAACTTTCAAAATGATTATGAAGATGAAGGGATTGCCTGTGAATATCGAATGCCATCAAATCTTGACAATGAGCGTGTTGTTAATATGATATTTAATCGTCCATTTGGAATTTTACCATTATTAATGGATGAAAGCCGTTTTCCCAAAGGTTCCGATGAAGCATTCTTTCAACGTTCTAACATAAATCACTTGGACAAAAGTATTTACTGTAAGCCAAGAACAAAAGAAAAATTTGAATTTGGTATTCGACATTTTGCTGGTATTACGTATTATAATGTGGAAGGGTTTTTGGCTAATAATCGATGGACAGAATTATCTACAATATTCGATTTGTTGAGCACGTCTGAAAATCCATCATTGGCATTTTTAGTTCCAAAACCTGGGAATTCTAGCAAAAACAGAACTATTTATGTTGCAGATGAATATTCAAAAGCCATTTCACAACTTTTTGATAGACTTAATAAGTATGTTATAATTTTTAAAAACGTATTTGTGTTCCTGTTTGTTTTTTTTGAGTTTCCTTTTAAGGTAATTTTCAAGCCAATTTTTATGCTTATCTTTTTCAGAGAAAATGTTCATTTTATTCGGTGTATTAAAGTAAACACTGATAGAACAAGCACAAAATTTGATGCCGAAGTTATTGGCCGTCAGATGAAAGCTCTATCAATTCAAGAAGTTTACCGTATGAATGTTCTTGGTTATTCACACAAAATAAATATGCAAACATTTAACAAAACTTTTCGATGTTTGCTTCCAATTGAAGTAATCTCCCATGAAGGAGCTGAAAAAATTGCTGAAGATATTTTAAATGCCCAAGGAACAAGATATTTTGATGATTATGCAATTGGAAGTCATAGCGTTTTTCTTAAAGACAGACTTTTGCAACAGCTTGAAGATTCGAAACATGCTTTAAGAGATTCATCAGCAATTTTGATTCAACGAAATATCCGAAAATTCTCTGCCGAAAAAGCATTTGAAAAGAAGAAACAATCTGCAGTAAAAATTCAATCCGCTTTTCGGGGATGGAATGCACGGTATTCAGAACATTTAAATAGCTAGTTTAAAACACAAAAAAATTTAGAAAAAAGGCGGAAAACTTAAAAGAAGAAGAGCTTCGACAAGTTGAAGAACAACACGCAGAAAGTCCAATTTTACAAGAATCTGTCATTGCCGCCGAAAAACAAATCGATAACTTTGTAACTGAAAAAATTGCACCTTCTGCTCCTGTTCAGTGGTATGAATTACCAGAAGAAATTAATACAGTGTTAAATCAGGAAGCAATTAATCTTCCAAAGGTTAAAACAATCACGAATTATTTGCCTCTAAAATTACAAGCGGATATTCCAACGGTTGAAGCTTTAACAATTGAAGAATTTGCTGAACTTAATTTAAAAGTAAAATGTCAAATTTTTTGAAATTTTTTAAGCAATTTGGTAATTTTAGAATCACATTCTTGAAGCTCGTCGTGAACCTATTTTAACTCCTTTTTTGCCAAAAGAAAGTGAAAAAGATTTTAAACTCTCATGTGATATATTCAAATTAATTTTGCGATACATGAATGATACAACGATGACGCCTGGGCAGCGTTCAATTTTAGCCAAATACATTATTCAACAAGGCATTGAAGTTCCCTCACAACGAGATGAAATTTTTATGCAACTTTGTAATCAAACATACAATAATCGAAACCCTGAAAATTCAAAAACTGCGTGGAATTTAATTTTAATGGCAGTGAATAGTTTTCCGCCAGGAATTCTAATCTTTCCAATGATTAAAGAGTATGACTTTGTTTTTGTTGCAATTATTTAGCCTTATTTTTAAGCTATTTTGAAAAACAACCTGAGCCATTAAGCACCCATCTCCTTAATGGACTTTTCCGTTCTCTTCGACACAATGATACTAATCGAAAACGTACATTTGCATCAACAACTCTTGAACAACAAGCTTATCACCGACGTCAAACTCCTGTTGTACAAGTCATTCTTCCAGATGGCGATTCAATTGACATTGAAGTTGATGCCTGGAGCACCATTGAAGAAATTGTTGAGCGTGTGCTTCGTTTGCGGGGTTTAATTGATTCCGAAGGTTGGGGCCTAACAATTGATAATGGCGAAATCAATAGTGTTGTGCATGGTCAAAGTTTTTTCTTTGATGCAATTTCGCAATTTGAGATACCATCCGTCCCACCTGAAGATTCACCATTCTTAAATTTTCGAACAATTTCAAAATCAAAATCTCAGCATAAAAGTAGGTCAACACCGGAAGAAGAAACAAATAGTAAGTTAATGATCTTCACACTTCATCTTCTTTTTGGATAAAGCTTGAGAAAATCCAGTTATTCTCCCCCTTTTTGCTTTTTTTCATGTTTAATCGAAATCAATTGGCTTTGTCTCTCTCTCTCTTTCTCCTTCCCATCTTAAGTGGTTTTCGCACACCACTAAATTCAATAAGACAAAAAAGTGGTCTTGCTGAAGTTTCTTTTTGGAAACAAATCAAGCTTAATGATAGCATTTCAGTGAGAAACGCTCCGAGCGTTATGGAATCTCCGAGTCCTAAACCAAATAATGGCATTTTGGTAAGTTAATTTGAGGGGAAATAATTTTTTTAAAAAAAAACTTGATTACTGTATTTTTAGAAATCAACCAGTAAACAACGATTAACCCCAGAAGAATATGCTAATATGAGTGTTGCAAGCAGAATTCGAAACATGAAAATACCTGGAAATAATGGGGATGTCAATAAATTTTTGGATGAAGTTTTTGATCAAGTAAAAAAACCTTCCCTTTATCCAAAAGGTTACAAATATATTTAGGCATTACCTTCAAATGAGGATCATTCAACAAATTTAATTGCTGCCAGTATTAAAGGGGGCGCAGGCTCAGATCCTTATTATCAAGGTCGGCCAACTGAAATTTATCGACGTGCTCCTGCATCTCCTCGATATAATGGTGCTGTATCAGATGTTTCAGGTACCACTGCTTTGACAATGATAACACAAACTTAATTTTAATATATTTCAGATAGACGACATGTCCCATCTGGTCTTTCATCTAGCATTAATCTATCAGCAGATGATGGTCGAGATTCGCGATTTTCGGGCTCTTTACCTCCATCTCGTCAATTATTTTCGCCTCCTCGAGTGAGTAAAACACAAAAACGAAAAAAATGTAAACAAAGTAAAAGCAATATTTTTAAGAGCAATAACATGTATCTTCCTGAAACACCTTCACCTCCACCAACTAATGAACGAATTTCAAGGTAAATGTTATAATCCATCAACTTTTTTTTTGATAACACTTTTTTCGTCACTTTATCAAACTTTAAGTTAAGCTAAAAAACAGTGTTTTTATATTTGTTTAAAAGGAAACATGTTTGATGAATGTTAGAAAAGTTGCAAAAAAGTGCTAAAATTATATGGTTTTTTTAGGACATTAATGAATGACGACAGAATTTCAAAGGAAAATCAAGAGGTAAGCCTTTCGTTTTTTCCCTATTTCTTTACAAAGCTTTTCAATCATTTTTTAGGACATTTATCTTTCAAGGCCTTCCACAACCATGCAAATCGTAAAACATTTGTATAATTTTTCAATGTTTATTTAATTTTATTTTAGCGTACAAATGATCGCGCTCGTACTCCAACAAATATGATGGAGAATTCACGCCTTGGACAAATTCAACCAACTTCACAACATGCTCGATTTGTTGGAAATGGTAATAATGGTGTTTCAACGATTAATAATAATCGACAAAATGGACACCAGCCTTCATTTGGACGTCGAAGATTTGAATCCCCTGCAGCGGAAAGACGGGCTCGAGCATTAAACAATCGATCGAAAAGTACTCCACGAGGATTTACAAATGGCGATTATCCTGCACCAGTTCTTCCGCCACCTGATTATGACCTGAATGATACATATACAATTAAAAGAGGACCCCGACAATTGCCAAATAATAATTATCCCCGATCTGTTTCATCAACCCCAAGAGCTGCAAGAAATGGATTTGTTAAGACAGAAGAATCACCAAGATTTGCTCGACAACAATCATATGATTTAGGTTCACCTCATTACTTAACTGGTGATGCAAGAAGAAGTCCATCAAAGCATTCCCCGCATTTCTTGGAAAATATTGATCTTCAACCACGAAGTCCAATTTATTCATACAGAAATGATACAATTAATCGTAGTCGGGCATCCGCAGAACCAACATATTTTGAAAATCGAACTTTGTCCAGAAATGGAGGTGCTAATGGAACATTGGCACGAAAAACACCAGATTCCATTTTATCGAATGGTCATCATCAGATGAATGAAAGTAATGGAATTTATTCTCGGGATATGAATAAAAGTTATCATGAACCGTCAATTTCTGGACCACCGAAATCAGCAATGTCATTGATAAGTGCAAAAAGTCAAAGTAGTTCAAATATTCCGGCAACATGTTTTATCAGTGAACCTTGGAAACTTATTATTCGTCGGGAAGTCTTTTTTCCCGGGGAAACCTTGGATGACATTGACTCAATTGACCTTGTTTTTTCACAAATTATTTCGGATTGTCGAAAAAATAAGCCTCATAGAATTCGTCATTTTGAGCGTGATCGAATTAATTCAATATTAAGTTAGTTTACCCTTAGGGGGTTTGGGTTATTAGGTGGGTAAAAAATGTATAACTTTTAGACAAATATCGTGTACCCGTTGAATCATTGGATAAACCAAATGAAGTATCCATTGAAGTAAAACAAGACATTATTAGTGAAGCTCGAAAATGGCCTTTATATTTTTCTCGAATGTATCCAGTTATTGAAGAACGAAATAATGAAAGAGTTTTCATGATTTTGGGTATCAGTGAAAATGGTATCAGGCTTATGACAAGAAATGTCGAAAATGTTAATGATCCTATGGTACCACAAGCCCATTTTGAGTTTGTTATTTTTGTTTTCATTTTTACTTCCATTTGTTGAAAAACAAATTGTTTTCAGTTTTGTAAACATTTTTGATATTCATTTTGAACCCCCAACCGCGATTAAAATCCTTACGAAACAAAAAGGTGTTACACTTTTAACTTGTAACATTGCCCGACAAGCTGTTGAATTTATTCATCGCTTTTTGGATGCCACTCCCAAAGTTTGTTTTTTAATTGCTTTTAGTAATGAATTTTCATTTTTAATTAATTTTTTAGCAAAAAACTTTTGTTATTTCAATTGCTGATTATCGAATTAATCAAAACAATCATTTAAGTTTCCATAATGGTGATATAATTCAAGTTATTAAAATTCCAAATAATGAAAACCCACCAGGAGCAGGAAATTGGCTTTATGGAAAAATTGGAAACCGTTTTGGATGGTTCCCTGCTGAGTATGTACAACCGACATCAATGGAAAACGATGTATGCAAAATTGATACACTAGTTTTTTATACATAACTTAAAAATAAAACTTCTTTTTAGTATGCCTCAGAAATTTATGCCCCTCCTTCAGCTATAAATAACAGTACTTTTACAATGCCCCCACCACTGCCAGCATCATCTCAGCCAATGCATTATCGAAACAATAGTGCTATAATCTATGGCACCTTAAATGGTGGACCAGAAAATGTTGGTTTAATTTTTTTGCTTAAACTTTCAACAAAAAAAATTGCAAAAGAATTTCAAAAATTTTATATAGTTTTCTTTCTTTCGTTTTTGATAACGCCTTCAGAAAAGTAATTAAATGGTCAACCTATAAGGTGAAATTAATGATACCCTTTTTCTTTTTTCCTTTCTTTCCTTCTGCTCAATTTGCAATTTAACGTGTTTTTTTCTTCTTTGCAGTGAATCGGATACTCGTGCATCAGAAGTTTGATATAAGAATTTGTCCGTTTTCATTATTACAGTGAAGGGAAAGAAAGTGTTACGACGATACTGATTATGATGCACCACCCTTTAGATTCTGACACTTGTATTCTTTCTTATAACGGACTCTAGAAATGGAAGATGAAGAAGAAGAAAGAGACAGAGAGAAGTGTGAGAGAGAGAGTGCAAAGCTGTTTGTTGAATGTCAACAATGAGGCCACAATCAGACGTTTATTCGTTTCATCTTCTTCTTCTTATTCTTTTTCCGTCTTCGTATTCTTATTATTTCTGCATATAGAAGGGGTCTTCCATCAAACCTGTTTCTAACAAGGCCGATCATCGATGTTGTCTTCTTCTTTCGGCAAAAAAAAACCAAAATCAGCTCCCTCTCAATTTTTAAACAACTTTTTTTTCTTCGTAAATACTATCGAGCGCTCCTTCATTTCTTTTTTTTTGCAAATGGCTACTGCCTTTTTAGAAAAAAAATGAAAGTTAAAAAGCAGTATTTGCCGCACAAATTTTGGTTGATTGGAATTTCATTTCCTAGGGTAATAACGTTTTTGATTTCTTGTTTTTTCCGCTCGCACATTTTTTTTGTTTACAACTTTCTTGTTTAAGGTTAAATGAAAACCCTTTTTATTTCTCTTTCTATCAATAATTTGATATCGCGTCTTTGTTGAACTTCTTCTTTTTTTAAATTATTACTTTTACACCTATTTTAGTTCACCTTTAATATAAATCTTTTGAACGAAGTTTATTGTTGAAAACTTTGGGAGTTGTGGTCAAAGGGAATATGGATTCCTCGTATCGTCGATCACGGTCACAATCACGCTTTCCCCCAATTGATGAACATCCTGGAGGTTATCCTACTGGACAACCGTTGGATAATTCACATCGCTCAAAATCGTTGGATAATCGACGAGATTTTGTACCTGAAGATGATTATGATCCATATAGATCGATTGAAAGAAACTCAACTCTTCATGCTTCACTGGGTGGTCATCGACAACCTCGTCGCGAACAATATGATAATCAAAATCAACGTGGTGGTGGAGATTTTTTTAATGAAACAATTACAATTCCATCAGCCCATACAAAAACAAATTCTAAATTTGATAGCCGACAAAGAGATGAAGGAGCAGATGATGACTGGACAAGTTATGATCGACAAGTTCGATATCACACTGAACGAACAGCATACCCTAGTAGAGCCCCTCAACCCCTTTATTACGATAATTATGGATATCGTAATCAAATTCAAGCTCCACCGCAAGAACTTTCGCCACGTTCTGCAATTTCAAGATATCCTGAATCGGATCTTTATGACAGACGATATGATCGAAATTATCAACAACAACAAACGCATGATTACCGTAACGAAAATGAAGGAAGACTTCGAGCACATGGACATTTTGCTGCAGATGGATATGGTGAAGAAGAAGAATATTTAACAAAAGAAAGACAAAGTAATATTGGTGGAATTAATAGAGGGGCTATGAATGAAAGTGCAGGAGCAGCTGCAGCAGTCGCCGCCAGTGGTCGCAGTGCTGCAGGAGGCGGTGGTGGCGGAGGTCATTATCGTCATCATCACGAATCATATTCTTACGGTGGTGGTGGTGGTGCAGGTGGTGGCGCCAGTGGTGGTAAAGCACATTATGGCCAAACAAATGGATATTCACAAAATGCATTTTCACAATATCGTGAAAAACGTTCTGGTGGAGGCTTCTTTGGAGGTGGCCGTTCAAGAAAAGGTGGTCCAGGTGGTGTTGAGCCAAGAGAAAGAGTGTATCATCGAATTCATTGCTGTTGTTTCTCATTTAAATGGCCTCCATTTGCATATGAAGAATGTGAACCTCCTCGGCCAATGTACTTGTCACCCCCGCCAAAGGGTTCACCAATGCCTTCTCGTCATACACTTCCCCCACCTCCTCCTCCACAATATTAAAATTTTATCTAATAAAAACTACAGCTTTCAATCTTCAGCTTGCTCAAAAACATTTCAAAATTTATTTCTTTTGCAACTTTTATTCATCTATTTTAAAGACACATTTAAATCTCTCTTTTTTGTTGTAATTTTGTCTGTGATTTTTTTTATCAAAAATTTATTATAAAAATTTATCGACACATTTAATTGACATAATTAAACTTTCATTTAAAAAAATAAATAATACCTTCAGGTTTATTCAAATTGGGAAGATCAAAATTTGTATGGTGCTGGATTAAATAATGAACGGCTTACAATGACTGAATTTGCAATGAGATATTTTCGACAGCCTAAATCCTCTGATTTTGGTTCATTAACTTTGAATCGAAAACGAAAAGAATGGACTTGGCAAGAATTAACAGATAAAGTAAAATACACAAATAAGCCAATTTCTCATTCATTAATTCGACTTGAAAATAATGAAATTGATAAATTAGCTGTTGATATGTTTGCTTGTAAGATTAAATTGATTTAATTTAAAAGATTTTCACAAATATGGAAATCTCTTTTTTAGCTGTAATGAGATATATGGGTGATTTGACATTAAAACGCGGTCAAACAATGACTGATTGCGTTTATGAAATTTTATCAGCTTGTCATAATTATCCTGCTCTAATTGACGAAATTTATTGTCAAGTAATTAAACAAACAACAACAAATAAAAGTTCAAAAGCAGAAAGTCTTTTACTTGGTTGGCGGCTTTTTACGATTTTAACCGCCTATTTTGCGTCATCCCCAACATTACAACCATATTTAATTAAATATTTAAATGAAATTGCCAATGATCCACGACGTCCTTTCAATGGAACAGCAAGCCTGTGTTTGCTCAATTATCAACAAACATTGAAATATGGAGGACGCAAATTTATTCTAACTGCAGCTGAAGTGGAAGCAATTACGGTAGTTCTTTAAAAGTTGAAGCAATCGTTAAAAATGAAACTTTTTATAGAGTGGTAAAAATGTTAAGCGTCAGGCATTTGAACTTCCAGGTGGACAAAAGCGGTTTATCAGTACCAAAACAATTACTGTTGCGGAAGAAGTGATTAAAGAATTGTGCACAGAAATGAATGTTTGGAGTGATGCAGAACAACATGAATTTGCCCTTTGCTATATTTTAGAGAAAGGTATAAAATTAGAATGTTTAATGTTTAATTAGAAAAATATACATTTCAGACAGCACTCTTCGAGTACTTAGCAATGATGAATACATTCTTGACATAACTTCTGAATTAGAAACACGTAATGAAAAGTTTATTTTAATTTTAACCCGAACTGTTTGGATTCATCCAATGCGGGAAGACAATGACCTTTATATTGATGTATTATTTTTCCAAGTTGTTCCGAATTATATGGCTGGATTATTAACAATTATGCCAATAAATAAAAGCAATCAATTATCTGCTAAAACTTTAGTACACATTTTTATTCGTTTACCGTAACAATCTAAAGTTGCTTTCTTCAGGATGATGCCGCTGCTTTGGCTGCGTTATTGTTTATGGCAAGTACGAATGATCCAGAAAGTTTCAATGAAACATTGGTGCCAACAATTGTTCCTCGAAGTGTCCTTGAAAGGGCAAACTTATCTGCGTCAAATTGGTTTGACAGAATTAAACAAAAACTGGCTGTTTATCCAAAACATTACTATGGCAATATTGCAAGATTGGAGTTTTTGAGTAATTTATTTTTAAAAAATTAAGCTTGATTTAACCGAAAATTTAGAATTTATTGAAAAATGGCCTTTATATGGTTCATCATTCTACTTTGTAAACAAGTGCAAATATGCCGAAAAAACCTTCAAAAATCCAGTTGTTGCTATTAACAAAGATGGTGTTAAAATTCTTGCATCCACAACAATGGAAACTATTTGGAGTTGCAAATTAAATGATGTATGCCTCATTTTTGACAGGAGTGTTTGTTTAATAATAACATTGTAAAATTACAGATTCGTTCATCTCGAAAGTATACAATTAATGGAAACGGTATTTTGGATGTCAACATTATTCAAGAATACGATAAAAAGACCCCTGAATCCAAATTAAGCATTGACACAGATTCGGTTTGTTTTGAAATTTTAGTATTTTTAGGTAATTACAAAAATTTTAGGGATCAGAAATTGCTCGAGTTATTGGACAATATGTTTATTTGAATAATCAAAAAGCACAGTATATTGTAAATTCTCGAAATTCTAAACAAGCATAATCCTATTTTTTTAAAAATGCTTTTGAAATTTTTTTATGTAATTGATTCACATTCCTTTTTTACCACAGAGTATTTGTCCTTTCTATATATTAATAATTTAAAAAAGAGAGAGTATTAATAAATTATTAATTAAAAACCCAAAAAAATACAGGTGCAACACTTTACAATGACACTTAATGTCTTTAGACGAAAATGTTTACATAGCAACAGCAATAACGACCGGTTAAAAATTTGACAAAAAGTCAAAAACTTTTTTTTGATATAATTCTTTAAATTAAAAGTTTTTGTATAGGAATGAGTAGTAGTAGTAATATACAGAAGCGATTAATTATTGCTCGACATGGTGAAAGAGTTGATTTCTGTTTCAATGATCATTCACATTGGACTACAAAGGTCGTGGATTCAAGTGGAAGATACCGTCCATTCAATTTAAATATACCAAGGAATTTACCAAAACGTGCAAATGGTGTTGCGGGATTTCGAACAGATACACCTTTAACAGAAATCGGATATTTACAATCAAAATTAATTGGTTATTAATTTTTGTTTATTTTTTTGTAACAATTTATTTGATTTGTTTCAGGGCGAGCATTTCGCGATAAAAATATTAAATTCGATATTGTATTTGTTTCACCTGCTTTGCGATGTATTCAAACAGCAATTGGAATTTTGAAAGGTAAATAATAATAAAAAAATAAATAGAATTTAGCACTTTTACAATAAAAAAATGTGATTATAGGAATGAATGCAAATCTAAAGTTAAACATTGAACCAGGATTATTTGAATGGTTACAGCTTTGCCGAAATGTACTTCCAAGTTGGATGACAAGCGACGAACTCATTGAAGCAGGTTATCCAATTACATCGGATTATAATCCAGTTTTTAAAGTTTCTGATTTGAATTTATCAGAAAGTTTAAGTGAATATTATGAAAGATCATACAAAATAACTAAAACTTTATTTGAAAAATCTCGTCATCGTAAATTTTTCTTGTTAAATCTGTAATCAAAAATTTCCAAATTATAATTTTTCAGAAACAATTTTGTTTGTTGGACATGGTTCTTCGCTTGATGCTTGTACAAGATTGATAACAGGTGGACAAAGTCGTAATACGAATGACTTTTATGATATCCTTCAAAGAACTCCATATCTTTCAACAATTCAATTAAATGATAACGAAAAGAAATATGAAATTGCTGGGTCTCCAATTCCACCTTTGAAGCATTCTGTAAATAATGAATATGATTTTAAAATTGTTCACAAATATGCATAATGAGCAATAATGTAGCAAGCAATTATGAGAAGAGAAAAACATATGGATATTCTTTCATTTTATATTTTACGGATTTTAATGTTTAAAACACTTACAAACAGTATTTAAATATGCAAAAAAAATGTTTGTGCTTTCTGAGATTTCGTCTAGAATTTATGATACAAAAAAGATATAAATAATTTCAAATTATAATTTGTTTAAATGATACAGCACATTTTTGAGATTTTTATTTGAACTTCATGAGTATCAGTTTGTCAACAACAAAACAACAAAAGAAAATGAATAAATAAAATAATTTGATTTTAATTTGGATTCCGATTTGGTGTTGAAACAAGGACGACTGAATCACCACGAATAAAAAGGAGTGGAATTTCACGAGTTGTAGTTTTGACAATTTCTTCTGTACTGTCTGGATCAGTTTCAGTTGTGGTAATTGTTTCGACGACATCACTCAATACCATATTTAAATGCTGATCAAAACTTTGAAGAATTCCAGTTAAATGACGTTCTGTACGCATTTTGACCATAACATGTTCATTCAAAGCAAATCGAATAAAATCTATTGGTTCTTCAATATTGGTAGTCTAAATTCAAAAATTTTATTAAAATCATATTAAAAATATTACTCACCAAATCACCAAGAGCTTCTCCGTTATCATAACTCATCTTGGAATTCAGAGAACGTGCTAAAAAAGGAAGTTTAAAATACAGTGGTAATGCTGTTATAAAAAGAATTGCATATGTTTTCACGAATAATAAATTTTTAAATAATGCTCAACGAAAATATAATCATTAGTTAGTTCCGGAACTAAGTGTCGCTGCGACACTTAGTTCCCGACTGTTAGTTCCGTCATATATATAAAAATATCAGTCTTAACCTAATAAATTTTCGAAAAATATACCAAAATTTTATTATTATTTAAAGTTTTAACAACCTTGTTTATAATAAAACAAATTTAATTTTTTTTGATTAATAAATTGAAATTTTGGTTCAGGAAATTAGAGATGGTTTTTTTGAGAAGTGATATATTTATGATAAATGATAATAAAATCGCTAAACTAAATTCTATTTAGACAAAAATTTAAGCGCTAAATCCATCCTTTTTTCTTTTAGAGGAAAATCACAATTATTGTTTTTTTGCTCAAAAGATGAGACAACAAGAAATCAAATTAATATCTTATTAAAAAAATATTGATATTTTTACATATATTATTAAACGGAGCTAACAGTCGGGGAACTAAATATCATCATTTTTCCATGCTCAACGGCACATTAACGACCAGCAAGAAAATTTAGTTTTAAATTAACGAAAAAAGATACAAGAAACGAGATAAATTAAATGTGAAAAAGCATGAGCATTGGCAAAATGATCATTTTATACTTTATAGTTTCATCTACAAATGATAAAATAAAAGATACACTCAGAAAAGAAGGGGATTCCATAACTCGCCCATAACTAGGGGTGTGCATATAAATAATTTTAAGTTTTTACAATATCTCGGTGCATACAATTTATTTTTACACAAATTATATCTTAAATCATAGCTTTTTACATTCTTTACCACCTCCAAAAAAGAAAATAAAAAAACATGAAAATTGCTTCGAGAAATCAAAATTAAAAAATCGTTTTATTTTCCTTATAAAAATCGTTGATGACGTAAATTAGACTTCTCAGTGCATCTGAGTTACGTTGAGTTACATATGTTATTCTCCATAAAAAACTACATCGTTTAAAAAAAGAAAGAACTTATCCAAAAATAATGCCACAACAATGAATGCAGAAAAAACAAATACGTTTATAAAAGGATATGCACACCCCTACCCATAACTCTTCCGTAAAAACTCCAAAGAGTTATGGAATAGTTACAGGAGAGTTATGAAATGCCTTTTCGTGGCGGTACAATTTTTTTACACAGACCTCGAAATATGAAAGTTTTTTAAATTTATTTTTTTATATTTCACTGATAATTATCAGCTACCGCCAAAATTTAAATATGCAAGCTTTTTTTAAAGCTTGGATATCATGCAAGTCCGCCCGAAGGCTGATTTGCATAAAGCAAACATAATCCAAAATTTAGTAATTCAGCGAGGCAAAGAAAAAATCCCTTCCACACAGCAACCCAGACTTTTAAAAAAACCTGAGAAAAAGAAAAAAATGCATGCTTTTGTACTCACTTGCCATTGGAGATACATTACGAAGATTACCTTTACCAAAAATTTGTGCAGAAGTAGTTGGAGGACGTTTATCATTTGATGAACCCAATTGATTAGGGTTACGTAATTTTTGGGAAGTTGTAAACTGCATAACAGCTGGTTCAGATTCATCATCTGTTTGTTGCCTTGGAAATTCAAATGGATCCTGAAATTAATATATTTAAAAAATCTACTTTAGTTCGATTCTATTTTAAATTGACTAACCAATGCTGAATTTATTAATACTTGTTTTTGTCCTTTGATCAAACTCTTTGGCAAGCCTGCATTTTTATCGGATGTTACAGTGTCTTCTCCTTCAATAGAATTCTCATAAGCGGCAATATGAAGGGATAAAGTGCTGCTGGTTTTTGGTGCTTTAGAAGAATCATTTTTCCACCTCTTTGTTTTAGCATTCTCTTCAGCTTCATCAAATGCAGTAAAAGATTTAAATGGTTTTGGATGTAAATTATTCGATGATGATTTATTCCATTGACATTTTCCATCATTAAGAATTTGTGAATCTATTTTTAATGTTGCTGCAGTTCTTCGATAACTTTTGAGATAATCTCCAATTTTAAAACTTCATTAGCCAAAAATTCTCCTTTACTGTACAGTAATTTTTACAACTTGAACTACGAATTTATTGTTTTTAAAGAACTGCAGCATTTATTTTTTACCAAATTCTTTGCTTTTACTGATTGATTTGCTATTTGAATGAACAAGTGAAACATTGAAACATTTATGATTTTGATTCAAATTGAAACTTGAAAATTGATTCTTTCCATTAACATTTTGAAGAATTGATTGTTCCACAAACTTATCTTTTGTTGTCATGTTCTAAATCTTTTTTTACAAAACCGTTTAATTCAGTATAAATCAGTAGCAAACGAAAAGAAATAACGATATTTATAAATTCAATGTTTTAAAAGATTTTATAAAAACTTCTTTTGCAGAATGGTTGCGAAGAAATACAAAAAAGGACTCGTCAATAGTCTAGAATGATGCAATATTAATGTTTTTATGCAGAGAAAAATACACATTGCCTTTCCCAATAAACATTTTTTTATGAAAAAAAAATTTATAAAAAAATTGCAAGTCAGAGAAATGTAATAAACCAGAAATAAAACAGTTCAACTTTATTATATTACAGACAAAAAAAAAGAGAACAACTCAAAATCCCATATTTTTAAGTTCTTGGTAAAGGCTTTTATCCAATTCATCTTCACGGAATTCTTTTCTTGGTAGACGCATTGCAGGATCCGTAACGGTTTTGGGATTATTTTTTTGGTTCACAGCATTTAAATTTTGTTCAGTTGTATCACTTTGTATTTTTACAAGATTAGATTTTCGAAGTTGCTCAATATCATGCTTTGATAATGGTCTTTTATCTTCATTCGGTAACGTTTCCTTTGGAAGTTCAGAAACTTTGCATGGAAAATATTGGAAGCGAAGTTTTCGAAAATCTGATGTAGTTAAAGGAATTGAATTTTTTTCAGCATTTTGAATCATATTTTGTAATTCGGTAATATATTTGACAGTTAATAACGGAGAAGTATAATATCCATCTCGTTGAGCATTATTAATCGCATTCCGACGAATTTTTCTTAAAATTTGTTCATTTCTTGAAATTGGTTTTCTAACAACTTTTTTCACCATTTTTGGCTTCTTTGATGCATTTTCAGACATTATTCTCGAAGCTTTCTTCTTTGCTTTTTCATCTTCATAGAATTTGAAGATATTCATTCTTTCAGTTGGTTCAGTTTTCTTCTTTTCTCTTGCTTTTTTCTTAGCTTCTTCTTTTTGTTTTTCTTGTCGAGCTTGAATCTTTGCCAATCTTTTTAATGCTTTTCTGAGCTTATATTGTTTGGAATCTTTAACATTTGGTTTCGAAGTACCTTTTGAAGGATTTTCTTTCTTCTTTGCTTCACCAGGTTTTTCATTTTTCTTGGAAGCTTTTTTCTTAAACATTTTTCTTAAATCTTTCCATGTCTTTGATTTATTTTCTTCAACAGTTTTAACCTTTTCTTCTTCTATCTTCTTTTCTGGCACTTCTGCATTTTGATTTTCCTTTTCTTCAACCTGCTTTGGTTTCGGTTCTTCTTGTGCTCCAGGCGGCTTTTTTAAAGCAGATTTTAACGGTTCTTCTGGATTTTTTGGAGGTTCCTTTTTGTGCACCATCTCCCTTGGTCTTCCAAAGGTAACTACAGATTTGATTGGAGGTTCCGGGTGACGTAATTTTCTGCCCAGTAATGGCATAATTTTAACAACTGGTGGAGATCGCGGTCGTTGAAACTTTTCAGTTTCCATTTCTTCACCAAGTTGGCCTTCATTTGTTGTTGATGGTTGTTTCTCCTTCTTCTGATCGTTTTTATCATCTTCTTTCTGCAATTTATCTTTAATTGGTTCATTTGGTTTAGGTTTATCCTTTGCAGATTTCTCTTTTTCTGGATGATCTTTTGAAGGTTGTTGATCCTTTTGTGAAGACTGGGAAGGCTTAGGTTGTTCAGAGGGTTTAGAAGGCTTTGAAGGTTTTGGGGAAGGCTTTGGTTTTTGTGAATGTTCTTTAACAACTTTTTGTTTTTCCTTTTTGACTGGTTTTGAAGATGGTTTAGGGATTGCACCAACAATTTTAGGAAGATCATCCGGATTCATCTTTGCAATGGCATCTCTGACTTCTGCTTTCTTTCTTTTATCTTCAGCTATTTTTTCTTTCAACTTCTGAATTTTTGCAGGATCAACAAGCCGTTTTTCAATTGGAGGTTTCTTTTTAGACTTTGAAATTGGAATATTTTCAGCAATTTTCAATGAAATCTTCTTTGATTCCACTTTTTCGGAATCTTTGGTCGGCTTTGAAGGAATTGGTTTCGCTGACAGCTTTGATTTCTCTTTAATTTTATCTTTCTTTTTCTTTTTATCCTTTTTCTTGTCTTTGCTTTTATCCTTTGATTTAGCTTTTGAGCCAGGCTTCTTCTTTTTTGCTTTTGATTTATCTTTCTTTTTCTTTTTATCTTTCTTAACTTTTGGCTTTTCTTCTGATTTTTGTGGCTTCTTTTCAACGGGAATGGGAACATCTTCAACTAAAACATATGACAGTCATGTATCATTTATCTATGAAAAGTTAATAAAACTTACTCTCACTTTTAATTAAAGGGGGTCCAATTAATTTATCCAAAAATTCATCCTTCATTTGAATCTGTTGTAATAGATCGCCGATTCGTTGTTGTTGCTCTTCACGAATATCATTAATTTTTGGTAACTTTTTAAATTCGGTTTTAAAACCTTTTAAAGTATCTTTCAAGTCTTTAATAGTTTCAACCATTTCACCATTCACACTGTCTTCCGAACATCTAAAAGTTTAATTGTGATATTTCTATGGGGACAAGTATTTTACCTTTGTAACAAATTATGTACATTTTTTCTCAATTTTAAAAATTGCAGAGCAATAGGTTTTAATGATACTTCTTCCAAGGGTATTGCAGGTTTTTTTACAGGTCCAGCAGCACGGCGTCCAAATCGAGTTTTGGTTTCCTGTCGTGGTTCTGGTGGGGGAGGTGGTGTTGGTGCCACTAATGGCATTTCAGCATCTGTTGCCATCTTTTATTAACTAATAATAAAGCAATAAGACAATTTGTTCATTGAAAGAAAAATGCATAAAATTTTCTGGCAAATTTGATTCGTTTTGTTTTGGCATTGGGTACCGTTTTGAAAAAAGTCATTAACAAAGTCGTTATTTTGATATAGCCAATAATAGTATTTTTCCCTGGATTATTTTATTCGATATCTAGATCACTAATTATTTTTAAAAATTTATCAGTATATACATGCAGATCAATGAAGTAACTTCAATGTTTCTCTTTCTAACAATGTGTTATTGATAATAAAACTACAAGAGTTGTTTTTGTTTAACGATTTTACAGTAACTTAATGTGTGATTAAAATAAAAATATCACCCTCGGACTTTAAATTATTATTACAAGATCTTTAAAAAGTCATTTTGTGATTACTGTATCGGTCACAATAAAAAAATAATCTTTTATTTTAAAATTTTAAACAACTTTGAATGTCAAGAAAACCCTTTGGTAAAAATAAGCACGTTATACACAAATAATTCACTAACACAAACAGAATAATTTATGGAGCAATTCTGCGACGTCGATGATGTCCACCGTAAGTGCCAGAAGGATCATAATCTTGTGCTTTTTCAATTGCAGTATCAAAGAATTTTGTAATTGTCATTCGTTCAGTTGATCCTGCTAAAAGATTTTGTCTGCAATCAAGATTGATAATGAATGTTCGCATTTGACTTTTTAATTTTGTAAGTTTTGTATCATTTCGAGCACGATTGTGATGACTATCATAATGACTGCCTAAAACCCTTAAGTTACACGTGTTTTTTAGACAATAAAGCTCACCAACAATAAGTGTAGGAAGTTGTTGATTGTGTTCATAATCGGTTATAAAAGTTACAGGTTGAGTTGGACGCGATATTTCTTTTTTTGCATATGGATTATCATAAAATAAATTAACCCATTGCATTAAATTTTCTTCACTTTTAGAATTTGATAAATCATGTACAAGAATTAATCCAATCGCATCATCCATAAAAATTTCACGTGCAGTTCGGCGATGTATTGATGCACCTCCAACATCCCACAATTCAATAACTTCTGTGCATTCATATGGTGTCCCAGCAGCAAAAGTATAACTGAATAATTCAATATTGCAACCAATTGTACTTTTATTTGGATGACCAGAATTTCCACAAAGAGTTGAAACAAAAGTAGATTTTCCAACACCAGTATCACCGAGCACAAGAATTTTATTTGCAGAATTCATAGACGACGAATAGATAGGTTTGGGACGCAGGTGACGAAGATTACGATTTTCAGTGCATCGAATATTCTAAAAAGAATTAAAAATATTATTTAAATTAAGCACATGATTAAAGATAAAATGAGACAAATTTATGCGAAAGTTATAATAAGAGCACAAAAGAAAAAAAAGGCTCTGTTGCGGCTTCACTTATTTTGTTAAAAATTTGGCTTTTTATGGAAACTGAATACCACCCGAATCGCAATTTCGTTGCGAGATAGTTTCGGATTTACAAAAAATCTTGTCCACTACCGTATATTGCCTCACACAGGAAAATTTCTACAGACAGCACAAGTGAATTTGAACATTTTTCTGGTTTCCTATCACCTTAAACAAGGCACCATGTTTCTGGTGCATTGACTTGATCTAATCGATTCAGGATGATAAAAATTTTTTTGTCTTATATTTTTTTGTTAAATTCCTTGTTTATTTTAACTAGACAATCAATATTGTTTAACTCAAGGTTTTAATTTACATCCATTTAATAAATAGTTGCAGTGTTGAAATATGGCATTAGCAAGGTTTTGATACGAGGGTATAAAAAGAGGCGATCGATGTAAAAAAGCATATGATATCAATCAAGCACTTTATTAAAGAAGGAAAGGAACAAATTCATATGAAAGACATAATAAAACCAAATTTTTAATTTATCATTCTTTTATCACCTAAAATATTCTGTAATATTAAGTGCAAAAAACTTTATTAAGAGTACCTTAAGTTTAACAGAGCAACTTAGACAATCAAAAAGACCAAAATCAACGATTCTATTTAAATCTTCCAATTCAATAACATAATTATCACCACAACACCGACAAATTGGAATATCTTCCAAAGCGTCTTCAGAATTAGGACATGTGCTCAAACACCAATGAAAATCGTCAATAATTCCAAATGCATCGTTAACACGTAAATTTTGTTCTTTCAACCACGAATCGTAAATTTTCTTTTGATTTGGATCTCTAAAAAAATTGAAAAATAAAAAACTGCGCCAAAAAAGTAATTTGAATTACCGTAAGACTTCGTATGCCTTTTGAAGAAGATTAAATTTTTCGAAATCTTTTGCACCTTTATCAGGATGATGAATTCTTAAGCATGCAAAATATGCTTGTTTCAATTCCTCATTCGTGGCAGATGTTGTTGTATTTAATAAATCATAATAGGATTTCATTTTCGATAAACTGAGAATCTAAAAAAAACATTCATGCGGGTGACTTTTTAATTTTCAGCCTACTTTTTACTTGTGTTTTTAATTTGTTTCTTAAATAAATAAATTATTTTTTTGTTTTTTTTAGTTCAAACACTAACCAAATTGAGATAACTTTTCTTTTTATTAAAATTTGCTGAAATATACAAAAAAATCTCCGAGAATTTACATTTAAAGAAAAGTTATCCAAGAAGTTTCAACTAACATGGAACAACCTCATTCATCTAATCCTGAACAAACACTTCATCCTGAATCAACCCATCTTCAAACTCAACATTATGCCGCACCTCATCAACAAAACCAATGTGCTGTTTTTCAAGTTAATGTTCCTGGTGCCGAAAATCCAAAAAAGCGCTTCTTCTCTCAAGCTGTAAAGTATAAAGTCTTGAGCCTAATGATCCAAATGCTACAGTAGTCCTATCTTACTGTACTAGACTAAAAAAATTTCAAATAATTTCAATTCGTCGACGAAGAATGGAGGCATTTGATTTTATTTTTTCTCCTGTTCTATAAAAAAAACTTTCTTGAGTACTCGTTTGGTTCTTATTTGATGAACCCAATTGCTGAGGGTTAAGTAACTGTTGGGATGCTCTAAATTGCATTATAGCAGGATCAGTTACGTCATTCGTTTGTTGCCGTGGTAATTCATATGGATTCTGTAAAAGTTTGATGTAAAAAAATGTTTAATATTTTGCTAAAAATTACTTGAATAACTGATGTTGAATCATTGAATAGCTTTTTCCATCTTTTAACCAATATTTTTGATTCATCTCCACCAGGTAATTTATTATCATCACCATCAATTGAATTTTCATATGCCGCAATATGAAGGGATAAGGTGCTGCTGCGGCTTGTATTATTTAAAATGCTGTTATCTTTATTTGACTTCTTTTTAGAGTTTTCTCTTTCGTTTTCAACAAATGCAGGTTTATTGAAAGTTGTTTTATTCCGAGTTAATTGTAAATTTGTTTTTCCTCCACGTTTTTCATCAAAAAATGATACTGTATTTTAAGTATTTTTGCATTCCCTCAATATTTTTTATTCGGGCTTCTTTAGGATATTCTGTTAAAATATAAAAACTAGCTCTTTTAAATATTGAACAGAATAAAATTGTTAATATTCCGTTAGGACTGCAGATTTCTACCAGGATTTTTGGTATTATAAGGTGATTTGCTTTTCGAATGAACAACTGATGATAAATTCACACACTTTTGATTTAGATTTAAATTGAGATTTGAATATTGATGATCTTTATTATCTGAATGAGATTTCACAAAAAGCTGCTTCTTTTCATTCAAAAGCACATCTTTCGTTGCCATCTGAATTTTGTATTTTCAAATATTCTCAATCAAGCTCATTATATAAAATTAAAAAATGGATTCATATGTTTAAAAAACTAAATAGTAATCCGAGCATAACACGATTAAAATAATATGACTATATTAGAGCTCACAAAATAAATAAATAAAAAATTCAAAATGTTATTTGCAAAGAAGTTAAAAAATTCGAATTTCCCGCACTTTTTTCGGATTTGTTCCGATCGTGCTTAACTGAAATATACGAGTGCAAAGAAGGATTTAATGTTTCAAAAAATTAAGAATATGATATCAATCAAGCATTTTATTAAAGAAGGAAAGGAACAAATTCATATGAAAGACATAATAAAACCAAATTTTTAATTTATCATTCTTTTATCACCTAAAATATTCTGTAATATTAAGTGCAAAAAACTTTATTAAGAGTACCTTAAGTTTAACAGAGCAACTTAGACAATCAAAAAGACCAAAATCAACGATTCTATTTAAATCTTCCAATTCAATAACATAATTATCACCACAACACCGACAAATTGGAATATCTTCCAAAGCGTCTTCAGAATTAGGACATGTGCTCAAACACCAATGAAAATCGTCAATAATTCCAAATGCATCGTTAACACGTAAATTTTGTTCTTTCAACCACGAATCGTAAATTTTCTTTTGATTTGGATCTCTAAAAAAATTGAAAAATAAAAAACTGCGCCAAAAAAGTAATTTGAATTACCGTAAGACTTCGTATGCCTTTTGAAGAAGATTAAATTTTTCGAAATCTTTTGCACCTTTATCAGGATGATGAATTCTTAAGCATGCAAAATATGCTTGTTTCAATTCCTCATTCGTGGCAGATGTTGTTGTATTTAACAAATCATAATAGGATTTCATTTTCGATAATAAACTGATTTAAAAAACTAATATGTGCATTACAAAAATATAAACAAATATAATATACGGTAATCCAACAAAGTTAAAAACAATCAAAACATTTCAAATGACTAATTTGTTTTATTCAAAATAAATTAAAAAATACAGTTTTAAAGCAAAATTATGATAAGTTTTGTAACATTGATTTAATCGGGAGCTTCTATTGAACACAAATGAGAAGATGAAACTTTTTTACATGTGACAATTGTCCGGTCATTTGTATGTAACATGTAAACCTGTTCAGAAGTTGATGAAGGTGATGGTGATTGATTTACATGGGATGAAGCATTTATCTGGCCAGATGATCTTGGACGAGGGGGAGGAACATTTGAATCTGTTGCGTCTTCGCCAAATTTATAACTTATGTTTGCATATTGTTGCAAGCAAGTGAATGATTCAAATATATAATTGCAAAATGGTTTCCGCATACCGTACCACCAATAATTCCCTGATCTACTTCCAAATGATAGTAAAAGAGAAAAGAAGAGAGACATGAATAGCGGTGAAAATACCACAATAAATGGGACCTGCTCATCAGGATAATCATCAATAAGCTCAATTGCATCAAGCTTATTAGCTAACATAACAAAGAAAATTAGCAATGGAACTGTTAAAATAAAATGTGAAAGAGCATTAAATAGATGTGAACGCCGATGGGTATTAAGAAATTGTGAATGACGACCAAGAAATATTGCCAAAATAAGGGAATAAAATGTCCCAATAAAGCATAAAGTAAATAAAACCCAGCTTGGAACAAAAACAATTGTCCAACTCCAATTAAGGGCACTATCCAGTTTAAATGACACAAATACAAACTGAATTATATTTATCGAAAACAGCAATTCAAACTGAAAGTCGGGGATATTTTACTATTACTAATACAAAGATGTGAACTGTACCTCAAATGTTTTATCATGCCGAATTGACCAAACTGATATCACCATTGACACAAAACTTAAAATAAATAAAGGAGTAAATACTACAAACCAGGATAATTGTTTTCCTTCAAACGAATCGCCCAAATCGAGCTTATATGAACATAATAACAAAAAGCCGGTCAATATACAGTGTTCCATGAAAGAAAATACCATTGCGAAAAAATCATTTCGTGAAGTAAAATCTGTTCTGGGAGGGGGTCGAATAATAAAACTTAGAAAGCCGATGAAAAATCCACAAAAAACTATAAGCTCGCAAATCCATAATGGAACAAATGTGATAAAAAATGAAAAATTGACTAGATAATCTAACCGAAATGCTAAACAAACTGTAAATGATAATAAACAGGCATATAATACAAATTTCCTAAAAGTAGAAAACTCAAAAAATTATTAATAAAGGGGACAATCACATACGACGCATTAAACTCGCTTAAACACGAGCGGCAATTAATTTCAATCATAAATGATGCATTTATGTTATCTGAAGCTCAAATATTATGCTAAAATTTTGTTTACAAAACAGTACAACCGGTATCAAAGGGATATCCCAAAGAATAATATTAAGATTTTTAAAAAATAAAAGATTATAAATATTGTTTATAATACTCGTATACAAAATCAAGGCACACAAGAGATCATTGCAAAAATGTTACAAAGTTTAAAAATACACAACAGAATCAAGTTCAAAGTTCATCATCTTCAAGTCGAATTCTCATAAATATTTCACTGAACTTTCTCATAACCCATGGAAAAGCAATATCAGCATATACCAGAATAGCGACAATACCAAGTGACATGAATGTTATAAACTAAAAAATAGAAAAATAAAAACGTTATGCATAAAAGTTAAAAACTTACTTTAATAGAATATGTTATAAATGAAATAAAAGTCCATACAGTAGGAGTTAAAATTAAAAGTGACCGGAAAAATCCTAAGATTCCAAAAGCAGGAAAAAGAGCAATCAAAACCACAGAAAAGATTAAAGAAATTGCCAACTTTGGTGGAAATAAGCGTGGAAGAAATGCCATTTTCTTGCTGAGTTAGTACTAAAAAATATGATTTAAAAGATATAAAACAATTGAATACAATAACCAAAAGCACGTCAAAAACATATAAAATAGACAAGCGATAAAGGCAAAAACAGCTGTTCGGAAACAACTGTGCCGGATTATTATTGTTAAAAACTTTATAACTCCAAATATTTAAAAAGTGGCATTAACCTGGGTTACTCTTATAATTTAATGAATCGTAAAACACAGAAATGTTGCTAGCAACTGCATGAAGCTTTGTTGAAGAAAACATATTATGTTTTTGAAGCGTCTCTCCGTTTTTAAACCTCCGACTTTCGTGTTCAGAGTTCTTAGACAGTTTTTTGAAACAGAATCTTTACAGTAACAACCATCAATAAAATTAGTCAGATTTTTTAAATTTATCAAATGTATCGGAAATTTTTGCGATAACACGTTTGTTGAAAAGTAACAATACTGCATCGTATAAAAATCATGTTAAAGAGGAAAATATTTTTGCCACTGTTTTTATCTATGATTTTTTAGATACATAATAGACTTATTTGGTTACCATCTTATCTTATTAACAAGCGTTTATTACAAGAGAATATTTTTTTATAAATGTTTAAGTATAATTTACGCATTTTTATTTAACATAAATTGATTTTTATCGACAAATATCATTTTATGAACTAACAAAATTTTGTTTCTTGTAATTAACTCATTCATCGGTGAATTAAAAAACTATCAAAAAATTTAGTTAATAAAAATAAAAATTAAACAAAAAGTTGCAAACACAAGAATGTACAAATTTTAGTGTGACAAAAAGCAGATGTGTTTTGAAACCCGCAGCGGGTGCACAAAATGATAATGACGTTATGCACAAATTTCATCATCAAGCAAAGGTGAAAGAAGAAGAAGAAAAAAAAACTGATGGGCTTGAGTTACTTCAAACATGAAATATTTTTTAAACTCTAGGCATTAGTCTGCTGATATAAAAAAGTTTTAATTTTTTGTTTGCATGCTTTTTTTTCTCTCTATTAAAAATATTCATGGGTTTTGCTTCTTTTTAGGACCAAATCCGGCAAAACCAATTTTTTTTATTGTTCGAACATTTTGTGCGTGCTTAACTCAGCAAAACAAGTGCCATTCTTTTTTGTATATTTAAAATTGTCGTATTTTTTTGTAGAAACCTGCCAATGGAATCTTTGATTCCAATCATCAGTAAACTTCAAGATGTTTTTGCAACTATCGGATATCGTGAAAATGAAGTTCAACTTCCTCAAATTGTTGTTGTAGGTTCTCAAGTAAGCGTTTAATTACTTTAACTTTGTTTACATTTAATATGTTTAGTCTGCTGGGAAAAGTTCAGTTATTGAAGGAATTGTTGGAAGAGATTTTTTGCCACGAGGAACTGGAATTGTTACTCGAAGGCCTCTTTTACTTCATTTGATTCATATGCCAATGGATGATTCAAAGAGACGCCAAGATGCTAGTATGTTTTAAGCTTTTCTCTACCCATAATCACTAACGTTTTAAGGATTTGCAAATGGTGATTGGGCCACTTTTGAACATTTGCCAGATGAAGTATTTACCGATTTTGAAAAAGTACGGGAAGAAATCGAAAAAGAAACAAACCGATTGTCTGGTACAAATAAGGTATTCTTATAGTGTTTTTTATTTATTCCTAACTATAAATAAAAAACATGTTTGCAGGGCATTTCTGTTATTCCTATTAATCTTAAAATATACTCTGCAAAGGTTGTAAATTTATCGTTAATTGATCTCCCTGGTATTACGAAAGTTCCTGTTGGTGATCAACCACCAGATATTGAAGTTTGTGTTTATTTATTTTTCATTATTAAACATTGGGATTTTAGATTCTCATTCGTGATATGGTAATGTCATATATTTCAAACCCAAATTCTCTTATTCTTGCTGTGACTCCTGCTAATCAAGATTTTGCTACTTCTGAACCATTGAAGCTTGCTCGGGATGTTGACAAAGATGGCAACAGAACTTTATGTGTTTTAACAAAACTTGATTTAATGGATCATGGCACAGATGCGATGGATGTTTTAATGGGAAAATTAGTTCCTGTAAAGCTTGGTATTATTGGTGTAGTAAATCGATCACAAGCTGATATTAATACCAAAAAACCAATTGAAGAATGTTTAAAAGATGAAGTTACTTTTTTGCATAAGAAATATCCTACACTTGCTTCAAAAAATGGCATTCAATTCTTGGCAAAAACTTTAAATAGAGTATGCTTTTTTATAGGTTTCCAAGTGTAATTAAAACGTATTTTTTAGCTTCTTATGCACCATATTCGAGAATGCTTACCGCAATTAAAACTTCGTGTTGCAACAATGACTGCTCAATGTCAATCATTGTTATATTCATATGGTGAACCAATTAGTGATAAAAATAAAACCCTTTTACAAATTATAACTCATTTTTCGACTGCTTATACTTCAACAATTGATGGAAATGCTAAGAATATTGAAACTTCTGAATTGTAAAATAGATTTTATGCAACTTTATTCTAAACACAATTTTTTAGATGTGGTGGTGCTCGTATTGGTTACATCTTCCATGATACTTTTCGTAATACTGTAGAAAAAATTGATCCTATGGGAGGTTTAACTCCAATTGAAATTTTAACTGCCATTCGTAATGCTACGGTAATTTTTCAAATTTTACTTAATTTTATATTCAGTATATTTACTTTAGGGTCCAAGACCAGCTTTGTTCGTTCCGGAAGTGAGCTTTGAACTTCTCGTTAAAAGGCAAATACGTCGTTTGGAAGAACCTAGTCTTAACTGTGTTGATTTGGTTTACGAAGAACTTTTACGTATTGTTCAACATTGTGGGTTTGAAATTCAACAAGAAATGCAACGCTTTCCTCGACTTTACGAACGTATTAATGAAGTTGTTTCGGCGCTTCTCAGTTCAAGAATTACTCCAACAAAAGATTTTGTTGGAAATCTTGTTGGAATTCAACTTGCATACATCAATACCAAACATCCTGAATTTACTGATTCCGCCCTTGTAAATATGTTTAAAGAAATAGATTTCCCAGCAGAAGAAAGGAAAAGAGCTTCATCTTTTAAATCTCAAGTAGTAAAAGATGGTAGTGTTACAGCCCAGTCTTCAGTATCTTCAACGGCAGCTGGTGATGCTTCTAAAGAAAGTAATGGTTGGTTAGGTTTTGGCAAATCCAAAGATTTAACTCCTATTGAAACGGATCCAGTTGATACTCCTGGTGCTGTTACAACAGAAGCTGTGCAACAATTTCGACATAGAGAATTAACTTTCCGTGAAAAACGTGACTCTGGAATTGTTGGTAGGTCACCTTTTGATTATTTGATTACGGTATTTTTAAAACCTTTTATTTAGAACGTTTAATTCGTGGATATTTTCTTATTGTTCGCAAGTCTATTCAAGATATGGTTCCTAAAGCAGTTATGAAATTTCTCGTAAATAATGTTCGTGACAATCTTCAAAGTGAACTTGTTCGAGTTCTTTATAATTCTGAAAATATGGATGATTTGCTTGTTGAAAGCGATTTAATGGCTCAACGTCGGAAAGATGCTTCTGAAATGCTGGATGCACTCAATAAAGCTAATAACGTTATAAGCGAAATTCGTGAAACTCACATTTGGTAATTAACAATTTATATTTCTTTTTCTAGTCTTAGTTGAATTTTATTTTGTGTATTTAAACGGCTTTCTCTGCTTTTGTTTTATTTTTTTCAATTACTTTTTTATGTTTCGTGTGGTCTCAATAGTATTTCGAACATAAACCATTACTGTATATTTATAATATTTATTATGCAAATGACTAGAAAATTAACAGATGGAATGTCTGGTAAGTAAGTTATTAGAACAAGTGAAAGAAGCAGTGTTAAAAACAGAATAGCGATAAAAGTTTTTTAAGATGCAACTTGACCAATAGATTTTTAAAAAAATAATAGTTAGAGATCAACCAATAAAAGTTCAGCTTCTGCGGAACGGAATTGTTGAAGCATTTCTGGTTCAATTTCAACTCCCTTTTGTTTTATTTCAGAGGATTCTGATGTACTTTGTGTAAGCCATTCAGATGGAATTAATTCGTTGGATAAATCAGATTCCTCTTTTTCGTTACTCCAATTTATTGGCCACAATGGCTCTGCAATAGCCGATGCCTCTTCAAAGTCAAGATCCACCAAAGTTCCTTCAACAACTTTTGTTTCTCGATTATTAGAAGCTTTATCATATTGGGCTTCATTATCATCTTCATCTCCATTATCCTCAATATCCAAGGCATCCATGCCAATTTCATCTGGTGGCCAAGTTGCTCGAATTCGATTATCTTTCCAATGATTTATATTTATTACTTTTTTTTTCTTCCTTTTTTCTCCTTCTTCAACAGCCGATTGATCTTCAGATGTTTCAATAGTTGTCTCTTCTTCATTCGCGGCTGATAACATTGGTCGCTTATCAGCATCAATTCCGAGATGTCGCATAATTCCATAAATTTCATTATCAATTTTAGTTTTATCCACTTCTATTTCATAATCAAAAGCGCTTCGTAAAACATTCCGACAATTATTACTGACATCCTTCATGGCGCCAATAATATTTCGCATTTGTTGTGGTAAATCATTTACTAAAAGTTTTTTGGGGGTTAATCATTTTTTCAAAAATTGATAAAAGCTTGATAATCAATTTTTAGAGATGTGTAAATTTTTAAATAAAAATTCTAAAGAATAAAAGAAATTTGTCCGAAAATAAATGATATTTTAAAAGTTTCATGTAATTCTTTGAAAATTACCTTGTTTTTCATCAAGCATTTGGATTTTAATTTGTACATGATTCCTCATGTCAATAAATTTTGTTCTACTTGTTTCACGACATTTTAACATTACTCGATATTCGTAATTGCCAGTTTCCATTCGGGCTGGATATTCGTCATATTCGGCCATTTCAACTTCTTCATCTTCTAACTCTTTAATTTTTAAACAATATGATAAATATTCAAATTTGGCATTCATATATTTGCTTAATGAAAATCGAACATCAGGAATGGCATTTTTTACATGACTTTGAATACTGTCAATTAACTTTTCAATCTAATTTTTTCGATCATTATTTTTTGGAATAATTGAAAAAATAAAAGCTTACATTTGATATAAATTGTGTATTTTCTTTATGCAAAGAACTTTGAATATCCGCGTATTGAGTAAATAAATTTACGCAATTTGGTGAAAGTTCACGAACTGCAATTTGTCCCATCAAAGAACCTATTTCTAAAATGAAGCATTTCAAATTTTGATATTAAAAAGGTTAAATTAAAACATTTTTTAAAATTGTATTCAAAAAATGTGTTACAGTAATTTATTAATTATTTACCGTTATGAATAGAACTTGTTGCGGAATGACATCTTAAAAGTCTCTGCAATTTTAAATGTAATTGTTTGTAAAATTTTTCATTTGAATCCAATCTCTCAAGTAGCTTTTGTAGCATATCATTACATAATACGGCTCTTGAAAGCCCTAATGCATCAGCTGTTTTGGGCTCAATAGATTCAACGACCCAATGTTTTATCTTTTTAAATAAAATATCTAATGTTTTTCCACGTTCTGGATCAACTTGAATTCGATTAAATGAAATTCGAATCGGGCCTTAATTATCATTTTTTTAAATTTAATTTGAATTATTTTCTCACTTTCTGATTTTCGAATCAACTCAGCTACGGTAGCTTTTTCTGAACCCCGAACATTTACACCATTGACCGCAATAATTTCATCACCCACTCCAATTTTGCCGTCTGTAGCACATGGAGAATTTTCAAAAACTTGAACAACATAGATGCAATTACAGGTTGGAGCTCCGCCTGAAAAAAGAAAACAAATTATCTCACCCCCATATAAATCATTGGAAGACATACCGCCAATTGCGACTCCCACTTTATTGCCATCTTTTTGAAGTTCAGTGGAGTCGGGAATAAGACGAACACCTTCCAAGGCATTCATTTTTTTGTTGTTCTGCAAAGTTGTTATCGCATTTTTTTCAAAACAAAAGAAACAGCATTTTTTCAAAATCGATTATCCTAATTCTACTATAAATGGCATTTTGACTCGAAAAATGGACAACACGAAAAAAGAAGTATGGGACATGACAGCTATTTGTTAAAAAAAACGATAAATATTGTTAAAACATTAATTTGAAAAGGAAACCATTATTGAAATTTTTCAACAACCTTTTTTGGCATTTCTATATTAGCATTTTCAGATGCCATAGGCGTTAGCATTTATCGTTGTAAGAAAAATTAATGCATGTCGAACTCAGATAAAAAATCTTTACTGCTCTACAGCAATATTTGGATTTATATTTTTAAAGTTTTACGTGTTCATTACCTTTTTTTAAGTTTCCTTTTTTAAATACAAATAATACTTTTATAGAAATGCAAATTCAACGTAATATCAAAAGGTTTTTTGAATCACCACCCAGAAATATTAATAGAAGAGTTTTACTCGCTCTTGTTGTAGTTATAATTTTTATTTTATATTTCTTTTTGGCATCACTTTCAACACCTCCATCAACTCCAACTGAAGTATGTGTTATTGATCATTTTGATAAGCATGCTGGAAAGCAAGTTGATCCAACAAAAACTATGGTCTCATTTATTGGTAATGGACATATTGGAATGGATGTTTCGGCTAAAAGTGAATTAATGCTTATTTCAAATGATACTATGTTTGAATCTCTGAAAGGATTAAAACCATTGGTAAATTTGATTTTACCATTTGATAATGATGCTGTTTTACACTTTGAACCTGATCCTGTGGATGGAATGTCAAAAGCTGTACATTGCTCAATTGTGGTAAATTCTTGATTTATTTTTGTTTTTTCCTGGCTAATAAAAATCAACTTTCAGGAAGGAAAGTGTGTCTGCGTTTATGAATATGTATACGCTCATCGAACAAAATCAAACTTGCTTGTTCAAGACATAAAAATTACAAATCCCTCAGTAAGTTCTGTAAAGTTTTGATCGCAAAAATTGGTTTTTCTTCAGCTTTCTGCTTTGAGTATTAAATTTGGGCGTGCTATTTCTGATGATTGGGAAAAGCAAGAAATGTAAGTAACCTTTTTTGGCTTACCAGTTTATTTTTAAAAAATCTTTTAGGTCCACTGTACCTGTATATTACCGTACACTCGATGTTCAAAATCAGAAAATTGGAGTTGCTGTTATATGTTCTTCACTTCCCAATGATATTGTTGTTCATCAAAAGCGGTGCGTTCACAGGAGATTTTAAAACTTTCTTTATCGAAATATCATTTCAGCGAAGAAAGCTTCCGATTTATGTGTATTGTGGAACACGGTCTTGTTTCAGCAGATTCATTTGCAACAAAGCGTCAACTTTCTACGAAAGCCATTCAAGAATTCACTGAAATTAATGCTCTTCATTGGAATCAAGTTGATACAGAACATAAGGATGCATGGAAAGATGTACGAAATGTTTTAAATTGGTATAAAATTTAATTTCACCTTTTAGTTAAATCGAGCTTCTTTCGATATTTCTTATTCAAAAGCACCAAATGCTCTTAATGCAGATATTATTGGACTTACCAAATTTGCAATATTGAGTTCTGTTCGTGCACCGTTGCTTGAAAAAACAACTACTCAAAATACCAAAGACGTAAACGCTTTTTTTTTTATTTTTACAGGACCTGTATTTTCTTTTTTTAGCATTACAAAGAATTAATGTCAAAGAATGAACTCTGCTATCAAGGGCATTCAACATTGCTTACACCATCAAAATTATGGCAAAATTGGTCGACCTTAGATGATGTTCAAAATACAATAAAAATATGGATGCTGACTTTAAAACATCGTGGTTGTATGCATCTTGTTGAAAGTGGTGCACATGGAATTGTTCAAGCATTTTTGCTTTCATTATCTGCAGCAACATTTACCCATCATCATCTTGAATTTTCTCTTGATCCAGCAGATGATCTTCATCGTGAATTACATGTTGATGGCCTTGAATTTTCACCCAATTCATTTGTTAATATTACTTTTGATATGGATACTGATTATCGACCATTGGTTCGACTTTCCGCTTCTTCTGCAGCTGTATTGTATGCATGCTCTGGGGGCTGCTTAGATGGATCAAAAAAGCTTTCATCAACTCCAATTGAATTTCCTCTTAAAATAACAAAGCCACCATCACCAATTTTATTTATTTCTGATGACAGCCAAAAACTTGATCATATCAAAGATACTTTGCATGTTATTGATGTTGCTGATGCACCAAAGCATTTGCCCGAAACAATTGCTCTTCATAAACATGGTGAAAACAATGGATTACCAACCGTTTTTTGGGTTATTCTCATTTTTATGCTTATTAGTTTTCACTTATTTTTGGTTAAATTGCTTTATTCTGAATGGAAGAACAGTAGCTCTGTGCCTTATTCAAAGTTTTCCAAAAAGATTTTGCTTCGACAATAATTTACTAATACTATTATTTTTTTGTTATTAATTTATGCGGGTGCTTTTTATTATGCCTATGATGCAAGAATGTTGATATATTTAAGCGCCTTAGCTATAGCATCCTTTCCCAATTATTTATTGTTAATGATAATTTACTAATTTCGATTCTTCATTACGTGTAAATTTAATGTATACATTTTTTAAGCTTTTTTTGTTGATATATACATTAATGATGTTGTTTTCCTTGATTCAATAAAAATTCTGCAACCTTTAATTATATAAAGCTTGTTTTAAAAATGCGCATCTTCAAACAGGATGAGTCAGAAGATAAAATGTATATCCCCCGCCATTCATGGAAATAAATATATATCGTTTTTGACCGATCGATAGCATCAGAGAAATGACCACGGACAAAAAATGAGGCCGCCTTCAGTGTCGCAAAAAGGGGGAGAAAAAGAGATGTCAGAAGAAGAAAAAAAGAAAATCTGCTCTTCGAAGTAATCAATTGAATATTTTTTGCGCGAATGTTAAAATGAAAAACATATTTCACGTTGTTTTGTATAATCTTTTTTATCTTTCATTTTTAATACAAATTTGTTTTGGTGCTTTTAGTCCATGCAGTGGTAAGAAATTTGATATTACAGTATTTTTCTTTTGAAAAAAAATTTGCATTTGTTTTAAGGTAAAGCAAAATTAAATGAAGAATGTGATCGTGACAGTGATTGCGAAAATAAGGGATCTATTTGTTTAAGAGGAGCATGTCATTGTCACCCATTTTATGTGAAGATGGCTTCCGAAAAAGGTGGCCTTCCACGATGTATTCGACGTAAGCAATTCAAGTTTTTCTTTTTGTCCAACATTTTTTTATCCAAATGCTTTTTTTGATATTTTGAACAAAAAGACATCTATTTGTATTTTTGAAAAAAAACATTAAAAAAATTTAAATATTAGAAATTTTTTACAGTGCCTGCTAAAATTGGTGCTGATTGTTCAACAAAATGTCGTGAACCACTGTTTTGTCGAAATGGTAAATGTCAATGTGTTCAACGAGGGTCAACTTCAATTCTCAATGGTGAATGTGTATCAAGTAATTGTTATCTTTTATTTATTCTTTTTATGTGTATTGTTTACTTATTTACAGTATCAAAGGTTGGAGATCGTTGTTCTCGACATTACGATTGTACATCACCATTTTCTGCATGTGTTGCACATACATGTGTTTGTATTTCGGGTACTGTACAACAAGGCTCAAAATGTGTTGCAACTTCAAATTGCCCATTTGGGGGTCAACCAACTAGTACATGCATTAGAAGAGCTTCAATGGCACATATTCCAAATTTTGTTGAACGTGCCGATAATTGTCCTGATGGGTCAATGTGTATTACAACTCCAGATTCCCCAATTGGGCACTGTTGTCCAAAAGTTTGCCCACTTGGTACTGTAATTGATAATAACTATACTTGTATGCCTGGTAGTACACATTCATCGGGCAGCTCAATTGGAAATCTTACACGACTTGGAATTTTGCGTCGATGTCCTTCTGATACACATTTCTGTCATTATCTTTCTGGTGATAGTTTTGCACAGGTATTTAAATTATAAAAAAGGTGACAACAGTTAATCATTGATTTATAAGGCAGCATGTTGTAAACGTCCATGTAATGCGATGGCACCTGAAGCGCTCTACTTAAATGGAGAATGTGTTGCTCGAGGGCAATTAGGTGCTGAATGTCATAAACATGAACAATGTGGAGCTGCAGAAGGAATGGAATGTCACAAAAATATTTGTCGATGTGCATCCGGATTTAAGCCCGAAACAGATGAAACTACAAATCCAATGACAAATCCCAGTCAGAAATGTGTTAGAAGCTGTGAAGCCGGTAGTTTTACGCGGGATACAACTTGCTTAGTTAAAAGTGTTCTTGGAGGACCATGTTTTGTACAAGCTCAATGCCCTGAAAATGCTGGTTGTTATCGAGGAAGATGCTTATGCAAATGTGATCATAAAAAAGCTTCCAACAATAAATGTATTAAAGTTGAAGTTCCAACAACCCCTCCTCCACAACCTGGACCACGTAAGGCTTTATTTACAGTGCTCTTTTTTAAAGTTATATTTTTAACATTTTTAGTTCCTGTTGTACCTGGAATTGGAAGTTCAAATGGACAAGATTTTTTTAATATTATTGGAAATATTGGAAATTTATTTGGGGCAAATAACAGGGCTCCCCCTTTACCAATTATTATTCAACAATAGATTTAATAAAAGTTTTCAATAAATCGTTTTTCAACAAAGTTTTTTTTACAAATATGCCAAAAAAAATCATATAAACGTGAAAAATTTTCTAAGATTTATCAAAAATGATTCAAAGAACTAAAGCTCCCGTATCTCAAAAACTGTCAATAATGAACCATATAAAAATTTCGTCAAAATTATGCATTTTATATATTTTATTATATTCATAAATAAATTCGTAGATAAACAATAAAAAATTCTGTTGTTTTTACCCGGAACCAGGTAAAAATTCATAAAGCAAATGAAAAATCAATTTTAAATTAGTTACAAATAAGAAATACAACGTTGAAAGAAACAAAAAAGGCAACGTTCAACAAAGGCTTTAACGAGGATAACGATTATCAGCACTTCGATCATAATATTGATTTGCGGTATTGCGGTTATCATATTGATTAACACCAGCACTTCGTTCACCATATTGATTAACACCATTATTGCGGTCACCATATTGATTAAAACCAGCACTACGTTCAACATATTGATTAGCGCTATCATATTCATTAGCAGCATTACGATCAGCATATTGAGGATTTCGATAATCATTATTTGGGGTTGGAGAATATTGATTATTATGGCCATTTGAAAAATTGCCATATCGACGACGAGTATCATCACCAAATTGTACTAAACGTGCATGTTCGGCATTGACAGCATCTCGACCATGTTGACGATTTCGATCATTCCGATTTTCATGACCACCATTATGATGAACATATTGACTTGGGCTTTCTCGACGATCATCAGATAAAGGAAAAAGCGTTTCAATTCTTTCACTAACTTTCAAATAATTAATGCCAAGAACCTTTCGCTTTTTATGAAGGAAAAAAAGATATTCCATAACATCCTTATTCTCACCATTAATCATTTCAAAAATACAAAAAGCATCTTTTTGAATTGTATCAAGCGTGAAACAAATTGCCATTAATGTCTTATCACTCATGATAGAAGCATGATCTCGTCGCCTAAAATTATAGAGATGGATTTGATAATTAAAAAATAATTTTAAAAATTACCATGGTGGCCATTTATCAAAGTAAGCATCACGAAATTGATTGAATTTATGTTGGACAGCACCAAAGAGAATGTTAAAGAGATCATGAACATAATATTCTGCATCTTCAAAAACGAATTGTCTACGTCCACGCAATTCATTTTCAATATAAGCACGTACAAGACAACTAATCACAAAAATATGTTGACAATCAAAAATGACTTAAAAGAAGTACATTATAAAAACGATTTTTGGTTTAAACAACAAAGACTTACAGTTTGAATCCATATTCATGAAACTACTCATTGGTACCAAGAAAGATTTATCAATGTAAGAACAAATCTTGAAAACGAAACGTTCGAAATTTCGATCAAAAACAACTTTTTGATAATTCTTTAAATTATTCAATGCAGACATAATTGATTGTGCTACCGTATCCATAATACTTGGAGGCGAAGGATATGCAAGCCAAAGATCTACATAAGAATATTTTTTAAGAATTTTAAAAGTAACAAAAACAAACTTTTGTAAAGATCTTCAGAAATGTTGGAACCGACGGTAAAGAATAATTCAAAGATACTGGTAAGAGCTTGATCAATCGTTTCTTCAGTTTGCATATGTGGCACAGGAACATATTTTTCAAGACAATTTGCAGGTAAAGCTTTGTATAATGCAGCAGGGATTGCTTGTTTGAAGTTAGTAATTCCTAATTCACTACCAATAAAATAAGCTGTTAACCAATCGAAATTAGGAACTTCTTCAAAACTGTAAAGATCAATTGGAGCACGGAAGTCTAAAAATGAGGGGAAAAATGTTAAACAATGGTAACAAATTTCTTAAAATATGATAATAAACTTTCGATTAAAAACTTACAAGCAACAGATTCCTTGAAAATTTTGAAGACATCAAACAGTTTTTCATTGAGTTCAACTGAGTTTTCACGATGAAAGAGTTGAATAAAACCCAATACGAATGTAGAAGGTTTATCGAAGCCGGTATTGTCATCTCTCCATTTGATAATGCTTGTAAAATTATCTAAGGGATGAAATAGATTTTGTAATGCGGTGATCCATAATGGAAAGAATTCATTATTCTTTTCAAGATTTTCCATGATTTCATTAAGAACATATTTGGTATTAATCAATGACCAACAACAAGCTCCTTAAAATAATTAACATTTTTATGGATTTCTGATTTTAAAAAGTTACCTCGAGGTACCCATGCAACACTAACCAACAAGGAAAGTGCAGTTTCGTAATGCCGTTTATTGAATTGCACTTCTGGATCGTTAAGAACATCACGAACATAAAGGAGGAAGACTGGAAGTTCTTTGCCCTCAACATCAACCATAAATTCTCCAAGGCATGACATACGACGCAAAATCTATGAAAAGTTTATAGCTCCCAAAGATTTAAAATAGAAATGTGAACTTACACAAAAATGGAAAATAATCACATAATGTCGGTATACACACTTATCAAAAATAGATTTCATCGTAGCATCGAGATCAAGGAAGAGAGACCAAGCAAACTTAAATAAACAATTGAAAATAAATATTTTACATTTAGAAGGGATTACTCAGTGTTTGTGTTTTTGGTCAAACACCGCCGCCGCCGGGCAAAAATTGATTTAACGCCGCCGACGCCAGCGGCATCCTTTGATCTTCGACAAATATCTTTGAACTTTTTGGATTACCGCCGCCGACGACGCCAAGCTCCCGGCGGTGACGGCGTGAAAACACTGGGATTACTTACCTCGACACTTTTAACACCAAGAAAAGGAGGAGCATTATGAGTAGAACTGACACCATCGTAATCAAAATAAACTTGACCATTAGAAAACGAATATCCGATTGGATTGATTCCACGAAGCTTAAGTTCCATCCAATATTGCAAAATGAATTTATTGTAATCCAATCCTTCAAAAACTTTATTAATGAAGGCCAAAGTATCATTGTAAACAGCCCGATTTTCAACATCTCTAATTTTGAAAAGGATTTCAAAGATACTAAAAAATTGCAACAGATAAAAAGAAAGTTAAGTTGTCAAAAAAATGAGCTTACAGATGGTATTGAGATGGAAGAAGTCGATAATTTCTTGGAGTTCTTAATGTAAAGCTCCGAATTTCATAAGCACTCAAATCTTTAGCATCGGTTTCCAAAAATGTTTTAACATAATTTTCGAAAACTTCGTCAAAACTTTGAGGTGTCGAAGCGACGTTATTTGTCCGAGTTCCTGTAGGTGAAATGAGAGATGACGGCCCACCAGTATTTAGACGATTATCATTGGTTGTTTGAAGTGAAGAAACAGATGGAAGATTTTGAGGAAGATTTTCCGTTGGATTCAGAGGAAGACTTTCTGTGGAGCTATGATGATGATTTTCAATGACGCCATCAATGATGCCTTGCATGACAGAATTACAAACATGCTGATCATCAGATGATTCAGTTGTTGACAAAAGATTTTCTTGATTAAATTCAGGTTCAACATTGATTGTACCAGTATCATCATTGCTATCAACTTGATGTAGAGTTGTTACGCTTTGTTCTTGGTCATTGATAACAGGATTTTCAACAACTTCCAAAGAAGTGGTGTCATTGACAGGTTCACCTTGTTGAATTAATTGATGTTCAACACTTTCATTTTGAGAAGATAATTTGTCACCAGTAGGAGGTGGATCCGGGTCCATCTAAAATAAATATAAATTTAAAAAATGAACATTTTAGCAAGCAAGAATCATTGAAATTTTTTGAAAGAACCTAACAGAATCAAGCTAAAAACGATTAAAAACATTTTTATTTGAAATTTAGTTACACCTAAATACGTTTAACAAGCAAAAGTTAATAAAAATAAAGACTATGCATTTTTTTTAACTATTTTTATTAGTGAAAACTGCATTTACAAAATCGCGAAAAATACTTTGCAAAAAAAGAAATGATTTACGAAGAAAAAGAAAACAAAAGCGTGCCGTCTGCAGAACACGATAGAATCCTTTAGAACGATAAGAAATGTTTTATAATGTTTAGGCCATTTTTTATCGCAATAAAAGCATCAATTCAAATGCAAAAAAAGTATAAGAAAAATGTGCGCAAGCTGTGTTAGAGAAAGGACAAAAAGTTTGGTTTAAATTTCTGTGCCAGAAATATCTGACCTTTAGAAGAGAAAATGCGCAAGATCAAAAGAAGAAAATTCATAGAAATGAAAAACAAAAAAAACGAAGAAGTGCGCAACTTTTTTCATTAAAAAACTCCAGCATGGTTTATAAAAAAGTTAAAAAAAGCAAGAATTGCAGTACCAAAACTTTGCAATGGTCTCTTTTAAATGCTTTAAACAGAAATTTTTTGAAAATTTCAGTCAAGCAAAAGGTGAAATTTTGACAAGGAAAAAGGAAGAACACCGATAAAAACTGAACTCTGAAAGATAGAAATAGAAAGGTTTTATCCAGAAATCACGTGACCATTAATTAGGGAGGAGGTAAGTTAAATGGTCATGCGGTTTGATGTTGTCGGAAAAAAAACTTTGATCTTTAAGCATGGAAGGGATCTGAAAATTACGATTTTGTGGTCACGTGATTTCTGGACACTTCCTTAATGGCCTTGTTGTATTCCGAAATTCGGTTCATCAATTGGAAATACTATGTTAACTATGGAATAAATCACTGACAGAAAATGGAAAGCTAATTAAGCTTACAGATAAAAATAAGTGTTCCAAATGATCGATACACAAACAAAAAAACTTTGTAGTTCGAGCAAAACTTTTCGAAAATGTTTTAAAAAGAGAAATGTTGAGTTCACATATTTTAAGTGGTAAAAGAAAAAAAACAATTCGTCAACAAATTTATGCACAAGCATTTTGATATCGAGTTGTAAAGTAAATGAAAAGTTATGTACAATAAATTACAATTATATTTACAAAATTAATTTAATTATCCGTTCATTTTTTTTATTAAACGCCCTTCACGGATTGCCAAAAAACAAACCACTTTCAAAAAATGCATACAGAGACAAAAAAAATGATGGTTTTTAAAGGCGCTGTCGCAGCCAGTGTAAAAAAGTGTTGCCTGATTTAGGCAAAAGTGGTTTTAACACAAAAGTTAAGTAACAAAACAATGAATTTATTACAAATAACACGGTACAAAAACGCATAAATTCAAAAAGTTAACAATGTCAAGAAATTTAAATAAAATCATTTTCCTGAGTAGTGGATGAAGGAACATGTCCACTTTTTTGCATAGCTTGAATCATTTTTGCATGGAAAACAGTCATCTTTCGAACCGCTTTACGAAATTTTACACCAGCTTTATATTGAATCTTACGAGACGCTTCATTCTAAAAAAGAAAAAGGTCAAAATAGTTCTTTTTCGGAAAAAATAAAAGGCTTACTTGATGTTCAAATGTAGGGATATAAGGAAGGTGATGAACAAATCCAGTTGCAATTCTAACCTTCATTCCAGGTTTGAGTTTACTTTCATCACCATCAAAAACATGAATTTCATCATTACGTTGAGAAGGTTGAGAAAGACGTGAAGGCAATGCTGATTCAGAAAGACGTGCACGATGAGCTTCACCAACTCGGGAAGAACCAGATACAGCAGCAGCAGCAGATGCATCCTAAAAAAACATGATACTTCTCCTATCACTACTTCTTCAAATCGAATACAATAAATCTAAAAACTTACATTACGACCAGCAGAATCCTTTTCATCCAAAGGTCGAATAACCAAATCATCATTTTCATCAATTTCAAAACCAAGGTATTCCATTAAATCCAAGCCAGAACGTCTCTTGGTAGCTATAGCAAGCTTTTCAATATTAGTTCCATATGTACTAAACAAACCAAATACAAATTAATGAAAAAATCTTAACCCACAAATAAAGATAGATACTTACGTTTCTAAAGCATTAGCAAATTGTTCGTAGGAAATTTTTCTTTGTCCAATTCCATAACAGACGCTAAAGATATTATCAGCTTGAGATTTGAAATTTTCAATTTCATCAGCAGACATTGTTGCAGTTAATCAGATAGTTAGTGTATGTATATTAGTATATCAAAGTCTGAAAAGGTATACAATCATAAGTACGGTATAAAAACACGAATATCAAAATTAATGAAATTCTAGAAAAAAAACACGCTTAATGAAAAACGAGAGAAGCAATGAAAATTTGAAGCAAAATTTGAAGCAGAAAACAATGTGAAAAAATAATGAAATCGTCTCGCGGTAAATTACTTTTCTTTCTGAGATAATTGAACCCGGGCTTTTGAATTTTCTTTAGGAATTTTCGAGAACATTTTCATTTTTTGTTTTTTTAGGCTTTTATAGAATTTCGTGAATTCGTGAAAAACGTTTTCGCGTCGAGCCTTTTTGCACAAATTCGTGAAAACTTTAAAAGTTTGTGAAAAGCTTTAAACTTTTTTTATTTATTATTTTCGACATAAATTAATTTAAAAAACTCTAAAAAAATAACTTTTTTAAATTTTTTTATGAAAAATAATTAGCTAATGCTTTATTTAACTCGTATTTATATAAATTTGTGCGATTATTTTAAGCAATAAATGTGCAATAACACTTAATACTTAAAAAATGTTTAATTGTAATTTAGTTTATGAAATAAAAGCTTTTTAGTTATCTTTTTAAGCACTAGCTTCACCTTCATTACTACATTTTGTTAATCATAAACATTGGTAAACATGTTTAAAAGTGCTTAGTGTTCGAGTTGTACATTTCTTTTGCTGATACTTAATTTGAGTTAAACTAAAAAGCTTAAATCTTTAAAATTAATCTTTCGTAGTATTTTTTAAGTAATAATAATTATGTGCAAAAGTTTTAAATAATCAACAGAGTTGTTGTAGTATAAAAGAGATGTTAATTCTTCAACTGTTTATCGTCAGCAACATTTTATTCGTTTTTATTAACAATAACCTTTTTATAAATTTCTAATTTACTTTTTTTCATGTATCGCAATGTTGTGTAGTATTTCTCTGTATTTGACATGCTTGAAATAGACCAATACATCACACAATATTATAGTCGTTAGCAATTTGTCTTATTGTGGGGGTCAATTGTGTTTAGAGCAATTTGAATTTTTCAAAAGGTCTCATTTCAATATCTCTATTTAATATGTTAATAAAACTTTGTCAAAGATTGTATTGGCATGCGTTAAACAAGTAAATAGGTATTTTACTTGCTGAACCATTTTAAAAGTTGTTCATATTAGAAGCAAAAGGAAAAGTCACACCTGCGGAAGTTGCTCTCAAACAAACATTTACCTCAATAATTTGTTTGGTCGAACACATGGATGAATTAAGTATTTTAGAAGACCAAAAACCAGCAACATTTTGGTATTTTAATAAAAAAAGAGATTTGTTTTATTTAGTTTCAAAAAGTATAGTGATGTTGCTGAGACAAAAGTTTTTATTAATTGAATTTTTCTGATTCATCAGAATATACGATTTGTTGGTCGTGGAGTTCGAGAAAGATTCTGAATTGAAATCAAATACTTAGCAGCTGTCTTTCTTTCGTTTTCTTTTGAATCGAATTGTTATCATTGATTATCAGCAACAGAATTTTTGCGTTTCTTTTTCAAAGCATTTAAATCTTCAGAAGAATTCTTTAACTTTGATCCAAATCTTTGTTTCGTATATTTTAGAAAGCAGCTTTGGGAGTCGCAACTTTCTTTAAAAAATTATCAAGTAATTTTTCAGCAATTGCTTACATCAATTAAACAAATTACGGTATTATTAACCTGCAATATGAATATTACAGAAATAATTCTTTTTGGGTTTTATCAGCGGTTCCATAATTTAGATTTCTGAAATTGTTGTAATATTATTTAAAACAAATGCCAAAAAAGATTTATATAATATATATAAAATAATCAACAGAGTTGTTGTAGTATAAAAGAGATGTTAATTCTTCAACAGTTCGAATCAGATATTCTCGTACTTTTAGAAGAATTGAAGGTTATGCCACAATTAGTTTTCGTAACTTTTAATGATTAGGGGAAGAATTATTAAATTCTAGGATGGTGAAAGATATAGTTGTACCAGCAGATTTTATATCTGCAGAATTCTTTTAAGAATGAAGCTGAACCTGGTATATTACTACGTTAGAATTCAGATAGTGTTAAAGTAAAGTAAATAATTAATTTTAAATATTGCTTTCACTACCCAAATTAAAAATATCTGTAGTTTATTGTGACGTTTAAAAGAAGCTTCTTGCTTTGCTGCATTCTCGCCTTTTTGGAAGTATTCTTATTTTGTTTCTATTTTTGTTGTTTACACAAAATTTTTGCAGCAGAATACGAATCTCATAACTTGTTCAGTTTTATCTACAATTTTGCATTTCTAGGTTCTTTTGGAGATAAATCAGTTTTCTTCTTTAAGATAATTCTAAAGTATAAGTTAAAAAATTCTTCTCTGTTGCTCGAGGTCCATTTTCTAAAAAATTTTGATGAGTTGAAGTTTCGTTGTCAAAATAACATGACAAATGAGTTGACCGATTACAAATTTAAAAGTCGTTTTAAACCATCTTACACATCCAAAATTAAAGGAAAGTTTTTATCTATAACTAAAATATTTTTAGTGAAACATTTCAAATTGCACTGGAACATTTGATTTGTTTTTAATTAATACGTTGCATAAAAAACATACCGTAAATTTTTTTAGCAAATCAGGGGTACGTTAGAATATTGCAAAACATTGTTTTACGAGGTTATTAACAATGACAAATCAATGTAATAGTTGCCTTTATTTTGTTGCAAATTAAGTATGACGTTATCCTTTTATAACATTGTCCAAAATATTTTATATTGTCTAATCTTTCTGTTAACTCATGCAACAACATAAATTATAGAATCAGGGTTTTTATGAATCTTTACAGAATCTCATCAAAATAATATCAGTTACCTTAACAAAGAACGTGGAATGTCGCCGATTTGCCTTTATGATTATTTGCATTTGACATTTTTATTTTTATAAAATGACTCTTTTTTTAACTGCTGATCAACAATTTATTATAATTTATTTTAGGTAAAAGTTTTTAAATCCATTTTTAATCAATGAAATATCAGGTCGTTCCATAAGTTTCTGCGTTTTTTACACTTGGCAAAGTGTTCTTCCCTATAAAAAAACGCAGAAACTTATGGAACGACCTGATAACTTTATAAGAAGAAACAAGAAATGTTGAAGAACAAACCCCAGATATTGCTCCATTGCTCCACTTAAAGTTTGAACAAAAGAAACATCTCAGCCATTACAAGATCAAAAGCCTAAAAAAAACCAAAAACCCCACTTCAACCAACAATTCAAATTCCAAAAATTATTCCCACTTCGAAAGCTGCGGTCCTAAAAGCCTCAACTCCAAAAAAAAGAAGATTTATAACTAACAATTTCCCCAAAAGCCATTTTAACGACTCCATCAATAACTGAAAAATCATTCCCATAACCGACTTCACCAGCAACATCTTTAAAAAAATTTAAAAGTCATTTTCAGAAATCTAAATTATGGAACCGCTGATAAAACCCAAAAAGAATTATTTCTGTAATATTCATATTGCAGGTTAATAATACCGTAATTTGTTTAATTGATGTAAGCAATTGCTGAAAAATTACTTGATAATTTTTTAAAGAAAGTTGCGACTCCCAAAGCTGCTTTCTAAAATATACGAAACAAAGATTTGGATCAAAGTTAAAGAATTCTTCTGAAGATTTAAATGCTTTGAAAAAGAAACGCAAAAATTCTGTTGCTGATAATCAATGATAACAATTCGATTCAAAAGAAAACGAAAGAAAGACAGCTGCTAAGTATTTGATTTCAATTCAGAATCTTTCTCGAACTCCACGACCAACAAATCGTATATTCTGATGAATCAGAAAAATTCAATTAATAAAAACTTTTGTCTCAGCAACATCACTATACTTTTTGAAACTAAATAAAACAAATCTCTTTTTTTATTAAAATACCAAAATGTTGCTGGTTTTTGGTCTTCTAAAATACTTAATTCATCCATGTGTTCGACCAAACAAATTATTGAGGTAAATGTTTGTTTGAGAGCAACTTCCGCAGGTGTGACTTTTCCTTTTGCTTCTAATATGAACAACTTTTAAAATGGTTCAGCAAGTAAAATACCTATTTACTTGTTTAACGCATGCCAATACAATCTTTGACAAAGTTTTATTAACATATTAAATAGAGATATTGAAATGAGACCTTTTGAAAAATTCAAATTGCTCTAAACACAATTGACCCCCACAATAAGACAAATTGCTAACGACTATAATATTGTGTGATGTATTGGTCTATTTCAAGCATGTCAAATACAGAGAAATACTACACAACATTGCGATACATGAAAAAAAGTAAATTAGAAATTTATAAAAAGGTTATTGTTAATAAAAACGAATAAAATGTTGCTGACGATAAACAGTTGAAGAATTAACATCTCTTTTATACTACAACAACTCTGTTGATTATTTAAAACTTTTGCACATAATTATTATTACTTAAAAAATACTACGAAAGATTAATTTTAAAGATTTAAGCTTTTTAGTTTAACTCAAATTAAGTATCAGCAAAAGAAATGTACAACTCGAACACTAAGCACTTTTAAACATGTTTACCAATGTTTATGATTAACAAAATGTAGTAATGAAGGTGAAGCTAGTGCTTAAAAAGATAACTAAAAAGCTTTTATTTCATAAACTAAATTACAATTAAACATTTTTTAAGTATTAAGTGTTATTGCACATTTATTGCTTAAAATAATCGCACAAATTTATATAAATACGAGTTAAATAAAGCATTAGCTAATTATTTTTCATAAAAAAATTTAAAAAAGTTATTTTTTTAGAGTTTTTTAAATTAATTTATGTCGAAAATAATAAATAAAAAAAGTTTAAAGCTTTTCACAAACTTTTAAAGTTTTCACGAATTTGTGCAAAAAGGCTCGACGCGAAAACGTTTTTCACGAATTCACGAAATTCTATAAAAGCCTAAAAAAACAAAAAATGAAAATGTTCTCGAAAATTCCTAAAGAAAATTCAAAAGCCCGGGTTCAATTATCTCAGAAAGAAAAGTAATTTACCGCGAGACGATTTCATTATTTTTTCACATTGTTTTCTGCTTCAAATTTTGCTTCAAATTTTCATTGCTTCTCTCGTTTTTCATTAAGCGTGTTTTTTTTCTAGAATTTCATTAATTTTGATATTCGTGTTTTTATACCGTACTTATGATTGTATACCTTTTCAGACTTTGATATACTAATATACATACACTAACTATCTGATTAACTGCAACAATGTCTGCTGATGAAATTGAAAATTTCAAATCTCAAGCTGATAATATCTTTAGCGTCTGTTATGGAATTGGACAAAGAAAAATTTCCTACGAACAATTTGCTAATGCTTTAGAAACGTAAGTATCTATCTTTATTTGTGGGTTAAGATTTTTTCATTAATTTGTATTTGGTTTGTTTAGTACATATGGAACTAATATTGAAAAGCTTGCTATAGCTACCAAGAGACGTTCTGGCTTGGATTTAATGGAATACCTTGGTTTTGAAATTGATGAAAATGATGATTTGGTTATTCGACCTTTGGATGAAAAGGATTCTGCTGGTCGTAATGTAAGTTTTTAGATTTATTGTATTCGATTTGAAGAAGTAGTGATAGGAGAAGTATCATGTTTTTTTAGGATGCATCTGCTGCTGCTGCTGTATCTGGTTCTTCCCGAGTTGGTGAAGCTCATCGTGCACGTCTTTCTGAATCAGCATTGCCTTCACGTCTTTCTCAACCTTCTCAACGTAATGATGAAATTCATGTTTTTGATGGTGATGAAAGTAAACTCAAACCTGGAATGAAGGTTAGAATTGCAACTGGATTTGTTCATCACCTTCCTTATATCCCTACATTTGAACATCAAGTAAGCCTTTTATTTTTTCCGAAAAAGAACTATTTTGACCTTTTTCTTTTTTAGAATGAAGCGTCTCGTAAGATTCAATATAAAGCTGGTGTAAAATTTCGTAAAGCGGTTCGAAAGATGACTGTTTTCCATGCAAAAATGATTCAAGCTATGCAAAAAAGTGGACATGTTCCTTCATCCACTACTCAGGAAAATGATTTTATTTAAATTTCTTGACATTGTTAACTTTTTGAATTTATGCGTTTTTGTACCGTGTTATTTGTAATAAATTCATTGTTTTGTTACTTAACTTTTGTGTTAAAACCACTTTTGCCTAAATCAGGCAACACTTTTTTACACTGGCTGCGACAGCGCCTTTAACTTTTATATAAAGGGTTGTCCAGAAATCACGTAACCATTAGGGAAGTGGTAAGTTAAATGGTCATGCGCTTTGATGTTGTTGGAAAAAAGCTTTGATCCGGATAATCTTTTATCAATTATAGAGAAGTTAAGGGGAAATTACTGAAAACCATCCTGTTTTTTTAAACATGCAACTGCCGCCTTAGTTGAAACAAAGAAAAAAAAACAAAAAACGTTAACATGTCAATGAACAGGATTTATTTATACGTTGTACCGAATTTTGAGAAACTTAGAACAACAATATAAATTATTAGAAAACATGTTGTTGTTCCAAAGAAATTTGGTTTTGATGATTCTGGAACGGAAAAAATGCCGCAGTATAAGATTATCAGGCCGGCATGGCCGCATTTCACTTCCATGCAGAAGGCTTTAAAAAGAAAATGAAGTAAAAACTTTAACAATTGTAAGACATTATTATTAAATAGTTTTTTTACCTTACAGACCGAAAAAATGCTATGATGGATAGAAAAGGTGTTGGAAAAATGAATTGCATCTTTTATGTGTACGATCTAAGAGATCCAAGAGGTACCTACTCGCATACCAATACCGGGGGCGATATACAAGAAAACATAAATGTCTGGGAACGGATAAAAGCTTTTTGCAGAGAAGCATAAACAACATGAAACAATGTATCATCAATTCATTTATAACTTTTCTTCGGATCATCATAATAAATTATTTAAAAAACAATAATAGAAACTAGCTCAAATTATTCAACAATTTTAATCTAAAAAGAAAAACAAAATTAAAACAAAAAAACACCCAATCAACTTGATCAGGAGACTTATAATAATATAAAAAAGACTTCCAATCACAAAAAAATTAATTTAATTATTGGTAATAATGTTATTATCATATTAAGAAAGTTAGTTTTGCTTGTGTTTATTTTAAACACTGTCAAAACGTCGCTTTTGACTACAGGTATTTTTATGAGCGCCTTTTATCGCAGCCATCACAGCCTCTTCAATGGCCTAGTGGTTAGTTTTTCAGATGTTTACTTTTCCTTTAAAAGTTCGACTCCCACTAGGTTTATTGGAGAGGTCATGAAAAAATAAATGAAAGATTTACAGTTTTACTTGGTTGTTCTACCGAACACCAAACTCCAGTTTTATAAAAATTAAATTTAAATTAAATTTACAGTTTTAAGAAAGCCCAGTCGGATGGGTAAAAAAATTTTTTGATAAAAATAATTCATGATTTTGTAGTTACTTTCAAAAGAGTTGATGTTATTGGCAGGTTTACCTTAATAATAACCCCAAAATGTGGTTAAATTTTGGGGTATTATTTACAAGCTTTTTTATGACTAACAACGGGTGCCGTCAAACTTCTTCAGACTTTTTTTAATCAAATGTGATTTTCGAAGCCGCTGTGGGTCATATATGACGTTTTCTTCGACACTATGAATGTAGTTATTATCGGCTAACAGCTTAAATTATTAGACTTTTAAAATCATTAAAAAATGTTTCTAGATTAGTTTTACAGAATATTTCATTTGTAATTTTTTATCTTTGTTTCCTGATTGTTACCTCCAATTATTACTGTAGTCTAATAATATCATACTATAATCGGGTTTGGTTTCAGTCTTTTATGTCAATAACCACATTTTCAACGATTAAATACTGAAAAATAATTTCGTTAAAGAACATGAAATGATTGCCCCTTCTCATGTTTTGCTTTTTTAATATTTTAGAATAGGTAAAAAGAAACATTTTAAAAATGTCATTACTGTTTTGGCTTTTGAACTGATTGTAACATGTTGTTCCAAGACGCAAATGATTTTCAGAAGAAAAAAGAAAACAACTGTTGACAAAGTAAATTTCTATATATTTCTTTTTTCTTTTCGTTCTCAAATTTAAGTAATTTTTTTTCACAAAGCCAACCCGAAAGGCATTGATTAATGGACAACCTGCTTTTTTGAGCTTTTACTTTGTGATCAAAATGTATGGTAGTTTAGAGATATTCATTTTTAACTGATAGACACCGTTCTTGAAAAATGTTATCGATCAAAGTTGTATCAAATTTAAAACTTATAGATTTAAATTCTTTTAAGCTATCAAAAAAATAAAATTATGTAAGCATAAATGCATTAAAAAAGATTTTTGATTTTATTCAAATCGTCTTTCTTGCTCTTAAGTTAATCTCTTCCCCCCTGTCAATCAATTTTATGTCAATAACGTGCATAAATAATTGTAATTTTTTAAGGATAAAGAAGAAAAATTGCGACATTTGTTAGCCACGAATGAAATCTTTCTATATTTTTGAACAAAAGAAATGATTCAAAAAAAGAAAAAAGTTGAGAAAAACATCAGAAGCTTTGTTGTTTATCTTTTAAATTTTTTTTGAAACAATCTGTGCCATTTTGCAGAGATTGAATTGTAACGATAAACAGTGTTGTTGCTCTTGCTTGCTCGTTTCATTCTCGTTTTTTTTCTCATCCAAAAATGAAACTAAAAATATCAATGTTTTTGCCATCAGAGAGAAAACACACATATTTTGTTTTTTACAATGTTTTCAAAAAAATCTTTAAAAAAATTTTGACCAAAGATTAGCAATAAAAATGCAGATTTGTTTCTTCCAATTTATTATTATAAAATATTAATAAATATATAAGATTTTTCTTAGTTTATTTCAATGATTAATGACGACAAATGGTTTACGAACTTCCCTTTTTTATGACAGCCGCATTATTTCCTTTTTAAAAATTCCTTTTTATAAAAATAGAAAGCTGATCTTTTTTACTCTCGGTGCCTCTTAACTTTTAGTGTCATTTTGCACCTTTACAATGATAAATGGGATTCTGTTTCTTTCTTTTTTTGCCTAAAAAACTTAAAACGCATGTTTAATGAAAAAAACAAAGAAAAAAGCTTTTGTTTGATAATTTTTTTGCTATTTGGAATCATCTCACACACGAAAAAAATGACCATTCCAAAAATATTCTCATTTTTTTGTTCAAGCTTATAGCTTCTTGTTATCTAAGTTTCAGTTATTGGTTGATCTCTTTCTTTCTCTCGCAATTTGCAATAAAAATATTGCACGTAAGACAGCTGCTGCTGCTATTGAAAAGGCGTTGATTCTTTTCTTTTCCATCGACATATGCCAAAGAAGAAAAGAGATAGGAAGAGCATTTATGTTGCGGCTGTCTTTAATTCTACTTAGGAATGCATAAATCAAGTGAGAAAAAAAAATTTGAAATAAGACAAACAAGGAGGAGAAGTTGTAGAAAAAGCACGAAAAAAAGAACTTATTATAAGTAGGGTTGGGCTTGTTATGTGAAACGAAGTAAAAAAGGGGGGAAGAAAGAAAAGGCATTTCGAGGTGTTTGGTGATCGCTTGTGGCGTGTCGGCATTCATTTTCTTTACTTACAAGCTGCTAAAGCAACCAGACAATTTCTCTTTTTTCATCGAGAAATTTTAGTTTGGTGTAAAAATGAAGATCATTCCTATTGTACTTTGTCTTTGTTTAATTTTTGCAGTTTCATTTGCTGCTAAAAAGGTTTGTGGTTACTGTAAAAAATATAATTTGAATAAAAATAAGATATACTGTAGAAGGAAAAAAAAGTTGAAAAAGAAAATTGGGATGAACTTGAAAGCATTCTTGATGATATTGATGATTCCAAGAAAGAACGTGATGTTTCAGCCACCGATAAATCCGATAAAAAAGAAGTTGTAAAAATTCGTAAGATTTAGTTTGATTTGTTTATAATTTGCTTATTGAATATGGGATAATTTTAAGCTGAAGAAAATCCATGCAAAGATCTTGTCTGTGGATGGGGAAAGGAATGCATCATTGATAAAAAAGGTCGTCCAACTTGTGAATGCACAAGCAAATGCCCAGAAGTTGATGATCCAATGGATAAGGTAAAAAAAGGCTTGTTTTTCCTTAGAATCTGTCCTAATTTCCCCCTCAAATTAAGGTTTGTGGAAGCAATAATGCCACTTTCCCATCCCTCTGTGAACTTTACCGTCAACGATGCGTTTGCAAACGACGTGGAAAGGAATGCCAAAATAATCAATTTGCAAAAGTTCATCTTGAATATCTTGGTGAATGTAAAAAACTTGATGAATGCACTGATGAACTCATGTCACAATTCCCTGAACGTATGTCTGATTGGCTTTTCCAAGTAATGAAAGAACTTAAAAAACGTCGTGAACTTCGTGATCTTGATTGGGAAGAACTTGTTGCTGAAGCAGAAAATGATGATGAAAAGAAGCATGTTTATCCAGTTATCTGGAAATTCTGTGATCTTGATATTAAACCCCATGACAAATCTGTTTCCCATCATGAACTTATCCCAATTACTGCCCCTGTTATCCCAATGGAATCTTGCATCAAGCCATTCCTTGAACAATGTGATGCCAATAAAGATGGTTCAATTACCATCAAAGAATGGGGAAAATGTCTTGGTCTTAAAGAAGGTAAAAACTTTTGTTCTTCATAATCAGCCAACATTTATGTAATAAATTTTTAGGAGAAATCCAAGAACGTTGTTAAATACAATTTTTCATTTATCTCTTTTACCACATAAACATTTTCGTTCAACGAAAATCACAAACAATGCATTGATCCACCAGTAAATAACTTACTCTTTTTTTATCTTTAAAAGATTTTATTTTTTAAATAATTATTTGTTTTTTCTTTGATTTATTTCTCCTTCTTTTTTTAAATAGCTCAGAATTACATCAAAATTATACTGCCTATATTTTTTATAAATATTATCGTAATCTTTAGTACACTTTCATATGAGTTTATATTTTTTTATTAAATAAAATATTTGTTATTGCATTTTCATTACAATTGAAACACCCCTTCATTGACGGCATACGGTAACGGAAAAAAGTGACAATGAAAAAGAAAAATATTGTATAACCATAAAAAAGTTATAAAATTTAATCAAAACGCTTTTGGTAGACATTAATACAACGTTATTAAGATAAAAAAACCACTACATTTATTTAACATCCAACCCTTTTCTAAATACAAAATAAGGAAGAATATTTTTTTACTTCATCTGACAAAATTTGTAATGATCACTTTTTTTACCTTTTTTGGAGAACCGTTCAAAAATCATATTACAAATTCAAATTGGCGCGCAGATAATTATCTTTTTTCCTTTATTTTTTTTGTGTTTTTCATTTACACAAAGCTTTGTTAAATTTTAACGGTTTTGTTGCAAAAAAATATTATGCATTTACAGCTTTTGATAAGAAGATTTTCTACTTTATTTTACTAAAAATAATTAATACCAGCGTATAATCTTTTTATGCTTTATTGTTATCCCCCAGCCGCCCGCAAATTTGCAAAGTCTTACTGTTGTTGTGATTCAAAAAAGCATAATTTCAAGCAGTATTATCATAAATTTTTCTTTTGAGATTGTTAATATTTGGGGGTTTGATAACCTCCGTGTTTTTTATGTCTTGCGAGTTATAAAGTTGAGACTACGGACTTTGAACTGTGTAGTAGCAGCAAAGTGGAATTTTGCTCATTCAAAATTTTTCCGTTCGTATTTTCTTTGTTGATGTTTTTTATACCGCGTTTATATTTTTTTAGTTTTGATACTGCTTCTTCAATATCATAATTTTCAGGATTTTGCCTTCTTTGTTGTATATACTTTTCAAAGTTGTTTAGCTGCAATGTCAAATACAAATTTTATTGAAAATTTTATTGCCGGTGGAGTTGGTGGCATGTGTACAGTGGTAAGAAGTTTAAATAGCCTATCTCTATCTACCTTGATTTATTATTTTTAGGCAGTAGGTCATCCATTTGATACTGTTAAAGTCCGTCTTCAAACAATGCCAAAACCACCACCTGGTGAAAAGCCATTATTTACTGGTGCTTTGGATTGTTTTAAACAAACAATAAAACGTGAAGGATTTTTTGTAAGTTATTCTTCTTAATAATATATCTATGAATGAATTTCTTAGGCTTTATATAAAGGCATGGCTGCTCCTATCGTTGGTGTTACTCCATTATTTGCTATCTTCTTTGGTGGATGTGCTGTTGGACGTTATCTTCAACAAAAGGAACCTGGTCAAGAACTTACATTTGTTCAAAATTTTAATGCTGGTGCGCTTGCTGGTGTTTTTACCACAATTGTTATGGTTCCTGGTGAACGTATAAAATGTATTTTACAAGTTCAATCAATGGGAAATTCTGCTGTTAAATATAATGGACCATTAGATCTTGTCAAACACCTTTACAAAGAAGGTGGAATTCGTAGTATTTATCGTGGAACTGCAGCCACTCTTCTTCGAGGTATGTATTTTTAGTTTTATTTGTTGTGAATTTTTTGAACTTGATGGGTTTAGATATTCCTGCAAGTGGAGCTTATCTTTCTGTTTATGAATTTTTGAAAAAGAAATTTGCTGGTGAAAATAAGGAAAGAACTTTATCTCCTTTGGCAACATTGGCAGCTGGTGGATTTGCTGGTATTGCAAATTGGTCAGTTTGTATTCCTGCAGATGTTGTAAAATCTCGTCTTCAAACTGCTCCTGAAGGTAAATATCCCGATGGAATGCGTGGTGTTGCTCGAGAAATTCTTCAACATGAAGGTCCAGCTGGTTTCTTCCGTGGCTTTGTTCCTGTAATGTTACGTGCTTTCCCTGCAAATGCTGCATGCTTCTTCGGTGTTGAACTTACTCTTAGTCTTATTCGTCAATTCCGAAGTTAATTTTATTTTGTTACTAATTATGATATCCTTCTGTGATGGATATTGTGCAAAATATTCTGATAGCATATTTCTCGGAGGGGTTTTCTATACTAGCAGGTTTAAAATAGCTTAATTTTTTTATTGTCTTTTTATGTAATGACTAATTTATTTTTCATTTTATGTAATCTTATTTTCCTAGTTGTTTTAGGAAAAATAACGTTCAATTTATTGTATGTTTTTTGAAGCCAAAACTAAACAATATTTGATGAAAAGTATAACAATAAAAGAAGGCATATTTTTGTGTATTTTTTGTGACAGAGATCGAGCAATGACAATGAAAAAGGATTTTTTTGGTTGGGTGAAAATTGTTATTAGTTTGCTTTGTTGACGACTTCGTCATAGACAGTCAACTAAAAAAATTATTAATTATTGCTTGCTGGAAAGGAAAGAAAGAAGAAATAATAAACAAACCAAAGCTTTAAGTTGTTCATTTTGTTCAATTGCAGATTCTTTGTATGGATTAATGTTACAAATGGTTACAGATGGAAAGACCATTTCATCCAAGTCCATCTTAAATTTTTAGAATTTTTAAATTTTGGAATGACTTTGGGATATCACTAGCGTTGTCAAATTTCCGGAAATTTCCCGGGAAATTTCTCGATTTTATATAGAAAAACGGGAAATTTCCCGGGAAATTTCCCGGGAAATTTCTCTTTTTGCCAACCCTAGATATCACTTACTTGTAATTCAACCAATTTTTCAAATGATAAAAATTGTACAAGTGTATCAATAAAAAGATATAAGAAAATTGAAAAGCAAACAACTAAAATGAAAATCCATACAATTACAGCCAAACATGAATGGGCTTGTGCCATGTGTGGAATTCCGTGACATGATGAAATTGAACCCCATTCAATTAAAGTTTCTTTGATGCGACGCCATTTAGTTTTGCTTTCCATTTCTTTACGCTTTTTCGCTTCTTCTTCAGCATCTTTAATTGCTTGTTTTACATCATGATCATCTTGTAAAAATAAATCACTTGGGGCTTTTGTCTTAGGTGGAAGAGTTTGAGTCTAAAAAGTTACAGTAATTTATCAATGCATTACTATTAGTTGCTATTAAAAGTGTCTCTCCTAATTCCTTGACCTTTTTTATGCTGACGTGGATTTTTCTCTTATTTGACCATCTTTTTTTCTGCAGTAGCAAAAAATTAATGTCGGCACGCAAACGTAAGATACAGATTGTTTTTCGCGCACTTCTTTTTTATGAAAAAAGGAAGGGAAAAACTGGTTTTGTAATGCGTGAGGAATCCTCCTTTGGTCACAGATGTAGCAACAATTTGATAAAAATGCACGCAAAAGACTTTTCTAGAAGTCGTAGAAATTTGGTTATAAACTTGAAGCAAATCTTCATTTTTTCGCTTTTCTGAAAAGCCTGATCAAAAATCTGATTTTTGATTACTTACACAGAAAATTCTGGAGTTTTAAAGATAAAAAATAGAAAAAGCTTAAAATTTACTTACCTCTGACATTCTTCTTTTTTGTGTTTCTTGAACAATAAAACAGATTTTTCCTTGTAGAAGAAAAAAAGAGATTGTTAACAGTTTTTTTTGAAGTTTTTTACAAACTTCAAAACTGCTTAGCAACATATTTTCTTTTGTTATTATGTGTTTTATTTCTGAATGCTTTTTGAATATTTTATGATGCCGTTATGATGCTTCCCACTTGACCTCATAGCGTACTGTAGAAACAATAAACAAAAAAATTCATCAATAGGATTTCATTGAATAATATTCGTTCAAATTTTGAATGAACGTGTACTTCTTTAAATTTAAAAAAGAAATAAATTGAGCGACATTTAGGTCAAGTCTGTCAAGAGATTGCCGATTTTCTAATAGCCTTTTTCTTCCTTTTTGCATATATCTCTTTACAATATAAAAAAAAAACAATTGAGTGAGTATAAAAACTTTTTGAAAATTCTTTGATTTTCATTTTATTTGATTTTAAAAACGGCTGTCTTTTACTGCAAGGTGTTTTTCCTTCAAACTTCTTTCTTTTTCTTGCTGTATCAAAGATGACTCAAAGTGAACGCATTTCTGGCAAAGAACAATGATGAAAATGTTCTTTTTTTTAAATTTTTTTCGTTCTTCAAGGTTCTTTTTTGGTTGTTTTTCGATGACGCCGACTAATGATTACATGAAGAGTGGTAAAAAAAGAAGAAGGAAACCTGAACTTGAACTGCGCAACAGCCCTTTTCGGACATTGATTCTTAGAGACAATTTGACCTAAATCATTTATTCTTATTTTTTCCCATTTGAAAAGTAAAATAATTTTTTTTTCATTTTCACGTAATTTTTCATCTTTTTTTCTCTAATTCCCGAAAGTTCCAAATTTGGTTAAAGAAACTCACTGTTTCGTTCCAGTGTCCGATCATATTTTTTTCCATTCTTTTTTGGACTTTATTCAATTTTTTTCGTTTGAATAAACAATCGAGTTGTCCCCTTTTTTTTGCCGGAAGTCAAAAATTTTGAAAAACAAAAGAACCTCGGAGGACTTTCAAAATTCTTAATAAATTCAGGATATCGGATATTTCAGGCTATTATTACCAAATTTTTTTATAGTAAAGGCCTTTGGTTTATTCAAAAAAGTTTTTTGTACGTGGCGCCTCTTTTATTTTTCTTCTTCTAAAATTATTTTTTCAAATAGGATCGCCATTAAAAGAATGTAGAAAAAACTTGCAAAATTTTGGTTTGCGCGCAAAAAAGCAAATCTTTTTTTAAAAAATTGGAGGAGGAGAAATAAATTCTTTTTTGTTTAAAACGATCAGCTTCTTGTCATCACAAATCTTAAATGAAAAATATTTTTCAATTTTAAGAGGCAATATTGTTGCAAATCGCCAACCACAATCAATGGATGCATTGATTAATTACATTCTTCTTTTTTTGATCCTCTGTTAAAAATAGTAAGAGTATCCACTTAAAGGAATAAAAAATTTTTAGGTTTAAGCTTTCGTTAAAAAACTTTTTTTTCTCATGCTTTTTTTTGAAAAACACAGCCGCGTTTTTGACCGTTTAAAATTAAAGCAGGCATAAGTTTGTTTCTTTTGACAGATGATTGAAAACGTTTTGTCTAGACTTTTAAACGCGTTAAATGTTATTATTTTAAAAGGATAATAAAATTTTAATTAAAATGAAATAAATTTTAGAAATGAAATTAGCAGTAATTGTGCCACTGGCACTATTTCTTGTATTTACAAATGCTGATGTTTTTACTGCGATGGTTGATTTAGAGAATTTACTTGTTAGTGAATCAGATGTGACGTCAACGGTTATTGATAGTTATATTACAGCTGAAAGGAATCGCCTCAACAGATTACAAAAGTATAAATTTAAAAAAAAATGATTTTTAAAAATTTAGAAAATTTTTTAAGATTTGCCGACGAATATTTTTCTCGTAATTCAGAATCTTTCGATAATGAAGTAAATTATGTTTCGAATCCCGTAAATGCCTATCTTCTTATTAAACGACTAACATCTGATTGGAAATATATTACACATTTAATGCGTTCAAATACAGCTGATTATTTTATTCAAAATGTTACAGAAGGACGTGTAAATAATGGTGTAAAATATCCTGATGAAGAAGATTTAGATGGAGCTGCAAATGCTCTTCTTCGACTTCAAGATACCTATAAACTTTCAACCAAAGAATTATCTGAAGGCATTGTAGCTGGTGATAGTGTTGGAAAACCTTTAACTGCACAAGATTGCTTTGAAGTTGGCCGAGCTGCTTATAATGGAAAAGATTATTATCATACTCTTCAATGGATGGAAGAAGCATTAGAAAAACTCAAGACTGAAAATCCACCCACAAAACAGGAGAGTGATATCTTGGAATATTATGCCTATGCGTTGTATAAACAAGGAAATGTCAAACATGCTTTAAAACTGACTAAGCGATTAGCCAAAATTGATCCAAAACATCCTCGTGCTGCAGGAAATGTTAAATGGTACGAAGATATGCTTGATGAAGAAACACGTCAAAATTTGGAAGACTTACCTCCAGTTAAAAATGAAAGAGATTTGAAATATGATATTACCGAACGTGAAGTATATGAAAAACTTTGCCGTGCAGAATTTACACCAAATATCACAATGGAATCAGAAACTTATTGTTATTTGAAGCAAGATCGTCCCTTCTTAAAATTAGCTCCAATTAAGGTTGAAATTCTTCGATACGAGCCATTGGTTGTTCTCTTCCATGAAGTCATCTCTGACTATGAAATCTCAGTCGTTAAAGAATTGGCAACACCCCGAGTAAGTTTGAAATATATTCGATTAAAAAAACAATGTTAAACATAAATTTTTAGTTAAAACGGGCTACAGTACAAAATGCAAAAACTGGTGAACTTGAAACAGCAAATTATCGGATTAGCAAAAGTGCATGGCTTAAAGGTCATGAACATCCTGTTATTGATCGAATCAATAGACGTATTGATCTTATGACCAACTTAAATCAAGACACATCCGAAGATCTTCAGGGTAACAAACTTAAAAGTAATAAAATATTTAAAATAATAATTTATTTATTTTCAGTAGCTAATTATGGATTAGGTGGTCACTATGATCCACATTTTGATTATGCCAGGGTTTGTAAATTTTATATTTATTGTTGGCGATTTTAGGTTGCAAATTACGGTATTGCGGGGCATTATGAACCACATTATGACATGTCTTTGGTAAGTTGTTTTCATTAATTTAATAGACAAAAAACTAATCCATTTTTTTCTTCAGCGAGGCGAAACTGATCCATATGCTGACGGTACAGGCACGTATTCCCTGCTATATAATTTGTTTGTTTTCAACGCTTTAAAAGGCTTTTTTTATTTTTTTTTAACTTCTTGAATTTCAAACAAAATCAAAAGCATTTTAAAGAGTTGAAAAAACAGACAAAAACACCGTAAATTTTGCAGGCAACAGAATCGCCACCATTTTATTTTATGTAAGTATAATAATAATAATTCTGTTAATATTTACAGAAAGAAGAAAAGAATGCTTTCAAAAAGCTCGGCACTGGTAATCGCATTGCAACGGTTTTGTTTTATGTATGGTTTTAATTCATGTTATTTTTAAATGTTGTTTTTGTTGGCAGTTTTGAGTTAATAATTGCGTTCATGTTTTTTTTGCACGTTTTTAAAATCACTTTTTCTGAGACTAACACTTTTAATGGCAATTTTAGTGTAGTTTTATTTAAAACATAAATCCCCGCGTGAACCTTAAAATGATTAAAATGATCTATAACTTTTAAATTCATATTTTTTTTGTAAAGCTGTTGTACACTGTTTATGTTTACGTCCAATGCAATGCTAAAAACATTTTCTAAAATGAGCGCCGCGCATAATTGACTCAAAATAACGTTCAAAGACGCTTGTCTTCTCAGCTACAAAAAATTTAAAAATTCCATTTTAGATGTCTCAACCAGAGAAAGGCGGCGCAACCGTATACACTGAACTTGGAAGTGGTACATTCCCAAAACTTCATAGTGCACTCTTCTGGTATAATTTGAAACGTGATGGTGAAGGTGATATTCGCACGCGACATGCGGCATGTCCAGTTTTGACGGGAGTTAAATGGGTTTCAAATAAATGGATTCATGAACGAGGCCAAGAATTCCGTCGTCCTTGTGCACTTACCCAAGATGTCAATGAACGATTCGTTGGAGATCTTCGTCCATTCTAAAGTTAATAGGGCTTTCAAAATATATCCTTGATAATTCATATTAGCGGGTTTTGAGCGTCTGTCGATACTGTAATAATCGAAAAAGAAGATTGGCGTGATTGCTTTGATTACTTTTTTTTGTTCTCTGTACATTTGACACGGCGTTTCTTCTTTTTTTATATGGTTAATTATTTGGTTTTAAGAAAAAATAAAGCTCATTCTTTTGTTGATGGCAAAAAAGGGACGAAACTTCAAGTTTCTAGTCTTAAAAACGATTGTTTATAAAAAACATAAACAATTTTGAACGGCAAAAATCAAAAAAATTGGAAAAAATGTCTAAAAAATATGTCACGTTGTATTTCCGTCTTCGTCTTTTTTTCTACGCTTTCAACAAACATCAAAGGATTATTGCCGACACTTCAACAGTAATTTTTAAGGCTGGCAGTGCTAGTCCTTCCTTAAGGGATGAAATGAAAAATGTTTGGCAAGAAATAAGCTACCACCATTGGCAGAAAAAAAAGAATTGAGAAGAAGTTGAAAAGGGAAAAAATATAGAAAACGATAATCCCCATCACTCATATTTCGTCAAAACTGAAGCAAGAGGAAAAGCAACAGTTGGTGTTCGTCGTCAACTTTTTTTTTTCATCAGGTTATGTTTTAAGCATCCGCCTTTTTTTGTGTCAAATATCTGCCAATGTTTAAGTGAATCTGAGACATCCGCAGTAGTTGCTTTTTTTCTTTTTCAACAAAAAAACTTTTTTTATTGATCTTTAACTAATTTAAAAATATAAAAAATTTTAATTGTTAATTGGAATGAAGCGGATAATAATATTATGGTATTTTATTTTTTCATCAATAGATTACTGTATTTCTTTTAAACAGCCCGCATATGTTAGTGATGCATGGTCAATGTTAAGTTCAGATAATTCTGCAGCAAATAAATGTGTTGATATCCCTAAAAATTTTCCATTATGTTACGGTATTCAGGTAATAAAGTTATCTTTTTTTGGTAATCGTTTATTTAAATTCAAATTACAGTATAGCTCTATGAGATTACCAAATTTACTTGATCATGAAACACTCGATGAAATAATTGAACAATCTGCGGCATGGCAAAGCTTGGTACAACTTCATTGTAATCCAAATACACAGGTATAATAATATTAATCTATTAATAATAGTTTTAACAATTAATATTTAGCTGTTTCTTTGTTCGGTTTTTGCCCCAGTTTGTCTTCCAAATCTTGATAAACCAATTAAGCCATGTAAATCTCTGTGTGAAGAAGTGCAAAATAATTGTGAAAGTCGAATGCAACAATATGGTTTTCCATGGCCAGAAATGCTAAAATGTGATAAATTTGAAGATAATGATATGTGTATTAAACCTCATAATGCACCTTCTGCAAGTAATGGTTCTCAAAACTTTGCTTTAAATTTAAAAGCACAAGTTTTAGGACTTAATCCTGCATGTAAATCTTGTTCACAAGCATCAACATTTGAAAATATTCTTGACAATTTTTGTCGTTCATCTGTTGGTAAGTTCTTTTAGTGCGATCCTTTTTTGTTCTAAAATTAACCATTACCATGTCAAATCCTTTTCTTTTTTTTAAAATGCTATCGGTTTCAAAGAAGCAAACTTTGCTTAAACGGATGCAAGTAAGAAATTGAAAAAGAGATCAAATTCTACGGGGTTTCTCTTTCAAGAAAAACGATTGTTTCTATAAATCATAAACAATAATTCTTTTTTTTAGTTTTAAGAGCTCGTGTTCGACCGCTCAATGAAACGCATATTATTATAAGAAAGGGGCGATCATTCAAAGGACCTTCATTTGATCGAAAAAGAACACCAACTCATGAAAGATTGGTTAGACTTTCGGATGTTCATGATGGAGCGCATTGTCCTTGTCCAATAACAAAAGGAAACTTTTTACTGATGGCAAATGAAACTGATAATGGTCAATTTGTTGCAAAATTAATTATGCCATGGAAGCAAGATAAAGTAAAAAAAAACCTTACAATTTTTAATAAAAATAAAAAATAAGTCATTTTAGAATTTCAAAAGCGCAATTCGAAGATTTCGGGCTGTTGATTGTACCACACTTGGTCGGGAAATTCGTGAATCTGTTTTAAGACAAAGTTTTAAAAGGAAAGTGCCAAAATATTATTAAATGAGCTTATTTTATTATCTTTTAATGTTATAAAAAATTACGCGGTGTAACGCTTATTAATATTTTTAATATTGTCGTTTAAATTAATAAAAACAAATTTTATTTTTGAACTTTTGATTGCTTAATTTTTTTACATTATGGGTTCTACCAGGGGTCGAAAATGCGGCCGGCTTGGTTTTTTTCGGCCATGGGCCGGACATTAATATGTCAGTGATCATTTCAGTACAATTTTGTTAAACAAACAAATACCGTATACATATGCATATAATAATATTAAAATTTTTTTAAAAGTTTTAAGCCCTGAAAATTTGGCTTTATGAAACAATTGCCAAAAATTGCTGCTTTTTCTTTGTTTAAAGATTTAAATCATTAAACGCCTGTTAGGAAATTTGCAGTATTTAGTGAAGTAAGTATGGCAACTGGTTTGTTAATGTTAAAAATAAAGCTTTTTCAGTTTGAAGTTATCTATCATCCAGTTATTAAACATTTAAATGGAAGTTATTGCTGATACAAAAGGACGCGGGCTCGAAGAACGTTTACGAGATGCATTACCAACACTGAATTCTGAAGCACGCGAAGGATTACAAAAATTCTTCCATGGTAATCTTTATCAAATAAAATTATCATTATTTTTTGGCATATATCTATGGCAAAAATCACTCAACAAAGGAAGTTTCTGCTTAGCAACAGAAGTTGTCTATGGCGAAAAATTCGACGACTTAGTCATTATTACAAAAAGCGATGACGGTACAAATAAGATAAGTATTATGTTTCTTCAAGCAAAGCATATTATCGATGAAAAAAAGAATAAAATAACTATGAAGGATTTAAAGAAAGATAATAGCACTCAAAATCCCTTTGGTCTTATCAAATATTTTACATCCTATCAAGCAATTAAAAGAAATCCATTATTTAATGGCTATTATATCGAAAATTGTTATTTATGCACAAACTGCGAAGTCAATAAGAGTGTTGAAAAGATTACAACAGTAATAAAAGATGGCCATCCTTTCTTTCTTCAAGAATGTGGAGAACTGCGTAAAGTAACTGCTGAACCAGGCACAGAAATTTATGAAAAATTGAAAAGTGCAAATGATTTTACTGTTTTGTATGAAACTTTGGCTACTCATGCAAAAGATAATAAACAGCTGCAATCATGGAATCCAATATATTCTATTTATCATGTTGCACTCATAAAAGAAAAGATTATTCAACCTTTTGGTGAATTTTACAAATTTTGTGATGAATTTTTGGACGACAAGCTTGAAGGTAATGCTTCAGTATTTCGAGCAGCATTCTTAAAAAAATATACTGATGATCAAAGTAATAGTTCTGAATACGAAGTTCTGAACAAATTAAAAGAAACAAGATTTACAACATCATCATTTTTCGGTAAAATATTTCGACGAAGAGCTGTTGAGGATCTTGAAATTGGCAATTTTATTAGCAAATTATTTGATTTAATCGTAAACGCTGATAATATTACTAAAATAAAATACGACAGAAGACAAGTGGGGAAGAAAGGAATAACTGGTTTCTATGAAATTGAACAATTAGCTGGACATGTTTTTGTATATGCTGAAAACAATAATCGAGTTAAATTCAGGAAATCATTTTTTGATGATTCTTTTGGCATTGATGATGGCTTTTCATATTATGGTCTGGAAAATAAAGAAGAAACGGCCAAAAATGTATTGAATTTTAAAAAAGCTTTGCAACGAAAATTTCAAGAAATTTTTTTAAGTATTAAAAATGGATGTAAAACCTTTGAAGATCTTGAAAAATGCAGATTTATAATTACAAAATATAATGGTTGCCCGGAAGACCATCCATCGCTAACATTGCCAATTAATGAAGAAGTTGATGAAAAAGAAATCAACGAGTTTTTTGATATTTTCCTTTTTGCAGTTAATCAACCAAATGAAGAACGGCTTACAGAATTAATTCACAAAGATTTAAGCGAAATTTTTAATATGTTAGATGCCACAGTTATTGTTCAATATATGATTGAAAAAGCAATGGAATGGGCAAAAGATAAAAAAGGTGGCTATCTCGATGGCATTCAAATTGATTACTTTTTTCAAGAAGCTAAAGAAATAAGAGCAACACAGATGCAAGTTGTTCCGACGCAATCATACTGTAGGAAGCTGAAATATTTTGGAAATAACCATATTATTGAAGAACTAAAACATTTTTTGTCAACATCAGATAAAATACTATGGCTTTTAAATGATAAACCAGTATTAATTGCAACAAATGTTGAAGCAACTTTAAAAGAAACGCATGAACAATTCAAAAAGGATGATGGATTTGTATTTAACACTCTGTCGGGTATTATTCATTCAATGGAAGTTAGCTTGTTAGCATTTAATCGCACTACTGTAAATAAGAATGTTTTAATTATTGTTGCTGAATATAATGCGCACGAAGAAGAAATGGCAGAATTGAGCAGCAAACTTCTTAAAATTATTGAAGAAAGTGAAAACAAAAAATTGGTAATTATTTCCAAAGAAAATAGTATTTTTGCTAATTCTTTCAAGACCCATGTTCGCAAAACTCATATTACCTTTAAAGATTTGATCAAAAGCCGCTCAAACAAAGTTATCACCTTTCAAGGCAAAATTATTACTGCTAAAGATTTATTCAAAGATGACGATGATGATGCTGATATCCATGATAATTTGGGATTTCTAATGTCTGACAAAAGAATTTGTATCGGAAAACCCATAAAGCATAAAAAGAGAGAAGCCAAAGCAAGTCAAGAAAAAAGTTATGGTAATGAAAAAGTTTTTGTCGTGCCAGTGAAAGAAAAAACGGATTTAAAAATATTAATGAATAACAAAATGGCTGAAAGAAAAGATTTATTTTCTGCTATGTGGGTGGCTCAATATTCAGTAAAAACGATTTTGCAGAAACATAAACAGAAACCCAACTTATCATACAAAGAAATTCTGTTAAGTAGTATCAAAAACTCAAATGTCAAGAAAGTCTTTAATCATTTATTTGATATGAATAAAGTAATACTAGTCCTAAACGGTTTTGATAGAAAAACACCAAAAGATGGACAAGTGATTCTTGAAATAGTTAAAGCTATGAAAATATTTTCTCATGAACTTTGGATATTTACCAATGAAAAATTCGGACGACAATTAAATCATTCTTTGAGCAGAGCAATTTCGTGAAGTGCTATGGTATTGGTCAATTTTTCATTTTTTTTTGATTTTTTAATTCGTATGTTATTTTTACAATTGTTGCAGTTTATATCTGTAATAAAAATGCAGTTATTTCCAATGTTTGATGACTCTTTTGTTATTTGAAATTTTAACCAAATTAAAGTAATAATAAAATTTTTATTTTCTTTTAATTTTTAAACAACTGAAAAAGAAAAACATATAGTTGCATAACATAACATTATTTTTGGCACTTAAATGAGAACAGATGTGTTTTTGAGACAAGAATATTTCGCACCTGTTACGACAAATTAATTAATTAAATCACGCTAACAATCGGTCCATTGGTTCATATTCTAAGCCAGGATCAAATTGTTCCAACACATATACCTGTAAGAAAATGCTTATATTGTTAATGCTATACTTATACTTACATTATCACTTGAAAGTAATCTTAATTCTGCTGGTGGATTAGTGATGACATATCTTTTATTGGATTCTGGAGATGCTTGATCATGTAAACGATAAAGGCCAATACAAAGTTGACCGTATTTTTTGAGAGCAATACTAAACATGTCACCATATGTTGATTGATTCTAAAAAAAATTTAAAAATCACGAAATGACGGATTTCGAAGCAGTATTCAAACCCCAATGCCATCATACGGTTGATCTTGAAGGGAAATTTGGGAAATTCGGCATCGATCCCGATTACCCAAAGTTTCTCGAGTACTGTAACCCCCTCTTAAACCAGCACCTTCAGCAAGAATTAATTCAAGTTCTGGTGTTGCACCACCCGTAACAAGAGTTCGAATTAAAGTTAAAGCAGAATCATTGAAGTAAGTCTAAAAAATGAACCACAATAAAATGTGAAAACTGAAAATTTTGTATAATCCTTACAGTACTCATAAGAGAATCTAATACGGATATTGCAAATGCTGTACCACATGCAAAAGGTTGTGTAAGATAAAGCTCAGTATCTGGATCATCGTCGTCATCTTGATCCAGAAATTGAACATTTGAATCATTTACTGTAATATAATTATTTACATATTAAATTAGATTAATTAATTTTTTCTTACCGAGTTCGGTTATCATTGGGACATTTGTGCCACTTCTTGCTCCACGCTTTTGCATTGGACTGCCCAAGGGGGAAATACCACCCATATTAGATTTACTTAAACCAAATCCAAGAGTATCATCAAACTAAATTTTAATTAGTTACTGCTAATTACAATCTTGCCATTTTTATTTACCTGCATTGCTTTGATATTTAATGAAGCCAAAATTGCTTCTTTATCTGCCAATGTCGGATCTTCATTGGGATTTGGAATTCTTGCAGAAACAATGACACACATGTCACATAAATTTATATTGACAGCTCTCAAATCAGCTCGTGACAATGGATTGCCCTAAAAGAAATGTTCAATAAAAATGTCACTTGTTAATTAAAAATGATTACATTTAAAATAGAAATTTTTGGTAAATTATGCAAAGTTTTCCATTCACGTTTAAGATAATCCACATCTCCAACAATAACAACGTGCTTCAATTCATGGTAATGAAAGTTTGATGCTCGTAAAGGCATAATAAAATTTCGTAATCCAATAAGCGGGCTATCTTTATCTGCAAAAAGACACACAACAACATGCCCATTTAGGACGGTCATTGCAGCTTGAGACCGATCAAGAATACATTCTTCAATGCTTCGACTTGGACACCAATGAAACATTCCTGTACTGTCATATTTCATATCCTGTTGTTCGAATTCACGTGATAGATCAACACTTCGGGGATCAAAATTTATAATTGTTGCATTTTTATTTGGAATATTGCTAAAAAAGACAGATTTTTTTGATAGACTGATCAAAATTTCTTTTTACATGATATCTGGTTCATTTCTTCCTGGGAATCCATTGTTCGTTGGAATATTAATTATTGAAGCCTTTTGTCCGATACTACTTTGTAAAGCCGCGGCACTTCGTTTCAATAGTTGAACTTGTTTTCCACCTTTTCGGAAAAGCGATAGATTTTTGCATTTACATTTTTTAATTAATGAAACGTCAACAATATCTTCATGGCAATGCTTACACCAATAAAATGCACTAAACAAGCTATTGTATTTGTTGTTGCTTTTTAAATTCAAAAATAGCTACCGTTTTACTTCATCTGCAGATTGGGCAATAAAGAATCCCTGAGTTTGGGGTTGAATAATTGTATTTGGTCCAGGATTGATTGCAACATTGCATTCTTTCTTCTGTTCGTCTTTTAATTCAATTGCCAGCAGTAATAATCCCAAACGGGTAAACAATAACCTAAAAATGCAAATATGATTTTCTGTGTTTTTTAAAACACACCAATAAAATGCAATTTTTAGTTTTTCAAAAATAATTCAGCAATGTTATTATTTTGTTTAGCGTTAGAAAAGGCAGTAAAAAATAGGTTAAAGTTTTTGTTAGCAAAAAAGTAGTAATGTTATTGTTTTGTTTATTTGTTTTTTTTTTGCATGGCACACTATCTTACTGGCAAGCTTGTGGAAATGCCATTCCTACAAAACTATGTGATAATGTGTCCGTGTACATCTCCATTCCAGCTCCGCAAAGATATAAACTTAACCAATCTGGAGTATGCTTTGACTGAAAAATTTTTTAAATGCTTTTGTGTTTTTTTTTCATTTTTAAAACATAAATTTTTGCTTCACTTTTTTTGGACGCCACAGAAAGAAAAAAACACGGAGTGTACATTTAGGATTTTTTGAAACTTACTCAGAAGCTTCTGGAAAAGTTAAGCCAACACATGATTGCGATAATGTTTCGGTGTACATTTCCATTCCAGCTCCACGAAGATATTCATTTAACCAGTCAGGTGTATGCGGGGCCTATAAAAGTAAACAAAAAAAAATGTGTACACATTTGGAACGGACAAAAATAGACATGGACAAGAAACTTCCGGGGACAAAAAAGTTTTTTAAAAAGTTAATATTTTTGCAAAATTTAAAAAAATTTACCGTTTTAAAAGATCTCATTGCAAAAAGGTTTGCCATCATTGTTGAAAAACCTGGTGCCAAACAACTTTGTGCAATAAAACCAAGTTTAAGTTCTGCTAAACAGATAACATCATCACCACGTCGCCAATCCCAACTTGGAATATTTAAGAGATATGCTTTGTTATGGTATTGCATTAATTGAACAATTACACGAATATCAGATGAATAATTTTTAATTGAAATAACTCGCATAATATTTGCGGCATCTTCGGCATCTGGATCACTACTGTATTTATTTGCTAATACAAGGCAAGCATCTGCTTCATCAACTTTTACACGTGAAAGATCTATGCTATCCATAACTGTTCCAGTAAAGAATTCAACTTTTGTAAAATGTCTTTTAAAAAGACCTTCTAATTCTAGATCAGGAACAACTCTGCAAGAAATGGTTTTTGCTATGTCAAGCCAATGAATTACTGTAAATTTACCGATGAAGAAAAACTACTTCAACATCAACATCTTCTCGATCTTCATGTAAAAAATCTTGCAAGAAATGACTAACTGATTCATACGTAATATATCCACACACAACAATATGCCTTTTACCATGTTCCCCTTTATATTCTCCACCATATTTTTGCCGATTCCCAATTAAATCTGCAATTTCAGGTACGTAACTGGCAAACATGGCCTAAATTTTTATATTATTTTTCTTTAACAGTATCTCTCTTATAACTAACCAAGCCACCAAGAATAAAGAATACCATAAACCCTTTTCCAAGTACCGTAGTACAATAAATATCACCATATCCAACAGTGGACATTGTAACCAGTAAAAAATATACACAATCTGGATATGATATTCGATGACTATTCATAAAATCTTTCCATGGGTCTCCACTATTTTCTAATAAATGTATTACACCAGCACCCGCTAAACATGTTGAAATAAAAATTGATAATAATTGTGTTAAACGAATTGAAGATGAAGTCTTCAAAATATTTAGATATTGTAAGATATCAGGCACTGTCATAAGGCGTAATGCTCGAAGAAAACGTAAACCAATCCAATTTCTTTCAAGATAAATTGCAACAAATGATGGTGGAATTGTAAAATAATCGACAAAGGAATATCGATCAAGTAAAAACCAAACTTTATCGGATGCGGCAATAAACTAAATTTTTTATATTAATCTTTTTACAGTACCCAGACGTATTTGAATGCAAATATATCATTTTCAAACGATAAATGTATAATTTGAAAACTTACTCTTATAAAGAAATAAATAAGAAAGAATATATTGAATCCCAAATCAATTTGTTGTGTAGGACTTTCAGACCATGGAATGCAGGTTTCAACTTGAAAGCTATCTTTATATGTATCAATAAAGTAGATAATCAACGATCCAATTGATAAAAGAAAAACAAGTACAACCAAAATTCTTCCTGTCATACTTTGTCCAGAAATTAATTCTCCGGCCCAATCTTTTGCTTCTGTCATCCAACCAATTTGTACTTGCTCTTCTTTAACATTCAACCGATTTATATCTGTTTTATTTACGGTTGTACCAACGATTGTTGGAGATGCACTCCCTGGTAAAGCTTTAAAATTGATGTGATCAACTTCTGGTGGAATTATTTCTCTTTCAGTTCTTTGACAACATAAATGTGCAATTATCCTCCAAACAACCACCAATAACATTGATACACAAAATGTCACAATGCTAAAAAGTAATTTTCAATATACTTTTTTGATTAGTTTTTTTATATTATCTTGCAAGGAAAAATAATGACATTTTTGAAAAAAAAAGTTTTTTGTTTCTCATTGTTCTCAATTCTCTTTCTCTGTTTTCTTTTTTGGTTCCTTCTGCATAATTCATGCTTAAGTTGGCGTCATTTTTTACGCATTTTAAAATGGCTTTCTTTCGTGCAGTTTTTTGCTTGCCCAAAGAAGCGTTAAAAAGAAATAGGAAAAATTGTCATAAAAAAGCAAGCTGAAAAAACCATGCTTTATCTGCTGTGGTTGCTATGAAGAAGATGAAAAAGGAACACATCTCAGTAAGAAATGCATTTCTTCTAAAAACTGCTACAACCAATTAGCATTTTTTTCCTTCTTCTTCTTCTTTTTCTTCCTCTTTTACGATCTTAAGCTCATCAATTCTTGTCATCTTTTCTTTTTTCTCCTTTTCTGTTACTTCTTTTTTACTGCTCAATAAAAGGGAAAAAAGGGAGAGAATAATGCCTTTGAAGCTTGTTAGTTGGTAGCAGAAATAAAAAAGAAAAATTAAGAAATTGCATTCATTCATTTTCATGTATTTTTGCTCCTCTTAGTTTATAATGTTGCTGTAACATATTATTATTGTGTTGAAGGAAGAAGACAAAAAAGGCTTTGCCAAATCTCCCAGATTACATTCACAATATTTATGCTCTTTCTCTTTTTTTTGAAATCTGATGCTCAACACTTTTTTTTAACCGAAAACCATAAAAGCAATTTTTCTTCTTTTTTATTTTAAAAAAATATAAAGTATGGCAATAAAGAAAAAACAACAGAAGCATATAATTGTTGAAAAAAAAGATATTTATATTCGTTTTTGATGGAGAAGTTTTCTTAAACGCATTGTAAAAAAAATTTAAGGGTGTTTTTTAGAGGCGAAAAGATATAAAGCATCTGTCATTGAATAACTGCTGCAGGAACAGCAGAGTTTTTAGTGCCAAAACAACCGCAAGTTAAAAATAAATTGAAATGATTCAACAAAAAAGAGAGAGATAAAAAAAAACTTTTGCTTAAGAAGGGAAAAACACACTTAAAAAAGGAAAAGATGGCACCAACCTTGAAAGTAAAAAGCACCAATATTTTCGTTCTTCAAGACATTTCCGTTCTTCATCAGTTAAATCAATATAAGCTCGAGACATATTACATACATGACTATTTAGATGTCCATATGAACTTCCACCACCAGAATATCCTTTGCCTTGTGGCACATTTGGTTGATAATCTGCCATTGTTTTAAATTATTGTTGTTGTTGGTGCTGTTCGGATTCTTCAATTGATATTATGTTTTTTGTGATCTTTTTGAATTATATCCGATGCTTTTACAGTAATGAATAACAATAATATCCCGCGCACCTGGCGGCCGTTGCTGCTTTACCAGCCGCCAGAGCGTAGACGACTTCTGCCGCCTCCGTTAATTTAAATTTACGTTTTTCTGCCACTGTTGATTTTGCAAGAAAATATATAAATAAATATAAAATTTCTTATTTATGCACTTTAATTTTTGTTGATATAATTTTCCAAATGGTGTAATTTTAAATAGTGGTCAGTTAGAGCTTTTTAAGCTAAAAAAATGTTGTAAAGAGATGGATAGAAAAAAAGCGTGTATTTTAAATGAAATTAAATGTAATTACCAAGTTTTACAAACGAAATGCGCAAGTTTAGATAAATAAATAAATAAATATGCACATACACGAAAAGATAAAAAGGGGGAAAAAGGAGTTAAAAGGCTAAAAGGGCAAATTGAATGACAACAAAAAAAAATATATATATGGTCTATGTACTGCTGCTTTTATTTTATCTACTCAGTTAGTTAGTTGAAAGCGGTACTTTAGAATAGCCAAATACGGATGCCCTTCGGCATTTACTGAAATGGTCATTTAGTGCCTAAAAGATACTGGACTTTGTTTGTCCGTGTCAAAAATGAGAAAAAGAAAAAAATGAAAATTCTTTTTCAAAGCTTTTTTTATTCAACCGCCGGTGCGACTGTCAATAAGAAAAGTTATGCTACGGCAGAAAAAAAATATATACGAGATCGATAGGCTTTGGCAAAAAAAAGAGAAGAAAGGAGGAGGGCGGAAAAAAGACAAGACGGCAACAACAAGACTGGACTTTTGAAGACGGCGGTGGTGCTTTTTACTCGCTTGAAGGAAGAAAAAAAGAGGGAATTTCAAGGGAGGACCTCCTCAGTTGCACCAACAACAAAAAAATCCACGAGCCTAATTTCTTGGTCTTGGAGTAAAACGAACTAACTAAACGAGTGGTGGTTTTGCCCTCTCCTATATTACAACAATTTTTTTCGGTTGCCAGCATCATCCAGGGAGAGCAAGTTATGTCGCAACACACAAGTCAAAATGCGGAAACGCGTCGTCACTATAGCTTTTGGAACAGACTTGACGCTTATATATATTATAAATATATTTTATACTTTTTTTAACTTTTCACTTAGAATTTGTTGGCTATCATTTTTCTTTTTAACTATTTGGATATTCAATAATCATCATTTTTTGTAAGCTGAGATGTTATGTCCGAAACGCTTGAGCACAATTTCAATCTGTCATTTTTGTGGCCATTCAAAATTACCAAATAATTTTTTAAACCTATTGCTCAAAAACTTTTTTGTTATTTTTGAAAGCTTCAGTAATTTTGAAATTGACGCCAATTAACTGTCAAATAATTGCACACGTTACTTAAATGCACATCAATCTTCTTTTCTGACACCTGCAAATTTTTGTTTAATGAGAGAAAACGAGACGACAACAAAAAAAGAAAGAGGATAGGACAACGTTCATCAACTAAGATAAATGAAAAATCTCCTTTCATTTTGTTTTTAAAAATTACTATTATTGCAATAAATTCAAATGAATTGGCAAACAAGTGTATTCCCTGAAGGCACGGACAACAATGTAAACAAAAAAGAGTAAAGATGAAATAGTCCCAGCATTTAAAGTTTATAGATACAAAAAATTAATAACGGCAATTCAGTTAAATGATAATTGACCCAGTTGCCGTTAAAGTGACATCAAAATGAAACATATTGATGTCACTTTAATGATTTAAATATGCATCTTAAATATCCACAGTATACCTGAACTTAAAAATCAACATAAAAGAATATTCAAACATGTTTTATATTTGATAATTTTAATGTTTTTTAAAACAACCAAACAAATTAATAATTTATTCACAGTATATCAAAACTTTTACATATAATATGTATATATTAACAACCAACTTAACAAAATGTTTCAAATCATTTTACTAATAACTTGAGCAGTGATAGGATGCATGTAAGGAACATTTTCTTGAAATTTGGCAATAGCAAGTTCACGCATTTCATCCCATTTGAAAAGTTTGCTAAATTTGTAAATATTAATAGCCATTTAATAAAAGTATAAACAAACTTACTTAAAAATAGGTTTAACATACTTAAGACGACCTTGACGAGTAACAAAATCAATCATGAAAGGAACCAACGGCTTGTATTTAGCTTTGAGAGCAATAAGTGAGAAAGAGAAAATAACTTCACAATTTCCGCAGTGTTCCAAATCATATTTCTTAAAAAGCTTAAGGAAGCGTTCACCCGTAAATGCTTTTCCAGAAGTTTCAATACAATCAAGAACTTTAACCTTCATATCAGATGATAAATCTTTGAATACTTTGGGATCAAGGTTTTCAATTTCTTCATCAGTTCCATCAGTCCAAACTTTTGCAAGATGACGACAATCTTTCAAAGCTTCATCATCAAATTCAGGAGTATTCGGGGGAACACCAGCTGCTAGTAGCCAGCCATTCCAATTAATGCTATCCAAAACATCTTTTTTATCAGAATATTTAGCATACAAAAATTGTTTCCAATCATCCGTTACAACAGATTGACCAGCAAACTTATCAATGTAATCACGAAGAAATTGTTCAAAACGAGCAGAATCACCAAGTTTTTGTTCCAAAACTAAAAGCAAAGCAGAACCCTTTTCATATGGAATGGTTGAATAAGCATCATCAGGATCAATACCATCCAAACAAGGACATAGTTTTGTGAATTCATGCGTTGGATTAAATGTTTCATTGATAACAGGTAACATACGATCTTCCCATCCACAGATATTTTCAAATTGACGAACACCTTCTCCATAAATTCGACCCATAATTTTACGTTCACAAAATACGGTAAATCCTTCATTGAGCCAAAAATGTTCCCAATTGGCATTGGTGACAAGATTACCCGTCCAACTATGTGCAATTTCATGGGCAATAACATTTGTTAATGAGCGATCACCAGCAATAATTGTGGGAGTAACAAATGTTAAGCAAGGATTTTCCATGCCCCCGAATGGGAAAAACGGTGGAAGAACAATCAAATCATACCTATAACAGAAAATGCATTAACCAATTACTATTAAAACAAAATCATACCGTCCCCAACGATATTTACCAAGAAGTTCTTCTGCAGTTTTAAGCATAATTTCAGTATCTTCAAATTCCCATCGAGCTTTATCAACCATAGAAGCTTCAGCCCAAACGGCACATCGATCGCTGATGTCACGTTTTTCCAATTCACCAGCAACAATTGCAAAAAGATAACTTGGCATGCGTTGAGGTTGATGGAACAAGAAAGCGTCAAAATCATCATAAAAAATGTAATCAAGGCCATCTTTGTAACTTCCATTAACATGCCATTCTTTAACTTTGGCATCATTTTCACGATTATCTTTTCCAAAGCCAATGGCACTCATCAAACATGTAATACCCTTAGGAACTTGAACCTTAAACGATCATAAAACATTTTTAAGTAAACAATCAAACTACATACTCGTGCTTTGTACGTTTGTTTGATAGCAGGCGTGTCCATACAAGGAATAATTGAACGGGCATGAATAGCTTGACATTGACTAAAACTTGATCATTAAGACATAATACGATAAGCCAAACAAATCACCTGTATAGAAATGGTTGATTTTTGTCCGCTGTAAGCTCTTTGTCAACGAATTGAAGTGCAGAAGCAGTTGGACTTGTACGATAGTAAACGACAAGGTCACTAAAAATGTCCATTATGAGATAAGGAACTAATGCAACAATTGAAATGCAAAAAAACATGATTAAAAAATTAACTATAATTTATAGAAGACATTAAACATTAAAACTCACAATTTTTTACCGCTTTCAGTTTGTGGAATGTCAATATTGAGAGATTGACCCAAAACTCCATGATCAACAGATTTATAAGGCAAACTGCTACCATTAAGTTGAACATCTTTAATGCTTAAATCCCGAGAATCAAGGATAACCTTGTTGGTAGGTTTATGGCATTCCATACGAAGAACAGCATATCCATCGAGAATTTTTTTTTCAAAATCAACTTTCAAATCAAGATCAATATGATAAATGGAGACATCATTGAAGTTAGCAAAGGAAGCAGCATCTTTACGGATACCCATTCTATAATAATAATTAAAATTGTAAAAAAAGAAACTGACAAAAGAAAAAAAGCGACAAGGTCAATCACGATCACGAAAATATACTCAAAAATAACTGCCACGCATTGTCTGAATGCAGCTCGTTGATGACAATGAAAGTAGTAACATTAAGCTCACTTCCGTCTATCAAACATTTCACAAAATTATCACCAAAAAAGATAAAAATGAAGCAAGTCACGTCCCAGTTAAGCCTCTAAAATATCAATTTTAAGAAAAAAAACTGTTAAGAAGACAGTGGAAAGAAACAAAGAGGAACAGTCAAGTGATGTCTTTTTTTGTGCTTAGTATTATTGAGAAGCTTATGCTTCTTAGACGACAAAAAATTCCACAGAAAGAAAAGAATTGACAAAGTACAAAAATCAGTTTTTATAAAATTTAATCAAAAAAAAGCAGCAGAAAGCACCAAAACAATCGCAATTAATTCGTTTGAGCTCAAAAGTTAAATAAATGAATGGCGCAATTCAAAGTGAAAGAAATGGGAGAGTCAAAAAAGTTCAATCGACCAAAATTGGGAAAGAAACAAAAAGAAAAATCAAAAGAATATTCGATTTAAATATTTTCATTTTTTCGAATAAAATGGAATTCTATTTCGTGTTCAGAGTTTTTCTGCTCATTTTTTAGTTTTAAAAATGCAAAGGACAACCACTTTTGAATTCAAACAACAAAAAACAAAAATGTTTGCTTTGCTCTTTTAAAAAAATTTTAATGCAAAATTTCAAATTATCGCTCTAATTTAATGGCTAAAATTCAGATGATAAAAATTTGTAAAACGAACCAAGTGATTAGAAATCAAATATACATCAGCTTTTCGAGATTTGATTTTTAAAAAAATTACAATTTGTAGCGGAGGTTCTGTTTTCATTCATCAGTGTAAATTATAAACAAAGAATAATTGAACTCTATAAATATAAAAACAAACACGACAGAATGGAGAAAAACAAAGAAAACAAAAAGAAATGTTAGTAAGATTTGATTGCATATTCTAATGAGAGGATACGGTAGCAAGACGAGAGATAAACAATAAGAGGAAGAGAAGAAAATCGGGTTCATAGTTTTTGCCGTTTTTTTCTTTCATGTGAAAAAAACATAAAAGTTGTGGAACGAAAGTTAGAGTAATAAAAATGGTATATATAAGAATTTATGCAACACGAACGTTTACTTCGAAGGAAGCAAATGAACTATAATAATCAATGGACTTTTTTAGAACGTAAAATATGGGGTGGATTCACAACAACGATAAGAGAAATACAAATTGAAACAAACCAAGGAGAAACACAGTAACCCAAAATTTAAAAAAAAAACGCTCTCATTAAAATTCGGTTTTGCAACTGTCCAAGTTTAAATAAGGGTCATTGCAACAAGAAAACCATAGTTCCAAATGTGTCACATCCTGGTACGTGATCTATTGCTTTTGCATCATCCCCTGGACATTGCAAGGATAAAATTTCATCATCTTAAGATGGTAAAAATGGCGCAGCACAAATTACCATTTAACATTTTATCGGAGCATTTCGAAAGAAGAGAGAGAAAGAGAAAAGCAATGAATCATTGAAAAATGTAATTCAGTGGATCGTGGGAAAAAAAGATTACTCAGTAAGAAACAATACAAGGGAAGATTAAAACTAAACAAAAGATGTATAATTATTTCTACGGATACTGCAAGTTGATTACGTCATCCATATTGCAATGTCGAAAATATTTAGTTCAGCATAAAATATTATGTGAGGAAAACTAAAATAAGAAAAATGCAATGGTTTCAAAATGTGTTTGGTGAAAATGCAAAACCTGCTCAAACTTCATCAAAGGGCGCTAACAAGTATCATACAAAGTCCATGAGTTCAACACAGGTAAACAAAACAAATTTAAGTTATAATACTTTTATTTTTATATCATAATTATAAGCATTTAAATAGTTTACAAAAGTGGCGGCAGGTTGACTATTGGTTAGTTAAACACGTTAGTAATAAATAAATATAAGACAAGACAAAAAATCTTATACAAGGGCATATCCTAATTCAGCTGATACAGTTTCAATAATCTTCTTGCCAGATGAATATTTTAAAAGAGCTTGAGTATTTTGAACAATTCGTTGAGTTAATTGATTAAACCATTTAGCATCACCTTGACGTTTACCATGACGAATTTGAATTGCCATGTTAAGAAGACGTTGAATAACGTAATTACCATATTGATCGAATAACATTTGATCCAATGAATCACGACCATTCCTTAAAAAAGATAAAAGGTAAAAAGGAAAAATTAAAGAAAAAAGTTACTTTGGATTAACTCTTCCACTGAAAACTTCTCGAGCCATTTCTTCAAGGAGTTTCTCAGGAGCGCATTCAAATGCTTGTTCAACAACATGTGATGAATACTTGGATTGTGAAAGTGAAAGAATATTACCAACTAGTGCTAATTTGATAATCCGATCACGGTAAAATGGAAGAGCAGCATGTTTAATGACATATTGAACAATATAATTAGCAAATTCATCTTGACAATAACGAAAAGCCTTTCGGGTAATCTTATCCATGAGCATACGAATAAGAACTGCTTCAATACTTCTAAAACGTTATATATTCATTATATGATTAGTACAAAGAATCTAAAAAACTTACTCATCTTTCATGAGATCACCATTATTATTGCAAGATTTAGTAAGCTTTTCAAGGCAAAATTGTACAACACGACATCCAAATTTATTGCAAATCATTCTTTCCATATTCCCAGCAGAGCACATTTCTTCAACAACAAATCGATAATCCTTTGGTGGAACAGTATCAATAATCTTTTGAAGGACATGATTAGCACTTTGTTCAGTTCCCATTGCCAAAACATAACCACGAAAAGCTTGGAGCATTGGTTCAAGCATATCAGATGAGAAGGTATCAACTGCCTTTTGAATGACACGGCATGAGAAACGATTAAAAGCCATATCTGGTGCTTGAACAGATAGCATATTAAGCATTTTTTGCCCATACTCTTTACCAGCTTCGGTAATCATCTTCTAAAAATGCAAGCAAATTAGTGATCGAAAATACGTCGATGAAGACATACTTGAATAACAAAATTACCAAACATATCCATGGCAAGATTATAAACAGATTGAGAATCAAAGAGCATGTCATAGAGTTTACGACGAAGTGGACTATCTTCTGCAGGGAAATGATCTTGAATGAATCTAAAACCAGGCAGGTCAAATGTGAACTCCAGGAAGGGGAAAACTTACTGACTACCCTTTTTATCTCGAACACAAATGAAAAAGAGATCAAGTTCAACAATATCTTGAAGGGTAACGGTAAAATTACCTTCTTCATCAAAAAGCCATTCAGGCATTTGACCACGACCAGTTCCAGATAGAGTTAAACGATTCATTTGAGCCATCAAAGAGTTATATTCAAAATCTGAGAGCATTCCATTATGAAGTGCTGGCTGTAAAGCAGGATGATAAACACCTGGTGGATATGTTGCTGATATAGTGTAATATTCAGGATGGCTATATTCATGAGCATTCTAAAAGTACAGATATATTTGTCACTCAATGAAACGAAGAAAGGAAGATAAAGAAACTTACTGCAGCACAAGATAAAACAAGAGGATAAGTTCCATTCATGGCATTTGTTGGAATAAGCATATTTTCAGGCGTTGAAACAGTTGGTTAAACAAATAAAAATATTTGTTAAAGTTAATAAATAATATTACAATGAAGGATATATACAACCAACCCGCTCACAATTGTATGATGACGATTGCAATGACAAATGTGGATTGCAAATGTTTTTTTGACAACGCTTCCCAAAAATTTGTTTTTCGCCAAGACAATGCCAAGGGAAGTCTCACTCTCACTCTCCCTTTTTTGCATGATGAGAGTGCAAATTTTTTTATTCGTGTTTGAATATTTTTCTTACGTTTTTTTGCAATTTTTTACAAAAATTTTTATGCAGATCCAGTGGAAAAAAATATGTGCTGCTAAAATTTCATTTTTGTAATTTTTTCGAGGGAACATTTTTTAAAGTTAAAAACGGTAAATATCTTTGTGAAGCGTTGTACAAAAGATGGATTGTTAAAAATTTAATTTTTTCATTGTATATTTATAATGATCAAGGACATGTACTGTATTATCCTTTTTTTGTTTCTTATTAACTTTCCATGATAGACAAAAAATTTTTTTCCAAAATATACCCCTTTTGAACAACGTTTAACACAGCTACCAGAAAGTGGTTGCTATTTGCAGCTCTCAGAAGAAAAATTTCAGCAACATAATTTCCTAAGGCTTATTGAGAACATATGCAGTAATTTTTTAAAAAGGATACTTAAGGATTAATTTTTCTTACTTGTTAAAATAATGTCAAAATTGAAAGCAGCAATTTCATATGTATTTAAAATTTTGTTAATTACTGTATGAGTACAGTAATTAATATCTGTTTGATGTTTTATAATTGGTTGATGTTGCTTAAAAGTTATAGCTTTATTGTAAACCTTAATTTCATATCATTTTTTACAAAGATCTGCATAATGTTAAATTAAAAATACATTTTTTCTTGAAAAAAAATAATAGCAAAAACTCGTAAAAAAATTATTGGCACACAAATATTATTTTTTAAGATTTTGAAGGCATTTTTGATTTTTCGGCTTTTTTGGCTTCTTTCTTGTGAATCTTTTCCCATTTTGCTGTCATTTTTGATGCATGATCAGCAGCCACTTGAATTTCTTCTTTTTCTTCTTCATGTTTCTCAGTTGATTCTTCTTCTGCTTTGAGTTCTTGTTGCATTTTTTCACGTTCTTCTGAAATTATTTAATTGTCATATGTTAAATCTACTTAATAACTTTATTGAATTTACCTTTGAGCCGTTTAAATTCTTCTGCAAGTTGTTTTCGCTTTTCTTCACTTTGTTCGGCATCTTCCAATTTATTCTTTTCTTCAAACTGTTTTCTGAGATTCTTTGCTTGCTGTCGAAGCATTTCTAATTCATCAAGATTGGCCTTTTCTTGTTTTCCACCATCAGAAGTTTGGATATTTTTGAATTTATTCATCAAATTTTTAACATCAAATGCACTTTCATCTTCTTCCTCGGAGGAGCTTTCTTCAACAGCTCGTCGATTAACAACTTCGGCGGATGCTTCTTTTTTAGTATCCCATTTACTTGGTTTTGATTGGGTTGTTTGTTTTGGGAGTGGAACAGAATTTGGATTTTGGGATTCGATATTCTTGAACTTTTCACGAGCTTTTCCTGCCATTTTAATTTCAACATCAAGATGTGGCTTTTCTTCGTGTTCAACAGCCTCTTCTTCACCTTGTTCTTCTTTGGCTTTTTTAGCTTGAATTTTTCGCGCAAGTTTATAACGAAGGAATTCAGCTTCAATTTCTTTCTTTTTACGCTCTGCTCGTTCTTCTGGTGTCATATCTTCTTCGTCAGCAGTGCCCTAGATTTTTTATTTTTTTAGTATTAAATTGAAACTAAATATTTTTTTCTAACCTTTTGAATTGCTTCTTTGATGCTATTGAGCTGAATATCGAGATCAAGGATTTGTTTTTCACGACGACCAAGTTCTTCTTCACCTTTTTCAAATTTATCTTTAAACGCGTTGAGTCCTGTAATGAAATGGATTAGGGATAAACATGAGATAGTAAAGGGCGAAAAAATCGAAGGTTGCAAGCGGATAACACTGGAGGAACGAAAAGCAATAACAGCTGCTGACTTTTTCTTCTTTTTTTATTTTGTTGATGCTTAAATCTTTTTTGTGTTTCTTTTTTCAGGACTAGAACTTGCAATCCGCCCACAAAAATCGTTCATCTTGCTTATTCACAGCAACAAAAAAGTTTTTTTTGGGATTTGTAAATAAAATTTTAAAAAAATGAACGCATACCCGTAAATTTGATATCTTGCAAATCGTTGGCGGTCTTTTCAACTGGACCTGATTGATATGCAAGACCTTCAAGGAAGGATTTGCGAGCTTCTGCAGCGCCTGTAAATTTTTATAAAAATTAAATTTATGAAGCGCAATTTTTGTCCCGTACTGGATGTATCAAGTTCATTACGGTCGTAGGATTTTGAAACCGGTTCACCAGCAGCAGGTTCAAGACGTTCATTGAAGCGTTCACGAACTTTAATGCCACCTTTTCTAAGTTCTTCAAGTTCAGATTTAGCTTCAGCGTCACGTGTCTCAGCTTTTTCAACTTCACCAGTTTTCCATTTATTTTTGATATCACCTACTTGAGCCTTAATTGCTTCAAGATCCTTGGTTTTGTCATCCGAAGTTTCTTCCTCTTCGTCATCCTTTTCTCCACCAGCAATAATCCTGAACAATGCTTATGGTTATTATTCTGATTGACCAAACAAAATGGGCTATGACTTACTTGCTCATACGTTCTTTAACCTTTCCTGACATTTCTTCCAAAACTTCATCATTCCGTTTTTCAACATTTTCATGAGCCTTCAAAGAGCTTTGCCAGCTATCTTTTTTCTCTTTAAGGCTTCGAATTTGTTGTAATTCATCGCCAATGTTGGTTCCCGCTGAAAAAACCATAACGTAATAATTTTTTTCAATGATTTTTATGCTTTAACAAAAGCATCCTCTTAAATTAAACATACGCTTCACAACCATTTTTGAAGTGTTATTAAGGTTAAATGATTTATTATAAAAACTGCGCAAGAATATTCGTAAAACAAAAAGCGGCTCTTTAATAAAAAAATTTTTTGTTCTTCCCAAAAAATGTGACTGTTTATTGAAGAGGAAAATAAAAGGGGGATGGGCGCAAAAAAGATGAAAAATGAACGGCGAACATTAAAGTTGTACGCCGAAAAAATATATGAAAGAGAAAGAGAATCAACAGTTAGGGTCATTGGCGAGCAATTTTTGTCGCATTATCCCGCATTTTTGCCAGTTGCAAAAATATAACAGAAATGAAAAAAGATAGAAAAATATGTATATTTTTATGTAGAGCAGAAACAAAAATGCATCAAAATGTTCCTTCATTTTCCTTTTGCTTGGTTTTAACTATGCATTGCCTAAAGACAGAAGAAAGAAAATTGAAAAGAAGAAGAAGACGAAAATGTATTGACTGACCAGTGGTCATTTTAGTGAAGGTTTAAAATATTAAAAAATTATGCGCAAAATGTATGCATCTATTTTTGTTTCAAAAAAGGGCAACTTGTCAAAAATAATAATTTAAAAATTATGTCAAATCTATGTTTCGTGAGATAAATGGAATCTCAAGATTATTGATAATTGACAAACCTCTAACAATATCGGAAGAAAGTTGTTTTGGTTTTGAAACAGTTGCAAATTCATCTTCTTCCTCGTCATCGGCACCTGCATCACCGGTATCATCTAAAAATCCAATAATTACAAAATAATAACATATTTGGAGGATTAAACCTGTTGTAACCGCATGTGTTCGATCAGGATGAAGAACTTCTTGATAATGCTGTTTACAGTATAATAATCCTTCATGGATATTATATTGTGTTGCACTAAAAAAATTAACAAAAAACGTTTTGGAATTATTAAAAAAAAATTAACCTTAATTTCTTATTGCATGTTTTGCAACGGAAGCAATTATTATGATATAATTTTTTGTTTGCAAATAGTCGTTCAACTGGATAAACTGTTTTTTCGCAAAGTGCACAATCTTTTGGAATATCATCTTCATTTTTTGGCTTAAAAAGGAATAGATTCGATCTGATTTTGCAAAAAAAAAATCAAACTAACTCCAATAAATGCAGCCATAATTCGGCGTTTATCAGATTCTGAACAATCAAAATCAACACCTTTTCCATCTCTGACATCTTCGAGTGAAAGTTCACCTTTTTGAATTTTTTCAAATGTTTCTTTCATGTGTGACATGTTTTCTTTGCCAACACCTTCAAGTGCCATTGTCTTTAATCTATCATCAAGAGATTCTCCTTCACAACCTTCATTTTGATGGAACTTTTCAAATTTGGATTTGAAAGCGGAAAGAGTTTGCTAAAATTGGTCCCTTTTTTACTCAAGAATCATAGATTCTGCAAAAAATACCTTATCCAAACCAGAAGGTTTTTCTTTATCTTCTGCTTTAACAGGTTCATCTTCGTCTGTGTGCTTTTGGATTTTTCCAGTTTCAAAATCCTTTTTCATTTGTTCCATTTCTGCAGCTTTGGCTTTTCTGAGTTCTTCAATCTCTTCCAATCTTTTTTCATCTTTTACAGTTTCATGCTTTTCAGTTTTTTCTGTAATTGCAGCTTTCTGAAATTATTTCACAAGTATGAAATGGGTTTTTTTCAAAAAAGATGACATTGTTAAAGAATGAAAAAAGAGTAAATAAAAGTCAGCTGTTAGGTTGTAAAAAAATATTTTTTAAGTTCTTTTAATTTAAACGTACCAAATCTTTAATATCTCCAGTTCGGCCTTCAATATTAATTTTTGGTGGAGGTTTTTTAAGTTGTTCTTCATCTTCAGAATCTGAACTAACTGCATATGGATCTTCTGTATCAGACATGATTTTTGAAGGACTAGATTAAAGCTTGATAAAAAATTAATATGAAAATATGTTGTTTTTTTTAAAAACAAAGAAATACGCTTTTAAGTATTAATTGTACAAAGATAAGTATGAAATATCAAAGTTAATCCGGAAACTCGTGCACGCAAAAGTAGCCAGACAACCCGATCCAATCAAAAGGCAAAAAAAGGACGCCCACGAAGAAAAAACACAGAAAAGAAACAAAACAAAACTGGTATTCAAGCTTGAAGGTAGCAGCCGAAGTAATAGTCCGTCCCAAGGAGCTTACTGCTATCCCTCATCATTGCTTGATCCTCCCTTTTTTCATCATTTTTTTGTGCAACAACTTTAAAGAGAGAGGAGATGTTTGTCGATCTCGCTTTCACTTTCACTCCTGTCTTGAAACTTGTCGTTCAACTGCACTTAAAAAAAGCTTAGAATAAAATATATAAAAAAAAGTTGAGGAACGTCGTTTGTCCTAATACCATCCTTTTTAACGTTACTACTAATTATGCTTTATTTTTTTCTTCTTTAACTTTTTACTCGCCTCCTGGCAATGACTTAAGAAATAAAGCGTGGGGGTTGACAAAGAAAGGAAACAAAAAAATATATAAGCTAAAAAAATCTATGAATGACTCAGGGGGATAAGTTTGTTGATTTTGATCGGATGAAAGAAAAAAGGAAAAAAATAGAGAAAAGCTGTTTTCACACATCTCGGGATGTGAGACATTGTCGATTTTATTTTTAAAGATTGGCAAGATTGGAAGAAGTATATATCTGCCTATTGGCAGGTTTTACACAGACGAACACTTTTTTTCTTCTTTTCGCTTTTTGAATTACAGCTGCTTCATTTTAAAATCAAGTCATTATCGGCATTTTTATAAGTTATTGGGCGGTCAGAGTTTAATGACCACTAACCAAAATTTTTTACCTCATTTTTGAAATAACTTTTTTGTCTTTGATTTTAAAAAAGGTTTCAAATTCCTTTGTGATCAAAATTTTTGAAAAGTTTTATTAATCTTTTTTATTTGGATTTGGCGAAAGATTTTTTACATAAATGAGAGTTGATTTTAAACCCGTTTAATATGTTATTTAAAAAGAAAAACAAAAGGCTATGTTTTTAAACATAATGTTTTGTATCAGTAATTGTTGCCAAAGGAGCACGATTTTGTTCTGCACCCCTTGAATGCCGATGTTCTCTATCACGTGATTGTGAACGTCTCCTTAGAACATGTCCTTCTGCGGATGATTCTCGTATAAGTGATGATCTTTTACTTTGTTGTTCTTTATATGTTAAAGCTTGTGAATTTTGCCATTCAATAAATCGATTCCATAATGATTCGGTTATCCTTGAACAAATAATATTTCCTGCATGAACTGAAACCATTTTAAGTAGAAATACTCCATCAGGACGTAAAAATTGTTCAACAAATGGTGCCAATTCTGATGAAGGCTCAATCGATAATTCAAGATATTTTTCAACAAATGCTTGTCTGCATGATGGAACAGATAAAGTAAAAAGCCATATGGTTAGATTTACGATTGAAAGGATAATAAGAAAAACCATCCAAAGCCATAAAAATATAAATATTTTTTCCATAAACATATTTATTACGAGTACACATTGCACTGTATGTCTGTAAAAAATTAATGTTAAAAAATTAAAAGAACAAAAACAAAATTTTTAAAAAATACCTGTGAATATTACCAAGAACTCGAATTTCAAAATCACAAAGTGTTACTCGAGGAAATTTGCCTGAATCTGGCCATTCTCTGTCCTAGAAAGAAAGATTACTGTAGATGATGGTCCATTAATAAATTATACCTGTAATAAATCATACAAAACATGTCCACCAAAAAGTGGATAATCAGCTGTTTCAAGAAAGACATTTAAAAAATAAAATTGTAAAATAACATTTGAAAGATGCAATAATTTTACAAACATATAGATTACGGTAACATAGGAGCCATAAACTTTTCCAATTCGAAGCAAAGAAAATAAAAAAACACTTTTTCTTTTTTGTCCAAATTCTCTTTGATACTGTAAAACGTCATCAATATGACGAGAGAGGATATCTACAGTAGTATCTCGAACATGTGGATCGATATTTTGCTCTTGACATGCTGTTTGAAGAACAAGACTAACGTTAAGGCCTATAAAATTTATTATGTTTTAAAAAAAGACATATTAATTAAATTATGGCATTAAACCTGATTGATTTGAAAGCATTCTCCAAACAGATGCAGGAAGATGAAACATAAGGGCCGAAATTGCTAAACCAAATGGAATCCATTGATAGTAACCAATTTGTTTTCGCTCTCGATCATCTAATCGATGAGGAATATGATCTTGAAATGGAATCCAATATGTTCTGTCAACATAGCAGTAACTTTCTGTATATTGCTCCATTGCACGTGTAAATTGTGCTGGGACAAAACATTCTATTGGATGGCCTACTAGAAAACAAATTTGCATAATTAAATCAAAACATGACAAAGGTTTAAAACCAAAACAGAATTTAATGTAAATAACCATAAATTATATCAAATCGGAAAAAATGTGGAATAATAAAAATAACTATACATACCATATTGCTTTGCTGAAACAAGTAATGCAAACATGAGCAATAAAATTGAAGTATACAAATAATGTAATCTGTCAATAAAATCATCATCTGCTCGAGGTTCAAGTAAGCGTAAGGCTGATGTAAGAAAGTGTAAACCCACTCTTGAACCGGCTACCATAATACTTACTATCTTTGGTAATTACAGTTATAACAAAATAGGCTTTTTCTCAACTATCTTATAAATTATTATTATTGTTATTGTTATAACAAAAAAATACGTAATACGGCAGTTAAAAAAATATTGAAGTGAAATTTAGGACATAAGATGGACAAGAGACAGAGAGTTGTTGTCCTCCCTTCTTTCTTTCTTCGGTCGTATATAGTAAGATAGTTGTTGCCCGTACTTGTTTTAGTGTTCAAGCATTGCCATTGCCGTCGTTTTGACGCTGCCTAATAAAACAACTGTTATCGGCGTGATTTTCAATAATAAGTGAAGCAAGGGCTCTTCCCAAAATGTGGGAAAAGGAAGATGAGCCGTTTTTGCTTTCTTTTTTCTCCTTGCTCTGGCTTGCATTATTTTTTGCAATATTTCCGTGATTTTGGCCTGTGGCAATATGCGCTTCATTTTTCTTCTTCGTTTTCTTCAAATAACTAACTTTTTCTGTAATGCTCACGCCGTTCCACTCAATGCAATAACAACTGCCATCTAAATAATTTGACTTTTGTTGCGTGTACATAAAATTTTTGTTAATGTTTTCATTGTCGCCTTTATTTTTTTCACTCTAGAGATTTCCAAAAAAAGCATTTTCTTGGCAAAAAATAAAGAATTTCAAAAAAAATAATAAATTCAACTACACATTTTTGATATATTAGTTTTAATGTTTTTTACACTGATCATGCAGTTTACACAATTAATTGATGAATGTATTTAAAAAAAGAACTTTAATAGAAAAAAGTAGCACAAATATGTATTGAATAGAATCAAAAAAATAGGGGTGAAAAAGGGACATTTTGATTCAAGACCGCCTTTTCAGAACATCACAACAATCGCAGCCAGCAATTTTCTTCTTTCGAATTTGTTGTTTTTTTTCTTCTTCCTCTTTCAGCGCCACATTTTTTAAAAGCGTTTTGCTTTCCTTTTGTTTGTTATTGTTGTTTTTTTTTGTTGGTTGCTTTTTTATAAGTTTTTAAATTAAAAAAGTAAAGAAACAATATTATCATCAGGTGGATTAAATTGCGATGGAATCAAACAATGTTGTTCTAACTTCATCCAAAAATCAAATAGAAGAAAAGCCAAAAGTTGATACTACACAAAATGTATCAAACATCGATGTCATTCATGGTACCACACAACCACCAGAACAAGTTGAAGCTGCAATTAAAGCATTAGAAGATGGTGTAAATGTTCGACGAATCAAACGTACAAAAATTCATCGGCCAATGCCAATTTTGCTTCATGAAAGAAAATGGTTGAAATATCCAACATGGCCAACAGCATTCTTAAATATGTGTAAACCTGCTAAAGAACTCAAAGAAGGTTTGTTTTGTTTGTTTGTTTGTTTTTCTTTGAAATTTATAATTTTTTACGGGGAAAAGAAGAAAAAACTTGAGTCACTTTTTTATTATTCAGCATTTAAAAAATCAATCAAATAACTTTTCTTTTCCGTTAAAAAATACCGCTGTTAAAATTGCTTCTGAAAAAACTAAATTGAACTTTGACTTCTTTTTATTTTTATTGCCTTTTTTACATTTTCTTTAACGGTATTTTCGGAAATAAAAACGAGCACTTTTACATTTTTAAAGTTGGAGTAAAAAAACTTAACCTTGAAATTGAAATTAATGCAAATTAACACCTCTTTTTTCAGTTGATATTGATGAATTAATTGAAGTACGACAAGGATATGGTACTGATGGACTTCATCGAGCATCGAAAAAATTTAAATTTCAAGTTGCTGCACCTGTAAGACTCACAACTACAGTACACAGATATCGTAAATCTCAAATGTTTAGGAATCTAGATGCTTTTCTATCGTATACCGACATCCAAGATATGTTTGTAAATCCGTTGATTTTGTTGCAGACAGTGAAGAACAAAAAGAATTTTGTGTTAAACTCTTGCATCAACTTATCAGTACACGAAAGCATACAATGAGTTTTGATGAAAAGCAATGGCTAATGCGAAATTTTCGTAAAGCTGATTTGGATAGAAATGGTTTGTGATAATATAATATTTATCTTCAAAGTGTTACAATTATTTAAAATATTATAGGACAAATTGCATTTGGTGAATTATGGAAACTTTTAAAGAAATTGAATTTGCAAATGAGCGTTGATTATGTTCGAAAACTTTATGATGTAAGATTTTTGAAGCAAAATATTTTTAAACCTACGTCTATCTATACTTTTAGCTGGCATTACGGGAAAGTGAAGCTCAAACGGGAAAGCAAAGACGAGCATTAAATGCAGAAGAATTTATGAAATTATTTCAAATATTAAGCGATTTACCTGAGTATCGTAATGCTTTGATAATTGCAAATGGAAATAGTGAAGAACATTTAAATGCTCAACAGCTTTTAAAATTTCTTACTGATGAACAAAAATTCGATAGTATTGATGTGAAAAAAGCTGAATCAATTATAGCATTTTGTGAACCAGCATCTGACTCTTCAAAAGGAACATTAACAATAAATGGTAAAAATTTGTTTAAATTGCCTGTTTAATTTAATGCAAAGTTTAAGGTTTTCGTCGTTTACTTCAATCACGATGGGGAAATATTCTTAAACAAAATCATGAAAATATATTTATGGATATGACAAAGCCTTTATATGATTACTACATTAATTCAAGTCATAACACATACCTTACAGGATTACAAGTTCGAGGTGAAGCAACCGTTGAAGGGTATATTAGTGCATTAAGAAAAGGTGCTCGACTTTTGGAATGTAAGTTTTGTTAGAGTAAAACATTTATAATTAATTATCATAAAATTTTAGTGGATGTTTTTGATGGTGAATCGGAGCCCGTTATTACTCACAAGGTAATTATTTTATTGTTGGATACTGTAGTTTTTCATAATTTACTTTTCAGCGAACATTTATCTCTGCCATTACTCTTCGAAATGCTCTTCGATGCATTTCTAAATATGCATTTCAAACTAGCCCATTTCCTGTAATTTTAACAATTGAAAATCATGTTGGCTTTGTTCAACAAAAGATTATGGCAGATATTTTTGAAGAGGTAAAAAATCAGTAAGGAAAGTGAGATTTTATAACAATAATTTCAGATTCTTGGAGAACAACTCTATCATCCACCGGATAATGCTGCGACAACCCCACTTGCAAGTCCTGCTGAATTAAAGCATAAAATATTATTGCGTGGAAAAAATAGCGGAATCAATGATACACCTGTTGATGATGATATGGAAAGTCCATCTGGTCCTAACGATGCACAAAGTCCAACATCTCATAGATCCCCAGTTGATCCTGCATTTGGACGTTTGATTGCTTTGCCTTCTGTAAAAATTGGTGGAAATATTTATCAAGATATTCAAGATCACCCGATGAATGGTTCAGCATCTTTATCTGAGAGTAAAGTGAACGCGTATTTGCAAGCAAATGTTCCCATTGCTGCATACACTTCTTCCCGATTAATTAAAAGCTATCCTCGAGGTATTCGTCAAGATTCAAGTAATATGAATCCAATTCCATCATGGCTTTGTGGAATTCAATGTGTTGCCATGAATTTACAAACACCTGGGGAAGATATGGATATTAATAATGGAATGTTTGCAATTAACGGTCAATGTGGTTACATTTTAAAGCCAAAAGTATTAAGAGATGGTCTTGGTATGTTTTACTTCTGTAAAATATACCTCATTATTTACATATATTACTTTTAAGATCCCCGACAATGTAATGATGTTAAAGTCAATCTTCATGTTGCTGTTATTTGTGGACAGTATCTACCAAAAGCAAATCCTCAAGGAAATGATATTATTGATCCATATGTCACTCTGGAATTGTTCGGAATTCCCGCTGATTTAAGCAAATCTCGTACTCGTGCTATCAAAAACAATGGTTTTAATCCGGTTTGGAATGAAAATTTCACTTTTCCTTTACGGTGTCCTGAAGTCGCTATACTTCGATTCTGTGTTAAAGATTTTGATTCAACCTCTTCGAATGATTTCATCGGGGAATATACTGTAGCAGTGCCAAGTATCCGCCCCGGTTACTCTCATATTCGATTGAATACAGGCTTTGATCATAGTCCCGATGATGCAGCTTCTTTATTTGTGCGTGTTTCAATTGACGAAAGTTAAATAAATTTTTATGTTGTTGAAAATTTTGTATACTGTAATTTTTGTTTCTTCATTTTAACACACCTTTTGAGAGCCTAAAAATAAATGTTAAATTCGAAATGGGAATTCGAATATCAAAAAAATGATTGTTTCAAAAATGTTTGATTTGCAGAAGATCAAAAAACTCAGCTTTTCTGCCATGAATCCTAAACCCAAATTCCAAAAAACACACACAAGCATCGAAATTTGTATTAAAAAATTTGCACATAACAGTTAAAAAATAGTTTCCATATTTTAGAGAGCGAATTAAAAACACCTTGAAAAATTTGCATACAACAGTTAAAATACAGGGTGATTCAAGAAAAAGTCCGATTAAACAATAGAAAATTTTGCATATTCTTTGTTTTTGAAGCAAGTGAATAAAATTTATTGGACTCTTTCTTGAATCACCCTGTATAATTTCCATATTTTTTACCGTTCGTTTTTTTCCAATTCAGAATTCTGTTTACAAAAATTTTATTTCCAATTTGAAAAACAAATCTGAAGAATGATTTGTGGTCTTGCCACGAAAACACAGTATAATATTTAGGCCCAAGGGTAATCACGTTTCCACGTTGTTTCTCTAGATCTTCCTCTTTTTCATATTTCAGTTCCTATTATTTTTATACCATATTTCGATAATTGAAAAGAAATCCAAAAGTCAACGTCCATTCTTGTTCCCGGTTCGAGACTTTGTATATATTCGCCATTTTTATACCGTTATGTGACGCCATCAGGCGTAGATCAACATATGTTGATCTACGCCTGTGCATTCAACCATTTCAATATTAGATGAAAATAAAAATTTGCCAATCATCATTTAAAAAACTTTACAAATTACATTTTATTGTTCATTTATATGCCCATAATTAGTTTCAACTTGAGTTTTATGGCATATTATGCCTGCTCCCAAGTTGCAATTAATTGAAGATTAGCTGATACTGTATTAGATGAACAAAATTTGCTGTTTTTCATTTTAAAAAGGGCCGGTAGTGGTGTCACAAAAGAGTTCAACAAAGATTAATTTGCATTCAAAGTCTTTATAATTATTTACGTCGAAATTGTCTAGAAATTTGTTGTAATTAAATATTTTCATTCTAATGGGGGATAAATTTGTTTGAAAAATTCTGAACGTTTTGTTTTCTTGTAAGAAAATATTAGTTTTTTCCATAGATTTTTTTACAATTTGCATTATTGGAATTTCATATGAAATGATCATTTTGAATTTAGTTGAAAAAGATATCTTTAATGTTTATAAATTTCTTCTCGGCAGTTTTTTTGTTTTGATAATTCAAGCTTGCAATTTTGAGTATAAGTTCTTGTAACTTTGTGTACATTTTTCTCCAGTAAAGTTTGTGGATTTAATTGGTTTAATCGTTTTTTTCCTTTTTTGTCTAAACACCGAATCCGAATTGATATAATTATTGAAATGGTTGAATGCACAGGCGTAGATCAACATATGTTGATCTACGCCTGATGGCGTCACATAACGGTATAAAAATGGCGAATATATACAAAGTCTCGAACCGGGAACAAGAATGGACGTTGACTTTTGGATTTCTTTTCAATTATCGAAATATGGTATAAAAATAATAGGAACTGAAATATGAAAAAGAGGAAGATCTAGAGAAACAACGTGGAAACGTGATTACCCTTGGGCCTAAATATTATACTGTGTTTTCGTGGCAAGACCACAAATCATTCTTCAGATTTGTTTTTCAAATTGGAAATAAAATTTTTGTAAACAGAATTCTGAATTGGAAAAAAACGAACGGTAAAAAATATGGAAATTATACAGGGTGATTCAAGAAAGAGTCCAATAAATTTTATTCACTTGCTTCAAAAACAAAGAATATGCAAAATTTTCTATTGTTTAATCGGACTTTTTCTTGAATCACCCTGTATTTTAACTGTTGTATGCAAATTTTTCAAGGTGTTTTTAATTCGCTCTCTAAAATATGGAAACTATTTTTTAACTGTTATGTGCAAATTTTTTAATACAAATTTCGATGCTTGTGTGTGTTTTTTGGAATTTGGGTTTAGGATTCATGGCAGAAAAGCTGAGTTTTTTGATCTTCTGCAAATCAAACATTTTTGAAACAATCATTTTTTTGATATTCGAATTCCCATTTCGAATTTAACATTTATTTTTAGGCTCTCAAAAGGTGTGTTAAAATGAAGAAACAAAAATTACAGTATACAAAATTTTCAACAACATAAAAATTTATTTAACTTTCGTCAATTGAAACACGCACAAATAAAGAAGCTGCATCATCGGGACTATGATCAAAGCCTGTATTCAATCGAATATGAGAGTAACCGGGGCGGATACTTGGCACTGCTACAGTATATTCCCCGATGAAATCATTCGAAGAGGTTGAATCAAAATCTTTAACACAGAATCGAAGTATAGCGACTTCAGGACACCGTAAAGGAAAAGTGAAATTTTCATTCCAAACCGGATTAAAACCATTGTTTTTGATAGCACGAGTACGAGATTTGCTTAAATCAGCGGGAATTCCGAACAATTCCAGAGTGACATATGGATCAATAATATCATTTCCTTGAGGATTTGCTTTTGGTAGATACTGTCCACAAATAACAGCAACATGAAGATTGACTTTAACATCATTACATTGTCGGGGATCTTAAAAGTAATATATGTAAATAATGAGGTATATTTTACAGAAGTAAAACATACCAAGACCATCTCTTAATACTTTTGGCTTTAAAATGTAACCACATTGACCGTTAATTGCAAACATTCCATTATTAATATCCATATCTTCCCCAGGTGTTTGTAAATTCATGGCAACACATTGAATTCCACAAAGCCATGATGGAATTGGATTCATATTACTTGAATCTTGACGAATACCTCGAGGATAGCTTTTAATTAATCGGGAAGAAGTGTATGCAGCAATGGGAACATTTGCTTGCAAATACGCGTTCACTTTACTCTCAGATAAAGATGCTGAACCATTCATCGGGTGATCTTGAATATCTTGATAAATATTTCCACCAATTTTTACAGAAGGCAAAGCAATCAAACGTCCAAATGCAGGATCAACTGGGGATCTATGAGATGTTGGACTTTGTGCATCGTTAGGACCAGATGGACTTTCCATATCATCATCAACAGGTGTATCATTGATTCCGCTATTTTTTCCACGCAATAATATTTTATGCTTTAATTCAGCAGGACTTGCAAGTGGGGTTGTCGCAGCATTATCCGGTGGATGATAGAGTTGTTCTCCAAGAATCTGAAATTATTGTTATAAAATCTCACTTTCCTTACTGATTTTTTACCTCTTCAAAAATATCTGCCATAATCTTTTGTTGAACAAAGCCAACATGATTTTCAATTGTTAAAATTACAGGAAATGGGCTAGTTTGAAATGCATATTTAGAAATGCATCGAAGAGCATTTCGAAGAGTAATGGCAGAGATAAATGTTCGCTGAAAAGTAAATTATGAAAAACTACAGTATCCAACAATAAAATAATTACCTTGTGAGTAATAACGGGCTCCGATTCACCATCAAAAACATCCACTAAAATTTTATGATAATTAATTATAAATGTTTTACTCTAACAAAACTTACATTCCAAAAGTCGAGCACCTTTTCTTAATGCACTAATATACCCTTCAACGGTTGCTTCACCTCGAACTTGTAATCCTGTAAGGTATGTGTTATGACTTGAATTAATGTAGTAATCATATAAAGGCTTTGTCATATCCATAAATATATTTTCATGATTTTGTTTAAGAATATTTCCCCATCGTGATTGAAGTAAACGACGAAAACCTTAAACTTTGCATTAAATTAAACAGGCAATTTAAACAAATTTTTACCATTTATTGTTAATGTTCCTTTTGAAGAGTCAGATGCTGGTTCACAAAATGCTATAATTGATTCAGCTTTTTTCACATCAATACTATCGAATTTTTGTTCATCAGTAAGAAATTTTAAAAGCTGTTGAGCATTTAAATGTTCTTCACTATTTCCATTTGCAATTATCAAAGCATTACGATACTCAGGTAAATCGCTTAATATTTGAAATAATTTCATAAATTCTTCTGCATTGCAAGTGGGGTTGTCGCAGCATTATCCGGTGGATGATAGAGTTGTTCTCCAAGAATCTGAAATTTTTTTGACGCTGCCTAATAAAACAACTGTTATCGGCGTGATTTTTAATAATAAGTGAAGCAAGGCTCTTCCCAAAATGTGGGAAAAAGAAGATGAGCCGTTTTTGCTTTCTTTTTTCTCCTTGCTCTGGCTTGCATTATTTTTTGCAATATTTCCGTGAACTCATATTAATAATTAAAAGAACAAAGAAGGAGCCGGTATATGCATAATTAAGACGATCTATAATATCATCATCGAATTTTGGTAATATATTTTCGATCAACATTTCTATATTGAAAAAAAGAGGTAAATTTCAGCAGTTGTACAAATCTGACATAATTTTATTAGATTCAAAAAATAATGACACGATACAAATCTTTGATTATTGTGCAAATAAAAGCTTTAAATTAAAATTTTTTACCATTATTAATCTTAAGATTGATAAAGGCACAAAAATTTGTTTTTGTTTTTGATAAAATACACACTGAAAAAAATCGGTGACGAATTGGACACTGATATTGTCACACCGGCTACGAAAATTCTCTCACCAGTTACGAATTCGTTACAGTGACGTCATTTTCAGTGACGAATTCTTAACTGATAAGTTTTTTGTCACCGATTTTTTTCAGTGCAATGATAAACGTAAAATCGCAAAAGTCCATAAAGTTTGAAAAGCGGGTAATTAGAACGTCTGAAATTTTTTGGCGACAATGGAAAAAAGCATTAATCGATTTTGAATAAATGATTCGCAAAAATGTATATTTCATTGAAAGGAGATTGATAACACAGATTAGGCAGATATTTTAAAAAGCAGGCTATTTAAAAAAATAAAAATCTTGTTTAAAGAATAACAAAATGGCTGGAGTAAGATTGAAGCAAATCAAATAAATTTGTGCTAACAATTGTAAGATTCAAATTCTCGAAATCTTGATACCGTGGAATAAAAAGATCGTAGTTGATTAATGATTATCCATCTGTCTAAAAATCGATAAAACCTGAGTTTTCCTCATTTCTCTATTTGTATATTTTAATCAATCATCCTTAGTTGCCACAAAATTACTGTATTTTTGAAATTTTTTCATGCCCGTTAAGTTGGTTAACAATCCCATTCATTCAGGTCACCAGTTTCAAAAAAAAATTGTGTGACTTTTTTATATCACACGGTGTGTCGATGCATGCAGTCACTTTTTTTCATCGCCTGCTTGTTTTCCATACTAAAATTTAAAAGACATTTTCCGGAAGAACCAGGTTGTTTAAACGAATTCTGTAAAAACACATAAAAAAGTTATCACTATGAAATTAATCGTGCATTGAGAAAATAAAAAAAGAAGATTCTGATTCCGCAGGATTCAGAATTCAATACAAAACTCATACAAAAAACATTAAAATTTTTGTGCATGCGCAACAGTTTCATTTCGCCAAAAGAAGTTTTTTACTGCATTTTTACAAAGGAAAAAACGAAGATTCTGAATCCTGCGGAATCAGAATCTTCTTTTTTTATTTTCTCAATGCACGATTAATTTTATAGTGATAACCTTTTTTTGTGTTTTTACAGAATTCGTTTAAACAACCTGGTTCTTCCGGAAAATGTCTTTTAAATTTTAGTATGGAAAACAAGCAGGCGATGAAAAAAAGTGACTGCATGCATCGACACACCGTGTATCAGTAAAAACATTTCTCTGCTCTCTTCGATGACGTAAAAATATTAGTTTAAAGGAAAAAGCAAGAAACGGATCTCCAAACTTTCTTTTTTGAAAAAAAAGCTCACTTGCATTTGTTGAAACGCTTGTTATACATAAAAAGCAAAATTAAAAATTAAAAAAGACTGTGAAAAAATGAATTTAAGCCTTAAAAAATAAATTCTCATAGTTGCCTTGTATTTCTACCTCTTTTTGATTATCACCATTCTTTTATCATTTTTTCCTAGAAATTAAAAATCGTAATATTTGTTTTTTCATGTATTAATTTTAATTAAAATATATCTTTTAATCATATTTTTTGTTAATTTTTTTTACCATTTTTCTTTGATTTTGACATCGAGAAATCAATTGAATCACTTATACCTTTTTACAATGCATTTAATTTTTGTTAAATTTAAATTGTTTAACATTGTGAATGCCTTTTGTGAGTACTTTTTGTGCCCTCCCTTAAAAATTTTTTTGAATTTTTTTGTATTTTTCTGATTTAATTGAATTTAGAATGTTTCTTTTCGTCCTAATTTTTAAAGAAATTTTTAAATTTTACTAGAAAATATGTTTTTTTCTTCTTTTTTCAAATTATGCGAAATCGCCTCAATACATATTTTAATGATTGATCATTCTTTAACTTATTTATCATATATCTTTATTGTTATCTTATTTTATGATTCCAAATTTCCTTGAAAAAAAGCTTTATTGATGGCTTTATGTTTCTTCTTAATACGAACTATCCGACAAATTTTTGGATAATGGTAGAAAAAAAATTTTTTTTTCTCAAATTTTGATGAAACGTGGTAAATATCATCAGGAGGGATAAAAAAAATTTTTGGTAAAAAAATTTTTTGGATTACGGTAGTTTTGACCGATATAGCTGATACTGATGCCATAATTCAGGCGTTGAATATTTTTTTATGATTTTTGGCCTAATAGGGTAATTTTTTACGGGGAATCGAATGGAAACATCCGTTTTTCTCAAAAATGTCATTTTCGTGTCGAAACGCACCCCCTATTTTTGTTTTTGGGGCATAACTTTGATTTTTACAGAAGGAGTGATGAGGTTTTAACTGATAAATGTTCCCCAAAATATTGGCTATCCGATGGTATATGTCTCATACCCTAACTCCGGGGCTTTCATAGATTGCCAAGCCAATGCCAAAACGCGCCAAAATCAAAAATTTAAATTTTCTATCAGAACACAAAACAATGATATAAGTTTCTTTTGTTTTTCGTTATTATTTTTTTGTTTAATATTTTGTTATTAATATTTTTTAAATAAACATATAAAAAATCACTTATGGAGATATATTTTGTACTGACTAATATCTGATTTTTTGTGTTTTATTTAAAAATTGCTAAATCATTGCTAAAAACCAACTTGAATAACAATCATAATTATATTGATGATTTTTTAAGGGACTCATGCAAATTTTAAAAAAAAGTTTCGGCTTTTTTTTATTTTGGAAATTCATTGTGCCGGGGAATGTTGAGTGCCATCATGTTCTTCTTTATTTGATGTAATAGTTGTAGACAAAATATCTAAGATTTTTTGGAATCATTGTAATTATTATTTCCATAAATAAGATAAATATTCAAGCGGGGTTTCATTCTTGTTTTTTCCCAATCTGCTTTTGCTTTGCCCATCTGATTGACTAAGAATTAACTTAATCATAAAAGACATTATCAAAACAAGATAAAATCTAATTCGCTATTCACACATTCCAGTGTTGTTTGTTTCTTCATTAATGACTTCCTAAGTTACTGATGTTTCTTTGCCAATAAAGGCATATGTTTCAAGCAACAGCATGATGAAAATTAAAATACTGAGATACAAAAGAGTACAAAGAGAGTGAAGGATTTTTTTCAACCAATAAATGTATAGACTTTGTTTATAGTTTTTATAATGATTGGTGGAGACTATACTACGCCGGTTGGCAATTTTTGGCCTCTCATTGATTAATTTTCTTTTATTATTTCATCTTAAAATGTAACATTTAGCAATGATTTAGCAATTTTTAAATAAAACACAAAAAATCAGATATTAGTCAGTACAAAATATATCTCCATAAGTGATTTTTTATATGTTTATTTAAAAAATATTAATAACAAAATATTAAACAAAAAAATAATAACGAAAAACAAAAGAAACTTATATCATTGTTTTGTGTTCTGATAGAAAATTTAAATTTTTGATTTTGGCGCGTTTTGGCATTGGCTTGGCAATCTATGAAAGCCCCGGAGTTAGGGTATGAGACATATACCATCGGATAGCCAATATTTTGGGGAACATTTATCAGTTAAAACCTCATCACTCCTTCTGTAAAAATCAAAGTTATGCCCCAAAAACAAAAATAGGGGGTGCGTTTCGACACGAAAATGACATTTTTGAGAAAAACGGATGTTTCCATTCGATTCCCCGTAAAAAATTACCCTATTAGGCCAAAAATCATAAAAAAATATTCAACGCCTGAATTATGGCATCAGTATCAGCTATATCGGTCAAAACTACCGTAATCCAAAAAATTTTTTTACCAAAAATTTTTTTTATCCCTCCTGATGAGATTTACCACGTTTCATCAAAATTTGAGAAAAAAAATTTTTTTTTCTACCGCCTCTTAGTGCTAAAGAAAAAATTTTGTCGGAGAGTTCGTATTAAAACAGCTTGGACATTGTTACGGTAAATAATAAAATCGTTTTTAAAAAATCTCCAAATTGACGTTTATGTAAAAAATTTCTATTTTGTTCTATTTTAAAGTTTCGACAGAATTCTAAAACAAATATTAAAGAGTTCAAAAATTTTTTTCTTTCTTTCCTTATTTGTTCCAATTTTCTGAACTCTCTACCGTAATTTTTAACCATCAAAAATATTAACAAAATTTGTCTTACAAACACAGTATTTTTATCATTTTGTCATGTCCATTTCACAACTTCGTTAAAGATTTATTTTCCAATTTTTTCACTGTTTTATTTTTTCTTTTGCTCTTGATCATTTACTTTGTGATCCTTTCTTTTTTGCTTCATTTCTTTCGATGTTTTTAAAGCAAATTTTTTTATAGATATTTTTTTTGTCTTACAAACACAGTATTTGAGATTTTAGCTTTTGTCAACGTTTTTTCTTTCGCATGGATATAGTATTTATATTTTTCTAAATTATCATGTTTTATGTGACAAAAAATACAAATCCTTAAAGAAACTGTCAACGACATGCTTAAAAATTGACGTTGTTGCATGAGCAAAATCTGAAAACAATGCAAATCTCACCGTAGATGACCCCAACTGACGCCCGAGATAAGACTAGTGTTCATTCCCCCCCCCCGTTCCCCGCGGGGACGGGGATGTCCCCGCTCCCCGTCCCCGTAAGATTTTCGTCCCCGCTTTTATCCCCGCTCCCCGTCCCCGCAACATTTCATCCCCGCGAAATTAAAAATTCATTGTTTTCGACTATTAAAAGGGTCGGATCAGTTGTGTTATGTGATAAAAATGACACTTCCATTCATTTATTATTGATTCGAACATCGACAGCAACGGACAAAATAATAACATTGCTGAAGAAAGTCCAAGACATTCGTGGTCAATGGATCAAGAAGATTCTTCACGAGATCATGTTGATCCTTGTGAAGATTATGTTGAGCCAATTGGATGGCTGGTGGAAGCAGCTTTTTCAAATAGAAAGAAAAACGTTGAAGAAAAAGTTGCATTCACCCCTGAAGAAAAGGAATATGGTAAGTTTCTAAATATAACTCTTTCTAAAATGCAAATAAGTATCATATGTTTTTTTGGCTTTGACATAAAAAGACGAAAAAAGGTAAATTCTAGATTACTATTTTCGAGATTATAAACGAAACATATACTTTTTTTAAGTTTTTTCTCATTATTTTATTAATACATTTCAGATGAAAGTTTGGAAGAACGAGATTCTGATTCAGAATCTGTAAAAAACGAAAAAGAACAAGCCCGCTTCAATGCAATTGAAGAGAAGCGGGCTGAAAGAAAAGCTGCGAAAAAAGCTGAAGAACAAAGGCAGCAAAAATTTCGCCAATGGGCAGCAGAAAAAAGTGAGAAGAGGACACACGCTACAAATAGTAAGTTTAAATTTTAAAAACGGACATGAAAAATTTATAAAAATACAGTATTTTTTAACGACGTAAAACCTAAACAAAGCATTAATTTCATCGTCAGATTCAGAAGACTTGAAACTACATGAATACATAGAAATATTTTTTTAAAAACAAAATTCATGTTTTGCTTGTTCGTCCCTATGTAATGGTGTTACAAACAGGGCCAACTAGGCCTGATTAAAGATATACATTTATTCCGGTCTACGACCAAGCCAGAAAAGGAGACAATCACCAGCTCCCCGTCCGCGCCTTATAAAGGACGCGGCCGTGGGCGGTGCTACTGTCGAGCCCCCAGGCACTAAAGGCGGGTTACAATACCCCCCACCTTCGGTGTCTGGCGCTCCGAGCCAGTTTGTCTTCTTTTAATATTACAATAGTGAGCAGAAAAAAAAAAGACAAAGATAAAACAATTTTTTAATATATTTATGGAGAAAGCAATAAGTTTGTATTCAAAAGAGACGCCAATACGTTAAAATTTGAAGAGGGACAGCAAACAAATAGAAAGAAAATGTCATACAAAAATAAAAGCTAAGCTATACAAAGAGAATGAGCAAATCAACTATAATTTTTCTTGTCATCTGTTTTGATCATGACAATAGGCGAAGAGAAGGGTGAATTGGACGATTCTATGATGTCTTGTTCGAGCATGTCTTTGATCTGTTTCTCAACCTTTTCGCGCAACGCTAAAGGTATACGGTAGGGTCTCTGCTGTACCACTGCGTCAGGATCAGTGAGAGGGAGTTTATATTTTAAAGTTTCTTCTGTTTTTCCAATCATCTGATTCTCCACGGGAAAAATATCATGTCCAATTTTGATTTTATTTATGGCAAAGTTAAATTGAACGCCGCCATGTCGTAATCTGGACAAAACATCTCGGCCAATGAGCAAAGGTGACGGGCAATGAATATCGTCTGACACATATACGGTTGTCATCATTGTCTGCTTTCCAATTTGGATCAATGTTCTGCTGCCGCCAAGGAAAGGTAAAACTGTATTATTGGCTGTTTTAGCTTGTGGCACATTTTTTGATGCAATTGTTAATTTCGCTTCGACTGCTGTCGTTTTCCTACAGTATGTGATGCTACTCCCAGTATCGATCAAAGCTTTAATTGGTTGACCATTCAAAAATACCGTAATTTCAGGTTCGTTCCCACGTTTATTTTGAATGGAGTAAATGTGGGGAATATATGTATGAAAACCATCATCCAATGAAGCTTGATCTTCTTCAATTTCATTGATTGTTTCGATGAATGCCGTTACCAATTCTTTGCCTGTGGGGTTTTGAACAATAATGGGGCCTTTTTTAGAAACTCTTTTCCTCATAGCATTTCTCAACATTTCAATATCGCGGGCTGCTTTAAATCTCTTCGTTGAAGCTTTTGTTGCACGTTTAACACAACATCGATAAATACAAGGCCACCAACATGCCTTTGTAAAGAATAGAGCCACAGGAATAAATATTATGAGGCATAAATACCATACATATTTGTACCATCCAAAAAGTAAATCCTTTGCTTTTGCTGCCAAATTTTTTATAGCTGCTATTGGTTCTTCTATGAATCCTTTTAAACTTGAAAGGTATTCGTCAGAACTTCCTGATAAAACTTCACCAAGTGATGCCAAAACTCCAAAGAAACTGGGATCAATTCCAAGTGATGCATTTTCAGGTAAAGCTTCCAAATGATATGTAATGATTCTATTTAGGTACTGTTCCATTAATGCCGTTGCAGCTAAATTGCTGTTAAGGTCACTTTGGAAAATTGACGTGGCCATCAGTTCGATTTCTTTTTCTTCATTTTGAACACCGACTGATTGATTGATTGAATGTACACGTATCAGTGTTGTTCCACCCGTAAAAGAACCATTATCTAATTTTCGAATGGCTGCTGGTTTATCCCAACAATTTACAGTATCTGTATTTAATACTAATTCTTTTTTTGCTAAATCAATAAAATAATGTCGATTTCCAACTACTGCAATGGGTTTATCATAACACGTGCCATTGAATTCCATATTCCAGTAAATTTTATGGGGTTTGACATGAGCACATTTTTGGACCAAAATCACTTCTCCTTCAAATTTTGCTGTCAGTGCCCTATCACTGAACCATTTACGAACACCTTCCGTAGGGTTCAATGCCAGGAGGGAGAGTGTGGTGTCCAAATCTCGATTATGTAAGAGACAGATTTGTTGCCAAAGTACTTGGTATGATCTTAATGATCTTTCATATGTTTTGGTAATGGCATACTGTAGTCGAGCATTCACAAAATTTGAAAGTTGTGTTGTGTCAGCATTGGGTAAATCTGATGCATTTTGGAGGGTCAGGGCTAAATCTTCTGCTTGATCCTGCGTCAGTGCTTGGGGAACTGGCAGATCCTGAGATTCCGAAAATCCATATTGCCGTAAAATTCGGGATAATGTTGCTGCCCTGAGGTCACTAATATTTGATAGACGTAAATCGTCTCGTGTTGCATCTGCTGAATGTAACCGTTTTCTGTTAACTTGAAAGCCTGCTGCATATTTTGTTCGTGTTGTTGTTGTGGTGGCTTCATTTTCATTTAAAAACCAATCCGGTGCCATATCCGGTAAATCTGTCGTTGGTGAGGGGGTTGTGAATGTGCTTCTTCCTGTTGGTGGTTCTGTTGTTGAAGTAGTGGTGGTTGTTACTGTCGTAGTAGTTGTAGTAGGGGTTACTGTAGTTGTGCTGGTAGTTGGGATTATGGTAGTGGTAGATGTGGCGGGAGCTACTGTGGTTGTGCTTGTGGTTGAAGGTACTGTAGTGGCAGTTGTGGTTGTGCTGGGAGTTTCTGTAGTTGTGCTTGTGGGTATGGTAGTGGTCGTGGTAGTTGTTGTGCTGGGTGGTACGGTAGTTGTTGTGGTAGGAATGGTTGACGTCGTTGTGGGTAGAGGCGTTGTGGTCGAAGTACTTGTGGTTGTAGGCATCGTAGAGGTGGTGGTTGTTGGTGCCAACGAGGATGTCGTTGTAGGTCGCGGAGTTGTTGTGGTTGTAGTTGTGGAGGTGGAAGTAGAAGTGGAAGTGGAAGTTGCAGTGGACGTAGGTGGAGGCATTGATGTAGTTGTGGTGGGTGGTGAAGTGGAGGTTGTTGCTGTATTTGTATTCCGTGGTTTTGCAAAATTTGTAATTGGACGTGAAACTTTTGTGGTACGTTCACGTTGAGTGTTTTTTTGAACTTCTCTTCTTCGGCGTAATTTGGCCGGTGTTGGGATCATGGGGGTGTCATTTCCACTTTCAGTAAAGTTCAGATATACACCATTTTTCATGCCAACTGAGGTGCTGGGGATGCATTCCATCTTCTTTGGGTTGGGATCAAAGAATAATCCCGTTTGAGGCTCCTCCAATAACACCATTGATTTATCTTTGGTGACCAATGCGGTGTAAGTTCCTGCATAAGCCACTGGACAAAGCTGTTGTTGTGTTGGTATTGTCCAAATGACTGTTAAACTATCAATTAAACAATGTCCTGTTGTCACTTTGCAATGCCGCATATCATGGATCGGAGTTGCCAAGTATGATAAATCTACTGTACGGGCCAGACCAACACGAATATAGTATGCTGTCTTTCTTGTGTGTGTGGCTTCCGGGGTATCATACGTGTGTCCTTGTGAACGATATCTATCGATTCCATAAGGTTCGAACGCAACTTCATTAACGTGTCGTTCCTGCACCCATTTTTTACATTGTTCTGGAGTAACAATGGGATCATCAAGTTGTCGAACTTCAGCTGTTGAGAAGAACTGGTACCATTTCAGCTTTTCTACTTCACTTTCTCGCTGGTAGCAAATGTGAAGGTTGATCGCCAGCTGTTGTGTACGTGGGACATAAACTCGGGCCTGCTTTCTTTCATATTCAGGTGTTTTAGGTAAGCGACAATCGATTCGTCCCGGCCGCTCCAGCCGGTAACGTTTAAGCAAATGTGAAGGGTTACATGAAATATAAATTGGGGTGACAAATGAAGGGGGAAGCAATTCGTGTCCAATTTGGTCCAGCGCATTGCTTGGGGTCAGACAAGTGAAAATCATAGCAAGTGTAAAAATTACTGAGAGAGGGAGAAAAGTAGAAATGGCATTGATTCTATAAGAACCTCTACCACGTCCACGTCGGTTAGTTCGATTTGCTGCCTTTTGGTTAATAGGTATAAAATCAGGGTTTAAGCGAGTGTTATTATAAGCATAATTGGGTGTTTGATTACCGTAACCTCCCCGAAAATTAAATCTACGGTTTTGAAATCTTCGAAAAGGACTGTTAAAATTTTGGAATCGACCAACAAAACGTTGAAACCTACCTTGTCTTGGATCATCAAAATCACGATCGTTGGATGAGTTGTTTAGATTATCATCGCTAAAATTTTCATCCTGAGGGTTTTGGCGATCCCTCAGGTAGTTGATTATTGCTGCATCACCAAGGGCTTCCTCAGTGATTGCTAGTTGGATACTTTCTTCCAACATGGCATCCTTCACTGCTTCCTCCATTGTTGCTGGTGCCTCTTTTCGAAGGATGTGTGGCCGTAGCCGTGGGTTAATGTTTGCCCGAAAAATGTCTATTGCAATTCTATCCCTTGCAGCATTGGTAAAGCCATCTCCATCAGGGTAGGCTTTAATGATATTTTGTTGGATAGAACGCCCAAATTCTACTACACTTTCGTCAGACTTTTGTTTACGAGTGTGTAGAATTTGCCGCGTGGTTGCAGAAGCATTCGGTGTTCGAAGCTTCTCGGCTAATTTATCTACAATTGTCTTAAAACTCCGTTTTTCTTGATCCGTAAGACTTTCATAGATAGCCGCTGCTTCACCACGTAAATACGCGGGAAACACTTTTGCGCATTTTTCCTTTGTTAAACCACTTGCAGTTGCGAAGCGATTGAAATCACCAACAAAAGTTTGTAGGGGTCTAGAATCCTTGTGGCCCTCGAAAGGTGCCAAGGGTAATAAAGGTGACGAAATGGTATCCAAAATTGTTTTTAGGTCGTCTAAATTTAGAGCGGCCATTTTCGGTTTTGATGTTTTTGGGGTGGAATAATGAGGATTATAGCTTCTCCTACGAACCTTTGAAGATTCCCCCACTTTATCCGTGGTTGGAGTAAAAGTTTTAAAAGTTTTTAAATACTCACCAACTGAATTTGCTAAACGGCTTCCTATGGGAAATGTTGTGTTGATTCGGTTGTTGGGAGTGCTGGTTGACGATGAGTAGTTGGACCCTTGATTGTTTCCAAAATCTTCGGGTTGGGACATAATGAAGAATTATTTCAAAATTCTTTTCTTTTCATATCAACTTCTTATTTACTTTCTGCTCCGCCCTTTACTTACTTATTCACATCTAACTTCCTTTTTTATGGCCTAAGGCCATGTCTAATTTTGCCATCACCTTTTTTTAAAACTGGTCTTTAATTACATTTATGATGTGACCACTTTAATTTCCTATCTTTTTCACGTTTTTTAATTTGTTTATTTAATTACTCAATTTTTAAAGTGGTTGATGGTCTTAAAAATGTGCAAAAATGTGAACCGGTTATGGTTTGATGATCAAAACCACATTCCATATTTTAATGAAGTTGTTTGGCCATTAATGAAGCAACTTTTGACTGTTGCCTGGGGCGAGAAAGTTTTTATTACCTTTTTTTTGTTATCCTTGACAAATTTAATTGAAATTGGTCCCTCGAAAAAATTTTGGAAGATTTTTTTTGTGTCCCTTTTCTTCCTTTTTATTTTATATTTTTCGAAAAAGTGAAAAGAAAAGAAACTGATGCGCAACTTTTGCGCTGATGAAATCATTTTTTGTCTCTTTGATTGCCGTCGTCAAGGAATGACGAAGAAGAGAAAAACGGGATTAAAGAAAACAAGATTTGCGATCAAAGCAAAAAGGTTAAATTTAAATAACAGTGAGCTGGCTGGGCACTTGCAATGTTAAAAAAAAGGAACAGAGCAAGCAAAAAATAAGTTGCAAAAAAGAAACCAGAGCCAAAAGCGAAAAAGTGGTGCAAGAATGTCACTGTTTTTCCCTCGCCAAAACCACTGTTTAATTGTTTTTCTTTCTGGTGGAAGATTTTCCCTTCTTTGATTACCGTACTTCGGTTTCGTTGTTGTTAGTTTTCGAAAAGAGAAAAAATCATTTATAATTTTTAACTTTTGATTTATCATTTTTTGTTGATTGAACCGGTTTCATTTTTGATAAATAAAAGTTATATTAAATCATTGATGATGTTATTTCTTTCCAAATTAGATGTTAAGGTGTAGCGTAAACTAGGTATTTAACTAAAACATGTTAGTAGCGATGCCTTCGTGAGCAAAAATAAAAGTAGCTAAGTTTTATTTTAGACTCGTTTTCATCATTTTCCGTTGAGTATAAAAAATTTGGGTGCATCTGTGACTGTCTATGACGGTGAAAATAAAATAAAGCCGAAAACAAATTAAATTTTATATAAAAAATATTTTTCGAAAGAATAACGATGATGACAGTAATCTCGTTATTCCACCAAACCGTTTTGTGGAGTGACTCAAAACAATTTGCCGATGACTTGTTTTGAGATTTTTAAAATTTTGGCTAAACAGAAACCAACCTGACCGCAATGAATTTCATATCAATTATATCTGCATCGGAGTTGGACTTTAACTATTACAGGTTCACCCGGGTTTGTTTGCCAAAATTGCCCAGTGCCGTCAACTTCTGGGGTTCCAACCATTTCTAAATATAACACGCCACGCTTGTTACAACAAAATCATTATCAATATATTACAGTGTGCGGTTTTTAACAAGCTCAAATAAATTCAGATCATTACTATTATTCCTATTTTTGATAGGTCGAAAAATTTGATTCTAATTTCCCCAAGCTAAATTAGAATCGACGGTTTGGATTTTAAATAAAAAATTTAGTATTCTCAAGAAAAAATGTGAAAACTGCTTTCGCCATGGTTAGAAAAAAAATTGTTAGCTAACAATGGTCTCCTCAATGACTCTTTCCCGGTATTCCCTAAACGGAAATACCATCGGGCCGTGGATAGGACCTCCAATTGTAATGGTGTTACAAACAGGGCCAACTAGGCCTGATTAAAGATATACATTTATTCCGGTCTACGACCAAGCCAGAAAAGGAGACAATCACCAGCTCCCCGTCCGCGCCTTATAAAGGACGCGGCCGTGGGCGGTGCTACTGTCGAGCCCCCAGGCACTAAAGGCGGGTTACACCTATTTAAACATAAAAAAGTTTAACAATCAAAAAGTACTTTCTTTTCTATTTATCTTTGACGTTTAAAAACAAAAAAAAAAGTTGCTGATAAATAAAAACAAAGAAACTAATATATTATAAACATTTTTTGCAGAAAGAAAAAACTTTTGACTTGCTTTTTATATTTTTCTCTGCAATTTTTAAAAACGAAAAAAATAAAATTTTTCAAAAATTATCTCATTGTAAAAAGAATACAAAAAATTTTTAAAAATTCGTCTTGGAATTATTTTTCAAAACTTGCAAAACGAGAATTAAACAGTGCTGTGCTTTTTTATTTTTGGTGACTACGACTCCGACTCTGACTCGCGAGTCGGAGTCGAATGAGTCGACTCAGAGTCGACTCGTGAGTCGAAAAGCGGCCTTTTTCCTTTGATCTTTGAAATTTATCGACTCCGACTCCGACTCTGACTCGCGAGTCGGAGTCGATAAATGAGTCGACTCATCGACTCGTGAGTCGGAGTCGCAACAGCACTGGAATTAAATAAGTCTCTGAACTGCAGATTGTTTTTACAAGGCCAATTTAAATTGATTAGCAAAAACTAAGCCAATGAAAAAAATTAAAAACGTTGTCATTTACCTGGATAGTATTTTAATAGTGTTTAAAAAATGTGTTGAAAAAATTTGACAAATAAATTCGAAGAAAGAAAACGATAAAAATTCTGATTTTAGATTCTTCATCATTTGGAATCCGGTCAATTTTATCGGCAGTTGTTCCATGCATGTCACGCCCTCAAGCAGGAACAACATCCGCATTTCCTGCTGGTGAGTTTGTTTTTCAAAAAACGTTTATTTTTTGAGACGACAGTAACGCTGAAAAATTAATCAATTTTAGTTAAAAAAAGAAATTTTTGGGAATTTAAAAATTATTCACTTTTTTCTTAACTTTAAAAATTTAAAGAATGCCTAGAACCTCATGAACATATTCTTTAAAAGAAGAATTAAAAACTTAAATTTGCATGATCCATTCGATTGCTTTTTTCGCTCTCTTTCCAAATAGAAATATTCTTTGAAAGAATACAAAAAAGGGGGCAATGCAACATAAATGACACTTACAACAAAAAAAGGTTTTTGAAATTTTTGATTAAAATGTTTAAAAAAGGTTGTTCAAAAATAGTATGATATATATATATATGCAACTCCAAAAATTGCTACCAAAATGATGCATACAACGGGAAAGTAAAAATATATATTAGCGCATTATTCTACAATCGGGGAAAAAGGAGAGAAACATTTTTCTTCTGACTTTTAACTGACATTATGATTTTTCTTTAAGTGTTCTGTGACTATCGAAACAAATAAAACACTATTTAAAAAAACAAAAAAAATAAATTAATGTGAAAGAATTAGGGTTGTTCATTTCCCGGGAAATCGAAAAAAGGCGGGAAATTTCCCGGAGCTACAGTATTCCAAGCTACAGTAATATTTTACCAAAATTAACCTTATAACCTATAAAAGGACTGTAAACTACTCAAATTAATCATTTTTGACTATTTACAGTGTTTTTATTGCATATTTATCCCGCTTTTAAATGTTTAATGTAAAACATAAAATATTACTTTAGATTTCCCGGGAAATCAGAACCATTTCCCGCAAAAAATTTCCCGGGAATTTCCCGGGAGAGAGAAATGAACAACCCTAGAAAGAATCCTGTAGTGAAAAGTCTCTACAATAAATAAAAAATACTTATTTTATTAGGTCGAAACGTCTTCAATATCTGCAAACGTTTTAGCTCGGGCATCAACAACAACAAAATCTGCAACAACGGCTGCTGCAGGCGCATTAACACAACCATTATCAACGTCTGCTGCACCTTCTTCAACAATTCAACCTGCAGCTAATCAGCAATTCAAAAGAAGGGTTCCTCCACGAAGATCTACATCTGATAGTCCACGTGCATCCGATCCGAAAAGACGAGGTTGATTATTGTGGATATTAGTGCTTTATCAGAAACAAAAACAGAATTTTTATTCTCTTTTATCTTCTGAATTGTTTTTGATTTTATGATTTTTCTTTTAAAATATTACGCACAAATTAAACCATTTTTTATTATGATATCTATAAAATAGTGCAATAAACAAATGAGCTTCATTTAAAGGAGGAGACGCATCGCCTATAAACTTTTTTTTACAAAAATCAGGGACTTATTGGAGCTGCTTTTTTTATTCTTTTTTGCGGCTGCAGTGAAGAAAAAAACAAGCTCCAATGAAAGGTATCGCATAGCCATGTTGTTGGCAGGGCTATGCGATAGCAAAATCCACATTTTTTTAAAACTGCTCTAATTTTTAACCCATGATTTTTATGTATGAATTTCTTTTTCTACATGATGCTTAAAACGCATTCCACCAATTTTTTCTAAAATTTTGACAAAATCTGCACCGGTAAAAAATCGTAAAATTTTTTATTTTACCCATGTTTTCGAACATGCATAAGAAGCAGGAAAAAAATACTTTTAGGTCGAAATTCGGCAAAATGCCGTTTTTAGAGCATCGAGAATGCCAAAGTCGGCTTATTTTGTTTCTTATGGCATATTTTCATCTTTTATCCGTTTTAGGTATAATTGCACCTATATAGGTTTTCGAGGTCGGGGAATCCGAATCTCGACTCCGCGTTTCAAAATTTTCGCGTTAAGACCCATTTTTCGCACTTCGACATCATATTTTGCCTAAAAAGTAGGTCAAGGAAATTTTGCCCAGACTAGTTATTGTCACCATCGGATTCCCCGTAGTTTTTTACCCCTGGGAAGGAAATATCGTCAAAAAAGGAGGTATTATCGATGGTTGCCGAAGGAATGAATACAGTCGACTCTGAATTTAGAGAATTTCGATCACTTATGAAAAATCGAATTTTCATCCAATTATGCTAATTTTCCACCTCCATAGGTTTTCGACCATGGGGAATTCAATGGTAAACTTTGTATTTCCCTCAAACAACGTTTAACATGCGAAATCACCTCAGGGCATGATATATTATATCCGCTTTAATAAAAAATTCCCCCTGACTTTAATTTTGTGTTTCAAGTGTTAAAAAGTGTTGATTATTGTTCACAAATAATGTTTTTATCAAAATCAAACCCTATTTTAATTATTTGGATGCTGAAACTATTTGTTTAGATGACCTAAAATAACCCATGATGTTGGGGTATATGTACAACATATGAAATCGCTCTGACATGCTTGTGCAATCCAGTTTTGCATAACTTTGCTTTTGTAACAACATTTATATGATTTTTGGACATTATTAATGCTATTTTAGAGTCAAAAAAAAAATATTGGTGGAATGCGTTTTAATACTTCAGAAAATAACTTTCCAGAAAAATTCCGGTCAAAGCAATCCTAACATTTTGAAAGATGATGAAACAAGATTTAAAATTTAAAAGCTGGAATGAAGCATTCATTAAAATCATCTCGATGTTTTTTCATTCATGAAGAGGTTTCATATTGTAATTTTTGAGTCGCTTTGGATATGCTGATTCTCGGCCACGTAGAAATTAAACGCAAAGAATTCTTGCTACAAAAATTTTATTGATAAATAGACCAAGAGTGGACGGCTTTGTAGTTTTACAGTATACTGATGTCACACAAAGAGTTAAGTTCCCAGTAGTGTTGTCGGTTATCCCAACCGGATTTCAGAAGAACGTAAAAACAAAAAGCCAAAAATAAAGGATGAAAAGATCGTTGCCAAATGCCATTCAATTCAATGCTTGTCCACTCTACAATAAATGAGGACATTTTTTAAAAAGAACAAACTTTTATCAACAGAATTCTGTTCAAAGTTAAATAAATTTTTACGTTGTTGATAGTTAAATGTAAAAGAAAACACAATAAAAATGGGATAATTTTATTTTTTATCATTAATTGCAGAAAGCTAACATCAGATCATCAAATAAAACACAGGGTTACAAGAGAAAAATAAAAGTTACTACTCTTTCATTTCCTAATAATAAAAGAATAAAAGAAAGTTACAGGATTACATACTATATTCTAAACCCAAACCAAATTTGTTGTTAGCAGTTTCAATTCCGCCAAGAAGAGAGAATGATGAAGTGAAAGTAATTTTAACACCATTGGTAAGATCATGAGTAGCAGCAACAGCAATATTTGATTTATTATCAAGCTTAGCACGAAGAATAAGATCTTTGCTAACATTGTATTTGGTAGCAAGACCAAATCGAGTTCCTTGATCAGCAACAACCCATCCAACTTGAGCTCCGAGTTCCAAGTTACGATGAACTTTATGGAAAAGACTTGCACCAAATTCACGTCCATCATTAGTATAGGAATGAAGAGCATATTCAGGAGTGACACGACCAAAAGCAACGCTAGTACCTTTAAGTTCATTGCTGGCAACATCAAATTTAGTTTGGACACCAAAAAGCCAATCTTGACGAACAGCAACACCAGAAAGTTGAAGGAGTGGACCACCTTGTAATGTCATGTTAGCATTAATCTGAAAAATGATATTATACCTAATTCTGTAAATCCGACAAGAATACCTTGAAAAGGTCATTGGTCCATTCAGTCTTGATAACACCGTCACGTTTAGCATTATGAGGAGTATAGCTTGAGTCAACAGTGACTTTAAGACCGCGAGCAAATTGATCATTAACTTCAAGAACAGTTGCAAGAACATTTTCGGTATTCCACTTTTCAGTAAGAACAATACCATATTCTGGGACTTTATATTGAACTTCCAAATTACCACCAAGTTTTTGAGAAGTAAGATTATGAGCAGCTCCAGTTTTGAATTGAAGTTCACCTTTTTGTCCAGAGACAGTGGTGGAATCAAATTTTAAGAAACCATGGTCTGAAAAAGAGGTAATCAATGACATAACAAACAGAAAATGGCGAACCAAGTTTCTTTTTTATTAATTTTCGCCAATATGCAACCTTATAGTTCTTTCGAGAAGGTCGCATATTTTTGATATCTTCAACAAAAGAATACAAAAGGGTTTAAGTAAAAATGACTTACTATATCCTTTATTAAAAAGGTCACGAGCTTGTTTGCCAAGATCTGCAAATGATGGAGGAGCCATTGCTGAGAAATGTAGAGAATACTCTGCAAAATTTAACGATAAATTATTACATATATAGGCTTAATGAATAGTAACAATTAATTAAATTTAATAAAAGAAAGAACGATCACGTAAAATACAACTGTTAAAACCAAAAGTCGAAGAGAAAGGAAGATGAAAAAAATTGAAACATGCAAAGCCGAGAAAAGAGAAGAAAAAAGAGTGCAATGTCAACCAACCTCCGTGGTTTTTTTGAATGAACGAGCGACACCAAAGTAAAGTAAGCAAAATTCGAGAAGCGCGCCAATTTAAAAAAAACTTGGCAATGAAACAAAAAAGAATTTACAATGGAAATTTTTTCCATGCAGTTTTTTCGTGTTTCTCTTTTTTTCAAACAGGTGTTTCAAATTCAAATAAAAATTTGATAAAAGAACACACAAATCAGCTTCTTCTTAAAATAATAAAATAAATGAGAACATTCTACAAAAATTTTCGTCATGAATTAATTCTTTAAAATGTGATTCAAATGGTTTATCTTTATCTTTTTTTATGTTAACTCAAATTCATTAGATGGACCGCTGAAATTCAAAAAAAACCAGTAACAATAATTAAGGAAAATATCTAGTATCTTAATAACTCATTTTCACATTATATTTTGTCAAGATTGGTTCAAATGTTTTATTTTTATTTCCCTGATTTATAAAAAAAAACAACAAAAGTAACATCACAGATAAATCAACGACTTTTTAATAAAAACAATCACCCATCAACATTAACCGTTAAGTAAACCTGGTTGAAGAGTAAAAAACACTTTCTTTTCATATTTTCTTAATATTTTCAGCATATTTTCTGCAGTCATCCAAGCAGTTTTCTTTGTAACAAATGGACTAAAAATGCAATGCAGCTCAAAACTTTCAGTAACCTAAAAGTATAAAATTTAATTATGACCAAAATTTTTTAAGAACACGTACCCATGAAAATAAAGAAAAAGTTTCCAATTGATAAAAAAACATTTTCACACGATTATTAACCCTTCTTGCCATATCAGAAAATTTAAAGTACCCTCTAAAAACATATTCCAATTCTTCTACAGTAATATAAGGCTTCTCTGGAGAAGAACAACAAATTTGTGATAACTGCACATTTTTATACATAAAATGCCATAATTCATTGCAAGCCATCTAAAATTAAATCATTAATTGTTGTAGTTAATTTTTCAAACCTGTTTAATAAAAAATGGATCAGGTTGAGTGAGAGAATTTTTCAACAACGCGTAACGTTTATACTGTAACATCTTATCTTCAATATCTATTCGAATTTTTGATAAATCATAAAATGCTTGAGGTGAAGTTGAAAGTAGTAGAAGACATGGACCAGCTCCCTCCCATAAATACGATATATAAGCATGTAGATAACCACTAAAATAACGAAGGTATTAAATAGGAAAAGACAAATAAAATAAGTAAAATACTTTTGATTAAAATTTGGTAAACAAATTGGTACAAATCTTTCACCATCTCTCAATGAGCTATGTGTTTCTATAAGATTAACTACAATATTGAAATCAGATGCTGTTAAATTACACTTTTTCATTCGGACAATAGCAATGAGTTGTCGATGAGCAACCAATATCGCAAAAGCCACATTCTAAAACGTTAAATACATTTTTCCTTTATAAATATGTAATAATAAACTTACATTTAGATTTGCCTCATTGATGGAAGATGCCATTAAATTAACAATAAATTCTCGATCTCCACAATTCAAAGGTAAAATTCGAAACCCAGATGAAAAAACTACAGGATCTTCGTTGAAACCTTTAACACAAGCATTCACACGTTTATCAATTCCATCAAGCCATCGTCGGAGGTCAAAATGATCACCTTTCTTTTCATACACATCTTTTAAGGATTTTCTTGAAAGCATTGATAGAATTTGATTAAATACAATATCCAATTGCAGACCAAGATTAAAAGGATGTCTTGAAACAATGCAAAGAATCAAAGGAACTCGAAATGATATTTCAATATGAAGTCCAGACGTTTGAATACTTTTTAATCCATTTTCCCATGTTTCATATCGTTTAACAAGAACTTGAATCAAAGCAAAAAAGGAGGACATTTCATCTTCACGACCACAGCTGGAATATTATTTTATAAGCATTATACATAGAAAAAAAATTAATTAAACCTGGAAAAAATTGGTTTTCCATATTCTGATAATATCCAAATTTGATATGGTAATGCTGCTAAAAGTTCCCGTTGATCCTCTTCATTGTCTTCATCTGGTATCACAGTAGACATTACAGTTTTGTTTCAAATATGCAATTTTTTGCATTCATTTGTTTATATTATTATTGATGAAATTTAAGCTTCTCTCTTCTTGTTCTTCTTTAATTGCAATAGTTTACAAAAATTGCAAAAAAACTTTTTTTTAAACTTTTCTAAAAAAATCTCGAAGTGAATACCGTTGGCAATTGTCAACCACGGGAAAAAAAGACAAAAAAAAAGAAAAACAGCAAAAAAAAAGCGGTGGCTCTTTTTTCTTCTTCGTTGAAAATGTTTGTCCGGAATGAAATGGTATGTCCTTCTTGCACTGAAGTCACATGCCTGAGGTGCTTAGAGTTGAGTTTCGACCAACAACGACCGGCTGACTTGCTGCATTCATTCAAACATTCTATATTTGTTCGACGACCTTGTTTTTAAAAAGTATTTTTTATACGGCATAAGGGTTATTCGTTCTCTTTCTCTCAGCTGTTTGTGCTATTATTGCAAGTGCAAAAGCATTTTTGTCCTTTAAATATCAGTGTATCTATTCAAATTTAAAATTTTAACTATCGAAGAAAAATAGTGAATAGCTTGTTTTTGTTTGATACCGGTGTAATACATCTGATTCAAAATGTCATCCCCAAATGCGGGAAAACGGCGTATGGATTCTGATGTTATTAAATTGTAAGTCATATGTCATCTAGAAAATCTTATAAATTATGCTTATAGAATTGAAAGCAAACATGAGGTCACAATTACTGGTGGTCTTAATGAATTTTCAGTAAAATTTTATGGTCCAAAAGGAAGTAAGCATTAAAAAAAGATTTTTAATGTTCAAAAATGTTTATTCACAAACTTTATAGCTGCTTATGAAGGTGGTATATGGAAAGTTCGTGTTGATCTCCCCGATAAATATCCTTTTAAATCTCCATCTATTGGCTTTATGAATAGAATATTCCATCCAAATATTGACGAAGCTTCAGGAACTGTTTGTTTGGATGTAATTAATCAAGCTTGGACAGCTTTATACGGTAATAAAATAATTCGATGGTGTTAAATATGTTGGTTTTAAAAATTTAAGATTTAACAAACATTTTTGAATCATTCCTTCCACAACTTTTAACATACCCTAATCCCACTGATCCTCTCAATGGTGAAGCTGCTGCATTGTTTCTTCACAAACCTGAAGAATTCAAAATTAAATGTACAGGTAAAATTCTCCAAAAAAATGTACAAATGTAAGCTAAAATTTACTCCCTTTTAAGATTATGTAAAAAAGTTTGCGAGTGAAGCGGCAGTTGATCAACTTGGATCAGCCAAAACCACCACTGATGACGATGATGAATCATCCGATTCAACGATTTCAGATTTTTCTGAAGATGAAACACAAGGAATGGAATTATAGCTTTGCCTTGTACATATTATGTTCTCATGAATTACCAAAATCACTCATCAAATTTATTGTTTGAAGGGTTAAATGTTATTTCTCTTTAAATATTGTCAATTTTCAGATAGATTAAACATATATAATTTTAAACCACAGTTTAGCTTTTAAATTAATTATATGCTTTTATTCTTTTGTACATAAATAATGTCTCAATGTATAAATAATAAAAAAATATAAAAATACACGATTACCATCAATTTACAACATTTTTATTAGCAGCAGCTTTCAAGCGTTTTGTAAGTCCTGAAGATACATTTTCCTTATTTTGAGTTGTTCTATTCTCAGTTTCTTGGTTTGAAAAGGACTTCTTCAATTCTGCATATTCGCTACCGTAATCTTCTTTCCACTTTTTAAGTTCTTCCTTTTGAATTTGCAGATTTTGTGCATAATGTTCTTTATATTTTAGTTTTACTTCATCAGGAAGTTCTTGATATTCTTTGCGAGCATCTTTTGAAACTTCATGCACACGTTTATTGTGCTTTTCAGCATATTCTTTGACAAACATTGACCAAGTATTCAATGGACGAACAGGATAATTTGTATCTTGACGAAATTTTTTTAGAACTTGCTTCTGGTGCTTTTTTTGAACCTTCAAATTTTTCTCTTTGTATGCTGAAAGCATTTCAGTTTTCTGGGCTTCTGAAGAGGCATTAAACATTTTAAGGGTTTCTCTTCTTAGTCGTCTTGATTCTTCTATGTATTTCTAAAAATATAATATTTGTCAAAAGAAAAAACGCGTTCACAACAGTACCTCTTTTTCAATGAGAGACAGACCTTTCCATTGTAAAGCAAGAAGTTTCACGCGTTCTGGTATGGGAATATTTGGAATACTCTTAATATTTTCTTTAATATACAAGTTGAATGAATTCGGTGATTTCTGATCATTCGGAATACGGTTCTTTCGTGTTGAATAATGTGGAAATGACCTAAGATATTAACTCCAGTTTTTATTTATATGAAAAACAACTTACATTATACTTAAACAACAGGACGAGCTAATTCTTAATTTATTAATATGAATCATAATGCTATTAATCATTTGAGAATATTACCGTTTTGAATTTAAATATTGCATTGAACTAATATAAATTTTCAGCGTTTTTGAATTTTGGTTTAAATGTTTTTTTGGATATTAAAAATTCCATGTGAGACTTTTTTTACGTTTTGACGTACGATTTTTTGCAAAATATTTTTAAATAAAAATTTGTTACGCAAGACTTTTTTAAAACATATTTTTTAATAAAATCAATTTTCATATACAGTACTTCAAGGTTATCTTTGCCCTTTGCTACCGATTTTTATGTTTCATTCTTATCGTATTCAAAAAAACACTTATGTAATGTTTAACTGTTCTGCTTTTTCAAAATTGTTTTAATTTAGAAAAAAACTGTGTATGTTAAACATCTTTTCCGCATTTTTATCATAATAACAACATTTTTCTTTTTCATAAGACAGTCAAATGCTAGCGTTAGCTGCTGCAAAAGGTAACAGGAATTATAGAAAAAAATTTCTGTATAATTCCTGTTACCTTATAGCCATTTTTTGCTGCTTCACTGCTTTTTTTGCGTCTTTCTTTTTTTATTTAGTTTTTACAATTAAGGTCTTTTATCGTAGAATGGAAAAAGTCTAAATTGGCATGCGCTTCGTAGGCTCTTTTTTGCTTTCTTTTATGTTTTCTTTTTTAATGTTGAGTGCCACCATACAATCAATAGACTTATCTATTTTTAACGTGGACGTGTGAAGGTCACATTTTTTTCTGTATGTAATTTGAATAACATACACGAAGATTTAATATTTCTTTTTAGTGTAACCTCAATCATGGCAGACGTTAACATTTTTCTTTTCATTCCGAATCTGATTGGATATGCAAGGATAATTTTGGCTCTGATATCTTTCCTTTTGATGCCATCGCGTCCGATGGGTGCTTCAATATGTTACTTTTTGAGTGCATTTTTGGATGCTTTTGATGGATATGCTGCAAGATTGTATAATCAAGGTTTGAATAAATTTTTTAATCGACTGTGGCAATTTTTTTTGTTTTAAGGAACGCGATTTGGAGCTATGCTGGATCAATTAACGGATCGGTTGGCATTTGTCGCATTGTTAATGACTCTTTGCACATTTTATCCTCGTTGTATATTCCTTTTTCAACTCGTTGTTATCATTGATATTGCATCACATTGGTTACATCTTCATGCTACCGATTTAACTGGAAAAGATACTCATAAAGAATCCAAAAATCCGATCCTTCATTATTACTATACTTCAAGGTAAGTAAATACTTTTAGGTCTATTTTAAAAATATTCACTGTGTTTTAGACCATTCTTATTCTTCATGTGTTTTGGCAACGAAGCTTTCTTCTCACTTTTGTATATCAATGCATTCTGGTCTGGACCATCACTTCTTGGAATTCATTTTATTCCTTTTCTTGCTTTCATATTCTTTTGGGTAGCATTTGTTAAGCAGCTAATCAGTATTGTTCATTTAATTGTTGCAAGTCAAACCGTTGCAGAATTTGATGTTGCTCGTCATACCATCAAGAAACAATAAGCTCTTAAATATCGTTCCCCCTTTTTTGATCTCTAAATTTAAATGTTGTGCAGCTAATTAATTTTGTTTAAACACTCGGTAAATATTTAATAAATTTTTTATAATAAAGAAAATATTACAGAAATGTTAACTTCACACATAATTAATACAAGAGAAAGCAAAAAAACATAAGCTAACATTTAAAAGAAATCTGTTACATAAAAATAATAAACAATTACCAGCCATTGACTTAATCATCCTTTTTATCAGTTGGTTCACCAATTTTAGCATGAAGTTCATCACTAACACGGTTGTATTCTTTCTGCAAATTTTCAGCTTGCTCTTTCATTGCATCACGATCGGCTTCAGCAGTCTTCAATTTCTTTTGAAGATCTTCCATTTGAGATGTAAGTTCACCAACAATGGTATCAGGTCCTTCAGCTTCCATAAGACGTTTGGCAGTTTTATTTGCACTCTCGGCTTGACGAAGGGAAGCTTCAGCAGAAGCAGCAAGATGTGCGCTGCGAAGAATTAAACGGACAATACGAGCGATAACAAGGAAAAGAAGAAGAGTGAAACCACTGATGTAAAGATTTCTTTGAGCACGGAAGAGGCGCATATGAACAGTGGCATCAGTTTCAGCAACACGACGAATTTCCATGCTGGTATCAATATCAGAGTATTTACGGACTTCTCGGATGGCATCTAAAAAATGAACTAATTAAGTGAAATAAGAAAATTTTAATCTCACCAATGAAAAGAAGGAGGAGAACAACAATCGTCGAATACTGTGCAACATTTGTAAAATGATTTAGAGACTGTACCAGACGGCTATTAAAAATACGACGCCATCTAAAAAAGAAGCTCATCCATTAAGATTATTCTAAAGTTAACGCAAAAGAAACTTACACTCCAGGACGAATCCATGGTAATAACAAAAGAAGGGTTATAATAATTTCACCATAAAGGATAAATGCGACAACGGTCCATTGAAGAGTCATTTTTCCTGTCTTAAAAACGTCCATTTTGATTAAAAAATTATTGTACTACTAAATGAAAATATAAAACCAAACACCAAAAGTAAATTTTCTACACGCTTCCAAAAAGAACAAAAAACAACGCGTATGTCGAAATAATTTTTGCGATAAACAACAACCCCAAAGCGAGTAACAAACAAACAACACATCAACAAAGGGCTGCATTTTTTTTGCTTTCTTACTGAACATGACCAATAAACAAAAATTTAACAGTGAGACGTGTATATCAAGAAGAGAACGACTTTCTACTACTACCTTTTGGAATAATTTAAAAAGCTAGGAAAGCAAAAAAACTCCGCGGTATTGATTGCAAAAACAATGATAAACAATTTTGTTCAGTTGCTGAAAGAAAAAAAAGAAAAGTTGAAAATAACAAATTTCTTAAAAAACAACAACCATTCAACGTTTTTGCAACGCGGCAACCTTTTTTTGCTCTCAAAAAAACACTCTTGCCAAGACGAATCTGTCGATTGTTTTTTTCGAAAAAGTTACAGGTAATTTTAAAAAAAAGAAATAAGCAAGTTTGGAAAGCCAACCGCTCTCAAATCCCATGGCACATACACACTAATTTTTTAAATGAAAGCGCTGCTTTAGCTTGCAAGTTGTTACCTCCCATTTTAATAGCTCAAACCACAAGGCAAAAAAAATCTCAAAAACCTTTTTCATTTTTGTTTGACAAAAACAACAAATGCACTGCTGCAATGCACATATCAAACACAACAACTTTTGTTGGAAAAAAATAATATAAAATGTGTCATAGAACACGTAGATACGATAATCGTTCACAAAAACAACACAATTTTTTTAAAATTTTTATACTTTGACCATAAGAAAAAAAACATAACAAGTAAATATTCTATCTATTAAATCTATTCGATGAAACTAATAAACAAAACGTTTATCAAAAAAGTTTATATGTGAAACTTTCCATAAATCAAGCGGGTTGAGGTGACGACAAACTCTATAAAACGTCATCTTTAAAAAACGAATATATCTTATAATTTCGAAAATGCCTACGTCACATTACAGAAGAGCGTGTCATCCTTGGCATTCTTCAAAGCTTTGTTGAGGCTAACTTGTTGAGTTGAATTTTGATCAATTATTGCAATAACTTTACCATAAAAACATAATACTTCTGGATCAACTGAAAATTGTATTATACTATCACATTTAAGTATGTCACCAAAAAACTTACTGTTGAATGCTTCTTTAGGAGCAATAATAAGTGAATGAATAAAAGCATGTACAATATTATCTTCAGTAAACGATAAGCGTTTCTGAAGAACTTCTTGAGGAATTAAAGACATCTTTTCACGAAGTTCATTTGAAAATTGTTTTAATGTAAGTTCATTCACTGCCTCAATGTCATTCTCTCTAATCACTTTTGCCATTTGTGTGATAGCCTAAAAAGATCGAAATCATCGTATCCAAAATATACAAAAAGCTTACCACTTTTGCACCATTTATAAATTTTTTATCTGAATAATCACGTTCATAAAAGTAATATGTCATTTTATTTATAGCAGTTGAAAATGTTCGAACAAGTTCAAATGGTGGTGTTACTTCTTTGGGAATAGGAAAGAGATAAAACGGTTGATTATTACTTTGAAATTTTAATGCATCAGTATTTTCCTTAAATGTTTAATTATTAGTTGAATAGCTTGAAAATGTAGTATTAGACTTACCTGTGAAACCGTTGTCATTGTTCGAATACAATTACTTATAACATGTTTTGGTATTCTTAACTTTACTGCTGACATTATTATATGATATTGTAAAGAAGCAGAAAGCTGTTAAAATTTATTGCAGCTTTACAGAAAGAATAAAAAATATTTAAATCCAATGCTAAAAACGGGGGACACTGTGTTATCGATGCATAATTCAATCATACAAATATTTCCCTGTTTGAGTTCTTTGTCAGTGATCTCCGTTTTTTTGGTTGCATTTAAATGTCTCACTCATATTTTTTAAATATGCTTAAAAAGAAACGTATTAAATTTTGTCTTCAATTAGCTGTACTTTTAGCTTTAATTTATGGAATTTTATATTTTTTTCTTAGTTCAAAAAATCGTATTATTGAAAAGCAAAGAGCAAAAGCTCGTAGCTTTTCATTGTATGAATGTCCAGAAAATAAAAACTTTGATGTAGATATTGTTAGAAATTATGCATATAATTCAATATGGCAGAATGAAACCAATTTACGGGTATTACTTATTATTAGGCAGGAATCTATTTATGCCAAAACGCTTGCCACATTTGTACATTTTTTGAAAATTCCTGTCCGAACTGAAGTTTTTGATGGCAGAGATTTGCTGCTGGAATTAAAAAAGGGCAGATTTTCGATAATTATCTTTGAAGATTATAATATTTATTCAACAATGGATCCAACAAACAAACAAGTGCTGCACAATTACTGTAGCAAAAATAAAATTGGAATTATTTCTTTTATGGCATTTGGAGGTGATAATCAAGCTTTTGAAAAAGAAACTGGAATCGAGATTGCATTTGATGAAGTAATCACGGATCTGCATTTTGCAAATAATTCAAGGATTCCATTTGTTGCAAAAAAGAATCGGAAACTTTCATTATCTGAAAAAGATGGCACGGGTTGGACAATTTTTTATCCTCAACAATCCTCTCCTTTTCTGCCCTTTATTGCTTGTGAAGATTCTGGGGGTATTGATGCAGCTGTTGCAATTCATGATAATGGTTCATTATCAAATGTAGAACATATAATTTTTGGGCAAAATTTGAAACATTTCTTCATAAAAATTGCATTTTGGGATGCATTACTATATATGTCAAGGGGATCATTTATTTGGTCTTTGGACACTTACATTCAAATTGATATTGATGATGTTTTTGTTGGACAAGTTGGAACAAGATTAGTCGCCGATGATATTTCGGCATTAATTGAATCACAAAATTTTCTTCGAAAACACATTGAAGGATTTAATTATACTCTTGGATTTTCTGGTCATTTCTTTCGAAGAGGAGATAAAGCTGAAAATGAAGCTGATGAAGTTTTAGTTGGTTGGGTTTTTCCAAATTGAATGATTTCATTTCATTTAATTGTTTTAGCACAAGCTCATAACTTTTTGTGGTTTCCGCATATGTGGCATCATAATCATCCTCAAGAATATGAATTGACTTATCTTACAGCTTTAATGACACAAAATAAACTTTTTGCTGAGGTATAATTTCATTATCGTCAATAATTTTAAAAAATTAAATTTTTAAGAATTTACATTTGCGAACTATTTTATCCTATGCAGTTTCACCGCAACATTCTGGAGTTTTTCCGATTCATGAGCCATTGTATGAAGCATGGAAAACGATTTGGAATATTCGTTTTACATCCACAGAAGAATATCCACATTTACGACCGGCATGGGATCGTCGAGCATTCATTCATAATAATATTACAGTATTGCCACGACAAACATGCGGTCTATTTACTCACACACATTTTTTTCATGCTTATCCAGAAGGAATTGATAATTTAAAAAGGAATATTTTTGGTGGAGAACTATTTTCAACTATTTTATTGAATCAAGTAAGCTCGGAGGATTACTGTAGGAAGAAAATTTTTTTTACAATTGTTTATAGTTCTTAATATTTATGACACATCAACAAAATTATGGTCATGATCGATTAGCACAATATACATTTCATAATGAAGTCCTTTTTCTGCAATGTTGGACAAATCTAAAATTAAAATGGGTTGAACCAGAAAAGCTTTCACAGTTATATTTTACTCGCTTTCCACAAGAACAAAATATGTTACATTTAAATCGATGTGCAGATGATAGGCATCGAAAAATGTTATCCGTGAATGTTACCTGTGAAAATATAAATCTTCCAAATCTTATTATTGTTGGCCCACAAAAAACTGGAACATCTGCATTATTATCATTTTTAAAATTGCATCCAAATGTTACTTCGAATATCAATGTTGAAGGTTCATTTGAAGAGCTGCAATTTTTTGGTGGAACAAATTATGGCAAAGGTTTTGAATGGTATCAAAGTAAATTTCAAGCAACAGAGGATCATCAAATTATTGTTGAAAAAACTGCAAATTATTTCGATAACCCGGAAACACCTCATCTGCTTTCAAGTATGTTGAATCCAGATGGAAAGATTCGTGACACAAAAATAATTATTATGGTCACAGATCCAGTTGATAGAGCATATTCGTGGTATCAGGTATGAGATTATCGGGTATCAAACTACAGTATATTTATCACATGTACTGATTTTTAGCATATGCGTTCTCATGATGATTTAATTGCAAAAAAATATTCCCCTGAAAAATTATTCTCTATGACTCCTGATGATCCAGAATATGAGAAAACGAATCGCTTACGTCAGCGTTGTTTAAAGCCAGGACATTATGCTGAACATTTAGATCGATGGCTTGATTATTTCCCTCCATCACAGATAATTCTCATTGATGCAAAAGCTTTTCGACTTGATCCAACACAAATTATGGATCAACTTTTAATAGATTTAAATCTTCCAACTTCCGATTTTACTTATGCATCAAATCTCAAATACGTCCCAGAGAAAGGGTTCCATTGTACCCTTATGAATGGTAAAACAAAGTGCCTTGGAGCTAGTAAAGGACGGAAATATATTCCAATTTCGGATTCTTTACGAAGTCAACTTAATTCATATTATGCGGGTCATAATAGAGCATTGTTAAAATTGCTAAATCGTTATAAATTCAATGTTCCCGGGTGGTTATCAAATTTTTAAATTTTTTTTTACTCTTTTCATTCATTTTCTTGGTCTACTGTATGAATTTATTTAATTATAAATTGCAAATTTGCGTTGTGATAAATTGTACGACAAATATAAATACATACATAACAGAATTTTTTAAAGAATTATTTACAAAAATATGAAACTTTAAAACTACTTTTTTGAACTTTTTTCTTTCTTCAATGCATCGATGCATCGAGAACAATACCATTGTTCTTCTTGAGGTTCAGATACAAAACCAACACAACTCCTAAAATAGATCCACAATTAATTCTTTAAATTTAAAAAGGATTTTTCTTTCATACCAATGATACCAATAATGACAACGTTCACAATAAACCATATTATCACCATCAACGTATCGCATTCCACAATTTGGACACCATGAATAGATATCGTCTTCTTCGTCATTGGTTTTTTGTTCAGCTGTTTCAGCGTTTGGTGCAGCAGGTTCTAATTTTGGTGGTGGTTCATTTGAAGGTAATGGAAGAGGGGGTGTAACTTGAGGTGGCAAAGAAGGAGGCGGTAAAGCAGAGGAAAGACTAAGATTTCCATTTTTACTTTTTCTTTCTCCAGATAATTTATCTTTTTCTTGTCTCTTCTTTTTTGCAACTCGTTGTTCATAGTTGTGACGATCAGATCGAGATGAGCTTGATGATGAAGGTACCATATTTGCAGTTTCCATTGATTCTTTCAATGCTTTTGACATTTGTTGCCTTTCACTCATTATCTTTGGTGCACCGAGAGAACTTTCAGTTGTACTGCTTCGATAACTGAAAAAATTCGTTATTAACAGAGATTGTGATATTTCATTGTCTGTTATACTCATTTTGATTTAAAGGCCTAAAATCTAATTTTTAAAAAACACTTACGTTTCATCACGATCTTTCCTTGAAGAATGATGTCGAGATGATGATGATTTACTGCTTGTTGAAGTTCTTTTAATTGATGAAGAAGGTTTTGAACTCGAGGATGCTTTCAATGCGGAATTCGGACGTGATAATTTTGATGGTAAATTTGAAAGAACTGGTTTTGAGACAGGTGGAAGAACAGCAGGGGCAGGAGCTTTGTATACTGTTTCAACTTTGCTTGGTGGTAATGTTGGAAATATTGGGGCTGGGATTGCTTGAGGAGGTGGTGCTGTTGCTGCACCTGAAGGTCTGATTGGTAATGAGATTTTAATTTTGAGAGGTCTATTCTCTGGTGGAGGGGGTAAAGGTTCTGAGATCTTTTGCTTTTTCTGTTCTGGTTCACCGGGAATGCTATCATTTGATGATTGATCAAGTTTCCGCTTTCGTTCTTCCTTTTCGCGTTTCTTTTTAAGCTTTTTCAGTCGTTTTCTTTCTTCACGTTCTTGTGGAGTTTCATTTGTTCGATCCTTTTCCTTCTTATCTTTGGCATGCTTCTTTTCCTTTTCATGCTTCGATATTTTATGCTCTTTTTCGCTATCATTTTTGCTGGATTCTTTGATATTCGGTACAGATGTTGCTGCAGGTTCATCTTTATGTTTCCTTTTCAAAGCTTTATTTTTATCCTTCTCCTTTTCTTTATCTCTTTCCTTCTCCTTTTCTTTTTCCTTCTCCTTTTCTCTTTCTTTTTCCTTTTCTCTTTCTCGATCTTTATTCTTTTTATGAGGACGACTTTCATTTCCAGATTTTTGAGAAGTTTGCTCTTTTACGGATCCTTTCGAAGATGAACTTGATCCAGAAAGATTCAAAGTATTTGATGGAGCAGAAGTTGAAGATTCTGTAAGCACAGGAGGATGTGATTGAATTGGCTTCTTTTCATGTTGTGAAAAACGAAGTTTAAAAGATGCAGGAGGCTTTGATTTCTCCGCCGGTAAAATTTCTGGTTCTTTCAATGGCCGTAAATCCTTTTCCTTTTTATCTTTCTTCTTTTGTTCTTTCTCAGGTTTTTTGGTGGTGGAACCAGCATGAAGCAAAGGCTTAATTGGCGGTTGTGAAGAATTTTGTGAAAAAATAGAATTTGGATTTTTAGTATTAATATGTGCAGGTGGCAGCAGTTTACGAGGTTGTGGTGGCAAAAACAAAGGCGGATCTGAAATATTTTTATTATATTTCGATAAAACACTTTCAGAATTCTTACGTTCTTTTAATTTTTCACTATGTTTTCCTTTATCCTTTTCTTTCTCTTTTTCTCTTTCCTTATCCCTTTTCTTCTCTTTCTTCTTTTCTTTATGCTTTTCCTTCTTACTCTTTTTCTCTTCTTCATTTTGTCGTTCTTCATCTTTTTTCTTTTCCCTTTCACGCTTCTTTTCTTTGTGATGTTTATGCTTCTTCTTATGTTTATCTTTTTCAACATTTTTAATATCAGCATTTTGGATGAGATCATTAAGTGGGGTTGGTTGCACGGTAATAGGAGATAAAGGTTCAGAAATAACTTGACTAGGAATTTGTTTAAGTGGTGGAGGCTCTTGTGAAAAACTAAAAAAATTCAAACTCTTAAATTATTCCAAAACAAAATAGTTATACCTTTCAGGTGGTGGTGATGGACTTGGACTAACATACAAATCCTTTTCTAAAGCTGAGATCATAGGACTTTGCATCCTCAAAAATTCTTCTTTCTCCTTTTCAGGTTTAGGAGTTTCAGGAATAAATTGCTTTGAAAATTCAACCATTTTTTGTTGCCGAGCCTTTAAAATCTTTTTTATTACTATAATTTTAATATGGAAAAAACTTACATCTTCAAAATCAATCATAGGCTCATCAGGTTGTTGATAATATTGTGGCTGTTGATACTGTAGCTTTTCTTGCTCCAGAATCTTTTGTCTATGAGCTTCTTCTTCAAGTCTCATTTGTTCCTTAACTGCAGCGGTTGCAGCAGCAGCTTCTTGAGCAGCTGCAGAATTTCCAAGAAAATCAATTTCGTGCTCATATTTGATAGTATTAGGATCAAAATTGGTAAGAGATTCTGACAGGACAAGATTAAGTTTATCAAAGTCATCAACGTTTTTAGCTGCATGAGTAATTGGTTTACTAAAATTATTTAAATACTTATTTGTTTCTATAATCTGTATAAAATTACATGGCAGAACAAATTTTCATTGCAGCTAAAGTTAATTCATCAATATTTTCTTCTTCCTCTTCTGCAGGTTCTTCGGGAACTACTTCTTTAACTTTTGGCTTAAATCTGATCGATGGAGCAAATTTTGGAATATCTTTTTCTTCTCGTTCCTTCAATTCTTCATCGGAGAATGGACTTTCAGGTCGTTCAGGAAGAGGAACGGGATATTGTGGCAGCTATAATAAAGCTTATTATGTAAAAAACATATTTACAAATGTTTTACTCACTTCAGTAGAAGTTTTAATTGGTTCATTCCAAATCATATATTGATTAAGACTTTCAACATCAAGTCTGTTAGTTTTCGCAGCCAATAAAACATCCGAACTACATGCGGCAGATCTTCCAGCTAAATTGATAAAATTTAAAATGCCAATTATAGAAAAACAAATGCAAATTTACCAAGTTCAGAACAATTTTTTGTGTCTGTGGCTACTTGCTGCATATAATGAAATACTGCTGAAGTTAAACATTCTATTGCAGAAGTATCACAATGAGTAAAACCATAATTCTTAGCTAAATCAAGGACAGAACGTTGCACAGTTGCATACGTAAAATTATCTGCAGGTATCATTTGTAAAAAATGGCGCTAAAAATAAGCAATATTGATTTATTCTACCTTGGTATTAGTTAAAAAACAAGATGTTATAATCGTAAACCTTTTTAAAAATTTTAATGGAATTTGTAAATCATAAATATCGAAACAAGCGCGATCAAAAAAAATAAGCAAATTTTTCTTCGTTAATAAATGCCCACTTTTCGTGAGAAGAGAAATTTCTAACGGGTAAATAAAAAGTTGATATTGATAAACAACCATATGGTTTGAATAATTCTTCAATTTTATTTTTATCCACAAAACAAAAAAAGGATTTAAAGTTTCTTTTTTTTATTAAAAAAATTCACAATTACATTACAGTGACATTCTGAGTGGTAAAGAACTAAAAAAATTTTTGATTAGCAAAGCCTAAATGTTGTAAACTTTTTACACAATTCTACTTTTGAAAAACATTTAACAAAATTTTTTGAAAACGCTTGCAAATTATACATGTACATTTTTGTTGCATCATTCTTATTTTGGAGAAGTATGGTTTTTAAAGTGAGCGTCTCCTATTTTCTGATTCTGACGTACCATCCTACCGCTAAATTTAAATTTTTACAATTATGATAAATGCTAATCTACCCGGCCTTGCATGGGAGGGTTAAAATAGACGAATTTGTGTATATAACACAGTAAAAAAAACACAAAAAAGTTTCTTTTGTTGCGGTATCCCTCTTTTATCCCTAGGCATTTGTGTTTTTGCAAGGCCGGGTAGAAGGTGTTTTAAAAATTGGAAATTTATTTCTTAATAGTTTTAAAAAAATAAAACCTGTATTACGTTATTCAAAATTGCAAAAAATGTGAAAAAGAAATCACGGTAATGTGATAGTAAATCCAAAACATATTTTTGGCAAAACTTTCATATAGAATTAAAAATTTGATTATTTTTTGAAGCTCTTATTAAAATGTAATTATTTGACTGTTACTTATCTATGTAGGAAATTATAGTTTATCCCAAGAACATGTATATGTATAAAAGAAAATGACACAAAACTTTAGCTTCCAAAATAACTTTTCTTTACAGTCATAAAAAATGATTGAAGAAAGAATCTGTTGCTAAAGTATCATAATTTCAGAGGCAACTACAGAACGTTCTTGCAACGAAAAAATAGCTTAAATTTTCAGTGTATGAAAAAAAAAATTATCGTTTTTTGTACATTTGCTTTTGCACACATCATATAACTATGGATATAACTTGTATGATTAAAAAAAATATTTTTTAGATGAACTCTTATATTGTTAAAGCCTCTGTGATTTGTTTTATTTTTTTCGATTTCTAATACCAAACATAAGCATTTATGCTCAAAAAGGCATTTTCACATTTTAATCGTAAAAAACAGAGTGCCCGCGCTTTTTATTTTGCAACCAAATGGAAAAAGAAAAATTGTTAGCTTATAGCTTTGCGCTGGTGTCATTCTCATTCACCGCACACAACAAATCGCATTATTTGTTGCTTCTCGAGCTGTGTTTTACTTTTTTCGACAAAACGAAAAATTAAATAAAATTGAAGTAATTTAATACACTTTTTTGACTTGAGGTATATCGTGGTTTTAATTGTGATATGTTTATGTCGTATATGTTTACTTCACATACATTATCAAAACTAATTTATTAACTTTTAGGTAATGGATCAAGCGGATTTGAGAAGAAAAGTTAAACGGCGATTTGATTTACAAAATCTTACATTAGGAGTGTACGTTGTGCAATTTTTAAGATATATATATTTTACATATATTTATGTTACAGGGATGCTTTAACTCAAATTGTGCAAATCGTAAAGAACAAAAGTGATGCTGAAATAGATGTTTATGTTAACAAACTTGTTAATATATTTGAAAAAGAACAAGGTTATTTTTATTATTATTAACTGTTGCCTTTCCTATAAATTTTTTGTTTAGATTTACATTATATATCTTTTTTCAGTTAATGATCAAGTAATTACAAAAGAAATTTTGGCCAACTGTTTACGGGTTACTTTTGGTAAAGATCTGGATACGTAAGAACCTTGTATGATTGTTCTTTGAATACAAAAAATTTATTTAGTGATAGAAGATTTAAATTGGTAAATGCAAACGATTGGAAGAAAGAAGTATATGATCCTTTAACAAAATCTTATAAAAATGATGAAAATATTTATGAACAAGCTGAAAATGCCCGCTATGATCTCATACGTGATCATGTTACAAATCACTTTTTACTTCGCATTGAATTACTTTATTCTCGTTCAAATGAAGCTGTCAGCGTTTTGGGGATGCTGCGTCGACATAAAGCCAATATCTATGCAATTGAAGATCCAACTGGTTATGTTAAGCTGACATTTAATGATTCAAAATTTGATAATGGATTATTTTTTGAAGGTGGAATTTATGAATTTTCTGGTATCTACAAAAATCATACTCTTATTGTTGATAACATTAGCTTACCAAAACTCAAACCTGAACCACCACTTGCTAAACTTCGGAATCCATGGTCAGCTAGGGATTGTATTTTAATTGTTTCTGATGTATGGCTTGATGATCCAAATGTTTTGCGTAAATTTGATACAATTTTGGATGGAATTTCCGATGTTTATGCAGTTATATTATGCGGCGAATTTTTATCTCCGAATGTTCAAGATTCTGTTCCTTTAGCTCTTTCAAATGGATTCAAACATCTTAGTAATATTATTCAAAGATTTGACCAAAAATTTGACGAAACAAAATTTTTACTTGTTCCATCTTCTGAAGATTATCCAAAGATGCAAGTTTCACCTCGGTTAGTTACGCTTTTCTTTTTTTTTGAAAGTAACCTTTTGTTTCAGTTCTACGATTGCACCATCTGTTATTAAAGATTTGAAAAATTTTCATCTTGCGACAAATCCTTGCAAATTACAATGCCGTGATCAAACTTTTATTATTTATCGGGACAATATTATACAAAAAGCTTGTCGTAATGCTGTTAAAGTGCCATCTGATATTTCAGATATTCATATCCGATTCTGTGAAACAATTATTAGTCAAAAGCATTACTCGCCATTGCCGTTGTATGTTTCACCTGTACTCCATGGAATGGATCATATTTTTAATTTAACAAATGCTCCTGATCTCTTAATTCTTGCCGATAATTATTCTCAATATCACTTTAAAGAAAATAACACCAAATATAATTTTGTAAATCCGGGTTCATTTGTAAAAAGCAATTTTGATTTTGCTTTATATTATCCTGCCAGTCGTAACATTGATTTATGTAAATGTTGATACCAAAAAAAATAAACATTTTTTCATTGATTTTTGATTTTTTTTTAATAAAAAAGGTTAACCATTGGGCCTTTAAAATACTTATTTATATCTTATTTTTTGAAAATTTCATTTGAGAATTTGTTTTCTCAGGAACTAACTATTTACTAACCATGGCCGTAAATAAAAGTATCCCAGCGGCTGCAACCGCTCCAAATATTAAACCTGAAAATGGCCCGATACTTATACTAACACCTTGTCATAATTCACATGAATTTATTGAAAGACGTTTCGTCGTACCAAGAAATGAAGAAAATGCAGTAAAAATTGGTCGTGCCGTGGGAAGAGTTCTTGCTGCACCGAATAATGCTATTTTTGATTGCAAAGTATATCTGCTTTTTTAAATTTAGGAGTGTTTTTTATTATTAAAATTTCAGGTTTTATCACGTAATCATGCAATAGTGTGGCAAGAAGATGAATCATTTTTTATTAAAGATACAAAAAGCAGCAACGGAACTTTTATTAATAACTCAAGACTATCTAACAGTGGTGACGAGTCTGCTCCAGCTCCGCTTGCCTCCGGCGATATTTTGCAATTAGGCGTTGAAATAGTTGATAATGCAAAGAAAGGTAAAAGTTTTGGAAATTATCATAAATGCATCTCATGCTAATTATTTATTTCAGTTGCTAGTGGATGTATTATTGCCATGGTTCGATTCGTTAATAGTCAAGGAGTTGAAGTCGCAACACGTCGTTCAGCTTCAAACACAAATTCATCAGATTCAATGATCACAGAACGAATTCCTAAGCATTGTTTGGTTGTTCCTGAAGAACAAATGTATCAGATGCAACAATATGTATATGAAGCAAAGCATCGTGAAGCGGTAAAATATGATTTTAAAATTTTTTTTGCCTAACATTTAAAATTCTTTAGGCATTAGGCCAAAAATTATCAATATTACAAGAAGCTTTAAAAGAAGCCCATGAAGCTTCAGAAACTAACTGGCAAGCAATGATAAATGAAGAAAGATTACTCTCACGTATTGAAATATTGGAATCTCAACTTGCGCTTCTTACCACAAAAAATCTTACAAGCAGTGATCTACAACGCAAAATTGAAGAATTCTGTGCTGAAAAAGAAAAAGTCGAAACTTATACAAAAGATGTCCTACGGTAAGTCGGCCTCTTTTATTTGACATTTTTGTAATATAAATTTTTTTGTTTCAGGAAAACAACTGAAGAAGCTAGTGAAGCAAGACTACGGTTACAAGAAGCTGAACTTGCTTTAATGAATGTTGAAGAACAAAATAATTTTATAAGAGAAAAGTTTCATGAAACTGAAAAAGAACTTGAAGCTTCTAAATATGGTTATGAAAAATTGCATAGTAATTATGATATTGTTTGTCAAGAACTAGAAATTGCTCGCGCTGAAAATCAACATTTAGTTTTAACTGCAAAACAAGCTGAAAAAGAAGCTGCTCTTTTAAATGATGCTGAGAAGCAAGAAGAAAAAAGTGAATTAATTAATGGTGATTTTGATGCTAAATCTGATATTGAAACAGTTATGGATGATGTAATACCACCGGCTCCTGCTCCGCCTTCAAAAGAATTTGCTGATATGGGTGTTCAAGTTGAAACAAAAGAATTGGATCCCCAATTACCTGTAAAAAGTAGGCGAATAAAATTTTGCTATAAGAGATCGCATAATTTTTGGATAACTTGTTGTGAAATTCCTTTAACTACCTTCTATTTTATATTGTTCCTGATTTTTAATAGAGTTCTTTTTTCAGAAGATCTTATTAATTTGGATGAACTTTTGTCAGATAAAATTGACAATACTGTAATTGAAGCAAATAAAGAAAATCTTCATTTTTTGAGTGAAACGTTAAATTCAATTATTGATGATCCAAAATCTTCTGCCATTAATCCATTAACCCTTCAACAAGCTGTGACGAAAACTATTATTGCTGTTGCAAAGAAAACTCATGAAGTGGTAGAAACTGAACAAAAGCTTTTGAGTGAAGAAAAAATCGCTAAAATAACTAACTCACTTTCAAATCATGATAAAACTTCTGAAGAAACATTACCCCAAAATTCTTCTTCTAGTCATAATTATACCACATCTTCCGTATCTTCTTCTTCAATTACTACTTCTGAAAGTTCTGAGGTTTGCATTTTTTAAAGAATTTCTTTCTCATGCGTATATCTTTATATTATTTTTAGGATATTATTTCTGTATTTCCATTATTCTCAATATTCGTATTATTAATGTATAAATTAATGCAAATTGTAAATAACGTTTGCAAAAGGGCAATTGGTAATCCGAAGATCGATCAAAACACAAAAACGGGTGAAGATGAAAAGAATGTTAATGGATGAATAAAATGGATCCTGACAAATTCTTCAAGTAATTTATTATTAATTTTTTGCACCATATTTTCATTGCCTTTGTATTATTATTAGCTGTATTTCAAGTGTTTTTTGTAATAATAAATATTTAAAAAATCAAAATTTTTATTTCTTTAATAACATAAAAATAAAGCATTGTTTAACCCGCATTAAAAGTTTATTTACTGCTAAGAAATTCATAGATCACCAAGCGGGGCGAATATTCCATTCATTTTCGCGCCTTTCCCGATCTCTAAATGGAGGATATTCACTTAAATTCATTACCGGAAGGCGATTAAAAGAAGCATTTTCAAGATGAATACAGGCAAACGTAGATGGAACACATTCGAAAGTGAAGTATCCCCATCCGTTGTGGAGATTACAGTTGCACATTAAATATCCTAGAAAATGTTTCATTATTATTATTAAACAAACGGAACAATGCTTTTGTTAACAAAAATTTCAGCAAAACTAACCCCATTGATACCTAAAAAATTACTGTAATTAAACATCAAATTAGAAAAAGGATTACTTTGGAAACCAAGTATTTTCTTCAGTTCCAGTGACGATTTGTCTGCTTTCAACAGTTATACAATTGAAATAAAAGCCAGCAGGATTAACAAATAATTGACAAACACCAGCATGAGAAATAAATTTTATATCTTCAGGTTTAATAAGAAGACAATTATGGCCATTACAAGTTATACTGACAAATCGGTGAAGCAGATTTTCAAGGCAATAATAAATACGTGATTCAACACTTTCCAAAAAAAGGTCTTGTTTTTCTTTTAAAGTCATTGGAACATTTGAAATTAAATAATAGCTTACGAATGCAGGATCCTAAATTATAAGAGCTAGATGAATTTTTTTTCGAGAAAATAATAGATCCACAAACTTCTTCTAATTTTTCTTTTGCGAAAGCTTCATCCATTCCAATTGCAAGATAATAAGTTAATATTCCTGCTTTAATTGTATTCTAAATTTGATAATATTAAAGAAAGAACCAAAAACTATTGCACGAACCCAATTATTATATCGTAAATGCCGAAGGAACAATCGAGGAATTTCAAATGTCAGACTTTTTTGATAAAGCCAATTTGGATCACACGCTTCCCGAGTTAAATGACAAATATCTTCTTTTACAGCTTCTCCAACCACTTTCAAATTGAATAAAAAAACTTCAACCGAATAAGTTCCAAGACGAATTTCTCGAAAAATGAAAATTTGAAGAGCTTTAAACTTTGCAATAACATTGTCATCTTCCGTTCGGTAATGAGTTAATTGAAGAAGAACACCGTAACAATTTTCATCATTTTCATCTTTATGGGAAAGATGAAAACAAAACCCATTTTCAGAAGCTCGAACTTGTTCAATAACATTAATTGCATCTCCATCATCAGAAAAAAATGGAAAAATCTCGCCAGGAAATAAACAAAATTTTGATGCAAGAAGAGGACATTCAATTTTTGATTTACTTGGTAATAAAGTATACGGTGGAAAATTCAAAGCATGTTCATCGGTAAGACCGAGATAAGAGTGACTACCTGGCAAGCTCCCATCAAACTAAAAATTAAAAGTCTAAAAATTTTAAGAACGTCTATATAAAAAAAGAGATTACCGCTGGGGGAACAATAACAGCCATTAAACATCGATCTGAAAGATTTATAAATAATCGTATAAAAAACTTTACAACAAAAAACAGAACACCGTTTATCGAAAAAAAAATTACGAATAAATGATTGCCTTTTTTTAAATGTTAAAAATTAACACACGGACAAAATTTTTACTTTTACAATTTTCTTACCAATCGGTTGGTCATTATGAGAAACATATGTGTTTAAGAGAGAAAAAACAATAAATAAATGAAAACATCAAGTCAGGTTTTTACAGCGAAAATCTTTGACCCTCGTGCTATTTTTTTCTGACTGTCCGTCTTCCTTCGCCAACAACATATTATAACTTCTTTCGTCTTCTTTCCTCCGGCTGACTGGTGGGGTTGAAAAAAATTCTGCTTTTTGCCATCATGGTTTTGCCTTTTTTCATTGATCATATTTATTTTTTGGTAACTATAAATTTTATAAATATTTCATAAATTTGTTAATGACTGCGCATCTTTGCATCGAAATATCAACGTTCCCCTTTTTTTCTCATTGCATTGGTAATTAAATGATTGTTATTTATTTAAAAAAATCATGTGAATTCCTTGTTTGTTACAAAGTTTTACTAAGTCCCAGCAATAACAAAATTTGAAGATATCATAATTTAAAATGATTTTTCTATTTTTCAGTGTTTTTTAAAAAATTCTTGTGCATTATACAATGCACAGGAATCACCCGTAAAAATTGCGTAAATAAAACCGTTTTAATTTATTCTTTTATTAAACAAAAAAAATCGTATATAAATAACATATTGACGTCTTGTAAAATTTTGCTGTGAACGCTTGTTTTTTTATGAAATGCGCACAAGTGATTTATTGCGTTCGAGGAAAATGGCTGTGGTTGCTGCCATTTTTTTCTTTTATGCGTGGTTTTTTTGGTTATAATAGTTTTTTTGGGCTTACACTTACAAAAAATATAAATTTTATCTCTTTTAGCAATACGTTGTTAAATGCGGGGAGAAACTGTGGCACCTGTAACGTCAGCAACGTTTTTGGTAAGCTTTTATAAATGTCATCAAAAATATGATTACATTCAATGATGATAACTTTTTTAGGTGCCAGAATGTCAAAACTTTATTGAAAAATGTTGTCGTGCAAAATCCGATAAAGAATTTTGTGATTTATTGGATTCAGTAAAAGTTTGGTTTCATTCAACTCGCACAGAGCTTGTTAAATGGACAGATATTATCACAAGATGTGACAAAATTTTAGCCCATTGTAGTTTTCGTTTAAGCTTAAAAGATCCTATGAGAGTTGATTATGACAAAGAATATGCTTTGCATGTTGGTTCAGTTCTTAGATTTTCAAGTTTATTATTTGAAAATACATTTTCTCGATCAATATTTCCTTCAACAGAGGTAAGTCGACCACATTCTTTGTGACTTAAAAATCCTTTTAAAGTATTTTCGAAGATTAACATTTCAAAATTTGTTTTTTCTAGAAAGTCTTACGATTACTTGAAACAACAAATCTTGATGTATTACTTTGTGTTCTTCGATTTTTATTTGTGGTATCAAAGCATTCGGATTTCCTTGATCGATACTCTCGCAAATATGATATAAGCCCTTTACGTGTATACATAAAATCAATTGTTGAAGCATGGGATTCATTTGATATGGCTGCTTCGTTTCATCAACTTTGCCTTGATTGTTCTCTTCCTGCCCCTGATAGCTTCGTAACATATTTGGGATCGGACAGAATTTCTGTTTCTGTTGATCGTTCAAAGGTTTGATTGTTTACTGTTAAACTTCATATTCCCTTTTAAACAATACCGCCGTTTTTTAGCCTTTGGAAGATTCTTTGGATAAAACACTTGGAGATATACGTGGTTGGAGTCAAAAATATGCAAAATATGTTACAGAATATGCAATTGCAAAGTCAAAGGCTTTGTTCATCCATAGATTACAAGATAAATCCAATCGAATTAAATGTGCATTAATTCGAGTGCTTGTAATTTCAATTGCAAATTACGCAAAATCTTTGGGATTGGATTCAGATATTATTGCGTACGAATCAAAAGTTTTATGTGAAATTGTAAAATATGACAAAATGGGACAATTTTTATGTTTAAAAGCTGAAGCTTTAAGATCATTAGCAAGCATTTTCTTCCTTAAACAATCTGATTTGTAAGCTTTTATTCAAAATCTGACATCTATAATTAAATATATATATATATATATATTTGCAGGATAAAAATAATCTCCGCTGAATTATCATTATCAAATGCATATGGCACAATTTCAACGATTATGAATACAGCTCATAATCTTTTTGTATCTGATAAAACTCCTGATTTATCACCGGAAGAAACAGACTTCTTTTCAGCATTATTTTCATTTGTTTATCATGCAGGCGGAAATGCCAAAGGTTGGAAAAATTATCTTTTCTTTGCTACAGTAATTTATAAGATATAAAACTTTCTAGAAATTGATTCGGATGAAAGCAAAATTTTCGATATTTTGGTTGATATTGTTGCAAACTGCCGATCCGATGAATCATTGATAACATTTATAACTCGTTCAGTGAGAATTATTGATAATTTGGTTGTTTTTAATACATCTTTACTCACAAATACTCGAATGGAACTCATTGCTGCAAGATTTCCAGTAAGGCTTAAATTTTTTTTTGAAGACCACAAAAATGTTTTAGACTGAAATTCAAAATGCCAAAGTATCTTTGGAAAATGGAACGGCTGTTTACCCATTACAAAATATGGCATTAATAAAATCATTGCTGAATTTTATGAGAAGAGCAATCATGGATTTGCATCTTGGAAGTATGAAAAGTTTTTTCTTTAAAAATTTAAAACAGAAATAAGCATATATTTTTAGCGGTTACAATGAAACAACCAACAATTGAAGCATTACTGTATGTTTTTGAAAATGCTCAACACTTTGGTCCTTCATTATTTCATCCATGTTATCATCTTATCATATCATTTATTTCACAAGAAACAAATCAAATAAATATGATTCATGAAACAGGGCTATCACAATCAATTTTAAATTGCCTAATGGCAAATGATGTGAGAAATACAGTTTTAAATTACAAAAATAATGAAATTATCCTTTTTTTCCTTTTTAGCTAATGGTTTCACGTGAAATTATTCAAGGCCTTCCAAATCTTATCTCTGCTTTATCATTGAATAATCGAGGCTTAGAACTTATTCAAACTTTAAAACCAATGGAACGAATTATTCGGCTAATCTTTTCTGCAAAATTTTTGGTAACAACTTCAAAGAAAAAAGATGAAATGGGTAATAAAAAATTTTATCAAGTTAAATTTTACAAAAATTAACCTCCATCTTCTTTTACAGATAAAGCAACTCTTGTAATCACGGGCGGCTTAAATGACCTGATTGATCATCAACCATCTCTTGCAAGAGAAATTTTTACACATATTTATCAAATTCTTGGTGATCTTTTGAAAGCTCTTGAAGAACCTGATATTCAATGTTATGATGCAGAAAAGCGTAAAAGCACAATGCTCTACAATTTTCCATATCGATTTATGAATGAAGATGAAGAAATGGAGGAAATTGATAGCCCACAGGGTGCAAGTAATGATGCAACCCCGGATTATCAAGAAGAACTTAATCAATCTCTTGCTGCTGATTTTGAAATGGAAAGTGAACCATCAAAAGAAAATGAATATCGAACATATTATTCATGTGGAGGTGTAAAAATTTTGCCACTTTATGAAAATTTAAATCTTGTGGTTAGAATTATCAATGTTGTAACAAAACGTAACAACAAGCAACTGATAAATTTATTGGAAGAAATTGGAATCTTTGATCGACTTGTTGAATTTTTGATTACAAAATATCATCCATTTGGAGTTAAAAATGCACAGTATCCCCGAGCTTTGGCAGAACTCTTCAAAAGAGTTAGTACAACAACAAAAGGCCCAAAGACATTGGCCATTGAAGTAATGCTAAAATCATGCACAGAATTTATTCGAATTCCATCAATTGGTCAACATCTGGCACCACAATTGAATGCCCATCTTCAAAGGGATGAAGTGCATGCAATTTCTCGACTTACAGCTTTATTTGAATTTGCATCTGAACTTTTTACACCAAAAACAAATGAAACCTTTTCAAATCGGGATGATTTACTTGAAAAGCTGCTTCAAGATAAACCAACAACTGAAGCATTTGTAAATTCTCTGCTTACGGTACATCGAATTTTCATTTCTATGAAGCTTGAAATGGATTTAAGAAAGACCCCATCAAGTGCATCATTGTATAATATGGATTTATCCCTATGCCAAACTTCAAAGGAAGATTTTACTGAACTTATTTCATCGGCAGGTGCATCATGTGAAAATATTATTACTGCTTTGATGAGTACACATTTCACTTTTATCATTCAAGTAATTCGGTCTGTTGCAAATATTGCAAGCAAAAAAGAATACATTTCAAATTGTGTAAATTTTGGTTCAATTGTTTTTGAACAAATTTGTCATTCAATTGCACACGATCGACTGAATCAAGAAATAAGTCCTTTCAAGTAAGGCGTACTGTAGTTGTAGCATTTACTAATTTAACCTAAATTTTAGAAGTCAATACTTGGCACAAATGACAAAACTTGTTGATAAAATTTTATCTGCCTGTAAAACTCCATATCGTTCATATCTTCCACATGCAATCGTTGGCACAAGTTTAATTGAAAATTTAACTGAAGGCATTCGGCATATTGGAGAAGAATCCTGTGAAGCAAGTAAGGATAATAAAATTTTTTGTAAAAATATCACTCATTTCAAAATGTATTTTTTTAGGTATCTCTGCATGGGGGCAAGTAATGAAAAAGATTTGTTACTTGGATGATTTTCCACTACTTCGAGATCCAATGGTTGATAAACTTCGGGTTGAAATGTTTAATGCAATCAAATCTCAAATTATGTCATATCCAAGAAATAAAACAATTCCGAATCCAAAAGCCTTCATTCCCGACTTTATAAGTGTAATCATCGAAATTTTACGAGCATCAAAGAGAAAAGAATTTGATATGACTTCATTAATTGATGCACATTTAATAAGTTCAAAGGATACCAGTCAACCAATGGAAACCGATCAACCAGCTTCTCCTGTACCAGAAGATGACAAAGATTTGCCGTTGAAAGACACAGCAATTGTTAATGGAATTATCGAGTTTTTGGGAATCGTTATGTGTATGACAACAACCGATGACAAAATTACCCTTGAAGTTGCAAGACTCATTACTCAATTTATCAATACAGAACCTGGTGATCAATATATTAGAACAAAACTTGTGCAAAGAAAATTCTTTCTTGATATTCCTCGCCTTTGTAAAGATGTTCTACGACCAAATCGAGTTACCGATCAATTAATGCTGAAAGGAAATCTTCATTTAATGGCTTTGCTGATGATGGAAATGCCAACTTCAATTATGATGATCGGGGATACCGTACCAACAGCGACAGCAATCTGTGAACTTTTAAATCATGTTGTTGAGAATGGCTATTGGTATGTTCCATATTTACCATATGTGCTATTTTGGATTGAAACATGGCTTAAAAAGCATCGACTTGAAACTCGTCGAGCGTTATTCAATCGACATGTTGAAACATTAGAATGGTCATTTCGATCTAGTCGTGGAACACAATATCAGAACTTTTCGGAAAGCAATCAAGAATTGTTAACAAAGGCTTTCAAAGACGGAAAAACAAGCTTGGCTTTAACGGAAAAAAGAAATTTACGAATGATGATTGATTTAACAAAAATGGTTTATCGAACTTTGGATCGTGTGAATGAATATCATTCAATTAAAATTAAAGCCAAAATTAATGAAGGAATAACTCCAAATTCTGTTATCAAAATGGATGATAATTTAAAACCAGCAAATTTTGATGAAGAAAAAGTGATTGATTCTTTGGTTAAACTTATGCAAGCAAATACAGAATTTCCGAAAATACATGTGGAAGATGAAAAATTGCCCGAAGATTCAATCTTTCCTGAAGACGATGAAGAAAGTGCCAGATATGAAAGAACTCCATTACCGTATGAATTAGTTTATTCAACATTTTCATTGGTAATTCAATTGTTCGAAATTCGAAATACAAGGAAACGTTTTATTGAAATGGGTGGAATTCATGCAATTATACATCAAGAACTGGAAAAATTTACTCCTGAAGTTACCCTTGTTGCCTTTGTTGCTTTTACTCGTGCAATGGATATCGGAATTCAATCTGAAAAAGAAATTGAAGCAACAATTCAAGCAGCTTTGAAAGAGCATCGATATAATAATAGTATTCCATATAAGCTTATGCCACAAAATGATCCATTTGATAAAAGCAATTTCTTTTATCGTATGACCCCACTTTTAACTCATCCACAATTTTTTGATATTTATACAAAAAATACAAAACCTAGTCGAGGAAATACCATCGAAATGGCAACAAAGGGAATGCCAGCTGATTTTGTAAATATTAAAATTGAAAGTTATAAAACTCAACTCTTTGCAGAGGTAATTTGTATAATGACTCTTAAAGCATACTGTAACTTTCCTGATTTTAGATTATTCCTCAACTTTGTGCACTTGCCAAACGTCCTGCAGAAGTATTTCGAACAAATTTAATTGGAAAATGGACAGCAGTCTATTATTTAACGTTTTTAACATGGAATTATCGAATTTCTATCAAATACATTATGCAAGAAAAGAATCGTGATGTTATTGGACACCTTATTGAATCTTTCATAAAACGAGCCCTTCCATTCAAACTTTACAAATTTGTTTTATCTTTCTTAAGTTCACTTGTTATCTGTGATGAACATGAAGATGCTGCAAATCTTGTTATGTCAGAAATCCGAAATGTTTTACAAAAATGCATTAAAAATTGGGCTCAACCTGAATTTGCAACAAAAATTTCATCACTTGCAAATTTAGTTTTACAATTGAAAGATGTAATGAGAGTAAGAGTTTAATGTTTGATTTAAAATGTAATTTTTAAACAAAATTTTTTTTTGCAGTGCAAACGTATTCTTCCTGGTCGTCCAGTTGGAATGACTGGAATAAAGGCTTTTATCCGTGAACAATTGCTGCATGCTTTCACCCAATCTTTAGCATATATTTCACAAAAGGATTCTCAAGCTAAAGGCGTCAATGATGTCATTGTTTTACTTCGCGAAATCACCGAAGTTGTTAATAACATTTCACCTCATAATCCACAAGAATTAGGTCTACCTGGACATGCTTCCTCTTCAATAAGAGGTCCACAAGCTCCACCACATCAACGTTGGTTTAAAATTTATTTTTCATAGGTATCTCAAAAATTATTTTTAGAAGTTATACGTCCATATTATGAACGACCAAGAATTCGAACATATGCCCATGGTCGGTATGTTGAACATTTTCTTGAGCCTGATTGGATGCAACATGCTCGAGATGAAGATCGGACAACAAGTGAAGAAGGAAGTGCAGAGGATACAACCATTGAAAATGCCACTGCTTTTGATCAAGTGGTAAGTGTTGGACATACAGTAATAAAATAACTGAAAGTGCATTTATAGAATGAAGCAGCCGATGATACAAATGAAATTCCAATTGAATTTTCTTCAGAAGCTCAATCATTTGAAATACAGCACCGGTTTTTGGTTTATCCATACATGAATCAATGGCATCCTCTTCATTTGCCACCTACTGATTTAACGGATTATACGACAACAATTCCAGTCGAATTACGTGAAACAAACGATACTCCAAGAAGATTGCCAATTTCATTGGCACGTGAATATCCATTGGAAATTCCATCATTGGCACCTGAAATGAGAATGAATCATTCAGCAAATGAACCACCACCTCGAATTGAGCCACCACATGGTTTTTCGCGTAGAAAACCCGTAAGTATAAATAATTAATTACAGTAAAACATTAATTCAATTAACCTTTTTTCAGGATGTTGATGAATATCAAGCTTTAAGAATGATTGTTGATAAAATACCATTTTATTATGATATGTCGAATTGGGCTCTTGATTTTGTTGGTCGACATTCACATCAGTATATTTATGGACTTGTGCATGCTTTAGTTTTACAGAAATATGATGAGAAGAAAACTGAAAGAACTCGTGCACCTGTTATGCCACCACAAAGACAACAACTAATTTCTGATGATTTAGCTGATGAGATATTGCAACAAATAGAAATTGAAAATCAAGATAATGTCATGATTGGTGACGACAATCAAGAAACTCCAGAAGAAGGAAATGCACTTTTTGATGCATTCCGAAATGGAGCAGAACTTGAAATGGAAGAGGAACAACAACCACCAACTCCGCCTCGTCGACGATCAGCACGTCTTAATCCTGAGCCTCCACCTGCACCAATGCCTCCAATAAGACAATTAATTGCTGGCTTAGAAGAAGAAGCCGAAGAAGAGGATGATGAAATGGAGGATGATGAAGACCATGAAGATGATGAACCGGATGACGAGAATGAAGAAGATGATACCGAAGCGGAAGATGCAAATGAAGGACACAATAATGATGATGATTCATTCTTTACTGGTGCACCTCCTCCAACAATTCCAGAAGGAAGAATACAAGATTATACTACATATACGCATTTCCCAAATTTTCGACATGAAATCTTTTCAAATTTAACTTCCCGCTTTAATACTGAAGATATAAACAGTATTGCTCGACAGCTTGTATCTATGCGGTTCCCAGATTTCCTTGATGCAGATAATATTTATCCCATGAGATCACATGTTGGAAATCCTAAAAAGAATGCCCTTCAACGTGCAAATGAGTTATTGCGAAGACAAGTGGATTATCGAGAAATTGAAGAAATTCGAAAAGCAATTAGTCGAGAAGCAAGTTATGAAGAAGCAATTGCACATTTAAATGAGCCTGTAAAAACCGAAAGAAAAAGTGCAGAAGAAATGGTTTTGCATTCACTTCGAAGTGCTCGACAGCTCATCATTGATAATGAAAAAACAAAGCGTGCAACTCAACCCCCTGAGCCAAGATACCAAGAATTAGACGAAAATATTCGGTTCATTGTTGGAGAAAGTAAGCTAAAATATTTTGAAAATATGGTGGTTAAAACTCAATCTTTTTTTTTCAGATCTTCGAATTCCAGAAGGTCTTGATCCATACATTATTGCAGAGCTTCCAGCAGAAATTCGTGAGCAAGCTATTGAACAACATTTAGTATCAAATCCTCCAGAAGCCCAAGTTGATACTTCTCAAGAAACCCCAATGCCCCCAGATCCAACAAATCTTGACATTGATTTTATGAATACATTACCATCAGAAATGAGAAACTTCCTTATCAATGAAGTTGAATTTGAATTGTTGGAATTGGAAGATAATGCTTTGATGGGAGAGAATCCAATCAATTTCCGTCAACAAATTTTTAAATCATTGGGTGATCGGGAAATTCGAAGTTTACCAAAAGAAATTATTGCGGAAGTTTTGAAAAGCAAGCGAGAAGTCATGAATCCCGTCGCAAATCAAAGCTTTTCGAGATCAACTCCCCATGAACAACATTTTGAGACTCGTGTTAGAACTGCACAAATTTTTGATCGAAAATCCATTGATATTCTTCTTGCATTATTACTGTATCGAGTTCCAGCATTGACAAATGAGCTTGAACATCTTTTTATTGAAATTTCACAAGATGTTGGAAGTTGTGATTACATTGTTTGGGCATTAATTTCAATGGTTCAAACAGTTGTTCAAGATGTTGCTTCTGAAGAGGTTGATGAAGCGGCACCAACTGGTACATGGCTTGATTCATTTACTGATTATACGGGACATGTTTTACGCTTTACTCGAACAAATAAAACTGCATTTACTGAAATTTCAAGATTTGATATTATTTATAGTTGTATTCAAATCATTTCGGGTATTGCAAATCGGTATCCAATTAATTTCCAAACCATGGGTATTTATTTCAAACATATGATCTCAAACTGGACAAAAGATAAGGTAACACCTGATAATTTTTGGGAAAATATTAAAAGGTAAATTTTGTATTAATTTAACATTTATTTGAAACATATTATTTTTTATAGTACCGTAAATCTTGTCCCACAAAATGGTGATGTTGATCTTACTCCCCGGCAACTTGCTCCAATGCAAATTGTTGCAATTGATGATATTGAAGAATCTGCAATTTTTGCTTTCTTACAACTTTTAAATACAAAATCAGTTAAAATGCAGCCACGACTTCAAAAGAAAATTATTCAAGCTCTTGGAAAGCAAAGTACTGATCTTCCATCCCATATCCTTTATCATTGTAAAAAAGATGTAAATCAAATACAAAATATTTGTGAATTATTTGAGCCTGCATTCCGATTGTGTCTTGTTCAACCTAAAAAGAATAATGATAACTGGGAACAAAAATTCATGATTAATATTATGAATTCATTTTATGAAGGACGAGAATATCTCCTAAATTTAATGCAAAAACTTATCGTTGAACGAGGTAAAAATCTAAATTTCAAAGAATATCTAAATTAAAAATACATTTTAGGTATGAATCTTGTAAAACTTATACAAAGTACTGTAGCCCAAATAAGTGAACAAGGTTTTAATCTTGTTAAGCATGGAAAGCTGTTAATGCTTTTATCTTCCTCATGTGGTGATGTAAAAAGTTTTGCCCAATCTCTTCAAACAATGCATTACGTTCGAAGTAAAATGATTTTGGAAGATTATAAACAAGAAATGGTGGCACCAAAAGCTCAAAAAGAAGGACTTGAAAAAGTTCAGCATGATCCAAATGTTACAGCTGCATATCTTTTCCATGAAAAAGATTTGGATAAAAAGATGCTAAAAGATTTAAGACCATTATGGGAATCAATGAATAGCTTGTTGGAGGTTATGATGGATCAAGCTGAAAATGATATAATTCGAACAATGCAATATTCTGCTGAGGCATTATACACTGCTCATATGTTTTGTGTGAATCGTCATGTTATGAAGAGATTATTTACCGGTGATACAAGTGAAGATTTGGAAGATGCAAAAATACAAGTTCAAACAATTTTACATTTTTCTGGTAAGCTTTTAGTTATGAAATATATATATACGAAAGTTACCGTAATATCATTTTCAGAACGATATCGTGAACTTTTAAATTATATTTTAAGAAAGACCAAAAATGCACAAATTGATGAACTTGCAAATGTCTTTCTTTATTTCTTCCCAAAATTATTGGATTTTGATGTTCGTCGCCGATATTTCAATGCGGAAGTGTATAATATGCGTTCATCAATGGGAAATGGAGGTGATATTCATCTTAAAGTTCGTCGTCAGCATGTCTTTAGTGATAGTTATCAAACACTTCATCGTCATCCAGCAGCTGATTGGTTTCAAAGATTTTCAATTACCTTTAAAGGTGAACAAGGTCAAGATGCTGGTGGTTTATTACGTGAATGGTATACAATCATTACTCGAGAAATCTTTAATCCAAATTATGCTTTATTCATTACTGCCCCAGGTGATCGAGTTGCATATATGATTAACAAAATGAGTCATGTAAATCAAGAACATTTATCATATTTTACTGTAAGTGATTAATTTCCCAAAAATTTGGCGATAACAACTCTATTTATTTTAGTTTATTGGTCATTTTATTGCTAAAGCAGTTTTTGATAACAAAGCACTTGATTGTTATTTCACAAAAGCATTTTATAAACATATTCTTGGTGTTCCAATTAATTATAAAGATATTGAATTTGAAGATCCAGAATATTTTAAATCTTTACAATATTTACAAACTCATCCAATTTCTGATCTTGGATCTGAGCTTACATTTACTCAAGAAATTGATGAATTTGGTGTTTTAAAGGTTAAAGAGCTGATTCCAAATGGATCAGAAATAATTGTAACGGATGACAATAAGGATGAATATGTTTCATTAATGTGTCAAATGAAAATGACTGGTATGAATTTAGGATATTATAGGGCTACCGTAATCACTTAATTTTTTTTATAGAATCTATTCGTTCCCAACTTGATTCTTTCCTCAACGGGTTTTATGATATTATTCCACGTCATTTAATTTCAATTTTCCAAGAGAATGAACTTGAATTATTAATTGCTGGTTTACCGGAGATTGATTTGGATGACTGGTACAATAATACGGAGTATAAAGGGTTTAACAAAAATTCTGAACATATTCGATGGTTTTGGAAAGCTCTCCGTTCATTTACAAAAGAAGATCTCGCACAATTTATGCAATTTGTAACTGGTACAACTCGTGTACCACTTGGTGGCTTTGCGAATCTTGAAGGAATGTCCGGTGTACAAAAGTTTACAATTCATATGGATACCCGTTCAAATGATCGCTTACCCAGTGCACATACATGGTTCGTTTATTATCTCATCCTTTTTCGTCTTATTTAAAATTTGTTCATTCATTTTTAGCTTTAATCAAATTGACTTACCTGCATATGAATCCTATGAACAAATGAAAAAGAATTTATTATTAGCGTGTCGTGAATGCAATACCGGATTTGCTTTTGCTTAAAAACATGTTTATCGGCGGGTTTTATTACAGTTCCCACATTTTTTTCTATATAAATATTTTTTTATCTATTACTTTCCTTATTTTTGTTAATATATTTGGTTTCTTTCATTATTATATGTGTGCAAGCTATGCATAGAGCTCTTAAATAAAAAAATTTGAATAATTATGTTAACCATTGCACATCAAAAAATCTCAAAAACATTCATGTAATTTTTGACGTTGTAATGTTAGACTTATATTTTGCAACTAAAAACACATTAAAATATTTTATTAGCTTTATTCAAATTTTCATTTAATTAAATACTAATTGTTTAAAATATTTGGAACAATGTAAAATACCAGTTCGACACATTTCTGTTGTTCGAACAACAGACATTCGATCAGCTCTTTCAAAATTTGATCTTACAAGTTCATAATATTGTCCATCTGACAGTACCACCGAATGAAGTTTAAGGCATTTCATTCGAAGAACATCAATAAATTTACTAAAAATTGGGTCATTTTAAAAGAAAATCGTTTTAACAATAATTCACTTGCCTTGATTTATCTGAAAATCTTAGAGTTTCATCATCCCATCTAATTTCCACTCTTGTCAGTCTTGGGCAATTTTGTGCTATACAATCAACAAATTGATCAATATGAATTTTTGCAGTAACTTTTGGGCAGCAATCTTCTGCTATTCCCATTACTAAAACCCTAACATTTTTCAATTTTGAAATCATATTCATCCAAAAATATTCCAAAAGTTTATGATGTCCACCAAGATTTAAACCATATAATTGATGTCCATGCCGTAAAACAATTTCTGTTAAGGCATTCTCTGTTAAAGAATCACAGGTATCAAGATTTAGATATTGAATTGAATTGATTGTGCCGGCTTGCATCCATGCATCAATAACGGCATCAGTAAAATTTTCAAGCCATGAGGCATCTAGCCATCGGCAATGATTTAACCGCGTTAAAATATGAATAATTGATTCCGTTGAAAGTTCCGTTCCACGAATATCCAATTCTTCAATCTTTGTTTTTTCCCAATCTATTGATTGAATAATTTTGTCATCCAAGCCTGCAAAAGTGTTTTCCTAAAGTGTGAAAAATGATTTTCAAAACATACGTGCATGTGCAAGAAACAATGATTTCAAATGTTTACATCTTTGTAACACTAATTTTAAACATGATCCAGTAACTTTTGTACAATAATTAACACATAAACATTCAAGTCTGGCACAATTTGATGATAGTGAATCAACGTGCTCATCGGTAACAAATGGGACACCCCAAAGATTTACGACTCGCAAATTGGGTAGGAATTGTTTAAGTTTATGAAAATTTACAGTTTCATAAACTTCTTCCTCTTCATCCTCGACTTTTTCGTAAGTTCCAATAACATGCAAAATTTCGACGGAACTGATAAATGTATAAACTTTTCTGAGAAATCCTTCAAGAAAAATGTTTTCACTTAAGCAAAGTGTCAGTGATCGAAGACGACTTGGAAATGTTTGAAGATCAGTAAAATCATGGAGTTGCATGGCTGTTGAAAAATCTAAATATTAAAAAACTAAAACTCATTTTTTGTTCAAAAATCGATCCGACCCAATGTTAAATCTGTTAATTTTGGACATTTATTTGAAAGTTCATGTAAAAGATTTGGAGTAATTAAATCAGTGGCAAGTTCACAATTTGTGAGCTCACTAAATTGATCATTCATAAGGTTCAATAAACGATCCATGTTTGTTACCTAAAAGCAGGGCTACCGTAATTTGACTTTCTTCATTAATGAATGAAACAAACTTGAAGTCCGCCATGACTTGCACGAAATGATACCGATCTCCACAATGCAGGACTATTGGCAACTTTCTTCCATTTTTTGCAAACTTTTCCCACTCTTAAAAGTTGTTGCGAGGGCAAATATGAAAAAATATGAAGGAGAACGCGATCAGGCAATTTTTCAATTGTCTAAAAAGATCATTATATTAAAAAAGGTTTTCCACAAAAAGAAAAAAATGAAAGAAAGAGACTTTATCAAAAAATATGACAGCTGAAGGAACCATTGCCGGAGCACTTTCAGGCGGCTCAGATTCATCCAAAATACTTTTAAGATTAATATCTTCAACATCGTGCATCGTAACGCGACGAGTCATATCAAATATTGCAGTCATTTTTTATAAGTTTTATTTACAAATAAACTTTTTTTGATAGAAATAAAACTAATTTCAGCCTAATAGACTTCAAGGAAGAAAATGAAGAAAAAAGAATGAAAAAAATCTATGAACAACAACTTAGAAAAACAGTCAGTAGTGACAACTGGCATCAATGCCGTGAAACTTTCAGCGGTACGGATCAACATAAAAAAGATAACCTCAGTAAGAAAAAAGAAAGAAAAGCAGCTGGCATGAAAAAGAAGTGTTAGATAGCATGGATATATGTCAGCCACATGCCCCGATAAATCTATTAAGATCTTAATGGATTTGATAATGAAGTCTAGCAAAAAACATTGGAAATCAATATCGTTAGCATAAATAAAAAATGCAATAAATCATAAAAAAAGTTGAGAAAAACTAACCATTAAAGTTTTAAAAAATTGTTGAATAGAAAAAAAGTGATGCTATTGCAAGAAAAAAAAGTAAAGTCAGAAAAACAAACTTTGATATATCTTTTGTTGCAAAAAATAAAGAAAAGAGAAATGAAACTTGAACTGATGTTAAGTGTTTCACGCTGTTTTATAAAACCATTGAAAACAAAGAAAATCTGTTTCTTATTTGTTTTGTTAGAAAATATATTTGAATGGGTTTAATTGGTATTTTTTAAAACATTAACACTTAATAACAGCCTTAACAAACAATCATGTCAAAAGATAGCAATAAAGCCATAAAAGGATATGCTGATTGCAAAAAAATATTCCATAAAAATAATTAAAAAATTTATTTTATTAGCTCATTGTGATTTAAAGTTTTCAAAAAATCTGGATGCTAAAAACAAAATTTGGAAGTTTATGTTAAAATAAAAAACCTCCTTCAAGTTATTTCTGAAGAAAAATGAGACTGTACCTTGACTAAACTAAATCCGCATAGTTTTGAATTCAAAATTTGATTGAAACGATTCTTGCTTCAACGTTTATCAAAATTTAAAAGTTTACTTACATTCTCAACATTGTTTACTGTACTTTCGTCAGTAGCCATAAACTCCGAATAAACAATTTAATTACAAACTTTTAAAAAGCAAAGAAAATTAAGAAATATGAATGAATGAAAATATATGTTTCTAATGAAGTTTGTGCCTTTGTTTTTTTCGTTCTCTAATTCTATTGCTCTACCAAGTGCAAAAAAAAATTTCAGACAGCAAACGCCTGTCAACAGAAAAAGATCGGCATAACTTTGGAGTGGGGGTTGCAAGAAAAAAAATTTATTTTTTAAGACCGCCCTAATCAAAAAAATGAACATTTAAAAAACAAATTTGATGAAAAGAGAAAAACTTACAGGCATTCGTGCCATAATCAATGCCAAATTCAGTCTTCCCATTGTTCGAATTTTTGCAATAATTCTTGAACGCTTCTTTTTCCATTCTTCTGTTTCACGAAAATGGCGTTTTTTCGGAAGAAAATTTGGATCCATTCCTTTTTCGACTTCATTCTAAAATTAAAATTACGGTTATCGGTTTCAAAATTTCCAAGTGTGGAAAGCTTTTCAAACCTTTTGCATTCGACTACGTATAATATCAAACATCTTTGCTTGCTTAGAACTAAAGTCAGAAATAAAGAATTTGTCTTTTTTTTTCAAATCAACAACAGAAAAATAACTTTTTATTTTCCAAAAATAATAAAAAAGACATTCAGCGCAGGTTGCTGCAAATTAACACCAATCAAAATATTTAACAAAAAAAAATAAATTCAGTTTTTATTAAGTCCAGTGTGGAGGCGAACTCTTTTTTATCTTTTTTTTTCTCTCTCTCTTTCTTTTTTTTGATATATAATGTATAGACGTAGTTAAAGTTATACACTCTAGAAATCTTTCTCCCTTTTTGAAATCTGCCAAAAATGATGACCAGCCGTTTTGTTTCGGGAGGGGTACCTTGCCTAACGATCAAGCTGAAAAAAGGACAAAAAAAGAGAGAAAAAAATAGCAAATCTTTTTGCGGCAGTTGCCTCGTGTAATTGAGTCAAAAAAAATCAGAGTTAACCTTGCTTCTCATTTTTTTTAACAAGACGTTAAAAAAACTTTGCGGTCGACATTTTTTTATTTGTCATCACTTTATAAATTCCCAGAATGCAAAACTAACAAGCTAAATAAAATGAAATAAAAAAGAAAGATATGTATGTTTTTACAATTTTACCTTTGTTGTTCTAAGCACCGACGACGGATCATGATCATGGCCGTCTTTTATAAAAGTTGGATTTAATTCACTTAAATGTTTGCGGGCTCCAAGTAAAGCAGGTTTTTTCTTTCGAAATACAACGAAATCTGGTGTCATTAATGAATGTCGACGAGTTTCTTCTGATGGTATTAAAAGGGTTCGAGTACCAGGTTCTTTTGTGCTTACACGTAAAAGACCACCTTGTACCATTCTCTTCCGCAAAAGGGCAGATTGTGGAACGCCAATATCATGGGCACTATGGTATTTGGACTGCTGAAAAATGGAAATAAAACTAAATTATACCCATTTTACAAAAGTTATTCACCTTACCATTTTACTTTTATTTTGTTTAGTTTGAAATAGTTTTGCTTTATTTTTGATTTTATAAATCCCTTCAATCCAGTAACAGCAGCAGCAGACAATGCAAACAATTTATTGACAAAACTTTTTCAAAAGCTGTCAAAGAAAAGAAGAAAATGCGCACTTTTATTTGTTGATGAATTTTTGAAAAGTTTACATTTAATTAATAATAATCTTTTATTATTTTTTTAAAACAAAAAACATGATATGAAAGCATTATTATATGAGATCATCAACAAATAATAATTTCAAGTAAAACAATATAAAATAAAATTTAAATTATGAATTATAGATTCGGCCTTAATGGTAATTTATCTGGTGTATTTGTAAACAATCTTTTAAGGGCTATCTGATAATCACGATTAAATACCTAAAAGAAATAACAAATTGATCAATTTAGATCTTGAAAGAAAAGTAAAATTATACCGTATAAATAATTGGATTCATTGCTGAATTACTGTACCCCAACCATGTAATAAACATTTCAATATGGGGGTTCACATTGAAATTTGCCCAAAATTGTACAATAACATACCTAAAACAGGGGAGGATAAGTAAAAGCTTTAAAGAAATATTAAATTTACATGATAAAGAAGGGGGTCCAGCATATCGTAAAGCATCCTAAAATGATACCAAGTACTTTAACACCCCGTCTTTCTTTTGCTGCAGATATTGCTTTTGGCTTCTTTTGCAAACTTTTGCGATACATTCTTTCTTTTCTGCAAAATCATATTATGTTAAGTTAATTCCAATTAAAATAAAATTATTTCTACCTTTGTTTATGTCGTTTTACTTTTTCATAACTTATCATTGGCTGATCTGATGAATTCTTTTCGTGATTACCAGGTTGAAAAGCAACACACTTTTCAAAATTATTTTTATTACTCTTTTTAATCCTTCCAATATCATCACAATTTTTTCCATCAAAATCTCGCCGGATTATTACTGATGCAGGAGGAGGCGGCGGATTTTGATAGCTTTCATGTATTACATTCGTTTCTTGTGTCTCTAATTCCATGACGTTTTCCAATTCATCACATTGTGCTTCATCATCTTCTTCAACAATTATTCCATTTTTTGGAAGCTTTAAGCCTTCATCATCTTTTTCCGCGCTACTTTCACCTTAAAGAAATATTAATTTTTAAAAGAAAAATGAATTCATATAAATGATATATTTTTTTAATCCTATGAAAAAATAAAAGTGTTGACTTACTTTCTTCTTCATCTTCTTCTTCTTTTGCAAATTCATCAGAGGTTGGAAGGACATGACTAATTTCATGTAATATTGTGGATTCAATATGTTTTCGAATCACCTAAATAATAAAAAAAATATTTAAAATTAAGAAAAATAATAATATTAAAAAATAAGGATTTTACAAAAGCTTTGATAATAAAAAAAACAGGGAACAAATTTAGGGAAAAAATATAACACTCAAGCAATGGAGGAGCACACATTTGTTATCCTTTTTCAGAAAAAGAAAGACAAAAAGCTAGCTTTATTTTGCAAATATCGTTTCGTTTTTCTTGTTAAAATTAAGTTTGAAACAATTTTAAGCTAATTTTGTGGCAGTGCAATAAAAAGGTGCCGTGGAGTGAGAGAGAGAGAGAGAAGAAGAAGAAGAAGCAGAAGGAGAATGGATGGATTGGGGATAGCGTAATTTTAGTGTTGTTGTCGTTGCTGTTGTTGAAATGAACAAAAAACTACTACTACTACTAATACTAATCTTGTGCAGTGTTAAAAAAATACGTAATTTGAAACTTAAAATAAGGAAAAATTTTTAAACATAAGATTTAAAAAAATAATAAATAAAAAAATAAAACAACAAATCACTCATGTGCAAGCAAGTGTGCATTAAAAATCAAAGAACAGCATTTTAAAGAGATATATTTTTTAATAAACTCCTCTGTGTGCGTATATTTATATTTTTTGTCAAATATATTATTTCATGGTCACTTTGTATACAGTAAAGAATCTCTTACATGCGAGGAAACGGCGAGCTAAAAATAGATAAAAATTATTAAATTTGCACAAAATTAAATAAACAAAAAAGATGGAATTAATTAAAAGAAAAGAGAAGCTTCGAGTTTTGCTGGTTAAACTTCTTCTTTTTTTTCTCTCAAAAATGGGGGGGGGATACTGTAGCAGCAGCAACAGTTGCGATTTAAAATTTAGAGCGTTTAAAAAAAGAAAAAGAAAAAAAAGTTTACAATAAAAAACAAAGGAATTGTGCTTAGTAATTTTTTGAGGAAAGTTAACTGATTAATAAAAAGAACTAAAATCAAATGTAAAAATGTTATTAATAATTTATGGAAAATAAAAGATAATAAAATATACATGAAAAAGAACGAATACAAAGTATATTATTTTTTTGTTATATTTATGCGCTACGGTTGCTACTTTGTTGAATTGTGCTTTCCCTACTTTTTTTGTTTGTTCGCTTTGGACAAAACACGAAAAAATTGCTTTTCAGTTTCTGCTTTTAAATTTTTTTGGAATAAAAAATGTTTTCAAAAATCTTTAAATTTTAACAACCTTTTGTCGATAAATTTGTCGTGCTCGATGTTTTGCAAATGCTTGATAAATTTTGAAATATACAAAAAACATAACAATTGTTGGAATAAAGAATGAACCGGTTGCACTGTAAATCGTATAACTCGGTAAATCAAGAAATGTGCACTGCCATGTCCCGTTTATTTGTACAAGATTACCATGTTCTGCGATCTTAAAAAGAAAAGATACTGTATATAGAAAGAATCTTAGAACTATTATTACCTGTTTCCATCCTAATAATGGTGCTAAACTTATAATCGCAGATAATACCCATACACACAAAATCATTAAACCAGCTGTTTTTTTGTTTCTTTTTGACATATATGCCACAGGTGAAGTAATGGCCCAATATCGATCTAGCCCAACAATTGATAAATTCCATATTGATGCAGTTGAACATAAAATATCAGCTAAAAATGGTAACAAAAATTTTTAATAAGAGGTTTTTTATGGAAAAAAACTAAATTACCGGAAACAAACACAACACAAAGAGTTTCCGGAAAAAGCCATTCGCCTGCAATTGCATAGACGGACGACAGCGGAAGAACAATAAGTCCTAAGCATAAATCACTAAATGCTAAATTGCCGACCTGAAAAAAATGAGAAATGTTAAATTTCTTAGAATTAATGATAATCGGAATCTTTTTGATTAATTTACTTTCTTGACGAAACTTTTTTACTATAATTTTTGGCCAAATTTACCAGACTTATATTTTTTTTAAATTTTCATTCCCTAGAGTTATCTAATTTATGAATGATTGAAAGAAAGAATGCGGAAGCAACTTTCATCCGTTCGTTCCAACTACATCTTAATATCTTCCCTTTCTAAAAATTGTATTAAAGTTTTATTAATTCACTTACTAATAAATTTGGGACTGTTTGTAATCTGGGATTTTTATATAGGACAATAAATACAAGGGAATTGGCTGCGACCGTCCATAACACGAGTAATGCCAATGCAATCCCTTTAAGAGATGCATAAAGCGGAAAACCCTCTTCTGGATTATGTGATTGTAAACTTGCAATTGTTGAAATTAAATCAGCTCCTGTTGCTGCACCTGGCATATTTTTTAAAAAAAAATTTAAATATAAAAAACGTATTATTTTGAAATAAAATACATTATTAAACTTTTGACTATCTAATCTAAAAATGGATTCATTTATTATTCAAAATATAAAAAAACATAATCATCCTCCACACTTTTGTCATTCACGGTAAATTTGGCATTCTATAAAAAAAGGTGAAAAAAGGGTGTTAAAAAAGTTTCATGACAAAAGTTTAAAACATTCTTTTTTTGTTGTTTATTGGTCAAATTCAATTTAAAATATTATTATAGTTTGAGATGGTAAAGGTGTAAAAAAAAGCATGGATAAATAATATTTTTTATTTCTAAAAAAGCTCTCCTGGATTTTAACGGTGTTGAGAGAAAACGTCAGAGCAAAAATAAAAGTCATTTCCTTTCAAGCATTTTTGGCGGCATTTTTCACAAACAAAAAACATATATAACAGTAAAACAACGACGTAAAAAGACGAAAGAGAAAGGCTAAAGATTTTTTTAAAAACAACAAAAAAAATAACATGAAAAAAAGAGAAGTGCAATCATAGCATGTTAAAGAAAATAATTTTTTTCCACCGTTTTTTAGCAGTTGAACATTATTATTATTATGAATGAATTAACACTTAAACCAAGCTGTCCATATAGTGAGTCAATTGGCAACGCCCAACCTTTTTTTTGCCCCGCAATAATATTTTAGAAGAAAGAAAAAACAATAGAAAATCACTTAAAAAAGCTTTATTGGGGGCCAAAAATGGGAAAACCAAGAATGAAAAGTTCAATGTTAAAAAAACATTTTTAAACTTTGTAAAGCATTTTTTGTTTCTCGAACTAAAGATATAACTTTGCAGCTGTTAAAAAATGTTGTTTTTTTTCCTTAAATAAGGTTTTCCTTTATTTAACTTTTTAAAAATATGGGGGCCAACTATTTAAGGACGAAGAAAAAAGGGAAAGAAAACAAAAGAAAAAGCGATTTTCATCGTCCAGCCGTTCAAAGAAGGTTCGAAAGCAAAGCTGTTTTGTGCTGCTTCACTGATTACCGTTATATCTATCTATGGTAGTCATGTTTTGTTTTTCTTTTCTTTCATCGTTTTTTTTTCTTCCAAAAAAGGCTGCTAAAAGGAAGTTTTGATTTTAGCAACAAAGCTATATGTAAATGAATAAATGAAGTTTAAAAAATATGATTTTAAACGTATTTTAAAGAGGAGAGAAAGAAGAGAAGCAACCCATTACAATTTAAAAAGTTTTAAAATTAAAACAGAAATAAAAAAGAGAGAAAAAACGAAAAAAAGAAAAGATAAAAATTAAAAGAAAAAGTAGAAGATTAACATTGACGTAAATTATGGCTTGAAAAGATTAAGCTTAAAAAACAAAAAAAAGTGACTGAACTGTATCGAAATTTTTAGTTTTATTATTCCTACTCAAGTTTGTATCGACATAAAGTTTGCAGATGATAATAATGAAAGAGTAATACAAAAATATCTGAGCTTAACAGTATGAAGAAGAAAAAATGGCAACCGGATTTAATTTTTTAAAATATTGAAATGAGCGTCAAGAGCCTCCCGGAAGTTTCAAAGAGAAAAGATGATTGACGTTAAATGTAAAAGCAAGAAGAAGAAGATGGAAAAAAAACTATTAGCTCAATTTTTCGAACATCATCATCATCTTAAAAGCTATAAAAGAATACTTTTTTCTCTTTTTAATAAACATTTTCTTCAACTTTGGCAAAAAATGAAAGTCGCTTATTCATGTGTTATTAACATCTTTTTGCCTATAAAAAGGTTACAATTAAGTTACAAGTTTTTTTGATGTCGTCTTCAGAATAATAATAAGCTGCTTACACTCATTCAACTGAAAACTGAGCAACTTTTATCCGCAGAATGTTGATAGAAGCTTTTAAATGAAAAAGGAGGGGATAACATCAAAGATGGGATCATCTAATGCTTCTCATTGATATTGGTAAATAGCACAAGATGGTAGAGAAAAAAAATACTTTTTTAGAAATGGTGTCTAATTTGACACCAAAAAATTTAGAAAAAAGAGGAGGGTGATTATCAAGGCAAACTTTATCTCCACTAACTAAATAACTAAACTAACGCCTCTTGGAATAAATAACAAGGATAGCAAAGCGAGAAAAAACAATTTGCATGAATAAATTTTTTTGTATCTATCCGAGACACCAAAAAAGAAGAGAAAAAACGATTAACACAATTTGAAATGAAAATTGCAAAAAATAAAAGAAAATAGCTTGTTATAAAATGTTTATGAAGAAAAAAAAGCTTAAGAGCTATTATCCTACATTTATAATTCTCAATTTTTTAAATTACAATAATTATCCTATTCCAAGCAGAACTTTTTTTTCTCTTCTCCATTTTTTTTCTCATTTTCTTTTTATCCATTATCAATAAGTATGCTCAAATGAAATGTAAAAAACTAAGCCGCCGATAGAAAAAAACATGGAAACGAAGAATAAAAATGAAGAGGTGTTACAAACGAAAAATGTCTGCTTTCCTCAACACCTTTAAAATCCCATCAAATTTTTAGCTGCGCATAAAGAATATTATTGCTATTGGATTGGGGTGGTCTAATCCGGAAATAGTCAAAATAAAATGAAAAAAGGCTAACTTTGATAGCAAGAAAATGAAAAGAGGGCCCCATAGAGTCATGTAGCGGCTGTCTTCTTAACAGAAGAAATGACAAAAAAAGAAGCGATTTTAGATTGAAGTAAGTAAGCTAGTCATTATAAAAGCCACTCAAAATGAAAACTTTGTAATATTTTTGCCCTTTTCATTTTATTTTCAGAATTTCTGCATCAGTTTTAAGCAAAAAAACAGACTAAGAAAGATGAAACCTGAGACAAATAAGAGTAAAAATGAGTGGAATTCTTATGGCTTCAATTTTTTACTTGTTTTTTTTACTTTTATGGAAAGTAAGAATGCAGAAAAAAGAAGATGGAGAATAACGATGGCCATGGCATACACATTAGAGAGATAAAAAGAATATAGATGAGGAAGATCACTTGTTGCTACTTATTATTTTTCATTAGAAATGAGGAAATTAAAAAAATATGTGTATTAAAAACATCTTGTTTTAAAGATATATGCGCAGTCAACGGCAAAATTTCTTCTTTTTCGTGTTAAAGAAGGATTTAGTCCAGGAAAGAAAACGGAACAAATGAACGGCTTCTTATATATAGGCGTCAACATCAAAGAGACATCAAAAAAGACCTCTTTGACATTCTTGCCCCCAAACTACAGCAATGTCCTCTTAACTTTTCTTCTTTTTTTCCTGTCTTCTCATCTTTTTTAGAGCCTAATCGTTGCCGTCATTTGAACAAAAATGGGTGAAATGTATTTTATCAGTAATAGGCATTTTTTAGAAGAACAAGAATAAAAAAAAGTGATGCTAAAAATATCATTTTTTTAAAAAAAAACTTGGAAAGATTAATAATGGGGAGTTTTAAATAGTTTTAAATTGCAAAACTAAAAGGAAGTAAAACGTAAATCAAAATCTCAATGTCAATGACACAGCTAAAAAAAGATTTACCTTGATGCCAAAAAAGAAGAAGTAAAAATAATAATCTCTTTCTTACGTTTAAAATACGGAAACACTGAAATTCTACGAAAGAAATGAAATGCCCATTGTTGAAAAAAAGAATAATATAAAAGTTCATAAATTGAATAGTAGAAGAAAGAATAAAAGGCAAAAAAACACATGAATTAACTTTCAACGACCCCCCAGTAATAATTAATGAACTCAAAGTTATTTTTTAATCTAAACTATGCTCTCCCTTTCCTTTTCTCCCTCTCATTTTTTTTCGAAGAAGGGCTATAACCAAAGTACCAAGCGATTATAAAAGGCATGACATTTACTTTTTATTTTAACACCGCGCAACAACAACAAAAAAAAATATATATACGTTGTTGTCAGTGCGTGTTCATGTCAAAAAAAAAAATGGAATTGGGTATCAACAAAACTTGGACATCGTCTCACTATTCTTCTCAATGTTATTTTTCTTTGCTTTAAAGCTCACGGTTTAAGACAAGGAGGCTATTGGATAAAGCTATGCTCCTCATTTTCACTCGTCAATGTTATGTGACAGAAAATACACCCCTAAAAACTGAAAAAAAAATGGGGGAAGAAAAAACATCAAACAAGGTTGTGCCAATTTTAACTCCATAAGAGGCGACGAAAAAAGTTTTTAATGCATTGGCCACTCTTTTTTCGGTAAAAAAACAATCCCAAAAGGACATGATGAAGATCTCGACAAGTGTAATTTCGTTGTAAGTAAATCTCTTTTTTTCACTTGTTTTTGTTTTAGACCACAAATTGCAAAAGTTTATGGAAATTGTGCCATTTTTAGGATTTGCCTAATTAAGTCGTAAATAATTTAAATTTTATAGGTAGGAGGAAACACTTTTATTATCATCCAGCTGTGTCCACATAAATAATGGAAAAAAATAATTTGAAGGAAGAACAAAAAGAAATGGAAGAGATTTTAAGAAAAAATCAATATTGAATGCAGATACATAGTTTTTTGGATTTTACATTAATAAAAGCAAAGTCAGTAAGTTTTTTTTTATTATGAATTAAGTAGTAGCTGTCACCCTTATATCCAGCTGAAAATTTGAGCTTTGTTTTTGGTCAAAAAAACATTTCTGAAGAATTTGATTTTCGACTTTTCTATGTGAAATGTATGCTACAGTACAGTCTTAAGTATATTTTTCAATGTTGACAAAAATTAAGCAAAGGTTTTTCGTCATAATTAAAACTATTTTCAATCTGAATTTTTCACGCTTCTTTTGTTTTTTTAATTTAAAGTTACTTATTTTAGATATTTGTTTGATTAACAGTTTTTCTGCTCAGTTAAGTAAAAAAGACATTTTATGACGAAATTCATCCACCGTAATCATCACCTACTTATTTTTCTTTTGATTGATTAATTTTAGGCTTTTGTTGCCTTTTTCTCTGATTAAAGAGATATTTTACAGCAAATTCGTAGCCTGTCTAGACATTGTTACGCAAAAAAACCATTTTTGCCATTAAGAAAACGAACATCAACAATGCAGAAATGTCTTTTAAAAATGGCTTTTTGTAAAATTTTTGTATCCATTCCATCTTCAAAGGCAATAAACTGATAAAAAGAGATATTTTTTCTTATTTCGAAATACACTTTTTTTACTATTAAAAATACAAAAATAAGTCAACAATCAAATTAAATTGTATTGTTCTGACAAGAGTTCATTTCACACCTTGTAAAATTTTCAAATAACAAAAAAATTCGTGATCTCTTGTCGCCACTTTTCGTTCATCATTTGATCATTTATAACTTCAATGTCATTTCCTTTTCGACGTCAAATCACTGCATTCAAAAAAAAAGAAAAGAAAAAACGAAAGAAAGAAAGATCAAGTTAAGTCAATTGAGATCCCAATCACTCTCTCCATATCTGTCGTCATCGATACCACTGCTGATGTTGCTGCTGATGTTGCTGCTGCAATTCAATAAAAACATTTCATTTCACATTGAACAAGATAAATAAAATCTTGGTGCGCAAGCATTTTTCTCGATTTCTACATTTTCATCATTTATTTTTTTGTCTTCTAAAAAAAGGAAGGAAAGCAAGAAAATGACCACCGAAGAAAAATAACTATTACAAAGTATTTTTCTTCTTCTTCGACTTCTGAAAAACCATAAAATACTATTTCTTTGTTTGTGTGCGTCACCCCTCCTCCTCCTTCTTCTTTTTTCTCCTCTCTTTCATATCTTCCATTTTCGGACTAATACCAACGCCAAAAAATGAAGTAGTAGCAATAGCCAAAAGGGGTTATATTGGTCGCAAACAAAAATCTCTGTTCAATCATTTTTTTTTGTCTGAAACCATCGTTATTTCACATTGCTTGTCGTCCATTTTTTGTTGTGATCTTTTCCTTAAAGGGGGGATAAATGAAGTTCACACTGAGCTATCCCGCAAGCAGAAATTTCTTTCATTTTCTTTTTCATCCTTCTCTTTGATGCGTGACTTAAATGTCAAAATATATCTTTTTCTCTTCATTTTACCACTTTTTTGGTGACAAAAAAGAGGTATTTTTTAGCTTTTCTGAACCGGATAAAGCATCGTTTTTACCTATAAATGAACAAGCTAATTTTAAGCTTAAAGATTACCACTTATCCTTCCCCTTCTACCTTTTTTTTTCGCTTTTTCTTTCTTTCATTTTGCGCTAACCAAGTGCTTCTTAACTTTGTAGTGGAATATCCATTATTTGAAGAGAAAAGCTTGCTTGAATTTTTGTTGTTTTCATTTTTTGAAATTTATTTTTATACCACAACCTCATTCATGAATGAATGAATGAAAATGCCCTTTCTTTAACTAAATTCTTTTTTTGTTTCAGTCTTCAAAAAAACTTGTCATTGATGAAAAGTCAAGATTAGCTTTTGTCTGGCTTTTGGCTTACAGCTATGGCCATTGTGCTGCTGCAAATTTTTTTATTACTTAATTTTTGCATTTCATTTATTCATTGTAATCATCAGTGCTATTCATGCACAACACATTGTAAAACATTACCAAATGGAAAATTAGATCCTGAGACATGTGATTGTGAAGGGGCAACCACTTGTTTGGGTGAACAATGTTATACAAAAGTTGAAATATTTTCTGATGAGCTTACTGCTATTATTCAAGTAATTTAAAAGCTATTATTACTATTTTCTTACACTCGACAAACAAATATGCATTTTTTAGAAGGGTTGTGTTGCGGGTTTGCCAACAGGATTGGATGGATGTCATTATGCTGGACAAGCAGAATCAATCCATTGTTATTGTTCCGAAGAAAAATGCAATAATAAAATGAAAATGGAATTTTATGTTCCAAAACCATTGCCTACGGTAGAATGTTGTGAATGCTCTGAACCACATGGTGACGAATGTTTGGAACAAAAATGTAAACGAACATGTCGAGGAAATTATTGCTTAATTGATTTTGATGGAGTTGAACAAGTTTGTTTTTAATTGTTTTTTTTTGCAATTCTATCATTCTTTTAAGGGATGTGGATTAGGCACGCCAAGACTTCAATCATTTATGCGACTAAATAATTATCTTAGCCTTCAAGGGCAAACCACTTGCGCCCGATATGAAGCAACTCATTCAACAATTGTACATGGATGTGTAAGCAAGGAAACATAAAAAGAACAAAATTCTTTAAAGTCTTTTTACAGGTTTGCACTCAACCATCTGGATTTTGTAATCAAGTGAATAAAAGTCGAGAATACCAGTTGGAAAAAGTTATTGAGCGAAGAGCTGATGATCAAAATTATTGTTATAGCTTACACGAAAAATCAAAAAAACTTTTTACAAAAGATATTTTTCGAAAATCTGATACATGTGAAGGACATTATTGCTTTATTTCTTTAACAACGTCTGAACTTGTGATTGAAAGTGCAAGTTTTGAAGAGAAAATTGAAGATCATAATAATTATATTGGTCTTTTAAGGCCACGTTTTGAGATAATGGCTGGATGCTTAAAAGCTGACAGTGATGAGGTATAATTTAGTTTTTTTTGCAAAAACGTTTTGCTTATAATTACCCCTATTTTTTCTATTTTTAGAAGGTTACAATTGGTTGTACAACTGAATATGCTACAAATAGTAGTGACCCAATAAGCAAGCATTGCATTTGTGATTCACATTTATGCAATTATTTTCATTTGCTAACAAATGAAGAAGATAATAGACAACGACAAATTGTACGACCAAAATCAACAAATATAAATCTCGATAATACCCTTGGTGATCATGGTATTACAATTATATCATCACATTCAGCATCATATGATAATTTTAAACATGTTCTCTTTAATCTATTGTTATTTATTTTTGTTTTCTTGCTTCTGAGATAAAAAAAAGCACACAGCATTTGCGAGGTATTATTTTAGTAATAAATGTCTTTCATCTTGTCGGTGTCAACAAAAACAAATCGATACAAATTTTTATTTTACTAACATTAAATATAAAGTTACACGTTTGAAATATTAATACAAAAATATTTTACGGATTTGAAAAAAACATGCAATAGATAAAGCTGTAACCTTAAACAGAAAATAAGCAAATACGGTAATTATTAACCATTCCAATTAACAAATTCTAATCCTTCCATTTTAAAATTACCCGGTAATTTTGTTTCATCCATATAAACAGTTCCATCAATTCCAAATATCATTGAATATGTTGCTAATGGTAATCCAGCAACTTCTTCAGTTTTTAATGCTACGATTAACGTATCATTTGTTTCTAAGAAAATATATTGATTGCAACATTTTCTTAAAACTCATATTTTCACAAACCTGGAAGAAATTGAAAGGAAGAAAATCCTCTCGTTAGATGAACTTTCCCAACGGAAACATGTTCAAATTTTAGAAAATTTTCATCGGCAGTTATGAGGTAATTTGAACCTGTAAGAAAACAGGTTTTTTAGATGTTTTCAAAATTTAAATATTCTCTCTACCTCTCATTTGTTCAGTTCTGTTATCAAATGGTTCAAATGCGACTTTTCGGGGAAGGAAAAACCATTTTCTGTGAATATCTGACCATTGACAACTTTCATGAATCGCGTAATTCGGAAACTCGATCCCAATGGAGCTACGCAATCTCGTTAATCTTTCAATCCAATTTTCTGTTCTTATTTCACCAAATCTCGATATCACTTTAATATACATTGGATTATTGTCAATATAATTTCCTCTTTGATCGGTAAATTCTTTTCCATATCCTCCAACATAAAGTTCTTCATTTTTTATTGTCATCCATTCTGTTTTAAAAGCTTAATAAACGATGGTTATTAAAAAAAGAAAAAAGTGAAAAGCTTACGTTTACTATTTTCCCCATCACCGTCTGCATTGATAACCCATGGGACAACATAATTATTTCGAAGTCTAAAAACCTTGATTAACAACTTTCTTTTAGAAATAGATTAAAATTTTTACTTAAAAATGACGCCTGTTTTATCACAAGGTGATAATAAATTTCCATCAAATACTTTAAGATCTGATAATTCCATGCCACGATTTTGATAACCCAATTCATAGGTATAATTATGTTGAGCAAGCCAAACAATTTTATAAATATTGTTGCGCTAAATCGTTTTATTCTTATCATAATTAATTGTTAAACACTTACGGTATTGAAAAAAACATATCCTCGTAGAGATGTGCTAATCCAAGTGCTCTCGTGTAATGGATCCCGAGAATTTGTATCCATGTCAGAAATGGTTACAAGTGGAATAATTGTTGAACCATCTGATAAATGGTATGATGTATACAATCTTGAAGCATTATACGGTCTAATGGTTTTTACTTCAATCTTTGTTCGAGTATTATTTACAATTGGTGCAGTTAAAAAAATATTAAAATTTCCATTTGATGAATATGAACGTAACACTAAAAAATTATTAATTTTAAATGGAAAATACATGACAGCAATGAATGAATTTACCTGCAGCTAATATCTGATCCGAAAATGCTAATAAAAATAAAATTTTTAACATTCTATTAAACTAATTTCCTTTTCCTTAAAAATGTTAAAAAGGTCATCAGTCAATTAAAAGTTTTCTTCTTCTTTTCCTTGAAATAAAAACTAAATTGATTATTACTATAAAAAAATGAACGAACGAAAAAGGTTTTTGGATAAAAACTAGTCATTTTGAATTGTTTTTATTGAAAAGTTCTCCCTTTTCTCTTTTTTTTTCATTATTATTTTCATGCTTAATAAATTAAACAATGATCAAGAAAAGCTTTAAAGAAACAATTCAAAAAACACATTCAAGAGGTTAGCGCGTCTAAGTCAACAACAACAACCGGTCAAATACCTTCTTCTTTTATATTATTTATTATCGGAAATTTGATAGCATATGGTCAAAAAATGATATGAATTGAAACAAGTTGAAAGTTTCCTTTAATAGACAGACACAAAAAAAAGTATGCTTAAAAAATATTTACAAAAAAGCATATAAAAATGGTATTTGTAAATAAAATATTAATAATTGTCTCATTATTTGTTAAATTGTTTCAAAGAAATAATAATAGACTTAATAGGAAAAAATTGAAAATAATTTTTTTAAAACGGAAGTTTTCTTTTACCTTTTTGAAGAATTGCTTTCTTCAAAAAGTAAAAAACTTGTTGAATATTTGTTTCAATATAAAAGTGAGAATAAGCAGACGATTTGCTTTGAAGTTCTAAAGTTTTTTTTAAAAAAGGTAAGCGCAAAAGTAAACATTTGTATCAGACGTTATAGTTTTGATATTAAAGCTGACCAGTTTCAAGATTAAGCTAAATAACATCCTTTTTTATTTAAAGGTTTTGCATTGTTTTATTATAAAAAAATTGTTCGATATGAGCTAGTTTTAATATTTAACAAAAGTGGTAGTACTTGTATTATCTTTTTGATTGCCTTTATTCTTATAAATAAAACTTACATCGAATGAATACAAATACACCGAAAAAACAAAATGCAAATAATATTAGGAGACCAAAGAAACAGCGGCATTTCAGTAAACACATTTTTAGATAATTTAAATATCATGAATTTATTTTTTTTAAAATCAAACGTTTGTTTATTTCATATTTTCAATCTCATACTTCAAAAATAGAAAAAAACCATGCACTTTCGTTCATGTTTTCATTGTTTTTTTAAATCATTTTAATTGCAGCCGAACCTCGTTATAATGTTTTTCAAGGTATCGTGAAAAAAGACCAGGTTGACGTTATCAACGAGGTCCGATTAATATGGGCTCCTTATTGAAGGGACCGTAGACAAAGGACGTTATAAAGAGGTAAACATTATATCGAGGGAAGATATAACGTGGTTCGACCGTACAATATGTTTTTTTAAAATCTATGAAGAAAAATTTACTTTTATGTTTAACTACCTCCTGTTTTTGGGCATGTAAAAATTTCAGCAATTAAATCACTTTTATAATGAGTAAGAAATATTAAACTATTTCTTGTTAATTGTAAATTCAATTTTTAAATTTATTATTTATTAAAACTTTTTTCACCGTATTTAAGTAACCTTAAACAAAAAAGAAGAAACAATATCAAAGATGTTAAAAAGAAATTTGATGGTAATTAATTGTAAAATAAACAGAAAAAAATAGGTGATCTAATTAATAATAATAATAGTAAACATGCTTTGATAACAGGGGTTGTTAGTTGCAGAAAGGCAAGAATGATAAAGACAGAAGACAGAAAATGATTGAAAAATATGTATTTAACAAATACTTTCAATTGGACGGCCTTCTTCTTTTGCTTTCAAATAAAGTGGATATTGTGGGCTATCATGAAAGATGCGAATTTTTCGTCGTAATGAACTTGCAGAATCCATATAAATATTACGTTTATCCTTAGTCATGCCCTTTAAAATTAATCATAAAAAATCAATAAAAATGAGAAAGGTAAGGCAACTTACATCATAATCTTCTCCGTAGGTTTCCATCATGTATGCACAATATTCAATATCCCGGGGCAAAAGCTTATAAACACGTTCACGACGATTGTTTCTTTCAATCTTAGGCGGAAGTACAAGAGGAACAATTGGTTCAATTTTAATATGTTTAAGTGGTTGCGAAGTGGCTTTCTTAAAAAAAAGAATTTACAATTTTTATTGTTTTACAGTACTTTTTTGAACTAACTTGACTGACAATAACATGTTGAGCTTGAGTAACAAATTCAGCGACTTGTTGGGCAAATTTAGTTGGGGATTGTTCTTTGTTGAGAGGTATTGCTTCAGTTCCATTTACGGCTACTTGTTCAATCAATGATTCGTTAATAGGAGTGGATGTGGGAGTTTTAGGGGAAATACCATTTTCTGGAAGTTCTGAAATAGATTCATTGCTGCTTGATTTTGTACTGCTCAAGCTGGCATCTGAAACTGTATGCTGACCCTAAAAAGGTTGAATTGAATTAGTATTACTGTAGGAATTTTTAATATGGAATTTTAAGCGCACCTTTTTATTTTTCTTTGATTTTTTGCCCGTATTGAAATCCGTAACATCAACCCCGCTATCTATTGAACATTTCTAAAAAGCAAAAAAATTGTCAAAAGCATGAAGCGAATAAAATAAATTTAAAAGCTTACTGTATGAGGAGCTTCATGTAAAGCAGTTGTATCATTTACATCAACAGCTAATTCTTGATTAACATCTTTACCGGTTCCATTTGAAGTTGATTGCTTGGAAACTTCATCATAGTTAATCTTCTTTTCAACAACCTTTTCTTCTTCGGTAATTGAATTTCCAGATTTCTTTTTATTCTTCTTATTTTTGGATTTCTTACCACCTTCATTTTTATTTTCTTGATTGGTTTGATTGATTGTTTGTTCATGAGTATGAATAGCATCAATTGCACCATTTTCAATTTTTTGCTCCTCTTCATGTTCAGCATTCTCTTTGATTTTCATGGCTGCGGTGACCTCTTTTTTACCAGATTTTTTGTTGGATTTTTTGGAAGCCTTTTCATGCGTTTTGATAGCATCAGCTACTCCATTTTCAAGTCGTTGCTCTTCTTCATGTTCTGCATTGTCTTTGATTTCAGCGGCTTTGGCAACACTTTCATCAGTCATTTTTCCATTTTCAACTTTAAGGGTCTCTTCATGGCCATTTTGTTCAACACTTTGTTGTTGGGCTGCTTCTTCTTTTTTATTCTTTTCTTCCAATTCACGAAGTTCAGCGTCAGCTTGAAGTTCTGAAACCCGTTGAGCTTCTTCTTCTTCAGCTTTAGCCTTCTGTTCAGCAGATGCTTTTTCTTCAGCAAGTTGACGAGCAGAAATTTCTTGTTGTCTTTGAGCTTCTTCAATGGCTTGTTGCTCACGTTCTTTTTTATCAGCTTCTTCCTTTTCACGAAGTTCAATTGCAGCTTGTTCTTCAGCGATGCGCTTCTTTTCTTCCTCTTCTTTTTTGGCTTCAGCTTCTGCCCGTTCTTTCTCTTCTTTTTCTTTGATGGCTTGTTCTTCAGCAACGCGCTTCTTTTCAGCTTCTTCTGCCTTTTGCTTCTCCTTTTCGGCTTTACGTTCAGCTTCCTTGGCTTTCTTTTCTTCAACCTTTCTTGCCTTTTCTTCACGCTTTTTTTCAGCTTCTTCAGCTTTTTGTTGTTCCTTTCGTTGCTTTTCTTCCTCTTCTTTCTTGGCGTGCTCTTCAGCAGCTACACGCTTATTTTCTTCTTCTTGCTTTTGGCGTTCCTCTTCTTGAGCCTTCTTTGATTCTTTATCCTTTTTGGCATTTTCTTCAGCTTCGACACGTTTCTTTTCAGCTTCTTCAGCTTGTTGTTTTTGTTTTTCTGCCTTTAATTCTTCCTCCTTTTGTTTACGTTCCTTTGCGGCTTGAACTTTTGCTTCTTCTTCTTCACGTCGGCGCTGCTTTTCTGCTTTCTTTTTTTCAGCTTCTTCAAGCTTTTGCTTTTTAGCTTCTTCTGCTTGGCGTTGCTCTTCTTCCCGTTTAAGAGCTTCATTGGCCTCTTTCTCTTTTTTTAATTGCTGAAAAAAACAACTATAGATAGAATCTAATTATTTCTCTTTGATATCTAACCTCTTTTTTAGCAGCAGCTTGAGCCTTCTTTTCAGCAGCGGAAACTCCGACCTAAATTATCATTTTAATTGACACACTTTTCTCTCTTTTTATTTTTAAATATAAACATACATTTTTTAATTCAATTTTCTCTTCTTCAACTTTAGTTGTTTTTTCAACTTTAATTTGTTTCTGAAAAAAATACGCAATGAATCATTGAATCAAATAATAAAAAAATTGAGGAAACACACCTTTTCCTTCTTTACTTTTGGAGCTTTTGGTTTCTTATCATTGACTTGAACGGGATGAATAATTGCAACACATTTCTTGGGTTCAGTGCAGGGAGTAGTGGCAAGCCTATAAATGAATGATTTTTATGATTTCATATTTTTTTGAAACTAAATTATTTTTTGACTAACCAGTTGCTTACAGAGCGACGCTTAGCTGCAAGTGCTTTTCCTTTATTCTGAGCGCGATTGCGCAAATAAACTGAATGTTTGGGCCGATTAACGGCTTTTGGGGATTTCATTCTTCTCAATTACACGTTAATGCCACTCTATATTTAGATAAATAATAAACAATAACAAATTTCACTGCAAACAAAAGGTAAACAAGTGATCGATGGGTACTGTGTGTTGTACCTAAAAAATATTTATTTTTTAGTCTCAAAAAAACCGCGTAAACACGGATGTTTTAAAGAAAGAAAAAACCGCGCGATTGAACCAAAATAAAGAAAATAAAATATTTTTGAAGGATGGAAAAAAGAGAAAAAAAACTCCTATTCAAAACAAAAATGTTAGTTTTTTTTGTTGACGCGGCAAACATCCCCCTTTATGAGAATAGTCGTCCCCTCCATTCCCTTATGGTAAAGGACGTTGCCATTTGGAAACATTCGGCAATAAAAAAACATACGAACAGTTTTGTTGCTGAAACGGCTTCCTCTTATTCCTCAAGCAAGCAAGCAAGCAACCAGCTGTGTGTTGTTTTTTTATTTATATTCTTCTTTCAAAAGTCTTCCCTTACTTTTTTACACAAAAAAAGCGCAATAACCCTGGGAGGCTTTATTTAAAGACAAGAAAAAAACAGAATGATGAAAAGAAAAAGAAGAAAAAACCAAGCCTAAAAAGTGTTCACTTTTTTCGAGTTGTTGTGATGCTTGTTTGCGGCAACCGAAAAAGCAATATTATCATTATGTCAACTAAAAATTCTCAAAGAAATATCGCAACTATTTTTTAGTGTTTTAATTTGCTACTACCACGCGCTGACAATCCACAAAAGGAACAAAAAAACATATAATCAGAGGCAATGACGTTAATTCAGCAGCTGTTAAAATGTGCTTATCTCTCTCTCTCTCTCTCATTGACTTGTTTATATTGATCCTAAAGGGAATCAAGAGAGAAGAAATATAAGAAAGGAAACGATAGATAACAAAAAAAATGTGTTTTTTTGTCAAAAAATTTTTAAAAACGGGAACAAATTGAGAGGAAAACAGCTTTGCGCAAGGTAAAAAATAAATTTCGCCATTTTAAAAGCAAAATAAAAATAGGAATTGATGGCCTTGAAGTGAACAAAAAATATATAGAGAGAAAAAAAAGGGAAAGGCCAACAAAACCCTTTTAACGTAAAAAAAGGCAAAAAACATTTTCAAACATAAAAATAAAAAGCACACCAGTTGTTTTACAATGGGGGAACTCTGGCATCTAATTAAAGGTTTTTTTAAATGACATTGAGCGGAAATGGAAAAAAATAGCTAAACACAAACAAATATTTGAGAGAAAGTATCTTTGAAGACACAATTTTTCTTCTTCTCCATCGATGTTTTCACGTGTATATTTTTTTACAAAAAAGAGCTCAATGTTCTTCTTGCGCGTTAAAGATGTCTTGGCGCCTTAAACATGAAAATGCTTGCTGCAGTCGGAAAGGAAAGAAAACAGAGAAAAGAAAAAAAATAACGTGAAAAAATTTAAATCACACACGTTTTTTAGGCGGAGTTCTTTCTTGCGCCCACTTACAAAAGAAGCGAAAAAAAGAAAGAAAGAAAACCCTAACAACCTTATCTTACTCATTTTTTTCTTTGATTTTTTAGCTTTCTTACCATTGTTTCAAGAACAGATTAAACACATGTTAAGATTTTTTAGCTTTTATGTAAAAACTTCTAAATAAACAGTAAGTAGTTCACCTTTTTTTGCTACTTCTACTACTATCAAAATGTTTGTATTTGAAATGAAAAAAAAAATTGTGCAAAAAAAAGATTTTTAGGGGTAAAAAGAGAAGGGAGAAAGTAGGATTTTTTAAGTGCATGATTTTTTGTTTCTAATTGAAAAAAAGCTGCCGTATTGAAGATTTTTAGCAAAAAAGCAAAGATTTAGATGATCTTGACAGGTGTGTGCCTGTGTTATGTCATAGCTGATGTTCATCAACTGCAAAAAAATCACGAAGAACGTGAAAAAAACGAAAAACTTTCTTTTTCGTTATTGAACAGCTCAATGGGGTGTTGTCTGCCATAGGCACTAAACTTCTTGATGTTGATGATGATCACCTACGCATAAGTCCCTCTCCAAAAACAAAAAAAAAAGAATGTAACAGATGCGTCTTAGAAGAAGAAAAAGAACTAAAAAAGAAATAAAAGACAAAGGAATCCCATCGCTTTATATATGTTTAAAACTTAGTCATTTTTACGAAGTATATTGAAATACAACCAACAAAAAATAAAGTACAAATAGGCTAGTGTCTGCAACAGAATTCCCCTTCTTTTTCTTTTCCTATTTCACGTATAAATATTTTTATTTCAAATCAACTGTATTGGTTGGTATTCTGCATAATGAACGCATGCATCGACCAATAGACATTTCAAAACTTGTTGCCCCCCGTCACCGTCGTCGCCACTCTTGCTCACACATTAAAAAAAGGCAACAATAATAAAAAAAAGTTTTTAGGAAAAAAAGTGTGCAAAATCAACGAATTTTTTTCCTTTCCATTTTGTTCAAATTCGATGTCGAAATTTCTCTTAATAGAAAGTTTTTTTGACATTAATTTTTTCAAGAAGAAGAAAAAAATTCATTCGGGCTTTTGCGCGTTCCGACATGGGTAAACAACTTATCAATGTCTTTTGCAAGTTCAGTTTTTTTCCTTCCGTCAACATTCAAAAAAAAGAAACAATGAAAAAAAATATCAAACTTCCTGCATGTTTTTTTTTGTGAAAAAAAATGAAGAAGACATAATATAAAGCATTAAATTTTAGCTAAAGTAAACAAAATTTATTAGAATTATTATTAGTTTTTAAAAAAAATATTCAACAATGGAGTGTTTTTTTTCTACAAAAGAATGTAAAAAAATATGAACACATGAGATGAGCAAAACAAAAAAAAACAGTTGTAATATGATTGAATTGGAAGAGTATAAAACACCCTTTTTTATAATACATCAGCTGACAGCCATGCATTAATATTATTATTATTATTATTATTTAAAAAAGAGAAGGAGATTAAAACTTTGGAAAATAAAAATGTGCAACCAGCAATTTAATTTATGTTGAGCAGACATTAACATGCTCAACAAGTTCCATACGATCCATTTGATTTGAAGAAATTTTCTAGAAAATAATAAAGATTTTTAATTTTATTTTCAATTCATTTCTTTTGTTGTCTCTTAAATTTGTCGCCGAAAAGCTTCTTTTTTTATTATAAATTTTTCTCGTTTTTTTCTTCTCATTTTTAAAATTTTGATAAGAAAAATTTTTGTTTTGCTATAATAATAATGAAAGAGTTTTTTTATGGGAAAATAAACGCTTGACGGTTTTTGTCGACACCAAAAAAATGCAAAGATAATCAATCAAAATAAACTTCCATTTTAGCAAAATATATAAAAAAAAGAAATTCTTGACGGCATTGAGAAAACAAAAAAAAATTGCATTCTTCTCTCTTTTTTTTGTTTAAAACGTAAAAAAACGTACCTTTTTCAAATAATTTGTTAGGTTCGTGTCAGTTGTTTTAAAAAACTGCTCAGGGTTTTTCACTAATAAAGTTGCGGCTTGACAATCTTAAACAAAATATTACATTAGAAGATAGAAAGAGAAATTCAATCAGATTAAAACATACTTGTCGATTCTGCAATGACAAGGTAACGTGAGTTGATGTCGGTTTTGTGAATGCAAACTAAAAATAGGAATGATTTTTGGAAAGGGTTACTTTTTTTTGAAGAAGATGGATGCACTCACATGGAATATCATTTACTTCATTATCAAAATCAATTAATCGCATTGTAAATTGATTGTTTTGTCCTGGAAAGATGTTACCAGGGAGCTAAAAGGTTACCGGTAAAAACATTCTCAAATAATATTTGACGAAAATTTACTCTGACAACATTTGTTGCATTTTGAATTCGAACTCCCAAAACAAAATGTGAATATTGAGGATTGTAATCACGAGGCGGGGTTACGGTTATTTCAGCGCATTCAAGTTTCGCAGATTTTGCATCAAAGATGTTTCCGATTCCTTTGTTCAATTGAGAAATGAGGGATTCAGAAGCAAGTGCCTGAACCCAACTTCCTTTGAGTTGATTCAGTGAAACATTTTCACATTCGCATTGGATTTGTGATAATGGCTTTAATGGATGTGTATCAAGTCTAAAATACTATGAAATGAAACATCACAAAAGCTATAAAGATATACCTCAAGTCATCATTAACAGCTTCGGGAGAATATCTTAAATGCTTTTGTAAAGCACTTAATCTGTTACCTTTTCCAAATTTCAATGTTTCAAGAATTTTCTGAAATTTTAAAAGTTATTTCTGTTTTTTGTACTCATTTAAATAAACAAACTTGAACTTTTAATTCTTTTTCTTCTCCATGCTGTTTGGCTAATAATTCTTGTTGCTCATTTAATCTTTGCTCTAATGATAAAATTTTGGCATTCATTTTATTAATTTCTGGAACGCGTGCCATAGGTGCTCTTCGAATTTCGGCATCACCATTTGCAACTCTGTTAATTGCATGCGCAACTGCTCTATTTTCATCGATGATACCATTATTATTATTATTATTATTATCAAAGGTTGGCATTTGTGGGGTATTGACAAATGGCATAACAGAATTAAAAATTGAATTCGCAGAATCTACAGCATCTGATGGTGGAGCAGGGCTTACAGGAGGTGGTGGTTCTGGAAGATTTTGGAACTTTTGAATCGGAATATTTTGTGCACGTGAATCCGGTACAAATGCATGAGGAGATGGTCTATTTTCTTGTGGCATACGCATACGGGGTTTTTCACCACCGTAATACTGGGCACTTTCTAATCTTCGACCTTTCTGTGGTTGAACTTGTTTTAATCCATTTCTTTCACTGCCGAAAATTCCGTTCAAGACAGCATCTTCATTTTCAGGCATAACCTTCTTACCATCAATATAAAGCGGTTCAGGACCTGCAGGGGTTGTTGGAGCAGCAGCAGCAGCGGCATTAATTTGATTAGAAAACAATAAATCACCTTTATTCATTGTTGGTAAGATACTTGTCTGCCATGCTTTGTCTGCACTGATTCCAATAGAATTTTCAAGCATTGTTTTATTGATCCCGAATTGGTCTAAATCAAATCCAAAGTTTCCTGCTGCTTGAATTGGATTTTCAACAAGTTGTCCAATAAGACCTCCACCAAGGGCAGATGAAACTATTTTTCTAAAAATAATTATGTTGTTTTAATAAAACCTAAAGCAATAAAAAGACCTAATTTCTCCCGTTTTTCCAGACATTCCCTCTTGAATTGCTGTTGGAAATCGCCCAATATTGGAAAGTAATTTTTGGGCAATTTGTAAAACTGGTTGTGGAGTTGGTGCATCTGTTGATGGATTTGCTGGAGCTGCACTACACAAGAATATTAAATATAAATTTAAGATTAAAACTTTCCACAGAACCATTTTTAGTATAGAATGATAGAGGGAAAAAACGGTGAAATAAAAAAGACTTTGACATATTTCTTTTCTTTCTTCTTCATTTGAAATCCGTTTTTTCCATTAAATTTTCGATAATCAATTGCGCAGAAATAACACCCGATTCTTATTTAGGGCAGACAAAAATATCAGGTATAAATGGATTAATGAATTTAATTTCAATAAATCCAGAAATAACTTAAGGTTCTAGAAATACTGTAATGAACAATGCCAGGCATCAATATGGATTCAATGTTTTTAACGATGTAATTCTTTTTAATTATTAATGTAAATTCAAAGTTGAGAATTTTGTTAAATTTTCAAAATTTTTGCATCGAATTTATCCTTCGGTATTAAAATTATGTTTTGTGTTTCAAGAGATTTTTTGCATACATAAAAGAGATGAATTTACATAAACATATTTTAATTATTCTTTTATAAGCAATACTATCAAACAACAATATATAAACAAGAATTCATTTTTATTATCGCATTCTTTTCAATTCAAGCGAGACGTGGAGATTAATCAATTTGGAGAGAAAAGTGATCAACAGTCTTCATTCATCAAGTCATCAACATCGTCAAACTATGAAAAAAGAAGAAGAAAAGTGTGGGGTTAAAATTAATACTGAATGGATATATGTTGAAAGTGATGGCGGCATCCAACCAAATCAAAATATTGATGAAGAACCTGAAAAGCTCTGTGAAGTTGGATTTGGATCTGATTCAACATTGAAGCATTTTAAAAGTCCTAAAGAATTACCTTCAAGTGGAACTGATAAATCGGACACCTCTAAAAATTGTCGCAAATGTCAAAAGCTTCGTGAAAAGTAAGATCCTTTTTCTAATTTTTGAGCAAAAATTACGTGTTGCGGTAAAATTTGCATATGAATTTTTTAACAGAGATTAGATTCTATTGAATCTTGTTATCAGTGTTGTTGCGACTCCGGAGTCGGAGTCGATGATTCGAAAACATCAAAGGTGAGAATGCCGCCGGAGTCGAATTATCGACTCCGGAGTTGGAGTCGACAAAAAGCAAAAAGCACAACACTGCTTGTCATACATGGTCCAAACAAGTCTGGAGTATGTTTTTCTCGAAAGTTTTTTAATTAATACTTTTTTTGTTTTTGGAGAGGGACTTATTCTTAGGTGAAAGTTATTTAATTAATAATTTTATTATTTTTAGAGCTGCCAAAACTCAAAAGTCAAAAGAGCCTCCAAAGCAATACGAAAATTTGTCAACTGAAGAAGCAATGGCAAATTCAAAACGTTCATCTTTAAAAACTGTTCAAACTGAAAATGGCAGCAAAACACGTCAAAAACCTCGTCGTCAATCATCAACTTCTAAAACTGTAACTTTAAAAGCTCAAGAATTAACAAAAAGTCAAAAGAAGAAAAAGTATGCAGGTACTCAACCAGTTTATATGCCTCGAAGTAAATATTATCGTGAAACAGATGATGAATCATCTAAATCTGGACTTTCACGTCGTCAACGTAAACGTGACCGATCATCTTCAACTCGTCGACAAAAACGAAATGGCAAGAATCGTCAAAAAGGAAAACATCAAAAGCAACGCCGACGTGGTGAAACAACTTCTTCATCATCATCATTAAATATTACAAAAATTATTGAGGATGATAATGATAACATTTTTTATATTGGCTCATATACTGCAAAAGAAGCTGGAATGATTTTAAAACCGAATGAATTTCGAATTTATTATCAAGTTCCTGAAAAGCCTAAAAGTATTCCATATAAGCTTCAACTATTCTTATCATATATGAGCAGTCAAAATATGGTAAGTGTTTTTTTCCAAAGATGAAAGATGCAATATGTTTTTGTTAATTATTTTCTTGATTAAAGCTATTGTTTTTTAGGAAGTTTTTCATTTTCCTGTTGTTTGCGGAAAGAATTCTCGCTCTGGTGAAACTATGTGGAGCCTTCGCTACACTGATTCTGCAACATTTCCAACCCTTCTTGCTTTAATCAAATATCATAAAACTTATGCATATATGGATCCAACAACTGGAAAAATTGATACTTTCCCCGTTTGGAAGGGTGCTATTATTGATGATGAAGATACCTTTTTTGAATGCTAATTTATTTTTTATGTGCTTTAATAATATAATAATTCATCTGTGAATGTGTAATATATGATGATCTATGATTTCTATAAAAAATTTTTATTTACAATAAAGTGTACGTTTAAGATTGAATAAAATTGTAATCTTTCAAAAATGCTATTTTATTGAAACTTTTGTATAAAACGAACTGTACATAAAATTTGGTAGATTCTAGAATGACTCTAGTATTTATGAATCTCTATTAAATAACTTAAAAAAGAGTTTACAAAAATAAGATGAGAACGTTATTAAAAATTTTGTTATTAACGAAAATGAAGAGTAATTACGTTAAACACATTTTCCATAGTCTTCAATGGTAATGATAATAAACAATACTACAAAACAGACTACAAGAGATGTTGCGTTAATTTTCTTTTTTTTTTCATTTTTGGTAATAAGTCATTCAAATTTTTGGTCATGTCCGGTCAAGAAATTCTTGTTGAAAAACGTGGAAAATCATGTTGGATCATCTTTAACCGTCCAAAGCGGAGAAATGCCATCAATACAAGTGTAAAAAATATTTGTAATGTAATCAGTTTGAATTGAAAATGTTGATTTTTAGAGTTATGTTATCCTGAATAATGCTTTAAAGAAAGCGAATGAAGATGAATCAACTCTGTTTACAGTATTCACAGGTGTCGGGGACTTCTTTACCAGTGGTAATGATTTTAGTCCAGAAGAAATGAGCAAATTGTAATATTTTTGTGTTTTATAAAAATGCGGTAATCACCTTTTCATTTTTTACAGTTCTGATGAACCTGTTATGGGTTATGAATTACTTGTTCATGGTTTAATCGATCACAAAAAACCTGTAATTGCCTTGGTAAATGGTCCAGCAATTGGAATCGGATGTACAATTTTAACTTTAATGGATTATGTTGTCGCGGCAGAGCATGCATATTTTCTTTGCCCTTTTACAGCTATGGGACTTTCACCTGAAGGATGTTCAAGCAAAACATTTGAACAACTTATGGGATATCATAATGCTGCACGAATGGCACTTTTTAGTGAAAAAATGACTGCACAAGAAGCTCTTCGCACTGGATATATTACAAAACTTTTACCAACTGAAGGTTTTAATGAAGCTGGAAAAAAGATTGTTGAACATTTTGAAAAAACTTTGGCACCAGGGGTACGGTATTCAAAATAGTAAAAAAAAAATAAAATAAATTATGTTTCAGTCTGTTTTGTCCACAAAAGAATTATTGAAAGGTGAAAAATGGCGAAAAGAAATGCATGCAATTAGTGATCGAGAAAAAGAATTTTTAAATGAAAGAATGGCATCCGATGAAGCAATGGAACGATTAATGGCAAAATTCGGTTCAAAATCAAAAATTTAATTTATGCTTTCAGTTGTTTAAAAATTAAAAAGTCACAGAATATGATTCTGAACTATACAGTATTTTTGAACGTTTTTTTCTTAAAATGTTACAGTATCTATATGGTTAACTTTTAAATAAATAGATATAACATGTTTACAATCAAGTTTTTAATTCTAGTAATTTAAAAACCATTTTGTTCCAAAAAATTGGGATTTAAAAAGAATGATAATTATCAACCAATATAAAAGATTAATGAATCATTGAAGAACTTATTTCGAAAACAATTGAACAATTAAAAGAAGGTTTCAATGAGAAAGGGCCAGACAGCTTGGCAAAATGTGCGTATAAATGATTGTTAGTTCAAACTTTGTTTTCATAATCATGAAGAAACATTTGGTGCTTCTTTTTGCCACGTGTTCTTAACACTATTTTGATTTGATTATTTACATATCAAAAATACAGCTGTGTAATAACCTTTTTTGTTCTCATCGCTGACGTGGCCTTTTTCTGTTTAGACATTTCTTTTTTTCCAAACTTTTCAAAAAATCTTTTTTTTATTTTCACACTTTAGAATCATGGGTAATTTTTGCCAAATTTCTGTATTTATATGTATATTATTTATTGCAAATAATGTTGTTGTTGCTCCACCACCAAATCGACAAGCTGCAGAAGCTCAGCAGCAACACCCTGATCCATCTGGTGCTGAGGAAAGTGCTCCTCAAGATCAAAAACCAGTAAGACATTATTAGAATTATCTGATTTTGAGAAACAATAACACATTTTTTTAGATGTATCAATTTGCATATACTAAATACCTTGAAACAGTAGTAAAAATTCTAGAAAATGACCCAAAATTTACTGAAAGATTAAAAGGAATGAAAGAAGAAGATATTAAAGTTTGTAAAATTATAACAAAATTTCTATCATCAAAAGTTTTTGCTTTAGGCAGGGAATATCGCAGATCACATTGATGATTTGCATGAAAGTGTTTTTGATGAACTTACAAAAGCAAAACTTGCTGAAATTGAAAGATTACGGGAAGAAATTGGAAAACAAATTGAAAAAGACGGTGGGGCACATAATATCAAAGTTCCAGAACATATTGATGTACAAAATTGGGAAAAATTTAATAAAGAAGATTTGCGAAAGCTAGTTGTTAAAACTGTTGCAGATATGGAAGAACTGGATAAAGAAAGACGGGAAGAATTTAAAAAGTATGAAATGCAAAAGAAAGCTGAAGAAGATCATAAATTAGCTCAAATGACTCCAGAAGAGCGTGAAAAAGCTAAAGCCGAAATTGAAGCAGCTGAAAAGCGACATAATGAACATGAAAAATTAAAGCATCCCGGAGGACGCGAACAACTTGAAGAAGTTTGGGAAGAATCTGATCATGTACGGGATATTAAAAATACAGTATATTTTTAATTAATGAGTCCTTTTAGATGGATAAAGAAAGTTTTAATCCCCGTACTTTCTTTGCTTTACACGATCTTAATGGTGATGGATTCTGGAATGATGATGAAATTGAAGCTTTATTCCAAATTGAAATTGAAAAAGTTTATAATGAAACAAATCCAGATGATGATCCAAAAGAAAGGATTGAAGAAATGTACCGTATGCGGGAGCATGTCGTTGCACAAATGGATAAAAATAATGACAGACTTATTTCACTTGATGAATTTCTTAAGGTTTGCAAGAGTACTGTATTAAAAAGAAATTAACAACTTTGACTTTTTTTCAGGATAATGAAGCCCAAACTGCTCCTGCCAATAAACAAGATGAAGGATGGAAAGATATTGCACAACAAGAAATCTATACTGATGAAGAATTAAAAAAGTTTGAACAAGAATATGCAGCAAAACAAGGTTGGGGTGAACACGCTTACGATCCGACAACAAATACACCTGCGCCGCAATATTTAGGCAATCAAGTTCATAATCAACAACAACCACCTGTAAATTCTCATTATGATTCTGCACCACCCGTGCAGCAACAACAACAACAACAACAATATCAGCAACAGCCACCACAAGCTGTACCCGTGCAACCTCAAGTTCCTGTGCAACAACAAGAAATTCCACCAGTTGCAGAGAAAAAACCGATTGATCCTGGATATGGAATTTAAAATTCACTTTTTGGTGCATTTGATATTTATATAATTTATTCATATTTCTATCTTGCCATAGGCTATAAAAACGATTCAAACACAAAAACAACTTTGTTTTGCGAGCATGTTGTTGCGTTAATTAAATCAATTAAAAATCATAACTAGTATCATGGTGACAATAACATTTTCATCAACAACTTAAAAATTTTTGCGTTATTTCAAATCAGTTTTAAAAATCAGTCTGAAAAACTCGTAAAAAAATTTATTCTTATTTTTCACATCGTAAATTATCACATCTTTCTTTCTTTCGTTCATCGTTCGTAATTATCAAAATTATACAAAATCATATAGGACTTTCGCGCATACACTTGCAACCCATCTTCAATTTTTTTCAAAAACTCAAAGAAGGAAGTTAATAATAAATGCCCAATGGTCGAAAAATTTCATACAAAAAGATGATTGAAAACGAGCACACTTTTTTAAAAAAAAGAAAATAAACGATCATTTACATTGGCGCAAACTAAAAATTCCTTAAACTTTTCTTTCCCCCCTTTTCTTTTTCTTATTTCATATTCGAAGGACGTATGATGAAAAATGAATGGATTCCTCTTTACCGCATTTCGTGTATCACCGCCACCACCATCAAAACGAGAAAGTTTAAATCGAGCAACAGAAAATCAGTACAATTTTTTAAATAATTGCTTCTGGTTGAATCGGTTTTTTTTCTTGAATATTTGATTAGCCACAAACCAGGCGTCATCATATTAGTTTTTTTTCTTCAAAAGACATCCATTTTGAATAAAAAAAGTTTTAAATTATTTTAAAAAAATATATACTAAAAATGAATAAACTGAAGAAATTTTCGTCTAGTATTTCTGGTAAGTTTGTTTATTTGAAAGACAGTTTTAACTTAAAATGACCAAAAATTACGGTAGTCACACTAAACTGTTTTTTTTAATTCTTTTCTCAATAGATTTTTTGGAATATTCTCCGGACATATTTATGGCTTCTTCAAATTTTTTGCTTTTAGATCTTTTTCGGACCACTTCTTTGAAATTCGAAGATGAGCAAGAGCAACTTCCAATTGCTGAGCGTTATCCGTTACATAATGCGGCAGTATTCGGAAATTCAGTTGAAGTAGAATTTTTATTAAATTCAAATCGAAGCTGTGCAAATCGTGAAGATGACAAAGGTCTGTTACAGTAATCCCCCTACAAATTTTATTATGCAATTCCAAAGTCAAATGTTTTGAAGTGATGTCTTTGGTATTAATTTTTTTTCACTTTAGGTCGAATTCCGTTGCACTATTCAGTACAGCATCACAGCACATACATTTCACAATTATTAATCAAATTTGGTGCGAATGTTGATTCTGTTGATTATACTGAAGCAACTCCAGCCCATTTTGCAGCCAAAGAAGGACAAGTTGAAAATTCATGTTTATTATTAACATTTGGAGCAGATTTTTGTGTTTGTGATAAACTGGGTAAAACGGCATTTGATGTGGCAGCTGAAGAAGGGCATATTGAAGTTTGAACTTTTTTCAAAAAGTGTTAAAACTTAATAAAATACTTTTTAGCTAATAAAGTTTTTATTAAAACAAAATTGTCATCAAACTCTTCTTTCACAAATGGAATATTCTGAAACAAAACCCGTAAACACTCCCTTTCATTTAGCCGCACGAAATGGTCACGTTGAAGTTTGTCATAAAAATTTTATTAAATTGCCCAAATAAAATTTTAATTTTTTATTTTAAGATTGTTTATTTACTTTTTAATGCCGGCTTTCCATTAAATTATAAAACTTCACAGGGCACTGCTCTTCATGAAGGAGTAAAACATGGAAGACTTCAAGTTGTTCGGTTACTTCTTTATGTATGTGTTTTTTTCTTTCTCAACAGAAATTTTAATTGCATTTGTAATTATAGCTTGGAATTGATAGTTCTGCATATGACAGCTATAATTTAACAGCTGAAGATTACGGTATTCAAGTAATCTCTCGAAATCCGGTTACTGCTCCAGCAATTCTTGAACTACTTGAAGGTTTGTTTTTAGCATCACTGTTTCCTTCTCAGTTTTCAAATGTACAATGTTTTATATTATTTTTTATATTTTTTACATTTTCTGGGAAAAAAATTAAAAAAACTGCAAACAATAATAATTATAAGTGCTATTGAAGCCACTCTTAAATCAATAGGAGGCGCTCATTTGGTTTAATGGGCAGATGGTGGACAGTCTCCCCTCCTCTCCTCTCCTTCCAGCCATCCATCTTCTATACTTTCTTTCTTTCCTTCATTCTTTCTTCCTCTTTCAACATGCTTAACAATCAAAAGTTTAACGTATATTAAATCAGTCTGTATTTTTTTTCTCATTCATAATTCATACGGACATTTCTCTTTTTCTCGTAGCTATGGGGTTTACTTTCATTTTTTAATTTCCGGTTGAAAGAATTAATGATATTTGTCAAAACCAAATATTTGCGCGATCAAAATTCCTTTCTTTCTTTTATTCTTTTTTTATTTATTTCATGTTTGTAAGACCCAAAGTTGTCAACAAATTTCTTTCTCTCGCTTTTGTACAAAAAAAAAGCCAACTCGGGCGCGCCATTCATTGCGCTGTATTTCATTTACTCATTTGCATAATGGATATTGGTAAAAAAAAAGAAAATTTCGAACAACAAATTATTGTTTTTAATGTACGAGAATTTTTATATTTTTGTGCCTTTCTTTCATTTTTGAATTTTTCTTAAGTGTTTTGAATGCAAAAAATATATATAAGAGAATTTTTTGACCATTATTTTTTTCGAATGTAAAATTTGTTTCTCATTGTTCTCTCCCAAAAAATTTATAATGGCATTCTTTGGAAGAATAAGAGAAAGAAGGGAAAAGGAGTTACAATTGATGACCTTTTTCATTAGCTGTCATATATCTTTATCTTGTCATTATTAAAGACAAATTCTTTTAAACCTTTTCCCTTTTTTTACTTTTAAGCTAACTAAAAAATTGGCCATATGACAATATGAAAAAAATATATATACAAGGCAGAAGAGGATAATCCTCTTCAAATCCAAAAAACGATCATCATTCATGAATTTTTTGCCTTTTTATTCTTCCCGTTTTTATATATATATTTTTTCAATGAATCTTGAAGCTATTTTTATTTATTTTTTTGAAAAAACTGTCGTCGGCAAAATTGACTTGATTGTCTTTGATGAAGCGCTCATTCATCTTTAAAATGGTCAAGGCTATACATTTTTTTAAAATCATTTTGTGTACAGTTTGAGGTCTTCTTTTTTTTGTTGTTGTGGTCGTCTTTATCTTAAAAAGGACAACAAAAAAAGAAATTTTTTTTGAAAACCAGCGGTCAGGAAGTGGTCAGAGCGGCAAAAAATGGTAGCCGCGGCACTTCTTTTTTGGCCTTTTTTTATTCTGTTTTAAACCAAAGCGGTTGGCTTTAATGCCCCTCCAACAATATACATATAAATAAATTGTCAAATGAGCCATGTTTTTGAGCGCGAAAAACAACAACCTTCATTTACACTTGAAAATATATTTTTCATCTTCTTCAAAAAAATAGGAGTCAACACCGATCATTTTTCGAGGCATCTCAGTTTCAGCGTTCATTTTTCTTTTCTGCGTTTTTAATATTTATTTTTTTAAATATATATCTCTTAAATGGTTTGTCACTCTTGAAAAAAATAATAGTAGGAGTATGGTCATCATCTGGCGCAAAAAAAATTGCGATGCTGTTTCTTTTCCTCTCATCATTCTTTGATTCAACGCAAAAACCACCAATTCCCTGTGTTTTTTCCATTCTTCTTCTTCTTCAACTCCTGTCATCTTCCTAACACTTTTTTCTGGCCATTTTTGACCGCGTACGTCTAGTCAAATTTCTCAAAGACGCGCACCTGCGCATATTTTTAGAAACACTAAAAACTAAACTTAGCGTATGGTGTTTGTCGAGCATTGTTTTATATTTTTTGTTCTGCAAAAAATGAGAGAAAAGAAGAAGAACAGGAAAAAAATGAAAAACTGTGCGCCATTTTTGTGTTCCATTGATCAAAATGAGATTGTATTCACTCTCTCTCTCTCTTCTCCACATACACATTTTTGTGTGCCAAAAACACGAACGGCAGCAGCTGCTACTGCCCTGTTTTTTTTTGTTGTTGCTGCCTGATCCTAGAAAAATGTAAAAAGAAAAAATGTCCAAATAAAAAAATAATTTTGTAAATGCATTTTTGTTTTTGATTTTTTTTTGAATTTTTATAAGGTTTAACCCTTCTTTTATCCCTATTTTTTGTTCATGCATATCACTTTTATTTTCACGGTCACACCGCATCAATCTTGTATGAATTCACTTCTGACTGGGCAAGGCCGTTCGTTTATCGTTCGACGGTCAACTTTATTTCCTTTTTTAGCGCATTCTATACTTTTGCTTTTTATATATTTCTTCTTTTTTTGCATTAAAATAAAGAAAATAAATATCTTTCATTTTTATTAACAAGTGCTTCTTCATTAGCAAGAAAGAAAAATATGACAACAAAGCAGCGCATGAAAAGAAAGAAAAACGCGTTTAATTTGTCAATGTTAAAGATGTCTCCATTCCCTTTTTTTCTTCTTCACCTCTAAAAAAAGTTTTTTACGTGATATTATTGTTGTTATTTTTTTCATTTTTTTCTCTTTTTCTTCAAGATGAAATATCATTCAAGCGTATCAATTTTTTTCCTACTTTTGAAGTTTAAATCTATTTTGCTATGTTTTTTTCTGGACCATTGTGCACAAAAGATAGGATTTTTCGCTTTCTTCAGGAAAGCTTTTCCCTTTAAAACTTTACTTTTCTTTCTTTTTATTTTTTAAAGAAATTTTTTAGAAGCCCATAAAAAAGTTTACGGCATTGCAATTCGTGATTTTTTTCAATCCGAAACCTATGATCATCATTATCGTGGAAGCTGCCCCCGTGGATCTGAACTTCCCTTGAAAGCTGGTGAACTTATTTGGGTTCGTGTTTTTTTTCTTTTTCCTAATTTTATTATTCTTTTGAATTTATTTTCTTTTTTTTTTCTTTCCCATATAAAAAAGTTATATAATTTTCACACTCAAAAAACTCATACTTTTTTAAATATTTAAGTATAATATTATTATATAATAAAAAATCCTCTTTTTTATTTATGCATTTTGTTAAAAATTAAAAGTTGCGGATTAAGCTTACTTTTTAAAGCATATTTTTTTCTGAATTTTCTATGATTGACATATTTTTTTGTGTCAAATATGTTCCATTTTTTATTGTTGGATGCAAAAAAAGAGCTTCAAAAATTTTACGGCTTTTAATGGCAAATCTGCTGGCTTGCTAGCTGCAATCTTGGCAGAAAAATCTTCAAAAAGTTGATGACAATTTAAATATTTTTTTAATCTTTTAAAGAAATTTCTTTTGCTTTGAGCTATTTTTTGCAGAAAAAAAACGTTGGAATGTTTTTTGGCCTTTACTAATCTGTTTCTGTTTTTTAAGAATTAAATTAAAATTGTAAAAATTTTTGCATAGTTTTTGTTAACCTTTTTTAAAGTTACTCCGAGATTTTTAATAAAAACAGCCGGTCATCATCATTTTTTTCTTATCCCTTTTTCATATATACATATTTATTTTAAAGCATTTGCAACTTTATCTCAGAGCAATGAAAAAGAAGTAGCTAAATCTGGGGGATGTGTTCCTTTGGGTCCCATTCATATTGAAGCGGTTTTGTTACTTTACTACATTCTTTATATATATTTTTGCTCTGCTTAACTTTGGTGACTTTTTTTCTTAAGGCTATAAAAATGAAAAGTGAATAATATTTGTTATTTGATTTTGTGCTGGAAGGACACAAACAAAAAACTTCCCAAACAAATAAGTTTAAACGTTTTTTTCTCCTTCTTCTTTTTTTTCCTTCTTCATGCCTCATATGGTCAATATTTATTCATGATTTTTTCTTCATTCTTTTCCTCCCTCATAAGAAAGAAGCAAGCCTTAACTTTTTTTTCTATGCTGCTATGATCAGTCATCGTTTGTCTAAATAAAGACGACGAGAAAAAAGAAAAGAAAAAAGAGCTTATTGAATGCTTAAAGTCCTTAAACAGTTCATTTTCAATTTTTTGATGCTGTTTTTTAGAGAAAAAAAACTAAAAAAATATTTTGATTTTTTTTTACTTTTTTGTTGTAAAAGTTTTTTCCCACCATTCCCGGACATTTATCTATCTCTCCCCTCTATTCTAAACCCTTTGAATTCCTTTAACAAAAGAAGAAGCTCTGTTTCATCCCTTTTTTCTCTTCCTATTTTTTTCACTTCTGTGGTGAAAATCTGCGTGTCCTCTCTCTCTTTATTCTGTATATCTCTTTTCTCTGTTTCACCTTTTTCTCCAAATATAGAAAGCGGGGATCAAAATCGCGCAGGCATGCATGTCGTCGTCATTTCAACTTCTTTCCCTCTTTTTTAACGCCAAATAAAAAATATTTTGTTGACATTTTTATCCAAAAAAGGAATTCAGAATAAACAAAAAATTTCAAATGTTTCAGATTCTTGAAAATCCAAAAGCAATAGAAAAACTTTTTTGGCGTGGCATAACTTTTTCATCAACAGGAATATCAAAGTGTGGATATTTTCCTCGAAAATTTGTTAAGATTCAAATGGGATATGAAATATATCAAAAAATGAATGAAAATTCAAAGCATCATCGAAAAATTAAAAAAGTTAATGTTCCAATGGTACCTGACATATCCAGGAATGATATAATTGAAAGTGCATTTAATTCTTCAAATACAACCGATTATCATACAGATAGTGGAAGTAATGCAAGTGACAGAAATAGCTTTTATACAAACAGTTCAGCGCCTTTACCTGGAATGTCTCCAACTCCCTCAAGAGCTGAAAGTTTATTTGATAGTGCTGCAACTGTGGCATCTTTCACTGATGATGGTAAGAAGCATACATTTATTGTTATTTCTTTATGATGTTTTTATAAAGCAAAAAAATGATGTTTTCTTTTTTGAGAAAACATCATTTTTAACATGAGGAGGCTAAAAATAGTGTAAAAAAATATAACGATATTATGGCAATGTGACTGATCTAACAGATGGTTTCTTTCTGCTTTCCTTTTTCTTCTTCTTCGTTCATACACAAAGAGAAGCTGTCAGCATTCATGCTTTTGTTTTAACTTCCAAGAGTTTTTCCTCCAATAATAAATAATGCCTTTTTTTACTTTTTTTTTTTGATCTAAAAAAGACCATGGGAGAATAAACTTTAGTTGCGCAGTTTTAAAAAAAATTTTTGCATTTTTTATACTTTTTTTAAATCAAACTGGCAGATGCTTCCAATTCCGGTCTTTTAATGATTATTTGGTTTTTTTGTTGCAGATTATTCATGTTCTGAAACAGTTGCAGTCGCTTCAAATCCAATGAGTCGTTCATGCTCAACAATGATGCAGCATGCAAATTCTTATGGAAGTATTGCACCAAATTATTCCATTGCTTCAACGGAAAGCTATCACAGCTCTGGATTTAAAAATGGTGCAAGAGCGCGATCCCATTATCCAACAGCTGGTAGTTCGAGTAGTTTATCTTCATCACATATTAATAATCAAAGATCATCTTCTTCATGCATGATCGATAAAAATAATTCACATTTTAATGGAAATTCTCGTTCATCGAGTACTATTTGTCCACCTGGGTCATCAGTACCTTATCGACTAGCACAACCAATACGAAATCATAAAAATTGGCATAAAGTTGCTGAAATGATTACCAAAGGTGTTTCGGTAAGTTCGCCTCCAACAACAACCTTTTTTAATTTTGCTGCTTTTTATTGCTTTAGGAAATGGAAGTATTAGCCGATTGGTTAAATAGTCTTGGATTTTCAAGTTATTTGCAACTTTTTGTCTCTCAGGGATATGATTTAGCTTCAATTGCTCGGGTTACACCTCAAGATCTTATTGCACTTGGTATTACACATCCAAATCACCGTCGTTTACTTATTCAAGATATTCATCAATGGAACATTACCGATGGATATCCCTCGTATGTTCCAAGTTCGAATGGCATTCGGTAATCCCCCGTTTTATTTCTTGTTAATCCTTAAAGAGAAAAAAACATTAAATATTTTGTTTACAGTGATTTCCTTTCTGCAATTGGATTATCGCAGTATATTGAACTATTTGAGTCACAAAAGTATAACACCATTAAAGACCTTGAAGAATTGTCATGGGAAGACCTTGAAGATGTGGGAGTCAAAAAATTGGGACACATGAAACGACTTGGCATTGCATTGAAAAAGCTTAAAACAAATCGAGAAGCAAGACAAAAACAAAATGCTGAATCTTCTACGGCAAATCAGTTATCAGAAGGACATTATCAACAAACAAATGATTATCCAACTGCAACATTAACAAGTCGAAGCTCAACTGCTTTGGGTGATCATGGAAGCTTTGAAAGCGCCTGCAATACTTTAAGAAAACCTTCAAGAATGTCAATGCCAGAACAACAACAAAGACAACGCCCAATTGCACCGGTAACTTTGAAACCTTGTCACAATTTTTTCTTATCCATTTTTCTTTTTCTTTGTTTTAGGTATTTCCAAGTCATCATGTGTCATCGACATCTTCCGAAAATATTAAATTATCTTCCAAGGACATAATCAAAAAATCGGAATATGATTCACAAACAACAATTGACTCACAAAAAGAGCATCATTTTTCATTGGATACTCGAAAACCTGCAAAATTAAATTTAATAACAAAGGATCAAATTTTATCAAAACTTGATGATATTGAAAATGATGATGCTTTATCGGTTTCATTAGCAGACGACATTCCTCCATCACCTGCACCAATTTCATGCAATTCTGCATTAGAAAGAATTTATGCAATTAAAAATCGTCGACCATCTAATAATATTGAAATGTATCAAGGAAATTATCAACTTATCAATGGCACTAATGGATTGCCTATTACTTCTCATCTCAGGTATTATATGTTTTATAAATTGCTAAATAAAATAAAAACGTATTTTCCAGGTATCACCATTCTGAAGAACCATATATTAATGATGTGGATCATTTAAATGATTTGGGACAAATGTTACGTGATCTTACAGATGAACTGGATGCCAAACTTAATCCATGTGGGTCAACGGCTGTCTAAAATGTCCTAAAAATTGTTTAATGTTTTTTCTTCAAATATGCGGGTTGAAATACTTAGAAAAATTTACTGTATTTGTTTTTCTTTTCTTTTAAAAGTGCATATTAGATTGTAGTAAGTAAATGAAATATGATAATTTGAATGACTGATAAGTAATGCAATTTATTTGAAAAAACGAGTGACATGAAAATATTTAATAAATTTATTCCTAAAAAACTATGATCTCGTTTTGTTTTTGCATTTGAAAAAATAAAAGGTTCTTTAGCCATTACAGTATCATCAAAAAAGGAATTACAATTATTTTTTATCAACGGAAAGACATTTAGATAAAACTAAAAGAACAAGGGAATATTGTTTATAAAGTTATCATTATTACTTAGTAAATAAAAATCATGGATAAGATTGTTCTTTTGGATGGCGGCAGTGGTCAAATGATTAAAGAAAGTGGTTTTAAATGTGTATGATGGCTAAAAATTGGTTTCTTTAAAAAACGTTAAACTATTCTAGGATGAAGAAACTCTATGGGCTTCTGCAGCATTAAAAAGCGCTCCAGAATTAGTTAAAGAGGTTCATGAATCTTTTGCAAAAGCTGGAGCAAAAATTATTTTTACTAATACTTACAGTTTACACTTAAATTCCACCGAAGACGCCCCTGAAAAGCTTGGGAAACTTATTACGGTATACGCAATATTGCGCGCAATGAATGAGCAAAAAAATACTAACTAAAAAATTTTTGCAGAAAAATGTCGAAATTATTTCTAAAATTTGTCAAACTAATGGATGCTCATACCGTATCTCCATTGGACCTTTGGCAGTTAAATTTCATGATGCATCAGAGTATTCTGGAGCATACATGAAAGATGGAAGAGCTACAATCAAAGATGTTTATGATCATTATGATGCTATTTTAGCTCAAATTGATTATTACGGTTACAAAAATGTTGCCTTTGAAACTATTCCAACTCGGATAGAAGTGGAAGCGGCTATTAAAATGTTACAAAATTACCCTCAGATTACAGCTTTTCTTACTGTAGTTCCAAAGGTTAAAAGGTTTTACTCTTTCAAATGAAAAATATTCAGATTTAGGATGAAAAAGAAACTGTTGGAGGTGATTGTTTAATTGAAATAACCAAAATCGTTGCTAAATGTCCACAAATTAGTGCATTTGGAATAAATTGTTGTAATCCGACACTTTGTATTCCTATAGCTAAATTAATTTCACCATACATTCGAAATGATCAAACACTTATCATGAAACCAAATGATGGTCGAATATACCTTCCTGAATTCGAATGGTATATTTTTTTCTTTTTTTCAAATTTTTTAAATCATTTGTTAAAAGCTTTTAGTTATTCTGGTGATCCATATGATTTGACACAGGATTTTCTTGAACTTGCTGCCAACAAAGTGCAATATATTGGAGGATGTTGTACTGTTCGACCAAAAGATATTGAAAGATATGTCCGCTACATTGAAGAACATAAAAACATATAAAAGACATGAATCATAAAAAGCTTTGTGATTTTTATGTCTTTCACAAACATTCTTTTTTGCTTTCATATTTTTGTAATAATTGCATACAGTGTTTTCTATTTTCACTATTTTTCTCGTTTTTAAAATTTCAATAAAACATTTTTAACTAAAAAACTTTTTTTGACGACTTTAAATCAGCTTAACCAATGTAATATGTTTTTGAGGGTCAGTGAATGCGTTTTTTATCAGTTTTTTTAAAACATGATACAATCATGTTTTGTGGCGTTAACTCTAGCAGCTCATTTTATCAACAATTTCCTCCCCCTTTTTCCCTACTTTTTTTTCTTCCTCTTTCTTTTTCATTTCTGTTTTGCGGCTTGTTTAATTCACATGGAATCCTTTCCTTCCTCTGTTTTTGTTGTTTTTTTTTCACTCTTTCGTTTCCCTTTTGTATTGACTTTATTTACAACAACCTATTACCCATATAATTTCCTTTCTTCTTTCTTTTTTTCTGTTAAAACAAATCACCCCAGGAGGCCAAAAAAATGGGTAATGATGATGAAAAAGATGATCTGTCTTTTTACAGGTGCAATTGTTTTTCTTTCTAATTAATTAATTATATTTTTTGGGGTGGAATTTTTGAAAGGAAGGAAAAGCATTTGTCTTTTACCTTTTATTGACCTTGGAATTTGTGTAAGGAAAAAAATTTCTAAAGAAGTATTTTTTTTATATTTTCTGTCTTCATCATATTTTTTTCTTGTTTGCACAACCTTAAATTACCCAATTTTTTGCTGGTAGGATTTTTTTAGTTTTTGACATAGAAAAAAAGCTCAATTTGTCTCGGTAATAAATTATTACCATTTTTTTACTTTAAAACGAAAAAAGTTCAGCCATTTTTTCGCTCACATTCTTTGATTAAAGGGGTCGTATTTCATTTTTGCACATTTATTGCATAAATAATAGTTCCTTTCATTTTTAGTAAAAGATGAAAAAAAGACAAAAGTTTATCAAATATACCGTTCTTCTTCTCTCTATAGATTATCTTATACATGTCAACTTTTATGCCTTCACCATCTAATAAGTTACGACAAAACCGCCTTTGTAATTTGGCATCATCATCCTCGTCAGATTTCTATCTTTTTTCTCTTCATTTTTTGTATATGAGTAAGCGTCATACTTCATTTTCTCTCCTTTTTTTGTCTTCTTATTCATATTCCTTTTGCATTCTTGACCACTTGTTGAAGTCTTAAAAATGATGATCGGCAAAAAAAACACCAACACCAAAGCTCTCTTTTTTTTCTGTTTGCCCTTTCCTTTTTTTCCTCCCTCTCTTTCCCAATCATCCGTTGTATTTGATTATTACCTGAGCGAGAGACTGCGTAAAGCCATTCTATTTTTTCTTCACAAAAATGCTTACTCATAAAAAAATTAGAAATGAATAAATGCAAAAAAATGTTTGCCACTATTTCTTAGAAATGTTTTTTTTCCTTCTTCTGCTGTTGCTTAGCGTTGTCGAGCCATTATCGCGGCTTTTTCCTTTCCATTCCTTTCGTCGTCTATTCCTTCTTCTTCTTCCGTTTCTCATACTTCGACCTCGGCCGATCCGCGCAGTCCAGGTCAGCTCAGTTGACAGTAGTGGGAACAACGCAGTCCCTACTACCATTACCGCCGCTGCCATTTTGAATGCAACATCTATAACTGCAACATAAAAAAAAACAAACTCACTTTTTTGAGCCAAAAAGGCGGGTATTGTTATAGAGTAGAATTTTAGAAGGTAACCCTCAAAAAAAATAAAGATGAGTATTTCTTTTTATTTAAAAATTTTTTGGGATGTCTTTTGTCCTTTGTGCCAAGTAAACCGTGACATTTTTATTGTATTCATAATAAGTTTACCTTTCTTTTCTTTCATCCTCCTTTCATGTTTTTTCTCTATTTTTTGTAAGCATTTTTTAAGCAGAAAATAGAAAAAAAAACATTTTCTTCTTTTTCATTTTTTTAATCGCATCATTACAAATATAAAAAAAAGTGTGTTTGAATGTTTTTATTTTGAAAATGTCGTTGGTCTTTTTCTGTGAGATTTTTGTGTTTTTTTTCGATTGTCTTTATGATATGCCGATGTTTATACATATACATTTATGCTTTCACTTTCACTTTCATTTTGATTACATCGCTTCGTCGTCTGTCTCTTCATTTTATTTTGTCTCCTTCTTCTTCTGTAGGAATAAATCTCAAGGGAAACAAAAATACATTTCCGTTTTTGACACCTGCCGAAATAAAAAAGAGAACAACAAACATGCTTCTTAAGTGGTTGCAATTTTCCATAGTTTTAAAAGAATAAAAAATGCTTTTTAATTAGCAATTTTTTCTTTTTTGCCTTTAAATTACAATTAAAATTGTCGCTTTTTTGCAACGAAAAAAATTATCGTGCTTCATCTTCATTTTTTGTTTAGATCAAATATCTCTGTTGTCTTGGTAAAAAAAGCTTTAATTTTTATAAATGCTTATTCACTATATTCATTCCTTCTCTCTTCTCTCATTTTTATTGTCACGCCCCCAGCTGTCCACATTAAACCCCCCAAAACAAGCTCAGAGACGTCTTTTTTTTCCTCTGCTTCTCTTCCATTTTTTTCTTTCCAAAGGCGCTGCCATACTCAAAACATGCTTTGCAACCTTTTTTTGCAATCCAATTTTGAACGTCCATCAAGTCTTTTTGGTTGTCATCATTAAAGCTTTTTAACCTTTTCTCTTTTTTTAATATTGCACGGATTTAAAAAAAACATTTGTTTTGGTTTTTTTGAACGTGGATAAATGCCAAAAGATCTTGTGTTTCGAGAGTTAATCCTTTTTATCCTTGATAAAAAAAATTATTTTAGGGAACATCCTCAAAGATGACTCACGAAGAAGAACGAACTGTATATCGTGCAACAACTGAAAAGGGAGAAATTGATCACGTAAGCCTCTTTTTTACAAAACAAAAAATTTTTGTTTTTGTCTGGCCTTTGTCGTCTGGCCTACTTTTTGGCGCGATTTTTCTTAACCTTTTTATTTCTATGAAGAAGAGAGAAAGTAATTTAGCGTTAAATGACAAAATTTATGGTTTTGCTTTTCATATAATTTTCTTTTTTCAATATGCAAAGCTGTCAATTGCAGTTGCTTCAAAAGGGTTCTCTTCTACATGCATACATCCTTTTCTTGTTCGATAATAATAGCTTTTTACTTATTATTTCGATCTCATTTTCTCTCCTTTTTTCCTGCAACCTTTTTTGGCATTGCTGTATTACTTTCCATCCTTGTTTCCCATTGAAAGGAATTGGTTTTTTTTTCATTTGAAAATAGCTGTATGTTTCCGACAGCTTAACTTTTTGCCGTAAAAGGGAAAAGCAGAAAAAAGGCCAAAAAGTTGGGGTTGAGAGAAAAGCTGTAATAATGAATTTAAAAAAAGATTCTTAGTGTGGCTTTTTCTTTTTTGCTTGATCTTTTAAGTAAATAATATTTTATCCCCCCAAAAAAGCCAAAGTGTAAAAGGGAAAGGAAAGAGAAAAAAATGACCATTGCCGCTGTCGTTAAAAACGACAGCTTTTTTACCTTCAAAAATTTCAAGAAAAGGAGTAGAAGGAGTGAATGAACTTGTCAAAAACGACAAACCACAAAAAGAAGGAAAACAAAAACAATGAAAAAGAACAATAGAAAAGAAGTGAGACAAAGTTGATTAATTTTTTGGAACATGAAACCGGCATTCTTTTTATCTCAAATTTCTTTCTGTCTTTTTTGTGCCTTTCCCGAACACAAAGAATAAAAAAAATTTTGTTTTTTATGTTAAAAAATTGAAATGAAAGCCAATTAATTATTCAGTGTTTTTTTTTGTTTTTGGTTGAAAAAAAGTGAGGTTAAAAAATGTTTTTAAAACCGGAAACCGATTAATCTCTTGCACACTATCAACAAGAGTGAGAAAGAATGAATGAATAAACGATTGAATGGTTGCATTGACATTTTTTGTTGAATTGGCATTGACACATGAAAGATTGTTATCATTAGAGGGGATTCATACGTTTTTTCGATTAATAATAATTGCACGAAAAACAACAAAACGTAATAATTATTTTTTAATAGCTTTCATAAATTTTTCTTAGCAAAACAAATGTTTAGTTGTACATTTTTTCATTAAAAAAAAAGAAAGTTTGCATGCATTAAATCTTTCTCTCTAAAATAAAGCATTTTTGGTTTAAAAATACAAGCGTCAGTAGCAACATGCATGCTTTTCAAACTTTGTTTACAGAAGCTCGCGTGCTTATTTATTTTTATTCTTTCTTTCTCATTTTCAGGATGATGACGTTGAAGAAGCAGGTGGACTTAAGCCAACTGTCACTCTTTTTGGTGGCGTTATGGTCATCGTTGGTTGCATTATTGGAAGTGGAATTTTCATTTCACCAAAAGGTGTACATGAAAGTATGTCATTTTTTTCATTGTTGTTGTTTTCTTTCATTCAATTCATAATGATGCAAAATCAGTATGTCTTGAAATGAAGCAACAAAAAAATTTTTGTGACGGATAACATTTGTTCATTCGATCAAATATTGCATCATTTTTTTTCTAAAGCATGAGAAATAAGAGAACATTTTTTTGCAAAAGAAAAATGATGATTAACAATTAAAGCATTTTTTACAACTGCAATAAAAGATGACGACACTTGAACTTTTACAGATATCAATTCTGTTGGATGGTCATTAATTATTTGGGTTGTTTGCGGTGTCTTTTCTGCCCTTGGAGCATACTGTTATGCTGAACTTGGAACCTTCATTCGATCATCCGGTGGTGATTATGCATATGTTTTGGCAGCATTTGGTCCCTTAATGGGATTTTTAAGAATGTGGATTGAATGTATCATTGTTCGGCCCTGTACAATTACTGCTGTTGCAATGACTTTCGCAACATACATTTTACGACCTTTCTATCCTGATTGTGAACTTCCATTCTTGGCCCCCCAACTTTTAGCTGCTGGATGCATTAGTAAGGATTTTGCAGTTTTCAATCAAAACTAATAGATATTCTTTTGTAGTTCTTCTTGCACAAGTCAATTGTGTTAGTGTCAAAGCTGTAACATGGGTTCAAAACTTTTTCACCATTGCTAAACTTTTAGCTTTGACTTTGATCATTGTAACTGGAGCAGTTTTATTGATTCAGGGTGGACGTATGTTAGATATGGGGTAATCCGAAATTTGCATGATCATCTTTTAGCTTACCGAGAGTCCTTCCATAATGCTTTTGAATGGCCTGAGGTAACTGCCGGACAAATTGCTCTTGCATTTTATTCTGGTCTTTGGGCATACAATGGATGGAATTATCTCAATTTTATCACTGAAGAACTTATCAATCCTACTCGAAATTTGCCATTGGCAATTGGAATCAGTTGTACAATTTGTACAGTCGTTTATACCTTTACAAATATTGCCTTCTATGCTGGTACTTCTCCAGAAGTCCTCTTAGAATCCACTGCAATTGCTGTAACATTTGCAAATAAATTTTATGGTGTTTTTGCATTTATTATGCCAATTCTTGTTGCCTGTTCATGCTTCGGTACTGTCAATGGTGTTATGCTTACATCTTCTCGTCTTTTTTATGTTGCTGGACGAAATAAGCATATGCCTTCCGTTCTTAGCTATTTAAATCCTGATTTGGGTACTCCAATTCCTGCTGTATTATTTACTGCATTCCTTAGTTTATGCTATTTATTGCTCTCTGATAATATTTATACATTAATCAATTATGTACAAATTGTTAATTGGTTAGCTATTGGTGTTGCAACTGCTGGTCTTATTTGGTTACGGTATGTCCCACAAAAAAATTTAAAGCAGATTTATTCCTACAAAAATTAAATTTCAGCAAAAAGCAACCTGTTGAAAAATATCCACGTCCATTAAAAGTTAACATTATTTTCCCATGGTTATTCCTTATTGGTTGCGCTTTATTGGTTCTTTTCCCAATGATTCAAGCTCCAAAAGATACTGCAATTGGTATTGGAATTATGTTAACCGGATTGCCAGTTTACTTTTTATGTGTACATTGGCAAGGAAAATTCAAATTTATCGATAATTTGATGGGTAAATTCTTTTTGATATTTTAATACCTTATTATTGATTATGCAAATTTTTTAGATCAATGCACAGTTTTTGCTCAAAAATTGTTACTTGTTGTTCCAGAAAAGAAAGAAACCTAATTTTATCCTTCACTTTAAAACTTCTAATTTTTATTATTAGTTTTTGACTTTGTGTTTAATATTTTTTTATTCAAAGAGCTACCGTATCATTTTTAAAATTTTATTGTGTATCGTTTGTACATGCACCATACCTGTTAAATTATTTTGTTGAAAAAACAAAAAATGTGCAACTCTGTTATTCGTAGTTACTTTCTTTGCCATTGCTATTATTTATATTTTTTGTTTTACCTTTGTTCCTTTTTGTTCTATTAGTTTCGCAACTAATATGCTCAACTCATGCATTCGAATTTTATTTATTTATTAAAGCACAATCTCAACTATTGTTCTCTTTTGAATCACGCATATCTCTATTTTTTGTAGCTTTTAAGAGTTTTCAAAAGATGATTTCTGTTTATTTTAATATAAATTATTTTTATTTGCAACAATTTGTTGTTTTTGTAACTTTTTATAGTAAATAATAAAATGCAAATTAAAAAACGCATTAAATTTTTTCAAAAACTTGATTAATTTTTTTAATTTTTTTTTGAAATACAGTAAATTATCTAAAAGAATGTTAAGAAACGTGTTGTGATGACAAAAAAAATTTAAAATATTTAAAAACTACTGGAATTTAACCTCGATAAATGCGCTAAATTAGCCTTAAATTTATCAGAACATTACTCTTTTATCAACTAACATTTTTTAATGTAAATTATTAATGCTTTCTCGATATTGGAATAATTTAATAGACACTATACGACAGGATTAGAGAATTTACAGTTCAAGCGTTACGTGAAACTTTTAAATAAAATTTTTTGTGGTCCATTCGATTAAACTAGGTGATAAAACATTGTTTAGAAAGTTTTGGGTCAATTTATCTCGTAATTTTGATTTCGGAGTAATTCAAAGTTATGATATAGTCAAAAATGAAAAAATTCGGGAAAAAACAAAAAGTGAATCAATCAAAAAGTTATTAACCATGATTGTACACTTAAGTAAGGGCTTTTGAGGGCACACCAGAAAAAATTTTTATCTGACCCCTAATGTCGAAGTTTCGGGTACTGTAATTTTCAACACAGAAGAAAAATTTGCACAATTCCTAGTTCAAAGCACAGACATATCACACCAAATAGCCCTGTTTCTGGGCTTTCCAAAAACTAAAAATTTGTTGAAATCGGTGGGATACTTAGCGATAGCCAGTAAAAAAGGTGCGCGTGATCAATATCTCCAACATCAACATTGAGGTAAAACTCATGTATGATGAAATATATTGACATGTGGTGACTTGTACAATCAAATATCATGTTATTAGAGTATTTTGGGTGAATTTCATAACATTTGTATATGATTTAGAAATATGCCATTAATATTAAATTTCGAAATTTAGCATCATTAAACTTCAAAGGGAAAATCAAGGGAATTTTTGGTTTTTAGTTAAAAATATAAGCGGTGATGCTTTTTTTTTTCCCGCGAATACGTCCCGCGAATCCGCCTTTTTTTCATCCCGCGAATGGTAGTTCCCGCGAATAGGGAATCTCCCTACGCAATACTGTTACTGAGTTCGAAAAAATTGTTTTTGTCTCTTTTTTGGAAGGAAAATGTGTTGATTACGGCAATTTATTGTCTGTCTGTCTAATTCATTTTGTTTGTTTTTGTAAACAAATAATCAATACACCATGGGGAAATTTTTGGGTCAACTCAGAGCTGTGAGATGCACTGAACAACAATTTAGGTTAACTAAATTTGAAGACTTGACTATTAAAAAATTTGTGAATGAAAAGCTAAATTCAATGCTGAATTAAACTTCGAATTTGATAATTTAGAATGCTCTGACTTTAAGAAACATTGATTTACGCTTAATTGTGATAAATAAATGTTCATTATTTAAAAACTCTAACCTCAAAACATACATTCATTCAAAAAACATGAATTTTTACTCTGAAAAAACATTTTTATATATCTTGAAGCTTTAAACATGTGTTAAATTACTTTTATATTCTGTAAAAAAAAGTAAAAAAATATATATGTTTTCTACAAAAATATAACTTTTTTGAGTAAATCTTTTTTTGTCCTTGAAAAAAAAGGAAGCTTTAAACTTTTTTTTGGTCCCGACGCGCAAACCTACATTTTTTTTAAATTTTGTTCAAGAAATTTCTGTTTTTTTGACTTCCCAAAAAAAATAGACGTGGTTCTTTAGACATGTTTTTTCCTTCCGTGAACGGCGGTTTTTGTTGCTGTGTTTCTTTGAAGTTTTTTCTTTGTAAAAAAATCTTTGAACGTCGAACATCTTTGGACATTTTCTCTCTCTCTCTCTCAAAAATTTATTTATCTTCTCTTTCGACTAATTTTGCTTTCTTTTTCTCGACTTCTTTTTTTAATTTCTTTTCAATCAGATTATTCTCCCAAAGTATTTCTCGGCAATCTCTTCCCGATTTTTCCATTTTTCAGTGATAATGTATTAGCGTTTTTATACCCTTTTTCGTTTTGCTATAACTCTTGTAACTTTTACAAATTATCTCTATCACTTCGTGTTTTCCGCTTTCATACAATGTATTTCTAGTAGTCCACTTTTCTTTTGCTTATCCGTTATTAAATTTCAGCATTTTTGCTTTCAATTAACAATGGTAAAAGAAGAGAACATCAACGTTGTTGCACGTGTTCGTCCCTTCTCTGAGAGAAATGAAAATTTTCAACGACAAAGCAGCTGTCTCCAACTTGGTCCATCAGATTCTTCAATCACCGTCAACACGATTAAAGAAAAGAAATATGAGCTTACCAGAGTTTTTAATGAAGAAATTGAACAAGTAAACTTTCTCTGATTATTTTTGGGACACGAACTTAATACGTATTTTTTTAGGCGACAATCTTTGCTCATGTTGGTCAACCGATTATCGATGGATTTGTTGATGGAATTAATGGAACTATCTTTGCTTATGGTCAAACTGGCTCTGGCAAAACTTACACAATGTTTGGACCAGATGGTGATGAAGCAATGAATCCCGAAAGTTTCGGGATTGTTCCCCGAGCAATTGAAGCTATCTTTGCAGCCTTGAATGCAGAAGCCAAAAAAGTGAATTTCATTTTTTGTTTCATCTTCATTATTCAATTTGTTTTCATTTTCAGCGGCCAGATTGCTTCAAATTTTCAATGAAATGTTCATTCCTTGAACTTTATAATGAAAAGCTCTTTGATCTTCTTGAAGAAAGCAATGTCACTGTCAAAATTCAATCAAGCTTTGAACAAATTACTGTCGTTGGTGCTGAATTGGAAGTTACAACTCCTAAAGAATGTATGGATTATTTATGGCGTGGATTGGTTCAAAGGAAAGTTGCTGAAACTAATATGAATCATGAATCTTCTCGATCGCATGCCATCTTCATGCTTACCTTAGCTACTGAACATGTTGAAGGAGCTGTCATCAATCGTCGTTCATCTCGTTTAAATTTGGTTGATCTTGCTGGATCTGAGCGTCAAGGCCATACAAATAATGCTGGACAACGACTTCTTGAAGCTGGTAACATCAATAAATCTTTGATGTTTCTTGCCCTAGTTATTCGTACATTAGCTGAAGCAAAACCAAAAAAATTTATTTCGTATCGTGATTCATTGCTTACTCTTCTTCTTCGTGATTCACTTGGTGGTAGTGCAAAAACTACGGTGATTGTCAACATTCATCCAAATGCTCATTTTGCTGGTGATACGGTATCAACTTTGAATTTTGCTGAAAATGTTAAGAAAGTTAAGAATACTGCAACAGTCAATGAAGCTATCTCTTGTAAAGATATTGAATCATGGCAAGCTGAAATTGGTCGCCTTCGTCAAGAAAATGCCGAACTTATTTCTGAAAGAACAGAGACGATGAAAGAGAAGGCAAATTTGTTTGCAGAAAATGAAGAACAAAAGGCAAAAATTGAAACTCTTCAGGCACAAATTAATTCCTACCTCAGTCAAAGTGGAAATCGTATGGGTATTGCTGAATTTCTTCATTGTGATCGTGATAGTACTGTACCTGGAAGAATTGACTTTGATGCTGATGAAGATGCTAATTCAAGTCCTGATATTTCAACTGCTCAACGAAAACATCGTCGTCAAACAATGTTTATTTCAGACCCTCTTCCACCGCCTTCCGTCTCTGATCTGCAAGAGAGGCTTGTGAAAGCTGAAAAAGATTTGGAAGAAGAAGAAAAGGCTTTGCAGGAATCTGAAATTCATGTTGATAAACTCAATCAAGTTATCTATGAAAAAGAACAACGTATTCGCGAACTGGAATCCTCTGAAAAAGAAAAGATCAAAGAAATTCTCGAACAGGAACAAAAGCGTGGTCAATGGGAAAGTGATATTATTTCGTCTTATTTGGAAAAGGTAAATTTTTTCCTTTGGTATTCTGATTAATTCCCAGTTTGTAAATGTTTAGATTGCTGATTTGGAAGCTCGTGAAAGAAGAGATGCTCATTCAATCAATGAATTACAAGAAGTAGTATATTCTTTGAATTCTGAACTTGCTCAAACCAAAACTGCTAACAATAAAAAAATGAAGAAAGTTTGGAATGACATGAGACACGCAAATGAAGAACGCGATGCCATGAAGTGGTTTATGGATCGTCAATCAAAAATCATTAGAACTGCTCAATCTGTTGGTTGCACCGTCGATGGTCAACATCCATAAGATGTAGTTGATGCTATCCGCAATGGAACTATGGAGGTACCCGAAGGTTGAGAATTTGAATAATAATTATATCTATTATTCGTTTGTTTTGTTTTGTTATTTAATTTTTGAATAAAATTTTTCATTTTTATAGTTTTTTGCTGTTGACATGTATATTTATTAAAATTTGTTTATTTAAAAACACTTGTTACATGTAGACAAATATATAGGTTGAACAAACTTAGTAATTTTTCTATTAACATAGTCTGAGATAACACACAAATTTGATGACTTCGGCTGAACGCTCCAACCTTTGTAATGAAACTTTAACAAATTTTGTCCTTTATCGTGCTATTGATTTGTATGAAAAATAAAGTTATCTTATTTTTGTTATATCCTCACATATATTTTTTTCAACATAAAAACAAACGCGAATTTTTTAGCGCTGCTAGCTTTTTTTCTCGCGCGCCTTTTTTCTCGCGCGCGAAAAATTTAGCAAAAAGAAATTGCTAAACATTTAGCGACAGACAAAAAAAGCGTCGCGTCGCGCGCGTCGCGTTTGCCCATCCCTGCGTTAATATGCTCGTTACCGTTGATTAACCTCACTTTTGAAAAATTTTGTTCCAATTTATCTGTTTTGTTCTCTGTTTGTTGTTGCAACTCTTTTCTTGTTGATTATTTTTTGCCATCTTTGGATCAATAAAGTTCATTAACTAAAAGTCTTATTTTTTATAGCATTTAAATGAGAATTACGGCAGTTGTTTTTAATGTATTTTAATATTCCTCTTTAGAAAATTTGTTATAATCCCTTTCCGCAACTTCACCCAAAATATGTCGGTTGATATTACCTATGCAACCTTTGTGTCCTTGGGGATTGTATACTGTAAAAGTTTTTGGATAATCACATTTATATTTTGCGCATGTATTCCCTCCCCATGTAGGTGTTATTGCAAATTCAAAATTCTGTTGGTTCATATATCAACAACTGTATAATAACCGCTTCGAATATGACGTGGTTACGTTTGGGGTATGTTGTCAAAAATTGATCCAAATACTAACCGTAACCTAAAAAAGTAACCCAAATGCGGCACCCATTTTTTTCAGTGATCATATTTTAAAACTTTGGTTGGCTCATCAAACATTTTTTTTAACAGAAGTAATAATAAAAGACTTAAAGTTGTTAAGCAATTAACGAAAAAAGTTATTCATAGGAGAACTTTATTAAAACGTAACAATTTAAACAAATCAATACTTGTCATTTAAATGAACTTTAAAAGTAAAAAAATTAAAATTTATTTATTTAAAAATTTTTTATAAAAATTAAACAAAATAGTAACAAATTCTCAAAAAAAGAGTCACAACAGTAATGAAAAAACCAGAAACAAAGACTAGAAATTTGAATTATAATTAAATTATGAATAAAAAAATAAAAGGCACACAACACCACCAGTTTTAAATTTTGAATTTAATCTTTTGATACCTGTGAAAAATTATCTGAATTGAGCAAATGAACGGAAGAGCGATCGGTGTGTTCAGAATTTGTTGGGCTTAAATATTTACGACCAGAAGAATCATCGGTTGTAGTGTTTGCAGTTCTAACAGAGCCATTCGTTTGAAGTGTAGGTCGATGATTGTTATGTTGATTGACGAGGGCATCCAACGATGGCGCAGATGCGCAACTCTCTGCAATTGTAGATCGTAACCATACAGGTTCATTTCCAATTGAAAGTAAAATTCTTTCAAAACGATTTGAATCTTTTGAACCAGTTGCAATTTGACGACGCTTAATTATTCTAAAAAGATGATACTGAAAAATAGTTCACTTTGAAAACGAAAACTTACTTTTCACGACGTTTAAGTATTAAATGTTCTATAAAGTAAACTTCATATAAATACGATACACAACCACTGATAACAGCAATCATAAGTAAGAATAAGCGATTAGCAAAATATGGAATTGGATCAAATTCAAACCAATCAATAATAAAATCAGCTGGTTGTACAGTAACCCAAATTGAAACAGCCGTAACAATTAACAAAGTAATACATAATGGAATGTTGAAATATAGAGGTTTACGATATGGATGAGCTTTACTGTAGATAATCGCAAGGGTAATATATTGAAAGCATGACACACAAAAAATTGCGGTTCCTTGCATTGACCGACGATCTTCATCATCATGACTTACAGGAATTGCATAAGGAATAAACCATGGTTGTTGAGAAGTATAAATAAATGTGAAAAGCTAAAAATCAAAAGGTCGAAAAACGATAAACTTTTAAAAACAAAGACTCACTTGAAAAGCACCTATGATAATCAATTGACCGATAACAGAGAGCATGGAAGCTAATGATAACAATCTAGTTGGAGGTGGCGTATGAGATAATTTTTCTGAAGCTGGAGTATAACCAAAGAACACAGCTACCATAGTAATCAATCCCAAATCGATGTATAAAAACTGAAAGAAAAAAACAAAATGTGATTACTGTAAAATTATTAGAAAAAGGAGTACTTGAAAATCTGCCAAATTTGTATTAAGCCAATACAGTTGCATAATTGTAATAAATTGTGTTAAAGAATATCCAGCCATATATTTAAAGACACCAAATGATGTAACAAGAGCAGCACGGCCTTCACGAATAACCATGGGAACACAACGAATATCAGCAATCTTGGATGTAAATGGTGCAGCAATAGATGCTTCAGCTTCTGATAAACTAATTCCTGCATGTGCTGCTTTCAAAGCTGCACAATCATTTGCACCATCACCACACATTGCAACAGTATAATCAACTTCTTGAAGCTTATTCACCAGCAGTTGCTTTTGATCTGGAGACATTCGAGCGAAAACATCACAAACACAAACTAATCTCTCAATTAATTCAGGATATTCATCACAGATAATTGCAAATGTGGGCCCAGCAACTGCCAAATGATATGAAGATGAAATTAAATTCCCTGATTCAATTTCACTTGGTGATGAAAGATTATCAAATTCAACAACTTCTTCACTGGATGAAACGGATTGGCGAAGAATAAGTTGTGTACGGCCATCTTTTCGAATTTTTGATGATTTATCAATTAAAAAGGCACGCTTATTTGGACGTATAATTCCACATTCACGTGCAACACTCATTGCCGTTAAAAGATTGTCACCAGTTACCATAATTGTTCGAATACGAGCTCTAAAAAATTGTTATTAAAATATGACTGTAAAAATATAAAAAATTTGCAAACCTTGTAAGTTGATTAATAACTCCAAGCGTTTGTTTCTTTACTCGATTTTCCATCACAATTAATCCAAGCATTGTCAAATCACATTCAATTGCTTCACGTTTCACTCTTTGAGTTTTAACAAAATTCATTCGAAATTCTTTTTTTGCAACTGCAATTAAACGATATCCATGTTGAGCATAACGATTGACAATATCTGCATAATCAACTGGAATACTTTCTGCATCACATAAAGATGCAATCATTTCTGGGGCACCTTTTACATATAAATGTTGTTGATGACTTTCTTCTGCAGGATTATGAACAATAACTGCCATTCTTTGAAGGGATGAACTAAATGTGAATTGCCTCATAATTGCTAATTCACAATCAGGTTGGCCACCAAAATGTGCAACTGGTGAATGAATAACAGTTGGTTGAAGCATATCATATCGAGCTGTTTCATCAATATCACCATCAGATTGGGTCTCTTCCATAACCCATCCGGTTTTTCGAAAAAGAATTAAATCCAATGGATCACCACATATTTCATTGTCAATTCTAAAAAAAGTTTTTACAGTATTTTCGAAATTAAACTTTGGCTAAAACATACGTTGTTAAACTATGACATGATGCAACAGCTTTTAGCAATTCACCATTATATGGAAGTTCATCGATATGAAATTCAGTCATTTCTACTCCAAAAGCTTTCCTTTTGTCAGGATCAGATCCGCGATCGAATACCGCTCTTGAACAATAAAAATCTAATCCATCTTCTGTTAAAGTACCAGTTTTATCGAAACAAACCTAAAAAAGATTTCGTTAAACCTATTCAAAAACAGAAATGCATTACGGTATTAATAGCTCCACATGTATTAATTGTTGATGGAGAAATACAAAAGATTTGTTTAGCTCGTAACCTCATTTGAGCCGCCAATATTCCAATGCTCATTGCAGCCGGTAAAGCTGGTGGAACAACAATTGTTACAATATCAAGGGATCGAAGAATAACTTTTCGAGCATCTGAACCTCTCATAATCATAACCCAAATTGTATAACCAAATCCAACTGCAGCAATGCATGATAAAAATCCAACAAATTTAAATAAATCTTTTGTGAATCGAAAATCAACAGGTTTTGGATACATAATTGATCGAACAAGTTGACCTTTTAAAGTTGAATATGCAGTTCGTAATACAACTGCAGAGACAGGTTTACCACCATAATATCGAGTTTGCAAGACTTGAGTTCCACAAAAAAGGATATGTTTTGAATGTTCTTTGTATGATAAAATATTTGCTTCAGAATCTCCTCGAGTTTCAGGAAGTGCAACTTTTGTAACAGGAACAGATTCACCCGTAAGCATTGATTCATTTACAATTACAGTACCATTCATAAGAATTGCATCACATTGCAAGATACAACCATGTGGTGGAATTTGTAGAATATCACCGGGGACAAGAGTCTCACTTCCGATCGTCAAAGTTTCACCATTTCTTCGAACACTAATTGTTTCTTGGGAATGTACCATACTTCGAAGCTTCTTTTCTTGCCTTCTTGTTTGAAATATATCCATCGCAATTGACATTACAGACATTAATACAATAATTGAAGCATAATATTGATAGTTATCATTATACCATACCAGTACACTAAAAATTATGATATAAAATTTAAAACAGAAAGTGTCAGTGTCTACCTGTAAATTTGAAAGATATAAAATGGTGAAATAACTTCTTTGAACAATAAAACAGCCAAAGGCTTAAGCTTAACATCGATAAGATTTGCTCCATAAATAATGCTTCGATTATTCCATTCATCTTCACTGAGACCATTACCATCATGAAATAAATTATGAAAATAATTCAAAGAAATCTGTAAAGCATAAATTAATCTAGAAAAGATAAAAACATTCGTACATTTGCTTCCAAATCTTCAATAGTCATAAATCTATTTTCTTGTGGATGCCAAAGATAAACAAGTTTACGATAAGTGAAATATCGAGCATATTTAACTTCCAAAACTCCTCCATGTCCATTTGGAATTCTTAATTTCTTTCCAGTTTTTTCAACCATCAATCTTACAGGACGATAAACAATATTTTGATGATCATCACTAAAAAAGGATACGGTTAAATAGATTTGCTTGAAAGAATTTAAAAAAAAACGAACTGAACAAGAATATATTCTGCTATTGATAATGCACATTTATCAGAGGTGCATCGAACTTTCCATAATGGATACCAGTAAAATAATAATTGTAATATACCCAAAGTTAAAACACTTCCTATCCAAACAAATATCTAAAAAATAGTCATATAAATACATTATAATAAAAAATAAGTTTTAAAAAATTACTTACAGTTTTTATTCTATTTATTTGATAACCATATAAATTAATTGTTTCATCGACAGAAGTAATTGTCATATGATGTTCAGTATTGAAATGCGGGATAGGAGCGCCTTCAAGCTCATCGAGATCAGTTAATGAATGTGCATGATATGCAACCGTGGGTGCATTGTGAACCGCTGTCATCGCACCGTATCTTGACGACGTCGATGCAGCGGAACCACGTCGCACCGGATCTGGTGAAGGTGATGGACTAAAATCTGGTGAATTGTTGAGCAGGAGTGGCACTTCTTCACTCATTTTTATATCATTTGAGAGAGAGACAGAGAGATCAGGTAATATAAATATAAATTTAGGAAATAGTTAAGCTTTTAAAACGCTAGACTTTTTTTGGTGCTATGAAAATCCTTCTATCAGCATAACAATAATAAAAAAAAATATTATTTCGTTTTTAAAACAACAATCTTTTTTTAACAGTCTATCGGGTTTTTCTTATCTTTCTTTTTTTGACTTTTAAGGAGACGCGCGCAAAAAAAAGATTGATTTTAGACAGCAGCAGCAGCAAAGAAAAAAAATATGATGGAAAGGTTAAAAAAATATTGCCAAATAATTGACCTACCTCTTCAAACACGACACACAAAAAATATATTGGATATTAAAAATCCAAAGAGATTTGAGTAATAATTAAATGTTATCGAATTGATGATTTATTAAGAGAGCCTTGCAAGAGAAGCTCCTGCTGGCTCATTGGAAGCGTAAAAGTCTTTTGTAACTAAGATTTTTACCTTCTTGAACTTTGAAATAAGCTGAAAAAATAAAGTAAGTTAAAATTTATTCCGGATAACAAAAAAAAATATTCAATCACATTTTTTTATTTCAACAACAACAAAATTATTTTATGGTTGAGTTCTCGACAAAATTCCTCACGTTTTTAACTCCAAAAAAACTTGAAATGACAATAAAAAAGCAAAATTATGGGTAATGATTAGAAGTAAAAATAAAAAAAGAAGAAGATAATCATGCTTCATAAGCATTACTTTAAATAGATAAAAGAAAGAAGAAAAAAAGTGTTATCAGGACAACTTTAAGACAACATAGGCGACAATGTTTTTTATGCCTAAAGGTTTTTTATGCTTTTTTCATCGCCTTTTTCCTTTTTTTGCTTTTAAAAAAAGTCAACGATCGAAAAGAAATGCGACTCTATCAATGGCCTAATCAACGAAATGCATCAATCGGCAAAAAAAGTGAAAATTTTCGTTTTTCATCGAAGAAAAATGAACGGATGTCACCACCGAAAAATCCCGTATTTGGGGGAGATGTCTGTCTAGTCTGGGGGACAAAAAAACGGGAATAAACACTGTAAGAAAAAAAAGGAATTTTATTTCGGAACCACAAACGCGACCACTTTTGACATATATATTCTTTTAGGATTGTAATGCTAATTCAAAATACAAAAGTGTTAGATAAAAGTGTTGAGAAAGGCGTTGATTCACATGCTCTTTAATTTTAGGTGCACGCTTCCTGAAGAAAAAACTAAAAATCAAATAAAAATCGTAAAGAAAGCAGGGACAATCGTGAGAAAGAAAAGGAATTTAAAGAAGAAGAAAGAAAGCTTTTGTTGTGATTAATAACGAATTTTATTGAATTGTGAAATTATACAACGTAAAAATGATTCATCAAATGAATACTTTAAAAACCCAAAAACATAAACAAAAAGACAAAAAATTGAGAAAAAATAATTTTTAAGCTCTAGGGTTGAAATTTACTATACATAATGATAATTTTTAAGCTGAAAAGCATTATGACATGCTTAAAAATTAAACACAGTAGTTCGCGTCAAGACTTAATTTCTTTTTAAAGAGATTTGTTTCAACTTTCGATTGAATCATTGCATAACATTGTTTAATATGTGACATTTTGGCTTTTTCAAAATATTACATTGATATTTGTTGCATGAAAAAATTAAATTAGAAATCAAATGATTTTTGTAAAATAAAAAACATAATAAAAAGGGAAGCAAAAAAATTTTCACTTGCATTCATGCTCACTAACATATGAAATTTTGATCAAAAAATTTTAATTTGGATTACTGTTTCTAATGATTTTGATTTTTTCAGCATCATACATTTTTTTAGTTTAAAAAAATAATTAAATGTCGAATTTTCTTGTCGCGAATACTCTTAGGGAATTCATCGATATACTTTGGGATCAAAGTGATCAACACACAATAAAAACTATTTTTGTGAATAAAACTTTTAAACAAAAAGAGACATTTCCTATAGAAGGATCGAATGTGAAATTTTAGCAAACGATTGTTCAATTTTTTATGGCATTTTATAATTCAGGTTTTACTTTTTTTAAAACTGTTTATAAAGACAGGTGACATCGAACAAATTATAAAAAAGCTTTATTTAACAATTTAATTAAATCTTTTTTACGATTTCATCATAATAGAAAATCTATAATTCGAAAAACTTTATCCTACCAAAAAATATTTGAAAAAGATAATAACATTCAACTCACAAAAAGAATTCAGAATTCCTTACAAATAAATTACTGCCATATCAGCTTCTTTATTAACTGTTGTTTTTAAAGAAGCTTTCAATTTTTCACTAATGCTCTGTTGTTAGAAATAATTTGGAATTTAAAAACAGATAATCTGTTCCTATCATAGTTCAATACAGGCAAGTCTGAATGTTTCGTACTATAAAATTTTGAATGACGTAATAAAATTATTTCTGTTTTCGAAAGCTATCTCAAAACACATTTATGAATAAATGATGTTTCAATTTTTTAAGTAATTTCAGTCGAAAATAAAAAAATTACTTGTTTGAAATAAAAATTAGCAAAGCAAAAGCATGTTTTTCAGAAAGTCGACCTTTTTCAAAACACCTGTCGGAAAAAGGTCTGTAATTATGTGTGATAGCTCTTTTTGAGACAAAATGTCTTAATAATTTTTATTTTTTATTTTTTCCTCTGAAGCAGAGGCTCTAACAAAATAATATTTTTAATTATTATCACCACTTTATTAACGAAAAATGTTTCTAAACGTTAAACTTCAACGATACCTTTGATAATTTTTCCCGGTTCTCTCTTTTTTTGTATAGTTGTCAAAGTGCACTCAATGCTTTTCTTCTTCTTTTTTTCTTTCATATGAAATATTTCATAGAACCAAAGGGGACGACTGAATACACTCAATAAAAGAATTGGTATGACGCTGCAGAGTGTTTCCTCTAGCTCTCTGTTATTGTTTGTTTCACATAATCGCTAATCAGTAAAAATTATTATTATTCATTAAAGGTAGAATAAAAAATTAAATTATATTTCTACCTATTTTACTTTATTTTATATTTCTATTGTTGTTGTTGTTAAATAATATGAAAATATAATATTATTATTAACTAAACCTTTTCTATAATCAATAATTTTGAACGAATGCGTTCACGAAGACGTCATCATTTTGAGCCTTCTCGACGTCCATCAAATGTCCCGCCATTGCTTCTAGAACCAATTACACCGAATAGAATAAATCTTACAACTTCATGTAACAATGCCGATAGCAATAATCATAACATTAATAACGGGGAAACAGATTTAATTCCAACATCTATTGCAACCCCAGGTGATAATGCTTCACCATCTTCTCAGGATGCCCGGGTTATTACTTATATGTAAGTTTTTCAAATACAAAAATACATAATATAAATAAGTAATATACATTGAATTTACAGGAAATTTGTTGAAGTATTTATGTCAGGAAAATTACGATTCGATAATACCCATGAGGAACATAAATTTCTGCCTGAAGATTTAATTGATCTCGGTGAAATTGGACGGGGACGGTTTGGTGTTGTAAATAAAATGAAGCATGTTAAATCTAACAGAATTATGGCTGTAAAAGTAATTTTCAGAAAACTTCAGTTCAAAATACATATAACAATTTTTAGAAAGTTCGAATAACAACTACAACATTTGATGACAACGAAGACAGAAGATTAATAAAACAACTTCAAACAGAAGTTCAAACAATTCGGGATGCCGCAACTTGTAAAGAAGTTGTATCATTTTATGGTGTTACATTTAAAGAGGTAATGATGCAATATTGTGAAACGATATACGATGTTAAAAACTAAAAGTTATAGGGTGACTGTATGATATGTATGGAATTGATGGACATCTCACTGGAAAAAATGTACCAAAATTTCCGTCGAATGGGTTCAAAATTTAGTGAAGATGTATTAGGAATCGTTGGTGTTACTGTAGGATTATTCTAAAATGTTAAAAATGTTTAACGAATATCATTTTCAGGTTCTTCAAGCTTTAAACTGCTTAAAGAAATTAAAAGGAATAATGCATAGAGGTATGAAAAGAATTTATAGTAGAGAAAGGATAATTATAAAAAAGTAATTTTTAGATGTAAAACCTTCAAATATTCTATTATCACTGAAGGGGGATGTAAAACTATGTGATTTTGGGATATCAGGTTATTTGGAAAATTCAATAGCAAAAACAAAAGATGTTGGATGCCGTCCATATATGGCAGTAAGTTGGATTTCTTCAACAAATAAAAGCTACATCATTTTCATTGTTTACATTTTTTCTCATTTTTTTTCAGCCTGAACGTTTAACTGGTTCACCTGAAGGGTATGATATTCGTGCAGATGTATGGAGTTTAGGAATTACCATGGTAATGATGTTTGTTTTCTCTCCTCTTTTTTCCTTTAACCCCCTCTTTCTTGTAAATATGCTTTCAAAATTTACAACTTTTTATGTTTTTTATAGATTGAAGTTGCACGAATGCATTTTCCCTACAAGAATTTTGATGAGCAATCCGTTTTTGCCCAAATTAAACAAGTTGTTTATGGTGATCCCCAAATTCTTACAGCAAAAGATGGATTTTCATATAGAATTGTAAATTTTGTTAATGAATGTTTAACAAAAGAAGTCAATGATCGACCAAATTTTCAAATGCTCATGGAAACAGATTTTTATCAATATTTTAGTCAATTACCTAACAAAACGAGTATAATTCAAAAAAATCTTTCTACTTTATATAACTTTGATAAAAGTGTTTTTAGTTAATTTAAGTGAGATAAGCTTATTACTCTTTTTCTTTTTCTTCTTCTATTTTTTTAAAATGTCGACAACTGTGATTAGTGTATGTACGGTAATATCGGGTTATCAAAATTAAATTACAGATATCCAGAGAGAAAATTTATTTTTAAAAATACTTCTTAATTTTTTAATGGCACAAACTTAAAACAACTTTTTATTTTCTGTTTATCTAAATGCTCTTTTGATATCTGTTTTTCACACAATAAAAAATAAGTCTCATCGTGCTCTTTTGTCAGATTCTATCTATATAATATATTTTGTACAGTAATAATAATTAAAACAATATTATTAAATTGTTTAATAGATGTTTAGTAATAATAAATGTGATATATATTTTTATAAAAACTTCTTGAAAAAATCTTAAAATAACTACAAAATAAAAGATTGTAAGTAGTATAAAATGGCAAAATAAAATAAAATTAACAGGAATGAAAGTAACAATAAAAGAAAACAACAAATAATAACAGATTGTTAATTAAGAAAACAAAAAAAAACAAAATTTTAAATAATTGCAAATTCACATTGTGCTGCAGTTGGATGATCACACATTAGCGTTTCTTTTGAAAAGTTTAATCCTACAGGGCAATCAAAATGATACGCAACACCATTTACGCAACGGTAGAATTTGGAACAACTTTGATTATCTGGGAAGAAGCCGTCAGATTTACACATGAATTTTTTACCGTAATCAGTTGTTTTACGGGGAGGTGGTTTTGTTACACTTTCAGCACGATTACAATCAGCTAATGAAGCCTAAAATGTGATTAATTTTTTAAAAAAAATCTGATCGGTTGAAAAACCTACGTGAGTACAGTATCCAAGCCTGATACTGTATTCCAATGAATCTGGACAGTTTAATAGGAATCCTTTGTCTGAAAAAAAATTGTGAAAATCTTGCATCATAAACAAAAAACATACTTGAAACACAAAGTAAGAAATCAACACACGAATTTGGTAAAGCTTGAAAACCATCGACTTGTCTAAAAAAACAAATTTCAAAATGTGAATGATGAAAGTCAATCAACTTGCCCATCACAAAGTCTGTTCAAATCTAATGGTGGTTGAGTCGTTTCAATTGGAGGTAAAGGTGTTCCAGTTGGAACAACAGGCGGCTACAAAAAAAGAAATTCGGTAATATTGTAAACAAAACACTTAAATGTCAAAAAATGTACCTACCGAAATTAAACTGATATCAACTCCTCCAAGTGATTTTGCAATTGTTCCGATAAGTGGATACTTAACTCCGTGTCCATTTGAGCATTGTCCATTAAAATCATCAAAGTCAAGGGTCCACACAAATGCACCACCAAATTTTTCTTTTTTAAGCCAATTTAATTTAAGTTCAATTGAATTTACATCATCATAACTGAACCATTGATCACCATAGACAAGATATGGTACTTTTGTTTGTTCATCAACTTTTGTCATTGCACCTGCCGCTAACATTTCACAAAATTCAAAATAGGCACCAGTTCCAGCTTCATGAACGAAATTCGTTGATTTTGCAGTTGAACCTGGTGCTCCAACCGAAGTATTTGTGGCATCTTTCAAAGTCCATCCTCGACCATAGGTTGGAATACCCAAAATAATTTTTGAACGTGGCATACCCTTTTCAGCCCAATAATTTGCTGATCCTGACTTTAAAAAAACAATTCATTTTTATTTTTTGAATCAAAATGCTCTTCCGGTTTGAAAAAAAAGAATAAAGAGATAAAAAAAAATTGAAAGAGAAATGATACTTACAACACTCCAAAGTTTCATCCAATCCGGATCAGAATTTCGAGGAAAGAGTGGACCGTTCATTCCGGTATGTTGTTCCCATGCTCCATGGAAGTCGTAACTCATCAAAAGAATAAAATCAAACAAACTGAAATTGAGATTAAAAAAATATTGTTTTGTATAAATAAATTTTTAAGAGCAAAACAAAATCAAAAAAAATGAACGAAAAGTAAACACAAACTTTGCTAAAGCAGGAATATCATATCCATTGTCAATATTAGCAGTTCCAGCTGCAACGGCAGCAGTAATCAAAAGACGATCTCTATGGTATTGTTGAGATTCTTGAATTGCAGCTTCACGAAGTTCTTTAATAAATGTAACATAATTTGCTTTATCATTTGGTCCAACCGGGTATTCCCAATCAATATCGATACCTAAAATATTCTAATTAAATAACAAAAAAATCAATCCAAAAATCACCATCAAAACCATATTGTCGGACAAAAGAAATTGCAGAATCAATGAAAGTTTTTCGAGTGGCATTAGTTGCGGCCATTCCACTAAATAACCGAGTTCCAAAACTCCATCCACCAAATGATAAAAGTGTTTTTAGTTTTGGGTCACGCTTTTTTTGATTATTTACTCGTGCAAACATTCCTTCACCAGCCCAATCATTTGGAAGGTCAGCAGGATCATATGCTCTAATGTTATAATTGTAAAATAAATCATTTGAAATAACCTTACTTTGCAGTGTAATTTTCATGCATCCAACCAAATGCATATAAAATATGTGTGCATAAACCTGGAATATAATCTTCAGGCATATATTTTGCTCGTCCATTACGGTATTGCGCCCAATTTGTAAAATAGCAAGGACGAATATATTGAGATTCTTCATTCAAAGTTGCCATTGGATAATATGCATTGGATACTGTAAGAAATGTGGCAAATAATGCCAGAATGGTTGCTTCTCTCATTTTTGATAAAAATTTTGTTCTGAAAATAAATTGTGAAAATTGATAAACATTATTTAAAAAATCACAGAAGCATGTAAAAAACGATCAATGACATTAAAATACAGAAAAATTTGAATCTTGTAAAACATATAAAAAATACAATGTCCACGTATTAGCTACTTTTCACGGTTTTATTTGACGTAAGTGCTTCTTAAATTCGACGATCGGGTCAGCTGTTGTTGGTCAAAGAGAGAGAAAAAAGAAAGTGAACAAAATTTTTTTTATTGTTCACAATAAGGTGCGCTCTCTTACAATATTCAAGAAAAAAGAGGAGAAGAAGAAGATCCGGCGAGTAAGACTTCATTTTTGTATTATTCCCTTGAGGGAAATCTCTCCCGTCAAAAGATGAAATCTAATTGAATGGTAAAAAATGAAAGTAGTAAAAGAGGCGTAGTTTGCTGCATTGACCATTTTCAATAAAAATCGGGATGTTAAAAGCAGAAAAAAAACTATCGAAAAATAGACACAATTTTGAATGAAGAAAGAAAGCATAAAAAGAAGAAGAAAGCTCTTTTTTAAGAAAAAAAAACAGACTTTGAATATTATCTTCCGTGCACGAAAATTCAATTTTTTTAAACTGTTATATCGTGACGCTTTTTTAAGACAAAAGCAATCATCACTTTGTTGTCTTCAGAAAAATAAAAGAAAGAAAAACGGTTAAAGGATTTGGCATTGATCACTGCCCTAGACATCAGTGTTGATCCGAATCTGATTTAGAAAAAAATCTGAAACTACAGTATGAATGATTCTGTAATTTTTGCATAAATTTTTTATTTCGTTTTAAAGGAAATTTTATTACAGTAATTTCCTTTAAAACGAAATAAAAAATTTACTATTTTTTCCTAATCAAAAGTTTTAATTTTTACAGAAGACAAGAATTATTTTAAAGGCGGCATGCCTTTGATGTTCTGTTTTTGTCGATAAAATACAGTAATTTAACATGAAAAAAATGATAAATTTATTCACAATGGTGAGAAATCACAGACCCCAATTGCCTTTTATTACAAAATTATTCGTACTCAAAACAAAATAAAATAAAAATCAATAAAAGATCGTTGAAAATGCAAAAAATTGAATGAAGAAATGAAATGCATCTATGTATTGTACTAAAAGTACTGTAATATTACACACATAAAAATAAAAATTCTGCATAATCTTTCAAATACTTTCAAGTTTCTTGTTCCAAAATTCTGAGTCCTCTGATTCTGGAACCAGATTACGGTAATATTGTTTTGTGTTATTATTATCTGTCAGATTCAGTTTTTTACGTGGAGTTCCATGCCATCGACCAAAAATTTTTTATCTCGTGATCCCATCAAGATAGATCCATTGAAAAATTTGCATAAAAAATTCTTTTTTGAGTATGTTTGTCTCCTGGAGGCATTTTTAAGCAGCGATGAAAATCTTTGGTCTTCTATCGAAAAATAGACACAATTTTGAATGAAGAAAGAAAGCATAAAAAGAAGAAGAAAGCTCTTTTTTAAGAAAAAAAAACAGACTTTGAATATTATCTTCCGTGCACGAAAATTCAATTTTTTTAAACTGTTATATCGTGACGCTTTTTTAAGACAAAAGCAATCATCACTTTGTTGTCTTCAGAAAAATAAAAGAAAGAAAAACGGTTAAAGGATTTGGCATTGATCACTGCCCTAGACATCAGTGTTGATCCGAATCTGATTTAGAAAAAAATCTGAAACTACAGTATGAATGATTCTGTAATTTTTGCATAAATTTTTATGATTAAAAACAATTGAGTTGTTTAAAAAGTGTGATGTTTTGAGGCTGCTTATCTTTAAAACTTGTAGGTGCACCTTATATGTTGCTAAAACTTTTCAAAATATGAGTTTTTATATTTAAAATAAAGTAATAACGTTTTTTATAATCTCAGGTCGTTTTTGAGTTGAAACAATAACAGATTTTTTTTATTTCAGCGTATTTGTAAATACATTTTGAAGAAAATTTTCTTAAAATTTTTATATGTATTTCACAGTTGTTGTATTATGCACTCTGCTGCTATCGCATGAATGAAAAATCAATTAAAAAAACTTTAGGCACATTTGTGATTACAGTAATATGCATATTTATTCTTTGCTTGAATTTAAAAATAAACACAGTAATTGCAAAAGAGTGATGTAAAATTCTTCTTTTATAATATAAATAGATGATATTTGACAAGCTTAAAACAAAGCCGTCTGAAGTTTTTTTTCAAATGTGTAATTCGACAAAAAGCTTTGTTCTGCTGACATTTCGAGAATCCGTATAAATATTAATTTCATCTACTCATGAATTTTCCTTTTTCATTTTGTATTTTTTAAGCATCTTTGGTTTGTTTTGTATTTTATTATCTTTTTGCCCGTGAACATGCTTAAAAATACAACAAATCCGTTGTAAAAAATTTAAGGATAATTTTTTGGAGTAAAAAAGGGTTATTTTTGCTTTTTGTTCAGTGATGCTTAGTTCGGTTGACCGAAATCGCAAAATTGTTCTGCTTGGCATATCAGAAATTTAAAAATAAGGGTTTCCCAACACTTTCAAATATTTTATTATTATCTTGTTTCATTAAAATAATCGCCTTCAAATTATGATCTCTTAAAGCAACTATCAAAAAAATATTTTGAAATTTGATAGTTATTTTTGTTAGTGAAGCAATTTTTTTAAATCCATGCCGTAATAAAATAAACTATAAGATATGAGCTGCTATGAGACATGTTTGATTCATTTTTGAAAAACTTTTGATTCACAAAAAAATAACTGCGTACTTTTGTTCCGAGTCATATTTTTTAAACACGAACGGAACTTCAAGTCTTTCTTTCTCATACACTTACTCATAATTACACTCTCTTAATCTTATTTGGATGTAATCTTTTTCATTTACTAAAAGCAGCTATATTTAGTCAAATTGCTGTGTAAAAAAAGTCAAATACGTAGAAAAAAATTATTCTGTAAAAAAATGAGGCTTCTTTTTTCTTTTTTATTTAAAATTTTAAAGGTGGCAAATAAATAATAAATAAATTGGTGGCTTCATTTTTTCAAAATAAAAATGCTTTAAAAAATAGAATTTCATTTGCTTTTTTTTATTCCAAAAAGATTTATTATGCCAATTACAAAATTTATTTTGCTTTGGCATTTTTAAAATTTCATAGTATACTATATTTTTCTATATTTCACTTCCGGTATATTTTTCATTTTTAAATGGTCATTTATGATGTTGTTATTTTTTGACAAAAAAAAGTATATAGAGGAGAAAATGAAAATAATCGCATCATTTTTTTAGTATTTGGCAGCTTTCATTTTGGTCTTGCTACTTACTTACGAGGCCTTTATTTAGAATTTTAAATGCCCAAGAGGGAAGTGAGGGAGGAAAAAGAGAGGGAGGAAAGTCAAAAAAAAATAAACTTTGCAAGCGTTTCTTTTTTTATTTTGTTCATAATGCTCTTTTCTTTATCAAAACGATTCTAATTTCGTTAGCGTTTCCGCTCCCTATTTTTTTTGTTAAAGTTGACTTTAGTTTTTTGCTGCTGTGAGAGGGTGGAAGTTAATACCATTCGCTTGAGCGGTCAACCATTTGCAGTTTAAACAAGTTAATTCTTTATTTTACAATTTTTTATCCATTTTTAAAGGGCACAAAAGAGTTTAAATTTCCAACAACTTTTTTGTTCATATTTTTTTTGAAAATGAATAAAAACCTACATTAAAAACAATGCTTTTGGAAGTTTATCTTCTCTCTTTTTTCAGTTTTCTTATGCATAAGTAGTTTACGATAAAATAAAATGCAGTATGTGAAAAAGAATTGGAATGATTTTTGTTTTACTTACATATGTAAAAATAAACAAGGTAATAATACGGTATTCCTTTCTTTAAGAATTGTAAAAATGTACTGTATTTTGTAGTCTCAAAAGTAAATAAGTATTCAGATCTTAAGTCAGGTTTTTTTCATCTTTTCTCACACTTTTGTGTTAATTAAGCATTTTTGTATCCAAAAAGGTAATAATTTTGTACCTTTATTCCCAAAAAATGACGCAAAACAACGTTGTTTTTCTGTAAAAATAAAAATGTGACTAAATGAATACCTTTCCTTTTTAGAGTATTTTTTGCATTTCTTCTTGAACAAAGGAAAAGCGTTTTTTTTTTCCGTTGCAGTAAGCTACTGTCAATTTTTGCTGTAAAAATGCTTTACTTTTTAGCATTTCCATTTCTTGAAAAAGGTTATTTTTAAACAAATAACAAATTTGTTGACGCAAAAAAAGAAGATAGCAATAAATGAATAAAGATTTCATTTATGGCTTCTTTTCTAAAAGCTTTTTTTGCTGCAATAATTGAGACTTTTATTTTGGATGCTTCATTAAAGCTTTAACCTTTTTGTTATATCTGTAAAGAAAATAAAAGTAAAAGTTCATAAAAAAAAGTTATTGAAATGGTAAATGCGAAAAATTTTACTATTAATTGCGTAAGCAGAAAAACAAATTTTTTTGGAGCTAAAAGAAAAATAACAAAAATTTTCCCATGCGGTTTCGAACTTTTGATTGTTTATCACGGGGAATAACCTTTTAGTCATCTCTCTTTTTTTTGTACAGTAAAAATTTTGACGTTAGCATTCAAAGAATTATGAGCATCACAGTTGCAAAAAAATGAAGGATTGGCAGAATTGTATTTTTCTCCGTAGTTTTTTTCATCTTTTTTAATTCTTTTGTTAAAATAAAAGTGACGTTAGAACAATTCCATCCCCCAACTAGGCTAATTAAATTCTATCAACAAAGATAATAAAAGAAAGAGGAACTTTCGAACCGTTTTCCTCCTTTTTTTGTTTTTTCCTCTTTTTTCGATTGCAAAATGAAGATTGTTAGTGAGTTTTAGGTTGTTAATGAATACGAAAAAAAGTAAATGGGTTCTTTGGATGGTAAACATCATGTCTCTTGCAGAGTTCATTTTAGGATAACCACCTTTTTTGTTTTGTTCTAAAACATTCAAAACCTCTCCTGATTATGTTTCTCTTCCGCCTGTCAAAATAAACAAAAATATAGAAAAAAGATGGATTAAATTTAGGGGGGTTTTTTCATCTCAATTTCATTTAAATAACAGGCGTGAGAGAGAGTGAAAGTGAGAAGGCTTTTGATAATCCACCCTCGCTTTTTTTATGATATCCCATATTTTCTTCCGGAGGGTCGCTTTTGTTTGTTTTTTCCTTTTCACGCATATTATCTTAAGATTATGACTTTGCCCACTCTCATTATTTAAGACTCATAAAAATTTTTTATATGTCTATTAAGTCCAAAACCACTTGCTTTATTCTTTCTCTCCTTCTTCTTTTCTTTGCCAATGACGTTTTGAAGGCGTGGAGAAAAGCAGGAGAAGAAGAAAAAGAAAAAAGATATCTGCAAAAAAATGAGAGTGTTTTTGGGTTATAGGTTTTGTTTCATTCTGGGTTTGCCCTTTTGGGGATTACTGTCGTCGTCGCCCTTCCTTTGCCACTTTTCTATCTCCCCCCTCCTCTTTTTTTTCTTCCTGTCATAAACATTAATGATAGGCAGCAGCTTGCCTCACAAAATTTACTGTTTCAAATTTTTATAGAAGATATAATGGAAAGTAGTGATGTCAAGTTTTTGTTTAAAATTTTTATAAATAAACAACTATTTTTGATTTTTAAAAAAAACTGAATTATGCGTGTTAATTTCATTTTTTTTAAACAAAAATAAAGGAATGTAGGTAGCAAAAAATGAATATTTAACTTTACAAAAAACAATTAAATTATTTTTGCTTGTTTGTTTTTAATATTTTCATTGCATTTTTTTGTTGAAATTTTAATGCTTCAAAATGTCTATTTTTAAGAACAAGATAGTTATTAAAAGTAATAATCATAGCAAAAAATTTTAAAATTCCTTCTTTCTCCCTTTTTTCCACTACAATTTTTTTTAGAATTTTTAAATAATAAAAATAATAATGTATCATCATTGGGGATGAAATTGAAATTTCATGTCAAATCATATGTTTTTCTTCACCATTTTATGTTTACGACACAAAAAGTTTTAAAAAAAGATTTTTTCCATTTTGGTAAATTTTTGAAAGAATTTTTAATCTTTCCTTTTTTGTTTTAAGACTTCTCACTTAAGGGATTTTCTTCCATTTATAACAGATATTTGCATGTAAAGAAAAGCATGAAAAATTTAGAATGGTTTCTTATTTTCGACATACTTACTTATATTGCGGCTTTTGCAATTCACTTTACCTTCTTTTAGAAAATTCCTTGTTTGCGTTTTTCTTCTTTTTTATCAACCTCTTTTTCTTTGTTGTGCTTTGCTTTTTTTTCAAATTCGGTAATAATGCATTCTTTTTCTTTTACCACCAAAAAAAGGCATTCCGTAAATTCCAAAAACAAAAAAACGTATTGTTCCATTAACGTAAATGACACGCCAAAATTATGTTCCTTATCAATCTTTATTTTCTTTCCTCCTTTTTTCTTTTTCATTTTAGTCAATTGCATTTTGATTCCTCCTAAAAAAAATTCTACAGGGAGAAGAAAAATGACTTTTTAATTATTTTAGCTTTTGGCCGGATTGTTACTTAAAATTTTTTGCTTTTTTCTCCGTGTTTTGTACTGTAATTACAAATACAAAAAAAAGTTAAGACAGAGAAATCATAGATTCTTTTTTAGCTTTTAAATATGTCAAAGCTCAATGAACCCAGAAATTCGATATTTGATGCAGCTGAAACTGCAGGATTAATGACCTTAAATCCATCTGATCTTGTCTTTGAAGCAAATCAGCGTGGTATTGCATATTATGATTTTGTGCTATCTTCCGCAAAACTTCCTGATGGAAGTTTTCAATTATTCTTGGCCAAATTTGATTCCAAAACAAATCTTGAATGGTTGGAAACTGTAACAGCTGTTGAAAGTATTATTAAAAAGAATAATTTACCAAATAATGATTTGGCAATGATGACCCTTGGAATTTTGACATGGCGGCAACGACTTGCACGTTCAAAAATTTTATGCCTTGTGAATGAACTTGGAACCGAATCAAGTGTTGAACTGGAGGCACTAAAACGTGCCGCAAATAAATTTAAATGTATGCATCATGTTCTAACAATTGGAATGAAAAGAAATTCTGTAATTAATCATTCAACAACAATCCGTCGTCATTCTTCTTCCAGTCAAGATGGCATGAGGCTAAGAATAATGATGTGCCAAACTCGTGCCGAGATTGAACTTCCCGCACAAGCTGTTCGAGAAACTCGTTATCTTCTTGTTCCTAATTCTAATCCTCTTTTATGTTTATGCTTTCCATTGACATAAGCAAGCAAGAAGCAAGAAGAGAGAAATCTTTCTTCTTCTTCTTTCGTTACCCTAAAAATAGACAGAATCTCATTCTTATTTTAACTGATAAGAAAAAAAGTTAAACCATTTTATACAACTCAGTTTTCTATAACTTTAAAAATGTACATACGTCTTCTTCTTTTTATTTTTGATAATCCTCTTTTCTTACGTATATATATGTGTATTTATACAAATTATCAAACAATCATATTGTTTTGCTTTCTTCTTGTTCATCAAGACTTTTCATTTCAATTAACTCACAAAATCCCAAAAATAGCATAAAATTCATTGTGTCTCAGTTTTAATTCTCGAACAACGTCTTCATGTTCATTCTTGTCTTCTTCTTTTCCTCTTTCATCTTTTATTTTTTCGGTTGTTTGCATGATGCGTTGGCGGAAAACAGCTTGAGGCTGTTTGCCAAAGATTTTAAGTTTAATTTAACTTTCTTCCATATTTTTACGGGTTTTTTATGACCTTCCGGTTACGTCAAAAAAATAAATTACATGAAACAAATCCATTATTGGCTCGCAAAATACGAAACATATAATTACAATTACACTGAAATTTATTAAAAAAAGTCGTAATAATTTTTATGACGGTCTGAGATAAAACAAATTAATAATAATTATAATAAACACAATGTTATTAAATTTAATAATAATTTTAAATAGGATCAAAATTAACGAGGAAAATAATAACACTGAAATTATTAAAAAAACATGTGTGACACATGTAAAATTATTTTTTATTTTTAAATTGAAAGTGTTTTTGTTTAAATTAAACATATGGACTATAAGGTAAAAAAAATAATTAGATAGTAAAAAATAATAAGACTTTATAAAATCTTCTGAAATTATAAATGCAAGCTAAACTGATAAAATTATTTTTGTAGGTCGAAACAATTAGATACCGTATCCATTATTAATATTTAAAACTGCCATAAATTGTTTATAAACATAAATCATTTACAGCACATTTAAATAAATTGCAGTTGCTGACAAAATATTACTTTTTGTTTTTGTCTATCAATTTATTCTTTGAAATAAACACTGAAAATGAAAATAATGACTTAGGTTTTCAATCTTATAAATGAAATATTTTTAATGAAAATAGTTATTGCAAAATAAATTGTTACACGTTATCAAATAATTTTTGTAAAATTATTCAATAATTATAAACACCATTTGCATTCTTTGGTGCTTCAATTAATTTTTTAATGAATCTTTTTTTTGAAGTTTAAAAAAATTGCTTTTAAAGTTGATTGGACTTCATAAATTTTAGAAAACAAAAACATTTCAATAAACTTAAACAGAATGAAGAAAACTATGATATAACTAATATTTTTAATAAAAATTTTTAGACAACACATCCTTTTGGAATAAATATGTGTTTCACATCCGATTTACAGTAAGGCGTTGTCCAGAAATTACATACTGAATGTAAGTAGCATAAATTACCGTGCCGCCTTTGATGTGATAGGGTAACACCCCAATGATAACTTTGATTTCTATAATAAGTTTGGTATTATCGGAAAAGAATTTCTTTAATCCATAAACAATTATGAATTTTAATTTTCAGTTTATGCAAAATTTGTCTTTAAGATATTCCAAATTCTAAAATGAGCAAATAGAAAATTATTGATGTTTTTGTTTTTTTTATTGAATTGTTTATCCGTGTTTATCAAAATTTAAAAAAAGAAGAATAAATCCAATTTAAATGTGTGCACAAGAAGTATTAATTGAAGGTTGATCTCTATTTCAAAATTTTTGCGTATACTTGTTTTTCTCCTCTTGGGTATTTTTTCTCAGCACGCAAATTTCACTTTTTTTTCAGCTTGAGTGATGTTGCAATATCGTCGTTAAGTCTCAACATCGACATAGTAATATTTACCGATGAAATCTCTAAAGTTATGTCGGCCATTGATTATAAAGAGTTATAGAAGTGGTATTCTTCAGTATGTTTAAAATTTTATTTCTACCCTTTTTCAGTATAACGTTATTCTAGGCAACGATCTTTGGCACCATTGATTTTCAGTCGGGATGTATCAAATGATGATGGGAAAAGAGTTCAAGAGATGCTTCGAATTCTTAAAGAAGATTTAAAGCAACAAAAAAAGGATGATGAAGAACAATTAGCATTGGTAAGTTATTAATTATTTATTTTACGTGACTACAATTTATGTATATCTTTTTAGGTCCCTGCTGAACCGAAAATAAAGCCTCCAATACGAACACGGGTATTAAATGAGCTAAAACATTATTATCATGGGTTTCGTCTATTAGCATTAGAAATTAAAGTTAGTGCAAGATATGCTTGGATGATTTTTCAAGGTAAAACTCTTACTCGACTTGAACGACAACAACTTGTTCGAACACTAGCTGATGTATTTCGTCTTGTTCCATTTTCGGTATTTATTATTGTACCATTTATGGAGTTTGCGTTACCGATATTCATTAAATTATTTCCTAATATGCTTCCAAGTACATTTCAAGAAAAATCCAAAGAAGTGAGTAAAATTTAATCAAATATTGCATCAACTTTTATCTTTTTAGCAAGAAAAGTTCCGTAAACAGCTTAAAATGCGAATGGAAACTGCAAAATTTCTTCAAGATACTTTGGAAGAATTAGCTGAGAAGCGGCCCAATTCTGATGGTGCAGAAAAACAAGATGCTTATGAATTCTCCAAGTTTATGAAAAAAGTAACGTTGTTTTACTAACTCCTTTTCTCATCATTTTATATTTTAAGGTTAGAAGTGAAGGAAGTTATGTCAGCAATCAAGAACTTTTGAAATTTACAAAACTTTTTGAAGATGAATTGACTTTGGATAATTTGCCTTTTCCTCAGCTTCGTGCCTTATGCCGAATTCTTGGCGTTTCAACCATTGGCCCACCTGAACTTCTTCGTTTTCAATTGCTTATGAAATTGCGTGATTTAAAGAATGATGATAGAATGATTGCTGCAGAAGGAGGTGTTGAAGTTTTGAGTATTGCCGATTGCCAGCAAGCATGTCGTGCTCGAGGAATGCGTTTTCTTGGTGTCAGTGAAGAAAGACTTCGTAATCAGGTTATTATTTACTTTTTTTCTATGTCTTTTAATTAACCTTTTAATTTAGCTAAAATCATGGCTTGAAATGTCCTTGAATGATAATATTCCTCCATCTCTACTATTGCTTTCACGTGCCTTTTATCTTCCTGAAGAATTAACATTCAATGAACGCCTTAAAACCATTCTTGCTCTTATGCCAACGAATATTAGTGAACAAACTCGTCAAAAGTTAACAGAACTTCAAGGTGGAAAAGTCAGCTACAAAGAACGTATGGATTTAATTTTGAATATCGAAGAAAGCTTACAAGCAGAACGGGTTGCTGAAGAAAATACACGAAAGAAAAAAGAACAAGCAGCCAAAGAAAAGGCTGCAGAAGGTGAAGGTGATAAAGGTACTTTTAATAAAAATCGACACGGGCATAAAGTTTTCAAGAAACGTTGATTGTGGATGTAATTGTTAATTTTGGAATTAAATAACTTATAGGATGATTTTATTTTAATTTTTTTTTTGATTTTTTAAACGTTAGTAGTTGAAGGTGTAGGTTTCCAAAGATATTTTTGTTTTTTATAAGTTAAAGAAAATAGGGTGGGATATTTCGTGCAGACTTTTTGAGGAATTAGTCATTAGAGAAATACTATCACTTTGTCGTCCAATGTTTTTAAAGTTTATGCATGCACGTGTCTTTTAACTACCGTATAATACAAATGCTTCAATTTTTAGATAAGACAGCTGAAAATGCCGAAGAAAATGAAAAGCTTCAACAAAAAGTAATTTTCTTGATAAAATAATTTCCATCTTTTAACCTACGTATTTAAGCGAGAGATGTCAGAAAAGATTATTGAAGTGATTGAAGAAGCTAAAGAAGAGTTGAATATTGAACTCAAGGATAAAGCAATGGAAGAAGCTAGCACATCTTCAAAAGAAAAGCCAACAACCGCCGAAGCTGTCTTGAAGCGTGCTTTGAAGCGCACTGAAGTTTCTGCCAAAACTGCTCATGAAAAGCTTCAAGAAGAAATTGAGAAAGTTACAATGATGTCTGCTGAAGAACGAGAAGCACTTCAAAATTTAAAAAATAAAATTAGAGATCTTGCAGAAGAGCAAAAGATGCAAGCAACTGCAGACGGGGATGACGTGCCATCAAATGAGGTACAAAAGTAAGTTATTCTAAAAATAATTGAAACAAATAGTAATATTATATTGTTTAGGAAACTCTAAGTAGATGCAAATGTTTTTTCGTAAATAAATTTAGTTGATTTTTATTCACATTGGTGTGTACATTATGCGGTAGATTCAGGAATAAAGTGATTCGATTAAGTAATAAATGCTTGATATGGGTATTTTTTCTTTTAGTATGCCTCAAATTAATATCATTAGATAAATCATTTTTTGAATACTGTGATTTGCATTTATCATTTTAGAACAAATATATTTTCAATCCTTTAAATATTTTATTTTGTGATATGATTTTTTGACAAAACAAAGGTTAATGAATACAAAATAGTAATAATTTAAAATTAAAAAGTTTTGCGTAATTTTTCTTGAAAATTTTCATATTCTGAAGCAGCATCGTTTTGAAGTGGATTCAAAACGGTTGCATCTTTTAAAAGAAAAGCGAATCCAACTTTTGAGAAGAATAACTTTGATTCAGGATCTTGCGCAAACATGCAGCTTTTTGGAAGCTTCTTTTCTCGACAAACAGCAATTCCATGAGTGCTATCAACGAAGGATTCTTCGAATGTCCATTGATTTTGAAGTTTTCCATCAGCAAGTACGGTAGTGGAAGTTAAAAAGCAACCAGGCTTATAACGATCAGAAGTATCAATTCGAAAATCATATCGACTTAAATCATTGACAATTCCTTCACCCGTTGCTTTCAAAACGGCTTCTTTCAAGCACCAATACCGATAAAACATTGTCATTTTCATTGCTTCAGTAGCTTGTCCACGCATTTGTTTGAGTTCTTCAGCGGAGGCAGATCTTGCCATTGAATTGATGTATTCATCTGCACTTTTATTATTTCGATTTATATCAAGACGCATAACATCTACTCCAACTTTTTCCGAACAACTTGATGCAAACACAGTATAATCACCCTAAAAAGTACTGTAGATTTGTGCCAAAACTATAAAATAAAACATACTTGATGAGAAACATTGAGACCAAAAGTTTGAACTTCTGGTTTTATTAAATACGGTTTGCCTTTTTCTGTACGAGCAAATTCAATTTCATGCCAATTCACATCCGTAAACTAAAAGAAGTAAATAGATTACTGTAATGTCAGTAAAATATTACTCTTTTTGACATTTGACGAAGGAACAGACGTCCTGCAAGACAAGCAAGTGAATCATCTTTGTATCGGAATGCCATAATTTTATCGTAATCTTCTTGAGTAACACATTGAATCGCTTTTCGAAAGTATGCTTCGAGCTAAAACATTCCATGTAATAAAATATAAAACTGAATTGTCTTACATGGTCATCTTCAAAAGCTTTTTGCAAGCTAAATGCAAAACGGTTGCATTTGCATTTAGGATTAATATTTTCATGTCTAAAAATTATTATACATTAAAATTAAATATGGTTTTTAATACAACTTACGTGGAAGTCATTATTGTTTTTTTTTGAATAAAATTTGAAGTTAAAACAAAACTGGTGTCAACGTTAAGAATTCTCGAAAGAATGAATGCACCTCTTCTATATTTTTGAAATTGTTGTCGATTAATTGAGAGATGGCGTAGACCGATTAGAATTTCTTCCTTTACAATGCCGGTTGTCGAAATCTTAAATATGTCTCGCTCAACACAAAAAAAGGGAACAGAAAGGCTTTTTTTGTATTGAGCGACGCACAAATGTCACGGTCAGACTTTCATTGCAAAGATATCAAATCTAAAACAGCCTTATTTTAGCAAAAAAATTAGCTCCTATTTTCTAAAAAATCCCAATAAAAACATGAAAGTTTCAGATATTCAAGAGGCGTTGAAAAGCTGTAATTTCTAGCAATTTTTCAAAAAAACTTCACATAGTTTTATAGAACACCATGTTGTATACAATCAAGAAATTAAAATGGTTTAAAACCAAGTAATCAAAAAAATAGATATAATCAAAGGAATCTTTATATAACATCATATATGCAAGCAGATCACTAGTAAATAACCTCTACCCGAATACAATCAAAAAATTAGAGGTTAAAAATTAATATACATAAGATATATCTCTAACAATAAACCTATATTAAACGAGATACATGACAAATTTATGGAATACAACCCTTTTCACGAAGTTTTTGAACGAGAGTAGCAACATCTGGAACAATTTCACCTGCTTTACGTGGAGGAGGTTCATTAACCTAAAAAAATGGCAAGTTTAAATACTGATATACGGTGATATTAAAAACAAACCTCAAGAACTTCAGTTTGGGGAGTAAAATCAATTCCGAGATCTTTGGGAGTTTTCTTTTCAAGTGGCTTCTTCTTTGCTTTCATAATATTTGGAAGTGTAGCATATCGAGGCTCATTCAAACGTAGATCAGCACTTACAACAGCAGGTAATTTAACTTTAACAGTATCAAGGCCGCCATCAATTTCACGAGTGACTTTCAAATACCCATTTTCTGGTTCCACTTTACTTGCAAACATTGCCTGGGGCCAATCAAGAAATCCTGCAACAAGTTGCCCAGTTTGATTTGCATCATCATCAATGGCCTGCTTTCCAACGAATACAGCATCAAACTTTTCATCTTTTGCAATCTTTGCAATTGTTCGTGCAACATGAAGGGGCTCAACTTGTTCGGCAGCTTTGGCATCAATTTCAATATGAATTGCTTTATCAGCACCCTTTGCGAGAGCAGTTCTTAAAACTTCCTAAAAATACAACAACAATCAACATCAATAAGAAGGAAAGAAATAAAACACGTACTTGAGATTTCGCAGGTCCAATCGAAATTGCAACAACTTCTTTTGCATGCTTGGCTTCTTTAAGTTTTACAGCTTCTTCAAGTGCAATCTCATCAAATGGATTCATTGAATGTTGGACATTCTCTGTTACAACACTCTTTTTATCTGGTCGAACTCGAACTTTTACTGCATAATCAACAACACGTTTAACACCAACAAGAATTCGCATTTTGGTTAACTGCTGAAAATAAATATAATATAAGAAAAAATCCCCAACGCTTAATCGAAAATGTGTCTGTTTGTCGAATGTTACATCAACGAAAAATGTATCGGTGTTTGGTATTAAAATAAAGATAATGGTGTGAGGATAACGAAATGGATAGGCACTAAGTCCGGAGATAGCCATTTGGAAGAGCTATGGAGCTTTGAAAATGAGATCCAACGAAGAATGAAAGGAAATATGTAAATTCGTTGAAAACAAAAAAAATGAATGCGTGTGAGTGAAAATGATGATAAATGATAGGTGAGAGAATGCAATGAAAGAATGCGATTTCAATGTGAATAAAAACCATTATAACAAAAGTTAGTTGGAGGGTAATAGTCAAATGAAAAGTAGACTTAAACTGTTGGCTATTATTTGTATTTGATAAATAAATGTTGAACAGTGAATGTTAATAGAAATGATGAGATTATAATTAAATTAACGTTAGTATAAAACATTGCCGTGGGCAGGCCGTAGGCCTGCCCCACGCTTTCTGCAGGAAGAAAGAAGGAAATGGAAAATGACCGCATGAACGGGGACGATAACGAAGATGAAGCCCAGGTTGAGTTGCACACGGACATCGTGAAACAAGAATTTTGTCGGTAGTAAAATAGCAAAAATTTTGAGAACTGAGTTGAGTAATTATTAATAGAACTGGCGGGTATTATAATTATCAAACAAGTTTCAAAAATAAGAACGATGAAAATTAAGCAGTGACAGAAAACTATGAAAAACGTGTAACCAAGTGTCTGCGGCTAGATTAAAACGAGATGTCTCTGCAGGCAAAAACGTAGATCCTCTGGCGCAAAATTTTTGTAAGAATCTAAATTAATATAAAGTTGTGGAAGAAAGGTTAGAGCAAAAAATATGTTTGATAAAATAATGTAAATGTGATACTTTTACAGTATGTTGTGCTTTACAACTGTTTCAAAAAATAATTAGACAAAAATTGCAAACAGTGATTTTAGTTTTTGAAAAATAGCAGCGAGTTTAATCACAATTAGGCACATTAAATCGACTTGAAGCGCACAAGCGATCCCTAAAGAAGAAGATGGGCGTTGAAAGAGGCAGTATAAATGTGTTTGAATTGTATGGGGAACAGGAGTGAATGATGGGACAAATTGTTTCGCTGATGAACAACTTTTGTATGCCAGGTGTAAGACAATGTCCAAAATAAAATGTTTTGACAATGACAAAAAACATGAAAATAAAAGTAACATAATCGTGATTTGTTAGAAGATAAGGTAAACTTATGTCGAAAATTAAGCAAAAACGAGGAATAAGCGGAATTAATATGTCAACTGGGATGAGAAGAGCGGACATCTTTGCAAGCGACTGATGGGCGTCTATCAGTGTACAAGGCTTAATATCTATGGGAACGTGTAATGTGATATAATGTCGCGGATAAACGTGATTTGTTAGAAGACCCGGCGAAGCCGGGTCTTTGCTTGTTAATAAAATGATTAAGTAATGGAAGAAAAATAAAAAATGTTAATTAACTGCCGAATTATCATAGAACTTATATCAAAACGTTGACAGAAAAAGTGCGATGCGTTCATTGTTACTTACACTGAACTTGGTTGTCCGCGCTGCCGTAGCTCAGTCACTGTTTTTCTTTTTGAGAGCTTTTTTTAAGAAATTTTTTTATAATATTAATAATAATAATAAGTTTATTCATCCCCTAACGCATGATGCATTAAATAATAAACAAACAAATGAAATAAATAAAAGAACAAGTCTAAGATATATAAAACAATTTAAATTAAATAAAAACAATGAACAACTTAAACTAAAACTAAAGAAGTTATTAAAAAAAAACTTTTAGCCGATGCCTAGAAGGGCCGATCCAAAATAAAACATTTTCTTTGTTTTTTAGCATTTTTATTTTATTAAACGTTTTTGGTTTTTTCTGACATGCTTGTAAGAATATCATTTTTACTGCCTAAGCATAAGCGTTGTGATGTTTTTTAGAGTTATTCGGACATGCCGACTGATACATGTTTCTTGGACACAAATTTGCTATTACATTCGATTATCGTTTTGGATGTTGTTAGCTCCTGAAATCTTTAAACCATTTTCAGAATGAGCTTTCCCCTCTTTAATGTTGTAATAAAAAAAGATAATCTAAGATGAAGTGCAGGTTTTATTTTGTCTATTTTGAGTATCGTAATTTGAACTGTTGCTGAAGCCTAATGCATTTTATATTGCTCTTTTTGATTGATACAATTATTCAATTTTATAAGGTCACATTTCCATTTTATTTGTTATTTTTAAGGGTGGACAAGGGCCAATTTTCGACGTTTGGGGACCTTGCCAAGGGCCTGGTTTTTATTAAATTTTCAAGGGCATAGATCAGGGCCTAAAATTTGCCGAAAATCGTGAAAAATATCGAAAATCGGGCCCTGATCAAGGCCCTTGGACATAAAACGTGCGAAATTCCGGGCCCTTGACCCAAAAATGGATAGCCCTACTTGTTTACCATCAAATGGTAACAAAATATTTTGTAAATTAACGCGCCCGTGACCTCAAAATTCAAATTTACTAATATATACAGTATAAAAATGCCAAAAAGGGGTATTTTAACTATAAATAGCATTATTTAAGCATGAAATTACTTATTTTTGTCGTTATTAATTTTTAAAGATAAAAAAACGTGAATTTCTCAAATTACATGTGTTACAGTATCCTTAGGATACTGTAACACACGCTAAAAATTGAAGACAACATTGCTAATTGTTCCACTTATCGTTTTTTGGCTTAAAAATGAAAATTATATAAGGAAATAATTTGTTGTTTTGTCAATTTTCGGATAAAATTACCATCAGTTGGATTTCGGACCGGGCGCAACCATCGGGCGCGCCCGGACGACAACACCTCTGCGCCCAGGCGCGCCACCCCATGACAATAAGCATGGCAACGGGCCGACTTTTTCGAAGCCCGGCCCGGCCCGTGAAAAAAAAAGCCCGGCCCGGCCCGCAGCGGGCCTGACGGGCCGGGCTTCCGGGCTTTTTCAGTTTAGGCCCGGCCCGTTGCCATGCTTACATGACAACCCTAGTTGTGCTGAAAGTATTACTTCCAAAATTTTCAATTATAAATAACAAAGGAAGAATTGTGAAAAAGACTCATGAAACCGAGATTTCTATTCTAGTTCAAAATTAAGAAACAAAAAAATTGTTTTCAGCTTTAATTTTCACCCAACCTTTGTTTTAAAATTTATTAACTTTTGTGATGTTTTAAATTGCATCATTTCTGGCTTCATTGATTCTTGGAATTGTCGAGAAAAATCAAATGAATTCTTCAAAGTTTTACTTGCAATTGATTCCTATAATAATTATTGCTTGAATGAAAAAATCCGAATAAATTAAGTTAACTACTTGTGCAAATCGTTTTCCCAAAAAACCATCAACATTTTGACCTTCGATCTTATTTTCATATGCTGTAATATGAAGGGATAAAGTACTTTTATTCATTTCACTCTTGTTTTGCCATTTATATTCTTCTTTTTCTCGATTGATACATTCTTGCATGTATGATTTTGAGATGTCATTTTTCTTCCATAAATTTGAAACATTGTTTCCCATTGAAGAGTTGTAATCAACAAAACCTATCATTTATCAGTGAAAATTGCAGTCCTCAAAAACTAAAGAACAATAGGACACTTTCGTAGACAAAGTTTGATAATCTCTTTTTAGATAGTATCTCTGTTAAATTTTTGGGACATCGAATGAGAAAAATGTTCCGAAAAATATTCAAAATTCTTTCAATTTTTATAATGAATATTCTGTTGACCCTTCTAAAACTACTGTTGTAAACCGATGCTTGATAAAAATCAGTGTTTCCTCGCCGCCACCGCCGGCAGCTTGGCGTCGCCGCCGGCGGCGCTGCCGGTGGCGGCGGTGGCGGCGGCGTCGGCGGTGGCGGCGACGAATTCTTTAAAACGTTCGTAATTAGCATATTATTTGTTGTACAAATTTTAGAATTTTGTTTAAATTTTGCATGGAGTAGAGGAAAAATATTATTGTTTCGTTTTCATAATCTGTTTTTTTATCTAAAAAAAAGGCATATGCATATAAGTCTTGTCAATGTTCAAATGTTGAGAAAGGCTTCAACTAAAACAATTTGTCTTTTCAATTTAGCTGTCTTTTGTAAACGAAAAACACTTAAAGGAGATCTTTCATTTGATTCATTTTTTATTATTTCGCAAGAAAGTTCGCGAACCGCATATGATAATCAGGAACTTTCGCTTTTTTCTATTGTTTTTTGTCAACAAAAAAAGTTTTTTCTTTGAAATGATTATGAAATATTTAAAAAAAACTTTTTTTGTTGACAAAAAACAATAGAAAAAAGCAACAGTTCCTGATTATCAGTTATATGCGGTTCGCGAACTTTCTTGCGAAATAATAAAAAATGAATCAAATGAAAGATCTCCTTTAAATCTTTTTACTCGTTTAAAGTTTGAATATGCCTCCTAAATTGATAAAAAAACGAGCGGAACCACTTAATGCCCAGTGAATTAGCTTTTATTCCTTATTACTAAGCTACTCGGCAGCTCCGGCAGCGCCGCCGCCGGCGGCGGCGGTGGCGGCGGCGGCGATTTTTGAAAAATGTTGGAACACTGATAAAAATGAATGAGGGATTTATCAGATCATGTTTCACCATTTTCTGCAAACACTAAAGTATTCATTTTTAAAGGACGACCTGCCATTACAAGCAAACAAAAAGCTAACGCTGTTGGGGAATTTTGCTTAGCCAACAGTATTCCTTCTGGATGATTCTTGCTATCGATACCGTATTCGATTGGTCTACGAAAATTTAATAACAACTTCAACATCAAAAACATTTCACATTTAATTTTGACCAGAAAATAAAGTAGCTAAATATTCCATAACAACACTCCTATCACTACTGTTACCCTTATCTGTGATCTTGGTAACTTATTTGAAAATAATCTTCAACCCAATGCACATATCAAAAAAATTGTCGGTTCAGCAATGGCATCATTATTCACAATTATGAAACGTGATTTCATCTGAAGATGTTTTGATTTTCCTTTTCAATGTTTATGTTTGACCAACCCATGAATACTGTACCTAACGTTTTAATATTCAACAGAAGAAAATTGCTGAATACGTTGAACTTTTCATTAGAATGCTTTACCGAGGACAACACCGATTTGGTATTATTCCATCATATTCAGCTCGACTCAATTTATGAAGTATGTGTAATGCTCAGCATTAGGTTCCTCGTCCAACATCTGTCCAGCACGACATTGCAGGCTCCTCCCCTCCAGAAGCTCCTTAAATACCCGTCAAGCTTCAGCTTCAATAAGCCTTTCCAGAGCCAGTCTGGTCCAGCAACAGCAGTAGCAGCAGCCGCCCTTGGAAGAAGAGGCAAGAGTGCCTTTGGGCGCTCTTGTTCCTCATTGTTCTCATCTCTCTCCCTCTTCCCTTGTAACTTGATAATAAAGCTAACCATTGAATCACGCTTTGAAAGACCCGAACAGCTACACCAACACCAACATAAACCCGACCAAACACCTACCCAGTTTATATGAAATCTCTTCATGAAAAAAGAAAAATCATTAATCTCTAAACTGGATTGGAATTTATTCATACCTCATCTCAGAATGATTCTGCTCTTCAATACAAACCATCATCTCATGAAACCAGATTCAAAAAGAATTACTCATCAAAAGAAAAAATTGCAAACAAATACTCATTGTCTCGCTATTAAAATCAAAACTTCAAGATTCATGAACTAGCTCAAAATTAACATCTAAAACTTCACTCAAAAGTAACATTTCAAATAATTTTGAAAGAATAATGAAAATGAAAATTTTTATTCTTCAATCCTTTGTTTTTTTATTGTATACATTTTCTATGTAAATTTTTTATGTAATTTCCAATTTGTAAATATTTATTTTTTGTCCAGTTCCATTACTTACCACAGTAGTTGGAACGTATTAATAAAGCGAAAAACTAAAAAAGAGGACTGCCACATTTATGTTCTTTTTTGCTGTTACTTTTTGGAATATCTTTTGAAATGATTTCAGATTGCGAAGATTTAACATTTCCATCACATTTTTTATGATGATTCAAATTGTTGCTTTTATATTGACCATCTTGAATTCCTTTTGATGATAACAAGCAACTATCTTTTGCTAATAATATTGCTGCACGTTTTGTAGACATCCCTCTGAAAACAAAACACTGATGAAAAACCACGAAAGCGAAATTCAAGCTCTCAAAAATTCTAACCGCAGTAGTCTTTTTCTAAAAATTGCAAAATGAAAAATTTGAAGAAAATGAGGCCGAGTTTATACTCGAGCAATATTTTGACTAGTTAACTCGCTTATTCGATTCAACATAAGCTCGAAAAAATGATTCAATAATTTTATTTTTTCTAGACTTTTGTATAGGTTTAAGTTAGTCTCGTAAGAATGATGCAATAACTTTATTTCATTAGACTTATGTTCTGTCTAGCTTAAAGTTTCTTTCTTACAAAGTGTAAAAATAAACCACTCCGTCAATCACACGCGAATATATCTGATCAAGCAAAGGTATAATATCACGGAAAAAAATGTCACCGGGACGTGGCATTTTTAACAAAATATCAGCAAAAAATTGAAAAATATCATCTATTGTAGATAATTTTCAATTTTGCGGATTTTTTGCAAGTTCAGAGACCTGTGAAACGACGCATTCTCCATCATTGCTTTCTTTCGTGTTAAAACCACTTTTGGCTTAATCATGCAACACTTTTTTACACTGACTGCGCCTTTAAGAGCAAATGAGCTAATATTATGATACTTTCTAAACAATGTTTTTGGGCCATACTCTATCCAAAAATAACAAAATCTGTTATGATGTGTGCCGCACTAATGTGAATTTATTAAATTTTCTGGTAGTAAAACCTTTATTATTTCACTATAAGAGAAGAGGTTAGGAGACATTTGGTTTAGACGGAACAAAAAAACCATTTCAAATCTTTTTACTACCGTAACATTTGATAATGTTTTTTTCATGCTTGAAAAGTCTTACACAAATACTATAAAATATTTATTTTAATAAATAATAAATAAACACAAACAACTCCGTAATTTGAATTTCAACAAAAAGACCTTCAATAAAAATTAATAACAAAGTGATACTCAAAAAAGAATCAGAAGGCAAAATTATTTTTGTTTACGAACAGTTGAGATAGGATATTTAGTTTGAATGGTATTCCATAAGAAATAAGGGAAGAAAGTTGTTGCACCTGCTACCAAAAGATAGACAATCCAAACACCAATCTTTGAGCTAAATCGACGTTCATAATCTTTAAGACGATAGATGTAACCTAAAACTCTTTTAAAATATAACAAGTCTTATAAAGCTAAAATTTTACCTTCTCCTGGGGCAGTGGAGTAAACAACACGAACTTCTTTTGCATTTTCATTTGGAAAATATGATGCGGCAGCAGCAGTATAATTGAAAACACCATAATTACGTGGACGAAGAGTAATGGAATGTGTGACATTTTCACCAGGAGCTATTCTTTCCCATCGGACTTGGAGAAGACCTTTGACAATTTCAAATGATTGAGTTGGGAAGGAATTTCGATCATCAAGGACAACTTGAACAGCTGGTTGATCTCCAATATTGAAAATATCATATTGAATAACGTAATCCATGTTTTCGACAGCATATTGACTGAGTGATTGTTTAGAGACAAGAAGTCTGGCAGTATTTAATACAGGTTTTGTAACCTAAAAAGTTAAAACAATGGTATTAAAATGATATTAAAGTAAACAGAACGTAAACTCAAACAATGGCATAAAAAACTTACAAATTCAGCATCTTCGGCACAAGCCAAAACAAGAAGAAGCGAAAAGATGATAAATTTCATGTCTTTTGCTAAAGAAAAAATAGAAATTGAAACCATATACAATGTAGAAATATAAAATGGTTTAAAACCAAGTAATCAAAAAAATAGATATAATCAAAGGAATCTTTATATAACATCATATATGCAAGCAGATCACTAGTAAATAACCTCTACCCGAATACAATCAAAAAATTAGAGGTTAAAAATTAATATACATAAGATATATCTCTAACAATAAACCTATATTAAACGAGATACATGACAAATTTATGGAATACAACCCTTTTCACGAAGTTTTTGAACGAGAGTAGCAACATCTGGAACAATTTCACCTGCTTTACGTGGAGGAGGTTCATTAACCTAAAAAAATGGCAAGTTTAAATACTGATATACGGTGATATTAAAAACAAACCTCAAGAACTTCAGTTTGGGGAGTAAAATCAATTCCGAGATCTTTGGGAGTTTTCTTTTCAAGTGGCTTCTTCTTTGCTTTCATAATATTTGGAAGTGTAGCATATCGAGGCTCATTCAAACGTAGATCAGCACTTACAACAGCAGGTAATTTAACTTTAACAGTATCAAGGCCGCCATCAATTTCACGAGTGACTTTCAAATACCCATTTTCTGGTTCCACTTTACTTGCAAACATTGCCTGGGGCCAATCAAGAAATCCTGCAACAAGTTGCCCAGTTTGATTTGCATCATCATCAATGGCCTGCTTTCCAACGAATACAGCATCAAACTTTTCATCTTTTGCAATCTTTGCAATTGTTCGTGCAACATGAAGGGGCTCAACTTGTTCGGCAGCTTTGGCATCAATTTCAATATGAATTGCTTTATCAGCACCCTTTGCGAGAGCAGTTCTTAAAACTTCCTAAAAATACAACAACAATCAACATCAATAAGAAGGAAAGAAATAAAACACGTACTTGAGATTTCGCAGGTCCAATCGAAATTGCAACAACTTCTTTTGCATGCTTGGCTTCTTTAAGTTTTACAGCTTCTTCAAGTGCAATCTCATCAAATGGATTCATTGAATGTTGGACATTCTCTGTTACAACACTCTTTTTATCTGGTCGAACTCGAACTTTTACTGCATAATCAACAACACGTTTAACACCAACAAGAATTCGCATTTTGGTTAACTGCTGAAAATAAATATAATATAAGAAAAAATTAATAAAATGATTAAGTGATGGCAGAAAAATAAAAAATGTTAATTTACTGCCGAATTATCATAGAACTTATATCAAAACGTTGACAGAAAAAGTGCGATGCGTTCATTGTTACTTACACTGAACTTGGTTGTCCGCGCTGCCGTAGCTCAGTTACTGTTTTTCTTTGTGAGAGTTTTTTCTAATTTTAAAACCGATGAGTACAAAGTGCCGATCTAAAAACTCAAGCATGTTCTTCGTTTTTTAGCTTTTATTAAATTTTGGTTTTTTTATGATATTGTTTTTAAGAATGCCATTTTTTCTTCAAACACTTTCTTGTGATGAAAATTTTCACTGCATAGACTGAATCGTTGTGATGTTTTTAGAGTTTTTTATGTAGGTGGATTGATACATATTTCTTGGACATAAATTTGCTATTACAAGCGATGATCGCTTTGGATGTTGTTAGATTTTGAAATCTTAAAATAATTTTCAGAATAAGCTCTCCCCTCTTTAATGTTGTAAATATAATCTAATGTAATCTGCTTCTTTATTTAAATGTTTCTTTTATTTTGTCTACCTTGAGTAGCGAATCTGATGTTATGTACTTTATAGAAGATCTACAGTATTTAATTATTGTTGTTCTTTCTTACTACAAGTATAATTCTGTTTTAAAATAACATCGAAATAAAAATACTATTTACTACCGTATCACATTTTTTCTTCTAAATTTTTTTTCGTTTATGTTGCTTAACTTTGGCTGAAGTCTAATGCATTTTACCTTGTTCTTTTCTAATGATATAATTATTTAATTTTATAAGGTCACATTTCCATTTTATGTGTTATCTTCGCTATCATCAGACTTAATTTTATGTAATCTCAGCGCGAAACATGCCACATCAGTTACACAGTTGAGTTGAAAGTATTACTTCCGAAATTTTGATTTTTTCTGATAATTGCTGTTACTAACTTATTAATCGTGAAAAATATTTTTTAAAGTTGTCCTTGTCTTTTGTATTGTTTGAAGATAATTTTTGTTCAAGCATTTTTCTGGTATTATTGTGTAACACAAAATAGATGTTACCGATTCACAATTTCGGTATTTTTCCGTTTAGTTTTTATTCCACGTCGATTATCGGGTTTTTTTTCCATCACATATGAAATTAAAAAAAATTTGCAGATGAGTTCCTTAGTGTATCTGCTGATTTTAACATTTCTGACAGTTGTTACTGAAATATTTTCCGATTCAGTAGGATTAACACTTGATGGAACATCTGTAACAGAATGGCGAGGGTATTTCAAAAGAGAGCATGCAGTTATTAAACCATATATTGGTATGCTAAAAATATTTATATTCTTTTTAAAATTTTAACAAATTGTAGGAAATGGAATGACAATTCCAAATTGGGATATTTTTGGTTCCACAATGGTTTCAAGTCAGCAAGTCCGCCTTACTGCAGATGTTCAAAGTCGTAGAGGTGCAATTTGGAATAAAATTGTTGGTGAATATTGTTTTAAACATTTAATATCAAAAGTGTTAAATATTACAGCCTGTGCAAGCTCGGGATTGGGAGCTCCAAGTATCTTTCCGCGTTCATGGAAGTACGGGAGATCTTTTTGGTGATGGTTTTGCAATTTGGTACGTACAAGAACCGAATGTACTTGGAGATGTTTTTGGATCAAAAGATTATTTCCGTGGTTTAGCAGTATTTTTGGATACATACAGTAATCACAATGGAGCACATAAACATGGGCATCCTTACATTTCTGCAATGGTTGCAAACGGAAGTATTCAATATGATCATGATAGGGATGGAACTCATACCCAATTAGGGGGTGAACATACAGGTTGTGAAGCGAAATTCAGAAATAAAGATCATGAAACACAGATTCTTATTCGATATGTTGGTGATAAACTTTCTGTAAGCTTGTTTGATATCTTTAATCTCAAAAAATAATATAAGATTTAAGATTTTCAAAGATGTTGATGGCCAAGGAACATGGAAAAATTGTATGAGTGTTGAAGGTGTTAGATTACCAACTGGATATTACTTTGGCATGTCTGCAGCTACTGGCGATTTGAGCGGTAAACATGAAATTCAAATATTCTTCACATTTTAAAATGTTTAAATCTTTAGATAATCATGATATTCTTGGAGTAAAAATGTTTGAACAAGAATATGCCCGTGTTGAACGAGAAGGTGAAGGAGACCGGCATCAAATTGAACCCCAAGCAGATTTTGTTGCTTCACCTCGAGATCACGCTGAAGATCCTCGTCCATCAAAACTTGGATACATTGGTCTTTTTGTTTTAGTTATTGTTGGAATAATTGTTATTGTTGGTCTTCTCTTCTTTGGAGCAGCATTTATTCATCAACGAAATGAACGATCAAGAAAACGTTTCTATTAATTTTTTACTGTCCTTAAAAATCTTTCAAAATCTTAATAAGTTTTGCAATTGTGATATCTTTATACTTGTATCACCGAAAAAATGTCCAAAGTTTAGCCTTTTTACGCTACCTATTTTCTTTAATATCTTTTTCATTTTTTTAATAATATTAAATGGTCTTCGGGTTTTTTTTTTCTTTCTTTAGTTCCTGGGAAAACTGAATACGGAAGAAAGTGTCGCTTAGTCTTTTATCTTACAAATTTATGTCTCTCTATCTTTTCCACTTCAATCCCAGGAATTTTAAAATATTGAGCAAATTTTCTTACAGTCATTTTTGTCGAATGTCAAACTAAACAATTTTAGTTTACTTGATATATTTCAAAAATTGGGTTACTGTAAAATAAGTGTGCTCTTTCTTTTTTCCGTAAATTCAGTTTAATTAAGATTTATCTATTCATTTTTTAGGATTAGTTTCAAGAAAATTATATAAGTAATTTTTTGTTCTATAATAAATTTGATTTCAATCAAGAAGTTGAAATTATTGATAAATTATCATGAAATAAGTACTATTAAATGCATTTAGTCAAATTATATTTATTTACTTAGTACTTTTTCTTACTAATCTTTGAAATGGTAGATTCTTTCAAACATTCCTCGGTTGTTATTTTTGTACTGCTCAGATTAAGTTATTTATATTTGTAATGTGCCTTACAAATGTGTTGTTGTGAAATGATAAAAAAACTTTTAACAAAAAATTACTCTTTGTAACATGTTATCAAAAATAATTAAAACAATACGGAAAATTGCTTGTCACAATTCTCGGTAGTTTTTATTTCGCCTTCTGAATCTGTTCATTTTTATGTCATTGAAGCTAATCAATGTTTTTCCAAAATTTGTTCAAATGAATTTTAGACTCTTAAAAAACAACATCTTGTAATATTTTATGCAACTGTTTTTGTTATTTAATTTTTGAAGCATTCGCATTTTTTCAAAATTTTATTGGACTTTAAAAAAATTAAAACTGCAAAATAGTTAAACAATAATGAGTTACGATAAAAAAAGGCTAGGCCTTTTTTCTCTTGAAACTTGAGATTTTAAAAACGAAATACAGTAAAAGAAAGATTAAATGGCTAATAATCTATTTATTGAATTATACCATATATAATAATAAGGAAAAAAGAAGTGTGGACCAATATGACCGGAAAAATTTAACAGTTTTTTATTTTTATTTTTTTCTAATTAAAAACATAAAAAAACATAAGCAATACAATGCGATATTATAGGAAGCTTTTAAAAATTAAAAGCAAAAAAAGAGAAGAAATAAATGAATGAGAAGGAAAACGGCATTTAGCGATCCACCTTCACATGTGAAGGCGTAAATTTTTCAAAACAAAATTGTGGTTTAAAAAGTTATTGAATTTGTTTAAAAGAAATATATTAAAAATCCGTCACATTACATGCCGAAAACAGAAAAAAATGAGAACTTTTTTAAGAGATTCTATTACCAAAAGATGAAATTGAAACTCAAAAAATTGCAAAATATATAAAATAAGAATTTTTTAAAAGAGAAATATTACAAGCTTTTCAACGTTGCTTTCCATCAAAGAAAGAATAAGTGGGATTTTCATAGCCATTTACTTGCATACCAGCAACATGACGATCTTCAGGTGTACAAACATCAACTTCAATAAAGCCTGGATGACGGATGCGTTTTCTCAACAATGAAATGATAACTGTTGTAACTGTTAATGCAGAAACTAAAACCATAATCATCATCATCATATTTGAGGAATTTGCAACTGCATTCATTGTTTCAAAGTCATCATTTTGCATTTCATTAACAAGTCTTTCATGTTTTGCATATGCAGTACCTTCTGGTACTTCTTCTTGAATTCTGACAGGTCTTCCCACAATTGGTTCAACAACAACATGAAGTTGTTTATTCTTATTACTGTCATCATCAGATGAATCATCTTCATGATCATAATCATCATATTCTTCATCGTCTTCTTTTTTGATATCTTCTTTAACAGGCTTATGATCTGGAGCTGGCTTGACAATATCTTCTTTATTGCTATCTTGAATAGGTTCAATATGAACACTTATTTTCTTTGGTGGAACAATTTCTTCTGAATCTTCGTCATCATCATTTTCATCTTCATCAGAATCTTGTTCAAGACGAGTAGCTTTTCCAGAAAGAATTGCCTAAAAATATTCAAATATTTTGGACTTTCATACAAATTATTTTTTAGCTCTTACATCCAATGAAACAGTTTTCTTTGGCGTTGTTGGTTTTGCAGGTGCAACGGTTGTAGTTTTAGGATCAACCAAAATTCGATCAGAAAGTGAAGCAGTACGTTCAAAAGTCTTTTTGTATAATTTAATAAGCTTTTCATTTGTTTCTTCATTGCCAAGAATCGTTAATTCATCATCATTAACTTCAGGAGTATTTTCACGCCGGAATTCTTGCCAAAATTCAACAGCAATTGGTCGAATTTGTTTTTCAAGTTCTGGGAAGTCACGAAGCATTGCAAGAGTACCATTAATTCGAAGATCAATATATCGTAATCTATGCAAAAGGATTGGCTCAAATGCTTGAGCTTCATCTTGATCCGATCGAAGAAGGTGACGATATCGATTAAGCATATGTGAACGATCTTTTTCTTCTGTTTTAATATAATTCTGAAAAGGGATTGTGTTACGGTAATCGAAATATTTTTACATTATCAATGTTCGGTAACAAACCTTTAATGATCGAAGAACATTTTGTTTATTCTGTGATCCAACTTGTACAGCTAATGCAGATCGATATTCATGTGTTGCATGTCGCTTCCTTTCATTCAATGAAGACTGAACTCTTTGATCGTGAACTTCTTCAATTTGTTGTCGCTGTTCCTTATTTTCTTCTTCCAAAGATGCAACAGTTTTACGGAAGCGGGCAGTCATTTCTCTTTTGTATTCTTCAGCTCCTTTTGGATCATTTTCTTTCATTTTATTATAGCGTTCGAAAAGTTCACTCCATTCAGTGATAACTTTTGTAACCTTTTTTCGATGCTTTTTTTCAAGACGTTCTTCAGCTTCTTTAAATCTTTCATGTTCACCTGCGGTATCATCTTCTTTGAAGTATGGATCAAGTTTTGCAAGTTCATCATTGTCATCGTTATTATTATCTTTATCTTTTGGATCTTCTTCAGATTCTTCATCATCATCTATAAAATGATAAATTGTTGATATGATATGATCTGATGAAGCCATCAGATTTTCTTACCTTCGTCATCGTCTTCGTCTTCATCATCCTTTTTAATTTCAGGTGTAATTTTAATTGGATTTATATCTGCTCCAAGGGCTCCTGTAATTATTTTTTATTTATTTTGTGCATTTAAAAATATTTTCATACCTTTGTTCTTTGGACAACAAACAAATTCAACTCCACGGAACATATCTAACCCGCATGGCTCCAAAATAGCAAATGATCGAAGTGCCATTTGTTCACCATTAATAACTTTAAGTGCACATTCACCTTCAGCTTTAGTATTCCAATATTTGTAATCATTACATGTGTTTCGGCCAATTATATGTGAGAAATGACATTGACCTGGTACTTGTAATGATTCAGTGACAAATTCACCAACTGTAAATAAATTTATTAAATTTAAGTGGCATTTTTTCCCTCACTGATTTAAAACGGATTATTTAAAAGTGTTATTTAGTTAGTAAATAAAAATGACTAATTTTTAAAAGGTTCTCAACAAAAGCTTTTTCCCTCTTTGTTATGAATAATAATAATACAGTAATGAAATGACTAACCGATGCATTGAAATGGTCGAACAACAAATGAATGCTTGCATTGTGTTCCATCTTCTTTACACCATTTTCCAACATTTACTTCATGAGAATATTCAACAATATTTGTGATATTATGACCCGGATAAACCTTAAAAAGGACTGTAATATAAGCGTTTTAACTTTTTCTTTGCTAAATGTACTTTTCAAAATACAAACACCTCCACATACAGTATGCATTTAATTGTAACCACAAATTTTTTTCTCTTTTAGAAAAGTAATTATTATGTAAAGTGCATTTACTTTTTTTATTGAAAATATAAATTTAAAATTAATAATAAAAAACATATTGCATTTTTCCCTCTTGCCTTTGTTTGTTTTACGGTGCCTCTTTTTTTTACAAGAAAAAAACTTGTTTTTATTTCACTCACTTGTTTTCCCTCTTGTTGTTTTTGTATCTTTTTTGATTTTAAAATCTGCCAAATGCAATGCGTCATAACGTAAAAAAGAATGCAATAGAGGCAAAAAATAGTAGGAAGCAAAATTCTCATCCCAAACAATTAAAAACTTTTTTACTTGCTAAAGTTGTAAAAAAACTGTAATTTAAAACCTTTCGGAAAAAAGTAAAATACAACTTTGTATGCGAACGATGAAGGCTTTTACAAATTAGCTTAAAATGTTGATGAGTGGCACAATTTTTAGTAGATGGCTTTAGGTTTCAACTTATTTCTTTAATGGACCAAAAATGGCATATGCGCAAGTTTTTTCGTTTGTTGGGTCGCCTTTATGACCACTTTTGTGTTCATTTGAAGAGACGATGCCATTTTAGAAAAGAACGAAGAATTTTTAGAAGGGAAAATGAAAGATGCAATAAACAGCCATTAACAAAAAATGTTCACCAATGCGGAAATCGGTATTTTTCAATTTTAAACATAAAATGGAATAAAAATGATTTGCGTATAAAAACCATTAAACGTGTCACAAAAATGTAATGACAAAATTTTCTTCTTTTCTTATTGTTCACGAAAAATAAAACAGGAAAAAATTATATTTCTCAAGAAAAATTTTAAAAATTTCACGTGAAAGTGGTTTAAATGCATAATTTTAAAGATTGCTTAACAAAATCTTTCTTCAAGTTTATTAAAATGAAAACTTACACGTTTACAATATTTAAGAATATCATATTTTCCTTCAAGGCATGAAGCTAATTTGCTGTCATCTGAATGCCATTCACCATTTTCTTTCATATATTGATTACGGTATCCACAGTTAAATGCAACCAATGGAATAAAAGATTGATGGGAACGAGAGGAATCACTGTCAACATTGGCCGAAACACCCTTAAGAAAATGTCAAATTTTATTAACATTCTTTGTAAATTTAAAAAAAACGAGGAACTATTTTTGCTTTTCCATGCTCTCTTTTTTTTTTGCTATATTATTTTTCTTAGATTTTTACTCGTGATAAATTTTAATTATTTTTGCGACATTTTTCATTCAATCAAATTTTCTGTCAAAAAAGTGTTCTTTTATGATCAAAGAAAATGAAAAATCGCAACATTTATGTATTTTGCAATTTTTATATTTTTTTTGTTAAACTTGTAAAAACGTAAATTGAACACAAAAAAAAGAAAAAGGAAAGAATTGAAAAAAATGTGTAAATTTTGGATTAAATAAAGAGCAAAATTTTTCTTAGAAATTGAATTAATTCCCAAAAGACTCATTTTCGATAAGTAAATTGAAAGATGGAGGAAAAAAGTTTTGTTGGAAAAAAATTACCTCAATATGTGCCGAATTTGCAAAAGCTAGTCCAATGACGAATAACGTCAGCAGCGACTGCGCTGCTGCCATTTTCGAAAAACACGCTAAAAAGTTAAGCTTTAAAATAAATGGTACAAGAAGGAAGTGGTGTTTGCAAAATATAATTCAGTATCACAAAACAAAACAAAGAAGGGACACGATGAAAAATGTAAACTTTTTAAACAAAAAAACAACAAGATGAAACTTTTTTTCTTCCAATGTTTTTTTAAAACCCATCACAAAAATGATGGAGAAAAATAGCATTTAAACTGAAGGTCCTTTCTTTTTCGTCTTTTTTCTCTTCTTTTTTCCGCTCATCCGTTCTTTCCGTTTTGTCACAAGCAAACAAAAAAATTTTTGTGGAGTGCAAAAACGCCGCTTTTCTCTCAAAATATTTGCGCTCAACCATGCTTTTACTCTTGAACGTCAAAAAAAGAGAGTTGACTTGGGCATACATATTGGAAATGGGAGAAAAAAGCTATTTTGACCGATATACTAAACTTTACTACCAAAAACAAAATGAAATGAAAAAAAGGATGGAAAAATATAAATGAAACTTGAATTTCAACATCCTCTTTTTGTTTTGAACATTTCTAAATCAATTTTTTTTTCAAAGGTTTCATGGGTGAAAAAATATTTGAACATTGATTAATACTTCCCACCCAAATATGCAAAGAACAATAAATACTGTAAATTCCAGTTTACGCTAATACGTTAAAACGTTAGTTTTTTGTGCAATGGCATGTAAGACTAATACGAAAAACATGCTTCTAAGACGAAGAATCGCAGCATCAAAAAAAAACTATAAGCGCCTCTTTTTAGAGTGATTTTGGGCGATTATTCATCATCGACACGGCGTCGACGACGTGTCCAGCAGTTGAAAAAGAAGGAGTGGAAAAGAAATAATACAATAATCAGATCGTTTCAAGCACAAGGAAAAAAGTGGGGGAGAAAAATGAATGCTTTTCTTTTATTTTTGTAAAGAAGAAAGAAGCTTTTTTAAGGTAAAAATTTATTTAACTTTAATTCTGTAAAACTTTGATTAAACCCAAGTAAATATTTGAAAAAAGATTATTGAAAAAGAGAAAATTCAAATATTCAACCACACCCGAGTGAAAAGCTATTTTTTCTTTTCTCAAACTTCCGTTGCAAAAAAACGAGAAGAAAAAAATATGGTGGCAAAAAAGGCAAATTAAATGCAAACTGACAAGTCAGAGCCAGCAAAAAGCAAGCCTGATTTACATAAATGTATCTAACATTGGGATTTATGGGAATTGAATAAAAAACGGAAATTAATATCAAGCAAAAGAAGAATAAAAAACGAGACAGTAAATTAGTGGAAAGAAAAAATAACGAATTACTTTAACCGTTCACGAATGCCCTTATAAATAATATTTATACCCTAGAACTGGAAATTAACGAATGTAAAATAGAAGTGGTTGCTATGGTAAATTGTTGTTCAAAAGCCTTAAAAAAGTTGACATTTATAGCTGGCCTTAAAAATTGAATAGATTAAAGTTAATTTTAGCTACACCAGACTTGCAAAAAAGCTAAAGTTCATTACTTCTTTTTTTGTACAAAGTTCAAATTTAAAAAAAACAATACAAAATTATTAGAAGCAGCGGATACTGTAATAAAGCACAAAATAATAAAAACAAATTTTTAATGAAAAAATAGAAAAAATAATTTTTGATTTAAAAATGCAACGGTCAGAAAAACATTGGATGGAAAAAAAGAGGTCGTTTACAGATTTTTCGTAATCATGTGTGCGCATATTTTTATGCATTTGAATCGGATGATAAAGAAAAAAAAGAGTAGTAACAAGGGCCAATCAGAAAAACATACCTTTTTGCTTTATAACTGTGCACACATCAAGAAAAAAAGGAAAATGTTATTTAACGCACATTAAGTGGCGCCAAGAATTGAATATATGTAAGAATAAAACAAAAAATGTTTTATGAAACAAAAAAAAACCGGTAATTTTAACAACATGTTGTTACTACTACTACGAACTCAAACTTGTTCACTTTTTAAGGAGTGTTAAAGGTTAAAAAGAAAAGGGTTAAGATTTTAATCTTTATAAAATTTATTAGACTTTTTTTGCAAAAACCACAGAATAAAAAAAGATTAATCAATGATTGGAAAGAAGAAGAAGAAAAATAAAGTGGGATGCAAGTGCAAATAGTCAATTCCTTTTTTTCTCTCCCCCTGTCAAAGACAGGCGTAACCTTCGATATATCTTCAAACAATAATAATCAATAACTGTCGAAAAAGTAAACACCACTATTCTTGTGGTGCCTAAAATTGAAAATTCAAATAAATAATAAGAAAGAAACGTTCGAAAAAAAGGGAAGAAATGAAAAAAAATACTAATAAAATTAAACTTTTTTGTTTGAAAAACAAATCTGGTTTGTGTGCTTCTGCTTGCTACTGCATAAAAAATAGAACTTTCACAAACCCTCAAATTGGAGCACTTCTCCTCTCTCCCACAACAACCGCAGGCCTGCGTCAAGTTATTCCAGCAGAAAAAAAATATATATAGAAAAAGAAAGATCAAATGCGGCAGGAGGTGCGCTGTTGCTGCAGCACGCAGAAGAAGAAGACGAAGAAAAAATGCATCATCATCAGCATCAGACCTACCAAAGAGAAGAAGAGCCTGTATGTCGCGATAGAAAAATGAAAAAAAACCAAAGAATTTATGTCGTGTTTGTTGTGGTTCGCGCAGGCACATAGGTGCGGTGAAACATAAAAAAAGGGAGTTGATGAATACGTACGTACAAACTATCAGAATTTTTTCTAACTGTGCTGATACACAAAGCGAAAGACATTGAGAGAGAGAGAGAGTGTTTTATTCTATCATGAATGTTATTTAACAAGGAAAATGAAGAAGATGAAAGAAGAAAAAGAAGAAAAGAGATGTGACTAGATTGAATCTTGTATACTGCGCGAAAAGAATCGAATAAAGTTCATTCAATAACATTCGATGAAAGCGATGACAACAACAACACTTTGCTTACAAAGAAGGAAAGGAAAAAATAAAATTTTTATATTTAAAGAAGACTGTTTTTGTTCCATCTTTGCTTGCTTTTTTTTCTTTTTCTCTTCCTTTTTTTGCATTAAAAAATTTGTTCGCGCTATGGCATTGAGCTTGTAAAAAGACACTCAGTAACACGTTAGTTACATTTTTCGCAAGTATGCCATCCTTGTTTTGGTAGAAGTATATAGTAGTAGTAAGGAAGGGAGGAAAGCCAGACTTTTTGGCTTCCGGACATAAAGATGCCGCCGCCGCCAATGGTGGTTTTCACAACATCGTGCTGCGGTCAGCTTGACTGATTGATATACACACTCAGCTGACTTTTGAACAACAAAATGAAGAAGAACGACTCAAAATGTGCGCTAAAAGGATGAAGAAGAAGAAAAAAAATAAATGTGAAAAAAACGACCAAAGGCAATGGCACAATAAAGTCTTACGAAAAAATGCAAGAAAGTTTTTTAAAAACATCCGCGAAAAACTTTTATTCCCAAAAAAAAGAGGAAATGGTTAGAGTGGCTGTTTTTTTTTCTTTTTCTTTTATTGCGTTGCCCTAGGGTGCCAAACTATTGTTGGTTTTTGACGGAAGGCGCCAAAAAGACAGCGTCAAAAATGAACAAAATGCTACTACTCAAGTAAATTTGGTGAAAGTTTTTTTTCGTTTTATTTTTTTCTTCAAAAAAGTTGTTTTTAGTTGTTGTACCAAAAAAACTTTTTAAACAAACAACAGGGGGCTCGAGATAACCATTAAAAATGATAAAAGAAACAATATAACAGAACACAAGTCTCTTTTTCCATGAGGGGTTTTAACTTTGTATTTCTTTTAGTTCCATAAAAAGAAGACATAAATCAAAATTTTAGAAAAAAAAGTTATGCGTCAGTGGGTCAAAAGTTTTATTACAACTAATAACTGATACCAGAAACAATAAAAAACACGAATTAAAAGTGAATTTATTAACAACAGTTAAAAAGTTATTCTACAACTTCAAAAGTGAAATAATATGTTCAACGTTCACGAAAACAGATAACGCAATACTTAGAAATTAGTATTATTATAAAGAATTCAACAAATTATAGAAATTTAAAGCTATATTTGTTACTGTAACAAATACAACATTCCTCAAAAAACCTAGAAAGAAATTGACCAATAAGAATTATTCTTCCCTATACAGTATACATTTCGGAATTTCTCCACCCATGTTTTCAATACGTTTCCCAAAAAAAAATTAATGCAAAAATTGCTAACATTAAAAACCTTTTTTTATGTTTTATTTTTTCCCATCGTCTTGGCTATTTTTTTTTGTTGTGCAAAGCAACACAAAAACGAAAAAATGAAGAAGAAAAAGAAGGAAAAAGGAAAAGCAAGTGAACATATTTAATATTCTTTTGTGATTAATATAGCACGATAAAAAAAGAAGAGAAAATGCATGTTTTTAAGCATCATGTTTATGAAAACTAACACCAAAAAATCAAAGAAACGATATTGGGAAATTATTCTTCACATTTTTATTCGAAAAATAAGGTTGCTTTTTCTTTAAACCAGTAAAAAAATAAAAGAAGAAATGTATTAGTTTTTATTTCTATCTTGACACGAAATGTTACGACCCCCCAAATTCTCGCGCCATTAAAGCAGCTGAGAATGTTGTGTATCGATGATACAAGCATAAACATAGCTTAAAAATATTTTATTTTTTTGTAAATAGTAATAATTTTTTTTATTTTACAATTTACAAATTCTGTTGAAAAATTTGTTATTTTTTTTCCCTCAATTTTTATATAATATTCTTATATGTTCAAAAGATTTTTCCTTTCATGGATATCTTTATTTATTACTTTTTCTTTTTGAGCCAATCTTGAGTCACGAAATGCGTTTTTACCTTAAGGTTTTGATATTTTTCTGGCATTTATCCCATAAAAAATGTTTTATTAGATGGTGGGGTTAAGCCAGCTAAGATTTTTCACGAAATTTATACTTTCATTTGCCATTTTTTTTCTTATTTATTGCCACGTTCTTTCATGATCCATTTATTTTGGCTTTTCCTTCCCCCAAATCCATCTTAAAATTTTCATTTTGCTCAGAAATGCTTATGCTTTATAAATCCTTTTTATAAAATTTTATTTACAAAATCATTTTTTTAGTTTTTTAAAAATAAAGTCTTATTTTTGTTTTACAGGCATATATTCAAATATAGCCGCCCAAAGTATTGCAAATACTTTTTTTATGTTATGACGGCGTCGTCCGTACGAACGGGTATGAGTAATTTTTTTAAATTTGTAATATTTTGTACAATCATCGCCTGTTTTTTCAGAGGCGCCGAACATGGATTTAACTTGCGATGAATCAATGCCGGCTGATAATGATTTGAACCCAACGGTAGCAATAAGTTTTATTAAAAAATTACTGTATTCATTAGAATATGATTTTAGAGGAGATTGCAGCGAGGGCAAATCCCTAATCAGATTGCTCAAAATTCAATGAATTTTAATAATCCCACTTTGCCACAAAATCAAAATGTTAACCAATTACAAAATCTTCAGTTAATTCAATTGGCAACTCAGTTGACCAATCCAACAAATCCAAATTACCAAGCTTTGGCACAACAAATTAAAATGCTGCAATCGGTAAAGTTCTCTTTAAGCAATCTTAAATTTCCATTTTTAACAAATACGAATTTTAGTTGGGTCAAGTTCAAAGTGTTGCTCCACCACCGCCCCCAGCTCCAAGCTTCCCTCAAAATGTTATTGCAAATGTAATGCTTTCTTTAAAAATCTTCAACAATATTCATTTCAAAATTTTCAGGGGTTTCAACCAGTCCAAACTACGACTCCTTCTTTTCCTCAAATAAATACCAATTTTAATGCTAATCAGTTATCACAAGAAGCAGCATCATATTTGACAGCATGTCTTGCAGCACAGTTGCTGGCTTCTCAGATGAGCGCCCCTCAATTGCCTCAAATGCCTCCAACTTCATTTCCCTATGCAATCGGGTCACAACCAAGCAGCTCGCAACAACTTGTTAATAATGTACCACAACCAAATTCTTTTCAAAATACTATTCCACAATCAAATCTCTATCAAAATCCTCTACCATCAGCAAATATTCCACAAATGAATATTTCTCAGCCAAGCATTCCTCAAATTAATCTATCACAATTAAATCCTCATCATATTAATATTCCACAAACAAGCACTTTTCAAAATCATATTCTTCCAACAAGTATATACCAAAATCCAATACAACAGATACAACAACCAAATATCTTTCAAGCAGCTGCAATCCCCCCACCACAGCAGACAAACTGTTATTTGAATAATGTTTCACAGCCAAATATTTATCAGAATCATAATAATACTCTGCAATCAAATCTTATGCAAAATATTGTACAACACGCAAACTCTTTTCCAAACTATACCCCTCAACAACAAAATGTTTATCAGAATATTCCGCAACAACCAAGTACTTCGCAAATATATGAACCTCTCATACAACCAAAACCTTTTATGCATTCCTCTGTTTCTGTTCCACAGACAATAAAAAGGCCAGAACCAGCCCCAACTCCACAACCTCCAGTTATTCAATTTCCGGTAAAAAGGGTTTCAAATTCAGTTTCAACATCTACTCCGATTATTTTTCGTCCACCTTCAAGACCTCCACCTTCTTCAACACCAGCTCCAATGCCAATGATGACACCAATTCCACAAACAAGACCTCGAACTCGAAAACCTTATACGAAAAGGAAGCAACAACAAATATCGCCACCATCAATTGTGCCGCAGCAAACAGTCATTATAAAGTCAACTGCAAAAAAAACAACACCAGTTGTATCACCTCCAACTACCGTACCCCCATCTCGTTCAATTGTTATATCTCCACAAGCTGTGACAGTTTCTCCATCATCAGTTCGAGAAGAAATGCAGTCTCCATCAACTACAGTATCACGACCAACATCAACAATGTCTAAATCTTCATATGTTTCACCATCAGCTACAGTATCTACAGTAATCGAGAAAGCAACAACAACATCTCAAGCAACCACTGAAAAAGCCGCAAAAAAACCAGAATCCGTTCCATCCAATTATACGCCGCCATTTGATCTTTCTTGTTTCATTCCAGGAGTTCCCAATAAATTAAACTCAAACACTCCAATTCCAGATAAAAAAGATACTGAAAGAAAAAAAATTTTGGTTGTTGATTCGGAAGCAAAGTTTATAAGAGCTTGTGCACATCCTGGATTACTGGCAGACCTTTTAAGAAAAGGTTATAGAATCCGATTTAAACGTCCACATTATGAATCATTTGAGAATCTTTTGGCTGTCGTGCAGACCGTTATTGCAATATATCCTGAATGCGGCTGGAGAACTATTGGAGAAGATGAAGAAATATATTTCGAATTTTTACTTCAGAAAACTGCTGATGAAGAAAGAGAACAAAAAGAAAAAATTTTGGAAGAAAAGATTGCAAACTTTGGTAAATAATTACAAAAGTTATAATTAACCTTTATTAATAATTAATTTTTAGAACGTGAACATCAAAAATCAATATTTTCACGTGAAAATAAAAGCAGAGAAAATTCTGTTGATTGTGAAGGCCGAGCTCTTGCTGCTGTTTTTACTGCTGCAAATGCTTCTCCAACAAAATCATCACACTATTTATCACTTACTGCTACAAGCTCTTGTGATGTTCCTTTCCCTCTTGATGATACAAATGTTTTTGCTGATTCCACAATTTCACTTCCAGAAGAATCAGCAGCACAAAAGCGTCAAAGAAAGCAGCAGTTCGATTTTACTTCTCCACAAGAAAATACAAAAGTTCTTGGAACTGTTTCTGCTAATGATGATGATATTTCACTGTAATATTATTTTTTACGGCCTTTTTAATCCTTTTTCTTTCTTTCAGGGCTTTATCTGCACATTCGTCACAAACTGGACCAACAAAAGAGTTACCTCGTCCAAGTACCTCATTTTCTGATACTCCATCATCTTCTGCTTCATCACCCTCAAAGCAATCGTCGCAAATTCCTAAATCTCCGAATAGTTCTCAACTTGAAGATGCTGATCTCTTACTCTATTTTACTAATTATAAACCTCAAAAGAAATGTGTTCCATTTATCCCTTCTAACTATTCAGAAGTTTGTGAAGGCATTGAAGCATTTAGAGATTTAATTGAAATATCCGATTTTCCTACTGAAGAAATTGAAATCTCAAAGTCATATTTACCTGAAGCTCTTCCATTGTGTAATTTAGAAGATAATCCTAGAAACGCAAAAATTTATTCTGTCCCAAATTTTTTTAATCCTAAAAGTGTTTTATTGGATTTCGATGGTGATAAAAGAATTACGGGTGTATTACCGAGCAAAGATATTACTGTAGTTAAAAGTATTCCGCTGCCTTTTAAAACTGGTGAAGAAGAAAAGCCGGGCTCTTTTTTAGATGAATTTTTAAAAAATGTTGAAAAATATTTGAGTAATATAACTTTTGAACATTTTGCGAAAAATAAGGTGGTAATTTCTGTCCCAAAGTAATAACTGATAAAAATGATAACCGTTTTACAGGAATTTGAATTTCTTGCAAAGACTTTAAATAACTTGAACTTTGAAACTTTTACTAAATCTTCAAAGATCAACAACTCCGTTCAAGAACTTGTTCCATTACTGTACAAGGTATGATTTTCGCATATACTTTTACAGTCCTTGATTTGTGATATTAATTATTTCAGAATCTTCGTGCAAAAAAGTGCTTCCATGTTGATCCAATAAATTTTATCAAAAGTCATTTACCAACAACGAATCTTAAACTTTTAAATAATGATATTAATGAAATTGAACATGCTTTTGGAGTTCAGACATATTATGTTTTGATGAAACTTTATGATAAGTATCCAAAAATATTTGAAAATGTTGCTTCACTAATTAAAAAATACCGTAATAATAAAAATGATCAACAATTTGTTTCAACAATGAAAAAAGTTTTGAATTTTAAAGGTTCGTTATTTTAAAAAATTTTAACAATTTTTGTAAACAATTTGATTTTTAGAAAGATTATTTCAACTTGCAAAATGTTATGATGAAAAAACTGAAGGAACTCGAACAACTGAAGAATGCCTTTCAAAAGCTATGGAAAAATTAAAAGTTGTTACAAATTCTGATGGATTTTTGATTACGGTAGAAGACAATGAACTTTTTGAAGATGTTGAAGTGATGGAGGATACTGTCGTCGATGATGAAGGTGATGTAACAACATTATTATCTGATCAAGATGAATTTTATTTTATCAGTCGAAATGATGCCTTTCATGAACATTTATATCATCTTCAAACAAAACCATTTCAATTATTATCTCCTGAATATTTTATCAATAAAGGAAGAAGAGATAAACATCGTATTCCTGAAGTTAAATGGCATATCAGTCTTAATAATACTGTAATTGGATTTGAAATTCAAAATAAAGTGTATCCATTGGTTCATCGAAGAAAATATTTTGATGAAGCTTCAAAAAAATATATTTTTCCACCAACTGCAAAGGTTATCGACAGCTTTGATCCATTTTTTAAGAGAGTACATTCCTTACCATCAACAAAAATTACTCCTTTCATCAAAGATCAAGTTCTACGTCTTGAAGAAATGGAAAAGTTATTTTACAAACATTTTCAAAAAAATGCAGAAATCTCCGACAAAATTCATGATATTTGTCTTCAAAATACAAAAACATTTTTTCCATACGTTTTTCGAGCTTTGAAAGAAACTTTTGATGCAAAAATGCCAGCTGCAAATTCAAATAAACGGCACTACTTTGAAATGTATTTTTATCTAAAAGGCACAGAATGGGCAAGAAAAGTTGTTGCAAAGATAAATGATGGTCCTGAAGAAGGCTTGTTTCCGATTATTGGTAATGATAGTAAAGTTGTTGCATTATTTTTGAAGGTAAAATATTTGAATAATCATCTCTCAATAAACAATTTGTACAATTTTTAGCTGGAAGAATGGCTAGATATTCTATTGCATGGTTCAGAAGAAGATCGGATGAAACATTTTCCTGAAATGGTGCAATTAGAATTCTGGAAAAATTGTTATCATTATCCTGGAATGCGAGATGCAATGAGAATGGATACTGATGGTGTCTTTCATTTTCCAGAACATTTTCATAGCAAACATAAGCCAAATATATCGTAAGTGTGTCTTGCAATTAATCAAATTGAAAAAATCGAAATTTTAGTAATAGCCTGAGACATTTACCATCTAAAGACATCAACAATAAAAAGATGCATGAATTATTGCTAAAGTTACGACTCGCAACAAAAGAAAGCTATGAAAAAACTCTTCTTAATAGAGTTGAATCCCATGAACAAGCTTCAAAACTTCTTGCAAAGTTCGAAGATTTCAATGATAGAAGAACGCGAGCGTCAATGATTTTATTCTCTTTAGCCGAAGCAACATTCAATCATACACGTGAATTACCAGATTCAGTAAGGCTATAATTATTAATTAATTAATAATAAAAATATTTAAATTTAAGATAGCAAAAGCTTTCGATAATCCTCTTCAAATGTTAACTCAAGAAGCAGTTCTTATCAATCGTAAACACGTTCCTCCTCGACAACAAAGAAAACGCGGGAAAAATGCCAAGAATGTTGTCAATGATCCAAAAACCAGTATTCAAAAAGCTATTGATATTCGTAAAAGTTTCAATTTAATACCAGAAAAAGACAGCGATGAAAGTGCAAAAACACCTAGAGAACAAGATGATTGGATGCATGTGAAAGGAGATGTTCGACAAGATTCTGTGTTATACGATAAATCGGTTGCCTTGGATTTCGTTAATCCTGATAAGGGGTCACGAGAAGTTGCTTTAGTAAGTTAATTTCAAATTTTATAAAGTTCATATAAAAATTTATTTTTTTAGAATGATGCTGATTTAAATGAACGTGAACTTACTGAAGTCCTCTATACACAATACATCGAAACCAATCGATTTTCAGCAAATGTCAATCGTTTAAAAGAAATGAATCAAAGAATGCTATGCCATTTTCATCGTGAAGAATATCGAAATCAAGTTTTTGAACACATTGTCAAAAGTAAAAAGGCTACACCATTCATTCCTCCAGAAGTTGAAAAGCCTAGTGTTACTGAAATTGTTGATGAAGAACTTGCTGTTACTCGGATACTTCGTGGAATTGTTAATCTTAAACAAAGGAAAAGCAAGAGAAAGATTAAACGTCAACTTCGAACTGAATTGCAAACTGTTTCATCTGAAAGAAAAATTGTTCCTCGACCAAAAAGAAATGCGTTTGCATCAAAGGCTTGGCTAGCCAGAGCTCAACGATATCGTGAAAAAAGAGAATTGATTAGAAAAAATGCTCGATTGGCAATTAAAGAGGCTCAAGATCGACAACTTGAAGATCAAAATAATGATCTTTCTGAACATATAACAATCGTAAAGAAACTTTGGCCAAAACCGATGAACATGGTACCAGCTGAACCCAAAAACACTTCACCAGAAAAAACAACAACAACATTGAAGCCTAAAAAGTCAAAGAAAACAGAAACTCCAATTAACACTTCGTCTCCAATCAAAAAGAAAATCTCCAAGCCTTCAAAATCAAGTATTACAAAACGTCCAAAAATATCTCCATTGGTTTCACAATCACTTACTGGTGCAGAAATTTTTGCAAAGAAAACAGAACGTGAAAAAATAACAAAAATGTCGACTGCTCCAGAAGCTCAAGAAGATACACTGAATATGACTCCAACAACCACTGATGAAACAACAGCCGTAAATAGTACGATCAAAGACAAAGCAGCCATCATCTTTAATGAAACTGCAAAACTTCTTGGAATTCGAAGCTATACTGAATTAAAGGAGAAAACACAAAAATCTAATAAGCGAAAGCTTAAGAAAGCTAAGAAACAAAAAGAAGTTCAAAAAGCTAAACCAAATGAATCTACAAAAAAGATAAAAAAGAAGAAATCTAAAAATGGAAAAGAAAGCAACCTAAAAAAGCTTCAAACTGTTCGAAAAACGATTTCAAAAGAATCTGCAGAATTAAAGAAGAAACATGTTGAAGAAGAAATTGTAGAAAGAGAAGTGATCCGAAGGAAATCGTCAAGCCTTGTTGAAACTGCTACACAATCAAAATCCACATTATCCACTGTACTCAAAACAAAATCTAAAAATTCAGAAGCGAATCAAGAGGTTGAAGCAACTCTTCAAACAGAAAAAAGTTATCTTTTGAAAAAATATGAAGCAAATGTTGCAAGAGAAAAATTATTAGATGACCTCAAACAACAAGTACATGATCATCAAATTCGGAAAAAACGTGAAGCAATGGAACGCCGAGAACTTCTTGAAAGAGAAGCAATGGAGCGTAAACGACTTATTCTCATCGAAAAAATTGAAAAAGAAAAGATACGTGCAGAAAAGCTTCAACAACGTGTTGAACAAGTTTTGAAAGAACAAGAAGCTATGGTGCAAAAAGAAATTCAACTTGCTGAAATTCGTGAAAAGCTTAATACCACAAGAAGAAGAGGCTCTATTACTTCAATCAAGTCATTAACGATAACTCGAGAAGATTTGCAATCATTGTCTGATAGAGCTCAAAGTATGGCACCAAATATTCCAGAAATAATTCCTTTAACGAAACAAAATTTGTTGATTCATAATGAAATGACTTCGAATGTCAATGTTGAAAATTCAAATTCTGCACCAGCAACTAATCATGTTCAAGTTGTATCCGATCTACAACAAGAACAAACAACCATCAATGATAAAAATGCTGAATCTATTGATAATGCAAATGAAAGTGCAGCAGCAAAGCAAACTGTCACAAAGGAATTACCTGCAAGCTCAGAGTCAGACCAAATGAAAAGAGCTGATGAAAGTTTAATTATCAACAAAACAAGAGCAGGCAGAAAAAGAAATAATTCCAAATTTAATGAAGAAGAAACACAAGCTTCTGCCACGGCACCAAGTGCTGAAAGCAATATAATCGTCAATGAAGAAACCGTAATTGGTAACCATGTTGCAGCAAAAGCACAACCCAATAATAATGCTGCTCAAGATCCAGCTGTTGTTGTAGTTACAAGATCATTAGATTCTGGTTCATCAAATTCTCCTGAATTAGGAAAAGATTTTGGCACATTTCTGGCTGAAACTCAAAGAAGGTCGAATGAAAGTGTAAAAAGAACAGATGATGTTATTTTGGAGTATGCGGAACAAATGCCCGAAATTCCATTAATTGTTGAACGTCCCTCCCCAGCAAATATGGATGATATTGAAGAACTTCCTTCACCAATTATGGAAGAAGAAGCTCAATTCACCCGTGAAGATTTACCTCTTATGGAAGCTTCCCCTGAAAATACTGCCAGTCGTGACGATGATGAAATTGATGCAAACACAACAATGAGCACTTCAAGTTCAAAGGGGCTAAGAGGTCAAGGGAAAAGAATCAAAGGACGTTATGATAAGAAAGTAAAATGGAGCAGAAAAAAGATTACAAAAACAACGCCAACATTACCTCAACTTCCTCAAACGGATGAATCTCAGCCACCAAAGAAACCAAGAAAACCACGACAGAAACACAAGTGGCGACAAACTCCTTCAAGAACTCCATCACCTCCACCACCCTCCCCTCCACTGCCGGCGAAGCGTCGAAGAGCTCAAGCCGTTCCATTTCAAATTAATTATGAATCCCCTCGAAAGAAGAAGCGGGCTGAAAATCAAGAAAATGATAATACAGATTCTCAGCCTCCGCCGTTATTAACACCAATGACAAGAGGGCAATCAACCATCAGAGAAAAAGCTGTTTCTGCACAACCAGCTAAAACACCTGAAAAACCTGCCACGGTTTCCATTTCACCAACAGTAAAAGTTACTCGAAATATGGCAGCAAAAATGTCTTCACCAATGAAAACTCCAGAGAAGAAGCCACCCACTTTAAAAGCAGCTTCCCCAAATAAATCAAGGGATAATTCCGTACAACCAAAACGAGTTGGTCGTCCTCGAAAGCTTGTTGAAACAACGAATGATCAACCTTCCACTTCTGTCACAAAACCACTTGGAAAAAGAATTATCAAAAAAAGAGTTTCACTTTCCCCTGAACCAATTCCAATTAAACGTAAAAGTCTAAGAAGATAAACGATCTCTCCCGTTGAGTTTTTTTCACAGTTTAAAAAGGTAGATTTTATTGTATTTCTAGAATAGTCAAATATAGCTCTGTTATTTTGTTATGAAAAATATAATATTTTTTATATTTTCGATCTCATATGCATTTAAATGCTATGCCTCTTTACTCACTTTTTTCATTGAAGTTACGGGTTCGCCATTGTTAAAAATATGGCATTAAACTTTTACTTATTTTTTTCAAATCTGCAACGGCATAAAATTTAATCAACATTGGCGAGCCTGTTTCAACTTACAGATACTGTATTGTTAAGATATATTTATAATAGTTAGTATGTTATTAATAATTTTTCCCAATTGCCTTTTAATATTTTCTCAAACAAAAATTGTGCTTTAAATCTTTTTTCACCATTTATTTTTATTATTATTTTTTTGAAAGAACCGTATTTCGTTTTTATTTTGTTTGTATAAAATCGAATTTTGTTGAAATTTTTTATTTCAATTTTTTATCAATTGTTGCTTTGCATAACAATAAAATTTATTAATCTCAACCACAAATTTCATTACACTTTCATGTTTTCTCTTGTTTACTAAACACAAAAGTAATGTTTCTCTTGGAGTTTAGGATTTCAAGACACCTGATAAGTAACAAAATAAAATTTGAAATATGTCTTGTAAATCAAGGTTTAAAATTTGTATTTTTGATGTTACCAAAAATTTTATGGATTCATCTTATATAGCAAAATATAATGACTTTTTTGATGACGTTGAAGTAAATTAATTGGATAGAAAGTCGCCAAGAAGTTCCTCATGGATAATTTTTTCATTTCTTAAAATAGGCAACCAGGAATAGAACTTCAAAAACCTTTTATAATTATTTTCATCATTCACCAAGTTTCATATCAGAATTAAACAACATTATTCTAGAGTTAGTCTTTTCGGCAAGAAAAAATATTTGTTGTATGTTTTTTACAGTTATTATTTAAAAAACTAAAACTTTCATTGTTCTTTTTAAAAAACTGAAATGTCCATTTGAAATTTTAGGTATCTCTTTCGTTTGGCATATAAAATTGCAAAATTCTTTTTAATTTTTTAAAAGTCTTTATTTAAACTACAAAAACTAATTTTTTGAGTTTCCCATGTTTTTGCGACATTCATTTACGTTTCTTTTTTGAATTTCTCACTTTCATGAAACTGGAGAATGTTTCGATCTCTCTAACGGTTTTTTTAAAATTGTAGCATAAGCATCAATGAATTCACGACGAAAGAATATTCTTTTTTCTTCATTTTTTTTGCATATTTTTAGCAATAATGACTACTGTTCAAAAATTTATGCACTTGGCATAAACTGCAAAACTTCAAAAAGACAAAAAATAGCACCTACCTTTATTTGTCATTCATGTTGCTTTTGTTTAACATAAAATTTGATTTAAATTTTGCAAAAATTTCCATAGAGATAACTGCATTTTTAAAAACTGTCATAAACAGATTTATAAAAATAGCAAATCATGTTGAAAATTATATTTTGTGTTTCTTTTATGCTTAACTTTAAAAAAAAGTGGGAGGTCATAATTGCAATTTTTTATTTAATTTAAAAAAGGAGTGAATTTTATTTGTTTTTAATTTTTGATTCTTTTTTTCGCTCTTGAAACACTGCCTTTTGGAGTTTTTGCTGTTTGAAGGATTCCGAATATAAATACGTCAACAATTGAGTATTTTAGACTTTTTTTTGCAAGTTAAAAGAAAATTTAAAATTTTTATGCAAAAATTGATGCCAAGACGATACCTCTCATGGGGGCTATTTTTCCGCAAATTGTGTGAAAAAAAGAGCTGTAACTAAAGACGTATGGGGAAAGAAGTATTTGATGGTTTATTCAGGAGAGATAAATATAAGATACTCTTCTTTCTTCTCTATTTCAAAATGCCATATTTATCGTTCTCCATTTAAGTGATAGCCGGAAAATAAAATGTATTGTGTATTTATTGGTTTGATCCTTTATTTTTCTCTTTCTCTTTTATTGTTTGTTTTATAAAAATGTGGGGGTAAAAAAATGAATAAAACAGTCAGTTCACGCATTCTTTTCAGGTATTTTATGGGGGGTTTTTTAAAAAGAAGACACTTAATCGAGAATGGAAACAATTTTTTATGTTTCAAATTTGCTTTCTTTTTTAGAGATGTAGGAGAGAATTGTTTAGCAGAAAAAATGGCTTTACAAATGTTTAAAAAAAGAAGCACTGCATTTTTTTTTCTTACGTGTTGCAGCAGCTCCCATTTTGTTTGCAATGTTTTTACCACATTTTTTGGGAATTTGTCAAATCTATTTATTTTCAGAACATTTTTTAAAAGGTGCTCATTTAAATGAATGCAAAAATGTGTTTCCGTCATTTTTTTTCTGTTTTGCATGATTTCTTTCGTTGTTCCATTTTTCTTTTTAAATTGCCAACAGTTTCTTACTTCGATATTTGCTTTAACCGTTTTTCAATGAAACACGAAACATTAATCCTCTTATTTTTTGTAGTTGTTAATCTATCTTTGTCTTCTGTAAAATTCCCAAAGGAGTTTGGAAGTCTAAGATTTTTTCATGGAAGCAAAAGTTTGGCATTTTTTAGACGTCACAAGGTTTTTGTCAAAACGTTTTTGCATTCATGCATATGATGGAAATTACTATAAAAGCGGAATGAGTAATATTTTAATGCCACAACAAAATTCAACTGTACCCTAAACTAATAGACGAATAAAGTTTTTTTTGGAAAAAACATGTGTTTCGAATTATTATTTTTCATGGATCAATGAGCATATTTTCAAAATTATTTTACATTCATGGTTTCTGTCGGGAAGATACTTTTGACATTACTTTCTCTTTATTCTTTCAAGAATTTGAAACCTTAAAAATTCTTTGAATGAAAAGTTTTCCCCTTGTCCATGATCTGTTGACCTATGACAATGAGCATTGTCATCACCAATCATGTTTTTAGCTTCTTAAATTTTTGTAACAGTTTTTCAAAAACAAATAAGTTACTATTTTGTGTTTGCACTTTTTTATACAATGATAGTTTTTGAAACACTTTTAAAGTAAACATAACTTTAAGTTTAAAAGTTTTTTTATATACTTTCACAGAGTTAAAAAAATAGTAAGTGAAATACAAACATTTAATTTATATTTAAAACAGTTGAATCACTCTTGTAATAATATTATATGTATATTGCATTCATGCTTCTTCTTTAAAAATTGATATATTTAACAAATGATGCAAGCAAAAGTAATGAGAAGAATCCGACAGTTTTTCTTTTTCTTGAAGTGGTGTCGACGACGTTTTACCACTTGAAAAACAATTCTTTGCAATGAGGATATACATATCTCTTTGAAGAAGAACAAAAGCGCGTTGGAGGAAGTACGGAAAGAAGAGGGAAAGTTCGGATTTAGACATTAGCAAAAACTTTCATTTTTTCCATTTAAAGAAAAAAACTTCTGTTTTGTTTTCTTTCTTTCCTTCCTTCTGTCAGTCAGTCAAATGTTAAAAAGGTTTTAATTTTCATTTTTGACTGACCTTTTAGTTTCATTCTTATGGTTAAAGTACTTGACGTTATGCTTGTTTTTAACTGTTTACTTTTTATTTAATTCAAGCCTTTTCAAAAGTAGAATCACATTCTTTTCTGTTGTAAAATGTGATTGCTTTGAGAAAAAAACTGTCTCTTTCTTTCATATTTTTTTCATAAAATTGAGATCAAATTTCCGATATTATATGCGTCGCGAAAGAAAAAAAAGTTTTTTGTATTGTCCAAAATTTTTGTGCTCGTGGGAATAACAAACATTCTAATCTATGAAGTTACAGACAAAAAAAACTAAAATATTATGTCATCTTTCGAAGTGGTGTCAAAGTCAATATTTCCGTCAGGTGTTACACAAAAATTGTCATTACAATCTGAATTTCCATCAACGAGTACATCAATGCCGAATAATTTCGTTACAGTAACCACCGAAAATATATTATTCAATTTTGAATGGAATGTTACGGATTTAGATTTTGCAAATGCAAAAGCAATCGGAAAAATGGATTCTGATGAAGATTCGTCATTTCGGTTATATGTTGCTTTGTTGGTTGTATCGGCGGCAATAATTGGATTCATTATAAATGTCTTTATTTTATTATTAAGTTTATTACATATTCGGGGAGATTATAGACATTTTGTTGCAAATTTGGCTATTGTTGATATTGTTGGAGGTTCGTTGATTTTACTATTTTTGGAATACCCAACTTTCACAGTTTCTAATTTTTAAAAGAGAAGCACTTTTGAATGTATATACAAAACATGACAATTTTTACTTAAATCTTTTATTCTGAGAACTAAATATCACTTGAATTTTTAAACAAAAGAGTTTAAAATTCTTTTGCATTAGTCTTATACAAATTTATCACTCTAAGATATGCTAAGGCTGCATTTGCAGACATAATCATAAAGTATTAATAATACTTTTTTATAGCAATGCTCTTTGCATTTATGGGTTATGTTAATTTATCAGATCGTCAACAATTTTCAACAGCAGTTATGACTTATTCAGCATTTGCATTCTATGGTTCATTTGGAGTTATGATATGTGCATTAGTTCCGGTTTCATTATCTAGAGTGGTTGCAGCTTCAAAACCAAAAACTTATGACAAAGTAAGAAGAAAAAAGTTTTCTCACATTTTAAATTTTATACTCTTTTAGTTATTTTCTGGGAAACGAGCTTTAGCTGTCTGTGCCATAGCTGATATGGCTCCAATTGTACTTTTAGTTGTGATATGCCTTTCACGTCATGACACTGGTCGATGGTTATTTTTTGTTTATGCTTTTCTGACATTTGCGGCATATGTTGTAACATTCCTTTCAAATACAATAGTGTTCAGAATTGTTGCAAAGCATATTCGTGTTGTTCAATGTTTACATGATAAAACAAGATTACTTGAAACACGACAAGTTGCATTAGCAACTCTTGCACAAGCGGTTGTTCCTCTAGTTTGTCAGGTACCTTTTATACCTTTAATATTACTGTAATTTAAAATTATTCTTTTTTAAGGTTCCCGCATTTTTAACCCTTTCATCGGCCCTTCTTCTTGTTGAACCTTTAATTGATGGAAATATAATTGTTATAACACAATTATGGCTTGCCGCAAGTCCAATGTTCGATGGGCTTATAACTCTTTTTGTTATAAAACAATACCGAAATCATACGATTGCGTGTTGTGCTGCAATGTGTGAAAGTAGCTGCTATGCCCCAAAACGATTGTCTGCCACGCGAACAGCTTATTACACAAAAACAAGTGGAATTGAAAAATTTGAAGTCAAAGTTTAATTGATCTTATTGCTTTTTAAAAAAGGAAAAAATTACGGGTTTTTTAAATTGTTATAAAATAATAATCTTTTATTTAAATAAATTTATTAAAATAATTTTTATTTTTAAAGAAAAGTATCTTGAGCATTTGTGCTTGTAATGCTTGGACTTGGTTGTGATGAACTTTTTCGAGATCCTCGACGCTTTTGTCCAGCTAAAAGTGCAGTATACTGTGTTGCACTAGGTGTTTCTTCTTGTGTTCGAAGAGTTGAACGATGACTTGAATTTCGAAAACTATAAAATTATAAAAGTTACAAATAATGATGTGTAATACGAAAAAATACCTCTTTTGAAGCATATATTCACCATCTTGTTTTCGAACATTTTTATGCTTTTCAAATAATATAATCCACAGCTTTGGTGAAAATATACAAACTAATGCAACATTTGCTGACATTGAAATTGATATACATAATGAGGTAGTTTGAATCTAAAAATAACTTATATCTGTTAAATGCCAGACTTAAAAGTCATGAAACTGACCTGAAAATCACTTCCAGTACCGAAAAAAAAGAATATCCTAAAAATTTAACCAATTAAAAGATACAAGAATTGTTTGGGTAATCTTATATCACACAGTTTCCTTCTAAAACTCATAATCCCGAATAAATTGAAGAAACAAACTTGCCCTAAAATTTAAAAAATTATAAACGAAAAAGGTTTTGAAATCTTCTTACATGAAATCCATACAACACATGTTGTATACATACTAAAACCAATCCATTTTGTTTCATTAAAATTTTCTGGTACTTTCCGAGTTTTTACTGCATAAGTTGTACATAAAATAATCAGCACTCCATCATACATTAAAGAATAAAGAAAATGATGATCTGGAACATTACAAGTTAAAACAACTTGATCCCTTGTTGGATAATCATGTCTTGTTCCAGGAGGCACAAATAGTAACCATATTAATGATCCAATTAATTGGGGTGCCGCAATTATTGCAGTTAAATACATTTGTGACATTGGTGATATGCATCCAGGTCTTTGAGCAGAACGTGTTGCTTGTGAAAATATTCTATGTATCCGATTTGTTTTAACCAGTAATGCAGCATAAAGACAGGAAAATGCAAAACCAATTCCTTAAATTGTTTCAAGTTTTATAAACCGCAATAATTATTATTTTTTAAGGTATTTCCAAATGAGAAATTACAGTAACTTAGTCATTCCAAACTCGTTATGAACAAATCTTAAAGTTACGAAAAACGCAAAAATTTGAATTTTTCTAATAATTTACAAATTAACGAAAAATGATAATAATGCTGCAAATCCAAAAGAAATATTAATTTCTATCATAGTTTTAGATTTGTTCAATTCAAAAATATTTCCTGTATATAGTTTTGTGCGTTGTAAAAAAGAGTTGGGCTTAAAAGTTCATTTTTTTGTATCCCCAGGAGTCCCGTTAATATTTTTATCTTCAATAACTAATTTTAGCAATTTTAGACATTCGTTGAATTTTAGACAACGAAAAAATATGTACTTTTCAAAAAAGATTTCGTTTGACTCACCTGTTCTTTTAAAAGCGCATATTAAAGTTGTTGGAGGTGAAACTAATACAAATGTCATGGTGTAACACATAATCATCGAAAATAAAAGTATGTAACTTAATTCTCTACCAGATGCTTTAACAACTGGGGTTTCATTGTATCTAAAAATTTTGATAAAAACAAAATTTGTTTTATATCTTTTGAGCTTACATTATATAAACAATAATAACTAAAAGGGTTGCCAATATTCCAAAAATGGCAAAAATCGATGGAACAATACTATACCAGGATGACCATTTCATATGTTTTAGCTTTTCTGCAGTTAAATTATAGCATCCTCTTCGATCTTTTGTTGGCCACATTCCCTGGCCGCAATCAACGCAAGTTGTATCATTTGATAAATATTCATAATCCTCACATTTTCCGCATGCCCAACAGCATATTTCATCCTTAAATAAAACCAATTAATTTATGCATTAATAATTGAAATTTAATGAATAATATTTTTTATTAATTACCGATTTAATTAGTTGTTTTCGATATCCCCATGGACAAGGCATACTACATTTTGATATTGGAATTTCTTTTTCTTCTTCATCATCAATATTCCAAAACATTAATTCCTCTTTAATTTCTAGCCTTTGCTCTGACCAACTTCCAACTTCAACATAATCGCCTCTATCAGAATCTGTTATTTCTTGCTTTTTTGCAGATGGCTGATAATTGAGAATTGTGTAATGAGCAGGACCATCTCCTTGAGGACTAAAATGCACATATTTTCCAACAAGATCTAAAATTTGTTATCTTAAAAAATTATTTATATTGATTATTTTAACCTTTGAATTTAACATTTAACAAATATTTTTTATAAAATTCATCTCCATCAATGTGTCGCATTGCATTACAAATTTCTGGTAATTTTGCATATCGAGTAATCCATGAAGTTTCAATTGTGTCATTAGGGCATACATGATTTTTCATGGCTTGTAAGGCATGAGCAATGGCATACACGGCTTCAATGACAAATTGAATTTTATCATCTGGACTAAAGTTTTCTTTTGATTGACGAATTGGTTCACACCTGAAATGTGTTACATTTTTATTCCTTAACATGGTATGAGGCTTTTTTACTTGTTTTTTGAAGTTTCTTCAGGTAAATCAAATTCACAACTAAATTTATGTTCCCATAATTCTCTTAACCATTTATTTCGTTCAAATTTATCACTTCCTGGATGAAGTGATAAATAATATTCTTCAAAGGATGGAACACGTTGAGATTCAAGCATTAAAACGATTGCACCCTCTGCTGATAGCCTTCTTGTTCCAACCGTATAAGCATCATTATTTCGATCCCATCCTTCACTCGCTAACCAAATAATTCGTTTATTCTTTCTTCGATTTGGTTCTTGTCGCATTCGTTCTGATGTTCGTTCCATCAAGTCAGGAATATATTCAGTTCCAACAAAAAGAACAACAACTCGAGCTCCAACTTTTTTATCTGGTTGTAGTCTAAAGTAAACAAGTAGGAAATCGAAACATTACAGTATGAAACAAACTTTTTAACCAAATTGTCAACAGATTCTGTTAAAGCCTCCCGCTTCATTGAAATTCTTTCTTCAATTGCAATACAAATATTCACTCGTCGAGCTTCCTTCTTAAATGCATCTGCTCCAAGTTCACCGTATTCATCTGCTGAATAAACCAAAGAAATGTATGTCCAATTAAATTTTCTTGCAATATCAATCATTGCCCTCGCTTGATAATTATCACTCGGTACTGTCCTTGCAAAATATTCGAACCTGCTTTTATCACTCAAATCTGCATTCGTTGAAGCTGGACTAACTTGGACAATTCGAAATAATCGTAATAAATTTGCAATTTGTACTGTTACAGAGCTATAACTTGCCCCAACAACAGCCACAACATTTTTCTTTGGTGAATAATTCACTTCAGGCGGTTTCCCATCATGACATTGATATTCTGATACATCTGTTGATCCAATCATATCTCGTACAAAATCAAGACTTTGATTAAGTGCATATGCAGGATTTGAGCAAGAATCAAGTATTAATGCACCCTTAAAATTGAAAAAAATTGCATTTTTGTAATAAATAAAAATTTATATTACCAATTTATATCCTCGTAAAAAATCTGTTTGAGCATTGATCATATCCAGCGCGTAAAGCATCGCTTCTACCCTATGTATACCCCTGAAAAAATCATTTAACAAAAACTTCTTTTTTTTTCAATATTAACCTTGTTTCAAATATTTCTCCACATGGTGGTCCTCCAGGAATATTTGATTTTGCATGAACAGGAAAAACTCCACCAATAATTAAATCTCCCGGTATCCTAAGCTGTCGAACTTGATTTTGTGAAAGAAGATAATTGGAATCTTCGATAGTCTAAAAATATATCTCTGAATACTGTAGAAATGACTCATACATTTACTACAAACCTGCGCTAAAACGTTAATATTGGCAATTATTTGAGTTGCCATTGTTAACAGTGAATACATCATTTGGAAGATTTTCAAAGCTTTTCACTTTTTGAAATGCTTTGAAAATGAATATATGAAAAAGCGTCCTTTTTTTATTTTTTTTAAATAACGCTAATTTGCCGAATAAAGCGGCAAGCTTTTTAAAATGTCAGTTAAAAAATTCCTTCGGCAGCTTCTTGAAAATATACCGTTGTTGAAACATATGAGATTACTTTTAGCTGCAACCAACATATTGAAAAAATAAGAAGAAAAAAATAAAGTTTTTGGTTTTTTGTCTGTGCTACATTCAGCTATTTTTTTATGACCAATAATCCTGAAAATGAAAGAAGTAAAAAATTGATGACTTTTTAATGGGATATAGCTCTTTTTTTGCTAAGTATTGAATGATATATCGGATCATGTTCGGGAGAAAAGAAAGAAAGAGAAATAAGAAAAAAAATTTTCAAACTTTAAACAAAGCCGCTAAGCTAAAAATCACGTTATAAGTGTTTAAAAAAACGGGGAACATTAAAAATCCAAATAAAAATTTTGACAAAGCAAAAGAAATAATAATTGAGGCAACCATTTCTTTTAAAAAGAACTAAAATAAAATATCATCAAATTTAAAAAATGAGAAACTGTAACCCCTTTTTTGAAGATTTTTTCATCAGAATTTTTTAAAACCAAAAAATGGAATAATAAAAGCAAACTTTCGAAAAATTCAAGGATAACAGAAATTCTTTTGTGGAAGAAGAAAAAAAAGGGTTGGCCTATTTTTCGTAGGTACGCCATCAGAATTCTTTCTTCTTCTGTTTCTGCCACTGAGATTGTATCAAACATGATGGCAAAAAGAAAGATTTGGCAATGCTACCACATTTCTTAAGACAAACAACTTCTTGCAGACAATTGCCTGTTAGCAAACAATATTTTTTTGTAATCGGATATGCGCAGAGAAAAAAAAATACTTCAAAGCTGCAATCTTTTTCTTTTGGGAGATATGCACCTTTTAAAAGTTTGAACACTAGTTGGTCAAATTTAATGTTTGTAAAAAAAGAAATGTTGCAAAAGAGAGGAGAAGCCTAATACATTTTTTGGAAATTTTTTCACCAAAAAAAGACACAAATCAAAAATCGGACGGATGAGAGAGAGATGCCGCCTGCGCGGAGATAATTTGTTAAGGATGGAAAAGAAGAAAGAAGTCGAAGAAGCTGTCTACAACTTTGCGTGGAGCCATTTGTTTCTTCTTCTTTTTTGCCCCTGTTAGCTTTTTCATGCCTTTTTAAAACATAAGGAGGGGGTGAAATTGCAACGAAAAAAAGGTCTGAAACATTGAAGCCTATTGCTTTCTTCCCCTTTTCTTCTTCTTCTGACTGCTTTTTCAAAAATTCTGTAAGGTTTTGAACAAGCAAAAAAAAATATCTTATTTCAAAAAACTTTTTTTGGATGCTTTGTCTGAAAAATTAATTTACTAAAAAAGAAAAAAAAGAAAAGAGATTTCAACAAAAAAATTGTAACGTGTGAAAAATTATTTTAATATTAACAATAACGGTCATAAGTAAAATTGGGCAAGAAAAAATGTGGTAGAAGAGGGGTGGAAAGAGCTCGTTAGGGGCATTACTCTCATGGGATTATTTTAACATGAAAAAAAAAATATATATACATATAACAAATCATTCATGGAAATGGTAACCTTTTGCCTCATTTTTTTAAACATTCTTGCCTTTTTGAAACATAACTACAGAGCTTTTTAAAGAGAGAAGAAAAAGAATACCACCACCACCACCATTCGGAAAGAAGAAGGAAGACATTGGTCAATAATGAACTCGTTTATGGAAGTTAAGAAACTTTTCTTCTTCTACTTCTTTAAAATACATCAAAAAAATATTTTAAATTTTTTTATGAAGAGTAAAAATCTTTTTTTCGGTACGTCATATATTGGAAACATAATGTTGCTTTTCACACGAATGGCAAGTAAAAAAATAAAAATAAAATCTTGTTAGCATAACTCAAAGTGGTGCGCGCCTTTTCTTCTTCTCTCCTTCTTCGGAAATCAGAAGGATATGCGTTTTTTTATTTTTCGTCTTTTCTTCATCTGCCCCTTAAAAAAATATATATAAAGAAGCTCCTGGGTTCCAATTGCTTAATATTTGCTTGTTGTTTCCATATTTTTTCTTCACCCTCATCTTCTTATATATTTTTTCCATCCTTCTGGAAGATAACATAAAGCAAAACCATAGCTTTAAAACGTTTAAGCAAGAAAAAATGGAGATGAAAAAACAACAATGTGTCAGGTTTTGTGTGAGAAAAAAAAGCACGAAAGAAAGCTGGAACATGCCTTTTTGCTTTTTTTCTCCCCTTTTTTGCTGACATCGTTTAAAGCAATTTTTAACCTATAAAAAAACTTTTTTTCCCTTCGCTATTTTATTTTTTTGTTGCTTAATGATGTTTTGAACTAAAGTCAAGCCAGAACTTTCATATCTTTTTTCCTTTTTCAGTATGAATTCATATCAATAAATGTGAACCCTGTTTGTTCATTCTGCCTCAAAATGTTATTGTCATTCAAATCAAGGTGTTATTATTATTATTATTGGTATTATTCATCATCATCTTCGTCAAACAGCATTAACAGAAATAGAAGAAAAGAATTGTATACTGTTTTTTAAAAAAGTATATTTATTGTTAGCATAGAAATAAAAGATATTTTCATCAATTGGCGTAAAATTAACAGCCATGAAAAAAGGAAATTTGAATCCATAAAATTAGTTAATGCTGCTGAACAGAGAAAAGAAAAAGAAAAAACTTTTTGCCTTTGAAGAAGATAGTACCGTGGGAATGTGAAGAAGACTAACGTAACATTCATGCTGAAATTATTTTTTTGCCTTCTTTGAAAACCAATGCATTGTTTAAATTCTTTACGATTAACCGCAAGCAAAAATAAAAGAAGAAGAAAACTTTGAAAGAAAAAAACAAATCTTTATAACATTTATGACTTTTTTTTATTATACATTTATTTAGAAATTCTTTTGTTTTTGTCTCAAATATCAGTGCCTCATTTTATTTAACAGAATAAAAAAACAGCGTAGTTTGCTTAATGACGTTAGATACATTTTTTTTATTATAACAAAGTTTAAAAACAAAAAGGCCTTAAAATTAAACAATTTTTATGCTCAAAAATATGTGTGATGACAAATAAAACGAGAAATCTAAACTTTGCATTATCTTATCTCTTGACATGTCTGATGACATAGGAAAAGAGGCAGACGATGAAAAAGTTGCCAAAATGATCGATAACATTTTATTTTGGCAGTCATAAACATCAAAAGCAAACTCAAACCACACACATACATTTATTTTTAAATAATATTTGAAAGTGTTTTGTTGTTATTTTTTTCCTCTGCATTAACATTATACATAAATACCACGTATACAACCATATAATCAAATCATAGATCATTGATAACATGAAAAAAGCATGTTTTTTTCATTAAAATAAGTGGTAGTTTACTTTAAAATTTTTTTTCTCATCGGCTGCCACTTCAAAAATAGTAGCTTTGCAGTTAACCACATGACAAGGGGGAGAAACGGCGCCAAATTAATGTTATCTTTTTAATGAATGTTATGATTTTGATTGTGTGTGTGGGAGAGAGCAAAGAAGAAGAAGGAAGTAATAAACACGAAAATTGAGCGCCTTTTGTACACATTAAAAGTAGCCTTCCTTATATTTATTTGGATAAGCATCATTTGAACACAGCCTTTCATTAATTTCTTCTTTGATTTTTCTCATACCTCCTTTTTTCTCTCTCTCTCTCTCTCGATCAAAAACAAATTTTAATATTGTTGAAAGAAAAATGATTGGAACTATTATCGTAAATACTTCAAATGAAATTATACAAAGTTTTGGAAATAAAGAATTTTGTAATCATTTAAAGACATTGGTTTGTGATTCACAGAGTGCTAAAACACAACAAAGATTTTCCAGCAGTAGTAGCAGTGGAATATCAAGTTGTGAAAGCTCTCTGAAAAAACACAGTCTTCTTCAAACTTTAGAAGTTTCCACATTCAAAACAGTTAAGTAAAGGCATGTTTAAAAACTTTTGAATAATCGGTTTTATTTATATTTAGAAAGTTGATGATGAAATTTTGTTGTCATTTATTTTGCCACTTTTGGCAATGTATCAATCCCGTAAAGATACAGATAACAATGAAATAACATTACTCTATTCAGATGATCTGAAATTCTCTTTTCAAATTTATGACATTTCACATTTAATTATTGTTATTTCAAGTAATAACTTTAGTGAATCAGAAATAGAAGAATTTAGTAAAAATGTTAAAGCATTGTTAAATTTTTATTATGGACCTTTTATTTACTTCATTAAAGCTGATTTAAGTAGTATTAAAAGAAAACGTGGAAAATTAGAAAAAAATATGGATTTATTGATTTCACAATTAGAAAATGGTAATTTAAAGTATCCTATGCTAAATGTTAATGCATTGTATATAAATTGCAATAAATATAAGACTTTTATGCCACAATTTCGTAAGATTATTTCTGAAATTACCAATGTTATTGGCCATTGCAGGTAATCATTTTCTTATTAAGACTGTTTTTAATGTTTTTAAAATTTCAGATGTATTTTTGTAAGTTCTGGACAAATAATTGCTTCAGTTTGCTCTAAAACAAAACGTCCAATTTCTATTATCGATTTGGTGGACCCATCCGACATAAATAATCTTGTACAAATGTGTCAAATATTTGATCAAAGTTCTTCTACCACAAACAATAATTTGATAAGCAGCATCACCACCACCAGCAACATAACTCTAAATGACACTGTCTCATCGATTTCTTCAAAAAAGCGTTTACAACATCATTTTGAACAAATTTGGGTTCATTTTCCAAATTCACAAAAACAAAAACGTCAATTTGTAAATGCATTTCTATTTTCATTGTCAAGTGAAATAGATCTTATCTGTTTAAATTCAATTGATCAAAGTTCCCCAATTCATATAACTTGTGATTTACTTGATCTTCTTGAAGACATTGAAAATGTTGAAGAAGATAAAACAATTTATGTTGCAAAAACTGGAGTATTGATACAAGAATTGGCACAGATTTTAGGATCATTTAAGCCAAAATATTACAATAAAGATGCACCTTATATGTTTTTGGAAAACATTCAAAGAACAAATATTTTATTGAAGGTAAGATTTTGTTGAAATTACATACATTTGGAATGAAAGATGATTACAATCATTGTTTTTTAGAATCTTTGGTCACGACTTAACGTTGAACTTTTACGTCCTTTAGGCATTTCGACAAATGATGACAAAAAACAACGAAGTTTTTCAACATTGTTTTCATCGTATAGTCCTTATTCAACAATAAATCGATGGAGTTCAACCGTTTCATTATTTTCAACATCAAGTCAACGATCAAGTTCACCGAATATTGGCGGCATTCTTCAAAAGCCAAAACTTCCCATTCAAACAATTGCTATGATAAAACATTTTCAGAGACAATTGCGCCTTTTACTCAATGAATTTTGTATTCATTCATATAGTATTGGGAAATTTGAAAAATTTAAACAAGCTGAAAATGCAATGCGACGAGTTATGGATCGATGTATGAGCCAAAATTTGCAGCCATTATTCTCAAAATCAGCTAAAGAATTATACAATAAACATGAAATAAGTCCAGCAAAATTGGGATTTGATATGATCGGTTATGTTTTTTATAGATTAGATGCTCCATTTAATATTCATTCTTATCCATGTAAGATAATCTAAAAAAATTTTTGTGAGCTGGATTTAATTGAGTTGTTTTTTTTTTTGTTTTAGCTCAATATGGAAAAGCATTTTTAAATTTATATTCAATTAACCCGGAAGTTTCTGATATCTTTGTTGGAAGACTTGAAACTGGAGAACTCTTGATTCATTTTACCGGAGCTCCGTCATCATTATCCTTTCCGAATTCCAAAAATTCCATCACTGATGAAAAGGATCTCCTGGAACTTCCAATTTCATGTGCCGCGATCTTTCCTTCAGCCGTCAATTCACAATTAGCTATTCGACAAACATTTTCTCTTGCTTCTACTTTAAATAATAGAATTAAAATAATAACTTCAATGTTTGAATAATTTTTTTTCATCCTTTTTTTATTTTTTAACTACTTTCTGTTTTTAACGTATCAACTTTCTCTTGCATAAAAAAATATAATATTTCTGTTACCATACCATTAAACCAGATTTGCTTTAATCTTTGAGTCCAAAAAGGAACTCATTTGCAACAAAAATAATGATGAACAAGTTTACCTTGCATATATTTTTTGCTCTCCCTCTTTTCTATCACCCCATCATCTTCATCATCTTTTTTTCGTATGTCCCGTATTTTAAACGGCCCTTGGGCGTGTATCTTCAAAATATTACATGGTCATTCAAAGTATTTCATAAATGAGAATTGCGCCATCTTCATAAAATGCAGATTCTAATCTATTAAAGGAAATAAGAGGAAAAAACTAAATGTGATGCCTCTCTCAGAAATGAGAGGGGGGAAATAGAGGAGAGAAGGCGTCGGCGATCATTGTCAACTTTTTTTAAAAGAGAGGTATCGAAAACCTTGACGTCTTGTCGTGTCCTTAATTTTTTCTGTGATTTTTCTTTGACATTTATTTATTCAAAGGGTTTTTTAGCTGCCATGTTGGCCACTGCTGAAATTAGAAATTTACTTCAAAATACTAAAATTGAGCGGGTACTTGGTGGAAATTTACTTCCAGCAAATAACAATTCTTCATTCTTAAGTTTGGAAGATGTTTACACCGTTACCGTAGTTGAAGATAATCCAAAGGGGGCTGTTCCTGTTGCTTTTGGCCTTTTTAATCGTTGTAGTCCGAATCAAGTTTATTGTGCTGTTATAACACTTAAAAAGGGATATGAAAATAATTTTGTTGCCATTGAGCAAGTTAAAAATGAAATGGGCATCGATCTTGAAGATGCAAACCGTCATTCCTGTTTTAGGGTAAACCTTTTTTTTGGAAATCTCTTTTCCCTAATAATGTAAGGTTTAGATTTCTCGTGTTGAAGAAAAGGAAGAAGATTTCGGAAGTCTTCCACAGTACTACAGTGCTTTTGCTGTTCGGGATGTTTATCCTCTTCATCAATGTGTTGTTGATGTTCTCATTGATAACACAATTGGGCATGTTAATATGGATATGAAACGTAATATTACTGTTGACTTATACGACACACATTCTGGGTAACCTCATTTTTTTATTGATTTTCAAAACAAGAATTTCTTTTAGACGTTTTGCTGAAGTCCGTGATGAATTATGGCGTGACCGCGATGGCTTCATTGTTAGTGACCGCTCAAGACATACGGAGATTGAAATCTCTCGGGCTTCAGTGCTTAATGTATTGCAAAAAAATAAAAAGGATGAAACAATTACTTATGAAACACTGAATTCAAAAACTTCTGCAGCATTTTTGGAGTATGATTCTGAAATTTGTGCCAGTGACAGAAGTGAATATCTTGAATATCTCTTCTCTCTCACTGGCATTAAAGGCACCGTTGCATTGGATAAAAGTAAGCGACCTGCTGGATATGTTCTTTCCCTTGGAAATCATATCCTTCAATGTTATGGTGATTCACCTGAAATCGCAAAGTAAAATATTGAAAAGTTATGATTGTAATAATAACAATAAATTTTTAGTGCAACCCTTGCTAAGCATGTATCTCAAATGATTGAACCAGCTTTAAGCATGTTTATTCGGATTGATCACCATTGGATTTCAAAAGAATTAGTCGCTGCTGCAAGTGCAACTCGTCGAGTCAGACGTTTCCATTCTCGAATTATCCCAACTCAAGTCAAATGGAACAAAGTTTTTGCCCTCAATATGGGAACCCATTTGTACTAAAAAAAAATTAAGCCTTCTTTTTTAAAATGCTTTTTTGATGGATTATAATTTGATTTAACATTATTAATTTTTTTTAAATTTTATTATTTGAATTGTGTGTTAAAAGGTAGTTTAAAACAAAAATAAATATATTAATTGAATAATATTTATTTGTTAAATGGTTGAAGAATCCAAAGAGGGTGTCAATTCAAAGGGGCGATTTGTTCGTTCAAACAATGCTGCATTCCTTTTTTCACCAGTTAACCACATTTCCTGGTAAAATATTATTATTTAAAAGGAACAATGTATTTATAAAAAACAAAATAAACTCACTCTTGTCATGTAAATTATTGTTGCCACCCAACCAAATAAAAGCATCCAACCCATTCGGCATATTTGAGTTTCTCTTACTTCTTGTGTACTTTCATCCGTAAACATTTTTGTTTCATCTGCAACAAAAATGCAAGTGAAAAAACTAAAAAAGAGTGATTTCCACGAGCGATCAACGACTTTTTGATCTTTTCCTTCCTCCTTCTCCATCTTTTTTTAAACTTTAAAAAGCCGATTAAATTACATGGAAAGCAATGTTTCACATTTATTTTTGAATGATTGTTTTTTTCTCTCTCAAAATTATTCATTCATAACTTCCGCTTTTTATATTTACAAAAATGTAACCGATTTTTAATTAACACATTTTTTTATTAATCAAACGTAAAAAAGATACAAAATAGAATCACGTGACGCGGCTTTTCGACTTCTCTATTACAACATAATATTTTTGTTTTTTTTAATGCGGTCAAAACAAATTTTAATAATTTAATTATTAGTTGTTGTTTTTGAAACTAAGCAAACAATGAACGAGGTTGTTGTTCATATGCAAATTTATCAGATGATCGCTTAGCGAATTTAGCAAACTTTGCAAATTTTGCAAATGATGCTGCGGCTGCTTCATCGGAATCTGCAGCAACGGCACGTTTTGCAAATTTTGCAAATTCTGGTTTTGTACTATCAACTTCTTCCCATTCAGCGGATGCATCATCTATAACAAATAAAAACATCAAATATAATTGTTATGTGAGTTTTCGTATTTTTTTTAAAAATAAATAAAATGGAAAACAGATGTTTTTTTTTCTTTTCAAACTTACCCATTAAAGCAAATCGCTTTGCAAATGGTGCAGATCGTTTTGCGAATGCAAAAGCAAATTCATTTGGCTGTGAAGATCGATGTTTAGCAAATTTATTTCGAATACCATTTGAATTGAATGCAAAATTGCTTTTAGGTTCTTGTAGTGAACGCTTGGTCAATCTGTACATTGACCCGTCATCAGCAAAGGCAAAAACTAAAGAAAATCAGTAAAGTTAAATAAAGGATACTGTAGGGATAGGCTTACGTTTAGCGAATGCAAAATTTCCTTGACCAACTTTATCAGTGTATGCAACTATAATTTACAATACATCTATTTGGTGTTATTAGGAGTTGTAACTTACAATTATCATTTTCAGCAAACCCAAATCCAAGTGCAAATAGAGAGCAAACGGTTAATGCAAGAATATGAAGTTCCATGATTTTTCAGCTTTCCTCTAAAAACCAACAAAGATTAGTATCGTTCTGTTTTTGAGAAAATTCAAAAAACAGTAATAAAAATAGTTCAAAAACTGAAAGGGTTACATCCAAAACATTGCTTTTAAACTTTCTTAAATACTAAAATGTTTGTTTAATTTTGGCAAACAAAAATGTTCTTAAAACGGAAGGAAATGCGTCTTCAAGCGCTTTTTTGCAATTCTGAAGTCTTGTAATCACGCAAACTCTTTCTTCTTTCTCTCTTTCTAAATCTCTCCTCGCAACCGCCTTTCCGGAGAGCTTTAACTCCTCCATTTGAAGAGGATCACCCGTTACTATTTCGGACATAAGAAAAGCTTGAAATTTAAAAGGAAATGCGTGCATTTTTCCGGGTAACAAGGGGTCGTCACGTCACATTAATGTCTTTTTTCCATCTTATTTTTTTTGTTGAAATTTTTCTGTTTTATGTTCGTCAATTTGTCCAAAAATATTTGAAGTCTTTTTTAGTTGTCATAATTATTTAAATATTGTTGGTTTTAAAGAAAATAGATTTTTAAATATTGTTTTTTATTTCGTAATAAGGAAAATTGAAGATAAAAATAATGTAAAAGGGAAAAAAGCTCAAAAATATTAGTTTATTGTAACAATAAAAACAAAATGTTAGCAGTTGCACGGATTAGTTAATTATAAAAATATTTTGTATTAAGAAAACAAAAAACAATGAAACAAATCTAAAGCATAAATCCCGTTTCAAAAAATTTTAAACTAAATAAGAAAATAATAAAATCCACAATACATTTTTTGCATTTATATATAAAAAGCACTAAAAGCAAAAAAAGAAGCACTGCAATTTCTCCCAAAAAAATAGATTTGATGGAACGCTAGTTGGCGATGTACTATCAAAAAAGCAAGTGCAAAAAAAGATTTGGTTTGTGGATAAACCTTTAATTTAATTAAAAAAATAGGAGGCTCTTTTTAAAAGCAAATGTCTATGTTGAAGCTTTTTAAATTGGATATAAACCACTAAAATGGAAAAAGAAAGTAAATGCGATTTAATTTTTGAACTCAAAAAATGCATGAAAAAGCACAATAGTTAAGTAAAAAATGGAAAGCGTAGGTTTTTTTGATATTTGAAAGCAGAGATTGTACATTTTTTAAAGACAAAAATACAATACATAACAATTATTAATTTAAAAAATATCTTGGCAAGATCTTTTTAGTTTGACTTGAGAACAATGTTAGAAAGGGTTAGGGATCTATGAATGACTAGAATGGAAAAAAAGGCGGCAGTTAAATGAGTGATTACGGTAGGGGCGGGAATTGTTGGGATTAGCCGACACCAATACTTGGTCGTTGTTTATGATCAATTTCAATGATAATGCCCTTGTATTGATCTGGTGCACATTCACCACAAAAGCCGCCACATTGACCACGAATTAATGCATTGTTCTAGAATACTTGAATTAGGAAAATCCTTTAAACTATAATCAACTTACTTCTGTTCGAACAATTTTTGAGCTTGATTTATGTCCATGATCCATCCATTGGAGATCATCAACAATTTTCAAGCCAGTACCACGTAAATCAATTGAAAAACGACCTTGGGGGCATTCACTAGCACTATAGCAATCACCAGCAGTACCGTATGGGACAGGAGTACCGTATGCAGTTTGGGCAAATGTAAAATCATGGGCTAAAAAAAGGATTAATAGAATTACTTATAACTACTGTAATAAACTAACGATTAATTTTCATATTATGAAGATCTACTCTAACACGCCTAAAACGACTAAGACCATTACTAACATGTCCATCATTTGAACATGCGCATGAATCATTTCGTTTACCGCCATATGGGCAAGTATAAGGATAAAGAAGTCTGAAATTTATTTTAATTTTAAATATTGTGATGAATAAAATATTGAATTTACCGTTTGCCATAAAATTCACCAAAATTAGTTTCAGCATCAACATTAAGAAAAGTTTTAGGAATTGTATTATTCATTAAATGACAATAAACAGTTATTCTAAAGCCAGCTACAAGTACGGTATAATTACCATCTATGCTATTGGTAATTGTATTTTGTGCTTTAATTTCTGCGCAATCATTTGGTAAGCCTTAAATTGAAAGTTATAAATTACAGTAAAAAAATGTGCACACATAAAAAAATTTACAAAAACATGTATTGTTTTTTTTGCCTTACGAGTTTCATAAAAAAAGTGAATATTTTCAATCAAATTTTAAAAAACTTGATTTAATTTTTTTTTTTAAATTGGTTTTAAAAAAGTTTCAAAAAGTAATTCAACACTTATTAAACTTGAAAGGCTTGTTAGAAAGAAAAAGAAAAGTGATTACAATTTCTAAGGAAGCAGGATTCACGGTGTTTTGGCCGAGTATCTTTGTTGCATTTAGCTTTAGGAACTCGAACACCAAGACGATTGAGACAAGGGGTTTTTCGACGACGTGTGCCAGGGCCGCAAATTTTTGAACACTAAAGAAGAAAAAAGTGATAGAAAAATAAAATAAAATCTTTGAAAAAAATAATAATTAAAACCAACTTTGCCCCAAGGCAGCACACTCCATCTATATTCAGCATCGCAAGGAATCATAGCACATTCTTTATTAACTTCTGGCTTTTTAAGTGACATACACATCCTTGAAAGCACTGTTGGTTCAGAACCAAGTTTCGTACTTTGACCCCGCATTCCTCTTTTCACTTTGCAATCGATCCGCCGGAAACTGTTTGAAACTGTACCACAAGCGATTGAACACTGTAATTAGATAAAGGTAAATTATTCAAAGATTAAAAAATTTAAAATAGCAAAAAATGGGTTAAAAGCAAAAAAAAGAAATAAATAAAGCACAAAGAAGACAAAGTTAAATAAAAAAGCATAAACGCCTGCCTTTTCTGATAAAGCTCTTCTCTGGCAGCTGTTAGTAAAGAAAAATTGTTAGTAAAAATTAATAACAAATTTGATTAGAGTAACAAATGTCTTACTGTGCTCCATGGTCCTGGAACCCATTCATAGGGGCATTGATCGATATTACATGGTCTTGTTTTAATTGGCATTGTTTCATTTTGGCACATTCGACTTGCTGCTCGTTTACCACCTTCATTAAGGCAATAAACTCGACGATGTTGATTCATCTTTTTACAAGGATCAATGCACTAAAATGGAATATGCCATTCAGAAAATTAGCAGTAATTTTTTATACCTTAGACCAAGGAGTAACTTTCCAAGTATATACAGGGCATTTTGAACTTTCACATTGTTCAGTTTCTTGGGGTTTTGGAAATGCTGAACATTCTGTATCAGCAATAATTTGACGACCTTTTTTGCAATGAATTGTTCGCTTTTTAACACCTGCCCCGCAAATCGAGGAACACTATAAAATTTATTCAATGATAACCTTATTTTGTTGCACCTCTTTTGTTGAAATTTGTGCACAAAACCCACCGTTGACCATTTTCCTTTGTGCCATCGTGGACAAAGTGCTAGACGGCATTTGTGCTCTGTGAGTGGCTTTGTAAGCAAATTGCATTTATCATCTGATACCGTTTTCTTTGTCTTATTATTTATGCAATTAACTGTGCGATTTCTTGTCCCTCGTCCACATAAAACTGAGCACTAAAATAAAGAAAAAAATGTTGTGAGTGTTAATTAAAAAAGAAAAGTAAAAAAATGTTAAAATTAAAACACCATTATCTCTTTTTTTGTAATCTTTGCCAAATCACTGTTGTTGTATATTTTTTTTCAAAGTAAGTTTTAAGTTTTGTTATTAATAAAAGAAAAGATAGAATAGAAAATAAAGGTTACAAAATGTTAGCGGTATAGGTTAGTAAAAAGAAGGGAAAGATACAAAAGAAGTTTTGTCAGTTTTAAGATTTTTAAAATATTTTCAAATAATCCTTTTTTTATAATTATTTTTTTCATTTAAAAACGCTTTTACATGTTTTTCAAAAACTCGGACAAAACGATCAACAAATTTACAACAATAAGAAAAATTTATATAAAGGTAATGGAATAAATTTTGTGCATAGACCCACGATATTAGCACCAACAATAGGTAAAATTCATAAACAAAGATAACATTTATAAAAACTTTTTTCAATTTAATAAAAAACTACTAAAACATAACTATAATAAAAAATTTTGATATCTTTTTTGTTTGGAAATATTAAGAAAGATATAAACTGAAGAAGAACAAAGCAAAAAAAACAAACTGAGCACAATTTCACAAGAAATAAAATGAAACAAAAGATAGCATCTAACCAAATCTTTAAGCATTTGAAAAAATTCTATCAGCTAATAGCAACAAAAAATAATAATCTTTTTTGAGAAAACAAATTAAAGAAAAAGCCCGTTTCATATCTTTGGCTGAAAGATCAAGCTATTAAAAAAATGGAAATAAAAAGAAGACAAAGCATTGCTGGGCAACAAACTGTGATAATGGCTTTGATTAAAGTTATTTTTTGGATTACTGACGACGTAAACGCCGACGATAATGTACGTCATAATAATAGTGACTATGGCGATTATGGTGCTTTCCGTGCTTATGACGATTGTCATCACGTACCGTGCTCCATTTGCCAGGTTCCCACGAATAATACTTTTTAAGAGATTCTTCTACTGAATTAGTTTTTGCTGGACCAATTGGTGCAGATTGATTCTTTACTGGACATGGTGATGATGCACAGCCTCTTCGAGTTATTGGTTTTGGTTCATGTTTGGCACATTCAGTATCTTCTAAACGTTGTTTGCTATTGATATCTTCTTGACACCAAATACTGCGTTCTTGAATGCCTTGATTACCACATGTTATGCTACACTAAAAAACAAAAATGGTTAGTAATTGTTAAAAGTAAAATTCTGCTCGTACAGTAGACCAAGGTGTAATTTGCCATGCAGCTTTTGTGCATTTTTGTTCATTACATCGCTCAAATTGTGATGGCTTTTCTTTTTCATTGCAGACTTTTTTATCACAAGTTACTAATCGTCGACGCCACCCACCATTACAGGATACAGAACACTAAAAACTGCTTTTACCAAAATTTTTTTTGCCAGCTGATAGCTTACCTCTTGCCAATCTGCAGTTGCCCACTTTCCTAACACAATTTCAGGTTCCTTTGGACAAGCCGGAAGTCCACAATTTCTTACAGCTTGTGGTTGTGTTTCAATATCACAATCTGTTTCTTCAATGGATTTGGATGAAGCACCTTCGGTAGAAGTGCATGTAACACTTCTTTGTTGCAAATGATGAATACCGCATGTAGCAGGGCAAGGTAACCAAGGACCAACAGTCCATTTTGCACAAGGCTTTACATTGCATGCTCTTTCATTAGGCTCCTTTTCAATATGTTGACAATAATTATCAGGAAGTTGGCGAATATGATCATGGCACAAAACTTGTCTCTTTTGTGTTCCAGCTCCACAAGGTGAAGAACAATCTGTCCAAGGTCCGGTGGCCCAATAAATCTGTGAAACTCTTGATGCTTCTTTTCCAACATCATCTTTACATTTCTCACGTTCACAAGGTTTTTCACTTCGAGGTTTTAAATGCTTAAAAAAATAAATTACGCTATATAGTTACCTTATTTTGCTTACTTGAGAACATTCATGATCTTCAACTTGATACTTGTTTGCACTTTCCCGCATACATTTGACTGCTCTTCTCTGTATTCCTTTGCCACAATTTGTTGAACAAGCACTCCAAGGTTCAACCTGCCAAAATGTGCATGGCATAAGTTTACAAATTTCTCGAGATTTTGGTTGCTGTGTTTCAGGACAAAGGGAATAATCAACCGTCTGTTCACGGAAAATACACTCGACTTCACGAACACGTTGACCATGACCACATGTACTTGAACATTTTGACCATTCACCAGTGCGCCAAAATGGACAGGGCCCATGATTACAAGGTTGGTGACTAACAGGACGTGTTGAGTTAAGCTTTAGACAAATTTCATCTCGAACTTTTTTGCCATGGGAATCAACACAGTAAACTGATCGCGTGGCCCAACCATCTTGGCAAGAGACGGAGCACTGACTCCAAGAGCTTTGTTCCCAATGCGGACATTCTGGTCGATGACATTGCTTTTGAACAATTTTCTTTTCAAGTCCACAATGAGCTAAAATATCAACTTTTTGTTTCGAAATGATTGAGTTTAAACATACCATCATCAAGTACTCTTCCACGAGAATCCAAACATTCTGCAGTTCGTGTTTCAACGCCTGTACCACATGAAACAGAACAACCTGACCAAGTACCAAATTTCCATGCTGTGCAAGTATGTTCATTACACTTCTGTCGATTATCCTTTTCAGAAGCATCACAATAATTTGCAGCTAAATCTTGTCCAGCAGCACTTTGACATTGAGCATGACGAACTCGAACACCACCATCGCAAGATCTTGAGCATTCAGACCAATGACCATAAATCCATCGAGGACATGGCACTCTGTTGCATTCTTGTTCTAACGGTTCCCGAGAAATCCTTTCACAATGTCTTTCATCAATGGAACGATTTGCATCATCAACACATCGAATACTTCTTCTACTGATACCATTACTACCACAACTTTCACTACAAGCCGACCAATCTCCATAAAACCATTTCCTTCCAGTACAATCAGTGTAACATGGAATTCGAGATGGCGGTTTTGCAACACCACTTTTTAAACATTCACCTTCATTTATGGTATCTTCATGCCCATTATTGTAACTTTTAATGCAAATACTTTGTTGATGTTTTTCACCATGACCACATCGAGTTGAACACCCACTTGCATCTAATGTCTTCCATCTATAAAAATCAAGTGAGCTTACGTAATGTGAGAAAAACAAATACATACTTGATAAAACAGTCAATATTGCACATTCTTTTTTGTGGAGGTGGTCTTCGATCAGTACAATGACGTTCATTAGCATGGCGATTTGTTGTAGCGTCGACGCATTGAAGTAAACGATCTTGTGAACCTACAGTAAGAAATATTTTTAAAAATGTAATTTAAGATTTTTTCTACCTTGACATTGAGAAGAGCATTCAGTAAAGTAATCACTAAAGCGCCAATAATAATTTGAGGTAGGGAAGTGATATGCAGGACCAATATTATTTCGGGGTACCATGTATTTGTAATGAATATTTGGAGGATTAAGATTACCAACGCTTAGAACATGCAAATAGATATCCGATCTAATTGGACCTGTGCCATTGATTTGTTCAATTGAATGATCACTGCCTGAATATTCAAGAACAACATCTTGAATAGGAATTTGTTGACGAAAGACAGAAACTTGATATTGTCCATTCAGCAGAAATTCACCATTTGATGCCCGTAAAGCTATAATCAAATCGATTATTATCAAATTTTATTTTTTAAATTGTACCTAAATAGTTATCATCATCCTTATTTCTATTATGTGCATTTTGTCTAATGTCAATATTTGCGGAGCCAGCAGGTATTTTAAGAACTTCATTATATCCAAATGACCCTCTTTCATTGTAAACACCTTCAACCGTTTGACATGTACTTCCGTCACCACCGCAAATACCACAGACATCCCGCTTCATATCAGATCCAAGTCTGTGATCACAACCAGCTTTGTGGCATGTTCCATCAATACAAATATCATCACCGTTTTGATCACATGGAGTACCATCCAAAACTTTTTCTTTTAATAAATAAAAAGCTTGTGAATCTTTTACCCGGCAATATAATTTACAACGTTCATTCCGACTTACTAAAAATAACAGATATTTTGGGATGACCAAAAAAGGATTATTAAAACTTACTTCCTGTATACTTTGGAACCCAAGTAGTTTTCATTGGTACACCATGAATACCAACATTTTTGTTATCAAATTCTGCGCATTGCATTTCACGAAAACCAGGAGTATCCCAAGGACATTCTTGTATATTACAGGGCCGATAGCGTTCTCTTTGACCAACACAATATTTTCCACCATTCATTGGTTTAGGATTATCACAATCTCGTAAAGCTTTTTGAACACCACCGCCACATGTACGTGTACAATCTCCCCATGGTTTCCATTCACCCCAGGCACCATCTTGTTTTGCTCTTTGTTCGGGTGCCATTCCAACACATTGACCGCGATGGCACCATTTATTATCACTGCAAGGAGTTCCATCCGCCCATGGCATATGCTGTGTTCGGCATCCCATTTGATATCCATAATATGTTGAACACCATAATCTTCGGCATGTTGGCATGTAAGGACAAATTTCAGCAGCAGGACCAAAGACAAATCGGCATTGTTGATTAACATCATACATTGCCCCAGGCGCAGGATTTTCAAACATTTTATCATAATACTTTCTTTCAATTGGTTGATCCAAAATGCATTGTGTTTGTGCTCGGCTATCATCCAAAAATTTGCTTAACATTGCTGAACTACAAGCAGACCATGACCAGGGATGAGTGTAGTATTCCAATGTCGGTGCCATAATATGATAATTATGTTTATTCAATTGCATATATTGGCCACATTTGCGTTCATCATCATGTGGAATATTGAAGATATGACCCAATTCATGTGCGATTGTAAATGCCGCAGAAAGTCCATTATCTTCAATGATGGCACAACTTCGTTGAGCATCACACATTGTACCAAGTTCTGCAAGACCAAGTGTGTCACATTTATGTGTTGCCCTAAAAATTGGTAATGTAATATTGAAGGAAAAACATTATAATTTTATTACGAACCTGCAAATATCATGTCTTGTTAAGAGAATTGCAACATCATGATGACTAATTGCATCATCATTCCGATCATTGTAATTTTGTTGCCATGCACAAAATTGTTGAAGAGTTTCTTGTGCTCGATTAGAAATCAGAGGTCCTGCTCGTTCATGTTTCAAAATAATTATTCGAACAACAATAATATTTATTGATGCTCTTAATGTTGGATGCCGATAAATTGATGCAACTGTTGAGAAAAGTGTTAAAACATAACTTTCAAGGTTTCCTTGATGATATCTTAACATTTTATTATCAGCAACCACAAGAACTTCAACATAGTGATCCCATGAATCTGCAGATCTTCGTGACCTTTGATTTCTCCCTAAAAGATGATGATGTAATTAATGATTTTTACGTTGCATTATTTAATGGTAACATTGTTTTAAAAAATTTGGAAAAATTTAGTCAAGCGTAAAAAAACTGCTGAAGGATTAACTTTGCTTTTGTTTTTTTGCTTCTAAAGTTAAGTCCCTCCATTTTAAAAAGTTAAGGTTTATTACGGCAAAGGCTTTGTTGTGCACTCCATTGAATGATTAAAAACATGTCAACATACGGTTTGAAACAAAGCTATCAAAGACTTAAAAATAAACTTCTTTCTTGCATGTGTTTCTAATTTTGCTTTAAAGTTACTAAAATTTATGTTACTCTTTTTTGCAGCACAGACAAAAGCCAATCTGCACTTAAAATAAATTGAATAACAATAACATTTTTAGCAAAAGTAATGTAATCTTTTGTTGCATAATTAACGGAAATTGAGGGTAATTGCACTTACGAGTAATATCAATCCAATCAGTATTATTTTCATAAGTTTCTTCAACGGTATTGTAAGAAGTGGCATTTGAATTTGGCTTTTCAACAGGATCATCAAATGTTCTTGGCTGGGCCCGAAAAATCAAATGTGGTCGAAGGTCAATGCTGATACTTCTTCTTCTCCTTTTATGTACATGATTTCCTTTAAGATTTGCATCTTCATCAACATTTGAATCTTGGGGTAAATCATATGCTTTTTGATGTACTCGAAATTCTGTTGATTCAAATGGTTCAATCAAGTATGCGCCATCCGGTAATGCTAATGTCCCAAACTAAAAAAAACATTTGTTTGCATTGTTAAATGCTTAAAAAATGCCTTTCCCTTTTTTCGACGTGTTTGTTTACAAGATTTTTAGTTTCTGTTTCGAACAAATGAAATTAAGTATGCTTCGTAAAAGAAATTTGATTAATTTAAAGGAAGAACAAAATCATCTTTTTTTGGGTTTCCTTTTAAAAAACGATAATTCATTTTTCCAAATTTTATTTTACTTTCTTGATAAAAAAGGAATTGAAACAAACTTTGATCCTAGCTTCTTTTTAGGTTTGCCTTAAAAGCTTTTTTTCTTTTTTTTATTAGATTTCAGAAGGCCACCTCAAGTGCCCAAAACATGGAATTTTAAACCCTGGAACTGAAAAAAAATTGTTTTGCAAAGAAAGCCACCCTCGCAAATATTTTTAGGATAAATCATTGCGCAAAAAATAAAAATAGTGAAATTTGATATAAAAGTTAAATTTTAAAAACCAGACAATGTTTACTTGCAAAATAAAAATTGAGCGAGAGAGAAAAGAAAAAATAAAAAGAAGAAGCTCGCGTGGGTATTCATCTTTGAAGTGATCTGTTTAAGCATCGAAAAGAATACCTTTAATTCCTTTATACTTTTTTTTATAAAAGTTGCATTCAAAAAATTTGATGATTATTTTTTTGAATCATCAAGAAGTGATATCATATTATTTTTATGTTCAGAGAAGTCAAAATGCAAATAAATGCAAATATTTTGAAATTAATGTTTACGCATTTTATTGTTCCGTTTTTGTTACACCTGATTCATTTAAGTAAGTATGAGAAAGTATTGGTCAATAAAATGGTGTTCGCTTTTAAAAAAATAAACATTCTCATGTCCGCTTGATGACTAATAAATTTAATGTACAAATCAAAAAATGGCATATATTAATATTTTTTGGCAAAAACGAATTCTAAGAAATTTGAAAATGCTTTTTTTGAATACCTCAAATGATGCCTTATAAAATATGAACTTACAAGACCACCATGTTTTTCACAGAGATTTACAATTCCCTTTTCATCAGTACCGTCAACACTTGCAGTATAAAGGCAATCTGGTGAAACTTTGGATAATCTTGCATGAGTTTCTTCATCATTATCAATGTATTGAATTAAAGGAACAACTTGACCATTCATAATATCATGATTTTTTCTAAACAGAATTGAACTTTATGTTACTGCAGCTACAAAAAATTGTCTTACTTTGATACAGGTTTTGCAACTTGTTGCCATCTTTCAAAAAATACTTTTAATTCTTTTTCATCATTTATAACATCTGATAATGGATTAATGAAATCTGATTTTAACCGAAATGTACATGAATATCCACATTGTTTTGCCAATCCAATAACCCTTGTATGCCTTTTTCCTTCTTCATTTTCATTATTTTGTACAAAACGTTTTTGACGATGCCTTTTAATTTCATGAGTATTTAAATGCCATACCACTCCTTGCTTAGGTTCCATTCCTAAAAATAGTTTTTTTTTGCAAATTTTGTAACGTTTTATTAATGGTTTTTTTTGCTTTTTAAAGAACTTTTTTAATTGTCATGTCCCTGGGTACTTGATGCCCTTTTTCGTCTTCTTTTTGAATGACTAATCAAACTGTTTCAAACGAAATAAAATGTATTTTAACTAAAAATAGGCTTTTTTGTTTTTTTTTCTTTCCTTTGAAAACCCTTTGAACTTCTTTCGAAAAATGACTTCAACCAACCACAGGAGGTCCTTTTTTGCCCTTTATTTTGCAACCGAAACCATCTCTTTTTTGTATAAAAAACATTATATTGTATAATGTTACAAATTTCATTAATGAAATGAATGAACCCCGTTGTCGTCTACTGCTTTTCAAGTCTAATTAGAAATTAAATAATAGAAACTAAAAAAATTTACAGCAAAGAATAACTGTTTTTTCTCTCTCTCTCTGTGCATTCATCATGAAAGAAAAAAGACAAAAGAAAACATATATTAGATCATTCTATTTTTGGCACATTTTGCAGTGATCATTTATTTTCTACATCTTTCTCTCTCTCCAATGTGTTTTTTTTTCTTTTTCCTTGCTTCAAATCTTAACAACTCTTGTTTTAAAATGCGCAAAAAAATTCAAGAAGTAAACAGCAAAAATAAAATAAAGCAAAACCTTTAACAATAATAGCCACCACGTCTACCACTACTATCAACAATGTTTAAGTTTATGTTGTTTGACTCGAATTTTTTTCATCTCTTTTTTCTTCTCTTTACTGTGTTAATGAAAAATGGGGTTAAAAAGTAAGTTTTTTTGGGCGCTTAGCCAAAGTGATTGTTCGACTTTAGATCAAAAGTTTCTTTCACTCTCGTCTTTTTTTAAGCATTTGGCAAAAAAAACATAGAGAAAGAGTGATGAGGGAGAGATTCAACCCTCACCCATTACTACTACCACTATTACTGCTACGACAACTAAGGTCGACCGGTATGACGCTTGCTTGTTCTACTGATTGCTTGCTTGGCTTGCTCGCTCGCTCGGCCAACGGACGTGAATTCCATTCTATACTTGCGCAAAATGCGATCCTAGGTGTTTGTCAACTACTTAAATATTCTCTGGACACAAGAGTAAACGTTGATCACAGACTAAAATGTGTATTAAAGGGTTAAGATGTGTATATTTTTTGAGGGAGGAAAATGAAAGCACACATTCGGGTTATTCCGCAAAGAAATATCTTCTTCTTCTCCTCTTTTTTGGACCACAAATAGAGACCGTTAAACTTAAGTGCCGTTCCTATCCGGAAAAAGAAAATGTGTTTGCGCACGTCACCAGTGATTTTGATGATGAGAAAAAGCAATAAAAAAAGGTTACTGCAAAAAACGTTTCTTTTTCTATTTTGTGTGAAAAAAATTTGAAATTAAAAGCAGCAAGTAAACATCAAAACTTGTATAGCATAAATCAAAAATAAAGAGTTCAACGTCTTGGAGGTAAATTGACTAAAAAAAGTTGCCAGATAAAAATCTTATATAAATTATTACTGCATTGTTCAATTTTCTGTCATCAGATCTTATAGCCTTGAATCCTGTCTCTATTTCCATTAAACTGAGTAAAACAGCATTAATAAATTTAGGCTTTAATGAGCAAAAACATTGAAAGCGTGCAACAAGACATTTTCACTTTCTTTCTATATTTTTTAGTTGTTGTTTTTAAACTCTTTAACTTTATTTTTGGATAAAATTTATGGTCAGTCAATGATGAAAGCAAGAAGCAGTCCTTTTTTATTGTTCAAAGTCTTTTTTTGCGTGCATTTTCAAATATGTCATAGAAAAAAGTGAACACTAGACAAAATGGCGACAATCAGCTTTCTCTCTTTCTTTTTCTTCGGCCGTTACAAAAGTCCTTCTGTTTTTTATAGCCGCCGTGAAGTCTCTCTCTCACTTACTTACACTCGCGCAAAGATCCCAAAAGACCAATGACGTCGATAAAAAAAATGAAGATGCGCTAATTATCTTAAGAAGCTTAACCTTCTTAAATATTGTTAAATATTGTTAAAAAAAGATTCTTAAAAGCTTGAAATTGGGAAAAAAATAGCTACTACTGATTTATTATTCCCTTTAAAGAAGAATACTATATGGTTGTTGTTGCCCCAGTTCTATGGGATGAAAACAACAACAATAACAACTGCAATAACACTATAAACTATTCAATTTTTGAAAAACTTTTTTTTCCTCCCTTTTAAGAGACCTCCTGAGTATAATCGGATTTGTTTTGCTTAATCGGTTCGTTTAAACCCACTTGTCCTTACTTTAATCCCCATCTCACTTTCTCGCATAATTCAAAAAAAGAAAGAAAGAATAAATACGAATTGATCTAAAGTAACCCCCGCCGATCATAAAAAAACCCTTCCCCATCACTAAAAAATGTTGCGAATAAAAAGAGAAGCATAGAAACGTGGTGTTTGCACAATATAAAAAAATCTCACACGCAAACTTTTTTTTCCCTCTTTCAATGACTAAACTTTTTTGTTTTACTTTTTTGGCACTAAACAATTGCAATTGGTCAACAGCAAAAAAAAACAAAAAGCGCACCCGCGTCAAAAAAGTGCAAAAAAAACTTTTTTTTTATTTTTTCAATGCCAATTCAGTTGTTTGTAATGATGGTGGTCAAAATGGGAGCCACTTTGACATAAATATTTTCTTGAGAAAACAGAAATTGTATACCAATAAAATTCTATTGGTAGCTAATAATATTGCTTATGGCTATCAAATAAAAAAACAAAAACTCAAATGACAGATGGTTCTTTTTTTATAAAATAGGGGGAAATAAAACATGACATTAATGTGAGAAGATTTGTGTTTTTTTGTTTTAAATAAACTAACCAGAATAAATAGTTTTTGGTCCTGGAATAGCCGATGTTGAAGCAGGTGAAGTTTTTGGTTTTGTTGAAGGTACCATTGAAAATGAAATATAAGCAAATAAACATAAAATAATTGATAATACAATTCCAATGAATACCAAATTAAGTGGTTTAAATTCAAACATTGAATCCCATGATTTTAAAGTTCTCCAACTTTTTTTGTTTGTTCTTGAATTATGTTTATGAGATTTTTGTTGTTGAAGTTCATCATCGGCTACTTGTAGTACATCTTGCTTTTCATCATCATCATTTGATTTAGATGTTGATGAACGGATTCGTCGCAAATTTGTTGAATCCATTAATGGTGCTGACGATGTCGATAATAATGTTGTTGAGGATGATGATGTACTCGCAAGATTCATTATATCTTCCGTTGATGAATTAGGATAAAGCTGCCTTTCCACCATAACTAATAACTATTATTTAGATACGTATGAATGATTATTGATAAAATGCATCATTGCTTATTATTTGTTAAAAGTATGTTAAAAGTTGAAGAAATAAAATTAAGCAAAAATTAAATTGAGAAATTTGCAGGAAATTTCTTTTTCGTTAAATTATTTTGAGTTTAAAAATGGAATGTTTGAGATGAAACAAAAATGAAACAAATTGTAAAAATCCACAATTAAGAAGTTATAAAAGTGGAAATTTGGCAGTGAACAATTAAAGGCAGTTTTTAAAGAAAAAGAGAAAGAAAAAAAGAAAGGGGGTCTGCCTTCTGTTTCCCTTTCCTTCTTTAATACAAAAATAAATATAACTTTCTGCTACAATATCTAATGGATGATAAAATACTGTAACCTAAAAAGTTTGAAAAAAATTATTAAAAAGCAGACGATATAAAAATTTGCAAAATATTAGAATATTCGCGATCTACGAACGAGCGGTCTGCTACTTTGATGTTTGCAAAAATATATTTAAAAAAATATATTTTTAAAAAAAGTAGAGGGGCTGTTGCAAGCAATAGGAGCAGAAAGAAACAGGTCAATGAATAATAATATTAAAAATTAGTTTACGCTTAATTTATCAAAAAACGTTTAAAAAATGCTTGTTTAATATCATGAATGTTTTTTGTTGTTAAAAAAATCCACAAAAAATTCTTGAACTGGCCAAGTAACTCAAAAAAAAGTGGGTGGAGTTAAAAAAAAGAGGAGAAAAAGAGAGACTAGAAGAAGAAGAAGAAAAAACGCAACGAGACAGATAAAAAAATTTGTGCGCAAGAGTAAAAAAAGAATGAGGCCTTAAACTTCAGACAATTTTGAGAGGGAAAAAACAAAGGGAGACAAAGAATGAAGAAGAAAAAACATCAACTCCTCCTTTGAAGCCTTTGGCATAGGCCGAAAAAAATTCGAATAAGAAAAAAAAAATGTTTTGGCGTACAACTGTAATAAAGAAAAAACATTTTAGGACAAAAAAACTGAAAATTTTGCATAAAAATGTGTTATCCTCTTAAAACACAGGTGTGCTATAAATATTTATTACACAATGATAGACATATGTGAAATAAAAATTGAAGAATATTCTAGTATAAAATTTTCTTGTAAGTGTGAAAACAGATATGCATTTATGTTAAACTTGCCGGAAATGCATCAAAAGAAAAATACCCTTTGGATACTTATGAGAAAATGAATGACCAAAACAAATAAAAAACATACCGCTCGCAAGCATGTACTCAAATATTGCTGAGAAAAACTGAGGTACTCAAAAAATTACTACTGCCTTTGGCAAATCATTAAAAACGAAATCCTTATTCGAAACCCAAATTTATCTTTTATCACTTGAAGAAAGTTTCCAAAAAATAAAAAAATATACATGAAATCAAAAAAAGAGTAAAATTAAAAGCTATTAGTGAAGTTTCAAAGTCGTTCGAAAAAAATTAAATTCACATTTGCACCAAAAAAAGTAACAGCCAACTGGCCACTGGCTATTATTGTCCATCAATTCAAACTAGAAAAAAGATTGAACCGATGCAAAAAAGTTAGGCAACGTTTGAAGACAGCTGTCAAAAGAGAGACTTTTTTATGCCCTTTTTACCTCCCGCTTCATCCTTCTCTTTTTTTATTATTATTTTTGAGAAAGAGAGAGTAGACGACGTACCTTTGGTCAGCACGCATTTTCTCACTTCTTTTTTTTCTTTGGTGGGATCAAAAAAACAGCAAACTTGGAAGCTTTTGTTTTTGAGAAATGTTATAAAAATGGAGGCATTGTGCTTTAAACATTAAACTGGCTAATAGGGTCACAAAAAAGTAAGTCAATAAAAAGTGAATCTTTCAAGTTTAAAAATTGCAACATTTTTTTTTGTTTAGATAGCTGTGTACTCGTCAACGGAAAAGTAGAATGGAAGAGTGAAAGACAAAAAAACCACTCTAAACTCTAAAACTGTTACGCTTATCTGATAAGACAAAGAAAACTATTATTCCAAAAAAAATTGAAATCAAAACGAACATGATTTTTTGTCTATCGGTAGCTGCTGTCTGTAATTAGACGTCTAAATATGTGCATAAACCAAATAAAAGCGATAAAGTGATAAATGGAAGGAGGAAAAGAAAATTGCAACAATATATATTTTTTATACGCAAAACATGTATAATGAATGTAGTAATAATATAATGACTAAAAATTTGGCGGAAAAAAGAAAGGGTTCCAAGTTTTAAAAAAAGTACTTGAAAGCTTTGAAATAAAAGAAGCTCGAATTTGCCTTGAAACGGAACCAGGTACGAAGAAATAAAAATCCCATTCAAAAAACACAGACAAAAAATTGAAAAAGAAAACCGCGCAAATTTTGCAAAAAAGGATTCAAAAAATGTTGCAATATTTTTTGAATGACCACTTCAAATATCTAAACATCTTTTTTTAAAGGTTAGTATTGCCCATGTTTAGATATTTGAATTGACGGCTGCTTTCTTCTTTTGCTGTGTTTTTTCCTGCTTTTTTCATATGTCTCTTTTTTCAGTTATGGAAAAAAAATGCAACACACTCCTTTAAGTAATTAACGATTTTAGAATTGAACTCACATCCGCATTTATTCCACCTTTTTTCATTCTTTCTAAAACCCCCGAAATGCAATCAACTGGCAAAAAAATAGTAGTAGGATCCAAAAATGCATATAAATCTCATCTTTTACCTAATAATATCTATTTTTTGAAAATAGCTCCTTTTTATGGAATAAAAATTATATAAAAAAGTAAGGTTAAAAGAGTAGTCGGACCACATTATTTTAAAAAGGAACTCAACCACACATAGAATTTGAGATTACGTTCACGCCTGCTGTAGACCCCTATCTATCTGTCACCTAAGCAAAAGAGATAAAAGGCCTTCCGCCTTGGTGTGGCGCCAATAGGTTAAAATATAAAAAAAGCAACAAAAAGAAACACGAAAAAAAGAATCAAGGGGGATCAAGAAGAGAAAAAAAAGAAAGGAAAAAAGACCACCTTTTATTTTTATTTGGGACTCATTATTTGCAACACTTGTAGTCGCATATTAGATTTTTTGGTTAACATTTTGGCGGGTTACTAAAAAGAATATAAATAATAATGTCCGAAAAAAGGGAGCCCCTCATCATATCTTTTATAAACGTTAGATTGGCGGGGGTCACGTAATTATCCGAGATTTGCGCAAGGTCAGGCCATTGCTGTTGGGGATAGGAATAGGGATATATATCTCTCTCTTTTTCTCTCAATTTGTTTGATTATAAAAAAGTTGAAGTAATACTTTGTTTTTTTCTTAAAGTTAATTTTATGTCAACTCACAAAAAATGAATAAAATAATAGTACAGATTAAGCAGTCAAGTTTAAGGATATTTAATCGAACAACGCGCATTTATCAAATCTTTCCCACGGGGCAAAAATATACTAAAAATTGAAGAAGAAGAAAAAAGTTAAGGAGAGATAGAAAAAAAATAAAGGAAGAAAATTGAATGAGCGATGATCCGAGAAAGATCCTAGTTCGCAGCTCGTAAAATTTGCCGCAAAACATTATTTTGTCGCGGTCAGTTGAAGAATTTTTTAGTGGCATAAAAATATGTCAAAAAAATCAAAAATGAAAATCATTTTATTTTTTTTTCGAAACAAATTTTTCGTTCGTGTGATTATGTGTGAGATTTGATTAATGTCTGGACATGTATGAAGACAAAACATATGAATATAAAAAACACAAACATAAAAAATATATATACAAAGAGTAGTAAATGGATGTTGCAAAGAAAATGGGTATATGATTGTTGTTTAAACGGGTTTAAGTTTAACAATTTTTGACATTATAATTAAAACGCACTCTGGCTGAAAAAAAGAGTGATCCAAGTAAACCTTGGCACAGCAAAAAATGAATCTTTTTGAAACTTTACCCACGTTTTCGACTATGCTTAACAAGCCCAGATCCAAAGTCTTTTTGTCCAAAAGTGCCGTTTTGGCACTTTTTTGTGCCGTAGAAGTTCAAAACGGCATTTTCAGATCTCGGGTGCCGTTGGAGATATTGTCTTAATTTTCTTTGGTATAGGGGTAATCGAGGTCGCTGAATCCGAATTTCGCATTTTCAAGACTCGGTTTTCGCGTTGGGACCCAAAAAAATCGAAAATCCGGCATTGTGCCGTTCTCCTACTTCGGCATTTTGCCGTCGGGCTTAGCAAAAATTACCATCGAATTCTCCACGTTTTTTTGCCCTGGGGGACGGAAAATATCAAAAAAATATTTATCGCTCTATCATTTTTCCTGTGGAGATTAACGCCGATCGTGGATTTTCGAGTATGAAAAAAATGAAAAAACGTTCAAAAATCAGTTTAAATGTGCAAGAATAGTTAATTTTCACTAAAAATGTAATAAAACATCATTACAAATGTATTGGAAGCTTCAGAGTGCCAAAGATATGCAAATTGCCAAAATCGGCAAAAATTTGTGCCAAAAATTTTTTTCTTATTTTGCTCTAATTTTGTGCCTACAGGGGTTTTCGATGATGGGGAATTCGATTCTGATATTTTTTTATACGTTTTACATGACAGAAAAGCCAAAAACGACATTTTTATATTTTTAAAAGTACTGTAATTATTAACATGGTAATGCCGTTTTTGGCTTTTCTGTCATGTAAAACGTATAAAAAAATATCAGAATCGAATTCCCCATCATCGAAAACCCCTGTAGGCACAAAATTAGAGCAAAATAAGAAAAAAATTTTTGGCACAAATTTTTGCCGATTTTGGCAATTTGCATATCTTTGGCACTCTGAAGCTTCCAATACATTTGTAATGATGTTTTATTACATTTTTAGTGAAAATTAACTATTCTTGCACATTTAAACTGATTTTTGAACGTTTTTTCATTTTTTTCATACTCGAAAATCCACGATCGGCGTTAATCTCCACAGGAAAAATGATAGAGCGATAAATATTTTTTTGATATTTTCCGTCCCCCAGGGCAAAAAAACGTGGAGAATTCGATGGTAATTTTTGCTAAGCCCGACGGCAAAATGCCGAAGTAGGAGAACGGCACAATGCCGGATTTTCGATTTTTTTGGGTCCCAACGCGAAAACCGAGTCTTGAAAATGCGAAATTCGGATTCAGCGACCTCGATTACCCCTATACCAAAGAAAATTAAGACAATATCTCCAACGGCACCCGAGATCTGAAAATGCCGTTTTGAACTTCTACGGCACAAAAAAGTGCCAAAACGGCACTTTTGGACAAAAAGACTTTGGATCTGGGCTTGTTAAGCATAGTCGAAAACGTGGGTAAAGTTTCAAAAAGATTCATTTTTTGCTGTGCCAAGCCTTTCAGATTTTCAGCCAGAACGCGTTTTAACTCATAAAAGTGATAAACGACATGAAAAAAAAGTTTGCATGAATGAAAAAATGGAAAAAAAGAAACAAATGGTCAAAACTTTGAAGGAATTATTATTATTATACAATAAAAATCAAAGACATATTTAAAGTATTGAATAAAGCAACGCTTCCTTCTTTTATGCATGTACAGTGATAAATGTCTACGAAAAAATATTATTGATAAGCCTATGACCCTTTAGGGTCTTGGTTTGAATTTTAAAGCCTTTTTAATCCAAAAAAAGAAAAAAGTGTGCTTCAAAAAAACGCTTTTGTTTTAAAAAAAGAAGCAAAAAACACGTCGTTTGCGTCAATTTATTGAAGAAAAAAAAGTCTCACGATATTCAAAAGTTTCATTCTCGTTCTTTACAAAAGAAAAAAGACAATCCATATAAGTTTTGGCTCTTTTTTTGTTCTTTTCTTTTTTTAGAAGATTTGTTCATTTTTTAACTTGTAAAAGCAAAAAAAGAAACAAATCTAGGCATTTTTGTGTTTTTTTGTGTTTAAATTTTGTGGAGTCCTAAACCACATTGAACATTTAAAAGTCGAAGCCCGCGATCCGGAGATCATCAATTTGGCAAACATCAAAATAGTAAGTAATTGGACGCGACGCTAGATCAGAAAGCTCAAAAAGCAACAACTACAATAAAAGAGAGAGAGTAAAAAAAACCAGAACAAAAAAGTTCTTTTTTTCTATTTTTTAAAAAGTTTAGGTTAAAAGGTAAAGGTCAAACAAAATGTCTGTTACTAACTACTCTTGTAATGACAATGTGGTTAAGGATGATGATGATGATGATGAAAAAGAAGAAAGAACAAAGAAAGAATCTGTAATGATATTTAAATTTTTTTCATCTCTTTGTTGCAATGATCTTAGTTGTAAAAAAAGAGAGAGAGAAAGAAAGTGATACTTCAGTGTTTATCGAAAATTGTTTTTTTTCTGTCTGCATTTTTTAGGAACGGTCAATTTTTAGGTAATAAACAAAGCCAAAAAAAAGTTTTACAGCCGTTTTTAAGCACTATTTTAAACAGTGTTATCAACAGGAAAAAATGGGGCAATAAAATTTTAAGGCAATAAATCCTAAAGAAAGAAACATTTTTTTTTGAGAATAAAAAAGCCTCTGAATTTTTTTTCTGTGGTTGATTTCTCCTTCGTTTCCGTTATTTTAATTACTTTCTTGTCAAACATTATTTTTATGGATATAAAAGAAACTTTTTGTGCTGAAGTTGCAAAAACAAAACAATAAAAAAAGATACATTTTTAAAAGGGCAGGGTCACCCGAGAGAGAGAGAGAGACTCATTTTCACTTTTGCTGCTGCTGCAGCTATGACAGTGATAAGCAAAAACTCTTTCCAAATCAAATCAATGATGCTAGAATTAACGCTGTAAGTTATTTCAAGTTTCCTCTTTCTTTTTTTTATTTATTTGTGTTTCGGGAAACTTTAAATTTGTACTAATATTGCCCCGGCCGGAAACAGTAATCATTTTCTCACTTCTGGCAGACTACCAAATAAACTTTGGCGGGGTCTTTTATGTCTCTTAATTATTTTTTCCTTTTCTTCTTCTTAAACTTAATTGATAAATAAAATACTCGTTCCACCGGTTTCCTGTTTCTTCGGAATAAAAAAACTGTTTAAACTTTTTTTTAAGTTAAACCATTCACCTCTTTTTTTCTTCTATCTTTTTTTTCTTGCTGGCTCCATCCTGTCGGACAAGTTAATGTAAATGAGAAGCGACGTGTAACGCAACAATGGCTTAGGTCAGTTGGACGACAGATTTTTTAAAAAGTCGTCCATTTTTCATTTGCAAAACCTGTTGTTAATTTTTTTTAAGGATTGTTTATTCACGAGTATGAATGAAGAAGAAAAAAACAATAAGAGAAAAAATAAAAAAGCAAACATAGAAAAAGAGGAGAGATAAATCAAAATCCAATTTATCTTATGCTTGAAGGAAGCTATTTTTTAGTGAAATTGTGTTTTTTAATGTTGAAGAAAAAAGTGACCTTATTTTTTTGAAAGAGTCCGGAAATGAAAAATGAGGGTGAATTCAAATGTCTGGACGGTGTTCCCTTTTATGATAAACAAAAAAGAAACAAAAAATCAAAAATTTTGAAACAGTTTATTGGACACTCAGATTTTTGATTTCAATGTTGGGGGTCTTATTAAAATCAAAAATCCATAAAAAAAAATGGAAAAAACAATTGTTTAAAAGCTGTAAACAAAACCTTTTATTTTAAAAAACGTATTAAAATCATACAACTTAGGAAGAAGAAATGAAAAAGAAGAAGAAAAAAAGGTGAGGATAACTTTGTCTATCAATGATAAGCAACTTTTAAGCTATTTAAAATTTGCAAAAAACTCGAAGTTAAGCAGTTGTTTGAAGGTGTTACATAATTAAGTTATGCTTGAAAATATAAAAAAATTAAGTGTTTAAAAGCTTTTTTTATAGAAAATAATGACACCCATACCGAAGGGAGAAAAAAAGGGGGGATAAAACATTATTTCAAAAAAGCTGTTTAAAAATGACGATATCGGTGAAAAAATATTTAGGCTACTTTTCGAAAGCTTTTTTTATGTTGTGCTAAATTTTAAACAGTTCAAAATAAAGAAAAAAGAAGTCTGATCGAAGAGACAGGCTCGCTTCTAAAAGCAATGAAACAACAAAAATAAAAATAAAAGTAGACAGTTTAGAAAATTGTCAAGATCAGTAAAGATAAACATGTTGGCATCAATTTAAAACAACGCCAATCAAAGCTTCAAAAATATTTATAATCGGCGCAACTTTTGTTTTTTTAAAACGGACATGATTGAAACAAAGAAGAAAAACAAAGAGAGGGGGGATCGAGGCCGCGCAATTGAAACACCGCATCAGAAGGGGAGAAAAAAAGGGAAAAATTGGCCATGATAAGCAGCAAAGAAATTAAATTAAGAAAACAAAGGAAAAAATTTGAGTTTACAAAATCAAAGTAAAAATTGACCGATTCAAACGAAATGTTTGATGGTCTTTCCAGACTAACTGTTTGTGAGACGCCGGCTGTTGCTCCTGCTGTTGTTGACTTTAATACAAAAAACTAAAACAATACTCATAAAACAACTATCAAAAAAAGGTGGCAGTTCTAAGTCTGCAACCGGAAAAGGCGCCAGTTCGACATTGTTTGGTTAAACTTTACCTCCTTTTTTTGAAAAAAAAGCATTCTAACGGTTTCTTTTGTATTGGCCTTGAAAGGATAGATATTAACGGTAACAAGAACCCTCTCTTTCTGTCTTTGGTCTTTTTTAAATTACTGCAATAAAAATGCAACAAAATAGTTAAAGCATAAAAAAGGTAACCCTTTGATTCTTTTCGTTTTGAACTACATTTTAATGGTCAGTTTTGTTTAATTGTTTAGCGCATCATTTTTGTTAAATGTTTTTTCTTGTTCGGCCGAAAGTTCTACTTTTAAAAAAGGGGTTCTTCTTTTTGCAGTGCTACTGAGAGTTTGTTTTTTCTCTTGTCCTCAGACAAAAATACAATTGCGAACAAAAAAAATTTGTGAGACACGAACACGTCGATGATGGCGATGTTGATGATGATGATGATGTTCGTCTTGTTGTTTCTCATTCCTTCTTTTTTTTCTCCTATCGCTTCTTCTTATGTGACTCGACAACTTTTTTATACTAAAAAAGAGATGGGAGAGAAACAAAAGGAATAAAAAAACAAGGCAATGGGTTAAATGGTAGCCTTTTTTATAAGGGTATTGTATTTAAATATCTATGCACAAAAACTATTGTTGAAAAATTAAATGCCAAAAATTAGTATTTTGGGAAAGAGAAAAAGGTAACAATAAGTTCAAAAAAAAGTCGCAATAAAATGAAAACAATGAAATACAAAATTAATGTTCGACCATTAGCCCTATTTGTTTTTTATAAAATTGGTGGCTTGTTAACAAAAAAATATGGAGCAAATTGGAAAATGTAAAACAACGAAGCAGACGATTTAAAGCAACAAAAAAATGGGAGAAAAAAATTAATATAATAAATTTGACCATCGGCGAAATAAAAACAGAGTGCCGCTTTACTAGCCATCACCAAAAAAAAGAGAAAGATTAAATCCGCCTTTAAGAATCGATATATGCGCTTTTCTACGCCCAAAAAAAATTTTTCACACCTTTTTTTCAAAAAAAGAAACTAAGATTAAAAATGAAAATTCTAAAAGGTTTGTTTTTTATTTATGCCTTTTGTTTCATCTAGATCAGCCGCTCCCGATAGGAATACTGTTTTAAAAATTTTCCGTTTTTTTATTTATTTGATTGTGTAAAAAAATGAAAAGGAAGAAAAAGGGGGTTATGGCAAGAACTAGGAGATATATCCTATCTCATAAAAGGATGTTTAAGAGAACAAAAAAAATGAATCAAATTTTTTGAAAAAGCAGCAGCATTGTGTTTTTCTTTTTGTATATTAAAAAGATGCAGCAATATTTTTTTTTATTCTTTGCGTTTTGTCAACCGTTATAAAAAAAGTTGCCATTAAAAAGAAAAGTAATGTAAGATCAATGGCAAGCTTAAAAAGGGGAACAATGACAGTCACTTGAGTGGAGTCCAAATAAGTGTTTACTTAGATTCGCGCACCATCATATAAAAAAGAGAATTTTGCTTAGACTTGGACTTACTTTTGGGTTGCCAGCCAGCCAGCCGATCATCAACAAAATCATCATCCGGCTGCTTTAACTTAACTAAACAAGCACGTAAAAATGTTGTTTAGTTTTTTAACCTTGTTGTTTTTTGTCCTTATTTCACCCTAAAAATCTGAGGAAAAAAGCAAGTATATATTTTTCATTGTATTTTCAAAAGGGGAGAAATAAAATAATAGCACAATGTGTTCGAAATAAAAGTCAATTCAGAAAGGTTTTTAAAGCTTAGTTTTAAACTTTCTAAGGATGAAACAAATTTCTTTGTTTTTGTCCAGATGTAAATCAAATGTAAAAAAAGAAGAGGAAAGAAAAAGAAGAAAAATAAAAATGAATTAAGACAAAAGGAAAATAAATATGATTGAAATATTATTGTTTTAGGCTTTTTTAACTCTCACAAAAGCCTCTGTCATTTTTCATTTTGTTTTTCATTGACGATAATGGCAGTGAAAAACTCCTAAAAAATTACAGAAAAACAATCAAAATTGTTATTATTTCAAGGATGGGATAAAATAGTTTTTCTCTTCGATCTATTTGATGACAGCAAATATATGAAGAAAAAAAACATGAAAAAATTTAATTATTGTTAGTGCAAAAAAAAGTTCTTTTTTGCTTTTTGGTGTTTTTTGTGCTTTTTCTTCAATGATTTTTTCAACATTTTTCTGAATCATTTAATAAATATCATAAATGATTCTGAAGGTGCTTATAAACGAAAACTTTCTGAGATTTTTTTTTGCAAATAAAAAATAGAAAACGGAAGTCATTTTGTTTTGGGGTTAATATAAATAAAATATTTTCCAATGTTTTGTAATGCCCTTGGAGGAAGAGGCAAGAGTGCCTTTGGGCGCTCTTGTTCCTCATTGTTCTCATCTCTCTCCCTCTTCCCTTGTAACTTGATAATAAAGACTACCTTGATTCACGCTTTGAAAGACACAAACAGCTACACCAACACCATCATAACCCCGACCCAACACCTACCCAGTACAGTTTAAAAACGGAAAATTACTTAAGTATGTACAGGATGTCTTTAAATCAGTTCCTGTTTTGATATGGCTGGTAAGTTTTTAAAAATAAAGTTAATCAAAATAAGCTTTGCTCAGCTTTTATAATTTTTTATTTTGTTCAGAGAAAATGCAAATTTTGCACCATTTGTGATAGTGAAAGTAACTTGAAACTTTTAATTTCGTTTTTTTTACTCTCACATTGATAGTAACAAAAACATTTTGTTATACAGTCAAACCTCGTTATAACGTTTTTCAAGAGAACGTGAAAAAAGGACGTTATAACGAGGTCCGACTAAAGGGGGCTCCTTGTTTAAGAGACCGCAGACAAAGGACGTTATAACGAGGGAAACGTTATAACGAGGTTCGACTGTAGTTTTTTTGAACTGTGCAAAATTTTCCATCTAAATCAAATCGGTAACTTATATTAAGACACTTTGTATTTATAGGGTAACCGTAGTGTTGTAAATGTTAAATGTCTATTATTTTATGGCTATTTTGAAATAGTTAACACACTGTAAGCACTTTTTTATGCACTTAATGTGTTGTTTGAGATAATGATGGTGAGTTAAGGATTTTAATTCAAAAAATCTTAAGTGTTTGTTTTAAAAAAAATGATACCGATTCTTTTTTTTTAAAACAACTTTTATAATAAAATTAGGACATGCTACGGTTTCGATATTAATAAACATCTTGTGTATTATTGTTATGAATAAAAAATGTTACCAAATTTTTAAAGGTAAAACAAGGAATTTGGCCGCAAAAAGCTATTTAGAATTAATTTTGTTTACAAACGGGAGAATTCTAAACAATTGTTCTTTTTAAATCGTAAGTTAACACAATAAAAATGGTAATAAAAGTGACAATGTTAAAATTATAAGAAAGAAAAGAATTTTTTTACAATTTTAAAGCAATTGCAGGCTGGCACTGTTAACCCCAAAAATGTAGCCTTATTCAAAGAAAGGTTGAATTTGTTATATTATTATGATAGTAAAAAGGGAACATCAAAAAAGAACATATTTTTAATTTTTAAAATATTAACTTAAGTTTTAATTTTTGAACCAATGATGGGTACTTTAATCAGAATGACAAAAATGTTGACAAAGTGTATGACTCCGGAAAGCCATGTGCTTGAAATGTTGGTATTAAATTCTTTTTTAAATTTCACCTTAAGTGTAAATTTTGTGAAATTAGTTATAGAGATTTGGAAATAAATTTCGACATATGTCAAAGTTTGTTTCCTAACCTCTGTGATCACAGTTTTATGTATGGACGTATGTAAAACTATTATTTGGGTAACAGGAATTAAAAAGCAGATAAACTAAAAGAACAAACTAAATCAGTATTGCTCGACGAGCATCATCATCTTTGGCGGTTTTAATCGATACATGGAACTTAAACCCAGCTAAATGTTAACAGTTTTCAAACAAGCACATTCGGTTCCCGAATTCACACTTAAACTTAATGTAAATTATTTTCAATGATTTATAATCTTAAATTTAGCTCCAATATTTAACCCCTCCCATTTGTCTACCTTGATGTCTACATGCAAAAAGAATTTTCGGCAGCGTTGAATAAAAATTTTTGTTATGGCTTCAAAAACGAGACTAAACTGAATAAACCTTGAATAACATAATTCAGTGATCGTTTTTTTCACGATCAAGAAAATTCCACTGTCTATGTTTTGATTAACTATATGTTTTTGTCGGCGATTTCTTTTTATTATTTCTTAGAAAAGTCTGCAAATTCCTAAAGATTAAAGTTTATTCAAATTCTTTAAAAAATGTTTTCAAGAAGAAAAAAATCATAGTTTAGGGATTATCGTAATCAGGGATGTGCAGTACTCAAATATAGCATTGGAATATCGGTGTCGATTTTAAAATATCGATATCTTGCAGCCCTGATCTAAAATTTGATTAAATGTTTTTTTATATTTTTTAAAACAGTGTTTCTGTTATTTATTTTTGTATTACCAAAAAACTTTTATTTTTCCAACAAACGGTAGAAGCTTTAGAGAGCTTTGAATTCAACCATTTGGAAATGATTAACGATCCATCATTTAGAGAAGGTGCCGTCTTCTTTATTTTTTGCATTTGTCTTTTGTTTAACCGACTTTTAATTGAATGGCAAAAATATAAAATATAAATGTGTGAAATGAAGTGGAAACCACATTGTTTAGCATTGTTTTTTAAATACCGTTTTAAATTCATATAATGATGATTATTCAATCTTTGTCTTTTGTTTTCATTTCATTTATTTTTTTGCATAGCACGCATTTTAACTCATCAAAAAAATTAAAAAGAAAGAAAAAAACAATGAAAAACATAGAAGAAAAAAAGCACCAATAAACAAAAATGAAAAATGCACATTTTAATAATATAGGACTAGGAAATAATAATACTTTTTTCTTTAAGAAAAATATCCATTACAAATTTGCGGTAAAGATTTTTTTATAAATGGGAATGTAAGCACGATTTGATTTGTTTTTTTTGTTGAGGAGGATTAAGTTGATTCGCACAAGTTGTTCATCGTTATAGTTGTTGTTTGCTTGCTTGCGAGAGCCCAATTGCACCCGGGTTGCGTTAAAAAAACAATAAAGGGAAAGAAAAGAAAAGCAATTTTGTAAAAAAATGTGGTATATATATCCTTAAAATAAGAAAAAATGGAGATCGCTTTTTAAGTAATTAGATTTTATAGAAAGAAAGAAATAATGATAAAAGAGGTGTTTCACATGTTTTTTTAATAAAAAGAATAAGTAATAGCCTATGAACAACAAAAAGCACCATAAAAATATTTAATTTTTGAGAAGCCGCTCTGTTTTTTTACACAACGCAAAAAAACATATGGGGTAGAAAAAGAAATTTCAGAGTCGAAAGACATAAATTAATTGCCAAATTTTAAATTAAAAAAAGAGAAACAATAAAATTATAACAATAATAATTAAGCACCTGAATCGTTGAAAATGTAATAAAAAGAATCAAAAAAGGCGATAAGTTTTTTTTTTCGTTTTTGGCATGGACGGAATCAATTTTATATTTTTAATGTGGAGGCTTACAATATGCATATCGATGATTGAGATGTTGAGAATAACTGCCACTATGACTAAATCTTTTTAAACATTTGTTACACTGAAATTAACAATAATTATTTATTTGTAACTTATTTTTTGACTACAGTTTTTCATGCATTACTGTAACCGTATTTTTATTCTCCCTTTTAAAGGATTAACCTTACCTGGAATGGCTTATCTCCAGTATGAAGTCTTTTATGTTCTGTCAAATGATGTTTATGTTTGAAAGCTTTTTCGCAAGTGTCACATTTGTATGGTCGTTGCCCTATAATTATTGTCTCATTTTAGTTTCATCAAAAAAAGAACGAAAAAGATGCGGCAAGAAAAGGTGCCAAGAAGCCTTTCCATATTAGCATAATCCGGCTTAAAATAAATTTTTTTTCGCCTTTTTTTCTTTTTTCTTAGTATAATTAAATTTTGCCGACCTTTGCCATATTCATTAACCTTATTTTAAAAAGATGTTTCGAGGCAACATAAGAATAGTTTCAAGGCTTACCACTATGCTCATATTTGTGACGAGCTAATGAACTTTGCTTTCCAAAAGTTTTTTCACATTGATCACAAGCATAAACACCATCTTCATCTAATTTATGGGCACGCCAATTTTGTCGAACTTTTTTACTTGTTGATGATTCAGCAGATGGATTTTCAAGTTCACTGTTTTCCAAAGCTCGTTGAAGTTCTGCAATACCCTTTACACCAAGCATTGAATAAATATTTGGTGTTACGGGCCATATACTTCCAGAAGCTTCAGATTGTCCTGCATCAGAATGCGCGGAATCAGTTGCGGTATCCAAGGGAGACATTTGACTTAAGGTTTCTGTATTTGCATTTTCGGATTTTCGTTGTAAAACTTCTTTAAGATTTGCGCATTCCCGTTGAACAAACCCTATAATTTAGAAAATTAATTATAAAAGTCCACAATACAAATTGTTGTAAAAGAATATACCAATAAATCTTGAAGTTGCCCAAAATGCATCAGTTTCATCATCCTTCTCGGATTCTTGAATAGAACCATGACCACTGGAATTGCTTGCAGGTCGAACAGATAAATCCAAAGCTTCTTCTTCCTCCTCCTCTTCAGTCTCTTTTTCATTAATTGGTGAAACTTCTCGAGATGATTCAGGTGTATTTGGTTTTTCTTTCTGTAAATTGAATACTTTTTTTATTATATGTATTTTTTTCTATTCTATTGTTTTTTAATTAAGTTCAGGTACATGAGAAGACAATAGTTTTTTTAATATACTTTTTCGCGGATCTCCATTTTCCCATCTTTTGTTTTCGAAAATAAAAGAGAAACCTTTCCCTTGACAATAGTTATTACAATTTCAACAAAAATGGACCAGCCACTTTTCACTTCTTCTTTCTATAGTCCAATTACCAATGTTGTTCAACATCATTGTAATTCTTCTTCATCCCTTTTTTTCTTATATTATAACTTGCAGGTGGCTCATTGCTTTAAAAGAATGATGAATGAATGCTTTTGGCTCCCGTTTATTTTCGGGTCAAGCGGGGACGCAATGGCACTTCATGCATTCTTCGTTTCATTTTTTTGTTTCACAAATTAAGTAAGCGACAACGAAGCAGCATTAAAAAAAACAGAAAGCATTTTGCCGATTTTCTCACCCCACAAAAAAGTGCTCTATTAGGTTTTTTCGCATTAAAAAAACATTAAATCTCATTTTCCAAATAAGCAAGAAAGCAAAAAAAAGCAAACGAGCTATCAGGTTACCGATGCGGAAATTAGCAATCCTGAATAATATCCCCCCTTTGTCTCATAAATCAAGGATGAATGCAATAAAAAAGAATAGGAAGAAAAGCAAAACAAGAGATTTATTTTCACAAAAAGAACTGTAACATTTTGTCTTGCTTATTCCGCTGCTCTTCGTCTTCTTCTGTTTCTAATAATCATAAATCACAATGTGAAGTAAAAGTAAGGTTTACTTTTTTCCCTTTCTATCTCTCAGTAAATACTGTTTTTCGAAAATGAAAAGATTTTATATTTAAATTATGTGGCTTTATTTTTTTTCGAAACTGTGAAAATGACTTTGACGGATTGTTCTTGGGGAAGAAGACAGGAAGAATGGGATCGAGCAGGTGGAATAAAGAAAGAAAGAAAAAAAGAGAAATAAATGGAATGCAATCGCATTTCAATCAAGCAATTTAAAATGCTGTCAATTTCAATAATGTGAATCCATTAGAAAATAATGGAAGAAGAAAAAATGAGAAACGTTTAAATAAAGTCAGTCACGAACGAACCTTGATAGCTTCATTCCAAGCATTAATGATTTGAAGGGTGGCATCATTGACACCTGTCGTCACAGTTGGAGAGCAAGAAGATGCTGCAGAATTTGTTTCAATCATATTACTTGTTAAAATTTCATTGGCACTGTTATTATTGATATTGTTATTGTTGTTATTATTTTTCCATGCATTTCGGCTCAATCGATCAGAAATTGCAGATAAACGATTACTTCGACGCTCTTTGGCTCGCATGTTCTGAAACCAAACCTGCAAATAAAAAGCATTGTTAAAAGAAAAGTTTCTTAAAGCAATAAAATGCAAATTATTCCAGATGTTACATAAATTAAATGTAATTGGATAAAAAAAAGGGTCAGGTGCCCCCTTCTTTTACAACCCCCAATGTTTTCTATTTTGACAAATTACCGTATTACCCTAATTATGCTGTCATAAAAAGAGAGATAGAGAGAGAGAAAGAAATGTGTAATTAATTACCTGAACAACCCTTTTATTGACTCCAATTTGTTCTGCCAAAGCAGAAAGATCATATTTCGATGGGAATGGATTTCGTTTAAAATGTGTTGTAAGAATGCCTACTTGAGAATCAGTTAAAAATGATCGGGATCGAAGTGGCTTTAATTCAGGTGAAAATGAGCCATCTTCTGGTTTATCATTTGAGGTATAAGGCTTTTGATCAATTTCAATTCCCTCTTCATTTTCTTCTGTTGAGGGTTCTTCTTTTACAATGCTATTCTTTTTAAAAGATTTAAATATTTCAACAAAATCAATTGTTGGAGTTGTTTCGTCTTCTTCAGATTTTTTAGTTTTAAATAAAGAATCAAGTGAAAATCCATTATTATTATTGTTGTTGTTATTATTCAATCCAGTAGTTAACAAATCTTGTTGTTGAGGATTAACAAGCATCTGAAACTGTACTGAGTTTTTGGTTAAACTGATTTGAATAAAGCTACCTGTAATTGTTGCAGCAAATTTCCGTATACATTTCCGGAAGCTAAGGCATACGGTAATGCTGCGGCTGCAGCAGTTGGGGATGTAGGTAAAAATGATCGATAAATTGCAAATGGATCCATTATTGGTGGAAATAATAAATTTGGGGAAGTTGAAGATGAATTTCCACTGGTATTTGCACCACTATTATTGTTATTACTTTGGTTTAAAAGTTGTTGATGTTCAAGAGTACACTTTTTTGAGCTCTAAAATAAAATGTATACGATGAAAAAAATGGAAGGAAAAAATAAGATGAAAATCAGTACCATGTGCGATGAGTATGAACCCGAATGTGAGAACCGCTTATGGCAAAATCGACACTGAAAAAGAAACCAAAATTTGTTTTGTGCTTTTAAATAGATGAACAAAAAACAACTAAGAAAAAATATTATCTTTGATGAGATACTTTTTAAAACAAACAAAGCAGCCGTGTTTCTCCTTTTTTTTCAAAAATCTCCAATACTTTTTTTTGCTGTTGTTATTATCCTTTTTGCCCTTTTCTTCTTCTCTTCTTCCTTCCTTTCCTTCAATTTTTTTCTCCTTCTTTATCTTTTATTTTTTTCCATTTCTAATTTCATCTTAGGTTGGAGGTAATTTTAACTAAGACACGATTTGACAAAGACATGCATCGAAACTCTGAATGCAAGAAAAAAACATACAAGCCTTGGACATCTCCTGGACAAAAGTTGATTTACTCATTCGCTTTTTGGTGTGCCCCAGCTGGCTTTAATTTTGTTTTAGAAATGCAAAAAGTCTCGTTGAACACGGCTTTTTTTGCATCGTTACTGCACAGCTTCAACCTATTGCTCTTCTGTCATCTTTTTTTTTACTACTGAAGTCGCACGAACACAACACCATAGACTTTGCCGCCCGGTGGCACTAATTTGGCGTGCACAAGCAAGCGCATCAAGGTTCTTCCTCTTTTTTTATATCTATTTTTTTGTCTTCTTTTACTTTCTTTTTCATCTTGTTCACAAAAGAAAAAGCAGAAACTGCGGTGTTTTAAATGAAATTCTGCGCGATGTCTGCTTCTTCTTCTTCATCATCTTCTTTTTTGCCGTGTGTCATAGTGCGCAGGCGGAAATATGGCAATAATAGTAAAAGAAAAGGAAAGGAAAGGAAAAGCAGCAAAAAGAAGAAGAAGATGCCCGAATAGCAAAACCCACCGGCATTTTTATAACTCTTAAAAGAAAGCCAAGGAAAAAAAGTACATCAGATTCATTTATGACTTAAAAGAAAGAGAATGGAAAAAATAGAAAATTCGTTACTAACAATGTTGCTTTGTTAATGTACCGGGAAGTAGTAGTAGTAAGGGAGATGCCAAAAAAACATATGAGTAAAAATCTAAAAACACAGGAGGAAAAAAAAAGAAAAGGAAAAAAGTGCGACATAGCTTAAGTGGGGACACAGCCGGGATGAAAGCTAAAATAGGTTTACCCCCTTAATTGGATATTGCTTTAAAAAATATATATGCAAAGGTCTGATTAACGAGCAAAACAGATGACGCTTCTTTTTTTCTTCAATTTCTTCTTTCCTTTTCTTTATCGTTTTCACACTTATAAAGAAAGAAGAAAAATTTGTGTGTAATTGTCTCTTAAAGGCGTCATGTAACAGATTACGGTGCCTTTTTATAAAAAAATTTATGCTTCAGGTTGCCGTAAAAAAGCAAATATGAAAAGCTTATTTTTCATTGGTTAATGCGAATACTAAAAAATTGCGGTATAAAAATGTCTTTCGTTTTTGAAAAGCCAATAAGCGCACCGTTGCCAAGGCTGCATAGCAACATTTCAAATGAAAAAAATTTTGCGCAAAGAAAGTGAAATACTGTAACTAATGTTTACATAACCGATTTTCCGGATTTTAATAAATATATTCAAATAAACAAATAAATATAAATCCTAATATGTAAAGAAGATGATGATGATGATCAGGTAACAAATTTCGTCTATCCATTTAAGAACAACTAAAGACAATCATGTCAAGTATCTCATGCTCGCTCTATCGACCTTTAAAGAGCTCCCATGTGCGAAACAAGAAAAAAACGTGCGATCAAATTCCCAAAAATGGAAGGAAAGAAAGAATGTTATTGTCGAAAATTTTGAACAAAATTTTGCAAAACATCTGCAAAATCTATATATCTATCTATCGTTAAAGCCTTGAACAAGAATAAAAAGGAGAAGAAGACACAGTTTACAAATTAGCGCAACTCTCTCAAGTATATAACCAATGCTTTTTTATACTAATGTGAAAAATCTATATTCTTGAAAAAGAATGGAAAAACAGGATAGTAGTCCATTTGATCCGAGTCCCGGTAGAGTTGGCAGAAATGGTCGCCAATTGCGAGATAAATATATATTTTTTTGATTGCATCAGAGATCGATGATTGTAGCAAATTATGGGAAATTGGCAATAAACAGGAGGAAAAAGAAGTGAATGGTACCGATTAAATGTGCAAAAATGAGAGGTGGGAAAGGTGAGAATTTTATTTTGATTGAGCGTAACTGCATTTTTTTTATAACATAAACAAATCAGAAAGAGACTCCTATTTCTATAAACTGTTGTTTTTCATTGCATTTTTTTGATTTGTTTTTACAAACTTTTTAAAAGCTTTCATTTGCAAAGTGTTGAAAAAATAGCAAAGGTACATTTTAGGCAAATTGCATCTTGGCTTCCAAAAAAATGCTTTTCATCAAATGGCATCTTTCTTTTTCTGAAATTATTTATGCCTACTTTTTTGCCGTTGGCAAAGTTTTTTTGTGTCCCTTCATTTTCTTCCATAAACAACCCAGGAATGCTTTAAGGTCTGGTCCGTCCGTGTGTTTGCGCCGGTGAGTGTTATTCGTTTGGCTGCTCGACTCGGTGACGCCGAAGCCACAACAACGCCGCAAGGTTTATGTTAGATTGGACAAAGCCACCTCATGCGGGAATGAAAAAATATAAAAAAAACTGTGTTTACATCAACCTTCCCTCCTCTCTCTCTCCTTTTCTCCTGGCCACCGTATAAAGCAAATTATTTGTCAACGTGGCAAGAAAAAAAAGATTTTTGAAAGAAAAAAGAGAGTGAAAAAAGGGAAAAGAAAAGGTAGAAAAGAATTAAAAGAGCACTTGTTACGGTAACAATAGCATTGCACCAGGTGCAAATAATGTTTTTTCTTTTTTTGTTTGAAGTTGAGTGGATTCTTAAAGCAGTAAAATGTTGGAGGATTACCTACAAAAGACAAAGTGTCTTCCTTCTTCTCCGTTTTACAGAAAAGAAAGAAAAAATATATAATCTATGAAACTGCCGAAACACTTTGTCAAAAAAATAAAATACTGGATTTTTGTAACGTTTAGAAAAAAAAGGTTAATCTGCTGCTTGAAAGTATTTAAACTCACTTCAAAAGGTTTTTCTCCAGAATGAATTCGAATGTGTTCTTTTAAATGATGTTTAAATTTGAAAGCTTTAGTACATTCTGAACATTTAAATTTTCTTTCCACTTGATCTGTTGTCGTTGTTGAAGCTGATGATGCTGTTGAAGCCTTATCAGATATTTCTCCGCCATTTAATAGTGCAGCTAATTGACAATCAAGGGTGTCTGCGGCAGGACTAAATTCCACAACAGCAGACATCTTTGGCCTAAACTAAAACAAACAGTTTATTAAAAAAAGTCAAAATGCATGAAAAAAGAATAATCGTAGAATGGACTGTAGTTTTGCAAAAATTTGGAAGAAAGAAATGTGAATTATACATAAAAACACGAAATATTTGTGAGGTTGGTTAAAAAGAAAACAAAAAGAACCATATTATGCAAAATAGATAAAGATGAAATGAGAAAAAAAACGAGGAAGATGTTCAAAGTCAAACAAGACAAAGACCATTAGTTATTGGGCCAACACTTATTTTTGACATCAGTGTGAAAAAAAAGATATTTTAAGAACTGTCACATCCCCACTTTGTTTCATATTCCTTTCAGGTAAACGAATAAATATCAAAATTTTTAGTTTATTCTTTTCCTTTAAAGTTATATTTAGAGTTAAGGAAAAAATATTTAAATTTGTCAGTCTCTGGTCAACAACCTTTGGCAGAACAAGAAATCTAGCCATTTTTGGGACACCATTTTTGACTTGAGCTGGCGCATCTCCGCTATGGCACTCAAGTCTAAGCATCGAGAAATACGCGTGCCGTCTTTAGAGTAAAAGGCGGAGCGCGAAGCTTTATTGCCTCTCGCTTTTTGGTAGTCACCGCCCATCTCTCCTTTGGTTTATTTCTCCTCTCCCACTTTTTTTGCTTTCTCTCTCCTTTTTCTAATGGGTCATTGCCGGTTGTCGCCGCAAATAAATACTGGGCGCAGGTGTATCCAATCAAGGGACAAGGCCATAAGAGACAGCTGCAATTTTATTCATGAAGGTGAGCGCGGTAGTTAAGGGAAAAATGGGTACGGTAATTGGGAAAAAATACTCTTTAGAATCAGCTATTATTCTGTTTTGAGATTTTTATTTTTTGGGAAAACTAAACGATAGCAACTTTTGACATTTCGTCAATATTAATTTAAAAAAAGAAAAAACTGGTAGAAAATTTGTGTCATCAAGGTTTGAAAGAGATATTCAACAGATTTCAAAAAAGTAATAGTGAACCAGAAGAAAGCAAAGCAATGAAAAAAGTATTAAATGAGCAAATAATATTGAAGCATCTTCTTCTTATTTTTTCTTTTTTTGCATCTTTAGCTTCTTCTTTTTTTGCATCAACACACCGTAGGAGGTGTGCCATCTTTGCCTTGGGCAAAACGACACACGGCAGCGGTACATTGAAAGCAAGTCACAAGGAATACACAGGAGGAGGAAGGCGCGCCTATAGATGCAATTTGCCGAGTCCAGAACTGGCACTCATGCGCAAGCTTACTTCAAAAAATGCAATGCATTCTTCAAGCTTGTTTAGCCCCTGGAAAAAAGAATATATACGGGGGCAAAAACATTTCACAGGGGCGCAAGGTCGTTAGAAGAAGGGCACAACGGTGCTAGCATGCAACCGTTGAAAAAAAATAAAATTGAAATGAGTTTTTCCAGGGCTTCCTGTGCTGCCCATGAGTGGCAGTTCCTGAAGCTTTCGGTAAGTGCTGTTTTTGTCGCAATTTTATCAATCAAAAATGCTTTTCTTCTTTTATTCTGTTATTTTGGGGGAAGACTTGGCAGGCATTGTTTTAACAAAGGAGAAGTAATAAGAAGCTCTTAATGATGGGTCCAACAAGGCAATGAAGGTGGGACTCCTCTTTTAACCATATTGAGAGAAAGAAACAAGAAGAAGGACGAAAGAAAAAATGGTTTAAATAATATAGAAAAAAGAAGAAACATTTTTTGGCATCTATTTTGACGTGCTGTTTCATTAATTTCGTAATGGCAAATGAATGAGATGAAGAGGAAAAAATGAGTATACCGCAATAATGTTCTCATCTTTTTAAGGAAGGAAAGGAAAAAAACAAAACTTTGTCTTCATTTTCATTGCAATATACTCATTTCTGAATGACAGGTCTATGAATTCCTAAGAAGTGTCTTCATAACAAAAAAAACTTTTGGAAGGCTTTCTAACTTCCTTACTTTTTTTGTGCCAAAAAAGAAATATCGGTGTTTTTTTATTTTACTTGAGTAAAAATAAAAGAGCAATGTTTCACGTAAAAAAACCAGGAGAAAGCAAAGGCAACAGAAATTGAGGAGAAGAAGAGGATCAATGAAGTGCCCCCGTAGATAGATAGAAGGCATAAAAAGATAGATGACTTTGTTAAAATAGATGGAAGAAAAATGAAAGAAAAAGTTTCCAAATGGGCCCCCGCGGAAGAAGAAGAAGCCTCCCATCTTTATTCCACCTTTTCTATCAAGTCTAAACAATGAGCTGGCAGAGAATTTTTTAAAAAGGCATAACAAAAGTAAAACGAAAATGCTTTAAAAGGAGAAAAAGTCTCCATGGGATTAAATAGGGCAAAAAATGGAAAGAAAAGGAGTGATGGCCCAATCAGAGAAAGCATTTCGAAATCAGTTAAGCAGTAAATAAAATATTTGAGGGAATATTAAATCAAAAAATAAGGTGGAAAGAATTAAAAATATATATTTCAGGAAGAAGTCGCGACAATTATTAGCAAAAGAAAAAAATGAATAACTGAAGATAAAAAACATGATCACCTAATTTTTATTTTTTGTCGGAGGGTTGCTGCGTCGTGGATTTGGAATTTAAATAGACAATACCCATATAAAGCAGGAATAAGTTAAAATCGCATCATCAGATGAAGTGAATCCGACGACGTATTTGAAGCCAGCTCTCTGCAGGTGTCAAGCATAGATAAAAAAGATGACGACCCGCTGCTTTTTTAAATCTCTCCCTTTTTTTAGTTCTTTTTTTCAAAAAAAATCATATACGCATAAACGGTACTCACATATTTTCTTTCTCTTTAGTTACTTTTAATTCCTTTGAAGCTCAAGACAAGATTTAGCGGCACTGATAAGCAAAAACAGGTATAACACCTCGGGGCATTAATTCATTTTTGGATTTTCCTTAGAATCCGCAATGCTGCTGTTGCTACTACTGCTACTTCCAGTATTAAAAAGGAGGAATCAGAAAGAAAAAAAGGGGGTAAGGGGTGAAATGCGGTCAGTCAGCTGGACAGCAGATCTCTCCCTTCTTTTTTTATATTTAAAAATGGGCACTTCACTTTTTTTGCGCGCATAAACGGTTAGAAGACCGTCGTTTTCATTTTCCTTTCATTTTCAATTCTTTCCTTTAATTTCCACCCAAAAATGGATTTAGAAACATCACGCAAAATACACGCAAAAAAGATTGTTGTTATGCAGAATTTTTTCTGATTCAAAAAACGATGTTGCCCTCCGGGTCTAAAAGCAAAAGTGCGGAAGAAAAGTGAAAGTAGAAATTAAGAAAGGGAAAAAAAGGAGCTGGACGTGTTCCGATCGGTTCGGATACCTGATGGTTAACATGTTCCAATCTTGCTTTTCTTCCATTTTTCGTTTTTAATGATAATTAAAGGGATAGCGGATACGGGGCGACAGTTTATTTCTTCACTACTTTTTTGTTATTACTTTCACAAAAAATTTGATTTCTTTACGTCTATGAGGGAAATGGTTACTCATAGCAACCATTCTACAGTAATCAAAAACTTACTATAAAACTCACGAACCAAATTCCTTTTTTTAGTTTTATCCCCTCAAGGAATGAGATCGTTTCTATTTAATCTTAAACTCAACCTCCTAAATAGGCATTAAGTAGTGGTAAAAAAAAGGAAAGAGAGAAAGAAAAAAAAGATGTCAAAGGTGAATTGAAGTGGTCAATCATTCACGCAAAAATATAAAGATCCGGATAAGAGAAAAAAGAAAGATTTTTGAGAAAAATGTTTCGCGCATTTCCCGCCACAATGTTTTTATTCTTTTTCGACATGTCAACAGATGGCTTCTAACACTTCTGTTGGCCAAAAATATATCATTATGCTATTAAAGATTTCTTTTCATAGCTTTTATAATGAAATATAAACGTTTTTTTGTGTCAGTCAGGTGGAATCATTGCAATTTTAAAACAGATAAAAGAGAACAAAAAATCATCTTCAAGAAAAACCACCATTAAGTTCAGATGATTTGAAAAATGATAATTTTTTTAAAAAAAAGTAATGTCTTGCGGTTACAGTCGTCACCTATTTTTCAAATGAAAACTCAAAATTTTTGCTTCTGCTTTTTCTTTTCTTCAAATGGTGTGAAATTGAAAAATTACTAAAAAGAATATGCAAATTTTTATGCAAATATCGAAAAAGGATGAGAAGAGGCTACTAATCTTGACAGATTTTCGTTCAATGGTAAAAATAAAGAAAGGCATTTAAAAAAGCTTTCTTTGGGGGGCCTTGTTTTCTTCTCAATTCAGGTCGAAGCTTTCTTTATGTTATCATTTTGTTCGATCTGAAGGCCAATTGTGTGTGTATGTTTAAAAATGCTAAACGGCATATCAAGATTACTTTAAAAGCATTTATTTAAGAGGAAGCTTTAATAAACGCTAAAAAGGATAATAATAATAATGAAAGCTGCAAGAAGAAGAAAATCTGTTTAAAGAAAATTTTATTAAAGGTGCAACAAAAAGAATGCACCCAGGAGGTATAAAAGATTTGGTTTGGTTTTGCGCTTCAAAACAAAACAAAAAAGATAATGCCATCTGCTTTACTTTCTTTTTATTTGTTTCAATAATTCCATTTGCCTCTCGTCATCACTCATCTTCCTTCTATGAAAAAAAAGAAGAATAAGAAACAAAAAGCGGCGCAGATTGTTTAGGCTTCTAAGAAGAAGAAAGAAGAAACGATGGAACCAGGTGTCAAGAAGAAGCGCTAAATCCGCGCGCGCGCCTTCTTTGAAAGTGAGAAATGCAAGGACGACATTATTTTATTTTTTGATCGTATGCAAACAAACTTGAGCGCATGAAGAAGAAGAAGTATTGAAAAAAAGAAAAAAAAGCTACTCAGTTTGCTACCGAATAAAGATGAAGGAGCGGCATGCTTTGGTCTTTTTGAAGGATTTAAGGTGGAAATCCGTTTTAAGAACAAAAGAAGGCATTCGGTCAAGTATGGTCCAAAAAATTAAAAAATGGAAGAAGAGAGGAAGAAATGAAAGAGGAAAGTTTTTTGTTTCTCACATCTGGCTTTTTGACACCTCCTTTGGGAAATATGACAGTTTTAATAGATTTACTACTGTGAGCATGAAACAGAGAAAAATATTCATATATATATAGCATAAGTTAAAGAGTGAAAAGCATTAAAGAGAAAAAGTAGTTGACCTCTGATGACCTAAAAGTAATTGGTGCAACAGACGACACCTCAGATATATATTAATGTCAAGATCTCTTTCTTCAACAATTCATTATCGTTAATAGCTAAAAACCAATTAAGGATCGCAAAAACAAAAAAAATTAAGCAACCGGTGCGCCATGTGGTAACGCTTAAGACAATGACTCTCGTTTAATTCTCGGGAAAATAAAAATAAATGCAAGGCAGGCAAGGCAGGGAACTTGGATTTCTTACAATAGTTTACAATTTTTTCCTTCCCGTCTGGTGAGTGAATATGCCAAAGAAGCTTAAAATGCTATTTTTTCTCTCTTCGATAAGAACAACAACAACAGTAGGACAATCATGTTTCTATTAATGCGAGAAATGAATGTCAAACAAATAAATATAAAAAAAGATTTAAATGGATTGGGTGACAGATTACCTCCTATTTAGCGCAATTTGCCAATGAAAATGCTTATGACTACTTAAATCTTAAAATGAGATTCAGTAATCGGATAAAAAATTATTTTCCTTCATTTTTTCGAAGATATACAATGTAATATTTGCATACATAGCAGATGTGAAATCTTCTTCATCCCCTCTTATTTCTTATAGGTAGATATAAATATAAAAAAATCGTGTAAAACAAAGTGACAGCTGCATCAGATTTACACAATCGTTTATATCCCTCTCAACAAAAGTATTTTTTTCAAAGTTTTTCATGAAGCTTTTTTTAAATAATAATTTTCGAAGAAACTTTTACGTTTATTTAAGACACAATGGTGTGTTTTTTTTTTCAAAAACAATGGGACAATTTTGTTATTTTTGACCTCACTTTTTTTCTCCCAATTAACAATGAAAAGATGCCAGCTCTTGAGCTTCTTTTGCATACGATAATCGAAAAGCTATTGTGTATATATTTTTTTATGCCCAGGTTACTATTATACCTCCTTACACATGTCATTTCTATTGTAAATGAAAATTGAATAATGACTAGTATGAAAAAAAACGACGAAGAAGAATGAAGTATGCGCGAGGGTTATGCGCGCGTTAAAAACAATTGCCTTTAATAGGGTGAAGAGAGAGGGAAAGAGCATGCAAGGTGTTAAATTACGGTATTGAAAGAGAGAATGAGAGATAGAAGCATTGTCAATTGAAGCAATTATAGAATATACTTTGTCATCTTCAAGTATTAATTTTAAGCATAGTTAATCAATGACAAGGTCAAGAATACCAATGATGTTTTTGATCAACACAATAAAAAAAGAGACAAAATTTAAAACAATGCTTCCTAAGAAATGGAAAAAAAGAAAGTATGACAAGGCAATCAATGGATTTCAAGTGATTTTATTGAAAACACGTGTATTTTATTGCAAAATATCCATTCTATTCTTCCCGATTAGCCCGCAAACTACCGGACCATCATCTTTAAATTTTTTTAATGTTAAAGAAACAACTTTTTTTAACGTTGTTGAAAAAAAGATGAAGAAAAAAATGAGTGTTCAAACAAGTAACGTCTTAGCCTCAATTCATGTATGCCACTGGCAAAAAAAGGAAAGATTTTCGCCGGCTCTGCGCGGTAAAATCCGTCTCACTCATTTCAACTCAACACCAATCATCACCAGGTATTATGTCAATGGCCCTCTTTAAAAGAAAAATAAACGGTTTTATTCCTCTTTGCCCCCCTCTAAGAGCGCAACTTTCTTAACCCAATTCAGGTGTTGAACGAAACTTTTTTTAAGGATTAAACGATCATAGTATCCCGCTGAGTATCATTTTTTTTATTTTTCCTGTCTTTTGTTGAATTATAAAATATACATACAAAAACGGAGTTAAGAATTAAATAAAAAGAAGAAGAAGTGGTTACAAAATCAAACATCTTCATCGTAAAAGATGAGAGAGAGAGGTAAAAAGAAAAGAGGGGAAAGCAAAGAAGAAAACGTTTAAAAAAGTTATTGCCAGATATTGGCAGAAAGGTTTTGTTGATGTGGTGCGCAGGATCAACAGCTGGCACGATTTTTTGAGGCAACATTAAATATCGCAAAAAAATTTTAGGAAGAGTTCATTGTTGCGCCATTGCACGTTTAATTAATGACTTTTTTCTAGAAGAAGATAAAAACAAAACAGGTGGAAGAAGAAATGCCTCCATTTTTAACCTCAAACTGAAGAGAGAGAAAAAATAAATGAATGAATAAAAAAAATAAATAGCGAATCATTATTATTGTTTTATTTCTGGAAAATCAAACATAAAAGGTTTTTGAGAGATCAATTCTATATTTTCTATTGCATAATTAATGCTACTAAGACGGCATCCTCTTTTATATTCTCCATTTTTTCATAAAACAACCATTTTTTCATGACAGAATATTTTCATGTCATCATTAAACTTGTCGCGCATCCTTTTTCTTGCGAGAATACATTAAGCTCTTCAATATTTCCTTTTCTTCCAACCGATGAATGCCGAAAAAAATACAGCGATTTGGAAAAAGATCTATATGCCATTAATCTTTGACTCATTTATTCTTTTTTTTTGTAAAGAAATAAGGAAAACAAAAGTAAAATACCTCCAGGTTTAAAAAACATATGCAAAACAAAGATAATCTTTGCGCGAGTCACCTGTTCCAGGTACTATTCCTCTTCAAATGTGTTTATGGAAGATTTTTGTTTCAATAAATCTGTTAGCAAACAATACGAACAATCTAATTAATCATATTTTCTTGTCATCATCATATACATATATATATATATATATAAAAGCTGGGAAAAATGCTTTTGAATGTTTAACAGCAGCAGCAGTTCATTTCTCTTCGTTTTTGTCAACTTTTTTCATCCAAAACCAAGTCCTTCTTTTACCGTATTCGAAAAGAAAAAGAAAAAAAAGAAGGAGAATTTAATCATTCCCCAAAGGAGTCAACAAGGTAGCAGCTCTCAAAAGACATGATGCCAGCAAACACATCCAAAATTGGATTTCATTTCATTCTTTGCCTCTTAAAGCCAATCAAAGAAATTCACATGTATACATGGGAGATTTTTTCTCTTTTTTGCTTCACCAAGAAAGAAATTGCATCTTCACAACCACAAAATGTGTCAAACATTTAGAAAATTGAAAAGCATAAGACTCGATTTGATTTTCGACATTTAAAAACTGCCAATAGAATAAAAATATAAAATTGTAGTAGTTGCAAAAAGTTGTCTCATAAAGATGAGCCCTTTACTAAAATAAGATACTCTTTTTTTTCCTTTTTTCAAGCGGTTATGAAGTGTATGAAGGAGAGGAGAGAAAAAAATGCTTAAAAATCTTCGTGCTCGTTTTCGGCAATAGCACCCTCAGGAGAGGCAAATCTTCTTTATATTTATTTTTTTCTGATGCTGTTGTTGTTATTCGTGGTGTTTTAAGTTATAACGCAAAATAAGCTATAAATTCGCATGAGAATTGTATATGGTTTGTACCAAGAAAATTTCATGCATGTTGTTAAAAGAACATATCGTTTTTGCCAATTTAACTTTTGATTGGAGATGAGAAAAAAAGAAGGAAGAAAGAAAGCAAAGAAAAAAGTAACAAATTTACAAGGGAAAGTTCAAAAAATAAAATCAAGCAAATTTATTTATTTATTTTCGTGTGAAGAAAACTTTTACGTTTGTTGTTGTTGTTTATTTTTATTTGTTTGTTTGTTTGTGTTGAGGGCATTCATTAAACTTTTACGTTTTACCCTTAAATCATGCTTCAACGGCTTAAACCTTCTTCATTAACTTCTATTTATCGCTTTTCAACAGGTAATTACTGTCATTATTGTTAGCTATTGTATTTATTTAAAATCTAGAAGCTTTTAAAAATATCAAAGTTGAACGTGTTGGTAAAAATCAAAATGTTGGCCTTGTTGCTTTGGATAAGCGTAATTATAATTCTTTAAGCAGTGATCTTATGGCAGAGGTATGTTGTCACTTACTCTTTTAAAAGTACTATTTAAAAAATAATTTGAAATTATAGGTTGCCGAAACTCTTCGTGCTTTTGAAAAAGATGATTCAATTGGTGCTATTATCCTTACCAGTACAAGTCCAAAGTTTTTTACTGCTGGTGCTGACATTCGTCAAATGCTTGGCAATGATTTTTTTGAAATTTCTGGTGGTACATTTTTAACCAATTGGAATTGCTTTGAACGATGTAGCAAGCCACTTATTGCTGCTGTAAATGGATTTGTCTTTGGTGGAGGAACTGAAATTTCCATGTGTTGTGATATCATCTATGCTGCTGATAATTCATTGTTCTCTCAACCTGAAATTAATATTGGTACTATTCCCGGTGCTGGTGGCACTCAACGTCTTATTCGTAGTGTTGGAAAATCTCTTGCAATGGAAATGATTTTAACTGGGAATAAAATTACTGCTGAAGAAGCTCATCGCGCAAAACTTGTTTCTAAAGTTGTTCCTCTTGATCAATTACGTGATGAAGCAATTCGATTGGGTGAAAAGATTGCAGATCAAAGCCGTCTTGTTAGTGGAATGGTAAAAGAAGCTGTAAATCAATCGTATGAAACAACTCTTACCGAAGGACTTAATTATGAACGTGGATTATTTTATAAAACTTTTGCAACGAAGGATCGTAAAGAAGGAATGTCAGCATTTGCCGAAAAACGTAAACCTAAATGGACTTCATCATAATCATAGTTTATACTCAATTGTATTTTAAAGTGTTATTTATACGGTAGGAATTTTCTATATCAAACGTATATTAACAAATTTTATGAATAAATAAATAAATCTTTAACTTTTTTTTCGGAAACTTTAAAAGGTATATCATTTTTTTGATTTAATATTACTGTAGCCTAGTATGTAACTGTTTTAATTTTAATATTTTTCGGATTACGTTCTCTGTAGCCGAAAATTTTGGACAACTTTGGGATAAACTTCCTTAAACGTGGACTTATTTTATACAAAAAGGAAAAGTAATAAAAAGAAATATAATTTATTAACAAATAGCAGTCTTTTGTTTAACTAATTTTGTGCCAGTCAAAAAAAATAAGTATCTTTCTGAGACAACAATGTTTCTTGTGTTTGCAACCAATGAAAAACGGATGTTCCTAAAATGGATGTTGTAATGCAAAAGTTTTATTTATTTATTTTATTCTTTCAATTGAAGCTTGATTGTGGTGGAGTTTGCGGAAGTAGAGATGTCGTGACAAGTATGTCAAAAGAAAGGCACCGTCTTGAATCATGTATTCCTGAGAAGTTAAAGATACCGTAAAAGAGAAAACTGAAAGAAGACGGTATCCGTTCTTCCTTTCCGTTTTTTTTGCCATAACAATTCCCGATGGAGAGTAACCAAAGAAAGAAAAAAAAGTGCCAAAAATTTAGCCATCTAAAATTATTGCATTGCTTTTTAGCAAATTTCTTTTTTTTGTATGTTAGTGTTTACAAGCAAGTGGGAGAAATAGAAATTGTGTATGAAAAGTAACGTATTCCCGCGGGCGTTTACGCTATTTTGTTTCAAAAATGCCCGAAAAAAGAGGTAAATGACGCCTGCAAAAATCGCATTCACACTGTGGAAAAAAAGAACTTGTCTTTTTAACTTTTTCAGCTGACGGCGGTGTACTAACTTTACGAGTCTCAAGAGACAAAAAAGGTTGGCGGATATGCCTTTCATTTTTTAAGCTCTTAACTTTCCTTTCCGTTTTTGCGCATACTTCTTTTTTTTCATTTTTACCAACCGTGTCCAGGGACCAATCAGAGCCGATTTTGCCTTCTTGTTATACAAAGCATTTTTTATATCAAAGAAAGAATAGTAAATTTGCATACGAAACAATAAAAGAGAGAAGATAGATCGTTACTCAACTCATTAATATAAAGTATGATGGCGATGTTTAAAAATTTTTATTGCGTTTTTTTGTTATGTATTGCCGCAAATTTCGCGCATGTTTCCAAATTGCGTGTGTATTTTTTGAAGTCTATTAAAAAAATGTCGGCAACCAAAAGAGAGGCAGAAAAAAAAAGTGAAGAAACATCGACAACATTTGCAACATTTTGGCGGTCGTTTGACAGGTGGCAAATCATAAAAAAACGTATTTTTTGTGTGTGTAACAAAGGATCATAGATTTTATTTTTACGGTTTTTAATGTGACAAAAAAAAGAACAACAAGGAAAAAGGTTTTTTGAGGGAAATGTTTAAAATATAAAATTGCTCAAAACAGTTAATTCTTAAGAAATCATAAAAAAACACAATTTGAATAATTTAGCATTCTTTAATTTTTAAGAAAAAGAAAAAAATTGAATCACATCCGGAAACATTATTGCTGGCATTAGCAGTTCATCAATGGATTTAGGAATCATAATCGGTAAACAATAACTTTACGAGTTTTTCTGTTTTGATTAAAAATGGGATCTGGAATTCTCATGTCATAAGGAGGAAGAAGAATGCGTCTGAAATTATGAATTTTTTTATATCAATGAACTTTGTTTTATGTTTCATACCTGAAAATTTTGGTTTCCTCATCGGAACCTTTCCTTCTCGGTGCACCCAAATATGCCCAAATTAAAAAAATTATAATGCTAAAAACAAACACAGGCGAAATGCTTGAAATTAACCTAAATAATTAAGTTTATTTCAAAAAAATGAGAAGAAATATAACCATCTTTTAATTGGAATTCCGTTAGGTTCACAGCATCTTGGCTTTCCATGATCTGGACAACATAAAGTAAAATTGCAATAATATATATTTGGTTGAACCCATGCAATTTTTGGATCTAATACGCACAAACTAGCATTTTTATTCCTTTTAGATTCAAAAATTTTAGCAATACACGGTTTAATAAAAAATAAGCAAAGAAAAATTAAAAGGTACTTCATTTTTTTGCTATGTTTTTTGTTAGTTTTTGCTTACTTTTATTTCATTTTAAAACGCATACATTTCTTCAAAGCTGTCTCCAAAGCTACGGTAGTCGTGGAGAACATGAAAAAGAAATAAGAAATTGAAGAAAAGAAATTTGCCGCATCTTTCCAATTGACCGGATTTATTGCGTGCGAGACAATGCCTGAATTGAACGGATAATTGTCTTCTCCTAAGATGCCGCACCGGAAGATGTTTTCTATCTTCTTTATTTTATTTTAACAAAAAATCAGGAACAATGAATAACAAAAAAGTGAAATGAGGGAGAAATGAATGCAGCAACGAAAAAGAAGAAGAAGCAAACGGCAATGCCATGACAAACAAGTTAAATTAGTGGCATTTCAGATGTTACTTCCTGAAGCTATTTACTATTCTTTGAAGTTTACATTTTTATGCAAAGTATACAGAAGGAGAAAAAAACATAATAATAGAAAAAAGAAAGTCCTCAAAAATGGAGGGATTCACAAAACTATTTTCTTTTGTAACAATAACATTTTTATCCGCCATCATTATTCAAAATAATTTTCAATTAAAAGAAGTTACCTTGGGACTATGCAAATTTATTAGCACTGACGTGTACAATAAGAATGTGTTTTATTTGCACTTGACTAAGTCGTCAATATACAGTAATTTTAAAATCTAATAACGAAACCTGAGTATGCCAGGTTCACACATTTTCAAATCAGTGTTGTTGCGCCGCCGCCTCCGGAGGCGAGTTTTGCAAAAGATTAAAGAAAGGAATGCCGCCTCCTGAGGCGGAGTCGGAGGCGACTAAAATAAAAAAGCACAACACTGTTTAAAATTACTGTCATTAACGTTAGAATATTCAACGTATAAGAGAATAGCATAAATCGTATTCTAAAAAACTTTGCTTCGAAAATTAAACATGTAATCTCATTAAAAAACCGTTGAACATGTGATATGTTTCTATGTTTTTTCATTGTCGTTTTCCATATTGTAAATTTATGTTTTACTAATTGATTGCTTTTTATTATCTATTATTATCAAATGATGTTTGTTGTTTTCTTAAAAAATGTTTCATAAAATTTTGAAAAAACAACATTTTTCTCATTATCATTTTAATCTCGCGATCTATTTTCTCTTCTTTTTCTTTAAAAATTTTTTTTGATGAAACCTTAAAGATCGATTTGTTTATTTTTATTGATACATCTATGATTTCTTTCTACCTTTTTTATTGCTTGTAAATATACAATAAGGTCGTCGTAGCCTTCTCATTCATTTTTTTTAGACGTTGTATGAGAGCAAAAGTATTTATATCATTTCATTTAAAATGCTGTCTCCCATTTCTATATGAGCATGGCAGGCAGGCAGTTGTTAACAAACTGTTTTTCCCCTTTCGTTTTTCGTTTTTTTTTCAATTTTTTGCTGCTTTTTACCTTTGCATTTTGTTTATTTGTTTTTTTTATTTTCGTAAAACCTTTTTAATTAAAGATTTTGCACTATTTTTTTTAGATTTTTTGTTTGAATAAAAAATGGCATTAAAAAAGGGAATCGGATTTGGCATTGATCGAGGTGGAACATTTACAGATGTTTTTGTTGTTTATCCTGATGGAAAAACAAATACGTTTAAATTGCTGTCAGAGGATCCAAATTACAATGATGCACCAACTGAAGCAATTCGACGTGTTTTATCGGAGCATAGTGGCAAAGAAATTCTAAGAGGAAGCAAAATCCCAACTGGTACGGATTTTTGATCTTTTTTTATCCCTATTTACCTAAAGTAAGAATGGATATGTTAAGTGGAAACTTAAAACATAAAACGTTAGCTAAATTTATCTTAACATGATTTTTCGAATTTTATTAAGTGTATCGTTTTTGGCTTATTGTGCACAGCTTTTCAATGGCATTCTTGTGCAGCATTTAAAAAACTTTTAATATATGAATTCAAAAATTTCATGATTATCTTACCGTAATCCTGTTCAACGCATTTACTTTTTCAATATTTTTTAGACAATGTTAGTTTCATTCGAATGGGCACTACTGTTGCCACCAATGCCTTGCTTGAACGAAATGGCGAAAAAACAGCTTTACTTTTAACCGCAGGATTTAAAGATTTGCTAAAAATTGGGAATCAAGCTCGAACCAATATTTTTGATTTAAATATTAAAACTCCCGAAATGCTTTATACTGAAGTTTATGAAGTTCATGAAAGAGTTGTTTTGGTAGATGAAACTTGTCAAATGAATATTAAAGGAGACATCAAAGAAGCATCAAATGGACAAAAAGTTATTATTGAACAAAAAGTTGATGAAAAACAATTACGTTTAGCATTGGGTGCAGCTGTACAAAAAGGAATTCAGTCTATTGCAGTTGCTTTATTGCATTCATATATGTAAGAACGCTCTGTTACAGTATGATTTTAAAGAAATTCTTAATTTTCAGTTATCCGGAGCATGAAAGAATTGTCAGAGATATTGCAAATGAATTTGGATTTTCTCATGTCTCTATTTCAAGTGATGTGGCGCCTATGGTTAAAATTGTACCCCGAGGATTTACAGGTTTTTGTTGTTCTTTTTTCAAGCGGAATTTATCCATTTGATTTAAGCTACTGCTGATGCATATTTAACCCCAATTATTCGAAAATATATAGAAAAATTTTGTTCTGGTTTTGAGGATAATTTAAAAGATGTTGTAGTCGAATTTATGAGATCCGATGGGGGATTATGTTCAATTCAAGAGTAAAATTTACTAATTCCTTAACATAGTAACATTTTTAAATTTTAGTTTTGTTGGTTCAAAAGCTATTTTGTCTGGTCCTGCTGGTGGGGTTGTTGGAGTAAGCTACACTGCATATGATGAATCAAATCAAAATCCGATTATTGCTTTTGATATGGGCGGAACGTCTACCGATGTTAGCAGATATGCGGGACATTTTAATGAAATTATCGAAAGTGAAACTGATGGAATTATTATACAATCTCCACAACTTGAAATTCATACTGTAGCTGCAGGTGGTGGTTCAAGATTATTCTTCAAAAATGGAATGTTTGTTGTTGGGCCACAATCATCTGGTTCAACACCAGGTCCAATTTGTTATCGTAAAAATGGATATCTTTCGATTACTGATGCCAATATTGTCCTTAATCGTATTGTACCGGAACATTTTCCATACATTTTTGGTAAAACTGAAGATCAACCTCTTGATCGAGATTCAGCTGTTGAAGAATTTAAAAAGTTGACCGAAGAAATTAATAAACACATGACTGAAAAGGGTCATGAAAAGATGAGTATGGAAGAGGTTGCACTTGGATTTATTAAAGTTGCCAATGAGACAATGTGTCGTCCAATTCGAAGATTGACAGAAGCTAAGGGATACGATACTGCCCAACATACTCTTGCGTGCTTTGGTGGGGCTGGGGGACAACATGCATGTGCTGTTGCTCGATCACTTGGTAAGCTGGATACTGTATTTGAAATATGTCACAGTTATGAAATCAAATTTAAGGTATGAAAAAGGTTAAAATTCACAAAAATGCTGGTGTTCTTTCTGCATATGGTCTTGTTTTGGCTGATGTCGTTGTTGAAAGACAAGCTCCTGTAATGAAAGCAATTCAATCACATTTTAAAGATATCGAAGTCTTGTTAAATAACCTCGAAAATGATTCAAAGAAACATCTTGTTTCACAAGGTTTTAATGAAAAAGAACTTGTGTTTGAAAAAATTTTGCATATGCGATATCATAAAACTGATGCAATTATTATGTGTTCTGATCAAAGTGGAAAATTATCAACCAAGGATGATTTTATTGAAGAATTTGGTAAACAATATATGCGAGAATTTGGTTTTACAATCTCAGACCGAGAAATTATTGTGGATGATGTTCGGTAAAACTGTAGCTGCTTTTATAAAATAGAAAAATAAAAATGAAAAAATTTTAGAGTCAGAGGGATTGGAAAAAGATATCTGTCTGAAAAAACTGAAAAACTCGCGCCATCAAAGGAAATCCCAAAATCCGTTGGAGAATATGAAGGATTCTTTGAAGTTTGTTCAATAGCTTATCATTTCAAATAAATTTGGTGGAGTATTTGTTTTAGCACGGATCACAAAAAATGCAGTTTTACAAATTGGAAGACCTTCGACCTGGTAATGCCATTGAAGGGCCTGCGGTCGTCATTGATAAAAATTGGTAATTAAAATTGTGTTTCTTTTGTAAATATACAATAATATTCTCTAATATTTTCAGTACAATTTTGATTGAACCCAAATGTTCAGCTCAAATTACTGAAGAAGGTGATGTTGAAATAAGTGTAGAAAGCCTTGGAGCTGAATCCCTTGGCGATTCTGTTAATTCTGTTCATCTCTCCATCTTTAGTCATCGATTTATGAGTATTGCAGAACAAATGGGATCCGTTCTTCAACGATCTTCAATTTCAACAAATATCAAAGAACGTTTAGATTTTTCATGTGCCTTATTTGGACCTGATGGGGGTCTTGTTGCAAATGCTCCACATATTCCTGTTCATTTAGGTAAAAATAAGTTGATATCTACAAAACTAAAAACCAATTCTTTCAGGTGGAATGCAAGCTGCTGTACAGTATCAATTAAATTATCATGGAAAAGGTGGCCTTAAACCCGGTGATGTCATATTGTCAAATCATCCAATTGCTGGTGGCTCACATTTACCTGATTTAACTGTGATAACTCCAGTCTTTATTGGTAATTCCACACAACCTGATTTCTTCGTTGCAAATCGCGGTCATCATGCTGATATTGGCGGTTTATCTCCTGGTTCAATGCCTCCTCATTCAACTCGCTTAATTGAAGAGGGAGCAATCTTCACAACATTCAAAATTGTTTCAGAAGGAAAATTCCAAGAAGATGAATTAATTGAAATTTTGAAAGCTCCTGGAAAAGTTCCCGGGTGTGCAGGAAGTCGAAACTTAAAAGATAATTTAGCTGATTTACGGGCCCAAATTGCGGCTAATCAAAAGGGTATTAATTTACTTGAAGAGCTTATTAAAGCTTATGGAACTGATACTGTTAAAAAATATATGGCTCATATTCAATCAGCTGCTGAAAATACTGTTCGTCAAATGTTGATTAATAATGCAAATAAGTTTGCAAAATCGGACAGCGATAAAGTTGTTGTCTTGTCTTACAATGACGGCATGGATGATGGGTCAACTATTAACTTGAATGTTTCGATTGGTAGAGATACTGTAATGCTAATTTATTAAAATATGCCTATAAATAGTTTTTTCTTTTAGGGTGATGTCGTTTTTGATTTTACTGGTACCACATGTCAAGTGTATTCTAGCATAAATGCCCCTAAAGCAATAACAACTTCTGCCATTATCTATTGTTTAAGATGTCTTTTGGGAGAAGATATCCCTTTGAATCAAGGTTGCTTGGCATCTGTTAAGGTAAATTTTTTTTTGCAAAACAGAATTCATAATCATTACTGTCTATACTTTAAGATTGTTAGCCCTGAAAAGACAATTATCAATCCAGATGAAGAGGCGGCAGTTGTTGGTGGAAATGTTCAAACATCACAGCGTCTTTGTGATGTTGTATTTGGTGCTTTTAAGGCTGTTGCAGCCAGTCAGGGATGTATGAATAATATTACATTTGGTGATGAAACCGTGGGATATTATGAAACAGTTGCGGGTGGAGCAGGTGCTGGCCCAGGTTATAATGGTCGTTCAGGGGTTCATACACATATGACAAATACTCGTATTACTGATCCTGAAATTCTTGAATCTCGATATCCTGTGATTCTTCGAAAATTCACTTTAAGATCAAATTCTGGTGGTCAAGGCAAATATCATGGTGGTGACGGCGTTGAACGATATTTACAATTCCGTCGTCCGATTACTCTTACAGGTTTATTCTTTTTTTAAAAAATATGTATCTGTGATAAGTATTCCTTTTTTAGTCATGACTGAACGTCGTGTTTTGGCTCCATATGGCCTTTATGGCGGAAAAGATGGCAAAAGGGGAACAAATATCCTATATCGAGCAAAGAAAAATTCCCGCATCAATTTAGGTCCAAAAAATTCTGTTAACGTTGAACCTGGAGATATTTTTGAACTTTCAACACCAGGTGGTGGAGGATGGGAAACAGATCATTGAATGTGATAACATTTTTCTTCTTTTTTGTCCATTACTATATTTATATTATTACTGTAAAATAAAAAAATTTAAAAAATTGTTAAAAACAAGCAAAACAACTACATATACAAAATTCGTAAAACTAAATTGGCATATTTTGAGTAAAAGGATTGCTCAGATCAGACGTCAGCAAATATTTAAAAAATTACGAAACCAAATCACCCTTCCGCCTGTCCTTTGATCTTTGCCGCTATCGACTTTAACGTCAGATTTCATTTGATCCCTACACACAAAATCACTGATGTCAGATATGGACAATCCCAAAATATTTATTTTACAAATTCATAAAGTTCAAAAATATTGTTTCCGGTAATGCTTGTAATTCAAAACTGTCATACTTTAAATTAAATAAAAAATAACATTTTATTCTTTTTAATCGTTTGCATATATTTATTGTACCAAGCAACATAAAAATAATAAAAAAAAGTATATAAATCGCTAATATTACACCAGTAGAAAACAAGAGATCTTTAAACTACAAACAGCCAACAATATTTTTCTTTTAACAAATTTCTAAAAATGAAACTACTAAAAAAATTTTGCATCATAATAGGACGTAATAAAAATAATAATATAAAAACATAACAATAAACAATAATAAAAATCTTTTTTAAAAACAATTTTATTATAATTATGAACCCTTTTTTTAAAAAAGAACCGTAAATAAGCATATTTTTTAGGGATTATTTTGTTCAGGACCGTAATAATCATCTTGACGTTGACGCAAAACTTGAATCGCTTTGGTCATATTTGCAACAGTACGACGTTGATTTCGGAAATTATCATCTTGAAGGCACCGGGCAGCATAATTTCGAATTTTATCTTCCAACTAAAATTTACGATATTAAATTTGAAAAAGAAAAAACAATCAATAAACAACGAACAAACCTTATTCTTTTCTTGATCCGTTTGAGCTTTATTCAATCTTTCAACATAAATACTTAAATCTTTTTGAACATTTAAAAGACCGTTATAAGCCTTTTCATAAAGATCATAATACTCCTAAAAATGTTCAAACAATTAATATTTGGAAATAAACTTCTGGAATAAACTCACCATTTCATGTTTGGCCATTAACTCCGCATCAGCTGGAGTTCGAATTGGAGGATACTTTTCTTCATAGCTTTTTGAAGGCTTTAATGGATCCGAGAGAAGTTTCAATAAATCTTGGATTTTAATTTTTTTGATATCATCAGGAGTAAGCTTTTCAGGATTCAATGGTTTAAATTCTTTTGGTTGAGGTTTCGGGGTTTCACGTACGACAGGTTTGCTGAGCTTTTCGGCAGGCTTCAATAAAAGCTTTTCAGATGCTAATGAAGCTGCGTCTTTTGCAGACATTTTTGATTTTTCCGGAACCTCAATTTTAATTTTTGATAATTTTTCTTTTGTTCGCTCTTTGTCCTTCGATTTTTCTTTTTCTTTATGCTTTTCCTTTGGTTTCTCAACAATGGTGTCATTTGACTTTGTTGAATTTGGTGGTGGCACCTCCGTTTTTACTTTCTTCTCCTTGGTAGCTTTGATTTCACTTTCAGATTTTGAAGATCGATGCTCCTTTTTATGTTCCTTTTCCTTCTTTTTATCCTTCTTTGGTTTCTCTGAAGATGATGTTTGGCCATTTTCATCACCTTTTAAACTTTCTTTATCAGATGCCATTTTTCCATTATTACTGCTACTGTTGTGCCTTTCCTTCTGTTTCTCTCCAGATTTTTTATCCTTCTTTGATTCTTTTCCTGCTTCTTCTTTAATTATTTTTGATGGTTCTTTGAAAGGATCTTCTTTCAGCGTCATTGCCGTCGTTGTTGTTGTTGTTGGAATTGTTGAAATTACCATTTCAGATTTTTTGATATCTTTTTTATCTTTTGACTTTTCTTTATGATGATGATGATTACGGTGTTCCTTTTCACTTTTTTCTTTATTTTTTTCTTTTGGCTGCTCCTCTAATTTTATCTCTAATTTAATTTTCTTTTCTACTGTTGAAATACCATTATTTGCATCTAATTTTGTAATATTATTCTCTACACTTTTATCCCGTTTATCAAATTTTTCTTCCGCAACAATCTTTTCATATTCTTTTTTCAGTTTTTCTTTCTTCTTTTCCTTTTCTTCTTTCAACTTTTTCATTGATTCATCAGCGAATTGCATCAATACTTTAGTTTTTTCACAAAATGCATCATCCTTTTCTGCTTCAGGTGTTGTCGTTGTTAAAATTGTTGAATGAGATTTGTCTCGTTTAATTTCTTCAGATTTTATTGACACCCGCTCTTGAATTGATGTTGCTTTATTTGGTTTTGGGAATGATTGATCACTTTTCTTTGAAAAATTGTTTCCATTTACCGCAAATTTTTCATTATTTTTGGATTTTGTAAAGCCATTGTATAATTGATTCCTAAAAATTAGTAAAAATGAGCTTCCTGGCAAAATCTTTGTTCAAATGTAGTCTATGAAAAAAATGTTGTCAAGAACATACTTATCAAATGGAATAGATTCTTTTGATCGATGATGTTCTTTGTTCAACGATTTCTCAGGTTTTTCATTGCCTTTAAATCCATTTTGATGAATTTTTGGACTTGATGCAGGTTTCAAATATGGACTTGACTTAAATTTGTTGAAATCACTTTGTGATGAAGATTTTGGAATAGATTTGGTTGTTGACTCAATGATCATAGGTTGAACTTCTTTACTACTTGATGGATGACTTGATGAATCATTCATTGTTAGCCTCTTTTTCACAGGTGGCGGAACATCATCGTTATTCAAGGGCGAATTTGTTGATTTTACTGATAAATCATTTGAACTTAATTTCCTTTTTTCTGGTTTTGATGTTATCTGATAATCATTATCGATTTGCATTTGATTTCCAGGACTTGGAGTTGAGCATGTGCTAGCATCTGATGCAATATCTGGTGATGTTGTTGTTGAATTCGTCATTGCAGGTGTTGCAGGATCTTTTCGGGTTTTTGATTTCGGGGCAACAAATGGACCACGCCTACTATGCCTCATTGGTGCAAAATTATTTCCAGCTGTTATTTCGGTTTGTGAAAGGGCTTGACGAACACGCTCTCGATCTTCAGCAGAAAAATATTCCCAATTAATATTAATTTCTCGATGATATTGAGGTAATAAGGCAATTTTTGGAGGATTTACATATACTTCAGCAACCTAAAGAGGAAAATAGTAATAACCAAATTTTCGCATAAAAGTAATAATTACTTCACAAATAATTTCTCGAATTTTTCTTTTTGCAGATTCTGGTGGAATACCTGGTGGTAAGCCTGTTGACATAATATGATCAACAATTTCATCTTGAGTTATAAATCTTCCACAAGCAATATAATGTATAACTTGTTGTTTAAGTGCTGCATAATCTTTTGGGCCACGTTGCACATTATTTCCCCCACCACTTCCAAGTTTGTTAGAAGTAAGAGATTGTAAATTTGAACTTGAAGAAGATGAAGTTAATGCTGATGATCCAAGAGAAAATGACCCGTTTCGTGGAGGATTTGGAATGGATTTTGGTATACCGACCCGATTTACCGTAGTTTTGTCTAAAAATGGAAGGTCAGATTTTTGTTTTGCAAAAGAAAAATATTACTTTTAAATGAAATTCTTTCGCCAGGTTTTGTAATTGGAGCTGGCAGCATCTTAAAAAGGATTCTGTGTTGAAATTTTAAAAATTTTGCATTAAATTTTCAAACCTGTGTTCTGCACTTATTTGACTCCAATTCGAGATGCTTTGAAAGAGTTGCTGCTTTTTGCCTGCTTGTTTGAAATGTTTGTTCTGTGGGTTTAACTTGTGCTCGAATTGCAATATTTGCAACATCATTGAACGTATTATTAGATTTACAAAGTGCATGAATTACATTACCAGATACCCGTTGAAAATAACAATCAAATTTTAGAGAAGTTGCATTATTTGTTTTAATTTCAATTGTTATACTCTTAAAAAAGGGCTATTATTAATTTCATTTAAAAAAATTTGTGTTTCAAAAATAAACCTTTCGATTAACATGTACAAGGACGTCAAGCCCATTTTGGGCAGCTTTTTGTAAATTTTGAAAGCAATCATCTGTAAGCTTAATATTAACACCCTGTGGTAAAGTACCATTATGAAGTTGAAGAATATTCGTTGACAGACTGGATGGTTGTGGTCTGGCGCTGGTTTGTTGTTGACTAGTACCCAAGACATTTTGAGGCGTTCTTCGACTTAGCATTGACCCTGAATTATTCCATTTTTAGAAAGCGAAAATAGCTGATCGAATGTTCTTTTTTTGTTTAGAGACAGATATTTTTAAAAAGAAAAAATCACGAAAAGGGTTAAAAAAAGAATGGAATTTTTTTTCACGTAAATCAAAAAAGAAAAAAACAATTGGTCTCGAAAAAAGATTGTATTTCAAAATGTCATAAACATTTTTTTTCATTTCCGCGCTGATAATAATGATAAGAGCAATCCATTCTCAAATGTTTTTCTTCTTCCAAAATTAATGAAAAAAAATTATATTTGGAAAAGCACACACATATGGATATTATTGACAACAAAATTATTGTCGGCATTTTTAGCGGCTTCATTTTTGCACCCGTTTTTCTTTCCATAAATTTTTTTCTTCTTCCTTTTTTCTTCTTCCATGGTGTGCGCGAACGGATATTCCGATTAGTGTGAAAAGATTTAACGTGAAGCGTCGAGACAACCAAACCTGTAGCCGCCCCGTTACACATATTTCTTTCTTTTCCTTTTTTTCTCTCTCTTTTTTGCTTTACTTCTGCTATTTACGAATACACAACCATTCCATCAATATCAGAGCAAGAAGGAGAAGAAGAAATTCTTATGGAAAAGAAGAAATACGCTGCGCAAGAAGCAAGGAAGAGGTATTTTCACCCAAAGGGAGTAGAGAGACATATCCCCCGCAGCAGCAGTAGCCGCGATTGCAATATATTCTGCTGCTACGCGCGATAATTCCATATTTTTTTTCATGTCTAGTTAAAAAAAGCAATGAATGGGTAACATAAAAAATATTGAAGCCCCGGTCTCGTTTATTTTAGTTGTCAGTAGTAATCACAACGTTTTAAAATATGTGTGTGACACGTTTTTAAACAGCAAAAAACTAAAACAAAAGCAGGATCTTAATTTTGACGTGATGATACGGCCCTTACTTTATTTATGTTTGGTTTTTCTTTCTCTCTCTTTCTTTCTTTCTTTTTCTTTTTCATACCAAAACGCAATTAACAAGATTTATATAAAAGCGTAATTGTTTCAGCGATAAACCAATCATTTTTTGCACGAAAAGAATTTCACATTTTTTTCTTCATAAAATTCCTATTTTTTGCGGATAAATGTACAAAAATGTAGACTTGAAACAACCTTTTTTATAAAAATTTTTTTTAATAATGAACTAGAACTTTAGGGAAAAAAGAGAAAGAGCTATATTTTATATGTAGATAGATGTAGATCAGACGACATGAAACGCTAAAAGCAATAAACTATTTCGGATAGAAAAAAAACTAATATCCTTTCGGCGTTCTGAACATTTATTTTTCGTCAGTTGAAGAAGCAATCGCGATAAAAATATCATAGAAAAAAAGATGATGCTAAAAGTCAAAAAAAAAAACGAAAGGAAAAAGTTAAACTTGTATGATATAGAAAACTTCTAAAAAAGCCTATCAATAAGATGAACGAAAGGATTGTTCTTTTTCTCATTTTTTTTTGTTTTATCAGCAAAAAATGAAAAAGAAGAAGAAAGCGACAGAAGAGAAACATTTTCAAGAAAACTCCATAAAGAACCATAAAGGTCAGAAATAAACTGTAAATCTTCTTTCCCCTTCCTTTTTTTTGCCTTCTCCCTTCTTTCCTTCCCTTAACAGGAACTTTAATTTTTAACAATAAATTAAAGGCAAAAAATATTTCTACTGCTTATGTTTTTGGGAAAAATTAGTTAAAAACAAAAAAACTAATTTCGTATTATTTTTTCTCACTTTGTGCGTCAAAAATAAAACAATCACCGTGTTTGTTACGGTTTTTTCTCTCTCTTTCGCTTCCCGCATTTTTTGCCATGGTTTAAACTCAGAAATCAATGATCCCATTTTTGGAAAACGTTAAAAACAATATTTTGTTTTAATAAAAAAAAGTAAATATTTAAGATCACAATGAGCCAACACCAAAAAAATGCAAAAAAGGGATGGAAAAAACATGGGGGAAGAAGGGAAGGAATAAAATAGAAATATTATTTTTTAATCATCATCAATTTGTTTGTGGCAAATAACATGTAACAGTATGAAAAAAAAATAATGGGAAGAAAGAAATGTGAGGGAAGAAAAAGCTGATAGAAAAAAATTTCAATGACGCACGTTTTTTTGCTAAAAAGTTAAACATCGCAGATGGTGAAAAAAAAATAAGCAAGCAAAAGTGTATATAAACTATCTAAAAGGACAACTCAAAAAATGACTGTAATTTTTTACAATATTTTTCTTCAAAAATTTACAAGATCTTTTTATTACATCATCATTATTCTGTAACTATCGAAACTTTTTTAATGTCGAATTTGGTTTTTTTTGTTTGCATTTTGAAATCAATGAAAGAAACAAAAAAAAGGAAAAAGAAGTATCATCAAAAAAAGTTTTAGTCGCAAAGAAGAGAGAAAAGAAAAAGTAAGAAAAGAAGGAATAAAAATGTTTGAAACAATAAAAACCGATATGTCTATCATTTTCTTTCTTTTAGAAAAAAGATAAATAACTTTTTTTCAATGATTACGATAAAGCAGCTTAATAAAATGTAGTTTATGATATACTTTTTCCTTAAAAATTTGGGTTTGATATTCAAAATTAAATTTAATCTCGTGAAAATGAGGGGTTTTAGTTAAAAATAAGGCATGAAAAAAATAAAAATTGATATCTTGAGATACGTTTCACGCCCGGTTGCCTTTTTTTAACGGATAAATGTTAAAAAGAAAAGAAAACACATTTATGTAAACAGGATAAAAATTGAGAGCCCGCAGTGATGATGAAATTTCCTAATATGTTCAAAAAAAGTTTTGCCACATATCAGACACGAAATAAGTGAACAATAATAATAGTAATAATAGAAAAAACGCGTTCAAAAATAAGGGGTGCGTTTTTTGATAAATGATGATGATGATGCTTTGCCAGCCGTGCGCGCACAAACTTTGACAAAAACGCAGAAAAAAAAGTTGAAAAATAATCAAAAAAGGACTGTTTGTCCGGAGGTCGAACGAAGTCTTCTTTTGAATTCTTCTTTTTTTCGCATAAGGTACTTTTTTTTATTGAAAAAAACGAAGAATGAAGAGATCTAGCACAGACAGGCGTTTTTTTGATCGCAAAAAATCGTACTCCTTTTTTGCCGGTAGCTGTGATCGCAAAAAAAAGGAGAAGAAGTGCAAGCTGTCTCTTGCACCTCTTAGTCACCACACTCGATCTCAATTCGTTTGAAAAAATTCCTTCTTTTTTTATTATTTGTGTTTGAGACATACATGCTCAACTCAGTGAGCTGAAAAGCCCCAAGCAATTTGCGTTCATTCCTTTTTTCGATCAAGCATAACAAAAAATGGTGCAATCAGTGTATATGTTTTTAGAAGAGAAGAAAAAAAGAATTTAGGAAGGAAAAAAAACCAGACGACTCGCAAAAGCAGAAAACAAGGTGTCCACAAAAATTTAGATGAATATGTATAAAAAAAGCCTCAAGAGAATGCGCTAACAAGACCCTAATATAACTGCAGGGTTTTAGTCCTCATCAGATGCATAAAGCTTTTTGCTGATGCTATTTGCTGTTGCTTGCTTTCATTCCAAACAAGGAGAGAGAAAGAAAGAGAGAGAGAGAGAGAGAGAGTTTGATGATGATGATTGATCCACATCTATTTTTTATTGTTCTTTTTCCTTCTTCGTCTTCTTTCCTTTATAATAGTATTAACAGTGCAAACATATCATCAATCTATATCTCTCACAAAAAAAAGCCTTCATCTTTTCTCATTTTTAAATATCAAAAGAAATCAATTTGTCGTTAATACATTGGAAAAAGTTTTATGAAACCACCCAAAAGCGAGTAAATACGTGCAATGATCAATATTCTAAAAAATACTGTTTTTTTATTTCTACTGCTGATGTTGTCAAATAAAATGGAGACAGGTATGAACAAGTTGTTAGTGTAGTGCTTATCGCAATCACGCTTTTTTTTGTTTGTGTGCGCAAAAAAAAGTGGGAAACAAAAAAAGAAAAAAAAAGGGCGAAGAATAATGGCGGGGAGTAAAAGATTTTCTTCTTACATCAAGAAATGCGTTGGTGGTGGTAATAATAATAACAACATTAAATAATTTGTATTGGAAAAAAAGAAAAGGTCAACATTGATGCCATTTTTAGAAAAATTGAAAAAAAAAGAATGAGACAAAATGAGGGAAGGCTAATTGCAAATAATAGATGACAATAAAAAACAATGTGGTTTTGCAAAAACGGGAAAAAACTGAAAGGGATTTTGAAAGTCAATAAAGAAAGAGAGAGAGAGAAAGAGAAAAAAATGAGAGGATGACATTAAAATGCAATTGAAATAAAGATTCAAAGCCGCTCTATGGATTGGAATGCAAAAAAATAGTATGTAGGGTTTGACGAATAATTGTATTTTTTTTTCGCCAAATGTTTATACTATTCTTTTTCACCTAAAATAAATGTCTCATCTTTAAACATCAACGTGAACATTTTTATTAAACAATAAAGTATGAGGCACTGAATCGGAATAGTAGAAGTAGTAATCAACACATGACCCAAAGTTTTCTTCCTTTTTTTTCTTTCTTTTTTTTGATTACAATCCTCTCTCTCTCTTATTTTCTCTGGTTATGTTCTGCTCAATCAACCGGTCTTTTTGGTTTGATGGGTTAAGCTGAAAGTTTAGCAAAGAAAGGAAAAAGAATTTTAAAAAAGGAACACCTTCCACACAGGTTTGTTACAGTAGCACATTATTTTTTAGGTTTTTATTCTCCTTTTTCTGAGTACGACTTCAATCTGTTTTTGTTTTGAATATTTTTTTGCCTGCTTTCAAAAAGACCTAACAAGCAGATGGCTTAAGCCATAAGCATGCTTTCTAACATTTCTTAAAACGAATTGCTTAAGGAGTGGTGCCATTCTAAAATAAATTTTACTTGCAAAAAACGCTGTTATTTTGTGATGTATTGAAAAAGTGACATCTTCTTTGTTTCTATTTAAATATGAATTAAAACAAAAAAAAGGAAATATAAAAATGGTATTTTTTTGTTGGAGAAGCTCAAATGAGCAACTTCATTCCGCTGAAGAAATTGACCGAAAACGAATGTTTGATTCGGCCTTTACTTATAATACTGAATACAATTACAGCAATTCATACACCAATTGGGGTTTGATTTATTTATTTTTTGTATTGCGGCCTTTTGAATATGCAAATTAATTCTTTTAGCGCAACAAACAAATCGTTATTCTTGTCCAATAAATAATGGCGAAAAGCGATTATCAGATTTACGTCCACAATCAGTTATTGAAATTCTTTTTGTTGGATTATCATTTGTTTTACTGATTTGTACATTACCGTTTTCATTGATTTTTAGTTTAAAAGTAAGAAAGGTTGTTTATTCCTAGAAATTTAATAACTAATAATTTTTAAGTTTGTGAATACATTTGAAAGATTAGTTGTTTTACGACTTGGTAAAGCACAAAAAGTTCGTGGTCCTGGCACTTGCCTTGTTTTGCCATTTATTGATAAAACTGCAAAAATCGATATTAGTGTTACTTCATATGAATTACCAAGTATTAATGTTATTACCATTGATAAAGGAATTGCTGAATTTTCTGCAGCTATTTTTTGTAAAGTCGTTGATCCATTAATTAGTTATTGTAATGTTCAAAACAAGGATATGGTTAGTTAAAAGCTAAAAACTGAGCAGGAATCAACCTCCTTCTTTTAGGTTATTAAAGATTGTGCTTATACAACAACTTATAAATATTTAGCCAGACGAAGCTTACATGATATCACAAATCCACCAATTTTGAGTAAAATTTTAAGCAAAGTTCAGGTTTGTTAAATTATTTTAGGAATTTTGATTTATAAAATGGTTTTTTTTTTAAAGGATGATCTCAATGAATTTGTTAGAGAAATGGGTGTTGAAATTGTTGAAGTTAGTGTTGTAAAAATTAATGTTCTTCAACAAGCAGAAAACCAAGCTGTAAATGTTTTTAACACGCTTATGAAAAGTGATGTTGGGACTCAAGTGATTCAAAGTTTGCAATCCCATTTAATGCAGACTGTATCTTCCAACAGTTCAAACAATACCCCAAATATCCCACAATTCCAACCTCAGTCCCAGTCTCCGCAACAATTTCCTCAACCAAAATCTTCTCCGATCAAAATTCAAAATGATCCAGAAGTCGAAGAACTTATTGCAAAAATTAAGCAATGTTGTAGTGCAAGTCTCGTAGCAAAAGTACAAAAGCGATACCGAATAATCTGTAATGATTCAAACGAAAATTCTCCTGCAGATTTTATTATTGATTTAAAAAGTGGTGAGGGTTGGGCCACGTGGACAACGTTAGCTAATGATCTTTTAAATGACGTGGATGTTATATTTTCTCTTTCAAAGCAAACATTAAAGGCGCTTATTGATGGTCAGTTATCACCATTCACTGCTTACATGAATGGTGACGTACGAATTTCCGGAACCGTTGCGGACGCGACTGGACTAAAATATTTAATGGATCGTGCTAAAGAAATTCGGTGTATATAATGTTTCCTTTTTTATTTGTAATTATTTTTAATTATGGCTTTAATTTTTTGTAAAACTGAGTAAAAAATAAATGATGTTGCTTAATTTTCTGTTCAAAGAACACAAAGTTTGTCTGGCATTTATTACCAATAAAAAACAATCCCTCTCTTTAACTGTTTAATTTTATTTAATAAATCGCATTTTAAGATTTAAAATATTTTACTGTAAGAAATACAAAAAATGATATATGCTTGCGCGCATTATGCAAGCCTTGAGCAGACATCGCTCTCCATTTTTGCTTTAAATTTATACGTCGGCATTCCTCTATTACTACGTATTCTAACATACTTTTTTTTTAGATATTTAAGCACTTGTTCTTTCTTCATCGTTTGTTATTTATATCTATTTCGTGCAGAATGCTCACAGTTATCGTGTTGATGAGAAACGAAAAATAATTTTTAATATTTAAATTTTTAGATCACTTATCCTTCAGTATTTTTCTTTCAATCCATTGTTAAAAATGACTGCTAGAACTATTTTGTTGTTTGATGTTGATGGGACATTAACTGCAGCACGTCAGGTTCGTTTCTCATTTATTTACTTCAACAGAACATTTTATATTCCGATTTTCATTTCAGAATATCACTCAAAAAATGCGGAATTTTATGCGAGAAACGCATAAGAAAGTTCATCTCGCGGTTGTTGGTGGCTCTGATTTGAACAAAATTACTGAGCAACTTGGAGATATTAAAGATTGTGAGTAAATATAGTCAAAAAACTCTTTGATTTTTATTTCTTTTTATTACAGTATGCCAAGAATATGATTATGTATTTTCTGAAAATGGTCTTGTTGGATATCGTGGTAATCAAATGCTTCCAGCTGCATCAATCGGTGAAAAAATTGGTGAAGATAAACTTCAAGACGTGATTAATTTTTCTCTTGAATATTTATCAAAAATTCGTTTGCCAATTAAAAGAGGGACTTTTATTGAATATCGAAAAGGAATGCTTAATATTTCGCCAATTGGAAGAAGCTGTACTCTGGAAGAAAGGAATGGATTTATTGAATTTGAGAAGAAGCATCCCGTTCGAATGGCACTTGTTGCAGAATTAGAAAAGCGTTTTACTGATTACGGTCTGAAATTTTCCATTGGGGGACAAATTAGTGTTGATGCTTTTCCAATTGGATGGGATAAAACGTATTGTTTGAAGTATTTAACCTCTGAATATGATACCATCCACTTTTTTGGCGATAAAACAATGTCGGGAGGTAATGACTATGAAATTTATGAACATCCTGCCACTGTTGGACATACTGTAACCAATCCTGATGATACAATTGCTCAAGTTCAAAAAATTATTGAAAAATTGTAAATGAAACTGTTCAATAAATAAATTATTTATTATCACAATTTTTTTGAAAGACTACATACATAATCAACATACACCACTATCACATAAAATAATATAATATATAATGTTATGGTAATGGATGTTCAGCCAGAACATAAAAACCATTTAATATTTCATCCATATCTAATTGATCTTGTACATATGTAAAACTTCCGGAACCTTGACGCCGCAATTCATTTAAATGTTGAAAAAAGTTGTTGCAGAAATCTTCAGATGATGGCTTAGGATCTTCATTCTTTTGACCCCACATAACACCAAAAAAATAACTTTTAAAAAGAGGGGGTTGCTTTTCAAGAATATGATGCAAGAAATATTCAAAGAATCGCTAAAAAATAATATTGTATTAAAATAGGTTCAAAAAGAAAATCGAACATACCCGATCAGCAGCAACAATATAATAAAGACAATTTTTCGATGATTTGTACAGAGAATCTTCTTTAACAGAAGTAATAACAATGTGAAAGATTGGATTCAAGGAATATCGGAAAAAGATTCGCCAGGCTTTGATTTGAAAAGCAAATTCACGTTTTTGTAAAACGTAATCGAGAATCTCAATTGATTGAGAAATAAGTTCAGGAGTATTTGAGCTTTGAAGAATTTGTTGTAAAAGTACAAGAAGTGGATCATCAAGACTTTTAACACGTTCAATTACCGACATTGCATTGCATACAGTTATGGCTTGAAGCATGTTGGAAAAGGTTTTTAGCACATCCAGAACAGAAGCACGAAATGGTGTAATAAGCGGAACAAAAATATCAAGACCTAAAAAAGATTCAGTTCAAAAAAGGGTGTAAGTAATTATTAAATTTTTAATGCAAGAAAAAACAAAAGCTTACTAAAAGATCCCATTTTTTCAGCAATTTTCAACAAATCTTCATCAGAGTAGGACATTATTAATCGATCAAGGGCATCTTTGGCAATTTCCATTAACAGAATCAAATCATCAAATCCTTCATTTGTTAAGCCATGATCAATCTTATTCCATTTGTCAACATTATTGATGCAATACATATGAATAAATGTAAAAACCATTTCAGGAGTAGTATCAAAGTTTTCTGATGAAATATTGTAGGATATTATAGATGGAATAGCTTCAGTAACAAATTCAAGCATCTTTGCAACAACTTGTGGAAAATCCTTGTAAGCAGCATATAAAGATTTTTCTTCGCCATTAAAGGGAACACAAAATCTTTCAAATAAACGCTTAATTTCCTCGCCTAAAATAATTCATGTATATTTCTATGTACTAAAACAAAATGAAAAGGAAATACCATAGATTAGTTTATCAGGATATTCAAGCAATGCATCAGCAAATCCAATATGAATTTCAATAATTTCAATCATAGCCACAGGATCAATCTGTCTTGAAAGCATATGCATTCGATTTGAATAAGGTTTTAAAACAGTAATAACAAATTGAGCTACCGCATCTTCGTTATAAAATGCAACTTTGCAAAATGCCTTAGCAAAAATTGCAAATACTTTTCGAGGCACATGTGACATATCGGGAAGAAATTGCAAAAGATGATTAATTTGAAATTGAAAATAATCACACCAAACCATATTATCCAAAACGGCGACAGCTTCATCAACAACATTTGGATAATCGCGATATTTATCAATGAAATGGAATATTGTATTTAATAACGATAATACCAAGCGTGAACCAAAATCATTATCCTTGGGCTTCAAATATCCAACATCTCCCACTCTTTCATGTGTAGCTCGAATTCCTTGACTGAGAGCCCAAAAAGTCGATGAAAGTAAATTTGCATTATGAATTCGAAAAGCTAAATCTTCATTCTCTAGTTCATTTTCAAGTTTTTTGAGCCACCAAAGCATTATTATCATAGAGCGCGTTACATAATCAAATTCATCAAAATGAGGGAGAATTCCAAGAAGTGCCGTATTGTAAGCTTCCATTGCTTGATTTACATGATTATCTCGTTCACTTTGAATCTCAACCATACGGTATTCTTCAACGTCTTCACCGTGTTCGATATCAAAATTTGATTGCTGTTTATAGCTTCGATAAAAATGATCATCAAAATTTCCAAATTTTTTTACATCTTCAGAATAACTTCTACGCATAATTTCACCTGCAACATTGTATTAAAATATGATGAAAAAACTAAACTGATCTTACCAATTTCATAAAAACACCATGGAAGTGCCATTACATTTTGAAGACTTTTTAAACTGCGATCTTCAAGTTTAAAACCAGTAATAATAACATTTTGATAAAAATCTTCCATAAAAAAGACTCCAGCATCAGTTGCAGTCTTCATCAAAGCTTTATAATTATCTCGGCTTTCTTTACTTTGATCCAAAAGCTTTGCATCATTCCATAAAGTGTTGAACAATGCAATTACCACGGGAAGAAATGCTTCTTTTGTTTCTTCATCATTTTGCAAACAATAAGCAAGGAATTTAGCTGGTGCACAGAAATCTCGAGCAATTTTGTTTGTATCCGAATCATGAATCTGAAAATGTATGGTAATGAAGGAAATAGATGATCGTATTTTGTAACCTCATAAATTTTTTCGACAACCAGAGGAACCATTCTTCCTAATACAGGACCAACAGTTTTTGGTAAATCAGAAATATTACTATCAAATTTTTCTTCAGCATATTGAATACACGTGTAATTACAAAGCAAACAAATTACAGAGGCTGCATTATCAAAAGTGACTTCCAACTTTTCTGGTCTAAAAATGTTATGTTTCATGTTACTCAAAAACAATTCAAAACACCGACCCATTCAAAAGTGTGATAAGATCCTTCATAAAAAGATTTCGATATCTAGTTTTAGATCTTCCGATAAAAACTGTTTCACCAGTAGCATAGCATAGACGAGTTAAAATTCTTAAACTTTGCAATGAAATAGCTTCATAATCACGAGCAACTTTTTCAAACTGAAATATGTAAATAAGAGAAGTAAGTGAGGTATTAAAAAATCATACCTTAAATGCGAATCTAGGAAGCGTAAAATTAAGAAAAAGTTCTTTAACATTTGAGGAAGGATGATACTGATCGTCATCAACCAAAGAATCAGGTTTGCTTTCATTAATACTGAATTTTAATGCGTTTTCCAAAAAATCACCCAAATGTTCAAAAAATTTGTATTCATATGCTTTTCTATCATAAATCTGCAATCCAAGAAAGCTTTCTCCAATTTCAAGAGCAAGTTTGATAAAAAATCCAAGAGAATAATCAAGTAAATTCTTTTGAATTAATAATGTGAAATCATACGAAACACGAGAAAATAGTTTCCATCCATTAAGAACTTGACAAAACATTTCATCCAAGAGCTCAGCAACAATTAAGTACTAAAATAATGAATAGAGATCATGACAGAAGCTTGAACAAAACGTACATCTTGAGGTGTTCGGCTTTTTCTTAATAATTGAAAAAGTGGTCCTTCTTTACAAGTAGTTACCGTACCACCTTCATCCTTGAGAACTGCATCATTAAAAAAATTTAAGATGAGAATCGTAGCAGAAGATTTTATAAATTTTTGTTGAATTGGATATGAAAAATTTTCTGAGACTGAGACGGCCCGTTCAATTAATATTCTCCATAATTGACGGCAAAAACCTTGTTCCATTTCAGCTCGACGTAAACATGTTCGGCGAACTAAGGCATCACAAGCAAAGAACAAAGAATTTTCGTGTTTACATGATTCTAAAAAATTAAATGCTTATTTAATATCTTAATTTAGCAGCTTACGAATTATTTGGAACAAATCAGAACTGCTATAATCTTTATTATCATATAACTGAGCCAAAAAATCTTGGGCCTGCTTTGCAACTTCATCACTTCCACTCTAAAAATTTTTTCATACAAATTATAAATGTTAACAAAGCCCTTTTCACTGTGATATAGACACCACATACTTAAAATTACTTTTAACTCACCATTGCAATATCAGATGCACGAAGAAGGTTTTGCTCGTGTACACTGGATTCCATGTTTGTCAGATCACCTGGAAGAACTTCACTTCAAAAATTTTTTATCTTGATACACCGTTATTTTATTATTCTTTTGGCAAATCCGTCACGTATTGCCAATAAACTGGTTTGAGGTTTCAAAAAAATTTGAATATATTTTTTTTTGTCCTTCTATTATGTAGTAATAGAAGGTCTATTCTCCGAAGCTTCGGCCGAAGTATACGTTTTTGAGGGGTTTACATGCAAATGGTGAACGAAAAAGATAAAATTTGGAATATAAAATGATTTTGCTTATGGAAAAAAAATTGTCTATAAGCAAGCTTGGCCGCCCTTCCCTCAAATAAATGGAGAATGTGCTTTGGTTTGTTGGTTGGTTTGTCACTTTTTATTTTTTCATTCACAAAACGAAAAACGAAGAATATAAACGTGAAATTTGCATGCAAAAGCAAAAACTGTTTCAAACTTTGCCCTGCAAATACTGATATGTGCAGGCTCATATGAATTAACATAACATGCATGAGATTGCGAGTGATATTCCACATTACATCTTATGTTTTTTTGAGCAGATTGCACAATCGTACGTGTTTATGTGTATTTTTTTGGTGACTTTAGCTATTTTCAACAGTTCACTCTTAAATTTTGCTACGCGGTTTGGAGCGTCCATTAAATTGGTTGATCCCCTCTTTGTTGTATGTTTGCTATTAAAATTTGATTGAATCTTTAATTGTTTGTTGTAAGCCTGTGAGACAGTAAAGTATTAAAAATGCCAAGAAGAAAAATTGAAAGAAAACCTCTTCAAGAAGCTGCTCATAAAAAAGAACTAAAAAGAAAACAAACTGAAAGGCAAAGAAATAGGCCTGATGAACAAACCTTTGAACAAAGAGAAGCAAACGACAACGGATTTTGTCTCATAATCGAGAAAAATTATCAGAAGCTGAAAAAGCTAGAAGAGCTGAAACAGAAAGATTAGAAGCTCAAACTTATTTTTTAAAACGTAGTTCTATAGTTTAAACTAGACGCTTGCGGGCCGAAGGCCCGCTTTATCCCTAGTATTGATAATTGCTCTCTTTTCATTCAACTGAAACTTATATCATTCTTGAAAAATTAAATTGTTAGTCTGGTAATTTAATACACATTTTGAAAGAAACATGGATGAAGTGCGGAAATGTTAGAAAGTTCTCTCACGCGAAATAACATTTTTTGTAAGTACCCATGCCAATACCCGGAGATAAACAATAGAATTATGTTTGTTTGTTTTTTCGGTAGTTTTGATTTTGTAGCTATTAAAAACTATTAAAATTTCAGAATCCAAGTGCATAACAAAAAACCATTTTTTGGGCAACGCATTGAATTCTTTTTTTGCCATTTTCGACATTTTATTTTCGCATAAAAGATGAAAAGTTCGAAAATTTCTTTGACATGCTAGTGAAGTTTTCACACCTGGGCAAGGCGGTCAGAAAGAAAAAATCGTCTAAGTAAAGTTGAAAATTTTTATTACACCAATCGATTCCTCTCGAAATTTTAGAATTTTGATCTCAAAAATTTTGCGCCATCTATTTTGACCCGACGTGGTACCCCCTTTCGATTTTGGGTCATCACATGCGCCATCCAGCATTTTTCATTGCGCCATGCGCCATCTAGCGTCAGAAATTCTGACCAATTCTGACCACTTGCCCAGGTGTGGAAGTTTTACTTTGATTAACAGCATGAAGCTGAGCATGTTCATATGAGTTTTTAAAATAAAACGATCATATTTGAAAATTTTAAAAATTATGAATTTTTACGAAAAATTTAGTCTTTGCGCTGTCGAGAAAAATTTAAAAACAAGCTTTGGTTTTTGATATCTTTTGGCGTTCTTATAACAAAGATTTAAAAATAGTAAACGTTCGCTTGAACTCTTAATAATATTATAAAACGTTTCTAAATTTGTTGTCATTTTAATAACATCTTGAAATTGAAGTCCAAGCATTTTAAAAGATTATTTCGAATTACACATTGCGATTCTTTTAATATCCGACAAGTACCGTACTCTTTTTGTGTCGCATCATAAAATATTATTAAAGGGATTATTATATTATTAAATTATGTAATTTATGTATCCAAAAGTTGATTTTCTCCAGTATAACAAGCAAAAAGGAAAAGTGGAAGACAATGAAAATGTCAAAATTAAAATATTTTTTTGTTTTTTGGAAAAATGGCGAGTGTTTTTAAGGAAAGGAAATTTTATAAAAAAGCCTTCGCTTGATATACTGTAGTCTATGAAGCGGTAAAAGATTTGTAGAAGGAAGACGGAATTATAACTGTCTGAGGATGGAAAAAATTGATTTATTCTTGACACCAAATTATAAAATTATTGTAAAATTCACAGTGTTTTCACTATAAATACATATAACAATAACAACTTGGGTTTTCATTAAAAAATGCTAATCCAAAACTTTGTTCTTTTTGGAAAAAGATAATTCGTTTTTAACTTTGAAAATTAACTTTAATTTTTCCTACGCAATCTTATTTTTTCCTTTATCCTTCAGTCATATTATCAACATTCTTTCCCGAAAATTTAAAACATACAATTTTGTGATAAAGTCGATAATGAAACATGATTTGGTGAATATAATCTTTGAGATGCTGTGAACTGTTGAACTTCTGGTGAAGTTGAATTTTCAATGCCCTCCATTTGACGAGGAAATTCAAAACGATCCTATATAAATATACAGATAAGCATACTATTATTAAAATTACTCAAACTTACTTGAACTTTTGATAAACATTTATTAATCGGTTTAAATGCTCCAGATTTCTTTAATAAATCTTCAATTTTATTTGAATCAGAAACTTCGATGGAATTCTCATATGCCGCAATATGAAGAGATAAAGTGCTACTATTTTCATTATTTTTGCCATTCTTTTCATTCTTCCAACGCTTTTGTTTTCCATTTTCATCTTCAGAACTTGAACTTGTGAGATTCTTTGAAGTTTTTAAGAACAAATCTTTTGCGGATTTATTCCATCTCTTTTCACGGTAATTATGGGTTACAGTATAAACTGACAATGAAAATGTTGTTGCAATTTTATAAAACTTCTTTCTCGCATTTTGACTTATTTAACAGAATGAAATAGTGTTTTAAAATGGCAGATTTTCGCTTTATAAAGGATTTTATGTTTCCTGAAATTTCTTTTTAATTTTTTTGCACACTTTTTTCATTGATTTTATAAAATTGCAGTTTTTGTGTTTACGAGTTTTTCTGTTATCGTTTGATTTGCTAAAAGAATGAATACGTGGTGCTGAGTTATTGTAACATTTATGACCTTGATTTAAATTAAGCTTTGAAAATTGTCTGTTTGAATCTATACAGGAATCAATAACACGTATCTGATGTTTAAAAAACTGTGTATCCTCTTTTGTTGTCATCTATCTATAATTATGGTAATCGAAAATTAATTTTCATTTAACAAGATAATTTTGAACAACAGTGAGGAAGAAGCAAAAGAAATGAATGGAAGCTTGCGTCGATTTAGATATTCACAAAAGATAAAATAAAATACGACTGTCCAAAAATAAAAGAATGATAAAATGCGACTAAAATCAAGAATCAAGCTCTTTTTAAAGCATTCAAAATAATAACAAAAAGAAGAACGGAGAAGGCGGGATTTTAATTTTTTTGTATGACTTTTAGAAAAATGATCAAACAAAAAAATGTATCAGTGATATCAAAGCTGTGTTTCACGAAATGAATACGAAAAACATAACCTTTTTAGGCCATTTTTGAACATTAACTTTAGACATCAAAATAAAATAATAGACTCTGCAATGAAACTGGCTAAGCAGATTGACCCAAAACTTTAAGAATAATTATTTTTCATCTAATTCAATCGAAAGAACAAAAAAAATTACAATACAATTTTTCATGTAACATTTGACAGGATGTCGTACAGTATTTCCACAGTAGAAAAAGAGAAATGAAATACATCTTTAACGAATACCTCTCTCTGTTCTAACAATAAAGCGGTTCATCTTTCTACTACGACTTGAACAAAAAAGAAATAAAACATGACGGGGTTTGAAATATGTTTGTTAGCAGCAACGAATCACATGAATTTCTTAAATGAAAACATTTAAAGAACAAAACAAGGTTGCATCATTATTATTGTCCAACAAGTTTTTTCATTTAAAGTTATATTAACTTATTGTTGGTTTGTCCATGTGTTGTATAAAAACTTTAAATAAATTTGCCAACAGTTACGGTTTATCTGCAATGAATTTCAAAGCATTGGTTCTATCACGTCGTTCCAATAGTTCTTACGTTTGGTTTTTTCTGTGGCATATTTGACTGGGAGGCTTCAAAAAATCTGAAACTTTGCATGGTGGTAGTCCAAGGGATCATATAATTGGTGTAACTTTGATTGATAGAACATGTGATTTTCATGTGCTAGCAATGTACAATAATGTAACAGTCAGGAGTCATCGTTTGATTTCCGGAAAATTTTACAGTGTGCAAGTAAATGGAAATAACATGCGTTAAAACGAAAAATACCCTAATATATACTAAAAGTCCCGATTACAAAATACAGTCGAACCTCGTTATAACGTCCCTCGATATAACGTTTACCTCGTTATAACGTCCTCTGTCTTCGGTCCCTTCAATAAGTAGCCCATATTAATCGGACCTCGTTATAACGTCAACCTCGATTATATAACGCGTTTTGTGAGAAACTGTAGTATGGGGTGGCACAGAAACATAAAGTATATCAGATTTGAGTATAAATTTGTATATATAGGTAATCGAGGGCGTAGAATCCGAATTTTTCATTTTCAGGGGTCTTTATTCTGCTCATTTTCGAGATACGGCCGATATCGCTGATATCGATGCCATTTTGTTAGTTGTTAAGTACGGACATTGAAAGTTGTACCATTCGATTGGTCTCGTCGAGCTACACTAGAATCATGCAAAATTTATTAAAATAACTTAATTTTTGAGGGCGTTTTGCCCCTTTAAAGGTATTAAAAAATGGTTTTTTGACGTTTTGACCCTTTCACCACATGGCACTGGAAAAATGTTATTGCAGATTCGAATTCTACGGGTTCGATTACCCCTGACTGGATATTTAATATTCCAAAAAAGTGCAGCCCCGTGGGTTGTTTTCTCAAAATAAACATTAAAAAACAGGTTATATCAATATCTTCAACATCATTAAAAAATCAGAACTTTTGAAATATGTTAGGAATCAAGTTCCGGTGACTTGTATTATGAAATATGATATATTTGGGACATTTTTGAAAGGTTTTAGCTCACCAACATCAAATCGGGAGATTTGGGATCAACTTAAAATATCAATTTTCACAAATATGAACGTCAAAATTCTAAAAATCGCAAAAACGGTTTTTTTGTTCAAGATTAATTTTTTTGTGCTTTATTAATTTAAACTAAATGTAACTGCAACAGATAAACCCATAAATACTGAAGTTTTGAGCAATTAGAGGGTTTTTACGAATTTTTAAAAATATCTCATTTTTGGTCATTTTTCATGATTTTGGGATTCCATGAAATATGTAAGATATGATTTTTTTTGCATGTTTACCATGAATTATATGCTAAACTACTAATTTGGCATTTATGGTAAATAAATCTAGTGATTTCTGGGACCCATGTTATAGCAGAAATACCCAAAATTTATAATTATCCCCATGTGGTCGATAGTTGGTGTACAGGGTTGAAACTTTGCCCAAAATTTTTATTTAGCATATAATTCATGGTAAACATGCAAAAAAAATCATATCTTACATATTTCATGGAATCCCAAAATCATGAAAAATGACCAAAAATGAGATATTTTTAAAAATTCGTAAAAACCCTCTAATTGCTCAAAACTTCAGTATTTATGGGTTTATCTGTTGCAGTTACATTTAGTTTAAATTAATAAAGCACAAAAAAATTAATCTTGAACAAAAAAACCGTTTTTGCGATTTTTAGAATTTTGACGTTCATATTTGTGAAAATTGATATTTTAAGTTGATCCCAAATCTCCCGATTTGATGTTGGTGAGCTAAAACCTTTCAAAAATGTCCCAAATATATCATATTTCATAATACAAGTCACCGGAACTTGATTCCTAACATATTTCAAAAGTTCTGATTTTTTAATGATGTTGAAGATATTGATATAACCTGTTTTTTAATGTTTATTTTGAGAAAACAACCCACGGGGCTGCACTTTTTTGGAATATTAAATATCCAGTCAGGGGTAATCGAACCCGTAGAATTCGAATCTGCAATAACATTTTTCCAGTGCCATGTGGTGAAAGGGTCAAAACGTCAAAAAACCATTTTTTAATACCTTTAAAGGGGCAAAACGCCCTCAAAAATTAAGTTATTTTAATAAATTTTGCATGATTCTAGTGTAGCTCGACGAGACCAATCGAATGGTACAACTTTCAATGTCCGTACTTAACAACTAACAAAATGGCATCGATATCAGCGATATCGGCCGTATCTCGAAAATGAGCAGAATAAAGACCCCTGAAAATGAAAAATTCGGATTCTACGCCCTCGATTACCTATATATACAAATTTATACTCAAATCTGATATACTTTATGTTTCTGTGCCACCCCATACTACAGTTTCTCACAAAACGCGTTATATAATCGAGGTTGACGTTATAACGAGGTCCGATTAATATGGGCTACTTATTGAAGGGACCGAAGACAGAGGACGTTATAACGAGGTAAACGTTATATCGAGGGACGTTATAACGAGGTTCGACTGTATTTTGTAATCGGGACTTTTAGTATATATTAGGGTATTTTTCGTTTTAACGCATGTTATTTCCATTTACTTGCACACTGTAAAATTTTCCGGAAATCAAACGATGACTCCTGACTGTTACATTATTGTACATTGCTAGCACATGAAAATCACATGTTCTATCAATCAAAGTTACACCAATTATATGATCCCTTGGACTACCACCATGCAAAGTTTCAGATTTTTTGAAGCCTCCCAGTCAAATATGCCACAGAAAAAACCAAACGTAAGAACTATTGGAACGACGTGATAGAACCAATGCTTTGAAATTCATTGCAGATAAACCGTAACTGTTGGCAAATTTATTTAAAGTTTTTATACAACACATGGACAAACCAACAATAAGTTAATATAACTTTAAATGAAAAAACTTGTTGGACAATAATAATGATGCAACCTTGTTTTGTTCTTTAAATGTTTTCATTTAAGAAATTCATGTGATTCGTTGCTGCTAACAAACATATTTCAAACCCCGTCATGTTTTATTTCTTTTTTGTTCAAGTCGTAGTAGAAAGATGAACCGCTTTATTGTTAGAACAGAGAGAGGTATTCGTTAAAGATGTATTTCATTTCTCTTTTTCTACTGTGGAAATACTGTACGACATCCTGTCAAATGTTACATGAAAAATTGTATTGTAATTTTTTTTGTTCTTTCGATTGAATTAGATGAAAAATAATTATTCTTAAAGTTTTGGGTCAATCTGCTTAGCCAGTTTCATTGCAGAGTCTATTATTTTATTTTGATGTCTAAAGTTAATGTTCAAAAATGGCCTAAAAAGGTTATGTTTTTCGTATTCATTTCGTGAAACACAGCTTTGATATCACTGATACATTTTTTTGTTTGATCATTTTTCTAAAAGTCATACAAAAAAATTAAAATCCCGCCTTCTCCGTTCTTCTTTTTGTTATTATTTTGAATGCTTTAAAAAGAGCTTGATTCTTGATTTTAGTCGCATTTTATCATTCTTTTATTTTTGGACAGTCGTATTTTATTTTATCTTTTGTGAATATCTAAATCGACGCAAGCTTCCATTCATTTCTTTTGCTTCTTCCTCACTGTTGTTCAAAATTATCTTGTTAAATGAAAATTAATTTTCGATTACCATAATTATAGATAGATGACAACAAAAGAGGATACACAGTTTTTTAAACATCAGATACGTGTTATTGATTCCTGTATAGATTCAAACAGACAATTTTCAAAGCTTAATTTAAATCAAGGTCATAAATGTTACAATAACTCAGCTTATGTTTCTGTGCCATTTTGCGCTCGCAAAACTACATTTTCTCACAAAATGCGTTATAACGTCTTTTTTTCACGGTCCCTTGAAAAACGTTATAACGAGGTTCGACTGTATATTAAATTGAATTTCCTAATAGAACCTTACAATAAAACAAACACATGCGAAACACAGATTTCTTTATTTCTATAATTCATAAAAATCTAATTATATAGCGCAGGTGTTAAACTTTTTTAAACATTTAACATATCCTAATTATAATCACACATTAGACACAAGCTGCACCAGAAATAATTTCAATAAGTTCACGAGTAATAACAGCTTGACGAGTACGATTGAATTGAAGTGTAAGCTTGTCAATCATTTCACCAGCATTTTTGCTTGCACCATCCATAGCAGTCATACGAGATGATTGTTCACTTGTTGCACTTTCTTTCATAGCATAGTAAATGAGTTGAGCAAGAGAATATTCAGTATAGCTTTGAAGAAGACCATCATCAACGGAATCATAGAGAAGAAGCTTATCATTAGATTTAATATGTTCCAAAGACATGAGAGGCAGTTTTGTTGTTTGGTAAGAAACAACGGTCTTAAACTTGTTGTAAATGATGTGCCCCTATAATTAAAAAAGCATAATTAGTGGAAATAAAAATAGAAAAATGCTTTACTTCATCAAATTCATAGCCAGAATTTAAGATTTCATTAGCGGCAATGGAAGCATCTTCAAATGTTGGAGGTTGACGACCGATGTCATTAGCAGTGAAAAGCAAATCCTTGGGATAAAGACGTGCAAGAGCAGCTCTAGATTTGTCTCCAATACAAACAATCTTGTATTCAACATCAGCTGGTTTGTTTTTAAGGACAAGTTTTGCTTCCTGAAATTTCATTGCAAAAATTAAAGTTTACAATTTTAATAAATACCTTAGCAATGGAAGAATGAACAGCACCACAAAGCCCACGATCACTGGTCATCAAAACGAGCAAACGCTTTTTACCTCCTTCTTTTGGTGTAGCAGCAGCTGCAGTTCCATCAGTTGCAGAGGCATCACTTGAACCAATATTATCATAAAATGTTTGAGCTCCAACACCATAAGCACGGGCACCTTTTAAATCTCGTTCAGCTTTTGCATATTTTGCTGCAGCAACCATCTTCATAGATTTTGTAATCTTTTGAATATTCTTAACAGATTTGAGACGCATAGAGATATCTTTAAGAGTTGCCATGCCGCGTTGTTGTTCCAAAACTGCATTTGCAGCAGCAAGAGAAACCCGGTTGACGCTTTGGGACAACATGATTCCAAGCTATAAAATTGTATATATTTTAAGTTAAATGTTAAGTAATAATAAACACGCAAAACCCCGAATAAAAACGTCGTCTTTGATATAAAAAATTAGATGAATGTGTTGAGCAAAGTATGCGTCCAGCCGGCTTTTGCATTTTTTTCAAACTTGCCTGATTTACACTGTATTGTCGTGACGAGAGCTTTCGTGTAAAATTTTATTAGAAGCAAAATAACAAAATGCAAGTGTGTGATGCTAATAATTCCTCAAATAAAAACAATCTTACAAAAATGATTTAAAAATAGTTTGAGACACCTGTTTTTGCAAACTCTTTTTAGGTCAAGAAAAATATTAAGTTACGTTTCATACCAAAACCGTAACTGATTTTTATAAAAAGTATTTAAATAATAAAAAAATTTAATCTGAACAAAAGTTATTAACATTAAAAAGAAATCATTTTCAAGCTCAGAAAATATTCTAACTTCTTAAATAGAACTAATATGGGTTATTAAACATTTGGTCATCTTTTCACCTCAATTTACGAAAATGGTAATTACATATACTCTATATTTCAATGTATACTATAGCTCAATGTACCAAACTTGTGCTACAGAAGTCATTTTACTCTGAAAGAAGCGTTTTATAAACTTAAGTTCTTGGTTTGGATTTATATATTGTCATAAAACAATCAAAACATGCAAGTTAACTTTGTAATACAAAGGTCCATGTTATGTCAGACAAAAATTATTTCACCGCGAAAATTTTTTATCAGTTTTTAACACGATGTTTGAAAAAATAATTTGCGCGAAATATTCCTTTTAAAACTTTGTTCATATGCTTAAATATGTAAAACCTTTTTTGTTTCATTTTTAAATTATATCTTCATTTTGTAGGAGTGAAGTAATATGGCAGATGCATTAATTCAAGCGACAATCAGTCGTCTTGGTTACACTGAAGATGGTATTTATCACAGAGAACCTGATTGTTTTGGTATGTTAAAAACTGTATGAATGTACTTGAAAATCCTTTTTGATTTCAGATGGTTTGCGAGATCTTATCCGATTTTTACATAATGATGACAAACAGAGCTGTGCGATACCCGAGACTCAGACAGACGATACCGAGACTCGAGACCCGATACCTTAAAAAATTCACCCGAGACCGAGACCCGAGACCCGATACTTTAAAAAAATTTACCCGAGACCGAGACTCGAGACCCGATACCCAAAAAAATTCACCCGAGACCGAGACTCGAGACCAAAATTCGAATTTTTAATTTTTTTGGCAAATTTTTCGGCTAAAAATTAACACAATAAAAAGCTGTTTATAAAAAAGAAAGAAAATTCTACATACTAAATTTCAAAAACAGAGCATAAAACCTACTGTTTTTGAACAAGTCTCGGGTAAAAAAATGGCCGAGACCGAGACTCGAGACCCGATACCGAAAAAATATTTGTCGAGACCGAGACCCGAGACCCGATACCTTAAAAAATTCACCCGAGACCGAGACTCGAGACCGATACCCGAGACTCGATACCGAGACTCCGAGACGAGACCGTGGTATCGCACAGCCCTGATGACAAAGATATGCTAGTTAGACGAACATGTGCATCTTACAACATTTTAAAGCATGATTTGGTACCAATTATGAAAGATGAAGAATCACCCGAAGAATTGTTTGATGCTGCTTTACGGCAAGTTATTCTTTCTCATCCTTTTTTTAAATTTTCATGATTACAGATTAGCTGTCAATCTGTGTCAACCAACCGCAATGGTTTTAGAAGCTCAAAGACTTGACGAAGAAGAAATGAAAATTTCAGTGTATTGTGAACTTGAATCTGGATTGTTAAGAAGTTTACCTGCTTTTGCTGATCCATTATTTTTTAAAGCATTGACTACAAAATTAAAAAATTTCTTTGATTTAGTACGTTTGGTTTCCCATTGCATTTTAATATTAGTATTAATTTCAGAGTTACGAAGATCGTGCAGAAAAGAAAAAAGTTTTGATTGAACGAATTATTGTTCTCTTACGATATATTTTTGCTATTGGATATGACACTGCTAAATATGCACAAGTTCAAGAAGTCGATCACCGAGTTCAGGAATCTGTTATTAGTATCTTTTTGAAATCAGGAATTTCTGATATCATTTTTGACGTTATTTGTACCAAGCGTGAACGAGAATACAGTTTGCACTTTTTATCAATCTTTGCTCTTGCAATTAAACCATTCGTTAGTTTCCTTTATTTTAACCATTTTTTTAATTTACAACATTTTAGAGTGGTACAAAGGTTGCTGCAGTTGGTGAAGAAACCGAAAGAATTCTACAGGAAAAAGAAAAGGAAGAACGTCGAAAGCGTATTAGCAGCAGTTTGGCACATCTTGTTACCAATAATAAACCACATCCACCCAGTGGTCGTTCATTTCTTGGTGGAATGTATGAGATGAAAGGTTTAAATGCTATAAACAAAGACAAATCATTTATTGTTAATAAGCCGTTAGTCGAAAATAAACCTATGGAATCAATGTCAAATCGAAAAACTGCTGTACGGATTGCAAAAAATAAGAAAATTACCAATTTTACTGAAAATTCTCTTGGAACTGGTTCTGATGCAAATGCAATGACCTTGTTGGTTTTGAAAGACTTTACCACTAAATTTATTAATCAATGTTACAATCGTCTAATGAAGCAATCTAAAGATCAAGCATTTTTGAGTAATTTATCTTTGACTCACAAATATTCTGAAATTTATTTTTTTGTCATCGTTGAATATGTCATGGAATTTGCGAGAACTGCAAGACTTTCATATGAAAAGGTTTGTTAAATTTTGTTCACATTACATGTAATCTATTTTCATTAAAGGTTTCTCAAACGTTTTGCAAAGAATTCTTTCATTTTGTATTAGCACAAGTTCAAACATATTTTGAATTAATGAAAACTGATAAAGCTGGAGCAAAGATGTATGCATTAAAAGCTCAGCATGCAATTTCTGCTTACAAGCAAATGATTTTGTATTTAAATTACTTGGACACTGATACATCAGAAGGTGCGAAAGAGTGGTATAATAGTATTTGTCACTATATTTTTGAACTGGAAGAATATCGTGAATTGGGTTATATGATTATGTCTGCTGTTTCTGTAAGCTTTTAATATTTATCGTTTTATTTGTTATACTGTATTATCATTTGTAGCCATCATCTAGTACCCGTAAATTACTTGAAGATTTAGTTATAATGAATCATTTCTATTTGCATATTATGGAACGGGAAGTGAAGCGGGGTGAATTAAGAAAAGTAACAAAGAAAAAGAGAAAATCTTCCAAAAGAAAGAAGAAGGAAAAGAAAAATAATAAAGATGATGAAAATCTCGAAGAATTTGATGATACTCCTGTGGAACAACTTCAAGCTGCTGCATTTATGAAAAAGTATGACGAAAATGAATTAAATGATTTATGGGAAAACATTTCTTCGGATCTTTCGGACATTATTTACAATGTTTATCTTGCTGAAACTGTATCTGTAATTGATTATCTTCTTCAAGCTACTGACGAAGATTCTCAGTAAGTTTTTTTTATGTTTATTGAGTTTCTTAATTAACAAGTAGAAACAGAAAAGAAGGGAAAACTGAAATTCAAAAAAAAGACATTTTTCAGAGGGTTCACATTTCTAAAAATTCAATGTGCTCTTCGAGAACGACGATTGCAAGATGCTTATAATATTTATCATTCAGCAAGAATTATTTGGAATGACGGAACATTTGGTTCTGATGATATGGTTGCAGAGGAAGAATTTTTGGAATTTCAAGGAATTTTTCATGCTGAATTACATGAATATGCTGAAAAATACAAGGATGCTGTTGATAAATTGTACAATTCAAAAGACCATCAACAAGAGAATGAAGGAGACAATGAAATGGAAATTGAAAATGCTGAAGCAAATTTTAATGAACTTGATGATGATGATCAAAAGCATGTTTTGTCAGAAATTCAATTTAATATGGATGAATATCTTAGTAATTATGCACGACAAGATATTATTTCATGGTAATGTTTATGTGCAGAAAAACAATTTTGATAATACTTTTAATTTTAAGGTACATATTTTTATTGAAAGATTACGGTGTTAATTCATTGGAACTTAATAAAGCTCTTTTAAAGCTTTTTCATCGAATTGCATTTGATTTAAAATCGCCATCTCGACTTTATAATGTAAGACAAGTTTTTTATTGGCTCGAAATGTAATTTACAGTAATCATTTTTATAGGCATCTTTATTTCGAATACTTACTCGTCTTCATGCTGAACTTGGGAAATTGCCAAAACCTCAACAGAAAGCTCACATTCACTTTGATCTTTACCGTTTTGGACATCATCTTTTAACTCAATTTTTTGAACATTATAAAGAACGTGGAAACATGCTTATTAATGAAGTTTTACTTCCAAAAACTGCAAAAGAGTGTTATGAAATTGAACATGGTTATGGAACTCATGAGTAAGTTTAAATTTTTTTCGAAAAGTTAAAAATTACAATATATTTTTAGTGGATCTCGAGGAAATAAAGATATTTTATGGCCTGAAGAGCTCGAAGAAGAAGTAAAAAGCTTGCATCGGGAATACACAGATTTTGAAGATAAACCAGAAGGCATGGATGTCATTGATTTTATTAGAGCAAATCTTTCACGTGAAAGAACCCGTGCACAAATTTTGAAAAAGGTTAAAAATTTGTATCTTTAAATTTTAAAAGGTTTTTACTTGTGATTTTATCAAAAATAAATGTTTTAAAAAGAATCCACATGTGTTATATAGAAAAATTTATTTTTTACGCATTCAAATTGATAACACCTCAATAATATGTTATATTTTTTGCACTAAAGCACACTATTGATCATTCAAAAAATGCAAAGCACGTTATAACCGCAATGTCCACAGTTCTTGTTCGCTCATTCTTTCGTTTTTTCATTCAAACATAAAAAAATAGAGTAGAAAAAAAGATATCAACCGGTTTTTTTAAGTAACATGACTTCATTTCCCCCTCAGTCGTTTAAAACTAAAATTAATAAAAAAATTTAATCCTAGAATTTGATAAACTTTTGATTAAGTATAGGTCAATGACGAATTTTTTGTTAATTAAACTATAATAATAAGATTGATTGTTATTAAATAACGCGGAAGGAATTTAAGTTAACTTCATGCGGGTTTCTTTTGTCCTCAAACGACAATTGGTATTGTCTCTGATTTGTCAAAAAAAATTTTTGAGCCAAAATAAAAGTTTTTGCTTTTTGAAAAAAATGAATGAATCATTTATGTTCGTTGCTTAGTTTTTTTTTATACAACATGCTGTTATTTTTTAGCAGCCGTTTTTGATTATCGACTATTTTTTTCTTTTTTTACCGAAATACTTTTTATTTATTTGAATTAAACTTTTTTTTAATTTATAGAAAATGTCGCAAGGAGATCCAGATCGAACGCGGGCTGAATCTACTTCAAGTAGAAAATTTTTATACGAAGTTTTAGGAATTGAGAAAAGTGCCACCGATGATGATATAAAAAGGGCGTATAGAAAGTTAGCCCTGAGATATCATCCAGATAAAAATTTAGATGGTGATCCTGAAAAAACAGAAAAAGTAATATCTTTTTTTAAAATTATTTTTTTTAGATTTAAAATTAATTTTTTTTTCAGTTCAAAGAAGTTAATTATGCTCATTCAATTTTGTCGAATCCACAAAAGCGACAAGTATATGATGCTTATGGGGAAATGGGCTTGAAAATGATGGAACAAGTTGGAGAAGCTCCAATGATGTTTGCATTAAAACCATGGGTGAAGGTAATTTTTATTTTTGTTATCTTGTTTCAGAAACATTCTTTTTTTTTAGTGGGTATTTGGATGCACTTTTATATTTACATGCTGTTGCTTTGGATGCTTCTGTTGTGGTAAGTTTTTCTTTTATATATAAACAAAATCTATTTTAAACCTAAAAATGCTAGGTAGATTTGTTATAATTTTTACGTAATTATTGAGAATGCTTTTAGAAAATTTCATTAAACTCAAAAAAATACATATTTAAATCGAAAATTGATGGTAATAATATAATTCTTTTAATTTTAAAAGTAAAAAAGTTTAATGAAAAACAGTTTTAGCTTTTAAAATTAGTTTGGAACATTAATTGTTTTATTATTTTTTACAGGACTATTCTGTTGTAATTGTTGCTGCAACTTTTGTTGTGGAAAATACAAAGATAAAATGCCGGATGATGTAAGTTGTTTCATAAATATTATATATTTTATTAATCTCAATGTTTAGATGTATGACGTTGATCCTGAAAGAGGTGGCACACCTGAAAGTACAGATTCTCCACCAATCACAACTCAACCAATGCCTTATTCAACACCAGCAACGAATAACTCAACAGTACGCTTTTAATTTTGTATCACCATTTTGCTAATACTTTAAAATAAATTTAGACTCCAATTGTACTTGGTGCTCCACCACCAAATAGCAGTCCACCAACAACTTCGACAACGACATATGGTGCAACTGCACAAGCTTGACACTTTACTCCCTCGTAACAATTCCTGCAATATTTTTTATTCATTCAATTTTATTAACGTTGCTTTTTTTCATATTACCATTTTGTACTGTGATATACTTTTTTGTTATTCTTCGTTGTGCCTAATTATTAACTGTTTTCGGGTTAAAATTGCGAAAACCAAACTGTTAAAAATTTTGACTTTACTTGTTTTTTATTATATTTTTTATCAAAATTTGTTTTTAAAGAAGCAAAATGGGATGTTACACGGGTTGCTTCTTCGCTTCTTCTTGTTTCTTTCTTCTTTTTTTTATTGAAATATCTAAAACTTAATACAAAATCATTATGTTATTATTATTGTATTCTGTTTCTTGTTTAAGAAATACTAAGATTTGTATGCACAAATATTTTGAAAAAATGAAAAAAATAACTGATAAAAACGGTGCAAAAATTAGTAGAGATTATGAAAATCGAACATATTTAATTTCACGCTCAGGTGTTAAAGAATATTTTAATTGAAGATGTGCATATGAAATTGGTTTAATCATACAACATCCGACGGATCGTTGTATCTTCTTTCGGAAATATCGGATGAAGAAAGGGATGGAAATCGTAGGTTTAATACAGATAGTTCTGCGAACGATTGATTTCGGCTTGTTGTAACTTGCTGAAATCTTGAATTCGGTCGAGAATTTTAAGTGTTATCCCTCCGTCATCTACCTGTGGAGGTTCTTCTGCTTCTTTAATCATTTGTAGTTCATGTTCAATTCGGGCATTTACAATCTCAGATGCGATATCACGAAATGATGTAATTATTTCGTCACGATTTTTACATTCTGGTAATCGATCTCGCCATGTTGTTATAACTTCTTTCCATTCATGGGGCTTAAGTTTTTGACAAAGGGATTCAATTTCAGATGATTCCTTAAAATGAAATTTATTCGAAATTTAGTTAAAGATAAAAATACCTTAAAACTCAAATGTTTTTTAGCTTTAAGCTTCCAATCCATTAACCATGAATAATCTGGTTGGCGCAGTTGTTGCAATTCTTTTTTGCGTTCTTCTTCCTAAAATTTCCTTCAACCATTGAGATCCTTATCATCTTTTATTTTTATTAAAAAGCTAAAACGCCTTCTGTCTTTTCCTTAATGGAAAAATACTGATCTATGTACTTTCCTTAATCTATTTTTGGTGTTTTTAGATTTTTAGTTATTATATAGAATAATGTTGAAAAATTTTTAATCAGAAACAAGAAAATTGATAGTGATTACAGTGTTTTTTGTTGCAAAACAAATTACATTAATAGCATTTTTGCAAATTTCGGGTTTTTTAGTCTATCAATCTATGTAAAACTTCACAAATTACTCAAAATAAGCAGCTACAGTAATCAAGTATTTCATTGTTTCCTTTTAAGGACAACACTCAAATGAAACAAAACAAAACGTCAAAAAGAGAGAGATTTTTGGTGTTTCTATTTTTGCATAAATACGATGGATCGCAAAAAATTTTACCTTTTTATTTTCGAAATCTTCAATAGCCTTTTGAATATCTGACATGACAAGATCTGTCATCATTGTATTTCCATCCGAAGCTCCATCATCACTGGGAAAATATGATCGAGCCGATCGTAATGGACCCGATGCAACAAGATTTGATTGAAACCAGGACATTTTAACAACTTTTTCGTCTTTTTCTTTTTTACAAATAATAATATTAAAAATAAGGAAACCAAAATTTCTTTATAAACAAAATCTCTGAAGAAGCCATTTAGGAGGTTGCTATGACAACGGAAAAGCTTATCTGCTTAGTGTTTATATTATCTTTTTTATTCCAAAAGCTGATGAAAAATGTTGTCTAAAAATAAGCACAAATATTAAAAAGGCTATTTTTGACGTGTTGTTTTTTCTTTTTTAAAGTAGTTTATTTACACAAATTTTGGGTACAAATATGAAGAAACATTGTTTTTTTGTTATTAGCAGGGGAGTTGTTAAACTGCTTTTGTGATGTCAATTCTTTTTCTTACTAAACAGATGATGACCTCAGAGTTAAACATGTGATGTGATATCTGTAAAAAAAATTTACAAAATATCTTTTGTTTTTATTTTGGAGACTTTTATACTTGCATTTTACTTTTTATAAATAAAATAATTTAATAATTTTTAAAGCTTTTTTCAAATGCATTCATGTTTGCAGCGTTAATTTCAAGCTGCACTGTAAATTGGTAAAAAAATAAAATAAAATAGAAAAAAATACAATTTTTAGAATAAACGTATTTAAAAATAAGAAAAAAAAAAAAGGATGAAAAACCTTGTTATAAAATAATAAAGTACTACAAAACTGTTTAAAACATTCACTACTTTGTTAACATTTATAAAACAATGTAATATACGATTTATCATTAAGTATTAATTTTATCAATTTTGGAACATCATATTTTAATATTTAAAAAAACACTAGAAAGATTATTAAAAATTTTTATCTATATGTATTTCAAAAAAAAAAAACAGAAAACAACTAAAAAATAATCAAAGGTCAAAACTAAAATTATGAACAATTTCTCGCTCATACATGTTTTTGGATTCTGTGGCTTCATTACTGATAAATTTCTACAATGAACAAGAACTTCATTTGCTTTTAAAAAACATTTAGTAGACACAAAAAATTTTGATAAAAAAACTCAAAAAAATATATAAACCGTAATCAACTAAAACGTGTTTTTGTTTTGATTGTCACGTTAAAAATTTTTTAAATGTTATTTATTCCGTCATTAAATAAAATATATTTAAAATTTTTTAACAGTTTAAACGAATTTTAAACCCCGCCATGCTTTTGTCTTTCTTATTCCATTTTTACCCTCAATTTGTTTGACAAAAAAAAGAATTTTCTTTTCTCTCAAAAAACATAAAAGAAAAGAAAAACTTAGCAAATTGGATTTTTGTGGGACATTCTTTACTCAAAAAATCTGGGTGGTTAAAATGAAGTTTGTTTTACGCAAATATGGTGGCAGAAAAAAAATATATTTTTTCATATACATTTTCTTTTCTTTTGTTAAGATTTTTGTTGAAAGATATTATATCTGTGTATTTTTTTCAATGGAGATTTTTCATTTCATAGACCCCGAAAACAATAAATTATGATTTTTTCATGGCTTTTCTTGTTTTTCTCTGTGTTTTTTTACGAAGGAGACTTATGTAAAACATTATTCTTTTTAAAATGCTTTTATTTACTTCCGGACTTTAATAATTATTATCATCATTTTGATATAAAACAAGGAAAAAAAGAAGCGAAAAGCAAGCATGTACTTTTATTCATTGCCATTGAGTTTATTACCTATTTACTGCTCTTCCCCTCTCTCACTTTTTGATCGCTCATTTTCTCCTTTGCTTTCCATTTTTTTCATATCCTATCATGATGAAAACAACTTTCTTTTTGACGATGAAAAGGACTTAAGCTTGCTCATCAAAATACTTCCAAACAATTTTATTAGCTCAATCACCTTTCGCTTTTTTTTGCTGGATTTGCAAAAAGAAGCTTTTGGTCTTCTATCTTCTTTTTTTTATGAAAAAGTTTAAAATGCCGTAAAAACTATAAGAAAAAACAATGAAGTTTGCGTGAAACAAAGACAGAAAAAAAGTTGACGATTTTGTTTAACCATGAATCAACCAGCAGCGATTCCTTGTCCTCCCCCTTCTTTTCTTTTCTTCTTTCTTCTCCATGTATTTTTGAAATAGAGCGTTTTTCCATTTAAAGAATAAAAAATCGTTTTAAATATATATAAATACGATTGAAAGAATAAAAAGTTTTGAAAAAATTTGTATTCCATGGGGTAAATTTACGAGCCAAAGAAACTTTGGTGAAATTACTTTTCCTTTTTTGTTTCTTAAAGAAGTAACTTTTCTTCATAGCTTTTCTTCTTCTTTTTCTGCATCTCTCTTTTTAGGCTCTAACAATACTTATGTAAATCAAAGAAATGGCCATGGGCTGTTCAAAAGCGTAAAATTTTAATCCTTAAAATTGCACAAAAAAGAAATTGGAGTGAGTACCTAAAGAAATGGGAGGGTAAAAGAGAACCTTATTTCTGATTCACGGCTCATATCTTTGCCCTAAAAATGAAATACATATATTTTAAAGAAAAAGGGGGGTAACACCCATTTATAAAATTGTCTGAAATAACAACACACATAAACTTTCTTTAGCTTTGATGATTAATAAAGTCTGATTGCTTTTTTGGAAATAAATTTAGAGTTTTTTGTTGGTTTTATAAATTTTTGAATTTTAACAGAAATGAATTTTAACAGAAACTTCTAACAAATTTTTTCAATTTTTAAAAAAATCTGAGGACAACTGTTACTTTTATTTTTTTTAATGACGTGGATATAGTTTCCAAAAATTGCTTTTCAATTTAATTACCGATAAAAAAGTGTCTTTATTTATAGAACATTTTGGCATTTATTTAAACAAAAGCTGTTTAAAAATAGGGATAATGGCTATTTTAAAAAAGTCTTTGTAATCCATGCTTTTATTGTATCATAGTAAAGGGAAAAAAATGGAAAGATACAAAATAATTTTGCCTGTTTTTCTTCAATTCTAAAATATCACGGTTATTTTTTAGTTTTCAAGAATGAAAAAAAAAACAAATTTATCAAGTATTTAACAAATAAAAAATGAGTTTTATATGAAAAAAAATTGTTTTTCTTTTTGTTTTCTTTTTTGTTGTATCCATTTTTATGGTTTCAATTTCCATGACGGCGCCAAGTCAGAACATGTAAAAAAAAGATTTTTTATTTTCTTTCAACACAAAAAATAATGATTTTGTGTCCCCAAAACTTCATTAAATCTGACGGTTTCCAAATTTCTTGATTGTGGCAAAAAAATGTATGTGCAGCATTCGCTTCAATTCACTGATTACTTTTCTTTCCTTACTACTGTCTCGTATATATATTTTTGCGTCCTTTAATTCTTTATTTTTTTCCAATCTTTCAAGCTTGAAAAACAACAGCCAAAAAAGACAATCTTGGATATAAATTTTATCCGCGCACTTTTTTTTCCGGCCTCAAAAATCTCTATCAAAATGCAAGACACAAAAGAGAAATAAAAATGAAGAAAAAAAAGTGCAGTAGTGCAGTTAATTTGTCACGCACGTGCTGAAATAAAACAATGTTTGCATGACATAGCTACTTTGTGCCCTTCGGAAAGTGTCTTTTTTATTGTGTGTGGTTGTAATATGTGCATGTAATGATTGGTTTCTGTATAAGGATATTATTTTTAACAATTCTTAATAATCATTTTCTTTGTTTTTCCGTGGATTCCGAGAACTCATTAGTTCTTTAAGCAAAGCCTTGGATGCGTTTTTAAACATGCCATTTGAAAGAGGGAAAAAAGTTATTTACGGTAGAATTTATTTGTTGAATATGTACTAATATTTTTTCAATATTCTCAAAATCAGAAACTTTTCTCCAAATTGTTAAGGCGAAAGTTCTTCTTGTATTTTTTTCATAAAGTTCAATTAATTTGGAACTATTAGTAAGCAATATTGTTCCATAGTTTTTTCTTCTTCTTAATTTGATCGTTCATTTATTGAATCATACTTCTTTAAAATGTGTTAAACAAATCACTGTAATTGTTCATACGTTTTTAGCAGAATTGAAGCAACAAAAAAAAACAGCTTGCCAAACGTTTTTTTTTTATAAATATCATTCTTATCTTTTATTTTGTCTGATAATTTGATTTATGGTCCTCAGGGGAGTCGTCGTCATCACTTGATAGCGTTATTACAAATTGCCACCTGTTTTTTTTCATTTTGATTTCCCACATCCATTCGCACACAATCATCTCACATTTGGGCGATGTTCGATTTTCAACAAGTCACAAAATATGAAAAATGAGATTGTTTTTAAGGAAGAAAAAAGTGATAGCCAATTAGTCCGTCGTGTTTTTAACAATTGTGCCATTGATCAATTTTTTTCCTATTTTTTCCAAAAGAAAAAGATAAATAACTGTTTGGGGGGCTTTTTGTCATGTTTCAAATTTTTTTAAATATCTGTCTATCTCGGAAGTTGACATTATTCAAAACCCAAAAAACAAAGAGCATAGAATCGTAAGAAAAAAAGTTCAAAAGAGTAATAGCAAAAAGAAGTTTTTAAAGTTTCGTTTTTCCATAAAGAAAGAGCTAATATTTTCCGTGATGTTTGGTTTTATTCTAAAATAAATTATCTCAGAAAAAAACGGTGAGATTAATCAACGTCTTTCTACAAAAGTTGCAAATTTCAATATAAAAAAAGTAAAAACGTAATAATTTTTTCTTGCCTCAATATTTGAGTCGTGTAGATCAGTTAAAAACAGACCTTCACATTTTTTTTCTGCAAAAGTTGTTGTTTTTCATTGCTAAAAAAAGCAAGCTCTGATGTTTCCTTTCGATGTTTTATAATCGGTTATTTAACAATTTTAAGGGTATTTTTTACAAAGTTATACCTCTTAATAAAAGGGCATTTTAATCTTTCTTGCTCCTTTTTTGCACTTGACGCGTTGTTTTTCATTCGAAAAATAGAAATGAAGGAAATGCGGCCACTTTTGACATTGTTTTTGGCAAACTTTTTTGTCCCATAAAATTTCGTTTTTTTCTCTTCAATGTTTGTAGTTTAAGGTTTAATTCTTTTACGAAAAGTTTTAATAACCTTTGTTATCAGGTGTACGGTAACGGCTTTGTTCGTGGAAAAAATAACTAATAATTAAAAAAATTAATATTTTTATATCAGGCACGAATACAAAAGTCTGGATAAAGAAGGCTTCGACATTTGTGCCTAACGTCATTTAAAAAATGGTAAAGGGATTGCATGTTTAAAGTTTTTACCTTTTTTGTGAAATTTGTTCCATTTGAATTTGACTTTTTCTTAAACACAAAAAAACAATGATATTTTATAAATTCTAAAATGTCAAGAAGGAAAAAAGCGTAAAGTTCAAAACATGGCTAATAATATCATGCCAAAAAATGAAGTTTCTTGTGTTTTTTCTTCCCCGTTTTATTCTTCTTCTTCCTTTCCGATTTATTCTTTTCGCGTTTCTCGTTTTTTTTCTCATTCGGGATTTATTTTAAGAAGTGGAAAAGCTGATTGCCAAGTTTAGGCCATTCCTTGGAAAAAAATTCTTTCCTTGTTTTATTATTGAATATATTTATTTTGTTTTTTAAAGCGTAAAAAACTAATATTTGCAAATTTTTTGCAAGCATTTTAATTCCAGACAAAAAGTTTCAGTGATCATTAGCTTTGTTGTTTTTTTATTTTCTTGAAGGGTAAATTTGTTTTTTAAGTTTTATTTTTAATTTACGTAAACGTTTTCGATAAGACACTTGTCGAAATTTTGCTGTCCTTTTTTATATTGCAAAATGTCAAAAGCAAAAGAAGGTCAACAAATAATACCTAAAAAAGTCTTTAAAATATTCTCATTTAATTTTTTTTCTTCAAAATAGAAACTTAAAAATAGATAGCATTTTTGACTTGGATCGCGCCTGCTTCTCATCCTGAAACATTATTCAAAATATTCATATTAAAAATTCCAAATGAGGAAGCAACTTCGTTCGTTTTCCCCCTCCTTTTTTGCTAAAGAAATTTAAGATTTTTAATTCTTTTTGAACTTTTCTAATTACATTTAGAATATAAAGACAAAAAAAACCATGGGAAAAAAGCAGAACAAAAACTTATTTTGACATCTTGCCACTTTTACATTGTTTTTAGGATGTGTTTAGTTAAGACACTTTTGTTAAACATGTTTTACATTGACATTTGACTTTTTTTTATTCGTGGTGTTAGTTTCTTTCTTTTTTTTTCTGCATTGCCCAGTTTTTCTTACTTATACTCCCCCACGGGAACTTGGATGCAAATCCATCATTCATGCTTCACACTTTTTTTCTTCTCTTCCTTACTTTTGTTTTTTAAATTTACATTTTTTAAGCTTTGGCTCACATTTTTGTTAAAAAAAGGAAAAAAAATTACAAATTATTTCAAATGATGGAGCTGGGAAATATTTCGAGCAGTAATGAAACAGCAGCCTCGAATTTTGTTATTCCAACAACAATGGGAGTAGGAGCCGAAGTTGGATATCCTTCAAATGAATCAGATGCAGAAATACATCATTTATGCCATTCATGTCGAGTAAGGAAAATTCCATGAATGTCTTTCTTTTTTTAGAAAAAAAATGATATGCAAATGATTTCATTAAACTTTTTAATTTTGCAGATTTTTGCAATCCTTCTCTACAGTACCCTAAGTATTGTAGCATTTATTGGTAATTCACTTATTGTTGCAGTTATCCTTTATTTTCCTCGTCTCAGAACTGCAACGAATTATCTCATTCTTAATCTTGCAATCGCAGGTTTGTTGCCTTCAAATATTCCTTTTAATTAAATTTACTCCTACATTTTTTTCCTCTTTTAGATATCATGATAAGCATATTTTGCATGCCATTTAGTTATTGGCACGTAATCATTTTTGATGATCAGCGATGGCTTTTTGGCGCATTGTTATGCAAATTTTTTGGATTTCTACAAGCAACTGCAGTTTTTTTAAGTTCATGGACTTTGGTTGCTATCAGGTAATTTTAGATTTCGATAAATGAAAAAAAGTATTTGATCGTGGGGGCTAATAAAAAAAGTAAATTAAAGGTTAACCTTCCCGCTTGGCATTGCCACCCACCTGAAAGCGATAAAAACAATTGGAAAAAAAATTTTATTGTTAAAGGGCTAATGTTAGGAGCGGAACTAAAAAAAGAAGAAAAAACAAATGGAAGTTTTAAAGGCTCGTAAAAAATTTCAAAAATAGAATGGATTCCGTTAACTTTAGATTCGAATCTATTCTTACTATTATGCAAGTCAGTGTGCTTCAAATGTTGCAATATATCAATAATACTTAAATTCAACATAAAAGCTTTGAATTTTATTGGTTCTTTGAAAATATAAGCCCCTGGGGGAATAAAGGAAACAGGCGAAAGCAATAAGTAATAAATAAAAAAGCAATTGTGATAATTTAAAAGCATTTTTCTACAGTAATCTTCATCAACACTCTTTTTTTGCTTATTTTAAACAACAAGATTTTCAAAAGCATTTTTAACAATTAAAATGTGCATATTTTCAGTTTTGATCGATTCATGGCAATCATGTTTGTAATGTCTCCATGGCTTCGTTTAACAAGAACACGAGCATTTTATATGATATTAGTTACATGGATTTTTTCACTTGGAATGGCTTTGCCATTATTTTATGTCAATCATGTATGTTACAAAACAAAACAATGCTGCTATTTAATATAATATAACATAAAATATATTTGTTTTTTAGATACAAAGGTATGAAGGAAGTGAAACGGTCACATGTCAAGAAGATTGGAGCATGCTGAATTTTTTGGGTGATGAAACTAAAATCATGCACACATATTCAAGTGTTGTTTTTGCATTACAGTATATTTTACCGTTATTTGTTTTAATTATTACTTATACATTTATTGGAGTTCGAATGTGGAATAGTAAAGTACCAGGGGCAGATAGGACATCAAGTACAAGATGTGTTATTCAAGGACGACATGAATCCGTCAAAAAGGTATCTTATATAACAAATTGAAATTTCATTACCCTATTGACGCATATTACAGTAGCCTTTTTTCGTTACTTTCTCAATCCCTTTCATAAAAAAAAATTTAAAATATTATTTTTTTCTCAAAAGTCTAAAACTACAACACTAATTTTGCACGCTTAAAAGATTCTTTTGTTCAATTTCTTTTTTTCCATGACTAAGACAGTCTCACGAAATCCATAATTTATTACTTTTTTGTTGCAGCTAATTCCGATGGTCCTTCTTGTCAGCGCATTATATGCTGGATGTTGGGCACCACAAAATTTGTAGGTTTTAAATTTATTTATATTTCAACATAACATAACAATGGAAAAAACTAATAATCATCATCATTTTCTTTTGTTTCAGATTAATGAACATTTGGATAACATATGATCCAAGTATTACATCACATCCATATATCCTTTATATTTGGTGGACGTAAGATTTTTATCTCTACTTTATAATTTGCCAAACTTATACTAATTAGTTTTTTGTATTTTTAGTAGTCATACACTTGCAATGTTTCATTCAATTGTAAATCCATTCATTTATTATTCACAAAATCGAAGAATTCATGAAGGTGTTAATTATATTTTACGATTTTTACCATGTGTTAATTTTACTGGCCTTCATCTGTTAGAAGATAAAAAAGGCGGTACAAGAGCTGTAAGAATTGTAAATATGGTTGCCTACCTTCCAATTTCTGGAAAGGAAGTTGTTCATTCTACCGTATCCCTCAGTGGTTAAAACACATACAAAATAATTCTTCAATGCAATAAAAAGTTATTCGGGTATTCTACAAAAAGAAAAAAAATGTTATCGTCGACAAATAGTCATCACCTCATAATTCAAACTTTTATATTTTTAAATGATAAATTACGCGGTTATAAAAAATGTTTTTACTTTTGCATATTATTTGTTTTTTTGTCTTCACTTAAATTTCAGTATTTCTTGTAAAAAAGCTTTAATATAAAATAAATATGCATTTATTACAAATGTAAATAATAAAAAGTATTTTTGGTAATTAATTAGTAGCAGTAATAACAAAAAAGTAAAAGCATTGAAATTGCACTTAAATAAATTAAATCAAAATAATAAAAATCGCCAAAATATATCACCCGCCAATGTAAGAAAAACTTTTTTGTTAATTAAATTTATAAACTTATTTTTCATCTTCAACACTTGATTCTGTCAATAATCCATCTCTTTCTTCACGATGTGATGGCAATCTTGCATTTTCATTATGTTTGCGTTTCATTTCCTAAAAAATAATATACCGTAATTAAAATATACAAACAAAGAAATAAAACAAACATCTTGTTGAACTTTGGTGTATCCAGCTGACCCAACAAGTACAATTGCATTACTTGCCCACCAAAGCATGGGTTTATATTCTTGCCAATATCCAACAGCCATAACAGTTTGAGCAGCAGCTTTTGCGGTTCCAGAGATATTATGAGTCAACGGAGAAGTTGCTTGAATTTGCCATCCAGTTACATATCCCATAATAAATCCAAAGAAACCAGAAATGCTCATCATTGTCCAGAAGTAAGGTGACATAATTCCAGTAAAGTATGCAACATTACCAATTTCACCCGAGAAAAGCATTAAAGGCAAGAATAAGAAGCAGGCATTGATATTATTGTATAAAGTTAAACGCCAAATAGAATCACCAACAACAGAAAGAGTTCGACGAGTATAAATTGCATTAAGGGCAACACAAAGTGATGCAAGAACCCCATAGACAATACCAGAAACAGACAGAGATCCTAAAACAGTTACAATACAGTAACCAAAACCCATTACTACAAATATTATCACTCACCAGCAACATCTTCTTGATCAACACCTAAGAAGAATCCAAAAATAATAAATGCACAGCATAACATTGCTTTCTTTGAAGTTTGTTGTCCCAAAATAATGTATGAACAAATTACATTGAATACAGTTGTAAGTGAACGTCCAACATAATAAAATGAGACTCCAACATTCTTTAGACAAAGATTATTAAATGCGATCATTCCAACAAAAACAAATGATAGAGGAAGAACTTCACGTGAGAGGCGATGATCAACCTTCATTGATGGAAATTGAATATAATTTGGAAAATATTTTGAGAGCCATGCACAAAAGAAACAAAGTAAAACTGTGCATAAACATTGATACCAAGTAACAAAAAATGGTGCATCAAGCTTAAACAAAAATTATAATAGTTAATGTTTCAAAAAACTTTATGTCAAACCTTTAAATCTGGACTACTTAAGAGGTATTTATTGAGAAAAACTAAACTGATTGAGCAAATCCTGAAAAAAAATCATTCAAATTAAAATCAAACTTGTTGAAATAATAACTTACCAATAACATGTTACAGCTGCAATGACATTAAAGTATTGTTGAGAAAGAGATCCTGATTGTACCGCCATTTTGGTTTTTATAATTATAAAATTATCTCATTGACAACACTAAAAACGTGTGTTTATAAGAGTCTTCGTCGTCGTCGAGTAAAATTTTCTTTTTTGCTTTCCAACGCATTTGGCAAAGCGCCAACCAGCACGCAAAAAGCATACATGACAGAATTCAAAAAAAGTAATTGTTTAAAAAAGTTACTTGTTAGTTTTTAATTGAGTTTAATACATTTAATTATAACATAAAAACGTATAAATGAAATGCAAAGTCAAAAATGCAATACAACGGCCAGCAAAAAAACAGTTACAGAAATCACTGAGGACAAATCATGTGTCACAAATGATAACAACAATGGAACAATGATTTGATGAACGTTAATGCTGCATATTTATTATTTTGTATGATATAACTGACATGTCGATATATAAAGGTAAAAAATTCTCACATGAAGCATTATGTTTATAATAACAGTATTCGATTTCTCCGATATAAAATAAACGAAAGATACTGTATAGATGCCTTGAAAATATTATGCTTCTGTACACTCAATTTGAATGTTATTATAAGGAAAAAGAAAAAAATCAGTTTCAACAACACTGTTTTGTCGAGGTAAACTGTCTGATTGTCAGCAAATGTCATTTTCGACAAAGTTCTTTAGGGATTGTCCAGAAATCACGTGACCAACAAAACGTCATTTTCAGACCCCCTCCCTCCCTCCCTCCGTGACCAAAGATCAAAGCTTTTTGCCGACAAAATCAAAGCTGGGTGACCATTTGGCTTACCCCTCCCTCTCCCCTCATGGTCACGTGATTTCTGGACAATCCCTTACAAGGAAACATATAAGGCATTTTTTCTAAAAATCGAGCTTTTTTGAAAAAATCTGGCATTTCGAAAAAAATAAATTTTAAGTTTGAAAGCTAATTCGGCGTATATATAGCAAATCGAGGTCGGAGAATTCGAATTTTTGGTTTATTTTGAAATCAGAGCAACCGATTTCGAAATACAGGTGTTCGCGCTTATATTACTGTCAGAATTGTTAAAATTAAGTTACAGCTATAAATTTGGTATCATTCGACGCGCCTTAAGCAGCTCTACACGAATCATGAACTTTTAAATCTTTAACACTATTTTTTACGGGTCAAAACAGCGTTTAAAGTGAAATGTGTGTAGTTTTTGCGTCGCCCTACATTTATTTGATACGTGCGGGGTGAAATGAAGTCAGATTCAGATTCTCCATAAAATTCTGCATCGAATACACTCTTTTCTTTTTTTATACGAGTTTCATCTTGATGCAAATTTTCAAAAAGCAATATCTACAACATCATTTATTCGATGCCACTTGATCTAAAATTATTATTTTTGGCCAAAAGTGACACTAATCGATGCAGAATTAAATTGCGCACCTATACGATACCGGTTTATAGGAGTTATCTAACCTAGATAGGTCAGGGCCCGACAAAAACCGAAAAAAATTTTTTCTCAGATCTTGACATAAAAACGTCTGAAACCGGGGTAATCGACCCAGCTGATCACGAATATCAACTTTTTAACATAGCTTTATCTGTTTGTTATCGAGAAACTAGCTGTTAAAAATTTTACTTTTTTTGAATTTTCGATTTGCGTTTTCTCGAAAACTAACAGATAAAGCTATGTTAAAAAGTTAATATTCGTGATCAGCTGGGTCGATTACCCCGGTTTCAGACGTTTTTATGTCAAGACCTGAGAAAAAATTTTTTTCGGTTTTTGTCGGGCCCTGACCTATCTAGGTTAGATAACTCCTATAAACCGGTATCGTATAGGTGCGCAATTTAATTCTGCATCGATTAGTGTCACTTTTGGCCAAAAATAATAATTTTAGATCAAGTGGCATCGAATAAATGATGTTGTAGATATTGCTTTTTGAAAATTTGCATCAAGATGAAACTCGTATAAAAAAAGAAAAGAGTGTATTCGATGCAGAATTTTATGGAGAATCTGAATCTGACTTCATTTCACCCCGCACGTATCAAATAAATGTAGGGCGACGCAAAAACTACACACATTTCACTTTAAACGCTGTTTTGACCCGTAAAAAATAGTGTTAAAGATTTAAAAGTTCATGATTCGTGTAGAGCTGCTTAAGGCGCGTCGAATGATACCAAATTTATAGCTGTAACTTAATTTTAACAATTCTGACAGTAATATAAGCGCGAACACCTGTATTTCGAAATCGGTTGCTCTGATTTCAAAATAAACCAAAAATTCGAATTCTCCGACCTCGATTTGCTATATATACGCCGAATTAGCTTTCAAACTTAAAATTTATTTTTTTCGAAATGCCAAGCGAAGCTCGATTTTTAGAAAAAATGCCTTATATCAAAGTAACCCTCTGAGATTTTTTTTCATACCCGCATGAAATCGATAACAACACTATAAAAATTAAAAAATTAGCCCGATGCGGGGCTCGAACCCGCGACAGCCAGATTAAGAGTCTGGTGCTCTACCGACTGAGCTAACCGGGCTGCGAAAACTCCGTTACATTTTTTGCACAACAGATGCCGTAGAACATATCACCTGATTTATATTTTAGAGCGTACTAATATTTAATCATACTTTTGACATTTTATCAAGGGAGATAAGTTTTCTCATTTCCAAGAATAAAGTGCTCAAAAATAAATGTCTTTTTGCTGCACGGAATATACTGATTTAATTGAAAAATATGGCACAGTAATAATTGCTAATAATTTTTAAAAACTTTTGGCAAAATTTATAAAATTACTTGTTTAGTATGATGTATATTAAATTATTGTCATGATTTTGTTATGATTAACTAAATATTGATCAAAGGATGAATAATAAGTTTCAGTCATTTTTGTTTTTGTACGTTTTGAACACTGCAGTTTTTATAGGTATTTTTTTTATCGAATCGATTTGATGGTGCAAAAAGAAGCTTCATTTTTCTTTCATGAAAAAATGAAACGAGGTGGTCAGTTGATGTTAGCTTTTAGTTGCGTTTTTTTGTCAAGCTCCTAAAATAAAATATAATATTCTTTGATATTTTTGTTTTTTGTATCACTTAAAAGTTTGACGTGAAAAAGTTACTAATTGGTCAATCATGTTATGTCATTACAGGCTATCCTTCTTTTTCATTTTTATCTCAACTTTTTTAAAATGATTCTGCCAATACCATGAAAAGTGCCTGAAGGTATTAAACAGTTCGCTCATTGTTAAATCAAAAATTTTAGAACTTTTACCCACAGATTTATACAACGGTTTAAGTAATTTTAAAATCTGTTAAAAGAGTACTGTAGAAAATACAACGTCTTTTTCTTTTAAAAGAAAACGTCTAGACTTCGGCGGAAACGATATTCTTTTTCTGTTTTCAAAAAACACCAAAGACCCTTTTTAAGCAAAAGATTGAGTGCAAGCTTTTATTTTTAAATTTTTTTCCTCTGAGATGATTATGAGTAAGCATGAACAGTCTGGGCAAAAGGGAGTAAATCGATTTGTTATTTCGATGATTTTTCTAAGGTTCATGACTGTATTTAGATAAATGACTTAAAAAACGTATAAATGTAATTAAAAATTGTTCAAGAACTTTTTTAGATTAGAGATTTTATACAAAATATGTTTTTTTCTTAGTGATTTCCCAGGTATTCGTGACCTCTTTTGCATTGTGTTAATGCTTTTGATGGCATTTCAAATCTGCATTTTAGCATTGTTCTGCTTTTTCGTTTAAGTGACTCCGATTCTTGAGCCTAAAAGCCGCGCTTTATCTTTGATGTGATGTAAAAAAGATTCGGGATCGAGAGTTGGAGTTTGAACAAAACTTCATTTTTGCTTAAGCCTTACTATTTTTTCTTAATCAAATCACGTGTTTATTATGTACTATATACTCGTAATTGTTGTTCCCGGAGAATTGTGAAAAATCTTATAATCTGTGATTAATTTGTGTAAAATATATAAAAAATCGGAATCGACTGATTTTTTCACTAATGAATTTTTCAGAAAACATCACAGCAATGGCAACGCTTTTCTGTCCTTTCTGTGAGGAAGAAGTTGTAGTTGTACCTTGTCATTGTTGTCCCAACTTACCAAGAATTTTGTTTTCTGAAAATGATAAAGGAACTCCAGAACGTAAGCGTGTAGAAGAACTTCTACTGTAAGTTGCCATAACCTTAAACAATTAACCATTAAAGTAGAGACCGGCAGGGAACTCTTTTCTCTTCTCTTTTTTCTTTTTTTTCTTCGTTACAGTATCAAAAAATCAAAATTGCGCATACTTTTTTTTAAACATTAATAATCTGACCTACCAGACGTATTTTTTTACGCTGATTCCGAATATGCTACTTTTGAAAAAGTTTTTTCTGGGAAAAATACCCAAAATTTGCATTTTTAGTTGTTTTTTAATTATTTGACCAACATCTAAGCCGAGCTAAGCTTAGTGACTTATACCATTCGATAGCCCTTCAAAAATTACATCTAGATCAAAAAACCAAAATTGCGCGAAAATGGGCGAAAAAATGTGGCATTAAACGCAGAGCTAAAATTTCTCCAAAATAGCAAAAAAAAGTTGCAAAAAAAGTGCAAAAACATTTTTCTCTCGACAAAAATGAACGCACCACGAAAGTTTGGAAGACAAAAAAGTGTTCCCTTTTTTATTTTTTTGACGAAAAATTTTTGCGTTGTACTATTTTTAATTGCTATTTTCGGCATTTTAATGATTTTTAATAATTTTTTTGATTTTATTTTCGGCTTAATCAGGTTAAAAAGTACCTAATTCACGCAAAAAAGTATTTTTTCACGAACTTTCTTCTATGAGCTGCCGGTCTCTACATTAAAGTTATGAAAATTTATAGAAAATTTAATGATGAACAGCTTGACGTATATTTAAGCATGGGTTGTCCACGAACAGGCCTGTGCGTTCGGTCAGTCAAAAGTGCGTCAGTCGCAAACCAAACTCATTTTTTTTCAATCAGTCGCGTCTTTGCCAAACCTTTTTTTTGTTCAAAAAAATGAGTCGCGCATGCGACCAACAAAAAAGGAAGTAGGTTTGACTCAAACCAAATTCTTTTTTGGTTTGAACGAAAAACGTCGTCCGTCACAGTGATTAAAGATGAAGAAGTGCGTACGCCCGCATGTAAAAAATGCACACGTTCATCCTTTTTGGTTTCTTTTTTTGACCGCAGTCAGTCGAAGAAAATTTTGGTTTCATTCAAACCTACTCCAACTAGGTTTGAGTGCAACCAAAAAATGTTGAAACCTACTCAACTAGGTTTGAGTCAGTCTAAATTAACCGAACGCACACCCCTGTCCACGAATGGTTGAAAATGTTGAAGCTGGTCCACCAATGGTTGAAAATGTTGAAGCTGGTCCACCAATGGTTGAAAATGTTGAAGCTGGTCCACCAATTGCTGAAAATGTTGAAGCTGCAAATCATGCAATCAATGAAGCTGCTCTAGCTGAATTTGCTTTGCTCTTTGGGCAAGCACTTCGTGAACGGCGTGCTGAGCGAAGATTAGAAGCTGTTAATAATAATAATAATATTAATGCTATTCCAGAAGAAGAACATTTGTGGTTTGCATTTGGACCCTCTTTATTTTGGATTGAATTGTGTGAGTTTATTTAAAAATCTATGATATTAAAATATATGACAAGTTAAATTTTAGTAAATGCAATTCTCCGTGCACTTTTCATTGTTCATCTTCGTGCAACAATTTTTTTATCATCCTGTTACATTGTTGCTTTAACTTATTACATTGTATTTTTTCGTTAAAGCTTCGAAATTTTAATAGTGCTTTATGAACTTTTTTAATCCCATTTACAATTTTTCTATAAAAAAATTACCTGGTGGATTTTAAATACTTTTTTATTTTTTGTACGGCAATATATTGTAAATATTTTCATCTCGTTGTGAAATACAAATTTTTTTATCCTAAATTGTTTTACTTGTCCTAAATGTTTTAAATGAAAATAAATAATTAAAAATATGTTTTATTAAAAAAATTGGAAATACATTTGCTAAAAAATAAATTTCATTTTTTCATTAGCAATTATGTGTTATTTTTAGTGAATTTACAGTAATCCATGAATGCAAACGTTACTTTTGTTAATAAAACTACTGCATGCAACTTCTTGCTTGATATCTTTGTTATTATTTATAAATATTTGCTGGGTATTAAAGTTAAAATAAAAGCAAAGATTTTTAAATGACGAATGTAAAATAAAAAAATAGGAAAAAGAAGAAAAAAAATAAGCAACTCGTGCCCTCAGAAGGCAATGATTTTTAAGTCTTGGGTGAGTTTGATGCTTCTGTGTTTGAACTAAACGAAAGAAGCAGAAAAAAAAGAATGAGCATAAAAACGAGATTGCGTGTGTTCCCCGTGGGAGTTTAAAGGAGAAGCTCGATGCCCTTCTTTCCAGAAAATCGTGAAAGCAATAGATAGCATATATTGGTGGGTTCGTTCCTTTTTTTAAAAGTTGGGTTGAATTTTACATTGCTATTTTTTTATCTGACGTGACTACTGACGCCTTTTAACGAATGAAAAAATAAAAGGAAAAAACCAATGCATTTAAGGAGAAAAAGAAAGAAATTGTTGCACGAAAATTTGGGGTTGTAACAGAATTTCAATGGTTTCCATGGCGCGTCTTAGAAGATGAAGAAAAAACTTCTTCATTCATTCATTCAACCAGCCTATTTACTTTAAAAATTCAGAATGCCTCTTTTTCAAGTCACAGAATAAGAGATCAATGATAGCTTAAAAATTTGACCAATTTTTTTTCTACTTTTATAGATTACTCCATTCTTTTTCATCTTCTTCCTGGCTTTCTACTCTACTTTCTTGAAATCTTCGAGGTTTTTTTTATCGTCACTGTTTTTCTCACGCCTTCTCAATTTCTCCTTTTTTGGTGCCATTTAGAAGATTTTCCACGGACATAAAATAGATGGAAAAAAGAATAAAAAAGAAATATACTCTTGTTTCGGGGCCATTTGATAAAATAGTCAAATGGGGCAAAATAACTCTCTATCTTAATTTCAACGCCCTTTTTTCTTTCTTTAGGTTCACAGTTATCGTAAAAAATAAATTTTTTGCTTTCCACTTTTTTCCACATTATTTATGCAGATTTTTTTTAAAAATCTTCAAATAAAAAATAGATTTTAACTTTGTTGTTAGAGTCCCCAGATGTTAAATGTATACATTTAAAAAAAGCCGAGAATTGAATTTCCTACACAGGAAAACAGCACTTGTTACTTCTTCTGCTTCTCCTTTTAACATCTCTATATATTTTTTTATCCTGACTTGCAATAAAGTTCTTCTAAAAACTCAGATTCCTTGCGGAAGCATAAATATGAGTTTTTTTCTCTCAAACTTATTCTTCCCACAAGTTTTTTTCTTTTTCTTCTTGTTAAATCCAAGAAAAATTTTTAAATTAGTAACTACTTTTTTAAAAACTCTGACAAAGTTTAACTTGAGCTTTTAAAACGTGTTGTTAGCTTTTTCTCTCTTTTTTTCTTTTCAGATGTTTTAATAAAGTTATCACAAAATTATTAAGCAAATGAAGGCAATAAGTGCTACTTTATACTCTTCTTCTTCTCTGATTTTTATGAAATGAAATGTTTTTTTATGTATGGCTTAAATTATACTTTTTATTTTGAATGTTTATTTTGCAAAATTTTAACTTTTTTCTTTTTCCCGTGGAAAAGGTTTTTTGGTTACCTAAAAAATATTAGTTCCAAAAAATGACGCCAATATCCCTTTCTCCCACATATATATGAAGGCTTTTGTCTGTTTTTTTTTGTTTTAGAAAAAGGTTCGGCATTCAACCTTTTCATAGTATCAACTTTTTTTATTTTTTTCGAAGCATCTTTCTTACTCCTGAAAGTCAATGTCTGCATTTTTTCACAAATTAGCCTATTGTTCTGTTCTTTTTTGTGTCGATTTCTGACGCGTTGAAGCACAAAAAACTTGGGCGTGGCTCAAAAAAGAATCTTTTTTGGCATGATGTATTTTTTTCTTTCTTTCTAGCCAAGGGGAAAACTTGTTTTTTTAACAGCTTCCTTGGGCTTTTACATATATATATATATATATTTTAGGTTTTTGTGAAGCGATAAGGAAGTGAGAAATTAAAATCTGATAAAATTTTCAAAACGGCATGATCCGCAGTAAATGTCTTTTGTGCCATATTAGAAGACGGCTGGTTGTTTTTTTTTGCCCGTATAGGGGGACGTGCAGCCTCTAATAATACTCTTTTTCTTGGTTTTCGTATATTTTTTACGTTTCTTCTTAATTGGAGTAATTTGAATCTAACAAAATATCGTTTATAAAAGTTATTTTTTCCTTGGCATTTAATGAAGCTTTTTTCCCCTATCCTAATCCGTTTCTCATTTTACGTCATTTCATACTTTGCGTGAGAATCTGCTTCATTTTTTCTTCAGTTTTTATGATACACAAACTTCGTGATTTTGACCAAAAGCTCAAAAAAATAAGATATTGTCAGATTTGCGCCTTCTAAGATTAGTCATAAGTGCATCAATTTCCAGACTTATTTTTGGGAGAAAAAATAAGAAAAGCAGACTCTTGGGAATTTGTTTTTTGCTTTTGTTTTGTTTTCATTCAACAACACAAAAAGAAGAAGAGGGAAAACTTTTTTCTCTTGTTTTCAAAGAATTCAATATAGAAGTTTTTCTGAAATAATATAGAAGAAGAAGGCAGCAATCATGTTTGATATTTGGGGTGTTATTGCAATTATTGCATTTTATATTTTGATATTGGTTGTTGGAATTATTGCTGGAAGAAAGACTGCAAATACGGTAGGCGAGCAGACAGAAGAGGTCATGCTTGCAGGCCGAAATATTGGAACCATTGTTGGAACTTTTACGATGACTGGTAAGAATTTGCTTTCATTCATGCATACTTGCTTGAACTTTGCATCCTTTTCACAATTTTTTTTGCAAAAAATACAAAGCACATTACTGTAATGTTAGCAGACGTATTGTTTTATTTTGTTTTAAAAATTTTGCATAATACTTTTCATTCGATAAATTTAACGAAATATTTTTTATTAGAAAAGGAAATAAGCAATTTATTTTTTTCTAACTTGTCAAAGGCATTTTTTATTGCTTCATTTATCAACTTCAAAAATCTCTTGTATTCCTTCATTGTTATCCCCCATTAAACATATTCCTCATTTTTCAGCAACATGGGTTGGTGGAGCTTATATCAATGGAACAGCGGAAGCTCTTTACAATGGTGGATTAGCAGGTTGTCAAGCACCTATCGGTTATGCGTTATCGCTAGTACTTGGTGGAGTACTTTTTGCTAAAAAGATGAGAGAAGAAGGATACATTACAATGTTGGATCCATTTCAAGTTTGTCTTAAAATTTTTAAAGCTTTGACGTAAAAAAATCAATTTTATTTAGATTAAATACGGTCAACGCGTTGGTGGCTTAATGTTTATCCCGGCATTATTGGGTGAAGTTTTTTGGTCTGCTGCTATTCTTTCTGCATTAGGTTAGTTTGTCACAATGTTTTCATTTTATTGGGTTAAAAAATAACGAACCTACTGTGGGCCATGAAGGCAAAAAATATATCAAATAAATGTTTTACTTCTGAAATTTCACGTCATTTTGTTAAACAAATATTGATTAATTTTTAGGTGCAACACTGTCTGTAATTTTGAATTGGGATATGGATGTATCAGTTATCCTTTCCGCCGCAATTGCTGTTGGATATACGTTTGTTGGTGGACTTTATGCCGTGGCATACACTGATGTAGTTCAGTTGTTTTGCATTTTTATTGGATTGGTAATTCATATTTTTCATATTTCTTGATTTAAAAACTACAGTAATCGCTTGTCTTTTTAAGTGGGTATGTATTCCGGCAGCAATTTGGGAAGATAAAACTGCTGATATTTCACAAAATGCATCTGCATGGCTTGGAGAAATTGGTGGTTTTCGTGAAAAATCTTTATGGATTGATAGTATGCTTCTTTTAATTTTCGGTGGAATTCCATGGCAAGTATATTTTCAACGTGTTTTGTCATCCAAGACATCTGCCGGTGCCCAAAAGCTTTCATTTATTGCTGGAGTTGGTTGCATTTTAATGGCCATTCCACCAGCATTAATTGGTGCAATTGCTCGTAATACTGATTGGCGGCTAACTGAATATTCACCATGGAGAAACGGAACAAAATCTGCAACAATTCCACCCGATCAAACGAATATGGTTGTACCCCTTGTATTTCAATATTTAACACCTAAATGGGTTTCTTTCATCGGGTTAGGGGCTGTTTCTGCGGCAGTCATGTCATCAGCAGATTCGTCAGTTTTATCAGCAGCTTCAATGTTTGCACATAATATTTGGAAGCTTACAATTAGACCTCATGTATCTATGCAAATTTAAATAGAAAGAAATAAAAAAAATCTTTTTAGGCATCTGAAAAAGAAATTATTAGAGTTATGCGAGTTGCAATTGTTTCGGTTGGAATTTTGGCAACAGTTATGGCATTAACAATTCAATCAATTTATGGATTATGGTATCTTTGCGCTGATTTAGTTTACGTTATTCTTTTTCCTCAACTTTGCTGTGTTGTCTATTTTAAAAGAAGCAATACCTATGGATGCTTATGTGGATATGCCGGTATTGGCTTCTATCAATAAAATCCCTAATCAAAATCTTTTTTAGTTGGTTTATTACTTCGTTTGTCCGGTGGTGAACCATTACTTCATTTTCCTGCAATGATACATTATCCAATGTATGATGCCGAAACTTCAACACAATATTTTCCATTTAAAACAATGTCCATGTGTGCATCATTCTTTTGTTGTGTAACAACTTCTCTCCTAACTGAACATTTATTTAAATCTGGTGCCCTTCAACCTGAACTTGACGTACTTGGCTGTGTTGTAAATATTAGTTCTGAGAGGATAGCCCTACCATCCGATACCAGCTTTAATGTAAGCTGTGAAACCCTTGCAATGCAAAAAATGCGCAGTACAACTGGTAATGGAGCTGAAAATTCTTCCCTTCTTTCAACAAATGGCGTTCATACAAATGGAAGCTTTTCTCCTGGTGAAGCAACGGCCTTACATCCGGGTCATCAAGATTATCTATCAACTGAAGCTAGATAAAAAAGATTTTTCCATAAAGATTAATTTAAGTGTGCTATAAATTTATAAAAAAAGATATAATGATTTTTACAGTTTTTCTTCCCAATTTCTTTTTATACATTCCCGGTGTAAAACTAAAAATATTTTTGTACAAAAAAGTTTAAACTTTTGCAATATTTTTTTATTGTCTGTCTTTAATTTTGATGAAAATTTAGAATTAATTAGAAAAGGGTAATTTTACCAATGTATTTGTTATGATTTCAAATTTAAAATTGAATAAAAAGCAGTTTAAAAAATTAAATTTGCAAAAATTTGGTGAAACAAACAAACGAAGAATACAAAAATTTGCTCGTGTCCGATCATTCTACCTTACCTAGTTTACATGATATCCCAATGCCATCTGAAGCCAGAAAACTTTATGATATTCAACCAATTAAATTTTAAAGTATAATTATCCATTTTGTAGTATTTTAAATTGATTTGTATTATTTGAAAATTATGTGGTCCAAATAAAAAATTTCATTTTTTTCTTTATAAAAACAAGGTGTTCACTTTTGGACAATTTGGAAAAATATTGATTATCATAATTCCAACGATTGAAAGGATTTATGTAAGTCGTTGGAAGGTTTTAAAACTTTAAAGTATTTTAAAGATCATGCAAAGTTTTGTTTATCAGGTTTCTAATGCTTAGACATTGCTGAACAAAATGTGACAGGACAGAAAATCAATTTAGTTTTTATCTAAAGTGGTAAATGCAAATACACAATGTTCGAGTGTCCCCTGTTAATAAATCCTTGTGAATTGTTACAACATAAAGAAAAAACAATCAAAGTTGCACGTATACGGTAATAATTAAAAATCTTTTGCAACGAAAAACTTATAATAATGAACTTCCAACTCTGTTGTTATATGATTACAACACCAAAGAAAATTTGGCGCCAAAATGCGATATAACTGATAAGCATATACAATTATAAGCTTTGTGATGATAAAATGATTTTTTGTTAAAAAACATTTATTCCTTTGTAAAAAAATTGTTTTTTATTTTTTGTAATAAAATATCTTTCAACGACGTACACCAAAATAGGGTTAAAAAGCTGATTTTCATGTTTGTAAAACGATGTTTTAAATTTTGGTTTACTTTCTTGTTTATTAAACTACCCACATAAATGCATTCCATACCAAAGTTCCAAAAATAAGATAATTTAAGTAAAACTCTTTGAAAAATACAGACAGAAACGTTAAAGAAATTTTAAGCTTTTGAAGGGGCTCATTTGACCACATTATTGACGATCAATTAAAGATGTGATAATTTGATATTGATCTTCATCATGCTTGAAAAGAAGAGTGATACGATTATCATTGATATTCCAATCACCATATTTGATAAGGGTATCATTTTCAAAAATTCCAATTTTACAATGGATAATTTTGGTTAACGCTTCAAAAAAATATGCTTGCATTTCATCAACCAATGCCAAGTTGACTGCTTCATCTTGTGACATAATTGCAAAATCTTGACCTTGAAAGAGGCCTAAAAACGATAATTATTGTATTATTTAGACCTAAACAAAAAGAACACAAGCTCACCCAATGATTTATAATTCTTAATGAACCATTTAAGAATTGCTTTTTTGACGTTAGGGTTTTCTTTGTTAGAAATCATCAAAGAAATTGCATTAAAACCATTTCCACCTTCAGTATTTTTAACCCTTCCAGGTTTTGCTGTTAAAGGAATATTATCAATTTCAATTAAAGCCCATAATTTATAAACATTTCGGTCATATGAGCATTCAAGATTTTCACAAGCATGTTGAAGCCAAATACTTGAAGGAACAACAAAAAAATGTGGCGGTGTTGGTGGTGGCGGAAGAGCAGGTGCAATTGGAACAACTGGCCTAAAACGAATCAAATATATAATTTTTTTAAATAAAATAAATTTTACATTGGTTGTTGAAGAACTTGATTAACAGGAATTGGGACAGGAGTTGTAGCAGCAACTGCTGGAGTTGAAGAGATTTCATTCAAAACAGAAGGTACCACTGCGGTGGATTGAGAAGAAAATGATGATTTGAATGGAATCTTATTAATTTTATTATTAATAATCAACTCCTGCTTTCTTTTCGCATCTTCAAAAGTAATTGGTTTACACCAATGTTCACCAAAGACAATAAAATTCTCATCCGCCGTATAAGCATAAAGCTTCCCAAATGAACTTCGATTTTTGCATCCCAAACAATACCATTTGTGGGGGTTATTGGTAATCATTGCAAATTCATGACATAAGGAATTATTTTCAAGCTTTTTGGGATCAAAAGGAACAATAACCCTTGAATTTTGTATGCCTTTACTGTTGCAAACAAAATTTAATACAGATAATGGAAATTCCGTCGTGATTGCAGGATTCAAGCTATTCTGGCTTTCTCCACCATCATCAAATGTCGAAAGGGAGGAGGAGTTCATGGCCAACAATACTGGAGGACGATTTTTATTAGGTCTAGAATAAAAAGCTTACACTTAATATATTTCAATAATCAATGCACTTACCGTGATCCTGATGGTACATAATCACTATCTCCATCACTTTTTCGACCACGTTTTGGAGTTGAGGCTTCATCTAAAATTGATTTCAAAATTTTAGATAAACTGATAGTTTAAAGGGTGTGAATTACCCGAATCGCTGAGACTTTCAGTTGCTTCAGCTTGGGAATCTTCTGTTGAAGGATTTGGTATAGTGCATGATCTATAATTAATGTAGTATGAATCACTAAGTTTATTAAAATAGAGAACAATCGAGCAAACCTTTTACGATCCATATTGCTGAAATAGACTTCTTGAAACTCCGACAATAAACTCAAAAAGTGGAAAATTTGATATGATAAACACCAAGAATACACTGAAATATGGCAGATAAATTACAAAATATGACTTATTTTTCAACAAAAAGAAGAAAATAAAAACAGCAATGTGTGAAAGAAAAAGTGCTAAGAGATGCTTTACCTACGGAAAAAGGAAACATTCAACGATTGCCTAACCATAAAAAAATAACAGAAAAGAAAGAAAAAACCGCGCAAAAAAATTCACATTCGCAGTTTTTAGAGCTAAAAACGAAAATGCTCCGTTGAATGAACCCAAACACATCTGTCTCACACATTTCGAAATCATGACTGTTACAAAATAAATCAGCAACACTAAAGCAAGAAATTAAAAAAGTGTGCAAAAACTGTTAAGTATTCGTAAAACTCAAAAATGGAGTTTCAAAAACTGAAGCCCACGTTCTTCAAAAGATGATTTGCATCAATGATTTTAATTGTTAAAAAAGAGCAAAGTTTTTCCAAAAAACGTCTTCTGAGCAAGATAAATTAGAAAGCGGTGAGTGTGATAATTATCATTTAGTAAGGATATTTGGAATTTCAAATGTGATAAACGTAATATGCAACAATGATTCATGCTATAAACTTTTATACGATATCAGTTTATAATTATTTCTTTAAAATAATTCATGCTTTTTATGGCATTTTTGTTGAATGGTATCATTTTTATGTGTAAAAAATTTTTATCGGTTATTTCCCATATTTAATTATTCATATATTATAAAAACGGTTTCTAAAAGCTTTTTTTCTTATTCATGTTTTTTTTTCGTTTTATTGTAATGTTCCGTTTTCTTAGGTATTGTCAAAACCGAGCAAGAAGGGCGCGTTCATCATTTTTTTGTGGTATTTTTTTTTATTATCTTCTTTGTTTTGCTTTTTCTTCGTGCTTCAGCATTTTTTTCTGTTATTTTTTTATTATAGGTGAGCGAATATTGCAAAAAAATCTATTTACACATAAAAAAATGGATGATAGTGGGTATGAAGCTGATACATCTGATGTTGAAGATTGTTATGACGTAGGTTACAATGTTTTTTGATTAAATTTTTATCCTGACTTTTCTCTTTTATATAGACCCGTCAAAAGAAAAGAAAATATAAAACGAAAAGCTTTTTAAAAGCTCCAAGAATCCGGTCATATATTAATGCTAAGGGATATTATCGACGTTATTATATCAATGGCCCCATTCTACCTTCATCTGAATCGACAAGCCCAAAACCTGTTGTTAAATATCGCTCCCAAGCAAAATACTATCCTCGAAGCATGATCCCCAAAAAATTTAGTAAAAAGCGAGTAGGTTTTTTTTCAAAATCAACATATATATAGAGAATAAAAGAAACGGATGGTTACTTGCTTTTTTTAAATCTTTTTTTGAATCTGGTAACAAAAAAAGATTTAAATGGCTTTTTTCAAAAAAAGGCACTGATTGTCAAGTTCTCTTCGTCAACATGACGATCAGGGATTTTAAAAAGTATGTAACCATCTGCAACTATAATAATTTATAAAATTTTATTTTTACTATTACTAACAAAATTCATTTACAGAAGGATATGTGTTGCAGAGATAAAGATATTGGAAATTTGAAAAAAGATGACGATGATCATGATGAAAGGCCAAAAAAACCTCGATTCTCGCGTATTTCTATTTATCCTCGTGGTTGTGTTGGTGCTGAATTAGATTCAAATTAATTTAAAGTAGTTTGATAATTTTAGGAGATAAGCGCCATTCGTGTTTTTTAAATGTTTATTCGAATATTTATTACAAAATTCTTTTCATTAAATTTTTTATCATCATTTTGTGCAAAAAATAAACTTTTTTGGAATGAAAATTTAAATGTCAAATTGATGAAACTTTGTTTATAAATTCATAAATTTTTTTCCTTGCCTTCTATCTAATTCATAGTTTATTTTGAAAATATTTAAAAAAGTGGCAAAATATTTAGTAAAATTTTTCACTTCTTTCCTTTCCTTTCCTTTCTTTTTTCTCTCTCCTTCCTCTCTTTCATTTTTGAAGGCGGAGCGCAAGAGAAATGCTTTCACGGGGTGGTCACTCCAGTCGCCGCCCCCTTCAAATGACAAAGTCCTCTAATTTTCTTCTGCTGTGTTTTTTTTATATTCGAATTGCTCAAGAAATTTTTGGCTGTATTTTTCTGCATTTTTATTAACAGTTTTTTTTCAAAAGAGTAACTTTATTGTTTTAAATTTTATGACTTTAAAATGAAGATAATGTTAAACGTTTTATGATAGTTCATTTTATTTTCTTGTTTTAAACCACGAAATTTTTGTCGTTTATTTCAATTCATGTTTCGAAATGAAATGTTTCGTCTTCTGGACATCTTATTCTTACAAATTAATATTGCTTAAATTTATCTTTTATTTAATATTTTTTACGGGTGAATTAAATGCAAGAAAATTACCAGATATTTTTTGGAATAGCACAAATCCAATGTAAGTTGTTTTTTTATTATTATATTTTCGAAATAATTCTTTCGATTTGTGTTTGACTTTTGGTTTTGTTAAGAAAAATTTATATTTATTTTTACTTTTCTTTTAATTTTACCCATATTTTAACGTTTATTACTTCTTATTCGACTTTCCTTTTTCACGCCGATTTCATTTCCTATTTTTTAAGTGATCCATAATTTTCATTTAAATCCGTCATATTAAATCATTTTAAAAACGGGTATTAAAATTTTTATATATTGCCTTTTCACACTTTGAGCTCAAAACCTTTTTTCCACATCAGAAAAAAGAAAAACTTGATATCTTCTTCTTGTCATTGAATAGAACAAAAACAAGTCCACGCTACTGCTTTTTTCTTTTGTCATCGGGGTAACGCCAAATCTCATTCATTTTGATTCGTTTATTTATTTCATTCATCTTTTTTATTTAATTTTTGCAAAAACCAGCATATTTTTCAGTAAAAAAAGTTGCTCAGAAAAAAATAATACGGGAAAAGACAAAAAAAGTTTTGTTTTCAACTGCAAAAATCCATTGTTTTCAATCGACATCGGCGTCTTTTTTTTATTTTTTGAGCAACGGAAGAAAAAAATGAATGAGTTTTAATTCAAAAGAATTAATAGATCTGCGGTGCAAAAAAAAGAAGGAAACTAAAATATAAATGAGCAAAAAAACTGTTGTTATTGTTGAAGAACGGTTTTTTGATTTATTCATTTTTGTATAGTTCCCTTTTTTCTCTTCCCTCACTTGACCGGCATTTTTCTTTTCATTCTTTTGACATTTGAGGACATTTTTATCTTTCTGCGGCATACCCGAAAAACCCCTATGTGAAATGCGCTTACGTAATCAAGTTCAACCGATTTAGGGATTAGCAACAGCAACAGCAGGAGACTTAAAAATATATTTTTTTTTGTTTTCATTCTTCTTTCTTTGCGCAAAAAGGTGTGCTAATCAAACTGTAATCAACAGCAAAAAACCCCCAACGAAAAAAAGTGTGATTGAAGACATTTTTTAGTTAATTTTTTTTGCGTTCGCTCTGTTTTCCTTCAATACTTTGGGTTTTTTATGCGCACGACGATGATCACCAAGATCGACGGTTAAATTTGCCCCTCTATTTTAAATCATTTTGGAACATAAAAATGAACATCATTAAAATAAAAAGTGTTATTGGAAAATGGAACTTTTAACATTGAACAAAGAAGACGACAAAAAAAACTTCACTTCACTCATTTTATTATCTTTGTAGTGGCACGATTGGTGTGGTTTTTTTCTCTTTTAAAACGTTTATTGCTTTGCCGCAAATTACAAAAGAAAAATCAACTTTAAAGAAAGAGCAGGTGTTTTCCTTTTGATGCAAAAAATAAAAATTAAAGAGAAATAAAAAGAAAATATATATGAGCGGAACTAAGCCAACATTGGTGGGTAACAATAAATTGAGTTCTTTGCTGCTGCGCATGAAAAAAGAAAGAAAAGAGAGAGAAAAAGGATGGAGTAAATGATACTCTTGAAATTGGAGATGACTTGAACGCCGTCTTATACTTCTAATTTTGGTTTTCCCCTATTGTCTTTTGTTTCATTTATTGTATGTTTGAACCAAAGGATTTAGAAATGCTTATTAAAAAAATAAAGGGGTTGCCTCATATTTGCATGCAGCGGTAAGAGCTGATCTTTTTTATATTAGAAAAAAGATGAAGCATGAAAAAATCTGAATTCTTAAGAATTAAAGGAAGCGATATTGAGTGGTTTTATAAAAGCGCTTTAAATTTTACACCAAAAAGCCGACGAAAAAAATATTAATAAGACAAATCTGAGAAAATCTTAATATTTTTAATATATTTTATTTTAAATGTGACCTTTCTCAATAACAGAATAACATTTGTTTTATTATGCAATTGCATACTTCCTTTTCTTTTATGGCAGGTTATTTTGCTTTGTTTTTACCGAAACAAGAAAATGATTTGTGGGTTTGAACTCATTTATATTCGCGCATTATTGTTGATATTAATCTCAACAATAAAGATTAAATAAAAGATAGGATATCATAGAGGATATACCGCTTTCTGTTGACATACATGCTTGATTTTCGATGAGTTTTTTTTTGTTTTAGTTGTTTTACCACAAAAGTGCCATTCATCAATAATTGACCTTTTAGGTTTTGTTGTTATTGAAAGAATGTTTAGTGATATTTAGCTCCTTTTCCTTTCCTTTCTTTTCTTCTCTCATTGAATCAAGTGTCATCGATCGTGGTTTATACACGTTACAGTCGTCGCAAAAGAATGAACAAAAGCAAATCTTTTGTTTTAGAATTTTTGTTGTTTTTTATTCTTTCTTCTTCTTCCCTTTTGCTGCTTTGAAGAAACAAAAAATACATATGAAAAAATGAAGAATAACGAGAATAGAACAGAAGCTTAGTAGCAAAAGACAAGCCGAATCAGTCGTCGTGTTCAATTATTTGTTTTTCTTTGACCACCATTATGTCAAAAAAAATACGACAAAAAATATAAGGAATAAAACGGGGAGTGCAGATTTATTTTTTTTTGTTTGAGTTACATTTATTTGGCTAATTAATTTGCTTGGATAAAGAAAAGGAGAGACAAAAAAAAGAAAGAAGTTTTAAAAATTATAAAAAAAGTGTTGAAAGCTTTGAATGATGCGATTGCAAAAATCCAATTTTTCATCATCAAAAAAATGTTACAAAAAAAGGATGTTGAATGACATTCTTTTTTTTGTTTCAAACAGAAGAGAGATAAAGAAAGAGAGAGAAAAAAAAAGTATGTAAGAAGGTTTTCCATCTGAATGAACTCAAGATTTTTGACAAAGAAAAGATTACGAATAGACGGGTTTATAGCGATGCCAGTGGTGATAGGAATGAAAAGTGACCAGAAGAAGAAGAAGAAAATTCTTACGGCATTGTAAATCATCTAACAATAGGGGCACACCAAAAAAATGAGGAGAATGACCACCTGTGGTGGATAGAAGTTATAAAATGGAAAGGAAAAAACAATAACATAGAAAGTGGGAAGTGACTTACAAAAAATTATAAGACAGAAAAATACTGATTCATTTCTTGGTATCCTCAGGCGATGATAAATTGGCTTTGTTAAGAATGTTTTTTTGTGGCTAAAAATCTTTTTTAACAAGGTCATTTTAGAACTCCAAAAAAGAACATGACGCATTTTATTTTTCTTGAGAACTGTCACAAAATGATGTTTGTTTCAAAATCACTATTTTCTCACATTTTCTTTTGCTTTCAAAGAAATCATTAAAAGTTCATTAACATAAAAAATAAAGTACAAAAATAAATAAATGGCATTTTCTCTTTTGTGTCTCTTTTTTGTTGACCCGGATTTTTGATCTTTCAAAGTTTTTTTAAAAACCAGAAACTGCCAGCTGATTTTCTTTCCTTTCATTGTCAACGCCTAAATTTAATTAGCCAAGTCCAGCACAATGGCAATTGTTCATTATATATATTATATTTTTTTCGGCAATGACGTTCAAAAAATGCATCTGTTTTTTTTTCTTCTTCTTCATTCTTTCTACCGCAAATCTTTGTAAACAATCGAGTCAATAGCCAGGCAGGCAGGCAAGCAAGCAATTTGAATACAATTGTTCGCGCATTATAATGTTCAAAATTTTTTATACATTTTTTTTCAAACAATCAAAAAAGGGCCAAGAGAAGGGTTAATAGAGCATGTCTCTGAGATTTTGCGCCAAGGGCATTTTTTAAACTTTATACCGGAAAAAAAGAGAAAAAAGGGAAAGATTGTTACGTTTGTCTTTGAGATTTCTTTCATACAAAAAAGGTGTTCATTTAAAAATAAATGTTTTATATTGCACTTAAAAAAATTTGTTTAACAATACATTGTTTAAAAAAAGTCAAGTACATCGAAAAGAAACTCTTGAATAACAACAAATTATTTTTCCAAAAAAATGTTTTTATTTTTGAAAACAAAACATTAACTTTGCAGAAAAAATGTAAACAATGAAAAAAATTTTTTTCATTTTTCAGGTTTGATATGAGTAATACAGATCATGTTAAAACTGTACGAATTCTGGATCGTGTAACAATTATATGCCCACTTCCAAATGATAATCGCCCATATGAATATTCAAAACTTTTTATGGTTTGTTTTTGCCATTCTTTTTGATTTGTACATTTAAGGCATCATTAAGTCAGGAAATTTTATAAAGTCGTGATTCTTTGCTTAAATTAATGCATAAAAACGCCAAAACAATTGTCTTCCGAAAAACTAAAATTAAATGCAAAAAAAGTACTAATTTGGTCAAGCAAAAACTGGCGCATAATTGAATTTTCCATGAGTGTATTAGCAACAAAAAAAATGCTAAAAATTTGCATTGGTTGAAAAAAAGTCGAATGCAAAATGGGATCATATTTAACCCTTTTTTCTGTTTGGATCGATTACATGGAGGGAGATTGTATAGTCTGTTTTTTATGACATTTAGCATAAAATTTTTTGTTCTACTTTCCTCTTTTTTCGCCCTCTAAATTGTGGGTAATTGTCTTTATAACTGATGAACACATTGACTCCAAAATTCATTCATGAGGACACAATTTCAAATATGCAACCAGCCAACTGCCAAAAACATTAACTAGAGGTTTTCATAATTGCAGTCATTGATGATGACGAGTCATGGGCTACTCCTTTTTTGGTTGTTTGAATGGGATGCGCAAAAACTGCTCATTTAAAGTTTTCCCAAAAAATACATATATTACTACGATTCTTTTCTAAAAAAAGAGGGAAAGAAAAACTGATGATGACCATTTAAAAAAGTTTTATTCAAAAAGCAACTTCTTCTTTTTTCAAAGTTTTATGATGGTCAGTTAGTTGTTGATGTTAGCAACTTTTTTAGGCATCATTTTTCTGCATTTATTTTTCTATAAAAAATCTGCGCTCAAATTTAACTAAATTGGCATCGAATTTTTTTGCTTTGACCGTCGTTGTTGTTGCTGTTAAACTGTCAGAAAAGAAAAAAAGGAGAAAAAAGAAGAAAGAGAAGAGCAAAAAGCATTGCATGTTGGAATTAGCTTTGTTGTGAATGCAAAATTGGACACAAATTTGACGGAAATCCGGCAAATGAAGCTGTTTTCGAAAGAATACGAAAGTAAAACATTTATATTTTCTTTCTTTGCTGTTAAATTTAAAAAGGGAAATGTTTCCATTTTGTCAATTGTTTTAGTTTAGATTTTTATTTGTTCCATTTAAATTTCTGGTCAAAGAACTCAAAATAAAATATGAATAATTTAGTGCCAACAAAAAAGGATGTAATTGATTCTTAAAAAATTGAAATATATATTTGCAATAAATATAACTTTTTCAAAACGAAAAATATTTAAGAAGCATAAGACACGCAATTGCGAATATTCCTTTTTTGATTCGTTTTTTTGAAAACTATGATTATGAGAAAATAACAGATTTAAAGAGGTCAAGCAAATGGTGAAGAAAAAAATGAAACTAAAAAATGAATAATAATAATAATTTTTCTTTTGGATTTAGGTGTCAAGAGAAGACTACGAAAACTGTGAACTACATTCAAATCAATTAGTTGGAAGTTGTGTAACACCCGAAAGGCATTCATCAATAAGTTTGGTATTCAGAGATTTTTCACCACTACCGTCTGCATTTGAATTTAAGCCTGGTCAAAGCTATTTTATTATGTGTAAGATATAATAAATGCAACATAAAGGCCAAAAATAACAAAAAAAATTTTAGCAACATCAAATGGCACAAAATCCGGGATTGATAATAGAGTTGGTGGATTATGCTCTAAAAGACAAATGAGAATGCGCTTTGATGTATTACCAGGTTTGTAATAGTCAAAGATATCCAAATTTAATCTACCTTTTACTACTTTTTAGATGATACATTAAGGAATCCTTCAGAAGAAGAATTATCAAAATATCCAGGAAAACAGCCAACACTGTAAGCATAAAAATATTGTCATAAAATCACTAAATAAGTAGCAATTTTTTAGAGAGTCAACAGGTTCCGACTCGCCACTTATGTATATCATACATACTGTTGGTCCAGAAACGATGCCATCTGCGGCACAAAATTATGATAAAAATGAACCAGATAATGCATCATTGTCGAGGATATCATACTTTTTAATAGTTGCCTCTTTCTTGCTTACGTTGAATTTTCCTTTCCGGTTATAAAAAAAACTTTCACTCATAAAATTTTTTCTTTTTTTAAAAAATAAATGTTATTTGATTTGAAAAGCCTGTAAAAAACATATGTTTCTAATAACACATGAAAATTGTAAATATCTTTTAATTTTGTGTAGTGGGATAGATAACCTCAGCAATCTTTGGCACAAGAATCTTATTAAAGTATTTATTATTTGGTGGGTAATCTTAGTCTAATAAGTTTCTCAAAGAATTTGTTAAACATCTTGAAACATTTCTCCGTTTCAAACGAAATTGCTTTTGTTAAACTTTTATTACAATTATTAATTATTATTATAAAACAACAAATATTAAAATTTTAAAGCAACCAGAATGTTTTCGGAATATTTTCAACTGTTCTCTTTTTTAATGCTTCATAAGCTTGCTTGGATAAAACATTTGTGTAATGTCTTTTTGGGCACGGACAATAATTATGAATTGTTCGACCCGTTAATCCCGGATATCCAGGCTCACCGGGTGGACCATCAACCCCAGGACGGCCATTTGGACCACGTTCTCCGATAGGCCCGGGTAATCCAGCAGGTCCAGGTTCTCCATCTGATCCAGGGATTCCAGGAGGGCCTTTGTCGCCAGCAATGCCTGGAGAACCATTTTCTCCTTTGTCCCCAGCAATCCATCGAGTCGCATTTTTACCATCATCACCATCGATCCCGTCAATTCCTTTCTCGCCAGGTTCACCAGCTTGTCCTGGTTCCCCAGGAGGGCCAGGAATTCCAGGCGCGCCTTCTCCGGGATACCCAGGGCTCCCAGGGGGTCCAATAACTCCTTGTGGACCGGGAAGTCCTGGAACTCCAGGACTTCCTTCTGGGCAAATAACAATTTGTGAATCACCAGCCCCAAATGTTGCCCCATTTGCACCAGCCGCACCAGTGAGCCCCGGCACTAAAAATTAAATTAATTTAAATTTTCAAAAGTGCTCAAACATACTTCCATCCTCGCCTGGCTCGCCAGGAGGTCCAGGTGGACCCCGAGGACATTCAGGCTTGTATACTGGTTCACAGGTTTTGGATGTACTCGGGTTATCATATCCGCTTTGTTGTTCACTAACATGATCCACCCGTTTCAGTTGTATTAAATTATCATTCGATTCATCACTGCCTGAATCACTACTGCTATCTTCTTCCCCGTATCCCTCCTTTGTTTTTGAACCATACACTTTTTCCAAAGTTTTTAGGCGGCCTTTCATGGAACCTAAATTATTTAATTATAATACATTTTTAATATTTTACACAAATTTACGTCTTTCAAGATGTTGCAGAAAGTTAAATTCTGCCATCCGCTTAGTTCTAACAAATGGGGGTCGGCCGTATTGTTCTTGAATGGATAAAAGCTCATCCCATAAAGTATCAGTTTGTTCCTAAAAACAACCATGTCATAAATGGATTTAGGTTAAATTACCAATGAAAAAAGATATTGATCATGTTTCACGAAGATCTTCTTAAATCTCACGGTTAAAAGTGGGCTTCTTATCCAAGGAAAACTTTTTGGAATATCCATGATGCAGAGAACATAAAAATGCATGTCCTCAAAAAGTAACAAACCTTAAAATCTTTCATTTCTCTCATGACTAAATCCATTGTATCATCCAATTCTTTGGTCCATTCTTTCATAATAAATGCCGGAAGGGTGAGAGTTAGGATTGAAAGCGATACTGCAACCAAAACAGCAACCCTTCCTCTATCATAATCATCCCATTGATGAACACTATAATCACGCGGAAGTCGAATTTTAACACTCATTTTTGAAAATGAATTTTTAAATTAAAATTAAGAAAATTTTAATATTTTTGTGAAGATGAGAAGGCGGGAATAAGATTCACATTTGATGCTTATCTTTTGAGGTCGTCAAAAATATTTTAGAGGGAATCTTTCAATAATGAGATTTTGTAGGTCATTGACGAGGTGACATGGTTTGTTTAAAATTTAATGATAAATTTTTCTTCACTCCAAAAACGAGATACCATTTGAAAATAAGCTTTCGGAAGTTAAAATCAAATATTTTTGTTTTGTTCGAAAATACTGTCGTACCGTAATGCATCTACAACGATTATTTGTTCACTTACACCTTTGTGATTTTTTTCAAAAGTAAATTCAAATAAGATATCTAAAATATGAATATTACGACGTTTCAACAAATCGAAAATCAAAATTTTGGTTTTCCATTAAATGTTACTTCTGTTTTCCAAGATCAAACAAAAGACAAAATTTATAATGAAGTTTTTTGTCGATTTAATATCTTTTTGGATTCTACGATCTTACATTAATTCGAGTGATCCTTGCTGTATCGTCATTTTTTCAAGCATGTTCTTTAATAAAACCATTTATTCCATTGTACTAAATTACATGGATTATGGTGTGCTTAATAATTATTATTAGTAATGTGGAATTTGTTTACCCGTGAATTTATTAATTCCAAAAAATAAATAAATATTTTTTGGAATTAATACCATATAACAGTAGATTTCGTGGAAAAAAATAACCGTCTTACACCATCCGAACATTCAACAGAACTTTGATTAATCTGGGTAAATTATGATGTTGTAATTTGAATGAGTTTATTTGTTCGTTTGATAATGTATTAACAATCGTAAACCATTTATGTCATCACACTTATGCATGTACACGTTTGAGGATTAATGTCATCATAAAATCAAATCAAGCTTTTATAAATGCGATATTTTATCAAACGAACTTTTTATATCAAATTGAAGAACATTTTTAAACAAAAACTCTCTATAACGCCGTATTGATAAGAAATGAGTTTTAAAAAATAAAATTTTTCTGCAGCGTATTACGGTAATGTGTTACAATAAAAAACTTTCATTTCATCCAAGTGTATAAAAAAGATGCATCATTTTTTCTTCATTAGCTTTTTTTTTAAAAAGCGTCACCTGAAATGAGACCATATTTATGAGCCATATATCTGGCCATTATTCAACGTGTTTGTTCCTTGGAAACGAAAGTCGATAACAACTTTTTTTAGTTTTAAAAAACCTTTAATATAGAATTACTACTGCCTATGAACTTTTTTTGCTTTGAATGTGTTCTAGTTTATTTGAAGTAAAAAAATTCAAGTTTTCAATTGAACAAAAAAACAACAAAAATGAAAGTGAAAAAAAATAATATTTTTTTATTTTAGAGTTAGTTTTATTTATCATCATATTGTTTAAAATTGTATTTTGTGCTATAAAAATTTCTATGAATTTGTTGTTATTTTGTGCTCAAAAAAACACAGACGCACCTAACACTTTTTTTGAGGAGGGACTTTGAGGCTTGAGGAAAACAAAAAAATTGTGGTTTTAAAGGTTTTTTTCTTTTAAAATTTTAATGTTGAAAAAGTGCGCACATTTTTTTGTGAAAATAAAATTCTTTTTTTATTTTAAAGAAATCTTATTTATAGACAAAGTCTACAATTCAAGATTTTTTAGTTTCTTTTGCGACTGTTTTGTTTTTTTAAATCGAGATTGTTTCTTTCTAAAACATTTTTGTTATGTTTGTTTCCGTAAAATTGTTCTTTGTTTTCTTCCCATTCCATTCCATACTTGGACTCCGCCTACATTGTATTTTTTCATGCAAAAAGCAATGGTTTTTTAGCGAATCGTCTCATGTTGCATCCAAATCAAAATTCTGATATGTACAAAGCTTTACGTCGTCCATCGGCTTCTGAGCCATTAAATGCAGAATCAGTGAAATTTATTTTAGAAAGTTTAGAAAAATCACATTGTAATTTTAAAGGCCCTCATGTTTTTGTGCTTTTTGGTGCATCAGTTAGTTTTTTGATCTTTTACATACTTTTTTGCTGTTGTAATATAGAAGAATGTGAACGCTTATCACTATTTTTTAGGGAGATTTAGCAAAGAAAAAAATTTATCCAACTTTATGGTGGCTTTTCCGTGATAAACTTTTACCTGAAGATACTCTTATTATTGGATATGCTCGGAGTCAATTGAATGTTGGAGATATTCGTGAACATTTTGAACAATATTGCAAAGTTCGAAAAGATGATGAAAAGCAAGTTGCAGCTTTTGAAGAATTTGTTCGTCGAAATACTTATATTAGTGGAAAATATGATAGTGATGAAGGTTTTATCAGTCTTAACAATGCTATTGAACAAACAGAAGAATTATATAAAAGTAAGTTTTACTATATTTGAATATTATGTTACTCTTATTATTGGATATGCATTGTAATATTTTCAGAGCCTGCAAAACGTCTCTTCTATCTAGCTGTTCCACCAAATGTCTTTGAACCTGCTTCAGCAATGATCAGTAAGCATTGCATGGATAAAGGTGGTGAAGCTTGGACTCGAATTGTTGTTGAAAAACCTTTTGGACATGATGATGTTTCGTCTAAAAAGCTTTCTGATCATCTCGCTAAACTTTTCAAAGAAGAACAAATTTATCGAATTGATCATTATCTTGGAAAAGAAATGGTTCAAAATATAGCTGTTCTTCGATTTGCCAATCGTTTTATTTCACCTTCATGGAATCGGGATCATATTGCTGCTGTTATGATATCATTTAAGGAAGATTTTGGTACACAAGGTCGAGGTGGATACTTTGATCAAAGTGGAATTATTCGGTATGTAGCTGCATTTTAAATTTTAAATTACTATTATTATTGCTGCTTTTTGTAGAGATGTTATGCAAAATCATTTGATGCAAGTTCTTACTCTTGTTGCAATGGAAAAACCTGCAAGCTTATCTCCAGAAGATATTCGAAATGAAAAAGTTAAAGTTCTTAAATGTATTCAACCAATTACTTTGAATGATATCGTCGTTGGCCAATATACTGCTGATCCTAAAGGAGAAAGTATGTTTATTCTAAATAAGGATTTATAACTTTTGAATACTTTTTTTAGCTGATGATGCTCGAACCGGTTATCTTGAAGATGCCCAAGTTCCTAAAGATTCAATTACTCCAACATTTGCAACGGCCGTTCTTCGCGTTAATAATGAACGATGGGACGGTGTTCCATTCCTTTTACGATGTGGAAAAGGTATTTATAGTATTATTTGATTCTATATTTAAAGTTATATTAATTTAGCTCTCAATGAACGAAAAGCAGAAGTTCGAATTCAATACAAAGATGTTGCTGGTGATATTTTTGAAGAAGGAAAGTTAAAACGTGATGAATTGGTTATTCGTTTACAACCAAATGAAGCAGTTTATATGAAACTTATGACAAAGAAACCTGGATTTGGATTTGATACTGAAGAAACTGAATTAGATCTTACATATAATTCTCGTTACAAGGTATACATTATTGTACACCCTAGTCAAATTATTTGCAAATCTTTCGATTTTAGAATATCCGTTTGCCAGATGCTTATGAACGTCTAATTTGTGATCTCCTTTCTGGTATGCAGTATAATTTTGTTCGATCTGATGAACTTGAACATGCATGGAGAATCTTCACTCCAATTTTAAAAACTCTTGAAGAAAAGAAAGTTAAACCTCAGCAATATAAATTTGGAAGGTATGTTCCATGATCGTTACCGTATACTTTTTGTAAAAAATTTTTTTAATTTTTTAGCCGAGGGCCTGAAGCTAGTGATGAAATGATGCATAAACATGGTTATATCTTTTCTGGCACATATAAATGGACTCCACCGAATAAACTTTGATGTAGAGAAATTCAATTTAAATTCAAAAAAATTTTTTTTAAATTTTGCTTAAAAATTTATTAAAGTAATAAATGTTTATTTATTATAAACAAGGAAATTTTTAATATTTGTCCAGACATTACTGTCTTTGTAGAGATAAGTCATTGAAGATTGAAGGGAAGTTTGAAGAACTTGTGGATAGTTATCAAATAGCCATAGAACTGTGCCCCAAATAATTGCAGCAAACCATGGAAATACTGGCAGTTGAGGTTGTTTCACAATTCCTTTTTCAACTGCCAATTTCACTAAACCATAAATAATTCGACTCAACAAATATAGGTTAATCTATAAACAATTTTTAAAGGATACTGTAGGCTAATAAAATAATAGTTACTTGTGTATTTACTCCGTTGTTTTCGCCAAAAACAAAGTATCCAATAATGAACGCTGAAACAAATGAATGCCATGGCTGGTATTGACTTTGTAATTTATGCAAAAGCGTTAAACCGAGTTTGTAACCAAAAACAAATTTTCCCAAATTAAATGCATGCATTCTTGTAAGCATCAAAACAGTTTTTAGTTTTTCAAGTATCCTTAAAAAGCGTACCTTTAAAGATAAGGTTTTATTCAAATTAATTTTTGCTTACGTTCCAGTACCAAAGAGAAAAACCATAACTAAAGCATGAGGAGCTCGAATTCGTGCACCATATCTATAAAAACATTTTTTTTTTCACCGATGAAATCTTGGCTTATTCGCACTTGCCCAACTTTTATCACACAGCTGTGTGAAACTTTGCGCACTTGCCCAACTTTTTTCGATGACACAATGCCAACTGTGTGGAAAAATTTTTTCTATCACACAGCTTCTGTTTTGTGTGATACGGTAGTTTTTTATAAATAATTAAAATTTTAAAAATAGCAATTTTCACAATAACTTCTATTTAAATAATTATGGTCCAAGAGCAAAAAATGCTTGCAAATCAAATGTTAGATACGTACAAATATGCCATTCTCACATTTTCCTAAAGTTGAACGAAAATGTTTAAATTCATATCTCGCAAATTTTAAGTATTCTAATATTTAAAGAAAACGAAGTGATCTAAGAATTTAACCACGGGAGTCGAACCATACTATAATCAAATACTTCGAAAGCTAAAAGATTTGTATCATCATAATCGATGGCGTGTTACATTAATAATGATGATATTAGGATTTGTTGAAATTGTTCTTTTAGTTTAATTTTTTAAAACTGAACATTTCAATGTTTATTGAAGAAGTGCTCTAACAAGAAGAATTTAAAGAATAGATTGATTCCAACAGTAATCGACTTCTAAAGAGTTACGAGCTCAATGCCTTTTCAATTTTATGGCTTTTAAAAAATGCCAACAGAGTTAACCCCAGTTATTCTTCTTTCTATCATACAATTAGTCATCATTGCCCGTGATTTGTTGAAAAAGTTTACAAGCATTGAAAAGGAAACTAAACCTTTCCCTTTGAATGTTTGCTTTAAACTAATGTCTGCTGAGACAATTAAGTGGTTATTAGAATTGAATTGTTTTTTCGAAAAGGTATTTGGCAACTTTATTAAAACAGAATTCATTGAAGTTTTTGGATGGGATTGCTTCATTATATTAGTAGAATCCGAGGAAAGATTTGGTTATTAGTTCCCCCCAAAGTTTTTAACTGTACTACCATCTTAAAAAAATCTCAAATTATTTATGCTTTTTGGTTTTCGCATCATTTTTTTCTTGTGGAATACAAATTTTGAAGCAGATTATTAATAATATTATTATTAATAGCCATACAAAAATCGACAAACATTTTTCCACACAGTTGGCATTATGTCATTGAAAAAAGTTGGGCAAGTGCGCAAAGTTTCACACAGCTGTGTGATAAAAGTTGGGCAAGTGAGGATAAACCGAAATCTTTTTTTAAGTTATTTACACTAATCCGTTTCGAAGTCCTTTAAAAGCTGCTAAAATTTGATGATGTTTTCGAAGTCGAAATAAAAAATAATTTGCAACAACTTCTGCATTTTGTAATGAAATTTCCATAATTGACAAAAGTTGACTAAATAAATAAATGTAAAAAAATATATTTTTTAAAAATCTTGAGATTTAAACAAATGGCGCCACTTATAAGACGTTCTTTTTATCGATTCCTCGGAAGAAACAAAAGAAAAAAGATAGAGACAAGAAATTGTCTATTGTGATTGTGGTGTACTATAACCTCTGTAGTCTTGTCAAACGTAAATGTTGTACAAGAATTGCTTTATTTAGAGTTGTCACAAATTTTGTGAAAAAATTTAAGTGGTTCGAATTGATGACCTTCTTTGAATATTTCGAACTAGAATCAGCAAAGTGAGAAAATCTTTAAAATTTTCAATAAATCCATTCATAAAAAACGCATTAAAATTTTCGAAAAGCATTAACAAAAAAGGGATGCTTCAGAATTACCAGATACATTTACGAACCCATTATCCTTTTTATTTGAAAAGGAGCTCTTTTTCCATTCGGAGTTGTTTTACAAAGAATCCGTCATTAAGTTGATGCATTATAACACCAGATTGGTATTACAGTGTAATATGGATGAGTTTACCAAACTCTCAATATTAGCAAAAATTCAACATAAATTATATAGAGCATTTTCGCTATGTCACAACTTTCATCAAATTTGAAATAATAAATTTTATATTTTAAACAATTAAGTGCTTGCGAATTCAATCATGGATTTTTTCTAGAAGTTTTATAGTAAAAAAATAGTTGCTTTTTATCAGTTGTGTAATATTTTATAGACTCAAGAATTTCTTTTTTTATTAGTTTTTACAACCTGAGAATACGGTAGCCAGCTAAGTTCAATTAAAAGTATTATTTTTCATTTTCAAAATAAAGAAAAACATAAATTATAATTAATGAAATTTTATTATGTTTTTTACACAAATTATTAAAACATCAAATTTACCAAGAATTTTACTTTTTTGTATCCAGTATTTACTTACTGTAAATTCATTTATTCTTACGTGAAATGTTACGTATAAATGTGTGAATCTACATCATACTCATGTGCGCCCAATCCCACGAAATTTTTGAATTTTATGATAATTAAAGTTAATCATTTCATTATAAAATTATAATTACAAGTACAATTATAATACTGCATTACTTTTATCATTTTTTGGTTTTGCTTCAATCAAAGTACGCTTAAAGGAGTTTCCACGTGCAGAACGTTTTGAGAGACGACGAAGGGGTTTGCGACCAAATGCAGTTTTAACAGTATCACGAAATTGGGGATTAAACCATGAATAAAAGATTGGATTCCATGCAGCTGATGTCATTGCAACAACATGACAGCCTAAAATAGCATTTTTTAAATCACATATTTACTATCTTATAAAGTACCCGCAAAAATTAGTGAATACCATTCCGATTGACTTTGATCATCACTACTAAAATCTCTCCAAAGATTAATCAAGTTTAAGGGAAGCCATGCAAGAACAAGCCCTCCAACCATTGCCGTCATTAAACGAGATGATCGACTTTTTCGACTATCAAGTCGTTGCTGATTTTCTTCCAATAAAACTTGTTGAGCTTTTCGTTTTGCAATTTGTTTATTAATTATTCGTCCAATGAGTAAATAACACACTGAACTGATTATCACCGGAAGACCGAATTGCACAATCAATACCAACACCCCATAGGACCGTCTAATCTTATCCGATCTATCTCTATCTGGCCTGCAAAAAAAAGAAGAAGGTGTTTAAAAATTTAGTTTTTTTAAAAACAAAAAAGAAAAATTTGTTTACCAAATTTCATCACAGAAAAGACCACAAAATGGTGTATAAACAACAGCGCTTGAAAAAATGCCTAAGGGTAGAGCAAAGAAGTATCCCAAAAACCATATAAATATAACAATAAGGACGGCGCGTGAAAAATTTATTATCTAAAAAGAATGCCAAAAATAATAATTAAGATTACGAAATATTTGTCTCCAACTTACTTCACTACCAGGATGACGGATAAGTATAAATCTGTCAACAGCAATGGCAGTTAAATGAAAACTTGAAACAAAAATACTTCCACCCTAAAAAAACAAAAGATGATGATAGTAATGTTGACCAACACAAAGGAGAAAAGAAAGAGTAAATTACTTGAAAAACACCCATAAATTTGCAAAACAACTCTGGAAATACCCAATCTCGAGTAAATATAGTAATTGCAGTTGTGGGAAGTGATGTAAGGGACATAAGAATATCTGATATTGCAAGACTACAAATAAATACGGAGCGAACAGATGAAAGTGTAATCTTAAAATTTTTAAAATCAAATCATTGCACATTTTGAACACAAAATCTAATATTTGCAAAAATACTGTACCTGTTTAAGTGTAACAACATAAATGACACAAAGATTCCCCAATATTGCGCTTAACCATACAATGAAATAAAGTGCAGAAAATAATAATTGAAATCCAGTATCATCAACTTTTGAAGGCATTGTAGACTAAAAATTTAAATTTGCGTAAAAAAATTTTATCAGTGCAAAAATTTTTGTACCTGTATCAAGACACAGTGTTCTGTGTCATTATGATTACGCCATAAAAAATTTCTCCATACGCTCGCATTTTCATTAAAATAAATAGGGTGATAATATTCTGTTTCTGCAGAATTCAGAGAACTTCCCGACTCATCCATATTTTAGTATTTTTTTAATGTTTTAACTAATGCAAATATAAAAAAGAAGCTTCATTCGTTTTCTAAAAAACATAGAACTCTAGGACGGAAGTTGTTAGAAAAAAGTATTTTTTAATAAATTATTACAAATCACGTCAAAAAAAAATTTTATAGTTTTATAATAACAAAAGTAACTATTTAAATTGTGAACTTAGAGTTTGGAAGGTGGAGAAACATGTTTCCAAAATTGTTGAAACTTAAATTGTTTGTTTTTTCCTTTTTTGAGTTTAAACGCAAAAACTATTGTCACTTGAAACAAATTGTGGCAGTAAAAAAAAGAAGGAAAAAATAAAGCCTATTCGAATTTGATATGAGTAACCGTGTGAAAATTTTAAGCATTTTGAAGCGTTTTTTCGTAAAACGAAAAGTAAAGAAAAAATTAAACACATAAAAAGAAGACAGAAAAAAAGCGGCAAACGTACATAATTTTGGTTGTTACAGTAATCTAATAGCAGCTCAACACGCAATAACTTAAAGCTACAGTAAATTTGCATCTTAATTTTAAATTTTTTTACTTTGGAAGTAACAAAAAAGTTTTAACAAAAAAAACCTAAAGCGTTCCTCCATTTTTGCTTCCGGTCTTTAACCTTTTCAAACTTAAAAATTTAAAAAAACTCCATGAAATAAAAAAAAAACAACGACTAACATTTGAATGCCTTTTTTATTGAATGAATATTTATTTCTTTTCAGTAAATTTTTTTATATTTTTGTGGTTTAAAATGGAGTTTTATATAACCGAAATATCAACCTTAAAAGTACTTTCTCACGATATCATAAGATTTATTCAACGAAAAAGAAATAGAAATGTGTAATACATTGACGGCAAAAAAGGGGGAAAAAGATATAAGTAAGCCTTTAAATTAAAAACAATCTTTTGTATGAAGAAAGATTTATAGAAATGCCAGCCTTGAAATTACACCTTCTTCAATCTTGGGCATGGGCATGGATTCAAGCATATATCATTTTTTCATGATGCTAATGTGAAAGTAAAACGGAAATTACTTTTTGGAAAAAGAAAAAAAACATAAATCAAGGTACAAAATGGAAAAAAGTAATTTATTGAAGCAGTTTTTTGATTAAAGGAAAAGTTTAGCCTTTTCTTTCTATAAAGCATTTTTTGATTTGTGCCTTTTTTTGGTTATCAAAAGAAGATGGAAAATTAATCATGGCAACCATTGAATGTCATTTTAAAATTTATATCTCTTTTTAAATCAAAAAAGGAGCGTTCCCTTTCTTTCTTCTTTTTCTTCTGGTTTCCCTGGAATTTCAAAAAAGAAGGACCAGAAAAAGAGGAAACAAAAAAAGAAGAAAAATGAAAAGTTGAAGCAAAAGCGGTGTCATTGTTTTCTAAGAAGTTTACTTCCCCAAAAAGATTCCAAGATGAAGACAAAAAACGCTTGCGTCGGTGTGGTTTAAAAAGTCTTTAGTCAAGAGAATAAATTAATTTTATTGTATCAAAGCAAAAAAAAATGTCTTAACTTCAGACAAAAAAATGGAAAGCAAAATGAAGAACGAATCTTCATAAATGTAAGAAGAAAAGATTGAATATTTTGGAATTTTAATAGATCTTAAAAGCACTTTTTGAAAAGGAGGAAGAAGCATTAGCCCATGAGCCTATGCAAATTTCATTAGAGTATAAAATTTTTAACCTTTGAAAAATAAAGTAATAACGAAAAAGGGGGAAAAGAAGACAAAAAGAGAGAAGCTTATTTGTTGTTGCCAAAAAAACGTCAAGTGAATAAGATGAATAGAAAATTGCATTGAACCTTCTTCGTCGTCGTCTCCAAAAAAACATTTCATAGTTTGTATAAGTAAAATAACTCATAAAGCTCATAGAGATATTTGAGACATTAATTTTATTTTTGATATTCAAAGTATATATAAATAAAAAAAAAGAGATAGGCGAATGAAAGAACAAAAAATATATATGAGAGTAGTAAGCGGCACATGAAAGGTAATGCTTCTTTCTTTCTATTTTTTTCTCTTTTTTTCTCATAATAAAGTAACCACGCAAAAAAATCTGCAAAATGGGATAACGGATATAACTTTAAATAAAATAAATTTAAAAAAAACTATTAAAGGAAATTCAAAACCACTCACAAATATCACTTTTGATTACGGTATGAGATTTGGTAATAAAGGTTATTAGAGAGAAAAAAAGAATCATTGTATAAAAGCAAAATTTCTCACGCGTTTCTCAAAGCTTTTGAAATAATTATTTCATCTTTTTTCTTTTTTTTGTTCTTTACTTTGTTTTTATTTTTATTTTAACCTCATTGAACAAAAAACAGAAAGGAAGTAGTAGTAGGAGTTGACGTTACAACAAGTCATCATTGAAGTTTCTCTCTCTTTATTTTAAAAACCCAAAACTTTTTTTTGGTAATGACAGATACGTAATTACCAATAATTATTTACTAAAATATAAAAAAATATTTTTAAAATTGTTGGCAACAAAAAGAGAATTTGTATCATCAATAAAAAAAGAACAAAGTTAAATCATGGAGGAGTTAATTCTTTTTGCAAAAAAAGAAAAATTAAAACCAATTATAAAGAGAAAATCAAAAATAGATAATCTTTTTTTCGTATTCTAAGTTTTTATTAAGAAAGGGATAATAAATTGCGAAGGCAAAAAGAAAACGAATATAAAAGTGCTTTATGATTTAAAAATAATTGAGCTTTTGTTAAAGAATTTGTAAATTTATAAAGACTTAAAACAAGGCAAAATTTTTATCTCTATTTTTAAAAAAAAGATTTAGTGAACAATGAAACAAAGGATATAATTGTTGTTGAATTCTCAGAAGATCCTGTTTTTGTTTGTCAATGATTCAGGATGTGTATCATTGATAATCATGATAAACAAAAGCAAAAGTTTTTTGAACCTGATGATGTTTCATTTCCGATTCTTTTATATAAAAACACTTTGTTCATTAATTGGAAAAATAAATAGAAAAAGAGAGAGAGAATGAGAGAGCGGAAGAGGCATCCTTGATATATGGCAACAATGCATAATTTAATTTTTTACAAATAATTTTTTTGCACGCCTTTTTTCTACGTTTGTTTTATAAATGGAATGGAAGGAAGCTAGGCCAATTTCCTGGTTTTAACTCTTTTACATTCTTCCTTTTCAATTTCCCTTGTTTTATTTATGCTTTCCTATTAAAAATATGTTCTAACATAATTTTATCCTGTTGAATCTTTCTCAAAATAAATTTTTGAGCTTTGCTCTGTATCATCATGGAGATAAACGAGAAAGTAAAAAACACCTTTCAGGCTATCGACCTTGTTTTCTTGTATTTCTGACTCGAATCGAAAATAAATGTTATTTAAAAACACAAACATCTTTTTAAGCTTTGATAACAATGACATAACAAGAATAACAAAGATGGATAATGTTAGATAAGTCTTGTTAGATAAGCCAAAATGAAGGGATTCTCTAACTTTCTTTTGCTTTCCTTTAAGGGTAAAAAATGCAGTAAAAAAGGTGACATTAAAAGTTTTACATTTTGTAAACGAAAAATAAAAAACAATTTAAAAAAAATTAGCAAACTTTTTTACAGTAATGTTAAAATTGGATTACCAAATTTCAACATTGCAGAAAAGAGTGACCCTTTCTGCTGAATGTTAAATCACAAATATTATTTAAATGATTTTTAGAAGATTTTTATTTTAGTTTTAAAATATTGTAATGTCAAAAACAACAAAGAATACACCAAGAAGGTTACGGTCATTTTTCTTCAGCAATAATCGTACAAAATAATATAGTAGCGTTCTATTTTTTTCAACTACCAAGAAAATGCAAAGATTTTAAAAAGCAAAACGATGAAAGAAAAATAGACTTCTATAAATGACTCTTCTGTCGTTATGACAATTTCCTATTTGAAAAGATTCTTTAAGCAATTCTTTTGTGAAACTTTATGTTTCACGAAAAAGAAAACCACACAATAATAGCAATACACTTTTTTTCGCTTTTCTTTGTTTTTAAGGGCAAAAAACAGTTTCATGACTTAAGTGTACTTAACAGCAAAACGGAATTGTATTCTATTTTAAAAACACACAAACATTGAAACTTTTTCTTTTTGGAGAAGTTAAAATTCTTTCTTTATTTTTATGTTGTAAACTGCGTTAAAAACAAAAACAAAGGAGAGAAAAGAAGGGGAAAAGAAGAAGATTTAACAGCTTAAACAAATAATAATACGGATTTGCGTTTATTAAACACTTTCAAATTTGCTTATATTAAACTTTTATTTTTAAAGAACCCCAAAAAAGGATTGACCAATGATGATGGTTGCTGCAGCAGTTATGCAAATGAGATGGAACGGCAAAAATACCTTTTTTCTTTTTTTCTCGTCGACCTTTAATCCTGTCATCATCATCTTGGCTGGCTATTTTTTTTGTTCTGTTTGCATTAAAAGACGCGCATTTTTTCTCTTCTCCGATAACTTTGTCATCATCGCTTTCCACTCATCTTCTGGCCGTATCGTTGATCATCATCTTTCTCTCCCTTTTTTGTTTTTATTTTGACCATTATATTTTTATAGAAATGCTTTTTAATGCAATCTAAACATTGGTTTTTTTAGGAGTAGCAAAAAATTTGAATACCTCAGAAATTTGACTCTGCCTCTTTTAGGAAATTCTTTCATTTTTGCTAAAAACAAAGAAGAAGAATTGCCCTCTTTTTTACTTTTTTTGTGGTTGAAACCTGGGGTTTTTTGTTTTCTAACCTTATTCACCATCAATTGTTTTTACTCATTCTGCATGATAGCTGCTGACTACCGTTTTTAACTTCTTGAGCACAAAGAATAAAAGCAATTTATTTATGTTTCTTTTTTTCACACATTTTTTTGACAACCTTTGTTATTCAACTTTTTCTTTTTTGCTGAAAAAGATCCTTTGTCTTTTTTGTGCTGAACGTAGTGTTATTTTTCTCGCATTTTTTTGATTTTTTTCTATTTTAATGTTCCATCAGCCTCATGAAGAGTTATATCATCAACTAACTATATGAATGCCACCCTTGAAACATAATTGAAGACAACAACAAAAAATTTATATATGTTTATATTTATTAAGACTTTTTGGCTCAAGAGATATACTTATATTGGGTAGGGATATAATATTTGCTATTTTTCTTTTTGCTGCTATCAATCTCCTTGTCACAATAATCAAAGTCATTCATTTTATGCCTATTGGCAGATATTTTGAGTTTTGGCATATTTGAGGCCAATCATTGCTTTATCCATTTTTTTGTTTCCTACCAATTTCAATTTTTAACGCCTGTTCCCCTCCTATAATTCTTTCTCCTCCCAATTTTTCTTTCCTGTTTCTTCTTGAGTGATGGCATTACTCCAGAAAAGTCGGTAATTAATGAGTTAAAGAAAGAAAAAGAGCCACCATCATTTTTTGTTTCTAAAAAATCGAAGTTAAAAAGTTGTGAATGCTTAATGGAGAAAAATATTTTGAAAAAGAAATGTCCAGAGTTGAAAGTCTACTTCTGCAAGGACATTTACTTCATTTAATGCCAAAAATGCCTCCCATTTCTTTAGTTTATTTTTCTACGAATGTATAATTTACATAATTATTTTAAGCACAATTTTATTCCTTTTTTTACTTTTTTCTTTCTCATGTGTTACGTTTAACACTTTGCTTCAACACTTCTTTTCTTCATTTTTTTCAAGCGTCTTAACTCAGTTGATTTTTGACTTTTTTTTCCCAGAGGATTATGGTTTTCAATGCGCAAAATCAGTGTCAAAAAAAGTCTACCAGCTTGTATCTTTTTTATTTAAAACACAAAAAAATGAATTGTTGTTTGCCGTGTAAAGAAACACAGCACAATCGTTCATCACCTTTTTTTCTTCTCATTTTTTTTCGTTAACCTTTTTTTTAAACCGTTGACATTAAAGAAGGAAAAAAGAAAAGTATGGCAGGAAGAAATGAAACGATAGATCAGTGTTGTTGCGCCTCCGCCTCCGGAGGCGAGGAGGCGCCTCCCAAGCCGCCTCCGCCTCCGGAGTCGGAGGCGGAGGCGGAGGCGCGTTTTGCAAAAGATCAAAAGTGAGAATGCCGCTTTGCGCCTCCGGAGGCGCCTCCGGAGTCGATTTTTCGCCTCCGCCTCGGAGGCGGAGTCGGAGGCGGAGGCGACTAAAATAAAAAAGCACAACACTGCGATAGATATATCGTTTCCCTCCCCCCTTTTTTCTTTGTTTCATTTGCCGCGCAATGTTTTGCACTTCTGTTTTCTTTTTCTTAATGATGGCATCTGGCATTTATTTCTGTAACATTTTCTCTAAAGACAAAAAAAGCTAACATTTTGTTTTTTTTCTGTTCGTTTCATGATCGTGAACAAGACAAAAATAATTTTGCATTCTTTAAATTTTCTTGTACTTTTTTACCGTTATAGATTATACAAATTCGAATGCATTTATGCTTTATTAGATTTCTAGTTTTTCAATTTTTATTTATATTTGCAGCTGTTGATGCAGTGTTAGATGTATCATGGTGGTATGCCTCTTTAATTTTTAAAAAAAATTTAATTTTAATTCACTAAATTTCACTATCGGTTAAAAAACACTTGACATTTTTTTCCTAAAATGAATCACTTTTTACATTTAAAATCTGTGACACATATTTTTTTATAAGCTTCACTGATTATTTCTTCTTTTTTTGGCTATTTTTTTTCTCTCATCAATCGAAGATAATTTTACAAAAAAATTTTAGGTCATCAGTTGCACAATTAAGTACATCAAATATTCATTTACCAGCCACAAAATCAATATGTCGTGAATTACAAGGCCTTTCACCAGGACAAGCAAATTTTTGTGAATTATTTGAAGATCATATGCCGGCTGTTGGAAATGGCGCAAAAAAAGCTATTGAGGTTTGTCGAACGATTTTTTTATTCAGACTTTAAAAAGAAGGCAAGATTACAAAAACAGATAAGCTAAAATTGGTTCAAAACTTTTGATTGATGGGTTCTATTCATTTTTGCTCTACAAACTATTTTAATCTTTATGAGATTGAATACATAAAAAAAAAAGAAATCCATTCCAATTGTTTTCTTTTAATTGTTAACTCTATTGTGGCGTTCAAACAATGGAAAAATGTTTTAATCTAAGGTTTTCCCAAAAAAAGATGAATTAAGAATTAAAACGTTTGAAATGCAACTAAATTTTTTTAGGAATGTGAATATCAATTTAAAAATCAAAGATGGAATTGTTCAACACCCCCAGAAGCTGGAGTAATTGGCCCAATTCACAAACTTGGTAAAACCCGTTGTTACCGTATCCCAAATATTTTAGTTTTTTTCTATTAATTAGGTACCAAAGAAGCAGCTTTTACATACGCAATTTTATCGGCTGGTGTTACACATGAAATTGGAAGAAGATGCCGATTAGGGCTGCTTAAAAGTTGCGGTTGCTCAGATACTTCAAAAATTCCAAAAGATGTTGCGCCAGATGGTGTAAAAGATGACTGGCAATGGGGTGGATGTGGGGATAATGTTGATTACGGTATTAAATTTTCAAAAAATTTTATTGATGTCAGAGAAAAGGAAACAATGAAAAGATCTGAAACACATGGAAGATCATTGATGAATCGATGGAATAATGAAGTTGGACGCAAAATTCTTAAAAGAAATACAAAAGCTAAATGTAAATGTCATGGTGTAAGTGGATCATGTAATATGAAAACATGTTGGATGCAACTACCTACAATTCGACAAGTTGGAGAAATTTTGGAACAAAAATATCGAACTGCTCGAAGAATTCAGGTTTTAGTTTACAGTAAGAAAAACATACACGCAATGTTCACGTTTTAGATTAATGCCCGAGGAAATATGCAATTTGAATCACAGCCAGATAAAAGAAATCCAATGAAAAAGAAGCGTGCTGTTACAGAGCTTGTCTTTCTGGAGGATAGTCCAGATTACTGTCGTCCAGATCGACAACAAGGAACCGTCGGCACAAAAGATAGAATTTGCACGTAAGTTTTTTGGTCATTTCAAAAAAAAAATATCACAATTAATAAATTTCAGAAAAGATCCTGGCGCTCCAAATAGTTGTGATATTTTATGCTGTGGTCGTGGATATAATAGTTATACCGAAGATGTCGTATTTAAATGTAAATGCAAATTTCAATGGTGTTGTGAAGTTGTATGTCAACAATGTCGAAATCAAACAGAAATACACATTTGCAAATAATTATTTTTCTTTTTTTTTAAAAAACAATTCTTTCATTTACACCAAGTGTCAATTAATTAGTATTTTCGTTATTATTTTTTAATCTGTTTTTGTTTCTTCAACATAGATCTCTTCCAACTTTCCATGTCTTATTTAAAACTTTGTTGCTATTTGTTAATAAGGATATTCCTAAATGATTGTATGTATTATATAACGTGGTTTTTAAAGCAAAATAATGAAAGCAACAGGGATAAATAATTATAAAATTTAAATATTATATAAAAAAGAATTTAATTGCAAAATATTTTCCAACAATAAATTTATCTTTTCGTAAGTGCACAACTTTTAGTTATGCATTTGTTTGCAAGATTCATACCGCCAAAATTACATCGAAAAATATAAATATCATACTTAATCTGGAAAAATCACAAGCATTTCAAATTTTACTAAAACTTTTTGGTGTCAGATAATATTTATTTTTTTCCATGTTTTTTCAAAACGTTTTTTATAAAAAATTTTTGGCTAAAATACTGTCCAGACAGATTTTCTATATCTTATTTGGGAACGAAAATCCTGCCGTATGAGTTTTTACAGTTTTCGAATTGTGAATAAAAACATTATATTGGATGCAGCAAAACCGTGAATTGGCTAAATATGTTAGTAAAAGTTATTTAAAAAGATTAGGCAAAATCAAGTTCTCATCATTCGCCATTAAAAAGGTTACATATTACATCTGTCATTACCACCATCAAAAATGTAACCGAAATTTATCCAAAATCATAATTTCTGGTTAACTAGGAAACATTACAGAAATAATAGTGATAAACAAAGTTGTGACTTAATTTAAATAAAAATTTACAGTTTAAATTAGTTTTGCTTGTTTTGTATTGTAGTCAAAACTCGTTAAAACATTATAAATAACGTTTTTCAAGGGACCGAGTAAAAAGGCGTAATATCGAGGTTTGATTAAAGTGGGAAGGGACTGCATGCAAAGGACGTTATAACGGGGTGAACGGTAATACCGTTACGGTATATCGAGAAAATATATAACGATGTTTGACTGAATATCAAAATAAGCTGCTGTAAAGAAAAAGTAAATATTTATATGAAAGCAATATTTGTTGCATCATTGAAAAGTCAAAAATACAGTATTTTACATAGCATATTTAAACAAAATATACAATGAATAAGCGTATAAAAATATATTCATTTGAGAATTATTACATTACATACGTTGAGAAATGGGTTGTTGTAATACACGTAACTTGTCTTCTAAAAAATTCAATCATTTTATTTGTAGATTTTAAAACTGGGTGCTCACCTAACGATGTAATATAATTTTCAAGCGTGTCAACAACAGATTCCAATCTTTTACTTGCAGCTTCAATTTCATCAACTTGTTGGAGGTAAGGTCGTAAACTTTCATCTAAAACATACATAATGAATTAAATAGAAAAGGAATAAAGATTACATTTCTCTCCAAGCTCATATAATCGACCAGAAATTGTTGAAGCAACTTGTTTCATATCAGTATATCGTTGTGCCGTTGACATGTTCATTTCTTCAATGAGCTTGTAATCTGATATAGTTCCTAAACATTAATAATAATTAATATTTTGTTTTAATAGTTAAAACAGTATACCTTGTACTTGTCCGTTAACAAATCCAGATACTTTATTAAAAACATCATTCGAAAGCTGTCGAACTTCATCTGAAGCAGAAAGAGGCGACATTGGACAATCAACGCTTACAGAAGCTCTTTCATTAATTTCACCCATATTTTTGTTAAACTGCAAAAGAATTACTCAAAAAAGTAAAATGTGGCTTTTTTTACAAAATATTGGAAAAACGAAACTCAAGTCTGCGGACAAATTTCCAACAATGAATCAAGTCCAAAGATTTAACTCTTGACACGAAGCTTGCTCTACTCATGAAAATGCTTAGAAGTTTACAGTTTAATAGCATAGAGTATTGACAGTAAGCCGAGCGAATCTGATAATATATCAATTTAACAGATTAAATATAACAGATCCTAAGGCTTGAGCTTATTCATATTATTTACCCAGTTATTAATTTGCAAAACGTTCAGCTTTAAAATAAAACTAACAATGTTGGAAAAATGAAAAACATATATTATATAATAACTTTATTTTTCAAAAAAATCAACAAAAAATACAATAACAAATTTTTTACCGTTTCTTATAAAAACAAGGTTCAAGAGTTAATCCTAATGGTCTCTTCTTTTCAATCTTTCCAATTTTCTTCAAAGTAATGAGCTCAAAATAGTCATTTAACAATTTCTAAAACCGTTTATTAAATCACAAAAAATTTATTAATATGTTAACGAACCTCATTTGCAACTTTAAAACCCATTTGTTCAAGAGCACGCAAAAATTTTTTCAAATGTTTGAAACGACTCCACACTTCAGCAATTTTTACAATGCCACTGGAAAGAAAACTTCAGATTTAAAGAAAAACGAACAAGAAAGCATACCCAAATTTCAAAATCCTATGAGCTTCACGAATAAAATCAGCTAAATTTGTACCCATCAAAGATAAACAAAAAACAACTACATCAGCAGATTCATCGTCAAGTGGAATGTCAGACATATCACATGCCTTAACCAAAGGATTGTTTGATACAAGATCAAATGAATGAACGGTCATTTTTTTGCCAAGAGTCTTTGCAATTTTTGCATCACCGCAACCAAGGTCAACAATAACACTTTCAGCTGGAAGCTTTTTCAGATGCTTAACGATGACATCAACTGGATTAATAGGCCACTTTTCAACCTGCAATAAAAAATATAATAAGCGAGTTTATAGAATATGATATACCTGTGATCGATAACCTTTATGATATGCTTGAAAAGCCGTTTCATCTTCTTCGAATAAATTCTTTGCATCTGCGCTATCCATAGTATATAACTGTTCATTCAAATAACGAAATCTTGAAGATGTAAGCTTATCAACGAGTACTTCTTTTTTATCTTTTGGCTTGCTTTTATCAACATTAAATGCAGCTTTCTTCTTTTGATTTCGTTTCTTATTCTTCATTTTCAGCTTTTCTTTAATACCTTTCAAGATTTCTTCATTTTCATTTGAGGGAGTTGCTTTAAGTTCAGAAAGTTTTGCTTTCTTAGCCGCTTTACGAACACCTGCTCGCCATGGACGTTTTCGCTTTTTGGTTTCCAAAAGTACACTTTCATTTTCTTCCGCCATCATTAAATTGATTTTCCTCGGATCTTTGAGTTGATTCTGAAAATAACCGGAAAAAATTTTTAAAAGAAAGAGTTGGCGAAATAGAATCTTTTGCCAGGAATTGCTACAGAGAGAGATTTTCAAATTTGCTAATCACCATGGTTTTCTTTCCTCTAAACTAGCTAAAGGATTTTTAAGTAAAAAAATATGAATTTAAATTCTGTGAACTGGTGGCAATTTTAATTATTTCTTCTAAAAACACCGTTCAAATAAAAGAAGACTTGTCGCGATCGAAATTCTAGGAGCACTTCTTGAAAAACTTTAAACGCTCCTAAAACACCAGCGAAAAATTCGAATTTCTTTTTGCAACGCTAAGTTTTTTTTAACACACTTTATTTTTTAATTACAAACTAGGCAAACTTTTTTTTTATATTATTATGGTAATAATAATTGTGTTATGGCATGAATTTTGTTTGTTAATAAAACATATTTAAAAAACAGTTTTAGAAAATGCATGATAATGTAAATTAAAACATACATTTCAGATGGCATCAGAAAATGAGGTGCTGCAATTGAACAATGGGAAAGTATCTCTCAGGAAAACTTTCACTGATAATAATAGCAAACAATATTCACATCTCAACTTAAGTCAAAATTTTAAATGTTTGGAAGGTTCAGTTGTTCATTCAAGCAGTAAATCATGCTCAAATAGCAAAAATTCTAGTAAACAGATGATGCAGTCCTCATTGAATATTTTATGCTAATCATTGAGTATTAGTGATCAGCATATAAAAATTTTATTAGCAAGTTTGAAAAGCACATCCCGAGGAAACCTCATTTAAAAAATGAAGGACTGCAACAGTATGCTAAAGATTCAGATTCTTTTTTTGTTGTTGAGAAACAAGAAAAGGGAAATTTCCAACCAAGTTGGAAATTTTCATCTTCAAATGGATCCAGAAATACTTATGTGGATACTGAAGAAGAAACCTCAAAAAAGAAGCGGAAGAACAATGACACCTCTGCAACTAAAAAGAATAGTAGCACCTTATCTCTTCATATTGCGGCATATGAAAATTTTATTGATGGTAATGATACTGTATCATTTGGCGAAAATGAAGACTTAAATAGGAAAGAAAAATTAACTGGTTTGATTAAAAAGTGGAAATCAATTAGTTCAACAATTGTTATTCAAGTAATTCATTGTAAAAAATATTAAATCATTTTTTAAATTGAAAATTTACAGAATTCATTTGAATTTCCAAGGCAGCAAACAGATGATGAAACTGCTCCTGCCGTTATGCAATTCACAGCATCCCAACAATTGTTTAACCCTAATCAACAATCAGAGCAAGTTGAACCTGAGTTTGTTGGTGAAAACATATCCATACTAAATTTTAAAACCTAGATTCTAAGATATTTAAACGAATTCTGTAAACTCATAAAAAATCTTGACATCACTTTAATAGATGTGAGCACAAAAATTAAAAAAAGAAGATTCTGAAATTCAGAATCTGAATCGCCAGGAATCTGAATCCGAAAATTTTTTTTCTCCTGATGTTACAAAAATGGTTTCATTGAATTTGTTTGCACGAACACATTACAAAACTATAAGATATTTTTACTTTTTAAGGATTCCAAAGCCTTCACATCAAAAGATAAGTAGGAAAAATTAATTTTTAAAAGACTGTACCTCGGTCAGAATCGTCGAAAAATACATTTCTATTTACTCGTCAAGGGAAAATCGCTTTGGAGAAATGTGAACCTTTATCAGGAGTTCGAAACACCGTGCAAAATTCAACTAATTCTATTTTTTAGAACACAGAATTATGGATTTAATTTGATTAACAGTAATCGACTTTAAATTTTAACAAAAGAGAAACTAATTTTTCTTTTTTGTCCAACCAAAAATGGTTTTGCATTGTGCTACTAGATATCCTTTATCTATTCTCTTAATATCGCTAGCTTTTACCACAATGCAGAGGTACAGTTAAGAGCGGTAGCGTTTCCTTTTATAAAAGCTTTTAACAAAAATAGGAGGCCTCCAGAAGAAGAAAAATTTTTCTTGACGCGACCAAAATGAAAAAGCTCATCAGGAATTTTTTATAAAAAAACTGCAATGGTTTATGATTTTATCTTTGGTGAAGGGAGTTTTTCGTGTAAATGTTTATGTTATTATTTTTCATAATATATAATTTAGCTATACATATATATTACAGAAAAATGTCAGTAGCGGAACTTGGGTGGAGAAGATTTCAGTTTTTCGATAAAGCAAATGTAAATGATCCAAAAGATTCGTCAAAAAAATTTTACGGTTTTAAAGTATGTTCCGTTATTGCTTTATTGTTTTAATAAATTATTGCTGCTTTAGGGCTTAGCAATTAAATGTTGGAGAAGTAGTATTCGTCAACCATTTGTAATTTTTGGCGAGGAAAAAGGTGTTGTATTTAAACTTTCTCCCACTTTGGATATTGACTTTTGGAAAGCATACGGTAGAGAATTGGTGGATTTGTCATTAGCTGATGAAGGGAATGGATTTATAATTGCTACTTTGGGTGTTGGTTAAAGACAGAGAGATAAACATTATTCTAATTAACCTATGCATTTTAGGCAGATGATGTTGGAAATTCATCGGTTTTAAAAGTATGGGATTTGAATCAATGGGAAAAGCAATCACCAATTTGTAAGATTTCAACAAAAGTTACCCAGAGTCGAAAAGGTGCTACAAGTACGGCAGCTAGAATTGCACTTATTTCTTCGGGTGATTTTATTGCAATTGGTGAATAACTTTCATAAGTGTTCGATTTTTTAATTGTTTATTTCAGGATTTGCTGATGCTTCTATTTTATTTAGCGAAGGTGAAATTACTTCTGAAAAATCTTTGAAGTGGAAAGTCTTGCGAGATGGTCCAACCACCTTGGGTGATGGTTGCTTGCTCGGACTTCATGTTACAAAAGCTGATAATAATAAAACTGTTGTGTTTGTTGTTTGTGAAAATGCAGTTCTTTCATTTGTACTAAGTGGTAGCAATATTATATTAAAAAGTGTTCATGATTCAAACGGAGCTCAACCAAATTGTTGGTATTTTAATGAAAGAATTAATCAATTAATAATATCAAATCAGGAGGTTCGGAATTTATATAAACATGTTGTTGAATAAAATAATATGAATATAGATGGTCTATTTTTATGATGCCAATAGATGCTCAGAAGACGATACTGGAGCTGGACGATGTCATGCACTTGGTCGTGGACTTAAAAAGAAACAAATAATTGGTGAAGGATATTATATCGGAATGGTGACAGAACAAGAATCAAAGTTACCGTATGCTCTTAACTACTTTTATTTTTTACATGCTTTTTGCATATTTTAGAGGTAAAAGCATTTGTATGCTTACTGTATATGATGTTGAATGCCGGTACATTGCTTGTACATTTCCTATAACGGCTTCACAACTTTTCACTCTAAATAATGATATTTATGCTTTACAAGAAGATGGTTCAATGCTAAGATTTATTGAAAAGGGAACTGGTGCAAAACTTGATATAGTTATTCAAAAGCATTTATATGATGTTGCAATTGCGTATGCTTTCATATAAATTAAAATCACAAAAACATCTGACTTTTAGACTTGCTAAACGTGAAAAAAGCTCTGAATTATCGCCTATCTATTTCAAATATGCTGATTATCTCTATAAACGTGGTGATTTCCAAAATGCTATTCAACAATATATTGAAACAATTGGATATTTGGAGCCTTCTCATGTCATTGAAAAATTTATCCATGGAACACGTGCTTTACAATTGGCAACATATTTAGAAGCATTGCATAAACGATCGGCCGCCACTGAAAATCATACTTTATTACTTTTGGGAGCTTATTTGAAAATGGGAAGTAAAGATAAAGTAGAAGATTTTGTTAAAAAAGCTACTCATTACAAAGATCTTGATGTTGAAGAAGCTGTAAAAGTACTGTTGACTTTTACTTCTTCAGTTATGTTTTATTATTAATTTTTTTAGTTACTTCGTGCTGGTGGATATTACGAACAGGCCTCAAAAATGGCAACAGCTTTTAATAGAGTATTATTAATTTTTGCCATTCTCGTTGAGGATTTGAGAAATTTTGATGAAGCAATCCTTCAGCTTGGACAAATTGAAGGCAAGCAATTCTTTGAAGTTTTGGATGCTTATGGTTTAACTTTGTTGCAATATAAAGAAGCAGAAGTCATTGAAACTGTTAAAAATGCTGTAAGAAGTGAAGAAACAGATGTTAAAGTTTTGGTCAAGTTATTAAATAGTCATCCAAAATATTTAAAAACCTTGTATGAAAAAGCAAACGATACTGTACAAAGAAATGTGATTTTGAGAAATGCAGTTCTCGAACATACATTAGAAAGAATGAAAACAAGTGAACAGGGTATGGATCAAGAAGCTGAAGATATGATTTTGAAGCTTGTGGATATTGATAATTATGATAATGCTCTTAGACTTGGACAATTACAATCTTATGCCCCTTTAGTTATTTATGTTCTGCGAATGCAAAAAAGATTCGATGAATTATTACGGTATCTTTTGCGTGATGGAGGAATAAATGATATCATTGAAGAATGCAATAACAAAATGTAAGAAAATTACATACTTGTAATAAAAATTTTATTTGTTTTGTTATTTTTTAGGATAAAAGATATGTGGATTGAATTGATTACTTTTCTTTCCAAAAAAGAAGATTTGGATGAAGATTACGTCGTTGAACTTCTTGAAAAGTTTGTTAAATTTAATTTTTATGTAAATGTTTATTTGTCTCGGGTTTTTAGAGTTACTAAAGCGAATCTTGTTCATCCATTGGTTATTACAAATATATTATCAAGAAATGAAAAGCTTGCCGTTGGTTGTGTTAAAAAATATTTGGAACAATGGCTTGCAAGTGAAAATGAAAAAATTAAAGAGAATACAAAAGTCATTGAAGAAAATGTTAAAAAGTCTGCAGAACTTGAAAAACAAATTCATATTTATGACGAAGAGTAATAACGTTTTGTTTGAAATTGTATCAAATTAATTGTTTTATTTTTAGTGTACAAATTTTTCAAGCATTACGGTGTGCAGTATGTGATCTACCATTACAAATGCCAGCAGTACATTTTATGTGTAAGCATTCCTATCATTCTCATTGTTACGAATCATATAGTGATCAACATGATCGATGCCCTGCATGCGCCAGTACAGAAACTGAAACATTAATGATACAAACAAAAGAGCAAAGACCTATTTCAATTGGTGAATTGCAATCAGAGGTCAGTGTTTCACGACTTTCTTTTTTTTTTAAATCAATTTGTTATTTATTTATGAGAACAAAGTACCTACACATAATAAATTTTAGATTGATACATGTGGAAGTACAATGGCAGTTATCGCAAAGTTTATTGCAAGAGGTGTCTTTGATGGCTCAACAAAATCTAAACCAACTCGATCAAAAACTGCAATAAAGCAGGCATCATTGAATCCTTTTGAAGATGAAGAAGTAAATGTTGTGGCATCAAATCCCTTTGAAGAAGACATCAATGCTTCAACAAATCCTTTTGATGAATAATTGCTTTCGGGTTTACTATTATTTTTTTGCAAATTATCCTAAAATTGTGCCTTATGAATTTTTGCCTTTTTTCACTTTTGCAATCATCACTTTATATATTGTTAAAATATTTTGTGTAGTAATTTATTTTATGGAAAAAAATTAGCAAAAATAAAGATTTTTAAACAAAATTTTTTAAGTCATCTGAAAATTAGTGTGCAGCAGCTTGTTTCAATTTAGCCAATAATTCAGGTTCAATTTTAAGATCTTTAGGTTGTTCCCAAGGAAAATCATCATGTCCAAAATGTCCGTTTTCAGCTGTTTTTTGGTAAATTGGTCGTCGGAGATTTAAATGTCTTAAAAATTGCAATTTTTAAATTATTCGAAATGTGTAGTTTAACTTACTTCATAAGCATACCAGGTCGAAGATCAAAATTATCATCAACAATACTAAGTAAATCTTGTTCACTTAAAACAGAGGTACCAAAATGTGAAACCATAATGGATAAAGGTTTTGCAACACCAATGGCGTATGAAACTTGTACAAGGCATCGTCGGCATACTCCTGCTTTAACAAGAGATTTTGCAACCCATCGTGCAGCATATGCCCCACTTCGATCAACCTTTGTTGGATCTTTACCGGAGAATGCTCCACCACCATGTGCCCCCCAGCCTCCATAAGTATCAACAATAATTTTTCTTCCAGTAAGTCCAGCATCACCCATTGGACCTCCAATAACAAATGATCCACATGGATTTAAATGAAGAATTGTATCTTTATAAAGGTTTTTAGGAATAACAGCTTCAATAACATGCTTTTCAAGATCAGCTCTTAATTGTTCCATGGTAATTTCAGGTGAATGTTGGGTTGAAATAACAATCGTATGAACACGTTGGGGAACGCATGCACCATTTTCATATGTATATTCAATAGTAACTTGAGTTTTAGAATCTGGTCGAACCCATTTAAGTTCACCACTTCGACGAAGTTCATGTAATTTTGCATTTAATTTATGTGAAAGTACGAGGGTTAATGGCATAGCTTCTTCTGTTTCATCAGTTGCATATCCAAACATGATACCCTATAATTATTAAATTAATAATTGACATAATAATTTTTTACTGTTCAAAAGTATTTACTTGATCACCAGCTCCAACATCTTCAAGTGATTTATTAACATGTACACCGGCGGCAATTTCAGGGGATTGTTGTTCAAGGGCAACAAGAACATTGCATGTTTTATAATCAAATCCTTTGCTAGAATCATCATATCCGATTTTTTTAACAACTTCACGTACAAGTGCTTGATAATCTAATTGTGCATTTGATGTTATTTCACCGCATAACATTACCATTCCAGTTTTGGTTACAGTTTCGCATGCAACTTTTGCATTTGGATCAATTTTTAAATGCGCATCTAATACTGCATCAGATATCTTAAAAATAAAACAATTTTTAAAATACCTTTTTAAAGGTGATTTAAGTTTATTTTTTTCACATAAGTGTTTCTTTTTTTACTGTCACGCCATTTAAAAAAGGCAACTTTTTCTTTTTTCTCTTCCTCCATTCTCAATATGACAGTGTAATATTTATTACTGCAATTAATTTCATTGTATGATTTTTCTTTGTCAATGCATCATAAATTAATCAAGAACAAAAATTAGCGAAGTAAAGGACTTTTTGGTGGAATGGAAAGTGTCTAATCGGAAATTGCCCATCTGAAGAAGAAGAAAAAAATCGAGAGAGACAAGAACACTCAATTCTTTCCTATTCATCTTTTATTTCCTATTGTTCTACTCCAAAAAAACTATTAAATGTATGTTTAAGAGGTGTCTTATCATTAAAAGACAAACTGTAAAAATTTAAAGATATTCTGCCAAAAAATCTTTGACAAAAAATAGTCCAGAAAAGTTTTTAGGAGAAAGTACAAAAAAGCCATTTTTGAAATTTCATTGTTAACATAAACTTTAAACAAAAAGGCATACAGTATTCCTATTGTAAATTTTATCAATTAAAATCCACTTACTTGATCACACATTTTATCTGGATGACCTTCGGATACAGATTCAGAAGTGAATAAAAAAGTATTTCGTGCTGTAGCAGCCATTTTTTAAAATAAACTATTTTTAATTCCTACTGTAACAAAAATAATGAACTTTCTTTTGGCTTAGTTTTTTAACCCAAACAATTTGCTAAAAAAAGCAGAGAAGCAATGATAATTCCAAGGGTTTATAAAGCGTTAAAAAGAAGATTTTTCTCGCTTCCTAAAAAAATGAACAATTCTATAAATGGGCGGTAATTAAAAACCCCTCACCAAAATGGAAATTCCTTTAACGTTTGTCTCTTAGACGGACGAACATTTTTTTATATATTTGAAATAATCACCATATCAATGACATGATACTTGTTGTAAGTGATGACAAGAGGCAAGAAGAACAAGATGAAGAAAGAAGAAAGATGTACTCCCGACCGACAATCATCGTTATAGTTTATGATTCTAAAATGTCTCTGTTCTTTCGCGACCCGGCAGCTCAAACATAAATACAGATTTTGACGAAGTTTTTATTATGTTTTGCATCATCTTTAACATTCTTTCACTGATAATTTGATAATGAGACAATCGGATAAATAAGGATTTCTAGATGCTAGTTTGTTGTAACTTATTAATGAAAATAGAATCAAATTCCTGAAAAGTAAGTATGTTCCGAAAATTTAATTATCTTTTTAAATCTCACTTATATTTCTGGATTTATCATATTTATTTAATTTCTTGTTTTATAATGAGAAAAAGAGATACTTCCATTGATTAAAAACTGGAATGTTTGATGAATTTTAAATAATTAAGAAAAAACAAGATAAAACTTCTTTTTTTGTTTTTAAATATCATGAAATAAAGATCTTCGAGATATTATCACAATAATTGAAACATTTTGTTTTAATTATTAAATATCAAACATTTACTTTGACATATGACTGACAAGTTCAAGAACGAGTTGCATATTAAAATATTAAACTTTTTTAAACTCTGTCTTTTAAAAAAGAAAACAATAAGTGTTATCAGTGTTAACAATAAGGCGAGAAGAATTACAGTGATTACGTTGTAATAATGTACAAGCAAAATAGATAGAATGAATTCATCATAGTTCGCAACATTTTGTTATCAGTCAATTTGGTAGACAATCAATAAACTTTTTTTTTGAAGTCTGGGATAAATTCACGTGCTCGAGCTAGGCATCATTGTTCAACATAGAGTTTCTGGTATTTTACAACTTCTTAGGAATATTTTTATTTCTTGAAAAAAATTGATAAGATTTCACATATGCAAAAACATTTGTTACCTCGGTTGTTTTTTTGCCCTAGTATTAAACCTTTTCACCAACATGTTTGGCTACCTCCGTGTCAAATGTCAAAATTCTGGAACACTAGGCTAAAAAAGCCGAAGAAAAAACACATTGCAAAAAAGTTTTTAAACACCTAATGTGAAATACGTTTACAAAAAAGCCTGCTTGGGAACGTTTTAGGGTGGGCACGCCATTGATATTTTGCCGCATTATTTCGGCAGCGGCAAAAGATCAAAGAATTTTCTCGATTATGGAGTGAGGGCACAGGTGCCGAATGCCCCCCTCTCTACGGCCTTGAAATTAGCATAGAATCGTTCAAGGATTCTGATGGCGGGAAAAATTGAAAAAATACAAAAAGGCCTAAAAATGATGAAAAAATGGCTGAAGTTGCCATTTTCAAATTCGTGGTTTAGGGCGCGTGTGTAAAATTGAGTTTTAAAATTTTGGGGGGCTAAAGCTCGGATGGGGCTAAAATGGAATATTCGAGTTTTTCACAAACCATTATTATATGGGTTGCTAACCAAGGCTTTCCGGAAAAAAATTATGATCCGGAATGCCAAAAATCAGCCGAATTCGAGAATAATTTATAGAAAACTATATGAATTATTTCTGATCGAATTCTTTTTTTTTAATTTTATCCGGAAAATCCGGAAAGCCAAAAATCTTCCGGAATCACGGAATCCGATCCGGAATTCCAGACAGCCTTGTTGCTAACACGACACCAAAAAAGTGACAAAATCGGAAAAAATGTCCTTTGAATTCAATGGCCAATCAGTGCTACTGAAGAATATTCTTTCTTATTTTCTCCACAAAAAATATTTGTATAATTATGCATCGAACTTTATTTGGATTTTGGTCATTTGTTGCTTAAATCACGTGTTTTTTAATAGCCTTCAGTTTGAATGTACATTTGGTTGAAATATTTGTAAGCTTTGTTAATATTTGTCCAAATTATTGATTAGATTATTTTCTTTGGAAACGTCAAACAACTATAATGTCTGCTTATTAATCTTTAAGAACAAGTTTATAATTGAAAGATACTGTTTCCGGAGAAAATACAGCTTATTTATGCTTCTTTTTGTTTTGTCAAAAAAATTAAACAAAACCACTCATCTTTTGGCTGATGCAAACTTTGTGATATCTTTGTGTAATCATTTATCTTTGAAAAAATTTATTTGAAAACATTTTTTATTTATACACCAGCTCAAAAAAGGACATAAAAAAGAAAATAAAAACAATTCGGCTATCTATATAAACATACTAATTTCAAAGCCTCAGATTCATAATCACAGTAGGAGATTACATATAAGAATGGGTTGCAGAAATAAAACAAACAGATAAGTTGGTAAAAGTAGAAACTGCTCAAAATAATTTAAAACATTATGTAAAAATTGCAATGCCGAAGATTCGCCATATTCAGAGAATTTTTGATACAGGTTTGAATTGGATTGCTTGCTTAACGAGAACGTTTTGATTTATTGATCAACCATTGAAGAGTAATTTCGATATTCATTTTTTCTTTGCAACTAATAGAATAACAGCAAATTTCACGGTTTTGAATAGAATTTAAATTCCTAAAAGATTTTTTGTTTAGTAAACTTAATCATTAAAAGTAGCTCTCAAGGGTTTAAATATAAAGCATGACAGCCAATTAAATGGGTGAAATACGAATTTTGTTCCTACAATTGTTCATCTATATACGATGGATTACAGTAAAACCCTCAATTCCTTTTATAACAACAAAAAAAAGAAAAGGGCTTTCAGAAAAACATGTCATAAGCCTGAGGAAACTTATTAATAGCTTAAATAAAAGATAAAAAAATAAAATAATACTTACATTCTTTCAATAAGTTGCTTTTCATCTAAGGCAGTTGGAATATCTTTCTTATTGCCAAGAACTAGCACAGGAATACTTTCAAGTTGGGGCTTATCAAGGAGTTGAATTAATTCATTGCGTGAAGCTTCTAGTTTATCTTCATCAGCTGCATCAACCATAAAAACGATTGCATTTACACCACGGCAATATCGTTCCCACATTGAACGGAAACGTGGTTGTCCCCCAATATCCCAAACCTGGAAAATAACAAAATTTGATGATTCATCAAAATAACTGACAAAAAGTTACCTTAATCGTAACATTTCCTTTAGTGATTTTACGCATGTTGAATCCAACTGTTGGAATCATATCTTCTGTGAATTGGTTACTCTAAAAGCCAAGAAAAGTTTTATTAAATTAATTATTTTTTAAAGTATGAAAACTTACAGCAATAACATTTACAAATGTAGTTTTTCCAGAACCTTGTAATCCAACTAACGTCAATTCCATTTCTTCACTCCAAAAAAGACTCCGAAACCAATCCAAAACCCGATTAAGCATAGCCAGCATCTTTGATTATTCTAATATATGAAATATTTTTATGACGGAAAGTGGCAGCTAAAAATCTTGAATAAATGATTAATAAATATCAGAAGATGATTTAAAAATCAAAGCAATAATAAAGAAATAAAAAAACGCGATTGCAAAGGTCTAAACATTGACCACATGATTCATCATCAGTTTTTGCATAAAAGAAAAATATGTCTCAGTAGTGGCATAATGTTCATAAAGAAAAGGAAATCGATAGAGTGAAGGGTTTTGCAGAAACACATAAAGTCTTGGGAAAATACACAATAGCTTGAAAAAAATATGCATAGAATTATAATAAATAATTGTTATAATGAAAGATGCTGAACAGAGCATTTCCAATATTCTTTCGATTTTTTTAATTCAACTTCATATGGAACAAAGAGGAATTCGTTACAGGAGTTATCATATGGCTAACGCCATCAGCCCCCTTGTACCATAGCAAAAAAAACAAGTTTGTTTGTTGTTTTTCTCTGTTTCTTTTTACATTAAATAAAAATAGTTGAATAACACATTTTTTTGGTTTTTCCAAGTCTTAACGGTACCTTCTGTTGCAGTTGCAAATAACAGGGGTTTTTAATGAATAGTAATTATTAAATTAAAACTTTCTTTTTTGAAAAAATAAATCGTAAATAAAAAATAAGCTTTTTTATGGGAAGAAAAAGCTTAACACGGAAAAGTTATGTCCACAGTTAAATGTGATTTATTTTTGCAAGAGAGTTTCAATGTTATCTTTTTTTGCTTAACCTATGTGTTACAGGTACATTAAATTATTTTTCTTTAATAAAAATATATTTTTTTTATCAAACTATGATAATACAAAAGTTATGGAAGATTTTTTTGATTTTTTAAAAGATGTTCTACCAATATTTACGATGAATTTCACAGTGATGCTATAATAAATTTCTTTTTTTGTTAAAAGAATTTAAAAGAAAGACAAATTTATTCAAAACAAAATTATTCGAACATAAGAAAACCACACTCTATAAAAACATTATAAACGATAACTCTATTTTAAAAACTTTGCATCTAAAAAGAAGGTCATCGGGACAGTAATAAAACTAAACGTAATTAATTACAATTAAGATACGGAACTTTAAAATAATAAAAAATATAAAATTCCAACGATTTCCATTTCAAGCCGGAATTATTAATATTTTATTTGCGGCGAGAAACTGGCAGTGAAACGGTAACGCTGGTTTTAATTAGGAAAAAGAAATAGAAGAAAAAAGATTTGTTCCTGGCGGCGGAAGAAAAAGTGGCTTGTCCGAGAAGAAAAACACTTTTAAAAAATTCAAGCAATAATATAAAAAAAGGAAATTTTAACAACGGCGGCGACATTTTTTTGTGGTTTGGTTTTTTTTGCGATTGAGTAGTTTATGAATTATTCGATATGCAAGGCAGCAACATATTTGGCAACGGCTTTCTTTTCTTTGATAACTTTAACGACATAAATGGCGGCATCATTTTTGTCGACAGACTATAAAAGTTATAAAAAATTATTTTTTTTGTCTAGAAAAATAATGGAATTTACTTTGAAATCAAGTTTAAACGTGTTTCCAGATTTTACGGATTTTACTCGATCCGATTTTTCAACTTTATCAGCACCTTTAAACCATTGTACTGCATATCCTTCAACGCTTTCTAGTTCCAGTGCAAAGTTTGCTGGTTCTCCTTCAGTTACAGTAATCGATTGCGGCAAATTGATTACTTTTGGCTGAGCATCAGAATCTAAAATATTTTTTTCCATAATGTTTTTTTTTCAAACGGTCTATGATAAGACATACCAGCTACAACTAAAGTTGCAACAGAGTTAACACTTTCTCCACCTTGTTTAGCTTCAAATCCAATAACACCTGCATCAGAGGCTTCCAAGTTTTTCAATTCTAATTTATCACCATCAACTTCGACATTGTCAGATGATGTCAATTCTTGTCCATTTTTGGTCCATACATATTCATCAACAGATCCTGATACACTAGCTTTAAACACAACTGAAGATCCAGGAGCGGCAACCTGCCCTTCAATATGTGATCGTATGCTTAATGGTCGTTTTTCATCTTCTTCATTTCCGACAGCATCTTCACTTTCAAACTTTTCGGAAGCGGCAATTCCGTTAGTTTGTGGTTCTGGTTCGGGTTCAGGTGTTGCAGAATATCCTTTGGAGGTTGAAAGATCAATTGCAGATTCATTGAATGAACGATCAATTTTAGCATATGACGACCTTCTTGTGGATTCATATGCACTTCGTGTCATATCGTCATTACTTGGTGAGGCAGTTAATAATGAAGCATATTTATCACTTGCTCTTGGTCTTGATTCAATATCAGCAGATGATTGTGAACGAGTAATATCAAAGGAATCATATATTTTTCTTGCTGATCTTGATGGCATTAATGAATGAATTGGGGGTAATGGTTCACCTCCACGTTTTTGTACTGTCAATGAGCATTCTGTTGTATCTTCACCATATTCATTTGTTGCTTTGCATGTATATGTTCCAGCATCATCAATTCGAGTATTAAAGATTTCTAATGAACATACACCACTCTTGTAATTAAGTTGTACGCGATCTTGATTAACAGGTGATCCGTCTTTAAACCATTCAATCTTAAAGTTTAAAATTGAGAATACTGTATTGATCAAAAATCAAAAACCAACCTTAGGAATGGGATTTCCTTGTACCGTACAGATAAGCTTGCATGGATGATTCTTTTGAATCAACCGCATACGTAATGGGAAAGTAAATAATGGGGCCGAGACATTTTCTTTAAATTCTGGGACTTCCTTTAACTTTGGTGCACGTTTTGCTGGTCCCATTGGTTCAATTTTAAAATCTTGTGAAACTTCTAAAACATTTTTATAAATAGCACTGAATATTCCAAAGTTAATATAACTTACTTGTAACATTCAAATATACAGTTTCTTCTTTAGCACCGTATGAATTTTGTGCTCTTACAGTATACTCTCCTCGATCATCCATTTTTACCCGATTAATTGTGAGAGCATATTCATTTCCATTATATTTTTTCATATATTTTACACTTTGTTTGAGTTCAGAAGAATCTTTGTGCCAACTTATTATTGGAGCAGAAGCAGCTAATACTTTGCAGAAGAATGTTGCAGATTCTCCTTCTTTGCACGATGTTCCAAATGGTTTAATAATGAAACGAGGTTGGGCATCATTTCTGTCAAAGAATGCATCATGCATATGATATTCTTCAGCGCGATGTTTACGCAATGATGAAAAGTTTGCCACTCTTCCAAGAGGGGGATTTGGTTCTGGCCAAGCATCATATTTGCTTCTGACGGCATCACGGACTTTGTGATACCGATCACTGGGGATTTGTTGAGATTCACCTTCAAGACGAGAATTAAGCCATGGATGATCAAGAGCTTCATGAACATTTATTCGTTGATGAGGATCCATGATAAGAAGTTTTTTGATGAAATCTTTGGCATTATCAGATATACTGCTGAATGCGGAATCATCCATATTCCAATCACATGCTTTAACATGTTTTAATGTTTCTTCGTCATTTTCACCACCAAATGGCGATAAACCTGATAAAAGGATGTAACTCAAAACACCAACGCTCCACATATCAGTATAATATCCAACAGGATTTCCGAGGGCAACTTCTGGAGCAGCAAATTCTGCAGTTCCAGTTGTAACTTTAACGGCTTCATGAGGATCGAGTTTTGCAGCTAACCCGAAATCAATAAGTTTCAGCTGATTGCTTCGACGGGTTGTAAACATGATATTTTCAGGTTTCAAATCGAGATGCACATAATTCATTTCGTGCATGTGTTTCAAAGCTTCACAAACTTGTCTCATGTAGTCGATGGCTTCTTCTTCGCTCATTCGATTTTTTTCGTCAGAAACTTTTTCGAATAATTCACCACCAGACATGCTAAAATAATGAATTTCTGTATTTATACTGTAGCATTTATTGAACTTACAATTCATAAATCATAACCATTTCATGTTCATCTTCAAATGCATCATGCAAATTAATCAATGATGGATGTCTCAATTCACTCATTGTATTAATTTCTTTTCGTACAGTTTCTTTTTCAGCAGTTGATGGAGTTGTAACAAATTTAGCAGCAAATGTATTTCCGGTTGCACGTTCAACACATCGATGAACAACACCAAATGCTCCGGTTCCAATTTCTTCAAGGATATCATAATAATCATAAGCCGATTCATGCTTAATTTCAACAGATTGTGGATAATATTGCTTCCACACATCAATTACATAGGCATCATAATTATCTGCAGTAGCACCTTTTCCACGGATAACTTTACCACTATCATCAACATCATAAGCCCCACGTCGACGAATACGTGAAGCTGGGATTTCAACGGGAAGTGTTGGTTCACAAGGTTTACCAACTCCATGTTTATTTTCTGCAGAAATACGGAATTCATACTTATGTTTTGCTTTTAGGCCTTCAATGGTCAAATATGTAAATCTTGTTCGGGCACATGGTTGCCAATTTCCAGTTCCTGCTTCAGCTTTTTCAACGATATATCCGGTAATTGTTGCTCCACCATCAAGAAGTGGTGGCTTCCATGATAAAATAATAGCTTCATCAAGAATTTGTTCAATGATTGGATATCTTGGAACATCTGGTTTATCCGCAATTGTAACAATTACAACCCCTGAATCAGTTCCAACTTCATTATGAAGTACCAAACGATATTCTCCAGCATCTTCACGTTGAGAGTTATTGATTTTTAAAGTGGCTGTATTTCCATCGGTTGTTATTGAATATTTGGCACCGGATTCAATCTTTTCTCCATTTTTCATCCAAGTTGCTGTAGCTGCTGGATAACCTTTATAAGGAATTTTAAGTTCAACAGTTGAGCTATTTTCTGCTTCAAAACCATAATGATATTTTGGTGGAATAAATATTCTTGGTTTAGCTAAAAAAAAGCAAATATAACTATGAATTTTAATTCATAAAAACGATTACATTTAAGAGAGAGTCCAGCACGAGTTGAGCGACTTCCTTTTGCATTTGTTGCTCTACATGTGTATTCATCGTCGTCTTCTAAATGCAAATTATTAACAATAAGGACTTGTTTTTGTCCCTTGTTAAGAATTGTGTATTTGGAAGTATCAACAAGTTCTTTCAATCCTCGGAACCAACGAATTTCAGGTGCAGGTTGTCCGGTAACTTCGCATTCGAAAGTGACAGATCTATTCTCAGAGCTAATTTGGTCACTCAAAGGTACTGTAAATTCAGGAGCTTTTCCAGCTGTTGATGGAATAAATTCATAATTTTCAATTAATGCTGGCTCAGAGTTTCCTGCATCATTTACAGCAAAAATTCTGAATTCATATTTTCGGCCTTCAATCATGTTTCCAACATTCAATGAAGTACTTGGAGAAGGTGCTTGTGTACATTTTTGCCAATATTCATCTCCAACTTCCTTTCTTTCAACCATATATCCACGAACCCGTGCACCACCATCATGTTCTGGTCGACGCCATGAAAGTACTGCAAATTCAGCACCAACGTCAACAATGGCAGCGTCAAGTGGGGTTGAAGGAGGATCAAATGGTAAACGGGCAATAATGGGTTCTGTACAATTAAGTGGAGGCCCTTGGCCATTGGCATTGCAAGCACTAACTCGGAATTCATCTAAAATTTGTTATTATTTTAAAATTAAATAATTATAAATTTAATGATACTCTTTGATCAGCGAAAACAAAAAAATTTTCTTGTCAACTTACATTCGTGATTTTCAAATAGCCCTGAAGCAATAAATTGAATGTCTCGAACTGCTGATGCAACTACGGTCCATTCATCACGGGAAGTATCTCGTTTTTCAAGAACGTAATTGGTAATACGTGATCCACCGTCATCACGGGGAGGATTCCATGATACTGCAGCTTGATGAGGAGAAATATCGGAAATAATCAAAGGTCCTTCCGGAGCAGTTGGTAAACCAGTTACATTGATCCAGAAGCCAGTTGAAGCTTCGCCACTGTCATTTTTAACGGTATATTCAAAGCGACCGGCTTCACGGCTATGAAGTTCAGGAATTGTAATCAAAACATGATTGTCAAAATCAACTAAACGGATTGTTGGATGCTCTGGTGAAATCTCCTAAATCAAAAAATGTTTATTTTTTAAAATATTTTGGCCTTCTTACCTCTCCATTAAGAACAAGTTTATGTGTAAATGGAGCAGATCCACTGAAATAAATTTTAATTCGAACAAGTTCACCATCAGGATGAACAGCATTTGGAACTTCACGTTCTATTACTGGTGGAGCTTGAACCTTCAATACAGCAGTCGCGGAATCAGAGCCAAATACATTTGTTAATTCACAAGTATAATCACCGTTATCAATATCCCAAACTTCTTTAATGATAAGTTTGTAGGTGCCTTCAGATTGTTCTACTCTGTACCGGCCTCCATCTGGAATTTCACGGCCATTTTTCAACCATCGACATGTTGGTGTTGGGCGACCAGTGGCTTCACAGACGAATGTTGCTCTTGTATTGTATGGAACTGCAGTATCTGCGGGTTTTACAACAATATATGGTTTTGATCCAGCTTGTTCCTGAATCTTGATGGGTCCTGATGGAAGAGATGGTGGACCACGACCTTGAGCGTTAATTGCAATAATACGGAATTCGTAAGTACTGTATTCTCTGAGATTGGGAACAGTGAATTCAGGATTAATAATATTGTAATCGCTGCAAAGAACCCAAGAGTTTTGTCCATGTTCACGTTTTTCAACAACATATCCAGTAATTTTAGATCCACCATTATCAACAGGGGGTGACCATGTAAGTGTAACATGATTTCGTCCAATTGAATCTGCATGAAGTTGAATTGGAGGTCCTGGGGTACCAAATCTTGGTTTAAGTTGAACACGGTCTGAGGGTAATGAAGCTTTACTCCATCCAGCAGCATTTTTAGCAAGAACTCGGAATTCATATTCACCCAAATCTCGTAAATTGCTAACTTTAAATGTTGTTCCAGTAATAAGTTCTCGATTTGCTGTAATCCATTTATGCGAAGAAGAATCTCGGTATTGCAAATTATATCCCAAAATTTTGGAGCCCCCATTAGAAGATGGCGGTTCCCAATCAACTTGTGCCCAGTTTCGATCCATATCTGGTACCGTTGGTTTTTCAGGTTGACTTGGAACATTAAATTGCCATTTCGCAACAATTGGTTCAGCAAGTTCAAGAGGTTCAGATATTCCATATTGATTTTCTGCTCTTACTCTGAATCGATATCTTTCATTTTCATGAAGACCACCAACAAGGAAATCAGTTGCTCGAACAAATGATGAAACTTTTTCCCAGTTTTCTGAGCCACCTTTAACATGTAAGCGTTCAACAACATAATTAGTAATGGGGGAGCCGCCGTCATCACGAGGAACTTTCCAGCTGAGATGACAAGATTCTGGTGAAATATCATCTGTTTCAAGGGGCCCTTCTGGTGGTGATGGACGATCGACAACTTTGAATCTTACTTCAACACTATCAGAACCAAGATCATTTTCCATCCGAATTGTGTATGTTCCGGCGTCATTGCGTTCTGCTTTTTTATAATTGAGTTGTGTTAAATAATCGCTGCTCTCAATTTCTGCTCGTTTATCACGTTCATCAAATGGAATTCCGTTACGTGACCAAACAATTTCAGGACGAGGACTGGCAGCATAAGGAATAAGAATTTTAGCAGGTTCCCCAGCCATAACTGTAAGATCTCTTGCAAGCATGCCCATTGAAATAAGAGGCTTTGATGCAGCCGATGCAGCCATAACTGGACCAGAATTTTCACTGTATTCTCCTTGTCCAGCAGCGTTAACAGCAGCAACACGAAATTCGTATTGTTTGTGAGCAGTTAATCCAGTAACGCGATATCTGGTATCTGCAACATTACCAAATGTTGCTTTTTGCCAATCATGTGTTCCTGCTTCACGCTTTTCAACAACATAACCAAGAATTGGAGCTCCACCGTCGTACAATGGTCTAGTCCATTGAATGGTAATGGAATCTTCTGCCGTTTGAACAGGTTGGGGTTGTCCTGGTGGACCTGGAGGATCAAATGGATTTTTGGCAACAACTGATTGATCAGCATCAAGCGGTTCGCTGATACCATATTGATTTTCAGCTCTTACACGGAAATCGTATGCTGTTCCGTTTTCGAGATTGCGAACACGGAAGTTTGTGCCAGTAGGTTGTCCAACTTTTTCCCATTCTCCGGTTCTTGGATTTTTCTTTTCAACAATGTAATTTGTGATTTCTCCACCACCGTTGTCTTTTGGTGGTAACCAATGAAGAGAAATAGCTTCACCAGTTATTTCACTGAATGTCAAAGGTCCAGTGGGTTTATCTGGAGCATCCAAAACTTTCACTTTTAATTTACCGACATCTTTACCAAAACGATTTTGAACAACAACTTTGTACGGACCAGCATCAGTTCGTTTAGCATTAGTTGTAGTAAAGGTAATGTTGTTGTCAGCAACTTCGATCTTTGTACGATCATCTTCGAATATTTGTAATGTTCCATTCAATACATCTACAGTAGGTTTTGGATTTCCACCAGTGTATGGAATAGAAAATGTAATAGTTTCACCGGCACGTACAGTAATATCTTTAAGATCGGAGAGATCAAGAATGGGTCTACCAGGAGCTTCTTGTGTAAAGATCATATCAGATGGTCTAGACGGGTCACTTTCACCAGCTTTATTTACAGCAATAACTCTGAATTCATATTCTTGTTTTTCTTCAAGATTATCAACAAAAAGCCTTGTGTTGCGCACTGGTTTGGCATTTATTCTGCTCCAATCAGCATCTCCAACCTTACGTTTTTCAACATAATATCCTTCTACTGGAGCACCACCATCATTGGTTGGTCGAACCCATGTTACTTCTGCTGAATTTTTAGTGACATTGCCAACGCGGGGTTGTTCAGGAGCGCTTGGAGGTTCAACATAAGGCTTACAAGTAACTGGTTCACATCCGTTGGAAGGAGCTCCTTGGCCTGCTTCATTTACAGCACGAACACGGAATTGATAAGTTTCACCTTCATGAAGACCAGTAACAAGAGCTTCGGTACCACGGACAAGTCCAAGATTTTGTACAGGAGCCCAATCACCTCCTCCTCGCTTTTCAAATCGTTCAACAACATATCCAATAATTGGAGCACCACCATCATCTCGTGGGGGTGACCATTTTAGAGCAACGAGATTGCTATCATAACTTGTAACTTCAGGAGTTGATGGCGCTCCTGGTGGGTCTGTAAATTTGTTTTGATAAGATTATTTTATAGATTTACAATCACTTACCAAATGGATCTTTTGCAGTAACTGGTGCACCAACTAAAGGCTCACTCACTCCGACAACATTTTCAGCAAAAATTCGGAAGCGGTATTGTTTTCCATTCTCTAAATTTCGAACATTGTGATGTGGTACTGATACAGTTCCAGCTTTTTCCCAGTATGTACTGCCAACTTCTTGGTATTCAACACGGTAACCAGTAACTTCAACGCCGCCGTCATCAATCGGAGGTTTCCATCCTAGGGCAATTGATCGTCTTGTGGTGTTAGGATATGTAATTGGACCTTCAGGTGGACCAGGTTTATCAATTACAGAAATAAGAACACGAGCTTCTGCACGGCCTTGAGAATTTGTTGCTTCAATTCGACATTGAGCAGTATCTGAGCGTTTACTTTTTGCAATGTAAAGTCTGGTAGTTTCTTTATCAGTGGTAATATCACTTGTCATTTCTTTATTATCTTTTGACCATTTAATTGTTGGTGTTGGAGAGCCAGAAAATGGAATAACAAGTTCAATCGGATCACCAGCTCTAACACGAATTTCTTTTCCATCAATGTCAAGTGCGAAGCGGGGTTCTTCAAACATTGGTTTTGCCCATGTTAAATCAGATGGGTCTGAAGGTTGACCTCTTCCAGCGTCATTAGCAGCAACTACACGATATTCATAAGCATGACCTTCTTGTACGCGATCATCGGTATATTGGGTACCTTTTACTGGATGACTATTAACTTTAACCCATCTTCCTGTTTTTTGATCTTTGCGTTCAATATCGTAATGATCAATTGGTTTTCCTCCATCATCACGGGGTGGATCCCATTTTATTGTAATATGATCCACATCACGATCTGTGACTTGTGGTTTGCCAGGTTTTCCAGGTGTTCCATAAGGATCTTTTGCAACAACAGTACTATCCGTCAATAATGGATCAGATCGCCCTAAGGCATTTTCAGCACAAACTCTGAATTCATATTCTTCACCTTCATGAAGTTTGTTAACTGTAATTTGTGTTCCAACAGCAAAGTTCGAAACTGGTACCCAACTTTGGTTTTTAATATTGCGACGTTCAACAACGTAATTAGTGATTTCAGATCCGCCGTCGTCTTCTGGTGGATTCCATGCAAGTGAACATGATTCTTTGGTTACATTGTCAACTACGATAGGTCCTTTTGGAGGAGCTGGACGATCTTGTACAATAATTTCAAAGATTCCTTCATCTTCACCGACTTCATTTTTAATGTTAAGAACGTAGTTTCCGGTGTCTGTTCGTTTTGTGGAAGGAAAGAAGATGGAAGTTTTTCCAGGTTTTCCAGCATCAATGATAATTTCTGGTGGTAAACTACCCACATTTTGAAGTGACCAGTTTACGCTTGGGTCAGGAGAACCAACATATTCAACATCTAACGTCATTGAAAAGCCGGCTTTAATTTTGTGTTTACGAAGTTGTGTAATAATCTTTGGTTTCAAATATCGGGCTTTAGCCATTTGTGAAGCTGATGGATCGGAGGGATCAGATGGACCAGCTTCGTTCACAGCAGTAACGCGGAATTCATATTCAGTTCCTTTACGAAGTCCGGTAACAGATAATGAAGTTCCTGGAGTGTTTCCGGCATCAGTCCAAAGTGCGGAACCCTTTTCACGTTTTTCAACAATGTAATGTTTAATCGGTGAACCACCATTGTTCTCTGGAGGCTTCCATGCAATATCAATGCGATTTTCATCCCAATCAGTAATTTCTGGGGCCTTTGGTGCATCCGGTACATCAAACATATTTCGGGCAACTGTACCTTCTTCAGTTTCAAGTGGTTTGGATTCTCCCATAAAATTCACAGCCTTAACGCGGAATAAGTATTCTTTGCCAGGAGTAAGCTTTGTAACTCGTGCATTGCATTCTGGGAATTGTCCAACCTCTGTCCATGTTCCCCGAGATGTATCAAGCTTTTCAACAACGTAATGCAAAATTTCAGATCCACCATTATCGAGTGGAGGTTTCCATGCAAGTTCACAACCTTCTTTGTGTACGTTCGAAACTTTGATGGGACCTTCTGGAATGGCAGGTACATCAAGAACAGTAACATTACATGAACCACTGTCAGTTCCATATTCATTTGAAACAGTAATTGAGTAGGTTCCAGAATCTCCTCGTATACTTGACAAAATGCTGATAGTCGATGAATAATCTTTTGAAATTAATTCAGCATGATCAGTTCCATCAAATGTTGAATTGTTGATTTTCCATGCAACTTTCGGTGGAGGTTCACCTTCAAATTCTACTTGAAGATTAATTGGTTGACCTGCTCTAACTCGGATATCCATGAGAGTTCCAAGATTAAGCTTTGGTTTCAATTTTCTTGCTTTTGCAACTTTTGGATCAGTGGGATCTGAGGGTTCACCAGGCCCAGCTTTGTTCACAGCTTTAACCCGGAATTGATAAGTTTCTCCTGGAGTTAATCCTGTAACAGTAGCTTTTGTTTTGCTTCCTGGTACAGTTTCAGCAGTCACCCATTGACCAAATTTGTCAAGTTTTTCAATAACGTATGAATCAACCGGAGCACCACCATCAGAAACAGGAGGTTTCCATGCAACTTCCATTTTATCTTTGTCCCAGTCGACCACTTCTACATCTTGGGGCTTTCCTGGAGGATCCCATGGATTTTTAGCAGTTATGGCTTGATCACTTTGCAATGGTTTTGATTGACCTTGACGATTAACAGCTTTTACACGGAATTTGTAATCGTGACCTTCTCGAAGATGTCCAACTCGAAGAGAGGTGTCAGGTGATTCACCACATGGTACCCATTTTCCATTATCTTCCTGCTTTTCAACAACGTAATGTGAAATTGGAGATCCACCGTCATCATCAGGCTCATTCCATCGAAGAACACAACTATCTTTTGTGACATCTTTGGCAGCAAGGGGACCACCAGGTGTGCCAGGAACATCTAACACAACAACTTCAACTTCTGCTTCATCAGATCCGTAGTCATTTGTTGCAACAATTTTATATTTGCCACTATCTACGCGTTCACTTTGAGATGTACGAAGTTTTGTGTTGTTATCAGTAGAGTTATCAATTTTGGTGCGATCATGAGTTGTAAGTGGTGTTCCATTGAGGAACCACTGTACCTTTGGATTTGGTTCACCTTCTACGTTGACATCAAATTCTATTGGAGCTCCTGCCTTAATTTTGATATCACCGAACATTGCTCGATCAATCTTTGGAGGAACCCTTCGAGATTTTGCAACTAGACTGCGACTTGGATCAGATGGTGCAGATTCGCCAGCTTTATTAACAGCTTTAATACGGAATTGATAAGTTTTTCCAGGAATGAGATTTTCAACAGTTCCTTCTGTTTTATCTGCTGGTACTTCATTTGCGTATTCCCAATTTCCGTTTGCAAGTTTCTTTTCAATAATGTAGCTTTCAACTGGTGCCCCACCATCATCTTTTGGTGGAGTCCATTTTAGATCAGCATGATCTTTATCCCAATCTACAATATCTGGAGTACCAGGTCTGTCTGCTCGATCATATGGATCTTTGGCAACAATCGGTTGAGTTGATTCAAGTGGATCAGATTCCCCATATTTATTTACTGCCTTCACTCGGAACTTGTATTCATGTCCAGGTTGTAGATCGTTTACTTCGAATTTAGTATCAGGAGATTCACCACATGCAACCCATCGGCCAGTATTTGCATCCTGCTTTTCGACAACATAATGGGTAATTGGTGCGCCCCCATCATCATCTGGTGCCCTCCATTCAAGGGTACATCCTTCTTTATGAATATCACTAATTTTCATTGGACCACGAGGATCTGATGGACGATCTAATACTGTTACAAGGACTTCAGCAGTATCAGTGCCATTAACATTCGACGCTGTAACATGGAAGGTACCAGTGTCAGAACGCAAAGCACGTTTGACAGTAAATTTGGTACGATAATCTTCATTATCAATTTTAACACGATCATCAGCTTCAAGTGGTGAACCTTCAAAGTCCCATTTGATTTCTGGTGGAGGTTCACCGGAAACAGGAATATCCAATGAAAAGTTCTGTCCTGCTTTAACTCGAATTTCATGAATTGCATTACGATCAATTTTAGGTGGAACTGAAATTTAATGTTTGAAATTAACTTAAAAGAAGGAAACTTTTACCATTTCTTGATTTGCATAATACAGTATCTGATGGATCAGAAGGAGCACCTTTGCCAGCCTTATTTTTAGCGCGAACTCTGAATTCATACTCCTGTCCTTCCTTTAAGTTGGAAACCGTTGCTTTTGGTGAATCACCTGCTGGAACGGTCATTGCTTCAGTCCAGTTTGGTGCAAACTTTTCTTTGACTTCAACAATATATTCATCAATGGGTGCTCCGCCATCATCTGTTGGAGGAGTCCATTTGAGATCGACATGATCTTTATCCCAATCAACAATATCAGGTTTACCAGATTTTCCTGGTGGATCCCAAGGTTCTTTTGCAATTGTTTTGCCAATTGTTTCAAGAGGATCCGATGTTCCTTCAGCATTGACAGCAGAGACACGGAATTTATATTCATGCCCAGGAATTAGCCCTTCAACAACAGCTTTAGTTTCATTGCCAGAAACTCTTCCAGCAGGAACCCATTGTCCAGTAGCAGTATCATATTTTTCAATTGCATAAGCTTCAATTGGAATACCTCCATCATCTGCTGGTGGCTTCCAATCAAGTGTACAATGATCTGCATGAACATCACTGACATTCAATGGTCCCTGTGGTGGTGTTGGTTTATCTGAAAAAATAATTTGAAATATATGATCTTGTGCTATTCAAGATTCTTACCAACAACAGTAACTTTAACCGAAACTGTATCTTCACCGTTTATATTTTTTGCTTTAACAGTGTAAACACCAGAGTTTTCACGCTCGGATGCTCGAATTTGTAACTTTGTATGATAATTTTCGTTTTCAAGCTTTACACGACCACCATGACGAATTTCGCTGCCATTGGGATTGTACCATGTAATTTCAGGTTCAGGTTCACCTTCAACTTTAGTTTCAAATGTAATCATTTGACCGGCTTTAACTTTGAGATCGGATAATGGACCGATAGATGGTGCCACTAAAATTTTAGGAATATAGCTTAAAAAATTATTTCTTATTCCTTACAGTTTCGAGGTTTAGCAATAATAGGTTTGCTAGCATCAGAGGGATCGGATGGACCACCCTTGTTAACAGCAATAACTCGAAATTCGTATTCTTCTCCAGCAGTAAGATCTGGAACGGTTGCAGCATTGGTATTACCATCAACAGTAATTGCAGGTTCCCAACGGCCATATTTTGTCCGTTTTTCAATTTGATATTCAGTAATGGGTGCCCCGCCATCTGAAGCTGGTGGATCCCATTTTAAGTCAACATGATCAGAATCCCAATCAGTTGCTTCTGGAGTTCCCGGTTTATCAGGACGTTCAAATGGATTTTTAGCTGTTGTAGAATCTTCAGTTTCAAGGGGATCTGATTTGCCTTCACTATTGACAGCTTTGACACGGAACTGATAATTATGTCCTTTTTGTAATCCATCAACAACAAAATTTGTGTCAGCTGTTCTTCCAGCTGGAACCCAAATTCCATCTTTAGGATCCATCCGTTCAACTTCATAATATTCAATTGGTTCACCGCCATCATCTTCTGGAGGTTTCCAATCTAATGTTGCTCTGTCTTCAAATACATCACTAACTTCAAGTGGACCTTTAGGTTTAGATGGACGGCCTTTAACTTTCAATTGAATAGTTACGGTATCTGTTCCACTGTCATTTGTAGCAGTAATTGTATATGCACCACTTTGTTTACGTGTGGCTTTGTTGATGAAGAATTTTGTCAAATAATCAACATCTTCAATTTGAACGCTGTTTAATGGGCCACCATTGAAACTCCATGTTACACTCGGTGGAGGTTCACCATCAATATTGACATTAAATTTAACTGTACTTCCAACTTTAACTACAGTATCTTCAATATCCTCGCGATGAATATGGGGTGCCAAATGTCTTGGTTTAGCAATAACACTTGCGGAAGGATCAGATGGTTCACCACGACCACCCTTATTTTTAGCCATTATTCTGAATTGATATTCTTCTCCTTGTCGAAGATTGCCTACAGTTGCTTTTGTTGTTCCAGCAGGTACTGTCAAAGCTTCAACCCATCGTCCATTTGAATCACGCTTTTCAATAATAAATTCTTCAATTGGTGCTCCACCATCATTTGGAGTTTTCCATTCTAAATCAACGTGATCTTTATCCCAATCAACGATATCAGGTTTATCCATCTTATCAGGAACTTCGAAAGGATTCTTTGCCAAAATTTCTGTATCAGTTGTCAATGGATCTGATTCACCTTCTTTGTTAACAGCACGCACTCGGAATTGATATGAATGTCCTGGTTGAAGATTTTGTACCGTTGCATGAGTGGTATCTGCTCTTCCACATGGTACCCATCGACCAGAAGCAGTGTCAAGTTTTTCAATTTCGTAATAATCAATTGGCATCCCACCATCATCTTCTGGTGGCTTCCAATCAAGAGTACACCGATCTTCAAAAATATCAGTAACATCCAAAGGTCCCATTGGCGCTGAAGGTTTTCCCAAAACAATTACTTCAATGTGATGAGAATCTGTTCCAGAATCATTTGTTGCAGTTAAGAGATATTTGCCAGCATGTGCACGTGTTGCACCACGAAGCGAGAAATTTGTTTTGTAATCTTCATTGGTGATTTTTATCTTTTGATCATTAACTGGTTTATCATTGAATGTCCATTCCTTCTTTGGTGGTGGTTCACCAGTAACTGGCACAGAAAGTTCAACGTTTTGTCCAACTTTAATTGTGACTGTTTTCATTGATTCACGATCAATATGTGGTTTTACTAAATTATTAACAATTGTTAAACATTAATATTTTTTAAAACTTACAAAATCGTGACTTAGCAATCATTTTTCTGCTTGGATCTGAAGGAGCACTTGGACCACCTTTGTTAACAGCTTTGACTCGAAATTGGTATTCTTCGCCTTCTTTAAGCCCATGTACAGTTCCTTCACATTGTGGACCAACTTTTGCGCATTCTTTCCAATCACGATCATGTTTGCTTTTCTTTTCAATAATGTATCCTTCAATTGGAGCTCCGCCATCATTGGCTGGAGGATCCCATGTAAGATCAGCACGATCCTTGTCCCAATCAACGATATCTGGGGCACCAGGGGCATCTGGTTCCGTCCATGGATTTTTAGCTGTTACAGAGTTTTCGGTAACAAGTGGTTCAGATTGACCTTCTTTGTTAACAGCTTTTACACGGAATTGATAAGCTTGACCTTTTTTCAAGCCTTTAATTGATGCATTACAATCCTTAACTTTCGCACATGGAACCCATCGTCCACTATCAGTATCAAGTTTTTCAACTTCATAATATTCAATTGGTTCACCACCATCATCATCTGGGGGTTTCCAGTTGAGGTTGCAGGAATCTTCAAATACATCACTAACTTCAAGTGGACCTTTTGGTTTAGATGGTTTATCAAGAACCGTTAAATTGGCTTCTTCTTTATCTTCACCACTTGAATTTTTAACTATTAATGAATAGGCACCTCTATCTGCTCGAACTGCTGAAGGAATGCAAAGAATTGTATGTTCATTCTTTTTAGTATCGATTTGAAGAGCGCCTACAGTTTGAAAAAAATTTAAATGCAACCTTTTTTTCTTTCAAAAGCAAACCTGTCATTTCAAGCTGTTTTTGGTTTTTGAACCATTTAACTTCAGGTGCTGGTTCACCACCAATTTTGACATTCCATTTTGCAGTTTGACCTGCTTTAACAGTAAGATTCTTTAGTGATCCATGATCCAACCATGCAGGAACAAATTTGGGTTTACAAATAGTTTTTTCACTTGGTTCACTTGGGGCACCAGGTCCTGCTTTATTCTTTGCTTTAACACGGAACTGGTATTCTTGACCTTCTTTAAGGCCTTTAACTGTCGCATTCGGTGCTGAAATTTTTGTATTTTTTTTTTAAAGCTAAAATTCAAATTTACTTTTTGAAGTTGCAACTTGAACCCATTCTCGTGAATTTGGATCACGCATCTCAATTAAATATTCTTCAATAGGTGCACCACCATCTTTCATTGGTGGATCCCATTCCAGTGAAATTTGATTTGCATCAACATCGGTAACAACTGGACGACCAGGTTTACCTGGTTCATCCCAAGGATCTTTGATGACAACATATTGATCATTTGCTAATGGATCCGATTCACCTTCTTTGTTAACAGCTTTAACACGGAATTTGTAATTTCCTTTGTTTTTCAAGCCTTTAACTTTGAGTTGTGTCGTATTTCCATCAACTTTTCCCACAGGAATAAATTTGCCTTTTTCGTCAATATCTTGGGCTTCAACGATGTAGTCAGTAATTGGTTCACCACCATCATCTTCTGGAGGTTGCCATGCAATTGTTGCACCATCAGCACAAATATCATTAATTTCAAGTGGCCCCTTAGGGGGACGGGGCTTGCTGACGACGGTTACTTTTGCAGTGGAATCTGCGCCACCGCTAGGATTTTTGAGATTAATCGAAAATTGACCAGAATCTCCGCGTTCAGCGTTTTCAATCTGTAACAATTCTATTAAAAAAAAGGTAAATTTGAAAAAAAAACATACTTTGAGAATGGTCTTTTTCCTTTCTGTTGTCATCTTAACTCTTCCTCCTTTCAATGGTTTGCCATTAACAGTCCAGGTTACAGTAGGTGTTGGTTCACCAGTAAATGGAACTTCATATTTAATTGTTTCACCAACTTTAAGACGTAAATCTTTGATACCACCAGCAGTAAAAGCAGGAGGTTCTGGTTTAGCTTTAATTTTAAATGCTCTACCATGATCACATGGATCACCAGGACCAGCTTTATTGACAGCTTTAACACGGTAATAATATTCTTTATCTTCAACGACTTTATCGTCAACAAGTTTATGAACACCGTCACCTTCAGCTGGTACTTGACCAACTGTATTCCATTCTTTTTCTGATTTTTCACGTCTTTCAACAATATAGCTTTCAATTGGTGCTCCACCATCTTCCTCTGGAGGTTTCCATTGAAGTGTAAGACTATCCTTGCTGATATCTGCAGCTTCCATGTTTCGTGGCTTGCCAGGGGTTGCTAAAATTATGAGCTTAATTATTTTTAATTTTAGAGATAAACTTACTGTAAGGATTTTTCGCTAAAATCGTTTCACCAGTAAGTGGATCAGAAACTCCAATGTCATTGAAAGCTTTAACACGAAATTTATATTCTCCATGCTCTTTGAGATCTTTGACAAAGAAATCAGCAGTTTTAGTTTCGCCAATTTTTACCCAATTTCCACTTCGTCCTTCTTGCATTTCAACAATATATCCTCGTGTTGGAGCTGCTTCATCTGGATCTGCTGGTTTCCATTTAAGCTCACAATTTTCAGCGGTAACATTTTTAGTTTCAAGTGGACCTTTTGGAACTTTTGGCTTATCACGAACAAATAATTCAAATGGTGCTAAAGCTGTACCACCGGAATTTCCCAATTCCAATGCCCATTTACCAGTATCCCCACGTTCAGGATTTTTGAAAATAATTTCAGCAACGTCATCCTTGACAACGACTTCAATTAAATCTTTCATTTGTTCTAAATCAACGGGTTTTCCATTTCGAAGAATAACGGGCTTTGGATTTCCACGTTTGGTACCTTTGACTTGATAAGGTACAACAATTTTTTGTGGCTTTCCTGCATCGCATTCAATTTTCTTTGCTTTCCAATCTAATACTGGTTTCTTTTCTGCTTCAAGTACGTTAACAAAACATGAACCAAGTAATCCAGCAACGTCAATTTCATATTTATCCGCTTCATTTAATTCCATTCTTGAAATCTTCATCCAATGAACACCAGCACGAGATTGGGTTTCGAATTTCCCCCCAGGCATGGATGAAATAAGTTTACCATTTTTGTACCAATTTCCTGGAGTTTTGGTATCTTTGGTTTCACAACGAAGCTCGGCGTCATCCCTTTCAATAACTTCCAAATCTTTGAGTTTAACAATAAATTTATTAAGAGGTTCAACGATGAGCTGTGCCATTGTCTTGTCATCTTTTGTTGTACATCGATATTCACCGTGATCTTCAATTTTTGCATTTGTAATTATTAAACGACGTTTACGACCAGAATATTCTTCTGAATATCTGACACCATCAATGGTAATTTTGGCGCCATCATGCCACCATTCAACTTGTGCTTCACGATCATTCACATCACATTCTAGTGCAGCATCTTCTTTTTCATTAACACGTTGAGATTTTAATGGAATAACAAAAGTTTCACGAGGTTCTTCAACATATACCGCACATTTGCTAAATACTTCATCATTAATTTTAGCCATCCATTCTCCGTGATCTTCTTCTTCAACAACTTTAATAGTAATTGTAAAACGTCCAATAGAATCTTTATCAATAACAAATCTGGGATCTTCTGCATCAATAGGTTTACCACGTCGATACCATACTAATGGAGCTCTTCCACTGTTGACTTTACAACTGAGTACACCTTGTTTTGTACGATAAATTTCTTGTGTATTTGGTAGAGGATTCAAGAATGTATATTTCATTGGTGGTTCTAAAAAAAATTTTTGCTTGCAAAATCATTTTAAAATTTTTAAAATCAGTAGAAACAAAAAATATTTACCTTCGATAGTTAAATTACAATCTGTTGGTACTGCATTTGCATGACATGTATATTTGCCGCTGTCATCAACTTCTGGATTATTAATTAATAGAGTACATTTTGCTTTTTCAATAATAATTTTATATTTTAAACCACCGGAGAAAATTTCTTTTTTATCTTTGAACCATCGAATTTTTGCATTTGGACGTGAGTAAACGCATTCAAGCTTCGCAACTTTATGAACTTGTTGTTGGAAAGTTGCATTCTCTGGTAATGGTTCATCCCATTTTTCAACTCGCTTTCCAGGGAATAATGATTGTCTGCGTTCATCAGGCTTTTGTTCAGGTTCTGCTTGACTGCCGCGGTTGTCTCTACAAAAATTTAAATTTGATATTTAAAATCCAATAAATTACGATACCTTTTTTTAAGCAGTGTCCTAAAATCTAAGCCCTGTTCTGCGGTAACTAATAATTTAACTTCAACTGAATCGGAGCCATGATCATTTTGAACGGTCAACGTGTAGCCGCCATCGTCTTGCGTTCTGCATTTTGTAATAACTAATGAAATTTGATTTGTTTCACCATCAGTTATATATTTCGTTCTGCCGCCTGGTGGAATATCTCGGCCATTTTTCTTCCATGTAAATGTTGGAGCAGGATCTCCTTCAATTTTGCATTTAAGAATGGCTGTTTCGGCTAAAATTATTTTTTTTTGAAAGTTTTTAATACTTTGGGTAAAAAAATTTTCATACTGTCAACAACTGTAACATTTTCAGGAATTTCAACAATCCTTGCAGGAGTACCAGCGCCGCCAACTGGTTTCAATGGTGTTACAGGTTTGTCAAGGACTTCAGCAATAGATTCTCGCCGCATATCTACGCTGCTTCGCCTCTATAAAATGTATATATTATGTGATGATAGGGATAGAAGGAAACGCCACAAAATAGAGGATCTTTGAATTTTGTGGCATAAAATGTTAGTAAAAGAGTTTGAATTTTTGCAAGACATAGTAAAATATTTTACAAGGGAAGGGAAGAAGACAAAGAAGGAATCGAGTTTTTAAAAAAAACTATTAACAGGACACAGACATTTATTCCAAAAGAATTATCAGTTGAAGCAAAAAACTGATAACTGCCTTTAAAATAATATCTTATGATACCCTATTAAATGAAACAGATCCTCTTTGGGAAGTTTGTTGCTGAACCGTTACAATTGAATCCCGACGTTCACCACCAGGTACTCCTCCCATTTCTTGTTTTTGGACTTGTTCCAAACGTGTTGAACCTCTTCGTTGAAAATCTGAATCAAGTGTCCCTCTTCGACTCTGTAATTCGGGAGTCTTTGTGCCAGGTTCCTCAGCGGGTGGCTTCTTCTTTTCCACTTTTTTAAGCTGAACATTAAATGGTGATGATGATGCCGAAGCAGGAGCAGGTAAAGATTTTTTCTGACCAACTTGTTGACCACGTAATTTATCAACTCCTGTATTTGGTGTTGATTTACGTAGTCCACCAGGTCCTGGAGTCGTTTTCTCTTTATCTGCCGAAGTCGGCTAAAGTAAAAAAATTTTGATTAAAAATAATAAATAAAAATGATCATTTACAAAAAATACTAAAAGCCCCTCCATTCTTTTTTGTGCAAATGACGAGTTATAATAATATATATTAAACAATAGGGATATAAAATAAGCCAAACATTAAAATCAAAATAATAATTTGTGCAATGAAGTCATTCCAGTAATGTGAACAATAATGGGATTGAAGAAAAAATGTGTGACAATAAACAAAGGGATAGAGATGATGCAATAACAAAGGGATAAAAGATGAGCGGTTAGTAATTATTCTTTGAAAGAAAAAATGTGTCAGAGTGCAAACTTACTCTTCCTGATTCATCAACATCACTTCCACCGCTAACTCTTCGAAGTGGTGCAGGAATGCCATTCTCCTATAAAAAGGGGTTATTCAAAGGGTGTGGGGGGATGGGGTGGTGGCGTGCAATAAATCAGGGACAAATTAAATGCTTGTTTTGTGACAAATATGGCAAGAAAAATGTTGTAAAAAGTGCAAACACATTATTTTGTAAAATAACAAAAAATAACCCCAAAAATTTTTGAAAAAGCAATAAACAACACACATTTAAAGGCGGCTTTGCCCCCGTTGAACCAAATTTTGAACCCGTAGTTTTAAGTGAAGTTTCTGCATTTGTTGCCGCTGTTTTTGCTCCCGTTGTGGATGTTGCTGCTGAGGCATCACCATCATCTGTATTTGGCTTGGGCTTTTTTACCAAAATCTTCTTCTTAACAACTTTCTTTTCTTCACCATTTTCACCCGTTGCAGGTCGCTGTAAAGTTTAAATTGGGATTAGGAAAAAACATGCATCAAAAATATAAGCTTTTAACGAACAGTAACTCGTTTAAGACCTGCTAAAGCTGCTGCTGCTGGTGTTGTTGTTGTAGATGATGAAAGGATTGATGAACGTGATGAAGAAGACATTAAATCAAAATGTGTAGAACTTTCGGCTTCGTCGGCAATTCCGATAGACGCCGAACGACTGCCGATATCGCCTACACTCGACGAAAACTAAAAAAAGCAAAACACTGATTTAAACGGTAAAAACTTTACACAAAATAATAAAAAAACATGTAACATTTTAAAAATAATAATAACGTAACAACAGTAAACGATAGAAACTCACACAGAAAAAATAATGAAATAACTGCAAATTTAGGAAAACTTCAAAATATGTTGTTATTGTTAGTATTTGAAAACATTCTCCCTGGGATTTTAAAGTGATAATTAATGTTAACCTCTTCTTTAGCCTTTTCGGCAGGAGTTTCTTTTTGTCCCACTTGACGGGGTTGTCGAAAAGGTTTTGAAAATGATGGAAGTTCCGAAATTGATTCGGTAATTTCATCTTCATCTTCAGATTCAGCATGTCCACCTGAGAGTTTAATAAGTTCCCGACGACGATCTTCTGGAATTTTAAGACCAGAATCTGGGGTTTCTTCTTCTTCGCCCTTAAAGTGTTAAATGAAAATAATAAGTTAGTTCATAAAAATTGTTTTTTTTTAAACTCTGGGTGATAGAAATATAAAAGAATATAAATTTTTCTAAAAATATCAACACAAAAAAACGTTGTTTGTACGGAATCAAAACTGAGATTTATTTTTTGTGAAAAAGTAAGATCCCAGAAAAAAAAGTCTGGAACAAATGTGAGGAAAGAAAAAAAACATAAAGGCATAAAAAAGCTCTTCAAATAAAAGGCGAAAAGAAAAAAGGAAAAAAGCAAAGTTTATATAAAAATTGAACAAAGCTATCAAAAATCAAAAATTTATTTATGAAAATAACAACCAATTTTTACAAAACTTTTCTTAAACTACGTGCAAATTGAACTAATGAAAGTTGATGTTGCAAAGGAAAACTTCATAACTCTTTTTTGTCAAATTCTCCCGGATACTTCTTTTCTCTGATATACACTATAAGCGTGGGATTTTACTTGTAAAAAAAGTTTACAAAAAAAGAAAAAAAAGAAGATGAAGAAGAACGAGCATTTTTTACTTTAAAGACACCAGAACTCACGCATATCTCTAAAATTTTGTTAGTTAATTGTTGGTTTAGTAGAATTGCCTTCAAGAATAGCTTTATCCCGGAAGGACGAACAAACTCGAAGATGATCCTTGTCGAGACAGCGACACTCTTCGCGCAGCAGCAACAGCAAAGGAGAGAAAAAGAAAGAGCTCAAGAACGGAACACTTCTTGACTTGCATCCTCGTATCCCTTCAGATTATTTTTACAGAAAAAAAATAGGAGACGTAAAAATTATTTTTCCTTCATTTAATGCTTTTTTCCTAGGTCTTTTTTTCTTGCTTATAAATTTACGGTTTCTGTTAGAGTTGTAAGTTATGTGCGCCCCCTCAATTTGTAAAAAGCTTGACAAGTACACTATACTTCACTCAGTTTAAAAAAAGTGTCTTCTCATTGTTTATATATTAGTAAGGTAGTCCTTTTTAAAGTGGTAAAGATAGCAGATTGTATAATAACAACAACTATAAGCGACAAAAAGATAAACAACCTTTAAGTATAAAACGACCTAAATTTTGATCAATAGAAACCTTTTATATTTTTTTCAAATAAAAAGTTAAAGTTTATGGAAAACAGTTTCCCTAAAAGAGAATTTCTTAACAAATTTCAACAATTAATTTTTGTTATTAAACGTGATAAAAAACAGAAACTATGCAAAACCTCTTGTTTGTACGGATAGTTTTTTTCAGGAAGAAAAAATTATAGTAAAAAGACAAAAGTTTTTGCACAACTTTAAAAGATAAGTGGTGATGCAAAAAAAAGAAAGTTTTTAAAACAAAATTCTGCTTTTTTTAAACTAAAACTGATAGTTTTCTTTGTAGAAAGGAACGAAAAAAAAACATAAGAACAAAAGAAAAAGCCAATCAATCAAATAAAAAAAGAAAGAAAGAAGATGAAGAGGATATTACAAATCCTACCGACGATTTTCGACTTGGAAATAGTCTTTCAATTTCAGGCGTTGATGGCCGACTATTTACAGGGGTATCAAAATCAATAATATTACCAAGAATATTACGCTTTGCATTACCTGATGGAAGGGATGCAATAACATAATTATGAATATGTGAAAATTTTGATGATTTTGTTGAAGTAATTGATATATCAGATTCTGACGACGATCTTGAACTTAATGAATTTACAGGAGAGAATTGAATTTTTGGAATATTTGAAAAGCTATCGTTCGTAGGAATATAATCTCCCAAAGGTGTATCATTATCGGATCCACCTTCGACATCAAAGCCTTCCATATTTTTTAACCACAATAGATTATTTAATAATATTACATTAAAAAAAGTGTTTCTACAAGGAAAAAAAATACTTGACAATGCACACTTAAGACTTCTTCCTTAAAAACAGTTAAAAAGAAAATTCATAAAAAATGTGTAAAAGTGTGAAAAAAAGATGCAATTTGACACTGTACAAACTTTTAACGCTTTTGTATTGAATTTTGAAAGTCATAAAAATATAAAAAAAAGAAGAAAAAAAAAAGATTGGTAAAAAATTATTGAAATTTTACCTCTTCAGGAAAGGGTTCTGGAGCTGCAGTTTTTAGTCCCACATTGGATGTTCGAGAAGTCTAAAAGAAAAAGAATAAACAAAAATCTAAAATTTTTGTAAAAATATGATTTTTTTACTCTATCTGCACCAGCCCGTTGCTTCTCAGGTACTGTATTTTCATCAATTGTAACTGATTTTCGTTTTGTTGTTTCTTCCTTTCGAGAAACCTCGAGTGATTCCTTTCTGGACGACATTGTTTCTTTCTTTTCTTCAAACTTTTCTTCGTCTTTTTCTTCTTCTAAAAATTTAAATATTTTTCATTACGGTATTTCAATTTTATTTTCATAATATATTTACTAACCAAAGAATTTAACAACTGCCGAAGTTTGAGTATTACCGTAATCACTGGTTGCTTCACATTTATATAAGCCAGCTTTATCTTTGCTCATACGAGAAATTGAAAGTCTTGCAACTTTTCCATCAAATGAAGAGGAATATTCGCTTCGGCTTTCAACAATTTGGTTATCTCTATAAGCTCAAGATTAACTCTTTCCAAGGGTTAAAATAACAAATAAAAAAAAGAATAATATAATTTTTTTCCTGTTTGTGCTTGTCGTCAAGATACACAATCAAAAATTCCTCAATGTCCCAAATAAATGTTAATCAATGAAGAAAAAAAAAGAAAATTAAAGTGATTGGAAGCTAACAAGGAACAGCTGCTTTTTTGTGATTTACTTTTTAAAGGAATCCCTTTTTTTTAATTCCGGTAATGGATGGTATTGTCAAAAACAAATATATATCTTTTCTTGAAAGGTTTGCTTTTAAAAATTATTTAAAACATACTTGTACCAAGTAATTTTTGTGCTCGTATGACATTGTAGTTCACATTGTAGAACTACCGTTTCACCAGAAGAAGCAACCTAAAAACCGTATATTTTTACTTGTAATTGCATGTTGAAATTTTTTGTTTGTTTATTATATTTATTGATTATTGTCATAACATTGCAAAAATTATATAGCTTTTTTGCCTCTCATATATCTTAAAAATGCATATTGAACTTCTTCTTCTCTTTTTTCTCATTTTTTTAAATGCAATAAACTACCGCCTGTTGGCACCCAATATTTTTTTTTCTTGTTGTAACATATCGCTTCCTTCCTTCTTCAACATTTTTTTCTCGCATTTCGGCCTACGCATCCAGGTAGAAATTTCGTGGCCAATGGCAAAAAATGCAATATTGAAGGGTAAAAAAACAAGCGAACAAAAAAAAAGTTTCCAACTTTTTTGGCAGGTGGCGTTAACGCTTCTTTCTTCCCCCTTTTCCCAAGTAACATAAACAAAAATGTGGGGGTGGGGTTAAAAGTTTTGGTAATTAAAATTAAAATTGCGCATGCTTGTCGGTGAAATGACTTTGATCTTAAACAAATAAAAATCATAATAAAAAATGTGGTTTTAGAGTTGCATTGAGGAGTGACCCAACATTATGAAAAAAAAACTTAATTAGTTTTTATAAAAAATGTCTATCAAGTTTAGACAAATTTGCATAAATCATCAATCGGTTTAACTTTATAATACTTATATCAATTTTCTCATCCCTTGTTATAAAAAAAGAATAAATCTATTTGCTCAACTTTTAAACTAGACGATTGTTTTGTTAAAGAAATCTGCACCCCATCAAAAAAATGTGCACACATTTTTTTCTCTATGAAGGATAAAAACATTAATAAAAATTTGTTTTCTTTTCTGAGAAATAAAAAATGACATCAAAAAAGATGCGAAAAAATAAAAAAAACATCTCATTTACCTTTGATTTTAAAGGCTCCATAATAACGGGGGTTCTTTTAAATTCATTGTCTGTGGCAGCAGCTTTTCCAACAGCTGGAGATTTACTACGACTTCGGCCTCGTTTTGGTGCAGGAGGTAATCCCGCATCACTTTTACGCTTTTCTGTTGTTGAAACTAAAAATGTCGTTAACAACATTCAAAAAAATGAATAAATATAAAAAGCATAAAAGGTACCAGTATCAGTTTCCATTTTTTCTGTTTTTGATGTGGTTGTTTTTCTTGATGATGCAGATTCAACTTGAAGAGTGCTACTACTTTGCATTTCTTGAGTTGGAGTGGAAGTCCGTGAACGAACAGATTTTCTTGGAGATCCTTCTCGTGATTTCCGCTTTGATGGCGTACCTTCACGATGCCGCTTTGAAGGAGTTTCTGGGCGAGATGATGGTGTTCTGGGACGAGGAGATTTTCGACCAACTGAAGGACTTCTTCTGCCTTCAGATGGAGCTTCTTCTTGTTGAAAATTAAGGGAGAGATTTGCATTTGTTTCTCCTTGATCATTCTTAATATTACATCGATATTGCCCTGCATCACCTGCTGATGGTTTCTAAATTAAAAATGAATTTACTTTTTTAAGAATAAAAATCGTGCAAAAACAAACTCGAATTTCAAGTTGACATAGATAAACATTATCACCAAGATCTGTAAAAACATCTTTGAAATTTCCGCCGCCAAGTGGAATTCCATCTTTTGACCATTTTGCCGTTGGTCTGCTTGTGCTTTTTACTTTACATTCCATAAGAATAAGTGCGCCGCCTTCTTTTGGAATAATTCGAGGTTTACCAACAAATGTTGGGCCCTTCTGACTTGGGGTTGGTGCACGTTCATCACCGCCTTAAATATGTTTAAATAATGAACATTTTTATCAAAGGAATGTTTGCATTAAGAACATTGCAAAGATGTAACCAAATAAGTAAAAATACAAAATTAAAATTTTAAATTCATTCTTACCAGCAAAATTAAGATTAATATTAGCATTTGATTCACCGAGTTGATTGGAGGCAGTACATTTATAAGCTCCACCATCACCGGCACTTGGCTCCTAAATAATTGATTTTTTAAATTTGCATAAAATATTTTTATTGCAAAATGTTGCTTTTATTTTTGTAATAATCAAGTTTTTTTCATTTTTTCATGCATCTTTTTTATTGCATTTTTTAAAGTTTTTGCGATATGTTTTTTGTGCGAGGATATTGCAAAGTAAATTTTTCTCACTTTCATTCAGGATTGCGAAAAAAAATTGAGCCTGCTTTTTTCACGCTGCACCTGAGTGTATATTTGTGATCGCTGATAGTTTAAAAAAAGCAGACTTTGCTTGAGGGTAAAAAGATTCAATTCAATCAAAAAAGTTTCTCAAAAGCACTTAATTATCCTCGGAAAAAAGGGGGTGATAAAACAAAAAATATCATTGAAAAAAAGTTTTGCAAGCTATAAAAAACGTTGAAACAATTGTTTTGGGTATGTAAAAGCTCTTCAGAATTTCGAGGATGTACTTGAGCATACACACACACGCGCGCAGGAATTAAAAAATGCAACAAAACAATTGCAATTCAAATATAACAAAAAATATAAAATAGTAAGAATAAAAGAATCGTACTTTAATAACTAGAGTTGCTTTATAAAGATTTCCATTTAAATTTGTAAGAGTTAATGAAACTCTTCCACTTGCTAATATTGGTGTACCACCATGACTCCATCGAACATCAGGTGGTGGATCAGCTTCAAGGTGACATTCCATTAAAAGATCACCCGTTGCTGTCTGTTGAATTGATGGTCGTTGAGTAAATCGTGGAGCAGAAGGCATTTTTAAATAATTTGAATTATTACTGTATATTTGTGGACGCTGCCTTATTTGTGATGAAATTAAAATAAGAGCCGAGTAGCCGCCGTGGCGACTCGGCTCAAACCTTTGAAGATGTTAAAAAAGAAGGGGTTGAGAAAAAAATAAGAAACAACAAAAATGTTGTCCAAATTAGGTATTAAATAATGTTGAAAAAATCGTTTTTCTGATTAAGGGAAAAAACAAATTTTTTCCTTCTGAAGAGATTTTTTTGAGTGAATCAATCGCAATTGACCGCAACAGACAAAAGGGAAATGAAAAGTGCCTGTGCTTTTTCTTGGCGTGTGTGTGTATATTCATTGCATAACTTTCGTTTTTTTTCTTATCCTAACTCTCGTTTCTTGCTGATGGGGGGTTGGCCCCAGGGCCATTGCGCTTTCAATTTTTTTTCTTGCTTTCATCCTGTTAAGTTACGACAGAGATATTACGTCCGGAAGATCTTATGCGAACCGACTAACTTATGCTTCAAGGATCAACGGATATATATTCACCACCCGCTTGCTTGCAAGAAAGCAGGATAGAGAAAGAGAGAGAGAGAAAAAAATTAAAAAAATACTCCGCTGCTTTAATATTTTTTTGTTAGCATGTTGAGTAAGTATTTGATGCAAAAGGCGGTTTCAAGGTGGGAGTAAATCTGTACTGATCGATGAGCAAGACAAACATTTATGCGTCCGTAAGAACTTCAAAAAATGCAAAAAAGTTCTTTTTTGATCAACAAAAACGATGAAAAATGCCTGCAAAATTTTACCCTTGGAAGAACAAACGTGTTGGATTTAAACGCATCCATTTTTGCAAATAATTTTGAAACACACTTTTAAAAAAGAAAAAATGTTTAAATTTTAAATTAATTTATAATTTTGATTTAAGCAAGTAATACTGTTTCAATTTGATAACAATATTACTTTTGACATAATTTTTCTTTGTATTGCTTTCGTTAATTAATTGTTTGTCATTATTTCTTTCTATTGCTAACAGCGCTTAAGAATAACAATTAATATTTTATAATTACTATTGTTAATAATTTTCATTTTTGTTTAATTTTTCACACCTAATCGTTGCACTGACGCCACAACTTTAATAAAAAGTTATTAGCTTAAAACAACAGGAAGTCTGTAAAAAACTTTTGATTACGGACATTCATATATATTATTAAAAAAATAAAGCTGAAGCCGCTGCCATCATCTATTCACCCTCCTATGGAAGTGTGTCTTGAAGAAGTGAAAGAAACATGCTTGCAGATCATACCAGCTGCGTGCAACAACAAAAAAAGTTTTTTTTGTCGGCAGCTCGAAAAAAAGTATCCATATTTTCAAAATATAAATGTACGCAAGCAAGATAAAAAGAGACAAAAAAGCTTTCCCCCCTTTTTTAACTTTCTTTATCCCATAAAATTCTAACAGCCTCTAAAAAAGTCAAAACGAAGTCCTCCTTTGATTGAAGGTTTGGCTGAACGGCGGCGGCGGCAAAAAAACCTGAGAAGCCCTCTCTTTTTGCATTTTTTGTGTGCAACATTTTTTTGCGAATGATGATAGGAAAAAAGGCGATGGAAGGCTTTTTTTTTACATGCCAATGTTTCAGCAACTATTGTTCTTGATCATTGTTTTATAGGCTATTGGCGATTCTATTCTTTTGACAACAAACGTGTGTTTTTTCAATCGATTTAGATAGGCTTTATTGCTTCAAGGGAAATAAAAAATTTTAAAAAAAATAATTAAAGAATGTAACAAAACAGAAAAGCATTATTTTGATGACAAATTGAAGCTTTGGTACTTTGTTTATCATCAAAAAAATAAAATAAAATGAAAATGCAAGAAGCCATAAAATAAGTTGTAATTATTTATTTTTAACATGGCTTCCATAACAACAACAACCCGGAATTATTTCAAAAATAGCAATTTATGTATTTTTTTAAAGAAAAATAAGTGTGACAAATTTAATGCTGATTTTTTCAATGAATTGTTTTTGACACTAATGTGCATTATCTGCAACACAAGGCAAAAAAACAAATACATAATTTTCCTGCAATAAAATGAAATCACAGTAATCGTTTTAGGTGACAACTATTTGAACAAGTTGTTGTTACCATCTCATGCCAATAATTAATGATAAAAACAATGGTAAAGTTTATTTTCCTAATAAAAGGTTGTTATTTCTGCAAAATCAAAACACCAAAAACAAATATTAAATGTAATTTTTAATGATTCAGTATTTGATAAACAGAATGGAAAAACACACGAGTGCCAAAAAAAGGCAAAAAAACACGCACTCTTATTAACGTCATTGATGGCCTAAAAAAGGAAATAACTTCCAGGTGCTCAACCAACGATTTTAACATTTGCAGCTTCAAAATTTGATTACTTTATTAAAATTCTTTAATAATATTATTTCTAATACGTAGCGCATTTTACAGCGTCAAAAAACATAGAATTAAATAAGTTTTTACTTCAAGTTACTGTATATGTGTCTCACATTTTGAACAATATTTATGATAAATGAATGCTACATTATAATATTATATATAATATTTATTTCCATTTACAAATTGACTATCATAGAAACTATCTTTGTTTAAATTAATTATAAAAAAATGAAAAAGACACAAGGTGAACGAAAAAAAAATAAAGTGCAAAAAGCCCGCAGCAGGTACCATTTTTTGTACGTAAATACAATAAAAAATAGTATAGAAAATGACAAGAATTCATCACAAGAAAGAAAGAAAGAAAATATTGAAATTATTTGTCAAATAATTAAAAAGCACCAGTATCGCAAATCAAAAAAAAGAGAGAAGCTTAAAACACTTTTTTGATTTTTTTTTAAATGATTGAATTGACTAAGGCAAAACAAAAGTACAGAAAAAAGCAAAAATCATAATTGTTTTTGCGATGAATAGAACCAAATAAAAGGGAAAAAATGAGATTTTGGGAAAAAGCAATTTTTTTGAAACCAAAAATGTTAAAGTACTCGGCTTTGACAAAAAACAAATACAAAAAAGAAAGAGATTGATACGAAAATGAAGATACCGAAAAATGAGGAAAAAATTCGATATCAGTCATTCAAATGCATAAAATCATATTCTATTTTTTTAATAAATATCAAGAGGCATAAAAATACGTCGGCAAGCAATAATTGCAGCTTTTGGTGGTTGATCTGGTGGATCAAGCAAGGGTGTAATTCGGATAGGTAATTTTTGGAATTCTGATTCATACATTCGATCAAATTGTTCTCGATCAACATTTCGCTTAAAATGATCAATTGCAACAAAGCTAATATCACTAAAAATGAAAAATGCATGAAATTATTTTAAATAAAAATCATATTTTACCGATAAAGGGAGAAATGTGATCGAACACAAATTGTCTTTGTAAATGGATTAACTTCACGATATTCCTGTACCAAATTTTGCATAATTTGAAATAAATTACTTGAAATTAGCAATTCAGTACTTTGTTTCCAAAGAGCTTTTCGCTTTTCACTGCCAATACTTTCAGGATCAAAATCTTTGAAAGGGCCCGAAGTTTCACCCTGAAAAATTTTATCATGATTATTGATTATAACCCTTATATCTACCGTATTTTTAAAAATTTTAAATATTTAATATTGATTGTATCTTTTTCTCATTATCAATAATTTTTGCCATAGATCGAGCGATTTGCCCTTTAATCTCTTTTATTTCGCCATTTATTAAGCGCAATTTTGAGGACATTGATGCAGCTTCTGTGCCATCTGTGATAACCTTTTCATGAATTTGTTGTTGATATTGTGATGTCAGCTTTCGATTATCCTCTATTTCTTTAAGCATCAAATCAAAATCTTCAACAATAAAATCTAATGAACGCGTTAAAGGATTTGTACTTTGAGCTGTACTTTGCAGAGCTCGTTGGACAGCTTCAATTTCAGCTCGTAATTTTCGTTGTTCACTTAAATCGTAAAAAGTGTTTTGTTCCAAAAAAGAACCAGCTTCATCTTTCAGCTTTCGAGTATTTTCTATTATTCTGTTAACAAGTTGTCCATGTTCTGCGCCTTCTGTAAGCTCAGAAATATCCGCCCCCGCTGTTACAGTTGGCACCACAATTTCTTCTTCTTCAACGATAAAATCATCTGCAGCTTCTTTCTTTGCACTTTCATCTTCCTCCATCAAAACAATAGATTTATCAACAATTGTTGTCTGTTGACTGACGGCAGTCGTATCCAAATCAGCAATCTTTGTCTTCTTAACTTTTGGTGGAGCTGGTCTAGCTGCGGCTGTTCCAGGGCGTCCCATTGCAGTTTGTGGTCGAGCTGCACCGGTCATTGGTCTCTTAACTAATAATTCTTCTTCAGGCTTCTCGTCAATAATATTTGCTTCAATAAGGCTTCGATTTTGTAAATTTCCAGAATCCGGTGGAAGGCTGGACCTTGATTGTCCAATACCAGATGAAGCTCTTGAATGATCATGCCGTTCACTTTCTGCAGTTTCTTCGGCGATTCCGCTATCATCTCCACCTTTTGATGTTCCGCCACTTGATTCTCTTTCAGTTTGATATGATGAATCTGCTTGTTGGGAGGAATCTTCGATAATTGTGCTTCGTTTATCCTTGGATTTAGATCGATGCTTCTTTTCTCGATCTTTATCCTTTTCTTTATCCCCACTTTTCTTTGGCTTCTTGGGTTTTGTTTCATCTGAAGATGACTTGGATTTCGATGACTTCTTTTCTTTTTCCTTTTCCTTATCCTTTTCCTTCTCTTTTTCTTTCTCCTTGGTTTTTTCTTTACTTTTACTTCGGCTTTTTGATTTAGATTTGTGCTTTTTTGTTGTTGTACCCGTGGCTGCTGCAGCTTCGATGGCAAGTTTTTGGAGTAAAAGATTTGTCATTTCTGGATCCTTTCCAGCAACAATCCGATTCGGTTTTACATCATCCAATGAACCATCGATATTTAAGCCATCAACCAATTTCTCCAAAAATGAAATCTTTGAAGCTTTATCAAAACCCGCTTTTGTATGATCTAATTCATCAGAGGTAAAAAGATCTAATAAAAATCCTGTGGCATGTAATGTTTCATTCACAACATCATGAATAAATTTAAATGGTGGTCGTTGAAGAAGTTGATCCGTTAATGGTGGCCTCTTTATTAATGGCTCAAATAATTCGCGTGTCTTAGCCACATCAACCATTTCTTTTGCTGCTTTTCAATATATAATAATGCAACGTCGATATTGGCAATAATAGAGTAATTATAATGAATAATGAATAATAAATAATAAATAATTTTTTTCTTTTCCTTTTTTACGGCAACGTTAAGAAGTTCCAAAAATCAGATGAAATAAAGAACGAAGAAGGCGGTGCGCAAGACGTGTGAAAAATTTGGTTGCTTGGCGATATAGCCAATACAAACTTGAAAATATAATTCCAACACATGAAGGCTGATTACTTGTTGCCGGTGGCTGCTTTTCTTTTTTTTCCTACCCCCACTATAGTTATAGTCAGTCTCAAAGGAAAAAAGTTGATAAAAGCATAGAGAAAATAAGATATATTATTAATATTATTCTGTGAAAACTTTCAAAGTAAAAATACGAGAGAGAAAACAGGTGAAATTAAATGCCACAACGCGCGAATTACTCTCCTTTAAAACTCCTCCTTCTATATGTGACAGCTTGAGTGTTGGTAATAAAGTGGTCAAGCGACTAAAATTTCGAAAACTCAAAAAGAAAAAACGTAACAAAATATGCTTAGATATTGAGTGAAGAAAGAAGAAAGCTTTGAAAGACATAAAAATAAAGCTTTTTTTTGGCTTCCGTTGAAAGTAGAGTAGTCATGACAACCCCATAAAAATGTCATGTTATTTTTCGTAACCGACTAGCAACTATAAAACCAAAACCTAAGTTTTTTTCAACAAAACAAATTTTTTTCTTCTTCTTCTGTCTATTTGTAATCAATTTTTTAAATTGTTTTTTTTTTCATATAAAACTGGAAAAAGGGACTTACGGCATGATTTGTAATATAAAGTGGTACGATTTTTTTGTTGAGATGTTGCTCCGGAAAATCGTAAACACAACGAATTTGTACATTTTTTGCAATCCATGTATACATATGAGTTGGAATTTCAAGGCGACGAAGATAATAAATTAAATTCCAAAAAATTACAGGATGTGAAGTTCGAAGTGATGGATCTGCTAAAGCCAAGAAGTCCGTTGCAAGTAAGGTTTCAATTTCACGTCGAAGAACAAGTGCACTAACAAATGGAACAGAAAGTGTTTCACTTCCCTGCAAATAAAATACTTATCATTATCAATGATAATGAAAAAACTTACAACTTTAACTTTATCAGAATCAAAATCATTAGCGGAATATCCCTTTGACATTAATGGTGCATAATAGCTTTGTGGAACGGCTTCAACTCTTTGTTCAAGTTTTACTTTTAAAGATGGCGCAAAACCGTGATTACAAAATGGACAAAGGGTATTGAGATTACTATCATCAACACTCCAACCAGAAATTAATTCTTCATCATAAACTGAACGATTGCATCGAGGACAAGTTGTACATGTGCACAAAGTAGCATCTAAAAAGAGATGGTAAATAAAGAAAATTAATTTGAAACGATATCTTTTTACCAATCAAATAGGAATTATCTTCTTTTTCACTTTTAATTGAACAATTTTCAATCAAATCTTGCATCCAAAAATCCATCATTAATATTGAACCCGTTGTCCCGGAATCAAGTTGAAATGCGGGATCAGTTGAATCAAAATGATCCTGATAAACTGTTGTACCATTTAGCATGCTTTCTTCATTCATTGATGAATTTGCAATAAATGAATTATCTTTTGAATATGATTTGTTAAGGTTTTTAACTTCATTTACCAGTGAATTTACACCAGTTTTCTTTAGCAGAACATTTCCATGCTGTGAAACGGCATCATATCCTTTAAGAGCTTGTTTTCGAACTTGACTAAATAATGATGAAAAGCTTGGAGACATTGTAATTGTTGAGGGTGGAGCTAATTCATTGCTGGAACCACCGGCAGCTGGTTGAGGTTCATTGGTTTTAATATCATCTTAAAAAAAGAGTGTTGTTTTTATAAATTGGATACGGTAGAAATCGATAAATAAAAACCTGTGGTTTGACTTCTCATTAAATTTGAAACAACAGGACTTGCAAGCTTTTTAAACCATGATGAAGTGCCTTGTCGAGATGACTTTCTTTGAGCATTTAATCGGCCATCCAATGATTCAATATCCTTTGCAAAAGGTGAGACAGAATGTTCACGTAAAAATTGTTCACGACTTGGACTCATTGTTAAGCTTGAAGCTTTAGAAATTCCTTCATCGGTTGTTTCAGAATCTCCTCCCAATAATGGATCAACATTACTCTGAACATTTTGTGATGAATCTTTACTTTCTTTTCTTGGACCCAATGGATAAGTTGTAATTACATATGGCTGTTGTTCTAATGCCTGAAAATACATTGTTATTTTTACATTAAAATTTTATGTTTATAAAAACCTTTTCTTCATCATCTTTTGTATCTCGGGATGCACGAGATAGAGTATCCGGTTCAGGGGTTGATGGAACAGATGGATTTATGGCGCTATCATCCACTGATAAAGTTGACATATTTTCAACAGAAAAAGTTGGATCCAAATTTTGTGGTAAATTTTGTACATTGTGTGAATGCAAAATAAAATTTGGATCCCTTCGAACTGCAGCAAATCGAACACATCCTTCAAGACGATACCGTAATCGTTTCCAAGCTTTAATTGCATTTAATCGAGCTTCAGACGGCCATTCACCTTCCATTACAGCTCTATGATAAATTGCATATGTAATTGCATTGGGTTCAACATTAAGGCGTTGCATTTCACGAAGAACATCTGCAGCAAAATGTGGATAACCATATTCACCACAAAGTTGCATCAAAAGTCGAAATGGAATTTGATCAAGAAGAGGAACCAATGATCGATTAAGTCGTGATAAAATCTAAGAAGTTTAGTGTTTTTATGCATATTTTTAGTTGTAGATAATAATTAAAGCTTACTGTCATTGCCAATTTTAAAATTTTAAGCTTATTCTTAGCAACATGTAAAAGGGATGGTAATTGTAAAAACCATAGGGAATATGCATAAAATAATACAATTCTTGGCCATAGAATTGGATAAGTTTGTGTCCATTTGTTTCCAACTTCAAAAGATGTTCGAATTTCTTGTTTTGTTCTAATTGCCGAATACCGTAATTTTGATGGATATGGACTTCCTTGAACATGTTCAGTAACTTTTGAATCGGCAACATCTTTGATTTCTTGCAATTCGAATAAATCATGATTAAAATGATTTGGGAATCCATTATATTTGAATTCGGCTTCAGCATGCTTTTTATCCAACAAAAATGGTGGTTGAACAACAATTGTATGATTAACAGAATAGGCATCACGATCCAATAAATTCATTGGTGTTCCTTTAGTCAAATATTTTCGAATGCAATCATCAAAGAATGCATTATAAACGACTTTATCAGAGATGAATGAGCGTTCTTCAATAAATCGATTGAATGATTGAGTTTCAGTGAATTTTAAATAGAATTCTGTTGCACCTCGATCACGGCTTTTTAGAAATCCTTCAAGATCAAATCGATCAGAGATATCAGTTGTATTTTGTCCACGAGGGCAAGATTTAATTGGTTTAAGGTATGTTGAATATCCGGCCGTTAAAGAACACATAAATCGTAAAAAGGCTTCACGAATTGCCATTTCATGGCTGGCTTTTCGAAGTTGTTGTTGTTCATCGGGTCCATCAGAAGCAGATTTTTGTCGTCGTTGCTTTTCAAAATTTCGTTCTTCGAATTTTAAAGTTTCAAGAATTTTTTCAAGTGAAGCTTTAAGATGCTTTAAAGGTCTCTTTGGAAGTGCAGCTTGTTTAATAACTTTTTTATTAATTGAATGCCGAACTGTTGATGTATCAAGATCAAGACAGGTAACATCGCCGGGTGGATCTTCATATAAATCAAAATATCGTGAATCAACTCCTGCAATAAATGGCAGGGGTGCATGAAGGACTCCGGCAAGAGCTAATGGGCATTGTGGAATATATGGACATTGCCAATAAAATGGAAACATCAAAGCACATATTGTTTCTGAAACTACAGTAAGCAACCATGGACGAAGTGAATGAATTAAAATCTGTAGAAAGGATTCCAAGTTAAAAAAAACAAATTTTTGGAAAAACCAAATAAAAACCTTTTGTTCCAAAAGAACTAATGACATTGCATAAATAAAGGTATCAACACCCAAACATTTCAAAACTTCAATAAATTGTGCACCGGATAACGGAATTTGACTATCATCATGATTTTCAAATGGTATCATTTCATCACCAAGTTGCACAAGTACCCGTGGTCGTAATGGAGTTGGAAATGGCACTTCATACATCTATTTAAATTTTAAAAGATTAAATATGAAAATTTTAAGGGGGAAAAATTGATACCAAATGCGAAATATAACGTTCAATAGGAATTTTTTGGTTTGAAGGTTGTGCAGAGACTAGATAAACATAAAAAAGGAAACGTCGAAAACATTCAAAGAATGGATGACGTGATACAATACAAATTGATTTATTCATAAAGAATAACTAAAATTTCTTTTTTAGAAACTCTCGATAGCAAAGAAAAAAAGTTACTTGTACAGAAGTATTTTCTTTAGAAGTCGAAGATGATGATAATGAAGAAGAATCACTACCTTTTGGAGGTGTGGAAGATGAAGTGGTTTCACTGCCATCACCCCCTTCATTATTTGATTCAATATCAAATGATAATAATTCTTTTTGATGTGGAGTTAATTCTTTGGTATATTTTTCATAAAATGTTAAAGAAGCACCGTAATATTTTGTTCCAACCGCATCCGTTAAAACACATGTACTAAAAGATTGTTCTGGTGCACCAGATTTTGCACTCCAACTTTCAATTACAGCACCCATTGGAAGACAAAACATTGGAACATTTTGTGCAAGAACATTTTCAGTATCAGTTTTTGGAAAACAATCTAATACCGCAGGCTTATATGCAATTCGACGACAACATGATTGCGCTTTTTTATAGCATACATAAACATCTGATCCAACAACAGCCTAAAAGTGAATCAGATTTAAAAAAGCTATTGATTTTTTTTAAGTTAAATATGTGATTCATAAAAAGTATTATTCACTTGTTTTTTTACCTTGTTTAAATTTTTATCAATTTTATAAAAAGTATGTGGTGGAACTTCATTTTTACTTGTAATTACAACCACAATATTTGTTAGAACAAGTTGATGAGGGGCTCCAGTTATTCGACATCGGCGATATGTAAAATATAGTGGACTTGAAGTATTACTAACATTTGCAACTCTTCCATCAGGGGTATATTGAATTACGGTAGAATCTTCCATTGGACGTTCATTTTTTCCTTCATCCATTATTCCAATATCAACCAATGGTGGCTTATGATATCCTCGTTTATAACACAAAAATGCAGAATGTGTTCGAATTGAACCATGATTTAAATCAGCTGGATATCCGGATGGAGTTGTTTCAATGCATGTAAAACCCGCAGGAACCTCAAAGAAAACAACAACTCATAAAATCTTATGGTATATAATATATTACAAACCTTTTCACCATATCCAGGAAAAATTACAGTAATATCTGTAATTGGTGCTAAAACTTCATTTGGTTTATTACCACATTCATGCTCTAATGGAGTTAATTCTTCTGGATTTTCACTTAATCCAGCAACAATAAAATGCTCAAAAATTCTTCGATTTTCTTCATCATCTGTATTAGACATATCTAAAATGATGAGAAATATTAAATTTCGATAATCATTCGATTTTTTAAAAAACAAAACGCATATGACGCGTCAATTCATTTATTTGTTAGTAGCAAAAAAATGGATGCTAGCACGTAGATTATAAAAGACATCATTACATTAGCCGTGATTAAATTCTTATCATTTAGATGATAAAAATTTTATAATATTGGTTTAAAAAATAAATTGCAAGCAAACAGTTTTATATTAGTCATATAAAAATTGATGCTTTAAAAAATAATAAAAAATCGGCTGGTCGAAGACATTTAAAAAAGAATTCAGTCGTTGGCGCCATGGAACGAAAAGTCAATAATGGTTTGTTTTCAAATTATTACATGGACGTTAAAAAATGGGTGCGCAAACTGCTTGCTTTTTTGTAAAAAAAATTGTTTATACAGTAATCTTTTTAAAATTGAATCTGAATTTAGTAATGTCAAACCTTTACACTCTTGATTGATTGCTGAAAAATCTGCAGTGATATCTTCGCTCTTTTTGTTGAGGGGTTTTATTTTATTAGGATTGAATAATTTTTGGGATGCCTTAAATTGCATAACTTCTGGCTTTGAAAATCTTTCTTTTTGCTGCCTTGGAAATTCAAATAAATTCTGAAAAGTTTAAATTTGAATGCTCTTCAGTGCCCAGAGTTTACCTGAATTGTTGAATCACTTTGCACTTCTTTGGCATTTTTCTCTTCTTTGTTTATTGATGAAGACTACAAAGGCTTATTTTATGCACGTAGAAATTTAAACTCAATTTTTATTACTTGTTTAAAACTTTTTATTATACTTTTATTATTGCAAGTATTCTGAGCTTCAATTGAATTTTCATAAGCTGCAATATGAAGTGATAAGGTGCTGCTGTTCTTGGCAAAATTATTCTTTTTCTCTTTCTTTTTGATATTTTTATCTCGAGAATTGTACAAATTTAAACATCCCGAAGATAATGAAAGTGAATCTTTTTTCCATAAAGTTTTACCATTTTGTGATCGTAAATTTTGACTTTCATGACCATTAAAATCTGACAGTTTATTTAAAGGCTACAGTTTTAGCGGATTGAGAGGGCTTTGTTTTTTGAAATTATTTTTCTTCAAAAATGTTATTTAAAAAAGCTTTTTTATTTTTTTAAATTATTTAAGCGGAGTCATGACTTGAAGACAGAGCAAAAGTGCGGCCGGTCGTGGCCTTTATTTTTCAGTCGTTCGGTTTCGGCAGGCTTCGATCGCATAAGATGATGAAAAAAATGTTTTGATTAAAAACTCCGAGACTGTCCGAATTTTCAACCCCTGAGCGGAGTCTAAACTGCAGTCTTTTTTTACCATGATATTTTTTCTTTTCTTCTTTAACATTTTGAGATACAAATGCTTGAACAGAAATACACTCGAGATTTTTATTTAAATTAAGATTGTTGTATTGAGAATCTTCGAAAACGGTATCACCATTAATGAAAGGCCTTGCTTTTGACGACGATAAAGAAATGCCTTTTGTTACCATCTAAACAAAAAAATCTAATTACCCTGTTCACAAAAGATTAAAGGACATCGATAAAGAACTTTAAAAAAGTTAGTATGCCACAAATAGAAAAAATTAATTTTCAGTTTTTAAAAAATATGTTTCTTTTTTATTAAAATAAAACAAAAGTCTATCATAAATCACACCAATTTTTCGCACTTTAAAAACAAAAAGTTTTCAATTTATGTTTTAAGCGGATAAAAGGTATTTCGACATAAGAGTGATGTAATAATAATTTATGATACAAAATTTTTTTAATACATAAAAATCAGACCCTTTGAAAGAAAGGCTTTTTTATCGGCAACAATCTAAAAAGAATGTTGCTCTTTTTGGCAAAACAAAACATTTCTTGAAAGTGCAATTTCAAATAGATGAACGTAACTGAATTGATCGTTAAAGTGATATTTAAATGAAAACATGACATGAATGGCAGATGCTCATACGAAAATCTCAAACATTCTGTGTTGATTTATCTAAAGCACCCTAATAATTTTCATTTCAAATGCAAATGAACGGGATCTTTAAGAAAAAATATTTTCTCCAACTAAACCAAAATTAGATCTCGGGAAATAAAAGATGAGGAACTACAAATCTTTTCTTGAAGCATGTATGACCTGTCTTTTGAATGTTCAATAAAAAACCTTGTAATAGTTATTTCTAGATTTTTTGTGAAAGCTTCGTTGATGAAACCAACTTGATGAAATCAACTTGATTGTGATATAAAATTTAATTTTTAAAAAAATGCATTTCTTTCAAAAGCTTGCATGTCGCAGTCGTAAATTCGTCGTGCATGTTGCAAGCAAAAATGAAGTTGCTTTCCTTTTTTAAAGCTTTGAATTACTGTTTTTTGTTTTTATTTTTATCTTGTTGCCTTACATCTATTTTTACAAAATGTTATTTCGGTTTCTCAGATATAATGCTGTTGGATGGCGCTTTGTTAGCACAGAAATCAAGGGAACTGGTAAACATGGTGAAGTAACGTAAGTGAATTTCTTAAATGTTCAAAAATTTAATTAATATTCGCTACTTTTTCAGTCAAATGGATATTCTTAAATGGCGTGAACAAAAGAATAAATTTGTTCGTGAAGTTGAATTTGGTGGACAAAAACAAAAATGGAACTATAGATCAGAACTTGTTAAACGAAGAGGTCTTGATAATGATCACAAATATATTTGGATGGCATTTGGTGGTCTTATTATTATTGGATTTACTGCGTTTGTTGCTGTGAAAACTAGTGTCATTGAAAATCGTCGCCAAGCTATGATTGAACGTGAACAAATGCGTAAAATGCTTCATCTTGAAGGAGAAGATCGTAAAAAAATTGGTGTAGTATAAAAGAACTTTATTATTTGTTAAAATTTAGTTTGAAAAATAAATAAAAAAATATTAATATGATAATTTAACAGGACGCATTCCTGCACGACTAATATTTAAATCTTCTTCTGTAACTGTTGATTTTGATGGACCAAGAGAAATTTTAATTCGAGTATTTTGTGGATTAACATGTGGTTGTTCAGAGACAGGAAAAGGATTACCCTCGAATTGATAAGCGAGATCAAACATGAGATAATTACATTGTTGCACGGCTCTAGGTTTTACTTGTAAATGAACAGCAATCCGATGTCTCTTTTTAAACACAACGCTGCTGAAAATCATATTATAGTAAAATAAATGTTAAACCATTTTAACTTACTTTTGACTGGCGGTACTAGAGACACTAACACGAGAAGTGTCCATTTCATTCATATCTGCTATAAGATTCGGAGCAGGAATTGTACAATCAACAGGATCGTTGTTACATTCAACAATCGTATAATCATTTTCGTTCTTAATTGGCTGAATTCTAACGTTAACAGGTACGACGGTTGAATTTGAAAAATATAAGAACAACGGCCAATCGGCATTAAGAAAAAGTTTTGTTGGACGAACAATTTTAATATCAGGAACATATTGACATGCAAATGCCTAAAATTATACAATTAAACTGGAGATTCTTATACAAAACAAAGAATTACTTTAACACGAAAATTAACTGCAGTAGGATTGTATTCACTTCGAACTAGTCCGTGATCAGAAACATTACAACGAAGTGATCGTCGGGATGTAAGAGGAAGATTATTTGGATACAATCTAGCATTAACATTTTCAAGGCACATTAGTTGTTGTTCATATTTAACGGTTGAATTAGGATCAACGGGTTTCATTATTTCTTCCAAAGAAAGTTCTATAAAAATTTTATGATTAAAAACTTCGAAAACAATTATTTTTAAAAACAATACCTTCAACGTCAGCATCACGTATAACATTTTCACCCAAAGAAAGTGGAGCTATTGTAGCTTCTAATTTTTTACGAGATAACATTGAATGTAAACCAAATTTGTCAGATACATAAAGCATATTTGAGCGTCGACGTTTATCATTCTTTTCAATTTCCATTTTTTCAAACATTGAAAGATCCTTCATTTTAGATTTAAGATCCGTGAAAAAATTTTCATTGACTACAGCTTGTTTTGACCAGGTTTGAGAGTCGTTATCTTCATATCCAGCATCAAGAGATGTAAATTTACAATTATTACAGAGAAGTCGATGCTTGTCATTAATTGATCTTGCAGTTAAAACCATTTCTAAAGAAGGTAAACTAAATAAAAACTTAAAAATTAATATTTAACCTTACCACAAACAGGACATTCGTAACAAGCATTACAACGATTTTTATGGGTTCGAGCTTCAGTTAAGGCAACATTTTCAAAACAAGCTCGACAATAACATCCATCGATATGTTGATAAGCACATACTGCACATTTCAAAAGTACACATGTTCTACATACATATAGTTCATTAAGTGGATGAAATAAACCACATGAGCATTCATATTTCACCAAATCTGTTCTTAATACATGCCCCATCGTGTTTTAAAGCTCTTTAAAAATTAAAAAAATTACAACGCCAAATTTGAAAGAGCTGAAAAAAATAAGTTTTTTTTAAAATTCGTTGTTCTTTCTTTTCGCAACAGGAATTTTATTGTTTTTGAAAAAAAATGCAGAAAGAATGAACGAAGGAATAGTTATAATAGTTTAAATAAAAATACAAAAAAATTAAATTCTGAAATTTCAATATTGCATGCAAAGCAGTGCTGTTTTTATTTTTATCGCCTGCGGAAGTCTAACAACACTGATAAAAACATCAAAATTTTTGTTTCAAAACCTTATTTTTTTACCTATGATTCATATGGTGCTAGAATATGTTTTCAAATAGTTTCAACCAAATCAAAAGACCTGAACTTTTGAGGAGCTTAACTTTTTTTCGAAGTTTAATTAAAATCGCTAAAATTCCTGTAAACTAAACTTAAAAAACCAACTGTTAAACCTGAGAACATTTTTCGAACTGGAGCTAATACAAATGTAATCTACAGAAATCCAAATAATAAATATTTCTGCAGCGCTAAATCAGTGCCATCGGGGTCAATGTGTAGATTTTTTGTTACGAGAAATGCAGAAATTCGTGGGTTAGTGTCAGTTTGTAAGCAAACTGCTCTCTCTCAAATTCCACAACATCGTTTATTTTGCCTATGATTCATCCACTTGTACAACAAGGTCAAAGAGCTTAACGCTTCTTTTTAATAATTATATGTTACAATTGGTGCAATGTCCCTCCGAAATTGTATGCGGGAATGTGTTGATTCTACAGTAATGTTTTGTCGGAGTTTCGAATTTGATAAAACGAGTGATGAACATGATTGATATCGTAAAATATAATGTGTCTAAAAAATGCAAATAATGTTACAACAATTGTAAAAAAACAACTTTTTGAATAAAAAGCTTCAAAAGTGTTTGTTTTTTTTCTTTTTTTGGTTATCCCTATGTTTAATTAAGGATAGCAAAGTCACATCGAGGAAGTGGCTCTGACTGACCATTAGCGTGAAAAGACGACACTCAATAAGTATGACGTTTGAATGCTGATGTTGAAGATGTAATTTTAATAATAAAATTCTTCAAAAAAGGGTTTAATATGTTGTTTTTTATCTATTTATTACTTACCATATCATAAAGTTTGGGTAGAAAAGTGTATTATGTCATTGAATGTTTAAAAAATGAAAATTTTTTAGTTTTAAAAAACGTTCTTTTCGTGCTCTCTACTTTGAAGCAGTTTGCTGCTGTTATTCTTCGGTAGAAATAATTTTTAAATAAATAAGCATCTCAAAATTGTATGTACACCTCGTTTTTTCAGATTAGAACAGGAATTTTATAGGAAACTTCAAGAATACTCAAAATTCTGCTGGTATTAAACAAGCAATGGATCGGTATGTTTATGTTAGTGGATAATGTAAGTTTGTACTTTAGATTTTTAGATTCTTCCAAGTTCAACTTACCAGTCAACCACTTTAACACAAATATTTATTTTTTTTACAAAACATGAAAGGAATCGAAGAATTTCGACAGATTTATATAAATATCATGAAAATTAATTCGAGAATGTGCATTATTTTGTGTCCCATCAATTACTGTAACTTTTGGAGTCGTTGAAGCAAAATGTTAGTTTTTACCGATGTTAAAGTATACCTTTTGTAATTATTGAATTAAAAGGGATGATGCGCAACAAGCTTTGGCACATCAAAGCATTAAATTGGATGAAGATGACGAAATTAAAGAAATGTCCGAACGAGCAGAAAAAAATATTTATTATCAAGGAAGCAAGAAAAAATGAAGTATGCTTTTTATGAGCTTCTAAAGATGACATTTATTGAAGAAATGTGAATTATTTTTTTATGATACTCTGATTTGTTTTTGTCGATACCTATTTGCTGTTGTTATTTTTTTCAAATGACTTTATAGTAATCACTTATCCAAAATATAAAACTGAACATTTTATTTATGAATTAAAAACTATAAATCACTTTAACACAAATATTTATTTTTTTTACAAAACATGAAAGGAATCGAAGAATTTCGACAGATTTATATAAATATCATGAAAATTAATACCATTTGGATTACTGTAAGAATATGTTAATTGCTACAGTCTTACAATTAATTTCTTTTTATTATTTTAGAAAAAAACTTATTTTAGAACAAAGTAGGAAATAATATTAGGAGCAATTTTTTAAGATTATCTTTGGATATGGCATGAATTTTTGTAATAAATTGCCTGTGAAATATTATGGAAAGCACGTTGAACAGTTCTTGATGTTTTGTTATGATGCTGATGGCTGAAATTTTAGTATTAGTTTTTTTGTAGTTTTAATTGTGTAAAATACATTTTCTTCATTGGTCGGCAAAATTGATGACTCATTTAGACAGCTGTACTGCACATCTAAAGATGTGACGGTTTCACAAAAGTGTACGCGTTTATTGTTTTGAGTTGAAAGCTTCTGAAAAATGTTATTTTTAATCTTCATAGAAATTTGGTATTAGAAATAAAAAAATCTGTATAATTTACTATTTAACTTAACATAATTCAAAGTCAATTATATCATTCTATATGATAGAGAAAAGAAAAACTTGAAGTTAAGTAAAATATTTACCTTTAACGCTTTTGTAATATTATCAATTACTTGTTTAATTTCTTTAACTTTTTCATAAATATCTTTTAAATATTTTGATATAATTAAACAAGTGCTATCATCTTTTTCCTTCAGAGCTTGCCATTCTTGAAATAGATCACTTGCTGATTTTTCCAAATTTTTCTTTAAAATTCTTAAAGACAGCTTTACACGACCAGAAACTTTCAGCAGTTCATTTGCAGATTGAATAAGCTCGGTTGCTTCTTCAAGTTTTTTATTACATGAAGTACAATCCATTTTTGGGATTACTGTATTAGCCGAGGGTATTGGAAATGCGGTTGAGGGTATATCATGCTTGGTAGGAATCAGCTTTTCATTTGGAGCAGGCTCTTTATCACTGTTTGTCACCAATGTTGTAACTTTTGCATCCACTAAAACTTCAGATACTTCCAAGGCTTCTTCAAGTAATGGTCTATCCTCTATATCTTCAATATTATCACAATTATTCATTACTGATTCTAAAGTATTTTTCATATTGTTTTTGAAAATTTTATTTTTGTTTATGATAGCTTAGTCGTTGCTCGACAAAAATAACTTACCATTAGGTACCACGAATTTTGTTGTGGAAGAAGAAGATGAAGAAGAACCCAAAGAAGGAACCAAATTTAATTCATTTGCAACAACTGTTTCATCGGGGTCTACTTTAACGGTGACAGAGGTTGTAGGATCACAGAAATCTGCTTCAATTTTTATTTTCTTAGGTAATTGCTCTTCTTCAGAATTATCTGCTAATAATTTTTCCGCTTTGATATGATATTCTTTTTCAAATTTTGCAATAAGCCGTTTACAACTCTACAATTTTAAAGTTAACATATATTTTTTGTAAGTTATTGTATATTAAATTAAGCTTACACAATTATCTACCGGTTCCCAAGTATTCCAGTCATCATTGAAGCCTCAAATAATAACACATTTTAGTAAGAAACATGTAAATTAACTAAAAAAATACCTTTCCATTTTATGTAATATTCTATCTTATCATCTTTCAGACGTCTATCTAATATTTTTTCAACAATATAAATATTAGAGTAATGCAGTGTTGAATCTTCATTCTTGCGTCCACGTTTACGACCTCTTTGGCTCATAATGATCTACAAGAATTTAGTGATGTGTCGCAAAACGAGTTGTTTATCTATTTTTTTACAATAAATTACACAATTTATTTGTGGTAAAAACGCGATTCTTTGATTCAAAATAAACGTTTTATAACATTATCCATAAAATCAAAACATAAACATACCTTTTTAAATGCAGTAATATTGCTTCATCAAAACAATATACATGTGGTCTTATTCTTTTTTTCGACCTCCAACAAATAATCGAAGATGCGAAAAACAGATTGGACATTAGACAACATTGCGCGCCTTTTTTGAGACGACATTCCATTGCATTTTAAGTTAACAAGCTTGCTACCTTGTTTTTCTTTAATTTTTTAGTATCGAATTTTTTAACTTTTAAAGTGTAAAAACTTTAATATTAGCAATTACAAAAAAACAACATAATTGATTCATTTGTTTTGTTATTTTATTTTATCTGGATCGTAAAAAGGAAGTAAAATTTTTAAAAATAGACAAAAGCTTCAACCAACGAGACAGAAGTATTTTTTGTCCTTTTTTTCTGAATGAAAAATGAAAATGCTTTTAAATAAGGAAATGCAACGTGGGGGTATTTTTTGGCAAAACTTCAACATTCTTTGTTTAAAGCTTCTCACATAATTTTAAAATTTTTTACGTTAGACTCGTTGTTAATAGTGCAGTCAATACAGAGTTTTTGATTTTCCTTCGTCTATTTATTTTATGAAAACATTTTTTCGCGAAACTATTACGGTACGTACATTCCTTTTAAGTACTGTATAAATTTTACTGATTGTGACTTAAATACTCCAAAATTTATTGTTATCTTTTATTAAAAACTTTCATAAAGATTTTTTGGCTTCACTCCTAATATTACCAAAGTTTTTGAAGCAAAAAAGGCATAAAAAATGAAAATCGTATGTATAAACATAAAACTTTACAAAATATTTTGCGAAAAATAATAAGCATAAATGAGTAAAAAATTTAAGAAAGATAGGAACAAAAATATAATCAAAGACATTTGAGATTTCGTTGACGAACAATGGTTACAAGTTCATTAAAATTACTTTGTGTAAATGATTCCCTGGTAATTGCATCAACAGTTATTTGATTAATTGGTGTTGCATCCGGTCGATTATCCTATAATATTGTCATTCAATATAACTGAAGAAAAGAGAGTTGAAAAAAACTAACAACATATCCAACAGCTAAAATTCTGAATCCTTTACTAATAGCTTCTTTGGCCATTACATCAGCATCTGGACCTTTATTGGCCCATCCATCAGTGAAAACAACCATAATTTTATTAGCTAATTTAGGTCTTGCACCATGTGATTCTTCAGATTGTTTCGTTGCTTCATGAATGCCTTCTCCGATAGCTGTTGTTCCACCAATGTATTGCAAAGATTTGATTTCTCGGATAACATCATCTGCATTATCATATCGATCGAGATCGAATTTTGTATGAGTTTTTCCAACACTGCTAAATATTACCAATGCAACACGGGTATGTCGAGGAGAAATATAAAGTTGTCGAAGAAGTTGTTCTGCTAAAATTTCATATTGTTGATAAACAGGTTGTGTAGTTGATGAGAAATCCATAACAAGAACAAGATCTTGTTCACATCCTAAAATATTTTTGAGTGAACTGTGTCCTACAGAGATAGGTTTTGATTTTAACCTGTAACAGGATTTGTTGTTGTTGTGGTAGTTGTGGTGGTTGTGGTTGTTGTTGTTGTAGAAGTTGTTGTGGTTTTACATTTTTCCAACGCTGCTCGAAGAATTCTTCTTGTAATATCAGCAGCTAATTCACGACCAGATTGTAAAATGACATGATTAATATGTCCAGTAATTGCAACAAGTTCTTTTCTGTAAATGACAAAAAGGTTGCAATAAAGAAAAAAAGGGAATGGAAACTGGTTTCTTTATAAAAACGGTCTAGGGAAAAAGAATTGAAACTGTTTGTTACAACACACATGTGATATAAATATAAATTAGATCAGGGTGTGGTTAACATGATAAAGAAAATAAAATAATAAACAAATAAAAAGAGTAAACAATAATAAAAACATACTTATCAGCAAGACGAGGATCTCCTGTTGCAGCTGCAAATACCCAAGTATTCGGAGTATCTTGTAGCCTCTTTGCCGGCGCCGACGGATCTATCGCAGATCGGCCATCTGTAACCACCATAATCAAGGTTGGAATTGTTTTATTTCTTGTTTCCATGAGTTCATTTGCAATTTGCAAAGCCTTTTCAGTATTTGTTGTTCCTCCAATAGCTCTCATATTTTGAAGAATTCTTGTAAAATCTTGATTATTCTTTGCAAAATTCCATTTAAATATTTCTCTCCGATAACTGTTCCCAGAGTACACAATCATTGATACCTTAAAAAAAGTAATGGTTTTGTTTTTGATAAACATTTGAAAAACAAAAAAAAGTCATAAAATTTTATAATGATAAACACATACACTATGGGCATTGGGACTAATGTGTAATTCTTGTGAAACATTGATAACAAAATCTCGACTACGATTAAATCCACCTTTTACAGAATCTGATCGATCCAAAATGATCATAACATTTAAATAACAACTTGGGGGAAAGATATCACGTTGTGCTTCAATAACCGCAAAAAGGCATAGCAATAACTAAAATTGTATAAAAATTTGTGAAACCGAATTTTAAGTAAATATAAAACTTACGCCTGCTACAACAAGTTTCCTTGTTATAGCACCCATGGCTTCAACAACAAAATCGAGATCTGAAAAAAAAACTTTAAAAAGTAAAAAATTTTTTTGAAATGGGTAAAGTTTATGTAGGCTTTTTTTGCCTCCCTTTCGAGAGCATATAATTCTGATAACTATTCTATAGCTCCCAAGTTTTGAGCAACAACACTTGACGGTTCCAGTTGACACCTTCTGTCAAGGGGCTCCTATATTTTCAAATAAGCGCATTAAACACTCCTCCAATAATATGATTTAAAAAAGAAAGAGAAAAGAAATCAAAGAGTAAGGCGGCACAAAAGCATCAAACCGCAATCATCATAAGCGAAAAAAGAAAAGAATATTTATGTTTTTTTGATTGGACGCACTTTTATGTCCTTCCTTCAGGCCCCCCATATGAATTATTGTTTTTTTTGGAAGCAATTAAAAAAGAAAAGTAATGATAATAATCAGTGTTATTGTTGCCTTTTGTTAACACCATGAACTATCTCTTTGAATTAAAAGGCTTTTTAATTAATTGTGTGTATCATGGCCAAATTATATATTTTCAAACAAGTTTAGAGACATACATACTGTTCGCTTTTCTTTTTTCTCTTTCATTTGGTGTCTAAAATATGGGCGTAAACCAGAAAAAAAGAAGAAAAGGAAGAATGAAGGCTTCTGAATTTCATGAATGATTTCTTTATTATAGATTTCGATTAATTACAAATTGCTTCATTGTCAAAGAGAGAAGAAATAACAAGCAAATAATTAAACAAAAGCTAACATGTTTTTTTCTCTCTTTTATTCTTTTGATTGAAGTACGGTAGAAATGGTTTGTTTGTTTTTGGTTTACACACAAAGAAAATGGAAAAGAAACTGGAAAAGAAGGAAAAACGATCACGCAACCATTGCATTTTTATTTTTTTTTGTATAACAAAAAAGGAAGTCAAATATGTAATCAACAAAACAAAAATGGATAAAATAGCTTTTTGAACATATAAAAAACTGCTTTTTCAAAAATGATTCGTTTTTTTGCAAAACTTAGCTAGTTTTTTTCAAATAATTTTCTAATTTTTAATTAATTTTTTGTACTCTGTATTCTTTCATACTTTTTTCTTCCTTGTCAACAAAGATATTTTGTATTTATCATTTCAAAAAAAAACTAATCAACTAAATTTAGATGACCAACCTCGAGTATTTTGAGAATTTATCACTGATCTATTTCTGTAACCATTAGTCAGAGAAACATTTTTTTGAAGGCACAAGACTAGTTGTTGATAAAAATAATATGGTTTTTTATTATTAATTTTTGATATGTGTACATGACAATTTGGTGCGTAAAGTTAATTTTTCAGTTATGTATCACAACAAAAAAATTTGACAGAAGTAAATGATTTGCACATTTTTTAAACTTTTTTTTTAAAAAAAGAAACAACAATCATAAAAAAGAGAAGTTGACCAAATTCCAATCTTTTCAAAATAATTTCTAAAACCAACCCCAAAAAAAGAAAATAATTCTTTAAAGTTTTTTATGAGCCTGGAGGTGTTAAAAGAAAGTTTTCTTGTTACGGATAAAAACCCCTCAGCTGATATCGCATTCTGCCAACAAAAAAAACTTCAGAAATAAATTTTAAAATGAATGCTTTAAGGAATATCTTCTTCCAAGCACTTGAAAACATTATTGTTGCGACAATGGTGGGTGAGCTGTTATGAATAAATTAGAGGCTTAAAAATCTCGAAAAAACATATCGTCATGAATCTTCAGGAAAGTTTTCACACATAAAATATTGGTAAAGAATCACCTAAGAAGACATTTAAAAACATTCCAGCTTTCTGTTTCTTTACTCCGTTTAAAAGTTTTTGTTGCTTAAAAATTGTTAAAATTTTATTTAAAAATATAAAAATGTTTTCACAAAATTTATGCCGATTTTTTTGTATTATCTATGTATGTTGTCTTCTTTCGCCTTTGATTGATGCATCACCAATTGCTCGGATCTCGGAAGTAGCTCCATTTTTAAGATTCAGAAAAAATTCAAATGCACGTAAGTCGTTTAACAGGAAAAAATTTAGACATAAAAATATAGAACGCTTGTACCTTGTCTTTGAAATATTGGAGGGATTCTTCATTGAGTAATGAATGATTACAAAACATCTTCTTATCCTTTTATTTTTTATGGGTTAAACTTTTATGCTTTTACTTTTTTTGTTTTTCGGCGTTCGTGCGTCATAAAAAAACCAGATTGAGTAACATATAGCAAAAGTAGAGGCCACATAATTTTTTCTTTAATTATTATTTTTTTGGTGCTAAACGATCCCCTTTCTCATTTTTCCCTATAACTGATCTGCAAAAATATCATTTCAAAAAACCGATAAAGAACAAAGAGACTGAAAGTGAAACGAGGAAATTGCGTCTAAGAATTGCCTCTGGCAGTTTTGCTCACGTGCATCGTCTCAAAAAAAACCAAACACAGAAATTGACTTCTGAGAAATTTAATAGCTTTTATAAATTTAGTAATAATAATAATAATAATATACTCTGATACTCTTTAAATGTTATATGGTGTAATTAAATAATTCATTTTCAGAAGATAATGTACAACCATTTATTCGTTTCCGTAAATCACTGCCTCTTCGATTGCGAATCTTAGAAAGACAATCAGAGTATCCTCAGTATGTGCAAGAAGATTCGTTTACTGTTTAATAATGTTGAAAAAAAGAAATATAAATAAATAAAAAGAAACAATAGTGTTCCAATTTATCTCTTTTTCTGTCTTTGAGCTCCATTTTCTGTCGTTGTTTAATAATAGGGAAGCAACAAAAATAATTTTAAAAATTTTAAATAAATTTTTTGTTAAGTTTTATTATTCGAAGAAAATGTACAAATAAAAACAGCTTAATTTCCATATAACTTTACTTTAAAAAAAAGTTAAACAAGGTAACACAATTGTTGTCAACTTTTAATGTTATTAAAATTCAAAAAGTTCAGCTTTTATCAAGAAACAACTTTACAGTATTTGTGTCAATTATATTCCGCAATAACATGTTAACATGTATGTTTCATTCAGACTATTGTTAGTAAAAAGATTTCCAAAATACATTCGTAAAATTTAAAACTGTTTTCCAAATTTGTGCCATTAATGCATTACGGTAGCAATTCATAAAAAATTTAAAAAACTGTTGTGTCATTCTCAAGCAGAATGAAAAGTATTTCATATAACAAAGTATGAGTTCTACCGTATGCATCAAATAAATTTCCTCAGACTAAATATCCAAAAGTTAATTATTACATAATGTACATTATTACCATTTATTAATAAAACTATATCCTCTACAAATTAAACGAAGTGAGGTAAGATAAAAATCAACAATAAATACAATCAGATCATAAATGATAATAAGAAATTAAAGGTTTGACTAAAAAAGTCAACCATAAAATTTTAACAAATCTTCTTTCTACCTCCTCTTCCTCGACCACGTTTTGCTTGTTTTTTCTTTAATGCGTTACCACTTGGGGTATGTGCAGCAGGAACAGAATTGCCTCTTGGAAATTCGTCATCACTTTCAGAAACATCAGATTGAGATTCAGATTTTTCAGAAATATTGTTCTGGGGGATCAATGGTTTTCTTGGAGATACAGATACTGTAGAAACCATTGATGCACGAGTAGAAGACCGAGTTACACGACGAGTAGATGGAAAATTGTTGATTTCATTCAAAGATGCATCTTTTGCTAGAACTGCAGCATTGCTGTTTGATTTATTTTTAACAGTTGAAACAGGCTTGGGAAGAACATCGGATGAAGCTTTAGCTGGTGGCTTTGAAATAACTTTTTTTGGTGCAAGTCTTTCTTCTTCGGCTTGACGTTTTTTATAACGATCAACAGTTTCAATAACATGTTCAGAAAGACCATTTTCATATTGAAGAAGAGGCATGCCATCAACCAAAGTATCAAGTTCAAGAGATAAAAATGAAGATGCATCAGGAATACCGAAATCAAAAAATAAAAATTCCAAATCGTTGTTTGCGATTGAACCAGTTGCACGATAAAAAGATTTGTAAAAAGCTTGACGAGCCTTATCTTTACGAACAAAAGGAAGAATCTAAGGTTATACTGATATATGAACGGATGAAATAATAAAAGAACTTACAGTTTTACGAATACGTTTTTCAGACTTCTTATTTAAACCTTTAGAATAAAATTTGTTTTTCGCTTTCATAATAGCAGGTAAATCTTCTTTTTTAACAACAACTCCATACATTCTATAAATAAACAAACACATTATTCTTTATCAACAGAACCTTTAATTACTCACACAGGGAAATATTTTGCTTTTTTAAAAGTCCATGCAACAATAGCTTGAACATTTTCAACATCAGCAAGCTTGGCGATTTCTTCACCATGCCCATTTACTTTAAGATGAATACAATCTTTTGGAGTCATCCATGATTTATAAAGATAGACATTCCCATTACTATTAACAGGAATATTTCCATCTTCATCAAGCTCGGGAGCAGGAGTACGTTCAAGTTGCCACGGACCAAATAATTTTTGTTGAGGAGCTTCCTTTTTGCCACGAGATCGACCAGCAATTAATTTGTAAGGTTCTTCACCTTCCTGCAAACAAAATAACTTTTATCAGGATAAAACATAATAATAATTTACCTTAACTTGATAACCTTTACGTCTCCAACGAAGATCAATGTCAAGCATTCCAACATTTTTACGAGAAAAGACATCAAAAATGTTATGTTCATCAACAGGAACAGCATCACGCGGAAAAATAGCTTCTTTGACTTTTAGATGTTCAACAAGGGCATAACTGAACAAAAAAAGAAAAAACTTAATTAAATAAATTTTCAAAGCAAGTATACTTACAAAAAATGATTCTTGTATCCACCTTTTGTGCGTGGCAAAGGCATAGAAAGTAATTTAGCATAGATAAGTTCATCTTCAAGAAGATTTCGTGAAAGTTGTGAACGAATAGGTTTTCTTTGCATAAGTTGGTAAATATAACTTTCATCAATACGAGATTGGCGACGTTCAGGTAAAACAAAATTCTTGATATATTTAATAGAAACATCACGAAATCCTCCGTCTAAAATTATCCCATTAATTTCATGTCTTAAAACCGGGATAAAGTTTTACCAGAATCAAAAGCAAAAACATATTCCAATTCCTTATCCAAATTTTTGGTAATGCTGTCAGCATCATTGACGGTTCCTTTCAAAGGATCAAAATCTAAAAAAAAGCTTATATGGTGTTGCAATAAACCAAAAAATGTTTACCAAGCCACATCCTTTCATTATCATCCCAGATTTCAACAAAATAATAACTTTTGGCCTTAATTTTTTCAAAAGGTTTTACTGATTCACAAATTTCCGTAGGTTCAACAGCTTTCTTAGATGCAGCAGCTTTAACAGCTTTCTTTGAAGACTTTTTAACAGGCATTTTCTTTTCAATTTTAGGCTTCTTCTTTACAGTTTCAATGTCACCTTCATTTTCAAAATCTTCATCTTCATTTGAAGTTGAACCACTATCCATTTCTGCATCACTTTCACTTGATTCATCCTTCTTCCGGGTAACAGCTTTGCCTTTTCCTCCTCGCTTCTTTTCATAAGCCCCAATCTTGAGCTTCTTTTCAGCAGCTTCAGTTCGACGTCCTTTTACGCTAAATTCTTCAGGGAAGTGATAATTATTTTTAACAAAGAGATCCATCATTTCTTCAGTGATATGAACATTTGTTTCACCCTAAAAAAGTAAACAATTAAGTTAGACTACATGATAACGGTACCTTAGCAACTGCTTTAAAAGCATAGACAAGACGAACAGTAAAACCAAGAGAACGCAAATTGATTACGGTAGCCTAAAAAGTATAACATTAGTGTAAGCTCTTGTTTCAAAAAACTACAGTAAGAAAGATTCATGTCAAATTAAACAACATTAAAAAAATGAAACTTACAACAACTGCGTCAAGTTCCGTTTCGCATACACATGCTGCAACAAGCCGCATTCGTTCAGCAGAGTAAAAATCATTAATAGCCTCGGGAGATAAAGTGGTACAAGATTTAAAATTTTTGAGCTTAAGCCAAGATTTTGTGCATAAAGATTTCAAATAACACGTGAGATCTTGACCAGGTGATGGAACGGGAAATATGCAAGTTTCAAGAGATTTTGCCAATTTGACGCAAGTTGACATTCTTTTAGTGAAGTTAGAAACGACTCCAAAGACATGAAGCTGAAATTATTAGTACAATTATCTGGAGCATTTCAAAACAAGTTTACCTTGTGAATATTATCATTCTTTTGCCGAATCCGTTGAAGATGGCATCGCATATATTCTTTAACTTCAGCTTCACGGCGACGCTTTTCAGCACGATCAACAACCAAAATTTCTTGCCGTTGGGCAGCTTGATCAATTCTTTCCATATCAATAAAATCATCGTCATCATCAGATGAGAGAGTATTGTCACCTTCACGAATTGCAGGAAGAATCAATGCACGTTGTTCAATTCCCAAGTTATCTTCTGGAACAAGAATGTCTTGTCTTCGACTCCCAGTTGGTGCAGCCGGTGGAGAAAGCGATGAAGAAGGACCTTCAGCAGGTGAAGATGATTTTTTCGGGAGTTTACCCCTTTTTGAACCTGGTTTACCCATCTGTTTACCTATAAATAGCATGACCATTAAATATTTAAAAAAACAAAATGGTATGTTCATTATCAAAAGAGCAAATCAAAATGGAATAAAATCACAATAATCAGCTGTTATGATGACCTTGAAGTCCACGATATTATAATGCTAAATGATGCGCGTAGCACAAACGGTATAAATAGTGTTAATGCATTTTTAAGGCCAATATTTGAAAGAAGCTTTTAGCAACAACTCATAAAAAGTTATTTTTAACAAAAAAACGTTAGTTTTTGCTATTCGTAAATTACGTGTAAAATCTTGAGTTTAATGATGCAATATCTCAAAGCCAAAAGATTATTAAACTGTTAATTAGTGATTAAAAAGGCATAAAAGTAACACTGTTGCAACAGCTGTTGTGAATTCAAATTAAAAAAATTTGTACAAAATAATTTTCACGTTTTCAAAGGAAACAAAGAAATACTTTTGGCAAAAAACTTCAATGACAAAATTTGGCATCAAAATGTGTGTTTAAAAAATTTTAACATTATAAATTTAAAAATTAAAGTTTTTCAGTTTTGTTTTTGAATAACAATAAAGTTTGTTTAAAAAAACAAAATCTACTATTTGGTTTAACGGTTTTAAATTTTTTGATAAAGAAGCTGTTGAGATGGTTGTTTTTTGTGTTTGAAAGGTTAAATTTCGCGCAAAACAGAAACACATTAAATGAGAAGTTTTAAAAAATGTGTGCATGGGTATGGGGACACAAAGCTGTTGGAGGTCTTTGCAGACATGACAAGCGACAAAGGTTTATATTTTAGAAATTTATGCTGGTTTTTTGTGCGTCCATGTTAGTTTGATTTTTGATCAACAATAAGGGGGATTTTGAGGCCATTTGACAATGTTTTGTGAAATTAAATTTATTTTTCTCATTTATTTTTACCATTGCTGCATCAAAAACATTTAACATTGATTTTAGGATTTACGTGATTTATAGACATTTTTTAAATGTTGTAATTAAAGTCATCAATTGTTTAAATCACACTTCATTTTTTTTATCATCAATCCATCATTAAACTAATGGATAAATTAAAGGATAAAAAAAAATAAGACAAAAATGAATATTAAACAAATAGACTCGAATATACCATAATATGATGATGATAAAAGACAAAGGTTTTAAAGTAAGCTTCTCTTTTTATTTCAAAGAAAAAGTACAAGGATTTAATGTGGGACCCGTTCAGAAGACCCAAAAAGACATGTCATTACAAACAAATAAATCGAATTAAAAATAACATAAGCAAAAAAGAGATCACAAATAAAAAGAATAACTAACAGACAAAAATATGAACAATAACATTGGACATCTTATAAATATAAAACAACAATTTTTTGTATGTATTTTTATAAAGAAGTTCGATGAGACATAAATTTCATTGTATTTTCATCATTTTTTCTAGCATCCGTTATCGCCACCGATAACGATGGAGTAATGTGTACATGAGAACAAATACTTTGACATGTATCATGAAATCCTGCCTGACTTGATGTTGCATCATGCGATACAGATTCATGCTTTTCAACTTCCAACACTCTTGCAGTTGTTTCAGGGCCTAATCCTTTATCTTCATGTTTCCGCTCAGGCAAATTACTGAGATGAATAACGTACGTTCTGAAAATCAATAATAATTATTATTCCCATATTTTTTTAGAAAAGTATTCTGCCTTTTTGAGCCTTTTGGAAAGTAATTATATGTTCTATTTTTTGACAAACTAAGCTAGCAATTTCAAGAAAACTCTCTCTCAAAAGTTTGTGTTTTGCAGTAAAGTTTGAGTCTCATGATAAGGTCAATATGAAGCCACTGCAGCAGCAGTTTTATTTTCTTCCCTTTTTTTATTTCCACTTTCATGCAATGACTTGTTTATTTCTCTTTTGCTTACTACTACTACTAGTAGAAACTTCTCTTAACTGTGTTTTGAGTGTTCGCGTGTTCTGCATCCCAAAAAAAATATTTAACACATTCATCGACTGGCTTTTTTTGTCTCATAAAAAAAAAGAATGGGAAGAAGGGAGAAAAAACAACAAGGAGTAACATTTTGGGGTGTTGATGTAAGATTAAAACACATTTTTATAAAAACTCTTTGTGCGTAATTGTTTTCATTTGTGGCAGCAATCTCCTAATCGCATTACATCGTTCACAAAAAAAAATTGAAGAGAAGAAGAGAAAAATTTGTCAAATCATTACTATAGGCTAGAAAAGCACAAAACACATCAAGATGGTGTTTTGTTTCATTGTATTCATAAGCTTCCTCTGCTCTATTATTTTTCTTCTTCTTTTTTTACTTTATCGATTTGTAACAACTTACTGGTTTTTTCCACGTCGACAAACAATACATACAATTTCAGTTAATAATGAACGAGAAATAAATTTTTCTACTGATGTCTGAGATAAAGTACCACATACACATCCAACAATGAATAATTCAATTGGTTCATTTGTATCATCATCAATCTCTGTTATACTACGATCTAATTGATCTAAGATTTTTTCACTTCCATCTGTTATGACAAGATGTGATATAATAAGACTATTCCGAACCTAAACTTTTTTTTGAAATGTTGACAAATGGTTGACAAAATAATTTCTTACAAGTTTTCCATAAATAACAGCAAATCTATCAGACTCTATAGAATTTTGACAAATATCTAGAAATTTTTGTGGTAAATCATTTGGAATCACCACCCTCTGAAACAGTAATGAATATCCAATTTGCTTTTGGCATACAACATATGATTTTAAATTTATATCAATTGGAGGAGGAGAAATAGGCATTGTTCCAATACTATTCTCATGGCCATCATGCTATAATTCCATTTTCATTTAATTAAAAAAGATAATTATTTTTATACCTCATTATCTTGTTTTTTTGCAGCCGTAGCATCTTGCTCATATTTAGCCTTGATTCGACGCTTTAAAACTTCTGCGGTATTCATTGCACGAATAGTTTGTCGATCATAATTGTCCTTTTCTGTAAGGGAAAATGTGGCGTAATCTTTGTGTTTTGGTAATTCTTCAACCACAATTCTGAAAGAAAAATAAAAAAAGTTTTTATGGCATTGATTTTTAAACTCTAAAAAAGTTGCAGGAACAATGAAAAAAGGGGGGATACATACCCCACAAATCGTAAATAAAGAACAAAAGCTTTTTCAATATTTCCTTCTTTCGTATAAACACCAGCAAGTTCATACATATCATTTAACTGATGACAAAAACGAAATAATGGTACGGTAGTTGAAATACCATGTGGTCGGGCAAGATCAACAAGAGTACAAAGACGACGAATTGGATCACGTATAAGTGTTGGAGTTACTAAAGGTCCTTCCAAAAACCCCATCATACTACAAGGCAGAAATATTTAAAATTAAAAAAGCCTGTAATTTATTAACAATAAAAAAAAGTCATAAAAAGGAATGAATGAGTCAAATTTATGTATCAATGGAGCTCGAAAAACAAGCATAAAAACATAAGGGCAAAAACACAATTAAAAAGAAAAGAAATGCAAACAATACATATCAAAAGCTCAAAAGAAAAAACAGAATAATAATTAATGGTTTACACATTCGTTATTTTTTTCTTCATAAAAATAACAACAAAAAAAAAGAAAAAGCAACTTAATAAAGAGGGAGAGAAAGAAGAAAAACCTTTAACTTTTGCCATTCATCAATGAATAACGCGCAATTTTTCTTCCTTCTTTTTTCTTTTGGTCACGGACGACGACACAGAAAAAAAAGAAGAAAATGCGTTGCAGGCAAGCAACGTTGCTGCTGGTGCTAGACCGGCTGGCAATAAGAGAGAGGAGAGAGTCTGCAAACTAACCCTAGTATTTTTTGCGTTATTCTTTTTCCATCCCCTTCTTTTGTCACACAGAACTCACGGAAAATAAAATAAAATAAAGAAAATATATAATACGCGCACCTCGTTTGTGAAAAGTTGGTTGGGACGACCTTCATTTTTTTCTCTTAGTTTTGTGGCAGCAGCATTATTCATATGAAGTACGACGCAAAGGTAAAAATTTTCATAAGTTTATATATAAAACTTTTTTTTAACGAGATTCGAGCTTCTACGAATTAAAAGTGCTATATCAAATAAAAAAAAAGAAAAATTGTTTTACTTCCAAATTAATTTATAATGTGGTATCTTTGGTACCATTAAATAAATTAAATCCTTCTAAATTGATTAATTAATTTAATTAAATTCTTATTCCCTAAAGGTGAAGTAATATTTTTTCTAAAAAGCCATATAAGCTATGAAAAAAATGCAAATTATAAAGAAAAAGAAGCTTTTAAATAAATTATAAAAATGCAAAATAAATTTTTAGCTTCAATTACTTATCAGTTTTTTTTAATTTTCGAAACTTAGTCACCTGCTTTTACGTGCAGTGACTTTCATTACCTTTTTTAAGAAACGTATAAAACACAAAATGCAAAAAATATTTTTAAAGTACATTAAAAACAAAATTTATTTTTTATTCAAAAGAGCAGTAAAAATGCAAAGCAGAAATAATATAATACAATTTGGTTGACAAAAATGAACAACACAATTTTTTGCAAGCTGCTGTTTGGCTTAATGTTCTTGAGAAATACTTTTCAAAAAAAAGAAAAATAAAAAACCCACAGGCAACAAATTAATTAAATTCATATGTGTGTAATGTTAATTAACTTGAAAATAATTATTATTTGTCTTTTCTATATTTTCTTATGATTCGTGAATGCAGAATGCACTTTTAGCTATAAATTAAATGAAGAATTTTTTAGTTAGAGATGTTTCTTCCTCGTCAGTTTCTTCGAAATGGTTTTCATCTTTCTCGAAATTTTCAACGCATGTATAGATCTGCTTTAATACACGATTATGGAACAGAAATTACAATTCAAGATGTAAAAGATAAGAATCCTGGTGATCACGAAGTTTTGATCAAAAATGAAACAGCCGGAATAAATCATGCTGATTGGATAATGCGTCAGGGAAAATATCACATCAAGCCTCCACTTCCCTTTACTCCTGGAGGTGAATCAATTGGAATTGTTGAAAGTGTTGGAAAAAAGATTAAACATTGGGCAGAAGGTGATCGGGTTCTTGTATTGAAGCAAGGATTCACTGGAGCATTTGCTGAAAAAACAATTGCAGATGAAAATTTTGATATTATTGTTAAACTTCCATATTCCTTAGATGTTGAATTGGCTCCAGCCTTAAGTGCATACGCTACAGCTTATCTTGGAATGAAAAAATTGGTTTCTGAAAATCGTGGGTATGTATTTTGAATTGTTTGTTATATTTCATAATGCGTGCACTTTTTTAGAAATTCTTTTTTAATTTTGTCTTCCCAAGGCACATTAGGATTTGCTGCAATGGATTTAGCACAAAATGTTTTTGAAGGTGTTGTTTTTGGTGCTTCTGATTCCGAGGAAAAGCTTGCAATATTTCGTGAAGCAAATGTTATGTCAACTTTTAATTGGACTGACAATAAACTGTCTCGTAATGTCCGAGAAAAAACTTTTGGAAAGGGTGTTGATTTTGTAATTGATACTGTAGGAGGTGATGTATTTCATCAAGGAAAGGAATGGTATGTTTTGCTTTTTTTTAATAGTTTAAAGCAGTTTTATAAATTTAGCTTAAAAGATGGTGGCCATATTTTGAGTCTTGGATTTTCGTCATTAATTGTTCCACAGCTAGATCTTTTGGATTTACATAGATTGAATGGAAGCGTTTCGGCATTATGGTTACATGGAAAAGATAAAAAAGATATTGTGTCTGCAATTGAAATGATTTCAAAAATGTTTGATGATGGATTTTTATCTGGTATCAAAATTCGACAATATGCATTAAACGATATTAACAAATGCTATCAAGATGTGCAAGATTCAAAATTCTTTGGTAAAGCTGTCTTAACAATGTATTAGAATAATAGAACAGAAATTATATTTTATGTTATTTTGTTATTAGATGCTTGAAAATGAATTTAAGAGATACGAGTAAAGTTTTATTGAAAAAAACATTAAACTACATAAAAGACTTTTTATTTTACAATAATTACGGGATAATAACAATTAAGATAAAATGAATTACTGTATTATATATTCAAAATGTACAATACCATTTTAAAATAAGACTATAAAAAGTCATAATTCTAAACTTACAAACAACAATAATAATAATATGATGTAACAAATAACAAGAGATTACAGTTTTAAAAAAATTAACAAAAAGTGCAATTTCTTAAATTTAACAAAAAAAAGTGTGCTTTAACGCATGATGGCAATATAAAAATTTGGATGTTTTCCAACAGAGTTGGTTTGTCAGATTTACAATATGCCATCGGTTTGATTGGCCAAAGCACATAACTCAAAACATACTTTAAAATTGATATAAAAAATGTTAATAAAGAACAAATAAAATACAAGAAAAGAGAAATTTCGTAAGGACCCGATGACTATAATTTGATATTATTATTTTTGAATCTATTACTAATGAGATACCGAGATGCAAAGAAAAGAATATAACCTCGCTAAAAGAAGGGGAAAGTGAGTAATATTAATTTAAAAAAATGTTTTTTTCACGATTCACTGAATCGCACTTTCTTCTTTTCACTTGTAGAATCTTGTCGCTTTCTGGCAGGATTCGAAAGACGACTAATTAAATTTGCATCAGGTATTGTTGCTGGATTCGGAAATGTCATTGAACTGGGTATAAGCTTTTCTTTATCAGATCCAATTTGCCGAATTGCGATTGGATTAAATGGCCAATGTCGACGTCCTTCTTGGAATAAAAGATACATAATTGCAAATAATGTTATAACTGAGAAACCGGTTAAACAAATTGCAAAAGCAGTAATCCAAAATGGATGATATTGATTGTTGTATTCATCTTCTGGACAAATAATTTCCAAGCATCCCAAACTTCCTAGTGGAGAATTTGCAGAGCCAATCTTTTTGAGCCATGTTCCAATCCATTCTTTTCCGCAAACACATTCCCAATTATTTCCTAAAAGTTTGTATACGGTAATTATGATTTGTTTTAAAATTTTTTCAATAGTTATTATTCTTTTTTTTACATTTAAGGTTTTAGGTTTTAAAATATACCTGATAAATCAACAACTTCAAGCTCATCAGGATTCAAGTCATCAAATGTTCCTGCATTTAAATAATACAAAGCATTTTCATTAAGGAAAAGCTTTTTGAGTTTAAGACCACGGAAAGCATTTTTATCAACCTAGAAAAAATTTATTGTTAGTAAACTTTGCCTTCAAAATATTGCTTACATTTTCAATTTTATTTTGATCCACAGATAATTCTTTCAAATCTGTTAATGCTGCTAAATCACCATCACCAATTGAAGTAATACGATTTCCGGTTAAATACAAACTTTTAAGCTTTTTCAGTGGTCTCAAAAATGGAGTTTGATCTAAAAAAATTTACCGTGGCATAAAGTAATTAACAAATTTATCACGTACCAATGTTACTTTTGAGGGTTTTTAAAAGATTATTTTGTAAACTTAATGCAATAATTTGATGAATTGGATCAAATGCACGACCATCAATATCATCAATTTGATTTTCAGCAAGTGAAACCGACATTAAACGAATACTTTGTCCTAACCCACCGAAATCATCTTGTCCAATCTTTTTGATGCTATTCCGATCAAGAGATAAATATGTTAAACTTGGAAGATCACGTAATGAAACTTTTTGTAAGCTATCAATTGCATTGTTATTAATGAAGAGCTGTTGTAAATTTTCGAAACCACGAATGCTAACCTAAAATATTATTTTTTGTTATTTTTTGATGTTTAAAGATATTAAGGGTAAAATTTTACATCTTTGATTTGATTTCCACCGATATTAAGAATTCGAAGTCGTTTCATATGTGCAAATGCATTCCAATCAATGTCATGAATGTTATTGCCAACAAGGTTAAGGGTTTCAAGATTGACTAACCCTTTAAATGTGTCACTGAAACAAAAAAATTGGGATGTGATTAATAAAATTTATCAAATAATTTTATTACCGTTTAATTGCTGTCAATTTATTATTTGCCAAATTTAGGGTTTTAAGATTTGTAAGCCCTTCAAAAGTTCCATCTTCAATTGATGTAAGTTGATTTCCATCAAGTAAAAGTGTATTCAACTCTTTCAACGGAGTAAAAACATGCTTTGATAAAGTGACAAGCTTATTTTTTGATAAATCCAATGTTTCAAGTCCCGTTAACTCTTTGAATACAAATGGCTCAATACTTTTAATAATATTTTCACGTAAATTTAAAACTTTTAATCGCCTTCCAATCTTATCAAATGCACCATTTCGAAAAACTGCCAACATTGAAGATTCAATTGAAAGCTCTCGAGGACGAACTTTTGCAAACATATCACTTGGAAGAATATTAACAAGCGAATTCCATATAATTAAACGCGATAAAAATGTTTCATTGAGAGAATTTAATGTTCGGAAAACAACTGGTAAATTTTGTCCTGTACAGCCAATCCAAATATGATCATTTTCAAGGGTTTCTTCTTTAGGGGCAGTAATATGTTCATGATAGCAATTACATGCGGGCTAAAATTTGGGTATTTAGTAATATCCAAAATATGTTTCATTTTTGATTACCGTTTCACCAGTGTTTGTAGCATTTGTAAAGATATGATCAATTTCTTCACATGACAGCAAATCCAATGCTGATATACAGTTAAAAATTAATACAAAAGTGGTAAAAACTGTAATACGACTCAATTTTTTCATTTCTGCTAAATTCTGAAGGCAGTATTTTTTTGCTAAAAAAACAAAGATAACTATATTTACTAAGGTGTGAAAAAAGAAAATATATCAAAAATCAAGAAGAACGGAGCCGCAACAAAACGGAACAAAAACATAAAAAGGAATCTGCATATATTATATTGATCAACTACCAATAATAATAAAAAAGGTTAAATCATTTTTATGCAATAACTCACTCACAATCAATGAATGCAGAAGAAGAAAAGAAATAAAAGAAGGCGAAAAGGGAGAAGAAAAGAAAAGCGAAAAAAACTCCAGAAATGAAACATTGCGAAATAGTAGAGATGTCTTTGCATGTCTGTCATGTGAAAAATGTGCACCAACAGCACAAAAAACAGAAACGCGCACAAATTTTTTTTTCTCTTTCTCGTTGAACCATCATCATCAAAGTGAGTACCAACCAGCGCAACTCTATCACGGGAAAAACGGAAAGGAAGAAAAAGGGAGAAGGAAAGGATTTCTCTTTCTTTCTCGCTCTTTTTTCTCGTCCGTGTGTGTTGTTGTTTCCATTTTTCTCCTTCTTCTTCTTCTTCTTCTTCTTCTCCCATTTGCAATCTTTTTTTTCTCATCTTGTTTTTTATACAGCTGTCGAACATTGTGCTTTGCCGCGCTTTTTTCTTTTCTTAATTTACGATCTTTTGTTATTTGTTGTTTTTATACTCTCTCTCTCTTTCTTCCTACAACCTTAAGTTGATCTTTATTTCTTTTTTATTATTATTATTATTTCGGTACATTTGTATTTATTTGTAATTTTTCTTTGTTTTTAAAAATTTCAAAAAAAAGTAAGTAAAGAAGAAAAAGTGACAGTAACCACGTTTTCGAATCTAAAAACAACAGCTTTCCCTTTTTTGTCTTTAAAGCTGTAGTATGAACAAAGAGAGCAATAAATTTTTTTCTCAATATTTTTGTTGTTTTTATACTCTTTGATGATGAGTAATAGTAACAGCAGACTACAACGGAAAGCAAGAAAAAAATAAAACATCATGTTGGATACGGTAGAAAAAAGGAATATTTTTTGCTTTTTTTATTATTTATTTGCAAATTTCTTTTTTCTTTGTGAGTAATAAAAAAGGGAAGAGTGTACAAAAAAACTAATACAGAGGAGTAAAAATGCAAAAAAACACAGTGATAAATAAAAGTAATAATAACATAGAAAACGGAATACACAAATTGTATAATGAGATACATTCGATTTTTCTTTTACTGGTAAAAAAAATTGATAGAAGAAATTAATCTGCGATTGCGGTTGCATCAAGCATATTTGCTTTAAAGTTGACGAGATCAAAGATAAGTACTCCAGAGGTTGTAATATTTGCAGGTTTTGGATATATTCCAACAAGGGCATCTGCTTTATTATAAAATTCTTCTTTTAATGAAATAACAATAAGTTGCATATCTCGTTGGGATCGTTCAGCAATATAACTGACAACCTTAAACCCAAATGGAATGATTACAGTACCCAATTACAGTATAAAATATATTTTTACCTTTCCGATATTTGTATTATCCAAAGCAGCATCAATTTCATCCAAAACAAAGAAAGGTGAAGGATTTCTGGAATGGATTGCAAAAAGAAGAGCCAATGCAGCAATTGTTTTTTCACCCCCACTTAAATTATCCATTGGTCGAAAGCGTTTACCAGGTGCAACACAATTATACGAAATTCCATCAAGATAAGGTTCTTCTTGATTTTCAGCACCAAGAAAAGCTTGAGCAGATTCATTGCGACTTAATTGCTAAAATAAATATTACTGTATTTTTAGCACTTTTACAGTAGCGATGAACTGACTTTGTATATTTCATCAATCCGTTGTGAAACAGGCTCAAAGAAATCCGTGAATAACCGATATCTCTCATTTTTAACTCTTTCAAATGCTTGTTGAGCTTTTCGAGCTTTCTTACATGCATTCTCGTATTCTTCTCTCGTTTCATCTTCTTTTGATCGAACTTGTTCCATTCTTTCATTGGCTTTTAAATTTGGTGCAGCAATTTTGGCAAGATTTGATTGGGCATCGCTTACAGCTTTGGTATATTTTTCAATTAATTTATTCACTTCATTTTCATCTTTGAATTTTCTTGGATTTGCTTCCAAGGTTTCATAATCAATGACAATTCGATCTGCTTGTTGCAGAGATTGTTGTGAAAATGCAACTGATTCTCCATTGCCGTTACCATTTTCTGTTTCATCTGAAAATATAATTAGATGTAGGTGTTGAATGTTTTTAAACAATGCTTTTAATTTTCAAACCTGGTTCTTCTTCAATCATGACATCTTGTAAACTTCCGGAACTTAATGGAATTTCAATTCCGGCAATTTTGCATTCATGAAGTAAAGAATGCCGTTTTTGCGCTTTTCGAAGTTCAAGTTGTTCGAAATTTCTTGCCTTCTTTTCCAAAGAATGCAAATTCCGATCAATTGTAGAAACTTCTTTCTTTGCTTCCGCAACATTTTCTTCTAATTCGAACACTTTGCTTCTTTGATCTTCAGTTTTATTTTGGGTTTCTTTTAAATCTTCTTCATACTTTTTCAACATTTTTGATTGTTCTTCAATTCTCTTTTCCAACTCAGCCTTTGATTGTTGCAATGTTTTAATTTTAGAAGCTTCTTCTTGCTCTTTCTTTCTTCGGTCTTCTGATTTCAAGAAATCAATTTCATACTGTAGCCGAGCAAGTTCAGTGTCAAAAGCTTTAAGTTCACGTTGACGCTCTTGGAAAAATCTCATTTCTCGATTTTCATATTCTCGAATATCCTGAATTCCAACACGTCTACAAAAATCAGCAAAAATGGTATCTGAGATGGATTCTTTTTCTTTTTCAACTTTTGAAATTTTTTCTTCTAATTTACGAACTTCATTTTGTCCATCATCAATTCGAGGTTGAATAAGTTGTAATTCACATTTTAAGGCATCTATTTCACGATGAAGTCTTGGAATGATATCCTTTTGCAAACGATCCCGTTCAGTTTTTGTATAACGAATACGATTTTCAATTTGTTGAAGTTGACTTCTTTTCATTTCAACATCAAGTTCACGTTTACGATTTCGATGTAAAGCATTACATTTTTCTTGAAGATCTTTTCTTTCATCACGAAGTTTTCTTAAAAAATCATTTTTAAAAGGGATTACTGTTGCATAACAAAAAACTTACTTCATTCCTTGTTCATCCCACTTTTTAGCTCGATGTTTCAATTCTGCTCCGCCACCAGAGATGACACCACTTTGTTGAAATAATGTTCCATCAAGTGAAACAGCTTTATAACGATGATCTCGGCCAAATGCCATCTTTCTTGCATCTTCTGGAGTTTCACAAACTACCGCATTATTTGTGGCAAATTGAATAACTTTTCGGATCGATGGTTGTGTACAATTTATAACATCATGTAAAAGTTTAACACCTCGAATATCAGTTATTTCCCGCAACGTTTCATTAATAGGTGAAACTTCCAAAGAATTTAAGGGTAAAAATTTTTCAGAAAAATATCTTTGCTCTTTTAAATATGCAATACATTCTTCGGCGGTGTCATCAGTATCCACCACAATTGCATTCATATTACCTCCAAGAACTTTTGTAATAGCAATTTGATATTTCTTTTGTGATGGACTACAAATTTCAACAAGCCGGCCGTGAACTTTATCGGGATATAACCGTTTTAGATTTTCAACAGCTTCACTTCGACGTCTTGTATTTTCATTTTCCAATGAATCACCATGTGCATCGGAGATTTCATCATTAAGCTTTTGAAGTCTAATTGTATAGTCTTCAAGCAATTTCTTTGATTCAATAACTTCTTTTTCTAATTCCTTTACACTTTTCTTTTCGTCTTCTAATTGTTGAGTTTGACGTTCACGATTTTCGTCAATATTTGATAAAGTTTGTTCTTGACGTTCAAGTTCACCTTCTTTCTAAAATTTTTAATATTAATTAATTTAGATCTTAGGTGCTACAGTAAGACATACTTGTTTAATCCGATCTTCCAATGTTTTAATTTGATGTTGAGCAGTTTGAATTCCAACTATTTTAGCTTCTTTATCTTGTTTAATATCTTCTATTTGAGAAGTTAATCGTGCACTTTGTGCTTCGGCATTTGCTTTAAGCTGATTATATTCAACAATTTGATGATTCTCAAGATGTAATGAATGCTTCTGAGTTTCACCTTGTAATTTTTCTTCGCATTTTTTTCTTTGCTTTTGAACGTCCCTACAGTAAGAAATTGATTAAAATTTCTGCTTGATTATAAGTTAAACCTACTTTCTTTGCTTTTCAAGCTCTTTCAAATTTTGTTCTTGCTCTTTTGCCAATTTTACTGTTGCAACATGAATCTTTTCAGCAGTTTCAATTTTTTGTTTGACATGAACAAGTTGCTGCTTACTTTCATTAAATTTTGGTTTAAAATCATTGATATTTTTTTCCTTCTTATCACATTCATTTTCCAATTTTCTCATTTCTTTAGCTGCTCTTCGAAGCTCTTGTTGATGGGATGAAACAATTCCCTCTTTTTCAGATTTATCACTTCGAACTTTTTGTATTTCATCCCGTACTTTTTGTAAATCACTTTTTGCCTTTTCTCGGCCTTGTTCAGCATAAAATAATTGAACCAAAAATAATTGAATTTGTTTTTCAGCTAATGTATCCCGCATTGCCTGATATCTCTCGGCTTCATCTTTTTCAATTCTCGCTTCACGCTTTTCAGCAGCAACACCTCGACGCTTATTCATATTAAATTGCGCATCTTCTTTCGCCTTTTCCAATTCTTGTTTAAGTTTATTATATTCATTAACAAGATCACCGGATCTAAATAATCATTTTTACAACGGTGTTTTTTAAAACAGAATTAACAAACTTTGAAAGTTCTTCAAATAGCTGTGTTCTTTCCTTTGGTGATTTCATTGCAATTTGTTCAACCGCACCCTGATATACCAAAAAATTTTTAGCTTTAATAAAAATGTTTATTTCTTCCAAATGTTCATGATATTGTGCCGGAGTAACAACATTCCCGTCAACACGATATTCTGATCCACCTGATGTTACTGTTCGTGTAAAGGTCTTTTCAGATTCATCATCATTTACAAATGTCATTTTAACATGGCATCTTGTTCCAACCGGTTTTCCAATTGGTGCGCCATGAATTAAATCCTTAATTATCAGGGATTTTTATACAATACTTTGCAGAAATTTTAAAAACTTACTCCAAGTTTACGAACACGTAAATTTTGAGTTTTTTCTCCCAAAACAAAACAAACTGCATCCATAAGATTTGATTTGCCTAAGAAAAGTAATCCATACTTATTAAATTCTTTATCGACAAAAACTTACCAGATCCATTTGGTCCGATAATTGATGAAAACTTTTTAAATGGACCAATGAAATGTTTTCCTTTGTATGATTTAAAGTTATCAATCTCTAATGATTGCAAATATCCCATTGTAAAATATTTTTAATACAAATATATTAATTACATACAAAGTTAAAGTAATAAAAGAAGGATGCAAAAGTAAAGAAAATTCTTTGCCCGCGTTTTTTGTGTATCAAAAATTTCTTTCTTGCACAATGGTCGTCTCCATCTGCACAAAAGAGAACAACTGGGATGCAAGAAAAAATGATGTTTGTGCAATAAAATCGTTCAATCAACTCAGGGGAAAAAAGTGCCAAAAAAAGGATTTGAGTAACTAATGAGAAATTTTATTGTGAAAAAATGTTCTTTAACATAAAAAAGGCACATGTAAATAATAACTACAAGGTTTATATGATTTTTTTTTAAATTTATGAACAGAGCCTTTTTCGAAACCGATGTGTTTAAAGCAATGTGCCATTTCGGCGTATGAATTCAAAATTATTGCAAAGCAGTGATTTATTCAAGCACATTGAGATTCATGACACTCGAGTTGGATTGTTCATTTCCCGAGAAATCAAAAAAGTGGGAGATTTCCAGGCATTTGTGGAAGTTGAAAAGATACAAAAAAATAGTGCAATAAAAAATATTTAACCTAAAACTTAATTTAATAAATTCCATGTATGTGAAAAATCTCGTGTTTTCAAATACGTAAATCCATATGAAACTACACCTAATGAGTCCACATGGGTCGTTCTTTACTTTAGAATCGCGAACTATCGGATTCATGGAGCCTCATGTGAGCTTATTAGGTTCTGATCATCTGAGATTGTTATTATTAAAAAGGAAAGAATTCTAAAAATCTATTATCAAGATTCAGAAGCTGATATAGTTCCGTTCATAAAGAAAGAAATTTGACTGTAAATGTAATTTAAAAAAAAGAGAATTAAGAATATCATAAAATGATTTGCTCTGAATTTTTTAATTTGCTTTTGTATTATACACTATTGTTTTTATTGTTGTGTCACACTGTTGTTACAACATTACAGCTGTTTTTTATAGAAAGCATTTGAATGATATCTGGATATCAAAATGAAGCCCTAAAAATTTCCTAAAAGTGGCATATAATTTAATGATCACAATCGGTGATTTTCAAATTTTGCTCTATCTTGATTGTATTAATCAAAAAGAATATTTAAAAAATTTTGCACGCTTTGAACGTTCAGCCATTCAAAATACCGTATCACCATCTGCTCATCTTTTTTCCGTTTATTAAATTCAATTTAGTCAACACCACTCTAAGATGCCTAACCTTTATCCAAAATGAAATATTTGTATTTATAATATTTTTTTCGAATATTTTTTTCATAAAATTTGTTTATTGTTACGTTTTTGTTATTACTGTAACCTATTGGCCAGAAAAAAAGTAAAAAATATCGTCCCTGAAAAAAATTGTGCGGGAAAACATTTATTTTTTTACATCTAAAAATTGCAGCAAAAATTAATAAAAACTCACAAAATATATTTTTTTGTTTCCCTGATAAATTTTGCCGCATCTAATTTTTTATATATTATATCATAGTTGCATGCATGCGTAATACTTTTCTCTCATATATAAGAAAGATCAAAGCATGAATGATAGTGAAGCATGTATTGAAATTAAAAATGGTTCTTCCAATTCACAGGATCCTTCTTCGTCTGTTTATAATGACTCAGGTGCTTCAGAAAACCAAACTCATCAAACGAGAATTGCTCGCCGAAGTCTAAGAAAGAAAGTTAATACGGAGCCTGAGGAAACAACGTCGAACAAGACAGTTTCTGTTGAAATTCCAGAAAATCCTTATGATGCCGATTATGATCTATTGTCAGATATTCCGCCTACACGGTTTGTTATCATGTCTGATAAATTCAAATATCTTTATGTTCAACCAAAGTTATCTTATCTTGGAATAAGCATTGCTGAAATGATGGTAGAGAAGTCCCATTCATTTTATTTTTTAGATATTCCTGCTGAGGCATGTTTTTTGGGTAACCTATATAAATGTTGTTAATTAGACGTCTGCTAACAAGTCAGGCGGTCAGGCCTAAAGAGTCAAAGACGAAGACCGACTTTTGATGTTGGGCCTCATATCGCTTTATGATGATGTAATCAATATTTTTTTAGAGAAAGCATGCTGTATTATTTTTTACAACAAAAATAATGGATCAAAAATCATGTTTTAAGCTTTTAATTTTTGCTTTGGGTGGCAGAGTTTAATTTTTTTTTCGTTTTTATTTTCGTTTATTTGGTTAATGACTTCTGCAGTTTAGAAAACTTTATATCAAAGTTTGATCTTCATGCTCCAACCCGTGCGGCAGTAAAGATGTCCATTCAATTCCGGGATGATTATGTAAGTTCATTACATTTTTTACTTATGTGTTATCTGTTTTATTTTTAGATTCATAAAAAACTTCCTAAATTTTTTCATCATAATATTATTACTGTATTTGTCAAGTAATATACAAACAAACGAAACTTTTTTAGCAGGTGAAGCAATTCATAAAACTCAAAATCGATATTATAAAAGGATTCCGAAACGATCGAATAATGCTAACTCATCAAAGAAAGCCGTAAATCGGATTGACTTTTTTGTTGATAACACCATCCTTCAAAATAAATTTAATAAAAAATAATAGATTTTATATGTTCGATTTTTTTTATCTTGTTGTTCATTGTTTAAGAATTTTAACTAATAAATTAAAAGAAAATAACACCTTTTTTGGGCAAAAAATGATGTTGGGGGTTATGTTGCGCGCGCGTCAACTTCAAGTTGGTGGCAAATTTTTTTGTGTAGAAGAAAAAAGATTTCCACCCGTCATTTTATTAAAGTGAACCTGCTGAACATGATGAGATGATTGGCGAAGAAAAATATAGCAAAAAATTTTGAGTTAATAGATTTTCTAAAACACCGTTATTTTCAACACGCTCAAAAAACCGATATATATCATATTTTTTGGTATATTATGGTTGGAAAAATCAGATTTGTCACTATTTTTTACCCTAACAACAATAAAAACATAATTTGAATTGATAGAAATTAAATTAGAGCAAAAACAAGAACATCTCTTTTTTTGCAAAAAAACAGTTTTTGGCGTTTTGTTAAAAATCAACTTTCGTTTCGCTGTGTCATAATATCCTTTTTGCTGTTCCTGAAAATCAAAATGATGACGTAAAGCTTTTACTTGAAATCCTTGGGGCACATGTTCAACCTTTGTATGCTATTATTTTAAACTTGCATGTATCTTTGTTTCTCTTTTTTTAGTCTTGCAAATGTTATTAAAAATAATTTACTCACACTTTGTGTTGCTGATGAAAATTCTGACTTACCTGATCATATACAAGATGTTGTTCCACAAAAAACACCAAAAGATCTTCGAGAACTTGTATGGAAAACTTATAGAAATTGTTTGAATCTTGATAGTTAAAATTTGATTTGTTCTGGGCCCATTTTTCCTTTTAATTGCTTTTTAAACAGTGTTATTGTGTTTTTCAAATTTATTTATTATTCTTCTGTTTTTTTTTCTTTTCTCGTATGCGCTAATTTACACTTTAAAAGTTTAAAGGTAACAAAAAGCGGCCTTGAATATTTTGTGGATCACAATATTGTAAGAAGAATAAGCAGCACACAAAATTTGTTCCGGTTGACAAAACAGTTTTGCTTGCAAAAGAAAGGGTGTTTGTTGGCATTCGTTTATTAGTCTTGGGAAAAAAACTAAATTCAAGGTTAGAAGGGACGACGCGTGCTACCTCGAATAAAAAAACAACGACGACAAATTGAACTGATGTCGGCGCCTTTTTAACTGCTACCGTGCATGTTTACAGTCGGGAATTTTTTTCTTCACTTTTTGTAACTTATGTGATTAATATTGTTTTATAATGGAAATAAGGATGAATAAATTTCTTCCGGTTAAAAAGAATAAATACAAAAAAGAAGATGACAATTAGAAAGTAACAACTAAAAAAACGAAGCAAACAAAAGAAGCAAAATATTTTCCGGATTTTTATTCTTCAAAGATGCAGTTACTTTTTTTATAATAATAAACGTTTTTACTTTTATTTTGGGTTAAATTAGTTTTGTACTTTTTGTTGATTTCCTTTTTTCTCCATCGAATATTATTTAATTTTTTTCGATGCCATTGAAATATTATAATACCGGAAATTGTTGATTGTTCAAAGTGAACGCATCCCGGATTTAGGTCACAAAAAATTTTTTTAAAAATCTCCCAAAAATCGGGCTTATGTGTGGAAAAGAAGAAGAGAGAAAGAGAGGAAAAAAGAAAAGCATCAAACGGCCCCCATAAATATGTGGTGATGATTATTATTGTTGTTATTTCAATTGTTTTCAACAGTCCCAAACTTTTTTGGGGTACTCAATTTTATTGACGATGACCGCTTCACGTAACCTCTTTTTTTGTTCTCAAATACTGGAAAAAAAGTCAAACTAAAATTTGTAAAAATTGAAAAAATACACATGTCAAATTTTATTGTTTTTGAAACTTTTTAAAAAAATAATTTTCGGAAATAAAAGTAAATTTTTAATGGAATAATAAAGTTATAGAAAGTTAAGTTGTCCTCAATTTTTTGGTCATCAATCATGACTTTCCTCTCTTTTTTTATTTGTCGGCAAAATTAATGGCAATTGAAATGATAGTTTTGCTTCTTCCTTCTTTTTTCTTTCTTTTTTCCTTCTCACAAAAAATGAAAGAATACGCGCGTTACATTTAAAGAAACAAGAATTACGGTAATGCTATTTTTTCACAGTCGTTTTTGTATTAAACAATTTTTTATTTTAAAAAATCACATTTGCAATTCAGGGATAACAAAAATTAAATAAATATGACAAAGAAAAACATGAGTTGAGATAAAAACAGTAATAAAAAAATGTGTAAGAAAGACACGAAAAATGCTTAAACCAATGCACCTAATAAAAATGCTTCTTTTTCTTTCTTTTTTGACAATAAAAGCGAGAAACGAAAGAAAGCTTTTTGCTTAATTTGTCAAGGGACTTAATAAAATGAGCTTACAAAAATCTGCTTTGTTTTATGAACATTCTAAAAGAAAAATGTCTCCAAGGAGTCATGTCTGTGAAGCTGTCGCCATAAAAGCTGAGGTACCACTTAAAGAATTTGGATCTGAAAAAGAAAAGTTACAGTATATTTTTTAAAGCTATTCATCAAAAAAGTGCTTAATTATACCATTAGGATGTAAAGGAAATGCGGTTTGCGAAAAATTTGAAGGATTAGGAGCCGGATAATCTGAAAAAAAAAATGTTTGTAATATTGAAGAATGTTTTATAACTTTTATTACCTGAAACCGTACTTGATGCAGAAGGAACAAAACCATGTCGTATTGAAGGACGACAAAATTCGGTTGGTGATAACCAATATGCGGCTGCTGCGTCATTGGGATGAAGATTACTTGAATTTGTGGAACCAAATAATGCAGCATGAGTTACACGATAATTAGTAAAAATGTTTTCTGTTGCTGGTTTCATATCTTTTAAAGTGCCTTTTTGAGTTTCTGCAGTTGAATTTCCATTTGATGTTTGACTTGACGTTGAGCCAGGTGATGATAAATTATTTGAAACATTTGATGGCGAGGGTTGATGTTGATGATGACTGTGGTGGTGATGATGATGCCGATTCCGTACAATTCTATTAATTGAACTTACAGATGGAGCACTATCCTCTTCACAAATTCCATCTTGAATAAGTTTTTCACGAATTTCCCAAGCAAACATTGTTGGATTATGCATTTTATACAGGGCTATCATACTTACAACCTTAGGAGTCGCCACTTTAGGTTTTGATCCTCCGATTACTCCTAAAATGAATATTTAGGAATCTTAAAAATGAAGACAGAATAATACCTGGTTTTATTGAACCTGTTTCATAAAACCTTCCAAGAATTTTCGAAACACAACCATGTGAAACTCGTAGCTGTCGAGAAATATCACAAGGACGAACACCTTGTTGAGCTAATTCAACAATTTTATTTCGAATTTGATCTGGCAGAGGTCGACCATTAACAAATACTCCACCCAACTGATTAATTCCAGTATGACCTACAAAAATTCTAACTTAAACTCAAATGATAAGGAAGTTGTGCACAAACTTGGATAGCCATGAACAGAATTTGAAAAGTTTACATTATTAGCTGCCGAAACAGCTGCCGCTGCCGCTGCCGCTGCTGCAACCATATCAGGTATTCCGAGCGTTGCATTATGGTGGCTATGTCCTGGCACAAAATTTCCGCCTGAAATATCATTCGTTGCTGCAGATGCCACCAACAAATGATGATGATCATGTTGAAGCTGTTGTTGCTGAGGTTGATGATAAGGATTTGATAATTGTGGTTGTTGATGTTGTTGTTGCTGTAGCTGTTGATGTTGATGATGTTGTCCACTAACAACTTGTTGACTGCAAAATTGATGCCATGCATCCATGATTGCCCAAGCGCGGTACTCGCCGAAGCGGACCACTGACCACACACCGCTTAGGACGTGGACAGTTTTACTGGTTTCAATTCGGATTAGAGGGAGATCAAAAACGTCCAAAAAAAGAAATGGTTACTTTAAAAGCTTCCCTATAGGCGGAGTTTTAATTTTTTCTTCATTTGTCTCTTCTTCTTCCTTTTCTTCGTTTCTTTTTCCGGAAACGGTGGTGGCCTATCCTAACCGCAGAGAAAACCAAAAAACTTTTTAGAAGAAAAAAGTAAAGGCATCAAAAAAAGAAGGCGGAGAAATCAGCAGCATAAATTTCATTGGAGGACGCCATCAACAACAAGTTATAAAAAAAGAGGATCAAAAATTGCGCAGGTGAGAATCAAAGGAAATATTTTGTTTGAACGAGGATGGATTCCTTTCTCTTCTTTTTCTTTTTCTTTTGGTTACAACAATGCATGTTTAAACAATAATAAAAACACATTTTTGCAATCACCTTTTTCTTTTTCATTCATCCAATCGGATGACAAATTTAAAAAACTTTTTTTTCTGCAGTTTTGTAATTCAGAAAAAAAGATGAGAGGGAAGTAAGTGAGAAGTTACCATGAATGATTCAAACTTGACTCAAAGAGCTGTTAACGACGACTTCTTCTTTTTTCAACCCTTTTTTATGATAGACGATGACGATGTTTCGAGAAAGATGAGGATTGTCTTTAAATTAGCAGAGGCAGCCTTAAAATGGAAATGGTGTCAGATTAAATTGAAAGATAACAAATATTCGCATATATCCTTAATCAAGAACTCAAAAAACGGTGCAATTTCTTTTTTTAAAAGTCAATATTTGATTTTTTTGCTGTCATCATTTTCTTTTTCTGCTTCTAATAAAAATATTTAATTTTGTATACCATGCTGCTTCATACTGTAATGAGTAGTGATTCCCTCAAAAGTGTCATTGTTTTGGGTGGAATTTCGATTCTTAATTCACTTTTTAACAGAATTATCATGACAAAATTCTTTTTTGATTATCCAATTGTAATTCTTATGCTTCAAATGGCGGTTACGTTATTCAGTATTGAAACTGCAAGGTTAAAATTAGGGATACTGTAGAATCATTTTAATGTTTTTCTTAAGCATTTTAGACTTTTTAATTGGATCAAATTACCGGCTTATACTTTTCAACGTGGAAAAGATATGTTTTTGCCATCTGTTTTGTATGCGCTTTCAACATATCTCGGAATGAATTGTCTTGATGGCATTGCAATGCCATTATTCCCCCCAATTCAAAGATTTTGCCCTTTAATTGTTATTGCAGTTGGAGTTTATTTACATCGACAAAGTTTTCCAAATCGTCAAACACTTTTACTCATCGAAATTATTTGCATTGGTGGAGCTTTATCATGTAAGATTTGGGTTAATCAAGAAATAAGATTAAACTAATTCATAATATTTTAAGCTTTTTATGAATTATCAATTGATTTGTGGTCAATTGTATACGGTGTTGGAGCCCTTGTTATGCATGCTGTGGCACTTGTTATGATTGAAAGATTGCATGAAAATTTCCCTTCAACCTTAGATCTAGTTTACATGAATTCATTCAATTGTTTATGCCTTTTCTTAATTGCTGATTTAGTTCAGGTAAGATTTGAAAAAAAAATGTACAGTATACAGGGGTGACATAAAGTCAACAAAAACCAGTCAGAATTTTTTGAATAACAAAGTTTTCTCTTTGTTTAACACAATTTTGCATAAAAACTGGATCAGAAAATTCCAAAATTTGACAAAAATGAATCAAAATTAATCTGCTCATCTTTTTATATTTCTTAATTTTTAAAACTTTTTCAACTTTTTGTTTAGGATGAAATTCGTGATGCATTTATGTACATGATTACAAGTATGACAATGCTGTTTGTTACATGCCTTACTGCACTTGTATTTATTGGTGTTGCATTTCATACGGCTTTGTTTTATTGTACAACACATGCCAGTGCCCTTCATGCATCAATTGTACACAATATCGCAGGCGCTTTACAAATTTTTGTTGCTTACGCACTTTCCGTTTATCTTTTCTATGACCTTGCACCAACTTGGACAAATATCCTTGGAGTTATTATTTGCATTGCAGGAGCCATCGGATATTACAAAATTACCCCTTTTACCGATGTTAATAACAAAGCAACCCCAAATACAAGCAAATTTTTTATGCTTGGCAAAGCTTAAATTTTTCAAAGTATGTTAAGAAAAATGCCTTTGATAAATATTTTTATATTGTTTTAAATTAATCTATTAAATTAAATTTATATAAAGAATAAATTATTTAAAATACATAAAGAAAAACAAATTGCAAAAAAATAGAAAGAGATCGATTGCAAAGAAAAGTATAAAATTGCACTGGAAAATAAAAATATGGCAAAATTTTACAATAAAAAAAAATCGTTACGGTAATTAATGAAAGAAGTTAAAGAGTTATTTATCTAATCTACGGAAGATTTGTTGGCGGAGGCCAATGAACCGGGCTCGGACGTGGAGGAACAACGGGAATATCTGAACCATTTTGTCGTGGTGGCATATTTGCGGGACGAGGTGGAACTTTTGGAAGTTGTGGTGGATTATGTGATGGTGGAGGAGGTGGTGCACAAGAAGAAGAACCATATAGCATTTGATCTTCCACTAAAAAAAGTATAATAAACAACTTTATGAGTTTTAAATTCGAAATACTTACACTTTGGAGATAAACGACTTGAAGGCATTGCAGAACTTCGAGCAGAATCAAGTGACAAACAATCTTCTTCATCTTCATCAACATTCAAATTTACAATAAATGATAGGCTATCAATATTGCTTAAATTGATGTAACTTGATTCACGTTTAAAAGCTGGCGACATTCTTAGCGCCCAATCTTCTTCCCAATCAGGAGTTCGAAGTTGAACAGAAATCTTTCGGCCATTACCAATATCTGTGCCATCCATGCTTAAGGCTGCTAATGTCATTGGACCATTTGGTAATGCTATTTTAAGAAAATGACCTTCAATTCTGCAATAACAAACGCATATTAAAAGTTAGGAATTAAACTAACAACATACGTGTGCATCAGACATTGAATATCCAATTCTTCATTTAACTTCTTAATAACTGGTTCAACAAATTCATTAGGAAAAACATCTTCGCCATTAAGAGAACACAGAATCATACAATCAGGTGGACCAAGTGATGCAACAACATCACGAAAAACTCGTTCACATTTCTTTAAATTAACATTGAGGACATCCAATTTGAACACTGCTGCAACTGGACGATGATCAGACGTTCGAAGTTCAGATCGACGATATTCAATAAGCTTAACAAGTTTTTCAGTAGGCTCGTCTTTCCATAGAATTCGATCCGTCCATGCAGGAGCCCGACATTTTTCAGATGTATCATAATCATCACTAAATGTATCATATTTGTACGTTGGAGCAAACGTTATTCTTGCTTCTTGGAAATTATGGAAAACCTAAACAAATGGATTACTGTAAGCGCAAAAAAAGAAAAAAAAAGACAAACATTTCCAGCTTTTCGTTGTTCAGTTAATTGATCATGTTCATTGAGATAATCATAATTTTGTTGTTCGATAGCAGTTTTGATATCCATTCGACCAAGAGATATACGATAATTAAAATCTCCAACCCAAAATATAACATCATGAGATTTTATGGTTCTACCCAGTGGGAATCTGATCTTTCTCATTGCCGTTGCGTAATCTTCATTACGATTCGAAATTTCATGTTGTCCTGCGGCAAAATGCGAGCAAACAAAACATACAGAAGTTGAATCAATTGTAAAACGGGCTGCTACAGAACCTTTATTTCCGGTTGCACCACCCATCCCAGTTTTAACTTCGCAAATTGCAAAATCACGAATTCTTGGAAGTAAAGCTAGTCGAACGCATAAGATTAAACATACACCAACAAGTTGTTCACATGCAAGTACAACATATTTATCTTGAGTTGTTTCAACAAGAGTATTCTTAATTCTTTCACAAAAAATTCTTTGATTCGTTGTGCTAAATGTAGAGCATATCGTCAGCAAAATTGAATAAAAAAATTTAATTACCTTGCTTTAACCATATTTGACGCGTTTAAATCAACAATTTCTTCTAACCCAATTGCAACAACATCATAGGTGCAACGATCACCTACAACAAATAAATACAGTAATCAAAAAGACAAAAAAATGTTTTCGAACCAGCAGATGAATAAAACCATTCTTCAAAAGAATCTTCATGCCGAAAAGCAATATTATTAACATTTTTACCACCATTTACATTCCATGTACCACAAAGCACAGTAACTGGTTCACGAGAAACCATTTCTTCTCGTCGAGCAATAAGTTCGGAAAGTGCCATCGGACATTCTAAAATGAAACACTATTCAGTAAAATGAAATATAAACGAAAAATTTTACAACCACAAAAACAATATTAATAATATTTCAATCCAACCTGTTACATATGAACTTCCTGTATGCAAAAGATAAATTCCCGAATATTATATTTGATTATTTAAAAAAAATAAACTAACCTTTCATTAATTGTGAAGGTAATAATCGACTTGCTTTATCAAATTCATCATCAAAATATCCATTTCCAAGTAAAAATAAATCAAATGATTCCTGTTTTGCTCCATCCATTAAATTATTTTGGAATGTTCTTGCAATTGATCGAGAAGCATCTTTTATCTTTGATTTTCCTTCAAGTGCACCTGTGCCTGCATATATAATACTACATTGATCACCATTCTTTTGCCACATATCTTTTAAAGTTTCTTCAAAACGTGCAGTAATTTTAGCTTTATATTTTTCAGCTTGTAAATCTTGAAGTTGAAGAAGAAGTGCTTTCATTCCAACGAGAGTTTGAACACAATTTGTACGATCCAAACAATCAAGACAGTTTGTTCGAATTGTGCCATTTTGTTGTCTAAAAATATTGAACTACGGTAACAACACGAAGATGAAAAAAAAGCAATACTTTTCAATTTTTCCATCAGTTGAAAGAAAGGTGCCATTTTCTTCGACGAAAGCATCAAGTTTAGTTTGCAAGGTTTTAATTGCTGTTTTTGAAACTTTCATTTGTGTATGATAATCAAAATTAATCATTTCCGTATCAGAATGTGATGAAGCTTTTAAAATTTTCTAAAACAAGCAAATAAATTTTAAAATTTAAAAAAAAACACAAAGAACTTGCTTTGAAAGCTTCAGATAAATTTCTTTCACCGCCTCGAATGCCTAATAAGTTTACGGTAGCAATATTGTTATACATTTTCTTGAGTTGAGCATAATGCCTTTCAAGTGGTGGAAGAGAAGCTTCGATAGACCGTAACCGAATACTATGTGAGCCAACTTGAATACCAGGTTGTTCCCAAAAAAGTGGAACAGAACCACGAATTTGGACAAATGAAGATTCTTGATTTTCAAAACTAATGAACTATAATTTGACATATACAACTACATAATAAAAATTAAAAAACTCAAACCTGTTCAGTTTCAACAAAATTTGCAACATTTCCATCATCGTTTGCTCCACGAACATTAAATCTTGTACCAACACGTTCACAGCTCAATCTTGAAATAATTCCCACTTTAGCAGTTCGATGTCCAACATAAATTGTTCGAACAATTACACTTCCGCACATACATCGAACAAACCAATCATCAGCATTAATACTAAATCTTTCTAAGGGAAAATATAAATTTTTATTCCAAAAGAAACGATTATCCGATAATGGAACATCATGTCGTCGTTGAGCTGAAAGTGTTAAATCAAACATATTTCCAGCATTATTTGAGTAAGCAAAATAAAAATTTCCAGATGATAAAAGACGAGCAAGCTAAAAAGAAGAATGTAAAAACAAAGCAAGTGTAAGGAGAAAATGGTTATATATATGTAGGTGAATCATAAATTAATTACCTCAGGTAATCTTTCATCAACATTCAGATGTGGTTCACGATTAAGTGATAAAAATTTTATTGCAGCAATTTTATAAACATCGCATTCATTGATCTTTCCGGCTGATTTAACTTCTGTTATTACAATTAAATATGCGTCATCTGTTTCACCACCTTCTTGGCTTCCTTTTATTGACATTCTAAGGATTCCCATTAAGCCACATCCATCACCAATTTTTGTAAACGAATTTTTAAAAAAGTTACCATCATTTACATCTGAAATTTGATGTACAAAGATACGCGTATAAACAATGAGGAAAACTTACTTAAAGTAGTTATTGCAGAATTTTGAATAAACAAATATGAGTTATTGTTGACCGATTCAATTAATACTTTGTATGGTCCGCCATTCAGTCTTGGGGATGAATATATTCGATAACCCCGTAAAGACATGATGGATGGCGGCTATACCCTAGAAAAAACTTTTTAGTAAATTAAAAAACTCAATAAATTCTAACATAAAAATTTAACACACGCCAGCGGGGCTCTTTCACATTTTTTTTTCTTAAATTTCCATTTTCGGAAATCGAAGAAATAATAAAGAGAAAAAATGGGTTGAAAGAAAAAAGGCATTTTGCCAGCATCTTTTGAGAACTATTTACAAAATATGTTACCCCCTCAACAGAAGTATTTAAATAAAGAAAAGAGGTTCATCCATTTTTTGGATAGGAACGATTTAATAATTTGACGGCAAAACTGTGAATCATTATTAAATTTTTCTACTCTTTCTTCCTCTCTTTTTTGTTGGTATGTAAGCATAGTATTACGTGGCGGCCCAGACAAGTGCTAAAAATTTGTTTATAAAAAAAATCATGGGTGCTGCAAATTCATCTATTCGAAATGAGCGTTCATCATCATCACAGTCACCCTCAGGCAATGATGATGAACTGCAAGAACCTGAAGCTAAAAAGCATCGAAAAACTGAAGCGGAAGTTTCGATTGAAGCTTTGGAGCAAATTTGGGATTTAGAAATTGAATGTGCAAAAAAATCTCCGATATTGGAGGAGTTATTTCATGCATCTTATAATGATAATGTTGAAGGGAAGACCATTAAAGTTGAAATCCAAGATCCGGATATAACTGTTGAAGGTCTTCATCAAATATTTTTATTTCTTTGTAATCATGAAATGGATATTAATATTGATAATGTACAAAATGTTATGTCTGCTGCTCTTTATTTAAAAGTTGTATGTACTTGTTAATTTTTTTATCCATTTTTTAAATATTTATTGTAGCATGATATCATGGAAAATTGCATCAAAGTATACCGAGATGACTTTTCAAAGGAAACAATTTTGGATTATTACAAACAAAGTTTATCTTGTAATATATATTACTTCAAAATTGCCGTTCTTGATTATTTATATGTAAATTTTTGTCGATTCTCTGAAGATATTGAATTTTTAAATGTTGTTAATCGTGATCTCTTTAAATTATTGATTTCTGATGGCCGTTTATGCGTTCCAGACGCCGAATACTCTGTTTACAAAATGATCAAAAGAGTAATAAATTTACAAAATTAATAATTACTAATTTTACATTTACTTAAATCCGGTTTTTTAGTTTATTATGCTTGATCAACTTCGTATTCATGACGTTCCTGTAACACCAGGAGAAAATTTTTCAACTTTTATTGCATCAGTCAATCCATCCTTTACTCCTGCAATCTACTACGACATCCTTCAAGAAGTTCGTATATCACATTGCGTTAATTCGATTATTACAATTCGTGAATTAACAGAAGATAAATTAATTCCTGAAATTATTATAAAAGATATCCTTTCGGACATGTGGATTACGAATCTTGATTCGTATGTTCCTGTAATCGCCGAAATTGAACAAGATCTTAGTCCTAAAAAATTTAATGAAGAATGTTTGAGATTTGGAAAAATAGTTGAAAAAAATTCTGCATGGTATTGGTTTCGATGCATTTTTGGTGTTGATTTAGAATTCAAATATGTTGAAGGGTAAGTGAACAATTTAACTTCTGAAAAAAATAAACGAATGTTTTGCAGAAAAATTCTTGTTAAACGAAAGTTTAAACGTGAACAGCTCACAGATCTTTCAAAAGATTTTCATGTTTACATGTGTGGAATTTTGTGCAACATTAAAGGAAAAATATTTTTGGATGTTTTACCAAAAAGATTCAACATTACTCCAAGACAGGTTTTTCATTTTTTCTAATATATTCAGGCTACAGTAGTCACCTTTTATAGGATCATTTGCTTTGCCATGTTCCAGATGAACTTCAAAAATCTCCATTTATGTTTCACTTTATGATTTTGCCGATATCAAGAAAATGCATTGATTCAACAAAAAAATACTTTGAAAAACATATCTTTTATAAATCGGGTGCTACTTCAGATTTACGTGAAAACGGGATTTTAAATCATGACAATTCTGACAAAGATTAAGCTTTAATTTTCTTTTTGAAATTTTTTTTATTTTGTTATTATTACCTCACATTTATATTAGATCTTATTGTTGAACAAGAACATTGTTGATTACTGTAGATTTTCTTTTGTCTCATTTTGTTGTTGTTATTTTTTTTATTTGCTCAATAAAAGACTGGGTCGTTTTTACTATTTGAAAAAGATAACACTCTTTTCCTAATGATACAAAATAGCATCTTTAATTTTTTATTGAAGTGAATGAGCAAAATAATTTCACTGATTTTTATCATCACACACCAAAATTGTTGTCAAAAAAATGAGAGAACAAAACTGATGATAGACGCTGTTCTTCTGTTGTGTTTTTTTTCTTCTTCTCCTTCTTTTTTTATGCTACTGCGCATTGCGACCCCCTTTTTTGAAAAAAATGTGGTTTAATGAGGCATTTTTACAATTAAATTAAATTAGAAACCTTTTTTTTTTAATGAAGTCAACGACAGGATTTCTCTACATCGCATTTGGCGGCATCGCTGCACTTGCTAATGTTCCAATATTAGCTTTAATAATTTTGAATCATCAATTAAGAACGAAATATCCTACAGTTGCAGGTGAGAAAAAGCTGATTGAAATTTTTTTGTATGCGTCATACACATATTTTTAGGAACACTTATTGTTGATTTTATTTGCTTTAATTGTTTAATCATCTCAGGAATTCTATTATTAATTAAAAGTGAAAGTTGTATCCCAGAAATTATTGCAAGTTCAATACCAATTTTACAAGTTTGTCTTTATTATTTTGTACTTTTAAAAAACAGTTAAACTGGAATAGATTTTGAAACAAGAGGTTGTTGATCAATATTTTTATGACTTCTTGGATCATTTCCGCCTCCACCACCACCTCTATGTGGGGCAAATGAATTTAATACAATAGTTTGTCCCCGTTGCGTATCTTCATGTGTTTCAATTCCATTTGCTCCAGCAGCTTGTCCCGCAGCATTTGATTGTTGTTGTTTTCGCATTTTTCGTTTTGCTAAAATTTAAAGAATGTAGACGAAAATAATTTATTCGCATAATCGGGTATACTGTAGACGCATTTTAAAAAAAAAGCTATTTGAAAAATTCAGTTTTTTAAAAATAATTTAGAAATCAAAAATTAAAATTTATTTTACAAACCTGCAATTAATTCTATTTGACGTTTTGTACGTGGAATTCTAATTCGAATAAAACAGCAAACAATAACAACCATAACTAATAAAATGCTTGCAACTAATGCTATCAACATCCATAATCTTAACCCAGGTGCAACATATCGATCAAGGGTTGATGAAGGCTCATAAGTACCCATTTTTGTATATTTAATACTGTATCATACAAAAATCTCCGCTGGCTACAAATTTCCAAAAAATAATGCAAATATTTTTAAATTTTTCGGGTGAATTTGAAACCCAATAGCACTTTTTTAAATTAATTTAATAACAAATAAATACGTATTTTTAGTCTTTTGCTGCTGCTTCTACTACTGCTGCCTTTTCACTCCTGACATATGAGAACGGCAAAAATATAAAAGTTTTTCTTTCTTGTTTAGCAAAAAGAACAAAGCACCGCTCGAAAAAAAATTTCATCGGTCACCGCCACTACTAACATTTAAAAAAAATAAGCAATCAATGCGGACACTGCCAATGGGGGTTTTTTGGTTGCCGAAAAAATTGTTGCTTTTTCTTGCTTTCTTTTTTTGCTCAAAGAAATAAGCCCATTTCTTCCGGTAGAATGGTGGCCATTTAAGGGTGTCAAAAAAGCATAGCCAATTTACACATTAATCCCTTGGGGCAAATTCAATCAAAAATGTAAAATATACAACATTGAAATAATATCAAAAATAATAATATTTTAGTCCGTTTACATTTTGTGTTCATCAGTTGATTATTTAATTGCAAGATTTCGTCCAATATTTTTTCATTCTCCACCAAAATTATACCGAATTTTTGTTTTTGTTCTTACTTTTGCGGTTACTGTATCACTTTTGGTTATCAGTTTTCAAGAAGAAGGACTTTTCAAAGATAGTTTTGACAATTGTCCAACAAGAGATGGCCATATTTTTGTTTATTTGGTTTGCATTGTTTTCAACTTTATTTCACTGATTTTTCACATAATTCTATTTACAAGTTTACAAGATTTTCAATTTAAATATGCAATTACCGTAAGCTTTATTTGACAGTTTTTTTTAAACAGGCAAAAAACTTTAGATAAGATTTGTGTTAATTTCATCATTAATTTTTACACCCTCATTTATTATCGTGATCTTATGCTTTTTTGATAATGAAAGTGCTGTGAAAGTTGGAATTGAAATCGCAAATTTGTTAATCGCACTTGAAATTATATCAAATGCTTTGCTGCAACTCCGAAACACTGATTTAAAAGTAATTTTATTCTTTTTTAGAAAAATATAAACATTAATTTTAGAACGTTTTTCAAAATTTTTTTCGAAAGAAATTGGATCCAAGATAACTGTAAATTTTGTTTGAAATTCTTGACTGACTGTAATAACAATACGTGTCTTTCTTGTTACTTTGAATAATTTTAATAAATTTATGCAAATAAAACTCATAACATGTTCTAAACAAAAAGTCTTACGGTATACCATCATATTTAATCATCAAAGTGTACAAATTCTGATGAACATTTAATTTAGTGCGAGGTAAAAAATGCCTATTTACCATTGATACAATGATAAGATGATATTTTGTCCGTAATTAGGACATTTTTCGGTTAAAAAAATTTTTTTACTAAACAAAATTCTTTTAAAACAGACAGACTAGTTTTTTTAGAAAAGGTGCAGAAAATTGTCTTGTATGGAATCTTTTGCATAACGCGCCAGTTAAATTTTTAGAATGCTGAAAGTTTTTTAAAGATTTTTTTTGTTGGTTCTCTCAAAGTTTCAGTAAATATGTCACAATATCACGAGGTAATTTTATTATTTTTACTACGCTTCTTACCGTAATCTTTTTAGGAAGATGAACAAAGTTATTCCATAATGGAAGAAGATATGCCGTATCTAAAAAGAGAAGATGAAAAAACGATTATTATAGGAGCCCATCCTGTATCAGTAATTCCTCCACCAGTAATTGAATATGATAGTTCTAATTATGTGTACGAAACTCCTGTAGTGCATATGGTAGGCAACAAAAGATTTTGATTTTGGAAACAGTTTGTATTAAAAATTAAAAATATTTTAGCCTCCATCATCAAGTTACACCACAAATCGAGTTGTAAGTTAATATATAAAAATTTATTAAATATTTCTATTAAAATTTTGATTTTTTGCCTATTATTTTATTAATATAGTGTACACATTAGTTAAAGTTAAAACCGCACAATGAATTTGTCATCCGTTTAAAAGTTTGTATCATCGTTTTTTTTCAGTCCATACCAAAATTTGCTCGTGAATATTTTTATCCAAACCCGTATCCAAAATATTCACCAAAAAAGCCTCCAAAGACAGTGTAAGTATTTGTATGATTTTTTGGCTATCTAATTTTCAACAAATAAAATTTTAGACGAAAATCTGCTCCGGGAAAGCGTAAACCTTGTAACTGTACTCGTTCACAATGTTTAAAGCTTTATTGTGATTGTTTTGCAAATGGAGAATTTTGTTTGAATTGCAATTGTAAAGACTGTCACAATAACCTGGAATTTAATCATGAAAGGAGTCGTGCAATCAAACAATCATTAGAAAAGAATCCTCATGCATTTAAACCCAAAATTGGTGTTGCTACAAAAACTGTTAGCAGTGAAATGGAACGTTTACATCAAAAAGGGTGTCATTGTAAGAAATCAAATTGTCTTAAAAATTATTGTGAATGTTACGAAGTAAGTCTTTCATAATTTTTATTATTTATTTTTATCATATAATTAAAGGCAAAAGTTGCTTGTACTGATCGATGCAAATGCCGAACATGCCGGAATACTGAAGCTGATCGGCAAGTACGATTTACTGATAGATTTCCAATGTCAAGTGACTTTGATCGAAGAACCCCAGTTTCCGAGGAAGAAACTGAAGAACCCGTTACATCTAAAAGTGTAAAAACTCATCCATGGTATTATTTAACTGATGATGTTGTTGAAACAACAACAATGTGCCTTTTAGGTCAGGTGCATGAATCTGTAAGTTATATCTGTTTATAATTTTCAATAAAATTATTTTTATAGGAACAAAGAAACGAATCTACGAATGAAACGATTAATGCATTATGTGGTGAATTTGGAAGTTGTCTATTACAAATTTTTGATGCCACAAGAAAAGCACAACAGAATGAACTATTATCTTCCAAAAAGGAGTATATTTCTTCTACTGACATGATATAAATCACTTTTTATATTTTTATGTTTTTGCACGTTTTATATTTTATATATTTATATTTTGTATATGCTTTTTTGAAGTAAACTTTTCTATATTCATCTTTTGAACTTACCTAAAAATGAAACAAAAAGAAACAAGAAATGATAGCGGTTTAAATTTTTTTCCAACTTTCAAGAAAGTGCAAAACAATCAGCCTTGACTTACTTGCACGTGGGAGAATTTGATCATTCACCTTTTTTCTAATAGTTTAAAGACGTAGCCTCATCGACAGACTGACATTTTTTTAAAAAAAGTTTTTTTTTCTTTTACGTTGATCTAGCTTCATCTCACATTTTTTGTTGAAAAACGCACGTGGTAAAAAAGTCTTTTTTGTTGTCATTTTTTAACGGTGCAAATAAAACAAGTGGCTTTTTGTTTCATTTTCTTATCCTTCAATGTTGCATTCTTGCGTTGAAGCTATTTTTTCCTTTATGATTTTTCCTTTGAACAAAATGTAAAAGTTTTAAAAACGCCTCAAAGATCCTTTTCATTAGTATACTGTTTTTTTAAACTAAAATATTTTTAGGGCTTTTTAAATTTGCATGTTCTATTTTTCTGTCCATTTGTGTCTTAATGATATTCCTATGAATACTTTTGGTAAGAAATGTCGAAATGTCAGTTTAAATTAAAAATATGTTAGAACCATTCAAAATAATTATCAGAATCGAATTCCCCACCCTTGAAAACCTATAAAAACCGAAAATTAGGCGTTTAAACGAAAAAAAAGTTTTTTGGAATTTTTGAGGTTAAACGATAAATAATGATCCAATAGATGTCCTGAGCATCTTAAATTGTTGATAATGATTCAATTAATATTGCCAATGCACGGTTTTACGTCCAGGATCAAAAAAATTTGAATTTGGCGCGGTTTGGCAAAATGTCCCAGAATGCAAAAATTTTTGGCGCAAAAGATACTCCCCTTTGTTAGTGACCTTCCTACAAAATGTGAGCTTCTGAGACCGTCTGCAATCAATTTGCCATCACAAAATGTGTTAAAATTATAAATGGACCACCCTGTACTTTGTCAAATTTACAAAATCAAACTCTAATGTCTTGATTATTCGGTAAATGATCAAATCATCGCACTTTTTTTTCGCTCATCTCATTTATTCTCTTATCATCATTACATTTATTTTTTTAAAGACAATCTTTAACCTTTTTTTTACTACTTTTATTCTACTAAAAACGTGCAAAATTTTCTATGAATGTTTTCCTTAATTTAATAGTTTATAATTTTTTTATCATCCTTTGAATAATTCGCGATATTTTTGCTTTATCAATGATACTCATTTTATATATAGGCGTTCTTCAAACTGCTTAAATATTTCAAAAATGTTGTAATCAGGCATTTTTTGAATAATACTAAATATTTTAGATGCTGTCCAAAAAACCTCGTTTGACAGTAGAATGTTTTAAATTACATGCTCGAAGGGCTTCCTCGTATGTTGGAAGAGGAACTCCATGCCTGGGAATTCGACGAGAAACTATTAATGCTTGGGAACGACGAGCACCTTTGGCTCCAGGACATGTTAAAAAATTAACGAAAAATGGAATAAAAGTATTAATTCAGCCATCAAATCGTCGAGCATTTCCTATTCAAGATTATATTTCTGCTGGTGCAACAGTTCAAGAAGATTTATCACAAGCTCAGCTCATTCTTTCTGTTAAACAAGTTCCTATTGAACAGTTAATTCCTAACAAAACTTATGCATTCTTTTCTCATACAATCAAAGCACAACAAGATAATATGGATATGTTGGATACTATTTTGCATAGAGTAAGTTCTTTTCAATCTTTTTTAGTCTGAGCTTAAAATTAAAAACTTATAGAAAATTCGTCTTATTGATTATGAAAAGATTGTAAATGATAATGGTAAAAGATTAGTAATGTTTGGAAAATGGGCTGGATATGCTGGGTTTATTGATATCTTACATGGTCTGGGTCTTCGATTATTAGCCTTAGGACATCATACTCCATTTCTTCATATCGCTCTTGCTCATAACTATAGTGATTCGCACATGGCTATCAATGCTGTTCGAGATTGTGGTTATGAAATTGCACTTAACAGACTCCCAAGATCTTTGGGCCCACTTATTTTTGTTTTCACTGGATCAGGAAATGTATCACAAGGTGCTCAAGAGTTATTTGAACATTTACCACATGAATTTGTTGATGCAACAACTTTGCCACAAGTTGCAATGAAAGGACGTATGTTTATAAAAGTTGTTGAATTTTAAACACAAGACAAATTCTTTAGAGCTAAATAAAATTTATGGATGCGTTGTTACTCGACAAGATCATATGATTCGAAAAGCTGGTGGAAGATATGATAAAGAAGAATTTACAAAACATCCTGAAAGATACGTATCTAAATTTGCATCTGAAATCGCACCATATGCATCAGTCATTGTTAATGGAGTTTATTGGGGTGTAAATACTCCAAGACTTATCACAATCCCAGATACGAAACATCTTTTAACTCCAAGATCTCATCGACTTGATGTTCCTGGTTGTCCAACTTTGCCGCATCGATTAATTGCAATTTGTGATATCTCTGCTGATCCTGGAGGCTCTATTGAATTTATGCGAGAATGCACAACAATCGATAAACCTTTCAATATTTATGATGCAGATTTTAATAAAACTTCTGATAGGTTTGAGTTACTTTCATCAACAATTAATAATTGAACGATGTTTAGTTTTGATAATCCATCTGGATGCCTTGTCTGTAGTATTGATAATATGCCTGCTCAGATGCCTGTTGAAGCTACAGAACAATTTGGTAACTTGATTCTACCGTATGCTGTTGACATGGTTGGTTTTTAAATTAAAATTGATAAAAAATTGTTGCAACAGCTGAATGGTTCGCTTTTAAAATTAATTCTCTGTTGATTGTGGCAATTTGTGCTGTAACTCTGTTCACGTTTCATTTAAAACATTTTTCTTTAGCTCAATTGTTCTACTGATCAAGATTTTAATCGTTTACAATGTCGTGATGAGATTAAACGTGCAATTATTACAAGTGATGGAGAATTAACTCCAAATTACAAGTATATTGCTGATTTACGACGTCAACAAAGGTTTGTTTTTTTTTCGTTTTGTTTATTCTAATTAATGGTGTTTTTCGTTTCTTTTGATAAATTATTTAATGATTAACCTTTTTAGCACTTCACATCATAAAGCTAAAATTATGGCAAGCGGTAATAAACGTGTTCTTTTACTTGGTGCCGGAATGGTATCTGATCCAGTTGCAAATTATTATTCAAAACAAGAAAAAGTTAATCTTACGGTAGCAACTGATTCACAACAAGATGGTCTTCGTCTTGCAAATGCTGGAGATAATATTAATTCGGTTGTTGTTGATGTTAATAAAGAACCCGATGTTATTAATGATTTGATTGCTAAGCATGATTTGGTTATCTCTCTTTTGCCCTATACTCATCATGCTGGAATTGCAAAACTGTGTATCAAAAATAAAACCAATATGGTTACAAGCAGTTATATCTCACCTGAACTTCAAGCATTGGATGAAGAGTATGTTTTTTATTTGACCGTAACCATCATCCAGGGTGGAAGGAGCCAAATTATAGGCGAAAAATTGTTTTCATAGTTTTTGTTAGGAAGTTACACTCCCTTTCTTTTGACCAATGACTCTGCCATCATCTTATAATATTTTTGTAGAGCTCAAAAAGCTGAAATTACTGTAATGAATGAATCGGGTCTAGATCCTGGCATTGATCATATGCTGGCAGCAGAAGTTTTTGATCGAGTTCATGATGCTGGCGGAAAAATTACTTCATTTATTAGCTTCTGTGGTGGATTACCTGCTCCTGAAGCATCTGATAATGCACTTCGATATAAATTCAGTTGGAGTCCAAAGGGTGTTTTGCTTGCTTTAATGAATTCTGCAAGATACCTTAAAAATGGTAAAATTGTTGATATCAAAGGTGAAGGAGCTGTTCTTGATGATATTTATCCAATTGATTTTATGCCTGGTTTTAATCTTCTTGGATATGCAAATCGTGATTCAACGAAATATGCTTCAATTTATGGAATTGAAGGTGAATGCAAAACTCTTTTACGTGGTACTTTAAGATACGAAGTTTGTTTTTATTCTTTTCATTCAATTACGTTACGGTAAATAAATATATATTTAGGGTTTCGTTGAAGCTATTAAAGCTTTAAAAACTGTTGGTCTACTTTCACTTGAGCGTAAAGATGTTCTTAATCCAATGCAAGGCCCTGATCTTACATGGAAGCAAATTACTGCAGCTTTAATGAATCAAAATATGGATATTTTCCCTGATCAATTGAAGAATGTTGTTGCAGAAAAACTTGGAAAAGGTAAAAAGCGTGAAATTGCTGCATTGGAAGAACTTGGATTATTCTCTGATGTCGTTGCTGAAAGACATAGCAATCCTCTTGATACTCTTGTTCCACATCTTGCTAAACAACTTGCATATGAAAAAGGTGAACGGGATATTGTCATTCTTAATCATGATATTATTGCACAAAAATCAAGCGGAACAAAAGAAAAGCATCGAATTAGTCTTGTTGCATATGGTGAACCAAATGGATTCTCCGCAATGGCTCGAACCGTTGGGTACACTACTGCTATCGTATCTCATATGGTTCTTAATGGTATGTTTTTTTAAAATGCACTTTTAAAATGTTTAATATAATCCAACTTTTTTCAAGGTGAAATTCAAAGAAAAGGAATGATTCGTCCAATATTTAAAGAAGTTTATCGTCCAGCTCTTCGCCGTCTTCATGATTTTGGTATTACGGCAACTACTAAAACTACAACACTCGGTTAAAAAATTAAAAATACTTTCAAGAACATTTAGTTTTTTATTGAATTATTTATAAAAATTTATAGAAATAGTATTTAGAGTTTAATTTTAGATAAAAGATAGCATTTGATTTTTTTTCTGTAAGATTTCTCTTGATTTTTGAATAAAAAAAATATCTTAATATTTGTAAAGTCTTAAATCTTTTTTGTTTGGAATAAGTACTGCGAGTAATCTATCCCAGGCAGATAATTGACATTTTGGATGATCAACAAGTGCAATATCATGGACACGAAGATTATCAAGACGGGAATGAATCTGAAGAATTAATGTTTCAAACATTATAATCTCAATGAAAAGCATACCCCAACTTTACAACTGCATCGATCATAAATGATTACGGTACCCTTTTCATCAATTGTTAAAGCGGATGGCTTTTCACATGCGGCAACTCTTCTTTGATCAGCTGCCTCTGAGTTATAAATTGATACAACAACAATATAATCTTTGCTGGTATCAACAAGCATTAATTCAGTTACAGGACCTACAAATAAAGAGGAATCATGATGCGGCAGCATAATATAAATTAATAATTTTACCAATAACAGCAAAAACAGAAATATCAATGAAAGTTTTATTTCTTCCTGTATACACTTCTCTCCAAAATCCATCTGGAGCTAATTCATAAATGTAACCAGTGTTGAAAGTGCTGGCAGCTAAATATAAGCAATCTGTTCGATGGCAATATGCCATTCGGAATGTCAAAATTTCTTTATCACGAATAAAAATAGGCGCTTCAACCCGATTTATGTATTCCAAATCAGAACTAAATCGGCAAACAAATAACTGATAATTACCATCCTCTTTTTCAGAATATTCACATAATACCTAAAATATATGAAAAAGATGAAAAATTAAAGATATGAAAAAATAATACCAAAAATTGTTTAGCCCAATGCAAATAAATCATATTATGTGGTCGTCTCCATTTATTTCCACCCTCAACTCGTTTTAAATCTTTTGTATGGAGATTAAAAATTGAAAGGCCAAATTGATAATCAGCTAATGCAAGACGGAAATCTGGTAACAAAAGTGCCGATGTTGGTTCTTGTAACAAATCTGGATTAACTCGATAACTTTGTGCTTCAAGTTGGCTGAAATATTCTTTTTTTTTATTATGAATTTGTGCTTTCTATCAATAATTTACCTTTCATTAAATTGAACAGAATGTGAGCGGCTTCGATCTCTATTTGTTGGAGATTGTGACGATCGTCTTTCATATTCACGTTCCCGATCTCGTTTTGCATGACGTTCTTGTTGTTGCTGATTTGAAGATTCACAAAGTTTATCGACTAAATTTAGAGCTTCTTGAGTATTTTTTCTTAATTGCTCTTCATACTCTTGAATATTCAATTCAATGCTGTTGTCATCGAATTTCTTTGTTGGAGATTTTACTGAATCCAACGGCTTCGAGATATCATTTGATGATTTATCTTCAATTTTATTTGAAGTGTCTACAGGTTTGAAATCATTTGCTTGATTTCCAAATGAATCTTGACCACGTGAGGGTTGTTGTTGTTTTTGTTGTTCACCGCCTTGAGAAACTTCATTATAAACCGTTTCACTTTCTTTTGTAGATTTTTGTTGGTCTTTACCTTCAGAAGACGGTGAAATAGTTTCATGTTTCTTATCTTGAAATGATGATGTTTCATTGTTTGAAGCTTGGTGGTTTTGCGATGGTGGAATCGACGAATTCTGCTGGGCTGCATTTGCAGGAGAATCAGTTTTTTGAATGCTAATCGGAATTTGATGAACTACTCCGCTTGCAGGAACTTCAATCCAAAAGTCATCATCGTTTACCGGACTTGGAGCCGAAAATAAATTTGATTCAATTTTATCGTCTATTTGAGGAGTATAATTATTCCATTTGTTTGCTTCTGATTCTGCTTGTGGTGTAGTAGAAGAGAATTGTTGCTGAGTTTCAATCTTTACTGGAATCACAGTCTCTTGTTTTTGATCTTGGGCTTCTTTGGTGGATTTGTCTTCCGGAGTTCTGTTCCAGGAATTTGTATCATTTGATGATTTGGTTTCAGTCTTTTGTTGATTCTCATTTGAAGACTTCTGACCAAAACTTGATTGATAATTAACGTGGTCACTTTTTTCTTCTGGGATTTCTTCTTTTTTTTCTGTGCTTAAAGGTTGTGCAAATGTATTTTGATATTGAATGTCATTTGCTTCTGGTACACGTTCAGCATTTTCTTGTTTTTGTGAAAGGGTACTTTCATCAACCATTGGCTTAGCAAACGATGTTTGATAAATTGTATCACCGTTGTTATCAATCTTTTGTTCATGTTTATTTACTGATGAATCGGCCGTTTTTTCAATCGAAGTCGGCTGTGATGGTTGTTCAGCTGCCTTTTGAATTGTTATTGGAATCGTTGTTTCTTCTCCTTCATCTTTCCCTAATGCAGCAGTTTGTTCCTGATTCAAGGCATTTTGAGATTCATTTTGTAAAATTGAAGATTGTTTTGTTGTTGCATTATTCGGTTGAACATCGGTTTCAGATTTCTGCTCTGGCATTCTTTCAACAGTTATAGGAATTACTGTACCTCCTTCGCTAGAAGCTTTTTCATTTTCTTGAGAAGGTTGTTGAGCAGTTGGTCCAGCTTGTTCATTATTTGAAGTTTTCTCGAAAATTACTGGAATTTCAGTGACTGTCTCTACTTCTTTTGATTCGGATTTTTGTTGTTCCTTCGGTTGTTGGGATTTTTCTTGTACGTTTTCTGGTTGAATGTTTGGTTTTTCAACTGTTTCTTGGTTTTCCTGAGAGAAGTTGTTAATGGGAATTTCAGTAACATTTTGATTATTTGTCCCGTCATTTTGTTGTTCATTTTTCTCATTTTTATCTACCGTTGTTTCATCTGGTTTCTGATGTTCAACCTTTTCCTTTTCTTCATTGTCTGCTTTTTGTTCTTCAAAAATTATCATAATTTCTACTGCAGATTCAGAAGGCATCCCAAATTCAGAGAGCGGAATATCAACTTTTTCCACAGCAGGTTTTCCTTCGTGTTGAACAGCAATTTCGAAGACTTTAAACGGCAAAATGCCAAATACGTTGTTTTCATTTTGCTCATTTTTGCTTTCATTCTCATCATTTTGTGATTTTTCAGTTGGAACAGCTTTAATTGCATTTTGTTGATTTATTTCTTCCGGAGTTTCAAAAATTATAATAATTTCTTCCCGGGTTTCTGCGGGTGTGCCATATTCAGATAATGGAACGTCAATCTTTTGAACCTCAGGTTGTCCCTCAAATTGAATTGGGATTTCAAAAACTTTGAACATCTTTTCACCAGAAGCATCTTTATCAGGTGTTTTTTCATCCGGTATTCCACTTTTGACTGCAGATGTTTCATCTTGCTTTATTTCGGAAATATTTGAAGGCTCAGATATTGTCGTGGCATTTGCATTCTCGTCTTGTTTTTGTGCAGTAAATCCAAACTGAACAACAGCAATTTCAGTGGTTTCTTCTTCATTTGGTTCATCTTTTGAATCACGTTTGTCATTCGAAAAAATAATTGGAATTTCAATTATTGAGATTGCTGGTGTTCCATATTCTGATAACGGAACATCAACTTTAGCTACATTTGGTTGACCTTCAAATTGAATCGGAATTTCAATTCCAAGATTTCCAGTTGAAACATTCTTGTCTGCATTTTGTGCATCTTTGTTTTGATTTTCAAAAATAATTTGAATTTCAGTTGAAGTTTCAGAAGCTGGTATATATTTATTATGTTCAGCAGAATTTGGAGCTTCTTGTCCTTCAAAATGAATTGGAATTTCAACTACGGTAATCCCAGCATCACTTGTTTTAGCATAATTTTTCGAAGTTGAAACATCATTTTCAGCAAAAATAATTGGAATTTCAAAATGAGTTATTGGAGGAGTTCCATATTGTGACAAAGGAATATCAACTTTGACTACGGTAGGTTGTCCTTCAAACTGAATTGGAATTTCGATAAGTCCTTTTTGAGCAGTTTCATTGTTTTCTGATGGGTTTGTGGGAACATCTGATACAAAGTTTATTGCAATTTCGATATTGGTTTCTAATGGAAATCCGAAATCTGATAATGGGATATCGATTTTTTGAATTGGGGGATGTCCTTCATGTTGAATTGGAATTTCAATTTCTTTGTGAGGAATTGTTCCAAATGACAAGACGGAACTTTTGTTTTCATCTGATGAAGTTTCTTGTGTATCAAATATTATTACAATATCTGTTGTACTTTCCGATGGGATTCCAAATTCTGAAAGTGGAATATCAACTGGAGTAACAGGCTTATCAGCATGAAATTGAATAGGAATTTCTATGACTTTATGGGGAATAATGCCAAATTGTATTCCACTGGCATGGTTTGAATCATTCGCTGTGGTTGCAGATTTAACTTCAGTTGTAACTAATTCATTGGCTTCTGTTTCGGCCGGTTTAACATCAGATTGCCCTCCAAATTGCACCGGAATTTCAGCTTGATCACCTTTTACTTCTTTATCTTCATTATTCTTTTGTTCTTTGTTTACTTCTATCGATTCTTCTTCATTTACTGAAGACGTTCGATTAAGTTTAGCATTGATGTTTGCAATATCGGTTGAGGGAACAGTATTCAATAATGGACTAAGATCAATTTGATTCCATCCTTCTTTGGATTGACCGAATTGTGGTGATCGTGGTGGCTTTGTTTCTTGTGAATGATCACTAGTTGTTGTTGTCCCATTTGAAACCGTAGACTGATTATCATTAGCTTTTTCTTGCATTTGTTCACTTTTTTCATTTGTTTTAGGGTCATATCCGATTGAATTTGTTGAAAATGATAATTTAACTAAATCGGTATCCCAATCATCTTCTGGATCGCTTTCTTTTGGGGTTCGAACCATTTCAACATTCAAGATTACTGTCGTAACAAATGGTTTATCATCTAAATCACCATTAAAATTTTTATCTTCATTCTTGACATGCGGGGGTTGATTCAAAGAGGAAGGTAAAACGTCAGGTGTCGGTTTAAAATTATCTTTTTCTTGTTGCTGCTGATTTTGTTTATCGCTTTGTTGTTGTTGTTGATCAAAATTGATGGAAGAATTTGAAAGAGGCGAATTAAATTCAATTTTAAGATCCGGATTATTTTGTTTTTCCATTTTAACATCAATAAATGAATCAATTTGTGGTTTATTACCATTTTTGGTTTGATCAGAATTTTGAATAGGAATTTCAACTTTTTTGACATTTTCATCTTGCTTTAAACTTTCTGATGCAATATCCAAAGGAGTTTTGTTGACATTTTTAGAAGTTGGAGAAGCATCGGTGGGCTTCGGGGAAGATGGAGCAGATTCAGGAAATCTTTGAACTTTATCCGAAAATTGTACACTTCTTCGTGGTGGTGCATCAGAAACTGAGCGAAGATCAACTTCAATCGGAGAAACTTCTATGCTTCCATTTGCGGTTTGTGACCTAAAATGAGAATACAAAATTTAATTAGTTTTATTAAAAATTACATAAGTTGCTTTTAAAAAGAACTGGCATGTTTTTTACCGATTTGTTTGATACTACAGTAACAAAGAACTAGCTTTTAACCAAATGTAAGTTATATGAGGATAATTTAATTTTTACTTTTTTTAACTAGATAAAAATATCTTACCATGAACCATTTTGACTCATTTCTAGCAATAGTAATAATCAAAAAAGGTACCCCAAAGCTATTATTTTCTCTCTCTCTCTCTATAAACTATTAACAATTCCAAAAAAATCTTTACTGCAGACGTAACAACAAAGAGAGAATAGCAAGAATTAAAAGGAAAAGAAAGAATGCCGGTTTTCAATTTAAAAGCAATTTAACTCAAGTCAACAACAATCATTGACTTGCATGGAAAATATGTTACGCACATATACCAAGTGATCACTCAAGGCATAAAAAAAGATTAGAGTGAGAGAGACTTTCAAAGGATCACAAAAACAGGTGGCATCTTTTTTTCTTGGTTGAAAATCAAATAGGAAAAAAAGTGTATAACTGCCTGCGGGGGTGTAAATGGATATTAGTTTTTAATAAATACTTTGTTTAAATATTTATAAGCATTTAAATGACAATAAAAATCAAACGCTACTTGAACGATCTAAAACGTTTATGTTGTGAATTTTTCATTCACAAAATTTGTAATACTCATTTATGTTAGTTATAAATACAATTTTTGATATTGCTTGATTCAAACTGTTGCAGACTGGACACAACCGAGATATGTTAGGAGTTGCATTTGATCAGAGCCGGACTATGCCTCAACTTTGGGCTCGAAGAAATTAACTAAAAACTGTTTGTACAGTTCACTTTACACCTGTAACATGTTTACTTCTTTTTGTTCAATTGAGTTTTGTGAAAATTCAGTATTAGTGACAACGGCGAAAAATATCTCTTGAAATTTGTCGATTAAGTTCGAAATTTGATTTTTTTAAAATTTAAATCATTTTGCTGTGTATGTAATTTGGTTTTGTAACTTTATGTGTTTTGTTTAGTTAATTAATTAATTAAGAGTTAAGAGTGGTAATATCTTTTCATTATCATACTGTAAACACAGTTACAATCCCGTACATCATTTTTCGAACGCACTTCACTTCATTTCACTTCACTTCACTTCACTTTTCCTTGGCAGCTTTTTTTTCGAAAATTTTCGAAATTTGTTTCTTCCTACCATTTTCGCGCTAGGACCTTCAAAAGTGAAGTGAAGTGAAGTGAAATGAAGTGAAGTGCGTTCGAAAAATGATGTACGGGATTGTATATGATAGAAAGATCGACTATTTACGTCCCTCTTTTCAGAAATGAGTTTTCCAATAATTTTTTTCATGTAAAAACAAATTTGCGAAGGTTTTGTTGTTCTTCTGTGGATTTATTTAAGAGGTTTTTATTTTAGATGTAAACATTAATAGTAAAATAGTTTTAAAATATATTTTCGGTTTTTTGCAAAAACAATTTGAATGATTTTTGCATAAAGTGACAAAAAGAGAGGGGGGGGGGATGGATATCAATGACATTGGTTACTTTTTGCAAATTTTCACTGGTTAGTTAACAACAATAAAACTAGCAAAGAATAACCGATAAATACTATAGAAAAACGAGGAAGGATTCTTGTTGTTAACTTAAAGACAGGTAAATATTGTGTTAATAATATTTAAACTCATTTACGACTTATACAAGAAAAGCAGACACTAGATGAGCACAAAAATGAACCCGGGATAACTTTCAAGAAAAGACAAAAAAAAGTAGATGCAGTCATCTCAGAGAAGAAAGAACCATAGTAACACAGATAAAAGTAAAATTAATATATATGTATATGAATGTTTGAAGAAAAAAATATTTTGTATAAAAAAACATAAATCATAAAAGTTAGCAGTGCGTTTATCATTACAAATTAAATTAATCCAAATATTGTGAAAGCCATCGAAAACCTTCGCCATATCCATGACGACGAAAAACAGAGCACATAAAAACTTCTAATGGACGGGTAGATAAATCCGAACGGGCAACCTGTCCTTTACCAGTACACATTTGTGAAATGCCAAGATAATGTTTAAGATGTTCTTCACTTAAAGCACTTGGTTTGTCAATTTTATTTCCAAGTACAAGAATTGGAGCACTGGCAACTTGTTCATCATTTAAAAGGCTGATTAATTCATCACAGGATTCTTTAATCCGTGTTGGGTCTGCAGCATCAACGAGAAAGACGATTGCATCCACCGCAGGGAAATAATCTTTCCAGACACGACGGGCTGAAAAAAAGAAAAAAATTTTCACGTGATCGTTAAAATTTTTAAGAAACACAAAGCATAGAATACAATAAATGATGATGATCAGGTGATAATTTCAAAAATTGTATATACGTACCTTGCTCGTGACCACCAAGATCGAAAGTTGTAAAACGGATACCACCAAGTGAAAGTTCTTCCGATGCTAAAATATGCAATATGAATTTGCATATTAACTTTTTAATTTTTTATAACATACTGGGATGAAGAGTTGGCATTGGCTGAGCCATTCTGTCATCTTTTAGCATATGCAACAATGTAGTTTTACCGGCATTATCTAAGCCAAGGAATACAAGCTTCCCAGACTTCTTGGTTAAGCCTGAATAAGTTAGGTGTCAAACATCAAATTTTTTTATTTATAAATAACAATAATATTAGCTTACCAAGAAAGTTCAGCATACCCGAAAACCAGTCCCAAATAAACGACATTGTTATCTTTGGGGGGAAGGGGGGATTAGCTAAAATTATATATATTTATTACAAAATCTAAACAATTAAACAAATAAATTCAATAAACGTTAATTTTTTACACGATCTCTTTCTCGTCTTTCATTTTTTTTCTTCTTCTTTTTCTTTCTTTTTCATTTTTGAGTGCACAAAAATAGCAGAGAGAAAAAGAGTCAGACACGTTTTTCACTGAACATCAAACCGCATACGCAGCGAAATTTTTTCTCCACGTGGAGTGGAACGATTTAAGCAAAAACTGTGTTAAAAATTTTATAAAATAATCGGCGATAATGAAAAAATATTAATGGGAAACAAGTTTTAGCTAAGAAAAATAAAATACGGTCGATAATTTTTGGAACAAAAACAAGCAAAAAAGAAGCGAAACGAAACATAAAACATCAGTGAACACTTTTCAACTTAAAATAAGTGGCAGCAATGGCGGGAAATTTAAGTTGTCGTTTGACTGACGACTGCCAGCTGATATTCTTGTTTTTAGCGACCGACCATTCTTTTTCGAAACCTTTACAACCAACCATTAATCGAACACTAAAAAATTATGGTTCACAAAGCTGAAAGAGAGAGAGAGGACGTTTTGATTTTATATTGATTGGACTTTAAAATAAATCCATAAGATTAAATCTTCGCGATAAATCTCCCAAAGAAAAGTTATAATATAAACAATCACATTTGAATCCGACAAGTACGATCAAAACTTTTTTGATTTGATTCCAAAGAAATTTTTTTGTTTATAATAGTATTACTGTATTCATAATTATTGTGGATTAAGTTAACTTTTGTCGTTTTTCTATCCCCAAGTGGCATTTTTATTATTTAAAAAAACACGGTTCTGCAAACTATGCCACAAATTAGTAAACTTTTAATAGGGTTTTGTACGATAAGCAATCTATCTCAAACCTACAAAAACCTCCATGTGAAAAAAATTTTTATGGAAAATAATGAAACATTTGTTGGACAAATCAAAATCTTCATTAACTTTTAATATCATTTTTAAAGTTTTTATAGGTGTTTTTAAAACATTATGTATTAAAATTTGTTTATTAAATATAAAAGAAATTTACAATTATTCTTCCTTAATTAACAATGAAGTAAACAAATGTTCAATTTGATACAAATATGCCATGACCCCAAGAAATAGTACTCCTCCAACCGCGACATTTGCCAAAGAATGTAATAAATCAAATTCCTGAGATCCAAATATCTGTAAAATAACCGATTTTAATAGCGAAATCAAAAAGTCAAAACTCACTGCAGAAGATATAATAATAACAACAAAACTGCCCAAAAGCATCGATATTAATTTAAAGCTAGGAAGAAGAGTTGCAAAATAAGAAATACGAAGTTTCAAAAATTTCATGATATAATGTCCGCTAAAAAGTATACTGTATTAATAAAAAGGCAGGTAAAGCAAGGACGTACTTGAAAGCGATTCTTAAAGCAGAATTAATGCAATTAGATACAATAAATCCATATGGTCCAATAGTATGTGAAAGAACGATATGCAGGGTGTAATGAATAAAGAATGACAAGAACAGGAATTTACCATGTGACATAATCTAGAAAAATGTTGAATGATAAAATTAAAGAATTTATCAATTTAACTTACTTCGTTTGTACCCATCGAAGCAAAAGCAAAACATTCGGTTATTCCATTCACAGCCATTACCAAAAGATAAACAAGATAAAGCATCAGCATTTGTCCACCATTATTGTCAGCAACTTGTGCACCACCATAAATTCGAATAACAAGTGAAGAATACGGTATTCCAAAGATCAATACAACAAGTCCAAGATTGATAATAATTCGTAGTAAAGAGAAATAAGTCGTTGAAACTTTCTTTAAGGCTTGTTGTGAATCAGAGCTATCAACACCACCACGTTTTAAATTTGATGAAAAATAAATAAATGCTGATTCTTCCAACGGAGTAAGAACTATTCGAGTTGCAAGGCTTCCCAATCTATCAACAGTATCGTAAACACCTAAAATATATAAATATACAGTATTCTTAAATAATTATAAATTAAAACATTGATTGTATTAATTCAGATAACCAGCGCTACAAAATTACAGTAATTAATCTTATTCTTACCTTGCATTTTAAGTGTAAGTACATTGGTAAATACCATGACATATCCAGCCCCATCAGTTAGCAGCTGTTTAATAATTGAATGTCCAATTAACCATCCCAAAAGCTTCAAATAATGTTTGTCATATTTTACAGTAGAAAGACTTTCCGAAGATTCTTTTAGTCTTATCCATTTAATAAAATAAATACCAGCAAAAACAATTGATGCTAAAAGCTAAAACTAAATTATTATATACATCAAAAAATGAAAAAAACATTACCTGTGCAATACAAAATGCCGTGACATGATTGACATTGCTTCCAAGAACAAAACCGAATACAATAAGCTTTTGTAATAACGCTAATATGGATTGAGAATAAGAGAATAATACATTGTCACCCGTTTTAAGAGCATAAATAACGCAAGGTTCTACCAAAGTTTCAATAAAAGCCGAAGAAGCAAATATCAAAATTAGGAATGTATAATGAGAGGCATATTCTGATTCAGGACAACCAAATAAATGCCATATTCCACTGCATATTAACGTAACTACCAACGAAAATGGAATACTGAAAAAATACATTTAATATTCAAATATCACAAAATAAAATATACTAAAGTATACCTCAGTAAAGCATATTTTCTCGATTCCAAAAGAGATAGATCTGAACTTAAACATGTTTTTCGGAAAGGTTCACGAACGAGAAATCCAATTGTCGTGTATAACAATGTCATGCTAAAAAGTAAACAAATATTAGAATAATTTTAAATCAAATTAAAAAACCTACCGAACATTAATAAGGCCTGTAAGACTGATTGAAACATATCGCAAAAGAATACTTGTGATAATAAATGAGATCAAACGTGCTCCTAACTTTAAAACAAATATGTTACTTATATCAAATGTAATAATAATGATTAATTACCTGTCCACTAAAATGATGCCTTAAAATATCCAAAAAATTAGAAGCCATTATTTACAGTATCTTTGACATATGCCATCAAATTTTAAAGCTTTAATTTTTATTTTAAACATTACGTTGAATAAAAATGTCAACAAAGGCAGTTGGCCAAAAACAGCGTCGAAAATGCATTAGAAATAAAAATGTTGCAAATAAATACTTATGCCCCCCTCATTGAAGGGAGACAATAATACAAAATTTGCAAGTCTGATGCATTCATGAAATGGACATTGAAGACCTTTGCCCTTACAAATTGCCTAAATTTTGAATCTTGAAAAATGCATGCAAAAAATAAGAAGAGTTTTTCCTTCAAATTTTTTCCCTGCCTACGGGCATAAATAAAAATACAAAATATTGCATTTTATTTGGACATTTCAAAAACTTAAAGATTAGAGATCGTAAAACGCTTGAATAATTTTGCCAAGGTTTGATTAATCTGGCACATATGATTTATGGATAAAGTACATGTAAATTGTTTTTCGTCGGTATACTGTAATCCACTTTTTTGCAGACGCAGAACAAATTTGACTTGATATTCAAAGTTCAAATAAAGTCAAAAGTATCGTATCCCAGATAATCACTCAACTTTTGTCATATTTTCGTAACATATATTTTTAAATCTTTGAAAACTTTTGTTGCCCTTCTTTTGTTTTTGTTCCTTTGAGAATTTGTCATATGGAGAAAAAAAGTAATAAATGGCTTTTCTTATACCTTTGAAACATCGCTTCACTAAAAAAAATATTTTTATCCGATATAATATTTTGCAGATGTTTTCAACTATTTTTTTAAATTAAACGATAAGATGGAAAAGAAACTGTTAAATTTAACAGGGGAAAAAATGCCGGACACACAAAATTCAATTTTCTTTACGCGTCTGCGCCAAATGCCTTTTTTGAGCTCTTTTTGTTTCGGGCCGTTGTCTTATGTTAGAATCGACCAAGTGGCCCTATGGCAAAAGCTTTCATGTTTCTTAAAGAATTTTTTTGGCAAAATAGAGCGTTTTTTAAAACTGACAAGAAAAAGCGGAAAAAGGAAAAAAAAATAAACCAATAAGTCACACTTGCCATTTTTTTTCTCAAGCTTTTTAAACATCGCTTTTCATTTTGATAATTTGATTTCTATTTTAATTGTCTTTAAATTGTGTTATAGAAGACATTAAATGGCAATAAGAAAATGATAAAACTTTTATTTATTGGATTAATATTGTCAATATTTTTATTGCTGCTGCCGACAAATGCCACACATTGTCATAGCACAGATGCAGCACCAAGAAAACAAAAATTATCTTTGGGTGTGCTGCTTCCAGAAACCCATCGAAAGCTACTTGAACCGTATATTAAATTAGCCCTTTATCATGTTCATACAACGCCAAATATTCTTCCAAATTACTGTATTGATCTGATATTCAAGGATACCCAAGTAATTAAAAGCTTTTGTTTATTTAAATTTTTGATTTTCTTTTTAGTGCAAGACATCACTTGGAATGAAATCTTTGTTTGATTTAATGAGTATTACTCAGAGGCCATTTGCATTATTTGGTGATGTTTGTACGAATGTAAATGAGCCAGTTGCAATGGCATCAAAATATTGGGATATTTTGCATCTTTCATATGCTGAAACACATGCAAAATTTTCAAGTGCTGATGCAAAAGATCAATATCCAACATTCTTTCGAATGATACCTGGGGATAGAAATTTAATTGCCGCAAGATGCCATTTACTTTTAAGTTATAATTGGACTCGGGTTGGAACTATTAAACAAAGTGATGACCCTCGTTATGCCTTGGTAATTCATTTTTATCCCTTTCTTTATTCTTAAAAGTGTTATTTTATAGCCTCATGAAAAGCTTACAACAACCCTTGAAAATGTTTATAACATTCGAGTAATTTATACTGCTGGAATTAGTGTTGATCAAGAGCATAATATTGGATATGAGCTTGATGAATTAAAAGTAATTTTTTTATTAATCCGAAAAATACTACTCTAATGTGACCCATTAATTTTTAACGACTTACTTTATAATTTTTAATGTGCAAAAGTGCATTGCAATTATTTTTTTTATTGATCTTTCAATAAAATTTAGAGGCGAGATGCAAGAATTATTATTGCGGATTTTTCACCAGATTTGGCAATTAAAACTTTCTGTGAAGCATATCAAAAAGAAATGTATGGATTAAATTATGTTTGGATTCTTCATGGATATCATCAAAATAATTGGTGGAAGTATACAGAAAGTACAAATTGTACGGTAGAAGAGATTGAAAAAGTCTTGCAAGGACATTTCGCATTAGCTTTTGCCCCACAAAGACCTGATTCAAATAAAGCAATTACATCAAATAAGGTTTAAATTTAGAAAAAAATAGAAACATCAAAATTAAAGGTATATCTTTTGTAGACTGTTAAAGAGATAAAAGAAGAATTGAAAGCACTTTGTGATCGTCGAAGATGTCAATATGATGCTTACAGCGCTTATGCCTATGATGGAATTTGGACTCTTGCGCTTGCATTAAATACAACCTTGCAAACAACACAAGATATTTCTCCAGATTTAACTTCAAAAAAACTTCTTGAAGCAATAAGTCATACATCATTTGAAGGTGTAACAGGGAAAGTTAAATTTGATAATAATGAAAGGCTTGGAGTTGCATTTATTGAACAATGGTGGAATGGAAGCTATCATAATATTGGATATTATGATAATGCAAATGAAAAATTCACAATCGAATCAACATTTGAATGGATTCCGCCACTTGATGCAACAGTTGTGATTAGAGAGAAACAATATATAAGCTATTATTTATTTGCAGTTATGTCATCATTTTCATTATTTGGAGTTTTATTGGCTTTGTTTTTTCTTTTCTTTAATATCAAATACCGTAATCACAGGTAAGGAAAACGAGTGTTTTTATGAATTGTAAAATTGCACTGTCATAGATTTATTAAAATGTCAAGTCCAAATATGAATAATATGATAATTGCTGGATCAATTTGCACCTATGTTTCAGTATTCCTTCTTGGAATTGATACTCGGAATGTTAGTGAAGTATTCTTTGAAAAGTTGTGTTATGTAAGCGAATTTCATTCATTCGAAATTTAAATGAAATCATAAATTACAGGCAAAAACTTGGGTTTTAAGCATTGGATTTACCCTTGCATTTGGTTCAATGTTTTCAAAAACTTGGAGAGTTCATTCAATTTTTACAAATATTCGAAAAGATAAAAAAGCAATTAAAGATTATCAACTATTTATGATTGTCGCACTTATTATGGCAATTGATGCTGTAATCCTCGGATTATGGGCTGTTATTTCACCATTTAAATATTCAATTACTGATCATGAAGCATTTGTAAGTTTTCTCTAAAAGGGATTAAAGGCTTGCTTATCTGGCATTTGCAGGTTTCAAAAAATTATTTAGTCATTCCTCAATTAGAACGCTGTCAAAGTGATTATTCAATCTTTTTTCAAGTTGTTTTTTATGTTATTAAAGGAATGCTTATGGTAAAATTTGTTACATTTTAAATCACATTAAAAAATGTTCCAAAAAATATTTACAGATTTTTGGTTGCTTTTTGGCATGGGAAACTCGAGCAGTAAATGTTCCAGCTTTAAATGACTCAAAATATATTGGAATGAGCGTTTACAATGTTGTTGTAATGTGTGTTATTGGTCTTTCATTAGCCTTTATTCTTCAAGAGCGCGTGAATGAAGCTTTTGCTTTGACATCGTTCTTTATAATATTTTGTACAACATTAACGTTATCACTTGTTTTTGTTCCGAAGGTAAGGTTGAAAAATTGATTTATTTTTTTGTAAATTTATTAATTTATTATATTATAGATAATTGAGCTCGTTCGAACTCCAAGAGGCACAGAACAACAAAGATATCGAAAAGGCATGATGAAATCCATGGTTGGCAAAAATGGAACTGATAATTTACAGAGACAACTTTCAATGTAAAAAAATTTAGCAAAAACGACCTAATATTTAAAGCTTTTACATTTTTAAGGGTTGTGGAAGGAATTAAAGAAAAAATTTGTCGAATTGAAGAAGAGAATCTTCGATTACATCAAATTCTTGTGACAAAATCCGCAGAATTATGGGATCATCTTGAAAAGCTTAGGCAGTTAGGTGAAAGTGTAAAAGATCAAAAAGGTAAAAAAACAACAACGAAAAAAATAAAAAAACTTGTTTTACAAAAAATTAAAAATAATTGCGGTAATCAAAGACGCTATAAAGCTTTTTTCTTTAAAGCCTTTTTCTTGGGTGCTACTTGTAACATTAAAAATATCTTTTATTTCCGCTGACGACATCGTATTGCATAAATCTTTTGAGCAACAACAGAATCTTGTATACATGAGATTTGAAGAAGAATATTTTTGATGAGTTAATTTTTTTCGAAATGTCTTTTGTACAATTGGATCCAATTCATCAATAGTTAGACAATTTTCGGATAAACCTCGAAATTGACAATGCATTTCATGAACACAAAATCTATCAAATTTTTGTATCAAATGTTTTCTGTCATTATATTTAAGGGCAAAATATTCGCTATAGCAATTCTAAAAAAGGAAAGAAAAATAGGATTAAAAGTAAAAAAGGAAAACGTCGTACTTCATTACTACTACAGTGTACGATATTTTCTGGATTAGCTGTTGAAGAATCATAGCATTTTAAGGAAATTACTGTTTTTAGTTTCCATAAAATACAAAAAAATATTACATTTAAATTTTGATTCATAATAAATCTTTTTTTAGGTACAAGAAATTTGTGTTGTGTTGGAGTAATGCCTTCAAGTTTACCACCCGGAAATATTGTAAATAATGAATTTAATCCAAGAAAATCACAAAATGATATGCCAACAATTTCTGAAATCAAAGCCTTTGATTCTGGAGCTGATTCAATACCATCAAAAAATGGCAATTGTGAAGAAATAAATGAAGAAAATGAGCCTTTAATTCTTGATGAGTAAGTGTGTGTATGTGCCTTTTCTTGCCTTTTTTCTCCTTTTCTTCAAAAGATGACAAAATTTTATATAAAATACAAAATTTAAGTCTAAAATTATTTTTTAAAATATATTAATGCCGTTTTTTGTTGGTGTTTTAAAAAAATAGAAGACTAAATAAAACGTAGGAAATAAGAGAAGAGAAAAGGGAGAAAGAAAAAAGAAGAAAGAAAGTAAACGGGGCAAACAGGTGTACATTTTGAAAAAGAAATGTATAAAAACATAGTGCACAAATATATTTTTTTTTGAAGCTTCAACAATGAAGCTTAAAAAACAAATTATGATAATTTAATATTTTGTAGGCTAACTTCAAGTAACTGCAGTGAAATACGAAATGATGGCTGTGCTAATCCTGGTAAGAAAAAAATAATCTTAAACAATTATTAAATCTTTTTTTTCTCCTTCCTACAGGGTTATTATCAACAATGGTAAGAACAAAGCAAGAAGGCTGGCCATGGCTCGATCCTACAGAGCATACAACTATGCTTTGACAAATAAAATAATATACTCGTAATTATTTTCGTTAGCTTTTTTTCTTTCCTTCACACCTTATTTAAATGCAATAAAGAAATTTAATAATAAAACAAAATTTATCCAAAAAAGTTTTTTATGTAATATTAAGCAAAAATCAAATGCAAATTAAGTTTAAAAATAAAAAAAAGTAGAAAAAAAAAAGGAAATTAAAAATATATAACAGCTATGCTTACTTTTTTGATGTTAGAGAGAGAGTCATTGTTTTTCCTCATCTGAAACAATTGTTTGCATATTTTCTTCCTTTTATATTTCCACTAGAAATTCCCATTTTTATTCTGCCCAAAAATGTTTGAGGGATGCCGCTTTGACAACAAATTGGTTTCAATGGAAATAAAAACATTTCTTTGCTTCTTTTTGGCACATTTTTCTTTCTCCTTTTTTTCATTTCATTCTTGCATGTTTTATACTAACATTTAACTTTTTATATCTTTTATTTCTCGTTTATTTATTTCTCTTCCAAATTTTCACTTTTTAATTTTCATTAAATATTATTAAAATTTTTGGATATTTTAAAGAAAAGTGATATTTTTTTGCTACGTTTTTGTCGTCTATTAATTCTTTGAATGTTTCCGCCCTATCATAATAGCGTAATACCCCTTAGGCATGAAATCGAGATTCTCCAGGTAACCCAAATTTTCTTTTTCTCCCCCTTCTTTTTTTATTATCGCTAATTTCATTTGCATTTGTGTGCAGTTCACAGGATCTCCTTTTTTTCCAAACTGCTCTAAATAAGGAAGACAGACAATTTTTATTTTAAAGTCATCTTTTATTAGTGATTATTTGTTAAAATGATAAAATTTGTGTGTTGTTTCATTTTGGCTGTTGTGTTAATCGGTAAAGTTTTGTTTTAATAATTTTGTATGCTTTTCATTTGAATAACTTTAAATTCATTTTTCAAAACTTTACTATTCAACTCACTTGTTTCTTTTAAAATTCAAAATAACGAAGATTCTAGATTATTAAGTAGCAAAATCACACCATTTTTTACTTTGACAAAATACTTATTACTTTTTAATCATTTTTTAGAATTGGGCATTAGTGGTCCAGCCCCTCGAATGAAAGTTCTTCCATGTCCAAGAGGTTCTCGCCCCCTTTATCGACCTGATAATCAACCGCGTAAATGTCTTCCGCATCAAACTAATCTCTGTTTAAATGCATTAGATGATCGAGTAAGTGTCATTTAATTGAACTCTTTTTTCACATCATTTAACACATGATTTTTAATTTAGACTGATCCATCAACAGTATGTTGTTGGCACAATCAAATTGATTATCATTGTTGCATTGGAATTGATGTTGCAGAATGTCCACAATACAATAATGTCACAGTTGTCATTCATAATTCTTTCTCTCACCTCTCATCCCCTGTTAAATCATTCCATTTCAAAAAGGGAATCGAAGATGAAATTGATTTTGCTCAATAAATATATGGTAATAAAATTGTCTGTACAAAATTTAATAATGCCAAATTTATATTTTCAATTGTAATAAAACAATAAATAATTATTTACTTGTTTTGCTTTTTAAACAGCAATTTTACATATTTTTCATGACATTGAATTTTTTTACCTTTTCTATCTAAATAACTGCTTTTTTGGGTATTAAAAAAAATTTCAGTTGAAGGATTTAGTACTTCAGGAGAAAAAAAACAAAACAATCAACACACTACACAATTTTTTTTAAATTTTTTTTCCTTTAAAACTTTAAACACGTGAAAGCAAATCAAAAGAAAGGAAGAAAATAAATGGTTTAAAAACATCTTTCGTTTCCGTAAATCGTAATTCTCGTTCGCTTTTTTAGCTGCTTTTGAAGTGTGTCGTATGACAAGCACTTTTATTTTGTAAATCATACACTTTTTGATCTTTTACTTTTGGAAAAAAGAAGAAATAACGTTGCAGCTTTTTGTTGAAGACTTCATTGTTTTACGGACGTAATCCTTGCGTATGTGTATTCATTTCATTTCAAAACCGGATTTCTCTCCCAAAAATACATTTAGCGATTAACGTGAGTGAGATAGAGAAAAACAATAAACATTTTTTGTGATCAATTTTTTCCTTCCATGATACCGAAACCTCTTTAAGCAAACAGATGAGGGTAATTTTACTGCTTAAAATCCTATAAGCATTAATCCCCAAAAAAAGTTGTCATCAAGAGTTCATATGATTTCCGGTTTTTTTAACACTTGGTTCTTCTTTTGTTTAACTTAACCTTATGGTAAAACATGGATTATGATCATCTTTTTTTTCTTCTTCTTCTTCTTCCTTTTTCCTCATTCTATTTGTTGTCATTTTGTAAATATGCAAGAAACCTTTTGTGAGTAAAAAGAAAGGAGTCATGACGAAATCTTCTTTTTCATGATCATAGATGATCAAGGAAGGAAGGAAGGAAGAAGAAGCAAATTTTATATATATATAAAAGGAATCCGGCTCCTTCTTTTATTTTTCTAAAAAAACATATTTGTTACATTTTTTTAGAAAAAATTCAAATGTTTTTATTTTTTGTTCTTTTTGTGTATTTGATTTTGCTTTCACTTTTTATACATAAATAAGAGTCTCTCCTTACTTCTTCTTCGTTCCCTTCTTCTTTTTCATTTTTTGGCTACACATAATTTATCTTTCATTTTTGAGGTCGGATATGAGCGATGGAGCGCGCCAGAACTTAATTGGTTTTGCACTTTTTTTCAATATTTATTATGAAACTAGTTTAATCAACAAAACAAAACTTTTAAAAACAAATAGTTTATCAAGTTCAATTTTAAAATTTTTTATAATTTTTCATGAAGCAAAAAATATCGCTTTTTTATGATAGAGTTCTTGAGAGCTAAAAAATCAGGAAAAAATTTATTTGAATTTATTTTTAGGCTTTAATTGTCTGGTCATTAGGTACCTCTTTCTCAAGTTGTTAAAATAAAATGTGCATTCCATCAAGCTTTTTTTCCTTCTTCTTCTTCTTGAAAACGTCGAAGATTTACACTATGATTAAGCAAACGCGAAAAAAGACTCTTGGCGTGTCTGAAGTGGCCTGAATCAAAGTGATTTTTGGCTTTTTTTTATTTTTTGTTGTTTTTTAGTCACGTTCTGTTTTTTTAGCTTGTTATGACTAACACATTTTTCTTCCTTCTTTTGAGAACAAAACATTTTGTTCTTATCAGATTTCTATCATTTTTTATCTGGAACTATTTAGGTCTAAACAAACACAGGTCATTATTGTTAAAGCCTTAGGGCATTTAAATTTGTTGGTAACAAATTATATAACATTGATTGCGTCTCATCTTTTCTTTTTTTAAATCTTTTTTTTCAATTTTGTAAAAGAGCTTGAAGCAACAGACAAACAATATTTTTAAGCGCATACATCTGATCCGGTTTTGGGTGTGTAGTTGAAAGTTGGAGTTCAGAGGAGCAAAAAGAAAGAATTCAACGTGCTGATCTTCAAAAGAAAAAGAAGAGGATGCGAAAAGCTTGTACGCTTCGCGCGTATATGTGTATATTTGCTGCTTCCTGATTTAGATGATGAGGGTTGGCGGGGGTTTTAAAGCGACGTGACTTTCACTTTCATAGAAAAAAAAGAAAGTTAACCGGTTATGTTGGCCGTAGAAAGAAATCAACTATTTTTTTTCAATGATTGTAAAATACTGAGGATGTAGGAGGATAACAAAAAAAATAAATTGTTATTTTGATCCATTGTTGTGTAACACAACACAAAAATTATTTGTTTTTGATCTCTCTCATCTTTTTTTCAAGGTTATTTTAAGTGATTTTTAAAAAGTAAAAATCCTGGTGGCGGACCACCTTTGATGATTTTTTGTTTAAAGATGCCCTCCTTATACAATACCTCTTCTTTTTAACTCTTTCTTTTTTTTCCTTCTATTTTGTGCATTTTGTCTTGAATACAATGTACACCAAATATTTAATTTTAATACTGTTTCTTCTAAAAGGGAACTCCCCTTATTAAATTTTTTTTCAGATGATGATTTGTACTGTTACAAAAGAGCTCATCAACAACAAGTACTTAAGTTTTTCTTTCTCTCAAAGAGCTTGAACATTGACTTTAAACTATTGTCACGCGAAAATGACTCTTTGCTTTGGCTGAACTTTGAAACCTTTGTTTTTACAAAAATTGAACATTTGCAAATTCAAAAAGTTTTATCCGTTTCACCAAAAATCAGCTGATTTCAAGAATGTTGTGAAGAAGCTTGTTTTAAAAATCGGAAAGTACTTTAAATTTTTGCATGTTTTTTCGCAACATAAAATAAAAGCTTCAATTGCAGAAGTTTTTTTTTCTTGTTCAATTTTCATCTTTCAAACAATTGTTTGTTGTTTTATGCTTGTAAAATTTTTTTCTGAGCTGAATTCTATGTAAACCTTCTTTTTTTTGACAAAGTTCACGTGAAAAGAAAAAGCATTTATTTGAATTAAAATTCTTTGCTTGCTTTTGTTGATCTGCAAACTTTTTTCTCTTTCTTGCACAACAACATCATTATTTTCCCGTGAAAAAAATTAAATAAAAAGGAAGTTCCCCTCATTTTCTTTCGATACTTAAAACTGTACCCAAAGTGCTCTTAGCTAAAGCAAAAAAATAAAATACTTTTTCATTTTTTTACCACAACGAATAATCATTTTTTCCGTAGTTAGTAATTTTTGCGCTTTAACCTTCTTCTCTCTGCCTTACTATTACTACTTTCTCGCTTACAGCTGTTTGTTTGAAGAATAGATTCATCGCGTTGCTCACTTGCTACTGCTGCTACTGAACGGCTACCTACCAACCACTTCGAAGCGCAAAAATAAAAAAAAAGTTTTTGTGGATTATCGGCGCCAGCTTTCCGGGTCCGACTCATTACTTACTTACTTACTTGCTTACTTACTATCGCCTCCTTGGCGCCGGATTTTGCAAGAAAAATAATAAAAAAGAACAAAAACATGAAGTAACCTTTAACTATCCAAAATAAAAATGTAAATAAGAAAAAAGTTTTTTTTGTGTTGTGTGTGAAGTCTCTCTCATTTCTTTCTGTTTTTAATATTTTTTGTTTTGATAGAAAAAGAAAAGAAAAAGATATATAAATGAGATCAGTTTCTGATCTTTTTTTTCTAAAATTATATTATTGAATGAACGGAAACAAACCTATTTCTATTTTGCGGTGTTTATTTTAAAAATTATTTAAAGCATTAGATAAAGTTTTGTATTTTAAAAAAGGTAATCCTTTTTTTTATTTGTGTGTCTTTGTAAGCAGTTACGTGAGAAGGGCGTGTTTGTATTCTTGAAAGAAGAAGGACTTCCCAATATTTCTATAAAGTAAAATCTATGAATGAAATTTGAGAGAGAGAAAAAAAAGTAAAAGGAGAAAGTCAATGAAATTACTCATTAGCTATTTTTTGAACGCCAAAAAACAGTTTGCTATTTTTTACTTTTTATAAACTTCTATTTTGGCTAAAAAATTCCTTCTTTTTCAAAGCAAAAAATAATATAGTAGAAACGAAGAATTTATTTTTTTGCTTAGTTCATGGGAAACGTGCTAAAAAGAATGTCATTGAATGTTCCGTATCATTCGAAGAGAAGAAAAAAAAAAGAAAAACATATTTGTGTCCTTTTTCAAAACCCTAAATAAAGAAGCTTTTTATGAGTGAAACAGATGATCAGTAATCATCTTATTTATTTAAAGATTATTTACACAGTTTTTTGCTGTTATATTGTTTTTATGGCTATTTTTTCTTCCGTTTTAAAAAAAAGCGAGATAAAAATTGACCACAGAGTCTTTTTAAAGTTTTTTGATCGTTTTTAAAGTGTGTGACTTTGTTGATAAATTTTTTTCATTTTTGAAGGTTGTTAAAAAACGTTTTTTTCTATAATCTGGTTAAATTAATCTGTTGAACATGTCATAAAACTTTAAAGAATTCCATTTATTTAGTTTTGTCAAAGTTATTTCAAACTTTGTAGTTCATACATCTGCTTCACAGATTTTACTACTGCTACCTTTTTTTCTTTTGTTACCTTTGCAGCTTATTACCAACCTACTTGAAAGTGCATGCCACTTAAACAACAATGAAAAAAAATGATGTTATGCAAAAAGCGCATTCTTTTGCAGCCAAAATGCTTCACACGTCTCGAGACACTAATCATTAGATAAAACAAGTTTTTTTACAACAAGGTGGGACAAAAGAAGTGACAAAGCTTTGCTCTCTTTTGTATTTTTCTAGCACTTGAATAATATAGAAAAAAAATAAAAAGCTAATGTCAGGAATGTTTCCGTTCCATTTTGCAACTATTACTTCTAAACTCGAACCCCTTTCATTTTAAACATTTCAAGATCAAAAACTTTTTTGTCATACTTTTTGAATGCGTCATAAATGTTTTAATTTAATTTCTTCCCATAAAAAGTTTTTTTTCTGTTTTTTACTGATCAAGAAAAATAAAAAGAAGAAGACACCTAAATGACATGACAGTACAGAGGTTATTTTATGTTATTTTTTTTTGTTTTTGAGTCAGCAAAAATTTTAATTTCATCTTTTTCTTCTTCTTCTTCTTCTTCCAAAATGTTTTGTTCCTTTTTATGGACGCTAATGGGTTTTTGTAAGGGCAACAAATAAAAGCCCATTAGCATTTTTATTACCTTTAAAAAATGGAAAGATTTTTTTGAAACATTTGTGTATTTAACGGAAGAAAAACCATTATTTTTTTACAAATACAGGACGATCTGGCGCCATGTCTTTACGCCTACTCCTCTGTTGCTGCTACTTGACTTTGGGTGAAACAAATTAGGCGTTTTTGTTTGTATGTCGGATTCTCGCGCTATTATTGGGGCGTCAAAACTCATTTTTTCCCTCACAAATTTTTATTAAATCAAAAGTTACTTACAAAATTTCATTCATTCATTCATTCATTTATTTATTCCATTTACCCCTCTTTTTCTTTAATAAAAATGAACTTTAATCTAAGGGGTTTTGAATTTTTTCTTAATGAAAAAATACTAAGTAAACTTTTTAACTTGAAACGGATCTATTCTTATAACCATTTTTTCTTCTTCCTGCAAAAATAAAAATTTGTTTAATTAAAAGGCCACTCTTTTCAATCATTTCGGGTGCATTTATCCATCTTTTTTAGATTTTATGTCAACAAATTAACTGCGAGTCAGTAACAAAATTTCAAACTGACCACGTCGAGGGGGTACTTTAAAAAAACGGTACTCAAGTTTGAGTTCCTAGAACAAAAAGAAATTTGTTTGGTTTTTTTGAAAGGTTTCGTTTTTGCCGTTAACATTACATGTTTACATTTCTTTTACATGTTCAAGTTTTTCTTTTGCTTTAGGAAGATAGTTTTTCATTTCTTGATTTTCTTAAATCATTTATTTTTTAAAATGACTTGTTCCTAAAAAATTCAAAACCACGTCAAATGTTTTATAATTGTTCTTCAAGAAGCAAAAAAAAGAAAACACTGAATAAGATATTTTTTTCAAATTTAAACGCCCCCGTAATGAGCATGATTTTTAACACATTTTTTTCTCATCTTCGTTTTTTCATTTTATTGTTAATGATGACGCGTTGATTTTTTTTACCATTCCCGACCTTTCGTGTGCCTTTATAAAACATGAAATTTAAAAGAAATTTTATCAGCTGTTTTATAGCTCGTCCCAGCAAAAACAAGCCCTTCCAACAGGGTTGTCTGTGTCTTCTTCTTCTTCCACTTCGATCAAGTGCTATCAAAAAAAGCAATAGCTGAAGATTTGAATTTAAAATGATTGAATTTAAAAATTTTGTCATCAGTATATTGTTACTGTATCTACCTGCATGCTATGGATCAATTTCATCAATGACATACGTGCCACAAGGAAATAATCCACTTCTTTATCAACCTGGGGCAGAACCTATCATGCATTTAGATCAAGTTACATTTACTGATACAATTTTTGATCCAACAAAACATAATTCATTTATTGTTGAATTTTATGCTGACTGGTAAAAAAAGAAAGAAAAATAAGAGAAAGGTTAAATTTATAATTTTAAGGTGCGGACATTGCCGCGCATTTGCACCATATTATCGAGAATTTGCAAGTTTAGTATCAACATGGGGTGAAGTAACAAGGGTTGGTGCAATTAATTGCGCAGATGCCTTCAATGCACAAGTCTGCAGAGATAATGGTGTTGCATATTTTCCAATGATTAAGGTAAAATTGATATTTAACCAAGGTAAAAGCTAAGAAAAAGTTTTTGTTATATTACAGTACTTTCCACGACATTCATCGGGGTACAATGATGGAATAATATTAGAAGCAGCACATTCTGGAACAAATTTACGTGATCAACTTGCAAATAAAATTTTAAATGAATATTCAAGAATGCCATATCCAGATTGGCCAAATTTTCATTATCTCGATGTTAATCGTCAAACGAAATTTGAAGATTTATGGAAAACTGTTGCAGATACTGCAAATTATTTAGTTATCATTTTTGAACATTTTGATGGTGCTGGTACTGAGGTAAAATAATAAATAAAAAATTAATAATTATTATAGCAGTTGTTTTTTTAGTTCATGCTTAATCTCTATCCATATCGCGCACTTGTGGGTGGCCGACGTGCACTTTCGTCTACTCCACTCGTTCAAATGCTCCAAATTACAACATTCCCTTATGTCGCTATGTTTAAACGTGGTGATCAACAAGCTGTCTTTATGGGACCGTAAGCAAATATTTTTCTTGCAACGACAAAGTTACAGTAATCCTCTCATCTTTTTAAGATATTTGCCAACAACAATTCAAGAAATTGTTAACAGAATTCAACCAGGTCAATTTTCAACTCCTGCCCCCCTTCAAACAACAACTCGAAGAAAAATTGATCTTGTTGATTGTGAAAAAGAGCCTGAACGATGCGCTGGATTATACTTTGCATCTGAAACTGATATGCTTAAAGCAATGCATTCAGCTTTACATGATGAAGTTGTCCGTACGAACGACCGAATTGATGGCCAAAATTTTACGAATCTTTATAATTTTGTTTCTTTGCTCGCTGAGGTTTGTTTAATTAATGTATAAAAAAAGGCTTTTGTAAACGTCTTTGTTTTTTTAAGCATTTCCCGTCATTAACATTTGCTAATAGCGGTACAAAACGACGTCTTGCTCGTCAATCAACTTCAATGGTATGTTCTTTCTTTTGTTCAAACATTAAAAGGGTTAGCGAAAATGAAAAATTTTTAGGTATTAAAAAAGAGTGAACGTGCAAGAATGGTATTTGCACATATGAAACAATTCTTGGATCAAAAATCAGGAATGGTTACTGCCAATGAATGGAAGAATCAATTTGAAAGTATTGAAGTATGTTTCAATAAATGAACAAAAAGGAATTTTAAAATAAAATAAATATTTTAAGAGAGTTTATGGACATCCCTTCCCTGTAAATGCAACTTGGCAACATTGTGCTGGAAGTTATCCTGAATATCGTGGTTATACCTGTGGACTTTGGAGCACTTTTCATACTCTTACAGTACATACATATATGGATACAATTAAAAGTAAAATAACAACACCTTAGAATTTTAATTATAAAATTTTAAAAATTTAGATCGAAAAATTAGTCCTCTTAAACCATTAAAAGCAATTCAAGGCTGGGTTAATTCATTCTTTGGCTGCCAACATTGCAAAGAACATTTCATGCATATGACAACAGTATTATTTCCAATGAGTGAACGTCGAGTTCGGCACAGCCATGACATGATTATGTATCTTTGGCGGGCACATAATATTGTTAATAATCGATTACATGGTGATACAACTGAAGATCCACAATTCACAAAATATCAATTCCCACCATTATTCCTTTGTCCAACATGCCATTCTGGTGGACATTTTAGTCGTCGTCAAGTCCGCAATTTCCTTTTACGTTATTATGCAAATATTCGACCACATCATTGGTCTCATTCACTCTAAGTCTTCTTTTCTTTAAAATTAAAATTCAATTCTTGGATGTGTATGTGTATCGTGTTCAATTTTTAAAAAAAAATATAACGGGTTGTTAATTTGACGTGTTTTTCCTTTCCTTTTTTTCTCTTCCTTCTTCTCTATCATTATTTTGTACATACTGTAGAAAAAATTTATTAGAAATTGTTTTTTTTTAAAAAGCATTGATTCAACCAAAAATGCAATTCTCAGTGATTATTTAGAAACTCATCAATCTTATTTTTCTTTTCATTTCTTCCTATTTTTTTAGTGAATAATAGTTTTAATAACATAAAAAAATTTAATTTGTTTATGTAAAAAAGAATAAATAAAAATTTTAATTAAAAATAAACATTTAAAAAAATTGCTGTTTTGTCAAAAAGTTGTGATACGAAATTCAAAATGAAAGAAATAATAAAAATTTATATACTTTATTCGAACCTCGAATATATCTCTCTGGCAAATATTAAACTACAAAACAATATTTAAAAAAAGAAGAAAAAATTTATAGACATACTGGAAATAAAAAACATACATTTTTTATGGCCAAACTGAAAACTGAATAAGATGTGCCAAGTAGAAAAATAAAAATATGTAAGAAATATAAAGAAATGTATAAGGCATCAAGAGGCAACTAAAAATCAGTGTGTTCAATTTTAAAAAATGGTTAAAAAGTCAATTAAGAATTTTTGCACACGTTTTCAGTTGCTTTTTTTAAGCTTGATTTGCATTTGCCACCGAAAATCGCAATAATTACAAGTGTTTTTTTAAATGAGCAAGAAAAGAAAAATATCCAAGATACAAAAAACCAGTTATCATTGCATAAAGAAATGATGAGTACAAAATATAGAACTTTTAAAAATAAAAATATCATAGGAAAAAAGAAGTTAGAGCCGTAGAAAAAAAGAGATAGCAAGTGACGAGGTCAAAAAAATGCAAGATTTTGGGATGCTTTCTTTTGTGCGAGCTTAAATTACAGAAATAATATTTAAATATAAAAAAGAAAGGAAAAAGAAAAAGGTTAGTGAAAATGAAAATTGATGAGAATCATTGCACATTTCCAACATCAACACCCATTTCATTATGGCTACCAGTGCTATTTTGTTCTTTTGCATTAGTAAATGAAGGCATTCGACGAATCATTTGTGGTGTTGAACCTGCTTGTGACCCGTTACTGCTTCCCGCGGTTGCCATCGTACCAGCAGTGGATGATGAAACTGAAGACTTTTTTGAGGTAGTTGAACCAGATATTGGCAATTGATGTGGCCGTGAACCAGGTGTTGCTTTAACGCGTGAAGTTTGAACCAATGAAAGCATTTTTTGAACAGCTTGTGGGGATTCAACGCCTAAAAAATATTCATAAAATTTATGTGGGCTTAATATTTTAAATTTTATACCAAATTTTGGAGCAAATCTTTGTTGATTTTTTTGATCTGATTGATTTGAATGTGATGAAAGGCTACTTGGAGAAGGAGATGGACCACGTCGACGTTGTTGTGCCGCAGATCCTGATCCCATCATTGAATTTCCTGCTGGACTTGGTTCACATTCTAATGACATTCGATCTAATTCAAGTTCAGATTCAATCACTTGTAAGCTTCCAAGATATGATTTAACTTTTCGAAGCATAAGTGTTTGCTCATATAGTTTTTTCTTTTGATGACTTGAAGCTTGTTTTGCTGTTCCACTGTTTGCAATATTTGCGGCTTTTCTCATTGTTGCAGCAGTAAGATCCCCAGAAAATCCCTTAAAAATGATTTTCTTAAGCTTGAATTTTTGTAGTAAATTAAAAAACTAACAGGTTGCATTAAAATATCAACATCATACTGTACACTGGATAATCGAACAATTGAACGAATAATTCGAGCAATCATTCGCAACTTTTCAAAATTTATCAACTTATCACAATATGTTGGATTTGCTTCATGTGAAAAAATAAGATCTTTTCGAAGAATCGGATAAATTGGAATAACTGGAGGATCCATTGCAACAGATGCTAAATGTTGTCGATATTTTGACATATTTCTTGATGGATCCATTAATTGTTGAACATCATTTAACATTTTTAGATATTTACTGAAAAATTTCATGCTTTTACAGTTTTTGTATGTTTTTTTTTATCCTACCCTGGAATTCTTTCCCATGAATGTGTGAGTCGACGAACAGCAGGCTTTTCAAGGCCACTAATAATTGCAAACATTGAATTAAAATTTCGAATATCTCGACAATGACGTGAAATTTTGATAAATTTTTTAATTAATTTAACCCGCTTTGATAAATTTCTTTCTCCGCAAACTTCTGTGACAACCCACCACATTTCACGATTAAATAAATATTCAAATTCAGAAAGCTGGGGCCAACCATAAACAGAATTAATTTGAAATAAATTATCAACGTATTCTGTTGGTTCAATGGATGAAAAGACACCAAAATCTTGAAGGGTAAGTTGTGTGGCGACGCATTGTGCGTTCAAAGTTTGTAAGCTAATTCGTGATTCTTTTAAAATTTCAGGAGCAAGTTCATCAGGAATCAAATTTTCTGATCGATTGTTATTTTTAAGATAAAATCTACTGTTTAGACCGATTCTTTCGGCAAGATTTGACATATCATCTGGTAAACGGCGCTGCTTATTTACACCTTCTTTTGTTACAGTACATTCACAAAGGGACCAATCAGTGCTAGATCCTTCATTTCCCATACCAAATTCTTGTAGAGCAAGTTGAACAACATTTTTGGCAGTAGTGTTTGAAAAAATTGTCAAATACCGGAAGGATTGATCACTACGGTAAATTTTGATAGCTTGTTCAATGAGGGCATTTGGACCAGAAAATGGATTACCACCAGGAAGATGTGAATTTTGCCCGGAATGCTTTATTAAATGACCAGAAATATCCGGATTAGAGCGGCTAGTTCGAAGTGTATGTGAACCACGAGCCTAAAAATTTTGTTTTAGGCAAATTTCTCAAAAGAGCTATTAAACTTACTTCATCCGTTGAATCGATTGATCCAGTATCAGAATTTCCATTGGATCCTTTTAACATTCCAAAAAGTTTTTCAAACATTGATGACTTTACTTGATTCGTCGAACTACTGGATGAGCCCGATCCATTACTGTTAACTGACCAAGTATTTGTTGCACCTGGAGCAAGTGGAGTTGGACGAACAACATTTCCACCCGCGCCTGTTGGCAAAACATTTAATGTTGAACGTCTACCATTATTGATAAAGACATTCTTCTTTTGAAATCTTCCAACAGTTCCATTTGCATGCGAATGTGAGGGTGGTCTGGGCTCTGGTGGAGCATCAAAATTATCTGTTGATAATGAAGCAGCTGCTGCCTGTTGCATTTTATCTTGTTGAAGAAGCATTTCTTTAAAGCCCATAAGATTTGATTTTAAGGTTAAACTGAGATGAGTACTTTCACGTAAAATTTCTAATGCTCTTTGAAGTGTGACATGACGGTAACTGTGACCATTAACCTCCAAAATTTCGTCTCCTCGTTTCAAGCCATTTTTATCAGCTACAGTACCAGGTTCAACATAAGAAATGAATAAACCATGATTCAATTCTTTTCCACCCAAAATATTGAATGCAAGTTCTTGATCACGATTAGAACGGGTTAAAATTACTGTTCTTGGTCGGGACTTTACGCTGCATGTTATGTTGAGTAATGCCTGTTGACTAAACATATTTTTGCTTTCAAGCATTGATTCAAAGCTTTCAAGGGCATTCGACATATCCTTATGAGATTCAAAATCATTAAAATGATTATTAACCCATAAAAGAAGGATTCTAGCAATTTTATCTCGTAGCGTTGCGTCATTAAACCATTGAAGAAGTTTATCCATAATTTCAATTGGATTTGAAATGAATACTCGGTACATCAGAAGAAAATCTTCAACGAAATGTGCATCACTGCTTGCATCAATTTCATCAATTAAATGTTGCAATAACTTTTCAGGTTTTGCTTTAATCAGTACCAGACCAACTTGATTACCAATTAATCGGCGCTCAATTTCACTCACAATTTCACCTGTAACTCCATCAGATTCTTTTTCAATATGTTGGGATACGGTGGACATAATGGTACAGTAATCCGAATGTTCAACAAGTACAAATTCACAATCTTCAACTAATGTTCTCATTTCACCATCGTGATATTGTGCATCTGGAATTGGCTCTGCACCAAAACAATCCCCAAGACGATATTCACGTCTTTCACCATTTGGCTTTACATGCTCAACTGCGCCATTTACAACTACTGACCTAAATTATAAATAATTTTTATTCTTATAATAAAACTTTTTGTTAAAGTAAGTCCCATAGGAAATAACTTACCATGAATCTATTTTTTCACCGTGCTGTAAAATAACAGTTCCTACGTCAGAAACAATGGCAAAAACCATTTTTAGACATAATTGTCGCTTTATGCTTAAAGGTAAACACGCAAGGGCAGGCATTTGTTGCATGAAATCCTGTAATATTAAAAATTGTTTTTTTAGAGAAATTCAGTTATTTTTTACCATAAGAATTGAAATGTCATCACTATTTCTTTCAGATGGTTCCTTTTCCAAGCATTCTCGAACATTATCTTTTAACTCTTGATATGAATCATGGGAGGGGCATGATTCTTCATCTTCATCTTCACTATCAACTGAAGCTTCAGGTAATCCAGAGAAATCATCTCCATCGGTTGTCGATGATGAAGCAGTACTTCTTGCACGTAATCGTCGAGCAACATTCGAAATTGACGTTTGATTACCCGATAATGCCCGAACTTTAACCGTTGATGTTCCAGCATCATCCGAATTCTGCATGATAAGATGTTATGAAAAAAAGTGTAAAGAAAGAAAGAAAAAAATACCTTTCGAGCAAACTGAAAGCGAGTTTTGCTGAATCGATGCGTCAATGGTACATTTGTTGTTGTTGCTGCAGGGGTTGTATCATGTTCTGAATGCCCCGTAAATGGTTGTGAAGATGATGTTGAAGCTGGTGAATTTGTTGTACTATTTGTCATTGTTGGGGGAGGTGGTGGGGGTGGCATTGTTTTATGACTTGTTGGGATATTTGTTCTCATATGTACCATAGGTTGTTGTTGTTGATGATTGTGGTTATGATGATTATGATGGTTTATAATACCCGAAGAGGATACAACAATAGGACCCGAATTAATATTATTAGTGCCAATTGAAATTGATGATGTTTGATTAAGATGATATGGCCGAGGTGTTTCATTTACTTGCGTTTGAATCGTATGAGGACCAACTGAAGCCGCACGCTGATGAGTAATCAATTGACTGGGTTGGCTAGACGAAGATGATGTCGAAATTATTTGAGGTGAAATGTACCATTTCGTTGACTCCTTTAAAATGATCAAAAATTATAAGTGTAATGAAATTTTCTAATTTTTTTTAAAAACATACAGGATGTTGAGACATTGGCCTTTTTACACCAGATGTATCACCAATAACTGTAACAGATGCCGTGGCATTTGGTGGAGCTGGTGATGGAACTCTTGGTGGACCGGATGGTCGTAACAGCTGTTGTTGTTGTTGGTGAAGTTGCTGTTGTCGATGAAAATTATTATTATCTTGACGATCTGTCGATAAATTTAATGATTGAAGTTTTTGATGAAAAAACGGTGGATTTGATCCTCCTGTACTGCTACAACTACTGTTGTTTGTTGTTATCGATTGCTTAAACCCAAATGAATTGGTGGAAGAGGTATTGCTAGGAATTATTGGGGTTTGAACCGGAATTCTTTGTACATCAGGATAATCAATCTGTAAAGAGATAAAAGAAGTGTTTACTACCGGATACTCATTTTTGAGGAAATGGGAAGGTAATAATAATTGATCGTTGTAAAGTACTTCAAAAATGCATGCATAAAAACAATCAACACAAAAATTCTTGAGAGAAAAAAGAATGTGAAATTATCGCACGCAATCCAGTTTTTTTTTTCGAAAAATGGACTTTAAGTATAAACATTTTGTTAAAAACAATGCGCGGATGAGTAGTTGTTTAACGGAAGAAAAAGTTTTTAAAAACCAAAAAGGTTTTTTAAAATAGAATATTTTAGTAGTTGTTTTCTCTTTCAGTTCTTCTTCAACTTCAACATACTTTTTTGCCTCATTTTGTATTATTCTTTTTTTTCACACCCTTTTGTTAATGAATGATGGCGCAGTAGCATAAAAATATTTAGTTTTCAATTAATGATTCTGGGAATTAGAACAAAATGCGGTTTTATATTTGCTTAATTTTAAAATACCAAGGAAGCCTTTTTTAATTCTTGATAATGTGAATAAATTAAGTCATCATGGGGGAAGTAGAGAAAAAAAAATTATTTACCACTATTAAATCTGAATTCTGCAGCAAGATGCAATCACTGTTTCGACGTAAACTCATTCCATTCCGTTTTCCAAAACTAAAATAGGAGGGAGAAAATTAAAAGAAAAATTGAAACAAGAATAAAAAAAACAACAGAGTAAAAGGAATAAATATTTCTAAAAAAGGAAGATTTTCGCCAAACTGAGGAAGAATAAAAATGAATTTTTTAAAAAAAAAGTGTGAAAAGAAGATGAATATATTAAAAAAAAAAGATTTGTCACAATAGGATGTCTATAGAAATTTATTAAATGAACAAGTGTAGTTGAAAAATGATGAAGAAAAAAATTAGAGAAGAAAAAAGGCTTCACATCAAAAATAGCTTTTAAAAAAACACTTTTAAAGGGTTAATCATATTTCATGAAGGATGGAAAAAAACATGTGTATGAAAAATGAGATGTTTATCCATAAATAATTTAATAATAAAAAAAATTGAGACAATTCCGTAAAGAAAAAAAAAGTTTGAAAAAGAAATAATAAAATTCATATTAAAAAAGAAAAAAAGGTAAAAACGTTGTCCTATCATTTAACTAATACCGGATAGGGAAATCATCCATTCTTCATCCCCCTTTCTTTTCTTTCCCTTTTTCTTTTGATTTCTATTCATGATTCGTGTAAAACAAACGATCTGTGTAAAATAGGAAGGCTGCTGCTGCCGAAGAATGTCAATATCATCGGACAACAAAAAAAAGTAGTACCCACAACAAGAAAGAAAAATAAAAGGAGAAAAATGCGAGAGAAAAATTGAAGAAAAATTTGTTGGCGTCAACTTGTTGATGATGATCGGGAGCACGCATGTATGAATGTGAAATTAAAACCGCATAAAAAAAATTCAAAAAATATAAAATTATTCATATCAAAGAAAAATAATAACAGTCAAGTACATTGATTTGTTTTAGACAAATAGACACAGAGAGAGAGGAAGAGAAAAAATATGACGATCCGTCGATCATAAAAATAAAGTATTATAAAAAGGCATAAACATTTTTTTTTCTGTTGAGAGATGCAGTTTTGGCTTCTTAGATGGGTTTCACCGATAACATTCGGCATTCCAATGGTTCAGTGAACATTTTTTTAATATTGAAAAAATCAAAAAAATTTGGAAATATAAATAAAAAACATTAAAAATCAAAAGTTGTCTTTCATGCTTATTATCAGATTTGAAGTGTAATAACAACAAAAAAATCAGGAGAAAAAATATTTACGAAAAAACATCATGTCTGTTTTTGTATTGATCAAGAATTGATAAGAAATTGATTGGTAAAAAAAAGATGAATAAACAATAGAGGAGAGAAAAAAATATGAGGAAGAATTGACGGATCAACAGAAAAAAAACTATAAGCTCGTTTTTTCATCCGTAAAGGCGTTCGAATGTGCGCAAAGTAAAAGGAAAAAAGGAGTAGCAAGAAGAAGAAGAAGATGACAAGAAAAAAAAGATGGAAGAAGAATAAAAAAGTAGTCAATTGTCCGCTGGACGAATCCAAGCGAAAAACTTCTCACTAATGCGCTCCGAAGCATATAGATTTTAAGAGAGGATTTTCTGGTTGAGCGGCAAAGATAAGACGGAACAATGTATTTAAACACCAATAATAAAATAATTTTTTTAAATAAGCATAATAAGGATTTTTTTGAATGATAAGAACAGCGTTCCACTAAATTGAAAGGTTAGAATAATAAATAAAAGGAACACAGAAAAAAGAAGAAGAAATTTAAGTAATGCAAAAAAATACGTAATTGTTTTTTTAAGGGGGAGAAGGAATGATTAAAGACGTAGTAGCAAAACAAGAAGAAGACAACGATGACAATTAATTTGGCGAAAATAAGAGAGAGACAAAAAAATGAGAAGATAAAATGCAAAGGCAAAGATCGAGAAAATGTTTATAAAAACGTACCATCCGATTGGCATATAAATTTGTTTGTTCATATACACTGATCCACTTAAAAGGATATACCAACATGTTGCAGATTGGCCTTTTCTAAAATATTTTTTCATTTTTATTTAACAGAATAATTTCAAAGCAATCAGTATGCAATCAAATTAAAACGCACCGAAATAATACATGATTTGTATGATGCCGTTCAAGGCGAGCTGTTTGACAAACAACTCTTAATGGTGCATCATTTAAGCAATTAAATATATCCAATTTTCGAAGGTTATTGTAAATAACATTGAGATCCTATAAGATATATTTATTCATTTTTAAGCTTTTTATATACTTCAAAGTTTATCTTACATCTTCTTTTCGATCTTTTGGATTCTTTGATAAAGATTGATAAAATAATGCGTTATTAAGATACATATATATTTTGATATAAATGAATAAATATAATATGATTATTGTATTAAATAATATTTAAATATCATAACTTTTAATAAAATATATTTTTAATATAATCCAATTAAAGTTAACTTTTTATCCACGAATATGTTGTTTTTCAATGGAATTTTGGCACAATGCCAACCGAAATATTACTTTTAAAACCGACGATAAAGTCGGAGAAATACTGGCCAAAAAACTGGCATAAAAAAATAAACAAAAAACTGTTAAGAATAAATTTTTTAATATAAAAAAACAAATGTGATTACAAGGCGCTTGAAAAGTTTTTGCAGAGATTCTCAAGGGCGTGCACGCTCTTTGAAAACGCGGCTGAAAAGAGAAATTTTTCTTGCAAAGAAATCCCTGAATGAATTTTCTTTACTGTTTTTGCACTGCGGCGGTCCAGAGAAATTTTTTTTGCTAACCTAGATGTGTGTATTTTATTAAAGATCTATGTAATTGTTTGGTTTTTTCTTCTATTTTATAGTTAAAAACTGAAGCTTTACAAAATTTTTATCAATTCGAAGCGTGTCGCGGTGTTAATATCTTTTCATTAAATCCTTGTAAATAATATTCTTTAGCTCTTTAAGGGTAATACAATTTTATTACATTCAAACATGGCCTCTGGTGAAGTCCTAAAACTTGTTGGTGTTCTTAAGGGACATACTGATTGGGTTTCTCAAGTTGTTACTATTCCTGATAATCCAAATGTTGTTGTTTCTGCTTCCCGTGGTAAGTGTTTGCAAAATAATGGAAAACGTATAATAACTAAAATTTTCCCTAAAATTGTTTCGATTTATACAATTTACTACCTAATCACTTGTTACTATAATAATTCAAGAAAAATTTATGTAAACTGTATACCACAAAACTCTTTGACATTTTCTGAATGTAGTTTTTGTTTGTTAATAATTCGAAAACTTTAAAACTGTTTTTCTTTTAAATTTCATTCCTTTTAACATAATTGTTTTGTCAGAATTTACTCTTTTGCTAACCAATTACTTTCTATTTACGGTGATTAAAGCTTTTGCTTCCCGAAAATTAATTAAAAGTTATTAATATTAATTTTTTTCTTTTTTCAGATAAGTCTTTGATTGTCTGGGGACTTGGTGAAGGTGATCATTCGCTCTCTGAACACGTTGTTGTTGGAAAACCCCTTCGTGCTCTTCGTGGACATGCTCATTTTGTTTCTGACATTTCCATTTCTTCTGATGGTCAATATGCTCTTTCTGGTTCATGGGATAAATCTCTTCGCTTATGGGATTTGCAAACGTATGTTATCGTATTTCGTTTTTAATTGGTGTTTTATAAAATTCATTTTAGTGGACAAACTACCCGTCGTTTTACCTCACATACCAAAGATGTTCTTTCCGTTGCCTTTTCTGCTGATAATCGTCAAATTGTTTCTGGTTCTCGGGATCGTACTATTAAACTTTGGAATACTCTTGCTCAATGTAAACATACCATTGTTGATGAATGTCACACTGATTGGGTTTCAACAGTTCGATTTTCACCATCCGTTACAAATCCAGCAATTGTCTCTGGTGGTTGGGATGGCGTTGTCAAAGTTTGGAATTTATCAAATTGCCGTTTGAAGACAAATCATATTGGTCATTCTGGCTATATTAATTCTGTTACGGTTTCTCCTGATGGCTCACTTTGTGCTTCCGGTGGCAAAGATGGTACTTCAATGTTGTGGGATCTTAATGAAGGCAAACATCTTTACACCCTTAATGGTAATGAAGTCGTCAATGCTTTATCATTCTCACCAGATCGTTATTGGCTTTCTGCTGCCGTTGGATCAACCATCAAAATTTGGGATCTTGAAACTAAATCTTCAATTGACGAACTCAAAATAGATGCCACGGGCAACCGAAAAAGTAATGCTGAAGTTACTTCCCTTGCTTGGTCTGCTGATGGAAGAACATTGTTTGCAGGTTATACGGATAACTATATTCGCGTTTGGCGTCTTTAAAAAAAAATTTCTTTGTTCAATAATTATTGAATGTTTTATTGTGTTGTTTTAAAGTTATTGCTTCATTGTTAGCAAATAAATTGTTAAATATTTATGGTTTTTGTACAAACATTTGAAAACATACTTATTTCATGATCAGTCATCTTTACAGGTTTTACTGATACCGATTTACAGTACACATAAATAGTTTCTGACTTTTAATCGCAAGATTTTCCAAGCTCTAAAATAGTATTCAACAATAATGTTATTTTACCAACAAAAAATATGCATTTAAAATTTAAGGTTAAAAATAATTTATATTTTACGTTGTAAAAATATTTTGGCGTTGTGAGCAATTTTATTTCGTTGAAAATGATAAAATTCATTGATGCAATAATTGATAAACTTGTTAACTGATTTTATACGATATTTGTTTGTAATATTTATTCATTTAGTTTTGCGATTCTTTACCGTTTATATATTCGTGCACATAATAATTTCTTACGCTCATAATTTAAAACTTTTTTAGGTTTAAAAATGCGATCAGAAATAATTGTTGGTGTGCTTCGTGTACTTATTGCGTGTGCAGGATCTTATTTTGCTGTTCGACTCATGATAAAAGCTATGGATCCTAATAAGGAACAAAAAGAAAAATCCAAGAAAAAAGCTGAAGAACTTATGAAGATTATCGATTTGCCTGAAAATACTGAACTTGATGAATATGAAATCCGTATTGCTGCAATGCTTGTTCCCGAATCTGATGGAATTAAATGGGATGTTATTGGTGGTTTATCGAAAGTGATTGAAGATATTCGAAGGGCTTTACTTATTCCTCTTCAAATGATGCATATGAAACAAACTCCTCTTGTTTCATCACTTCTTTCTCCAGCAAAAGGCATTCTTCTTTTTGGTCCCCCTGGATGTGGTAAAACAATGATAGCAAAAGCAATTGCAAAATCCATTCATGCACGTTTCATCCATCTTGATATTTCTGTTCTTACCGATAAATGGTACGGTGAATCTCAAAAGCTTGTATCTGCATTATTTTCTTTTGTAAGTTAAGACTAAAAGATTTTGATAAAAAAAGGGTATAATTCCCGAATAGTGGAAGGATTTTTTTAAAACATAACCAATGGGATTTCGACCAAAAGATTTTGATAAAAAAAAGCAAAATTTATCAAAGTTTTATGTTTGAGTAACAGCTGTGAGATGGTTTGCAAAATTTTTGCATGTTTTCGAACAGTTTTTAAGTCAGTTAGACAACCGCAAAAAAATCCTTCCACCATGCGGGAATTGTTCCATTGTAATTATTTTTGATTAGGCAATTACTTTATTTTTAGGCTGAAAAAATTCAACCATGTATTATTTTTATTGATGAGATTGACGGATTTTTACGTAGTCGCAGTGAAATGGATAATGAAACTACCGCGCTTATTAAAACACAATTTATGGCTCTTTGGGATGGATTTACTAGTGGAAATAATCAAGTTATTATTATGGGAGCTACAAATAATCCTTTATCATTGGATCCTGCTATCTTTCGTCGAATGCCTGCAAGATTCGAAGTTCCATATCCTGATGAAATTGGTAGAGCTTCAATCTTCGAAATTTATCTTAATAGTGAAAAATGCCTTGATGTTGATTATGGACAATTAGCAAAACTTTCACCAACATTGTCGGGATCTGATATCAAAGAAGTCTGTCGAGCAGCTGCCCTTTCTGCCCTTAATCGAGCTTACACCAAAAAGCATGGGTATGTTTATGCTCTAATTTTTTTTAACCAACTTTTGTTTTAGCGTTCATGAAGCTGGATTCAACATTTTACAAGAAGATCTTATCCGTGCTATTTTTGCAAATTACGGTGGAAAATTTCCAACTTGCGTTTCCAAACATGTTGATGATACTGTAAAAAATATGCTTGATGGTGAATTAAAATTTGAAAGCCTTGATTAAATTTTTCGTCATAACTGATTTATAGGATTTAAGATTTATTTTGTTTTAGATAATTAGATAATTGTGTTAATTACATGAAAAACGGGTATTTTTGAATAAATTTTTAACTATAAAATACATTTTTTGAATGCAAGAGCAACAGTTGTCCCTCAAAGACTAAGGAATAAATGGGCAGCAGCAGTGCAAAGGTTAAGAAAAATAAAGAAAGAAGAAGAATTTGATTAACGATTGGTGCCTATTAATTGCTCTTAACATATTGCAGTTGTCTATTCTTGTTTTTTTTGTCTCGTGTGTTCAGAGTCCTCCCATATACTTTTCATTGTTATGTAGATGCCCTATGGTTTTATTGCCTTTGCCCATTCTCTTTTTCACACGTACATTTTTCCGTGATTTCTTTTTTCTTTTATTGTTGCTTTTTCGTTAAGCTTGTTTAAAAAAGTTTCTTTTTTCTCTCCACATTTGTTGTTAATTTATTTTTTCCAAAGTACTTCTAACTGTTGTTAATGTTTATTGAAAGAAATAATGTTTACAACACGTTTTTATTTTCCTTTTTTGTTGCTCTTCCTTAAAAAAAGTGTTGAGAAGAAGGAGGACCATTTCTCTTATCTTTATATGGTCAAAAAAATACGTTATTATCCGTTTCTCTCTTCTTTATTCTTTTTTTGAGTTTTGTTTAAATTCAATAAAAATAAAAGAGTTTTAGAAGAAACAATGCAACCATCTTCTGCATTAACCCTTACTAGATCTGCGGCCATCAATGGCATGCGATGCCTTTCTGGGATTGCAACAAGTGAACCAACAAATCCAAATGTCAAAACTAAAATTCCTGGACCAAAATCTGATGAACTCAAAGTTGCAATGGCTAAAGTTCACGTAAGTTACAATCTTTTTTGATAAAACTTTTAGATTGATTTTAATTCTTTTTAGCAAAATCCTTCCGTGAAAATGTTTGTTGATTATGAAAAATCATTTGGCAATTATCTCGTTGATGCAGATGGTAATGAAATTCTTGATACATTTATGCAAATTTCTTCTATTCCACTTGGGTATAATCATCCTGAATTGGTTGCACTTCATAAAGATCCTCGACTTATTGTTTGTTTTAAAAACGGTTTTTCAATTTTTTTCATCTTTATTTTTAGACTGCAGCTGTAAGTCGTCCAGCTCTTGGTTCATTCCCACGTACAGATTTTGCAAAACTTGTTGATAATGCTCTTATCTCAATTGCCCCAAAGGGTCTTAGCTCTGTTCAGACAATGCTCTGTGGAACATCTGCAAATGAAAATGCCCTCAAAACTGCATTTATTCATTATCAAACAGTAAAACGTGGTGGCAAACCTCCAACTGCAGCAGATTTAGAATCATGCATGAATCAACAGCTTCCTGGTACTCCACATTTATCTGTTCTTGGTTTCAATGGAGCTTTTCATGGTCGTTCATTGGCAATGCTCAGTGTAACTCGGTTTGTTCTAATAAGCTACCGTAATCCCGTTAACTTATGAAATTTATTTTTAAGGTCAAAAGCTGTTCACAAAGTTGATATTCCTGCTCATGATTGGCCTATTGCTAATTTCCCTCGATATAAATATCCTCTTGAAAAGCATGAAGAACATAATCATGCTCAAGATGAAAAATGTCTTAAAGAAGTCCGTGATCTTATTGCTGCACGAAAGAAGGATAAGCGAGATGTTGCCGCTGTTATTGTTGAACCAATTCAAAGTGAAGGAGGTGATCATCATGCTTCAGCTCAATTCTTCCATGGATTACAAAAAATTTGTAAAGATAATGGAGTTTGTTTTATCGTTGATGAAGTTCAAACTGGTGCAGGCGCAAGTGGAACAATGTGGGCTCATGAACAATGGAATCTTCCATCATCACCTGATATCGTAACATTCTCCAAGAAAGCTTTAATCGGAGGATATTATTATAAACCTGAATTTAAAATTAATGAGGTAACAAATTGTTCAAAAAAATAATAGCTATCTTAATTTTTAGCCTTACCGTATCTACAATACATGGATGGGTGAACCTACAAAACTTGTAATCCTTGAAAAGGCCGTTGAAGTTATGAAACGCGAAAATCTTGTTCAAAAAACTAAAGAAATTGGAGAAGAATTAATCAAAGGCTTACGACACCTTGAATCTCATTATCCTCAAAAAGTAAACATTTCTCTTTTATTGGTCCATATAAACAGAAATAATTCATTTTTTTAGGTTTTTAATGTTCGAGGTATGGGTACTTTGGTTGCCTTTGATACTTGCGACACCCAAACCCGCGATAAACTTATGGATATTGCCCTTCAAAAGGGTCTCCAAATTGGTGGATGCGGTGATACTTCAATTCGATTCCGTCCAGCTCTTATTTTCGCTGAAAAACATTTACAAACAACTTTAGATTTGCTTGAAAAATCTATTAAAACTCTTTGAGCGCATTCTTTTTTCTTTGTTAAAGTTTTTTAAATTGTGATTTTTTAAAACAGTATTTTATATTATCTAATTTCTAAGTATTATTAAGTTAGAAAATTGTTTTAGTTGTGGTATAATTATATGATTAAATAAAAATAATATCGCAATTTTTGTGTTTTTTCTTTGATTGTTTTACGTTAACGATTGTTTTGAATTCGTGAAAGGTATATATGAAAAGCGTGGATTGATAAAATACTTTTATTGTTTTTATATCTTTAAAATATTACAGTTGATGACTGTCATAAAACATGCTGTTAAAAAGGCGGTCGTATCTCGGCATTTCAACGGACTTATAACCGAAACATTCGAATCTGCATTTGAACAAGAGAAACAAGCAATTGAAAAGAAGCTTAAACCATTTTCGGTCGTTGTTAAAGACTGCTTTGCGTGAGTTATTTTTTTTTATTGTTATGATACGTTGATTTGTATTTATATTTATTTTTGTAGAGTTCAAGATGTTCGAATGACATGTGCTTCAAAGATGCTTGAAAATTTTATTCCAAATTATACTGCAACAGTAATTCAAAGATTAATTGATCATGGTGGTTGTGTAATGGGAAAAGCAAATTTAGATGCATTTGGAATGGGTTCAACAAGTACACAAAGTTATTTTGGTCCAGTTAAAGGTTCAATGAGTAATGTGGAATTGCTTGAAAAAGATTGGAGGATTGCGGGTGGATCTTCAGGGGGATGTGCAGTTGCTGTGCATCAAGGTTTTGCTGATGTGTAAGATTTTTCTTCTTTCAGTTTTGAATCAAGCTATTTTAGGGCAATTGGATCAGACACTGGAGGTTCAACGAGGAATCCGGCAGCATTTCATGGTATTTTTGGTTTCAAACCATCGTATGGTACTCTTTCACGACATGGTCTTGTTCCCCTTGCAAATTCTTTTGATGTTCCAGCAATTTTTGCTCGAAGTGCACCAGAATGTTCTCAGTATTACTGTAACCTTTGCAAGATCTCTTCTATTATTTCTGTTAATGATCGTTTTTCAGCAATGATGGCAGGCAAAGATATTATGGATAGTACATCAATATCTCCACTACCGTATACTTCTGTAGAGTTACCGAAAATTCGAATTGGAATTCCAAAAGAATATCATCATTCAACACTGTCAGATGATAGCTTATCGGCATGGAGAGCTGCAGCTGATCTATTTCGTTCTGCTGGTTGTAAAATCGTGGATCTTGAATTGAAGCATACAGATTATTCAATTGTTTGCTATCACATTCTTGCTGAAACCGATATTGCATCAAATATGGCAAGATTCGATGGTGTGTCTTTTGGTCATCGTTCACAGGATGAATTTAAATCTTTCAATGATTTACTTGCATTTTCAAGAAGTGAATCATTAAATGATACAATTCGAAGGCGTATTTTTGTTGGAAATTATTACAATGTTCGAGAGTAAGTTTTTTAAAATTCTATCATATTTATTTTTTCTGTCCAATTTCAGAAATCGAGGAAAATATTTTCAACAAGCAGCAAAAGTTCGTCGATTAATTAAACAAGATTTCGATCAAGCTTTCAATGAAGTTGATGTTTTGCTGACACCTGTAACAAGTCATTCTGCGCCATATTATTCGGAAGTAAGTGCAGCAAAGTTCAAACACCGTCAACGACAAGATGATTATTATACTCAACCAGCAAATATGGCAGGACTTCCAGCGATCTCAATACCATTTTCAACATGTGGTGAAGGTTTACCTATTGGTGTTCAACTTATTTGTAATTATTTGGAAGATTATCGCTTACTTGATATTGCAAATATGTTACATAAGTTAAACGGTTTTAGTTAAAATAGATTTATTTATTTTTTTAAAAAAAGCATGTTTATTTAATTAAATAGGAATAGAGATAGAAAAAAGAAATCTTTTGTTGAGTTTGATGGCAGTTAACGGTTATTTACAAAAATAATAAAAATGATTATTAAAATGTATTTTGTCAAAGGCACGAAAAACAATTGCATAAGATAGAGAAAATGGATATTTAAAAAAAAGAAGAAAAAGATTGATTAAAGCTTTGTTCAAAGATAGACGGTTTTATGCATGCTTGTATTTACTGAATAAACCATGTAAAACTCGCAATGTACTTTTAAGATCACCATTAACAATGTCATGGGCACGACTCTTTGGTTTTGGGATTCCAGCTTCTTCCATTAAAAAGAATGCAAATTGTACATTCTTTAGCTTTTCATCATTGTTTGTTACTTGAAGATGAAATTTATAAAGGGGAACGAAATATCCTTCAAGCAAGCCCATCAATAAAATCAAAAATACACCATCTTGAAATTGTGTTTCTAGATCAGTAATTTCAAGATTTATCTTATTCAAATGTTTATTGCAAAATGCAACAAGTGAACTTTTAACATGTTGAAGTTTATCTGGTCCATAATCGAAAAGTGTATCAAATGCATCACGTTCACCCTGAAACATTGAGTACTGTATTCTTCTTTTTTCTGCTCCGATTATAACTTACTTTTTGTCCCAATTCTGTTTGACGAGTTGTTAGCTGTTCAGTAATTAAATTCTTTGAAACTTGTTTGCCTTGTTTCGTATATGTCATAAGTTGAACATTAACATTTTGGGGAAATTTAATAGGTGCACGATAATGAATTGCAAGATGAATGAGTAATTGTAAAATTGCAACGATATCTTTGTTATGAATTGTTTCAGCTGACCATTTTGGAGTTGCAACATTTGATTGTAATAAATTGCGATTCAATGCATCAACAATTATTCTCCATTTTTGTTTTTGTCCTTCCTCAGATTGTGAAACTTCTGGGACTTCAATCTTAATTTCAGCTAATTTTTCAATGAGTTTTTGAATAACTTGTCCATCATAAAAATCTTCTTGTAAATTGGTTACAACAATTCGCTCGGATGCTAATTCATCATTTACCCAATAAAGAACAAGATCAACAATTTCACGAAATTTTGGGTCATCTCGTGATTCCTGGGTTAAAATACGGATTGTTTGTCCTGTAAAAATGCAATGTTTCGCAATCATTTAATAGAAAGGAAGGGGAATTACCATCTGCAAGAAGTTTTAAATCAGGTTGTCTAATTTGCAAATGATTATCAATTGCATCCCGGCCTTCTCGTTCAACAATTTCAACTTCTTCTTCTTCAGTTTTTTGCTGATCTTCTGGATTCTCAGGTGGAACAGAGCCTTGTTTCTTTTTTCTTGTTAAAGTTCCACCAAGTTTACCAAGGAAGCCTCCTTCATCCTAGAAGCAAAATTTGCATAATTCTACAGATATTCAAACACAAAAACTCTTCAAACCTTTTTCTGCTTTCTTGAACCAGTGGTTCCAGAATCGTATTCTGGCATCTTTTGTTTCCTTTTTGCTTAATCACCAACAAAATCAAAGGGAAAAAGGGGTTGTAACAGCAGCAGCAAAGAAAAATACGCCACTAAACAATATATAAATTGGCGATCGAGAGTGTAACGCTTCTTTCTTTTCCTTTTCCCCCTTTTGCTTTTTGGATCAAAAATAAAAAGATGAATGTGTATTTCCTTCGTTGAAGGTTTGTCCGTGTCTGGTGTGTCTTTTTATAGTTCGTATTCTGTTTTTGCCTTAGTGGAAGTTGGGTGTCTCCTTTACATTTTAGAAGAACAACAAAAAGAAGAAGACGAAAAAAAGTCAGAAACGAAAAAATGGGGGCGTTCTTTTTTGCATCTTTTTTTTAATGCCGTACAAATAGCCCAAAGTTTTTTTGTGGCAACATCTATAACTTTGGCTGGCCCTATTGAGATCAATAGAACAAATGAAGCAAAATTGAGGGACAAGAGCGAGAGATGAAAAAGAAAACAAAAAGTTTCTTTTTGTTCTCCCTGATTTTTAGGATATCATTTTGCAAGCTAATGGAAAAACAGGAAAAAAGTCTTACAACCGTAAGTAGCATAAAAAAGAGAACGAAAAAAACATTTTTCAGTTTCCATTTTTGGCAAACATTATGTAAAAAAAGGAGATGATGATGATGATGGAATAATGCATTGTATTTCACAAAAAAATAAAACACTACTTTTTTTTAAAACGGAAATATTTATTTTTTTATACTATAAATCTTAAAGATTTATAGGTGCAGAAAGAAAGCAATTACCGTAATCTCTCTTCAAAAGTAAAAAAAGGAGGTATATTTAAAATTTCATTTACGTCAAGGTGTTTTTCGACTACCCCTTTTTTAATAATATGTTGCTTTTTTAAATTCTTTCATTTCACATTTTTTTACTTTCGTATTTTTCATTCACCCTTTGTTTTTTAACATTTCATTTCTTCAACCTTTTTTCCTCTTTTGTACAATCATCAAAAAAGCATTTTCATTTTCATACTATTGTTGAATTATTTATCATTTTGACATTACAAATTGACCAGATATTTTGAAAAAAAAGTCTTGTTGTCAGTTATCGTTTGTTTCCAAATTTCTTTGGACGGTAAAAATATAAAAAAAGATGGCAAGTAGCTTTTTTCGGCAAGCAGTTGACGCGACTGGGCTATAATCAATAGGAAGGAAGGGGACACAAGAGAACTCTGAAGAAAAAGAAAAAAAACGCCGCCGTTGTCCCAAGCTAAAAAAAGTGAAATAGTGGTTGTAGTTGTGGAGGTCTTTCGCCGGAAGCATTTTTTTATGCTATGTTTTTAGCTGCCATCAAGAAATATATGTATTTTAGATAACTTGACATTTGAAATAATAACTTTAAAAAAAAGGTTCTTGTGAGAAACTTAATTTCGATTGTTTCTGTTACCGTAATTTAATTTTCCGCCATCTTTTACATAGCTCTTTGAAGGTTTTTAAATTATTTTTTTTTCTTTGAGAAAAAATATAATTCTTTTGTTTCATTTTTTCCCGTCTTTGTTGTTGTTCACAATCTTCCCGAGCAACATGTCATCAAAAGATCAAACGTTTTTTTTGTTACTTTTTTTCCCTTCCCAAATGCTTGCATTTTTGTCTCATCTTAAACGTTTTTTAACAGAAGAAAGAAAAAAAAGATACTCATCCTTAATGCTGGCAAAAAAATCCACGCTTATTTAACGTAAAGAAAAACTTTAAAATATCGTCAAGTTTTTGTTTTTTTAGTTCGCAATTCCTCCTTGCCGTCACCACTTGACTTCCGCGGTGCGCGGCCGCCCTTAGTCGGGGCCCCATCGCATGTGTTGTTTCAAGGCGGTGTCAAAACGGCTATCTACATTATTATTTTTTCAAATTAATTCCTGAAAAATTATTTTATTTTTTCAATTTCTACAAAATGAAAGAAGAGGATGATAAAATTTTTATTAAATTAATAAGATTCTATTTAAAACATTATAAATTTTACATTAGATGGATTTTTATTTTAAATATTATTTTATTTACGGGTACTGTAAACTGTGAACCGGTAACAGCAAATAGGTGAGGAATTGATTGATTTTTATCGTGTTTTTTTTTGCAACAAAAAGGTATTATTTTTAGTGTATCAAAAATTGGTGATGACTTATCGCGTTATTTATCAAAGACTTTTAAAGACGCAACTAAATGGGAAGATATTAAACGGGTAATTAACTATCTTTGTTGAAATTTTGAAAAACATTATTCAAATTTGTGTTTTTTTGAATTTAGGTTTATGAAAGAATAGCAATTCCAGAAGTATTTGATCCACGTTCTGAGCTCAAACATATTAAAAAGCATATTGAAAAATATTTAAGTGATAGAGCTAAAATGGCATGGGATGCAAAGGTTTCACTTGAATCTCGAGATCTAGGAAATTATTCAAGTGCAGATGTAAATAATCCATTATCAAAGAATTTTATCCGTTTTATCAATGCCAAAACAGGAAATGATGGAACAGTAATTTATTCAGACGGACATTTTGGTGAAATGTTTTATGCAAATGAAACCCGTGTCTTAAATCTAAAACCAAATGTTAATTTTTATCGAATTCCAACAAGTTCTGAAGCATCTGCCGTACATATCCCAACACCCGTTTATAGCCGAAATCCTGATCTTTTACAAAGAATAGAATGGTCAGATATTGATCAGCTCTATCGAAGAAACCGTGAAAAAATAAAAGATTTATCGTTTCAAAAATTTTGTTCTGAAAATGGTTTCATGAGATATTTTCCAGGTAGAGTATTTTCAAAGGAAATACGTGACACACAAAACATTATTTTAGCTGCTCCCTGGAATTATGATGATCCACAAATTCAATTGGATATGTTTGATTGTCGTAATACAGAATGGTTTGTGGATGCTGCAACAATGTCAAAAAATATGATAATTATGTTGGATATGTCTGGATCAATGCTTGGACAGCGTTTTGAAATTGCTAAACAAACGATTGAAGCAATTTTAGAAACTTTATCTGATAATGACTTTTTTAATATTATGCCAGTATGCTTCTACCGTATCCCTCTTTTTTCATAATTATACCCTATTTTTTATTGCAGTTTTCAAGAACTCCCCAAATGTTGGATGAATGCTCGGAAGAGGGATTATTACAAGCAACAATGCGTAATAAAAAATTATTACGTTCTCGTTTGCTTAATGTTACATCAGAAGGAAAAGCGGAATACGAAAAAGCTCTCGCAAAAGCTTTTACAACTTTACTAAATGTATGTTTAAAAAATTTATTTGAAAATTACATTTGCTTCTATAATACTGCTTTTTTTGCTAATAATAATTACATTATTATTTAATTTTTTCTAAAAAACGAATAAGAAACTAAAAAAGCTTACATTTGTTTGACATTTTCAATGCAACCGTAATACCTGCCTTTATGTTAGCTTGCTTTATGTAACGTGCACGTATAATATTAATCTTATTTTTTATTTTCTAAAATTAAAAAAAAGTACACACACATTTAATAAAAATTTAAACATCAACCGTATGAAAACGAAAGAAGCCATATGTTAATGGAATAATAAATATGCTAATATTGTTGTTTCGCTTTTTCTATAGCTACCAGATCCCGTTACATGGAAGACTAAAGAAGCCCTGGCACAAGAAGAAGAGCAACAAACAATTGATCCAAATTTGCATTATATTGAATTAGAAGATAATATCCTTGTGGTAACATCCAGACATTTAAAAGCCGTAAGTGTTGTGTGAAATTAATTTTTTAAACTTTTGGTTCTGCTTTGCCATGCTTTGCTTGATTCAATTTTTTTGTTTTCCTTTTATCTTTTTTAACTTGTTTTTAACTTTATTTTTTGGATATTTCTTAAATTTTCTTTTGTTATTTAAAAAAATTCTAGATTAAAAACGGTAGTCGAATGACAGAAACTCAAATGGGCTGTAATGATGTTATTATGTTAATAACAGATGGAGCACCTGGTTATTTTAAAAATGTCTTTGAACTTTATAATGAAAACAAAAGAGTAATAAATCTTAAAAAACATATTTCTTTTTTTTCTAATTTTAGTAAAAAATTACTTTTTTTTGCAGATTCGTTTTTTTTCATTTCTTATTGGGGAAGAAGCCATAGACTTTGACCAAGTCAAATGGATGGCATGCACAAATCGAGGGTATATGGTACATGTGAGTAATATGGCAGATGTCCAAGAAAAAGTGCAAGTATGTTGTTATTTGCTTTTTGAATGCTAAAAAAAGATTAATTAATTGACTAATGTATAAATCTTTTTTAAGCATTATGTAAAAGTAATGTCACGTCCAATCAGTCGACAAAGTCATGCAATTCAAAAAAATAATGCTGTCTGGGGAAGCGTTTCAAAGGAAAGGATGGTAAAAGAATATTGCAAAATTTAAAATTAAAAGCAAATTAATTTTAGAGCAATCAATATGTCATATCTGTAGGATTTCCGGTTGTTGTTGAAGATCAATTTATGGGTGTATCAGCGGTCAGTGTTCCCATGATTGAATTAACACAAATTGCACATCCTGCTATGGTTTGTGATATCTTAAAAGCATAGAAAGTAATCAAAATTAATTTTTTAAGTTGGGAGCTAATAGCTATTTCTTCATGCTTGATAATAATGGTTATGCAATGTTTCATCCACAATTACGTCCAGTTGATATTATTACAAAAGAAACAAAACCAACATACAATAATATGGATTTTATTCATGTTGATGTTCAAAGACCCCTTTCTGAATTACCGCATACTGTAAAAATCAATTGTAATAACCCTGATGCAACACAAATTAGCATACTTTTTGCAATTGAAGGCGTGGTAATAAATTTATTATTAATGTTTTTGCGGATCTTATAAAATGAAAAAAAAATTTCAGAAACGCGTTTATCAACAACGAAATTCGTATATTGCTGAATGTATTGATGGAACACATTTTACGTGAGTGATGCAATCAATTTAACATTTTGCGACAAAAACTAATTTTAGAATTGGTGCAGCATTTTCTGAACATGATAATGTCAGGCTTAAAAGGCGCGAACAATTTTCATACACTTTGGTTGAACTTGATTGGTTTCGTGATAATAATTGGCGTTTACATCCTGATTGGTATTATTTTTTACCACTAAATTAACGAAAAAATAAATATTTTCAGGCGGTATTGTCTATTAAATGATAGTGATACTTCATTAAGCGCAGAAGCTGCAATTTCAACTTATGCCTCACAAATGCGTGGATCCGGTAAACTTCCTGAACTTTGTCAACCCCGTAAAGCATTGGTTGATCGGTTAATGCTTGATATTCAAGCAACTAATTCATTCTCAAGTTTATGGGATCAAGAATGGAAGCAGAATAAAGAGAATGGAGTACATTTAGCATTCTTTGCTGCGCCTTCTGGCCTTATTCGATACTACAATGAATCATTGGATGATGCATATTATGAGGAAGCTGAATTTGGGGGCGAAAATCATACTGATAAGTAAGCTATTAATTAACATTATTGTTGAAAAAAATTGAAATATTAATTTTAGTGCGTATAAACATTTTGTGTTGGAACTTAATCGAAAATCTGTTGATGATAATTATTTCAAAAGAGCCGTTCGAATGAAAGATAAAATTGTTTTTGATGTTAATCTTCAAAGTATGTTCAATTTTGTGCACTTTTAAGCGCACAATTAAAAATATGTTTTTAGCTCATCTTTGGCAAGCCAACGAAGAAAAGAATGCATACGGTAAATTTGAAAATGAAACCCTCCTTGCAATCGCATACAAAGCACTATATCATGACAATGCGCTGATTGGAGTTGTTGGAATTGAATTTTTATATGATAAAATGGCATCATGGCTTAAACAACATGGATGTGATCCACAAAATGAACAAATTCGCTGTTATTTACTTGATGAACATGGATATATCTATTATACCAGTCAAAAGGATATAAGCTATGATGGAACATTAAAAGAATTTACGTTAAGTCAAAAGCGTCCAAGATATGTCAGAACTTCACCAATTGGTCGATTCTTTGGACATCTTAATCGTATAACTGAATGGACAATGCATACTCTTGTTGAAAAAGGATTTTATAAAAGGTAAAAAGGAAATACTTCATTGGAGGCATTCTGTAACAATCAAAAAAAATTTTTTAGGGTGAATTTTGCTGATAATCAAGCAATGTGTGACGCTCAAATAAAAACTGTTGCTGCCTCTTCAACGATTACTGTAAGGAAGCACATTATTAAATTGATTGTTTAAATACCAAAAAAATGTTTAAGGTTCCATTTAATCATCTTAAAAATTTAATATTATGGGTTTCAACACAATTTTTACGGGTTATTGGACAATATGCTGCCCTCTTTTCAACTTCTTTCTTTTCATCATTAATTCCGCCAAGTGCAGCATATACCACGACATTTAAAACACCTGCAGGTGGTAGATATCCATGTCAAAAGCAATCTCCTTTTTATATCGCTGATACAAAACACTCCAAAATGGCTTCTGCCTCTTTACTTGAAGCTGATAGCGCTGAAAGGCCATGCAAACAAAATGCAGCTCAATGTGCAATGTAACAATCGAATATTAATTATGTACTTGAAATAATCTTATGTTTTTAGACGTGTATATGCAAATTGGATTGAAAAAACCAATTTGCTTTTAGTTGTAGTATCACAGGATCATCAGAGTTCATGTTATGATGAAACACAATGTCCAATGTCATCTCCAACAATAATACCATTTTCATTTGAACCTGTTGTTGATGCACCTGGAGATAAAAAGATGCATGTCTCAGGTGCTTCAATAACAAATGGCAGCGAATTAGATCCATTAGCATGTCAATACAGTGTTCCAACACAACGAAAAAATGTTCTTCAATGCATCAAAGAAGATGATGTGGTAATTGTTTTCATTTATAAATATTTAGAATACTATAAATAAATAATTTTAGGATGAATCAACTCTTCCATGCTCAATATCCCCCCGTTTACATTCCATTCCCCTTTTTTCATATTTCTTATCTGTCTTTCTTTTTGTCATAGTGGTAAATAATTTTTAGATACCTCACCGTAGTGGTCCACTTTTTATGATAGAGTAAAAAAAATTTATTTTTGTTTTCATAGTTTTATTTTTTTATGTTTTTCATCTTTTATAAATTTCATATTGACAAATTACTCCAGGCTAGAAAAGTATTTTCACTTTTTTTAGATTAGAATTATCTTTTTATTTTTTTCTCTTTAATAGTTAACTCAATCATTAATAGAGGACCTTTTCTGTCAAAATTAAGCTGTGATAAATTATCTGAATTCTACAAATTTTTATCTTTTGTTATGTCGCATTTAGTTGTAGTATCACAGGATCATCAGAGTTCCTGTGATACTACAACTAAAAGCAATTCATTTTTGTATACAAATAAATTGTGATCTGTTTATTTTTGTTTATTTTGAATAAATTGTTTAACTAAAACGTTTTTTTACCCATTATTGATGCCTAAAAAGATATTACAACAGCTTTCTCTTGTCACAATATAAAACTACAAATGCAAAGGTAGGATGTTTAGCCAGAACTGAACTTTGCACATGATATCGTATTATTTACGAGACCGTTTTAATAATCTGCCACAGTGGTGATATCCGAAATGAAAGCTGAAAGTAGTTGTTTTGATTCTTTGTTGATTACATTTATTACACAAAGAGCTTAACGCCAAGCTGTCAGGTTAAAATGATTTATGTTTATTTGTTTTTTTTTGTGTCTTCGTCAGTTTCATCAATCTTGTTGACGCTTTTTGAGTTAAAACCGAACATCTTGTTTTGATTGGTGAATAACATGTTTTGAATTAGCTTTTAATGAAAAAGCTTTTTTCACGTCGTCATTTTTATTGGGATTTTCTTTAAAGTATACTGTAGTAGAGACACTGCAAAATATTTTTCATGTTTTTTTTTCAAAGTTTCCAATTTCCAATCCATTAAGAGGCTCTCTAGCTATTATTTTCTCTTGATAGCTTTTTCAAACAACAGAAACATAAAAAAAGGATAAGAAGGGAAAAAAAACCGATCCGAATCTAACTATATTTTGGAAGCTTCGGCTTTTTCTGAGAGACACTTTGTTTGGGAAGTCTTTTTTTGTGAACTTCAGAACTGGAACACAATAAAAAAAAGGAAAGGGAAGAAAAAAATTGGGCACTTTTTTTGTCTATTGTTAAATCTTTTCAAATTCTTTTTTCTGTGTGTGGCCATATGTTTTAATCTATTGAAATGCCTTTTTTGGGTTAAAATGCCCCCTGGCTGGGCAAATTGGAAAGTCTTAAAAACTTTTGTGACAATGTGTTTCTTTCTATTTTTCTTTTCGGGTCTTCTCAAAGATGTGTCTGGGCAAATGTTCTTGTTTCCGTTTCAACAAGACACTAATGTAAACACGTGTTTGCGGAAGCATGTCTTTGGACTTGCTTCACCAAAAGCAAATTAGGCAAGCCCCTCCGAAAACAATTGGCACATCTTGAGTGATGCTCGTAACAGCCCATTTATCCCTTTGGCCTCCTCTTTTTTTTATTTCTTTCTTCTTTCTTCTTTTTGTCTTTTCTCTTTATAGCCGGAGGTTTTTTTTGAGATTGCACAATGTTAAAGGTTATATCTAAGAGATATTTTCCTTTTGAGATGCCAGATTACTGTATTCATAATAATATGATACACTTTTTTTCTGGTTTTTCTTCTTTTAAAAATAAAACGCAATAATGAAAGTTATAGAAATAATTGCTTAGTAACTAACTATAAGAAGAAGGCAGAAACATTTAATAGCCACTTTCTGTCGTCTGTCACATCTGATCATTTTGAAGCTCCTTCTATCTTTTTTCTCTTTCTCTCTCTCTCCTTGACATTTTAGAATGCTACTCTTTCTTTTTTTTCATTTTAATGTTAAAAACTTTAAAAGCGGCAATATAAAATATGGTGTTTTTAAATACATTTTTCACTTTAAATGCAAGATAGATAACAACATTTTCACGATCATTTGAGCTTTTTTATTGTTATACCACAAGTTCGTTTTTTGTTTGGGCAAACGGGGCCATTTTTAAAGAAGCTGAAGAAGAATGTATTACATATTTGGTAGAAGAAGTTGCTTCAGTCTCTTTATTGAAGAAAAGAGCGATGGTTGTTGAAGTTGAAATATATGTATATAAAAAACAAGCGCGAACGTGGCGCCTTATTTGCATTTTTAAAAGGTCTTTTTTGGGGGAATCTTTTATTGCTTTGTAATCTTTAAGCAAGAAAACGAGAAAAAAAAGATGGAGAAAAACGATGTTGTTGCTTCTAACATCTTTTGAATGTTTATTTCTTCTTTTTCCTTTTTGATTATTATCGTTCAAGCTTGAACCCTTTGAAATTTTTTCCTTTCTTTTTGATGAAAGAATTTCCGGTTATATTTTTGGAAGTCCTTGAGATTTGCGTAATATTTTATATTTTTTACTGTAAAAATATGTAGTATACAAAAAACATAGCTTTTGAAAAATAGCTCACAGCTGGCTCTTTATCCTCTTTTTTCCTCGTTATATTTTTTCTCCTCTTCTTTTCCTCTTAAAATTTGATTTAAACTTGTTCAAAAAAAGAAATTGAAACAGCAACAACAACGTTTCAACTGTTGATTATTCGTTTTTATTATGTCTGTCGTCTGTTTTTTTTTCTTCAGAAAAAAATATGTGCCATTTTTACGACTAAAAAACGCAAAGTTTTTTTTGAATATGAAAATAGTCATTAATTTTTTCTGCTTGAATGATATATTTTCATATTTTTTTGAAAAGATTCTTTTATATCTTGGCTTTTTTACAGACTTCCCCTTAATTAAATGGCACCACCTTAAAAGGCAAGAAAAGAAAAATCTTCGATAAATTTCAATGAATCAAAAACTTGTAAGAAATGTACTATTGTTTACTGAAATGTTGGTTAAAAGTACTTATGTTACATTTACTTATTGTGCCAATAATTTGTGACATCTACGAAAGTAAGTTAATTGTATACTGTGGTTTCAAAAATTTCGTAACAAGGTTTTGAAAAAAATCTTTCTGTTTTGTTTCGAAAGCCTTTTTTAAAAGACATGAATCAGATGCTTTTATTTTTGGATAACAAATTATTCAAAATTTTCATTGAAATTTTTTCTAAAAAAAAATAAAAAAACAAATTTTTGAAAAAGCAGAAAAAATCTGCTTCTCATATAGTAATTTGTGTACTGTATATAGCCCGATTTTTGAGAAACTACAGCATTATGAATTGATTTTGGCACAGGGAACTCGAAATGATGTCAGAAGGGTATAAAATGGTTTTTCTAGGTTAACAAGGTCCAGGAACACGATTTTCGTTGTCATTTTCGTCCTAAGTGGTCTAGTTTTCGATATGCAAATTTGTCAGGTCGAAAATGAAAAATCGCCATCTTTGAAGATAAAATGACAAATTTGGTACCATTCGAAAGCCCTTGACGAGCTGAGTTCAGAAAAATTAGAAACTAAGACATTTGACCCTTTTAAACGGGCGATATTAGGCACAGAACGCCAAAAACTGCTTTTTGGCACAGAAATATTACAATCACATTTTTTTGGCACGACAATAGCAAAATTTTATTACATATTCTAATTCTTTATTATTTTGTGACCCTTAGGGAAGGAATAAAAAAAATTTTTAGGTGGGTTTAGGGGGTCATCTGAATTTTTGAAAGTACTGCGTCATTTAACTCAAAAATTCAAAAATCGTCATTTTTGCTCCAATTCAACCAACTTTGGGTGGAAATGATAGAACATAGTTAGAAATGATTTTTACAAAACATTTTGTACCAAAATATGCAAATTTGGATTTTTAAGACCACGATTTAGGTCAAAACCCATAAAAATGGCATATATTGGGGATAAAATCTCTAAAATGGTTTCGGTAAGGTATTATTGTGTCCAAATGGTTCTATAAATATTATTAGTATGTCTACTAACTATTTCTAACATATTAACATCATATACACCCGGTGACCTAATTTTTTAGGGTAATTAAAAACCCTTAATTTTAGGCAAAAAAACGCGATTTTTGACAGATCGCAAAATAAGTAAAATTTCGACTATAATTTCGAAATTTGTGTTTACAATGCTCGTCCAGATGGGTAGCATGTATTAAAATCATAATATACCCGGTACCTTGTCTCATTACAAAATTTTATCACTGTAAACATAGCTCATTTTTGTGAAAAAAGTGATTTTCAGTGTACGCCGTTTTTTCCTCAAAAATGATATTTTCATCACTTTATTTACATAAAAAACATAATTTTTGATAAAACTACAAACTATTTGATGCGTTTAAGCATCGGTACTTTCAAAAAATTCACTTTTTTAGGTAATTTTAAAATACCTTTTTTTAGGCCAAAAAACACAATTTTTGACCGTGTTCACTCAAAAAAAAAAGTCACCAAAACAAAACAAAAATGTCACCAATCGGTGACGATTGCTGTCGATTTTAGAGCTTTGACGATTTTGTCACCGAGATGTGACTTGTGTCACAGAAATGTGACATGAAATGTCACCGTTTTTGATCTAATTAAATTTGAAAAATATTTTTTTAAGTGATTTACATTTTTTATTAAATGCAGATCCAAAATTTTAAACTGGCATAATCACTCCCAATGGCACGCGAAAAGTGCCAACGGCACAATCTCATGCCATTGGGATATTGCCTTTTCTCTCCCTTATGTAAGATGAAAGAAAATAATATTGTTTTGTGGTTGAAACCGATTCTATTCTTATGCTTTTTGCAATGTTAACTCAAGGAGAGGTTGGGTCGTTCTCTTTTTTTGAGAAGTCAGAGAAACAAAGACAGACTCTCTCTCCACTAAAAAATTATTGTAACAGAAAAAATCACAGAATGTTGGTTAGTGACAATGGAATGTCTCATTTTAGTGACGCTTTTGTCCACAAACGGTGAAAAATTTTCAAAGGTGACGGAATTTTGCGTGACAATCGGTGACGTTTTTGTTACGGAGATCCTTGATCGCCGTAGCAGAATGTATTTGTATGAGAGAGAGAGATAAAGTTTCGTATTTATTGTATGAAAGAAAACGTATAAGAATGAACATAGAAAAAGAGTAAAAAGGGTTATTTATAGAGAAAGAGAGAGAATGAGAGAAAGCACGATGTATTATATTAATTTGCATATAATTCACGATTCGTCGTGACACTCCCCGCCACAGCTTTTTTTGTTTTAACCCCTTGGGTTAATCAGGTTTCTCTTCTTCAGATAAAAGCAATGCACCATATCGATCATAAGTCAATAATAATTGATCACTTTTGTTTTCGAAGGATCCATATGTTGTTTCATGGAGCTTCCACCAATCAGCCATGCAGTAGTATTTTTGCCTTGCAAAACCTCCCCCGCCGGCACATGTTTTTGGTTTACGACTTTTTGATTCAGATGTAGGTTTTTGTGATGTTGATATTGCTGGCAATGATGTAACTTTTGTTTCTGGTTGTTTATCTTCTGTAACTGGAACTTTTCCAGCAACCATTTGACCAACCAATGATTCGACAAAGAATGTTCCATTGCTTTGTTTAACTGATGTAATGAATTTGAAGAAGTAATCCATGCCAATCAGAATATCAGGTGTTTTGTCCTTGACAATGTATGATTGTGGATCAATATCGTTGATTTCAATTACAGGAATGGAAGTTGCAATTGATTTCATTGAATTGGCATAAATATCTTGATAGTCATCATCATTTGTTTGAATTCGAAGTTGTACAAATTTGGATTCATAATATGTTTCTTTACCTCCAATTCCTTGAATGCTAATATGTTCATTGTATAATGTTGGAAGCTTTAGCTGTGCAATAAGTTTATTTGAAACATATGTTCGTTGAGATCCGGAATCAAAAAATGCAACAGCTTTAGCAGTGGTATTTGTTGTTGGATTCATCACAGTAATTTCTTTTGCTAAAAGGCAACCTTGTTGCTTTTCAACAGTAACAAATGCATTTGATGGTTTATTGTATGGTGGTTTTACGTTCCCCTTGGGATTACATAAGAATGTATAATGCTTTCCATTGCACTTTCGGCATACAATTTTAGCAAAGCATTTTTCAGCTGTATGATTTGAGCCGGTACACTTTGTACAACGACTTGTATTTTTTAGTTCTGTGATTTTATCTTCCACTGAAGAAAATCTTTGGCAATCAGAAGAAAAATGTGATCCATTGCAGAAGCTGCAACTAAACCTTTTAGTTGGGCTTCGTGGTGGAGTATTGTATTTGGAGGATTCATTTCTTGAAGAATAAGAAGTTTCTTTTTGAATTTGTGCATTAATTTCAGCTTTCAATTCATATTCTTTCATCTTTGCAAGAATTCCTTCTGTTGTTGTATCTGGATGTGTTTGAGATAGCAATATCAATTCAGCTTGTTGTTCTGCAGGCATCTTTTTGATAATATCCAATTTTAATGTTGAATTATTGATGTCAACACCATGGTTTTGTAGTTGTCGGCACATATTGTGTATTGCTTGTACAGTATGACAGATGCTTCTTGCATTTGGTTTTGCTGGTGGTATTGCAGATAATTGATTTTGGAGTTCAAAGATGATTCTTTCATCATTACCAAATCGTTGTGTTAATGTATCTATTACTGTATGGTAATTTTCATCAATAATTGAAAATCCTTGAATTTCTTGGAGAGCCTTGCCTTCCAATAATCCGTATAGAGCATCAAGCTTTTCAACATTTGAATAAGCTTGGGAATGAATGTTGAGATTGAATCTTTGCCAGAATGGTTTCCAATTCAGATAATCTCCATGAAATTTCTGAATATTTTGTACTTGGTATTTGATTGGAACGAGAGGAGGTGGTACATTTCCAACATTTGGAGTATCATGTGCGGTTTTCAAGGATGCATATTTAGATGTTTTGAAGATTGCTTGTTTTACTTTCTTCAATAAAGCACAATTTTCACCATTAATTTTCCAATCATCAATTTGTTCCAGCAGAGGTTGTTTTGTTTCATCTTCATTTCGCATTCGTTTAATTTGTTCTTCAATCTTTTCAACGTATTGCATCCATGACGCAAGATTTTCTTTCAAAAGATCGATTTGACTTTCAAAATCAACTTTTTGCAAATCCGTCCATGGAGGTGGTGTATCAGTAATCATTTGAGTGTATTCTGTTAAATTTGCTTTCATATCTTTTTTGACATGTTCAAGCAAAATGAATGTTCTTTCAGCCATGCTGATGATGTATCAAATTGTATGCGGTATATAAATGTATAAGAATGTATATGTATTTATCAAATCCAATTCTGTGATTGAAGTTTGATTGTATGAAGATGTATTTGGAGGTATTGTATTGTATTGTATTTGTATTGATTATAGCCTTGCTATAATGGTTGAGTTTTGAGATGTATGATGAAAAAGTTTCCTTGAAACTTTTTATATGTATTGTATTTTGAGTTCTTTTTGGTTCACCAATTGATGATTATTTCACCTTGTGAAATAATTGAGTATTGTATTCTTTGCGTTGAAACGTCTGGGGTCACCAAATTGTTACGGAGATCCTTGATCGCCGTAGCAGAATGTATTTGTATGAGAGAGAGAGATAAAGTTTCGTATTTATTGTATGAAAGAAAACGTATAAGAATGAACATAGAAAAAGAGTAAAAAGGGTTATTTATAGAGAAAGAGAGAGAATGAGAGAAAGCACGATGTATTATATTAATTTGCATATAATTCACGATTCGTCGTGACAGTTTTTTTCTCAGTGTTCTAAATAACTAATACATTAACCATTCTTTCGAAATTTGTTCTTAAAATTGTCCTCCGGACCTGTAGTGTTTATTTAAATCATAATATACTGCAAAAAATCTCGATATGTTCAATAAAGTACCTCAGTTTTGACTCCACTGCAACGTACAGGTGTTTGGCAAAAACCAGACTAGTTTAAACTCATAGGATTTCAAAATGAGATAAATTACCGGGTATATTATGATTTTAATACATGCTACCCATCTGGACGAGCATTGTAAACACAAATTTCGAAATTATAGTCGAAATTTTACTTATTTTGCGATCTGTCAAAAATCGCGTTTTTTTGCCTAAAATTAAGGGTTTTTAATTACCCTAAAAAATTAGGTCACCGGGTGTATATGATGTTAATATGTTAGAAATAGTTAGTAGACATACTAATAATATTTATAGAACCATTTGGACACAATAATACCTTACCGAAACCATTTTAGAGATTTTATCCCCAATATATGCCATTTTTATGGGTTTTGACCTAAATCGTGGTCTTAAAAATCCAAATTTGCATATTTTGGTACAAAATGTTTTGTAAAAATCATTTCTAACTATGTTCTATCATTTCCACCCAAAGTTGGTTGAATTGGAGCAAAAATGACGATTTTTGAATTTTTGAGTTAAATGACGCAGTACTTTCAAAAATTCAGATGACCCCCTAAACCCACCTAAAAATTTTTTTTATTCCTTCCCTAAGGGTCACAAAATAATAAAGAATTAGAATATGTAATAAAATTTTGCTATTGTCGTGCCAAAAAAATGTGATTGTAATATTTCTGTGCCAAAAAGCAGTTTTTGGCGTTCTGTGCCTAATATCGCCCGTTTAAAAGGGTCAAATGTCTTAGTTTCTAATTTTTCTGAACTCAGCTCGTCAAGGGCTTTCGAATGGTACCAAATTTGTCATTTTATCTTCAAAGATGGCGATTTTTCATTTTCGACCTGACAAATTTGCATATCGAAAACTAGACCACTTAGGACGAAAATGACAACGAAAATCGTGTTCCTGGACCTTGTTAACCTAGAAAAACCATTTTATACCCTTCTGACATCATTTCGAGTTCCCTGTGCCAAGGAATGTTTAAGTTTTTCAAAAATCGGGCTATATTACTCGTTTAAATAAAATGAAAATTTTTAGATGAAGTTAAATGTTTTTGTGATAAATTGGCATGCCCTGGTTCATTAGTATGTACCGGAAGATGGTGTTTAATTGGAATTCGAACTGACGGTATGAATTTTAGTTTTTTTAAATTTACAGTAACCCGTTAGGTGGACCAGGTAGATTAAATCAGATGTGCGGTTGGGAAGATGATGAACGGCCACCAGTTAATTGCGCAGAAGGTTGGAATAAATGGACAGAAGTTTGTGCATGCACAGAAAATCTTTGCAATACATTTGCATTTTTACGTGCAAATATGGATCGTCAAAGTGATGATCGAACAGAAGATCGAGGAAGAAATCAAAGAATTGAAGTATGATCACATAAATATAAAACGAAAATTATAAATTATTTTTCAGGGAGGTGTAAGAAATACAAAAAGCTGGTATCATAGTAATAATCAAGTTGTTCTTCTTCTAATTATTCCATTAGGAGTGGGCTCATTTCTTGTGTGCCTTATTTTTTTGAACTTTCACTGCAAAATGAGTTAAACATGTTTTTCAAAAAAATTTAAATAAATATATTGGATATAAAAAATTTATTGTGAGTAAGCTATGCAAAAGTCAGTGACAAAAAGCAGTGAAAAAAAAATACAAAATCAGTGCAAGTACAAAAATAAATTATAATACAAAAATATGTTTTCTTGAAAAATAAAAATTGAAGAAAATATTCTTTTGAAACAACTGAGTAATAATAAAAAATAATAAATCATTTACGCTTTTTGGAAGCATTTGCAGTTGCCTGAAATTTAATATATGTATTACATTAAAATATCTCGCAAAAAGAGAGATCAACTTACGTTTGCAGCAATTTGAAGACCAACTTGACTAGCGGGAAGTACGGCTTGTTGTAACAAATTTTCCCAGGTCCAATTAACTGCTCCATCAATTGCAGTACCAATTTCGCGACCATTACCAGAATAGCGAACATAGCACCACGAAATCAATGCAATTGTTACAAGAAAACATATTGAAGTAAAAATACCAGCAACTGAATCAAGACCAACAAATTGAAAAACTTCTTGGAAGAAATAATCAACAATCATCAAAAGAACAAGAACAGCTGGAGTTCGCATTGATTTAAAGAGATTTTTGCTATTATTTTGACGAGCAAAATATTTGTATTGCTCCTAAAAGCAAAAATATTCAGAAATTAATTACTTGATCAGAATAAAAAGCTTACAGCCATTTCTTCATCGAGTTTTTCAAGGTACATTAATGACATTTCAACACCACCCATTTTACGAGTATTCTTAAATTGTTGAATTGCTTCATTAGAACAACGTGAATTTTCTTTGTCAAGAGCTTCAGTATTCATATATGGGGTATCACCGCCACAGATTTCTTCCATTTGTCGAACATAAAGTGCTTTAGCAGATGAAACTGCAGCAAGATTATTTGCTTCTGAGGTTGCTTGAAGCATTGATTTTGGTTCTGGCATATCTTCTCCATGGAAAATAGTAATGTAAATCTGAAACTCTAACAATTAAAAATTGTAACTAACATTTTTAAAAAACCTTGAAATATTCAAGCAATTCACGGCATGTAACATGTTGGTTGTTAATACTTTTTATGGTTACATTGTTAGGATCAAGTAAACGAGGAATAAGAGTCTTGAGGTTTGATTTAAAATTTTGTTCAATGTCTAAAATAAACCAAATTTATAATAGTCATATTAAAAATAAACATACCATCAAGTTCACCACGGAAAACAGGATTTTGAGCAACTTTCAATCCAGGATGAGGCATCAAAAAGCAAGAAATTTTCTCAAATGAAGTACGAATTTGTTCTCGAAGTTGACGCAATTCAGGATGCATTTTTTCATGAACTTCTAAGCGTTTTGCTAAAATTCGTTCTCCACCAAGAAATCCATAATCAGCATCATAAGGGTAACTCCAATCACGAACCAAAAAGAGTAATTGTTGAAAAGGTTTTCCTTTGCATTCTTCCAAAGCAAGTTTTCCGTATTCTGTGAATAATTGTAAATGTTGCAAATCATCTTCTTGAATATTTTGACTAATGTTGTAAATCTAAAAATTTGTCTTTAACTGATGAAATTAGCATTTTCAAATAAATTACTTGAACAGAAGAGAGCATCGTAGAAAGAGCAAAGATTGTTGCACAATCTTTGACCGTAGATAATGTATCAAAGGCACCCTGAGTATCCATGAGAAGAACAACAACATCTTCATTATTTCTGTCTTTTATTAAAAAAGGTCTTGACCAAATTAGCATTCCATTAGTATCACGATCAGCACCACCCCTCCAACTGAATCCTTCTAGTTTGTCTGCACTTGTTAGCCAATCCGTTGATTCATCACCTTTTTCACGCCATGTAAGATATCGTAAAAAGAAATTGAGAATAAAGCTTTTTCCTTTTCGAAATGCACCCGCAACACTAATCAATGAAACTTTTTTATCAGCATATCGTGGATCCAACAATAATTCGGCTAAAGCATTTTCATCTAATTCATGCGAATGATCTTCTTCTCTAAGGCTTAAAATTCGAACAGGACCTGGTGATTCAGTCATTGGAGCCAGTCTAGAAAAAATTTAAAAAAATAAAAATTATAGAAAGAAAACTGCAATATCAAAAAAGAGCAGGAAACGATGAAATGATTGACAATTTAAACTTTGTCTCGACTGAGTGGGGGGACAAAATACTCGTTGCATCCTTTTCATAGCGTTCATTTATTATCGCAGAACGGAAAAACCTATGTCTTGAGCTAAAGGCTCAGAGCTCAATCAATCGATGAGTGAGAAACAACAAAACCATAAATTAAAACAAAAAAGAGAAAAATAAAAAAAGAAGCGAAGCAGACGAAAAAAGAATAATATTTATGATTCAAAAAAGACTACAAAAAGCATTTCTGTAAAAACAGCGAAAAAAGGGAAAAAATGATGAGGAAACAAATGTTCGAAAAATCAATTGCACTATCAAAAAACATATAAGCTAATAATCAAAAACCGTTTTAATTTTTTTTAAATGTCAAGCTACAGTTTCCCATTTAAACATGACATGGATCAAAAAAACTTGTGATTCACAAATTTTGAAAAAATTTTCTTGAAATTTTTTTTATTTTTTATGTTGTAAGAAATCCATACGGGAAAATAAATATATATTTTTGTTGCCGCTACTGCTGCTGCATCCATATTAAACAAAAAATGTTTCCCTTGCAACACATTTCGCCCCATTCATTGACGCGTGGAAATACGTGGAGTGAAAATTCTTCTGCTTTAAACACTTTAATAATAATAATAATATTTTTTTGTATTTATAGATTGTCTTTTTGTTTTTTTTGAACTTCTATATATATATTTATTTATTTAAATTCTGTTACGTTTCAGCCAAAACCTTTCATGGGAAAATCGATCTCCCTTTGCATTTGGCTTCTTGCCTTGTTATCCATTTTTGTACAAGCTGATGAACATACACATATCTATTCAGGTCAGCTTTTATCTTATTAATAAATACGTGTAGGCTAATGAACGAATTTCAAATATTTGTATTTTTAATATTTTAGATAATGAAGAAACTATTCTATGGATGAATACTGTTGGACCTTACAGTAATCGGCAAGAAACTTATTCATACTTTTCTTTACCATTTTGTAAAGGTAATAAAGAAAGTATTGGACATTATCATGAAACTCTTGGTGAAGCACTACTTGGAGTTGAGCTTGAACATTCGGGTATTGACATTCGTTTCAAAGGTAAGTAAATACTAAAGATTTTTATAAAAAATTTACGAGAAAAAATATTTTAGTAAATACTCCAAAAGAAGAAATTTGTCGTCGTGTCATGTCTAATGATGACTATGAAGCTATGTCATTCGCAATTCAACATGATTATTCATACCAAATGTATCTTGATGATTTGCCACTTTGGGGTTAATTTTTTAAGCATTCTATATATTTTGTTTACATTATCTTTTGCAGCACTTGTTGGTGAAGTCGATCCTGCCGATCATAATGGAGTATTACTTTTTACACATAAAAAGTTTGAAATCGGGTATAATGGAGAACAAGTGAGTCATGTAAATTTTCTGTACCAACGTAACACTATTATTTTTAGATTGTTGATGTTAATATTACTGTTGATAACAAGGTCACTTTAAAACCCAATATGGAAGTTGTCTATACTTACGAAGTTATTTGGAAACCATCTGGCATTCAATTTGAAAATCGTTTTGATAAATATTTGGATCCAACATTCTTCCAACACCGAGTTTGTTTATGTTTTTTTTATCCTGCTTTTATTCATTTTATGTGCTTTAGATTCATTGGTTCTCCATTTTCAATTCTTTCATGATGGTTATTTTCTTAGTTGGTTTGGTATGGATGATTCTTCTTCGAACGCTTAACAAGGATTATGCACGTTATCATAAAGATGATGTTGAATCAGATGATAATGATATTGGCGAAGATTACGGTTGGAAGCAAGTTCATGGTGATGTCTTTCGTCCCCCAAGTTATCCATTACTTTTTTCGTCAATTATTGGTACTGGATACCATCTATTAAGTGTTGTTTTTGTTATGATTGCTTTGGCAATTGTTGCTGAATTTTATACTCAGTAAGCTTTTTTTTCAAATTTCATATCATATTCAGTTGCAATCAATTTTTAGACGTGGTTCATTAATGAGTGCAACAATATTTGTTTATGCACTTTGTGCACCTTTCAATGGTTACTTTGGTGGTGGAATGTATAGCCGTTTAAGTGGTAAAAGATGGATTAAACAAATGGTTGTGGGTTCTTTATTATTTCCTGTTATGATTGGTACTGTAGCTTTAACAATTAATTGGATATCAATTTATTATCATGCATCACGAGCCATTCCTTTCACTACTATGGTATATTTTATTTTTTGAAGATTAATTTAAAATAATCTCTTCAATTTTAGCTTGCTATTCTTGCAATTTGTTCATTTGTTGTCTTACCTCTTAACTTCTTGGGAACAATTTTGGGTCGAAATCTCAAAGGTCAAGCAGATATTCCATGCCGTATTAATGTTGTACCTCGTCCTATTCCGGATAAAAAATGGTTCCTTGAACCTTGGTTTATTGTTATTGTTTCTGGATTCTTACCATTTGGTTCAATTTTCATTGAAATGTAAGATATTCTTGTAACTTTTTAGAAATTATGCATTCATTTTTAGGTATTTCATTTTCACTTCATTCTGGGCTTACAAGATTTATTACGTATATGGCTTTATGTTCTTGGTAACTTTAATTTTAATGGTTGTTACTGCATGTGTTACAATTGTTTCAACCTATTTCCTCCTTAATGCAGAAGATTATCGTTGGAGATGGTGCAGTTTTCTTTCAGGAGGATCCGTTTCCGTTTATGTATACTTATATTCTATTTATTACTTTTTATTCAAAACTAAGTAAGCCATTCGTTTAAAACAGTTACCCAATTTAATGAAGCTTTTCTAGAATGTATGGATTATTCCAAACTGTATTTTATTTTGGCTACATGGGTCTCTTCAGTATTGCTTTGGGTGTCCTTTGTGGTACTGTTGGTTACATCAGTACAGCAAGCTTTATTCATAAAATTTATTCTCGTATTAAACTTGATTAAATATTACATTTTTTGTTGTTTTAAATGTCTAATTACTAATGTATAGGTTATACGGTAATACTAATATTTTGGCTTGTATTGTAATAAATCTTCATTGAAACTTTGATTTGTTGTTTTTGTACCTTATTTTTTGTAACCCTTTTTCTAGATATTTATTTTACTTGGGAGTGTAATAATAAATTTATTTTTTTATAAATTTTTACATAATTTATGGTTTAAATTGTAATACTGAAAAAGTTCAGTCTTCTATTTCTGTCGAACAATCAATCATGCAAAAAATAATCTGGTTTTATCTATTAAATTATTTTTTTTTGTAAACTTTACCAAAAAATAATGGGAAACAAATCTGCAATTTTTACAGTATCGATACAAACGTTGTTTTGGTAAATTAAAAATTTCAAAAATCTTTAAAAAAATGTTCTGGTTCAAGATTCATGCTCATGTATGCATCTTATTAATTCTAGTGTTTTTGCAAAAAAAATTCTGACATATCATAGTTGCGCATTGAAAAACACATTATTTTATTTTTAATTTATCAAAAATAATCATAAAAATTAATAAACAGTAGTATAGCCTCAATACAATTGTCTGTGATACTCGAAAAGTGATGCCAAAATGGAGAAAACAAAAATATCATCACTGTTATGTTGAAGTTGATGCAAGAGAGTCATTTTGATATTTTTGTAATTTCAAAATTGCTTGCGACATGCTTCCATAATTTTGATGCTTTTCATGAAAATCTGCAACTTTGTGACAATGAAGGATATAGCTTTCGTTTCATGTCCTATAATTTTAAAAACAATAGACAAATTTTTAAATCATAATAAATCATATAAAAATAACAACAATAAATTAAAATACGAACCTGTTGAATTTATTCATCTCTCTGTTATGCCTCCTTCGATTGTTCATTTCAAGGGAAATCGAAAAAAAGGGGGAGATTTCCCGACATTTCCGGAGTTAGGTTATTTGATACTACAGTAATATTTCATCAAAAATGGCATAGCAACCTCCAAAATGACTGTTAAATATTAAATTTAATCATTTCAACTATTTACAGTATTTTTATTCCACTTATGTGCCATTTTTTATGATTAATGTAAAAACTTAAAATATTATTGTAATCGGAACCATTTCCCGCAAAAACTCGGGCAATATCCTTGGAAAGAGAAACGCCAACAACCATAGTTGCGCCTTTCAACATATGAATTTACAATATCAGCTTGAACTTTCAAAATATGGCAGTTTCTGATTTTCACATTTTTTTACAGAATATTTGTATCAAAAGTAATTTAAAATGATAAAAAATGTTAAATCTTTCAAACGGTTTTTTGTATGTTCAACCAGTGCCATAGAATGTTGAAAATGATTCGGTAACGCAAATTATAAAATGAAAATGGGTTTTGTTTGATTATTTCTTATGTTCTTTATAAGAGTGTACGGAAAACCTGGACTGGATCAACTTCTGGACTGGACTAGGATTTCCTGGACTGGACTTAAACTTTTCAAAAAATATTTTTATCCAATTTTACCACATATTAACTCGAAATTGCTTATTTTATCAATTTTAAACATAAAATATAAAGTTTACAGTTCTATGATAGAATTAAAGGTCGAGTCCAGGTTTGAAAAATAAAAAATTCTGGACTTCATGACATCTGAAGGCCTCAGATTCTTCAGATATCCGATTATTTAAAAATAACCCATCAGGGACGTTAAAAACAACTTATTTTATCATTATTTAACAATACAATATTATTTTTTTGAAGAATCAAGGTCCAGTCCAGGAATTCCCAGTCCAGTCCAGTAAATCCAAGCCCAGTCCACGAAATCCTAGTCCAGTCCAGAAGTTGGTCCAGTCCAGGTTTTCCGTACGCTCTCTTTATAATGTTTTTCATATCTACGTATTTCTTTTAAACTATGGAATGGTTATTTTCATTTTTTGCTTTTTAAAATTTTTTTATGAAAATTTAAACATTGTTCTTCGTTCATTTAAATTTATTTTAAAAAATGTGGATTTTCTGTAAGCTCATGACTTCTAAGACAAAGTTCAAGATTTTGAATGTATTAAGGCCCTTAATTTAAGAGTTCCATTGTCATTGATACAATTGAAACGTAATCTTTTTGTAATCGTCGAAATATATCTCAAAACATATCAAGGTATATTATTTTCGACAATCTTCTCAAATTTCATTTGCAGGTACAGAAAAAGTAGAATGATCTTGATTTTTATTTGTGTGTGTAATAAACCGAATATAGATTTACCAAACAATAATCCAATTGTTTATATGAAGGCATCGATAACAAAAAATATTTATTTTTTTTAAATTGATAGTCTAATTGTTAGACGATTTTTTTTATTATATTTTACTGTAATCCTTTTATAATTGTATTGTATTACAAGTTTTTAGTTTCAAGTTTTTATTTATTCATTGCATGGTTTTTTTAACAAACTTAATTTTAATGTGCAAAAATGGTTTTTTTACAAGTGATATGAATTGATAGTGCAAGTGGACGTGGGCATAACAGATATAATTAAAAAATGGAAAAAATTGATAACGTTTGAGAGGAAAAAAATCGTTTGATAATATTAAAAAAGCTCATATTAAGAAATTAAAGAGCAGAAATCGATACGATATCTACAAATACAAAAAATAATTAGAAAAAAAGAACAAGAATCATAAAAGGCATGAACATTATTTTTTTGGTATCTAAATGTGAATGAGATATTGAATTATTTGATAAAACAAAAAAGGCAAATTAAAAATAAGAGCGTTGCTACTGCATTTTTTGGCATTTCTTTTGTTTTGTAACATTTTTTAAAATGACAATATTATTAAAAAAAGAAAATTAATATCAAGCAAAAAAAATTGAAAAGAGGTATTAAAGCCAAAAAATGCGTAAAAGCACCGTAATATGCACGTTAAAGTAAAATAGAAAAACAAAATAAAAATAATCAAAAATTTAGGTTGCAAAGTGAGAAAAATAAGAGATTATCAGTAAAAGGAAAAAAAGGCTCATTGCATAATTTTGCTGATCGACAGCAAGACAAAAAAATAATAAAAACAAATTATTACAGAAAAACAAAAACCATATTATTTTTTTAAAAACACTGAGATTATTAGACGGAATAGTTTTTTTTCAATGCGACAAGTAACAATGCCGAAAGAGAGAGACTTACAAACATATTAAAAAAAGAAGATAGAATTATGGGAATGAAAAATTAATTGTTCAAATGCTGTTGATGTTTTTTTTCTCGAAATTCAGATTTAAAATACTACCCCGAAAACAATAATAATAAATAACGAACAAGCTGAGTAAGATCAGAGTTTTATAAAAAAAACAAAAGAATTTCAATGCAATAAAAATAAAAACCATATTAGAAAAAAAGAAGAAGAAAGTAAAGCTAAATCCAATGAAGGAAAAAAGCACGTAAATTGGAAACCGAAAGGTATAAATAAAAAAAAGCGAGATACAGAACAGAGAGAGTAAAGCTTAACATGAATTTCATTACTTAAAAAATGAATTTGAAGATCTTACTGACCAAGTGAAACACCATTGCCAACATAGAAAAAGATAGGAAAAAAGAATAACCAAAAAAATAAACCTGAAATTAAAGAAAATAAAAGCTGCGCCGGTGTCTAAAAGCTGTTTTTTGTTAGAAAAACATGCCTTTTCTTCGGCAAAAAATCCTTTACAACAATGCAAAAAGTGATAATTATTAGGAAATGAATTACTGGCTTAGAAAAATATCAAAGTTTTAGGAAAAAATAAGTGGTTCATTTATGCATTCTTAGGACAATTCGCTATTTTTTGTGTATTAAACTCGATGGTTTTGAGTTTAACAGCGGCTACCCGTCATCAAATTACCCGTCAAAAATAATTTCAATTAAAAAAGGGAATTTTTAGGAAAAAAACAACAAAGAACGAAAAGTGTGTATAGGTTTTTGATAAGTGAGTTAAAGCGTGACAAGGCGCTGTAAGCCGCAAATGCAAATATCAAAAAATGATGCACGAAAAAACAGCTTCTTATCAAAAAAGTACATGGACACCAACATGAAAAGAAATACAAAAATTGTCCATTAAAAAAGAGAGAAGACAAACAACATTTTTAAGAGAATTTTTATGCATTCCCTAGGCTATGCAATTGAGTGGATTGATGTTGATCAATGAAGGATGGAAAAATATTTGCAACTGATACTGTAGGACCTTCTCCCAAGAAACTAAGATTTGGGATTTGTGATAGAAGGGAAGAATTGAGAGATGTTGCAAGTTGTGACAAATCATTTTGTTGTTGTTTATCCAGTAAAGAACCAGATGACTTTTTTGATGGCGTTCCATTATTTGATGATCCATTACTATCACTATTTTCATCTTCACCATTTGCATTTTTCCTTCGGAATCGTTGTTGAATAACATCTTTTCTCATATGAACTGGACGATTTGTCTAAAGAAAAGAAAAGGGTGAAAAGGAATTGCTAAAAATTTAAAAAACCAGCAATACCTTATGAAGACGAAAATACAATCCGCATGCATTACAAACAAGTTTTCCTTCTTGATCTCTTCTCCATGCCGTTGTTTTAGTTGTAAAACAATTGGCGCATCGAGGGGAACTTGGATCAGCTTCTCCAGCAAGAATTTCTTGAATTTGTTCATCCTAAAAAGAATTTAAATTTTCATGCATTGTTTCCCTTTTGAAATTCTTACAGTAAATTCTTCTTCCTGTTTTTCACGTTTAATGGATTTTGGTTCTTCAATTTTAATATTTGGAATAGAAGGTGACGCACTTCTTTTAGGGGATTTTTTAGAAGTTGGAGATTTCTTTGCTGAATTACTATTAATGTTGTTGTTATTGTTATTACTTGTACCATTTGATGGAGGGCCTTGCATTGTTGCATTCAAAACATTCAACAAATTATTGGTATCATTTGGAAGCATTCCAGATTGAAAAAATGCATTGAATACTTCATTATTTCCTTGTGAGCCACCTAATACTGTTGCAAGGGTTAAATTATCGACAAATTGCTGATTTGTCATTTGTGCAGTATTTTGTTCCATTAAGGCTGTCATAATTTGATCCAAATTTCCATTATTACTTTCTATGGATTCTTGTTTTGATACTTTTTGTACGGCATCACGTGTTGGCTTTCGTTTTCGACTACCGGACATGTTTGATTTCCTGTAACCAAAAATGAATTTGAAATTGAAAAGCTCATTTCCTTTTCTTTCTGTTCATTTTATTATTATTATAATATCCAAAATGGAAAAAAAATGAAAGAGAGAAAGATATAATATTTCACATACCCATTAATTTCTCCGTTTTCCTTTGAAAATATTGAATCTGTGCCTTCATCTTCTGTTGCAGAGGACGGTCTTGGAGCTGTTGTTGCATGAGAGGGAAAACCATTTTCGGTTATCGGGGACGTTGTATCCGCTCTTACGCCATTTAAATCTGCAGTGCATAACTTTTTTGCTGCTGGAGATGAAGATGTTGCTAATTCTGTTCTTGAAGATAATTCTTCAACTCTTGCAAATAATAAATCCAATTTTTGGGCAACTTGTGCAACAGATTTCTTTAAATCTTCATGTAAATGTATACAGGATGAACATGGTGAACCACCACCATTTATACTATTTGGTGAAGGTGAATTAGAAGCCATAACCATTATTATTGTGGCATTCAACGTCACACAGTGACGCCTTTTATTTAGTTAGTTTCTGAACCGAAAAAAGAAATGAAATTAAGAAATTTTTATTTAAACAAGCCTAAAAAAGTATTGAACAAACACGACTTAACACGCTTTTTTTAACACTAAACAAAGATAATGGGCATGAACTAAAAATTTTTTTAAATTATCGATGCATAGAATAATTTGATAAGAGGAAAAAACGACATGAAAAAGAACAGGGTAGGAGCGACGCGAGGAAAAGGGAGGCTGATAAAAAACAACGATAACGTTGACGGAGATAAGCTGTCAATGATAAGAAAGTTGAAAAAGAAAATATGTAAGGAGAAAAAATTTTCCTTTCATTTAATAATAATAATATGTGAAATGTAATATTTCAACAAAAAATGTTAATTTCAGAATTATTTTTATAAATAATTTATTTTTGGTTGGGTAATAAACTTTGTGTAATAAGTAAGTAAGTAAGTCGATAAAAGAATTAGATGACGCGTTCTGTAAAAGTGCTACTTTTAACCATAATTCTGTTTTAAATATGCTCATTTTATAATGCAACAAACAACATCTTTCGAAACTTTGTTGAATGCCCTTGTTTTCAGAAGAACAAGAAAAAAAGAGTAGCCCCCCAAATAAGAAAATGATAAGCTCTTTTGGTAAACTAGCAAGATGAAGAAAAAAGGATGAGAGGAAAAGCGCAAAGATGAGGGTTAAAAAAATGCTTGCGCCTCCGGCTGTTTATTGCTCTTGAGACTTTGGAGAAGAGAAAAACATGCGCACCGAAATAAATAAAAAATATAAGATAGGAAGAATGGCGAAACGGATTGAATACGCAATGAACAAAGATTGCGCTAGCAATGGCATATAGGCGTTTCCGGAGCTCCGATTTACGGGTAGTTGGTCTTTTTTTTTCGCTTGCATTTTGGCTGCTGTTTTTAAGGCTACTTAAGCGCCGTTGTTGTTGTTGTTGTTGAACGTTATTTTCTAAAAATGCTGGCAAGCAGCAATTTTGGGAGGCTTTATCGATAGATTACTTTTATGTTGTATAAAAAAAGAAGGTGCCACTAAAAATGCGCTGTTAGGAAGCGATAAAAAAGGTTTTTCTTCATCTTTTCAATGCCCCAAGATTTACAAACCTTCGTAACATTATTTTCTTTGAAGTTTTCTCCATTTTTCTTTAAATAATAATAATAAGAAAGAAATGAAAAGTTTTTTAACATATGACTGATATGAAATAAAAGAGGGAATAAATTGGAGAAAATAATAAGTAACAAGCTTTGAGGGAAGAAAAAATATATATAAAATAATTTAGTATGCAGTGGGAGAGTGTGGAGCAGTTAAGGCTTTTTCACATTTAGCTATCTCCTCACAAGTTTTGCTAACACTTCTTTTGTTTTCACACACATTTACGATAATATAAAAACTTGATAAGAGGGCGTTTAAAAGAGAAGAAGAAAACAATGGGGGAGAGGAACGAAAATGAGAGTAAGAGGAAAAATGATTGCTCAACAACTCTGATAAGACCAATAACAAACAATCTTATCGAAGAAAAATGAAAACGAAGAAATAATGTGCGCAACAAAAGTTAAATGAGAGAGATGAAGAAGATAAATCTTTCTTTCTTTTTCTTCTTTTTTTCTGCTTTTTAAGCTTTAACTTGTCAAACGAAAAGTCGAAAAAAAAAGATTTTTTGATTGGCGTTTTTTTATTCTTTTCGCACGGTCCGTGTTGTTATGCTTCCGGGCGAAAGTCATTTTTGCGCACCATTTCTACCATATTCCGACGATGAATGAATGAATGAATGCTATTTGACGTTCGAAATCACTCTTTTTAAAGAAGAAAAGAAAGAAAAATAATATTCTTTTTTCTTAACTCTTTGACAGTTAAGCTACTAGTCATCATCGAGGAGTTCGATATAATATATTTCCCAATACTACATATATTATAAGAATAATTTCTTTGACAAGTTGCCTGCAGCTGCAATTGAATGCTTTTTCTTTTTTTCTTTCTTGTCAGACTTCAAAAGGGGCAGTTAGTCGGTCAGGAATGCTTTTGGGCTTGCACACCGCGAAAAAAAACTAACCGTTGGTGTTATATTCGTTTACGTCGTTGCGAAAAAACCTTGTGCATTTTTATTCCTCAAAATGTTAGTGCCAATAACAGTGGCAGTAAAGAACCTCACTGACAACGTGTAAACATTTTTATCAATGGCAGGCGTCGAGAATAGTCGTCAAAAATGAGAAAAGAAAAAAGAAATTTTTTGAAAAAAATATAAAAATGGAAAACGACCAAAGCTTAAAGTGCTTAAAAAGTTAAAAGAGAGACATTCGAAAAAGGAATAAAAGTTAATTTCTTCTGTTGACCATTTGACTAATTTTTTAATAAAAACAACTTCAAAGATTTTTCCCTGTTTTAACATATTTATTACAACCATGCCGAAAAAAACGACTGACTGCCGCGCATTTTTTTTGAGTTAAGAAAAAGCAAGATTTCGCGCCGATATCGGTCATGACAATTTGAACACTTGTTCTGACCGCATGCAAATGTGTAGTGATACTTGCTACTGTTTGTCAGAAAAAAAAAGAAAGAAGAAGAAAATTGAGGGGAAAGGACATACTGCTGTGGTAATTGGCGCGACAACATTATCGTATGATGCCTGCCTGCCACGCCAATCAGGATATTCAAAAAACCTCGAAAGGACAAAGAAGGTCGTTAATCAATAAGCTGTTTGAGGCGCGCAACGGATGGCAAACACTGTTGTGCCAATTCGCTTCTATCAATGGCACAGTAAAAAAAAGGAGGAAAAGAAAAAGCGCAAGCAAGCACTAAAAACCTAGGTCACTCAATTGCCGGAACTTTTCTTTTCCTCCTCCTCATTCATTCATTCATTTTCTGTTTTCTTTTGTTCCTCCAAAAATTTTTTTTCATAAAGCAACCTGCGCACCACTGATGTTGGCATAAGTGATGAACATCGTTCTGATTTCGATTCAAATGAAATAAAAAAAGACACAGTTTTCTTGCATCAACTGTCAGCGTTATTTAAAAATAAAAAATTAAAAAAAAATTAGGATAGGAAATATATAAAAAAAAAGATTGGTACTTCTTTTTTTCTCTATCGCCAATCCGTCTATCAATTGTCCTCAATGGTAGTGTTTTTGATGGCTGAGCCTCAGAATTAAAAAAAAGTGATTCTCTTCCTTGCGCTTGAAATATAACAACTCTGCCGCTGTCGCCTGTCGGCAATAATGTTCGCGCAAATAACGAAGAATTTTAGAAAGGAAAAAAGAAGAAAAGAAGGATTGAAGTGAGCGTTGCAGTGAAACAACCTCGGTCATCCAAGGTCATCACTAACAAGCACTAGAAAAATTTCAAAAAAAAACTTTTTATCGAGGTTCTTTCAAAGATGTCAAATCAGAACTACCATATTATCAGCATTCTTCACAACGTTCCAACATACGTACGTCAAAATTAATGATAAGGTATTCCTTCACTTTTCTCAACTACCGTATCATTAATGATGATTGCGAATATGCGATAAAAGATTACAAAAAATGGAAGAGGAATAAAATTTCTTCTATCTTTCTCTTTTTCTCGCTTTCTCTCGCTCTTTTCATTATTTATATCTCGAATGTCCACAGCTAGTCAGAGTCAAGTCAAATCTTCTGATGAAAAAGGAGAAAAGAGTTGAGTCGCTGATTTCCGCGCGCCCTCCCCCTTTTTTCTTGCCTTTTCGAATAAAGAACTGATCCGTAAAGAAATAGGCAAAATGAAAGCAGCTGCAAAAAATTCTTTTTTCAATCTAAGTCTGCGCAATGACTATTTCTCGCTGCTGACACTAGCTCCTCGTTGATAATGGTACAGTAGTAGAAAATAAAATAAGAAAAAACCGACACTGTTAGCACAATGAATGAACAAAAAAAAGAATATTTTTGGGGGGGGGGGGGGGGGGGGGGGGGGGGGGGTTAGTAAAGAAACTGCTTGGCAAAAGCGTTGACTGAGGACGTTTTTGCTTGCAATGTTCCGTTTGTGTACACGGACGTAGCGCAACCAATTTTCAACAAGAGATTAGGTTACCACATAGTAGACCTCTGATGCTGCCGGGTCGATATAGAAGGTTTCATTGTTAGTTAGTGTTAGTACATCTTGTTTTTTTCTGAGTGATTTTAGATTGACACAAAGCAAGCAATTTTACCTTCAAAAAAGGGGATATTACATAGAAGATTGAACAAACGAAAAAAAATAGAAATAGAAATGAAATGAAAGAGTTAAAAGAAATTGTTAAAATATTTATGTCAGAATCTATTTACAAACAAGCATTTTAAAAAAAGAAGCTGATTAATAGAGTGGTGTCTAAACATTAACTTTGCGAATAGTAATTTAAGGCGATTTTGAAATATCTATTCATTTATTATGTTTGTGTTATATAAAAAAAGAAACGTCATTTATTTATTTATTTTTTTATTACTGATTAGAGGATAATAAAAGGATATATCAAAAAATAAGCTTTTTGGTTTTTTTTGAAAAAAAAACAATTTCTACTACTGATTGTTAATAAATTGTTGCAAAATAAATAAATAACAAAATGAAACAAAAAGAAAGAGCAAGAGAGAGATACTTTGGCATTCGAGAAAATGATGAGAAACAAGAAGAAGAAGAAGATGATGATGAAGAAGACGAAGGAAGAAAGAAAGAATAAGCTTTAAGGAGGAAAATGAAAAACGGCAGCAGACGGCGATATATACATATATAAATGTGTATACGAAGTGAAGCAGATGTGCACATAAACATTTGAATGATTCGAAAAAAATAATGTCAACCACAAATTTTCATGTGATAGGTTAACATTTAAAAATTTGGTAAAAAAAGTAGAAGAAGATGGAGGGAAGAAAAATGAAGGAGAAGTGAAACCTCATATCGTAATTTTAAAATAATGAGCTTTAAAAGGAAGAAAAAGAAGAGTTGAATAAATAAATAAAAAATAGATTCTTTTCTCTCTCTCTTGTTTTGTTTGAAACATGTACATAACGTTAGGGATAAAAATAAGGCATAAAATGTTAAGAGCTTTTTTTGTCTTGAACTCTATCTTTCCTCGATATTCTTCTATTCTTGCATTTAAAAACAATGAGATAGTTATTGTCTTTCTCTTATTTTCTCCTTCTGTGAAAGTGTTAGAAATTGCATATCAGCAACGGAAAGGATAGAAAATAATGTTCAATGTCTCCTCTTACTATCCGTTACTCGGCATGACGTCTTATGGAAAATTTTTGAACGCCATCACATATATTTTTTGTTGTTAAAGAATTGAATGGGGTGCTCTTTTCCTCTTTCCTTTTTTTCACTGTTCAATGTCGTTGAATTGATAAATAGGCTGTTTTTTTCAAAATTTGTTCTAAAATGTCCATTTTTGTTTCGATTTTGAAACATTCACTCAATTTCTCCTGGTTGTGCCATTGCGCGCAATTTTTTTGGGGGAAAAAGGCATACATAGTTACATGAAGTGTTATATTTGTTCATGGCACTGCCCAAGCGTGAAAAAAAACAAATCTTAAAAAACTCTTTTCAACCTGTTCACCATAAAAAGGAGAGGAAAAAAAGTGAGGCTGCCATGGTGTTGCAATGATAAGTGTTATTTTTTTTTGAATGTACCATTTCCCTCTTTTCTCTTATAGTTTTTTGTGACAAAAGAAAAAACAATGTTAAAGTGAAGTTTGTTTTTTTTTGAATCTTAGAATTGAGTTACTCACAATCTATGATGAAAAGAGGGAGAAAAAATTGTGAAAAATAAAAATTTATACAAAAACATGCTGTGAAAGGCAAGGCAATCATTGAAGAGAGGGCGCCAATGATGCGACGATCACAAAATGACAAATGATTGAGGGCGATTGAGGTTACCACGCTGTTGTCATTCCTCCTTCTTCTTTTATTATTTCTCTATCTTTTTTCAACCCTGCGCAACTGAATCAAAAAAACATTCATTTTTCAAATCATCATTGCTCTCTTCTACCAACTAGATATACGTGTTGATGTTAACTCTTTTCTGTTGATCATATGAACAACGACAATAAAAAGAGGGAGAAAATAGAAAGAAGTAGAAGAATGGAAAAGGGGGGGGGGATTGATGAGGGAATGAATGAATATGCAAGACAAAAAAAGACATTTTACGCGTTGATTTGTCCTGTTTTCCTCTTGTCAGCCTTGAAAAACAAAAAATTTACTTTTTTTCCTAAAAATTTTAAATATTAGGGGGTTGATCATGGTTCCAGTTATTTATGGTAAAAACTACACTAAAATATAAAAAAAATTGCTATCTTTTGTTGAGAGTGGAAATTTACTACTCTATAATTTGTATTTGCATTTTCTACTTCATCATTAACAATTCAGAAACTCAAAACAAAACAAAAGCAAAAAAAATAAACAAAGATTATTGTCAAGGTGATATTTGATTTAACCGGACAAGCTGCTTTTTTTCTCTATGAAAAAAAAGTAAAAACAAAAAAAGAAATCTTTGTAAATTCCAAATTAGAAAGCTTTGTTATTTATTTATTTTTATTGTCGATGATGTTGTTGTTATTGATAGCGTTGATGATGACGACGACATTGAGATAAAAGAAAATTTGAATTAAGCTAACAACGTTCATACATTATAATAATAGGTAGGTAGTTAGTTAGCCGTTGAAGAAAAAGAACAAAACAATAAAATCGTAAACAATAATAACCTGGCTACTGTTTTCTTCTTTTTTCAATTTCCTTTTCTTGCGCACTGTTTTTGAACAAAGCTAAATAAAAATAAGTGAAGCGAAGTGAGTGAGAAAAGATTGACAGCTTCGTTAAGAATAGAGTTTTTACCTTTTTTAGTTAGGACAGTTAAGGTTAAGTCTAACGAAGAAAGAAGGCTTTTAAAAACAGTGAGAAAAGAATGTAAAATGTGTTAACAAATATATAAAAACGACAAAACCAACCTTAGCAGTAACAAAAAAAGATGGATAAATGGTGGAGGAGGATATATGATTCCAGTTGGGTAGAAAAATGTTCAACTAACAATGACTATCATTCTTTCTTTTTTTTCCTCTTTTTTTATATTTTAAATGATTGCCAGCCAGCGCAAGTGAGGATGTTGATGATGTTGATGATTCCCCCCAAGTTGTTGTAGTAGTTGCAGCAGTTCGACAGCATTCAATTTTTAACTATAGGCGCAAAAATAAAATGAGCAGATGCTGGACATACATATATTTTTCTTTCTCCTCTCATTTTTTTTCAACTTGCCAGCGGAGGGAGGGATAAACTAGTGATCATTTTTATCCGCGCATTGATTTGATTGCAAAGCTCTTTATTTATTTATACATATTTTTCCTCTTTTTTTGATTTTCATTTTTATCTATGATGTTTCAAAAAAAAATAATTTAACCAGTCACACGTAAAACAAAAAATTCAACAGAAAAAAGAACAGTAAAAGATAAGAGGAAAATGGCAGCAGGCCCTTTTTTATTTTTTACCTTTTACTGCCAAGAGGCTTGGATTACGGTAGGTACGTGATTCTTGATAAAGAATGAAAAAGAAAACAGATGAGAAAAAAAATCATAGAGCAATAAAAAAAGTTTATAATTGGGAAAAAATATAGAGAAAAGGGAAAAAGAAAATGTGAAGAGGGATTTCAATATCAATCCGATTATCATAAACATTTCAAAGCAGTGGAACGTCAAAAAAAAGAGAGAATGACAGCAGCATCACCAACTGACAACTTACTCTTTCAAGTCTTGCGCAAATCAATGCTGACTCAACTCGTAACATTAAATATATAAAAAAAAAGAAATTTGAGGCAAAAAAGTGAGTTACTGATTTCATCATTTTAAAAACGGTCGTCCAGTGAGTGAACCACCAACAAATATGCCTGTCGTTGATGTTATTGATGGTAGCTGTTTGGTGGTGCGCGAGGCATTGTCAGTGGCCAATTGCGGCGTTGTTGTACCTTTTGATCAAAAAGCGGACACCTGCTGTGTACACACCCCCCTTATATTTTTTTATTATAACACTTGCACGGACTCTGTGTCGCGCAAAAAAGCATCGAACCCTTAGCAAATGTCATCGTTGTCAAAAAGAGGCAAATTTCTCATCGTTCACAGAGAAGGATATCTTTTTCTTCTCATTTGGGATATAGCTTATATAATGAGAAACCAAGTAGATATATGCATATATACATATTATATACAGAAAATGAATGAAGTGAAACATGCATGACAAACAACAACAACATAAACCTCATTACCTTTTTTAGATAGAAGAGTTTCGAAAAAGACTATATTATTTTTTTTTACCGGAAAAATAATGATTATGGAAGGGCGGAGAGATTTCTAATGACATTGTTACTAACAATGAATCCGCGCAAACGACCTCGGCAAAAAATGGAGGGTGAAAAAAGAAAATAATCAGCGGCTCAAACAATAACTATCCAAAATTGAAAATGACAAAAAAAGTAGAATACAGGCAAAAAAAGTATTTCCCCCCTCTTTCCCCTTCCTTACGCCACTATAATCATAATTCTCAGGTCATCGTCATCATCAACAACAATAGAAATTTGCCGCATTGACAGAAGAAGAGGGAAAAACGAAGTTTTTCTCGTTCTACAATTTTTTTCAATGATTGGCAGATGCAGAATTTACGCACCACGTAAGTGATCGAAAAACGAGGAAAAGATACTCAGAAGACTCATTTGCGCTCATTTTCTTCTTTTTCGTCTTCTTCCATTTTCTTTCCTTTCTATGATTTCAAAAGAAGAAGAAGTCTTTATTGTACGTACAATCGTCGAAAAATGGATGTCCTCGAAAATCTTTTTTTCCAGGAAAAAAATGGAAGAAGAACGCCGACGCCAATTCTACTGCCCAAATCAGTTCAACACAATTGTTAGAGGAGATTCACCAATGACCTCGTCTATTGAACAAAAAAATTGAGCTGATAGGTTAGTATGAAGTAAAAAGAACTATAATAACAGCAAGAAAAAAAAGTATTCATCAAACCTCCATATTGGGATGAATTATTTTTTTTCTTCATTCATTCAAAAAAATATAATTTTTGGTAAATAAGATAATTTTCCAGAAAAAAAAACTTTTTTTGACTTTATATTTCCATCACCCCTTCACATTTCTTTTTTTAAAAAAAAGCACTTAAAGATGAGAAAATATAAATGAATAAACAATATTCGACATTTCTAGATGGGCATCTGGTTCAGTGAAGATGATCAGAGGGGGGCTCTTGATAAACAATAAGCGTCGTTTTAATCACACAGCTGCTTTTCTGGCGCTGTTGGGCGCCTTTTATAATAATAATAATAATAGAAACGCGCGAGCGAGAAAAGACATATATGCCTTAGAAAAAATGGCAACCTTTTGTACAGTATGTCAAAAACGAAGACTGGCAAAAAAGAATGGACAATAATAAATATGATTAAAAGTGGGCAAAAGTATGAAGGAAAACATCAGACCGTTTTTAATGAAAAAATCACATTTTTGATATTTTTTTAATGTCGCAACATTTCTGTTTTCAAAAGGATGACTATGCAATTTTCAAATTAGCATGCTAGCATGTTTACAATAGATAAAAAAATAATAAAATGTTATGGTAACCGGAAATTAAAAATTTAGAGTTAAATATGCCGGACTGTTTCTTGTAACAATATGTAACAGGGACATGAGAAAAATTGTTGTATCCTACTTCTTACAGTAAAATTAGTTTGAAAAAGAAAAATTGAATTATGATGAAAAACATGATGACTAAGAAAGGATTGATTATTACTGGATAGAAATTCTTGACGTTTCTGCCATGAATCCTACGATGCTGGTTAAAAAAGTTACGCAGCCAGCAGGATTTGAACCTGCGCGGGCAGTGCCCATCAGATTTCGAGTCTGACGCCTTAACCACTCGGCCATAGCTGCATTGTAGGTTCCTTCTCAGAAAAAACATAAAAAGGCAATCACAATTTAAAAAAGGATAAAATTGTTTTTGTTCAAAAAGATATTTGTTTAAACATCATTTAGCTCATTTTTTGTATTTTTAAATAGAGATTATCCTGCATCAAAAGGGATAAAAGCGTTTAAATTTTATTTTTATACAACAATTAATAGTAAATTGTTTGTTTACAAATAACGGCTTTACTGTTTTTCTGTTAACAAGAAATCAAAAATGAAATGAAAAAAAAACATTTTCTTTTTTTAAATTTGATTACACATTTTTAAACCTTTGAAATAACGTTTACGAAATTTTGACATTTTTTATCAACGAATCACAGATATTTCTCTACCTGATTTTGTTTTAACATTCCTCCAATTTTCTATCACCGTCACTAATGTTTACAACCCTCTGTTCGAAAAAAACTAAAAAGGTATTAAAAATTGAAAAAAACTTTAAAAAATTTTTATGTGCAAAAGTTTTATGCTTTGAAAAAAAATAATCAAATCAGTTAAAATCATTCGAACAAAAAAAAGGGAAAAAGTTTGCTTCGAAAAATTCGCGCATCAAAAAAGAAATTGTTTCTTCTATTCCTCATTTAAAAAAAAAGGAGAAAAAGAACATAAAAAGATGGTGCTTGAGCAGTAAAACAATTTTCCGCCATGTTTTTAATTATCTTCGAAGGGCAAATAAAAAACCTAATCAGATCAACAATGTGATAAGGTAAATGTAAAGAAAAATGTCACATTGTGCTTCTATTTTTTTTTTATTGTTGCTGTGATAACAAAAAAAAATACAGGTTTTTATTAAATTGAGGATAATTGAAATTTATAAAATGTACAGTTGGAAAAACAATGGAAAAGTGTTTCAAAAAACTGCATTTAATTTCGTTTCGAATTTTTAAAACAATCATTATAGCTTTACTATTCTATTGTTGGGGCTATTAAAGACCTGAACCATGTAAAAAAAACCGTTTGATCTTGAAACAGGAAAAAATATGTTGCGAAAACGGAAAGCGGAAACATGAAAGAGATGGAAGAGGCAGAAAACACAGATGGTATAAATCGGTAAAACATAAAAGGGAGGTCTTTAATTTAATGAATAATTAAAAAATGCGTTAATGGCAATGTTAAAAAATTTATATAGAGTGTGTTAAAATCCAGACAAAATTTGTATATATAGTTGAGACAATTATTTTTATAACTATGATTCAGCAATTACTACTGTTGTTTATTTTAAATGTAAAAAGTATGTTCGAAGTGCAGATTGCTTGTTTTTTTTGAATTATGCGGAAAAGTAAAACGCCAAAGTTTAGTTTGTCAAAAGTTTGTTTTTGGTATCTCTTTGTCAGCATACTGTAATTTGGTGATGAACCTCGACAAAAGTTCATCAAAAATAATTATTAAAAATAAAACATTTATTATTTAAAAAAACAAAGTATAAATAACTATCAGAAATTCTAAAAGAAGGAGAACAAAAGGAATGAAAAAAGCGTAACTTTATTGTTTGTAAACACGATTACCAAAAATGCTGGAACCAACGCGAACATTTGTGCTTCCGCTTCGAATTGCAACAAGAAAATCACTTGACATTCCCATTGATAATTCCAAATCTTCTTCACCCAGACCAAGTGAAGATGCAACTTCTTTTCGAGCATTAACTAATCGCAAGAAATCCGCATTTTCATCTTCACGTTGACTTTCATTTATTGAACCAATAGTCATTAAACCAGCAAGATTAATTTTTGGAGCAGAAGATACAATTTGTTTTGAAATTTCAACAACTTTATTCATGTCAACACCACCTTTTCCTTCTTCTCCACTGGTATTTACTTGAAGAAAAACGTTGACGGTTTTGTTTAAATCATTTAAAGCTGACTGTAGTATTTCGGCATGTTTAACACTTTCAATTGTTTCAATGTAAGAAAGATTTGGAATTTTAGAAAGTTGTTTAATCTAAAAAGATAAAAAAATTACAATTAAACTAATCAAGCAAAATTGAACTTTTAAAACAGCTTGCGTAAGTCACATTTATAAAACATTTAAGTTATCGAAATTATTATAAAAGTTCTAATTTTGGATTCACATCTACACATACAATGCGTAACAAAAACTTGGAAACGTTTTTAGGAGCGGTGACGGAGCGGTGACAGTTAACTATGGCGCGTCCCGCCTCGTCACCGCTCCGTAACCAAAAAAATGTTTGCATTTTTTTGTTACGCATTGTAAGCACTGACTACGGTAAGTATTGCATACTCAACTGGGTGCACTGGGCAGCGAAAAAAAAATATCCCAAAAAGTTTACAGTTTTTTTGATCGCCGGAAGTCGAAAAAAATATAACATATGCTCAAAAAATCGCATGTAATATTTCAAAATTTCTATGTATCCTTTTTTAAAATGTATTCACATCTTTAGAACTTACCTTATTTGATTGTATATGACCAATATAATGCCAATGAATATCCGGACATTGAGCTTTGAGAGCTTCTGATTTTGTTGCAAGTTCTTGAATGTAATTTTCTCCAAAATGTCGCTGCCCTTCATTGTAGGCAGCAATAATTGCTTCAACCGGAAATGTCTTTGATACTGCAACTAATCGAGGAACACGTAATTGATTTGTTAATTTTGATTCACGATGAATAGCCCCCAGAATAGCTTGAAGATTTTGTGAGACATGGGAAAACTCTGACATTATTTTTTTCATAAAAATCTACAAATAGGTGATCATTTTAGAGCAACAAAACGATTCCACCGCAAATATAAATGTACCGTATTTTTTCCCGATTAACAAGAGCGACAAAACTGCCGGAATTTCGAAATTTTATAAAACGTTTCATTTTTAATTTTAAAAAATAAAAAAGAGAACATGTGGTATTAAACCTTTGAATGAAATAAATAAATAAATCCATTAACTTTATTTAAAATAATCAACAAAAAATACGACTATATTCACTATCTATGGGTTAAAACGAAATTGTGTTTGAGTAACAAGAGGATGAGTAGCAGCAGGCCCGTATTTTCCGGAAATATCACGCTTTGAAAGAGTAAATTCTTGGAATGGAGGTTCTTCTTCTGGTGGCTTTTCAAGGATTCGTACAGGAGGCAAGGGACGAATTTTACGGCCACAATAACCATCTTTTTTATGCCATAATCCACTCGCCATTTTATATCCAAACCGACGATGCATATTAGCAGATCCAAAGATTTTATCATTAAAATCAGAATGAGAAAGCCTTCCTACAGTAGCCATACAAGTTCGATGCATTGAGAATTCATGTTTATGAGCTAACTGAAAAAGAGATATTATTGAAAGAAAAATCAACAAATATACACTTACTCTAACAACAACATGTTGACCTTGATGACGAACAATATACCCAGCAGTACCAGCAGCAATAACAAAAACATCAGAATCTTCAACATCAGCATATCGCTCAACACTATTTACCAATGTTCCGACGCTTAAAGCTCCAAGTGGATAAGCATTTCCTTCAACGCCAACAACAGGATTTGCTGGAATGTATCCGGAAGTTTTAATAATTTGTCCAGCGACCATATTTTCAGTTGCTAAAATCCATCTTTTACCCTTTTCGCCAGCAACCAAAGCAATATGCGCAGATCGATTTGGATCACGACGAATTTCAAGAACCTGTAAAAAGATAAAATAAACGAAAACCATATGAAAATGATTTCATACCCTTTCGTCATATGTTTCATCAGGAGTATTAGGTCCACGACGATGAAAATCAATCATAAAATAATCAAATTTAACCCCGCCGCCAATATGTTGATTCACTTTTCTACCAGTTTCAGGATCACGACCACCAAGACGATTGACACGAAGTGGTTGATGAGTGTATTCACCCTTTGTGATTTCATTCAAATGTTGCATATCCCATAAATGTCGAGGTTTAGGCTTTGTTCCACGAGCTGGATAATTTCGTAAACTTTGAATCACAATACGTTGAGCTCCTAGAGCTATAGATTTATCCAGTTTTCCAAGCATATCTAAAACCGTAAAAAAGTAAATTATAAATAAAGTTTAAAATTTAATGAGCACGGCAAAAAGAGTTTTGAAATCTATAAAATCCACAAATGATCAAATGTTATATAAAGGCAAACACAAAAGTACTACAAAACCGAATTTATTGTATTGCTTTATTAAATATTTTTAACCACATAAAAAACTTTACAAAACAAAAATTTTTATATGGAGAATTTTAAATTGTCATTTTGACACGTCTTGACAAACGATTGAAAAATCAACAGCAGTTTGAGAGATCTTATACCCTTTAGTTTTCACGTTTCGTTAAAAATGCATGTATTTTTTAAGTCGATTCCCGAATGAATAATAACAATAACACATTAATAAACTTTTTATTACAGCCGTAACATGTGGATAAATACAAGATAAATAATTTTACTTTCAAAATCATCTGAAACACGTGAATAAAGACAAAAAAATCATCATAATCAGAATTATGTGATGATTCTTCAGGAAGATAGTCTTGAATTTCACGATTAAAACCATCAAATGTATGAGTTCCGAACTTTTTCAAGTGCAGATTTTTTTGACATGATTATGTAATAAACAATTAGACATTTAAGCTAACGCACTTACTGTAGTTTTTTGTTCTTTAAAAGTTTTTAACTTAAAATTGCGGTATATATTTGTAATAAAAGGTTTTTAGCCTATCATTTTTACAAAAAAAATTATGTTTAAAATGTGTTTTGAAAAAAATTAATGAGTTAATCAGAATATCGTTAAGCTATATGTCCTTTGCAAATAATGAAAAACCACATGTTGTTTTAATCATGATCAGCAGCAGCATCATACAAAAAAGAGAGATTGCGTCACACAAATTTTTTTTCCCGACGATCAATATGATAACAGCCAAATGGCAAGTCATAAAGTGCTCATCATCAATTTAGCTACCTTTTTGATGTTATGTTTTCATTACTTTAAAAAAATTTTTGTTATTTAAATTTTGCATAAAATGAGTGAAAAATCCTCAAATGTTACACCAACCTTTAAAGTAAGAATACATTTACCTGTAAAAAAATTAAATTTTTATTTATTTTTCAAGGTCCCCAAAAGTCCATTAGAATGTCTAAATATTCATTTGCCATCCCTTGATAAAACAGATAGCCAGAAAGATGATATATCTGAGGATGAAGTTACAGACGTTTATATGCATATTTATAGCGCTGAAGGCAGAGAATATACATCATATACAACATTTCATGGAATGGTGGGAAAATTCTTTTTCTGTTCTATTAATTAATGTGCCATCATAAAATTAGATTAGAATTTTCAATTCAAGTACATGGCCTTCAGTGTTATTTTGGTGTTTGCTAGTTTTAACATGTGTCGTATTTTATATTTATTATGTAAGTCCATGATATTTTTTAAGTGTCAAAATTAAACACTTCTTATCTTAAACTCACATTTATCTAATACTTAGAAAGCCAGAAACCTTTTTGAAAATATCGTTTAAATTCTAAAATTACAGTATTCAAACTATTTGAGAGAAGATCTCATTCAAAGGACACTTCTAAAGCCTTTTATAACCATTTTAGAGTGGCTCAATATTAGGAAGATATTTTAAAAAGCATACATATCAAGAAACAAATTATCTTACTTTTAATGCCTTTGAATTCTCCTATCCTTTGGTATTTATTTGCCCATCATTGCCGTATTCCTTAAAAACATTAAAAGGTAATTTCTGTTGTTTTCTTTTTCAGTGTTTTTGAGCCAGCATACAATGATCGATAATTTCAGATAACAATTTTACTGATAAATCAATCGACTATTTGAACAGTTTATCATGGCGTCAAAGTGAATTTGATTTTGAGAAGTTTAAAATTATTGACAATAAAAATTGGACTTTTGAAGAATTACGAACATTTCAAAAGCTTTCAAGGTATAACTTGTATTAAATTTTAAAACCTTGAAGGGGATTTTAAGCAAAACATGTTATGAAATTATTTTGCGATCTTCATACGGTAGAAGAGAAATAAATGTTTGTGCGGATTCTCGTCAAGTTGAAACAATTAATGGCTATTGTTTGCTGCTAAATTTATCAAAATCCATTGTAAATGCAAAAACTGATAAAGCTGTAAGATTAATATTAAAAAATCATGATAGTAATGTTTGTTTAATTTTTAAATTATATTTTATTGTTATGCTTTATAGCCGGCGGCTACCGTATTTATGTTCAATCAACGGTTCAACATTTAATTACTTCAAACTTCTTTTATTTATTACCAAATCGAAAGATTAGTTTATATGCAACTTTAAGAAATGTATGAGTGCTTAACATCATTTAATTTAATAAACATGTTTTTTACAGAGCACTTTTCTGCCCCCTTCACATGGGGGTAATTGTATTTCAAATTGGACCCATACAAGTTTAGCAAAATATTTTCATATTAACTCACAATTACCGTATTCAAGGAAGATTTGTGAACATTTGAAATTTTCAAAGGCGGTGATGCAAAAATATGGTTGTATTCCATCTCACATGAAACAAATCATTAAAAATAAGTTCCCAGTCTGCAATTTTTTCAACTCATTTCAATTAAATTATTCTTCAGAAGTTTTTTGTAAGATTAAATTTCAATAACGGCAGCTGTCATTAATGTCATAAATTTTTCAGATGATAAATGTTATTTGGAGTGTCACAGAAAAAAATTTATGTTTTCAAAATTTGGTAATCACCCGATAAAGCTTTCAAATGGAATTGAAGGAATAAATAAAAATATTTCTTTGCTGGAAATGTCATTTTCAACAAGAATTTATCAGAAGCGAACACAGGTGAAACTTCTAAAAACTGTGGATGTTTTAAGCAGAATTGGAGGAAATACTTCATTATTCTTTGGATTCAGTTGTGTAACGTTAATGGAAACTTTTATATTTTTGTTGAAATCTGTTGTACAATTATTTGCATATCAGCCTCCCCAAGAAGAAATGCCAAAACTTCCTAAAATTATTTATAATAAAATTAAACAACCCAAATCTCGAAATTCAATTGCAGACGTGAAGGAAGAAGACTGCCGTAGGGAAGGTTTCTTTACTGCTGATACGGCATCTCAAAAACGTGAAAAAAGGAAAGTCAGCTTACGTCCAACGGAAGACACAATTTCTGAGAGAGATGAGGCAGAAAGTCCACGACCAAATGATCCAAAAAGGTAATTTTTTATTTTGCCGTTGTTAATTATTTATTATTTTTTATTTAGAAAGACAGTGTTTTCCAATTCTGATGAACCAGCAGCAAATGTTAGTTTATTTCTAGAACCTTTAATTAAGAAAATTTATTTGATTTTCCAGAAACGACGACAGTTTGCTCGAGACTCTCGAGAACGTTTCATTTCTTCCATTCAAACAATGACACATGAGCAAAGTCAACGAGTTAAAGTTTGTTTATTTTCATTTAAATTCTCACAATTAATAAATGCCCTTGTTATTTATTAGGAGCCATGTTATGGTTTTCGTGCAAGTATTGATAATACATCGCTTTCTGGACCACTTCAAACAAATCGGGCTTCAATAATTTCAATTGGTCAACATCGAACCTCAAATCCTCGAGTCCGGATTGTAATTGAAGATTCACAAAGACGTCGACCTTCGATTTTAACAAGATATAATTCTGCTATTGGAAATTTTTAAAGTTAAAAATAAATGAAAAAAACTTTATTGCAGGAATTAAATAAATTTTTTGCACAAGAAAACAATTGTCTGGAGAAAGGGCTGTTTTCGAGAATGGACGTTTCTATAGATCGGACACAACTCATATAATTTTGAATAAAACAAATGTCTTTTCAGAAATTTAAATTTTCAGATTACCGAAACATTATCCTCCTCGATTTCAATATCATTATCATCATCCTCCTTTTTAAATTTGTATCTATTTTTCATTTTCGTCTTTAATTTCCATTTATTTTTTTGATATTAGTTTTTGTGTTAATGTTTTTCATAAACTTTGTACCAAATTTTCTTTAATTTTTTGATTTGTGATTTACACGCGCATTTTTTGGTGGCGTTGTTATTTTTGTTGTTTATTGGTTTTTTAGTGAATGGACCTTTTTCCCTTAAAGAATTTCTTATACATAACTTTACCGAATGATTTGCAGTCCCTATCTTATAAAGGAAAAATCTCTCTGAGTCTCTCAAGTTCACCACCTTGTCTATATGCGGCCAAGCCAACCATGGAAAATCTTTCTTAAGTTTTACAATAGTTGTGGTTGATTTGCTTCTTCATCTTTGTTCCATGTTTGCACTATTTAGTATATTTTTTATTATTATTGGTGTTGGTGGGAAACCACTTCTATTAGAAAAAGATAAATTTTCATGCGGTGAATCACCATCTGTTTCAAAATACATACATTACAACAATATTGTTGTTCATAATAGTCTGCTTACAGTATTTATATTTGAGTTGTTTTCGGACTTCAAAATAATTCACTATTTTTTAGATTATTCATGGACATGACAGCGTTGAAAATGATTGGCCATGGATTGTCACTTTAAATAGTGACAATCCATGGCCAGTGTTTGTCTGTACAGGCAGCATTATTAGTTCCAATTATGTTTTAACCGCGCACCATTGTTTGTCGGCTGATAATGGTAATGACTTCATTTTTTCACACTACGTTGTTATCTAAGCTTTGGATTTAGTTGGTTTTGGATCTGTTCATAAAACACGTCAGAAGCACGTCAAAATTGTCGAAAAACACTGGTTTAATAACACTGATTTTGGATTGGTCAAAGTTGAAAAACCTTTTGAATTTGATGGCAAAAATGTTGCACCCATTTGCTTGAGTTCGAAATTTGATGCTGATTCGAATGAAATCTTAGCTGCTGCAGGATTTGGCAACGTTTTTATAAGAACTGTGATAAGTCACAATAAATGGATATGTAAGAAATTTTATTGTTGAACCGAATCTGACGAGACAAGATCTTGTTCAAACTGCAGAAACTACAATGATAGCTTTGGGATTTCTTAAATTATGAAATTCTATGACTTTTTGATTCCATTTAAAAAATTGCCAACATTGTTTTTTATTTAAGTTTTATAGACCCTGTTTTTAACGGTACTGAAATACTTCAAGAAACTACCGTTGAACATCGAACTGATTCGTGGTGCAATGATAAATTTAAATTATTTGATCCTGAAACTATGTTATGTATTGGCGGTGCAGCTAGCGGGGTTGCTCCTGGTGATTCAGGAAGCCCAATTATGGCGATTCGAAATAATAAATGGTATGATCTTGGTACGCTTTATGCTGGCTTCTTTGAATCTGTTCCTTCTGACGATTTAACTCGAATCACTCATGGCATGTTTTTAAATTAACTTTAAAAAATTATTTAGTTTTTTTAGCATGGTACACAAAAGTAAAGCCATATTGTAATTGGCTTGAAGAAATAACTGATGGTGAAGTTAAATGCGAATAAAATGCAGTCCTTCACATATTACTTTTATTACTGTAATTTCTTACTATTTTTGTCGTTTTTTTGCATATTGTATCTCTCTTTCCTTGTGACCACTAAAAGTTCGAAAAATAATTGAAGAACAAAAGAATTTTATTTATTGCATGAATTAAGTAAATTTTTTGCTTATGAAAAACAAAAAAAGAAACAAAAAAATTTTAAAGCTGTTTCGAAAGCGGCAGAATTTTGAAAAAAAGACAAAAAAAAAGTGAGAAGAGGACATTGATTATGCAAATTAAAGAGTTTTAGAAAAAAGAAGATATGAATGTTCAAAATATATTTTTTACACGTTAAAGATCTTTTTCTTCATCAATTTTGAGCAATGCAGTTGCTTCATCATGTGCAGAATGGGAATGACTTAGATAATTTTTACGATCGTCCTCCGTTTTCTTAAAATTACAGTAAATTATTATACTTCTTTGTCTTCAAAATTTTTTGAATCAAAAACATGAAAAAAAAATTAAAAGGCATTCTTGTAAGAAAGCTGTTTAATCATAACAGAGATAACCTTTTGCAAAAATGCAAACCTTTTATGAATGGAACATGATAAATTCGTGCACTAATCGGGATGAACAAAAATAGTATAATTTAAATAGGCTGATATATCATATAAAAAAATCATTTAAATTTGTATGAAAAACAAATTTTTATAGCTACAGTATGATGATCAATAAAATAAAAAAAGTTTGCTTTTCATAAACGCACTTTAACCTGATATTTTTTGTGGCGCCAGTTGATGGAAGGCTTCAGAGAGAAAAATCATTTAATCAAATGATATTTTTGAGATAATCCTTGGAGCTGTCATTCAATAAAAAAATTATTACCTCAAAAAATATCAAAAAAGCAGAAATAAAAAAGCGATAATTCGTTTTAGCAGAAGAGAAAAGGAAAGGCGCCGAGTTTAGATTGACAGGTTTGAAAAAAATGAATCGAAAATTTGGTGATAAGTGATAACGCTGCATTTTTCACGTTTCTTACTTTAACCTCTCCCAAAATGTATCCTTTTGGAAATGAGTATAAAACTCATCACAAAAATTCAGATTTCTTCGTAATACTCTCATTTGATTTTATTTTCTTACCTATTTCTGTTTGCATCCTTTTTTACACAAGAAAAGGAAGAAAGAAAGAATTGGGGTAAGGATGAAGCTTACCGCCTTTTTACTGTTTGCCGTTGTGGCTACAGTAGCTGCAAGTCGTCAAAGATTAAGCAGCAATTTGGAAAAAGAATCCCTTCAAAATGCTAAACCTTTCATGTCTGGACATGTTTATCGTTTCCGTTACGATTCGCAAATTTCATCTGGCCTTGGCTCATTGGATACTGTAAATGATCAACAAAAATCTACTCATCGCCTTTCTACCATGGTTAATGTTCATTTTGAAAGTAAGTATTTATTAATAATTAAATTCATAATAATATCAATGCATTTTTAGCTGATCGATCTGCAACTCTTCATCTTGAAGAAATTGAAATTGCATCCCTCAATGGTGAACTTCCTGAAATTCGTCGTGTTCAATCTCGTCAACTTTTCAATGAAGAAACAATTGATCCCCGAAAATTGGAAGAGCTTCAAATGTCCTGCAATTTTGAATATTCTGAAGGCGTTGTTGAACGTGTTTATTTCAATGGAAAAGATACCGTATGGAGCAAAAACATCAAGCGAGCTATTTTGAATCTTCTTCAAGTCAATCTTAAAGAACGTGAAACTCAACAACAAGATTATGATGAACGCATTCAACTTCAATCAACAGAACTTTCATACCCCAAAATGTTTGCTGTTAATGAAGTAAGTGAATTTTTATTATTTTTCTATCTTCGAAAAAATATAAATTACTTTTGGGTTTAAAGTTATTCATTACTTTCAAATCTTTTTGGCCACAAAAATTTCAAAGATATTTGTTTAAACAAAATAAAACTGATTTTTTTCGATCCAAAAAATTGTGCTAGAATCCTTCATTTAGTTTCTGGATGTCTTAAAATATAATATTTTTAAACTATTATAATATAATATTTTTAATTCACGTACGCATTCAGAATTGCATTCTTTCCCCCCTTTTTTATTATAATAAGGCTACTTTGGAATATCATAAAAAATATTTGTTTCTTTACGAATTCAAAAAAATCCTTACTTTTCCACAATCTGTATTTTCTTCAATAAAAAATCAACCTAAAAAATTAGAATCTCATAATGAATATTTTTCCATTTTTAGACAACTGTTGAAGGCAAATGCGAATGTATTTATTCCATTGCTAAAGTATCAAAGAATGACGAAGGTCTTGAAGTTTTCAATGTCACCAAAGCAATGGACTTCAAAAAATGCTCCAAAATCCCAACCATGCATTATGGACGTCGAATCGAAACTCCATCATACATGACCAAGCGACATGAACTTGAATCACAACAACTTGATCGTTCTACCGTTCTCCGATATCAACTTGTTGGAACCCTTGACAAATATGCCGTTGCAAATGTTGAACTTCTTTCACAATACACCGTTGACGCTGAAGAAAATCATGCCATGCAAACCGTTGTCGCTTCTCGACTCATCCTTCAATCTGTTGAAAAACGAACTGAACGTCGAGGTGATCGAAGCAGCAATTCAAAAGAAGAATCCCTCCTTTACTCATCAGAATGGGATCTAATGGAAAAACGCTTCTATCAATATGGTGATGAAGAATACACTGATGGATCATCTCCTTTCCGACATGTTCAAAACAAAGTTAAATCAATTGTTTCAATGGTCCAAAAAGTTGCTGCATCAACAAATGATAAATCTTACGGTATCGAAACAGAAAGCACCTTGAAACTCCAAAAAGCTATTGATCTTCTTCGAATGTGTGATGGAAAAGAAATTAAACAAATTGCTTCTGATCTTAAACAAAATGAAGACGAACTTGATATTTTCATGGATGTTTGTGCAATGGCTGGAACCCGAAATACAATTCATTACTTGGTTGACAGAATCATGAAAGGAGATATTTCTTCCACAAAAGCAGTCTTCCTTGTCCGACAACTCAGCAGCCTCCCAGCAATTTCCGACAAACAAATCGATATGGTCCTTCATCTTTGCAAGCATGATATCGTTGAACGATCAGCACCACTTCGACAAGCTTGCTGGCTTACCGTTGGTTCAATGATTGGCGATCTCTGCAAACATACAGTCCGAGATCATGAAATGTGCCCTCGTCACAAGAAAGATACCTATGAAAAAGCTCTTTGGACCCGATTCACCTCCTCCGAAGATCTTTATGAAAAACTTGTTGTCCTTAAAGCCATCGGAAATGCCGCCAATGATTTATCTGTCATTAATCTTGAAAAGATTATCATTGATCGAGCCCAATCACCAATGATCCGAATGCATGCCATTGATGCCCTTCGTCGTCTTCGAAATGAAATGCCCCGAAAAATTCAACGCATCCTTCTTCCAGTCTTCAAAAATACCCTTGAAGTCCCAGAAGTTCGAATGACTGCTTTCTCCATGATTATGGCAACATTCCCTGAAAAGGCTATCCTCGATCAAATCACTTACACCCTTCATTCTGAACGTTCAAATCATGTTAAATCATTTGTTGTTCGATGCTACAATGCCCTTTCACGATCTATTGTTCCAGAAGAACGACAAATGGCACCACATCTTCGTACAGCCCTTACTTTGGCAAATGTTGATCTTGATATGTCTTGCCATTATCACCGTATCCCACTTTACTTTGGTCAAAGCCAAGAAGGACTCTTCCTTAATTTGGCCAGCATCGTCTCTACCACTGATGGCATTCCAAAGCATCTCTCTGTTTCCCTTGATTCCCTCTTCAATGGCCTCTTTGAAAAAGATGCTGTCAGCTTTTCATTCAGCCAACAAAATCTTGAAGATCTTTATCATCGCTTTATGGAAGGATGGAATCAAATTGGTGGGGGTGAACGTCGATCTCTTCGTGCTGAACGCCCTAGCCGAAATGGTGAACAAGAACTTGATTCAATCTTTGATGACTTAAAAATTAAAACCCGTCAAGCCTTTGAACAAACACCCTTTGGACTTATCAATCTTCGAATCCGTGATATTGATCAAGTTGTCCTTCCTCTTGGAGAAGAATACATGCCTCGAATCATTAAAGCCATCTTGAAAGGTGAAAAATTGACCACTCAAAGCATCCCTTCAATTCTTCGTGAAGGAAGTTCAATGCGTCTTGCCACTGCTTTATCCTTCCAAGAACGAAGCATCAAAATTGCAACTTCTGCTGGTATGCCACTTCACATCCTTCATAGCCTTCCAGTTATTGCTTCATTCAATGGCATTGTAAAAGCTCATGTCACATCAGAAAATGTTAAAATTACTGTTAATGCTCAACCACTTCTTTCTGGAGTTCAAACCCGCAAAATGGAAATCTGGTGCCCTGTTGTCAATACTGGTGTTGAATCTCTTCGCTCTGTTGAACTTAACCTTCCAATTGATATGGATCTTACAGTTTCCCATAAAAATGCTGAAGAAAAAGCCCGAATCACCCTTCGAGTTCCCGAACAAAAAACTCGTCTTGTTGGAATTCATACTCTTCCATTGACTTTCACCCGAAAATATGATGCTAAACTTGGTCTTCATGGAAAAACCAATGTTAAAACCATTCACAATACCATCATGGATTCTCGTCTTAATGAACTTCATCACACTGAAACTTCCTTCACTGCTTCCGGACATTTCTATTATCCAAAAGAAATGAGCTTCCAATCTCTCAATTCAATGGCTTGGTCAAATGAAAATCATTTCAATGTTGAATTCGATCGTAAATCCGGATGTGCCGATGCCCTTGAAATTGTTCTCTCCGGCAAATTCTTCCAAAATGCCGAAACTTCATCTGCAAAACCAAGATTTGAACAATTCTATCAAGACAACAAGAAATTCCAACCCGTTTATGACGATGATGTTGAAGATTACAGCAACAATGATGATGATGATGAAGAACGAAGTGACCGACGAAGCCGCCTTAACACTTATCTCTCAACTGAATACAAACCTCGTGCAGCATATCGCCATTTCATCAAAGCTGTTGCTAAAACCGTTGGTGGAAAAGTTGATCATGAAGTCTCTGCAAATCTTCAAGCAACATGTGATTCACATATGGCCTTCTGCCGTATCAATACTGAACTTAGCCGTACTCCAATGTTCCGTGGTGAAAAATCTGAATGGACCCTTAAAGCTGAATCCCAACTTCTTATGCCCGAACATGTCCGAGAAGTTTCTGAATTAAATGACAAAAAATCTGCCCGCCAACACCGCCTTGCTGTAACACTTGATGCAGAATGGGGATGCCAAGAACAAAAAGCTCAAAAATTGAATGTTCAACTTCAAGGTGAACGTGCCGTTCCACAACAATGGATTCAACAACGATCATCTGGAGAAGAATGGCGTCGAATTCTTGCAACTGCTTTCATCAATAAATACGATCTTGTTGCAGAATACAAACTTTCTCCTCGCATGCAAACTCGTCTTCAACATTACTTTGAACTTTTGAAATACTGGAATTACTGGAATTCTGATTCATCTGACTCCATTGAAGGCACCACTAACACCATCAAAGCTACAGTAATCATTGATCCTCGAACACGTCAACACTTTAATGTCTCCGTTCAAACTCCATCTGAACGTACCCGATTCACCAATGTCCAACTTCCAATGACCGTTAAACCTTTGCCACTTATTCGTCCACAAGAACAACGCTATGAAATTAGCTCTGTTGAAGATATGGTAACTGAATACTCTGATTCAAGACGTGCTGAATGCCGTGTTGATGGCCGCCGAATCAAGACATTCGATTCCGTCACCTACAAAGCTCCCATTGGACGTTGTTATTCCATCATTGCCAAAGATTGTGCCAAAAAATCCTTTGTTGTCCTCATGAAGACTGTTGATGAAGATACAGATGCTAAGAATGTCAAGATTATTACTGCAAGAAATACCATTGAAGTTGAACTTGTTCGTGAAAAACTTGTTGTTCATGTTAATGGTGACAGAATCACTGATGAAGATCGCCTCCGTGAATACAATATTGATTACTCTGAAGATTTGGTTCGTGTTATGCTTCCAGAAGGTGTATCAGTTCGATTTGATGGAAAACAAGCAACCGTAAAACTCTCAAATTATTACAAAAATGCTCAATGTGGACTTTGTGGTGAATTTAATGGTGAACAAGATGACGAATTCCGAATGAATGATAACAGCCTTACTGATGATGTCAAAGATTTCCATCGCTCATATTCAATGATCAATGATGACTGCAAAAATATATACACCAAAGATAATCTCTTTGGATCATCTTCATCTCGACAACGACAACAACAAGATTCTGATGAATTTGAAAATGCTGACATGAATGAAGAAGTTGAAGAATATGATATGTTTGATCGTCGCGATAGAGCTCAAGAAAATCGATATGATAATAATGAAGATGCAGGTATATTTTTTCATTGATTATTTTTATTTCAAATAATAATGATAATTATTTTTTTAGAACCAATCATGAAGACCATGATTGTAGAATACAATCATAAGATCTGTTTCTCCCTTAAACCAATCAAAGAATGCCCCCGCGGTTTAACAATGCAAAAATATGAAGACCTCAAGATTCCATACACTTGCCGAAATCGTTCATCAACAGAAGCTCGTCGTCTTCTTCGTGAAGCCAAATCTGGAGATATCACTCATAAGCTTTCTGCATTCAAAGATAGCAAACCAAGCTTTGTTGAAACTCTTCGTTCTGCTCGTGTTTGTGCTTAAATTGAAATAAGCCTTCAAACATTGCCCCCCCCCTTCAATTTTAACATTGTGGCCCCCATTTTTTATGCAATGTTACATTAACTGATGCAAATTGTAGTTCGTTTGCGTTATTAGAATAATAAATATTTTGCAAATTCAATTTTTTTTTGTTTCATTGTGGTTTTTCCACACACAAGCAATTTAAACAAATTCCATAAAATTAAAAAAAACATTACAAGCTCTTCACATTTTTTTATTTAAAGTTATTTGAAATAAGGGTTTAAAATCGTGCCTCAATAATTTCAATTGGTCAACATCGAACCTCAAATCCTCGAGTCCGGATTGTAATTGAAGATTCACAAAGGCGTCGACCTTCGATTTTAACAAGATATAATTCTGCTATTGGAAATTTTTAAAGTTAAAAATAAATGAAAAAAACTTTATTGCAGGAATTAAGTAAATTTTTTGCACAGAAAAAACAACCGGTTTAAGATATGATAAACTGGACGAAAGTGATATTTAAAAAATTATACATACAAAAAAACTAAAAATTTTTAAAGCTGTTTCGAAAGCGGCAGAATTTAAAAAAAAAGACAAAAAAAAGTGAGAAGAGGACATTGATTATGCAAATTAAAAAGTATTAAAAATCTGTTTTAGATAAAAGAAGATATGAATGTTAAAAATATATTTTTTACACGTTAAAGATCTTTTTCTTCATCAATTTTGAGCAATGCAGTTGCTTCATCATGTGCAGAATGGGAATGACTTGGACTTTGTTTAGCAACTTGGAAGCGACCCGTTTTAAATGTAATCATGCCCGTATCATGTTTTGACGATTCATCATGATCATCACCCATAAAAAATGTTGGACGATCATTCTTTTTTGTCTGATTTTTTGCTGCATTTTTTGTTGTATGGCTGCTACCGGCTTTCACTGGAACACTATCACGACGGGAAAAATTTGGGATTGGTTTATGCCGGGGTGTTGCAACATGTGATGGATTTGGAACAGTAAAATATTTTGCATCATTTTCATGATCTTCTTCGCTTTTCTTAAAAATCATTTGCAAGATTATTATTACCTTTTTTTGAAAAAGAAACGAAGCACTCACTTCTTCATCTTCAAAAGCATGAAAGATTGAAGGTCGGTCATCTTGATTTCCAGAAAAGTGACGAGAATAAAAATTTGAATGAACCTAAAAAAATGTTTCAATTTTTTAAATGTTTGAGAGCTTTTGCTTCTTTTTTTACCGTTTTTTGGTCTTCAAAAATAGCAGTTAAAAGTTTACGATCTGACATATTACGAGGAAGAGTTCGTCGACCAATTGTTCGTTGAATGGTTGGCTCTGGTTCAGTTTCTTCCATCAAAACTTCAGGGATATTAATGCCACAAACAAACGGTGAAACAGGCTGACACATTGATTGAGATTTTCGGATAACATCACTTCCACCATTTGCTTCAGCCGTGGAAAGGGCAGCAAAACTTCCAAATTTCTTGAAGCGTTCAAAGGCTTCATTCTTTTCAAGAGCTTCATGTCGAACATTGAGAAGAATGGCTTTACTGCTGCAAACTTTTTTCTCTTGTTTTCGCTTTTTCCTTTCTTCGGCACTTTCCTTCTTTTTCTTTTCTTTTTTCTCCTTCTTTTTCTCTTTATCTTCCTCTTTACTAGGGACATGCCAAAACCATTTTATGAAATATGTTTCATGAACAACTCGTAATTGATGAAATATCTAAAATTTAAGATATTCATTTCTACCGTAAATACAACTTTAAAATTCCTTGAAGCATGGTATTTTGGAAAAAAACAGAAAATAAAAGGTAATAAAAGTTTGATTACCGTATCCGTAAAATTTCTTCCGGTAATTGCAGCAACGCCATCCATTGTTTGACTGAGTAATTCATTTCCAAAAATTTCAAATCGAGAATATTCATCATGTTTTCGTTGAGCTAATGTAACACGTAAAATATCAACAATATTTTTTATTGTCATTCCTTGTATAAATATTGTAAATACGATAACAACAATTGCGGATGAAGCAAAATATTGTTTACAAGGAAAATCTTCTGGATTTAATGACATTACAAGACCAAAACAAACAGCACCCCGCAATCCTTAAAAAAATTGATCAACTAAAAATTTTAATCAAATCTTATAAAAATATACCTCCATAAGCCATAACAAATTGATCAACATATGATAATTTGTAAGGTTCGCCAATATTTAAAAAGAATGATAGAAAAAATACTACAACGAATCTCCCGACAATACAACAAGCTACTCCAACAATACAAAAAACAATATCAGTATTGTGAATAACTTGATAAACGGAAATTCCCAAAAACATAAAAATGTATGATTCAGAACTATAAAAATAAATAATAATTTAAAAGTACCGTAGTCAAAGCAAAATTACCAAGATGAACATGCCTTCAAAATAAAGCTCACATTACTTGTTGAATCATAACTAAGATTTACATGCGTATATGGTTTCATCGTAATAACACAAATCATGATACTTAAAAATTAAATTTACTTTAAAAAAAATAAATCATATGGCTTACGAGATAATGCCAGAAATGTGAAAATATTCACTGAAGAGATAAACGCAATAAGGAACAAAAATAATATAAAGAGGTTGGACATTAACATTATTGTAAGTGTACCTAAAAATATTTCAAAATCAAATCATTTTTTTTGTTCTCAAAAAATGAGAGTGTTACTTTGTTGCCAAAACAGTAATCAAAGAACCAATTAATCCGACAATTGTGCCACCAATTGCAGATTTCAAAAATTCTATGAATGCAACCCCCAACATATCAACAGATAATTCACGATTTTCGGCAGCAAATTGCGAAAAAAGTCGAAAGAAAACAACTGAAACCCCATCATTGAGCAAAGATTCACCAAAAACATTGATGTAAAGATTTGCATTAACGCCAATATCTTCAAAGACACAAATAACTGCAACCGGATCAACGGCCGATAAAATTGTTGCAAATACTAAAAGATGCATAAGACTGATATCAAATTGATAATATTCTTTTGCCATTTCCAATCCGGCACCAATTAAAATCATGTTTAAAAATGTTCCAACAACAGCAAATGTTAAAATCTTTTTTAAATTTTTTATTAAATCTGTATTTGACATAAAATATGATGCTTCTAATACAATCATTGGAAGTAAAACATCAAAGAAATGTTCTTGATTAAAGGCAGTTGGCTAAAAATAGATTGGCAAAAATAAAAAGGATTAAAGGGATAAAGAAAAAAAGGTTTTTTATCTTACAAAATATGCACCAATTGGAACACCAGATACAATACCAAAAATTACAAATAATGATGATTCAGGACAAATTTTTGTAATGGCTGGGAATAATTTTGCAACTGTAATAAATGAATACTTGAGTAATTATTTCAAATTGGAAATAATAAAAATATTACCGGTTTTTATAATAATTAATAAGCCTATCAATGCAAGTACCAATAATCGAGGGGGAGATGCCTTACGATGATCAAGCATTTGTGAAGAATCACATACAATTTTAGTATTATTTGATCCAAAATTTCTTTCAATTAGGCCATCTTCACCACTTACAGTAACAAAAGCCAGAGGGGATTCAGTAATATCATGTCGATCAATTGTCCCAGATTGAACGATTAATGCTGTGGCAAATATGGAGAGCCAAAAAATGCTAAGCTCATTGCTCAGCATTTTTGCTGTCCTTATCTCCTTTCGTTTAAAGCTAAAAAGAAGGCGCTGAAGTCAGTCACTTGTGGTGGTCAGTTTAAGAAAGAAAGATGTCATCAAAAAAAATTGTGAACAAAAAAATGAATAAAAGAAAATAAAAGAAAAGCAATGATAAAATATATCTCTAAAAAGCCGTTGATCGTCTGCGGCAGAAAATAAAAACAATATTTTTATAAAAAAACAACATTAGTGTAAAACGAAGAAAAAAAATAGGGGGAAAAGGCATCAATTTTGTGAAAAAAAACCTCTTCCTAACAACAGAACTAAAAATGAGAGAAAGAGAAAAAAAAGACGCTTATTCATTCATTCACAAGCAACAGTTCAATGAGCATTCGATAACAAACCTGCAAGGTCAAGCCGTAGATTTTTTACGTTTCTAAACAAATATAACCATTTTAAAACATTAAAAAAATCTTTTTTTTCAAGCACTTCACATCTCCTTTTTTGGGTATTTTTTCGTCTTATTTTCCTCGCTTTTTTTCTCATATCATTTCAAGGAAGAAAAGTGTCTGTCTCATGGTTTTCTTCCTTCTTTCTTTTTTTATTTTTCAAATCTCAAAGAATGCTTTTTCCCTTTTTGTCTTTTCAATGTCGTGTAAAAAGTTCAAGTTGCTCTTTTGCAAGTTTGAAACAAAAAATAAAGAGAAAAAAATAGAAACCACATCGTTTTTAAACGAAACAAAGAAGTGAGAAAAAAATGCTTTTGAAGTTTAATTTTTTTTCATATGAAAAAATGAGGGGAAAGATAAAACAAAACAAACAAATAACATAAGCCTTTTTCCATATGCAAAAATCTAATGCCGCCAGGTACCAGTCTTGGCACGAACAAAAATGGATAGATTAAACGAAGCAAAAACAGAAAAAGCATCAACGACACACAGTTTAGTATGGGAGAAAGATGGGGACGACAAAACAAAATATGAAGGGGGTATCTTTCCTCCGGATGTGCAGCTGCTTTAAATGCGCATTGCTTTCCACTTTTTTTCTAAGATGTATATTTTTTGTAACTGTTTTTGCATTAAAAACATTAAAAGAGAAAATCAAATAAGACAAAAATATGAAAATGAAATGACAAAGCTATAATCTCCTTCTCATTTGTTTTTGAGAACTGTTATTTTGGTGTTTTTCTTTCATATGTTCTAGGTATAGAAAATGTTGCAATTATTCGTTCATTATTGTCCAGAAAAAATATCGGTATTTTTGGATTCCAATAAAAATAGAAAAGAGCAAGCAATAAAATAAATAGCAATAAAACTTTGTTTGTTGTAACATATGCTTCAATAAGCTTGTATATTTTTTTTGCTCATCTATGAATGGTACATAAAAATCATTTATATAAATCATATTTTATTTAACGCATCCGTCTTTTTTCTATATTTTTTTCACGCCAAAACAAAAAAAGATGCAAAAAGAAAACAATAATAATGTGTTTTCTTTCTGTCTCTTTTTCCAGGGCTATCTTCGCAATTGGACTCATAAAAACCATTTTTTTAACCTTTAAAATAGAAAAAATAAGAAAGAAGAAAAAAACATTAGAACAATGATTGTTGTGAGAACTGATCTGTTATTAGGGGAGAAGAAGAAGACGGCGCGCCAAAGCTTTCACAAAAAAAAAGAAGTATAAACGTCGTTGTTGTCCTGCGCAAAAACAAAAAAAGGGTTAGGGGCTATTTAAAAAGTCAATGGAAAAAGAAGAAAAATCAAAAAAGCGGAAATCGGCCACTAATATTTAACCTATTAGCCCTATAATGTTGAAGAGGTCAACATTGATCTATCACGTATACGACAAAAAGATAAGCTTGTTGATGAAAAAGGATGGAAAGAAATGATAGACATATGAAGGGTACAAAAAACAAGAGTTTTTTGGGGGGTGCTGTTATTGAAAAATAGGAAAAAATACAATTAATGATCCTTGAATTTTTTAGGTATTAATAATGGGAAAAGGAAAAAAATCAAAGCCCAAAAAAGCACAATCATTTAACATGAATTTCGAAGAAATCGTGTTTCAACAAAGATCAAGAAGTGACAAAAAAATTCAGCTTTTTGAGTCATCATTTCAAGGCTATTATTCTAAACTTTCTGAATCACAATAAATGAAAAATAGATTTGGAACACCTAAAATTTTATCGAATTTCGTTTTTTCCCACTTGCTTAGTTATATTATATATGAAAACCTCCTAATGATGATGACTTGTGACGACTACATAGTTCAAAGTTAATACAATCACAAAATAACTTCTTAATCGCTTAACAAAACAGAAAGCAAAGAAAAAAGATGCGTTGTTGAACGAAAGAAAACAAAGACGAAGAAAAATTTATGGCTTGCAACATCGAGAAAAAGAAAGAAAGCAAAACGCTTTTCACGTAAACGTTTTAGAAAAAAATGTTTAAAGCTGCAAAAGAATGAAATTTTCATTAAATTTAGGAAAAAAATCCCGGAAAAAACAAGGAGGAGGTGGAAGGATACACGGAATTTTTGTTATTAAATAAATAAAGTGGTGACTCTTCTTTTTTTACATTCGTTTAAAAATGTGTCACGTCATTACTAAGCATTTGATTAACTTATTTATTGATTAATTAATCTACAAAAAAATTTAGGTATTAAATTTAAAACGTAAACAAATATTTTTTTATAAAAAAAATTTGGGCTAAAATTGAAAGAAAAATATAATTTTTAATAAAAACAACAAAAAATTACATAAAAAACAATATTTTTCATTTTTAAAATCTTGAAAAAAAATTTTCTAATTTTTTTTAACACATCGATTAAGAGCTAAAAAATTTGAAAAACAACAAAATGACTACGCTTCCGTTACTATAAACGATAACACCACAAATTTCATACAACACTAATCACTTTTTTATTCTTCATTATATGGGAACAAAAACGTCATCGAAAACAAAAATTGCTGTAAACAAAAGCACAGCTTAAAATTTAAAATACGGTACAAAACATTGAAACAGTATCTTGAACGCAAAATGGGAAAAATGAATTATTTAAAAATCTCAAAAATAAAACACATCTGTAAGAATAGTCGTTATTATCAAACTTTTGTTTGGTAGACATAGACAGATTCATCCAGGTATGACATCGTGCAACAATAGGTTGGTCAAACCAAATGTATGATATATCGCTTTAAAGTTGCGGGGTAAAGATCAAAGGATATATGTATGAGGCATTGGGAGGGTTAAATTTTTGTGTCGCGCCTTGTAAAACTTCAAAAAATTTTCATCTTACGTAGTAGTGAATTTTAATTTTTATACCTTAAATTTTGATCTTCTGGGGGGTATCGCGACATCCCCCCAAGTTACGGCCCTGGTTCAAAATGTACATAATTCATGCATTTACAAAAAGAGTTCTACTACTCCTATTTTAAAAAATATATATGACTACGTCATACGCCTTTGACTATTATTATATAAAAAATGAACTTTTTTAGCATGAACGTGTAACAAAATAAGTGAAAAGAATATGAATTCTTTCATTTACTTATTTAGTAAGCATTCAAGACTGACTGTTTGTTTTAAAGTGATTAAAAATGTTAAAATGTTATAAAAAATAATTAACTTAAAAAAGGGAGTATTTTTATATATGTAAGGTTTCTATACAATCAACACTAATTCTTTCAGGGCATTTAATTTAAAGTAATTTTTGCAAAATAAAAAGGAAAAGAAAAACAACAACAACAACATTACGTTTTAACTTTTAAGGAGAAGAAAGACATAGCGTTTTCAAGGCAGGCCATGAAAGAGAAAAAAGAAACAGTGAAAAAGAACTGAAAGCTAAACTGAATGATTTGGGGGAACATGCGGCATCTTTTGTACTGGTCAATTTTTTAACCCTAGGTTATGCAAAAGTGTGTATCAAACTCCTCCTTGTCCGGTTAACACGAAGAAATACAAAGCAACCTTTGAAAGCATGATCTTGCTTTGCGAATCACTGATTAAATGTTCAATTTTTGCCAGTAAAATAGATCAAGAATGATTCAAATGAGTAAAAAGTCCATTTTTGAGCGACACCGTATCCGGATGATCTCCACTTATCAATCACGTGGTGGCCCCAAGTATCATGATCGCTAATAAATTTTAAGGGATTAAAACCTAAGACATTTTGGGATGGCCACAAACAACTACTGTAATTCTCTTCCAAATCATAGAACAAAAAAATAAAACAATAAACTGGTTAATGATCTTTATTGATGCAAACATGGCAAAAGAATAAAACATTACTATAACAAGAAAAGAGTTACAACAACAAAGAGAGATCATAACAGATAAACTGAAACAATATTACAAAAAATTAGAGATTTACCTACGATAATTGAGTGTTGGAGTTTATTTTTCTTTGTCTTTCTCAGATACAGGAATACCTTTCGCTTTCATCGCAGATTTGAGCTTTGCATTTTCACTTTTCAAAGAAATCATTTCAGTCATCATTTTTCAAGATGATGAATCTTTTGTGCATGATTGTAATGACCAATATACAATGCGAATTCCTTTTCAGTTTGATCCCGTTGCTCCTCCACTTCCAACTTTTCAAGTCTCATCATATTCCATTCTTCATTTGCTTTTCTCATTCTTTCATTGTAGGCAGCTTTGGTTTAAGCAAGTTCAGAATCCAAAGAATCTATTACTTCTCGTAATTCATTGATTATGTGAGCATCTTTCTTTTGACGAGCTTACAAATCAGCAATCTAAAAAAAATACAAACTGAGAATTAATCAGAATAACAAAGGGAATAAATTTACCTTTTCCAAATAAGACGAAATATCACTTTTCAATTGACCGCGTTTTTGTTCTCATTCGAGAATTTCTTTGATCTTTTCATTTTCAGAAGATTCGAGTTCTCGAATACGTTGTTCTTTTTCATTGACAACTTGATTGAGTTTGTCAACTTCAATTTCAGTTTCTTGCAAAGCCTTTTCTTCTTCTTCCAAATCTTTTTCAACTTTCACAAGCCTCTCTTGCAGATCAGAGACGGAAGGCGGTTGAAGAGGGTCTGAAATAAACATTGTTTGACGACGATGTTTTCGTTGAGCAGTTGAAATATCAGGATTTGAATTAGCATCTTCATCAGCATCAAAGTCAATTCTTCCAGGTACAGTACTATCACGATCACAATGAAGAACTTCAGCAAAACCCATATGACGTCCACTTTGACTGAGGTAGGAATTAACTTGAGCCTTTTTTAAGAATGGGTTTGATGGCTGAATGGAAAAAAATCATAAGATTTTTCATCGGAGGCAAAAGATCAACCTCAAAAATTTAAAAAATCCTTGTCATATATTTAAATTGAATTAAACATGCGACAAAAGATTCGTATGTAAAATTTAATTTTGCTTTCATCTGTTGCAGATATTTCAGCTTCATTGGATGGTTTTTATATGTGATAGATCTTTTAGGATTCACAGACACACTTGAAAGGACAAAATTTTTTCTTCAGTTGTGACTGGACTCAAACTTTGTAAAAATCAAATCGTTTCAAGTGAATTATTATGTAATCTCAACCCCCTTACTTTAGACTAATTTGCGGCCCTGCTTATTACTAATTCGAATTTGACTTCAAAAGTCAAATAAACCATGTTTTATTTGTGGGGAAAATTCTACTCAAGCAACTTCATCATTCGAAATGCAACAATAAACCTGCAATAGTTATGTATTGAAAAAAAATAGAAATAAACGATTTATTTTATGTACTATAATAACTTTTCAGTATTAAGATTTGCATGCAACCAAATCTTCAAAAAAAACGCACGTAACATTGCCTAAGGAATAAATTTATTGTCCAAGAGAATCTCGACGAGCCTTAGTTTCAGCAAATCGTTTCTTAATTTCTTCTTGAATGAATTGAGATTTTTCAAGAGATAGACGAAGTTCATCTCCTTTCATACGACGTGAGAGACGACTAGCTTGAAGTCGAGCAATTCGAGTTGAAACATCTTCATTAATAATGCTTGAAGGAGGAAGAGGAGGAGGAGGTGATGAACAAGATTTTTCAGAGCATGATTCATTACCACTATCCGAAATGCTATTATTGGCTTGAGTTCCATGAGGGACAGATAAACCAGGCATGTCTGCATCATCCTATAAAAGAAAGATGAGTTAATAAAGAAAAATAAACAAGTATTCACCTTTGGAGTAAGTAACATTGCTTTAGCCAAGACTTGAGAAAGATCTTCCAGTTCATTACGAAATGCATCAACGGCTACTGCCATTACAGAATAATCTTTTTGATTTAGCGGGCTTTTCTTTGATAAGGCCAATGCACGAAATCTTTTCTTCATAAGTTTAACACTTGAGCGAACACTGAAAACACAAAGGTATATAAAAGATGATAATAAACATTGCAAAAGCACTTACTCTTTATCAACAGCATGCATGATTATATTACTTCCAAGTAACAAAAAATTTCACCAAAGATTAATTACTGCACGGCCCAAAGAAGCAACGAAAAAAAGTAACTCCAAACTTTTTTCTGACGACAAAAAAAGGACAAGTGCTTTCGAAACTTTTCAATTTTTTATTATTGCATGTAAAATAATAACACTTCAAAAAAATCTTTAAGCGATTATTTTGTTGTCGTTCATTTATTGGCGCAATTAAATTAGTTGAACTTTTTTAGTAGAAAATTACAATAATCAAGCTTAATTTCATAATTTATAAATTAAAATTTCAACAATTTCTTAAGTGATTCAATATTTAGGTTTATTTATTTCGTAACATGCCTTTTCTGCCTTCAATTTACAGCAGTAGGAGCTTTTGAATATTTTAACTTCAGGATATCCGGCTTCTTCTTTGTTCTTCCTTTACTTTTATACTTTTGTCTCTGATTCTAAAGTATATGTGATACGAAATAAACCCCCGACTTGCTTGAAGTCGAGCAATTCGAGTTGAAACGAGATTCTCTTGGACAATACTTCATTATCAAAGTTTAGAGAACGCGAAGAAAAGATATCATTATTAACAAGTGCTTATTACTAGAACTCATCAAAAACTGTGAAATTATGTGTGTAAAAACCAAACTGAGAGTTTCATGTTACTTGATTCTCTTGATAGCAAAATAATAATAATACAAAAAATCACAAAAAGTAGACACATAATAATGTAATTGAAAAAGCAAACATAATAAAAATAGAAAATTATAATTTCACAGATTGCAAACAAAATAGTTGATAACAGATGACGTTGATTGTTTGTAGAATTGACCGGTGTTTGAAAATTTTATTTTCCAACTTATTCAGGTCATTTAGCTGCAAATGGATTTGTTGCTTTTGAACCATAGAATCCGTTTTCGGTTTGCCTTGACATCATTAATTCATTGATTGATGGTGCAGGTGTACGATTTACGGCAAATGGATTAGTAGATGAAGCTGTTGATGGTGCACCAAATGGATTACTTCCTGTAAAATTTTTTTTAGAAGATCACTTCGTCAGCAATTTAAAAAAAAACAAACCTGGACGTGGAGGAAGAGCAGATGGTGGTGGGCCCATAAGATTGTCAAAATTAACTAAGGAAGAAGATTCACCGAGGAAACTTTCAGGAGTTTTTGAATTTGAACGTGCACCATTGGTTTGTTTTGTTGAATCCAAAATGGGGCTTTGACTAAGCGGTTGAGCAATCATTGGAGCGTTAGTAGTGGTGCTGACTGCCCATGGATCATTGTTTGATAGCTTCGGTTCAGTAGGAGTAAAAGAAATTGCCCAAGGATCATCAAGTGCTTTAGTATTGTTACTTGAAAGTGGAAGTTGAGTTGGTGGTCCTGGTAGCCATGGATCATTGGTTGCAGGCGTTGGAGCTACTACAGCTGCACTTGCAGCTGCCCATGGATCATTTGAGGCAGGAGATGTAAAAAGATCAGGATATACTAAAATTAAATGCAACAGCTAAATATTTACTCTTTTATGCTAGATAAATGCAAACCATTATTAACTGCTGTAGTATTAGCTTTTGGAGGTGGAACTGATCCCCAAGTATCATTACCAAAACCGGAGGATGGTGCTCCCCATGGATCATTTAGTGTTGGAGCATTGGTTGAAGTAGGAGCCGGATCACACAAATTAAGCTGCATAAGATCTTCAAGGGCACTCTCTAAACCAGTACGCTTTGGTTCATTGTTGGCAGGAAGTTTATGAGATGAAGGAGCGGATGTTGTAAAATCATCCCCAAATGCATCATCACCATTTGTTGAGGCATTTCTTTTACTTTCTTCGAGAGCAATCTAAATTTAAAAAATTGTCAGTTTACGAATATTTTCATATTTACTTACTTGAAGCCTAACATCATCTCCACGCCGCATCTCTTCTTCTTTAGCACTTTCTTCACGAGATAAAGCTAGAGCAATTTGTAATTGCATTTCTTCTTCACCAATGCTTGAAGGTCTTGCTTCTTCAAGTTCAGCATCAATTACAGAAGATTCACCTCTTCGAACACGAGTTGATCCATCCGATGAAATACCAGTTCCATTAGCAATAAATCTTTTTCTTGTCATTTGATATCTCGCTCGTTCATTCTTCAACCGTTCTTCATCATTCAATAATGCAACCATTTGTTTTGCTTTTTCTCTTACATTTAAACCTTGATCACGATTATCTTCGATATGTTGAAAATCTTTCAGCGTTTCAATACTATAAATATTTTCACGACATTGTTGTGCCACTTTTTCGTTACCACATTTAATAAGATAATCCAATAATACAAGGCTTTTATATACATGACGCCAATTTTTTCCATGATCATTTAATCTTTTCCAAAGCATTACCATTATTTCAGTAAAAGCCATTGGATCGTTAGTTAAATCAGCTATCTCAGACATAAGGGCAGTTGTTGGTCCCCATGGATCATTGCTAAAAAAAGTTAACAAATATTAATACATTACCAAATATTGTATTTATGTTTACCTTGTTGCTTCTCGGACTTTTACTTGAGCGCTTGAAAAGTTATAAGCAACATTTTTGACTTGACGCTTTATTGTTGAGATAGACATGATTGAAGTTGAGAGTTAGTAGTAAATGAATATTAAAAAGAGTACCGATTGAACGGCCTGAAAAAAAAACAAAGGTATAGTTGTTTCCATAAAAAATACATTCAATTACGAAACGTGCACTAACACGCAAAAGAAAAATGAGTCATCAAAGATTTTAAGAAACAAAAATTTACTAATACTACAAAATTGACTTTATCACGTCATTTTTTACTTGTTTCTTCAGAAAAAAGGGAAGTTAGATATTATATCATTAGAATATATTATTTTTAAATCGATAAAAAAAATTCTTTCTGATTCTTGTCAAATCTTTGTAGAAATAAAAACTTGCGCAAATAATGAAAGTTAAAGACTGAAAATGAAAAGAGAGAAAAGAAAATTCACGGATACAAAGTAAAAAACGCGGACTTCTTTTTTTCTTTTTTCAAATCAGAAAAAGAAAGATGCGCAAACGCAATCACACCCTCGAGCAATTTGAATCTCCCTTTTGCGCATATAACAGTATCCAGTAAAAATTTAAGTGATGAAAAAAAGGAAAGAAATTAAACTTAAGAATAAATTGTTACCATAAAATGACAGACGTTTTAGATATCAAAAAAACATTTAAAGATGTTAAACCCGGGATTTAAAAAAACGTGTGTTACCTAGTTTTTTAAGCTTTCACCATGGAAACAACACTGTATAAAATGAATAGAAAAAATGTCAAAAAATGAGAAGAATTACATTTCATTTGAGTGCGAAAAAAAATCGAACTAAAATGACAAAAAGCTCGAATTGTCATGCAGATGAGGTCACACGAACCTTCACTCACTCTCTCGCTCTCAACTTTCTCGTCTTTTCCACCTTTGTTGTTGTTATCAGAAAATAATCACATGCGAAAAAGAAAAATCAATACAAAATTATTTATTTTCGGTTTTTTGTCATCGAAAAAAACCGGTGATCAAAAATCATGCACAAAAAACAACACATTTTTTTTAATATCTGCAAGCTTTCAATCGATGACTTCACCGTCATTCTTCGGAAAGGAAGAAAGTAAAGAAAAAACAATTTGGCTATTGAAGAAAGTTTTTTTGTGAAGGACATATGTTTTAAAAAACGATTTTCATTTTTAAATGTTTTTTTGATTAAGACAGTTTATAGTTTGAAAAGAATCTCGAACCATTATCCCTATCTTTTATCATAGTCTTTTTAAAAAGGACAAAAAAGAAAAAATTTATTTTAAAAAATGTCTTAAAAATATGAATGTGAACAAAATTGATGACAGACAAAAAGTATTAGATAGAGGCAGAAAAAAGATGCAAAAAAAAGTGAAAGAGATTTTTGGAGAGCAAAAAAATGGTAGCAGAAAATAAAGAGGGAGGACAAACGGGATGGTGTTGCTGTTGGAATACGACACAAAAATGCAAGTCAGAGACAGAAGGAAGGAAGGAAGGAAAATATTTGATGTGTTGAATGTGTTCGGTTTTTTTTCTCTTTCTCTCTCTCCCCCTTTTTTTTCTTTCGCTGTTGCCGCAACTACAATTTTTCTTCTTATTTTGATGCTGTGACGTGGAGGCAGCAGAAACATTCTTCTGTGACAATTTATAAAAACTATATGAAATACCAAATAAAGACATCATTTTTCAAATATTTATTGTACAAAATAAAATAACTTAAAATATTTGTCAAACGAAAAACATTTTAGAAACCTACGTTATTAATACCCTCGTCTTTTTATGCTTTGGTTTTTAAATTTTAAAGTTACCGTACTTCAACATTTGGAAACAATACATTTTATATTGCAACCAAAAAATAAAACGCATTTCCTGACTAAATTTTGTCACATGATTCATAAAGTTTATTGATATTTTTAATTTACCACTAAATCATATTTTACACAATGTGACATGCATGAAAAATTAATTTTGATTCAAAACTTTTGAAGTTAAAAAACAGAAAAAAATATGTAAAACTTGAATAACCTCTGTTTTTACTATTTGCTTAGATGTGACTTTTTGGTAAATACTTTTTTAAAGCTTTTATAAAAGCAGCAGAAAAAATTCAGAGGACAGTAATAACAAAGGTCAATTTAAGATATTGGAAGCAAGAAGAAGTTAACATTTTTCAAAATGTGACACATGCTTGAATGGTCAAAGAAGTTGACCATGAAAATTGTATCCGGTTTATGTTAAATCTCGAAAGACGTTTTTTTTCTTGTTTTTACTTTTAAAAGTTTTGTGTCAAAGTAAAAAAAAAGATGGTAAAAGGAAGGCGGTTAGCAAGATCTGTTTCATTAAATGTTCCAACAAATTTAGCCGCCACTCAAATAACTCCATTACCAATTTTACGCCCAACTCATTCAAAGTCTCTCAAAAACAAAATTGTACAATTTATGACTACGAAATTATTTGTTAATCAAGTATTATTTTATATCACTAAAATTTTACCATTTTTTAATTTTAGGTTCATTCTGAATCAACTCAAACTTTTACTTCTTCTAATTTTCAAGTTTTTGTTTATTTTTTAAGATTCATGGGTTTATCATATAAAATTCATCAAAAAGAAACAAAAACATTAATGTTATTTTTGTTAATTTATAATTTTACTGTTTTCTGTTGTCAATTTTTATATGGAATTTTATTGTTGTTAGGATTATATCAAAGTAATGCAACATATTCTCAATGGGTAAATGTAACACATTATTCGTGTTTAACAGTTTGGGTTATCAGTGTTTGGTTGAATGTGAAAATTCATTCAATTAAACCAAGATTTATTGACGAAGCGTTTTCATCTTCTTCATTAGAAGATCGACATATTGATAAAAGAAATTTTCTATTAAAGTTAGTTTTTTTTGAATTTTTATTCGAAACCTCAACAGTAGTTACAGTAAGTGCGATACAGAATAAAATTTTTGTTGCGGCGTAGTCACTAAGAATTTTAAAAATACTGAAATAGAATTTTTAGATCAATAAAAAATTTTCAGATTCGTTTCAATTGTTTGTATGATTTCCATAATTGTTACAGTAATCTCAGTTGAAATTTCAAGATTTAATTCAAACGATAGATTTGGAATATTTTCACAACGCACTAAAAAAATGCCCCAAGTATTTGTTTGTGGAAATATTTGTAAAATATTTGAAGGCATTTTAAATGGAATTTGTTTGCTTGTAATTTTATCAAATGCAAGCTTGTTTATTTTAATTGCTACAGCAATTGCAAATGAATCATCAAATTTGATAATAAGTATTAAACGATATTCATTATCACAAAATCTTGACCATCTTATTTATCGCTATCAATCCATTGAAAAATCTGTTAGAATGCTTGAAAAAAATTATTCAACTGTAATTTTAGCTTTTATTATTGCAACTGTTGGTGGGGTGTTTGTTTGTTTATCAAAGAAAGCCAAATTAATGATAATGGATACAGAAACGGGTGGAATAAATGCTTTATGCGCTTTAATTATCTTTTTTATTTGTACCGCATTCACAATTTCTATTGGAATTTATTTAAACAATCAAGTAAATTCTATTCATTCTTTTTAAATAAAAATATGTAATTTTTTAGCTTGATGAATTCAGATCAGCTTCTCATAAACTCAGTGATTTACAACAACAAGATTCATACTGTATCACTTCTGTAATGCTGAACCCTTAAAACTAAAAAATAATCTCCAAATTTTTTAGATGAAACTTTTAAGTTTTATGCTTCGTTTAAGTTATGATACCGAAAGAATCAGAGTTGGAAAGGTATTTGCAATTACTCCACAAGCTACAGTAATCGTAAGTGTTAAACAATATATAATTGATTCACTGTTAAAAATTTAGCTCATCCTCTTTTTCACGCTTATTGGAATTTGCTTATTTGCCGTTGATGAAGGATGTATTAACATTTACTAACAGTTGTCAAATTACATCAAAAGCCTATAGATTAATCCTCATTTTTGCGTACATTTACTATATTTTTTGTAAAATTTTTTACAAATTTTGTTTTCTTAAATAAATTTTTATAATTTTTTTTCACCTGTATTGACATTTTTAAAATTGTCACAGATTTGAAAGTAATAATGATAGGTTGTAAAAAACACGTTACAAAATATAATACACAAGTTTTAAATATAAATGTAACCATTTTTTGAAATTTATTTAACTCTAAAACTGCCGTAAAAGTTAACAGGTTATCACTGAGAAAAAAAAGTTACAATGTGTTACAGTTTTTTGTGTTACAAGGGGGACAATGAAACAATTGTGTTACACTTGTAACATTTTTGACCTTTTTCAGTAACACTTTTTTTCTCAGTGTTAGCTTCTTCCTTTAAAAAAGCATTTTTTTTGAAAAAAGCAACATAGGTTGTTTAATAACCTTTTAAAAAATTTTTTTTTACAGTTGCCAACTCACAACAACCAAAGATGAATTTTGTTATGAAATTGGAATTATTAAATTATTAGGCCTAAAAGCTTGAGGTAAAAAGTTAAATTAAAAAGTTTTTTTCCACAAATGATTGCTAATGACAGACAAATTTTAGACAGATGAGAAAGGAAAGTGAAAGAAAAGAGATTTTTAGAGGGCAAAATAATATGACGGACAAACGTGCTGTTGGGATAACGGTATAACAACACCAGTCAGTCAGGGGAAGAAATAAATGTGTTCCCCTCTTCCTTCGCCTTTGCTGTCGTTGCTGCTGCAATTTTTACTTTGCCGATGTGACGTGGAGGCAGTACTTTTGCAGAAACAAATAACATTGTTTTGTATAACATTTCAAACGTTGAATATACCTTTTTTGCGCGATATTTTTTTGCCTTTTAATAGCTTTGTTCTCACTCCGATATTCTGCTTATAGCAGTGTCAAAAAATGACAGATTTAATTTTCTTTTGCATGTGTCGTGTTGTATGTGTTTTTTTGTCCCAGAAAGTTTAAGCAACGTGTTGTTTTTGTTATTGTTAAAAGTAAGCAATTCTAGAGGTTCTGGGTAATACTCCATAACCAAATAGCGATGAACATCTTTCGTTTAGCTGCTGATAGTGCACATTTAGTGGCAATTGCCATATTGCTGGCAAAAATATGGATGACTCGATCCTGTGCTGGTAAATATGCTTTTTAACGCAATATCACAGAAACTGTTTTATTATTTTTAGGTATATCCGGACGTTCGCAAATCTTATTTTTGATCGTTTTTGTATCACGTTATCTCGATTTATTTACTAATTTTGTTTCCCTCTACAACTCTGTTATGAAAGTTTTGTTCCTTGCTTCATCGATTGCTACTGTTTATCTCATGTTTGTGAAATTCAGAGCAACATATGACAAGTGAGTTTTGAAAGAAACAAATTTTGTATTAAAAATATAAACCTTCTAGAAATCATGATGTTTTCCGTCTTGAACTTCTTATTGTTCCAGCGTTTGTTCTTGCTTTACTTGTAAATCATGAATATTCTGTTATGGAAGTATGCCTTTGTACTTTCCTTTAATGATCTTTTTCACACAAATATCTTTTAGATTATGTGGACATTCAGTATTTATCTGGAAGCCGTTGCAATTATGCCCCAATTATTTATGCTTTCACGTACAGGATCTGCAGAAACTATTACCGCACATTATCTTTTTGCACTCGGATCTTACCGTGCTCTTTATATCTTAAATTGGGTTTTCCGCTATTACACTGAATCCTTCCTTGATCCTATTGCTGTTGTCGCTGGTATTGTTCAAACTGTCTTATATGCTGATTTCTTTTATCTTTATGTTACACGTGGTAAGTAAAAACTGGATTATTTTCTTAGTAAAGAATAAAATATTTTAGTTATTCAACAAAACCGCAACATTCAATTGCCAGCATAAACTACAACAAACTCTTCTCGTTTCGGAGTTATTGCTACCCCTTTAATTTTGTGCCTTGATTTTGTAATAGAGTTTTTTTCTCGAATCTTATTATTATTTTTTGATTGTTAAAATGATATTGCGGGGAAGTAGTATTTAAACAAAGATTTCTTACGTTGCGGATTTTGGGTTTTTTTCCCTTTCCTTTTTTTGTTGCTAATTAATTTATTTATCTATAATAATGGTATTTGTTCATTTTTTTCATGTCAACTACGCTCTTTATTTCTTTAGTAATTTTTTTTCGTTTTTCCCGGACGAATTAATGGCACATGGAGCGTGTAGGTCCCAATTTTATATATTGGTTAATAAGTCAAAAAAGTTTTGTTTTGTTCCTTTTTTTCTTTGTTGGTATAATCTATTAATATAAGATGAAGCATAAGTTATTTGTGCAAAAATGAATTTTTAAATAGCAAAATTTTATTTTGAAACAATACAATATCTGTTTTATAATCTCTTAGACATTTATCAAGCTCTTAAAAATTTATTGCAAAAAAGGGTCTTTAATGGCCATTAATAGGCTTTTGAACATTAGCAGCAAATTGTCCAGCTCGATTATTGTTTCCGGCAGGACGATAAAAGGCAACAATAATTTGTTTTTCATTCGATGAATTATGATTATTTTGTGAATGTTTGGAAGAAACTTTAAATCCACAACCATTTATACAATCACTAGCTGTTACTATTTTTCTTCCTACACCAATCTAAAAAATAGCATTTTTTGATGAACTTGAAAGAAAACGCTGCAGACATTGAAAAATTTTTCGTTAAATTTGATTACTTCTTAGAATAAATTTTCTTGAATAGATAGAAAAAAGAAGATGAATTCTATGAAAGCATCCGTGTAAATTCATCAATGTGAAAAAATAGATTAGTATAAGAATACTGTAAATGTCTTACTTCTTTTGTTGAACGCCATATAATTTGTGTAAAATAATTTGTTCCTGGTTGCCAACCCGGTGTTTCATACTCGTATTTTCTATGTTCATTGTACCAATAATCAACAATATCTTTTGGAGACATATTTGCAGGAAAAAATGTTATATTTTCTCCAATTCCTGGATTTATATGTTTTTTTTTGTTTGTTTACATAATTTATATTCTTACCAGGGAGTTCACAATATGCCACATGTTGTCGAAGGGCAAGCTTTTCAGCCCATTTTTGTGCCTGTTCAGTTAGTTCTTCACATAATTGAAGTTCTGGAGCGCCATGCTAAAAAAAACCAAGTCCCTCTTGATCTTTGATACCGTATACCCCTTTTAAAACAAACAAACCAACCTTTTCACGATATTCATTTTGAATTTTAATAAATTGACTGATAAATAAAATATGATCATCTTCAGAAGATGTTTCATCTTCATTTTCTAAATTCATCTTGGACATTTCTTTCCCTCTTTTTTTGTTCTCTCACTTAAACAGTATAAAAAAAATTGAAGCTTCTGCCGCTCTATCAGACAACGAACAAAACGAAGTGAAGCGCCTAATTTAGGCACACACCGAAAAAGGCAGCCCTGGCTTCTTTTTTTGCTTCAAAAAAAAAGAAGCTTGTAAAAAATTTTAAAGCCAGTTTTCAAAAGAAAAATAGTGGAATAAAAAAGACTGCCGTCTTATATGCTCGTCAAGCCGCAAAATCGATGACTGCTGCATTCTTCTTTGCATCGTAAGCTTGACTAAGCGTCATTGGCCCCTTATATATTTGAGAGGAAAAAAAACTTTGGCTTTTTGTTTTGTGTTTTTGATAGATATTTTTGTCTTCTTCTTCTTCATCCTCATCATTCTACAGGGTGTATCAAGAAAAAGTGCCGATTTGATTTGGCTCGCAAATTTATTCTATCCAAGTTAGGAAAAAATGAATGGTACAGTTGTTCTCAGCTCTGAATAGGGTTTTGTTTTTTACAAAAAAATCTTAAAAACGAAAAAAAAAATTTTCGAGTTTCACGTGGTCCCCCCTTTGGAAAAAAATCTTTTTTTAGAAAAACGTGAAGTCCAACGTAAAAAAGATTTTTTTCCAAAGGGGGGACCACGTGAAACTCGAAAAATTTTTTTTTCGTTTTTAAGATTTTTTTGTAAAAAACAAAACCCTATTCAGAGCTGAGAACAACTGTACCATTCATTTTTTCCTAACTTGGATAGAATTAATTTGCGAGCCAAATCAAATCGGCACTTTTTCTTGATACACCCTGTACATCTTCATATCTTTTTTTTTCCATTTTCGGTTTAATCTTGATTATAGCTTCTTTTTGTGAAAAATTTTAAGGCTTCTTTTTGATGTAAAATGAAACCATAAAAATTAATGATTTTGAATTCATTTTTAAAAAAATGAAGGCAGAACAGAATTGCCTCAATTTTGTTTATTGTGTGAAAAAATGTAAAATTTCAAAACTAAAAAGTAATATAAAAGATAATGTTTACTATTGTGATACTATAACAATGCTAGGATATCGCATGCACGAAGCTTACAGATGTCTTTTTTAAAAAAGATGTTTCCCCTTTCACCGTGTTTTTTTCACTATTATTATTCTTTTTTAAAAAACAAAATTTTTGAAATAAAGAATCAAACGTAATAAAAAAAACAATTAAAAAATTCGCAAAAGATGCATTTTATAAAAAGAGGAAATAAAAACAATAAAAATGAGCAGAGCAAAGGCGCAAAAAGTAATATTATTTTTTTTGTCATATAATTTGAATTAAAAATTAAATACAATTTTAATTGTATAAACATTTTTTTCTTTGTTAAATATTACGGTAAAAAACATCTTAGATGATTTTCAAAGTGTGAATAAAAATGTGTTTTAGAACCATAAGCTTTGGGCATGAAAGGATAAGGTCTATTTAAAAAATGTAACAAACAAAAAAGCCAAGAGCTGACTAGCTATAATTATAAAGAAAAAACACAAAAGAAAAAGAAAACAAACAATGCTAAACAAGGACGGAAATAATAAAGGGGCACATGGGCACCGAGAAATAATAATAATAAAAAGGAAAAGAAAAGATGTATAAAACGTGCTTAAAATAATTTGACCTTTCGCTTCATGTTAATTCGTTTCCATTCTGGTTGTTTATAAAATTCAATTGGAGTCATTCCAAATAATTCTTCAAATTCTTCTCGGGCTAAATGACGCTCTAAATGTTGACGATCGGCATCATCAGGTAAATTAGAATTGGTAGTTTGCAAAATATCTAATGAATAAATTTTTGCTGGCTTTGACATATCTGGTAATGATGTACGCAAATTTGTTCTCATATCACCGCCAATTCTTCCATCTTTATCTTGATTTGGAAAAGTGTTAAGGGAATCTAAAAATTTTTGAATGATCGGTTTTTGTTAGCAGATGCAAAAAGGGGTTTGAAGAAATTAAGAACAAGAAATCTCTTTTAATAAAAAATTTTTATGGGAAAGCTTACTTTCAGAAAAGTGTGAACTAATTGTTGTATCTAAATTATCAATAGAATGCCCATAATAATATCCATCTGGTAAGGTTGCAGCTTTAGCAGTTCCTGTTCGACTTGGTGGTAAATGGAAGCATGGAATCATTGTTGTTGCTGCACGATCAATTGTTTGCTGATCTTGCCAATATACCCATGGTTTAGGTCTATTCAAATGTCTTGAGGGAGCTAAATTATAAATTCTCATACAATAAATATATATGTAATTAATCTTTTTTATATAAACATACACGCATTGATTGGAGTATCATAACGAAATTTCAAATGTGGCATCTTTTTAGCTGATGGAGTTCTACTGGCATTTCTTGGATCCCAATGAAGTGGAAGTCTTTGCTTTTTATGACTTTCTTCAATATTTTGTTTAATGACATGAGCAATGCTGCTATCTTTATCATATTTTTGCAGGTGTTCAACATTCTTTTTAATCTTTTCTTCATCAAATTTATTAATTTCCGGATAATCATCTTCATCATCGTCATCATTTTCAATGGATGATGTTGAGAGACGCCTTTTCAATTCTTCAACTGCATATGGATATGGTGGAGCTGGGAAATCTTCCCTTTCAATGGCAGGCACTTCACCAGGATCTGGAACATGCGCTGCAGGATAATGAGCAAGTTCAATGGGTTCTTCATTATCCATATGAGGAGATTTTGGACGAGGTTCATTTTTATCCAAATCTTCGGCTAAAAGTTATAATTTTTTGTTAAATTTCTTTTTTTCTGTATTACTGAATCCTTACTAAGTCTTTGCATTCCAGTTTTACACATGGCCAAACGAGATTTTCGAATTTTAATTGGAGCTTGGGGTGTATGAAAATGATGAATTGTAGGTTGATGTGGAGATGTTGGATGTTTGAGATAAGTTTGTTCAGTCTCAGGTGAAGAATACATATAAGTCTGAATTTGTGCCAATTCTCTTGGATATTTTTGTTCTTTCAAACTTAAACTTTTAGTTTTTGTTGCCTGGAATTTAACAAAAGAATACTAAGGTTTCTCACAAAAATTATTATTGAAAATTTTACCAAATTTTCCGTGGTTCGAGGATATTCACAACGGGGATGCCAAATTTCATTGCCTTGCATAAACATATCTTCTCCATTACCAAAATGATTACCACATCGACTACATCTTGCACAGGTTGGATGAAAATTATATTTACCAGCTTGTAAAACTTTTCCACCAATAAATTTTCCACATTCATAACATTTTACACCATGCAAAATATTATAATCGCGAAGGCAATAAGGTTTATCTTCATGTGCCATGTATTCACCTTGTAAGACAGCATTGCATTCGGAACATTTAAAACACCATACATGCCATGAACGGCCTAATGCCAAAAGTACTTGACCACTATGTAACTGATCACCGCATGCTGCACATGTTGTTGGAGATCCAAGTGGCGGAGATGGTAGTTCTGATTGCTTTTTAACAAGTGGTTGATCTGTTTTAATCACCAAAGGGGAAGGTGCTGTACTACTAACATGGGTATGAGTTTGTGGAATTCGTGCATGAGGTTGTGATGCACGTTTGTAATCATTTGCACATAAAAAATATCCATCAACACTGGTATAATGTCCTGTTTCTTTTAAAGATTTTTCACAGACTAAAAATAATAAAATGTTGTAAAATCAGCCTCAAAAGTATTAACGTGTAAAATTATTGTTTGCATTTATCGGAGAGACACTTATTCTTCGATAATAACTCAAAATTTTAAGAAATTCAAAAAATTCCAAAATTGCACTGATCATTTTTTTGTATTAAATCAACTTACTTTTGCATCTGTAACAATCCAAGTGAACATGTTTATCATCAATTTTTACGTATTCACCGGAGCATTTTTTCTTGCAAATGTGGCACTTTTTGCCTAAAAAATTTATAGAAAAAATGAGAAGTTTTGTTTGTTAAAAAGAAGAAAAGGTGTGTGTGTTTAGGAGGGTTAAAAAATGTCTCAAATACTTGAAAAAGAATAAACGAAACAAGTTTCTGATAAAAAATGCAAAGTCAATAAATAATGAAAAACAATCAAAAACAGTACACGCAAAAAGAAAAGACAACAGTGTTCATCATCTTCACTTTTGTTTGTAATGTTTGATTTACTTTTTTTAACGTTTCTTTTCAAGTTTTTATTCATTTTGTGATTGATGATACAAATAAAGATTTTTAAATGTCTTAATCACCAGATGATAAATTGCATTAAATATTATCAATAAAGTGTGGAAAAAACAACAAAAAACATAAATAAATAAAATTAAAACGTACCCATTGCCGATGACCTGGCTGAACAGTATATGCGCCGTGGTGGCAATGAATCACGTCGCTTCTAAAAAAACTTTTTTTTGTAAAAAAAGCAACAAAAGGAATGCAAAAATACTGCAATGCGAAGTAACACGGATAAAAAAATGATTTTCTAGATAGATTTAACGTACAGTTGGAAGGATAATAAAAAAAATAGAGAGGATAAAATCAATATTATTTATAAAGAGGGAAAAATGAGTTTATAACTGCCCCAAAAAATATGTTTGTCAATAAAGTGAATAAATATTTGAAACACTATTAGTCATGTTGGTCAAGCTGAAAAGAAACAAGGAAAAGATGAAAAGAAAACGAGAGAAAGAGAAAAAAATAGAATGGACACGAACGACATACATTGTTCGTGGTTTTGCCTTTCTTATTTTCTTCTTTTTTGTTGCTTCTGCAGTTTTTTGTGGAACGTTCTTATATATATATTTTCGTGAAATTGGACGGAAAAGAAGGCTCGGTTTTCCTTCCTATCTTAAAATATATAGATATATTTATATACGACAATGCAGGAGATGCGTACACACACATACACATTAGACGGTTATATGTGTGTTCCAAATAGAATGAATGCTACGCGGTTGTACGCATTTTTTCGTCACCCTAAAAGCCTGCAGAAAATGAAAAGAAAAGAGAGGAAATACAAGGCCATTTTTTTCGTACAAATATACTAAAAATACTGAAGTCAGCGCAACTATTGAGGAAGCATTGTGTGGAATGATTTTTTTTGGTTGGGGCGTCTCTTGATGTAAGAACTTTTCTTCCAGCTTTTTTAAAGCGTTGCAAAAAAAAGCAAGCGTCACTGGGGTTGGCTTGAAGAAAAAAAAATATATGCGACATTTCATGTATTTGAAATGTCCCCAAAAACAATGAAGAAAAAAAAGAGATATGAAAGTTTTGAGCAAACGGCAACAGCACAGATTGAAAAAAACCGGGTCCAAAGTTTTTGAATTCAAGTTTTCGTGAACACCGTTACGGTTATCGCGATTAACAACAACTAATCGAAAAAAAACAACGAAAAAAGAATTTTGAGCGTTTCACGTTCACCTTGAATAAAAACGTTACACTTTGTTTCACATAAAAGTTTTTGAAATTTCAAAATATTCAAATAAGATTTTTCTTTTCTTTTTCATTTTTTGAAAGATAAAAATGCCAAAGAAGGAAAGAAGAAAAAAGGGGGGAAGAAGCATTAACAATAATGGCAAAATATTACGATCAAGACAAAAAATAAGAGAAAAGGAAAAGGAGAAGCCCCCGTCTTCTTCTTCTTCTTCGGTCGTCGTCTACTACTTCAAAGCAATTTCCATCAGACATACAAACACCCTTAAGGGCTCAATGCATCTGCATTTCGCACACCAAAAACGCTACTATTTTTTTTCTTTGTCATATCGAGTCAATGGCAGCAGTTGGCACAAAATGGACAAAAAAAATAGAAATTCTTGGGCGCGAAACAGCTGGCGACTTTTTTAGCTTCTTCCTTTTCAGCTTATTTTAACCATTAATAGAGCGCAGCTGGATTGCAAAAGCATTGTTCATAGCTTTACTCTTCTGTTTTTTTCTTGCTTCTGTTATTTTTTCTCCAAGAAAATATTTTTATGCAAAGCCACGCGATCTTAAGCTTTTTGGTTTAATGAAATTGGTTTCAAATTAGTTAAAAAATGTATAATTTTCCCTTCGCATTTTTTAGATAACATAAAAAAGAAAGGTTTTCTCCAGATGTTTGCCATTTGACGAAAAGTTAGAAGCTTTTGACCTATTATTGAAATTTTGAAGAACAAAAAAGTTTTGGAAGAAACGTCCTTAACTCGTCAAAAATAAGAAATCGTCATTTGACTTTAAAAAAAGTTTTTTTTTACTGGACAGCCGCTAATGATCATTTCATAAACACATCTCTTTGGCAAAAAAAGAGAGAAAAAATAGTATTTCCTCTTTTATTCTTAAACCAACCAACACCCCGGAACGTCGAAATAACTGAGTAATGAATGCTTGCTTTACTTTTTCCTTTTAGCATTTAAAAAAACACACACATAAATTAATGAATGATTCAACACATAGAAAAACAAACGGAGAAATAATTTTTAAAAAAACAGCAAAACTAAAGAAGACAATGAGGATCAATTTTCTTGAACTGATTACGGTAATAAATAAATGAAATGAAATCAGATATGCATTATTATATTTGTTATTAGGCATTTAAAGGAAGGCGATGAGTTTCAACAATTTCAGATGTAATTAACATAAGAGTAAATGTGATAGATGAAAATCGATTACTATTTCCAAATTCAATATATAAAATTTGATTGGAATTCTCAGCTTCAATATAATCTTCTTCAGCAACCTCTGTGGTAACAATTTTCAGTGATGGATAGACGAGCTTTTCACCTGTAAAATTACACAAATTTGTTTTAATAATTAAATTTATTTTTTTCATTTCTTATTGCCTAATTATTTAAAAGAAATCTCACCATTATGAACAGAAAACTGTATTGGATTAGTCGATGTAAATTTCCATGCAATATATAATCTACCATTTTGTACTATAGGTTTACAAGCAATACGGTATTTTGTGTTTGCTTTTACATCATAGGTATTACTCGGAGGAAGTGTATCGATATTGAATCCGAGTTTCCAAAATAAACTGTTTTCCACATAATAATCAGTGGGGGTAATCTTTTTAATCTCATTACAGCAATCAAGTTTTGCAGAATATTGGTGATCCTTAAAAGTATGCAATATATATCTGACAAAGTTCTAATTTTAAAATTACCGTCCATTCTCCCCCAAAACCAATAGGTAGCCGCTCTTTTCCAATTATTTCAATTAGTTGTGCTTCATTCCGACAAAACTTTAATAAATTCCTTTGCTTTTCATTCAAAAGAAATTTAACAATTCCCCAAATGAATGTCAACATTGAAGGCGAATTTGCAATTACAATATGCCGAATCATTCCAGGAAAAAAATCTTCCCAAATTTGTGCCCGAGCCTTAAATACTTTATTGCAAGCACTTGATGGATTTATATGATTTGTGATTGCAACTTTTGCCATATCAAATATGCAAATACCATATGATGGTTGGCCGGTTTCTTTTTCAACTTTTAAAATCATTTGTGAAACAAGTTCACAGCATGCAAAAAAGATTTTTAAATAATGACCAGTTGTTGAAGTGTGTAAAACCTATAATTTTAAAAAATAAGAAAAAATAGCTTAAAGAATTTTGAATACAAACATTTTTATCAAATTCTCCACTTTCTACAAAAATAACTGCGTTATCTTTGTTAACGCAATCTTGAGAGATTCTTGACATTCCAAAGTATTGTAAAATTTGTTTAATGTCCTGCAAGAAACGATATTTATTATTTCCCTTTTAAAATATTAATGTATTACTTCTCGAGCATAAAAAGTATCAAAAAAATCAGGATCATCAAATTTCAAGACTTTTCTATTTTTGAGATATAAACTCATTTTTTCATGAATAATATCAATGTTTCGATCATGACCAAGCCACCAACGTCGAAGATTAAAATCAGTATTGAGATTTTCAGGAATATGTTCACCTAAGACTTCACGAATTTTTGCAATTCCTTGACGTTCATCATCACTTAAACTATGATGATCGGACATCTAAAGGCAAAAAATACGTGATAAAAAAAATAGTTTTAAAAAGTTTATGTTAGTGCTTGTAAAAAATGTTAAAATTTATGTATCAAAAAGAAAACTCACTTGACTTTTTTGACTTTTTAGCCGATATTTGTTGTAAGTACAAGTAAAAAAGAAGAAGAAAAACTCAAAAACCGAGAAATGCAATTGGCGAAGCAGACAAAATACCGCACAATCTGATGAGGGAAAGAAAACCTTATGTGCAAAAGCAATATACCAAAAAAGGAGAAAGAAAACCAAAACCAGACTGGAGAAGCAAGGGCTTCAAATTTTGAATTTTTTGTGATTGAAAGTATGGGTCTTCTTTGAAAATTTTTATTACATATTTTTTTATCTTTTATTTTCACATTCAATGTCACCAAAAGCTGTGAAAGATAAATAATATTTATATTTTCTCACAAAAATAACCTTTTTAATAAGCATTTTTTAAAGAGTTATAGTTATACACTTGGGGATTTAAAGCACATGCGAAATAATGTTGATCTTCATGCGCAAGCAATATGCAGTTATGGCATATGTGACAACTTCATTCATGCCTTTTTTGGTCTTTTAGTCTTAAAAAAAGTGGCTGGTTGTGTATTATAAAAAATAAAGTTGAAGTATATGCAACAGTTTGTCTGTGAACGGAACGACCTCCTAGTAGTTTTTCTCTTTCTCTCAATTTCTATAAAAAAGGTGTATTATTTTTTTCAAACCACAAACGAAAAAGACAATAGACAATAGTTTTTTTCAGTTTTTTTATCATTCTTGTTCTGTTACATTCATAGAATAAAACGCTGTCGATAAAAAATTTAATAAAAAAATATTATTTATTTTTTCTCTCATAATTATCACTTTCCAAAAAGCATTTTCTGTTTTTCTCTTCTGTAAAATAATAATAATTCAATGTTATTTTTTATATTTCGCTCTCCTTTTTTCTTTAAACAATATATGTGTTGTTGATTTCATGAATGCTAATTAGGATGCGATCGTTTCCTCTTCTTTCCTCTTTTTCAACAATCGCTAAAAAAGACCTACAAATAGTCGTCCATTCTTGCACACAGACGATTAAAAAAAAACATAGACCGACCTTTTTTCTCCAATCAATATTACTTTTTTTGTCTCTCTTATTTTTTTAGATAGTTTACGATGACATAATGCATTTCTTTGCGCGCGAAAAATGCCAAAATTTCAAGGATTTTCTTTTATTTTGGAATATTTATATCTATAAAGGATTAAGTAGTAAAATTCATGCAAGTAACATGAAAATAAAAAAACTAAAATAAATAAGAAATTCAAAAGTCATTGGGCTTCTTTTCAGAAGCTTTATTTGCGCATATTCTTTATCCCCTTTTTTTCGTTTATATATCTCTAATATTACATAAAAAGAGGAATACTTGCTGGAATACTTTTTTTTTACCGAGCTTAAAAACTAAGAACAAATTTACTTTTTTAGTACTTTACCGACAAAAATGTCTTCCTTGTCTTTTTATGTTGTTGTCTTTTTTTCTGCTGGCAATGCCTCAAAGGCAAAAGCGTGCGCATTCCTGAGACTTTCTGAGTCTCTATCTCTTCTCGACTTGGCTTCGAAGTTTTATGTTATATATTTTTTTTCTTCAAAAAAGACATTGAATAAAGAAAAAAAAACACTTTACTGCCATCCCCACCAAATAGATGCAACATAAGGAGATTTTATTTTATATTTTTGATTTTCTATTTGGTTCGACGACGACGACTGACTTTTTTTGTGAACGCAATGTCCGGGATTATCTTATCTCGGCAATAAAAAAAGCTTCTTCTTTTTTTCTTTCTCAAGAAAGGCGCGCAGCTATTCTCTTGACTTTCAAGAGCTAAAAAATATTGGTTTGTGGGCGGCACTTTACGCCTTTTCTTTTCCTCCCGTGTTTGTAACTCCAGAAGAAATAAAGAAAGAAAAAAACTTCTATTACGCCACTATTAACTAACAATTTTTTTCATAAATTTAAAAGTTACTTAAAATTACGTTTTTTGGACATTGCCACAAAAAATTTTATCACTTAGTTCTTCCTTCTTTTTTTCTTCGTCGCTTTCATCCCGCAATTTGCCATTTATTTTGAACCTTAAAAAATAGAAAAAGAAAAAGACAAAAAACAAAGTTATTTACGTAGACATGAAACAGAAAAAAAGACGCATTCATTTTTTTAAAAGAAGCAAAAAAAGTTGTGCAAAAACAAGCACTTGCTTCATTGCGCCCTTGCCACCACCTTTACGTTGTTTTTCCTTTTCTGTTGTTGTCTTTGAGCGTATCAAAAACACCGCTGATATTTGCAACATTTTTTTTGAATTCAGTTGATATATATTTGCCAACAAATGCCACAACTAATTAAGTATAATTTTTTGAGCAATATAAAATCAAACTAACTATCATTTAAATTTTTTCAAAGATTGACGGCAAAAAGGAGAAAGTTTGCTTTTTTTCTATCGCTTTTTTGGTTACTTTTTTTCCTCAAATGCTCTACTTAAAAGTTTAAACGGATGTTTGCGCAATGTCCAAGGATTTTAATGGACGTTTTTTTCCTGCTTCTTCTTCTTCTTTAAGTTCAAAAAAGAGAAGTGAAGACTCTGAAATAAAAAGTATTGAAGAGGAGGGAAGTGCTTAACATTCAATGAGTTTGAGGTGTGCGCACCTTCTTGTTTTAACATACGTACTGCCTTCGTTTTTGCTTCCTTTAAAAAAAATTTTTAATATTTTTTTCTATAAAGGCTTGTGCCAAAGTTTTTTTGTTGTTGCTCATGAAAATGTTTAATCAGTCTTTTTTCACGTCTTATGTTGCACACTTTGTATTTTGAGGAAAAACGAAAAAAGAAAGAACGAAAGAAAACGCAAACTACTTTTTTTTAAACACGGATTGCTAACACCTTATAAAAATTATTTTTCTAAATGTACACGTTAGAAATTATTGATTTATTTACATAAAAAGTTGTTCTTTTTTAACTAATAAAATAAAACAAGTGTTGCAGACTAAAATTATTTTAATAAAATTAAATATATTTTCTTTATTTTTAAAATTCTCTATGGTCTTCTCTTCTTTTTTTTTATTCTGTCACACTACTTGTTATTCGAGGTCTCAGAGGGAACTTCTGCATTGACGGTTTTGTTTTTGTCAGCAGCGGCGACATTTTTTTTATATTTCAAATTGATCTTTAAAAAAATCGCGAGAAAAACATGTATAAAAATGTGATACTTGTTAAAAAATTCGTATAAAAAATTATGTTACGATTTTCGGGCTTTTATTTATTCTCGTTTTTGGCATTCTATTCTGTTTTTTAAAAAAACGTGTTAACTGAATCGTTGTTTTTTTCACCTTTCTTTTTTCTTTATTTGCCCGCTTTCAACAAAAATATATATGCTTTAACAATTTTAGATCCTGGTGTTGTTACTGGATTACTACTAATTATTTCTATTATATATTTACTAACAAAATCTATTATTATTACTTTATTTTTTACTTTTATTTGAAATAATTGATTTGGAAAAGAAAAATGGAAGTTGACTCTGAAGAAGGTCCATCTGGTTCCGTTGGAATGGAAATTGATGAAGTTGCGGAAAATATTCAGTGGCGCTTCTCTCAAATTAAAGGAAATCTTGATAATGAAGATTCTCCAACTGATGCCGATTTGATATCATGTGTTGAATTTTCACCAGATGGTGAATTTTTAGCTACTGGTGATAAAGGTGGTCGGGTTGTCATTTTTCAAAGGGACCAAAGTGTAAGTGTATTAAAATTTTATACTGTTTAATAAAAGCTTTTTATCAGGGCAAATATACTAATGGAAATCGCTCAAGTGAATACAACGTTTATTCAACTTTTCAATCTCATGAACCCGAATTTGATTATTTAAAATCTCTTGAAATTGAAGAAAAAATTAATCAAATTAGATTTTTAAAGAAGAAAAATGCTTCTAATTTTATAATTTCAACGAATGGTAATTTATTTTCCCTTTTCTTTTTCAAATGATTTCCTTTTTTTAAAGATAAAACAGTCAAGCTATGGAAAATCTCTGAACGTGAACGAAGAATGGCTGAAGGTGGATATAACTTACGAAATGATGATGGAACACCGAGATCTTTTAATAAAGAGTTACAATTGCCGAAGCTAGAACAGATGGAACTTATCGTTGAAGCATCGCCTCGTCGGGTTTATGCAAATGCTCATACTTATCATATTAATTCAATTAGTGTTAATTCTGATCAAGAAACATTTATATCATCTGATGATCTTCGAATTAATCTTTGGCATCATGAAATTACATCACAAAGCTATAGTAAGTTCTTTCTTATTGCATAAGTTTTTTTTAAGTTTTTTATTTTAAAAAATATTTACTTTTGTAGATATAGTTGATATCAAACCCGTCAATATGGAAGAGCTTACTGAAGTTATAACTGCTGCTGAATTTCATCCTAAAGATTGTAATCTATTAGCTTATAGTTCATCAAAAGGTATTATTCGATTATGTGATATGAGAGTTTCTGCATTATGTGATGGAAGTCCGATTATATGTATGTTTTATTATCATCATGTTTTGTTATAATCCATTTCTTTGTTTTAGTCTATGAAGAAAAAGAAGATTCCAATAACAGATCATTCTTTTCTGAAATAATTTCTTCTGTATCTGATGTGAAGTTCTCTCACAGTGGACAATTTATATTAACTCGGGATTATTTAACTGTTAATGTAAGTTATTTTTTACAGTAATCCTGTATCGAAAAGTTTTTGTAGATTTGGGATTTACGTCAAGATTCTAAACCCATTGAAACTTACAATGTTCATGAATATTTAAGATCCAAACTTTGTGTTTTATATGAAAATGATTCAATCTTTGATAAATTTGAATGTGGATGGAGTGGTGATGATAAGTAAGAATTGTTTTCTTTTTTATAAATGTTTTATTCAATTTTCTCTATTTTTAGACATATTGTTACGGGCTCATACAGCAATCTTTTCCGTACATTTCGACGTGGTGATACTGAAGGCTCAACTTATGAAGCAAGTGTTGATGCATGTGATGCTCCAAATTCTGTATTACGTGAAAAAACAATTCCTCCCGCTGGTGGAGGTGCTCGAAGACGTCGGGATGATAATAATGACAATCTTGATTATTCAAAGAAAATTCTACATGTTTCTTGGCATCCAAATTCAAATATTATCGCATTAGCAGCAACGAATAATCTTTATATCTTTGAAGGTCATCCCCAGAAAGTCTCTTTTTGAAATTCAACAAGGCAAGAAAAGAAGAACGGCTGTGATGTTATATTTTATTTGTTATTTTATTATTACTGTTAAATAGTTTCTTTACAATTATTATTTTTTGATAAATTTTAACTTCACACTACCTTGAAATATGAAGTTATCGCCTTATTTCGGTATTTGTGATTATGGTTGTTGAGAAAAGTGATTTATTTTTTTTTTGTGATTAGGTAACATGCAATGCGTTGTAATGCCTTGACAGTGCACTCATTATGCACAGAATAATCTAAATATTTTCTTCATTTTTGAGCAATAGGAGATTAGGTAATATTAATATCGCTTTTGTTAGCTGATTTTTTTACTAAACCTAAGCTTTTCAATTTTTTTAAAAAAAATTTCTGTAGAAAATGAATTTTTTTTCTTAAATTTTAATTTTTTCTCTTTTAAGTTGAAAAATATTATTTTGATCATACTGTTATTTTATGTTTTTTCTTCTTTCTTTTTTTCCATGCGGCATTGCTTGTTTCTTCAATCAAACATTTTTCTCACATCATATTCTTTTTTTGCTTACTGTATTTCTCAACCATCGAATATACGCAACTCGGTGCGTCGTCAATGTTTTTATCTCTTTCTCTCCTTTCGTCTGACATTTCAACAATTTTATTATTATTAATAATTTTTAAATTATTATTTATAAATTTTAGTGATTTTAAGATACAGCTGCATCAAACTTTTTTCCGTATATTGTTTGTATTCTTTTTTGGGAATCTTTCTTTCACATTTTTATTTGTCACTTACGTGTACGTGATTTATTAACAATATTTAATATTATTATAACAGTTATTTTTGCAACTTTTTTTTCTTGACAACTAACATATCTTTTGTATTGGTTTACTTTTTTTTCTTTTTTTCATGTAATAATTCTGCAAGCATAACTGTTATAAGATCATTTTATTGTCAACCCTTTTTTATATGATTCTTTTCTTTTCACAACACATCGGTTTTTTTATTCCTTAAAAAGTTTGCCATCAGCAAGCTTTCAAAGAATTTTTGATCAATTTTTTTATTGTTTTTGTAACTTGTATTATCAATTATGTAAAAGTTTATTGATGATTTTGTTTTTATTTTAAACGTGATTGAATGTCTAGTAAATATATGAAAAATACATAAAAATTATAAATTCCACATACAGATACAAAGTTTAATAAAAAATTACTGCAAGAAGAAATACGAAAATTCAGAATAAAAATCAATATTTAGAAGTTATTCTTTTGTGTTTTATTTATCGAATAATAAATAGCGAATAAGGTCTAACGTCATTTTTGGAATACAGTAATAAAGTGATTCGGCCATTTTTAAAACGCATTGGCCATTTATTAGAACAAAAAGTTAAAAGATAAAATGGGTATGACTCATTTATAAAAGAAAATGATAGATTTCCTCAAAAAGTATGCAATAATAAAAACCCCACAGATTTTAGATATACATTAAAGAATTGAAAAGAAAAGAAAAAAGCAAGTTATCTTTTGACGCAGAATCCAGTTCGTTATTCTTTTTTTTTGGTATGCCTATTTTGAAGACGATGTAAAAAGAAAGGAAAGAAGCGATCAGAAAAAAATTTCCTTAAAGATTTCATTTTGATCCAACAAAATTAATCGATTTGTTGTTGCTAATCTCTCTATGTCTGCTTTTTGATTAATATTTTTTTAATTAAAAATAATCTATTTTTCGCCATAAATGTTTAAAATTTTCAATGATTTCAAATATTTCATATAAAATTTTTGTAATATTTTTATTACAAACTTTAATATTTGGTGAAAGAACTAAAAAAGCTTCTCCTTCAACGTTAAATAAAATCAAAGAACTTATAAATAGAAAGGCAGAAAGGTAATGGTTTTTTTCTTTCTAAAAAAGATATCTTTGAGTGTTTGTTCTTTTTAGAGAAATTGTTCATGCAGATGTTGGTGGAGTATTAAATGACGCAATTGCTGAAGTTACAAGAAATCCTGATGCAAAACATCATTTTGATGAACTTTCAGTGAATGATCCAGATCAATATTTTCAAGGTGACGTAGAATTATCTGAAAAGCAGGCGGATAAATTACAGGAAGAATTACTCGATGATCTTCAAGCGGATGATCCAAAAAATAAAAGGAAAAAAAGGAAAAAAAGAAAAGTTGGAAAAGTTAGTTTTCCTTCTTCGATGACCAATTTCAATGAACTCTTTGATTTTTAGGAACCATTGTATAAACGATGGACACGTGGAAGACCAATAAGTTATGAGTTTGCAGAAAATATTCCAGAGCTTACGAAATTTAAGATTCGTGATGCTTTAAGAATTTGGGAACAGCATACGTGTATTCGATTTCGTGAAAATGGACCAGATATTGATCGATTAGAATTTTATGATGGTGGAGGTTGTTCTAGTTTTGTTGGACGAGCTGGAGGCACTCAAGTATGCTAAATTTCTCATTAGTCATGAAATTAATCATTTTTTTAATTGAAGGGAATATCAATTGCAACACCGGGTTGTGATATTGTCGGAATCATTACTCATGAAGTTGGACACGCCTTAGGACTTTTTCATGAACAAGCAAGACCTGATCAACAGGAGCATATTGCTGTACATTACGGTAATATTCCAATTGGAAGATGGAATAATTTTCATCCTGTTACTGGAAATCAAGCTGATACTTTCTTGTTACCGTATGACGCAGGTGAGAATAAAAATGAAGAAATTGTGCAATAAAGTACTCTTCAGGTTCTGTAATGCATTATGGAGCATATGGTTTTGCGAATGATCCATATCGACCAACAATATCAACACTTGACAAAAATCTTCAAGCTACAATCGGGCAAAGAGCAGGTCCTTCATTTCTTGATTTTGAAGCAGTTGAGTTCTCTTCCTTTTTTAATATTTAAAAATTCAAATATTCAGATTAATATGGCATACAATTGCCTTGAACATTGTCCGCCTCTTTCTTGTACACATGGGGGATATGTTAATCCTAATGATTGTTCCAAATGTTCATGCCCTCCAGGTTTTTCGGGTCGAACTTGTCAAGAGGTTCAATTTAGTAATTGTGGTGCAAAAATTATGGTTTCTACAGAGCCCATAACTATTTCAACTCCACAATTTCCAGAATACTTTTCTTCAAATTCTTATTGTGTTTGGTTAATTCAAGCTCCACCTGGTGGTAAAGTGTTTCTTCAATTTGTTGATGCATTTCATTATCAATGTGAAGATACTTGCGATAAATCGTATGTTGAAGTTCATCCAGGCCCAGATTTCAGTTCAACGGGTTATCGATTTTGTTGTGCAAGAATTCCCACCCAGCAATTTGTTTCTTCTTCGAATGAAATGTTAGTATTTCATAATGGATGGGGTGATCAAGGTAGAGGATTCAAAGCAACCGTTTGGTCAAATATTGCTTCGATTATTACAACACTGCCACCACCACCACTGCCTGAAGTTATAATTGAAACTACTACAAAAAGAGTGACAACAACTGCATCAACAACTCCAAGAAGAATTACACCAAAAAAATATGTACCTACTCAACCTCCAATTCCGGAATTATTTATTATCTCAACAAAACATAAAATTACAACTGCTTTAATCACAACAACAACAGAAATTGCAATCTCGCCTGTAACAACAACAGAAGAAAGTACCACGCCTGAAGTGATTACTTTGCCAATCACAGAGCTTTCAACTACTCCTGCAACATTTTATACTTTACCACCTCCGACGCCACCCTTATTTAAGCCTATAACACCAATAGTTCCCATTGGGCCAATAATTCCTGTTAAAACTGATGGTACATTATTTTAATTATTATAAATATAAATTTTTTATGTTATAGATTGTGTTTGTGGACCATGGTCAATCTGGCAAGACACATGTTCACAACAATGTGGTGGTTGCGGAAAGCGTACTCGAAGAAGAGAATGTACATCAACAGATAACTGTAGAACAGAAGACAAACGACCATGTAATTTTGAAGCATGCCCAACTGGAACAAACTTTTTAATTAACAATGGCGAATTTCATATTCTGTGGAAAGGATGTTGCGTCGGCTTATTTCGAAGCCCCAAAGGCCAGTGTACAGCTCTTGATGAAGGCGAAAACCCGTTTTTACGTATTATTTCATCTCTTCTTACAACGCAGGATTCTAAAAAGAATGCAACAACTTCAATCGATTCCAAATTTCATTAGGTGAAACAAATTCATGAGAGTGTCATCTGTTTGTTACAATATTAACATTTAAAAGAACCAAAGAAATCACAAAAAATTAAAGAAAAAGAAATTTTTTTACTCTTTTTTGATTTTACATAATAATGTAAAATCAAAAATGCATACGTTTATATAAAATTAACAATTAAAAAAATTCTTCTATTGTCATCATAATTTTAAATCGTAAAAGCCATATTCATCAACAGAAGATACCATCGTCATGGGTTCATAAACATTAATAACAAAGCAAATGGTTACGATAACGTACAATGCTGCAAAACTTTTATTCCTTTTTTTTTAATGAAAGATAATGCTGAAAATTTTAGACAAAGTTTCAATCCACTAACACCTTTACTATATATTTGGGATCAAATATTATTTTAGCAATGTTATCACAATTTTTTTATTATCCCTATTTAGTTGGTACCGGGTATTTGGGGTTAAAACTTTGCCAAAAATTTTTATTTAGCGTATATTTCATAGTAAACACTCAAAAATGTTCAGATCTTAGATGTTTCATGAAATTTGAAAATCATGAAAAATGACCAAAAATGAGGTATTTTCAAAAATTCGTAAAAAATCCATGTTGCTCTAAATATCGTTGTTAATGCATTTATCTCTTGCAGAACCATGTACTTTAAATTAAAAAACCACAAGAAAAAAGGTTTTATACCAAAAAATCAGTTTTGCGATTTTTTGTGTTTCGGTGTTAATTTTGGTAAAAAATTGATATTTTAAGTTGGTCCCAAATGTACATATTTGATATAGGTGGGCTGAAACCCTTCTAAAATGTCCCAAATACATCATATTTTATCATAAAAGTCACCGGAAGGCGATTGATAGTCTTTTTCAAATGTTATGAATTTTTGTTTATGTTGAAGATATTGGATTTTGCTGAAATCGACAAAAGTAGCACAATAAAATTTTTTTTCTTCCCCCTACTTTTTCAACCTTATGTTATTTTTTGATGCCCAACTAGTTAAAGTTTATAAAAAAATATGAACGGCTTTTCGGTAAGTCGTAAAATGGTATTCCGGAGTCCAATTACCGTAATTTTAGGCCATTTTTGAACTTCCCGGGGGCATAAAACCATTAAAAAGGGTCTAATATGAATACTTTTGCATTTTCCTGACTCAAAACGTTCAGGGCTTTCGAATAGTATCATTTTTGTGATTTTCTGAAAACATGGCTTCAGTATCCAGATTCTGGGTCAAGGATTCTGAATCTCAGAATCCACAAGAAAAATGTCAAATATTATGACGAAATTCGGATTCCTGGACCCAAATTACCCTAGGAACACATTTTCAGCCGATTTTGAGACAAAAAATTTTTCCTAATGCCAAATATCTGCAAAAATTCTCAAATGTTACAAAAAATCTCCTTTATTGTCAAAAATAATCACAACGTTTTTAAGAGACTTGCAACATGAGTAACACATCATTTTTAGCTTTGATTGAAAAATATCGAAATCAGTTCAAATGGTTTTTATTGTGATGCAAATTATTGAATTGCATTAAAAAAAACTTTCTTCAAATGTAAAAATTTGCATTGTTGTTCACGAAAACAACTATCATTCAAATGAATTAGCATAAAAAAAAACGTATAAAAGGATGAAAGGACAAAGAAATATCTTCATTGATCGCAACTTTTTTTTGCGTCTACTGGCTGTCAACTGATTTGCTCTCTTCTTCTCTCCTTCTCATCTCTTCGCTTTCTTCTTCTTCACTCTCTCAACTCTCAAGAACAACAACAATGGCAGGAAAAAAAGTATATTTTGCTCCTGGTACCGTTGATAAGACAAATGGTGCTGGTCGTCGGGTCCCTACCCCTCGTTTCCTCAAACATGGTCGTGATGCTCCAACAAGTGAAGATCAACAATATCGTACACCGGAAGTAAGTTCTTTTTTTTTTATAATTGTTACATTGTCTTGGATTTGGGTAATCGCTTTTCAACTTTTATGTTATTTTTCGAGAACCTGACATTTTTACCCAAATCTGAAGCATTGTATTGGTTTGATATTTTTTAAATGTTTCTATATTTTAGCGGTATGTTCGTCGTCCACGTCGTTCTTCATCTAATTCCTCGGTTGGATCTCGTGGTCCTTACGATGAACAAGGTATTTCACGTCGTACCCAAAAATCACCTGCTCGTCGTACTCCTCTTCGTACAGTAACTGGGAAGATTGATGGACGTGGTAGTCCCAAAGAACGTCAACGCAAATCCCTCCAAGCGAGTTCTATGAATCGTACTCCGGATGGAAAGTTCGCTCGTTCCAAGTCAAGTCCTCGTGCCTCAACTGGAACATCTGGTGAACCCCGTCTTGGATCTTCTGGTGGTAATGCAAGACATGGTGAAGCTGCAACTCGTCCAAGTTATACTGGTTCAACTGGTGGTTCTTCACCCGAAGTCTCTTTTCTCGATACAAGTTTTCCTGTGTTGCCTGAAGGTCGGTATGTTAAGGAGTTTCTCCAAACTCCCAAGGTACAACGTGATTTGAAAAAATTTGTTGAACGTCGTCGGGGCAGCGGAACTCGTTTGGATTTTGGCACCTCAAGTGGAGAAACATCAGAAGAAGAAAAAACTCGTGCGAAGAATGATTTGAGACCGAATTATCAGTACGAATGGGAAAAAGAAGATGATGAAGATACATATTGAGAAGTGATGAAAGAAGATATCTTGTGCTTGGTGTCTTTGTGTACTATGTGCTACTAATAATAAAGTGTGTTTTTTTTGTAAATGTGTATATTTGGATTGATTTGGGGTTTGGGTCATTTTTTATCAATTGGGGGGTTTGAGACGGATTTCTGTAGATTTCATTTGTATTAGCTCCAGTTCTAAAAATCTTCTCGGGTTTAACAGTTGGTCAAACATAATTGTAATCGATTGTAATTTGAATGGATGCTTGGTTTGGGTTTGATAATTCTAGTTGTGTTTTAACACAAAAGTTTGCAGAGTTCAGAAATTTGTGGAAATATTTGTGATTCAACAGAAGATTTGTGTCATTTATGAAGATTGAATTTTTTATTAATTTCTCTTGGTTTGGTTGAAACATATCAGCAAATATGTTTCTAACTGTAAGTAAATAAGATTGATTATTTAAGTAGTTAAATTTATTATATCTTCATTATTAATAATAATAAATATACATAAAACAGTGTATTTTTGTCAAAAACAACATCTATAGAGAAACTAATTAAAAGAACTAATAAAAATCCTGAGAAATTTAATTTAATTTTTTTGTAAATATCAGTAGGTGAGATATAAATAAATTATTGCTACGGAAATATTTTTGTGGAACAATGTTGTTTGTAAAAAATGTTTAAAATATAAACAGTTTTTTGATTTATAAAAGTAAAAAAAAAGCATAAACAAAAAGCGATAAAGTTATAAAAATTGATGAAAAAAGCATACAAAAATATATTTAAAACTGTTTTAAAAAGATCGTATTAAAATGCAAAAAATTTTGATTTTGGAAGCCTAACTCTTTTTTCTTCATTTACATAGGAAGAAGTTGAAAATTTGTTGTTAACTTTGGGCCAGTACTTTGTTCATATGAATTGTTGTATAAATTTTGATTCATGTAATCAGTGGTTGCAAAAGTTCCAAAAGCATATTCTTGGGCAGCTTCTTCCATCATAAATCTGCTTTGCGTATCATTAGAAACATCCCAAACGTTCCGGGCTGGATAAATGATGCCTTGAGAGGGATAAAAGTTCTTTGTTCCTCGATTCGTTTTAAGTAGTGGATTCTGAAGTGATACGCATGATGACAACCGCGCATTGGTACCTAGCTGGCCAATGCCGTTCTCATCTTCATTTTGATAAGCATTTGATGTCATATTTTGTACACGTTTGATATCGATATGCTTATCAAAGTTCTTTGGCAGCCGACTTCTTGCAAGATGTTCACGCTTCAAGTCGGCTGCATCCACGAGTCAGCTGGGATCATATGCTCCCGTAATTGTTTGGCTCCTATAAATTCAAAGAATTTTTTAACACCCATGATCGCGATGTTCGACATATTATTTCAAACCCCGAAGTGTCAACGGAATTTAAAAGAATATGGTGAACGTCGTCTTGGTGGCGGAACTCGCCTTGATTTTGATGTATCAAGTGGTGAAACTTCTGAAGAAGAAAAGAAGATTTCTCATACTCGTCGAAGTGGCCGTCGTTAACAATTCTGATGGTGGTGAAAGAAAATGAAGTAATACTGATATTTTGTACTCGGTGTGTATTATGTATTCTAATAATGATAATAAAGTGTGTTTTTTTGTAAATGTGTATCATGGGATTGATTTGGGGTTTGGGTTGTTTTTTATTAATTGGGGTTTTGTTTTTAAATAGTCTCAGTTCGAAAATCTTGTTTGGTTCTGTTAAAAACAAATGCTTGAGTTTTTGGTTTTAAAATCTGTTAGAATTTTAGGACAGACGTTTTGGATGTTTTCTTTGACTCTTCACATTGTATTTTCGGAATTCAGAAAAGTGGTTTTTTACAATTTTTATTATTGAAAGCTTTGGATCAATGTTGTTTTATTTTTTTATTTAAGAAAAACAGATATAAATAATGCCTTCTAAAGGGGTAAAAAAAATTTTTTAAAGAAATCGCTGCTCGAATTTTCTGTTTTTGTTTGTTCGTTTTTGACAACAGATGTTTCAAAAATCCTCACTGTCATGTCTTTTGACCAAAAAGTACTTCTTCAACAACCAAACAAATTGTGGAAGTTTAAGATTACAAAAAATACAATTTTTTATCCAATTTTAAATGTATTTGATAATTTTGATGGAGGTAGAAAGGCCACCTCACCTGCTTTCCTTATGGCAATGCTTTTGATTCAACAAATTAAAGCCATCAAAAAAGAAATTGGTTAAAAACCTGCTCTACTTCGTTTCTGTCTTTTTACTCTTCATTCTAAAGTTATCGAAAATAGAAAATAAAAAATCGAAAAAGAAATTGAAGAATCTTGCAAATTATTGAAAATTGAATATCTTATTTATTACAGTACCTTTGTCATTGTTTAACTTTCTTTTAAATTTGTTGTGAAATTTTATTAATAGATACTCAATGATTTCACTTATTATATCGAATTTGGAATGAGCGATTTAGGGACACATATTTATATTTATCGAGATCTCTATATGACACATTTGATTTGCATGGGTTACAGTAGTCATTGTAATATTCTTGTTCTTATGCCAATTGTCAGTACAGCTATTTAAGTATCATTTTTTTACAGAAAACAAAAACCAAATTTCAAAAATGTAAAATAAATTAAAAATCAACAATTTATTGTCAAACAATACAAAAAATCCATTTTTTGCAAAAACTCATTTTAAGAAGCTTTTCTTCGAATTTATTTTCATCATAAAAATGTGCAAGTTGAACATAATCATCAAAGTTATGAGCAAACACATTTTTAATCATTTTTTGAAAATAAATTTCTAAATATTATGAATTTTAAATAGCTTTTGAGGTAAAAGCAAGTGTGTTGTTTTGGATCATTGACCACTAAATCGACGAGTTTTAATAACCTTTAGAAAAGCATTTGTATCACGTATAATATGAATTCTTTGGCACTCAATTGTCTTGTTAATATTTGAAGCAAAACTGTTTTCTTTTTTTATTACAAAAAATGGTTTATTTATGACACATAGTTTGAAAAAAAAGAAAACGAGACTAATCGATAATATTTTAGCTCTCTTTAAACAACGTGACGGTTGTAATAACGGTAAAATTTTTGCGATCTTTAAAAATTGACATCCATAGTTACCAATGTTTTTCTCTTATATTTTTTTGTTCTCGAAGCACACAAAACATCTATGTTACACTAATTATGTATGCTATTAAAAATGATGCTTTTATCATTTTTTCCTTCCGTTTTTGCTTTAAAAAGGAGGCTCATTCATAATATATGATGATAGAGAGTGGGATAGGAATGATTATTTTATAAGTTCTTGTTAAATTTTATAAGTAAGTATATATTTTTTGACATAAAAAGACGTCGGTATAAAAAACTTTTGTTTTCTTGCAAGAAGAACGGATGTTTTTTTTATTTTTGCTTCAACGGTCATACCGGAATTATTTTCTTTTCTAAAGAGAAAAAAATGTATGGTCTTTTTTAAAATTATCATGGAATAAATATATCCTAATTTCTAAAACAATTTTTTTCGATTATTTTGAAATAAATCATTATTATTCTCAAACTTCCACTTTAAAAAATTAATTAAAATTTAATACCCTGCTGTGCTTGTCTTCACTTGTTAGTTATTATCAAATCAAAAACAATATGTTTTTTGGTGACAAGTCACCTACTGTTTATTCTTTAAAGGCGTCAATTCACACCTTTTTCATTCAATTCAGTAGCATCTTTCTCTCTCTCTTCTTCCCCTTATTTTTTTTGACAAGGACAACGGGGGATGGATTAGCGCATCGAAGAGTCATTTTTATTTTTTTTTGCTGTTTCTTTTTTTCAAAACTGCCAATTTATGTTTTCTCCTTTTTTGAATTTGTGTAACAGAAGAAAAAAAAACACTTTTTAGCCAATGCGCTTGTTTTTAAAAGAATCAAAGCGATTTTTTTCAACATAAAAATATTTCACATATTTGTTCCCAACAATCTTTGTTTCTTTGTCGCAAAATTTTAATTTTTTTTCTCCAATTTTTTACTTTGCCATTTAATGTTCGTTCATCATTCCACGAATTTATTTCATATACCTTGTACCGGTATTATTTCTTGAGTTAGAAAAAATAACATAAAAAAATTATTAAAAACAAAGGATTAACCAGATCAAAAACGGATTGTATCCCGCTTTTTTACCTTATTGTTAGTTTTCAAATACATTTATTTTTTATAGGACAATCTGTTGTTGCAAAGAAACGCCCATTTTCGTTAAGAAAAAAAGGGAGAAAAAAGCTGCGCAACGACGCTAAACACATCTGCCGATTTTTTTTGTGTTTAGTCGCGTGCCGACGATTCCCTTTTTTGCACTTCTTCCGTTTTTGGGCTGTAAATAAACAACAAGAAATATTTTTTGGAAAAATATATTATGAAACATTTACTTTGCTTCACTTTTGTCATATTTGTTTTATTAATTATTGTTTTTAATCCATATACGGTAAGTTTTCACTTTTTTCGAGGTTAGAAAGTGCTTTCTTTTTTTTACAGCCGTTGAGTTTATTACATGCTGCAAAAAGTTCACATCGAAGTAAACCTCAACCTGAATATCAAGATTTAATTATTACAGTTAAAACAACTTATTCATATCATCGTACCAGAGTTCCCCATATTGTTGATACTTGGTTTCAACTTGCCCCCAATGATGTAGGTTACTTTTTTTTCATCTTTTCTTCTTTCGTTCCCGATTTTATTGCCTCTATGTTTTTTTCTCATATTTGAAAATGTTATGGTTGTTGGCTTCTGGCGAATCACCATTGTCTTTCAATTTTCTCTCAAGTATTTTTATGCCTTTTTATAGTTGTTTTGACTAGGGATCCACTTAAGTTTGACATGAAAAATCAAAACCTTTTTTCCCTCTCCTTTTTCCTTCTTATTTTGATTAATAGTGTCATCGGTATTGCTCTTTTTTAGATTTATTTTATTTCTGATGCTTCCGATGCAGAACTCAATCAAACGGTTGGCGGCCATTTAATCAATTCTCATTGTGCTTCCGGACATCGCGCGTATGTCCTCCGAACTTTCTTTTCAAACAGCAATTTTTTTTTGTTTCTATGTTAAAAATTTCCATTTATTTCAGATCAGCGCTTGCATGTAAAATGAATAGAGAATTACGAGTTTTCATTGAAAAGAATGCAAAGTAAGTGTATATTTTTAAAAATATTTTTGCTTATTACTCCAAAACACCTGCTATTTTTTTTCTTTCATACCTCACCACCTTATCACTTTCATTTTTGACACTATAAAAAACTTGCATTTTGTTTAACCGATTAGTATTTTCCCATACTTTTAAATATTTTTTTTGCATAAAAGGAAAGCTGATAAGAAGCACTAATCGGTCAACAAAAAATAATCTTCTTTTAAACTAAAGTTCAAAGGAGCAAACGAAATATAATAGAGAATCATTCATTTTTCTAAACTCTTTCAGTGTGTAACTATTTTTTTCAATCTTATTTTTTTGAACCTCTCCGAGGATAGTTTTCAAAAGTGTAAATTGACTTTTTTTCGGCAAAGAATGAAAAAAGAAGGAAATTTATTGCGCAGTGTTTTCGTACAGCAGACAAATAGCAATTTGCGTCTGACGGATTAGTGTTTCAATCTTTCGCGCTCATATTTTCATTGTGTTTTTTCTTCTTTCGGTAACGGCGACGAAAGCAAAAAATATTTTTTAAGCATCAAATGCCAAAGCGTTAACGGAAACGGAGAAAAGAAAGGTGTGGAAGATGATGTAATACAATGATGAATGAATGAAAGAAGCAACCAAAAATCTAACTGCACAAAATAACCAAAACGGCAAAAAATCAAAAACAAACATTTTGTGCTTCATTTCCATTTTTAAAAACATTTCGTTTCAGATGGTCGTGTCATTTTGATGATGATAATTATGTTAATGTTCCGTTGCTTAAAAAAGAATTGCTAAAATTTGATTATAATATTCCATATTATTTGGGAAAAACTTCCACAGCTGAACCCATGACTGTTTATGAAGGATCCGTGCCGTCGGTAAGAATTTATCTTTTTATGTCGAACGTTTTGTTCGACTTTGACTTTGATTGGCGGCATCATTTTTTTAATATTTTAAAGTGTGATTGCCCTTTAAAAAATCAGAAAGAAGTTGAAGTTACAATAACGCTTCACACAAAAACTAGAAACCTATTTCTGTGATTGTTGGTATCATTTTTCGGTAGAAGTTAAGCAAAATGGAACAATTGTCCCCTAAAAATCCGTTAAAGCTTAATTATTTTTATAGAAACCTTTTTGGTTTGGAACTGGGGGTGCTGGAGTTTGTTTATCCCAAGCCGCACTTCAAAAAGCAACACCTCGAATCTTAAATAATGGTTTTCGAAAACTTGCTGGAAAATTTCGATTACCTGACGATGTTACACTTGGCTTTTTAATGGGTGAGTGATCATCTAATTTTTTTATTCTTCAATTTTCAAAACCGTTTTTTTCTGTTTTTGCGCATCATTACATTTTCAAGGATAACTTTTTTAACTCAAAAAAAACAGTCGAAAAATAAATGATTTACGATTGAATCTACTTTTTTTTCAGTAAACGTGCTTGGCATTGAACTCACTGAAATGAAAAATTTTCATTCTCATCTTGAAACTTTATATGTTATTCCTGTTGACGAATTACAGTATCAACCAGTTTTAAGTGGTGGAACAATGCAATATGAAAATGATAACCTTGTGGCATTACCGTATACTTTTGAACCCAGACAAGATCCCCTCAAATTTCGATCTCTTCATTGTTATCTCTTTCCAGATAAATGTGAAAATAAGCTTATTTCATAATATTCAAAAATGAGAAAGACAACAGTTAGTTGTTGTCTTTCTCATTTTAATTTATAATGATATAATAGTGCAATGAATATAAATATAGATTTATGTTTGTAAATATTAAAAGTTTTAAAAAATTTTGTACGGGAAAAATTTTGCATTAATTTTCGACATTTTGTTTGATACTGGTTTCTTTTATGTAAATTTGATTTTATATGGTATATTTTGATAATAAAAAGCTTAATTATTATTTAAAAAATTATTAACTATAATTGGCATAAAAACAAATAGTTTTTAAAATATATACAAATAGCTGAAAAAAAAACATAAATTCATTTTTAACAATGTAATTTATAGATGATGTTTTAATGAGGTTTTAAGGCACCGGTTAAAGCATTTTTAAAACAAAATGACAAAAAATGGGTGTGCAATATGTGGGCATTTTTTAGCGTCCGATATAAACATCTCGATCTTCAACTTCAAATTCAGCAGTAGCAGCTCGGCTTCCTTTTTGTTTTCGAGATGCCATAAAAAAGACAATTCCAGCAAAGGTATAGATCAGAACCACCGTATATGCTAAATAAGCAGCAAGTCCAAGCTGTTGTGCGGCAGAATAATCCCAATCTGAGATTATTCTCTTTTGTGCAACTTCGGTATTCCATTCCGTAACGCTGTTAGTTAAAACTTCAACGGTTGCAAATACACATACAGCTGAAAAAAAGGCTTTTTAAAGATTTGCATAATTTCTATGTTTTAGCTTACCAATAAGCCAATGAATAAGAGAAACAACTCTTTTATAAACAAATCGATGATAAGAAAATGTAAGAAATGCTGCAAAATTATTTGCTGCCATTAAAATCAAGGCAATGGTTGCTAATGCAATTTGAGCATAATAGAAATCTAAAAATGAATATAAAAGCATTTTAGTTGCAAAATTAAATGGGAGGTAAAGCTTCTTACGCTTTAAGTCAGCATCAGCTAAACGTAAAATTTTTTCAGACGGTTTTGGTAAATGTGGAATCCATTCAGCTAAAAGAAATTTCATGTTTAAGTATGGTAAGAAGGGTACAGTAGGTAATAATCAGGAAATAAAATTTGTTCAGTAAAAAAACGCTAATAAGAATTTGAAATTACTTTAAAAAATTGAACGAAGATACAAGTAATATCAATGATAATCTTGTAATTCATAATGTCAAAATTTAGGATTCAAAAACTTTAGATAAAACAGAATACTTTTTGAAATTTAGAAAAAAGTGTCAAAGTTTTATCACAAATTTCAGATTTACATGTTAATCGGAAGCTTTCTACCGTATTTCTTTAAGAAAACGTACCATTTTCTGAAGTATTTAATTTTCTCCATTCACCCCATACACCTGCAAAAAACAATTATTTTTTTTTGAGAAAAAATAAATTTTTTTGTTACCAAGTTCAACGTGGACGTGTTCTCCAGAAGTATTAACGAAATCAATGATTGCCCAATTTGGTAGAAGTAATGCAATAACATATATTACAACCCCAATTAATGTTGCCGCAGTGGCAATTGCCATAAATCGGCGAAACCATATTACTCTTTGATAGGACGCCACGTTTAAAGCTTGTGAGCCTCTCAGCTCAACACCTTTTTGTATTAATTGCATAATATTTTTGCTTTATCTTTTGTTTTTAACTGAAAAAAAAAATGAAAAAACACATTTATCACGTCATAGTAGACTAATATGATGGCAGTTGGTGGTGTGGTTGTAAAAAGAAAAGTGGTTGCAGGAAGGCAAAAAAAGAAAACATTGTTTAGCACACATGTCAATGTAAAAAAAAAGAATAAAGACACTTAAAATTTAACACAAGCAGATTTCTTCCAAAAAGATTCAAGATATTCTGTTATCTGTTTAAGTGGCACACGATAAAGAGGCAATAATGGCTTTTGTTTTATTGGGAAAAAAACAACGAAAGATCGAAAAAAGAATGAATGGTAAAAGAAAGGCAAAACGAAAAACATATTGGCAGATATCATAAAAGCTCTTCAAAAAAAATCTTTTCTTCGGTGTTTCTTAAAAGCCACAAAAAAGAAAACTTTTTCCATTTCAATAAGATTTCTCTTTTTTAAATGATAAAGTAGCAGCTGTTGCAGCTGTAAGAAATCCCCCCTATTTTTTTCTTCTTTTTCTAACAAATCAATGGAAGTATTCAATGACAATAAAATTGCAAAAAAAAGCAAGTTACCTCCGCCACGAGTCAAGTAAATAGTCTCATAAAACAGGTGCTACAATTTTTATTTTGAAATTTATCTTGGTTAAATTAACAAGTGGTTTTTTAACTTTATTCTTCCGTTTCTTTTCTTCTTCTCCTTCTAAATTTTATCATCTAGAAATTCTTGGTATATTTTAAAATGTCATGTTTTATAACAAAGTAATCTTTGTATGTTTTGTTTTGCTTGAAAGAAAACAAAAAAAATTGTATAATTTCACGCTTAACTGCAATTGATGCCCAAAAAAGCAAAAATATAAAAAAAGGCACAAAGAAAATTTGAAACTTTTTGGTAGTGTTCAAGTAAGGGATAGACATCGCATTATTCAAGCATAAATGCAAACCGCAAACATGCTAAACAACATATCAAAGACAGGAGAAATTTTGGAAAAGGAAATGAATGCCATCAAAGAATAACAAAGAACAACAAAAAATACAACAACAATAATGTCAACAAAGAAATAAATACAATATTCAAATCACGAAACGTAGCTTCAGGCACCTCAAAAAACAAAAGTAATAGGAAAAACATTTGCATATTGATATTTTGTACTTTTTTGGCCTATTTTCATTATTTTTTTAAACATGCCCATAGAAACAAAGAAGGATTATGAGTGTTGGACAAAAAAATCGTTAGCATATAACTTAGCCTCTTTTTTCTCCTTCATTAAATGAAGTCATTAACTGGTGAAAGAAGAAGAAGAAGAAGGAAAAAGAAGGAGAAGAAGAAGAGATGAAATTGAACCAAAAAAGACGAAGAAAAATATAAAATAATGAATGAATGAATGTCTCACAAGTGTAAAAGAGAAAAGAAGACAAGGGCATTATCTCCTTAATTTTCGCATTTGAAGCCTTTTAATAAATAATAAATTGATATTTTAAGCTTTTAAAGGAAAAGAGAGGAAAATTATCTTCGATCTCATCTCATTAAAAGATGTTTCTTTAAATCTTAAATTTGATTCTTGCTGAAGCGAGAAAAAACTCTTCTGAAAGAATTTTAAAGTAAATGTGTAAAAATAAATTTCTTTTTCTTTGACTAACAACAACAATAAAAAGAAGAAGATCATTTTTATCTTCACAGCTTTGAGGACAAAAAGTAGCACAAAGCTTTTGTAAATCTTTTTCAGTTTTCTTCGAAAAAAGAATAACATAACGTAAACAAGCTAACAAAAACCAGCTTTAACCAATTTGACTTTTATCCGTACTTTTTCTTTCATTTATTTTTTTCATCTTTTGTGTTTGTTTGTTTTATGTCTTTTAAAAAACACCACATTTTTGGGGTTTACTTTGTTTCTTTTCTCCTCCTTTGTCTTTCAGATGTTTATTGATCTCAAGAAGGAAATGAAGAAAAAAAAGTACGAGAAAGCTTGATATCCAAGATATAATATTTTATTACACTGTTATTAAAAAATAATAAACTTTTCTTTCAACAAAATGCTGCACGTGATTTTGAAAAACATGCAACTTCCGATAAAACTTTTTTTATTTGAAAAACTTTGCCCAAGTAATAGCGTAAAAAAACTCTTAAAAACTCTTCATCATAAGTTATCTAAAAGTATGCTCGGCTTTTAAAAATCTTGGAAAAAGAAAGAAAAACATGCCTTTGTTTTTTCTGATTTTTAAGCCATTGAGTTTTTCAGAATTAACAGTTCTAAGTTTCAAGCTCAATGCGACATAAATCCAGCTTACAGCCATTTTAATGTGCATGGCATCATAAAAATTTGCATTTAATTATCCCTTTTACATTCTTACTGTACACATTATAGGCAAATTGATCAATCTCGAAATAAATTTTTTACATCTCTTTATTTGCAATAACAATAATCATAAAATTGCATTTGAAAAAACAAACATTTCTTTTATTTGCCACATGTTACAGTATCCTTTCAATCACATATTTTTTGAATCGTGCAAGTTCTTCCTCTTTTTTTTGTTTGGTACTTAAAAGATAAGTAATAACATATTACATCACTTTTTACATTCTTAACTGATCACTTGATTTTTTTGTATTGTTTTCTAAACAAAAAGAGATAATCATAAAGATTAACAAAAGCTTAAGTTTTTATTTTTTCATCTTTTAAAATAATTCAAATTCTAACAACTCTTTTTTTCAATATTATTGAGAATCACGTATTAAATTTTGATAAGGAAAAAATGAAGAAAGAAAAAGAAGGAAAAAAGCAACACAAAAAGTGTGAAAGCCGAATAAATATAATCTTTGACGTAAGAGAGAAAAATTAACTTAAAAGTGTTATCATTATTATTATTATTATTACCAGCAGAATATAGAAGTAAAATGGTCAAAAATGTAAGTAGTACTATTTTCTTTTCTTTTTTCTTCATCTTCTTTTCTTTTATTTGGTTGTTATTATTGAAAATGATGGGGTGGAAATTCACACAAACAAAAAAATACTTGAAAGAATAGCGCTATCAAAGAAGTGAAAAACCAAGCAATACCGGCTAAAATAAAAGTAAAAATAAATAAGAATGCCAATAAAAATTATGCAAAGTTGTTACCTTATGATCACCCATGCAAGCATTTAATCCAATACAAGTATAAATGAATTTTGTATCTTTTTGTACTAATTCAAAGGCTTCATCATTCATCAAAACCCGGTCACACCAAGCTGGAGCTCGAGTTTTCATATAACAATTTGAGCATAAAGGATCTTCACTCCAGGGATAACTAAATTACAAGAAAATTTAAATAAAATTTATATAATTCCTTAAAAGTTAATCAATATGATTCAATGGCTGCAGACCATTTCAAAATTTTGAAATCTTTTCAAATAAAAAAAAGTTACATACGTTGGAGGAAATTTAATTTGCATTTCTCGAAGATTGAACTCCTTTGGTTCGGTGTCATCATCACGATATTGATCCCATTTTGTAACAAATGTTGCAGCATCAACATAATCAAATCTTTTCTTTTCAATTCTTAGCACAATACTAGAAAAAAATTATTAACAGCATTTTTTAAGATTCTGTCTCAATTTCACTCACTTTGAATCATCAAGAAGTTTTTTCTTATTCTCTTTAGGCCTAAATTCAATTGCAGATAAATTCCTTTTTAATGTATCATGCCCAATAACTCCATTAAGAGTATTCTGGGGTTGCTGCTGCTGCTTATTACATTCGATTTCAGATACTTGTGAAGGAAATGACGCACTTTTATTAATATCTTCAATTTCATGAATTTCTTGGTCTTTTGTTATCTTCTACAAAAAAGTGGAAGGAAATGAATCAAAAATAATCTTTTCTTCTTGTTTCAAATAAAAAATAGAAAAAGTCAAAAAAATGACTGATTCAGACAATATTAATCAAAATGTTAAAGAAGAGGAAAGAAATGAGCAAATACAATAAATAAAAAAATTATCAACATACCCTGAGAAAAGAATCTGTACGTAATCGAAAATTAAAATCACCAAAAACAAATAAATTTCCATGAGATAATTGCTTTTCTTTTTGCAAAGATGTCCATAGATTGTATTGATCAATCGTATAATTAAGGGCTCTTTGACGATTTTGACTGTATAATAATGGGTTTTGAGTTAATTCAAGATTTGATTCATCATGAAATAAATGAATATTTATCAAATCTAATATCCTGTAAAAAGATTGAAGAATGTCAAACAATTGTTATGTTTTGTTAAGGACAACCTTGAATTAATGCGCCATCTCGTATGCAAATATCCTTTTCTGCCCCATTTAAATTCTGGCCAAAATTCTTTTGCAAATTTTTGTTTTCTAACAAATTTTGATGTTGAGATCTTTTCTTCAATAATATTTTCATTATCTTTTAAAGCTACGAAATACCCATTTTTTTCATTAAAAATCCATTGTTCAACATTGGAAATCCAATCTTTATGAATAAAAACTACAGTACCTAAAGCCTATAATTTTGAAATGATGAATTTAAAAGACCTTTGACTTAAACTTTATATGATTTAAACATACAGTATATTCTTCAACAGTTTCAAAATCTAAATCTAGAAATGCTCTAACAATTGAATAATCTGATAATGAATTAAAGAGATCATTAATAACACCAGGAACATCTTTACTATATTTTTTAAATTCTTTTCCACCAGTTTCTTGAAAATTTAAAACAACAAATTTTGCGCATTTTTCTGTTATTGTCTAAAATTAAATTAACGGATCATCATAAAAAGATGAGATAACTGAAATTTCAACCACCGTACATTTAAGACATTTTCTTTCCATTGACTTTTAATAATGGGATTCTAAAAAGTCGCTCTATCAATAAACAGTAGCTCTCAAAAAGAGAAAATTTTAAAACTTACTTCATCAAATAATGAACCGACATTTGCAGTTATTAATAAAATGTCGGGCATTTTTTTTGACCTAAAAAATTGATGCATTAAAAATGAAACAAAGAGAATTTGATATAATATTATGGTATAAAGAGCAAAAAAAATGCAAAGTGAAAAATAAAAGAGAAAAAAAGAACTATAAAATCAAGTGTTATGATTGTTTTTAAAGCGGCATCGCAGAATCGAACACAATAAAAATGTACAAAAATGCGCATACATTAGTTGAAGCGTGTTTTAAAAATTTTTAAAATGTTTTTCATTTGGGACACTATAGAAACATTCTTTGAAAAAGAAAAAAAAACACTCAGTCAGACAAAGTCTCAAATGGTGAAACAAAAAAAATAAAGAAAAAAAAATAAAAAGCAAAAAAAGGGAGAAAAAAGATAATCGATGAGGAGACCGCTCAGGTGTCCCTCTTCTTTAACAGTGTTTTTTCAAAAGTAAGCTCCTTCTTTTTTTCTAGGGCTTCATGAGAAAATTGATTTAATAGAAAAAGTTTTCATATAAAATTTAAATTGTTATTATTATCGTTTCAAATCAAAGAAAAAAAGTGGGGGGTTTTTCTTTTTTTCCATTGTAAACAGAACATATTTCTTTTTGTATCGTTAATAATAAAAATAAAATAGAAGACCATAGAAGAAATAAAATGAGAAGAAGAAAAGAAAGGAAGAAAAGAGGCAGTCGTCGACGACATGAATATACCAAAGAAAAATAATATTCAAAGTGTAATACCGACAATGAATGACAATAAACACGCGCATGTCATCATCATTGTCGAGACTTATGCAGAAGAGAGATAGAGAGAGAAAATGAAAGATGACAGTTACGTGAAAAAAAGCTTCTACCTAATGACTTGCTTGCAAATGAGCACGCAGAATTTTCTTCTATCACTTCTTTTTTAAATTTTTGTATATTAGCTATCAAAAAAAAGGAAGATTTTTACTCTTCTCATAAGATCGTTTTAAATCATCAAAAAACATGTGCGTACTTGATTAAAATAAAAGTTTATTTTTGATAATGATCTTTTGATCTTCAAATTTTAACTTTTTTTAAAAAGTTAAAAATTGAAAATCTGCCAAAAAGAAAGCAATTATAAAGCGCATTGTTGAGAAACAGAAGAAATAAAAACAAATCAAAATGTATATAAACTTTTCCGTTTTTTTCTTCAAATAAATGTTTAAGAAGTAAAATAGACAAACAAGCTGACGTCTTAAAAAGCTGACTTTAAAATAAAAAAAAGCAAAAAAAACATTGCTTGCGGCAATTTTGAGTTCCTTTTCTTACGACTTTTTTGCTTCCTTTTTTATGTTTTTTTAAAAAAGAAATCACATTTGTTGTGAAGAAGCTAGTTTGTCAGATTTGTAACGCAACAAGTTTTAAAAAAGCAATTTATTTTAATAAGAAATTTTACCATATGATTTTTAGTGGAAAAAGGGTTGGAGTATTTATTTACCCAAAAATAGTATTTTTATTGTAATAAAAAAAACTTTAATGGGAAAGGAAGTGAACAATATTATTCATTACTAAATAAGGATTCACCAAACACATTTTTCGGTTTTTTCTTTGAAACTAAATAAACAAGTTTTAGTTCGGGGTCAAGGAAATAAAAATGTTCGGTTTTAATTAGTGTCAAATGTGGTGAAAAGCGTTTCTTTGGACTTAATTGAAGTTAATGAAGCTTATTTGATTTTAGACTTATTTTGCTGAAGAAAAAAAATAATGCAACTTTTAAAATCCCAAAACAGCAAATTTGTTTTTTAAGTTGAAAAACATTTTAAACTTGAAAATGATTTTAAAAAAAATCACGATTGTGATTATAAACATTTCGATTTTATCTTTTATTTAAAAAAGTATATTTCAATTAAAACCTACAGTAATACAGTATCATGCAAAAACAGAAATAAAAAACATTCTAAAAAAATAAAAGTTTAGAAGAATAATGAAGAAAATGTTTTAAAAAGTCTTTTAACGGCAAACTGGGACCATCTAGGAGACTTCAACTTCATCAGCTTCAAAATGTGTTTTCTTCTTTTGGGAAAGCAAGATTTGATACAATTATCTCTTTTTCAGCAAGACATTTTTTATTTTGCTTTTCAATATTTTCCAATTTTTGTCCGCAAATTTTAAATTTCTTGATTGACAGTATCAATTTTAGAACGATTTCAGTTCACCCTAAAATAAAGCGTTATACTGGTGAAACCCCCTTTCTTGTGATTTAAAAAATCACAAGTAGCAAATTTCCTTAATTTCTACCAATATAAAGTATTCATATTTTTCGAGATATTCTAAAAAATCTCGAGTATCTCATGATACATGATACTCAAAATTTATTTCAAAATGATCAAAAAGTAAAACGCTCGATGCGACTGATTATTCATCGTTATTGTATCCGTTAAATAAATGCAATAATGACGAATAAGTTAATTTAACTAGGTAACTTTTACGAAACTAACAGATATTTAAAAATAAACTAGATTTTTTTGTATAATTAACAGTACTTGCACCATAAACACAATAAGAACAACTATGCTAGATTTTTGTAATTTTATAATCCAAAACTAACCTTCCTGTGATAAAATTGGCATCATTGGTCGAGTATATACAACCAATTTGAAAACAATCACTTCACTTCTGAATAAAAAAACAACATGTTGAGTTGATTGTGTAGAAACATTAATCTTAGTAGAAAAAAATTGAATCAACGATTATTTCAAGCAAAGTTTGAATGTTGTGAACAAATTCTTGGTCATAGCCTTTAGGTGCAGGTTGAATTTCAATTCCACGAAAATATTCGTCTGCGGCAGCATCATAAAATTTATTTCCAAAAAAACAGAAAACGACGGCAACCACTTAGCTTTTACTGCAACCCCTAATTAAATAATAATCTGAATCAACTATGCTTCAGATTATATCCTGGGTGAATATGGATCCCGATAATCTGGAGCAATCTTATAAACAAAAATGTTAGAAATGTGAATAATCAGCTATCAAAATACCATTTTGAATTGTATATTGATTAGGGGGTACACAAGCCGAAATCAAAAATTTGTCCGCCATATCAGCAACTTCCACATTTGCAGCAATACTATTGATAAAACTTGCTTCCTCATTAGTCATTGGCTGCCATAAAAAGTACTCAAACTTGCTTGAACGATTGGTAAATATTTATCAATCGGTTTAAATGCTCCAGATTTCTTTGATAAATCTTCAATTTTATTTGAATCACAAACTTCGATGAAATAAAAATGTGTTTTTTACTTATTCGACCGAATGAATGTGATATAAAAATGCTTTTTCACATTAATTAAAGAAGCATGTTTTAAGTATGCCTCAAATTTTTTTTACAATAGTTATTTATAGATTTATAAAATTGCAGTTATGTTTTGTTTATCAGGATATTTGTTATCAATTGATTTGCAAATAGATTGAACAAGAGATGATAAATTATTATATGACTTTGATTTAGATTAAGAATCAATAACAGATATCATTTATTTAAAAAGAACAGTCTATCTTCTTTTGTTGTCATACAACACAAATATGCTAACCGAGATTATTTTGTACATCAACAAGAGAAGTAAAATAAAGAAGCGAAGTTGAAATCAAAAAAAATCTTGCTTGGAAAATCAAACCGTTTTTTCGAACAAAATGAATAAAAAAAATACAGCGTTTTTAAGCTATTTTCAAACACTGACGCGAAAATCTAACTTCATCTAGACATAAAAATTATTTAAATTTAAAAAACACTTCCGGTACCAAATTCACCACGAGTATTCACTAAGTTCATCTGGAGGATCATATAATGATGTTTGTCAAAAAAATAAATTGCCGCATAATGTTCAATATTTCGAAATAGTAACCTTTTTGAAGAAAAATCAAGTAATTAATAAATGTTTTTTTTTGTTTGTTTTTACGAACCATTTTTAGAAAGGCAAAAATTGTTGAAAATTAAAAAGTTGTTTGATTTCAATTTTGTAAAAGATTAATAAAACTGTTATGAAAAAACCTTTACAGTACCCATTAAAGAAAAACTAATTAAAAGTGAAAACCACAAGAATGAATACGAAGGTATGTTTGTCATGTTTAAAGATCGTTTCAGGCGTGATTACACCACCACTTCCTTGAATTTTCTATGACGAATTAAAAAAAGACATGTTTTTAAATGTTTCAAAACAATGTAAAGCTTTCAGATATCGGTTTTTTGTACCATTTAAGGTTTATTTTTTTTGAAATTAATAGATAGTCTTTTTTTGGTATTTATTCATTATGCAAATTGCAAAAACCTGGACTGCATATCTATCAGCTGATTTTTGTTCTTTTTGTTGTTAAAAATGTTGATGGACTCCGCCTTTTTAATGTTTGAGCTTGTCGCATATGTTTGTCTGTGCAACAAACAACAAACCAGCTGACTGACTGGGAATCCTCTCTAAATAGTGCAACAATAACAAAAAATACATATCGAAAAAGAAAAATGAAGGAGAAAAAGGCGGTTGTCTGCGTGTGTCATTTCATTCCTCTCCTGTGCTTTAAGGGGAGCTAAAATATTAAAAAAAGCAACACCGACACACATTCAAAAGGCAGGCAAAGCAGTTATGGAAGCACGTGTGAACTTCTCTCTTTTTTTCATGAGCGTCTGTATAAGCGCGTGTTTATTCCTCTCCCCTTTTTTTTCTTTCTCTCTCTTCTATTTTTGTTGTTAAAAAGAACAAAATTGCTTTGTTCCACAATTTTTTAAACCCTTAGGGATAGTTAAAGGAACATTTAAATATTTCAATTGTTTCGGGAGAAAAATTTTTAAATTGTTAATATTTAAAAAAAATTAATTACCTTCTTTAAAATTAAAAAATAAATCTTTTTAGCGGGTGGTTTATTCTTTATTTGTATTTTTGTAAAAAAAGAAGAAGATTAAAACACAAAAAACATGCCACAAGCTGTTGCAACCCTTAACAAGTTATCCCTTGAAGATGGAGAAAATTCAAATATCTCAACCTCGAGTGAAACAGATACATCATCTTCAGATGAAGATGATTTTTCATTATTATATCATATGGAAAAAAAGTATCTTGAAGATCAAGAAATTGATTCATCGATAAACATTGTGAGTTTTTTAACACATTTTTCTCTTTCAAAAATGAAGAATTTTACAAACTTGTTTTCCTTGTTTTACTTTCTTTTGTCTGCAATCTTTTCAATCTTTTTGATGCACAAAGTTTTTTTTCGTCATTTCATTTATGAGTTCCTTTTTTCGGTAACATTATTTTTTTTCATTCATCTCTTCATCGATATTGCATGTGAACAAAATATCAAAAAAAGAATTGTTGTTGTTGTTTAAAATGTTTTTTGGAAAATATATAAAAACAATTTTGGCATTATATCAAAGCAAAAAAACATGGGACCTAAGGAATAAACACCAAAAAGCCAGCTGGCCGCATCGCAATTTCTCATGAACGCTTCAAGAAGGAAAAAAAATAAGGCAAAGCAAGATCACACGACCCCTGTTTACTTTTTTTTTATTTATTGCAATTGACATTGGCAATAGAAAAGAAATTTCCTTTCATTTTTTTTTCTCTTACAATTTCCTTTGTGCACTTTCAAGGAAGAGAAAAAATAACAACAATAAAAAACATATATTTCAGTTTGGAACAAGTCCATGCAAACTTGCAAGTGAACGCCACCTTGGTTTATTAGTTTTGAATCGAATGAATATCGCAAAAATTGGTGATGAACAACGGTTGGCATTACTCGTTAATGCCGTCAGTGATGTGGATCTTGCATTTAATGACATAAAAGATTGGAAAGTAATTAAAACAATATTTGATTGTATGCCCCAATTGCGTAGACTTAACTTAAGCCATAATCCATTGGACGCTGTTGTAACAGAAGAACTTCCAACATGCTCATATTTAACTTCACTTTCAATGAATGGTGTCAATTTGCCAATGGAATCTTTGTCAACTTTATGCTCAAAAATGCCATTATTACAAGAGATTCATTTAAATGAAAATCATGACTATGCAAATATTCCCTTTTCGGATACATTAATTTCAAGCAAAGTTCAATTTTTGCAATTAAATGCTTGCAACTTTAATAATTGGAATGCAGTAATGAATTTTCTTCGGGCATTTCCAAATGTTCAAAGACTTTTTCTTTCAAATAACAAATTGGGAACTGTTGTAAATAATTGCTCCATGACTGGTGCATTAATGAAGGATTTAACATCAGGTGTAAGATTTTTATCAATTCAAGAATGTCATATTAATGATTGGAAAGCTATTGAAAGCTTTGAAAATATTGGTCAATTGGAAGAACTTAAAGTTCTCAATAATCCCCTTTTTAATGATCTCTCCAATGAAGAACGGTATCATTTAGTGATTGGACGTTTACGAAATCTTAAAATTCTTAATGGCTCACCCATCAATGATAATCAACGAGAAGATTCTGAAAGATTTTTTGTACGATATTATCAAAATCACGGTGATAAACCAATGGTATGGCATACCCTTGTTTCAATTCATGGAAATTTGGAAGAGCTTGTTGCAATTGATTTTACACCAAAGAAATATGCTTCTGTTATTTTACGGTGCGAAGAAAAGAATGTCTGCACTCAATTACTTATGCGTTTAAATAAAAGAGTATCAGATTTAATGAAATTCTCTTCAAAAATTACTGGAATTCCAGTGACACGTTTACGGATATTTTATTATGACAAAAATGTTGATAGTTATGGACCAACTGAATTACGATTTCCTAATCAATTTTTAACACATTTGCATATTGAAGACGGTGATGAATTTTTAGTTCAGGTTTGTACATATTTTTCGGTTTTTTAAAATATGTTTATTGTTTTTATTTTAGTCAAAAATTTTACCACCTGAAAAATCAGTTCTTCGAGAATAAAAAAAATAATGGCATCAAAACATATACATATTTACCTATTCCAAAGATATATCCAAATAGTTATTTTTCATGACTTTTTTTTGTATAAGCATTTACTGGTCACAAAGTAGTTTTTTTGCGTATTTTACTTTTTCTATTTTATTAATTCTTTTTATGACTTTTTTTCATTTGTCTTTCTATCATTTCAATAGTATTATTCCCCGGTTTTTTTCTTCTTTATTTGAAATATAATGCCTCATAAATTTCTGCCAATAATTAATAACATATAAAAATCATCAGCAACCCCCTTCTTTATTATTGTAGTTTTTTACGTGTACAGACATAGTTAGAATGTGTAAAAAAAAGTCTATTCAATAATTATGAATTTTTTTGTGTAGCAAAAGTAGTAATTTTTTGTCAATATTTTTTTATTATATCAATTAGCGTGTGATTATGACCAATAATAAAATAAGCAATAATTGAATAATTTTGTTACGTGCGACAAAGGATACAAAAAAGAAAAAAAGCAAGTTTGAACTTGTTTCACAAATTTTTTTGCAATCAAACTTTTTTTAATGTTGATTTAATTGATTTTCAAAGCACTACTAGATAAAAGAACGGAAAGTGAATGACACTGTCAGACGCCTTGTTTTTGACGATAGTTTTAAAGGTGAAAATGTTAACACAAAAGAAAAAATGGGGAGAAATAAATAAGCATAACAAGTAAGCAGCATCCAAAAAGTATAGCAAAAATACACAAATAGATTTTTTTCTATGAAGCTCAACAAAAAAAAAGAGGCGAGAGAAGGAGCTCAATGGCCCATAAGCAAATATTAAAATTGAAAAGAAGAAGAAGAAGTAGCGCTAGACTGACTTTGAAAAGATACTTTGTTCAAAGCAAAGGGCATAAACAAACATATAAAAAAACTTTTTTATATTATTCTTGTGATAATGCTTAGCCATCAATAGATGAGAATTGTTTTTCTCATTTAAAAAGAAAAGCAACTTTAAATTCAAATTCAAATTCTCAAAAGAAACAATCAGATGAAGCAAGAAAGAGATTTATTTTGGTGTTCTTGGACGAGATTTATTTAGTAAAGGTTTATGCTTGGGAAGGTTTGATGTAACAGTGTTACGGCGTAAATTTTTGTTTATGCCATTTGACGATGAATGGATCATATTTACAGTTGCGGTATCACCCTTTGTTGTTGTGGTTGTTATTCGCTCTCGATCCCAATGTTGTTTTAATTGTTTTCGCAAAATCTTGCCACAAACATTTCGAGGGATTTCAGAAATAAAGTAAACACCACCACGAAGTTCTTTAAATTGCGCAATTTTACCTTAAAAACAAATAAAAAGAAATTGAGAAAAAAAATAAAATTAATGTGATAAATTTCTTTTCAAAAAGTTATTAAATATTTACTGCTAAATTTATTACCTGAAACAAATTGCCGAACTTCTGCAGACGAAAGCAATGAATGTTGGGGATTTCGAACAACAAATGCAGCTGGAACTTCACCAGATACATGATCTTGCCGACCGATAACTGCACAATCATCTATTCCTGGATGGGTTCTCATAATTGCTTCTACTTCAGATGGACAAACCTTAAATTTTTTGCAGAATTGTAACGTTGATCTTTGTTAATAAGTGATTACCAAAGTGCCTTTATATTTTATCATATCTTTAATTCTTCCAATGACATAAATGTATCCCTTTTCATCGTAATATCCTGCATCTCCTACAATTTTAATTTCAATTTCTATCCTTTTGAATTGAAACTATGTTTTAACCTGTTCGAACCATTTTATTACTATCTAAGATTTCATAGGTTGCTTTAGGATTTTTATAGAATGATGGCATAACTTGAGGACCAGAAACAAGCAATTGTCCAATTTGTCGGGGCTGACAAAGTTGCTTACTTTCCCAATGAACAATCTGTAAAATATGTATGCGCATAATAATTGCGCCTTTAGCCTTTAGTTCCGTTTTTACAAAGCATTTTTAAAAACACAACATGTTTCTGGATTGCTGTTTTTAGAAGAAGCAGGAAAAAAAGGAATAAGTGAAAGACATTGTAACGTTTGCATTGCTATTTCTATTTCTTTTTTTAGCTTGCTCATTCCATAAAAAGAAAACATTCTTGCAAGTGCACACATTTTTCACTCATGCAAAAATTCAATTATGCTTATACTTTTTTTCTGACTGACAAGCTTGACTTAGTATAAAAAAAAATAAAAAATTAGCTTCTTAAATAAGCAATGAAACTTTATTTTGTTGTTTTTAAAAAGAGCTGCAAAGCAATGCAGCAAAAATAAGTAAAAGGAAGGCATACGCGAATAAGCATTCCAGGAAGGGGAACTCCGACACTTTGAATGTTTTCACAAAGATAATGTGAAAATGTGCAAAAACTGCTTAATTCTGTCATTCCATAAGCTATAAAGTATACTTTTAATGAACACAAATAAAGAGAAAAAACCGTTAAATAAACAACCTTGGCGGAAATCTTTTAATTGTAACCTTTCTTTACATAATTTTGCGATATTGTGATCCAATGGTGAGCCACTAACAATAATAGATCGTAGAGATGAGAGATTATGTGACAAAACTGAGGGATCGCCAGCAAGGGATTGAATCATTGGAGGAGTTGCATGAAGTTGGGTTATCTAAAATTTAATTAATCTTTAGCAGTAATAACTGAAAATTGCCAACTTTGTAATCTTCCAAAGCTTGAAGCATTCCCTTGATAGAATATTTTGAAAGCATGACAAGGGTTGCACCATTTATTAAAGCATAATAAGCTGATAAAGTTCCATAAATATGATTCAAACAAAGCGGTAATAAAAATTTATCTTTTGGTGTCAACATATTGTAGATTGGAAAACAAATTTGTGTAAGGTTAATTATCAAAGATTGATGAGAAATTTCAACAGGTTTTGGTAATCCCGTTGTTCCAGATGAATAAAAAATTAACATTCTTGTCTGAGTTCCTCCGGATACTGTAAGATCTTCAATATTCGCCGGTAAATCAGATAAAAAATCTTCTCCTTGTTCATCTTTGGTTGGAGTGGAAATTGTTGAATCTGAAGTCAATGGAAGGGAGAGTTGTGATTCTTCTTTAATCAGCAAACTAAAGAATAAGATTTATCATAAAATCAAAAAAGAAAAGTGATTACTGTTGTCTTGATTCTTTCTTGATAAAATTATGAATTTTATTGTTGCTTAAAACTTCATCCAAAGTTTTCACAACTCTAATTCGGCCCCCTCCTCGCATAACGGCTTTTCGACGAACTTCATCAACTTTTGGCAAAAATTGACTTTCAGTAATGCAATGTGTGGATTCACTGAGATCAACCTGCTGCCATATTTCATCTTAATTTTTTTCACATTTTTATTAAACACTTTTTTTTTAAAAAAGATAACGAACCAACACTTAAAAAACCATTAATACAAACAATTGTTGAGCCAATAATTGCATTTGCTAAATGAACAAATATTGCTTGTGCAGTTGTTGAAGTAACAAGTGCAATTCGAGAATTAATTGTAACCCCACATTCATTTAATCGAGAAACACATGTTTCAGAAAATTGTTTGATTTCAGAAAATCTCCATTGTTTTCCTGTTTCATAGTCAATCTATAATAGAAAGAAAGAAGGAAGCATGACATGAAAAGTGGAAAAAAGCACAAAAAAAGAAAATAACAATGTCATTTTAAATATCCAGCTGTGAAAAAAAACATAACATACCAATGCAGGTTGGCTTCCATATTTTGAAATTTTAGAAAATATAAAATCACTAAAATTTGTGAAAGCTGTTTTTTCCCAAACAAATTGAAATGGATTTTGTATATCCATTGTTCCTTCAACTTATATTTCTTTTTTTGCAAAAACGGAACTTGAAACGTTTCTTAAAAGTTTTTAAGAACAAAAGATCTTTTTCGTGCTAATGACTTTCTTTGCATTTCCCGGGGTACTAATAAATGCATTCTTTTTAGCCTTTTTATTTCCTTGACATCTTTTAATAGATAAACTTCAATGAATTGGCTTTAGCAATTTTTAAAAAATGGAATATTTTGTGGCCCAAATAGCAGAATTATGGATTGTTGCCCGATGCAATTGTGCGAAACTTCGATCATGGAGATCACAAAATCATTTAGATTGTTTATTTGTTGAACCATGGATTACAGATCAAATTAAAGTTATCGCTGATAATTCTTTCATTAAAAAAGAGTAAGCTTTTCGTTTTTCAAAATTATACTTTTTTTAAATATTTTTTATTACAGAAATAATTTTAGCGAAGAGAAAACCGAAAACATAGAATCACCAAATTATTGCGAGAGCCTTGACAGTCTTCAAGCTGAAACAACGACCACTTTTGACAAATTATCATTCAGACCTCATTTTGGTTAACGTTGATAGAATATGCAAAAATGTAAACTTGTATTTTGAAACAAATAAAAATCATTGAAATTTCAAAACTCTTTTTTTATAATTACAAAAGTTTTTACAGATTTTTCAACATTATATTTTAAATTTACAAAATTTTAAAAGTTTGCCCCTTTTCTCTTTCTGTCACTTTTTTCACACCTTTGAGATTGTGATAAATTTTAATAAATGAATTTTTGTAATTTTTTGTATATTTAAATTAATTTATGATCACTAAACATTTTGCCTCTTGTTATTTCGTTGATGAAATGTTGCTTCTTCAAACTAACTTCTTTTTGTCATGCATTTTTAAACAAAAAAATTTGCCATCTTTAGTGCCATTTCTTTTTTTTGGGTTTCTTCTTTTTTTAAATTTTCGATAAAATAAAAATGGATGATTCTGTTTACAAAAATGCTTTTACTTATCTTGCAACGGATGTAAATACAATTAACGTTGCGAATACTGTGTCTGATTATCCCGAGACAGAAAATGGTAACAATAATGATAAAGAAATTCAATGTGATTTAATTACTGAAGATGAAGGACATCGAATTGATCCGACCCGATTAACTTATAAAGAAAGAATTCGTTGGCATTTGAAAGAATTTTGTTATAAAACTTCAAGTCATGGTATTCCGATGTTGGGACAAGCTCCAAATTTAACATACAGGTTAAAATTGGGTATTTTAAATTTTAAAAAAGTTTGTGGAAATTTTTTTAGAATTGTTTGGGTATGTTTATTGCTTGGTTGTGGATGTATGTTTATTTTTCAAGCTATAAATGTTGTGGAAAGATATCAAAGAATGGATAAAATTACTGATATTCAGCTTAAATTTGATACTGGTAAATTAAAGGTTTTGAGGAAAAATACAAAATATCTTTTAGCTCCATTTCCATCCATTACATTATGTAATCTCAATCCATATAAAGATAGTCTGTTAAGAGATGTTGAAGCAGTTAGAAAAATTGTAAGTTAAAATTGATTTATTTTGCATAGAAAAAAATTAACATTTTAGTTAAATGTCTTTGATAATGTTATGATAAGAGCAGGAAAAGTAAACAGTGAAGAAGATGAAATTCGAAGATTAGCTGCAATTAATGATCGGAAGGCACTTGAAACAAATATTTCTCGGAAGAAAAGAGCTGGCTCAGCATCATTTGAACCAGCAATGACTGAATGCAGTTGCAGTGAAGGTGATACAAGTAGTATGGAATGTGAGACAGATGTTTATAAAAAGCCTTTGGATGAAAAGACTGCATGCCTGTGTGCATTTGATCGTGAAAGTGGTGATGCTTGGCCATGTTATCCCCGAAAAAATTGGGAAGAACATTCTTGTGGATATTGTGATGACCACAGCTACTGCACAAGGGAATTAAAATCAGGATTTCCAAATGCAAATCAGACATGTCTTTGTCAATCAATTAATCCATTTTGTGTTGCATTTAATAAAGCAACAGATATTTTAAAACTTTGGGAATATTATGGTGGAGTGGTTGACGATGTCAAAATTCTTGAATCTCTTGGTTTTCAAGTGAGGAATCATTTTTCGAATCGGTATAAGATTCAAAAGCTTTTTTTAGAATATGAGCGATGAAGTTGCAATCGTAACAAAAGCAAAAGAAAATATTATTTTTGCAATGTCAGAACTTTCTGAAAAGCAAAGAATGGCATTATCCATTCAAAAGCATCAATTAATTCACAAATGTTCTTTCAATGGAATGGCCTGTGATATTGAATCGGATTTTAAAGCTGTCTCCGATCCCACATTTGGCAATTGTTTTACATTTAATCATAATAAAAATCAAACGCTAAGTAGTATTCGAGCTGGGCCGATGTAGGCTTAAGATAGCATTTTCAAAAAATTCTCACCCCCTATTTTAGGTATGGTTTACGAATTTTGGTTTATGTTAATGTCACCGAATATCTTCCAACAACTGAAGCTGTTGGAGTTCGAATTACTGTACATGACAAGGATGAATATCCATTCCCGGATACATTCGGATATAGTGCCCCAACAGGATATATCTCTTCTTTTGGAATGAAAATGACCAAAATGTCGAGATTACCAGCACCATATGGGGATTGCGTCCCCGATGGATTAACATCCAATTACATTTATTCAGGACATCGCTATTCAACAGAGGTTTAATTGAAGCTTATTCTTTAAAAAATGCATGTGTTTTATATTTTTTAGGGTTGTTATCGGAGTTGCTTTCAAGATCTTGTTGTTCGAGAATGCGGTTGTGGGGATCCGCGTTTTCCAGTTCTAAATAATTCAATGCATTGTCAAGTTTTTGATCCGGATGCACGAAAATGCTTAGAAAAGCGTACAAATGAACTCGGAAATGTTCATGGAAGTTTTCGATGCCGATGCCAGCAACCCTGTGTTCAGTCAGTTTATACCGTATCATATTCTGCAGCAATATGGCCAAGTCAATCACTTAATATTTCACTTGGTAATTGTCATAAGTCACAAGATGAATGCAATGAACAATATATGTAAGCTCTTTCTTTTTTTGTGCCGTTTAAAAAAAAAGAAAAGAATGAACAATAAAAAATGCAATTATTTTTCATTTATTTTCCATGCTTTTAAAGCTTCTTATTTAACGCTTTAATCATTGTAATGGTCGAATTGCTGCTTTGTTTTTGGAAGACTTGACTTTATATTCCAATATTTAATTTACGAATAACATTTTTGAAATTGTTTTAGGGAAAATGGGGCAATGGTGGAAGTATTTTATGAAGCATTAAATTTTGAAGTTTTTACTGAATCTGAAGCATATGGGGTAATTGAAGAAAAAATATGAAGTATATAAAGCTACAATATTTTAGGTTGTTAAAATGCTTGCAGATTTTGGTGGTCAAATTGGTTTATGGTAAAAAAATTTGGCACTAATTTGATTTTTTAAAATTGTCAAAATTTTAGGTGTGGGATAAGCTTTTTAACATGCTGCGAATTTGTTTGCCTTTCATGTGAAATTATTTATATGATATTTAATCATCGCTATATTAGGTACAAAAAAAAGATATTTGAAGCAAAACAAGAAAAAAATGCATTTTAATCAGTTATTTTTGATGTTGTAAAAAAATGAGACCCAACAAAAGAGCCATAAAAAAGCGTTTATTTAATTAATCCAGTGTTTTATTGTATTTGTTTGAAGAAATAAATATTGCCAGAAACAGAAGAAAAAAACCACGCCCTTCTAATTTGAGACAAAGCAAAAAAAGCAGCAAAATTATTTTTATTTTTGCACTCTTTTTGTTGATTAAGAATGTTTCCACAACAATTTCCTTTTACTATTAACACTCTATTAAAAAATCATCAAGATTCCCTTGCAATTCCTTCTTCAAAGTCTGATAAAAGTCATGGATTAGTAGTTTCGACGGGAGAAGCCCCAGATCCAATTGGTGCAATGTTATACACTTCACCTCATTCAATGTTTCATTTACAACAACAATTAATGAAAGAACAGCAAAATTCATTTTTGTCTGCAGCTGCCGTCGCCGCCGCAACAGCAAATCATCAAAATTTTGAACTGCAATCAAAAGAAAAGCGGGCTGGACATCCTTATCAAAGCAAGATTTGTTGGGATCAAGAATACTTTATAATTACGGTATTTTAGGTCGAGCACTTCCAAGACATAAAAAGCCCCGAACATCTTTTACCAAGACACAAGTAACATTTTTGGAAAACAGATTTTTGGAGCAAAAATATTTAGCATCAGCAGAACGATCAAAACTTGCAAATCAATTGAATATGAGTGATGCGCAAGTAAAAACTTGGTTTCAAAATCGAAGAACAAAATGGAGGTAAAAAATAATTTTTATTTATTACAATTTCAAAAAAAATAATAATTAAACGATTAAAGGAGACAAGAAGCAGAAGAACGAGAATATGCAACAAGGACAACTTCGAAATTACTTTCAATGACAGCGCAATGTTTATTTAATAATAAAGATTATTGAAGGCAATTAAATTGAAACATTTGAGCATTGAATATCTGAAAGTTTCTTTTATTTAATCTATTTTGGGTTTTGGATTCTAATTATTAAAAATACAGTATCAAAAGTTACCGAAATTCTCTAGTCTTTTGAATTTGTTTTATATTTTTTTAAATCTCAAATTTTAATTTTCTTAAACATACTTGTGACGAGAATCCTAATTGTGTTGTTAATTGTAAATTTCTATCTTGATCAATTCTTTTACATTTATATCGTCGATTTTGAAACCATATTTTTATTTGTGTTGGCGTTAATCCTAAATTTTCTGCCAATTCTTCTCTCTCCATTGCACTGACATATTTTTGTTTTTTAAATCTTTCCTCCAATTTTGCAACCTGTAAAATATTTTTTTGATTTATCCTTTTTTTACCTCATATATTTATTTACAATAACTTATCAAGACAAAAAATTAATTGAAATAAAAATTTACTTGTGATTGTGTAAAAAGTACACGAGGTTTACGACGATTTTGTTGAGTTCTTAATTGAATAGGGGATTGGGAAGATTTTTCTCGAATGAGATGTTCTTCATCATTTGAAAGTTTTGGTTCTTCTGGTGTAAAAACTGTATATTGATTTTGACCTTTAAAAATAGGGTAAATGATAGATATACTGAAAGAATGATTTGATTGAACACAATGATCAAAAACTTACATAACTTTGTTGGATCGGGTGTGGATGAATAATGGGCAGCGTGTTGAAGCATTGAAGACATAAAATTCATTGATGGAGTCGTTAACGGAATACCAGAATTACAATTTGTAAAAGTTAAAGATGGATGAATTTGTTGAATTTCTTCAGTATTAACTGAAGTTGCTTGAGTAGAAAGAAATTGTTCAAAATTAACAATAGAATTTTCCATTTTTATTTTCAAAATTTAAGAATAAAACAGAAAAAAACCTTTTCAACTTTTATTATAACAAAAAATGAGATTGAGAATAGAAACCGGAAGAGTGGCTTGGCACTTTCCAAAGTACCCCCATTTAAAGGAGGAGGGGGGATAGGCTTCAACCGTATCTTCTTCTTTCTTTTTTCTTGCTTTCATTTTCTTATTCATCTTCGCATTGTTCTCAAATATCGTGTTGTTTGCTTTAAAAATCCTCGTTGCTTTCACTTAAAGTAAGAAGATGATGATGAATCTTTATTGAGCCGTCTTCATTAGAAAGTTGTTGCGTGTGAAAAGTATTGTATCAGCTTACATTAAGCAGTAATAGCTTAATCCGTGAAAAATCTCATGAAAACATTTTTAGTAACAGTTTTTCAAAAATAAAATTCTTCTTTTTTATTGAAAGTAGTTACTGCAATAAATATAATTATCTTAATTGTACTTCAAAAACCCCTTACGCAATATCACTTGAAACAGTTACCAAAAAAGGGAAGATCCCATTTCAAAACCTTTGAAGGTTACCGAGTTAATGAAGTGGTCAAAAAAATAAATAATATTTTTGCACAAATATTTTTTTCTTCTTTGCAAATGCACGTCATTTTTTGCTGATTTTTTTTGTGTTTCTTTTTTTAGAAATGCCATTTTCTATTTATTATTCACTTTTTCAAAGAAAAAAAAAGAAATCGCATAAGTTTAAAAAAAACATTTTTGAATGATTAATTGGTTGGACTCTGTCCCGGTTTATCGTTAGAGTATTGATATAAACTTTTGACCCATAAAGACAGACATTGTATGTATGTGTTTTTTTTATTGAGGGGTTCCCTTATCAAAATCATGGGGGAAACATACCAAAGTATAATATGGTTTTTTTTCAAAAAAAATACATATAACAAACAAACAGGGACAACACCTTGGGTAATAAATATACATATACATTTATATATCGCATAACCTCCACCACCGCAATCATACACATGGGCGGAACAGTTATTTATCTATCTATCTTCCTTCCTTTCCTTTCTTTCTTTGCGATTAAAATGTCTTATCAGTGGTCGCATTTCGATCTTTGTCAGGTAACCTTATAGCTTTGGTCAATCAACAAAATAAAGAAAGAGCCGCGCAAAATTTTTTTAGTCGCAGTGTGTAATATCATAATGGAAAGAAACTTGTTTAATCATTTTCATCTTTTCTTCTTTTTCTTTTTTTATCTGTCTTGTGAGACGATGAATCCGTTTTTATCATTGATTTTGGATAATCCAAAATTCAGTTTTTCATTAAATCCTTAATTCTTTTTCTTCCTAAAAAACACCTTTTTTGCAAAATTTTTGCAGAATTTTTTTTTGTGTTGGCAGACTTTGCGTGTCTCAGAAATTTAATGACCCATTTTTGGCCAAAAAACATTTATTTTCATATGATAATCACATGTGCCTTTTTTATAATTTGTTTTATTTTTAGAAAACGAGAAAAGTAGAAATTATGACTTTACTTCGCTTTTGTCGATGTTGTGTTAGAGGGGCGAGCCATTATGCAAAAATTAACTCTCAAAATCAAATTCGTTTTGCAAGTACGGTAGTCGTCCCACAAGATCCTGTTGCAACAGATGTCGTTCCATCAGTTACTACTCAACGCGTGGGCTTAAGTGCTGTAAGGGATAAAGATGGAAAAATTGATACATCATCATTTCGTCATCATCATCTTACCCTAAATCGCAGAGAAGATTTAAAAAAGGCTCAACGAATCTTGGTTAAATTGGGAAGTAATGTTATTACACGCGAAGATGAATGTGGTCTTGCACTTGGACGCTTGGCATCCATTGTTGAACAAGTGTCAGAATTACAGCAAAGTGGTCGACAAATGTTAATTGTTTCATCCGGAGCTGTGGCATTTGGACGACAAAAACTTCATCATGAATTAGTTATGTCAATGTCAATGCGGCAAACTTTACGTGGACCTGCCGGATTACAAACAGATAAAAGAGCTTGTGCTGCATCGGGTATGCCAGGTCTCATGAGCCTATATGAACAACTTTTTCAACAATATGGAATTACTGTTGCCCAGGTACTTTTAACAAAACCAGATATTGAAGATCCTCAACGTCGTAAAAACCTTACTGCAACAATTGAATCCCTTCTTCACTTAAATATTATTCCAATTATAAATGCAAATGATGCCGTTGCACCTGATCCAAAACTTAATATGCATATTAGTGACAATGATTCATTGGCCGCACGGTTGAGCGCTGAAATTGAAGCTGATCTTATGATTATTCTTTCAAATGTCAATGGTGTTTATACTGGACCCCCAGATATGGAAGGATCTCGAATTTTGCATACATATAGTCCATCAGAATCTTCAAGCGTTGTTTTTGGTGCTAATTCCAAATTTGGAACAGGTGGAATGGAATCCAAAGTTTCAGCCTGCGTCAAAGCTCTTGAAGAAGGTGTTGCTACAGTAATCACCAATGGCCTTGCTCATAATGCCATCACATCTGTTATTGATGGAAAGAAGGTTGGAACAATGTTTTGCAATACTATTCGATATGAAGGCCCTCCTGTTGAAGAAATTGCATCTAAAGGTATAATTTAATTTAAAATTTATTAAATTATATATTAATCGTTTTTTGTTTATAGCAAAAGAAAGTGGTCGGATGCTTCAATCATTGTCAAATGAAGAACGATCTCATATGGTTCGACATTTGGCAGAACTTCTTTTGGAACGTGAAGCAGATATCATGGAAGCTAATCGACTGGATATTCATAATGTTCAAGCAACTGGAATTGAACCATCTATGCTAAATCGTCTTAAACTTAATCGACAAAAGTTACAAGATTTATATGCCGGCTTGAATATGATTGCAGATTCTGCAACAAGCCTCATTGGAAAAGTTCTTCGTCGGACACAAATTGCTGAAAATCTTTATCTTGAACAACAAACCGTTCCAATTGGTCAACTTCTTGTAATTTTTGAAAGTCGTCCTGATTGCTTACCACAAGTTGCTGGACTTTCAATTGCTTCTGGCAATTCTTTGCTACTTAAAGGTGGCCGAGAAGCTGAAGAAAGTAATAAAATGCTTCATGGTATTGTTCAAGAAGCTTTGGGAACTCACAGCTTTGAGCTTCGTGACGCTGTGACACTTGTTCGTTCACGGGAAGATGTCAGTGAACTTCTTCAACTTCGAGAATTTATTGATTTAGTTATTCCACGAGGTTCATCTGATCTTGTTCGAAAAATGCAAGAACAAAGTAAAGGCATTCCTGTTCTTGGACATGCTGAAGGAATTTGTCATGTATACATTGATAATGAAATTGATGAACAAATGGCAATCCGAATTGTTCGAGATTCAAAATGTGATTATCCTGCTGCTTGTAATGCTGTTGAAACTGTCTTAATTCATCGAGATCATTTGAATACAAAATTCTTTGACACTCTTTGTGGAGTACTTAAAGCAGAAGGCGTTAAACTTCATGCTGGGCCAAAACTTCAATCCCTCCTTAAATTTGGTCCCCCCGCAGCAGAATCTCTTAAATATGAATATGGTCGACTTGAATGTACTTTAGAAGTGGTCGATAATGTTGATGAAGCAATCGCACATACCATCAGATATGGAAGTGGACACACCGAATCAATCGTCACAAACAACAGTAAGATAAAATTATTATAGCATTAAACTAAAAAGGAAAAATAATATACGTACATTATAGATAAGACAGCAGAGCATTTCTTAAAACAAATCGATAGTGCATGTGCCTTCCATAATTGTTCAACAAGATTTGCAGATGGATATCGGTTTGGATTAGGTGCAGAAGTTGGTATTAGCACCGGACGAATTCATGCTCGCGGTCCAGTCGGCGTTGAAGGATTACTTACAACCAAATGGGTGCTACGTGGAACCGGTCAAACCGTTGATATGTTTAAACCTGGTGGCGGATTTAAATACATTCATCGCCCCCTTGATGTTGCCCAAACTGTTAATGAATATGTTCATGAACAACAAGTAGCACATGCATAAATTATTATTACGTTTCGTTTTTGATTCTTTTTTGTAATTTTAATGATTTTGTTTTTTTCTCATTTTTCTTCTTCTTTCACTGATTCAAAAGTTTGAATTTAATCGTTTTTTACTTTACTTTTTAAAAACAGAGATTATATTGCAGGCTTTTGCCACAACGAAAACCCATTTTATTTTTTCCTTCTTCATTCTTTATTTGTCTCGTATTTTTTATGTCAAAATGTAAAAAATTTATTTCAAAATACAGTATTTATTTATATCATAGAATAAGTTTTAAACATGAAAATCGACGACAATATACACAAAAAAAACAAATTATCCCAAATCAACATTTGAATTTTTAACATCAAATTTTGCTGCTAAATTTTTAACATTTACATTTGAAATAGGTTTTGAAGCGACGGGTGGCTTAACTGGCAATTTAGGCTTTTCTTTTTTAGCTGGCAAAGAATGGGAAGATAAATCACGATGCGGGGGAACTGGAGGAGGAAGATCAGGAGAAGTGAGAGTATTTTCATCAGATGAACTATCACCGGGTTGACGACTAGAAGGATTTAATGCTTTTGTTTCAGGGGGTTTAGGAGCAGGAAAACCGGGAGCTTGTGCACGACGACCAGATCGATTATGTTTTACAGGATTCACCGAAGGACTTGAAGTTACAGGAGAAGTAAAGGGTTGAGACGAAGGAGGATGGGCAAAATAGGAGACAGCGGGATCATTATTAAACATTGGCATATGTGGCTGATTAGGATTAGGAATTGTGACCAGAGGCGGAGGAACAACAGGACGGCCAGCACCAACACGAAGTTGATTGGGATTATCGCCCCACGCGGAGTTTGGATCTTGACGAGTTCCAGCATGTCGGCCACCTGGAGGTGGTGGGGCTTTTCTAACGGGAACTAGCATGGCTTGAATGTTGAGCTTTTCTTTGGTGAAATCCCACATTCTAAAAGTAATAATTATTACATGTACAAAAATATGAATAGTATAAACAGACTCTTTTGGCAGCCATTTATTTTTTCGTTTTTTGTAATACCATGTTGCACCACAAAATGCAATACAAATAAAGGCCAGCAAAACGCCTAACCAAAGCAAGGCATTAAATGCTTGATCGGTCGAAGGGCCACTATTAACACTGCCACCATAGCCAGGAAGATCACAAGCAGTTCCACCATATCCATAAGCGCAGTGACAATTACCAGCGCTGTTGCAAATTCCTTTCGAATTACAATTTTGTGGATCACATTTTGGAGCAAAATTAGTTACTTCACTTTTGTTAGTGCATTTTGAATCAATGCAAAGTTTGTCTTTGCCGCAAACAGCTCCATCTTGTACCATTCCAGGATCATGCTTTTTACGACCACCGGTATAGGTTGTTTGAATTACACGACATGTAACATCTTTTCCATCTCGCAAACGAAAATGATTATATGCAGCTGTTACGGTTGAAGCATCACCAAATACCGGTTTTTCAGTATCTGATTGACAATGCAATCTTCCACATAAAGTATTTCTAAAAATTTATGTTTTATATTTAACTTAGATTCAGATATTAAATACGCACTCTTTTTGGCATGGAGTATATATCCCTGTTCCAGGATCATGACCACAATTGCCATAAATATTTGATTGTAAATTGTAATTGTAACAAGCTTTGGCAGAATCAACACCACTTGGGCCCCAAATCATTTGGCATTGTGCTGTTCTGCTACCGCATTCACCTTCATAACAATAATCTTCAGGAGCATCAGGACATTTCAACCCATTTTGAACAAAGAAATCTGCAGGACAATCACCAGTAATACCATCACAAAATTCAGGTAAATCACAACTGCTTATTTGTGGACGGCATACTGTAGCTTTTTTCTTAGGTTGGCAGGTTGAAATATCACAGCAATCTCCAGATGCACAAATTGCTTCTTTTGCAAGTTTACATGTACTTGCAACACAACATTTATTTGGGCATACGGTAGTATTCCCACAATCACAATCTTCACCTTCTTCAACGATCCCGTTCCCACATTTTGCACCACCAAATGCAGTCTTTGGAACATTATGAAGACAATAATCCATTTTTCGAATAAGACTTTTTTCCAAATATTCCAAGCTGCAACTTGACCAATGACTTAAACTTGCATATCCTCCATTGGAAGCATTCATGATACAAACGTCTGATGGACATTTACAACCTTTTGGGTCATGTTCCATTCCAAAGCTATGACCCATTTCATGGGCTGATGTTGCAGCAACTGATGCAGCATTGGAATGATGATCCATAATTACTCCACCAGAGTAATCATATGAGCACATGGTACCTTTATAAGCTTTTCCAATGACATTACTCAAAAATGTGACTTCACTAAAAGTTTATCAAGTAATATTTCGGAGTGTAGAATTAATAGTCTTACGTAACAAGCTGAGCATTATCATGATGGGTTTTTGGATCCTTCATAATACTTCGACGATAAAACAAAAAATTTAATAAAGTTTTATCTGAATCTTCCGTAACTTCAACTTTGTTCCCATCTGTCCAAATTTCAGCCCAAACAAGTGTAACACGAATGTTCAAAGGAACGTAAAGCTGTAAGAAAAATCAAAAAATTAAAACGAATTAGTTTTTTTAAGAAAATTCATACTGAATTAACGATATTTGCAACAGCATGCAAGCGATCATGAACTTTTACTTCATTACTGTCATATTTTTTATAAATTGAATTATCGGCAACAAATGCCAATTCAACATATCGCATTCTTCCATCCAAATAATCAGCGTAATATTCTGGAGTATTCGCAATGGATCTCTTTTGTCGATGCTTTGGCCATTCTTAAAAAAGAAATACGGTAGGTCAACAAATCAACGGGGGAAATCTTACCACATCCTTGTCCATTTTGTGGACTTAAAACAAATTTATTTTGATTTGTAGATAAAGAAAAATGATAACTGCCAAATTTAAAAATTCCCGTAATAGCATCTGCTGAACATATTGATAATGCATTACTTTCACCATTATCAAAATTTGAAATAAAATGACAAATTGAATTATTACTGGATGAAAGATTGGTTAATAAATTTGCACCAAATAATTCACTGTAAAAAATTCGTTAAAAAGGGAACTTTACTGTTAAAATACAAACTTATTTGGTCGAAAGACAAGCAATCGATATGCATCAGAATTTGATGGATCACTGATTTTTATGGAAAATGTTGACTGTGATTGTGACAACTGTATAAGGGAATTTGGGGTTAAAGGGATGCCATCGTTGGAAAGTAATACTGGGCATAAATGTGAAGTTGCCATGCAAAAAAAATACGCAAGAGATCGAAAGAATAATACGGTAAATTTCATATGAATATTTCGTGGAATGGGAAGTACTGTAGGGTAAGGCAACCCTTAGATAAAAAATAGAAACTCCAAAAAAATAATATAAACAATTTTTATTTAAATATAAACCTTCTGTATTTTCATTATTGATAAAAAAAAGGCGAATCAAGCTTTCATAAAACCCAGTAATATATATATATAAAATTACAGCATACAAATGAGGCAAAACAATAAAAAAGTTGGCAAGGCAAAAGCGGTATCTTTGAATGCAATAAAAAATATAAATAAAAAAATTAAATAAAAAAGTATATGAATTCAAAAAGATCCCGATTTAACCATAAATAACGGGTAAAAACTGAAGTGAAATAATTAAAACAACAAAAAATAAATATATTATTAAAATCTATTTAAATACACATTCTTTGTTTAGTTGATGCAACAATACAAAATGATCAACTGTTAAGCACAGAAATATTATAAAATTTCAGTTGTTTCTCCATTTCATCTTTAAATTTACGTTCAAGTTCCTAAAAAAGAAAAAAAATATGACGTCTAAAAGAAGGAAGGAAATTTACCGCTTTTTTGATAGGTCGTCTTGCACGTGCTTCATTCATCAAATGTTGAAAGTTTTGCTCATGTTCAGCGAGAATTTGTTGCTCATTTTCACAAAGCATGATTCGCTTCTCATTCTGTTAAAACCAACCAATTATTTCATCAATTTTACAAAAACAAATAATTAAACTTACATGAATATTTTCAATTTCTTTCAATGATTGATGATTTTCATCAATTAAAGCATCCATTCGTAATTTACATTTCTGTTCATATTCTTCAATGGTATCTTTAACTCGTTGCTTTTCACGCTCTTCAAATTCTGCAAGTAAATGATCCCATTTTTCTGGTTGTTGCTGAAAAAAAATTTATCCATTAATCTCAAGAGTTTAAATTACAAAATAAACATACCGGATAATCAATGTGAAGAGATTCTTTGAACATTCGAATACGAGCTTTACTTTCAGAACGTAAAGATTTTGGACGATTTTTTCGATTTGTTGACAATTCTCTCATTAAACGATCTTCTTTTTCTTGAATAATTCGACGAAGGCATTCAAGTTCTTTTTGATGTCTTGCCTTCATTTGTGACCTTTGAAGAGAGTAGAGCTCCTGAAAAAAATGAAACTTTGAACAAGTATTCAAAAAAATCTCAAGGTTAAACAAACTACAAAAATGAGTCATCATCGATAACGGGTAATAAAATATAAAAATAATTACAACAAAAATACCTTAATTTGTTGTTGATTAAGACTTTGACGATCTTTTAATTGTCTTTCTTCTAATTCCCACAATGCAGACATCATCGATTGTTCAAGTTGATGCTTATGTTCCAAGAATTGTCTTTCAGTAATAGCTACAGTATCACGATGTTTAGCACGAATTTGATCAATAATTGATTCGTGTTCACGATCAAGCTTTTCAAGAAACATCATTTCCTAAATTTAATTTTTATAAAATAAGTCTTCCGAATTGTTTTTATAACTAACTCTTTCACCATGAATTTTATCCATTTGTTCTTTTTTAAAGCGAAGAATATCTTTCCTTTGAGGTTTTGGAATATTATCAGCTTCTTGTTTCAAAGCTTTATTTTCTCGTGCAACTTGTTCTTTGAATGCTCGAATATTTTTTTCTTGATCAGATTTTAAAGTTTTTGCAACAGCTTTTATTTCATCTTCATGTGCACGCTCAAGCTCTTCCATCTTTTTTTTTTGAGTTCTTGAAATCATTTCAATATCTCCAAGATAAGTTTTTTCAACATTCTGAAATTTTTAATTTATTTGTGTGATTCTCAAAAAACTGAAATATAAACTTACGTATTTTTCTTGAACAAATTGCCGTTCTTGTTGTTCCTGTAATGTTGCAGATTTCTTTTCTTGAGCTGCTCGTTGTCTCGCTTCTTCTCGTTGCATTCGTAAATACTCTCGTTCTTGTTCCTTCTTCTCTTCAAGCTGTTGTTTCGTATTGAATTCATGCACCGTTGTAGACGTCATTTGAACTCCATCAACAACATATGTTCGAGTTTTCTTTGTTGCAGTTTGTCTACTTGGAGTTCGACGAACAAGATTCTCTTTTGGTATTGGTTCAGCATTTTCTTTTCCATTAACAGTAACGGAATTATGCTTTTGTAAATGATGACCACGTTGTGACCAAATTTTTGGTGTTCCATTATCATTTGGTATTGCAGCATGCCGAGGTTGAAATGTTGCTTTTGGAGTCTCTTCATAATCTACAGGAGGTTCGGGTGGAGCTTCAGGTTCACTCAATTGTTTTGGCAATTTTTTAGTTTCATCATTATTAAAGTAATTGAATGTTTGTGGAGGCAATTTAACTTTATCGGATTCTGAAACAGGACGAGGTGGTTTAGCAGCTACAACAGGAGGTGGAAGAAGTTGCTCAGATAATGGCCGCTGTTCAAGTTGATCCTGTCGACGAAGAACTTCTTGTCGCAATACCGGCTTATTGTTGGCTTTTGGTGCTTCAGCAACTTTTGTAACAAATGTTGCAGCAAGATCAGATACATGATTCTGTTGATCACCAAATAATGCAGCATCTTCTTTTCTTCGTTTTTCTTTTATTCTTTCAGCTTCATCTCGAGCATGATCAGCTAACTAAAAATTAATTGTAAAGTAATATAGTTATTAAGCAAATAACATACTTGTTCTTTTTGTGCGATTTCACGTTTTTGTCGTACTAAACCTTGTGGAATATCAGCAACAACAGAATTACGACTTTGACTTCCATCGCTACTGTAACTTGCTTCACGCGGCCTTGGCTTCACAACATTTTTTTCAACAACTTTTGTTTCTTCAATCTAAATCAAATAATATAATAAAATATAAAAATAAAGTATAAACAAACATCATCATCAAAGTTAACTTGTAATCTGACAGGTTGATTTGCTGAATGTGATGTACCATCTGATTTAGCTGATCGAGAACTAAATGAAGAACCTCTTTGTAACCGAGGACTGGGAGTTTTAGAATTTGGCAATGAATACATTCTTGCCATTTCACGAATGCTATGAGTAGGTGTAACACATTTAACAATTGTACTTCCACTTTCAGTTGATGCAAGTCCCGAATCTTCGAATTGGCCACGTTTATTTGAAAGAGAATCATTTGAAGAATGTGAAGGTTTAGAATCAGCAAGACGTGGTCTGGATAATTTATCAGATTTTCTCCTAGGCGAATTCAAAGAACTTCTCGAAGATGAACGGCTTCCTAAAATTAAATGACTAATAATATAATTTTTCTCAAAAAAAAATCAAAGAAAACATGCCTGAAGGACTTTGTTGATAATTTTCATCTAGCATCACATTTAAATCATCCAAAATTTCCATTGCTTCTTTTCCAGAAGGACTTAGATGTCCTTGTGGTGGAATGCTTTCTTTTTTGATTAATTTATCATGATCACCAGACCCATTTTCTCGACCTTCAGAGACAAAATGTTTCAAATCTTTTTTCGATTCTTCAACTGGTTCTGGCTCAAGTGGTGGCGGAGCAGGTGCAACACGTTTTTTCTTTGAAGCAGCTGCTGGTGCCAAGGGTGTTTGGTCGTTATCTGGCACTTTTTCATATTCTTCAGAAGTATTCAAAATGTCTTCGGGTTTTGACCACAGACTTGTTCCACCAGAACTGTAAATACTAATTTAAATACATTAAAGTTTTTCAAAATTAATGTCAACGCATTTTTAGATTAAATTAGTAGAAAATCAAGTGAACATTGATACCGTAATATCTTAAGAGAATTATGTTTGTGAGAATTAATAGTGATACAAATCACCGGAAGACAAAGAAAAGACGTGCAAACCCCCAAACAAACCCCATGTCAAAAGATAATACAAAATAATGCTTCATTAATGTAATATGTGAGAGGCAAATTAAAATGTTAGAGATCAAAATAATAAAACATATTGCTAACGAGCTAATGGTATCAATGTACATGTCTATTTAGAAAAATTTTACATATCGAAACAGTTGTCCTAACCTTGCGCTGCCACGACAACTTCCGAAACGCTGGAAAGCAGGTTCAACTTCAGCTGGTTCAAGTTCAAAGACAGGTTCTTCACAAATATCTGCATTCATTTCAAGTAAAAGAACTTTAACATCTTTTCGATCAGTTGCATTGGCAATGAATGGATGCTAAAAAGGGAAAAAAATATTTAAGGTGTAAAAAGAAAAAGATAAGACATACAGTAATCAGATCAGATGCTGAACAACGTTCTTGAGAATTTATAACTAGACATCTGGAAATGAAATCCCGAAATAATGTTCCAACAGAATCCGGTTTATCGAGATTTGGTGGTTTATCACTTCGAAGAATACGTAAACGAACACGTTCAGCAGATAAATCATGATAAGGAGGTTCCTTTTGTGCCATTTCAATGCAAGTAATTCCAAGTGACCAAATATCTGTCTTAGAATTATAAGGAATATTTGTCATAGTTTCACATCGAATAACTTCAGGAGACATCCAATGAGGAGTACCAATAAAAGTATTACTTCCTTCATCAGGGTTTGACAAAATTGTTGAAACTCCAAAATCAGCTATAAATTAATAATGCATCCAAAGTTTTATATGATTCTTAACATACCGATTTTAGCTACACCATCAGAAGTCAACAAAATATTACTAGCTTTTAAATCACGGTGAATAACATATTTTGAATGCAAGAAAATAAGGCCTTGAACAACTTGACGAATAACAGGTGCAATTTGCTTATCCGTTAAAGGCTTTTCTAATTCAATCATAATATTATCTACAGCACCACCGGCACAATATTCAAGCATGACAGATAAGCAATTACTATGATAATAGGCAGCAAGGATACCAACAACATGTTCATTTTTGCAAGAAAGCAAAATTTCAACTTCAATTGCTAGATCTTCCACTTCTTCGCCATCTTCTATCTCGGTACACTAAAAATAAATGAAAATCAAAAAAAGTTACTAATGTGTAAACAAAGCTTACTTTATAAGCAGCGATAAGCTTTTGATTATCTTTTCTTGATACTTTTTTAACTGCACCAAAAGCGCCTTCACCAATATCTTCTAAAATGTTCCAATATTTTTTCGGATCAACATCAACTTCAATAAAACTGGGCAACTTTCGCTTCTTTGGCTTCAGAAGTTTTCGAAATCTGCCTACCAAAGTTTCCATAATGTTAGCAATGACAATAAGTTCCTCACATTCGCTAAAATAAACAGCGTTAAAAACTAATTAATAAATATATATCACAAAATTACAAATAGACCACGATCACGAACATGAAAGGAATGATTATCAGTGATAAAAAAAAACTTTTAAATGTTAGCATAGTCCAAAAAGGTAATCAATTTTTAATGAAGCCATGAAAAAGGAAGAAAAATAAAAAAGGAAGATGAAAAGAAGAAGATCGTGATTTGCGCAGCACCAAATATAACCTTCAAAAAGCAAGCTGTTGTGTGGATGATCGATCTTTTTAAGACCAACCAACCAAACCTCTGGCCGGTATATTTTCCTTTCCTCTTCTTTTTTTGGACCGCCGACGCGCAAAACGAACGTTCAGCAACATTCTCATCCCCTCTCATCTCTTTAAGTTTTATAATCCTCATCCGTGTTATACCCGTTTATTGATGGGATGGGACTATCAAAAATAAAATATTCAAATTTTCTTTGAATTATTATTATTATAAGATGTTTTTGTATAAATACAAAATACAAAAATTCCTTTTTTTATTAGAAAAATAAGTTTTGTTCCCGATTCAATAAACAGTAAATTATGGCGTGATTTGATTTTAATTAAAATTATTTTTAGGTGATGAGAACCCAAACAAAGTTTAACTATCGAGATGATGAAAAATTACTTCATGAAAATTATCTATTAAAAAAGAAAATACTTGAAATGGAAGATGAAAAAAGCTCTTTTGGTGCTTTATATGCTGAATTATTGCAAGATTTCCAGACTGTTGTTGAAGAAAATAAAAATTATAAGCTTTTAGTAAATCAACTTCAAAAGTAAGATCTGTTTTATCTAATATGCAGCATTTTTAAAATAAAGATATTTTCATTTTAGAGATGTTAATACTCTTCAAGGTGCTGTAAATAATATTACAATGAGAAGTGATGCAACTAACAATTCATTTAATGAATCATACGAAGCAACAAAACTCGCTGAAATTTTCAATCATAAATCTCATTCTTCGCGTCGCTCACCTTTATCAAGTAATAACAAAAATAATACAGTTGAAAAGAAAAATTTTAACAATAATCAAGAATCTCGTTCATCAAAGAAATGCCATGGAAAGTCTTTCATCACATTGGGCTCAGCAGAGAGAACACTTCAACAACAAAATGTAAGTGACTCATACTTGTATTGACGTGTCTGACATTCAACTTTGCCTTTTTTTCTTATTCAATATGTATTTTTTACAGCGTATGCGAGAATTAATTCGTCGATCACAAGCTCGTCTTCAAGCTATTGAAACAGCATCTGTACGTCGTTCAAGAATTACTGCACAAATGAAAAATTTGGTTGTTTATGAGTTGACGAATAGCGAATACTTTGATTCAACAACATATGATGCTCTTCAAGCAAGATTACAAGCAATTGAAGCTTTTCCATTTGAACAAATGCGAAATGATACAATCAGGTAATAATACTTTATTTTATTAAATTTCAATTACTTTTTGTTATTCTTTTTAGACGATTGGCACAATTTGGTTACTTTGAAAAAGCAAAGAAGGAACAAATTGCTAAGTTTGATCGGGCTGTTCGAGCTATTATTACTCAAGTAATGGCAGAAAATAATCGACGACAGTTTATGAATGATGTTGCTTTAAGAAATCTTCGACTTGATAATTTTCGAAGAAGAATCGAATAATTTTATTGTTGTTATTTATTAATTTTCTATGCAATTTTTTGCTTTTCACTTATGATCTCAGGTTTATATACTTACTATTCGAATGCAATAAAATTGTACATTTTTATAACCTTTGTACCATTTTGAACAAGTTGTTTTATCAAAAGAAAATCTATACCATTTAACACATTTTTATATTTTTTTTCAATTTGTTAACAGAAAGCATTTAGATGACTCGTACACTTTACATCATTCGTCATGCAGAACGCATTGGTTAGTATTACTGTATAATTTGTCATCTTGTTCATTCAAAAAATTTTAGACAATATTGATTCATCGTGGAGAAAAAAAGCTGGAAATGAATTCAAATCTGATAATTCTCCGTTGTCTCCTCGAGGACATAAACAATGTGCTGAACTTGCAAAATGGTTTATTTTTATTGTGATAGCTATTTCTACTAAATTTAAAAATTTTAAGGTTTAAAGATATTGATGTTAATCATATTTTCGCTTCACCATTTGATAGAACATTGGATACTGCAACTCGAATGATAGGTGATCGTAAATTTAATATTAAACCAGAAGGAGGATTTTTGGAAGCTTTATATCTTTGTTGCTCGCCACCAAGCGTTCGTCCATTTGATATTTTAAAAGAAACTTATCCTCTTATTGATGAAAACTATGTTCCTGTTGTGAATCCATGGAAAGAAGGCTTTAAAAAGGAAGGATCTGGGGATGACGCCTGTACTCCTCGAGTAAAGAAAACTATCCATCACATTTTGGACAATTTTGAAGGTTTATTTCTTTCTTATTTTCTTTTTAAACATTACCAATATTTTTTACAGGTGATATCGCTATCGTTTCGCATGGAGCACCAATTGGAGCATTGTTAGAAACTCTTCTTGGCAATTGGGTTATTACTTTTTTCCAAAGCTAACATAAATTTTATATTTTTGATTTTTCAGACTTATGTTGGTCAGTGTACTGTATCAAAGCTTATCGAAAAGAACGGAAAATGGAAAGCTGAATTAATTGCTGATGATTCTCATCTAAGTGACAAATCAAATTTACGTCCTTGGTGATTTTTTTGGAAAATTAGTTTTTGTGCAATCTGTTGATTTCAAATATGTTAAACACCCGTGAAATGTGTTGTATCTCTAATAAATTATTTCACTTGTTCCTTCAAACATTTTCAGAAATTTTAATGTTATTTTAAAAAAACTGACAAAGAATCAAGCGTCTTATTTAATTCCAATCGGGCAACAGTATGTTGAGTACAGTAATCTTTTCGCGTGAACTATTTTATTTTGAAGACACCAAATATGTTATTTTTAAAATCAAAAACTTTTATTATTTTTTAAACAAAACATAAACAATGATATCGTTATTGATAGTGTGAACATGGCATTTATGTACAAATAAAAAGCAGATCTTTACTTCTTGTGAAGGCAATCGCGGCTTTCTCCGGCAAATTGACCTGCCAATTCCATTGTTCCAATATCATAGATTGAATTGGCATTTTCGCCTCGGGTGATGTAACTTTTTGGAATATTGATGCTGATTTTTCTTTGACATGGCTAAAAATTACTTGTTGTTAAATATTTATACTTTAAAAAGAATTTAAAATTTGTTACAAGCCAATCTTCACAATCATGGTAAATATTGAATTTAGGAGTAATTCGAGAAATTTCATGTGCAGTTCCGGAAATTTCAAAACGACCGTCTGAGTTACTTCGACCAGATGCAATTTTGTCGTCAAGGGTGAAGGCTTAAAATTATTTGTGAATTTTGTTAAATTCAACAATAAGACTTACTATCATGATCGTAAAGTTTTACAAGGACTCCAGATGCAGGTCTTCCATTACATTTTAACATGCCTCGAACTCCGATACTTTGTGATGGTCGAGCTTTGATGTATTCTGCAGCTTGAATACTGCCAAGAGCAATGAAAGCAATTGCAAGAACCAACAAAATTTTATTCATTTTCGTATATTTTAGTCTAAAAAAGTATAAACCTGTTATCGCTCACAAATTATACGAAAATAAAAACATTCATTAAAGCGGGAAATTTTAAAAATGAAAAAAAAAGATACAAGACTGTATATTTTTATAGGGGGAGTATTCGTTTAAGAATCAAACAAATATTTACACAAAACATAAACAATTTTAGACGATATAAAATTTTTTTTCTCATTCGAGTTTTTTATTTGGGGTGAATCATTTGATTTTCAAAAATAGTTGTTAATTTATAGGACTGAAAAAAAAAACACGCCTTCTGCGTTCTTTGCTCTTTTATGTCAGATAATCGCTGTTTGTTTATTTACATTGCACATCTGCTTTTTTTCTTCTTCTTCTTCGAACGATCATCAGATAACAAACATTAAACTGTTGAAATACTAAAAAAGAGAGGTAATACATATGTCCATGTGTTTAATGTGAGGGAGGAAGTATGACTCATTTGAGTCAAACTTTTGAATCAAAAGTATCAAAAATCATTCTTAACGGTGTTGAAACGGTATTCAATCAGACTGCATACGTGATATTTGAAAAAAAAGTGCATTTACATGTATGTTTTTGTTGAAACAATTTTCAATCTTTTTGATTTTGTCAATCTCAACTGCACTTTTCCATCTCTTTCAAAAAATAACAAAAAAGAGCAATTTTAATTGTCCACAATTTTACTCAACATCATTCACAATTATGTAACAAAATCAAAAACTAGGAAGTTATTTTTTCCCCAGCATGAATCATCTCATTGATCTCTTAAGTAAATCTTATGTCCAAAATTATAGTGCAAAAAGTGACGTTTTTAAACGAGATAGGTGAAGCTGAGATTGTTAAAATAGTGATGATATTGAAATTGAGCTTTAATTAAATAAATGGAAATCTAAAAATTAAAGTACTTTTTTTCTTCCTCAAGAACGTCAAAAAGCCAAAAGTTTGACTCGAAAATATATTGACTCGAATCAACATACTTTTTTATTCTTTGAACGTCAACAATATTTTCTTCGATAAGAAATTGATATTTTCCTGATATAAATTTTTTTATCACCAAAAAATATGCATCAAAGAGTTTTAACAAAACTTCGGAGCCATAATAACTCAAATTCATCTGATGAAATGAAATTTAAACTTTTTTGTTTATAGTTACAAAAGGTATTAATTCTTGTAAATCGCGGTCATTTTAAATTGATCCAACAAAAATAAAATGATTAATCAACATTTTATAACCTTTGATCAGCTAGTGCTGTCATAAAAATTGCCTGAGGGGTGTGAGTTCTTTGAATTTTAAAAACAGATGTGAGATAAACAAATGTTTGATTATCTTTCAATAAAAGAACAAATAACACAATTTAAATTTATTTGTTCAAGGCAATATGTAATTCAAACAACTGTTTTTGAACAATTGGATAAATTTTAAGGATCAACTTAATTTGTTTGTTTATCTCAAAAGTTGTTGTTTGTTTCATTCAAGACAAAAATTGCTATAAAATTAATCAGTGTTTTGCATTTTTAAAGCACTTTTAAATTTTTTGCTTCTTATTTTTTCTTTATCCAATTTGATTTCAGATTTTTTAAAATGAATAAGCTTATTATCCTCTGCTGTATTGCCATTTTCGCCATCGGCACTGCTAAAGACAACACTGGCGTCCGACCCAAACAATCTATTGGTGTTAAAGGCGTTTTAAAATGTAACGGAAAACCCGCTAGTAAGGTTCTTGTAAAGCTTTATGATCATGATAGTAAGTTTTTTAAAAGGACGTTAAAAATGTAAAAAATTCAACACTAAATTATTTAGCCTTCACCTTTGATGACAAAATTGCTTCCGGACGTACAGATGCCCAAGGAAACTTTGCAATCTCTGGAACCGCACATGAAATTTCCCGTGTTACTCCTAGATTTAACATCTATCATGATTGTCAAGATAACAAGCCATGCCAACGCAAAGTTTCCATTACAATTCCAAAAAGCTATATCACATCCGGCACTGAAGCTAAAAAAGTATATGATGCTGGAACCATTGAATTGGCTGGAACATTCCCTGGTGAAGGTCGTGATTGTATCCATTAAATCCTTTTAATTTTTGTAAAAATAATGTCATATATAATGCATTTTCGTATTTTTTTAGTTTAGCACTGCTGCATTTATAATTAAAATAAGAATAATAAACAATTTTTGAACGACTTGAGTCTAAACCCCAAAACACGATTGAAGCTGTTTGAAAAGTATAAGATTTCACAATTTTTCTGCTGTCAAATAAAACGTTTGAATTGATTAACCCTTCAAAAATCGGACTTTTGATCTAAGGTGATAAATTTAGATGCCCTAAAATTTTGCTAATTTTTGATCCAGGCCTCAAATTGTGGAAATGAATCATTTGTGATTTATTGATTCACTTTTTCTATTTTGTAAATAATTTTCTGTGTCTTTCAAGCAAATGATTCATTCCCGTTAATTTCAAAACCAAATTTGTCTGGTCTTTAACAACAACAAATTATACTATTATTTGTTTCGGAAATTGTTGAGCACAGCACTGTTTTAGGGTGAAAGCGATCTTTTGATTTTTCCAGTGTCTCATTTTGCAATAGTTGTTGCTTGCGTCTTTGTTTGTTTGTCTTTATGTATAAATTTATGCGCACAAAAAACCGAATTAAAAGGTGTCGAAAGATTTACAAATTCGTTTTAACCTTTACCATCTCTTCTTCCAGTTGTGTTTATTTTTTCTCCCATTTTTCACATTTTCAAATCCGTTTGGGAAGAAAAGGGAAAAAGGACTTTAGGTCTGTAAACAGTTGCCATTAAATGATCAGACGCGTGTATATTAATAGTGTTACGGCAGTTGTGTGAATGAAATTGTTATTACATATGTTATTGTTAAGCTTTTATTACATATTTCTAAATGGCGACAAAAAAATATGCACCTGATCCTCATTTTCTTTTTGACAATCACAGCAGCACTCAATCTTGCAATCTTAATCGAGATTATAAATGTTCCAATAATTCAACTTCATTTGAACAAATCAAGCGATGACAAAGATTCTGGAGGTAAACTTAAAATATTTAATCAAAGTGAAAGAACATTATTTTTATAACAGTTTTATAATCTTTTCTTTCGGCACAAGCAGGAAACAAATTTTATAAAATTGCAACAACATTTTTATTGTCAGGTTATATACTGTAACCGATGGTTACCGTGAAAAAGGATGCAATAAATCCTCAAAAGATTTATCCTTGAAAATGATGTTGTAACTAAAATTAAGAAAATTAAAATTGACACGTTTCCTTCATTTGTTCCTGCAGAAGATCGTTGGGATTTATCTACAAATAATTCAGCAGATTTAACAGCTTTCTCAGCTATTTGCAAATTCTATGATCAAAATTTTGAACCAAATCATACATTAATTGCAAATGATTTTCTTCTTGTGCATCTATTCTTATTGCATTGCTTACATTCTTGTCCGGGCCTAAAATGAACTCTAAAGAATGTGATTTGTTTCAAATTTAAAAATCATCTGCCATTTATGAAGCGCTTTTCTCCACTTCAATAATAAATGACTTTGTCCAGAAATAAAAGACAATCAACTGGCGCCATCCACCATCATTAAACAAATAAAAAAAGTGTAGAAATATTGGTACTGCTCAGTCATTAACATTCATTTCACACTTTCGAAAACGACGACCTGAATTTTTTTTCCCTTCCCTTTATTCCCTCTAGTTTTGCATAAAACTTTTTTGTTTGATATAAAATCCTTCGTTAACTATTTTATAGCAAGCATTTTTTATGTCTAAATTGTTTGTTGCGTGCTTTAAAAAAGTTTTGCAGTTTTTTAAAAAGCAATGTATACAATATAGAAGATTTTTTTTGCCAGTTTTTTGCTGGTTTTTCGACATACTGTATAACTGTACATGAGATTGCTTTATTTCATTCTATTTCATTTTTTCCATGTTTTTTAAACTTTTTTAATTTAACCACATTTTTTGCAAAAAAACATATTCATATTGCCTTTCTTCAAAAGCAGAAAAAAAAACGAACGAATTGCGTCCAAAATGTGCGAGAAACAAAGGAAGAGAAGGAGAAGAGGGAAGAAAATTAAAGAAAAGGAAAAAAGAGGTGGGCTCTTTTTGAGTTCATTTGAACAGTTTTACGTGCCTCAAACCTTTATGCTTATTTGTTGGATCGATAACCATTTCCCCTTTCACCATCATAGTGATTTAAGCTGATTGATTTCAAGTTTTTTTGCCAAATGTTTAACACATCCTAATAGACGGTAGCGAGCCATCGTTTTTGCATTCTTGCCATTTTTATTGTTTTTCTTTTATCTTTTCATTTTATTCTCTTCTCAAAAAAGGCAACAAAGACAATAAAAAAAATAAACTTTTAATCAATCAACCACCCTTTTTTTTAAAAATTAAAAATTGAAATTTACAGATGAAAAAATAAAATTTTTTGTTTCTAAAAAAAATTTTGATCTTAAGCTGATAATATAGTTTGACTTTTCTGCCTTGAACCCTAAAATTTATATCACTTACTATCTTTTTTATTGATGTGTTTTTTGTCATTAAATTTAGGAGTTTATAATCTATTATCACTGTTAAACAATAGTAACACTAGCGTTGTGTTCTCATTTTTCTTTGTTTTTGTCAAAAAAATGTGTTGTGCCATAAACACATAAGATAACGGGAAACGGTATAAACTGAAATTTTTTATCTTTTTTTGGATTGAGCATATTAGGCTTATTTACATCTTTTTACTTTATTCTTTTTTTTCATTGATAATGTCTGAGCCTTTATTGCGCATGATGTCTGATGTCAAAGTACCGAAAAAAATATGGTAACTCAGAAACGGCGCCGTTCAAAGGCTTTCAAATGTTTTTGTCTTTGTAGGTTTTTAAAAAACTGTAATGTTTTTTTTTCGGCGCCATTGGAGTTTTTTTATAGCAGTCGCCGTTGGTCAATCTTTGAATAAAAGTCAAAGGCGGCTTCTATAAAAATAAGCATGTTTTTTTTTCATTGAAGGAATGACTTTTGCAACACTGAAACAAAAGGTTATTAATTGTTTTGGGTGGTGTCAGTTAGGACCTTTCTGCATGCCCTTTTTATCCATTGAAGGAATGACTTTTGCAACACTGAAAAAAGATCTTTTGGTTTTTTGGTGGCGCCAGGTGGGAATTTTGCATTCTTCTGACACAAAATTACGGTAAAGTTCTGGTTCAAGCATTAATTCTTTAGCTTTTGACTTTTGTTTTATTTTTTTATAATATTTTTGAGATAACTTTTGTTTATTCTTTAATCTTATTTTATTTATTTTATTCTTTGAGAAAAAAATTCATTTTCATGATCTGTTTTTAAAATTCATTTATCACAAAATCTTAATTTCTATTTTCTTATACCTTCGTCTCGATTTTTTTGTGATTTTTAATTTATTAAAAAAAAGAAAAGCAAAGATAGCATTGAAAATTATAAAGCAAAAAATAAAAAAACAGTTTTTAAAAAGTTTTTTGTTAATTTTTGAACGACAAAAATAATATTGCAAAGAATCTTAAATCTTAATTAAAATACAAACATAAACATTTAAAAATCCTGCATAAATTGATGAAAACAACATTTGATGCTTTTCATTCATTCATTCATCGATGGAAAAGGTTAAAAAAATTACAGTATTGGTAATGTTTTTTTTACACATTGTTATTGTTTTTATTACTATAAAGTTGTTTTTTAGTCCACAGGTAAAAACACTTTGTTTTTTATTCTCTTTGTTCTCTATTTTACTTTTTCTCTTTTCTTCAATAATGTAAAAAATAATATAGAGAACAAAGAGAATAAACAACAAACTGTTTTTACCTGTGGAGAAAAAACAACTTCAGAGTAATAAAAACAATAACAATGTGTTAATAAAGTTATTGCTTCACTTAAACTATTACAGATCACATTCCTTTTTTATGATAAGGCATACTGTAAAAAAACGAAAGAGTTTGAGCTTGTCCATAAATTACGTGAGCATAACATAAAAAAGGTTGAAATTTTTGATTATTTTAAAAATTCCATAACTGCCTCAAATACAGTGTATTTTTTTAGCATTTCTTATTTTCGTTTTTACTATTGTTTTTCGTTAACATAATTTTTGACGCAATTTTACACGAATTTTTTTGTTCTTTTCTTTCTTAAAACTTTTTTAAGTTCACATGAAATTTATTTTTGTGCCTCCTTTTTATCATATTTTACTACCGTATTTTTTAAACGTTATTTATTCTTGCCATTAATTTATTTCCATTCATAGGTTATTATATTTATATTTTTTGAGCATGATATAAAAAAGTTTTAGAATGTTGTTTTTCCAACATTTTTTATTTTTTTATTTATTTATTCACTTTAAAGCGATTGCTCACTTTAAGTGCGGGTAAAAACAAGAAATATAATATCAAAAAAGAATACAATAAAAATGTTTTTAAATAAAGTAACAAAAGAAAAAATAAGTTTTTAAATAAATTTTTTGACTATAACAGAGACCAACTTTTACTGAACTTGGATTTGAAATTTATAATCGAACATCGATCATCGAAGAATGAGATGGATGCTCTATGAAAACGGACAGGGCTTACACGTTATCCGAATCATTTGAACACTTTAAAGCCACCCGATCGTGTTGTTTTAAAGGGAAGTCAAAGTAGAAGCCAAGTAGAAGTCGATAAGTGAGATAGAAATAAAATGAATAAAATAAACTTATTTGAAAATTTAAAATAATAATAAGTAAATCGAAAAAGTAAAAAGTACAGTAATAAAGTTACAAAGTAAAAATATAGAAACTTATGCAATTTTCAGCGTCTTTGAAAAATCGATTGTTTTGAGATGAGCAAGTAGAGCTTCTTTTGAACCAAAGTCGTTGAGATTAATTTTGTATTGATTTAGCAGGCCTTTTTATCATATTTTACTACCGTATTTTTTAAACGTTATTTATTCTTGCCATTAATTTATTTCCATTCATAGGTTATTATATTTATATTTTTTGAGCATGATATAAAAAAGTTTTAGAATGTTGTTTTTCCAACATTTGAAATTTTTGATTGTTTTAACTTCGATAAGTCCTAGAAGAATGCTTTAAAATTATTTGTTTTCCATTTTGTAAAGATTTTCACCATTTTTTTAATTTTTTTTCGAATTTAAGTGAACTTTGTTCTGGCAGGTTTTCTTTATCACAACTTTGATTTTTGTAAAAAAGTCATGGTAATTTTTTTATCAAATCAGAAATGAACCTTTTTCATTCGTGTTTGATTCCGTTTCTGTTTTCGTTTTAACGTCACTTTAACCTTTTATTTAAAAATTCCGTAACTTCATTGTTAGCAAGAAATGGTTTACATCAATGGTGTTAAAGTTATTAGTTATTCCATATCCTGGTAATTAATTTTACTGTTTTGAAAAAATGCTTCATTTCTAATAAAACCTTTGATTGAAACAAAAGTGTTTTCTTTAGATGTTTATGTTCTGAAAAAGGCGTGGTTTTTGACTTATATAGTGAAGAAGCATGGTTATGTCTAGCAATGTCGATAGAACGAGGAGGGCGGAGCAAATGCATTGCTATTCTGATTTAGACAGTGGCAGTTGATGGAACAAAATTTTCTACAAACCTCATTTGCGATCATTTTTCTGCTCGGAGCACGTACGAAGCAGACATACCGGAATTGGGGGGTCAGAAAAAATGAGCTCGACCACAGTTGGTCGCGTCATGCCGGCGGGTTTTCATGAGCTCGAAAGTTGAAAAAAATTTTTCGGCGGCGCTTCGCGCCGCCGGGAAGTTTAATAGATCAAAGGGCGGCACGCTAACATCAAAGGGCGGCACGCTAACATCAAAGGGCGGCATGCTAACTTCAAAGGGCGGCATGCTAACTTCAAAGGGCGGCACGCTAACATCAAAGGGCGGCATGCTAACTTCAAAGGGCGGCATGCTAACTTCAAAGGGCGGCACGCTAACATCAAAGGGCGGTACACTAACATCAAAGGGCGGTACATTGACAACAAAGATAAAAACTGTTTTAGCCTTTTTTACACTTTTGTGCATCCTGTTTTATGTTACTTGCAACCTTTTAGAGTATATACCTTTTTTGTAGAGTATTTTTGCTAGTTAGCTTAACTTTTAACGATGTATCTTATCCAATTTTTACTATTTAAACATTTTCTAAAGAAATATTCACTTCATTTAAACCTGATTGTAGCTGTTTAACTTTTTCTGGCAATTGGCAATGAATTATATCCTTTAATATTTGTTCATCAATCAATTTTCGAAAAATGCTTTATTGATTTTTAATTTTCGGTGCATAATTTATTCCCAATTAATAGAGACAGATTATTTTAATTCAAATCTGACACAAGCCGAAATCGAGCTTTGTAGTACTCAAACATCAACTCGTAGCCTCACATCACAAAAATCAAAAGCCTTACCGTAAACATCCCCAACTTCAGATCGAGTTCGTATTTTGCCCATAAACTCGCCTAGTAGTTCTTGAATCTCCAAATTATTAGATGTTCATAAATGTTTTGGGGGGTTTTTGTGCGTATTTTCAAATTGTTGTTAAATTAAAACTATTAGGATTCGACAGCTAATATTTTGATAATCATACCAACTTAAGGCCAGTATATGGGCAAAATATCAAGCTCTAACTCCGGCGTTTGTTGGGTATGTCTACGGTAAGTGTAAATGAACATTTTTCAAATGACGAGTTTATGGGTGAAATACGGAGCCTGAACTCGATCCGAAGTTGCGGATGTTTATGGTTAGCATTGCTCTAATGTTTAAGTGCTGATCTTCTTGAAAGAGTTGTGGATTGGATATCGAAGAAGAAAACAAACTAAAAACTCTTAGCTTGAATTAACTTGATAAAAGCAGCAAATGTATGCATTGTAGTGAAAATTATTACGAAAGTCAATATTACCGGCCAAAGATCATGAAACAAAAAACGTCACATTAATATTGTGTGAAGATTAATGGATTCTAGTATCTCTACAATATGATAGAGGTGCAGCATGTTGTAATCATTAAACAAGTTTGCAACAAACTTGATAAACCAAAATCAGTACAAGCAAAACTTCATCTTCAAAAGAACAATTCCAACATTCCTGTTCATGGTCGATGGAAAGTAAAACTCGCGGGTCAAGAAAGATATCAGTTAGTATTATTGTTGCCGGGAAAAAATTCGATTAAATTACTAAATATTCGAACTGAAGACAAATTACATGGGTCATGTAATCATTGGATTATGAAGCCTGGTGCTATTTCTGAATCAGAATTAGTTCCATTAACAGAATATATACGAAGGAATCACAAAGATGAAAGCTTTGTTTGTAAAATTCTTAAAAAGATTAAAAGTGCTCTTCATGAACGTCAAAATAATTAGGGTGAAATTAGGTTGGATCAGTTTAATTTAAAGCTTAACAATTATATCAAAGTTCGAGAAGAAACACTTGAAACTTTTGGTAGAATTCGTGAAAAAGGAAAAACTGCGAGAAATACTCATTGTCTTCTTCATTCTAGTAAATAATTCCCATTATCTAAGGGAAGGTTACATTTTGTTTGTGTAATAGTCTTAAAAATATCTAATGGCATACTGAAGAAATTTTAACCCTTACAGTTTACTTAAAATCAATAGAAAAGATAAACTTTAATGCATTGCTTTTAGCAACAGACTTTTAAATTTTACTTAAAATTGAAAGGGTTTAAAAAATTCTTACATATTTCTAAATTTTTGGGTCAAAATCAACGTACTCCCTTTGCGCATTTTTCGACCAACCGTCTTCGACGGTTGGTTGGTTGGGGGGGGGGGGGGGGGGTCAGAATTCTTACCCCCTATTCCGGTATGGAAGCAGAGTCTTAGAAAATTTTTTAAAAAATAACTCAACCAAAATTTTTTTCTAAGTATTTCTGGATCTTCTTCACTTAAACAAACCTTCCAAGTTTTTTTCGGAAACCAAAAATTCCTTCCAACATTTTCTTGGAAATCAAAATATTTTTTTCCAATTTTCCAACATTTTTTTCGGAAACCAAAAATTTTTCCAGGATCCAAAAATTCCTTCCAACATTTTCTTGGAAAACCAAAAATGCTTACAATAATTCAAATATATATTTTAAACCGAATCATTTAGAAACTTTGGGAACCGCAATTATTAAAAGCTATTTCAAAACTTGACAATGTCAAACAAACGCAATTCTGAAGAAATCGGTTCAATTGCGAAAACCGAAGATTCTTCAAAAACAACGTCCTCGGGACTCGTTGATGGAGCCAAAACAAGATTGTTGTTTCAAGGCTGGAGTGATCGGTACAAGTGAGATAGATTTTTTTTACTTCAAAACATACTCAGTAGCTTACAGGAATAACAAAAATCGGTTCAATCCTTTTTTACCGAATTCTCGAATGCCTACTCAAGCTGTAACATGCCATGTTGAAAGTGAGACTAAATCATCGTAAGTGTCAGTTCTTAAAAATTTCATTTTTTTCATTAAACACATTAAAGGGCACATTTTGTACCACCATCACCTGAAAATGAAAATGATGCAATGGGAGGTGAAACTGATGATCTTCCTGAAATGTTTAAAGTGATGAAAGCCTTACGAATTTCTGCAATTAATACGTATGCAGAAAAAGGTAAACTAGGATTTGCTTTCGATTAACCAATTTACAAACTTTTTATTTGCAGCAATCTCCAAAAAACCACACGGGCAAGACATTGGTTGTTCAAAAATTACCAAGTAAGAATCTTGTATTTTTAATTTGACACATTAATAATATCATACCAGATTTAACAGAAATGACCAACAAAGTTCTGCCGCATTTTCAAAGAAGTTTGTGAAGCTTGAAAATGAACGAAATGAATTTCAATTACCACAGGGTTAATATTTGCATTTATGAATTTTAATTTTTTTTATTTAACAATTTACAGAACAGATTTATTTGAATGAAAAAGATATTGGTCTAACAAATGGTCATCCTTTACGGCACATTCCCCATAGTATGAATCTTGCAAAAATGGATTTTCCAAATACAACTGCAAAACCTGCAAGCGAAAGTGGTAAATTCTATTCGCATATTTTTAACAGATTAAAAACATTTACATAAACTTACAGATCGTTCAACTCCCTTAAACAATTTATTAGGGGAAATGACTCTTTTATCCATTACAAAAGACATAGCTACACTTCAAGAAACTCTTCAAAATATTATTCCAGCAGTGCGAAAACTTACTAAAGGAGATGGTAAGCTAAAGTTTTGTAAAAGTAGACAAAAGATTTCGAAATTTCCTACTAAAAAAACCATTTCACAAAAAAAAACAAAATATCTTTTTTATTTTAAGGTTCAGCAAATGCTTCTTCTTCAAAGCAAGCAACAGGACCAAAAAGATTTCCTTCGATAGATGTACAATTAGAAAATGCTGGCTTGATCCGAGTCAAAATCCCTTTAGATCGTAATAGCTTCTACGGTAGTCTATCCTATGTTACACGCGGAACTCGAAACGGACATGTTGATATCCGACGAGAAGTTACAACATATATTGAAAATAACAGAGATAGATTTCAACAAATTATTGAAGGTGAAGGTTTGGATTGGGACCGATATATCACTGATCAAAAAACAGTTGGACGTGGTGGCGCGACAGAATTAATGGCATATACAGAACTTCATAATGCTAGAATAACAATTTACAGCGACATCATGCGTAATCACTTTACAAAAAACTATTACAAAATTTACTAATAAAAATTTTTAGCTCCACAATTATTCGGCCAACTAAACGATTCCAATGATCGTGCCATTATAAATGTAAACAATAAGCATTATGATGCTGCTATTCCTGTACCAAAAAAAAGATCAAAATGGACATCTAAAACTTCATTAAAAATGCAACGACCTTCAAATTTCAAATTCAACGGAAAACGGATTTCATTTTTTTCCAAGCCAAAAAATACAAGCACATTCCAAAAGGGTGCATCGACAAACAAAAAGGTTTGAAGCTCTTTTCATCACGAATACGTTCTTTCTTTCAAAATTAAAAAAAATTGTTTCTGAAACTTTTTTGTTCTCCACAAAAACCATTAAAACTCCATCATGTTACTTATATGTGAAAAGGAAACTGTAAAACTGTACTTATCAGTTCCGGTTAAACTCCGCCTTGTTTGTTATCAGTGAAAAAGAGAATGTATTTATCAGTGCTGATAAAAAAACGATTTGTTTTTTTCAAATATATTAATTTTTTACCATTTCAGGGGCTCAATGAATCGAATGATAGTAGCAAGACTGATGATCTCCCTTCCCGCTCAACGATTTTTCAATTACGCGGTATTATTCAAAATTTGTTTAAATTCTAAAAAATAATTAAAAAAAATGTTTTTCTAAAATTAAGTAAAAATTAACAATTTTTTATTGTCAAAATTATTATTTTTTTCTGGACACACGAAAAAATCCGTATAACGCAATTTAACAGTTGCTAGAAAACTCCGCCCCTTTTCTTATCAACAGCGATATCCGTGCAAAGAGAAAAAGAAAAGAGCTCTCCTACATCCGGGAGACAGAGAAACAAAGATACGCGCTTCTTTCGAAAAAAATGTTTCTTTTTTTCTCTCAAAAAAAAACCCTCTCACTTTTTTGCAAAAATACACTTCTCTTATTTTCAAACATTAAAATTTAACAAAAACAAAATATCGGTTTCAATTATTCTAATATCATTTTTAGAAGAAGCACCGCCACGAAAAAAACAAAAAACAGATAATGATGCAGATAGTGAAGAATCATCGGCACCTCAGACACCAATACCAACAACACCATCTAATGCCCATAAAAATAGAGCAGATCAATTTTCAACTCCAAAAATATCACAAAGAAATGGGTAGGCCTATTTTAGCAAAAATAAACATAGAAATTTAAAAGAATTATGTAAAAAGAACACAAAAATGTTTCTCTAAAATTAAGTAATTAAGTATCCAATATTTTTTCCTGAGAAAAATATAATAATCTCTGTGAAACTTGCAGAAACAATTCTTCACAATTTACAAGTGGCAACGCTGATCATTATCCTCTGCCAGCAACACCAGTTACTGCCACCGCTATAAAATTTTCAACGATTCATATTAGCAGCAAAGCCAATGATAACTGTAATACAGAATATAATCAAGGTGGCTTATTAATTAAAGAAAATACCTTTTTGATGTATGTTTTAGATATTCTACCAATACCACTCCCACTGAAAAATGGAAATCCATCAGAGAATCTCTTTAATGCTGTTGTGCAATGTGCATTTTCCATCAAAGAATTTGTAAATTGCCTCAACACATGGAAACCCTCAAATGAACCACATGAAGCAGTCGCATTGGCAACACAGCAATTACTACAAATTTTTCAAAAGGGTGATAAGCAAATTACTGCCTCGACTGCTAACATTTGTGAAAAATTAAAAATTAACACTTCAAAGAGTAAGATAAGCATTGTGAAAATCTATCGTTAATCTATTTTTATAGAAAAAATAATCTATGATAACAAATTGAAGAAATTTTTAACGGCAGTTGCAAAATCCATGACATTGGATGCGGATAATTATTTGATCAAAAACCACTTTGGTCAACTCAAAACTACATTTGCCTGCAATAAATGCAATATTGAACATGAAGAAACCACTGAATGGTATGGAAGCAAATTAACCGTTGATGTAGATACTTCTTTGGAACAATTGTTAATAAACCAATTTTCACAATTATTCTCGGAAGATGAATGTTCCATATGTAAGAGATACAGTTCAACAACCACAACTCTTAAAATACAAACTTTACCAAAAATTTTGGGTTTTACAATAGACAATGAAGCTAGCAGGTAGAAAAAAAGCAAGCTAATAAGAGATATAATTAAACAAATTTTAGCTTAACGTTCCCTGATTACATCTCCATGAATTGCATTATGACTTCCTCGCAAATTAAGAATTTAACCGTTGAAGATTTTCACGTATGTCCAACTGACAAATTTGGATGGAGTCTTGCTTCTGATCGAACTACAAAAATTCAAGAAGCTTTAAAAAATGATAAAAACATCTATGAACTAATAGCTATAATAAACATGATAGAAAAAAATCTTCAAACAACTGTTTTCAATTCATTTGTCAAACGGGATAATACTTGGTTTTTCTGCAACAATAAAATTGTGAAAAAATCAACTTCCATAAATGTAAAAACATCAAAAGAAACTGCTTGCATATTGTTGTATCGTAAACTCGATAACGATGAAAATTCTGAAGCTGATAACCGTTCTACTCCAAAACTCCCCCAATCATGCACAAATAGATCAACAACAAGATCACAAACATCACAAAGGTAAGACAAATATTAAAAAAATACTTAAAGCCGACAATAAAGATATAAAATTAAACCAGCAAAAGTTCCTAACAATTTTCTTCGACGTTGTTTCTTTTTGAATTTGCGAGACTTCGATATAACTTGAAAAATTTAATTTTGTACCGAAAACAACACATAATACATGAGTAATAGCAAGCACTTAATATTTTTTAAAGTTAAAAGTTTAATTTTAACAAAACAAATTAACACAAATACATTTCAGTAATATTGAAAAAGTAAAACCTTCTGCATCAAAGCGATCAAGTAATGCAATACCTATTCCTTCGTTGAACCAGCAACTGCAAAACGCTGGTTTGGTACAAGTACAAATGGATTTGGATCACAATTGTTTCTATACCAGCTTATCAACAGTAATGTATGGACATGCTGATAGCCATGCAGAATTGCGGGATCAGATTACAAGTTACATTGAAAATAACAGAGATAGATTTCAACAACTCGTTGAAGAAGGAGATGCTTTGAATTGGGATCGATATCTCGCTGATCAAAAAACAGTTGGACGCGGATGGGGTGGGGAAGTGGAATTAGCAGCTTTAACGGAAATGACTGATGTCAGAGTCACAATTTATCAAGAAGGAATGTGTAAGTATTTACTTATATTTTTAACACAATACAAACAAAAAAAATTTAAGCACCCCAGTTATATGGCGCAGACAACACTGGAAAACCTTACGCTATTGTTTACCTGAATAGGAATCATTACAATGCTGCAATACCTGCAGCACAGCCACCATCAAAGGCAAAAAAAAATGTTCCCCGTCCATCTGTTAAACCAGTCCAAAAGAAACCAAAAACTACACAGAAAAAGTTTTCAACATCTAAATATGGAAAGAAAATTCGACCGTCAAAGCCGACACATAAATTAACTAATAAAAAGGTTTGTAACTTTTTGATACCAACAACCTCAATTTAATTTTAATTTTACTTAAAAAATTGATAAAAATGTAAAACTTTTAGGGCAAACCCAAAGGCAAATCCCAACATAGTGATAAAAATAAAAGTAATAATACAGATGAAGAAGACGATGGTGATACCGACTCAGACATGGATGACATGGACGAAGATTACGATAATGGAGAACAACTTGGAATACCTCCTGCCACAAAATCTGAAGATATTTTTTCAAATGAAACAGCAAGAGCAGCTGGCGTACTTGAAACTGATTCAGATGCTTTAAAATTAGTCAAGCTTCTAATTCATCTTAATAACAGTTTAAATGCAATAGCTGGTGTTGCTTATGTCTTGATAGATTTGCAAGAGCAGATTAAATACGGTGGTTACACGTTGGATCCTAAAACACGAAAGCAGCAACATGACAACGATCATCATCATCGCAAACAGTACAAAATGATTCCCGTACTTCAAAATGTTCCAATTGGTGCTGCTGCAAATTTCGAGCCAATGCTCATTTATTACATTCGAAAACTTCATCCTTGTGAAATTGAAAATCGAAGTATGCCTTCTGGTGCTAGTACATATTTCACATTTGCTCTCTTTGATGAAAAACATCCAAGTCATGATACGCTTATAAATGCCACCAGAATGCTAGTTGATCAAGCTCTTACCAACTCAACAACAATCGAAATTCCAAAACTAAAATCAAATGTTCCAATTGCCTTTGAAAAGGATCAATCAATGGAATCCCTCATTAATCGTATTCATTTAGTAAATGAATATACAAAATTGGGCTTCGTGTATTTATTAACTTTGAATGGCAAAATTCTACGTGCTGGACGTACAATGGCACCATGGCGAAGACTTCAGGAACACAGATTGGCTAAAGGAAATGAAAACATTCAAATGCATGTGTTAATGAGAGATCTAAGCTTCGCAGGAACCATTGATGGTGAAATGATCTTCATCCATTTTCTGAAAAACGAAGCTAATATTCAGTTAGGAAACGATGATGTTGAAGATGATGATGGATTGAAATATGCAAATATCCGAGATGGCGAACCCTCATCAACATATTTTACATCAATTCTCGAAAAAGGACGTCACTGCCCTGAATATTCATTTCTCATGGCTGCTGCACAAGCGATTGTTGATAAGTGTCAAGCGCCTGAAAATTTGATAACTTCAATCCGTGGTAACCCAAAATATCCTTGTACAAATAACAAATGTACAATTCGAACCCCGGCATACCATACATCTGGCATAACTCTCGGCCCGTGTTGTACAGCTTGTCACCGAACTGAACATTTCAATGGTGAAATCTGTAAGAATCCAAAATGTGGCAAAACATGGAATGGTGGTAATATGTACAACAGCAACAACCCAGAAATTATTGGTTTAATTTGTACAGCTTGTTACAACAAAGAACATTACACTGGTGAAATCTGTAAGAATCCAAAATGTGGCAAAACATGGAATGGTGGTAGTATGTGCTACAGCAACAACCCAGAAATCGTTGGATTAGTTTGTCCCACATGTCACGAACGTGAATTAAAGCCTAAAAGACCTGAATGTGCGACACCAGGATGTATCAAGCAAAGTGGACCGAGAAAAAGCAAATTTCATACGGGATATATTTTTAACACATGTCACAATTTGCAACACAAAGATGATCACAAATGCTGCAGATGTGGACATGGGACAACCGGTTCGTGGTACAAAGTTAATGATTCAGATGTCAAGAATATCGATGGTGTTTTGCATATTTATCACCCTACAAAAAAGTGGTGCAAAATTACTAAATATGAAAATACCAATTACCTCTGTTATACTTGCAAAAGCAGAAAAAGCAATAAATTGTTTTAGCTCGAACGTACAAAAAACTATTATTAATTTTGTTTGTATCGAAAAGTACATTGTAGGCAAATGTAATGAATGTGTTGAAAATAGTCTTGTTTGCCATTTTGTTTGTTTTGGACTTAGATTGTTTCAAAAATTAGTTTATTAAAAACCATTTATTTACAAAAAATTGTGTTACAAAACATACGTGCATCGATTTGATGAAGACGGATCTCGGAAAACTACACATCGACCGGTATTTTGATCACATTGTTAAATAGTTCCTCCACCGCCCCCTGCAGGAGGTCGAAACTGCCGGCAAACTCCGGTGTTTGTCACATGAAGTGCCTTGAGGACATGATCCACAATTATATTGTTGTTGAGCAATGGAAATCTTAAAAATTGGGATACGGTAAATATATGTGAAAAATGGTTTAAAAAATTTTCTCACTTGAATTAATAATATAACTTGTAATGGCAATAACTGTCTTCTTATTAAACCTGAAGATATAAAATTTATTTAAACCTTGATTATACAATCTTGCAGCTTATGATTAAACATACATGGGCGTGGGGTCCACAAGGGTCCACATTGTGGACCCGGAGTGTGCAGTGAGCAGAGCATTTGGGCTGGAGTGAGCAGGAGCGAGTGGAAAAAAAATTTAAAAAAAGAGGAAAAAAATTCGAAAAAAATCAACAGGAGGAACCCTTTGGATTTTTTGGAGTAAGCAAAATTTCAAACATCCGTGGACCCTGGTGCCCATGTATGTGGTTAAATTTGATAATTTTTAGGTTGAATTGAAACAATATGATAACAATGTCAAGTACCAAATTAGTGAAGACAAAGATTTTTTTTTATCACATCGTTTTAAAGAAGCTTTCACAGATACAATTGATATCGATAATGAAGACCCAGATGAGTTTAATGATGGATATGTCTTTGATACAGAAGTTGAATTCTTTAGTGATGTTCTTGCAAAAGTTCATTAAAATTGAAAATTCTTTGTTATTAACTGGATCTTTATGATGTTCTTTTCAATTATGACAAGTTTTGATTTGTTTAAACTGTTACGTTTTAATAAAGTTCTCAAATGAAAATCTTTTTTCGTTAATTGCTTAACAACTTTTTTATATTTAAAGTAAACAATCCACAAGGACACAAAGGTCGAACAGGTAATATCAACCGACAGATTTTGGGTGAAGTTGCGGAAAATTTAAGGGATTATAAGCAATTTTCTAAAGAGGAATGTTAAAATATTTTAAAAAGCAACTACCGTAATTCTCTTCCAAATGATAGAACAAAAAAGGCAACAATTTGGTTAATGATCTTTATTGATGCAAACATGGCAAAAGAATAAAACATTAATATAAAAAGAAATGAGATACAACAACTAAGAAAGATCACAACAGATAAATTGAAACAATAGTACAAAAAAGTTGAGTGTTGGGGTTTTGTTTTCTTTGTCTTTCTCTCATAGCGGAATACCTTTAATCAGAGATTTGAGCCTTGCATTTTCACTTTTCAAAGAATCCATTTCAGCCTTCATTTTTTCATTGCTATAACCATTATACTCAGCGAGTCCCTTTTCAGCTTGATCACGTTGCTTATTCACTTCCAACTTTTCAAGTCTCAACATATCCCTTTCTTCATTTGCTTGTTTCGTGTCATTTAAAACTTGCCTCATTTTTTCATTGTAGGCAGCTTCGGTTTGAGCAAGTTCAGAATCCAAAGAATCTACTACTTCTTGTAATTCATTGATTGAGTGAGCATCTCTTCTTTGACGATCTTCCAAATCAGCAATCTAAAAAATTATAAACTGGGAATTAATCAGAATACCAAAGGAAAAAAATTTACCTTTTTCAAATAAGACGAAATATCACTTTTCAATTGACCACGCTTTTGTTCCTGGTCGAGAATTTCTTTGATCTTTTCTTTTTCAGATGATTCCAGTTCGCGAATACGTTGTTCTTTTTCATCGACAACTTGATAGAGTTTATCAACATGAATTTCAGATTCCTGCAAAGCCTTTTCTTCTTCTTCCAAATCTTTTTCAACTTTCACAAGCCTCTCTTGCAGATCAGAGACGGAAGGCGGTGGAAGAGGGTTTGAAATAAACATTGTTTGACGACGATGTTTTCGTTGAGCAGTTGAAATATCAGGACTTGAATTAGCATCTTCATCAGCATCAAAGTCAATTCTTCCAGGTACAGTACTATCACGATCATGGTGAAGAAATTCAGCAAAACCCATACGACGTCCACTTCGACTAAGGTAGGAATTAATTTGAGCCTGAAGAGTTTCAATCGTTGCCTTTTGTTTTTCATTTTCTGCAAACAAATTTGCCTTCTCTTTCATCGTCTCTGTTCTTTCAGAATTAAGTTCGGCATTTTCTTGACGAAGGCGACCAATTTCAGCTTGCCATAATTCAATATCTTTACAAGAGATGGCTTCATTGACTGTTGCAGTATTTTTTACTTTCTTAACATTTTCAGCAAAATTCAAAGTTGATACCGTATCACCAGCAAAATGAGCATTTGGATGAATGTTGACAATCACCGTAGTTTTTGCATTACCACCAAGTGAATCACGAAGAAGAAGAGTAAGCAATGAATCACGATACGAAATAAATTTTTTTGGTTTTGCTTCAGCTAATGTACGAATAACTAGGGCAAGAAACATCAAAGATTTATTGATGTTACCAGCTTCAAGAAGTCGTTGTCCAGCATTATTTGTTTGGCTTTGACGCTCAGATCCAGCAAGATCAACCAAATTTAAACGAGATGAACGACGATTGATGACAGTTCCTTCAACATGTTCAGTAGCTAAGGTAAGCATGAAGATGGCATGCGATCGAGAAGATTCATGATTCATGGAAGTTTCAGCAACCTTTCTTTGAACCAATCCACGCCATAAATAATCCATACATTCTTTAGGAGTTGTAACTTCCAATTCAGCACCAACGACAGTAATTTGTTCAAAGCTTGATTGAATTTTGACAGTGACATTGTTTTCTTCAAGAAGATCAAAGAGCTTTTCATTATAAAGTTCAAGGAATGAACATTTCATTGAAAATTTGAAGCAATCTGGCCGCTGAAAATGAAAACAAATTGAATAATGAAGATGAAACAAAAAATGAAATTCACTTTTTTGGCTTCTGCATTCAAGGCTGCAAAGATAGCTTCAATTGCTCGGGGAACAATCCCGAAACTTTCAGGATTCATTGCTTCATCACCATCTGGTCCAAACATTGTGTAAGTTTTGCCAGAGCCAGTTTGACCATAAGCAAAGATAGTTCCATTAATTCCATCAACAAATCCATCGATAATTGGTTGACCAACATGAGCAAAGATTGTCGCCTAAAAAAATACGTATTAAGTTCGTGTCCCAAAAATAATCAGATAAAGTTTACTTGTTCAATTTCTTCATTAAAAACTCTGGTAAGCTCATATTTCTTTTCTTTAATCGTGTTGACGGTGATTGAAGAATCAGAAGGACCAAGTTGGATGCAGCTGCTTTGTCGTTGAAAATTATCATTTCTCTCAGAGAAAGGACGAACACGCGCAACAACGTTGATGTTCTCTTCTTTTACCATTGTTAATTGAAAGCAAAAATGCTGAAATTTAATAACGGATAAGCAAAAGAAAAGAGGACTACTAGAAATACATTGTATGAAAGCGGAAAACACGAAGTGATAGAGATAATTTGTAAAAGTTACTAGAGTTATAGCAAAACGAAAAAGGGAATAAAAACGCTAATACATTATCACTGAAAAATGGAAAAATCGGGAAGAGATTGCCGAAAAATACTTTGGGAGAATAATCTGATTGAAAAGAAATTAAAAAAGGAAGTCGAGAAGAAGAAAAAAGCAAAATTAGACGAAAGAGAAAAAAAGATACATTTTCGAGAGAGAGAGAGAGAGAAAATGTTCGAAGATGTTCGACGTTCAATTTTAATTTTTTACAAAGAAAAAAAAACAAAGAAACATAGCAAGAAAAACAACCGTTCACGGAAGGAAAAAACATGTCGAAAGAACTCGATTGACAACATCCACCATCCTTTTATACTATTATACTTAGAGGCATTAAAATAATTTGCATTGGTAAATTTTAATATACATATAGATGTTAAAATTATAATTTAATCATTTGAACGCTAAAATAATGTAAAAAAATAATTTTTTTAAATTAAAAAAGTTTGTGTCAAAACTTTTGAACACCAAATTTTTTTTAAAAATTCGGAACTTTTCGCGTAAAGACCCTCAGGGTATAAAGATGGGCTTTTTGGATAGCCCCAAGATAGGGCTTCAAAATATAGTTAGGTTTCATAAATCTCCTCCTGCTAGAAAAAAAGTTCTAATGAAAAAACATTTTGTGTCAAAACTTTTGAACGCTACTGTACGAATGAGGGGGTGCGAAAGTAGATCAATGTTTTCACAACCAAATTAATTACAGTTATCTTTGATGTTAAAAAATGTTGGTTGGAGATTTTCGTGTTTATGTTTTTTGTAGAATCAATTATGTACTTTACGAATTTTTTGCCCAGAAGCAGACCCCATTTTAAGAGTAGGTTTGACGGTTGAATGAAAAAAAATCCTATGATCGGCGGCAAAAGATCAACCCTCAAAAATTTAAAAAATCCTAAGTTGTTTCCATTTAGTTTTTCCCAAGTAATCTTAAGACGCATTCTTTAATTGCTTTTAAAAAGTAAGTTAAAAATTTTTTTGAGCAAAAATACTTTTTTAATGTCATCAGAACACTTATTTTTAATCATTTCAGTCAATTTTTAAATTTTAATTTTTTTAATCATGCGATTTTTCCCTTTGTGCAAATTGGGTAGAAATACTTTAAAAGTGCCGCAACAATATTGTAACCTAAAAACTAACCCGTAATTTTTAAGTATGTTTTTAAGGGACTTATAACCATATCGAAAAACCATATTTCATTGGATAACTCGATTATCACTTCTGACGGTTCCTTTGTCAGTATTTTCCGCCTTTGTGACAAATTTATGAAAATGTGTAAATTAATTTTTTTAAAGATTTGTAGCTATAATATATATATATATTATATGACTTTTAATATTTTTTTATGTAGTGCATTTACAGTTGAAGAAACACAATTTTTTTGTAAATGGAATGAATTTGTAAAACATGTATTCTCACAAAGAAATATTGTTCACTAACAACAACAATTGCATCCATCCCTTTTTGCATACAAAAAAGACGACGACAATTATTGGTTGCTTTTTAATAAAAAAAAAAGAGAGAAAACGTTGTTAAAATCTACTTTTTTTGTGAATCAATTTTCACTAACATTATTCTTTGTAATAATGCATTATTGAAAATTGTTTATATTTGATTAAAGAATAATAATAATTAAATATATAAATATATTTTGTGTATAGATGATGGCCCCATCACCAAATAAAGATACATTAGAATTAAATGGATTAAATTTTAATCAAGATGGAAGTTGTTTTGCTGTTCCAACAAAGAATGGTTATAGAATATTTAATTGTGAACCATTAAAACAATTGATTGATGATAAATTTGACGGTGGAATTAAAATTGTTGAAGTTCTATTTCGATGTAATTATGTTGCATTGGTTGGAACTGGTACAAATAGTGAATATCCAAAGAATAAAGGTTGGATAACACAAAACTTATTACCGATAAATAAATAATATTAACTTTTAGTAATCATTTGGGATTCAGCAAAAAAGCAGAAAGTATCTGAAATCGAAACTAAAACAGATGTTAAAGGAGTTAAACTTCGACGAGATAAAATTTGTATTGTTATGGATCACAATATTGATATATATTCATTTTGTGATACTCCACATATGATCCATTCAATTGATACATGGACAAATCCACAGGGAATTTGTGCATTATCACCTTCCATTGATCATTCACTATTAGCATATCCCTCACAATCAAGCAATGGACATATTGGAATTTTTAATCTTGCACATCCAGATATTCCTGAAGTAAATATTATTGCACATAATCATAATGTTGCTGAAATAACATTTAATTTTTCTGGTGCTATGATTGCAACTGCATCCGAAAAGGGAACCTTGGTACGAGTTTTTGAAACTGGAGGTGGAACATTGGTAAAAGAATTTCGAAGAGGTTCACAACCCGCTAAAATTTTATGGTTAGTTTATAATCTTATCCGTAATCTCTTTTCTTAAAAACTTTGACCCCTTTTAGCATATCATTTTCTCCGGATTCAAATTTTATTGCTGTTGCAAGTAATCATTCAACCATTCATATTTTTTCACTTCAACCAAATCGAAAAAAATCAAATGTTGGAGATTCTGTTGAACGATATTTCAAAGGAGATGTTAGCTTTGTGCGTTTAAAAATTTCTCCTTCTATTAACCCAAATACTCAATGCCGGTGCACATTCGGGTCAAATTCTGATTACATTATTGCAGTTTGTAGTGATGGAAGCTTTCATCGCTTTGCATTGGATCAACAAACACGAAAATGTATTCAACAAACATATTGCTTTTTTGTGGAATTGAATTAATTAATTGTCTGTATTGTTTATTACTTACTTAAATATACGTTTTTTTGTGATATATTTATTATTTATGCCTTTTCTTTGATTTGTGCACTTACAGAACTTGCCAAAATTTTTATTTTTTCCTAATAAAATTATTCAATAATAAATTTTAGAACTACTTATAATAAATCAAAGCAAACATTAATAAACTACAGATACAAAATATATATGTTTCTTAATTACCAAAAATATTCACCGAAGTTACTGTAATCATTACTTTAAATATTATAAAAGTCATTCCAAATCGATAAATAACAAAAAGAGAGTAAACAAAAAGATTAACTTTAAAAAAGTGATAATACAAATGTAAACAGTTAAAAAAAAGGTCGATACAAGTTTAAATGAAGACTGCAAGGATATTTTTTAAAATAGATTACGGTAATAATTATTGAAGCAACAAAAGAGTAAACATAAAATTGAGCAAATAAAAAACTGCTGTAAAGAATTTGATCCAAATTACTTAATAAGTCGCAGAAAGAAGTTCTAAACATTTACAGTATCCAAATTTTGAACATTATAAGTGAAGCCCAAGAAAGTATTATCTTGTTCATTACAAGTTGTTCCATTTACAAGTGAATTCAAATTTGGTTTAATTCGTTTAAACTCATCTGCAACTAATGAATCATCAGCTTCACTTTTGATTTTTGGAACAAAAGTTGGCTTTATTTCACGTCTCAAAAGTTTGTCCCAATTAATTGATGAAAAAAATTCATGCTCTTTTATTTCATCAAAATCTCGTCTTGCTCCAAGTCGCTTATGTCGATCTTTTTGTAATAAACTTTGTAGGATATCTCGACTTGGATTGGATGCCAAAGATGATAAAGTAAGTGGCTGCTTCAAAATTCTTTCATACATTTCTTTTTGATTTTTACTGTAAAATGGGGGTAGTCCAAATAGCATTTCATACAACACTGATCCCAAGCACCACCAATCTACAGTACGGTCATAGGCAAGTTTTTTAATAACTTCTGGAGCTAAATATTCTGGAGTACCACAAAATGTTGCAGTTGTATCTTTGAGTTTAATTCCTTCTTTGCCTAAAATTAGGGAGCACAGTGTAAAAAATGAAATTTAGATTTGGCATATAATTTTCGTATATTTGGATAGCTCCAGATCTTCGTGATTTAATGGTGTATTCAGATTTTTTTTAACTTCAGAAGCCGAAATATAATGGCGATTCTACGCCGCGCATTTTAGTTTCAAATTTCAGAGAAAAAAATTTCGGGGGTGTGAGTAAAAAAAAGTTGTCCGAGTGGGAGAACGCGCGCGTTCAACGAGCAAAAGGGAAAAAAGGTGGATGGTTCGATTAAAGCCGCGGGTTAAAAAATATTTGAGTCAACAAAATTTTTTTAATTTTTAAATAATGAAAGCAATTCAAAAAATACTATTGATTATGAGAAAAAAACGTACATAAACCAAAATCAGTTAAGACAACATGCCCATATCTATCAAGTAATAAATTTTCTGGTTTCAAATCACTAAAAATTTATGATAAGATGTTTCATTAAAGGGTAAGAAGACATAATTTTAATTTACCGATAAATTATATCATTTTCATGAAGATACCCAAGTGCACAAGCAATCTCAGCAGCATAAAATCGTGCTCGATTTTCAGAAAAATTCTTTTCTCGTTGTAAATGCATAAACAACTGTAAATTTGAATCTTCGTTAGAAAAAAAAAGAGAGATAGATAACAAAGAATCAAACCTCTCCACCATTAACGTAGTCCAAAATAAAAAACAATTTTGTTCGAGTTTGAAAGCTAAAATGTAGTGAAACCAAAAATGGATGATTTACATTTGATTTCAAAACATTCTTTTCTGCCATTACATGCTTCTCTTCTTTTCTCATTTTTATATGCTCTTTTCCCAAAACTTTCATGGCATATACCTTTTTGGTGGTTAGTTGCCGAACACGGTACACACATCCAAAAGATCCTTTTCCAATCACACCTAAGATGTCGAAATCTGTTGGCTTCATTCTTAAAAAAGGGGGGTTATGTCATCAGAAAGAATTCCACCGCATGCTTTTTTTTAAGCCGCTTACCTCCTTTCCGATGGCCCAAGATTAATATGATTTTCACTTTTATCATTGATTAATGACGCAAAAAAATTTTGAACATGTTGACTAAAAAATGTGAAAAACATAAAATTTTTTGATCAATGTTTTAAAAACTGTTTGATTCTTTCTTACTTTTCCATTTCATTATTGAGTAAGTGATTAACAAGTGCTTCAATCCATGCTCGACGTTTTTCATGCAAACGAGCTTCAGCAAGAAAAATTTTTTTTCTTGGCGCCTTATCAATACTTGAAGGAACTCGATGTTTAATTCTTTCATACAAATTTTCGTAGTCAGCAAAAGGCTTTTGAATGCAACCTCCTGATGATGATGTTACTTCATATATCTAAAATTAAAATATACTTATATATTGTTAACAATATTACAGTAAGCTCAAAAGTAAAAAAATATAATTAAAATTATAACTAAAATATTTTCTCCTTTTTTTGAAGAATAAATTTGGAAACATGTATTTTTTTAAATAAATTAAAAAATTTTTAAAAAAAAAATTCAGTTTCTTAATGAAGTAAATACTGTACAAGGGAGAAGCTATTAATTTAAATTAATTGAATATCTTTTGGGTTCCTCAAAATATTCATAACAGACGTTCCCACTATAAAGCTTACCGTAGACTTTTTATCATTTCCAACGTTTACAGTACACAAAACTGAAAAACTTCCACTGGATGAGTTTCGGTCTGGCATTTTTCTTATTTTCAAACTTTTTTTTTGATTATTGTTCAACGAAATTTTTAGCAATCAACAGAAGAAAAAAATCGAAAGTTAAAACTGACGTTTCTCCTTTTTCGTCCTCCTATTGTTGAAGGGAAAAACGGAACAATTGAAGACGACAAAAGGGGGCAGAATGGAAAGAAGAAATGTTAAGTAAGGATGATAAGGACACAAGTTACAGAGTAAGCAAGCATTCACCGCCCTCAATTTGATTTTAGACAAAAAAAATTTATTTCAACTATAAAAAAACAAAGACTAAAAAATATTGCATGCTTGTTAAAATAAAAGGTTATGGCAAAAGATAGAAAGAAATAAAAAAATCACATAAAACACTTTCAACAAATAAAATATCGGCACCAAAGTAAAAAGACAGTATCAAAAAAAGAAAGGTTTTAAAGCAATAAAAATAGCATCAATTATGTTCCCAAAATTCTTCTGGCGTTTTTGCATCTACGTTACTTAAAATATGAATATGTGATCGGCGTTGCTTTTTTTGTGTGTGTGGATTCATTGGATTCATTTGTATACCATCGAAATCTTCTGATTGTATAGAATCTGAGGCAGGATCTGTCATGGCAGTTTTGTCTTCTTTTGATATCCCTATATTCGCTGCATTAGTTACTAAATTTTTTCCCGTATTATTTTTTTCATCATCTGCATTTTTATTTTCTTCATCGGATATTGCAATTGGATGTGAAAATTTCGGATTTTCATATGATGGATGAAGAGCTTCTTCAATTACATCATCATTAACAACTGAAACATCCAATTTCTCATCGCTATGTTTCTGGTAATCAGTGTTTGCATTTTCTCGAAAAGAATCATCATCTTCGCTAACTACAACATGACTTCGAATGATATTTTCTACTTCGAGATTGCCATTTTCTTCTTCGATCAATGTTTGAACGGCATTGGAGTTGGATGCCTTTTCTTCTTCAGATGGCATTTCAATAATTGTTTTTCCTGCCACGCCATGATGTTGATGATGATGGGCATTTTCATGTTCTTTTTGTTCATTTTCAAGATGTTCAACATGCTGGGCATTGAAAATTGTAATGGCACCGGGTTGATTTGCAGCCATATTAAATCTTGGTGAATCTGTTGTTGTTCTTAAATTTCCATCAGTTGTTACTTCAGTTGTATTTATTTTATTTTTATCAGTACTGGTTTGCCGCAGAGGTCTAACAACTCCATGCGGATCTTTTGATTTTATTTTTGAAGCAGATCCGCCACTTGAAACATTTTTATGATTATTATTTTCATGGGATGCGCCTGCGGAAACATTTTTTGAATTTGCATGATTTTTTGTTGTTGTAATTGTTGTTGAATTTGTTGTTGTTCCAGTGACAAGCCGCTGATTTTGGTCCAAATTTCCAACTCGATTATGGGCACGTTTTTTGTAATATTGGTAACATGCCACTAATAACATTAACAGTAATATTATAAATAATACAATTATTATCCATGTTATTTCTGTTATTACAGTTTCTTCAAGACCATGATGAATCACGTCGGTTGGAGGAGGAATTGGAATTGTGGTACCATCTGAAAATTATACGCATTGTAAATCTGAATTTTTGTCTGCAATTATTTTTAAGCCATAACTTAAGGTACAAAATTAATACAGCTAAGCTTTGATATGCATACGAATCCTTGAACTATAATGTTGCCATATGAAAAGTTCCAGCCCGAAAAAACAACTTTGAAATTTTTGTGATTTGCTCTTTTTTGTTTTGCTCGATTTTTATAGAAATTGAGTTATAATTTAAAGCTTAAGCAACAAATATAACGAGAACGAAAAAAAGTATTTTCAAAGCGGTTGAATGTGAGTACATCCAGGTTAACCAAAACTGTTGACAATTGAATCCGTCTATACACGGATTCAAAAGGTTACTATAGTAAAAATGAAGGGGCAAATTCTTGAATTTAAAATTCCATTATTTTTTTATTATCTAAATTTCATTTCTTACTGTTGTATTCAAGAAAGGCAATAAATTGCTTAGGAATGGAAAAAAAAAGATTGTTATTTATTTAAATTAAAAAAAGTAGTATTCGTTTTTAAATTTTTTTGATTTCGAAAATTTTTTTTTGTTTTACTAAAAAATAAAAGCTGCAAGTGCAAAAAACTATTTTGAAATTTGATGATTGACGTTTTTATCTTTTGTTAAAAGTACAATAAAAAAGAAGATGACAGAAAACTGGATTCAAGCTTTTGTTTTTTTTTCTTTTAAAAGAATTCAAAAAAATTTTTGTGATTTCAAAAACATGAAAATTTTTAGAAAAACAAAATCCTATTTTTTAGCAAAAAAGGCAGTTTTTTCTTACCGTTTTCTTTTTTACAAATATAGGAACGTTTACTTCGACAATCATCCAGAAGGTAAGCGGTATCGTCTTTAACATTAAAATCAATAAAAATACAATCTTTGGTAGCGTGATCCCCAGGAAATTTTGGAAAACTGAAACAACAAAATCCGTAAGTTTAAAAGAGGAAAAAATGCAATAACTTTTCAGGCCAAAGAGCTTCTTTTGTATTTAAAGATTGAAAATGTTCTTCATCTTGAGCATCATTATAGCCAAGCCAAGGAAATGTATGAGCATATGCAAATTTGTCAAATATAAAGGTGTATTCATCTTTATGTTCAAATGTTAATAAATTACTTCGTTCATAAGTGCATTCCTTTTGGGCATCAAGCCATGTTAAACCATGAATTGGAGTAAATAATTTGTAGCAGTGACTATCAAAAGATATCCATTCAGGGGGACAACCGGGTATATCTATAATTTAAAAATGGTTTTTTAAAATTATTGAGCCAAAAAATACAAACCAAAATCAACAAAAGATAAATTAAAGCCACGTCGATTTATTACGCTATCAGAATGAAAACGAATGTACAGGGCATCACTTGAACTGGTTAATGAAGTTGGGGCTGTTTTACCACACCATCGAACTATTTCATGTGATGTTAGATTACTTCCATCTCTAATACTTACATAATCATCACAATCAGTAAAAATTGGTATTTCAAGTTCTGATTCAATAATTGTTAAATGTATTCTTTTTTGTGCATTCCTCGCTAATAACACAAATCGACAATCTGTATTTGGTGGATAATTTTTCTCTTCATCATATGGTGAATAAACATATTGTGGAAAATTGCTACCTGTGAGAACGATTGGATTTTCTGAAAAGAAAGAAAGGAATGCAATTGAAAAATGTCTTTCAAATGGCCGATAAAAAGAAGTAATAGGATAAGTATTTGTATAGTCACTACAATTCTCTCTTACCTGGACAGGGTTGTGGATCTTGACCATAAGACAATGCCAAAAGTAATAACAAAATAAATAAAAATAACATTGGCTTTTTTTAGCCAAATGTAATAAAATAAATTTGTTTTTTTATGTAGATAAGTAGTAGTATAGGAATAGAAAAGAAGATAAGATGTTAATTCTGTTTGGAATCAAAAAAAGCCTAGTACATTCTTTCTTCCTCTTCTTCTTTCTTATATTTTTTTTGCCAAGTTTCGTCAGCCGGAAATCAAAGACACATCTTCAAAGCCGATTGACATGGTCCAAAGATGGACTTTTTACCGGATTAAAAAAATATATAAAAAGGCAGCAAAAATGATTCTTTACAAATGCTACGATTTGCCTTTTCTTTCAATAACTTTCCACATAAATTGAATAGAAGTAAATAAAAGAGGAATACTACTACTAATAATAATAATATGTTGCTTAAAAAAGAAAGATGTATAAATGACACTATTGCTATCTTTTGAAAAATATTTCCATTAACATAATTTTATTCCTCGAAAAAAATAAACTATCACGACCTTATGTCACGCAATGGTTTAACCATAATTATTTCACATTAAAAGCATCAAAAATAAATTTGTGTGATGACTGAAATGAAAAGGTGGAAAAGGAATAAAACAGCGACGGCGGCGGCAACTTCTTCTTTTTCTTCGTTTTTGTTGCTTCCTTTTTGGTTATAACCGGAAAAAAATAAAGAAGAAGAAGATATTAACACGCTTTTACATTTAAGCAAAAATAAATAAATAAAATATAAATTTCAAAGATATTGATGGGTAAGGGCAAATATTTTCATATTGCTACTGCTATCAAAATAGCATGTTCAAGCATTACATTAAAGCTTGCTTGCTTTCTTTCATGGAAGAATTTATTTTGGTGTAAAAGCAGGAGGTTGTCTTGGAAACGAAAATAAAAACAATATAAATCTGAATTTTTAAGAAAACACAAAAAATTTTGTGCATTGTTTTTTCCGTTTTGAAGAGATCGCTCCAGATTATTTTTAAAAAGAATTTGCCTACAATAGGATACTCCAGAAACCCTCCACATTACATCTGCAAACATTTAATTTTATGTAATTCTTCAAGAAATTCAGACACCCGAAGCCCAATCAATATTACAAAAATGAATTCATTTTTTGTAAGAAACTTTTAAAAATCATTGGTTTAAAACATTTATTTGTACATAACATTTTTATATTACAATTTATGTAACTGATTTCACGCTCAAACAAAAAGTATTGGGATGAAAGAAATGAATGAGAAGGTCAAAAGGTTATCCAGAAATCACAATAGCCTAGTGAGGAAGGGAACTAAAACGAGATGCCAATTTGATTTGGGGCACAAGATTAAAGCAATAACAATCATCAAAAACTGAGGGAAATGGGCATGATAATCCCAAAAAATATATTAGATGACTTCTGGACAACCCCTTATATATTAAATAAAAGCGAAACCATAAAGCTTTTCAATCGCTGCGATTATCCAAAACTTTAAGGAATTTAAACATTGATTCAATTTCTTCAACTGCTGCCAACGTTTCGCCATGCCATTCTTCAGTATTGTTGACCTAGAGATAATTGCAATTAAGCGTTGAAACATTTTGCGTACTACAAATATCATAAGATCAAAAATTTTTAAATTTGTTTGATATGATTGTAATCTTACGATATTTGTAGTTTTTAAAGCTTTTTTAGGATAAAACTTTAAAAAACAAACTTTAGATTCTGCTTCAAAATGCGAAGGATCTGTTTGTGTTGACATTTCAGCTTTTTTTGGTGGTTCAATTTCAAGACTAAATAAATAAATATGTGTTTTAAATTTTTTTTTTAAAAAAATGTCAATGATTCCTTACAATTCTTCACCACCAGAAAGAAATCCAGAACTTGAATCAAATGTGTCATTTCTGCCATGCCCTGGTAATGTAGTATCTGTATATCCATTTGAAAAATCTTTACCATTACTGTAGATTGTTGGAGAGGTTGAGTGAACAAGATCGGTACAAGATCGTGAAAACTTTTTTCCTTTTTTGAGTTTTTTTCCATTTGAATAAGATGCAATGCATTGTGCAACAGCGGAATATCCTCTAACTTGAGCAATTTGTTCTGCAGTTTGTCCAGTGGTATTAAGCAATTTAACATTACTACCAATTTCTAACAGATATTTGACCATTTCAAGTTGATTACTTATCACAGCTAAATGTAATGGTGTATTTCCTCTTGAATCAGTTGTTGTTAAAATTGCTTTTCGACGCTTTTTTGGCCATAAATCCAATAAAATTTTAACAACATTTACTTGACCTCCAAAAGCCGCACAATGAATTGCATTTGCACGATCGTATGTTGGCCATAAAATTGCATCCGAACCAGTTCTGTAAATTAGCCATCGAACAATTGGAACATGACCACTTAAAGATGAAATATGCAAAAGTGATTGACCTTTTGTTGTTAATGATGACATATCTGCATTAGCTTTTTCAATTAAATACCTCAGGCATTGTAATGATCCATTTTGAGCTGCATATGCGCAAGGACTTAAACCAAATTGATCCTTACAATTTACCATCCGAGGGTCATATTTTGTAACAATTCGAATAAATTCAAGATTTCCATTTGCAGCGGCGGCATGAATAGGTAACATTTGGCAATTATTTGGTAGCATTGCTAATTGGCGACCAAATCGCCGAAGTAACCATAAAGCCGTTTCATTATCCGATCTTGCAACCGCTGCCATCAAACATGAAGTTCCATTTATGTCTCGATGCAATGCTCTTTGAAGGCAGATTCGTAAAGTACCACGTAAAAGTTTTTCAACAATATCTAATCTTCCAGAGGCTGCAGCAATCAATAAAGGAGTTTCTTTTAAATTCGATTCAAAATCTGCAAGTTGTGGTGCTTCATGTAAAAGGTAATCAATAATAGAAATATTTCCATGTTTAACTGCAAGATGTAGCATACTCCTTTGTTCAACATCAACTTGAGTTAATAAAATTTTTGACATATTTTTAAGGCAATTTAAATGTCCTGCTTTCACTGCTCTAAAGGCACAATTACAACATTCAGTTGAAGAATTGCCTAAATCAACTGATGTTGAAACTGCTGGAGATATTATGGGTAAAGTTGTCCCAGGTAAAACAGCATTATTTGACAAATAGTATCGCGGTTTCAGGGCAGTATCCGATGACCCCGCTTCTTCACTGTAGTGATCAACTGTTGCTTTTTTAGAAGATGATGATCGAGGGGATAATGGATGTTCAGCAATCCTACCCATTGTTAACAATTACATCAAATTTTTAACTCCTGAAAAATGAACCGGAAATTGTAAAAAAGGAAAGGAAAAAAGGGGGTATTCAAATAAAAATGAAATAAAATGAGTATAAAACTCAATAGAAATGTTTGAAAAAAGCAAGTATTTCACGAAACTACCCAGTTATTCAGAAAGTAAATTTATCGGCGGTAAGTAAGTATCCGTCGTTTAAAAAATTTCACAAAAAAAACCGATCAAAAAAAACTAGGCGGTCAAGAAGAAACCCTTTTTTCTTCAAAAGAAACCCAAACAGTTAAACAAGACAGGTCAAAAATGGTCCTTTTGTGAGGTAAAAAAAATAATTTTTTGAGCAAGGACTGGCTTCTTGAGAAAAAAAAGAAATCTTTTTTTCGTTTAGTTCCTCTCCCAAGTAGCACCTATTTGTTGCAAATAACTAAAAAAATAGATACTATTATCTGATAATCTTCGAATCGGAAAAGCACAAAGGAGCTGCTTTTTTCTTTGATTACGAAAAAAAGTCATAGAAAAAGAAAGTTTTAGTTTTTTGCGTCCTATGTTTAATGAAAAAACGTAAATTTAAGTTTTTACAGTTTTTTGTATAATTACTGTTTAAGAAAAACAAAATTAGATGAAAAATGTGTCGACAACGTCAAGGTATTACAAAATTTAAACAATAATGAATAAAAAAATTTTGAAGATGATGCAAAAAACCGGATGTTTCCTCCTTCAAAGCCGATCGTGCCTCATGTCAAGAACACTAGTCTACTACTACGCGAAGACTCCAATCGCTTTGCTGACACAAAAGTGATGTGGTGAGTAAGCGTCGTAACTACTGTGTCAACAATAAGAAAGAATGAAAGAAAAAAATTGAAGAAAAATTCATGCCGGACCTTTTCAACACTTTTTTTTATTCTACAAAAAACATGATGCTTAAAAGAGTTACAAATTGTAACCATTTAAAGATTTAGTTTTTTTTTTGACGCTCCAGTTCCTCTTTTTTTATTTCAGCAAATCGCTCAAAATATTTCTATTTTCTTTTTATGCTTTTAAGTATTCCACTTGAAGAATTAATCTCTCTACTGTTTCGTTTTTTTTGTTTTAAGTTGAAAAATTCGTTATTACACTACTATGATATTTATTATGAATTTCATATTCTTTTTTTCAAAAAAAGAAAACAAAAAACTGTATGGAGTAATGTGTTTTTGTAATAATCTTGAAATATCAAACATTTCAAAAATGAGTAAAAGGTCAAATCTTCGTGTTTTTTTTTATTTATTTGGCATCAACCTAAACAGTCACAAGTCTGAAAATTTTATTCACTGATTTCAAGAAATTGAAAGAGAAAAAACAAGTTTTTGAAAAACATCAATCATTTGTTGCTATGAATCCATCCCATAGAAACAAACAAAGAGTAGAGAAAAAAAGCATAAGCCATAACAAACATTAAGCATTGAGAGAGGAAAATCTTAACACGAACACTATTCTAAAAAGCTTACGGGAAAAATGTATGAGGTCCAATGAATGCTAACTATTCAAAAACCTTCAATGAATGCCATCGATATAAAACGTGATTCCTTTTGTAGTTTACATTTATTCCTTTTTTATTAAAATAAGCATCAAAATTTTTTATAGTTCTAATTTGACCATACTTTTATTGATTTTTTTATTTTTATGATAAAAATTTTATCATAAGTTAAAAGCTTAACAGTTAAGCTTTTAACTTATGCTTACGTAATAACATTTTCTTATCACCTGATTCTTTTTTTTCTCTTCAGAGATATATGTATTATTCATTTGTGCCTCAATAATTTTATGATGAGACGAAATAGAACAACATCAGAAAATTTCCTTGGAACCGAATCGTCCAGTCAGCGCATTATTACCTCATCTTGGGAAGTTCGGAAGACTCATTATGGACATGTACGTGCCTCCCCATCACCAAACAGGTTTGTAAATTTTTTTAATTTCATTCGAAAAATGTCTGATATTTTTTTGCATTTTTTTCTTCTTCTTTACACTTGATAATAGAGAAGATCATCAAATAAAACTTCAAAGTTCTTGACAATGGCGTTTAACGGAAACCCACTAATATGTTTTTTTTAAAATTTTACAGCATCATTTTTAAGCTTAGATCAGTTAAATTTAAAAACAATATTGATAAATATTTCTACGGAAGTGATGTTTAATATATCAGTTCTTCCGCTTCATAATATTAAAATAAGAAATCTTTTTTTTCTCGAATAATAGACATTTTTTCGTTACAAAAGTTCAACATGATTTTGTTCATCTTTATCTTTTTTTGCAATGCTATATAATATATAAATGCAGAGGTTGTTTAGTGTTAAAAACAGAGATCACTTTTGACCGGTTTTTTTTTATTTCCATGACGCATAAAATGTTACGTTTAACTAAAAAAAATGGTCAACTATATGTGTTTTTTGTCGCATCAACTTCTTTTCCAATGATGTTTGAGTTTCTTCTGCTGTAATGCCGTTATATATTGCTTATCGAACTTTGAAATCTTCGAAAGTATTATAAAAAACTGAAGCGATTTTTTAGGCTTTGTTAAATCCTGTATCTTCTTCTTACACTGCCTTTTTTCCGGTCGCTTTGCATTCTTTTAAAACATGCTCCTTGCGAAAGAATTTTGCTTTTATAAACATCCGAAATATTTGATTTAAAATGATATAAATTTAAGCAAAAAAAATCGTTTTCTAGAATTTCATTTGTGATAGCAGATTTTTTTACTTAGAGATCATTGAAGATACAGAATGCCACTATGTTAAAGTTTCCATTGTTTTGCAAAAAAAAATTTTTTCTATCTCCTTTGACATTGCGCAAAACCCTTTTTTTCCTCTTTTCTTTTTATTTTTTTTTGCGTTGTCGTAAGATGAGGTGGTGTGATTATTTATTATTATTGATATTTGACTGTCGAGACATCATCTAATGCTCTCTTTTGCGCTACCGGACATTCAACTTTTGTTGCAACTTTTTTTGGGTATCTAATTTGGCAGTTGACAAACAACAAATGCGTTTTTTCATTTTTGTACTTTTTTTTGGGGGGGGGGGGGGGGGTTATGTACGGTAGAAAGCAGTTTCTCCTCTCCAATGTTTTTTCGTTCAGTGCCATAGTTAAAATGAGAAAGAAAGAATTTTATTTTATTCTTTAAAATATGCCTCTTTTTTAATTCATCTTTATCCTTTATTGTATGGATAATACCTGCTGAATATTATTGTTACGTGTGACGCACAATTACACGAGAATGGCGCATCATGGCGCGATCCATCAGCCCCATCATTCTTGCGCATAACGATGGAAATATTTTTTGACCTAGAAATATACACGCTATTGGTGCCAGCAGTTTGTCGGGTTATAGTGCACATGAAAGATGAAGAAGAAGAAAGAAGAAGTTGGCTTGACGCGTCAACCATGTTATTTGGAGTGTTAGGGCCTTCTTGCTTCTTAATCGGACTGCAAAAAAAAGTAGTAAACCGTGTTACATGGTCCATGTAGGGACATTTCTTTGATCGTACATGAATTCTTTTTAGCAACCTACTTCTTTTCACTTTTTTTATTTTCACGTTGTTTTTTTTTTGGAAAACCATGGGAACGCTTTTGTTTGAACTTTGATTTCAATATCTTTTTTTTTCATCGGGGTTATCCTTTACCATATCATCTTACTTTTCATTTCTTATTGAAATAATCACACCATTTTAAAGCGATTTTCTTTTTCGCAGTTTTGTTTCGCTCAAAAATTGTAGTCAATTAAGTTAATTTTTTCCGAGATTATTCATAATAATCCTAATTTTTTTTAAATTTATTGCAACATTTTTTTGATTATTCTAATTTTTTTTGCAGTATAAATACCATTTTTTAATGTTCATTTTTTAGGCTTTGTCAAAACAAGCCCGGAACAACGGCAATGCAAACCTTTCATGTCATTGGCCAAAATCAAGGTGGTTTAAATAATAAAGTCAATCAACAGAATAAAGTATTCAAAAGTGTCAAAGATTTCGTTGATTACTTCTGTGATGATCCTGTCAAACGAAGACCAATTCACAAGGTTTGTTGAATTAAATGAAAAGTAAAATAATGTGTCTTTATTATAGATCCTTGTTGCAACAAATGGCATTGCTGCAGTAAAATGCATTTTATCTATCCGAAAATCCCTTATGCAATGGTTTAAAGAAGATCGTATTATTAAATTTATTTGTGTAACAACGGATCAAGAAATTCAATCAAAAGCAGGTATGTTTTATTGATTTTTTACTATGATTAATTACGGTACTTTTATCAGAATACCTTAAAATGGCTGATAATATTGTGATTTCTCCTGCTGGTGCAAATACAAATAATTATGCGAATGTTGATGAAATCGTTGAGCAAGCTGTTCGATGTGGTGCTGATGCAGTATGGGCCGGATGGGGACATGCATCTGAAAATCCTCGATTACCTGAAGAACTTAGCCGACATAATATTTCATTTATTGGTCCACCATCAAATGCAATGTTTGCATTGGGTGATAAAATTGCAAGTACCATTATTGCTCAAACTGTTGATATTCCAACAATTGAATGGTCTGGAAGTGGTATTACTGCACCTGAACCTGATCCATCTTCCTCTGTTCAAGAAATGAATATTCCAGAAGAAATTTATCGAAAAGCAACAGTATCGACAGCTGATGAAGGATTAAAATGCTTAAAAGAAAAGAAAATTTCATATCCAATTATGATTAAAGCCAGTGAAGGAGGTGGTGGAAAAGGCATTCGAAAGTGTACCAGTGATCAAGAATTTATTCTTAATTTTCGACGAGTTCAAGTTTGTTTTGATGATGTTTGTTATATTTATATATTAAAAAACGTTTAGGCTGAAGTACCTGGAAGTCCAATATTTCTTATGAAATGTATGGAAAATGCTCGACATATTGAAGTTCAATTAATTGCTGATCAATATGGTAATGTTATTCCTCTATACACCCGTGATTGTTCTATTCAACGTCGATGTCAAAAAATTATTGAAGAAGCACCTGCAAGCATTGCTCCACCAGAAATTCTTCATAAAATGTCACAAGATGCAGTAAATATTGCTAAAAAAGTTGGATATGTTAGTGCCGGCACAGTAGAATACATGTATCTCCCCGATAAAGAAAGATATTATTTCTTAGAACTTAATCCGCGATTGCAAGTTGAACATCCTTGTACTGAAATGATTGCAAATGTTAACATTCCTGCCATTCAACTCCAAATTGCTATGGGTGTTCCCCTTCATCGTATTGTTGAAATTCGTCTATTTTTTGGTTTGGAACGTTATGGTATTACAGAACTTCCGGAACAACAAATTCGAACTGATACAAATATTTGTGTAATTGCTGCTCGTATTACCAGTGAAGATCCCGCAGAAGGTTTTCGTCCTGCATCTGGTGCCGTTGAAGTTTTGAATTTTCAGTCAAATCAAAATGTTTGGGGATATTTTTCTGTATCTAGTACCGGGAAAGTCCATGAATTTGCTGATTCACAATTTGGGCATTTATTTGCAAAAGGTACAACTCGACATGAAGCTGTTTCCGCATTAATGTGTGCTTTAAAAGAATTAGAACTTCGTGCAACTTTTCAATCACAAGTTAATTATCTCGTTGGATTATTACGTGATCCTGAATTTGAAAATAATGCATTTCATACTGGTTGGTTGGATGAAAGAATTGCAGCAAAAGTTCAAAATATGCCTGAACATCCATTACATGTTATTATTGCTGTTGGTGCAACTGTTATTGGCTATTCCAGAATGTCAGAAGTTTTTTCAAAATTCCAGAATGCTATTTGTCGTGGCCAAATATTACCCACATCAGAACTTACTGAAACATGGGAATTGGAATTAGTCCACAACAATATTAAATACAGTGTCTTGGTAAATCGATATGGGCCTCAAAACTTTCTTATTTGTTTAAATGATAATATTTGTCATACAACCGTTCGTCAATTTGATACTGGTGGAGATCTTCTTGTGACCTATGATCAACAATCTTTTCAATGTTATCTTGATGAAGAAATGGAAAGGTTTAAAGTATCCATTGGACAAACCATGACTATTTTTGAAAAAGAAAATGATCCAACAATTTTACGTTCAAAAAATGCCGGACGTTTATCACATTACCTTGTAAAAGATGGTGAAAAAGTTGCAAAAGGACAATTCTTTGCTGAAATGGAATCTATGAAAATGGTTATTGCCCTTGAAATTAGTAAAGTTGGTGGTACTTTAATTCATGTTGCACAAGCCGGTCAAGTATTGTTCCCTGGTACGATAATTGCCAAGCTCGAAGTTGAATCTGATGTATCTGCATCTCGACCTATTGAATTTGAAGGTGTTTTTGAGCAATGGACAAAAGCCGAAGAACGACGAAATAAAAAGATAAGAATTAATCATCGATTTGAACAACTCGTAAAGGCGTGTGAGGATATTCTTGATGGGTATACTGTATCAAATCATATGTTCAAAGAATGCCTTGAAAAATATGTTGATGAACTTTTTGATGTTCTCGATAGTCCAAAACTTCCATTTGCTATGTATTCACATGTTTTGGCTTCTGTTAAATCAAGAATTGGAAGTCCTGATACTATTAAAAGAATTGAAGAACTTCTTAAAGAGGATGTGTTTAATGCAGCTGAAATATCTGATACTTTGGAAAATTATTTGAGCAATTTGAATCCTAAAGAAATTGGCATTGAACGTGGACATTTTATTAATCTTCAGAAAATTTGTGAAAATTTTGCTCAAGGTTCTGAAGGCCATAAAAGAATTGTTATTCAACAGTTATTTGAACATTTTTTGAGAACTGAATCATATTTTCAAGGAGTTTCCTATGAAAAGGGTGTTGCTGCTATGACTTATGATATCAAAGATCCAGAGCAAGCTGTTCGTACTGTTTATTCTCATACCAAAATTGAATTCAAAAATGCTCTTCTTGAAGCTCTTATTTCCAAACTTACTGATGCTTCAATTATTGCTTTACAATCAATTTTGAAAGTTCTGGCCAATCTTGATAATCCTGAAAATGATAAACTCGCTTATACTGTTCGAAATGTTTTGAAGCGCATCAATTATTCCTCCCAAAATGGAATAATCGATAAATCTTTTCTCCAACTTGAAAGACTTCCAAAAGGTTCTGAAGAAACCCATCAATCACCATACTTTTTATTCAAATATGATGATCAAGGAATTCAACGTTTCTTCGTTAGACATGTTATTAAAGATGTTGCAGAAGCTGTTAAAGTTAGCAAGTATTCAAAACAAAGGTAAATTAATTTTTTTAAATATTTCAAATGTTAATTTGTGATATCATTTAGCCCTCTTGAAAAAGTTCAAAACAAACTTGCTGATGTAATTGATGGAGCATGTGGTGAAATTCGTGTTGCTGCACAAGATCTTAAGCGTGATAAAGTTTGTATCAACGATTGTAATCATATTTTTATTTGTATCGACAATACTTCGTATACATCTACAGTAGGCTGGCCTAAAATTATTAAAGATGTTTTGTTACAACATGAAAAAATGTTCAAAAAATTAAAAATTACTGAAGTTGAAGTCGTTTATCAATCTGATGTAAGAGTTTTTCTTTCGTCTGTTATTGAGTTTATTACATTGCTGTAATTATAGGATTCTGGTGAAAATGATGTTTTATATGTTATTTATGATAATGAAACTGGTGCAATTCCTGATGTTGGATTTTACAAATCTTCAAAAGGATATCTTCAAGCTCTTGCAGATGGATCAACAAAATATCATCGAATGTCTATTCAAGATCCTCACCTTCCTATTGCTCATATCAAAATTCAGAAACGCCGAATATTAGCTCAAAAAATTGGAACAACTTATTGCTATGATTTGCCAACAGTATTTGGAAAAGCTATTTTGAATATTTGGAATGAATTTAGAAAACATAATCCAAATAGTTTCCAAAAAATTGTAAAACAGTTGTTGAATTCTCGGCAACGTGAATGCTTGAATTTGCAAGATTCTTCAGAATTTTGTAAAACATATGAAATGAAATTAGAATCTGAACAAGGTCCGATTACTGTAATCAAGGATGAAGCTATCCTCAAAGAGCGTGCCGAAAATGCTGCTAATGATTGTGGTATGATTGCATGGGAAATGGAAATTTTTACTCCGGAATGTCCACAAGGTCGAAAAATCATTGTTATTGCTAATGACATCACACATCATTCGGGATCCTTTTCAATGAAAGAACATCGACTTTATTATTTTGCTTCAGAATACAGTCGAAAATACAAAATGCCTCGTGTTTATATTTCTGCAAATTCTGGTGCAAGAATTGGATTAGCCGCTGATATTAAAGAAAAACTTAATGTTTGCTGGAATGATAAGGCCCGACCGGAAGATGGATTTAATGCTCTTTGTTTGGATGAATCCGCTGCTACTGATAGTGCAATTCTTTCACAAATTGAATACACTAAACGCGCCGATGGAAAAACAATTATTGATGCTGTCATTGGAAAAGAAGATGATCTTGGAGTTGAAAATCTTGTTGGATCTGGACTTATTGCCGGTGAAACATCTGCTGCTTATCAAGAAGTTCCAACTTATTGTTTGGTTACCGGGAGAGCTGTTGGAATTGGAGCATATGCTGCACGATTGGCACACAGAATTGTACAAGTTGAACATTCACATATTATTCTTACCGGTGCTCCAGCGTTGAATTCTCTTCTTGGAAAAGAAATTTATACCTCTAATGGACAACTTGGTGGCACACAAATTATGTATCACAATGGTGTAACACATTCTGTTGCGGTATCCGATTTAGATGGGATATTAAAAATCGTTCGATGGATGACATATCTTCCATCAAATGGTCCATGCTTCACCGATGATTGTGAAAGATTGGTAACAACAACTCCATCCAAAGGACAGTATGATCCTCGAGATATTCTTGACCCTGTTGAAGGTGGCGGACTTTTTGATGCGGGATCTTTGGATGAAGTTATGGATGGTTGGGCAAAAACAATTATTTCTGCACGAGCAAAACTTTGTGGTCAACCTGTTGGCGTTGTTGCAATTGAACCTCGAACAATTTCTTTTGATATTCCAGCCGATCCAGCTGCCGCTGAATCAACAACTCGTACCGTAACCCAAGCCGGTCAAGTATGGTATCCTGATTCTGCTTATAAAACTGCTGAAGCCATAAATGATTTTAATCGTGAAGGATTACCACTTATCTTTCTTGCAAATATTCGTGGATTCAGTGGCGGACAAAAAGATATGTTTGAAATGGTACTCAAATTTGGTGCTTGCATTGTTGATGCTTTACAATCATACCTTCAACCAGTTATTGTTTACATTCCACCATATGGCGAACTTCGTGGAGGTGCCTGGGCAGTACTTGATACGCAAATTAATCCAACATGTATTACAATGTTAGCAGATAGAGAATCACGTGGTGGAGTTCTTGAACCTGATGGAATTGTTGAAATTAAATTCCGGACTATTGATATTCACAAATTAATGATGAAATGTGATGATCGCCTTAAAGAATTAAAAGCAACATTGGATAAAGCTTTAACAGAAGGAGATATTCTTTTATTAAATCAAAAAATTGAAAGCCGGAAAAAGTTTTTAATGCCCGTTTATCGAACAGTTGCCGTCAAATTTGCTGACCTTCATGATACAACTGCAAGAATGTTAGCTAAAGATGCTATTCATGTAAGTTCACAGTTAGCTTTTTGCATAAAAATATTAAAAATATCTTTTTCAGGATCAGCTAACATGGTCACATTCTCGTAATTACATTCACAGATTACTTCAAGTTCATCTGGCAAGATTGGAAATGGCTCGTTCTTATCTTCGTGTTCAAGGAATTCAAAATCCAATTACAATCAAGGATCTCGAAAAAGGATGTAAATGGGTTGATGAACATTTATCTACCAATAATGTCACATACCGTGAAAGATCTGGTAAATCTAAGAAGGATTCACGTTTTAATTATGATATAACGGCAATTCAATCATATGCTCAAAGTAATGAGTTTAAACGGGTGCTCGAAGATATCGATGTTAAAAAATCAAGCTTATCTGTGTTAACGTATGTTTAAAATTCTAACCCAAATGAAAACTTAATTTTTCATTTTTCAGGAAACTTGATACATTGTCAATTGAAGCTCAAAGAAAACTTGCACAAAGCCTTCTTCAACATATTACTGAAAAAGAATTGCTTAAAGATTAAGCCAAAAGAATCGTTTCAACATATTTTCACGAAGTCAAGTGTATTTCTTTTTTATATTACCGGGTTATTCAAAACATAGTTGTTTTATTCAAAATTAAGTGCCATATTACTTTAAAAATAAATTTAAATCGGTCTAACTTAAATTAAAATTGTAAAGATTAATAAAAATATAAATAAATTTATAACAATTTCAAGTGCTTCATCACACAAATCACAGCAAAAAAATTACAAGCAGAAACAATGAGTACACGTACAGTAGTACTAGGGTTGTCAAAGGAACTTTCGGGTAATCAGACAAATTTCCCTCAAACTTTTACACTTTTAACACATAAATATGTTACTAACTTTTATTAAAATGTTGTTTTTTTGCTTTGAAAGATATGAAAAGGTATAGCAAAGCCTTAAATTAGAGTTTATTCGTCAAAATGTAACATTTATGCTTTTTTGGGTATTTAAATAGCAGTTTTAGAAAAATCGAGAAATCGGGAAATTTCCCGCTTTTTCTGAATTCCCGGGAAATTTTACAACCATAAGAAGTATGTAATGAAATTTCCGAAAATGCATTGGTTAGTTAAAATCCATGAAACTAACAACTCCATTAGTTTAATTGCTTAAAGCGTAGTTTACGACAATAGTGATTAAAAATCGTAATTTATGAGTAGACTGCTTTTTAATTTTCAAGTGTATTTTAAATTTATAAATTATCTATTTGTTTTAGTAAGTTTACAATACACATAAATAAAGGATAAAAAAAGTATGTGATCCTGAAAAATTTTTTTGCAAGGCTAATTAATTAAAACATTTTTGATGAAAGAATTCTTGCAACGATAACAACATTGTGTAGTTATTGTAAGAGATACTTGGCCATGAATGCAACGTGGTTGCCAGTTTGAGTTTCAAATGTTATATCGCGCTTTTTTATGATCTTTTAATACAGTTATTTTTTAAAATTATTGTTCTAAACGTATCTCTTTTTTAGAATGAGAGCGGGTATATGTTTTATTGCACTTATTAGTGCATTTATTCTTGCTTCTGCCAAAGCTCCTTCTGATCTTTCGTTGGCCATTTCTCGTAATATTGATATTAGTACTCAACTTTCTAAATATGTTATAAATATCAATGCCAAGAATAAAGGTAATGATGTCTCTTATTTTATTCATCCTATCTCTAAAGAAGAAAGCCATCATTTATCATATATTACGGCTAGTGAAGGAAAGGGAAAGAAGTTGCAAGTATCACAAGTTGATAATTCTTTTGGAAATTCTGAATATGTTTATTACAAGATTGAATTTGCTTCTACATTAAAAAAAGATTCATCTTTGGAATTTCAAATGGAATATGTTTTATCAGAATATTTGAAAGTTTATCCTACAGAAATTACACAAGCGGAATCACAGTAAGTTGCCCTTTCTTCCTTTGAAATATAATAGTAATGCATTCAGATTTACATTATGGGAAGGTTCTTCAAATTACGTAAGTGTTTATCCTATTGAAAGTGACAAAACTACTGTAAAAGTTGGACATGGTAAAGTTCTATCCAATACGGGTACAAAATCTGGTGATAAAATTCAACATGGACCAACTAATAACATTGAACCCTTTACTTTTGTAAGTTTGTTTTTAAGGATATATTTTATTATTTACTTTGCCATTTTTTTTTAGAATAAAGCTTCTATTCATTATGAAAATAATGCACCATTTATTGTTGTCACAAATTTGGAAAGAACTATTGAAGTTTCACATTGGGGAAATATTGCTATCGAAGATCAAGTTGAAATTGTTCATAAAGGTGCTAAATTGAAGGTATTAAGCTTATTTTATTATGTTTTTATTTTAAATTGTTATAGGGTTCTTTTTCACGGCTTGACTTCCAAGTTGATCGTCGAACTAATTCTCCCATTGTCAAATCTTTGAAAGCAACTTTACCCGCTCAAGCTCGCGATATTTATTATCGTGACCAAATTGGAAACATTTCTACCTCTATGGTTCGTGGATATGATAATCGTGTTGAAGTTGAAATGCGCCCTCGTTTTCCTCTTCTTGGTGGATGGCGTACAAATTATATCTTTGGATATAATGTTCCTTCAAGTGAATTCCTTTATTCATCTGGCTCAAATTTTGCTCTTAAAATTCCTCTTGTTCATCCTCTTTACGATAATATGCTCATCGAAAAAGCTGAAATTAAGATTATTCTTCCTGAAACATCTCAGTAAGATAAATTTGATTTATAAAAACTTTAACTATTACGTACTTAAATATTTTAGTAACATTAAAATTGTGAAGCCATATTCTGTTAATCAACTTCCTGATTCTCTGCATTTTACTTATTTGGATACGGTTGGTCGTCCTGTTATCACTTTACAAAAACAGAATCTAGTTGAATACCACAGTCAACAATTTACCGTATGTTTATTTAAAAGTGTTTTTTTAATAATTGCTATATATGTTTTTAGATTTATTACGAATTCTCCTCTATGTCCATGTTCCGTGAACCAATTATTGTTGTTGTTGCTTTGATGCTTATATACTTGGGATTCATCGTTTTTAATCGCTTTGATTTCTCCATTGTTCAAAAAGAAGGAAACATTGTTGCACATTCTAAAACCGATTGATAAGCATTTCGAAGTTATACATGTAGTTCGTTGTTATTTATCGCAATTGTTTTAATAATAATAATAATTTATTGTATTTCTTTTGTTACAATTAATTTAAAAAAAATTTAAATCTTTTATTTTTTTACAATAAAGAAACGGGGAAACCCGTCGGGTTCATTATTTAAACATTTAAATCATCGACAAGGCCGTAGGGAGAAAAAAATTTCGGGGTGGGCATTTTCATTTCAGGGGGGGCACGCCTTTGATCTTTTGCCGCCTTAACACGGCGGCGGCAAAAGATCAAAGGGGTTTTCCCAGTTTCGGGGGGGGGGGCACGTGCCCCAAATGCCCCCCCCCCCCCTCTCTACGGCCCTGATCATCGAAATCAGTTGAGATTCGCACGTGGATTACTGTAGCAAATACGTTCAACGTTCTTCGCAGCAAATGGACTCATCATACAGTATTCCCTGGCAAAATTTGAAAAAATGTTTTGCTTTATTCTGAAGCCACCAGCAGCATCAGTGCCGCAACTTCACCTAAATCAGTCGGGAGACTGGAAAAAAGCACGTACTCCCCCCTTTGCGTTTTTTGACGATCTCATTATTCTGTTGGGTGACCAAACCCCAATTCAACAAAAAGCACGTACTCCCTGTCATAGTTTCTTAGGGGGTGGAATTGGGTACATACTCCCCCCTTTGCACAAAAATAATCGACCGACCGCTCCGCGTCATGGGGTGGAGAATTCTCTGGTGGCTTCAGAATAAAGCAAAACATTTTTTTCAAATTTTGCCAGGGAATACTGTATGATGAGAGTTCATTGTAACGGACACCAACAGTCCATTTGCTGCGAAGAGTGAGCAGAAAGATGTTGCCAAACGGGGTAAGAAGAACGTTGAACGTATTTGCTACAGTAATCCACGTGCGAATCTCAACTGATTTCGATGATTTAAATGTTTAAATAATGAACCCGACGGGTTTCCCCGTTTCTTTATTGTAAAAAAATAAAAGATTTAAATTTTTTTTAAATTAATTGTAACAAAAGAAATACAATAAATTATTATTATTATTAAAACAATTGCGATAAATAACAACGAACTACATGTATAACTTCGAAATGCTTATCAATCGGTTTTAGAATGTGCAACAATGTTTCCTTCTTTTTGAACAATGGAGAAATCAAAGCGATTAAAAACGATGAATCCCAAGTATATAAGCATCAAAGCAACAACAACAATAATTGGTTCACGGAACATGGACATAGAGGAGAATTCGTAATAAATCTAAAAACATATATAGCAATTATTAAAAAAACACTTTTAAATAAACATACGGTAAATTGTTGACTGTGGTATTCAACTAGATTCTGTTTTTGTAAAGTGATAACAGGACGACCAACCGTATCCAAATAAGTAAAATGCAGAGAATCAGGAAGTTGATTAACAGAATATGGCTTCACAATTTTAATGTTACTAAAATATTTAAGTACGTAATAGTTAAAGTTTTTATAAATCAAATTTATCTTACTGAGATGTTTCAGGAAGAATAATCTTAATTTCAGCTTTTTCGATGAGCATATTATCGTAAAGAGGATGAACAAGAGGAATTTTAAGAGCAAAATTTGAGCCAGATGAATAAAGGAATTCACTTGAAGGAACATTATATCCAAAGATATAATTTGTACGCCATCCACCAAGAAGAGGAAAACGAGGGCGCATTTCAACTTCAACACGATTATCATATCCACGAACCATAGAGGTAGAAATGTTTCCAATTTGGTCACGATAATAAATATCGCGAGCTTGAGCGGGTAAAGTTGCTTTCAAAGATTTGACAATGGGAGAATTAGTTCGACGATCAACTTGGAAGTCAAGCCGTGAAAAAGAACCCTATAACAATTTAAAATAAAAACATAATAAAATAAGCTTAATACCTTCAATTTAGCACCTTTATGAACAATTTCAACTTGATCTTCGATAGCAATATTTCCCCAATGTGAAACTTCAATAGTTCTTTCCAAATTTGTGACAACAATAAATGGTGCATTATTTTCATAATGAATAGAAGCTTTATTCTAAAAAAAAATGGCAAAGTAAATAATAAAATATATCCTTAAAAACAAACTTACAAAAGTAAAGGGTTCAATGTTATTAGTTGGTCCATGTTGAATTTTATCACCAGATTTTGTACCCGTATTGGATAGAACTTTACCATGTCCAACTTTTACAGTAGTTTTGTCACTTTCAATAGGATAAACACTTACGTAATTTGAAGAACCTTCCCATAATGTAAATCTGAATGCATTACTATTATATTTCAAAGGAAGAAAGGGCAACTTACTGTGATTCCGCTTGTGTAATTTCTGTAGGATAAACTTTCAAATATTCTGATAAAACATATTCCATTTGAAATTCCAAAGATGAATCTTTTTTTAATGTAGAAGCAAATTCAATCTTGTAATAAACATATTCAGAATTTCCAAAAGAATTATCAACTTGTGATACTTGCAACTTCTTTCCCTTTCCTTCACTAGCCGTAATATATGATAAATGATGGCTTTCTTCTTTAGAGATAGGATGAATAAAATAAGAGACATCATTACCTTTATTCTTGGCATTGATATTTATAACATATTTAGAAAGTTGAGTACTAATATCAATATTACGAGAAATGGCCAACGAAAGATCAGAAGGAGCTTTGGCAGAAGCAAGAATAAATGCACTAATAAGTGCAATAAAACATATACCCGCTCTCATTCTAAAAAAGAGATACGTTTAGAACAATAATTTTAAAAAATAACTGTATTAAAAGATCATAAAAAAGCGCGATATAACATTTGAAACTCAAACTGGCAACCACGTTGCATTCATGGCCAAGTATCTCTTACAATAACTACACAATGTTGTTATCGTTGCAAGAATTCTTTCATCAAAAATGTTTTAATTAATTAGCCTTGCAAAAAAATTTTTCAGGATCACATACTTTTTTTATCCTTTATTTATGTGTATTGTAAACTTACTAAAACAAATAGATAATTTATAAATTTAAAATACACTTGAAAATTAAAAAGCAGTCTACTCATAAATTACGATTTTTAATCACTATTGTCGTAAACTACGCTTTAAGCAATTAAACTAATGGAGTTGTTAGTTTCATGGATTTTAACTAACCAATGCATTTTCGGAAATTTCATTATATGGCTAATGTATTATTTTACCAAAAATAGGTTTATAACCTGCAAATGGATTATTAAATATTAAAATTAATAATTTTTGGCTATTTGCATTGCTTTTATTGCATAGTTCTCTCATTTTTTATGTTTAATTTTTAAACGTAAAAGATTACTGTAACATTTTCGGTGAAATAGGACTGTTTCCGCTAGAAAATTTCCTGGGAAAAAGAAATTCACAACCCTAAGTATGTTATACTTATACGTTATGTTATGGCCTTTCTTTGCGAAACATTATTTGTGTTTATATGATGATCATTCTTGCATTTGTTGTTATTCACAGTCTTCAAAAATATTTGAAAGATAGCTTCATTGAATTATTGAATAACAGAGCTTTAGAAAAATGTTTTGTATTAACGCATCAATCGTTTTTGTATTTTTAATATCTTGGAACAACTTCTTGAAGCTGCTTATTGCATCATGCTTATTTTTCTGTTTTAGGACCTTTATTTTAAGACTTGTTCATATTTTTTAACGATCAGCTTTTTCTTCTTTTTTCTTAGTTTTTTGATTCTGTCAACGCGTTGGGGAGACTTCTTACTTTTTAAGATATATATTTTACGATTTTGAATAAAGAAAAATTTTTGCTATAGTATATGATGTAAACAGACTAAAATTTTTAAGGAGATTTTAGGTATCTACAAATGAAAGATTGTCGTCAAGAGAATATCAGCAACTACAAAATTCAAATAATGTTGAACTTTAATTTACTAATTTTGATTTTAAACAAAACTATGAATGTACAACAAATTTTCTGCAATCTTAAAGCATTTCACCACGTTTCTGTTGCAACGATAACTGTGATATTTCTTTGGAACTTTTTGTCTTTAAAATTTAAATTGTAACATGAAACTTTTTTTATTATTATGACTCAACTATGTTTTTCAAAAACTCGAAAAAATATTGGCTAACTTTTTATTGTCCCCCAACGGTTTGTTAAAGATGTTCTTCTGAAAATTGTTATTTGACCAAGCTTTACAGCACACGGGCTCATTGGATGTCCTGTAGAGACGGATTTTGGATTTAAGGGGTCGAATGTGGTCAAAATCACTTTCAAATAACTTATAAATGACCCAAAAAAATTTGGGAAATGTGCAACCCGAAAATCGAAATTTTGAAAATTTCGATTTTTTTCATAGGATCACATGGATTTTGACAAAAAAAATTTTTTCGATTTTTATTTTTTTCGTTTAATAACATCCCACTATGCTTCAAATGTCCTAAAAATTATATTAAAATCGTTTACTTTTTTAAATTTGACCAAATAATTGAGTTCTAGCGCAAAAATGATGTTGGGGGTATTGGTGAAATTCAAACTAACAGAAAAATTTTTTTTACAGATATATTTAACTTTTGTTGAGAATTTTTTTGTTAAACCAGCTATAGGGAATTTTTTAAAAACAATTTCAATACCATAAAACTATTTTGAGGTAGAGTTTTTGGGTCTTTGGCGCGTTTTTAGGCTTATTTTGCGTATATCCATGAGATCGACATCTTTTCGGTTAGATATAAGCATGAATTTGGTCTTAAAATAATTACACCATCGATGGTGAGAAGGTGTCGAACGCTTTTGACCTCCCGATCAATATTCACCATTTCCCACCAAATCAAAAAAATCGTTATTTAGTACCCCAACATCGTAATTAGGTCGAAACTATCTATAAAAGATAGTTAGAAACCTCCAATTGTGATTTTTTTTATCGAGGCATACATGTGCAAAAACCTTCGAAGGCTTTTAGCGTTATCTAATCGGTAACCCAAAAAATTTTTTACTTCACTATATCTATAGGTAAAAATTGACTTTTATCACTAACAATGTTTTTTTGTCAGTTTTGAATTTGGCCAAAAACTCTTTATAGCAGCTTGTTCGCAATAGATAGGCCGACAAAACGTATAGACGGTTTAGCTCATAATGCCCTGGTTTCAATTTATCGCGACAAAAGTGCCAAAAAACGCGGTTTTTGACGAAATTTGATTTTAGAGCGGCACATCCCCCAAAATACTTTGTAAAAACCCCTAACGTTGTTTTTCTATCATTTTTAAGTGTTTTCTATTATAATAATATTATAAATATTTTAACAGTGCGCCTCTACAGTACAATTTTGGCCCCAAAATGAGCCCGTGAGCAGCATTTAAAATTTACAGAAAAGAAAAAGAAGGAAAATATGATTAACCTCATGTAACACAGTTTAAACAATCTCAAAGAATATTCAATTCCAGTGAACATTATTAATGAACGATACATAATGGTAAGAATCGTAAAAACCAAATTTTTTTATACCTTTACAACACCTAACATAACCTAACAAATTTTGCATCTTTTCCCCATTCAAATATTGCTAATAAGGATAAACAAGGGCCTGGACCGGGCTTGGGCCTGAGTTGTCTGGGCCAGGGCCGGGCCTGTGCCTGATTTTTGAAGTTTGGAAAAAAATCTGGGCCTGGGCCTAAAATTTGGGCCCTCGTCCATCCTTAATTGCTAATTCCTTAGAAACAATGATTATCAATGTTTGAATGAAATATACTGGTCTAGCTGTTAAAGATCTCTATGAGTTTTCGCTTTGTTAAATTTCATAAAGCAATTATTTGCATAAAAATATCCGTTTATAAAGTCTATAAACCAATAAAGACGTCAACCTTTAGCTATCATAATTTTATTCTTCACCTTCACACTGAATTTGGCGTTGCGTCTCTTTTTAGCAGTTTTCTTTAGAACTTTCTCTCTCTTTTTTAATCTCTAATTTCGTATTTATTTTTTTTATAAAATTTTTTCTTTAATTGATTGTATTTTTTGCTTATTTTGCGCAAATAATAGACCTTGTAAATATTAGTTTAATTATCTCTTTTTAATTCTGTACTATCGTCATTTAAACCCATTCTTAAATATTTAACTTTAAGCAAATATGAGTGTCCCAAATAACCCAAGAATTGGATTCCGTCCAAATATTTATGCCAGACCAAGTAATTCATCACCTGTACCAAGAGCACCAGTTCCATCTTCAAGGAATCGAATGTTAAAGCCTGGATTTGAAACTTCTACAACATCTTATTCCCATCCTGCTGCTCGGAGATCTCAAGATAAATCACCGGAACCTCTACCGCGAAAGCTTGAACCATATCCTGTACTGTCACATTTTATGTTTGCTGACGAAGAACTGAAGAATACTCCAAGTCATCGACAACATGATATTTCATTAGAAGAAGAAATAACTTTACGACGAGCCGGTACATTCTTTATCAAAGAACTTTGTCGAAGATTGAATGCACCGTTTTCTGAAAAAAGGCAAAAAATGTAAATAATTGTATCCGTGTTTTTAATGAATAACTTTACTTTTTTGTTTCAGTTCTCCTCGTGCCATGTGTGTTGCAATGATTCATCTTCATCGGTTTTATATGTTTCATTCATTGGGAACATTTGATCCTATGCATATTGGAACTGCAAGCTTATTTCTCGCTGCAAAATGTGAAGAATGTCCTAGAAAATTATCACATTTTAGTAAACAATTTTATTCAATGCTCCATCCAGATGATCCTACTTTATTAGAGAATGATGAACTAGATCCTGTTAATGATTTAATTACAACTTTGGAAAATTCTATATTAAGTACAGTTGCATTTGAACTGAATATTGATTTACCTCATGTTGATGTTATACAAGCACCGTTTACTTCATCTGGTGATCGTCTTCGAAAACTGGCATATCAATTTTCTACTGATTTGTAGGTTAATGACACTCAAAATTATTTTAACGCTGCCTTTTTAAGATTAACAACAACAATTCTGTGCATTCAATATGAATCCAAGACACTGGCTGCTGTATGTTTCTTTGTTGCTGCTGCATATTTGGATATTAATGTAACACTTGATTTTGTAGCATTTAAGTTGTACAAATTGAAGTTTTAGATGGATAAAGAGTTCGGTGATACATGGTATTTAAAAATTGATCGAAATCTTACTGAAGATGCATTATGTAGTAAGCTCATATTTCAAAATTGGTAATTTTCTCTAATTCAAACACTTTTAGAAATCGCTAAATCTTTTACCAATGATCTTCGAGATTGCAAATTTATACTTAGAGCTGAACGAATACCTCGACCTAATGAACCTTCTCGTGGTGAATCATCTAATCGGGTATCAGAAATTCATCAACCATCAGAAGTGCATATCAAAGATGCTTCAAATGAAGTTAGACCTCATTCTCGTGATGGACGATCCCGTGAAACTGTCTCACAAGAACATCGTCATCCACCTTCATATGAAAGCCGAGCTCGAGAACGTATCATGCCAAAAGAACCTCGCGTAGAATCTTCCAAAAAAGATCGTACACGAGCTTCTTATGATCAATCACGTGATCGTGCACCTGAAAATGTAAATCAAGATCGTCCACGAGCTTCTTATGAACATCGAACTCCAGATATATCTCAACAAGATCGTCCTAAATCATCGCTTGAACGTCCTACTCCTGATGTACCTCATTCAAATCGTCCCAAAGCTCCATATGAACGTCGAACACCTGAATTGTTACAGCATGAACGCCCTCGAGTACCATCTCGAACTCCTGAAGCTCCCGCATATGAAAGTACAAAATCTTCGCATGGACATCGTACTCCAGATGTATCTGGACCGCAGCGTTCAAAAGTTCCCTTTGAACAAGTTCGTGAACATCCAACATCAGAAGCTTCAAGTCATGGTCGTACAAAAAGTCATGCAACTAATCCAGAGCTTCGTAAACAATCACATGTACAAACACGTGATCATGAATTAAACCAGTCGTTTGAAAAATCTTTTATGCCTTTGGAATCATCGTCTGATCGTCATAAACTTCCCGCTGAAAAACCTATTCGTTCCCGAGAAAATCTCTTAACTGAAGCGCGTTATCATGATTTGGAAGCACCTTTATTAGTTCCACCACCATTACCGCCTCCGAATTCTGAATTGCGTAAACGAAAAGCTATTACTGAAGAAGAGGTAAAAATAGTTTTTTCCTTTTATTATACTTATTATAATGGAAGTTTTTTCAGGTTCCTCCAAAACGGTCTGTTGAAACTGCAACTTATCATTCAACAAATGTTAAACAACGTTTTGAACAAGTTGATTTTTCTTTGCCACCACCGCCTCTTCCACCACCATATGATCGGCGTACTTCTTTACCTGTTCGTGAACAAGGTGATTCTGGTATTCAAAGAAATAATTTTTCAAAAGTATCAACAAATTTTAATTACCAACAACAACAAATTTCTCGACGTGATGAAACAAGACATTCCTTTACTCATAATCGTTCTGAAGTTCATCGATCAAATAATAATAGTCAACATTTTGGAAGTTCATCTAAAGATACATCTTTGCAACGCTCTCCTCAACATAAAGATTCTCGTAAACGTGATATGATGCAAAGTTTTGTTCCTGCTCAAAATTCTTCATCAAAAAGTGGTAATCGTCATTCTCATGGACCTCCGACTTTTGATGAACTTGAAGAAGGTGAAATTCAATGATTTATGTCTTTGTTCGGTTGTTGTTAAAAAATAAGTGAAAAAGGTGTATTTATAAAAATGTTTGTATATGCAGCAAAGTTCTAATTCTTTATTTTATATAATATTTAATAAAACAAAATTGTCCTTACACAGCTTTCATATTAATACACTGTATTCTATTATGATGTCTGTATTACAGCATTAGAATATTGTTAAGATTTATAATTGATTGCGTACCTTTTAAATTTAATCTGTAGATATAGGTTCTTCTAAGATCAATAGAAAGATTATCGATTCTGGGAATTTCATTGACAACAAAAAGTTTTCGTAATATTTCGGATTGAGATACACTCCCAATAAGCCCATGTTTTTCATAAAAATTTTTCCTTAAAAATAGGCCCTAAAATGTTTAGCATTTTGTAATGCTCCTTTTTTGTGATGCTATTTGCAACAAGTTTAGGGTAGTCCTAAATTATTTAAAACAATGTTATTATCGGAATAGTGGATGCCACCGAGCACACTCAACTTTCTAATGATTCGAATCGGCTTCGAACGGATTCAAGCTATCGAATTCAATGTGAATTCATAAATAATTATTTCTCGTCTGTGTTTTGTTATTTGCATTTAGCAATATTAGTGTTTTTACCAGAAAATTAGGTTATTGTTTTTGTATTTTACATCTATTGATGCTTCTTTTTTCAAAGATATGCACTAAATTTACAAATGAATGTTGTACTCGCATTTATGTTTCTTCTCTCTATCGAGTTCGTAAAAATCTTTTTCTGCCATTTCTAACACTGATGATTTGTATTTGAAAAAATGTTATAAATCTTACTACATTGAAATTTTTACGATCTGTATACAATTTAAACGTTTTTTAAACTAAATTAAATATTTTAATCCACTAAAAAATTATAGATCAAGTTTTTTTCAAAATTTGTAAAAATGTCAGTAATATTCTTGTTCCTTTCAAATTTGATTTTACCAGACGCAGCGAGCCCCGAAGGGCTGTTTACGACTCAACTTCCCTACCTTTCTACCCCTAAAAATCGATTTTCGTCAATTTTAATCGTAGAGCTATGAAATTTGGCAGATATGTAGAGAAAAAAATCGCCTTTGATAATTTTTTGGTTTTCCCGTCTAACTTTGCAACAGCCGTATTTGTTATAATTTTTAATTATTGTTTCCCCGTTGGCTAGTTTAATAAGGTTTTTGCACCAACTTTGACAACTTCAAATCCATTAAATTTCGAGTTTTTAGTATTCAAAATAAAATTTGAATTTTTTTAAAAGTTATATTACATTACAGTTTTTTTACAACACATCATTTTTGAAACTACGGTAACCTAAAATTGTAGTAAAAAGTATAAATGAAAAGTGTGAGAATCGAAGTCTTACGACTATGTGCAACTTCCAAAACTCAAATTTAAAGAGAAAATGTAAAAAAGAAAAATTAGTACTATGTACATATTTTGTAATAGGCATGGACGCGGGACCATTTTTCAGTCCCGATCCCGTCCCGGTCCCGTCCCTTCAAGATAAGTCCCGCCCGGTCCCGGGACAGGACGGGACCGGGATTTGTTAAAAATTTTCAAGTATTGTAAAATGGTGATTTTTCCAAGCATACTGTAAAAAAGTTACGGTTTATATGTGTATATGTGTAATTTTGGTAATACTACAGTTTTCTAAACATAGTTTTAGTAATATTAACAAAACAAATCGGAAATTAAAATTAAATTTAATCAAATATACCGAATTTCCTAAAAAAACGAAAATCACGGGATCCCGGGAAAAAAATTTTCACATCCCGTCCTGTCCCGTCCCGTTGAAACTGTGTCCCATCCCGTCCCGTCCCCCCGGGATCCCGTCCCGGGACGGGACGAAGCGGGACTTCAAGTCCCGCGGCCATGCCTATTTTGTAATACTAATATTCCCAAGGTTGAATTACTGATTCCCACACTTTCAGGCAAAAAAAAATACAACAAATTTGAAATTTAAAAATGAATTTGTATTTAATTTCAGAAATATATTTTTATAAAAGTGTATAAATATAGCTGTAACAGTTACACATTTTACCATTTCACGTGACACTTGAAAACTTTTTTTTACTAGTAACTATCAAAAAATGGCATATTATCCTTATGTTGTTTTATTCCATGATATTTGTGCATTTTTTCTTGCCATCGGTTTAATTTAATTTTCTGTCAAAGTTTTTTACAAAAAAAGATATCATTCTTCAACAACTTCAATTTTTCCTCTGATTACCGTATACTTTGTGTATGTCTTTATTGCTGGATCCATTTTACTCATTCAATCAATTTATACATTTTTTCTCTGGAGGCCTGATTCAAATATCTATAATGCCTATACCCTATATTATTTGGGAGTAGCATGGAATTGAATTTTATTTTCAAATTCAATTATCGAAATTTTGATTTGCATTGAACGAATTGCGCTAATTCTTTTACCAGTAAAATATCATTCCAAGATAATCGCCTATTCTGTTTATATTACCCTTTTGGCATGGGCAATTAGTTTAACAATTCGGTCAATAACAAATGATTGGATTGAAATGTCTCCAAAAAATTCTTCAACTGAATGCCTTGCTTTTGCATGTTTAGTTCCATCAAGTTTAGGCCAAAACTTTTTCATGTTTAAACTTGCCTTTGTTTTTATTAATGTTGTTGCTTGTTTGACCTTATTATTGTTATTCAAATTTTATTTATATAAAACAACAAATTCTGGAAGTAAACGATTTACAAAAACTTTAATTATTATTATTTCTATTACTTCATTGACTGATCTACTGCCAAATATTTTAACTGATCTTGGAACAATGGTAAGATTACTGTAATTAAGGACTTCAATAGCATTTTTTCGGAGGGGCGATTTCAAAGATGCCGTCTTTGATCTTTTGCCGACAGCGGTAAAAGTTCTAGAGACAATTTCGGAGAGGCAAAAACCATTTCGAAGGTGCCGCCTTTGATCTTTTTCTGTCAGCGGGAAAAGATTAAAAGACTATTTTATAGGGGGCAGAACCCCTTTCGTAAGATGCCGCCTTTGATCTTTTGTCGATACCGCAAAACATCAACGGATTTTTACGATTTTGAGGCCGCCCTGGTTACTGTAGCTTTTCTATGAATTTTATAAATCCATTTTAGATATTTCAAATATATTTAGCAAATTATGTTGGCCCATATAATACAACTTTGTATGCTGTAACAATGACAATCTGTTCAAGGCTTTATTCAAAAGCAATTTTGAATAGAGACAAGCACAACAATAATAATAATAACAACAATCCTGTAAATCCAAGACGACGTCATCGCTCAACAGTTACTGGTAATTAATTTTACCAAGGATCAAAACTTATGCAAATTTTTTTATTTTTTAGTTTTAAGCAAAGATGAACAACAACATACAAAGTTTTAAATCAATGAAATAATGAATGGCTTTTTTAATAATTTTTTTGCTTTTTTCGTGAAAACGAAAATTAAAGATTTTATTTTTGATACTGTAACACATTTGAGATTTCTGTTATTGTTAGTACGGTAGAAATGTACATGTATAAAACAAAATTTAATATTTAATTTATGCGTTTAATAAATTACTGTAATTTTTTTGAGTTGCTACTTTTGATTGTGTTTTTTTAGTTTTGCGTGAAACTGCAGATGCAATAATTTTTTAAAGAAAATATATTTATTGAAACAAACAACATGCAAATTTTGATGCTAAAATTACGACGTTTGTTTCAACCTAAAATGTGTTAACTTTTTTTGAAAAAAAAAATAGTTTATTAATTTTTAAAAAAAAATTGATGATTTATAAATATTACAATTTAACATTTGTTAGTTTAAAAAAAGCAGAGAAAGTCTGTCTCATTTCTCTTGACGCGTTCTTAACACTCTTAGAACGTAATGGTTCTACTAATATGAAAGTGAAACGATGGTGGATAACCAAAAACACCCGGTTTTTAGACACTTTTTTGATCACTTTTTCTATGTTAAACATTTGAATTGGCGCGCTTTAAAAAACTGTAGAAGGAAAAGAAAAAAGGTTCTGAAACGAATATTTTTTTGAGGAACGACGTTTTGTGTTTTTTTTGTAGGCAAAACTTACAGATTTTTTAAAGTTTTAATCGTTTCCGCGTCACTTCTTTTTTTATAATTTTTTTAAACATTAATTTTTTTATCACTTTCATCACCTCTTTCAGCTTATTCAACAATGAATCCACCGAGTCCATTTCGTACAGTTTATGTCAGCCCTGAAGTTCAACAACCTTCATCTCTTCTTCTTTCAACTCCTGCACGGATGACTCCACCAAGCCCATCAAGTCCAATTCGAACTGTTCTTGTCAATGGTCAACAACCTTCATCTCTTCTTCTTTCAACTCCTGCACGGATGACTCCACCAAGCCCATCAAGTCCATTTCGTACAGTTTATGTCAGTCCTGAAGTTCAACGTCTTTCATCCTCGGATAGTCTTCTTACACCTGAAGGAAAAGCATTTACCAAAGCTACTGAAAAGAATCGTGATAAAAGTAAGTTATACTTCTTGAATGTTTGTTCCTGGTTATATTTATTAACAAGATTTTAAAAAAGGATTTTACAAGTTGTTTCTCTCTTAATTTTTTACGTTTTTGCAGCTCACACATCACATTCTGTCTCATCAACAGTTATGAAGGGTAGACCGTATATTTTTCCTCTTCAACAGCTAACATCTGGTAAACCAATGTCTCAACAAATGCCATCGTATCGTTCAGCGTCATATTCTTGTCGAATGTCATCCTCCTCTAATCAAGTATCATTTACTAGACGAATGTCATCTTCTCATCAAAGATCCTCTTCTCGCCAAATGCCATATTCTCGCCCATCGTCATCTCGTCAAATGCCATCCTCATCTCTTCAAATGCCATCCTCATCTCGTCAAATGCCATCCTCATCTCGTCAAACGCCATCCTCATCTCATCAAATGTCATCCTCAGCTCATCAAACGCCATCTTCGTCTCATCAAATGCCGGTTTGTTTTTTATATATTTTTACATAATTATATATCTAATGTATTTATTTTTTAGGTTATTTCATTGTCTCTGGAAGGTATAAACGGAAAATGGGTTAAATTTTTTGAACAAATTATTCATCTCGCACATCTAAAATCAAATCCTCAACAATCTGTATATGCTGTAAAAAAGAATATTCAAGTTTGTTTTAAAAAACATATGTATAATGCATTTAACTAAATCATTTTTAGGATTTTTTGCGATATCAAATTAGTGCAAAAGTGTTTGTCAATAAGTTGACACCAATCTTCGGAAGCTATCAACCACATTTGATTCCATTTTTTCAAGAAGGTAAAATTTATTAATTTGTTACTGTTGATTACATTTTGATCTTTTAGCACCATCTACCCCTGCACCATGCGCATCTGCTTCATATAATGTTAATGAACGTGATGATGATTATATTGAGATTGTTGGTGTTGAAGATGACGATGTTCAATTTGTTGCTGTTGAAGATGAAGATGTTCAATTTGTTACTGCTGTTATTAATCGTTCATAAATTAAAACTTTTATTTTTGGTTGTGTAATTTTTTTCATTATTAATATTGTTATGTATTGTTAAATTATTGTATAAACAATAATTACTTTCCATGAACTTTTTGTGTTAAAAAAATTATTCTTTTTTTAGTCTTGTTAGTTTTTTTACTTCGTTTACCATTGATAAGAATAGATGTGAGATGGATCATTTTTGCAGCAGCAGCTCAAAATTGGAAGAAAGTGCAAACTCGATACAACAAAATTTTGGACAATAAAAACAAGAGCAGCTAATAATTTAAGTTTCTGTCTATCATGATCGTCGCGTTGATTGTCAAAAGATCAAATTAGGTGTTTTGGAAATGGTCAAAAGATCAAATTAGGTGTTTTGGAAATGGACAAAAGATTAATTGGAAACTAAAAGATTGATCAAAAATTGGGGACACTTTTTTAAAATTCAGTTTTTGTAAAATTTTGTTTAAATTAATTAAGCATAAAAATTTTTGTATATATATATGCAAAATAATTTTAAAAATTCGATAAAATTTTTACTGTATTAAAATGAAAAATTTTTTGATTCCTTTGTCTCTATTTTTGATAGGTATTTTTGGGGATGAATATGATGATGCTTTTGCAAGAAATTATGTGTTACCTTTGACAGCTGCGGTATACACAAATAATCCTGATGAGTGTATAAATAATTGGTTATCAAATGCTACGGTATGGAATTAAGACAGGAATTTCTTTTTTGATTTTTTGTATTAAAAATTTAAACATTTGAATTTGTTTTAACTGATTTTGTGCCAGAAATTACGGCAAAATTAAATATTCGAGTGTTTGAGTTACATTTCAGTTATATCGCCAAAAATCAATAAAATGCCCATCATTGGATAATGAGCTTTCTTCCGGATTTACGGGTGTTTCTCATTATCCCGATTTTGCGATTATTATTTCATTTAAAGGATCTGGAAATTTTCTTTAAAATATTGCGAATGGCACTTTTGATTTTGATGAAATGATGCCATTTGTTGGAGGTGGAAAAGTTGGGAAATATGTTTTTGATGCATTCAATAATCTTTGGACAAATGCCGGGATGAAAGATGATTTTAATACACTAAAAAATAGATATCCATTTTATAAAGTTTGGATTACAGGGCATTCATTTGGTAAGTAAAGCTTGAGCAAACTTATTATTAAAAAAGTGCCATAATTGATGACACTTTGTAACAAATTAGTTTTTGTCACAATATGTGATGTAATTTTTGTTGTAAGATTTTGTAACAAATAATGGTTGTCAGAAAATGTAACATTATTATTGTTGTAAGATTTTGTAACTATTTATTGGTTGTTACAATTTATGACGTTACTGTAACACTTTGTAACAATTTAGCAGATGTCACAAAGTGTTACGTAAATGTTGTAACACTTTGTTACAATTTTGGTCCCGTCACAAAATGTGACACTTTATGACGAATTAATAGTTGTCACAAAATGTGACACTTTGTAACAAAAATTCCTTCTGCTCTTTTGAAACTCTGAAAAGTGTTTTCTCTTTTTGATCGTTTTCTGTTGTCAATAGTAAATATTATATTGAAAGTGGATGGTGATTCATCACACCAAAGCAGATATACTCTTCTTCCATTCCATTTAGTTAGGTACATCAGCGTCAAAATTTTTTTTTACGTTTTTTTAAAAAAATAGTATGTTTCTGGTAGTTCAGAATCTGAGAAATCTAATGGCATATTCAGATTTTTTTTATCTTCAAAACTCGAAATTTAATGACAATTCTACGACGCGCACTTCAGATTTCCACGCCAGGCCAAAAAAAATCCAGCCGGTTTGCCTACCCTCCGTTGCCAAGTGGTGTAAAGCGCTGCAGCCACGAACCAACAACGCGGGTTCGAATCCTCTCGCATCAAAAAAAAATCTTTTAATGTCAAAAATTAGTAATGGTTAGTAAATTAATGGGTAATATTAGAATTAATAAAAAATAATAATTTGTTGTAAATTTTGGGATGGATTTTTGAAACATAAATAAATAATTATTACATTTTTTGGTATACTGTAATGATTTTTTGTATTAAAGTATAAAATAACTTCATTTTTCAAAGATTTAATGCAATTGAAATACAAAAAAATAAAGAAATATGAAATTTTTTTCTTTTTAAAACGGGTTGTGAAAACCATAACAAACTAGCCAACGGGTAAACAATAATTAAAAATTATAACAAATACGGCTGTTGCAAAGTTAGACGGGAAAAGAGATTAAAGGTTGCAGACGGGATTGGCTTACTGTAAACGAGATTAATTTTTTCTACGAGACTACCGTACAACAGCCATCGCCCTCTGCAATAGATATGGACATCCACCTGTCCTCCTCAGGGTTCTGCGAAATCGAAATTTGAAAAATCGAAATAGTTTTCAGCTTATCCGAAATCGAAATATCGAAATTGAAATATTTTTTGGACCGTTCGAAGTCGAAATATCGAAATCGATATTTCGATTTCGCAGAGCCCTGGCCCTCCTTTTATGCATTCCGTGGGGGCATGCCTTTACTTAAAACAATTCATTTCAAAAGGGTTTTTCTGGTAAACATATAACATATCAAAAACTAACAATTAGAAGAAAACAGTTTCATTAACTGGTAATACAAAAGTAATTTCATGGGCTATAGCTGTAAAATAAGAGGTAATTTCTCAAGAAGGGATGGATAAATAAAAAGCAACATGAAGTTGTTTTACATTTAATTAGAGGACTTTTGGAGAATAAATTGTTTGGGGGGGGGGGGGGGGGGGGTTCGTGGATGATCTCTTGCATAAGTAAAAGTGGGCATGGATGACAATATGCATACCTTTTCCTTATTGCAGAGGGCGATGGCTGTTGTACGGTAGTCTCGTAGAAAAAATTAATCTTCCCGTCTTACAGTAAGCCAATCCCGTCTGCAACCTTTAATCTCTTTTCCCGTCTAACTTTGCAACAGCCGTATTTGTTATAATTTTTAATTATTGTTTCCCCGTTGGCTAGTTTGTGTAGAAATCAATAAAACCCGATAACACTCAGACCCGGGGCTATATAATTGAATATTCTGAATCGAATGCCATTTACAGCTAACAAGCTCAAAAAAACTCATTTACGAATTTGACAAGGATTTAAACACGGTATTTTTCAAAATTGGATGATCAAAAGCGACGAACATTTTTAAATATTCGTCTTAAAAAATGAATTCAACGAACATGAATAAAAAGCTTTAAAACTTTTAAAAAATATTAAAAGGACTTCATTTTTTTTAATTCAAAGACTGTAGGAAAAATGAACATTTTTTATGTGCCGGCTGAATTGTTTTGAATCTCTTAAATGTTTCATGTTTGTTACAGTAATTTACAGATTTTTTTGATATCATAAAAGTGGCGGAACCTTTGGTACATTTTTAATTCTCTAACATTTTTTTCGTTAAATTTTCATGACGATCAGGGTCTTTTTTTTGTTCTCTTGCCTGATCGTCAGGAAAATTTTAAAATGAAAAAAGTGGAAACACTGTAAAAAGCCAAATACATTGATTTTAAAATGAGTTTTAAACCGAAAACAGTTTATCATGAAATTGTTAATTTCAAAGAAATATTTGAAACAAATAACAACCTTTTTATTAACTGAATGTGAAATCCATGCTTTTAAGAAGTTTAAATCAAAATGTTGAAGTGAAAAAATTTTTCTTTAATTTATGTTGGTGAAAGTCATTTAATAAAAAATGCTTTTTGACCGGACACATCATTTTTCATTTGCTGTTTTCACGATTTGTCAACGACTTGGAAAATTTTTTGCGAACTGCTATCTTGTTTTGTTAGTGGTTTCTTTTAGAAAGGAATCCCTTAATTCAAAAAAATGAAAAATTTGCGGATAAAATGTTAATATTTTACATGGATGTGAGATGATTTCTGTAAACTTTGGTTCCATGTTTAAATTTTTAGACAGACGCAGCAGCTTGTTTTAATTTTTTTCCGCCTAATTTGTTTAAACCCCTCTAAATCGGTCTTTCCCCCGATGAATGCACGCGCTGTTCTTCTCTATATTTTTTTTTGAAAAGAATATACAGTCAAATAAAATGGCCATCCAAATAAAGAATTTGCAGTGCGCCGTTTTATTACTAAATAATCTTTAAAGGCATAATGCAGCTGCACAAGCAGGTTGCATGCAAGTCAGATTTTTAAGATTGTTAATAATGCAGATTTTTTTCCTCTTCTGACGTGACTCTTATCTTTTCTTTTTTTCTAATATACATTCCAAAATTAAATTTTTCTGCCAAATTTAGTAATTTGTTGAGTTGGTACAAATCAAATATGGACCTTATTACCATTGACGATGAAGGTACAGATAAACCAATGTCTTCAAAATCTTTATCCATGAATGGAAAAAATGGAAATAAATCTGGAATCTCAACAGCTACCGTCAGTATTACAAATGAAAAGCCTCTCGATTTATCTGTACTGTTAAAACTTTCGGAAACAGCAGAAGAAGCAGCTTCTTCCTCCTTACAATCAGCAAAAACTGATACATCTTTGAGAGTCAATACACCATTTATATCACTTCCAGCCTCCGGAAGTGATAATGGATCAAAATTGCCCTCCGTTCAAAATGGTATTGAAAATAAAGTTAATGGTAAAACAAAAGTTGCCTTAAATGTAAGGGTTTTAAAATTAAAATAAGGTTTATTTATAATTATTTTAGCACAATAACTCCATTTTAACAGAAGGTAATCGTAAAAGGTTATTGGAATCACGAGAAAAATCAACCCCATCAAATGATAAAAAATCCAAACTTTCTTCGAATGTTCGAAAAGAGTTGCACGGAGGTGGTCACTATTTTGTTTCAGAACCAAATAATCGGTATATCACACAAGACGGTGATGAATTTGCTGGACAATTTAGAGTAAATTTAACCAACAGTTTAATAAAATAAGTTTATTCTATTTTTGCAGTGTACTTCCTTTAATTGCAACAAAATTATTTCTAATAATGTTTCGTTGATGTATCATCTCTGGGCACATGTTGGATTTTTTCAAAAACGTAATTATTCAACAGAGAGCGAAGAAATGACGGATGAAAAATTTACAAGAATTTGTTCGGTGTGTTTAAGAATGTTCGAAACAGCATATGAAAAAACGAAGCATTATTTGGAAGTTCATCGTGGAATTGGGGCTGTCTCACCATCATGTCATATGTGTGAAATTGTTGATTATGATGGAGTTCATGCTTCCAATATTAAGCATCGACAAAATGAACTTCCATATGAATGCAGAAGATGCAAGTTTCGGTAGATTTTTTTTCATGCTTTTGTTTTTTATGTTTAATGTGTATACTATAGATCAAGTTCTCGAATGGCATTAATTGATCATTTCTCCAAATCTCATATTGGAACAAACCTTCTCATGTGCCCATTTTGTCCATATACGACACAAATAACAGCGTCAGAAAAATTAAAGCCAATTGTTTTGGCAAAAAATTACGTTAATCATGTTTCTAAACACGGTGAATGTAATAATTTCTGCAATTATCTTTTTATTTATCATAACAAATTTTAGCTATTGCAAAGAAATGTTCATGTTGCTCATACAAATTTATTGACGAAGAACAATTTAAAAAGCATACAAAGTGCCATCAAAATGAACAACATAAATGGAATGTTCAAACAAAACATTTTAAAGCTTTAAAGGATACTGCATTGGTGACCAAACCTCGACATGAAATGTTATCCTTGCTTAAATGTTTGGAATGTAATACAATATATTCAAAGAGTGAAGAGCATTTGGGTAAATTGTAAGGAAAATATTTTTTCAAATGACTTTTTAATGTTTCTTTTTTTGATTTTAGAAGAAAATGCAGCATTTGTTCCTTTGAAACAACATGCCTACAGTCATATTGGAATCATAAATACTTGAGTGAATGTAATCCTGAAAATAAAGAAAGATTGAAATTCGCGGTCCCAAATGATACTGAAATTCAAAAACCAAAGTGCAGCTCTAAAATACGAAAAAATTTGAAGGTTATGAAATCTGCTGAATACATTCAAAATTTTCGATTATTCAGAAACTTTACTTTTGACCGAAAGCCTTTAAAATCTCCTCTTCCACCAACAAAAACAAAAAATGACATTTTGAAAGAACGTCGAGAAAAATTGCGACAGATGACAACAGCTCGAAAAACCAGTGATATTAAACCAGAAATTTTAGATGGAATTGCAAATAGCGTTTTTGGGGAAACAGAAAGTAATGAAGATACTATTCAATTCGCAAAGTAAGCTAATTTAGTGCGTTTTAAAAGTTTCATAAATATGCTTGAGAATAGAGGTCTAAATGATTATCTACATGTGCACTGTTTTGGAAATTCCTTGGTCTTTCCAAAACAGTGCTTTTAAAGATCTGTTTAAAGAGTTTCTAAGTGCATGCAGCTAAATTATTGGAGCCAATGGCTTTCGTCTCATGTGTTCATAAATACAAGTTTTGCAAACCACAAAAATTTTAGACAAATCAGGATAGCTCAGACGCCAATATTCGAAGAATTTCTTAAATTCAAAAAACATAAAATGGATGAAAAAGAAAAAGAAGCATTATGAATTTCTACAACAAATAAAACAATCATTAAAAATTACGGGTACTTTGTTTGCTTTATCATGAACAATACGATTCATTTTGCTTAACCATTTAAATTTTGTTTTGCTGCACACAATTTTTATGAATAAAAGCTATTTTTTTGATTTTCTATTAATTAATATTTCTATAACTGTATCCGGTTTATTTTTTTTTAGAATTTTCACAGTCCATGTAAAAAATTAACCAGGATTGTGACCCCACTCCGACAAAATACTACTGTAGAATTAATACATTCACGTATACAATTTCGGAGGGACATTGCACCAATTGTAACATCTAATCCACCGATCTCTGCATTTCTCGTAACATGAAATCTACACGTTGACCCGCAAAAATATTAATTGTTTATTTACATGCCCTAACACAATGTGTTAGGACATGTATGTGGAGATAAACTAATTATTTAAAGAAAAAATACTGATATTTTGTACTCGGTGTGTGGATTGTGTACTACTAATAATAAAGTGTGTATCTTGGAATTGATTTGGGTCGTTTTTTGGAGATGGATTAGTTTGGATAATTATCATAGATCGATTAAGTATCTTACGTTGTGGAGGAATTTCAGCGATTTTAATTAAACTTCAGAAAAAAGTTCAGGTCTTTTGATTTGGTTGAAACTTTTTGAAAACATATTCTAGCACCATATGAATCATAGGTAAAAAAATAAGGTTTTGAAACAAAAATTTTGATGTTTTTATCAGTGTTGTTAGACTTTCACAGGCGATAAAAATAAAAACATCCCTGGTTTTCATTCAGTTTTAATTTACAAAAACGCAACTGAGATAAAATTACCACCAAAGTTTTCGAAAGAAAAAGTTACACAAAAATAACCGGTGTTAACATAAACATGATAATTAAATAAGATTTTATTATCACAACAAGGTACAATAAATAAATGACATCCATAAAAGCAAAAAAGCATTAAACAGCATTAGGATTCTTTTTCAAAATTACAAGACCTTCGAGGAAAGGTGTCAAAGCAACATCTAAAAATATGATTTAGAATTTACGAGAACCCCGATTTAAAAAACTTACATTCATCTGTTGCTAATTCAGCTCGTTCACCAAATGCAAGTAAAACCGGTGTGGTATGAGTTTGAAAGCCGGTAATTGTTTTAGGTTTGCCAGCTTGAGCAACTACATCAACAGCTTGTCCAACACGAACAGGAACATTAATTTGTTTAAGTTGTCCAGGTGTATCAGAATCTTTGTTACCATTGGTATCTTCAACAAGAGTAATAAGCATACGAGGTTGAACAGCTAATGCAAGTGAATAAATAAGATAATTTTGTTGGTTATTAAGAACAGCTAAAAAGTGGGTGGACCGATTAAAAAGTTATGAAATTTAAAAAAAATTACATGTATTATTATCCAAAAATGAAAAACACGTAACAAATAAGGCTGCTACAGATGCAGGTGACATGATTTGCCGGTCAGAATGGAAAGGATTCAATGTCATTGTACCTTTACCCAAATGTGTTAAACCTTGAGAAATTCGGACAAGCATTAAACTGGTTGAATCTTTGTGATGATAGCTAGCTAATTGGCGAAGCATTGCAACCAATCGAGCATTATTTGTTCCAGCTCCAACAAGGCCCATCGCAAAGATTGCATTTCTTGCAGTTTCAGCATCAACATCATGAGAATATTTTGATAATGTTTCCAAAACATTTAACTGTGGATTAGAAATTGAGAGCAATGCAAGGGCTAATGGAACTGCCCGACGAATAACAGGTTCACCATAGCGCATAAGATTTGCAAACATTCTTGTAGCCATTTGTGAGCCAATTTCTTCTCCCATTGCAATTAGACCAATACCCAAAACGGCAACACCTTGTTGAGATGATAAATCAATCTTTTCATCTTTTTCTTTTGCAGCTTCTTTTCCTTTTTTCTTATCACGTCGATCTTCTTGTTCATAATGTTCAGAACAAATGTAGAGAAGATTTTGAATTTTAAGAACATTGCCGGTACCTGCATAAGCACAAACGTCAACAAGTGTTGATACCATACTTCCAAAAGGTTCAGGTAATGAACGTAAACTTTCAACAAGAACTTCACTGCGTTGTTGAGTTCCTAAAAGAGTGGTTAATTGTATACAATCAAAATCAAAATATGTTTGTCATACCCAAGAAAATAAGAGCAATTCCAAGTCCAACAAATGCCCAATTATGATCACTAAGTTCAATATCACTGCGTTCCATTAATAATGTAAGCATTTCATTGGCGGCATCAGAATCTCCAGTTCCAACAAGAATAAGACCCAATGATAATGCAGTAATCCCTTTGATTTCTGAATTTGCAGTTGGCCGATTATCAGCAAGGACCTTCTTAAGTTCATAAATAACACCTCCTTCTTCTTCTTTGATGACCGTTTCACGCTTTGAATTCGCATAAGCAAGACCCAAGCCAAAGATTGAACCAATTCGCATGCAATGTCTGTCATTATTGATATGATCCATAAGGAGGGCAGATGCGGGATCACATGGATCTTGAACACCTGCACAAATGATACCAATAGCAAGAAGAGTACCGGCACGAACAAAGTCATCAGTACTATATAAAAAACGATCGCATTGGCCAAGACCGTATTCAATATCCCAACGATGAATTAATCCCAAACTTGCAACAGATGTCATAATTCCAACTTCACGATTTTTAAAGAAAAATCTATTGGCGGTATCAGTATCATCAAGGATTTTATCAACACCAAAGCCACAATTAACAAATCCATTAACAAATGAAGCAGCGATATTCATTCGAGAATTATCTTGATTGACACTTCCTCCAAATGGTCCTAAAGCAGATAAATGTATTGTCACTAAGATGTAGAAAGAAACCAACGGCTTTGTTCCAAATGCGTTTTGTAAATGCCTTCTGGAGTTTTAGGTTCCATGATATCCAATTCACGAGCCAATGAACGGAAAAAGCGTGAAATATGCATGTTATTGTTGAGATCAGTGATACCGTCAGGTAATTCAGCATCTTCAATGAAAATTTGATGGCGACCAAGAAGAACAGCCATTTGTTTCCAGACAAGTCTAAAATTTTGCACAATGCTTTACTAAAAGGGTCCAGCATAAACTCACTCATCATTTGAATTAAAAAGCTTATTAAGCAAAGCAGGATCATTAAGCATAACAGCACATCTTAAAGCTTCCAATTCCTTTCCAAATTTAGAGTAGATTTGCATTGCAGTTTTTATCATATTAGTATTATCTGGATCAGGAGATAATGGAGCAGAACTTAAAAGATAAAGACAAGCACGTTCGTGTTCATCTTGTTTAACATGTTGAATAAGGATATCCAAACGTTCGATTTCAAGCAATAAATCACATGCTTCAACTTCAGCATTATGCTTAAGATTATAAGTGACGATTTCAGTGATAAGCTTTTCCATGCTTTCTTTACGTGTTGAAGTACCCGAACGCCATTCAGCACCAATTTCCATAGCTAAATGACGAACATATTCATGGCCCCATTTTTCAATAGGTTCATTCATTCCTTCAAGGCGATAATTAAGACAATCACCTTTTTCATCAGCACACATTGCTAATACTGAAAGAATGTCAGCCAACATATCCTAAATTTTCATATCATCAAATTGTAGGTTGCACTTATAACACTAACCTTCCATTCTCCTTGAGGCATTGAAGTATGTAAATCCTTTAAAGTGGTATAATGTGGACGCAAGAACTTCAAAGGCTTTGGAACTGATGTCATGGATGTTGTTGAAGATCGAATAATAGATTTCAGCATTTCCAAAGCTGGAACATAAAGTTCAGTATTTGATTCCTAAAAGATATTCAACAGTTTTTTAAAACAAAAAGGTCTAAATAACGTACAACTAAGCGTTGAACAAGTGTTTCCAGATCTTGTTGAAGCTTACGATCTTCTTCAGTCTAAAATAACAATTTTAGTTTTTACATAACTTTCTTAAACTTTACCATTTCATTATTACGTTCTTCTTTGGGATCTTTTTGTTTGCCATCAGGTTTCCGGACTTCTTCAATTTCATTGGCATCATCTGCTTTTACGGGATCATTTTCAGAAGATAAAACCATCTTTTGTAAATTTGCTGAAAAGGGATGCTTTTTAACTTTAATAAAGAGTTAAAGGCTTAAGAGAGCAGAAAGTTAGTTAAGTTTAGCAATAGGGAATATCCGTATCTTATATTTAAAATATTCCTCTAACACGAAATATGAGAACAAAGATAAAAAACAAATGAAAAAAACTAATATTTAGAAAGAGATGAAAATGAGGGGTATTTGATGGAAGAAGGCAATGGAAGAGAAGTTTTGTTGATTGTCATCATTTTGCACCACCAAATGTCTTAACACGAAATAGTATTGAAATATTTTAAAATTTTATTGTGTTGCGAGTGACTTGCGAGGCAAACGTGAGTGTTCCTCGAATTTTTCTGGACAAAGGCTTCCAATTTTTTTAAAAAATTTTTCTCTTTTTGCAATAAACAATCTATTTTCTTTTTAACCATATATTTATGTATGTACTTTTTTATGTAGAATTCCTTTTTTCGGCTTAAACGAAAGTTTTAAAATTAAAAAAACGCGGATTGTTTTTTGCCGCCTTTGACTTAATCGTCGGTGTTCCGTGTTTGATTATTGCTGATTTTCTTATGCGCACATCTTTTTTAAGAATAATTTATTTGGGTTTATCTGTTATCCATTATTATTTTTTAAGTTCAACACCCTTTTTTACAGCTGCATTTGATAAGCTGGAAGATAGCCCGGCAGGTATTTTTTAACAGATTTGTTAGACAGATGATCATACCCCCCCCCCCCCCAAATTTTGGCTATGACACTCTTCTTAATGGCCCTGCAGATATCTCATTACACAAAAGATGGGTGAGGGGGGGGGGTAACCATATTCACAACGCTTTGAGTTTGTCGGCAAAAAGCTTTGATGTTTTATCACGTGTTTGCATGCAATTTTTTTATTGTTCAACAAAATTCTGAAATACCATTAAACAATGTAACAATAACCTAATACATATCTAAATCATTTAGTGAGATGAACGTTTGGTTTTTGTAATTTTAACAAGTTTTTCATTTTCGAGTCTTTCGGGCAATTTGTCTTCTGCATAAGGCATAGGGAGACTGAAATGTCAAAAGTAATAAATTTTAAAATAATCAAAAACGTACTGTCGTCCTTTGAAAGTTAAGTGTTCAATATTTTTGAGAGGTTGTTCCTTCAAAATATATCCCAAAATCACTCCAAGCACAATATTAATCACAAATCCAAGTCCGGCATATGCATAAGTTGAAATTCTTCCCATATATGTAGCATGAGGATCACCAAAATGCGCGTCATAGGATGGTTGAAGTTGAATATGAAATTTGTCGTGTCCACAACCCTCAATTGTTGTATTTGTAGGAAAAAGGAGATGAGAATATGGTTGTTCGTAGTAGCTAAAGATGTAAATGCAAATCATAACAAAATTTGAGATGACAAATGATAAAAACGTTGATTTAATTCCAGCTTTTGGGAAAAACATTGCAATAACAAAAATTGCAACCATTGGTCCAGATACCTAAAATAATGTTGAGAAACGGCTAAAAAATCTTTCAAACTCACTGCACCCATTACACTGATGCAAACTGTTAAAGTACCACCCAAAGGCCCTGCAGCAAAAGCTAAAAGAGTTGACAAAACTCCGACACCCAAGACGAGAAGCTTATTGATAGTTGTTTCTGCTCTGTCCGAAATTGATGCACCAACTTTATAATGAACAAAGTCTTCATAAATTGCTGCGGCAGAACTGTTAATACCTGATGAAAGCGTACTAAGTGTTGCAGACATGATGCAAGCAATATCTGAAAAATAATTGAATTTATAACAATGATTATACTGTAGAAAACTCACATAATCCGAATAAGCCAGGAGTCGAACCTAAAAAATGACTTTATTAGAATAGTAATAATGCAAAGTACTCACTTAAAACTTCTAAAGCAAATAGAATTGTTAAATGATCTTTATCAACAATTTGTCCAGTTTCAAGCGGATTACAGTTAAAAAAATATGCTAATGCAATAAATCCAACAAATGCAACAATTGAACAAAGTACGATAAATGGGATTAAAGTTGAATAAACAATGCTTTTTGCATCGGATAAAGCTGGCAAACTGTTATAACCTAAAGACATTTCATGCATTACAGGAATATGAAAGTTAAAAAGAAACAAACGTTGAATTGCCAATTGATTCACACCAAATGAAGCCAACCATGTAACAGTACCACCAAACACATTAATCCAAAATGAATTATACTGCAATTTTATGTATTTTTCCATGCATTTTACAAATAAAAAAATACCTGAGCAATTGTGGGTGAAAATCTGAATAAATCACCAATTCGGCCACTATCGTATGCAATTGATAACACTCGATTAAGACCGCCAACTTGAGGATGAAGAAGGCCTTTAAAAATTAGAACAAAAACGCCTCCATACATCAGTAATGCCTGCAAAGCATCCGTCCATACAACTGCTTTAAGACCTCCAATTGTTGTGTATGCTGTTGCAGTAAATCCAAAAGTCTGAAATGTTAAAAAAGAAATCAAAATAAATTTTAAAATGGGTTTCTTTCTTACTAAAATAAGCATCCATTTATCAATTCCTAAAACGGATGACATTGCAACTGATGGAGCATAGATAACAACGGCCATATAAACTACAGTAAAAAATAAAAATATTACAGAAAAGCTTTGTCTTAAAAGCTTTGAATTATATCTGAAAAATATGTTCTTTATAAAATTTCTGCACCTACAGTAATCACCTGTGAATGAAGTATTCATGGATGCATGTACATTTGAGTTTATAGAAAACCGGAAGAAATACCAATACCGTAATAAGTGAAGAAGCAGCACCAATAACAAAATTTAACCAAATATGTGCACCACGTTGAAACATTTCAGCAGGAACTCCAAGCATTAAAATACCCGATAGAAAAGTGGTTAATAAACTTAGCGCAACTGGAAGCTTTGGAAGTTTTCTTCCACCCATCATGTATTCATCTTTTGCGGTTCTCCTTTCAACATTATTATTTTTAAGCAGCAAATATGAACTTAAAAATAAATCAAAATTGAATTAAAAAATTTAAACTATTTTCTCAGAAATACAAAATAAGACCATCGAAGTCTCTCTCTCACGAAATTAGGTTATCTTTTATACTTACTGTATCGCATGATAAATTCCAGTTCCAACTGATAACAGCAAACTAAGGGCAAAAATAACGCAATCTTGCCATGAAATTAATGGATTGATCATATTTTTTTAATTCTGAAAGAAATAAGTTATTTAACGGCAAAACAAGACTTTTGAATCACATTAATTTTAACAATTTAATTTTTAAGAGTATTCTTCAAAATGTTTTACATGTGACTAGTTTATTTTATTACTTTCAATAAAAAAGCAAAAAAATATGTCCATATTAAATTTTATACTTAAAAAAACTCCGTTTATGACCTTTACGCGCGTTGATTTTGTCTAAAATTTGAAACATTTTTTTTTTCGTTCGAAAAAAATGCTTTGTCACATTAACAAAGAGATATCTTCTTCCTTTTCTTCCTTCTTTTTTTTTATTAAGCGTTTGCTGTTTCAAGTGGGAAATTTTTTATGTCTCTGATTTGGTGCTGCTGCTGCCCCTTGTGAGCCATCCTTTTCACCTGACCAACAGCAGGCACCATTCAACACCAATGTTCTTTTTCCGAAACAAAAAAAGAAGAATGAATTAAATCGAAAGATTTTTTTGTTTTGATATCTGGTCTTTGTGATGATTAAATTTGCTAAAAGAATGTCTGTCTTTTGTCAATTTTTTAGACAACAAAAATCAATAAACTGCTAGCTAATATAATATGTATTTCAAGGTATGAGAAGGGCGTAAAAAAAGTATTCGCAATTTGGTACATAAAAATGCGTTCACACGCAATAAATGTCAGTGAAAGAAATCAGGAAAACTATTGAAGAATGTTTTGCATTATGCTTCTTTTTATGGAATTATTTTTTGTTACCGGAAAACTCATAAAAGTCAAATATTGAAGTGAATAAGGAGTTCTTGATTTTTAATTGTTTTTTTTTGAGTATACTGTAGCGTAATAAAAATGAAAAATCTTTTATTTCAGTTTGTATCGCATCATTTTTTTGAGTTGTTTTTTCAGTTATGTCACAAAAATAGTAGAGAACAAAACCATTAAATCCGCATTTTCCATGAGACTTTAGCACAAAAAATTTGTCAAGTTTACACTTTTTTCAAATGAAATTAACCCCCCCCCCCCCCCCTCCAATATTGCACCAATACATGCCAATATGATGTAATAAAATCTTTCTTTGCAACTTTCTGTATTATTTTAATTATTTATTTAAGAAAAAAATGTTAAAAACTAGGACAAATAAATGAGATAATTCAACCGTGAATAAATTGCTTAAATGCATAAGATTGATACAAAGTATTACACATGAAAAAAATGTAAAACAAATTTTATACCGTTTTACAGTATATTTTTAGTCAAAAGAAAAAAAGAACTTAATAAGATCCGGTTGCACGGAGATTTTGATTAATTATGTGTGTAACTGCTGAAGCAAAAACAAATTCAACATTGCGAGTGTCAGTTGCAGTTGTGCAAAACATGAAATATTTATTTTTATCCCGAACACATTTACGAAATTGTGATCCAACGTAATCCGATGCTTCATTTGGATCACTTGTGCCAGTATATTCTGGATAATATTTTGAGAGTGGTTGATACTTAAGTTTTTCAGTGAATGTATCAAATTTGTTCAAGAATAAAACAATCGCAGCTTCTTTAAAAAAAGAACTTTGAACAATGGTTTTAAAAATGTAACGATTTGCACTCAATCGTTTCTAAAATCAAAAAACATGAAAGTCTAATTGATAAAAAAAACCCGCTGACTTGATTATTATTTTCAGGGTCAAGAAGGTCATAATCGCTTAAAGCGGCAACAAAAAGCAGCATGCTAACGTTATCAAAACAATGAATCCATTTTCGACGTTCTGAACGTTGCCCTCCAACATCGACCATGCTGAAATGAGAACAAAAATCTAATTAAAATTAATATTTTAAAAAAATTACCAGAAATTCATATTTTCATAACGAAAGGTTATTTCTTCTGTTCCCTTTGTAGGGAATCGACATTGTACAATATCTTGTACCTCTGGTTGATATTCATCTGCTGCAATACGAATAACGGAGTCCAAAAAACTAAAAAAAAACTTGGTTTTTTTGCACTTCATTTGTGAACATTAAAATGAAGACTAACTATTTTGCACTATCAAGCAAATAAAAATTCCAGCGTTTTTTATAAGCAGTTTGAATTCCGCCACTTTTCCAAATAATTTGGATGCAACGAACCATTCGTTCTGGAATTTCGATATTTTCCTGAACCGTTGTCATTTGAGTTGCCCAAATTTCAAATTCATGCAAGGCAATCTAAAAATTTATTTTAAAAACTTTTTAGACATAAAAATTAAAGGTTAATATTTTCTTTTTCACCTGGATGGAATAGTCGTGCGCAATTTTAAGTTCTTTGCAAGCAGCTAAAAGCTGTAACAACGAATCAATAGTATTTCGTCGAATTGGATCTTTAAAATTTGCTTTATCAGCGTCTGTAAAGCCATTCAAGTGAAGGATTCTAAAAAGACATTAATTAAATATTTTTTGAATGCTTTCGAATGCAAAAAAAGTTTACTTCATTTGTTTGAAAATTGTAGTTTTTCCACATTCACTTCCTCCTAAAAAAATAATTCAATAACAAAACAGAAATTTGTATTTATTTATTATTTACCAAGCAACAAAACTTGAAACTTTTCATTGCTTTTCTTTTGGTCTTTTGCAAGTTGCTTGTCAATGGTTTTTGAGATGGTTTTAGCATCAGTTTTCTTTGGAGTCTTGGAGCTGCTTCCATTGCTATCGGCTACTGTAAGTGATAGTTTAAGGAAATTATGTTAAAAAAGTTTAAACTTACATTCCGGTACCGTTGAAGACCGCACAATTCGTTGTTTAAGTTTTGAAAGAAAACCGTCGGACATTCCGTCACCTGAATACCCGCAAAACAAAGTATCCAGTTTTTATCTATTTGTCTTTTATTTAATTTTCTTATATTTGACGCTTAAACATTATTTTTCTATTATTTTTTTTAGCAATGTTAACGAAAATCTTTTGGCTATAAGTAAAGAAGAAGAAAAGTGTTGCAAAATTGTAAAACGGCCGGCCACGAAAAGTAATGAAATTTACGAATAATAAATTGTTAACATTTAACTCGCATTAAAATAAATGTTAAACAACTTTTTTTCGACAAGTTTATACAGCTTTTAGAAAAGGAAGGAATATCAAAGTTGTTGAAAAACAGGGGCATTATACTTAAAAATGAAAAAATGTGAAAAAGCATTGAAGGAAATGCATGAGAGAAAAAAGAGGCATACTTTGGTTTTATTTCAGAAGTCAAAGTTGATTAAATTTTGTGAAGGTGCAAAAAGTGTGTGGGCCTATTTATATGCAATTTTTGACTCCGAAAAATGCAAAAATTTGCCGTGCCTTATATTAATATACCACGAAAAATAATAAAAAATCCTTTACAAAGTTGTTATTATACAGAATCCTTGCTTTATTAAAAATCTAATCTCGCAACCTTCTGCCCCCACAAAACTCACAAAAAAAGTTGCTTATGAGTAAAAGAATTAGAAAAAAAAAGAAAAAAATTTATGGCAAAGATGGATTATTAACAGCTGTGTGTTCGAATAAATTCTCACGTTATTCGACAAAGAAATACAAAATGACAATAAAACAAGAACCTTTTTTCAGGTGTTAAGAAATGTGTTTTGTAATTTACAATTAAATTGTTGCTTTGTATTTTCACTGAGTTACTGTGGTAACACCTTCCTGTTTTTATCAGATGATAAATCTGGAACATTTTATGATAAAAAAGTGGTTCAGTTCAAATGCAGTTTTTTTTGATTAAATAGTTTTAGCTGCAAAGTTTAAAAACATATTTTGCGAATTTAAGCTTTAATCAGCACTGTGAAAAATAAATAAATATCTGTTTAAAAATTCTTACATGATTTAATATTTTTGATAATGGGCATATCATAAAAAAAGTTTCTAGGCAACACCGCACAGCAACAAAACCCATGCAAATTTTTTGTGTTTCTAAGTTACGATATTTTGGAATGAAAAGGAAAAACAACAAACTAACATAATAAAAATTGATTTTGAATGAAAAAAACTAGAAAGAACCAGTTGAAAAAAAATTATTTTATCAAATGTTAATTTTTTTTGGTTTTATTTTTCTGATTTTTAAAGGTGAATTATAGTAATTTGAGCTTTAAATACATTTCTCAATTGTTTTAGAAGCAAATGGGTGCACCTGTGGTGGAATTGAAATAGTTCAATCTGATCAAAAGCATTGCTATCAAATTATTCGAAATACTGGAAATTCATGGGTAACCGCAGATGAAAAATGTTCATCCCTTGGAGGCTTTTTAGCACATTTTAATTCCACCACACTTTACGATCAATTAAATGATTACATTTTAAAGGTTAATTTTTATTCTTTTACAATATCCATAAATTATAATCCATAATGCGATTGTAAAATTTTAGAATTACCAACTCCCTTTAATGACTGGAGCAACGGTTGCAAATGTTGAACTTGATTTAGTAGCACTTATGTGCCCTTCGAATGTTTTTTATTCACTTTTAAGTAACAGCTTTGTTTCATCATTTTTTGAAGGAGTAAGAATTCTTTTCTATTGTTTTTGTGGGAAAGAATAATTGCAAAAATATAAAGAAAAAGCTTAAAGAAACATTTTTTAATTTGAAAAAAACACGAAACAATGAATTTGTAGAGCCCTACAACCGCTGACCGGTGCACTTTTGTCGTAAATAATACTACAAAAAAGCTACAGTATATGCCTTGTGACACAAAAGCTGATATTCTTTGTGATAGACGTATGTTTAAAAAAGGGAAAAAACATTTACGAAAAATAAAACCCTTTTAGCAATGGAAAACACAAATTACTGTAACATTAAAATGAATTGCACCCAAACAACTACAACAAGACTTTTAACAACCACTTTGAAAACAGCTACAAATTCATCTGCACCATCTTCCGCAACATCAAAATTAACAACAGCAATAACTTCAACAACATCATCCAGTAGTAGCTCTGTAAATCCAAGTACAACACCGGCAACAACAACATCTTCGAAGACATCAACAATAATATCATCAACATCTCAACCAAATTCTACGACACAAACTACGTCTGCAATTCAAAATACGACATTCAACTTGTCAACAACACCCTTAACAACGAAACTTCAATCAACAAGTACTCAACCTTCAACAACCACATCAATCCAGCCAACTCAAAATGCAACATCATCCACAAATACAGTTCCAATAATAATTACTTCGAGTAATTTGCATTTTTCAAAGATTACTTTTTTAAATAGACTTTTAGCTCAATCAAGTAAAACCGCTACTTCAACTGATTATGTAACCTCATCTTCTCCATATTCTGATCCAACAACATCGGATCCAGATTCTTGTGGTAGCGGATACACAGATATTTTTGGATGGTGTGTACCATGGTGGTGTTGGCTTATCTTTGGTTTACTTCTTCTTGGCCTTTTGTTATGTTGCCTTGGTTGGCTTTGTCATTTTTGTTGCGCCGGATGCCTTTGTTCTCATAAAAAGTAAGTCATTGCATTTTATTTGTTTAAAAAAAGAATGTTTCCCCTTCAGAGAAAAACCAATTGAAAAAATTATGGAAAGAAAATGGCAAGGAGAAGATGCAATATGTCAAACGGATCCATTTATTATTCCTTCAAACAATGGAGCAGTTTACATTCCAGTTCCAAAAACTCCCCCATTACCACATGAAAAAGCAGTAATTAAAGAGAAAGAACCAGTAAACACCCATACAATATTACATACACATGAAATTATTCGAGAAAAATCTATTTTTCCTACAATTCCACCCCCGCCTCCGGTTGTTTATGATGTAACAATTTATGAAAATGCCTTCAATAAAAATACAATATTGGTTCCACCAATTGTACATGAAACTCAACCGTCTCCAAATATCTTTTTACCGCCTTCAAATTTGGAAAACTATTCAGTATTGCCACAACGCCGTCTTCCTGAAGATGACATTATTAGTGCCAATTCAATTCCATTTTTCCCTGAAACTCGTAAGGAAAAACAATAGCTTAAAGTTCTAACTATCATTTTAGCTTCTCCATTGCCATTGTATACCAAAGATGAAAGTGACCCGGTTCCATTTTTGCCTGTTCTTGCAGCTCCATCTGTAATTCCAGTAATGCCACTCAAGCCTCCAAAGAAGAAGAAAGAGCGTCGTCCATTATCACCTTTGAAACATAATCGACCGCCAATTGGAAGTCAATTTGAAGAAGAACCAAAACCAAAAAAGCCTTTCCATGATGATGCAAGAGATTTTCCAAAGCCTCCTCCAAGAGATATTGAGACTCCAGCAGAAAGAGCATTCCCACAACCACCGCCCCCGAGAACTCCAGAAAATCGTAAAAGTTCACCGCCTCCAAAAGTCCCTAATGAAGTTTTCGATCGTCCAGTAAGAAAAAATACACCGTTAAAGTAATTTTGCATTTAAATTTAAATTTAAACATTGTTAAACCTATTTTTTGTAGCTTGAATCGACAACCCGAACGCTTAAGTGTAAGCCCGAAGCCAAAAGAACGCGCACCTTCAATGCCCCGTCTTCCTCAGAGATCGCCATTTGAAGTTCCAAGCCCAAAAAATGAAATTAAGCCCAACAAGAAACGAGCTGCAAGTCCACCAATTACAATTTTTGAACCACCAAATTCTTTGCCCCAAGCTCCAAAGCCTTCCAATCAACGTCGCCTTTCTCCAATGCATGATGAACCTCCTCGATTGCCTTCATCACCCCGTAAATTCAGTACCCCACCTCCACAAAAGACTTTTGCAACCGATGATATAAGCGGCAAATCAATTGCAACTCCGGCATCTTCGTCACAGCGACCTCGACGGAGACAATCTTTAGATGATCGAAGTACGCCAACACAAAATGATGTTTCAATGCGTGCACCCCGTGGGCGTCTTGGTGGGGCTAATGATAAACCAGATGGCTGGAAACCATGGGCCAAAAGCTCTCAATTATTTTCTGGACATCCAGGTTTTCTTGATGATTAAAAACTGTATTGCTTTTTATAATCGTGTGTATGGAAAAATTAATAAATTCTTCCGTGTTAATGTTTTTTTTCTCTCTCAATTAGTAAAAACAGCTTAAAAAAGTTTGCATGTATAATTCAAAAACTTTTTTTTGTAATATCCGGTATATCGTAAATAAAGCATTTGTAGTTTTTAAAGACAAAAAAGGCAAGGAGTCACCAACCATTGTTAAAAAGAATGAAAAAGGTCAACCCTTTAAATTATGAAAGAAAAAGAACTTTCAAATTCTCATAACATAATATCATTCATATATATTTTTTTGTTTAATTTACAAACAAAATGCGTTATAAATCAAGGAAGCAAAAATTAGACTTTTTATTGTTCTCAAAACTATGAAAAAATTTCAAAAGGCGTCAAAAACCTGTGAAAGTTTTTTAAAAAAGATTACGTTAAAATTAATTTGAAGGTCTTTGAAACAAAGATTAAAGCTTTGGAATTTATTAGTTTTTCTTTAATGAATTTTTATGGATAAAAAAATCTCGTGTTTTTGTCCGCTTTTGCTTTTTGCAAAGGGACCCGTAGTAAATAAATCACAGTTTAACTCTTTCATTTATTTTCAAATTTATATGAAAACCTCCCCGTTTTACTTGTCTAAAATCTATCTTTGTCACTCTTTTCCGTTGTTAAAGTACCATCTAAAAAATACGAGAATTTTTATTTCAAAAATCTTTGACTTTTTTGTACTTTTATGAGTAGTCGCGTTTTAAGCTAAATTTTATTTTTAAAAGACCAATAAAGCTTAAATAATTAATTTTGAGTATTTGCTTAAAAACTCTTTTTAGAGGAGCAAAAAAATTCACTTTTTTATATCGCATCGTTTTTCTCTATTTTTTATTTCGATATTTTCAGAAATTCTACAGTAAAAAAATGCGATCAACTTTGGCATTTTTGGTAATCTTTGCAATTTTGGCAACTCTTTTTTCCATTGAAGCTGAATGCTCTGTCATGGTAATAAAAAAAGTTTGTTTGGGCGTATCAATTAATGGAAAAAGTTTTAGAGAGAAAAACGGGCCATTAATCCATTTATGGATTCCATTGGAAAACGTTCAGAACAACGTTTACGCTTTCATAAACGTTACTTTGACAGCCTTGCTGGAGAATCCTTGGGTAAAAGGGAAATTGCGGTTATTCTTCCTCTTGTGCTTGATGAATAAAAAACAAATGTGTATTGCGTAACTGCATCAAATTGTGGGCTCCGATGATGATAAATAATAAAAAAAGTCTTTTTTTAATGCTAAATTTGTATTTTGCAACTTTACCCCGCAAATGTCTGTTCTGAATAAAGATTAGTTACCAAAATGATATATGCCTTTTGCAAGGATCATAGAGTTAAAAATTTGTATCGTCATTGAAATTCCGAAAAATGACGAAAACAGTGCCTTTTTAAAAAAATTTATTTTTTTGGTATTCAACACACGTATTGTTTCTTTATACATTGTTTGAAATATGGCAGTAAAAAATGAATTTACATTTTGAATTTTAAAGTAATAACATTAACATTAGAAAGGCATTGCACGAAAGCTTATATAAAAATAAAGGGATAAAAAAGTGAAATGAGCAGTTGCGGTAATATAAAAAATGTCAAAACGTTTTTTTTGAATGATTTACACGATTCCCCTCTTCCTTCCTTTTTTATTTACTGTGAAACTTTTTTTGTTTTTTATATAACTTCCCTCTTATTTTTGTTACCGTAATCCCGGTTTGAATTCCGATGTTCTTTCGCTTTGTAGTAAATTAATTCTTTACGTTTAGTTTTAGAGTAATAATGTCTTTAAAAATGGAAATGATTTTTTTCACTGCATTGTTTGTAGTAGTAAGTAAAATTTAAATTCATTTCATTTACAATCAAATATTTTCAGGCAGTTAACTCTTACAGTATCAGACCAAACAAAGCTAGTTTTGATCTTTTGCTACCCTTCAATAATGTATGTTTTATTCATTTTTATGGCTGCCATTTTAGTATTAAATTTTTAGCCAGAGATATATTATCGTTCATTAGGAGATAGAGATTATAAGCGCTCTGCTCTAGAAGAAGATGACCGAAAAATTGCTTCATTGCTTTATAACATTCTATACGATACCGATGCAGAAGAAATGACAAATACTCACAAAATGGTAAACTTATTTTTTTGAAATTTTTTAAAATCATACAATATTATTTTAGAAGCGAGATGCAGAATTATTTTCTGGACAAAAACGACAAAGTCTTCGCAAAAGTAATTTTGATATCCTTGCCGGTGGTGGATTAGGAAAATAAAATATTTAATGGCTAAAGCTTAAACTTGAGTAAAATTATGTGCAAAGTTTGATATGAAAATTTTATAATTTTGTAAAGATGGCAAGAATAAATTATACTTTTAATAATATTTTTTTGTATTGTTGCAGAAAGAAATATCTTTCATTCTTTTTAAATCATGGTTGTAATTTTATAAAGAATTAAGAAAATCGGCAACGTCCTTTCCAATAATAACGTTTTTTAATTTGTTGCTTTTTAGCAATAACTTATGCAAAAATACCGTATTCCTCTGTTGAATTAAATTAAAGGCAAGTATTGTTTGAAAACTGTCATTCAGTTTGTTTTTAAAACAATTTATTACAAATGTCTTTAAGAAAAAACAACAATAAAAATATGACAAGAAGCTCTTATATGCGTAATTTTAAAAAAATCTTTACAAAATACAGAACAATACAAATTCATGATGATCATCTCATTAATTAATTATATAAAAAAAACATAACATTTTCCCGAATATTTTGCCCTGTTTTGAGCAAAACCAAAAGCGATATTACATGAAAAAAGAAGTGCGTAAATGACGAAAAAATTAATGAATCTAATAAATTTTACTAATTTAAAAGCGATAACAATGAAAACAAAATGTGGCACATTCCTGAATAAAAAATAAATTTGTAAGAGTAAATCTTTTTTTTGTGAACTTTGAACGAAGTTAGAATGAATGAAGTAGAGCCTGACTATCACATTTAGAGATAATGATATTTAAAAAATGATTATCTAATTTTCTATTGATTAAACATAGAAAAATAAATATTATAAAAAAAAACAAGAGAACATTTTTGAAAGAAAAGATCTGAATACTCGCATTTTAAAATTTAAAAATAAAAAACAATGCGAAAATTTTTGAATTAAAAAGGAATGTTAAAAATGTTTAAGAAATTAGAAAAACTATCTTTTGAAAACTATCAGGTAATTCGAAAAGTTCGTGCGGGTGTTTGACCCGCTGGCATATTTTTAGTTTTTGATGAAATTTCTTATTTTCTTTTTTAATAGGTGCTCATGGATGTTAGAAATGATGCCTGAAAAGGGTTTTTCGCAGTTTTCGTTTTTGACGGATTTCGGGCGGATTTACGAGGATCCTCCCGGATTTCCAGGTATTTCGAATAGAAATATTATAAAAAAGTAAGCTAAACATGCAAATTTTTAAACAAAATTGTAGAATAGGATGTTGGAGACCTGACAGAAAACATTTTGCCAAATTTTGATGTGCCGGATTTGATTTATGCAAATTTTTCCTTCAGTACTCAATTTTTGCTGTTTTTTAATATGTTTTGTATTATTTTTTTGATAGAATGTGTCAAAATTGATTAGAAATGATAAATAAAGGTCTTGTGAGTCCATTGGTATGCATTGGGACCATCAAATAACATTTTTTTGATTTTTTAACAACCGATGAAATGGTACGGTAGATGTTTCACATTTTCAGACTTTAAAAGTGTAAATGGTAGTTTTTTTTTGCAAAAATCTTTTAAAAGGCCCTTCAAGAGACTACTAAGTATCCATTCTAAGCAAAAAAAGTGAAAAAAATTTTTTTGAAATTTTTTGACTTTTTAACGTGGTCCCCCCTTTAGATCAAAAAATCATCAAAGGGGGGACCACGTGAAAAAGTCGAAAAAAATCAAAAATTTTATTTTTTATTTTTTTGGTCAGAATGGATGCTGGGGAGTCTGTTGAGGTGTCCTGTAAACGATTTTTGTAATAAAATCGCAAATTTAGTCATTTAGAAGCATCTTAAGTGTGTTAACCTACCGTACCATTTCATCGGTTGTTAAAAAATCAAAAAAATGTTATTTGATGGTCCCACTGCATACCAATGGACTCACAAGACCTTTATTTATCATTTCTAATCAATTTTGACACATTCTATCAAAAAAATAATACAAAACATATTAAAAAACAGCAAAAATTGAGTACTGAAGGAAAAATTTGCATAAATCAAATCCGGCACATCAAAATTTGGCAAAATGTTTTCTGTCAGGTCTCCAACATCCTATTCTACAATTTTGTTTAAAAATTTGCATGTTTAGCTTACTTTTTTATAATATTTCTATTCGAAATACCTGGAAATCCGGGAGGATCCTCGTAAATCCGCCCGAAATCCGTCAAAAACGAAAACTGCCAAAAACCCTTTTCAGGCATCATTTCTAACATCCATGAGCACCTATTAAAAAAGAAAATAAGAAATTTCATCAAAAACTAAAAATATGCCAGCGGGTCAAACACCCGCACGAACTTTTCGAATTACCTGATACAAAATATAAAGAAGAAATAATTAAATACACAAAAAAATTTATGCATGATCAGAGCTAATCATATGTGATGTAAAAACATATTTGTCATAGCACATTGCACCACAAAGATTACATTTCCATGGATCTTGTGCCGAATGAAGGCCTTTATGAAGTAAATGTAATGTTCGATCATTGAAAACAATGCCACAATGTCCACATTCTAATGGCTCTTTTTCAATTGATCCAGTACTTGATCGATCAGATGGTGAATGAGTTGTTGAAGTTGAAACTTCTTCAACTCCATTATTACTGCTGAGAAGGGAGGATGGTAAAGATGTAATTGTTGTTGAAACATTTGAATCTTGATTCCATAAAAGTTGATGATCAGGTTTTGAGGTCTTAAAAAATTATGTTTTAGGATAATTATGTTCATCAAAAAGGGGATAACACTTACCAAAAAGAATGGATTAAATGCGCCATTCATAAGTGGCAAAAATTCAGGTCTCATACCAAATTTATATCCATTTGCAATAACCCTTTCATAATCTGGACTTTCAGCTTTTGGCAGCTTTGGTGAAATTAATGAATTTGAAGATTTTTCAGTTTTAATTTCTTTATCAAATTCTGTTCCACAAACATCTACAACAACATCATCATTTTCAAAATCAGGTGAATGACATTTCTTTGGAGATTGAACAACCGAAACAGCATTTGAACTTTCAAGTGGTGATTGAATTCGGGTATTATTTTCGTTTGATGATGATCGCTTACTCATATCAAGGGGTAAAAAGTCATCAGTAAACGATGCAATTGAATTAAATATTGGTGTTGTCATTCCTTTTGAAGGTGTCATTGTTGTTGGGGGTGGTGGAGGTGTTGTTTCTGCCGAAAGTGCTTGAGGTGAAGCAGAAAGAGACATTGGAGCAGATAATTGATTAGCAATAGCTCGCTTATTTGTATTATTTGTACGCCGCTTTTTAGCTGGTGGGGGTTTATCACTGAGTGGTGAAGTAAGATTTCCGCTATTATTTCCTGTTAATAATTGCATTGCTGCATTTAAATCAAGATTTGCTAAACTTGAAAATGCATTTGCTTCTTCTTTAAATGAACGTTTAAGTGAAGCCTGGAAATAATGTTTTTATTTATTTAAATCGGCATTTAATTAAAACTTACATCTGCTTCGTCATGTTTTGTTTGATAATGCAATAATAAGCGCCGAGAATTTGAAAATAATAATGAGCATCTTTTGCAGCTTGCTTGTTGAGTTGCAGAAATGATATGTTGATCTTCAAGATGACTTCGCAATGCAGAATGTTGTGAAAATTGTAGGGCGCATCCCGCAACAGGACAATCAAAATCATCACCAGTTTTAATATGAGTCATTGAATGTTCTTGCATTTGATCTTTACGAAAGAATTTTTTGAAACAAAATCGGCATTCATATGGTTTGACGCCGCTATGCCGCATTCGATGTCGATGCATATTAGCTTTTTGACTAAATTGCATTTGACAAATATCACATTGATACATTTGTCCTTGATGGCGCTCATGTGCTTCCTATAAAAATCAAAAAGAGTTTGTTTTTGTTTAAAAAAATTGGGGTTAAATGACGAATTCATTCATACCAAATGACTTTTCATATGTTGTGACATTACAGTAGTAAAATTACAATGTGGACATGAATGCATAACTTTTTCGGCTTTACCACTTTTTCGACCATGGCCACTTTCATCATGAAGTGGTTCGGATTTTGTAACTTCAATTGGAGATGATCGTGAGACATGTTCTGTTAAGAATGAATTATTGCTACTGCTTTCCATTGATGATTTAAGTTTTTCGGCATTCGCAGCTGCCATTGCTGCAGCAACCATCCCTAAACCAGCTAATGATTGTGTTGAAAGGAACATTGTTGGTGAAGGTTGAAATAATGAAGAGGAGGAAGAAGAAGAAGATGGAATAGGTGGGAGTTTTGTGGTGACAGAATCTTCTTCGCACGTAATTGGTGAATCAACTTTATTTAATGCTTGAGGTGATAATTCTTCCGGAACACCGGAAGAACTTATTCCACTGTCGGTTGAACCACGTGGTGATGTACTTGGAGTATTTACACTTGACCACGACTAAAAAATTTATATCATCAATTATTTTTACGGTAGAAGAAGCTTCAAAAAATTAATTGCTTCCAAGAAATTTATAAGGCCGTAAAACACGTCCAAGAAAAGAAATGAAAGAAAGTAATAAAAGCAGAATTAAGATTGAAAAAGCGCCATTAGAAAAATAAATTTTAATTTTTTTTTGTGTACACGTGAGCGGAAACCCACTTATAAAAGCCGTTTTTGGTGAGAATAAAGCTGCCGCGGTTCTGTTAGTGAAGTGTTAGACGATCCGATTCGGAGATGATGAAGACGACGATGCAAAAAGGGTATAATAAAGAAAATAAGCAACATTTTCTTCCTTTCTCTTTTTCTTTTATTTTTCTCCAGCCAAAATAAGGTAAACTCATTGACCGTTCCGTATTTTTTCAAGTCAAGCTAACGTTAGTTGTTATTATGATCAAATAAGTTTTTGGACTTCTTCTTCTCCCCGGCGGGCGGTCAGCGGAAGTTGCGGTCAACGCGAAGCAAAAAAAAGTTTCATTCCACAAACAAAGATCATCGACGGAAGAGGAAAAGAAAAAAAATAGGGGGAGAGGACAAGATTTTTGTACACAAAATCCAAAACGCGGAAGAGGTCGTCAAAGAAGGGATTGGCTTGCGCGAAGTAAACTTGATGCTAAAAATGCAAAAACAAGCAAGCAAAATAATGGGAAAAAATATTTAAATGTTTGGGGCTAAAAACAAAAGGTAAGAAAAAAATTCTCAGAAGAAGTGCCATTTGAGATGAATGTTCAAGTTTTTTTAAAAAAAAAGAACACTTTTGAAAATTTTTTGAATGAATCACCAAAAAAATCAAAATCATGTCGATAAAGCGTTTTTGTAATCCATGTCTGTCTAGTATTTGCTATTATGTAAATGTGTAAAGTGATCACCTGCATGCAGGATATGAAAATAGAAAGCGGCAGCTCTTTTATGCTTAGCTGCCGTGACTAAATCGGCTCGAAAAAAAATTGAAAATTGCAAAAACAAGAAATCATTTGATCATACATTCACAAAAAAACTGTTTTGTTTTCTGCAGTCGTCGACAGGATAAAGAAAATGATAACACTGTTTTCAGAGATAAAGAAGTAAACATTAATTCGGATAAAAATTGTACAAAAACATTTTTTTAAATTTTTGCCAGAAAAATGGAAAGAAAAGTTATTAAACTTTTTTTAAAACAGAACAAAAAAAGATTTTGATTTACAACGGGCAGCAGGCGAAGAACAACTTTACTGCATGATCCAAGAAGGAAAGGACTACAGTATTTTTTGATAAAGGAAAAAAGAAAATAAAGAAATTCGCTTTTTTGTTATTTTTCAAATTCCGGAAAAAAGCGGCGCAACAAAAGATAGAAAATCAACCGTTTTCTTTTCCTTCTTTTTTTTGGTTCCCCCTAGAGGCGACAAGACAATCGACCATGACCTCGGATTGAAAAAAAGAGGCGGAGAGCATTAAACGTTCTCCTAATGGAGCAGAAGAATCGGGATTTTTACGGAAAAAAAACTTTTACTTTTATAAAAAAAGAAGTTATTTTTTACGTAATAAAAACAATTTCACAGTGATTAATTACGAAAGAAGAAAAAAGTTAGGAATAATTAGAAATTTATATCGATAAAGGTAATGTTAAAAATAATTAAAATTTTTAAAACTTACAATAACAGATGACTTTTCATGCCGTTCAATATGTATTGCAAATTCAGCAAAATCTGTTGTTGTATATCCACATTGAGTACAGGCATTCATTCCTTCCATTGTTTACACGTAATAGATATGTATGTATATTATTACTACGGTTGGGTTACCCCCTTTTTGAGTGTTAAAAATGTGTATATAAATATCTATGGACACTACAAAAATTAGAGAGTTAACAAAGGTATTTTACACATGGTAATAACAATTATATTTAACACGAAATTTAAGACATCACAAAATAATAAACCAAAGAACGTCATTCTTGTTAAAAATTTGCAAAAGTATGCTTCACATGAAAAATGTTTTAAGCATTCAAAGCAAAGGCCATAGGAAAGAAAAACAATTAATCTTTTGATTCAAATATTTTTCTTGTCCCTTTAAATAACTGCATTAGAAAAAGCGGAACATGGGCGTATATTTCTTAACAGTAAAAAACAGTTTTTTCTTTGTATCAGATCAAGAAAAAATAAAGCATCATTCTCACTTAATTTCGAAAATAAGCACAGGTAGCAATGCTTCGACCCTACGCCAACTTTAGTCATAGCTTTAGTCGGCCCTCCATCAAAAACATTGAGGAAAAAATAGCAAAAAAAGCCAAACAAATCCTTTGACCACTTTGCTTTCGTGCGTCGATCCCAAAAAAGCAGCGTATTTTTCCTCTTTTTTTCTACTTTTTATTTGCAAAAATGACAACAATTCTATCGTACAGAAGTTGAACCACCGGAACTTTAGATCGGAACCAAATCTTCATCATCTTGGAGGCGCTTAAACAAATAGGGAGTGTGGATACTAGACTAACTAACTAACTCAAGAGTCCGAAAGATGATGCCGCTTTAAGATGATGAGGATGATGATGATGCTAACCCAAAAAAATAGATGGAAAGAAGAAAAATAAAGTAAAAAAAAACGAAAAGTCAAATGAGCAAAAGAATGAAGCAGTCAGTAGACCATAAACAATTTTAAAAGATTATTAATAATAAAGGGAAAATGAAATCCAGGTAAATATTTTAATTTGTGACAAAATAAATGTAACGAAAGAGAAAGAAAAAATTGCTTCCTGTAACTGCACTTTTTAATTAGCTAACGTATCACTGAATTCTGTTTTTGGATTCTTCTTTATTTTTCATTCTTTTTTTATTTCATCAAAGCAATTTTTGTTTGGGTTTCTCATTTTTTGAGCCTTGAAAATGCAGCACAAAAAAATAAGAAATTACAACAAAAATGCGGAAAAATTCTTTTTTTGTAAGCTTGCATGCTTTGGGAAGGAAAATTTTTAACGGCATGATGACACTACCCCCTTTCTTCCTTTATCCGATTTTTTTTCTACAAAACAAATTCCGAAATTGCAGTTATATCCTAAGAGGAAGAGCAAACGAGACTAACTTAAACCACTTTTTTTTATTATTTTGGAACGCACCCCTTTGACCGTCATTGAGGTGGAATATGAATATAAAAGCTTAAAGTCCACAAACAAATCGCCATTGACGTTTCCGATTCGAAAAAAAGGAAGCCACAAAGAGAATTTCTTTTTTTTTAAAAAAACAATTCCTAAATTGGAAGAGAGAGAGAAAAATAAAGCTACCGTATACTCAAAAATATTAAAAAGACAATAATGAAGTTCCAATTCCTAGGACATAAATTTTGTAATAAACTATTAAAAAAATAGACAACATACATTTTGAAAAAAAAGGCCAAAAAAACTGGGCGGATTTTGTTTCATTTCACGAAAAAAAAGACAATCCATGCTTGGATTATCCATGTGCGCGCAACAAACAACATGACTGCATATATGCATAGCTTGATATCATATAAGCGATGAGCGTTAAAAAAGAGGGATTTGGAAAATTGGAAAATCCTATGTTGATTAAAAGTTTTTCATTTTGGAAATCAAAATAAAAATTATTTTGTTGCCCACAGTGAAAGAAAAAAGATTTTGCTAAAAAAGGCAAAAGATAAATAAACAGCTGTTACAGTTCAAAAAAGGTAGGAAAGATATAGAAAAGCCACCACCAAGAAACGGATACATTTTAATCAAAAGTTCCGGATAAATTTGGAAATGGAAGGAAATGAACATTTACAAAAAAATAAAGACAAAGAAAGAAAGACACTGATCAGCGATGATGATTACAAAATTTTCGATAAAAGAATTGCCTCTGATATATTTTTTGATGTAAAGGGGAAAAATTGACAAAGTCTCGTCCACTTTTTTTTGCATGAAACCGGAATTCTTCAAGACGATAATTTTTCTTGGACGTAAAGGACATGGCAAAAAAAAAGGTGACAACCACAGGGTAGATGTGGAGTACCATTTTTGTCTTTTTTCCATTTTCTTCTTCTTTTTATTTTTGATTGAATCACATTAATTCATGCTTTTGATGATGCAGGCATTTAACCTTTTCTTTCATTTCTCTTTTCGGGATGCAAAAAAGCGTACTTTTAATGATCTGTTATATACTGAGTTTGTTACAATCTATTACGTAACCAATCAAAAAAAAGTAACCATTACCCATCGCTTCGGGTTTGTCCAAATTTGGTAGAAACATGATGGAAAAAAACTGAACGCTCAGGTCTAAATTTTTTGAGCACCGGAAGAAGTTTTTTAATGACTGTCGAGAGTAAATATGCTCGCTCCCGGGAAGGACGTAATTTAACTTCTTTTTTCTCTTCCAAAAATGCCTTTTTCCTTTCTTCCAAGGTCGCAAATAAAAAAAGGTAAAGCGTTATGGGTGGAACCGAATCAAAGAGAAAGTAATCAGAAAGGTTAAAAAGTAACAAGCTTTGCAAGTCTGACCATTTTTTTTACCATCATTGCTGACAAGACATTTTTTAGGCAAATAAAGTCCAAAAATTTTTTGTAAAAAAAGAAAGAGAAAGGCACCACCACCAAGAAAAATGATGCACAATCGTTTTTCTTCCAGTCACGGAAGAAAAAATATAAAGGAAGGAATTATTCTACCCTATTAATTCTTGCTTTCGAAGGAATGCAAAGAGAAACAAAGCACTAAAAAATACAGGATTCAACGTAAGCACGCGCCGGATCAAACAATCACACAAAAGCGGTGAATGAACTTGCCAAAGGCATTTTTTCGGCGCTTTTTAAAAACAATCTTTTTTGTTTTTTATCGCAACGATTTTTTGCTGCTTTTTGTTACACAATTTCGGTGAAGATATTTTTTTAAAAAAATTTTATCCTTTGGTCCTTCGGAATGTTGTAAAAATCCAAAATCAAAAAACTAGGAAGAAGGAAAAAAGGAGATAGATGGAGCAACGGAATTAATCATTAAAATGAAGACAAAAACTGAATTCTCAAAAAAAGAACCTTTCATTTTTCTCTCCTTTTTTGGGAGAATCTTCATTTTCTTCTAAACTTCTTTTTCTTCGGCCTTTTTTTTGGTTAAGAACCTGCCAGTAGGCCTGATTGCTACTGCTGCAACAGCGTGAATTCCTGGAGGAAATACAAAGCAGCGACCTTGAGTTGCGCTGCCGCCAACACAACCCGACCGACGACAACGCCGTTGCGGTAAACGCGTTTTTCGGCCTCATCGAAACAAAATCAAATAAATGAAAGTGATGCCTAATTGATTGTAAACGGCTTAAAAGTTGACATTTTTTTCTGCAATTTTTAAAACAAAAGCAAATTTTAAACGTTTTTATGTCTGGATATAATGCAGAAAAAGATGAAAAGAGAGAGAAAAAGACATGTTAAAAAACAGAGCGTTGTCATACGGTAGCTGTTTAAAAACAAAAATGTAAATGCTTTCATTTTACCTTTTTAAACAGCTCTTTGAAATAAAATAAACTTGGAGTTGTTCGACTGTTTATTGTTTTCAACATTCAAATAACTTGCTATACATAATCCGAAAAGAGAAAGAAGATTAATTTTTCTTCAACAAAAAAATCAGGGGAAGAGACTGGAATCCATATTTAAAAAAACTCGAAATAAAGTTGGATTTCAAATTATTTTACCCTGGATTTATTTTGTTTCAAGTTTTGATTGCGCCATCTACAAAAAATGAGCAACATATTTTTTTTGAAAAGTATTGTACCAAAAAATGATATATTAAAAATGTTCGCAGAAATTTGTCAATAAAAAAAGAAAGCAAAAAAATATTACAAATATGGCATAGATAGACCAAAAACACTTATTTAACCTCTAATATCAAAAAAATCAAAAAATAAAATCTTTGAGTCGTGGAAAAATTTTTTACGATATCGTTTACGACTAGGCCGGGATTCAATTACAGTGTTTTTCTGCGTATTCATCTATGATTCCAGGTAAGGCCGATATTATTCGGGCCGATGAAAGATTAGATTTTTGTTTGTATATTTCGGGAAAATGGGCAATGGCATGACGGGAAGGAAAAAGCTGTCTATCGTCATTACGTCATTTATTCGACAGAGTGGCTAGGGAAAATGGATCGGTCCAATTATCAACTTTTCAATTCAAAAATAAAGAAGATGAAGGAGAAAGTTATTACTCGGATACCTTCTCTTCCCAAGGTCAGATTAATGAATACTTCCGAAGAAGAAGAAGTTTTAAAAAACACTTATACAAAACGCGGTACATAAACCAAAAAAAAACATTCAAACACGAAAAAAGGAAGGAAAAACTCTGGATAAATGTTTACAAGGGCCTTTTAATCTCCTTCAATTTTTTGCATCTCTTTTTTTGATTTTTAAATGATGGGTTATGCGCAACACTTAATAAAGGAGAGGGAGACGGAAAAAAAGAAAGTTACAAAAATTTGTTGACTTCCAGAAAAAAAACAATAAAGAAGAAAAATTGAAAGATTGATCGGAAAAGATTATCATCTCATAAAAGCGGCAATTGCCTTTTCAATTTTGTATTTTTTTCATATATTTAAAAAGACAAACACATCATTTTTAGGTAGGATCTATTATGTCGGAACTTAAGTGAAAGAATATGCCTTCCAAAAATAATTGTGACCTTTTCGAAGAAAAAAATTAGATGAAGAACTATCCTGTGAGTTTTTGAATGATCGCATTCTAATCTAAGTTAGTTATCAGAAGAACACCCTGGACGCTTTGCGAGGTCGTCAAACATTATATATCGGAATGGCACACAAACAGAAGAAAAAAGTCATCATCACCGACCCATCTTCTTTTTTAGGAGAATTGTGCCGCGTTGATGCTGTAAAATAAAAATAAAAAATTATCTTTTTTTGTTTATTTGGGAATGGGATGATAGTGGTTGAAAAGCAAGCTAAAATACAACTCACAATTTTGTGAATGTTAATTTTTATGACTGAAGTAGCATATTGCTTTCTCAAGAATACCGTATACAAGTTATTTACTAGAAGCAAACCAATAAAACCAACAACATTAAAACATACAGTAGTACACACTCGGATTGAAAATATTTGAAACAACCCAACTAACAAAAAGTAAAAATACGGTATTCTATTAAGAAATATGTATTCCCGGATATTCAGTTAAAAGCATTGAACTATTTTAACAAAGTTACGACTACAAGATAGATAAACAAAAAAACAAAATAGGGAGCTTGGAAAGTTATCCTAATCTAACGAATGTTTCAATCCACATCCAGATGTTAGCAAAATTTAGTTTCAAATCTTTTCTTCTTTTTTTCAATTTTAAGCTAAATTTTGCAAGATATAAACAAAAAAGGGAAAGTTATAAGAATATCCGGAAGTATGTTCCTAAGCATGTGTGAAAACTAAAGTGCCAATAGCTTTCTCATTTACAAACTTCCCCTCCCACCATTTTTTCTCCCTAAATATTGCGATAACAATCTTCAATGAGTTCTTAATCCACTCCCTTTTTTGTTGTTTAGATTTTTTTCTTCCTTTTTTCAATACTGAACATTCACTAAGGGAAGAAGACGAAGAAGAAAAAAAAGTTAGATCACAAAAAGCTTATCTCTCTTCTTTTTAAACTCATCACTTGTTTAACCTTTGACCCAAGTGCATGTTTATCCAGAACTTTTAATTTAACTGGAATCAATTTCCTATCGTTTTCTCTTCTTCTTTATCGTTAAAGTCACACTTTCTTTTCTGATTTACGGCTATGCCAAAATAACATGAGAAGATAATCTATATATGAAGCAACAAAAAAACATTGAAAGAAAAAAATGTAACCCATAAAAAAACTATTTTTTTGATCGCTGATTTCATGAAGATCAATTACTGAAAAAATGAAAAAAGAATGCAATGCAAGTTTTAAACCAGAATAAATACATAAATGACGCAGCCAATCATTTTTAAGGCACCATAATGTTGCATCGAAATTCTAAATGTTTCCTTTTGACTTCTTCTTCCCAGGAAAAAAAGAAAGAAAAACTTTTTCATGTCCAAAATCAACTTTTGATCGTCGGTTACGCGAGCATTTGGTATGCATTTTCTTTTTATTCTTCTTCCTACATCAATTTTTTTATTCGTCGATGATATAAGATTCGCGCCAATCCCGTGAAAATCTGGATATTTGAATGTAAGAAAAAGAATTCTACATAGAGAGGCCCCCCAAAAAAAGCTTGATTGATTCTGGTTTCAAAGCCGCGGCTTTTTTAAAAATAAAATGAAAGAGACAAAGATGAAGACAAAAAAACCAGACATCGTCCAAATAATCTTTTGCCTGATGAGCAATATGGGTAAACAAAAAAATGGATGAAAAGAAAGAGTGATGTTATCTATCCTTATATCTCTTTGATTTGGGATTAATGATACTGCAATCACTACTTCCTGAGGTATTCCAAAAAAGTATTTTTTCGGCCTTGAAATAAAATATTTTGAAAGAAATTTAAAGAAAAAATAAAGCAAAAGAGAAAGGAAAATCCATGTTTAAAAATGGTACAAAGCTTTTTTAATTGGATAATGACTGAAAATATAAAAAAGGTGCTTCAGAAACAATACGAAAATTACACTTCCGTGCAAATGCATTTAACAATTACACCGGCACGGAAGAATCTTATCTTGAAAAAAGAAGAAAAGAGAAGAAAAACGAAATAATGCGTAGGTTAGAAGCAGTAGTTTGAAAAAAAAAATAAAAAATTTTAATCCTAAAAGCATTTATATTCTATCAGTTCCCCAAAGGCAATTTCCAACTTAAGAATAAATGTAAAAAATATAACATTAATTTGGCCTTTAATATTAATCATATTTTGTGTTGAAAAATCCATGAAACAGGTGTCTCTCTTGGGAATACTGTATATGGAAAAGAAATGTTGCAAATGCAAAAGGCTAAGATTCAACCATTCATTTATTCAAAAAAACCTTTTTTATTCCGAATTTGACGTAATCAAAGCAGTGATGATAATAATATTTAAAAATAAAATTTAGCCAGAAAAAAGGTTTTTATTTTTGTATACCCCATGGGTAAAGTTTTTAAAGAAAGAAAACAGACAAAAAGCTACGATTAAAATTGTAACTCATATTTTTCAATCCTTTAATTAGACATCCTGAAGAAGAAGAAGAAGAAGATAGTTCTTTTCACCTCCTCTTTGCACTTGTTTATTTCCGAGAAATATATTAAAATTTGCTTCTAAAAATTTGAAAGTACTTATCATCTCTCATAGGTAACAACAAATTTAAAAAAACTTCACAACAGTGCTATTTTTCTTTAGTGAATGAGTATGTATGAAATTAAAGTTTTAAAAAGAAGAAGAAGAAGCAGCAGAAGTTTTGAGAAGTACCAACGAAAGTTAAAATTGAGGATGTAAAGGTATGGATTAACGCTATGGAATGAATGTTCATCGAGCAAGCAAAAGTAACAACCTAAGAATTTAATTGCTTTCGACAAAAAATATAATGGATAATTTTTAGTAACTATAATGCATAAAGCAATTTTTACCAAAAGATAATTACTGTAATGTTGGAAGTAAAATCTTTCAAAGCTGCCAGAATTTAACACAACTTTTTCTCTCTCTATTTTTTTTCTTTTCTTTTTTGACTCCAGACGTAATCTCATCTGTTCCCGAAAATTAAATGTGTCACGCCTTTCCTTCTTTTTTCTCTTCTAAAACAAGGTAATGCTGCCACCATATGCCATTTCTATTTTCTTCTTATGTAACTTTAGCTTATTAGAAGCGTCACTGATCCTGTAGCTCGAACTTGCAGGTGAGGCAAAAAAGGAAAAGTTACCTTTTCTTCTCCCCAAAAAAATATTGAAAGAAAACAGGAAAGTTAATTTTATTACATAAGTTACCCTTTTTTCATATTTATTTTGCTTATGGAAAATGTATTAAAGTTGGGCATACATGTATTTCTTGTTAAAATTAAGAATAAACCTAAAACGTAAAAACATTTTTGTGCTTTTAATTTTTTGCTGTTTGAGGTTTTATGGGACAACTTTTTTCATTTCATTTTCAAAATGTCGTTATCCACAAATAAAATCACCTGCTGTTTTGTGGCGTTTATGAATATCTTAATGCAAAAAAAGAAGGAAAAAACTAATTTGAAAAAAAAGGTTTTTATAATTTTGCTTTAAAATTAAATGCCTTTCAGAAGACTTAATGACAGTAATAACAAAATTTCAAAGTTTTTTAATTGCATTATCGAAATCTTTCTTTTACTTTTTTAGCCAATGACTGTAAGCATTTTGACAAGATAAAAATTTGCAGTAAATAAATACGGATTTCTTTTAAAAACTATAATAGAGCAACTTCTGAATCTGCGTCGGACCATAATAAGGAAGGGGTATAATTTTCTTAAAGTTTTGTTAAACATTTTTGACTCGAACCGATTGAGTACATTTGTTGTTTGAAAAAGTCATTTCATTTGGAAATAATAAAAAAAGGTCTTTTCCGTAATAAAACTATTACTTATTACTTTTTTTATTTAGTTCTGAATTTTGTAAAAGAAATTTCGTATGCTTAAAACTTACAAAAGTTCGCGATTGTGGTAATCAAATGCAGGCCTATTCCAACAAATTTTACAATATTTACGTTTTAAAAAATTATTTTTTATGGGAAATGTAAAAAAGTTGAAAAAAATTCAAAAACCAAACATTTTTTAAATTATTTGATACAAGAGTTTTTGAGACATTTCAATATCTGTTTTTTTTTTATTTTAAGCTTTTACCGTAATCCTGTTTAAAAAGAATACTTATCATTCAGTGTGTTTTAAAGGACGAAAATATTTTCAATATAATTTATTAAATTATGACATTAGATTAGATGCAAGCAAATCAAAACTTAATTACAATAAATAAGATCAGGTAACTTCATCAGAAATTGCAGTAATAAGATTAAGATCACTTTCAGCCGATCTTGCAGTAACCAGACTGCAATTACTTTCATCAGATCTTGCAGTAACAAGATTAATATCACTTTCGTCAGAGCTTACAGAACTCCGGGTTTCAGAAGTTCTGCGTTGAACTTCACTTTCAGATGTATACCGATTCAATCTTTTAAAATATCGTGTACGTGTTGCTGCAATTAGCTTTTCAGAAACTCTGCATCGTTTCAGTTGTCCATCCCATTCTAGATCAACAAGTCCACCACGTGCAGCAATAGTCTTTTTTACACGATTCGCAAATGCTATAGCATTTTCATTAGGCTAAAACATAAAAAGATTAATTTAGATAATTCCAAGTTAAAATAAGCTTACTAATTTTTTCATTGGTGGAAGATACCAAACATGACAAATTATTGCCCATGAAGACATCATTTGAATAATATATTCAAACCATCCTTGTGTGCTACTATTCCAAAATGCATCACCAAATTTCGGATCATATTTCATTGCAATTGGATAAATAGTTTGATCAACTTCAAATGAGCCTTTCTTAAATTGCATTACAGATGTATTATTGATACAAGTTCCTTCAGGAAAGATAAGAACTGGGAGATTATTTGGATCATCAGCATGCTTACTCAAACTAAAAAAGGTTCATAATTAACAAATGATAAAAAACACAAAAAAAAACAGCTTACGCTGCAGCAACTTGTGATCGATCACGAGATTCAGATCGTTCAAACCAAATATGATGAGTTGAACGAGATAACGCACGCTGAACAAAGCCAAGAAGACCAGAATGAGCTTGACCAACTAATGCATAACAGTTGTCAGTATTAAGTATTAAAACATCAATTGGCGATGTATGATTTGCAACACAAATTCCTGAAAAATAATACTTTAAACAAGAAATTTCCTTACAAATGACATACCCCCATTTTTTGCTTTGTTGTGTTGATCATGGAAATAAATTAAAGCAGTAATACTTCGTGAGAGGATACGGTAACAGCAAAGCATACATCTTTCATTTAAAAATCGTTTCAATCTTCCATTGGGTAATAAACCAAGGACGGCAGTACTGGTGACCAAAAAGATCAACCCAATACAGAAGATAAAAAATCGTACTGGAAGCATAAAAAGGTATCGAAAGAAAAATCCCAGAACGTAAAGAAGATTTAATCGCCAACTTATGAAATCTATCCAAATTTGACTTGTTCTCGTAAGCATATTCCACGATGCCAACTGTTCTGCTTCAAATCGACAAGTAACACCATCTTCAACAATAGCTTCTAATCCAGATTTCATAAAATACAGAGCATCTTCAAGAACAGCTCGACCACGACTATTAACAATATCAACTTCAATTTCATCAATCTTGTTTACATCAGCAGATCGAACAATAATACCTAAAAAAAATACTGTACCACCATTCATTAAAAGAAATATATTACTTTGTGCTGAAGCAGTACGTTTCTTAAGGCAATTTGTACTACCAGATTTTTGAAAATATGGAACATTTTCAGAGTCGGAATAATGTCCTCCAACATCTTCAAATCCAGAAGACGTTACAGAGTCATCATCATGTGAAGATTGAGTGTCATCATCTTCATTGTCGTCGTCACCACCAGCAACAAACATTTTTTGTTGACGTAAAGCAGTATGTATTTCACTGGATCCCCATTCAAATACTTTTAGTAAGCATTCAACATATCTTTCTCGTAAACCAAAAGATTTTCCAACACATGCAAGACAGATAACAGTAATAACAAGAATCAGAATCGGTGGAAACATAAAAGCAAGAAGCAAGACAAAATGCTCTGTTGACGGAAGCACAAACATCGTTACAAAGGGAATATTCATCGTTTATTATGTAAATGAGAGGTGAAACACCTCATCAAAAAATCATATCAAGCCAGACAAGGTTAATGTAAAAAAAATATCTGAAAAATGCACATAAAAACCTGTTGTTAAGATTGGTTAAAATAATCGTTAGCAGTAAACACGCATTGCAAAAGGTTAAAGAAAACACAACAATGACATATCACTCAATCAAAACGATGAAATGGACAATGAAAAACAGGATCGGTTCACATGAACCTCAAAAGATGGGTTCAAAGACTGACCAAAAAGTTCTTTAAAATCAGCCCATACTCATTTTTCATTATCAAAAAAGCTTTATAATAAACAAACATTCTGATAAAGTTTTTGTGGTAAGCATATGGAACAGTACGCGTTTTTCGAAAAAATGAAAGTTGCGCAACAAAGTAAACAAAATTTTGTTGCAAAATTTACAAATTTTAAATCCACGTTAATTTTATAAAATTTTGATTTACAAAAAGAAAAAAATAGCTTTTTGATGGAGAAAAAACATAAAATGTTGACGTTTATGAACAAAGGAAAGAGAGAGAGGGATGGTTGAAAATAACAACAGTAAAAAAAGGTTACGAAAAAACACATGAATTTTTCCTCAAAAAATGAAGGAAGAAAACAAACCGCTTTTTATGGAAATGAAAAAACAACACGCATTCGATTTCAGCTCGCCATCATCCTTTTCTTTTCTTTCTTTTTTCCTTTCAAGAACAGTAAGAAAGCCAAAAAAATGCCACAAAAATTTGAGTCCGCTTGGGTTTTTCTTTCTTTTTCTCTTCATTGAATGACTGTAACCATGTAATTTATTAAAGCAGTAATTTAAATTAAACACATTCATGTTTAGAAAAAAAACAATGTTAAAGAACCACTGTAAAAAAACCATTGACAAAAAATACGGATTTTGGTTTGCAACAAGTTTGAAATTTACAAAACTTTCTGTATCATTATTTTTGCCTTTTGTTGACTTTTACTTACTTGCGTCTTCAAAAATCACATTCCTTTCAACATTTTTGTTGTGGTGTTTTCCTTATTTTATTCTACACAACGCAAGCAAAGAAAATTTAAAGAAAACAAAAAGGAGAAATGCAGCAACAAAGTATAAAAAGAAAAATTGAGTCAACATCGATATGGCTGATGCTGCTATCCATAAAAGTTGCATGCAGTTTGTTTCCCACTGAATAATTTCAGGTTCTTGACAATAAAAAAAAGATAAATTTTTGCACTTTATACAAAAAATGTTTAATCATGTGATTCCGTTGAATAGTTAATACTGTTTTTGTTTTTTTATCTTTAATTATATTTTCAAATTTCAGTTTTAAATTATGAAAATGATATGTTAACTTGTCAACTATGTCACCTCGGAATAAAAAAGGTAAAAATAAAGAGCCTTCTTCATCTTCAGTGGTTCAAGACACTTCGTCACTGTTAAGTGATAATTCAAAAGCATACGGTTATCTTGAAATAATTCTTCAAAAATGTGACAAAACATTATGGACTCGTGTATGTAACGCTTTTATGGATACTGGTTATAATATAAAAGAAACATGTAAAATTTGTAACATTCCATTACAAACAATTCAAGAAATTCCGCTAAATGATCAAAGTGATTTTATGAAATTTTCAAAAATACTATATTACATTCCAAAAAATGACCAAATGGATTATATGTGGATATTTTTAGACTGGTATACAAAAAATAAATTTCTTAAAATGCGCTAAAAAATATATAATTTTAGTTGGGATCTTTTTACAGCTTTTAAACGAATTTCCGATTTGATGGTTCTTCACGGGGAGGCCGCACCAAGAAAAGATCAATGGCCATATAAAATTCCATCAAATGAAACACATGAGAAATTTGTAAAACTACTCGATGAAGTAGGAAATGATCCACAAGTTTATGCATTGTTCAGAATGCACGAGTAAGCAATAACATAATGCATTTTATAAACATATATAACTATACCTCTTTTAGCTATGATATTAATATGGTCAGAGATTTATTGGGAATCCCTCTGGAGAGGACAAATGAAGATATCGAAGCGGATAATGAATTTAAGGATCTTTGTAAAGCTTTAAAACCTGCAGAGAGAGAAGGTGCTTTCGAAATTTATTGCTCCAATGGGTCAGTTTTTGAAATAATATAAATATAATTTTTGTAGTTTTAGCAAAGATATTGACCTAACATGTCAATTAATAGGCATAAAAAGATGTGCAAAAAAGGGTCATCGAAATCAAAGTATAAATTTAGATGTCAACAGACAGTTTGTACGACCAAATGCACCAATAGTTTGGCCTAATCATGAATCACAAGAGCCTGCAGAAATACTTTTTCAAATACAAGCTCATCCCGGAGTAATTGATATTCATTATTATACATGTGCGGAAGCAACTGAAGCAATTACAAAGTTCTTAACATTTCATCAAAGTAAGAAGACACTTTCTGAATTACGTATTATAACTGGTAAAGGAAATAATTCTGAAAGTAAAGCAATTCTGAAGGATCACGTCAAACAACTACTTAAAAATATGAATATTACTAATAAAGTTGATCCCAAAAATTCAGGACAAATTCTACTTTCATTAAAACCTCAAAAATCCAAAATCTCATCTTAGTACAATTTACCTCATGTTTCACTTTTTTGGTCTCATTCTTTGGTATTGTACGAAATAAACATAATTATTTATAAAACCTATTATAAAAACAAAAACATAACAAACTTAGTCATGACCTTTTGGAATTGTGATATTTGTCGTTAAAAGATCAAAAGCTGATTCATGACGATATTGGCGACGATCAAGAGATAAGAGAAGAGGTTTGCCACCAACAAAACATGTTGCAAGAGGTAGCCAAAGTTTCTTTGTTTCTGGAGCAATGGCTGCATCTACGACATCTTCAGCACGGAAACGAAGAGCACGTTTTTGGAGGAAAAAATTATAATGAACACTTGTAAAGATCTGAAACAATAATAATCAAACAAAATAGAATTATTGGTTAAAGGTTACCTTTGTATCAGCATTGTAATAAACATTTACAACAAAACGTTTTGTAAGAAAATGCAGCAATAAAGGCGTAAATGTTAGCAAACCAAGAAATGAATTAGCAAGTACAGCAAATGCCATCATTGAAGGTCTTTCAGTTGCTGCTTCCCAGAGATACGAAGTTAAAACCGGAATCATAACAACTCCCAAAGTTGTACTTCCAATAGAACATATCTGAACAAATGAAATTTATTTATTATTAATATTAAGAAAGGGGCTCATACTTTAGCAAAAACTACTCCTTTCTTTAATAAATCCGTTGGTGTTGATCCACTTCCATTTTCTTTTAAATGTATAATCGAAATACCCAAATCATCTGGAGGAATAGAAGAAAGTGGAACAAGTTGATGATTGAGACTGGTTGTTGCAGTTGAAGAACATCTCATTAATGTAATCTTGGCAGCAGAGATGACATTTTTGTTTGCAATAAAAAGTTTTGAACCAGCAAATCGAGTACAAGATCTTAGAAGCATGGTAAATATTACCACTTTTGAACTTTTGAAAAGTGTAAAAATTGTTTCAACGTTTTTTTCTCTCTCTTCAAGGTAAAAGAGAAACCACATTTTCTCTTATCACGAAATGTATGCTTACAAAGCTATCAAAAAAGTGATGAATAGCAAAAATAGATTTGTTTTGAGTTGGCAATGCTTTGCAAACAAATTTGTTCGGTTTTTGTAGAAAGAAATATATTTTAAATGTTTTCAGTTTATTTAAGAAAACAGAATAGTTTTGTGCGTTTAGGTTTGATATGAAAGACGATTTATGATTTAGGTACTGTACTTTTACAAAGCTGTAACCTTTTTTGAACATAAATGGTAAAATTCTGTTATACAACAATTAGGACTACATACAACTTGCTCAAAAATGGTCTCCAACCCTTTTAATTCATAACCACATCTTTTTAAAATCTCTGCAAATTTCTGTCTCTTCCATTTGCTAGTTACATGAATGCTTAAATCTAACTCGGGCTTTCTTTTTGTAACCTATAATAAATTGTGATACCCTCTTGCAATTTTATTTTTAGAGTCATGGCAAAAATTTTGGAAAAAAACTTTGTCTACTGATTTTAGTTTATTACTAACTAAAGAAGCTTTCATTCCTTCTTTATCGATTATTGGAATTATGCCTGGTGTATTGTGCAGAGCCCAAATGAATGGCTACAACAAAAAATAAGTCTATTAATATAAAAAATTTTGTTTATGAATTCTATTGAACCATAATATTTTTTTATAAATAATAGTATGCAATATCCAATTCACTTGCAACGTCATCTATTCTACGCTCCTCCCCTTTTTATCATTTGACTTTAGAAGTCTTCCTATCTTCGAAAAAAATTTACCTGTTTTTGCTATTTTTTTAAAATTAAGCTAACTGTTTACAGTTAATTTTTTTAAAACAAATCAGTATATAACATTTGTTTTTTTTCATTGGACGGGTGTTCGTCCCAAGAATGACCTATTTTTCTTTTTCGCCATAAATGAGCTACATTTTGAACCACGGCGACCGGTGGAAAGTTCGTGAAAGTTGTGTAGACGTGTCACAATTTTTTAAGAAAAATTTTACTTTTTTTAAATTGTTTTGTTTTAATTTATTTCAATTATAGGCCCGTTTTGGAGATCAAAGGTCTGAATGAGGGCGGTTATATCATTATTTATTTTGTTATTAGCAATAAATTCATCAATCGGTGTTGACCGTAGTAAATTTAAAACATGTGAACAAGCAGCATTTTGCAAGTATGCGTTAAAAAAATTTATTTGCAGAAAATGAATTAAAAAATAATTTTTTAGACGCCATAGAAATCAGGAAAAGACTGCAGATTATACTGTTGATGCCTCTTCTGTAAAGGCAAATGAAACGGGTCTTCAAGCAATATTATCAAGTGAAGTAAATAAACTTAAGCTTGAACTTGTATTGCTTAAAGATAATGTTGTAAGAATATTATTGGATGAAGCTGGAACTCCTTTAAGACCACGCTTCCAACCTTTGATTGCTCTAAATGGCACTCCAGTACAAGAACAGTAATATTTTAAAAATTTTCAGTAAAATTTTTAAAACATAAAAAATTAAATTTCAGTGTTACCGCTGCAGAATCTAATCCAGAATCTGCTTCATTCGTTACACCAACAGGATTTAAAATTATTATGAATTTTAAACCATTCCGGATTGATGTCTTTAACTTCAAGAAAGAACTTGTTGTTAGCGTAAATTCCAAAAATCTTCTTAAATTTGAACATTTCCGTGAAAAAGGTGCCGATGCCGGAGAAGATGGATTCTGGGAAGAAAATTTCGGTGGTCATCGTGACAGTAAACCATTCGGTTCCAGCTCTGTTGGTCTTGACGTTTCCTTCATTGGATTCAAATTTTTGTATGGTTTACCTGAGCATGCTGATACATTTGCCCTTAAAAGTACAACAAATTCTGAACCATATCGACTTTATAATTTGGATGTCTTTGAATATGAGCTTAACAATGGCATGTCACTTTATGGTGCAGTTCCATATGTAATTGCAAATAATCCAACGCAAGCAATTGGCGCATTTTGGCTTAATGCTGCAGAAACCTGGGTTGATATTGCATCTTCAACAGCTGATAAAGGAGTACTTGCATCAATTGTTGATAAATTTAAAGCTTCAAAAGATGTTCCACAAATGGATGCACATTTTATTTCTGAATCTGGTTTAGCCGAACTGTATCTTGTCCTTGGCCCAAAACCATATGATATCTTCCGACAATATGCCAGCCTTACTGGAGTTTATCCTTTGCCCCCACTTTTTTCTATTGCATATCATCAATGCCGTTGGAATTACAATGATGAAGATGATGTTGCGATGGTCAATGCAGGCTTTGATCAACATGATATCCCAATGGATGCATTATGGCTTGATATTGAACATACTGATGGCAAAAAATATTTTACTTGGGATCCAGTTAAATTTGCTAACCCCCAACAAATGATTGATGGCCTTTCATCAAAGGGCCGAAAGCTTATTACAATCAGTGATCCCCATATTAAAAAAGATGACAATTATCCAGTTTACAAGGAAGCAAAAGATCAAGGATATTATGTTAAAAATGCTGAAGGTAATGATTTTGAAGGACATTGCTGGCCTGGAGCTTCCCTATACCTTGATTACATGAATCCAGAAGTTCGAAATTATTGGGCTTCACGTTATCATTTTGATAAGTATATTGGAACTGATAAAAATTTGCATGTTTGGAATGATATGAATGAACCATCTGTATTTAGTGGACCTGAAATTACAATGAATAAAGATGCCAAACATTTTGGAGATTGGGAACATCGTGATGTGCATAATATTTATGGTTTCCTTCAAACAATTTCAACCCATAAAGGTCTTGTTGAAAGAGCAGATAAAAAAGTTCGACCATTTATTTTAACCCGATCCTTCTTTGCTGGATCACAACGTGTTGCGGCTGTTTGGACTGGTGATAATACTGCAGATTGGGATCATCTTCGAATTAGTATTCCAATGATGTTGTCATTATCAGTTTCTGGAATTCCACATGTTGGAGCAGATGTTGGTGGCTTCTTTAAAAATGTTGATGAACAACTTTTGGTTCGTTGGTATCAAATGGGAGCCTTTTCACCATTCTTTAGAGCTCATGCTCATATTGACTGTAAACGTCGTGAACCATGGCTTTTCTCAGATAATGCAATTAGTGCCATTCGAAATGCCATTCGTAAACGATATGCCTTTTTACCATATTGGTACACGCTTTTCTATGAACATTCTAAAACTGGATTACCAATTATGCGCCCCCTTTGGTCTGAATTCCCTGAAGATGAGCAATGTTATGATGAAGAACGGGAATTCCTTATTGGAAATGGCCTTCTTGTTCGTCCAATTGCTGAACCCGATGTTACCCAAGTTTCCCTTTATCTTCCAGGACGCCGTCAAGTTTGGTATGAATGGAATAATGATAAAACTCGGCCATCACCTGGTGCAGTTTATGTTGATGCAACCTTAGATACCATTCCAGTCTTCCAACGTGGTGGAACAATTATCCCAACTCGGCAACGCCCTCGTCGTTCATCAGCTTTGATGAAAAATGATCCTTTAACATTGTATGTTGCTGCAGATACAAAAGATTTTGCAAATGGTACCATTTATCTTGATGATGGAGAATCATATGATTATGAAAATGGACAATTTTTATATTGGGGTTTCACATATAAAAAGGAAAGTGATTTCGTTTATACAATTACATCGAAGAATCTTGATTCAAAAGGTGAATTTGATCCAGATGTTTACATTGAAAAAATTGTTATCCGTGGTGTACGGTATTATCCACGAAATGTTCATCTTTATTACGATGGTAAGCCCTGATATTTGAATTTTTTTAAACTTCAATAAATTTGAATTTTTTTAGATTACAATCCAGAAAGCCTTGAATTTGAGCATATTCGTGACAAACATCTTATCGTTATTCGAAAACCAGGAGCATATGTTTCACGTGAATGGCGAATTGATATCCACACTTAACAAAGCATTATTGTGATATTTTTTAAATTTATGTTTTTCCATTTCGGGGATATATTTTAGTTTTTATTTTTTTATTTATTTTCACATCCGCTGGGATTTTAGTACAGTATGATTTTGATATTCTGTTAAAATTCCATTTTTTTACGTGGTATTTTTATTTTTTTGTTTTATTTTAGATCATAGAATTATGTAATTTAACAATAAAAATTTTTTCTCAAAACTTATTACATTTACTTTGAAATAAAAATATTCATCAAACTACAGTACCTATTTCATTTTTCACAGCTGTATTAGAATTAGAAAAGAATTTAAACAGATACTTAGAAAAAAGTTTTATATTTTTATTTAGAATCTATGAATGATACATCCTAACATTCACGAAAAAAGAAATGGACTCTAAAAATAATGTCCAAACGAAAAAATCCAAATAAGTAGTAGTTTTGTGTTCATGCTTTTGAAAACATTTTCAATAAAAACAAAAATTTATTCTCTTGCAAAAACTAAATAAAATAGAGGTATCATTACCTAAAATTTATTCTACATATATGTTACATTTTATTCTTCAAATCTACGATATTGTGTACGCTTTGGAATCCACGGAAGCAAAATATTAGCAAACGGACGACCATAGACATCATTAACAGCATCAAAATCATTTGAATGAAGTTCTTTATAATGTTCGGTAACAGCTTCACGAGTTTGATAATTGTTTACACGAAGTTTACCAAGCGAATATGCCAAAAATCCGGCAGCCATTGTAAGACCCAGACGAGCATAAAGTGCTGAAAAGTGTGATTTTAAACAAAATCGAATAAATAATAGAGATAAACATACCGTAATGCCATGGCTTTCGCATCCATAAATTATGCATATGACCTGCACCAATACAAAGACCGACAGCAGTACCGGCTGCTCTATAGGGCCATGGCCAAGTAAATGGATCACGAAGTTCACGGGGTCTTTGATGTTCTCGAAGGTAATCCTCTCGACGGAGAACTTCTTTTGGATCAACCCGTGCAAGTTCGGCCATCTATAAAGTACAGTATAAATTTATATTAAACTTATGCTACATTGTTCAATCGGTTCCGAGAACCAAAAATTAAAGAAATATTACGTGTCTGATAATTACAAACTACAGATAGTATAAAATAAAGGGAGTTATAGTACTATAGATATGAAATCTGAATATTACAGAAATACGCAATTAACAACATTATTTTTCTAAAAGTTTATTGAAAAATATGCCAAACTAGTACAGAACTTCATCGGTTCACAAAATGTACACAGTAAATAAAAGATACTAGAAAAGTTGCATTTTGATCCACGAATATAATTAACGATCGAATTTAGCTGGAAAGCGGCCTTCTTCTCGAAGTTCATCCCATTTTTCAACCCAAAAATTGGGGCAAAAATCTTTGTAAACATTTTGGAAGAATTTGCATGGAGTATAGTCAGCACCCATAAGTTCTTGGCATCGATGAAAATCAACATAATAAGCAAAGCATTGACGTTGTTTTCGGACTTGAGGGAATCGAGCATCATATGGAGCTGCCCAAGCAAATTTTTCTTTACTTGATTCATGAACTTCACGATTGAACCAATCAGGTGAATCAGGATGACGAAGTTCAGGAGCCTCTTGGCTAGCTTTAACAAGCCGTTCTCCAATTGTTTCAGGAATCTCCATATTTTCCGCCATTCTAAAAATTGAATTGTTAAAGTTACATGCAAATATAAAGAACAACAAAATTTTTAAAAACGAATAATTTGAGAATAACTTATTATAACTTTTTACAATTCAAAACAAAGTATTACATATTTTAAATAGTTTTATTAATGAAAAAAATATAAAACAAATTTTTAAATTAAAGATATATGTGATATATGCAAGCTTAAGCTATTATAAGCCGACGAACAACAAAACTATGCAGACACACACAAATATTTACGACGAAAGTTCCTTCTTTGCAAAAAACCCCGCGTTTTTCGAAAATGACAAAATTGCTTTTCATTTTTATTGTTCAACTTCTTTTTTCTGCACTAATTTTAAATGGTTTTTATTATTATTATTACAAAAATTTTATATCGGAAAAAATAACATAACACAACTGTGTTATGTTATTTTTTCCATAAAAAAAAATATTGTGAAAAACAAGCCGCGTTCTTTCAAATAATATCAGTATCTGTTTATAAATTACGAGATTATTGTGAATATGAACATCGCTGAATCACATCTTATTAGAATTTTTTAGTCAATATCTACAGTCATAGTAGTAGCTGAATGCTCTATTAACGTCTGGTAGAGTGTTCTTAAAACCACTTGTTTTAACAAATTTTTAAATGCTTTCAAATTCCTATTTACAAGTAACTACAGTATTCTAGTTATCGTAACAAAGATTCTAAAAATTAAAGCATATGAATGCTGAACTAACTTATCGGTCACTTTAATAATTTATTTTAAAAATTATTAGCAAACCTTGACTGATCTGGTGATTTTTTTGTAACCAAAGCAAGCATATCGCAATTCTCCAAATAAATAATGGAGCTTTTTGAAATACATAAATAGCTTTCGTTTCATTAATTTTTTTTTCGCCATATGAATTTGTGCTAAACCTTCATACTTATTAACGGAAATTTTTGAATACAACAGAAAGTACAGTAAACCAAAAAATTCCAATTGATACTAACAACAGTTGAATGGTTTGCTTAATTATAAATTTAAAAAAGTGAAAATGTTACAAAAGAAGAGGTTTTGAATTGAAATAAATCTTATTGGCATTTTATTTTTTTACTCAACTCCATATTCTAAACGTAATTTAGAATCTAGAAGTTGAACTGAAGTGGGGTTGAAAGTGCGGATTTCGATTATGGTATTTTTTACCTTTGGGATCATCCAGATATGACGTCATGCAAGGATAGGGAGGGAGGGGGGTCTGTATGACGCCGCTTTGAAGTTGCGGCAAAGATCAAAGCAATTGTATGACGAATAGGGAGGGAGGGGTAAAAAAATGTCGATTTTTGTATGACGTCATATCTGGATGATCCCTTTGGCGGCCGCCATGACGGCCGAAACCTTCTCAGAGCTCAGGCCAGCCGGCAGTAATTTAGGTTGAATGTTTTGCAAAAAGTGATACAGGAAAAATTTATTTTAAGCGAATTTTTGTTTGTTCATTTACTTTTTTCAAAACAATAAATAAATTAACATGACGACAATGGATTTTAAATCGATAGTTACACCTAATTCGTTGAATTTTTTACTTTATTAATTTGGAATTAAAAAAGTTATTAGAAATGCTGTTATGTAATGAGGTCGTTGATTTTATAATTTGTTGAGCTTCTTGAATTACATAATTTCTAATTTTTTTGTAACTAATTAGTTAGCCAACTTGACGTGTTGTATCAAAGCTATGCAATTTTGTTATTGTTTCATATAACAGATGTTTAATCTGTATTTCAAACTATAAATTATTGATAGGAAAAATTTATTTAAAAATTAAATTTTTTTAAATCAAGCAAAGCAGAAATTCAAAGCAAAAGTAGTTATGTAAAATAAAAAATGTTTAAATTTTTAGAAGCTAAAATTATGTCAAAAATATAATTCCCGAAAAAATAGAAAAAGTAAAAATAAAAGGAAGACACACGTATTCAGAAGGAACAAAATCAAAAAATGAAACAATCAAAATGAGCTGGCGAGATAGCAAAATAAAATAGTAATATGGAGTGGATGATTTTTAGGACTATTTGAAAGAAATGGTTGGCTTGGTTTTTTTGGATAATAAAAAATAAACAAAAAAGCTTGAAACTCATAAACTGTTAGTAGTAGTAATATATTGAACAAGATATCGCAAAAAAGGGAAAACGAAAAACACCAATTTATTAGCACGAAAAAAAGAATTGGACAACTTTTGAATTTTGATCAAATCTTTCTTTTTTATTGTTAAACTGTCAATAACAAAATTTGAATAACATTGATTTTTTAATGAAAAGATTAACAAATAAAAACGAAAAAATAGGTCAATTAAAAGAGACTGTAGTTATTTTGTAAAGAATTTGCGATTCATAGACATATTTATTTATATAACAATGATGAACTAATGATGTCCACTTTCTTCTGCTCCACTATCATTTCCGACACTTTCATTGCTTCCATCATCTTTAACTTCCTTTTTACGTTTCATTCGACGATTTTGAAACCAAATTTTGACCTGTAATTTTTTTAAATTTAAAAACCATTTTCCTGATTTTACATTGGAATTACCTGTCTTTCAGTAAGTTCCAATTCAACAGAAATTTCTTGTCTTCTTTTTCTTGTTAAATATTTGTTTGAATGAAATTCTTTTTCCAATTCTAAGGTTTGCTTTCTTGTATATGTTTGTCGAGTACGTTTTGAATCTCCACCTTTATTAACACCTGAAAAATTTAATTTTCATCGTTTTTACAATTGACAAAAAAATTTAAAAATTTTTGCCCCTTTTTTAAAATTTAAAGAAAAATCTGCTTTGTTTCAATTAAAAACTGAACAAAAAAGTTGCTTGGGGTTATAAATCTCTCCTGGCCCATAATCATAATTCATTCTAGCATGGCCCTGCGGCATGCTTTTATCTTTTTTCGCGAACGACAATTTTATTTTCAATCCACACTTAAACTCACAAGAAACAAAAGAAAAAAAGGGAGACAAAGAAATGAAAGGAAGAAAAAAAAATACAACTGTTAAACGTGAAAGCAAAAAAAAATATAGGAAAGAATTTATTATTTGATGGCATTTAAAAAATTGCTAAATTATATTATAATCTCATTTGTTGTTGTTTTTTGTCTCGTTTACTTCAAAAAATAAAAAACGTTAAAAAAGGCAAAAAAACTAAAGAAAGGGGGATATTTGTTGTCGATAATAGACAGTTGAAAAATTTATGGTTTATCATTCTGACCCATAGTTTGCTTTTCTTTGATGTTAGCCGCATTTACCAATGATGCGTCTTTTTCCTCAAGAGAGTCATCCTTGGGTAGGAGAGTATCGATGCCAAAGAAAAAGTTTTTTCTTTTCTTTGACAAAAATAACAAAAAAAGAGATGACAAAAAACCGTAAAAGTAAAAATATGTTTTTTTCCCCTTCTTCTTCGGTATAGAGGTGTTTTGATGATGTTTGCTTGCATGAATAATTTTTAAATGTGTTCATTCTATTCAAAAAATATATTCATCTTTAAAAGTTAGTTATAGCTTTTATAATTTATGTGTATATCCCTTTTTTTGCCCATTTTTCTTCGCCTTTTTCGTCAAAAATGAAGCATTTTTTTCTCCATTCCTTTTTTTTGACAGCGGCCTCATTTTCTCTTTTAAAAACGCATTACCGTAATCGTGTAATGCATGAAATAATGGAACGGCTGCTTTATCGCTTTAATAACACCATAAATCAATATTTGCACAAAAAAGAAAATTAAAAATTGTTTAAAAAATAATTGAAAGCAAAAAATGCCTGTTTCTGAATAAAAATGCGCGGGCGCCATTGCGTCTAATTTTCAAGAAGATGACGACCTTCGAAAACGTATATGAAAATAAAAAAATTCTCAAAATAACGATAATTTTTGTAGATTTTTTTTTTCTCTCAGCTCTTGTCAATCTACCTACCTCAGCGCAAGGTTTTTTTACAAGCTCTCTTTCCCTCAAAGGTTTCACAGATGATGATTTACTATCTTCCGATAAATAAGTCGTTTTCGAAAAAGATTGTAGATGCTTTTCTTTGATGAAAGTTCATGACCTTTCATATTTTTAGCAATAAAATTCAAAGATGTTCTTTTAGTCAAAAAAGTTGTGATAAAATTTAGTATTCCTATTTTCAATTATTACTACTGTAGGCATAACTGAAACCAGGATGATGGATGGCTGCGCAGACTAAAGCAGCTTTTGCGAAGGAAAAAGTTTTTTAAATGCCGAAAGGTGCCAACTGTTTTGACAGGAATTTTCGTTCACTCCTTTGTGAAAAAAGGTTATGCTTTGTTTTGACAGAAATTTTATAGCAGCAGCAAAACTGAATGAAAAAAGGCATAACAAAAACAATCTGACAGACCTCCTTCAAGTTACTAATAAAAAAAGAATTCCCGATGACAAAAAATCTCAAAATACGGTTTTTATCTTTTCTTTTTTCATTCATAAAGATGGCAGTTGTTTTCTTTTGAATGAGCAATAAATGAATGCAAAATTGTTAGCATAAAGGGCAATTTGTTAAAACTTAACGAAAACGAAAAAAACCTTTAAGCCATTTATTTCTTTGCATTGAAAAAGCTTTTATTGTCTTTTTTGCTAATCTGTTGATTATTTATTATTATTTTTTCTGATGATGCACATTGAAATGAACCTAATCGGATTATTATATTTTGCGCAACAAACTTTGGTATCCCATTTTGAAAAACTAAAACTTTAAACAAAATAAATGTCTTTAAATGAATGAACCCAAAAATAAGAGAAAAAGGAAATGGAATGAAAATGATTAGTGAGCAGATTGTCACAAAAAACAGTCAGTAACCACAAATGAACTGTTCACCTACTGCGCTACCGTATTCTGACAGCAAAAAAGAGAGAAAGAGAGAAAAACAGATGCAAAAAGAAATACAAAAATTTACAGTTTTAAATGGAATTTTGTCGATAACTAAAATAGTAATTTTGTCAAGTAGACATAGCAAAAAATTAGAAAACTATATTCTGTTATAAGTATTTAATTAAAAATGATAGTGGGCAAAATTAACTCTTCTCTTTTATTTTTTACAAAACACGTTTTTGGGGTATGGTATTATAAGTTATAATCAAAAAGCTTATCGTTTTATTTAGCTACCTCATCGATGATTTTGAAATTTATATAGAATTTATGCCATGATACATTTTAATGATTCCATTGCTTAATAACAAAACAAATTAAACCCTAAAGAAAAATTAATAGAGGTTTTTGGTAATGAAATCGTATTAGCTTTGCTTTAGAAACAAATCCCTAAGTGCCATTTTTATTAATTCCCGTTTAATCTCCCTCATTTAACTAACCTGACATTTTCATCCATGGAAACACTGGAGAATTCAAATGAGCTGAAGGCCTTTCCGGCACAGAAAGTTGTGAAGTTGAAGCCGGACTAAATTGAGCATAATTGGGAAACCTGAAATATCACAATTTGAAAATCTATTTTATCAGATAAGAATTTTGCAAACCAATTATTTTGTGTCATTTTACAATTTTCTTTGAATATTCCCTTTTTTGTTGTAATAACAACCGTATACTTTAAAAAATTAATTAAAAATTGTGACAACACGTTTTTAATCAACAAATCGCTTATTTTTTTACGATAATAAAAAGATGTAAAGCCTTGACAAAAATGGTGTTTGATTTAACAGTTTTACGGGTTGGAAGAAGGGGGAAGAAATAATGAAAACTGCGAAAAGGGACGCCTTCTATAATGGAAACTCGTTTTTTTAAAACACAGAATAGGATGAAAATGGAAGAAAGGCGCAAATTTGACCGGGGCTACGATAGATGCGTTGAAAAAGGAATAGATGTAAAGAAAATGGGGAGAAGAGAATATGCAAGAAGAATAAACGCATGACAACGACAATCGAATCGATGAAGTAAAGGGGCAATAATTTTTATCTTGGAACACCATTAATGTTATATATTTTGCATTAAAATATAAATTTATGAAGTTTTAAATAATTACCCTATTAATCACCAAAAAAAGTTGTAAAATGATAAAAGAGCTTTTAAAAGAAAATTTATAGCTTTTTTTGATAAATTTCATGAAAGGAAGGAAGAAAGAGAAAGAAGGGGGAAAACAAAGCAACTTACGGATCCCATCCAAACATATTTTTCATACAATTTTGTTGATAAAAAAGGGGATTATTATTTGATGAATTGTTATCACAAAAATTTGAATGATTTGAATTAAACATTTTTGAAGTTGGGGATACATTATTATGTGATAATGAATTTGCGGATGAAGATGACGAAGTGGCTGCTGCATTTACAACAGCTGCAGCAACAGCTTGTTGGTGATGTAAAGATGGCCAAAATCCTGGATTTGTTGAAAGTGATGCTGAAGTTGACAGGGATGATCCAGAATTATTTCCATGAAATACTGTAGGATTATTTGTTGCTGTTGTTGTTGTGTCATCCCAACCATTATTCTGATTTGCATTTGATGCGGCTGCGGCAATCGCCGCAACATTATACATCATTGTTACGCTCGTTTTGACTTAAAGAATTTTCACGTCAATGAAATATTGACGTGGAAATTTACGTAATTTCTTTGAAAGCTTTCAGGAGGTACAACAAAAAATGATTAATAACGTGAAGTGATAATTAATGGCTATCAATGATAATAATTCTTTTTATCGCTTGTTTTGAGTTTTATTATCACAACCACACTCTAAAAGAAAAGTAATTAAAAAAGTTAATTAATAGCTCATAAAAAATCGCGTTAAAATCAAGGTAAAAAACAATAATAAATTGACCCGTTTTTGGCAACAAAATTTATTTTTTTTCTTCCTTTTTTATTTATTTATTTTTAAACACAATAAGTAGTGCAATAAAATTCTTTAATGCGTTGTCGAGGAGCGATAATGTGATGATTTCATTCGGAGGGGTGGGGAGGGTGAATAATAGCCCCGGTATTTTGTCAAACTGACGCTTTGGCGGTGGCCATATTCTTCATTCAAAAGGCTTTTTTAGGGCGGAGACATATGCCAAAGAAGGGGAGAACTTGGAGGAAAAAAATGTTTCTTTTTTTAAATCACAATAAAATTTCATGTTTTCTATCCTCTTTTTTGCGGGAGGAGCTCATCCGTACCCTTTTTTTCTTTCTTCTCAAAGTTTTTTTTGCTCTTGGCCTTAGTGACACCGCTAGAAAGAGTTATGGACCATTTTTCTTCAAAGGCAAAAAAGTGGGAAAGCAGCCCGCTTGAACGATTATGCTCCACCCCTTTTTCATCATTATTGGATCTTTTGCTTTCGATCATTTGTCGGCTGGTTGGCTCCTTTTTCTCTCTTCTTTTCATTCATTCAAGAGTCCGCAGTGTTTTCACACAAATAGATATATTTTTTTTTTCTTCGCTTGAAAAAATCTACCGCCGCTGCTGGTGGCAGCCGTCTCTTCCTTTTTTCCTTTCTTTCATACGTTTTTTTTATTCTTCTATCTTTTTCTTCTTCTTGTCTTAGAGAGCTTTAGTAACAAAATTTTCTTCTTCTTTTTCTTCCTTTTTGCGCTCCCTCGACGAAGAACCCTCCGTCTTTTCATCTTTGCCGCTTCTTAGAGCATTTGGTACCCGTAAAACATGTCGTAAATTTTCGCCTTGTTCATTGATAATCAAGCAAAAATAAAGAATCCTAACATCATCTTTGAGGGTCAAAAAGGCGGCTATGGCTTTGTTTGAGCTAGGGACAAGAAGAAGAAGAAGATGCGCAAAAAAGAATATTTCTTTCTTTGCTGATTTTTTTAGCGGACATTATTGCCGCAAATGTGAAAAGTGATTTTAAAACCCAATGTTTTTTTGAGTAATAATAATAAGCAGTTTTGAACAAAAGAGAAAGAAAGCAGAAGTTATAATGAAATCTTTCGTATAATTTTTATGTCGAAAAAGGGGGTATTTTCAAAAAGTTAAATAACCTAAACAAAAGAGAGTTCTAATAAAAATTTAAAAACAAGAATGCCACAAGTGAAAGTAAAAGCGCAAAAAAAGGTTCAAATGAAAAGCTAAAGCAATAACGATACCATGCAATTTTGACTTTGGCCGTTAAAAGAGAATGGACAACAGTAAAGTATTTCAAGATTAACGACATCTTAAAAATCTTTGTTGAAAGAAGAAGCCTTGTAAGCATTGTTTTTAAACTAGAAACTAATTACATGTTAAAAAAGAAAAAAGAAGATGAATGATATCCATATATATATTTGCAATACAATTATTGAAAATGAAATGAAAAAGAAAAAACAGGGATAATACCAAAATAATACCCCATTAACGGACTTTTATTACGCGATAATTGTTAAAATAATGGATAAAAATAAAAAGTGATCATTTAAAGTTGTTGAAATTTGTGGCTGCCAATTTAAAGTGGAGGATAAAGAAAAAAAAGTTTTGCAATGTGGCAATGAATGGCGCGACTTGAGTATCGAAAACGCTGAAGACGAAGAAGAATGAAGCGATCAACATTAGTGCATTCACTTTAGCAACATAAATCTTTAAAAATGGCCTCCCATAAAATTCGATTTACCGATATAGCTTGTATGAAGGGAGGAAAAAAAGAAGACGACGACGAAGAAGAAGAAGAAGAAATAAGTGGACAACGGAAGGCAGAATAAAAAAAATATTTGAAGATGGAAGAAGTAAAGGAGGTCTATTCACTTGTCAGAAATCTTATTTTCGAAAGTGACTTCTTGGGTGGCAACTTCTTCCTTCTTTGAACGACAAAAAAATGTGAGACAAAAAAGACAAACTTTTTTGGTCTTTTCTGGGGATTACGGTAGCCGCCCAAAATAGCGCCGATAAGATTTTTCTACCTTTTTTCTTTCAAATATTTTTTTGTTTCTGGCGAAGATTTTTTATTTGAAAAACAAAAATAAGCAATAAAAACTTTGTTCGATTTATCTGAAACTGCTTTAACAATTGAGCGTTTTTGTTTTCATTTTAATGGCCGCGATCAACTGTAAATTGCTACAATTAAAGTGAAATATGCCCAAGTCATAAAATCAACTATGGGGCTTTTTTTTAATATATATTCAAGACTTCAGTCGTCTTCCCAAAGCAGTTAGTGTTGTCGAAAGCAGTGACGAGCTGTCGGACAACAAAAGTGGATTACTTTAAGATTTTTTTCTCGTTCTGTTTTTTCTTGAAATAATGTGAAAAAGGGATGCCTTTCTTAAGTCAAAAAAAACGTTCGTTAACTACTATAACAAAAATTTTAGTGGCGCCGTCAAGCTCCCCTTTGCCCATGGAAAGTTTAATGCTAGGTTTTCAAATTTTGCTTCCTATTTTAGATTTTTGATGATCGATTCTGTTATTTTTTTATTTCACCAAATAATCTTTGACAGCTAACATATTTTGTCTAAAGTTTCTAATCTTCTTCTAAAAGCTTTTATTAGCATTTTTATTATAATCCTTTATTATTCTGTATTTTTTCAATATTAAGCTCGTCAAAATGCACTCTGTATTTTCTCATTACTCTCTCTAATATTATTGAATGATTTATCATAAAGCTAACGCCATATCATGAATCTTGCTAAACTTTTAATGCTGAAGCTTAATTTATTTGTGTTATCAAAACCAGTTTATCGCAAGAATTAGCAAAGCTTTTACTACGTAAATAAATAAGTTAAAACAAAACATGCTACAAGATTTCAACAACATAGGATTTAACAATTTATCTTTATTGCTTTATTTTTTGCAAGCATGATTATTTGATTTTCCAAACAAAACTGGAATAAATAAATGTGTTGAAGGGTCAATTAAGTGAAAAGAAGAAGAATAATAAAGCTAAACTTATCTTAAATACAAGTCGTGTACTTTCCCCTTTCATTTAAAGAATTTCTCAATGATGAGCGGCTTTTCAGAAATTTTTAATTTTTTTTATTTAGCAACTAACTATTTCTTGTTGTTGATCACTTTCCAAATTACCGACCAATAATATAATAATCATATAAGCTTTAAAAATTTCAGAAGATAACATATTTAAACTTATAAACCCACTTCGAAATAAACCACTTAATTATTATTCTAAATATTCTAAAATATATAATATTAATAAATTAAACTCTTCTGTTCTTTTTATTACTAATTTCTCATTTTTGGTTTTATTTTATCGTCTTAAACGGGTATTTATTTTCTCAATTTCCAATTTTTTAAAAAAATTGATTTTTATCTACCCGATCAAGCAGTGCCAACAATGCTGTTTGCTACCGTATCCCTTGCACGCGTTAAAGTCAGTCGCAAAAAAATAATCGAAAGAATATTTTCTTTCATTGAATTTTTTATGCATTGAACGCATTGCTGAAAGGGTAAACCTATCAAATGTTAACATTTTTCTTCTTCTTCCCCGTTCATTAAAAAATTATTTTATTTAGCGTCAAATGATTAACCAAAGTTGGCGTTTAAGAATTTTTCATTTATTTTTTTTTATCAAAATCCGTTTTTAACAAAATACTATTTTGTTTGTCTCAAAAAAAGCTGTTCGTGATTTTTCAAGGCGTTTATTTAAAATGTTAAAAATTTAAGAGTTTTTTTAAAATGGATTCATTTTTTTAAAGTTGACACATAACTTCCAACCAAGCGAGCCAGTTACCGTATTTTCAGAGCTTTTTTTTCAAATTTAAAAAAAAAGCATTTCCGTTTTTTTGTTCAATAATTTAAAAACTTCAAAAGAAACAATCGCAGCTGCCGATGAAGCAATGAGAAAAAAGAAAGAAAGAGGAAGCCGGCAAAAAAGTCTTGGATTCCAGCAGGCGGTTATTGTTTTGCAACAAGCCGAAATTTGTGGCCTACGACCCAAAGGAAAATAAAAAAAGAAAGGAAAAAAAGTACATCTTTGCGCTACTTCAGGCTAATAAATTTTTTTGGTGAAGTCTAAGTTCAAAGCAAAATACCGCCAAAAACCCTGACATTGTTTCAGTGATGCGTGTGCGCGTACGTTTTTGTATATTTTCAAAAAAATAATATATATCAAAGCAAAAACAATAATTTTAACCATAATTCTTATAGGATAAATATGAAATTCTGTTGCAAATATTATTTCAAGAAGTACCCTCTTAAACACAAATATAGAATTGCCATTCGGAAGTAAAAGTTTTGGAGAAAAAGGTAAAGTTGGGTTCATCAACAATATGAAAATACATATATAAATGGAGAAAAAGATGGATAAAAAACAGAAGGCAGCCGGTTTTTGCGACATGCTGTGACCCAAAGAAGGCAGTCTTCTTCATTGAAAAAACTACCGTACAAAAAGAAGGGAAAAAACTGAAACGAAGCCAATGAAGAAAGCGTTATTAAGAACATCTGAAATATACATCTCTTCATTCCAATTTTATAGTAGCTGCTTCGCTCTTTTTCAATTCTGACTCAAATGAAAGAAGACAAAACCATAATTTTTGTTGTCGTGGCATCTTCTATCTTTTCTCTCTCTCTCTCATGGCAGTTGATTTGCATTTACCGTAATCGTTGTCCTCAACAACATTTGTATCTTTTTTTGGCATTTGTGAGTCCTTTTTCCTTTTCTTATATATTTTTTTGTAAAAGCAATAAATTTATTGGTGAAACATGAAATAACTCTCAATGCTTTTTTTTAAAAAAGAAGAAAAAAATAAGATGGACAATGCGTGTTACAAAATTTATTGAAGACAAAATTGAAACAGTATTCATATCGAAAACATTGCAAAAAAATGAATTAGCGAAAAGAAGAAACAAGGATAAAAACAAAAAAGGAGAAGAAAGATTATCAAGTCTTAAAAAGATCAACACATAAGTGCAAAAAATATATTTATTTATACACAATGGAAGTCATTAAAAACAATTTTGATACTTGTCACACCTCTTTTTCTATTCGTCATCTTCTTTCGATTGACACCTGCGCGTTGAAAGAAGAAGAAGACGAAAAAAAGAAGAAAAAGTTACACGGTAACTCGGTATAAAAAAAGAAAAAAGAAAGAAATAAATACGGAATCACATAAGTTATGGCCCATGCCAAAAAACTTTTGTTTTTTTTTCCTCCATTGTCATAGCTTTTATTTATTGGCAACAATAATGTGCATTAAAAAAAGAAAAATCGTTAACCACATTTTTTCTATGCAGATCGAAAACAAAAAACTTCCCATCATAAAAGTTTTATTCATTTTTCCAAAAAGGGCAACACAGAAAAAACTTCTATAAAAAGCTCAAAAACCGATAATCACTTAATTTTCAATGGTATTAACAGTTTAATGAAGAAAAAAATTGAAACAAGGGGGGAAAACGAATATTTCATCACTTAGATATTCCCATGAACGGTCATGAAAGTTGAAGAAAAAAATCAGAAGAAGAAAGAATTTGTGTGTGAGAGACTTAAATTAAGATTCAATATGTGTGGTAAAACCGGAATTTTATTTAAAAAAAGACATGTGCAATATTTTCTTATCATTACCACCAACATAACGGTAATACACTGCCTATCTTTTTTTCATATCGAAATTTCTGATTATTTTTTTAAACGACCTCACATAATCATATTATCATTATCATAAATTACGAACTTTAGGAATATAAATGTTACGCTTTTTTTGATCATTAAAAAAAGATGGGAAGGAAATATATATTTTTGCTGATAGATATCAAATTTTACAACAACAACTAACTCGCTTAATTTGGATATGATCAAAAAGAAAAGCCCGCATATTTGTCGCACCTTCCTTTTTCTCCTTTTTTCTTTTAACTTTAAAGAAGCGCAAAGACAAAAAAAGTGATTTACACACTATGCGGCAAAAAAACTTTTTTTTTATTTTCATGATTGGCGGAGTTCTTTTTTTGTTTGAAAGCGATTATACGTCAATATACTTTTGATTTTATAAAATGGATTGCAGCTTTCAAGAGGGACTGCCTTTTTAAATTTATATCCGTTGTTTCTTCTATGAGAAGCAACAACGCAACATTTTTAAAAAAAGTAGCTTTATAATATTCAATCGCCTGTCTTCTTCTTCTTTTTAAAACGATATTTTTATTTTAATTATGTTTTTTTTGTTTCTCACAGAATGCACGGCCTGATTCATTGTGTTGTTGAAACGTTGTAATTTTAGAACACAACTCTTTTTTGACCTTTTTATCTGTGTTTTTTATTATGCAATTTTTACCTTCCTTCAGTTTAATGCTAATGAATTTGTGTAATTGAAAAGAGTTTGATTGTGCGCGAGAACGAAAAAAATGAAGATACAAAGAAAAATGTTGCGAAATGTTTGGGTTTTTCGGAATGAGTTTATTTTAAAATTCTTTGATTCTATTGAGTTTGCTTTGGTAGTCAGTTTTGTTTGCCAAATTTGTTTTTGATTCGACTACTTTACTTTATTTCAATGTGGCATCTGACAAATTTACTTTAATAACTTGATAATTGTTCGTTTCCTTTGAACTTTTTTGCTTGAACAAGAAATCCGATTTTTTGTTTTTTTTGGCTAACTTTTTACAACGGTATATTATTTAACATATGTCGTGACACTACGATGGTGTAGGGAATATTTTGATTTTTTTTTTCATTTTAAATAGTCTCTTACAGTTTGTATATGTATGATTTTCCTTATCTTCAGATTACATAATATTAGGGTATCCTCAAATAATCATGTCCAAGATTTGTTGTTTAAAAACACTATATTTTCATCATCAATTTTGTTAAATATTTATCTCTAAAGAATATGAAATTTGAACTTTGGTACTGCAAGTAATATATTTTTTCATTCTGTTAAATGATAACTACACTCATTTTATAATTAGTTGTTTTGCGTTCAAATATTTAACTGAATGTTATAAAATTAGAAATTCATATATTGAGATTTGGTAATTCTAGTTTTGGTAATCTTGAATTAACGAACGCATCTCAGCTTTTTGATTACTTCAGAATCTTTACCTTTTTTGTTTGAAAACTTTATTGTTTGTTACTATTTCAATGCCTCTAAATGTCTTTTTTGTCTTTTCTGGAATGTCTTAAAATTAATGAGATTTACTTATAAATATGATATAGGGTAATCAAATCTAAGGGTGGACGAGGGCCCAGGGCTTTTTAAGGCCCTGGTAAAGCCCGGCCCGGCCCTAGGGCCGGGCCCGGGCCGGGCCTTGATTTTCTTACAGTTCAAAAAAAACGCAAAGGGGGGACCACGTCAAAATTAAGAAAAAACTAGTCGGCCCGGGCCCGGCCCTAGGGCCAGGGCCGGGCCTAAGCACAAAGTGAGGGCCAGGGCCGGGCCCGGGCCCTAAAATTTGGGCCCTTGTCCACCCTTAATCAAATCCCCAAGGTGAAATAAAAATTGGGTGATGACCGGGGGAACACCCTTAATCCCCCAAATTTGGATTTTGTCAGATTTATACTTTAAAGTTTATAACAACCAATCCGTATAACTTAAATTATCTTTTGCATCAAAATGAGGTTATATTGGTTATTTTTTTTTTAAAAATGCTTTTAGCAATAAAAACCAAAATTTGATAAAATAGACAGAAAAAAAAATTAAGGGTGATCAACCAGCAAAAATCTGGTGATCATCCGGGCGATTCCCCGATGGTGACAACCCATTCCCCCCTGGTGATCACCATTTGACCATCCTAGTATGATATTTTGTACTGTTTTGCTTTAAAAACGTGAACTTCGCAATTCACGAAAGGAGTACTACAGTAGTTATCTCTCATTTCCATGCCTCGTTTTTGTTGATTGTGTTTTCACATCGAATTCAAGCCGAAGTCAAATTTATATCAAAGATTTATAAACAATACCATTTCTCATATTGTGAAGTCTACTCTAATATTGCGATTCCGATCAGTGCCGCAACTTCACTAAAATTGATGGGAGGGGGATCTCATGACCTTATTCAAACTAAAATATTTAATTTAAATTGTCAATTATCAAAAATGCACATGCTACCTTTGCCATAAACACTCACTGAAAAAAAAGCGGGCAAAATATTTTTTGGGGGCAGTATACAGTCCCCACTTGTGGATTTATTTGATCCCAAAAGGGGACCAAAGAAGCCCCCTTCTTCCGTGCAAATGCCCTTAGAGCCCCCATGTAGGGACTTTAGGTAGATTTGCACAGAAAACAGGGGCTTATTTTTCCAGTATTAGGGATCAAAAAAATCCATAAATGGGGACCGTATACTGCCCCCAAAAAAATATTTTGCCCGCTTTTTTTTCAGTGCTTCAATGGGGTGTCGCGACACCTTCCGATATCCACCAAGTTACGGCACTGATTTCGATTCAAAAATTAAGATCACCCCCTATCAAAAAATACAAACAAAGCACTGCAACAAAAAATTGTTTTTTTTCCAAAATCGCACTGCATAAAATACCAGATCTTTAATTTCTTAAACCTTCTTGTGTTTTTTCAAAAAACAGTGATACTAAGAATTCGAAAAATCATCTTGCTTTTGTCTTATCCATCACAGTAAAACCGCAAAATTTTCAAAAATTAACTAAATCATAAAATAGTTTTTATTTTTCATAAAACTATTTGCTATAAATTGCGTTAAAATTTAGAAGTTTAACTGTTATATTTTTATTATATTTCTTCTTTCTAAAAATCCCTTCAATCAGCTATATATTTTTTGAAACAATATTTATCGTATTAACTGCTGCTTGAAATCCAAAATATTTATTTTTAGTTCAAATTTAATTTTATTACTTTTTAATGCGGCTATCTCTTTTTGATAATTGTCAAAAATCGGTGAGATAAAAAAAGATCAAGTGAACACTACTGTCACCGCTGCTGTTCCTTTTCTTTTATTTTTTTTACTACTTCTTTTTTCTTCTTCTTTTCATGCTCACTCGCTCACCGCCAATTTAAAAACTCAGCTGATTTGTTGTTGCTGCATTTGAAAAAAGGGAAAGGGATTGCAACAATTCTTTTTAAGGAGATACATATCCGTTTGTTTTTAATGGCATCTGCTTGCTGCTTTATTTTGAAAATACTTTTTTTTAAAAAGGGTAATCTTGTGTTAACGAGCGGCATAATAAAAAAAATAAGAAGAAAGGAACAGAAAAAAATTGACTTTGATTTTGAACACATAATACACCAGTTGCGATTCGTTTTTTATGGCCATCGGTAAAGGCTTTTTTGCGCATACTTCAAAAAAAAAACACTTCTCTTTCGTCTTTTTCTTTTCTATATTGCTTTGGATCCAATTAGACTTCTCATTAATGAACAATAAACAGGCTCGTGGAGGCCTTCTGAAGACAACAGCATGTGCTACAACAAAGAAGAAAAAAGGCGTTCCATGCAAGTTTTTTTGAAATTTGAATCATTACAATTTTGTAATCAAGTTGTTTTTTTAAGTGCCTCGAGTTTCAAAAAAAGCTGTGATACTTTTTATCCTGAGTAGAAAAAGAGTTTGTAAGCATCCGACTTCTAAGTAAAATATCAGGTAAGAAATTAAAATATCTGAAAAATTAAAATTTTGTAGTTACAAGTTTAATAATATATCTTTAAGTATAAGGAATAGTGTAGGTTTTCCATATAATATTTGGAATTTCATCCTAGAGTTCTCACATCTTCAATTTATTCTGCAGTATAAAACCCATCTGAACTTCATTTTGTTGGTCATATTTATAAGATATCATAATTTATGAGTTATATTTGAGACACTTTCTTCTAACCTCTTTTTTCGCTTAAAAGAAGAAAAAGAATGGCTTAAGTCTGATGGAAGCCACGGCAACCACAGCTTGCATCAATCACAGCATTATTACTCAATTAGATTATCCCTTTCAAAAGTCAAATTCTAAGCTTATTTGTTTTTCACACCTTTTTTTCTGCAAGTTTCTTTATAGCAAATGAAATCTGAAAAGAAAGAAAAAGTTTACTTCTCCTTGTTGTTTTTATAATTCTACCTTATGACTTCATGTTTTGTTTTAAGAAAATAATATTTTGTTGATATGATTAGCAAAAGTTAATAAATTTTTAAAAAAAGGATTTTTATTGTTATATTGCATTCTTTTATTTTTGTAAGATATATTCTCCCTCAAATTTTTGATCAAAAATATTTTTAAATCTTTGTTTGAACGGCGTGAATTCAAGCGAAACCTCCTCCCGTCTATTTCTTTTTCTCCTATCGTGTGCTTGACTAGTGTTCGACGACAAGTTTTACAATGGTTTCTTTTTATTTCTTTCCTAACACAAACTCTTTTGATTCATTTTTAAAGTTTATGCAAATGAGAAAATAAGAAGCGCAAAAAAATTGCGGTAAAGGTGGATTGCTCCTTTTTCTTAAAATTCAGTTTTTGATGTTCTTTGCAAATGAAAGAAAGTTCGGCAGATGTCTAAAAGGAAGGACATGAGAAACGGTGAAAATTCTAAAGTTCAAGCACATTTCCGGCAACTGCATCAACATTGAAAAAGAAGAAGAAAAAAAGAAGTTCTTAATTCATCATTAACAAATTTTTGAACGTTTAGTTTTATTTTAGAATTTGCTCATTTTTTAATTCGCATCCGGAGCTCTTCTTTTTTCTTTTCTTTTTTGATCAGTCTTTTTTTTGTGTATGTAATAGCTTTTCAAGGAGGTCTTCAATCAGCTCTGAATTTTTTTACACCAAATGACCCAGGTCTTTTTTTTACATCTCTTTAAAAACAGCTAAAAAACGGTACCTATTTTATTGGGGAGGCTTCTTTTGATGTATACCGCGCCACTCGGCTGCCGAAACTTTTTTTTTGATGGCGCGACCTCCAATCACATTTCAGGCGTTTTTTATAAATTGAAAGAAAGCAAAAAAACAAAGCTGGAAGAAGGAGAAGAAAGTGAATACAAGATCTCTCTCTCTCTCCCTCTTCTTGTTGCCCTCTCAAATGACAGTTTTAAGATTTGATCCGGCTGTTACTAATCGTTGCTTATCTGATTCTTGCAAAATATATTTCCTTTTTCTTTTTTTTCTCAAAGCCACAAAAAATTAATTTTTCTTTAGCAATCTGCCGCTTGTCAGATAAAAAAATTTATTTTTTTTCAAAAAAAAAAGATTTACCTAATCATTGTTTCCTAGGTATTGAACAAATTTGTCTTTCTTCCTTTTTTTGAGATATAACGGTAATTGTGTTAATAAAGCATTTAAATTTGACATATTTGAATCATTGCTATTGTTTTAAAAAAGATTTTTAAAAAGATTTTTTACTACTCCAGTGCAAACTTGAGTTCTCAAAAAAAAACTTGACGTTATATGTTTTTCCTTGTTGTTGCAAGCTTTTGTGGTCGTTAACGCAATTATAATGGGTTATACTTTGGGCACTAACTTTTTTAAATATTAAAATGCTTAAAATGGCCCATTTGGGGATTTTAAAGCATCCCATTTAAGGCAAAAATTACTGTATCAAAACTAAATTTTATACACTTTTCAATGGGATAAAGCTTCGAAAATTCACATTAATCCCATAAAAAATGTGTCCATTTGAAGAAGTCATGCCCTATTATATTTTATATAGTTTTTAAGAATAACAAAAATCTTGGAAAAATATTAAGTTGTTTTGCTTAAAAATATTACGGTAGTCTTTCTTGCTTTCTTTTTTTCCTTTCATTTAATTAATGATGTGGTTTTTCTTAATGATTACTAATCGTCTCGTCAAAAAATATGAGAGAAAGCTTCTTGTGACAAAAATTTTTCTGCAGCGGCATCATCATATCCTTTATTCACTATTACTACTACTGCTACAACTACTTCTTCTTCTCACAATGTTTTTTTCTGACTTGCTTCTTCCGCCGTTACGCTGATTTATCGCTATTCAAAGGCGAGGAACAGGTTCAATCAGTTGAAAGAGTGAAAAAAAAGCGAGAGAAAAAAGATAGCGCCAAAGGGAAAAAATAAGATGAAGAAGAAGAAGTCTGCATGGGTGGCTTGTTGTCTTGTCTCTTTCACATCTTCCTTCCTCTTTCTCGCTTCATCAATGCTTTTGAAGTTGCCGCTTTCTGTTTTTTTGGAATGTTGTCAAAGGTTTAAAGCATTTTTTTTATGATTATAAAACATTTGTTTTGTTTTTTAATTTTTTGTTAACAGTTTTTATAATTTCAAAATTTTTTAACCTTTTGATGATGATGATCTTTCTCAAATGGCTTTTTAAATAAAACCTTTGACAACAGTAATCAAAGTCCTCAAAAATTTGTTTCAATTCGATCGGGTTTTCCCCAAATAATTTACGTGAAAGATATTTTTTGGTGATTTTCGAAGTTTTTCTTTTTTTCATTTCTCATTTGCCTTTCTTTAAAAAAAAACTCAAATTAAATTGGAGTAACGATGATTTTAGACGTGCTACGGCTCGTTTGGTTTCTTCTATTGTTTTTTCTCTTCCTGAGTCACATCACGTCCTGCTTGCGCAAGAGAAATACTTTTTCAATCAATCGCACGTTCATCGCTTGATAAATCAGTTTCATACTGTAAGTTTTTTTCTTCTACCAATTCTAACACTTCTTTTTTGTGACATTTTAGTTGTCTTTTTTAATGCTTGTCTTTTTCAAAATTTTAACATTTTGTGTGTTATTTTTTAAGTTTTAAAAATTAACATTAAAGAAACCGCAAAAAGAACTTTAACGATAGGAAAAAAGTCTAAATTGTCCTTGAAATTATGCATGCCTTACCGGAAATCAACGGGGTTTTTATTCTTGATTGTGGTTGATGTTGTTGTTGTTGAGCTAAAGGTCTTTTTCAAAAAAATGTTATAAAAATCTCATCGTAGTTGTTTTGGAGCAGCTCCATTCCTTTTTCTTCGTCTTCTTGATGTTGTTTTTCCGATTTTTATTCAGTTTTACGACATCAATACGCGTGTCATTTTTGGCTTGTTAAGTGCCGTTCACTTATATTATTATTCTTCTTCTTCTTCTTCTTTGTGTTCTTATTCTTCTTCGTTTTCATGCATTATATGTTTGACCGGTTGACCTCATGAAATCGAAATGGCGCCAGATTATCTATTTTCAAAAAAAATTGATGAGGAAAGAAGCTGAAGAAAGCTTTCCGACACAACCGGAAGCTATTTTTGAAGAGAGAGAGACAGAAATACAAATTGTTTTGGAATACAGAAGGAAGAAGGAGAAGAAAATCTCGGTTCTTCTATTTTTCTTTTGCGCGCCAATGCTGATGGCTCGGTTGGCGCCATGAAGTTGACGGCTCGAGCATGAAGGTCTTTTTTTAAAAATCATGATAGTAAAGGTAGTAGTTTTTTTCTTCATCATAGAAAAAAATAACATCGATGAAATGCTACTGAATAATAATAAAAATTGAAAATATATCTATCCGTCTCTCTTTTCTTCCCTCAACTTTTTCATTCTTTTCATAGAAAATGTGTTTACCTTAAAAACAATTTGTTCAGATAAATTTGTTTTAGAATCTTTTTTATTTTATCCAATTAAGCGATTTTACTACCTCATTTACTGAAGCAACAACAACTCTCAGACACACGTCTTAATGTTGCTGTTCTTCCTGAAAGCTTTATCTTTTTTAGCGCATTGTTCTCTTCATTTTTTTCCTTTTGTTTTGTTTCTTCTTCTGCTTCTTCAAGTTTTACGATTAATAAAAATTAAGTTTTATTTCCAGCTTAAAAATTTTATGTATCTTTTTTTTATTTTCCCTTTACAAAGTTCTTGCTTTAAAATATTTTTCGCAAAAAAATGGCAACACTCGACCTCAATTTTGTATTTTTTTCCAAACAGGCAATTTTTGTCAATGTTTCCAGGCAATTGACAATCTTGTTGTTAAAGCAATTTTTTGTTGTTGAAATTGCTTTGGATAATTACAGTTTTCAATTCAAAAAACAATTTGATGTAACTATTCACACTTACGTTGTCGACCTTCAGAAGCAATTGTGTCTTTAATTCTGTTTCCTTTTTTTGTGTTAAAATTTTGTCTTATATTTTTTACAGCTACCGTAATCTCACTGGCAGTTGATCAAAAAAAGGAGGGGAAAAAAGTTGAAGCAGAAAAATAAACTGAACATCTTTTTGACAAAGGTGTAATCATTTTATTGTTGGTATATTGGCCCCACAAATATTGTCGGCATTCAAATTGCCACAAAGCTACACCTCTGACAGGTGAACGATTTACGAACGTTCGTTTGCAAACTCTCACTTCCGATCTCTTGTAACCCTTTTTGACATGTCAAGTTTTATGGTCTTTTCACAGCTTTTTTATTCTGTTTTATGCTTCTGTTCTTTTTATTGTGGAAACCATCAATTGTTTTAGAAGTTGTTAAAAACAATTTTTGCTTTTGATCTGTCGTCGAAATGCTTTCAAAGAATTGATGAAAATTAACAATCTGAAGAATTTTTGGAGGGCTAAAAAATAGATGATAAGTACATTGTTTTTAAATACAATTATGTTTCACGCAAATAATATTACCAGAAACCTATCACATTTAAAATTCAGCTCCCTTGTCATTCTTCTTTTTGTATTGTATTATTTTTCTAAAATTTATTTTTGCATTTTTTTGTGATGAAACAAGTCTTTGCGCTTCGCTCCCTCGGCAACTTTTTATCCTTGGCAGAAACGAGAAAGAAAAAAAAACCATGAGCACGCTATTTAAAGAAAAACAGAGCTCCTGCTGCCAGCCAGTTGACTTTCCTTTTTTCTTCTTCTACTTCTGCGCTTCACTTAAGACAACATCGGCGCCACCCGCATGTAACTAGTAAAAAAAGAAGAAGAAAATGAACAAGGCGGAGTACGGTAGCCTAGTCATCGTTTTCTCAATTTTTTCCTCTTTTTTTGAGAAATGAAAAAAAACCGTGACTGCACTGAAACAGAGGATGGAGCGTGCGATTATGTAAAAAAAGACAAGAAAAAAAGATATGTAGATGATTCTTTCTATTGACCGCAACAAAATGATGAGGAGAAAAAAATGAGGAAGATGAAGGTCTTTGGAATGTGAAAAAAAGAATTTTGGTTTTGTTTCAAAGTTTTAAAATTTTCCTGATATATCTAAAAAATACCACGCGGATTACGCTATTACAAAAGCTGTAAAATGCATAATAGCATTGCATAAAATTAGGGAAACAATGAATCGATTTCACTACACTTATAAGAAAATCAAAAAAAGCAATTTTTTTTTAAATAGGCGGGGATATTCCCATTATTATTAATGATGCGATTGCCAAATTGATATACATTTTCTGCTGAGAGCTTAAAAAGCAGATACCTAAGAATTTTTTGTTTTCTGCCAAAAATTCAAGATTAAAAATTGGGCCAAAGCAGACAAAAAATATGGCTTTAAATGAAATCTTATGCAAAAAAAGCAAAAAGATTTGTGAAGAAAAAAAAGCTGGCATTCATTTTATCGAGAACCATATGTAACGGAAGAATAGAAGGAAGAAAAAAAACACAAAAAAAAGTTTGCATCCTTTTCGTTGACAGAATAATTTGTAGACAATCTGGAGATGCTTAAAAATTGCCATTTTTTCCTTTCTTCATAGAATAAAAAAGATATTAAAGAGTTATATTTCGAGCTTTGCTTTCTGCTTTAATAAACTATTATTTTAATATTATTGCTAATTTTCGGGGGAATCCTAACTTTCTTTTTGAAAAGACGTCTTTGAGGTTTTCCGTCAGCGATCCATTTTTTCAGCTTGTAAAAATGCAATAATGTTTTCATTTTTGAACATCATTATTAGTAGTTTTACAGTTGTCTTAAATGCGTTTTTGGTTGTTTCATTTTTCAATAAGAAGATGTATATTCTAAAATGCATTGTAAGAAAGGCAAAAATACTTTTATTAATGAAAACAACAAATAAATGGTTAGTGATGATCAAACTTTCTGGTGCTTGTACTTTCTTTTTCATCTTTGTCGAATACACAGCAAAAAAGGGGGCGTTAAAAGTAATAATACTGTAAGGAACAAAATGCAGCCATTTTGTCGTGCATAAAACGTGTGTGAATTTGAAATAGACAAACACAAATTTTACACACGCACCCCAATGCATTTTAATTAATTTAGATGACTACTGCGGTAGCCATTTTCTGGTACTGCTACGGGCGGTGTTGCGGCTTTCATAATTTCTTGCGACCTATTAGCCGCACTCAAAAAGAAGTTCATTCGCACATTTTTTTGTTAATATGAATACGGTAACTATTTCTAATATATAAAAGTGAAAAATAATTTTATAATTCAAAAAATATTGTTTTTAAATCGGATAAAAATATCTTTTTTTTGAATACTGTAAGTTTTTTTAAACTAAAAAGTATTTATTCTCTATCATCTCTTTAAATTTAAACTATCGCTTCAAAGTTAAAAAAAATTTAATTTACTTTTTTTGATTTTACCTATCTGTCGGCAAAGTAGAAAAGCTTTGGATCAAAAGATATCTTCCGCCGCCACCATACTCAGTCATAAGCTTAGTTCATTTCTAGAGAGAAGAAGAGAAAAAGATAGAAGATGATATGGACCAATTGGTGCAAGTTTTTAGAAGAATAAGGAACAGCCGCTCTCTTGGGCCTTCGGATGACTTAAGGAAAGAAAAAATTTTTATTTTTTGGGGAGATGGAAGAAGAAGGGGAAAAAGGAGGGCACTACGAAACAACGATAGTGGCAAATTTTTGAAATGGATCTGAAAAATAGAAGAAAAACGCCATGAAATCGGGTTGTGTCTTTTCTGGGGAGGAAGGGGCCACCTTGAAAAAAAACTGCTCATTAATTGGCTAATCAAATTTTACGATGATTGTTCTTTCGTTCAATTTTCCCCCCTCTCTTCCCCTCAATGGTTGCGTTTCAATCTCTGTTGTTGCTTTTTGGGTTATCCCATTTTATAAAATGTAAAATTTGCATAAAGATTCACTCTTCTTTTTTTATAACAGAATCTGCAAATTTTGCTTTCCTTTTAAAAAAAGCTTTGAGTTTATCTTTTCCCTATTTTTATTTTGTCATTAAAAATTTTTGCGCGTGTTTGCTTTGAAAAAAAAATAACTCGCTACCTTGAAAAGCAATGTCGAATTGTTTTTTTTCTTTCATTTTCAAAACATCGAAATTTTCGAAGGTTTTTTTATGTTTGCGTAAAAGGGAGTGAAGAGGTCGAATTAAAAATTTTCATTGTGTATTAAAAAAATTTCTCATGGAAAAGGCAAATAATAAAGCTGCTGTCAGTATCTTGAGAAGGCAGAAAAAAAGAGCTATGTATACCTTTTTTTGAAGAAAACTATGAAAAAAACATGTGTATCACGTACCGGGTGGTCCCCTTTTTTAGAAAAAGAAATCAACGCAAACAATCTTGTAAGCAATGAAGAATAATATGAATAAGGCGTCGTAACAGTGATTTTTTAAGCTAACAGCATCAATTTTAAAGGGTAAAAAAGATAGTTGACAAAGTTTGAAGAAGAAGATGAAAAGAAAAAAGATACCCGACCATTTGCTTTAAAGCATTTTTTTGAATGAATACTGCTTAAAAAAATTTTTTCTTCAATGGCTCAAACTATGTAATAGTAGCAGTTAAGATTGTCGTAATTGTCCATCCATGTTAATGTTAATGCTTCCTTTACAACTTTTCTTCTCCCTCTTAATTTTTAAACTTGAATCATTTCATGTTTTTCTCTTTCTAAGATCCAAAAATTCTCCTACTGTTTTTCTTCGTTTTTTTAGCTTTTTGAGTTGTTTTAAAAAAAGATATATCATTTCAGTTCTGCTACTACTGCTTTTTAAAGCCATTTTAACTCATTTTTAAAGCTAAATAACAACAATGAAAATGAGGTCCTTTAAATGTGAAAAGGCTATTGTCTTTCTCCGGTTGTCGTTAAATGTTTTTAAAAGGCACTTTATGGTGATGATTATTGTTTCCGCGTGTTTCATGAAATTTAATTGAAACTCTAAGAATTGCAAATTTTGTTTCTAAAAGAAAGCAACAATAAAGAAAAGTAATTTTTGCTCAAAATATTCAGGATAACCTGAAACTTATAATTAATAAAAATTTGAGCAATAATCCCACAAATTTTTTCAAAACCGTAATCATGCCCTACTTACGATATTTCATTTCATTCATTATATTTTAATATAGTTTTGACACCGTGACGTGTTTATTATTGCTATTCATTTTTTATATCCATTCAAAAAAGTACTAAAAACAACATTTTTTTGATTTACGATCCGTGTTCGAAAAGTAATCATTGTTTCGAGTTTTTTTGCTTAATAATTCGTGTTTCATTTAAAAAAAGAACTTCAAATTGACAAATACCGTGTTACCTATTTTTAAACTTTTTTTGACATTAAAAATTTTGATAAAAAAATTTGACAATTTTCAGCAGCCAATTCTTGCTTTTTGCCACGCCCCTTCATTTTTCTCAGGCATAATTGGTTGAGCGAGCAGTGTTCGAAAAGAAGAAAAAAGAGAAAGAAGAAGAAAAGCGAGAACCCTGCAGGCGACACACACATCTTTTCTTCAAACGACGCTTTTCTTACCGTAATTGTGAAAGAAGAAGAAGAACGCGTTGCTTTATTTGCTGCTGCAGCACTTGTTTCCATCAGAAAAAAAAAGAATTTAAAGAAATTGGTGAAAGTGGTGGTGTCTGAAGGAATAAGGAAAAAGACGACGCCCCAAGAGCTGCTGTCCATTGAAGCTTAAAAGAAAAAGAAGAAGACGAAACTGCGTCACACAAAAGTGCGTCAAATTTAACAAGAAGTAGCGAAAAAGAAGGATTGGAAAAAAAGGAATAAAACTCCCATCCAACAACGCTACAACAACTACTATCTTCCGCCGCTTTCTGACGGACGAATGAATGCATCGACGACAACAGTGCTGAACGATAGACGACATTGTTTTCTTCAAAGTTTTACAAACCCCCCAAATTCTTCTATTAACAGTATAACTTCCGTCCATCCATCAAATTCTACTTCATCATTTCCGTCTTTAACAGTTAATCGTTGTGATAGTACTGGAGATTCGGTTGAAAGTGTTAGCAGTACAACAAGTAATAATTCAATAATTGATTCTGATATTTCATTTGGTAATCAAAAAGATATCGCATTTCCATTTTATTCAATTCCGTATAATTCTGAAACATCTTCATCGCAAGCCTCAATTGTAAATCCATTTCTGGGTTTTGCATCTGCCTTTCCGTCATCATCAAATTACAAAGCACAAGGATATTCATATCCCTCCCGATTTTTTCAAGGTTCTGAAGCAACTTACCGTCCTCCATCTGAATCTTCAACTTCTACAGCAACAACCACAAGAACGACCCCGACGACGAAGTCGTCGAAATCTCGTGAAACCATCCTAACCAATAATACCAACGAATTAATTGCTGCTGCTGCAGTCGCTGCAGCAGCAGCCGCTTCAACAAGTGGAACAAATCCTTCTTCATCATCTGCATCATCATCATCAAGTACAAGAAGTAGTACCGCCGGAGCAGCCCATTCAAATACGTTACAATCAGGTGATAATAATAATATTGGTGGAACAAATAACGGAAATACTTCAACATCTTCAACAGACGACCATATCCAAAGACTTGCGCAAATGACTCACGGTGTTGGACTCGTTAAGTCTGAGACAGGTGAGCTCCACCCTTTTTTTCATTTTTCCTTAAAAATCCATAAGCTCCTTTTCAAACAATGTTTTTTAATAATAAATTCACTTCTTCTTCTTCCCTTTTTTCCTCCTTTTATAAGTGCCTATTAAGTTTTGATTTATAATACTTTTTTGGAAAAAAACCCTTTATTCAATGTTTGAATTTTAAAAAAGAGAGAAAAAGAAGCAGAAGCCTTCTGTTTTTCTTGGATTTTTTTTCATGGTTTCCCATTAATGAGAACAATTAAATGGGCTTCTTTCTCTCTTTTCTTAAAATGGTTTTTTAATGGGCAATCATTTAGTTGACACATTGTAAAATAAATTTAACAAATTATTGACTTTTTTTACCCATTTTAAGGGTTTTGCTTCTCAAGATTTCATTGAAATTTAAATGAGTTTTAATTTTGCTTTGTTACAGGAAATTCAGATGCTGTTGCAAATCTTGCCGTTGCTGCTGCCACTGCAGACGTCTATCAAACCGCTGCGGCTGCATATGCTCAAGCACAGGCATACGGTAATTGGCAAAATTATTATCAATTTAATAATCAAATGGCTCCTGCAGCTGCTGCATTCCCTGGATGGCCTGGACAATGTTACCCTCCTTCACATTGGGGTAAACAGAAATTTAAAATTTTTAATTAAGTTTTCTAATTTTTGAAAATCTTTTTTTTATAGCACAAACTAAAAAGGGTCGACAAACTTATCAACGATATCAAACAAGCGTTCTTGAAGGCAAATTTCAACAATCAAGTTATGTCAGTAAAAAGCAACGTGAAGAACTTCGACTTCAAACAAATCTCACCGATCGGCAAATAAAAATTTGGTTTCAAAATCGTCGAATGAAAGCTAAAAAAGAGAAGAATCGATGCGATGATCAAACTGATCAACAAACACTTATTCCAGCAAATCCACCAAAAAATTTAATACCTGGTTCAATGCATCATCATCAACAAAATCATTTACTTATGGATGATCCACTTGGGATTGGCTTAGATCAAGATAAACTGAAATCAAATAATCAATCCGGATCAATGCTAAATAATCCACAAAATCAAATGTGGTGTTCTTCGGTTAATATGAATAATAATGGGACATCAGGAATGCATGGAATGGTTTCATCAATGGCAGATACGATGGCGTCATGGCCAATGCTACCACCAAGCGCATCACAATTACATTCTCAGGGTGTTAATGTTACATCTGCTGCAACTCATCCGCATTATCCCATGGGATATGGAATTTGCCCACCAAATATTTGAGTTGATCTTTATTGTTGTTATCTTTTTATTTAAAAAAAACCAAAAGGGCAATAGAAAACAACAGGATTTTTATAACCACATTTTTCGATTTTGTTTTTTTCGCAAATTTTTATGAAATTCTTTTTTTTAAATCGGTTTTGTTTTTTAATATTTTAATTTTGTTATTATTGTTTGAGAATCTTTTTTTCTTTATCGACTCCGGAATTTCCTCGGGTCAACGGTTGTTTCGCTTTTTTCTCTTTCCATTTTTTCTTCTTTTTTTCCATCCATCATTTTTATAATTGTTTGCTATCACCTCTGTTCTATTTTATTAAGCCTTGTTTAGACTAATTTTGATCTTTCTTTCGTAACAAATTTAAAAAAAATCCCCAAAAAATGTTTAAAAACCTTTTTTATGCCTATTTTTTACTGTTCCTTTGTTTTTTCTTCTTCTTTGAACTACGGTAAAAACTTTATTCATCGTGCAAACGAGATTGTTGTTTTACGATGGTTTGAATGTATAAATGAAATGATAAAAATTGATAAATTAAAAATGCGGAAAAACAGTATAAACAAACAGAAAAATGTACAAAATAAAGCAAGATCATTTGTACCCGATAGGAAAAACAAAGCTGAGATAATCAGCATATTGAGAATACGATGTACGATAATAATGAAAAACGATGTTCCAAGCAACAATCAATATCATCCATATTACGCATCCAACAATAGAGAACGTTGTATCTAAAAAAGTATTAATACAAGACGTTTTATTAAAAATAGATAAACTAACATTTTCGAATATGCTGTTGTTGAGCAAATGGAGGTCGTTTGTAAGCATGCTTAAAAAACCAGACAAAGTTAACAAGCCATACAAATGGAAGGCAGAAACATCCGACTAAAAGCTGAAGTTAATTCAAAAAAGTAATCTGTATAAGCTTACTGTAAAAATACTTCCGACAAAGATCAAGCTTTTCAGTATCTCGGATACGCTCTAAATTCATAGCTAAGCTAAAAAATAAAAGAAATTGAACAAAATTATTCAAATAATACAAAAATAATTAATTCGCTAAAACGAAAGAAAAGTCATAAGTAACACAATTTTTTAAAATCATCTTTATAAGGCTCAAATATTCATTTATATTATCAAATCATCTAAATGTACATTGCAACTACAATATTTCTTAACGATCAACTTCGCCGAATACGATGTCCATGGTACCAATAACAGCAACAACATCAGCAATAAGTGATAAATAACAGATGTTATGAGTAGCAGCAAGGTGAGCAAAACCAGGAGCTCGAATGAAACAACGATAAGGTTTACTTGTTCCATCAGCGACAAGATAAACACCAAATTCACCTTTTGGAGCTTCAACAGGAACGTATGTTGCACCAGGTGGGACTTGAAAACCCTCTGTAAAGAATTTGAAATGATGAATTAAAGATTCCATGCTTGTCTTCATTTCAGAACGTTTAGGTTGAACAACTTTATGATCATCAACTTTAATTTCACCAGCAGGCATTTTGTTAAGGCATTGATGAATAATACGTAAACTTTCACGCATCTCTTGAACACGGCAAAGATAGCTAAAATTAACCACAATAATGCCAATTAAACATTTACTACAAAACTTACCGATCATAACAGTCACCTTTAGTTCCAACAGGAATATCAAATTCTACTTGATCATAAGCATCATAGGGTGAAGTTTTACGAACATCCCATTTAATACCAGATCCACGAACCATTACACCAGTGCAACCCCAATTAAGAGCATCTGAAGCTTTGACAATACCAATATCAATTGTACGTTGTTTCCAAATTCGATTTTCCGTAAGCATATCTTCAAATTCATCAATACGTTGAGGAAATTTGACTGCCCAATCATAAATGTCATCACATAAACCAATTGGAAGATCCCAAGCAACTCCTCCAGGACGAACATAATTTGCATGCATACGAGCACCAGAAACTCGTTCAGAAAATTCAAAAAGTTTTTCACGTTCTTCAAACATCCAGAAAAACGGTGTCATGGCACCAACATCCAAAGCATGAGTAGTAAGACCCATAATATGATTTTGAATACGCGTAAGTTCAGCAAATAATGCTAAAAATTAAATAAAGTTAATACAGTAAAAAGAATCTTAAACTTACTTCGAATAAATTTAGCTCTTGGGGGAATATCAATGTTCATTAATTTTTCAACTGCAAGAGAAAATGCTTGTTCATTTACCATCATTGAAACATAATCAAGCCGATCAAAATATGGAAGTGCTTGAGTATAAGTTTTGTATTCAATAAGCTTTTCCGTTGCACGATGAAGTAAACCAATATGTGGAATAGCTTTGATGACAATTTCACCTTCCAATTGAAGAACAAGACGCAAGACACCATGAGCAGCAGGATGTTGAGGACCAAAATTAAGCGTCATATTTTCAAGAGCTTTTTCACGCGGCATTCCTCCAGGTGTATCAGGGAAAACCGGAAGATCCTCCAAGAAACGATGCATCTTATCCAAACCAATAGCTTTATCAAAATCAGAATTTGCATCTGGTACATAACTGTATCCCAAATATCCAACATTCTAAAATAACGAAAGATATTTCAAAGGCCAAAAAGAATAAATGCTTACTTTGAAATCACGTTCAAATTTTGCATCCGGATACCAGATATGAGAGTTTCGATGTTGCTGGCTTGTTAAACAAGGCGCAAAAGAAAGCGATGGCTTAATCAAGCCCCGAAAGCGTGTAGCTGCCATCGCTAAAATATTTTGTTATTAAAAATGCAGATAAAAATTAAATCCGTTGAACGCGAATAAACAATGTAAAACAAAAATAAAACAGCTTGAAAAAGAGAAAATTTTTTCGTTTTGGGATATCAGCATTAAGCAAACAGCTTGATGTGATTTTTAAACAACCTATTCGATGCCAAAAAACTTATTCGAAACATCATAAATAAATTAAAAATATACGCAAAGTTTAAAACTTTAAAAGAAAGTAAAAACACAATTACATCATTTTACTATACTTTATTAAACGACAACAAAACAAACATCTAAATGATTCTACATACTACTACTAACAGGTGGAGTTTGAATATTTGGTGTTTCAATATTTCTTTGTCGCACAAGCGAACGATCAAATGCACGAGATTTCTGACGTGTTGGTGTACCTTCTACAAATTTCATTGGAACAGGATCATAGAATTTATTGCCGTTAAGATCAATACAATAGTCAAAGACAATAGGATTTTCCAAAGCTTCTTTCAATCTTTCATCAATATTTTCTTTTGTAACAAATGTTTGTGATTCTTCCTAAAAAATCAAAAATATTACAGAATTGTTTTAAAAATACAGGGAAAAACTTACAATCATTTTTTTAACTTCAATTGTCCTTTCTTTGGCATTTTGAGCTTCAGCAGACAGTTTCTTCCCAATATCTCCAAGAAAATCTGCTTTCATCTTTTCATATTCTTCTTTCTCCTGTTTTTCACTAAAAAATCAACGTTAACAAAAACGTTCTTTGATTCGATTAAAAATACCGTTTAAGAGCAACTTCATGATTTCTTCTTTCATTTTCAAGGATTAATTCATTTAGTTCTTCTTTTTCACGAACCTTTAGTGCTTCAATTCCAAGACCAGCAGCTTCTTTAGCTTCAATTTCTTTTTTAAATACTTTTCTTAAGGATACGATGGCATTATTATAAGCATGTCGACGCCATAAAAGTTCTTTAACATCTTCAGGTTTCATCCATGGTGGATGTACAACTTTATACAGTACTTTCTTAGCTGGAGGAAGAATTGGCGGTTTTCTAAAAAATGAGCAAACATAATTAACAGGCTTAAATAATAATTCTTACCCAGGTTTTGGTGTTCGACGTCCAATATTTCGAGAACTAATAAAAAGTGGTAACGATATAGCTGAAAAAAATTTAAATGAAGCAGTTATCACTTTTTATGAACGTACCATTTAAACTAGAAGAATTACTACTTGCAGGAGATAACAGACAACGATTTAATAACATGTTTAAAAAGGAAAAAGTAGTTCATAAAAATAGAAAAGTAAGTTTTTTGAGATCGTCGGCAATAAAATTTTAACAAATCAAGTACAGATTTTTTCGCTGTAAGATTGTCTTCCACAAGTCCTCTGAAAAATCGGTGTTATTAGCTCGATCTTAAACAAATAGGTGTTTTTAACATCAGCTTTTTAAACTTGTTAAAAAAATTTCGCTTTAGACGTTAATTATAATAGAGTTTATTCAACAGTTTTATCCTTAATCGGTTCAAGATGTGCAAAAAATATTAGACGTAAAGTATCGTTACTGTAAAAGTTTTAAATGTAATTCGAATAATAGATAAATACAAAATACTTTTATTGCAAAAATTATAAAAATGAAAAAATATAATATAAAATTTTAAATAAACTTATACAAAAAAGGTGTCGTTAAATAAGGTAACAAAAATAACCACAAAATAAAGCCTAATATATGTGCAACCCATATAAATTTATTCAATTTTCCTGTATAATGTGAAGTTTCATCAAACAGAGGTAAGCCAATTGTATTACATAAGGAATGTACCAGTATTGGAGCAATAATATGCCGAGTTTGGAGAAAGATGTAAGTTGCATAAACTCCGAAGAGATAAGTATATGCCAGTTGAAAAATGCGATATGATAGAGCTGATTTTAGTGATAAACCATTACGAAGATCATCACGAATATGATGTAAATGACTGACTGAAAAGAATAATGGCCAAAAGAATACTATAAAACCATATGACGCACATGGAATAAGAAGAGAAGTGCTACAAGCTCGAAATGCAACTTCTTCAGAAATCGGGCCCTGTAAAAATTATTGTATTATATTTGATGTTACAGTAAAATTTAAAAATACCATTATCGTATGCCTTATCCATTGAACATCATTTATTGCTCTTCTCCATTCTCTTGCACCTTAAAAAATTGAAATAATGCAGAAAAACAAAAAAAACAGAAAATATACTTACTTAGCAGCAGTTGGAAAGAGCCATCAAGATGGAAAATAATTAATGAACCAAGATAAAAAACAGAGGTTAATAAAACTGGAAATAATATCGATGCAATTGTTCCATACCAATGAAAACCCATATGTTCAAGGGGATAATTTGTAACATTAAACTATATATACTTATTTTATTAAATAACAGTAAATTAAAAATATAAACTTACTGCTCGTAATATAATATATGCAGTGACAATACTTAATGCACATACAACTGAAACAGCTCCAAATCTTTTTCGTAATACCAACGGATGATTACCACGTAATTCCCTTTCCACAATATACAGCGATCCAACAAATACAATCGGAATCGTACCAGCAATAATCGTATGAATAAAACATTGCAACATTTTGATTCTAATAAATTTTTTTCATAAAGTTTCTTTGATTCTTTTATTCATTAACGCATTCTTCGTAATAGATTATTCATAGATGATTTATTAAATATGTAAAAAGCTTTTTCTGCGCTGAAAATTTTGAATAAATTACAAAAAAAATTATTTATAAAAGCTTAAATACGTAAGACTAATTAAACAAAAATTACAAATAATGTCTGTCATAAACTATAAAAGCAAAAATTACTATAAAGTATAATTTTTAAAACTTTAAACGTATTACTATATTTAAAACACATCGAAAAATTACAGCTTCATAACTCTCTTGACTCAAATCCACTAAGGACCACATCTTTCAAGGAAATGCCAAAAAAGCAAAAATTTTACAAGTTCTTTTTAACACAAAAAATTTTTCAAGATTGACCCTTTTTATTCCATAGTGGTTAATTACTATTCCAAAAGAGATATCCCATGACGATTAAAATAAAGGCTTTAATCCGTCTTGTACTTTATTTTAAGAAAGAAAATTAAAAAAAAAGACTATACATAATGAGAGTTCATAAGCACAATGACGGAAAAAATAATAAGCTTCTCTATCATTTCATTTTTTTTCAAATGTAAGAAAAAGGGAATTATGCACTATCAACAATAAGCTTTTTTTCTTCAGGAGTTGCCATTTCTCGAGCGTATTTTGCGACATATGAACACGATGGAATAATTTTACATTGATTCTCTTTGCAATATTGAAAGCCATGCTTAAAAGAAGAAGATTTTTGAAAATTTTAAAAACTAAAACTAACCTTTACTAATTCAGCTGCAAGACCATGTCCACGATGTTCTGGTGGTACTGAATAAAAAAAGTATGTAATTAACGAGGAATGTGAAACAATAGAAACCAACCTTCAGTATGCCAAAAATCAAAAACATTATTCGGAAGCTTTTTGTATTCGAGGACTGATTTTTTGTTATCTAAAAGAAAATAAATAATCAAACAATTTAATGGGGGAAAAACACCACTTACTCATTTGGATAAAAAACATGGCAGATTTTTGGCAATGTTGAATTTTATGAGCCATTTTTCAAGTTTGATGCAATCTTTGTTGATTGAATTACAATTTGAAACGGATTTAAAGACGATACTTTTTTTTGTAAAAATGTTTTTTGTTTATGCGTTATTTATGAAAAACAAATAGAATAAAACGCCACAAGCCATTTTGAAAAAACACCCGTTTTTGTGCAATTTTTTAATTTGTTTTTGATACTTTTTTTAAAAAACAGATGGTTTGTTTGATAATCATTACAACATTTTGTAAACAAGAACTACACATATATTAAACTACAATAAAGTAGTTTTTTTAAATTTTCGTTAAAAAAAGAATATTTGTCTTTAAAATTGTTGTAGTGCTTCCGAAGACGATTTTCAACTTCTTTTTTTTTGTTCACGTCTTCTTTTTTTGCAACCAGAAACGCATAAAGCTCAAAGAAGAACGAAGAAAAAAAGAAAAAATGCGCAACAAAAGTGGTCAAAATTGTGGAACATATCCTTAAAAGCAGAAATAACGCTGGGATTTTTATATTCTTATACAATCCGGTTTTTTGCATAAAAAATGGTAGTTTAAAAAGCAATCCTAAAAATTTGATTGTCTTCAGTTGGAAGACATCGTTTTTGTCCATTCCATCAAAATGGATGACGATCCGAAAAAAGCTATGAAAAAGCAGCAAAGTTTAAAGCCAATTGCTTTTGCTGCTACCGTATTTAGTACCGTTGCCATAACATCATGTATGATTGCCTTTCCTTTAATTTTACATTACATCCAAACTTTGGAATCGAGTATTCAAGTTGATTTAACATTTTGTAAATCTCGTGCTCGCGATTTATGGAAGGAAATGCTTGATATTAAAACTGGTGGCGGAAAGAATACTGAACGATTAGCTCGAATTATTGAAACTCAACGCCGTTTGCAAAAGCGTGATACAATTGCTGATTTTTGGAATCGTCGTCTTCATGATTATCAACTTCGTGATGATCCAGTTGAATACGGAGGTGCAAATAGTTATTCCAGCCAAACATATGGAACACCTAAACCCAATTATGCTGAAGTTAAAAAACCTACTCCTGATTATGCAGAAGTAAGTAAGCCAAAACCAGACTATGCCGTTGAAAAACCTACCAATGATGCCTATGGTGGAAAACCGGATCAATTTGTTGAAACTCCTTCTGTAGGATGTAAGTTTTCTGCTAAGCTATAACAAAATTTACGAAATTATTTAAGGTTGTTCATGCCAACGTGGACCACCTGGACCTGAAGGTCCTCCTGGTCGTGACGGTATTGATGGAATTGATGGAGAGCCAGGTCCTATTGGCCCTCAAGGACCTCCTGCACCAATGGGTTTGTGCTTTCTAAAAATTGTTGAAATTATAAGTGTTGTCTTTAGCATCTGTTGCCAACGAATTCCCACCTCAATGCCCTTGTGAAGCTCCTATCGGTGAACCAGGACCCAAGGGACCTCCTGGTGTTGATGGACCACCTGGTCCACCTGGTTCTAATGGAGAAGATGGCAAACCTGGAGATCAAGGAGCTCGAGGTCCCCCTGGTTTACCTGGCCCACAAGGACAACCTGGCAGACCTGGTCCTCCAGGTGAGCCCGGAACCTATCGTACTGAAACTGGACCACCTGGCAGACCTGGTGCCCCTGGCCGTCCTGGACCACCTGGACCTATTGGACCCCCTGGCAAACCTGGATCTGATGGTAATGTTGGAACCCCCGGTTTACCTGGACCTCCTGGTGCACCCGGACAACCTGGACCAAATGGTAGTCCTGGACCTGTTGGTAAAAATGGAGATTCTGGAGCTCCTGGTGCTTGTAATTGTAAGTTTTAGTGTTTATTTAATTTTACTATTAATAATAACAATGATTTAGGTCCATCCCCCCGTCTTGCTCCCGGTTATTAAAATGATAACAAATTTAACTGTAATTTGTTGCATAATTTCACATTTTTTCACCTAATTGACAATAAAATGAATTTTTCAAAAACATTTTTTTGTTTAAATACTCTCTGATTTATTTAAAAATTTGAGCAATCATGTAAATCCTTTAACAAGAATAAAACACGCATTGTAAATAAATTTAAAAAATATATATTGCAACGATAAATTCAAAAAAATAAAAGAAAAATAAAGTGATTTCACATAGGTTATAAGCTCGTAATAAGGCAACTGTAAAAAAAGATGATACAGGTAAGGCAGAAATAAAACATACGGAATGGTTTTCAAAAATTTGAGAGAAAGACAAGACAAATCGTTCGCCGGGAATTAAATACAATATTTAACAATTTAAAAAATTTGAGTAGTAAAAATTATTCAGAATGAAGTAAACTTTCACGTGAACCAGCAACAGATTTTGCGCTATTTGTATCTTCTGTTTCATTATCGCTGTCAAGTAAATCAATATCAACGTCACCATGATGAATTTCTTCATCTTCAATATCTGATTGATTTTCTTCATTTATGATTACATCATTTAAATTTGGAATTAAATTAACTTCTTCAACAATGCTATTCATTCGACGGGATTGATCTGCTGCTGACACGGGGATTTGTGATGGGGGTTCAATGTTTATCGATGGCATTTGTTGACGACTTATTGAATTTGCACGGGTCCCTGTTCGAACTGGAACGGAACGTTGAATCACAAGAGATGGCTTCCATTTTCGTAGTGTTTCAATGAGTAATCGAATAAGTGTCCAATCACCAAGTGAAACATTAAGAGTTCTTTGAAGTTCATCGAGATCACAAGATTGTAATACTAGGCCATTAAGATTAAATAAATAAAACATGGGTAAAATGTCATTTTGACGCTCGAGTGGAATGTTTAATTTACTGACGAGGTTAATAATATCTTCAATTTGCATTTTGACAAGTAATTTTGTGATTGAATTCCAGATTGCTGAATCTTCAAAGAGGAATTCAGCGGCACCAATCGAAGACAAATCCAAATGATTTGTTTCACCAAGAAGTTTATCATTTTCACGTCGCTGATCTTTAATTAATTTTCTTAAATACGGATCCAAATTAGATGTACATGTAACAAGATTCCGCATTTGTCGTACTGTAAGATTATCAGCTTTTCCAGAAGTCATACGACGAAGAAAATTATCAAATTCTCGATGACTTCGATCAAGTCCAATTAAAACATTTTTAGTTGGAAGTTGCCCTTTCACAAGATGATACAATTCATTTAATGTCATTTGGTCATCGCTAACATCTTGAGATTTTTCTAATAACCAACACATTCGATATGGCCATTGTTCAATTAGTGCAACCCAATAATATAAAACACTCCAGGCAAAATCAATTTCAAATGTTCGAAGTAGACGACCAGTAAGTGCCATAGAATTTACAATTCGACGAGCTGTTCGAGGATTTATATTTGAAAAATCACCTTCTGTTGGAGTGAAATTTGCCACTAAACTGCTTTCACGATGTGAATTAACAGCTGCATTTGAATATTCTCGAAGTGAAATTCGTGATTCTCGAAATGTTTCTGAGCGTCCAAGGTTACGTTCCTTCCAGTCGGATAAACTTTCGCACCGCTGTTTTAAATTTCTTTGAAGTTGTTTCAGCGCAGCATGATGTAAAAAGAATGGCATATTGATATTATTTTTCATGTATTCGTGTCCTGTTATTTCTGTTGATGCAACAGCTCCTCGAACATTATGATTTATGGCACTGATAATAATATGAGGATCAACAGCCAATATTACAATAAATGGAAGATGTTCACGGGAAGCAAAAAATAGAATGAGAGAATCAAAAATCTGAACCATTTTATTTTGTTCACAACTATCAAGTCCATCAACCATAATAACTAATCGAGTTTGACTATTTGTAAATGCATCCAAGCAATTTACAAGTGATACAAGCAGATCAACTTGTTTTTGAAGTTTTTGAATCATTCGTTCAAATGGGATTGTATGAACTTGTCGGGCAATACGTTTTACGCGTCGAACTGGGGCATCAATAAATATTCGAACAAAAATGACGTATACAGGAAATGCAGCAGATACAAGGAATAATGAAAAACATCCAATTGCAAAATATAGATATGTATGAGAGGGATTTAAATCATCCCGGGTTTTGAAATATGAAATAACTAATATTAAACTTGCACAAAATGATAGAGTAATAACAATTGCATATGCAATTACAGGAATGCCATAAAGGGTTCGAAGTCTTGAATCTCGGTATGTTGAAGTTGACATTTTAAAGGCAGAAAATAATCGAACTGCCAAAGCCCCATAATGCATTTCAGCAGCTTCATAGAGACTTTGAATAATATTTGTTAATGCATGCTCTCCACCAATAAATGATAGACGATGATCATCTGCAAATAAAAAGCTTACAGGTGATACAATTAAATCTTTATCAGTTCGAATTGGAGCATTTAAAGTTAGAACCGAAAAAACCAGTTTAAGTCTGGCAATATTTCGAGCAAGAAATCTTGCAGTTGCAATTGAACCATTCCATAATTTAATTTCACTACCGTAATATATAAAAATATAGAATGAGACGATTGCAATAAAAACTAATCCACCGGCGCCCAATGGATAAATAACACTGGCCCCTTCAGCAGCCACGGCAACAATCGCAGCACAAAATAGTGTACATAATGTGCAAAGTATAAAAATACTCGAAATTAAAGTCCATGACCAATAAAGCTCAACACCATCAAGCCAACTACGTGAAAAACTTTTCATGGATTCACGAATTTTCGGAAGTAAAAATGACTTTCCAGAACCCCATTTGGCAAAAAGGCCAATCATCAGCGGAAGGGTAAGATTTGGTTCACATACAATATCAGCCAATACATCACTGTATGCATCATATCCAAGTAAATTTTTTATATCAACATCTGTACCAATTGGACCAAAAATTGTTGGAAGAATAGGATGTGGAGATTCTTGATCAATTGAATATGGTGTTTCACCGGTTTTATTTGGACGATAAAGAAGTTTTGAATCACTTGGATTTACGAGTAATACCTGCGTCAAACGGGGAGATCTTGCACGTAAAGCCAAATGTAATGGATTATCCCCGGCATTGTCTGTAGCACTAATTTTTGCACCACTATTCACCAACAATTGACATAATGCAACATCTCGATTCTTTACTGCTCTTAATAAAGCCGTTTCACCTTCTTTATTTTTAAGTTCAAGATTTGGTTTCTTTTCAAGTAATGCCAAAACAATATCCATATATGATTTATCAATGGCTAAATGAAGGGGGGTTCGATTTTCAGAATCTCGTGCATTGACATCTGCATATTTATCCAGCAACATTCGAACAATATTAATATTTCCACTTCGAACAGCACTTGCAAGAATAGAATTCCCAAATCGATCAACTAAATTTACAAATGCTCCAGAATGTATTAGGGCTTGGGCAATTTCAACATATCCTTCGCGGGCCGCAATTCCCAATGCCGACAATCCATTATAATCCACAACATTAACATTTGGTTCTCGTGAAAGAATTGCTTCAACAACTTTTAAATAATTTCCTTTAGTGGCTAACATTAAAGCGGTGGATGAATACATTCCAACGGCATCCAATTCAACCCCAGCATTAAGTAAATCTTCAACAATATGCAAAAATCCTTTTCGAGCTGCCCATATAAGTGCAGTGCTGCCAAATTTATCACATGCATTAACATGAACATCACGTTCAAGTAATTTTCGAACAATATCTCCGTATCCTCTACCCGATGCAACAATTAAAGGAGTTAAACCATCTTCTTCTCCGACAATATTGGCATGTGCTTTGGCATCTAATAACAGTTCGACAATTGCAAAACGATTTTTGTAAGTTGCCCATAACAGCGGCGTCCACCCCATGAGATCTGGTTGTTCAATGGAAGCTCCAGCTTCAATTATAATTTGAACAATTTCTGCATGACCGTGATGGCATGCATTCAATAATGCACTCCATCCATCATTATCTGTTTCATCAATCTCACCATCTTTAAGAAATTCTGTAACCAAATCAATGTGACCAGATCTTGATGCTGTTATCAAGAATGTTTCACCATTTGTATTCCTTTGTTGGGCAATTTTTTGTGTTGTATATGGTCCAAAAAATGGCATTTTTCCATTTTCTACCATAGAAAAAAATTCTGTTAGCTGAGGTGAAACTGTATCATCGACGGTAGTAACACCCGGGCCAGGAGAGCTATCCATTTCTTGTAGAGGCAGCATGATCGCCTAAAAATTTTGTTTTTTAAAGGTGGAGTAAAGAGATATGAATAATCGACGAATCAAATTTTATGAATAACTCGACATGAAGCTAAAAAAATTCAAAGCTTCAATCTTTAAGCTTTAAGCATTTGCAAAAAGCGCATTTTGCCAGTTAGCTTACTCTTTTTTTAAAAAAGAATTTGAATATTTAATTTCTCTTAGAACAAAAAAAAAGAAAAAATTAAAAAAGATCCGGAACAAAACCTTTACAAGCAAAAATGAGTTAGGGTTAAAAAGTTGGTTTTTTTCCGTCAAACTTTTTTTATAACAATAAATCAGAATCGAAAAGATAAAAAAAAAGAAAGCACAAAAAATACGCGCATTTGAGTCTTTGTGTCAAAAAAATAATGATAAGAAATGCTTGTAAGTAAAAATTTCATAGACACACTTTAAAAGATAAATTTGAAAAAATTGATCACTTTTGAAAAATTGCAGACATTGTTTCACACTCTTTTTTTTGTATCTATTCAAACGGCCATGTAATAAATCAAAAAAAGGTTATAAAATGGAAGGCAATGATCACTGTTAATTATGCAAAGTATCTAAACCATTATAATATGGTATAAAAGTGTGAAAGATTTAATCGTTACCAAGTATAGTCATAACGTGTATATTGAAGTATCTCTCTTTTCATGCCTCTTGTCAGCCGTTTCACTCTCTTTTTTTAATATAATAGAACTGGAAGAGGGCCAATCACTTTACATTCTTCGTTGCAAGAAAAGTCAATGTCGAACTAAATTGTTTTTTCAAAATTAAATCAAATTATGTATTCTTTAATTAATTTATTCACGTGATTTTCACATTTTTTAGATAAAATTACAGTTAAACAAAAATATTTTACAAATGATCCAAATAAAATTAAAGAATTTTTTAACACAGTTACCAATAACATCATTTAATTTAAAATTGGTCTTTAAATTTAAGTATCATAATAATGAAGTTTACAGCGAACCAGTTTCAGCTATTGTTAAATTTCTCTCCATGCCTTTAATCTTTTAATTCAAAAAGTTTTAAGATAATCGAAACTTATTCGTAAGCTTACATGACTTTTATTACACTATTTGTGATTTTATTGCAACATTAATATTTCTTATCTTCTCATCTTTTCTTATTTTCTGCAAGAAGAAAACTTTGCTTATTATTATTTTTTGGGCATTTGTAAATCTTTTCACAAATATTTCAACCAGTGTTGTTACGACTCCGACTCCGGAGCCGGAGTCGTAACACCGGAATCGGAGTTAGACTAAAGAGAAAAGCACCACACTGCTTTTGACTAAAAATCTTGTCCTCTTTGAACAGCGAATTCTTATTTATACTTTTTAAATTAAAAAATTAAGAAATTTTTAGATGAAAACAAAAGATCTCGAAGACAATTTTGTCAATCTGTCCTTTAGTGATGAAAGAAAATACCGTAATCTCAATTTAAATGAAGCACATAAATGTTCAACAATTATTCCCCTTCATTTTAAAAGCAATTCCGTCGATTACAAAAAAGATACTTTTGGTAAAAAAATTGCATTTTCATAAATGTTTTAATTAACCTCTTTATTCTTTCTTTGATCATCAAACATGCGAGAGAAATAAATGAAAGGTCAAATTTTTTAGTTTTTTTCTGCGAAATCTTCAATACAGTAATTTAAAAAAAATGCAATTTTCAAAATATCAGATTTTGATCAATTAAATCAAAAGAGAACAAACAAACATAATTTGTATCAAACTGAAAAAGCATCAAAAACATATTTGAGAAGACTGGATTCTGAAGAAAAAGTGCAAAAACGTTGGAAAAGGGAAAATTCTTCCCCAGATGCTTCCAGCAGCACCTTATCACTTCATATTGCCGCTTACGAAAATTCCATTGAATCCCAAAACTCAGCTTTCAATGATAAAGAAAAAGATTTGAATGAATTGGCAAAATTGGTATCAATTCTATCATAATAACATTAATTAAAACATCTTCTTTTTCAAAGAACAAATTCAATAAGAAAGATGTTACACAAATTATTGCTGGCACGGCCGCTTCTTTGTTTTCTTTTTATGAGATTCCCCGACAACAAGAAAATCATCAAATTGGCCTTGCACCATTAATTATGCAATTTAAAGCATCACAAAAATTGTTTAGTCCAAATCTGCTTGGTTGTGTTAAAAATTCAGCAAAAACAAATTCAGATGAAAAAGGTTTACATTTTTATCATTTTGAACTATTTGTACTTTTTTTGCAGTAAATTTTTATTTATTTTTGCAAGAGTTTTTTTTATTGCAAAAAGATTTTTTGTGTGCCCGCAACTTGCACTTTTTCAAATCAACCAAAAATTTTATTTTTGACGTCCTCTGTTTTTTCGCTGAAAACTATTTAATTTTCCATGATTTTTATGTAATTCATTTTACATAAAAGTTTTTAAAAATTGAACTAAAATATTTTATGCATTTATTAAAAATATAACATGGTTAATTCCGTAATTTCTGATATTAAAATTAATGAAGCTGCTTCAGATTTAAAATCAAAATGGAATTCATCCAATGCTTCAAAAACAAGTATTCAATCGGTTAGTTTCCTTTGGTTCATTATCATTCATTCTTGTGGAAATCTTATTGTAAATTTTCCTTCAATTCTTTCACAAACTGGTGATTCAAATGTCATTTCATAGCACAGTTCACTCTAAAGCATTATTTTTTGTTAAACAATAGACATATATGTATGTATATCTTATGACTTACTTCCTTTATCTCTCCTGACATTGGAAGAAGTAATAAAACTTGGGTTATATTTTGTGGTTGACCAATTGGATGAAAGCCATCAAGAGATTTGATATCAGTTGGTAATAACTTACTGGAGATAAGCTATAAAAATTTTGTTTTACATTTAAAAAATTTTAATCATTTATTTTTCTCACACTTGATTTAGCACAAATTCTAAAATTTATGTTGTTTAGTGGATGCGGACTTGTTGATGAGATTACTGTAATTGCATAAATTACATTCTTTTGCTTAGAATTTGGATAGTATGCAAAATACAGTATTCCACGAATTAATGGTTCATTTATAAAAACATATGGTGCTTGATTACGAACTAAAAATAAAATTTTCAATAATTATAGGTTAGTTTTTTTCCCATACGAATAGTTAAATCCTTTGGTGTAACAGATATATCGTCCAGTAAAAATGTATCCTTTTTGGATTCCATTTTTCCAACTTCAAACTAAAAAATGAACTTGGTTATAAATGCTTCATATTATTATACTGTAGCCTTACTTGTTTCATTGTAAATGTAGGAATTTGTTCAAATTTTAGGGAATTTAATTCATCAATTAATGAAATCTCTTTTGGTGAATCGCTTTTAAAATTGCTGTCAAAAATATCCATTTCATTATTACTTTTGGGTTCATATTCTTTTCTTATAACTGCTGGGGAATTATTTCTGGATAAAATACTCAATAAATCCACATCACCACTATTTGAGGAATGATAATAGGGATCCGATGTTGCTGATAGATTATTAGACTGCATTCTTTTTGGTGAGGCAACAAGTTTAACAATTGATTCTGCTTTTTGTGGCACAATTTTTTCATTGTATAATTGTAAAGCTTTATTAATTTGGTCATTTATGTTCAAAATTTCACCAAGTGAATCATCTTGCGTTTCAGCGGCTTCAGAAGCATACCGGAAAAGGGTTGGACGAAGAGATAACAGAGATTTTTGCATATTTTCAATAAGGGAAATGTCTTCTGCATTATAATCTGTAGTCGATGAAAATAGTTCATCAATGCTATTTGAAGATCTATTTAAAATTTCTTGCAGCAAAGTTGAATGCTCAATTGCGGTATCCATTAAATTTCGTTGTTCACAATGTTTATGCATTTTTTGTTCATCCTAAAAATGCATTTGTTTATATATCACTATTTTTCCTATATATTTTGTTATGAACACACATACCGATCTGACCATACTTTTAATTAAACGATTTGCAGCTTGTAAATCTTCTGGACTTTTACTTTTTAAAAGTTCCGCAAGAAGTTGTGACCGTTCTTCATCTTCAAATGAGGCAACCCTTGGTGATGGTTTAGGAATTTGAATAATTTCAATATCTTCCGCTGGATCTTCATCAATAACCCCTTGCTCCTTTAATTGAGTATAAACTTGTTGAAGCTTTTCAATATATCTCATTGATTGCTTCCAATTATATAACAGCTTTATTGCCTTCTCTTTTACAGCATCAGATGTCTCTAAGCCTTGATATTTTGGTGATAAAAGTCTAATAAATTGATTTAAAAATCGATATTTTCCTATTTCCTGATTAATTCTTGACCCGCATTTTCTTATGCATATATCCATTACCTAAAAAATATTACTGTAAAATTTTGGTAATATTTTATTTTACATTTAATGTGTTTAAAGCTTCTGCTTGATTAGGACTTAATAATCGATATGAAAGAAATTTCATTGCCAAATAAGGTCCTTCATATTCATGTCCAATTCGGGAGCATAATTCTTCTGTAAATTTATTTCTCTCTTCTTCTGTTACAAAAGGGTCAACAGCTCGACCTGTAATTTATAAAAATATTTAATTGAACAAAAAGAAATAGAATTAATATAAAACTTACTTATTAAATACTCCAATGGCTTTTCGGTTGAATTCATATCTTTGTTGTTTTTAGGTAATACGATATTAGCCAACTTCTGGCATTTCTGCCACTATTAAACAAATGATATAAAAAGTAGTAGTAGTAGTTTCAGCAACGAAATTATCTCTTCCAAATGGATGTTATGCAGGAGGCATTGCCTTTAAAAGAAAAAAAAAGAAACAAGTATATATGCATAACATGAAAACTCCATAACTGTCTCGTCTAATACTATTTCGCTTTCGGCAAACATCAATATATCCCCTTCCAAAGTCTTTTCTTTTTTGACTCAACAAAAATGTGCCAACTTTATTGTTGGTTACATTTTTTTGAATTCTTCTTTATAAAAAAAAAACAAAACAAAAATGTAACATGTACATTTTTCTTCTTTTGGATGTAATTTAAATAAAATAAATTAACAGAATTACTTTAATTTCAATGAAAAAAGAAGAATAAATTATAGATGAAATTTAAATCAAAAAATGGATTTTCAACTGCAGTTTTTGAAGTTGATCCAAATTTAGAAGTTGCACCAACATTGGATTTTTGTGGAAGATTTTTAAAATTAAAAACTTTAAATTCACCTTATTTGGCAAATTATGTTGAATTTACAAGATTAGCATCTGGTTAGTTTTCCTCAAGTATGGCTTTTTTTTAAAACAATAAAACACATTTTTAAAGATTCATCAAAAATTGCGCTAACAACTGAACATCCTCGTGGAATTCCATTATCAGCAGTATTATCAAATTTAAAGTAAAGTCTTGACTCGTATTATTTAATTATTTTAATTTTAAAGCATTTTTAGTCAAAAAGAAAAATATGAAATTACATTCCATTTACTCAATGCACTTCGATATCTTCATAGTGAAGGAGTTACAGTAGGACATTTATTGCCACAAAATGTTATTGTTGATATTTCATCAAAACGTTGCGTAAGTGTAATAATATAAAAACACTACAGTTAAAATTACTGAAAATTTTTCAGTCTGTCAAACTTATCCATTATGGTTCATTGTATTTATTTGGAAAAAATATTTTTGAAAATATTTATAATATTTTTACACTTACACCTGAAAGAATAATGAAAATTAGAGCAACCCAAAAATCTTCTGATCTTTTTGCATTAGGTATTTTACTTGTTTGCATTCAAATGGTATGGCGTTTTTAAACTCTTACTTAAATTCTAACTGTAATTCTAAAACTTATATTTTGTTTCAGGGAATTGATCTTCATTCAGAATGTACATTTTCAAAATATTGGCAATCATTTACGAGTATTTTGTTGCAACTTTCTGATCCGTTTTGTGATGCATCAGTTGGTGATAAACTTGATATTCTCTTTCAAAATGTATATGATTCACAAAATAACCAACACAAAGATTCAACAATTCATTCAGCAATAAGAAATTTGCTTAAAATTCATCCATCTTTTCGCCCACATTTATCAACCGTTTTAAGCCTCTTTGATCCAAAACCAAAGCAACCAATTATTACAAATGATTTTCCAGCTGATATTCAATTGCATTTATGGAAACTTTGTGGAAAATCAATTGAACGAAATTTAATTGAATCAAAATTTGTTCATGTTAGTGCTTCAGTTGTGATGTTATCCTATGGGTATGTTTTATATTTATATACATATATATGGGTTACTGTAATCAATATCTGTTTTTTAGTCATCCAATATCTCGTTTTATTAAAACCAATGATAAAGATAAAAAGCATGTAAAAACTCATTACAAAGTTTTTATTCAACCTGATGAAAATTTGCATGAAGCTGGTCGGGCTGCAAAAGAATATCTTGATCATAAAAATATTTTACGGTATCGCTCTGGGTGTAATGAATTTGAGAGATGTCGAAGTGCAATGACATTTACATCACAATTTGAAAGATTTGTTGCATTTTATGAAGATGTTTATCATGGAAGAAAGGCCCTCAGTGCAGATACCCCAAATTCAATACGTGCAAAAATTTGGGCTCGTCGATTAATTCCAAAAGGCCTACCAAATTATCTCTTTTATGTTTCAAATAATTCATTAGCAAAAAGTTGTAAGCATCAACTTAGCTTAGATTTACCAAGGTGTCATCAATATGATGAATCAATGACTTCTGCACAAATTCAATCAAAAATTACTGCATTAATTGAAAAAATTCTTGCTGTTTCACCTGATTCATCTGCATATTGGCAAGGACTTGATTCACTGATTGCTCCATTTGCAATACTTTATGCAAATGATCTCGAAAATGGATTTGGAGTTGTTTTTGAAATTATTCAAAGATTTACACCAGAATATTTTACTCGTTTAAGTAGTCATGCTCTTGAAGGTGTGTAGACAATTGTAGAGTTACTGTAGAATAATTCAAAAATAATATTTCAGAATCTTTGCGAACATTTTCAAGACTCATCAGTTTTGCCAATAGTCGATTGGCATGCTTTTTACGAGTAAATGGTTTAAGTCCTAGCACATATGCAGTTCCATGGCTTCTTACCTGTTATGCACATGTATTTGCATTTGATAAATTATTTCGTATTTTTGATCGAATGCTCGAACGTGATGCATCATATCCCCTTACAGTTGGTATTAGCATTTTAGAAATTTGTGCTATTGATCTTATGGATGCTGTACGTGGTGATGAAGCTTTTAAAGTTTTATCAAATGTTTCGGGCAAGTTTTTTCTTCTTCTCTTTTTTTTTATGATTGATATTCGAATTACAGATATTGATATTACAAAATTGTTAACGTATTCTGATCGATTTGATGAAGATATTCCTGCGACATGCTTTTACCGTAAACATGCTGAATCTCCTCGTCGAGCTCCAAATTTTACTGTAAAATATTCTGAAGAAGAAGACAATGACTTGCTTGTTCCTAAAATACATCCTGATGATTTTTATCAATATTTTGGTAGAAATGACGCAGTTTTGGTTGTCTGTAATGGTGAATCAAATCATATCCAAGTTGTTTCAATTCCTTCAAACGGGTTTAATGAATCCATTGAAAATATTGTTCGAAAAAAACAAGAAGAAAATAAAGTTATTGGAGTAATTTCTGATGATGAACATCTTGCAATTAAGGTATGAAATTTGCATAATTTAAATGCATAGGTCTTATAACAGCCCTTGTCATTTGACGTTATAAGAAAGGAAACTAGTAGTAGAACGAGTACTAGTCTAGTACTCGTTCTCCTTTAATACCCATTTTTGCATAATCATAGGTTTTTAAAATGCCATTATATGACGTTATTTCAAAATTTTTAGACTGCAAATGAACTTACTGATTGTTCAATTGATCGTGTATGCGTCGTTGATTCTTCTTGGTTAAGCTTTCAATGGAATCATAATTTATAATAAATTTGCTTTTGTTTTGCATCGGGTATTTTCAAAGTTATTGTTAAATTATTTAATAAATTTCTAGTTTTGTATTTGAATTCGAATTCTGTTGCAATTAATATTAAAGGCAGTTAAAAACAAAACTATGATAGGAATTGCCTAAAAAGAGAGACCAAATTTTATTTTACAAATTTCTATTTTTCAAATTATTTTTGTGTGTTTTTTCTTTTTTTATAAATATAACGTGACACATTAATAAAATAATCTTAAATATTTTTATTAAAATAAAAACGAAGAACATCTGTGATTCAATTATGGCGAATCTTTTGAGAGAAAAATATGTGAAGCATTTTTGGGATTATTCTTTGCTTCTTTTTTAGGGCTTCCATTTTCGTTCGAAAAAAGAAATATGTTTGTCTTTGATGGCGCCGCGCTATGACCGTAGCCATGCTATGTTTGTTAATGAGTCAGGATAATTTGTAAAAAATTTACAAAATAAAAAAACAGCTGTATAGAAATATCAAATTATTTTTCAAAACGTTCTACAGAATTAAATGTTTTAAAGTGTTTACTTTTTTAATAAACATCAATTACATTTATAATATATATTTGCTACTATTAAAATGGTAAAAGTTTACAGTATTTCACATTTTTTGATTGTAAAAAGAATAAATCAAAATGCTTTTAAAAAATACAGGTCTTTTTCAAATTTTAGCTGAAGACCCAACCTATTGTTATATGCTTTTAGTCACATTTGGCAATTATCATAAATTAAAAATTTTAAAAATTTTCTATCGTTACTAAGAAAGAAAAAGAGAGTATTTCACTAATTACTTTCCATATCTATATTTTTTTACATGGCTTCTCTTATTCATTCTATTTTTATATGTATATTTTTGTTTTTAAAAAGAATGCAAAAAAAGGCGTACATACTACTTTTATTCATTGTTTTGTTTTTATTTGACTTGAGTTTATTAAACAAGACAAGACTCAGAATGCCTATCTCTTTCTGTTTTAAAGCAATATTTCTCTTTTTTTATTTGCATTTTATCTAGTCTAATCTCGCTCGCACTTTAAAATTATCGACACTTAAAGTCCCAAAGTTAAGAAAAATGCAGCAGAAAAAAAACTTTTATTGAAGCATTCAAGCATGTATATTTTTCAGCTATTTCTATCTCTCCTGTCTTTTATATTTGAAAATGAAAAAAAGAAAAACATATTTCCTTTTTTTGCCTTTTTAACTTTCATTAACTAACTTTTAGACTTCTTTTTTTCCTCTCTCTCTCGTCTGTTTTGATCAACAGGAAAAGAATTATAATTAAAAATAAGGGAGAGAAAGAGAAAGAAGTACTCAGTCAGACTGTTGAAAGAAAAAAACTGATTCATGAAGACTTTCGTGTTCTTCTTCATCTTTCATTTTTAAAAATATTTCTTTAACTATCATTATTTTGATCTTTTAGCTAATTGCTTTTAAACATTTATTTTACTCCTTCTTTTTCTTCTTTACTGTGATTTGCTTTTCTAGGCCAAAAAAACCATAGACTAAGCAAACATATGTATTTTTTTTTCTTGCAGATGTGCCTTAGATGTAACTCCGCCTCCGGAAAACGCACGGCTTTTTTTCCAAGCTTTGACAAAATTCTCCTTTCTTTTGCTTATGTTATTTGCTTTTACCCCTTAAAAGAATTAGTTACATATAAATGGATATAGGGTCAATGAACCAAGTTTAAATTTAAAATCTAAAGAAATGAAAGTTCTAAACACCTTTTTTCTTAGGAAAATATTTTTGAATTTTTCTGTAGTCATTCTTAGTATTGTTTTTGATTACAATTTTAAGGCATATTTTAAAAAAAAAGTGATTTCAGTTTTCTAAACTTGACTATTTGAAATTTCAGATTACATACGGTAGAAATTCGTTATGAGTTTACTTTCTCGTCGATCAGTTCGAAATCCACGTTTGGTGAGATTGCCATCCAGTTCTGACCAGACGACATCATATTCCGATGGCTCAAGTTGTCCAAATTCTCCTGCAGTTAAAAAGGTTTTGTATTATTTTTTTAAATTTTGTTTATTATTTTTTTTCAAAAATGATATGCTTCCAAATATGCACCTGCAAAATGGCCGAAAATTAAATTATTCCATTTTTTCCTTTTTAAATTTTTAAATTTCATTCATCGAAAGATTAAATAAAAAGGAATTATAGCATGTAATACAATTTTAGGTTTATCGATTAGTTGTTATCGGATCAGCGAGAACAGGAAAAACGGCAATTGTGAACAGATTTTTGGATAAAGAATTTGAAGAACGATATTTACCAACAATTGAAAATTTTCATCGAAAACTGTATAAAATTCGTGGAGAAGTTTATCAATTGGATATCTTGGATCGGTCTGGAAATGATCGCTCAAACATGTCAAAACTTTCTTACATATCTGGTATGAGATTTTTCCCACACATGCAAAAAGTATATCATTCTTTTTTGGTTCCTTTTTTGCATTTAATTATTTTGCCCTCAAACAAAAAAAACTTTTTTTCTCTCTTTCACGTCGCTTTTCTATTTTCCAGTTTCCTTTTTGCAGAAATAATATGACCTTGGATGGATGGCAATGACAGTGAATGAAAAAAAAGCTTTGAGCTTAGCTTTTTTTTGGGGGGAAAAGAATAAAATAAAGAAGCGTTAAAAATTTCGGACACTATGAGTCCATAAAAGTTTAAGAGCAAAAAACTTTCAAAAACTTTTTTCTTTCATTCAAGCAGCAAAAAACGAAATTTATTTTAAGTATTTGTTTTTTGCTTCTGCAATTTATCTTTTCTTTATGGAACTTTTTAATTGCTAAAAGGCAATTTTGTTTTACTTTAAAAAACTATTTCTAGTACTATTTAAGCCATGTAAAACATGAAATATAACTTTTTTGGGGGGACAAACTTTCTTTAAAGATTAAAGATGTAGAATAAAAAAAATACCGGAAAAATGTTACAAGGAAGTCATAAATGCATTTAACTATAATCTTTTAAAAGAGGACGTTTGATAAAATTTTCAATTTTTAAAAGCTGTAGCTGCTAAATTTTCAATAAACGGTTATGGTATTAAAGTTCTTTAAAGTTAAATTATTGAAATGAGTTTAAGGATAATTATAAAAAGATTAGGAGTCTTGCTTTACCTATTTTGAGATTCAATGTCTCTGTAGTAAAGTACCGATACTTTTGTGGTTGTGGCTTATAAATTGTATTAAGAACTGAGTTAAATTATTTCTGTAATTTTTTGGGTCCTATTCACTTTATTTAATGTTTTTTTTAACAAAAATTATGAAGACGCAAAAATTTTGCTTCAAAATAATAATAATAATGCGCACATGCATTTTAGGCGATATTTTTCTCATTGTTTCTTCTGTTGATTACAGTCAAAGTGTTGAACAAATGATAGATATTCGAACGCAAATAATGGAAACAAAAAATGCCAGAGGTTTTACTGGATTAATTCCGATTGTGTTCGTACTTAATAAAACAGATTTACCAAAAATAAAATGGCAAATGAGTTTGGAAGAAATTGAAGAAATGGTAAAAGCAGCATTAAATGAAACAAATTTTGATTCAACTTTTGTTACGTGTTCAGCTGCAAATAATGAAAATATCGATAAAGTTTGTCATACACGTTTAAAGATGCTTTTTAAATAAATAAAGTTACAGGTATTTAGTAAAATATTTACAATGGGAAAACTTCCTAAATACATGAATCCAGAGCTTCATAAAATGCTCAGAAATGAATTAAGTGCCGATGGGGCTTTAAGTGGAAGAAAAAAAGCAATGCTTCAAAGGATGCGATCAAAATTTTCAAGAGATAATGATGATGAAATGTAATTTTGATTATTTAACCTAACCACGATAAAAATTTTTTTTCAGATTGATAGACATAAATGCTCGAAGACCAAGTTTACGAACAGATTTGTTGTTAAATCGAGCAAAAACAGCCCATTTAAATCGTACTCCATCCTTGGTTGGAACTGCTTCAACTGGTGGAACTGCCTCGGTTGTTGCACGGAATGGTTCAATGAAAAGTGAAGGAAGAACTAAAAAATTGAGCACAACTTTAGCAGTACCTGGGCCAGCTCCACAACAGCAGCATACAAGTGAGGCAAATCGACTGATACGACAAGTTCGAAATAATTGTGTTATTAGCTGACAATTATTTATTAAAAGTCTTGATAACATTTTTTAAAAACGGATATCTTTTTTATGTATAATTCACATCATTTTTAATCCCCTGTATAAATGTCTTTGAATTAAAACCAATATAATCTAAAAGCTGCATTCAACAAAATATTTACGGAAAAACCCATTTCTGATATCGTAGTTTTCTGTTTCAGTGTTTGTGTGCAATACAAATAAACAAAAGTTATTACATTTATTAATTTAATTAGAAATGAATTTTAAAAAATCAAAGCTTATTATGGAATGTTTAAATTGAAATCAATTATTTGCCGGCTTCTGAAAATGTTGGAGTGTATTGACATTGACTGTAATCAACTGGAGAGATCATATTAAAAGCTTTTGTCATAACATTAATGTAATCTAAAAAATTTAAAGTCATAAGAATTAGACTATTCTATCAGTTGTTAGAACACATACTATTATCTTCTAAGAATTGTAAAACTTCTTTCATATGAACTCGAGTAAAACGTTCAGGATCACGAGCAATAACAAAAACTGGGAAGCGAACCCAATTTGAAACAACTGCATAATCATATTGCTTGTATTCATTTAGTGGACCAAGTTTAATAACCCAGACTAAAATTCTTAAATTATATTTGGAATTAATTATCATGAACTCACAAGGTTCTGCATCAGGAGAATTACTATTATGAAGTAAGAATTGTCCGGTATCTCCTGCTTTAAAACCATATCCAAGTGAGAAACGTGGAGGACCATTAGGATTTCCTTCACGATAGAATTTTAAGATGGTGAAAGTTGCACTGTAAGTGTTGTTTGTCAAGGCACCAACTGTAAATAAATTATATTTAAGTGTGTCACGTTTCTCAGAATGACTTACAATGAGTAACTGCGCATGCTTCACGAATAACATGAGGGCTGTTGATAACCTAAAAATTTGATCAATAAATGTCTTTAATTGACACGGTTATTTGACCCCAATTTTTATTGGTCAGTTAAAAGTGAAGGTGAATTTCTTTTTATGGTTCAAGGTCTTTTGAATTTTTTTCAACTTTTGAAAAGTGATACATTTTAAAGTGAAACTTACTTGGAACCAGCGTCCCATCATTCTAGCAACTTCAACATTTTCTGCAGCAGGGTGTACGGCACGGAAAACATTTTTTGCAAGATTTTTGGTTGTATCCTTTGGTAATAATCGACTAATTGATGATCCCAATAATGTATTTGTTGGAGGAATCATTTGAGGAATGAGTTGACCAACCTTAAAACAAATAAACAAGTTTTTTCAATGATCAAACCGAAAAAATATTCAACTCACAACATAGTTAAAGTTTTTTAATCCAGGGATTGTATTAACGCCAGGTACAGTAGGAACATCCTGTGGAGCTCCAAAGCCCGGAACCGGAATTGGAGCTAAACCAGGAATTTGTCCAGAAGTGATACCTTGCAAGTCAATTCTATTTTGATCTGCTTCATTGATAATTGCATTAACATCATCAGATTGATAAAGGGTAGATGGTAATGGCTCCTTTCTTCTTACTTCCCGTCCTTCATAAGTAAGTCCAAGACGTTCTAAGAATTCATTTGCGACTTCGCTGACTTTATCAAGATTATCCTAAATATAAAAATTGATTAAAAGTTTTTCCTATGTATCTTACTTTTGAAGTTAAAGGTTGATCATTTGAGAATGATGTAAACATGGGGGCATTTTGAACAGGGCTTTGTTGTTGTTGTTGTTGCTGTTGAACGGGTGCTTGACGGCGTACACGAATATTTAATTTTGCATTACAATATACAGCAAAAAATGCAATAAGCAAAATAATAATATTATGCCTACCGGCCATAGAAGCGAGCATTGTGGTGACTGATGTTGGTGAGGTGAAAAAAAAAGACGCCACTGGCGTTCAGGTCAGCCTTAAAAACTGGGTCAATGCGCGACTCTTTCACGATTTGTTGCCAGCAGCCAGTATTTTAGTTTAGTTTGGGCGGATTTTATTTCATAAAAATGTGCATGTTTTAAAATCAAATTTTATTCTTCTTCTTCTTTCCCCAAAGGTGGTCATCTCTTTTTTTGTGACGCCCTCCTGTTTCCTTTTTTTCTGGATGTCAAGATAAAAGTTTTTTCAATGTCATTTAATGATACCTTTTGAATTACGTAATAATCAATAATTAATTCATTTTGTTGCATCGCAAATCTTTAAAATCTGTGTTACTAAAAGTTCAAAGAAAACAATAAAGTTTAAAATTCTGTTGAATTTCAAAATAAATTTATACATAAATTATAAAAATTATGTGGTTTACAAAAAAAAGAAATGTTTCTGCGATAAACCTATGAGAAAAATCTTTTTTGTTTAAATTTAAAAAACGGTCACTGTAAGCAGAAAGATATTTAGTAAAAAGAAAGGAGCACAAAATAAAAAAAAACTGTTAACATTTTTAGTCACCATTAATCAAAAAGTCAGTTACAGTATACTACAGTATTCAATGCTAGAAATAAGTTTTGCAAACTAAAAAATTAGTGTTTAAATTTTTTTTTAAAATTTTTAAATCCAAAAACTGCTATAGCTGTACCCTTTTTTTAACGACATTTTTCTCATTTTTACTATGTTTTTCAATTGTATAATAGCCAAAAAAAATTATAATTTGGTAATCGATTTTAAGAAACTATTTGAATTCTTTTCAAAACTCATCTTACTTTTTTTTATACAATTAATTTGCTTATAAATGAAGCTCAATTAAATAAAATATTGTTAAAATTTGGAAAAATCATGAAAAGCATTAACTTTATGCTAAAAAGGTATTTACGATTTGAAGCTGTGGCATTGTTATTTCGGATAAGATTACATTTAAAAGAAGTAGGATTTGCAATTTTAATAATTTTGTGTGAAAAATCGACAGTGGTTGGAATTATTTGAGCCCATTTTTCCTAAAAACAAAAAAAAACATTTTCAAGCTCAAAAAAGTGTGCATAAAAAACGTTTTTGTGTAAATTCTCAAAACGAATATTGGGGATAGCTTTTTACCGTTTGAAATGTTGTCTTTTTGAAGAACCTCTTTCCAAAACTATTGTTGTGATAAGTTAATGCTATTACAAAACTTTTCTTTTACCATAATCTGATTAATGAATTTCCTTTAAAGTTTATAACTTAACTCAAAGGCTTTTTTGTTCTTCTATTTTACCATTCATCGAACATTTATTACTGAATTTCAAAATAAATATTTTTCCTTGTTTTTCTTTAAATTTGAGTGAAATATATTTCTTCATTGCTTGATCGTTTTAGAATTTTAATGCTATTGATTTTTTAAACTTTTTTAAGAAGCCGGAAGAGTGTTTTTTTAATCCTATAATAATGTGGCATTGTACCGTTTCCTTAAAATATCGCAACTTTGATCAATTTGTTTTTAATTTAGCAAATAGCGTTTTTAATCTTGATGAAAATACAATAACATTATTGTAATAATAACAATCTTAAATATTAAAATGGTTTTATTTTAGCTTTGAAGGATAGACGCATATTATCATATTCAAAAATTTGAACAATTCAAAGTTTTATCAAATTTGTTCAGCTTTTTTAATACCCTATCAACCTTGTAAGAATCTTTTAACTATTATTTATTTATTTTCTTTACTTGAATCTTATCTTCAGAGCCCTTTCGGTTGCGGAAAAATGTCTAGCCGAATGCCAAAACCCACAAGAGATTCGCCATCTCCTGGAAATGACATTCATATTGATGTCGTTGATGACGACGATGATAACTATCTACAAAGAAGAGGAGCATCCCCCATTCAAGGCATAAATTCTCCGCCGCTACCTCGTCCAACTGCTAAAAGACGTGACTCCAATAATGATGATCTTCATCAATCTCCTCGTCCAAAACGTTGGGCAACTGAAGATGAAGAAATTACCGATGAAACAAATATAAAATTGCCTCCGATGAAACCATTTTATTCACGATCAAATAAAATGGGAATTTTTTCAACAAAACAAGTTAGCAAAAAAATTTTTGAGAGAATTTTTTCCCCTAAATTTCCTTTAATTTTTAGCAAAATTTATATAATGCTTATGCGCCACATTTAAAGCGCAGCTTAGTTCCCCAAGTACCAGATGATGATGATGACGACGAAGATGATGACATGAACTTTGAAATAACAGAAGGTAAACAATTTCCAGAGAGCATTGAATACACTGAAGCCTCTTCCGATGATGACGACGAAGAAGATATGGATGATGAAGATTTGGATCAAAGTATTATTGGGTCAGAAGTGCCGTTCATTGAAGATGAAGTTGATGTTATTGAAACGAAAAGTTTGTTAATTTGTTTGTTATCGAATTTTAAATGTGTACAAAGAATTCATTGAATTATGCAAAAACAGACTTTCATGAATGCTGTGTTTTTTGAGCACTTAAAAAGCAGCAACCATAAACATTGATTGAGAAAACAGCTGTCTTGTCACGAAATATATTTCACTAGCCAAAGTGGCTTACTTGTGATTATCTAAAAATTTTCTTTCGGGTAATTGCTTTTATATTTCAGCAACAAGAAATGGTGGCGACGCAATGTTAATTGAAAGTGGTAAATTGATTATTTACTGTAAAATTTAAAAATAATTTTAATCAATTTTTAAGAATTACAATCACTGGCTTTCCCCAAAAGGGATGAATATCCAGAAGATTGCTCCACAAATGTTGCATGCGGAGAAATTATTTTTCGATTAAAAGGAATTCGATCATTTCGACGATGCCCCGAAAATCAACATTTTTACAGTCGATATTTATTTGTTCGTGGTATTCCATATCGAATTATGATTCTTCCACGAGATACATCCACGCAATCAAAACATCTTCCATCTGGAGCTATTCCAGGTCGGCATATTGGATATTTCGTTCAATGTAATCCAGATATGAAAATTAAATGGAATATGCGGGGTCATATAACCTTAAAAATGATATCAAAGCAACAGGGAAAAGAAGATTATGTTCGAAGAATAGTTCATAGCTTTCATCCAAGTGAAAATGATTGGGGATATGCACAATATTATCCGTGTGATAATTTTGATGATCCCAGAAATATTTATCTCGAGGAGGATACTGTAGAATTCAGGGTTACAATTATGGTTGATCCTCCAAAATTTAATTTGTAAGTATTACCAGAAATAAAACAACCTAAATAATCATTTATTCTTAATAGATGGACTTATCCAACATTGAATCAAAAGTATGGCGGACATTTGGGAATTAAAAATCTTGGATCAACATGTTATTTCAACTCAATGATGCAAATGATTTTTGGAGTTAAAAAATTAAGAAAGGTTAGAATTTCAAATTAATTTTGTAAAATAATATATCACACTACTGTAATTAATTATAGCTTGTATATTCATATGATTCATCATCCCAAAATGAAATTGATAATTTTATGTTTGAATTACAATCAATGTTCTTCCGAATGCAATATTCTGATCATCCAGTTGATTCAAATAATTTAGGAAGGCTTTTATGGACAGATCCATTTTCACAGGAAGATGTTCATGACATGTTTATGAAAGTTGTGGATCGAGTAAATGATGCTTTTAAAGCAAAAAATGATATGTCAATTACTCAAATGTTTCAATCACGTGTACATCGTATAGTAAAATGTTTAAATGTCCCCTTTGTAAAGGTTTTAAATGCAGATGAAAATATTTGTATATTACTTTGTGTCAGAATGGGAAATGTTACATTTAATAGTGTTCGAGAATCAATGGAAAATTTTGTTAGTGGTTCAAGATTAGAAGGTGATAACTGTTATAATGCTGAAGAATTTGGGTTACAAGCAGCTGATATGTTTTCTCGATTTGTTACCGTACCACCTGTGCTAGTTTTAACGCTTCAGCGTTCAACTTTTGATGCATATGCTGTTAAATTAAATGATCGGTAAAAATTGTGAATGCTAAGTATGAAAAATCAGTAATATCAATTACAGATTCGAATATGCTTCAAAGATGAATATGAATGAATTTTTGGAGGATAGTGTTAAAAATATTGCAAATTGCACTTATATACTTTATTCTGTTGTTGTACATTATGGTGAATCTGGTTGTGGACATTATGCTTGTTATGTCAATACAAATTTACAAGGAAAACCTCGTTGGGTTAAATGTGATGATGAGCTTACTTTTCGTGTAACAGATGTTGAAGCAATTAGTAACAATTTTGGAGTACCTGAAGGCTCAAAGGAACAGGATACTGGAACAGCCTATGTTGTGACATATTTACGAGAAGATCAAATAGGTAATCTTTAGATTCCATTTATCATTTTTTGATATTCTGAATCCTCTTTAGAAGATTTAATGTGTGAAGCAATTGATACTGATTTACATCCAAATATTCGTAATAAAATTATTGAAAATTTTGAAGAAGATTATGATGCACATATGGAACGAATGGAAACAATGCATTGCCAAAATCTTCTTGTTGCAAGTAATGATCTTCTTCGATTACATGGTACACAAAGATTTGATCTCATTGATTTTAAACAACCAAATGATATGTTTCCTCGGGTTGTTTTATCAAAAGATATGCTTGTTGGAGATATTTATAAAGAGCTTCGAATGCGATGTGATATGCTTGCAATTGCTGAATTTCGAGTATATTTATTCAGAACTGCTGATATTATGTACCCAAATGCCCAATCTCGTGGAAATTTTAAAGGTGGACAACGTCCTTGTCTTCTTGTTCCTCCAGAAGGAATGTATCAATGCCAAACATTGTGTGAAGGATATGTTAATCATGCGGTATACGTCAGAATTATCGAAAAATCACCTTTGGGTCCGGAAATGTATCTACCACCATCTGACATGCTTGTCTTCATTAAATATTATGAAAATGGAAAATACAGAATTATGGGATCAATCCAGGTTGAAAGAATGCAAGCAATTGATGAACTCAAACCTGAAGCTCGAGCAATTTGTGATTTGCCTGAGAATTGTCCAATTCGATTGTATACTGTAAGGCGGTTTTTACCATTGTATTTAAAAAATTAAAAACCAAAAAAAATTTTTTAGGAAGTTAGTCCTGGAGATGTTCGAGAACTTGAAGATGACGATGTTGCAACTGCCCATAATGGATTTGATGGAGATGGATCAATTATGGTTGTTGAAAAAGTTCAAGATACTAATGCTGATATGTTTCCTCATTTTTGGGAAAGTTTATCCCGAGGTGTTACACTTATCCTCGACAAAGATGATGATTTATTTGCAATTAATACAGTAAAACACGCTTTTGATACTCATATGATTGAATGTTTTATTGTATGTTTTTAATTACTGTAGTAAGAATAATTGCAAACATTGATTTGCATAAATTTTTAGGACACACCTGTTCGTTCAATTGTTGATGAACTTGTTGTAAGATATCCAATATTTAAAAGAGATCAATTTTTAATTTGGAAAGTTGGACCAATCTTTGATAAGCCATCTTTGACATTTTATGAACAAATGAATTCTACAACAGTTGCAGATATTCTTAACATTCGAACAGATATGTATGATCCTCGAGATCGTTATGAATTTCATTTAAGGTATACTGTATTCGCATTTGAAATCAAACCCGAACAACCATATCTTCAACAATGTGTCTTTGTTGTAAATTCTGATTCCATGGTAAGCTACCTATAATATTTACGTTTATTCCAGTCATTTATTTCTTGCTTTAGCAAACTGAAGCCGTATTTAATCCTGAATGGACAATTGGTCAAGCACTTGAATATTGTCAACAAGGAATCACTTTTAATAGTAAAGGTACTGGAAAAATTCGATTAGTTGCAGCATACCGGGTTGGGCAAGATAAAGCTCATGCGGGTGCATTAGCTCGAGCTTTCCGAGTTCTTGATAATGGATTCCAATGTGAAACAGTCTTGAAATTTGTTATGGATGGAACATGTGCTGTAAGTTTAAAATATATTGTAGCACTTATGTAAATAATCCCATCCTTTTAAGCTTCGTATTGAGGAAATTCCTGAAGATCAATTAGAGCTAAAGAAAGATGAAGCTTTAATTCCAGTTGTACATTTTGAAAATGATCTGTCCATGATATTTGGTTATTCATTCTTTATTAAAATTCGTGAAGGCCAAACTTTCGGAGATGTTAAATCTCAATTACAAGCTATGATAATTGCAACGGATGAAGAATTTGCAAAGGTTTGATTTGCTATTAAATTTGTTAGAAAATTACTGTATTTTTTTATTTTTAGTTTAAATATTTCCTGTATGAAGGCGTTGAACGTCTTTTGAATGTTGAAGATTCAACTGTGATTAAACTTTCCGTATGGCAAAATAATGATTTAGGTACGTTTCTTTTGTCCAAGGGTTTTCAAATTCATCTATTAATCTTTTTTTAGCATTCTTGGAACAACCTGTTCTTGCAATTCAACATAAACCAACTTCCCCAGAACAACAAAAAATTCCCGTTTGTCTCTAAAAAATATGTAAAATGCAGTCATTTCTGCTTAAATTATATATGTACATTTTTGTATGCTTTTTTTAACGGGAAAAAAGTTTAAAATGTATTTCTCGGGTTTTTATTTTATAACTGCTTTTTCTCCTTTATTTTGAAATTTTTAATTCTATTATTTGGTAATACGCAGTTCAAGGTTTTTTGTTGTTGTATTTTTATGAGTCTCTTTTCTTTTTTATATTATCAAAACCCATTAGATTAAAAATCCCGGATGATTTAAAAAATGGGGTACTACTTTTTCATTTGTTTCTGTAAAAATTAAAAGAAAACCTGCTAAAAGACATGTACGTTAGCAAAGATTGCTCATTACTTCCTATTATAAAAAATAATATTTCACTAGTTTTTTAGCTTTGTTTAAAACTAATTATTTATTGCTTAAATGTATTTTTTAGTTGAATAAAGTAATAAAATTGACTTTATTTTCAAAACAAATTAACTGCACTTTAAAAAAAATATCAAAAAACCGGTAATAAAACAAAAACATAATGGCACATTCAAACGTTAAAGCTTATGTACGAAAGAATAATAAAAAAGTTCTAATATTTTCCATTCTAAGATTTAGAAACTGGTTTATTTGCATTACAATAATTTAATGCTGCAATTGCAGCACTTCTTCGAGCAAGTCGATTAGATTTTCCAACACCAGTAATCACAATACCATCAATCTCAATAGAAACACAGGCTTGACCATTTACTTTTGGTTGCTTTTCAAAACGATTATGACCGCTAAAAAATAATTTAGTTAGAGCAAAAAAAAATTGATATCTCACATTCTATCAAGATACTTTTCCATTAGCACGCGAGTAGGAGGCTTTGGTGGATCTTTACACCATTTTTCGATAACATCTTTCATAAGTTTGTAAAAAATTTGCCAAACAACTTCAATGTCCTCTCCAGAATCAAGATAAATAGCTCCAGCAAGGGATTCAAAAACATCACCAAGTGCTTTTGGAACTTCTACCTCTTCTTCACCAGCATCATCTTCATCGACAAGTTGCATCTAAAAAATTAAAAACTAAATTTAAAAAATACGCAATAAAAACATACCATATCATGAAAGTTTAAGTCACCTTTTGTCTTACATAAGAGTTCAAAATTTTTAATACCTTTTGAAAGTTTTTCATTTTCGCTAATAATGTATTTATGAATGCCATGTTTGACAACCAAGGATGCAAAATTGACGTTATTGACAAGAGCTGAACGCAGATCAGTTAATTCGCCAGGACTTAATTTGGAATTGTGATAATAAAGATGTCGAGTAATAAGAAAATCTAATACAGCATCACCAAGAAATTCTAGCCGTTGATAACATCCAAGAGGTGAATGAAAGGAAATATGAATGAACGCTTGAATGAGAAAAGATCTATCATGAAAATAATATCCAATCGTTTCTTCAAGTTTGCTAAATGAACGATCACCATATTTTGAAAGAACATGACGTTCAGCTTCAGAAAACCCAAAACGATCCTAAAAATAAAACATTATGTTACAACATTTACGAAATTTCATTATTACCGTAAGACATTGAATGGGAGTCTTTAAAGATGTCACGATATCAACTTTAAGACCCAACCATCTCATGAATTCAATTGCAACATCTTTACCGAGGTGAGTAAAATGAGCTCCAATTAAAGCTTCAACACAATCAGCAATTGATTTATCACACATTCGTTGCTTTACATAATGATCAAAATCATCTCCAACTTTAATTTCCTTTGGTAACAGAGTATCATTATCTTCAACAATATCATTCATGGGTTCATCCTGTAAGAAAAATCTTTATTTAAATATTTTCTTTTCTTTTTAAACTAACCTTGAGTTTATAACTTGGTGGAATCCAATTATCCTTGGGTTCGAATAAGCAAGATGTCATAAAAGATGGAATTCCCTTTTCATATCCCAATTTTAAAAGATTAGCATTGCAAATTTGCAAAGATCTCAAATATGTGAGTTTTCCTTCATCCAAATTTGAATACTGATGATAAAGATAAAATGTTGAAATAAGTTTTAAAAATGAATCACCCATTGTTTCTAATCTTTCAAGATTAAAACTATCACATGCTCCTTTTGTTGTTAATGCTTGAAGTAGTAAGACAGGTTGAACACCACATGAAGGATTGGGGATTTGATGTGAAGAATTACGAGATTGTGGTAGCCAAAGTTTAAAATCATTATTTAATTTTGGAGCAGAAATACGTTCTTCAATATCTTTGTTATTGTAAAATTCGGGTGGAATAATTCGAGAAGGTTCTGTTTCAACAGTTAATGTGTTTATTTCAGCATCTGAAATGTTCGAAAATCTAAGAACTCATTAAAAGATAACAACCATACCTGGATTCTCGAATTCTACTGCTTTTATAGGACCAGAAGAATCAAGACCAAATTCATCCATCATTGTTTCAAACAAGAAACTATCTTTGCATGGTAAATTAGAACATTCAGTGTCAGATAAGAAGTCCTCATCACTAAAATCAATGGTATCATCTTCTTCCATCTATAAAAAAGGCATTTAAAAGGTGCATCATAGTAATAAAAAACCTCATTTCCTTCCATATCCATATCAATGTTTAAGCGTTCTGAATTTTCAGCTGTTTCCAAGTTTTCAGTTGATGCATTTTCAACAATAGAATCAATTCCATCCAAGTTTATAGATTGTGGAGCAGAGTAATTTCCAATTTCATTGATAATTTTAATACGTAATTGATCAGCAAGTAATAAATGATTAATTCGATATAAAATTGATGGAATTTGAAGCAACATAAGCCAATAAGAAGCTGGCATCGGATGTAAAAAACAAAATTCTGGAACAAAATATTGTTTTTGCATGTTCAATTTACTTTTCTTGTTAATAATAGGCGGAAATAAGCAATTTAATTGTTTTGAAATTCGGGAACCATCGAGCAAGGTTTGGTCATAATTATAAGCTTCCAAATCGTAATGTTTGATATAATAAGAATTGAAAGTTAACGATGTATTTTCATCAAAAGGAGTATTCAATTTGAGGACGGTAACATTTTCAACAAAAAATACGCCACTTTCATCACGATACCATGGTTTCACAACTGCGTCATTATAAATATCAGTTGAAAAATGAAATTTTCTGCGTTCAGTTTCTGTTGGTGGTTTAGATGGAAAACCAGTGACACTCTTCTCAACAACTTCATAATCAATCTGATAAGTGGAATCATGAGAACTTCTTTTCATCGGAATAATCAAAGTTGAGAAAATGGCAAGCATTGGATCAAAAACGAATTTACTAGATATTCCAAGGATTTCATCAAATGCATAGGTATGGAATTTTTGAAGCTTGTCCAATTGATTTTGAGAAACAGTAAATGGGTTTTCAACAAGTTTGAGTGATGTAATTAGCTTTCCATATTTATGAAATATTGGAAACGTTGGAATCTAAAAAAATTAGTTAATTAACAAAAGTGATAATAAAATACAAACTTGTGGCAAAAAATTTTTGGAAGAAAATCCAAAAATATGTGGTGTCTCATTTTTGAAATCCATAATTTTTCGCCTTTTAGGATTTTCTACATCAGAAACTCGATGAACAACTTCCATTTCAATAATATAAATCCAAAAGGGCGTATCTGCAGAAATATAATTATCGACTAAAGTATCTGCAACCTTTTTATCATATAAGCGATGCTTTTTGGTCGTTCCAGAGTCAAATTCAAAAGTAAAATTCTCTTTTTCAGCAAACTTTTCCTTTGAATACGGTAAAAGGTTATCATCAAGTTCCTTATTTTCATGTAATTTTTTACAAGTTGCCAAACATGCTGAGAAATAAGCAAGTTCCATAGTTGCATGAATTTCCCCAATCATTTTTTCTTGTAACGGGGAATTCGATGGTAATTCAATTTCACAGCGATATCCCGTTGAAGCTCGTGTAATATGATATTTTGGAGATAAATGCGTATAAACATCGGAAGGAAGGCGTGAACAATAGAGATGTACCAAACCAAGAGCAGTTGACAATTTTACTGAAGCACTTGTTGATTCAATTGTGTATGGTTCTTCCAAGGTATCAATATGAATATCATAAAAAGTTTGATGATGATTCGGTATACTATTTTTAAAGTTTGAAATTCGGTGAAGAAGAAACTAAAATATTACAGATTTAATAAATAAATATTAACGTTAAAGAGGGGTACTGTAGTCTACATAATAAGTACAGCAACCTTAGACATACAGTGTGAATATTATTAGCTTATCTACGATGAATAATAAACCCACTTTTTCATTTGATTTAAATACATGTGCATTATAAATATACTTAGAACGATCATTGTGTGGAATAATATAGGCAAGCATTGCAGATTCATCCCGTGCACGACCTCTTGATTGAATGTATGAACAAAACGTTGGAGAAATATGAGTACAAATGACAAGATTACACGATGGAATATCGATACCTTCTTCAAGAACTTGTGTTGAAACCAAACAATTCAATTTACCACTACGGAATTCTTTCAACGTTTCTGTCAAATTTCCATTAATTGAATTTGATTCATTTTCACCAAATTTAAGTTTTTGTGTGCCTGCTCCGACTGCATATGCAACTTTGATAAAGCTTGGACGTAATTCAACAAGCTTTCGAAGAAGCAGCTAAAAATAATGTGTTGAAGGAGAGACGATAAAAACTTTTAACATACAGCCAACGCCATAACAGTATCACATTTTTCAGCAAAAATAATAGCGACACATTTTTTTCCATTTTTGTTTTGATAATTCTCATATGCTTCAAGAAGTTCGATAATTTTCGTTACACGAGGATGTAAATGGGGTAATATTTCTTGAAAAGTATTACATGTTTTAAGTAATTGTTTCATCTTCATTTGAATATGGATAAATTCAGTAAGCGCAGTTGAAAGAATACCAAATTTCGCCGATGAGTTGGTTCCATCATCAATCACTTTTTTGATATGAGGTATAATATCATGTTCAATAACAATATAACCACAGTAAATGCCACAGTCATCAATGACAGTTCTGGCTCGACTTATACAAGCACATATTATTTTTCTTGGATCAGATTCAGCATCACTAGTAAATTCAGTATTCAATAAACAAAATTTTTCTAATGTCTCAAGTCCATCAAAAGTGATTTTATCTTTATAAGATTCTGTAAAAAACACAGTCTCTTTAACAGCATGTCGATGTCCATCCTAAAGATTAACAATTAATTGCATATCTTATAATATAAAGAATATTTTTTACCAGAAGATAATCATCAGATGTTACAACTTCACCACCAAGTATAATTTCTAACTGCATAAATTTTTGTGGTAATTGATGCAATACGATTTTTCCATTTAATCCAGAAGCAGATAATCCGAGGAAACGAGGAAAACCTTGCTCTAAAAGAATGTTAGATACAGATAGTATAAAACTGAAAAATCTTACTGTTCGCTTTTTTATGTTCTTTTATTCTTTCAACGATAAATCGAGATGGATGTTTATCACCAATTGCATGATGACATTCATCAATAACAATAAGCGAATAATTTTCGAATTTTATCCATCCATGAGTTAAACCTTTTTTAAAAGTTTCAGCTATCAAAACAATAACCTTTAAAAATGAATAATAAAAAGAAGCACCGCAAATAACTAAATCAGCTTACATCATTTTCATCAATCATTTTGATAAAATCTGATGAATTCTTTGTAACATTTCTGCTCCATTTTTCAACTTTCAACTTCAAATGCTTCTTTATATATTCATATTGTTGATCAATGTTAACAACTAAAATAATAAAAAAAAAGATTACGGCAAATATAAACAAACAAATTTAAACCTTTATTAACGATAAATGCGGCTTTTTTCTTTGTTTTCTCTACCAAATTTTCCATAACTTTAATTGCAATTAATGTTTTACCCGAGCCTGTCGGAAGAACTGCAATTGCATCTTTATCAACACAATGATGAACAAGTTTCAGCTAAAATTGATAAAAAACTTTAAACAATCACTGATATAAATGATAAATAATTACTTGATAATCCCGTAAAGTAATATTCACTTCTGTTTCATCCATCTTTAAAAAGTGAACTAAAATATCACAGATTTTAAACTACTTTATGAAAATGTAAAAAATGTAAATACATAAGTTATGAATAACCGTTGATTAAAAAGTTTTTACTTTTGATTCGAACGAATTCGAATGTTATTGAAGTCTCTCTTATAATTTCGTTGCAAGAGCATCGTTTTGTACATTTTAGAATTACTGTCAAAGATATTTTCATAAATATTGTGTTGTTAATTTGATAACAAACATAGAAACTAATAAAATGTTTATTTAGTAGGTAAAATATTAATAATTGACTTATTGTTAAGTGATGTATGATAAAACACGACGAAAGAAAAAAAAGTTTTAAAACATAAAATTTTGTTAACTGTTCTATTATACCACAAAATTACTTTGAAGATGGAAAATGTCCGCCATCGATCAAAGCTTGGGCAGTTGTATTATTATGTCCAACATTGCTGGGTGGGATATCAATGAATTCAATGAGGATGCGAGTACCGGGAATTTGCAAGGTGGATGTTAAAAATTCACAAATTGCTTTGGAATATTCAATATTTTTTTCGGGACTGAAAATGTTGAAAGCCGTAACCTAAAAAATTTGTTTGAAAAAAATATGGGGATTAAGTTTTTTACTCGAAGCATAGCGGATGGATCAGAAGTGCCACCAAAAGTGTAATTTTTGCTTGTAATTACATGAATACCAAAAACTTCATATGGCTTTCCGGGGAAAGTATCCGCTAACAGACGATTTAATTTTTGATTAAAATCTTTTGGAATCTTTTCTTCGGAAACATTAGTGACTAATTTCACAAATGGCATTTTGCTTTTAAATTTTTGGTAATGGAAATCTGAAAAATCAATGTATCAAAGATATCAATTTACATTAAAAATGGCTCCTAAATTCAAACAAATCAAATTCTTCTTTGAAAAAATACATTTAACTAAGAGATTTTTTTTGTAAAAAATCGATGTGATAAACTACAACAATCAAAGAGGCTGCAAAAATGTTTTGTCACTACACTGTGTAACAAGAGACCAATTCATCGCACAACATTATAAAAAAATTTTTGATAAACTACAAAACTATTAACTAAACTACCATTTTTTGAAACATAAAGAATTCTCAAAATACCGTAGCACAACCATTTAAAATTATTTTAAAAAAATTAATAAAAATTAAATTATTATTTTGTACATTTGTAAGTTATTGTTTTTATAATTAGTTATTTAAATTTACAATTGTAATACTGTATACTAAATTTTGTGCAACAGAGAACATTGACATCTCTACTACAAATTTTATACCCTTGTGCCTGCTGCTATTGATTCCAAAACCTTTTTTTAAAAGTTCAGCATTTTTTTGTTGGCAAAAAAACAAATAATAAATTTTAAACAACTACATTTTCTAGTTTGTGCGATTCATCAACAAATAAATTAATTTGGTTGTATTTTAGTAACTTGTTTTGTGTGCTGCAAAATCATCATGCCAATTGTAAAATTGTACACAAATCAAAAAGTTACTGAAAACTTTGCAAAAGATTTTACGGCTTTTCTTTCAACAACTTTGAATAAACCAAGTAGTGGCATTTTTGTCATTGTTAAAGATCAAGAAACTTTAACCGTTGGTGGAGAAAATGATGACAGAATTGTTGTTTTAGAAGTGGGTTTATTTTTCAGGAAAAAATTGCAAAAAGAGATTTTAATTGTTTTAGTTAAAAGCAATTGGAATTCTGAACAATTCATCCAATGTTGGATACTCTCAAGCTATAACAGATTATCTGACGCAATCCATTGATGTTAAACCAGAGAGGATTATCATTGATTTTTTCAATTTGGATCCGGGATTTGTTGGTAAGCAAGGAACGACCGTTGAAGAATTATTAAAAAGCAAGCAATAAATTTTTTTACCCTATTTTTTTCGAATTTATTTTTTTTGTATGTGGTAAAAAATAAAGCATATTCAAAAACCGTTGCTTTTTACATATTTTTTCTTTTCTTTTATCAAATAATTACCGGTGAACATTAACGCGTCACCAAACTTTTTTTTTCACTGTCTTCTGAATGCTTACATTTTTTTTTCAAAAAAGCTCCACAACTTTTTTTAATAAAAAAGAATGAAAAAAGGCGCAATAGAAATGCTGTAGTTTTTCCCCCAAAAAATATGCCGCAATAAAAGACTAATGCTACTAACATTTTGTTTTGAGAGACAACAGCTCTCCTCTCCGATGGCATGCTCAGGCCAAGAGTACAAATGTAGTATTGCTTCATGTCTCCTTGGGTTTGTTCTTTCTTTCTTTCTTCTGTTTTTTTTCTTGCTAAGCATCAAAAGTGGTCTGCTTCCATGTGCTACTTTCAGCTTTGACAAAAAATGGACACATAGAAAAAAAGCTTCAAATAACGGATTGACTGCTAATTTTTGCTCATGTAACTTTTCATTCCCCCCTTTTTTTGCTTTATGATGTTTTTAAATTTTTCTGCTTTTCTCATGTGTACGAGAATTTCATTTTTATATTTTTAGTCTCCTTAATCTTTTATAAATAGCTTTAAAAATGGCCTTTTGTTGGATCATGGCTTAAATACCTTTTAGTCGATTTTTTCTTTCGTGAAAAAATAAGTATTTTTGACACTTGCACTGTTTTTGTTTGTCTTTTTATTCAAAAAAAATTGAACAGGCGTTTCCTTTTATTTTTATAAAATAAATGAAACATGCATCTGAAAATCGCAACAAACTTTAAATGGATCGAATTTCAAACATTATCTTTTTTCTTTCTTTTTTTTCATTCTGTTGTGGCTTCTTTTTGCCATTTCTCTCTTGAAAGAGTATTATGCGTTTCGACTTTTTCTTTTACCAAAAAACAATGCTTAAGCAATGAAGAAAAAAAAATGAAAGACTCATTTGTATCTTTATTTTTTAAAATCTCTGTTGCCCCGAGAGGTGGTGAATCTTCTTTTTGAAGAAAATGTAGTCATTGAAAAAAATACTTGAAAGCTTCCCGATTCAAGTGACGATATATTAAAAATATTTCTAGACACTAGTATATTCTAAAATACCTTTCAAATGCATTTCTACAGTACATACTTATTGTTTTGACATTATTTCTTCTTTTCTTTCTTTTTTTATCAAAACATGGTACTGACATTTCTTAATAACACTTTACTTTATTTGCTCATACTGTTGTTGTACATTACGGAAGTAGGTTTTTATGGTCATAAATTTGTCATTGTAAATAATCCAAGCTAATTGTGAAATTATAAGAAATCAAAGTAATAGTTTTAATTAGAGAGAGAAGAGAAAAACAGGGCATTTAGTTGCTTAGTTAGTACATTTATTGTTCTTTAATCTTTTATCCATCCTTTTTAGTTACATACAAGATATTACTTTTTTATCCATATTTTGTTTTTCATTTATATATATATATATATATATATATATATTTTGTTGTTATCTTCATTGTCCATATATTTCTCTTTTTTTAGTCAGATAACCAAAAGAAGAATTCCATTTATGGCATCACTTAGCTTCTTCCCCTTTGCAGCAAGTAAGCATAAAACTAAAAGTAGCAAGCCTTTCGTTTTCCCCGTCGTCCAAGAATGTAATCATCTTTACTTTGCAAAAAAACATGAATGTTCTTCAGGCGATGTTTGACAAGAGAACAAAATTGCACAAAAAATAGAAGATCTTCAGCTAAAAAAGAAACTGAGAAACCATTTTTTTGTGTTATTGAAAAAGGACAGATGAAAGAGCATGCCAACTCTGCCCGAAAAAATAAGCTTGTATTGTTCTCTAAAATAACCTTAACATTGTGCGTATGTATGTGCTGCAGCATTTTATGGATAAAAAAAAGTTTTTTTTTAAATTTTCACATTTTTTACAAAAGATTTTCCTTTTTTAGTTCTTTTTATTTTCAATTTTCTAAACTTCAATGTTCTTTTTACTGCTATTGTTTAAAAAAAAGTTTTTTTTTCATAAGTAATGCCTTCAGAAAAGGGCAAAAACAGAAATAAATTTAAATTCGTAAAAGTTTTAATCTTTAGAGCCAATTATTATGTGGTAGATAAATAATAATTGGATATGAAAAAAAAAGTTTTATTTCAGAAAAATAATATTTTAATTGCTAGTATTTTATATTCTCCCCTATTGTGACGTTAGTGTCCAACACGAAAGTAATTAAATTATTTAACAACGTCGTTTAGTTTTTTTTAAGCAGTACTAATCGTTTTCGACATAACTTTTAGTCATTGAAAAAGGCCACTACAATGACTGCATCGCATTGCTATTGCTACGATTTTAATCTTTGATAAAGCTTTGAACTTTTTCATTTAAATGATTTTAGATAATAAGAAAATTAGAAACAAAAGTATTGTTGATGAAATTTCATTTTTAATATTAGTCAGTTTGGTTTTTTCTATCGCATGAATGAACATTTAACCATACTTTTTTTTCACGGTGAACATGAAAAATGTGACTAGCATTAATAATTGAGCTTAAATAATTTTTTTTTATTTCTTCTAAAAACTATAAAGCTCAAAAGTTTGGTCTCTATTTTTTCATATTCAAAAAATGAATGCCATTTTTTGTTTATCAATGGGGAGTTTCGTAGAAACCTTCCAAAAAATATTTATTATCTTTCTTTGACTTATTTCTTTTTTAAAAAAAACATTCTTTGATTAAATTCAAAAGAATAAAAAAGTGGTTTTTAAAAAAAATAGAAAAAATTCTTTCTGACTAATATACTTTTTTATGCACAATTATTATTATTACTATTATTTTATATTTGTTTTGAGTTTCTTTCTTTTAAAAAAAGATATTTAAGGGTTAACCAAAAATATTTAATGGAGATAAGATAGATTACTTTAAAACAGTAAAAGCAGTAAAGGGAAAAAAAGAAAATTTGTATTCGGTCTTTTCCTATTTTTTTTCTTATTTCTAAGAAAATTATTTCCTTGTGACAGAAGAGAAAGTCTGCTGCTATATTAAAAAAAGCTGTCGTTGACAGGTGCTTTTGCCTTTCTTGCACAAAAACATTTTCTTTTTTTTTCTACTTCACTTTCTTCTTTTTCTTGCTTTAAAAGTATGTATGTGGGATTTTACATGAAGCGGTTTTCCAAGAATACATTTATATGATTGCTTTTGATCTTATCTTATAGCGGCCGGCACTCGATTATTCATCTCTTCTCTTTCTTTTTCGTATTCGAAAACACTTAAAAAGGGTGTGATAATTTTTCAGTTTTGCAGTTGAGATTCTTCAAATAAAAGTTGATGTATGAAAATTGCTTGAACATGTTTTTCGTGGTTTTTAGCCTTTTTAGACATGCAATGATTAAACTCCCCTTATGTTCAAAAATTAGAACTTTTAATTTTTGGTTGAATGCGTGAATATTACAAACTTTTGGCCAAAGTTTCGGCTAGCAACGATATTGCTAAAGTGCAAAGAATAGAAATTTTACACATTGATAGATATAAATATATCTATATTTATCTTATGACCATGCCTTTTGTTGTTTTAAAAAAAAGTCTCATCTGAATAGAAGCTTAATCTCCTTAACGCTGAATACCAAAAAGCTGGCTTTTTTCCATCTTCTTCTTTTCATGAATGCTAACCATTATTTTTCATTTTATTTAAATACAAGTTAAAGAAAAAAAAGCTACAGAGGACCAAATTCAATGATGCGAAATTCCGGATTTTATACTCCCAAAAATTCTACTTGTATTTTATTTTGTTTTATACGGTTTCCATAATTTTATTCGAAATGTTTTTTTTCTGTTCTGTAATTACACGCTACATATTTTTTCATTGTTTTTTTCATGGCTGTAATTATCTGATAAAAACACCTCATTCATTTTTATTGTTTTAAAAATGTCATTTTAAATGTTCACTTTTAAATGACCAATCCCACTTTCCGGTGCTTCTTTACTTGATATGTTGTTTTTAATGAAATGCGTTGGCGCTTAAAAGGTTTTTCTTCTTATAAAAAAGCACAGTATTGTGTGGCAAACAAAATAAGAAGAAAAAAAAGTTTGTTGGAAAAATAGGCATATGTAATGCGTCATATTTACGCGTTTTTTACAGGTTATATCTATTAAATATTTTTACAGAAAAGATAATGACGTTAAATTTTTTTCGCTTTTCTCTGATATGTATAAATATATAAACGAATTCTGATATATTTCCCTTGGGCAAGGTTTTTTCTTCTTTCTTTTAATAAAAAAAAACAAATTTTGTGATAATCTGTAGTTAATGAAAAAGGAAGAAGGTTTTTTACTCAACAACAAAAAAAGAAAGAAAGAGATAATAGCTATCTTTAAAAAGCTTTAAATCTTAAAAACTTTATTTGAATTGAGTTTTTTTTCTTGCCGGAAAAACGTGTTTGTGCTTATGGTCTCAATTGTAGTATGTTTTTATACACATTTGTGCAAAAAATGGGTATTTTCGGCTAAAACGTTTTCATCAAAGAACGGTATAAACGCTGCTCTTCGAATTTCCTTTTTTCATTTTAAAACAAAATCAAATTTTGTATTCCATTTAAATTATCCCTATTCAATTTTGAATTTAATAGAATTCTTTTTTTACTGAATAAAAAAATTGAAGAAGGAATTCAATAAAAGATCGTTACATAACCAATTTTAAAAGCTGTTCATCAAAGCAGGCAGGAAAAGAAATACTGTTCTAAATGTACTTGTAAGAAGGAGATTACTTTTTTTCATCAGTGTTATTTTCCTATTTTTTTATATTTAAAGATTTATGTATTATGGCAAAAGGATAAAAGTACATTAATATAATAGATAAGTACGTAAGATATGACTTTTTAATGTTGATTAGTAAGTTAGTTAGAATTAAGCATCCGCCAAAAGCCAGCTGACAGGGTTATCTCTCTTTTTTGCTTTTCTATTTTCCCTTCTCTTTTTACTAGACAAAAAGCATTGTCTCATTTTTTTCCATGTTGTAAAAAATAGCAAATTTTTATTTTTTTAAAGCACAAAACTTTTTTTCTTCTTCTTTTTTTATGCATGTACATTTATGTATTTTTTTGCTTCTTCTGCCAAGATCAAGTACGCGCAAACTTTAAACAGCTCGTTCATTTTTTTTGCAGTGTTAAATATTTTTTTCTTGCTTATTGATTTGATTTCACTTGCATCAGCAGCAGCAACCCGTTAGCATGCAAGCATCTGTTCTTTTTATTTTTCCATGTTTTTCTTCAAATTATGTGCTTCAATGAGGTGCTAAAGTTTTGCAAATAAAAGAAAATGTATAAAAAAATATAATTTCTTTTTTAAATTTTTTTTCATTTTTTAAAGTATTTCTTCAGCATAATTTTTTTAACATGTTTCTAAACAATTTTTCATCTGTTGCTTTGTTTTGATTGTCGTTGCTTAAGATTTGAGTAAACAATGAAAAAGACTTGAAATAGTTCAAATTTTGTAAGCGCAGATTTTTTTTAGATTTTTAAAAGTTCCCGGTTCTTCCGCTAAGCTTTTTTTCTGTGTTTTAAGCATTTCCCAAAAATAATCAATAATAAATTTGAAGTGAAAAATATATATATATTATTCTCTGACCTTACGCTTATGGCTGATTATTTTTTAAAAGCTGCCTTAAAAGTCCTAAAAAAGTAAAAACTTTTTCACGTAACATTACATCTATTGTCAATGTTGCAGAAGAAAAAGAAATAGAGCAAGCGGGGGGAATGCTATTGAACTTGTTTTTCGTTACCCACCAACGCCTTTCGGAAACAATGCTTTTTTACATGCTAAAATAATTTTAGAGGGGTGCCCGTTGTTTTCATCCGTTTTTGTTTCTTCTTTTCTCGGCTATTTTAAAGTTTCCTTTTTTGTTCATTTTCTGACGTCAGTATAGATCATGACGACCAAAGTGAATTCTTACTTACTTTCAACTTTTAACGTCTATTAATACTCAATAACGGCTGCTACGGCCTCCTTTTTATTTTTATTATTAAAATGAATACCAAATAGTTTTCCCATTAGCGTTTAAGAGTTTTTGTTCTTCTATGAGTGGTATACTGTAGTATGTCCATAAAACTTATTTTTTAAAAGCAATCCCTTTTTTATATATATGATGAGAATATGCTGCTACTGCTTTTGCTGCTGTTCCATTATGTCAAAAACATATCTCATTTTTTGTTTCTCTCTCTCTCTCGAAAAAGCTATCTGTTTCAAATTCGAAACATCATTTTTTTCATCATGATAAAACGGAAGGTTGCAGTATTAGGCAGGCTTATTTTTAGAGCATTAAAATAAAGCAGCATCCCTTTTATGGTTAAACAATAATATATATTGATTATACTTTTTATACATATTATTGTAATGTGATGATAACCCTATCAATGCCGCCAAAATCTGATTTAACTTTGATAACTATTGTCATGTGACGAGAGAATAGGTAGCAGCAGGAGCATTGTAAGGTAGCAATGTTCAAAGTTTAGTACCTTTTTAATTGTGATGTTATTTAAATTTTTTTTCGAAGATTTATATATTTCTTTTTTTTAATCTTTTCCTGTCAGCTGTTCTGATTTTTTGTTATTTCAAAAGAGCACGTTCTTGCTTTTTTCGAAGAAGAAAAAAAACAGTGGTAAAGGTTATTCAACTTTGCATTCGAAAAAAATATAATTAAAGCAATGATTGTACCCTTATAGCAGAGTTAAATTTGCTTTGATTTAAAATGATAAAGATACAGTTTTGCCATCCTAAAAAAGAATACTGTCGATTTTTTTTGGTGTTAAGAAAGCTACAAATTTTTTTTTCAACATTAAAAACGTGAATTTTGTTAAATTATTTGTTTTACAAAATGCATAATGTAATTGTTGTCATGTATCAATTTTCATTTTTACTTCTTTTCTTGCTATCATTTGTTGAAACATCAAATCAAACAACTCAAGAGGATAAAAAAAAGTAAACTTTGTGCTTTTTTTCATTTTTAAAATGTCTTTTTGAATTAAAATCTTTTTTTTTCATAATTTCTAATTTAATTTAAATTTTATAAATATCAAATATTTTCTTTTCTCATATTCTTTTTCTTGTTAAATATTTCCATGGGACAAGTATAAGTTTTGAGGGAATGATAGATATATTTTGAAAAGCTGCTTTTGCCAGGATTTTGTTTCTCGACCTTGGTTAATCTTCTATGACATATCCGTTTATGAATGCTTTACGTTAGCATTGCGTCGCTTCAATAACAGCTCAAAAGCCCTTTTTTGTTAATGCGACAGTAGACTTTTTTTCACCCCTTATATAAGGAAATATTTGCGTCAGTAAAAATAAAATACAACATTGCGAGAAAAAAGTAGTAACTCTCCTTGTAACAAGCGTGTTTTTTCTGTTACCAGAATTTTATTTCTTATGTTTTATATCTTTCAAATTAATATTTTCCTCATTCATTTTAGATAATTAATTAACAAAAAAAGAAAAGACAGAGAAAGAGAAAGGAAAAAGTATATTTTGGAGGTACAGCTGAAAATTATCATTTTATATTTTGCATTTTTATAAAAATATTACTGTCGTCACCGAAAAGTGTCGACAAAGAATAATACAGTTGTAAACAAATGCAACTCTTTAAACGAAAAGATCCTGGGAATTCCGCCCCAACTGGATCTGCCGGAGCTTCAAATCCAAATAATGCTGCCCAAATGGTTGGTGGATCTCCTTCATTAGCGGCATCTCTTGCACAACCAACCATTCGTGAACGATATGAATTTCGTGAAGTCCTTGGAACTGGTGCATTTTCAAAGGTATTCTCTGCTGAATGCCGATTTGAACCTGGTACAATGGTTGCAATTAAATGTATTGATAAAAAAGCTTTGAAAGGAAAAGAAGAATCACTTGAAAATGAGATTAAAGTCCTTAGAAAGTAATAAACTTTGCAATTTTTTATCTTTTTTAAAATTCAATTGCATATTTTTTCAGATTAAGACATCCAAATATTGTTCAATTATTTGACACGTATGACGAAAAAGCATACGTTTATTTGGTTATGGAATTGGTCACGGGTGGAGAGCTTTTTGACAGAATAGTCGCAAAAGGTTCATACACAGAAAGGGATGCATCAAATCTTATCCGACAAGTATGATCATTATAATTATGAAAATAATCCACAAAAATATCTCTTTTAAGGTATTAGAAGCTGTAGCATTTATGCACAGAAATGGCGTTGTACACAGAGATTTAAAACCTGAAAATTTACTGTATTATAATCAAGATGAAGATTCAAAGATTATGATATCTGATTTTGGATTATCAAAAACTGAAGAATCTGGAATTATGGCAACTGCATGTGGAACTCCTGGATACGTTGCACCAGAAGTTTTACAACAAAAACCATACGGTAAAGCGGTAGATGTTTGGTCAATTGGTGTTATCGCATACATCCTTTTATGTGGATATCCACCATTTTATGATGAAAATGATGCAAATTTGTTTGCACAAATTATTAAGGGTGAATATGAATTTGATTCACCATATTGGGATGAAATTTCCGATTCAGGTAAGATTAAATAAAGCCTAAAAGATTTGTAAAAATATGAGAATTTTCAATTTTTCAGCCAAAGATTTTATTTCGCATTTAATGTGCTGCAATCCTGAAATGCGATATTCATGTGAACGGGCATTACAACATCCATGGTAAGAAAATTTTGTTTTTGTTTCTGTTTGTTTCAATTATTAATCCATTCTCTGCAATTTTTTTAGGATTAGCGGGAATACTGCTCGAACCAAAGATATTCATGGTTCCGTTGCAACACATTTACGTAAATCATTGTTAGCTAAACGAAATTGGCGAAAGGCATATAATGCCGCAGCAGCAATCCGCCAACTTCAATTACTTAGAATTAGTTCGGCACGAATTTCACATTCAACCCAACAATCAAATTCAAACAATTCTCAGCCAACCGCAATGAATATTGCATAAATGCGTGTTTCTCTTTCTCCCTCTTTTTATTTTTGTTTATTCTTTGAATCCTTTCTACTTCTCTATCTATTTTTTTATTATTTAAGCTCTCTATTCCTTTTTTTTCACCTTGAAACTTGAAGAAAATTCCATATTTTTTAACAATTCCATATTTTTCATTTAAAATAATTTTATTAATTTTAAAATTCACAAAAAATGAATAATACTTGTCTTTGTATATAAATGCACGACTGTTTTCATTGTTTTTTTTGTCTTCTTTATGTATAAACCTAATCAATCATTTTTATTTGAGCTTTTTAAATGTTTTTAATTGCTTATTTGTTACTAATTGCGAAAAAGTATACTTTTAATAATAATATTTTTAAATAACTGCAAAGTTTTTGGAATACAGTACACTCAGATGATTTTTGTAAATTCAGTAAGTTTTTGTCGATATTCTAAAGATTATTGTATAAACAATTGAAAAATATGGTAACAGTTAATTTATACCTAAAAAATATACTTGTTAAATCATCATCAAGAATTTATTAACAAAATTTGCATTATTTTATTTTTTTCCTTTTTTATTATTTTATTTTTCTTACCCCCAATCAACGGCTGCACAAATAAACCCTTTTTATGGCTTGTTTTCAAAAAAAATAAAAGCCAAAGCTGGTTTTGATTAATAAATAAAAGAAATAAAAAATTTTATGATTTTTTTGGAACAAAAAAGTTTAATTATTTTTTATGCGTTTTAATGCAAGTTTTAAAAATTTAATCGGATGATGGAGATTAATTTCTATGATATTATTTCCTTTTTCTTTTAATCAATAAAAACGTGAATCTGTTTCCTTCTTGTTCATTATTGATTAATTGATGAAAGAGGTAAGGAAGTTTTTTTGTTATCAAGATGTTGATAATAATCCTAAAAAAATTTTGATCCTAACGCGATCGGTTTTTCTCCCTCCATTTCCTTACTACTGATAAGGCCTAGCCAAGTTATTGATATAATTCTTTGTTGTTATCGTTTTCCGTTTTATTCCGTTTTTCTTTTTTGAAGAAGATGTATGTCCCAAAAGCTATAATTTCCGTTTTTCTTTAAAATATTGAAAGAAAAAAGACACAACTTTTTCTTGCCGATTTTAAAGTTGTGTATATATTTTTTTGGGAGAAAACCCGAAGTGTGTCGTCTTCTTTGCCCCTTTTTCTCCTTCGTATGCGCATTCAATTGTCGCCAAGTAAGAAGAAAGAAAAGAAAAGAAGAGTAAAAACACGCTCAAAGACAGGACACAGAAGAAAGGAAAAAAAATACAAACATACCGAATAACAAAGAACGTATGTTCATTGAGTTCAGTTTTTAGGCGCTAAAAAGAAGAGTTAAATAATAAGAAGAAAAACGTAGAAGATTTTTTAAAACGTGAATGTTTAAATTGTCGTCTGCTTTTTCAATAATTTGTGGAAGAAAAACATATATATTTATATTTTATTTTTCTGAAGTGTCATCTCATATTATTGTGAAATTGTTGTAACAAAAAAGAGCTAAGAAAAATAATTTCTTCTTTTTTAAACAATAACATTAGAAAAAGGAAAGAGAAAAAACAAAAAGAAGAAAAAATATACCGATTGTTTTTAAACAATGTCAATTTCTTTGCCACATCATAGCAGCAGCAACATTCGTGAATCGCGATCCTTCAACGTAAAGGTCAGTCTAAAATAAAATTTCAAAAAAAAAGAGAAACAAATGTGCTTTAATGCATTTTTTGTGTTTTATTTTTTTATTTGCTTCCGCTTTTGTCTTGTTTTTAAGGATATTTTTTTTCTTTTTTTTATTTTATAACGTTCTTTTTTGCACTTAAAAATAATATCTCTTTCTCGCTTTCATTCGCTTCCTTTTCGGTTGAATGGTCAAACATGCTACAAATTAGACTCATTTTTTAAATTGTCTTTTTTTCGATATATATTTTTTAGTCAATGTAGCCTCCTTCCTTTCGTTCTTTCTTTTGCCAACGGCTTTTCTTTTATTCTTATAAAAAAGTGTTTTTTGTTCTTGAATTGTTTTTAAGTATCGACTTGATTTTACTCTCTGTGTATTTCCGTCGTTATCAATAACATAAAAAACAACAGCTAATTTGTTTTACACTTTTAAGTGGCACATGATTTGACTGACCATTGTCAAGTTTTTTTTATTCTCCGAAGTTTCTTTTTTCTGTTACTAGTATGTGTGTCTGTTCTTGTTAAACTTTGAAATTCAAAGCTATATTGTTAGTGAATAAGAATGCCTTCGTTTTTTAAGCGTCATTGTCGCTTTTGTTATGTTGTTCCCTTGGCACTATTTTGTTTCCGTATTTTTTCCCCCCGTTTTACTTTTAAAAAGTTCAAATTTTAGTTTTTTTGTTGTTTTTCAAAAGCTTAATAATGGCAAAAAAGAAGGAAGGAATAACTTTACTTTCTTGGGGTTTCAAGGTTGCGTTTGGTATTGACGTTAAGCCATCGTAAAAAATCTAATGTCACTTTTGGAATGGAACCATTCAGTTTTTTTTCATTATTTTATTTTTCGTTCCGTTTTTTCTTCATCTTCTTTTATTTTGGCTGGTTTTAATTTGATTTTGATGCATTTTTTTCGACACAAAAAGGAAAGGTTTTCAATAGCTTAAAGAAAAATATAACCGTTACAGAAAAAAGTGGTATTGATTTCCACCCAATTTTTAAATTATCTGCTTTTTAAATCTTTTTTTAAACACGTTTTTTTTGATGTTTGTTTTTCTTTCTTTCTGTTTTTGTAAAACCCCCATTTTTTGGAATCAATATTTAAATATGTATTTCTTAATGTAAATCGGGTATCGATGGCTTTGTATGTTTGAATACATTTTCTACCTTTAAAGCCGATTAAGCACATACGTTGAAAAGAAAGACGAAAAAATAGTGGGGAGCTCATGAACGTTATCATTGTTTACTTTTTTGTTATATTTCATTTTTCTTTCCTTCCTCCTGAATAAATACATTTTTTTGTTAACCCTTTTGTCTTGTAAACCTAAAGTTTTGTTTGAATTTTAATCTTAAACAAATTTGTATCTTGTTCAAAGGTGTTGTTTAGATTTTTAAGGACACTTAAACTTTTTTGGGGCATATGTTTTTTATTTGCATTTACATGTTTCCCCCCTGCATTTGTATATATTTTTTATTATTTTATAAAACAGGCCATATTATTTGAGTAACTCACTTTTTTTTCGCATATAATTTGATATACTTCTGTCATATTATTTTTTTTGAGATATTTACAGCTTTCTTTTCATATGGCTAATCTTATTTGACGCCTATGGCATAATTCTGCAATATGTCGGGTTTTTTCTTCTATTTCGTTTTCTTTATGCTTAAATAACTAAACCTTCTATGTCATTTTGTTTTGTTTTTTCCAGTGCAATTCCCCCTCCTCCGATTTATGTCTGTCTTTTTGACCTCCATTTGTTTCGTACAACATCAGCAAAAAACACTACTTTTTAATTGTTGTTTTTTTCTCAAAACTTACTCGTTTTATTCTTAAACTCATCTGCATTTTTTGCTACTTTTTAGTATGCTGGACTTGTTCCTGACATTCGATGTGACATAGATCCTAGTGGACGTACTGATCTTTTAAAAATATTAGATGTTGCAGAGGTAATATTTGTAAATGTAAAATGATATCAAAAATTTTGTATTTTTATAGAATAATGGCCATATTACAATTCTTGGATCAAAGGCGGAATTCAAGGAAGATGCAATTTTGGATGTAAGCTCTGATGGACTTAAAATGACTTCTTTGATTAATCAGGTAAGAAAAAAAAACGAATTTGAATTTCTCAATCATCAAAATAAAATGAAAAAAATATTTTTGTGTATTTAATAAAAACCAAATTATTTTTTGTTGCTCAAATTCAGCGCATCCGTAGTTAAGATGGATGCATTGTGTGGGAGTGCTTAGAAAAAAAGTAAACATAAAAATTTTCTTTCATTTTTTGTTACTAAAAAACTTTTTTCTTTATTATTTTTGCAAGTTTCTTGTATTTTGTTTTTTTTTCTCTTTGTTATGAGGTAACAAATTTTTGTTGTCATCAATGTTTTAAAGTGTTTTTCGGTTACATTTAAAATGTTTATCAAAAATTTGATCCAAAGAATTCTTTTAAAAATTGAAAAAAGGCAATTTCTTACAATTAATTTTTTTCAAATATGCTTGCATTAATAAATTATAGGAACCTTTGCTGTTGGTTCCGGTTCATATGATTGCCTCAGTTGGATATGTGAAGGAGGAAGAATTAAATATTGTTCCACTTAAAATTGGCCTAAACAATGAAAACTTTGATTTGGCAGTTATTTATACACGAACAGAAGTAGGTAAAAAAGGCATATGTGCAAAAAGCGTGCTCAATCCCCATTAAAAGTTAACTTGTTTACCCCCATTTATTTATTTAGTTATTTTTGAAAGCAAATTAAATTTATGTTTTATCCATTTTAGGATATAGCACTAGAAATTTGTAACCAAATGGGGGCATGCTTTCAGTCAGTTTACCAAGAATCAATTACTAGCGTCAGTGAAGCTTCAACCACCACCTCGGGATTTGGTATAATATTGTCCTTATGAAATGATTAAAAAAATTTAACAAAATGCATTTAAGGAAGATCAACATTTAATAGTGCCGATCCATCCACGTATATTGCAGGATCCGTTTCAACATCAACAACAAATTCTTCTCGAAGGAATGAGGAACTTATTAATGAATATATAACAATGGTATGATTTAATTAATTATTTTTATTTTTATTTGTGTTTTATGCTTAAACTTAAATGTTTTTTTAAAAAAAAGATCCTACGTAATTATTAACTGAATGTCGATCACGTAACAACTGACATTCTTTTTTTTAACTTAAAATAATAAGCATTAATTTATATAATCACCCAAAAACAAAACAATTTCCACAAAAATTTGAACCATGAATATTAGAGCAAAGTGACATAAAGTTGACAGTTATCTTTCTTTTTATTTCCGTCTAATCTTTTTTATCCTTAAAGATGAAAAAACTGCCAAATGGCTTCGTTTATTGCTTCAAACTTTTTTTTCTTTCTCTTTTTTTCGAAAGACTTTCAATTTTTTTATTCAATCCAATTGAAGAGAAAAAAATAGTAAGCTTTAAGCAGCATGCTTAAAACTGCCGAGGCAACAAGGGGGGCAAAAAGAAGCAAGCAAGAGACCGACCAAATGACGACCTATTGACAGACAGGGAAATAGGAGAGGGTGTGAGCAAAGGGTGAAAAGAAGGAAAAAAAGAAAAGAAAGGAAAAGCAGTAAGAAAACTTTTTTTTCAAAGTAGAGAGTGGCAAAAAAAGTGTATTTCAGTGTTAAAATACTCGCTATGCAACTTTTTTAGATTAAAAAAAAGAGCTTTTCAAGTGGCATAATGAAGTGCGAATTTTAACATTTATAGCCTTTTTTTAATTCATTTTTTCCTACGCTTTATTCATAATTTTTTTCCACAAATTTCTGTGTTTTTTCTTCTTTGTTTAGTTTTAACATTTTAATTGTTTACAATGAAAAAAAAATGTGTTTTTGAAAGCCTTTTTATAAAAACGGAGAGGGAGATCTTGTTTGGTCTTTTATATTATGCCATTATTTACATGCGCTTTTAAAAAAACGATAGAAAAATGACTCTGTTTTGAGAAATTTATAATATCAAAAGAATTATCTGTTACTTAATAATCAGTAATGGCATCCAAAAAACATAAAAACATAACCAATTATAACAAAAAATAAAACTTGATTAATTTTTTGGCATTAAAAATCAAAAGAAAATGAAAAAGAAACGATTTGACAAGCTTAAAGTCATCTATCACTCGAGTTTCTCTTTTTTTTGAAAGATTTTTTTATGAATCAAATGTCATTTTTTGACTTTTCCAAAACTTCTGCTTCTTCGACTATGTTGTTTTTTCTTCTTTTCAAAAAAAATGGCATAATTTTTTTTAGTTATTTAAAAAAAGAATTTGAGTTGTTGTTTATGCGTTTTTATAGATTGATTTATTTTGGCATTTAAAACCCTACAGATTAATCAAAAATTAAATCAATTTTTACATGTTTTTAGATTTCCGTATGTTTAACACACAGCGAACTCAATTCATTTGCAATATTAATGAAGCGATGGAGAGAAGGAGTAATTCCAATTTTGGAATTTGGAAAAAAAGTCCTTGAAATTTATGGTCCTGAAAGAAAACATTTACTTGCAAGTAAGTATCTTTTTAATTCTTCTATTTTAAGCCTTTTTTAAAAAAAAGAGATATTAATGAATAATCATATGATATTTCCTGTTAAAATATTTATTTTTTTTGTTTTTCAAATAATAATTTTACTTCTGCGTTGCTATATGAAAAATTTATGCTTGAATTTGTCGCTCCAATTTACTTATTTTTGTACCAACAACGTTAAAACAAAAAAGTCAATTAAATTTTAAAAAGTGTATGTACGACACACACAAGTTTTAAAAAAGTAGTAAATCCGCCTAGTAACAACCTTTTTTTACGTTCTGCGAAAAGAATTTTTTCGTGCTTGAATTTTGTAAAAAAGCAAAGTTTTTTAACAACAATAGACATACAAAATATATGTCTGCAAATTCAATAGAGGTCATTTTGAAACCATTTTCAAGCTTTAATAGTTGCGAGAATTTTGTGATCTCTTCTTTTTTTTAAATATAAAAAATAGATATTTTTGTAAAATTTGTTCATCTGCGCTTTTGCAATTATAAATAAAAAAATATTCTTGAACTGTTGTGACTGCATTAAATGTATTATTTTTAGATTTTTATTTATCGAAAAAAATAATAACAATGATTTTAGGAATGAAACATCTTTTGATCGGAATAAGTCCAGAAGATATGGATCAGTTAAATAAGTTTATGCTTGCAAATGGTATTACTGAAAATGCCGCAAATAGTGCGACATCCCCATTGCTTACAGCTGAAACGAATCTTACGACGGAAGATGGTTCCCTGGGATGTGACAATATCAGGTTAGAGCAGAAGAAAGGTTTTTTTACCTTCTTTTTTTTCTTTCCTTTTTGCATTTGTTTTGAAAATCATCAAAAATAACATTGACCCTTTAAAGTGTGAACTTAAAAGTTTAAAGAAGAAGAAACCCCATATATAATTCTCAAATAATCAAAAAAACCGGTTACACTTTCACATCGGTTTTTTTTATGAAAGAATATAAAAAAGTATAGGCAAAAAAACTGAACATACAGCAATAAAGTGAGCGCTTTAGTCCAGTCTTTTTTCTCCATGATTCCCGTCAAATCAAACAAAAAAAAGCGTCTCTTTTATCAGCGCTACATTTTTCAAAAACCCTTTTCGATATTGTTTTTGCCCTAAGTGAATCCATTTTTTTCTATCTTTCAAGTTGTTCAATGTTCTTTTATTACCTTTGTTTTCATTTTTTCAGTTGTTCCAGTGGCAATTTCTCAGCTTCCACAAAAGTTCTCGACTCATAAAAGTGCACTTCAAAAAATTCCATATTTTTCTTTTTAAAAGTTAATAAATAGTTGTTTTAAGTGATTTTAAATAAAGTTTTAAATATTTACCTTTGAAATAATTTTAAAATAATTATCAAGTGTTACATCACACATATAATTATCTAAAATTCTTTTTAATTCTTTTTTGTTTATTTTTGTTTATATTTTTTAGCGTTTCAAACACCATAACTTTCTCAAACACATTCTCGGTAAAAAAAATTGAATAAATGCTGAAAAAAGGATTAATATTTGTTTATTATTTTTTTCAGATTTTCTTAATATAGCTGCTTATTAAGCAGCAATTAATAAACGCAACATTGCCGCGACCGGAACAACCCACGGCGTCTTTCGACGATTTGTCGAATAATTTTTATTCATCTTCCCCATCAGATAGTAATCTATCAAACTCTACTACTAATCAACGACTTAAATTGAAGCGCCTATCATCAAACATTCCTTCAGAAGACGAAGCAGTTGAACATATTAACCATTTAAATATGTCTAATTCGGCATCATCTGCCCGATCAAGTCAAGGTGGACCATTTCGAAGTTTATTCAGTAAACTTCGAAAACAATCTGATAATGGACAAATATCAAACTTGCAGGTTTGTTTTCTTTAAATTTCTTTTTGTCCAAAAGCAAAAAATGAGTTCATTTTTTTTCTTTACTTTAAAAAATCTCTTTATCTTGTCTCGATCATTTGATATACACTTTACTTATGTATATTCTTAGACACTCAAAAATAATTAATGTGATTTTGAAGAAAAATTTATGTTATTCTTTTCATCCTTCTCTTTTTTTGATTTAATGCTTGTCAAATTTAATACAATTTTGTTTTAAAAGTTTTTTGCACTTTATCTTTCTCAAATTTAATTTTTCTTGTTTAGCCGATAACATTATTACGGTAAAAATTTGAAAGAATTCTTTTATGAAGAATGTCTTGATTGAAATCCTTTTTTTCACACTTATTTTTGACTTTTTTTTACTTTCGGGTCATTTGAAGCTCTTTTTTTCTGTTTTTTGTGATATTTATAGAATAGTTTTTGCTATGCAAAACAGTGTAACAAAAATTGAATCCTTGTCTTTTTGCAAATTTCTCAAATTTTTAATAAATCATTTTGTCTTGGTAAAAAGGTTTATCACCTTTTGAAATCTCTTCATTAATATTTTTTAACATCTTTCTTCTGCTTCTAAGTTTAGGCTTTTAAAAATGATTCAAAGACTTTTGCATACCTTTTTGAAGCAAATTTTGTAGCTTTTGAAATATAATAATGACTCTAAAATATTTTGCAAAAGAAATCCTTTGAGATTAATTAAGCCCCAGCCTGGTGTGTGCTAAAAACGCGCAAATGCAAAAATTTGTAACCTTGATTGTGTAGACGTTTTTCCCATTATTTTTCTTCTCAGAATTTTGAAAATTTATTTAGCTTTTTGTGGTATATCAAAAAAATACGCAGAAATTATTAGTTTTAAAATTTTTCATTCATAAAGTGCACCCTTTCATTTTCCCTTTATATTTTAAACTACGATTACTCAAATCTTGCACACGATTTTGCTTTTTTGTGCTTTTCATAATTAAAGGTTGAAGATTAATGACCGGGTGTGAAACCTGTAATTTTATATCTTAAATGTTGCATTTTTTGATGGCTAAAAAGTAACATTTTTTAAAGAATATTTTATTGAAGAGAATACCCAATGGCTTCCGCTTTTAATCATGCTACGCATTTGTTTTCGTTTTCTATCAAATGTAAAAAAATTTTATTGTTTTTAATACAAAAAAATAGATATCACATTTTGTTTAACTTATTGAATTTTAGTATATTTTCATAGTATGGTTTTTTTGCTCTTCACGTTTTTTTGCTAAAATATGTTTTGCAAGTGTAACAGCGTTGCATTTTTTGCTTCTTTTTTTGCCTATGGCTACAATGGCAAAAAAACGAGACAACTTAGCCCAAGAAAAGGATAGTAATTCAAAGAGTGCGTCTTTTTTTTGAATTTTATGTTACTTGCCTTTTTTGAAGAAGGAAAAAAAGAATGCGACAACTAAGGCTAAAGCGCTGCATTACTACTACCAGCCTTAAAGCTTTTTTTCTGCTATTTTTTTCTTGGCTTACTTTTTTGTGGTAAAATGCGTGTGTTTTTAATAGCAAAAAATGACATTACAAAATATGATTATTTTGTAGTTTCAGAGAGTCGAAAAACTTTTTCTCCTTACCATTGCAGGTTTTATTATTAAATATTACGAAAACAGAAATTTAGCAGACAGAATTTTTTAGTTTTAATTTAACTTTTTATCCATTTTATTTATAGCTTGCTTATTAATTCTGACACCGTAATTAGTATCGAAAAAAAAGAAACAAAGTATCGTTGCTTTTTTTCTGAATAAGAATTATTTCAGCAAAAAAGCAGGAAACATGTTTTTTGTTTTGTTTTCTCTTTTATATGATTAAATCTTTTCGACTATTTAGAAATCAACCTATGACTACTGAAGTCGTGAATCATTGAAAAATGAGTCTAAAAAATTTGAAAACAAAAAAAATACGAGTAAAAAACCCTTTTTCGATGGCTTCTTCTTTCTCTTCTTTTTTGCACATTAAAATTTTAGTAGTTTTTTTTTCATGACGTTGTAGACACTCAAAGTTTACTTTATCCTCCCTTTAATTTTTTGGATACTTTTCAAAAGTGTTTGCTTTAAAAGGCTGCAAATGCCATTTTTTAACACTTTGGTTTTAAAACACAAATATATCTATCGTTTTGAAAACACTTTTTTTGTTTTTAGTCAAACACAGTCTTTTTCCTTTTCGAATCGTATTTTTTCCTACATTTGTCTTTAAAACAAAGTTTTTTTTTGTTGTTGTGGGACAAACTGTGCGATGACAGACCGAAACAGGCATAACTCCAACACGGAGTATGAGTTTTTTGTGTCCATTTTTGAAAAGGAAAAATATTTGTTTGTTAATCGATTTTGATCATGGTTCTGTCGTATTCACTTTTTTTTACTTGATTACCTCAAATATAGACTGTTTCCTTTATTTTAAATTATTTAATTTTGTTTAAATTTGTTAATAACTTTATTTAATTTCCCCTTGATCACATGATCATTTTCTTGATTTGAAAATTGTATTTAAAATTACAACTCTAAATCACCGTTTTTCACACTCTTATTTATTCTTCATAATATTCATTTTTTACACTTTTTTTAGCGGCTAAAACTTTTTGAAAGATGTATTTATCTCTAAATTAAGGAGGCAGAATATGAAGAAAAAAAAGTATGCATGAGAATATTCTTTTTTTCTTCACCAACTAGGTAGCACTTATGAAGCATGTAAGGATGAGAAATGAATAAAAAAATAATATTTTTGCCTTTTTTTTATGCTTCTTTTTAGAATATCTGTACTACTTTTTGTGTCACAAAAAAATTTCTTCCTATTTTTGCGTCATTTAAAAAAATATATCTTGCACTTTTTGCAAAGAAAATTTCTCTCTGCAAGAAGACAAAACTTTAATCTTATTTAAAAAAATTTGCGCTTGTTTTGACAAAATTTTTGGGAATAGAATCTTTAGAAATGTTACATCTTTATTATGTAATTTTGGATGACCTTGCTTAAATTGAGATGTGAAGAAAAGAAAGTAATAAACATCTGCATTGATGGCAGTGTTTTAAAAATTAAATGAAATTTTTAATCGAAAAAATGAAAAAAAAAATGTTTTAAACTTTATAGTTTTTAAAACTGAGAAAGACTGGTTTAGTACTTTTTTATGCCCATTTTTGTGAATTCTTTTTTTTTCAAAAATCATAAAAGAATACAATTATGTTCCTTGTTCCATTTGTGTCCAAAGTTTTTTCTCTTCTTCTTAGTACTTCTGTGCTATGTTACACAGTTTATCATCAAAATGGATGATGGAAACAAAGAATTGTTCAATTTTAATAGGGCATTTTTTGATACCCCCGATAATGTGTTTTGTTTTATCTTTGTAGTTTATTGCCCCAACTTCCTTTTATAACTCTTAAAGATAGAAGAAGACGATGTCTGATTTTTGAATGAATGACTGAATGATTTCTGACTGAGTAACAGTGACGGCGGGGTTCATCAAAATCAGACAACATTGCCAAATTGTGTGTGTATATTTTTTTTAAAACTTTTGATCGTAAATAAAGACAATCCCATTTTGATTGCTTTATATTTTAAAAAAAGAAGGGGGTTTTTTTCATCAAAACTTAAAAAGGCCAAAAAAAGAATAATGAAAGTTAAGATGACAAAATTTATATGCGCGTTTGTGCTTTATTGCATTTTTTTCTTCTTTTTTTAAATTGCTTTGAATTTTTGGTGGAAAAAAAGTTGTGATTAGGGAAGGCATACATTTTTTATTGCAAATGCAATGGAACCGCAAAAAGAAAAAGAAAAAAGAGATTGCTGATGCGTGCAGGCTGCTTAACACATGCGTGTACTTGCTATTCTATTTTTTACCTCTCATCTGCAAAAGAGCTCCCACTGTTTTTTTTTGTTTCTGTGTATTTTTTTTGCAAGACTTTCGGTTTTTTCTCCTGTGCCCCCTTTAGCATTTGATCGTTTTTTATTTTTATTTATATATTTGCTTTTTGCATTGTGTGTGTGTGTCACAAAACTCTTGCAACGGTTCCGATTTTTTTCCTATCAAGTTTACAATCGCGTTCTTTCACCGTTTGACAAAAAGAATAAAATTGTTTTATTTTAAGAAAAAAATAATCTTTTTTTAGTTAATTAACCAAAAGGTTGTATGTATATTTACCCAATTTTTTGCAACATAATTTGTTTTATTTTTTACAAAAAATTGGTTTAAACAATTACCAAAACAGAATCTCTTCACACGGGTAAATAATCCCTGTCATTGTTGTTGGCGGAATTTCCCTTTTTTGAAGCGGTCTTCTTCCTTTTAAATATTTGTGTGTGTTACTGGATTTATTTCTTGTTGAATATTTGTTTGCAAAAAAAACATCAGTCTTCTTCCTCCTTTTTAACCAATTTTTGGTTAATAACCTCAAATGATTGCTGGTTTTAAAACAAAAAAATTTGTGCAAAAAGCAAAACAAACTTGAAATCAAACGAAAAATTATCTGTTATCATTGTATTTATTTGAGAAGTCAATTAAAACTCTTTTCTTTGTTGATTCTTGCCAAATTTGTGTAATATGTTATCACAAGAAGGTTTATCTGCTGCTGCAATGAACATGTTCAGGGTAAGAAAATTAATTTATTTTTTTTGATTTAACCAAACTTTGATTTAAGCTAATTTAATTAGAACATATCGTCTCTTTTTTGATACACTTATCTTATATCCTTTTGCTCACTTAATCTTACATTTTCTTCCTCATTGCAAATTCATTTCACTTTAAAGCTGTCATTTCGTCTTGTCAATCACTCATGTTTTTGTCTTGTTCTATGTTATTTTTCACACAGTCTTTACAACTATTAAGCTCAAAACGGAAACATCCTTTTTGCTATTTCTCATATTTATACCTAATTTGTCAGATTTTCTTCTGAAAAAACAATAGCTTTTTGAAATTAAATTACTCATACCCTTATGTTTAAAAATTTTTCTTTATTCCGTAAAACAAAAGTTAATTTCGAATTTAAAAAATCGATTAATTTTTTTAAAATTCGTTATTAAAGAAAACTTAAAAGTCTCTTCTCATCTCATCAACATCATCATCTTCTTCCACCACCACCACTACTACTTTCTTTTAATTGAATCCTAAAAAGGCTTAACTAAGTCTTCTTCTTTTTCATCTTATTTTCTTTTGGCAGTTTCCTTTTTTTTCTATCTTGTTTCTTATTTGACCTTGCTCAAAGTAAAAGAAAATGCTTAGTTCCAAAGTTATTGAATTCTTAAAAAATGCAAGTAGCATCCTCACTTTTTTTGCAAAGGGCGGAGTAAGTAAGGTTTTTTTTACCCTAACGTGGATGCATTGCGCGTTGACATCTTCGATATAGCTAAAGAAAATGTTGTGTTGTTGCTTTTTCTATTTTTCTTTATGCAGTAATTTTTGAGCCATATAAAATTGCGTTAATTTCAACAAAAAGAAATACTTTTTAACACTTTGAAACCTAAACAAAACAATCAATTTTTTGTTTTTTTAAATTAAATTGATGGATTTTCGATTCAATTTTTGCTGCTTTTAAAATAATATTTGTTAATTATTTATTGAAACAAAAAAGAATGCAAGCATTCTATCTTTCTCTCTTAACTTGCTCATTTTTTCTTCCTGGATTGCTTGCATTGACAACAAAATTCTTTTCGGCTTTCTCCCCCTTTCACCTTTGTAAACCAATGTCGCTTTAGATGTTATGCACGTGTCATTTAAAGTAACATTTTTGGGGGATCATTGTTATCCCCCCTTTTTTTTGTTGATCTTGTCTCTTTTTTTGACATTCCCGATTGGCATTCAAAGGTGGTCTTTGAAATGAAGTTTACATAATTATTTGCAAAAAATTTGTTGATTGTAATTCAAAAGAAATTGTTTATTTAATGGCACATTCAAAAAAGAAAATATTGCATAGAATTTTAATTTACTAAAATTTTTGTTAAGTTTTCGTGAATTATTACATATTGTACGTCTCAGTTTTTAACACTATTCCTATACTTAGATTTGGGTATATTATGTCGAATATGCTAAAAGGTTTTCTCCGTTATCCATGGACGGTAAGTGCTTTATTCTGTTCATATTTCTGTTTTTTTCCTCTTTTTTCTTATTTATTCTAATCTTGTCTATTGATTTTGTTACTTTTAAAAGGATTTAAAAAATTAGATGACTCTATAATCTTTTCTTCAATTAGTAAGAAAAAAATATGAGAAAAATGATGTAATTGTTTTTCTGTCAATTATCTGTTTCTTTTTTAGGTTCAAGTTGGCAGTCGAGTTTATGATGCACAAGAAATTCAGAAACTCATTCCACAATTGGAAGAAGGAATTGAAAAAAAGGACAAACAATTAAGGCAATCCCAGTGCATTATTGAAACACATACAAAAAAGATTGCTGATCTTGAAAAAGAAGTTACAAATTTGCAAAGAGAATGTGATAAACTTCGATCAGTTTTACAACAAAAAGCTGAATCCGCAGCATCTCCCGCCACTCCAAATCAAAAGAGCTCACATACAGAAGATTTGCACACGGATTTACAACAAGTATTTATATTTTTAAATTTTAAATATTTATTAAATTCTTTTTTTGATTTTACAGAAAGCTGTATTACCGACTGCAGAACATCCTGAAAATGTTAGATCAAAGAAGATGGCCGTTTCTGCAGAACCGGCAAAACTTGATCAACATAAAGCAACTCTTCAACATCATTCTAAATCAGCTGGCTCAAAACAACTTATTCGAGATGCCGTACAAAAGAATGATTTCTTGCGGCAACTTGCCAAAGAACAAGTTATTGAACTTGTTGAATGCATGTTTGAAATGAGAGCACGAGCTGGACAATGGGTTATTCAAGAAGGTGAACCTGGTGATCGATTATTTGTGGTTGCAGAAGGGCAGCTTCAAGTTTCACGTGAAGGTACAATATTAGGTAATATTGGACCGAAAACTGTTATGGGAGAACTTGCAATTTTGTACAATTGTACAAGAACGGCATCCGTTCAAGCTGTTTCTGATGTATCATTATGGGTACTTGATCGAAGTGCATTCCAAATGATTACAATGAGACTTGGAATGGAAAGACATTCACAATTAATGAATTTCTTGAATAAAGTTTCGATATTTGAAAATCTTTCGGAAGATCGAATTTCGAAAATGGCCGATGTAATGGATCAAGATTATTATGCTGGTGGACATCATATTATTCGAGAAGGTGAAAAAGGCGATACCTTCTTTGTTATTAATAGTGGACAAGTTCGTGTTACGCAGTCAATTGAAGGTGAACAAGAACCTCGTGAAATACGAATTCTCAAGCAAGGTGATTTCTTTGGAGAAAAGGCTTTACTCGGTGAAGAAGTTCGAACTGCAAATGTTATTGCAATGAATCCAGGAGTTGAAGTTTTAACCCTTGATCGAGAATCATTCCTAAAACTTATTGGTGATTTGGAGGCTCTTAAACGGGATTATGGAGATAGTCAACGACGTGCAACTCTTTCATCTCGAGCTGTACAAGAGCAACCACCAAGTCCAACCCGAATTGCACAAGATAATGAATATGCACAATTACAACTTCGTCAACTTAAACGTATCGCAACACTTGGAGTTGGAGGTTTTGGTCGAGTAGAATTGGTCTGCATAAATGGCGATAAATCAAGAACATTTGCATTAAAAGCACTTAAAAAGAAGCATATTGTTGATACCCGACAACAAGAACACATTTTTGCAGAACGAAATATTATGCTTGAAACAAAAACAGATTGGATTGTTCGGTAAAAAAAATTAAAATTTAAATAATACTAAAACTTAAATTTAATTTATAGATTATACACGACATTCCGTGACAGTAAATATGTTTATATGCTTTTGGAAGCTTGTCTTGGAGGTGAATTATGGACAACCCTTCGGGATCGTGGACATTTTGATGATTATACTGCACGATTTTATGTTGCATGTGTTCTTGAAGGCCTTGAATATTTACATCGCAAAAATATTGTTTATCGTGATTTAAAGCCAGAGAATTGCCTTTTAACCCAAACTGGATACCTTAAACTTGTTGATTTTGGTTTCGCTAAAAAGCTTGCAAGTGGAAGAAAAACTTGGACATTTTGTGGTACACCTGAATATGTTAGCCCTGAAATTATTTTGAATAAAGGTCATGATCAAGCTGCAGATTATTGGGCATTAGGCATTTATATTTGTGAATTAATGCTTGGTCGTCCACCTTTCCAGGTTTGTTCATTCTTTAAGGATGTCGTAGTTAATTAAATCTAAAAATTTTAGGCTTCTGATCCAATGAAAACTTATACATTAATTTTAAAAGGTATTGATGCATTAGACATTCCAAATCGAAGAATTGGCAAAACTGCAACCGCACTTGTTAAAAAATTATGCCGTGATAATCCTGGTGAACGTCTTGGCTCTGGAAGTGGTGGCGTAAATGATATCAGAAAACATAGGTACAAAACACTGTTAAATAATTCTTTTAAAGCCCAAGCTTTTTTAGATGGTTTATGGGCTTTGATTGGGAAGGTTTACGAACTCGTGCCCTTAAAGCTCCAATTGTTCCAAAGGTTTCAAATCCCGCTGATGTGAGCAACTTTGATAATTATCCACCAGATCAAGATATTCCCCCAGATGAATTCTCTGGATGGGATGAAGGATTTTAAACCCACTTATGTTTTTGACATGTTAAAAAAAGCCACCTTCCTGCCTACAAATAACATTTTTACTTAGGTTTTTTATGAAAAAATATATATGCTGTTGATTAATTATAAATGGCTTCAAAGACGCGGTGATTATTGATTTTTAAAAATTTTGTATTTTGTTTTATTCTTTGATTCTCAGTTTTAACAATTTGTTACAGTCTTTTTTTTTCTTATTTTGAACGACATCGATATAACTTTTTTTTCTTTATTATTTTTCATAAAATTGTTATAAAATTTTATTAAAAGCTATAATAAACAAGTTAAGAGTAAACTGCAAAATTAACTTTTAAACTTTTGTTCATGCAAATTATGATAACTCTTGATTTTTATTACTTTTTGTTTTCATTATTATTATTACTTTTTCTGCCTCGTAATTAATGTAATACTATGATGATATTGATTCAATAGTTTTGATTGCTATATTATTATTAAGTTTTATATGAAATCTCATTTGTTGCTTTTGTTTTTACAAATCTTTTTTTATTATTATTATTATTATCATTTTATTCATTGATAAATCTTTTTTTAAATGTAGATAGGTTATAAAAAATTAGATGATTTATAAAATGATCAAAATAAAGTTTAAATAATGTTAAACATTTTAAAAACAGATTTTTTGTTTCAAAATATGTTTATATGCAATCAAATGCAGAAATGAAATGTTAAGTTGCAACAAGTCGACAACATATTTGGTCCATCTTATGCATTTTTTTGAAGCCATTATTTATATGGGATGCCGTTGTATACGTCATTAGATATAGATATTGAAGTTTGGATCTCGGATTAGGAAACACTTTATAAATACCATTGCTACTCATTTATTCATTTCTTAATGATTTATAGAAAAATTTAGGTTGTTAAAAACGAAATCCTTTCGTAAGTTTTAAAATAATCCAGTACATTTTTTTATTTATTTAAAACGATTGTAAATATTACAAACAAAAAAGTTAAAGAATTTGTATAAATAATACTGTGTCATATACTTATAAAAATACTGAAAAAAATGTAAAACATCATTTTCAAAAAGTTTATTAATAAAAGCTAATCAAATATTTCATAAAAAAATAAAAAAACTTAAATATTTTCTTCCACCAATATCTTTTTTATCCAGTAAAAAGTGTTGGTGCCATTTGGCAGGATGAAAATTCAACAGTTTTAATAAAGTTAAAAACTTGTGAAAAATCATTGATGAGACCTTTGGCACGCATAATTTGAAGTGCTTCTTGTTCATACTTCTAAAACAAATAAATGTCTTTATTTTAGATATAGATCACATTTATTACCTGTTTGAAGACAATGGGATCTCTAGCAAAAACATAAATGGGGTAGTAGCAATCTTCGGTAAGGATAACATATTGATAATATCCGGATCGATTAACAGGTCCTGTATGAATTATATTAATATTTGCATTTCTTCTCATATTACGAAAATGTAATTCTCCAGCTGAATGAACATTTCCAAATCCTGATACAGTAACAGCAGCTTCAAGAGAATTCTCCGGTTTACTAATTTCTAATGTTTCAAAAGATGTATCAATTCCATATGGTCTATTGCTGCGATTAAGCATATGTAGAGACATCATCCGGCAGGTATTTGTTGATTCAGTTGAACTGTACATTACTTGATACCATTGTCCCATAAATCCATCAATGTTAAAGGTTTCTCTTGTATCAATTGCAAGATTACATTTTGTTGAAGATGGTTGCAAATGTTGCAGAATCTGAGCATTATTATATTTTTGACGAATATTCTTTCGTTTAACAGAATTTTTCTGTTTTGCGTGATCATAAAATAGTTGCATTTGCAGACGTTCGATGTCGTTTTTAGGATTATCGTTGTACTTTGGTAATTCAAAACCAAGGAGATCAAGCATTGAACCAATAAAACTTTCAGTTCTCGGTGCTGGTTTTGCAAACTAAAGATCCATCATTTAAAATCAAAGTATATTTTACAAAGATGATTACCTCCGTATAAGATGATGGCTGTTTTCGACGATATTCCCGACCATTTGAATTAAAAATGATTGGAGGAGTACGAGAGAACTTTGGCATTACTTTTGGAATACCTCGAATTGATGAACCATCTTCTAATTTAAAAGTTGGTTCTTCACCGGAAGATTCCAAGACATCATCTAATAACTGAAAAAAACCTTTCGTTAAATTTTATACAGCTTTTTCATAATAAAAAGGGTCACCAAAATACAACGAATCCTATTTAATCTTGGAACTCAAAGATGGCATATGAATTTTTTCTGCACCTTTTTACTTGCATTTAACGTTCAAAAACAACTTACAGGTTGATTAATAGCTTTGGTATCAGCAGCAGGTAAAAGATGATCATGAATTTTATCATCTTTACTTATTTCATCCTCCAAACAATAGAAATTATCTGCAAAAAATAATATGCAAAAAGTACTTAACAGTACTTTTTTGGACACCATTGTTTCAATCTCAAAATCAAGTCAGACTAACGCAATCAAAAAAGAAAAGGGAAAAGTAGTATAACCACAAATGACCTTTTTGTATCTGGCCCCAGAAGGGCCGCATTCGATGTTATCTTCAAAGATCTATTTTTTTAATTATCCGTTTTTATCTTTTAAGACTATTTTTCAGTGTTGATACAAAAAAAGGGAAGGAAAACAGGAGAAAATAAAACAACAAAGATTGAATGGAATGTATCTGTACGATATTATTATTATTATTTTGAGAAAAGTTATTCATTTTATTACAACAAAAAAGTGATGAATTTTAATGCATTTGAACCATTTTTTGAAGTGCAAGTTGAGGATTTTTGAAGAGATCTGCAAGCGAATTTGGAGTTGCATCTGCAGCATTTGCGGATCTTTGATTGTTTTCGTGATTTTTAAGAACTCTGAAAAAAGAATACTTGACTCAGATATTTTTTCGTTACTTTCAAAAAACAAACCTTCGTGCAAAAACTTCTTTTTCAGATGGCCATTCACAATCAGGTCCTTGATAAATTGGTCGAGGAGAATTAAATGCAACTTTTCCGCCAAATCCTGCTTCTTCAAGGAATGCAACAACTTCTTTATTGTAAGTTTGATAAAAAGTAAGGGGATCTCTGCAATAAACAGCCAATGAAAGGCGGCTTGCATCTGTTACAACCATATATTGGACATTTGCATCTTCAATCAAAGTTTCATTATCAAAATTTGGGCCTGCTTTGATGATATAAACTAAAAAAAGTCATTTTTAAAAATTTATTTTTTGGGATAACTTTTACTAACATTGTCTTGGATAAAAGTATTCTTCTGTGTACATCCAATATTTGCCAGTTCCAACTTTGTTTAAATCACGCTTATATGTTTCAATTGGGCCATTTTTGGAATCTACTCTGTACGCTTCTTCAATGGAAAAACCATCTTCACCCATAACTGAATTGGGTTTAACTGAAAATTGACAATTGGAATCAGGGAAATCAATATTTTTTAAAACTTACAATAAGATACGGGACAATACATTTGTGTTTTATAAATATCAAAGTTTACAGCTGCTTTGTAAACTTGAAACCATTTTCCCATAAATAGCTGTGATGGAATTTCAATTGTATCAATTGGATGCTCAATCATATGTCCTAATCCACTGATCATACTTGTGATAGTTTGAATATCAAACTTCAAAATATATTAAGCTACTTTTTTGAGACAAAAATATATATATAAAAGAGCTTACCGGATTATCGCCAATTCCTGCAGAGGATAATAAAATAAAGCTTGAAAAGCTTATTAAAGTTAGAAATCTCGCAAACATATTTTTAATTATACAAAATGTCAATAAGATTCTTAGACTTAGCACCAAAAAAAGTCAATTTTTTTCTTCAGAATTTGACGTTAAAGAAGACAAAAGCAAAAGAAGGCGGTTTTACAGGTTAATGTCAAAAATTCTTTTTTATTCCTTCTTTTTCTTTTGCCTGTAGGATATGACCATGTCAAAAAAAATTGCGTTTGACCCCTTTTTCATGGAGCGCTTTAGTCGCCTATCGCCCTAATTTTAAAAGCCCTTCTAAAATCACGACGTTCTGAAAAAAAAGAGTGTTAAAGTTGGAAAAATTCTTCTTCAATTTCATTGGCATCAAAAAAAAGATGGATGAAATTTAGACAATCAAGTCAAGGTCGAGAAATGTTATTGAACCTTTTTTTTTGAAAAGAATTTCGGAAATCACAAAACAATTTTTAAACATATATATTTCTTTCCTTTAATTTTATTGATTAATCTTGGATTTTTATGTGGGAGTTTAGAAAAAAGAGCATTAAAACATTATTATTTATTATTATCATTCGTAAAAATACATTATTAAAATTTTTAAAAAGTACAAAAATAAAAATACAAAAGATTAATGGTGATAATGAGATTTCAAATTTTTCTTAAGATATATGTCTTAATTTTTGCATTGATTGTTTTTCAAATTAGCCGAAGATTTCAAATGTGCTATCAGCATATTGGCATTGGCTATATGATGCAGGTTGAAGCATATTGAATGCTCGAACAAAACCATTAACGAAACCTTGATCTTCTAACCATCGCAAAACTTCTGGTTCATATTTTCTTTTAAATGTATCAGGATCACGAACAAGTACGGTAACAGGATATTTAACCCAATTACTGACAATTGCATATTCATATTGTTTATTTCCGAATGGATCTGTACCCTCTGGACCAAGCTTGTAAACCCAAAATGGTTGTGCGTCACTGCTTTCACTTGTATGTAATTGTAACATTGCATTTTTATTTCCTCCCCGGAAGGCATAACCAATTGAATATCGAACTTGTCCATATTCACTTCCTTCACGATAAATTTTGAGTGCAGTAAATGTGGCAGTTTTGTCATTCTTTGTAAGACCACCATCTAAATACAGTATTTTAGCGAATGGCATCTTCAATATCATTTAAACTTACAATGATGAACAACGCATCTTTGTTCAGTGGCCCGGGGGCTGTTAATTCCTTCGAACCATCGACCCATGAATTTGGTCAGATCAAAGTCTTCAGGAGTTGAAGGGAGAAGAGCATCAGTAACATTATCAGCCAAGGTTTGAAGTTGTTCTGGTGGTAGAACATCGGCAAGTGTGGTACCATTTGAAATCCGACGGGTAATTGATCCAATAAGATTTACAACATCAATTTGTCCTTGAGAATTACGTGGAATTCCACCGGGAAGAATTGGCAAACCAGGGATACGAGGTAATCCAGCATGGGTTGGAGAATTTCCGCCACCACCTCCAAGAACAGATGCAATACCATTGAGGGTTCGTTGGGCGGCACTTTGTTGACGACGAACATCACCACCTTTACGACCAGTTGAAAAAGCAGCAGATTCTTCGGTGACTGGATCACTGTCACGACTTGCAGCAACTGCACCTTGGAAAGATGTTGGAGAGGGAGTTTCAGATGTTTCACCAGTTCCCAAAACACTTGGGATACCTTGTGAAAGAGCATCCGCAACGCCAGCTAAAATTATCATAAACAATTTGAAAAAATAAAAGAGCGAGTGGAACATACAGTCTTTAACCATTTTACGAATGGAACTACTTAAAAGGCCAATGAGTCCGTTCTCGCCGGGTTTAGCTTCAGGAAGGGGGACATTAGAGGAACTATGGAAGATATTTCCACTTCGAGCTCCATCAGCAAAATTATTAAGTTCATTTGCAAATGCTGGATTTTGTTGAGCAAGAAGGTCTAAAAAAGTATATTATTAAATCTTAAAATTTAGATTTAAATTTTGTTACCAGATTGTGGGGCACGAATTGTTTGACCACCGGCATGTTCAGCGGGGAGGCCTTGAACGGGGATACCGGCAGCACGAAGTTCTTGAACGGCACCAGCAAATCCATTTGGATGATTACCAGTAAGACCAGGGATGCCAAAACTATCAAGACCGAAGAATTTGATAAGTTGATTTTGAACATCTGGAGGGATATTAAGTGGTGGTGGAGGTGGGGGTGTTACAGCTTCAAGATTCCGAGGAATAAATTGTTGTCCAGTTGTGGCATTAAATACTGGAGTTTGTGCTGCAACGACTGGGGCAGTACCAGGAGGACTGGCTCCAGGGAATTGAAGTTGAGAATTTACAGCTGGAAGGGCTTGTTGAACTGGTGGAGCAACAATCGGTGCACGATTTGATGGAAGTTGCATTGGAGAAGGTCGCATTGAAGCGGGAGCTGGAGCAAATTCTGACTGAGGTTGTGGCACAGCCATTGGTTGTTGTTGTTGTTGTTGTTGCTGTGAAACTGCATGTGGGGCTTCCATTGGTTTCATATATGGAGCTCGATGGGGTTGAGGTTCAACTCGAAGAACAACTGTTCTTGAAGAAACATCATTTTGGGCCAAAGCAGAAAGAATTAAAGTAATAAAGATTACGCCCCGCGCAATCATAGTTGTTGTTTTTTGTTCGGCAAAATAATAAACAGCCGAATACCCGATTACTAATAACAATCACACTACTGAAAAAAGGAAGGATGAAATAAAAAAAAGGAATGAAAACGATAAGCTTTTTTTTGATCCGGAACAATACGAAAAAAAATCGGATGTCAACAAAAGTCCGCTTACAAAATTTCCTCTATAAATGACTATCAGCACAAAAAAATTTCTTAATAGGTTTAATGAAACTAAAAAATTAACGCCTCTATTTCATTCAAATACTAAATCAAATCAGTGATGCCAAAAACCCTGGCCGTTCCCACTTTTTTGCCCGCTGGCTAGTGTGTCGTTTTTCTCTTCCCGTTTTTAGAAAGTCCGACTCCCTTCAGGTCAAGGTCCCTCTTTTTCTGTGATGTCCGCAGTTGCCTGGCACCCACTAACCTAATTCTGGCGACTCTTTTTTTTTCACGTTTCAATGTATCGCCGCCGCTTTCAACTAAACCGGACCAAAAAAATTTTTTGTTGAGAGGGATAAACATTGAATGAATGAATGACCAAAGGATATTTTACATCGTTTTTATACACAAACTTTCATTTTTTGTTATTTATTTTGAAATCCATGAAATCTCGTTCTTTTTAAAAAAAATGATTAAACATTGTTTCTCAAAAACATGTAATCCAAATACGTATTATATTTTTCTAAAGATTTCATCGAAAATTGATATCCAAACAGATTGTCAAAGAAAAACAAAAAATAATAAATTGAATAAATTTTAATAAAAAAACAGAAGTACATAAATAACAGAACAAATGAAAACAAAAACACCCGAAGGTTACATGCCAAGGCAAAAATGCCTATAAATGAGATCAATTAAAAAGATCAAAAGAGTGCATCACAGATTATTCCGTTTCAACATCGGGATTATCTTGGCTTCCGTCATCAAGAGAAAGGAATTGAAGTGCTTCAGTTGAATCAACAATAGAAATGTATGAAACTTTATTACGGAAACGGACACCATAGCATTTGCTTGCATATTCAAGCATTTCAGGCCGGAAAGTTGTTGCAATGAATTGAGCATTTATTGAAAATTCATCAATAAGTTCTAAAAATTCAATCATATGAGAATGATATACACAAAAACTAAAAACATACTTGCAACAGCCCGCCGTTTTTCTTGATCCAATGCAGCATCAATTTCATCAAACAAGTAAAAAGGAGCAGGATCACATTTTTGAATAGCAAAAATTAAAGCCAATGCTACCAAAGTCTTTTGGCCTCCAGAAAGATGAAAAAGTTCACGACAACCTTCATGTGAATCATTACTGAAATTTACTCGAATACCAACACCTATGAAACGTTCCATAACATGAGTCGCTTGAGCTCTTTCAACAGCTTCAGCATCTGCATTGTCAACAGGCGCAGTTTTCATAATCAAATCTCCAACACCATTTGGAACAAGCTTGACGAAAATATCATGAAAATTTTTGGCAACTTGTTTGAAAGTAAGATACAATGCATCATATTTACGGCTTTCAGAAGCTTCTATTAATGTTTGAATACGCTAAATATAAAAAAGCAATAATTATTGAATTGTAACTGTTGGTTAACAAACCTTATAATTACTTTGCATTTCATCAATTTGACTTTGAAGATTATCACGTTCAGTTGTGGATCGAATAAATTGATCAAGAGCCTTTTTATTGACATTTTTAAATTTTTTCATATGATTTAAACTATCCATCCATTGCGCTTCCAAATCTTTCCGACGCATATTACCAAACCTTTGAGTTATATCTACTGTCATTGTTCCAAGATCTTTAATTCGACGTAAAGTCTCCTCACGACGTTTATTACATTCAGCCATTCGACGTCGAATAATTTCAATATCCGATGTACAACTGCTAACTCGGCCATCGGCTTCATTTTTTTCATCATTCAATTGATCAAGTTGTCCTCGAATTTCGGCAATAGAATCGCGAAGGCGTTCCAACTCTTCACTAACTTCTTTATTGCGTTCCAATATTTCATTCATACGTCTTTGCAATTTTTCAGCTTCAACAGATCGAGTTTGAAGTTCATGCCGTTTAACTTCAAGATTAATAGTAGTAACTTGCTAAAAAATCAAATGTTTTAAAATTCATATTTAAAAAAAGAGGGACAAACCATTTTTAAATCTTCTCGTTGTCTATAAAGCTTTGAACCAAGTTCGTTCTCCAGTTCCATCTTACGAACATTGAGATCAGAAACTATATTAAGACTTTCTTCAGCTTTGGTTGCTTGTGTTTTAACTAATGCCTAAAATAAAAATGTTACAGTATACTTAAAATGAATAAAACAATGTACTTCAATTTCCGCTAATTGATTGACTTCTTGAGAACTTGAAGTTGTTGATAAAGGTGTTCCAAGCTGAGCCTGTAATTCATTTCTACGAGCTTCTAATTCATGCAAAGAATGATTATGATCAATAAATTCCCGATCCTAAAACAGCATTCAACAAAATACAACATACAAAAACTGTATACCTTATTTTCCATGTTTCGACGAAGACGATTATTCAATTCAAACAATTCTCGTTTTTCTGCTGTAATATTGTTATGTTCACGTTGTAGAGAAATACGTTCTTGTTCATTATTAAAAAGTTTCATTCGAAGATCAGACAATTCATTTTCTCTTTCAACACATTCTTTAGAAACGGCATGAGCACGTCTTTTAAGATCTTCCAAAGATGGTTCAAGGGCTTTGAGATTCTTCATTGTATCAAGACGTGATTTGCGTGAATCAACATATCCACCAGTCATAGGTCCAGAATGATTGACTTCATCACCATCAAAAGTAATACAATTGAATTGTTCATTACGAGCAATTTTTCGACCAGTTTGAATATCTTTGACGAGGATAGTACCACCAAACATACTTCGAAAAACGGAACTAAACTGTTCAGAATATTTTACAACACTAAGAAGATGACGACCATCCTAAAATAAAAAATAAAATTAATATAATGGCGCAAAAAGCTTGTCCATCTATAAAGTTACTGCGCAGACGAAGAGTTAACAGCATGCAGATGAACGGTTATCGCAAATAGCACTCCCAAAGTAAGAAAAAGACTTACCCGATCCCGAAGAGGGCGCTGTTCAGGAGCATAAACACGATTTAAAGCAAAGAAAGTACATTGACCAGTCATACGTCTTTTATTAATTTCATCCAAGAAAAACATCGCATGACGTTCATTATCAACAACATGATGGGTAAGAGTCGAGCCAGCAGTCACTTCAAGAGCTTTAAAATAAGCAGGTTCAGCATCCATCAATTTAATGACAATTCCTATAAAAAACTTAAAACTACAAAAAAGAAACAGTAGGAATACCATGATATCCATTGATGTATTCATTATATTTTCCATTAGTATTTCGTTGTTTTAAATCTTCAATAATTGAATCCATATTTCGAATACCTTCAGCAACAGATTTTGGAAGCATACGGTAGAATGAAGTTACAATATGTGAAAACTGATCTTCTTGTTCAGCCAACTGATCAGTTATTTCTTTGTGAGCTAATTGTTTTTCATGAAATGTTCTTGTTGCAACATCAATTTGTTGTCGCAATGTATCATCTTTATTCGAAAGATCGTCCATTCGGTTAATATTTTCCTCAATTTTCGTTTCAATTTCCTAAAGTCTTTTTTATAAAAAAATAATAATAAATGTCTTAATCATACTTGTATGCGTGCATCGGTTTCATCTTTCATGAGTTTTTCACTTTCATATGCTTTTGAAAAATTTTCAATGCTATCTTTTAAGTCTTCAATACGTTGATTCAAAAGAATAATTTTTTCTTTTAATGCTCGATCACGTTCTTCTGCGGTTTTATATCCTTTATCACCACCAGTTTTAGAATAAAGTTCAGCTCGCTTTCGTTTAAGATTATTAAGTTCAGCAAAAATTTCACCTTGTTCTTCAACTAACTTCTTATAACGTGGCTTGATTTCATTTAATTCTTGTTCTTTTTCTTTAATAATAACCTTAATTTCATCCAACTTTTGTTCGGCAACTTTCTAAACCATAAAAAGATTAAAGTTTCGAAGAATAAGGAAAAAAGTGAGACATACACGGCCATCACGTTCTTGATTAACTTGATCTTCCAAATCTCTGCTTTCCAAATTAGCTAAAGCTCGATCAGATTCAAGACGTGCTTCTTCTTCTCGAATACTTGCAAGTTCAGCAGATAACCGTTTTTCACGTATTTCATATGATCGAAGATCGGTTTCAAGAGTTGAAATTTTTTTACTGAAATCGAATTTTAGTTTTTCAGCCTCATTTAAAGTAGCTTGAAGTTCTTGTCGTTGTTTTGATAAATTGTCAAATTCTTTTTTGCAATCATTAACTTCAGTTTTTAACAAAGTATACTCCAAGGCTCTAAAAATCAAAAACATAAATTACTTTTTCATTACTGTAACCAGAACCGCAACTTGGCGCAGACAAAGGGAAGAGATTTCATCCCTTCTCCAAGACCAAAACTAAGTGAAACAAACGACTTCACAAAAAAATCGAATCGTTATTAAACTTTGCCGAAGTTGCGATAATGACCGTAACCTGGTGATACCTTCGAAGTTTATCATATTTTTGATATTCTTTCAATTCTTCTTTTTCGGATTCAAGGGTTTTTAACCGTTTATTCATGAATGTCAAGAGATGAGCACTTCTTTCCATTTTTTCTTTGGTTTCTTCGAGCATTTTCAAACTTTCCGTCTTCTTTTCATCGTATATTCGAGTACCAGCAACTTCACGCAACAATTTTAAACGAGCAAGATCTGTTGCGGTAGCAAGTTCAGCGATTTTACCTTGTTTAACGATATAATATGGATTTGAACGAGAAAATCCAGCAGATTCCATTAAATTTGTAATTTCACTTCGAGTGACAATGTGTCCATCAATGAAATATTGGTCTTTTTTTGCGCTTACGGTACGAGAAATTGAGAACTCATTTGCTTCAAACTAAAAATGGATTTTAAAAAACCATTTTTAAGAAAAAAAGTATTTACAGCAGATAATCGTCGATCAGAATTATCAAAAACAAGTTCAACTGTTGCAGCGGCAGCACGTGAGCCTGTTCCTTCATGCAGTAAACTTTGACGATCTTCTTGAGTTAAATGTGTGAAATCTTGACTGAGAACAAATTGAATTGCAGCAAAGAAGTTACTTTTACCACTACCATTTTGACCAACAACAACATTAAATTGTCGAGCAATACTTTCAATTGTGGTTTTTTCGCGATAACTGCGAAAGCCGTTGATGTTAATCTGAAAAAATAGGGTTAAAAATTTGTAAGAAAGATTTTGTAAAAAAACTTACAGCTTTAATATACATATTGTGACAATTGTGTTAACTTATTTGTGAGAAAGAGTAACAAAATTGTGTAAAAAAAGCTTTAAATTTTTTAGAAAGTTACTTCAATAGAAAAAAAAGTACGCCTTTCTTCAAAGAGAGATTTGCAAATTGGCGCCTTAAAACTTTATTTCGTTTTGGGACTTTGTCGATGTGTACATCGTCGTTCTCAATAACAGTTGACGGATAACTTGATGAATTACTTCGATTTGGCTTTCATTGCAAAAAAAACTTGAAAAAGCATTTAAAAATAGAATTTAAAAAGGTTTTAATATATTTAATTAATATGAGTGACTCCCTGAATACTCGTTTAAACTGTTATTGAAACTTTATTAAAATACAAGTAGTTCTTATTTTATACATTTTTTCTTCCTGTGTTTTTCTAATATAGTATTTTTAACATTTGTACGGCATCCTAAGGCATCTACTCAAACTTTAATTACATTTACATTCGCGAACAATGCAGTGTATTTTGTGGTTTTTTCTTGTGAAACGATAAATTTCTACAGTTTCTTTATTTACAATTGTTAGAGCAGCTTTTACAGAAAGAAACATTATGAAGAATATAAACGATAAATTGTACAGTAATTTATAGCTTCTAATAATGAATTTATATTCCAATTTTGACATGTTTTTAGCTAAATGTTACAGTTCTTTTTTATTGTATTTCTCATTTGCCTAAAAACATAAACAGTAAAATTCATGAGTATTTAAGTAAAAAATCATTACCTTTTCTGAAAGTGGATTGTGTGTATCTGTGACATAATATCTTTTGCAAAATGCGGAAGTTTCATCAGGTGAACAAAGTTCTACCTGTGTACAAATCCTTCGAAATTTCGGCAAAATATTTGTATCCTCCAACTTGAAATTAGAAGCATATGACTCATATAATTTGTTAAAATATTTATCAATTGTTAAAAAACAAATATTTTTAAACAGTCCCAAATTTGAACAATGATTATTGTTAATATAATCGAACAGAGTTTGCTAAAAATGTGATTTACAAGTTTTATTAATTCATATGTGTAAAAAATGACCTTATCCATGGCATGGTAATGTGTTGACGTCAAATTTAAGATTTGTTGACACATACTACAACCTAATGTTACAATCGGTCCTGTAGTATTGTTCGTTGAAGGTGTTGTTTCAAAATTAAAACCTTAATTTCTTTTGATGTGAAAAAATGAAAATATTATTCAATAATCTACCTTGTCTGGGTGGCTTTTTCAAAGATGACCTACAGTATACATTTACGAAAAATAAAAATATAAGCAAAATAAGAATTACATTTTTTTGATTCAACATGTTCAGCTTCAATAAAATCAATAGTCACTCATATTTTTTTCACATTTTTTATGATAAGAAATTAAGAAACAAAAAGACAACTTTTGTGCAAATTGTTTTGAGGCTCCTTCTTTTTTACTTTCAAATTAAATGTTTCAAAGAGGAATACGGTAAAAACTAAAGCATTTTATTAAATTATAATTATTAATTATTAACAAAAATAGAAAAAATTTGGCATTTTAACTTTTAACAAATTACATAAATTTAAAGAACAAGAAAAATGCCAGAGATACCCAATGAAAATGATTTTTAAATTTGCTTACAAATACTCTTTTATCGTTTATCTGGGACAGCGCCAGTTCGAACATAATATTGCAATTCTTCATCACTGTTAAGAACCACCAATCTTTTACTAACTTTATGATCACCACTTAATGTTAGTAATTGTTGTGATAATGCTAAAAAATTGATATTAATGAAAAATGCTACATCAAAGAGTACAGAACATACATTGACTCATTTTTCCTGAATTTACTGTAGGTAAAAGTTTTTCGTATAATGAAGGATTAGCAGCAAATATTTTTTGCATTTGTTCCAAGCTTAAACTTTGTCGTTTTGCTCGAAGTCCAAAACTTCGAGAAATTAGATCATCACGAGGGCATCCATCCACAGATGGACAAGTGGTTTTTGAGCATACTGTGAAGGGGCAAACTCGTACGAGGCATGTATATTCAACTTGCATGGTTGATTGATATCGGAATGCTTCAACTGTTACACGAATACCGTAATCAGTTTTTTGTGGAGGGCATACAAGTCCAACATTATCTGCTTGGCAACCTTCTTTCACAATTGGCAAAGGTTCCCGCTCCCATTCAAATGGTGAACCAACTGGTTCAACTTGACATCCAGTAATATGCATGTATGAAGCTAAAAATTTATTAAATTATGATTTAAAAAAAGGGGCTATAATATTTACGTGGAATGGCATAATAAGGTGTGAAACTGAGAGTTATCTTATTTCCAACAACAACAGCTTCTGTAGGTTGTCCGTTATGGAAAATGTCAAAAATAATTGGTTGTGTTGGCTTTCCACTTGGACTTAATCCAGGTCGATTTGAACCAGGTGGATGTCCATTAAATGATGAAGTTGCTGGCGGTAATCCATCACTGTGATCATGCTTTAATGGATCAACAAATGTTTTTGGAGGACTTGAAGGCTCAGTAGGTCTAGCTGTTGTTGTTAATAGTGTAGTAGTTGTTGAAGCAGCAGCAGTTGTTGTAGAAGTTGTTGTCGTTGTAGTTGGTGTTGTATGTGGCAGCGTTGTTGTTGAAGTTGTAGTTGTTTGAGTAGTTAATTGAGTTGTGGTAGAAAGAGCTGTTGCAGCAATGGTTGTTGTAGTCAGTGGTGTAACATTTATTTCTGTGACAGTCGTTGTTGAATCAGTTGCTGCAGCAGGCTTATTTCCAGATGACAAAGCAATTTTGTCTTTTGTCGGAAAAGATATTCGAGTATTAAAACTGAAAAACACTGATTAAAAATTTAATGTGCAGGAGTAAAAATAAATAAAAATAAGCAGATCACGCTGGCATTTCAAAATTGATTTCAGAAAAAACAAACCGAAATTGTGAATTTTCTTTCGTTAAACTTGTATCAAGGGGATTGAGTTGTGCCTGAATTTTTGTTTCATGTGAACTTTCATTTTGAGGAGAAGATCGTAAAGTAACAAGTTCATGTGTTGTCGTTTGCTTTGTGGGGGCTGATGTTGTTGTACTTTCAGATGTTACAGTCACGTGTAATTTAGTATTTTTTGTAGTTGGTTGAGTTAAAGGTAACATAAATACATCCTTTGTTACAGGTTTAAGTGTGCGTAATGGTGCAATTGTTGTTGCAGCAGTTTTTCGGGTTGTTGCAATTCCATTTAATGGAAATGGACCACTAAAGAATTTTTCAGATGATTTAGCACTTCCTTCAAGATTCCAAAGTTCTGGTGCATGACCAGGAGCTAATGGCCCAATGGAATCAAGATTTCCCTCAAGTGCATGAGATTTAACTTCAACAGCAGAAAGCATTTTAATCAAATTTTGCATAGAAGTACGCTCTTGTTCAGTAAGCATATCAGCAGCAAGACGTTCTGCTTCGCTCTCAAAGCTAAAAAGAATAGAAAAAACGGTGCAAGCAAACACATTCACACAAAAAAAACAGTTTTGATAGTGCAAGAAGATAGAAAAAAGAAGAAGAAAAAAGTTAAAAATTACCTGTCTTCGTTTCGGGCTTCTAATTCTGGTGTTGAAATTTCTTGAATAGGGCATCGCGCTTGATAAGTTAAATCATCAGGAGTAATAAAATACAATGGCTCAACGCCATCTGTTGAAAGAACAACTTCAAGAATCATATCATTTCCCTATAAAAGAAAAAAAATCACAAATGAATTGATTTTTTAAAATTTTATTTGTACCTTAAATCGAATGCTGTCACTGCAATTCCTGGAATTGGTTGGATAAGGAAATAAATATTCAAAATGTGTTAATTCTTTTGGCTCAATTCTGCAGGTAAAAAAGTCATAAAGTCCATAAAGAGCACCAGTGTATGGGAATTTTGAATTAACAGTAACTTTAATGCCATCTTTTTGACATTTATAATCAAAGTCAAAACTTTCAGCAATATTGTAACAATTATTTTCATAATAATCAATACGGTAATTTGGGTTATTGTTAAGTTTAATCAATGCAGGTTTACTAAGTTGATTTTGTTGTGAAAGATGACATCCACCATCTGTTCGATTAAAAGATGCACTTCGACAAAGGATATCTTTTGCATTTAAGCATTCAGCTAAGCAGTCTTCAAGAGTTCGACTATGAATTACTCGAGTAACCTCCCGTGGAGCCATATATCGATCAGATAAAAATGTAAAAGCAAAATCACCAGTACATTTTTTCTCAGCTAAAAATGGCTTCTTTGTTTTTAAATCATGAAAAATGATGATTTAACAAACTTTTTACACAATATTTCCAATAAAATGAGTATCGATCATCAGCTTCAATATATCCATCAATGTGTTGAACATTTTCCCTTGGAAATATTTGACACTGATGTGAAAATGGATGCGGACTATTTCGATGATTAAAAGCTGAACACTGTTGTGACGAAGATGATGCAGATTTCAATGGATCTTCATCATTTGAGCAACCTTTCTTGCATACACCAAATGGAATAGCTCCATCAACTGCAGGATTTAAATTTAACCGTACCCGAGGCCATCTGACATAAATCGGGGTACATGAAGTAGAAAAAACATAATTAATAAACGTTGTTAGCAGTAATAAACTTATTAATAATTTGATCATCTTTGGATTTTAATTACCCTGGGTTCCTTTAAAAAATGTGTGATTTAAAAAAGAAGCAAAAAAACAACACGCAAGAAAAAGTTGACAAGATTTTAGAAAAAATTTGGGACGATAAATATTCATTTTGTAAATTTAGATATCGTGACAAAACTCATGACGCAATTGACCCCTTTAAATGTTAGTTTAACGAATGTATATGTGCAAATGAGCCCTCAAGCTGTGAACATTAAACATTTTAACATTTTTGGATTTTCAAAAAAAACAACAAAAAACTTTGAAACTAAAAATCTTTGTAAAAAATCTGATGCATTAAAAATCTAGCCAATTTTTAAAAAGGGAAACTGAAATTTTCTTTTTGACCTAGTTAATGGCCTAACGCTTTCATTTGAACTCCTCGCTTGTCAACTGCTCGGTCGCCCATGTCCGCGAAAAAAATGTGATGTACATGAAACTAGGTGAAAGTGACAAAGCGATGCTTTCTTCCTCCTCAGTATTTCAGTGATTTAGTTTTCTTTTTTAGAAGAATTAAAAATACGACATGTTGTCATTGAGACCACAAATACGCTAAACCATTGTCCTTGAAAGGACATTGAGAAGAAAAGGGAAAAAAAGTTTTCTAAAAATGGCATAGTTTTGAACTATTAATCAGGAAAACTCTTTTTTTATGAAAGGGAATGGATACGCTTGATTTGGTAAAATTTATGAAACATCTCTAACTTATAAAAAATATCTATCTTGAAGGTTATTCAGGAAAGAATCATTTAATCAAAAATATGGATACACATAAATTCGATCAACAGCAAAAGGAAATGAATGGATCATTGCACAGATTAGCCCAAATATCATATTTTTATTGAATCGATTTTTGTTAACACAAAAATACACTTTTTAGGGTGTTTTTTTCAGTGCCAATTCAGCCAATACATGAAACATCCTTGCCTGATTGTTAAAAACTGTTACGGCGAGAATTGAATTGGTCACCTTCTTGTCCTTGACCCATGCATTCTTGATGTGCTGATTTTAGAAATGGCTCAAGTATTTTTTTCCAATCGTTTATCGGCAATTTCAAAAAACACATACATCAAAAAGACAATCTTTATTTATTTTTATAAATTAAATGTAATAAATATCATGGGTTACATGTTACAACGTTCGAGTCGTGGAATTGAACGAATTGCTTCAACATTACGTCCAAAAGATTCACTGCAAATTTGTTGTTTTCCGTAATTAAATTTTAATTTAAAGCAATTTCTTACATATTAGATGTTCGTTGACGATGACATCTATTTGCAAAAAATGATACCGCCAATCCTATTACACTTAATAGGAATAAACCCAATACAATTAAAAGATAAATAGGATCCAAGCAGCTACCTGAAAAAAAATGCGATCGTTTTTTTGTGAAAAATGCAATAGAAAAAAGAAGAAGTAAAACGCAAACGTGATGGGTGGTCTTTTAAAAAGTGAAAAATGCAAGCAGCTCTTTTCTCTTCAACGAAAAGAAAAGAGAGAAAAAAATTGAAAAAAAAGCAAAAAAACAACAAAATTTTACCTTTTTTCCCGGATTCTGCACTTGCAGTGCTATCTTCTGAATCCTCATTATCAACCATAACTCTTAATCGCTGATCAACTGTTACCATATCTTCAAATGGAATATCTGATGAGGATAAAATGTCAACAGGATTTGGTGAACCTAAACTTGCACCACGGCGATGCCGCTTAACTACATTTTCACATGTTTCCTGAAAAATTAATAGTTTTTACATCAAAGCCTTGTTTTTTTATTTTACTTTTCGTTCACATGATCGTCGACAAATCACAACATTGCATGCAATATCAATTTGATCTGATCCATCAATTCTAAATGCTGTTAATGATGCTTGAAGGCCATGATGTCCAGTAAACATATTGCTAATTATTTGAGGCATTAAAGAGCAGCCATTAACAATTAATTGAACAGAATTTGGTCTGGGTTCACGACCTCCCACACGAGTTGCGTTACATTCCGTAACAAGCACCCGAGTTGCTTAAAATAATATCTTTGTAAAGCAGAATACTTTTTAGATTTAAACTAACTATTTACTTCACTTTCAACAAGAGCAGTAAGCTTTTCTCCAATAAAAACATTATTAACTGGATGTTCATCTTTTAAAATTCTTAATGCAACTTTTGTTGGTTGATCTTCATGTCGAAGGGAAGACATAACAGACTTTGGCTCAGGTCCACCAACAATAACACCCGAATGAATTAATGCCATTTCAGGTTCTTCTTTATAATCACATGTAATTTGATAAAACAAGTCATCCTTTGTTGTAACATCAAAGGGTAAAACTAAATCATTTGACATCACAAGTACAACTGTCATCATATTTTCCTATACAAAATCTTTTTTGTTTGTCTGATGCAATAATTATATGTAGGTGAAAAAAGAACTTACAACTTCCAAAGCGTTACACCAATTATTTTCAGAAGGACGATTTATAAAAATTGAAAATTCTTTTTTATTTTCAACTAATATTCGACATTGTGAAAAACGTTCTGCAGCATAAATTGCACCAGTATAATACTGCAAAGAGGTAACTTATTAATTACAAAAGAAGCATAAAACCTAACTTGATGTTTTGTCATAAATGTGACATTTATTCCATGATCTAAACAAATTGCAGATAATTCAACATTTGAAATATTTACTCTTCGAATTTCTGATGTTTCCATTAACCTCCTTGGTAGCTCTTCTTTATCGGGTAATCCAAATACATTATTATTCGCTTCAAATTCTTTTCTACCATTATTAGAAGTGTTTTTTACTTGAGAATTTTTGGGATCAAAAAATTTCTTTTTGCCATTAAATCTCTCAAATGTCTGTACATGATTTATACTTTCTGTTGTTGTTGTTGTTGTTGTTGTTGAAATAGCTAAAGTTGTCTGTGGACGTTCAGAAAAAGGTAAAGCTCTATTTAGTGGTGTTGTTGCAGGCACTGAATTTGCAATGGATTCAAATAAAAAATTTGCTTCATTAAATGGAGTGCTTCCGTTATCAAAATCTTCGCCGTTATTTGTGCCGTTGGTTTTTTGACTTGTAATATCAAACCATTTGGAATCAAAATTAAAATCATTTTCCGGTACATTTATTGATTCAATTGTAGTTTCAATTTTTGCAGATGTTGTCATTATCGGATGCTTAAGAAATGGTGTAGTTTGGAAAACTTGAGTATACAATGTTGGATTTGTAAATTGTGTGTAAGGTGCAATCGTAAAAAATTCTAAAACATTTTTAAATTTAAAATCTAAAAATAAAATTTTAAACTTACGTTCTCTGACACTTTTAGATGTAACAGTTTCAGGGAGGCATACAGAACCCAACCGGTATCCCATATATGCAAATAAATTGTAACCTTGTTTTGGTTGTGTTATCAGATCATACTGTTCATTTTTTTCAACGACGGTTGTTGACAATAAACAATCTTTTGTGACATCACTGTAACCAAAAGTTGCACAATTTATTCTAGCTGTCATACAAAGTTCTTTGCATTGAGGCTGTGTTTTGACATTTACATGATGTAAATTACGGTATTCAAGTCGAAGGGTTCTGTCCTTTTCGAGTAATGTTGCACCACATGGATCTTCAGGTGGAGCAATTGCTTAAAATGTTGAAGTAAGTTTGAAAGAAATGATAAATATTAAATAAACTAACACGATGAATGTAAAATAGTTTTCGTTTCTCGTCTTTGAGCTGAAAGTGTTGTTTTTCTTGCTTCCTTTAAAACTGCACTTCGATCACATGCCAATTCATATAAATCTGTTGTAATATCTGATGCTGTTTTAGCAAGTGGAACACTGCGATTTGCCGCATATAATTTGCAAGTTTTTGCAATTTTGTCATAAACAATTGATACACATTCATCGTCATTTAAGCAATCATCCATGCAATAATCAACTTTTGGTCCTAAATTATATTGTAAAGCATCACTTGTTCAAAATATCTCAAAACCTTTCATATGTTTAATAAATTTATCAGCAACAAGATTAACATTTGGAATTCGCTCAAATACATTATCCCCTGGACATGGAATATCAATGGAGTTGCTAAGACAAATTGGCTCATATAAATCAATGGTCGCAGATGGAATCGACATTTCACTTGACTCTTCAACAAGAAAGCATTCATCACTCGTTTTATCAAATTCAAAACTCCGACAAAACATTACTGTAGAATCAATACATTCACGCATACAATTTCGGAGGGACATTGCACCAATTGTAACATCTAATCCACCGATCTCTGCATTTCTTGTAACAAAAAAATCAACACGTTGACCAGGAAGGCATCGATTTAGCTCTGCAAAAAATATATAAACACCCGCCTTTCAAAACTTCAGTTAATGTGATGAGTAAAATACCTTGTACGCATGTATTTTCATAATGATCAACACCAGAAAGCTGTACAAGACCACCAGCAACAGCTCGACAAGTTTTATCAAGTACTTGACAAGTTCTACAAATTATGGAACTGTATAAAACCTTGAAAAAAATTACTCTAACCCATTATGCTGATTAAAATTTACAGAATGACAATTTGGATTTGAGAGACAAAAATTTAAACATCGTTTACGATCATCCACAACAATAGATTCAATTGGTGAAACAAAAAGTATTCGATCTTTTTGAAGTTCAAATGAAAATGCTCCATTAGTGCAATGCGAAGGAATTGCCATGCACTGCTTTTCAAAATATGTTGATTTACTTTCCATGCTTGTAAGAGTATGCAATGGAATTTCATCAGCAGATTCATCATAAAATTCACATCGTTTTTCAAGATCTGTTCCAATTATACTAAATCCGTGACAATCGAATACTTGATTTTCAAGGGAATCAAAATTGCTTCGGCATGTTTCAGCACAAGAGGTTAAAGACTCCATTCTACGAATAAATAATCCAGCACCTTCTTTCCGAACTTTCATTATTCTAATAAAAGTTGGAAATTCATGTGGAGTTTCACATTGAGAAGCTTCTGATGAATCAAAGGAGGCAGAATGTGGAGTTTTATCAAAAATATTAGAATTTTCAAAACTTCCAAATGCTTCTTCTTTAAAATTAGAAATTACTATTTATGAAAAGACAAAAATACGTTTACCTCCAATTACCGTAACCAACAATGCCAAAAATATAAAAAACCATTTCAATCTCATTGTAAATTTAAAATTGAAATAAAACAATGAAATTAAAATTACACATTAAAACTTTCGCATTCTTCGACTAAAACAAAATTTTAATGTTTTAAAATATATTTGCGGATATAAATAAAGTCAATAGACTTTCTATTATTTTTCTCTTTTTTTTAAAACATCTTCAACATTATTAAATGTTGAATGCTTACGGCATTTTAAGAAAAATGAAAAAGAATTGTTACAAAAGAAAGACAAAAAAAATGGAATTCTTTTAAGAGATATACGAGTGTCTCAAGTATCTATATTTCGGTGGTACATCATTTTTTGTGAAGTACTTAAAACGGGAATCAATGCAAATTTATTTAGTGAAACCAGTTTTTTTGGCTGTTTTTGGAACAAAAAGGATAAATTGTTTTTATGAAACATAAATAAAATATACAACGAATTCAGTTGTAATAATATATTGATGCTTTATTAAGGACACTATTTGTTATTTGTATTAAGCGGTATTTATCATTTAGATTATCGTAATTTTCATTCAAAAAATTTAAGGTTGATTAAATTGAGGAGAAAGCTACACAAATTTTAAAACAGGAGTTGATTAAGATCGAATTGGTAGACAGTACAAAAATTTTGTTTTACTGTCAAAATCTCAAAAATAACTTTTAAAAGTAAAAAATATTTTGATTTCGGTTTTAGTATAATTGATACACGTACTTGTTGAAATGAACTGAACTTGCAACATTAATTACACATCATTTTTAGCTTTGATTGAAAAATATCGAAATCAGTTCAAATGGTTTTTATTGTGATGCAAATTATTGAATTGCATTAAAAAACTTTCTTCGAACGTAAAAATTTGCATTGTTGTTCACGAAAACAACTATCATTCGAATGAATTAGCATAAAAAAAAAACGTATAAAAGGAGGAAAGGACAAAGAAATATCTTCATTGATCGCAACTTTTTTTTGCGTCTACTGGCTGTCAACTGATTTGCTCTCTTCTTCTCTCCTTCTCATCTCTTCGCTTTCTTCTTCTTCACTCTCTCAACTCTCAAGAACAACAACAATGGCAGGAAAAAAAGTCTATTTTGCTCCAGGAACTGTTGATAAGAAAAATGGTGCTGGTCGTCGGGTCCCTACCCCTCGTTTCCTCAAACATGGTCGTGATGCTCCAACAAGTGAAGATGAACAATATCGTACACCGGAAGTAAGTTCTTTTTTTTTATAATTGTTACATTGTGTCGGATTTGGGTAATCGCTTTTCAACTTTTATGGTGTTTTTCGAGAACCTGACAGTTTTACCCAAATCTGAAGCAATGTATTGGTTTGATATTTTTTTAATGTTTCTATATTTTAGCGGTATACTCGACGTCCACGTCGTTCATCCATCTCATCTAATTCCTCGGTTGGATCTCGTGGTTCTCAACGTGGTTCTCTTCGTACCCAAAAATCACCTGCTCGTCGTACTCCTCTTCGTACAATAACTGGGAAGATTGATGGACGTGGTAGTCCCAAAGAACGTCAACGCAAATCCCTCCAAGCGAGTCTTATGAATCGTACTCCGGATGGAAAGTTCGCTCGTTCCAAGTCAAGTCTTCGTGCCTCAACTCGTTCAACTGGTGAACATTCAACTGGGTCTTCTCGTGGTAATGCAAGACGTGGGGAAGCTTCAACTCGTCCAAGTTATACTGGTTCAACTGGTGATGCTTCTTCACCTGAAGTCTCTTTCCTCGATACAAGTTTTCCTGTGTTGCCTGAAGGTCGGTATGTTAAAGAGTTTTTTCAAACACCCAAGGTACAACGTGATTTGAAAAAATTTGTTGAACGTCGGCTTGGTAGTGGAACTCGTCTGGATTTCGGTACATCAAGTGGAGAAACATCAGAAGAAGAAAAGATGGTCCCTCGTGCTCGTCGAAGTGGCCGACGTTAACAATTTTCATGGTGGTGAAAGAAGTCACTGATATCTTGTGCTTGGTGTCTTTGTGTACTATGTGCTACTAATAATAAAGTGTGTTTTTTTGTAAATGTGTATATTTGGATTGATTTGGGGTTTGGGTCATTTTTTGTCAATTGGGGGGTTTGAGACGGATTTCTGTAGATTTCATTTGTATTAGCTCCAGTTCTAAAAATCTTCTCGGGTTTAACAGTTGGTTAAACATAATTGTAATCGATTGTAATTTGAATGGATGCTTGGTTTGGGTATTTTATTTGATAATTCCAGTTGTGTTTTAACACAAAAGTTTGCGGAGTTCAGAGATTTGTGGAAATATTTGTGATTCAACAGAAGATTTGTGTCATTTATGAAGATCGAATTTTTTATTAATTTCTTTTGGTTTTTAAATGAAACATATCAGCAAATAAGTTTCTAACTGTAAGTAAATAAGATTGATTATTTAAGTAGTTAAATTTATTATATAAATTTATATATTAATAATAATAAATATACATAAAACAGTGTATTTTTATCAAAAACAACATCTATAGAGAAACTAATTAAAAGAACTAATAAAAATCCTGAAAATTTTAATTTAATTTTTTTGTAAATATCAGTATGTGAGATATTAATAAATTATTGCTACGGAAATATTTTTGTGGAACAATGTTGTTTGTAAAAAATGTTTAAAATATAAACAGTTTTTTGATTTATAAAAGTAAATAAAAGCATAAACAAAAAGCGATAAAGTTATAAAAATTGATGAAAAAAAGCATACAAAAATATATTTAAAACTGTTTTAAAAAGATCGTATTAAAATGCAAAAAATTTTGATTTTGGAAGCCTAACTCTTTTTTCTTCATTTACATAGGAAGAAGTTGAAAATTTGTTGTTAACTTTGGGCCGGTACTTTGTTCATATGAATTGTTGTATAAGTTTTGATTCATGTAATCAGTGGTTGCAAAAGTTCCAAAAGCATATTCTTGGGCAGCTTCTTCCATCATAAATCTGCTTTGCGTATCATTAGAAACATCCCAAACGTTCCGGGCTGGATAAATGATGCCTTGAGAGGGATAAAAGTTCTTTGTTCCTCGATTCGTTTTAAGTAGTGGATTCTGAAGTGATACGCATGATGACAACCGCGCATTGGTACCTAGCTGGCCAATGCCGTTCTCATCTTCATTTTGATAAGCATTTGATGTTATATTTTGTACACGTTTGATATCGATATGCTTATCAAGGTTCTTTGGCAGCCGACTTCTTGCAAGATGTTCACGCTTCAAGTCGGCTGCATCCACGAGTCAGCTGGGATCATATGCTCCCGTAATTGTTTGGCTCCTATAAATTCAAAGAATTTTTTAACACCCATGATAAAAGAAAAGACAATATTTTAACATACTTGTGAAATTGAGAGAAAGCTGGTCTTTGAGTTGTATCAGCAACATGTTGACGTTCTTCTTGAAAGATATCACCAAATAATTCAAAGAAAAGTGGATCAACACGACGCATTTCAGAATTAAAGGTATGATCTACTTTGATGTGTTCAGCCAAATCTCGAGCCAACAACTAAATATTTTTTTTAATTAATACTCTTGGAGATTCAATATAAATTTTTTATTTAAAAAACTTACAGAGATTTTTGGGAGTAAATGCAAGAGTTTCGCAAATCGTAACGGTGCATCCGAATTACTTTTATCCTTTTGACATTGTTCATAAAGTGCTGCATGAACTTTATCACGAAGTGACGAAACAAATTGCTTTCCTTCAGATGATAAACCCCGAGCTTCATCATTCAAAACAATGATTGCTTTAACAAGCATGTATTCGCATTCTGTTAAGGCAAGTTCATGAACATTTGGAATAAGTGTGTCAACGATATTTGCAACCAAAAAATGGTTTACAAAGCTATGATAAAAATCTGATATTAGAAATGGAAATTAAATTTTAGGATATTTTTTGACATCCCTTTAAACGCCACTAACCTATTTGTTTTCATTTCTTCATTTTTGGATACAGTAATCCCAGTTGGAAAACAAAGAAGTGATGTTTCACGGGTTGCATTGACAGTTCCATAAACAATATTAAAGATGGTAAGGGATCCATAGCAGCTTCGTAAAAGAGCAATTTGATCATTGGTTGAAACAAAATCAGAATCCAATAAGCTAAGTGCTCGAATGTAATCCGATGCATAAGTTAATGTTCGAAATTTGCAAAAATCCATTTCTTCTTTTGTGACACTGTGTAAACGAACGCAATACATAATTTTTGTTCGATATGCACTCATACATTCAGGAAAATCAAAGATTTCTTGAAGATTGTTTATTCCAGCTGTTCCACTGTTTTCATTGAAATCTGCTTCTTCTTGTGCCTTTGCTTCAATATCAAAAATCTTTCCGAGTAACATTTTTCCAGCATTGTTCGGTTTCTTCGGTGAAGGTTGTTCAGCATCAAAAGACATTTCAGGAGAACTTTGGGCACTGAGAGAATGCTTTTTCGATTTAAGTTGTTTCTCGTCTTTGCTCATGCGGACAGATTCAGGTTGCATCCCAGCATTGATGCAACGTTGAAAACGACAAAAACGGCAAGCATTTCGAGCATTCACAGTAATGTTGCAATTTCTTTCATATCGGCAAACATATTGTGCTTGTTGTTTTACGGAACGCCAAAAAAAGCATTTGCATCCATGACATGCGGCAACACCATAATAATAATGGGAACATGCACGATCACCACAAACGACACACTATAATCATTTACGGTATTAATGATTATAATGATTATAATCTACAGTAAACTTACATTGACAAGTCCAAGTGAAGGTGGGGATGCACTTTCAGAAAATTCATTTTTTGTGCTATGTGTACGCCGAACTGTATTACGAGATTTTCGTCCAATCGCTACGATAGCGTCGGCGCTTAAGGGGTCGTCGGGTAAGGAAGAGCGTTGATTGCTTGAAGGACTGGCACCAGAAGCCATTTTTACCAGTTATTATTGATTTGGAGATAAACTCCAAAAGTGACAAAACTTTGAAATATATCTTTCTGGCGCTTATATCCAGCGCTTCGAATTATTTGTATGTGGACACTTCCAAATAAAATGTCCACAACACACCAATTACGTAAAGTTGTGAATGGGAGCTAAAAAAATTCAGAATTTAAAAAAAACATTTTAGTAATACAAAAATGCACCGTTTCAAATGTTACTAAAGGCCAAAAAAATTTTTTTGCTTAGTCACAAAAGACAGGAAGAAGGACGGAAAAAAGTATGGGGGAAAAGAGTGTTGCTGGTCGCAGTCTAAGCTAATAGATAACAATGTAAAGTGTGCTCCCAGAAATAAAAAGACAGTGGTCTCTTTAGCTTTTTTTACGTCATTGCTCCTTGACTCTTAACGCTTGTCTTGCTAGCTACTTTTGCATCTCCTCTTTTTTCAAGCTTTTTTTATAAAAATTTGGTCTTTTGCAAAAAAAAAACCGCACGTGCTTGTCTTGTGCATTTTTTGCTGTCTGTAACAAGAAAAAAATTCAAAACCAAGAGATTGTTAATAAATTTTGGGCTAGCTCGATGAAAAAAAGAGTTTAAAGACTGACTGGCACGGAAAAGGAAATCACTCCCAAAAACTTTCAAATAATGTTTTGTTCTTTATTTACTTATTGTTATTTTTATGGCTAAAGTAAACTTAAGATCGCAGAAAAAAATAACATCAAAATGTCCAAATTTGTCAAAAATCAATAACAACAATCGTTTAACGCTGCAATCATGTGATGATTGGTACCGCGAAAAAGAAAAGGAGAAAAAGAAATGATGAGTAAGCGACAAAATATGATAATAACGTCAGGGAGAAATAGTCATTAGGAAAGCTAAAAATTTACAAAAAACTTGGGATAAATAATTTAATTTTAGTAAAAATTTGTCAAAGATCAAAGGCAACAAATGGAGAATATTAAAAAAACTCTAATTTGTTTAACAACAGGAAAATTTCTGCGGGCGTGCCTGTGCCCCAAGCCATCATTTATTTTTTTGACGATTCATTCATAATCGCTGTTGCTGATGCTGGGGCAGAAATGAAATGAGACAGTTCGTAAAGGGATAGAACGATCTGTTTTTTATTCACATTAAAAAACTTTTTGCGGTACCCCGTTTTTTGATTTCTGTCATAGAGAGGAGCCACTATGACTGACGGAAGAGAAAAAGAGGGGGGAATTCACCACTCATTGGAGCGACGTGTAAGAAAAAAGAAGGGGAAAAAAGTTTATCAAAACGAAAATAAATTGTTAACGACTTTGATCTAAACTGTCATAAGATGGGAAAAAAAGGGATGGATAGTTGAAGATCATCGCTTTAAAAAGTAGAGAAAAAAAAACAAAAACTACAGTATTCGAAAAATAAATATTAAATACACTTTAAAGAATAGGATACTAATCATTTAAACATAACAGACGTATAAAATGATACTTTTCTAAGATTTAATTAATATAAATAGATCAGTAGTCAAACATGGTTTATTGCGAGCAAAAAAAAAGAAATTGATAATCCTAATTTTCTCTTCCTAATGTTGGGGAAAATGAAACGAACAAAAAAGACGCATTTGATTATTGCTCTTTGCAGAAGGAAAAAACGCGATGGTGAGAGGACGCTGTCCTCACAAAATATAAAAGGGAAATGACAAATTTTGCTATTGTAACAACGCCTCTTTAGTGTCGTTTTCTACTGTAACACAGACAAATGAACATTTGAATTATAAAAAAAGAAACATTTTTTATTTGTAAAAATGTGAATATCTTCTTTAACAAAAAAAGATATGAAAAAAAAGAATAAAAACTAACAAATGTTTCGTAAAAAAAAGTGATATCAATTAAAACAATTTGTTTTAATCAACTGCTGCGATAAACATTTAAAAAAACATAAACCCAAAAAAATGTGAAATGACACAAAATAATGAGCACAAAAAGGTTTGAATTTTTTTCTCGTCTGAATCGGGAGAATTTCCAGCCTTCTATTTCAACGCAATGAATATACTGAAATTAAACGTGTGGTGGTAGGTAACCCGTAAAATCTTAACTCTTACGCAAATGTTTCTGAAATGATGAATTAGACAAAAGTTGACGATGTATCAGTTTTTATGTAAAAGGATGAAAAAGGGGGTACGAAATACAAAACTTTTGGTATATTTTTGCCACTTAATCAGATTGTTAAAACAAAATAAGAATCGCGTGTTTCGATTATGATAAAGTCTTTGTTCAAAGATTGTTTTTTTTGCAACAAATACAAAACTTTAAAGAGCTCCAGCGAAGCTAGTCAGATCACGCTTTGATATTTTTCATAGTAGACAAAACTGCAAACAAGAAGAAGAACAATTTTTGCAGTTTTTTTCTCATTGAAAATGAATATCTTTATGTAAACGAAACACTGGCAGGCATTTAAAGGAGAAAAGAAATTCTAAATTTAATGTAATATGAAATAATGAAGTTCGTCCTTGGAGTCTGATATTATGGACAGACAGTTTCCAAATGTAAAGTTTTTTTCTTTTACACATTTTTTTCGTTCGTTTAAAATAATTTTTTGTTGTTCTATGTTGCTGTTGGTGCTGCTGCTGCAACAGGGTAACGAAAAAGTTCATTTTTACAGCAAAGGAAGCATCCGCAGCAAAAAAAATTTTGCATTTGTCACGTTAGCACTAACATTGTTTCAAGAAATTAAAAATAGAATGCTTCCTCTCTCTCTCTTTTGCTGTCTCTTGCTTTTTGTCATAAAAACTGTGACCTGCGTCACTGCTTTTGGTCTCTTTTTTTCAAATAGACACTGTACTAAAGAGAAAAAAATAATAATCTTTGATTAATTATTTTTACAGTTTTATACAGTTTAATAAATTTATAAATAAATACATACAATATGCAAATACAATATAAACAATCCAAAAAGAAAAGTTCTAAACTTTATATCTCGCTACAGTAATCGGTGGAATGAATGACGATGCTCTGAAAAAAAGATCAACAACATGATGATTGTTTTCTTTTCCCCGCTTTTTTAGTAACAATATTTACCGTTTTCCTGGCTTTTGAGCATTTTCTCTTTCTGATGAAGATGTGGATGACGCACGTGAAAATGGTTCAGAAAGTCCAAATGATTCTAAAGATTTTTAAGAAATAGTTTTTATATCTAAAAATGGAATAAATTTATATTATTAATGCCCGTACTTTGACTCGATATAGAATTATTTGTTATTGATTTACGGCGATCAAAGAACTTTTCATGTTGATTATCATTTCCGGTCCCGTGGGTTTGATTAAAATAAGCGCTATAAAATTCCGTTGACCCTTAAAAAATGAATGATGATTGATTATTCGTAAACGAAATAGAAAGATGAGAATACGAAAATGGAAAGAAGAAGAAGAGGGAGAAAAAAAGTGATTAAAACAAACCAGAATTCGATGGAGCAATTGATGAATTTTCACTTATAAATGTGTTATATTTATGATAACGTTCATAAAAACAATTTACTATTGTAAATAATTGTACAGTTGATAATAAACCAAGAAGAATAATAATGCAAATGAATGTTGCACGTGAAATATTTATCTGATTTGGTTTTGCTTTATCTGAGAGATCTAAAGTGATAACCGGAAATGAAATCATTAAATGCTATTTAGCAAACCAATGCATTCATAAAGGGATGTGGAAGACGATGATTCACTGCTGGTTTCCGTAACCAGCTTGTTTGTAAGGTTTAACAAATTGATGGATGTTTCAATAGGAGAAATCGGCTTTGCTTCCTGCTCCATTGGGATCAATAATTTAGAAGCATTTGTTCCTTTCGCTTCTGATGCTTTTGAAGTACTTTCAAGGATTGTATAAGTTCCACTTATTGTTGACTGTTCAATTGTTGAACCATGACTTTTTTCTTCCTAAATTTGGAAATTTCAAAGTAAATAAATTCATGCAAAAAGTAAAAATTCTATTTTTTTAACATAAATGTATCGTAATTTTCATTTTTTTTCTCCCAGAGGATTTTAGTTTGTAGCTTCCTCTGTATTTTAGTTTTAGATTCGTACTTGCAACAAAAGTTGTAATTATGAATTCTCTGTCACTTACTTCTCCGTCTGGTTCTTCACCCAACACGACGTTACCACTAAGTTTAGCGTCATGATACTTTTCCAACAGCTCTTGCAAATCTCCAATTGTTTGCCGCTTTTTGCGTTTCTTACCAAAACTTAAAACTGAATTAAAGTCACGATCTGCTTCACATGTTACCTAAAGTGTAGTAATTTTTAATTAAATCATTTTATCCAAAATCATACAGCTTCACATCGATCAACACATATATTAACTGCACAACGAATCCTAACTCTTCTGGATCCATCAAATCTAAAAGCTTTCATATGGGTACTGTATCCATCGTCAACTTCAATAACCGGATACCGCATTAAACGATTTCGAACTTTTTCATCTGGACAGCTAAAAAATACTTTCATGTTAAATATTGTGCAAATAATCTATGATATAATATACCCTTGATAAATTAATCTCAACGGAGCTGGTTCAGGTGGTTGTCCATCAAGTCTTTCTGCAACGCATTCATCAATAAAATAACCAAATTTTTGTTTTGTTTCATCACTTTTGAAATTTTCAATGTTCCATTTTAATTCAAGTTCTTCCCCAAGCGACACGGTAGTTACAGGTTTTCCATCTCTTAAAATTGCCATTTTGATTTTTCCAATAAATTCATCATTTGTTTTCGAAGTTACGAAAACTTCTGATTGTTGATTTAGATCTAATTGTGACGACGAAACTGCAGTATTTGAGTAATCACACGTAACATTAAAAATTCTATCTGATTCTGTCATCAAAGATGGAATTCCAATATTATTCTTTTGAATTACAACAATGAATGACCATAAATTTGGTGCAAGTTCAATTCCAGGACAATCTGGATTCGAGTCAACCGAAGAAGGAAAAGGAATTTCAAGTTGACTTTCAATGATGTCGTTAAAAACCTTTCGGCATGTTGATGAATGATCTTTAATGAATAGAGCTCCAGAAGTTGGTTCTTCAAAATGTGCTGTGATAATTATTCCGTCTAGACGACATTCTGTTGCCAATGCTAAAAAAATGTCATTGTTTCAAATTTTTTAACTAAATATGGTCGTAAACTTACTTCCTTTAACTTTTTCAACAGGGTCACGTAAAGGTTGAAAAACGGGTTTTAATCGAGTTTCACTTTTATTTTTATCGTCTGCTTCTTTAAAAGTATAGAGAGCTTCTTCAATACTTTTATCATCAGTTTGAACGCTTTCAGTATCTAATGAAAACACATTTTTTGCAGCATCTACTTTTGTCGGGGGTAAAGAATTGGGTATATATTCACAAATATTATCAAAATAATCAACATTTATTGCTGGAACAAATATTTCAGGATCAGAGTATTGGCTTTTTTTATTTAAAACACATTCATTCTAAAAATTAAATTTAAAATTTGGAAATTTTCTTTGATATACATACTTTTTCTTTAAAATACATTACAGAAGTACAATTTTCAGCTATTGCTAAACATTTGTGTAAGCAATGTGCCACAGATTTTGTCTCAATTACAATATCAAAAGCATTAATCATCCGATCCGGAATAACCTCAAAGCTTGTCTCTTTGCACTTTGTTGGGCCTTCAATACAGTATTTTTCATAGTACTGTCCAGCATTGATTGCACTCAATTCTGCATTCAATCGATTTGAGGTTGTGTCATCTTCAGCAGTAATTGGAGTAGACATTTTTCGAGTTAAACCACTTTCAGCAGTTAAATGACACTCTTGTTTGGTTGAAGAATATACGAATGCCTTACAGGGAAACATTTCTGCCCCAACCATATTTTCAATGCAAGCTTGCTTACATTCATCAATCGTTAAACCATTCATTATGACATCTTTCTCAATTCCAATATTAAAATCTTCAGCTCTAATCCAATGAATACCCGAACTTCCAAAGCATGTCACTAAAAATTAATTAAGGGTTGAAAGAATTGAAATTAATTTTGATTTTTACCATCGTAACAATTATTTTCAAAATAATCAACTAACTGAAATTTTGTGTCATTTGTAAATTTATTTGGTAAATCTTTTTTTGTTTCACGATTCAGAATGCATTCACCGGTTTCGTAATAAAACATTAAAGATCGGCAATCAAGTTTTAATTTTCTTTTAGCTTCTAAACAAAGGCTTAAACATTCTGATAAACCATCAGCAGAAAAAGTTTCAAGTGCTTGATCAACTAAAATATGCTGGGGAAAGCGTTCAAATGCATATGGAGCTGAGCATAATTCTTCGCCTTAAAAATTTGATGATCAAATCATTTCGAATATTATTATTTTTTTCTTACTTGCAATACAAATTTGTTGAAAAAATGATATCCCTGGTTCATTGGTATTTGCAACGATAGAAGGCCCAAATGGTTGTCCTTGTACAGATTGTAAAGAGCACATTTGACTTGCAGCATTATATTCAAATGAATGACAATCAACTGCATTATTCTTTGTTGAGCAATGTTTTGCACATTGATTGAGGGATACTGCTCGAATTGTACTACGTGGTAATTCTTGTATTCTCATACCTTCAGATCGCAGATAGCTCGTTCTATTTAGGTCATCACATCCTTGAATTATTTCACCGTAAGATCCTAACATTGAAATTGTTGGACTTGGACCAATTGCAAATACAATCAACGGCAAAGAAGTTAAAAATACTTTAATTCTTTCCATTTTTTATCAAAATAATTTGAACATAAATTATAGTACACTTTATTATATTTTAATAAGAAATCACTCCAAAAATAAGAAACCATAAAAGTAAAAAAAAGAACTTAGTTTTCCCTTGATGTCCTCCTTTTGCGTCAAAAAAATGAAAGAAAAAATTGCAGGGCTGCTTTTGTTACACGACGACGGATAATTAGACTCCTTCTATACCACAATCATATTGCATACAGTCAATTAAGTAACAACTTGAAGAAAACGAAAATAAAAAAAGAGGTAGAAAGGATATCCCTTTTTACGCATAGTTTCAGTTACATTATTCTCAAAATAAAATTCACACAATTTTCGGCGAAAAAAAGGAAAATAGATAGTTACCAACGATTGCATATTCATTTTGAAATAAAATCGAAAAAAGTGGTATAGTTTTTAAGAAAAAAACGAATTAAAAAACGAAAGTCATTCAATTTTTAAGATATTTATTTTGATGAAAGCAAAAATCGTATTCCAATTTTGAATTTCGAAATGATGGACCTAAAAGAGATATAGTTCCATCTATCAGTAGCAATAATCTTCAGTCTTCTTGCGTACATTTTGATCAACTTTCTAAACCTATACAAAAATGTCTCATTTTTAACATTGAATTCATGCTTTTTTTCGATGGTCCGGTGTAATGGACGTTGGTAGATGGATTAAAAAAGTAAAAAATTTATTGGTTTCAAACAAACAATGCGATTTTCAAAAAGAGTGTTTGAACAATGGAATTCAAAAAAACATACAAGAAGATACTGTATACAATCAGGCTAAACAAAGACACCAGCATTTTTAACATCCAAATATGTCATCCTCAAATGATTCTTCTTCTAAAAATAAAGTTCCTTGTATGTGGAAATATATTGTTGCTCTTTTAGTATTATTTTTGTATGTGTTTTCATTTATTTCTTGTAAACTATTAATTTAATGTTCGTGTGACTATGCGCTTTAGCTGTGCATAGCATAACAACTATAGTATTAAATTAATAATTATAAGGATAAGGTAATTCGTTTTTAAAATTCTTTTGCATTTTGATTTCGAAAATGCCCACCCCAAATTTTTTTATCCTTACGGTCTTGGACCCGTCTACTATATACGCCCAAAAATTTATCGTAGATTTTTTCTGTAATTCTAAAAAATTTTGTATAGATTTTTTCTGACCTTTTTATAAGCTGCAAAATGCCATAAAATGGCGCAATTTCAATTTGACCATGCCCAAGCTGCCGCGGCACTCGCGAGTCATCTACAACCATAACTCTTACAACGAATCTGACATACATTTGTTGCAGAAAAATTCATCGTTTGGTAATAGTGTTTTATTGCTGCTTTACAATTGTTATTCAAGTGATACATTCTGATTTAAAATATGTCTCGTAGTCAACGTGCCGAAACTCGAAATCGTGCAAAAGATGATCTCAAACGTGTGATCAATGCAATTGAAAAAGTCCGAAAATGGTATGTTTTTTGAATATTGCTATTTTTTATTTTGAAATTGTTGTTGTTGCAGGGAAAAACGCTGGATCGTTCTTAAAGATACTCAACTTGTTGTACCTAAATGGATTCCAGTTGGTGCGGCTTCTTCATCTGCAGCAACTACCAATACTGCCACAACAAAAGCAACGACATCAGCTTCCGCTACCTCCATTACTTCTGTTGTATCAAATACTGAAGCTACCATTAGTAAGCTTTTTTATAATATTAGATAAGGTATAAAATCTTTTTGTTTATAGCTAATGTTAGCTCAGTTAACGAAGATTCTGCTCATTCATTTGCTGCCGAAGAATCAAATCAAACTCAAACCATGGATCCTCTTGAATACGCTAAACCTCTCGGTTCCACTGACTTTAGCAATTTGGAAGATGAAAGTGTTGTAAAGAAGCCAAATGGCGGCGATGAAAGCTCACAACTTTAATTACTATTTTTATTTTCACTTGAATGTGTGTATTGTTCCTTACTTTTTTGTATTATATTCGTTTTTTCATTATTACTTTTTATTTATACAATAAATAAAAAAAACTTTCAACAACAATGACTAAAAAATAATATTATTTATTAAATTAGAGCAAAGAAATGATATCACAAATAACAGAGCATGGCAGCTATTTAAGTCTAAGTTGCTTCATTTTAGGTGCTTTAGCACGTTGTTCACGCTTATCTTCAAGCTTTTGAAGGCGACGTTGCTTTTCTGGATCTTCTTCTTCAATAAGTCTTTGCTTGCGTTCACGAGCTTGTTCTTCACGACGAGCTTGCATTGCTTCTTGACGTTGTTGATGAGTAACTTTAAGGAAAGAATCAGCAAAACTTTGACGCTTCTTTTCAGCTTTACCCTTTCCTTCACGACTAAGACGATACCGACGCATTTTATCAAGGAGGTAGAATGTAAGATCAAGAAGAGCACGATTAACTTCCAAACTATCTGGTGAATCAATAACATTAAAAGTAAAGAACATATTTTCTGAGGTATCTGGTAAACGAGTATAAGTTTCACCTCTGAAAAAAAGGTTTTTTAATTAAATTGTACTATACTTTAAAAAGCCAACTCACTCTTGTAGCTTGACACCGCAAAATTGATCAGTGATATGAATCAAATCGATGTATTTTTCATATTTTTGAAGATTTTTAACAACGAAAGGATCAAGAATAGCAGAAATTGTTTCAGCTATTTCAGCATGTAAAGCAAAGCTGGCTGGTAGACCAAATCGTTCGAGACCTTTTCTTTCAATGGCATATGTTGACTAAAATAATTTTGTAAGAGTTAAAAAACAAATTAAATAATTACCAAATCCATATAATCTTTAACGGCTTTCGCGACGCTCTTTTTGTTACCCATAACAAATACTACAGGATCAATTTCAGCTTTATCCAAATCAATTTTATGAATGACTCGATCCATTTTAGGACGGAACCAATTATACACCATTCCAATAACATCTTGCCGTTTAACCAATTTCATTTGACTCAGCATACCACTCACTCCAACCCTTCCAGAGCACCATACAAGATAAGAGCTATCAGTTTCTTTAATAAGAGTTCCATCAGGATTTTCACTAATACCATCATCCCCGACAAGTGCAAATTGATCCCTCAAAAATTCAATATTATCATCGAACCATCGGTAAGCAAGAGATTGATTGCGTTGTTTTCCAATAAAATAATTTACGGTATAAAGGAAGATAATAAAGAGCGCGATAGCTTCAACTTGATAAGATGACCAATTCGATCGAAAATGATTTGGGATCTAAAATTATAACAAAAGGTTGTATAGAGAGAAAGAAGGTGTAAAATAATCTTACATCAGCAAAAGTTAAAGGTTTAATTTCCAAAGTTTTCTTGTCATCTGCTGCTTCATCGACCTTTGAATCAAATGTATCATATTCTTCCTCTTCAGCAATATCACTGAAATCATCTTTTGCGTCTTCGGGTGCCTAAAATAAAATTCATTATTTTATCTCAAAAGCAGTACCTCAAAAGGAGTACCTTCTTTTCAGTTGTTTCAAATTCAGCAAAAGCTTCTTCATCGGGAACTTTAACTTTAGGAGTTTCATCTGGAACAATTTCTTTCGTTGTTTCCATTTTTTTTTCATCAGCTACTTCAAATTCAGCAAATTCATTGTCTTCTTCGAATTCAAGCCCGTTTACCCATGAACAACAAATGATTAGAAGAAAAAACCCCAGAAGCCATTTTATTTTCATTACTTTTATCTGTAAAAAAATAATATAAATAAAACAGATGAAAAAATAATGATTTAAAAGTACAGATTTTGATGAAAAGAAAAAAAGCAAGCGCAAGTCGAAGAACAAAAACGGCAACAAAAAATCTTCCCAACACGAATGTATACAAGTGAAAATGAAATTTGCAAAAGTTACAGAAAGAAATGGTAATATGAAAATTAAGCATAATAATAATGTTAAATATCAAATTTTTAAAATTTTGTTCCAAAAGATTTGTTAATACACAAGCTACGGTAGCTAAATCAAATGTCAAAATTGAAGCCATTATTGGTCTTGAAATTCATACACAACTTTTAACGAAAACCAAATTATTCTCTTTTGCTCCCGTTCATAGTGATGCCGCATCAAATAGTGTTGTCTCTGATTTTGACCTTGGAGTTCCTGGTACTTTGCCGAGCTTAAATAAAGAATGCGTTCAAGTAAGGTTTAATTCATGCATTTTTCAAAGAGATAATCATCTCAATTTTGTTTCAGAAAAGTCTTCGTGCTTCTCTACTACTCAAAAGTGATATTCAAAAAGTATGCCGATTTGATAGAAAACATTATTTTTATCCTGATATGCCATTGGGATATCAAATCACTCAACAAGATTATCCAATTGCTCGAGGTGGTCATTTTTCATATTATGTGAATGATTCAGAGGTTAGGTTCTTGTAATGTCTACTTTTTTAACTAATTTATTTTAGAAAGGATTCAAAATTCAAAAAGTACGTTTAAAGCAAATTCAACTTGAAATGGATAGTGGAAAGACTATTAAAGCTGATGACAATAGATTATTCATAGACTTAAATCGTGCAGGTGTTGGCCTTATTGAAATTGTTACAGAACCAGATTTCCATTCTGGTGCTGATGCTGCAACTTGTGTTGATCAATTAAAGATGTACTTTGTAGAAAATCAGATTTGTGCTGGTGAACTTCATAGTAAGATTTTTGAATTAAAATTTCGTTCCTTATTTGTCTAATATTTATAGAAGGAAATATGCGCGTTGATGCAAATATCTCACTTTGTGTTGATGGGGTTAATTATCCGAGAACCGAAATTAAAAATATTAGTAGTATTCGATTAATGGAAAGAGCAATTGAAAAAGAAATTATACGTCAGAAAGATCTTTTGAAAGAAGGAAAATCAGTGGAACCAGTTACGCTACATTTGGATGAAACGGGGTAGAATTTTTTCATTTAATCTTTTTCACATTACCGTATTCTTTTTGCAGTCAAGCTATTGTTGCTCGTACAAAGAGTGATGATTTGGATTACCGATTTACACCTGAACCTAATTTACCTCGGTTAAAGATTGAAAATGATTGGATTAAAGAAGCTGAAAGCAAGATTACAGAATCTCTTGATTATCGACATTATATTCATCATTACCAAATGCAACCATCCGATGCTATCGAGCTTGTGGTAAAAGCTTAAACATGTTTTTAGTAAATTATTTCTCTGCTTTAGAAAGATAAAGAAAAATTTGAATTCGTGCAAAAAACGTTGCCTAAATTGGATATCTCTGCTGAAAATTATTTCAAATTTTTCAAAGAATTGGAGCATGCATGTGGTCATGTTGGTGTTAGATTTCCTCCGAATTGGTATGTTGTTTCATTTTATATTTTCGTATAATAAAACTTGAAAATTTAGTAATAATATTCATGATTCATTTATTCAACTTTTAAATGCATTCAACAACAAGCTTATCACCAAATTGGTTTTTATTGATCTGATCAAAAGATATTTGCAAAATGAAATCAGTCTTACAGTTGACGAGGTAACTTTGTTCACCTAAACTTGTGTAATTTATAATTTCGTATTAAACTTTTAGATTGTTGAAAAGGAAGGTTTGAAACGTCTTGATATCAATGATCAGAAGTTCTCAGAGTATTTTAATGAAATATGTGTGAAAAATTCAAAAACTGTAGAAAAACTAAAATCATCGACAGGAAAACCTCAACAAAAAGTATTCAATAAGCTTCGAAATATTATTGTTACAGAAGCGAATAAACGTGTTAGTGTTGAAGATGCAGAAAGAGCTATTACTAGTCATTTTAATGTTAAAATTTAATGTAAATCTTTGTTATAAATTTGTTACCCAAAATTTAACTTTTATCAAACATTTATATCAACAAAAGCAAAAAATAGTGATAAAACAGTATAAAATCAAAAGTGTATAAAAAATAGTACAAATTTGATTATTTAATTCCACTCAACCAGAAGAAATGCAACATAAAATTAAACTTGTTAGAAGCACAGACGTTTACATTCTTTTTCGTCTTCGAACGCGTTTCAATTGAACAACTTCAGATTGAGCACCATTTTCATCACTTGAAGAACCATTATCAGCTTCTGAAAAGATTTTTTAAGATTACGCAAACAAGAAAAGTAAATGCCGACTTTTTGGCATCTTTTTTGCTGCTCTTCTTACAATTCTGCGTCCTTTAATCCAACGTAAATTAGTAATACAATTCAATTTTTTAACAAAACTTTCTATATCTGTCAAATAGGAGGCATTTACATTTTTGAGTAATTCAGAGGGTGGTGGCAAATCATAAATACTACCGCTACTGCTGGTTTCAGAAGATGAAGGAAAATATGAGGAAGAACTGAAAGAAGAAACATATTCAACAATAGGCGATGCAGCAACTGCTGATTCATCATCACTTGATGAGCATTTAACATTTATATGAGCAACAACTTTTGGCTTCAGAGCATCATCAGCTTTTGAGGGTGAACTTGTTTTTTTCCAATTTGCAGAAATATTAAAATCTGGTACATCATCATAGGTTTGAGGGATGACAACATTTGTTTCCAAAGTTCCGGAGTAACGATTAAATACTGCAGCTGGATTTTTACGCTGAAATAGTAGTATATTAACATAATTCTGACATCACACTCTCTGATTACAGTATCTATTAAAGATCGAAAGATGTTGTAAAAAAGCGTTCTTCCAATCTTAGGATTATTAAAAATTATATTGAACAGTCATCATAGTATACAGGATATGATCTTTTTCAGGGGTAATAAAAAGGGTTGGAAAAATACTTACATCAGCTTTAATTTGAAGGTCGTAGAGTTGATGCAAAGGTTGTAAATTTTTAAAGAATTCAGCAACTCTGATTCGATTTAATGAAACAACAGCATATTTATCAATATCAACAAACCAAACTCGAAAAAAATCTAAAAAAATCAGGGTTAATTGTATATAAGATTCACTGCGGCAACCTGTAAACAGAAGTTGTTTTATATAAAAATATAATTAATGCCCAAAAACGCAGATAACTCATAGAACAGACTGTACATAGTTGCTATAGCAAGCAGACGAAACTCAAATGACCTATCGTGCAGCAGTATAAAATTTATCACATATACCCACCTTCATCAGCTTTACCAATTACAACAGCTCTATAAAAGGTGTCTGTAAAATGTTTGACGAGATAAATGGTGTTGGGTTCAATTTCTTCTCTCTGAGGAGTTAAAAATTCAGCATCAATTATTTTAGATGTAGATCTAAAAATGACTTTAGCTTCATTTGTAATTAAAATATAGAACGAACCGAAGGAATTCAAAAATCCTTTCATGATTAGAAGTTGAGGGGTACTTTACCACATATATATTGTCAACAACATGACGAACAATTTCGAAATTCTCAGCTAAAAAGTCAATGATTAGTAATAATTTAAAAAAGAGTAATGTTACCAACCTTTGATAGTATAGAGAGCACTTTTGATTTCATTGAGTGCTTCAGCCATTTTGAAGCAAGAAAAAATAAAATTCCTTAAAGCAATCCAAATGAAAAAAAAGATGGCAAAATTTTCTTTTGTAAATAAAAAGTGATAGACGATTGGGAAAACTTTTTGTTTTCACCAAAGCCACCGTAAGAAATAATCAGGAGACTCTTGTAGCGAAAGCTTGATTCAAAATTAGAAACGCAAAAAAACAAACGCCTAAATTATCCATTGAAAAATGCAATTATTATTATCAATATGATTCTGTTAATTAAATATTGTTTTTGTCAAAATAATGTGCTATTTGTTTCTTTTAGTGATCGAACAATTCAGTACTTATTTTTCTCTGCTATTTTTTCACACTTTAGATGCTTATTATGTAGGATTTATAGTTGGGTGTGATTAAAAAATTTTATTTTAAAAAGTACATAATAAATAAATACATTGAAACAAACAAAAATTGTGCAGATATATGGGAAAATTAACAATTATGCAGGATTTTTGTGATGAAGGACTTCAATATCGTTGAATCGGACAGCAGAACCACCTCCAGCAGTTGGAGTTACGATACCCTAAAAATTTGTATTGCATAAAAAGATGACAAAAAGCAATAACAAAAAATCTTACTTTAACAAGTTCTGTTCGAAGATTACCATTTTTATCAGCAGTTTGTTTAGTTACGACATAATCTGTGCATTTCTTTAATTTATCTGTTGATAAACGTTGAGTATGAACAGCAGTGGATGGAAATTTTGTTTGAAATATTGTACCCAAGGGTACAGAATTCATTGGCTGATGATCAAGAACTCGTCCAGCACTACGAGATCGACGATGATATTGTGGATTCATGTAAGGCTTGCCAACCCGATTTTCACTTTTTGGTGGACTATGATGTCGTCGAGATGGTGGCTAAAAATGATTCAAACAGAAATTTTAAAAAATAAGATCTTAAATCTTACGGTAGAAGTTTCTCTTGGACGGGGTCGAAGTTTTGTTGGAACTTCTGAAGGAGTATCAAAATGTTGACGTAATCGAGCAACATGATTTCGAGATGAAAGAACAGGAGTATCAAGAACTTCTTCAAGTTTTTGTAAAGTTCGACGTTGTTTTGCTAATGCTTGTTCCTTTTGACGAGTTTTCATTTCAGCTTCTTCTTCTCGACGTTTATCATTTTCTTCAGAAGCTTCATAACGACTTAAAGCAGTTTTGAGAGAATTGTTATGACGTTTTAATTGCTTGTAAGTATTATTCAAGGTGGCATATTCTGAACGTAAACCTTCAAGTTCAGATAATAATTCAGCATTTTGTGAAAAAATTAAATCTCCGAAACATAAACGTGACTTTAATCCAGATGCTAATGTTTCCACTAAAAATATTGGAAATAATTCAAAACTTACAAAAAAGAGGTTAAGGCTTACTATTCTTTTCTACAGTATCCATATAGCTTTTTTTTAAAGCAACCTTTTTTGTATAGTATTCTCTAACTCTTGATAAACTAATTTCATCGTTGCAATCTGCTAATTCTATTACAGGTGGTTGATCAAATAGCTCAATGAGAAGGGGTTGAAACTTTCCAACACCCTTGGCAAATTCTTTATTCCATTGGGATAAATCTCGACGATTAAATGGAAGATTACTGATCTCTTGTAAAGCAAGAGTTGGTCCTTTTTGTTGTGCAAGTTTTACTTCTCGACTTCCTTTTGCAAATACCATAACATGCTAAAAATAAGGATTCAATTAAAATTTAAATGAGGATTTAACAGACAATCATTTAATATCGTGAAAAAGGTAAAGAGACATTTTTTTGACCCCATTAACAAAGACAATAACTTACTAAATTTTCTTCAAAATCAGATGCTTGTGGATTTACGCAAACGATCATCCGAATTCTTCCAGATCCTTCAAAGTAACTTTTGAAAAGATATGTGAGCTTTGCGTCTCGATATGGTACAGGAAGATTTCCATTTCGTTGATTTTCACTGAAATAAAAAAGGCTAAAATTTATATAAAAAGGTTTTATTGCATACCGTAATCTTTCAAAGCATTGTCGCAAAGTTAACAAACTTTGATTAATTTTGTTACTTTCTGCTAATCTTTCATCAGTATTAAAAGTGCGCTTTGCTCGTTCTGATCCAGCAAGATCAACAAGTGACATTTCAGCAACATGAATATCATTTTGTGATGGATCTGGATAATATTTATCTTTCTGTAATGAAGCACTAACTAAACGTATATTAAAAATCGAATGAGATCGACTGCTACTTTTGTTCAACATTGTTTTTGCAATTTTTCGACGTTCTTGAGCTAAACTTAGAGAAATTGTAATTACTTGAAAATTTAATTGAATTTTACCTTGCAGAAATTGTTCAATCGCTTCATCACATGATTCAACTTCAACTTCTTTTACCTTTTCAACGTATGCTTTTCGAGTGACAGAATCAATTCGAATATTTTTACTTGTAAATAATCGTTCATCAGTAAGTGATTCATCAAGAAGATCATAACACATATCATTGTAAATTTCAATATATGAAACAAAAACTGCACAACAACGAGTATGACTAAGAGTTTTTGTCTAAAATTTTTTGTTTATTTGATTTTTATCTAATTTTAATTTTAAGCTTACTGCAATTGTTTCAACAAGTCTTTTGGTAATACTATAAGTGGGAAGGGGAATTGTTTGTCGATCTAACATTGCTTGTTCTTCTGATTGAATAAAGAACCCATTCCGACCATTTGGTTTAAAAACACATTTTTCCATAATATTTGGTAAACTTCGAAAGATAACATCTAATGTTCGAGGAAGCAATCCAGAATTGTCACTCTCTGCATTTCCCGCCATTGTAAAAGTTTTTCCACTTCCCGTAACACCATAGGTAAATAAGAGGGAATCATTTCCACCTATTAAATTTTCAACAAAATCAAGGGTACATCGACGAAATATATCTCTTTGAGTGTCATTTTCATCAAAAACGCAATCAAATTTAAATATCTTTTCAATCTAAAAAATACAAGAAAGCTTTTTGAAAGATAAAATCTAAAAAAATATTACAAAAGCATCATTGTTTCGTGGAATGTAATTGGTTGGAGGAATTAATTTTACATATCGATCATCAATCAAAGATATACAAGATTCTTCATTCTTCTTTTTTGGTGCAATTCTGCAAACAATTTCCAGTGATTTACTGGCAGCATTTTCATTACCAGCCATCTGGAAATCAAAATCAAAATTTTAAAAAATTAATAAAAATTGGAATAAAAAAGCGAAGAAAGAATGGTTTGAACGAATGATCTAAAGCAAGCAACGAGATAAACAATATCTTTGGATTCAAATTCAGTTTAAGGCGCGCATCGATTGCGTTGCAAGAAATTTGTTTTTCTATTTCCTTTTCGATGAAGAAGGCAAAAACGGCAAAAGAGTGAGTGAAGAGAAGAGGGAGAAATGAACGATGAGTAAGCAGGCCTCACTCCCAAAAGAGAATAAAAAAGAAAAATGACATTGAAAGACGGAGGGAGCATAAATTATGTAAGGTTTGGAATGATTGGTACCAAAAAAAACGATGGTATGTATGTTGTTTGTCTTCTTTTTTTAAACCCTAAAAAATAACGATACATATATGTTTGTGCAAAAAGTCTTTCTTGATTAGTTCAAAATTGAAATGTTCCTTTTTTTAAAAAACGAAATTATGAATAAATTTTGTTCGATTTAAATTGTTATGATTATTAAATTCAAGGGCATTTGCATTTTATAAATAAAAAAAGAGCTGACCACCATGCTTTTCTCTTTATTTTTAAATTTTAGATAAAAATCTATTTTGCACATAAAAAAGTGACGGTATGCCTGATATATTGTTTTTTTTAAGTGTTGTAATAAAAATGCCAAAGAAAAAATTCTTAAATAAAGCAAAAAAAGAAATTTTAAAATAGTTAAAGTTGTATGCAAAAAGAAACTTTTTCCATAAAAATGAATATGTGCATATTTTCTAGATCATGTCTTAACATAAGTGAATCTGAAGTATTTGACCCTGACAAATTCAAACACTGTGTCATTGAAGTTTGAACAAATAATAAACAAATGATTTCTGTATATGAAAAAAACTGACAACTTTTCACATAATTTTCTTTACCAAAGCATCTCAATGATCTTTATCTTCAAAATCCTCATTTTTAACTTTTATGCACGTGGCAGCATTGCATCTCCCCTTTTTACTTCATGGATCTTCAATGAAATTTGTACTTGACCATTTTCTAACTGGCGCCATAATTATTGCAAAAAATTTAATAATTTTCTGTGATTTTTTTTGTGTAACTCAAATTGCTTTGAAATCCACAAAAATTGACATTACTTGGTCGCATCAAAATACCACTGAGCTCATGGTAATTTCCTTTTTCTTTTCTTTTTTTCTCCTATTTCCGTATAGCTTGAAGGTCATTTTTGTACACGATATGACAGGAACAATGAGGCTCAATTCCTTCCATTGCCGTTTTTTCCTTGTACATTATATTCCTTCCCAAAAAAGCTCATGGCTCACTTCCGACTCGTGCCTCTCGATCAAGTGCCGTGTCGCGGCCACAACAAAAGGGTCGAGGGCAATTGTTTCAATTAGTGGTGGTTGAAACTGTTGACACACTCTTACTCTCCCACTTCTTTTTTTGTTTCACTTTCAATTGTTTTCCAAAATCTTTTTACATTTGCATATTATTTCAAAAGGTTTACAGTTCATTTTTACTTGAAAAACTTTTATCTTTGAAAAAAATGAGTTTTTTCTTTTCTCCATGTTTACAGGTCATCCGGAACAAATGAGTTACAGGTTTTTTCAATCAACATCATGTTTTTTGGATGATAGAAGATTTGTATGCTCGTGGCATGAACAAACTTCTTCTTCTTCTTTTTTATTTATTGACGTTCATTGCCTTGTATCATTTTTTCCTTCTTTTTTTTCAATTGTTGCGCGTCTTAAATCTTAATCGTTCAAGCGCATCCTTTCTTCCTCCCCCTTTTATTTATTTCAATTTATCCCTTTTTTGTTTGTAAATTTTGTCTTAAAAAACACAATTTTTTTCTTAGCCAGGAAATAACCTTTCAACAGGTTTACAAATTTTTTATTATGTTTAAAAAATATTTCACATGTACGAATCACATATGCCTTCCCTGTCCTCTTTTTTTAAAAGCTAATAGAAAAACTATTCTCCTATCTATCAAACAATGGCACTACCACATAATTACCACTCGATACCGGATGCAATCGTTGTGGACAGGTGTTTGCGCTCTCTTTTTTCCCCACGGCCTTTGAAATACCTATTTTTTTCCTCATATAATTTTTTTCTCTTTTATTTTTGCGCAGCTCTATCCCTTCCAAAAAAGCTACATTAATGGAGGAAAAAATATAGCCCGATTAAATCCTATATTCCCTATTTTTTTAGTGCCAGTCTTAATAATAATGAGGACGATGAGTAAAGATAGAATCACCGTTTTTGTTTACGATTTGGATTAATTTTTGAAGACGTTTCCTTTATATATTATTTCTTTTGACGCCAAAAAGATTTGCATGAGCGCTCTGTCACCTCTTTTTTTAAAACTTTTTTATTTTTCACTCTTTCTTCATCTTTTGTCTTATTTTATGACATTAGAATGAGCGGCAAAAGTCTTTTTGAGTCAAATGTTATTTTTGCTTTTTCCCTTTCTTTTACAAATTGATGTTTTAAAAATATACGGATTTAGATTGATTAGCATTGCGTCAAAACCATGATCGGCGCATTGTTGTGGCTTTTATTTTTTCAAAGATGCTTTCATTTATCAAGTGCATATTCAGAAAAATCTTATGAATTTTCTGTGGTTGAAGGTAAAACCAAAAAAATACAGTATTCTACGTTTTAATTATTCAAAAAAACTTTTAGAATCTCCAAAGAATACTTTTGTTGGCCAAATCGCTTTAAATAATAATGAAAAATACCGTATAAGTGCCTCAAACCCTATTATAAAAGATTTATTTTATATTGATTTTACAAATGGTAATATTAAAACTTTGAATCGAATAGATCGTGACCACCTTAATATTTATAACAATACAATTGATCTCATAATTGTTTCACAATCTGCATCACTCATATCAGTTCATATTCATATTTTGGATATCAATGATAATGCTCCACAATTTCCACAACAATTTTATGTAAGAATTTTGCAAATTAGGTTTTTTTGCATTTTTTCTTATGCTTTTACAGAATATCAGCATTGTTGAGGGAGCGATTACTGGAAGCAAATTTCCACTTCAAACTGCAAAAGATCCAGATTATGGAATGAATGGTTCAATAGCGGTATATCGCCTTAAATCGGATGATCCGGAAACTTTAAATTTATTTAAAGTTCATCGAATGACAGATATAATTGGGGGTGATGCATTATTCCTTGAACTCACTAATTTATTAGATCGAGAAACGAAAAATAGTTATACGGTAGAAATTGAAGCAGTTGATGGCGGTCAACCTGCTTTATCTGGAAGTTTCATTTTATTTATTACTATTTTGGACGTGAATGATAATGCTCCAGTTTTTGAAAATCCATTTTTAAATGTGACCGTTGATTCAAATGGAAAAGAGAATGAAATTATTGCAAGAATGACAGCAGAAGATGCAGATATTGGACTAAATTCAGAGTTGGTGTATGCTCTGGTTGATACTGTAAAAGATCAATTTGAAATTAATTCAATCACTGGAGAAATTACAAGAAAGGTAAACCCGCTAACATTGACCAAAATATTGTTTACATTTCAGACGAATACTTTGCACTGCAATAAAGAATCATGTGCTCATTGTCTTCCAAATATTTGTGTTCTCGCAATTGAAGTTTCTGATAAAGGTGTTCCTAAACTTGTTGGAAGATCATTCTTGAATGTTCATCTGAATCACCAAAAATTGACACATCTTGAAATTCATATAAAGTCGGTTTTAGATTTTAATATTTTCAAGGAAATTGAAATTTTAGAATTTATCCGACCAACAATAATTACCTTTTAATTGATGAAAACATACAAATTGGATCAACCTTAGCTGTTTTAACCGTAAATGATAACCGTAATAACAAAGTTGATGTATCACTTATTTCTGGAAACGATGAAAAAATATTTGAATTAGAACATGGTCATGGTTTTGCAATTCTTCGATTAAACAAAAAAGTTGATTTTAAAAAAGAACAGAAATATTTGCTAAATTTTGAAGCCGTGGATATCAGCGATATTTCAAAGAAAGCGCAGAAATCATTGCAAGTTTATGTTCGAAATATTAATGAAAAGCCTCCTAAATTTAAAGAAAAGCGTTACATTTCAAATATTGCTGAAACAACTTTTACAAATTCTCCTGTGCTAAGAATCAAAGCAGATTCAGAAAGTAATAATGTCGAATACTCAATTATAAATGAGACTTCAATTCCGTTCATAATTAATCCAAAAACGGGTGTCATAAAACTTTCTCAAAAGCTTGATTACAGCATTAAAACATTTTATGAGTTTGAAGTTAAAGCTGCGAATCCTGCTCCAAGTTGGAAAATTTCGACAGTTCCTGTTCGAATCAATATTTTGGATAGCAATAATAATGCACCTAAATTTTATGAAAAAATTTCTCAAATAATTATTCCTGAAAATTTTGACATTTCTAAGCCAATTTTTCAAGCAAAATGCTTGGATATGGATTACGATGAAAATGCTGCATTACGGTATCGGCTTTCAAATTCATATGATGAAAACCTTCTTTGGATGGTTGAAGAAAATGGAAAAATTTATGTGAAAAATGAACTTGATTATGAGAAGGCTCAAAGATTTGAATTTGATGTCACTTGCGAAAATATCAAAAAACCATTTTTGTCAGATAGCCTTAAAGTTTTGGTCTCTGTTGAGGTACTGTTAATGTTTATTCACTTTTTGTTCTGTAATTTGTTGTTTAGGATATTAATGATAATTTTCCATATTTCGATCAAACTGTTTATCATGTAACTCTTAACAATGGTGATCCAGCTAGAACAGAAATTGTTACAATTTCCGCTTCGGATGCCGATGAACTTGATAAAAGTAATTTGACATACTTTCTTATAAATGCGCCGATTGGGTACATTGATGTTGAAAAAACAACTGGAAAAATTTTCACCCTTAAAATAATTGACACCAACAAAATCGGATCATCTTTTAATGTAAGTCTCAAAAGGCTAATCTGAGTTTAAAACCCTGCAATTTTGTGGTTTTTTAGATCACAATTGGCGCAAAAGATTCTGAAAAACATCTTTCAACAAATAATGCAATAATTGTGGTTCATATAATTGACAATTTTAATGAAAATCTTTTGTTTGATCGTGTTTCATGGATTATTAAAATTGAAGAAAATGTTCCTTTGGATTATTTAATTGGAAAATTTACTGCAGTATCTTTAAACAATGTATGCATTTTTAAATAATCCATGACTGCCTCACAAATAAAATTTAGGAAACAATTGAATATTCCCTGTTACAAGGTAATGAATATTTAAAGATCAATGAAAAAAGCGGTGAAGTAAGGATAAAAAAGGCCATGGATTTTGAAGAAGTTAAACGAATTTCACTTACAATTTTGGCAAAAACGAGCAAAACTGCACAGAGCAAAAATGGCACAGTTATTATTACTGATATCAATGACAATCCTCCGAAATTTACAAGTTCGCAACACTTTACAGTAGATTTGTCAAAGCTCGCGATCGGCGAATCATTCGGAAAACTGACAGCAACTGATCCGGATAGCGGTTTGAATGGAGAAGTTTATTACACATCAAAGAATGAATTTTTGTTAATCGACAATGCAACTGGTGCAATGTTGCTTCATCCAAAAATTGTAAAAGAAAAAGAAAATCAGTTGCAGGTTACGGTCGAAGCAAGCGATAAAGGAATTCCAAATTTATCAGCAGCAATTAAATTAGTTATTGATATTATCAAGGAAACAGAAGAACGCTTAGTTTTATTGAATGAAGTATTTGTTACCAGCAGCAATGACATAATACATTTAAATACCCAAAACTATTCTCACCTATTTTTTGCTGAAACACAAAATTCTTCAGATTTTACTGATTTCTTGTCAAATGGTGAAATTTACTTATATCCAACCAACCATCAATTATTTCATAAATTAGCATACGCTGTTGATGACTATGAACATCATACCCAACATTCAAAAGAACTTACTGTATACCAAAATCTACCAAAAAGCTTTGGTATTGAATGTTTAACAAATATTTTAATTCACATTTCTGAAAATGCAACAGTTTGCAATGTCTTTTACACTGATATAATCTTCAATCCAAACAATCAAATTGCAAGATTTAAACTTTTAAACGAATATGAAACATTTGCGATTGATATTACAACGGGGTCTTTGATGCTTTTAAAACCTCTGGATGCTGAAATCAAGCAAAACTTTTCTTTGGACATTGAAATTACGAGTTTTGATAAACAAAGGACAAAATGTAATCTGAAAGTCGCTGTTGATGATGTGAATGATAATTTCCCAATATTTGAAAAATTATTTTATTATGCTGAAATTTCTTATACTAAAACCATCAACATTATTACAGTAAAAGCTGTTGATAATGATATCTCATTAAAACATAACCAAATTATCTATTCACTAAAAGAAGATCAAAAACAATTTAAGGTTAATTTTTCTATTATAGTTCGGAAAAGTCTGCAACGACATTTTAGATAAATCCACATTCTGGAGCTATTAGTGTTGTATCATCTCTTGATGCAAATAAGCTCTACAATGTTACAGTATATGCAAAGAATTTAGAAGAAGAAATTTCCGCACAAACATTCGTGCTAGTAAAAGTTCATCCAAATTTAGCCCTGAAACCTGTGCTGCTTGTACCGCAAGAAGTTACAGTATCTGAATTAACATCTTTGGGTGTTGTGATCACTTCGATTTCTGCTATATCAGAAAGTCAAACCGTAACATATAAAATTATTGATGGGAATTTATTTTCAACGTTTGAAATGGATCCTCATTTTGGACAAATCATTCTTGTTCGGTCACTGGATTTCGAAAAAGTGCAAAATTTTAAATTGACTGTAATGGCAGAAACATTCAATTCAAATACTACGGCTGTAATAAACATAAAAGTAGAAAATGAAAGAGATGTTGTTCCAACTATTTTAACTGATAATCTAACAATCCAGGTAGGAACAATATCGATTACATTCAAGTACAAGAAATTTTCAGGAAAATCAAAAACCAAAAACACTTGTTGGAAGAATTGAAATCGCTGATGAAGAATTGAGACCTCTATCTGAGCTTAAATTCCAGATTCAGTATCAATTTCCTCCAAATGGACGTTTTTACATTGACGAAAACAATGGGATATTCACTGGTGATTTGTTGGATAGAGAGAAGATTAATAAATTTCGATTGCTGATTTGCGTAACAGATAAAAAAGCAAGCCATCTCAGAAGTGAAAAAGTTATTTCTGTAACCGTTGGTGATGAAAATGACAACATGCCAGAATGCAATGACTTTAGCGCATTTTTAATTCCAAAGAACGCACGATTCCCTTTAAATGTCAATTTGAATTGCAATGACAAAGATACAGGATACAATGCCTCAATTGGATACACAATGATTGATATGTTTAGTAATTTTGCAATGAGTTGGGGTGGAAACTTTATTATCAAAGATAATGTTCAGAAATCATTAACAGAAGTATCGTACATTGTTGCTGATAGAATGTCTTTGGAAACAAAGTTGGTTATACATTCACAACTTTATATTTTATTTTCAAAAATTTCAGAGACCATGCGGATGCTTTAAGAACAAGTTCAAATTCAAAATTTGTTTTAATTAAAGAAAATGAAGGAAAATTATTTACTCGTACCCAATCAACTTTAAAAATTTTCCGGACTTCTTCTATTCCTACAGTAATTGGTAATTTACCAACAATTAAAAATACTTCTCGATACTACATTTCTCAACAATCACTTCAATCAAATATTTTTTCAATGTCCGAAAATTCTCCACAATTGCTTCTTATAAAATCTTTACCGCCGACTGTGAAAAAGTTTCACCTTGATATTATTGGTTTTGATACTGTGACTCATAAAACCCAAATTCACAAGGTAACGCTTTTTTATTGCCATTAAAAAAACTTTGTCAATATTTGCAAAGAGACAAAAAGGATACGCGATACATCTCTGTTTTTTTATTGCTCATCTTTGGCACTTTAATGTGCACCTGTTTTTGTTATTCAAAAAAAACACAGATGTCTTTCGCGCGACTTATACGGTCAAATAAAAGCTTTTTTGCGGCTTCATTGTAAAGCGACAATGGCAATTAAAAAATATTTTGAAAAAAAAAGAATTGAGGGACATTTTCAAAGTCTGCAGAAAAAGAGAATTGGTTACGCATTCTTAAGAAAACCAATAAACTCCGAAAATAAGGGAAACGCAATAATTCTTTTCACAGGCAATTTGTTTTTCTTCCTTTTTTACATACAAAAGTTTATTTAAAAAAAATTAAAAAAATTGGTTTTGTAGATTAAAATTTTAATTGATGAAAACAATCCAAATGGACATTTTGTTGTTCCTGTTGTTGCCTATGAAATATATGTGAATGAAAATATTTCAATTGAAGAACCTTTTGAAAAACTTCAAGTACTTGGGACAACAGTGACCAATTTGAAATTCCAGTTTCAAAATAATTCTGCGACGGATATTCCGTTTCAAATTAATGAAAAAACAGGAGAAATTTTTGCGACAGGGAAAATAGACTACGAAAAAGTTTGTTGCATAAAAAATAAATAAAGACAACAAATAACAATGCAAAAATTTTAGGAACATTTTTATCAAACTGAAATTATCATATCATCAAAAGTTCAAACAGTTACTGTACCAATATATTTCCATATCATTGATGTCATTGATAATCCACCAATTTTTAAAGAAAATCCTTTCAATTTTTTCATTAGAGAAGATGCACATCGTAATGAATTTATTGGACATATTGTTGCAACAGATTCTGACTACAACGGCAATGATAAATTAAGATATCAACTTATTAATGCTCCTTCAGGATTATTTATTTTGGATACAATATCAGGGATTTTAACTTTGGGTGGTGAATTGGATCATGAAAAGGAAGCCTTTTATGAATTTGAAGTTCGAGCATATGATTCTGGTGGCTTGGAAAGTAAAACGACTGTTTTTGTTTTTGTTGAAGATGTAAATGATAACAAACCGAAATTCACTGATGGAGAAATAACAATAAGCATTCCTGAAGACACTTCTGTTGGAACTTTAATCCACACTTTAGCCTTTGAAGATGCCGATATTGGTTTGTTTAAAGCATTTTTTCGTTTATCTTTTGTAAGTAAAAATTTTAGCGAGCACTTTCAACTTTGAAATCGATCCATCGACTTTAAGTTTTGAACATTTTCGAATTGATAATAATGGAAATATTTATGTGAATGATATCTTAGATCGTGAAAAAATTCAAGCATACCATTTAACAGTCATCTTAAAAGATTCATTTTATCCGTTCATTGGTACTTTATTGATTTTTTGATAGAAGTAATTCCAAATTTCAGTTCATGAAGCAAGAAAAATTGTTAAAATCGTTCTTGAAGATGTAAATGACAATCCACCGTATTTTGCAACGAATTATACTTTAATTGTTAATGAAGCATCAGAAATCGGAACAGTAATTGGAAATGTTATTGCTACTGATCCAGATGTTGATCAAACGGGATTAAATTCATTGATTCAATACAGAATTGACCCATTTTCAAATTCACAAGGAGTATTTTTTATTGATCCATTATTTGGTTATATAATTGTCAACAAAAAACTTGATTATGAAATGGAATCAGTCTATTTTTTAACTGTTATTGCAATGGATAACGGAAATCCAAAATTATCTTCGACAGCCGAAATAAAAATAATTGTTACAGATGATGACGATAATAAACCGATACTTTTAAGTTTAATTGAAGAAATTCATTTTGATGAAGATATTTCAATTGGAACTCTTGTTGCTAAAATCGAATTCGAAGATAAAGACGAAGGCACAAATGCGGAAGTCATTTTTGAGTTTGTGGATGGAAACGAAGGTGGATGGTTTAGAATTAATTCAAATACGGGTCACATTTTTGTTAATCGAAAACTTGATTATGAAACTGAAAAAACATTTAAATTGAATATTTCTATGACTCCATTTTCGGGAAAATATGATGCTGTTTTTGCGTAGGTTTTTCAAAATTTCATTTTCAAATCTAAATTATTTTTACAGAGTTGTCAACATTTTTCCTTATGATAAAAATGATGAATATCCAAATTTTGTTGATGGAAACAAAAAACAAATTAGAATTGCTGAAAATATTGATGTAAATTACCCCTTTTTCATTTATCAGTTTCAAACTATTGATGCTGACGCAAATTCAACAACAAAATACAGTATTCTCTCAGGAAATTCAACATTATTCTTTATCGATTCTGCCACCGGCGATCTTTTTATCAACAATGCATTAGATTATGAAACAGAAAAGAGTTATCACGTTATTTTGAAAGCAGTCGATGTGACAAATCCGTTGTTGTTTTCCCAAGTAATTGTCGAAATAGCTGTTGAAGATGTTAATGACAATGCACCTGCATTTACACAACCATATTACATGATTGAAATTCCTGAAAATTTTTATACAAGCAATTCATTGATTACAATTAGAGCAACGGATTCTGACAGTAATGAAAATGGTGAAATTTATTTTACAATTGAAAATAACGAAATTGTACCTTTTAACATTAACTATCTTACTGGTGATTTAAAAGCAACAAAAGCTTTTGATTACGAAGAACAAAATTATTATACTGTAATTGTAAAAGCAACTGATAATGGAAAGTTTGTTCAACATTCGAAAGAAGTAGAAGTTAGAATTCGGATAAAGGATGAAAATGATAATTCTCCAATATTTCACAACATTAAACAAGATATATTTATTAAACCAAATTCAAGAAAAGGTAATTTAAATTTACTGCAGTGGAAACATTGCTAAAAATAAAGTTTTAGGAAGCATCATTTTTGTTGTTGATGTCATTGATTACGACACCAATGACGAGCTGTTTTTATCATTGACTGGAGCAGATGAAAAATATTTTACAATTGACAAACGAGGTGTTATTAGAGTCAAATCAGTTCTTCCTAAACAAATGGAATATTCTGTTACTGTAATTGCAAAAGATTTGGCAAATGCAACATCTTTATTATCTTTAACATTTTATTCAGCAGTTGACGATATATTTCCCGTTTTTCAAATGAATGAAACTCGCTTCTTTATATCTGAAGATAAAACTGATTACTTTGTAACAAAAGTATCAGCTGATGGTGAAAAATGTATTCGATATTCGATTGCAAGTGGAAATGCTTTAAATAGTTTTGTGCTTGATTCATTCAAAGGAGATCTTATTGCGTTAGTTCTAAATTTTTTTATATGTTAAACATAAAGGAAAGCTTTAGAAAATATTTTGATTATGAGAAGATACAAGAACATCATTTATACATATCTGCCACAAACTGTCAATCCCCACTTTATACAACTTATCAAGTAATTATTATCAGTGTCAAAGATATTAATGATAATAAACCAATTTTTGAAAAATCTTTTTATGAATTAAAAATAATGGAAAATACTGAGCCTTCAAAAGATCCCATCGTTCGTACAATTGCAACAGATGCTGATAAAAATGATCATCTAACATATCAAATATTAAATGGAAATTACAATAATGCATTTGAAATTGATGCAACAAATGGAAAAATTTACCAACTGCTTGAACTTGATCGCGAAGAACATGAAACATATGAATTGATTGTTGAAGCCTTTGACACCGGCAATCCACCGCTTAAAGAAATTTGTATTGTAAAGGTGAATTCAAAATATCTAAGATTGATCAGTCATTATCTTTTTTTAGATAACAGTGCTAGATGAAAATGATAATGCTCCACGGTTTTCACGTTTATTAAAAACAAGCGTTTTGGAAAATGCAAAAGTTGGAGATTTTGTTACCCAAATTGTTACCTATGACCCTGATTCAGAAGCAAATGCCAAAAACTTTTATTCAATCGAAGGGGAAGATGCTGAATATTTTGCAATTGATCCAGTGAGCGGTAACATCACTTTAGCTAAAATTCTTGATTATGAAAAGGTAGTTTTTTATTCAATTAAAAATGAGTAATTAATTTTTTTATTTAGCAAAAACTTCATAAAATTAAAGTATATGCTCAAGATAGGATATGGCGAGTTTCTGCAAGCATGACAATTTTTGTTGAAGATCTCAATGATAATGCTCCTGTTTTTGTGTCATCATCTTACAATTTCTCTGTTCTATCACAGCATTCTAAAAATGGATACTTTGTTGGAACAGTTAAAGCAAATGATTTAGACGAAGGAATAAACAAAAAAATTACATATTATACATATTCATCTTTTGTTTATGTTGACCCTGAAAGCGGAGAAATATTTCTTACAAGAAATTCATCGTATTTGCATGCTGAATTTATTACTGCTGAAATATTTGCGATTGATTATGGGATACCTTCAAATGTTGGACATACAACGGCAAACATTTTTTTGTTGGATAATTTTGTTGATCCTCCTGCTTTTGAAGAGAACGAATATGTATTCATAGTTGAAGTACCTGTTGATAAAGGAATTGCTTTTGGCAGTGTTAAAACAAAACCTTCGAATAACAGAGTTAGTGCAGGAAACATTTTTTTAAAACTTTCAAAAATCTTTTTTTAGATTCATTATGAATTGCTAGAGCCATTAACTGAATTCGTTTCAATTGATTCTGAAACTGGACAACTAACAGGAAACCTTAGTACACTGCAACCAGGTGATTTGATTGAATTCAATGTTATAGCACATGATTACAAAAGTGATACACCTGGAATTACGACGGTTATTATTAAAGCTTTAAAGCAAGCAGACGAAGATTTTAAGCTCAAAAAGTTGGTTAAAAAAGAGATATTTTTTTAACATATCATTTATAATTTTTAGGCATTCATTTATTGTTTATGAAAATACGCCACTTAACACTACAGTAGGATATATGACAGCATCAACTCCCTATGTTACCTTTTCGATCTTAAATGAATCATCGCACTTTGGCATTGAAACAAAAACGGGAAGGATATTTGTTGCGGATTCCATTGACAGTGACATAATTCCTCGCCTTAAATCCGAAGAATTACATGTTGAAGTATTCTTTAATGGTCATCCCCCAAAATTCGAAAGAACAATAATGACCATTCAAATAATTGATAAAAATGATAATGCTCCCGTTTTTCATGAAAATGAAAAAATTCTGTATTTTACTAATACAATCCCAACAGGAGCAGATATTACTGTAGTTAAAGCAGACGATAACGATGAATCGCCTTTCAATGAAGTGTTTTATTCACTTTCCCAACAAGATTTGTTTGATATTGATTCAAAATCTGGAAAAATAATTGCTGTCAACGACATTGATTTTTCATTATCCAATCAGTACTCCTTTGATGTGATTGCTTCAAATTTTAATTCAACAATGTCTTCAAAAATAACTGTAATTGTACAATTAAGAATACCATTTCAAAATACTGCAGTTTTTGTGCGCGAAAATGAAACATTTGAAATAAGTCGAAGATCAATCGTTTCGTCAATTATTGGCCAACTGGAAGCTCATTCTGTATTTGGAAAGAATCATTATTTGATAAAAGAAAATGAACATTTTATTGCTAATGGCCCAAATTTAGTCCTTAACAAAAAGCTTGAAAATTTTGATGATTTTTCTGTTACGGCTATCGTGAAATCTGGTATGCTCAATCGAAAAGCTCCCAGAACGTGTAAAATAAATATAATAACAAATGAATTGGCACCTTCTCCAATTTTCCCCGAAAATAATTACATTGTAAAATTGTCATCAGGTGCTGAACCATTGACTGAAGTACTACGATTCAATTTTATTTTGCCATCCGATGTTCAAATGGAGATTGAAGGAAAAGGAAGAGAAGTAAAAAATTCAATATATAATTTTTACCTAATTTTTTGTATCAAATATTTTAGGCTTTCTGTTTTGATAAACGGGGCGTCTTAATGGTATGCAAAAAACTGCAAATGAAGAAATACAACCTTATCATGTTCATTTTATCTAATGGAAGAATCCGTTCAAAAGCAGATATTGAAATCCGAGTTCATGAAAAACAAAATTTAATGATCAGTGAATCATTGATTTCATACGTGCCTGAAAATGTTAGATCTCCGATTCATTTGCTGAAATTACCAATTGTAACTAATAATCATAGCACAAAATATTGGATTACAGAAAAATTCATGAATGAAGTAACTTTTAAAAAATTTAAAATAACTTTCAAGTCAATAATTTTAGTTTTTCTCTTTAAATTCATCGTCTGGAATTTTATCGACGAGTAAATCGTTTGATAGAGAGAAGCGCTCAATGTACACAATTCCAATTAGTGCTAAATCGGGCAATGAAGTTTCCAATATTTCCGTGAATGTGTTTATCGATGACGAAGATGATAATGAAATGTCAAATGAAAAGTTGGAAGTTATAATTTCATCTTTGAAGCCTCTTTTCACTGGAATTATTCCATGGATTTATCCAGTTGATGTTGATGATGTTTTTACTCCAGAATGTGAACCAAATGAAGTTGTTCCTCAACACATGATTGAAGTAAGTTAAATTTTAAGCACCGTTTCATTAACATCTTTTAATTTTCAGATTACATCAAATTGTTCTCTGATAGCCAATGAAGTTCCAATGGGTAAATCAACATTTAAAGCAATATATGCCTCAAATTTATCGTATACTATCGAAACAAACTTTTTATTAAACAATGATGAAATTTCACAAAACAGTATCAACATTGAAATGTACGGTAGTCGACGAGCGATTGCTGATTTTATGCAAAAACTTCAAGCAAGTGTCCCTGATATTGTTGTCTATTATCTTGGAGCGAATTTTCACAGTAATCATACATGCCAACTTTTTGTAACTGTTTTAAGTCAAAGTGGTGTTGTTTTGCCATCAGCTGAAACACTTCGGATACTTGATAATTTTATTTCCAAAAAGTCAAAAATCTTAGATATCATTAATTATCGTTCAATTATTTCATTGTGTGATACTTATCCTTGTGGAACACAAACCTGCCAACAATCAAGAATAACAACAAAAGAATGGGAAGCTTTTCGAAGTATTAATAAGCTTTGGACAATGCCAAAAATGTATGGAACGGTTAAATGCGAGAATAAAGTATTTGGAATGCTGAAAAAAAAGGAACAAATTTGTGGAAAAGATAAATGCCACAAGTAAGCTTTTTTTTAAATTTAACGGAATGTAACTTTAATATTTAGTGGAATGTGTATGGATAATACAGTATGTGTTTGTAATGCAAATTATTATGGCGCTACTTGTGATTCAAAAGTTTATACATTTGGTAAAAGTTCTTATCTTAAATTTGAACCAATTACGCCTGTCACCCATTTAACCCTTCATCTCTTGACAAAAGAACCAGTATGTTTATATTTTTAACACAAAGTAATTAATTTAACATTGATTCATTTAAGCATGGCCTTTTACTTTTTACACAATCCAAAACTTCGAATGTCACATTTATTATTGATTTTTTCAATGGTAAACTTCGTATGATTTCAATTTCTGGTACAAAGCAAACATCCGTTGTCCTTCAAGAAACAATCAATGATTCACACTGGCATAAAATTATAATTGCTTTTCAACAAACTGGTACAATTTCGTTTGTCGTTGAAAATTGTGAAGGTGATGAATGTTTTCCATGTCAAAAAACAAATTGCTTTGGAATTATTCCATCTGTTTTACTTGATTCAACAATTTATATTGGTGGAATAGGTTTTGAAAATTTGAATTTAATAGGAACAACTCAAATGTCATCAGCTTCACTGAAAGCATGCCTAAAAATTGTTGAAATAAATGAAAAATCTATTATGCAATTTGAAGAGCATAATATGCTATTAAGCTGTCCCCTTTTAACTGCAAATAATTATTGTGATTCGACGGAAGCAAAAATGAATTGTCAAGATGGAACATGCATCAATGAATGGGAAGATTATAAATGCATTTGTAAAGATGATTTTGAATCACCCTCTTGTAATATGGGTACTTTCTAATTTTAATTTTTCTAATTTTTTTTAAAACAATTTTGAATTTCAGATGATTATACAGTATCCTTAAATAATGCTCAAATAAGATTAGATTTATCACCATTCATCCGTCAAGAACTAATTTTTTCACATTTCAAAAATTCTAAAGTTGAACATTTGAGCAATAATTTCCTTGAACAAGAAGTTAAAAATCTTTCAACATTAATTCCATGTGATTCCATAGAGGATACGGCATCAGAATCCGAGGAATATTTAAAAGATCGATTAGATGGGAATGCAATTCAATGGCTTGAAATTGATATTCGTACAGGTGATTCCTTTGCAAATATTTTTTCAATGAAATATGGATCCCAAGAAGCTTCCCTAAAATTAATAAATGGTACATTGCATTATGGTGTATATTATTTGAATAAGCTGATTGTTGAAATTATTGCTGAAAAATTTATTAGTGATGGAAAATGGCATCGAATTGGAATTGAAATTAGTTTAGATGGGAAGCTTATTCGATTACTTATTGATGGAGTTAATAAAGAAGTGGAATCTGCCATTGCTTTTCCAAGAATGATTTTTCGGGGTTTGGATTACATTGATTTTGGTGCAACTGGAAATGAAAGCTTTCATGGATGTTTACGTCGCCTAATTATCAACAATCAAATACAATTACTGTATCCAAAAATGAGAAGCCTTTCCCGACAAGTTTGTTCTTTTCACTTTAGCAAATTAATTTCAAAACTTAAATTTTTTTAGTATTTTGTTACGTCACTTTTAACAGATCAAAATACTCTTCAAAAAGGCTGTGAAACAGAATTTATTTGCGATAATTCGGTTACAAATTTTGCATGTAGTGGAATTAAAATGGACACAAAAACACGATTTACAATTATTGTTGGAATTTTTGTAATACTTGTTTCTGTTCTTGTTTTAACAACCTTTGGATTAATATATTTCTACCGTATTCGTCAACAACGAAATTTAAACAAAAATTCTCAAAGAGTCAGTAATTTGCAGCTTGTTTCATCGACTGGTTCCACATATAAAAATTATTCGTACGATGAATTCATTGCATCTATATTAGCAAAGAATCGTCAATCATTTATCACAAATGTAAATCCAGCATTTTCTGATGGATCTATCGATAATTTGCATATTTATGATGATGCAGTTACAACAAGTACAGATTCTGAACAATTCACTCCTGTTCATGTAAATGTAAAACCAAATGTAAATTTTAGTTAATTGTTAAACGCATTAAAAAAAGTTATTTAGGTAATACCTCGTCAAATATTGCCATCTAAAACACGGCAAAATGATAAGATGGAAAATGATGACACAAGTTTAAAGAAAAATCCTTATAAGAGCCGATTTTTCCGTCCCAGTGAAGAATATGGTCTGGTATCAAGTGGTTACGCTTTACCTATCTCATTGAACACTTTCTCTGAGAATCATTCAAATGAAATAGAAACCGGTCATTAAATAATTATTTATGTGTTTTTTGTACAAATTGTTTAATTTTTGAATTTTTAAATTTCTATGTGCTCATATTTGTTCTAGTCCATGTTGTAATCAAATAAATTTAAAGATATTTAAGAAAGAAAATGTTATAATTTTTTAAGTTCAGCATGTTTAGATAAAAGTTTTTTTACTTTTTTAAAATCTCAATGTTCTAAAGATGGGTTTTGCTTTTTTTGGCAACTACTATACTTTTAAAAAAACAACTCAGAATAAAAAGTATGACAAAAGTAAGTTTAAAATCCTTTGGGATTTTTATTACATGTCAAGGATTTTGAGACAAAGTTTTTGGCATCCTTTCTATCTGAGGGTGAACAAGTTTGCATAATCGCTTTGTCATTTTTAACGTTTGTATTTTTAGTTGTTGCCTTTTTTTGACATAATCTTTCTTGACGCCGAAACACTTTTAAGCAGTTGCGCTTAGGCAAAAACACGCTTTTTTCAAGCAGTTTTTAAAGAATGAAATATAAAAAAAACTTTTGTTGTTACTCGTGGACCTCCTGCTTTGTTTTGGAAAACGCGCTTCCGAAAAAAGCGGGTGAAAAGAAATGATGATGGGAAAAACAAGCAAAAATGAGTGAAACTTTTTTTTCTTCTTTTTTGTTTTTGAAAAAAAAGTTGTTCGCCTTGTGAATAAAACATTTATTAGCGTATTATTTCTTGACCGGTGTTTGGACAGTTGCGAATTAAGGGAAGGGAGGTGGGCAAGAAATTCCTTTATAGATTTAAAAGATTATATTTTGAAGGTGGTGTATTTAATATAATTCGTGTTTATGACAAGGATCAGCTGCTTATGCTTTCGGGGTTGATTTGATGTAAGTACAAATTGGTTATTAAGTTTTGAATTCTTTTCGCTTTCGAACTAAAATAATTCCTTCACAAATGTACCTTTTAAAAAATTTTTATCCTCATTAATCAATTGAAACAATAATTTTTTTTCTTTCTCTATAATAATTGCAAAAGCAATTTTCTTTCCTATGCTATCAATGGGGTTGTAAATGCCTGTTTTTATTACGTAACTCAAAGCAATCAGAAGCCCCAATTTTATCTGTAAAAGGGAATGCAAAAAAATTTTTTGACAATTTTTGATTTTACATGCATCAAAGATTTATGACAACACATTTTTGCCTACTAGTTTTGTTTTTTTATTGAAATTTTTTGTACAAAAAATCAAAATGTTTTTGACTCATATTTTTGGTGATGGGTCATTGTTGAATAAATTGAAGAGGAGGGAAAAAAGTTTTTTGTTCTACCATCTTATGCCTCTCATTCCTTAAAAAAATATGGGTTTCAAAAAAGTTTTTAAATTCTGAATTGATTTCATCTGAATTTATCTGATTTGTCCATTTTTGATGATAATTGTTCAGTTATTAGGAAAGCAAAAAAAAAACTACTGCTGTGGCAAAAATTTAAAAAAGAGCGCGTGCAAATTATCTACCGTTTTATTTTTCTATCATTTTATTGTCTCTCATTATTCGAATATAAAAAAAATCTCAAACTCTTATCGCAGTAGGAAGCCGACTGCTCCCAGACTACTTTTTTCCCCTTCTGTTTTTATACTTGTTCATCATCTTTAGAACTCTTCTTTCCTTTGTTTGTGAGACTACCTTTTTTTCTCATGAATTAAAGTCCGACGTTTGTCATTATTTTTCATTTTTTAAATTTTATCCTCATCTTTTGTGATTTTGAGCGCCGCAATCAAAGACTTTTTTGTTTTTTTAATTGAAAAAAATAAAGAAATTTAAAGATAAATGACTTGCTCTTGTTTTTGCTGCTGCTTACGTTTTCATTTATCTCCCTCTCTTTCTCCCTCGTTCCTTCTCTTTCTTCTTCTGTCACAAAAAAAGGCGACAGTGACATAATGTCTGAGGATATATAAATATTTTTTGCCAGTTTTAAATCCGGAAGTTTTTGTTGGATTTTAAACTGTTGGTCAACGTTTTTTAAACTTTTTTTTGCCTTGCCTTCCCTGTGTCAGTTGTTTGCTTCAGAGATTTTTTTTATTGATGCCATTTTTTTGTTTGAAAAGACAGCGAGATCATTTTGTGAAATAAGTCTTTTTTTATTGTTATTGCTGATTCCCTCTTTCCTTACACATCACTCTTTTTATTCCTTGTTGAAAAGTGTCACAAAAATTTGTTTTAATACTTATACTTTCAAACATAAACGTATTTTTGTCATTTTCTTGTCTGTGGCTTTTACATGCCACTGCATGCATAATTAGCTGATCCTCTTCATTCATTTTGTTTTTCCATTTTTGAAAGTTGTAAAACGACATACATAACTTCTTGCGACTTGAAAAAATATATAATATTGGCTTCAAATGACATCTTTTAAGAAGACAACTTGTAAAGATACCCTGTCAACTGACTTTTTACTTATTTGGCTATTTTGCGGGGTATTCGCAACATTTGTAGCTGTATTCATTGCATATCCATTAGTTTCAAGTATTATATCTTTGGTTGCATTGATTATATTCTGTTACGAAGAACCACAACGCCCAATTCAGTTGATTCAACAATTAAAAGCAACGTGCTTTGGAATTTTATGTGGTGAAGAAGAATCTGCTGAAGAATCTACAGTAATCGCGGAAGACGAAGAGTGCAAAAAGCCACCACCTGGACGCTTTCGTTTTGCAAAGCTTTTACTTACAAATCAAGTTCCATTAATGGCTAATTATTTTGAACAAAAATCTCAGTAAGTACTTTTCATTTAAATGTGCTTTTATTTATCTTATTGATTTTTCATTTTATTTACAACGCAAAGTTTTTGATTAAAAAACCGATATCAAAGCTTTGTTTATCTGCTGCTGTTAGCAAGCAACAGCGGTAAGATCAAAAATGTTGATTTTTAAATTGAAAGATTTTTTAAAAGAAACATTCTTTACCGTTATTTTTCAAAAATTTTAGTAACAATGAAAGAAAATTTCTTTGTTATTAGCAAAGCGTGAGAGTTGCTTTTCTTTTTTATTTAGTTCCCAAGAAAGCATCTCAAAGAGCATGAATCAGGCCCGAAAAATCATGAAAATCGTGAACTCTCCTTTGAAATTTGTATTGTTTGCTTTTTGTCATTTTATCAAAACAATATAAGTAGATTTTTATTAATAAATTTAACATTGTCTTTGTCTTATATCCCTACTTTTAAAAACTAGTTCACCGACAATGTTTTTCTCAAAATTACTCATTTTGTAAAAATGTTTAGTAATCGAAATATGATTCATTCGGTATAGCTTCTCTCGCTCGCGACATCTTCTCTCTTTGCTAATAACTTTTTTTGTCACTGGAAAAATTCCTGAATGCAAAGAAAACAGAAAAAAAGCAAAGAAACAATCACCAAAATGTATTCTTTCCTCTTAAGTTTTTTTTGAAACTCCGTGAACAAAATCATGCGTAACTCTTTTTTATGCATACACAAATCAATCAGATGAGACAAAAAAAGAAGTTTTATTTTGATTATTTTTTTCTTACAGGTAAATATAATACAAAAAGACCCTCAACAAAGAAGAAAACGAAAAAAAGATACTATAACAACAATCATTAAAATACCAACATAATAATTATCACAACATTTTTAACTATGCAAGAAGCTACTACGCCTTCTTCTTCTTCTTCAATTCCCATGACATCTGGTAGCGCAACAACAACTCCGACTCATCATCAACGAATTTTTCCGCGACATAAGCGGCGATGTAAAAGTGTTGGCGCAAATGCCCGAAATCATTCTTTTGTTTTTCCGAAGCAACAGTATGCTGAATTTGGTATGTTTATTTTATAAATAAATAATTAATAATAAAGAAAAAAGAACACTCTTTGACTATGAAAAAAAAACACTCTTATTTGACTCAGTTTTTTTATTGCTAGTATTATAAATCTGAATAAAAAAAGAGGAAGTGTGGTGTTTTTTTTGAATTCAATTCAAGGCAAAAAAATAACAAATAATAGGTTTTTTTCCAAAAAATTTTTGCGCGCCATTTGATTTTTCTCTTACTTGTAGACACAAAATTTCCTTTGACACACCTAATGGCACAATTAAAGTACACCTTTTTTATTGTGGTGACTTTTTTTCATTTATTTTGCTTCAAAAAAAAGAAAATCAAAGCTGTTACGTATCACACTAAAAAAATGTGAAAAATAAAGCAAAAAAGGAAATGCATTGAAAAAGAACTGCGCGCTTATCAAAACTTTTATGTTTTTCCTTATATATTTTTTTGTTCAAGCAAAATGCTGCAAATCCTTGTTTCTTTTTCACCGCGTGATAGAACATGAATTCAAGGAAGAAAAATGAGTTTTTGTTGATATTATCATTTCAAAAAAAAATTTATGTAATTAATTAGATCTATTTTAGAAATGACAATGCCATGTTGCAGTTCCGAAACAGAAATGAATACAATGGCGGGATCAGCAGTTGCATTTTCAAAAAATTTAATTAATCGAATATCAACTCGTTTTCGACAGAAAAAACCTTTACAATTACAACTTAAACCCATTCAAATTGCACCTGAAAGGGTTTGTTAATTTACTATTATTTGCTGCTGCTGCTGCTTACTTTTATCTTATTCAAAATCTTTTGTTTCAAAACACAAGAAACAAAAAAGTTTTGCGCGAAAAATCTCTCAACTTGACATTTGCCCTTAAACTTTTGTCTTTTTTGTTTCAAAAAATATAAATGAGAATCTTTTTCTTTTTCTCCCTCTCTGCTCCACTTATGATTTCCTTGTCTTGGACGTACTGAAAGTGGATTCTTCAACAAAAATAGATCATCAAATTCTGGACTCGTGTTCATATTTAAAAAAGCTTTTTTTCGCGATAATAAAGAAAAAATAATGACGCTTACAACTCTTTATATTCTCATTTTTTTCCATGTGTACAAGAGGAAATGAACCAGCTGGAAGGGAGAGAAAAATGCGCGAGAATTTTTTAAGCAGTATAGCTCTTTTTTTCTCGTGTATTGAAACAATCTCCGTAGAAGAGAAATTGCTTGAAAGAAACAAGGAAAAAAGAACCGAATGACGATGAACAAACGATATTTCAAAGGGGGGTAAGCATAAAAACCTCTCGGGCAAAAGTGCTTTAGGCTTGTTGTCACTGTCAGCGGCAGTAGGTTAGGTTTACCTTACTTTTCTTTTTTTTCTTCATTTTCCCCCCTTTTCGATTATACACTCATCCAACGGTGGTAAGTAAAGCATTCAAGACTGTGACGAAGTGATTGCTTCATTGTTGAAGGTAAAAATATGATTTTTTTTCTGTCTTGTTCATTCATTTCCCCCGACAAAATTTCAAATAATCTTTTTCACTTGTTTCTGACCGTTTAGTTTCCGCCGTCTTTTTTATTTGCAAAAAAATTTATGAAAGCTTTTTTTAACCTTTTAACTTCCTCGGCTGCTTATTTCTGATGACAAATGTCATTTCAATGCCCTTTTTTAATTCTTTAAATTTACGTTTTCTAATGTAACTTTTTAAATTTATTCGTCATTTTTTTTCACTTTATTTTTTTGGTTTAACGAGTCCAGTATTTTTTTTCTATAATTTTCCGCTTGATTTAAAAAGCCATTTCGGTTTTTTTTTCTCATAAGTGCATGCCATTCGGGAGTTGTTTTTGGGGGCAAAGGAAGGAAAAAAATGAGAGAAATAAAAGGCTTCAAAAAGCAATGAATTTTTATGGCAGTTTTTTTAAAATATTATATGTCTCAGTAGTTTTTCCATCAAAAATAAATGCAATGCAACAACCAAAGTCTCGTATTCCTATTTTTAAGAATTCACCTTGTAAAAGATATTGGCACGCGCCAAAACTGATCGTAAGTTGCTAGTTTTTTATGTATATTTTAAAATTTTAAATAACCTTCTTCTATCATGAAAAGCGAAAAAAAGTCATAGAACACGATCATAATGTTTTTTTTAATGGAGGATGAGTATTAGCTTTTGCAGTTAGTTTTTTAGTGTTTGTTGTTGAGTCATAACAATGAAGGGAGGGAGGATGTTCAATGCTTACAAAGTACCCCCGCCTTTGCTTATTTAAATCATCAAAAAAAATCTTTTTTATGTCTATGTTTGCATCAGAACGCCGTTAATTGGCACGATTTTTAAACAAAATTTTTCTTTGCTGTCATCTTTTTTCGCCCCTAAAGTTTAGAAGAATAAAAATGTTTAACAAAGATTTTTGTTTGTATGCTTTTCTTTAGAAATCTGAAATTTGTTTAAGGTTGTTTCATACCCTTTTTTGTCATCTTCTTTTTCCTCCTATTTGATTCCTATTTTTTACACATGTTCAGTTATACCATAGAGATTCATTCATTCTATGTTCAAAAAAATTATTCTTTTTTCACAGACATCTGTTTTGAAATAATTTTCTTTTTTTTGCTGATGTCTGTCTTAGATGAATAACGGATCACAGATGTTTTGTATTTTTTTCTTGGCTAAATTAAGATAAAAAAAAGCTTTGTTTTAGTTTTTAGTTATGAATACTTTGGTGGAGCTCTTAAAATTTTTTTATTATTTTCAGAAAAACGTTTTCACTCGACCCCTTGGAATGCAGCTTCCAAAAGATTTAGAATTAGCAATGCGCTATCTTCAAGAAATAATCCGGAATCATCAAACAAATATGTATTTATCAAGTTTAAATGAAATGATTGATTCATTGATAAATTATTTACGAAAATCTGGTTCACAATATGATAATGATTCAATTTCTGATATTCGTGATGCACTTCAAACAATTATTAGTTGGATTGATAATCAAATTATTGATCTTTACATTCCGTACAGTAGCAGTGAACCAAGTTCATCAATAAAAGATTACGATAGTGCAGTTGGGCTTGAAAAATTATCAACACTTGAAAAAGCACTTTTACAAAAAAGAAGTGAAAGACAAAGCAACAGCAGGGTTTTGGTGGAAGAGCCTGATTCAAGTGATGAAAGATCTTCGTCATGTAGTGACAGTGGAGTTGATGCCGAAAATATTACACCGACCCGCAAAGGTGATCCAAATCATTCATTTACTTCTAGCAATGGCAGCAGCCTGGGTGGTGATGATACTTTAGCAGATTTATTGCAACAATTACAATTACGGTAAACCAATTTTTGGAGTCAAATATTACATATAAAATTTGAAAGTTTTAGAAAAATTGAAAGATTTGAGCCACAATTTCCTTCAGTTTGGCCTGATTCTGATGAAGATGACAATGATCTTCATGTTGATGAAGAATCTGAAGAGCGTGAAGAAAAACATGGAAGCCAAACATGTGAAGAAGAAATTGAAAGAAGACCTGATGGACGCGAAATTCGAATGAAAAAGACTCGAACAGTTAATGTTTCACAAAGTCATAAAAGTGTTACCATTCGAACCCATGGCGGTGGATCAGATGATATTGTAAAGAAATTTCGTGATGGCTCACAATCGTTTAATGATGATTCAAATTTTGAATCAAGTGACTTTTTTAAGAAGCGTCCGGCATTTGCTAATTTTAAAACTGATCGTCCCTTGGGTAATAACACATCATTCAGTTTTGATGATGAACCTTCAAGTCCATTATCCCCTGATATTTCAACTAAAACTAAAACCCTTCAACATTCCAGTGCTACATTACAGTATGAAAAAATGACATCTTTTTGTACAGTTTAATTCAAATCATTTAATTTAGATCGGTGGCACGCCATGCAAAACGTGATGGAAAACTTATTGCTGATAATGCTGCGCATAAACTTGATACATCTGATTTAAATGCAAAACAAATTGATACTTATCAGGTAATAATTACATGGAAATTTATATATGAAGTGTTTCAAACCTTAAGTGGGACAAATTTTATGCCACATAAAATTTTAGGGCAATACATTACTCGATCGAAAAGGTGATGGCTCATATGAAGAAAGCATAATCATTCGAAATGGCCTTCCCGGTATTGAATGCACTACAAATTCTGCTTTTGCCCCTATCAAAAAGAATATTGTTGAAGTTACTAAAGTATAAAACAACTATATTTTTTATGCCATTTTTACAGTTTGTAAATTTTTAGACTATTGGTGATAATTCCCTTGAAGGAAAAGATAATTTCTTTCAAGCAACAACTTTAGCTTCATATATTTCACTAAATGACAATCTTCGGCTTTTTGAAGAACAACATCGTCGTAAAGTCACTTATACATTTGGAACATCAGGTGAGTTCTTTTTCTTCTTTCTTTTCACAAATCAAAAAAGGGGATGACTAAAATTTTGACATACACAAAAATGTAAAAAAAACAATTATGATTCATGGTTGATGCTTCTGCTAAAAACAAAAAAAGGCAACCACTTTTTGCAGCAAAAAAAAGATTTTATTTTTGCTGTTAAAAAAATTCTTTTATAATGTGATTTATCGGAAGGAAATTTGATTAGAGTGACCATTGTTAAAGTTGTTGTTAGCACACACTTGGCACTCCCATAATCTATTCATATTTTTTATATTATTTTATAACGGTTTTTTTGAATATACATAAAAGTCAAAAAAAAGTTGAAAGTGTAAAATTATCAAAAGAAAAGTTTTGTCTCCTGGCGTTTTAAAAAATAAAACACAACAAAGTGGCCACAAATGTCGGGTTTATCCCTTTGTAGTTTCCCTTTTTCTTCTTTTTCTATTCTTCTAATATGTTTTTTTTGAAGAAGAAATTTTTAAACTTTTATGTCTTTTCATTTAACGAGCTCCCATTTTTGTGTTGTGTTTCCGATATACCCCAATCACCGATAGATTTTCAAACGCCTTTCTTTCTTTTTGTTTCCATTTTTTATTCCTTAAAAAAGTGCGGTTTAATTCCATTCAATTTTAATGTCTAGAAAGTCAACTGCGCAATCCCCATTTCCTTTTTTTAACATCGCACATACCAGAGCTCTGCCAACCATTTAAAAGTTGTTTTGGGTGAAAAAAATAAAGGAATCCAAAAAGACAAAAAAAATAATGGATGGCGAAATACATCAATGAATAGGATAGAATATATGCATTTTTGCGCACTTTTTTCCTTTCCTTTTAAAGGGTCAAAATAGCATTTACTTTTATAATTACTCATCTGCCCCTTTTTTGTGGACATCAAAAAGCATATTTTAGTTAATAAAAGGAATACCCCAATTTTTAACGTTTGAAATCAATTTTTTTATATTTAAAAAAAGTTGTTTTTCTCAAGTCATAGTTTGTTTAGTTTTATTTTTGCCGTTTCATCTTCCTTCCAAACAATGGAGTAGCATCAAGGAACAAAAGAATTTTTACGTGTACCTTTTGTTACAACAAAAATAAATAACAAAGTTGCTTTGGCCCCCAGATGTCAAAATAGAAAAAGCTTTGTTGTATCGTCAGTCATTTCTCACCTTTGTTTAAACAGTTTTTCAATTTCTTTTTTATATTTTTGTAAATTTAAAAATTGGAATTTTGTATGCTTTTTTTATCCACCCAAAAACATTGATTTAATTGACTTTATAAAGGCTTTGAGAGAACTTTTTTTGACTTGGTTTTTCTTCCCCTTTGACAAATTTGATCCTCTCGTAATCGTGGACACTTTTGGTGGGACACTTGTCGAAAAAAATTTGCTATGCTTGTTGTGATGAAAGAGATTTTTTTATGCGCAAATCGATCCCCAAGTCTCTCTCATTTTTTCCTTAAATTTGTTTTTCAAAAACTTTTTTTCAAGCTTTAAAAAATCTTTTTTTAGTTTTTATCTTTTGCCTATAAAATCCAATTCCAAGTAGTACTTGGATTTTTTTTATTATACCCGCCAAAAAAAGAGGCATCCATGTATTTTGTTTTGCCAAAAAAATTGGTATGTGTCATGCTCAAAAAAGAGTAATGGTCAAAAAAAAGTGTTGAACAATACTTGCTTTTTTTCGAACATTTGACTGTTATTTATCACACATTTCCTCTTTTTTACTCCTTTTTTCCGTTTTGCCTTTTTTTAAAACAAAGCAAAAAAAGACAAAGTGTTGAAGGGCTGTTTCTTTATGATGAAATGTTAGAACCCTGTCCTTTTGTGGTCTTTATTTCACGGGGGCAACAAGAAAAAAAGGAAACTCTTGTCATTTATTTTTTGGAATTTGAGCCTAGTTCTTCCCCATTATTATTCCTTTCTTTTTCTCTCTCTTTCTCTTTTTCACATCTTCATTTTGTTTTGGTTTTTGTTTCGCGTATTAATTTCATTGAAGCCGCCAAAAGATAATGGATGAACCGGTTTTCTATGATTATATTTTGCAGCAGATTCGTTATCTTCTCCTCTTCTTTCAGTAACCACAACAAAAAAAGATGACGTGAATTAAACTTCAAAAATATTAACTTGCAATTAAACGGTTGTATCTTTTCTTATTTTTCATTATCAATGATAATTTCTTTTATTGGCCATTTGTTGGGGTTTTATTTGAGACATGCCAGAAATTCATGAAAATTTTGGTAAAATTCAATTACAGTTAGAAAGTCATCAACATGAAGTACCACTTGAATGGTATTTACGAGAAATGCCATTTGGTTTGTTATTTTTAAAATCTACTATTTTTTTCTTTAATAAAGCAAACAGAAGTTATCCGTAAAAGAAGCATTTGTGTAAGCTTAAAAAAGAGGGATGATAAAAATTTTGCTGTTTTTCTTATTTAAAAGGGAACTTTGAATGAAAGATATAATTACGAAAAAAATGACATTTTGCTTTCTATAAAAAACCTTATTTTTGCTGTTTTGGTAAATAATACAAAAAATAGATTTAATTTTGTTACTATTTTTTGCTTTTTAACTTTGTTAGCATCCAATGGAAATTAAATTTCTTCCAATAAATTTAAAATTGAAAGATATAAAAGCTAAATGTGGGATAACTTTTTATTTGACTTTTTCAACACTTCAAAAACGTCAAAATTTCAGGCACAACATCTTCCACTGGTCCAACGCATAGCTTTATAAATCTTAAACAATTATTACAAGTATCAGATAACGACAAAATTGTTCTTCCTACGGTTTATGTTGATGATCTCGAAGAGGTTTTTTTAAATTTTTAAAAACTAAAATGATAAAATTTGCTATTTCAGGAGAATCTTCAAAAAGCCATAACATTCCCAAAGCCATTGTTACAAATAACAGATAAGCCAAGTATATTAGAAGGGTTAGATGTATCAGAATATCTTGTACTTCGAGCAAAAGATGCTCATTCAAAGCCAACCGAGGTTTGTAAAAGAAATATAAATAAATATGTTAATACTTAAAAATACTCCAGATGGTTCTTTAAAAAGAAGAAGAAGAGAAGGAAACTTTCTCTAAATCATCATTTGACCCCTTGTTAGTTGCTCTTCTTCTTTTTTCCTTTTATTTCGGCGTTGAGCATTTTTGTTCTTAATCCCTCGTGCATTTGCGCAAAATCCATTGTTTATCCCCCCAAATTTTTAATGTGGCAATCTTTTTATCCTTCTAATTGACCCTTAATGAAACAAACCAGCAACCAAAAAAGAAATCTTTTTTTCTCCCGTTTTTCTTCCGCACTTAAAAAACGGTTCAATTTTAAACATTTCAAGCTGAGATTTTAATATTTTTTTATTATTTTGCATATTTATTGCATTAATAAATCTTTTTAGCGCTAAAAATGTATCAACAAATGCGTTGAAAAATGAAACTTTGTCCTAAATAAAAGCCATTAAACACTTATTATTATATAATTTGAATATGACATAAATTTTTATTATTTTTTTATTTTTTCATTTCAGGTTCGTGGAGGTCCAAAAGATGCTCTTATTGTTTATGCAACCCAGCCCGTTGGTTCATTGTTGTATCAAGAAGCATTTTTAACAACCTATCGAGGATTTGTTTCATCTCTTGAACTTATTCAAAAACTTGTTCGACGGTATTTTTGATTTTTTTCTTTACAAAAAATATTAAATAAATCTTAGATATTTGTTCATGAATTTATCCAAAGAATTAAATGAGATCCGAGCTGCAAGACAAACATTCTCAGTTTTGGTGCGGGTTGTTGATGAACTTTGCGCGACGGAATTAACCCTTGACCTCATCAGTATGGTTACTTCTTTTGTTTATCGGCTTATTCGGGACGGAAATTATGATTTTGCAAGATTACTTAGGTTTGTTCTTTTTTCCTTGATTCTTTTTTCTTGACAAAAAAGCATAAAAGCAAAAATTAAACTTTTTTCTTCGTTTTTGTGTATGTTAAAAATGAATAAGCTCGAACATAGAATGTAATTTGAGATTCTGTAGACGACCAACCTGTGGTCTATTTATTTTGCTTATAGAAATAAAAAAATGTGAAATAGAGATTCTTCTTCTTTTTTTTAATATTTTCTTTTGATTGTTTGTTTGATAATAATAAAAAGTAGAGAGATCTTATGATGATGAATTTTATTTTTGTAGAAAACGTTTGATGGAAAGCATTCAAGAAAAAGCTCCAATTAATTTAAATAATTCTGATTCATCAAGTATGTCATCAAGTACTCCAACAATAACAAAGTAAATATTTTTTCCATTTTTTGGTCTTTCTAAAGATTTTTTCCCTTATAGACCAACAACACTCTTTCAACATCCTTCATCCCAAATTGCTAAACAAATTACTTATTTGGATTCAGATTTATTCCATAAAATTGAGGTAATTTTTATTAGGCCTTAAATTAAAATTACATTAATTTTTAAAATTTTAGCCTGCTGAAATGTTATGGTGGGCAAAAGAACAAGATCCTGCAAAAAGTCCAAATGTTGTAATATTTACAGAACATTTTAATAAAATTTCATATTGGGTTCGAACTCATGTCCTTCTTCCAAATGAACATCGAGAAAGGGAGAAATACTTTTTAAAATTTATTAAAATTATGAAACAACTTCGTAAAATGGGAAATCTTAGCTCATATTTAGCCATTTTATCAGCATTAGATTCAGGACCAGTTCGTCGGCTTGATTGGTCAAAAAGTCTTAAAGAGCAGTTAAATGAACATACTGATATAATTGATTCAAAAATGTCATTTAAAAATTATCGGGCTGTTTTGGCTGAAACTCAACCACCTTGCTTGCCATATATGTATGTTTCACTATTCAAAAAAATGTTTATTTTTAACTCTTATGAATATTTTAGCGGCCTTATCTTACAAGATTTAACATTTGTTGATGTTGGAAATCCAGATTATCTTTCTCCTGCAATGTGTAACAATAGAACAAATTTACTCAATTACGGTAAAAGATGGCAACAATTTGCAATTTTGGATAATGTTCGAAGATTTAAAAGCTGGTTCGTTATTTCACTTTAATACTACAAATCTTAAATTGTATTTTTTAAGGACTTACAACATTCAAAAAGACGACAAAATTCATAGATTGTTCAATGGATTTGCAAATTGCCTCGGAGAAGAAGAAGCATGGACGCGATCCCTTGAAATTAAACCAAGAAAACCTTCAGGACGTAATTAAAAAAATCTCAAATTGTTAAATGCCAGTTTTTTACAAATTTACAATTTTCATGTACATTTTTATTTATCCCGGATAATGTTTCTCGGTGCTTTTTTAAATTTTAGCTTATTAATATTGTTCTCGTGAATAGATTTCTAAAAATTTTATGCAAAATAAATTTATGAATCTCATGTTATTTTTGTGGTTTTTTCATTTTGAATTAAAAAGATATTATTATTTAACAATTTTTAGAAAGGACATCATAAAAGGCTTCTTAAACATTTTATGCAAAATACTCTCTAAATAACAGAAACATTTCGAAAAAATCAATTTCTTATTTTGCCCTCAAATTTTGCGATTTTAATCTTTGTAATTATTAACTTTATTCAATTTTGAAGTGAATAGTTTAAACGAAAATCAATAAATTTTTTCAATGTGTTAGCAAATTTTTTTCTGTTATCATATCTCTTTTTTCATACCTGACTTTTGTAAAAAACAACAAAAAAAATTGCTCGATCTGTTAGAATTTCTAAAAGCAAGAAACAAACGGAAGATAAACGTCACAGCAAAAACAGAAAAGAACAACAAAATAAGGAAACAATATTCCGGAAAAGATGATTTTTTGGAATGTTAAAATAAAACCAGAGGCGTGGTTTATATGATAGTGGAAATTGCAAATGCATTTAAGACACAGAAACCGATTGCCATTATCATTCGGATGAGCTTTGCATTTTGACAATAACGTTCTTTTTTTCGCTGCTTGTGATTTTTCTGATAGTCTGCTAAAAAAATATTTTCTAGCGCCATGGTTAAGTGGTTCATTAGTCTCTTGGCAGTTGCTGCAATAGTGAATGCAGGTTACACAGGGCCTCAAACATTAGCGCAGTAAGTTGATTTGTTACTTTTCATTTTCTTAAATAATTTTTACATTTAGAGCTCCTGTTTTACCTAAAACTGATGCACCAATGTATCAACCTCACCAAAGCTACCTTCCACAACCACAACCACAACAACAACCCCAAGCTCCACAACCGCAACCCCAGACATATGCTCCACAAGCTCCAATTCCCCAACCTCAACCTCAACAAAGCTATGTTCCCCTACAACAACAACCCCAAGCTCCACAAAAACAATCATATTCTCCTCAGCAATCTTATAATCAACCACAACAAGCACCTCCACGACCATCTTTTGATTGCTTATCTAAATCGGATGGATTGTATGAACTTGGAAGATGTCAAGGTACTTATATTCAATGTCTTTATGGGGAAGCAAGTTTTGCTACTTGCCCTGCCAACCTTGTTTTTGATAATGATCGATGCAACTACAAAAATGATTGTTTAAAGTGAGTGTAAAAAACCTTTTTTTTTAAATTCATTTATCCGTTGCAGTCCAACTCAACCTCCTCCACCTCCACAGCAACAACCACCAGCTCAACAAGCATATGCTCCCGCTCCCGCACCCCAATACCAAGCTCCTGTTAGTGGATACGCTCGTCAACAACAGTTCATTTCATATGGACAACAACCCGTACAACAAGCGCCACCAAAACCAAAAGAAACATATTGCCAACAAAATAATTTAATCGAAGGTTACCATGCACCCGGATGTAGCCATGTCTATTATGCATGCTACCCTGTTGATACTATTAAATTAACTTGTCCTGGAGGTCTTTTCTATGATACTGAATTGAACCAATGTGATTATAGACATTTAATCAAAAGCTGCGGCGGAAGTAGACCATTGCCCCCACCACCGTAAGTTGATACACATTTATACCCCCGATAATAGAAATTTGTTGAAGAGCACAAAATCCTCCGATGAGTCCCTATGCTCCACAGCCACAATCTCAACCCCAAACTTATGCAGCCCCCGTTCAACAACAACCTCCTGCACCTCAACCCCAAACTTATGCAGCCCCCGTTCAACAACAACCTCCTGCACCTCAACCCCAAACTTATGCAGCCCCCATTCAACAACAACCTCCTGCACCTCAACCCCAAACTTATGCAGCCCCCGTTCAACAACAACCTCCTGCACCTCAACCCCAAACTTATGCAGCCCCCATTCAACAACAACCTCCTGCACCTCAACCCCAAACTTATGCAGCCCCCGTTCAACAACAACCTCCTGCACCTCAACCCCAAACTTATGCAGCCCCCGTTCAACAACAACCTCCTGCACCTCAACCCCAAACTTATGCAGCCCCCGTTCAACAACAACCTCCTGCACCTCAACCCCAAACTTATGCAGCCCCCATTCAACAACAACCTCCTGCACCTCAACCCCAAACTTATGCAGCCCCCATTCAACAACAACCTCCTGCACCTCAACCCCAAACTTATGCAGCCCCCGTTCAACAACAGCTTCTTGCACCCAGCCCATATGCATCTGTTCAACAGACTCCTCCAAAACCCGCTGAAACTTTCTGCAAAGACAGAAGTCTTAACGATGGATTTTATGGCAGAGGTTGTTCTTCACAATTTTATGTCTGCGCTCTTGGACAAACAACTCGATTGGATTGTCCTCAGGGTCTTTTCTATGATCAAGATATCAATGAATGCGGTCACAAAAGTACTATTGTTAAATGTGGTGGCCAAAAACCTACACAGCCTCCTCCTGCTCAACAACCACCAAAATCTAGTCCATATGGTCAGGCACCACCTGCACGTCAACCTCCACCACCTCCAGAATTTGATTGTTCTTCAAAACAAGATGGCATTTATCTTCGTGGATGTAGTTCAAAATATTTTGTATGCGTTCAAGGAGCAGTCACGGCTCTTTCATGCCCAAGTGGAACTTTCTACAGTGCATTCACTGAAATGTGTGATTACAAATCAAATGTTGTTGAATGCGGTGGAATTGCACCAACTAAACAACCAATGTAAGTTTTAAAAGAGTAGATATAAATAATAAAAAAAATATTTCTAGTGCCCAAAATCCCATTATGATCCCTCAAAGCCCCTACGGTCGTCGCCCAGAACAACCACCTCAACAACAACCTGGACCATCTTACGGACAAAGTCAAGCACCAGCACAACAAGCACCCCCAAAATCCAACAATCCTTGTGCAACTCTCACTAATGGTATTTACGGACGTAAATGTAGCCGATTCTTCTTTGTCTGTGCCACACAAAAAACATACGATTTCATTTGTCCAAAAGATCATGCATTTAATCTTAGAAGTGTTAAATGCGCACCAAAAGTTGAAATTTCAACTTGTCCAGATTTTGAACCAACTCCTGCACCCCAGCAACAACCTGCAGCTCCACAGCCTCAACAAAGTTATGCTCCACAACCACAACCTCAACAACCTGCAGCACCACAGCCTCAACAAAGTTATGCTCCACAACCACAACAACAGCAACCCGCAGCACCACAGCCTCAACAAAGTTATGCGCCACAACCACAACAACAGCAACCCGCAGCACCACAGCCTCAACAAAGTTATGCTCCACGACCACAACAACAGCAACCTGCAGCTCCACAGCCTCAACAAAGTTATGCGCCACAACCACAACAACAGCAACCTGCAGCTCCACAGCCTCAACAAAGTTATGCTCCACAACCACAACCACAACAACAAGCCCCAATTCCCCCTCAAGGAGGTTATTAACAGTATTATCAGTTGTCATTAAAGCGTTTTTAACTTGGGATAATTTTTTGTTTTGTAATTTGTACTTCTTTTTTAAAATAATAAATGTTGTTTAATTATAATAGTTTAATTTGCAAAAATGATAAATATACAAAAACAGTTTTTAATAAGTTTTTATTTCTTTAAGAATAAACAAAGTAAAACTTTTTAATTAAAATTCCACAATAGGAAAACATCAATAGATAATAAGAAAGACTTTGATAATGAAGCGCAAGATTATACCACTGAAAAAAATGGCAAAAAGAAACGCGAATAAAAGCAATAAATTCAGTTTTATTTTTATTTTTAATATTGCTTTAAAACTGAGTATCCGTTTTTTCTTCATAATTTTATCATTAATTAAGCTGCAATTTCAACAGGTGTACCATTGACAAGCCGAGATTTTAATACACCATCTTCAAGAATTTCGACAGTTTCTTCTCCATTTGGCATTTCAGTTTTCTTTGTGAGAATCTTTTTTCCATCAATAACTTTCATTGATGTTGTTGTCTTTTTAGCATTTTTACCTGGTTCACAACTTGAACTAAATCGAATTACAGATGAAAATTCACTAAAAAGAAAAATATATTAATCATCACTGTTCTTTTTTTATTTTTTTCTATAATTCAATCTTACCAGTCGTTTTCATCCTTCTCAAAGGAAGTATCAAATGAGTAAGAGAAAATGTTACGTGAAAAGCGGTTTCCTAAAAATAAAAGATTAATGTTTTTTGTGATTTTTTTATGTTTGTCTCTTACGCCTTGGTAATGGTGAATCGTCATCGTCACAGAATGGAGAAAAAGTTGTTTTAAAGTTTTCATTTGGGAAATCCTTAAAAAGGCTTACATTGATGAAAAAGCAAAAAATGTAAAAAAAATCAAACCTTAAATGGATCACCAAAGAATTCTCTGAAGATATCAAAGGGGGAACGGAAATTTGATGCCGCAAAGAAGGGAGAATTTGGTGAACTACTTGTTGAACGTCGATGAGTTTGACGATATGCAAGACGATTATCGTAATCTGCTCGTCGTTTTGCTGCAAAAAAGAAATAACGAACGTAATTAATTATCAAGTCTTTTTGCAAAGGAACAGAAGCATATTTATTTTATCCCCCATCAAGTCATTTAATGGGCACAGAACAGAACTTCCTCGTATTACGTTTAACAAGTAGCTATCAATCTCAAAGTGTAAAAAGCTATCAATATGTCAAAGTTTGACTCGTTATTTTTCTCATAGCTTTTTATCTTTTTTTATTCGTTTTTTTCTATTCTTGTTCTTGTCTTTTCTTTATCTTTAAACTTGATGCTTATTTTTGATTGAAGACTTTTTTAAGCATCGTTAGTGTAAAAATAAAACAAAAAACTTGCAGTCACGAAAAAAAGTATCAATGATACAAAAAATTAGTTTTTGTTGATGCTTGCTGCTGCAATTTTGTTGTTTTCAATATTGTTAGTTTTGAATGTCTCATTCAATTGAAGGAGAGAAGAAAAAAACAGAAAGACCAAAAAAGTTTGTATAAAAAAATGATATATTTACAAATGCATTCAATTCTTTAAACTGAAGCCAAAAAATTAAATGGAAAATGATTTTTGCGTGATGATAACTTCTTCTTCTCTTCTCCATTTTTCTTGTCTCAAACTCAAATCAAATATGAATGATTGCATTTTTTAGGAGTCATCGTCGCTACCGTAATAATAATAAAAATAAGAAGAAAAAATGTCAAAACTTACAATCGGATAATACTTCATATGCTTGAGCGATTTGTTTAAATTTCTTTTCCGCTTTTTCTTTTTCCTGATTCTCGTTTTTATCTGGATGCCATTTTAATGCAAGTTTTCGATAACTAAAAAAAAGATGGGTAGGTAAGTTAAAAACCGATTAAAATTCCTGTTTTTTTTAAAAAGCTGACAAAAAGCATTCACATTTTTGCATTCAAAAGTTTTTTATGGCTATTAAATAATTTATTTAGCAAAAAGCTTAAAAATCATTGTCTCCTTCTTCCCAATTAGCAGGGAAAGAACAAAAACTAAATTCTTCGACAGTTTTTTTGCTATTCTTCTTCTTCTCATTGACGTCGTAAACTAACTGTCTTCAATATCGTCTGTGAAACAAAAAAAGATTGGTTTTAAACTTAAGCTTCTGACATCAGGAAAAAGAATTGGTGAAAGAAAAAAATGCAACATTGACTTTGTTTTTTGAATCATTTGTTGTGTCTTTGTCGGCAAAAAAAGTTTTAAAACACAACACAAAAAAGAACAGTTCTTTTTCTTGTTTGATTGTATTTCGAAAAGGTTTTAACTCAAAGTGGACACTGAGATTAATGTCAAAAAAACGTAGGTTTTAAAAAAAAGAAGAAATCAAATAAGAACAAATTTGTCATAAAATGTAAAAAAACTCACGCTTTTTTAATTTCAATATCGTCTGCACTTTTGTCAACTCCAAGTACTGTATAAAAGCAGTCACCACAAACTGCTTTAGGCGTCATTTCCCGTTCCTGAAGAAAGCAAAAGTGTAATTTAATTTAATTGAAAGTTTTAAAGTCAATTATCAAAAAAATAAAATGAATTCAAAAAATTCACGAAATAAAAACGCAATAAACTTTTACTTTTTTCTTTCTTTCCTTTTATTCCATTTTGAATTTTTATTAAGATAATAAACTTAATAAATGACCGCTGTTTGCTAAAAATTTTCAAAACAGCTGAAAAACTTTTCTCCTGCTGTTTTTAGCAACTTAAAAAGAACCTTTTTTTATTTTCAAAAATTTGACAAGGACAGCTGCCTTAACTTTAAAATATATAAAAAAGGTGTCCAAAACCCCTACCACGAATGGAAAAGATTCAATCAAAAAAAAATAAAAAAGTGAAAAAAAGGAACGATAGTTTTTTTGAAAAAAAAACGAATTTATGAAAAGAAGTATCAAGGATTGGTGATAGTAATACCCTACGGGTGGAGTCGAAACAAATAAAAGTCGAGAGCGTCCTACTGTTTGATCGGCCCCGCTTGAACACCGTCTGCTTCTCTTCTTTTTCTTTCAGTTTTCTTTTGATTCAACTTTTTTTTTAACTAGCCTGAGTGACGACGACTGAAGTTTGCACATGTTTGAATTGATATTATACGTCCAAAAAATTCTTTTTTTTTTCTCTCACTAAAGATAGAGGAGAAGGGGACAGTAAAATGGTCTTTTAAAAAAACATTTAAATGATGGAGAAAAAAATATGAAGTAATCGAATGAAGGCCATTGGGAAATGCAAATGTCCCCTATCTGTTTTTTTATTATGAAAAGTTCAGTTAAAATTAAAGAGATTTTTCGCGCCTAAAAAATACGAAACACCAGTGTCCAAAAGAATATTAAGTTTCTCATATTTTTTCGGGAAAATAAAAAAAAACATTATTGTTTAAAAGAAAAAGAAAAGAAAGAAGCCAATTCATAATTGATGAAGGCCGCCATCGGTCATGAAAAAAGGGGCTCCACAAAACTGCTTCAGAAGGCAAGACCGCTGATGAGACACCGTCTTCATCAAAATTGTCTTCTTCCCTTTTTTTCTTTTTTCCTCTCAGAAAAAAATAGAATTCTAAAAAAAGAAACATGCAACTATACTATAGTTGGAAGCTCCTGAAAAAAAAAATAAAATGATGGAAAAAAGAAAAGCAAGCAAAAAGCAACGTTGTACTACTTACTGTTAGAAGTGAGCTATACTGGACAACAGCAATTTTTCCTTCGCTTTTTTGTGTTACTCGTTTTTCTCTTTTTTTTAACATGTACTTTTTGTTCGTAAAAATTATATTTTTTAGTGTCAAAGAGGAAGAAGCTTTAAAATATAATTACCATATAAAATGTAAAAACTTTTTCTTCCTCTTCGTCATCTAAAATGGGCTTTTTTGCCCGGGCATCAGTCCCAAGAACATGAAAAAACAAAATAAAAGAAAAAACGAGAGATACTTTTTTTAACTATCCTTTTAAAAAAAAGAAGAACTCGTCATAAAGCATTATAAAAAGAAATAAAAATCAAGTTGATTCTCTTGTCACAGCTTTTTTCTCTCTTTATTTTCTATCATCCAAAATATGACACTATCACGCTTTAAAACAAATAAGTATAACCTTTGAGGGGCTATTTGACACGCTCATAAACCTTCTTTTTTGGCGTTAAACTGCAACAAGAGACTTCTCCGGGAGAAGTTTTTAGAAGAAGAAAAAAAACCAAAAAAAAATCAAACGCAGCCACAAGCAAAAACGTGACAGTTGAGTCTTCCCGCTCCCGCCTTTTCATTCGTGTTCGGTCAAGTGGCGACTCGAACGGCTTCGCATAACAAAAAAAAAGAAAGAAAAAAGGGGAAAAATATATAAAAAAGAAGGGTGGACACAACAAGTGGTCAGCTTAATGTTTGACTATTTGAATTGCTGACTATTTAAATAAAAGCTAAAAAAAAGTTACGAAAAATTTCGCCATAAAGGAATGGAGTTAGTTTTACAACATGAAAAGGGCTAATTTAAATTTGTTTTCTGAAGTCACGCTGTTTTTGCTTTTTTTCCTTCTTCTGGTTTGAGATTTTAGTAAAAATGGTTAAAAATAAAATAATTTTGAAAATTTCTATTTTTGGCACATAAAAAACATTTTCTTAAAATGGATACTTAAATTGTGATGCAAATAAATAAAGCAGTGAGAGATGACCAAGACGCCTACTAAATGTAGCTCTAGCCCTTTTGAAAGAATATCATTTAAAATGTGGGAATCTTTTTTAAATTTTTTTAAAGACAAAAAATACGTAAAAACTAGAGTGAAAGCCCATCTGGAATTAACTTTCATTTTTTTCTTTTTTTGACGATAGTTAATCATTTTGCGTGCAAATGTCTCCTTTTTCTTTTAAAAAAAAAAGTTTCAGGAAATCAACAGAAAAAGTGAAAGGAGGAAGTTTATAAGGTGAACGAGATTTTGATGAAAATCAAAGATAAAAAAGCAAAAAAAATATGACAGCAGCCGTTTTCACTGACTCATTTTTTTAGTTAAAATTTTTTTGAAACCGCTAGATTTTATATACTTTTAAATATTGCTTTCTTCACCCTTCTGACAACAGCTTTTTATATGAAAAATCTTTTGTTTTGTTTTTCCCAATACTCCAGATTTTGCAAAAATGCATGCATGAACCATCAAACATCGTCACGTTCTCTTTCATTTTTTTGCTATCTGTGGCATATAAACTTTAGGTCATTCTTTTCTTCTTTGGCCTTTCACAATTCAAATTTTCTCCCATGAGACAATTTTTAAAGTCACAGAAATCTTTTTTAACTTTAAAAAACAAAGAAAAAATTTTGACATAAGACACAAAAAAGGAGAAATAAAAACTCGTGCTTTTGCCATTCCCAAAAATGGCATGTTATTGATACTAAAAAAATCTTTTAAGCATGAAAAAAAGGATATTTTTGTTCCCTTGTGAAAGCATTAATTTTCGAACAAGAATTTCTTTACAAAAAAATATACATATTATTTCACGTCATAAAAGCCAAAAAACAAAATAAACAAATTTGCAAAGATTTCTTTGCTTTTTAATTATCTTTCTTTTGTAATTGAATGAAGTGCAGTACTTGGACACGAAAAAATCATTGAAAAAAAAGAGTGCGAGGTAAAAACACAAGTAGCAGGAGAAAAAAACTTGATTACACACACCGGAAGCGATTTGGGAAAAAAACCTGCAAGACTAGTTAGTGACAAAAAAATGAAGGAAGAAATTTTTCGTGGAACCTTCAATTGACAGACCAATCTCTAACTAAATTACTACAACAATTTTCTCCATGGTGAATAAGAGACACTACCTTTTCACTCTTTTATCTTTAAAATATTTTTTTTACGTTTTGGCGCTTAAGTTATTGGCTTTAAGGAAAAAAAGGAGAAGAATAATGGGGGGATAACAAAAGACTCACTTTTTTCTTGCTGCTTTTTTCTTTGTTGCTTAAAGCAATCAAAAGAGAGATAAAAAAGTTGTAAATCTTCAAGACATCTTTTGCACCTCACGTTACACAAAAGAATAGACAAAGATATATCTAGATTTTTTTCAATTCAAGTGTGTTGTGGTTGAAAAAATATATATACATGTATTCAAGTAACCTCAGTGAGAACACAAAAAGTTGAATTGGATCAAGAAAAAAGAGGAAATAAATAAATAAATATATGTGCAATTCTTTTTTGATTAAAAACAGATTTTGCTTTAAAGGGGAAAAAAGAAAAAAATTAGACGGAAATAAAAAACCAACTAATAGCATCTTCTTCAGAATTATATGTTTCCAAAGAAATAAATAGGAACGTGTGGTTAAAGTTTTTGAATGAATCCCCTTTTCCTTATTTAATCGTCCGTCAACATGCGCAGAAGAAAAAGATAGAAAAAAAAGATGTAAAAAAACTGGTCGTATAAAAATTATGTTTGAGCCAATTTCCCCTCTGATTTAACCCTTTAAAAACATTCAACATTTTAAAAAACGGGTCATTATTAAATCAAAGCTTAACATTGAAGAACAACAAAAACCTATTCATTCATTCATTTTAATAGGTAAAAAGGGTGCAAAAAATGTCAACATCGTTCACAAAAGTGAAACGAATTGGCTTCCAAAAAACACATACTTGAATCTTTTTAAGAGTAGTTATAACTCGTTAAAAATTTCGTTTTTGTTTTCTTCGATGATGATGATGATCAAATGAAATGCAAAAAAAAATTATTTTTCTCCCCCGTTTAAAAATAATTTTCTAATCGCATTGTTTTTTTACACAATCCATATTTAGACAGAAGAAAAAAACCAATTCTCTCGTTTTGAAAAGTTTCAAAAACAAAAGCACAAAAAAAGACTATTAGAGTCTCTTTAAGCGAGAAAATGAATATTAAATTGGATAAGACTCGCATTGGTCATTTTATTTTTTTTTCTTCTGCTCTCAAATGTCCATCTGAAAAAGTGTCTTGCGCAGGAGCGACGGCTCCTAAAGCAATGAGATTCCAAATAGATTGCTTGTAAACAAACAAAGAACGGCAAATATAAAAAAGTATTTATTGAAGCAAAAAGATTTTTTTTTGGAATTTGTCTAAAAATTTATATTTTCTGTGACTGAAATAAAAACTTGAATTAAAAAAATGCTTAAAAGAAAGGGGGTGGCGCAAATTGCAATACAATTCAGAAGGCTTTTGTTCCCCTTCATTCTTTATATAATAAGCAATGTCGTTGAGTTAGGCTTATTTGTAAACTTAACTTAACTTAACTTAATTTTAACGTCATCAAGCAATCTTCTTTCTCAAAAGTAATGCAAGAAATTTAGAAAAAAAAAGAAATCGTTTAAAAAAGTAATTGAAAGTTTGATAAGATTAGGAATAAATTAGCTATCCAAACAAAAATATTTATTACTACTAAGAAAATTGTGAGAAAATTGTTTTCTAAAAAACTGAAATTGAAAACTGATACCAGAGAACGAGAATGAGTGACCAACCATTAAAGCGACGACGATGGTGAGTAAGTAAGTAAATGGAGAATATTTAAAACGATACAAGACAAAAAAACAGCTTTCAAGGTTGAGTGAATTTGAGAAGAACACCTTTTGTTCATTTCTTTTTTTCCACACCCATTTGTTCTTTTTCATCTTTGATATTTTTTGACAAAAAAATAAAACCTCCTCAAAAAACATTGAAATTATCGTTTTTAAACAGCGGTTTTTTAAAACAACAAGTTTTTTTTTGTCAGACTAAACATGACGAAGAAAATAATAAACAAAATCATCATCCACAAATTTTTATTTTTGGTGTTCCAAAATTTGGTGAATCTCTCTCTTTTTCCCTTCCTTTTTTTACATGTATGGACTTCACAAATGTGATAGATCATAAGGTTTTATTTGTGGTGCGATCCCTTTTTTCCCATCCATCAAGTAGTAGTAAAAGAGCTTACTGGACCATTCTGTGAACAAAAATAGAAGGAAAGGAAAATAAATGTGATAGAGAAAAAGCAGTAGGTGGTCACTTCATAAACAGTTTTTTAAAAAAAAAGACCATTAATATTTGACAGTGCGCGATATAAATTCGTACCACGCATCATCCCTTGCAGCAACAGCAGACGACGATAACGACCCTTCTTCAGTTTTTTTTCTCTTTCTCTCTTCTCAAATACAGTTCCGTCGTCCATTTTTGGCGCAAACAAAAATATGGGAGGACAAATTCTGAATCATCAAGGATGAAAAAACGGAGGAGTCACAAATGGTCAGTGCTCCCTTTTTTCCCTCATTTTCTTGATGGTGATGTGATTTTGATGACATAATGCTTGCTCTCTCTCTCTCTTCTGTTGCACCTTGAAAAAGAAGAAGTTGAAGAAGGACAAAAAAATTGAGGACATAAGTTGAATGAAGCATCAAAAAAATAAAAATAAACTTTAGTAAATTTTTAACTGTCAAAAAAAGAAGAAGAATAAAGGTTGAAATCTGTCTGACAAATAAGTTTTGACAAATTTGCGTTTTATTTTTATTTCAAACTTTTTGGATGTCAACATAACAAAAGAAGAAAAAGAAAAAAGAACATCTAGACCGACACTTGCAAATCAAATCAAAGGTTTGTTTTTAAGTTAAGTAACTAAACTGAAGAAAAAAAAGAGTTATTTACATAAAAATTTGATTCTTAAATTTCATCACTTTGTAACAGCCTTTTTTGAGTTCTATTTTAACCGCAAAAAAATGAAGAAAAAAAACAACATAAGATATTGAAAATCATGCATGGTTTTATTTTTAAATTCTTTGTGAAACATATGGTTCGGTAATAATAACAACAACAACAGCCGACAATGAATGAATAGTGTTTTTTACTTCGCTTTGTTGCCTGATTAGACATGCACCCCCTTCTTCTATTATGCTTCAAATATAATATGTTCAAAAAAGAGATTTGTTTTTCGAAAAACTAAATAAAAATAAGCCATCCTGAAATTTATACTTCATTGATTTTGTATACATTTTCTTTTTATTCTTTCAGATGAAAAAAAGAAGATAGTAGGCGTGAAGAATATTTAAAAACCCTTGATTTAAATTATAAAAAAAATTAATACCTTAAACACAATAAACATGCTTATAAATCATAAAAATTATTCTCAAAATGGAAGGGAAAAAACGGACAGATGTATTTTTTTTGAAGAATAGAACGTTCTTTTTTGATAAAAAAAATATTGTTGTGTTGTTAAAAATGATTAACTGTCTCGCCTTTTCGCTAATTATCATTTTATAGTTTTAAAGTGATAATAAAAAAATTCATTTTGTTCAATAAATTTTGTGATTCTTTGCAAAAAATTTTCTTTCTTATTCATCGAAATTTTTAAACAAGACTGTGTTTTTTCTGCATTCATAAAAAAAGGAGGAAAAAATAATTCCCATGGTCATTTTTCTTTTTACATTCAAAGCTTTTTTTCTTATAAAAAGTAGAGTCAACTCTAAAGTTTATTCTTTCATTTTTTTGCCCCGATGGCAAAGAATGTAGACAAGAGCTGTCAAGCTTTTTTTTATGTTTTCTTTTTCTTTTTTTTACTTTATTTAGTGTATTCGAGTTTGAGCTTCCGCGTGTTTCTATTATTTCTTTTGCATTGTGTTAGGGATAGGGGGCACAGCCATCATCTTTTTTTCACAAAAAAACGCAAACTGCGTGGCGGAAAAAAAATTTGGAGGGGTGAGTAAAAAAATGGCGTCCGAGTGGCAGAACGCGCGCGTCCAACGAACAACAGAGAAAAAAGGTGCATGGCTCGATTACAGCCGCGGGTTAAAAAAATATTTGAGTCAACAAAAAATTGGATTTTAGATTAAAATAATTTTAAAAAGACTGCATTTTATTTAAAAAATAATTTAAATAAAATAATTTTATTTAAAGCTTAATTTTATATTCTAAACTACGGATTTTTATTTAAAATATTGTTAGCAAAACTGCATTTTATGACTAAAATTATTAAAAAACAAAAAAAGTAATTTTAAAAGTATTGTATTTTGAATGTTTTGTAGAGCAGATGTGTTTTATGTAGCAGTGAAAATTATTGCAGATAATAATCAGTGATTTAAATCTCCATCCTTTTTGTTTATTATTTTTCTATCAGAGATTGCAATTGTTGTTGTATTTGGTTATGTTAATTGAGCTTTAATTTTAATAACAAGTCAATGTCATCTATATATTCAATAAGCAATACTGGACAAATTTTTTAAGACAATGATTACTTTTTATAGACGAAACAACAATTTATAAATAATCGTTTCATCTATAAAAAACTTTATATCCATCAGATTTCTTGTTTTTTTGTCCTAAAAATTATATGCTTGACAAGCTGTAATCCGATTCCTTCCTGCATCTATAATATTTTGCAAAAACCATCTATCATTATATTAGAGTATTTTCATGTCCAAAAAAGGTGGTCTTGATTCCCTTTGATTAAAAAAAGCTTCACAATAATAAAATAACATTTCAAATTAGTTAAAAGTTATCAAGGGATAACAAGTTATATAATAAATTAGTTCCTGTTTGTTATTGAAATTTTTTTTGGGTATTTCCCTTCCCGTGAATTTCCGGGAAAATTAATTTGAAAATAAGTTTTTTAAAATTGAGATTTTTTGCGGGAAATATTACTGTAACTGTATATGACCCATTTACCTGTCACAATTACAGTAGCATTTTGCTTTTTACGTTAATAAACAATTCTTTTAATTTTACTTGTAACTGCTTTTAAAACTCTAATTTTGCTATTTTCTAGTAATTGCAACCATTTGCGTGCAAAATATCAAAAAATAGAAATGTAAAAGCTTGAAAAAACGAAATTTTTTCTCTTTACTTATAACAAAAAAAGGTTTTTGGATTCTGAATCCGGTTTCAGAATCCGTTTTAGCTAATAAAGGTATCAGATATCCAGTAGATAATGATCAGCAAATTTTAGGCTTTTTTTGACACAAAAAACTTGTTTTTACGATCATTCTAGACAAATTGAAACTTATAATAGACAAAAAAGAGCATATTATGGTTAATATTGCTTTACTATATTCTTAAATTATTTTTTAGATAAAATGCAGTCTTTTTAAAATTATTTTAATCTAAAATCCAATTTTTTGTTGACTCAAATATTTTTTTAACCCGCGGCTGTAATCGAGCCATGCACCTTTTTTCTCTGTTGTTCGTTGGACGCGCGCGTTCTGCCACTCGGACGCCATTTTTTTACTCACCCCTCCAAATTTTTTTTCCGCCATTTTCAATCGAAATGCGCTTCGCAGAATCGCCATTATATTTCGACTTCTGAATTTAAAAAAAATCTAAAAATACCATAAGATTACGAAGATCTTGAGCTATCCAAATTTATGAAAATTATATGCCAAATCTAAAATTTATTTTTTACGCTGTGCCCCCTAGTTAGGGAAGAGGATAGCATGTGATTTTATGGGTGATGAAAAGAACAAAATCAAATACTGTAATTAAGTTTTAAAACCAAAACTTTAATTTTAAAAAAATTAAATTTGTTTCTATTTTTTGAATTAATTTTGGCGAAATGTAAAAACACGCCAATGATTTAATTATCGTCTGCTGCTCTTCTTTTCTATTTTTTTTCTTCAGAGATTATAATGTTTTTTAAAGAAAATGTTTATTCTTTTTTGCGTGACAAATTTCATATAATTTTTTTTGTTTTTGCCCTCATTCACTTAAATAAATACTTACTTCCCTTTTCTAAATGCAATAATGTTTTTAGTGCCTATGTGGCAATTTTATGTATTTTATGTAGTCTTTGCAATTAACATTAAATTATGCGTCGCCGAAGAAAACGCTTCTACTGGGAATAATCTTTTAACGACAACAACACCGTATATGATTTTTGGAGATGCTGTAACTCTTAAACCAGGTTCAACTTTTCAAATGTATTGTAATGGCACACATCCAGCATATTGTTTAACAAAGATTTCTCTCGATGCTGAAAATCGAACTGTTGCACGAGGTCTTCCACAATCGTATGCAGCTTTTAAATGTCCACTTGTTGGTAACTTAAATATTACAAATGGCATTACAAGATGGTATTTATTTAACACATCGAAATCAATTGGCTTTTACAATTATGAAAAAAGTTTTGCTGAAACAACGTGGACAAGAAATGGTAGCTATAAAATTCTTGAAGATGGCGGGTTATTAATAACTGATGGAAAACGAGAAGTTGTTGATCGGTTTGTTTAAGCTTTATTTTGATAAGTTTATTAACAACTAAATTTTGCAGATATATATGTACATATGAAGATAATCAGGGATCTCTTTCAACATTTTCTGCAATCGATACAAGTGTTGTTCTCTTTCGCCTGAATTTTTCATCTTGGTATAGTCCAGTTGTATTTGATTCAGTCTTTTATGGTTCGGTCGTGGTGTCTGTTCTTCTGTGTGGTATTACATTTTTAATTAATTTAATATGGATAGCAATTCAAAAAGGTGGCTTATATTGGATTAAACGTCGAGGTATAAATGCATTTCTTAATCATTTCAAACTTTTTTACAAGTATTTTGCAATTTAAGAACGTGAAAATCGAGTGCAAACGATGATTGAAGCAGTTGAAGTTTATCGACAACGTCAAATTCAAAATCTTCAAGATGCTTATCATCGAAATGTTAGCATGGTTCGGGAGCAGTAAGTTTTAATAACTTTTTTTAACTATTCCAAATGATATTTTTTAGCTATCATATGCAAGTTGAACAAATCAGAGATGCATATACAAATCAAATAAGTCGGTTGAAAGATTATCGTCAAGCTCGCCTGGAAAATGTTACTTCTCATTTGGATAACATTCGTGACAATTACAATCAACAAGTACGTTTTATATTTTATATGTACTGTAGGTTTAATGTTTTAATTTTTTAGCTTTCTCGTATTAGAGAATATGGTTCTCGGCATGGTGAACAATTATTTGAAAGTTATGAGCGTCAACTAAATCGGGTTCGAACATTCAGTCTTCAGCAGAGACTGAAATTAATGAGGCAATATAAATTGAAACAGCGGCATGTGAATAAGCTACTTGCTAATGTCGATGACCCAAATCGGAATGTGGAAGGAGGGGTAAAAATATTTATCCTTCATATGCGTTTATTCTTCTTCCTTTTTAGGATGAAAATCTTCGTAAAGTTTTTGAACTTGCAAATGAAATCTTACCTGCAGAATCTATACCGCTTCGACGTTCTGTTTCATGTTTATCATTACCTGAATTTACGCTCGTTGATGGAAATGATTTTCCTGAACTCAAGGAACTTCCTGGTCGGCGATTAACAAATCAAATGGATTTACGACAATGGAGACGACCTCAGAAAACAACCGTAAGTGAAAGTGAAGCAGAACCCGTTGCAGGTCCTTCTACAAGTAAAATGCCGATTGTACCTAAAAATGATGTAATGAAGCCAGCATTTGAAGACCAGCCATTATTAAATGAAAAATCAAATGATTAGTTGCCATACTGATTCCATTTTTCTTAACTAACACTTAATATTAATACTGTTGTGATACTGGTATATTTTACATTTATTATTATTTTGTATAAGCTTTCTATCTGAACAAAAAAGTCAATGTCTGAAAAACGAGTTTCAATTCAATGATGTCGATATAATAATAGGGTTTTTTTAGTAATTTGTATGTAGTTTCTGAGCTTTTTCTAGTATATATTTCAACGTTGTGATATGTGCGATGTTGTGTTGTGATTAATTCAATGAAAACTTTTCAATAATTGTTTGCTTCTGAAATAAAACACTTTAAAATATTATCTGAAAATTGGAGTTTCATTCGTTAAATAAAATTCCCGAAATTGTCAGTTCAGAATTAAATTTGAAAAAAAAATGTATTATTGCAGTTTTTTCGTTCCATGTTACAGTAATTCTTTGCAACAATGTTGTTTAAAATTAATTATTTTTAAAATTTTTATTATAAAATTACCCAATGAAATTATAAGTTATAAACTGAACAATAGAGAAGTATGGCGAAGATAGCATTTTTGAAATAATTTTTTTGTGTAAAATGTTTTTTGACTGACTATTTAGTTACGCACCCGTTCTGCGCGTTTTAAAATTACAAGGAGATTTTTTTAAATGTGTTAAAATGAGATATCAATTAATCCATCGTTGATATCTTTTTTATCTGTAATATGATATCCATTTGTTTTTGGTGATCCTGGTGAAGCTGACATAATTGCGGCTTCACGTGAAAATTCAAGGAACACTTGTTCGAGGGTTGTTTGTGACAGAGAATAATCACTCATATTAAATGGCTCACACATTGATTCTAATTCATCAAAAAGCATTGACCAAGTTTGTCGATGATTTCTTTTTAATTCAAAATTTAATTGTTGAACATGTTGTTCCTATAAAGAGATGTTTTCGGATTACGGTATTTCAAATCAAATTTTGCTTACTTTTAATATTGAACCAGGGAAACGAGCAAAAATTTCTCTTTTAACTTTTTCTGCATTATTTTCATCAACTCTGATGAGTAAAGTATAGCCTTCACCATATTTCGATTTAATGTGTTGCGCACTTCCCAGGCACTTAAATTTACCGTACACCATAATTGCAAGATTTGTACAAAGAGCTTCACATTCTTCCATACTGTGAGATGTTAGAACAAGAGCGGTTCCAAGCTCACGTACTTTAGAAAGAATATCCCAGATAACTCTTCTTGCTTTGGGATCAACGCCTATAAGAGTGAAAAATATTAAACAAGATCTCTTATAATGTCTGTAAATGAATTTTCGTTTATAATTTTCAACTTACCAGATGTTGGTTCATCAAGAAGAAGAACTTCTGGCATTCCCACTAAAGCAATTCCCTAAAAATATTAAATAAATTTTATAAAACCAAGTACTATATATATCATGCTCACCAAACTGAGACGTCGCTTATTTCCACCACTGTATGTTTTAATTTGACGTTTTGCATAAATTCCAATTCCAATCGCATCAATGATAGAATTAACAACCGTAGGAATTTGATTTTCATGAATACCACGAATCCGAGCAAACATGAATAAAGTTTCTTCACCACTCATTTCTTTAATAATTGCATCATATTGTGGACAATATCCAATTCTTTCACCAGCATCTCTCCAATTTGTTCGAACACTGTATCCACTTATAAATGCATCACCTTCACTGACATCATTTTCACCCGTTAACATTTGGAAAGTTGAAGTTTTTCCGGCGCCTGTATTAAAAAATATCACATAAATTTTATGAATCAAGGTTTATCGTGCTTACCATTAACCCCAAGTAATCCAAAGCAATCACCCTTATCAACATGGAATGTAATACCTTTTACAGCATTATTACTACCGTACCACTTTTTGATATCTTTTACAATTACCGTTGCATCATCCCCATTTGCATTTGCCATTTTATGCTTTTCTGCGATAACATCTGAATCTTCGATAGAATTTACTTGTGTTTCATCATCCCATGTAAATCCATTATTTGCGAAACCTTTTTTGCCTCTTCCCTTGCACATTCCTCTGAATTTAGCCCACCAATTTTTTTCGATTGCAATTGTTGTAAACCAAAAGAAGAATCCTTGAATGACGAAAAAGATGATTGCAAACGCAAGGCCTTTTTTGTTGAATGTGTTAAGAATGTTATCAGTAAAGATACGCTCTAAAAGAAAACATTTGTCATCATTTCTACGAAAGATGAAAAAATAACAGATAACTAACCATTTGCATCTCCACAACAACTTGGTGCAAGACTAGCAAACTGCGGTGTTTTGCATACGCTTTCACAAGCTTCACGACCAAATTCGTTGTTATATAATTTTGTAAAGCAATTTGCTAAACTGTAGGTGGGGAATACAAATGAAAGAATTACTTCCCAAGTATATGCTATATCGTCATTAGCTGTTTGGGATATAATTGGAACCGCAATTGAACCTATCATTCCCGTAACAATGTTAAACATGACAATTAAAGTATATCCTTTTGGTGCAGTATCAAAAACAAATGAGAAGGAATAAACAAATGGAATAGCTGTCCATCTAAAATTTATCAATTGGATCATTAAATTCAATCACATACTCATAAGTACTTACCCATAAAGAAGCATAATAATAACTAATTCCCCGATACTTTCACCGCGTGATATATATTGTTTAATATTAAATAATTTGAAAACAAGAATGAAAAGGAATGTTGGTATCAAAAAGCAAACACCATCCCATACAGCTGTTGTCAGCCAATAAAGCCATGGACGAATACCTGCCATCATTTGCATATGCTTGGATTTCTTTTTTCTTTCACGAATCAGGAAACTTGAATAACCAGATACTACCATACTCATTGAAACAATAACTGCATATCCATAGAGGAAAGCAGATGAACCACTGATATCTTTATTTTTAAGTGAATCAGAATTTGTCGGAGGAAGTGGATGATTGACAACAGAAATGCTAATATTTGAGCCAAGAAATTCTCGAAGAAGATAAGTATCTCCAATTACAACACTAACACCAGGAGAATGCAATGCAAAATTGTTAAATGCGCTGTTTAAAGTTGAAATGCCAAATGTTTCAGTTGAATTATATCCAACAACATTATGTAAACCAAAATGTCGTGTGCCCTTCTAAAAATGTTTTTTTGGTAAAAATTGTTTCGATAACTTTAAAGTAATTTACCGATTTCGTTGCATCAACAATCATATCCATCATTTTGTCACCGCTTTCAGCAGTCGTCACATTTAACTTTATTCCACTGTTTTCGTCCATTATTATTGATCTAACAGACCTATAAATTTTATTTTTATATTAAATTTTTTTATATTAAATTAAATTATAATATTTAAAGAAACTCACTCAGCCATTGTTGATAAAGCATAAACATTTGTTTTTTCATCTTTTGCATAGGGGAACATATCCAAAGTTAAGGGATCTTGTTCTTTAGGTCCAGGAATTTGACCCGAAGCCCATACTAATAGAGCCATGTACAAAACAGGAATGATAAGTTGAGGAATAAATTGTGTCCATTTTCGTAAAAAGTATATTCCACGTTTGATAAACAGTGCTTTAGTATGTTGCCAATAATAAGCTGCACCGGTATATCGTGTACTTGTTCGAGCGTTTTCAAGTTTTTCGTATTCTCTGTTGTGATCCCCGTAATCCATTGCTTCTTCAGCACCTTCTTCAAGACGCTTTCGTTCATTTGCAAGTTCATTAACTTTCAAAAAGACTTCTTCCATTGTTGTAATTGAAACACCAAATGATTCAATATTGTATTGTGCTTGAATATCTTCCAATTCTTTAAACATTGCAGGAAAAACATGTCGATCTGAATTTGGTAAAAGGAAAAGGCCTTCCGTTCCAACTGCAGAATGCATTTCAGCTTTTGAACTGTATTTTTGAAGTAAATACAATGTATCAGTATAAGATTTTTGTTGTTGCTGAGGGGATAAGCCATGTTGATAAACTACTGTTAAATGATATCCTGCTCCATAAAGATTTTTTAAAAACATGTTTGAGCCAAAGCATTGAAGTTGTCCATGTGCCATAATTGCAATTCTGTCACCAAGAAGATCCGCTTCTTCCATGTAATGTGTAGTAAGAAGCATGGTGCGTTTTGCTTTTTCACTTTGTAATAAAGTCCAGGTTTCATGCCGAGCACCAGGATCCATTCCAGAAGTTGGTTCATCAAGCATAACAACCTCCGAACCGCCAATAAGAGCAATTGATAAAGAAAGTTTTCGCTTTTGACCTCCAGAGAGAGTGCACGAGAGAGCATCTTTTTTGAAGTCAATTTTTAATCGACAAAGAATATCCATTGCTTCTTGTGGATCCCAAATTCGACCTTTTAATTTACTGAAGAATTCCAAATGTTCCATTACAGTTAAAGTGTCAAAGAGTGTGTTATATTGAGGGCAAAGACCTAAGCATTTTCGAATTTCGGGCAATGCATCAAGAATATTGTAATTATTAATGTAAGCGGTGCCAGATGAAGATGGGATAACACCTGTCAACATTGAAAACGTTGTACTTTTTCCTGCACCGTTATGTCCCAAAAGGGCTGTCAATTGTCCAGGATACATTTTAAAGTTTAAATTGTCAACAGCTTTCTTTTCACCGGTTTTACCAAATTTACAATCAAATAATTTTTTCATAAAACTTGTTCCATATGTTTTGCATAAGTTTGAAATTACAATTGTAGGTGAAAGAGAAGTAGGATCCTGTTCAATATTTGCAAGGGGAACATTGTCATTGATTGGTAATTGATCTTGAAAACCTCCACGTTTTTGATTTGATCGTGGAAACCAATAGGAAGGCTGAAAATTAAAATATCAAATTTTTAATAACCTTTTTTTTCAATTGCTTACCAAAACAAAGAACCATGGTTTTTGGGGTACACCTTCTCCGCCAGGATTAACGGCTTCAACATACCAAGTAATGATCAAGAAAATAAATGCATCAACAATAAGCATAACAAAAAGGTGTAACATTGTAAGGGATTCATCGGGTGAAGGCGGTGTTGTAATATCCCCCCAATGCATTCCACTTGCTTGGGTTTCATGCTGGGCAATTAAATTGATGGCAAGACTCATGGCAATATCAGGATTTATACAATTTACTAATCTTACACCTAATGCTGAGGGTGATTGCTGATCAAGATTTCCAAAATATGAGTACCAAAAATACAGTAACATCCATCCAACAACTGCCATTAGAGTCCCGGCCGTACCGGATTGTAAAAAGGTTGAAATCATGAATGAAAAGCAAACGGCATCAAGGGCATAAAGCAAAAACATCACAAATGCAATCGAAGGGTCGCTTTTTTCTGTTACAAAATACATTAAAATTGACAATACGATGACAGTTAGCGCCAATTTAATATAATTAATAATAAAATATGCAACCCAATTTACCCATTGTGCCAATCCCATTACTTTCATGTATTCCTTTAATCGGTTCTCTTTTTCCATAACAATTTGTCTAACAATATAAATGACACTTGTCATAAAGGAAAAAACAATTACAGTTGGAAGGAAAAATGCTCCAACTTCAATAATTTTTGAAGAATATGCTGGAAAAGGGAATCGTTGAAGCTGAAAAATAATAATCTACTAAATGCTTAAATATTTATTGAAAGCTTACTGTAAAAAAGTTCAATGGTTCAGTGATAAGATTAAATGTATAATTGGTAGGATCTTGACCCTTTAAAAAAAGGCCTGCAGAAACGTCAATAGCACGTTGCATTGTTAAAAATCCTTCTTGCCAGTATCCCGGTTCACCACCGCTGGATTCATCTCGATTAATTGGACCCGAAATATAAATGACAGAAAAGATATGCTTTGTTTCCCATGGTTGAAATCCTTGACCTTTAGGTTGGGATCGTCGTTTAGTATTTGCTAATCGAATTTTGTAAGATATTTTCAAATTTGGATCTTTTGGATCAGCGTTTGCAAAATCATCATCAAATACAATACCACCTAAAATTTTGCACAATTAAGAATCCACGACATTCGTCAATCAAACCAATTATAGGATTATCACATTGTTTAACGAAGGACTCAGTTATGTGATCAACAAGTTTTGCTTCATTTTCAAATGGTGTTGATTCTGCAGTTGTTGTAATTGTGAAATTTTTTAAGGCATCTGCGACACTTGGTAGCAACTCAGGCAGCAATGAAGTTATATTATCATTTCGAAATCGTTGCTAAAAAAAGCTATGGTAACTAATCTAGCAATCTTTACAAAATTTTGATTACTGTTAAAATATCCATTATTGCTCGGGTCATAGTTGTGTTCGGTGCATAAGGAAAATGTACATTAACATTTGTAAGATTTTTGCCTCCAGGTGTCGTTGAACTATTACTTTGAAGGAAAGCACAATCACCTTTATCTCCAGTTAAGATAATTTTTAAATCGAAAATAGTTCCCTGGAAAAAAATAATATAAAAAACATAAGTTTAAAAATAAATGTTTAATTACAGTAATATCAGTGGTATTTGGCGGCACAAAAAAATCATATGATGATCCAGTTGCAGGCCAAGGAGGGTAATGCGTGACATTATGATTTTTTTCGAATGTTCCTCTCAACTGAAAAAATCCCTTCTTATTAACCTATTGAATTTTATATCCCAAACAAACTCCAATCATGGCACCAAAACTGATACAAATTAATACTAATGGCAAAATAAATTCTAATGCTGTAAACCATGGCGATCGGATTTGTGTTAGCCAGTTCCTCCATAGAAGAAGTTTTAACTGCGATATTTTTCCCATTGCATGAATATTTTTTGTGTTGCAAAAAAGATATATGCAGCAACAACACTATAATTATCAAAATTTTATTACATTTTAAGAAGCAAAAAAATGACGATGCTATCTATTATTCACGTTATTTATAAACAATTTTTTTTCTCATTCATCTGACGTCTAAAATAATCACAAAAAAGGAAGAATAAAATGTAAGAATCGCACAAAAAAAGGACTGTAAAGATCCTTAATGACGTTTCTTTAAAAGAGGGAAAAGAAACAATGATAAATAATACATTCCATATAAAAAAAGGACATGGTTGACACAAATCTTATCATCAAAAAACATATAAAGAGAATAAGCAAGAAAAAAACATACTCTAGTTTTAAAAAAAGGGTAATTTTCAATCAATTATTTCATTTTTACTCTACTTAAGCTTTTAAATTTTTTTATTTTACTAAATGTTTTTTTAATGAACTACATAATAAATATTCAAAAATCAACTTTCGAAAAAAATCGTTATTACTTTTTTTACCTTAAAAAAACACTTTTATCCTAGTATGGATTAAAGGGTTTTAAAAAAAGGGGGGAGTGGGACGACGATACTATCTATTATTATTAATATTCTAGAGAATAGACTTAAATACTTGTTATAAATAAAATTTTATTTAACCTTTTTTTGAAATAAAAAAAAGCAAAAGCCTATAAAAGTGAGTTCATGCAATAAAAAAGGAAAAGAGAGAAAAAACGAAAAGGTACACTTTTGAAACTTTTCTAGACTTAAGCAATGTTTGCACTTTTTTTCTAGGAAATTTAGTCAACACGAACTTATCCCTTTTTTTATTAATTTTAAATGAATACGGCTTTTCAATATTTTTACCAGGTGAGAGTTAAAAATTTTTTTATAAAAATGGATAGAAAAAAAAACCAAAGTGAATTTCATTCGATTTAAACAATTCAAAATCCCTTTTTTGAGTGCAAAAAAAAGTTTGACAATGCTTTTTCCACATCGTTAACCTTTTTGCTCGTCCTCGAAATAGATCAAACTTAGGGAAATTGCAAGAAAGGAAAGTATTGACTTCCTTTACGCAAGCAAGCAAAGCACTGACCGGACATTGAGATGATGATTATTTTTTATTTGCAAAAAAATTTAACACTTTTTTTTAAATGTAAAAAAGTTTTAAGCTTTTGTTGAGAAAAAAGAAGGGTGACGAATAACATCATTTTTTATAACAAATGATTAATCAAAAAGTGGGGAAAGAAAAAAGGCACAACAAAGTAAACGAGTACAAAAAAAGGCAGAAGAAAAAGATGAAAGAAAGAAATACAACAAACTTTCCAGGAAATAAAGCCTTTTTACCTTTACCGATAAGAATACATTAGACAAAAAGAAAATGGAGATCTTTAATACATTTGCCTCCTTAATGAGACATTGCCCTGTTAGCAAGATAGCTAGTTCTCTAAAAGAAAAGTCTGCAACAACTTTTTATTCAAAATGATAAAAATAAAATAAAACGCAGAATCTGTCTCATATATAAACAATTGAAAAATGATTCAGACTTGTGCAAACTTTTTACATTTTTTTGTGAAAAAACGTTTATCATTTTTACCATCGGCACAAAAATCTGACAAAGTTGAACACATATTAACACAAAAAAGTGATGCATATATGGTTCATGGTTAAAAAAAGGAGTGCCATGAAAGCTAATAAAATAGTGAAGAAGTATCACATTTTTTTCTTTTTCTATTTTTGTTGACGTGATTGAAGGAACTTCTTCCTGAAATGTACCTTTTTTCAAATAACAATGGTATTTTAAGGATGATGACACACCTTTATAATGATATGATTTTAGAAAGAATTTTTGTTAAAATAAATAAAGAATGCAACAACGATGACGTAATGTCAAAGGATATGGAGGGGGCAAATGTGTGAATTTACCGTATTCACCATAAATGTTTAAAAGATCAAAAAGTTGTGCTTTTCTAATTTTTTTCTTTCTCTTCAAAATATGGAAAAAGTAGCCCATAAAATCTCGACCATGGTGTTTGTCTAGTTTTTAGTGTCTGCAATGTTAACTTATGAATTAAGAAGATATTCACAGGTAGCAGGCATTACCATAAATATTGTGAAAATAAAAAACGTTTCAAATCCATCATCTCTGCAGTATTTGAAATTGCTTGTGTTAAAAAATAATGTTTTCGTCGGAATCGCATTTGAACTGAATGCTACTATGATACATTTTTTTTAGTAAAATGTTATAACAAGTCGGCAGAAATTCATCAAAAAAATATCTTAATGAATGACATTGTTTATCATTTAGTTTAATTTTTCTAGATTTTGGGCCTGTGCTTTTTAAAATTTTAACTTTGTAAATAGTAATTTTGTAAAAAGAATCAACACGAACTGATATTTCTACAGTAGCATTCATGAGTATTAGCACAAAATGTTTTTTTCACCAGAACTTATTTTCAAGTGGACCTTTTTGAACCTCAACTATATTTTGAAGCCCTATCTATGTGCCATCAAATCAACACTTTCGTTAAAAGTGGATGCACATTGGAAACGAATAGTGCTAAAAATATTCCTGCCCCTTTGATGTTTTGGCAAATGTTAAAATAGACAAAACATAGAGAGAGAAGTAAGATTTAGAAAGAACATGCGCCGCCATCTGGTCATCACAATTTTTTAATGCGCAAATTCCGCATTCTTTGTTTTGAGATATGAAAAAGAGATGGATGACTAAATCACCACACATGCATTCCCATGTCTAGACATAACATGGCAGAAAGAAGGTTCTAGAAAAAAGAATCGTACAAAATTGATAGAGAGAAATCAACAAGGACTATTTACAAAATTGAACATGAAATTAACAGAAGTGCCGCAACTTCGCCAACGGCGGTGTCAAAAGGGTGCCGCACGGTGTGTCGAACGCGTCGGTGAGACTTTTTGCCAAAACGACTTTTTCAGTATTAAATTTTAAAACCTAGATTCTGAAGGACTGAAACAATTTAAACAAATTCTGTAAAACCAGAAAAAAGAGCATCATCTCTTTAGTATGAATGAGGAAATTTTTAAATTCGGATTCTGAATCCTGCAGGATTCAGAATCCAAGAAATTTTTTTTCTCCAAAATCCATAAAAGTGGTATCACTAGATTCGTCTCGACGAGTAGATTACGACAAGAGAAAAAAATTTTAGTTTTTGAAGATTCTGAAGCCGTACACTCCAAAAGAAAAAAATACAGTAGAAATTTTTAAAACACTGAACCAAGCTTCAGAATCTTCATAAACTAAAATTTTTTTCTCTCGTCGTAATCTACTCGTCGAGACGAATCTAGTGATACCACTTTTATGGATTCTGGAGAAAAAAAATTTCTTGGATTCTGAATCCTGCAGGATTCAGAATCCGAATTTAAAAATTTCCTGCTCATTCATACTAAAGAGATGATGCTCTTTTTTTCTGGTTTTACAGAATTTGTTTAAATTGTTTCAGTCCTTCAGAATCTAGGTTTTAAAATTTAATATGGAAAAAGTCGTTTTGGCGAAAGGTCTCACCGACAGTTTTTGAAGGATTCGACACACCGTGTGCCGTTCCTAAAAAAGTTTCAAAAAAACTCATTTGCAGTAAAAAGCTGGCAATCAAAGTAAATGCCATGTCACCCTCTCAAGTTGCGGCTATGATCAGCAGACATTTACAAAAAATAAATCTTATCAGAAAAGATACGGTAGTAGAAAACGATTAAAGTTTTTACACCTATTTGCAGCTTTACTTTTTGAAATTTGTCTCCTCAAATCGGACAAGTTTTTGAAAAAAAAATAAAATGATTGCGAAAATTGTTACTATGAATTGTATGTTTTAAAAAAAGTTATGTCGACTTTTCCTCAGGAAGAACAGACTGTAACATACGTCTCGCCAAAGCTTTGGCATTCAAAAATTTTTTCGTAGGTAAAAAATTGGAATAAGTTTTTTAACTTTTGTTTTGTTTTTTGTTTTGAAAACCAAGGCTCGCAGAGAAAGTCAAAAAAACGGAAATCAATCTTTCCAACCGAGAGAAATTGCGAGCAATCATTTTTTTTATTTTTTTATTTTTTTGGATTGAGTTGAGTCAAACTTAAAAGTATTGGTATATTTTTGTGTGATTAAGAAAATGCTAAAAAAAATGAGTGTATTATGTTTATAAGAGGCTAACCTTTGTCCTCCAGCTTTCCGTTTTTAATTTTATCCAAATTCAGCTATTTAAAAGGGTTTTAAAAAAGGAGTGATTGAGCTCAATCTGACTCAACTCAATCAAGATTGAGCGCAATCTCTGCGAACAGATTGCCAACAATCCGGAATCAATCTTTTGCGAGCCTTGTTGTTTTGTTTTGTTTTGCTTTGCTTTGAATTTGTTTTTTTACCGTTTAAAATTGTTTATTATCTTAATTTTCTACCCCAATTATTTCAGTATTAATTTTCAGAGTTATGCCGTGCTTAAGTCCTGAAATACTTTTGGAGCTTGGAAGACAACTTATTGAAGAAGGAAATCCAGAAGATGTTTACAAATTTGCTCTCTCTGGTAAAGAATCATTTCTAGCGATGAAAAGAATCTTCTCTTCTGTCACAACACTTAAACTTGATTCAAAAAGTTATGAAATTGGATGGGTATGTGTAAAATTATTTTTATATTTTTTAAACTTTTATTTATTTTTGCAGGATGAAAAATGCTGTAAATTCGAAATTGAAAGTGATAAACCTCATTTACGCTTTTTGATGCATCAACTTGGTTCTTCTGTTAAGAAACTTCAGATTAATTGTGAAGCTTCATGCTTGCATCAAATTTATCAACCAATCATTGATAAAATTGTTGAAAAGAAACGTAAGTAATTATTTTGTGAAAGCAAAACTTGAATAAATACATTCTTTTTAGAAATAATTAATTTTTCTGTTGATCTCTTGTGCAGTAAATCATTTGTGGATAAATTTGTTCCAGTAATTTCAACATCACTTAAGCATTTTACAATTCCAAATGACTTTTTAACTGTGGCATTTCGTGATTCTTTGTGTCTTGAATCTTTAACAATTCTTATCCATATTAAGAATAATTATGAACCTGACAATTTGTTAATTGGATTACCTCTTAGGTATGTTATTTCAATATTATTTTAGTTTTGAAAACACAAAATTTTTAGTCCTGCTTTATCTTCTGTCAAAGAATTAACGATTGAAAGTTCAAGTAAATACTTCCACTTTGATCAATTTAAACAAATTATCAAATATTTTCCTTCACTTGAATCAATTAATTACAAGATTACTCTGAATCCACCTTCCGGTGTTTCTAATGAATACATTTTTTGTCGAACTCAGGATTTGATGAATACTATTAATCATGCAGTCAAAGTTCCCCCAAAAATTACATGTTCATTTTTGAAATCAGAGAAACAAAAAAAGCATAGTTCTGTAAGTTTTGTTTTTATTTTGGAATTTTAGAATTTAATTTTTTTTTCAGGTTTTCACTCTTAGATTTTATTATCGAGATTTTGAAAATGTAGAATCTGTTAAAGAACTTCAATGCTTCCGAAAGACAATTTCATCTGCTGATAATGAATCAATCCTTTTTGAAATTCAATTTACTAAATAATCTTTTCCTCTTTTTTTGTAGGGTTGTGTTAGATTATTTTTATCAAAGATTTGTTTTATTTGTTTTACGTGATAATAATTGATCATTATTGCTATTTTGTGTTTTGCATTTAACAAGTAACCAAATGTTACTCAAAGATGTTAGCAAGTCAAAGGTTTTTGACAATTTTTTTTATAGAAGATTGTTGACTCTCGGAATGTCGAACTCTTGTCGTTTTCGAAAAACAGTATTAAACCTTTGAAAACTTTAAAAGAATTCTGCCAAACATCAAAAAGATGCCGCTGACATTTGCATACCTATCTCTAGACTTAACAAGGCAGAAAGAAAGTTCTAGAAGAATCGAACGAATCAATGAAATTACAAACTTTCGACAAAGTGAACTGTAAATTGGTTGCATGAATTCAATATAAAATTTAAAATCTTACCATTCCAGTTCAAAAAAATTGCTTTTAAAAGACGATCAGCAAAGTCAAGGTAATATGATTTTGGCATTTGAAAGCACCGAGAATGAAGTTAAAGAATAATAGGTTTTATAACATCAACAAGCTTGAAAAAATGACCCATTGAATAGATGTTTCCATCTTTCGATACGGTTTACATCTTGATGCAAAATGCCTGAATGTAATACCTCCAACATCATTTTTTCGATGCCATGGCACGGGGTCAAAAATTGTTATTTTTGGGCAAAAGTGACACTAAACAATGCAGAATTAAATTCTACAACTTTATCATACTGGGTCATGGGATGGTTTTCCCAATTATAGGAAAATCTCGAAAAAAAATTTTTTTTTCAGATTTTCACATAAAAATGCGTGAAATAGGGGTAATCGACCCCGCTGATGACGAATATCAACCTTTTAATGTATGTTATTCAATTGTAAATCTAAAATTGCTAAAATATATCATTTCTTAATGCAAGTTAGATTGGAAACAATAAATTGTTAAAGGCTGTAATATTTTTGTTAATCGCTGTGATTAAAGTTTTTTTAAAAAGCCCCACTTTAGCGGGGGCGATCCTTGTTTACTTTAAATTAAATTGCGTTCAAATAAGTGATAATAATAATCTTAACAATATAACAAGATCCAATGTCATTTATCATTTATCAAATGATCAAAAACACTGGGTAATACAGAAAGCCCAACAATAATTAACATAAAGAAAATCATTAAATACTTGACAATCAAATCAAAGATAAAATCCCATTTATAAAAATAATTATATAAATAAAAGAAACAGTAATAAAATATAAAATTTATTTTCGTTTTTTCTTCGCATCGCTGACTCGTTTATGATAATTTTGAGCAAATGAGTTAAGAATAGAGATCAGGAAGAATAAAATAAGTAAACCTGTTACAATTGTAATGACCCATTGTAAAAGAGATGTATCCTATAAAAATAAAATAGTCTTTTAAAGAGGCAAAATATATTCGTTACTTGATTTACAGGATCTCCTGGGTTACGATGCAATTTTCTTTTTTGACTGTTAAGAAATTCGGTTAATGTAGCTTGAAGAAATGGGCCAATTCGTGGAACTTTTCCCGTTTGTTGAATTAAATGTTCAGCATGGTGTTCGCTTAAAGCAAAAATAACAAAAAACATCTAAACATAGATATCATAAACAAAAACCAGCAAAAATTATTTAATTTATTTACCTGCATATGCATTTTTACAAGAGCTTTACCAATTAATGTTGCACCAAAAAACGTCCAAAAAGGAATAAGAAAATGTCCACATGTAATACCCGCAAAATCAAATAATGGATTAGGAATTGAAGCAAATAAGAGAATAGCTATGAAACCAGTATTTTTAACAAGATTTTCGACTTTAAGCTTTAATTTATCCATGAAAGTCTAAAAAAATTTGGTAAATTCTTGTAAAGCAGAATAAAACATACAATTTCTTTTGGTTCGGTAGCAGTTTGAAGTGCCAAAAATTCTTTGTAATCTTCATCATCGGGTGCTTCACCAGAAAGTCGAGCACCGCGTGCAACAAAATATGGTGGTAATTCTCCCAATGCAGTACCAGCACCCCACAAAAGGGATTCAACACGAACTTTGCTAACAATTGACCATAAAGTAACAGCCCCAGCAGCAATATCTTTGGTTTCAGGACACGTAACACTAAAAAATGAAAATAAAAAGAAACTCATTTAAAAAATATCATCGTACTCTTCAGGATATGGAGGTTCTGGAAAATTTAACGACCCACATTCATAAGCAGCTAAAGTAACTCTTGCAATATGAGGAGCCTTAAAATTTATTAAAATAAAACTTTTTAAAAGATATTTGAAAGACTTACAAGATACAAAACAAATGTATGAAGTCCGCTACCAAGTCCAATTGAAGATAAAACACCTAATCCGACCCAATAAAGCCACCAAATAATTTTCTTTTCTATTGGTTGAATATATCTTTGATGTTCACCAGGTAAATAATAAAAATAAACTGATGCACCAACTGAGAGAATAGATATTAACACAGTAATTTTGTGGTTATACAATCTGTAATATTCGGATTTTTTAGAGTTAGTTACACATATTATTGACATACGCTACTAAACCATCATAAAGCAGCCAAATCAATTCCAGAAAGAAATAATAAATAGTTATAAACGGTCTTCTCCATACAGTAATTTTTTGCCTTTCAATATGTAATAAAGCTCCAGCAGAAGGAACAGGACGAAGTCCTCTTCCACTTGGTGGAAGATAGCTAAAAATTTATTTATTTAATATTTAAAAAACATTACAAAAAACTTTTTCAAACTTACTTATCTGGTTTAGGTTTTTCTTGCATAAAATGAACTGTTGTCGGTGATGGTCCTGTTGATGCAGTTGCAACAGTCCCATTTTTACCGGATTTTTTCTTGTTTCGTGCCATTCCCGTATTAAACTAAAATAAATATAATAACAATACAAAATAAGTTAATATAAATAGTTGAAAATTAAAAAATAGATATTTTTTATTATCTAACGCATGAACAATTTACGTAAAATTTATTGTTTGTCCGCGACACGAATATAAAGAGCAGTTTGCCAACCAACCAAGCAACCAGACACGCACCATTTTTTTTCGCCCAAAACCCCCTTTTTTCGTCGTCTGGTGAGCTTTTCACCAACATAAAAAAGCAGCTCAAAAGCAATGACCATCAAAAAAATTTTTTGTATTATTCTTTAATCAAAACAAAAATCATAAACTATATGATGATGGTGCATAAGAGTCTTATGCTCTTTTTTCTTGTTTCACTTCAACTTAATCAATTGTAAGAAAAAGTTTAAAAGTAGTGTATCAGGTGATGTTTTAACCACATATTATAAAAGAAAAAATTGGATTTAGTCACAAATTTTAATTACAAGTTTGTGGTGACACAGTGTTATTATTACTTTTTTGTGCCTGAAGTATAAAATCATTGAAAGCAAAAACACATGTAACAAAAAAGTCAATTAATTACGGTAGGATTACTGTTATGCATCATTTTTATGAAAAAGATTTCAGGATGTTTACAAACCAAATTTAGTTATTCTAATTAAAATTAGAATATGCAAATAAAAATGATAAAACACGGCAAAAAGAAGAAGGGAACGCAGATTCTAATTTATTGTTTTAGGAGCAAGAAGTAATGACATCCCTTTTTTTAAAACTCAAAAATAATATTTGTCTTTAAAATTAAGCTATCCCTAAATACAGAATAATTATTGATATTTGTCTGAAGTAATGGACATAGATAACTTTTTCAATTTTTTTAAAAAAGGAAATAGCAAACCGTTGGTGGTTGTTGAAGCTAACAAAAGCCCACTTCTGGACTTGATTTGATTTACTAGAGCAGAATATTGTACAGTAGTTTTTTAGATTTAACGCACAACTGAACCACTTCCGTTCATGGTAGGGTCAATTAGTTGTACATTTTGAATAGTGCTTGATTAATCCGATTGATCGGGATTGAGCAATCGTTGGGTAATTGCAAAATAACAAAATCAGTAGTATCCGCCATTTGTTATCAGGGGAATTCATAAGGGTTTTGTAAAAAACAAATCAAAAATGCGGTATAATTTTTTGTTTTTAGTTTTTGTAGATATAATTTTAAAGTAATTCTTGATATTTCAATGTTCCTATTCACAATCAGTTATAACTTTTATCAGATGTTGTTTAACTTCTACGTTTTTGTCCAATTTGTCTTCCATAATTTTTGACCAATTTACAAGTTCTTTACGGGAGCCGTTGGATGTTTATATTGGGTATTTTTAAATTATTTGAGATAAAATTTTTAAATGTTATTATAATTTCACTTCCATATTTCCTTATTTTTTTCGCAATCATTTTTGAAAAAAACGCGAAGGATTAAAATTATGCCCTTAAGCAATAGAATTTCAAGTAAGAGGTTTTCGTCATTTTTGGTGTTTTTTATGTTACTTTTTTTGATTTTTTGGCAGGCATTGTTTGTCACTTCGTCATTTTGCGTGACGCTTTTTAGTCCTTTTTTTCGGCATTTTTCATTTTATCTTTTTAATGCTACTTTTTTGGGTAAAAAAAATGGGGAGAAGCGTCTCTAATAACCCATTACGGTGAAATAAATGGCACAATCTTCTGTAGAAGAATGAATGCAAAAAAAATATTGAAAGAAAGAAGGGACTAATGAACCGGAAAGCAAACATTACTTAGGGCCAAAAATGCCTATGAAAAAAGATGGAAAATATGCATGTTACAATGTCAATCCCTGTGTCTGCCGTTGATGAAAAAAAATTTCAATAATCTTTTTTTGAGACAAATAATGCTTCTTCAAAAAAATGAAGAAGAGGAAGACAAAGTAACATGCCAGAATAAAAGCGGGCGGGACTAGAAGTAGCACTTTTGAAAGATTTTGAAGTATGTTATTGTTGAATCATTGAATCTGGTGGTAGAAGTCGGGGTTATAAATATATTTTTTGAAAGAAGGAGAAGCACTGAAGTTATTTTTTAAAATAGCCATCATGACTCCGGATGAAGTTTTAAAAAAGATTGAAAACCTTCATGCTACTGGTAAGTCATTTACAGTATCCCTTTTTTCTATAGGACGCAATTACAGATTTATTACCGCAAAGTCCTGATAATTGGGAAGATACTCGTAACTTTTTGCAGCAAGTTGTCGAAATTCTTTATGATTACATCAAAGAAGAAAATGACCGGAATAGCAAAATTCTTGATTTTCATCAACCTGATGAAATGAAAAAGCTACTTGATTTATCCATTCCCGAAAACCCAATGAATTTAGGAGAATTACTTAAAGTAACAATTTCACGGTATTTTTAATACTTCCATTTACAGTATCTTTTTAGTCCTGCAGCGAAGTTCTTCGTTACAGTGTCAAAACTGGGCATCCACGCTTTTTTAATCAAATTTCTTGCGGATTAGATTTAGTTTCCATGGCCGGTGAATGGTTGACTGCAACGGCCAACACGAATATGTTTACATATGAAATTTCACCGGTTTTTATTCTTATGGAAAAAGAAGTTGTCTCAAAAATGGTTGAACTTATTGGATGGGCCCCTGATCAAGGTGATGCAATTTTTAGTCCCGGTGGTGCAATCGCAAATCTTTATGCTGTAAATGCAGCTCGGCATTTTCATTATCCCCGCGTTAAGCCTCTTGGAATGTCAACTGTTCCAACACTTTGTACTTTCACTTCCGAAGATGTAAGATTACTGATAAAAAAATTTCAATGAAAAAGCAAATTAAATTTTAGAGTCATTATTCAATTAAAAGTGCTGCAGCCGTTTGTGGAATTGGAACTGATCATTGCTTTAACATTCCAACGGATAATGTTGGACGAATGATTCCTGAAGCGTTGGAAGAAAAAATTGTTCAATGTAAACGTGAAGGACTTCATCCATTTTTTGTTTCTGCAACTGCTGGAACAACTGTTTATGGGGCATTTGATCCGTTACCAAAAATTGCAGACATTTGTGAACGCCATAAAATTTGGTTTCATGTTGATGTAAGTTTTTAAATCAAAAATAAAGTATCCGTTGTAATGCTTTTTTACAGGCAGCCTGGGGTGGTGGCCTTCTTCTTTCCCCTGAATATCGTCATAAATTAGCTGGATTAGAGCGTGCAAATTCTGTTACATGGAATCCCCATAAACTTTTGGGTGCACTTCTTCAATGCAGCGCATGCTTTATTCGACATGATGGTTTACTTTTTCAAACCAATCAAATGTCTGCAGATTACCTCTTTCAACAAGATAAACCATATGATGTTAGCTATGATACCGGAGATAAAGCAATGCAATGTGGTCGGCATAATGATATCTTTAAATTTTGGTTAATGTGGCGTTCAAAAGGAATGGAAGGATATCGACAACAAATAAATCGTTTAATGCATTTAACTGCATATTTTACTGATAGAATTAAACGAACAGAAGGTTATGAAGTGATTATTGAAAAAGTAAGATTACTCTTTTTTGAAAGTTTAAAAAATTAGAATATTATTTTAGCCAGAGTATCTTAATATTTGCTTCTGGTATTATCCTCCAAGTATCCGCCATTTGGATGAAAAAGAAAAGAATGCTCGATTGGAAAAGGTTTTTCCTATTATTAATTTTTTTAAATGCAAATTTATTTTCTAATAAAATTTTTAGATTGCACCAAAAATTAAAGCAAAAATGATGGAACGCGGAACCACAATGGTCGGATATCAACCAGATAAACAAAAGCCAAACTTTTTCCGAATGATTATTTCAAATCAAGCCATTACTTATGCCGATTTAGATTTCTTAATTGATGAAATTATTGAAATTGGAAAAGATCTTTAAGTTTTAAAATATATTTTTGAACATTATTATTTTTTACAAAATATTTATCTATCCATATACTGTAACATTAGCTTTAGTTTTAACATGAAAATTTAACAATATTCCATAATTTTTTAAATAAAAAAGGAAAAAAAGATCAACGGTCAACATACAATTATTGCACAGGAAAAATAAGAGGTCAAAAAGTGACATTTGAAAAAAAACAAACAACAACAACAAAAAATGATTTGTAAAAGTGATAGGAATGAAAAAGAGTTAAAGTGTTAAAATTTGGCGGATAAAAGCTAACAAAATTTATAGATTAAAGAGGAACAAGATTACTGTAGCAAGAAAGCCATAATAATACATGTGATTTATTTGAGTTCCGTTTATTTGAGCAGCAGCAATATATCGACGTCGCTTTTTTGAAGTTTTGCAACAAAATCTTGTGTTACCATTTTGTAATTGTGAATGCCGAATTTTGTCAATTAAAAATGGTGGAGTTGTACGATTAATGGAAACATTAATCAAGTATTGCCGCCTTTTCTGCCTTTCACCAACTGATAATGACCATTCACGAATAAATTTTTGTCCTTGTGCACTTAAAGACATGTAAGATCGGCAACCAGAATATGAATGCATTCCAATAATATGGCATACAGATTCCTTTAAAGAAAAATTGGAAAAGAAAGTTATAAAAGATAAGAGAAAAAGAAACCTCGGCACACTGACAGCTTTTCTTTTCTCGGTCACCATTTATAGATGTATCCCAAAATCTGGAATATCTGGCTTCACATGAATTTTCTTCGCCTTGACAAACATCCGGATCACAATCCCCTTGTCGAATTCCTTCACACGGTCCATTGACAGGTAATCGCGGTAAAGGCTCAAATCCTTTGATAAAAGATGCCAAAAACAAGAGTAAAAAAATATTAATCCATTTTGACAATGTCATAGCATTTAAACTTCAAAAGATGAAAGTATACTAAATAAATTTACAAGTGAGAAACATGAAACACAAACACAACTTTTTTGATTAAAACTTGAACAAGATTGAAAAAAACAAACACGGGCAGAAAAAGGCGTTAAAAAGCTAAATCTTTTTTTTCGTAAAAAAACTTTGTAAGGATTGACAACTGTTATTGAAGCAAGCATCTTTTTTATCTGGTGCACCCCCTAAAATGAAGATGATATAGGCGGTGCTGTCAAAGTATTTTTTTTAAAAACTTTAATGCGGTTGCGATTAAGGTCATCGCATAAGATGCAGCCAAGGAAAGAAAGGAAAGGAAAAGTGGCGACGGCTAGTTGTTGTCCACAACATTTGACAATTGTTTTGAGATAGAGAGAGAGAAAGAGCCTTTTTTAAAATCAAAAGTTTTTTTCCAATTACCTAACAATAAATGAGGCGATAGGAAAATGCAATGAACATTATCGTGAAACAAATGATATTAAAAAAATGGCAAAATTATTTGCCAAAAAATAGCAGCGGTCAAGACTTTGTAAACAACTGCTGCTAGGAGGGAAATAAAATTAATAAAAAATGAGTTCAATAAATCAAAAAATCAAGCTTTTTTTCTTGAAAAAAAAAAGAATCTTTTTGATACGTTTTTAAATTAGCTTAAAAGCTTTTTATTATAAAAATTTTATCAAAAAATAGCAATATAAAAAACTATCCCCCCAAAAGGCCACATCATGATTTAAAAATTTTTACAACACAATAGGCTTCTTTTCCAGGCTGTCTGGAACTGCTGTAACAAAAAATATATTTTTTTGCTGTTTTTTTATACGCATATGTGTTGTGCTTGGCTGAAAGATAGGCAGGCCAGGTTGTTTTTTTGTGGAAATGCGCAATAGTTTCAGTTAGTTTAAACATCATAATGGGCAAATGAAGGAAGGAAGGAAAAGCCCGCTTCTTTTCTTCCACAAGACGTCTCAAAAAAGAAATGTGTTGTTGATACACATAGGTCTTCAGATTTCCGTGTAGAAATGAAACTCATGTCGTAAACATTGTGACTGTATCACATAATATTTTTGTTAACTTACAATATAATTATATGATTCATGTCCCAGGATCATACAATATAAAATTTCAATAGATATTTTAAAATACTGCCCTTCCTGAAATTTCCGCAAATACTGTAGCTTTTGATGCTAATCTATCAAAGCAAAAACATTTTTTTAAATCATTAAACGTTTTTTTTCGAAAACGACAATAAACATGCTCCCTTCAACTTAATGTATGAAGACTTGATTACGGTAACTATTTCCCTCCAAAAAATTGAGTTAAAAAATTTCTCCTTTTTTGTTGTACCTTTCAGAAAGAATGGAATGAATCATTTAGCAAAAGTATGAAAGAAAGAGAAAGAGAAAGAGAAAGAGAAAGAAAAAATCGGGTCGATGATCCTAGACGCATGTCAGTCGCCAGCTTTCTGTATTAAAAAAAAGCCGTGTGTGAAACAAAAAATTATATTATTATTCAGTACTTTTCTTGCATGATCTTTTATTTTTCTTCCCAAAAAGTCGAAAAAGCCCTAAATAATTTTTCATTCCGTTATTTTTTCTCTTTTGGGAAGCATACCGTATCGTGTAAAAATTTATGATATTAAACTAATGCATTCTAATAAAAATATTGGCCATAAGCTACTGTAACACTCTTTATGATGCTCCTAAATTTTAATGTACATGCTTTTATCACATCTGAATAAATTTCTGTTTTTTCTAATAAAATCCGTCGCACACTTATTTTGCCACGTTTAATAAAAGAGTACTGTATCTGCCACAAGGGCACTTAAAAATATATTTTCTTTCTCATTGTTAGATGAAATAAGTAGTGATACAGTCTGCTGTTTTTGAAATGTTTAATTGTGTTTTATTTTTTTCGAGATTTATCTTTTATTCTTTACCACTTCGTTAAAAATCATAATTTTAATTTTTGTTATCTTATTGACCGTTTAATATACCCAAAAAAATTTTTTATTGCATTGATCAGGCAGGAAAAAAAACTTTTTTAAAGTCCAATAAATAATATCTTTTTCATAGGTCATTTAGTCTAACCCTACAAAATGAAAACATTTTGGTGTGTTCACGCATGCAATGATCGTTGATTTGCAGACGACGTCGGTTGCGCAAAAATCAACAAAAAAGAAAGCTATTCAGTATTTTTTTTGTCTTTTTAACACTATTTTTCTGCTTTCGATATAAAGCAAAAACAACTGGCTCTGATTTTTTTCCTTTATTTTTTTTGATTTTGTTATATTATCCTTTTTTGATAATTACTGTAGTAAAAATTTTGTGTGATATAGTAATACCAACCCCCTGAAACTTTTTTTTCATCTCCATTGCTATTGTTTCTTTTTTTTTATGCCCAAAAATAACTGCACAAAAACGTTTACACAAAAAAAAGTTCCCGACAAGTATGATTGCATCCGTCAGTCGTGTGTATGTGTAAAAATGAACGAGCGAACAAAAATATAGGGAGAGAAGTAGACGAAGAAGAAGAAATAGAAAGAGCATCATCATCATCATTGCGATATACCCTCGATATTTTTTTTTGTTTCATTCAAACTTCCCGCCGTAGTATGTGTATACTGTTGAGCAGCCCAATGCAAAAGAGGTCTGGGCTGCTGCGATTGTTGCTGCAACTTTTGATTTTTCTCACCTGTTGTACAAATTGATCATAGATTTTTTTACTTAATCTTTAAGGTTAAATAAACGATAAGTATACTTAAAAATTTGCATGTTTAATGGTCATTTTTTATCGAAAATTTTAATTGAATTAGGAATTGTATATTTTTAATTAATTTTTAATGCTTAATTAATTAACCAAATCAGCGGTGAATTGACTTGATTTAATTTTCATGATGACATATTATCTTAAGTAATTTTATCAAGTAATTTTGTAGTCTTTGTTTTTAAAACCCATGGTTTAATTCATTTTATAAATTTAAAAAAATCCAAAAACATTTAACTATTTTGTACCCCTTTAAACTTGATCTCATATGGCGTGAAATTTCAAATGTTAAAAAATTATTTTTTTTTAAATTTATATTTCATGATTTTTTGTAGTGCTTTTTACGGTATTCATCTTACTGGTTCAAAGGACTAGTATAGATGGCCGAGAGGCCTTCGTTTGCACAAATAGTTTCTGGTAATGAAGAAGCTGAGTTATTCCCTGTGATTCAAAAAACAATTAATTCGGTTAAATCAACATCATCGTCATCTTCTACAAATCGTGGTGGTCGAGAAAAATCTACAAAATCTTTTGAACGTAATAATAAATCGGGTAATACTACAATGTCATCATCTTCATCAGTTCAACCTCAACAACAATCACAACAACATGGTAATAATACTGGTAACAGAAAAAGGCAGCATGATAAACCTGGTAGAGATCGAAAAGGTGGAAGATCAAATGGTAAACGGGATGAAAAATCAGATAAAAATACAAATGTTAAAGATGCTAAAAATTCATCAATTGTAAAAGAAGAAACGGCACCTGAATCAGTTGTAACTTCAACAACATCGAGTACACCAGTTTCACAGCCTGCTGTTAATCCATGGTTTCAAAAGAATGGTATCATATATAAACATAAAAAAATATTTTCTAAACTTATAAAACAAAATTTCAGATGAAAATGATTCAGAGAAACAAAAATCTCTTCCTAATAGTGCTCAACCTAATAATATCGATTCAAAAACTGGTAAAACTGGTGCTAAAGTTGTAACAGGTTCAACAGATGATTGGCCTGCTTTGCATGCAAATAGTATCCATGACAATGCTCAAGACTCGGGTAATACGACTTCAAATGATGTTATAACTGGTAATACAAATTCTTCAATTGCACAAACAAATTATGTATGTTAATTTTCTTTAAAGGACTACAGTATTCAAATATAAAATATTCATTTTTAGGTTGTTAGAGATTCATCTGAACATAATAGTCCAAATGGAATGCGGAATCAAAAAGTACCAAAAAATAATTGGAAAAAATTAGATATTGATGTTGATTATAATCACCGTCCAGTAAGACGAAACAAAAGTCGAAAATCACAAAGTATAATTTTGTATATTATTGAAACTACAGTATACACCTGACAAAATTCAGCAGTTTCAGATCACACTCCTAATGGCCTTACTCCAACCGAACCTCAACATGGTGATGAAGAAAATGAAGAACAAGATTACTGGTTAGTTAATGATATTTTTTAAAATAATATTATCCAAATGTTTCCTCTTTATTTAAAAGCACATTTTTTTAAGAGACCTTCTCTCTTGCAATTTTTCTCTCTCTGTGTCTCATTCTATCTATTTTACCAATTAGCAAACAAAATTTGTTTTAATATTCCTAGCATAGCTTAAATCGAACGCTAGACTTAAATAAATAATCATGTTTGTAATGTTCAAGCAAATACTAAATTTTAGTTCACTTTCTCTTTTTCAACACAGAAAAAGGTGTTTTTTTATCTTTTACCTAATATGGGCATTACATTGTGCAATAATAAAAAAAGTTTTTGCAAACAATTTAAAAAATTGTATTATTGATTTAAAAGCGTATTATTTTTAATTGTTAATCCATATCAAGAGTAGGCAACCTCGTTTTTTGGAAAACGGATTATGCGGCAAAAACGACAAAATTTTATTTAAAGCGATTTTGAACTACCGTTCTCTTTTCTCTCTAATTTATTTTTTTTTTGACAAAATGCATGAATTTTTGGGCCAAATTTTTTTAATAATATTTTTTTTGTTATTGCTTCTTAACAACATGTAATTTTGTTTCAGTATTATTCTCTTAAAATATCTTTTGTACTTTTGAAGTATATTTTTGCAGGGACTATTTTCAGGAAAAAATAGGCATCCGGTAGAGATAAAACAATAGCAATTTTATACATTTTTCGTCTAATGTCTTTTTTCTTTTTTTTCCTTCTACCTCAATCTTGTAAAAATGGGAAGAGGACACACTCTGTTCATAGATAGAAAGCCTCTTTTTTGCATTTTTTTGCCTTTCATCAAACCACGTTGTTTTTTTTTGAAACACCGAAATGGAAGACTACTGACAAGGGTGGCTGTTTTTTTATTTTTATTATTTTCAATGTTGCCAGTCAGCTTTGGAGGACGAGAATATATATATTTAGAGGAGACAAAAAAGAGGCACACACATATTTTTCATTTTAAAAATAAAGTTTTGACTGAAAAAAATTTTTGGAGGCACTACTACTACCATTTGGCTTATTTTCTCCTATTATTTTGCTGTTCGTCTTTTTTTATGTTTTTCTCGTTTTCGCTCCTTTTTTTCACGTCAAAACATGACGGACAAATTCTTTTTTCTTGCTATAGAATTTTAACAATCCAAGGATTTTTTCCCTTTTTTCTTTCTTCTATTTATGGCATCATGTTTATTTCTCTTCTTCTTTTATTTTATCTTTTTTTTAATATTCCACTTTAAAAATATATAGTCCTTTTTTGAACTTTTTTATTATTATTAAAATAGTTATCACTAGTACTTTTTTTAAATATTTAACACCTTTTGCAAAATAATCATCACATGTTTTTTTTAAAACGTTTGATGGAAAAATGAAAAGTTTTTTTAACAACAACGCTTTTGTTGTCTGACTTTGCCCATTTTTGTGTTCATCAAAAAACATAGACGTTTCTCATTTGGAAAATGCTTGCAGAAAAATGTTAACGCTTTTTTTGATTTTATTTTTCCCTTAAAATTTGTTCTCTCTTCTATCCTATTTTTTTTCTTTTTCTCTGCTGCAATTAATCAAACACTGACTTTTTTTTAGGTACTTTGATAACTCTTCAAACGGTTATTATTATCAACATTCTGGTAGTCAAGGCTGGAAAAAAGGTAGCGGTGGAAGAAGTAACAATATTACAACACAAAGTAATATTACCTCAACAACAGCATCTTCTCCTGAATTGCTAGCAAATAGTAATAAATCCGCAATTGACGAGAATATGCCTGCACCTGGGCGTGGATCTCGACCACAACAAGGCGGTGGTGGTGGTGGCGGCAGTAGCGGCAATAACGGTGGTGGTGGAACTGGAAAAAATCATGGTGGTAAACGGCGTAATGATGAAAACATAAATTCTACAAATCACTTCAATAATCAAAATGCATCAACATCGAGAGGATTACAAGGTGGCAACAATAGACGGGGAAGACATGATTATGGTTATCGAAATCGTGGAAATCATCAATATTATTGGAATCGAAGTGGTGGAAATGATGGATCTCAAGGTGGTGACAATAATAAAGGAAAGGGTGAAGAATTTGAAAAAGGTACATCCGTTTATTTAACTGCCTATAATTAGCTTATTATTTTTTTAGATCACAATAAACTTACTGCATCACAAAAGAAAAATCGTGGACCACTTCCTGATTGGGATGAGGTTGCAGAAACTGGTAAAGAAGAAGTTTTCGATTATATGGAAATGATGGAACAACAATATGCTCAATTGTATGCAATGACAGCTCAATCATTTGATCCTTCTTTTGATCCAAATAATCGTATAAATCCATCATTTCCTATGGGTATTAGGCCACAATTTGCTTATGGACCTGTACCTTTTCCAATGGTTCCACAGCCGCTAAGACCGTTTGTACCCAGTGATTCACAGCTTACTGAACCACCTACAGCAGCTACATCAAATGAAAAGTCAGCAGAAGAACATGCAAATGGGTCACGTACTGATTCACCTGATTCTTCATTGACCACATCAATTCCTCATACTCCTACTCCATTGCTATCTCCTGATCCAAACCAGCCGGTGCCTATTGCAGTTATGCCTCCAATGCCGCCTCAAAGAAATATTATGATGGCGCCTATGTTTGCACCACCATTCCTCCCTCCACCTGGTGAACCCATTACTCTTAAAGACTCAGTACGACGTCAAATGTTAGTTATATATTATTTTAACTCCGTTTTAATATATTTTAATTTCTTTCAGTGAATATTACTTTTCAAAAGATAATTTACAAAAAGATTTCTTTTTGCGTCGCAAAATGGAGCCAGATGGATTTTTATCAATAAGCCTTATTGCCAGTTTTCCTCGTGTTCGTATTCTTACTCAGGATCTTAATGTTATCATTGAAAGCTTAAAAGAAAGCAGAAATGTTGAAATGCATGAAAATGGATTTAAAGTAAGGCTTTACAATTTTAAAATTATTTTTTATATTTATGTTTATTGTAGGTGAGACCTCGTGAAACTCCTCATATTTGGTCATTAAATTCTCCTGGTTCACCAGATATGATGCCTCGACGTGTAAGTGATCATCCACATCAACGAAGAATTATAAGCATTGCTGATCCAACCAGTTCAAAGCCGGTTATTGATGAAAGTGAAATTGTTGCAAAATTAAGTAAATCAAGAAAGGCAACCGTTTCGGATGATGCTAAATCAACAAGCAGTGAAGAAGATAGAGATAAAATGAGTGAAACTACAGAATCCACTATGAAAGAACAAAATATTAATGACGCTGAAAGCCCTTCTGTAAATCATTCAAAAGGTGATAAGTCAAAAGCACAGGAAAGAATAATTTCCAAAGAACCTCGGGTCAATCCGTCAAAAAATGATAACGATGTTCCTCAACCTCATCAAAAAAGCGTTGAACCAAAAAATACGGTTAATGAAACTCGAACTGTGCAAGACTCTAAAACTGGTGAAAAGAAAGAATCATATCCTTCTGCTAATATTACTGCTGTGAATGTTTCATCTTCTTCAGATGAAAAGAAATCTCCATCTGAATCAACTGCTCCACATCAAATGACTGAAGAAGAGATTGAAGAGTGGCAAGAAGTTAAAATAAAACGTGGAAAAAAAGTTAAAGCTGGGCCTGTCACTAATGTTGCTGTGTGCAGTAAAAAGAATAATCGCGTTCCTGATCTTGATTTTAAATTTGATGATGAAATTGATACTGAAACACATGCAGCATCACATCGTGAACGTCGTACATCATCTCATAGTCTTAAAGATGAGATGTCTGATGCTAATATTGATCAATTAATAATTGTGACTCCTAATCCTGCAAAACGACAGTATGATCGAACTGGGGATTTTAGCAAAAGAAGTGATCGAAATCAACGTTTAAATGAAGAAATGGAACATGGTCTTCGTCGTTATGAAGAAGAGTTATGGTGTGCTGAAGTAAAGCATGATCCTCCATCTAATGTAAGAATTTTATTTAATGGTTTCTTTAATATATTATTTTTTTAGAACTCCAAGGTTTCTACCGTCGATGAAACTGAGTTTGAAAAGATCAAAAAGAATAATGATGAAAGAAGTAAAGAAGTTTCATCCCCTTCAAGTCAAAATGGTGAAACGGAACTCTCAAGTCCTCGTACTCCTGATTCTGCTGCTCCTAAGACTCCACCAGGTTCTTCAATTTGGACTCAAAAAGCTATGGAACGTGCTGCTGCAAGTGCTGCCCTTCCAAAAAGTCCAGTTGCTAAGCGTGAAGCAAAAGAAAAGCCTATGGCTCGATTCTATCCTTTGAACAATAAAGATAATAATACCAAACGTTCAAAGAAAGGCAAAGTTACATTCGCTGAACCTGTTGCAATGACAGCTATGCCAGTTGGCTGGGTATTAGGAACTGATAAAACGCCTCCAAAGGAAAAGAAAATTCCATCATCTGATGATAACCAACATCCACGTGCAACATTGCCTCCGTCACATCCATCTGTCGTGCTTTTCCAAGATAATGGATTTGAACCTTTGGTAAATATTTCTTTAATTTACTTTCCGTCTACCTTCATATCATTTTAGGTCTATTCTGAATGGCATGACAAATGTATTAAACAACGAGCTGCTGTAGGATTTGATGTAGCTGAAATGAATACATTATATCGCTTTTGGTCTTACTTCCTTCGCGATAATTTTAATAAAAATATGTATGCTGAATTCCGGAAATTAGCAAATGAAGATGTTCTTGCAGGGTATGAATGTTTAAGATTTTATACAATATCTTTATTATTCATTTTTTAGGTATCGCTATGGTATTGAATCACTTTTCCGCTTTTACAGTTATGGCCTTGAAAAACGATTCAGACCTCAATTGTACAAAGATTTTCAAGATGAAACACTTGCTGATATCAAACGAGGTAGTCACTTTGGCCTTGACAAATTTTATGCTTTCTTAAAATTCTGTAAAATCTCAACTCAACTTGAAGTTATTCCTCAATTAGCAAAAGAAATTGCTAAGTTTAAAAAGAATGATGAATTTTTGACTAATGTAAGTTTTATATCAGTATTATTACAAATTTATTATATCTTTCAACAACTTTTAGCCCGCATCTGTTGCAAAGCGTGAACTTGATACTGAATTCAAATCTTAATTTCCAGCAAAGCTGCCGTTGTTGAATTATTATTTTTATATGCATTCTCTTTTTTGTATTAACGGTTTTTTATATCTGATTTTGGCTTCATATCTTAAGCGGGGATAAGCCTAAAAAATTTTCATTGATGTTTTTTATTGTTATATTTTGTTTATGCAAATTTGTTTCTTTATATATTCTAATGTTTTAAAAAGATTTTTTTATATACGCTGCTCTCAGTGAATCCCGTAAATCCGATGAGACTCTTGCGCAACTACTCCTTCCAAGACACAATTTTATTTTTATTAATCTTATTTTCTAATGACCAAAATCTTGTGCAAGAACAAAAGCTTTTTTAATTAACTTGTTTCCAAACGTTTTTTAGCTTGTTATTATTTGGACTCGCCAAAAATAGTGATGGAGGGTTTTTGTTTTTTCTTTCTTATACTTCGTTTTTTGTTATGAAACATGCGTGGTTTATCATTCATTTATCATTTATGTATTCCTTGATTCTTCCTTTCTTAAAAAATTATATACACGTTGTTTCACATTGTTATTTGAGACCTTTTTTATGGAGGCCTTTTTTTGTTTGTTTTCCCTTTTCTTTCCTTCTTTTTCATTTCTAAAAAAACTGTTATATCTTTAGGTTTTAGATGCTCCGCGTAGTTTCAGACAGATACTTTGTTGAAAAAATTATTTCTTTCTTGACGAGTTTGATTTTTACATATATTGATTGTTTTAAATTTAATGAATTTATGTAATTGATAATATTGTTTTGAACATTCCAAGCATAAGAAAAAATGTAAAACTGAAACCAATTTTCACGAAATTTTAAAGACGCTTTTATCCCTTTGTTTTCTTCTGTTAATCTAAATATTTTTCTAAAACTTTCCACTTTTTTTGTACGTGTTTTGTACTTAAAAATTTGTTTTTTATTAATCATTAAAACTAGATATATAAAAGAAAAGTTTGATTAAAAATTACACAAAGCTTGACCGTTTGAATCAACAAGACTAATATCGCTTATAATAACGTCCGCTTTTCCAAATTGTTGGTATTTATCGTGATACGCAATAATTGCAAAATGGCTTATCTCTGGATCAAGTTGAACTTGTAAATTTTCAAATCTGCTTTGATCAATTTTTGGCCCAAGTAATAATTCACAATCTTCGGTTAAATTATCAACGTATTCATCGGGGCACATATACGCAACTGCTCCATACGTCGACAATAAAAGTCGAAATCGTAATTCTGCTGGACGTGATAATTTGAATTCCGGTGATCGAAGAACAACTCGACGGCGCCCTGACGTTGAAAGGGTTGCTTGAATTCCGTTACGAGGATCATGTTGAAAGGGTACGTCATCAGGAGTTGTCAAAGCTGTGTTATAATTACAAAGAGTTCCGTCTGAAAAAATGCGCTTATTAAATGTTGTTTATGTTCAACGTTTCTGCATACTTCTAAAATCACAGAACAAATGTTCACAAGCTAATTCAGTGTCATCTTTCATTCGACAAATATGCCCTTCTGTTGTTATCTTTTTAACCAATACAAAAGACTCTGCAAAACCTGATTCATCTTCATTTACAGATTCTGCGACAATTCTCAATCGGAAGTTTGTTGTTGTTGTAACATTTACCGAAAGTTCTCCAGCATGACCAAATGAATCTGTATTATCATTTTCGAAACTATTTTCTCGAGGCTTTTCTTTCAAACATTTATCATCGGCACAAATGCTTATTCTTGCTCCCAGCGAACTAAAATAGAATACAGAAATTCGCGCATTTTCTGCACAGGAAATAACAGGTGATTGAAGAATTGCAAATGATTCAGGTTTTGTAAAAAGTGCAACCGCCACATTTCCTTTCATTATTTTTGGCATCTTAAATGGAATTTTTGCCGGAACAAAACCTGATTGAAAAGTGTCATCTTCATTTTCCCAGTGACTGCAGTCTTCATTTTCAAAGTTGCAAGCCAATGAAGCAGGTGGTCCGTTTGTTAAGGTTACATGAGGGAATGGCTGAAGTTCAAAGAGGGTTCCAATTCCTAATGGAGTTGGGGTTGTTTCAGGAGCTCGCTCATGACATAATCTTCCAGTAAATATTATGTCATCAATTGCAAAAATTCCGGCACGTGCGGGATCAAATTTTATTACTTCTATGACAAACTAAAAACAAATTTAAAAATAATGAATGCAAAAAAAATTTTAAAGGATTTTACCTTAAACGGATTTTTATCTCCTCTGTCTATATCGATTGTTACAGGACCAGGAGATGCGGCTTCATTTAAAAAGACGCAACTGAGTGAAACATTTTGTTGAGTTACTGTACATACTTGAGCTTGTACATTCGGAGTCATCCAATATTTGAATTGTAATGACGAGGATGTTGCAGTACATGGAATCAATGCTGATTGTAATTGCCCGATTGGTAAGCTAGACATAGGATCAATATATTGAAAAATGAATTCATTTTCAGGATGAGTGTTTTCTGAAGTTGGAACAAATTCATTCCATAGCCTTTGATTATTGCCCGACTGCCAAAGAGATCGAAGGGACATGCCATGATCGCCTCCACTCGGATAAAATGGTGACCATAGACATGATGAAATTTTGGACAAACAATTAAGATCCGATGCAGTAAAAATTTGTTTTTGTACAGGTTCAGAAGCTGACAAAGGAATTCCTCCAAAGAGTGACGGGACTTCTGAAATTGAAAATTTACTGTTTCAAACTTAACGGAATAAAAAAATTAACCATTTTCACGACAAATTTGAGCTTCATAATGTATATTTGTAACAAGGGCTAAACTTCCAACACTTGAATCATGCAATTGAAAAGCTCGAATGCCAATTTTAAATGGTTCATGCATTTCATCAATTTCGACAATGCATTCATGCTCAGTTGATTTTAAAAAGTGGCAATCTGTTTTTGGACGTGATCGAACTTGTAAATGTCCATGAGAAGGATTTAATTTCAGAATTATCACTTCTACTTTTGCGGAATTGTACAACCAGTATCTTAAAAATTTGAAAAATAAAATAATATTTTGGGAACAAAATCAAACTTGAATCTCAATCTTCCTTTTGAAACTTGACAAGCAATTGGTGAACTTGTTAATACAGCGGATTGCGGATTTTGTGTTGTATTCCCAGCAAGAATGAATTTTGTTCCTGAAACTTGGCATATGTTTATGATACCTTATAAAACCCAACATACCTTTTTCAGGATGTGGTGAACCTGGTCGTAGCTGTACTGGAAAACTTTTTCCATCCTTCTTTTCAAATAAATAAAAATCTGAAGTATCTAACAGATCATCTGAATCAACGTTATTCCATGAACATTCAGTATCAAAATTACAATTCAAATCTGCTGCAGAATGAATGTATTGATTTTTATGTCTAGCTAAATTGAAATTTATAAAAGACTTAATGGCCTGAAATATATCCCTGTGACATACGATTGATTTGTAACTTTCCATCATCTTTCGTTGGAACAATTCCTAAATAGAAATCGAGATACCGTAATTCTCTCTGGTATTGTTGGGCGCATTGCTCAGAACATTTTATTATAACAAATAATAAACAAAGTAATCGAATATTAAACAATTTTTCTAACATTTTTTCAAGAATACTTAATTATTTAAAACGGAAAAATCTTTATCAGTAGCAGCACTTCCAGCAGCGATAATTAAAGAATCGACCTCGATTGATGCGAATGAAAGCGCCGTTAGGCATGCAAGTGAAAACATTTTAAAAGAAAGAGAAAGTTCTGACGTTCTTTCAAAATTTGTTAATCCGTTTTTTTTTCTGAAACAAGTCCGGTCTTATATTCTTAAAAATTGATAAGTAAAACGGGTTTTTTAAATTTTTGAATGTATCTGCTTGAAAAGTGCTTATTACGAATGTGTTTATTTTTTGATTTTGTTAGTAATTTTTAAATCCGAATCCGTTAAAGAAAAGGAATTATAGTATCGTAGTTTAAACAAAAATGAGTTACGATTATAACGAATCAAAACATCTTTTCTGCTAAAAAATTATTATATATCTCTTTTTAGTTCAAACTGATGAAAAAGAGACAAAAACATGAAAGGATCGATCAATAATGGATCTAAATACTTTTATTGATTCTAATACAAAACAAATAACTTTTCAAATCAAAGATAATAATAAACTTGAAATAAACATGATAATAGCAAAAGCTTTAAAGAACTATCTATATCTGACGTCAACAGTTTGAAAAGGTAAAAAGAGGAAGAGGAGTTTTTTTAAATGTAAAACAAAACCTGATGCTCACCTTAAAAGCGGCACAGATCAAAAGAGTAAATATGAAAGAGGGAGGGGGGGGGGGGAATAAATTTTTTAGAGACGTCAGAACAGTTCCTTCAAGATAAAACAAAATAGGTATTCAGTTTTGATAAAAGACTGCAAACTTTTGTTGTTAACAAACTGATTCAAATTTTTCCAAGACAAACCGATTTAACTTCTTCAAAGCTAATATGATTATAGCCTTGATGAGGGTCACGATCTTTTGAACAATGTTTAAGTAAATTTGACATCATTTGAACGGCATTTGTGATTTGAGCATCAGTTCCATAAACAAGTGCAGATTGTTCTTTTGCATCTGGACTTTCTAGAAAAATGATATTTTTTAAATATAATTTATTTTTTAAAAAGTTACCAAGAGGTTCAAGAAAAATTTTGGCACCGGATTTACTTGAAATCCACATCAAATTTCTTCCACAATGTCCCATAATTGGACCAACAGAGTTTCGGTGGACAACCAAATTTGTGTATGCAATTTTGTCAAGAATATCTTCAACTTCTTCATAAGCTGCTTTAACGCATTCAACATGACCAGTGATATGTAAAAGCTTCATACGATTTTCAGACAAAATTTTCATATCAACATCATGATTAAGTTGAAGAGTTTTGAGTGTTTTACCATTTTCACCAACAACAAAACTACATTTAAGTGCTGAAAGCTTCATTACTTTTGAATATGATAAATCACTGTTATCATAATCAGCAGCAACAGTTTTGGGATAAAGCTTGATGATATCTTTGACCATACCGCGGGCTTTTCTGAAGTAATTTTTGAGACATTTAATCCAATGACTTTAAGTAACAACGAAAAAATGCTTACTCAACATTGCGTTTTCTGCCATGAAAATTACAAATGACTGTGCCATTTGAAGTGACATCATTATGAACATTAATTTGACATCCGCTTTCAACTTGAATATCTTTAATTCGACGTCCGTAAACTCCAACAACTAAAATTAAGTAGAGTTAAAAACGTCGCTTAATTTATAATTCTAAAATTACCAAATGGTGCAACATTGTAAGGAATTTCCATAACTTCAAAAATTCTGTTATCTGCATATTTGCTTCTTGCAGAATCACGAGGTTTTCGGTATTGAGGAATTTCTTCGTAAAAATACCGTTTCCGGCGGATATCTCCATAACGTTTCCGTTGAACCTCTTCCTTTTGTTTCCGAAGAAGTGCTCCATAGTCATGAGGTTTTCGTCGACGCTCTAAAAATCATTACTAAACTTTCGGAACCACATATTTTTTTAAAATTTACCTGGAGGATCATCCGAAGGTGATCGTCGATCACGGCTTAATGAATTAAGAGAAGGTGTAACTTCTCTCTGAAAGTTTGTTGCTATATTTTTATTTTTTATAAGTAATGTATTTATTAATTTAAAATAAAATTTTGTTTATAAAAACGAAAAGTTTCTACACAAACCTGTGAATCTCTATCACCACGACGGCTAACAGAAGGCATCTTAATATCAGGTACTAAAAATATTTTTTATTAATTTTCAACATTTTTACATCTAAATAACAAAATATTATTTATTAAAAAACCACGCTCATTTGAAAAAATGATGAGATATGATTTTGTAAATATTAAAAAAAATTCTTCCTATTTGCGCGGACACAAAAAGATGCAACGACTGGTCGACTGAAAGTTTTTTGAAAACAAGTGTGAAAAATAAGATCGGCATCGCTAAAAAAGCAAAAAGCGCAGCAAAGAAAAAAACTTTTCCGTCCTGGCTGTTGTTCACAACACATTACAAAATGAAAGACGAACAAAGTAAAGATGATGCAATTGGCAAAAAAAAATCAATAAAAATCAAAATGCAACAAAATAAATAAATGCCGTAGAATAACATGAGATCTAATGAGTTTTCAGATAAATCTTTCTCTTTGTAAGTTGTCTCAGATGCTTTTAAAAGTAAAGATTAAACATTTTGTTTCAGTGTTTGACAAAAAAGCAAGAACACTGTTTCTGATTCTTTCGAAATGCTTTTTTAAAGACATAAAAATAATTTTCAAAAATTCCAGTCTGATCAGACAGACCGATCTAACATAAAAATGTTATTTATATTTTTAATAATATTATGTAGAAAATGTGATGAAATTTATCACATTTTTTTGTTAACGCATCGTTAAAATTTTTTTAATTAGTTTAGACTAGGGAAAATATGTAATAAATAAGACAGAGCTAATACATTTTGTAGTTCCAAATGAGATATGGTAAAATACTAAATTAAGTGACCTATATTAGTTTTTATTTTCTATTAATACAACATATTACAATATAAAAAACATATTACAAAAATACAAAGTTAGTGGTAGGACATGATTTTATATTATACGTTTAGCACGGCGTGGAAGTTGCTTATTTTCATCCTCTCTTTCAAGCTTGTACAATACATTGTTAAGATATTTTTGTTCCATTTTGCCATTCCTTACATAACCATCAGCACCATGGGCCCGTTCATAATTCTTGGCATCAATCATTTGACGAGCTAAATAAAAAAAAATTAAAATAAACAAAGAAATTTTAAAAACAAACCTTCATTCAAAACAGTTGACTTTGATTTGATTGTAGATGATTCAAAATGAACTTCTTCCATTTCAGATACCTCATGCAGTGATTCAACAAGGGTATTTAATCGATGAATAATCATTCCAAACGTTTGAACAATTAAAATTCCCATAAGAAAGAAGATAATACCCATACCAAGAGGATCAACTTTTAATGCTTCGGTTGTTTTACCAAATTTTCCAGTTGTTTCATTCATTTTTGTCCATTGAAATCCTTCATACGGTACATACTGTATTGATAAAACATCTTTATGTCGCTGAAGCAAAAAGATTGCCAAAACAAGAAGTCCATTTAGAATAATAATCGAAAAAGCAATCCGATTTCGAAGTCCAGCTAATCCAGTTGCAATATTACTTTGTTCTTTTGTAGTTGATTCAATAGGCTTAAAGAAAAACATTATGATAATTGAACTAATATAAAAAGCATACTCGAAGGTATTTATCAATAAGTTGATCCCAAAAACGTTCTTCAGATTGTTTAAGTTTCCCACGATCACATGATTGCAAGTATTCACAATCCATCCAAAGACCCCGCCGAGTTTGTGTTAATGCATCAACAGTTATCAAGGATTTACTTTTATCAGATAAATCAATAGTTCGAAACGGAATTGCTTCACTCTTTTTCCCGGCCATTCTTCGTTCTTCTGCGGCGATAATATTTAACATTGAAACAGCATCATGAGCATTGGAATTGTCATTATCTTTCTGAAAAACAGGATAAAAACACATTTAGTAAAATAAAATTCTACCTGCAGACTTTTAAGCAATCTTTCAGTTCGTTCCATTTTTCTTTCCAATGCTCTAACATTTTCACTTGAAGGTTGAGGAGGTCTTAAGCACGGGAGCAATCGATAAATTATGCTATCTTCATTATCAAAGCCAAGTCTCTTAACCCATTTTTCTCCAACTTTATCACTTGCAACTGCTTTACCAGTAGCTTTTGCAACAGCTTCTCGAGTTCCCCAATTAATAACATTTAAATTAATTAAGGAATACAAGGACAAAAACACGTATGTTGATGGAATCATTAAGAAAAATATTGAACCATATAAAATGTTTGAAAATTCTTTTGGATGAATAAAAGATGCAAATAAGAAAATCAAAACCATTGCAAGAACAAACATAGAAGTTGGAGAAAATATGGCTAAAATCAATAATGGATTACAAAAATTACATACATTTATGCAATGACTTACTTTCCAAAACAATCTGTTGAGTTGTAGCAATAAGTACAGCGAGCATAATAAAGGCATACGTTATTGATGATATTTTAGCAAAAAAAAGCTGAACACTTGAATCAAAAACAAAGCAACTAAAGATAAAAATGCAAACTGGAATCGCATTATAAATTAAAACTCGTAAAGAATCCATTCCAAAAGCAGCAACTTGAGCATAGACAAGCATGGTAAAAATAATTGCGGGACCAAGAAGTGAAAACCCAATAACGAGCATTTGATAAAAGATGTAAAGCTTTGAAATGCTTGAATTATTTTGACATGCAAGCTTATAGTCAGCTAATAAATCAAGAGTATTTGCAACCGATGATGGAGTCCACCGACGTCGTTGATTAAAAAATTCATCAAATCCTTCTGGGGCATAAGTTTCAGCGTCAGCTCCTGCAGCGTATTCGATGCGGTAACCCTAAAATTTAAAAGTTTAATAATTCATTATACATAAAAAATATGATTTACTTGTTTCAACATTAAAGTTGAAAGCCATCGATCTTCACCTTGATCATATTGTACAAAATGACGAGGTTCAAATGCTGTTTTGGTATATTTATGCATAATATTATCATCCATCAAAGCGCTCGCTCGAAACAATGAAAAACATCCTGGTGCACATAATACACAACCAAAAACATGTTCAGCAGCTTTTTGAAACCAATGAGCAATTGCATATTCAAATTTCTGGTACCATACCATAACTCCATCACCAATCGGATGAATACGACCGCATGCACAACCGATATCACTCTTTGTATTCATCAAATGTAAAAGTTTTATAACAGCTTCCGGTTCAAATTTAGAATCACCATCAATTGCCAAGATATAAGTGTTATCAGCTTGAAGTTGTCGATCTTCAACACTTAAATGAGAATCCATAATACGATGCCCAAGAAGATAATACATGTACATAACTTGTGACCAACGCTTTTTATGACGAATTAGTTGTTTGTCTTTTAGATGAACAAATAATAGGGTTCCAGCTGGCAGTTTTACAACTAATCGACCACCATATGATGTATTAGCCAAGATACGAGTCCATGGTTCTGACGCTGGGTTATCCGTAGATCTAAAAACAAAACAATAAAGAAAGAGACAAAACAATGCAATACCTACGATGTAAGCTCCATTAAAAGTTCAAATAAAAGTTCAAAATATTCATTTGGAATTCTTCCACACTCAGCATTATTTTCCCATGCATCATCAAAAAATATGTGAATTTCCAATCGAAATTTAATAATATTTTGATTCTTTTCCCCCAATCTTAAGGCATGTTCTTCATCAAGCCTAAAAATGAAATAAGAAAACTCAAATAATTAATGATGATTATATCTTACTTCATGATAGATTTAATCATCTGAACCATTTCATTTCTTGTTTCATGCCACATTGTTGCACAAACATACAATGTCACGGTTTTATCAATTTCACTATTAATAATTTTGAAAGGTCCAACATGTGTATCATCTTCCAATTCATCAACAATGTCACGTTTACCAATAACATGTCGAAAGATAGCTAGTGAATTTTCAAGAGCACATCCATTTAAAAATATTGGCATTGAATCAATTCTAAAACAGAAATTAAACAAAGACGAATAATCGAAATCAAAAATCTTACACTTCATCCAACTTTCGAATTTTCCTTTTTGAAAGATAATTATAACACCAAAAAAGATAGCACGTAATTGCTAAAATTGACATTGTAAATTTCAAATCAAATCCATCTGATTCTTTCCAAACTAAGCATGACAGATTGAATGCAAACGGCTTCAAAAGTTTATTGACAAAACACATTGGAATTTTGTGACATGATTCATAGGAGAGTACAATCAGCAAAGGTGAAAGAATAAGAGCAGGATGAAAAGCATTAACCAATTGCATTTTCATTGCTGCCAAAAATCGAACACATGACCGGATAGAAAAGTTGAGAACGACGATGACTAAGGCTAACCCGATTAAATGAAAAGTTTCAGATGATAATTGAGAAATGTTCATGAATCTGATAAAGTGAGGAGGCTTGAGTTGCATAAAAAATACAGCATAAGAGGCACAACCAATGACAGTAAGAATTCGAAGGAGTGATATCACCATTCTGCTAGCACCATTCAATTTTCGAAGACCATATTTTAGCTAAAATTGTGCAATTAAATAGAAAAAACAATTAATAACAAACTCGAAAAAGTTCCTTCAAACATCCTTCAGAATGATTCTTTGCAACCCAGGTTTCCCAGTTACCGATTCCATAAAGCAACATTGCAAAAGGTAAAGGTGCTTTGTTGTCATCAAAACCAAGGATTCCCCAAAGAAAGGCAGCTCCAAGACAAACTGATATCATTACAGCATGTGGAAGAACTCGTAAAGAATAGATGAAACGATTTTTAGCTGTTCGCTTTCGATCAGCAAAAACCAGAATAAATTCTGATAAATATGGAAAGTATGCATTGGCACATAAAAGACAACAGCAATGAGTAATATCAAGGTTTGGAAAAACGACAAACAAGAAAATTGATAAACCAGCACAGCGAAGAGTTTCACATAAAGCAACCTGAAAAATAAATAATTAAAAAGGTTAATCACAGTTGAGGAAAAAGTACAAGCTTGAAAACTCCATAATTCTTTGATGGAAATGTCAGAAGTTGATAAGCAGATTGAAGAATGGCAAAGAAATCAGGAAGAAGTTGAATGATGAGAAGAGAAAGAAAGATAGCAACTTCATATTCCCGATTTTCAGTTTCTTGAAAATCATTTGATCCACATTTCTTATGAAATGTTGCCTGCTTCTTTAATGTTCGATTAAAATTCGTTGACAAAAGCACCACCGTTGTCTTTGATATAAAACTACCAGCAATAATGAATATATGAGAGAAAAAATAAATTGCAAGCTATAAAAAAGGAACATAAATATATTCTTTTTAATATCAAACACAAACGTTAACATACTTTCAGACATTGTAAGATATAAATTGTCCAATTTGTTGAAGAATTTGCTGCTTCCCGTATTACTCGAGGCCTTGAACGAAATGCATCCCATTGCTGCTTTCGGTTAATCATGTCAACATTAACAAAGCAAAGAAAGTAAAAATGATTGAATGAAAAGGATGATGGATAAAAAATTCAAAGGAAAAGTTTCTTCAACAATTCATGGGTGCTTTCTCTCTTGTTTTTGTGCGCGAGAGAGAAAGAAAGTGTTCCAAACTTTTTGATATGATATAACAATTTTTTGCCGCTAAAGTGTGTCAAAGCGTCCAAAAACTATTTGAACCGATTTCGATGTTTATTTTGCACATCATACATACACGTTGTACATTATCAATAAATCATCAGACAAAAAAAAGTTTTAAAGCATTTGAATTAACATAGCAGAAGCAAAGAGAGCAACAGGCAGTGCTGTTGCGACTCCGACTCACGCGTCGATGAATCGACTCGTGAGTCGGAGTCGATAAATTTCAGAGATCAAAGGAAAAAAGCCGCTTTTCGACTCACGAGTTGACTCTGATTCCCCTGAAAAAGATATCTGGTATTTGAACTTTTTTTAGGTAAATCAATGTGGGGCAGGGTTCCACGGAAACCATGACATCCCATTTGAAAATCAACTTTACATATTTGATTAATATTCATACTTGAAAAAACGAGATTTTTATGAAAATTTATAAGGAATGGCACCACCTTGGCACCTCCTTTAAAGCTGGGGCACTGCTTATGATCATTTTCGTTATTACGATATACGAATTCAGCTAGGTGATGTGATATCAAAAAACCTGGTTGTCGAGAAACTGAATTTGTTGCTAATCGACGTTTTATCTTTTTGGTCGCATTATGGAGTAATAAGCAGGATAGTAAAATAGAAATTATATTGATACAGTTTACTCGAATTTTTTTATAGAACTTTTGGAGTGTTTTTGTATGCGATAGCATTAAAATGTTAAAAAAGATCAAGATTTCGTTTATATAATATACATGTTTGAATGAATAAATTAGCAATTGTGTTGATATAAATCTCTCAAAAACCTACAAAAATATCCATAATCACACATATGTTCCTATTTATTCACAATAATAGCTGATGCTGCGTTAGAAAGTAATTTTACTGGAGGGTTTTTGGTTTTATTAATTTAAATTGAAAATTTATGACAACTTCAATTCTTTATTTTAATAATATTTTTTGAATTTAAAAATTACTGATACCGTATGGCTCTGAAATTCTTGACGCCAGCTTTTTTTTAATTTGCACATATTATTAATGCATAAAAAAATTCGAAAAAATATCAATCTTGCAGGAGTATTTTAATTTCACATTAATAAATTTTTAGAAATATAACGAAAAAGGTAATAAAAACAACATGCATCACATGAAGAAATGAATCAATTTATATTTCACGGTTTTTTTGTTTTCTCTTTCTCCAAAAAACTGATATCCTTTTTATAATTTTTTATACATCCTGAACTTGTCACATGATCTTCTTCTTGTTCATCATCAATAATTATTGGTCACAGTGATTAACCCTTTATCATTAACGCCCACATGTTTGATTTCACTTTCTAGGTATGAATTAAAAATGATTTTTTTTACATTGAAAAAAAAAGATTTATTGAAGAATATAATATCTTTTGTACATACATAACAACAGAAAAGAAAACTGTTTAATATCCAGGAGCAGTACGAGGAGGAGGGCAATGAGAGCAAGAACCTAAAAATATGACCTGTTGTAAGCAACCGAAAAAATAACGGTGAAAGATTTACCTCCATCTCCTTGGGCACCAAGTTCTCCAGGAGAACCAGGTTGACCGTCAGTTCCTTTAGGTCCTGGTTGGCCTGCATCTCCGGCTGGACCAGGTGGGCCAGCAGGTCCTGGGGTTCCGTTGGATCCATCGTTTCCATTAGGTCCAGGTTGACCAGCAGGGCCCGCTGGACCAGCGGGGCCAGGAGTACCAGGGACATCATTAAGAGTACCAGGTTGTCCAGCAGCACCAGGAGCACCAGCTTGTCCATTTTCTCCTGCTGAACCGGCAGGTCCTTGTTCTCCAGCTTTTCCGGCATTTCCAGCAGCTCCAGCTTGACCATCAGCACCAGCATTACCGGGAGCACCTTTAGGTCCAGCATTACCAGCAGGGCCAGCAGGAGACTCTTCACAAGTGAAGCAAAAGTCTTCAGCAGTTGGATGAGCATCAGGTGCTGCATCAGAGCCGTCTTTACCTGGTTCACCTAAATAATTCATAATTTCATAGAAATTTCATGTATTTATTTAATCTTACCTGGCATGCCATCAGAGCCATCATTTCCGTCAGCACCAGGTTGACCTGCTGGACCAGCGCTACCAACCTGTAAAAAGAAAAATGAGTGTAACAGAAATGGATTATAGGTTCTTATTGCAAACCTTGCATGAACAGCAATGCGACCCGGCATCAGCATTGATACCACCAGTTGCGGCAGGAGCACTTACAACTGCGGAATCATATCCAGCTTGACGTTTACGAATAGGTGAAACTCGCTGATATTCATGTACAAGACCAGAAGAGCGATGACGACAAAAGTCAATTTCGGTTTCAAGGGTTGAACGAACATGTTGGGTATAATTATAAAGAGATGGAATAATCAAAATCGCAACAACTGTGGCAATAGAACTATAAAAAATGGTATACGGTAATCAAAAAGAAATTCATAAAAGGACAAATATCTCACCTTATGGTGATACCAAAGAAAGCAAGCTTTCGAAGGCTTTCAGCTTCTTCTAAAAGTTTTTTATCGTATTCAACTTTCATTATTTTTAGAAACCGAATTTAACTGCGATTTTTTTTCATTATCATGCTTGCTTTTTATTTATATTTTTTTATTGCGTAAGGGCGGATATCTTATAAAAGATAATAAATTTATGCGTAAAAAAATCAAAAGGGCTGGTTTGATCACGGAAGCTTATGGTTAAGGGTGAGACAGGTTTTTTTAACATAACCTAAACTTGTCTAAACGGGTACGCATCGCCGTTTCACTATAGTCATAAACCGACAATCCAAAAAATAGATGTGCGATTATATCGCAACATTTTGTGGGGAGAATATTTTCTTTATTTATCCAAAAGAAAACTATTTTCGAAAATGTGAAAGTTGCGTAATTTTTTTTGTTTCTTCACATCAGGTGGGGAAAAAAGATTTTAATTCATTGAACAAATAATTATATGCAAATTAATTGTATAATTATTATTATTAGCACTGAAACAAGGAAATGAAATATGAAATCGCATATCCATTTTTGGTTTCCAACATCGCTGTATAAAAAAAATCCAAGGAAGAATGAATTTGAAAAAGGAAACACTTATACTAAAAATTTAGCTTGACGTCAAATTCTTGTCAACAAGATAACAAGAATGTTTGTCTTCGAGCATAACATTTTTGAGAAAAAGCAAAAAAAGACAAGAAAAAGACAAGAAAGAGAAGCCTAAAATATTCCAGTCGTCTTAACCAATAAATTTCTTTTCCTTAAACAACCATTAATTCAGTGCCGCTTTTTGGTGTGGCACTTATATATAAAAAAATGTTTTTTAACTTTTAAGTCAAAAAATGTTAAAACATTTCTTTCTCTTGAACAACAACAACAAAAAATTTTTTTATTTTTATAATTTGTGTTCCAAAAATCACAAGCTTCTGTCAGTATTAAAATACTTTTTTGAAAACTGTAAACGTTTTTTTTGTTTTTTTTATTATTGAAAAAATAAGTTTAAAAGTGACGTTTTCTTTTGAGGATTGCCATTGTTTTTATCTGTCAAATAACACGTTGAAAAAAAAGACAGTCAGCTGTTTGTTGCTTTTCATTCGTTTTTGCCTTCTCTCTTTTTTTTGCCTGTTTCAGCTCAGCCTTTTCTTTATCATCATCTCCGAGAGTCATTTGATGCATTCCCAATATTTATTTTTTTCCTCCGGGTTTGCAAGCTTTATTCTGTTCTTCTTTTTGTCGCCCTTTTAACCTTAACATTATTTTTTTTGTTTATCTTTAATGTTTATTTGGTTTTAAGATCAAAAATGTCAAAAGATTTTTCAAAAATGGCGGAAAAATTGGGAGAAAGTGGTGAATCATCACAGTATAAATGGTTTTTGGATAATTCTGATGGATATCGATGTATTTGTAAACGGTTTCATGTTGTGGTAAGATAATATCTAAAGTTTCAATGAAAAAATAAAGAATTTAGGCAATGACAAAAGCCCTTTGGGTTTATCATTTGTTATTACTTATTACCGTAACCGTAACATTCTTTTATCATCAACTTATTTATCTTTGGCCTTCATGGATATTAGTATTTTTATCTGGATATGCAATTTATCGACAAAAAGCTCCATGGATGTGGCCATTTGTTATTTGGGTTGGATTAACGATAATAATGTTTGTACTTTTGGGAGCATATCTATTTTTTTATTCAATTTTTATTAGACGAACACAAAAACAAGGTTTGTTTAGTCTCAAGAAAAAATGACACAAAGTTGTCAAAATGTATTATATCTTATATTTTAAGAGTCAGTATTTGATTCCACAACATCCTCCGTTTTGATTCACCTCGGAACTTTATTATTTTGTTTGTTTCATATTTGGCAATTCCCAGTTGTCAGTGCAGCTCAACGCTACTTTAAAAATGTCGAAGATGTTGCCGAAAAAGTTCCTTATGGATTACCATAAATAAATATAAAAGCCAAAGAAGCCTTTTTAAAGAAAACATTTTATATTTTTTTTATTATTGTATATTAATTTTTTTTACAAGAAAAATGTCTTTAAATTTAAAATATTTACAATTTCGAGTATAAATCTTTATTCCAAACAGGAATCGCTTGTCGAATCTCCATTCATAAATTTCATTTCTCTTGCTAAATAAGGCCCATTTTCGAAATTTTCTGTTGTAAAACGTATTGCAAAATTTTCATCCAAAACCATTCCACCAGATGATTTTACAGTAATATGAATTAAGGCAATGCATGAACCACGTCTAAATTTCAGAATTAATTTAAAAAAAATTAATTATTGGAATTATAACTCTTTTAAGTTCGGAAATAACATTAAATCCCATGGTGTATAATATGAATTTGTGACATAAAGCCTTCTACCGTCTAGACTCAATTGCATTCTTGCAGGACCTGAATCGAATTCTTGATTTCTCAAAAATCGTTTTTTCGGTGTAAAGTTCTAAAATCAAATGATCATCTTTGCATTTTTTTCTCTGCAAAACCTGAGATTACTTACAACTGCGTTGATCCTTTGTAATTTGACACCTAATGAACGTTGAATTGCACCACCAAGAAATATTTTTGTGCACGAGGTGATACGAAAGGGATCAGAAATATTAAATTGTTCAATGAATCCATGAAGAAAACATGACACAAAAAGAAATCTATCATCCATTGAAATAATAAGATCAAGAGGCATCGGAGGCATTTCAGGCTTTATCCATCCTTCAACATATGCTGTTGGATATTGTACAACTTTATCTGCCAAATATTCCTCTGTTGTCTGCAAAAATATTACTCCTTTATGTGGGAATAAATTATTTAAAGGAAAATGTTTACAGATTGTTTATGAATGTGATAAATAGATCCACCAAAAACTGAACAAGCAAATGCATGATTACATTCTGGATGATGAAGAAATCGAATACAATTAAGCCCGATTGCGTCTTCATCTAATCGAATTGTTTGTCGAAATCTCGACTTTTCAATATCCCAGACGTTTAAACAATGTCCATATGCATTTTCTTGTAAACCTAAAATTTCTTTGCTTCTTTTCTTTTGCTTTGACAAAAAATATTAACAAACATTTTTGTGTATCAGTTTGTTGATTTAAAAATGCTGTCAACAGCTGCATGGGATCACCGAGTTCAGTTGTAATTGCAATTTTTTGTTTTGCTTGCATAGCCAAAAATCCACCAAAAACTGCATGACGATGTTCATCAGAGCGTAAGAGTTTTCCCTTTTCAACGTTTATAGATATTATGTCACCTAAAAACTACTTATCGCTTATTTCATTTTCATTTTAAAATTATTTTTTTAATAATTTTTAATAAATCATTTGTTTTTCGCAAATGTACCTTTAACGCGATTTCGGCGGTCACACAATGTTGATATCACAGATGGCCCGATTCGACTTGGATAGCTACATACACTAAACGGGTTTTTGACATTTTTATCTAATAATTGGTCGCTTTCAATGCACTAAAATAATTTTATAATATTTTAAGGAAAAAAAGAAGAAAGATGGATTAAATTTTTTAAATACGGCCATATCAAAGACATACATTTGATACCCGTAGAGATGACTGATTTTCAACTGCAATTGTATAAATTCTTGAGCTACTAAAACAAGGCACAATAAGCTGGGTACGATTTAATACACTTATATCATTTATCTTTGATGCACTTCTCATCCATCCAGCATTCATTAATTCATCATTTTCAGTTGGAAGAGAAAGTTCAGAGATTACCTTTATTAATTTTATTTTTTAATTAAAATTCAAAATCTCAATTAAAACAAAAAAAAAGAAGAATAACTCACAGTTCCATAAGTTTTACTTTGATAATCCACATCCATTAAAATAATTTTTGAATTTTTTTTCACATTCACATTTGTACAAATAACGAGCATTATTTTTTCACGTTCAAATCTACTTTCATCACTATCATATACAATTACTTCACCGGGTACCAACATATTCATATCAGAATCACGCTTTTTTAACTGCGGTGAAACTTTTGGAAGGATTACCGGAGCGATAACATCTGCAACCCGTACTTCAACAACTCGGCGACTCTATAATTTTTCATTATTTTAAATATACATAGTTTATTTTCAATCATGGTCTCATATTAAATAATAAAAAATCAATCATTTCAACATATTTTAATTCAAACATTTTGTTTATTTGAAAAAATTTGAACATTGTCAAGGATTTAAAGATTACGTTTTTTCCTTAATACTACATTTGTTGCTAGGATAAAAAAAGGAATGACTAATAGTTCAATAGTTTTAAAAGTATTACAAAGGAATTCTAAAATCTGGAATGCTTGAAAGTTGCATATTACGTCAAAGTTAAAAGCGTTGAAACCGGATAATTTTAACATTTTTAAGTATTTTTAGCAGTTTTCACTATGTTTATTGTTTTCAAAAAGGCTGTAACTTACCATACATACACCCATTACAAAAGATTAATAACAATAAACTGCAAATTTTTAAATCATTGTTTTTAAAATTAATGGCAGTGGTCACGTTAAAGCTGGAAATTAATTTCATAGTTAAGAAAATGCGACAAAAAGAAAAAAGAAATTTTATGTAATCAGAAGCCAAAAAAGAGCAAAAAAATTTAAATTGGATGTAAAATTGAGAAAAGCCAAAAGATTGAAATTTAACTTAAACGAAAAGGGCAGTTTAAAAACAATTTTACCACCGTTTCTTTTCAATGAAATGAATGTTTTCGTTATGAAAATTATATCGAAAACAATTCTTTGTTTAGCTTTTGTTTTGACAATCCGGATGCAATTTTATAAAAAAAATTCAGACTTAATTTTTTGAGGCAACATCTCCGCAGGGTGTTTTTTCTTCGTTTTCTTTTTCTTCCACTTTTTCTACTTTAGCGAATATACGGATTAAGGAAAGAGATTTTCTGGTTATGCAAGTATTTAGTCTGGAATCAGATATTATTATGTGGTGGATGTAAGCTTCTTTGCACTTATGAAGGCGTTGTTATGTTGTTGCATCACAGTTAATTTTGTATTTGTAATTCACATTTTTTTTAAATTTCTTTATCTTTATTGTAATTACAATATATTCATTATACAAAAAAATATTACTGTTTTTATTAAAGAAAAGTATAAAATACTGGGTTTTGAAATTTGAGACCTCGGAACAATTATGGTAGGAATGTGTCTATAGTATACACGTCAAAAAAATAAATTTAAAAATCACACTGCAAAGAAAAAAATCTTTTACATAGATAATATTGAATTTGGGATGGATTCACAGCAAGATAATTGGTAAGATTACGACTATTTAAAAATTACAAATAGTTTATGGAATAGAATGATTTACAAGAGGGACAAAAATTTATAGGGAAAAAAGGGATGGAAGCAGGATTTGCAAAAAATGGGATTAATTAATTAATAAATAATTAAACGTTTTGTAACAGCGTTCTTTTCAGCGAATGCGTATCATCCGTGATATGCGCGATCTATAATTAATTTTGTTTTTTAAACACCCAAAACACACCAAAATTAGGTTAACTGAAAAAAATAAAAAAAAAATAAAGCAAGCACAAAAGCATATGAAGCTGAAAAAAACAATTAAGCAATAAAAATCATCAAAAAATTTAAAAAAGTGAAAAATGTTATAAAATTTTAATACAATATTTACGACTATAGCTGAGTATTTTTGTAACAAAAAATCTGTAAAATTTAGCCACCAAAAAGTTACAAAAAGCATTATTAAATTATAGTAATTAACATGATGGATTTTAAAGATCCCGTCTAAAATATTGCATTACTAAAAACATAAATTATTGTGTAAGTTACCACTATTACAGTATACATTAAAGTTAAAAAAACAAAAAAACAAAAGACAACAATATTTTTACGCTTGCTGTTGCTTCATAAGCTACCGGTTATGCAAAAAAAATAAATTGCATAAAGTTTGCGTAACAATTATATATATTTACTTTTTAGGCCGTGCTGCAGTTATTGTTGGCTGATTTGGATCAACAAATGGATCATCTTTATTGCCGTCATTGATAACTGGTGAAATCATTTGTACGAATTCTTCATAATCAATCTAGAAATCCCTGTTTTGGACAAGATTAAAATTGTTTCAAACGAACTTGTTCATCCCCATCTTTATCAACTTCTTTGATAATTTCATCAACTTCTTCTTCACTAAATTTCTCTCCCATTGTAGTCATAAAGTGCTTGAATTCCTGGGCAGTTATAACACCATTACCATCTTTGTCAAAGACTCTGCAATGTTTTATTAATAGCTTACATTCAAACAATAGACTATGTCATTTAAAGCAACTTCAATGAATTACAGTAACCTACCTAAATGCAAGACGAATAAGTTCCTGGTCAGTTTCTTTATTCATTTCTTTCATCATTTTACAAAATTCACCAAAATCTATTTTACCATTCCCATCAACATCGTATTCATTTACCATATTTAAAAGTTCTTCTTCTGTTGGATTCAATCCCAAAGTTCGCATTGCAACTCCAAGTTCTTTAATATTCATTGTGCCATTTGAATCTTTATCAAAAAGCTACAAGAAATTAAAACAATATTTAATAAAAAAAATTTCAGAACTAAGGATTAAAAAAAGCTACTTTAAAAGCAGTTGCAAATTCTTCCAATTCTTCTGCAGAAAATTCTTCTTCTCCTGTTGAAGATGAAGTATACTGTCGATGCATTTTGCTTTCGTTTGTTTCAAGGGCTCTTAAACCACTTCCTAAAAAAAGAAAAATTTAATCCTTTCAAAGGATAAAAAAGTTTTTCATACCAAAATCAAGACTTGTGGAACCCCGGTTTGTAAGGGGATAATTTTCTGTTGCACTTTTAAAACTTCCAACAACTTTTACGCAAACACCTTTTGCAATAACAGGTTCAACAATTTCGTGAGCACTTTGGCTTTGATTTAAAGGTGGAGGCAAATTCCTGAAATTTGAACTTTTCGTTACTTGTTATCGTAGGCAGTTTTGTTGGTTGGTTAGTGTATGTAGAACATCAAGATTTCTCTTAAAGGTAAATAAAAATTTGAAGAAAAATAAACAAATTAAAAATTGACAGACAAATGTAATTTTAACTTATTTTTTTTCGATAATACAATTGTTTCCACACAATAGAAATGTGACATTGCATTGTTGAAAGGGGAGAAAATGGCTTTTATCTTGGATATTCGTCTTTTTTCACATAATAATTACCATTTTGCATTTAAAAAAGCCACGAAAAAGTTTTGAAAAATAATTGCTCTTTTTTCCAAAAAAAAAGACCAACCACAAAACACGTGTGTTTTATGAAGACCGAAAATAGAAGAAAAGCAAAAATTCTTAAAAATATTTGGTTGAACATTTTATTTTTTTAAAAAGAGCTTTTATTTTGGTGAAATCAACCAGACAAATTAACAAAATTTTTTGTTCTATGGCAGTCAAGGAAATTTTTAGGGATGGTAGCAAGCAAACAAGCAACATAAAAAACAAAGATAAACGTGAATAGGGAATTCTCTATTTTCCATGAAAGAATGAAAGCTGTTCATGTTCTTGATAGGCGATATACGGTTCCCTTGTGGATTTAACATTTTGAAACTACAAGGATAACCTTTCAAAAAAACTGCCAAACTTTTTAGAGATGAAAGAAGAAGAACAAAAAAAATAGAAGAGGGAGAGAGATAAATAGATAGAACACTGAAAGCTAACAACTTCATTCAAATTCAAAACACAACAAAAGAATGAAAGAACAAGGAAGAGTTTCGGATCTTTTTTATATTTGTTATAAAACTCATACCCCCAAATGACAATAAGGAAGCAAATCTGATTCACTAGGGTAAAAAAAGTATAAGATAAAGCGGTTTTGATTCTAAAAGTTTAAAAATTGTCTGAAATTATTTCATTTTTGAAGAAGAAGAGGGAAAGAAAGATGCTAAAATTTAAAAATTTGAAAGAAGTAAAAATAACGAAATAGAATATGATCAACGTTTACTTAAGGAGCAAAAAAATTGAAAGAATGAAGCAACAAAATAATCCTTCTTCTTTTACATCTGTCGTCAAAATTTGTTACAATGACAAGCGTATAACAACAACAAGGCTAAAATAATTTTATTGCGGGGTTTTTTCGTGTTGTGTTCTTGATGCCCTTTTTATTGCCTTCTTTCTCTTTTTTATTTCATTCTAACTTAACTTATGCTCATCCTTCAATGAATGTTGATAATAAAGTAACAATAGAAAAAGCAAAAGAGTAATTTTAAATTCAATTCAAACTTCAACCTTCGAAATCCTCGATGTATACGTCGTCGACTTTCAGATTTTCGTAAACGTTTTTCATCAATATGATCTTGAATAAGTTGGATCCGCATTCGAGAATTACAACAACAAAATAAGAAATCCACCTTTATTTTAAAGCTAAGCTATTATTAAGGTTTTTAATGAAAAAAATATATAAAAAGAATAAATTTCTTTTTCGTCTTCTTTTTTTTACGTTTTTCTTCTTCTTCTTTATTTCAAACAAACCTCTGCGCAGTAATAGTTGAAAGTAGGAGTAGTAAAAAAACAGTAGTTGAAGAAGTACAAGCAATCAGTAAAAAAATGGCACTTCCTATGGGAGGTTTGTTTTGCCGTGCGAAGAAGCTTCAAAAACATTAGTACTACAGTTTTTTAGCACACTTTTTTTTACTTCTTTCAACTTCTTCTTTACGCATAATCTAATCGTGCGCAAAAAAAAGTGAGTTACGCTTATGTATTTTTTATAAAGAGCTCTTCTCATATCTTTGTTCAAAAAGAAAAATTTGCCTAAAAAACAGAAATGTGTTAAAAACATAAAAATTTTAAAAAACAAAAAGTTACAAGAGCTGGAGAGAGAGAGAGGGGAAAAAAGTTAACTTTCCACGATGAAGAAAACTTTATTTAAGTGGACTTATGCCCCCGCTTCATTTTGTTAAAAAGATGCCAACAAAACAATTTTTTTAATTTATGCATATTGCCTTTAGGGGGTTTTATTCTGAAATTTGTTTGCGTATTTCTGTGGCATCGTTCAAGTGTTTTCTTTTATATTTTTGAAGCAAAAAAAGAATTTATAAAAAAAAGGTTAGAAGAAAAAAACCACAGTGTCACAAGTTGGTGTGAAAGTTGTTAGAATTTTTAATTTTTCAGGAGCTCCTTAAATGTTTTATTCATTTTTCTCTTTTTTTACGTAAAAATAAGCAAAGAAAAAACTTTGTTCTTAAATCCTTCTTAAAAAGAAAAAAGGGAGGATAATGCAAAGCTAAAAAATTTTTTTAAAAGAAAAATTCAAGGGTTTACAAGAAAAATGACAAGAAAAAAAGTGAAATAGTTTTGACTTCAAGTTTTCTGTCATCATTTTTGTAATTCGAGACAAGTAAAATAAGACCAATTTTTAAAAAAGAATTGTAACACTGAGTTCCTCCCTCTTTTTTATATTAATAATATTTTTCCAAAACTTTGTTACCATTTTAAATCACTTTAAAATATCAAAATTAATTTAATTTGAGTTACAAATAAACAAATTAGCACAAAAAGAATTAAGCAGTCAATTTTTAATTGTTTTGAATCATTTCAAAAAAGTATGAGAAAGAAAGTAATTTTTAATAAAAAAAAGAATTAACTGTGAGAAAAAAGGATTTGTCAGACTTTTTGTTCGACGGATTTTGTGAAGAAAATGAATCAAACCTGTGTTCATTTAATTGTAGAGCACTTGGAGGAAAGAATGTATATGGATCATGTTTGCGACGGTGCTTTCTAGACGATGCCCGCCTGATAAAGCGCATAATTTGACGATAGAGACCCGTATTGCTGAAATTTTAAATATATCAAAATGTGGATATTTTTAAACTTAAAAGCTTTCAAGTTCAAAACATTTTTCGAATAATATAAACAAAATATAAATTTTACAAGCTTTATAAAGAAACACATGTTTAGTCCAAATTCAGCTAATAGATATACAAAAAAAGACTTTTTTTAAAAAAAAGGGGGAAGAAAAAAGACTTTATTTGATATTCATACGTTGCATGCTATGCTGGACTTTGTTGATGCATAATTTATTTAAAGTTTTGTTTGAAAAAAAAGTTAAATTGATATTCGAAACGTTTTTCTTTGAAAGTAAACTTTAAAATTATAAGGTTAAAAGTAACAACAAAAAAATGATGAAAAGAGGAATGAAAAACCATCATGAATAATAATAAGCTTGTTAGAAATCTATCTAAGGATTTGCCAAAACTACATTTGAAGGAGAGGGAGAGACTTTTTTTATTTTCTTTTTTTCTTCATAGTTTATTTTCACGCCCAGTTGTCAAGAGAGCTGCATTTGTTAATTTTTGACTTTATGTATTTTTTTTGAAATTTTTTAGTTGACTGCTTTGAAGCCTATATATTCTTGCCATTCTTTTTTTTATTCTGCTTCGGAAAGATTTCCTTTTGATTGTTGTTAAAAGGCTACACTAAAAATGCAACACATTGCAAAAATTAAAAAGTTGGAAGTTAAAAACAAGAAGAATTTTTTTGAAGAAGCGCTTTCAAAAAAATTTATTTTTTGACTAAAAAGTAAATTTTTTTGTGAAAAAAAGTAAAACAGTATTGGAAAAAGTTTTAACAGAATTAAAAGCTTGAAACAAAAAAACATAATAAAGCAAAAATAAGACAAGGAGAGCGAGAGGGGGGGAAAAGAAGAAAGCCAAAAACGTCGGTCATCTTTCTTTTCTTTTTGGGGGCTAACGGAATTGGCAGTAGCAAGCCGATATGAAGCGAGCTTGCTCTTTTTTTCTTCTCAGTTTTTTTATTTCATGAAGTCAAATAATAGAATGGCAGTCACCACATGGACGTCATCGACGGCTGGTTGGTGGTAGTTGTCTTCTTTTCACTTAAGGAAGAATTGCGTTACATTAAAATCTTATTTATATTTTTACATCAAATTCTACTCCTTTTTTGGCTAACTTTGAAATGAAAAGTAGAAACATAACACGGCATTTTTGAAGATTAAAAGTATAAAAAAATGGAAGTTGAAGACAATTTTTTACTTGCTACACATTGTTTTTTGAAAAACAAAACAAAAAAATGCTTTGCAAAAGACTTCATGAAAAAGCTTTTTTTTGAAAGTGAAGACTTTTTTTCATTAGTTTTGTCCGTTTTTTTTAGTGTATGTAATTTGGCAAGCTAATTTAGAGCAACGAAATGAAGTGCAATTTGGAATTGAAAAAAACTGATGAAAAAAATATTTATTAGCAAAAAAAGGAACAAACACGGAATTTTTAATTACTAAAAAATTGGATATTTCTCAAGCAAGCCAAGTGCTATTGTTATATATCTCACAAGACTCTTTCACGAAAACTAATTTGAAGTGCACATAAAAGGACCAAACTTTTGGCATTTCTATCATGCAAAGCACTACAGTATACTGACCTTGAAAAATTTAATGAAATTGTTATTTTAAGTTAAAAACAATCATATCTTTTTAAATAGGGTAAATTAGAATCCAGTTTTTTCATTTCCATTGAGTCATTAAAGTCAACGGTATTCAATCTTTGTTCAAAAGTTTCAAATTTTGATATACCTCTAATTGTATTATAGCAATGTTCAATTCATAATGTATACGGTCATTTCATGTTTCATTAAAATACACAAATGATGACTTTTTCATTGCAAAAAAATCAGTAATCATAAAAGGAAGACCAAATTAAACAATTTTTATCGTTTCTCTATAACTGATAACTGAAGCCCTTTCCTTTTTACTAACATTAGTGAATATCCCCTCGATAACCACATGGATATAAATAGTAATATTGTTTTATGTTCTCCCGTAAAAACGATAACAAGTTAGTCCAAATTACAAAAAAACGCAATAAATTTTTCCTTTCAAATTTGTTTTACGTTATCTTCTACTTTTCAGAATGCTTTATGTTATAAAATTCATGTCTGCAGTCTATAGCTACAGTAAACTACGGATATATCTTGTTTGACCTTCAAACAACAAACTAATTTTTAAAAAATCTGAAAATTTATTAAAAAGAATAATAATAACAAAAAGAAAGAGTTTGAAAATTTCAACAGCATGAGTTCTCCGTTCATTACCGTTGTCACCAGTGCCTCGAGTAAGACCATACAGAACCGTGCATAAAAAATGCATTTTTTGTTGTATAAAAATTTTCTAATAAGTGATTACCAAACCTCATAAAAATTTTCCAATTTCACTTTGATAGAGCTTTTTGAAAAACTTTAACTTTGGTAAAAATTACTTTAGTGGTGAAAATGTCCCCCGCAAAAAAAGGGGGGGGGGGGGCGGACGGTTTGATACTTTTTTATTTCTCTTACGGTTTTTTTAGTTAAATTTTCATGACGATCGGGCAACAAAAACAATACAAAAAGACCCTGATCGTCAGGAAAATTCAAACAATAAAGCATCAAAATGTGCTACAAATGATTTAAATTTATTTGAAACAATATTTTTATCATAGTTATCTCATCATGTTGGAGTAAATGAAGGGTATGGAATTGGATATAAAAAGTTTGTTTTATTTCCATTCTGAAGTGTTTATTTTGTGAAGTGATATCTTTTCTAACTTTTAACATCCACAACTTACAGAATACCAGCATCTAGTATTTTACATTCATGTTCTCTATTATTACTGTATGCGTGCAATGTTAACGTAATTAGTTTTACGATTTTATTTTTGAGTTTTCACAGTGTCTTTAATTTATTAACAAAAACAAAACTTTATTTAAATGATATGTAAACGAAAATCCAAATACATATATTCGATATGATTAATTGCCAGCATGTATGGAATCATCATGAACATGCTTAAGACAATAACATTCTAAAAGTTTTAAAGCTGTGGGTACAAGTCTTTTTTTCATTTGGGGGCTGTAAAATATGTAAAGATAAAACAGTATTGCATGATGCGTATAAAGTAAGATATGTGCGGCAAAACTTAATCGTTGCATAATCTCTGACTAAAAAAATAAAGTAGTAAAAAAAAGCCATGGTAAAAAAAATTTGAAAAATCATACTTGATCACTGATGTTCAAAAATTGGATGGCAATTCGATACGCATAATTTGGCATATTTAAAAGAATGAACACGGTTGTTACAATCAATAAACTTCTCGTCAGTTGAAGATCGGCATACCGTAAAGAATGTCTTTTGCATCTTGCAACTTCTTGCATCTCTGTACGAGTTAAGGAAAATCGACTTCCAAGACGGCACATGCTTGCTCTAAAAGTTATTCATGTTAAACGTTTGCATACTATTTTATTGTTTATTACTTTGAAACTTTTGTTGATTTAATTGTTTGTGTTGGTCCAGTTGAATAAATTGTATCCGCAGTATTGAAGGATACGGTAGGTGAGCTTGGAATTTGTTTTAAATGCTCTCGTAAACGTAAAACAACAAAAATATTTGAAAATACAATAAATATTGAGGGAATTATCATGCAACTTATTGTTTCAATAAGTGAAAACAAATTGTAAACATCACCGTAATCAGGCTTAATATCACAACCACCTTGGGGATTTATTTCCGCAACAAACAAAATCCAAGAGTTGCATAAAAACGCAATTATTAATAAAACTACAACTTGTCGTTGAGCATTACTAAGGGTTCGACGAACACGGAAACTTCTAAAACTCAAAGAAAAAACATTTTAATGAAATTTAATTTGGTTGTTTGCACTTACGAAGCTTTATAGAGTAAAGTCAGACGCTCAAATCCAACTAATGCAATTAACCAAACACTTGAAAAATCACAAAAATGAGCCTAAAAAAGAATTTTGTTTACATTTAAAAATGGATCAAAGATTATGTTTTTACCAAAAAAGTTGAGCATTTGCATAAAATTGCGGAATGTTGATCAGCATTTCCGATGAAGCCCTATAAAGATAAGATTGCTTGAAAATTTGTTATTTCTGCTTTTTCGAAACCTGTTCAATCCAAAAGCTTAACAATGATAACAGAAAAAGACTGCTCATTACAGCTAACGTTAATAAATATGCACTTGATGGTAATTTACGAAAAATTCGATTTGATCTGTAATTAATCATCGTTTGCAGTATTCCAAGAAAAAAGAAGTTACACCTACCGTATCAAAATAAGAACCATGCAATTGCCTGTAAGGCCAACGAAACAGCATAATGGCATATACGATAGGTATAAGATAGCGATGAGGCTTGCCTCCCCTTGATCAATGAAATCTCCATTGTAGTAATCGCTATTATTCCAGGAGTAATCATTTGTAAAGACACTATTCTCTGATGAAATTACATCACCATCACTTTTTTCAGGATCCATGACAAAATCAGGGATAAATCGCATAATTAAAAAATGAAAAAACACCTGAAAAAATGATAACTCAATTTACAGAAAATAAAAAGAATAAAAAGTAATTCTATTTTTTCAGTTGCCGTGAAAGGTTAAAAAATTTAATTTGCAGGTGAGATAAAAAAGCAAAGCTTTCAAATAACACGTTTATTCATTTTTTCTTGTTCGTGTATGCGCAGTGAGGCTGCTAAACACGTCAATCGACAACTCTTCAATGCCAACAAAAAAGTAATGCTTCTCTCTTCTGCTCTTTCCTTTCACTTTTTTTAATAAAATACGAATGGTAAAAAAAGACAAAAAAAAATTTTGAAGCCACAAAATAATGTAAAACGGCATACCTGTGTTCTTCATAATTAAACCGCGATGTATTGCCTGCTTAAATCCCTGCAGAATAAAAGAAAAGAAAATAATACTGCTTTTAGAATGAATGTTCAGGCGGAGTTTATTATATTAAAATTTGGAAAAAGGATTAAGATATTTTTCTCCCCTTTTTTCTGTGTTAATAAACGGCACAAAAAGAATAACCTAGAAATGGCAATTATTAATAATCTGGCCTTTTGAATGTACTTTATTAAAAATGAGAAAGGTTTGTAAAATATCATATTTATTCACTTTTCTTTCTTTTCTCTCACGCGATAATTTATAAATATAAATACCAGAGATAAAAAAATCATATGCAAAAAAATATATATTGAAATTGCATTTTTTTAGGGATGTCAGTAAAAAAACAACTTTGTTGAAAATACAACATTTATTTTTTATGGCAATAAGCTTTTTTTTCTATTTTAAAAAATATAACAGTGAAAAAGGGGGAAGAAATAACGAAGGAAGGCTTATTTTACATTTTGAACAGGCCAATTAAGTGTCACTCTCGAGGATCTAAATAACACCAAAAGATAAATATGAGTACAAATATATTTGAGAGCGAAGAAGCAAAAGCTTCTCTAAAAAATGACATTTAAATTTTTTATTCAAAATAGGAAAAAAAAAACAACACAGAACTGATAATAGAAGAAAAATAAAGTAGTGCTAGAAAGTTTAAAAAACATTTGAAAAATTTTCTTTCTCTTTTAGAACAAAAGAATCAATTAAAAAAACTAAAACCATTTAACGAGAATTAGCTTGACAACAGTCAAATTGGATATTAAACAGGAAGTAATGTGGTAAGTATCAAATTAAATTTTCAATAAAAAAGAAATCGTTTTGTTAACGATGTACATTTTTCAAACCTTAAACTATCTCATATTTCGAGTGTTAAAAACTTTTCTTTTGGTTAATTTAATAAACGCAATTCTTAAAAAAAGATTTGCAGAATTGCATTTTTCTTTGCAAAAAAAAACAACGAAGCACAAAAAAAGAAGTAAGGCATTTTAGTTGTTACTTGTAAGCGCTAATTTTAAGAACTAAGAACGTCAAAAGACGGAAAAGAAGAATTTTCTAACAAAGTTATTTGCATTCATTCTTTAACTTCTTTCTATGTTTTTCTCTTTTTTAAAAAAAAATTATTCTAAAAAAAGCAAAGCCTAAAAAACTTTTGCTGTTCAAAGCTTAAGCTTAACACAACGAAGAAAGTCTTCACTTTTTTTTGTTATCAATACTCTTACTATTTTCTACGAATGCATTAAACGAAGAAAAAAGAGGAATATCTTTTTTTTTCTCAAGCAATAATGTACGGTGGTCATTTACCCGAGACGCTTCTTCTTCTTAATACTTCCGTATTTTCCAATTCAATTTTTTACTCAAAAATTGGCGTCACAATTTTTGTTTGAAAAAATAGTGTGAAAATATTTGGTTTTGGTCTAAAAAAACTTTTCGAGATATTTTTAAAAACGAAGAAATAGAACTTTCAAAAGTCAAGACATTCACAAAAAGAAAAAAAAACTTTAATTGTGGTGCCAATTTTTGACGTAAGCTTTGATCCTTAAAATGTCTTTGTTTTTTAATCAATTTATTATATCCCATTTGAACAAACAAAATATAGTTTCAACAATTGTTATTGATGGCGAACAAGTGTTAGATAAAAAAACAAAATATATAGCAATAAAAATCGCATGTCTAACTTTTAAAAAAGAAATATGAGGGGCGACAAAAAAATAAGGAAGAATCTTTCATTTTAGCTTGCATTTTTCATTTCTTGAAGGAAAAAAATTCTGATTTTTTATTCTTAAAACATAAATAAAAGAAGTTCTTTGGGAAACTAAAGAATACTCAAGTATGGCCCCAATGTTTTTACCCCTTTCAAAATAAAATAAAAATGGCATTTTTCCAAAACTTTAACAAATTGATTCATTTTCAACTTCTATATCCTTTTTTTTGTTTGTCAAATATGTATATTCTTCCTATCTTTTTATCTTTGGGAATTCTCTTGAAAAAATTCGTCTTCTGGGAGTCGCATGATTTACATTCGGGTGCGTGTCAGTAAAATGTTAAACGCCAAAAAATGAGTTTGTTTTTTATCTTTAAAAAGAAGGCATTAAAAATAATGTTGGAATGAGAGAATAAATGAAATTGTATTAACAAAAAATAAATGTCAAAATGACTTTTGCTTCTTTGTTCCCGTACGAGTTGTTTTAATCCTTTTTAGCAAGCAAAAATTGAAGGAAGCCTTTGCATCGAACAAAGAAACCCTTTCGTTGCAAAAAAAATTCTGCAACAACAAAATCTTTTCTAATTTTTGTTATTATTTTTAAGATTTTTTTAAAAGTTATCTAAATTTAGATATAATTTCACCTTTGCAGGTGATTAAAAACCAAATTCAGTTTTTTTTTAAAAAGTGTTTAAAAAGAAGTAATCTTAGGGTTTAACTAATTTCAATGTTCGTTGAGCCTGGAGTTCTGATAACATTGATATTTTGATGATGATGATTACTTTTTTGATCATAAATATGAATAACTGCAACTTCACTATGAACACGTTTTGATGAAATTTTTGAATTAAGTAAATTTTTTAAACCCCTGAAAAATGTTTTTTTGTATTAATAATGACCTTTTAAAATAATAATTCAATCAGTTACTTTGGGGATAAAATTCTTCGATACGGTCGAACAAAGTAAAATGAAATTAAAGGAGATAATAAAATTTGATATGAAAAAATCAGCATTGCAATTGAATTAATTAACGGTGAATAGGTTCCTGTTGCCACTGTTGAAATAATAATAATTAATGGAATTCCAACAAAAAGTACCGGCACACATGACTAAAAGAATTAAAACTTGAAATTTATTGATTAAAGCTTATTTGTACCTGAACAATTAAAGACATTGCCAAAGCCTTTTGAAGTTCTAATGTACGCCGGCTTAGCGTTGATTGATGCTTTTTCAATACGCTAAAAAGAATTTCTTCAAAAAAAGTATCCGGTGAAAAATCTTACTGAAAAATTTTCATTGCAGAAAATATTAGCAAACTATATCCTGCTAAAATGGCAAGCAATGCAATATAACACATGTAAAAAACCATATAATTCATATGAATTAAATTTCCAAATCTTGTTTCATTGCTATCACCTTTATGACTGTAATATTCTGACCAAGATGCAACCTAAAAAATTAAAACATGTTTTTCGCAATATTACAGAACAGATCATTACAATTGCAGCTGGTCCCGATTTTGGCATATCACCAGCATACATGCAAAAGGATGCCAAAAGACTGATAAGAACAAGAAAAGAAAAAACAAAAAATAGCACATGTTTTTTAAAGAATGCTTGAACCCATTGTGGACGACAAACTGCTAAATACCGATAGAAAAATGAGATGGGAAGGGTCATGACACTGTAAAGAAAAATTCCAACAAATAAGCTTGTTAACAAATGATTTGTTGCAGGATGAATAAAATAAACAACTGGTCCCATAATTACATATGAAATACCTGAATCATTTGCAGGGCGTTCAATCTGTAAAATAACATGAGGATAAAATTACTACTCTAGCAAATCCCAAAACTCACTTCTTTAACGCTACTCGCTGGTACAGGTTGTAACATTATCATTCCGAACGATAACAATAGATCAGTAAAACTTATGTTTAATAGAAATAAACGATAACTTTTCATTTCTTTCGGAGTTTTGAAAATAATAGCCAATATTAATAAAGTCGTTAGAATTAAAGATGCGCCACCCGAAATGTAGCAGTTGATATCGTAAATAAATTCGTCCACGAACATTTTTGGAAGACGATTCAATTACAGTAATCCGAGCTTTGTTGACTTTTAACGTTTTAAAACAAATATGAAAACACAACTTTACAAAAGCGGTCGTAGGTCAGAATAAGAAAAAAGCAAAGCGAAATTAAACAAATTTAAAAGCTGTAAAACTGAAAATTTTAAAATAAATTTGTTTATAGGAAATGGTAAATTTGCGCGAAAGAAAATTTTTTAATGTGTCACCTAAAATTTTATTAAGAATGTCAAAGATTTAACTGCAAAGAAAATGTTACAAAAAGAAATAAACTCTAAAAAAGGAAAAAAGAATGGGTGTTACCGTGCTAAAAAATTTTTATTTTAATATGTTATTCTTGAAAACGGAAAACTGATTTTATACCATTAATTTAATTATTTTTCTTTCCTACCTGGAACAGGTGCTGCGAACATGAATTTGACACAAATATTAACTTTTAAACATTCTAAATGTTAGCTGACAAAAAAAGATTGCTTTAAACAAACCAGAAGGTTCGAAATTTTAGGAAGTGGTAATAAGAAGTTTACACTTTCAATAATATAAATATTGGTCATAATCACATGCTTTTATTTTAATTCATTATTGATGAATATTTGAACGTTCTTTGGATGAATGGTTAACAGTGCAAAATCTCTTCGGTGGGTTAAAGCAATGTTTACGCTTTTATTTTTCAAATAAATGTGATTATTTTTTATTATCATTAAATTGTACTTATGAAATTCACCCTAAGATGTTTATGAAAAATATCGAAATAAAGAACTTCTGAAACATTAACAAAGCCAAAAACATGCATTTTGAAGGCATGACAATCTTTAAAAGTTGTTGAAAAATATTTGATTAATGGTTCATTGTATCTGGGGCTGAATTTGCTGGAAATTTTGCGAAAAAAATTGTTACAATCACTTAAATGAAATCGCCAATGCAATGACCTGTGTAATCCACAAATATCAGGAATCACCCCCAAATTATCAGTTATTAATTCGGGGTGATATCTTTACCAATTTATATGTGATATCATTAAAAGGGATGTTTCTTTAAAAGACTTTATTAAATTTTTTGTGGTTGTAAATTGGTACTTTTCTTTTGTTTTATTTTACAATTTGTATGATAAACTTAAATAATTTTTAAAAAAATTTTATTAGTCAAATATATCTGTGAATGCTTAAGTTACTACAAAAAATACTAAAAAGTTTAAGTAAAAACAATTGTTGTTCACTGAGAGGAGGAATAACCTTTGAGATCATAAATTTCCACTAATATACATAAATAAGGGGGAAGAACAAAATACATATGATGATATCATTTAAAATTTAGCAATTTGTTGAAGTTTTAATTATTTGTGACTTATACTTGATTTCTCTTGGATATGGTTTTCCCATTGATACAACCGTTAAAACCAATTTATATGTGGTATCTGGTTGTAAATTGGGTACTGTCATATGAATTAATTCTTCTTTAGCCCGTTCACTATCTGCTGCTCGATCCTCTTCAAAGCAGGTAATCAAATCACCTGGGGGATGGGAGGGCCAACATTGCTCTGATGCATTGATATTTGCCTTTGCAAAGGTATTTTGATAATTAATTTTTTCTGCATAAAGACAATAAGCAACATGATCATCAGGTACCCGATAAAATTGCAAATCTGCAGAATTACATTTTTCACTTTGTGCATGCAAACTAAAAATTTTGCAATATAAAAAAGAAAAGAATCCTTTAAAAAGATATTTTACTTGGCATCATCAGGCAATTGAGGGAATGGATTTAGCTCTGGTCGAGTACTAGCCCAAATATCAAATGCACTTTCTTTATTTCGATGATTAACAATTTGAATGCGAATTGTCTCGTCATTATTGTTGAAAATGATAAATCTGTAAAAATTTTATATTTATTCATTTAACCATTTAATCTATTATTACCTTCTTGTTGTACCAGTTACATGACTAAAAGTTTTAATTCTTTTTCCAGCTTTATCAATTCTAATTTCAACATTTCCTGCACAAACTCGTACAACAACTTGAACATGTGTAGGTTTATCCATTTTAGGTACAACAAAATTATAATTTCTAACATCATGTCGAATTGGTGGCATAATCCATTCATCAACAACTCCATCATAAAGATGAAAAACTGTTGATTCATCTTGTGCACGAATGAATCTTCGTCGAACATCAATTTCTTCTTCCACTGGATCAATGGGTAATTTAATTTCAATTGGATGCAAGGATGAAGTTTTTTGACTTAATGAATCTCGAACAAACAAAGTTGCATACAGTGCACCACGGGATTTAAGCTTTTCAATTGCAACTTGGGTTGTGCTTTGATTGACACAATATTCTGCTTCATTGACAACATTCTTTCCAGGACAAAGTGTGTACAATGGCTTTTTTGTTAGCATAACACAAAATTTATATCGATTTTCTGAATGCTGAATACTGTTAAGATTTGCAATAATTGCAGGCATTTGCCATCGAAAACGAATATTATAAAGTGAAAATTTGTCATGATCATTGTAAATATCATGATGTAATAGACCATCTCGGGGCAAAGGGGGATATTGATTTTGAAATCGTGATTGAATTGTTGTAATAAATACTCGAACAGTTGTGTCTTCAGGTGCAGTAAGATTTAAGACAACATAATCTAAATTAAAATTATTATTTTCAATATTATTTTGCAAAATATGGTTTGCAATGTTTTTTATCATAAAAAAGAATCTGTTATCATTTTTCAAAAATATCTTTGAACAAAACACAGGAAGAAAAAAAAGAATGGATAAAAAAAGAGTATAGAAAGTTTATAACTCTCTAGGGAATAAATTCTATTGGTTGTCAAAGTCATATATAGTTGCCGTTTTAGTCACTATTTTTGTTCAAAAATAAACATGCAACAATATACATGAGTAATATAGTTTTTTTGTTGTTGGTGTAAAGTAGAAGAATATGCAACAAACCTGCATCAATTGCATTATTGAAAAAATTCATTCTTTTTTCATCAGCTTGTCCACCGAGAAGTGTCATTTGATTGACAACTTCAGGTGAAATTTCTATTAATGGTGGCAATCGAACATGCAATAAATTATTAAAATGTGCAGAATTTGGATGGACATTTGGCGGATTGTATACTGTAAAAATTATTTTTTCATTATAGTGCTTAAATGAAAGAAAAAACTAACCATGAGAAGGAGCTGATAATCTCCAATAAACTTGTGAAGAGCATGGTGTGATTGCCATAAATAATGGAGTTTTTCGAACTGGCATGTGAAAATAATAGCTAAAAGAAAAGAGTTTTCAAAGATATAAAAAAGAGTTGACGACATACACAGAATGCTGATCTTTGGTAAGTCTGATGGCATGTTCAACTCCATCATCAAGATTTAAATGTGGAACCCTTTCAATTTGTATTGTTGTGGCACTCCAAACAGATAAAACAAAAGATAATAGTAAAAAAATATTATTTAGAACTGTCAGTGAATTCATTTTTCTACAAAATTTTAATTGTACAATTGAAAATTTCACAAAAATATTTAAAGATATAGAATCCGCGAATAAAAAAAATTTTGATTGGACAAAAATAAACTTCCGGTATTAATATTTTTAAAAAAAGTAACACCTTTTCTCCAAACTTCTTTCAATTTTATGATCACTAATTTAGATTCTTCCTTTTTTATTAGCTAACCTTTATTTGATCATTTGTTGATCTGAAATTGAAGGAGAAAAAATGAGGCGTTTTTGAATGCTTTGGAAAAAGGATTTTTGCTTCTGTTTTTTTCTTTCTCTCCTTTGAATAAAGGCGGGCACAGACTTTGCTTGGTATGCGTGGAATGCAGCGTCTTAAGTTTGACTGATTTGCCATCGGGAATTGTCCGACGACAGCAAGCAAGTGCTTTTTTTCGAAGAGAAGAAAAAAAGAAGAAGAAAGAAAAAATAGATAGACCCTTAAGCTCACATTCCTTCAAGCATCATTTGGTTGATTAAACCTTTAAGAAGAAAAATAGGCAAAAATAAAAGTAAAAGATTTGAGTAAATAATAATAAATTTTTTGCAAAAAAATTAAAATATCAACAATTTGTAATTAGTAAACATATGAGAATTGTTTTTGGGAAAATAAAAAAATTTGAAAGTTAAAATACAAAGGAATTTTAAAATAGAGGATACTGTATCGAAGTGAGTTTTTGCTTTTTTTTGGTTTGATAAATTTCTTTTAAAATAAGAAGAAGCTATTTCGCAAAACGAATCATTGGTAATAAATATTTTGAAGAAGTTATATAATGGCACAAAAATAGCAAAAAAAATCTAAAATGACAAATTACTAAACGGCCTATATCAAAAGAATCAAAAATAACTTTTATGTCGGTGTACTTTGTACATATAAAAAAAGGAGAAAAAAGGCAAAAAGAAACCCACAGTAGATTTAAGATTTATGAGAAACTTATGCATATTGAAAGCATATGTAAAAAGCGCAAAACTTTTTTTTTAATATTACAAGGCATTTTCGTTTATACATATTTCAAAAAATGGGAAAAAACATAATATTTCAGCAACAATCTTTTTTTAAAAAATTTAAGAACGCTTTTCATGGCTTCAAAATGGTTAATGCTGCTGCTTCATTGCCTAAATTGACTCTTGACTAAAAAATCTTTCTAACAATTTTCTATTCTTTGTTCAAACACAATGTTCAAAAAAGTAAGCATTGTTAGAAAATGAAAAACGTTTAAGGAAAACTTATAACTCATTTTTTGGGAAAGAATAGAGCAAAAAAGACGGAAGAAAACCTTTTTCGCTCAAAGGCAAAAAAATTGAAGAATTCTTTGTATTAAAAAAGAGAGAGAGAAGCATTTTCATTGAGAGATAAACTCATTTTTAGCACATATTTGTCCTTAAATTTCATTTTTTATTCAAAATATTTGAAAAAAAAACACTTATGGTTGAAAAAAAGAAGTTGTCATTTGAATGAAAATAACACCATTATGTAAAGAATCAAGAAGACAAAAGGTGGAGGAAACAAAAACCGTTTTTAAAATGAAAATGTCAAAAAATATGTTGCTCTTCCATTATTTTTATGCAAAGCCATTTTGGCACCTGTCGAAAAGAGAAACCTAAAAATAACTTATTATTTTTCGGGGGTTTTTTTCATATTTTCCTCTTTGTTGCTAGTTCACGTTGTTGTTTTTTTTCTTTGCTTTTTGAGGTGACAAGACCTTCTCCTTATATTTTCAAGCTATTTTCTCACATATCACTTAATGACAAACATACTGCTTTATTTTTTCATAAACCGCTTTCATCTTTCAATTTCTTTCAAAATAATTGAAGGAAGAAGGCCTTGGATGGAATGTGTTAAAACAAAGTTTTTAAAACCTGAGAACACCTGACAAAATGGGAAATGAATAAAAAAATAAAAATATATGGAATGCAGCAAAAGGTTGTTGCTGCTTTTATTTTTTTTCTTGTTTAGCTTTTTGTATCCCCTCATGAACCTTAAGCAGCCACAGCAGCAGTTGCACCAGTTAGCAGCAACAAATAGCAATTGCATTTGCGTCATTGCTGCATACCAAAGATGCCTAATATCAACTTTTTTGTTGAACAAGGTGATCACTTTTCTTTTATTGACGCGAAGATGAAAGGAAAAAGTGCTATTTTTAGCTTTTTTTAACAGGAAGAAAAAAAGGTAAATGATCTTGCACGCGTTCACAAAAAGCATCAGTTTGCAATTAACACAAAAAGCAGTTTTTTATCCTTCAAGGAAATGAGAGAACTCTCGCGTTCAAATACATAAATTTTTGTTTCCGCTTTTCAAACCAAAGCCATAAACTTTAAATTGCATTTTTTCTTTAAAAAATTCAAAAACGTAAATTTTATTTATCGCAAGAAAGAGTAAAAACCAGGAAAAAGAAATTCCAAAACATGTTCAATAAGTTATCCGCAAAAAGAAACAAAGCATTTTTTAAAACATAAAAAGAAAACAAAGAACAAGAAAGAAAGAAGCATAATTACAATAACGACAACAGATGACACTTTCGTATATAAAATAAGAACCAAAATTATGCAACTATACAAAAAATAGAAATTATAAACAAAGAAAACCGTAGAAATATAGTTTACACAAAAACAATCAAAATAAAACAGGAATCATTTTGAGTTAAACAGACGCTCAAAGAAAAAAAGGCAGTCGTCGTTTAAGAATTAAGTTGATAAAAATATTTCTCTCAAAGCTTGCAAAAATTCACAATATATATAAAAATAGAGACAATATAAAACAAGAATAAGTTCGTTTAGCAGATATGCCATACTAAAAAGATAATTTTAAATAGACAAGAGCGCATATGAAGAATAGTAATAGATATTGTATAAGAAACAATACGATATAAATAAAATTTATATTAGATAATATTGCATTTGCAACATTTTTTGGATGTTCCTGGCCGACGACCCGATTCTGGATAACGGCGATTAATTTGTCGCACCAAATCATAAAATACCTAAAGAGTTTGTATTAATGTAATTTTTGAAAATTAAATAACAAATTTACCTCGTGAACATTAATTTTAGCTTTTGCAGATGTTTCCAAAAATGCACTATTGAATTGTCTTGCTAAGCTTTGTCCTTGATCTTTTCCAACAACACGTTCATCTTCAAGATCACATTTATTTCCTACTAGAATCATCGGAACCTAAAATAATAATATTAAATGAATTTTAAAAAAAGCTATCAAAATCGTACGTCATCGGTATCTTTTACACGTAAAATTTGTTCACGTAAATCCATCAAATCATTAAATGTTGATTGGGCAGTTATTGAATATACAAGAACGAAACCTTGTCCATTTTTCATATACAAATCTCGCATTGCAGTAAATTGTTCTGTTCCAGCGGTATCAAGAATTTCAAGCATACACTGTTGTCCATCAACTTCAACTTGCTTTCGGTAACTATCTTCAATGGTTGGATCATATTTTTCAACAAATATTCCTTGAACAAATTGTACTGTCTAAAAAAAACAAAGTCAAAGTTTAAGATACTTTAATTTTCTTTGTTAAATTAACTTACCAAAGCACTTTTACCAACACCACCACTTCCAAGAACAACAATTTTATATTCGCGCATTCTAATAGTAGGAAATAAATATGAAGATGGAAAATAAATTTGTTAAATAAAAAAATCAAATGCAGGCGTCAGTTTGATTCTCTGACTAACCACCAGTCCTTAAAACGATAAATTTTAGTAAAAAAATAATCAATATCAAACACGAATGTTAAAAAAAACAATATATCATGAATCACGAAAAACGCGGTTAGTCTGTTGAATTTTTATACCTTTTTTTCTCTCCAACAGACGAAAAACATAAATTTAAAAAAGGCTATTAAAAAAATATTTTCTTATTACAATATTTGGGAAAAAAGAATCAAAAGCACTGAAAAAGATATCAAATCAAGAGAAAAATAACAAAAACTAAACATTTTAGTTTTAAAAGCTTTTACGTACAAAAAATATATGAATCAGAAAAAATCACGAAATTATAAAATGAATCAAAGGTTTTTTTAGCATGAAAAGATGCAAAAAAGCTTACTATAACTCCTACTATTTTTAATAACAGAAAAAGATTAATTAGAAAATGGGACTTGGGCAAAATCAATGTTGTCAGTTTTTAACAAGTGCAGACTGATAAAGTTGACCATCAACATTGAATAAAAGTTTTTGGTTTTCTAATTATTTCTTTGTAGGAAACCCTTTTTGCATTTTGTTTCTTTTTTATAACAAAAAATATGCAACAGCAGCTGAAAAAGATGTAATAATGAAAAAAAATCCTAGATTGCGTGTTTGTGCTACCGGGTAAGTAAGCTTACTACTTCGTCTTCTTCTTCACAAACGGCCAGGAGGAAAAAATATATGCATTGAAAAGAATAGGAACGTCAAAGACGAAAGGCAGAAATATAGAAAAGAGAAGAAGAAGAAAACAGCTAAAGACAAGTAGAGGCAAAAAACTGAAATAAGGCGGAAAAAAGCTATATTCGCGCAACATAAAAAAATATGAAGAAGATGAAAACGCATGCTCATAAAAAAGGAGCATCAAAAAGCCACATCCGCACCATTAACATTGGAGATGTTCTTGAAAAAGGAAATTACCACGTGAAAGGCCAAAAATAATATCACATCAAAGGTGGCAATGGGGCTTAGAGATGAGCTATGCGAAGAGGAAAAAAATATAAATTTAAATCATAATTTTAAATTCTGGAAAAAAGATACTGCTTCAAGAGATTAATGCTCCCTTTTTTGCTTGTCATTATAAACAATGGTTTAATTTAAGGCTTAAAAAGAGAAGTAAATAAGCAAAACAAAATGTAAGAAAAAAAAATAAGCAAAAGTCAATAGACAAGAGTGGAAGAAAGGCAAAAAAAGAAATCTTTTTGAAGTAAATGGCAGTAGTAAATTATGTAAAAGATTCTAAAAACATTGTGAATAGGGCAAACACACACCAAAAATAAATGCTTCATCAGTTAAAAGATAAATAAAACAAATATAAACCATATAGTGTCAAATGTCAAAAAAATATATTGATTTATGTTATAGAAAAATGAAAGAAGAAAAAAAGGAACAATTAAGGAAAGTGAACTTGCGCAGCTCCACAACTACCACCATCACCCGTTTCATCGAAAAGTATTAAGAGTTGCGCTAAAAAAATCGAGACAAAAAAGCAAAGCAGTATAGTTACGTTTTAAATTTTTTGTTGATACGTGTGTATGGTTTTTGTTAGCATTCATAGCCATATTGCATACAAAAAGTCATAAAAAAAAGTTGATCAACGATTGATTTTTTTGTTACTCCAAAGCACGATTCAGTTGGTTAAAATTAAACTATCGTAGCCAGGGTTTTTTTAGTAATGAAACCAAAAAACGATGAATGAAAGGAGATTAATTGTCAGCACAAAATCTTGCCAAAATTAAAAAAGCTGTCAAACATCTGATGACATAAAATATTTAAGATTCCCATTTGTTTTGCCAAAAATCCAATAAAAAACGGTTTTTTTTTCTTTGAAAACTAATCTAAATTGAAGAGTATAAAAATCCTTATAGAATAATTTAGAGGAAAATTCTGCAAAAAAAACGTAGCGTCAAGGTTTTAAAAACTCTTCAAATTTAAAAATCAATTATTCATCTATCCTTCTTACTAGAGCTGGTCACAAAATGGAAATTCTTCTCCGCTTTATGCTCGATCAAGGTCATTTTAAAAAAGCGAACAGTTGGCGGCAAAGTTGGTTGAAACCCAAAAACCTCAATTGAAATTCAAAACAGCATGAATAAAAAAATATGAGGGTACTTATTTCTATTTCATACGAACTTAATATATACAACAGTATTTAAATTCAGAAAGAAAAATTGAAAAAGTAAAAACGGAAAAATCGACCGTAAAAAACGAGAGAAAAATCAGAGATAATCTATTTATGAATAATATGTATGATATATTTCGAATGTACAAATAAATAAAACAAATATTCTATAATCTATTTTGTATTTCGATTTAACATTCTTTTGGTTAATGAATCTTCAGGTACAGGAATAACACCAGGTTGATCCGCCAAAAAAACAGGAGGGGGATTGAATTTACCTGCACTCATGTAAAGAGCACCTGAAATATAGAAAATTGGCATAATTAATGTGTAAATAAGGCAGAGTAACATACCACCAACGAGAACACAAACAGTAAAAAATTGTGCAGCAACACGACCACGCATATAAAGTTGAGCACGATACATATTTCTATTAAGAGTTGCTTTGCACATTCCTGAAAGCATATCCACATCATATATGTGTAAAATAAGATTGAAATATATACCAATTAAACATCCAACAGTAGCAACCATTCCGACAGGAACTAATGGATTTGTTAATGCACTTTTTACAAGTGGATTCATTAAATTAGAGCGCTCAGAACCTCCCATTAAATCTGACGGAATCATCGGAACAACTTCAGCAAAATTTTTACGTGCTTTTGGTGTTGATTTATCAGGTGTTCGATCTTCAACTCGCCATGTCATAAACTCAGATGAAGGTGCTGCATTAGCGTCAGACATTCTAAAAAGTAAAAAAATTAGACAAAAATACTCAACGTAAGCAAATGGAATTATTATTTTAAAAAACGCAAAATTTTCAAATCAGAGAATTATTCATCAAAATCATTACTATTTGGGATTATAAAAAACTTCGAAAAACACTTTTTTAAAACCTTAATATTATAATAAAGACGATTGTAAGGTTTTGACATATTTTAAAACTATTCGTATTACATATACAGTGGAAACATGCTGAAATAAAGTTGCATCAAAAAATAAACATTAAAAAATAAAAGCAAGGGAACACTTAATTCGTTTCGAAAAGTTTCCCATTTGTCGAAAAACCACTTTTTTCAAGCCCGTTTTTTTACAGTATCAGTAAAAATGTATTTTTAATGTTAAATATTTTACATGTTTATTGTTACATGATTGATTTCATAAAGATTTTATTATTACCGGATAAACAAAAAAATATAAACAACAAAAAAACATAAAGCTAAGCCAAACATTTTAGCAATTTATTGTGACAGTTAAGACAAAATGAAAGATATTTAACAGTATTAGTTTTCCCTGATACGCTAGTACAAAGAAAAAGAAACACTATTATAATATTGATACTTTTTTTAACAATGCACTTTAGGCAAGAAGCTTAAAAAATTATTAAATGTGGTGACAAAAGTGACCCATGATAAGAGAATTTGACACAGGAAAGATTTTAAATAAAGAAAAACGATTTAACCGAATGTGAGCTACCGAACGATATCTTTACTCAGAATTCTTGTGACAATTGAATCCGAAAGTGTTTCACCAGCTGTTTCAGGAGTTGTTGTTTCATAGACCTGAAAATTACAGTAAGATTATGGTACCGTAAATAACAAAATAAATTATTGTTACCTTTTCAATAAGATTTAGATCACAGCAATCACGAAGATGAACTAACGGCTCAGGATTTCCTTCAATCTTTTTTGCAAGTTTAACCATTTTATCTCCTTTTGTATCATCAAAAACGGCAACAAGCAAATCTTTGCTATTTTCAGCAATTCCGAAAGTATTCAATGAATCAGAAATCTAAAAAAACCACAGAATGATTATCTAATTCAAATAAAAAATAAAGCTCACATTTCTGTTTGGAGAAAGTGAATAAATTAATTCAGCAGAAAGAGATCTAGTGTACATTCGATTGTGAGCTGCCTGATGAACCCTAAAATGATATCACAAATTAACATAATTTTTAAATAAGATGTTTTAAATTCAGCATTTTTTAAGATATAAAAAACTTACGCTCGATTTGCAGCAGCAAGAAGAACAAATGGTTCCAAAACCTAGAAAAAGCAGAAATTAAAAGACAACTTAATATTACAAAGTTTTTACCATTTCTGCACGAATAAAAGCAGCATCAATTTCTCCAGTACGTAAAAGTTTTCGCAATTCAACAGCATTTTTTACATCCCGAAATAAGCATATACGCAAATATCTCCTTTGTGTAACATCATATGGATCTGGTTGCAACTCATATAAACGAGAAATACCAGCTTTCATTCTTAAACGTTTTCTAAAATATTTAATTTAAAAGTAATTTTTGTGACTGAAGTTCTGAAAATTAAAACTGTATGTTTAATTAAGCTGGCAAAATGCCATAAACAAATCCGACAATTTTAAAGACAAAAAGATCGCATCATTTTTTGAATCAAAAATTAGATGCACGGTTTCAGTGCAAAAAAGAATAAAAAAGAAATGGTGGCGCATCATTTTCAAATAAACGAGTTTTTATTTACTTTAACTTTACACATGATAAAAAGGCAAAATAAACTTATAGATTAAGAGACTTCTTTTTAAAATAAACGGACATTAAATTAATACAAAGTTGCGCAAAGGCAAAAATAAAAAAGCGAGAAGAAGAAAAGAATTCCCAAAACAAAACAAGGCAAAAAATTTCTTTTCTTCTTTTTTTCCCTCATTTCTTTAGGGCATTACAGAGGATACACACGAAAAAAAGAAGAAAAGAACAACAACAATAAAAACAACATTGCAGTCAAAAAGTACACTTGAAACAACGTTTTTATGCTGTTTTTTGGGTGTTTTTTTGTTTGCACATGTTGACTTTTTTAAAATTTTGTTTCTGCAATTGTCCCCATCTTTTTTTCCCGTTTCCCATCCAGTACTAATTTTTTTGATAGGATTATGTCTATCTTAGAAACTAAAATATTTTAAAAATACAAAAATATTTACGTGAAGAAAATCTATGGAAAAAAGTTTTACGAAAGAAGGGGTGTATCAATGATACAGAAGAAGAATAAAAACCTTCAAATAAATGCTTTAATCCAAAAACTGAATACGCCAAAAGTTTTGTGACCCTAGCAAATACAAATAAATAAATAAATGACAAAGGAGGAGAGAAAAAGCTTAAGTCATTCCCTCTATTCTTTTCATTGTTCAATGTTTATATAATTTTATTGTTAAAAAGCTGCTATGCCTTTATTTTTTTACCAAGACACGGAGGATGGGTGAAAATCATATTAAAAATTACGATTACAAAAAATTATTTGTCGATTTTCTAGGCGTTTTAATGTAATTCCAAATATATAACATTTGCCTTTCTACCATTCTGTTTCAAATAAGAAGAAAATAGTACAATCAAAAATGTTCAAAACATGTATATTTTGCAAAAATATTTTCCCTTTTTTGAAAGATCGTTTGTCACTTATGCAACATGTTTTTTATAGAAATCTTTGGTTTTTTACAAAAATTTTGAAACAAAAATTGAGGGAGAAAACGATCATTGCCTTTTTATTTTAAATAGCTTTTTACCAGATAATATCTTTAAAAAATTGCTTTTTGCAAAAAAATATGAATATAATTTATATGCCATTTTCGGCAAATTTTTAATCACTCATGAAAAAAAGGATTCATTAGTTTTGCAGCGCTAAAAAGAAGCTTCTTTTAGCTTATGCAAATTTTTCAACCTAACAAAGCTTATTAAGTGGCTCAATTTTAAAGAAGGCGAAATTAAAGAAATAAGCGGTCAGTTGCAGCTGTCTGCTTTCTCAAAAACTGCATAATTTTCCTTCAAAAAAAGTTTTCAAGCATCAAAAATAGTTTCATTTTTTACATATAAAAAACGCAAAAAAATATTCGGAAGAAATGATATTGTTAAAAGGAAGTTCAAATGAATGTTAAAAATAATTTTTGCCTCAAACGAAATTAACCTGTTTGATCTAAAAAAAACAACCTTTAAATTTCGAAATTAGAGTTACGAGGAAATTAGAACGTAATCTGTGAAAACAAAGAAATGAAACAAAATAAAAACAACATTTTCAAGGTAAAGGAAAAAGTGAAACTGATTTACTGAAACTGACCAAAACAAAAAACCTTGAAATTTTTTTGGGAAAACAACTACTATTTTTTTGTAATCGATAAAAAAACAATAAAAAAGATTACGGTAGGTGAATTGCGCTTTTATAAACGAAAAAATTTTGAATTTTTAAAGAAATTTGGGTCTTGGTAAAAATTGCAAAAAAAATTATGTAAAAAAAATTGTTTTAATAATAGTGAGAAAAAATTTACCCACAAACAATATAATTAAATTTTAAAAACTTACTTTCTTCTTTCCAATGATCCAAAGCCGGGTGCTGTAACACAACACATGTTGTTTGGCTTCTGCTCTTAAATAAAATGATATGCCAAAAATTATAAATAATCGGCAGCTTTTCTTATTCGATGAAAGAAATAACCGTAAAACCGCAAGAAAAAAAATATTAAAAACGATTATTTTGAATAATTACTTGCTTTTAATTTTTACTTTCAAATAAAAAGTTTAAAAAAAGCAAGCTTACACCTGAAGAAGAGATACTTGGGAGAAAAAGAAGATGTAACACAATCACATGCAACAACTTTATGTTCTTCTTTATGTTTTTGCGGTTTTAACATTGAATTTTTTTGCAACAAATAAGAGGGCAAAAAATAAGTATGAATGAACGAGCTTTTCTTTACGTTGTTATAACTAACTTATCCATCCATCGAATATAAGCAGAGTCGGAAATGAAGAAGATGTAGACAAAATATTTGTGTCAATAATTGTTTTAACACCAACAACAGCTTTTTAGAGGGCCACCACAGCTTTGAAGAATGACAACAAATCCTATCAAGTATTTATTTATAAACATAAAATTAAAACAATTTTTACATATTTTTTAGGTTAAAAAAGATTTTTTCTTCAATTTTAATTTTTTTTCAGCCAGACTTGAATAAATGAATCCACTTGAGGTCTTGAGATATTCGAAAGCTGAAACAGATATCCTTCGACAGTTTTCATCAAAGCAAATATACCGCCTTTCAACGCGCACCTAATTTTTCTTTCTCTTTTTTGTTTCTTCAAGTCTATCAAAAAAGATAAAAAAAAGGTGGAAGACACTATCGAATCATTTTCTTATTTTTGCAAGGTAGAGTAAAACGGTTTTTCCACACAAGACATTTTGAGCTTTTTGCTGCAAACTTTTTTTAATGAGCTTACAAATTTTTGTAACATTATAAACATATATTTTATTGTCCTTAATTTAAATTTTATTTTTTATATAAGATTCAGCGTCAGATTCTGATTCTTTTAAGATAAAACTTCACATATTTTTAAAAATTTTCAGATTTTTAAAAAAATCACGCATTTTTCTCATTTTGGTATCAAAAGAATCAGAATCTGACGCTGAATCTTATATAAAAAATAAAATTTAAATTAAGGACAATAAAATATATGTTTATAATGTTACAAAAATTTGTAAGCTCATTAAAAAAAGTTTGCAGCAAAAAGCTCAAAAAGTCTCGTGTGGAAAAACCGTTTTACTCTGCCTTGCTGAAATAAGAAAATTTGTTGGAAGCGATTCGATAGTGAAGAAAAAAAACAACAAAGAAGAAGTAAGAAAATAAAAAGACCCCACACGAAGATGAAAAAAAAACAGATTGTTGCGCTTTTTTTTATACAACATTCTGGCTCTGGCAGAAAGAAATATTGGAGTGTAAATTTAATGGATAAATGAAAAATGTTTTAACTGTTACATATTGCTCAGAGAAGTGCAAAAAAGCGGAAATTAATCTTTTAAAAACTTGGTTATTTTTCTGTCAAATAAAATTAAAATTATTAAAAATTTATCATTCGAACATTTTGGTTCGCACTCCCCATTTTTCCTTCATTAAAAAAAGTAGTACAAAAACCTCGAAAAGTAATATTCAGTGGAATGAGCATACTTTTTTAAAGCTTGCCTAAGGCAATCAAATATGCGCAAAAAATTTGGCTTTGCTTGAAATAACCGAAAAATCGCATTTTCCATGAATGAAAAGAAAAGCGGATGCTTTCGGCAAGAGAAGGAGAGAGAGAAAGAAAGAAACATACTTACTTGACCATGGAGTAGAATAGAGTAGAAGCCTCTATGGAAGGGGGGCAGCTAATACGGATGTGAGTCGATTTTAGCATAACAGAAGGAATATTTTATTTTTAGGTTGAAGCCTTTTATATCTTGCTATAAATAAAAAAGAGAAAAAGATGCACGAATATGCGTTAGATGGTTGGTTGGTAAATTTCTTCGAAATTCTATTAACGGAAATCCTCCTCTTTAAATGCAAATTAGTTTGATTTCAAGTGATTGACTTTTGTAAGTGTAAAAATAAATGACTTTGCTTTTCTTCTGTTTCTTCAAACATTTCTAACATTTATTTTTTGTCATTAAATTTTTATTGCAACAACAGTAATGAAAACAAAACAAAAGATTAATTCACTTTTTTTGAAGAAGGCGACATCAAAGATTTGCAAAAAAAATACACGTTTTTCTGAATCATCCAAACATAATAAACGTAAAAAAACAATTAAAACATAGTTAAAAAAGTAAGCCAACGTTCACTTGAGTTTTTGTCAATTCAATTCATTGCTTCTGTGCTTTGCGTAAATAAATATAAAAAAAAACTTTTCACCAATGTTTGTCTCCAATATCTCTGTGGTATTAGAAATCAATGATTTTTGTTTCTTCAAAAAATAAACGATGAATCAGACAAGAAAAAAAGAGTTATATCATCAAATAAAAAAAGTATATGCATAACATGAAAAATTTTATTTTACTTTTACTGAAATTCCGTTACTGAAAAAAAAATCGGAAAATAAACTTTTTTTCTCATTTGGAGATTTTCAAACAGTTATATCTTTTCTCTCTGTCAAAATACATATAATATGGTGCGCAGTACCACGCGTGTTAACCCTTAATAAATATGTCTCCGCCTGTTTTTGTCGAGATCAAACGAGATTTTTGTAAGAGAAGAGAGGGAAAACATGGCCAACATCAACAACCAAATATGAATTGAGTTATTCAACGAGTCAGGCAAAAAAAAATGAGCAAAAAATGCTCATTTTAGGATTTAAAAGAGATCACTCATAAAAATTTTTGTTATTCGTTTTATAATTTCACGCATTTTGTTTGATTTCATAAAAAACGGTTGGTCGTAAACTAACAAAATCTTCTTTTTTTTAATTTATTAGCTTAAAGTAGTACAAAAAAAGAAAATGAAAGGTTTATGTTTTTAATAGTGGGCTCAAATTCGAGTGTTATACAGTACACTTGTTTTGGAAATGTTTTAGTTTTGCTTACATTTTTTAAAAACTTTTTTATTTGTTTAATTAGTCAATCTTCAACCTTGTTGACTTTAAAATGAGGTCATGCAAGGTGTTACTTGTTTAAATTATGATTATTCTGAAAAGCGTTTACCGTTTTTGTATTTGTTACTGAATCGTTATAAAAGGAGAAGTTTCATTTGAAAATTTTATTAACATATACTTGTAATGCCTAAACAAAACAACGGCGTTGAAAAATAAATGTATACGGTATTTGACGCGAGTTTCCGAGCTTCGTAATTTTTTCAAAACTTTATTTTTAAAAATTTCTTTCCAAATAACTAGCGTATTTTATTTATTAAAAATATAAGCGTTTCAGAGTGAACTTTTTGTAAATATTTTCGCAATGTTCAGGCTTTTGATTACATTGGCTTTGATTCCAGTTATTACTGGCATACAATGTTATAACGATAATATGATGCCACAATACTGTAGCGGTGCAACACAATACTGTTTGAAAGCGGATGCTTACAATGGCATTAGCTATCGTGGATGTGCATATATGCAAGATTGCCCTCAGGGACAAACTTGCGCTCCAATTACTTATTCATCTGATGGCACGACTGATTATGTTTGTTGTTGTGTTGGAGATCTTTGTAACTCTGCAGACTACAAAAAAGCAACGGCAGTATTATTTATTATTCCAGCGATTTTTCATTTTCTTATTAAAATATTTACTTAACTTTATGTAAAAATAATTCGAAAATTGTAATAAATTAATATTTTAATTAGGAAAAGTATGACTTTGAAAAAGCATTTCTGACTTTTAGCTATTAACAAATTACTGATAAAATTTTGATCATTTCCAGTTATCCAGAGAAACAAGTTCAGAAATTGTAAACAACGAATATTTTATTGTACTCAGGGTTTCGACAAAATTTTAGGTTGTCTACTTTTGTTGAACAATTATTGTTACAGTAATGCTGTTTAAAGAACAATAATAATACACTAACGCAACATAAAAATTTATTAAAATAATTTTAATAATAATATTTATTTATTTTGCAATTAATACATTCATCTATACAATCCTCCTCTATACATAAGTAAAAAATAGTTAAAAGATGAATAAAAGTGGATGTTATAATATCACAAGTTTTAACACGACATACAAATAATTTAGTTATGTCACAATTTGTTTGTAAGAGCATAGACTTAGTTAGTTATCATTACCCGATTTTGAGAAGAATGGCGCAGATTCCCTAAAATAATAAAGTTTTAAAAACTGAAAAACAAATTTAAAAATTACCTGTTAAGCAAAGTATGACAGACGTTACAAACTTTTGCAGGACGACGGTGAGGTCCAGATGGAATTGTTTGTGTAAGGCAATTTGGACAAAAAATTTTACCACAATGATTGCCTAAATTAATTGCTTATAATGCATTTTAGAATTACCTAAAGTACTTACAATGCATCTTAGGTAGTTTTGTTGAAAATTCTGTTTCACAATTATTACAATTAAAAACATCATCATCAAATTGCCATCGAACTTCTTGTTCAGCTTGTCGAATCTTTTCTAGTTGAATTTGAAGACTTTGTGATAATCTAACGAAATCCTTTTGTACAGTTTCACACGTATCTAATTCCATTTGAAGAGTATGACATCTTTGACGAGATTCAGCATACTGTCGATCAACAGTTTGTCGATCATGTTGCAATTTTTCAACTTGAGATTCAAGCTCTTCAATTCTTTGTTGATATGCAGGACTCATTTTCTGACGTTCAAACATTTCTTTATTTTCAGCAAAAACAGTATTCAATTTACTTCTTGAAAGTCCTAATTCATGTGATAATGCATTAATTTGGGCAGTCAGTTCAGCTTCCATCCTACGCTTATCCCGATGTTCTTCACGTAATTGTTCTGTGGCACCTGTAAGTTGATCTTGCATATTTGAAATAATATGTTCTTTGGCAGCACGATCTTCAATTAAATCTTCACGAAGTTGTAAACATAAAAATTGAAGTTGTTCAACATTTTGAGGTAAATCGATTGGTTGATCACGCAATTCGGCGGCTTTTTCCTTCTTCAAACCAAGCAAATGATCATATTTCTTTTTTAAATATACAATATCATTTTCAAGTCCTGTACATGTTTGAGCCGCAGTTGTATATTCTCGAACCATTTTGTCATAACATAATTTATGTTTATTTTCCATTGCGATCAATTTATCAATTAGCGTTTGATGTTCTGTTTGAAATCGAGTGACACGTTTTTCAACTTCAGAACTAAGAGTTCGAAAGTTATCTTCAAGTTCTTTACGATAAACTCTTTCACCAGATAATTCATTCTCATATCGATCAGCAAGTTGTTTTGCAGCAGTTAGCTTTTCCTGCAAAAATAGCAGTTATTTTTTAGTTAGAAACTTGGAGGATTAAAATATTCTTAGCAAATCCAGAACTTTGCATACTAATCTAATTTAAAGGTTATAAATAAAACCTATTGTTTAGTCAAGAACGACATAACATTCTCAGCAAACTGAAATTCCAAGCTAAAAAAATCGAAACCATACTCTGAGTTCACGTTCAGCTTCTTGAAGGCGTGTTAAATTTGCTTCATAATTATTGCACATTTCACAATCTGGTCGAGGAGATAGAGATGCAGGACGTGGTTCCATTTCTGCTTCCAAGCGATCACTAACATTTTCCTGAAAATTTTTAAAAAACTAAAATATAAATGGAAAAATGTGGTGTAAAAAAGCTTACAGATGTTTGTATTTCAATGGGTGTTGTTGCTTCACTCATTTTTGCTTATACAATAGCTTTACATTTCATTCATGTGATAATATTGGTGAAAAAAATATTTTGAATGCAATGAAAAAAAGCAGTAACATTTTAAGCATTCCAAAGATTCATTTGATATATTTTATTCCATTCGAGACTTTTTATCATTCTTAGTTTATACATACGTTTAAAAACCATTTTAATACACCGTTTTTTCCTGCCCTTGAATCATCTATTTATTATCCAAAATCTTTCAAATATTCTTTTTTGAATATCAATAGATGAATGTCAACAAGTATGGCGGATGACGATAATTCTATACGTTCAAATTTAAAAAGGAAATCTGATTCTTCTATCCAAACATCACCAACCAAAAAAGTATTCACAGATTCAAAGATATTGTATCAAGATAGTCTTCCTGATTCAGCTTTTGATTGTATTGTAAGCTTATTTGTTTGACACTGATATATATCTTAATTTGATTTAAGCCTCTTCCGGATGCAATTGATAATTTTGATATAATTCTTCAAGCAACCTTCGATACTGTTACTCTTAAAAATAAACAATACCGATCACAACGACTGCAACATTTTTTCAAAAAATTGAAAGATGGCAGAAAATTAACGATGTTTTGTCATGATATGAAAGGAAATTATTTATCTGAAGACTTGTAAGTGGATTTTTATTTGTGTATCATTAATGATAATTATAGTCTATAGATCAAATCAACACGCGTTGGATCTCAATAAACCTGATCCCGGGTATCCGTTTTTATTTTCTGCCATAAATTATACGGATATATTTATTTATTTCTCTCATCATGGTATTTCATGTCCACCAAAGAGATGGATAAATGAATCGCACAATCATGGAAAACTTGCCTTAGGAACTTTATTATTTGAAGAAAATAGTAATATGAAAATTTCAAGTATTAATGCAGATATTAATAAATCAGCAGAAAAATTAGCAGAGTTATTAGATCACAAGTATTTTGATGGTTATCTTATAAATGTTGAAGTTAAACTTGAGGTGGGAATTTTGTATTACAGTATACTGTAATATGTTGTTTTTAGAAAGATGATGTCGTTTTGTTTAAACAATTTTTGCATCGTTTAAAAGATGCTATTCGAAAACGTATTGGGCATGAAGCACCTGTAATTTGGTACGATGCTGTAATTCACGATGGATCATTAATTTGGCAAAATCAAATAAATGATAAAAATCAGTAGGTTTTGATTTAAAAATTTGTTACTTGAGTTTTTGTATTTTAAGCGAATTTTATGATATCTGCGGGTTCGCATTGATTAATTATGGGTGGAAAGATGACGAACTCAAAAATACTGCAAATTTTGCAAAATACGGTACCAATACAGTCTTCTTTGGAATTGATATGTTTGGTAGGAATACGGTGTACTGTATGTCAAAACGCGCCTTTTTAATATTAAATAAAAATGATTTTTAAGGTGCTGGAATAAATGGATGTGCAGATGCTCTTGAGATGATTCAAAAATATAATTATTCTGCTGGAATTTTCGCCCCTGGGCATCATCGTGAGTGTGTTCTTCCACTGCAAAATGATGGCTTAGAAGAGTGAAATTGAAATTTTTAAAAACCTATGTTCAATATTTTAAATTTTAGGTTGTACAAATACTGGATGCCGGTTAAAAAATATTTTGAAAATGATCCGATTCCATTTACAAATCCTATAAAACTTGGTTCACCATTTAAAGTATACGAAAGATGCGATCATAAATTGGTAATAGTTAATTATTTTTATTCTTAGAGCAATTAAATGATTACAGTTTATTACTTATGACAAATGTCATCGATACTCGTGTCTTGATGAGAATATATTTATAAATGGTACAAAAATGGTATTCGCAAAAGTTGGAATATACAAGTAAGTGATTACTGTATCAGAGAAATACTTTAATTTTAAAAATATTTCAGTTTGATTTCCATTACTTTTGAAAAGCCAACAACGCTTCAAGTTGCATGTTCAACTGAAAATGGAATTGTTATTCTTCGAAATGACAAACACAAGCTCAAAACCTTCACAAATAATGATAATAATAGTCACAGTTTTGTCGTTGTCGAAATTGAAAATCAATTAAAAGTTGAATTTCAAGCTTTAAAAGACAATGCAATTCTTCATTTCATTTATGTTTTATGAAAACATTCCACAGCCTGATAGATTTCTATGTTTTTTTATTAAATTTTATATAAATTATTTTATAATATTCTTTACAGTAAAATTTTTTTGATGGTTTTACAGTACAGTATAATAGGGTTAAACGGGACGCAATATCCTTAGATCGTAAAAAATTATGAGATAAAAATAGATATGAGTAACTCCAAAACAAAAGTTGAAAAGAACATTCTACTGTTTATTCTGGGTAGTATTTTTCTCTGATGAAAACTTTTTCAAAAGTTTCATTTTTGGAATCAGCACACGACGATAATTACATACCTTATATTAACATACTTTTGTTTTTAATATTTTTTAGAAAATGAATATTTAAATTTAATTCATGAGTGTTTTTAAAGAAAAAAATATAAGTTAAAACATTTTAAAAAACAAGGACAGCTTTCAAAGAAACAGTACCATGAATCAAATAAAATTTTTATAAAAGTAAATACCACAGGAAAGTCATGGATTATAAAAGTGTCTAAAAACCGACTAAAAAGTGTCCAAAACGCCAAAACTAATTAGTACTTTTATAAAACAAGAAACACCGAAAAAGTGTTGGCGGCGCGCAATTTGAATTTCAGAGAGAAACTTTGAACAAAAAAGAACGCATAGAAAAAGAGTCTCTCTTTGTTTCTCTGTTTCCTTTTTCCACCTTGCGCGGGCTGAATGTGGGCGCGGACATATATTTGCGGTCGACGAACGTTTTATTTGGGTTTTACCCATTCCTTTTTTCTGGATTGGGTAAAACCATGTTTATTCTAATTTAAATTAGAATAATTAAATTTTGGATTAACTCTGATAATCAGTCAGAGGTGATAAAAAAATCAAACAAAAAAAAACAAAAAAACCTTTTCTTTTTTTGTCGAAGCAAAAATGGTCCCACCACGAAAATGCACTAATTAGTGTCTAAAATCCAACTAAAAAGTACTAAAGGTACTTTTTAGTCGGTTTTTAGACACTTTTATAATCTATGACTTTCCTGTGTACCATAAAGAATGTTATTCTTAAAGCGAAAAAACAATGGCCAATTTTTTACACGCGTCAGCTTTTGCCAGCCGACAACAAGCAATCTTTTTGCTTGTTTGACACTGTTTTATAATTGTTTAAAACCTACATTTTTAGCAATCATGGGGCCAAAATACAAGCTTATATTGCTTTTGTTTTCATTAATAGCAGGAATGGCATTTGCACAAAAGGCATCATCTATGTCACTAGAAGATAAGATTTCAAATCTTCAAGATATGCTTTATAAGCGGCCAATTATAAGCATGAATATGGAACGTTGGAAGAATTATGTTCGATCTGCACCACGTAATTATTCCATGATTGTTATGTTTACCGCTCTTTCAGCTGGCGTAAATTGTCCAATTTGCAAGTAGGTTTTTTATATCTTGTTTTGTTAAAGTATAGTAATCTCTTTTGAATTTTAGACCTGCTTATGATGAATTCTATATTCTTGCAAACTCTTACCGATACGGTCACATGACGGATAAAGCTTTATATTTTGGTGTAGTTGAATTCGATGATTCTCCACAAATTTTCCAATCCATGAATCTTAATACTGCTCCTGTAATTTTCCATTTTCCTGCAAAAGGTCGTGAAAAGAAGGGTGATCAAATGGAATTTCAGCGATTTGGTATTGATGCTGATGCTATGGCTAAATTTGTTGCTGAAAGAACTAGTGTTCATGTATGGTTTTTAAATGTTTTATAATGATGTTGGATTATTCTTTTGTTTTTTAGGTTCATGTTCTTCGTCCACCAAATTATGCCGCACCAGTTGTTATTATGCTCTTGGTTATGCTTATTATGGGTCTTCTTTATATGCGTCGTAATAATCTTGAATTCCTTTATAATCGTACATTCTGGGGGCTTGCCTGTCTTACAATCGTTTTCTGTTTCATGTCGGGTCAAATGTGGAATCATATTCGTGGTCCTCCCTTCTTTATGACACATCCACAAACTCGTGAAACTTCATTCATTCATGGAAGTACTCAATATCAGGTGAGATATTCCTTTAAAACAAATCAAAACAAAAACGTATTTTTTAGCTTGTCTCTGAGACATACATTGTTCTTGCATTATATGTTGTTATTACATGTGGAATGATCTTAGTTTTGGATGCTCCAGAAAGAAAAGATAATTATAGAAAAATGTATGCATATGTTGGTTTAGGTCTTGTTGCAGTTTTCTTTAGTTTATTATTGTCTGTATTTCGAATGAAATACCAGGGTTATCCTTATCACTTTCTTTTTAATTAGCTTTATTCTTATTTGTTGAATTTCAATTAAAACGATATGTAATAAGCAAATGTTAACCTTTAATTATTATTTATTTATTTGAAATAAAGAAGGGTAAATAACATCATCATAAGAATAACACATTAAGGTTCAAATTCTGGAAGTCCTGAAATCCGTGGAAGATTAATTAAATCAGGACTAGAGATCATTAAATCCATTGGAGTTGTGCCTTCATTATCTTTGGCATATGGATCAGAACCCATATCCAAAAGTTTCAAAACAGTAGCAGGGTATTCACAGATAGCAGCTAAAATATTTTAATAAAATTTTTAACTTAAAAAGAAAAGCTCTAACCAATGTGTAATGGCGTTTGACCTTCGCTATCAACCTGATAAACATGAAAACCATATTTAGGCAAATAATCAAGTAATTTATGTTGATTGGCATCTGCAGCCCAATGCATTGCAGTGCCATTATTAGAATCACGGGTGCCAGCTAAATGAGGATCGTGTTCGCAAATTGAACGAACTTTATTGATGTTTCCTTTCCGAACAGCATCATAAAATATTTCAAAAGAAGTTGTCGGTTCTGTAATTACACCGCGTAAAGTACTTGGAGCAAGTCCCATTCCACCATCAACACTACCATGATCTTGATAATTCTTAGTTGACCAGCCTACATTTAGCGATTCCAAGTATTCAATGTACTTCACTTTGGCATCATCAGTAGTCATTCCCTTGTTGGATGCCCATGCACGAGTCTTTGGATTATAGTTAAAATAACTTAAAATAGAATTTTCTAAAAACACAAAAATTCCATTATTTATCACTGAGAAGAAAAAACATACGTTGATTATCACCTTCTGTAGCTTGTTTGTAGAGGCCATATAAATAAAGTTGGTCAGATGTAGCCACAGTAGCATAATTGTGGCCGAAAAAACCGGAAGCTGATTTAAAAACACGATCCAAGATAGAAGCTGACATCTTAAAAAATAAATTTTCCTTTTAATACAATAATTCTTTTAAAAGTATTACAAGAACAGAAACTGTTTTTTACAAATTAGAAAAGAAAAACATTCAAAAGACGAAACTTTATTTTTACAAATATGGGATATAAATAATATAAATAAAAATTTTAAATTTCTTTCATTTCATCCAAAACGTTTTTCTTTGGAAGTTGACATTCTACAGCTTTTTCATATTCATCCACAGAAAATGTATGTAGAGTAATCGCATGAGCATGTTGAAACTCATCCTCAAGAACTTTATGCATTAGCCTAAAAAATATTTTATGTAATTTGCAAGACTTTAAAAAACTATTTACCGATGACGAGCTAAAGTCCCCAAATCTTTGAACTTCATGGAAGCGCAAACAACATCAAATTTATCACCACAACCATCTGATAAATCCCGAACTTGAACTATATCTGTTTCAAGCTTTTCTTTTAACTTTTTTTCCATTAATTCAGCTTTTGAAGACATGTTTACAAAAACTAAAAAACATAAAAAAGCTTTAAGAAATAAAAACAAAGCTTCATAGGTATGTCAAACTGATTAAAACAACGAAAAATATTCAACACACGAGATTATTATATTATTTTATTTTATAAAATTTTGTTGCATAACATAATATTTTCAACAGAACAATGAAAACCCATATAAATAGTTTTCGAATTGTGGAAGGAGGTAAAAAATGAACTTTTGGTTCATGCAGCGTTTTCTTTAAATTAAAATCATATTTGGTTAGTAACAATTTAGAGCGGGATATATCTATTCTTCATCACGCTTGGCAGTACAAATCTTTTCTTGACGTTTCTTGCGTTCCTCTTCTTCTTGAACACGACGACGTTCTAATTCTTCTGGATCAGTTGTACGTGGCTTTAAAACAAGCTAAAAAAAGTTTCATTTAATTAATAAGTTTTTTAAATGGTTGTATTTTACCTTTGGCCGTTCTGGATCTGGTTCAGTAGAAATACGAAGAGGTGCAGCTCCCCCTTCATGACCACCACCACGTCTTTGACCATTTCCACGAGAATTATGAGGATGGTCTATAATAGATTTTCGTGATTACGCATAGAATCAAGAGATCATAGTTTACCTCCTCGAGCACGATTACCACCACGGAAACCACCTCGTTCGACTTTTTGAAAACCTGATTGATCTGTTTTAGGGGAATGTCGACGCTGATGATGTTGATGAGAGGGACCACCTCGACCTTCTTGACGATCTGAACGAACAAATTCTCTTCCACCACGATGATGACCACTATTTCCTCCACGATCTCCACCTCGACCTCCACGTGTTGATGGTCCAAATCTATTGTTAGGCCTATCTTTACGACGGTCTTCTGCAACGTCAATACGAACAATTTTTTTATCAAATTCCTAAAAAAATCATGTAAATTGAATTTTTAATAAACAAGAATAACTTACTACTCCATCCAAATCCAAAGCTTTTTCCAAGTCTTCACGTTGAGAAAATTCAACATAAGCGAAACCTTTAAATGCATCAGTTTCTCGATCACGCATCATATGAATGCTGTTGATCTATAACAAAAACATAAAATAAATAAAAGACATTCTAAGCTTAACAAAATGAACGTACTGAAAGACCTTGAAATATTTGATCAAATTCACCTTGAACCATATCAAGTGGTAAATTGCCAACGTAAGACCGATATGGACCTTCTTCTGGAATAGGCTTCTTTTCGCGCTTTCCTCCACGGCCGCCATGAGCGCCACGCATTATTTAAATTACTAAAAAGAAGAAGATTACCAAGATAATATGAAAGATGAAAGAGAGCGAAGAGCACAATTGACTAACGTCAAAAATCTTTAACACGTTTTTTTGCCAAACAAAGAAAAGAATTATTATTTCTAATATAGTTTATATCTAATTTGCATGAGCTGACCAAATTTTTAGTACTTTCATTGAAGAAATTTTCCACATAAGATCTTTTTTCAGTGAAAAAAGAAATGTACGTACATTGAATGAGAGACTGTGAGAAAAAAAGTGTTAGCATTGCATTTGAAAAGTTCCAAATTTTAAAGCAAAAAATATTTATGTATAGCAGCAGTTTGCGAAAAAGAACTGTTTGCCACCTTTTTTTTATTTTCAAACTGTGGTGATTTGTTTTTTTTGTGTGCTGGGATAAGATTTACGAATGCCAAATTATGTTTGATAATTTTTTTAAAATTTTGTATTTTTGTAAATTTTATAGCTGAATTTTACTCTTGCTAATTTTTATCAATGAAAAGGTAGAGGAATAAGACAGTGAAAGAAATATGCTCGAAAGAATTATAATGGCGATCGTAGTCTTTTTCTTTTGAAACGGCGAAAGAAAGACAAATGTACGAAAAACATTCGTTTTTTTTTCAAGAAAGATTTTTCTTCGCCTTCGTTTTTATTTTTCTCCCGATCTATAAAATAATATTGAAAAGGAAGCAGCTGTCTGTGTGTGTGTTGCCTTTGAACATTATTATTGCAAGCTTGCTGGCCGAAATCGATTGCAAACTTTTTGATTCGAAAAAAATTTCATTGGCACTTTTCTTTCAAAGCGGAGGCGTTCTTATTTTTGTTGTTTATTCTTCTCTATCTAAGGTTGATTTTTAAAGGTTTCATCTGAATTTTATAGCTACCATGGGAAAGCCACAACAACAAGAAGAAGAAACTGAAATTGAAATTGTTGATCGGAATCTTAGTAACTTTAATCAGTTACAATTGAAAGGTAAATAATAACAAAGCCAATCATTAATTAATCATAAATAAATTTATAGTCCCAAATGAAGCGATTACCCGTTTAACATTAAGCCACAACAAGATTACTGCAGTACCACCAAATATTTCGGATTTAGTTAATCTTGAATATTTAAATTTATGGAACAATCAAATTGAAGAATTGCCTGCTTCAATTTCGACCCTTCCTGCTTTGAGAATCCTTAATGTTGGGTAAAAATATTTGCCGAGAAGTTAATGAAAAAACATTATTAATATTTTAGAATGAATCGTTTAAACAAATTACCACGAGGTTTTGGCTCTTTTGCAAAACTTGAAATTCTTGATTTAACCTACAACAATTTAAAAGAACAAAGTTTACCCGGAAATTTCTTTTTCATGCGTAGGTTTTTATCATCAAAAATCTCATTGCTTACAGTATACTTTTAAGCTACCTTAAGAGCCTTATATCTTGGTGATAATGATTTTGAAAGTTTCCCAGAAGATGTTGAAAATCTTAAAAATCTTCAAATTCTTGTTTTACGAGAAAATGATTTAATTGATTTACCTCAGCAACTTTCAACTTTGGATAAACTTCGTGAATTGCATATTCAAGTAAATATACCGTAATCTTACTTCAGTTTATAATTTTTAAAAATTTTAAGGGAAATCGTTTGCAAGTTATTCCTCCTGCCCTTGGAAATCTTGAACTTATTGATAATGGTCGCCATAGTACTAAAACCCTTCGAGTACAAAACAATCCATGGATTAAACCTCTTCAAGATGCATACATTCAAGGTTCAGCAAATGGATTTTGGAATTATGTTCGAAGTGATAATTATCGACATTTATATAATTCACATCCTCGAGGCGTTGGTAGTCCACCACCAAAGCGAAATAAAGATAAAAAGATAAGCCGACAAGGAAAACCTCAACGTCCATGTTAAACCAAAAAAAGAAGAATGAAAGCTCAGCTCACTGCCTTTTTTTTATATAAAATTATGTTAAAATAATTTGCAGCAATTTATGATACCCAGCAATTACTTGCCTTTTTATATAATATATAAAATTTATCTAATAAATTAATTTTCCATAATAATCACGATAAAAATTATGTAGTATACCCGTAAAGTTAAAAATAAATAATAAGCGAAAGACAAAAAGGCACGAACGAATAATAATAATAATATAATTAATAAAAAGAGGTTATTGAATAATGTTACGTAAATCATTGCTATCAGATGATGGTTCAGGTAATGCTTCATCAACCTTCATTTGAAATGCGGGTTCGGTGACAGGAGCAAGAGAGATTTTGCTTTTTGCGATATCTTGATCGACAAATTTGAGGAGTTCTTGAGCGAGTTGAGCAGTAGAAGTAAAATTAAACTTTTTGAAGAATCCTTCAAGAGTTCCCTGATATTTTGCAGTAACATATTCTTTCAAAATATTTTTAGACTGAAAATGCTTATTATTTACAGTATTTTTTTTATGTAACCTTTAAATTACTCACCTTTTCATCATAATTAAGAAGATTAATAAGAAGAACAGAATGATCAAAGCCGCGCTCTTCATCAATAAACATTTTAAAGCATACTTGTTTCACAATATTATATTGATTTACCAAGAGTGTAAGTTCATCTTGCAATTTTTTTACTGTTGCAGCATCACTTGGTGAACTTTGAGAAGTTAACTTTTCAAGCAATGCATGACATCGCCCAAATTCTTTTTCAAGATGCTGATTTGATAGCAGCAAATTTTCACGAATCTTTTGCAATTCAAGAATTAATTGATCTTTCTCTTGAAGTTGATGCTAAAACCAGGAGGAATTTGAAATTGTTTTAAAGCTACAGTAACAACTTACAGTATATTGTGCAATATTTCTTTTCAAATGTTCATTCTTCTCAGCATACGCATTACATTCTTTTATTTTTGTTTGAAGCATTTCTTTTACGGTATTAATTGCACGAGGACCATCAACGGCTTGATTTTCCATTTCTGCTGCAAGCTGTGAAACTTCGTCATCCTTAGCTTGCAAATTATCCATTAATTTCTGTATGTGATTTTGAAGTTTTGCTTGTGAATCATGAGATGCCTTCAGTTCCATATTTAGTCTTTTAACTTCTTGAGATAATTCTTCTTCAAGAATTTTGAAATGTTCTTTTTCATTTGAAGAATTTCCATACAACTGTTCCATATCAATTTTAGCTTGTAACAAATCCTTCTTATATTTTTCACATTCAGATGAAACTGCTTTAAGAGATTCTTGAAGTTCAGAAAACTGAAGTTTAAGATTATCTAATTCCAAACATTTTTCAGCCAGTTCTTTTTTATGAGCATGTTCTGTTTCATTTTTTTGAACAGTTGTTTGTACCAAATCCTTTTTGCATTTTTCCCATTCAGAAGTTACATGAATCAGAGATTCTTGAAGTTCAGATAATTGAAGCTTAAGATTATCCATATCACGAGATTTTTCAGAGAGTTCATTTTCAAGACTTTCTTTTTGTTGAAAAAATTGTTCACGAAGTTCGTTACTTTGGACGGATGAGCTACTGCTTTGCTCTTTATAGATTTCAAATTGAGAAATGACTGCATCAAATTTTCCTCGTAGTTGTTCCAATTCATTTTTATATACTTCTACGGAATCTTCACTTTGAGCGAGCTGAAATAATTAATATAATATGAATCAGTATTCGAGGATTAAAAAATTTTCAAACTGTAAGACATAATCACATAAGTGTTACCTTTTCTTTTTGTAGTTGAATAACAATTTGAGCATCATCATTTTCTGCTTCAAGTTCTTTAATTCGCAATTGAAGAGTTGCCAATTGTTCATTTGATTCTTCTTTTAATGTCAAAAGTTCTTCGACCTTTTGAGATAATTCCTTTTCAAGAACTTTAAAATGTTCTTTCTCATTTGAAGAATTCCCATACAACTGTTCCATCTCAATCTTTGTTTGTAATAATTCCTTCTTACATTTTTCCCTATCCGAAGTAATAACATGAAGAGATTCTTGAAGTTCAACAATTTGAGTTTTATAATTATCCAAATCTTTTAATTTTTGAGATAATTCATGTTCATGACTTCCCTTAAGCATTTTTTCTGTTATATTTTTTTCCATTCTTGTTTGTACTAAATCCTTTTCGAATTTTTCACATTCAGAACAAACTACATTGGGGGATTCCTGCATTTCAGAAAATTGACGTTTAAGATTATCTAATTCCCGAGATTTATCAGACAGTTCATTTTCAAGGCATTCTTTTTGTTGAAGAATTTGTTCATTAAGTTCATCATTTTGAAAAGATGAATTAGTGCTTTGCTCTTTGTAGGTTTCTAATTGAGAAGCAGCTGCATCGAATTTTCGTTGTAGTTGTTCCAATTCATTTTTGTAACTTTCAATGGATTCTTCATTTTGAGCGACCTGAAACAATTTATTGACTTTTAAAATAAAACAATAATCTACGTTTAAAAAAAAGAAATCTGATAATGCAAGAAGTGATACCTTTTCTTTTTGTTGCTGAATAACAATTTGAGTATCCTTTCGAAAATGATCATTTTCTGCTTCAAGTTCTTTAATTCGCAATTGAAGAGCTGACAATTTTTCATTTGATTCTTCTTTTAATGCTAAAAGTTCTTCGGCCTTTTGTTCTAATTCATTTTCAAGGCGTTCTTTTTGTTGAAGAATTTGTTCATGAAGTTCATTATTTTGAACAGATGAATTAGTGCTTTGCTCTTTGTAAGCTTCTAAATGAGAAGCAGCTTCATCGAATTTCTCTTGCAATTGTTCCAATTGATTTTTGTAAGTTTTAATGGATTCTTCATTTTGAGAGAGCTGAAATAATTCATTCAATTTTAATACAAAATTGCATTATACTAAGACAAAAAACCTCACATACTATAAAGTAAATGTTAAAATTTAAAATACCTTTTCTTTTTGTTGCTGAATAATAACTTGAGCATCCTCTTGGAACTGTTCATTTTCTGTTTCAAGTTCTTTAATTCGCAATTGAAGAGTTGCCAATTGTTCATTTGATTCTTTTTTTAATGTTGAAAGTTCTTCGGCCTTTTGACCCAATTCCTTTTCAAGAATTTTAAAATTTTCTTTCTCATTTGAAGAATTTCCATACAACTGTTCCATCTCAATCTTTGTTTGCAGCAATTCTTTCTTATATTTTTCGCATTCAGAAGAAACAGCTTTGAGGGATTCTTGAAGTTCAGAAACTTGAGGTTTAAGACTATCCAAATCCCGAGATTTCTGAGATAATTCCTTTTCAAGACTTTCTTTTTGTTGAAGAATTTGTTCATGAAGTTCACCATTTTGAACGGATGAATTAGTGCTTTGTTCTTTTGATATTTCTAATTGAGAATCAGCAGCATCAAGTTTCTTATGTATTTGTTCCAATTCATTTTTGTAGGCTTCTAAGGATTCTTCACTTTGAGAGAGCTAAAATGATTTTAGTTTAGAATCATTTATGGATGTCGTCCAAAAAGAATCCTGATATTGTACGACAAGAGCAAATATATACCTTTTCTTTTTGTTGCTGAATAATAACTTGTGTATCCTCTTGGAATTGTTCATTTTCTGCTTCAAGTTCTTTAATTCGCATTTGAAGAGTTGCCAATTGTTCGCTCGATTCTTCTTTTAACGTTGAAAGTTCTTCGATCTTTTGAGATAATTCTGCTTGTACGCTTTTAAGCTGCTTACCGTCTTCAAGTAACCGTTGTTTAAACTTTTTGATTAATTCTTGTTTCTGTGATAATTCCTTCTGAAGCTTTTCAACTTGTTCACTTTCATCATTTGAAGTTACATCAAAATTGTGGTCCCAAGATGTATCAGATGTAGAGAGAGGCTTCTTTTTAATAGATTTATTAATTTCAACAGCAAGTTCATTTAATCTCTAAAAATAAATCTTGGCGGATACATGGCATACTTAACACAGCTACATACCTGTAAAGAATTTGGTGAATGATTCAAAGAAAAATCCAAATCATGCACAAGAGCCCATTCTTGAAAAAGTTTTTGCTTTTCTTCATCTTTTTCCGCAGAAACATTATGTTTAATAAGTTTTGTTAAGACAGAAATAAATACTTCATCTTCACCAAGTAAATTTGCAGCATTATGGATCATTTCAGAAGCAGCCGTAGCATCTTTCTTCAATTTTTCAAGTGGCCCATCCATAACAGGAGAAATATTTGTAGAAGGATTTGGTGATTCCTCACTTCCGCGACCTTCATCAAGTTCATTCATCACATTTACTGCTAAATCTTGTACATTAGAAACTACTTTTTTAACATTGTCCATAAAACTGAACATGATGCTGGATAAACTGAAAGTTCACACGTCACTTAAATAACAACCGACAAATATAAGAGAAAAAAAGAGGAGGCAAATGCTCGCGCAAAAAAGGCAAGATACATGTAAAAAAAAAGATTAATCAAATTAATTTTTTTTGTTGGCCACGTAAAAGATGTGTTAGTAAATTACTAAACAATGCAACCTTTGAATATTGTAATTTTAGAAATGTGGACGTGATGGAAGTTGCAACTTTTGCACATCCTGCCAAAACTTTTTGCAACGTTGTAAAAAAACCAGATCAGCTGTAGAAAAATTAACATTACAGTTTAAACTGCAGTTTATGTTCATTTTTAAAATGTGGATTAAATTTTAAACAACATCCACAAAGATTTAAAATTCAAACAATATGAAAAAAACTTTTGTATTACTTGATCAAATAAGAAAAGAAATAAGTTAAATTTTATTACATGCAATAACCGTATGTATAATAAAAATAAATATAACCCAAATAAAACTAATTAGAGTTCATCATTCCCTAAATCATCATTAGATTCTTCTGTAACATTATCATCATGATCATCAGGTGTTGGATCAGGGAAAGGTGAAACATCCACAGATGTACATAATCCAAGTTTATCATGGCATAAATCCCTTAAAGCATCTTCAGATTCCTTTTGCATAAATTTGATAATTTCTGAATCATTATCATCGACAAAATCAATACAAGCTGAATGCAGTTTACTTGACATTCCAGGTATACGTTTGTATTCAACAATAATTTCTTCATGGATATACGTTTTCTTTCCAGTAACAGGGTGAATTGTTTGAGTGTATTTTTTGGATTTGTCACAAACATCTTCCAGTACATCATGTAAATGAGCTTCTGATCGTGCAAATGGTATCTAAAGTAATAGATTTCATTTTTCATGAAACTATTTCATTAAAAATACAAATAAATTACCTCAACCAAACCTTTTTGATTTCCTTTTGGATCAACTCTAAAACTTCCAACAGTTGTCATTTTCTTGGGATCCACGGCTTTAATGGCTTTCTCAAATTCACGTACAACTAACATACATGCTAAAAAAGATAATAGATTTTGATCATACTAAAGTATTATCATAATTACCTCCACATTTAACACTTGTTTCTTCTGTACTTAAAATTCCAACAATAAAATTAACAGATAACAGAATCAAAATTTCAAAGAACTTCATACTTACAAATAAATGCAACTTTTAAAACAATGTTGATGAATTTACAAGAAGAATCATCAATATTTGCACAACCCTATTGAAAATAACTGAAGCACAAGTACCTTTTTCCAGCTTCTTTGTGAGGTTGCACTTTTTGGCGTTTATGGGATAGTAGGCCACAATTGACCTTTAAATCTACCGTAACCCGGCTAATTTGAAGCCTATTTCTGACATTCTTTTAAAACAAGTTTTAGCACGAAATTTCGTTTTTTTTCTTGATTGTGAATAAACTTTTATCTGTTTTTCAGGGTAAAATATTTCTCTTTTGATGTTTGGGATTGTCCAGAAATCACGTGACCAAAAAATCGTGATTTTCAGACCCCCCTCCCTCCCTCCGTGACCAAAGATCAAAGCCTTTTGCCGACAACATCAAAGCCGGGTGACCATTTGGCTTACCCCCTCCCTCCCTCCTCGTGGTCACGTGATTTCTGGACAATCCCTTTTTTAATTTCGACGAGTTCATTGTATTGAAAATATTTCAAAAAAATTTGCGTCCTTTTACCAAAAATAAATCTTTTATTTTCATAAAAATTAAACAAAAAATCTAATGATAGACATTACATATTATTAACTATAGAATTATTATTATTTACTATTGCCTATAAAAAATTAATTATTATTACTATGAAGTATATTTTTAAGTGATTATTATTGACATGAGTATTATTAATATTATTAATATTAAATTTCATTGCTAAAAAAGAGTGAGACAAGATGAATTTAAAGAAGAAAAAAGGAAACAAGCGAATTAAAGCCCCGCATGATCGAAATTTGACAATTGTAAATGCAATTATTCATATGGATTGCTTACATAACGATCATAAGCATCATCTTGTGGATCAGGACCAATTGTACCATAATTTGAATTAACAACTGATGTCTGATTAAATGCTTCTGTGATTTTACTTTCGGGATTTCCCATTGGCATACCCTGTGGAGCTGTAATTGTTTTTCGTTATTAATTTCTTGGAAGGAAAAATAAATAATCGAAAAACCATTACCAAATGTGATATCCTCTTCGTCAAAGTTATGACTGTATTTTATTCCATCATATTTTAACATTCTATTACCAGCATAATTAGCACCCAAAACACATGCTGTAATAAATGCTAATAAAGCAAAGAATAATCTTGCACCAATTGTTGTAATGATTGTTCCACCAACCATTGCACCAAGACCTCGACCAACACCATGATAAAGGATAAGAAGAATTTGTTGACTGGTATTTTTAAGATGTGGAGGGGAAACAAGGGAAACATATGAAGTTGCAGTTGCCCAATTTACAGCTAATACCGTACCCTGTACTGCTTGAAGAGGAAGAATCATCCATGGATTTGAAAGCCAACTAATCAATAAAAAGCGGACAACATTCGCTCCAAGACATGCATACATTGTCTAAATTTTGAAAATGTTGACTGAGGAAAGTCAATTTTTGCAAGCTTACTTTAACATATCCGTATTTATTGATAAAACGAAAAGTGTAAAAGAATGCAGCAATTTCTGCGGCATGATTAACAACCGATGCCATACCAAAAAGAATTGGAGAACCACCCAAATCTTGTAAATACCAATAAAGGAATGCAAAGACATTTCCAGCACCAAAACCAATTGTCACAACTCCCAAAAGATATAACATAAAATGAATATTCATCATTGCTTTCAATGCTGCTCTCCATTCATTTTGTTCACCCCGAGATTCATTTGTTCGCAATTGTTTTCCACGAGTTTTTTCAGCGATTGCAGGATCAACTTCTGTCAACTGTGTATCCATAACTAATCCACCAACTTCATCCGGCCGATGCTGTTCATGTTCTTGTCCAAAACGGAATTGTGTTGCAACTGCCATTGACATTGCAGTTAAAATTGTTGAAGTTACAAAACAAAGAATGTAATTCTTTTCAGTTGTATTCTTTGTAGGACATGGATGATTTCGAAAGGTATCAGAATAATCTAATCCAATACCCATCACAAACATTGCCATTCCCCAGCCAATTGAACCAAAAAGACGAATTCGTCCAAATTCTTGTGGTTGATCCGAAACAAGATTTAAAGTACATCCATCTACTAACGGCAGTGCTGGAGAACTAAAGAATTCACCTAGGGCAATTAAAATAAGTAATAACATGAAAGCTTGTTGAACGGCAGGTTCTCGATAAACCCTTGTTGAATGTGGAGGACTGACAAGGGTACCATAAATATCTTCATCATAATTACAAACATTTTCTTTTGTAATATACTCAGGTGCCATCCCAGCAACCATATCTTCTTCTCCATTATAAGTTGATAAATCAATAATTGTATCGATAATTTCTGCAATAAAATTATTATTTAACAAACTACTTTTTAAAGTAACGTCATTCTTTTTGAACATACTATTTGCGGTGTCACGTTTTCGTCGGCCAAGTCCTGTAGCTTCTTTGAGGTAACCTAATGCCCCTCCACGCACCACTTCCTCTGCAGGAATGATGAGCTTGCATTCTCCTCCAGTGTCATTTTTATCTAGCACAACACAATAGGGAGTTACTGGTTGAACAAATCCAACGGCGAGTGTTGAAATAATTAAAGCACTGAGTGAAAACATAAGTAATAGTTTTCCTAGAAAAGAAAGAACATAATTATTAATTACCGTACGTAAAAAGAAGGGATGGGAAAGTTGTGGAGAGAAGAAAAGGATACAAACCTCTTCTAAATTTTTGTGCAAACATTCCCCAGAATGGTGTTGCTAAAAATTCTATTAATGGTCTACACCCAAGTAATACACCAGCTTGTGCAGCAGTCATTCCAAGTTGTTTAAAATATACTGCAAGTAAGGGAAACAAACTTCCAAAACTTGCAAACCATAACAAATAAAATAATCTAACCATAAATAAATCTCTTGGAATATCACGTCCCATAAAATGTATGCTTCGACCATCTGCGGTACCTGCACCAACGGAATCCATGGTCATCATCTTTGCGCAGGCCTTCTACTTTTTTTTGTGGCGCGCACGATGGTGAAAGCGGCTAAGTACTCCTGTTTTAAATAAATTTAAAAATATGTTGCTTTTCTTATTAAAATAGGAAGCCACTTGGCCGCTTCGTTTTCTTAGTCTTAAAAGTATGTTTTTTTAGTCGTAAAAAAACGTAAAATGAGAAATAAATCCTTGCAAGTGAAAGTAGAAAAGAACATTACAGAAAGAAAAACCGGAAACAAATAGCAAAATTAATTAATGTCTATTTATATAGAAAAAATAAAGGTTCTTTAAAAAATGGCATCTTATTTTATTGGATTTTCAGCGAATGACGTGAATACTAAAAAGCAGAAACGGAAATCGATCAAAGTTAACTTTTTTTTATAAAAAAAGAAGCAAAAACTTTTGCCAACTTTTTTTACACTTTACTTTTTTTGGGCATATTTGTAATGAAAGCCTAAAATATTGCATGAAGCAGACGAAAAAAAAAGAAAAAAAAACATCTTCATTATTTTTGAAATTTGTTAAAAACAGTGTTTTTTTTATCTCTACTATAAAGTTAAACATGCACTTTTGAAAAAACACGCTTAAAAATTGAAAAGAAAAAAGAGGCCGTGCCGCAAACGTTTAAGGCCAACAGCAGCAGCAACGTCGATGTCGATAGACTTCCGTCTCTAACACGACTACTACTACTTTTTTTCTTTCATCTCCTGCTTCTTCTCTGGAGAAGCCAGTTAGTGTGATGGCAAAAAAAATTTGAGGCATTCTCCGCTATTTTTTCAGCTATGACCAATTCTTTTTTTCGAATACTTTTTCAAAGTCTCTGTGGCAAAAAAACTCTAACTTGACTCAGAAAAAAACACACATATAGATTGAAAGAAAAAAAAGTTGCAGAAAGAAGAATAAACTTCTATTTTTTTATGTAACACAATTTTTCTTTCTAAACAAATGCCATAAATTTTATCGGTAGGAGACCGGAAATTTGGATGCCTTTATGAACATGAATAAAGAAAAAAGAAAAAAAGGAATGTGTAAAATATAATTCAAAAATTAATTTGCATAATAATCATTGTTATCAGTAATCAACAACATCCCAGTCAAAGAAGTATGGGCCACCTGTAGTTGGTACATTTGTTGTTTTAAATGTTATTGTAAGCGATGTGGTACTGTTTTTAATAATTCCATCAACATAATTTTGCATTTTGGTTTTGTCTTTTTGTGTTGGAGGGATGCTAAAAAAAGTAAATGCTCAATGTTAGTAAATAAAGAAGGCACAGATTTTGACACTTTTAATCCGATCACCGCAGATTATACAATTCAGTCACAAGTCCTGTACAGAATCCTTCCGATACCATTATCATGACTCTCCCTTGGCTGATTGAGATGCTCGGATAAAAGGTAACAAAGAATCCGCTTTTTTTAAATATTAGTATGCTTACGCTTTGCCATTGACCAAAAAGTTAACCGTTGAATCAAGATTGTAATTGTTGACAACAATTTTAAGGGGATTCTTTGAAGTGATTTTGTAAAGGCAATTTTGCTTGCTTGCATACGATGCCGATGTCGATCCACTGGTATATCCTGGAGACCATAATGGACCAGGTACTGTACCATCTGATAAACCTGTTAGCGAAGAATAACAGCTAACTAAAATATAAACAGTTTAAAAAATTTTTTCTTTAAAACTACACTACTACGAACCTTTTGCACAATTATTTTTTTGATCTAAATTTCCAGGACATTGACAAATTGGTTTTCCAGAGACAACTAAACAGCTTCCATTTTGATATTGACCACCTGGATAGTTACATGAATGATCACTACATATATTTGGAGTTGTTGGACGTAAAGTTGTTGTTGTTGCTGAAAATATATATTTTCGTAATTTTTATATACCTTTTTAGGAATTTTACTAATTGGTGGAGGTGTAACTAATGCACATTTTTGGTAATAACATGTTGTTAAATTTGAATAAATAGCTTTAATGTTTGAATATGCATCAGAAATTGATGCCGTTTGATTTTGAGCTTCTGCTAATGCCTGGTCTACCGTATCGCGCAAGATTTGCATTTGCCTAAATCATAAAATTGCCAATTAATTTTTAAAAAACTTGTTGCATACATTGTTAAATTTTTGACCATTTCTTGCGCATCTTGATAACTTTGATATACTTTGTTTGCGAAAAAGCTGGAACTATCAAAATAAAGTTTTGAAGAGGCACCGAGATATAAATTTTTATCTGTTTGTAATTTGGAATTGTCTTCATTATATTTTGAAGCATCAAGTTGAGGTGCATTAATCTTGTAAATACAATAATTGGCAGTTGAATTACAATCAAGATCAAATTCTAAATTTGTGTTTAATGATTCCTGTTAAAAAATGAAAAGTGCTTACCTGCCCAAACATCTGCTTGAGTTGTTAATGGGGCTTCTGTTGTTGGCACCACTGGAGGTACGGTAGTTTGCAGAGGTGGATTTTGTGATGATCCCTGTGATGCTGGAGCCAATGTGGATTCTGTAGGTCCGGGGGAATTCGTCGGTCCAGGTGATTCAGTTGTTCCAGGCGTTTGAGTTGGTCCCTGGGATTCCGTAGTTCCAGATTCAACTGTTGAAGTTAATCCTGCAACAGTGGCATCTACTGTAGTGGCTTCATTTGTTGTCGCGTCAGATGGTGAGGATTGACTTTGACAGGTAATTACCAAACAAGCAAATATAAATGAAAATATTAGAGTCAATTTCATTTTGGCCCTTTTTTGAAATACAACAATACAATTTCTTTTTCCCTGAGCTTACGTACTTTTTTCGATTCTGTTATCACAAATCAATCAATTAATGCATCATTGCTACCGTTTATGCCACACCCAAAATGAAAATCTTATCATTTTTTGACGCATGTAAGCTAGTTTGCATTTTTTCTTTGGTATTTTTTTTATATTTATTTCTTATAAGCTGCTTCTCTTCTCACATTTTCCAAATTTTTAACCCCCATTTTTTCTATTTCCTTTTGTGTTTTTCAATGAAAACCAAACTTTGTTACTGAATGCAGGTTTTCGCAAAAATGCTTCATCCAACAGAAAGAAAAAAAGCTGAGCCAAAAAGCCAAATAAAACTTTCCCTTCTTTTTTCAGAAGAAGAAAACGGTAGGAGCGAGAGAGAAAGAAAGAGTCGACGATGGCGGGCGACAAGCGACATGCACATTGGTTGTTAATTTTTCATGAGCATCGTCGTCGTCGTTGTTGGCAGTTGTTGAATTTTATTTTGTGGGACGCTCGTTTTCATTATTTTTCCCTTCTGCTTCTTTTATGCTTCTGTTTTAAGAGTATCAAATAAAAAAACAAAAAAGAGAACACGCAAATCATGATTTTGTGATTTTAGAATTTAAAAAGAGTGAACAATAAAATGATAAAACGAAGGTTGGTTGAATGAAAGATAAAAAATGGCAAATCAATTCATCTGACGACATAATACTTTTTGAAAGGAGATAATTGAGTAAATACATGTTCATACAAAAGTTAAAAAAACATTAAAAAAATCAAATATAAAAGAATCGAAAAATTTTTATGACAAAAACCCTCTCAAATCAAAATTCAAAATTTTCATCACCTGTGTTTATTGCGACACATAAAAAAACAGAGAAACCTTTTAAAAAATTTAATTAAAATAATATTATTGTAAATTATAATCAAAATTATTATTATCATTATTATGAATATGAATATTAACAACAACAAATAGTTTATTCAATAAAATAAACCTAATCCAGAGATATTTTTCACCGTTTGATCAACACAATTTGTATCAATACCAATTTCACCAAAAGGTTCACACTTTCCGATATTTAATGTTACATTTGCCAATGAATTATTTGTGTTATTGCCTTCATCACAATTCATTCTTTGTTGTTGTTGTGCTGAATTATTTGCTGAATTTGAATTTGCTGTTGTTGAAGATGATGAAGAATTTGTTGATGATGCATTTGTGTTATTATTGTTATTACTATTACTTGTGCCATTAGAGCTTTGTCCACGGAACCGACTACTAGAAAACATTATCGAGGCATTCTTTTTAGGTCAACAAAGTTTCTACCGTTTTTGTTTCTGTCGTTGATTACAAAACCATACTCTTACAACATTCTTTTTAAGATCCAATTTTTCTGCAATCGCTGATATTCTATCACCAGTTGGACGAGGTTGTTGTCGAAAATAATCTTCGAGAAGTCGCTTCTCCGGTGCAGCAATTGATGTTCGCTTTCGCTTTTTTTCTGTATTTGGTAAAATTCCATTTGCATCACCATTTACGTCTTTATTTTTCATTGCATCTTCAGCCTAAAAAACCAAGCATTCGTAATTATTTTTTAACAAGTGCACCAACAAATTTATGCAACTAAAAAAAATTGATTACCTTTTCAAGCCATGAATGTAAAATCGGCTTCAATGCAACCATATTATTATGAGAAAGTGTTAAACTTTCAAATCGACAAATTGTTGACTGACTTAATGATCCAACTCCAGGCATTTTTAGATGGGCTAATGCTTTGCCGACATCAGCTTGAGTAACACCTAATTTTATTCGTCTTTGTTTGAAATGTTCTGCAAATCTTTCCAACTCTCTTGGATCAACATCCATCATTTCTAAGCCTTAAAAAGAAAAAAAAAAGAATTCAAGAACACATGAAATAAAGGCCTACCAGCATTTGGCGCAGATAATGGATATCGCTGCATTACAGAATTTTGCATACCATTTGTTGGAATTGAAGCAACCGCATTTCCAACTGCAGCATTCGCACTTGCAACTGCTGCTGCGGTACATGCATTAAATGGTGGACCCATTTGTGGATACTGAGCAAATTGATGGGGTTGATAATGATGTTGCATTGCCATCACTTGTTGCAAGGATGCCATTGATTCTGTTGCTTGTTGGGCTACAGAACTGTCAAGTAATGACGAAGAACTTTGTGCAATTGATGCTGAATCAAAATCAACTCCTGCAGATGATGCAAGAGATTGAGCATGATATCCATATCTTAAAATTCATGTCATGTACATACCGTACATCTCAAATAACCAAAACTTACGAAAACATATCTTGTGGTCGAAGCATTGATGCCGCAGATACATTGACATTTTTGATATCCATTTCAGCTAAAGCTGCTTGAGCCCGAAAGAAATGATCATCAACAGATCCAAAAATTGAATTACCCTGGAGTGAAAAATTTATTTTATTTATCCACATTTTTCAATGGGTTTTAAGGATGCTGTCAATACAAAAAAATAAAGAATGAATGTTGTCTTCCCATCTCTCCCTCTCTATGTTTTTTTGGTTACGCCAAAATTAGTATTTAGCAATGCTATTAAAATTTTATACTTGCGGTTTGCGTAAAATATTCATCAATGGCCAGTTTGTTGGAATATTTTTAACGAAGAAGAAAAAATTCCAAAAGCATATTTGATTATATTTTAAGTTTTAATGCATTAACAAAACTTTAAAAATTTTAATAAATTAAACTTAAGCACCATTAATAAATAATGTTGATTGTTTTAATCAAAAACATTTTTTCAACAAAATGAAAAAAGCACCTTTAGCTTTTTCTTTTTTGGCTTAGAAATAAAAATGCAGCGAGTGGCTTTTTGACATTGGGGAGAGAACCGAACCTTAGAACATAAATTCATGATGAATGAATGTGAATTATTGAAAAAGACTGTAAATATTAATGAAGCTCAAAAACAATGCAGTTTATTTAAGCATAAGTTTAGTGGAATAAAAAAGCAGCAGCAAACTTAATGTAAAAATTCCGAAGCCGAAAAAAAACAAATACCAAAAAGTGTGAAGAAAAAAAGTTTTACGAAAAATTTAATAAAATTTAATTTTTTTCGAAATTAGAAAGTATTTCCAAATGAAAGTCAAGGATATAACTTTTGATTAATTATTCTCTAGTTTTAACTTGACATTCTCCATTCTTTTTATTCTTTCTTTTTGGTAAAAGAAGAAAAAGATTGTCATAATAATATTGGAAAATTTTTTAAAATTTAATTTGTATCTTACTTGTTGCATTCCTCTTCGATAGCTATTGGTTGGTGAATACCGTCCCGTACTCGATGCAGTCATTGCATTAAGACCCGGATAAATGCGTTGTTGAGGTTGCATCATCCCGTTGGAGTCAAATGGTAAAGAGCCGGGAAGGCAAAAAATATCTGAATGCGACGACAGGATGAATATTAAAAATTAATAAATATTAATTAAAAATTTCTTAAAGGCAAAAAAATGACACTTGAATTTCTGAGGTAAAAAGGTGTGCGAAAATTAATTATGAAATATACAGTATGATAGACTTTGAAGAAATAAAAATTTCAAGCGTAATTCTGTAAAAAAAGATCAACATTAAAGAAAGAATTCAAAGCAAAACGCGAACAAATGAAAATGGCTACCGTATAAAAAGAAAAGTAACAACAACGAAAAAAAAATACAACCGTCAAGATCAAATGCAACTTGTTTTCGTTGATATGAGAAAGCGGAAATGCCGTCAGCTGCAACAACGGCAATCTCTTTCTCCTTTCATTCTCTCCTCTCTTTTTTTCTTCAGTGAACTGTTCAAAAAGGGTGTGCCGACCAATGTCGGGTTGGGCTGCCGTGGCATCAAGAAATAAGCGGAAAAAATGCCCCCAATGTGACAACCTTCTTTCTTCTATTCCACAGTTTGGTAACGACGGACGCGCAAAGCTTCAGTAATATTTGAAGCTGCTTTGTGACACCTACATTTTCTACCATCAGACTCTTTATAATATTTTTTCTTCTTCTTCTTCTCTTTCAGTTACCGTACTTTTCAACCATCGTCTGCTTTTTTTCTTCTTTCTCTTTCATTTCATGTTTGCCATCAAAAAACTCTTTGCCATCATTTAAAGCTCCGCCTTTAAAGCTTTTAGCCATTAGTTGCGGAAATAGACATTTTTAGAAGACGAAAAGAAAAAAATGAAATGAACAAAAGTAAAAGTGAAAATATGTTGCATGCTTTTTGAAAATACTGATGCTCTTATATTTTTGTTCCATCTTTTTCTTCTTCATCGTATTCGTGTTTCTGCTTCTTTTTTTTCTTCTGTCCCATCGTTATCGACTTCAAGTGACTGAGGGTGATTAACAATTTATGTGGGATATTTAGAGACGGCAAAAGCGTTAATGGCAGCTTCAAACAAGACTTTTCATGACCCGGAAAAAGAAAATAAGAAAGAAGAAGTAAGATTTTTTGAAAACAAAAATGTTGCAAAGACAAAAAATTGTATGAGTATAGTAAGTATTTAAAAGAATCCAAAAAAAGATAAAATTAAAAGGCATTCAAAATTGAGTAAAAATCTGTAATACAGAAAAAAAACACGATACGATTTTTATATTTTCTTTGTTTGAAAAACACAAATTTTTCTGAAGAAACATTTATTTTTCAAAATGCACTAATATTTTCATTTACTGTTTATTTGGACTCTCAAGTAAAATATTAATTGCATCTTTAAATTTATCACAGTTACTGATATGATTTTTTAAAAATTCATTTTATTCCTTTTTTTTAAAAGATAAATCACGTTTCATAAATAATTAAAATATAAATATATAAAAACTGGTTGCATGTTTAAAAAATTTATTTTTGCAAACTTTTAAATTCATCTTTTTTCATGTTTCACGAGGATTAGCATTACTGTAATTGAAATCTTCGTTTTTCTTTCTTTTACTTACTTATAGCTTTGGCATATTCATTTTTATTTGAGTGAAAAGTTGTTATTTTGTCACAAAAGGTTCTAAAAAAGACAATAGGATGAAAATCGGTCGTCATGGATTAGAAAAAAAGAATGCTTGCTGACTACTTTGCACAAAACTATGAAAGCTTACCACCAGAAAAAAAGCAAGAAGAAGAATAAGGAAGAGACATCGTCATTGCGGTTGGCAACAATAATAATAATAATAACAATAAAATACGTATGTGACAATGTTTCACTGCTTCATCTTCTTCTTTTTTTCTAAAACAAAAAAAAGAACGACAGTGAGAAAATTAGTTTCAACTGTAACGCGGGAAAATAACGCAAAAGGTGTCGTCGTCTCTTTTCTCTTCTCCAAGTGCAAAATTTGGGAACTCATCCATATGGCTCAAGTGGCCCGGAAGGGAAGATACCACAATTGTTTCAAATACATTTTTTTCATTTTTTAAAAATTTTTTTATATTAAGAATAGTGGAAGAAAATAGAAACAAACAGAAATATGACAGTTAACACAGAAAAGAAAACTGAGTAACTAAGAAGCAAGCTGCCACCCTTTTTTAAAAGGGGGGTCGATGCTAGCTAGGTATATAAACTATTTATGCGCGTATTGCATTATTAACAATAACCGCCGCATATTTATGAATAGCTTTGCTACATAAAAAATTAAATAAATACAAACATCGGAATTTAAATTTTGCTTTGAGACATTCTCTCTTTGTATGTAGATGTGTTTTGTTTTGCATTTTTTTGATTACTGTAATTTTTTTTGTCTAAAAAAGTATAGCAATTTTAATCAACAGATGCTTTCATAAAAAATTTGATTTCACTAATGGATAATATTATTATTATTATTACATTTTCGCATCAATGATTCTTTTCATGTTTTTAAACTTAATATACTCTTTTGGACAGAAAAAAGGGGACATCATAACTTGAACTCTCGACAACATATGCTTGAGCAACAACAAAAAAAATAACATAATCGGGATCTTTCTCTTTTTTGTTTCTGACAGCTCAAAAGGTAACCGACATTTTTAAAATAAATTCTTTTGACGATAAATAGGCTTGCGCAATACTTGACTCCCTTCCATCCGATAAAAAAACAAAAAAAAAACATGGCAAAAACATTGGATGATCATTGTCATGCCCTCATCGCGACCGCTATGCCCATTAATCGCTCATGAAAAGAAAGAAAATCTTTGTCATGAAAAATGAAAGAGAAATAAAAAAGGGTTATTTCAGATTGTCTTCGACTTCTTCTTCTTCTTTTTGTTTAAAAAGATCTAAAAAAATATGGTTAAATGAAGAAGAGTCATTAAACATGCGCAACAACATTTATCCATCATTTCTTTAATTGTTAGAAGGTTGGCGCGGTTGTCGTTGCCGTCATCGTTGTCGGATAATTTCTTTTTATGGAAAAAGAGACAACAGGATTTTAACTGTTGTCGAGAGTGAATTTGACCTTATTGAAACGAAAAAAATTATGATCAAAAAAGATGAAATAAAAAAAGAATTTTGTTTTTGATCATTAAACGGATGTCCAAATAAAAGAAGGCAATGAACATGCAAATATACATTATTTCTAGGATTCCTTTTCTTTCTTTTTTTATTTGATACTTTTTATTGAAGGACCTTTCTTCTTTCTTGAAAAGCAAATTTCATAATATATTTGTATATAGTTTTCCTAAAACAAACGATATTCAATCCATCTTAAGGCAGCAAAAATCTTTTTTTTTGAAACAGAAGTAACACCAAAAAAACTGAAGCCAATTTGTACTTCTCCTTTTTTCTTCTTGACACAACAGAGAAAAAAAGGGAAAAGAACAGGTGCAAAACCTTATTTTAATTTTCCACGTATGTGCGCCAAATATTCCAGCTTTCATTTTTATTAATTTTATGCTAATCCAAAACCGCTTTTCTCTTGTAATTGGAAGCGCTTTTCTTTCTTTATTCTTTGATTTGTTTTGTATTTTTTTTTTCAATGCCTTTGAAAAAGAAAGTTAATCGATGCTGCTTTTGTTTTTCACACAAGCTTACTGTAATGCTGTCAAAAATAAAAAGTACCGGTAGAAAAAGAAGAAGAAGAGCGAGGCAATTATAAGAAAAAGAAGAAGAGATTTTGCGCAGCTTTTTTCCCCATAAATAAATTATAAAGTAAAACCGTAAAAAAGACTCTTCTGCCATAAATGAAGAAAAAAACGCTAACGAGAACATGAACACTTAAAAAAGTAAAAAAAACACACACACGAAGCTTGAGAACGATATGCACGAAAAAAACAGTTAATCAAAAATTCAAGCTTGAAATTTAAATCTCAGAAAAGATGTCGTGAATAAAGTTTATTTGGCAAGAAAATATTATTTACTTGTTTAAAGCATTTTAAAAATTGAAATAAAGTTTTTTTCAGGATAAAGGAAATGAAAGCATTTAATAAACGATTGCAATATGTTTTGCCATTGGAAATGTATTTTTGATCCACTCGGATGCCATTGCAGTATCATCTTGACTTGTAAAAACTGTGAAAATGACTTTTAAGCTTCGGGCCGAAACATTTGCCATATCAATTTCATTTTCCATTAAAAGGCGCGTTGAATCAATGTTTAGCAAAATTTTTTCAACCTAAAATCAAAAAAACAGGATTTTCAATATTACGAGTATGAAATTTGCATACTTTATACTTAGTTATGATATTCCACAATCTTTCTGGATTTGGAAAGTCAAGTTTACCTTCAAACTGAAAAAAATGTTAAATAATTAATACATGCCGAAAAAAAGGAATTTACAAACCAAAAGCAAAGACGATGATGACATTGGAATTGCTAATAATGAAGTAACCAAAATTAGATTATCCGCATCCAAAATAGGCCAAATTGCTCCTGAAGCTTCGTCACCTAAAGCATGTTTAAAAACTGCGGCGAGTAAAGCCATTTGGCTAGTCGTGTAATTTCTGATAATCCATTCATCTTTTCTAAATAAATCAGATTAAAAATAAACAAAAATCATATTGTACCGTTTTCGTATGTGCTGAACCATTCGATCCTCGGTATTCATTAACACGACTTCACATGAATCTGATGCACCAAGAATAAGAGAAGCCCAATGAAAATCTCTTTCTGGATCAAATGGAACCTAGAAAGAAAACATAAAAAAGGCTTTAACAATGAATAAATTCATACTTCTAAATCATTAATAGGCCGCTTTCCAATAACATCAGGCATATTTTGTGGAATTGTTGGATCAGAAGCTGCATGCCTGATTAGAATAACCTTTGGATTTATTGAATATTTTTTCAAAGCAATATCCAAGCCTTCATCAATATTTTTCTTTAATGGAATAATATGTGTACCACTCCAAAAGCCATCTGCAGTGATAATCAATTTTGGATTTGCAAGTTTTATTGCATTTGCCAAATCTTCTGGATCTTCAATGGTTGCATTCTTGAAAAAAAGAAACATAAAAAGAATAGAAAAAAAATCATAAAGAAACTGTAATTAATCTTACGAATAATGTAAAAACAGCGCCAACACGAATGCACGCCATTAAAACAATGGGCAATTGGATAATAAAAGGCAGAATAACAAGAACCGAGTCGCCGCTTAAAATTCCAAGATGTTTAAGGACATTTGATGCTTTATTAATTAAAATTGCTTCCGTTTCAACTGAAACAATTACACAGTCATCTTCCATTGGAGACCAATAATTTCCTTCCCTAAAAAAAGCAGAGAAGGCATTGCGGCTAAAAATGTAAAATTGTTTTTTACCAATAAATTTTATGTTCTTCAGTTTCAAAAGCATTCACATAACGATCAACACACTCAATGGATAAATTAAGTTTATAATCGCCATTCTAAAGGCAGTACTTTATTGTTTCAAGAAATAATATTTTATTTGCATACCTTTAAAACAGGTACACCAAATTTGTCCATTGTTAAATTAAACTTTCCTTCCCCATACCAATCATATGATTTTAAACAATTAATCCACAAGATATGATCAGATTTTTGACCGCACATATCCATTAAAAGATTACGGTATTCACCAGGTGCATCAGGTTCCAATGAATTGCTATCATTTGATTTAATGCTTAAAGTGGGAGACAAGGCATTTAAAACTTTTCCAGGAGCTGACGCTAACTTATCCATGCTTGTTGCTTTCCTTTCCAAATAGAAATAAAAAAAACAAAGAAAGTAAGAACAAACGTTTGACTTTGACTTGAAATAAAAAAATATGCCCAAAATTTCTGCTATTTTAACCAACAACAATGTGTTATGTTGTTAGGATTTCTTTTTCAAGGGCTTTATGCATCTTTGTTTTTCTCGTGCTATCAATAATGCCACTTAAAAGTAGGAAAAAAATGGATGTATACATATTTGTTTCCCAATGGGAGGTAATCAGAAACAAAAAGTCAAAAATAACTTATATTTTTTCAAAACAGCAAAAAAAGATTTCAAAAAAAACTAATCTATCAAACATTGTTTTTTTGAAACAAATTACTTAAAAAAAGCTTATTGTTTTTGAAAAGAGAAATCATAAAAAAACTACTGTTGATTTTTATCTGTTTTTAAAATTTAGCTAATTTGCATAAAATGTTTTTTTGAAAATTTCAAACAAAATGCTTTTTAAAAAAGTACCAAAAAATATTTTTTTAGTTATTGTTTGTTTTAAATAAAATTAAAATTTGATAAAAGTTTATTAACAAAAGAAATGACCAAATTTTTTAACACAAATAAAGAAAGAAATATATCATTCATTGATTTCATCGGATGACCTGAATTTTGAATTTTTACACCTTCTTTAAAAAGAGAAAAAGAAGCGACAAATTTGAAAAGGCGATGAGCTCATTATCAAATGTCAAGATTTGCGCAGAAATCCTTTTTTTTATTGGTTTGAGCCGTCATTATATAGTTATCACTTTAGGAAAAAACGGATCATTTGAAATTTTTTTATTTTTCTTTAGTACTTTTTTGTTAAATTTTTGCTAATTTAAGGACAATTTTGGAACATTACGAAAAAGAAGAATGAAGATTGTCGTAATCGGTGCTGCACCAACTGCCCTTGGGCTTGCCTATCGCTTAAATGAGCTAAAAAATGAAAATGCTGAAGAAGCCAAAGATGTGGAATTACTTATGATTGAACAGGTTTCTTTTATTCTAGTTACAGTATCTCAATATCTAATTACTAATATAGGAATCCTTCCCTGGTGGTCTTTCATGTACTGTCACAGATGACAAAGGCTTTTTATGGGATATGGGAGGTCATATCACTTTTAATCATAATTTTCCATATTATGAAAAAGCCACCAAATGGGCAGTTGAAGAATGGAATAGTCTTCAACGAAATTGCCTCGTCGATATGAATTGCCTTTTTAATGAAAAAGGTATTCATCTTGTTCCATATCCTGCGCAATTTGCTGTGCCATTATTCCCTGAAAAAATTAAACAATCTTGTTTAGTTGATTTGAATGAACGTTACGAGCATGTCAGTTATAAAAAAATTATTAGACTTTTGAAAATCATTGAAAAAATTACAGACAAGTGATGCCCGTCCTGGAAACTTTGAAGAATGGATTATGCAACATTTTGGTCCAACAATTCTTAATTCTTTCTTCAAGCCATATACTCGTAAAGTCTGGACTGTTGACACCAGTAAAATGTCACCAAATTGGGTTGGAACTCGTGTTGCAAAACTTCCAAAAGAGAAATTGGAATCTTTATGCGCAATGAACAAGGACGAACTTGCTGTAAGTTTTGCCTTTCTTTTTTTCTGTGCAAGGGCATGCAAGTGTTCACTTTTTTTGCCGTCGTTGTGGGTGGTCTTTTCTATTTTACTTTCTACAATTCATTTTTATAGAAAGCTGATTTTGGCTGGGGACCAAATGCATATTTTACCTTCCCAAAATATGGTGGCACTGGAGCTGTCTGGAAACAAATGGCAGAAAAATTACCATCTGAATGGGTAAAATATAATTCCAAAGTTGTTTCTGTTGATTATAAAGCAAAACAAATCACTTGCATTAACAAAAATGATAACGGCTTGGAAGAGACTATCAACTATGATGTCTTGGTAAATACTGCTCCAATTGACACTCTTATTAATGAAACAAAAATTTGTCCTCAATTGAACATTGAACACAACAAAGTAATAAAAGTTTTCAAAGTGTTTATTAGATCCAACATTTTTAGGTTTTTATTGTTGGAGTTGGTCTTGAACTTCCAATGCCAGAATTCTGTGAAAAATTCACTTGGCTTTATTTCCCTGATCCGGAAGTTCCATTTTATCGTGTCACTTTCCTTTCCCGTTACGGTGAAGTCACACCTGATAGCTCAAAATATTGGTCAGTTATGTGTGAATGCGCTCGACCATCTGATGATCCAATTAGTGAAGAGGAAATCCGTGATCAAGCCATTGAAGGGCTTATCACAAAATCCATCATTAAGCGTGAACAAATTGTATCAGTTTATTCTACCACTTTGCCATATGGTTATCCAATTCCAACCATTGAACGTGATAATGAACTTGCTCGTGGGCATGCTGCTCTTGAAGCAAATAACATTTACAGTCGTGGACGTTTTGGTGGATGGAAATATGAAGCATCAAATCAAGATCATTGCTTTATTCAAGGAAAAGAATTGGCAGATCGCTTAATTTTAGATCTTCCTGAAAAGCTTTACAAGACTGGCCTTGCAGAACATCGTGGTTAAATGTGCATCATTTTTTTAATAAGAAAAAACTAATTTATTTATTTAAAACTTTTTATTAACTTTTAACAAAGTATTTAAGTATTACCAAATATGTATATGAAATAAAAAAATTAAGAAATCGTTAATTTAACGAAGAAAAAAAATCGTGTGAAACATTGCTTACAAAAGAGAAAAGTTTGGTGAAATTAAAACATTCACAGAATTAATAAGTATGAATATGATCAAATTCATAATCATGATGATGAACATCTTCATGTTCTGGTTCATGATCTTTTTGCTCTTCTTCTTCGTCATTACCTCCAACATTTGAATTTGACTGTAGGCGATTAACTGCAGATGGGCGATTTTTGTGACTGCTTCCAGCATGTGATACACGCTTTGCACGTGGAACTAAAAATCAAAGATCAAAATTACAGAATAAACTGGATCAAATTACTTTGTGCTTGAACATTATCTTCAGATACTGTAGCATCATCTTCATCTTCTTTCTTTTCAAGAACAACTTCAGTTGTTGTTGTTTCTTCTTCTTCCTCCTCGACATCGTCACTTGAATTTACGCTTTCTTCAGCTTCGCGCTTTTTAACTCCAGCAGATTCTGATTCATCAATTGCATCAGCCATTTCATCAGCTTGTTCTAAAACAGGATGCACCATAGCTGTGGTGGTTTCAGAATGGCGTTTTCGACGAGAAGGGGATGGGGTTCGGGCTGTTACAGGTTCATTTGGAGGTAATTGTCGCTTTTCACGAATATCAGACAAAGATCTTCGTTCACGTGGTGTTGGATGTGGAGGACCTCCTTCTCCTCTTTTCTCATGATGGTGTTCTTCCGGGGCAACTGAAGATGAAGGAGTATGAGAAGCATGATCATTAGCTAAACGGTTATAATAATTTATTATCATTTTTAACTATGACTTATTCAGTTCTACCTTTTACATAACAAATTGCTAAAGCAAAAGTAAAAATACAAATAGTAAAAAGCTGCATTCTTATTTACAACAAAAAATATAAATATCAACCTTTCAAAACTGTAAAAAAGTAAGGACAATTGTTCAGTGAACCCAAATTTTTAGGGTTATAAAAGGGAGGATATTGTTGATCATCATATTTTTTTTGGGAAGATCGATGCATTCCGCCAAATTACGCAAAAACCGGATAATTGCCATAGAATGGTACCAAAAAAGGGGGAAATCATTGAAGCGAATTTGACATCCGTTATGCAATACTTCCCAAAATAAAGGATGCAAATATCGAAGAAGAGAGTGGAAAAAAATAAGTTTTATTTTTTAGCAGATGTCAAAGGACATCTACAGATTTTTTAGAAAACAATTGTTCTGAATCATAAACTGTCAAAAAACAATTAATCATTTAAAAAAGTGTTTTATGATTTCAAAAAAAGTAATAAAAAAAGTGAAACATTTATGCTGATTTCAACAACAACAAATATTTATCCCTTTTTTGGTATAAAAATGATACAAATAATGAATTAAAGATTAAACATGTATCTATTGGTCGAATTATTAATTTGAAGATTTTTGGAAATTAACATTATTGACTGAAAAAAAAAGTTATATAGATAATTATTGCCTTTTTCAACAAAAATAAGCTTACTTAAGCATTTTCCTCGACATTCAGGATAAAAGATTTGTGCTGTGACGCGAGTGTATTCACACATCCACCAGCTTGATTCTAAAGTGCATCCCTGTTGGAAAGGTAATTGAACGCAGTCCAAAAAATTCGTCATAGCACTTAAAAAATGAGAGTAATGATAAGCAAAAAAGTGGTGATACCGTAGCCTAATTAACTTACTAGCAACGGTCATTCGGTTCAGATGCAACGAATTCATCACGGCAAGATTCAAGTGCTGGAATACTGGCTTGCCAGGTTGAAGGTAAACAATTTTCATTGTAAATGAATGCTGTAAATGATACAGTAGGAAAAAGTGTAAATAAAAAAAGAGCAACAAACAATCCATTCCAGCTCCGCATGAAAATTGAAGTTGTGCATAAAGAACTTGGGTTCTAAAAGCTAAATCCCGTGGATATCCAAGAACAATGTAATATGGATATGTCATGCAATCAACCATCATATCACCCAAGCAATCTTTGAATAAATTAAATGCACTTAAATATTGTTATTTTGGAAAGTAGAAAATGAGATAAATACGTACCTACAAACAGACATAAGTCCTTGAATTCCGCCACCAGCATACATGGTTTCAATGATTCGGCGATAACAGAATGGATCAGCAAATGTTCCAGAATTTTCTAAATTTATTCATCAAAACAAAGTTTATTTTCAAAAAAAAACAGTATACCACATTGGTTGGTGATATTTAAAGATGTACGAAAATTTTTGTCGCAACATGCTAATGTTGACATATCACAACTTGAATTTGATGGTGTTGGGCAGGTATTTTGAGCTTGGCATTGGTTTGTCCCAAAAATTGCTAATGCAACCAAAATGGCAAAAATAAAGCCCATTTTTGGCCCTAAAAATCCTCACAACCTTGTTAAAACAAAATAAACAATAAAAAATTTAAGCACAACGGAAAAGCAAAAAAAGAAGAGTTAATTAGGATGGCTTATTGAATTATATTATGTCATAACTTTTTCACCACTTCATTTTTTTGTGCTTTGCTTAAAATGGTGCACCCTTTAGAGAAAGATTTTTCTTATCATGTAAAAACGCTAATTGAATAATTCTAATGCTGATCGATTTAATGCTGCAATGAGAAAAGCCAATTTGCGACTCAAAACTCCTTCTATCTTATCATTTTTTTTTCAAAAATAGGCGTGTGCCCAAAACCTATTAAATTAACGTTTTTTAAGGCGAAAAAATAATCACTTTTAATTTTGCTGGTATTTTTTTTGTCATTCTTGAATTCTTTCACACCTTTTGGATCTTGCTTTGCAAATGTTGATGGCTTTTGTTTCTATAAATAATTTAGTTCTTTCATAATTGCTTTTGCAATTTACTAAACGTTATACAAAATCACGATTGAAAACATATATAGTATTAATTTGAATTGAGCTCTTCAAAGCTATAATTACAATTTTAGTTATTCATTAGGCATTATTTATAAAATAAACCAAACATCTGTAGCTAACATGCGCTCTTTTGGGAATAGAAAATTCCGCAGTACAAAGGATTTTTATGTTTTTTAAAAATATTATTACTGTCATATGTTGGTTCAATAAATGGCGTTTAATTTAGTAATGACGTCAGTTTTTTTTATCTGTTTTGTCGAAAAAATGAGTGTGTCTTATATGCAAATTATGTCACCGGAATCATTTATTATTTTAAACTTTTTTACATTCAAACAAACACATCAAAGGGATTTTTGGGAAACTTTAAATTTTAATCCTCAGCATCAAAAAGAAGATGTTCAGAAATTTGATCAAACACAGTAATTTTAAATAATCGCATAACCTGATAACTTTCTAAAAATACAATGATAATAAAAATTTCTATTTATATTAAAAATGTTTTACCAAACATTGCAGAGGCAGCAGAAGAAATACCGGAAACTGTTAAAATAACATTCCCAAATCGTTCTAAAAATACAATGATAAAAATAAAATATAGAAATGAATATTATATTAAAGAATACCTTCGTAATTTTTTAAATGAATATTTTGGTAATGTTGAAATAATCCAGCAATGACTCTATTCTTAAAATTAATAATCATTCTTCGAGTTTCATCACTTAAGAACGAAGTGTTTTCTTCTGTAATAAAAAAAATAAATAATTATAAAAAAGCATTATAATATTTTTTACCTGTATGATAATGATTACCACAATTAAAAAGCATCATGATTTTTAGTGTAACAAGTTCTTCAGGTGTAAGCTGTAATCTTCTTAATGGATCAACAACTTCATCAATGCATCGATCAGTCATTTCTGTATAAAGTTTATCTTGACGCCATTTTCTTTCTTCTGGGATTACACGAATCGCATCATCTGGCAGCATATTTACTCTTCGAGGCATGCAACTACTGTAACATTTTGTATGTGAAAGTGAAATTTAAATTATTTAAACTAATATTTACCCATTTGAAATAAACCAAACATCTTTAACATTTAAATTTGCAGTATAATATCCATGTTCAAGAATTAAATGATGTACTGCATATCTTTTAAGTAATGTCACCCGATCAACCAATGGCAAAGATGTAAAACCTGGTAATGTTTGAGCCCATTCCATCATGGTCATCATTTCAACTTGTGTACAAGCAGATATATCTGAACCTAACATTACTGAAAATTTTTCCGGTGTCCACTAAAATATATTTGTTCGATTCCGATTTTGTAACAAAAATAATATTTACCGATCCTTGTCGAACCATTTCTGCAAGCTTTTTTGCTTCCATTTTTGATCGAACCATTTCAAATTTTCTTGCTCTAATTGATTCATCAGTTTGTGTTAATTGTTGTATGAATTTCAACAATTCTGGTTTAGCCTCATTCAATGGTGGAGTTGTATGTATTTCATTCAAAATATTATTTCCATCACCATTTGATGTTGTTGAAATTCTTCTATTCTGATTAAATCTTCGACATCCAATTAAATCTCTTCTTGGTTGTAATGCTATAAAATAAAATTATGTTATGCGATGTTTTTGAATAATATTTTTTTTGTAAAACCTTCTTTAGACATTCCAATTTCAAGACATTTTGCATAGCGGCATGCTCTACACATTTTTCGAACAGATCTTTCTTCTTCACATACTCCAGGACGTCGACAATTTGTATCTTGTCTTTGAATTACAGCTCTAAATTTTTTCTAACATTTATTCATAAATATTAACTGTCAAAGTGTTACCTTCTAAAAAAAGTTTTACAACCAGCACAACATGGTTGTACGCCGTAATGCTTGCCTGTAGCATCTGTAAATAGATATTTTTAAATACAATTTTTATATTAAAATATTATATGACTAACCTTCTCCACATATAAGGCAAGCTCCAATGACAACTATAAGAGAATTGTTGATAATGATAAAGAATGGAAACTTTTAATCACAAACCTTTGTTTGCTGACATATCTTTTGACTTAAAGTCAAAAAATTTGTAATATACAAAATTTATATTTCAAATACTTTTCTAAAAAACAGCACAGTCTTCCATTGCAGTAGTATTAAAATGAGCGTAGAAACATGAATAAAAAAAAGAAAAGCAACTCGTGATGGAAAAAATTGAACGCTCTTTGTAGTTTGTTGGTCCTTGCTTTTGGTTGAGAGTTTTTTTTCTTCTTCTTCTTTATTTCATGCATTTATATAGGATGGAAGTGAGATCTTATTAACACTTGCCATTCCACAAGGGAGAATGAAAAGCATAATTTTGTAGTCTTTGAAAAAAAATCTTTTTGCTTTACGAATTTTTGTCTCTTGTTAATTAACTCTTTGTCAAATGAAGGTAGACATTCTTTGTGAAGAAAGTCATTAAAATGAAATTATTATTTTTTTCCGTTTTTAAAAAATTTAAGAAAATTATTTTAATCGTTTTTTATTCCTTTTTAATCAATTTATGATTTAAACAAATATGAGAAATTCACAATAATTTCTTGGCTTCTTTGTAATTGAAAACTGTCGTCTTTCATTAGATGTAATCAATGATTTATAACATCTTAATAACTTTAATCAAATTTGAAAAGAATAACAATTGAAAGCTGATGTAATAAAACGTTTGAAAAAAAAGAAAGTAAAGCAAAAAAAATCGAAAAAAGACCTGAATTTGTAAAGAAATAAAAAAAGTAATAAATTTGTAAAAAAAATGAAATGAAACACTTAAAAATACACTACAACTTGAAATAACAATTTTATATATTTTGTTTAATAAAAGTTATCACTTTTATATAACTTTGCTAAGAGAAAACTGTTCAAGACTAAATTCATAACAAAATTGTCCATGATTGATTACGGTAATTCTTGAAAAATATAATTTTTTCTAGAAAGAAAAGAATGCTGCTGCGATGTGGGTTTCCGAAAAGTACAAATCAAAAAAATTATTTCAGACGTTTTTTAAACGTCAAAATAAATTATAGAAATTGATAAACAAAATATAAATTATAAAAAGCAGTCAGTTATTTATTGCAGTTTTTTTTTGATTTTGTATTGTACCACACTTGATTCACTGATGTAATTGATTTATTTAAAAAAAGAAGGAAAGCGAGCTTCCGATTTTAAACTAAAAAAAGAGAAGAAGATTATAATTGACCGAAAACCGTATCAACCATTCATTTTTAACATTATTAATTAATGAGTATTATTATTATTATTCTTATTATTTCTTTATCGGGACATTAATGATCGCGATCATGCATCCATTATCACGCACTCATTCAATCATAATGCGTAAAAAATTATTTGTTCGTAAATTTTGATCATCAAAGAAGAGGTAACCCTTTTCCACCCAAATATGTTTTTTCGAATCACCACGTGGTTCTAATTAAATTCTTTTTTTCATTATTATTATTTTCGTAATATCAATGACTGAGAGGAGAGAGAGATATTACCGCCTTAAAAGCTATCAAAACTTTTTAACGTAACGTGACCAAGGATCATTGAATAAAAAAATATAATAATAAAGTGGAGTTTATCATCATCATCACCATTATCAAAGAAGAAGAAGAACAAGAACAAGAAAGAAAGTGCGCAATTGACGACAAAATTTTTAGATGTCCTCACGTGGCGCTAAATCAAGTAATAACATTTCCTTTTTTTCTTCAATTTCCTTTTTGATGATGGCGTGATTTAATATTGTTTTCTTTACTAATTCTATATTCCTCTTGTTTTGTTTTTTATCAATGATTGAAATTATTTTTGACAATTTTTGAAGAAAAAATTCCCGTAATAATATTGTTGCAAAAATATTTTAGTGAAAACATAATGAAATACATCGAAGAATATTTGAGTGTACCCCTCCTATTTTCCTTTCTTTTACAATCGTAGTATATTTGACCTTTGATTATTGATAAAGGGAAAATACTTTTATTCTGTATTTTTTACTTTAAACTTTGAATTTTGCTGCATTTAAGGATATCTAAACCCTTTTCTATAATATTTTGTGTTCATTCTTTTATCTTCCGATCATTCATATTCACCTTAATTAATTGCCAGATAATTAGCATATACACTTGGATATCCTGTTTTTAAAACAGAACTTTTTTTATGTTTTTACCCAAAAAGTGGGGGTTGCATTTTTTCATCTTTATCAAGATGTTTATCTGTGATAAAAAGAATGGGGAGCTCTTCTTCTTCTTATTCAATTGAGAGGGTGGTGGTGGTTAAAGGGCGATGTTGCGATTCAGGACGCACGTTCCCCCCTAAATATTAACCATATTGATAACGGTTGGTTTGGACCAGGGATGTTACGTACAAATGTTAATCGGTTTGACCGCATGGTCTGATTGACAAAAAATGAAGGTTCTTAGAGTAGCTAAAGAAGGCGAGGAAAAGAATAACAATAGCAAAAATGTTATTTTTTTAGGATTGATGATAGATCAAAGATTTAAGGTTTTACACAAAAAAACACTTTTAAAGTCAACTTTAATTTATCACCAAAATTCTTTGTTTGAGCTCCTTCTTTTCAAAAACATTTTTTGACTTTTTGTCTTTTTTTTCTAATATGTGGTTTCTCTCTCTCGTGCCTAATTTCATCATAATACGTTAAAGTTACTTTCCTTTTTTTGCGATCGAGACGTTTTCACGCATGCGACATTCCTTTTCCGGCCTCGGGTAAAAAAAAGAGATAGAAAAAGTTTTTTTTTATTTATGCCTACTTTTAGTTTTTTTATTGTTGATGCCTTTGAAACTGCGCGACGCGAAACGCGAATGATTAATTATTTAAAACAAACGATTCGCAAAAATCCTTTAAAAGTTTATCAATGAATGTTTTTTTTAAATGATATTCATTTTTTTCCAGGCTAGAAGCGTCTTGAAACAAATACATTTACAGTAAATATAAGCGTGTCGCTTCTTTTATGTTAATAAAAGGGGAATTTCCCTTTCCTATTCTTATTGGGATAGAAAAGTATATTTTATATTTTTTACCAGATGGTTACATCTTGTCCAGTACCACATTCAACGACTGGCACACTTGCCCTTAAAATGGCCAATAATAAACAATCACCATTTATGCAATTAGTTGTTGAATTCAATGAATTTGTATGTTCTTTCTTCTTATTTCAAAGAGATTACTGTAATTAACTTGTTTTTTTTAGTTTCTTGTTTTTCATCGTGCAAAAAAATCTTCTTCACAAAAAGATTTAAAAAATGCTGAAAATATTTTAGAAATTTCTGAAGATAAACGTGTTGATCTTATTATTAGATCCGTGTGGAGGATATTAGCCGAAGTTGAGCCTCGTACCAGTGCTTTAAATGGTATTGATCATTTTTATTTCCCCAAAAACCTCTAAAATTCTTTTATAGAAAATAAACCCACACAATTTTTTGAAGAATGGTCAATTCTTGCATGGGGATTGTTGGGTATTGTTTCTCGACTCTTCCCTGGAACTCACAATGAAACATTTGGAGGATTTGAAGCTAAACACTTTATGGATAAATTGCATCATGCAATGAACGTTTTATTTATTAAATCTCGGAATCACAGTAACCTTCAACCTGATATTCCTCAAGAATTTATGGAATTATATCAACAATTTAATCAAGTAATTTAGAAATATGTTTGTTGTATATTTATGTTTTCAGTTCGTTTAGGCATTTAACAATTTATTTGGATATATTGAAGCTTTGCACAGAGTTGGCAAAACTGTTCCATACGATTACGGTGCTTTTCATAACAAAATAACACAACTTCAAGAAAAATTGAAAGAATTTTTGGATTTTCATAAAGATTTAAGTCGTCGAGTAAGTAATTTTCAAGTAAAATTTCTGTTTAATTTTGGCTAATTCTATAGTTTGGTAAACAATTATGGAATGAAATGAGAAATCAACAAATTGAAAAAATGACAACATTCGGTTATAATTATCATGGATTCACTCAAAAAACAACAAATTTTTATTCTATGATGATTTACAGTTTAGGAGTGCTGGCTGCAAAATTACAAGTAAGAGAACTCTTTAATTTTATTAATTGTGTGAAGATCAAAACTAACATTAAAAATAGGTTACTGTGACTTTTGACCTTTGACCATACACTTTTTAATGTGCATTTCTTTGATGATAAAAAAAAGTTCAAAACAACAAACAATGCGTTTCCGTTCAAAAGATTAAAAACTGAGATAACTCTTTTTCATTTTCAGCTGATTCGATATGAACTTTCATTTGGAATATCAAAATATTTTGCAATTGATTCTATAAGGCCTTTAGTGGACAATATCTATTTTACTGTTGAAGTTTTAATTAGTGATGCAATTGTTTGTCTTGAACCCAGTCAAAATGCAATTTTAGTAACAAATAATTTATTTCCAATAAAAGTTGCATCATTATGTAAAATTGCAATATATAAATCATTTTCCCTCCAAATTGTCTCAGAAGAAATTGCAATGCAAATACAGGTATTTTTAAAAAGGTATTTCGAGACATAAATATGTAATAATTTAGCAAGAAATGCGTCGTCGAAAATTATCTGATCGTCCATCTCCGATTGGAATTTCTTTATCAGCTGCCCTACTGGCAATGAAACCTGCAACGGGGGTTAAAAGGAATAATGCCACGGCGAGTGATGGGGGCGGAAATACCGCACATAAAAAATCTGATGTTAACAGCAAAGAATGGATTACAATTGAACCATTGTTAGATAGTGAAAGCTGTACATGGCTTGCAAATTATCCACATCTGCTTTGTACCACCCGACAAAAGGATGCCCTACTTGATTCAAGATCAAGTGGACAAACTGGAAAACGTCCACTTTTTTATTTTCATGTTAAGGGTGAAGTATTTAGTCCTTCGGGGGATATCATAACAACACATACATTATCAATGCCATTCTCGATTGCAACAAGAAGGAATCAAGATTGTCAAGTTCAAAGAATGATGTCATCATATACTGCAACATGCTTTTGGCTTTATGGCACTCGAAATGTTGATGGACTTTTGTTGTCTTGGGTTGAAACAGGCATTCCATGGAATCGTTTTAAACATTTATACTCGAAATATTTTTCAATGAATGCCGAAGTTAAAAGAGAATTAACAGAAAACGATGTGGAAATTTTAAAGAACAAATTACATTGTGATGAGTGCAAAGATGGTTCGTTAAAAGTTTTTTCTTAATGCAGCTAACCTTTTCTGACCATTGATAACGGGAAAAAAATCATTGTAAAAAATTGACTTAACGACCTTAAAAATATTAGCAGAAGAAATTGTTCCAAAAAAAGTGTTTTGACGTCATAAATGTAATCAATTGTTTTTTTAGTTCACACAATTGATATGAAAGGTGAAATTCACTGCAGCTTCAAAAATGTTCTTTGTCCACATTTACATTATTCATATAAAAATGTTGATATGAGATTTAGTGTATGGCGGGGAATGCTTGAACTTTTACATTTATTTAGTGATCAAAAAACAGATGTAAAACATTTTTGGGAGAATGATGTCTTGTTGGGATTCTTGGATGTTAATGAAGTTGAAAACTTGTTACAACCCATTGGGCATAATGCTATGATTGTTTATTTATCATTTGTTATTGGAGGATGCGTTTGTATGAGCGTAAATTCAAATGGAAAAATTATGCATTTAGAGCCGTTGGATTTAAAAAAATTACAATCAAAACCTTTGAAAGATTATTTGAGAGATATTGTAATTGCCGAAAAGGTAATTGTCAAAAGATATAACATTTTGTGAACATATTTAATTCTTAATTCTAGGTTGAAATGTTCTTGAATTATAAACGGAATTGGATAGAAGTTACACATTTACCACTTCAAAATCAAAATTCTGAAGACGAAGAAGCCGATTATAAAGAAATCTTTTCGAATGTTATGCATGCTGGTGACGTCAGTAAAGAAGATAAAATGAAGTATGATTTTTAAATAAAAATAAAGTTCTTACTGTATGTTTCGGTATTTAGATACACTCCGATGAGAATTGCGGTTGTGACATCTAAAAGTATCTTTCCAGCGGAGCCATATTTCTCAAATGTTCGTTTACTTTACTAATCGATTATTAATCTTATACTTCCAAAACTTTAGAACCATGATCCATCAATATCAATAGCAAGTAATGTTCCATCAGTATCGGTGCCTTCAAACTCTTCATCAGTTCCATGTTATCCTCCCCCTCAATTTAATGGCCATTCAACTGATGATTTTGACAGCCGTCTTGCAAATCTTATGGCATCATATGGAAAAAATCGTTCCGATGTACTTCATTGCCTTGGAATAAATGCCCCAATGAATCCATATTCAAATCATAGCCACCATCAACATCGTGAACAACAACATATTAATTCTAATAATCATCATGTGGAACATATGAGCCCAACGATAATGGTATCAAATCAACATCCTGGATATGACAATTATCAAGTACAAGAAATGGATCAACTTCGACGTCGAGAACAAGTGTATTTTCCAATGAATACATTTTAACGCATTTTTTGAAAAATAGTTTTTTTCTTTTAATTTTCTAGCCATATGTGGGACTATCAATATGATCTTTTACCGGTTTTTTAAAAAACAACTTTTTATAAACGGGGGATTCTAGAAATGTTTTTTTTCTACAATTAATTTTTCGCAGCAAATTTGACGTTACCTCATAATTGTGCATAAATTTTTAAATGCAAAATCATGACAAAAATTTTTATAAAGGGTTATTTCTTTTTCAAATCACGTATATCACATTAAAATAATTTTATAATAAAATTTTTAAAACAATCACATCCGTGAAGATTTAAAATATGATCTTTATTTGGATACTTTAAATATATCCAATACTTTAGAAAACATATTTTCAAGACAAAAACACAACAAAAAATATTTTTACTCACTGTTTTCTCATTTGAATAAATTAATACACAATTTTTTTGCAATATTTTAATGATCATTGAGTTGTCAACTTTTTTTCCCTTGCTCCTTTTTTCATAAATAACCGTGTCTCAATGTTAGGACAATACACGCACTCATCGAAGATGAACGTTGCAGCGCAGACCGCCTTTTTGTGACCGGCTTTGCGCAAATGCTATTTCGGAGTACGTTTGAGTCTTCGAAACTGTATTGATTGATTCTCTTTTTTTTTGCGTTCATTTCCTGCTGCCAGCTGAAAGGTATTTTATGCTTTACTCAAAAGATCTATTTTGATGATCGCTTTTTCATTTTATACTGTCTTTGAAGACTCATCTTTTTATATTTATTTTGATAATATTGTTTTTGTTGATTTTTTTATTTATAACTAACAAGTCTGTAAATGTTCATGAAAAATTGTCATTTTTTGTTTTTCATCAAAAAGTTTTACGTAAAATTTACTTTCTTTTGCGCAAAATTAAGGCTTTTTAAATGCTTTTTTTGGACATTCATTCTATTTTCGGTGCTTATCTTTTTACTACTATTTTTTGTAAAATATCAACAGATCGTTTTTTTTATTGTCAAAAACTGGAAAATGAACCACCGCCCAAATTTTGGTTTTTTTGCCAATGATGAATATTTTTTCTCTCTTGATTTCTAAAGATCCTCATATGAATCATTTAAAATAAACCGATGAGCGTGTTTTTTTAAACTTTGATGCTTTTGTTCATTTTTCTCTTCTTTCCTTTGGATTATCGAGAAAGTTGAAGCGTTAAAACATTAAAATTTTTGTAACAATTTTTGTTTTACCTTGTTGTCACTAGAGCTTTGTCCTTCAAAGCATTGTTACTCAAGCAATTTGGTTTATTCATCTCCTCTCTCTCTCTGTTTTTAAAGAAAAAAAAACTAAAGATGGCTGTAAACTGTGGTTTGTTGTCTTCCAATGGAAACAAATTGCGCTACTCTTCTTCCATAGGGGAAAAAAACGGAATGAATCGTTTTTGCGCGATCCAATTCCGATTTATGGAAACGGCGGCCATGTACGTCTTTTTTCTCTCTTTTTCTGAAGACGTTTTAAAAATTTTTTTGGTCAAGGTTATTGTTAGTATTTAAAAGTTTTGGTATCTACATTATTTAAAGGACTTCTGTTAGGAAAAACATTAAAAAATGTGGTTTTGGCAAAAAAAATTTAATGTGTACTGTTTAAATGAATGATGGACGCTTTCGTTTCTGTATTTTTTTGTTTATATTTTTTCTGTGACAATTTAGTGAAAGTTTAATTTTTAAAACAGGATCCATACACATATTAGTGAAGAAAACAAACATGATAGAAAAAGATTTTCTATTTAAAATTTTACATTTTTTTGTTCTTCATGTTTTTATGTTGAACTTACAAGTGAAGCTTTACTTAAAAATTTATGCATCATTATTGTTTTTGTACCACACCCAAATCTCATGCCTATCCTTTCTCCAAACATTAAAAGGCAGAAAAAATATTACGTATTTTTGCAGCAGAATAAAAAAAACGTTATGTTAAAAAATTATTCACCGAACCACAAAAATATTGCATTTGTTTTAAGGATTGGCTTTAAAAGAATATTCAATGCTTGAAAGGCAGCAAGCATTCTTTTTTTCGTATTTTCTTTAATGTAAAGCAACATTAAAGCATAATAATTTTTTTTGTTGCAAAAAATCCAAGGAAATACTTTTTTGTGACAATTGGGAATATACTTTCTTCAGGAAAGAATTTTGAGTGAAACTGGTCATCATCATATTCTTTCATCGTCGTTGTCGTCTTCTTCTTCTTCAAAGACGATCATTTTGTTGGCCAAACTTTTCTTCTTCTTCATCTTCTTTTTTATTCTGTCACATTTCGTTCACTGTTCCATCGGTGGATGCGCTTTTTCCGGTTCTTCATATTTCTTATGCATTGGAATTGATGTTTTTTTTCTCTTTTTACTTTTTACCTTTCAATTTTGTATTGATCAAGCGTTTCTGCAAACTTTCCTTTTTTGTAAGTTTTAATTGCTGACATTAAACTCCATCACTTTTTTTTATTGTTTTAAAAGGACTTCCTTTTATTTTTGTGATACCACTTTTTTGACGTTTCAAATTTATCCTAGGACCCTTTGTCCTTAATTTGATTCTTTAATGTTGTTCGAAACATCATTTGGAGATAAGATCGGATAAGACCTTTTAGTTTTACCTTTTTTTTAAAGACTTGCAGCAAGTAAAAATAAAAAAGTAGGAAAGCATCTTGACCATTTTTCGAGACACCACTACCATTTTTGATGGCGGAGTAGTATTTTAAACAAAATATTTTTTTAAAAATTTCTTGAGAGTGTAGGCGCATTTTTTTTCTGTTTTCTCCGATGCTAAGCTCTTGTGCGATCGTGAAAAAGCAGCAGTGCGCAGAATCAAAAAAAATAAGCAAGGCAAAAAAAGAGAGGAATTTTGTCCAACCCTTCTTCATCTTCTTCCTCCCCTCATATATTTTTACAAAAACCAAGCTGAAGAAGAAGAAGACCTTAACATAAGATGCTAACATACGCATACTTGCTGATGATGATGATGAGTAATAAGTAGGAAATGAATGCAGCAAGCAACAAAAAAGAATAGATTTTATTGTTTTTAAAACTTTCTTTTTTTTCTTTTATATTTTTTTAATTGCAAAATGTGAAGAATCAATGGTGAGAAAAAAATGGTTTAATTATTAGATTTTTTCAACATTGATGAATTTTTATTTTTTATTCAACTCTGTTTTTTTCTTCTTCTTCTTCGTCTTCAAACTTCCATTCTCAGCATTTTGTTGTTTTTCCTTGGGAACATCAAGAAAAGCGTTAAAAACTCGTAATTAACTAGGCGAAAAAATTGTTCTTCTTGATAGAAAAAAGACTTAGGGCAACAAAAAAAAGTTCGTCGTTTGATGGGTGCGCGTTTTTGACCCAAATTCGGCCTTTTCAAGATGGCACTTTACCGCAAAAACACAAAAAGAATGCAAGTGTTTTTTCTCTTTTCTTTTTATACTGAAACAAAAAAAGACGTTCGTTTGTTAAAGAGTTTTTTGAGTATAAAAAAGGCTCATTTAATGATTAGAATAAAGGCGTTGATGGTGGTCATCTATTAAAATTTATCTTTTTTTTCTTACTTTCTCACAAGTTTTTTCATCCGTTATTTATCACGTTTTAATTTTTTTTCTGTTGTTGGGAATTCATATATATATATATATTATAAGATGATCATTCCTCCTACTTCTTTCATTTCTTTTTTTCCCATTTTTTTTATAATCAAGAGCTATACAATTTGCTCTAATTTGAATTATACTTAAAGACAAATCGTTTACGTTTTTGTTCTTTTTTTCTTCTTTCCAATTCTCCATTTTAGGGAGAAATGAAAAAAAATGTGAACCGGATTTTTTGTCCCGTCATTTTTCTTTCCTTTTCTTCAAAAGTTTTCAATCGGTTTTACGCAGGCTTGCTTCTACGAGATCGTTGTCCGCTTAACAAAAAAATCTATTAATGTTTGAGAGCAACGTTGCCGCCCCGCGCTCATGCATTATTTTTATTTTCATAATTTATCCATGCCGTCAGTTAAAAATCGCTAACCGTTTTCTTTCTTTCTTTCCTTCTTTTTTTTACGTACGCCATTTTTCTTTCATCTATGTATAATACTTTCTTTTACCGTTTTTAATAAAAAAAAAAGATTTTGCGCGTATCTTCAGGATAAAAAAGTGTCAAATAAATTCAGGCCATCTTTTGTTTCGTTAAGAAAAAAGGGTTTCGAAGATTCTCTGACATTTTAAAAATTTTATTCTTGACGATATTGAAATGATCATAACTTGAAACCGCGGCATATTTTTCTTTGCTGCATTGAATTATAGTCAACCAAATTAAAGAGGTTTTAATTGTGTGAGTTTTTTTTCAATCGGTGTTAAACTTGAGGAACCGTTATTATACAATTCTTGTCTGTTTGTTCATCAATGATGGACAATGTTATGTTATGTCTTTTTTGACCTCCAAATTTTTTGCGCAAGTACTTTGATTTTTATCAATTGCGACATCGGACGGATCTTTTGCCTGTAGCCGAATTCTTTTCCGATAATTTCAAATTGACCAAAAAGACACAATTTTTGTTTTACTTTTTTAGTTTTTATTAAAAAAACTTTATTGTATTTGTCTCAGCCTAATCAAAAAGCTTTCCATTTTGTTAGAATATTCAAACTTTTGTTTTCTGAAACGTTTGAATAAACACTTATTTTACCCCTTTGAATCCATCTTGTTCAAAGTTCTAGTTAAATTTTTGATTTTTAAATTCACATTTACGTTTTATCATCCTATTTTTCTAAATCGATTAGGAACTCTTTCATCTTCTTCTAACTTTTACTGTCAACAACATTATTCCTTAAAATATAACAACTTCATTTTCTCGAATCTCCCCTAATTTTTTGCAAAAAATATATAATGTTTTTGTTTTTTCCCCTTCCTTCAGTATTGTTTTTTCTTCCAAATTTTACCTAAAACGTGACAATCCGTGTGCAATAATTTCGAGTGTTGGGGTTCAACTCAAGTATGTACAATTGACAAATTGCAGGAGACAAGCGTCCACTCTATTCGTGTGCATGAAGAATTGAAAACATTATTCTGTGGTTGCTGTTTTTTTTCTTCATTCTTTTTTTTATTAAAGTAAATTAGGTTACTCATTTTTTATATCATCAATATAGGTCCTCGTAATATATCATCAATATGCGCCCCCATCATTCAAGTAGTATGCATCTTGGTGGATATCCTCCAACATCCCATCATGGCCAATTAGGACCAAGACATGGTTCAATGCCTTATGAAGGTTCATCAAAGTAAGTTCCTCTTTTTTTTATGAATCAAATATTTTCAACTACTTTTTACTCTTTAAAACATCAAAAAATAGATGATTTATCGATAACAGATTTGAAAAAATAACATGCTTTTATTTATTCGAGATTCCCTTTATCGGATTTTTTAAAACAAGATTTATCAAAGTATCAGCTTTTTTTTTAAAAAATGTGCATCCCTAATGAAAAAAAGAGAAAGTACATATTCCAGTTTGTTTCATTTATTTGTATCGTTAATAGAAAATTTTTGCACTGAAACATAAAAGCGTAAAAAAGGTTGTAATAGACTGTTAAATGTATGTCTTCAGCCTTTGGTCAAACTAATAGAACCTATTGGCGCCAATGATAAGCATTTTAAAGTATTCTTTATCAGTAAAAGACAACTAAAAAACGTAACGATGCAATGTTTTAGCATGTTTTTAACTCTATTTCTTTTTAGCCTAAACTGAAAATTGCATTTCTTTGCTCTTCATTTTTAGTATATTGATTGTATACTTTTCTTTTTGGCTTTCAACTTATCAATCAAAACAAAAATTTTGCATAAACTGTATTTTTTTTGATGATTTCATTTTCTTTGATTAATGCCTCACCCCCTCCTGTTCATATCTATCTTTGATTTTGATTTATAATCGATTACACCCCACTTCTAAGCTGACAATCCTTCAATAACGCAGTTAACATGTTTATGCAAGCAATAAACGTTAACACTTTCTTCTTTTTTCATTTTCGTTTTTATTTTTCTAACAATCTTTTGCGTTATAAAAATGAGAATGCAACCATTTTTGGAGGATACTTCTTGAAAATTATATCAGTTCACCTTTTTAATTCTTATTTGCGAAGCGGCGCATTCCGGGCGTGGCATAGTTTCATCAAAAAAATTATTTATCGCAAAATTGAAAAAAAAATTAAAATTCAAAAAGTAATAAATTATTTGTGTTTATTTGTATTTTTCAAAAATATAAAACAAATTATTATTAGTTTTTTTAAATTAAATTAAAGCTAAAAAAGCAAATATTCGGAACGCATCATTTTTTAGTGGTTATCCTCCACCAAGTAGTTCTCGATATCCATCGGGTTCAAATTCATATTATTACTCTTCATCTGCACGTCCACAACCGCTTAATCCAGCAGCAATCGGAAATAATTCTGCAGCTCCATCTCCAAGTGCTCATAGCTACCGTACTAACGCAAGTGTAGATCACCCCCCTCCACAACATCATTCATCTTCAACAATGCCAGGTAAATAGATTTTACAAAGTTTTTTGTCGAATTTACCTTTTATTCTTTGTATAGGCAGAAGAGGTGGCAGCGTTGGTCCATCTCCGAATTATGATTCTGAGCCATCTTATCATGTTGAACATTTGGCAACATTTGCAGTTGGACGTCAATTTGGTTTGTTATCTGCGCATGATGGCATTCGTAAACTTAAACAAATGGAAAAGCAAAGTGCAATATGGGCTCAACCATTACTACTTAAATTGAAGCCCGATAAAGTTAGTGTTGAAGATGAAAATGGTGAAATTGTTGAACAATTTCCTATGGATCTTATTGTTGAACCAACTGCTCATCAAACCCATGACAATATGGATACCTATAATAATATTTTGTTATTTGTTGTTAAAGAAGATACCCGAAATGCCGGAAGAAAACAAATTCCCACAAATCCAACTGAAATGCACATTTTTCAATGTGTTAGAGTTTCAGCTGTTGATGTTGCACAAGATATGCTGCTATTCTCACGTGGACAAAATCAAAAAGTTCGTGGTGGTCGACGTGATACTGGATATGGTGGAAGTATTGATGCTTCACCCTATGGACCATTACCACAACAAAATTTCTATCGTGATGATGCATCACCAAGTTCTAACAGCAGTGAAGCAATTGACATGAATGTTGTGAGTGTTTTTTTTTGTTGGCTTTGATTTCGACAATAATTAAATATTAAAATATTTACAGAACACTCTTAATCGATGCTTTGATGATATTGAAAAATTTGTTGCCCGAATACAATCTTCTGCATTGGCCCAACGAGAAATTGAAATGCTGAAAATTCGAATGCGAAGTAAGCCACGAGGAAAGAATGAAATTCCTGGAATTCTTCAATTACGAGCCCAAATGCCACAACCAGCAGAATTTTATGAAATTTTACAAAAATTCAAGCTTAGCATTAACATTCTTGTAAGTGAAAACAATTGAACTGTCTATTACATATTCACATGTAATCTTTTTAAGACTTTGGTACAAAATTACATCCATGATCCGAATGCTCCGGAATTGCTTCATTTCTTATTTACCCCTTTGAAAGTTATCGTAGATGCCTGCAATTGGGGATTGGGACAGGATATTGCTGCAAAAGTCATTAGTCCTTTGCTTTCCTTTGAAGCTGTTGAATTGCTTAAACAATGCTTGAATAATGCAGAATTTGATCTTTGGATGTCTTTAGGACAATACTGGAGAATGCCACCGTAAGACACTTTTATTTTTTTGCCATAATTTGTACAAAAAAAAATGTTTCACAAGCTTGTTTTCTTTTAGAGAAGAATGGACCGGACAACCCCCGCCACCATATCGACCAGTTTTTCGAGATAATTTTGCACCATATGGTTATCCCCAACAAGCTTCTCAAAGACAACCGCCACAACAAATTCATCGTGGTTCATCGGCTCCTCCGACTCAGCAATATCCTTCTTCTCGTCCACCTCCACGATCAGCAGATGATGTAAGCCTTTTTTTCCATTTATACCAACAAAAAAAAATAATAGTATAAAATTTTGATCGCAAAAGAAAGAATTCCACTTCATTCATTCTTTAAAGTAGTTCCACTTAAAAGAGATAAATAACAAAAATGTCTTTCAAAAACTAAAAAAAAGTTCATTAAAAATTATTTTGATTAGGAGTCATGGATTTATGCTCTCAAAGGAGATGTTCGTTTTATTATCGGTTTAAAAATAGTCCTAATTATATTCCACGTAAACAACAACAAACATATTTTTATCAATTTAACGATGCTTTAATGGTTTGTATCATCAATACAAATAATAAAATCTATTAAAAACTTTGAGGCAGATATCTTCCGCGTATTATTTAACATTTTTAGATTGATCTGGAACGTGTTAATCTTGAAAAAGAGAGACTTGCATTTGAACGAATGAAAATATTAGATCGGGAACGCCGTCTCGAAGAAGAAGAACAAAGACTTCGGCGTGAAGAAGCTCGAATTGAAGCTGAACGAAAATTATTGAATATTGAAGCTCAAAAAGCAAGAAGCGCATCTGGAAATGTTTACAAGTAAGTTTTATATAATTTGATTGTGCCTTGTGTATTTTTTTATTATTTAGTACTACTCAATCACCGAATAAATCATCAAAACAAGGAAATCCACAAGTTCACGCATTCCTATCAGATTTGTTGAAGCATAACAGAAAAATTGTTGAAGTTCTTTATGATCGTTTAAAGCAACATGAAAAAGAGCTTACAGTTGCCCGAGGTGAATACCTTGAAGTATGTTTTAAATATATATCACCAAAAGTTTACATAAATTATTGATTAAAATATTTTAGGTATTAAACGATGAAAAAAATTGGTGGGAATGCCGAAATAATCAAAATATTGTTGGATTTGTTCCACATACAATTTTATCGGTTTTAAGACCAGAAGATGTTCAAACAATTCTTAACACTTCTAATGGATTTAATGATGTAAGCAATAGAAAAAAAAACCATATTCTGGTATATAGTAATTATTTTTTAGGCAAATTCAATTCCAAATTATAATCCCCCAGCAACAATTGAAAGTGCATCTTTAAGTCCACGTCCAGGTATGATGACGGATGAAACCCCAGATTATATAAAACAACGACAAGGAAAAAGGGGTGAATTCCGGTATTTTTAAAAACACAATCCTCCCTGAAAATATGTTTATGTTTTAAACCTTTGTTTTCTACACCACCATTGTTGTCGCAGAATTTATATCAATTTTGTATCCAACAATCACCAAAATGTGCCGTTACTATTTGTTTCTTCTAAAATCTATTTTTAATGACATCATATAATTTGTGCTATTTGTTTTACCTATTGTGTTTTTTCATTGCTTCAAAAATTGATGTTTTTTATATGTCATTTTGTGTGCATTTTTTTCAACTCCCTCTATTTTGTGTCCCGTTCAATCATGTCTGCATTCATTCTATTTAAATTTAAATTCTAAACCCATTTTTTAAAATCAAATTGCCATAATTTTAATTATTATTTTTTTCCAAAACATTATTACCACAAAAATATTTTATGCAAATTTCTTTCGTTATTTTAAAAAAATTCAAATTTTGCCCTGACTTTTAAGTTGCTCAATTTTTTATCCAACAAAACTTGTTTCAATTTTACGTTTGCAAAACGCAAAATATTTTTTTCAGATATGTTTTTTTTGTGCTTAAAATTAACTAAACATACTTGCTTCATTTTCTCTTATTTCTTTAGTTTTATAATTTTTTTATCTGCCTTTGTTTTGATTAATGACTACTATATTTATTAGGTCAATCAGAATTTACCTTGTCATCTATCCTTATACGCCAATTGTGATATGTTTCTTTTGTATGCATATATGAAAAAAAAAGTTACTATATACCTCGCTTAATGTGCTTACAATTGTGTTTTTTTTGCCTTTGCAGTTTTTTTCTCTAAATTTTTGAAGGATTCTTTCTCATTGCTCAAGCAACAAATATTTCTGGTGGAAAGGCAGTTTACTGTAGAATTATAGCAGTAATATAACGTAATTTAGTTTTTTTAAATGCTTATTTTTCCTCCGTTTGTTGCCGCTTCAAGTTTTGCATTCATGTATTCAAATAATTAGCTAAAAGTTAGGCATATGATTTTATAACAAATAACTAAAACGAAAAAATACATATTTAACGAACGAAGATCTGTTTTTTGCAAAATTTAAATTTTATAAGAAAATTAATAAAATGTTCGAAAAAATACAAAGTAAAAATTCTAAAAATGCAATAAATTTATCTTATTTATGTATTCAGTACCTCCGCCACCACCACCACTTGAAAATGGAACATCAACAGCAACTCGAAGCATGATTGAAGCCCTTCAAAATGTTGTTTTACGACGGCGAGAAGTCTGAGATTTGCACTTTTACTAATATTTTTTACTAACAATATCAACACTTTTTAGCAATCATCTGATACTCCAATGAGCACGATGAAAAAATTAAATACACCTAAAGCACGTAAGCACTTAACTAATTTTGATTAACATATTTGAATAGTTTTTGACTGGCACAAAAATTCTATTCTTCTTATTATTATTTTGGGGTTATTCAAAAAATTTTTTCAAATTAAACCCCCATCAATCCATTTTTTGCTTAAAACTAACAACACTAACCCTCAAATTTAGCTTATTACGATGAAATAATTGACACAATTAATTCTAAAAAAGAGATTATGCTTCGTCGAAAATTATCAAATCGTGGTAAAATGATTAACAAAAAGTCATCCGTTTCTGACGTTCAAATTTGGCTAAATGAAAAAGATTTTAGCAAAAGGTACTGTAATTTTTTTAAAAAAAAGCTCATTAAAAATATTAAAATTGCAGAGTGAAAACGCTTTTCTCTGAATTTAGTGGAGAAGATATGTTTTCTTTAGACAAAGAAAATCTTATCAAACATTGTGGTGATAAAGAAGGACGACATCTTTACAGCTTATTGCTTGTACAAAAACGCCGCTCTAATGTAAGGATACCAAAAGAAACGTACTTTGATCAAATTTTTTTCAATGATTTTTTGTAGTATAATAGCTTCTCAAAATCAGATCCTGCATTAAAAGCAATTTTAAATATGCGCCGAGAACAAACTGATAATAAAAATGAAGCCTCTGCAGAACCTGAAGAAGAGCCGCCTGTTCAAGTTGAAGCCAACAAAACAAAGAATGTTGTTTCAACTAAAAACAATATCAAATCTGATCCAACAGTAGTTCGAAAATTAACACCCCCAAGTAAAAAAGTTGTGGCAAAACAAAATAATCAGCACAAAATCGAAAAAGTTAATCATGTTAAGAGTGCTCCAACAGCAGCCCCCCGAACAGGCCCAACTCCATATCAGCCTGCAAGATTAGCAGATCCCCCAAATCAACCAGAGAGACGTAATTCATGGATTCAAACAGTTAAAAGATATAATTAACAAGCTCCTTCTTTATGGAATTAATAATAAAAACTGCCAATTTTTTCTTAAATATTTAAATTATCTTTTAGAATTTTAAAATTATCTTTTTTTAATTAATGTTGTTTAGTTGAAAAGTAAAAGAAGTAAATAAATAAATATAAAAAAGTATATAAATTTATTTTTTTGCAAACATCCCATACAAAAACATACATAACGAATATTTCATTCGAATGTACATTTGTACAAGTGTATAATAAAAAAGAACAAAAAAAACGAAATTTCAAAAAGTGTTAAAAATAAAAAATTTTCAAAACCATAAAACAAAAAATTGAAAAAATAACAATGATTTTCAAATTACCAACCATCGTCATCATCAGGCTTGAGAGAGGGGACGAAGACAGGACCTTCTGGATTTTTGTTTCCATTTTCTTGAACAATAGAAACATTTGCTGGAGGTTGAATACTTTCAAGCAAAACAGCATCTGTATCATCTTTGGTTGGAGACTTTGTTGCTTCAGTCGAAGAGGGAACCTTAAGTTTTTGTTGTGGAGATTCCGCACCTTTTACTTCTTTTTCATTGACTTCAGAATTTAAAAGAGCAGAAAGTTGAATTTTAGCTTGATTTTTGATGAAATCAAGAACCATTTCAATAACCAATTTTTCAATACCATTTTCTTCCATATGCTACAATACATATTTACAAATGATTACAAATATAAATAAACAAACTTTTCTAAACTTCAAAACAGGAACCGTGACATACATGTCACCTGCAACTCCAGAAGCAGAAACATTTCGACTTGCTGCAGCAATTTCAATATTTTCTTTTGCTGATTGATTGCTTGATTTTAATGAAGAAGCAGGAATATCCATGGTATTTTCTTTTTGGTCATGATCACTATTTCGTGCGCAAACTCCAAGACCAATTTCAAAGTCATCTTCTTCTGTTAAACCATTTTGAACACCAGTTTTCTTTGAATTTGCAGGATCAAGATTTCCCAAAGCATCCCAAAGAGATGGTGGAACACTTTGACCAGCTTCTTCCATTGCCTAAAAATCTTTTCTAATATTTTAATAATTGAACATGTGCAAAAACTTACATTCTTAATTTCAAAAAGTTGATATGCATCAGTTTCAGGAAAAACAAAAGAAACAATTTTTCCTGCATTTTCATTTCGAATAAGATATTTTTCCAAGTCATGTGGTATGGCACAATTAACAATTAAATCAACTTCAACATCAAGCTTGCCATGATCAGTCATGCAGATAACTGGAATTCTTCCTTCACGAAGTTGCACAAGGCTTTGTTCAATTAAGCGTTCATCTGCATTTTTTCCAAGTGAAACTGCAGCAATGCTAAATTGTCCCTAAAATACACGATAAAAAAAACTACAGCAGGATAAGAATCAAAACTCACCAAACCACGGGATAATTGATCACAATCAGTGTCACTTTCGCAAAAGATAACAATGCGACGAAGCGAATTCCAATCTAATTCAGCTAAAAATAATTATTTGAAATATTTTGAATTACGAAATCCAAAAAAACAACCATTTTCAAATTCAGATTTCACAAATTGAAGAATTGCATCATGTTTTGCAGCGCTTTGGACAACCTTGAATTCTTGTTCAATCGGTTCAACAATTATTTGCTTAACAGAAACAATTTTTTCCTTATTTCGCATAAATTCTTTTACTTGTTGAAGTTCTTTTTCATCAAACGATTTAGCAAAGAAAAATCTTTGATGTGTCTGGAATTGGGCACTTTATTTAGGGTAAATTGAATGTGTAGAAACTTACTCGAGGACGCTCAGAACCAGAATGGAAAATAGCATCATCAATAAACTTTTTAAATTCATCAGAAAGAAGATGAGCACATTGATCAAAAACAAGGAATCGAACAGTGGTAAGAACAATGGAGCCTTGTTTAATCATTTCAAGAAGTTTTTCAGGAGTAGAAATGAGAATGTCATCTTCCTTCTTTATTTTAGATGAACAATTTTGATCCAATTTTGCAAGTGTAATATTGTTACCTAAAATAACCACAAAAATTATGATTACAATGATAATAAGAAAAGAATACCATCAATAAATTTCAAAGCTTCTTTATAGCAGCGATTAACATGGTCATATGATGGCGAAAAGATAATTGCCAAAGGATGTTGAGTTCTTGATCGATCTTTTGCGATTCGGCATTTTTTCATAACAGGCAATAAATATGCCTATAATAAGAACATCTGTTGAAGTAATTGTGTTGTTTCGATGAAATAACTTACTGTTGTTTTACCAACTTTAGTTTTTGCTTGAACAGCAAGATCACATCGATCAAAAATGATAGGAATTATTGCCCGTTGAAGAGTGCTAGGACGTTGATATGCTTTCATAACATTTTCGAGTAAATTTCTATCAAAGCCAAGAGATTCCCACGTTCTAAAAAAAGTAAAATATATTACAGTAATCAAAATGACATCACTTACTCATCACTTTGTCTTTCATGGACATAACCTTCGATTTCAAAGGTGTCTTCTCCTTTGATTCCAACAGCAGCATGTTCACGAGGCTTTGATTTATTAGGATAGATGGAGAAAGGTTTTCCACTAGCAGCAACACCTGTAAAATTATCAGAATTATTAAAGACACATTACAAAAGACAGTGACATACCTTTAACAGCAACTTCGGATGCGTTATTAGTAGCAATGTTAAGCATAATTAAAGGAATAAGTTTGGAAACTAAAAAAGTTTAAACATTTAAAGGTTAAGAAACATAAAAAAAATAAATTCGATCACGTAAAAGGCTTTTTCATAATCATGAGATTTTAGAAATCGTGGGAGTAAAATGGTCTTGATTATTTATAGAACGGCAAAAAAAGGTAAAAAGTAAAAAGGACAATTTTTCTAAATTAGTAATAACCAACCAAACCACGGTCAATTACCATGTTGGTGCGGAACTTAATTATTAAAGCATGGCCGAGGATAAGAAAAAAGGAACAACACAGACACACTTGGGCAGATGCGTATGGAAAAATTTTGAAAAATCCGCGACCCTAAAAATCGCAAAGGGGGGAGTACGTGGGTTATTTTTCCGAAAATTGTTTCGATTTTTTAATCCAAAGGGTCCCCTCTTTGGATTTCTGTCGCCGCAACCGCGACCCTCTTCTCAACCCTTCCGCGACCCTGTGTATGGAATCCATACACGGCCTTACACAGTGCCCAAGTGTGAACACAGAAAACATTTTCGCACCATCACTAAAATAATAATAATAACAGTAATAAAAGCAAGCGGAGCTAACAAAGTAAGCAAAGTTTGAAATCATTGCAATTAAAGATGATTTTTTTGTAAAAAAAACGTTGTTTAAAAAACGAGAGTGCTTTTAGGAATGCGAGAGAAAATGTAAGACCCAATTTTCCCACCACCAAAAGTGTATTTTTTCTTGTCAAGAATCATTTTTGTGCGCCTTTTCAAATTTTGTTCATTTTTGAAAAAAACTTCGAAAAATTTTGAACAAAAGGGTTTATATATATATCTCAAAGTTGATTGATTTTTTTGTTTACATCCAAAAGTAATAGTTAATATTATGACAAGATTTAAGAACTTTATTTGAGCAATTTTTTACCTTAATGACTGATTAAGAAAAAAAAATTGAGAACCTAATAATCAGATACGCAAAAGATTAATCTAAAATGTTCTAAAGACATTTTAGATTAATAAATCGAAAAATCATGCACTAGTTAATCTTTTGTAGTTAAATTGCCTGAAAAGGTGCTACTGTATTTGGAAATAATAAAAGCATATTTATACATGAAAAAAATTGATACAAAGAAAAGAAATCATTCAGTACAACAAAAAATACAATGGGGGTAAATAAAAATTAATAAAAAACATTAAGGGAGACGACGACGCAAAGATGCTTTAAAATAAGATAAAGTTTGACGACTGTGTTGTTTTTGTAAATTTTGTTGCTGCAAATAAAGAAGATGATTATGTTGTTGAGCATTAACTTGATAATTTGGTTGAATTAATGGATATGGTTGATATTGAGGATAAATATAATTATTTCGGTGATAAGTTCTTTGTGCTGTTAATGGAAAAGGAGCATATGAACTTTGAAAAGTTGGTCCTGGAATATAAGGATAACCGGCATGCATCAAAGGAGGAATTGTAGATGTTGATTGTGATGGAAGAGAAAAATGAAAGGTATTCAATGATGGAAGTTGATATTGAGGAGGATTATATGAATTCCCAAAAGAAGATATTGCAGTTGATTGTTCAAGGTAATTATAATGAAAAGCATTGAATGGTGGAAGCTTTAATTTTGGAGCACCATTTGATGTTGAAGAAGATGCATTTGAAGATCCAACTATATTTTCATTTTTATCGAGATTTGATTGTTGAACTTCTTCTTCAAATGGAGGCTATAAAAAGAAACATTATTATTAATAGAAGTGTTTAGAAAAAACATACCTTTGTTAATTCTTTTGCTTTTTGAACAATTTCAACTTCAACATTTTCTTTAGTAATATTTTCCCGAGCTTTCAGTATATTACGTTTCATTGAATCTTTGTTCGACATTGCTTTCATAATTCCATCTGCTTCATCAGGATACTGTTCATAAACACGATCCTTGATTAATTGAAGTAATTCTTTTCCAGAAAAATTTTGACCTTGAACTTCTTTGCAAATTCCTCGATAAACTTGTCGTCCAATTTCATAGAGTCGTGGAAAAGGTGAACAAACATGAGAATATTTATCTGGATCTGTCAGGAAACAGTTATCTTCAACCATAATATGTCCAAGACGCTTTTCAAAATAATTGTTATAGGTTGTTGACTTTTGACAGCCTAAGCATTGATAAGATCCATTTTTGTTAGTTTGATTTCGTGGAGCAAATTCATAGAAATGATCAGGAAACTTTGTTGATTCATAAAGAAGACAATAATTTCTTGTTTGAGTTAAACCAGGAAGACCAGTGAAAACCATCTTTGATTTAAAAAAAGAGAGCTAATGAATGAAATGAGTTTTTGGAAAGTTTATATTTTTTTAAGATCTTCGCTCAAACTTTTTTATGCCTTCCGAGAGTTTTTCTCTCTCTCGAGTGTTTTTTAATTTGTATCACTTTTCATGAAATTTGGTGAAATGCATAGCTGCAATTTTTTGCAAACAGAAACGATGGCATAACTGAAGGTGTGAGTAGCAAATTTCAGCGCTTTGGCACAATAATTATTTACAAACAATATCCGTATAAAAAAGCAATTATTTGTCTGCTCGATTCTTTTCATCATTCTTACACTCTTTGTAATCATTTTATCTTTCTTTCCATTCTTTAAAGCAAGGTTTTATTCTTATTTTTCACTATCAAAATATTCGGAAATGTAATTTTCATTCTGCCATGAACAAAAATTTAGCACAAAGTTTTGATATCAAAAATACTTTACGGTAATAATTCATGTTTAAATTTTACAAACACACTTGGGCAAGGTGTATGGCAGTGTATGGATTCCATACACAGGGTCGCGGGTGGGTTGAGAAGAGGGTCGCGGGTGCGGAGGCCAAAATCCAAAGGGTCCTCCCTTTGGACCAAAAAATAAAGCAATTTTTCGAAAAAATAGCTCATGTACTCCCCCCTTTGCGATTTTTAGGGTCGCGGATTTTTTAAAATTTTTCCATATCCATCTGCCCAAGTGTGTTTACAAAGATATTTTCATTTTTATTCAGTATAAACAAAAACCAACATAATAATAGCTAAATCTACCTAACAAAAACATAAAATTATTTTTTAACCTTAGCAATTTTAGCACGAGTTTTATCACGAGCAGCTGATTTCTTTTCATCTGCTTCGGTGAAAACAACAGAAGGAGAATTGAAGTTAAACACATTTGAGTTATAAATATCTTTTGAAGTAATGTCATAAACTGGCGTCTTTACATTATTGTATCCATATAATTTGAAAGTCTTATCAGAATCTATTGCTTCATTTACTGATGCATTGGCAACATTTTGAATGATGTCACTTTCATCTTCTTCTTCAATTGTTGGTAAAAATGTAGGAAAAGGAGGGTTCACCACTTTTTTGTCACCAACCATACAATCATTCATAAGAACAGGATATAAATTATCACCAGGTACATTGCCTTTAACATAGATGACATTCTCAATAGGATTGATTCGAATAACTTCAAGTCCGCCCATTGAACGCCATTCAAAACCCATATGCCCAGGCATACGCTTTCCAGGCCAAACACGAGCATCACCTTTTGAACCAGTACTTCCGACACGACGATGAGATTTTGTTGTTCTAAAATTAGAGGGATATAAAAAAAATAATAAATCTTTTAAAAGAACAAACCTTAATGCTGGCATTCCACGAAACCCCCAACGATGCATTGCTCCTTGAAAACCCCAGTCAATTGTTTTACCGCTAACCGAAACAAATTGTCCAACATTAAAATGGCGAACATCAACTTTTGTACCAGGTTGAACTAGTGCATCTTCGGTTACAGGAAAACTTCCAAGATGTTCTTTTGGTTGAATTCCCCATTTTTTAAAAATATTTAGAGGTCCATTTCCTAAGAAATAAGGTGCAATATCTTTAGCTCCGACGGTAACCTAGGATTCAGAATTAAAAGTATTTATCAGGCAAAAATTTTTAAAACTCACTTTGTACATTGGACCAAATCTTCCAAATGCTTTTCGTTTACCAACAGGACTTGTTTTGTACCATGTAACAGGATCAATAACATCAACAACTTGATTATCAGGAAAATGAATAGCTGTACATAACATTCTTTCACCCTTTGGTCCCCATTGTGGAAGCATTCCAATTTTAATACCAACCATACCAAATCTACGAGAATTTTCAGTGAATTGTGTACCAGGTTTCGGAAGATTTTCAATCTTCTTTTCAACAAAATCCACATCTTTATAAGCTTGTGCAATTTTTTCAATTGTAGCTGAATCGAGACATCCTTCTTTTGCAAGAGTATAAGCAAGATTGTATGGACCAAGACCAGCAACACGACGACGAAAACGTTTTTGAGCGATTATAGTTGAAGAAATGCGACACAGTGTTGGAATCGGTAACGTTACAGGAATACTTATCATAATGAATAAATTTAGAGCTAAAAAGGCATCAATGTATTATAAACAAAATATAGTAACATTAAAAAAGTTATGTTTTTAATACTTCGAAAAAATAGACAAAAAATTTTTAGAATGTTTCGCTTTAAGAGAAATAACATTAGCAAAAAGTACAGTTTTGCTGAAGTTATTAGGATATTTCATCGGTTTCGAATAATTTAATTAATTTTTTCCAAATGGTCATAGCGCTTTGATTTAAACGTTATAAAATGACAATGTGATTTAAATATTCATAACAGTGTTTAAAAAAGGCTTCCATAAAAGCTTTTCGATAAAAGTATAATTCTGTATAAATTTAATAATTGTTAGAACTGAGAACAAAATTTCTGTTAAAAAAGTAGATTTTAATAAAATTTTCGCATGTTACGAATTTTTATGGCATTAACACAGAATTCAAAGATGAGATCTCTTTTCAAAATGCACTGTATATTTTCGAGAATTTATGTATGTATCTGTTTCTTTTTATTACTCACAATCAGTTTAAACACAGTATACGATGTCGTGTGTTTATTAAAAATTAATTTAGTTTGTTCAAAATTTGTTAAAACTTTCAACTTTTTCTTGTTTTAGTCATTGGAATTTTTTTCTTTGCGATTCTTGCTTCGTTTTTTTGTTATAAAAAATCAATTTTTAAACTCATTTATTAAATGAGAGACAAAAGTGTGTCAAACGATCCTGTCGTTATCATCACAATTTTGTCCGGAATGTTGTACATAAAAATAAAGAAAAGAAATTAAAACAAATCAATAATTTTAACAAAATTGCGACGCAATTACAATTCTTTTTCATTTCTTTTGTTTTCAATAAGGCAAATATCATCAAATAATAAACATTAAAGTCTTTAAAGAAAATGTTTTAATGAACGAGAAATAATATAATAGTAATAATACATCAAGAAAGCTCTTATTTAATATAACTTTAAAACCTTGCAAAGCTTATGAGACCATGTAACGGCATACTTCTTTTTTGAATATTATTAATTTTTTCGGGATAATACTAATAAAAACATTATGAATCAGCATTCCATATCAGTTGTTTTGTTGTACACTGTTTGCAAACCCATTCAATATTTTCATTTGTTTGAAGGGCATGTAAGGTAGCAGGGGTCAAATTTTGACATTTCTACAAATAATAAACGGTATTATTAAACGATTAAATTAAAAAAATTATATTGTTTACCGCATGATACAAGTTAAAGCATCCTTGATTCAAAGCTGTACAGAAGATTCCTTGATCATTTGGCTAGAAAAATGGTATATTAAAAATGATCTTAAAAATCCAATGACCTACCATAACTGGATAAGTACAAAAAGAACAAATTCCATTGTCGATCACTTTTGGTCCTTGACATCTTTTAACTAAAATTATGAATAAGGTTAACAATTAATTTTTATATTGATGCCTTTTACCTGTTGGCTTCATGCTTCCATTAATTTTAATATTTTGATGCATTCCCATACCTGGTGGTCCCATAGAAGATGATGAAGCTCTCATCATATCCATTGGTGGTCTCATCATTTGATTTGGTGGCATCATTGACATTGGAGGAGGGGGCTGTTGTTGTTGTTGCTGCTGCTGTTGATTATTATTATTGTTATTATTATTATTCTGTTTTCGAGACCTTGTTGTTTTCGGTTTTGCTTGTGGTGGTGGGGGTGGAGGATTCGGATGTGGCATTGGAGGCATTTGTTGCATCATTCCTGGTGGCATTACATGAGGTGGAAGAGCTCCAGGTGGCAACATTCCCATATGTGGAGGCATAAATCTTGGATGCATCATATGATAATGCATTTGCATCATTGGGGGATACGCTTGACTTCGATTAAGTGCCATTGCAGGAGACATTCCTTCAGGGATGGGATAAGGGTATGGAATACTTGGTCGATTATATGCATATGGTAATCTTCCAATAACATTTCGATCTGTTGCTGGATTTATTGGATATAATGGCTTTCTTGAATAGGTAATTTGATCAAATGGTGGAATTTGCATAGGTTGTGGTTGTTGCTGTTGTTGCTGAGGTGGCATATGCTGATGTTGTTGGGGTAAATTATATTTTGTCTCATCTTCATCTTCTTCATCATCAAGATGTTGCTCTTTAATAGCCACAACTGCAGGGGTAGAAGGAATAGAGGGGTCTTGATTAGAAATATTTGTTGTCATTTGCATAATTTGTTCATCAGAAATGTAGAAATCACTATCTTTCATTTTGATTGAATTATTATCAATATTACCCGTTAATGAATTTTCAACATTTGACATTGGGCCATTATTACCAGAACAAATACCCGATGCCGTTGAACCTTCTGTTGGTGAAACGCCATATAGTTGATATCCATTACCATTAGAAGTTGTTGAAGTTGTTGTTGCAGCAGCGACCCCACAATTTGGCTGAGAGAAATTTGCTTGATTTGGTGAAAAATTACTTCCACATGCGGGTGAAGAAGAAAGTGTACTCAATGAATGCTAAAAAGTTTTTTAATGCAATGAGAATTTAATTTTAAAAAAGCAGATAATATCTTACAGGTGATCCATCATGTTTATGGCTTAAAGGATTTGGTATAATATTAGAAACGGCTGACGACATAGCCGTGTAAAGGCGGGTAATAAAAACCCGTTAAATATAGAAATTTGTAAGTTATGTTTATAATAATAAAATTATATCTGAAAAATTTGACAAAAATTTAATTTAACATTATAAAAAAGAAAGTTTTAAATTTTACGCGATTTTAACAGCGCTGAAGAAAACGGTTTTCAAGAAATTTTTAGACATTCAAAAAAGGTAAAATGCATTTTTTCATTATTATTGAAAAAAATGACTAATTTTCAAAAATAAATGGAGAATGTAGTGACAGTGGTTAATGAAAATGAAACTACAAACTCAAAAAATAATTATTTATCCATCCTCAAAAAAATGCCATCAACTAGCCAATAAAATGAGAGTTTTCTCTTTCATGGAAGAGAAAGAGAATAAACTAAAGACATCACAATAAAACATAATATAATATTTTACCCAATTCATAGCAGGGATTAGTGTATTATTTAAAAAAACCTCAAAGAATAAAGGCTAATGTTCAAGAATTGAATCCTTAGACTATCATGGATGAAATCATTACAAAAGCTTAATTGATACAAATAAAAAGTTTTAGGATAAAGAAAAATTTTGAGGAAAATTATTACGTATTTGTTGTTTGTTGTTTACATAGAAAATATGATAGACACATAGAGTAAACAACAATTTTGAAAGAAAAGAATCCATTGTTTTGACTTGGAAAAAACAAAGAACTGAAGCCGAAAAACTTTTTATGATTGACATCAACATTTAACGATTGTAATTAGACATAAATAAATGTTATTTTATAATTAAAATTAAAACTTTAAATTTATTTTGGCGGGAAAGAATGAGAACGGAAAAATTAAAAAAAGTTATTATTGAGCAGAAAAAAAGGAGTGAGAACACATTTGAAGGAAAAAAAGCAAAGCAAAAAGTGGGAAAGAAAACCGGCTTTACTGAGGGAGGGAGACCGGGATGGACTGATCATTGCAGTTGCAAAAAAGACTAGAGGGGAGATGATATTGGACGTCGTCAATCGACTCATTGCTAAACACGTTGATTGTTTCGGTGTGAAGGAAAAAAATAAGAGAAGGAGCAAAAAAGAGAAAAGAAAACGATAGACGCAAAAAACTTTCTTAAAGAATAGAAAAAGATAATACCAAAATGAAAAAAAATATAGATGAAACAAGGAGCTGAACATAGAAAAAAAATAGAGAGAGAAGAAAAAAATAAAAAAATGGGAGCATGATTCGTTGTTGTTTTTTTTATAAAAAGTTAGGAGGAAAAAAACAGAAAAGAAATCTTACTTTCTTTAAAGCTTCTTCATTTAAAACATACTGAGCATTTATTCATTCACTCTTACACAACCATATTGAAGAAAAAGTGAACAGCAGCCTCGGAGACAAATGCATACAATCGAAACAAACTCAGTCGTTTTCAAAAAAGTCTCTGTGTATATATATGTTGATGGTGGTGGTGGTGGCGGCAAAATAGCAAAAGCAGTTTCCAAAAAAAGCTGGCATTACCATTGAAGGCACGAAAAAATATAGATGAAAAGAAGAAAAAATTTTTTTCTTATTTTTTTAGGAGAAACATTCAAATGAGGGAAGAAGGGCATTTGAAGAAGTCCAAAAAAATAAAGACGAAAAAAAGCTGAAAAGCTTTCCGTTCCCTTCTTCTTTCTGTCACCAAAAACAAGAAGCTGCTCAATGCCAAAACATGCCAATAACCATGTTCAATATGCAAAAAGAAGTAAAAAAGAAAACAACAAATTGCGAGCTCTTTCGTCTTTTTTTCCATCTTCTTCTTCCTCTTCTATTCAAATGTTCAAGCTAGCATCCAGAAGAGTAAAATTGAGGAGCTTGGTTGACTTTATGAGTTTTTTCCCCTTTACACTTTCTTAATATATATATTTTTTGGCAAAAAATGCTACCAGACATTTCTTTGGTGTTACGATAGTTTTCTGTTTGAAAAGGAAAGAACAATTTTTCGGTGCGTCATTTTAAGAGAAAAAGAGCTAAAAGAGTTGAAAAAAGTAAGAAATTTCAAACAAAATGTTTAAAAGAAAAGCATACCAAAAAAGGAAAAAAACTTTATGATAAAAATTTAACAAATACGTGTTGAACACAAATAAGCATGAAAGTTGTTTTATGTCTTGCTCTTCTTCAAAAATACTAAATCAATGTAAAAAAGCTAAATTTTTACAAAAGTGAAAAAGCAAGTGAGAGAAAGAGATAGATCAAAATTGGATGAAAAGATTGTGCGCGAACCTGAGCGCATTTTTAGCAGAAAAAAAGCAATGATGGAAAAAACTCCGTACTTTTTCTGGCTTGGTCGGTCGCTCTGCTGATTTTTTTTCTGTTGCGAACGTGCTCTATCCTTTTTTTCCTGCCAGCATTTTTTCTCTAAGGTTGTTGCGCTGCCGCCGATGAGCAGCCGAAGAAGAAGAAGAAGAAAACGAAATAGAGGAGGAAAAAAATGGAGGACTATTATATTATATTATATTATACCGATGCACAACCAACTGACAAGCAAGTAGAGCGCGGTTGAACGGCCAAAAGAAGGCGAAGAAGAAGAAGAAGAAGAAGAAAAAAATTGAGAAGAGGCGACTAACCATCATTGTCGTTATTTTTTGTTGTCGCCCCGTTCTGTTAAAAAATATATATAAAAGGAACAGACCAAAGCTGACGAGCCGCCGCAATCGGGCGTGTGCGTCCGCAGACATTTTCGGAGCAATGAAGGAAAAGAGAGAAGAAGTTCTTCCTTGATGACTGAGTTAGTTAGTTAAGTCTTCACAAATAACAATGCCTGATTTGACTGCTTCAGTTCGTCAACCTCTTCCTTTCTCTCTTCCTCTTTAACATCTGGCATATTTTTTAAAACATGATCTTTAAAATACGAATGTTCAAACAAAAACAAAGAAATTATGTCCAAGTTAAATTTCCAATATACATATCTATTATTAGTGAAAAAAAAAAAAGATTTTATGCAAATTAACATTTCGAAGATGTTTATTAACTAATAAAAAATTGGTAGACATTTGCGTGTTTGAAAAAGGGGGTTTTCAAAAACGTAAACGTTAGAAGCAAGAAAAAAAAAACTTTGATGATCACAGAATATTAAAGCACATGAAACAGATATTTTTGGTTTGAATTACGGTTGAAATAAAAATAACTCCAAATGCCTATTAAAGATATCTTAAAGATTCATTTAAATTTGTTCTGTTTTATTTGATTCGGATAACAAATAATTTCTTAAATAAATTATAAAACTGTGATCCAAAATTTTGTAATTATTATTATCGCCATAAATTGAAAGAATGATTAAAATTTGATTTTTCAGTGTTGCTCAAATTGTTAAAGTAATTTTAATGTAGTTTTTTGTTATGTTATTAAAAATATTGTTGTACAAGTCATAACGGATTTGTATCATAATCTTTTTCCTTAACTTTATCTTCGATATCTCCAGTAAAGCTTAGGATAGCCTAATCCCCCGTTTCCGACATTACAGGCATTTTGATGACTTTATACTTTGTAATACCAAAGTTTTGATGCTTAAGAAGCATTTCCGTTTTTGGTACGATTAAAAGCCTCTAAGAATTTCAGGATCAGTATTTTTTTTCACAAAGTTTTTTTATCGTTTGCTGTTTTCTTTTTTTACTTTATCTATTTTAAAAAATTTAATAAAATTATTGTTAAAAACATAAAAAGATGTTTGTCAAAAATATTATATTTTTGTTAATATTTAACTCGATACAGTATTCCAATGGAAATGTTATTAAAATTGCACATCTTCAACCAAATAATCCCAATATTATGCATGAACCCCATGTGTTAAAACTATGCGCGGCAGATTTGAAAGAAAAAAATATTTTACCTCCTGAAATCAGTTTAAAGTAGGTAAATTTATACTGTAACTAGTGCACAAAAGGGATAAATTCATATAAAAAAATTATTTTAAAAAAAGGGATATTCTTTTAGGATATTTACAATGGAATCGTGTAATCGCTATAGTGGAGTTGAACATGCTGCTTACTTACATTATATGAAAAATGCGAGTGTATATTTTGGCCCTGGATGTAATAACGGTAGATTTGAATACCAAAAAAATCAAAATTATGTCTTTGTTTTTTAGAAATGCTTGTCATTGGTCGCCTTGCTTCTCGTTGGAATGTTCCAATTATTGCCCATCTTTCTGGTGATGATGCTCTCTCAGATAGAAACGTTTTTGATACTTTGGGATCTGTTGCTTTAACATCCGCAACAGAAATGGCACGAGCTACAATTACATATCTTCAATTATATGGTTGGAAACAAGTATATTTGTTTAAATAACTTAAAACTCGGATCTTATCAAGATAATTTTTTTAGGTTGGTTTAGTCCGAGCTAGTATTAACTTTGATAGATTAAGTTTACATTCTTTAAAAAATTTGTTGAAAGACAACGACATTGGTATTAATGTTGAAATTGAATTAGATCCCTTTATGACACCGGATGAGATTATTGCATCAGGAAAGCTTAAAACCTTAAAAAACAAAGCACGTAGTAAGATTTTTTTTAAAAAAAAGTTAAATAAAAACATTTAAAATTCCCGTTTTACAGTTATCATTGTTGAAATGGGGATGGATTTGCATTCATCCCGAAATGTTATGGTTGCAATTCATCGTTCAAATATGAAAACAAGTGAATATGTTTATGTTGTGCCATGGCTTGCACATGTATGAAATTTTTCCTTTTGTTTATAGTTTCACTTAATATTTTTAGATGCATGATCATTATCCATGGGAGGCAAATAATATTGATAAATTGGAAGTTAAAACAGCATTTGAAGAAACAATTATCATTACTGCACATGGCTATGACAAAAAATTTATTGAAGATTTTGAAATTAAATTTTCACAAGTTACAGGGATTATAAGTAGTCATGTGAGGGGATTAATTTTAAGATTATAGCTTTTTTAATTTAAAAGGAAAATACTTGTTACAGTATGCAACATTAAGTTACATGAGTTTATATGATGCACTTTTTCTTTATGGGCTTGCAATTCGAGATGCATATGATGAAACAAAAAATTTATCAGTTTTTTTGGATGGTGGAATGGTTTGGAAAAAGATGACAGCAAGACAATTTATTGGTAATTGATACATTGATTATGGAAAAGCAAATTAAATGCAATTTTAGGTTCAACTGGACAAGTTTTGATGAATAATAAAGCTGTCAGAGTTCCAAGTTATGCCACATATTATGTTGTAAATGGAACAATGAGAATTGTTGTAGAACTTACAGCAAGATTGGGTGATAGAAGTAAATGTACAATGTCCCAAACAGATTGTTCTGAACATGTTTGTTCAAAGGAATATTATTTACAGTATCCTGAAACAAACAAGTCTTTTTAGGTTGCACATGAAACTTTACCACATTATTGGAGCACATATGATGGAGTTCTACCTCAAGATATGCCAAAATGTGGATTTGATGGAAGTCTTTGTGATTATACAATTTTCTTTATTATTGGTGGTGGAATTGTTTTCCTTGCAGTTATCTTTCCATTAAGCTATTTCATCTATTTGAGAGAGTAAATTTTATTTTCAATTACAAACCTTTAAAACATGCTTTTAGAAAAGAGAGGATGTTGTATGATATGACATGGAGAATTCCAAGGGAACAAGTTCGAATTTTTGAAAAAGATACATCGGTAATTTTAGTAATTATATTAATCATGTTAATGTTATGTAGTCAATATTACAGAAATCCGATCCTTCAATTGGAAAGTCCATTGCTTCCGGATCGTTTGCAGGAAGTCTTGGATCAAAAGCAAATTCACGGATAAGTGCTCGACAAGCAATCAGTAATGGCGTTCGAGTTGCATATAAACGTTATCAGCAAACCCGAAATATCACTTTTCCAAAGCATGATCTTATGCGTCTCAAAGAGCTTAAATTAATTGAAAATGAAAATCTTAACAAATTTTATGGAATTTGTTTTAATCAACAAAATGAACTTTTATGTATGTGGATTTTGTGTCAACGTGGAAGCTTGGAAGATGTACTTTTTAATGAAGAATTAAAAATTAATCGAAATTTTCAAGCATCTTTTGCTAAAGATGTCGTAAAAGGACTTTACTTTATTCATACTTCAACAATTCGCTATCATGGATTACTGTGCCTACAAAATTGTTTGGTTGACTCAAACTGGACTGTTAAACTTACAAATTTTGTTACAGAAGAGATAATTGCAGATAAATTAAGACATAATGAATTAAAATATTGTCTTATTGAACATCCTAAAAAGCTTCCAAATGGAAAAAATCTTGAGGATAATGAAAGTGAAGAACCGGATGAATTTGCAGAAGAAAAAAGTATCAGCGACAAAAATGCATCAAAAAGTATTTTTGTTGATTTTGTTTTGTTTTATTTGCTATAATAGTATAATATATTTCAGAATACATTCAACAAGCACCTGAAATTATTCGAGAATTAATTACAACAAAATATCTTCCACCAGGAAGTCCACAATCTGATATGTATGGACTTGGAATGATTCTTTACCAAATTCTTTTCAAAGTTGAACCATTTTATGAACGCGACATTTCAAACATGAGTAAATAATTTTCTGTACATTCTAATAAAGGCAGAAGATAGCTATTTCAGAGATAATGGAAAAGATAGCTTTGGCAAATGATGAAGATCAAATTATTCGTCCAAGTTTTCCATCGCAGCAACCCGGCGAAGAATCATACAATCTTCAACTTTTATCAGCAATTGAAGCGTGCTGGCTTGAACTTCCGGAAATGCGACCAAATATTAAAAGAATGAAAACAATGATAAATTCAAATTTGAAAACAACGTAACTGTTTTGAAATTTTAAATCATTATTAACCAATTTTAGTAGAAATGGGTCATTAATTGATCAAATGCTCAAAATGCTTGAAGATTATACCACAAACCTTGAAGCCCTTGTCAAAGATCGAACGGCAATGTTAGAAGAAGCACAGATGCAAGCAGATCGGCTACTTAAAAATATGTTGCCAACTTCAATTGCCGAAGATTTAAAAGTCGGAAAGCCGGTTGTTCCACAACTTTATCAATGCGCAACTGTATTGTTTTCGGATATCCGGGGATTTACTCGAATTTCATCTACCTCAAGTCCCCTTCAAATTGTAACATTTTTGAATGATTTATTTTCTGGCTTTGATGCAATTATTGCAAAACATGATGCTTATAAAGTTGAAACAATCGGAGATGCATATATGATTGTTTCTGGGGTTCCAAAAGAGAATGCCAATGCCCATGCACAACATATTGCTGATATTGCATTAAAAATGCGTACGGTAGGGTTGTTTAAAACGAAGAGTATTTTTTGAAAAAGGATATTTAGTTTGTTTCAAATTTCAAATTGGCACATAAACCTGAGGAAATAATGATGGTGAGAATTGGATTTCATACAGGTTCAGTTGCCGCCGGGGTTGTTGGACTTGCAGCTCCACGGTATTGCTTGTTTGGAGATACTGTAAACATGGCATCTCGAATGGAAAGTACTGGAATTGCAAATAAGATTCAGGTGATAATTAAAAACTGATTTTCCTTGATTGCAACTATCATTTTTACAGATTAGCGAATCCTCATTCAATGTTTTGCATTGCTTCTATCAACAATTTGTTTTGGTTGAGCGTGGAAGTGTTGAAATTAAAGTAAACGAGTTTTTATTATTTTTTTAAAAGATTTCATATTTTATGATATTTCAGGGAAAAGGTGTATGTAACACCTGGTTCTTAGAAGGCAAAGAAACTAAAAAGAAATAAATTAATTAATAAAAAATGGCTTTCATAATATTTTTTACTTTTTTGAAATTTTCCTGTTTTGTGTATTTTTTTGCAGTTATATATTTTTCGGATCTCTTTCGTCATCAGCAATTAATTAATCTTTCAAATGCATAAAATTTTTTATTTTTTGTTCTTTTTATTGTTGGACTAAAATATCATAAGAAATAATATAGTAATTCACGTTCCATGGATTTCTGCATCATCAAGGGATAAGCGTGATTTCGTTTGCTTTTTTTTGAAAAGGGATATAAAAATAAAGAAAGAATCGCATCCATTCATTTATGAATTTGATTTATGAAGAAATTGGTGAAAGAGAGAAAAAAATATGGATAAAAAAAATTACGCCAAAGCAAAAATAAAGCAAAAAAAGAACGTAAAAATCTTTGACAAAATTTATTTCCAAGAGTGACCGTGGAACGACAAGGAAGAAAAAAGGGGGGAGAAAATTGAAAGGAAGAGATGAAGATCGAAAAAAAGGGATGATTCGGTGTTCGATTTTGTTAATACTTTTGCTATTCAAAAAAAAAATGGATTTATGCATGTGTGCGGCCCCTTGGGGGGAGAAAAATAAAGGAAGAAAAGAAGAAGGAGAAGACAATGACTAAAGATGGCGATGAAACAAATTCGCGCCGCATCGCACCATTATCCTAAACAAGACTAACAATTTCCTATTTGCCTCTTTTGGTCACTTTTTTTTACATTTTTTAATGTTTGCATCCAGTTTTAATCAAATGTAATTTTTGAATGAAATTTATTTGGCACCATTGTATTTTATTCTTTTATTAAAAGCATAAAAACATATGTTTTTATTGTATTATAATTTGATATCCTTTCAAAAACAAGTGATCTTTTGTTGAGCGCTATGGAGCGCTGCCGCGGCCGTTTACAACCATTTTGGATGTTCACGGCCGCATTGTTTCTCGTATCAGAGAACATACAATATTTAGCGGCTACAAGACTGGAATCCGATAGATGGATAGATTTTGATGTAACAAAAGCGTTACGTGAGTCATTTCCCCTTTTTATATTACGTTTTGTACAAATTTTATAGCATCTGAATTACGGGATTATAAAAAGCATTTAAGTACAATGTTAGAAAAAGTCGACACTGCCATTGCCGATTACGAAAGATTAAAATCAAAACGTTTTATTCCAATTTCGGCAACGATACCAGATGAAAAATCTGCATTCATTCTTGACAGAGTGGAATCATTAACTGAAAAAAATGCAAAACAAAAAAATCTTTCTTTACCATTACCAGAAAATTTAGCTGCTTCAACCGATACTTCAACCCCATTCTCTCCCCTTCCCTCACCGTATTACAGTAGCAGACAATACTATGGCCCTTTTAATCCAACTGTATCAATTGTTTTTTTTTATCCTTTTCAAAAGAAATTTCATTTTTTTATTTTTTAGCAAAATCGATCAATGGATGAATGCAGAAGACTTTCACAAGCTGAATTGGTAACAGAATTAAAACAAAAAGGAACCTACAATCCTGATTTAATGGCTTGGGACGCAACGGGTATTTTTCGCTTTCTTGATCGATCTATCGTCGATCAATATGAAGTAAGAAAGAAAAGATAAATTTCTTTTTTTCTTTCAAATTTTTACTAAAGTTTTTTGCAGAAACAAACAAAGTCTAAAAAAAGCAGCAATCAAGCTGTTGAAAGAAATGTTGAAGCACTTGAAAGATTACTTGCTGAATTAAATCTTCAATGTAATGTAAGAAATCCAGCAGTTTTATCAAAATTACAAAATTTAACAATGTATGTTAATTTATTTGAAAAGTTCATGCTAGCATAATTGAATTATTGTAGAACTGAACCTCGACGTACAGTAATGTCCCCCTCAATTCGAATGACCGAAGATGAAATAAGAGTTAAAAGGCATACGGTAGCAAATGAATGGATTCAATCATTTAATAACTCAAGATTACATGATGATTTCATGGGACGAAAAAAGCAACGTTTAATTGGTAATCGATTTTTTAAACATTTAAATGTTACTGTACTTACAATTGTATCTTAAGGTGATGTCCATGTTGTCCCATTTGGATGCGATAAAAGAGGTGAACAAGAAGATGGCTATCTTCGATTATGTGGAGCATGTCAAGCAATTCGAAAACTCCCCGATACATTTTTCCCTCCATTTATTAATGAAGTCATGTGTGATGAAGATAAAGCCTGCCTGTATTTTTATGATTATCGTAAGAATTATTAATTTTGAAAATTCTTTGTAAAAAACTTTTAGCACATGGTAAATGTAAACAAAAGCATATGAATTTTGTTGTACTTCGAAATGTTGGAACCCAACAATGTCAAGTATGGCAAAAATTTAATTTAAATGTACGGGTATCTTGTGAATGTTTTGTTGGTAAGTTTCTTTTTGTTGTTTTTTTATACTTTTAAAAAATTACGCCAATCAATTTTTTAGATGAAATGTCCTTCTTTGCAAAATACGTGTAAGCCCGTGACATAATTAATCCTTATAAAAAAAGTAATAGTGGAGTAGCAACAATTTTTTGTCTGTAATTAAATGTCCTCCCAAATTTTCATTTCCTCCTCATATTATTGCAATAATTTTCTTTTATCATTAGCCGGTTATTAATTATCAATGGTATTTATTTCATCTATTTATAATATAATTCTGTTTAATTTATAACAAGAAAAATCCATGTCATACATTTTTATTGTTACAATTATTGATAACTTTCTCTTTTTTTTCACCCCCTTCTTTTTATCATGCATATGTCTTTCATTTTCTCTTATGTGAATTTAAAATGTGGTCTCACAAGACGACTGTTCTTTCCTTCCTTCTTTTTCCCTCTACAATAAACATTTTTTTATATTGCTAACACACAAAAATCAATAGTTAAAGGGCTTGGCCAACAATTTTTTATGTCCTGCTTATAATAAACTTGTGCAATAAATTACTTCAAAAAAATAAAATTTTACCAAAAAAGTACTTTTGAAATCAATATTAAAAACCGGAAGTAATTAAAAGTTATAACTACAGTATGCAAGAAAAAAACATTTAAAAAATAATTGGACACAAAGGATATTTCAAAAATTAAAAAGCTAAAACCATTAATTACTTTTTTCATAAGCAAAAATTTATTATTATAATTAAAATTTTTAAGCATTTTTAATACAATTTAAATGACAACTTTTGTTGTGTGTTTTTTCTCTTCTCTTCTATGATGTGTAAAGTTTTCACTTTTTTAACGTTAAAAAACGTTTTTTATACTTAGGGTCTTACTGCGAAAGGTTTATTTCATCGAATTGTAAAAAGAAAATAAAAGTGTGTTGTTGCTTTGCATTCATTACTCTTTTGAAATAATAAGGTTTTTTAGAACCAAATTAATAATTTTAATATTCTTTTTTTCGTTGTAAATTGATATTGATTATTTTTTTGTTTTTATTCAAAAATGGTTACTGAACGACGCGAAAGTCATACATCTGTATCTAATGATAATCCGATCACACAACAACTTCCACAACAAAGTGATTCATCATCATCACCCTCGCAAGCATCTGAACCTGACGCTTTAAATACTTCTGTAAATTCAACTACAATAGACATTCCAGCAGATTCTGCGGTAGTCGAAGCAGTAAGTTCTCAATATTCAATAACATAATTTTTATGTTTATCGTTTTAGCAGAACAATCATGAACCATATGCCCGCCTTGAAGCTTTACGGAATCGTCTTCGGCAAACATTTTCATATGTTATTAATGAAGAGCAAGCTTCATCACAAACCAATAATGATGCTGATGGCACACCACATCATGAAAATGAAAGCTTAAATCAAATGGCTTGGAGATATGCGGTATGTTTTACAAGCTTTTGTATTACTATTTTGCTTATTTCTAAAAATTATTGTTTTCAGTTTTGCCCTCCACTGTATTTTTCTGTTTGCGCAATGATAATTATATGTGTTTTCCTGACATTGATCAAAGAAATGGCTTTTCATACTGGATTGCTTATATCCTTGGGTGTCAGCTTACTTCATTATCAAGATGCTGCAAAGTTTGCTCGAATTGTTTCCGGTGATGGAGGATTTTCAATTTTTTCAATCTATGCTGGTGTCTTTCTTCGGAATTTTGTAAATCTTTTTGTTGCTGGAAGAACTGAAATTCCTCAAATTGCTATTTGTTATTACATTCCTGGTGGAGAAGATTCCTTCTTTATTACAAGTGCTCGTGTAATTTTGGCAGAAATCTTTGTTATGGATATTGTTCTTGTTATTAAACTTTTGGTAAGGATTGTTTTTCTGCTTCATTTTAATACTAATTTTTACATTCAGATTCATACTTTACCCAAGATGTCATCTGGCTTGAAACGTCGTGCATTTGTATGGTTTGAATATACATCATACACTTATCGAATGCTTATTCCTTTCCCTCAATGGTTTGCATACTTTTCTCCACCTTTCTTATTCACCATTTACGCACTTTTCAAAGTAAGTTTTACTATACCCTTGAAGCATAATATATGAATAATATTTAAGGCTTATTTCTTTGTTACTCGCATCATTGTTTGGTTCAAGTTTGGAAGCACTGTTTTATCGAATTTAGCTGTTGGTGAAGATGTTCCTTCTGAAGAACTTGATCCAGAAGTCAATTGCACCATTTGCCAATCACAATTTAAACATCCTCGAAAGGTAAGAATAATACTCTTTTAGTCTTTTTTTTTTATTAATTCCTATTTTTAGTTAACTTGTTCACACATTTTCTGTCGCGAATGTATTCGTACCTGGCTTGATACTGGAAAAGATGATACTTGCCCACTTTGCCGTTCTCATATTCTTCCACCAAATGTTAGAAAGTTTAAAGATTATGATACGAGTTTTCCACTTAATTTCTTCTAATCAATGTATTATATAAAGAAAACAATGACAAATGTATTTTTTCTCTTCTTCTATTTTTCAAAGCGCCAACGAGTTTCATTCCTCTAGCTGGTGTTATTCAAAATGTTCTTTTAGTAACGGGTGAACGTATTAGTAGTCGAAGTGCGTACTTGTAGTTTTTATTTTTACTTTTAAAAGACAAAACGAACTAAAAAATGTGGAAAATATTTCTGAGTTAAGAATTGTTATATTTTTTATGCTTGTGTAAATTTTATTTTTTACATTATGAAAAAATAAAGATATATTGAAATTTATAATTAAAAAACGAAACAACTTTGAAAGAAAAAACAGTAAACGCAAAAAGCTCCTGCGGAGGCGGATGGTGATCGGTTCGGAATGGGTTGTTTCACAGCTCCACCAAAAAAAGAAGTTCGAAATAAATAAAAAAAAACGTTCAACGTGTTTTCTTCATGCATTTGCTCCTGCCGGTTTTTCTTCCTTTTCTCTCTTTTCGTCTTCTTCGTTTTAAGGAAGCAGAATCATGTTTGGTTATATCTTAATTTTATTGATTGGATTTTTTGCTAATTCTTCAGCAGTTTTGAATCAGCACAATCAAAAAATTTCTTGGATGACCGGAAAATGGAGGTCAGAATTTTCAGGAAAAATTTTTTGGCCTACAGTTCCGACCATGACATTCGGAGAGGAATTGGTAATATTGGAGGCACCAATGGCGAAATCGTCGAATGTACAGTTTCTTAATTTTAGGCAAGTTTTCGAAATAGGTTTAGTTTTTCTTACAGTATTCTTTTCTATTTTAGCGCTCGAGCTTGGTCTCATTCAACAAAAGATCATTTTCATGATGAATGGGGGTTTGTTACGGTTGATCCAAATGGTAATGCTACCCTAATGACAACAGGAAATAATGGTAGTAATCATATAAACATTATAATTCTAATAAAATATTTACAGGTTTTACAACCTACGAAGTCGGAGTTGTACATCCAAATAAGCTTGTCTTGACATTAAAAGATATCGGACGAATTTCATTTTCAAGAGATTTACCTGTTGAAGATGTAAGATAAAATTTTAAATGCGTTAAATTTTAATTATTAATTAAAGCTCCGACGAACATTCATCAAGCATGATGATACATACATGGAACAAATTTTGGAAATGCGAACCGCCACTCATCCAAAGCAAGGATATTTGGAACACACCAGAGTTATTTATACCAAACAAAAAATGTAAAATGTTTAGTTAACTATTTTTATACGATGCTAAAAATGATAAAGATTTAAATCCAAAATTACTTAGACAACGTTCTCAATTTAGTGGACTATATTTCTTCAATGTTACAGTAATCTTCAAAAACTAAATATACAAACTTAACATGTCTCATAGACTATGGGCCTCATCATAGTATGAGGGTTAAATGTGTTAAAAACGATAAAAAATATTAAAACAATTTATTTTGGTTTAAAATTTCAAAAAAACAAAAATCAACAATAATTAATACATTCGAAATATATTCTAATGTCGACGACCTTTACTTTTACCGCCTTTTCCACCTTTCTTACTCTTTTGATCTTTACGTTTCATTGCAGCCGAATCTTTCTTTAAACGTTTGTCAACTAATTTGTATGGACCTTTGGGACGAACCATAGAACCCTTCTTTCCTTTGGTAACAACTTGATAAGTCACTTTTTTCTTTTCCTTTGCATTAGCTTTCTTATAAACCCTAAAAATATACAAATCATTCTAAAAACAAAAAGTTAACAAAACATACTTTTGAAGTTCTTTTACTTTTTCACCATGTTCCATATTTTCATTACCCAAAATGCCTTCAGCCTTTTTCTTAGCTTTTTCCAATCTACGAGCTTGTCGACGCTTCTTACGCATTTTAGCTTCAACTACTTTTTTGACAGATCTAACATTAAGATCTTTAGCCTTTTCTTCATAATGCTTAACACGGTCACGAGTAACAGGAGCAAGAGGTCGACAATGTTTCTTTTCATCCTCAACAAACCAATCCGGAAGTTCAGTATCATTACTTGCATAACGATTCCATCCCCAATCTTCCAAATCACGACGAGTCTTTGATGAATAAATCATAAGTTCACCCATTGCTAATTCTTCAGGAGTTAAACGAATCTTTTTTGCAGGAGGTTCTGATAAGTTGTGGCCTTTTCTTTTAGTTGCACGTTGATCACCTTCGTCATATTCTTCATCGGAACGATAAACATCTTCTTCTTTTGTGAATCCTTCTTCATCCGAATCAACTTCAACTTTTTCTTTTAAGTCAAATTCGGTGTCATCAAGTGCAGCTTTCTTCTTTTTCTTCTCATTTTTGTCAACGAATGTAACTAAAGCTTTATGGTAAAAAATAGAACCGGAAAAAATTTACAAACCGGTATTATTATGGAGATCTTCTTTAGCCATATGACGTTCAATAGCATCCAATTCATCTTCATCATCATTATCAATGAGATTTGCAACTTCAGTATCTTCAAACCATCCTTCAACGCGATCTTTTTGACGCTCTTCTGCAGTGTTTACAGTATTTTCATTAGCACTGATAGCTTCTTCAGCTTGATCAACGTAATCAGTTGCTTCATATTCCTCATATTCATCAGAAGTGCCTTCATCACTCCATTCTTCATCATCGTTATATGTTTGTGGTCTACCGAGAACTTCAGAACGTTGTTTCTTGCGTTCCATTTGTCTTTTAATCTTGTTCAATGAAAACAGTTCCAAATCTTCTTCAACAATTGGAGCATCTTTGTCAGCATCCATTCCAAGTTGAGCCCGAGTTTCACGCTTTGATTTTTCTTTCAACATTCCACGTTTCTTTCGTTTAAGCTTTGATTTTTCTTCTTGAGCAGCATTGGCAATCATTAGATCGATTTCGGCTAGTTCTGCAGCTTCTTTTTCTTCAGGAGTAAGTTCTTGTTTAACTTCTTCACCGTCCTCTCCACTATAAGCCAAACTACGGTAATAGAAAAAAATGTGCGTATAAATTACCTTTCGTCGGCTTTAGCATCAGCTCGAATTTTTTTACGCCATTGAAGAAGAGAACGCATTTCACGAGGCCCACAAACTTTAGTGTCACTGCAAATTTCGATAATTTCAGGAGTTGTATGTGGGCTTTCCAAATGCTCCTTTGATATAACGAGTTTGTTACATTTACTCAAAAGCAAGATATAATCATGAGCTTGCATAAATTGTTCAGAAGGTAATTCATTGAATAGCATAATATCTCCTTCTTCATATCCTTCAGCCTTCTTTTTCTTATCTTTTTTATTATGCTTAAACATAAGCTGTCTGAAAACACACTATTAAAAAAATAAAAAATTTTAAAAAAACATACGGATTAACTTTTGTTGGTTCACCCATGCTGCTTTCATTAAAAACTTTTTTAGGATCAAGAAGATCAGGATCAACTTTGTCAGGTTTGAAATAGCGTTCACATACAACGAAAATTTCAGCAGATTCCATACGTGAAGCAGCTGGCTTCCAAACATGAACCTTTTTGAAGAGCTTTTGAAAAGTAGCAACCAAAGCAAGATAATCATTTGAACGGAAAACTTTGGTAACAAATGTTCCATTTTTGCGAAGAATTGTTGTTGCCAATCGAAGAGCAGATAATACTAAACAATTTTGTTGAAATGCATCATGAGACCAATTAAGACCGACATTTGGTGCGCCATCATGAAGTACAACATCAGCTTCCCATGTTTGTAATTCTTTTCGAATTGCTTGTCGAGTTTTCTCCAAAGTAATATCACCTTGTAAACCAATACAGTTTTTAATTTGTTTAATTGGAACCAAATCAACACCTAAAATATGACATTTAAAAGATAGTGATATCGTACAGGTTTTTTTTCTTACCGATACAAATAGATGAGACTGGCATATTTTGAGATGCAACTTGCATCCATCCTCCTGGTGCTGCACATAAATCAACTACTGCCCTTGCAGATTGTAAAAATTCAAATCGTTTATTAAGCTGGATTAATTTGAAAGCGGCACGTGATCGATAACCTTAAAAAATAAAGGTAATTGGTTTAAAGCGTTCAAAAAAGATCACTAACCTGCTTCTTTAGCAAGATGATAATACTTGTCACGACGCTGCTTTCCCGTTTTAACCTTTTTACCCATTGTTGAAAATGCTAAAAATATAATGTAAGTTAAATTTAGTAATCGAACAAAACAGATATAAATTTATCTCGATAATATTAAAATAAAAGAATTGCGCAAGAAATAAAAAAAAGTAGGGGAAGATTTTTTCTTTCAAATTTTTTGAAGACCTTTTTCGTGTTAAGAATTTTTGACGTAAAATGTACAGCTGGCTCTTCGATGATGATATATCACAACCAGCTGAAAGTGATAGGCAAAAAGTTTTTTAATTAAAAAATTCATTTGTTGTATATCTCTGTTTCATAACATTTTTTGTGGTTATTATTTATCATTCAAGTCTGTTGCTATTTTTAAAGTTTATTGTCTACCACTTTGATCATATATTTTAAATACAATCAAGCAACTGCTTTCAATTATTTTTAACAAATCAGCCATGATATCCGCATATGGCCATGAAGCCGGTAAACCATTGGAATGTTTAAGTATTGAAGTTGTATTAGAGAAAGAACAATTTATTGATTCTAATGGTTTACAAGCATATCGTGTTGGATTTAAAGTTGGTGGAGGAATTGATCAAGACCCATCAAAAGCTCCTTACAAATATCCTGATATGGTAATCTTTTAGTATGCCTGAAAAAATTTAAGTAAAGAAGTTACAGGGCATTTATATCACACAAATTGATCCCGATTCACCCGCTGAAAAAGCTGGACTCCGCCAACATGATAAAATCTTACAAGTAAAAAATCAATTCATTTTACATTTTATTCATCCTTTGTTTAAACTTTTAAGGTTAATGGGCATGACTTTACAATGTTAACACATGAAAAATCCGTCAAATATATTAAAAAGTATCCCGTTTTACATATGCTCGTTGCGCGACGCGAGATTGCGTCATATTAACAATGTCATTTGATTCGGGGTGTTATCGCATCATCCACATATACCGCTGCCAAATATATTTAATATATGTCTATCACTTACTTACTAATATTAACTTAAAGCTATTTAAATAATATTGCCATAATATATCGTTCCAAAATTCCTTGCTTTAAAATTGTTTTTTAATTTAATAAAGCAGTATTATGTTTGACATATTTTTCTTGTTTTCTATATAAGTTAGTCCATTAAAACTGTCCATTTTAAATCATTCAAATTGTGAGTACAAACAAACGTTATTCCGCAACAAATAAAAAGTGAAAGGTTCTTTTTAAAATTTTATGTTAAAAAACTCGTTTTAAATACATCAATTTTTGTCTCACCAAGAACAAGTGTGTTCTCGCGTGATTATTATCGGCCTTTTTTTTTTTAAATACTCTTCCGTTTTAAAATTTTCCTTTTTTTAACTGTAAAATTTGTTAATTTGATACCAAAAATTTGTTTCAAAAACCGTTTGTAATTTCTTTATTTCATAAGTGATAATTAGAATTATTGTAGTCATCGAAATGGCTTTGTTTAAAAATAATCGTGGCTGAGTCATATTTTTTGAATCATGTAATCATCTTCTAAATTTAACTGTTTTTTTATTTTATTTTAAGCTTAGATTTTGTTTCAAAATTTTTTGAATTAATTCTCACAATTGTTTTTTTTGACCAGTGCTGAGTTTAAACGTTTAATTAATAATTAAAGTTTTGTCATAGCAGGGATAACTTCTTATTTGTGTATTATCTCCTAAGTATTTTTTTTTCAAAATCACCATAAAAGCATTATATTTTATCCAAAATTAATATTAAAATTACTGTAATTATGTTTAAAATACTTTAATCCCTTATCTTTATGATAATTTCGTGTTTTGCTTCGCAATCATTTTTATTAGAAGAATACGTTTAGAGATGGGCAGGGAACACTTTTTCCTTTTCTTTTTCCTTTTTTTTCTTCGTTACAGTAACAAAAAACGAATTTGCGCATACTTTTTTTTACAAATTAACTATTTATCCTACTAGACGTATTTTTTTACGCTGATTCTGAATATGCCACTTTTGAAAAAGTTTTTTCTGGTGCAAACACCCAAAATTTGCATTTTTAGATGTTTTTTTATTTTTTGACCCCTCTATAAATCGATATAAGCTTAGTGACTTATACCATTCGATAGCTCTTCAAAAAATACATCTCATATTAAAAGGAAATCCACGCGAAAGCACGCGAAAAAATGTGACAGCGATCGCAGAGCTAGAATTGTATAAAAAACGAAGGAAAAACAAAGGAAAGAAAAAGGAAATGAACTTTTTTTTACACGCGCGTCAAAAAAATGCATTCTTTTTTGTGCAAAAAAGAAAGAGAAAAAGTGTTCCCTTTTTCTTTTTTTCAACCAAAAATTTTTGTTTTGCCGAATTTTAAAACCGTACTTTCGGCATTTTAACTATTTTTAATAATTTTTTTGATTTTATTTTCGGTTTATTCAGGTCTGAAAGTACCTTGACGGAACAATAAAATAATTTTTTTTCGACTTTTATTTTTGACTTGCCCATCTCTAAATACGTTTTTACGTCAGTAATCAAAAATACTTGAAATAGGCAAAAAAATCAGCACAACAGTTTGACGATGATAGATCAAAACTTCGATACTGAATACGATCATTATCTTTTCCATCGCGAGGTTCAAATTTTCCTTTTTTCACGATCAAAAGCAGTCCAAAACAAAGCTTTTATGGGTCTACGTTCACAAACATTTAGTAAATTTTTATGTTTAAAAAATAATTATATTAAAGCAAGTAAATTACTTAACTTGGTTCAATAAAACTGATTTTAAAAAACGATAGGAGAAAAGAGTTTTTCAATTCGATGTTGAAAATTACTGTATAAATGTATTTTTTGTTTTAGACTTTTGGGAATTTATAATTAATATATCAAAGTTGTAATAAAAAACGTTTGTGATCGAATTAATAACTTTTTCTGGCATTTTTTCTGACAAAATCTTTTTTCTAGCGTTGATTTATTCACTTTTATCTCGTGCAATATATTTTGTCTTATTCATATAGACTGATTTATGAAAAAGAAGAATCAACAAAAAAAGATTTTTTACTGAAGCAGTTTTTAAAAAATATGGCAGTTGTATCTTTTTTTGTTGGTTTTTTTGTGCTAGCTTGATAGTGTCCATTCTTATGTTTCATTTTGTTTCTCTTTTTCGATCAGCAAAACCGCATGAGCTGAATTTCCCCTTTTTTTTAAATTTTACTGCCAATGAATGGGTTCCCGTTTTTAGCGTAAAAATTATCGATTAATCAAAAATGAAAAAATGACAAAAAAAAAGTTTTATGTTAAAAAAGCAAATGAAAAAGAATAAAAAAAAAAGAAAGAGAAGAAAGAACCTTTAAGTTAGAGATGGGCAAGTCAAAAATAAAAGTCGAAAAAAAATTATTTTATTGTTCCGTCAAGGTACTTTCAGACCTGAATAAACCGAAAATAAAATCAAAAAAATTATTAAAAATAGTTAAAATGCCGAAAGTACGGTTTTAAAATTCGGCAAAACAAAAATTTTTGGTTGAAAAAAAGAAAAAGGGAACACTTTTTCTCTTTCTTTTTTGCACAAAAAAGAATGCATTTTTTTGACGCGCGTGTAAAAAAAAGTTCATTTCCTTTTTCTTTCCTTTGTTTTTCCTTCGTTTTTTATACAATTCTAGCTCTGCGATCGCTGTCACATTTTTTCGCGTGCTTTCGCGTGGATTTCCTTTTAATATGAGATGTATTTTTTGAAGAGCTATCGAATGGTATAAGTCACTAAGCTTATATCGATTTATAGAGGGGTCAAAAAATAAAAAAACATCTAAAAATGCAAATTTTGGGTGTTTGCACCAGAAAAAACTTTTTCAAAAGTGGCATATTCAGAATCAGCGTAAAAAAATACGTCTAGTAGGATAAATAGTTAATTTGTAAAAAAAAGTATGCGCAAATTCGTTTTTTGTTACTGTAACGAAGAAAAAAAAGGAAAAAGAAAAGGAAAAAGTGTTCCCTGCCCATCTCTACTTTAAGTGCATGCTTTCTTTCTCCCCTTTTTTCCTGGGCTCTCTGTATTACGTCAATAAATGCTTTTTGTGTTTTCTATTTGAGTATTCACGTGAGTATGCGTGAAGGTACAAGACGATGATAAGTCTTCCAACCCAACCCCAATGGGTTACATATGCAGAGGCGGTAGGGGGAAAGAAGGTATCTTGGTTCTTTTCAATTTTTTTTTCTGCGCAGCATCGCGTAATTCGTTTGTTGCTTGCTTGCTTCAAATGCGCAAAAGTTTTTCCCTTTTCCATTCTGTTTTTCAATTGTTCTTTTCAGTGTAACTTTTTTTGTTTGTTTCATTTTTTAAAGCCTATGAAACTTTTTTTTCTTCCATGTCAATAGAAGCTCTGAGTGGAGCTTAAAAAATTCCATCTTTTTTCTCTTCTGCTTATTCACAGTTTAAACTTAAGAGGGTCAAGGAGGGAAAAGAAACGAATGAATCACAACATTGTTTTATTTATGATGTGCTTTTAGTCAAACATACACGGTTATTTTTTTCTTTAACTTTTTATTCTATTCTGCTCTCAAATGAATTTTCTTTCCAGGTTATCATTTTTTTAGCATTGCGTTTGCTTCATGACGATATGTCTCTGTTATCAAAAATAAAGATTTTTTTGTTCAAGATGACAGAACTGATTATAGTATCGAATCGCCTGAACTTGCATGCAAAAGTGCCTTAAACAGAAAAATCAAGAAATTTTTGATAAGACTCGTTCCATTGTTAAAAACTTTATGATCAGCTAAAAAATTATGACGACAGCATTTTTCTTTTTAACTTTTCCCTTTTTTCATCTTCCAAAAATGTGTCTCTATTGATTTTAAAAAATTTAGTGGTAGTGTAACCATCTGAAAGAAAAATCTTGTTCTCAAGCAAGGATTTGGATTAAAATTTTCTAATTTCTTTTATTAAGGATTATTATCAGTTAATATCCCTTTCATAAGAGAGTGTAGTTATTATGACGACGCCTCTTCTCTAGATCAGATGAACAACCTATACATTTATTATGCTTTTTCTATCCCAATATCAATTGCACTTTTTTGTTCTATTAACATTAGCCATGTTTCATGGTATTTTTTAAAATCTAGGTCAAATTTCAGTGGCTTTAATGTAAAGATACATGCCATTATTCAGATTATAAAACATTTAAGATAAGTGATAAATGTCAGCTTTTTTTTCTCTTTTAACTTTTAAGACACACAAGAATTAAGTATAATCACCAGTATTTTACCGTATTTATAGTATGAGACTATACGTATGACTTTCATAAACTGCTGATATATTTTTTTTGTCCTTTTTTTCCTTATTAAGCAATAACATCGCGGAATGTAAATGGTCATAAGCTTTACGAAAAATTTAAGAAAAAATCTCACCCTTTTTAACATTTTTGTTATTCTTTTATGCACACCTTTTTTGTTGCTATTTTGTTTTTTTTGTTGTTTTTTAAATCGCATTCATCTTTTTTCTCTTGAAAACAAAATATGTTTAAAACGATTAACCCACGACATTTTCTCAATTTATACGGTTTCAATACTTTCACTGAATTTAATTAAATTAATACGTCGGTTTTTTTAAACAAAAAATTTTTAGCTCTGTTATTGTGTAGCGCTCGATGAACATTGTATCTGGAACATCTACTGAACCATCTGTAAGTTTTGTTTGAACTTTTAAAGTAGCTTTTTTAACTTTAGAGGATTCAACCAAGCGATGTAACCATTGCAGATTTTCTAACATTGGATACGTCAAGAATAATGTCTGGAATTTCGCCATCTTCTGCATTCTTCCATGGTGGACATCTTTTTTCCACTGGTTCGTTTGCATGTTTTTTCCCCTTTCAAAAGTTTAAGTTTTCTTTCTCTTTTTTTGCATTTTATGGTGGAATTTTTTTTGATAATTATAACTTTTTTTAAACGTAGTTTTTTTGTGTTGTTAAATGATATTGGTCTTTGTTCTGTTCATTTGGGGATATTGTGGTTTCTATGTCTTTTCATCTTTTTTTTCTGCTTTATCCAAAAGGAAATGTTGTTTCCCCCCTTTTTCAGGATGTTGGCGTTTTTTCCTTTCCCCTTAATATTTTTTTTTCTTTTGACTGCAGGCTCTTTTTACTTACTCGTGGTGGCCATGGTTAGATTGTTGTTAGTCCCTCATTTGGTTGTATTGAATGCCGTGCCTGCAATGGGGCGGGAGATATGCACCATGTTCCCCCTCGTTTTTTTCTCGTTTAACGCTCTACGTATTTTTTTCTTTGCTGGCTTGGTTTGTGAATATGTGCCACTTTTTCGTTGTGTTGCACTTGTTCTTTTTCTTCTTCATCTTTCTTTTTTTTATTCTGTGTCACTACAGGCCAAAAAGCTTTTTTGGTTATTTCGAAAGGAGTAAAAAATGCTTCTGGTTGACTGACGACTTGCTTAGAAGCTAACTTTTTTCTTCTTTTTTTCTTCTCTTCTTTTGATGCTTTGGACACGCGCGCATGTAAAAGACATGTTTTTACTTAGCTTTGATGATGAACTAAATGATCTAAGAAAATTATGGTTTTATGTTCTTCCCTCTTTTTTATGTTATTATAAAATTTCTGTTTCTATTGCCCTTTCTTTTCCTTCTTTTTGCTGCTAAAATTAAGAGCATGCGCATTTTCGCTTTGGCAATGATTGTGCATTGCAATTGTTGTTGCTGCAACAGCAGTGTCTTATTCAATGCATTGTATCAGAATACCCCCCTCTTTTTCTGTGTTTCATTCGTTTTATTTTCCTTGGCCAAAAATGTGGAAGTATATGAATTTTTTTTTGTTACAACTTCTTACATACACTTTAACCTTTCCGTTCTTTTTTTTTCATTTAAATTGCGTGTGATAACCCGAAAAAAGAGTTTTTATGTATTCGACATTTTGACTAACAGAAGCTGTCAACTACGGCGACTTTTCAATTCCCTCATGTTTATTCATTATTTTTTTTCACTTTTTAACAAAGTTTTTTTGCCACCTGGCCCTTCTCAACGCAAGAACGCAGCCCTTTTTTGTTTCAAAAAAAGTTTTTTAACAGTGCCTCTCATTTTTTGTCCTTTTAATTTTCATGTACCCTATTTTTTTCTCTATCTTTTTTTGTGCAAATTGAAAGCCAAGTAGTTAATTGCAGCTCTGATAGTCTTTTATTATTGCGCGTCCATTATAATTTTGCTACTGTATCACATAATAATACATATTGATTATAAAAATTTTAACCTTTAGATTTATTCAGTGATATGTTTTTATAAAAAAGAAAAATTATTGTGGCTTTGTTCACTTACTAAAATTGTTTCCGCTTTTTCTTCTTTTGTGTGTGTCTAGCCAGAAAAACTTATTAATTTTTTTTACAAAAGTATAATAATACCTAATGAGTGGCAGTGTATTGGATTGGTTTTTAAATTCTTTAACTCCAACACCAAATGAAGCACGTGAGTTTTTAACCTTTTTTAAAAAATCTATCGTATTTTGTGGATGTCTATGGTTTGACGCAGGTCTTATGGCCCCATTTTTTTCTTTTTTCTATATCTTGTTGCGTGACTTGTGAAAGTCGTTGACTTTAGAAATGGTTTTTTAATCAACAAAATCTTTTAAAAACTTTAAATTTTTTTCTTAAAAAAGAAAAATGCATTCCAAGTTGCATCATCATTGAACTCTTTCAATCTTATCTCAAATTCATGATGCAAAAGAAAAAGAGAACTTAAACTTTCATACACTTTAAAAAATTTTCATTGTTCAAATTTTGAATATTACAGATGTGCCTTCAACAGCCGAAATTATTCAAAAATGTTTAACTGTAAATCCATTTGAATTGAAATTTCGTGAAGCTAATCGCAGAATTAGTCAAAGTCAAGATGGACTCGATCAGAATAGCCTTGTTGCTCCATCTATTACTTTGCCAACATCTGCAGGATTATCAATGCTCAAGCTTTCATCCTCTTTATCACAATCACCAACAATATTTTCAAACATTAATTTACTTTCAGCTGATTTGGATTTTACGCGAAAAGTATGACTTACAACGAAAATTCAAATAGTTTATAAAAACTTTACTGTAACAATTTTAGCTTCGTGAAAGTGGTTTTATGAATACAACAAAAGGTGAAGGTAATAGAACACCATGTACTGCAGATGTATTGAATGCAGTACTCGATATGAACATGAATCATCCGCATATGGCTGCTGCCGCCGCTGCAGCTGTTGGCAACAGTAATGGCATTCCATCAATACCGTTTTCATCAGCCCAATCAATCATAACCTCAACCTCAATGCCTCCGGCATCGACAAGTATGTCTGAGCCAAGTTTTGCATTTCCTTCATCATCTGGTTCATCATCAAGTAAAATGGACACAACTCCTCCAGCACCTCCTACAGTTCAAATTCCTTCATCACTTAGTATGCCAATGTCGGCTTCACAAATGTCTGACATCAGTACACAAAGTGCATCATTGACAAGCTTACAACCTCCTGTTAATATTACAACCTCATTTAGTACTGGACATCTTTCAGAGTATGTAATCCATAAAGAAATTATTGATTAAAATTTGGCTTTTTAGAATGGATAAATCTGATAGAATGCTTAACATTGATACAAGTTGGGAGCAACAAGATATCAAACCCGATATTTCTTCAATTGGGCCACCATTGAAACGAATGGCAACTGAACCCTTAGTATCACAAAATTATTGCGCTTCAGAAGGTTCACCATTTTCAAATAGCTCAAATGTTTCAAGAAGATCTGAAGAGCCTGTAAAAACTACAAGAAAATATCATTCGTGAGTTTTGTGTTCCAAGTAAAAAAATCATTTATGCAAATTTTGTTTAGTCGATGCACGGATGGTACTGCACCCCGAAGTGGAAGAGGTCGCCGCTCAATTACCACAGAAATGCCAGCAGATGAACGCCGCCAAACCATCCTTGAAAGAAATAAAGCTGCTGCCGTTCGTTATCGTAAACGTAAGAAGGAAGAACACGATGAAATGATTACAAGAGTCAATCTATTGGAGCAAGATAAAGGATCCATTGTTGTATGTGTCTGTTTAAAGAGTTCATATTATCTTACCCAATTTTGCCGGTTTTTTAGACGCAAAATTCGGTTTTACGTCGTGAAGTTGAAAGATTAACGGAATTACTTAAATTACGAGATGCAAGATGCGTTTGTCATGCTGCTGCAAATCTTCCAGGATCAAATACTCAATCGCTATTAGCAAGTTTGCCGCCTGAACCTGCCGAACAACAACATGCATTTAATCTTCACATGAATCGACAATGAATACCCCCCTTTTTTCCAATTTTCGTTAATGCATCATTAAAATCTTCAAGCGATGCAAAAAAGAAAAGAAGAAAACAAAAATAATTTTGCTTATTGAACCTTTTAACGGGTGACTTATAATTTGTGTCATTTCTTCGCAAAAAAAAAGAATCAGATTTTTGCTTTTATCTAAATTTTTATACATTTTTCTTACAATAACAATATTCTTCAACACAAAAATTTATTAGTTTTTTCTTAGAATCCCGTTTACTATAATTTTTGTTTATTTTTTTGTCCCTCATTCCTTTTTAAAATAATTAAAAAAAAAGTAAAATATTTAGCAGATTAAGGTGTTAAGATGTTATTATCTTTTTTTTATCTCTTTATCTTTCTTTCTCTCTCTGTATATACAGATTTGCAATATTTCTAGTCTATTGAGATTTTTGGGCTGTTTACAAAAAGATAATACTCATTTAATTTCTTCTTTTAATTATAATTTTGGTCGGCGTCTTTTTTCTTTTTTTACCTTTACTGTTTTTTGGTTTTGTTAAAAATATTAATATTTCCGGTGTTTATTATCTGCGCCGATCTCTTCTCTTTATATTTTGTTGTTATCCCGATGCATTCCAATATGTTTTGTAATATTTTTATTTCAACTAAAAAAATGTGTTTTATATTAAATTTCTTTTTTTATTATTAACATTTATTTTGGATACAATACGCTATATAACATAGTTTAATTAATTTACGGGAGTTAGCGTGTTACAAATCATATTATTTCTTCTATAGCTCTTAGCGTTTATAAACTTTTAATTAAAATTTTATATATATTTTTTTCATTGTTATTGTTTTTTTTTTCATCCCAAATTCTTTAAATATATTATATTTTTTTCATTTTACTGTTTCTCTTTTAAAAAAAGAAGGAAAAACGGTAGAGTATTTTTTGCTTAACCTTTTCTTTTAACCTTTAATCTTCCTCATATTTTTATTTCTGTGGCTTTTGAACTTATTTGTTCTTTTTTAAATTAAAAATTTTTTTCTATTCCATGCAAGATTAAATACTTTACTGTTTTATTTTCTAGAATTTTAAAAATATTTTTAAAAAAAGAAAGACATTTTTTTGGAATAAAATTTGAAAACGAAAAAGGTGTATGATAAAAAAAAACACAGGGGAATGAAAAAAGGAGAAGAAAAAGAAGCACACAAGGAAAAGAAATGGGGGAAAGAGTAAAAAAACCGAGGTAAATGTTTACAAACAAAAATGAAAGAAGACCGAAAAAAAGCTGTGAGTCATGGAAGCGCATATTTTAAATTGATGGCAAACAATTTATTCAGAAAAGAGTATTATATTGGGGCGGTGATGATGACACGCAGGTGGGAGCGGAGGACAGCTGAGCTTATCACCTCTTTTTGGTCTCACTTTCATGCAAAAAGGAAGACCGCTGTTGAATTGTAGAGTCGTCAATGTCAGAATAAAGAAAAATATAGTGATTTTTTTCTCATTTTACCCTAAAATAGGGAATTTATATGTGATTAACATTTGAAAGCTTTAATTGTGTTATATAATCGAAAGCCAAAGATGACAGATAATCGACCACAAACTTTATTAGAAAATCTCTCAGAACTTTTTCATACTGTAAGAAATTTAGGAAATACTTATCAAACAGCTTATAAGGATTTTCAGATTGATTCAAATGGCAATGAACTTGTAACCCCTAGTGAATTAGAAGGATTTTTGACGTCAGACAAATCTCGACGTTTAAGTCTTCGTCAGCATAAAACTTTATTTAAAACAGTACAAAAAATGAATCCCAATGAATTAATGGATGTCGAAGGATTTGAAACGGTGGTATGATATTATGACTCATAATTTGTTATTCTATTTTTTCGGTATTTTTTCTTTTATAGCTTACTTCTCCATCCACTTATGATACGTTTTGGAAAAAAGTAATGGTAATAATCGGGGATTGGACAACCCCGACTTCTCGAAAGCTGGAAGTTCGAACATATCTTGATGCTCATACCTGTTGTCCTCCTGCCATATTTTTAATATTAATTTCATTATTTCAAATTTTTATGTTTGTAAAATTTAATACCTCAGAGAAAGTAAATTCAATGCTACATTTTTCTGGTCCATTAAGATATCCCGAAATTTATAGATATATTACTTATATTTTTGTTCACGACAAGTAACTTATTGATATTGTTTTTTTTCCCGAAAAACAGCCGTATTAACATTTTCTTTTGTTTTCTAGTGTGACGCATTTAACCGGAAATATTATTATTCAATTATTTTGTATACCTTCTGAAATTGTTGATCACTGGAGGGTATGGATTATATATATCGTGGGGGCAATATTTGGATCAAGTACATATTATATTATTTGCCCAAAAGGTGAATTAATTGGAGCTTCTGCAGCTGTTTTTGCATTATTAGCAATTAATATTGCTGAATTAATTATGGTAAGCTTTGGTCGTTTTCTTTTTTTGTCAAAACAAAAAGAAATGAAAAAGTTATTTAAGTTTTGTGTTTATTTTTTTTTCAGAATTGGCATGAAATGCCATTGCGGCTATTTAGATTAACTTTCTATGGTTCATATATTTTATGCCATTTTATAATGGTCGCTTGGTCTTTCACCCATACAGATGGTTTTAAGGCAATTGTATCAGAATGTGCCCATGTTGGAGGCTTTTTAAGTGGTATATTATTAGGTTTAATTTTAGTAAAAAATTTAAAAATTGAACAACATGAAATTGTTATAAGATTCTTTTGTATGTTACTTTTTACCCTTGTTTGTGGGGCATTATTTGGATTGAATGTTTATAATTTATATAAAATTTAACTTTGTATACGCTTCTCTTTTTGTCTGATGCATTTTATTTTATACAAAAATGATATAATATTGGTTTAACAACAACAACAAAGATGAAGAAAAAAAGAAATTTTGAGCTCGTAAAAAACTAAGATAACAAGGAAGAAGAAAAAAAGAGGGATTGTTTCAAACAAAAGAAGAAATTTATTTTTGACCCGCATTTTGACGCAACTTTTTTTTTATTTCACTAAAAAGAATGCTGAAAAAGAGAGGGGCTTTTATATATAATATTACGAAAGATACTGAACAAAATGTATAAACTAAAAAGAATGACAAAATTGAATCGATACTGCAATAATTCTTTAATACCCGTTTTGAAATGTTATAGTTTAAGGAAAGAGAATGATATTGAGCAATAATTGGTTTTTGAGTGTTACACTAAATCCCCGTTTAATGCTGACGGATTTGTTGTAGTTCGGACACCTCCAGAGGGAGTAAAGGTTGAAAGAGCTGGGGATTCATGTCGATGATGCAATAAATTATTATTTTGTGTATTTTTATTTAATGAACCTCGACGCATTGTTGACAATCCACTTGCTCCTCCAATAAGAACATCGGCATGACTATTATTGTAGGTGAATGCGTCAGTTGGTTCAAGTGCCACATAATTTCCCATTCCTTGATGATGTTGGTAGAGAACATTTTCTAATCCCCTGGGGGGTTCTGGATATGGCATGGCTGCATACGTAACTCCATGTGTATCTAACATATTTCGATTAAGACATGAATAGAGTTCAGCTAAATAAATGAAAGATTATCATAAATGGTAAAAAAGTGTTTGAAAAACTTACGATTAAAATCATAATCAACAACACAATTGGGTTCATAACGTTGCATGCAACCATTTGGACTTACTTCCTTAAAATTTCAAACTTTTAATAATTTATGTGACAAATAAAAATGACTCACAATCATAGTTCTAACAGATTGATCATCTTCACTTCCTCTATCATTTAATAATTCAGATCGATTTGTTGTGGATGAATCAGGTCGTCGTCTCATTGAAGGTGTTCCAACAGCTCCATATGTTTGAACAGGTCTTACATTTCCATCTCCAACATTCATCAAAGTTGTTCGAACATATTCAGTTTTTTCATGCAATTTTCTTTTCTTATTTCGACTTTTCCAACAACAAATAAAAACGTTTACACAACAAAGTAAAATAATTGTTGCTCCAACTGCTGGACCAAGATATTCCCATGTGCCCATATCAGTTCCTGCTCTTCGAGTATCTTTACCATATTTATCCAACGTTTTTACGGCTAGTACTGGCAAAGAAAATTGTGATGATCTTTGATGTGCATTTATTGCTCGAATATGAACATAGTAAAGTTTATCCGGCTCAAGTCCATAAAGTATTGCCCGAGGTTGAGTAAAATTAAATGCTTGCCATTTATCATTCTTTTCTTTTTGCAATTGAATTTCAAATGTTTGTTCAGAGCCACCATCAAAGCCTGGCATCCAACCAAGTGTTATTGAGTCATTTGTAACTTTAAGCATTTCAAGATTTGTTGGAACATCCGGGGCAGAGGGAGTACTAATTGTGATATAAATAGAATCGTGTCCTAATTGATTGAATGTTCGACACCGTACTCGACGAGAATAATCAAGTTCATTCAAATCCAAAATGTATAAAGTACTTTCAAAAGTTGAATAATCAAGTTGTGTTTCATGTACGAGATATTTGCTGCTGTTATATTGAATAACATTGTTTTCCCCCTCAATTGACCACTGAAAAGTTGTATCTGGAACTCCAACAGCTTGACATGTAACTTTTGCTCTTCCACCAATTGGACCAGCAGCTCGATCAAAACCTGGATTACGGAGAATTTGGGGAGCTTTTTTAACAAGCAAATATGCAGGTGTATAATTTGCAGATCCAATTCCATTATCCGCCACACAAATATATGATCCACTATTTTCATGTGAAGCATTTAATCGAAGAACAGCTCGTTTATTTTCTCGAATTACACTATCCAAGACGGTATCGCCTCTCATCCATTTAACCATGCCTTTAATTTGTGGAACTCCATCTGCTTCACATTCCAACACAACATCTTCTCCAACACTTGCAATTACCGGTGAAGTAATGTAAATTATTCGAGCTGGATATCGTACAGTAACCCTTAAAAATCAAAATAGTTTTTTAAAAACATTTTTAAAACATACTTCATAGAAATGTTAACAGTTCCAAATAAATTGCTTGCCAATAATGTATAAACTCCTGAATCAGCGGGTCCAATTGTTCTTCCCCCAATTACAGACCCCCGGACATAAATGGATCCAATAGTTCCATCAAAGGCGACATCATTTTTCTTCCATCTCCAACCGGAAATTGGTGGATTTGAAATAATGCTTAAATTTTTTTGGAACGAAGACCCTTCTTCAATGTCGACGGAAATTGGTCCTTGAGTTTCAAGTCTTGGCGGATCTAAAAATTTAATTATGCAAAATAAACAATTTTTAAAAAGTTCTTTCGTAATAAAAACTAACAAAAAATGGATAATTTTTGTTCAGCGGCGACTGCATCATTCCATAATGGATGTGATGCAATGCATTGTACGGTAGTGCCATCCATTTTTTCGTCAGCTGTAAATGTAATTGTATGTTTAACCTGCCAACCAGCAAATTCTTGGGATTTTTCTGTACGATTTGATGTTAAAGAATATTGTCGACCCTGATGAAAATGAGCATTTTGAAATTCCCAATTAATTTCCGCTGGAGGATTTGAAGATGGCACTGTACAGCTTAATTGAGCAGGTTCACCTGCAATCATTTGTCGACGGCTTTCTTCTGCCTGTCGAAGGATTAACCGACGAGGAGGGACTGCAAGCAATAATAACAATTATGCAAATTAGTTCTTTCAAAATAGCTACTTACACAAAACATTAATTGTTTTTGAAGCAACTAATGGATCATCAATTGCACCGTTTTCGGCTTCACATCGAAATGGCATATTATTCATTGACCGATCCAGCTTTATTGGCACCCAGCTTGACGAAAGTTCACCCGTTATTGCTGCACTTGCACCGCGAAGCTTAAAAAGAGGAAAAAATGCGTAAAGAAAAAAGACAAACATTCAAAAACATCAAAAAAATTTTGTCACATTCTTTTTCTCAGATTTATTTTAAGCCAAAATGCCGCCGAAAAGAAAAGTAAAATTGCAACAATGCCAACTTTTAATAAATCTTCTTTTTTTTAGAATATTTTATTTGTACTTTTTTAGACATAAAAAGTTTTTTCAAAGCATTAAAAATCACAAAACAACATTTATAAATACCTGTTTCCACCGCAATTTATGTTTATAGTTATGTTTTGAATGACGCTTCAAAAAATGTTAATAATTAATAAGTGTTAAAGAAGTCACAAAAATGTTAATTTATGAAAGAATCTTACTTTTTCAAGGCCACGATACCAAGATAATTGTGCAGGAGGATTACCCCCGGTTGCCTCACATGTAAGATTAAGAGTTTCACCTTCGAGCATTGGTCCACTATCAGCTCCATAAATGAATGGTTGATCAGGAGGAATAAGGACCCGAATAATGTGCCGTTGAGTTGTAGAACCCTCTTCATTTGTTGCTGTGCAAATTGCAACAACTTCTTTTTGACCACTTAAAAGCAAATTTGAATCAATTGTAATATTTGATTCTGTTGCAATTCCAGCTGCCATTCGTTTATCAGCTTGAGGTTGGGTTCTCATTGGCGCATCATTAATTGTCCATGAAATAAATGATGGCGGATTAGAGGGACTTGAAACGCATGTAAGTTTCATTTCTTCCCCTCTTTTTATCGTTGAATTACCGTATAAAAATACATTTGCTGCGGGGTCTAAAAAAGTTTAAAGCAATTTTTGCATTCTTAATTTAATTTAAGTTTTTTTTCTCCTTTTTCTCTTTTTCTTTTCATTGCTTACACTTAACGGTTAATGTGATGCTCTTTTTTAATGCAGGAACATTGGGTCTATTACTTGAACGGCATTCATATACTGCACCGTTATCGCTTCCTTCGGCAATAAATGAATATTCATTTCTTGTAACCTAAAAATGACATTTATTAAATTTAAAAGAAAAATGTCAAATCTCTTAAACGAAATAAAATAGTCATCAATTGATTCAAGAATGAAAGCAATTGGTTTAGCGAAAAAAAGAAGAAAAAAAGCACTTAAATGTTTTCTTTCCTTTCATGGAAGAAAAAAAAGCTAATTGCATTGCACAATTTTAAACAAAAATAAATAACTAATTTTTTTTTCAAAAAGTTTATTTATTTATTTTTATTAAAAACAAACCTGATTAGAAAAGTCATAAGAATATTGAGTTGAAATTGGCCGATCATTGATATACCAGGATAAATTTGGTGGTGGATTTCCACCTTTTGCAGAACAGATTAATGTAACATTTTGTCCCGCTTTGATATTTGATAATCCCCCAAGAACATCTATTTTGGGCCTTTCAGATGAATCTAAATTTAAAGTTCATAAGCTTAAAAAAAGTAATAATAATCTTTCATACATAAAACATGTAAAGTGACAGATGTTCGAAGTCGTGTGCCTGTTTCATTGTGAAGTGATTCACAAGTAAGCATTTTATTATGCTCTGATTTACTGAAAAACATGTAAAAACATTAATTTTTTTTCTCTCTTTGCAACGAAGAAAACAAAAACAAGCTTACGTCGGCCTTAAAGTCAGTGTACTAAATGCAACAACTGTTTTATTTGGATTGTATTCTTCCCAATTAGTCACTTGATTGTTTACAATTTTTCCATTCAAAAACCACGATACTTTTGGAGATGGTTTTGCATTTGGACTGTAACATGAAATATTCAAGGTTGAATCTTCTTGTAATTCTAGCACAGTTCCTTCTTTATAATTCGTCAAAATGACTTCAGTTGGGGGTACTGTAAAAAGGAAAAAAAAACATTAATTAACACATCCTAGATAAGGCATCTTTAAAGCCACTCACTAATAATATTTATGACGGCAGTTGCTCGAAGGGGGCCAATTTCTTGCCGGACCATTTGGCATTCAAATTGACCATCATCGTCAAGTTCAAGCTTTTCAATTTTTAAATGTAATTCATCTGGAGAATCTCGGACATAGCTGTAACGACCTCCATGACCGGGAAGAGTTCCAGAATGCCGAAATCCTAATAATGCACCGGTATTACTCCTCCATTGACTATGAAGATCATGTTCTGTCCCGGAGGGATATGCCGAACATCTCAATAAAACATCTGATCCAATAAGCTTTGATACATTTTGAGGAAATTCACGAAAACCTTTCTGATTTGCATTTGAATACGCAAAAAGCGCAAAATAGAAAATAAAAATCCACTTCATTACACTCTCACTAATTTCCACTTCATTCTAATTAAAAATATGCTGTAAACTGAAGAAAAACATAACCTTTCGAAAAAAATATTACAAAAACAGTATAAAACACGCAAAGAAAATTAATTGCATACAAGAAATAGAAACCGTAACTACCAAAAAACAGGTGTACAAAAAATAAGAAACAAAAAAGGGGGGAGATCGAGAAAAAGAAGGAGTAAAATGATCGCGTTACCAAATGACACCCATCACTAAATGGCATTTACATGCATTTTAAGTTGTCAGCAAGAAAAAGAAAAAAACACAATTGAAGATGGAGATGGATACAACAAGACAAGACACGTTCATGAAAATCAAAAAAAGTCTTGACTGATGTTTCAGAAAAACAAAAAGTCGTAGCATCAAAGGGGCAACAGTTGGGAGCGGAAGCTGACTTTTAAAAAAGTGGCACTCACTTCAAAACGTTGTAAATCATGCCAGCTGCGCACTCCTGGGACAAAGAAGAAAAAAAAACCGCATCGGCAAGTTGATGAAAAATTTCTTTGCAAATATTGAAAAGAATAGAGGCGCGCGAGTGACAGAAAAAAAAATATATAAAAAAAGAACAACGTTTTTTTTGGGGTGTATAGCAGCGATATTCAAGCTCACTCATGCGAAGGTAGTAGTAGTAGCAGGGTAAGGCTCTTGTAAAATATATTTTTTAAGAGTTTCATTCATGAGATCTCCCACCATATTTTTATTTTATAGACACATCAAAATCCCTTTCTTTTGCTTTTTATTCATTTTTTTGCAAAATTTAAGTAAGTCACATTCATTAACTAACCGCAAAAGAAAATAAAACAAAAAAAAGTGCAATGAAATCAGGAATGGTTTTTGATGAGGACAGGAAGCTTCAAATGCAGGACACAAAAAAGAAAGGGTAGACCACCAAAAAATCTTTTTTCCTTCAGGGAAAGGCGCCTGTCTTGTTCCTTAACTTAACTCACAAATATATGTATATTCGCCCACGGCAGAAGTAAAAGGGGGGATAGTTTTTTTTGCTTGAAAGGAGGAAGGAAGCACCACAAATTGAGCTCCTCGGGGGTCCCCCCATCTCTATGTCATCCTCCTTTTCGTTTGCTTATTAAACTTTGCAATTGACCTCTCTCAAATAATTTCTTTTTTTTTCTGTTTCTTCCTGTCCAAAACAACAAAACCTCTTCACTGAAATAATTTTTTTGGATAAAAACACGACGGAATAACAACAACTGACCACGAGGGGTTATAACCAATCATCATCATCAACAGTTGATTGCTATTGCTCTTCTCTTTCTTGCTGCTGATGCATCTTTTATTTGCATTTAAGTGCCGACGGATTTATGTCATTGAGGTTTTTTACCGGCCTCATTCTCATTCTTCTTTCTTCTGCCATTGTCGTTCCCACTAACACTAATATTTTGTAGTCTTCAAGGATAACACAAAATTTAGGTTAAAAATGTTTCTCAGGAAATGGCAACAAAAAAGCCCCGACAAAAACTTTTTTCTTGCCTTTTTTAAAAATGACTTTTCCTTTTTTTCATTGTTTCTTTGGCGATAGGTAAAAAATGATGGATAAAAAAGGGGGAAAAATAAAGAAGCGACGAAAATAAAAGCACATAAATTATCTCTCCAAAGTGGATCGAAGAAAAAAAAATTGAGCGATTTTTTAAAGCACTTTTTTGAAATAAAACTTTAAATTTAAAAATGGTGAAAGATTTATTATTAAAAAATATGACAAATTTTTAGAGTTAATAAAAATTGAGTTATTTAATTGCTTTTTTTGTCCCTTTGGCTCTCCTCTTCTTCTTTTTGGCTAAAAACAATTTTACAAACAGCTTGCCTTGTAATCAAGCAGATTTACAAAGCTCATTTTCGCTCGAGTGGCCAAATCAGGTTTTTTTGGGATTTTGGTTTTTGGCATGGTTTTAGTGCTGCTTTTTACTCTTCTTCTTCATCATCATCAAAAAAGCTGGTATTAGTGCCGTTCCTAGTGACAGTAGTAAAAGCAGCAGTCGTAAAGCAATAAATAGCATGCTGTGCGCGAAAAAATTTATCGAATTTTGATTATAACTCTTATTGCAAAGAAGAAGAAGGTTTGTTGGGTTTGATGATGATGATGATGATGAAGAAGATGAAGAGAAAATGAAAAATTACAAGAAGAAGAATAATGAAGAGTGGAGTAGTAAGGAAAGAAATATAAGAGAAGGAAATGAAGAGATTTAAGCATGAGCATAAGCAAAAAGGAAACAAAGCTGTCATTTCCGTCTCAAAACACGGCATTTAAAAAAATAGGCACTGACATTAAACGATGAAACTAATAAGTGTAGTGAAGAAGCAAGCGATATGCAGCTTAAAACTACTACCAAAAAAACTAAAAAATAGAGGGTCTTAATGTTTGATATGAAAAAAAAAGAATGAAAAGAAATAAGGGCAATAAAAAGTTACTTTTTTATTAGCCATTGGTCAGTATTTTTTTTCTCTTCTCGTAAAAAAAGCAAAAGAAAGAGGTTCTTCAAGCGTGAAGTGCGCCATCTTTTTTTAAAATGACACACTTGTCGACGGCTTTTTAGCGGTTAAACAAAAAGAAGAAGCAAAAAGCACCATGTGCATAATTGGTTAAAGTTTAGCCTCCCAAAAATGGCTCTTCTTTGGGATATGCAAAAAACCAAAGGAAAAAAAATTACAACAGATAAATTCTTTTTTTTGTTTTACTAAGAAAAAAAACATTGCTTATGCCAGATTCAGGAGAGTCTGTCCCAAAAAGTTTTCTCTTTTTTGCTGCCAGATGGACAAGAGGAATGCAAATTTTTATTATAAAAAAACAAATAATTTCGGGAAATCCCTCTCTTCTTCTTTTTTTAAAGTCGAAACAATTTTCTACTTTTCAAGAAGCCATTAATAGAAAATAAAAGAATCATATTTTAATTAAAAAGACAAGAAATTTTAAACATCGAAATAGAAAATATATAAAAATATAGAATCGTTGGAAACAAAAAGAGCCAAAAAGAAAGAAAGAGGATATTTTTTAATCGTAAATAAATTGGTAGCAATGGCAATGGCGATCTCTTAAAAAGCACAGGTTTGCAGCTTTTACAAATATTTACTCGTTGGATGCCAGCCGGATTACGACAGCTTAGCGGTACAGTGGCAAAAAATTTGAATGTTTCAGTCAGTGACCGAAAAAAGAGGAGAGTTAACTGAAAAGGTTGTTATGGATGATTGAAAAAAAGTAACAAGAAAAAGCGAGAAAAAGGCTTCAATACTTTTTTTTCTTTTTTTCAATCAAACTTTTTAACTATATTTTAAACATTAAAAGATGAAAAAAAAGTAAAAATAAATGCTTTAAAACGTTTGGCGTCCTGTATTGCATAAAAGCGGAAATATTTCTGTGGTCATTTATGCAAATTTTTCGCATACAAAAAGAAGTAAACATGCTTCTGCGCGGCATGCCTGGTTTTTGCTTGCACAACTGAAAAATGATTGCTATAATAGCATCCGATTGTCCTTCTTCTTCTCTTCTCCTTCTATCTTCTGTTTCTCTCTGCTCTTTAAAAAGCTCAAGTAGATATATATGTATATGCATAAAACAGCTATTACCACTTAAAATGCAATGGTTTATAAAACCTTTAACTTGAAATAACATGAATACAATATATAATAGTAACATTGTCATGCGCAACTAAATTTCGGCAAGTCAAAAGTGTTTAATGTTTAAATATCATGAAATGAAAAAAAGAAGCAGACAAAGGACAAAGAAAAAAACACAAGAGGATAATGAGTGCCCTCTTTTATGGTCACTTTAGTCCAAGAAAACAGGAAAGGAAAGAAGAGTTGATTTTTAAAACACTGATTTGACAAATAAAAAAATAAAAAAGGTGCTTAAAAATTTTAACAATTATATATTGTTGATGTTTGATTATCATTATTCAATTTCAAAATCAATCCACAGTAGATGAATCAATGTTTAAAAAATCAGATCATGGATAAACTACTGTTTGGAAATATCAACACAAACAAAATGCAGTTAGCAGAAAAAATAACTTCAATTCATACATATTTTTTATGCTCATTTTCAAGTTGAATCTTGTTTTTATGTTACAAAGGGGGGTCATCGTTCCCCTCGGGAAAGAAGTCAAACAAAATTCTTTATTTTTATTTTTTTTCTGCTAAAAAAGCAATGTCATTTTTGCGATGATGAAGCAGCAACACAAATATGTATATAGATAGATAAATCCCCGCCTTTTGCCACCAAGTTAAAGCTTTTTTTGCTGCCCCCCTTTTTACTTGCGGATGCGTCGATGGGCAAAGCTTCCGGAGAGGATTTTAAGACGACGCTCAACAATTTTGTTCATCATCAAAAAACTTTTTTTTTCTTCAAAAAAAGACTTATAATAAAAGAAAAAGACACAACAAAAAAGAAAGAATAAAAATTGATGCGCAACAATGTATTATTTTTTTTTCACCTCTCTTTAATCCACTTCAAATTCAAATTTGTGCCTGTTGACTTGGCACTTTTTTTTGGCAGATGGCAGTCAAAAAAATGAAAGTGAATAAGGTGCGATGAAGATTAATGCTTCTTTTTCTTCGCCTTCTTCAAAAATTTTCAATTTCTGGTTAGCAACTGTTTTCAATTCATCATATTTTGATTCTTAGGTCATTTTTCTTTACTTTTCCATTTTCTTTTCTCTTTCATACACAATGGTACAAAGAACAGTTAGCACAAACAATTATATATAAAAAAATAATGAAACTGATAAAAAAACTGCAAGTTCAACAAAATATTCTGTTGTCACACGATTATTCTGCTTGAAGAGAAGAAAAGAGGGGCATGTATGTGCATGTGTATTAATCAGGGGAGGAAAAGCTTAAAAAAACCTGTGATCTCAATTAATGTTTTGCTGCTTCTGATTGTTTATTTTTCTTTTTTATCATTTCAACGACTTTAAAACAAAGTTTTAAGCTAAAAATACATAGATTTTTTTCTTTTGTTACCATAAATTACCTCATTAAACTCTTTCTTCCTTTTCACAGGTGAGACCATTGCTGAAGAGAGGGCCGTTCGATTTTATGGGGTCTAGTGATAAAGATTGTACTTTGAATGTAATCTTTCTATAAAAAATGAAACAATGGGCTACGACCTCAGAAGCTATCAGTCGTCCAGTACATTTATGTTGTGAAAATACGTGTGATTTTTTTGCTTTAAACTTTAATAACCTTTTTTTTGCAATTTTAGCATAAACTTCTTGGGCCCCCTGCATGCAGCAGCAACAAAAAATGGTAAGCTTTACTAACAACATTATTGATGAACATTAAAACTTTAAAAACGTAGTTGAATCCATTTGAAATTTTTATATTTTTTTGGAAATCTAAGTTTTTGTTTTAAAGTTTTTCAATTTTTATACCTCTGAAATTAGAAAACACTCTAACTTTTGTTTAAAATCACAAGTTCGATAAGGTACATTTTGTTGGAGGTTCAGAAACAATTCCTGATAGATGAATTCGGTTTTTTGTACATCATATGTTTTCCAGCATGATTTACACGTGAAACAAAATTAGCATTAATATGCTTCTCCTCCCATTCTTTTATTTCATTACTGCCCTTTCGCTAATTATTTGAGTTTTATTATGTTGCCGCACAGACATAATGGTACCCTTTAGTGTTTTAACATGCCATTCATTCTTAGACAGGTTATCAAACTTTTCTGTGTCACAAAAATTGCTATAAAATTTTAAAAACATTTTGCGTCTCGGGCGACTTCTTCCCTTGTTTGCATGCTTCCATCATGGCTTTCACTTTTAAAATGATCTTGACCTTTGAAGCACCAAAAATTAGTTCTATGATTTTTGACGCTTCAAAGCACGGAAATGAAAATTTTTTTTGAGAGGGTCCACATAGAACATTCTTCCATGGCCATTTAAATTTCTTATCATTTTTATCGCCTACACTCATAAAACAAAAAAACAATACAAGCAACCATTAAAAATGTTTCATTTTTTAGGCTTCCCTTAATAATATTCCTGCAGAAGTCAAACTTCAAATTTTAAGTTATGTGAATGTCGATGATATTTCAAAATGTCGTCAATTATCCAAAACCTTTAACAATCTCATTTTAACTTTTCCTTTTAATCTTCAACGGGTTCGATGCTGTGTCGAAGCAGTTTTCGATGATCAACAAAAACTTTATTTAAGAATACAAAAATCTGGAAATTCAAAAGCTATTGAAATTACAGAAGATAACTATGAAATAATTAAACGCATTGAAATCACAAATTTACGAGTAAATATTTTTGATAAAAATGTTGTGACCGCTGATTCTTTGAATGATAAAGCATTGGAAAAACTGGTCAATATTTTAATCGAATCAAAACAACAAACAATGAGAATTGTTACTGTAAAAGGATTGAATCTTTCGAATGAATTGATTGCCAATAAATTTCTTAATCTTGTTTCAACGGATTATCTTCAGGTATTATCATGCTGTGACTATGTGATAAACAACAACGATTTTTAGGAATTAAATCTTGCTGGTTCAATTGTTAGTTATTTATCTTCAAAACATATTTCGAAAATGCAATCAATGTGCCAAATTCGTCTTGATGAATTTGATAATGGACAAATTGAAGCTGCAAATGCGATCATTGCAAAATTTGCATATGATATGAGACACAAACCAAAAATTAATGTTCCATTTATTGTCGAAGTCAGTATTGCAGATCCAGCCATGCTCTTCTCGTTTATCCAGGAATGGGTGTGTCTTCCTGAAACACCATATTTTGAAATAAAATTCACAAATTTTAACACTGCATGGCTTGAAACATTTAATGATATTTGTGATGAACAAAATATTCGTCACATCTTTTATGAATTTTCTTCAAAGGTGAACCGACACGCACATATTAAAATTAAATTTCATGAGGTTTTTCAAAATTTTTATGAAACAAATAACAATAAAAAGATTTTAGGAATCAAATCAATGTATGATTTTTCCGGTTCGGGATGTTCCCGCTCGAAATCTTGTCAATCAATACATTTGTTATGCTCGTTATTGTCGTGATTTTTAAATATGTTAGATCATAGTAATTTGTTACTTTATTACGAGGTAATTATTATCGCTAGATTATATTTTGTTTGAGATAGAATATTAGGCTAGCAGTTGTTGTTTCTTTTTTGTTGTTGCATGAAATAAATTTTTCAAATTTTTTATTAATCTTCTGTACGACATTTTAATTGAGATAATTAAAAAAAGAAAAACATAAATAATATCATATTTCTTTTCGAAACCTATATAAGCAATTAAATTATGAACCCCTTTTTGGAATGAATATTTTGCAATTAATTCTTTGAAACTTTTTCTGTTGAGGCTTTATCATTTTTTCTTTAACACACTTGACAGCTTGCCCGGCAATGTAATAACATCCATCTTGGGTTATTCTTACATTCCCCAATAAAAGTCCAGAATGGACATAACTTGTGATGATTATTACAATGTGGTCGGGGTACAGGAAGATTTATATCTTCAAGTCTTTCACCACATGAATGACAAGCTTCTTGACAATGTGGTCTCATCCAAAATGGATTTTTAATACATTCTCCTAAATATATTTATTTGTACAAAGGTATCAGATCAAAATATTTATTTACCTAAATCTGCCCAAAATGAACATAATTCATGATAATCATAGCATGTTTTTGGTGTTGTTGTTGTTGGAATCGGAGTCGTTGTGGTTGTTGTTGTAGTTGTGGAAGTTGTGGTAGGACGAGGGGTTGTTGTCTGAAAAAGAATTTAAAAATGGTAAGTCATTAAATTAAATTTAATTGTTTCTACCGTAGTTGTTGTCCTTGGTGGATAGAGAGTAGGAAGTGGAGGCCAAAGGACTGGCCTCATGCCGCGTGAATATGATGGAGGCCGACGAGTTTGTGCTCCATGATCTCCAAATGGTCTCTGACGTGACGGAACTGTTATCCAGACTGCGGTTGTTGTGGGAGGTAAGGTGGTTGTGGTAGTTGTGGTCGAAGTTGTCGTTGTAGGTCTTGGAGTTGTTGTCGTTGTTGATGTTGTTGTTGTTGTAAGGTGACATTTAACTCCTGATGAAATGCATTTATCCGCTTCTTTCACTGCAATGAATTAATATTTTAATAAGAAAACAGTAACTGCAAAATTTTACTTGAACAGTTGCATGTGCCGCATGTTTTGGGGCATCGTGTCCGCATCCAAAATGGATTTGAATTACATTCACCTGAAAAAAAACAGGTTTTTTATTATGCTTAAAATATTAATGGATGAATAGAGCTAGTTTAAATAATATATTTGATATTTAAGTAATACTGAAAAGTCAAAAAAAATTTACAAACCAGCTAAAGCCCAAAAACAGCATAATCTATGAGTATCAACACACGGCTTTGAATTTACCCGTTTTTGAATTTTTAGTGGGTTTCGAATAACTGACGGAATAGGATTTATAAATTCTTGAGATTCTCTTCCAAAACCTTAAAAAGTTCCAATTTAAAAAACAAATTAAGCTTTTATGAAATTACCATTTTTAAAGCCAATAGGCCGAATTGGTAATGCTGTTTTAGGAGGGAACGAAGTTGTAGTTGGCATGGGAGTTGTAGTTGTTGTGTCAGTTGAATGAAGATCAACGGTTGACTGAATAATTACTGGCATTGTAATTGGAACTTTTGTTGTAAGAATTCCGCCGCCAATATTATTTCTTTCAAAATCAAACGGATTTGCGGTAGCCAAAAAAATACTTTCTGCTTCAGGATTAAATGAGACATCAGGAAAATAGAAATCAGCATATCGAGTTTTAAGTTCAAGTAAACAAAGCTCGGGTACTAAAAATCAATGATAAGACAAAAATGATAGGGTAAGGAAAATCGTACTAGGATGACATCCAATTTCAACACCGGATAAAGTGAATGATGTTTCAACAGCGCATGCACTTGTTGGTACTTGTCGACCTTTCACTTCAGGACAAAGTGAGCATCGAATTCCTTCACTTTCAGTTAAAAAATTTACTAAAGTATCTCTATCTGTTGGAACACTCGTACCTAAAACATCATATTAGTTGAAGGAGATTACTGTAAAGAAACATACAAATATGAGCATTCTCTTCAATCCATTTATAAATATTTGGTGGAGGATCCCCAGCACTTTTACACAGTCCATAAAGTAAAAGTAAGCAACAAAAGTACAGTATCCTTTTGAGTTTCATTTTAAGGTAATTCCGGATGTATCAATTTTAAAACAAAAAAAGAAAAGACAAAAAATAAAACAAATCCCAAAAAATTTTTTTGTTGGTGTTTAACTTTCGTTTTGTCGACAATGTCGACGCAACTCTCCAGGGGGCTTGAATGCCAGCCTTTTATTTTATCTAAAAAGACGTTTTTTAAATGTGTTGTAAAAGACATTACACTTATAAACGGACTTCAATATTCATAAAAAAAAATCAAAGAAAAGCATTCATATTTTTGCAAGAATATGAATAAAGACACAATTTATAAATATAAAAAAAGCAATTGTGAAAAACGGTTTTCGCGCGATATATATGTTTAAAGAAAGAGTAGCAAAAAATAATTTTAGAGTGGATTTTTGTTCCAAGAATATTAAATCAGTTAAGGAAAAAGGGAATCAATATATATTCAAAAAAATAATGGGATGTATAATTTTTTATGGCAAATAAGCATGTACAAAGCGGTTTTTTTTATTGGTAAAGAATTTAAAAAAATCACGCAATAAAAAGTGAATTATCAAAAAATGGGGGGGGGACTGTTTTAGTAGTAGTAGTAGTGCCAGAGATAACATAAATAGCAGTATTTGATTAAAACATGATTTACTAAAATTTGATTGACATTCATAATCGTTATTGTATAATAATAAAATTCATTAAATTTATGTATATGCATTTACAGTTGCTGGTTTACAAAAGAGAGACAATAGAATAAACCTGCCTATTTTTCTAGATCAGAAGAAATAAAAAAAGGGAAGGCTTTGATGGATTTTCTCCTGCTGAAGATACATTTTCTGCAACCCCCACAATTATCGTTTTTTTGTAGAATTTTAATTTAACGTTTCATTTACAAATATATAAAAAAAAGGAGTGAGGAAGAAAAAAACATTGGTTTATTTGAAATTTTTAACTTTCATTTGTGTTCTTTTAAAATTCTACTGACCTCTATTTTTTAATGGGAAAATGCAAATATTATTTAAGATGGTTATATAATCGTTTAACTGGTACACATGTAAAACAAATTCCTCTTTTTCTTTTTGTTTAAGTTTATTTGCTTTTAACGACACACCACTCATCAAGGGGGTTACCACTTTAAACCTTATTTGGTTCATTTTCTTTTCCATCATCATTTTCATCATCATATTAATATGGGATGATGCATCATCATCATTATGAATTTATAAAAAAAACAATTTGCATTTTTTGAACTTTTAATATTTCAGGATTTTTTCTGCAAAAAATCCTTTTGTTTAATTTAAGAAAGCTAAAGAGATTTGTTTAATATTTATTTCAAGGACAAGAAAAAGGAATTAGTCTTTCATTGAATAATAATTATTTTGGTAAACCCAAAAACATTAAAAACGTTGCATTTTAAAAAGGATCTTTTCATTTTATTGGAACGAAGCTTTTGTTGTAAAAGAAGGGCCTTCAGTTATACAACAGAACAATAGCCATTTGATTGATTGCGAAAGAAGCAGTTGAATTCGAGGAGGATGGCAAAAGTCAAGAGAATGAAGCATCGCGCAATTAGATTAACATTACTAGCTCGATTAGAGAGCTTCGGACAAATTTTCATAGAAATGTTATAAAAAGCAGAAACAGCAAAAAATGCATGGGTTTATTCTTTTTTATTGTTGTTGTTGTTATTCTTTTCGATTATAAAAGACAATTCTCCCTTCTTTTTCTTCAATGACTTTTGAATAGTTGACAGATGGATTCAATGAAAAAAATTAGAATAGTGCGCGAAAAATAGGAGGAAGAAAAAAAGGAAAGCGGAAATCTCATGGGTTATAAAAAGAAAAAGCAGCAAAATGATACTTCAGTCGTTTTCCATAATGTCTCTCAGTGGAGATTCGATAATCTGCAATTTTCTGACATTTTGCTGTATTTTTGAGAAATGTGCCATTTTGTGACTTTTTTGTTGTTGCTGTTGCCTAAAACGATTACTTCTGTTTTTGGTGCTTGCCGTGGTTTTTTTTGCAAAGTTTTGTTTTGTGTTTGTTTTTTTAGTTCGGATGTGACAAAGTGGTATCTTTTATTCCTCATTTTTTTCTTGTTTTAACTTTTTTTAAAAGTTTTTTCTTTCAAGTGGTCTTCTTTTTTCTCTTTTTTTGGAAGTCTAGGAAAAAAAAGCTTGTGCTCAACGATTTGTCAAATTTTTTTTGACTCTTTTAACTCGTCAAAACTTTCTCATCACTTTTTTTGAAGCTTGTTTTTTTTGGCATAACATTGCCGTGGCTTATGGTCTTCGTGAAGGGATTTATGCGAATAATCATTCTTTTTTTATGTTTTCATTTTTTTCTCTGTCGCAACATTTCTTTTATAAACCAAAGTAACAAAAAAAGTTTTTCCTTTCCCAAGAAATGTTTAAATTATTCACCCGAATTTTTTATGAAATTAAATTACTCCCAAAATATTTCAGAAGAAAAAGAAGAAAAAATGGTATTATTAAATGTGTATAAAAATGTAGGCTGCGGCTAACCCAAAAATGGATTTACATTGGTGCAGCTTATTTTTTTGCATTTTTTTAAAATTCATTTTTTGTGATATTGTATCATTTAAGACTTTGGTTGAAAATCGGAAATGTAAAATTGATGGTAGAAATTTTCCAATTCTTCAAATTACTTCTTTGACAGCTAATTTAGGTACAAAAAGTCTTAATTGTAACGGGTTATCGAAGGATGAATTGAATGCATTTTGCCATGAAATAAATGATACAAAGTATACTGAAAACTTGGAAGAACTCATTATTACTAAAAGTGGACTCAATGATTTAAAATTCATTCCAAAACTTTTATCACTCAAGTAAGAATTTTTCTGATTCCCTTTGATAATTACAAATTTTTTGTATTTTTTTGCAATTTTTAGAAAATTAGACTTATCCAATAATGAACTTACAACACTTGAAATATCTAAACAAGCTACTTTTCGTAATCTCATTTATTTGAATGTAAAAAACAACTCACTTAAGGTAAATTAAGTTTATCTTAAAAACTGTTTTGTAAATCTCCTCAATTTGTTTTTTTTCAGTTGCTTTCACATGATGCATTTTCGTTTTTTCCAAATTTAGAAGAAATTCATTTGCAATTTAACAAAATTTATTCTGTTGATTGGGAAGCCTTTCGTCTTATTAAATTGCGTTTTTTATACTTGCAAAATAATTATTTACCAATTATCAGTGAACATATGCTTCGGTTTACCCCAAACTTGGAAGTACTTGATTTAAGTCACAATCAATTAACATTTGTTCAAAGCAGCAGTTTTTATACTGCACAAAGGCTATCATCGATAAATTTGAACAGTAATCGAATTCAACAATTTAAATATGATTCTTTCATGACGTTGGATCAAATTCGATGGCTGGATTTATCATACAATAATATGAGCATTTTACCTGGATTAGATTTAAAGCAATTCATTGGATTAAAGTATTTAAATTTAAGTGGAAACCCATTTACAAAGATTATTTCTGGTGATATTTGGCTCCCACAATTACAAGTTTGTTAAGATTTTATGCAAGTTTTTAAATGAAAACTAAAAGTTTAAGGAACTTCGAATAAATGATTGTCCATTGTTGAAGATTATTGAAGTGAATTCTTTTAGCAGTTTATCAAAATTAAAAAAGATTAGTTTATCAAATAATACAAAATTAAATTACATATCACCCGATGCATTTAAAAACATTTCACATTTAGAAGAGTTTGTTTTTAAGGATTTTTTTAAATCCCAAAAAAATTACAACGTTTTCAGAATAAATCTTACAAATAATTCACTTGAAAATATTGATGCGGTGATTCTTTCAAAAACTGAAAAAATATTTTTGAATGGAAATCCATTCAAGTGTGAATGCGTTTTCACTTTATTTCGAAAATACTCGAATATTATTAAAGATTTTTCTTTCATTAATTGCAAAAATAAGCCGTCCTCAACATGCGAAACGGTGCCTTTTTTGCCTTTTGGCTCTTCACTAATCGCAAATCTGGGGTCATGTTTTTCAATTTATTGTTCATCGAGTACTTTTTCATCGGATGTTTTTTGGACTTTTCCAAACGGCAGCAAAGTTGTCGGCAATCAATCAGAAGTAAAAAAACTTTGTTTCCGATGAAACCATTTTTTTAAAATATTGCATTCATTTTCAGTCTTCATGGTCGGATGTTGTTGAAAAGAATAATGCATTTTTGCCATTTTTGACAAATACAGAGACTCATGATGAACAAAGCGCTGTAAATCATCCCCACATAAATCCAGTTGACTCAAAACCACGTATTTATGCAACAAAAGAACAACTGAAATTTGACATTGTTATGCCCGAAGATGCCGGAAGCTATAAATGTACAGTTGGGTCAAATAATCCATCTTCCGAAAAAATTGTTGTAATTAAATTTGCAATTAAAAAACCCGCAATTAGCATAAAGCCAATTGAAATCGGTTCCCATTTTATAACGGTTTCATGGAACGATACATTAAAAATTTGCGCGTACAATCGTGTAAGCTCATTTTTAACTGTACAAGATGGTGAAGGATATACCCGACGGTACACAAGATTATCGCTACATAATCCATGGTTGAGCTATAATGTTATGCGATTGAAGCCACTTCAAGTGAGAGTACCCACTTATGTAAATTTTTATCAGAAAATTATTTTAGAATTACACCATATGTTTATTATATGTATTTACTGAATCAGGGCAAAATCGAAACATATTTGAAACCTGTATGGATATCAAAACACGGGACAGTGTTTCTTTTTGGAATAGTATCAATATTTCTGTTTTATTGGTTATTTTGGGTTTACCATTATCTGCATGGATTTTAATTTTAATTAAAACTTTGTACTTTAAATTGCACATTTGGCATGATAATACTATTAGGTATTATTACCGTAATTGTTTTGATTACTTTATTACAAGTACTTTTTTAGAGCAAAAATGAATCAATCCATAAGTGGACAAAGTTTTTTGTCTCGATCATCAACAGTTGGAGATCGAATGCTTTCCCCATCTTCACATGCCCCAGACAACTTAGAGGTACTTATTGTTTGAAATACCTGTGTAATAATTTATTTACTTCTTTTAGGGTCAAAGAGTTCAATCCACGCAAATGTCTATCCTTGGTCCACTTATGGAAGAGGATGGCTACATGCTCGAATATGAAAATAATGCCGCTCTTTAAATAAGAAAATCTTCAAAAAAGTAGCACCTTGTTTATTTTGTGAACCTGTAAGATCAAAAAAATGAAGAAAGAAAACAAAAATAAATAAATAAAAATTAAATAAGTCGATAGCACTTTTGATGATTCGGAGGCACCTTTGTTTTAAATAATACTGAATCAACCCGATACTGTGAAAATAATAATGGATTATATCCAAATACTTGAGTAAAAAATCTTATACATTTGTGACGTTCTTCAAAATGCTCAGCATCATTTGACAAATTTTCTGCACAATTTGCACAACTAAAATGGCTTGAATTTTTTTTTAGTAAAACGAATACAAAATTTTTCAAGGAAACTCTTAATTTATTTTTTCAAAAGTCTTTAAAGGAATTTTAAAATTTAAAAATGCTGCGACGGAAATTGCATTTACACTTCTTTTTTTATTTCCCGAACAAAAATTTAATTTTGAGCGTTACTTTCGAGAAACAAAAAGGTCTTTGTTTTGACTTACCGTATTGTCCATTTACTTGTAGTTTTAATTGGAGGTTGTCGTGTTAAATGAGCAACCAAAAAATTCATTGCAATATCTTCACAATTCATAATTTCATCAACTTTTTGATGAATTATTTTTGGCAAGCCATATGTATAAGCATGAAGATAATTTTTATGCAAAAATGCTGCACCCGTTAAAATCATACTGTGTTGACATGTATGATTACTGTTATAAAACATTCCATCACCAAAACGAGCATGATGACGAGCCGGAAATCCAACAATTTTAGTTCTATCTTGACGCCATACCCTAAAGCATTTAGCATTAAAGATTTTAAAACTACAGTAAGACATTACCGAAAAGCAAAAACAATTTCTGGTCGTCTTAAATCCATGTCATCATCTAAGGATAAAACGGCTTCAGTCTCAATTAAATCATATGGAAAAAATCGATTATTTAATGAATTCTTTTCTGCTTTTATAAAATAAACAGGAATATTCAATCTTGGCCAAGATAATGGTGGTTCACGACCAATGTTGTTCCAAATAACAATAATTCTATTTAAGAATGGAATTTCATGTAAATCTTGCAACCTGGTTTTTAGAACTTGGTCTCGATTGTATGTGACAATGACAACTAATAAAAAACAATAACTTGAATCAAAATTAAAAAAGGAAAAGACGCACTTGTAAATTGCTCTCTTGGCCTGTTGCTGCCCAATGCTTCAGAAAATGTGACCCCGGAACCTGGTGAAATTGGTCTCATACCAGAGCTTGTATCATTATAAAATTCAGCTTCAGATGGCATTGGTACATCTTCCAAGAAAAATTCTGGGGAATGGTCAACAAAATATGGGTAATTATTCCAAATAGTGTGAGCATACTGTAAGTATTAAAGTTTACAAAAACTGATAAAAACCAAAAATAACCTTACCATTCCAAAGGCTGTGAAATTATGAGCAAATTTGTTTGAAGGAAATGACGCTTCAAGGGGACCAACTTTTTCATCGTCCAGAATGGAACGAGTAAAATTTGTTGTTGAATTTGGTGAAAAGAATGAATTTGATTCATTGATATCAATTGGAGGAAAAAGTGGTTTTGCATTTACAGATTTATCATCTGAAGCTGCCATTTGTAATCGATATCGCATAACAGAATAGAGGGATTTAACAATAACTAAAACTTTGTAAATTTAACAAATCTGCTTTGTTTGAAAGGCTTCAAACCTTGGGTATTGAGCAAATAATTTTCAAGAAAAAATCTTCCTTTTCTTCGATATTCGAGAATATCTGCAAGGGAAAAAGACCGAAGAATAAAATGCAATTCTGGTAAACGAGAAAGAGGAATTCGAAATACAGCTTTCCGCCAATCAATGAGATCTTCAAACGGCAAGGGTTCTGTCATGGAAAGAATTATTGGAATTGTTCCAGCTTCCAATGCTTCAAAAAATTTTTGATGAAATGACATTGTATTTGGATAAATTAATGTAAATACAGATTGTACTAAATGCTCTCCTAAAACTTGAAATAATTAGAATATGATACAAACTGTTGAAAACATATCATACTTCTTGATTGTTTAGTGTCACACAGTGACATTCTTTCTTTACTTAAAGGCTTTGTACAATTTAATTCAATGAAAGTTAAATCCTGAGAATTATTTGCTGACATTTGAAAAGCATTGAGATCTTTTATTTCAGAATCTGATATCCCGAATAAGGCCGTTTGATATGTAAGTAATATTTTGCGGTCATGTGGAAGCAAAGGCGGTAATGATTCCCAATCGGAGATATCAGAATTTTTAACCCGTATAAAAGTTGAAATATCCATATTTGTACGAAATTGTCTAAAACAAAATTTATCCTTTTTGAAAATTTTTTCTTAATATTACCGAGGAGGATAAAATGATTTAACAGCAATTGCAGCACCAATCTCACTTTCAGATTTGTATTCTTGATTTGTAAAAATAAGTAAATGATTTCTACCGTATCCATTCCAATATTTATAATTTGTGGCATTAAATGTAGTTGTCACAACTGCAATAAATAAGCATGCAAATGTGGGATCATTAGTTTGAGCAGGATGATTATTAAATTCATTATAAATATTTATTGCCACCAGATCCTTTTCTTCAGAAGCTAAATGATACAAGAAAAAACAAAGCTTTTTGGAGATTGAACATCTTCTAAATAAACAAAATCGTTATTGATAGGATTACTGTAGGCGTACATACCGATAATCAATGCTTTCTTCCAGAGTTTGAAATATAACATTTTCAATAAATGGTTCTTTTCTCATTTTTGTTGGGGATAATGGCTTTTTCGGTAGTTTAAGATGTACATTTCTTAAGTCATTATATTCCTTCAATTTTAATTTTTGTTCTTGTATCAGAAGTTCTTGTTCATGAATAACTTCTTCTGCAATATTTTAACGATAAAAATGTTTATGGAATGTCTTTAAAATGCTTACGTAATTTTGGAATTTCTTGATTCAATTCTGAAAACGTTATATGCGCTTCATCTCTTCGAGCTGATATTTCTATCAATTCATTGGTGAAAGATTGCTTGGTTCTTCTACTCTCCAAATATTTGTCTTCATCTTTACCGTATTTCCATAAATTTTGATTTGATAACCCGCAATCATGTATCCTATAACTAAAAATTGAAAAAAATTTGAATAAAATTATTCACTTTTTTTTAAGTTTTACCTCACATCTGCTTCATTTGAATAACTACTTTTATTATCTAACTGTTTAAATAAAATAAAGGCAAAAATTATACATAAAAATATTATAACAATAAATAATTTTACAAGAGTATTTGCATCCTTTATGAATCTATTATAAAATGATGAAGGTATGGCCATTTACAAGAGTAAAACAATGTAAGAAAAAAAACAATAAATTAATAGAAAAAATTAGATCGAAAATGAGGGTGTATTTTGGCAATCAGGACGGAACGGCCACTCTAAAACTTCTTTTTTTGGCGAAAATTATTCGAAGTGAGCATTTTTTCGAGCTGTTCTCTTTTTTTGGATTTCATTCCGCAAAAATTGTGCTATTCTTAAATGCAAAAGATCTTGTCCCTTGAGATCCCAAAACTTTTAAACTAATTTTTAACATTTTTTCTTGTTTCGATACTTTTAAATAACTTAACTTTTTTATTTCTAAAAATTGCTGATTAGCTGCTTTTTTATGGCTTTCTTTATTTTTACATGTGACGGTCCCAACAATAATTTTAGCATTTTGACTATTCTTTTATTATAAAAATTTGTATTTGTCACAAAAATCTTAATTTATATTTAATTATAGAATGAAGCATTCAATTTTATTAATTGTACTGCTAATAGCCAGTGTTAAAGCACAAAACTTTGAAACTGGTGATAATTCAACTGTATCTGGATGCTCGTGAGTTTTGCATTTTATATATGTACCCATTGAATCATACACTACTGGGAATTAATGTCTTTTTTTATTAAATCTAATCACACATTTTGTTAAAAAATGGAATGATGGCTTTTGCTGATCATTACCCATGTAGAACACGCAAATCTGAAATTTCAATAATATTACAATTATAGTACCCATTGCTCATATTCTGATGAAACATCAAGTTGCTGGAATAAAACATTACAATTTTTCGAACAAATTTTGTTGGGTCAAATGAGACATTATATTGCCGTACAAATTAATATTGATCAATGGCATCGACGGCATGATTCACATTATGTTTCAAATTTTGATCGAGTTATTGCAGAATCAAATAATACATTGCGTAATATTTTCTGTTTAGTAAATTAACCACCGATCACCTCTATTTTTTAGAATCATATTTGACTGAAGATGACGTTATTGATTCTGAAACAATTAGCATGGTTGTTCAAACGCTTATTAATAGAGTTAAACAACAATCAAATGAAATGATCAGCTGGGTACCACATTTTACGTAGGTGTTCTTATTAATCATAAAAATATTAGAAAGAATGACTCATACCAAAGAATATGCAAATTTACTTGTTAACTAGTTCAGATTTTTTTTAAAATTTTTTTAATAAAATCTCTTATACCTACAGTAATTACATTAAATTAAACATTTCAGTTGTCCTATTCCCTGTGAATATAAATATTCAATTTGGAAGAATTTGTTCATTGTTTCTGCAATTCTTAACATTTGCTTATTATTTGTCATTTTTCCATTTATTAGACGAATGTCCCGAAAACAGAAAACCGAAGCTTTAATTCGAGATTAATTTAGTTATAATTCTTTTGTTTTTTTCCTGATTCAAAGCATTTATTAGCATAACCCATTTTTCATCAAAGTTATTCTTTTATTATCAAAAAGAAAAATGGTATTTATGCTTTCAAATGCTTAAGTTTCTTTTTTTTCATTGTTTATCGTTGATCGTTGTTACTGTTCATTCTTAATCTTTGTGATAATTTTCTTTACCGGGTTTTAAAATAAGATTATTATTATTATAGATTAATTTCCGTTTTTTGTGCCATCTATTTAACATATAAATTTCTATCCTTCGACCTTTGTGGTGCATTTTTCCAAGCACTACGAAATTTGAAGAACAAAATTAACAGAACAGAAAAAGGAAAGCTATGGGAGAAAAAATATTAAGGTGCAGACATTCATTATATTACGACAGAAAGCTTAAATGTAAACACAGAAGAGAGAAAAAAATATGTATAAAAACGACGTCAGTAACTATCATCCATTTCTGGAAGGGCAAAACCGTTAATCCGCTCACTTTGTCAGCAATTCTGATAACCCAAAATGTGTCTTTGATTGCTAACACTTTTATTGTGAAACGGAATTGACTGTTAGTAGTTTTTTTGTCTTCTTTTTTTATTGTTGTAGTTTTTTTTACTACTGTTTAAAAAAAGAACCTGATATTTGATGGCTGAAAGATATCATGAGGTTCGAGGCCGGGGCCGAACAATGACAACTGCCCGAACTCGGGCCAGAACATCGAGTATTAATGTGGTTTCTGAAAATATTGGAGCAACAGATCCATTTGGGATTATTTTTGAAGATGATGAAGTCCTTGAAAGGAGATATACAACCGCATCAGCTGTTAGATCACGATTGAATACGATATCAAGTATTTATACTATTAAAGAACAGTACGCTTTTACAAAAGCCTTATCACTACTTATAAAATTGATACCTTTTTTTTCAGAGAGTTAAAAGGTGAAATATTAGACGATGAACCAAAAACAAATTGGGCTTCCATTTATACCTTAACATTGGTAACTATTTTTAATGGGATGCAGTTTTCTGTATTTTTTGCATCATTATGGCCATTTTTAAATACTGTAAGTTATTAGAAGAAAATGTTTTTTGATCACCACACTTTTTTTTACCTTTTTTAGGTTGACCCCACTGCGAGTGCAACCTTTTTTGGTCTTATCACATCTGGATACTGTCTCGCTCAAACAATAACTGGGCCAATCTTTGGAATGTGGATGAATAAAAGTGGTTCAATTAAGCCCCCTCTTGCCACTGGAATTATAGTGATGGCACTGGGGAATGTATTGTATGCATTTATTGAAGAATTTTCTGAAACAAATCGACGTTGGGCAATGTTAGTTGCACGATCCGCAGTTGGTGCAGGATCCGGTTGTTTAGGGGTTATGAGAGCATATGGTGCAACTGCATCAACTTTAAAAGATCGCGCAAGAGCAGTTACATTTGTATCGGCTGCTTTTGTTATTGGCTTAACAGTTGGTCCAGGATTACAAGTTGCATTTACGCCATTTGGATATCCTGGAAAACTTAAAATTGGGCCCATTAGAATTGATGAATACACATCTCCAGCTATTTTTGCTGTTCTTGTTGATATGGCTTCTGTAATGGTTTTGATATTCTTCTTTACAGAACATTATGCTGGTTTGATGATTAAACAAGAAAAAGAAGGTTAGTCTTTAGATTGAACAAAGGTATTAAAGCTTACGCCATAATAACTGTAAGATTTGGTAAACAAAGCATTTTCAAGGCGTAATCATCTAAACAAATAAAGAAATTAAACAAATATCGAATATTTCAGATCCATACTTTGTATTACCAAGTTTTAAAAGATTACCTGCAGGAATTTGCATTTTTACTCAATTTTGTATGATGTTTGTTATTACCAACACCGAAGCGTAATAAAGTTTTAATCAAATTTCTCAAAAATTTTATTATATCTTTTCTAGCATTGGATCAATGTACAGTATTGCAATGTTTGACTGGACAAATTCAGATGCAGTTTATTACACGGGATTAATTCAAACTGTCGGTGGGGTTGTTTCATTATTTACTTATTTGGCATTTGCATTCAGAATTGGAAGATAGTTCGTTTTTAATATTTGCATCAGGGTTAAATATATATGGTGAAATTATTTAGTGTCAGTCAATCTCGAGAACGTATTGCAGTTATTATTTCAATTTGTTTAGCCCTTATTTATCACGTTATCACATTTCCTTTTCCATTTTTGCCAAATGATGTTGATCAAAAAACTGTTCTCAATGATCAAGGAAAGAATGAAACTGTTGGTTGCTTGGATAGCTATGATTGGTGCGGATATACAAAAAAAGTTCCATTTTGGCTTTATGCAATTACGAATGTTATTTGCATGTCATTAGCTTTTCCAGTCTTGAATATTTCAATGAGTACATTATTCAGTAAAATTCTTGGAAATCGAAAACAGGTATCTTTGTTTATTATTATATAATATTCTTTTACATTTATGATAATTTTAGGGAACAATGCAAAGTGTTTCTCTGATGGCAGGATCGTTTGCTCGTACAATTGGGCCATTGCTAATGACAACAATATTCGAAAAATTTGGTCCTATGCTTATTTGGGGTATTGAAATTATTGTACTGGGATCATGTGTAACATTTTGGATTATATTTTATTATAAAATTGTACCACTTGACTGTAATCCAGAATTACAACCAGGAGAATATTACAAATATAAAAAAGGATATAAATATCGTTTCTAATGTATAAATTTGTTATTATTTGCTTGTTTTTCCCCTAATAAATCAATTGTTATTTGAAATATACTGTAATGCAAGAATAAACTAAAAATATAAGAATACTTTTTTAAAGTATGGATTTAACGGAACTCTTAAAGCGAAGAAAACTTTAATAACACTCGATCGAGCAGCGAAAAAAAATCAAAAAATGCATTAAAAACTTTATTGACCAAATGGTTTGAAAAAGCTAACTTTAATTAGAAAAAACACATTTGAGCCCGTCCTTCAGATTTTTTTTGTCTTTCAACTTTGCGAAGAAAAATGACGCTTTTAGCTTTTTCTTGCATGACGGAAAAAAGACGACAGCGAGGACGAAGCAGCTGGTTGCCAGTGTCCTTTCTATTGCTGCGTCAATACTTGCACTCGTTTGTCCATCTTCTCTTCTTTGGGAAGAATTCAAAAAAAAACTTTTGTCCTGTTTTATTTTTTTCAAAACCATCGGAAAAATTCATTTGTATAGATTTTTTCATTATTTCTTCGGATTTTTTAGACTGCAGGCAGATGGCGACAGGATCAGCTTCAAGAAATTCTACAACTTCCGAAAGTAGTTTAGATCTTGCATTTTTAAATTTATCTACAGATTGTGAGACATGGCTGACTGGACCAGATGAAGGTCAAAATCTTTCCGAATCAATATCAACGCAGGAATGGCTGGATGGAGCCTTAAAAAATTCTCAATATGATCATACCAAACTTCATCGAATAATGCAGTCACAGAAAAAACGTTAGTTTTTAAACAAAATTTTGTGAGACAAATTTTAGTTAAAAATATATTTGTGCATAAATATGAAATGCTAGAAACAACTAAATTTTAGAGAGGAAGAAATTAATCCATGATTTACCATCCCATCCAAGCTCTCTTTTAACATCCGTTACTGAAGAACTCGATAAAACTAGCAGTACATCAGATAATTGTAAGTTATTTTACAAATCTAAGCGATAAAATAACAAACAATAAAACGCTTATATTGCTTTACAATAACCTAGCTTATTTAACACTTTCTTTTAGAAACGCATATATTTTAACATTTCTTTTTATAGCTTTTTTAGCACCTGATGTTGACAACGATTCAGATGGAGAAGAATTTTTTGATGCTTCAACAAATTTTGAAGGTGTGTTTTTTAATCAACAATCATCTGAAAAATTTTTCTAAAAATTCCATTTTGCTATTTCTAACATTTACAGAAGTCGCAGAACTAAACAAATCTATATCAGCACTGAATAATCAAAATATAGCATCAGCAATAAAAGCTTCTCCGCGGCAACCTTTAATTTCTCCTCGCAATGCTAATACTAATATATCGAATACCAAACAATACAAGAGTCCAAATATACCAAATGTTCAACGTAGCCCTAATATTTCTACTTTACAAGGTTCTCCAAGACGTATTAGTGATTCAAGCGAAAAAAATATTAGTAATGTGTCACCGAGAATTTTGAACAATACTCCAAAACAGCTTTCGCCACAAGTTATTAATGGTCCAAAAGTTTCTCCACGTCGTGAAAATTCTGTACCGAATGATAAAATAAGTCCAAAACCTACAACTACATCGGGATCAAGTAAAATTCCAGCTGTAACAACCTACAGTAATAAATCTGGTATTCGTCCACCAATTGCTTCATCAAATAGTATTTCTCGTCATCATCAACCTAATATTTCTCCTAAAGCTATAAACACTGAATCAAAGACAAGTGTTATTAATGACAACAATATTGGTGATACTTCATTTTTGGATTTGTCTCGTAAAATTGAAGAACAAGAAAAAAGTAAACTCACATAAATTAGAATTTCGTAAAAAGTTTTTAAATTTTTCAGGATTACTTGAAGAAGCTTTACAAGGGAAAAAACATGAATCCCGTCCGTCATCGTCTGCATCAACAAATAGTGAAATGGTGAAAGAAGATAGTGGCACCACTTCTGCTGCAAATATTCCGACAAGTAAATCTGTTGATTTTAAAGGAGTTCTGCGTTTAAGTGCTGTTGGGCGTTCCACATCTACCGTAAACTGAAATAACTTTTTCACACTTTTTCCTAAATTTCATAATTTTAGCGTATTCCAATGTATGGACGAACTGCATCAGTTGCATCAACATTACACCGGATACCAAAACCTCGCCCAAATATTGTCCATAAAGTTCTGCCTCCGCCTTCACCTAAAGAACCATCAAATGATCCATGGGGTGATAATTGCTTTTAATAATTTGTATTCTTTTTTTCTGTGATCTCTATTACAACTGTGTGAATATTTTTATTTTTAAAACGTGCAACTTCGAGTTTTTATTTATTATACCGGTATTTGTTTTAATGCTTTTTCTAAAAAACTGTAATTGTATTAACATCCATCACATTAAATGAAATAAATCATTAACATTTATGAGAATAAAAGTATTATTTTGACTTTTTAAAAATAGTAATATTTTTTTCCAGTTATTATGCATCTATTAATATGTGTCGTCAAAAAACATGTTAGCGATCAAATAATAATGATCTCATATCCATACATGGATGTATACAAAATGTCATTTTTTATCCTTTTCCTTTACATTTTGCTCTTTACTATTTGAGTATTAATTTGAATTTTAATAGTTATTATACCATTTTTTAAAAAAAACATGGAAAACAAAGAAAGAAAAATATAAAAAAAGAAGAAAACGGATTCGTATATGTTTTCCTTCCTCTTTTTTTCGTATGATGATGATGTTGAAACAGCCATTTTACAGAGTGTCTCAAGATGCTCATCTTTATTGGCAATGAGAAGGCTATCAATCGTAGGCAATTTAAATAAGAGAGGCTTTCATACCATGTCAATAAACTTTATTTTCTTTCCCCTTTAAGTGTGTTATTTCTTTCAATTTTTAAAAAAGTGGTGTTTAATTGACTTTTTTTCTTTATCAAAAAAGAACATAACAGTATCTCTTTAAAAACTACCTTAATACGTTTTTGGTGATGAAAGATGAGAGAATTCAGAAGAAGAAAAAAGAATCACCTAATGTTTTCAAAAAAATTATAACGACGTCATATTCCTTGTCAATTACTTCAAACCAGTGTTTCCTCGCCGCCACCGCCGGCAGCTTGGCGTCGCCGCCGGCGGCGCTGCCGGCGGCGGCGGTGGCGGCGGCGTCGGCGGCGATGTTCTTAGAGCGGCGGCATCGCCGCCGGCGGTGGCGGCGACGATTTCTTTAAAACGTTCGTAATTAGCATATGAATTGTTTTACAAATTTTAGAATTTTGTTTAAATTTTGCATGGAGTAGAGGAAAAATATAATTGTTTCGTTTTGATAATCTGTTTTTTTGATCTAAAAAGAAGGCATATGCATATAAGTCTTGTCGATGTTCAAATGTTTAAAAAGGCGTTAGCTAAAATAATTAGTCTTTTCAATTTAGTTGTCTTTTGTAAAAGAAAAACACCAATCTTTTTACTCGTTTAAAGTTTGAATATGCCTTCTAAATTGATAAAAAAAACGAGCGGAACCACTTAATGCCCAGTGAATTAGCTTTTATTCATTATTACTAAGCTACTCGGCAGCTCCGGCAGCGCCGCCGGTCGCCGCCGCCGCCGCCGCCGGCGGCGGCGGTGGCGGCGGCGGCGATGTTTGAAAAAAGTTGGAACACTGCTTCAAACTCTTTTTCTTAAAATAAATTTAAAAAAGTACAAATTAAATTTTAGTTAGTTTCTAAAAGATTTTTTTTACTTTCCTTTCTTTACTTTACTCCTAACCAAAAGCATTTTTGAAACGTTATAATTGAGGCTGGATGCCGTTAATTAGGAACACCGCACCACTCCTTTTTATGCCTTCCATATATGCCAATAGCTCGCTTTATACATATAAAGGAGAGTAAAAATTGGCCCCAAGTTAAAAAAAACGTGGACCGCTCCCACGACGTAAGCATTATGCGCGCGCATTGATGAAGTCGTCGTCGGCTCCTCGAAGAAGGTGCCTCCTGGTGTGACAGCATGCTTCCTTTTTTTTACTTTCTATATATATTTATATAACTATACATTTTTTGTTTCCGGTAGTAAGCTTTTTGATTATACCTTTGTTTTTGGTAGGGGCATCATTATATGCTTCAATAAATGTAATTTTTATTTTGAACACATTCATTTTATTTTTAATCTTAATTACTGTAAATTATTATATTAGCTTACTCATTTAACGCTTAATGAATCTCCTTTTTCTTTTGTAGAAAAAAAACAAATTGTTTCCTTTTTTTCTTAATGACCTTCATTTAATTTGATACTAATTACTTCTTTTTTCAACATCAAAAGATTTGACCTATCCGATAACAACTGATTTTTGTCCTCGTTTTTTTTTTAATTTTTGTGACAGAATTTGTGAAAACTTTTAACCCAGCGATATTTTTTTTCTCGACTTCCATATAAATTTTTAAGTTTATTTAAAAACTTATTATATAATGTTTATATATTTTTCTCTCTTTTTTCATTTCATTTTTTTCTTGTTGTTTTTTGCTTATAAAGTTTATCCCCTCTTTTGCACTTCAATAAGCTATTTCCTCTACACCGTTGTCGGCGTTCTTTCAGCTTTTTTTATTTTCAGCATCTAAGAGCTTACTTCGGGGTCAAAAACCTCGGCAAAAATTTTGTTGGTGTATAGCATGAAGCAATGAAAAAAACCTTTTTTTGCGTCTGTTTTTGCGGCACTGAGTGTATTAAAAACTCTCAGTGAAAATGAAGAGACTTTTGAAATGTATGTTATATAAATATTTTTTTAAAAATTTTTTTCTTTATGCCATTACTGAATAAAATTAGTAATTTTTTCATCCTCAACACATGAATTTATACTAATAAAAAAAAAACCATAGAGGTACTTTCACGCTTTCCAGCTTCATCTTCTTCTTCTTCATTTTTCAATTTGACACATTTTCTTCATCTTCGTTTTTGGCACAGTACTGTTTACACAAGATTTTTTTAATTTGAACTACAAAAAGGAGACTTACTTACTTCTTTCTTATGGTATTTTACGACAAAAGACAAAAACAAAAAAATTCATTGTCTTCTTCTTCTTCTTCTTTTTGGACACTTGATGCCTTTAAAAATTCTTCCAAAAAGCATTTTCTTCTTTCTTCCTTCTTTTTTATGCCCAATGAGATATTCAATTAAACCCGATGTTGCATCTTTATTTCTTCCAAAAAGCTGCTTAGTCTAACTTTTTTTCCTTGAATTTTCTTGACATTTTTATTGGTGGCTGCTTTTTTGTGATTGAATTTTCTTTAAGAAATAAGCTTAAAAACCAAATAAAAAATGTTTTTATCAAAATGATACATTCTAAATTTTTTCCCTAAAAAAAAATTTAAAATTAAATTATGATTATTGGAAGTCGTTCTCTTTAAAAGACGATACGAAAATAGCTTCATCTTTTTTTCTGAAAAAAACCATATTAAACTAAGCCAAAAAAAACTTTTTCAAGCACGCCAATTTTAGGCTTTATTCTTTTTTATACATATACATACTTTATTCCTTTCCCCTTCTTTTTTTGTCTCTTTTTCTCAAATCAAAGTTGTTTGTAATCTTTTCTTTTTTCCAAGTTTGATGTTATCTCTCACTCTCTATCACTCACTAATTCGGATTCTTTATTTTTTTAATCCATTAAAAAATATACATGAGCATTCATTTAAATATTTTAAATTTTTAGTTAAATGATTTAGGGGCGCAATGTAATTCGCGCCCAAAAAATATTATCGTTCATGAAAAAAGCCAAAATAATCTCAAAAATTGGTTGCGTGTTCTTGCAACAACACCCTCGTCAAAAAGTAAAAGCCCTAAAAAAACCAAACTAGTCAAAAAGGAGGAAAAAAAACAACATTCAACGGATGCGTTTTTCTTTTCAAACAATGTCATTAGACAATTCTGTTGACGCTATTTTGAATGACAATGGTCAAGACGACGACGACGGCAATGTTGACGAATATCATTCATTTGAAGGAAAACATGTTCCATCTGAATGCGATTTATGCGTCTTGGCTGAGGGTCGCATTTTTTATATATAGTATGTTATTTCGCCAAATTTTAAAGCGTTTTCTTTTCAAAAGTTTCTTTTAAATATTCAGTCATAAGACAAAGCAATCATTTTGGGAGCCGCCAAGAGTTTCATGGAACTGCTATTTACAATTTCCATACGGCTGGGAAGAAGCTGTCGATGCATTTGGTGCACAATATTTTATAAAGTAATAATATTCAAAAATTCTTTTTTTTAAACTTCAAATATAAATTTGAATATTTTTAGTCATGTAACAAAAACTACAACATATGAAGATCCTCGACAAGGTTCATCTTCCTTAATGACGACTCGATCAAATGAAACTGATATTGTTTCAACTGCGCCATCATCAGAAGCAATTGAAATAGTGCCTGAAAGAACCTATGAAATTTATCGGCATCCAACAATTGGTTTTGGGTTTGTTGCTGCTTCACAGCATCCAGTTATTATACAATTTGTCACATTAGGTATTCCCCCAAAAATTGTATTTAATGCATTTTTTATGGAATATTTTTAGGAGGTCCAAGTGACGGTAAATTATTAGCAAATGATCAAATAATTGAAGTTAATGGATTAAATGTTAAAGAAAAGGGTAAAGATGAAGTGGTGGCAATGATCAGGGGCTCCACTTCCCCCATCACAATTACAGTAGCACAATTGCCACCAAAGAAAAAAAATAATAAAAGACGAAATTGTCGTGTGAGATTTGAAGATCGTGTTTTTGTTTCAAACGGTGATTCGGTATCTTTTTTTCTCCCACTTTTTTAGCCCTTTTTTCTTATTCATTGGTTTTTTTTAGCATGAAGGGTTTCCTGTTCTTCCAAATGTAATACGTTGCTTTTTGGAAAACGGACAAACAAAGTCTTTCAAATACGATCAAACTACGGTAATTCAGGTTAGCAAAAAAATTAATCAATAAAGGTTTAAATGAATTACATTGCAGGATGTGTTGAACAGTCTTGTAGAAAAATTACAAATAAAAAATGGGGACAGATTTACATTAGCTTCAGAACAATCAATATGTGCGAGGTCACCGAAATTATCGTTGTTAGCTCCCGATCAATTGCTCAGTAAAGTAATTTAATTATTGTTTTATTTCCTTGTTATTTATCCTTTTTTTTATTTAAATTAGATTGCATCATTGCCTTCTAATCAAGCTTCTCGAGCTCGATTCAGATTAACATTTGTCCCAGTGGATTTGAGAGAATTTGCCACTGAAGATCCGTTTGCATTTAATTATCTTTACGAGCAATGCGTTAATGATGTCGTGGCCGGAAGATTCTCATATGAAATGCGTTATGAAGCTTGTGTATGCTTAAATAATGTTTTCAAAAAGCCAATTCTTTTATTTTTTAAGGTTCGTTTGGCGGCATTACATCTTCGACAAATTGCTATTGATACAAATAGTTTAAAACCAAATGGAAGAGCAAGCGTGAGTCGAATGGAGTAAGTTAATTTGTACATTTCAATTTCCAAAAATATTTAAATAAATTTAGAAAGGAATACGGTCTTGCAACATTTTTACCAACAATTTTATTAGAAAATGTTAAAAGAAAAGAAATTCGAAAGCATTTAAGGTTTTATCTTAAAAAGGATGATGACGAAGAACCACAAGCAAGATGTCAATCAAGTATAAGTCCAAGAGATTGTACCCCTATCAAAAAGTGTTCACTTAGTGAAGATTTGCCTTGTAAGAAAAGCAAATACATATCAATCGTTTAATTCAATTTTCAAATTTCAGCTTTTTCAGTTTGTTCTTTCATTGAAGATATCAATGATATCAGTTTAAGTTTAAAACTTAAATACGTTCAAATTGTAAGCCATCTTCCAACATTTAGTGGTCGATGCTTTTCTGTTACATTTAAACAAACACATGTGGATATGATTATTCAGGTTTAATAATAATTGAAAACAGAATGCAAAATTGCATAGCATATTTCATTTATAGACTGACCCCTTGCAAGGACTTCTCGTTCGACAACCTGGAAAGCTTTTACAGCCGAATATTTCTATTGATTATAACATTATTGATAGTTTGATAGTGTCACCAGATGTTGATATTTTTCGAGCTGTTACGGTAAAACTGAAAAATAGTTCCCAACAAGGCCTTGACTTTTTTATTGATAAGGATGATTTAAATGATTTTATTCTTTATGTTTTGGGATATTGCAAAGTTATCTACAAAAAAACTATTACGGTAGAATACAGTAATGAACCCATTGAAGATATTCAAAGAGGTGAGGATTATCATCATGCAAAATAATTTTTCATTTCGAATTTTAGCTCCCCCATATCGTGGCACCCATTATGTTTATCCAGCTGGATGGAATTATTCAAATGAAGTAAAAAGCGGGGTTGAAGTCTTGGCAAATTTTTTATATGACCCTCCATCATATCATGATACAATAGGTGCGACAACTTCTCACGGGTCAGCTGATGAACATGAACACTGTAATGATGTCCATCGTACCGATGAAGGCCTTATACCGTATTTAGTTAGAAAAATTTCAAATCGTGAAAAGAATGGTAGCATATGTTTGCATAAACCTGACAAGGAAGTGATCTCTGAAACCTCTAAATTTATTGATGATTCTTCTCCATCTGATAATTCCATAGAACCAAAAAGCATTCGGGGAAGTCCATCTTTTCGGCGTGCAAAGTTTCTGCAAATTACTGATTCATTACTTGTTAAAAATCGATCATCTTTGTCTCCACGTTTTCGAGATTCCATAAGAATTTATAAACAAAGGTAATTATTATTTTTTCCTCTTTTCAAACAATTATTTCTTCATAAAAAATGTTGTCGCTGTTTTTCCAGGCATTCAGTTCCTAACGGGGCATCTAAAATGATGCCACGAAGCACAAGACGCCTTTCATCTTCAAGTGATACAGATTGCAGCCAATCTCCAAAAATAAATTATAGCGAAATTCTTGCAAAATTTTCAACACCAACAAGTCCACAAAATCCGCCAAAACGACTTCTTTTTATTCAAAGAAATTCTTTGGTTCCTCCGAGTGACAATAAAACGGTGTCATTTGGTTTAAATTCACCTGATCAACTTCCACAATTAAATGAAAAAAATCTGGATTCATTATTAAATCCAAAGTGTTTTGGGGTAAATTATTTTATTTATTTTTGAATTTTTTGAGATGTTTTGTTAGAATGTAGACGGTTTCGGGAAATAGCTTTGATATGTCATTCTGAGATTAACGCCTTTTTCGTTTTTCATGGAAATGCCAATTAGATTGTTTGACAAGCAAGCTTTGAAAGGCATCAAATTACGCCTTAACATTACATAGTTTTATCATAAATTTCTGAAACAAATTTATGTTTTTGGCCATCTTCTTTTTCAAGCAACATAAAAATAAAATGGCGATCACAACGAGCTTAATTGCTGTTGTTAAAATAACTTTGGAAGTAAGCTTTTAAGCATAAAGAAAGAAAAGGAGGGAAAGCGAGAATGGGACAGATAGATAGATATAAGGCAGGGTTGTTTTTTCTCATTTCATTTTTTCTTCCTGTTAGGTTTTCCTTCAAACGACATGTCATTCATCTTAGACCCTCAAATACTTTTAGCATTTTCGTTTTGTTTTTTTTTTGAGTTTTTGTTGTAAAAAATATTTGTGAAGAAGAAGCAAGCATTCATGCTTCTTGAAGGCCGTTTTATAAAATCATTGTTACCCAAAGCATGTATCCTGTTTTCCTTTAAAAATTGAAAAAAAGGAAAGAATATCCTTCTTTTTGCTTTTTTTTTGCTGGTACTTTCATAAATTAGCTTCTTTAGTGAGGAACCTAAAAAATGCTTATGGAAAATTAAAAACCAAAGCTTTTAAAACTAATTTTTAAAAACATATTTATCTAGCAGGATGAATGCAAACTTAAAAAATCTTCTTTTGTTGAACTTCTTTTTCGTCGTTTGTTGCCAAGAAACCTCAGCATTGTCTTTCTTTAAACAAAAATTTATGAGATGCTTTTCAGAAAAAAAGATTTTTAAGGCTTTGTAATCCATTTTTAAGCCAGTGAAATATCTTTGTGTATGTAAATTGTTTTCTTTTATAGGAAAAACAAGTAGAAAGTATTTTATCGTTATTCCCTGATCGAGTGTGCATTGATTCTGAAATTATTGACTTAACAAATTCTGTTGCTGGAAAGAAACGTAAGCTTCTCTTCTTTTATTCCGTTGAATGTAGTACTACCAAAAAAAATTTGAATGATACCGCTTTATGTATCAACTTCGAAAAATACTTGCATCTCGCCTTCTTTTTCTTCTTCTTCATTTCTGCAAGTGCTTGGAGTTCCCATGAGTCTGATTTAAGCAGCACGAAAAAGAAAAAAAATCTAGCCGACTGACAGAAGAAAAAAAGTTCTGACTTTTAAAAAGCATCTCAATATGTCGTGCTAAATTGGCGCAACTTTTTTTTACCAAAAAAGCCTTTGTCAAAAACGACAAACTATTTTTTCGCTTTTGAGAAAGAGCGGCAATTTCTTTTCTATTTTTTTAAAGTTCTCTTTTCTTAAAAATTTAGGCATTATTTTTTTTACAAAATTATATTGTTTTTGTTATGCTCGTCCTTGTTCATTTTTTTCAAACCCCAAAACTTTGGCATTTCTGAAGCGCGTGCATTTTTTTTACTTTGGCCCTAAGATTTTACTTTATTAAATTGCATCTGTTTTTTTTCAAAGTTAAGAAAACAAAATACGAAACTGAAAAAGTTGAACACTAAAAACAAAGGGCACAGAATGGTTTCTCAGCGCAAACATGTGCGGTTTAATTTTGCAGAAAATGAACCCCCTCCAAAACCTCCGAGATGCTATTCCCCTATATTCTATAAGGTAGAAGAACCTGAAAAAGCTTCCGGGGAATCTCCTCAAAATAACAACATTAGCCACGCCCCGAAGACATTGAGCCGCAAGGATTCTCCTTTTGCAGCGTATTTTGGCAATAATCAGTTTCAACGATTACCAACAAGTAAAACTTTTCCAATGGATGATAAAGATTTAGATTTTGGTGATGATTTTGTTCCAAAAACTTATGCATCAGTTCGAAAGGTAAATTTCATTAGAAAAAAAATAATATGAAAATTAATTGCCAATTTTAGGAATGGGAAAGCGAGGACCCCCAATCAAAGCCACAAGTTCGGCGAATGTCTTTAAAAGAATTTACAGGGCTTGAAAATCCACAATCAAAGTAAGCATTTAGTATTTTGAATGCTAGTGTTGTTAATTAAGCTATTTATTAAAAATTAATAAAAAATGCATTTCATTTTTAGATTTTCTGTTTCACCTCTTCTTGCTCGATTACACCGTACTTCACTTGCTGCAACTCACAGTGGAGGAAATTTATTGGATAAATTTTGCAGTCGTCGAAGATCCTCATCCCTTCTTAGCCGGGGATTACTTTCTGATCTTACAGAAGGATTAGAACCACCTGTGACAAATCGTTTTGGAAATTTATCTCCTAAAATTATTCCAAATGGAAGAGTTGTGCATGAACCTCTAAATTTTACTGAAATTACTCAACGGTACGTTAAACTAATTTCGAAGAAAAGGGAAAAAAATGATACAAGTAAACTATTTAAGTTAACAAAATTGTTTTCTTTTTTTGAAGACAAACAAATAGTTTTTTCTTCCTTTTTCTTAAAAATGCCAAATTGTTTGTTTAAAAAAGAAAAAAAATAGTTTATCTGCTGTTATTTTTATATACCCTCAAAATAAACTTGCATGAATGTACTCTCATATCTATTTTTTTGTTGTTGTAGGCTAAATGAAGTAAGAAGTAGGCTTTCAACAACCATGAACAATATACCAAATGAAAGTCCAAGAAAGCGTCAAACAGTTGGAATAGAAAAAGAGAAAATGATGGAAGAATTGAGTTTATTAGCATCCGGGTAAGGGCAATCCCATTCTTTTCCGAAAAAAATGGGATATTAATAATTCAGTTAATTAAATTCTTTTTCCCTTTTGTTAGATGTAAAAATATGGTAAGAGTTACAACAATGCATTCATCATCAAAAGAAAAATGGCAAGGAAGTGTCTTGGATACAGTAGACTGTGCAGACAAAGTTAGTGAATACGCGGAAATACTTTTGAGAAAAAGTAATTCCTTGTATCAAGCTCAATTAATGACGTCAAAAGTTGATCAAATGCTTCGTGCTCTTATTGATACTGTAAATGATATGCAAAAAGCATATGATGGAGAGCAATATGGTCAAGAAGCCAAACAACTTGTACGAAGTAGTACAACCTTAGCAGCAACCCTAAATCAGCTAATACAAGCAGTTCAAACGCTATAAAATAATAAAATATTTTTAAAATGTTATTGTTCTATCATTTTACTTTTCCATCATTGATATAATTTTTGTATTTGTTTTTGTTCACTTTTTTTATTTAATCAAAGATAAGGTGCAATTTATCAAAAAAATTTAATAAAGGCACATTCTATTATTATTTTAAAAAAAATTTTTGTTAAAACTAACTTTCACAAAATATGACGTCAAAATTTTGAAAAAAAAATCACAGCCAACAGGTACATTATGCACGCATTTATATGCATGCATGTGTGCGGATAAAAGTTGGCACAAAGAAAGAGAGAAGTGAAAGAAGCATGATCAAAATTGATTGACTGATAATATTTGATCAAAAACCAATATTTTTTATATGGTGCGACAATTTTCATTAAAATTTTTTCCCAAAGTTACATTTTTAGAGTAATCAATACTTTTCACAAGTAATAAGAAAAGGTTATTTAGAAAAATTATAGGTTATGGAGTTTGTTCTTTGAAGTGTTACTAAGAGTCACAAATCGATTGCACGCGGGTTATATACTTATAATCAAAAAAAGAAGAGTAATCGCATTAAACTTTTTTGTTAAAGAAAACCAAAAACGATGTGGCAAAAACCGCTAAAATCATTGAGGGTATTATTGATTTAATACAATTTGCGAATGGTGATTATCAGGGTTTATACTATTTTTGTGGCCTTTCTTGTATTTTATAGTCTGTTATTAAATTTATAATTTCTTATTTTAAAGCATTTTTAAAAAAGAAAATGTGTAAAAGTTTTTAGTTTTTTAAAAAAAATATTGAAAAACGGTTATCAATATTCATAGAAACAGCAGCAGCAATGAACCCTCAGTCAATATATATGTATTTCCAATCACAATCACTTCATTGTCTATTAGGGTCGGAACAATCGCTGGTAAAGCAACGCAAGAAAAAGTGACTAGTAGTTTGTCTCCCCCCCAATAGAAGAAGTATCCCAGTTCTTTGCTTTCTTTTTTCTCTCATTTTTTTTGTCTTTCTCGTGATGCAAGAGAGAAAGAACAACCGTCAATGAAAAAATAAAGCGATCCCCGCTTTTAACATGAAACTTTAAAATAATATCAGCGGAAAAAAGCTCCCCTTGAAGACAACAACCACGTGACCAAAAATCGAATCGAGAAACGTGTGGACTGTGACGCGCTTTTTTGGAATATGATAGGTTTAAAAATGTGCCCCCCAAAAAAAAATATTTCTTCAAGATGTTTCTTCTTCCTTTTTGTTTTAAAAGTCTGAAAAACGTTTATTTTGAAAAAAACGTGAGATCATTAAAAACTTTGCATTAAAAATTTTTTGATAATATTATTCTTTCACATTTTGAGACAACACCGCGATATTTTATTTTTTCTTCTTCTTCTTCTAAAACATATATTATGTTTCATCTATTTTTTACTATTATTTAAATTTATTTGTTTTTCCTCTTATAACAACAGCATTGCCATCAAGCATTTTTTCCGAAAAAAATACATTTTCTTTGTGGAATAAAAGCAAGCTTAGTGGTTAAAGACATTGGCAAGACGACTGCATCAACGTTAAAGCGGTAGGGAAATGAAACTAACTATTTGCCACCGCATTCATTCGTTAACCTTCTTTTTGTTGTCTTTTTTTGCAGTTGGATTTTCAATTTTTATGTTTGTTTTTTATTTAATTTAATTTTTCATACCGAGATTTACCCTCATAATTATTATTAAAATTAGCCATACCACTAGCTTTTAATTTATTAATTTTAAGATCTAAATATTAAACCATGGCAGCTAAAGAACCAATTCACAGTGGTCATTTTATGACTTCAAATCCACATGAAGTTAAACCGGATGAAGATGATGAAGACTTTGAAGTAAAAAATTCCCAAAGTTTTTCTAAAATAGTAATCTGATTTTTTTTAAGGTCGACGTTGTTGATGTTGATGATTCCATGACAGATATTGCACAGGAAAAAGTTCCACGACAGGATAAAGTTTGTTTTGCCCAATTTTAAAAATATATATTAATTAAATATAATATAGGAACTTTTGAAGGATGAAAAACCGGTAACTTTTTATAAATTTGGTCCAGAAAAGACGCAATCAATTGCAATAGATGTTTCATTAAATAAACTTAAAAAATGCATTAATGTTGCATATATGAAACTTACGACACCAAAATGGAAAGATTTTAAAGGATTAAAAATGCAATGGAAACACAGGATACGATTGAATAATGTTATTTGGCGAGCATATTATATGGAATGTAAGAAATAACTTTGATCAAAATTTTTGCCGAAAAATAATCACTAAAAATTTTAGTTCGTAAACCAGATAAAAAGAAAAAGACGCCATATTGTTATTTTGCTGTACCAGATGATGACACAACACATACAAAAATTGAAGGAAGTGTGCTTGAAGGGATGTATTGGAAAAGACGAATGGAAGCTGTCTGCGCTCAATATAAACGATGGAGAACATACAATCGCCCAGCAAAGAAAAAATCATCAAAAGCATGCTGCCGCAAAAGAGTTTGTTATTCATGCTTTCTTTTTTTTCTCGAATTTCTAATTCACGCAAGTCTTATCTTTTAGGAAAATAGTTGTACCTGTATTCCAAGTAGACCTCCACAAAGTCAAACACCTAATATGATGTCGTACAATGATATCTTTGACGTTGATGAATTTGATAATGAATTCACAAATTCCTTATTTGAAAGTTTAAATGTTCCATTTTTATTTCCAAATCCAAAAGAAATTGGTCCTGATTCTGTTGGAAATGCAGATATTATGCAGCCATGTTTGCTTTCATTGCAACCGAGCATTGATGAGATTAATCTTGTTAATGGTGTTGATATGAATCAAGGTGATTCTCATATAATTCTGCCAGAAGTTGTACCTGCAAATTTACAAATTCCCCCATATCGTCCTAAAGAATATAAAGAATACAAAGAATATGATAATGGTTCAATGTCAATGGAATATCGGAATCCCCAACCAACCAGGCAATCCTCAGCTGTATCACAAAATGTCTTAATGTCAACACAAATGTCTCAACCGCTTTATTCTAGAGCAATTTATGATTCAGTTGCTCAACTGCAACCTAGTCCACAATCATTCCCAAATGAAGATTCAAGTGGACGAGCTTCTTCAACAATTTCATTTGGAACCCCAACCCCTCAACCTCAAGCCTATATGCCACCACATATTATTGCAGCTGTATCTGGTAGTACCGTAATCCAACCTTCACCAAGTCCAGTATTTCCTGGCTCTCAAACATCAAGTCCTTTTTCAAATCATGATTCTGCATTTCGTACAAAATTTATTATGGAAAATAATTTACAGCAGCAACAACAGCAACAACAATTTTGGATAAATAGTGTTCAACAACAACATTACCTCCAAAATGAACAAAATCGTCGAACAATTCAAATGCTACAGTCTCAAACACAACCACAATCACCATTTGGAATTTCGCCAACAATGAGTATGGCAACAAATGGAAATGTCCAATTTGGTTCAACCTTATTAAATCTTTCAAATGCCAATACTGCTGCAAGTAGTAGTACCATAACAAATTTAATTCAACGAAATAATATTATGCCAAATCATCAGATGCATTTAATGCATAACAATAATTCTCCATTAAGTAGATATTTAAGCCCGAATTCAAATTTACATCAACAACCAATATTATCTTCTCCCCAACAACAGCAACAACAACAGCAACAGCAGCAACAACAATCTTCACAAGTTATTGGAATTTTAACGAAGCCAAATGAAACTCTTATTGAATATCCTCATCATAATGGATTTGCTCAAATTAAAGTTGAAAAACCATTTATTAAGCAACAAGTTGCAGAGCCAGAATCTGAAATATCTGATGATATTTACCGTCCATTAGCTAATCCGGCATCTGTTGAATCTTCTGGATCTGCATTCTCTTCACAATTAACACCCAGTTTTCAAAATTTGCGAACCGAATCACAACCCTCTGCACAAATTTTTAAAGTGGGTTTTTCGCTAAACAATACCTTTATTATTCTTATTGTATCATATTTTTAGAGTGCTTCTACCGGAGATACCCCATTAAATTCTGCTCCTCCATCAAATCAATATCCACAAAGATATAGTAGCAGAGGACAAAAGCGTGTATCATCAAATATTTCAACCAGATCTTCACCAAATTATACCCAAGTTGCATCCACATCTAGCTCAGATGCTATTCTTTCCGATTCTGAAACAAATGATAAAAGTGATGAAATTCCTAAAAGAAAACGTCGGGCAACATCTTCTCGAGCAGAACTTGATGAATCTTTGCATCCTGAAGAGCGGAAACGAATTTTACATTTAAATGCAGAAAAGAATAGGAGAAATGCGCTTAAGGATGGCTTTGATATGTTAACAACTGTAATTCCTGCAATCGAAGAAGCCGGAATTAAGCCAACAAATGCCGTAGTCTTAAATCGAGCTGCACAATATATTAGATCATTGCGAACAGAATCTGAACGGCGCAAAGAAGATCTCGTGAATTTTAAAGAAAGAATTGAAAAAATGAATGCTAAAATTGCGTAAGTTTTTTTTATTCCCGTTTCGGTATATTTAGATATTGTTAAAACATTAATTTTGTAATTTTTTAGAATGCTCCAATCAAATCTCCCATCAACTTGTCGATCTCAAAGTTCATCGAATTCTAATGCAAATATGACAAATCAAATTGAGCAATCGTTTGATCGACATGTTAGAAATCAAAGTCGTCTGAATTACAGATATTGGTTAATGGCACAAACCATGCGACCTTTAATACAATCATATGCAAAATCTGTGCATTCTGATTCATCCGATAAACAAAAAATTACTGCATCTGTACAAAAATGGTTAAATGAAAATTGGAGTGTTGCATCCCTGCGGCCTCTGGCATCTCAAATGTTAATTTATTTGGCAACTGAAGGAAATTTATTAAAGAATTCATCAGCTTTACCAGAGCATGTGATGAAAGAAATTAATAAAATTACATAAAATGAGAAGGATGTTTATGATTCAACCAAAACCTCTGTTTGTTAAATGCCAAAATTTCTTGCTCAAAATAGTTTTATGTTTTTAGTGTGAACAATTTTTTTAAATTTTTACGAAATTTTATATTGTACATTTTTCTTGTATTTGTTATTTTTTATACCAAGAAAAGCCTTAAAGTTATTTGCAAAAATATGTTGAATTTGATTTTAAAAAAAGAAAAACAATAAATGTATAGATTATTTGACCCATTTAAGTTTTTGTACAGAATATTTTTTTCATACATAAAGGTATCAAATTTGTCTTCAAGAGTTTGATACTCCCATCAAAAAAGTAAAGGGGTAGAAATTTTAGTTGTTGTGGAGAAAAAACCTAATGGTTTATTTTTCATTAAAACAATATCAATACAAAACTTAAGCTTTAATAACAAACAATTTTATGGAAGTGTGTATCGCTTAAAGAAACAACAATTTATTTTTGCATTAAATTAAAGAACATAAGAAGGATTCTTTTGTTTCGCTAAAATATCAAGCATACTATTGACATCATGATCAAGTTGGAAGCTGTGTATACGAGTATGCCGATGCCTCATTGATTCATTTTCATTTGTTTTCAAAGGAAAAGATGCATTACTGCTGCTATTTTTAAAACGCTTATAATCTTTTTTCATTCGTCGTCGTTGTGGATATTGATGAACATAGAGTACAAAGCGAACAAAATAGTCAGAAAAGCTGAATGTTGTGATCTCTTTCTTCCAATGTTGATGAATAAGTCGCATTGCTTTAATTCGATAAATAAGAATAAATGGATGAATAATCGGATCAGCAAATGATGCAAGATATAACCATTGATACCAAGTTGTTAATGTTGCAATTGTGATGTTATCCACACTAAAATTTGTTGAAATTTAAAAATTTTTTCTTTGAAAAAACAAACTCCGAACTTCCAAGGGTGAGCGCTAATTCCGTATAAGTTGTAAAAAAATTTGAAAAAATGTAAACAGCTGTAGCAACGCCCAAACTAATTAAAGTGCTTCGCATTTCCATTTTCAATTCCTTGGTGCCCACAGGTGCAACAATTTCTTGAAGTTTATGATACGCAAATACAATAAATGTTGCCAAACTTGATAAAATATAAAATGCTGTCATCATGTATGTATGAATTCGAATTTGATATGATTTTATGGTAACTTGTTCACAGATTCTGAAACACAATAGTACAGAAGTTTAAGATAATTAAAAAATTAATTAAAATTTACACTGTTCGATTTTCATTTTTCATTGCAGAATTGATGTAATCAATGACAAAATACTGTAATATTCCTGCAATGACATAACCAGCTGTAACAACAACAAAACAAAATACAAGTGTTAATTTAAAACAAAGGGTTGTTTTTTTACTTAATCGGCCACCAAATGACTAAAATTGTTTATGATCGTGTTTAGTAAATGTTGGAAACATACATTTCTTAGCTCATACAGAACGTAACAAACAATTGAAAGTAAGATAATTGCAGAATAAGTTCTTGAAATATTTAACAAAAAGGTTTGTAAAATAATATTTATGTTTGCCCAAGTTGAAGCAAAAGATGCTTCTGTTTCAATTCCTTCTTTACCGTCGTATCGCTAAAAATAAATATATATCTCAGTATTTATGGCATTCTTATAATTATTAAATTACATAATACAAAGTATTTCTGACAGTTTCCATATTAACATAATATGTAACATTTTCCCATAAATCACCATCAAAATTTGTCATGGCAATAAAATCCATGTATTCATCTTGTGGAGCAAATGGAAAAAAGCTATCCAAAATAACAAAGAAATCAGTAACGATAAAAAGAAAATTTGCAAACAAAAGTAATTCAATTAGCTTTGAAGAAATATATGGCATATCCAAGGCTGAAGCTTTAACAACAGCAAACTGCAATTTTAGTTTTTATTTCAAATATAAAGTTCAAGTTCAAAAAATCACTTACAGTATAGGCATTTACTCCTAAACTAATAACCAATAAAATAATTCTAAAAACAATCCGAATATTTTCATACATGATTAAATCATCAAAATCTGTAATTCCAAGGGTATATGGAGTTCTTTGCCATAAATTATCATGCACACATTCTGGCTCAAATTGCTTTAAATTTTTGGTCATTTTCGGTGAAGTTTCTTTACAAAATGCATTTAATCGATATTTTGCATTTCTCAATGCTTTTCCGTAACTATTTAACAGCAAATTTGAAATCATTAATTCACGAGAAAGTGGAATATTAATTGCTTCCAAAACTTTCATCTGTGTTTTAATTTCGGGGACATGTGTAACAATATTTGCAAGTTTATGAATAATATGTTGAATATCTTCTGCTCCTAATTCTGTCTTGCCCTGACAATTATAATTTTAACAAATATTTAATTAAACAAGCACTACTTACCATATTATACGATAATTCTTTGAAATCTTTTAATACTTTATCAGCAGTATTATTTGCATCAATTTGGTCATAAAAATATGTAAAGAATGATTCAGACATATCTTTTGGATCAGGACTATGACACATATGAACAATATTATCATGTGATTGCTGAAAATATTTTTTTAAATATTTTTTTCAGTGCTTTGCTAAAGTATTTTTTATCACTTACGTTTTCGAAACAATCTTCATTCTGATCTTTTTCAATATCTACAGTATCGCATACAGCATTCCGTGGAGCATTTCTAATAATAAATAAAAAATCAATGAAATTTTGAAGATATTGCTTTTTATCTTTTTTTAAATTTAAATTTTGACAATATCTTAAAACTGTATAATACATATAATCTTTTAAGAAATTGAGTTGAGCTTCATTTGGTTCAAAATCACTTTCTTTTTTCACAGGGAATCGTTCACAAACAAATATTTGTCGATAGAAAAAATTTCTGTGATTTCTCTTAAAATCATACCCAACTCTATTTACTTTAACATAAAAATTAAAAGACTTACAGTACATTTATCGGGACCACTATCTTTTGTCAAAATTTCACTTCCAATTTGAGGTTGATTTAATTGTGTTTCATCATTTTTGTTTTCTTCATTCAGGCTGCATTCATTATCAACTGAACCAACGCAATATGTGTTATTCTTATTAAAAAAATCATTCATATCAAAGTGCACAATGCTATAAATTTATTTTTACTTTGACATACACAATCCATGCTTACCTCTGATTAACTTCTTTATGAAGTTCTTTGTCCACATATTTCAATTGCTGAGCCCATAAAAATTTTAATTCAGTACATTTAACATTTTTAAGCCGAGTAGATTTGATAGTAATCTTGTCTTTGTCTTCTGGGAACGAAGATTCAGCTTTTAAAAGCAAAGACAAAGAAACTGTTAAAATTATGGAACGAAGAGAAACCATTTTGAAGAATGATTATTAAAACAAATTTTGGTAACACATTTATTAAGAAAAATATGAACAAAAATGATGATTAATTAAGGACATAAAAGTAGACATTCAAAGAATCAAAATGCCAAAATTAATTAATCACTGCTTTAAAAATGGTTTTTATTTAAGCAAACTTTTTGAACCAATTTTGTTTAAAACTTTTATCTTGTTTTATGCAATAAATAAATCATTTTGTAACACAGCAATTTTTTTACCCAACTTAATGCTTACTAAAATCTTAAAAATAGAATTATGTCTGTTCTGTTTTTTGAACAACGCAAAACAAATGAATGAAACATGGGTAGTCCAAGATTAAGTGATGGCTGTCTTCTTATTTTTGAACAATTAAAGAAGCTAAAAAACAAGTGTCATGCGATTAATTGCTTAAATTAACCAACAAAACACTTGGTGAGGAAATTAATGAAGATGCTTTTTGCAAAGTCAAAAAAAATTGTTGATTTATTTTTTAATCAAATGGGTGTTTTTTACAAGATAGTGGCATTTAAACACCCAAATTTTTCATTTAAAACTTAAGCAGGTGATTCGATCGAGAAGATTTAAACGAAATTTTTTATAAAATGCGATATTTTTTAATCACTCTGAAAAGCTGATATGAAATTTTATACGTTAAAATCCTAAAAAAATTATTTTAAAGTCTGACAATTTGTTTTTCTTGAATCAATACATATTGCTGCTTATCAGTAAAAATGCGACAAAAATTGCCATTTTTTAATGACCTGTAACGCAAAAAAAATTGTCGAACATTTATGTTTTACCGATAATCACTTTTTAAATTTTTTTTCAATTTTTGCTGAAACCCTGTTATTTTAGGAGGACGTTTGAAAAATGCAGAAGTTAAAAATAAAACTCCAATTTTGGAGTTTATGCATTATTGTAACGATAATTTCATTGGTCCACACATTCCCAACTGGAAATGATGGATGTGAAGATATGATTCGGGTAAGCTGCTTAAGATCAAAAATAAAAATGCGTTATTAAGGCTTTTAAGGAAGTCAATTCAACATTGATCAGACTTCCGCGTAAATATGCGGGATATGATCTTCCATGGCTTCGACGGCAATATTCTTCCTCTTTTCTTTACAAAAGCAATACATTAACATACAATTGGAATTGGTTCAAAGAATTAAAAGTTCAAGGTCTTGATTCAACTTTAAGTAATGTCATTCAATTATTGGATCAACATGATTGTTATTTTATTGCTTATGGCAAAGGTGTTAAAAATATTATTATTGGAGCAGTCAAAGATCGAAGTTTATTAGAAATTTCCGGTGAAACAACATGTGATGCTTATAAAGTTTGATATAAATAAAATTATTTATGAAAAATATCATAGCTTATTTTAAGATTTATGATATTTGCAAACAATATTTTGGTGGTGAAAATTGTGGCCTAGAACCGTTCTCTTCAGGAGATGAAATTATAATGGGAAACAGTAATATTTTAACAGTTTATGATGAACCAATTATTGGCCCAATTACTCTTTATTCATGGGGTGGCACATATGAATCTGATCGTTTAAGATTGAGTTATTCAGTAAATCATGCTGGAATTCTTGATGATGGTTATGGTAATACGGTAATTTAAAAAAAGGTTAAAATGCGCTTTTTAATTTGTTTGAATTTTTAAGCGTTTTATTGATGTCACTGGACAAAGTCAACAAGATATTTGTAAAAAACGGATTGAAATTCCTGTACAAGATAAATATTGGGAAGCTTGGTGTTCAGATAGTTTAGTAAAGACATTGCAATTTTTTAATCTTGTTGCTGATGGTTTTGATGCAAATCAAAATTTGCGTAAATTTATAACCGCTTCAATTACTCGATCATTTGATGCAGCGGTAAGATTATGAGGATTTTTAAGGCCATAATATTCTATGGGTATCCCTTTAGACTTTTCAAAATTATTACTGCACTTATGTTATGGGTGGTGAATATGTACCACCTCAAACATTATCAGCTCGTCGTCAGACTTTTTCTTTATGTCGTCATCTTAAACCTGATACTCGTCGATATCGTTTGATTGGTATTATTAATAATACATTACATGAAGAATTTGGAAATTTTTGGCATACAAATATTCAAAAAGCTTTGACAGATATGTTGGATTTTGAAATTCATGGAAAACCTCAACGACCAATTAAAATTAATTTTAATTATGAAATTAGACAACGAAATTATTATCGTGATCAATATTATCCTTCACCAACATTTTCACCTCCTACAACAACAACAACAACAACATCATATCCAAATTATTACCAAAATAGAAATTATAATCGTTATCCTTCTCATAATTCTGCTTCAAATTATAATAATAATGATGATGAATGGAAAACCACAACAACAACAACAACTACTACAACGACTACAGAAAAACCACGTGAACATTATGAATATCCACGTGTCTTAAAAGAGTATCTTCCTGAAGTTCCAGATTTGGTAACTTTAAAACCAAGTACCACGCCATTACCACCACACTTTCTTAATGACCGAACTCGTGGTATGTTACATTTCAGTTTTTCGATCTCCGCTAAAATTCAATTTTTAGGACGTGATGTTCGTTATTATACTGATGATGAAATTCCTAAACAGCTTAAAGAAGAATATTGATTTACGATCCTTTTAATTTTTCGTCAAAAGTATTAAAAAAATGTTTGATTCATAAAAAAAGCCGAAACTTTTAATTCAATTATTTTGTCGCTCTTCGCATAAATTTTTTTTAAATATTCTCAAATAATAAAATAAATATATTTTTATCTCGCCAAAATTTAATTCAATAAAGTATGCTTATTTTAAATATCGAAAAAACGCACATCAAAAAACGACCAAACTTTTGTCACCTCATCAAAAGTTTACTCAAAAATCATATAATAACTGTTCGATAATTATAAGTGTAAATCCGTTCTGTTTTTGTTGTTATGCAAATTTTGTTAAAACAGCAATGATTACAGTGTATAGGAAAGTGAGCACGGCATGACCTCAGTCGGCATGTTTTTGGTAGTAAAGGAACGCAATCTGCTTAATAACCACTTTAGTCGGATATCCTCCTCCACCTGCTGAGCTTTTGTATTTCCCATTTTTATTTTTTTCCTTTTACATAATTTTAATGAAAGGGTAAAAATGAAAACCTCAAATTTTTTGGCAATATTGCAACAACAAAAAACAACATCAAATTCAAAATATTTTATCTTTTCCCTCTTATTTTTTTCAATCGAATTTTTAAAGATGAAATAGAAATTTACCTTTGGAACATACCACAAAATTTTTAAAAGAAAGAAAGAAGAAATGCCAGGTGCTCAATATTCATATTTTCTTGTCTGCTTTTTATGCTTCTGATTGACAACGACAATTTTAATGCTGCCATTTAAATGTCAATCATAATTTTTGTTGTTAAAATATTTTGCTAATCATTTTTTGTTGAAAACACTTTTATTTTCTCATAACATACGCGTTTTTTATGCTTTTCATCAAAAATAGAAGAAGTTTTCCCTTCAAGCATCAAATATTTTTCGTGCTCTCTATTTTCAATGTTCTTCCCCCGGAAAGAAAAGGAAGAAGAAAAAGGAACGAGATTACGGTAAACAATTGTTTTTAATCATAATAACAATAAATGAGAAAAAAGGCTTATAAATTTTATTAAATTTTTGTTGCTTCGTTTCTATTTTATTTCCCGCAAAATTTTGTTTATTCTTTCAATAAAAAAGGCGAGAAAAGATTGCAAGCAAAGTTCTTTCTTTTTTTTGCGCAATGTCAATTTAAGATTATAAATGTTTATATCAAGAGTGCGATAAGATGGAGGAATCTGGTCATATAAGCGTTAATCGTTCGTTTGTTTACCATAATAATTCAATTGAAAAGCCAAAAGTGGAAAAGAGTGAGAGAAAAAAAACAATAAAAAAGTGTTTAATGTCTGTTTCAAGGAAGAAGATTTTTTTTAAACTGGGTCCATCACAAAAAACAAAAGTGAAGGAATTGTCGGCATTGCCAAAAGTCAAAACATTTGATTCCAAAAACGATTGGGAGCTACTGCTGCTGTTGTTGCTGCCGTTTCTTTGCACTTAATCTTCAATTTCTTCCATTTAATCCCGTTTAAAAAAGAAAAATATCAAATTTTGATACTTGAAACCCGACGAATAAAAAAAGGGAATCAAAATGTGCCAAGAAAAAAGTTGCTTTATAAATAATCTTTTTTATGCTTACCGACAAAGTTCATCATAAACACCAAAACTTTTTTCTCCGGTTAAAAAGAAGATGAAGAAGATCTTAAATTAAAAATAAAACTTTATTGGCAAAAATAAATTGGAAAGCATCAAAAAATGACAGTAAGAAAGAAATGTGTGCGACAGAAATAAAATCTTTTTTTGTAAATATTTAACAATGCATACAAAATTACAAGCTCAAAAAGAAAATAAAAAGAAATAAATAAATTAGAGTGGCTTTTGTTCTTTTGGAACGCATAACCGCAAAAGTTCATCAGTCATTGATGGGGAAAATACAAAAAGGGGATGCGGAATTTGTGAGCTGCCACAGGTGGTTGTTGTCGGAAATGATGACATTGATGATGGAGGAATTTGAAGCGTTTGAGGCATATTCGGCGGCATTTGTGGTGTTGTAGAAACAGTTGAAAGGGCATTCGCAGCAGCGGCAGCGGCCATTGCAAAATTTGCTGATTGAAATAATAAAGGATTTTGAAAACCATTAAATGGCATATGCGATAAATTTAGAGTATTTGGAGGTAATTGTGAGGTTGAAAATGGCTGAAAACGACCAGATCTATTTAGGGCAGCATTTTTGAATGGATTGAAGACGTCATATCTTGTTCGATTATTTGATGACCGACGACGAAGTTTTCCAGTCGAATCACCAATTGAAATTTCATTTTCATACGATTCATCCAAAGTCCAGTAATTTCCTTTTCCAGGATCATCGTAACTTCTTGGAATTTTTAAAAATATCTTATTCAGTGATAAATTATGCCGAATACTGTTTTGCCATCCTCTTTTGTTTGAACTAAAAAAAGATTGTTTATTAAATGAATTTATTTTTTGCAGTAATAATAGAGCTCACCGATAAAATGGATATTTATCCATGATATACTCGTAAATGCCATTTAAAGTTAATTTTCCAGTTTTGCTTTCTCGTAATGCCATTGCAATCAATGCATTATAACTGAATCTCGGTCGACCCTCTTCTGAATTCCCTTCACCACCTTCACCTTCCCCATCACCATTATCACCTTCACTTTCATTTTCGCCACCACTATTTGATCTTTTATCATCTTCGACTTCATCATTTGATTGGATAAGGGAGGATGTTGTGGATGCGGTAGATGAGGATGCAACAGACTGTACACTTGACGACACCTCCGGGTCACCATCATCACAAAAACTTTTATTGCCTCTTTGTTGTGTACTTTCTTCAATATGCTCTCCTGCAAATACGATTATTATACTTTTTATTCAAGTGGCTAAAGTCATAAATCATTTAAGAGTCATAAACTCTTCAATTTCATTATGCTAATTATTTTATTACGATCTGCACATATGGCATCATTTTTTCGTAATGTTGCATTTAAACAAAAAGGTGCAAAAAATTAGCAAATAATAAAATTGTTTAAAGGATAATAAAAAAACAAACTTTTGATACTTTGGTGATTTATTAAACCAGGACAAATATCTGTAATACTAAACTTTGAAGCCATGCTGCTACAGTAATGCAAGAAAGAAGAAATTTTATTTTGAGTGTCAATGCAAAGAAAAAGAACTGATTGAACTTGAAAAAAAACTAAAATAACGACAACTTTTGAGTTTGTATTAAAAGTACTTCAAAAACTCGCGAAAAAGCTTTTATAATATTTACAATATTTTTGTAAAAAAAAATAATAAAAAAAGTGAAACGCAACTATCAAAAAATGGGAATAAACTATTATTTGTGTATATATTGACAACTTTGTTAGTATATTTAAAGTTCAATAAAATTGGGCATACAAAAATATTTAAAGGCGGAGTTTTATGGGGGGCTATTGCTACATTAGATTTATTTAAAGAAAAGGAATCTAAGCATTATTGTTTTGTAGCAGAAGTAGTTTGTCGTCGGCTTGCGTTTTGACACAAACAAAAAAAAATAAAGAAAAAAAGAAAGAAATTGAGGCGGAGCACAAAGCAAAAAAGAAAAGAACCAATTGACGGCGATCGTTTAATAGCTCCTCCTGATACTGTATAAGAAAGGAAAAAAAAGAATGAGAGCGAGAAAGAAAAGAAAAGAGAAAAAGGAAAAAAAGAGAGGGACAACAGAAGGTGCGTTTTGAATTAAGGTGGCTTGTCAGCTACTCCGACAAAGCCCGAAACAAAAAAAATATTATAATATAATATACCTTCCATAAGTTCCTCATATTTTTGGAGGATATAAAAAATTTGGTAGATAAATGACATGTCACCTGTTGAACGACGGAAGCATATTCAACAAAAGACAAATTTTTTGTGCCCATTCATTTGTAAACAATAGATGTATCAATTGCGGATACAAACTTCCTTTAGAGGTGAATTATACAGATTAATTAATAAAAAAAGGGTAAGGAAAAAAGAGAATTCCATAAAAAAAGTTTGATGGAAGAGAACAAAGAATAATAAAGTCCAAATTTGCAACGGAGAAAAAAAGTTCACTGCATTTATTAAAATAAGTTTAAGAAATTATCACGCAATAGTTCATAAAAAAAACAAACTAAAAAGCACAAAATGCTAAAAACAGCAATTAAAAGGTAAATGATAAAAGGTCTTGTTACAAAATAGAAAAATTCAAAAAGCTGCAATTTCCGTCACTCCACCCCAATGAATATATCGTATACCAGAAAATAAAAGCAAAGATAGAATAAAAATGTGTCAATTAAAAATCTTGTTAAACAAGAGGAAACGCCGTTAAACAAAAATTGTAATCAATCATTTTGTTTTTAAAAATATAATTTTTGATAGAGGCAAAACTTTTGCTTTATTTCCCGCTTTTTTACCTTCAGATGAAAGAAATGAAAGAAATGAAAAAGGCGGTTAAATATCTGTAAAACAAAAAATTGGGAGATGAAATTCCGTTAAAAAAACAAGGACCAAAACTTTAATTTAAAGATTAGCAAAGAAAAATTTAAATATGAATAAAAAAAGGAAATGCCGAAAGTCGTCTGCCGTTTTTTTTTCTTCAAAAGTTTTTTTCCGCAATTAATGAAATTCGATTTTTTTAAAAATCAAAAAAGCAACATTAATCCATAAATTGCTTCGAAAAACCAACAAACAAAAGTAAAAAAAATAGAATAAAAAGAAAGGTGTCGTCGGCAGAAAAACGGAAAAGAAAAAAAACAAGAAGCAACAAGAAAAGGGCAAATCATCATCATTTCGGTAACAATAAAAAAAGCATGTTGCGCGAGCTAAAGGATTAATATCTTGTTATGCTTTATTTTTCTTTCGTTTTTCCTGAAACTAAAAAAAGAAAGGCACATGTTCTTCTGCAATAAAAACTATAAAAAAAAATAAAACAAAAAAGAAACAGACCATTTTCACAATTTGAAGTGGCTTTATCCCTTTTTTAAAAGAATAAAAAGAGTTTGAATGTTAAGTTACTAACATTTACCTGAATTGCGCGGAAGCTTATTCTTCATTCCTATTCATTGATGCCGCCAAGTGGTTTGCAACAAAAAGAATGAAAAAGACTAAATCACAAATTTTTGTAACTTCTGTTTGTTAATAGGGTTTCTCTTCTTCTTTTTGTTATTTTTTCTTTCATTTCCCGCTTTCCCAACAAACACTGTTCCTCCTTCCTTTTTTGTTTTTTTCCTTTTAACACCATTAAAATAAAAAGGCAACACATTTAAAGTTTTGTTTTCATCTTTAAAAGCCGAGGCTGCGTTTGTGTGTAAAATCATCATCTTCAAAAAAAATATGTTCATGCCTATTCCATAGAAATTTAAAAGGTGCTAAAAAGTTTTTGAAATGCCGAAAAAAGGCAATGAATATATTTTTGTGAGGTCAAAGCTCGTATAACTTCACACTTAATAAAGATGGATAAAATACAGATTTTTTTAGCAGTTGAGTGGTTTAAGAAAAGAAGAAAATCATTTGCGCGAACTTCCGATGATTCAAAATCAATTGAGCGCATAAAATTATTACTATTACATTTATTTTCTTCTTTAAAAAATCATAACCTTCTTAGAAAAAAAAAACTCCTGACAAACGATATGCAATAAATTTATACAATGGTTTTTTTCTTTTATTCCAAAACAATTGTGAGCTAATTCTAATCCTCTTCTTCTCTAACTTAATCCATGAAGAGATTAATATTGTCAATTAATTAGTCGTTAAATAATATGGTATTATAATATATAATATAGTAACATGATGTTAGAAAAAAATAGGGAGAAGCAGAAATTTTCATTGTACTTTAAATGACCGTAGAGATTTTACTCAATAAAACCTGCTGTGCGAGCAATACTTAAGGCACTCTGTCGATTTCAATGATTGGAAGGAACGCTTGTCAATTGGATGTTGAGTTAGTTGTCGTCAAAGAAAGATATTTCAAGTGCTAGAGGGAAAGAAAAAAATTTAGACAAAATGCTTTATTTTAACAACAAAAAAATAATATAAAAAAATCAGAGATTTAAAAAAACAGAGATTTTACAAAAAAAACTTATAAAAGATTTATAAAAGAGATTTAATTAAGAGGGCAATGATCTTTAATGACATCCCCAAAGGTGGCCAAATTTTGCATGTCATATTCAATTCTTCCATCATTCTTTGCATTTGGAAGGAAGGCAACATTTCGAACACATCCAACATATGGATCTGTTTGAATTGGATTTCGAAGTTTCATTCCACGTGGAATACCACCAAAGTAAAGCTTATCTTTTCCAATGACATCTTTGTTCTTTTTAATGAATGTCATGCCACTGCGTTGATCAACAGAAATGGTAATGATATTCTTTTTCATTGTAACCTAAAAATATTAGATTAAAGTTAAGGCTTTCATATTAAAAGTTTTTCTACCTTGATATGATGCCAATGTCCATCACAGATTGCATTTGCAACATTGAAGGATGAAGTGACATTGTAACTTCCACTTCCAATATCAACCATAAATACGACATTACCATCAACAAGTTGAACAGATGCAAATTCTAAAACTCCAACTGAAAGAAGAAGGGCATTCTTGGTTCGGGGACGGATTTCCATTTCAAGTGCATAATTTGAAGTAAATACAAATTCAGGATCAAGAACAGCATGTCCACCTTCTTTTCCAAAGAAGATTCCAGATTCTTTAACTTCTGAACATGGTACAACACCAATTTCACGTGCAGGATTATCGAATTTCTTTCCATTAATTTTGAAATCTCTCAAGCATCCACCAAATTCACTTCGAATGGGCTAAAAAAAGAAACAAGTTTTTATTTCAAAAAATATAGCGTGAAAAAAATATTCTTTCTCACCAATTCTTTGCGGTTATTAAAGATCTTTGATCGAATTGGAACAGATTCTTGTGAAAGACCACCAATGAAAAGTGGAGGTTGAACTTCAAGATTTTCAAGTCCAATGGATTGATTATTTGCTTCTTGATTTCCATCAACATAAAGAGCGGCAGCACTTCCTTCACGTTCAACGCGAACTGTATGCCATTCATTATCAAGCATGCTTGTGTTACTTACAAGATGAACCTAAAATGTTGAAATTATTAGAATATAAAATTCTTTTAAAAAACATACATAATAATTTGGTTGACCAAACATGAAATTGACGAGGCCATTATTCAAGAACATTGTGATAAAATCTGTTTGTTTTTCATTTGAAACAAATAAAATGAAGCCATTTGTCGCAATTGCTCGTAATTGTACCGAAAAAATTAAATTACGATCAAGATCCCCAGATGCTCGATCAAATTCTAATCTTGATCCCTTTTGGGTACCAAATCGGAATCCAGCAGAATCTTCCCGTAAACCATGTGGAACTAAATGTAATGCACATTCATCAGGTTTTCGAGCAGGTGAAGGAACACTGGATGTTTTTGGTGTTGGTGCAGTTGTTACTTGCATGACATCTTCTGTTGGAAGAACTTTGGAGCCTTTTTCAATTTGATCATTGTGAGACGATGGAGCGACAGTTTTGTTTACCATTGATGATTGCATTGTACATTCAGTTAATTTGACTTCATTTGCAGTGTACTAAAAATTATATTAATGCATGTAAACCTAACTTTTAATTTAAAAAACATACCATGGCGAAATTTGTTAAAGCACCGTTCCAAACAACATCAGCAAGACATCCAATGAAATATTTGCCATCTTCATGTTTGCCAACACGAAGTTGTAAGGCATCAGATGGTAAATAATCAGCGGCATCACTTACAGTACCCTTTCGGGTAACGCTGTCATCCAAAGTAACAATAATTTCATCATTTTTACGCGTGATTGTAAGATAATGCCAGGAACCATCACTTACAGATGAAAGTGGAACTTCAACTTTTTCATCATCACCATTGACGCCAACAATAACTTTTCCATTATCTAAGTTGGCTTGCAAGAGATTTTCCTAAAAAATACCGTAATCCGTTGAAACGGCCGTTTTGAGCAAATAAAATAGGATTAACTCACATTTTCGGCAGACAATACACTAATAATATGTGCATTTGTTTGTTCAGTTCGGAAGCGAATGGATAAATCAAAGGTGTCTTTGGCAGAAAGTTTACCCAATGTCATGCGAGCCCGTTCAGAGATTGTTGAAGCAACTCTTACATGAGTGTAAGGGCATGATGGCTGAATTCCTTTTGCTTCTTTTGAATGTGCAAGATTTGCATAATCTGCATCAATTTTAAGATTTTTCAAACATCCTCGGAATGGTTGAACAGTAAATCGGCTAAAAATATTGGGTAAAATAATTGCCAAATTTAAACAACAATTTTCTTACTACGCTTCAACTCCTTGTGGAAGACCTCCAAGATAAATGGAATCAGAAACACTCATTTCAAACATTGTTCCAGGAGATTCTCCTTCAGCAACATCCAAACCATCAACTTCAAGTTTGGCACGACGTTCAACACGATTGATATGAACAATATGCCATTTACCATCATTATAATTATCGTTTGAGCTTATAACTCTTCCAGCACCTGAACCCAAATCAAAGGATAAACTGACACGACCTCCCGTAAGTTCAACAACCAATTGATCGTTCTAAAAGAAAAGGAAGGATAAAATTTTTGTAGTAAAACAAATATATTTGTTTTACTACAAAAAAAAAATATATATATTATTAATAAAAGGCAAACATACATCTTTTCCGACAAAGAAGAGAAGTCCATCAGGAGAATATGTCATAAATGAAAGTAAAACAGTTGTACGTTTTCGAAGATTATATGAACCAGTACCAATTTGAAGATATCCATTTCCGTCAAAGCTTACAGCATTTTCTTCACTTGTTTCATATGCAACTGGAGGGCGATGTGGTGCACCAAGAACATTTCCAACTTTTTTGCCATTCCATAAACCAATTAACATTCCATTAATTCGTAAAGTATCAACATCACCAGTAAAGGTTCGATGAGAAATTGCTGATGGAACACGGAAATTTTGAGGGAATCCTCCGAGAAGAATTCGTTGTGAAGGGGAATCAAGATTAAGAACGGCATTGGTATCTTTGACACTAAGTTCAGCATGTTGATCAGTTTCATCGGTATTAGGTTTTGAGACTTCAAAAATTGCATGACCACCTGCTCGACGAACAATAAGTTCACGCCATTGATTATCATTAACTTCTCTGAAAAAAGGTATTTAAGATGGTTATCATTGATATTTTGTAGTTCACTTACGTTGGTAAAACAGTTGTAATAGGGCCATTTCCAAGATTAATAACTAATTTTGGTTTACGATCGTTGATTTCCAAACTAATATATTCTGCATCGTTATTGCCTTCTTCATTACCAAGATATAAAAGTGTTCCAGTATCACGTGGAGTTCGGAAAAAGAATCGAATATCTGTATAAACTGAGACATCATTATTTTGTTGGGATAATGGTAATTCAAGATGACTTGAAGGTTCAAAATGTGCACTTAATTTGATCATATTTGTTTTATCACGAGCAAGGGCAATTTTTTCTTTCAATGCCACAATCTTCAAAGCATATTCACTTAAAACTTTTTCATTCTTATTTAATCGTTCATCAAGAGCTTCAATCTTTTGTGCAACAACCGGAATCTGTTTTTCAGCTTCACCAAGTTGGGCCTTTGATTTATCCAAAGCAATTTGGTATTCATTTCCTCCTTCAATGAGTTTTCCAACTTTTGCAGCAATTTCTTCAACTTTTGGAGTTAATTCTGAAGTTGTTGAATTGATGCTTGCCATTTTATCTTCTGTATTAATGATTGCTGTGACGGCGGCTTCCAATTTTTTAATGTCTTCAGGATTCATTCCAGTTGAATTAATAAATGCCCAAAAAGATTCAGCTTTTGCAACAATATTTTTCAATCGTTCATCAAGTTTATCTTTCTTTCCAGTAAGCTCATTCATATCCTCTGTCAAAATCTTCTTAATGTTGGATGACAGTTGTTGTGATTGTTCAGAAAGTTTTTTCGAAGTTTCAGCAATACCTTGTGCATCATTTCCAGCTTCATGAGATTTTGCGATTGCATCAGTTGAATAATTTCTTGCATCTGCCAAAGCCGACAATAAATCTTCATAAATATGTGTTGCATCAACAAATGTCTTTGATTCAAGTCTTGCAGCATCATAAATTCCCATTAAAGCTAAAGCCTTTTGTTCATTTTGTTTAAGCTCATCGAGCAATTGTTGATTTGTTTTTTCAACAGTACGCTTTTTTCTTCGCCGTTTTGACATGGTCGCTTTAACATTTTCACTTCCTTGATTGAGTTCGGTGATATCCTTTTTAAGTGTATCAGTAAAGTCACGTAATTGATTTTCAATATCAACAAGTTTACGGTTAAGGCTTTCATGAGCTTCAATGAATCCTTGAGCAGCTTGACTATCTTTTTCAATTCCATTTATTAAAGCATTAATTTGGAAGAATGGAAGACTTTCCATAATTTTTCCGGCTTCAGTTGCAGTTCGATGAATACCTTGTAATTCTCGTTCGAATTCTTTTGTGATATTTTTCAAATCAGTTAATTTTTCATTTAAAGCAGTAACTTCATTACTTTGATTTTGAGACTTATTTTCCCAGCTTTGAATTAATTTTTCAAGTTCAACACTTTCATCATAAACTTTTTGCATTTCAGCGATTTTTAAATCAAAAGTAGTATTTCGAAGTTTTTCCAAAAATTTTTCCCCTTCTGCAATAAGTTGTTCTCGATTTTGAATTGGTGGACGAGTTCTGTATTCATTTGCCATAAGACCAATACCATGAATTACCCAATTTGTAACACTGTACAAATCACGAGCATCACTTTGAAGGCGTTTTACAGAAGTGCTGGTATTTTTAAGAATTTCATTCATATTCTTGAATTGCTCATCAAGTCTTTCAGCTTGAATATCAATTTTTGATGCGTCATCAAGTGCCTTGTCAAAAGTCGATTGGAATTTATGCATTTCAGAATTGCCATCTCGATGGTCAATGATAAGTTGCAATTGTGGCTTAAACTTTTCAATGTTTTTGTTGATTCTATGAATTCGAGCTCCAGTGAGTGCCGTGCTTGAAACATTTGATAAGGTTGTATTAAGGGCATCAGCAGTAATGGCAAGGCCGTCAAGTTCAGAATTGAGAGCAAAAACACATTCATCACATTCTATAATTTGATTTGTTTGTCTTGAAAGTTTTTTGAAAAAATTCAAAGCTTACGTCTACAACCAAGTGTTGGAATTCTTAAAAATCCATCCAGGCATGAATCGCATCGATGTCCCGTTGCTCCTTCTTGACAATGACAATGACCTGTATTTACATCGCAAACAGTTCCCATGGATAAATCAGCTTCACAATCACATTCTAGAAAATACTAAATGAGATCAAATTTTTTTATTTATAAACTTGCTCTTGCATCCTTCGGCTCCATAATTCCAGAATCCATGTTTACAGCGATCACACCGCATTCCATCAGCACCAGGCATGCAAGCACATTGACCTGTTTTTAAATCACATTGTGAATTAGAAGCAGCTGTGCCACAATCACACATTCGACAACCTTGACAAGAATCAAAGCCCCAAGCATTTTCCTTAAAATTATTAAATTATTATTTTTCCCCTTTTATTTAATTTTTATCTTACCACACATTTATCACAATTTTCACCTTGAACATACGGTTGGCACTTGCATTTGCCAAGAACATTGTCGCAATTGTAACTTCCACATTGATTGCAAGAGCATTCGGTACAATTTTTTGCTGTTACTGCATCACCATAATACCAAGGTTTACAGTATTCACAATTGCGACCATCTGTGTTATCTTTACATAAGGCACAGTCGCCTGTTTGTGGATTACATGAACCATATTCAGTTAAATTGTTGTTATTGTTGCAGAAGCAGGATTCACATGTTCCAGCATACGTAAGTGGATCACCGTAATATCCAACATCACAAATTTCGCAGCGATCACCAGAGAATCCTGGTTTGCAATTACATGATTGAAGATTTCCAGTTTCAGAAACGTCACAAGAAACTGCAAAATTGTTTGTTGGGGTTGCATGAGGGCAGGCACAAGCAAGACAAGCATATGGACTTCCATTTGTAGAATTTCCATAAAATCCTTCCATACAACTTTCACAATGTTCTCCAACAGTATTGTGTTGACAATCTTCACAAACACCAGTATCAGGATCACAGGTTCCAGTATGACCATAACAATTACATGGTACACAAGAAGTGCCTGTTAAGCTATCAGATTTAACACGATAATATCCAGGAGCACAGAATTGACAAGAATTTCCAGTATAAGGAGGAGGGCATTGGCACACTTCAACTGAAGAGGCAGTGACAGGACTATCAAAGTTATTCCCACCACCAACTTCAATTTCAAATTGTTCCATAATAGCTTTTATTGGTTGAGCGTAATATGAAGCTTTAACAGCAATGGATGTTAAATTTCGAAGAATCATCATCATTTTTGCTCGAGATGTTGGTTCTCCAGTTGGTAATAACCATACATCAGGAAGCAATGGAACTCGAACGGTGAAACGTTGGGAAGGATCATGAGGTTGTTCGGCTGCCCAGTATTCAATGATATTATTTCCAGAAATAAGTTTAACATCAGCTGAATTACTTTTGAACGAATTATTATCAGATTTAAAGCTGGCAATAATAAATGAAATTGTAAGGCCATAAGATGTTGTGTAATCTCTGTTGTTACCACTTTCATGAACAAAATAAACATTTTCAGGGGCTTCCCCAGAAGCTGAATATGTAACAACACCACGAAAACCGCTAACATTTCCATTTGGGTCATCTGTTTTCCACGATTGATCATCGAAATTTACAATATTGACGGGGAGAGTTGAAGAAACACAACGATCAGTAACATCAAAACAGAAGCAATCTGAGCATCCATCGGTATCAGCAGCTCGTAAAAAGAAAGTTCCAGCAACGCATTGATCGCAGGTAACACCTTGAACATTTTTCTTGCAGATACATTGGGCCGTGGCTTCATCACAAATTGCTTCAGTTGTTCCTTCAATATTACATTGGCATGGATAACAATTTGGAAAGCCGTAATATCCAGGAATACAACGATCACATTGTCGTCCACCAACATTTTCTTTGCAAAGGCATTGACCATTATTAGCGTCACATCTTAATTCACCATTGTATGAGCCATCTGGATGACATCCGCATAATTGACAACCAATAAGTGGATCAAAGCCAAAACCAGATGATACACATTTATCACAATTAATTCCTTCAACATGCAAAGGACAGAAACATTGTCCACTTCTTTCATCACATTGTTGATTAATTCCACATCGGCATTTTAGACAATTGGGGAAACTGTAATGACCAGGAGCACATCGATCACATGTTCGGCCAATGATATTTGCTTTACATTTGCATTGACCACCATAATCTTCACATCCAAAATCATGTGATCCATGGGCATTACAACCACAAGCAACTGCACCATTATTAAAATCGACAGTTAAAGCAAAGATTTTTTGTTGACAATAATCTGAGACATTTTTTGGATTATTTTCAAAATGATTTGCTGAACATCTTTCAAAGAATTCATTTGATTTATAGATGGGAAGCGGCTTAACAATATTATCTCGATAATATTGATAGGGAACAGCGGTAACAGAATCGATGTAAATTGGACCTTTTTGATTTTGATTAAAATAAAGTGTCAATGAATATTTATCAGTGATGGGGAACAAATTATTGTTTGATGTTTGTTTATCAAAAACTACAGTCCGACATCCAGTTACAGTAGGACAATAATGGAAATCAGCATCCGCAAAGCGATCATTTTGTACCATGATGTCGAGATTCAATGGAGTGTTATCAGGATTGTAATAATGAATGACAAAAACATATTGACCAGGAACTGTAACAACACCAGAAATTTCCAAAGTACTTTGAACATTATCAAGTGACATAAGTTGAACATTTTTGTCATCAACAATATTAAATGGTAATTTATCTCCAGCAATGCTATTATTTGCATTTCGCCCACTTTCAGCTTCAGTTACAATTGCATTCGGTGGTGGGGGATAAAAAAGTCCTTCACATTGGCCATTACGTCGAATGCAAACTTCATATTGTTTAAGATAATCATTGTTCCAGTTATCTTCTTTTACAAGATTAACGGCAACAATACCAAAATGATGATCTGGTTGTACCGTAATATGTGCGATTGCATTTGGAGGAGATTTTTTAAGACCAAGTAGAGCAGCTTTTCCATCAGCAGTTAAAAGTTCTCGACAAAAACCACTAAAAATTTAATTTTTTTTCATTCTTTGTTAATTTTAAGTTGTTTTGACTCCTACTTCGAAGTCGGAGCTATTTTTTACTAATAAAGTTCAAAGAGCGCCGCCTTTTGATTCTGATGTCACTCAAAAGGGAAATGAACAACTTAGTATTTAGTGATAAAGTTTTATGGCTCTCCAAAATTAGGGACTGGCAGGTCAAAAATAAAAGTTGAAAAAAAATTATTTTATTGTTCTTTCTAGGTACTTTCAGACCTGAATAAACCGAAAATAAAATCAAAAAAAATATTAAAAATAGTTAAAATGCCGAAAATACCACTTTAAAATTCGGCAAAGTAAAAATTCTTCGTCGAAAAAAAAGAAAAAGGAACACTTTTTCTCTTTCTTTTTTGCACAAAAAAGAATGCATTTTTTTGACGCGCGTGCAAAAAAAAGTTCATTTCCTTTTCTTTCCTTTGTTTTTCAAGCATTTTTTATACAAATCTAGCTCTACGATCGCTTTATCTTTTTTTGGGGTGATATGGGGTGATTTTCCTTTTCACCCAAGATGTATTTTTCGAAGGTCCATCGAATGGTACTAAATTCATGGAATCAACTGGAATCAACAAAAGCATTTCCTTGTAAAAACAACTAAAAATGCAAATTTTAGGTTTTTTTGCAGAAAAACCTTTTTTAAAAGTTACATATTTGAAATCAGCGTAAAAAATTACGTCTGGTAGGCTAGATAATTACTCCTTAAAAAAAAGTTGAATTTTTCATACTGTAACGAAGAAAAAAAATGAAAAAGAAAGAGAAAAAGTGTTCCCTGCCAGTCCCTATCCAAAATAAAAGAAAAACTCTTTTTCTATATCACAAATGAAATTTTTTCAAACAGTTCTAGTTATTTTTGTTAAATTGTTAAATAATTTGTAGTACTGTATATCTCCGAAAAACTATCAATAAAAACTTACGCATAAGGGCAATGATTTAAAGCGATTACGCCATCTGCAGCAGTACTTTCATCTTGCGTAATTTGAACTTTTAGAGGAGCATTATACGGTTCTGGATTAAAGTACTCCAATACAGCATAATATGTTCCATCCTCTGGTACCGGGATATCAATTGTAATTGCCTTTGTACTTTTTCCACTTTCAACAAGGATAGCTTGTCCAATATTGTCAGGTAAGTCATCAACTGTCATAGTTTTTAAGGGTTGACCATTTCCATCTGCATCAACTTCTTTGAAACTTTCAGTATTGCTACTGTCAATTCTTTGTGAAGTTGGAAGTGGAGGATAAAGAAGATCAATACAAAGATCACTTTCATTTTGCTTTGCGATGCAAGGTTTATAAATTCTTTCAGATAAAAGTGAGGCATCATAATATTCAGCTGGTAATAATACAATATAATCCTAAAATCAATGATAGATATATTATAAGCACGGTAATATTTATTTAACAAACATACCAAGAAAAGTCGTTTTGATGTTTGGAATGTAATTCTCCATCTTCCTGGATTAAGAACAAATGGCTTCAAAGGATCATTTACAATTACGGTAGCAGGACCTTCAGCAATTGGTAAAGTTGTAGTAATATTTTGTTGAAAATCTGCTGATGATGTTTCAACAGGGGCAACAGAAATTTCAACATCAATTGGAACAGAAGTTGGATTAAGGTAATGAAGAAGAAGCTTGTAAACAGATGATTTTCGAATATCAACATCAATGTAAATTTTGTTTTGAATTGGTGAAAAAACGGTAAATCCTTTCCATGAAAATTCTGGAAATTGATTTTCATCAATTGCATACCGTACTTGACTATTATCGGGTAATCTCGCTTCTTCAGCTTCATACTGAAACAATAATTTTAGAAATGAAATTAAAATTTTACACAAGCTAACCTTCATATGCCAAAGTGTTGGATAATAATGATCTTTGATTGTTTCATTACATTTAATTCCTTCAACACGAGGTTTACAACGGCATTGTCCAGAAGCCATATTACAGCTATGACCAACTGATCCTCCGATATCGCAATTGCATGGTTGACAACCAACATGATTATTAACTTCAAGTTGATAAAATCCATCAACGCAATGATCACATTTTTGGCCTTGAACATATCGCTTGCAGGCGCATTGTCCGCTATTTTGATTGCAATTGTTGAGGAGGGATACGGTACCGGTCATATTGCAAGCACAATCGACACAACCTTTATTATGGTAGTACTGTAAATCCCAAAATGTTGGTTTGCATTCATTGCAAGTACGGCCAATAACATTTTCCTTGCAAGTACAAAGTTCACCAGGTGCAACTTTATCACAACCAGCAAAGGATGCAGCAACTCCATTTGGATTACAGTTACATTCTTCACATACTGGGAAATTATAAAAGTTAGGTTTACATTGATCACAATGTTTTCCGACAAAGTTTGGTTTACAGTAACACTAAAATAGGAAAGATTTTTTTTAAATTATGTTTTTAATTTTTTTCAACTTACTTGACCATCATTGTCACAGGTAAGACCTTTTGAACCAGCTAAAACACAATCACATGAAAGACATTTTGGATAATTGTAAAATCCTGCGGCACATTTATCACAAGTTCGACCAGTAAAATTTGAATGACATGGACATTCTCCAGTTTTTAAATCGCATGTTACATTCTTTGAACCAGCTGAATCACAATTACAAGATCGGCAATTTGGATATCCATAATGATTGACATCACATTGATCGCATCTTTTTCCCGCAAATCCAGCTTTGCATAGACATTGACCACTGACCATATCACAAACTTCTCCTTCTGTGCCACTTGGATCACAATCACAGAAATCACAAGCAGGATAGTTGTAATAACCTTTTGCACAAGTGTCACATAATTTTCCACCAAAATTTTGTTTGCATTCACATTGTTCTGTAACTTTATCGCAGTCATTGTTTCGAGAGCCGGTATCATCACAGGTACATGCAATACATCCTTTTGTGATATTTGTATATCCAGAAGCACATTCATCACAGAATTTTCCAGAATAATTTACTTTGCATGGACATTGTTCATTTTGGGCAAGGCAAACTTCACCATCTGTTCCATTGATGTTACATTGGCACGGCTTACAAGTTGGCGGATCATAATAACCGGGGGAACATTGATCACAATTTTCACCAGTAAATTGAGGTAGGCATTCACATTTTCCAGTAATTTCTGCGCATTTTCCATTATGTTTTGCTGGATCACAAACGCATCTTTGGCAAACATCTGTTTCATTCCAGCTTTTGCTTTCCGGTCGGTAATATCCATCAACACATTCATTACAATTGATACCTTGTGTATTGTGCCGGCAATCCAAGCATCGTCCACCACCATTGTATTCACCATGAATATCAAGAGATAACTTTTTCTCATCCAATTCTTCTTCGTAGACACATGTATTACTGTGACCATGACAATTACAGGGTTCACAAACAAATTCATGACCTTCTCTTGCTCGATGCCATTTCTTTTGCTCAAATCCTGGACAACATTTATCACAGCTATCTCCACAAGTATTGTGATCACATCGGCAAAGCCATGTTCGAGGACGATTCACATCAAGGACATCACAAGAATCAGCATGACCATTACAAACACATCGACCACCCATCATAATTTCTTTAATTGCATAATAATACCGTCTTGTTACAGTAGGGTCATTATTCTCATTTAAATCCATGAGTTGCCCTTGCAAAGTTTTGGTTTTCAAAAGTCGAAGTCGAACATTTGTAGCCCGAGCAAAATTTTGTAAAACCGGTGAATGACTGAAGTTATTTTTGCCGGGTCGATTTTCCAACAAATTGATAACAATTTCTCCATTTTCCATGGGATGAATTTGTGAAAATTCATGGGTACAGATAACAGAATCATCCTCTTCAATGGGTCGCAAAGAAGCAGTTCCAAAACGGCGAGAACATTCCGCAGGTGATGCAGCAAAGTATTGCCATGTCGTGTATGTTAAACCATAATCAACAGATCGCTCCAAAATCCATGTTCCTGGTCGAGGACTATTTGCCATTTGAATCCAAACATATGCAACATGAAATTCTTGTTCAAGATCAATGGTAATGTTGACTTCATTGTATTGAATACCCCGAGAAAGAGGTGGAGATTGCCACCAAGATGGACTTCCATCTACCATATTCGAAGCTGGATGAGCATACGATGAATTTGCTTCACAGAAGTCACAATTTTGTCCTCCCTTAAATTTTTAACAACTATTTTAACGAAATGCATTTACAGTATTCTAACCTGAACGAAAGATTGCTTTTCCATTCGTGCTTGCCGATAAGGATTGGTTCCATCTTCATCAGCCATACTGTAGGAGTATTGGTTATGAGGGGTATAAGCGCTGGCTACAATTATAAAATGTGTTAATTTAAACTTGTGAATAAATGAACATTATTTTTAAAAAAATTTAAATTTAAAAAATGATGATAATAGAAAATTTAAAGGAAAGTTTTTTCGTAACTTTTAGAAAAAAAATTTAAATTATCTTACCCGCAATTGTACAGTACATTTCTCTGATCGGTTGGCCATTAACTTCTCCGCAAGTGAATGATGAATGAATTTTTCTTCCAAGAGCCAAATTTCTGTTTGGTGGAACCAAAACAATCGCAGACGTAATTGCCGCTCCAAGGAGCAGCAAAAACGCTGGTTTAAGCATTTTTAACACTAAATATTTTTATGATTAAACCTTCGTTGAAGTTATTTTGAAAGAAAAAAAGTATAAAAAAACCGCGCAAACTTTCTTTTTCAAAACTTTTTTAGGCAAAGAAACAAAAGGGGAGACAAAGGGCTACTTCTTGTAAATCATTGTCGAAGAATTTGGGCCACAGCAGCAATAGCTTTAATCCGATCAATGGTTAACCAAATGGCAACACATCTGGTTTTTTTCGTAACTTTTTATTTTCGAATTATAAACAACGTCGTTTCTTTCAAAAAATTTAAAAGAAAATTTAAAGGGCAAAAACTTAAAACAAAATATCTTAAGTGAGACATATACATACATTAATTTATCACCAAAAGAAATAAATTAATCAGTGACTAATCTGATCAAAGGAACCAAAGAGCCAGCAGCTAGCAAAATGGAAGAAAAAAAAATATAAAACGATCGAGAGAGGCTTTTGGTTAGAAAACAAAAAATCAGTCTGAATGTTTTTTTTCCCCAAAATGCAGCGCGGCTGTGGTGGTGCCAGTGGGTTTTGGAAAGGGCGCAAACATCTTGTAACACCTTAAGACAAATGCTCAGACAAACCAAAGCAGCAAAAAAAAGAATATTTTTAGCGCCGCCTAATGATCATTTTTTATGGCAAAAACTGAGCAATGCATAAGGATTTTTTATGAACAATCAGGAAAAAAGAGAAGAAGAAAAAGAATAATTTGGAAGAAGAGAAAGAGGAAAAAAGGAAAAAGAAAAGGCAATTGCGCAGGTGTTGTAAAAAGAAAAAAAATTTGCTGATTTGAATGTTTTTTTATATTTTGCTTAAAGGAACCCTTTCATTGATTTACTGTAGATGGTCCGGGTGTGTGTGTGTTTTTTGACTTGCAGGTGTTAAAAAGGGAAGATTCGAATCTTTTTATAATAAGCAAATTTATTCTTATTTTTTAACAATAAAAGCATTTCAAAATGTACCCATAAAAAATAAATTAGAATATTAAAGCAAACAATAAATTAATTTATAATTAACAAAGTTTTAAGGTCATGATTCAGTTTTGATTAAACAAAATGCTGCAGGTGATTGAAGGACTGTTGCACTTTCAAGGAGTGATTCACGAATAAATGACCCACTAGGTCTTTCAACATCATTTATGCTAACTTGTTTATTCCATGTTTCATTTTGACCATCTGATTGATTTCTGCAATTATACAAAAAAGACATAAAAAAGAGGCTGGGAAAGAAACGGTGTGAAAAAGGGGCTAACCTTCGTTCATCACTGAATTGAGTTGTTTCATTTGTTGGTCGTGAACGTCCAGGTCGACCAAAATCTTTTGCCTTTTTATCGCAAGGAAAAAACACTTTTTCAGAAAGCATTGATCGAACAACTTCCCGAAATTGCTGAGACATTCCACAATAAATTGCAAATCGAAATGGATACGACATAACTATTAACACATTTCTAAATTAAAACTTGATAAAAAAAATTTAAATGTTATTTTTTTAAATACAGAAAATTACTTAAGAATTTTTAATTGTTAGCTTCACTGTCAAATTACTTACCTCACAATTAATAATTTGTTGAGTAAATTGTACTGCTGCTGTATGAATGTTATTTGTAACGCAACTGTGCTAACATGCAATGAAAAAATCATAGCTGCCGGAATTTCTGTTATCAAAAATAAAATTATCACAACTAATAACATTCGAGTATTCTAAAAAACTATTTTATTATAAAAAGTTTGTAAATTTTTAATTTAAGAAAAAAAGTATAAACTATGACGTCCATGTTCTTTTTGCGCATTTTTTTTCTTTTTTTCACAAAAAAGAAAACGAGCTTTAGTCAAAAAAATGCCTTGTAAATGTAAAATAACCTATGGCATCTTTCAAAAGTATTTTTTGTCAAAAAAAGTCAAAGAATATGCATATATTTCTTTTTTAAAAATGGAACAAACAAACGTACTTGTTTTATTCCTTGAATTCGTTTTGATTCATTCATGCTACCACGTAACCGTGACATACGTTTAAAATTGCGTAACGAAGAACTTGAAAATTCTTGACTGGCATTCGGACTTCTCGATGGAGATGAGTCATTTGCGGATATTGTGTATCGGCGTTTTGAAGTGGAATTTGAGGTGAGATATGCATGTCGACGATCGGCTTCTCTTATTGCAACAATTAATCGCCAAGTAAAAATTACTAATAATATGCATGGTACTGTATGACTAATAAGTGTATGTAAGGCATAAATGATGTAGTAATAAATATTACTTCCAACTAATTGAATGAACGAAGTTTTCACTCGAAGGCATATTCTTCGAATATCTTAAAAATAAAGCGAAAAGATTACAATATTAAGAGATTATTTTTTGGTTTATAAAAGTACAATAAATAATAAACACACCATTAGTAATTGGATGAACGGAAGTATAGGATAAATTATAAGTCGCAAACAATTCCGGAGCATAAATCCAAATTGATGTTATACATATTATCGCGATGGCCTACAAAAATTAAAGATCATAAAAGAATGATTCACATTTATGAAATCTTTTACATGTTTGCTTCGTTGATTTGTACAATAACTTCTTACTAATTTTGGAACACAAATATAAATATATCTTTGTACAGCTAGGTATACTGTAAGCCAAATTGCAGCTGTATGAAAAATTGATGGTAAAATTGATGCCATATATGGAAACATTGTACACCAAAAAGATGGTAGCCCATATAATTCATCTGTTTGATAACCTGAAAATCAATATTTTTGTAATAAATATTATAGCTTTAAACAGCTGTTTTTTTGCGTTTTGTTTTAAAATAAATTTCAAAAGGATATTTTTATCACAAAAAAAAATGTTCAAATCCCTTTTATTTTTTTGATATTTTTGAAAGTATAAGCATGCCAAAAAAAATGTAGCATATTTTTTGAGAAACGGCCAAAAAAATTTTAATGAAATTAATAATTAATTTCACTGTCACGAAAATGAATGAATTTGTTTCTTATTCTGGCAATTTTTGATTGAGAATTTGAAAACATTTCTTTTTAACACCAAAATACATTGCACTTTTTTGAAACATTTCAATAAAGAAAATGGAAAAATTTTTTTAATTTTGAAGAAAGAGTTTTACCATCAAAAGTGTAATAATACAATAGCCACGGCAGGCATGATAACCCTGTTAAAAGTTCTGTCACTGCCATTGCCAATAATACAATATTTGTCGGAGTTCTTAAATATCGATGTGACAATACTAATACAATAAATGAATTGCTGGCTACTGTAACCGCAACAATAAATGGCATAAAATAACCGTACAAATATAAAGCAAATTCTAAAGGCACCTGTAAACAAGTAATAACAAATTAATTTCTATTATTGTGTTTTATACTTACTTGTGCTCTAATATGAATTTCTCGACATAAGCTATGATTTAAACATTCTGGAAGGGGCTCTAATTCCATTATTGAACCCGCTTATTTATGAGGAAACAAAAATACTATAAAAAAAGAAGAAGAAAAATATGAATAGAATAGATTATGCCATAAAAAATAATTTTGAAATAAATACTTCTTTTGCACTTGAAAAGTTAAAATGACTGAAATAAAAATATGAATTAAGTTTTTTTGAGTTGAGTTTACTTAAGTTTCTTTCTTTATTTGTGCAACCAATTACTAAAGCAGGACATTAAATATGAAAAAAGAGCTTAAAAATACACACGACGGAAGTTTCCAATTTTAAATATATTCAAAAAGCTATAAATCTCAAATGTGCAAAATAAAGTTTTTAAACTTCAAAAAAGCTGTAGCAAAACTTTTTAAGTTAAAATAAACATGCATCAAATCATCAAAAGATACTTTAGAATGATTTTTTTTTCGAAAAAACAACATGTTTGTTTTAAAAAATTTAAAAAAAGAAAACAAAAATTTTTGTTGGTCAAAATTATGTCACTTGCAAAATTTACAATCTTTCATCTTCTAAATTTTTAAAAAACTCTTTAAAATGGCCAGTTTAAAAAAATAATACATATGTGGGGGAAAAATATAATAATGTATTGAAGGCTGAAGGGAGGGAGTGTAGCGTGATGTTTATTATAATTTTATAAATGGAATTTTTGATACTGTTCCAATAAAACATTCAAAATAAGACAAAGGATAAAAAGTGTCAAATTAACACATTGATGGATCAAAGAAAAAAGAAGGGATACGATAATCAAAAAACGAAATAAAAGTAAGAAATTAAAGTTCCGCCTTTTTTTCATCTTCATCTTAAAAGAAAATGCATATTCCTTAATCATGGTAATTAAGGTTTGCCATTTTTGAAAATGTGAGGTCTAAAAACAAAATAAATGATGGTAAATTTTATTGAATGTTAAAAGTAGCTGTCAATAAAAATAAAAACTTTGTTCAAAAAAGAAAAACTTTGCCTTTAGCTTCTTCTTCTTCTTTTTCTTCGTATTTTTTTCTTCTATCATGTTTTTCTTCGCTTTCTTACTTTAATTAAAGGATGCTTCCATTTGCTGAAAATAAAACATGAAAGGAAAAAAAATCAAGAAGTGGCTTGCTTTCATTCTTTTTTCCCTTAAAAGTAGTTAGAACTGAACTTTCTTTCTTGTTTTTTTTTCTAGAGGTACTACTCCTACTCAAAATTGTTTATAAAGTTAAGACGGCAAGAAAAAAATGATAAAGAAAATTTTGTTTATAAATATAAACCATATTCTAAAGAAAGAAAGAAAAGCAGGAATCTATTTCAAGCCCAAAAAAGGAATAATATGACAATACTCATTCATGCTCCTAAGGGAAAAGAAAAATTATCGCACAGAATATGTCAAAAAAAAGCGAAGAAGGAGAAAAAAAATAATAATGAGGAACATATAATTCTTAAACTACAAGACTGATACCATGAAAAATTACTAATAATGTATTGAAAAAAGGACATGACTGCACTTGAAAAATTAGACAAAATAAACAAAAAAATACTTGACAGAAAAGGGAAGCAAAAAAAATTCTATTTAATTTTTGGGGTTTGTTTGCTTTTTCTGAGATGTATTATAATTTTTTAATTAATGAATAAGAAAAGTAAATTTAATATAAAAGTAAAGAATAATAACAAACAAGCTCGAATAAAAAGTATAGTACATTTGAAAGATGTTGTTTTTGTAAGCTTCAATGCTTCATTCTTAAAAGTTTGTTTAACAATTTAATTAATCTTTCTTAGCTTGAAAACCATTTCTAGTAATTACATAGCATCGTGTTTTTTTGTTAAATGTCAAAACTACACCATCATTACAACCATCGACTAATACCATTCATGCTTATTTCTTTTAATCCAAAATTCTTTTAGTTTTGACTTTAAGATAGAGGAAGAGAGAAAGTGAGTTTTAACAAACTAGCCTAAATGAACTTTTCAATAGTAATTATGATGGCACTCGAATCCTTCTTCTTCTTCCTTTTTTCTTTCTATCTTCTGTTTTCATATATTTTTTTCTTCTTCTTTTTTTTATATTCTTATCCAAAAGTAACCCTCCCTTTTTGCCAAGTCCTGTTAGTCGTAATGAAAGAAGGATACATCTTTGACAATTTGCGCAACAGAAGATAATATGGCAAAAATGACAACATGACAAGAAAAAGAAGAGATAGTAAAAAAATCTAAAAAAGCATATATTTATATGTATGTATATTTTCACATGACTATAAGGAAAAGAATAATATGAAAGTATATTGAAGGATGTATGATTGGCAGAAGCGGGCTCTCTATTATGCCTTTTCAAATGATAATTATGTAGTAATATTGTGCTTATTTTTAAAAAAAAACTAAACCATTGTTTATCAACATACGTGCATTTGAAATAAGAAAAACAAAAAAAAAGAAACAACAAATATCGTATTCAAAGAAGCTCCTGTTTACATTTCTTTTTCCGAACACTTTTAAAGATTTAAAGAATTATTTTTGTAAAGAGTTTGAAAACAACTAATCCAAAAAAGCTAAATTTTGTGTTTCATTTTGAAGTTTAAAAAAAACCTTGTAAATTTTCATTACAAATAAGGCAAAAAAATGTTGGTGAATTTGTTTAAAAAAATAAAGAATACCAAAATGAAACGCAATGTTAGTCCTAAAAAAGCACACCAAATTTTTTTAAGACTTTCATTTGCAACGTAGTTTTTTGGATTAAGTCTTCAAATTGTTTGCCTTATCCCAACATATACATAAAAATACCCCCCTAAAAGATAGATAGATAAAGAAGAAAAAGAGAAATAATTGCATCAAAAACAGACATGAGTTCAGATGCTCAAATTAAATGTATTTCGAAAAAAAACGAAGAATTTCTATTGTTTTAAAATAGATGGCACAAAAAAATTAGGGATAATCAAAAAACATTGGAAAAAACTTTTTCAGAACAAAAAAAATGCCAAAAATAAAAAACGTGAATCTATTTTAAGAATTGAGATTTTAATTGAGATCAAAAAATATGTATTCTAAATTTTTTGGAAGAGTTATTAATAATTTTTTGAATGAAACAAACAAAAGTTTGGGGTTTATATTGTGCAAAAATGTTAAATGAAATTGAGGAATGCATTGTAGCCTTCATTTTGACTTTTATTTTTGCTTTAAAAACTTCTTCCGTCAAGTTGTCAATGCAAATGGCATGTTCATTTTCCTTTTTCCCCCAAATTTTTTTGCTGCTTCTTCTTTTTCTTTCTTCCTTTTGGGTCTGCTGTTATTTTTTCTTATTACAACACACTAAAGATAACTTCATCATCATCATCAACAATCTTTCCTTTGTTTGTGGCTTTAATTGAGTTATATGTTTATTTTCCTTTTCATTCTTGTAATAATAATTTTATCTGCTCGTCAAGTTTCTTCGTTTTTATATTTGATGATTAACCCGTAAATTTTCGGCATTTGTTGTTCTTCTATAAAATCATGTGTTTTTTCTTTATCATAACTTTCTTCAAACATCAGACCACCAACTTTTGAAATTAAATTAAGCCTTTCAAAAGTGGCTCTCCCCCCTCCAAACTTTGGCCCTTTAACCAGAAAAAAATTTTTAGCATCGAAAAGCAAAAAACAAACATCGTCCATAAACATCCTCAAAATGATCATTCGATAATAAGAAAAAAACATTCAAGATTTCGTTATATAATAGATGACTAAGAGCAAGCAGCAGCAGCAGCAGTTGGCAGGCGGCTTAAGCAGAAGGGAACCAAATTATATATTTTTTGTTTTTTCCTTTCATCTTGTTGACCTAACACAAGGAAACGTAACAGCTGTCCAGGGGAATGTCTAATCCAATACTTTATAAGTTTTAAGAGTTCTCAACTTTTTTCTTAGTTTGGGTTCTTTTTTGCCTTCGATTCTAAAAATCTTAGAGAAAAATGCTTTTTCGTTTTATTATCTTTCTGTCCATTTTTGCTTTAACTTCATCGTATGTATTTAAATGTTTGGGAAATTGTGAATGTGATACGGATGATGAGACAATTCATTGCCATAATAATCGTGAACGACAAAGAATGGATCTTCCTGAAAAACGTTTAAAAGGATATAATTATATTGGCATGACTCATAATGATATTCGTGTCCTTCCAAGTGAAGATCTTCTCCTTGAAAAATTTCCTGATCTTCAGGTATTCACATTTAGAAAACAATTGTATAAAAATTAATAAATTATTTTTAGGCCATTGATGTTGAATTAAATCCAAATTTTGATTGCAGCACTTTGCCACAGTATAGTAAAGTTCAAGTTTTGAGTGATTGCGGCAAAGAAGTTTCTGATTTAAAGAATGAAGTTTATGAAATTAAGCCTCCAAGTGAAGTTCGTTAATTCTTTATCTTTTAGTTTAAAGTTTTCAATCATCAAAATTATATTCTTGTAGGATTGTGATAATGAATGTCAACTAAAGCGTCATTATGATTCTCTTCATGCCTATGTTCTTAAATTGTGGGAAATGCTTAAAGAAAAGTTTGAACAACTTAACAAAACAAAACTTGTTACCGATGTTCGTAATTGGATCAATGAACTTATTGAAAACATTAAAAATAAGACAAAAACCGAAAATAATAATGATAGTAATTAATTTTATTGTAGTAATGCTTCTTTTCATTGATTAATTTTTAATTAAAAATGTAAATAAATTGAAAATTCATACCAAAACTGTGCGTTTTCTAAAAGGGCCCGATTTTGTAATGTGTGAGAACGAGATCATATTCCATGCTGACCACTTTTTCAATTTGAAAATCACTTCGATGAAATTTAATGCATTAATAAAATAAACTTTATTCAAAAATCAACAAAAAAACGCATAAACTAACTACTGAGCTAATAGGTAAATCCTAAGATGCAACAGGATGGGCTGCAAGTAATCGATCAACACCTTCTTGAATTAATTCATCTAACTCTTCTTCCATTTCACGAACCAAAATTTCATCAGGAAATGCTTCAGGCATCCGTAAAGATAACCATAAATATGCTCCAATTGTATCATAAATTTGCTCCAAATGCATTAAATCAGCAGCCTTTTTAGCAGGTTGAAGAGGCCAATTAAGAATGCTACAGAACCAATCATACGTAATAGGTTGGCCCATAGAATGTCGTCGAACCATTTTAACAAATGCAGCGGCGACCACTTTTTTTTCACATTTGATTGGAACAAGGCAAAATGTGTATCTTTCCTGAAAAAATAAGAAGAATGATGACAAAAAATGTCTTTTTAAAAAAAGGAATACTTTAAGTGGAAGTCGAATACTATCAATTAATTCAGCCAATTCACGAACTGGTTGAACAGAACAAATAAAAAAATCATCACTGACGCTACAGACTGAAACAAAAATATCCAAAAGATTGACAAATGAAGCATGTGGTAAGTGATATGCAAATGTTTCAATTTGTTCAAATGTAGGAGCAATACCAGCTTTAACAATTTCTTCAACTGGTTTCGATAAAACGGTATGAAGTAGTGACATATCTTCATTTCTTAAAGTCATTACTTTTCCTTGAGAATATGCAGTACCATATCTACCAGCACGACCAGCAATTTGAAGAGCAGCATATGTTGGAATAAGTTCACCATGTGGGGGTTTAATAAGAGAATTAAAGATAACACGTTTGATATTTAAATTTAAGCCCATTCCAATGGCATCTGTTGCAACAATAACATTCACGGGATCATTTGGATCATTAAATTTGGCAGCTTGAGCGAGCTTTGCTCCGGGTGGCAAACCACCATAGATAACGGCACAATTAATTCCACAATTTTCAAGTTGTTTAGTAATACCAAAAATTGATTTCCTTGAAAAGCAAACAATGGCATCACCATCTTCAACCCGACGAATATCTCCAAGTCCATGAGTACTAATTGTAAGCGGTGATCGACGTTCATATTCAATAACTTCAACATGCTCTCCAATTGGATCTAACAAGCGTTTAACAATTTTTACAGCAGCCTTTTCACCGCAGAGATGAACCTCAAACTTCTTGATAAAAACAACACAAAATTCTCTTAAACTTACTTCATGTGCAGCTGCTCCCAGTAATGCACGTGTAAAAGCCCATCCACGTTGATCTTCACGTATCATTTGAATTTCGTCGATAATTGCTACTTCGAATTCCATCACAGTTGATAACATTTCAACGGTCGAAGACATATGCGAAGATGGATTCATATTATCTAATGCAAAACTTCTTTCTTCACCAGTAACCAAATCACATGGAACACCCGAAGCATTCATTTTCATGAAAATTTCATTTGCAAGTAATCGTAATGGTCCAAGGTAAATTCCACTTTTAGCTTGTTTAAATCTTTCCAATGCAGCATGTGTTTTTCCACTATTCGTTGGACCTAAAATCATAGAACATAACCAAATATTGTAAAACAACTAATTACCTGCATGAAAAATAATTTTTCTTTGTATGTTCCTTGCCTCAGGATACCAATTGTGAGGTTGAGTTAAATCAGAAATAAGTTTTAAATCTTCTAATGATTCTAAATGTGGATAAACTTTACGAGCATGACTAAGAAAGTACATAAAAAGAGTATCAACACTATGCCCTAAAATATTTATTATATAACTTAAACAGTGATAATAAATGAATTAAAATACCATGATTAACAATGTCACTTAAAGTCACCTTTAACATAGGATCCAAAGCATCAATATTTAAACAATGTTGTCGAAAACTTGTATATACTTTCATAAAAAGTTTTGTAGAAATTCCATTTTCTTCAGCCAATTCACGAATCGTTGGGCGTTTACAGAAATCTCTTAAAATGATCGAAATTGCATCACTATTCAAGGCTTCATTCCCTTCAAAATCAGTTAAAGACGAATTCGTTGATTTCGTAATCGGCACTGTTATAGGTCTAACAAGTTCGTCGATAGCTCTTACGCGTTTATTTCGAGGTGAAAGAGTTTCACGATGATTCTAAAATATTACATTTTACATCAACTTTTTCCACTTTATTTATAAACTTACTTTTACAGCACGATTTCTTGCATATGTTCTACTTGAGGTTATTGAACAAACATATAATTTTAAAATAAATGATTTGTTTATCCTGTTTAATGAGTTAAGAGACATAATCTAAGGAAAAACCATTACTTTTACAGAATAGAATAAGCAAAAAAGTAATTGGCAACGATTGGCATTCATTCCCCATTATGCAAAACCAAGATATTTTAAAGTTTTTTTTGCAGCGAACCTTAAAAGTTATTTTCACTACAAATTTGAACTTATTCATTTCATTTTAATGTTTAATACATTGTTTCATAAAAAATAGTTAATGAAATTTTATTAATTATACAAAGGATATACAATTTTCACAAAATAACAAAATACAGTTAATCAAAAATTAGTTAAGAGCATTGAACCTGGTTAGGATAATCACAGACATTAATTTTAGGGTTAAAAACAGTTCCGCTAGGGCATTTCATTCGTTCCAAAATATCCCAAACACAGCGATAGAATGAATTACAATCATCTTTGACAGGAACATAATCACCATGTTTGTATCCATTGCAGCCAATCACGGATTGCGGTTGATTTGTTGCAGAGATTCCGTCAGCATAAGTTTCACAGCCCGGAACATTTTGACGATAATCACATACACCACGGCGCTCGTCAAAAGCAAGTTCATGTTCACACGAAGGTTGTTCAAATGTATCATTTCCAAAACATTGAATTATCCGATGACAAGAACTAGGATGACGATATAAACCATCAGCTTGACCCTTGCATAAATTCAATTCATCAAGTTCACCTTTTGGCGCTAACGCAATTGACTTTGGGGGACGACATTCAATCAAATCAGCACGAGCAACACAAACATTGCGATTTTCATCAAACACTTGACCATATTGTGCGCAACTATGACGAATTTTAGCTCCCTAAAATTACAACCTCAGAATATTTAAATGGATTAAAACACCTACATTAAAGCAGCGATGAAAAGTTGAACGACACACTCCACTACCATAAGTGTATTCATTATCTCGACCATAACATTCCGGGTCAACAGCAGGAGGGACATTTGGAGCATTGTCAAACATTTCACGAACAGAAGGAAGAATTGCAGATTCATCAACAGTTCGAACATGTGGAACATGAGATGATGAAACATTGAATCGACGAAACAATGGACGATAAGAATACTAAAAAAACAAAACGAAGTAAAATGTATTCTAACACAACAAAACAAACTTGTTTGACGGGACAATTTTTGAGATCGACCGAGCGCTTCTTTCTCCAAAACAACCCAATATCATCATCTTCTTCCATTCCGCTTCCACTACCATCATTATTCATAGGTTCATCCAAATGTTGAACACTTCTGTAAAAAATAAAGATAAAACAGTTTAAATCATAACAAACATACCTTTGATATTTTGGTCGATCCTTTTCAGAATAATGAACAAAAGCATTGTTAAGCAATTGTGGAACTTTTTCACCGTCAAAACGATCAACAACAGGAGAACCTTTAGATGGAGAATTAAACGGAGAAATAACAGGAAGCTCTTGATTAAAATCGCCATCAAACGTATCACGGTCAATTTTTTTAACATTACGAGAATGATCAAAGGGATTGATTAAAACATTTGGAAGAGTTTCACCATCAAAACGATCGTTTATTGGCCTTTTCGTTGGATATAATGGTTGAAGCTGTATTGGAGCGTTGCGATCAAACTCATCAGAAACTCTGAAATCAAAAGATAACAACGATTAACTAAAAAAACAAATACCTATGAGATTTTGGACGATAAACGACTTGATCATAAACATGACGATTTTCATGACTAGACGATAAGGGACCAGCATTCACCAAAGAATCTTCAAACTGCATTCCTTTTGCTTTTATAGGTGGATCAGAAGCACGAAGATTTTCATGATTAGACGATAAAGGACCGGCAGTCAACAAAGAATCATCAAAATACAATTCCTTTGATTTGACAAGCTGTTCAGAAGGATGATGATTTTCATGAATCGATGATAAAGAGCCAGCATTCAACACAGAATCATCAAGTTGCATTTCTTGAGCCTTTACAAGTGGATTAGAAGCATGGTGATTTTCATGAATCGATGATAAAGGACCAGCATTGACCAAAGAATCTTTAAGTTGCATTCCTTTTGCCTTAACAGGTGGATCAGAAGCACGGTGATTCTCGTAATTAGCAAGTAAAGGGCCAGCATCAACCAAAGAATTATCAAGATGCAATTCCTTTGATTTGATAAACTGTTGAGAAGGACGATGATTTTCATGAATAGATGATAAAGAGCCAGCATTCAACACAGAATCATCAAGTTGTATTCCTTGGGCCTTTACAAGTGGATCAGAAGCACGATGATTTTCATGATTAGACGATAAAGGACCGGCAGCCAACAAAGAATCATCAAAATACAAGTCCTTTGATTTGACAAGCTGTTCAGAAGGATGATGATTTTCATGAATAGATGATAAAGAGCCAGCATTCAACACAGAATCATCAAGTTGCATTCCTTTTGCCTTTACAGGTAGATCAGAAGCACGAAGATTTTCATGATTAGATGATAAAAGGCCAGCATTAACCAAAGAATCATCAAGATGCATTTCTTGGACCTTCACAAGTGAATTAGAAGCATGGTGATTTTCATGAATAGATGATAAAGAACCAGCATTCAACACAGAATCATCAAGTTGCATTTCTTGGGCCTTTACAAGTGGATCAGAAGCACGATTTTCATGATTAGATGATAAAAGGCCAGCATTAACCAAAGAATCATCAAGATGCAATTCCATCGATTTGATAAGCTGTTTAGAAGGATGATGATTTTCATGAATAGATGATAAAGAGCCAGCATTCAACAGAGAATCACCAAGTTGTATTCCTTGGGCCTTTACAAGTGGATCAGAAGCACGATGATTTTCATGATTAGACGATAAAGGACCGGCAGCCAACAAAGAATCATCAAAATACAATTCCTTTGATTTGACAAGCTGTTCAGAAGGATAATGATTTTCATGAATAGATGACAAGGGGCCGGCATTCAACATAGAATCATCAAGTTGTATTCCTTGAACCTTTACAAATGGATCAGAAGCACGATGATTTTCATGAATCGACGATAACGGACCAGCATTAACCAAAAGATCTTCAAATTGCATTCCTTTTGCCTTCACAAGTGGATCCGAAGGACGGAGATTTTCATGAATAGATGATAAGGGGCCGGCATTCAACATAGAATCATCAAGTTGTATTCCTTGGGCCTTCACAAGTGGATCAGAAGCACGATGATTTTCATGACTCGACGATAACGGACCAGCATTAACTAAAAGATCTTCAAACTGCATTCCTTTTGCCTTCACCAATGGATCAAAAGCATGGTGGTTTTCATGAATCGATGATAGAGGGCCAGCATCAACCAAAGAATCTTCAAGTTGCATTCCTTTTGCCTTTACAAGTGGATCAGAAGCACGATGATTTTCATGATTAGACGATAAAGGACCGGCAGCCAACAAAGAATCATCAAAATACAATTCCTTTGATTTGACAAGCTGTTCAGAAGGATGGTGATTTTCGTGAATAGATGATAAGGAACCAGCATTCCACACAGAATCATCAAGTTGCATTTCTTGAGCCTTTACAAGTGGATTAAAAGCATGGTGATTTTCATGAATCGATGATAGAGGGACAGCATTAACCAAAGAGTCATCAAGATGCAATTCCATCGATTTGATAAGCTGTTCAGAAGGACGATTATTTTCCTGAATCGATGTTAAAGGACCAGCATTCACAAAAGAATCCGTCGAAGGAAGAGTTTCTTGTTGAGATACAATTTGAACATTTATTGTTTCACAACTTCGTTCCGTTTTTTCCGTTACTAAGTGATGACAAAAGATTTCATTAGGAGTTTTGCACAACATATCATTTTCATCAAAGCTATATCCATCTTGACATTTATCCATGAAATCCATTCCGTTATCACAAATAACAAATTCAGGAAGACATTTACCAACCGAGAATACACCAAATTTTCGGATCTCACATATCTCCGTTGCTGCTGAAAATAACTTATATAAAAGTAATAAAATAAAATAGATTTTAAACCTTACTTTTCTCTTTATCATTGTTTAAAGCAGAACATATTAACAGCGAAAGAAAAAGAAATAACCATCGTAACGCCATTAAAAATTATCAACCAGGTTCACGCTGAAAAATAATCAAATGAATTTTTTTCGTAAAAATATTTAAAAGCTGGAGTTTTCTCGTGTGAGAGAGAAAAAATGAAGAGTAAGAAAGTGGCATGATTTTTCACACGCGTTTAACTCAATTTTTTGGGAACCTTTTTTTCTGCCGACTGAAACAATTGTTTTTTGCGTGCGCGAGTACACTTACAATCAAAAGAGAGAGAGAGAAAAAAAGAAAAACGTAAAAGTTCGAATTTTTTCTGCGGCAAAAATACATATAATGCTTTCATAAAAATTAACTTTTCTAAAAAATTTTTGCGACTATTTTTTTGAAAATGCGTTTTTATCGATAAATGATATGCACAGTAAGCTTATGGTTCGCTAAGTTTTTCATTTTGCTGATTTATCATTGTTTTAATAACATCTTATAAAAACATAACAAAAGTTTTATTGCATAAAAAATACAATACAATAACTGATAAAATAATTAATCAGAACTGACAAAATACTCAAATTACCAACCATCTTCATCATCAGGATTTTTTCTTTGATATTTTCATTTCCATTTTCTCGAACACCAGGAATATTTTCTGGAGGTTAAACACTTTCAAGCAAAACAGCATCTGTACCATCTTTGGTTGGAGATTTTGCAGCTGATTTAGTCGAAGAAGAACCTTAAGTTGTGGTGGTGGTAGAATTTCCACTTCTTTTTTTTTCATTTGATTTTTCATCAAATCAAGAACCTGCTCAATGACCAATTTTTCAATGCCATTTTCTCCATATCCTAAAAATGTAAATACCATTAATATATATTAAACCAAAGATTACAGATGGAAATAAACATACTTTTTTAATTTTCAAAATGGAAACCGTACGAAAATATCAGCGGCAGCTTCAGAAGCAGAATTTTGTGTTGTTACCAATACCAAACTTAAATAATGGAGCAGCAGGAACTTCATTCTTATCCGTTGCTTGAAATACATTTTTTGAAGCAGCCCTAGCGTCTTCTTTGCAGCAGCAAGCATTTTTTTGGCTTCTTCAAGACGATCATCTTCTGTGAAACAATTTTGAGGACCATTTTGCTCAGTTGATTTAACAATTATATGTTTAACAAAAACAATTTCGCATAAATTCTTTTACTTGTTGAAGTTCTTTTTCATCAAAGGATTTAGCAAAGAAAAGTCTTTGATGTGTCTGGAATTGGGCACTTTATTTAGGGTAAATTGAATGTGTAAAAACTTACTCGAGGAAGCTTAGATCCGGAATGATAAATGACATCATCAATAAACTTTTTAAATTCACCAGAAAGAAGATGAGCACATTGATCAAAAATAAGGAATCGAACATTGGTAAGAACAATGGAGCCTTGTTTAATCATTTCAAGAAGTTTTTCAGGAGTAGAAATGAGAATGTCATCTTGCTTCTTTATTTTAGATGAACAATTTTGATCCAATTTTGCAAGTGTAATATTGTTACCTAAAATAACCACAAAAATTATGATTACAATAATAATAAGAAAAGAATACCATCAATAAATTTCAAAGCTTCTTTATAGCAGCGATCAACATGGTCATATGATGGCGAAAAGATAATTGCCAGAGGATGTTGAGTTCTTAATCGGTCTTTTGCGATTCGGCATTTCTTCATAACAGGCAATAAATATGCCTATAATAAGAACATTTGTTGAAGTAATTGTGTTGTTTCAATGAAATAACTTACTGCTGTTTTACCAACTTTAGTTTTTGCTTGAACAGCAAGATCACATCGATCAAAAATGATAGGAATTATTGCCCGTTGAAGAGTGCTAGGACGTGGATATGCTTTCATAACATTTTCGAGTAAATTTCTATCAAAGCCAAGAGATTCCCACGTTCTAAAAAAAAGTAAAATATATTACAGTAATCAAAATGACATCACTTACTCATCACTTTGTCTTTCATGGACATAACCTTCGATTTCAAAGGTGTCTTCTTCTTTGATTCCAACAGCAGCATGTTCACGAGGCTTTGATTTATTAGGATAGATGGAGAAAGGTTTTCCACTAGCAGCAGCACCTTTAAAATTATCAGAATCATTAAAGACACATTACAAAAGACAGTGACATACCTTTAACAACAACTTCGGATGCGTTATTAGTAGCAATGTTAAGCATAATTAAAGGAATAAGTTTGGAAACTAAACAAGTTTAATACTGTATTCTTTCTTGTCAAAAATATTTTTTGTGCGCCTTTTCAAATTCCGTTTTCATTTGTGTATTTTTGGAGAAAAAAAAGTAAAATACTGTTCTGAATTTGAATGTAACAGATTTTTATTATCATGATTGATAATATGGCATATTTGAATTAAATTTGCCAATAAAGTAAAGCATTGGGAATTCAATGGTCACATCTGAGTTATATGAAGCATGTTCGTGATAAATTTGATTGTTTGCCGCTGTAAGGAAAAGTGTGTTAAGTGGCATATTCTCCTTATATGTCACGTAATATAGTAATGTGTATGAATGAGTTCAAAACATAGATGTTTGGTAGAGCATCTGACTGGAAACCAGAAGGTCCCTGGTTCGAGTCCAGTCTGGTGCCAACGCAAGAACAAATTTTTTCAGTATCTTTTCGGTTTTTTTTAGTATCTTTTCGGTTCAAGGTTTTTTTTAACATTTATCAAGCTCTTTGTAAGTTATTTTTCCATTAATCACAGATTTCTTCTTCAATTGTTTTTTTTTAATTTTTCCTTCAACAATTTTGTTCTCTTGGTATTTCAGTAGCAAAGTTTGTAATTACTATGATCAGATGATTTGTAAAACATTTTTATTCAAATTTTAACAAAGTTGAAACTGAAATGCTTCTGTCAAAAAAGGGAAATGTATACATAACAGACATGTATTGGATAAATTTTGATAGAAACAGACTTCAAAAAAGTCAAAGAGAGATCAAATAAAATCATAATATAAAAAAGAACGATTTAATCATAGAATGTGATAAAGAAATTTTTATAAAAATGCGAATGCAATAACCAATATAAATGCAAAATAATTATAAATTGTCTTTGATGCTGTATTTGCCCCTCTTGGAATTAATTGTAAATTATGATGTTTTAGCCAGGCTTCATATTGATAGGGTTCTTCAACAAAATCTTCTAAATCATCTGGTAAATCATCAACAATATGAATTTTATAGCCCATATTGTAATTTGAATAACTTTGATAATAAATTAAATCAGGTGTTGTTGCATTTGGTGTAAAAGTAAAAACAGCTGGAGGAATATTTTCATCACATTTGAGTTTTAAAGTTTTACGGTATTCAGCAAATGAATTGTATGAATCTGGATTGTCATCAACATTTTCTTGAACCCACATGCACAAATTTCCAGTTGTTTCATCAGGATTATTTCCAGCAAGAATATGAACTTGCTGAAAAATTAAACGATAATAAAAATCACCATTTTTAATCTTTCTTTTATCTAATCTTACCTCTTTTTCATCATTTGAAAGTTTCATATAACCTCCAAAAGAATCATCAGATATGTATAATGGATTATAAAAATCTGAGGTTGATTTATCATTACCACCTTGGACAATAAATGTGTAAGTAACATTTCGTCGAAGATAAAGATCTGCCAAATAACCATTGACATACCAAACATAATTTCCAGGTCTTGCATGGGCCATATATTGATATCCACGTTTTCCACCAGGTACACCTAATTGAAAAGTAAAATTATGTCGTTTTGGTGTTCCTAAAAGTGTTGTAATTTGCCATCCATCAATATTTTTTAAGTCATCAGCGGGTAATGAAATATATGGTGGAATACGTTGTGAAACATTTGAAATTGATACATGACCAAAATCAACTCGAAATTTGTAACAATAAATTGCTAACCAATCAATATGATTGATATCATATTCTTCTGGTAAATCGATAATGATATCTTGTCCACCACGATATCGTTCATTCATTGCAGTTACCATATCAGAAGAATCTCGTCCTCGAATAGGTACTTTCACACCTGCATCAAAAACGACATTTGGGCCACGTCCAACAAAAAAGTAGCCATCTATGAAATGGAATGACAATATTATAGTTACGGTTGTGTTTTTAAATTTACTCACCTGGAGCTTTATCACCATCAAATGTGAATCCAAAAACTTTAATTGTTCTTCGATCCATGATTAAAATAGGGCCCGATCCAACATTATATCGGCTACCATGAAGTTCATTTGTAAGAAATTGTGGTCTTGGAATTACTAAACCTTCTTTGATTTCAACGCTTCCAAAATTATGCTAAAAGAATTACATTAAATAAAATAATTCAAAGAAAGAAATAAATTAACTAACATCAAAGTTTAAACAATATAAGCTGAAACTTTTAAATGCAGAAACTTTATGCATTCCAGGAAGAGCCAAAACAACTTGAGCATTATCATATTTCTTCAAAGGGGCAACACCAAATTCTAATGATGGCACTTTTAATCCTTCTTTTGTTGGAGATTCAGTTCGATCAAGCCAAAAATAAACATCTGCAACAGCCAAAAGTTAATGTTTATTATTATTATTTTAAAAATTGGTTATTATTGTATTTAAAAAAGAACAAAAGATAAAAATGACCCCCCCCCCCTCCTCCATTCCTTTGTGACAAATTTATTAAAATAATTATCCCTTTCCTCATGTTTCTTTTTTTTGTTTTTTTATTCAAGTGCAAATTGATCCATGTCCATTTTTAGAAAATTTTTGCCGCTTCGAAAAGCCTTCTGGTTTTTTTAGAAGAAGAAGAAGCAAGGATGGTCTTCTATGTGACAGATGACCAATCGAATACATTTTGCAGCAGCCGTTTTAGTTAAGCAAGTGTATGAGAAAGAAAAAAACCTTTTTTTGGGCCAACAATTGCGGTATTTGACAATGGAAGGAAGGTCAAGAATAGAAAATTCGCAGTCAAAAGCTTTGATTTATGCCGACTTTTTTTAAGTCGCCAAAAATCCATACAACAAACATGAAATATGCTCAATATTTTAAAAAGCCATGAGAATAATAATTCAGAATAAATTATTCTCACGGCTTTTAATAATTTGTGAGATTTTTCAATGGCATAAAAATAATTAAAAAGTATTACCTGGACCGTTCCCATTATAAGTAAAATTAACTAATTGGATTGCAGTTTCATTAATTACAAAAACTTTTCCTTGCACTTCACCATCTGCAAGATTACTCAATTCACCCATAAAAGTCCCGTATTGACTATCGTAATCATTGAATTCAAGTGCGAAACAGACTGCAAAAAAGATTAAGTTTAAGCCGTTTATCCGATTATAAGAAAGAAAATAAATACCTGTAAGCAGCGTAATCGCTGCAGACACCGATATCCACATTTGGAAGGTCCTGTAATTTAATAAAATAAGAATTGAATTTAAACAAAAAAGGAAAATAATTTAAATTTTTAAAAACGCGGTTAAAACAAGGTCATTTTTCGTGTTACAAAATGTTCAAAGTGCCGTTTTTTTCTAAGAAAATAAATGTGATTGAGAAATCAATCATATTGAAATACAAGAAAAATTGTTTTTTTACTCAAGAAAAAAGGCATTGACTCTTTAAAAGGGGAAAAAACAAAAAATCTCTGAATCGGTATTGTCCAAATAAACACGCACATAAAATTCATCTTGCGCAGGGGGGGAAGGAACAGGGCCACCACTATTGTCAAACAATAAAAAAAATGACCATGGCTGCAACTGTCGCGCTTTCTTTCTTCTCGATAAAAAAAACTGCCGCTCACTTTTTCCTTCTTTTTCTTCTTCTTTCTTATAATAATTGTGACAAACGGAACAAATGCCAGCCTTGAGGACTCCGCCTTTACAAAACAACATGAGAAACAAGAAAAAATACTGAAGAAATCGGGTTGACTTCTGAAGATGATGGGGTGGACGAGATTAGGAGCTCATCGCCCGTTCTCTTTTTCCCTTTTTTTCTAGGAATGGTCAAAAAGAAAAGAACTTTCCACGCATCAACATCAAAAAAGAAGGACAAAAAAGTTTTTTTATGCATGAAAATCAAGTTGACTCATCATCATCATCATCTAATGATGAAAACTGTGGTGTTGTTGATGAGCTTTTTTACGCTCGATCGACAAAATAACGGAAAGAATTTTTGATTGGAGGCCATATTAGAAAGTTCAAAGAATTTTTTGGTAGTTATACATTTTTTAAATATAACAAATATTGTTTCAAGATTTTTTTATCTCAAGAAATGAATTGGGTTGTTTTTAGCTTAAAAATGATCCAAAGCTTTTAGTTGAAGTATGTTTTCTTTAAAAGGAGAAAAAGCCACTTGATAGTGCTTTATTTCGGCACTTTCTGCAAAATAAGAACTTAATTCATTCATTCCTTTTTCAAAGTGAGAGAAAAGACACATACGGTGAAAAGAACGAAAAGAAAAATAGAAAACAACCTTCTTATTCCAATGGTGGTAATTCATTCAACATTGGCAAACTTAAAAACAAAGACAAATTTGCCAAGTTTTTAGTTTCTTCTGTAAATAAAAAAAGAGTACCGAATCTTTACTTTTAGTTTAAGAAAACAAAAGCCGATCGTCGGAAGAAAAAAAAGAACTTGATGAAAAATGGGTCAAACTGTATCACGGTGTCATCACAGTTGGAACAAATTTTTCATTTTGTTGTTTTATTTAGAAAATACGTAAATAAACAAGTTCAAACTTTGTCTTATACATGCAAAAAAATATAGCTTAAAACAAAAGTCTAGAAGACAAAAATTTATGCCAAAACACTGCTTTATTTTTGAATAAAGTAAAAAGTTGTGAAAAATATCCTTAAAAATGATTCTAAACACATGCTGAGTATCAAGGTCAAAGCTTAAGTCAAAGTCAACTGTCAATCAAAATGCAAAATATTTTAAGAAATTTTTGCAAATCCAAGAATGGTCAAAAATAAAATTAAGAAATATATGTATAAAAAATGGCACAAAAAGAAAAAGCTTAACCATGACATATGGGTTGGATTGTGAAAGGGGTTCGTCGCCTATTCTAATTCTATCAATATTGTCATGTCGTAAATTTGACAATCATCTTAGCAGAAATGATCAGATAAAGGCGAACTTCTTCTTTTTTTTCTTTACTCGAAACAGCAAAAAAAGGAAAAGAAGAAGAAAGTCGGTCGTGCGCAACTTTTTTCTTTTAGCATGAAAAAGGAAGAGAAACATGAAAAAAAATAATTTTTCATTTCTTATGCAAAAAGCTTATAACAAAATTTTTGATATCTATAATAAAATTAAAGAAATGGTTAACGTTTCGTTTACTTAATACTTTCTTTCAAATAAATGCGATCGATTTAGAAAGAAATAAGGTAAAAACATACAATTGAACTGCGCAAGTCTCGAATTTTAAGCGTTATTCAACTAGTTTTACGTTTCGTCTTTTAGGGATCCCTTCTCTATTCTTTATCGCCTTCCGTGGTGCTATTTAAAAACGGTTAAAAAAGAAATTATATTTTTTTTGAGACAAAAGTTAAGAATGCTTCTTCTTCTTGTTTCGTCAAAAATGATCATAAGAGCTTTTTTTGTGAAATAAATTTAAAAAAACGAACTCTCATACGATTCCGCACGATTGACATTTTATTTGAGTGGATTTATAAGGTATTTTAGGTTAAAATCAGTTTTAAAAAATTAACTAGAAAAAAGCGAAAAAGGGTCAATGGTCCAAAACAACGGAATAATTTGAAGCCAAAAAAAATAGATGAAGAAGAAGATCGAAAAGGAGAGAAAATGGGATTCAATTACCTGCCATCTGCAGAAGAGGAAATGAAAAAAAAAGTAAGTGAAAAATAGTGCCGATAAAAAGCTGTTTGAACGCCACCCTCTAAAAAAGGACTAGCAGGATAGATATGAAGTGCCATACCGATGTGAGTGAGATAGATAGATAGAAAGAAAAAAACGATGTATGTTTGTGGACCATCAATGTATGTTTTTAATGGTCACCCCTTTTTTCTAGTGCATTGAGTAATCAGCAAACATTTTTGACCTTGGCTTTTTAGCGCGAGACTAAAAGGGCTCTACAAAAATGAGTGACCGATGAAGAAGAGAGAGAGAGCGAAAAAAAAAACAAACTTAAAGACGATGGATGACAAGGTGACAATGCTTTTTGCGCATTTTTTGAAATCATCTTCTTTTTTTTTAAAAAATTCTGGGAAGTTTCATTCCATTTTTAATTGAAAAAAGCACAAAAAAGAATCCAATCAAAAAACTAGACTTTGGTCAAGGTAAAATAGATAGATAGCTGAAACACACAACAACTTCTTCTTTCTCCAAAAAAATAAATTTGAAAAATATCGAACATTCAATTTTTCTTACCTTCCTAAGAAATAATAAGATTGACAAAATTATTGTCTTTGCAAAATTTTAATGTTTCAAAAAAAGAGACAGAGACAATTATTTTAGCCCAATTTGAGTCAACCCGTTGCGCAGTTTTCACACATTGTTTCATTATAAAAGATGTTGGAAGAATACAATGAAAAAGATGCAACGATCGTTTGAGCTCTTTCTTCTATATTTCTTCGGCAATTGTAATTTTCTTGAACATCTTTTTCTCATGACAAAAAATTCTTTATGTAAGAAATAACTACAACCTCATAACCTGGAAGAAGGAAAAAAAAGAGCTATATACAATTTATATTTTAAAATCAAACAGATGGTAGCCGAGTAAAAGAAATTGTACATGATGATGAAAACAAGCTCCGAAATTTTTGTTTGGAAAACTAAACCACTGTTGACAAAACTCTTCTTCTTCATTTTCTTATAGACGCTCCAAAAAGCAAGTCATCTCTATTGTGTGGTCAGCTCATATCTTTGTTTCATATACTTTTTTTATGGGGACCACTAAAGCATTTTTTGAAATTTAATGCGATCTTTTTTAATACAATAAACCGATTTTTTTTTGTTTAAAATTGATACAATGTAACTTAATATTTTAACATCTTTTATTACTATTATTTATTATATTTAAAATAGGAATGAGCAAATGTAATAATAAAAAAGGGGGAAGAAAGACATGTTTAAAACCATCCAAAAATGACGTAAATAATAAATGGAAGCCACAAAAAAAGGAGATCATGCTAATGAAAAAGAAGGAATCAATGAACAGGTGACCATTCACATATTGGACTCTAAAAATACATATGTTTAAGCAAAAAAGTAAACAAAAAAATATTTCATACTGATCTGCCATCCAAATCTGGTGGTAAATGCATATCGTTGTAAGGCAAATATATATGTGACATTGAAATTGATTGTGGAATTGAAAATATTGAAAACCAAAAAACATCTCGAATATCTAATACCCCCGGCAGTCTTAATGTTACCGTTTCATTGTGGTAATCACGAAGAGACATACAATCAAAATTATTCTTAACTCTAAAATTCATTTTATGTTGCATCTCGTGCAAATTTAATTTACGTACTTATCAAAAACCGGCACAATATGACCATTACTATTTGGGACAACTTCTTTCCCAATCATGAACCAAACAGGAATACCTTGAGTATGAAGTGAGAATTCCGTTATTTCAATTGTTTTTGTGTCTTTTACATGAATTGGACCAGATTTTAATTTATACGACCCAGTTGGAACAAATGGCCTTAATTGAACTGTTGAAGGAATTTGAAAAGCATTTCCATTCGGAATTAAAATAAATGAAAGCGGTTCCTAAAATGATATTCTTATGATACTGTAATATGCTCCAATTTGATCTACTTGTCGATTGTGGTCATATATTGATACCCAATGTGTTGTTTTAACAGTTTGATCTTCAGGCAATGTTAAAAGCATTGGTTGAAAGCCAGCATACCACTCTAAAGGTACAATATCTTTTTGATCAAAGCGGGTTAAATCAGTTGTTTTTATTGTCGTTGAAGCAGTTGTTGTTGTTATTGTTGAAATTGTTGTTGCATCAACACTTTTATTCTTTGTTGTAAGTGAATTGTCGAAAGAATCTTTGTGTCCATCAGATGATTCACTTTTAATCGTTTTTGGATTACCAAAATTCGCGCTAACTTTGAATGGAATATTTTTTTCTTCATAATGATGACTAAAGAGATCACGTTTTTTACGTGAATCATCTTTAGCTTTAGCAATAGAAGCATTATTTGGAGGTGAAGGTCTGATGGTTGCATTAAATACTTTAACATCTTTAACAATAAAAGTTTGAATATCAATCGGAACAGGCTTAAGATAAAAACCATTTTTGCTTGGCAAGAAATCTTTAGCATTATTTCCAGTAATAATCTTCGGGCCTGCCCAAAATGTTATATTATCTAAAATTGCAACCATCAAATAATTCAATAACTTTTTTAATAGTAAAAACAAAATACCTGAACTTGAAACTGGTTTAAAATGAAATTTGGAAACAATAAAATGACGATTATCGACAACCCAAAGAGCTCCACCAATTTCATAATTTCGAGTAGAATTAAAATTTTCTGCAAACACTCCACAATATCTACCGTAATATGGTAAATCTTGAGGATTAAACATCTTTTTTAAAGTTGAAACTTCTTTTGTTGTATTCTTTGGACGATTTTGATTTATCCATGTTTGAAGTTCTGATTCAGTTTTGACCAAAGTTGGTAAATTTATTTCAGGTGTATTTGTTGTTACAGAAATGTTTGGCAGTATTGTGCTAAAATTGGGCTTATATTGTTAACAGAAAAATTTTCATCTTCTACCTTGTGTTTGTTTCACTTATATCTTTGACAGCTAATTCCAGTAAATGTTTTTCTTCAGCCGTGGTTGCACCTTTTATCGCATTTTCAAGATCTTTTTGAGTCAAGTGCAATTTTGTATCCCTTTCGCTGCTTTCTTTATTGTCTTTTGACGCACTTGATGAAATTAACGTTGCAGGAGGTTCAATGGCTGATGACGCGGCAGAAGAACCAAATTCAACGCCCTGTTTAACTGCATTACTTGTTAATGATTGGGAAGATGCTTTAGCTGCTCCCAAAAGATTTCCAAATAATTCTTGATTTTCATGGGATAACAAATTTTTGGCAATTCTTGCAATTTGTTCAACTGGTGAATCTCTTGCACTTGATAAAAATTGAAATGGATTTAAATTACTGAAAGCATTTTCAGATACTGCATTTCCTGTTGGTGCTCCACCATATAATTCACTGCCAAAATTTGGAGCTTGTGGAGATATTTGACCAAATGATGACACCGTCTGAGGAACACTTTGGGGGGCATACCGTAACTGTGATTGCGAAAAAATTGAATTTGCAATATTTTCCGGTTGTGGGGAAAAATTTGGAAGAGGGAATTGTGAAGCTGGAGCAAGATTGCCAAATTGAGTTGGAGCAGAACCTTGTGGAACAATTGGGGTACGGTTAGGAATTGAAATTTGGGACAATGGTGTTCCCGCTGCATCACGATGATGATGATGTAAAGGTAGCCCATTTGATGTGGGGGGTCGAGATCTGAAATTTTCTTTCTTCATTTTTTCAATTTTATGTTTTTTCAACATACATTGGAGAATATGTTCGATTATTTGGTAATGGTTGACGGAAGGTATTTGTTGAATAGCTAAAACCTGCTGGACGGGAACTTGGTGGAAATTTGTTGATTGTAGAAGGTAACGCATTATTGCTTACAGTAACCTGATTTGTTGGTAAAGTTGAAGGCTTTTGTGCGAAAATTGTATTCCTTAAAACTGCGATTGTTAAAAAAAATTAACAAAAGAAAAAACTGAAGTTTTTTAAAAATAAATTCAAGGACTCTTACAAAAGTAATTGACCCAAATTTTATAATAACTTTTATTTTTTAAATAAATAACAAACCTCTGTGTTTCTAAAAGAGTTTTTTCACCACTTGACGTTAGATGCTGAAAAACATCTTTAAAGGGTGGCTTGAGAAGAAGAGTGATAGGCTGTGTTGGATCATCATCTGATTTCACCTTTTCTTTTTCAAGCTTTGCACGATAAGCTGACCATGGCAAAACCATGCTTGAATATCTTTGTCCAGATGAGGGTGCCGTAAATGCTGGATTTATGGGTGTTGCAGCATTAACTAAATTTAGTTTGTAAAAGCAACAATCAATTAAACTCGCAATTTACCTATGATCAAAAAATTATTCAGAAAAAATAAAAATCCAGTACAATATCGCATCAAATAATTCATATTCATTTAATTTAAAATATTATTTTTTTACAAAATAAAAACGGCTAAAAAGAAATTTCGTCAATATTGTTGAAAATCAATCATACATCGCCTAATCCCTTCTGTATATCCTATGTAATTCAGTCTAACGTCAAAAAAAAATATTTTTTTCCAGCAGCTATAAAACACCCCTCAGGACAAATCCTCCCTTAAACAATTTTGAAATGGACAATAACAAAAGCGGATACGATTATCGGCTGTTGTAGAAGAGAGAAGGAAAAAAAGGGGGAGCGTTCTTCATGGAGGGAGATCACTGGTATCGCGGTTGACTGATTCTCTTCTGTGTTCCGTACAGTGCCTTCTGTTGAATATATAGAAAGAACGGGGTCACTGGACAGCGTGACCAACGTTACAAAATGTCCATGAATTTTTATTTTATTCGAAACAGATAGGAGGAGAAAAAAATAAATCAACATGGTCTCTCTTTTTAAAAACGAATGGGAATTTTGACTTTTTTTTTAAACATTTGATTTTTGTGTGGAATGTAATAAAAAAACATTTCTTTTCTGTTATATGTGTTAAATTGAGGTGAACTCATTAACTATCTGTATAAATTAGTGCGTTCCTTTCAAAAAATCATATCTCCATAATCCCACGGCGAAAGTTTCTAAAAATTTGCATATCGATAGATTCGACCATGGCGAATCCAGGAAAAATATTTTTAAAAAAAGTTATAGTAAGGATTCTGACTTCTGGCCTTCAGAAGCTTTTTGAAGGCAATTTTTTAAAAGGCGCGTTGAAAGAGGTGAAGATAATGTTGGAAAAATATAAAAATTACATATTCTGAAAGCCCGTAAAAAAGTCCGTTGTTTTCTTCAAAAAAATTTAATGTTTAGTAATTTTGTGGTAAGTAATAAAAAAGAGAAAAGTGGTTAAAATTTCTCTCTTCTTAAAACTAGGTCAAATCTTTTTTCTCTTCGCAGCAAAAAAAGGAGAGAGAGTGTGGGGGAAAAAGATAAAGAAAAGCAGAGAAAAAAAGGGGATAAAGAAGAATGATGATTTATTTATGTTTGGGATTCAGAATCCGGGTATCTTGGGATTCTGAAGGGGGTTGGATAAAAAAATGTTTTTCCAAATTTTACATCATTTCAGGGTAAAATTTTAAGGGGATTTTGAATATGATAATATTTATGATCGGATTCAGAATCTGGGGATTCTGGAGACATATCAGGTCAAAAAACATTTTTTTAAAAGTTACATCATTTCAGGGAAGAGTTTCATGGGGATTTCGAATATGATAAAAATTATGGCCAAACTCAGAATCTGAGGATTCTGGAGACGGGTGATTCAAAAAATAATTTTTTACATTTTACATCATTTTGGGGTAGTATTTTATGAGGATTTTGTTTATCTAAATTTTATTATTAATTACTTGCTTTCTTTTTAAAAAATAGTTTGCTGCTGCTTTTTTCTTTCGTGTGAAGAACAATGCCAATACAAAAAAAAATCAGGCGAGAGAGAACAGAGAAGCAAAGAAAGATAAAAATGTGTAAATGGCAACCGCGTATTCCATTCCCTTTTTGTTTTGCATAAATATGGGTAAAAACAAACGTTTCAGTCAAGTTTGGTTTTGAGTTTGCGCGCGCGCTTGCGGGGGTTAGGGATTTGAGTTTTACTTTGCTTAGGTAAGAAAATTGTTGAATTAATTTCAACGTTGTATTTTGGGGTTTTCTATATCCCAGTTTCAACTTTAAATTTTGAATAAATTTTCATCTTCTCGGATAATAAATTATTGCTTCAAATAGTTTTAATATACATTTACGGGAAATCTAAATATATAAAAAATTAATATATATTTAGATTTCTAAATAAATCTTTTGCAAGAAAAACGGGTCCAAAACATACGTCAACGGGTCCTTAGATAAAGTTACTTTATTTCAAACAGTTTTCAACGGGTCCTTAAATTTTTGCTCATAGACATAAATATGAAGATGTTGAGTTCTCAACGGGTCCACAAATACAAAACAATAATAAGTAAAATTAATGATAATTTTGCAAAAACAACGGATCTAAAACACTTCGACGGGTCCTTGGATAAAATTTATCTTCTACGGGTCCCCAAAGTTAAGATTGTAAATACGACGGGTCCTTAGATAAGGATATTTAAAATTTTTCAAGTCTTTAACAGGTTCCCCAGAATATTCAAGTATCAAGCATATTTCAGTCCCCCTCCCGAAGGGCTAGGACCAGGGGTGAATCGCGAAGTGGTTGTCCGAAGGACAAGCACGAAGTCGATTAACTGATCATCCAAACTACAAAAAAAGTGGACCTCCTTTCTCTTTTCTACAGCTTGCGCGCGCGTTCAAACGTATCTCAGTCAATTTTTACCCGATCCCAATTAAGGGTGGACAAGGGCCCAAATTTTAGGGCCCGGGCCCGGCCCTGGCCCTCAGTTTTTGCTTAGGCCCGGCCCTGGCCCTAGGGCCGGGCCCGGGCCGACGAGTTTTTTCTTAATTTTGACGTGGTCCCCCCTTTGCGTTTTTTTGAACTGTAAGAAAATCAAGGCCCGGCCCGGGCCCGGCCCGAGGGCCGGGCCGGGCTTTACCAGGGCCTTAAAAAGCCCTGGGCCCTCGTCCACCCTTAATCCCAATGATTTAAAAAGTAAAAATAATTATTTTACCACAGTAATATTGGGGGTACGGGTCCCCTAGTTTATACTGTAAATTAATTTGAATAATAATGTGTAGCTTTGTCTTTCGCCGTTGTTGTGTTTTTAGAGAGTGACTTTATATAACACATTTCAAAAAATGTTCGACAATAATCTTTGCAAGTGCTAAAAATGCATAAAAACTTAAAGAACAATGTAGAAAAAAACAAACGGGAAAATTAAATTGGTATACATAGAGGCACGAAGGAGAGCTGATGACGCGGATTGCTGCCGGATACGCTTCAAAGTTGGGTCAAAAAAATGTTTTAAAATTTAAAAGCAATAGCCTAAAAATATAACGAAAAAAATCAAATTTTTGTTTGCCAACTCAAACATTGCAGCCCCGAGAGAGAGAGAGAGAGATATTTTAGCTGCAGATGTTGAAATGATTGAATCGGGTAACAAAAAAAAGCTTTTTTAATGTTTTATCTTAGATTTATCACAAAAAATATTTCATAAAAAATGGATTACATAAAATTTATTCGTTTCAAGTTTAACTTTCGTGTTTTTTGAAATTAAAATTTAAAAAAAGGCAAACTTTGCGACAAACTAGCCGAAATAACGAAAACAAGTTCGTGATTGTAAAGGAATGGACAAGATTAGAGCAATCCGACAGCAAAAGCGCCCTTTAAGAGAGCAATAAAGAGAAAAATGCGAAGAAGAAAAAAATGAATGACAACATTGTTAAAAACAAAAATCTACGGATCTGGGAGCATCGAGATCGTAGCTTCAACAATGTTGCCAATGAATTGGATGAAAAAGAATCGCACAGAATCGTAGTCGCTTCTCGAGAAAGTGCGCCCTGTTGCCGGTAGATGTTTAGGCTTGGGCCAATTCCTCCTGGGCACCAGTGGTAATAAGATGAGCAAAGGCTTTGTAATCAACTTTTCCTGAAATAATATTAAGGGGGTTTTTAGCTGGGCTTAAGTATGTTTCAAAGAAACTAACCGTCAGCAATTGGGGGCTTGCCCTTGTACATAGCTTTAATTTCTTCATCATCAAGGGGTTCTCCACGTTTGTTTTTGAGAATTTTGATAAGTTCATCTTCAGTAAGTTGTCCGCAATCCTTTTTGTCGAACATTTGGAAAGCACCAACAATGGTAGGTTCTGGATCAGTACCTTTAAAAAAACACACAAAATTAGAATAAAAACAGGAAAGAAGAAGCAATAAAATTCTAACCAGTCAATCGCTCTCCGAACAAGGTAAGGAAGACTGTGAAATTGATTGGACCAGGGGCTTCCTTGAGCATGGCATCCATTTGTGCATCACTGGCAATTTGACCCATTGAAGCATAAAGATCTTTAAGATCACTTTTATCAATGATGCCGTCCTTATTTTGATCCATGATGCCAAAGGCTTCTTTGAATTCTTGAATGGTTTTTTGATCAAATTGAGCGGCTTCTGATCCAGATGCGCGCTTCTTTCCGGACTTCTTTTTAACTGCCTTAGCCTAAACATAATTGAAAAAAATATGTAAATTTTTGTTTAAAGTATTTTAATACAAAAAACCTACCATGATAGCGACCTGTGATGTGGAGAGCGAGTGCTGTGACTGAGCAAAAACTCGGAAAATGCTCAATTTGAAGCTTGGAAGAGTTTTGTTAAGCTCTTTTGAATTTTGTCAATATCTCTATTGTCTCTCCCCTTTTTCTTGTTCAAGAAGCTTTTCTCAATCCACATCCTAGCTTTACAGCATAAAGTTATCGGCAATAGGTGGAGCTTTTGTTGTTAAAATCCGGACAAGTGTGTACCTCAAAGAAGAAGATTGCGGCTGGCTGGTTGATTGCAGCAGCAGAAGAAGAAGAAAAAAGAAGACGAGTTGACCGTGTGGGACGCGATTTCACCCCATAGGCAAAAAAAGCAAAAAATCCATCAAGATCTTTTTTCCAATAACGCCTCCGCACGCACCCCAGCAGCAGCAGCGATAATAGTAGCAGTAACAGCAGCTGAAGACGCATATATCTTTTTTTTGTCCCAAAGTCAATAAAGCGCGCGAACATAGTCTTTTGGGTTTTGCTAGCTTTGAAATCTCCAAGTGCTTCGTAGTATCGGGACATGCTTACTTTTTTTCTTTGAATAGCAGGAAAATCTCGGCAGCTATTGAAAAAATACTATTCCAATGCAAAAAGGCAACTGCTCGATTGCGTGCTTGCTAAAATATTTTCGTTTATTTTTTTTCTGTTTCGGCTTATTCGTCTGTCTCTCATGCAATTGTAACCTCTCCAGGTTTTTTACTTGATAACATAACTTACGTTTTTTTGTCAAAAAAGCGACAAATAAATGAACGTTAACAAAAATAAAAAAATAGGGAAAAAATAGCGGATGTTGCTTAAAAGCTTCAAAATGCATACGTCGATAATCGAACACTTTTTTGAAGGAAAAAATGCAATAAAGAAACGAAAAAAAAGTTTGTCACTTAAAATTTTTTTAAGAAGTTGGAAAAAAAGGACAAAGCTTTTCTTTGCTTTATTAAAACAGTTTTTTTTTTAATTTTTAAAGTACTTTAATTTTTCGTGTGAGGTCCAAAAAACTCGTTTGGAGATGCAAATTTAAAACTATAATAACTTGAAGCAAATATTGAAATAAAATATCTTTATTATGAAAAACATGTTAAATTATGGCAGTAATAATAATCAGTGAAACGTAAACAACAATTTTTCTTCTGCTTACAGCAAAATATAAAAAAAACTCGGAAAGGGGAAAGTCAAATTTGGACCGGATGTGGACACCTTTTTTTAGGACTTTGAGGCAACAAAGCTGTGCTCATTCAATAATAAATAATTGAAAGAAATAAAAAAAACTTGTGATAAATGTGTAAATTTCTTCTTATAAAATGAAATGGGAGCTTCATCGAGTACTGTTACAGCTGGTATTAAGAATCAAGTTGATGGAAGAAGTAATGCAATTTATCAATTGGCAGATGTAACAGGTAATGGAGTTTTAGCAGATATTGCAAAAGAATCGGTTAAATCGAAAGATCCCACAGAATTGGATATTCATATAAAATCGGTAAATGCCCCCTTTTTATAAATTTCCTTTCTTATTTGACAATTTCAGAAGGTTCGACCTTTTTTGTATAATGGTGGTGATGGTGCAGGTAAAAAAATATACAGACAAAAAAATAAATGAAATTTCTTTTTGTAGAACTTCCAATTCATGAAGTAATTTCTCAAAGGCATAAAGAGCGTAAAGGCACCGAATTTTCACCGGTAGGACAAACTCCAAGTGTATTAAAGAAATTTATTTGTTGGCGTCTTGATGCTCGAGGTGCCGTTGGAGAAACAGTAAATTGATTGCTTTTTTATAATTTGCATTTATCGAGTTCTTTTTTAAGCTTTTGCATGTATGTTTTTTAAGTGGCTTACCAGATCACATGAAATTATTGGCACAAAGACTGATATTTTGTTTTCCAAAAATAATTAATGATTTTTATATTTGTGATGAATATTATGTTAAGTTTACATTGGACACAAAAATATGAATATCGAAAAATAAAATTTTTAGGTGAAACAGCTTTACATATGGGAATTGTAAACGAAAATGCAGAAATGGTTCGATTTCTGTTAAAAGCAGGAGCGGATGTTAGGTATGAAATTTTTCTTTTACATTAAAAACATTAATACAAGCATTCTTAATATTTTTGCCCGAAAATACCTTTGAAAATTTCAGTCAAAGATGTTCAGGAAATTTTTTTACTTGCGATGATCAAAAGAATAGCCGAGAAGATAAATGGGATTCAGAACATGCAATTTTAAGTAGACATTCATCTTACACTGGGTTTGTTTTTGTCTCAAATAAAAAAACAATTGTAAAAACTTTGTCATTTGTTTTCTGCTCTTCCTTGTTCTTAATTGCGTAATACTTTTCAAATGAATGATTTATTGCTTGGGTTTTAGACATTTGTATTGGGGTGAATATCCACTTGCATTTGCTGCATGCTTATCACAAGTGGCATGTTTTCGAATGTTATGTGCGCATGGAGCTGATCCAAATTGGCAAGATTCAAATTTGAATACAGTTTTGCATATTTGTACAATACGACAAAATTGGGTAATTTTTAATTGATAAATTTAATTAAAATATCTAATCATTTTTAAAGACAATGTTCGAACTTGCATTAAGTCAAGGAGCAAATTTGCATATCTTAAATCGACAAGGGTTAACTCCGTTAACTTTGGCAGCATATTTAGCTAGAAAACAGGTAATCAATGCCTGAAGGGTCAATTTTAAATGCCTTTTTTGACAGATGTTTGAGCACATTGTTGAAGTTGAAAGAGAAGTGCATTGGACCTACGGGGCAGTAAAATCTGCAGCATATCCTTTAGAGCATTTGGATTCCATTGAACCCTCCACTGGAAAACTAAATCGAAATTCCGCACTTGCCATTATTGTTTATGGAAATTCGACAGAACATTTATGTCTTTTACCACATTTATTAGAAAGACTTGTGCATCGCAAATGGGAAACTTATGGACACAATGTGTTAGTTATTAGTTAATTTAAACATGGCTAACATTATTTGACCTGTTTTAGGTTGTTTAAACAATTGGCAATATTTTCAGCATATTTTATTCTTGTTTTTGTTTGTTTTTTATTAAGGCCGACGCCACTGGAAAGAAAAGAAGGAAAAGAAGTGCTTTTATGTAAGAAAAAAAAAGAATTGAATTGTATCTTACAAAAATTATTTCTCTGTTTTAGGTATAATGAATTTACCTCATGTTAATTACAACAAAATGACTGCAAAATCAATTGTGGGTTAAGCATTTAAAAAAAACAGCATAAAAAACCTATTTTTCAGTTTTATACAATTTTAAATTTAATGGTTGTAATTTGTGCTTCACTTTATTTACTTCAAATGCGATCTCATATTCGAAATGTTGGAAAAGCTTTATATTTTTTAAGCTTGGTGCGTCTTTTTCAAAATTTCTAAAGCAAAAGAAAACTTAAATTTATTGCTAAATTTAGTCAGGATTTCCAGCAAAATCGATATTTCTTGTTTCGTGTGCCTTGATGCTTGTTGGGTTTACAATGAGACTTTTTTGCCTTGATGAAGCAGAAGATATCATTTGGATTATTACAGTACTTTTAACTGCCCTAAAATTTTTATATTTTTGCAGGTACCGCATTTGCATATTTTCGAGGGCTATTAATCGAGTTTTTATAAATTTAGGGGGTTTAAATCAGTTGGACCTTTTGTGCTTATGCTATATAAAATAATTATTCGTGATCTCATTCGATTTTTTATGATTTATTGCATTATTATGGTTGGATTTTCTCAATGTAAGTGTTCCAAATTTACATTACTATTCCAACAACAAATCTTTTACTTTTTTAAGCATTTTACATAATATTTCTTGGTTATCGTCGAAATGATAAAGATTTTGATATTGAAAAAGAGGGAACAATTATGTATAATGTTGGAGAAACATTCATTCGAATGTTTATTATGTCACTGACAGAATTTGCTGTATTATTTGAGCAACTTGAACTTTGTGACCTAAATATCATCGGAAGAGTTGGTTAATTTTACAATTTTTAAATACTGTAACACAATACAGTAGTTTTTGCATAAATTTTAAAATTACATAAAAATAATTTACAGATAACATTTATAATTTATATGCTTTTGGTTACAATGTTACTGATAAATATGTTGATTGCGATGATGACAAACACATATACTGAAATATCTGCAAATAGTCTTGAATGGTTAAGACAATGGTCTGCAATTGTTTTAATGATGGAACAAAGTTTTGATGCTCCAACTCGATTAAAATATCAGCGACAATACTCTATCCCAATGGATGATGGAAAGCGAATTGCATTATTATTAAAGTTGAGAATGTCGGTAAGGTTTAAATTTTAAAATATTACAAACTTCCAAAAAACTACAAACTTGTACCTTTAAATTTTAGGAAGAAGAGCAAGAAGCCCAACGACAAAAGCTACAACTTCAACGTAAAATGTTTCGAGAAGATAATCGTCGAGTATATCGTCCATATAAGCAATAATAATTTATTTGAAGCAATATATAGGAGAATAAATAAAATGATAAATAAAAAATTATGCAAATTTGGAAATACAATAAAGTGTTTAAATTTAATCAATCAATGCCTCAAGAAACCGGAACATAAAATAAAAAGTGAAAAAGAATAAGTTCAAGAATATTGCATATTTGATGTTCCAATTTTCAAAAGATTTTTTTTAAAAAGAAATTTTACCGACTCTATGAAAAAAAAATTAACAAAAAATGGCAATTTTTTAAATAAAAAAAGTGATTTAAGTTGTTGGGGTCAAAAGAAGAGTTTGTTGCTTCAGCACCGTGTTTCATATAAGCCTGAGCGACCAATGTATCGAACCCACTTGATAACATCATGATCAGAATAATTGAGTTTAGGTTCAAATACTTTTAAATATCGGACTTTAAGGCCTGATGGAGCAAATGGTACTTCAAAATTCATTGATACTGGTGGTCTATTCCATTTTCGTTTTTCTGCAGCTCCAGTACTCAATAAATCAATTTCTGCAGAAATTTGAGATTCTTTCATTCCACCCATGCGTTTAATCCTGGAAAACAATGGTCGCAATGTTACGGTCATAGTCTTTTTTTATTATAATTGCTTACTTCCAAACAATTGCATTTTCACCAGCTTTATATTTTGCTTTACCTTTCATGCAAATAAGTTGAACCCCGCTTGTATTTGGAGGAGTTGGAATTCGAACTTCAATTTTTTGTGCCAATAAAGATGTCTTGAAGTTTGATTTTATGACAACTTTAACCTCCATTTTATTTCGAGATGTTTCTCGTACCAATGGAATAACACGAAATGGTAATTGAATATCTTTTGTGGTACGATATCTAAAATTTAGAAATAGAGGGATACGATAGATAAATTTGAGGATAATTTACGAACCGCATTAATTCATATTCTCCATCAGGTGGAATAAAACTAATTGCATGTTCAGTATCAAATTTGGTTAACTTTACACATTGATGAAATTGACAATCATCAATAGCAACAGAAGTTCGAGAACTGAACGGAAGGTTTATTAAATTAACATAAAATATGCTAGGATACTCACGCTTTGGCAGGATCTTCACTAGTACCACGGCCTTTGCCTTCAATTGTCAATTTATCATTTATGCCAAATTTACATTCCGGCATTCCACTCAAATATGACTTCATTGCAACTTTACCAGCAACATGAGCAGATAAAACTTGGCCTTGTTGGGACATTAAGAGATTAACATACTCAATAACATCCAAGAAAAGCTCATTTCGACGATATTTAATTCCTTCTCGTCGCCATCCAATTTGTCCAGTAACTTGTGAAGTAATTTGAGATTGTTCTTCTTTGCTCTAAAAAAACTTTTCTCATGAAAATCAATAATCAAAAAGCGTGGAAAAAATACCGCAGTTCGAACTCCTTGTTGAGTGATAAAAGTTTTAAGTACACCAGGATCGGTATTTTGAGGATAACCAAAATCCAAAATTTCTGTAATGCAAATTTTAATTATCTCTTAATTTTTTTTGTGAGAGAAAACAAACCATCAAGCAATTCATAAATCAATACGAAATTATTTTTAACATTTTCTTCATTAAGTTTACCAAAATATGATTGCATAGTTTCAGCAAAGCGATTAAGGAATTCAAAAACCATGGCGGCATTAATGTTATGTCGGGTTACAGCGCATATCCAAACATTTCCGCGTTTAATATGAAAGAATGATGTCCGGGCCATATTTGTAACAGGGCTACGAACTTGTTGTCGAGCATGAATAACATTTACTCGAAATGCATCAACTGAATTACGACTAAAAGAAATTTCTGTTGGAATGGCTCAAATAATACACAAAAGAATCGAACCTAATATCATCTCGATAAATTCTGGAAATCAGGACTTCGCCTTTATGATTGTATACAAACAATCCGCCAATCATCCCAGCATGTGAAAGGATATTATTTCCTAAAAATTAAAAAACCAAAAATTTAGTAAAATTCTTTAAAAAATAAAAAATGTATTTTATTTACAAAAGTGCCATCATTGCAGTAAATATCCAAAAATCGAAAATCTATTCTTTTTTTGCTTTAATCTTGGTCGTATTTTTCGCGTTAAGAATTTTTGCCGACAATTTTTTTAGAACAAAATTGAGCGATGTGGAATAAAAAAGTTTGTCTAGATTGTTAGGGGCTAATTTTTCCAAGAATACAAGGCACTAATTAGATGTAAAAATAAGCAGTACTCTGATTACAAATAAAACTTCAATTTCACGTTTCCTTAAATGAATAAAATATTTACAGAGGCGTTAATTAAAATGCAAAACTCATTATCAGAAGATAGAGGTAACACGAACCTTTTTCATCTGATTTTGCTTTACCATTACCATCATTATTACCAAGATCTAGCAACCTTTGGGATGCTCTAAATTGCATCACTTCTGGCGTAGTCCATTCATCATCTTGTTGACGTGGAATTTCAAAAGTATAATCCGTTGTTGGAGCAAAATGTTGTTTTAAATTTTTCAAAGATTTATCAAATCCACTCTGGAATGATATATTTGAATAGTTAATTTAAAATTAACCAATTACTTTTTTTGCTTTGGCAATTTTTAAAACATCTTCGCCATCTGAATCTGCAGTTTCAAGAGAATTTTCATAGGCAGCAATATGAAGTGAAAGGGTGCTGCTGCTGCGCGGCGGTAAAGAAGTTTTGCCATTCATTTTTCCTGGCTTTCGATTTTCTTTTTCTGATTCATAGGCACTTGAAAGTTCAATTTTTTTTGTGAACAAATTTTTTTTTGATTTATTCCATGAATCATTATGTTCTACTCGTGAATAATTATCAGAACAGCGATCTGATATTTTATTTATGGCTGCAATTTTAAAATACTCGTATTACAAAAATTGCAATAAAACCATATATTTTTAAACAGTTTTTTAAAAAACGTTTTCGTTAATTGCATCATCTTTTACAAACGGAAAAAAGGAATACCATTATTGTTTGAAAAGCCGAAAGGCGAAATTAAATCTCAAAACTACAGCCTTATTTTTACCACTCAATTTTCTTCCAGGATAATTTAAAATTGTTTTAAATTGTACAGGATTAATTTCTGAACATTTATGACTTTGATTTAGGTTGAGATTACTGCATTGACCATCATTATTACATATGATTTGAGAAACAGTACTCTGCTTTTTGTCTATGGATAAATTGCAGCTTTTTGTTGTCATCTGAAAAATTTTTTAAAACACTGTACAACGAACGGTTCAATCAATTTTAAATTAATAATGAACAAAAAAACGAGACCAAACGAGGAAAAAGAGGCAGCCAGTTAATCCCAATTTTACAATGCCATGTTAACACTCCACTATCATTTAAAGCATTTAACCCGAAAAAACATGACAGAAAAATTAGTTTAAAATCTTGAAATAAAACTATTTAAGCATTACATTCCCAAAGTTGTGCAACACAGCAAGAAACAGAACTGAAAAAATCAAAGAAAGTTTTTTTTCAAAACATAGCTTTGATTTTGCTTTCCAAAAATGTTGAATAACAGAAAGATAGGGATGATGAAATAAAAAATTTTTAATTTTTAACTAAAGCAAATTGCAATATTTCTTCGCTTTACAAAAATTCCAGATTTAATCTGACAATTTTAATGTAAAAAATAAAAACTGATGATTGAAACAAAAACATCGACTTATGTTGCTTTGGTTTATATACTAGACTTTTAATTAGAAAAACATTTTATGCAAATTTATTTTCACGGGGTATGTTTTGCAATTATATGCCACAACACTCAAATTTATTACGGTAAAACTGCATAATACAGTTCGTTTTGAATTTTAAAATAACAGGCATGTTTCTGGCTAAATGTAACATTAAAAAGCAAAACCTTTGCTTGATTTTTGATGCGAACAACACTCGTCGAAACAGAGAAATAACATCTTTCCTGCTTTGATCTTTACGTTTTTTAAATGTTTATTGTGATTTTGCATAAACGCTTTTATTAAGTTCTGTTATTTAATGTTCTCACATATAGTTCATTACCATTAATAATTCAGTTATTTAGTTTGCTTTAATCATGCGTTTCGATAATCGATTATAAATTATAATTTATAATCCTTTAATCATAAAAAAACCTTGAGAAAAATGCAAAAAACAATGAATCAGTTTTACGCATTACTGTTATAAAAAAATCTAACGATTGATTTTGTGGACAATAGCAATAAATAGAGAGAAAAAAAATCGTAGTTTGCAACATGCGTTTATTATTGCGTGACTAGGCGTCGAACGTGTAAAAAAACTCTCATCAAAACAGGTACTCTTTTTTCTCTCCATCGTTAACAAAGTTTTTTCCTTTTTTTTGTGGCATATAAGTGTTAGCGATGTTTTTGTAGTCAAAACATTTTCATACTTTGAGGCTCATTTTTAATTGAAGTTTTTTCTTCTTTTGAATCATGTTTGAAAAAAGCTATGGTTCCGTTGGGAATGAAATTTTTCATTTCAAAAACTAAGCTTCGTTGCGTTATTGATCAATTTTTTGATATTGATTCGTTTTTGTGTGTGATTATTCATTAATTTTATGTTTCACACGGTTTCGTTTAAAATATTTATTTTAGCAATTATGGTGGATCCGTCCAGTGTATCAAGTACGATGTTTGGGAAAACAATGTATGGCTTGAGAAAATTAGTTAATAAACCTCGAGTTGATGACTGGTCTCCCATGGCAAAATTCTTTCATGCCGATGAAGCCCTGAATCGAATTGCTCGTGAACTTGATTCATTTGATGGTCGTCGAGATCCTGATAGATGTAATGTTTTGGTAACAAAATTACGACAAGCTCAAGATCGCGTACTTCTTATTATTAGTATGATTTTTTTATATTGCATAGACTATTTTTTAACATTTGTTTTTTCTATAGGCGAAATGTTAGTATCAATATATCCATTAGAATCGGAACGTGCAAATCGTGATTTTCGTGCAAAATTTCCTGATGAAGTTATTCATGAAAATCTTGCTGGACAACTTTGGTTTGGTGCTGAATGTTTAGCTGCAGGTTCAAATATTGTTGGACGAGAAGCTGAAAGTGAAAGATTGCGGCCATTAGCTCGGGCATTAACAAAGCATCTTGATTCAATGAGAGAAATGCTCAAAGATCAAGCGTTGAAAGATCCATCACAATATCCCGATAAGTTGAAGGATTCTCTCTTATATTTTGATCATTTATTTGCTAATTTTGAATTTGATTATGTGAGTGTTATGGTTGAAGTCAAAAGTGTTAAAGAATATGACAGCCAACAAGATATTGCGGTTTTATTTTCTGAAGCGACTATTAAGTATGTTTTTGGATTGTATAAACAGAAAAATGTTTTATTCCGATAAACTTGTAGAGCTCAAAAAATGGGGTACATCACTCAAGAACAAATTGAATATGCTGATCCAGTAATGATGATTGGGTTACCACGCTTAGCTGTTTTATGGTATATTTAATTGCATTTATTACTGGACTTTATTATGATAATTTTAGGGCACTTTTGTATTATCCTGATTCGATTAAACTTGATTCAAGTCCAGATGAAATGTCAGTACTTTTTCGTCATTTTCAAAATTCACTTATTCAATGCCGAAGTGTCTTAAAAGTTATGAAAAGTTTTGCAATTAAAGAACTTGAAAAGCGGTTATTATCCGGTAATGGATGTGGTGATACAAGTATTGAAGGTGTTGAAAAAACTGTAATGGATTTATCAGGTTTGCTTATTTATTAATTTATGTATTTATTAGAAAAAAAATATTTTCCTGTGCAGATGGTAGCAATCAACAGGAACCTGCTTTGAATGATTCTGGAAATGTTAGTGATGAAACATCTACAAAAACAGTGGTATATTTTGTTTATTACTTTTATCTTTACACATTGCTTTTTTACAGGAAAATGAAGAAGACACTGGATCCCTCAGTGATGAATGTCAAATGGAAGTAATACTTAAAGGATGCAGGTTAGATATTTTCATTAATAACTTTTCATTTATATTTTCATTTTTTAGTGAAAGTAAAGTTGTAAATGTTCGCATTGAAGATCTTATTCAATTTTTGTTTAAACGTATCTCAGCTGTTTCTGATCAATTACAAACCAATTTCTCTCAAGAATTTCGTAAAATTATGAAAGCTGTTATGCGCCCGGTTAGTGATATGCGAGCTTATGAAGTAAGCTTTGCCCTTTTTTTTGTCTTTTTTTTCAAATATTTTCTGTTGTTTAGTTCCCCGGCCAAGTTTCACACACTGAAGCCGTTGAAGAAGAAACTGGAGTAGAAGTTCAGGAATCAATGCCATTGAGAGCAACAATTGGTGTTCGATGGGTGCCTGATAATGATTGTTTACAATGTACAAGCTGTGGAAATGCATTTACATTAATTCGTCGACGTCATCATTGCCGAAATTGTGGTAGATTATTTTGTAGTCGATGTTCATCAAATGAAATGCCGATTCCGGAGCTTGGATATGATTCAAATGTTAGAGTTTGTAATTTATGTTATTTATACAAAGTAAATCCATTTACACCACCTATTCCAAATTCTGAAATTTCAACATCTTCATCATCAGATGTTAACTAAAATTGTCTTTCATCTTCTTACTAATATTAATGCTCAAAATATTCATATAAGAAGCATCATTTCATGTCTATATTATTTTTTCAAATTGCCTTAACTCTTGTTAATTTTCTCGATCAGAGCCTTCATTGTTTCTATTTCGAGATACCTTACGGGTCTCAAAAACTTTATCTTAAATGTTCTTTTTAAAATGCAAGATAAGCCGGTTTTTATAGTGGTTTATAATATTAACAAATAGTTTATTCTTTATCGATGAATAGACATTATTAAAGACTAACAATGGTATTTCTATTCTTGTAATTTTTTATGTTTTTATATTGTCAACGAATCATGTACATCGATTTTTGTCTTTTTTCTTTATTGTTATCATTTTCACTTATATGTGATAGATTGTTTGTGATAAAAGTATAAATAAAAATCAACGACATATTAATGATTTATGTGTGTTTACAATTCATCAGTATTTTAAAGATTTATCAATCGAATACAAAAGAATGGCGTAAAATAGTTAATGAAATATGATTTAACATGTTCACTGGATCATTAAGTGTCCTCACTACGATTCATCTTTCCATGAAAAACTTTTGGTGAATGTCAAATCTTAAAAGAATTATCTGTTTTTTTTAGATACAAATAATTATTAGAGGGCCTTTTAACGTTATTGAAGATGTGGGTGGTGTAACGAATATGCAATTTTAGTGCGCCATGAGATCAAAGCTAAAATGTTGCTGAGTTTGACGTAAAAAAAAAAAAAAAAAATAAAGTTTTGTCTATAAATGAAGTGTACTTTTCAAATATGGTATTCGATTGAATTCATTTTTGTCACTGATTCACTTGAAGTCACCCTAAAGGTAAAATTAATTTTGTATACACAAAAGTTTCAACATTTTTTTGTGAAGAGAATAAACTTTATTCCTGTTTAAAAAATATCTAATATATTTATTTGATATAAAAACATTTAGGTGATACTTTTCAAAATTAACGATATGTTTACACCGGACCAAACACCGAAACAAAGTAAAATAATGAAATTTAAGATGATATTAAAAAAATAAAGATAAAACCCGTAAAAATATCAAATGAAAGAACCACAAATTGATTTTGTAAAATCAAATAATAATTTTTAAGTTAATATTTAATGAGAATCTTTAGCGCCATGAACATGAAAAACGCCAATTGGAATAATGCTGAGCAAAATTGGAATAAAGATAAGACCATGTAAAAGTCCGATAACCATTGTTAACCAAATTGTTTTGAAGAATGTTAAAATAATGTAGGCATCAACAGTATACAAAACACTGATACCCATAATTGTTGAAAATGCTCCCTAAAAATTAAAAATATTTTTAAAAGTTGTATATTTTAAAGAAAAAATATTACTTGAAAAATAGGCCATCCTAAATGTGATAGAGCTCCTTTAACTCTTTCAACACTATTCCCTTCAGCTGTAACAAATGCATAAACAATATGAGCAGATAAATCAACGGCAAATCCGATACTCATAATTAATGAAATCATTGAAACGGCATCAAGATTTACGCCCCAATGTGTCATGTAACCAAAAACTCCAATTGCAATTGAAATAATTGAAATCATAATAAAAACTGCTGATGGAAAACTTGGAATCAGTAATAATGCAATGCCGCTCATACAAATCAATGACATTCCAACATTTCTTATTGTTGAAGGAAAAATAATTATGTATTGATCGGCAAATGGAAAAGCTTCATGATAAATTTCAACTTTGAAAGGTTGTTCATCCGCAATTTTCCGTAATGATTCTGCAGCAAGTTTATGCTGATTTGGTTCAACAATATTTTTTAAAGCAATTTGCATTCGAAAGGCATCAAATTTTTCTGTAGTTTTGTTATAAACGATATCAGCTTTCCATTGATTGCTTGCACCCGTAAATTTTAACCATGATAAAAGTTTTTTCTTCCAAATCTTTTCTGTATTTTCAAGTTCAGCATTCAGTTGATCCAAATAATTTAGGTATTCAAGGAAGAAGAATACCGTACCTTCCCGACCCATTGTATATTCAGTATTTTCAAAGGCCCGAATCATTGCCATTAATTTTTCTCTATAAATAATTACATAACTTCATAATTTTAATATCTTCAAATAATTAATATCCTACCTCTCTACGGGATCAATGAGATTAGGGGGATTTAAAATTGCAACATGCATTTGAGGACCAACTTTCCAAAAAAGTTTCATATCTTCAAAATATTGTGCAATGTAATGACTTTCTGTGACTAAATGATTTGGTTCTAAGCCTTCCCGATAATTCATACATCCATGCCATGCCCCACATGCATAAATAAAATACAATAATCCAGCAATTAAACGAATTTCATTTCTCATAATGAATGGGGCATATTGATTACTAAAGAATTTATGTACCATATTATTCGCATGTGTTGCATGTCGTTTTTCATGTGGTAATGGCTCTTTTGGTGGTAAAGGTGGTGCCGAAGAATTTTCAGCATTTATTTCAATTGTTGTTAGTTGTAATTCATCTCGTTTCTCTGCAAAGGTTTGCGTTGATTCGGATGGATGTACTTTTTGTTCATCCATTCGGTAGAAAAACATGCAGTGACGCCTTTCTTCTTCCATAATACCAACAATTGCCATAAAACCAGTAAAATAAGTTAACTGAAAATTTAATTTTTTTTATGAACATTACTGTAAATATAGCTTACTTGATACACATAACAAAAAAGTACAGAAAAGCAAGCATAAAGACAAAACATTTCAATTCCAGGTAATTCTGTATAACAGCCAATTGCGAAGGATAAAATATCAGTGACATTTGTGATTGAAACTGCAACTCCTGCATGCATCATCATTACACTCATTCTTTCTTCAACAGATAGGGAACGATCTGTTTGATCCCAACAGGCATTCATGATAAACATATCATCAATACCAATTGCTAAACAAACAATCATTTATGTTACATTTAAAAGTATTTCATAATAAACTGACTGATAATCAAAAACGGAATAATTGTGTTTATGACGTTATACGGTATACCAAGAAGCATCATAAATCCGAATGCAGAAATGAGAGAAATTAAAGTATTGAAAAGACCTAAAATTATATTTGAATAATTTGAATTTTTTATTTGTTTCTGATTCTCTTTTTTAAAATGTTTGTATTGTTTTACAGTTTTATAATTTTGATTTTCTTTTGCTTGAAAAGTTTTGCGGATGGACAAAGAAAGACCACCCATTATGACAAAAAAAATTACTTGGATTTTTGTCTATAAAAAAGACTTACCACAAATGGCAATCCATGGTTTGCTGCGAATCCAATCTATTCCTTTTACTCTTTGCTGTGTTCGAAGTACAAAGGCACAAGATAAACAGAAAAGTGATAGGGATGAAAAACTGATAACAAAATTTGGTACAAATCTTTGTGCATTTTCATCTAATCCATCTTCAAGTGATTGATAATGTGCAAATGAATAAGTGATAAGATCGGATTTGTATTCATGAAGTAAAAACTTTTCAGCAGCATATTCAAATGCAGTTGAATATGGTCGAACCGTATCAGATTGTTTAAGAAAATAAAATAATTGTGTTATTCTTGCTTCTGCTACAGTACTATCACTTTTATTAAGAACAATATCACCAATTGCACTTCCAAGGTATACAGGAGTATCTTGATTCCCACCTCTTGGAAATTTGAGATCAATAACTTTTCCAAGTTTACTCATTTCTTTAAACATTCGAATGTGTTCATTTGCACCACAATTCCATTCATAATTTAAGCATAAATCTTGATAGGTTAAATTAAATTTTGGTGTTCCATCTTTTCCTTCAGTTTCAACAGTAATGTTATTCATCATGTATTGATTAAGCTTTTCAATTTCATCCAAAATTTCATCACGAAAGATGCTGCCTCTATCAGCAGCTTTGACTAAAATATTTACGAAACGATTCATTTCAAATGATTTTCCCGGAATAAATTCATTCTCTTTCAAAGGCCATAATCGAGCAAATGCATAAAATTCGTGCTTCCATCTGTAAAGCAAAAAAGATTTTTAAGAAAGAAAATTTTTTAAATGTATTATACCTGGCATCTCTGGGTGTAAAAACATAAGCCGGATCATAAACTCTCAGCTCACGATACCATAAAAATCCGATCCCCAAAATTGGGGTTAAAATCAGCGGCACAATAAACAATGGCCACCTCCATCGATAGGCAAATCCACCATACCAAAAGAAAAACTTCCTGAGCAATGGCTCAAGGGAAATTTGCATTTGACTAAAATTGCAACAATGATATTTAACTTTTTTTTTAAAAAAATGAAAAAAAAACTTTCACTTCCACGATCAATCAACAGAAAAAAAGGGAAACACTTAAGGATGATCTTAAAGATTACCGAAACTTATATTTCTCAAATTACGGTTTTCTTAAAAGTGACAAAAATAGCGTTAATGAAAAAGAAGGCGAAAAAAAGGAAAGAAGATTTCCGGAGACTAGTCTCTTTCATTTTTTTAACGCTTCCTGAACCGCAAACGATTTCTATTTTTTTTTCGCTCATCGACAGGAGAATTGCCGATCCGTCCACAGAAATAAAAAAGGGGGGTGAAACGATGTCTTCCTTAGGGATGATCAGTCAGCCGTTCAATCGGCATTGTTAACCATCACCCTTAAGAGATATAGGTCAAAATGTAAAACCATCATTTTTTTCTGATGCCTGGTTTGAGGCAGAAAATTTGATGACACCAAAAAATGACGTTTATTTATTGAATATCGGCTAATTTCCCGCAGAGATGAAGAAGGAGAAAAAGCTACAAATTTGAAAGAAAAAATAAATCAAAGACATTGCTTTTTGACCTCAAAAATATAGAATTAAATTATGCAGAAATTTTCTATTAAATATAAAAATTAGAACGTAATAAAATATTTTCAAAGTTTTCATTTGATATGAATGTCAGAGATATCTTCCGAAAAACAAAAAAAACGAAGATGTGAAAGAACATCTAAAAAAGTGTAAAAATATCACTTTCGTATTGTCAACTTAAGTGTGGAACGATTCACCGAAAACGAAAGAACCCCAAAGTACTTGAAAAAAAAGAGATTTCAATAGAAACATGAACGTGAAGAATTTTTTTTGTTCATCACTTGATCCTGACAATGATCAAAAACGGTTTTTCTTCTTCATCTTTTTGCAAAATTTTTTTATTACGAGAAAGAGAAGTGAGAAGATGAAAAAGGAGAAGAGAGGAGAAAGTAACAAACACAAGGGCAAGAGGATACGCTGCCGCCGCCAAAAAACGTACTTCTTTATAAAGAGCAAGTTTTTTTCCCTAAAGCCAGAATAAAATAATGAAGCGAGACAAACATCCCCCAAGTTATATTGCGATGACCGTTGGCGATGGCTATCCTTCTTCGATTATATGGATGTACAAGGACCGGTTTTATGACTGGATCAGTTGTTCGACGTGAAAAATGAAATCCACCAAAAAAGTACATGAAAGAGACAGAGAGAAAGGCTTACCATAAGTAGTAAAAAAAGACTTGTTTGGCAGCGAGAATCTGTTCTATGGCTGATGATCCTCTTTCATTTTTATAGCCGCTTTCAATTTGTTTCCTGTTTACATATTTTTGGTGATAAATTATTTTTTTGTCATTAATGAATGAATCATCAAACATTTTTTAAGAAAAAAAGCTTTATTACATTTTTTAAAAAAAATTTAAAACACGATAAGTGAATAAGAAAAAAAGGGGTAATCATGCGTCAGCAGGTGGCAAAATAAGTAAAGAAACCTGCTTTTAATGAAGAAAAAAAATGGAATCCTTTAAGATGCGGTTTGGCTGGAGCGTTGAATATGAGTTGCTCGTTCCTGAAACAATTGAAATTTTACTTTTTTTAAGGATATCTCTTACTTCTCCTTCACGATTATAGAGAATTGTTTGAACATTGGATCCAACGCCAAAAGTATCTTCACCTTCAAAAACAAGTTGTTCAGGGGGACTATGTAAGCCACCTTGGTTGCGAGCCCAAATCTGTAATTAAATTTGAAAAAAAATTGTTGCAATCAAAATACTTTTTTAATTACCTTTAGAGTACTTGAAGGACGAAGTACGAAATCTTTGGGTAAAGTATAAACGATTTCACGTTTATTATCAATTTTACGTTTGAGTTTCCATTCTCCGATATTTTCTTCTTTGCCACGATGAGTATTTTCAATAACAATAAATTTGCCTTCAGGCGAGGTCTCCTATAAATGACATTTTTGCAAGGCGTTCAAAAGAAAGGGTCAAAACAAACATGAATAGAAACATTTCCTTTAGCTGATCGAGAATATGATTGACGACTTGATGTTTCACCTTTTACAACTCGCATGGTTTCTAAAATAAGAATAATTGATTAAAAGCATATTTTTGCAAAATTTTTGTTTACCAGTATCAGCGACTTCATTGATACCAGTTGTACGAACAACTTGTTCAACAAGCTGTTTAAGGCCAGGACCATCACCTTCTCCTTCCAACATTTTACGATAAATTGCAATTTCAGCATCAAGAGTCTAAAATGAATTTGCTTCTTTAAATTATGTCTTAAATCTTTTAAATATCTGACTTGTTTTGTATCAAGAAGCATTTGCAATTCAACCATAAGGGCTTGACATTCTTCACGCATTTTACGAATTTGTGCGTCTTTTGCATTAAGGGCATCTTCATATGATCGTTGATCATCTTCAATTTGATAATTAAGTTCTTGAATTTGTTTTTCAAGCATTGCATTCTGTAAAAATATACAAATAAAATCTTTTAAATATCAATTAATTTTGGTATGTCTCCTTACGCGTCCTTCAAGATCAGCAAGTTTACCGCGTAATTCAGTGAGTTGTGTCCGCAAACGTTTAAGTTCGTCTTTTTGATGACCTTGTTCCATGTTCTGTCTTGCAGATTGGGTTTCAATTTCTTGAACCTTGAGTTTATACCATGATTCAATATCATTACGATTGGCATTATTAAGATTGTCATATTCTTCACGGATTTCTCGGATTGCTTGTGCAAGTTCATTACGGAAGAATTCACGGTTTTCATTGGTGGTATCTCGAGCAGCCATACCTTGTAAATCTTTGATTTCTTGATCATGAGAGCGACGCAAGAAATCAATTTCTTCAAGAAGAGTTTGAACTTGATTTTGATAATCAATACGATTCAAGGTTTCTTGATCGAGTTCCTTGAATGAAATATTATTGCTTTCAAAACTTCCAAAAAAGGTTTATCTATGACTTACTGTACGAACGCGTTGCAATTCTCCAATGAGGCGGAAGTTCTCTTTCTTCAAACGTGCAATTTCTTCTTCCAAAAGAGCAATACGACGTTTGAGAAGATTGATTTCAGCTTCAAGATTTGAAAGCTGAACGAGAAGATCATCGATCTTTTGACGATCTCCCACACGGCCTTCAACAGCTTCTTCATATTTTCGACGTTGCTCAGATACTTCCTCTTGAAGCTTTTTTAATTGAGCATCAAGATCACCACGTTGTTTTCCAGTATCTTCAATAAGTCGGCGGGCACTCTAAGATTTTTTGATTAAATCACACATTGGATAAGCATAGTTTTTTTTTACCGTTAATTCAGATTCATACATAGTTTTAATACTATGGGTATCTTTACCCCATCGTCCTTTCAAAAGTTCCAAATCGGCAGCAAGCTTACGATTTTGAGCTTCCAAAAATCGAACTTTTTCGATATACGATGCTAAACGATCATTCAATTCACACATTTCTTTCTTTTCTCGCTCGCGAGAATCACGAATTGCAGATGCGGCATTTTGTCCAAATGGTGAAGCACCACCACTCATTGATGAAGTGTGATGCGTTTCCGTAACAATTTTAACGATGCGATTGCCAGAAGCTATAAAGAAGTAAACAATTGCTTGTTATTTTTTGTTTACTCAAAACGATTACCCATTGGTGCAGATAAGTTGGTTGAGCTGCGGCTAAATCCTGGACGAGATGAAATCCCGCTTCGATATTCGTCGCTCATCTTAGATTATGATCTGAAAATTTGAAAAAAAGAAGTTTTGTATAGTATAAAAAATGAAATGATCAAAAAACTGTGCGAAAAACAAATTTATTTATCTTAAATGGCAATCGCACTGCGACCGTTTTATTATTTTTTTCAAATAAAATCGCAACCGCAATTTTCATCTGTCCAATTTAAAGATACGCCATCACTAGAAGGAAGGAAATAAGAAAGGCAGAGGCAGAAGGAGAAAAAAAAGTACACTTCTTCCGTCTCATAAAGTTTAGAAACACGTCTATTTTTGTCATCTGCAGGTGGGCGGTTTCTTTATTATACTGATTTTAAGGCAAAAAAGGAGGAGATAGTATAGAGAGAGGGGGGTTTTTTGTTGTTGTCTTCTAATGTGTAACCGCTTAAAGGGCTCTTGTACGCCATTACGCCGCAGCTCGTCAAACATAACGCATTTAGGATTTTTGAAGGAAGAAAAACTGAAGATGAAAAGGAAGGAATATCACACGGAATTCGGGACATACACAATTACGCACCCTTGATGAAATTTTTAATAAAAAAGGTAATTTCTAAGACAAGATAAATGAGAAAACATTTGTTTTCTCGAACGAAAAAAACATTTACTTTTTCTGCAAGAAGAAATAAATAAACTGCGCAAGAATGCAAAACCACACCCTTGTAATTTCTCATTTTCTTTGAGACTGAGTCATATCATTTTTTTGGGATTCATTTGTTGAAATAAAACTAATAAAAAAACAAAAGTCATTTATTTACTTAAATTAAAAAATAAAGGCAAGTTTTTGTTAATTAATACTCGTCATCATCAATAAGGCAAGATTAGAATAAAAATGTAATAACTTAAAGGTTTTAAAAAAATCAAAAACAATTCAATGGCAAAAATATAAAAGCTTTCACTGCATCAAATATTTAAAAAACAATAATCTCAAAACAATTCTTTTGGGTTTTAATATGGACTAAGATTTAAGTGATATCGTGGTTCTGGTCCACCGAGATCACCAACATATCGTTCATTTGTTGACAATTTTAAGCCGCAAGGGCGACGAAATTCTTGTCCTGCTTCATGTATCCACTTATTTGATACCCACTTAACTCCAAGTAAAACAGGACATGCAGCATGTCGAGTCCGCATATCACCTTCTCCACTTCGATAAAGATTGTACCAGAAAAGTGCGTCATTCTAAAAGATGAAAGAGAGAAATAATGATGCAGGAAAAAATCAATAATTAAATGTTTACCTTTGAAGGCATTACGGTAGTTTTAAGTTCAGTAAAAACTGTTCCACCACCCATTTCAGGTTGAGTCATCTGAAAAAAAAAACACATTAAAGTTCAATCTTTTCAAAATTATTTAAAAAAACTCACATAGAAAAGTACTGTAGCAATCCGATTTCCAGTACCTAAATCACTGAAGGCTTTTGTTTCTTCTTTTCTTGCAAAATCAAAATGGGGATCATAATGGCCACCAATGCCATAATTGGCGATTTGAAGTTCTTCAGCAGTTTCCATTTCCAAATTTGTCATTAATTCAAGTCTTTTATTTACTCGATCAACCACTTCATCTTCGGTTCCTTTAAGCCATGCACTTAAATAATTTATTTTATTTTTTTGTAAAATTTTAATTAGAAACCTTTTACTGATTCGGTATGATGCAGTTTCGAGTTGTCCAGTTTGACTATTTTGTACAGTGGCACGAGCTAACTGTAAAAAATCTAATTAAAAATGAGACATTGGCTTTCGGAGCGAACCTTTGGTTTTGCAAGACCTTGAATTGTTTCAACTTCATCATCACTGATAACATTCTTAAACAAAACAGCTAATGGATTAAATCTTAGAATTTCAATTTTAAATGGTGCATAACGAAGATATGGACGATCCATTTTATAATAGCAATAAAGCTTTGAAGTTTCTTTAATACTCTAAAATAATAAAGTTTAGTTTTTTTTGTTCATTATTTGTAATGAGTGCTACTTACAACTGGAATTTCATTTCTACAAAGGGCTTCATAGACACTTCTTTCAGTTGATTCAAAATTATCAACTGGACGAATATTAATAAGTGGAGGAACTCTTTTACGGTATTCAGATTTTTTAACTCCTTCTGCAGCAAGTTGATCCTCGTACCATTTAATATTTCCTTTTGCACGCGCATGTGCTGGATGAATTTCAAATAATCTATCCGTTGCTAATAAAGCTCTTTTAACATTATCTTGTTTATAAAGTGCAAAAGCATAATATTCAAGAATATCAGATTCTGCAGCCGTGGGAGGATCTTCTTTTTTAATTCGTTCTAATGCTTCACCCATCCAAAGCAATGTATGATAATAATCTTCAACATTATATGCCATACGACCAATTTCAAAGCAATCATGAGCTAAAAATTTGAATATTTACTATTAATTTATATTATGTTTACAGACAAACCTGAAAGAGGTTTGCTAATTTTATTTTCTCCAACATATCCATTTGCTAATTCATGAGTATCAAGACGATATGTATCTTGTAAGCGCAAAATTCCGATTGCTGCACCAGCTAAATCTTCATCTTTTGGAAAAACATGCAAATCAGAATTTGTAACATTATTCAAGAATTCTTCAGCATGATCATTTCTCATTTTATCTTCAAGCTCCTTCCATGCATTTGTAAGTCTTTTAATCATTCGAAAAGCATTTATCGGATTTGTAACAACATTCATATTTTTATGTAAATCATCATTATTATCTTTGTATTTTGTGACAAAACTGTAAGAGATAAATATTTAAAAGTTAATAAAGTTGATAAAAAAAACTTTACTTTTTTAATTGATCTAATCTATCATTTTCTGTTGCAATATAACTATTAATTAATTCTGGGATATTCTTTTCAACAGCTAATAATCTCTGCAAATCAGCAATTGATGTGAAAAGGTCGCCATTAACTTGTAAAAAATAAATAAACCCAATTATACTCCAATAGATTATTCTCATGGTTTTGTACTAAAATACAGAAAAAATTTATATATAATTATAAAAATTTAACAATTTTAATCAATTTAATTTTTTTTCAACTTTCATAGAACTTAAAGAAACGCACGAACACTGCTCAATTATCCATTGAGCTCATTCGGAGGTCATCCTCGTCTAACAAACGCGTCTGTTTAGGTCAGTCGAATTTTTCTCCAACACCCTCTTTCTCTCTACTCTAGGCATTGCTGTGTTTTTTCTTCTTCTTTCCTTTTTCTTCTTCTTCTTCAATATTTCGCCCTTTTTTTCTTCAATTCTTCAATTCAATCTATTGTAATAAACGTGCAAAGTAGCAAAAAAAGAAAGAAAGCAAACGATAGGCAAGAAGTTTAAGCTTGCTTCAGCGGCTTTGTTTAATGGTGGCCAGCTGCCGAGAGTATAAAAAAAGAAAAAAAATATTTTGCATTTTTGCTTCGAAAAAAACAACCAAGTTGAAGGTTGCCTAAGGGGGTTAAAACATTGCGCAAAAGAAAAGACTGCCACGTCGGTTAGCATTTTTTAAAAATATACATGTTACGCTAAAAATCTAGGACGTCTTTGCGCAGAAAAGAAAAAAAGAAGAAGATCGGTTTTGCACGTAAAAGAAAAAATGAACAACAGCAACCGTTTCATGATAGCCTTTTATAGTGAGAAAGTTTGCAAAAAACATGAGTGGTTTGGTCATTTTTTGGGGTAACAATAATAAATGCTACGTAGCTTATTGTAATTGGAGGAAAAAAGTTTAAGAAGGTGAAACAATCTGACGTTGATTAAAACATATGTAAAACAATTTTAATGACTGATTATTGATACATAATGTTGAATCAAATAGTTCAAACATAATAAATTTTTTGATCACTTTTTCAGTTTTCAAGAAACTTTTTACTAATTTTTATATAAAAAGAACGTGACGATTTGAATAAAAATAACACAAAATAAAAAAAAAACTTTTTTCATGCTTGCAATTTTATGTTGAAAAGAAAAATAATTTTTGAGTCAATTTACAGAATCGACAAAAATCGATGAATCACTCTAAAATATAAATTCAACACAATCTTTGCTTTAATTTTTAATTTTACAGCTTTTATTTTTTTTTTATAACTGAATTCGATGTAAACGTTCCACTGTTGAAAAAAAAACATTAAAAACAAGGCAAAAAAAATTTTGTAAACATTATTATTGCAATTGATGATTTTTTAGAATGTTTATCCAACGAATAATATTTTTAGCATGATGTGTGGAAACTTTTTAATGATGCCCCCAAAACCCAGAAATTTAAAATTCTTTTTCATCTTTTTTAACAAACGATGTATTTTTTTATTTTAAAGTTACTTAAAGTAGCAAACGACCAAAATAATGCGTATTTCTCAATGATTGAGCTAATTTACAAATGTCTTTTCTCTATTTTTGCGATGACTAAAAAATTTTCCGTACTAACGTTTATTTTTCTTCCTTAAGAAGAAAAAAAACAATTTTTAACTGATGTCAAAAATTAAAAAAATAGTTTAAACCTATGCACTAAAATGAAGCATGCAAGAAGCATTTGATTAAAATTGAATCAAGCAACATTAAATAATTTTCTTTTATTGTTGTTGTTGTTCTTCTCTTGTGACTGACTTTTGTCAAGCCAATTACGAAAATTACACAATGTGAGATCGAGTTTAGTGCCAAGTCAAGTGCCGCGGCGAACTCCTTTTTATGGATGCCTTTTTTTTACTTGTAGTACTACTTGAATGTTGTCGCCTTTGCTTTTGCTACTCTTTTTTTGTTGTTTTCCCGCAAAATTTGAACTTGATGTCCAAAAACGGAAGAGTTTATTAAAAACGTCTTCAAACGTGGTAAGACAGGGAGAGCAATTGCAAAATCGGATGACAATTTTATTTCTACACTTGGGATTGACATTGTTTTGTAACATTTCCGTTGAAGGACATTAGGCGTCAAATTAATTAATCGTTTCAGATAACCTTCCCCCCTCTCTGTTGTTTTTTTTTTCAGTTGCTGCATTCACACGAGCATTAATTTACACAATAAAAAACGGCTTAACCAAATGTAATTTGACAATTAGCGTATATTTTTTATCAGCTTTTTATTTATTTTTACATTCCATTTTTTACAAATATTTTATCCAGTTTGGAAAATTAATTACTTTGAGATATGTAAAAAATAATTCAAAAAAATTACCAAGGAAAAAGTTTTAAAAAGAGAGAATTACATTCCGAAAGGATATGAGAAAAACGCATACGGTGGATTGCCATTTTGGGAGTGATTATGAATCATTGAATGAATGCTTTGATCATTTTGTCGAGGAATTTGATTTTGATTTTGAGAGGATTCATGCTTGACTTTATGTGCATTCGATTTTTCTAACTCCTCTTCATAGGTAAGCTTCTTTTCATCTTCATCATCAGAATCTTTGTCAACATTTTCAAGATGAGCTGCTGCTTCAAGACTTTTCTTGTGCATGCCTAAAATATGATTCATTATAATAATGAATTGCTATTTAAACTGTACCCAATAACCATGGTGCAGCTGATTCTGTTGGATCATCATTATCCGACTTTGTAATGGTTTCTGGTAATGGAAGGGAATGTCGAACCATTGCACCATAAAGACCATACTCTGCCATGATTGTACTTTTACCCCAAGTTTTCTCAGTTTTACGCCATTTTGCTCGTCGATTTTGAAACCAAACCTGCAAAGTAAATTGAAATTACAGTATGCCTTTTTGTTACCTCTATTACTTGAATTCGATCTTCAGGAAGTTCAGTTTTTGCAGCAAGTTCTTCCCGGGCATTCATATCAGGATAATGAGCAGTTTGAAATGCTTTTTCTAATTCATCAATTTGGAATTGGGTAAAAATAGTTCGATGCCGTCGTTTTTTGCGTTTTGCATTACAGCCTCCACTGCCTTTACCAGGACTTGCTCGAGAGGTTTTTCGTCCTTTAGGACTTTTTGACATTCTTGTTGCTTGTCCATTGCATTCAGTAGCTTCGTTGATTAAGTCGTGGAGGGAAGAGCAAGTTGGTGTTACGTTTCCATTGTAAAAGCGTAAGCTATTTGCTAAAATGAAATGGAAAAATAGTAATAAAATAATTAAATGAAACGTTTAATTTAAGCCAATTGTAATTTTGCTTACCATCATTGCACATATTATTTGATGAATTACCGTAATCAAATGAAGTTGATTGACCGGTAATTAATGAAGAGTCAAGAGGAAATAAAGGTGCAGTGCCATTTGTAAGACCATTATTTTGAGAGTCAAGAAATCCTGGTTGACAGTAAGAATAATTTGTTGGCATTAAATACGAGGTTGGAACACATGAAACTTGTGGATGATTTGGATTTTGTTGTTGTTGTTGCTGCTGTTGACCATTGACAGATTGCCCAGAAAATGTTCCATTTGTTAATCCAAGAATTTCATGAATTGCAAAAGGTGTTCGAGCATTACAATAATTAGTTGATAATGCCGGATTAAGATGTAATGAAGAATTTGATGCCACCCGACATCTTGATGGAAGCATTTTTTATGCTATTGTTTAAATAGCTTTTAAGATTGACACGGCAAAAATTGAAGTAATATTAGACAATTAAATAAATAACTTTTTAGGCTAACTAAAACAACAAACAACGTGCAAACACTTGTTTCCCAAAACTGCAATGAAAAAAATGAAGAAGAAGAAGAAGGACAAGAGTAAATGCCTCCTTTTTTTCCATGTTTTCATGTTACCGTATAAGATGATCGAAAGAATAAGCTCCGCCTTATGCATGCGTTAAGCCAATTGAGTCCAAGAAAAAGAAGAAAGAGGAAAAGAAAGAAAAGCAATTTATTCCTCAATTGTCGTAAAAAATTTGACTACATTTTCAACTTCAAATAAATGCTAATTTTATACAATGTGGTGAAATATGATAATACCTGATGACACAAAAATTACCAATTTAACAAACATTTATCTGCATCTAATCTTTTAATCCAAAGAATTAAGTTTTAAATCAAACTTTGTCACAGTAACAAAATTCACCTTCTAAAAGCAATAAAATTGATTTTGAGACAATTCTGATGCAAAATTTCAAAAGTTGCTGTTTGAAAAACTTGTACGTCGATTCTTACAGTAACAACAATAGAAAATAGATTTTATTGTTTAAGGTTTTGTTTACTGACAAGTGCGAGATTGCGAAGCGAATAAATTGGACGAAAGTGATACCATGTAAAATTATTCATTCAAAAACTTTTTTACTTCAGATATTTCCAATTGACCCAATAACTGTAAAAAATTTTATCTTTTATATTGATATGAATAGTTATGATATTTTTCTATATATATGAATAAAATAAAATTAATGCATATATTTGACAACAACCTCATTTTAGTCAGAAGACTTTAAACCATAACATAGTTGTAAGATAAGTTAACTTGGCAATTTTATTTATGTATTAAATACATCGTGGTCATTTTATTTATTTATTTATTTATACCCAGTTATGTGTTACATTTTTATTTAACCTTAATATGTAACACAACACCTGTTACACCGAGTGGATTCGCGTATATCGCTTGCCTCAACAATACTGTTTTTTTCACACAAATTATTTCATTCTCGAAAAAAATAATTAATTCGAGAACAAAGAAATGATCTCATAATGGGCAAAGTCGATTTTAAAAACTGTAAACAAAATTGACACAATTAGTTAATTTTATGCGCAATATGAGGTGTAAGGTCATGCATTGTTATAAAAAAATTGGATAAAGACTGTGTCTTATTTTTTTTGCTTCTTCTTTATTTACAGTTATTTTCTTTTTCGAAAAGAATATCTTTTTTAATACATTATCAATATAAAAATGCTCTTCTCAGTTTTAAGGTGAAAGTTAAAGCAGCAGCGGCAAAAATGTTATATCTGACTTTCATAAAAGCAAAACAGGAAAAAATGTGCTAAAAAGAGGAAAAAAAGAGAAGATGAGCAATTTATCGGACATCCCGCTGGTTAAAAAGGGATGCGCTGAAAATAAGGTGCCGGAAATTTGGTTGACAGTCGACTCAAATAAGGACAGTCATTCACACAAATTGAGGCAATCATCATGTTGTCTGTTTTTCACACTTTTTTTGGAAGTCAAGTATTTTAAATTGTTTTAAACTTTCAAAATATAATATAAAAAAGTCTTATAAAAAGTTTAATAGCATTTTTGTAAAAGTATTAAAAAACATAACACAAAATTGTTGAGAAATTGTAATAATACAATCAAAATGCAAGTAAAACATTAATAAATTTAAACAAAAAAATGTGATATGTGCGATAAAAATATGATTAGCATTTTTTACAATGTTATGGCTATATCCACTAGCATTATTTTTGCAAAAGAAAACGCTTGCTTTTTATTCAATCGTTTGGTTGTCCACTAACTCATTCTTTCTACTTTTCTCCATCTCCTTCTCTTTTTTCTTGTTTTCAACGATAACAACTGGCGACTAAAAGCTGTTGATCTCAAATCCGCATTGCATTAGAAAGAGCGTTCTTTTTTCAAATGGTTGCAACTTTTTTGCTTACTTCCTCCCTATACTCTTTTTTCCATTCTTTCGTTGCTTTTGATTCAATGCGCGCAATTTTGTTTTTGATTTGAAAAGTATAGTCATTGCAATGAAATTTCTCACATTGATTCATTTGTATTCTTTAACATTTAACATTTTGCTTTTTCCTACGATTTAAAAACTATAATATTATGCTTTAGATGACATCTACTGCAGGACCAAAAAGTATTGATTTTTATCCATTTGCATATGCACTTTACAATGAACATTTGGATACAAATTGTTGGTATTGTTTAGGGGATAAACATAAGCTAAAGTAATACCTTTTACTTATAAAAAATGGATTCTGATGTTCTTTATTTTTTTAAGGATATGTGAAGGCTGTAGAACTGCATGGTTTTGTGGTGAAAGTTGTATAACCCTTGGATGGAAGGATCATCAAATAGAATGTGGAGCTTTGAAAGATAATGAAAATATTCCAAATATTGAAATTCGACTCCTTGGACGAATTGTTGCCAGACATCGAGATATCGAAATGGGAAACGATAAAAAGGATCCAAATTTTTATCTGAATCGACAGTCAGAAAGAAAAATTATGGATATTTGGGCTCATGTTGAAGAGATAAGGAACGATGTTTTAGCAATGACTAAATTTGAATGTAATCAAATTTTATTTTTAAAATGACCAATTAGATTTTTGATAATTTTAGCAATTTATGAAAAGCTTTTAAAATTTTATGGAAGTGATAATTTAAGTGATAAAGAGACAATATTTCAATTGCATTGTCGTGATTTTATTAATCGCCATGCAATAAGTGATAAAAATTACATGACTGAAATTGGTAAAGGATTGTACTTGGATTTATGCGCCTACGATCATTCATGTGCACCAAATACAATTTATGTTTGTGATGGACTTGTTGCAACTTTAAAACCTTTAAATTCTGGTGTGAACTTACTTGACAAAAAGACAACATTTTATTCTTACATTGAACTTGTGCTGTAAGATATATTATTTAAATTCATTTTTTACAAGTGATTTCAGAGCAAAACAACAGCGACAAAAATTACTCAAAGATACATGGTATTTTAATTGTGAATGTTCAAGATGTGTTGATGATGCGGATCACATTTTAACTTCAATAAATTGTCCAAATTGTACCGTAAGTTCTTTTTTGAAAAAAAATAATTTTTGTGTTTTGATTAACTTTGTTTTTTTTTCTCAAAGGATGATGAAAAAGAGGTTATTTGTATTTTTGGTGAAAGTTCTTACAAAGATAAGCAGACTCAAAAAATAACTTGTCCCAAGTGCAATAATGAAGTCACTCAAAAGCAAGTTATGGATGCATTGAGTGGGATGAGATTTATAATGGATCTTCTGGAAAAGCAAGAGCTAGACCAAATGCAAAAAAAGCAAGCAAGAAAATATGTGCAAAATTTGAAAGAAAGATTTAAGCCATATTTAAGCAAATATAATGTTTATTATTGCAAACTTATTGAAGTAAGCTTAATTTAAAAAACATGCAAATTTAGTGTTTTTTAATTTGTAGGCTAACATTCGTCTTGCTGACCCTGAAAATCATGAAGAAATTGTAAATCTTTATCTTGCTGCAGAACCATGTGTTCGAACATGTTTCCCACAAAATCATCCAGCTTTAGCTTTTCATTGCCGAAATATCGGTCTTGAATTTTATCGGTAACCAAATTTCGATTTTATACTCTGATAAACAATTATTGTTTAGATTGGAGAATTACCCCGAAGCAATAAAATATCTTGAAGAAGCCTATAGTATGCTAAAATTTGTTATGCCTGAAAATCATGCCCTTGAAAAGTCAACCAAAGCTGTTCTTTCAACGATCAAATTAAAAGCAATGTTTGAACAAAATAAAAAGAATGTTGTAATTCAAAATGAACCAAGCAATTTCAAAGAGAATTCTGATGAAGCCAAAACCGATGGAACAATTGAAACTGAATCAGCAAATGACAAAGAAAGTTCCGACAAAACTGAAACTGAAAAAGCTGTCACAATTGAAAATCAGCCGACGGATGATAAAGAAAGTTCAAGAAAAGTTGAAAAAGAGAAGCCTGAAACTGTAGTTGCGGAGGAGAATAAATTAAATGCATCTTCTGAAGAGAAAAAAGAAACTTCGGAAGAAAATAATGTCTTAGAAATTCCCCAAATTGACAAAAAAGAAGAGAAATTACCAAATAATGAAAATGTTAAGTCAAGTTTGCCGGAAATTTGTGATAAAGTTGAAATGAAAGAGGAAGAAAAGAAAAAAGAAAATGAAGAAGAAGAAATGTCATTAAAAGAATTAGGAAATGAGTTGGTTGAATCAAAAATAGCTTCGGCAGAAATTCGAAAAAAGATTGCTGCAGGTTTCTTAGATACTGCCGACGATGAACTTCCTGAACTTAAATAATAAAATATGAAAACAAAATTTAATTCTATTGTCAGAATGTCTCTCCACAACTTTTTTTATATAGCACATTGTGACTAAAATGCATTATAAAAAAAGTTGAATAGAAAATTTACGTTTTTGCTTTTGTTGGCACCTTTTTTTATAGAATAAAAATTTATTTTTATCATTGTTATTGGTAGAAAGGTAGCGATTGTGGAAAACGAAAAAAAGCCATTTTTAAAAATATATTTTTTGATGTTTTTTAAACTTTTTTTTCCACTGTCATTACTTATGCTTTATTTCTCGCCTTTTTTTTGATGTTTACGCAAATATCTTCTTTTTTTCTTCTTCCTATTAAAATTGTCAAAGTTAAAAGACATTTTTAATGAATTCAGCCAGAGGCAAACTTTACTTTTGTCATCCTTACTTTCTTCTTCCTTTTTTTTGTTGTCTCTGTTCTGTATTTTTTTACAACAAACACAACAACAAACAAAATTTATATTAAAGTTGTAGTAGTAAATATGTTTAATTATTTTTGTTGATTTTGATTTGAAAAAATTTTTTCAAGTATTTTTTATGCAAGTTTTATATGCAAAAAAAGCTTTTCTTCGTCGACTTTTTTTTATTCCTTAAAGATAGAGATGTTGTCTTCCGTCAAGTGCCTTGTGAATAAACTCCTTCCGTTTCGGAACATTGACTTGAAGCCTTACAACATTGCATATATATTTTTTTGTTTTAAAAGCAGCTTGTGTTTCAATTTTGCGTTGTCAACTGTGGGACTTGATTATTAAGGAAAAAAAGAAAGAAGCAGGAGATGCAAGAAAAAAAGGGCGGTGTTATTTTTTTTTGATGACCTTCGAAGAAGTAACTTTTCCCCATTAGGAGGTTGATTAGTTTCATTTAAATTTGATAAAAAAAGTTCACTTTTCTTTTTTTACCGTACATTGATAATGAATTGTTAATAAACCTCATTAAATCAATGTTTTTGCAGAAACCTTTGGAATGGATGCTTACACACATCTTAAGATTTTTATATATTTTTGCTAGGTTTCTTTCTTATTTAAAAATGCATTGCTGAAAATTTATGTTTGTAATTCTTTTCTGTTATTTTATTTCTCTTTTTAAGTAATAAAATAAAAAAATAACTACATGTGGCGTTTATCCAAAATATTTTTAAAAATGTATTCTGAATTTTTTTGTCATAGTATATCTTCATTCATTAAAACTTGACTTTTGTTTTCTCGTAATTTTTAAAAATATAATTTAAAAATTTATTCACTTTATTCATTACAACATTTTAACAATGAAATGATTTCTGTTTAAGAATTGTTTTCGTACCTTATTTTTTGTTTGAGTATAGTAATTTTTTCTTGTTGTAAAAAGCATGTGAGGCAATACCGTATCTAACAAATTTTTAACATGAAATCTGAAAATATATTATTTTTTTCATATTTCGTCAAAAATTTAATTAATGAAATAATATTTTTTTAATATGATGAAAATTAAAGCCATAATAATCTTGTGTCACTTTTTTTCCGAAAAATCCAACGCATTTTTATGATCAACTTTTAAACATAGTGTAGTCTCATTCCTTCCCCCTGAGGATTACTTTAAAAGCATTTTTTTCGACAATTTTTTTATCAACCAAATAAAAATTGATATTGTTGTATCTATTTTTTTCTTCTATGATACGGTTAGCCCCCGAAAAAAATAGACTTTCTTGAGAAGCTTCATTTTCAAACAAACAAATTTCATTGGCATTCGCGCGTGTCTTTCATGCTTTTCTTCTGTTATCCATTAAGGGGAACTTTTTTTGGATAAAAAACTTTTTTCTCCTTGTTTGTTGAAGAAGTTCACAATTCCCGGATGCTCATATTTTTTCCCGAAAATGAACAGATACCACTATACTTCTTCTATTCTTACTTTTTTTGATTATAAATTTGTTGCACTTCAAGATGCCTTATTGTTGCTACATTATTTCTTAGAATTGTATTACCCCATTTGAACAAAGAAATACTAAAAACTTAAGCTTTATTTTTCTGAGTAAAAAAGAATTTCTTCTTTTTCTTTATTGTCTCAATGTGAAAATTTCCATTGTTTAAACTTTTTTAACCATTTATTTTTAGTTTTCTCTCTTTTTTTAACAAAAAAATGTGTCAGAAATTGTTATTTATGAAGCTCATTCATTGTCAAAAGGTCATAAATATACATATATCATTTTATATCTGTGCTGGAAAAAACTAAAAAACTTTATTGTCATTTTTTAATAAGTAAATTTTTTTGCAACTGTTGATATGCTTGTAAGCATTTTTTTGTTTTTTCATAATGTATTGTATTTTTTTTTGTAAGGACATTAGATTTTTTTAAAATATCAATTAAAAAACAGTCATCGAAAAAATAAAACTTCCGTCAAAAAACTTTCGCTTTCATTCTTTTTTCCATTTCTTTTCTTTGCTGTTCTTTTGATTTGCTTATTACATTTAACAAATCTTGTTAACTATTGAGATTTTTGGTAAAAAAGAAAAATATCGAACTTTTTTGCTTTGCTTTTAACCGCTGCTGTCGCCGCATTTTTTTCCCGAGCTAAAATTTGATTAATCAATGCATTTTTTGTTTTTAAAAGTTTGACGAAAAAAATAGGAAACGTTTGATGCTTTAATTTTTATTTTATAAAAATAACACACCCATTAAAAATTACTTTTTTCTTCTTCAATCACTTGGGAATACTTTTTTGACTGTATTTGTGAAATGAATTTGGCACTTAAGTGCGTCTTTGTTTTTGTATTTTGTCTGATACATCAAATTTTTTTCTTTTTTTAAATTCATTCATTTAAACTATATTTTTGCCTTTTTGACCACATCTGTAAATGATTATAACGTATGTTATGCATTTAATTTTTAAGTGATTGTCCTTTGAGAAATGAAATACACTAAACTCTTTATGGAATATTTAAACGAGGAAGAACAAAATACATGAGTAACAAATTATTATTTGTGACTCGTTTGAATAAAAAATAATGGATTTCCCACTTTTTTTAAAAAAACTTCATCTTAGAAGAAAGAACGCAATAAAATTTATTTGGTTTTACAGTAGACGACCGCCTTTGAGTTGAATAATTAGTTTTATTTCCGTTTTACTCATGTTGTTCTTTTTTCTGCCAACTTATTTTTTTGCACTAAAAATAACAACAAATAAATGTTTGGCATGCATTCTTTTGACACCTGTTTTATATTTTTAAGCATACATCATTTTAAGTTTTTTCCCTTTTTTTAAATTTAAAGTTTTTAATATTTGTTTGTTATAAACTTTGTATAAAAAACAAAATTTGTATTTTTTTTCAAATTTTGTATTTTGATAAAATAACCTGCACTTCCTAAAAACCACTTGCTAATTTTTATTTTTAAATTTTCCCTAAACATTTTATCATTTTTAGTTATGTCTGAAAACGGTTCACAAATTCCATCAACATCATCACAACCAACTTGCAAACAATGGAATCAAATATTTACAAAAATAAATCAGTATTTTCGAGATGAAAATGTTTTAGATGGAACTGAGCATTCATCAGTGTTAATTGGAAATTTGATAATTATCGCATATTCGATTGTAATTGTATTTGGTTCAATGGGAAATTTGTTGACAATATTTGCAATAATTCGAAATTCACAAATGCGAACAGTTCGAAATTTTTTTATATTAAATTTAGCATTATCTGATTTTTTTATTTGTACTGTAACTGCTCCAATTACGTTGTATACAGTATTATTTATGTTTTGGCCATTTGGAAAATTATTTTGTAAAATTGCTGGGTCTTTGCAGGGTTTTAATATTTTTCTTTCAACCTTTTCAATTGCTGCTATTGCATTAGATAGGTATTTATATACTAAATTATAATTAAAATGTTGGAATTTGAATTTGAATAAATTATAGATATGTGTTGGTAATATTTCCAACAAAACGTCAGCGGCAACATAATTTATCACTTTTATTCTTTTCATTAATTTGGTGTATTTCCATTGTTTTGGCCATACCATTGTTTACAGCGAGTGACATAAATCTTATTTTTGAGAATGTTGAATGTGGAATAAAATTAACTGTTTGTCATGAACAAAATGAAAAATGGAAACAAGTAATTGACAAATATTATTATAATTCTGTAATAATAATAATGTTTTTTAGATGTTAATCAACAAAGAATTTTACACAGTTGGGGCTATGGTAACACAGTATGCCTTTCCATTAGCTTCAATTGCATTCGCATATTCTCGAATTGCATTACGAATGAGAATGAGACTTGCGGCAAGAAGTTCGTTATGTAATGCAGTACAAAATACTGTAATAAATCAACGTAGAAAGTAAACAATTTCTTTCGAAAAATACTGTAACAAAAACAACGCATTTTTTAGATCAGTAGTAGAGCGTCAACGTCGTACACATCTTTTATTAATTTGTCTTGTTTTTGTATTTGCAACTGCATGGTTGCCATTAAATGTGTTTCATGTTGTATGTTTTAAAAATCGCCTAAAACAGCTATAAATCATAAGATGTTTAGGCTAACACATTTGGTTGGACAGAAAAATTTTCTGTTCCAACATTCGCCTTATGCCATGCAATGGCTATCACTTCAGCGTGTCTTAATCCATTAATTTATGCATTCTTTAATCAAAATTTTCGACAAGAATTTACTGCAATGTTTAAAGAAACTAAATTACTGTAAGAATTTATTTCAAATTTTCATGCATTTATGCAAATTTTTTCAGTTGGTTGTTGGAACATATTCGAAATGCTTTTAATAAATGCCTGTCAAAAGGATCTACAAATCGTCTAGAAACGGGAACCTGTATTAGTGCAGTGAATGAAGATGGCAATGTTGGAAACAGATTAATAATAAATGCAACACCACTTATTACGAGTGAAAATATGGTTATGGTAACCAATACCCTTTAACTTAAAACGTGTCATATTTTATATACATATGCTTTTTATTTATTTAAATAAAATAAAGTATTATCAGAATTTAATACTTACGAAAGTAAATGGGTGTGAAAGTTACAGACAAAAATTTTAAATGGAAGACAACGGTGATATAGTTTTCTGCTTCACACATTTATGAAAGCATATCCGATTTACTGTTTCCACAACAAACAAAAATAAAATATTCAATTGTACAATAAAATATTTGTTTAAATACGTCAGTCTTTTATAAATTTCTGTGTATCAAATAGCCAGTAACTGTTTTCGCGACCTTTGTCTGGCAGTAAAAAGAAGAAGAAGAAGGATAATAATACAAGCAAAAAATATGTTTCTTTAATACAATATACATAATATTTTGAGTGTTCTTTTTTATGTTTAAAACGAATAAAAGCTTATATTTCAGTTTTTTTTGTTTCGTTTTATGCCATTATCGTCATCTTAGGTAACACAAAGACATGGGAAAAATAAACTTTGATTTTTTTCTACAATAAAGCATTTTTTTACTTTCGTTTATTGTAAAAAGAGAAAAAAAACAGCAACTGAATATTTGCCAGGTTAAGTTTGAAATGTCAGAATAATACTTTCTTAACTGACATATGTCATTACTTTTTGGTTGCCTTTTTTTCTTTTGACGTTATTATTGTAAAAGAACAATAAATTTTTTTGATTCAAATGAGATCATGGAAGATTTCATTTTATTTGCTTTTAAATCTTGCGATAGAAATTATCGACTTTACTTTAGCTTCTCCACCTTCTGATGTAAACTTATTTAAAATAATTTTTGTTTTACTTGTTTCTCTTTGTCGTTTTCCTTTGATGTACACCGCGGTGTTTTGTAAATTTTTGTGTTTGATGTCATCCTCTTAAAAAAGAATGAATGAATTTGAAGTTTGATATTTACATGGTGCACTTTTTAATTATGACATGTGGTATTTTCAAAAAAGCCCTTTTTTCAGCTTCAAAAGATGCGCCGAATATCAGGAACGCAAACTCGTACTCAACGAGAACAGCAACGTAAATATATGGAAAAGTTAACGCAAGCAAGATCAAAAAAAGTTGAATTTAATGAAAAAAGTTCATTACCATTGAAAAAATCTTCTCGTCCAAATCAGTTGCAGCTAAGATCTGAAAGTATGTTTAATAAAGAACATATTAAGCCACCAGCAATTCGACGAATGGGTTCAAGTCCTCGAACGGGCTTAATGCCTGCTGATACATATTCACCTCGTCGTCGGGATTCTGTTGATTCTGAAACCGGTTCCGAGGCAGTTTCTTCTTCAACTCCAACAACACCCCGTTCACCTTCACAACTTCAAATTCCTTCCGTTTCTGTAAACGGTTCAAATCTTCGACAACATGCTTATTCAACTCCTGTCAAAAAGTCATTCTCAGTTATTGGAGATGACGTTTTTGATGAAAATGCAATTGAGGTTAGCTCTTTTTTTCTTTCTTCCGTTTTCTTTTTCCGATATTTATTTTGAAGTGGTCTATTTATAATTTTTTTAATGCATTACTTATTTTTTATTGTCTTTTATTATTTGAAAAAAAAACGAAAAAAATATGGAAAAATTTGAAAAATTATCTGATCTATTGGAAATTCTGGGTACGCAATTATCAAAGCAAAAAAAAACTGACAACTAAATATTATTATGAGGTTTACGTAGTTTCATCATCTCGTGATGAACACTTAGTGATTTTCATCTTTATGATTTTTTTTATATCCTTAACATAAGTGGATTGACTTTTGATAAGCACTTATGTAGCATTGCTGTTTTTTTGCAGAAGATGAGTAAAAAAATGAAGCTTTTGAAAAAAGTTGAAAACAGATTTTCATATTTGCAAAAAGCAAAACTTCGTGTTTTGGGTTTGTGTAAATATTATTGGAGCAACATTGTTTCATTAAAATAGAAATACTACCTCCATTATTTCTCAAATTATTGTTATTAACATATTTCTATAATAATATCAAGTGTTGAATAAAATAGGAAGTATTTTATTTAACTTCTCCCTCTTATATTATATTAAAAGCTTAAAACTAAAAAACTTTTTTGTTATAAAAAAGGGTGGCTGCATATGTTTTTTACCGTATTCTTTAATAAAATGGTTTCATCAAAGAATGAAGAAATTAAAAATAAACCGGATGAGACAAAAACTGACAAAAAAGTAAGTTTAAGCACTTAAAAAAAGAAGATATCGGTATTTTTTTCTCTCTGAATAATCCTTGGAAACAGGAAGAAGCAGAACAAAAAATATAAGAGATATTAAAAAGCGGATAAACTAAGTAAAAAAAAAGGTCGCCACTTTGGTTTCACGTTTTTCTCTATTTTTCTCATCAATTAGCACAAGGTTGCGTCAATTCTTAAAAAAAGTAACGTAACTGCTATCTCAAGTAAAAAAATATAAAAAAAGTAAGAAGATGAAGAGCAAAGACGACTTCTCAACTTCTTTTTTATCTTTAAAAAAACAAAGCTTTTTGGTGGTTTTTAAGTTCACAGTTGCAAAAATATATCCAACGTGAGAAAAAACTTTTTTCTCCTCTTAAACTTATCGCTTCTCCCTTGAGACAGTCTTCCTCTACCTTCATTATTATATTTTATTTTAGTTTGTATCTTTAAATTGTTTTGTAAAATAAGAATTAAAGAACTCTAAAATAAGTTTGATCACAAGGTTAAAAAATAAATTTGTATATTTATTAAAAAGCAATGGAATTTTCCTATTGAAAAGGTAAGATTTATTTGTATTTTATTATTCTAGCCTTTATTCTTCTCATTTTTATTTATTTCTTTCTTTTTTATGCTTTTATTTGTTATCTCCATTAAATGCATGCCGGTTGTTTTTTTAAAAGACGGAAAGAGAAAATTAAAGAGGCAAAAAACAAAAGAATAAAAAGATACTGCCATTTTTTGCTAGGAATATTTAATTCTTTAAAAGATGAGAGACACTAAAAAAAGAAATATATAAATATATGCCTTTTTACTCTTATAAGCATTTTTGCATCTTCTTTTCTTTTTCATCTTTTTGCTTCTAAAATAAGTGAAACTTTTTGACAGCGGTTGGTCTTCAATTTTTCAAAAATTCTGAACCTCAGGACTTTTGGGTAAAAAAAAAGTGGAAAGAAAATGTGTTCAAGGAGATGGATGAAAAAACAAAGTTTTTTTGGCTTTTCTTCGTTTCCATTTTTGTTTTTTTCCTGGAGGCGGCGTTGTTTCTCCTTTTTCTTTTTTTTCATTTTTATTTTCAATTTTTTTGTTGGGAAACTTTTTTTTTCATTGGAAATAAATAGCGTTTCATTTGACCCAGCTGATACAAAGCTTCCTTTCACGTTTTTCAATAAAAAATTGAAAAAGAAACTAAGGACAATTGTCAGCTTTGATGTTTTAATTTGTGTTTTTTATATCTTTTTTTTAATAAAAATTGTTTTTTATTTCTCTTTGCTTTCGCTGCTTTATCTATCTTTTTATCCCCCTAGGAAAGCTCTTAAACTGAAGAAAAAAAACCTTAAATGTTTATTTAATCATTATTATGAATTTCCAGGATGCTCTTGATTATTCATCAATTGAACTTAAGAGTAGTTCAAATCAACAAAGACAAAAAAGTGAGCAGTTAATTAGTAAGCGATCATCTCTACTCCCACCTTCAACATCAATTCGTCGACACGCTTCATTAGCTGTTGATAATCCATCTCAACAGCTCTCTCATAATTCTGCCAGAAAAGGCAGTGCAACTATTTCGAAACGGGGTTCTGTAGCAATGGAACAAATAAAAAAGATTGATCTTGATGAAGTTTATTCCGTTTTTAAGCAAGTAAGTATTTACGCCTTTATTCCTTCCAAAAAATCCGATTTGGAATTAATCGCATTCTGTTTCTTAACCAAATTTTACTGTTGACTAAATTTTTGTTTTTTCTTACCAAAGAAATGAAATCTAAAATTGAAGAATCTATTTTCTTTTCCTGCCAGAATTTTTCTTTTTCTTTTGTTTTTTCCTTGAGGCTATAAGTTTCTTTCTTTGCTCAAAGTTTTTCTTCTTCTTCTTTTTGAGTCCAAGTAATAAAAGTTTACCACGCTTTTTTTAGCTTGGAAAAAAGCAAATTGACAAGCCCTTAGAAAAATTGAATTAAGAAACCTTTTTTATTATTTTAGACTGTTCTTCTTTTTTTGTTTTTGTTTTGTATTAAAGCAAAATTTTTCAGCTTGGGACTGGGCGCTTTGGATATGTTAAATTGGCTGAGCATAAACAATCAAAAGCAAACATTGCAATAAAATTCTTTCCTCGACCTCAGATAAAACAGGTAAATAAAAACAATAACAATTTCAAGGATAAAATTTAAAATAATAATAATATTATAGAGTGATTTTATAAGAGAGTATAATTTCTCATTTTTCTTATCAGCCCATGCAAATATTATTGATACATATGATGGGATGTTTCAAACCAATGACGACAGTGCCTTCTTCTTTGTTCAAGAGTTTTGTCCACACGCAAGCTTGCGAGAAGCTGTTGAAGCATCACAAGGAGGTTCGTTGAACAAAAGACGAAGAAAAAAACGTCAAAAACTGAATTTTGTTTAACACTTCAAAGATATTTAGGTATTGGAGAGACAGCCGTGAAAGAAATTTTAAGCAAAGTTTTATCGGCTGTTGAATTTATGCATAACGAGAATTTGGTACATAGAAATTTAAAAGCTGAAAATATTTTAATATTTGACAAAACAAATTATTCACGGGTACAAATAAAAAGATCAAAATCTTTGTATCAATCAAATTTTATTTTCAGGTTAAAATAACAGATTTTGGGTTAACAAGAAAAATTGATTCTACGGTCAAGTATTTAGAATATGTAACAAGTTATCATGCTCCAGAATTATGTGAAACAGTTGTAAATGAAGTACTTACAGTTAAATTTAGTATTGATGTATGGGCTTTAGGTAAGTAATTCGGAAAAAAAACATTATTTCTTACTTAACTAAATGAATACTATTTTAGCAATTATTTTTTATTACTGTCTTAAAGGACGTTTTCCATGGCAGAAAGCAACAATTATGTGCAAGCCATATTGGGAATGGGAACAGTGGCTTAAACGTAAAAGTCCAATGCTCCCAAAAAGATGGGATGCATTCTCTGATAAATCATTAAAATTGTTCAAAAAATGTTTTACGCCAAAAGCAAAGGATCGATGGTCCGTTAAGGATATGAGAAAGTTGATTGTAAAAGAGAAACTTCTGAAACAACCAAAGGTAAATTCGCAAAATAATACCGCAGGTACAAGCACCACCACAAATTCAAATGCACATTCATCAAATACCCTTGAGCCACAAAGCTCCAGCACAGTATGCACAAAGGTTGGATAAAATATGTGATGATTTTAGTTCCATCTTGTTTTAAATTTGATTGATTACAAGAGTGCACGCATCCATAAATAATAATAACAACAATAACTGCTTCTTCTAAATTAACTTATTATGTGCATTGAAGTTTTATCCATTTGCATTTACACTATCCCTTTTTTTGTTTTAGAATGATTACCCGCATTTATCTTTTTCATAAATCACAATTTACCAATTTATTTTAAATTTTTAGTCTGAAAATGCTGATGAATACGTGTATTATCCGGAAGAAACTTCAAAAAGTGATAAAAAAGTCGATGAATCAAAAGCTCCAAAAAAACGAAGCCTTATTCAGCAATGGATAAATACAACCTTGAATACAATGGCTGAAATAAGCGAGCAAGTCGTTTCTGCACGGGATGAATAAAATTTAGTACATTTTTGTCTATATATTTTTTTATAAAAACTTTTTTTCCTTTTTTATTTATAAATGGCAGTGTACAAGTTAATAATATCCAATATTGTCCGGTTATTTTTTTATATAAATTTTGTCATTTTATTATAAATATTTCAAGAAATTCATTTCTGCAGTGAAATTTTTAAAAATCATATCAGATTATTCGAATTTTTGGATTCAAAGTATCTTGTTAATAACTTATTTAAAGAAAAATTACTGCAAGATAAAATTGATTTTAATATTTTCTGTACTACAACTTTGTTGAAAAAAAAAGAGTTTGAAAACATGCACAATCAAGGCCGTAGGCAGAAAAAAATTTCGGGGTGGTCATTTTCATTTCGGAGGGGGCACACCTTTGATCTTTTGCCGCCTTAACACGGCGGCGGCAAAAGATCAAAGGACTTTCTCAGTTTTGGGAGGGGGAACGTGCCCCAAATGCCCCTCCCCCCTCTCTCTACGGCCTTGTGCACAATGCTTTCTGATAAACCCCTGACGCAACTTTAATTCACAAGGTTTCAAAAGCCTTTGACAACAATCAAATTATAGCTTCTGAGAATTTTTTTGTGGTAAAAATTTTTCTTAAATTTGGTGTATAAAGAATCATGGATATACATGTATGTTTTAATAAATATTAATTCGACTTTCGTTTAAAAAAGAATGATAAATGAGGAACAAAATGTATGACGGTTATTAACCACACCTGGGCAAGGCGATCCGAACGAAAAAATCTTCTAAGTAAAGTTGAAAATTTTTTTACACCAATTGATTCCTCCCGACATTCTAGATTTTCGATCTCAGAAATTTTGCGCGACCTGTTTTGACCCAACGTGGTACCCTCTTTTAATTTTGAGCCATTGCTTGCGCCATCCAGCGCCCAAATTTCGGACCGATTCGGACCATTTGCCCAGGTGTATCGGTTATGATGAATATCCAAATTTTTTGGTCAACTTTGTTTTTAAACAAAATTGACGCAGTCTAAGTGAAACTCAAAAACGGGCGGCACAGACCAAAAATAGATTTGCCCCAAATTTTGCCCATAGTTAAAACAAGCATGGAGAAGACGATCCTGCCTTCTGTTTTATCTCAAAAAAATTTCTTACGGTACTTACAGTACATCAAAGATTTAAGCCGACGAATTTTCAAGTTGTAGCGAAAAATCAGGAAATGAATTTTTTTGTCATTACCGAAGAGCCAAATCATCACTTTTACAATGTTCCTAACTTTTTGAAATGCAATATCTTTGCCACCGAAGTGTGTCAAAGCGTTTAATAATCTTTTTAAATTCTGTGACACTTTTTCCACTTTTTCGGTCAAAAAATTATATGAAAAAATAATAAAAAAAATCCTGAAATACACTTCAGAATGCTTATAATGAAAACCATGTTTTGATGGAAAAATTGAAGAGACACTTTTACTTGAAATCCTATGAACCCATTCATTTTTGGTAAAATTTGTAAACTAAACCCATCATTTGCATAACATAGAGAATAACCCTAATTTATTAGTTATATTTAACGTCGATAACTTGGGTCCTCATGAATGACCCAAATGTTCAGTTAAATCATGTGAATTTTCACAAATTTCTCAATCCGCAAACAGAATTGAAAAAGTCAAGTAAAATCTCCGAACAAAACATCAATTCAAATTTCTATCGGTTACAAAAAACTCAACAATTTCTTTTTGACCAACTGTTAAACCTGAGAAGATTTTTCGAACTGGAGCTAATACAAATGAAATCTACAGAAATCCGTCTCAAACCCCCCCAATTGATAAAAAATGACCCAAACCCCAAATCAATCCAAATATACACATTTACAAAAAAACACACTTTATTATTAGTATCACAAAATACACAAAGACACCAAGCACAAGATATCAGTGACTTCTTTCACCACCATGAAAATTGTTAACGTCGGCCACTTCGACGAGCACGAGGGACCATCTTTTCTTCTTCTGATGTTTCTCCACTTGAGGTGCCAAAATCCAGACGACTTCCGCTACCAAGACGACGTTCAACGAATTTTTTCAAATCACGTTGCACCTTCGGAGTTTGGAAAAACTCTTTCACATACCGACCTTCAGGCAACACAGGAAAACTTGTATCGAGGAAGGAGACTTCAGGTGAAGCATCACCAGTTGAACCAGTATAACTTGGACGAGTTGCAGATTCACCACGTCTTGCATTACCACGAGAAGACCCAGTTGAATGTTCACCAGTTGAACGAGTTGAGGCACGAGGACTTGACTTGGAACGAGCGAACTTTCCATCCGGAGTACGATTCATAAGACTCGCTTGGAGGGATTTGCGTTGACGTTCTTTGGGACTACCACGTCCATCAATCTTCCCAGTTAATGTACGAAGAGGAGTACGACGAGCAGGTGATTTTTGGGTACGAAGAGAACCACGTTGAGAACCACGAGATCCAACCGAGGAATTAGATGAGATTGATGAACGACGTGGACGTCGAACATACCGCTAAAATATAGAAACATTAAAAAAATATCAAACCAATACATTGCTTCAGATTTGGGTAAAACTGTCAGGTTCTCGAAAAACACCATAAAAGTTGAAAAGCGATTACCCAAATCCAAGACAATGTAACAATTATAAAAAAAAAGAACTTACTTCCGGTGTACGATATTGTTCATCTTCACTTGTTGGAGCATCACGACCATGTTTGAGGAAACGAGGGGTAGGGACCCGACGACCAGCACCATTTGTCCTATCAACAGTACCAGGAGCAAAATATACTTTTTTTCCTGCCATTGTTGTTGTTCTTGAGAGTTGAGAGAGTGAAGAAGAAGAAGACGAAGAGATGAGAAGGAGAGAAGAAGAGAGCAAATTAGTTGTCAGCCAGTAGACGCAAAAAAAAGTTGCGATCAATGAAGATATTTCTTTGTCCTTTCATCCTTTTATACGTTTTTTTTTTATGCTAATTCATTCGAATGATAGTTGTTTTCGTGAACAACAATGCAAATTTTTACGTTCGAAGAAAGTTTTTTAATGCAATTCAATAATTTGCATCACAATAAAAACCATTTGAACTGATTTCGATATTTTTCAATCAAAGCTAAAAATGATGTGTAATTAATGTTGCAAGTTCAGTTCATTTCAACAAGTACGTGTATCAATTATACTAAAACCGAAATCAAAATATTTTTTTAAAAAGTGAACTTTTAGATTCTCTTTTAAAAAACTTTGTAATTATTTTTAACAATAATACTAAAATGTTTTACAGTATCAGCAATGAAACAAATTTGATCACTTCCTTTTTTGATTTTGTTGGAACCTTGCAAAAATTTTATTTTAAATTTTAGTAAAAGGAAATATTTTTAACATAATTTAAAGGAATTTAAATGTAACAAAGTGCTGGATTGATACTATTTTATTTGAAAAATGAAGCTTGTAAAATATTAAAAAGTGGTTCAACACCTGGAAAATACAAGTCAAAGCAGTTACAATGCGTAACAAAAACTTGGAAGCGTTTTTAGGAGCGGAGCGGTGACAGTTAACTATGGCGCGTCCCGCCTCGTCACCGCTCCGTAACCAAAAAAATGTTTCCATTTTTTTGTTACGCACTGCAAATAAATTTGCTGAAAAATATTTAAAACAGATTACACCAAATAACACCGACGAAATTAAAAAATTGATTACAGCTGCTAAATATAACCTCAGCAGAAACTCTGTTTTCGCATTCAGCAAAAAAATTTGGTGCAGATACTCCAATAACATCAATTTCTTCCATTTCCCAGAAAAATTTCCATGTTTCACGTACTTTTTAAAATTTTCTTCGGCGAAAATCTGGCTTTTCTCTACACCCGCCCAAGATTAAGATATCGGTCAATAATGCCAAAAATCTTACCACATGTTAGATACGTAAATCACTAGATTTCTTCATTTTTAACATGCAATTTGTAAAATTTCAATGTACATTTGTTTATTCATTAATTGGCTTTAAGTATTTTTTTGAAGATACAATTTTTTTGAAAATTTCCAAAAAATTTAATGCTAAGAACACTGAAAAAACTTAATTTAATGTTTTTTATGCTATAAAATGACATTTAGAATGATACAATTAATTTAAAACTAACTTTTTAGTTAAAAATTTTGCCGTAGATGATTCATCGAATTCATTTTATGGACAGCAGAGTCGCAACACACTGATTTTTATACCTCGATTAGTTACTGTTTTTTAGCAGTTAATAGTCTGTGCACTAGTTTTGGAAGTTGCTTTTGTCTTTTCCTTTGAACAAATTAATTTTTTTAAATATTAAAAATACAATTGTGATTGTTGTAAACATTCTTTTGATGGTATGTTCAGTTAAAATACATTTTAAAATATCGTAGTTTGATTAAGTTCTTTCACTGCATAAAATACATATATTTTGATTCACAATTGCCACAGTAAAAGTTTCAGTCAATGTATCATTTTGCTTCGGATATGTTTGTATCTAATTATTGTGAAAATAACTTAATCTTTTTTCCCAAATATCAGAAAGAAATTCGTTACTTTATGTAATGTTTTTTTACAAACATGTATCATCTTAAAGATTTTTTTGGCTTAAATATATTTTTTGGCAAAGTGTGATGCACAACTTAAATGAAAAGATACAAGATTTTTCTCTGTTTTTGTTCCTTTTCAAAGCGATATCGTCGTGGGTGGTCTTTTGTTTTTGACATTTTCAAGAGAACTTTGATTTTAAAGAAAAAAAGCTGCAATATATTTTTTATTTTTACAACTATAATTATAATGATAAATTAAATGCTATATTTCATATGCAATATAAGGATATAAGGAACAGAATAAGCAATTTGTTGAGCCAGTAAGAGTTTTTATTGTTCTTAGATTGGATTGTTACCGATTCACAATAATTTGTAGCTTATCCCTTAAACGATTCCAATCAGAAGTTTATTCAGCACCTACCTTCTTGGAAAAGTATTAATCCGAATTACATCAGCAATAACATAAATTCTCTTATAAAACTCTTTTTTTATTTTTTAAACAGAAAGTTAATCCCGTTCTTACTTGTGACTTATTTGTTTTTATACTCTTTGAAAATCATGGTGATATATACTTTGAAGATAAAACAAAGTGTCTCAAGATTATCAACAATCTCTGTAACGGAATAAATCTGTGATTAAAGATTATTCAAATACGCGTTTTTTGAGCTCTGAATAAAGTAAAAGATTTTATGCTATTAAATTAAGATTTTGTAAGTCTGAATTTTTCCAAACATCTTGTATTCGTAGGTCATCATTAAATTCATATGAACGTCTTATTACACGTTCTATAAAACCCCTGAAATCTCGACTACAATACCAAAGAAACTTTTCAGTAATTAGTGATATATCAGCGGTGTTTGCATAGTTTTAAATAGAATTGAAACTTCTTTTCTTCAAAGTGTAGCTAACAGTATCAGTGTTAATAGCTCGTAAAAATTGATTTGCCATTGATTTATTCGATAAAAGTTATAAGCCGTGCATTTTTAAATCAGTTTCAGTGATTCTAATAGATACACTTTTAAATATATGGTATTAGCATATGGATTCAATTCAAAAAAATAATATTAATATTATTAATTTAATACCAATTGAAATTTATCAGAGCAGCTAACCGATGGTACAGTGGTGAACCGCGCTTTGCAAAGGCCATTGATTACTTTTATGTATTTAAAGTTGAGACAAGCTATCAAGCCTCAAATCACAAATAAGTATTTAAAGTTGAGACAAGCTATCAAGCCTCAAATCACAAATAAGCCAAGCAAGGAAGGAAGGAAAAATTTTTGGAATGATCATTTTCATTGAGATGGGGCACACCTTTGATCAACAAAAGATCAAAACATTTTCTCGATTGAGAGGCGACACAAACCCCAAATGTCCCCTTTCCTTCTTTACGGCCTTGATGCTAAGACACGAAAAAGCTTTAACAAATGTATGAAAATTAAAAAATTAAACATCTTCAAAAATATGAGCTTGCAAAGCGTACAAAAATTAGTGTTTAATAATTGGGTTATGGAGATATCAGTTAAAAACAAAATTAAAAATCAAAATTCGAAGAATGCCAAACTATTCGAATGATTGAATTGAACAAAACAAATGCAATTCAGAGAAACAAATTTCTGTTTATCTCTAATCATAATGGATATTGGATAAAGATTAATTAAAAACTCATATTTTAAATCTTTAAATAAAATTTGTTTTTTTTGCAGATAAAATTGAAATAATGAAAGAAGCATATTTTCCTTTTACTGATAACCTTGATGACGTAACTTTGAGAGCCTGAAGGGTTTTTTGTTGATTGCTTTTATGGCTATTATGAGTCATTAAATTGTCCAATTTAAAGCTATCTTTTATGATTTGTGATTCATTGTGGTTTTTTTCTTCAGCTTTCACTTTTTCGAAAATTTTTTATGTCATTTTACGAAGAAAGAAAAATTTTGTTACGTTTAAGTTAACTTGGTCTTATTTTTAAAAAGAATTCAGTAATCCTGCCAAAGCTGCCAAACGCAAAAGAAAGACGGAAACTTTCGACTTCTAGTTTTGAATAAGTAATAATATGATTCAACAAGTCAAATACATTTTTAAAGAATTTTGTGAAAACCTAAAAAGGTCCATCTTACATTACGTGTACGTGAAATGTTCATTGATTGCTTCAACGTCCATCTAAAAAATGAAAAAAAGGCAATCATTCGAAAATGAAAATTAAACAAGTTTTGCTTGTAAACTTTCTTTTCTATAATTTATATATAAAAAAAACAGTGCATCCGATCGAATAAAAATTGAAAAAGAGATGTTGAACTGTATTCTCACACTGAGGAATCAGTTTCTTATTTTTTGAATCTTCAGCTAAAGCGTTGCTTAAAAATTTGAGAGCACATTATAATGTACACCTATTTTGTTTCTCAAATTGCGATCCGGTCTATGAGTGATGATCAAAAATTTTAACGACCGCCTTATTTTCGTCCTTCAAATTTATTTTTCGATGAAAAAAAGACGCGCATGTAACGCTTGACGGCGTGGCCTCAAAGACCGGATCTCATCAATGTTAGTATAAAATCTGTGGGATTAAGGTAGAAAGGCATCATTTCTATATTTTATCAATCTTAAAAAGTGTTTTCTTTTCTTCAAGTTTCTGAAAAAATTTTCTTTTATTCCTTGTAATTATGCATTTTCTTTGGAGCCTTTTTGCTGCCGTTCTTATTGTAGCACCAATTTCTGAAGCATGTTTTGCTTCTGGTGTTTGCGGTGGTGGTTGTCCCCCACCACCGCCTCCAACTTGTGGTGGTGGCTGTGGTGGTGGGTACGGTTGCGGGCAATATGGATGCTACAGATTGCGAGCAAGGGTTGCTTCATCCAAAACTCTTAAACTTACTAAGGAAGAAGCAGATGGTTCAGAAGTAAGATTAAAACTGAAAAACCATGTGTAATACATTTCTGAACTTTAGAGCATTAGCCGACCACAAACTCCTGATGAAAAATTCATGGCTTGCTGTCAAGAACGTAACCTTCCAGATAGTTGTTTAAGCAAATGCAGCTTCCGTACTTATACCCGTGATGCTCTTCAAGTAAGTTTAAACAGAAGAATTTTAAAAGTAAAACGTTTAACTCCTGCAAATTGCAGAATATGTATTTCCGTGTTGATCAGTGCCCAATGCAAGCTGCCGCAGATATTCATTTCTGTGCCGCTCAAGGAAAAGATCATACCCAATGTTGCGTAAGAAATGGCGTTGCTTCTACACTTGCAGGCTCAAAATGTCTTACCTTCTGTGATCAAACACCTGGAAAAGTTACACAACTTGATCTCAGTTATATGGCATGTTACGATAGATTTGAAAGTATGAAAAGCTGCTTTTATCATCAAATAACAGAAGGATCAAGACGTTCTTTCAATGGATTTAAGTAAGATGTGAAACCAATCGTCTAATTTCTTTTTTATCCTTTTCTTTTATTTTTTAAATTCTATTATCCTTTTATTATCCCTGTGCATTATCATTATTGTATAATGAAAAAAATAAGAAATGAAATGGAAAAATTTTGAAGTGGCATTTCATTTGATGCTTCATCCAATGAATTCCTTCTTTATTTTAACACTTACAATCATACAAATTACAAATGTAATACCTTTTTTTCATTTGCAAATCGAAAATAAATATAATTTCTCTAATTGAATATTTACACGTGACTTTTGATGTTTAGGAGTAAAGAAAAGTAAGTAGAAATGAAAAAAGGTGTAATCACTTTTCGGATTATGGACACCGTAAGTCAAGAGAATATGAAAGGCTCTTTAAGATAAGCAAAGAATAGAGGGGGTACCAGAACAGTCATTATTAGATAAATTTATTTTTCAAATAACCGTATTTTTATTTTTTTTCATTTATTGAAGAGTGTTTACATTATTTTTAGTGCTTTGAAAAAGTAGGTTTTTTGTTTTTTAAATGGGTATCGTCCATAGAGTTGGCTAAATTAGTCGGAAATTATGGGTTTAAAATTTAACGATCACAATATTCTTCAAAGAAGTTTGAGCAAAACTTTTCAATAAAGGCTTACTTTGATCTAAGATGAATGAAACAAAGGTGGGTACGGTAATGCTTGCTCTTGAAGCAATTTATCTCAAAACGGCTAAATTGATACAACAAATGCCTGAGATTAATCCTTATTTTTAAGTTCTGAAATTTCACGGATTAATGCCAAATGGTCACTTAAAAAAACATTTGTAAAAATACATATGAATTTTTCACTTATACAGGTATTTATCTTTAAAGCACATTCCTTATACAAAGAAGGTTATCATCCCATAACTTCATTCAAATTGTATCATATTAAGAATTTCTAAATACCTTAAAGTGCTTTTCTTCTTGTTTATCTCTGCAAAAAAATTTAAGCAGAACAAAATCGAATTACTCGAATATTCGTCAAACCACGGTGCCAATAAATTTCACTTCAAATTTGACATAAATTCTGGAAAGCAAAGAAAAATGCAATCAAATGCTTTCCAACAAATGCCAAAAAAATTAAAGATAATAGCCTTAGGTTTAAATTTAAATGCTTCTTTATTTTTTGGGAGGCTTGTTACCGCTTTAATAAAAGCTTTATCGTTTTTGACAAAAAAGGAACATTTGAAAGCTTTTTGTTTTCATCTTTTTATGGAAGGAAACATATCCATTTCGGCAGAATGGATAGAAATTAGTTTCACATTAAATAAATCCTTCTTTCATTTTTTCTAGGATAAAAAAACAATTTTTATTTTGGTTAGGAAATTGTGAAACTCATTAATTTTCAATATTTTTTTGTTGAAAAAGGCATAAATGTATTTTTTGTTTCATTTGCAAAAACGAGACACGGTAGCGAGAAAGAGAGATAATGTGCCGCCGACGACGACAACAATGATGTTTCCAATTTAAATGAAATAACAATTCAGCAGCCATCGCACGGAAGAAAAAGAAAGAAAGATCATTTTCTTAATATAAATCCAAGACTCTTGAAGATGAGCATGTAATTATCCCTTTTCTTTGCTTTTCTCTTTTCTTTTCATTTCATTTTTTTGCGTTTACAAAAATATGCGCTTCAATGAACCTTGTACTGTTTCGGCATTTTTCTTTTAAAAATTAAAAATTAGACTTTAAAGAATTTAAAGAATCAAATCTTTGTTAGTTCTTTTTCATCGCATTATTGTCTTTTCTTAATGAGTAACTAAGAAAAAAAACTTTTCTTTGCGATCATTTCCATTTCAATGTTTTATATTACAAAAATTGAAAGGTTGAGAAAAATAATGAAGAGAAGAAGAAGAAAAAAAAATGCGCATCCGGAAATGGATCGTATTTTCAATTCATTTTGTTTATTTAACACCTTTTTTATGCTATGAGAAGCTACTTTATTTGAAAAGAAAATAAAGAGAAATCAAATGTAGTGAGAAGTTGGGAACATGATTTTTTTGTTGCATAATAATCTAATACAATTAATATGACCTGGTGTGTGATGATGGCAAACAAGGACGCGCAATAATGTTTTTTGATTTGATGCCGAAAAAATAGCACAAGAGAAGAGAATGAAATTATTTTTTATAGGACCTTAATGAGAAAGTTATTTCGACTACTTAAGTTATTGGATTCGAAGAAAGCTAGAATTACCGTAATCGTTAATTATATTGACGCAGTTTTTTCCTGTGCAAAAAAAGGATGAACTAAAGTACTAAAATTTAAAAGAGAATTGAAATGCCAAAGTCAGGGTTCAAAAGGGATAAGGTTAAAAGGAAATCAGGACTCCAATAAATAAATATTTCCATTCTATTTTCAACTACACCTTTCCAAACAACATTTGGAGTATCAACAAATGATTTCATCATGGTTTTAGTTTAATTAATTTTAAAAAGTTTTTCGTATTTCCACGACTAAAAACACGAGTATTTGATTGCAAAAGAAAGACACTTTGCAAATTTAAACTTTTTCAAAAAATTGTTTTAAAATGTTATTAGAATCGCTTATGTTTTTTACCGTTTTTTAAATGTTTGTTTGTGAAAAAAAAAACTTATTTTTCTTTTGACATGAGTTAGCTGAATTTAATCACATCTAAATACCTATTTTTGTAGTAACTCACATTCAGATTAAATACTTCTTAGTTCCAACAATGTTATTATCTAAAGTACTAAAGTAGCTGGTAAGGAAAGAATAAGAAAAGAAGAGGAGGACCAAGGTATACGATTTCATTTCATTCACTCTTGTCTAATTAGTGGCCTCACTAGGATTTTTTTGTGTTAAAGGAGGGGCTAAGGAATTGCAATGAATTTTTTTTGTTTCTCTTTGTTGGAATGACTTATCCGCTTGGACAGTTTGATGTTGGAAGAATATATCCTTCTTTTTTCATGCACTTCTATTGAAATGGAAATGCTTATTCAATGTTCGAAATACATTTCAATTAGGGCCTCAATATTATTATAAAAATTGATACTTTCATGTATATATTATATTTTGAAGAAAAAAAAGCTTTTAACTATATTGAAGATGTCTATCGTGAATGACTTATCCGCCTTGTCATATAAAGTCACAAAAAAGTTCTTTTTAATAATCTAAAAAAGTTTTGTTTCCTTCATTTCATTTAAGCTTAAGGCAATTTATAATTCAATCTTTTCATATCTTTTCATCAAAAAAACTTTTCTTAAAAATGTTACTTTTTATGCACTTCAAAAGTATTTTCTTTTAGCTTTTTTTATTTCTTTCAATATATGTATATTACGGTAACGAAAGAAAAACATTTGTGTTGAAAAATTTCCTCTTTCTTTCATTTTCTCATTTTTATGCCAATCATTAGGAATGACTACTTTTTTCTCTTTTGACTAATCCCAATCTAAAAATTGACAGGAGAAATAGGTTTCAATTCTTTTTCACCCTATGATAGAACATGGATAATCGGGGCCATTACTTTTCTCCCAAGTAAGATATGACACCTTTTTGCGCGTGCGCACTGCATTTTTCGAACTTGTTGTTCTTTTCCTGCTTGTTAGCGGATTAAAAGAAAGGGGGAGAAATGTGCACTTCCGTAGAAGATAGGTTAAAGTCATCAGGATCAACTTACTAAAATGGCACTATTCTTCAACATTATCTTTTTTTCCTTAACCAACCAACCCATTATCGGCTTGTTTCAATTTTATCCTTAATTTTTTTTCTTCTTTCGTATTGAAATGTTCCATTAATTTTGAGCACATTTTTTAAGCCATTTCAATGCACATATACTTTGTTTTAACCGATGGATGATGATGATGATGATGACTTTATGCTTGGCCATTTTTTAACCCAAAAATTTTCGAAGTAAAAAAATATAATTTTAAAAGGATAAAAGTCGTCAAAAAAAACCGAAGAGCAAATTGATAAAAACTTTTTCTCTTCATTTCATTTGTTTTCTTTCAATTTTTTTACCGCCAGTATTTCTTCTTTCTTTTCTTTCTTCTTTTCAATGTTTTTCTTTTAAAAGAATTACGGTAACATTTTATCCCGGTCGCGCCTCCTTTATTTTGAGTGGCGCTTTGCTAAGGCGGTTCCAAATTATAACACAACAAGAAAAAAAGTGCAAAGCTTACTAATGTTTTTTCATCTTTTCCACTTCGTTAAACGCTTTGGCAGGAAAAGAACATACGTTTATTTAAATTGGTTTTCTTAATAAAATTAAAAGATTGTTTAATTTTTCGTGCTTAAATTTTGTTGTATTTAATGTTTTTTCGGTTTTCGTTTTCTGATTTTTTAAAGTTTTTAGTTATGAGTATTACTGATTCAAAGAAAGCATTTTCTCCAAATCCTCCACTAAAATTCGATCGAACAACATCACAGGATGAAAGCCCAGAAGTAAAAGATGACGATGAAAAACATATGGGATTTTCAATTGTTGACATCTTAAATGCCGCAAAACCAAAGTAAGACAATAATAAGATTTTATGATCACTTTGAAAAAAAGCAATTTTTACAACTGTGTTTTCTTATAGAATCATTGTGCGCGACAGTGAAGACCCACCAGATGAAAAGCCGTGTAATTTATCTTTCTCAAAACCTGACAGTCCGCAAACAGAGCGCCCAATTGCAAGTCCTGCAAAAAGCCCTTTTTCAACAGCTTTAGATTTTCAAAATATGGCTGCTGGGGCACTTGAACAAAATCAATGGCTTTGTTCAATGATGGGTGCAGGAATGCCTATCAATTCATGGATGTCATGGTTTAATGCGGATCGACTTCAAGGCTCAATACTTGAACATCTTCGGCAACAACAATCACAAGCAGGTTAGTCAATTTTATTTTTGAGATATTTATAATTGGATTGGTTTTGTCTTTGTTACGATACGCAAAACATAGATATTACGCATATACACAAAAAAGGGTCACTGAGCATGCGGCAATTTTTTTTCTATGTTTCTTTTTCTCTTTTTGTCGGTAGTTTTTTTTGGCAAATTTTTGAAAGCGCATACGAAAAAAAGAAAAATAATGGTTAACAAAAGGTGTGTCAGGACAACATTGTCTAATTTAACACTTGATTCTTTTTTTTTGATAATAATCTTTCTCTATTGTGACAAAGACAATTTTAACCTCACCATGTTTCTTTAATTTTAATATTTTAACCGCTATCTCTTAAGAAAACAATGCCGCCGATTAACGATAAAAAGGAAACAAGTTTTACTTTAAAAAACAATGTCAAACTTATTGCAGTGAAATGCAAATTAAACGCCATCTGCCTCTAATTGAACCGGGTAAAGGGGGAGAGAAAAAAAGAAATTTCGCGCGAATAGGCTCGTTTATTTTTACTGATTATCGAATTAGTTGAACAAAACCATTTTTGAGTCATTTAAATTGAAATCGCTTTAGATTTTTTTTCGTCACAATTGATAGAGGAGTAAAAACACATTAAGCGTGTGCGCTTTATTTTAAAAGGTTTTTCGTGAATTTGCAAAATAGAGTACCTAAATTTTGTTCTTTGCGTAAATGCCGAAGGGCAAATTGCCAGAGCATAATGAATTGATGAAACAATTCTCTTTTTTTTGTTTGCTACAGTATGATGATAGCTTTTTAAAAAAAAGAGAAAAGAGAAAGAATAAATTTTTGTTGTTTTTCTTTTCTTTCATCCTTAAATTTGAAACAAAATGAAAGCAATCTGTTGCTCGCACTTGACCCTTTAGGATCGCATATTTAAGACAATATTTGTGCTTTAAGTCGCCCCACTTAAAAACAATGCCGCAAATAAAGGCGTATTTATGATGCGCAGATAATTATTAGATTTTTTTGCGCCTTTTATGCTAATCAAAGTGTCAAAGTCAAGTGTGGCATTGAATTTCGGCTTTTGTTTTTGTTTGCTTTTCAAAAATTTAACGGCTTATTTTTCCAGAAAGTGTAATTCAATCAAATCAAGGCCCATCACATAAACATGGAAGCACCAGCTCACGAACAACCGGAAGTGAATCAAGTATTAGCAGTTCTGATTCAAAGCCAACAAGTATTAGTGAAGCTTCGGTAAAAAAAAATTTAAAATATGCCAAAATGCAGTTTTGAAAATTTTTTAATTTTTAGGCAACTTCTTCAAATTCGAGTGAAACTGGCAAAAATGCAAGTGATTTAAATTCTGCGCGTGAATCCATCAATAGCAGCCCGGAAGACTCCGATAGCGGCGATGAAGAACTTGATGGCAGTGGAATCATTCATCATAGTGATGATGACAGCACAATGGTTATGGGCGGTGGACCAATGAGAAAAAAGAAAACCCGCACAGTTTTTACTAGACAACAAGTAAAAACTTTATTTTTTTTAAATCTTTGGTTTTAATAAATGGCTTTTTTAGGTAACACAATTAGAGTTGACATTTGACATGAAAAGATATTTAAGCCCTCCAGAAAGATCCCAGCTTGCCAATAGCTTAAAGTTAACTGAAACACAAGTTAAAATTTGGTTTCAAAATCGCCGAAATAAACATAAGAGACAAGCCGGAGGGGAAGGTGAAACAATGTCAAATGGGTGTGGAGGACCGCAAAATAGCTTTCTGTTGCCACATTCTTTGCTTCCAGCATTACAAGCACAATCACCATCATTAAATTCTGAACGAAGTGCGGCCGCAACATTGTAAGTTTTGCATATTTTTAGATTTAAAAAAAATTAATTAATTTTAATTACAGAATGATAAATCATCAAAATGCCATGCATCAATCACTTTTACTTGGAAATGGCAATAATGCTCTTAATCCTGGTTCAAATACAGATCAAGCCGCCGCCGCTGCAGCCGCAAAACATTTTTTCAATCTTTATGGAGCTTTGGCTTCACTTGCTCCCCAACAATTAATGTAATTCACAAATTTTTTTTGTCCTATTTCTATCATTTCTTCTTTATTTACAAAAATGACAAATCTTTTCTTCCTCCTCTTTACTATGTATTCCGCAATTTCATATCCCGTGCTTCTTCTTTCTTTTTCATTGTTAACTGTTTTTAATGATCGTATCTATTTTTTCACTGCATTTTCTGTTACTTTCTTTATTATTTTGAATCATTGTTTTTCTTTTGTTGCTTGTAAATATGTGATCAGATCAATGCTAAAGCCCCTTTTTAATTTTAAACAATTTGCCTATTTTTAAGTGGTGCCAAAGTTAATGCCTTTATTTACTCATTTTTTAAAATTATTTATTAGTATTTTTTCATTTTTGAGCAAATAAGACAACAATTGATCTGTATCGTTATTGAAAAAAATATTGAATGTTCTATTTTTCACAGTTATTTTCATGTTGTCAGCATTTATTTCACAGTCGCAATTTTGACGACATTACTAACTTTTATTTTTTATGTATTTTATGTTTATTTTTTTTATCATGGTTGTATCTTTCAACTTAATATATTTTGACAAAGGCGAAAAATAATAAAATTTAAAAAACTGCATTTGTTAACTGCGTTTCATTTACTTATGGTTTGATTCAAAAGAAAAAGCTTTTAAATCTAAATTGAATCTACTTAATTTTGACCATTTCTAAAATGTTTAAAATAAAATTATCACGATTTTTACAGTGTTAACCAAACCAACACTTTGTCTCTGTATCCGACGTTTTTCATAAAAATATAAATGTGTTAAAAATATCATAGTTTTTTATTTGTGAGCATTTTAATTATATTTTGAAAGAAAACTTTTACATAAAAATTACAAAAAAATTTTGTTCACATAAATACACATTCTTCATTAGAATTTTTCTTAAAACTATTAAATCTCAAAAAAAAATATTTTAAATAAAGATTTAACATTTAAAATTGCAACGATGGAAATAAATAAAAAATAGAATTGGGGAGAATTAAAATGAGCGACAGAATATTTTTTTAAGCAAGTATCAAATCTTTTCTTTTTCTCTCTTTTTGCCTGCAACATTTAAATGACAGAAATCATGTGAACATAAAAGAAATTACACAGCAAAGGCACAGTGTAACTAACGCTTATTCAAAAAAAAAAGAAAATTACTGTAACAATGTTTAAATTTTATTGTGATGTTTGGGGAGTTGTCTGTTGATTTTGAGATTTATGTGCGGCAACAAATGAAAATACGCAAAGTACTGCATAACATATTTGATCAGCCTGAAATACTCAGCTCACACATTTTTTTCGTATATTTTTATATAAATATTTTTTATTGAAATAAATAGTTTAAAGATGGTTGACAGAATTTAGGCTTTTATTGTCAGAAAAAAAAGATATTCGAAAGAAATAACTTAAAATAATTTGGCAAGAAAGTTAATACAACAACATGTAATAATTATTGTGGAAAAGGCAAATATAGAATTTCATCAACAACATAACTTTGTACAACAACAAAACACAAATGATAAATTAATTACGCACTTTGGTTTTTTTTCTCTCAAAAATATGTAGATACATATATGATAAATACAAGTTGATTTGCATTTTTGCATATGTTAAAATATAGATAAAATATAGATAACTAAGAGCTAGAACTATTACTACATAATCGAACCCGGCTTTCAGAGGGATAACCGGTTTTCTCCAAAATTAAATGTGATTTTTGTAAATCAATATGAAAACGTGGTAAATCTGTTGATGCCGCATCCGTTGAATCTGATTTAATTGAGGTTGTGTCAGTATTCAATTCTTCAGCCTCTTCGACAAGTGCAGCTTGAATAGAGAATATGCGGTGCAATTTCCATGCAATTTCAACTGCCTGAATCATGGTAAAAGTGATGAATGGTTTTGTTGACAAATAATATATATATAATTAAAATTAAAAAGCATCACAAAACGTCAAAAATGAAATAAAAAGGAACCAAAAAATTTGTGATCACAACACAGAGCTTTTTTTAATTAAAAATGTTATTTTAAGCAAAAAATAATGGTACTCACCATTTTTGAAATATATCTTCGTTGAATAAGTTCATCTTTGTCTCGTCTGTATTCTTCTAGAACAAACATATTCCCGCCATATGTATTACACTTTTTAATATTCCGAAGTTCAACGAATTCCTGTAATATCAACAACCGTTTATTATCGTTTTAAATGTTTGAATGGTATTTTACCTGACGATTTGCAAATAGCAAACTAACACCATCCATCCGAACTTGAAGCAGCCCACCTTCATTTGTTTCAGTATCATGAATTGGAAATTCTCCTCCAAGATCTCGTCCTGCAATATTTACTTTTCCTCTTGCTGCAGCCCTTTCCATTGCTGATTTTAAGCAATTATAAAGTGTTCGGCACTAAAATACATCTCTCATTTAGCACAACAACTTTTACTCTTCAAACCTTTTTGGTGTAAAATTTATGCATATAAACTTGATCATCTTGACGCCGCCACAAACAAAGAACACGAGTTTTTGGAGAATATGTCATATTCACCAATCTTTCATACCACCATCGTTCGGCAATTGCACCAGTAACCGCCCGAAGGATAATCGCATCATCAGTGACCTCTAGAAACATCATGACTCCGTCTGAGCTTGACCCAGTATGAACGGTAAATGATTGCTTTTGCATTAAACGGCTTCCAAGTGGCTTCAATGGGATATTGTTACTTTGCTAAAATATATTATTTTAGGATTCAATTTTCAAAGTAATTGAAACTTACTGCTTTTGGAAGTTCGTCAAGAAGCTGATTAATCTTTTTGGAATAAACCAAACCAATATGCGCTTTTCCCAAAAGTCTACGAACTTTCTACAAAAATAAATTTGGAAATAATGTATTTTGTAATGCATCAACATGTTGATCAACATTACCTGTTGAATAATTTTAGTTTGTGCTCCACACATGACCATATAAGCTGTCATATTATGCAAAAGTGTTGCCAAAATTCTGTCTTCTTCCAATTCAAGCCTTTTCTTTTCTGATTCTGATAAACCGCTGTAGCGATCAATCATTTCGGAAGGTTCTTGATCCATTCCAATGATATCTCGTTCTTGGGCGACCATATCAAAAAATGCATTTTCCCAAAATATCATTTGCTGCCATAACGGATTTGGATTATTTGCTAAAAATTGATATTTATTAAAACTGAAATTAATGAATAGTAGTCGAACCTATAAGATCTCTGAACAAGTAATGCTTGATGGCATCAAAATTTTGATTGTTGCCAGGTTGTTGTGGAAGCGGTAACGTTGTTACAGGAAGGGAATCAGGTTTAGTAATTGGCTTATTTGGTTGTGTCACAGGTGATGCTGGTTTTGTTTCAGCTTCCGTTGAAGTCAAAAGCAGAGGTCGATTCACATGATCTTCGACTTTGGGCTAAACACAAAATTATTAGTATTTTAAAAACAACGATCTACCGTTACTAAATCATCTTCATGAAATCCTTCACCATTTTTAGGCATCAATAATTTTTTCTCTACTACCGCAGATGCTGGAGGTCTTGGTGGTAGAGGTGGAGGAGGCAATGTTGGAGCACCATTAGTAGATCCAGCTCTTGGAGGTAACGGAGGAGGAGGTGGTAAACCGGGAGGTGGGGCTGAAGATGAAGAAGGAGGAGGATGTGGAACAGAAGATGAGCTTGGGGATGACTGCGTAATGGGGCCACCTGGAATTTGTCTGCTATCCATTTGAGTGGCAGGTAATTTTACGGTAGGGGTTTCACTATGAGCATGTTGGGCAATATTTTGAATAGAAGCTGATGGTGTTCCGCTCTATATTAATTTATTATATTTTAAAGCTTACTAATTTTTTGCTTACCAAACTACTAATTTCACTTCCAGGTGTGGTTGCATCATTTTCGGCCCAATAATGACTATGCGCGATTTCAAGGACGTGAAACATGGAAGCTAAACCATTTGAACCAGGAGTATTATAGCAGTGTTCTAATCCAAGTATGCAAGCTTGTAAAATTTTTATGTAGCCTTTATACTGTGCTTTTGTTAATTGCTAAAAATAATGCCTAATCTTTCATTTCCTACAAACATTAACTTACTCTATCAACAAGAAAGTCATCTTCTGCATAATGCAAATCCAATCCAATGTTAAGCTTGGAACATACTAATTCTCTTAAACTTTCATCTTCGAGCAGCCGCTTTACCTTTGGATAAGTAAAAACGCCAATCCCTTGACCCGCTTGAATTTGATCGCATACTTCTCGAATTGTTTGTTGATTCTTGTTTTGTTGTGTTGCGGTTGCTGCACTATTACTAGCAATTTTTTCAGAATTCTTTTTATTAATCAAATTTTGTCCATGTGCCATACGATTTGCAGCTGCTTCAGCTAATGGTCTCATTGTTTTATCTCGTAATGCTTGTGCCTTTGGAGCTGTTTTATTCAAAACTGATGAAAGCATTCCATGACTTTTTTCTGCATATCCATTTAAAGCATTCATAAGCTGTGGACCAAATACTTTTTCACTTGAATCTGCAATTGTATGAAAGCCTTTCATGGCAGCTGATTTTGCTGGAGGCGTTTTTGGAGGAGCATTTGCTTGTTGTTGAGCATTCTGTTGTAAAACTTTGCTTGTAACAATTATACCACGTCTTCCTTGAACCGGTGTACTTTCAGAATCATTTGGGTCATCGCTATGATCAAATGTAAATTCGCCTCTGCTGTCAGATTTGAGGGCAAGATTTTCAGCTAATCTTGCAAAATCTGCTTCACTATCAGCTGCAGATGCAGAAATGGAAGAAGCCGGTGATGACCGGCCGCTACTGAGCGAGCTATCAATTGATAAAGCACTTTCACTTTGGGGAAGCTCTAATTTTTTTGGAGCTCGATAAATATCGTTGACTTCGGATAAAGGTTTTGCAGCTTCAAAATTTGGATTAAATTCTGTGATCGTTGCTTCGATAGCTGGGTCATCAGCATGTGAGCCAACTTCAAGATCACTGATATCTTCATCTTCTGAATCAGAATGATCTCCAAATTTGTCTGTTTTCATTTTATGTAAAGCTTGAGTCAATGTTGAAGAATCAGGATAAGCCTAAAATTGTTTGTTTATTTTTAAAACTTATTTCACAAATCTTACATTAAAATGAATTGGCATCAATTGATCAGTAAACCATTTAGCTTTGTCACCAATTTGAGAAGCTGCCGTTATTCCAGTTTGTACTCGAACATAGGTTTCATTTCTTGGGCATAATGAACATTCCGCAAAATATTCAACAGATTGGGTTTTACATAATTCTTGAATTAAAGTTGATTGATGTGGACGACTCCGAAGAAATGATTCAGCTTGAAGGGCAACAACCGGCCGAGGATACAGTCTCAAAGTTCGACAATGTTCACTAAAGTTTGCAAAAATATTTGGACTATTGAAAAATTTGATCTAAAACTTTTTGTAAGCCGAGGACAATTTTTTATATAAAGGCCAACCATTGCAACTCTTACAGCAACATCAATTTCATCACCGTCAATTGTATATGATGATTCGAAACTTCCTCGATGTCCATCTTGTTGCATTGTTGGAGGCTGGGCAGTCATTTTTCCCAATGCTTTTCGAAATGCATTTTTTAAATCACCTAATTCAGGTTCTGGAAAATCTGGTAAACTATCCAATCCATCACCACACGTCATTTCATTGGTATCCAAATCAACCAAAATAACATCTGGAGGTGGAGAAATCTTTTTTACCGTAAAGAATGAAGCTGGTAAACCAATAATGAATGGAGTTGGAGCTAACAGAAGCTAAACAGTTTTGTTTTAAAAAATAATGCAAATTAAAATAGCGTTACCTGTTCAGCTGAAGGCATATGTACAGGTAAAAGTGGGATCACAGGAAACATGTATTCCAAAGGATACATTAATGCAACAAGTGCCATCACACACATGCTTACTGCATTATAATTTCTTGACTGTAATACAACTTTATATTCAAGCATAACAGCTGCAAGTAATTGAATAACAACATCAACACCAAGTAATTCAATTGGTAAATGCAATGGAAAATCAACCAATGTAAATCTTGTATGATCCGGAAGAGCAAATTCTATCATTGGCATAATTTCCAATGGAAGTACTTCCAATACCACTTTTGTTTTACCTGGAACTGGGACTGGTGAACTAAGTAACATCAAAATCCATGTCTCAATTTGTCTGATTTCTTCCATTACAGTATCAGGGATATCTCCATCCCAATGACCAATAAGAACTGACCAAACGGCATTTCTGAAAGGGGTAATATAATGAAAAAATAATAAAATATGCATTCTCTTTAAATGTTTTGAAAAATTTTGAAATTTCACGTTTTACTATTTACAAAATAAACTTACTTGGGAAGATTATCATTTTGATTACATCGGTGATTGCATGCATCAATTAACTGCCTTAATAATGTCAGAATGTCACGATATGCTGAGAGAAATGGATGATGGCTCATTAGACATAAGCTTGTCAGTGAAGCAGTTAATCCTTTTCTAATAAAAGAAAATGCGTATTTTCCTCAAATTTCAGAAAGAACCTACTTCTTATTCACACCTCGTTCATCCCGTTTCTTCTTTTCATTATTTAGAAAGAAATTCAGTGTAATACCATATCGAACTTTTCCGGAATCTTTATCGGTCAACGTAAAAACAAAAGAAGTAGTGTCATGAAAAGCTTTAAGGCGGCGTTGGGATGTTACAGTAATACATCCCTCCGGTTGACAGAAGAATGTTACATCTGTTGGTAGCCGAAAATCTCGATGATCATCTGTCGGGTATCGGCGTAATAATTCTGGATTTGATAATTCATCGCGATTTCGAGTGTGTATTACTTTTGTTGGGGTATTGATGCCATTGTTCTTCAATTTAGATGGGGATCGTCGACTAACAATGACCAAAAAGTCAATAAGACGAGGACAAAGCTCTTTTCCTTTGTCATCCATTAACAAATTGCATTTTTAAACTGTTTTCTATAAAATAAATTTTTGTTCTAAAACGGAAATCAATAAATAAAACATGCAAAAAAAGGCTAATCCATGCAACGCGGGTGAGTTTTTCTTTCAAAAAAGCAAAACGAAAAAGCAGACCAATGATGAATGAAAAAGATATTTTTATATAAAATTATTTTTAAATTGGTTCTCACTTTTTTTGCGCTCAGAAAAAAATGCTTTGTTCTAAACCGTTTTAATGGGAAGACACGTCCACGAAAGGGTCTGCGCTATATTTTATATAACAATGATATTTATTGAAATATCAAATGAAAAAGAATAAATATTTAAGGCAATAATAAAAAGCACATAAAAAATAAGCACCAAAATTTTAATAGTAAAACGTTATTTTTGAAATCTTTATTGTTAAATGTATTTCAAGTAAATCAACATTGACAAAACAGGAGAAAAGAAAGGAAGACGAATAAAATAAAAAAAACCAATGAGTAAAAAAGCTTAGAAGCAAGAGTTCATTCAAAAACGGAGTGCGCGCTTTCAACATTTTGAGATATAGCAAAACGCCAAAGGCACTCCCTTTTTTCCCTTTCTTTTTTTTCCCTCTTTCTCATGTCTGCCTTTTTCCCTTAAATGGTAGGATAGAAAAAAAAGGAGAGGAAAGAAAAAGGGACAAGGGGAGAAATGAAGCTTTTTCGAACATTACCATCAATGCTTTTGGCTTTACTGTTTCTCTCTTTTTTCCGCTTTCTTTTTCTTTCATGTTTTCCCTATTGAAAAATTTCTGCATACTCTTTTTTTACAAGTTTTTTTTCTCTCACTCTTGGAACAAATTTGGCCACATCAAAACCAGCTGGTACGTCAAAAAATAATAGAGAAATGCGCAATGGAAACCTTTCAATTTTTTTTTATCGAACGCGTTTGAAACAAAAAAAAGAGTGTCAAATAAAAAAACTCTATATAATTTAAGTCAAAATTAGTTTTAAAGAATGAAAAAGGAAGAAGAAACTATTTCTATTTTTACTGAAATGATGTGGAAAAAAAGATGAAAGGCTTATATGTTATTAAAAAAATTTTGATAACCTAAAAAATGCACACAAACATTTCAAAGAAAAGTAATAAAAATATAGCAAAAAAAATATTATTTTGTTTTTTTGGCAAAAGTCAATTCTATTGATTACCATGAAGCTATTACAAAAAAAGAGAATTCCCAAAAATTGGTAAAAAAAAAGCAATGAATGTAATGCGTCATTGAGTTTTTGTTTTATCTCTTTAAATGCCCCCAAGAAAAACGCCTACATTGAAGCTTTCATCCTCAAAAATGGTCAATTGTTCGTTCTCGACTTCTTTGATGATGGTTGTTTCTCCTCCAAAATTAACATTCACTAAAAAATTCTAACAAAAGCATTTGCAGAAATACGGTACTTTTGCTTAGGCAGTGATTAACAAAAGCTTTAAACATATCTTGCTTAAATTTCATATAATTTTCATACAAAATATTATTTTATAAACACTTGTTGAACAAATGATCAGGTACAACATGAAATAAAAAGTAGTGCTGTCATAAACAATAAAAGATAAAGCTTCAAAATGCTATATTTCAAAAATCTTAACCCATATTTGACAGAAATTAAACACCAAAAATTTTTATTGAATTTTTCATCTTTAACTATTTCTTGTGTTTTTTTTTGGTCATTTAAGAAAGTGTTGTTTTTCATATTTTGTTATGTTTTTCTTGCCTCGATTATTAAAAATGCAGACCCTGTAATTACATAAATAAAAATAATAAGTGCTTCTTTAAAATTCTACCTTTTCTCATGATTGTTGATATTTTTTTGTTTATTTTTAAATCATTTTTTTAGTGAGCATTTTTTATTGTTTTCATCAAAAACGAAAGAAAAAGGGAGACATATTTTTTCACGTTTTTTTTGTTGTTCCTGCTAGACGATTAGTTGTTTTTTTTTTTCGGAAGACATGAAAAAATGCAGTTGCAAACTAGCATGACAGCTAACCGAATTTTTTACCAATATTAATGGGTGCGTCTCTCAATATAACCCCTTTTTGTGCCAAAACCGACAAACACGGCACTTTTATTCCACAATAGCGCAATAAAGCTCGTAAGCTTCAGAAGATTGTTACCACTTTTAAAATTGGGCATGTAAACGTTTTTTTCTCCTTTTTTTCATTTTCTTACAACCTTTTTTAATTTACTTTTTTTACACATTTTGCTGCAATTGATCAATTCGCGAAATAAAAACAGGGAAACCTTTTTTTAAAGTTTCAACAACAAAAAAGTAGCTTCTCTTTTTATTTTCAAGATTTTTGTTGTAAAAATAATTCTCAGACATCTTTATTTTTTGGTCTTATGTGTCAGTAATAATTTTTCAGTGAATATATGACAAAGATTGTAGGTTATAAAAACCAAGATTAGCCATTTTAATCATTGCTAAGCTGCAGCTTTAATGGATTCAAAACGTGGTAAATTGACGTTGGATTTTAGTAAAATTGCTGTTGAACCACAAATGTGAGTTTTGATAAAACAAAAATACAAAATTTAAGGTTATTGCTACAATTTTAGAAATGTAGTTCCAACAAATGCGGGTATTTTAACATTTCCAGAAGGACAAACATATGAATTTAATGCTCGAAATTTAATTGATAAAGGTAATTTAACTTTTTGTGTACAAATAAGCTTACAAATTTGCATATATCTTATCCATTTTGTTATTTTAAGGCATAATTGGAAGCGGTAGTTATGGCGGGGTTGTTAATAAAATGGAACATGATGCAAGTGGAAAAATTATGGCAGTTAAAGTTTGTTTAATTGCTTCAGATAAAATTAAATAATCAAATAACTTTTAGCGTGTTCGAGCTCGTGATGTTGAAAAGAAGGAGCGTGATGTGATGTTGAGGGAGCTTAAAATGATTATTGATTCACAGGGTTGCGAAGATGTGGTAAGATTCTATGGAGCTCTTTTTGAAGATGGAGGTAAAACGATATTCATAATTTGAATATGGCTTTATATCATACTTTTCATAGATTGTTGGATTTGTATGGAGATTATGGATTGTTCCCTTGATAAATTTTATCGACAAGTTTACAAACAGAATGAAAGAATACCCGAAAAAGTTATTGGATTCATTACTGCTTCAGTATGCTATCCATTTTTAAATAGACGCACATTAAAAATTTATTTTTTAGGTTGTTCGAGCTTTAAATTATTTAAAAGAAACTTTAAATCTTATACATCGAGGTATGGCTAAAAAAGCAATACAATAATGTAACACATGAATTTAAGATATCAAACCATCAAATATATTATTGAATACTCAGGGCTTTGTAAAGTTATGTGATTTTGGCATTTCTGGTTATTTGGTAGACTCAATCGCAAAAACTCAAGATGTTGGATGCCAAATTTATATGGCTGTAAGTATAGATAGATACCCAACAGATAAATAAATATAAATACAAATAAATTACAGCCAGAAAGATTGTCTGAACGGAGGTACGGTGTTCGAGCGGATGTTTGGAGTTTTGGAATTTCTTTGGTAGAAGTTTGCATTGGCCGATTTCCGTATACCGATTGGAATTCAGTATTTGATCAACTTCAAGCGGTGGTACATGGAGATCCACCATTTCTTCAAGCCGGTGATTATTCAGTTGAACTTGTTAATTTTGTTAACAAATGGTAATAATTTTTATAAAAAATTCTTATTTGAAAAACAGTAGTTTTTAGTCTAATCAAAGATACAACAATCCGTCCTAATTTTGCTGATCTCATAAAAGACCCATTTTGTGTACACTACAATATTGTTGACCCAGCGGAAATGAAAACATGGCGGACTGAAATTGGCGATTATGTCCTAAGATTTTTACCTACATCACCAGTGGCATAGAATTATTATTTTTTTGATTTTTTGAAATACCAGTTTCTGTTTTAGAAGATTTATATGTGTTTGTTTGTTTGTATGATTGAACTTTGCTTTTTCTTTTCCTGACATTTTTGAACCTTCTCTTGATGAGATTACTAAGACTTGTTTTACTTTCATTCCTTTCTTTGTTTTTCAATTAAAAGCTACAAACAAAATTTTCCTTTTCAACCCTGTGGTTCAAGATTTTAAATTATATTGTATTTGTAAATTTTGTAAAAAAGAATGCTGTCGCTTTTGAAAAAAAAATACACAAAAATAAATAAAAAATTTTATAATAAAGATAAATGGAAACATTATTACAATAAATTAGCTTTTACTAACATTGGTCGAAGACTTCCTTTCTTTTCCATTTTTTCAAGATCAGTTGCGCCACCAATAAACTTTCCATTAAGAAATACTTGAGGAACAGTTCTTATTCCACTTTTTGTTTGTAAATAATCCTATAAAATACAAAAAATTTAAAAAAGATTTAAAAATATTCTTGGCTTTAACATACTTGAATTTTTCCCATGTCTTCTCTTTCATTAATTTCTAAGACTTCCATTTCTTTTGCTTTGAGTGTGTCATGAAGAAGTTTTTTAGCACGTTTACTGTAAGGGCAATAAGTCTTTGAAAAAACCATTAATCGATGATTATGAATCAGGTCATCAATTTCTTTTTCAAGATCATCTGGACGACCTTTGATTGCTTTTGCAACAAAAAACAAGACACAGATAACCAACAACGAAATAAAAAGATATTTCATTTTCTAAAAAAGTGTTAAAATTAAAGATAAATACATTTTCACGTAATTTTTATTTAATAATAATTGTTAAATATTTGAAGAAAAAAAACATTCTCCTGTAACATTTACTAAAAAGCCTACGGCAATGATACACAAAAACAAAAGCAAGAAATAACATCAAAAATGTTGCACATGCTTTTTGTTTCAGAACCGGAACTAAAATTATTACAAACATGCATGAGCTCATTTGAGAGGTTAAATGTCGCTGCTGTTACTCAAATGATACATATAGCAGCAGTTATGAAAAATTTTTTTGAAAGAATGTCTCTCTTACCTGACGTGTTTTTGACTTGAGAATGATTTTTATTTGTCTCATCATTTTTTGTTTTGTTTCTGAAAATCTATTTTGTTTTCTCAATCGTTTTGATGAATGATTGACTGAATTACCTGTAATTCATTAAAAAATATTTAGAAAAAAAAACACTTGATTAAGTATCACCAAACACTTTTTATTTTAATATAACAAAAAAGGCAATAAACTTTTTTTTATAACGAGAAATTAATGACAAACATATATAAATTTATAAGGTTTATTTTTTTATTGAAAGAATAAAAATATAAATATATACAACATACAAACCAAAAATTAGTAGTAATAATAGTAAAAAGAAAGAAGAAAGCATTAATAAAAGAAAGTCATGTATGAAATTTGATTACAGTAATATTCATTGGTTGTTAAAAATATATTTCAATTATCACTTTGATTTGCATTGTTCAGCTCATTACAGAAGATGTTTAATGGAAAAGTAACCGACTAGATAGAGAAAGAAAGAAAAAAAGAAAAGAAAACAGATAGTAGGAAAAGCAATAGAGTTTTTTTAGTAATGTAAAAGTATGTATTTTTTAACTTTTTTTTAAAAAAGAAACCAGCAAAAGAATATTTTGAGCAAATAAAAAAGAAATTAATTAAGGACACTTGAATGTACCAAGTAATTGAAAAAATATATTACAAAAAAGTTTAAATAAAAAAATAAAAATTTGTTGCCCGTATCACTGAAAAAATAGAAAGATTTTTTTATTTTTGTTAAAAGATGTCGTCGCATCTTTAATTTTCATGAAAGTTTGATGGTATTTTTTTTCGTTATCACTTTTGTCTGCGATTTATTGCTGCCGTTGCAATGGAATACAACCTTGGACAATTTGGTGGTGGTAGTAGTAAAAAAACATAGAATTTTTTAACTGAAATAGAAAAAATGAGTTAAATGAAAGAAACTGAAATAATAATAATTATAAAATTTTGCGATAGTTTTTTTAGGTTAAACATATATATGCAGAAAAGTAGGACTGTCACAAATAATAAATTAAAAAATGACCGGAATGTTTTTTTAAATAAAATTTTGTATTAATTACTTCTTTTTTCTAGAGTGGTAATTAATAGTACGGATTTGTCCCACCCCATATATAATTGTTATAAGGAACTGACATTAAAAAGTCCGCTGATTCATTCAATGTATCATTTGGTTGCTGCCCCGACTGTGGTGCAGACTGCGTCCCCGTATTGCTTGAATTTGAATCTAGTGTTAGAGAAGAAACTGCAGCAACGTTATTTTGGACCGATGAATCATCTGATCGGCCGCTACTTTGTAATAACTACAAAAAAATGTTTAACTTTACCATATTGGATTATTTTGGATTTGATTTGCTTACACGATGTGATTTAGGTGATGGTGGACGATTTGATGATTCTCTTCTACTTCCCCATGGAGTTGTATTACCTATCATATTTGATGGAAGTCGTTGTGATTCCTCCCCTGCGGGTTTTGCTAAAAATGGATGCCGACAAGCATTTAATGGTGAGATCCGTGTATTTGGATCATAATGTAGCATTTTAACAATTAAATCCACAAATACAGTATAATCATCTGCACCATGCCCAGTTTCACCAATTCTTCGACCCTGTGGTCCACCCGTATTTACGCCAATAATATCGCTGATTGATCTAGAACCCGGATTTTTGTACATTTTCATATCACGATGTCTTCGACAATGATATTCTCCTTCTAAAAATTTTTATTATTTTAAAATTCTTTTATGCTTTTATCTAAAACTCACTTTCATCACGTTCAAAGAATTTTTTGGTTTTTGGAGCTTGATCAAGGATATATCTTGGAGGTATTCCAAGGACTTCAACAATCTTTATCATTTGATCAAATTCTGAATTACCAGGGAATAATGGTTCACCAGTATGCATTTCAACCAAGATACACCCCAACGACCACATATCAATTGGCATACCATATGAAATACCAAGTAATATTTCAGGTGATCGATAAAATCTTGATTGAATATATTGGTATATTCTATTACCATATTGACAAGATGACCCAAAATCAATAATTTTAATTGTTGAACGCTTTGGATTGCATAATAGCACATTTTCTGGCTTTAAATCACAATGAATAATTTGTAACTCTTGTCGGGACAAAAATAATAAAGTATTTGAAAGCTTAAAAATTTGAAGTTAATCTTTTATTTTGTTTTGGTTATTAAAAACTTACTTGTTGGCCAAATTTTCGAATTAAATGTAACGAGACTCCTCTAAAATTTGTGTTTCTCAACAGATCGTATAAATTGTAAGACAACAATTCAAATACTAAACAAAGATGATGCTTCCATGTAAAATGTGTTTTCAGTTTGACTAAAATTAAAAGTATTTTATTACTTTTCGTCCCATGGTGTTATAATAAAATTACTTACCAACACAACCACGACCTTCTGAACTATGATTATTCATCAGCTCCAACAAATGAATTTCTATTTGAGCTTGATCAAAGAATGCCTTTTTATTTTTAATAATTTTAATGGCAACATATTCTTCTGCCACCGTATCATATGCTTTTGCGACTTGCCCGAAAGAACCTTTTCCAATTGTTTGTTCAATTCGATATCGATAATCAAAAACTTCACCAATTCGAATAATATAATCATGATTTTCATCATCATAATTTGCAGCATCTTGTTCTTGATATGCTGAATCTTTGTCATATTTTCCTTTGGGCTGTTTATATTTTGATGGAGTTGACCATTGTTTATGATTTTGTAAATTTTGTTGTGAAATTAAAGGCGCTCCTTGTTGGGGTGCTTGAATTTGTGGTGCTAAAGGTCCTTGCTGCACTAAATTTGTATCATTTTGTGATGTTTGATGTCCTTGCTCTGGCACTATTGCAGCTGCATGAGAATTCTAAAATTTATGATGTTAGAGTTTAAATTCTAATTTTTTGGAGCTCAAAACTACGTTAAATTAATTAAAAATATTACTTGTGAAATTATTGGTTGAGAAGCTGTAGCAGGTATTGATGATTGTTGGTGTTGCTGCTGTGGATGGGGTAATGATACATTTTTAGAAATTCTTCTATCAAAATGTAATGGCCCTGTTCCTGGGGCAGGCTGTTGCGAAGCTTGTTGACTTGTTGTCTTAGTTGCAGATGTCCCGGTGACTGGTGCATCATGATGACGTCTTCGCATTTTACGATTGTAATATTTTTCATTGATGCCTTTATAAGTTTTTATCAAATCGATGGTCAATTTGTTCAATGGCATATTAGCTGGATCACGAATTGGCCGTTCAGGTTGATCAGAATCATCATTCACAACAGATTTTTGCATTTGAGGTGCTGAGTCATGAATTGGTGGTTGAAGTGATTTTTCCCGAGTATTTGAGTCATTTCTTAAAGTTCCATTTGATGAACCACTCGGTTTTGGATTATCAACGACCATTTGTTGAGGGGAATGCCGTACATCTCTTTGAGTATTATGCTGCACAATTTGTGCCGGTGGTTGCGGCGGTTGAATAACACCGGAAGATAAAGGCCAATTTGGAGGAAACGCCTGCGCACCATAAGCACCACGGTGCTCAAATTTGCCATCCTTAATTTTTTTTATTATGACTCATAAAAATTTTTTTAAGAATCGAACTAACCATTTTCTCTGTGATCAATGTTGCATTTGTACCAAATAAAATGTGGGATACTATCACAGTATGATCAAAAGAAAAAAAGCTTTCAAATTATCTTTGTGAAATAATCTTTAGCAGTGAGTATTTCAAAGCTACTACCACCAAAAAAATTCACAAAAAATAACTCTAAATATTAATTTTTTTAAAAAATCAAATCAATAAAAAAACAATCAAATAACAAAAACAATTGAAAAGAAAAACCACGAAATTTATTTTGAAAAAGAATCAATGAAATGAATCACAAAAGGAAGACCAAGAAACAAAAGTATTTGCATACAGAAATTGGCTTAATTCATAAAATAAACATTCAGATAAAGTTATTAGATAAAAAACATGGCATAAATAAACAATGAATAATAAAAAAAAGTGTAATAAACAAACAATAAAAAAAGATCAAGAAAATCGGCAAAGAATTTTTAAATTTTTAAAAAATAAATCAAAATTTATTTAAAAAGTTTTATTTGTTTAAAAAAATAAATTTGATACAAAAGAAAGTGAAAAAAAAAACAAATGAGGTTAATTAAATCGCGCATCAAAGCCATTTTTTCAATATAAAAAACAACTAAAATGTTGCAAAAGACAATATAAAAAAAGCAAATAAAAAAAGAAGAAGAAAAAATTGTTACTCTCTTAGATTAAAAAGCAATTGCTCAATTGCGCGCTTAATTGTGGTTTGTATTAAGTTGACATATTGTCAAAGAAAATGAGAATAGTAATTTAACACAAGCATCTCTATTATTTTCCTTTCTTAGCTCTTTTTTTTATTTATTCCAATGCGTGTGGCACAATATATAACAAAAAAAGAGAAAGGAGATGGCAGTCTTACGACATAAAAAAAACTCTTTCAAGCATTTTTGAGGGAGAGAAGAAAAAAATATTACGCGCGTTTCAATACTCCCTGAATAGTAGTAGTAGAGTCATAAGAGTTTCATTCCCTCTGTAGACTCTAGAGAAAACATACACATTTGAGAAAAATCTATGAAAGAAAGCGTTCTCCTACTTTTTCTTCTTATTTCTCTCTCTTTCCTTTTTCTCCCTTTTTTCATTTCATTTCATTTCATATTTCTCCCTATTACGCACAAATATATCCTTTTTGAATGACAAGCCTCCCAAAGAGTGAAAAAAAGAAAATGAAAGAAAAGAAAGAAGACCGTCAGCATAACCGAAGTTTCGGCTTGGTTATTGATTTAAACTGATGATTCTTAAGGGATGAAAGAGGTGCGTTTGTCCGAGTTTCATTTATTTCATTGGGAATGTGCGTCTCATCGTCCAGCTCATTTTGACGAGACGTCCGGCGTCTTGTTTTTAACATTAAAAAATGAGAGAGAAAAAGTTTTTAGCGTTTTTGTTCGTTTTTAAAATCATTGAAAAAAGGAAAAAAGAAGAATTATGTTCAATAAATTATGATCAGATAATAGACAATTTTTCGGTGTAAAAACTTTTAAAAAATGTATAAAAATGAAACAATACAACTTGGAGCGTCTAGAAATATCACAGGAAAAATAAAAAAAATTAAAGATAAAAAACAATGACGCACATAAAATTTAAAAAAAAGAAGAAGAAAAAGAGTGATATCACAAGTGGCCGGCCACCACATCATAAGGATAAAGAGGTTAAAATTTAAAAAAAAACAGGTGACCACGTTCTTTTTTTTTGCAAGCCTAATCACTGAATGATACCTAAAAGATTTTGAAAAGATTTCAAAATTTGTTGTTTAAAATGACACAAGAAAAAAAGTTAAAATCAAAAAAGCATGATTTCAAAGCTTTCAAAAATGTAATCCTTTTTCTCTCGTATTGAAGGTAAAAAATGCGATTAAGTAAAATAACCGGACTTTGTGTCCGAACAAATATAAAAAATGCAGCAGCTTAAAGTTTTTGCAAAATACAGTAAAAATACACAAAAAGAATGCAAGTTACGGGTTATCGGGAAGCATTCAGCTGCTGGTAAAAGGAATGTTATATTGGATCATCCCAATTGCTTAAAAGTTATGCGTCATTTCTGTCCTTCCCTCAAATACTTGGAACACATTTGCGACAAAATTTTGCTATTAAAGTGATCACTTTTAGGCAAGTATTTTTGCACATTAGCTAACAAAAAGTTTTCTTCAAAAAAGTAAAATATAAGTAAAAAATGATATCACATTTCCAAAATGAATTGTTTTAAACTGAGTCTCATCTGTTGCAAGAAAAAAATAGCACATATAATATCAAAAATTAAGTTTTTGAAAATTTGAATAATTTTTCCGACAATTAAAAAGTGAAATTTTATTTTTAGAACTCAAAGAATGTCTCATCAGTAGACAATAAAAAAATGTTGTTCAAAAAGGATGATACAAAATTTATTATTCAATAATGTTAAAAACAATCAAATCAAGTCTTTATGAAAGCGAACAACCGACATTTATTGATGGAAGGGATCGACAAAAAAATGTGAAAGCCTGTTAGTTTTTCGTTGTTCATTGCACAATCATCACCTTTTTTTCCTTTGTTGCTCGAACGCTTCTTTTTCGAATATTAAAAGACGGATTGCAAGTACGACTTTGTTCTTTTTCTGGGGGGGGGGGGGGGGGTTAAAGTTTAAAATAAAATTTTGTAAGCAACTTTTTTAAAAACAATTTAAAAAAAAGTTTAATTGATAAAATGAATCGCATATCTTAAATTTATCAAATGAAATATGCGACAGAGTTACTTTTTCGATAGCAAAAATTTATTATACAATTTATGGAAGTAAAATATAAATTTTATAACACATCATGTTTCATAAAAAATTTAGATCAGTTTAACATCACAACTCAAAAATCATCTTCACAGGCAAAATTAATGAACTTATTTTGATTTCTGTCGTCAGTGTTTTTTATTCATAAAGTCATAAATAATATTGGAAGGAAAAAAATTTTCGAATGCAACTTATTGCACTTTGCCTTGATTGATTGATACAGTAAAATTTATAAAATTTCGATAATTTTTTTAAGTGTAATTAATTATTTATTTTTTTAAATGGCAAAAATGTTTGATGTGAAACAAAAAAGAATCTTTAAAAACCATAAACGGAGACGTTAAAAATATGAATGTAGTATTGACTTACACATTTTTGATCAAATTTTGATAAATCTCAAGGACGGCTTTATTAGTCAAATTTATTTTTGTCAAAAATGAAACAATTAATAAGAAAGAAAATCATACTGGGAAGGTCAGAATAATAATTACCCGTTTGCAATAAAGCTAACATTAGAGGGGATTTAATTTTCAAAAATATATTTTCAAACAGACATCAAGCCGCATCCATAATATCATCACGAAAAATTGAATGAAAACTTAAAGTTCTTTCATGCACGGATTCATCAAAATTGTATGTATCTTGACTGCTTGAACGTTCATATTGAAATTGATGTTTTGAATTATTACAGTAACTATGATAACATTGAAAAATTAATATAAATCCAATCTTAATAGTGAAAACTTGATTACGATAATTCTATAAAGCTGTTGTAAAACTTACAATGCATACAGATATTACTGCAATGACTACAGTACCAATAATCATTTGATGAAAAGCATGATCTCGCATATTCAGTTGTTGAAAAGTTTCAACAAGCAATTCATTTGCTGCAACATTCTTCTGACATCCAATTAATAATATAATTGCTAGTAAATAATTTGACAGAAACAAATTCACCATTACTTTTTCTTCCTTGTATAACCTTTGAACGCAACAAAAGAAAAAAAATAAAGATTATTTCTTTTCTGCCTAATAAATGAAATAGAAACTTTTTAACACTGAAATGGACTGATGATTTTTTTAGGTATGCTCGACCGCAAAGAAAAAAATTATATATCACATGGGCCTTGAAGGAGAAGAATAAAAATGAAGAAAAAAAGATGAAAGTGTTGTCCGTTACTCTTTTTTTACCACAAAAAACATCATTGAAAAAAGTCATCTGGTGAGAGGAATGGAATTCTTTTTCTTTAATCGCATTAAGTAATAACTTTACCATCTAAAAATTAAAGAAGGCAACATTTTTTGAAAACGGAAGTTTGATTTCGAAAGTTTTATTTTTGAGAATGATTTTATTCTTTGTTTATTGTTTGATTTCAAAGAAAATACCGTTATTACGGTACTCAGAAAAACACATGTAGCATTTCTAAAAATTTTTCAATCTCCTGACATTTTTGTGGTTTTAAACTTTTCATTTTAAAAAATGCAAGTAAAATCATCTTTCTTCCTTTTTCTCTGTTACGCAATTCCTAGAATGCTCTGATTAGAGAGATGGTATGGCGGCCGTCTGTGGATGACCCGCTAACCGAGATAACTTTTGCATCTTCTAAATAAGAAAATCAACAGATCCAAGCAGAAAAAAGTTGTCTCTTTTTCATTGGTTTTTTTTTGAGTAATACGAAATCAATAAAATTGGAATCTCGTTTATCTGTCGAAAAAAAAACACTAAAAGGATCTTCTTCGTTTCAAAGAAAACGGAAATCTTCGGTTTCTTCTTTACCAAAGCTGATATTTTTTTGTCTTTAACTTTTGAAATTGATGCTAATTAAGCGATGAAAACTTTTTTGATATGTTTGGTTTTGCCATTTCTTTGTCAATGTATGCTAATTTCGTCACCTTTTGACAATTTTCGAATTGAATGTCCTCAAAATTCTGGCACTCAACGATTAAGTATTAAAATGGTGGAATCACAAGGCATGAAACGACAGGATACTGTATTTGCTTTAAGTTGCAATAAAATTGATGAAGTAGGATTTTGCACTAAATTTTTGTACATTTCATTTAATTGTTTTTTAAAACATTTTATGAATTGACCCGACATTTTTTAAATTACAGATTTATCCATGGTCAGATATTCCACAAGGTGTTCTTGAGCTTGAACGCGAAGATTGTTATTACACTAACATGTTTGATCCAATTATGGATACAAATGTAAGCTATACCTGTGCTCCAAGAGAATACCTTGCGGGAATTACTCGTGTCACTGACACAAGGTTTGTTGTATTTTTTAAAAATTTTTTTTTGAATTCCTGACGCATAAAATTTAAAGGATTCAAACAATGTGCTGCCGTTTACGAACTCGTGATGAAGCAAATTGTGAAAATATAAGATTTGGTAAACCATTAGGGTATGATGGAAAAGTTGAAATTCAGTATGTGTTACTATTTTTGTGCAATTTTATTTTTTTTTCACTTATTTACAGGTTAAAAGGCAAATTAATTAATGCTTTAACGGTTGAAAAAAATCTTTACAAAGTTCGCTTCTGTGATCTTGTTCCACGTGCAATCGGTCAGTGAGTCAATCGCATTTTATTGTGTTAATTCGATTAGAAAAAAATAATTAAAAATGCAATGAATACCAAATTATAGGAGTTATATTAAATGACATTAAAACCACTACAACCCGTCCTGTCACAACTTCTCTGCCGGTGACAACAACTGAGCACACAACTTCTGCCCCATTAACAACAACAATAATTTCAAACAAGCTTACTGAAGAACAAATTAAAGGTATGCAATGACGAAGTAGTTAGGTGGAGTTGAGAAAATTGTTTTCTCATTTTTTAGAAAAATCTTTAATGGAAGAAGACATGTCAAGCTTAGAAAATGCAAGTGTTCAAGAATCTGAAAACACTGTAGAACAAGAAAATTTTGAAAATGAACAAACACCGGAAGAAGAATTAAATGTTTCAAGTGATGTTGAAACGCAAGAGACACAACCAATCGACCCTAACACTGAAAAAAATGATACCACAATTGAAGAAACTTCACAAATTCCAACATCAAAAGAAGAAGCATCTGTCGAAGAAAAAGTACTTTCTCCACTTCCGATTACACCAAATAATTCTTCAAGCAGCTTGGAAGTTCAAGCCTCACCGATGCCACGTGAAAATGTTTTCCCTTCTGATAAAGATTATGAAAATATTGAAGAAGCTGAAGCAGAACTCATGACAACAATTGCAGAAATGATTAAAGCAAGAAATATTGCAAAAAATATTATTTCAAAAGTTAAAGCTGCAGGAGTCAAACAGATGGTTAAAGAAAAACAGGAACAAATGGCTGAACAATTGTTAAGGTAGGAATTATATCATTGACAATTTAAAAAACGGCTACAAAAAACGTTTGCAATCAAAATTTCTGTTCTTTGTTTTTAAAGAATTAACGACTCTAATTTACTTGATTTAAAAGTATTAGACATTTTATTATAAATGTTAATTGTTTAAATTTCCCAAAAAAACACCAAAAAATGCAATAATGTTTCAAATTTTAATTACTTTTATTTTTTAAAAGTTTTAAAAACACAAAAATATTTTATAGAGAAATTGAAGGTCAAACAGATCCTGCAAAAGCCGATGAATTATTTAAACAAAGTATTGAAATGCTTAATGAATTATCGGAAGCCAAACAAATTATGTCTACTGAAGAATTTTCTAAAGAGATGATGAGACAAGAAGAAAAGAAGACGGACGATATAGTAGTAAGTTTTTGAAAAAAAAACAGTTTTTTTCTTTTGCATATTTATTGCTACGTTAACCTCTCCTCAGCTTGTTGATTCACTTGAACCTGATGTGTTTGAGCATGCCAAACAACAATCGCCTGAAAAAATAACAAATTTTTCACTTCCTCACATTTTTACTAATTCACCGTTTGTTGCACAATCTCTAAAACCAAATAATACAAATGTGTCACCAAAAACGCAACTTGTCAAGCACGACTTAATTTCATCAGAATCAATTTCCGCCGACGCAGAAGAATCATCTGACAGAACAAAATCAAATCTGCACTCCGTTTTTGTATCGCCTTCTACAATAGAATATTCAACAACATCAACACATTCTCCACAAGCATCCATTTCCACATCAAAAAATGCAGTAAAAACGGATTCACCTTTTATAAAATTTTTGCACTCTTCAATTTTACCATTTCGCACCACACATGCCCCTGACACTGACATTTCACAAAGTCTTGAAGATGTTTTTGATTATCCAAAATCAAAATCATTATTTTTCAAAAAACACACAAAGAAACAATTTTTAAAGCCATCAATAGAGAATGGACCTTCAGCGGAAGTTTTATTGGCAGCAAGTTCATCAAATGAAGCCAGACGAGCCCCTGCAAAAGTAAATTGCTTTTACTTAAAATTAATTAAAGAATAAATATTTCTTTAGTATTTTGAAGAACCATATGCAACTCTACCACCATTGAACAACTTCCCGTCTCCACCATCTCAAACGAGACATCGTCCAAGACCCTTAGAACTTCCGCGTCTTACAAAACCTCAAGAAGAAGAATATCAGCCACCCATTATTGAATTGGATGAATATGATCAACTTTTGCGTTCAACAACTCCATATCCATATTTTTATAAAAGTTATAAAAAGCATACAACAATTCCGCATCTTGCACCTAATGCTCGGGGAAATTTTGTTGATCAACCCTATGTTGACGAATTAACAAGACTTTCGCCATTTGAAACTAGCTATGAAAATAGAAACCTTCCTTCGGTACTTAATTAACTGCATTACAGTCGATAATTTTGTTTTAGGAAAGACCTCGACCCAGATTCACAACTACAACTGAATCAACAACCACTCCTCCTGAAGTTTTTATTGAAGAAACAACACCTTTCGTACCCGAGTATGAAACAAGTCCATCATTTGTAAGATTTCCACATGATAAAAGTCCATTTGATTATCCTGAAATCCGTCGAGCTCCAATTCCGAAAAGAACGGCATTTGAAGAATATAAAAAATTTGATGATATGCAAAAACATCAATCCTACAAGGGTATACTTTCTTACACCTGTTTTCGATTTTGTAAATATATTCTTCTTTCAGAAAAACTTGCATTGGATTCTATTTTGAGTAAAACTGCTGAAGTTCAATCTCAAACAATTAATATTGCAAATAAAGAGAGAAGCCAAATTGATATAAATGACGGAGAAGGAGTTATAAGCTATGAACCTACAAATAATAAAGAAATGGAAATTAAAAAAGCCGAAGGTATTTTGGCATCTCAAAATTTCAGTAAAATTCATTTTAAATTTTAGAAGTTTTGGTAAATGATGGCGAACATCAAGGTGAAGAAGCAAATTACCAAGATGAACAAGAAGTTGAAAATCAACAAAATCGTTAGTGATAAAAAAAATTTTCAATAACATTTTTAACGTTTTATCTTCAGAAGATGTCGAAACTTTGGTTCCAATGAATGCGGTCGAAGAAGGTGCTTCACTTGAAGCTAATATTACTGAAATATTGCCTGAAGAAATTTCGACAACTACTACCGAACCCCCAACGACAACTCATTCTCCACTTCCATCAACGACATCAGTCGCTGAACCAGACGAATTTTTCGTTCAAGAATATCAAGACCTTGAACCCGAACCCCCAACGTATGATCCAAGGGCATTCTATCATACACTTCCACCTCGGCCAATAATAAAAAAAGAAAGATATTTAACTTTTTGCACAAAAGATCTTGCAATTCGAGATTCAAATAATATGATTGTGGCATGCGGAAGTGACAATGAAGTATGGGTTCCGAAGCGATGCCCTGATGGAACTGATTGCTTTTATACAACTGATTCAACATTCAGAATTTGTTGCCCTGTTGCTGATGGTTAAATTACTTTTTTTGAAGTTCTTTTTTGGCATAAAACGTGTCTTTTTTTATACCGTGATTCCATATTTTTAAAAGCTTTTAAGCATTCCAAATGTTGCCTTTTTTATTGTTAATCGTTCTTTGTAAAAATTTATAATAATAATTTATTTGCAAAACTCTGTTGTAATTTTTTGAGATCAAAATAGGACGGACAAGTGAGATTTGACAAGAGCGAGAGAAAGAAAAAAACAAAGAGATGAAACATTTAAGTGCCAAAAAAGCAATCAAAATTTTGATTTCAACGGCTTTAACGGCACTTGACATAATAAAAAATTTTAAATAAAATTTAAATAAAATTGGTTTAAATATTTAAAAAATTAAAAGACTTTAATTTTTGATTGCTTATAAAATAACAAAAGATTTTGAATCTAAAGAAGGACGAGACTTAATATTTTTGTAAAGTTTGCAATGATGCCGTGAATGGATTTACACTGCTGAAATGCGCAAAACCTGATGGAGTATTCAAAAATCCTCCAGGAGTACCCACAGCTGCACTGTAATTTCCCTGATACATTCCAGGAGGAAGACCTTGACTGACTGGTGCAGCATAAGCTGAACTTGATCTTGGTGATGAATGGTTTCGAACGTAATCTGGATCAAATTGTGCTGAATATACATTTGCATAAGTTGTTAATTGATCAGGTGTTCCTCTAAAATATGTTTAATTAAAATGCATCTATAGCAAATGAAGAGGAATTATTATTACCTGTTATACAATGCTTCAGCTAATTCTGCTGCTCTTTTTAATATTTGTTCTTTTGGAAGATTTTCTGGATCATTGGGATATTTTGGTAAAAGTTTTTGTAATCTTTTGAAGGCATAATCAATGTTTGGTTCATTTAAAGCTAAAGAGTTCTTTAGATACTCATTATCTATTGCACACAAAAACTTACAGATATAAGTAAACCGAACAGTGCTTCCACGTGTATATGGCTTATTTTTCCATGATACAGTAACATCAACGGCACCAGGATTTTGTCTGGCTGGTACAACAACCTTTATTGCATGAGAAGATATCAATGTAACTGCCTAAAATATAATAGTATCTTAAGACATTTGTTTTTTTTATCAAAATCCTACTTCACTATAAACTGGTACAGATCCAAATGTAACACTCATTCCATCACAAAAATTTTCACCAACTATTACTGCTGTTGAACCACCTTGACACCACCCTTCATTTGGGCAAATTGCCTTGATAATTGGTGGCAAAATTCCATTTTCTTCTGGTGTAACTAAAATACTGTCAGAGCTAACTAAAAAAATCTTACTGTACAATTATATTTTAAAATTTTTTGGAGCTCATTAACTTTAGTATAGGTGACTCAAAAAGTAACAAAAGTTTAATCCGAGTAGTATCAAATAACAAGAATATAAAAGTCAAAAAGTAAGGCACTAATTAACGCGATTAAGCTGTTGTTTGAATTTTACTTTTTATTTCAAAAGGATCCCTGGGGAGCATTGCATAAAAGTTTTTTTTTTATTTTCCAACTTGTTTTAGCCTAAATTTTAAGGAAAAAATCCTTATCAAAATGCAATATCTTGAAACGATGCATATTTGTGCTTTATGTATGTTTCGAAAAAACTCTTCTTCTTTTTTTTCTTGAACTCAAAATGCATTCCATCTCATTTGCATACTTAGACAGTTTTATATTGATGTGTCAGTAGCAATTAGAATTATGATATGCTTGTACGCAGTTGTATAAAATAAGAGAAAGGAAAGCCAGCTGCTGCTAACTTTAAACGATATACAAAAAAAGTAACGCTTCCAAAAACATTGGTATTGTAAGAAAAACCGGAAGTGTCATAAAAAAAACTGATCGCTTTTAGTGAAAATTCTCGGGCCCTTTTTTGTGCTCGCCTATATTTTTCTATCTATCTCTTTTCTTTTCATTTTTCTCAGATGTCAAGTTGTTGCGCTTCAAACTTTTGCGGATGGATCATCTATTTAAAAAAAAGAGTTATTTTTAGCAGCTGCTTGAAGAAGACGAAGAAGAAAAAGTTTTTTTTGCATTTTTGTGACATTTTTTGCCCTCACAAAATTAATGTAATATTTTACATACTTTCTGGATCTGGACGTCGAATTCTTCTTCCATGTTTGGAGTTATTATGCACGAACATATTATCTGATTCAGCAAGAGCAGTTGTATCTACCCGAGGTGTTGTGCTTAATACAACCTAAAGAAACAAAATGCGAATTACAGTTATTTCTAAGAGATATAAAAAAATAAACTTACACGAAATCTTCTCATATCTCTTGGATTTCCGGCATTCTTTAAACAATTTTGATTGCATTTAAGAAAGAATTTTAAGAAATATCTATAAGGTGTTTTTTAATTAAACCAATAAAGTAAAAGGAGAACATACTTATCAATAATTGATGGATCACTGGGTGTTTCATTACGGTTTCCACAACTTTTCTTTTCACAGCATCGACTACACATTACTTCATGAGTTAAAAGTACCCGGCACATTTCTGGATTTTTGTCTTGTCCTTCATAAGAAATTGCCTTAAAATTTATGTTCTCAGTTTATGCAAATCTTTTATTATCATCTTACTTCTTTTGTAACACTATCAATAAGTCTGACATATAAATCTTGATCTGCCCGCATTCCTGTAAATTTTTGTTTTCATTGTTATTGTTAACTTTATTCATTAATTAATTCTTTTAAGAAAAGAAATGCAATTTTTGTATTACTATGTTTCATTTTTTGGGTTTCATTGTTTTTGCGCCAAAAAGTCTGATCCATTCTTTTCCGTTTTTTAATCATTCTTTCTTTTTTTCAAACCAAAAAAAAGATAGTTTCATTTGTTATTAGTTGCTTAATTGCGCTTTTGGCACCACCTGCAAGCTGATCTTCTTTTGTTTGAAAACACAGTGAAAAATGAAACATTCCACTTTTTTTTCATTTATCCCCAAAAAAGGCAGAAAAGAAGGAATGGAGAGAAAATGCGCGCAAAAAGAAAGGCTATTCACAATTTTTTATTGCCTTATTTTTACGACTGTAAGCAAGCAAGGCAGGCACCAGCCGGCGTCGAAGTTAATGACAAAAACGAACCTTTTTAATTAAGAAAATTAGGAAAATTTTCTTATGTAATAGTTTTCGTTTTTGAAAATTGTTTAATTTTTGATAAAAAAAAAGAATTGTGTCCATGTTTTTAAAAAAATAGATCGGTTTACATTTTTGATTTTGGACAAAGCTTTTTGCCGTTTTTATTTTGTAAATCCATTTCCTCATTTAATTGCGCACCAGTAATCTACTCTACTCTACTCTACTCTTTTCGGCAAACTATGCTTACACTGCATTATCTATTTTGCTATAGTATATTATTTGAAGATGATTATAATTGCATTACATTTTTTTCTTTTTTCTTTAAGAAAGAGTGAATTACAACTATGAAATACATTATCGCTTTAGTTCTTTATTAAAAGCGATAGTCCTATTTGTGAGGTTAATGGAGTCAAGCAAAACTTGTTTCATTTTTATTTTTTTATTTTTCTTTGAAAGTGCCAATTTTGAAAAAGTCGGCCATCGGAACGATTTCAAATGTTTGAAAAATAAATTTCCAGAGAAAAAAATGAAAAGCAAAAACAGTCAAGCAACATAGAGAAGAAAAAAATGAAAAACAAATTCCTTTGGGAGTACCGTAGTCTTTTATGCTTTAGTCGTTGAAAAGTAAAATTAAAGCGCATCGATTTTGGACTCTTTTTTTGTTAAAAAATATAAAAACGTGAAATAAAGAAAAGCGTACAAATGTTTTAAAGTTTCATCAGTTTTGTGATCAGTAATTTACACTGAGCATATTAAAATATTACTTACCATTTGCAAACACCAATGTCACTTTATAGTGAATACCATTTCGAGTATTTTCTCCATTAACCTCTTTTTCGTTTTCAACAAATCCAGCAAACTTTGTTGATTCAATTTCAATTGGCTGATTTGCACGATCATAGAGATTTACGGTAAAATGAAAAAAATTGCTTTTACGTAAATTGCTTGGTGGAGGATGCTCAAAATGTGCACGGGCAAGTTGAGCGCTACAAAAACTTTACATGAAAATTGTTTATAAAGATTTAAAAATAATGGTAGTGTAGCTTAAGTAAATAATAATCATAATTTATCACTAAAACTTAAATTTAAAGAAATCAAAACAGATTGTCTACGTTAACCGAAAAAAAAATAAAATAGATTTTATTTTAAAAATCAAAGTGTAGAATTTAGAAGTGATTGAAATTTATCTTATTTAGTTACTGATTTGGGCACTAACTGTTATAAGCTTAAAAGTTTAAAAAATAATGGAAAAAAATAATAAGCGTAACATTCATTCTGAAACAGGCTTTTCGAATGCTTCTCACTAACTCTAATCAAAATGAGCATGGTTGGTTGCTGGTATAAAAGCTTTTTTTCGTTCATGTCAATTCCCCAAACATACTTTTGTTGTCCATATGTTTTTTTTTATTTTTCCGTTTTTTCGGTATTATCGTGGGACATTTGTATGTTTGAGGAAGATAAAAAAAATACAAGTGCTGAGACATTGGGGAAATTGGGATTTAGATCAAATCATTGACCATCAGGCTGCCGAAATAGAGAACGTAGACGCGATAAAATTGTTTTCTATTGGGATTATTATTGCGTTTAGCTTAAAATTTGCAGTTTTCTTTTTTCTTAAGCAGTTGATTGCCATGTTTCTTCTTTTGGCTTTTTCTTCTTCAAAACGAAATGAAAAAAGAAGTTTTGACCTTTGGGGACAGGAGGGAATAGACATGAAAGAGAAAAACTGCGATAAGAGAATTAGATACATAAATTTGCGCTAAAATATGCCCGTGGGTAAAAGCAACGGCAATCTTAATAGTATAAAATTTAATCAAGAGATGCATGGATTAAAGAGAAACGTTTAAACAGAAAATTAAAAGCACAAAGATAATAATAATAATGTGACCTTACCTGGCAGGAGTGGTATCAATTGAATTTTGTGCCCATTGTGCTGCTCGAATTCCTTCTTCTTTAACACCACGTAAAAAGGTTGGATCTTGAAAGCCAAACATTGATGAATACATGCTTGATTCCACTTCTTTGAATATTTTAATAAGTTTGGTATAATTTTTAATTAAGGCAGAAAGCGTTAAAAAACAACGTTTTATAAGGAATAAAAAATACTTTAAAATGCGACAATAGTAATAGTAGTAGTAGTTGTAACAAATTCCCTCCGGCGTATCTTCTGCTTGTACTCTCAGATGACTTTTTTCACTTTTTTTTGTTAAAGCCTCTTGTGGGCGTCTTTCTGTGGATGCTGTTCTCCAACGGGATAGTCTTCGAGGACTTCAGGGAGGGGTCACTTTTATTCTGTTGTCCAATAGGAATGGCAAAATACGTTGCTTCTAAAAAACTTCAATGCTTTCGTCAAAGGAATTCTTTTAGTTCGTCGTCTTCTTCTTACTGCTATTTCAGAAGTCGCGAGAGAGAAGAAAAAGAAAGTAAGCAATTCACAAAGCACCGATCCTCGGGGGAGTATTACTTCATTACAGCATACACATATACGCTTTTCGTTTTATTTTTCTTTTTTGAAAAAAAGAAGAAGAATAAGATGAATCCCAATACCCACCAGAGACAATTTAAAGGATACCAAAAAAGGCTTGAATTTTTGGAGTTTTCAATTTAAGAGCCTATTTTTCAAAAAAAAGAAAACTCATCTTTTTCATATCTCTTTGTTTTCTTTTTTCCTTAAAAAATATGATGCACCGCCTCTCAAAACGGCATAATGCCAGGAAATCATGGCCCGCCTACTTATACATTTTATTGGCTAAGAAAAGGACAACACTTTCCATGCAAAGCAATTACGGTGGAATATAAATTTAACGTTTAAAAAATTTTGGTAATTTTTTGTCACATTTTTTTGTTTCCTTTTCAAACTTGCAAAGTTTCAATCAAAGTTGGCACTATGAAAATTTTATTTTTTGCAAAAAATAATTTTTTAATCAAAAGAAAAAAGCTGCTGTCAAAAAAATTTATGCATGATCGACATCAAAAAAAATTTTCTTCTCGTCTTGAGTATACATTTCAGTTTTTTTTAAACTGTTGCTTTTTCCTCTTTCTGTCATTTATCGAACAAGAAAAAAATATCGACTCAAAGCCGTCACTCAATTTAGTTAATCAAGAAAAACGAAACTGTGGAATGCAAATTTTTTTTGACCACTGACCGGAAAAAAGCTGACAGATTTTAAGATACCCCTATTGTAAATAAAAAGGAAAAGTTTTTTGATGTTTTTGTCGCATCCTCCTCTCATGAGAATTAAAAAAAGAGGAAGTTGATTGTTGCAAAAATAAAATTAATACAATATCAGAAATTATATTCTTCATCAGATTTTGAAGGAGTCAAGGGTAATTCTAAAACGTCTTTGATCTATATTTAAAGGAACAAATTCTTGATGCTTGAAGCATTTTACATTATTGTTTACCATATTTTATTGTTTGCAGTAACATCATCAATTAAAAGGTTATCTTCTTCCGGGATTTGTCATGTTACATTTTATTTTCACTTTTGTTTGCATTTTAAACAGTGCATTAAAAACGTGTTTTTATTAAATCCTTAATGTTAGTGAAAGTCTTGTTCTTACCCGAACTTTGACAATCAACTAGGTTAAACCACAAATGAGGGCAAAAGGAAAAAAAGAAAGAAGACATTTGTATGAAAATCACTTTGTCAAAATTTAAGGAACGAATCTCTCCTTTTTTTCTCAAATTGACATTTTCTCTTTGTTTTTATTTTTATTTTGACTCACTCCTCTTCTTTCAATGTTTATTGTTGTGTGTTGATTCACCTCTAGCACACCTTTTTGTTGCTTTTTGAAACACAAACGGCGCAGGTGAAACATTTCTAAAAATGCTTAAAATTTGTTTCTGCTTTTATGTTTTAAATTGGCTCTATTTCAGTTCTTTCAAGATAGATTTTCTTTCATTTCTAAAGAAATACTAAAAGTCAAGAGTTTTTTTACAAGATTAAAGAAAAAAAACTTCTTTTTCTTTGATTTTTTTGTGTATCGTTGAATGCTTATTCGATTAAACCATTTTCCAGTTTTTTATTTACAATGCTTGCCTCAAGTTGTTTCATACTTCCGCTCAAATGTGTGAATAGTGGTCAGCGCGCGCGTGTTCAGCATAAATGAAACAGACCGGTAGTTTTTGACGACGACGACGAAGACGACATTTTTTTCTGTCACGGCTAAGCCCAAGAATGGTTTGCTTTTTGGATAAAACAAAACAACGGATCTCTTTTCATTTTTTTATTTAATACCTTCCTTTTTTTCTCAACGCGATCATTACTCATTCTTTGGGCGGGAGTTGAAAAAAGTATTATCATTTATTCTTTTGTTTTTAGCTTTAATTTTATCAATTTTCTCATACTCTATTCCCAGCCAAATACTGTAATGAATTTTTCATAAAATGGGTTTGAAAGTTATTTCTGGTGGAATTGAATTAAATGTTTCTGGAGTGATTGAAAGTACAACTTGTATAGACGTTGTTTATGCTTTGGCTCATGCAACAAATCAAAAAGGAAAATTTATTCTCGTAGCACATTCTAATGGATCTGTAAGGCAAATCTTGAGATTTTTAAAAACACTTCTTTACTATAAAAAAGACCATTTAAGGAACATCGATTATCACATAATGAAAAACCCCTTGAAATTTTAAATCAATGTTTAAAAGAGAATATTCCTGTAACATTTGAATTACGGCATTTAAATCAACAGCTTCAACCGGATATGTCTGTAACATCTTGTAATATTTCGTCAAAGTATTCAACATCATTACAAACATATTCGCATGGACATTTACCTGAACCTTTTTCCCTTAATAGTAAGTTTTAAAAAAGTACACCAAGATTACGTAACAATAAATAAGCGTTTTAGCAAGGGTACCAGCAGTAAATAATTTACCAATATCTTCTTTAAAATCAAGTGGTAAAACTACATCCTTGCCTCCAAATGCATTTAAGACAACAAAAAATTTAGAATTACAAACAAGACCTCGACCGCCTCCACCAAGTAAAAAAATAAAATGAAAAATTATTGTGTCTCAGTAATATTTATATTTTTAGCTTATACTCAAGTAATTGGAGAAAGATGTAATTCTCTTTCAAGGGATATGTCAAAGACCATGATTGCAGCGATAACAGCAAATCGTCGATTAAGTACTTCTTCGAGTTTATCACAAATTGAAATTCCAACTTCATTAAATGATGATTTTATAAGATTTAGTCGACAAGATTTAGAAAAAATTATTCAACAACAAAGTCAATTTATTTTACATCAAAAATCTCAACTGCTTAATATGGATGTTACTTTATCAAATGCCAGCGAAAGAGAATTAATACAACTTAAAAAGCAGCATGTAAGCAAATATCATTTTATGAATTATGAAGCATACTAAATAAAAATTGCATTTTTAGAATAATTTATTGACAGTTCTAAATTCATTAAGGAATGCAAATTGGCCATTACGCTTAACTCAAGAAGAACAGGAAGCAGAACGTTTACAATTAGCAATAGAAGATATGCGAACATTTGTTGATCGACGAAAAAAGTTTGTTTAACTTTTGAAATATTCGTGCAGGATTAACTTTAAAATTTTCAGTGAACTCATGGGATTATTACAGCTGCAACATTCACTTGAAAATCAAATAGAAAACGCAGTTGGATATTCTGATGCCGAAACTGTTTCACAACCCGATGATTCACAGTACTGTTCCATAAACGATTACGCAATATCGTAAAAAAATTAAATGCAATGTAAATTTAAATATCAAAATCAAGCTTTATTAAATATTCACATTTACTAATAAAAAGATGATCGCAATACTTTTTACATAAATGTAAGGTAAAACCAGGAGATACAATAGAAGTCGTTAAAGAAAAGACAACAAACCCAACAAAACGATAGGAAAAAACAGAAAAGTAAAAGAAAAATCAAACCCAAAAAATAAACACCAATGAGTAAGAGTAAGATTTTTTAAGAGCAAGACTCATTTTAATCATTAAATGATGATAGTCCATTTCATAATTAATGGGAGAACGCTTGACGTTGATAAGCAGGAGTAGCAATTTCATAATCCTCTTCAACATTGAAGTATTTGTTTACATTCAAACTTAAAAATTCAATAATATCGTTGCATAATTCAGCGTATTTGGTGTAAATGGCATTAGCAATGGTTTTATGTTTCAATAATGAGTTGTAATAGTAGAAGAATCGAACGAGATGAATGAAACCATATTCATCAGCAAAGTCATAATTATTCTCAGCTTCAACTAAAAAAAATCTAAGATGTTAATAAGTAAAAGTACTCGATAAACTAACAACTTGTTTGACTTGGTTTAACGGGTTTTTCTTTTTTCTTTGGTTTAACAACAGTATTTGCAGCAGGTTGTTCAACAGCAGCCTTTTTATTTCGAGTTTCACGAAGTTGACGTTTTTCAGATTCTCCTTCAGTTGAAGCCTCAGGTTTATTAACTTGTTTAGGTGGCTTAAAAGCAATATCTTCATCTTCTTTTGCTTCTTCACTTGCAGGACTTTCAGGACCATTAAAGTCTTCTTGATCCAAAAAATCTTTCAAGAGAAGATCTGGTAAATTAAATCTACGACGTCTTTTATTTAACAATTCAAGATGTTGAACAAATTCAAATTTGTATAAGATACGCATATTAACCATTTTGTTGAAAAATTCGAACAATTTATCAATGTTGTACATCATTGTTGTGTTATCTGGACTGTCAGGACCGTAAGATGCAGTAATATACTGTAAAAGAGTTTTAGTTTGCAAAAGTAAGCATTATGGAAAACTTACATCATTCAAAATATGATCAACATTAAATTTTCCACCAGTTTTTGGAAGTTTTAATTGGCGAGTAACTAAATCACAATCGTCTAACAGTACTTGATCAATATTTTGTGGAAATATAAGAGTAGTTCTTTTTTCCTTTGGAACTTGAGCCAAATATGGTACTGGACTAAATTCTTCTTCGGATTCTGCTTCATTGTTTGATGCTTCAACACCACCTTCAACTCTACTAGTACTTGATCCTTGACGTGTATTACTTGATTGTGTACCTTAAAAAATCATAGTTAATGAAATTTTATAAAGAATAATAATATTACGTGTTCTTTCACTTTTAGAAACAGGTTGAGGTTTTTCATCTGAGTCTTCTTTTTTTGTCTTCTTTTCAGTTTTCTTATGGTTGCTGCTTTTGGAATGTTTTCGTTTACGAGCTTCAGTAATTTCACTCTAAAAAACTTTGTTTATTAATGATTATAAAATAAACGACAAACTTTAGCAATAACAAGATTTTCAGGAGTATAAACCAAGAATTTTTGACAAGCTTCAGCATGGGTAATTTCTTCATCGTAACGTTGATTCCATCCCTTAAAAATAAAAATTATATGTGAAGGTAAAACATCGAGGAAAAAGCTTACGTTATAATGGATTGTATACATAGATTCGCCTTGTTCATTCTTTTGGACCTTAACAATCTTTGCATCGTAATAATATGAATCAGAATATTGGCAGATAACTTGAGTATTTACAGCATAATCAGGTTCAATATAACGTGGAAGAGTAGCTGTTAAACGTTGACTTGCATCATCAGATGCTGAAGAAGGTGTTGAATCTTCACGAGGTGGAGATTTGGAGGATTTAATTTTAAGTCGAGCAAGGCCATTATTTACGCTTGTATTTATATTGACCGCTTTCTTCTTTTTACCAGCCATTATATCTTTCGTTTAGTGCTCTCAACAACTGGAATTTTCAGTCCAGTTAACTGGACTGCCATACAAACTTTTTTTATAAAGTTGTCGTTCGAAGCTTAATTTTTGATAAAATAGTAAAGCGAATATTTTTTATAAGTAAAAAGTTAATTTTCAGCACCGAAAAAGCAGTTTATTAAACAATTTCTTATGATAGTCCAGTTAACTGGACTGAAAATTCCAGTTGTTGAGAGCACTACTTTCGTTTAATAAAGTTTTGTAACAAATTATTTATATAATTATAAATATTAAATTTAATTATCCCCAAAGTTTTTTACTCTGTTGAGAAACGGATCAAAAAGAAAGCGGGAAATTTTTTTAATAAACAAACGACGAATTTTCGTGGAAAGAGATTTTGTCACAGAAAAAAGGATTTGATCTCTTCACTGCAGTACTGTAATACAAGTTATATGAAAGCTGTTAAAATTTTGTTTAACCAAAATTAATAGTTTTTAAATAATTTCCTTAATAAACAAATATTTTAATATGCAAAAAGTGAAAACTAAAACTATAGAGAAAACAATATTTTTTAATTTCTTAATTTACTTTTTTAATTTAATTAAAAATATCATTGCAAATTTTAGAATACCAAAAATATCTAAATACTTTTAAAAAAATTTACATTTCAGGCAAGATAATGAGACTTTCTATTTGAAACGCTATAACTGTTACATTATTTTATTTTATCAGATGATCATGGAAAGCTAAACTTAACATTTATCATATCCTTCGACATTTTTAAGGGATCGTTAAATTGTTTTGTACAATTACTGTTTTCAACAAAATATAATTATTTTATTTTAGAGATTCCATTTTCTGCCCTTTTTTTATATTTCCTTTCAGTTACCGGCGGCACATCCTTGGTTAGCCTTTTTGTTTCTTTCTATCTTCTTTTTCTTGCAAAAGGAAATACTTCCGACCCTCTTTTTGGGAGGGCAACTATTTCAGAGCTTCAAAAAATGCTATTGTGTCTTTCCATTTGGTTGCAGAAATTGACGCGATGACTGACTCGCTCTAAATTTAGTTGTCTTCTTCTTTTTATTTCGATGAAGGCGCTTTGAAATATTAGGCAATAGATAAAATTGCACTACTTTCGTAAAATGTTTGATTACTTATCCATTTGATGTTGTAAGTTTTTAGGTGAGAAGCTTTGACTAGCTTTCTCTTCTTGAGACGATTACTGATCATCTTTTTCGAATTTTTGAATTAAAACGCTGAATTCAAAAAATGGTAAAATATTTGTTAAAGCATTTTTTATGAACATCAGCTTTTTTAGCGTGAAGTTATTTCTATTCATATCGGGCAAGCAGGTGTTCAAATTGGTAATGCCTGTTGGGAATTATACTGCCTTGAACATGGAATTCAACCGGATGGTCAAATGCCATCTGATAAAAGTTTAGGAGGTGGAGATGATTCATTTACCACTTTCTTCAGCGAAACAGGAAATGGTCGTCATGTTCCCCGTGCTGTTATGATTGATCTTGAGCCAACTGTTATTGGTGAGTGACATAAGTATTTGAAACTTTCGCATGTTTCCAATAATAGCGCTTTTCAATTTGTTTACTGTACTGCAATCTAAGAATTTAATTCATTTTTGTTTTATTACTCAAAACATTTGTGTTTACCCAAAATATTTTCAAAGCAATTTTTACTTTAAAATATCCATGTTCTTCACAGCATTTTTGTCTGTCTGCTGCTGCAGCAATAAATTGTAAAATAGCTTTTGGGCCATTTAAAATGCATTACGAAAGAAATAACAAAAAAAAGAAGAGCGAGAAAATGAAAACTGTGTATAGCCTTAATGTTTTGTCGTCTTCTTTTTTGAACTCTTCATTTTTATAGTACATCTGCGCATTTATGTTTTTTCCTCCGAAAAAACTTCATTTCTTTTTTTGACCCTTTTTTACAACACTGAACATGCAATTGCCTTTTTTCATCAAAGGAAAAAAAGTAACAAGCTTGCATTTCCAAAATGTAATTCCAAATAAACAATTATTGTTGCATCCACTGCCATAAAAAAATTAATCGAAATAAAAGTGCATAATTTTCAGATGAAATCCGAACTGGGACATATCGATCGTTGTTTCATCCCGAACAACTTATCACTGGTAAAGAAGATGCTGCAAATAATTATGCTCGAGGGCATTACACTATTGGAAAGGAAATCATTGATACTACCTTAGATCGAATCCGTCGGTTAGCGGATAACTGTACAGGACTTCAAGTGTGTATTCAAAATCCATAGATTAAATTTACAAATCAAAAATTTAGGGATTCCTTGTTTTTCATTCATTTGGTGGTGGAACGGGCTCTGGATTTACTTCTCTTTTAATGGAAAAGCTTTCCGTTGAATATGGCAAAAAAGCAAAACTTGAATTCAGCGTTTATCCCGCTCCACAAGTTTCAACAGCTGTCGTTGAACCATATAATTCAATTCTAACAACCCATACAACCTTAGAACATTCTGATTGCTCATTCATGGTCGATAATGAAGCCATTTATGACATTTGTCGTCGAAATCTTGATATTGAACGTCCTTCTTATACAAATTTAAATCGACTCATTGGACAAATTGTTTCATCAATCACTGCCTCCCTTCGTTTTGATGGTGCACTTAATGTTGATCTTACAGAATTCCAAGTGCGTTTATCAATATTTAGTAACAATGATATTCTTCATTGCTTTATTTTTTTTAGACAAATCTCGTCCCTTATCCAAGAATTCATTTCCCTCTTGCCACTTTTGCCCCAGTTATTTCTGCTGAAAAGGCTTATCATGAGCAGCTTTCTGTTTCTGAAATAACAAATATGTGTTTTGAACCCCATAATCAAATGGTTAAATGTGATCCGCGTCATGGAAAATACATGGCCGTATGTTTGTTATTCCGTGGAGATGTTGTACCAAAAGATGTTAATGCTGCAATTGCATCAATTAAAACAAAGCGGTCAATTCAATTTGTTGATTGGTGTCCAACTGGCTTTAAAGTTGGTATTAATTATCAACCTCCTACCGTTGTACCTGGAGGTGATCTTGCTAAGGTTCCACGTGCTGTTTGTATGTTATCAAATACAACTGCAATCGCAGAAGCATGGGCACGTCTTGATCACAAATTTGATCTTATGTACGCAAAACGAGCATTCGTTCATTGGTATGTCGGGGAAGGAATGGAAGAAGGAGAATTCAGTGAAGCTCGAGAAGATTTAGCTGCACTTGAAAAAGATTATGAAGAAGTTGGAGTTGACTCCATGGAAGATAACAATGAAGAAGGAGAAGAATATTAAGCAAATTTTTCTCACAAAACTGCTAATTTTTGTTTGCATTTAAAGTGTAGCCTTTATCCGTCCTTCAGATTTTTCACACTGCTTTATGACACACTTAACAGCTTTAATCATTAATTACAAATAAATAAAACGCTTTCAATCCAATCTCTATGTAAATTCAAAATTTAGATCAAAATTTTTCAACAAAAAAGAAGATTTTGACTTTTGAAAAGAAGTTCAACGATGGCAAAAGGTTTAAACTATTTTATTAAATTATTTAAAATTAAATTTTGTAACATTTTTATTAATTTTAAAGTTCATTATGTCTAACTCGGATTGATTCCTTTAACTTGGGATTAATATTATCCAAATACCATTGAAAAGGCTTGCACTTTAATCTTTCTCTTAACTGCTTTCTCTCGCTGATATCACCAACGTCAATATTTTGTCCGTCAGGGCGTGCAAGATAAAATTGTTCAGCGTGTTCATCAAACCAGACTCGAACTGTTCTTGCTGAATTATATAAATTTGTATCTTTAATTTCTTTTTTTCCTTTATAAGGTCTTCGATATCGAAAAACATGTCCAACGCGACTACAAGGTGCTACAACAACTGATCCCCCACATGTCCAAACCTTAAATATATTTTTTTTATAATGAATGTGCTAATAAAATATTCAGCATACTCTAACAGCCATTTCAGTATTTTCAGCTCCCCAAATTTCCATTCCCAAATCATATTCACCAATTTCAGTAAAAAATTTTCGAGATACTGCTAATAATCCACCTGGCATGCTTGGTGTCCTTAACATACAAAAATACAAATAAATCTTTTCAAAAAATCATACTTGAAAGGTTTCACATGATTTTCTTCTTTATCAAAATATGACCAATCAAAGTATTCCCATTTAAAGAAAAGTGCCCAATTAAATGTACTTTTAGCAATCATTGCCGCAGTGTATGTAAATTTCTTTGGATCAATCAAGTCAACAATCGGCAAAACAACTCTGAAAAAAAGATTGGTTGAATTTTTAGAACACAGACAGAAATAGAACCTGGTTGAATCTTCTTCAATGGTGGCAATAAGGGGTTCAATCCATTTTTCGGTAACTTCACAATGACTATCAAGAAATATTATAATATCACCTTCGGCTAATCTTGCAGCAAAAACCTAAACGAATCGATTTTTAAATTATCACAAACCGAGTTTAAAGTGGTGATACTGTATTTTAAAAAGCAACATAGAATTTTGTGAAATGATTTCAAAAACCAATTACATACTTTAGCTTTTATTAATCCTTCTCTTTTTTCACTTCTTTCATATTTAATAACAACTTTTTCTTCCCATTTTTCAATTTTTGAATATTGTTTAATGTAATCTTGAATAGCATGATTTTCTTCACTAAAGTCATCGAACAATATTATTTCTTGTAAATTTTTCAACGGTGTTCTATCAAGGATAGAATTGATCATTCTTACAAGAACAGAAAATCCTTCATTATGATAAATAATGACAATACTTGCTTTTTGAGTAATCTCATAATCAATACTTTTACATTTTTCATGTGCCATAAATGTTAAATTTCTTCGAGGTCCAATTAAATCGCTTACATAAATATTAAAACTATACGTATCAAATCCATATGTGTAACGTTTATGTTCAACAGTTTTGTTATCAGATGGCACAAATTCAGTTATGTTACAATTTGATCGATCAAAATTATTCCATTTTTCTTGTTCTTCTATTGGATGAATAAATGGACATTCTGGTAAAACAGTGGTGTTTTGAAAATCAGCAATTCCAATATAAAGCAAAAAATATATTAAAATAAAAACAACATCCATCCCTGGTTAGAAAAATGTGTTAAATCAATGCGATGCGCGACCTTCACGCATGAAAATTTTTTTAACCTTGACCATCCAAGTCAAATTTAAGAAAAGCGTCCGTAAAAAATTATTAAATTTTGCTAAGTCTTTAGAAATAATATTCCAAATTATTCAATTAATTAGGCATATTTTTTTCAAGCCGATTTTTTATGTCTTTTAAGCAAAATTTTTCTATTTATTTTTCTTGCATTGTCTTTTGTTTTGTTTAATTAAAGAAATATACATTTAAATTACAAAAAAAAACCGTTCTCTTTTTTCACACTGTGCTTTCATTTCAACCAGTTTTTGAGTAACAGAAAATAGGTTTAAAAATAAGTTCAAGCTTTATCATTTTCACTCTATTACTACTTTAAGCAAATCATTACTTTTGAATAATATAAAACTGTTTTTTAAGCAAAAATTTTCCATTAGCAAAAAAAACTCAACATCAACAAAGCCTTTTTCGGAACTTCGCAAATTTTGATCCACGTGTCCCACAAAAATTGACTGCTGCATTCGAATATTTTGAATAACATTCGCATATTTTTTAACACCTGTTAAATTTGTTTTTGCCATCAACGAAGCAACGAAGAAAGAGAAAAAGATAGAATTAACTGCTACCAAGTCACCACACTGCCACACTGCCACAAACAAACAAAGGAACTTGTAAACAAGGTTTAAAAACAGAATCCAAACAGAGAGGAAAAAATATATAATGTCATCTGCCGTCGCAGTAAAAAAATTAAAACCACATTTAACCTATGTCAAATGTCATAGACTGTTCGAAAAATCCAATAAAATAACTGTTTTTAAAGGTTTTTTTAATTGTTGCAACATCAAAATATTTTTGTTATTAATTTTTACTAAAGGTGTCATGTTTCTCCGGATAGACCACCAGAGAATCATATATCTGATTCATATAAAAAGTTAATAATCATGCTTTCTTTTTTGTAGCACAGAAAAGCAATCAAAAAAATTTCATTGCAAATAATTTTGGAATATACAAAACGTCGCCATTTTAGAGGAGGAAACCAAAAGATGGTATAAATAAATGAAGGGGAAGGAAATAAATTCTTAAAATTAATTTGACTACACCTTTGAGAATTTTGGAACCCTCTCTATTCGCCTCTTTCAGATTTTATCCTTTGATGTTTACCGCTTTTAAGGTAAACGACATAAAAATAGCACTATGAAGAAAATTCATTATTTTCATTAGACTGGTGAAGAAATTAAACAAGGAACTAAAATACAGCACAGTTGTATAATATTTAAAATGCGTATTTGAGCTTTCCGTGGGTGTTATTACGTTTATTTATGCATATCATCATTAAAATTTTCGACAGTTCGGTTTTCAATGGCTAAGATTTATTTGTGTTTCTTACGAAAAAAATAATATAATTAGTTTTAAAAAATCTATACTTGCACTTAAACATAAAATACCAGGGAATAATAAACGTCTACCCCCACTTGCTAATGATTAATTACATTAAAGCTTGAACTTAAAATACAATGATATCAATCTCTGGTTTTTCACATTGCGGTTCCCAAACGTTTAACATATTTTCAATATTTTCCTTGAAGATTTCTAAATAATCATGTTGAACACTTGTTTCAAAAGTTACATCAATTTTAGCTTTTGGGGCTGCATTCTCCTAAAAAGTTTTTCTTTATAATATGTGAAAAAATATTTATGTACAGACTTGAATAAATTGACAAAAACTTTGAGCTTCAAGTTCATGAGCGTAAAACTGAATTCTTTCAATTTTTACCATTCGTTTTTGTTTTAAAAGATTTTGAGCAGTTTTTGTGGAGTGACATGTTGGAGTATAAAGTCTAAAAAAAGAATTCGTGGAATATTTTTTTATGATCCATTAGTATACTTAAAATCTGACTTACAGTAACCTGCTCGCTTTAGGAAATCTTTCGAGAATTTCTTCAAGTGTTGCCTGCGGTCTTCCGTTCGGGCCAGAAATTGAAACATATACCATATAAACAGATTCGATATTTCCTGGAGATGTCAAAAATTCAAATTCTTTCCAAGTAAGAATTTGTGTGTGAAGTTTCAGAAACTTTAAATCAAATTCATAAACTGTTGAACACAAAAGGGATACGGTTAATGGATTTTCAGTCTTCCAGCCGTCCAATGAATTTACAACATAAAAATCTTTCACAGCTGTAATAGAAGATTCTGGAATTTTTATTGACTGCTCATAAAATTCTGGATCTGGTGATAATGTAATCACAATATTACAGCAAATTGGAGTTTGATACCGAATAACAAAATATTTACAAGTTAAAAACAGTTTTTGTCGAAGTAAATAATTTGCATTTTGAAAAATGTAATTGCAAATAGTTTTGGGAAAACTAAATTCCTGAATTTGATATGTGGCAAAGTTATCTACAACAATAGGATAAGTATTATCATTATCATATGCAAATTCTTCGGCATTAGAATGAATTAAGTCATGAGAAAATACATGTATGAAACTTTCATCGTCTAATATTGGATTTGAAAGAATATCGTTGGAGAGGACATCAGTGCGTCTGCTGAGGTTACATTTAGCAGCTGTAATCAATTTTTTAATGTCGTCGGCATCATTATTTGGTGGAATCTTTTTCAAAAATTTTTCAGCAAATTTAATTAACTGCTTTGACTTGTATTTTCCAGGTGTTAAAGCCCTTTTTAAAATTTTACAAGTTTCATCAATATTTTGTTCATATGAAACAGTGTCAATCCACCACTTTGTTACATTTAAATTCCATGAAAATCTTTCAATTTCATTGCGGTAATTTTCAACTTCCAAAATATCATCCACAAAAAATCTACAGTATCGAGAATATACGTCCAAGATTGACTAAAAAAACTCAGTGAAAATGAAAAAAGAAAAAAGACATACATTAGAGTTTATCTTTTTGAGATATTCAATATAAAATTTCCATAATCTTTGATACCAGGGAAAAGCTTCTAACCGAAATTCAAAATTTGATATTATAAAATCTGAATCTTCGACTTTCAGCAAACATTCAACCCATTTTCTGTCATCTTTTTCTGCACTTTTTAGTTCATTCAACAAATTTAAAGATCGCAGATATCGTAGCTTAATTTCTTCCGAAACAAAGGATCCTGTAACATTAATTGTTTTTATTTTATCATGATATATAATAGAAATGCCTACCCAAATTAATACGATAATTTAAATAAATATTTTCTAATTTTTCAGATGGATATTTTAAAGCTTCTTCAGAATCGTGTATAAATTCTTTGTATTCTTTCATATTTCGGCAAGTCTTTTTTATTCTTGAGTTTATTATTGCTCTGTAGGCATTATTAAAGATTTTTTGATTCAATGGTGTTTGAATAAATTGCTAAAAAAAAGCAAAGTTTTATATTTGAAACACAAAGTATACTTTTAAACCTCTTTCAAATATCCAAAATCCGAGATTGTAGATAATGAATAAAAATGACCAAGTTGTTGCTCCATAATATTCTCATAAGAATTCGGGGTGGTAAGGGCATGTCTAAACATTTAGCCTGTAATTTTAGCACAAAATTATTAGATAAACCTTTTCCAATATTCCCATATTGGAGTAATTGTTGTAAAAGTTTTAGCAAATGTGGATAAAATTCTATGTTTCGTAAAATTATTTGAAGCTTCTTTCAGATCGTTATCTAATTCAATTACTGCTTTACTATAGCCGTTAGGCAGTTGATCGAAATATTCAATATCAAACAACATATTTTTTCTATAAAAGTAGCTACATTTTGTCAAATTCGAACACAAATATGTATTATAAGAATAAGTGACGAATAATTTTCAATCGTTTTAACTTTCCAATTTTGGTATAAAGTGACCAATATCTTTTTTGACTGTCACGCGACCGTTTAGTGATGAAATCGGCACATATTATTTTTAAAAAAAAAGCATTTGTAAACTCTTGCATTAAATTTTATTTGTTAAGAAGATAATAATACTATTTTGTTTTTTCTTATAATGTAATCATAAGAGCATTTTTGAATTATTTTTAGCATAATAACAAATGTTTAGTTGCAAATTAGCCGTCAGCATACGAATAAATCTTTAAGCACTTTTAATTTTTTAATAAAAGTTGAATTAATTTTCTGTGTTAAATTTAACTTAAATTTAGTCAACAATCATGGTTCGTCCATTTGCACGTAAAACTGTTCGAGAAACTTCTGTCAAGCGTAATCGGAAGCAATCTACTCCGGTTAAACAAGTTCCCAAACCCGGTAATTTTTTATATTTTTTCACAGTTTAATAATAACACGATAAATATTTACAGTAAATGTTCTTTCACGGATTCGAAAATTGAAACAAAATACAGAATTGTTAATTCCGAATGCAGCATTTGCTCGGGTTGTTAAGGATACATTGGTTGATACGGCAATAAATAATCGAAATGACCCAAAATATTACAAGATTCAAAGAGCTGCTTTGGATGCTTTGAAGGTAATCGAAAGGCTTAATATTTGTCTTTAATATAGAAAATATATTTTTAGATTGCTGCTGAATCATATTTGATTCAACTTTTTGAAGATTTAGTTCTTGTTGTTACTCATGCAAAACGAAAGACTCTAATGATGCAAGATTTCCAATTGATTCAGCGTCTTCGAAAAAGCAGTGGAGATCGAACTTTTGTTGCTTTAACCTCCGAAACTGGACGTTTTTAATGTTCGAAGTTATTTTGCTAGTAATAAATAATAATAAAAAATGTAAGGATAGTTATTTTTAACGAATCTTAAAAATTACTATTAAAAATTACTATGGAAAATATTTGTTTCTTTATTCTCATTTTTTATTTTATTTTATTTTCAGGCCATTCTCCAAGAAACATTTATTCCAAAAGTTGTTCAGCTTTAAAAACTTTTTCCAATCTTGTCACTTACGTTCGTTTTACTTTATCATCAATTAACAAAAACCATAGCAATGTTTAAAATCAATTTTTATTGTAAACTGTAATTATATAATATTTTGATAAAGACTGTACAAATTAATTCATGGAACAACTTTTAAATTTCGATTTTTTTCAGTTACAGTCATACCATTATTGGTAGAGATAACAAAAAAGTTTGTATTAATCTGAATCAGAGTAGATTGCTTCCGATTACGCTTGACAGAAGATTATCTGAGTTTGAAAAACTTGTTCAGTTCGGTTTAAAACGAATGCTTGAATTTTTGATTTTATATGCCCCTCAAAGAATTAACACTGATTATAAAAAAATATTTATTAAAATAAATATATATGTTTCTTTATACACCAAAATTAAGAAAATTTTTCACCACAAAAAAGCAAGAAAGTATATCATGTTATTACGGACAGAAAGAGATCGTTCATTAGTAAGCTTCCCCCAATATTAAAGCATTTTTGAGATTTCAAGTTCTCTCATGCTTGCTTCTTCTTCGTCATCAAGCAGCGCCTCGGCTAACGAAGTTGGAATATTTGATTCAATCCATTTCAAATCATCCTTTAAAAACAAATTGTTAGAGAACTTTTATAAAATGAAAAATTTTTTACTTCAAGTTTATCATCTTTTGATTTGTCCGGATGATATTCTACTCGTCCACGGTCAACAGAACGTTGAGTAATCATATCATAAACAGGTATTTGACTATTGAAAAGTTCATCATCATTTTCGTCTTCTGAATCGTCAAGTAAAGGTGTAAAAGCATATCTTTGATTGTTGACTGCAGGACGCCATAAATACATTACAACAATCAAAATAGAGCAGAAGAAGATGTGCCAAAAAGCGGTATCTATCCATCTATAAAAAATCAATGAACACGACTTTAAAAAATTAGAAAACCGTACAATTGTTTCCAATCAGGAAGGCAATATTGAATTGAATGAATATATATTGACCACATCATGTATATAACAGCAACAAAAACAGCTCCAAAAAGTACATTTGTAAAATAACGATATAATGCAAGTTTTATTTCATTCCTTCGCATTCTTAATGATCGCATTGTGTTGATTAAACTTGTAAAAATCCAATAAGCAATTCCAATTTCAAGAATAATCAAAGGAATTTTGGCAACTTGTTTTTCTTTCATTGCTTCAACGGATGATTTTGATACCCGAGTAAGACCTTCAATTGAGCAAAAGACAAAATATATAACTCCAATTGCAGCTACTTGATTCAAGGTTGCACCAAGTCGAGGTTTCACTACTCCATATCCCACAGAAACAATAATAATCAAAACATGAGCAACGGTTCTTTTAAAACATGAAATCAATTCAGCAAACTTAAAAATACAGTATTAAAAATGCTCTCAAGCTAATGCCTACCTCAATTAATCCCTCCACAGATTCACCGGAATCATTCATATTAGAATATTCTGCATAAAATACGGCTTTTTCGATCATACCAACAATAATTACAGCACCTTAAAAATCAGAATAAACTAAAAAAATGAGTAAGCAAAAATTTCACCTATCCAAAATTGAATTCGAAGTAAATCTTTCCAATGTTTAAAGCATATAATCAACCAAATAAATGAAAGACAAATGTAAACAACACACATAAATCCATAAAAATGCAATAACGGATAATCGATGGCACTGAGATATCCATATGGTCCTCGCCATTGAGCATACAAAAAAACCTTGAATCCTTCTTCGCTTTCAACATTAGATAAACCTCCCGCATATGCAATCTTAACAATTAACATATACATGGCATCTGCAGGAAGAACTTGAGCAGGGTGCCAAGATCTTAAAATAAAAATTCAATAAAAATATATTTAAATGTAGGGCATACGTCAAAGTTCGTTTAGCGCCACCATCAATAGTATTTCCATTTAAAAGGGCTTCGCGTTTACGTCGGTTTTTATTCTAAATATTAACAACATTTATCCAGAGAGAAAAAAAGTAAAACTAAACCGCTCCAGATTTTGTGACATTATGAAGTTGCATCGGTGGATGACCGAATTCATCAAAAAATACATCGATTCCATTATTCTTATCACAACTAAAATTCTTTGAAGCAGATTTGTAAAAATAAATTGAGTCATAACTAAAACCATCAGGAATTTCATACTCTTTGTTAAAGTAGAAATCCTAAAATTTTTATCATAATTGCAAGCTTAAATAGATTAATATACGCGTACGAGCATGTTATTCATATTTGAAAGTCTCTTTTTATCTGTGAATTCTTTTGCACATGGAGTACTTCGAAGAACATATTGCACGGAGTACAGCGCTGAAATATCATTTTCACAATTCATTCGAATTTCAACTTCACTTCCATTTAACGCTGATTGAAAAAATCCATAATATTCTATCTAAAATCAAAAATCATAATTACTGCCATAGAAAAAGCGCCATACTTTTTTCTGTGTAATTGTAACTTCTTTCCGGACAATACCAGGTGATAACAAATTACTTGATATTAAAGGTATTAACGTAGAAACAAAAATAAGTAATTGTAGAAATTTCATTACTGCATATTACAAATGAAATTAATTAGAGAGGAAAAAGTATAAAAATATTGTGGTGTGGTATTAACACGTGGGAAAATAGCAAAAAGTTGGTTAATAGTGAACAAAACGCCAGAGACATGTAAAAAAATATAATTTGATGCTTTTTTAAAGCTGAAAATCAAAGCTTTTTTGTTTTTGCAACAATGAAAATGGCTATTCAAAAACACGTTCTTATTTTTTTAAATTAATTTTTGGAAAAATAACAGAAAATTGTCACTTCGTTTTCAACTTTTATGAATGAGCAAGCAACCTGAAGCAACGTTTTTCAATTTTTGTTTTTTTACAGTATACCATCTTCATGGGGAAACGTTTAAACTCTTATGACATTATTTTCTGATATTAAAAAGTCTCTTTTGTCTTGTACTAATTACAAAGTTAACATTATGTTAATTGAAATAAAAACACAATAAAAAGATAAATAATTTATTTTAAATATTTCATTCTTTTCAATACAAATAAGTACAAACAACGGCAACATAGTCGCTACAAAAATGAAAGCACTTGGTTTAGAAACGATAAATTTACGTTTTCTATCCACATTTCAACTAACCGGTATAAAAAAACTTAACAATTATAGATTTAAGACAAATAAATTCAGTCGCATTGACCGCAAGATTTTTTGCAAAAGATTTTCATGAATTTCGATTTTTTACATTCTCCAATTTTGCCCCAATATCCACAGAAAAGATTTTTATCGACACATGTTTTTTCTTCTGGTGGTGACGTGATGTTTTCTGAAAGTTTTTTATTTTTTAAAATAATAATAATTATTTCCCACCTTTTGAATCATCAGTGCAAAGACCGCATGATTTTCGACAATAATGTTGCATATATTTTGCGGAATGTTCACAATGTCCAAGTTGTTCCCACATGTCACAATGAGCATTTAAGTTTTCACATTCTAAAAAACTTTTTTGATTGCAACCATTTTTTGGATTCCACTTACTTTCAGGAGCTTTTGTAAATGGTTTTCTTGTTGTTGAACTTGGGAATGATTTTGGTGTCAAAGTTGTCTGCTTGGTAGTTGTAGAAAATGTTGTAGTTTCAGGTTCATCAGTTGTGGTTGTTGTTGTTGTTGCGGGCGCAGATGATGGCTTACTTGCCCATCGATCACTCGTAGTTCTTCGGGTTGTTTGAGTTGTAACTCTTGGCCGACGGGAAGTTGTTGGAGTTGGGTTAGTTGTTGTAATTTTTGTGTATTCATCGGGAATAATATTTTCACATTGATAAAGTTTATTAACTTTTTGTGCATCTACCGTACTCAGTTTGTATCTTTGTCCAATTTCTGCATCTTTATCTCGGGGAACAATAGTTGGTTTACCATTCTTTGAAAATGCAAGTTTATGATAATGCATTACAGATTCATAATCGTATGGCATTTCAAGGGGATCAATAATTTTTCGAGGATATTTTTCAAAGTTCCGAAGCATGCCTAAAATTATTGTAATAAACTTTTCAACATTCCTTTTGGTCTCACCAGGGCGAATATTTTCTTCATCAATTTTAACAAAATCATCTCGATCAGTTCTTGAATGTTCATGGAAAAATCCTAATGCATGCATTAATTCATGTGCAATAATTCCTTTTGTAAAACATTTTCCAACTTCTAATGATACTGTTTGATTACCCCCTGCTCGTCCAACATACGATGAACAGCTAAACATTAAATTTTATTTTAAGTTTTTGGATTGTTTAAAAAAAGATGTAAATAATATACCCGAATGCGACATTTCTTTTGATATAAATGTAATCGTAGTCATCATCTTGTCGTGGAACAAAACGAATACAAGTTTTTTCTTTGTATTCATCAAAAGCTTGAGCAATCGCTGCACGTTGACTGAAAAAAAGAATGAAAAAACAAATTTTAAAGAAAGAAAGAAAAAATAAATCAAATAAATAAATGCTTACGATGGGGTCATTCCTTCTTCAAGCATATAAGGTACACGACCTTTTGTCCATAATTTATCTGGATATGTTACGAGATTCAATGAACTATGATACTAAAATGCAAAAAAAGATTTGAATAATAACAATAATAAAAGAAGCTAAAAACCGGTCTATTAAAAATTTCATCAAAATTTGTATTTTCTTCATTGAGGGGTTGATCTCGAAGCTTTTTGTTGAGAAATGCGGACGGATCTTCATCAATTGGAACACCAATTATATCACCTTCAAATAAATTGCTGTTTTGCATTGCATCAATTTCTAATGCAGTTGGCTTTTTTACAGGTGTTTTTTCAGCCAGATCAAAATCTTGTGGTAATAAAAAATGGTTTGCAAATTCTAAAAATATTTGGTATTACAGTATATAATCCAATGCAAAAATAATAATAACCAACCATCGTAATTAGTTTTATATTGTTTAGCATGGTGATGAGGAATTGGTAAAATTGTTAAACTCGAAATTGGGCCAACAAATAAACACAGTAATACAGCAATTGAAGTTTTTGTACTTGCCCTAATTAATGTATCAGCAAAAATATCCGTCACAAACATAATTGCAGAAGAAAATATGGCTAGAATGATGAATTGACTCCTTTTAAGTTCAAAAGAAAATGGAGCATGGAATGGAAGCTTGAGATGAAAAAAAGAACTCACAAGCAGTTTTTGTTCGTTTATGTACTTAACTTGAGTTAGTTGTGCTTGACCGCAGGAGAAGAAGAAAAAGAAAAAAAGAGATGATTTTGATTGTTCTTTTCTTGTGTGTATATATGTTGACTCAAGAAAGATTCAACAACAAAAAAGATCTTTCTTTTTCTTCTTCTGTCTTCTGTCAATGAAGTTCTTCTTTTGGGGGTGAACGGGGGGAAAGCAGCAGAAAAAAAATGTTCGGAGTGACCACCGGGTTTGAGTCTTTTTTGAAAGAATAGTTGTTATCTTTTTTCTTGGATTGAGCCGACGTTTTTTAGTAGAAAAAAATGCGATGAACACAGAAAACACCGGGGCTTTTTTTGAGCAATTGCTGAAGAATTACCAAAATCAGTTTAGGATTAACATAACATGTCATCATGAAATTTCAAAAAAACGAAACAATGACTGTACAAGATTTAAAATTTAAAAGAGCTCAAGAGAAAAGCAAGTGTTTTATTCGCTAACACAAGAATCACAAAAAATGTTGTTTTATAAATTTATTAGAAAACATGGAAAAAACGAAAAGTAGCAAAAATAGAATCCTTCTTGGGTTTGTAATATTTCCTTTAAAAATTTGGTAAACGTATGGTAAAATTTTTGTGATAAAGACAAAGCTACAAACAAATCACTTTTAATACAATGAAAACATAAAAATATTTTGAAACAAAAACTGTCATAAATCCAGACATTTTTCAATGAGAAGATATAGTAAAGGAGCCTCCCGTAAAGCACTTTTAATTGCGTGTCCTCAATAAATGTAAAGAGTCTTCTTAAACCGTTTAAAGACGACGTTAATTCCCTTTCGTTTTCTCTCTCTCTTAAAAATAGTTTTAACGCCTTTCTTGTTGATTGTTTCAAATTGAAAAAAAAGCTATTATAAAAAAAGCAAGAGCACAATAAAGAAATGATATATTTATAAAACAATAGCACAAAATCATTAGATTATTTAAAGCAAAATTTTTTGCATTTATTTTTTTTCTAAAATAGAATCTTGGACCGCCTTTGAAAAATCCATATTAAGACTTGAGACAAATCAAGGGATCAAATTATTCGGGAGAGAAAAAAGCTGAAAAAACTTTTTTTTGAGGACCAAAAACAGCAGACACGTACATAGTGTCAAATTTTATTTTTTCGCAAAAACGACATATTTTTTGCGCGTGTCAAAAGAAGGGATGAAAGTGAGAATGATCTTACGCTGATGACATTTGCTTCTATCAAAAAAATCTGAAACAAATTTTGTAAATCACATAAAAAACAAAACTTTGAAAATTTATTTCAATTTATTGTTATTGCAAAAAATGAAATATTTCAGGGTTTAAAATGCATTTATAATTATTAAAAAACATCTTCCAAAAAATTTTGTGATTTGACATATAAGTGTGCAGGTTGTGTAAACAAAACAAAAAGAAGATATTTATGTTTCAAATTCAAACACAGCTTTGATGCATTTTGATGGTCAGTATCTAATAAAAGCAATTTTTCAAGTTATAAGATCATGAAAAATATTCGTTTAATCCGTTTTCAGGAATTTTGGACTTTTAAATTGAAAAATCTTTAAAAAACTAAATCTTTCGAAAGAATTTGAAAAATATTAATTCCCATTATAAAATATCTAATTAATTTTGATAACACTTGAATGCAAGTAAATTAATAAGACATTCACAAATTAATACTTAGTCATTAAAGAAATCACAATTGTGCCATATTTTTTAATTGTCATTTTGTATGCTTTATTAAATTTGCTTCTTTCTACAAGGAGCTTTTAAGCCCCCCTAAAAGGATATTATAACGCCTTATTCATTCATAAGCAAACAATTATACTCAATTGTAGTAATTTTTTTCTTCTTATTTTTAATGACAGCTTTAAATTTTTATTTTATCATTTGCGTTGGATGCAAGCTCGACTTTTTAGAAGAAAAGAAAGTGTTGGGTTGTATTCAATAATTAAAGCATTACTACTTCTAAAATGAAGAAACTTGCGTTTTTAGTATTAATAAAAAATATGGAAATCGTTTCCGGAACCTTAACATTAATAAATATGGTTTTAAAATGTTTGAAACACTTACACCATAAAACCGTAATCAGTGTTTACCACAAATGTTACAGTTATTTAATTATGACTCTGTTCCTAAAAAATGTACTATAAACCACAACACGTAAATTAAGAAACTTTTTCTAAAAATTTCAAGACTTTGGAAAATGAGCTATTTCGTTTATGGTTTTTACGATTACTTTGTATAGGGTTAAGTTGTTGTTATTTCTTTTATTTAATATTGTTTAAGATCGTGAGAAAGTTTAACGAGACGTAATGAATTTTTGATACCTGAGTAAAAAAGCAAAAAGAATTCTAAATTTTGTATTTTTTTTGTGAACATAACTTCATTTTTTATCTCGGCACTTTTACCACATCTTTGATGCATTATCATCAAAGATGTGGTAAAATTTCAGGGTTTTATTAACAAAAAGATCTCCTTTCTTTGAATATACATACCATTTATCATTCTTCTTTTTTCTTTCCCTCTATTATTATCTTATAAAAAATATTAAGGCCGTTTTTTAATATTTGTGTTTTTTATTGAGTTAAAATTTATATTTCAGTGGAAAAATAAAGTGTAAGTAAAATAACAAGTAAACATAATTTCACAAAATTAAATTTGCCTTTCTTTCTTTATGGTGTCTTTTTTCTTTCCCTTCTTTTGACACACGTTTTCCAGGTGCACTAAATACGCATAAACTTTTTTGACGCAATTTTTAAACTTTACATTTTTTTAACATTACATCTTTGAGAGCTGTTTTGTAACATTTTATTTTTTATTGATAGTTTTTAGTGTTTTGAAAATTATTGAAAATATGGATTCAACAATACACTGTTTTCTATCAATAATACCGTATTCTTAAAAGTTTTGAAAAAATTGTATTCAAAGTTTATGAGTTTGTATGTGTACTTTGTCAATGAATAAACGCTATTGTTTTTTGTTTAAATTTATATGAATAAACTTTTGCTTTCTTTTGTTCTTAATATTTTTGTTGTTAATGTCACGAAATAATGTTTTAAAAGAAAGCGTTAATTTTTACCATTTTTGTTTTTTTAACAAATATAAAAAGTTATAAAGGCGTGCTTTACCTTTTATTTTTTTAAGTTTTATTGCTGACTGCTTAACTAACCTTTATTTTATTTTTCTTCTCATTATAGGAAACTCAATACCTTCTTTTTTATTAAAAGTTTTGCAAATTTATTAAAAGTATAATAATTATGTTTCAAATAGATATTTGTGTAAGTTAAAAACTCTTTTTTTTCGAAAGTTAAATGATACTATTTTTAGGCGGCAACTGATGAAATAAGTTTATCATTATGTTCAGCATACAAGACAACAATGATTGCTGCAATTTTTGCTTTTGTAATAAATATTATTTTATGTACATATGCATTTTCACATAATTCTTATTCACCAATAACAGTAATATTTCGATTACTACTTGTTATTGATGGAATTAATTCAGCAGGATATATGCTTGATTCATTTTCAGTATTACTAAATTGTAATTTATTTCATTTTATTAATTTCAAAAGATAGTTCTTTATAATTTTACATTTTAGTGCCTGGAAATAGTAGGACGGATTTCAAGGAATATCCAGGTTTAAATGTTGAACAAACTTATGCCTTACTTTCTAAAGATAAGCACATGGTACGAATCATTGATTGCAGTGTTTATAAGCCTTTTTTATTTTTTATCTTACTTGCACGTCAATGGAGTAAGTACTTTTTAAAACAAACTAAAAAATATTTGTTTCACATTTAAGGTGCTATGATTGCATTTGTTATTGGACTGGAGCGTTTTTTGCAAATATTTTATCCATTATGGTTTAAAACGATTAAACTGAAGTAAGTTTTTGCGAGAATTTTAAATGTCCCCTTTAAAGATATTTAAAATGGTATATTAGGATACTGTAGTAGATACTGTACTTTGAGGGGTGATAAAAAGCTACATTATTTTATGATTTAAACTTGATTTCACCAATTTTCAGGCGAACACCGATAGTATTATTTACACTTTCATTTAATTTACTTTCATGTTCGATTGCATATATTAATAGTTTATTCGTTTCACCACTTGATGAAACATATTATTCATGTGAAGTTACATGGGCGTTTGGTGAAAATTATGGGTTTGTTTTATTAAAAAAATTAAAGCTGTATTATTCATCTTTAACATATTCAGATGGTGTCAAAGTGCTGTGATTATTGCTGAATATTTAATTGGGTGGGTATTATCAGCATATGGTTACTGTATAACTCAGCGACCATCAGCTGTAGTACATTTTGGGAATCAAAAAGAAAAAATCTCATCTGAGCGTCGTCGGACAAGGTAAAAAACCAAAATATGCTTATTAATTTGCAAAAGAGATATTATAGAAAAGCTTTATGGCTGACAACAGCGTGTTTAATTTTTAATGGATTGCCTCAGGGGGGATTATTACTGCTGCAAATGCGTTCAAAATATAATGATGCCAATTTTAAACAATATGTTGCAGCTCTATTTTTAACAAAAAGTTTTGTCAACATTATTTTACATTTAGTTGTCAACGATACAATAAGAAGGTTGCTTAGAAAGGTATTCGTAAATGTGAAACTTGAAAAAGTTTTATAATTAAAAAGCATTTTTAGGTCCGAGCAATTCTTCGAAAACATCGCAGACGACGTGCAGAAGTTAGTGATTCTGTGGCATCAATCTCACATTTCGTTAATTAGAAAATTAGAAATAATTTTTATTATACACTTCAACCGTAAAATAATATTTTTAATACAAATTTAAAAGGCATCAATTTTATGACGTATTTTTTCTTTTGTTTCAAAAACAACAGCAATTCCGCCTCCAATTGTTGGAAAAATATGTCCCTGAAAAGAGTCTTACTTATTTTAATTTTTAAAAAAAATTTTGTATGCAAACCTTTATTTGATAATCAGTTTTATTTGTATCTTCACCTCTCTGCCAAGAAAGTAAATAATTTCCACATTTTTTTAATTTCTTTAAAGTTGGAAAAGTGTTTTTTGGTTTTTCTAAATCAATAGCGGGATTTGGTAATCGTTGTTTTTTAATAATGGAAAAATGTTCGAAGGTATCCGGCCTCAAAAATACTGTCCAATATTTTGGATTAAATGTTGTTGTCCGTGTAGTTGGAGCATTATTATAGGAAACATTGAAATGTGGGGGAATTTGTTTTACTGTCACCAATTGAGGGGTTTTTGGAGTTGCAAATAATTTTGGCTAAAAAAGTACGTCTTAAAAAGGTTTTATAAATGAAAAATATGTTTACATAAATTCTTTTTGTTGAAACAGGGGTCATTAGAGATTCAGAAGGTGCGCTGGGCAGACGCTTTTTATTGGATTTTACCGTATACGGTGAATTCATCATTTTTATTACAAAAGAATCGCTAAAAAAGTTGCAAAAGTACACAAAAAATTCAATTTTAAAACTAACCTGATCATTATTTTTAAACCCACTAGACAAGCAAAAAATGGACAGTGTGGAGAGATTTGCGCGGCTAAACTTTTCAAATAACCCAAGACAGCTGCAGCAGCGGTGGCAGTGACAATTGATTGAAACTTTTTTTAAAGAGACAATCTAAAAAAATAAATGCCACAAAAACCGGTAGTTGTGTAAAACAGAAAAATCATGCAAAATTTTAAAATTTTGACTTTTGAAAAAATGAATAATGAAATTTAAAGTTTCGGATTTCCTTCACGACAGACTCAAAGTTATGCCTGCCTGTAACTGATTTTAATAATCTTGATAAGTATTTTGCTTTTGAGTTCCTTTTAGGTGTTTTTTTTTTCATTTTTCTCGAATAAGTAAAAATATCACTTGTGTTCAATCTGCAAAACGCAAGACCAAACTAAAGAACGTCTTCAGATTAGACACAAAATATCCAAATAAAGAATTTATATGTGGTTATTTTGCTTTTATAGTATCCTTGTTATTATTATGCGATTTTTGAAAGACAGAAGAGGCGCGAATAGATTTTTAAATGATATTTCTTTTTAATACAGTATATATTGTTTTCAGTCTGCAATTGCAGAAATTTGTAAGATTCAAATTACATCAGAGATGTCAGTAGTGATTTTAGAAAAATTGATTAAAAGTTATTTAATTCATTAACAATGAATGATATTACATAATAATAAATTTTTGCGGTTTTTTCCAACAACATCTATTCCAAATATCATTCAACGATGTCCGCTGCCTCAGGGCATATTGGGATATCTATTAGCCATTTGTTACTTAGACATTTTAAAAATAAATACGCAATAAAAACAAGTTTCCTAAATCCAAGGCGGTTAACAATGTCATCTCACTTTTTTTTGTTTTACGCAATCAGCTTGAATTGGCTTTCAATAAAATTAACGGCTGAAAAAAAATGGACGACGACAATTATAGACGGATACTAACAAGAGAAGCTGAATTAATTAAAAAAGTAAGTGGCTTATAAGAATACAGTTAATCAATAAAAGATAAAAACATGGCTTCAGATTGCGGCTGTTAGTATTCTAGTGGGAACAATTTGTATTACAACAGCAGTTTTTGTTGTTCCATTTATATTCACCGAAGTTCAAAGACTTGATGCCGAAATTTCGGTAACAATCTAAATAAGTTGCCATGAATAAGTCATTAATTTCTTTTACAGAGTGATATCGATTTTTGTCATACTCGATCAAATTTATTAATCAGAGAAATAGAGAAACGTCCCATAAGTTTACATCGACTCAAAAGAGGTGACACTCAAAAAGAATTGGATGAAGATGCAAAAGAAAATGTTTTCCATGTTGTATGTTATTATCATGATAGTTTCGATTCAAATTCTAAAAGTAGCGAGTTTAGAACTTTCCTGGCCGAGGCAAAGATGGAAATTTTGATGTGCATAAAATTCAACGACCCTGTTGTTCCTGGTAAGTAACTTTTTTTATTACTATTGCGTCGTTACATTAAAATACAATGAAACGACGCAATTACATTGTACTTTAATACAATGTAATTGCGGTTTCAGTGCATATGGAATGCCCGGAGATCCTGGAGAGGTCGGAGAGCCTGGGTTAGATGGAGAGGACGGTCAACCAGGACATAATGGAATAAACGGAGATCCTGCAAAACAGCCACCAAAACCAAATATTGATTGGTGCTTCGATTGTCCTGCAGCTCCAGCAGGACCACCTGGTCCCCCTGGTCGAAGAGGTGACAATGGAAAAAATGGAAAACATGGCGCTCCTGGCAAGCATGGTCAGAAAGGGCAAAAAGGTATATGTGGTCCCCCAGGCCCTCCAGGTTTGAAAAATTTTATTCTTGTACGTTTATTATACACGAATCATAGGACCCGATGGGGAAGAAGGTCCCAAAGGACCCACTGGTCCACCTGGTGTACGGAAATTAGTAGATGGACCACAAGGGCCTCCTGGGGTTCCTGGTAGGAAGGGTGTTGTTGGAAAAACTGGAGCTCCTGGTGAGAGAGGGCATGATGGAAAAATCGGCGAAGCAGGACAACAGGGACCTCCTGGGGCACCCGGCCAACCGGGTGGCCCTGGTAAAGCGGGTCATGTTGGTGAACCTGGTATTCCTGGTAAGGAACTTTTTTTATTACAATTGCGTCGTTACATTAAAATATAATTTTTCAGGAATACCTGGTGATTGCTCACATTGTCCCCTGCCACGAACCCAACCAGGATACTAAAACACAGAAGTTTATAGAGGTCTCAAATATCTTTTTTTGCAATTGTTTTTATTCAGCTTTTTTTAAATAAAATTTTCAACGTTGTATTAATAAAAGCTAGGCTTTTCGTACCGTATCAATCGTTTTTTCCGAAATATTTTTATAACCAATCTCTAGTATTCGAATGACGTAATCATAGATGAAATTAACTAGAGTTGATCATACACAAAACAAAGAAACCTCATTTACAAAAGGACAACATTAGTGAAAAAACTCCCATGCAGCATACGATTTTATTACAGTAATTTCAAAATTATGTTTTTTGACGAAACAAATTCCAATATTTTATTTATTTAAAACAGTTTATCACCCACATAATAATTTAAATTTAGATAATACATGTATAACAAATCTTATTTTTTCTGAACCTTTTTTACTCTTTCTTTTTATCATCCATAACTTCGGCTTCATCCAAACTAATAGTAGAAAAAGGTACTTCAGCATTATTTGATTCACTATCAGGAACATCGGTACGACCCCCATTGGAGATTGCAAATGTTTCTGTCTTTTCAATAAAATCATCACCGTTTTCAGAAGTTAATTCAACATGATTTTCTTCCGGATTATCAATGGGTTGCTCACCAAGTGATTCATAATCAATTTTGATATCACTATCATTATTGATCATCCCATTAAGATTTTGTACTTCAGGCTGAGGCTCTTGAGAGGATCGGGCACTAAAAGCTTTTTCGAAACGTTCATTTAAATTCTTTTTCTGATCATTTTTTGACATCTTCTCGTCCATCTCAGGCTGAACATCGTCATGCCAAAGAGATTGCATTTGGGAAGCAAATGTTGAAGCAAAGGCACCAAAGTGTGATGATTGTCTAGTTGCTTCAGAAGGTGAATATGATTCATCTTTAACAATTTCACTATCGATATGTGGCGTATCTCTGTAAATTTTGTGCAAATTTTATTAATGATGTAACAAACAGAAGACTCATTTATATAAGTTGATTCAATGAGGATGCGTTTTTTGGGGATCAGTCATTTGTTGACCATGACTGATCCCCAAAAAACGTGTCCTCTAAAAACCATTTCCAAATAACAATCCCGAAAAAACAGTCCCCAAAAAAATATGCCCAAAAGACTGGTCCCCAAATAAAAATTCATAAAAAGCCCATTTGACATAGCTCCACCAGCTTTCATCTTCAGAAATTTTCATGTAGGATCATCTTAACCCATACCAACACGCCAGCTTCTTTACTTTACATCATCATTCAGACCATTTACTTTCAAAGCTCCGATTCGCTTTACATTTTGTGACTTCAGAACCTTAAGAACAGTACTTTCAGCAAATTTGTGACGATTTTTTTTCTCTCAAAAGACGATCATTTCCAGAGTTGACGTTTTCCTTCCGTTGCATGGGAACATGCATCAGCATAAATTTCTTCTTCCAAGAGCAGATTGCATCCTTAAATTTTGTTGCATGATTATACAATGAACATTCAGCGGTTACAGTATTCAACATGTAAACCTTTGGCTTATCACATCTTTGACCATTCGGTGTAGCAACCATTACAGTATTTTGCTTGTATACTGTACTATCACGATAAATTTTATAGTTCAATTGATTGCAGAGCCTTTGCGCATCAATATCAAATGCCTGGATGCAGTTCTATCCAAAGAGAGATTGATTGCCCATGCGGAACAACAATTATCCATTGTTAATTTATTAGCTTTTTAACTTGGACGATTACCTTACATTGACTGAAAGTCTCCCAGTATAACTCTTCAGTTCAATATCGGTTGAATAAATTCATAGTTTATCAATTTGATTCCACACTTTCTTACTAATGACAGACACTGCTGCTCCACTATCATGTTGGAAATATACGGTAGTTCCATTCAGCTTAGCTTCAAGTTTAATTAGACACAATGAAAAGGTTAGTAATTATTAGTAGCTTTATTCATCAGCATGAGCACCAAGCTCAACACGACCACAATACTCTAACAGAAAAAAGAAACGATGACAATATAAAAAGGAGAAGAGAAAGAGAAGACAATAATGATTAGGTTACATTAATAATTAAAATACAAAATTATCCCCAACAAACTAAATCCAACTTACCCATTTACATTACTATTAATTTTATGCTCTTTTTGAGGTGTTGGTTCGTAAGCAGCGCAATCAAGCTTAAATTCGAATGGTGTTACAGAATCAGCTGCTTCATCTCGTAATCTCCATTTTTCTTGCAAAGGTAAAGAAAAACTTGATTTAAAATGTGTTTGCATAAATGGAATAAAATGTTCAATTACGATACGTGATGCTCGTTTAGCTAATACTGAATCTTCTTCAGATTCCAAAAATCCATCTATCCAAGAAAGTAATTGCGTAAAAGAATTAACAAGTGTATCAAAAAGATCATTAATCTGAAAAATACTTCAATAAAGATATAATTACGATATTTATGGCTTACTTGATTAACACCTAATGAATGTCTCAAATCATTCAAACATGTAATAATCTCATTTGCATATGCAACCAAATCATCCCATGCAATCATATCCAAAGGCAATGAGGCAGCTTCCATCGCATTGTTCTGTATTAATCCAGAACGAGCCATTTCAACAATTTCTGAGTCAACAAGATGAATAACTTTTTTTGAAATTAAACTAAATACAGAAAAAATGTTTAAACGTTTTTAAAGACACAAAAAGACTTACTTATGCAAAGCAATTGCAACTTTTTCTTTAAAAATTCTAGTTTCAACAGATCTTAATTCTTCCAAAATTAATAAACGAAAATCCAATCCCATTCTTCCAAAACTTGATGCAAAACTCATAAGTTTTTCTCGTAATGCTTCATAATTAATCTTTGAAACAGTACAATTGCGAATATATTCAAATAAATGCTCTAAATTTTTATGAGCCCAAGCTTGTAAATGATAATTTTGAGAGCTTCCAGTCCAACGTTCCCATCTTGGATCATGAGTTGTAACAAAGCGGCGATGTGATTCTGTATCAGGAAATACAGCAAGATATAGAACCATTGTATCGTACATGCAATCACGATAAATATCAACAATTTTATAAATGTAATCTTCTTTTGACATTGATTTTGTAACTTGTGAATCAAGAAATACATCACGATACTGTAAAATCGAGACACGTAGTTGAGTATTCGAAATATATGGAATTTTCCGAATATTATTCACAACTTGAATTGAACGTGAAAGATCAATTGGTCCAGAGAATTTGTTAAATAATTCATCGAGTAAACCATGGCGAGCTTCGATAACAAAATCAACAGGTTTCTAAATCACAACTTGTTATTGTATTGTCCATGTATAAACTAACTTTTATAATTGGTTGCTGATATAATCTTGAATGTTTCAGACTAACAGCAAAATCAGTTAATGCAAATGCAGCTTCATATTCTCCAGAACGAATACATTGATGCATAATCTAAAAATTCTTTCATAGAATGACAAAAATAAATTTCAAAACCCACCTTTGGCATATCCAAAATCTTCCATAAAAGATTTTCCCGATTATTTACAGTTGCAACATTATCATATTCTTTATGAAATTCTTTTGTTTTTTCAGCAAATGTTTTTATTTCGGTTGTGAGTTCAGGCATGTTTTCTTTGATGCTTATAACATTGCTGTGAATGTTAGAAAACTAAAAGTATTTGCTTTTAAATTGTTCAGGAAAATCCCAATAAAAATACCATTTTTTTGCAATGTTCTGCGGTTCTTCCAGCATCAGCATATGTTCGATAATTATTAAATGCTAAATCACTAATTTCATTGCTGAGATGACCAATTCGAGAACTTAAACCTGTTCTCTGAGATGCTAAAAACAACTCTCTCTCTATTAAATTTAAATAATAATGCTTAATTCGACTTACAAATTTCTGCCAAACTAAGTTGTTGTATATCTTTCTCAATGCTCGCTTGTTCACCAAGTTGTTCATCGTAGATATCCATTTAAAGTTCGAATGACCTGAAAAGGACGTGTTAGTTTAGCAGTATTTTTTGCCACGTATAATATTTTTTCAAAAATAAATACAACATTTCAAATCTATAAAATTTCATTGAAACATATTAAATTGTATCTATTTTTTAAATTATTAACTTAAATTTGCATAAAAAAGGTTTACAATTTTTTTCAACAATACAGTTTTGTAAAACGTTTATGGTTATTTCCAACTTGGATCTTTTTTATATGTGGATTTACATTTGCATCTCGCAACATTTTGCCAAAAACAAAGAGAATTTTAACTTTGAAATTTTAATTGAACTTTTCAAATATTTTAAACGTCAAGAAAAGTTGTTTTTTTTTTTGAATTAAAATGTGAGATTTTTTTTCATTTATTTAAAACATGAATATATTTATTTACCTTCATTTAAGAATCATTTTTTCTTTGATTTTTTACCAAGTTTAATGCGAAAAGTTCCCTTGTTCCTAATATTATGTTATCTTTTAAAGTGAGTGAAAGAATCAGTGTGTGGTCTGCCAGAGCTAATTAAACTATCATCATGCCACAGAATTTATGATCTTGTAAAAAAGATAAATAACAGTTTTTCGTCTCTATTAGAACACAACCGTATCAAAAAACTATAAAAATTGGTTTTATTGCTTTAAAAAAGTGCGGATGAGATTTCTCTCTGAACACATTATATATAACTGCAGAATGTTCAGATTTTTGTTTTGCTTTTGATTGATTACACTTTCTGGGACATTATTTGAACAAAATTCTGTGTTTGTTTTTACGACCAGGCCGGTAATAAAAGGGTTCAGTTTTGTGTTTTTTAGCATTTGCTTATCAGTTTGGTACTTTATTTTTTGATAGAAGACTATAATGAAAGATAAAACAATAAAAAAGACCCGCAGTAATGAAAGTATGAAAAAGAAAAGTTGGCAAGGTTAAAAACCAAATATGTACAAAAAACAAAATTTTAAAAGCTTTTATTGTCGAATCGATCGATAAGTTTCTTCAATTAATCTTTGGTAAGGAAGGCACAGGTAGCTTGTTGCAGTTTTAATACTGTTTGAAAGATATGTAATTACAAGCTCATTTTCTCTATCAATATAAAGTCCTTGGCATCCATAACCTGGGTGACCAAATGTATATCGACTCTGCAAGAATTAATTTGATAAGATATTTTTAAAGCAAAAAATGTACATACAGAATGTGTTGGATGATATTCATAAAAGAATCCATGTCCTTTCATCACTGGATAAATAACAGTTTTTTCAATGTGCCATGTTTCTAAAGATGGTCGGGAAATTTTTGAAAGCATTTTTGATGACAAAATTTTTTCTTCTGTGACCATTGAAAATAAGCGAGCAAGATTGTAAGCTAAAGAAAATAATTAAAAATATTAAAAGTTAATTTAATTTGAAAAATATTTTTACCATTGCTCACTCCAGTTGCAGATCCAATACTCAATTCTTGAATGACTGGATCATTAAAAGGAAAGTCATCCTAAAAATCAGAATATGGTAAAAAAAACACAGTTGCGACACAAAATTTACCAAATCAATGTCAAGAAATTTTGGATTCTTTCCAACTTTATTAATAATTGCTTCTGGATGTTGAAGCTTGATTAAGAAAAGCATTGGAAGAATTCTTGGATCAATGATAATATCTCGAATGTATTCTGTGATGGATGGAGGTGTAAAATGTGTATTTCGATAACTTTCACTTGGATCACTTCCAATATCAATATCAAGTCCATTGGGTTGTGCAATTTCTTCTTTGAAAAATTGTTTTAATGTTCGGCCTTTTGGATCTGTATTTCTAACGATCCCATCAATAAGCCATCCATAAGTTACTGGATGATATCCTTAAAAATTAATCAAAAGGTTTAATTAATTTTATTAATTAATTTTCATTACCACTTGCTGTTCCTGGAACCCATAATGGTTTACTTTTTTCCAATTTCCTAAGAACGTTCGATGAATTCCCTTGAGCATCTTCGAGACTGATGTCTTCTTCAATGTATGGCAAACCGGCCTAAAATGCAACGAATTAAATAATTTTTTTAAAATTATGTGGGTTTACTTCATGATCCAAGATTTGTTTAATGGTAGTATTTTCTTTACCATTTTGACTGAATTCTGGCCAATATTTTGAAACAGGGTCTTCATAATTTAGATATCCTCGATCTGCTAAAAGGGCAATGCATAAACCGGATAAAGGCTGTAAAACATTTGTTATTCATAAAATATTTAAATTTTAAAAAATACCTTGGTGACAGAAAATAGAATGCTTCGAGTTTCTTTTGTCCATGCCTTTCCAGATTTTGTGTCAGCATTTCCGCCCCATAAATTTACAACTGCTTTATTTTTGTGAAAAACGGCAAAATTTGCGCCATCCCTTTCAAAGCCATCAAGAAAATTTTTTCTGCAAAAATAAAAGAATGAATATTTTCGGAAGGATAGCAAAAAAACGAACTCAAAAACTTTCTGAACATTTGAAAATTTTTTATTAGCATATCCATGAGCTTTTTCGGTTCGTCCAGTTAAAATTGGCATAATTACAAATGTAAAAATATGAAGTGCCGCAACAATAAGAAGGAAGCATAATGTTGAAGCTTTTAAATGAGAAGAGGTCTTTGTGTTAATCATTATTTTTTTAATTAACAGAAAAAACTACTTTTAACAGAAAATATTATTGCAATTGATTACAATACAAGCCCTTTATATATGGGGGAAGTATGAAAGAGAAATGTTCCGGTCAGAGTGAACGTTCACTTAGTTCAGCACGTACTAATCAAAAACATTTCGCACACTTTGTCTGCGATAAGAAAACAGTGACTCGGAAAAAAACAAACACAAAAAAAATTTGAGGTATGATTTTGTTTTCTTCTTTGATCGGTGACTTTTTTTTACATTTTTCTTCTGTTATTCACTGTATGTATTTCAGTTACTCATATGTGTGGTGTTTACCTGCAGGTATTTCAAAAGTTTTTTTTAATGATTTCATATTTTTTTACTGTTTAGAAAAAATAACAACAACAAAAAGAAGACAAAAATAAAAGCTTTAAAAGCTGGGCACTCAAATAAAAAGTAAAAAAAAATGATTTTTAAAGAATAACAGAGAAAAATATACACAATGAAAAACTGATTTTTAGCGGTTTTTACGCGCATTAGGCAATTTTAAGACGGTTAATATTATGTTTTTTAAAAAAGAGAGAGAAGGCAGTGGTGTCCCCATTACGGCACATAATGGGGTTAAAAAAAGAAAACAATTTAAAGCAAAAAAACAATCTATCACAAAATTTTAGGAAAATAATGATATAACAATTAAAAACAATGCTTAAAAAAGGAATGTAATGAAAGTTAAAAAGGAAGAAATATAAATAACAAAAAAATCTAGCTATTTAATGGGTATCTGAAACATAAAGCAAAGCTGAATAAACCACTGGAGCTTTTTTTATATAGAACTAGCACACCGGTAAGCTAAAACATAAAAAAAATTGAGCCAAAAAGCGACTTTTTAAAATATAAAAAAAAGTTGTCAACATTACATATCTTCACGTCTAGGAAGATTTGAAACCTATGCAACCCGTAACAATAAAGTGCAAAAAAAGAGAGATAAAAAACCGAGTAAATCTAGAAATAAGAGATTGATGCATTTTTGAAACTATGGTTTATCATTGATTAATCCTTTTGATTGGGCACCATATTGACCTAAAAGTTTATTACAGTAATAATATTAATAATTAAAAGGAATGAATTCCTACCAATAAATGATCCATCTTCAGTAAATCTTCCTGGATCACCGTCACCATATTCTGCCATCGAGTCAGTTTCTGAATCTCCTCTACTATGACCAGTAAGTGATTTCTTTTCTTCGTCATCACTAAAGAATGCCGAATTTAATTTAAATTATTTTTAAAAAAGTCTAAAACAAACCGCTTTGCATAATCTTCAAATCCTCGATCTTTTGGTAAAATAGGTTCACGTCCTTGTTGTCTTTCCTTTTCGGCAACTAAATATTTTTGTCCACGTTTTCTTGTACAGAAGCAAATAATGCAGAAGCAAAGCAATAACAAAAGAATAAGTGCCAAAAGAAGTAATGCTAAGAAATAATTCTTCATAGGTGTTTGTCCGGTTGTTGTAATATGATGTGTACGAGATGTGGTTTCATGAGTATTACCAGCGTCATCGGTTTGAACAGAGACAACTTGAACCTCATATTTTGTACCAGGTTGAAGGCCCGTAACTGATGTAGTAAGTTGATCAGGTTCAGGGCGTTTTTCATTCCATTTATCTTCACCTGCTTGCCGATATCTTATATAAAAATCATTTCCAACAGGTCTTTTAATTTCATCATCATATGCTCCAGGAATAAGGGTAACATTAAAATGATCATCTCCAATTGATTCTTTAAGCAAATCAGGGCTTTCAGGTTCCACTGCAAATATTGTTATGGAATAAATAATTAATATTACAAATAACAGTCGTATTTTGCATGCATTGAAAAGACTACTGTAATCAAAGCCTATACGCATTTTTGCAATAAATTTTGTCTTTTAGCAAGTAAGTAACACAGGATTAAAAGTCAATATATAGAAAGATTTTTAAATCCTTTAATGTTGACAGATAGGTTAAAGTCAATATAATAAACGTTCCGACACTTTTCACAAACTAAGTACTAGACACTAGCTTTTTCTTGCCAAAATGCTATTTTCACTAACTGAAAGCTTTGGGACAAAAGAAGAAAAAAGGGCGGCGCTCACGCGTGCCAGGAATAAAAGGGTGTGTGCAAAATAAGCTAGTTTTGAATAGCTTGAAAAAGCTTTTATACCAAAAACAAAAATTCTTTAAGCCCTCCAGCTGAGAACAAAAAGAACCCCCCCCCCCCCCTTCCATTCCATTATTCTCTTTATAGTTTACGTGCCTATTTATTGAACAAATGTTAAAAAAATGTTCAAAGAGAAAAACGAAATGAAACAAGTGAAAACTGTTGGGGTTTCAATGCAAAATAGAAAAAGAGAAAAAGAAAATTAAATTATGAAAACATTAAAGACATTGGAATATCTCTTCTTCTTCTCCTCTCTTTCTTTTTTAATATCAATTCAATTCAAAAATATTTTTTTAATACTGGCCATATATTGCAATTTCCGTCTAATTAAACATTTGCATCTGGGGTCACTTGTAAAAGCAAAAAAATTCGCATATAAATCTTTTAAAAAATTGTTTATGCATTGCTTAGTTTTCCATTATTACTATTTTTTTATTCGCTTCATATCCGAAATCACTTACATGTATATTTCATTGCTGATGGTAAAGTTCGAATTTCTGCTGAATTAGGTGGTCCTTGTCCTGCAGATGTATGAGCATGTACGTGGAAACGATAGGGGGATTCATGTTCAAGTCCAGTTAAGCGTGCACTTTTAACGTCTGATGGAAAAATTGTTGGTTCTTTACAATATTTTTCTTGCTAAAAAAGATATTAAATTATTGGAGCCGAAATTTTATAGCTTTTTACGTTTTCAGTTGTTACAGGGTCATCATCAGAAGAGATGCATTTAACTACAGAATAATGCGTGATGGCGCCATTTGAAGTTCTTGGTTCATCCCATGCAAGTAAGACAACACCCTTTTCAGTTGGAGATTTACTATTAACTGGGAAGGCATGCAACTGCGAAACAGCAGTAGGTAAGCCATCTTTTGTACGAAAACTTATTGTTTCACTTTGTTGTCCGTCATTTTGTCCGTTGAATACTGCAATATATGCATAATTCATTGTACTTGGCTTTAAATCAGTTATTTCTCCCATTGTTGCAGTTTTGGATAGCACAACTGATTTTCTTGATGATCCAATTTCACGCTTTGAATGATGCCGATGTCCACGTTTAAATCTACTCCCATCATTATCATAAGATCCATTCAAATCATCTTCATCATCAGACCAGTAAGTAATTTTGTAACCTTTGAATTCCCCATTGACTGCATTAGGATCAACTGGATCCCAACTAAATTGTGCAGAAGTTGATCCGACATTATCAACTTTAAATCCAGTAACAATAACACCAGGAATCCCTTCACCTGTACGGCCGGTAATTGTTTCAGGTGTTACATTTGAGTCACCTTTTTCATTTCTTGCTCGAACTTGAACTTCATATGGCTGCCATGGATCTTCTTTATCAAGAGGAATAGATTTCTCTGATGCAAATGGATCATCAACTTCAATAGTCTCCCAATTTCCTCCATCTTTTGGACGATATCGGATGGTATAACCAAATTTTCCGCCATTCCAAATTTCACGCTGCATTGGATCCCAATATACCATGAGATTATTTGGGGTGATACCTTCAACTCGAACATTGCTTGGATTTCTGAATGGTGGCTTTGCATTCGTTTCACAATTATTTTTAACAATTGTCGGGGTACTGTCTCCAACAGCATTTCGAGCAACAATTTTAAAAATGTATCGTCCATATGGTTGTAGGGCAATTGAAAGGGATCCTTTGACACGACGTTCATTTTCAACAACAGCTTCATTTTGTCGAGCATCAACTGGAATTGGATGAAGCTTCCAATTAGTTTGATCAACATCCGGATCAATTTGATAATAAACCCAAAATTCATTAACTGGAACAGCAGTTGTAGATGGTTCAATATGAGAGAAGGTAATTTTAGCATCATTATTATCAGGGTCACAACTTTCAATATAAGCCGAATGAACCGGAAGTGGAACATCTTGGACATCAATTAAAATTTTTCGTTCAGAAGAATCAAGTTTAGTTGAGGCAACACATTTGTATTCAGCAGAATCAAATTGAGTTGGAAGATTTACAATAAGGGTATTGTCTTCAGTAATTTCATATCGATCATCATCTTCTGGGGTAATTGGCTTATCACTTACATACCATCGATATGTAATTGGAAGTTTAGGATCATGCTCAGCTTTACAGGGTAATCTTAATGGTTGTCCAGCTTGATGAGTTTGTCGAGTATACGGTAATGCAGCTAATACTGTAGGTTTTCGAACAAGTAATGATACAACTCCAGTTGAGGTGCCATATTTATTTTCTCCAGTACATTCATATTGTCCTTCATTATCTTCCTCAACTTCTGTAAAAATAAAAAGCAAATGAAAGAAATTAAAATTTTGATAAGCTTACTGTCAATAATAAGCCTTCCAACACCAAGTTGGTCAACATTTTGAGTATAAGATTTTCCAAGAAGACTTGGATTTTTCCATGACACCGTTGCAAGCGGTGAAGCAAAAAATTTGCATTCAAGTGTAAATGGATTTCCAAGGACAGCTTCAACTTCACCCGGTTCTTCAAGTAGTTGAGGTTTAAATGCTGCAAAAAATATGTGTCATTTTACATTTGTTGATTTTCTTTGAAAAAAAGGAACAAACCCAAAAGATTTAAATAGAAATTTGCCCATAAATAACCATGTTTGTTTTCGGCTTTGCATTGATAAACAGCATTGTCACCCCCTCCTTGTAGACCTTTTCGAACATTATAAATTGTCAAGCGAGAGCCATCAATCACCCAGTTTTCTCCTTCCTTTTTTGTTGTCATTTCTTTAAGAAAAAAACATATGTAAAAGCATAAATTTTTAAAAAATAGAAAAAAGAAATCTCACCAATTCCATTTTTATAAAATGTTACTTGGGGAAGTGGTTTTCCACTTGCTGTACAATCAAAGTTAACAGTTTCTCCTTCACTTGTATTGGTATTTGGGGGAGGACCAGTAACAGGCCAATACGGCATAGCTAATAAGGTAATAAAATTATTTTAATAAATTTTTATAGCTAAACAAAGCTTACATTCAACTGTAACAACAAAATGTCGATCAATATCACGATGTCCAGGAAAACGGCATTCATAATTTCCACCTTTATCATGTGTAACATTGAAGGTAAGTGTTTTACCGTATGCATCAAAAAAGAATCCATCTGCATTATCTTGTGTTATTTCATGTCCATTATGATACCATGTAGGCGAAGGTTCTGGACTAAAATTTTATTTTTATGTTTTTCTTTGTTCTTTGCAATGACAAAAATTAGCTAAAATTGAGTGAAACTCAAAAAGAAAGTACTCTTTTAGAAAACAAGTTTTTTGAAAAGCTCATAAAAACAAGTGTTTAGTTTTTTTAACTTTTATGTTTTTTTAACATCTTTAAACTATAAAAATTTTAAACGACCTTCAAAAATCTCACATCAAAGAGAAAAAGCATGCCTTTTGGCAAAAAAGAAGGAAGAACGATGATATATGTTTTTATGCAAAAATGGCTTTTTTATTTCCTTTTTTTATCCTCAAAAGTGTGGTTTAGATTTATTATTTCATGAATTTATGGCTTAAAATTATTGTTGTCAAAATTTGTTTGCATCTTTTAAAAATTTATTCATCGCTTGCTTTTTTGTTCCCTTTCATTTTTTCTTCATAATAAAAAGCAAAACAAAATATGGATGGCAAAAATTTTAAAAGAACCTTTTGGCGACAGATGCTTAATATACATAGAAACCAAAATTTTCAAAACTGTCCTACATCAAAAAAAAGAAGCCATCATCAACTAACTAAAAAGCCGTAGTTCCTGCCAGTGTATATTTTTTTACTATAAATGCACTTGGGGTGGTCAGAAATTGACATCCTCTTTTTTTAGTTATTAGAAAACAAGAGCGGTCAAGCGAGCGAAGGAAATAAATAAAAAAGGGGGTAAAAAACCTTTTATATTTGTCTATGTCCATTTTTTTCACCTAGGAGATGGATTTTTGACACAAAATGACCCTGTACCAAATTGGTAATAAATCGTTAATTTTGTTTCCCCTTCTTTAATGTCTACAGAAAAAAAAAGAAAGAAAAGATGCAAAAAAAGAAGAATAAATAATTTCTCAAAAAATCAATAAAGTAAAAATAAAGTTTAAAAAATAAATTTTAAAATTCAAAAAAAGGCTTACTAAGCAGCAAAAAAGCAATGAAGTTTGTGAGTTTGTCCAAGAAGTGCAATTGGAGAACTTTGATTGACATATTGTTCAGATGGAGGAATGCCAACACTTTCCGTCACTAAAATTAATGTTGATTTAAAATAAAGTTGTAAAAGTGACATCAAAATAAGATAAACGTACATGATCTTCGCTTATTTTTTACAACATTTAAAACAAATTGTGAACCAAATTTATAATCACGTAATTTTGTATTTTCTGCTGTACATGTGTAATATCGTTGAGGCTTGAAATCAGATTCACTCACATAATGAAAGAAAATTGTGCCCTAAAGCAAAAAATCAAAATATCTTACCGAAAGTAATGGAATTAAAAAAATTAATATTATAGAATTTAGAAATATTTTGAAGTTGTCAAGCATGGTTGCTGATGAAAATAATAAATATAATAATTACAGTAATTGACAATATGATGATGAAAGACTTTTATTATTATTGTTACTATTTTGGAAGGTAATAATGATGATAGAAATTTAATTTATGAAATACTTTTTAAAAAATAAGTAATTTAAAAATTGGCAGTGATGTTTCATGTGTAGGCGGCAAACATACAAATTTTTAGTGGCAGCAAAAGTTTGCGGGAATGCAAGAACAAGAAAGATGCCGCAACAAAACGATTGAGTTGTTCTGCCTCTCTTCGTTTCAGTTGAGCCGTTTCCGCTCTCTTTTTTTCCTTTCTTTTTTTTCCTCCAGCTAGCTTTCCAACCCTTAGGCAATCAGCTCAGAAGCAATGCCAAACGGTCGTTTCACAATTGAAAAAGGGCAGAAGAATATGTCCAAGTTGAAATAAAAAAATAAAGAAGAAAAGAAATTTAGCAGTCAAACTGGACCAATAACTTTGGCAGTATATTGCAGAAGAAGAAGAAGATGAAGAAGAAAAAAGACCACAAAAAAGTCTCAAGACTCAACAAAAATATTGTCGTATGGATAAAGAAAAAAAAGCTTTGTTGAACGGGATGAAGAAGAGAGATAGATAGCTTTTAGGAGTCTCTTTTACTCTCTTTTTCAATAACGCAACACTCACAAGCCTTTTTTTAAAAAATATATATTATATATTTTCGTTGACTACCGCTGGTTTTTTTAAAAGTCGTCGTCGTCGGTCAGTCGGTGCCGTCCCCCTTTTTCGTTTTTGTCGCCTGGTTCAAACGAAAGGCAAAACCTCCTTTTTTGTTTGGCTTCACTGTGCTGCTTCCTCTTGGGCTCACCAGATAAATACAATTGATGGCGGCTGAATCCGTCAATGAAGTCAAAAAATATGGAAGGAAGGAAAAGGGAGGAGTTAGCCCTGCAGCTAAAAAAGTTACAATGTTTTTTTCGTTTCGTTTGCAAAATATTTGAGCGTGTTATGCGTGTGGCAAGAAAAAAATAAATAATAATAAAAGAAGCCGGCGCGAATACAATGCTCGTCACGTTAAAAAATTGTTATACAACTTGTCAAACAAATTTGGTTTTTTTACATCATTTTTCTTTCTCCGAAACTTTTTTGATTTGATGAAGAAAAAAGCTGAAAATAAAGTTGTTGTTCAAAAGTTTATAATTTTTTTCAAAAAAGTGTCGCTTGTAAAAATAATATCACAATAATTTAAGCTTTTTATTAAAAATCAAGAATTACTAAAAGCATTAACCTTTTGCTCATGGACTCCCCAAAAAAATGTTCAGTTAAAAATACTACAAAATAAACGCAAAAGGCGGAGACTTGTATATAATTTTTGCCTCATGCACTGCGCATTTTCTTTTTTTTTCTCAATCTCCGTGATGTAATGCATGTTTATATGCGAAAATTTTCTCGTTGCATTTAGGCTGGAAATTAGCCCTAGTGTGACAAGTCTTTTACATTGTCGCTGCTGGCGTCGCGTCACCTCTAAATGTTCTCTCCTCTCCCATCAAAAAATGAGATGAAAGGTGAGCCTTGTTGCTTTTTCGTCAACTACTCTTCCCCTGCGGTTGTTGCATATATATATATGCGCTAAACAACAACAACGTTACTCGCTCCTCTGACTGTTGCGCATTTTTTTGAAACAACTTTTTTTTCATCTCCTTTTAACAAGTCTTGCACTTTTTTTTAACCCTTTTACTACACATGTATGTGTACCTTCTCCATTTCCTCAAAAATGAGAACTTTTGCAAATAATACAGGAGGAAGAGAAGAAAATTAAAAAAAAACGCATTCACTTCCGACACCTTTTTTTGCAACATTTTATTTCATTTCTAACTTGATAAATCTGGATTGCGTAAAAAAACAATACTATCAATGAGGAATCTACGACTAAAAAGGGCAAAAAAATTTTAGAATGAAAAAGAGAAAATAAAATAACTGCTGCTGCATTGACTCGATAAAATACGAATAAAATGAAAAACAAAAAAAGATTAGCAGGCCAAAATTTGTGACAATAAAATTTTTTGCATCTTGTTTTCTTCCTTCTTCGTCGTTTTCAAGACTTCCGGAAGAACAAGACTTGTCTAACTAGAAGACAAAAGAGAATTTCTTTCTTTATTTCTTTTTTATTCTTACAAAACACCGACACTTATAAGAACTTCAAAGCCGAAATTTTAATTGAAAAAAATCATGAAATTTAAATGTAACTATTTGTAACCAACAAAAAAAAGAAAAAAAATAAATATTTGAAGAAGAAGAAGATCCTCAGTGACTGACTAACTGACTGAGTGAATGAATGAGAATAAACAATTAAAAAGTTTCTCAACGACGATGAATAAACTATTAAAAAAGAATTTAAAATCGTTTTGATATTTGATCCAATAAAATTAAATGAGAGAAATAACAACCATGCCATTGACAACTTTTTTTAAAATTTTGCAGAATTTTATGTTATTTTAAAAAATTTAAAAAAGAAGAAAATGGGGTAGTTAAATTTGAACCAACCTGTTCATTGCTGGAAATATGTGATGCATTAATCGAATCAAAGACTCCTTCTTCATTGCCTTTTAAAATCCAATAAACACGAGGTTTTGGATTTGAATCAGGGGGTGTACAATTTCGACTGTAAGAACCACCAAGTTCTACTTCAACAGTCTCTGGAGGTAATGGCTCAAATCGATTAATCCCTGAAAAATTTTTGAATAATACAAAAATTTATCTTTAAAAATTTAGTACGTACATGTATGTTCAAGTTTAATTTTTTCCGAGACTGCTGTACCATTGTCATTAATGGCAAAACACTGATAAACACCTTGATCGCTTTCAGTTAATTTACTAAAAACGAATGATCCTTCACCAGGTACTTTTGCAACTCTTCCTTGATACATATCAAGAAGAAAAGGCTTATCATCCTTTCTCCATTCATATCTAAATTTTATCAATGAAAAACCAAGCTCTGCAAAATGTTCCCTCCTACCGTGGTGGAGGATTTCCTCGAGCAGCACATCGTAAAGTTCGCTCTTTTAAATTTTCTAAATGTGCTTCTGTAATCGTTTTAGAATCAAGTGTATAATACAATATTGGTTCGTTGTGAACATGATAAAATACTGGGGGTGTAGGGATTTGCGACCAATCAACATCTGCTGCACCATAACCTTAAAATTAAAAAAAAAACAATTGAAAATAATAATCAAAAAACTAAATAAAAAACATATTTAAAAAGTGAGAGAAACAAAAACTTTACCCGTCGATAAACCCGTCAAAAGCAGTAACCACAATGACAACCGCATGACAGGAGGCACTGCAAAAGGACGTTCAAGAGATCTGCCACCGCCTTCACAATTGTAATGTGTCACCATAAGCTGACCTTAGTGCTAAAAAAAATACCCAAGAAATAAAATTTAACCTTCAATATTTTGATCAAATTTATGAGAAAAAGAGAAAAAAAATGTATCAACGCTTTTTAGGTTATAATTAATGATTAACGGAAGACAACAAAAAAGATTATCAATTAAACCGATGAAAAAGATGGGGTATGGAATTATAAACGCAACAAATAAAGATAAAAAGAAATTCATAACAGTTCGCAAATACAATATATACAAAAATTGCATAAAAATTTTTTTCCCAATGACAGATCAATTTCAATCACAGACACACCAATCCAATTTTCAATCAAATTCTTGCGCGGGAGAAAAAGAAAATTTTTTTGTATGTGACGCAAAGTCCTCCCCACATGGCGCGCCAAATCAAGAAGGGCAAAAAAGAATTTATAAGAGGAATGAAAAAAAAAGAAAGTATCCCTCTTCGTCTTAGATGAGTGTCGACTTTCCTACACGGTAGATATATGGTTCGGCAGGTGTGCAATGGTTTAAAAAACAGTAAAAAAGCTGACATTAAACTTTTTAATTCAATGTATGAAGAAGATGGGAAAAAAAGAAAGAAAGTCAAAATATATCTATTACCAATTCTTCATTGATCTGGTGTTGGCATGCCTTTACACAACATGAAAATCAAAAAAGAAGAGTTGGGAAGACGATATATATTGGAATTAGAAAAAAATATGTGATTCATTTGTAAAAAAATGACACTAAAAGTAAGGACAAAATGAAAAAAACTTGTCAAAAAAGGTCGTTCAAAAAAAAGCAAAGCAAAACAACAAAAGTCATCAGGATACAACAAAAGCAAAGAAAAAAAGAGAGAGAGAAGAAAATTCAATGCCATTTAAAGGTGAACGGCTTTCCATGTCTTCATTGCTTTTTTTGCATACCGGTGATGGAAAATTAAGAATACGCATTTCTTCTTTTATGCTTTATTTTTTGTTTCCTTTTTTCTTCTTCTCTTTTTTTGGCATTGTATTTTTCTTTCAAAAAAGGAACAACAGCATTTTTTGTTCATGTTTGGGGTGTCTCTATTTTTTTTTGATATTTTGGTGTTTCAAGGGGCTAAACATAGGCAAATATTTTTTTTCTTATTTCTTTTTTTTGCCCATTTAAACGCTATAACACATCCATCGAAAAAGAGGCACCATCGTCTTCCGGAAACGTGAAAGAAAGAAGCAACCCATGCTTCTTTTACAACTTTTTTTTTTCCAAAAAATATAAGAATAGAATTTTCTTCGATCTACATTTAAGCTTATAAGCTTAAACTATGGGCGAAAAGAAGAAGCAACACCCCAAAAACGTTAAAGCATTTTCACTCATACATATTTTCTTTTTTTTTCAACAGAAAATGAACCATGAAAAAGTAATCGGGTATTTTTAGTTATCTCATTTTAAAAGTCACAGGTTAAAAAAAGAATCCCAAAATTTGAAATGAAAGAAAAAAAACAATGAAAGAATAAAAAAAAATGAAAGTAAAATTGAAAACTTTAAGGAGAAGATAGAATGATGAGCAAGAATGATTCATTCAATGTTTGAAAACTTCAAGAAGCGAAAATTTCAGGAAGTTCAAAAAATGAATATTTTTTCATTTTTCTTTGAAAGTTTTTACTAGAATGAATCAGAGAAAAAAAGGATAAAATTTTCAAATTTTAAATAATAAATTTTAACCGTTAATTTTCAAATCTGACATATCAAATTTATTTCATGATGACTAAATTTGAATAAAGTTTTTGACCTGTGAAGTAATGTAAAAAAGCAACGTTAAAATCAAAAAGGTAAAATAAATAATAACAAGGCTAATAATTTTTTTCCCAACAGTTGTGTGTTCAATCGTAAATTCTCAAAATCAACTATGACCTTGGTGATTTTTGCAAGTTATACCATTATATTCTCAATAATACCCGAAAATAAAAAAAAGTTGACACATTAACGTATATTTAAAAAAAGGGGCAAAAAAATGTCAGCCATCTGTAAAAAGAGCCATGGCATATATCTAAATATTTTTTTTTCTTCCTCTTCTTCTCATTGACCATTTGAAATAAGCATTATTTTTCAACCTTTATTTTTGCAACACAATCCCCAGCAATACCAAAAAATCGTCAAACAACTCTTTTTCTCTCTCTCTCTGTTCCCCTACTTCCAGTTTCCTCCATTATTTTCAAGCAAAAACAAACAAGCAATATGAACAGCTTTTCCTTTAGCGGTCATTTGAAGCCCACTCTTATTATTCCATCCATTTGAAAAGCTTTGAGGATAAAAGTAATTTTTGCTGTTTAAAAATCTTTTTTTTCTCTCTCTTTCCCTTCTGCTTCTTCTCATTTGAACTAACAATGCTTGTTTTTGAAAGCTTATCCATCCATCCATTCCAATTCAACATACATGAAAATTTACCATTTTTGACCCATAAAAATGGCATAATCGTTAATGCCTTCGTTTTTTTTAACCATAAAAGGCTTTTTTGCAACAAACAACAAAGAAGTCAATCTTAAAAGGCCGCAAATTTTTTTTATATTCAAAAAAATGGATCAGCATAAAGAGAAGAACCACTCAAGATTTTGTTAAAGTGTTTCATTTTTTTGGGAGAATTTTATGCCGCTGCGGGATGCAATCAAGACGTCACATTTATGGAAGAAAAAAAAGCTTAAAAAAGTCAACAAAAAATAAGTAGGCCAGACAAGGAGATAGATATTATCCACTTTATTCTTATTTCTTTTCTGACTCATAACGATGCTAAAAAGGAAATAAACAAAAAATGGCTTTATGAGAAAAAAAGAGAGCAAAAACATCAAAAAAAATATATAATCCATCAACTCATAAATTTCACTCCACATTTATGTCTTAACTACCTCCAATTTTGTTTTTTGGAATAACCGATAATAACAGTTGGCCATTTTTAAGTCAATTTTTTAAGATCTTCAAAGAAATTTTTCTTTGAATTATTTGTTATATATGCCAAAAAATTTTGAAAAAAAGAGAGATCTAACAAGATATTTAGCAAGTGACAATGTTGTGACATAGTGTATTAATGGTCAACAGGAAGAAGAAAAAGAAGAAAAAAAAGTTTAAGACAAAAGAAAAAAGAAGAAGAAGGATGCCAATCTTGTATTAATTTCCGACAAAACAGGAATAAGCTTCTGCCACTCATTTTTCGCAGAAAATTAGTACCATCTTTTTTTACCCTAAAATGAAGATAGCTTCTTTTTTTAGAAATGAGGAAAAAAACAAGATCAAAGAGCTGATGTTTAAATACAGCTAGATCCAAGCAAAAAAAGGGGAAAAAAGAAGATATCCCAGAAAGTAACAAAATATACATTTTTAGAGAAAAAAAGCTTATAAAGAAAGTTATAATCGTGTGAATCATTTGCTCCCGAAAGAAATACAAAATAAAAAGCCTCTTCAACGTTTTTGAGGAGATTGAAAAAGCTACAATCAAAAGAAACATTTACCAAGTTACAATGTTTACAAGTCTCAAGCATAAACCGAAAAAAAGACCTGTCACAGAAAGGGAATGAAAAACAGGGATGCTAACATACAATAATCAAAAAAAAAGCTTAGAGTGCGCAAAAAGTATTTAAAATACATATTTAAGCAGCAGTAACTTGAGTTCTTACTTATTCTTTTTTCAGTAAATATCGAAAATTGAATGAACCAACCAGAAATATACAGACAAGAATCTTTAGGGAAATGAACGACCGAAAAAAAACAACAACTTTTTTTTAAAAATTGAATTTTAGCAAAAACATTCCAATACAAGCAAAAATGGGAAAAGAAGACAAAAAAAGATGCCAAAAAAGGGCATCCAAAAAAGTAGATAAAATTAGTAGCAAATAGTTAAGACAAGCAACGACCATCAAAGTAAGTAGTAGAAATACAAGCATAAAACGTCGCGCTATTTTCCGTGTCAAACTCGAAAAACTGCAAAAAAATTTATTTGTTGGTGGTGGCCTTAGCTCTTGCATTTTGCGCATCTCCCCTCCTCTTCGATCTTTGTTCCTTCCTTCTTCCTCTTATGCTTCCTTCAAAAATGCTAGCAATTGTCAAATCGCGCGCCCAAAACATCATTGAGAAAGGAGAACCTTCCAACCCCAAAAATAGTGCGCTTACTTTCATCCATCTTCCTCTTTCAAAACGGTTGCGTTTAGAAGAAGAAGACGAAAAAAAGTTTTTTTTCGGCAGCAAAGAAAGCAGCAGCAAAAACTTTTTAATGCCATCAAAAAAATCGCGCGGGTGGTCGCAAAAATAAATGAAAACACGATGCAAGAAAGAAAACAATAAGTAACCGCTTCTTGAAAAAAAGGAAGAAGATAAATATTGATGATGTCCGACAAATATCTTGAAGATAAAACATAAAATTTTATGAATAGCTTGCTTCCTTTATTCTTTTTTATTTAATTTTAAGTGAAAATAAACAAAATGAGATACACTTATAAATATATTTTGTTCCTCCCGTAAACCTATCCAAATGTAAACCACATAATTCTTAATTTAACGTTTACCAACAAAGTCTAAGTATTTCCACTTAAAATATATAAAACTCTTTTAAAGCTTCCTAAATACTATCAAATGAATGGGAAAGAAAAGAAGAGCTTTAAAACTTATAATATATCATTTACCAAAAAACGATCTATAAAAATTCAAATAATAACTGTGAAAAGCAATCAGTGAAGGATATTAGCAAACACCAAAATGTCATTAAATTGAGAATTAAAGCTCCTAAATAAAACGAAACTTTTGCAATGGCAAAGAAATTTGACTCTATTAAAAAACCTCTTGAAAGCAGCGAATGTCCATCTGGTGGGAGCAAAAATAAAGCATATGTCGGATGCAAAAAAAACATTATCCAAGAAAAAAAACACGCCAACTACAATAAAGGCTAAAAGAAAGAGGCAAAAAAGCACAATGAACAGAAGGTTTAAAAATTGTAATTAAGTAGATGAAAAAGAAAAATTTTTAAGAAAAATGACACATTTTTGGAAGAAAAAGAAATACAAAAACAGGAATAGCCAAAATTATAATTATAAAATTGGATTAAGTTTTTGTACGCTAATTTTAGTTAAATTTTAAAATATTAGCAGAAAGTTTTTTAAAGTGAAAAGTCGCATTTTGCAATCTTGACTTAGCCATATTCAAGACAATACAGTAATTTAGAACCAAGCAGCCGTGATTTCTCTTCCTAAAATTCTAAAATCCTAAAATAAATAAATGGCATTCATTTTAATGCACTTACTTAAAACTCAAAAATTCTTTTGAGTCAATCCTTTTTAAGCATAATAAAGTAAAAGTGTTTCAAATTTTAAAATAAAAATAGTATTTTGACAAATGTATTTGACATTTTTCATAAATGTGTTAAATTTCATGTTTATTTTCTTCCTTTTATTTATTTTTGCATTATTATTTTTTGAAACAATTTCCAGAGGTGACATCTTAATTGTCTTTTTAAAAAATTATAAAGCCCCCTTTTTAAATAATCTTTTGTTTGCCTTTTTTCAACGGTAATTCAAAAAGCAAATTTTTATAAAAAAAAGTTTTTTATTTGAATCAGCTGTTTTTTTACAATGTCCTAAGAATAAAAAGGGGTTATCTTCGGTTGTCTTTTTGCCAAATAATCTAAAAAAGTCCTTTCTTTTATTTGCGTATATTGGTTTTTATTTCTTTTTTCTTCTTCATTTAATGACAGACGGGTTAAGTAACCAACCATTATAATTATTATTATTGTAGTATAAAAACGGCTAGATTGATTAAGCACAAGAAAAAAATCACGCCATTTTGCGCAAGCCTTTCCATCAGGCGAGAGCCTTAACACAAAAAAAAGAGAGAATTTCATTTTTTGAGCCTATCTCTCTACACCTCTAATCGTCTGGTTGGTAGACGAAACAAAAAAAAGGAAAGAAAGAGAAAGACGAAAGTTCCGCCTTTGTGCACACTTTCTGCAGCTTTAATACCTTGGTAAAATAAAAGTGGTATTCGAATGTTTGTTGCCCTTTCATCTAAAAAGGAATAAAAAAGCATATGCTATTGAAGGTTCAAACTCAACACTTGTATTAACTTTTTTCTTTTGACGGACAAAGTCCAGGGTTACCTCGAACGTTTTACACGTTTCTTTTAGTTTCCTTTGTCCATTGACGATAATTTAAAAGCTTAAAAAATTTTAAAACAATTTTTCAAAATTTTTCAATTGTAGGGTAACAAATTTTGGAGCAATGTCGGGTATTCCATCTCCAGAGAGTATGCGCCTGAAAATCAATGGAAAATGGTTAGAATTGGATAAAGATTTTATTGCAAAACATCCTGGCGGATCTGTTATTACCCAATATCGGTAGGTATTTAAGAAATTAACACAATGTACTGGGGGAAACTGTTATTTTGCTTTTTTGTAACATTTAACGCATTACTTAATTAACACTTGAGTAATTAATACTCCAAAGAAAACAAAAATAAAATGATTAAATTTTTAGAGATGCAGATGCCACCCATATTTTTCATGCATTCCATGAAGGCAGTGATGGGGCTTACAAACAATTAAAAGTCATTGAGAAAACAAAGGCAACCGAATATCCCGGTGATGATCCAACAGAACAATTTATAGTCAATCCCAAAGAAGTTAATGTATATTCATATGATATTACAATTGAACAAGTAAATTTTTCATTCGATTCTTAAAAGACATTTTTAATTATTTAAATTTTAGGAAAAGAAAATAGTGTTAAATTTTGAAAAACTTCGACAAAAAATTCATGATGAAGGATTAATGGAAATTCGGCCATGGTTTTTTGCAAGAAAAGTTGCAGAAACAATGACTTTTATGTTCCTTGGATTTTATCTTCAATATTTGGGATATTATGTTGCATCAGCGTGCTCGATTGCACTTGCATGGCAACAATTGGGATGGCTAACACATGAATTTTGTCATCATCAACCCTTCAAAAATCGTAGATTAAATGATTGGGGTTCATTATTTTTGGGAAATTTTGCACAAGGATTTTCACGGGATTGGTGGAAAGATAAACATAATACTCATCATGCTGCAACAAATGTCATTGATCAAGATGGAGATATTGATTTAGCACCCCTTGTTGCAATGGTTCCTGATGATTTACTGAAATATCGAGAACCCATTGAAACTTTTGTTCTCAAAATTGTTCCATATCAACATTTATATTTTACAATGATGCTTCCATTATTACGTTTTTCATGGTGTTCACAATCAATTGTTCATGTCTTTACTGCAAATGGTAGTGAATATTCAAAAGATCGAAAGCATGCTTTGGCTGAACAAATAGCTCTTATTGGCCATTGGATTTGGGTGATATTACAGCTATATTTGCTTCCATCCAATTTTATTCGATTTGTTTATTTTGTTATTACTCAATGTGGTGCAGGTTTTCTTGTTGCACATGTTGTAACATATAATCATAATTCAGTTGACAAATTTCCAGGTTTGTTTTTCTTCTTTTAAAAAAACTTTGATAATTTTGCCCTTCCCCCAACAGCTTCGATCACTTTTGTTGATTTTTCAAAAAAAATTTTTTTCATTTTTAAATCTATTTTCATGAAAAATTTGTTGCAATTTTTCTAGAAAATTTTTTTCAAAACTTTGCTCCCTTTTCTCATTCAGAACATTCATCGTTTTAAAAAACGGTAATCGCATCAAAAAAATGAATCAAGTTGTTAATCAAGATCAATACTTTAAACATACACAAAAAAAACTTCAATGTCCTTTTTTGTTGTTTTTTATAAGAAAATTGACTGCAAAAAAATTAATATAGCTTTTAAAATATCAAGATAAAATAATTAATTGTGTTTTTACAGAAAATTCACGTGCACTTAATAATTTTGCTGCATTGAATATTATGGGAACACGAAATATGAATCCCTCGCCATTTATTGATTGGCTTTGGGGAGGATTAAATTATCAAATTGAACATCATTTATTCCCAACAATGCCTCGACCAAATCTTACTCGCTGCAGTCAGCTTGTTAAAAGTTTTTGTCACGAAAATAATTTACCATATATGGTTGATGACTACTGGACGGGATATGAAGAGAATCTTCGTCAACTTGAAAATATGGCAAAAGTTGTTGAATCAAAATTGCAAGGAAGTGAAACTTAGATTCACTTCTATTTTATTTTCATTTGATTTCATTTTTCTTCTGTATGGGTTTTCAATTAATTATTGTGTATTAATTTGTATGGCCACAAAAGGGTTTTGCATTAAAAAAAATAAATTTGTTTAACATTTTTAAGTTGTCAAATTTATCAAACAGAATAATAGAACACGTGAAAGTTTTAAAATTAATTGGTTTTATACTTTTTGACACCCAAAAATTGAAAAATACAAAATAATATTTTCAACATTTTTTAAAAGAATGTCAAAATAAATTGATTGAATCGTCGAAGACGCGAGTTTCTTTTTTTCTTCAATTGAAAAAAAAAACAGCTGTACGAGTTTCTTTTTGCTGCAATTTTTGAATCAAATGAATAAAGTTTATTTTTGTTTATTTTCAAGTTTTTGTTTTTTTTGCTGCCTCGATAGTGTGTTTGCCCTATCGCAATTCATGTTTTCGCATGCCTGTCATCCCTCAAAGATGTGTAAAAAATGATTAAAATTTTTTGAAAGGAAAAAATAAACGTTTGGCATTGTTATGTACTGACATGTTCAAAGAGTTAAAAAAAATTCGATCTCAACGTTGAGCGATAACGACCCATTATCTTGATAATAAATTTCTTAATTGCTCTGCACAACCGAGAACGCGTCAATCCAGTTTTAAAAGGGATTGCAGCTGACGAAAAGATTACATAGCTTTTTAAAAGTTTAAAATAAAAAGAAAAGTATATGTTAGAAATATATTCGTTCAAAATTTGCGTTATTTTCATTTTAAAAGGGCAAATTTTCAGATATATTTAAATCATGTGTCAACCAAAATTGGACACTCTTCCACCTGAATGTATTGTCTTGATATTCAAATATTTGCTTCCAAGTGATTTAGATAATATAAGATTAACCAGTCATTTATTCTATGATATTGTTGAATCAAATGTTAAAAGATTATCCAAACATAAAATTGGCACACTTGTAAATCTGGAAGCAGATGGATATTTCATTTATCATTATTTGCCGAAAGAAATTACTCCAGTTACAGTACCCGAAAAGGCGTTGAAAAGATGCGAAATATCGAAAATTACATTAAGCAATGTCAAACAATCCTTAGAACCGGTAATAAAAAACTGGAAAAATCTTAAATTATTGAATAATTTAAATACAATTGAATTTCGGGGTTCAAATTGGCAAATTATTGAATATCTCTTTGGACCACTATTAGCAAATATAAAGGTTTGTTTTAAAATTTAAAAATGTGATTTTTCAATTTTGCGGTTATCTAATTTTGACCCTTTTTTAGGTTATAAAAGTTTTAGACTCAACATGTTTTTCAAGTATTTTACCTTTAAACAGTCAACACTTTCAAATCATCCCATACGATTTTGTACAAATTATTGGCTGTAAAAATTCATTCCATGAACTACAAAGCTTTATCAAAGTATATTTTTGAGTGATGCAAGTTGTAAATAAAATATTTTTAGTTATGGAAAACAACGTGTAAACCAAAAATTTTTGATAAGATAACGTTATGCTTTGGTACACAAAGTCTCGAAGAAAACCATTGGTTACGCATTTATCCAGAATTTGCAATTTCACACAAAATTGACAACAACGTGAAATTGATTGGAAATTTCAATGAACAAAATTGTTTACAAATGAGCATTGCTGTCAAATAAATTTAGTAGAGTGACCATTAGGGTTGTCAAATGGAGATCTCCCATATTTACCGAGAAATATAGTGAAAAAACATTTTTAAACAAAGTCCCGAATAAGTTTGATATAAAACTATGGAATTTGGAGGTAATTTAATTTTATTACCAAAACAGATACGCTTGTAAATCTGGAAAAAAAATTGGGGTGGGTATTTTCATTTGGGAAAAGGCCTCTTTACAGCCTTGTTCGTATGTAATTTAGTGTAGAATAAATTGTAATGTATTATCATCATTACGGTTTAAGTTGTCTTATTTCATTTTCAGGCTCAAACTATTAATGGTAATAGTTTAAGCCTAAAAATGAACGTGTAAAAAAATCGTGGAAATGTTTTTCAGTTTTTCAGAATAAACGAAGCTTAAAAATGCTTCTCTTTCGCAAACATGGTCTATTAAAGTTAAATTCATCTTTGAGGGCAACGTTGTCAAGGAAACATTAGCAATATGCGTAGTTTGTTTTCGGATTTTGAAGAAGTGCAAATTATGGATTTGAAAAAGTAAGATTTTTTATTAAATTTTTTTAAACCAAATAAACTTTATAGTGTTAAGCGTGAATTATCAGCAGTTATTACAAAAAACGATAAACTCATCCAAGAACTTAAGACCTTGCAAATGTTGAATGAGAAAGAAATGACTTTGTATCATTTAATTGAGAATTCTCCATCGTTTTCAATTCCAAAAACATATTTTAATACAAACATAAAGATGCCGCCCAAAATTGATCCCATCAAAGAAGCAGTTGAAAAACGTCAGGTCGATGCTGCAATTAAAATCCAAAAAGCGGTAATTCATTTATTCAACAAAAACAATTAATTTTTCTAAGGTTTTTTGTTTGCAGTACAGAAAACATTTGTTTCGTCAGAGATGTCAAGAAAAATTTCAACAATGGAGTGTTATAAATGCAAGAAAAAGCATTGACTTAATCAATAAAATTGCAAAAAATATAACAAAAAATTCAGTCCCAAATAAATTCGATTTAAAGCTTTGGAAAATGGAGGTAATTTCTTTTCTTACATTTTCATGCGATAAAAATTGAAAGAAGTTTCAGTATAAAACTTTTGAAAATTCAAGAAAAAGAAGAGCAGAATTGTTTGAAAAAAGAAATGTAATGTTACAAGATGTTAAAAATGAACAAGCTTTTTTGGCATCAGAATCTCATAATATTTGTCAGCTGAAAGATTTGAAACCATATCAAGTCATACAGGCTGAAAGAGAACTTAAATGGAGACTCGAATGCGCTGAAGATGAAGCTTTCATAACTGCTTTATAGATATATATCTCTAAATATTATGTAAATATTTTTAGAGGCTCTTGGGTCTCCGAATCAGAGCCTTTGTTTTATATACCGTTCTGTATAATGTCAACGAATTTTATGTTGCACCCTGAATAAAAAGAAATCACCTCTGATGTGGTGTGAAAAGTTTGTTCATGAGACGTCAATGTATAAAATTTTGTAAACTTTTCATTCTCCTCATCTAAAATTTGAAAAAGATAACTTTATTAACACTCTTTTTGCCAGCTTTAATTCATTCAAAGACTTATTAATATTTAAGTCTGTTATATTTTGATGGATCACTCGTTTTTAAGAAACTTCATCTCTATTAAAAATTGCCAAGGAAAGATATAAAAAGATTAAATTTGAAAAGAAAGGGGAAGTGTATTTGAGGAGGATAAACAACATGAATAAATCGGTATTTAAAATGTTTTAGCAAATTAATCATAATAAATTGTTGTTGCTGTTTTAAACAATGAAAATTTAACGTTAATATTTTCTGTGGGACATACATCTATAATTTTTATAGTACATTTTAGTACATCTAAGGTATGAAAAATAAATAAAGACTTGAGTTACATTCAGTTAAAAAAATCTTCAGTCTTGTTACAAATTCAGTTGAGTTACTTCCGGAGTTGGACAAAGCATTTGAAGAAGAAGAAAAAAAGCTCAAACAAAAAATGCAATAATTGTTTGGCTCAATGATTTTCTAAAATTAACATCTTTTGTTTTACAATTTTTTTGTTAATGATTAGAATCCCACGTACCAGAGTCCAGAAAAAAAGCAGGAAATTGGTGAAAGTTTTCATTCACGGAAATTTGTGACATAAAAATGGAATCTGATTTTCATTCTTCATCAGAAGCGAAATGTGTTATGGAAATACCTTTGGAATGGGTATGGATAAGAACAATTTGGAACTGTATTACAATAATTATTGATATCATGATGATATATTTGTTATATAAAATTCCAAATTTATTGTGTGGATGCTTTGATAAAGCAAGTTGATGATTGTTTTCAACTGAAATTCTAATCAAAATTCTTTTAGTTATATATGTGTACATTCGTCGCAGATTTTATTGCAAATGTTGCTCGTGTTTTGTTAAAATATATTCCAATGTTGTTATGTAATTTTGATGTTGTTCACAAACTCGAAAGTCATATTGTAAATTTTAATTTTTAAATGATTAAGCACAAAAATATATTTCAGCCTTTAGCAACAATTATAAATGGTACAGAATGGTATTTATCGTATGTTATGATTTGCAGTGCCTTCTTTTTCAATATTGATCATGCAATTCTTGTTGTATTTCCGAAAGATTACATTTGGGTTTAATTGCTTTAAACTTTATATAATTGTACAAAGAAATTTTTTGTAGATGTGCAATATTGCTGTTAAATGGACTTTAGTTATTTTTTGTTGGTTGGTTCCTATTGTCTGGATTTTACCAATGATTGGAGATTGTTGTAGAAGTACATTTTTAGCAGACAGCTCTCAACCAATTTTTCAAAATTCAGATGTTTGTTCATTTTATCACAAAACTTTTTTATAAATGATGGTAAATCTATCATGATTTGTAAAAAAAAATGTTTCTTGTTTGCTTTGGAAAATTTTTGATTTCACAAAAAATAATGATTTCAGGTTGAAGATATCTACGATTGCATTGATATGATAATAGAAACATTTTTTTATATTCCAACAATTTTTGCTTGCAATTATCTTTCCTTATCAGTTTTACATTTTCGATATCTAAAATCAAAAAATTGCAAAGAAGTTGAATACATAAAACAATTGAAAAAGGAAAATATTAATGTTGGGATTTGGAAGACACAAATTCAATGGAAACATAATGTAAATCCTTTACCAGGTGTTAATGAATTAAGAAATGAATGGTGTAATGTTGGAGATAAAAATATGCAATATTTGGCTGTATGCATCAAAGAAAGGAAAAAAGGTTGAATGAAAATCATTTTGCTAAATTTCACTTTTTTATTTCATTTTTAGCAACAATGTTAGTTCATAGAAGAATTATGGCAGAATTTAATATGTCATTGGTAACACTTTTTGATCAAATTTTTGATGCATTTGGTGTTCTATTTTATCTACTGTTTTGGGGTGCATCAAATGATTGGATAAATATAAGTGAATCAAAGGCATTACTCATTTATGACATATTTTGGGAGCTTGGAACAACAAATCAACCATACTTAATTATGATTATTTGTCCTCAAGTGCGAGATGCATTCTTTAAATTATATTCATCAAAATTTGTAAAATTTAAAAATAAGATGTCAGATTTATGTTTTTCAACTAAATCATTTTTTATTTTTACTGACTCATCATATTTTTCGCCGTAAATAACTTAAATAATTGTAGCATAAAAATTCCATTTATTTATTATTAGAATTTTTATTATTACTAGTGTTCTAGTCAATAAAGACAATTTATTGATCCACAACAAATTAATAATTATATACAACTTTACTCAAGCGTTATAAAAACTAAAAATAATTTGGTAAAATACAAAGTAGTTTTATCTTTGCAAATTAAAGCATCGATCGAGATATATGATGGAAGGGAAACCTGCTGCCTCCGTTCTATGAGTCATTCACAGAAGCACAAATTTTGAGATAAAACAGAGCACAGAGATATTTTCAACCACAAAATAGACATTTCTAATCCGCAATGCAATATTGTGTTTTTTTTTCACATCATCACATCATCATTTTATAAACAATTATTTTTTTCGATAATATTTGACTTTCAATCAAACTCAATGTTGCTTCATTTTTCACAGTTTTTTGAAGAAAAAAAAAACTTTTTTTGTGTTAGAGCTGATGTCAGTAAGGTAGTTAAAAGTTATTGGAGAAATTTTTACTTGCTGAAAAACTCCTGGAAATAACAAAAAAAGAAAGAATGGGTTAAAAAATTGACAAAAAAGAAAGAATAGTGCGGAACAGGTATTTGCGAGGATTCTCGATGAGGACGGTGAAGAGCGGAAAAAAATATATACGCACACCTGAAAGCAGAAATAAAAAAATACGAAAAAACCCATGTTGTTTAAATTTCAATGGAGGCGAAAAAGAAGAAGAAGAAGAAAGTCAGGACTGTCGTTTCCGTTCGATTGAGTCCAATGCTGCTTAGTTATTTTAGTGAATTGACAAAAAAAAGTTTTTTTTGTTGTTAAATAATTTTTTTTCTCTTTTTCCTGTAGTAGTATTTAGTGAACTGTTTTGTAAAGACTCAATTCGTTTTTTGATCCTCTTTAAAAACGTCAGCAAAAAAAAGTGTTTCTCTTTGTTTTTTTTCTCACGATACCGTTAACAAAAATTTTTTTTCAAACTGTCTTGTCCTCAAGAAACATGATTCTACTTTGTCTTTTTTAATTTTTTTATGTTCTAATGCAATCTTTTTTTTGTTGATAATTATCGGCCAAAATTGTAAATCGATTTGTCATGCGTAACAAGTTACGTTGTCTTTCCTGCTGTGTAAAACAAAAAAAACGAGGACGAGGCGTTTTAAATTTTATTTTTTTAACTCAAAAAAAGTTTAATTTTATCATAAAAAATTAGTTGAAAGAAAAAGATTGGTACAAATAATACTTTTTAGTTGTTTTGTCGCATGAAAGATGAATCAATTTGATTATCTTACTGTAGATACACCTTCAACGACGGCATTACTTTCAAATACTCCTCCGACACAAATGGATGATCAAATGGTTTCGCCAAGAGGTCGACGGTCAAGTACTGTTTCCATTGGTGGTGTTAGACCAGTAAGATGTTGTGCAGTTTGTGGTGATAGTCCCGCAAAATTGCATTATGGTACCCTTGCATGCTTTGGGTAAAATTTAGTTAGTTTTTAGAAAAAGCTTTTTTCAAAAGTAGTATTTTCAGATGTAAAGGATTTTTTCGTCGAGCAGTTAAAGAAGGAAGAAATAAATACGTTTGCAGGTATGAAAAGAATTGCGTTGTTGACAAATACGAGAGAAATAGTTGTCGGTATTGTCGATTTCGACGATGTCTGCAAGTTGGAATGAATCCTGATGGTAGGTTAACCTTTTCAAATTCCTTTCTAACAATTGAATTTTATTTTTACTTTGTAGCTGTCAGGCCAGATAGAGATCAGGCGGTTAAACAAAAACTTGGGCGCACAAAGAGCAAACAAATTTTGCAACAAATCAATAGTTTAAAAGTAGAAAAATTGGGAGATTTTACTGATGATGATTATCTAAAATTATTATCTGTTCAACAAAGGTATTCCTTTTTTGTCTTTGTTTTTAAAAACACAAAATACAAACAATATTTTAGACAATTGCTTCAAACCATCCTGAAAATTGATAATGAAATTCCAAAAGCTGCTCACCAAATAAGTTCAGAATCTTTGAATAAATTTACTCTTAAAAGTTTAATCAATGAAAGAACATTATTTATTGCAGAACAGGTAGAGATATTTTATCCTGTTTTTTTATTTTTAAAATTTATCTGTTTTTAAAGGCAAAACTTGAAGTTACAAGCTTCTCACCATCAGATTATTCTGCAACTGCATTATGGCGAGTTATTGAAGTTGTTGATTTTGTCAATAGCTTATGTCGGATAGCTTTAAAATTGTTTCCACAAGGTTCTATCACGGTTGAAGACAAAGTTGCTATTGTTCAGAATGTTTATACTCGTCTGGTGATTTTTAGTATTGTCACAACTGGAATTAAAAATTTTCAAAGTGATAATCATTTTTTAAGTATTTTAAAGGAAGAGTAAGTTGAAAAAGAACTTGTTTGTTAAAAAATGATAACATTTTAGAGATAAATCTCTCCCATTATCAGTTATGGAAGACATAATAAATCCAATGAAAAAAATGTCTGCATCTGGAACTGAAATGACACTTTTACGTGCGATTGTAACCTTGGATCCTTCAATCAAGGGCATTCGACCAGCAGCCAGTGAAACCCTTCAAGAACTTCGAAATCAATTTGAAGATTTGTTAATGAGATTAATTAAAAGAGGATCAAAAATATCTAATTCAACTCAATCATCATATGCAAAATTTGCAAATTATCTTTTAATTGTACCTGCTCTGATTGTATGAAATGCAAAAATTTTTTATCATGATAACGAAATTTAATTTTTAGAGCGCTGCTGATTGTTTATTTAACCATTTACAAATCAAATATCCTTTGAACGAAAATAATCCAAACAATGATAAACCACATGCTGATATTCTAAGAAATTTGTTTAATCCTGATACAACAGATTATCTAAGATTTCCTCAACTTAATAGTGGATATTTTACTGTACCATCAAATGTACCGACTCCAAATTCGTATGAAAAGCAGGCGACACCTTTATCCCAACAATCACAACAACATACACCACAAATTGCTATAAATGATCAAATAAGACCTTTTGAAAATTATAATTGGCATTTATCTTCATTTGCATCAGCATTTTCAAGTTTACAGGTCTTTTAAAATTTAATTTTAGACATTTTGTAGCTACCAACTTATAGGTTCAGACTTCATCAGCTTACCAAACATCATCCACTGATTCTCCTTCAGTTGTTTCATTGGTTGCAAGTTTATCTCCTTCTGCATTTGCATCTCAACAATCCACCTCAAATGCATCCCACATTTCTCCAGCTTTACCTGTTCAAACTTTAACACCGAATGAAGCGGCCGCAGCAGCCGCGGCAGCATTCTATTCTTCAAATAATTCAACACGTTTTAATCAAACCTCTTTTTATGATGCGTATCCACAAATTTATTCAAATAATAGTATGATCACAGAATTACCTCCAACTAGTTCAAATACGGTAACATCGTCAGCACTTTCAACTCCTCGTCCAACAACATTGGAAATCCCTGGACAATCTTCATCTATTGGAGTTATACCAAAACTTCCATTACATTTAACAAAATCAATTGAAGAAATGCTTCGACCATCTATCCCTGACGATGGCTCAACATGGAATAAACCTTTACCACGAGATTGGGCTGATAAAGTCAATACTCCTGCCTTTAATCGAGATGTAGTTTCTAAATTTTTTCCCGAATGTGCTTTGAATCCAAATATGTACTAATAATTAAGTGCAATTTTTTCAATCGTTTATGATCTTTTTTATACTGTATTACGTTAAAGTTAATTTTCTTGGTTTTAATAAAAATATTAATAATTATTATAAATTGAACATTTAAATGACAGAAAAAACACGAAATATGATTTGTATTTTTTGCATATATACTTTAATTTATTTTGTGGAAAAAATTTGAACGTTTTTTGTGTCTCAAAGCGAAAACATGAATTTTGCTTCTAGAATTTTCTATTCTTTTTGCTTCCCAAAACTAGTTGCGATTTCTCATTCTCTTCATTTTTTGTCGGTCGAAAATTCTTGCAAAAAATAGTTTGCTGAGTTTTATTTTTTTTGCGTGTTCTATCATAATTTTTATATTGCTTTTTTACAAATTATTACATATGTATGAATAAATTTCTTTGAATGCTTCCTGAATCCTGACACGAAATCCTTAAAATCTACGCAGCACTCGCGCGTGTTTTTTCTTTCTGCTTCGAAATTTTGTAAAAAGTCATATTTTTCAGTTTGAAGGTTTTTGCAACTATTTGTGGCGTTGCTTTTTTCTCTCAAAACTTTTATTATTTATTTGTTGACATTCAATCTTTTTTTGTAGTACTTAGATATTTATTCCACACTTTCGGCAAAACAAAAAGAGGAGCCATTTCATTTTATGCCTTGAGGAATCCCTTATCGTCTTTTCTTATTGTTCGATTTCATCAAAGAACCTTTTTTAATCAAAATTTTTTTCTTGCTGAATCGTATCGAGCCACTTGTCCCCTCCATTATATTTCGACACGGTTAATCATTGACTACGCGTTCTTTTATATGAATTTGCTATATAATTTATATTGTTTAATAATGTAATTTCATTTTTAGTACATTAACGCTAAATAATGATGTCTGATTCTTCCAGTTCTGAAATGGCTGGTGCAAGTCGTACAGGCTTTGCACATAACAACAATGATGATCAGCAAGGAAGTCGTGGTGGTGGACTTGCTCCATCTCGTGGACGCGGCGGCGGCTTTCCAATTCATGAAGAAAATTTTTCTTCCAATGCCAATCGAGTACCCCTTGGAGATGGATATGCTACTCGTGGACGTGGTGGTTTTACAAGCCGCGGAGGATTTAATCAAGATGGAAATGAATTTGCTTCAACTGGTGGACGTGGTGGTTTTACAAGCCGCGGAGGATTTAATCAAGATGGAAACGAATTCGCTTCAACTGGTGGACGTGGTGGTTTTACAAGCCGCGGAGGATTTAATCAAAATCAAAACGAATTCGCTTCAACTCGTGGACGTGGCTTCTCAAATCATAGTGATGGAAATAATCATTCTGGTCGTGGATTTGCTCCAACTCGTGGACGCGGCAGCTTCCAAAATCGTGAAAATGGCTTTCCTTCCAACGCTAATCGAGTACCCCTTGGAGATGGATTTGCTCCAACTCGTGGACGTGGTGGTTACTCAAATCAAATTGGTGGAAATAATCAAGCCGGAGGATATGCTCGAGGATGTGGTTTTGCAAATCGCGGAGGATATAATCAAGATCGTGCTGAAGGTGATCGAGGACTTGATGGATACCTTTATTCAAAAACTCGTGGAACTTTTGCTCGACGTAATGATAATGAAGAAATTGAAGATGCTGATGATAAAGAACCAGTTCAAGATGATGCTGACCCTCCGCGTGCACGGCCAAATAGTCGTTCTTTCGCAAGAAATGCTGAAGAGCTTTTTACCGAAGACGAACAAGCTGCTTCAAATTATGCTGATATTGGTGATCAAGATGAAGATTGTATTGTTTATAATCTTGATGAAGAATATGTTCGCATGCAGTAAGTTTTTTTATTTGTTAATTTGAGTAATTTACACTTTCTATTTTAGAACTTGGGAAGAAGCATTTTTCGAACCTCAAGTATTTAAAAATGTCAAAGAACGTTCTTGTTATATACGTCCACGAAAGATTCAAAGTGTTGCAATTCCTTTCATTGCTGATAGATTTGATGTTGTTGCTCAAAGTGAAACTGGTAGCGGCAAAACAGCTGTATGTTTTTCTTTATTTATGCTATCGTACCCCTATAACATTTATTTTCAGGCATATCTCATTCCAATTATCGATAACTGTTTGAAAGATAAGGCTGAAGGTAACTTTAAATCAAATTTGGTTTTGCCATATGCAATTATTATTGGTCCAACACGTGAATTCGTTTTGCAAATTTTTGAACAGGCTAGAAAATTTGCTGATGGTAAGCACTTTTTTGAATAATAATAATTGACATTTGTTAACTTCTCATTATCTTTTAGGCACTGGTGTTACTGTTGCAAGAGCATATGGTGAGCTCGAAATTAATCAAAATTGGCGTGAAATTAAAAAAGGTTGTGATATTTTGGTGAGTAAATTTAAATATTTTTTGTTATAATTATCAAATTTTTTGTTTTTTTTCAAGGTTGCTACTCCTGGTCGTTTGAAGGATTACGTTATCAATGCTCACATTTTCGTCAAAGGTCTTAATGTTCTTGTTTTGGATGAAGCTGATCGACTTCTTGATTACAAATTTTCTGATGACATCTTGGAAATTGTTCGCACTGAAGGTTTTCCTTCTGTATGTTTTTTCATTAATTGCTGGCACCTTATATATTTTGTTTGTTTTTTAGACAGATAAGCGCCAAACTTTGCTTTTTACTGCAACATTTACTGATGATATTAAGCAAATTGCAAAATTCGTTTTAAAGCATAAGGCTTTATTGATTACTAACAATAAACCTGCTGCAAATAAAAGAATTAAGCAAGATTTCGTTGTTGCTAATAATCAAAGCAAGCTTGATAAGTTGCTCGAAATTTTGAAAGCTGAAGTTGAAAAAGCTGGTGTCGAAAAAATGCGTCGAACTTTGGTTTTTGTTAATACTAAACGAATGAGTGATCTTGTTGCTTTATATCTCTCTCAAAATGGTGTTCCTGCAAATTCCATCAATAGTAAGTTCTTTCTCATATGTAATTCTTAAATTTTATTCGAAGCTATTTTTTAGGTGATCGTCCTCAACATTTACGTGAACAGGCATTAACAGAATTTCGTAATCAAGAAGTTCCTTGTCTCGTTGCAACAGATGTCTGCTGCCGTGGTATTGATATCAAAGGTCTTGATCATGTAAGTAATTCTTTTTTTATTATGATTCTAATGTAAGTTACTGTTTATAGGTTATCAATATGGAGCTTCCTGATAATGCAAAAAATTATGTTTATCGAATCGGACGCACCGGTCGTATCACACAAGGATATGCAACAACTTTTGTTTCATGTAAAGAACCTGTATTGAATGAAATCGCTGACATGTTGCGTGTAAATGGTGAGGTTCCTGAAACCTTGAATACTATTCTTGAAGAAGTTGATAGCTTTTGGCTTGGCGATCCTCAAATGTGCTCTACTCCAATTGATTCTGCACCTCATTCTGACGATGATGAACTTTTTTAAATTAATTTTTTGTTATAATAATAACCAATTTTGTTTGTTTTTCATAATATCACTTTTTTGTGTTTTTTTTACAATATCTATTTTTTGTTTTTTCATATTATCACTTTTGTCATTTATAACCATTTTTGTTTGTATAACCCATTTTTTATTGTTTCTCTGATAAAATCTTTTGTTTGAATTTTAAATTTCGTTTTTTATTTATCACATATGTTTATCTCAACATTTTTCACAAATTATCACAGTTGGTTAAAAACATGAGTTTTATTACAAAGTTGTTTTGGTTATAATAAGTAAGCCCGGTTCTCCGATTGATTTAAAACGAATTTTGCCATCGTTATAATATTTTGCAAGTTTAACAAAAATATATCCATTCATTAGCAAAGCAACCCCAATAAGAAATATTTCAGCAATATGATATTGAGTTAAAAATACAAGAAAATTTCTTGAATTATTTGGTTTTTCATTATTATTAAGTCTTTGAATATCAACATCTTTGATCTTCATCGGAGCAAAATGTTTAACTGCAAAAACTCGAGGAACTCGATCATTCTTTAAAAGTATAATTTTTAAAGCAAAAAGAAAAATCGAAAACAAACTTCAATTTTTTGAGCAAAGAGAATTTGAATTCCATTTTTTTCTTCTTGAATAATAATATCTTGTAGCATATTTGTAACATTTAATACTGTTCCAGTCTCGGTTCTTGGCTCATAAATATTAGAATAAACATCAATTTGATCTTTCAAAGATTTATTACATTTTTTACGAGTAAATGTGACCAAATACTAAAAGTTGTATTTTTTAACACAGATTTGAAAATTCCCTATTTTTTGAATGCATTAAAACAGATTTTTTTAAACTTACGGCGCCATTCCATTCATTCAATGGAACTCCAACATATTTATTCAAATCTTTTCTTAAACTTTCTTCCAATTCTGAATGCGAAATATTTCCTGTTATTTTAATAGTCATTTTAATATTGATACGGTATTGAGGAAATGGTAATTCAAGATGTTCACAAGTATTACGCTGAAAACCAGAAAAGATTAATTAATTTTACAGTAGTCGGCTGAAAAACAAACCATAAATTTAAAACCTTGTGGATAGTGATGACAGAGACAATATTGTCTTGAGCCATAATTACAATATAAATCATTTCTTTCATTCTTTCCTTCACAATTTACAACACTATCATGAGGTTCCAAAAATGTTGCATCATTAAAAACGGATATAAAATTTAGAAAAAATAAATGCAGCAGCATTTTTTGAAAAAACATGATTTAAACAATTTTTTATACTTGATTGACAAAAAATGACAAATTTTAGTCCCAGTCATAAAAATCTGATTTTTAATAATATAATTGGATAATTCAATTTTAAATTTTTTTTCAGAAAACTTGTTGTGAAAAAAATTGTCTACAATTGTATTCTTGGGTCAGCTAAGATACTATTGTTTCTTTTGATACTGTATGAAAAATTTATCAGCAAAGAAAACGTTCTTTTTTAAAGGAGGAGATCCATCGTGAATAAACTTTTTTCTACAAAAATCAGGGACTCATTGGAGCTGCTTTTTTCTTTCCTTTTTTGCAGCTGTAGTGAAGAAAAAAACAAGCTCCAATGAAGGTGCTTTCGCGTAGAGACATTGCAATCAAAGTTGCGTCTAAAAGTTTATTCACGATGGGTCTCGTCCTTTAAAAGTAATTTAAAAAAATTTATCAAAATTGACTGCCCGGGTATTACATGATCTCGGGTGATGTAAACCAAAATTATGCCCATAAAGAATAGGACGTTCGGTTCAAGATAAGTTAATTCTATTGTACTACCGTATCTGTGATTTCTTAACAAAATCAAAATTATTAAGTGTTTTTTCCAGTGATACAGTAATTTTTCTCCTTTAAAGTCATGTTTAAAGTTTGTTTTTATTTAAAAATATATTAATTTTTGCACACAAAAATAATATTGCAAAAGAATTATAATTATTAATGAGCAATTTTTGTCATACATTTAAATAGAAAGTAAATATTTTGAAATATTTTAAACAAAAAATTTTTTTTAAGGCAATTAGTGGCAAATTAAAATATGAATAAGAATATGAGCATATGCGATTGTTTCGTTTCTCTATTTTTTAGATTGTGAAGCAATGTTTTTTGATGAAATCGGTAAATAATTATTTGACTAGTGAAAGCTCGTATTAAAATAAAACAAATTTCTTTAAAGATTTTCAATCATTCGATGTTTCTGTTCATTTGTTAATTGTTCTTTACGTGGATCCTTCTTTGGGCGTGACATTGCTCGTTGAGCTTCTTTGGCACTCATTGTAAAGATATGGAAATCTATAAAAATGGACATTGTTAAAAATGAAGGGAAATTCATTTTGATTACTTTTATCAGCAGTGCCATTGGATTTGGCATCAAAAGATGACGAAGCACGAGATGAAGTAGAAGCATATTGAAAATTATTATTTAATGGCACAGAAGGTCGAGTATTCATCACCGGTGGAGTTACAAGTGGAACGGGTTTAGGAGAAGGTTCACGATGAGTTGTGGTTTGGCGAGTCTAAATTTGAATATGAATTGATTTTGTTATATTTTAATATAACAAACAAAAAAAGAGAAAAGGAAAACTAAAAAAAAAGGAATTTTTCATACTTCTGAAGCAGAAGAAGAACTAGAACTTGAATGCTTTACTGGTTGATAAGAGAGTGTTGGCTGATATGGAGTATTATCAAATTCTGTTTGTCGTGTAAGAGTACTGGTGCTATGAGTATCCAAATCAAGATTATCTAAACCCTTGACTGGAACTAAAGGAACATCTTTGAAAATTTGATCAATCAGATCATCAGTTGCTTTATGATCTTCTTCTGTTGGAATGTATGCTTCAGATGTAAGCATATGGGTTGTTGAAATTGTGGTAGTTTGTTGGATATCATTTGGAATTTCATTTTGACGTTCTAATGTTTCATATGTTGCAGGATTAACAGGTTGTGTTTCAACAAATTCATTTGTTTCAGGCTAAAGTAAGAAATAATAATGATAATAACTGAATGATAGAAAAGTTTAAAAGTTGCAAAAAATTTAAAAAAATGAAAAAAATCGAAAGGTTTAAACTAAAATTTTTGACACACCTGAATAGTTTGCTTTTCAATGACACGAGTTTCCTGTAAACAATTTTAGTAATAAATTGTGTTGTAAAAAAATAGAGAAAATGAAAAAAATACCATTATGTCACGTTTTGAACCGCTTATTGACGATCGAGGAAGGATAACAGCAGGTTCAGAATTATAACGTATGGCGTTTTCAAATGAAAATGTGGCACCGTTTTCTGCGTACCACCGATCAACTTCTTCAGAAACAACAAGCAATTCAGTACAAAGAGGATCTTTTTTGATGAGTGTTACAACATCCTAAAAAAGCAAAAAATTACATTACTGTTTTTCTTGAATGCGCAAAATGAAAAAAATGAAAATAGACAATGCATTTGCCCTGTCAAGATAATGACTCATTCAAACACAACGTTTTCAAATAAACACAATGTAAAACATGGGAAATTTGTATCACATACACAAGCTTTTTCTTTCTTTTTTTATACGTTTTAAACACCTTTTTTCTCTATTGATTGCCCCTTTTTCTTGCTTATTTCGGAAAAATGATGTTTTTTATTCTTTCATAAAAATGTAATAAACACATGTTTAATGTTTCTTATGATGGGGGAAAAAAGGCATTGAATGCTATTAAAACTAATTTATGCTACTTTAAAAAAATTTTTACAAACCTTATGTGGTGTATTTGGATAAATCAATTTATCATTGACCCCAACAATTCTCTGTCCCATAACAAGACCAGCTTGATCACCAATTCCACCTTTATCAACGGATCCAATGAAATGTCCTTTATCCCGTTCTGCGTGAAGATTAAAACCGAATTCATCATTGAGAGAATGCTTTTGCTAAAACAAACAATCCCTTTTATTGCACAAGAAGCAATAATCCAAAATCTCTTACCAGCCGACATAATCTTGGAGGCGGAAGTTGCATTGGTGCTTTTCCAAATCCGCCAACCACCGATTTAGAATCGGGCGGCTGGCGTTTCTAAAATAATTTTTAAGTTAAAAGGTGCGTTAGTTACAAAAGAAAAAAGAAGAAAAATGAATAGCGCCTTTTTTGGAAAAAATATTGATTTTAAAAAAACAGGAAAAAGGAAGACTCAAATAAGCGTCAGCATGAACATTACTGATCATCATCACATAAAAGGAAAGATAGTTTAAGCTAAGAAATTTACAAGTGATACAAAAAAAGAATTATAAAATTTACCAGTTCTTTGTTTTTCTTATCTAAATCTTTAATTAATAGCGGAAGTTTCTCTTTAAATAGCTTTGAACGGTATCTTTTTGTTATCGTCATTCGAAATTAATAACTTTTATAAAAAATAGGAAAATACAATTCTTAAATGCCACAATGCTCTTTTAAGAATGTTGTTTGATTGAATAAATCAAACCTCGCAGGAAAGAAGCGTTTATCTGACTCCTCAACAAAAAAGGAGTGTTTTAAAAATAAAGATTCATTGTTGCGCAAATAAAAGCCATCAGGCAGAAAGAAACAGATTCATGTAGATTTACTGACTCATCATTTTGCCTAAAGGAAAACGAAAAAAGGGGGAAGAAATATACTTTTTTCAAGTTAGTTTTTTTGGTTGCAATATATAAATGCATTTCCTTGTGATGGTATATAAAAATGAAAGAGATATTAAAGAGGTAAAGTGAGATATTAAACAGATGAAAACTGTCCATAAAATAGCAGATGGTAGTCAAACAAAGAAACTTTCTTTCTTCGTTTTTTTTCTCTTCTTTTACTAATTCAACAAAGGAAAGTCATCGGTATCATTATATTTGTTGTTTCTTTTACATTTTTTCCTTTCTCACAAAAAAAAAGTAAACTTGCAGGAGTCCGGAAGTTATCTGGAGAAAGAAAAGGAAAAAAGAAAGAAAAAAGGGAACCTCAAATAACATTTTAAAATGGTGGTAAAACGATGTCGCTGTCAATGTCGACAAAAGTTTTTGAGATGACCGGTGACGACGATATTTGTCAAAGCCATGACCACGCGCATGTGACGAGGAATATAAAAAAAACTTTTGACCACAATGACTGAAGTAAACGGGACTAAACAAACACTAAAAAAGTATTTAAAAGTTTGGTCATCATCACAAAAAATTGAAAAATGAGATTAATATTTAATCGAATGTTTAAGAATCAACTTAACAATTCGTCACTTGAAATTAAGATGTATCTAATAATATTAATTATCAGTTAGTAATATTTATAAAGGCATTTAAGTGCACCATTCCATCAAACGTTACAATAAAATTCCTTTTAACTTAAGCTCATATTAATTTTCTAAAGCACACAATGACATCAACAACCGAAAAATTTGTAATTATCAAAAAAGTTACAATATTGCAAAAGGCAAATCAATATAGCATTTTTGTAGCTTTGGAGAAACTTTTGTAAATCAACGATAAAGTATGATTAAAAACGACACTAAAAACACATTGAAAAAGGGATAAAATTTAAAATTGAAATTTGGATCGAAAAGAATTTAATTTTTTAGTCTTGAAAAAAAGGGTTTAATTTGAAGCGGTTAAAAAAGTTTGACTTTTCCCTAAAAACTTTGAAAGGCTTAAACCCAGACATTTACAAATAAAAACAATATAAACGCATTTAGTCTATGAAAGAACAAAGTTTTGCTCAAAAAACATCGTTTTTCAGCTAGTGTTTTTTTGTGCCCATGGAAACAATGCATCTTTTTTTAAAAAAAGAAGTTATCCAAGGATAAAAAAGAATAATATTTTGACTTTGTCAACAAAAGCTAATCGCTTTTATAATGGCTACCTTACTTGTTAACTCTCTCTTAAATAAAATAAATGGAGTTAGAATACTAATCTTTTTTTTCTACTTTTTAAAATAAAAGTAAAAACAAATGCAAAAAGTTAATAGAAAATTGTCGCCCTTGGCAAAAATGTAAAGATAAATGTGCAAAGGCAAAGTTAAAAGAAGAGAATGCGCAGAAACAGGGACTTTTTAAAGGCCAATTTTTTATCAAAGACTTTTTGAGCTGCAATAAACTTACTTTCAAAACAAGAAAAAGAATTATTTTTCGATTATACAAAACTGAAAAAAATAACATGAAATAAAAATGGGAAGACATAAAGTGGAGAAATCCGGAGTCCACTTATCACTTACTTAAAAAAACATGGAAAAATGAAAATTGTTTTTTTCTTGAAAGAAAATTGTTAACTTTTAAAAAAAGCTCTACAAATTTGTAACCGGTTGAAAGATAAGAAAGTAAAAAAAAGACGGTAACAAAAAGGGAAAAAAGGGTATTTTTAGCGCGAAATGCAAATATTTGAAAAATTAAGCAAAAGTTAAGCATAAACAGAACCTTTTTATCAAATTCTTGTTCAGGGGTTGATCTCATTGATGATTGGGTTGATTCACTGTAAGACGTCAAGGATGACGAATCCAATGATCGAGATTTAACTTCTATCGAAGTACAATAAAGCCTTTGTGCAGTTGGGGATTCGTAACTTTTGATTATTCGAACGGTATGACGGGTACTGCTTTTCTCGGACACACTTGGACTTGAGACTGAAGCTATGTCGTAGAACTAAAAATTAGCCAGCATGGCAACAAAGGAAAAGAAAAAAATAACATAAATCTTTAACATAAGGGAAAAAAATACAGCCTTTTAAACATTTGGGGTGTGGTATGGAAAAAAACAGTTGTAAAATAGTAAGAAAAAATGAGAAAAATAAAAACAAACTTCTTTACAAACACGAATAATATTTGGCAAGCTCATATCAATTGGGATGTTATTTTCGGTATACCATTGATAGTCATCTTCTGATATAACGAGCATTTCACATTTTAATGGATCGGATTTTATCCATGAAACTACCTTAAATTTTTGGATTACTGTAATAAGACTTGATTAACAACAAACAGTTTTATGTGGAATTCCAACAATTGAAGCTCCATTTACTGCAAAAATTCGATCTCCTTGTTTAAGTCCAGCTAAATCGGCAGGACTTCCCGCATCCACGGCACCAATAAATTGACCCTTTTTCTCTGCATGCAAATTGAAACCGTATTCCTAAAATTACAAACTTAAGAATTTTTAAGGAGCTTTTGACTTCTTTAAAACCTGTGAAGAATCTTGCTTTTGAATTAAGCAAAGTCTTGGAGGTGGTGCATTATTTGGTAAATCGCGATAACCTCCGCCATTTGACGGATATTGTACCATGACTACAAGAAAGAAATGTCTTAAAAAATTGTTAAAATTAACAGGTATACTTCACAACAAAATAAGCATAGGCGGTGTTTGTGCTTTTTTTATAAATTCACGCACGATGAAAAATAAATATCAAATTACGAAATGGAATGAGTGAGTGAGTGAGAAAAACCCACTTAAACTTAATAAAAAAAACAATTTAGAGCTTAAAAGAGAGAAACACCTTTTGTATCATATGTTTAAATTAACATTTTATTTATGTTTAAAACATTTTTTTCAATAAAAGTTTTTAAAGAATCTAACGAAAAATATTTAGGGCTTTAAAGTTTACCTTATTGAGGGGGAAAATAAGCAATCATCAAAAAATGTGCAGACGTGTCGTGCTTTTTTGCCTCTTCTTATCATAATAATACGACATAAAGGGAAACTTTTGATTAAGGTGTGGATGTACAGCAAAAAAATAAGAAAAAAATCACTCGACACAGAAATATTAAGGATAATAACATGATGAAAGTTAAAGGAAAAAAAGTTTGGTAAAACAAAACAAGACAAAAATTCTGGTTGTGGTCAAGAAAAAAAGAAAGAGAAACAATGCATTTCTTTCTTTTGTATACACTGAAGTTTATGCAAATAAATAATTTTCAAGTATGAGATAGAGAGATAAATTAGAAATAAAAAATACACCTTTAAACGTAAAACTTCAAAAAAGGCCAAAGCCAAATTAGTCATGTTTAAACACCGACCTCAATCACAATCACCAAGCATAAAAATATTTCTTAAACGCGGTCAAACAGTAGAGACAACAACATACTACGTTTGTCCCTATCCTTTTTTCCTCATTTTTTTAATTGCGCGCTGAAAAAAAAGAATGAGCATAACATAACAAGCAGCAGCAGCCCACATATTTTTTTCCTTTTTCTTCGTTCTCGAGTTTAAAGGCAGATTCTCGCCATCAAGTGCATCATTCTCTTTTCCTCTCTCTCTGTCGCTTCTGTACTTGATTGGACAAAAAATGCTAACCGGATTCTTTCCTCTTCATTTTTGCATCCCTAAAAAATATTATTGCAGCAACTAGATGGATTATGCGATTTTTTTCATAAAAAATATGCTTTAAAACTATTGAGTGCTTTTGTTCCTTGACTTTTTTGATCATATTTTTTTAAATCAAAACATTTAAAAACATTTTGTAAAAAATTTGTTAATCTTAGTATTAGTTGATTTTTTATAACCTTTTTGTAATAAAATTGTTTGAGGCACAATCACTCCCTGTTTTTTTTCTCAAAAAAAGGAATGCTGCTGCTGCGTGCATGACTAGAAGTAGTAGATCGGTTAACAGCAGCAGCAGCAGTGACCTGAAATGACTAAAAAAAGACAATTAATTTTTTGACACTTTTGAGCGGAACGAAGTAAAGAAAAAGGTAAAAGAAAAAGAAAGAAAAATGCATTTTTTTGGAAGACGATGAAAAACAGTAATACAAATAGTGAGTTCAAAAAATGAGGGTCAATTTTCGAGAAAGTAAGTTCTTCGCCGTCAAAAAATGTATTAAAATTATTCATCCATCCAAGAAGGGCTATAATTAAAGGCAGCCTAAATTTTAGAAGAATGATTCAGCTAAAAGAAATTCAAATAAAACACATTTTTTTCTTCAAAAAGTTTTACAGTTTTGATAACATGTGTACACAGATTCCAAGGGTATTAAACAGTGCATTAATAGGCAAAAATGAAAAGGAAGAGAGAAAAAATGGAAGAAAAAAATGATATCGTTTGACAAAATACGTTTGAAGCCAAAATCAATAAAAAGAAATTGTTTCTGATTGATCATCATCGAAAAAAGTATAAAATAAAATAAAATTTGCATTTTGCGTCAAGGAAACATTTTGATCATACAAAAATGTTGAATTTTCACCTATTCTAAAAGCGACATAAATGGTTTTATATAAAAATGATAGTTTTGACAGTTGCATTACACTGTTACGACGACAAAAATGCATTGAAAGTTTTTGTCACTACAAAACCAACATTTCTGCTGCAATTAAAAAAAATTAATAAGAATCCATAAGTAGTAGAAACAGTCAGAAAAAAACATGCATATAAAGGAAATATGACTTAAGTTTGCAATCAATCGCTCCGCAATAAATGAGAATTTTTCTGTGGATAGAAGAAGATTGACCTCGAGCGGAATAAAAAAATAGATGTCGCCACTTTTTCATCATCAGACATATGTGGTCAATTAAAAACGAGTGTGAGAAAAAAAGACTTTCTTAGAAAGTAACTTTCAGTTTCAAGTGTTATGGTTTGAGGAAAATTTGCATAAAATATCTCTTAAAATGTTACAAAGAAAATCAATTGCATTTTTGTTTTTTTTCTCATGGAAATATTTTTTCTTTGCAAATAATAACTGTTGTTGATTACTGAAGACCGTTCCGGTCTTACTTCCTTTTCGTTTACGAAAGAAAAAAGAAATTAAAGGACGACTGATAGCATTTTTTGCAATCAACAAAAGCGTAGGCCGTCCCCATAAATGGAGGAAGTAGTTCATTAAGGCAGCGTCTTTGAAACACTTTTTCGACGTAACGAACAGTTTTGATTCTGCCGATGAAAAGCGCCTCCCATTTTTGCGGCTTCCTTGCGCAAAAAAAAGCCAAAACTAAACCGGTTCTACGAATACGCACTTTGCCATCCGTCTATGCAACACCTTAGAAGAAACAGTGTCTCGTTATGGGGAAGGCTTTTACTATTTAAGGAGCAATCATTTGCAGAATCGAAATCAGTGCACAGCGGCATCCACATCAAGGAGTCGTAGGAGCACCAATCATCAAACAAAATGGATTTTGAAAACAGAATTAAAGCTTACCGCTTCGTCGCCTATTCGGCCGTTGCTTTCTCCATCGTCTCAATCTTATCGGTATGCATTACCCTTCCAATGGTATCTCAATATGTGCATCAAGTAGGAAGACATATGGATCAACAACTTCAATTCTGTCAAGTAAGATTTTGCTTTATTTTACTTTTTTTTATATTATTTTGGATTTGATTTTAAGGGATCAGCCAAGGACATCTGGTCTGAAGTTAGCACCCTTAAAATGATCCCAGTCGCCCATAACCGTACCGCCCGTCAAGCTGGTGACCGATGCAGCCAATGTTGCTCCGGTGGACAAGCTGGCCCACCTGGCCCAGCTGGTAATGATGGTCGCCCAGGTAAACCCGGTGCTCCTGGTGCCCCTGGACAACCTGGCAAAACACCTACTGCTCCTTGCCAACAACAACAACCACCCCCATGCAAACCTTGCCCAGCTGGTAAGTAAAAGTTTGTGGCATAAAGAAAATTCGCATTAGTCAATATTTTTATATTCCCAAAAATATTTATGCAAATGATTTATCTTAACATTTACAGGACCTCCCGGCCCACCTGGACCACCCGGACCTGCTGGAGATGCTGGACCAAATGGCAACCCTGGATCTGCTGGTGGACCAGCTGCCCCTGGCGAACCTGGACCAAAAGGACCTCCCGGCCCACCTGGACCCGATGGACAACCTGGTGCCCCTGGACAACCTGGTGCCCCCGCTCAAAGCGATGGAGTTCAACCTGGACCCCCTGGACCTGCTGGAGATGCTGGACCACCTGGCCCACCTGGACCTGCTGGACAACCTGGAAACGATGGAGCTCCTGGAAACCCAGGACCCAAAGGTCCCCCTGGCCCAGCTGGAAACCCTGGATCCGATGGAAACCCAGGTGCTCCCGGACAAGCTGGACCTCCCGGTGGTGCTGGAGAAAAGGGTATCTGCCCCAAATATTGTGCCATCGACGGTGGTGTCTTCTTCGAAGACGGAACTCGCCGATAAACATTTACACTTATTTTGCTGTAGCGTCGCCTCAGACGTCTTTTTTTCATTTAATTGTAATGCTCACTGCCATTGTTGTCACGCCTCGTGGCTTTGCAAAAACTTAGACAGGATACAATTGAATCACATCTTTTTGTTGATTCTTTTGTGTGCCAAATTCTTAGATAAAAATAAAAAACATACTTCTTAATTTTCTCTTGTGTATTTGGGGACATTCAATGATAAATCAAAGGGGGCCTTAAATTAATTGTATTCTATAATTAACTGTAAACAAAAACATAACTACAAAAACGTTTTTTTTGGAAGTTTTTAAAAAGTTTCCTTTATTGAAAAAATAGGTTCTGCATTCTTGTTCATGTTATACACACAGCATGGGAACACCCAATTAATTACGTCTTTAACGTTTTCAAAGAAAACCTGTTTTGTTTAGCAAAGTAAATGACAAAATTGTAACAAAAATATAATCTCGGCATATTGCATGAAGAAGGAAGAGAAAAAAAGTGAAACGCTTTCTCGACCGTTTAATAAATAATTTAATTTTAACTGTAAATAAAAACTTTTTCCTTTCCTTTTTTTGAAAAAAAAACAGGTTTACAAGAACTCGTCTGTCCATTTAATGACCTTTGCAACGCAATGGTTCCACAAACATTTTTCTTTTTTTTGTTTACGATTTAAAACTGTGAGCTTTTTTTGTGTTTTTAAGTAATTAAATGTGATGATAAGAAATGTTACTGTCATATCACATCTTCTTTTTTTCTTTGTTACAATAAAAAGTGATTTAATTTTATTGGTATCCAGTTTTACGGGGGAGATTCCTTTCAACAAAAGAAAAGGTGTTATTGCGTTATAAATACTTTAGCAGTTTTAAATTTAACAAAATTTTAGAAGAAAAAGCAATGAAGCGGTCGCAGAAATCATTTAAAGATAAATTTGGCAATAACGTTGTTGTCGAAACCAGACGTTGCATAGCCGCAGGGGAATTTAAAAAACAAAAAAAAGATAACAGGTATAGACAATTGGGTCCTAGAAATGCACTCATGTATAGCTAAATAAGAACTTGATGAAATAAATGATTGACACATAAGCGCAATTCAGCAAAGAAAGCGAAGAAAGATGCAACGGATGATTTTTAAAATGCAAGTATTATGCAAAAAAAACTTTATTTTCAACAATATCTACTTCTCTTATAATTTATCAACAAACAATACTTTTTTCAAAATACAATAAAAAACACAGATGGAAAATGGAATGACAAAAATAATTAAATATTAAGTTATTAGCAAGATTTATGCTTTATTTTGAGATGTATGTGAAATTAAGGAATTCTTTTGAATTGGAGTCACAGGAGCTTTTGATGCTGCTGCGGAGGTTGTAGCAACTGTAGCAACACTACCCGTTCTTTGACCAGATTGAGGAATATTAATGGCAAAAAAATTTGATGTATCAATTTTATGACGCATAATAGCACAATAAATAAATTCTTCACAAAATATTGCTAAAAATTAATTAAATTTTATTAAATTATTATTTTACATTTTTATTCCACTTACGAATATTTTTTTCTGTGAAAGGTTTGAAAAATTCAAGATCACATTGACTTGAGATTATAATATACAATCTTTCTTCCTAAAAAACTTGCTTTAATTATAATTTTCTTTATGATCCTGCTCGTGTGAATTTATTTATAATTAAAGTTTTTAATTTCCTTCTATTCTTTTAAATTAAACGTATAAAGCTTTGTTTCCATGATTAACAAATGAAGATGTTTTATGCCCGGAGGCAGCGTTCCCCAGATTATCTTTTATTTTTTGACAATGAAAAATTGTCGTAGAAAATAGATGCAAACGCCGCAAAACGTCAATATTTTTTTATGATCAAGAAGAGATGAACCGCTTTAGCAGATATATTAAGATAAACAAAATCTCTTTTCAACGAGTGTGGTCACCAATAATGTACAAATTAAACACAAGAAATACTCAACAAAAACCACAACTTTTTTTTCAAAGTGTGCGTATGCTTTTACGTACTTTGTGCTCCGCCTTCAAAATAGTAAACGTATAAAAGCGTGATGCAAATTCATTTTCGAATTTTTTTTCTTTTTCGCGCATGCGAAAAGTAACATGGCAGCGATAGCCTATTCAGCTGGTAATTTTATGCCAACAAAAAAACTGAAGCCCTTAATGGTTTTTACACTTTTTTGATGTTGGTGAATCCCCTCAAAAAAACAATAAATGCTTCTCATATTTAAAAAGATATATTTGACTTACATCAAGATATTTCTGCATGGAATATCGACTTGGTTGAGTTCTATCAATTATTCCACCACCCGCTTCAATAATAGATTGCACTTCTTGACGACTTGGTTTCACACTTGGAGTTACAAAAAAGCAAATATTTTCAAAGATAGGATGAAGTCGTGCTTCAAGTAATGTATGCCGCAAATTACATCCAAACAATTTTTCAGCATTGATATCACGAAGAATATAATCATCGTGATCAATTATATGCAATTGATTGAAGCAAGTTGCAATCCATAACGGTGAAACAATGTCTTTCCCGGAAGCAACTGCTTTAAAAATTGTTGTTGAACGAACCAAAAAAGGTGCAATCAGAAGATCACATTTTTCAACTTTATCAACAATGTCAATACCAAGAAGTCTAGCTTTCTGCAATAAAAAATAAAAAATATTTTTCAAAAGTTTTAAAAATTAAAAAAAAAACAAAGTTTACCCGAACAAGAACATCAACCTCTGTAAGATCAAAACCCGTAAACGCAATTGAAATATCAGGTCTTTTGCCTTCCCTGAGTCGATTGGCCTGATAAATCTGTGCATCGGTTGGAACACAACCATCAGAAAATAAAGTTCTGCAAAAAATACAATTTAAAAACAACATAGAACAGTTTAAATTTTTAAAGCTTACGCATATTTAACTGACGCAAATACTGTTTCATCATTCAACACAGATGCCCTTAATTCTTTTGCTCTTTTTAAAGTTTCATCAGTAATTGTCAGGGGATATTGCCATGGAACTAAAAATTCAAGTTGAAGAAGTTTGCATTAATTGAAAATTATTTTTTACCCATCATTCTTCCAATATTTTCATGAAATTTGCTTAAAGTTACAGGTCCAACTTCTAAGGGAACATTTGTATTTACATTAAATCTTCGATTACCAATATCAGTTACAGGTGCAGTTAAACCCATATAAAGTTCACACAGCCAACTAAGATTTACAATGGGAATATTGCTAAAAGCTTGTGAAGCTTTTTCAACTTTGGGACTATTTGCGCTGAAATAATAATAAATAAATCATTTTATGTATTATTTATTTCACTAAAACAAATATTGTATCAAATGATTCTGTGCATAATGGCTTCAGAATCTCTCATCCTGATTCTGAGAATATTGTTTAAGAAATAGGAGATGAATTTTGTTGAAAAAAGTTTACTCGAAAAAGAGCATTCAAATTTTAAATATATCTTTCCAAGAGAAAAATAATTGCATTACAGTAGATGTTTTTAAACGTTGCAGAATACTTTTTAACGATTGAGAAACGCGGATAAAAACTTTTTGTTATTATTGCTTTCAAATTGTTGTTTGAATGATTTTAAATTAATAAGAATTTAAAGTACAAAAAAAAATAAAAGACAAACCTTTTTGCAATTAAAACACTTGAATGCTTTGACAAAAATGGAGAAAATTTCGCACCAATCAATTGAGTCATTAATTTGATAATTGAAGCTTCACGTTCAGAAAATCCAGTAATAGAAATAACTTTTTCAAGAACAGCTGGATTTCTTGTTGCAAGTGATGGAAGATGACAAACTTTATACGGTGGCTCAGTTCTTCTTTTTTCAATCACATCATTTATCCATGCTACAGTACAAACCCGTTTACTTTTTGGTTCTAATAGCTAAAAAAAAGGAAAATAAATTTGTACAGATTGGATGAATGCAAGAAAACGATACTTGTGGAACATGTGCAGCATATTCACAAATTACATGCGTTGCTTTATCACATGGGTTTCGAGCATTGTGGATATCAATTTCTCCTCCAAAAAATCGGATTAACCGAATCAAAGTATGAATTTCGGGGCTATTTGGATTTTCAGCATACAAAAAATAGCAACCAGCAAGAAATAGCTCAGGTGGAACTAAAAATAGTCAGTGATCATACATCAATTTTTAAAAAAATTCAAACCATTATTTTGGGGTTCAGGATAAAAGAATTGTGGAGCCATTCGTAACGGATGTTGTTGAGGTTGTTGAGGTCGTGGTGCCATTTGATTAATGGTATGAGCTGTTAATTTTTGAACCGGTTGATTTGGAGAAATGATAGCAGGGGAGCGCATGTCAACTCCTTGCTTATTTACAGCTGCTTGAGAAGCATGTGAAGGAAAATGTCCCTGAGGAATTTGTTGTTGTTGTTGTCCTTGTTGTGGAATACCTTTTGGCCTTTGTTGTGCACCCCCGTTTATTGTTGACAATGTTGAGTATGGATTTGGGGGAGGTTGTGAAGGTTGGGATCCTAAAATTGAAAATTAAAATATTTTGAAAATTTTTATACCTAAGAGATCAAATGGAGATAAATCTACATCCTAAGACAAATTTCAATTCATATCTTCACTTGAAAGGCAATTTTCAAACGTTAGGTTATCTTCGGAGGCTCTTTTTATTTTTTGAACAATTTTTAGTGTATTGAAAATTATGAAAAAGAAAAAAGAAATCGAAAAGTAACATAAATTTTTTTTATCGAAATAAATGACCTTTTTCGAACATCACAAATAAAGCCGAAATCGTTTTTACGCTAAATTATGATTGGAAAAGAGAAGAGAGAAGGAATATCTTTGCCATCTTTAGAACTAAAAAAAGAAAAATGAATATGGACAATGTGAAATTTTTCTTCTTTCTTTTTTGTTTTAACAAGCTTGTTAGTTTGAAAGAAAAAATGAAAGGAAAAAAGAACTTGAATAACATATGCATGGCAGAAACATAATTAAACAGCTCTTTTTGAATAATTATTGCAACAATGTTGTAACATTAAAATTTTTTTTCGAAATTGAAAAAGTTGCAGACGAATCCGATTGACTTTAAATAAACAAAAAACATCGGTGGCTAGTGTAAACACTTTTTTTCTCAAAATTTCGTTTCTTTTTTTATTAATAAAAAATCCACCTTTTTAAAAACAGGTGTTGAATGTTTGAAGTTTTGTGTGAGTTTTCTTTTGTACGATTTTAAGCAATTCTGTATGGTAATTTAATCAAATGGTCAAATCTCTCTTTTCTAATTTCCGTTATGAAAAACTGGCACTTTTTTTTACCAAATGGTCTTCAATTTTAAAACTTTTTTTAAATTAAAAAAATAGACTAACAGATGCTCTCTTGTTTGCTTTTTTGCTGTTTACGCATCTTTTTTTAGTTTTCATCTCTTATTTTTGCTTTTTAAGGCGCGTTTCTAGTATGTTTTTAAGCTAAAAAGCTCTCAAATATCCTTTTTTCTTTTATGTCAATTAACAAACCTTGTGGATTTCCATGAGCGTTATTTGTTGGAACAAATTGCTGTCTTACCACCGAAGCTTGAGCTGTCGAAGGAACTTGATGTCTTTGTTGGCCAAAGTTCACTTGGCCACCATTTTGTGGATAATTAGGTGGATATCCTTGTAAAGGCTGTGGAGGAGGATAATATCCTCCAGGTTGTGGTTGTACAAGCTGAGCTGATGGGGTTGTCGGAGTTTGTAGATTGCCTGGAGTTGTTGGAGTACCGGGTGTTTGAGGTGCTTGTTGGATGGGATTTTGTTGAATTTGTGTTGTAACAATTTGTGGCCTTAATGCAATCCTTTGAGGAAGGGGTGATCCAGGCACATTTGCCGCATAAATCATTGGACCTGCAAAAGGAATTTGAGAATATCCAGATGGAAATCTATTTGAACCATTACGTTGAATAGCTTGTGCAGCGATCCGCGGCTGTCCAGCAAATTGCTAAAAAGAATAAAGTTTTATTTTGTGTACAAAAACATTGCTTAAAAAAAGTTTGGTTTTAATATTATCATGACTTTGTTAATCAGGTAGCTTTTTAGTAAAGGGTTCTTATCAAAATAAAAAAAAATCAGAATTACCATTTGTTGTGGTGGAATTGCAACCCATTGCTGATTCTGTTGACCTTGTTGAGGCTGTTGTGGTTGCGGATAAGCGAATTGAGCACCTGGTTGTATCTGATATGCAACTCTTGGGGGAACGGATGCTGGAATTCCCATTGTTGTGGGTAATGCAGGATACATTGTTTGGCCATTTAAAGCTATCACTGAAAATCATGTGCATGTTAAAGACAAGGACAATTTTGTGCGTTTACAGACTTCTATGCTGAGTCTGGTGTTGTTGTTGCTGCTGCTGTGCTTTCGAAAATTGTGTAGCAGAAGAAGAAGAAACGTTAGAGTTAGAAGACTGGACAGGAAAGGAAGGAGAAGCACAGTGTGGACTTCCTATACACAAATAAACATGAAAAATCAAAAGAAAACTTATATAGCTGCAAACCTAACGCTGCCTTAATAAGCGTTGATGGTGATTGGCTCTGAAGGATTGCCGCTGCTCTATGTACTTGCTGTAACTCTTGTGCAAAAGGGCCATCATTTGGAGAGAAAAACTGTTGGCCTGCATATTGTTGTTGTAATGACTCAACACTTCCTATAAATCAGCAAATTTGGATAAAGATAAAATTTTAAAAATTATTCACCAGATGAAAGTCTTTGCTGATTTGAAACCGGTAAAGGAGATTGAACGCTTTGAGGTGTTCGAATTGGAGAACTAATATTTAAATTGGATGGCACTGGAGACCAATGCTAAAACAATACAGTATTCAAAAGGATTTACTCTTTATAATTTTTAAACAAACCCCTTGTAAAGCATGCTGACCAAGATGTGAGGCTACAGCTTGATCTCGTAATCGTTGTGGATCTAATCTCTCTAATGGACTTGATGGCTGCTCTGCGGATGAAGAGGATGACTGGATATTTGAGCCAATTGGTGGTGTTGAACTATTGTTATCCATTAATCATCCATAAATAAAAAAATAACTAGAACAAAAAACTAGAAGATATGACTAATAAATGAATATATGAATAAATAAAGCAATGTTCAACAAAAAATGAGAAAAACTAAATATTTTAATCCTTTCTATCACTACCCTTTCATCAGTACAATTCAATGGTATGTTAGAATATCAAAAAATAAATTTTTATCAAAATTGAAAAAATGATTATTTTATTTTTATGTAAAATTTAAGCATTTTTGTTATCTTGAGTAGCGCGCATTTTGTCTGGCATTAAGGACTTTTTGCAAAATGTTCATGGAATTTTTTAAGCTTTGTGAATCACAAACAAATGAAAATGTGGACACAGAAAAAAATGCATTTTTTCATCAATAAATGTTATTTTAAAACAATCGTGATTTAAAAATTCTTTTTTTACTAATCCTAATTATGTAAATCTGCAATAAACTGACAGTTGTGGTAACATTTAATGTCATGGTTGTATAAATGCATTTATAAATGTTTATAAAAATATTTTTATCATTCAATGAAGCATTATGGTTAAAAGCAACATTACTAAACCGCAAAAAGAATTTTTGTTGAAAAATGTTTTTACAACGGATAAATCATTTGTTTTTATACAGTGATTGGGAATGAATCTTCAAACAATAGAAGATTTACTTTACTTCAAAAATATGTTCTTTGCCAGATATTTGGGGTTTGCTTTTCTTGTTTTTCATTCCCAAGTTTAGTTTTTTTTCTTCTTTCCGGTGTTTCTCGTTAAATAACAGTAACAAGAAAAATGCATGCAACACTTTTTTTTAAACCCGAAAAACAAAAACTGGTTATTGTTTCACCTTTTCGTCCGTTTATTGTTAATGACGTAATGAATGGTTTAATACAATTTTTCCAAAGAATTTACACCAAATGTCAGGATTTGGATATATCTGTTTCAAGTTTTTGATTTGTGTTTTTATTATTAAAAGCACAATACGGTATCAGCCAAATACAGCAAAACAATATTAGCAAAAAAATTATAAAACATTTTAGTAATATTTTAAAATATTTTGCAAATATATATCCATACTTAAAATACGGGTGATCAAAAGTCTTTATTGCACATGAAACATATCAGGTATTTGATGTGGTAAAAAAGCTGTCACCTATGATAACTGGGACCAAGTTTAAATAATTTATTAAACACTTATTTACAAATAAACATGTTGATTGTGAAAGATGGGTATTTTAAACTTGTTTAGTGTTTGCTAAACAGAATTTACAATTTTAGGTACAATTGTAATTTTGTGAGTAAAGTATTTTATTTATTCAGCGGAAATTAAAACTCTTTTATTTTTTGTTTAAAAATGGTCGGTCAGAAAGCTTCAAGGCCAAAGGACAAGGTTAACATGGGTGTGGTAAAATAAAGATTCAAAAGTTTTTTTTTTAAAAAAACGAATAATATTTTATAAAAAACATATTTAGCTTAAGCTTTTCAATTGGAACCACCGAAAAAAAGTGTCACATTAATTTTGAATATACTATTGTTAGTAATCATAGTTTTGGAAAAAACAAAAGTAAAACATTATTGTTTTTTTGTTGTGTCATTTGCTTTTTTGACATACGCAACAAGTTCTTAGGGGTATTGTTCAAACCTTTCGTTCCACCTTTCAATTAAATTATCGACATATTTTTTGCATTATTTCTTTGTTCTTTCTTTGTTTCTTTTAAAATTGTTTTACCTTAAAAGGTGTTAGTAATATTTTTTAAATATTCTTTTTTGCTTCATTTTCATTCTTCATTTTTCTGTTCAGATATTATTTTAAAGAAAAATGATGAAAATAATTCTTGTAATTGCTTTATGTGGTTTTGTTCTTGCTTACGGTCAAGGGTATGATGCTGCAGCACAAGACTCAAAAAATGCTGCAAATAATCATGGCAAAGAAGAAGGGGTTAGCGGAGGTCAATCTGAAAGCCAAAATGCACCATCTGATGATCAAGAAATTAATCATGAATTTAGTTTTAGTGGAAAGGTAACTCTGAATTATTTTCTAATTTGAAAAAAGGATGGTAAACTTTAGTCCATAAATCGTCCTGAACCCCCTCCAGTACCTGCTGCCAGAGGTGATGGTCCTGCACCTGCCTCATATCCACCCTTGACTCCTCATGGAATTAATGTTGGAAACTTTGGTGGAAAAGTAAAAAAATTCCTGTATCAAAAATATCTAATTTTTTTATATTTAAGGGCGGCTTTGAAGAAAAATCAGGGGCTGCTCCTCCCGCTGCCGCTTCACATCCAAGTCCTTCAGCAGCTCCAGGTTCCCAAAAAAGCGATGGTTACAAACACAAACATTAAATATTTTGCTTTAAACTCTTTTATGTTATAAATATTTGCGTATTAAATTTTGTCAATATTTTTCTACCAATAAATTAAAAATTTCAACAAAATGTGCAAAATCAAATAACCGAATAAATAAACACTTTCCGTTTCTATTGAAAAATATACACTAAACCAAACTTTTTATTATTTTACAGAATACAAAGCACAAACAGCATTTTTACCTTTCACTTTTCTGCATTTTACAATGATTAACGATCAAATTAGTGATATAAAGTTTCCGATGTGAAACTTCCTCTCTTTCCCGAAAAACAAGAGAAATGTTGCATTTTTGGGGAAAAAATAATTGGTAGTTCATTAAAAAATTAATTAAACTTTGTCATTTTATTCATTTAGATTTGAATGAAACTGAACTACTGCTTTAATTTGATTCCGAAGTCAAATGAAAAACTTCAGCTTTTTGAAGTAGAAAAGATTTGTAGAAGTTTTTAGAAGCTTTTAGCCAGATAAAACACAAAATCTATGTTGACAATTTTTAACATAAGCAAAAAAACAAAAAAAATTCCTCGAATAGTATTTGTCAATTTGCTCTTGTTTTGAATTACATACCAATCAACCCCTGAAGAAGAAAAAGTATCATGTCCATTTACGATTTCAGATTCATTGATGGTTATGGATTAGCTATATTATTGACCTTTGATTTTTGAAATCGCAAATACGTTTTTGTAGAAGATAAAAGTTTGAAACAAATAATTTTTCTAACATCAATACCGTCACATCTAAAATTGAAGGTCGGCAACAGTTTCACACAATTCAATTCGAAAATCACTATGGTCAGCTGACCGGTCAGCAAGTTTAAAAAAAGTCGTTTGAGATGATTTAAACTGATATTGTCCAAAAGTGTTTTAAGTTGATTTAACCCTTTTTTTTGTTCCTTTTCGTTGACGTCAAAGAAAAATGGCAATTTATTTACAGAATTTTCTTTCTTGCAGACATTGAAACCGAGAAAAAAGAAAAAGTTTTGAGTAGGCGGACCGGTTCATATTTTTCCTGTAGGAGGAAAAAAATGTAATTTAACATTTGAATATACCTAAACCTGAAGGTCACTCTTGGGTGATAGGCGGTCTTTTATTTATATCACGGACAAACATTTTTCCGTTAACTATTTAAGCCTGATAATAAACAACTTAAAACAGAATTCAAGTTTTTTTCTTACCTAATTTTTTTGGTTTTTCAGGTTGTCAAAAATGTACGCTGTTGCATTGATCTTTGCTTTAATTGCTTCAGCTGCTGCTAACCCTCTTGGGTATGCTACAGCTGCAACAGCTTATGGCGCCCAACAAGCCATGGGATATGGTGGTGCTCAACATGATTATTATGGACAACAACAAGCTGGATATGGACAACAGGCATATGGACAACAAGCATATGGACAACAGGCATATGGACAACAGGCATATGGAGCTCAAGCATATGAGTGAGTCTTAATTTCTTAATTTATATGTTGCTTTTGAATAAAAATTCTATAATTTTTAGTCCTAACTGCCCACCTGGCTCACCCGGATATGGTCAACAACAAGGATATTATGGACAACAACAACAACAGGCCTATTACCCACAACAAACAGCTTCATATTCCCAAGCTTCATACCAACAACCCGCTTACCAACAACAATCTGTTGGTTATTCTCAACCCCAAGCTTATCAACATCAACAAACTTACCAAGCTCCAATGATGCAAACATACCAAGCCGCCGCTCCTCAAGTTTACCACCAACCGTCTTATCAACCTCAACAACAACAACAATCTTACCAACAACCCCAACAACAGTCCTACCAACAACCCCAACAACAGTCCTACCAACAACCCCAACAGCAACAACAAGGATATGTTCAACAACCATCTTATCAACCTCAACACCAACAACAGCAACAAAGTTATCAACCTCAACAACAACAACAACAACAACCTCAACAACAACAACAACAACAACCACAACCACAAACATACAGTGCACCAAAGCAGTCATATCAAACAGCTCCCCAACAACAACAACAGCATGTTGAAGTTCAAACTCAACAACAACAACAACCCCAACCTCAACCTCAGCCAGAACCTCAACCAGAACCCCAAGCTGCTGCTCCAGAACATCCTGCTAGCGCTGGAGGTTATGATGTTCCACGTTCAAACAATGCCCCAAAAACTGTCAAATACTCTAATTCAGTCTCTGAAAATTATTAAACATAATAATTATTTAATGTGTTTGATTAAATATAGAGAGGTCTCCTTTTTTATCCTAATCTTTATGCTACCTAAATCTCTCAAATGACGCAAAAACAAAAAATCTCCAGTTTTTTAAACTTTTATTTCTATATTTCGTTGTTTCTTTAAATAATTAATTAATTGCCCAATAGAACTCAAACACTGCCTCACTTTCATTTCTCATTATTATTTTGTTGCTTTTGTTTTCTTTTTGTAAATCAAAATTTAGCATTGAATAAAATAAATTAGAGAATGAAAACGACTTCCAAAAATTTAAATTATGCTGCCAAAAAGCTAATACCTTAAAATTACACACTTTTATATAAATAATTAATGCATAATTTCAAGACAAAAATTTCATGTTTGTTTGTACAAAGCTTATTTAGGAAAAAATCAAAGTTTTTGTGTTACCATAAATATGTTTTCAAAAGGACTTTTCTTCATAGATGTAAGATACGATTCATAAATTTTATTTATTGCTTCATTTTTTCACACCCGTTAATACATTGATCAAAAATCAAAACCGGTAAAGCATGAAAGAGATCGGGAAAAAAGGTACCACGAAAAAAACAATTAAGGCCATTTCCATGGCTTATATCTTTTTGGTCGAACTAAACGATTACAATAAAATCTTCTAACATCAATTTTAAATATTTGTGTTTGATTTTTACCAACACCTTCTTTAAACATTTCAATATTTGAGATAAAATCAAATGAAACAATTCGATCATCAACTGGATTTGTGATTTCCTCGCCTTCAAAATATTCTCCGGGGCGTACAAGCACGGATTTAAATACTGGCTCAGATATTGTTGAAAGATTTTCGTATTCACAACATTGAACATAAAGTCTAAAAAAGCTGAATTTAACAGTAAATCAAAATATTAAAAGACAGTGTTAAGTAAGATATTTTTTAAAAATTTAAATTTCAAAAGGTTGAGTTTTTCAATAAAAGACTTCAACATTGTTTTTACTGTTTTCTGGATTCAACAATGCCAGCTTTTCTTAAATATTTTAGAAAACTTACGGTTGGTGTAATCCGTATCCTTTGTCAATTCCGCCAACCCAGTTATCCTTTAAAGGGCAGGAATGCCTCAAAGGCTTTTCATCGCAATCCTTAAAAGTATACTTTTTTTAAAAGAATTTGAATAAAAGAAAAAAATCAAACCGCATAAGTTTTTTCAAAGCATGACGGCTTGGAACAAAGTAAAACAGGCTGTCCATTTTTATAAATTTCAAGACCATAAGGAATTTTGTTATTACTGCAGGAATGAGCTGAACATCCGAAAAGTAGAATTGCAGTAAATATTGAGATTTCCAGGAAATACATAAATGAAAGACAATATCTATAACATGTCTCTGCCATTTTTTTCGTGAAAAGCGTAACACAAAAATAAATACAAAAGAGACTTTTGTTGATACAATTTTTTATCCTGACGGAAACAATTGAAAAAGTTTTGTCAACGGAAAAAGACAAAAAAATTGATGGGAAAAAAGTATTTATGTCAAGTTTTGTATTTGCATTTTTTTCAATCGCTAACAATTGGTTTCAAATAAACAGAGAAAATACGACTGCAATGTTGTGGAGTAAAAAATGTTTGATAAGCAACTTTGTGAGTCAAGGACATTGTCAGAAATTAAGAGGAAAAAAGAGGCAATAATACACTTCGATCAATATTGGAAACAAAATTCAAAATGTTAGTTATTTTTATAAAATAAGGTGACATAAATCAATTTTGAAATGAACTTCGAAAAAGTATGAGTCTTTTTTGACTCCATGGATATCCTGGTGTGTTGCAGAAAATGTCGCATGTTGGAGAGATTTTTCATCTCTCATGGGTCAAATTTATGGTAGGAAGTTAAAAGTTAAATTGGTTAAAAAATCTTTTTTTAAAAGAATTTAAATAAGAAATCTTTTTCACCTCTTTCTTTCTTTCTTTCGCCCAAAGGTGCGATTATTGTGATGGAATATTTTCTCTTTTATTTGCTTTATTGAAACAATATGTTTTTCATAAGAGAAAAATATGTGATGGTGCAGTCTGGCATATGTTTAGGGATTTTATAAATCGGACAAACAATGAAAGAGAAATAAAAATAAAATGCATATACCGGAACGAGATTTTTGCTCATCCGTTCGAGGAATGACAGAGCGAAAATGTAAAGAGTTCACAGCGTAATGAAAAATTTAATTTAAAATAAAGAGGCAACACTTTTAACGTAAAAATTCATAAAATTGAAGCAGTTGATAAATTTTACATTTCTATGGAAAACTCATAAAAAGTTATGACCATTCAAAAATGGTAAATGAGAGCTAAGAATTATTATTTTTAACAAAAGCCAACTAATGAAGGCATGACGAAGTAATGAGGGGCCTTTTAAAACAGTAATCCAGACAATATACTTAACTTCAAAAAAAGCATGTAAAAATTTTTTAAAAAGTTTTTTAAAAGCTACAAAACAGAGGAAAAAAAGAAAAGAACATAAGAAGGGAGTGAAAAAATAAAAAGCAAAAAAATTAGATGCGCGAAGTTATTGCATTCTTTTTCTTCTGCTTTTTCTCCCTCATTTTCCCTCCTATCTTTCTCTCTCTGTTACTGAAAGAGAAGAAGCATTAAAAGCAGCTTTTGCTTACTTGAATGAGAGTTAGCTAGCTTTGCTTCTTTCTTTCTTTTCTTTCTGTTAATAGAAATAATAAAAAAAAAAGAAGAGGGAAGAAAAAGGACATCTGTTTACCAAAAAATATATATGTATTATAAAAACGGGAAAAGCGTTTGTGCTTACATATGTTGTTACCACATTCTTTTTGAGTCTCCCTCTTCAAAACAATAAAAAAAGTTTTTAAGATGAAACATCTTCACGCTTAAACTAATGAAACGAAAGTGTAAAGCGGTAAAAACAATATATGAACGAATAATCATCGATTATTAAAAACATTGTTCTAATTTATAAAATGCACATTCAAACCAGTTTTAAGAAATTTTATCAAATAAAGTTCAATACATGCAGATTTTTAAAAAAGATCCCCTCTTTAAAAAACATACAAAAATAACTAAAAAATTAGAAACTTCTATATTTTCCATGAGAAATGACTTTCACGCTGCATAAAGCAATAATTTTTTAAAGAGTGTCACTTTAATTTTCAAAAGCAAAAATAAATGTAAAATTTTAAAAGTGTTTTTTTTTTAAACATACAGTAACAATAGCAAAGAATACAAAAAGAATGATTGTGAGAAAGGCGTGGACAAGTTTAAAATAGTCTAAAGAAACTGTAACACTTTTTTTAAGAATTACCAGATTTTTCAAATGTTTGACAGATGATAAAGAAATGGTAGAAAACGATTTTCTTTCTACAAGCTCAGAAAAAAGATACAAAAAAATTGTTTTAGAAATTTCTGCACAAGATTTCAAAAAGAGATAAAACATTTATCTGATAAAATTCACTTTTCGTTGTTTTTCATGGCAATGAAGGTTAATAAAAAGAAAAAGATGCACACCTTACCTTTTTCAGTCGATGTCACAAATCATTTTGAGTGAGGGGCATCTACTTTCTGGAGTTTTTGATATGGATTTGTTAATGTTAAACGTTGCAACGACATTTTAGAAAAATACAATTTTAGAGTTTTTATGTAAAATATTATCCTTTAATGGATCACTTTCATGGCTTCTTTGGCAAAATGTTGTTTAAGAAAAAAGTGTTTTAAATATTTACATTTTGGACATTAAATTATGATAGGTACATGCATGTTAACTATTTGTTAGTGTTCTTTTTCTGTTTTTGTCTTTAAATTGAAAACACAAAAATTGTTTCGAAAATTGCAGAAACAAAGTACCTTTTAAAAAAAGTGATTGTTCTTAGGATTCTTCTATGTATATTTTATTATCAACGAGAAAAATCTTTAATCTTGAGAAAAGGCATCGATAGCGTGATCATTTCTGACAAAGAGGGTAGTAAGAATACGCAACAATAAGATTTTTTTTGCCAGACCGTGATCGATTATGATGATTTTTCATGTGTAGAATAAAAAGAGAATTCTTTTTTGTGCAGTCGAAGGTTCACCACCAACCAACATTCTGCGGAAAAAAATTGTGTCCATGTGGCAGCCTTTTTTCTTTGATTTGGCCTTTGTCATTTTTATTGCAGAACCATATTCGTCTAGTATGTGGTTCTCTGACTTTGATAGCGTGATTCTTGCACTTTTTTTCGAGAATTGTTTTATTTTAAAATTTTTAGGACATTGAATTAGGCATTCAATATTTTCTAAAACATGGCTAAAATTCACGGTGGAGATGTTGTGGAAATCCAAGGTAACATGGCATTTTTTGAGTTTTTGAATAAAAGACCTTAACACTGTTTTTAAAGGAGATGAAATGACCAGAATCATTTGGGATCTCATTAAAGAGAAACTTATCCTTCCCTATGTTGACCTCAACCTTCATTTCTTTGATTTAGGAATTGAACATCGTGATAAAACTGACGATCAAGGTTTCTTTTTAGCTAATATAAATTGATAAATAAAATTTGCCTTTTTAGTTACAATTGATGCTGCTGAAGCAACCAAAAAATACAATGTCGCAGTTAAGTGTGCCACCATTACACCTGATGAAGCCCGTGTTGAAGAATTTAAGCTTAAAAAGATGTGGAAATCGCCAAATGGAACAATTCGTAACATTCTCGGTGGTACAGTCTTCCGTGAACCAATCATCTGTAAAAATGTCCCTCGACTTGTTAATACTTGGACTAAACCAATCATCATTGGACGTCATGCCCATGCTGATCAATATAAAGCAACCGATTTTGTTGTACCCGGTTCTGGTAAACTTGAACTTCGATTTGTTCCTGATAATGGAGGTGAAACAATTAATCATGAAGTTTATCAATTTGCTGGTCCTGGTGTTGCAATTGGCATGTACAATACAGATGAAAGTATCAGACATTTTGCACATGCTTCATTTGTTTATGCCCTTGATCGAGAATATCCCCTTTATTTAAGGTTTGTTCTTGCCCACATTTTTGGTATTGAAAAATTTATCAATAAATTTTAGTACAAAAAATACAATTCTTAAGAAATACGATGGTCGCTTTAAAGATATTTTCCAAGAAATCTATGAATCAGATTACAGAAAGAAATTTGAAGCCAAAGGTATCTGGTATGAACATCGTTTAATTGACGTGCGTATTTTTTTCGGATTTATCCATAAATTTACCACGTATTTTGCAGGATATGGTAGCACAAGCCATGAAATCAGAAGGAGGATTTGTTTGGGCCTGCAAGAATTACGATGGTGACGTACAATCTGATAGTGTTGCACAGTATGTACAATTTAATTACTAAAATAAATAATGTATAAATCTCTTTTCAGAGGTTATGGATCACTTGGTCTTATGACATCCGTTCTTATCTGTCCCGATGGTAAAACCGTTGAAGCCGAAGCCGCTCATGGTACTGTAACTCGTCATTATCGTCAACATCAAAAGGGAGAAGAAACTTCAACAAATCCAATTGCATCCATTTTTGCTTGGACCCGTGGTCTTGAACATCGTGCAAAATTGGATAACAATGAAGCCCTTAAAACATTCGCCTCAAATCTTGAAGCCGTTTGTATTGAAACCATTGAATCTGGCTTTATGACAAAAGATCTCGCAATTTGTGTCAAGGGAACAAACAAAGTTGATCGTAAAGATTACCTCAACACTTTTGAATTCCTTGATAAACTTGCAAGCAATTTACAACAAAAACAAAATTCAAGCAAGATTTAAATTTTGTTTGTTCGCATTTTTCATTATTTTTCACTTATCTCTTTCTTTATGTTACTTCAAGTTTAAATTAGTAATTTTATCGTTTTTTAAAAACTTTGCATAAAACTAATAAAGTAAATTTAAACACAACATGTTCATAACAATTAAAGTTCATCATGATCGCTTTCTCCTTCATTTTCTTCGTTATCCTCTTCACTTTCTTCTAATTCCAAATTATCACTTTCATCTTCCCCGCTACCACCTCCTTCAGATAACTGATTCTGTTTTTCTTCAAATGATTTTAAAAATGTTCCAACAAGTTTTCCAAAAGCATTTTTCATAAATTCCATGCCTTCTTTTAATTCTGCAATAACCTTTTGAACTTTTTCTTGTTTTTCTTTTGTAAGTTTCGTTGAAGCATATTCATTGACGGCATCTTCCAAAGATGGCAAATTATCGATTCCCAATTTTTCAACAATTTCATTTATCTAAGAAGGTATAAAGCATGGACTCTAAAATAGGAAGAAAAACAAAAAAAGAACCTCATTTAATTCGGAATCCGTTAATCCAGCTTTAATAAAATTTTGATTGACAATTTGCCTTTGAACATATCTGTCTTCCTAAAAGAAGCTTGTTTTTTTCAAACTTAAAAAATATAAACAAAATAATTACATCAGAGGCTTTTGGTTCGGCAAGTAACAATAGGGTAAGAAAACAAAAACCTATAAAAAATTTTGATACAATCATGGCCTTGTTCATAAAAATGACAAGACTATTATTTTTTCAGAGAATGTAAAGGATTTATTTTGTAACGATTTGTTTCAGAAACAAAAAAATGTGTATCATTTGCTTTTATTCATAATCTGTACGGATTTAATTTTGTTTTAAAAAAAGCAGCGCTAAATAAAATCTATAAAAACAAGAAACAATATTTTTGTTGATGGAATTTGAATTAAATTTTAGAAGAAAAAAACTCAAGTACTTTACAATAAAATTTTAATTACAAAAGTTTTCACTTTTTCTTGATGTCCATCATCATTCATTGACTTCATGACAGATTTCAGCAAATGCAGGAGCACGTAATACACGTTTTATCATTGTTTTTAATAAAGGATATCGTGGAACAATTGGATAAAAGCGTGTATCTTGAAATGATTCCGTTAAATCTTGGACGACACGTCGAAGTCCGAGATATTTCCGAATAAGCTTATACAATTCAATGTACAACCGATCACATTCTTTTCTTAATTCATCCGTTGATTTAGCTTAAAATAATTTAAATTTAAAATTATTTTTACAGTCTTTTTTTGTCTAAAAAAAAGTTACTTCGAATTTGTTCATGTAAGTTTTGATCTTTTGTTCTATCTGCAACATTTATCATTGTTGCACCAAGTAAAGATGCAATTCCTCCAGATTTGATTGCAGGAGGTTGACCACCTTTTTCATCTAGCAAATTAATTATCCTAAAAATCATAGAATGGCTCAAAATGCGATATCCACTTTTCATCCATAAGTTGAAAAAATGTGTCTTTTTGCAAAAGGAAGTGTTTTTTTTATTATGTTATTTGTTTATGACAGTTTTGAGAAAGAAACGGCAGTATTTTTTATGCAGTGAAATTTTTTTCAAATCGAAGCTCTACATTTTCTCAGTAAAATAAATTTTTTAACTAAAAAAATATGACAAAAATTTAGAAAAGTTTTTCAAAAAGTGCAAAACGCGTTAAAATTTCTTTTTTTAAAAAACTTGAAAATTATTAAAATGGCTTACTTTAAAACATAAGTATTTGGAGATTCACTAACTTCTTGTTGTGGAATATCAACAAGCTGCCAATATTGTTTTTCAAGTAAAATCACCTGCAACTTTTTTTATTGAGGAATAAACAGAATCTCTTTTTAAAATTACCAACCTCATGAATCATGTGTTTCATATTATTATATCTCAAAAAGACATTATTATCTTTTGATTGTAAATATTCATCTTGCATATTTTTTAAAGCATTTTTTAATCGACGATATGGTTCAAGAATTTTAGCTCTTGTTCGATGTTGTTTGTATACTGTAGTAATTAAATTTTCACGATTTGAGCCTTAATTTTTATCAAATTTTTTAAAAACCACAATCTAAAAAAAATATAACTTTAAAATAAAACTTACTTCCCGGTGAAGCTACAGGTGTTGAAGAAGCGTTGTTATCTTTTGCAAGAGAAAAGAGGACATTGAACATATCTGACATGTTTAACAATAATTAATTTTTAAAAGCACAGATAGAAATAAAATTAAATGTTAATAAATATACAGGTTTATGATTAATAGAAGAGCATGAAAGTTTAAAGCAAGAATGTTTTGCATAAATAAATAGATAGAAGTTTATGCGTTTTTAACAAGTACCATGGCAATCTTTTTTTGCTTTGCAGTCCTATCAAAAAAAATTGACAAGTGCCCACTTTTAATGTGTTAAAACCGCAAACACGGCGGCAATTTTTTCCCTTAACTTGCATAAAGTTAAGCACTCGAAAGGATATAAACGAGAATCTCTCCTAATGCGTGAATTTTTTAAAGCTTTGGTTTTTTTGTTTTTTTAAAGCAAAAAAAAACTAAAATATTTGATGTGCCATTTAAAGAATGAAGATAAACACGCGCAAACAAATAAGAATGCTTTGTGATTCCTTTTTTCAGGCAGAAAAAAACTCTTTTACAAACAAGCTTTTTTGAAAGAAAATAAGATTTAATTCTCGTTGGTAGCTTCCCCCTGATGTGGTGTTTATATTAGATTACTTTGGAACACAAATTAAGAAAACTCATTATAAAAATATTTCGAAAAATCATTGATTTTTTTAAACTTTTAAGCAATTTTTCATGCGATTGCCGGTTTACGAAGGAATACTTATAAAAAATTCTGCTATAGAATAGAAACTTTTATTAAAGTAATAATCCCAAAAGGTATTAAATCTTTTATACACGCGTTTTAATTTGAAAACGAAGGAGATTAGCAACAAAAGAAGAATGAAAATATTATTTAAAGAAATAAAAGGTTATCGCTCAAAAAGGGGAAAAATGCCTATACCTAAACTCAAAACAATTTTCACTGAGGTTTAATTCATACCACCTATATCGAAAAAATTTAGGTCGCAAATATTCTACGATATATAGATTTCGTTGGCAACCGCGAAAATGCTTTTTCTTAAATATATTTTAGTAATTGCAATTTTATTGGAAGCATTTAAAAAAAGAAAAGAAGTAAAATAAATACAAAGTTTTTCTTATGTGAAAAAGCTTCAAATAAATCTTGTTTTCTGAAAAATGACAGATAACTACATAAGCTCAAAATAGATAGACAAATTTTAATGGTTAAAGACAACAAAATGACCTTCCTGTGATGCTTTGGTATGTCTTGGATGTTGATAGAAAATTTAATTAAACCCAAAAAACGACAAAGTAAAGAAGAAAAAGAAGATGCTCAATAGTGTCAGTAGCATTTTTAACAAATAAAAAGAAGAAGCAGAAATAAGAAAAACGATGAAAAAGAACCTTTTTGACATTAAAAGTCTTTGAAGAATTTTAGATATTCTGCAAGTAGAAAAACTTTGGATTTAAATAGCAAACTGAAAAAGTCAGGTAGAGTATCATTTTTGGGTATTTTTTTTGTCAGATATTGAATATCAAACAACTTAAAATGGCAAAACAAAGATATTGCGATAAAAAAAAGTGGACGAAAAATATATTTTAGAATGGGTTCCAATTTAAAATGAGTTTGTTTGCCCAACGAAAAAAGAAGGGGAAGGTAACATGGCATTTTTCCTTAAGCTGACAACAAACTGCTGCTGTTTGGTATTGTCTTAATTTTTTGTTGTTTGTTCTTATACACAACAACCTTTATCAACATTTTCAATAACTTTTCTTATATAAAATTTTGCCGAAAGCGTCAAAGTATTTTTGTTTCTGACGGTTGATGATTTTTTATTGTTCGAAAAATTTGATTCCTTTGGGAAAAAATAAATCATAAAAATTCCTTATTTTTGTTACGAAAAAGTCTCAGAAGCTTTAGAAAAAGTGATAAAAAAGAAGAAATGATAAATTTTATTGAAATAGAAACAAAACAAAAAGCAATATCTTACCCTTTTTCTTCAATATTTTGATAATATTTGACATATTTTTTTCCTTGTTTATCTTTTTAAACTTAACAAATATTTGAAACGCAGAAAATGAAAGAAAGTCGTGTAAAAATCTCTTTTTTGAAGGATTCTTACAAATTCATTCGGTAATAAACTTTTGAAGTTTCTCTTTTCTTTTAACACTCATATTTTATTAAATTAGTGAAGAAGTGGATAGCCAAGAAGTGGAAAATTTTTGGAAAAGGAAAAGCATAAATAAAAAGTTACAAACCACAGTCTAGAAGACGAAAAAGTAGGGAAGATGTTGAAGTTGTTTGGATAAGTGGAACATCTGCTGCTGATGAATATTTTGGTATCATTGGAATTTGATGATAATATGTATGCAAGGGAAGAAGAAACCCAATACAAAATTATTGGAACTTTTTTTCGTAATATTTCAATTACAACACAAATGCCTTTTTCTATCAAGGACGACAGGAGAGATGAATTAAAAAAAACTATCTGCCCGGTTTTATTTATGATGAAGAAGAAAAAAGGCTTTTTATAATTTTAACGCTTTGTGACCAAATAAGCGGAAAATGTGTTGACGACATTGTTAGCTTATTTTCTGCCTTCTATTGTTCTCGCCTTTTTCCCGAAAAAAAAATGAAGGGAGGAAACGCTAAGAATGCATTTCAATATCAATTCAAGTGCTAAGTAGAAAAACATTGATACAATAGGGCTTACATGTGATATATATGTGCAAGATTTATTTGCAATATAATAGATGTACAATAAAAAATGACAATTTAAAAATGTGAGAAAAAGAAAAAAGAAGCATCATGAGAGATAAAAAGATGTCAACAAATGATTTTTTTAAACATGTGTTCCAAGGTACATAGCATTTTTTTACAGAATCTTTTGCAAAATAAAATGCGTCATTTTTAAGACAAAACTTCAAAGAATACAGTAAACAAAGGAACAGATAACTTTTTGTTCATTATATTAATTAAAGTTTCAATACCAAAAAATTATTATTTTCAAATAATGTTTATTTATTATTAAAAACTTGAAAAACGAAAAAAAATAAGAGGCAGAAAGATGAGACAAAAACAATGCTGTCCAAAAAATGCGGAATCTCAGTCAGTATCAAAGACTGAAGTTTGAAAAATGGGATAAAACAGCTTTTGCTTTTCTTCCACAGTGTTTTTCTCCTTCTCATGTATTCATCTGTCGGAAATTCCCTTGAGAAAATTCGATGATATAAATGACAACTAAACAACCCAAATTTACCCTTTTACCGCTATTATCTGTTCAAAAAATGCAAAAACAGTTCACTCTAGTTTTTGCATAGAAAAATGCAGAAAACTGAAAAAACAAGATGCGGGACTCAAAACTCCTAATACTGTGAAAAAAACGAAACATTTCGAAGTTATAACCTCATTGGGCTCAATGCCTATAATTTTGATCTCTGTTTAACAAAAATTGAAATGAGCATTTTTATTTTTCTAAAACATAAAACATTTTAAAAAATAAATTTGTGACATAATTTATTAATCCGAGGCCAAGTTTATTCAATAAAGATGAATTACAGTAACTTTCAAAAATGAATGTATTTGAAATTGACGACCAGGAGCACCGTAATCACAGCCAAGTTTAAAGATGATAATTGACAAAGACAACTTTTTTATCTGATATGTAACAACTTTTGGAAAGAACAAATGTTTTTAAATTAATAAATAATTCGAAGACTATATATATCAATTAAAAGCAATAAAATCAAATTTAATTACAGCATAGTCATATTTTTTTTAATTCTGAAGTGGTTAATTTCGAAGACAAAACATATTTAGAAGGATGGGAGTAATAATTAATATTTGAAGCCATTATGTTTTGTATTTTTATTTATTTTGTATCAGCTTATCAGTGTCTCATAACCTGTCACCAAATGGCGATTCAATGTTTATTCATTTGAGAAATAATCAGATTGTTATTGTAAAAGTATCGTTTGAATCATAAAAGGGAGATACTTTATTTTTAGGATTTTTTTAAAAGTTCAAACGATTTATTGATTATAAGAAAATATTTTGCCTTATCGAAATCACACGACGTGATGAAAAATAATAACTTATTTTGCTAAACAATGAACACTTTTATGACTGAAACTAATATTTTTACTTCCTTCTTTAATTTTTAGAAAAATGAATTACTTTTAAAAATTAAGTTCCTGAAGCGAAAAGTAATCACAATTTTTTTTGAAAAAGTTTGATAAAAAAGCACAAGTTTTTTTGACAGCCAAAAAAAAGTTTGTCCTCTTTTTTGATCTACTTTTTTCTCTCTTTTTTTTGCTTGTGCATACTCACTTAGCATATGATTTTTAACGTAATAGCTTTGCCACTACTATATGAAAAAAAATAAAATATCGTTGTTTATATACATTGTACAATTTTGTTGTTCATTATTTCATCAAAATACTTTGTTTTGATTGATTTTTCCTAGACTTGATTACATTTTTTCAATCAGTACATTAAAAAAAACTATGTTTTTTGTTTACTTTTAACACCAGAATAGATTAACGTTTTTTAATTTTCCTTTTACGTGAAAACACTTTGAACTCGCATAATCACTTTTATATTTTAATGGTTCCATTAAGTTTTGTTTTAATACTATAATAAGTTTTAGAACATCGCCAAGATGGTCCTTGATTTTTTTAAAAACCGTTTATGCAGATTCTTGATTCATCGTTATATGGGTGATTACTTAAAGACGGAATTAAAAACTGAAGATTTGGAAATTCAATTATTGGAAGGAACCGCATCAGCAAAAGATGTGAATCTTAATGTCGAGGTTTGGACTTTTAAGTAAATACATGCGACTTTTTAAACAACACCTTTTTAGTACATAAACAAAAGCTTGGATCAACTTGGATTGATAAACATTATTGAAGGTTTTATTGGTGAAATATCGCTCTCTGTTCCAGCTTTTACTAAAATAACTCAAGATTCTACAGTAATAAAAATTAAAGGATTGAATATAACTTTAGCTCCATTAAAAGATTTGAATTTTGCAAATGCCCAGGATCTTGGTATGTAATTTGAATTTTGAGCTTTTTATACGTTTTATATTTTAGTTTCTTCTGTTATTGGAACAATTCAACAAATGGATACGAGTATTAGCCGAGAAGATTTGCCTGAAAATGCTGATAGTGAAGCTATCAATGAATTTGCAAGCGTTATTGATCAAGTAATTACACGGGTTAAAATGCGTTTTGAAGATGTTACGATTCGACTTGAAAAAGATGGTAATATTTCAACTGCTGTAGAAGTTTATATTAAAGAAATGGAATTCATTGATGAACAACTTGAAACGGGTTTCGATAATTTTTCACATGAAAATGTTGTAACTACACAACCACTTGGAAGTGGTGCTGATTTGACTAAATTATTACATATCAAAGATGTCAGAGTTTTTACGGATATCTGGACGCCTTTAAATGTATGTTTTTTTATTGAAATGAATTTCTTTAATTCTCATCATTTAGTCTGTTTCATCGCTATCAACAACAACAAGTGATGGCGGAAATTCTCCTTCTGACTTGACAGCTTCCATGGCAAATTCTTCAATGAATTTTCAATCTTGTTATTCACATTTTAGCTCCTCTGGAGGAAAAGAAACCCCGAAAACTCCAAAATCCACTGTATCGTAAGTTACTCGTGTATGGTAAAATAAAAAATATATGTATCTTTTTAGTATGCCAACAACTCCCATTCAAATTGCACATTTCTTTGGAGAAAAACATACAATCAAAATTCGTATCCATAATTCTGCGATTTCTAAAAATGATGGTGCTTACGCCAAAAAGGTAAGAGTTTACAGTAACATTATGACTTGAATGAATTCTTAAACATGGACATTCAGATTGAAGTGGATATGCAAATGGGTGGATGCTTATTCTTTTATATTACTCCGTCTCAAATTGCGCTTCTTCAAGATCTTCTATCGTGTCTTGTTCCGAAACCTGAAGTGTCATCCGAGCTTGGTCCGCTTTCAAATGGAGGACAACCAATGCAGCGTGAGCATTATGATCAGATAACTGCTCAAATGCATAATGAAGGCTCTTGGAATTTAAGATCAGCACCGCATACTTGGACATCTAATACCGGTGAAAAGTTATTTCATGAAATTGGAAAACGCTCAAGTCATGTTTTGGTTCCTGTATCGTTGGATAGTTATGATGATTTTTATTCAGCTACTGGTGGAAGTTATCGCTATGGAAATGATTCCGCACTTGATTCTGATAGTTTAACAGAAACTGGTACACAAAGAGGTTCTAATTCTACTCTCGTTGATAAACCTGGTTCAAAGGCTCCTGATGTCTTCTCTTTGACAATGAAACTTCCAAGCGTTTTTGGAGTAATCACTCATGATGATCCGCTAAGTATCGAAAATCGACAACAATCACTTAATGAATATGGCGTTGATGGTATTGTTAAAGTTATTGATAACATAAAAAAAGATGCAACTACATTTTTTAATACTGCCGCCCATTTTAAATTTACATCAAATCCTCTCTATTTGCAAAGGGCATTTTCTGACAAGTGTTGTAACAAAGATCACTTAAGGTAAAAAAAGGTTTTTTAGTTAATATTCAAATATTAAATAGTTTGTTTTAGCCTTCTTGCTCAAACAGCAACTGTTAAATTGAGAACTGAATCAAATGGTGATCGAGATGGATTTGAATTAAGTACATCATTTTCTCGTTTTGATTTAGCAGAATCTCTTACAAAAGAATCAGTGAATAATGGCACAGAAGGAGTTAAAATTGATTTATTTAATTTTGGTGATAATAATGATGGCGCAAATCTTTCATTCCTTTTATCAGCTCCATTAAATCTTGAACAAGATATTAATTATTCACTTGAAATTAATATGGCTCAATGCAAAACTGAACTTGATTTAAGTATGGTTGATCGGCTTCATAATCTTATTGTAACACGTCCATTCTTTCTTTCACCAATTAATTCTGTACATTTCGATAAAAATGGGTACGATGCTCCAAATGAATCTCAAAAATGTCGTGTAAGATTTTATTGCTCAAAATGGGATATTGATCTTAGAATTCCAATTGCCGATTTATCTGCTGTTAGTGTGCCCTTTTGGAAGCGAAATGTTTACAATGAATTTACCCGCTTTGAATTTAAAGAAATTTTATTGGATATTCCGAAGTTTCGATTAACGGATTTATGCAATTTTGCAACAATTCATCTTAATTGTCATACTGTAACTGGTACCTTTATTGGAGATGTCAATCTATTGGAATGTAAAGAAGAAGAAAAACGATTTTTATATGCCACTGGAATGAGTGATTCACATGTATGTTTATCAATTAAATATGATTTCCGAAATAAGAGTCTACAAGCAAATATTGATCGTCTTACGAGTTATCCAAATAGTAAAAGTATGATGCAATCGATGCATGGAAGCTTCTTTAAATTTAATGAAGAAAAAGATAATGGACCCTTTGCTTCATCAAATGCGTTCATCGAAGGAACAAAATTATTGCTTGCAGGAAACAAAGACGAATTATCCGATTTTTCTGCCAACTGTCGTAGTCAATCTGATATTGATATTGAATTAATACTACCACGTTTAAATTTATTGTTGCCAAGCAAAAAATTCTTTGAAGTTTTGTACAATCGTTTTGCGAATGATTTGGCATTGTTTGTTCCAAAAGCACCTGTTTTTACTTCAAATTCTTCACAATCTTCTAATGCAAGTGTTGGAGGAGGACATGCTTTTCGTGAATTTCCAAGTAATGAAGATGACGATGATGAATATTTGGATAATAGTACTTTAAATGGACCCAAAGAAGATTTCAATAAAACCACCCAAAATCATAAATTTTCTTTCAATGTTCGAATGAATAAAGGAAATGTTATACTTGGAACTATTGGAAAGGAAGGTGATAAAATTTATTCATCCCAAATTGGATCAGAACTAGAAAAGAGTACTTTCTTTTTGGTTTTGGGATATCATGGTGATATGAATTTAGCCTACATGTACATTGCTGCTGCACAAGGATCCATTTTTCATAGAAGTAATTTTACTATAATACATATTGCGACTATTTGTAATAAAATTCAAATTTGTTTTAGATCTTTTTGATTCGTCGATTCGTCCATACAATACAAATGTTACTGATACTACATCATTTTTACAACGAACTTCAAAGAATGCTTTTGATATTTCCGCAGAACCGTTGACAACATCAGAATTTTGTCCGATTGTTGATGATAATAATATTGCAATTGCTCTTAAACTTCATACTCATTTTGAAGAAGAAAGTGGAAAAGATGTGAAAGATATTGTTCTTGCAATTGCTCTTCGAAATACAATAACACATTTTCGACCTTTTACAAATTCTGATCAATTTTGGGTTAGCCAAATTACAAATTTTGTTACGGTTGAAGATTACGGTGTTCCTGGGTATGAATGGCCACAAGTAAAAATAGATCTTCATGTTCATTATACAAGTGTTGTGGTTGCATATGATCATGCTTGCGTTGTACCGGATTCACCATTAATGCTTCGAGCTGCAATTGGTTCATGTGATTTGGCGAGTCATATTGTCCAAGACCAAGAAAAATTCAAATTTTATTTCTTTTTGGAAGAAACGAAAATGTTTTTGGGAAAGAAAAAGAAGGGAGCAGTCAGATTTAAAGAATTTGATGATGGTAGCTTACATCGCAATAAATTTGTCAAGTTCTTGGGTTTGGGAGTTTTGCATGTTGAAGTAAGTTATTAAAAACATATAATTCATTTGCATTTGCAATTTTAGTTAAATTATGCTTTTGGTTCTCTTCTCAGTCAAAATTCTGAACCTGAACCACCAAGTATAGAAATAATTAGTGGTAATGATGTATTAAAAGCATGGGTGTGTGCGGATACAATTGTGGAGTTTATTAACATGTTAACCGAATTTATGCAATCTGATTATGCTGCTTCCTTATCTGAAAAACAGGCAGCAGTCAATGACGAAACAATTAAAAATTTTGTGCAAAATTCTACAAAAGCTACTAATCATGTTTCTGATGAATCACAAAATCCTGAAGTTCCTAAAAAAGTTAGTGATACCAATGAACGCATTGTGGTATGTTTACTGCATCCAAATATTTTTTTAATTTTCTATTTGTGGTTTTTAAGGAAATGATGTCAATGGCAATGGAAGATAACGCAAAGACCGCAAAGCAACCATTAATTCCACAACGCAAGACCTCTGATTTTGATAATGGTTTTGGAAATGATTCATCTTCAAAAGATTTTGCCCCTGGTTCGTATAACAGCAATGCTTCAACTGATGATGAATTTATTGTTGTTGATGAAATTCCTGGTAGCGGAATCACACAACCATCTGGTGCACCACGTGTAAGAATTTTGGAACCAAATTTTGAAATTATACAAGAGTATATGTGTATTCCGGATCATGCAACAGCAAATGATATGATGAAACTTCCTGAAGGCCATCCACCACCAATTATTAAATATTTTGTTCGCGATTTCTCCTTACATATCTATTTTTATGCTGGAAATGATTTTGGTGATGAACCATCTGAAGTAAAAACCTATAGCCAGTGGGAGCAAAAGCGTGAATCAAATGAATGCATGAGAGAAGGTTCAGTTGGAGGACCATTTAGAGATCATACCGTATGCGTTGAAGCAATGATTTCGAAAATCTCATTCACTTCTGAAGTTTTCAATGCTGCTGCTCCTATTCTCTCACTTAATATGTTGTCAATTTATGATATTGAATTAAGAGATCATCTACTTGTATCACAAATTAACAAATTATTTTATCAATTTACAAGTGATATGTTACCAAGAAGATCTTTTGCTCCAATGATATCATTACGGATGGTTGAAGATCAACATCGAGAAGGAAAACTCAAGATTAGCTTACTTCCAATGAGGCTTAATGTGGATCAAGATACTCTTGAATTTTTACAAGATTTCTTTGCAGTTGTTGGGAACTGTCTTAAAATTCCTACAGCAAATATCGTTGATCCTTTAAATGATGCTCCAGTTTTTCAAGCTGCTTTAAATTCTGAAAACTCTCAAGATGAAGTATATGGTAATCATAAAGATAATGATGATATGGTAGTGAATCATATGGCGGAAGCATTGAATGATGGTAATGATACTGTGTTGGATGAATCTGTTGGATCTGTTGCTGCTGAAAGGCGCGTTTCCACATCAAGTACCTTGACTGTAAATACTCCAAAAGAAACATTTTTCAAGTAAGCTATTTTTTATAATAATGTTTACATTTAATTTTTATTTTATAGAAGTTTTACATTTTCTCCATCGTGCACAATTCGACTTGATTATGTCGGAAAACGTGTTAAAATGGATCACGAACAAGGAACCGTTGCTGGTATTCTCTTTGGTCTTAGTAATCTTCATTGTACAGAATTGATCTTAAAAGATTTTCACAATGAAAAAGGTTTACTGGGGTACGGTAAATGTGCACAGTTTGCTGTTGAAGAATGGGTTAATGATATTCGAAACAATCAACTTCCTAATGTTATTGGATCATTTGGACCTATTACGTCTCTTGTTGAAATTGGCAAAGGTATCCGTGATCTCTTTTACATTCCACTATCCGAATTTCGAAAAGAAGATGGTCGGGTTGTCAAAGGAATTCAACGCGGTGCAAACAGTTTTGGAGTTTCAACAGCTACAGCTGTTATTGATATGACTCAATGTGTTGCTTCAGTTGTTCATGTAAGTTTTTTTTAATTTATTTACGAAATGATATAATAGTTTTTTATAGTCTGTTGCTGAATTAGCCTTTGATATAGTATCACCAGATTATCACATTACTCAACGAAGACGCCGTGAGCAGGAACAACGTGGTCGATTACCTAATGATTTTCGGGAAGGTATTCATATGGCATGTGGAACTGTATATGACGTAAATGATTAGTTATAATTTAACATTCTTTCACAATATATTTAGGGTGTTCTTGATTCTGCACAAACTTTACAACAAGCAACTCAAGAAGATAGAGCACATGGACAATGGCCTTTGCGTGGTATTCTTCGACATGCAACTCCTATGGCTGTTAAACCAATCGTAGTTGCAACTAAAGCAACGATACAAGTTCTTGATGGAATAAAAGGTCATCTTCGCCCTGATAGTCGCCGTGAAGAACGTGATAAATGGCGTCACAATGAATCAACAAAGAACATGCTGTAATTTTACATTTTATACATATTCAACGGTGATTTTTATATTTGTATTAAATTGTTGTGAAAAAAGAGATAACGGGATATTCACGTTTGTAAATATTGTTAGCAAATCACCCCTGTAATAATGGGTTATTAGATATCAAACGATTTCTTTGTACTTGCCTTATCATTGTTATATTTGTTTTGCATTTTGTTACATTTTTAAAGATGTTTTTGAAAGAAAAAAGCTTATGAACGTATTTTGTGTATCTATTTTTAAAAAAAGCTGTTGAAAATACAGTACATCATATTTCAACATATTTTGAATCGTGTATTTGCAATGTCTTTTTTTGTTTCCAATATTTTTTTATCTTTCCTTGGCTTTTTTGTTTTTTCTTTTTTGAACGTTGTTGTGAGTCAATGACGATGCATTGATATTCCAACGTTTCAATGAAATCGATTTCCTTAACTTTGAAACCTTTGATTTTAAACTTAGGATAACAAAAAATAAAGATAGTAAACAACTCTCCCGAACTTTCTGGTGCATGAGTGGAGAAACGTGCAATAAACGAAAGTTTGGACATATTTTTTTTCAAATGTTCAAATGATCTTTTGTCGCTTGTAGTTGGTGATCAAAAACATTATTGATCTTTTTTTTAGATTTTTCATTGAAAATTTTGCAAATAGTTTTCTTTATGTGACCGATCTTTCATCCATTACAAAAGTTTTCATTACTTTAAAGTTTTCGGAATTGAAATAAGAGTTTGACTCATCTGCAAAAGAAAATGTTTTTTATTAACCAATTTATTAAAAGAAAAGAGAAAAATGTCATTGAAAAAACTAATGTTTAACAATTTACAACGCCTATTTTTGCGCAAAGTTTGTCGTTGAAAACCTTAAGGTACAGAGAGATGCTTGAAGATGACGTCATTTCCGGTAAAAAATGAAAAAAAAATCATAGCTTTTTCTCGTACGTTTTTGGGGCGATATGAACCAAAACTAGGGCAACTTTTTTTTTATTAAAAATAAATTTGTGACTGACATAGAAAAACGTGTTTTTGGGCTTTAATTTAAGCTTTGCCGCAATTACTGTAGAGCAAAAATAACTTTTAATTTTTCATAGTTTTATTTAAACAATAAAACATTTGTATATAACTAATAATGTAGGTTTTTGCCCCTTTAAATTTTTTTTGGTTTTTTTCTTGATTGATAGATGTAAGTTCTTTTTTTCAAATTAAAAGAAGGTTGTTTAAAACAAATGATTTAAACTTCCGTTTTATTTTAATCATTGTTAAATTGCATCATGCTTCGCCCTGTTTTTTCTGTTCTTCAATCATTCTGTGTCTATCTGATGCACTTTCGTACTGTAATTTATCAAGCAGCTGTTTTATCTCACACCCATCGTTTTATTTAATGGTTTTTAGTTTTCTTTTGCTTTTCACATAGTGATAAATAAAAAGCAAGAAAATGTAAAAGGCTTCATATGCATATAAAATCTTTAGAAAAAAGAATTTCCGAGCGATTAAATTAGTCAACCATCTTTGGTTTTCATACATCATCAGACCAAATAAGAATAAAAGATTTTGTTGACACTGATCATCGTGATCAAACAATTTGATAAAAAAATGACGTCGTAAAACCTCTTTTTGTCTATTTTTAATTCGTAAATAAAAAAGAGAAAACATAGGTTGTAGCACAATCGGAACCAATACGAATTATTTGTTGTTCAAACTTTTTTTGTCTTTTTACGAGAAAGCTTTTTGAGAGGGTGGTTTTTAAACTTTAAAATTAATGACCTTTTTTTCTTGTTTCTTCCTATTTTTTACTTTATTTTTTGTGGCTTGAAATGTTCTCAAACTATGTCCGACAAATTTTTATGCTCTCTTTCTCTCTTTTTTGCTTTAAAGAGTTGTCTCGTCCCATTTTTTGGTTTTTCATCTTTTTTTTCTTCAAGCGAGTGAGAAGAAAAATAAAACGATAGCTAAAAAACTAAAGAAACGTTGCGGAAAGAAAATTTTTTTACAGCTGCTGTGTGAGAGCATGCCCAGTCAGTTGGTTTCTACATTTTGCTGTTCAATGCTTCCTTATAAAATTTTTTTCGTTAGCTGGCTTGGTTTTTGACTTCAAAAAACGAAAAAAATAGAAAAAAAAATATATGAAAAAGATGTCTGTGTTTTGTTTCGAATTTTCAGCGCAGATGGTTTTTTCTTCTTTTTCATTGCAGTTGCAGTCTTTAACTAAAAATCAGACCATTTAGAGATCACTTTTTTTATCTTTGCTGTTTTCTTCTAATTTTTATTTTTGTTTTTTAAAAACAGAAACAGTTGTTTTGGGTCTTTTTTTGAATTATCGAACTTTCTATTGGTGCGTAAATATGTTTAATACTTTGAGGGCTCACTTTTCTTCTTCCTTAGTTTTTTTATTATTGATGAGTGTTTTTATGTTTATGATTACTTTAATTTTATGTTGTGTCTATACCGTGTTTGGTAATGTGTCTTGTTTTATAATTTTTTTATATCTGTCTTGTAAAATAGTGTTTCAGAATTACAAAATGGAACAACCAACATTAAGTTCTAATCATCCAAATTTACCTGATGTACATGAAATTTCAAACAATTTAGCTGACCAAAAGCGACGGGCTCCACTTTTGCGTCGTGTTTCTCGAAGTGATCCCAATTTTCAACCCGAAGAACCAAGTTTGTGTCTTAACTTTTACTTTTTTGCGCGAATTTTTACATTTTTTTATTTCGAAATGCTAGCTTTCTTTTTCGTTTCCTTGTCGAATCTTTTTTGGGCCATATATTTTTGTTTCAAAACTATCGTAGTTGCGAATTTTAATGAATGCTTTTTAACACGTCTTGTTGCGATTTTATTTCTTGTTTCCCATTTGTATTTTTTAAAAATTCTATTTAACGTTTTATTTTCTTGTGACCGTGCATTTAAAAAAATATTTTATTAATTTAAAGCATTTTTTCAGAGTTTGACGCCCTTCAACACGTTCTTCACGGAATTGCTGAAGTCAATTCTGGTCTTAGCATTAATAAATTGGATTTTGAGCATGAAACAAACTATCTCAAACTAATGCCTTTGGATCAAAGTAAATCTTCAAGTGCAGTGTAAGTATATTTTTTATTACAATCTTTAGCTTTGAATCATTCTTTTTGAATTTTTTTCGTTGAGATGTTTTTGAAATCAAACTTTTTTCCCCTAAAAATGAAGCAAGCTCATTGATTTACGTCAAGAGCGAGATTGCACCAACTGACATCCACGAGGAGGGAACTAACCAAACAGAATATAAGGCGTTTTCTTCGTTTTTTTTCTTCCTTTTCTTTTTTTGAAACAAGAAATGAATGACGCGAAATAGAAGAGAGAAAAAGGCGGGCGGTCTTTGACCGGAAAAATGATGTTCTTTTCTCCCCACGTGGGTAGTCGTTCTCCTCAATAGGATTGTTCAAGGCGGTTTTAGAATATTTAAATACCTTACATTCAAACCAATGATTATGGATAAAATTCTCTAAAACAAATGCTACCAAGAGAGCACTTTTTTTGAATGTTTTTGCTAAGTTTATACTTTTTTGCTGGTTATCTTCGGGCATTTGTTGTTTTTGATCAAACACCACATTGATGACTCGATCTATATAGTAGAAACTCTTTTCGCTGCTTTCTTAATGCCCATTCTGTTATTTACTACTTTTTGTTTCTTTTTTGGAAGAAAAAAAAATTGTTTTTTAATTTTACAAAAAACCGCATGAGCAAAATAGATTCTTATCGTTGAAAATAACAGCTGTTTAGATTTTCATTGAAAAATTTATTTCAGTTCGTTTTCCATTTAATCTTTGCACTTTAATGAGATCTTCCTTTTTTTGAATGTTTGGTAGACAATCAGGCTCCACCCTTTATTAACATATAAAACGCCTCATTTTGAGCTGTCCAATAAAAAAAAGTTTAAATAAATAAGGTGTTAATGTGAAATAATTAAAGTATTGTCCGGGGTTTTAGCTGTTGAGATTTTAGTGGAGAATAAATATCGTATTTTATGTTTAGAGTTGGACTGCAAATAAATTCTTTAAATTATTTCGAGAAAAATCTTTTCAAAATGTTTACTTTACCCATTTGTTCTTGCTTTGTCCAACAGAAGCCCATGGGCCAACTAAAATCACGTTTTTACCCACGTAGTTGTTTTTTTTTATCTATTTCCGTTAAAACATTTTTTGTCAAATAAGAGAAAGAAGAATAAAGTGGCGTGACAAACGTACTGAGAACGCACCCATCAGCATCCATCCATCCATCCTGCTTTAGTTACTTCTCTGCTTGCTCCCACTTTGTGTCTTTTTTATATTTGTGAAATAAAAAAGGCCACGAATCTTTACCCTAAAATTTTTTGAAGAACTTTTAGATATTTGTGTTTAATACCACTTTACTTTTTTTTCTCAAGTTGCCACCAAGCCTGTTATTTTTAACTTTATTTGCTTTAAGACAAAGGAGGAAAACTTATGATTTTTCATTGTTAAAAAGTGATATAAATTAAGGTGTTCTTCTCTGTTTTGAATGCTATTGTTCCTTTTTTGACAATAAGTGCTGGGTTTTGGTGATCATAAGTTTTGAAGCATTTTAAAGAAAGTTTTCTTGAAATGAGTTTTGTCATTATTAGAGTTTTTATTTAAATGATTTCTGACCTATCTTTATCAATTGGTACAGTTTATTGCTGATATAAATTTTTATTGCTTCAGGCTGTTCCTGCTTTTTCGTTGTTTTTTTTATCTTGAGTGTACCCCTGCACTTCACAAAAAATGTCATTCCTTTCTTTGCTTTTTTTATTCTTTTTGATTAGCGAGGTTACTGTAACAACTAAAAATGTTATAAAAATGTGATAATAACTTGTTTTTTTTTCAGCCCAACTGCATTTGATTCACAAAAAGCTGATCAAGCAACAATTGAAAGAAAACTTAGTGCTTTCAATCTTGGAATTCGTTCTGACGATCCTAATTCAAGTCTTGGTTCAATTCGAAAAGCTGCAAGCTTTATACACGGCACCAATTTTGGTATTGGTTTGAATACTCCTACTAACTACTTTTCTCATCCACAACATCGTCGTACACCTAATTTTTCAATTGGTGGCGGAAGCAGCGTTTTCCATCCTTCTTCAGTTTCACCAGCTGTTGAAGATCCATCTCATCAAAGCGGTGGATTATCTATGCAAGTTTGCTCAAAGAATAATTCATTAGCTCCTACAAAACTTAACGAAGTTCAACACTCATCTAGTATGGCTGGTGGTCTTTTTTCAAATGCTGGTACTGATACCTCTGCAAATAATACCCATGTTGGTGGAATGATTGCAAATGCTTCATCCGATTCTTTAAATCCTCCTCGTCAAAAGGTATTTTGCATTTTTTAACTTTCTCTTTGTAATTGTTAATTACATTCTTTTATTTTAGACTGGTGTTATGGGAATGTTTGGCCGTGGATTTTTCGCAAAACCCGTAATCCGTTCTGAAGAAGAAAATTATCGCTATATTATGGCACTTGATCGTTAAAATGTTACTTTAACTCCTTTTCAATTTGTTTTGAAAAAATCCCTTTTAACCTTCGTTTCTCAGAATTTGTTCATATGATATAATTTGTATTTTTTACAGTTGTCTTTTTTTATTGTTCATTGTTTTTAAATTTATTATGTTTTTCCTCAACTTGAAACCATTTCAGTTTTTGTTTCTTTTATCATATTAAATGGTATCCAAGTTAAAATGTATTTGATTGGTTTTTGAATTTCAAAAGCATCCACTTGTCCTTTTAAAGCGGGTCAACACTAACTCATTGGTTTTTATTTAAAAATGTGTCTTTTCAAACAAAATATATATTTAAAGAACTTATTAATCTGGTAAATCTTAAACGTTTTCCCGCTTAGTTCTGAATTCTCTGTTTAAAAAAATATACACATGTCTTTATTTTATATGTTTTATATCTGTAATTTCTTGTTTTGACAAAAAAAAGTTGAGAAGTTGAATGATATGCGAATTGTTTAATTACTGAATTTGCGCATTGACAAAAAACGAATAAAATTGTTTATATATATATTATAAATGTCGTCTCAAACAACAAATTTTTAAGCAGTAAATAATCGGGAAGAATTTTTGCGGAAGATGTTAGAAAGATCAATGTCATTTATCAATTTGTTTCTTTTTTTAAAAATAAGAATACACAAATTATAGTAATTAATGTCAACAAAAATAATATCAAAGAAAGAAAAAAAACATGGTCAAAAAGGTCATCAATTGAAAAAAGGGCTTATCAAAACTACTACTGCACACTGCCTGTGGATGTGAAGTAGTTAGATTCGTGTCTGTTAAATGTTTTCTCAACCCTTTCCTTACTATAAAATTAGAAAGAAGAATGAAATGTTTTATCGATTCAGTCATTTGCTGCTACCATTTTGGGTTTGTACAAAATTAATTGTTTAAGATATAAGAAAATAATTTATGCTCTTTTGAATCCCTGATAAAGTTGAACTTGGAAAGAATGCAAAATTTGCAAAACGTTTTTCTTCGACTTTAAAATGCAACAAATTTCAATAACTTTCGAGGGCTTTTTTTAAAGTTACCGCACTAGTTTTTGTGGCATCTTTTGAATGCAGAGATGAAAAAATTCTGCTTTAATTAATTATTGCTTTGTTATTTTTAAAGATGAAGCATATTGCAACAATGATGATAATTTGTTAATTGTTAACAGCCCCAAAATTATATTTTAGAGCTTCACGGTTAATTAAAAAAAACTAATTTTATTACTTGTTTGAACGTTTTAATCCATGTCTAGGAGAAAAAAGAATCATAGATCTTTTTAAAACGGGATTTTTAAATTAACTTTTTGTTATTCAGGACACAACTTTTGGGCTACAAAGTTTGAAAAAAGAAGTGCATAATTCAATTATTTATTTTAACATTACAATAGAGCCATAAATTTTGACATTCTTCTGTTTTCTGATTTAACGCAATTAGTTTATAAATGTTAAAAGTCAAAAATTTTTTTCATCAGTTCAAATAAAAGTTAACAACAACATTCGCTTTTATTTTTTATTTTTGGACTTTATTTTTCCATTTTACCTTGGCCCTTTTGTGCGATTGATTAAAAGATAAAACTTCTTCTTTGCTGTTCGCATATGAAAAAAAAGTTTGACCTCGCTAAAATGGCATGAGAACGAAAAAATAATCGAAAACAAAACGCGAGCAATCTTAGTCAATCTTCATAACGGTTTCTTTTTCTTATTCAAGCAACTTGATCTTTTTTGCAGAACTCTACATATCATTTTTCAAGAAGAATGGCAAAACTTATTGATGGAAAGGCAGTTTCTGCAAAAGTTCTTGAAGGAATTAAACATGATTTGGATAACGTAAAAAAAGATCATCCATCATTTACGCCATGTCTTGCAATTGTTCAGGTTTGTCTTGAAGCTAAAATATGGATTTCGAAGTTTGATTTAACAAAATTTAGGTTGGCGGAAGAGAAGATTCAAATGTTTACATTTCGAATAAAACAAAGCGCGCTGCGGATGTTGGAATTACGGCAAAACATATTAAATTGCCAAAAAGCACAACACAAGCCGAACTTCAACGTGAAATTGATTTGCTTAACGCAGATTACGAAGTTGACGGAATTATTGTCCAGGTTAATTGAGATTTCTGTACCCGTGAAAATTATCATAAGTTCTTTTAGCTCCCTTTAGATTCTGATGAAGCTATTGATGATGGGGTTATTGATCGAATTGTTCATGATAAAGATGTTGATGGATTAACTCGAGAAAATGCTGGACGGCTTATTCGAGGCGAACTTGATAGTGTTATCTTTCCTTGTACCCCTTATGGTTGTTTGCATTTGGTTAAAGATGCTTTAGGTAATCAGGCTTTTATAAAATCTCGTTTTTATTAAAAAAAAATACAAATTTTTAAGGAGGTGATGTTTCGAAAATTGCTGGCAAACGGGTTGTTGTAATTGGTCGCTCTAAAATTGTTGGGGCTCCTGCAGCTGCATTGTTTATGTGGCATCATGCTACAGTAACAACATGTCATTCAAAAACCGTTGATTTAAAGGAACAATGCCTTCAAGCTGATATACTTATTGTTGCAATTGGAAGATCCAAATATGTAAAAGGTGACTGGGTGAAACCCGGGGCAATCGTAATTGACTGTGGGATCAATGTTGAAGTAACGTCAGAAGGAAAAAGAATTTTGACTGGTGATGTTGACTTTACTGAAGCCAAAAAGCATGCATCATATATTACCCCGGTTCCTGGTGGCGTTGGGCCAATGACTGTCGCTATGCTTCTTAAAAATACATTTGATCAAGCAGTTTCTCGTCGGCTAAAACATGCCAAAAGCAACAAGTGGTCTATTCATATCCCAAAAATTGAATTGCATTCCCCTGTTCCATCAGATATTGAAGTTTCACGTGCACAAAAACCTAAAACCATTGAAAATGTAATTTTTCTAAATTTTAAAATTATTAATTTGAATGCAATTTCTTTTTTAGTTGGCCGATGAAATTGGAGTAAATCGAACTGAACTTGAGCTATACGGTCAAACAAAAGCTAAAATTTCTCTTGATGTCTTAAAAAGACTTCAAGATCGTCCAAATGGAAAATATGTTGTTGTTGTTGGTATTACTCCTACTCCTGTAATTTTTTTAAAATAGTTTTTTAAAAAAAAAATTTAAATAATAAACTTTTTAGTTAGGTGAAGGTAAAAGCACGACTACCATTGGCCTTGTACAAGGTTTATGCGCTCATCTTGGAAAAAATGCTTTTGCATGTGTTCGACAACCTTCACAAGGTCCAACCTTTGGTATCAAAGGTGGTGCAGCTGGTGGAGGATATTCTCAAGTTGTCCCAATGGAAGAATTTAATCTTCACTTAACCGGTGATATTCATGCCATCACTGCTGCAAATAATCTTATTGCTGCCGCAATTGACACTCGAATTTTCCATGAAGCCACCCAGCCTGATGATGCATTATTTAATCGCTTGGTTCCCAAAAATAAAGCAGGAAAGCGTGCATTCTCTGAAATTCAAAAACGCCGACTAGAACGTCTTGGAATTAATGGAGTTGAAGATGGCGAAGAATTAAGCCCTGAACAAAAAGTTAAATTTGCACGACTAAATATTGATCCAGAGACAATTACTTTCAACCGAGTCATGGATACAAATGATCGATATCTTCGTGGAATTGAAATCGGATTAGGCAAAACTGAAAAAGGGAAATCACGTAAAACAGAATTTATGATTACTGTAGGAAGTGAACTTATGGCAATTTTGGCATTGGCAAATGATTTGGCGGATTTGCGTCAACGTATCTCAAAAATATCGATTGGAAATGATACTAATGGAAATCCTGTTACTGTTGATGATTTGGGTGTTACGGGTGCTGCAGCCGTCTTAATGAAAGATACAATTAAACCTAATTTAATGCAAACAGTTGAAGGAACTCCTGTCTTCGTTCATGCTGGCCCATTTGCAAATATTGCCCATGGTGCAAGCTCTATTTTAGCTGATAAAATTGCATTAAAACTTGTTGGACCTGAAGGCTTTGTTGTTACAGAAGCAGGATTCGGGGCTGATATCGGAATGGAGAAATTCTTTAATATTAAATGCCGATATTCTGGACTTACACCAAATGTGGTTGTTTTAGTTGCAACAGTTAGAGCCCTCAAAATGCATGGTGGTGGACCACCTGTGACTGCTGGAGCTCCCCTTGCCAAAGAATACCTTAATCCAAATGTTGAACTTCTACGTGCTGGTTGTGATTCAAATCTTAGAAAACAAATTGAAAATGCTTTAAAATTCAACGTTCCTGTTGTTGTTTGTGTTAATAAATTTGCAAGCGATTCAATTGAAGAATTGGAACTCGTTCAAAGCAAAGCAAATGAATTTGGTGCCACTGGAGTTATCGCAAATCATTGGGCATTTGGTGGTAAAGGTGCTGAAGATCTTGCCAGAGCTGTCGTTGAAGTCAGTGAAAAACCAAACAATTTTAAATTTTTATACCCTCTCGAAGAAACTATTACAAAGAAGATCGAAACAATTGCCAAAGAAATTTATGGCGCTGATGGAATTGAATTGAGCGAATTGGCACAAAAGAAAGTTGAACTCTACACCCGAAATGGCTTTGATAAACTTCCAATTTGCATGGCAAAAACTCAATTATCTCTTTCGCATGATCCTAACTTAAAAGGTGCCCCAACTGGTTTCACTCTCCCAATTCGGGATATTCGCGTTTCCGCTGGTGCAGGCTTTATTTTCCCATTATGCGGTGATATTACAACTATGCCAGGACTTAATACTCGTCCATGCTTTTACGACATCGATATTAATCCTGAAACTCTTCTCATTGATGGACTTTTTTGAAATGGTTCTCGCGTTTAAAATATTAAAAATATATTGATTATTATTATTACAGGTTTTTATTTACATTTATGAATGTTGAAATATATTTAATAAAAATTTAAAATGTCTTTGATTTTTACATTAGTTTTAGTTTTTGAATCAGTTTTGCAGTTTATTTTATCATAACTTAAACAGAAGTTCGAATGGAAAAATGATCTAGCATAGTATTATTAAAAATAAAGTCTTAAGATCAAATTTAATTGTTTATAAATTACTGTGGAAATTTTTTATTACTTAGTTATTAGTTATTAAAAAACTGTTTATCTATCTCGTAAGACGAAAGAGAGCACAAATTTTTTATTTGTAATTTTTGTGAAATCGTCCATCCATCTTGTTGGTGGTTTTCCAATAGGAACTTTTGTTACTTAAATAAATTTTGTGGCATGTGTTTTATAATGTTATTATAATATTGTTTAGAAAAATTGATTTTGCATTTTGATTACTTTTTATATACCTTGCATCTTGTTGTTCATATTTTTTCACTTTAAAAAATAAATACACAAAAACTTATTTAAAATTCTTTTTTGAATTATAATGAATTATAAACAAATAATAAAAAAATAGAATCAATGAAAAAAAAGTTTTTTGCAGTGTTTGACAGGTATTAATGTAAAAAAGACCGGAGTATTATTATAAGAAAAAATAAAAAAATATTAGGGTATTAAAGATACAATTAAATGAAAAATAAAAATGAAGTTCGCTCTGCGATAGCACTTTGTGGCAAAATTGTCATAAAAATATATTTTTTTATTAGGAACATCATAAAATGGACCATTTGAAACTTTTTATGAAAATTGTTGTTTTCCAAAATTCATAAATGTCTCTAAAAAAAGTGATTTACATGTATGAGTAAATGAAAATCTAAATCAAGCTCTGAACAAGATAGTATTAATAACAATTACTATTTTAAGTTTGGCAACAAAAGAATAATAATAAGTCACAAAAAGTCAAGATTTAGATTTTAGGACACAACAGTTAGTTTTTTTTGAAAAACTTTTTTGTAATAACATTGTAACACTAAGAATATAAACTAACACATTTTCTAATTATTTTGTATATATATAAAGAATTTTAAAACTAACATGACAATAGTAATAATAATATTAATAATCAAATCTAATGTATTTTAAAATAAATTCATAATAAACATCATTTTATTTTCATCATAATTTGTTAAATGAATTTGTAATTGGTTGCTGATGGCCAAGTGGAGCCTGTGGTGGAAATGGCATTGGCATATCTGCAACATTTTGAGCATAAGCTATTGCAGCTTCATAAACAGCGTGCTGTTGTGCCAGTGATTGTGCGGCAGCAAGATCACGAGGTGAAACATTACTTGTATTAACATTACCGCCACCATTATTGCTTATGCTACTCCGTCCTGATGGAGATATCCCGTATTGTTGTGTAAAACCGTTAAAAACTGAAGTATGTGGGAGAAACTTAGAATTTGGTCAAAATGTGAGATTTTGAAACCCACTTCCTGGATAAAGCATACTTCCTGTATACGCTGGCAACCGTGGCATGTATGATGCATATGCTAAAACAGATATAACATAAATTTTAATTAATTGTAATCAATCATCAATCAATAATTACCGAGTAAATGTTCTGGAGCTAATCCATATAAATTTCGAGCTGCTGCAGCTCTACTTTTATTTATCTGTACTGGTAACATTACCTCTTTTGGTTGAGCCTTTTTACATTCTACCATTTTTCCATTAATTTCATGAAAATGTATTTCACAAACTTTATCACTCACATCATCATCATCAAATGTGATGAAGCCAAATCCTGCAAAAAAAATATTTTCAATTATTATTATTGCTTCGATTTTGTTTATCTTTCTTTTAGATGAAAAGAAAAACGCGAAGAAAAAAAGTAATAATTTGGTCTTTCCTTTTTCTTCTTCAAAAATTTAATCTTTTTTGCCCAAAATGCGGCGGCACACTTTACCATTAAAACACTTAAAAAGTAAAGCTCAAAGCTTTCCACACAAGTGCCATCAAAAAGTCTTCAAAATAAAAAATTCGAAAGAAAAGAAAACTTTGGGTTAGTGAACCGGAAATAATGAATAAGTAAAATCTTTTGTTATTTTTTTGAAAGACAAAGTTTTTTGCAATAATATTTTTTAAGTAACGCAATCGAATGGTTAAAAATGATAAAACCAAAATTAATAAAATCAATAATATTAATTTTACAGTATTTTGTTCATAAATCAACACTAACCTCTATGTCTTTGAGTAGCTTTATCATACATAAGCATAGCATCTTCAATCTAAAGTTTTTGTCTCAGATTACTTTACCAGAAAAGGTGAAATTCAAAGAAAAACATACTTTCCCGTATTGTTGAAAATAATTTTTCATATCTTCTAATGTTGAGGTTGAAGATAAACCTCCAATAAAAACTTTTTTTGTTTTTGTGACCTTTGGTTGTTGGGCACGTTTTGGAAATGCAACTTTTGGGTCAATCTATAAAATTTTAAAATTTGTAAAAAAATACTGTAAAAAGGCTTTTGCTATTTTTGAATACGAAATCAGCATTTAAAAATGAATAAATATGTTGCAGTTTCTCTCAGAGAAGAAGCTTTTTAAAAAAAAACTAACTTTTTTGTTGTCAAGTTCATGATTCGTTTCTGCAAGTACTTTTTCAACACTATCTGGATGAGCAAAAGTAATAAACCCGAAACCCCTTAAAACATTAATTATTTAAATAAAATCTTAGTCAATTAAAAAAAGTCATTTTACCTTGCTCTTTTTGTTGCTGGATCTCTCATAACCATACATTCATTAACTTCACCGAATTTACTAAAATAATCTCGTAAACCTTCTGAAAGGAACAAATTGTTAAAAAAATATTCAGAAAAAAATATGATCAACCTGCAGTTGTTTGCCAACTAAGACCACCGATAAACATTTTCCTAAAAAATTTTTAAAAACATTAAGTCCTGTTTCTTTTCAAAAAATCAATTTACCCCGGATCTTGATCTGAGCCTTCTAAATCCATACTAGGGCTATGCATTTCTTCATCCATTATCGGAAGTTTATCAGTACTTTCACTGTTATCACTTGCAACGGATTTAGGAATACTACTTTTGCTGCTCGTTTCCTCCGGGGTTGAAACATTGCCATTATTTTTTAACATATCGAATAAAATTTAGAATGAAAATTAACTAAGAACAATATACAAATTTAATAGTTATGTACATGCATTACATTAATACCTGTAAAAATATATTTTTAAAATTAAAAATTTTTCAAGACTTGATAATGAAAATCCGAAGGGAGAAAAAGCAATAATAAAAACATTCATAAAAAAGAGCAATCTTTTTAAAAGTTTAAGACGCACGAATATGAAGTTGCAGAAAAAGAAGAAGGCGAAAAAATTTGCGAAAAAGCTTCAGGAGCAAAAGTAAATGGAAAAATGTGAAAGCTTTCAACAAAAAAGAGACTTTTCTTGTCAAGCTTTTTTAAAAAATGCCATTGGGGTCTCCCGCTTCAGCTTAAAAAAAGAAGAAGAAAAAGAAGAAGAAGAAAAATAAAGACCTTTTTGTTGCGGCAATTTTTTATCCGTATCTGGGCACAAAAGATTTTTTTCTCTTCTTAAAAAAATATGGTTTATGCGAAACAACTCCGGTTTAAAACAAAAAAAGTGTCATTTAATAAAAATGAAGTATAGATGAGATTGTTAAATTATATAATTTATATTAAAAGAATCTGTCGTTTTTTAACATTTAAGGAAAAAAAATATTTAAAAATGAGGAAAAAAGAGGCATTCAAAAAAATGTTTGCCTAAAATAAACGTCGAAATGCAAATGACATTGGTGGTTGAAGAGAAAAAAAAACAAGAAAGAAAACGAAAAAAATCTACTTTTCCGTCCGGTTGCTTCTCATTTTGCCTGTTAATCGATGGCATTCGGGTAAAAGTTTTTGATGCAGCGAACCCGGGGAGTATTTTTTTAAATAATTATTAACAGTAATAACGAAATTTTTACAATTTTCTTTATATTTGCATTTTGATACATATATTTGCATATAAATCAATACTAAACACCTCTCTCACTTCCTTTTTTTTTTATGTGCCTATCGGGTGAAATAACTTTGAGAGAAAGTTGAAGTATTAAGCTAAAATTGAAAAACATGATATCCAACAAAAAATAAAATTACTTTTAAAGTAATTTATTGTAATAAAGTTCAAGGATCACGAAATGGTTTTATTTTTTAACTTTCAAAAATAGGTTTTTTCGCCATCGATTTCTTTTTTCAACAAAAATAGAATAATTGTCACGCTTATTTCTTTTTTCGATCAAAAATGCCAAAAGAAGTTAAAAAAAACATTCATTTCAAAAAATGAATGAATGATCCAATGTCGATAACAACAATCGAGTCATCTCAAAAATTAAGGAATGGAAAAAGAAAGAAAGAAAACGCATATTGATGGCAAACACATCTTCCAATTTTGGTAAAAAAACAGGGAGAAAATACCAGTTTTCAAGGCGTTTTGATTCAGTTTGTTGACAGCTGAAAGCGGGTGTTTTGTGCGCAAAGCAGCAAAAAAAACTTACAACATCAACCCCTGAATGCAATGCAAAAGTAACACCTCACTTACTGTTACGCAGAGAGTTCCATTTCCCCCCAAATAACACAAGACGTAAAAACTTTTTTTTCATGAACCGCATAACAACAGAGAGAAAGAATAAAAAAGAACGTGGAAAAAAAAGACAAAACTTTTGGACGACGATATAAACACTAAAGATTGCACACAAAGAAAAAAATCAAGTAAAAAATATAAAAAAGAAATATTTTGAAAAAGTTGAACATAAGCGCAAAATAGCAATTGTTTGTTTATTTTCGACTTTTTTTAATTAAGAAAAAAGCGGTAAAGGCAAGATGTGATTATAGCTTTTTAAATCAAAAACATTGTAAAAAATTATAAAAAAGAAAAAGTAATATTTCTAGTATAGCAGAGTTTTAAACTAAATTAAGCAAAATGTCAACATCAAGAAAAGAAAGCAAAATCATGATGGGGGAAAAAATCAATGAACGGTTTTTTTTGATGGTTGCCGCACAGCTGTGAATACCTTTTCATTTTGAGAAAAGCCTAGTACTCTTTGCAAACATAAAAAAATTTTTAGAAATAAAAAAATTGGCATAAAAAACTTCGATTTTCATTGTTTCCGTAAGTCTGTTTTGTTGAGGGGAAGTTTACAAATGTAAAGCATCAAATCCTCGCACCCCTTTTTTCGACGACGATTATGCAGATAGAGCTGCAACAAGCACAACAGCGACAGCAACATCCATGTCCGGTAGAAAAAAAAAGATGAAGAAGAAAAAAAGTTTTTGGCAAAAAAATTATGCTTTATTTTGGGAAGCACATAAGGTTGTTTAAGCGAATTTTTAGCATAAAAGGAGGGCAGCAATTGAGAAAAACGAAATACGTCAAAAATTTGAAGGAAAAGTTTAACAAATTTTAAGTAGAATTAAAGCTGAAATTCCATCACAGTTAAAAAAAATGTTATTAAAACAGGAGAGAAAAAAACAAACAACGCTACTTTTTAGAAAAAAGAATAAAAAGAAAGAAACAAAAAAAACAACACAAAAAGTAGAGAGAGAGAGTATGGATGCTAAAAAAATATACATATATATTTTCATTCGTTTGCTTTTTTCTTCAAACTCCTGACTTTTTTGTTGCAAATATCAAAGAAAAAAGAGCTAAAGGAACTCGAAACAAAAACAACAACCATATATAACATTTTTAAAGGCAAAAAAACAGATTGCAATTTTTTCTTTACTTTTTATAACTCAAAGAAGAAGAAAAAAGACGCAACAATCAGAGGCTCAAAAACAGTCAAAAAAAGTTGTTGTTTAGTCAGCTGGTTTGTCGTAGTGCAAAAAGGCATGGTCGCACAAATATATTATAGAACTCATATACCACACGTTCAAACCGATCATTGCTTTTTTATTTTCATTTTTGCACTATAAAAAGCTGTTCAAAGACTGAAAAGAATAAAGATTGATATTATAGCCAAATTAATTTTAGAAATTTTAAGAAACGCTATTTATCGTTAAACCTCAAAAGCATGCAAAAGCAAAAAATTTATTAAAAACATTTTTTAGTTAATATAGCTTTTCGAGTTACGTTTAATATTTTCTTTCAATTCAATTGTGTTCGTACGTAACTTCATTTTTTTTAAATGCTGGCGACAAAGAATGAACAAAACATCTCAGAAAATAGTGCCAACAACAAAAAAATAACATGAACAAAAAAGCGGTATGTCAAAGGTAAAAAAAAAGAAAAGGCTAAAGCAAATTCGTTTTTTTCATGCTTTTTAATAATGAAATGTTTTGAAGTGACATGTAGGCGTAAATTGGCGCAATACTTTTTAAAATGTGTTATTATAAATTAAACTTCGAAAAAAAAGCATTTTTATGTACTGTAAAAATGACAAAAGATATCTTTTTAACCATATTCGATAATAATTGCTTTCTTTTCTATTAAGCAATAAGGAAGTATGATATAAATTTTGATTTTTGATTTGAAAATCTCTTTTTTTGACAGAAAAAGAGAAATGTAACAAAGAAAAATATATAGATAGATGAAAACAAATCATTGTCTTCTTCTCCATCAGAAATAAAATGAATGACAAAAACAACATTGCAAAATTTAGATAGAGAGAGAGAGAGAAAAAAAAATGACTACAACCGGTTTAAGCAAAACTTTAAGAGGAAAAAATATATATTTGAGTTTTATGGGAAATTGCAGCAAAAAAACTTTTATGATGGCTTTCGTCAATCAAAAAAAAGTAATGCAAAAAAGTTCATTATATTTTTTCTGATTTTTGATAAGAAGGTAAATGAGAAAACAAAGGAGAAAATGCAATATAAAAAATATTGAAGAAAAAATAAACGAATGAAGGGGAACTGTATTTTGGGGGGGTGAACGCTTCAGTAGTTTAAAAGGAGATTAAAAATGGTAAATTGTACCTTTTTAAAAGTATGATAAGAAACAGAAAGGGAAGATTGTTGTTTTAAAAGGAAATAGTTTATGTTGTAAAAGTACAGTAAAGGAACATTATTTATGCAATTTTTAAGAGGAGCCTAAAAAACATTTCAATAGCAGTTATGTTTTTTATGGAAAACCATCAACAAAAAATAAGCAAGTGCCAATCAATATAGACAAAAAATAATAAAGAAAAATTCGTTTTTATTAGACTCGCGCGCCAAGAAAGCTTATTTTCTTTTTTATTTGGTATACATAGGCGCCAAATGGTCACATTTAATCTGATCAAAAACTTTCTTTGCACATTTTTTTCGTTTATCTGTCTCATTTCTTCCTTTCGTTGTTGTAATTGCCAATAGAAGCTTTTTTTCGTAAATGAAATTTATTTCTTCGATTTTTTACTAAGAATTCCCAAGACTTTTTTAAAGTTATACCATTTTGTAAATACAAATACTATCACATATTGATTGACTTTTTAAATTATCACAGTATTAAAGTTTTCACAGGTTTTTTTCGCATTTTTAAATGATATGAAAGCGAAGACTTATTTACATAGACAGACTACTAATATATATATATATATCGCTTAACAACATTAACAAAAATTTTTTTATACAGATCTATTTTTTAAATCCTTTTAAGATGGGATAAATTTGATTAAAAGCATCATCGATGTCTTTCTTATATTTTGCCCCTGTAATGACAACTTTTCCACTAACAAATATCAATAAGACTACTCGAGGCTTAACCATGCGATAAATTAAACCAGGAAATAGTTCAGGTTCATATGCACTGAATTGTGAATGAGTTATGCAGAGGCCTTCAAGTTGAATTGGAAATTTTACGTCACAAGATCCCACCATATTTTGAATCTGTAAAATTTTTATACTGTTCTTATCTGTTATTATTTTTGAATTCTTACTTTAAACTCTGTAAATTTTGCTTTAAATCCCAATTTTTGAACAATTCTCGCATATTTTCGTGCAGCTAGCCGGCTCGATTCTTCTGATTTTGCGCCCGTGCATACCATTTTCCCAGATGAAAATATTAAAGCAGTTGTTCGGGGATCTCTGATACGCATAATAACAGCTGCAAACCGTTTTGGATTATATTCTGCATTTCGGGCATGAAGAGCAATCTTTTTCAAATCTAATGGAACACCCAAATTAACTGTAGACACAATATTTTGTAAGGTCGGAGACGGAACTTCATTTAATACTGTCATTGGGGTCGCGGGCATCATTGCAGTTGGAATATTTGAAGGAACCATTGTACTATTATAATTTGGCATATCATTTGGATTTAATGGTGTCATTGGAACAGCTAACATATTACTATTATTACTAACTGATGCTGGATCTGGATAATTGACGGGAATGTTGGAGATATTTACAACACTTGCGGGACCACGATCATTATAATTACTGATAATTGAGCCTGGTCCATTATGACTATTTAATACGGATCCTGTATGATTTAGTGGTTTATATTTTTAAGATAATTTTCATCCTACCTGGACCATTTCCATGTTGATCGATAGAACGGGCAAGAATAGAATTTGGTCCATTATTCCCCATAATAGATGAAGGACCAAATATTGAACCGGGACCAAATGAACTGGCACCTAAGAATGATCCCGGTTGCAAAACTGATCCAGGTCCATGAATACTATTATTTATTGCTGGAGTATGTCCACCTATCAAAGAACTCATAACCGAATGCGGCTGAGCTGGAGATGCTCCATAATGGTGATCCATCTAAATTTCATTTTTCATTTGATACCGTATCTGAGAATCTTGCAAAACATTTAATAATCACGCAGATTTTATCTCAAAAATGACTAACAGTTTTTTATAAAACATAAAAAAACACATATGTTATAATGAGAATCTACTTAAATCATTTTCTTCTTCTATATTTTTATATTACGGCCCCCAATTTTAAGTAGAAATTAGTTTCATGATTTTTCAAACAAATTTAGAATTAACATTTTTAACGATTTCTTTTCTTATCAAATTTTTTTCTTGGTCAAAAACCGTTGACATTTTGTTTATCTATATCATTGAGTTTAAAGCGCACATGTTCGTTTCGAGACCGTTTGTATTTTTTTTCCTAAGGGTGTTCTGTACGTATTTTTGATGATGATATTTAAAAGAAAAAGCATACAATTCATTGTGAGAATTTTTTTCTTGTAATTTTTTATTAATCTTGCCTTTTGTAATTTTTTACAGCTTTTATTTTTTTAAGATTTTTATAAGTACTACTTTAAATATTTCACTATTTTTTTGCTTTTAAAGCTGTAGTTATTAAAATTCTTTCTTTGGTTGAAGATTTTTGTTTTATCTTTTAATCAGATAGAGAGATTTATTTCAAATACAATTATTACTGCGTAAGTGAAAAAAAATATGTTTTTTTCTTTTCGTTGTGAAATGAGATTGGCTTTTTGTTACGAATGTATGTTTGTCGACTTCATCTTGCGTTTGTCTGGTCGACTTCTTTTTTGTCATCATTGCTTCTTTTTTCTCTCCTTATTTTGTTTTGACGCGTTTTTGTTTTTTTTCGAATCATTTTAGATTAAGATTAAACCATTTCAGTTATAAATTTTACCATAAAAAATGTCTGGTGGTACAATGATGGCACCCGCTCCAGCATCACACATTTTAACTGATGAAAATGTTGTTGGATTAATGAATTATGGTAAATTGCGTAATAATAATTTGCACATAATTTACTTTTAATTTTTTTATAGTTCATTCTCCTTTATCTGATAAAGAAGAAGATATCAAAAAGCGAGAAGAATCCCTTCTTGAACTTGGCAAATATTTGGCAGATTCAAATCAAATTGAACAACTGCGCACCCTTATCCAAGATGCGCGTCCATTCTTCATATCGATCGGAACTGCAAAAGCAGTAAAAATTATTCGAAGTCTTGTTGAGCTTTGTTTAAAAATTGCTGATGGTGATGGAGATGTTAAAGTAAATATTATAAATTTTAATCTTTTTTCTTTAAAATTATCTTTTAATCCCTTATAGGTTAATCTCTGCCTTGAATGCATTCAATGGGCAAAAGATCAAAATCGCATTTATCTTCGCCAAATTTTACAAGCCCGTTTAATTCGCTTGTACAATGATCTTGGCCGTTATACTTCTGCTACACTTTTGGCAAATGAGCTCATTCGTGAACTTAAACGTTTGGATGATAAAGATCTCATTATTGAAGCCCAACTTGAAAACAGTAAAGCATGTTATGCCCTTTCATCACATAGTAAAGCCCGTGCTGCATTGGTTTCTGCTCGAACAACTGCAAATTCAATGTATATTCCACCAAAGATGCAAGCAGCTTTAGATATGCAATCCGGAATTCTTCATGCTGGAGAAGATCGTGACTTTAAAACTGCATTTTCATATTTCTTTGAAGCTTTTGAAGGCTTTGATTCCGTTAATGAAAAGGAAGAAGCTTTACGTGGCTTGAAATATATGTTGCTTTGCCAAATTATGCTTGGAAGTTATGATGAAGTTAAATCTTTAATGATGCATAAAACTGCAATGAAATATAATTCAACACAACTTGATGCCATGGTTGCAATTGCTGAAGCAGCAAAAAATCGTTCAATGTCTGAATTTAATGCTGCATTTGGAAGATTTCGTGATGAATTGCAATGTGATGCAGTTGTTCGTAAACATTTTAAATCATTAAGCTCCACAATGTTAGAAAAGGATCTTTGCCGTCTTGTTGAACCATATTCCCAAGTTCAAATTTCACATATCGCTAATACCATCGGTATGGATATTGATAAAGTTGAACGAAAATTATCACAAATGATTCTTGATAAAAAATTCTCTGGTCAGTTCGAGTTTAATCTGTGACATTCCTTAACCATTTTAATTTCTTTTCAGGTTGCTTACATCAAGGTGATGGTCTTTTGGTTGTTTTTGAACTTCCTGGCCCTGATCATACATATGAACTTGGAGTCGAAACAATTCATGCCATGAGTGAAGTTTTGGATGCATTGTATGTACGAGCACGCAATATTCGTTAAAATTGATCCCAGTGCAGTTCTTTTTCTCTCTGTGGTACTTTTTTCTCTCTCTCTCTCTTTGAAAGACCCTTATATTTGTTCTCTTGAAATTGTTTTTGTATATTTAAAGCAATTTCTGTATTATTTGTGTTTTTATTACTGTGTATTACCTTTTTTTTCTCTTCAATTGATACGATGCGGTTTTTGCACAATATTTTTTGTCTCCCTTATTTATGTTTGATGAATAAATCGATATTTGAAAAATTTAATGTTTAAATATATAAATGTGGTTATCTCTCCACTTTTACTTCCACCTTTTAAAATTCAACAAATTTTTCGTGTGTAAAAAAATACGTTTTTTTCGATCAACAAGTTTCGAATCTTCGAACAGGTTTTTACCAATTATTCCAAAAAGCACAGTAAATTTTAAAAACAAACTTTTTAAATCAGAATTTAAAATTCAAAAAAAGATCAATTTTTCGATTTAAAATATGTTTTTTTAAAGTGAGCCCTGTCCGTTAAACCATTTTTTCAATTGTAAATGCGGAAGTTCACATTGTTTTAAATTTAATACCCATCAAAAATTTAAGTTTTCCTCTACCTTTTTCTTAACTTTAAAACGCGTTTTTATTTTTGAAATTTAAAATAAGATACTATTAAAGCCTGTATATTTTTTAGCTTTATACAACAACATACGTATACATTGAAGTATTTGTACAAAGCAATATTAAAGCAATTTTTGATTTTATTCAAGCTTTAATATTGCCTTTTTTTAAATGGCGGGTATAAGCAGAAATTACAAGGCGAACCTACACTCGTTGTTAGCTGAACATGGGAAAGGATTCACTGAATCGGTGGAAAAATGTAATGAATATTTATTAAGCATATCTGGTAGCTCATCGGAAACGCCAACGTTTGATTCGACATTTGTGGCACAAATTTTAATAACAATTTTGTCACATAATTTACCTGAACTTAACCAGGATAATGGAGTACAGGATATTTGGCTCAAAGGGGGCTATGAAACATTACCATCACTATTAAATCCTGGAATCCTTATTGAATCCCTTAAAGCTTTGGTAGGTGCAAAAGAAAAAATATAGATCACAAATAGGTTATTAAATTCCTCATTATTTTAGACCCGATCGGATATTAATTGGCCCCATGTAATTGCTGTTTTTCAACAAACATCTCAATTTGTTGTACGTGATAAAGCAGGCCTTCAGTTTTTGATGAATGCAATACTATTATCCTCTCCGAATGGCTATTTCCCTGTTGAAGAACTATATCGGCTATGGACGAGTAATCGAGTGGGACAACTTTCTTGGATTGGACAATTAGTAATGTATCCGGATCTATTTTGCTTTGGGGATTATCCGCATCGTGCACTATCAACATCGTGCCTAAAAATTCCACCTGATGAAACGAATAAAGACATTTGTAATTGGCTATGTTTGGATCTATTAGAGGTGCTGCTACTTTTAGCTGACGACTATAGTCAGATGGTTGGAGAAATTCTTATACGAAGACGCGATTCAAGTAGTATTGCACCAGCAATAAATTGTCCAGATCTTTTGCTACTTGGCATCGTACAAGTTGGAGTAAGAATTATTATATCATATCTCCAGATACAACAAATCCATTTAAAAATTTTTTAGTTACCTTTTAATAACATTCGTTCACGTTTGGTTAACATTGTTATTTGTCAATTAATGCTTCATCATACAAATACTGTATCGGTTTTAAATGCACTTTGGAATACTGAATCAACGGAAATGAAAAAAGTCCTTCAACAACTTGTTGTTAATGGGCTTCAATCATTTTATTCTCAAGTACCAGATGATACTGGAAGATTAACAAAAATTCTTGAAATTGCTCATGAGCTAAAACCCAATGGACTTGGAGAATTATTTAATGTTCAAAATAATTTTCAATTTGCAATTGATTTAGCTTGTTTGGCATCAAGACGAGATTTTTTAAAGCTTGACAAATTTTTGAGTGATAAGCTCCAAGAGCATACGGTATTGCGAATCTTCTAAATTACCGTAATCAAAATATATCTTTATAGGAAGTTTTTGCAAGTCAACTTGTAGCATTCATTGTGAGAAGGTATCCTGCTCACATTGTTGCAAATAATGTTACACCATTAAGTCATGAAACCTTTCAAGTCATGTATCATGCTTTACAGAATAGAGCACAATATTCAAATTCAGTACATATGGAATTTCAAAAGTTGCAACTTCATTTGAAAAATGCACAAAATGCGGTACGTTGATTCAAAAAAAACCCAAACCTTAAAAAATTTATACAAAAAAATATATTACTATTTTTATTTCGTTTTTTGAAAGAAAAAAATGTTGTAATACTTTCTTTCTTTAAGCTTGTTTCTTTTTTTCTTCTATAAACAAGCAATCTCATACGTATAAATTTCTTGTCAACTGATTTGAATGCAGTGAAAGAAAAATAATTTTTTTCTTCGATTTTATACATTGAATTTTTCCTCTAAACAATTTTTTTTATTTTCTTATCATACATTACGTTTCACCTTTTTTTTATAGGCAAAGCCAGCAGACCCCCACATTAACTCAAGAACACCTATTACCGCCTTTTTGGGGCAATCATCAACAAATCAATATAGTTACGGACGTGGTATTGAACAACCTGGTGGTTAGTACTTTTTTTTTCTATTTTCTTCCTTGTTTTTTATACATGTTTTAAAAAACGCGCTTTTTAAAAATTAAAATAAAAAGCAAACAAAGCACAATTCTACGTTTTTTTAAATACTTGTTATTAAAATAATGCCTTTTAGTTGAGTAGTAGTAGTAGCAGTATTAAAAAACTTTTTTTCGTTTTTTTTATCATTCGTTCATTTAAACCTGCGCATGTGGCACATTAAAAAACCGCGTGCGTCGGCAAAAACAACTTTGCGTTGAGAAATTCACATTCATGAGTTAGTTGCACATATACGTAAACCATGTCGAAGGAACATTGGTTGAAAAAACGAGGGGGGAAAAGAAGGAAGAAAAACAGACTTCTGCGAAAGGACTATTATTTTTTTTCTCTCAAAAAGAGGTCCTAGCGCGCGTTGCCCGATTGCCAAGAAAGCGCAAATGCATGCTTTTATCCGTTCTTGGCTTATAGTCATTGTCTATCGTTCATTATTTCTTTAAAAATATAAGGTTCTTGGTAGTAAGCAAATTTTTTTCCATGAATAATGTTAAAATTTAATATTCTTTAATGTCTGAATCATTGACTTCACAAGCAGCCTTTGGCAATCGAGAATATTTTTCTGGATTGTTAGGCTTTGATGAAGCGTTAGAAGGAAATGTTTTTCCTGAATGGTCAGGTTCGTCCATTATGAGATTCCAATTATTTATTTCTAGCTTAAAATTTCTTGTAAATGAAAGACGCACAAAAATCATAAAATTTTTAAAAGTTTGTGTGAAATAAAACAACAACTTTTTTTTTAGTTTTAAACGGCTCCATGACGACACCTGTATTTGGTACAGCGCCAAATGGTCGTCCGGTGGGAGCATCAACACCAACAACGCCATATTCGTATCCATCGAGTCAGTTAATGCCTGGTAGCATGGAAATGCGGGGACAACTCTCTGATTCAATGTATCGATCTGGTATGACAAGTGGAGCTCCACCAGGTTGGAATAATCCACCATCGGGATGGTGTACGTTTAAAAATACCTTTAATTATTTATTAAAAAAAGGAAAAATTTAATATTTTTAGCTTCCCGTTCAACACCTATCCCAAATATAGCTGATTTTCGTCCTGCTTTTGCCCAACAATCTCTTTCTGGAAGCCTTAACAATGGTGCAGGAATATTAGATCCACGATTTTCAACTGATAATATAACTGTTGAACAATTCTCTGATGAAATTCAAGATGAAGCCAATTCATATTTTCAACAAATGTTTACAGATCATAATCCATTATCTGTGCATGATTTTATAAAACAAATGTATCAATTTAGACATTCCGATAATTCTAAAGATAAAGTAAGGCAGAAAAAACGAAGATAATAATATTTTAAAGCATAAAAATATTTTAGAAAGTTTTAAATTGCGTTATAAAAAATCTCTTTGATGAATTTAAATTTTTTAATGAATATCCTGAAATTGAATTAAAAACGACGGCTGAAGTTTATGGAAGATTTATAAATGATGGGATTGTTGAGTGAGTCGAAACTCAAGTTTTAAAGCATATTCAAATTTTAATAATTTTAGAGAAATTCAATTTGCCCAAGCTGTTCGTAAAGTTATTGAAGCGATTTTAAGCCCTCCAAGTTCTCCATTATTTCAATTTGGAGTTGTAGCTCTACAAGCATGCAAATCTCTTTTGCATCGGTATCCAAAAGTTTGCATAATGATAGCACAAAATGAATCTTTTGCGAAATTCCCTCCAGAATTATATGATTATATACATGCCGGGTGTACAGGAAATATCCCAGAATCAAACAATATTGATTCTACACATCCTTCTCTGATGCATCATGGTGATTTGAGAAACAGAAATACCCCAGCTTTATTACCAAATCATGTTGAAACAGTAGCACAGGCAGCCCAAAGTGCTGTTATGAGAATTCCTATGGCACCAACTGTAAGATTTTTTTAAATAGTGTTGCATCATGCATTAGCCAAACACAAATTTTGTGTCTATTTTTCTGCTGCCTAAGAGAAACGCAAAGAAACATAACTATTTAATATTAATAAATCTAAATTTTTTAAGGGCCCATCAATGATGGCAGTATCGAATACAGAAATTTTGGAACGTGGCACAGAACGTGATGGAGAAAAGGTTGTACTTTCGGAGAAGAAATTAGCTGAAGAAGTTTCATTCCTTTGCAATAATTTAAGTTTCGCAAATTTACCAAATAAGGTTCGGATTTAACTTTCATAGTAATACATATATATCTAAAATTATGTAGGTTGATGATCTTCGAAAAATTCTGGATCAACATGATGACACATGCCGAAAATGGTTGGCACAATATTTGGTTATGAAACGAATCACGTTGGAACAAAATTTTCATTCACTCTATAACAGTTTTCTTATTGCTTTAAATGATGAAAAACTAAATCATTATGTTAAGCAAGAAACGCTCCGGAACATAAAAGTTTGTTTTTGAAAATAAAAATCTGTAACTAAAGATCACTTACATTTCAGATTTTGTTGAAAAGTGACAAAAAACATGATACCTCGAGTTTTGATGATCGTCAATTGCTAAAAAATCTTGGGCATTGGTTGGGACTTATAACAATTGGAAGAAATCATCCTGTAATACTTGATGATTTGAATTTGAGAGATTTGCTGTTGGAAGCGTTTTATAAAGGACAACAAGAACTTCTTTATGTTATTCCATTTGTGGTTAAAATTATTATGGCTTCTCCAAAGAGCGCGGTAAAAAGATTTCTCTTGAAGGAAAAAAATTTGCAATTGTACAATTTTAGGTGTTTTCTCCATCATGTGCATGGGTACAACAAATACTGCATATATTAGCGGAAATACATCGACAATCAGATCTAAAACTCAGTTTAAAATTTGAAATTGAAGTATTATGTAAAGAATTGAGAGTTGATTTGCAATCACTTGTCAGTGATGGTTCTCTGCTGAATGATGATCGAATAACTCGTTTAACTCAGCAACTATCAGATGTTGCAACCCTTACACGTCCAACAGATGCACCAAGCAGTGAATCCACGCATTTCGTAGGTGGTCCATATGATCCTGCTGGACGGGCATCAACTGTACAACCTGCAATGTATCAACAACAAAGAGCTGTGGGAACAGAAGGTGAAAATGCACAAAATGCTGCAAGATATCAACAAGCTAATGCTCAAGCAATGCCAACTCCACAATTTTATTACCATGATGTCAACATCTATGAACGTAAGCTATAATCTATAAAGATAATCAAAGTATATGTTATTAATTTTTTAGCAATTGATAATCAACTTACAATACCAGCTAATCTTCCCTTCTTTCAAATTTTCCCTCAACTTGGAAATCAATGCAGAAAGTATATTACTGCTGCAGTAGCTGAAAATATTGGAGGCATGGTTGAAAGATCTGTTGCATGTGCGATTTCGTTAACATCTGAAGTAATCAACAAAGATTTTGCACAATGTCCTGATCCACAACAAATGCGAAAAGCATATCTCCAAATGATGCGTTCAATTACAGCTGCAATTGGAATGATAACTACCAAAGAGCCTCTATCTGGAACAATCATAACTTATCTCAAAAATATATTCAATCATCAAGTTCAGCAATACGCCCAAGCTGATGATAACTTATATCGAATGGCTGAGGAAACAATGTTGCATATTCTTGAAAAGAACGTTGAATTTGCATGTTGTTATGTTGTCAAAACAGCTTGTGAAAAAGCTATGATTGAAATTGATAAACGAATGGAAGAAGCAATCCAGAAAAGAAAGGCCGGAATGAAGCTTGAAATTTCATCTGAGATTCAAGCAATCATTGATAAAATTCCAGAAAAATTACGTCCAATTGATCGTCCTTTAAAAGATGATGAGATGTCAGTTTACAATGTATTCAGTGCACAAATGTTTGGATTTAAGCCATCCCCCATTGATGACTTCAATGCAGATCGAGGCGTTTACATGAAAAAGAAAGAAGTGTATCATGATGTCAGACAACACATCAACGAAAATGCCCTTGATGATATGCTTTCTGATCCATCTTTCTTCCAATCAAAAGCAGAATCTATATTCCGTGAATGGATGACCATTTGTTCACAAACTGAAATTCGAACAACTCAACCATTTGGGCATCACTTATTTTCTTTAATGACCAATCATGGAATTGCAATAAATGAAGAAAATATTTTGAAACAAATAAAAACTTGTCTTGAAATATGTACGGATGTTTCATATCGTTTATTGAGCAGAATTGATAATAATCCTGTTACTGCTAATGTCCGTAATCGTTGTTATTACACTATTGATCCATTTTCAAAGCTCGTATGGTTAGTTAATTTTTTAAATCAAAAATAATAATTTGTGCCCTAAGGCAAAAGTAAAAAGAAAAAACTTAATATCTAAAAAAACAATATCACGCTCGTTATGAGAAATTATAATACCGTACATTAATTTCGAAAAACATTATTTTTTAGTTTATTAATAAGAAATGGAGACAGTATAGCTAATACCAACAAATTACAATTACTTCATCGAACTTTGGATCTTTTAACAAATTCTCTTCTTACTGATCATGATGCAAGACGTCGCGAATTTAATGGTTTACCATTCCTTCGCATATTCATCACAATGATAAAAGATCTTTGTCAACATGATCCAGCAATTATTCTTCTTCATTGGAATATCATTGAATCATTTGGGTAATACCATTTATATGTGGGAAATTAAATTTTAAAATGTCTAAAATTTTAGACATGCATTATACTATATTCAACCTCGAAGAGTACCAGCATTTGCTTTTCATTGGCTAGAAATTGTTGGACATCGTGTATTTATCAGTGAATTACTTGCCGATCCAAATGCACCACATTTAACCCGTGCAATGTATACCCAACTACTCCTTGCACATCTTAAATTTTTGGCCCCAAGTCTTCGAAATGTTCATCTTCCTAAAGCTGTTCAAGATCTTTACAAAGGAACCCTTCGGGTTATGCTTGTTGTTTTACATGATTTTCCTGAATTACTTTGTGAATTTTATTATGTTTTCTGTGATGTCATTCCACCAAACTGCGTACAACTTCGTAATTTGGTATTAAGTGCATATCCCCGAACCATGAGACTTCCAGATCCATTCAGTCAAAATTTTGCAGCTGTAAGGAATTCTCATTATGATAAACTTTTAACTGTCATATTTTAGATTGAATTATTACCTGATATGGATACCGTTCCAAAAGTAGCCTATGAAATGTTTAACCTTATTCCAGAAGCCCTTCGAACTCAATTGGATACATATTTAACAAATCGTTCTGATGTCACATTTTTGATGGATCTCTCCAACAAATTGGAAAGCAGTAACAATACCTCTGGAAATAAGTACAATGTTCCTGTTTTAAATGCAATCATAAATTTTGTTGGAATTCGTGCAATTACACAATTAAAAGAAACTAATGTTCGTATCTCCATTTCAAGTATTGCACATTCATCATATATGGATGTATTCCAAAATTTGGCTGTTACTCTTTGCACTGAAGGTTTGTGCAACAAAAAAATTAATGTTAATATCTTAACCATAAAATTTTAAGGTCTTTACTTACTCTTTAATGCCCTTGCCAATCAACTTCGATATCCAAATGCTCAAACTCATTATTTTGCTTGCACACTTTTATATTTATTCAAAGAAGCAGCAACCGATGCAATTCGAGAACAAATTACTCGGTATTTATTTTCTTTTAAACTTTTAAACAATTTTTATTATCGTAATATAATTTTTTAGAATTCTCTTTGAGCGTTTAGTCTCATCACGCCCACATCCATGGGGCTTATTAATTACTTTTATCGAATTAATTCGTAATGAACAGTACAAATTTTGGACATACGAATTTGTACACTGCGCTCCAGAAATTGAGCGGTCAGTTAAATCTTTTACAAACATAATTGCAAAGAATCAAAGCTCGGATGTTGTAGGCTATTCATAAACGTTGCAAGCTCATGTAATGTTAATGTTCCTGCAAAGTATCCAAATATACCTGCTGAATCCGGATCGGGTGGTATTTAAGCGGTGTCTTTTTTTGTATGTGTGTTTATAGGCATTCTTTCTTTTCCTTCTTTTCTTTTTTTTTATGGTTCGTTTTCTGACCTCTCTTTTTACTTTACTTTACTTTTTTATATTTCTATGTTCAGCAATGCATATTTGTATTTATTCCTTTTCTTTGTAATTTCGTGGTTGTTTTATTTTCTTTAAAAATCTCATAGGTTTGAAAGGTTAGAAGTTTTACAGTCATTTGTGATATTTTATGTATATGTCAATAGTTGTCTTATTTTCATTTTTGTGATAATAAAATATTCAGATTAAAAAATGTGTTTATTTCACGCATGAGCAATTACCATATATTAAAAAGCAATGAAAAAAAACAAAAAGTGAAGACAGAAACATACTAAATTCAAAAATAACTTTCAATCACCTTTATTCAATTCAAAAAGCATGGCACTATTAAATATTGAGAGTTTAACTAATAAAATTTAAGTCCGAATTTAAATGAAAATGTTATCCGTAAATTCCAGGAAAAATTTTGATAACTGTTGTGAACTTTAACCATTTGTAAAGTGGAAAAGGTGGCAGTTTTAGGATTTTCAAAGAACAACCATTGTCTAGACATTTTCAATGTAATAAAATGGCATCGAATAAATTTAGGCAACAGAGCGTAAAAAAATTTGTGAAATCACTACCTACCTTTGTGCTTTGTTCTTAGTACTCTTTTCCGACATTTGCTTTCTATTACTCTTCGTGTCTTCATTTAAAATATAATCTTCAAAGTGTGTATTTGTTTTATTAAATTTGGTTTAATATATAGCCTAAATTAAGGCCTGTATTTTAAAATCGATTAAAAATCTAAGAAACCTGACAATTATGGAAACAAAAATTACATCTAATGCTTCAACAACAACAGCAAGCACATCACCATTAGCATTATTTGAGTTTTCATTGAAAGAATTGTCAAATAGACGAATGGATTCTGGTATTTATTTACTTGGATTAATTGCTTTATTTGGTTGGACCATAGTTATTTTATGGATGACAAGACCATTTTGGACGGGAAGAATAAAATTACATGGGAATAATTCAGAGAATTTACTTATTGCTGAAACAATTAAAACACTATATTAAAATTTCATATATTGTTTAAAAATTTATTTGCTTTAAATTTTACAAGACATAGTTTAAATAAATCTTCAAAATTGTCTTATAAAAATATGCTTTTTTCACAACTATCACATATAAATAGCCTATTTTGAAAAATAATAAGCATTATTTTTGTCTTGAATAAAATCTCGTATTTAAACGATAGCTTATTAAAAGCAGTTTTTTGGAATAAAAGCGGCAACATATCGCTTTTTAAAACATTCAAAATGTTTTCGACAGTAAAAGAATATATTTCACGATTGTATTATTATTTTTTTGATCGCTTTATTCTTTATCCTTTGATGCAAATAATACCAAGGCATTTTGATATAAAATTTATGAATTTGGGTTATTCGCCTTTTCCGTACTCAGTTGAAGAGGAAAATTTTGGGAAAGACGAAACGATTAAAAATGTTGTGAATAAAGTTTCAGAATCCACAGATTTGAATAAATCACATCATTATTTATATGAAAAAGCTTTAAGCATGTGCCCAAATTATCCATTATTTAATAATTTGAAAATTGTTGAAATTGGATGTGGTCTTGGAGGAGGTGTTGAATGGATTAAAAGGTTTCATAATTTTTTAAAAGGCCTTTGACACAAAACTATTTCAGAGCACATCCAGAAATTCAAAGTGTTATTGGAATTGATAAAGTAATAAATGCAACAGAAGATGGCACATTTTTAGAAGGCAACGCTGAAGATATACCGCTGCCAACAGCAAGCGTGGATTTAATTATTAATATTGAAAGTAGTCATTTGTATAATAACCCCGAGAAATTTTTTGCTGAAGTTTATCGAGTTTTAAAACCAAATGGATATTTTTGTTGGGCAGATCTTAGATACAAAGATATGGTAAGTGCATCGGTGACTCTGTTCATTGTTTATGCAAATTGCTTAAAATGTTATTTTATATTTTAAAAAAATGTAAAATAACATATTTTTTCTTTTATAGATGGCAAAAGCTCTTGAAGAAGTATCACAAGCTAAACTCCATTTAACATCTTACGAGAACATTACTGCAGAAGTTTTAAATGGTATTGAATTTACTTCTCGAAGATATGATAGAATGCTTGAAAAGGTGTTACTTGTTTAAGCAAAAAGACATTATTAATTAAGCAAATTCATTTAAGGCTCCTTGGTTTGTCAAAATTTTTAAAAATTCAATTCGAGCAACTTACTGCGCTCCTGGTACTCATACATATAATCGTTTTGCACATCGAGAAAAAATTTATGCTGCAGCTTGCTGGTGTAAAAAAGAATTATCCTAATGTTTATGTTTTATGGCTATACTTTTACAAGCTTATATTATGCAACATAAACAAAAACCAAGACTTTTCTTTAAACTTTCATTTAACTAATCTTTTTTATATATAGAAAATAAAGCTTAAATTGAAAGTGCGAAAAAAGAATATCAAAATTAAAGGGTTATTAATATTTTCAAATGAGGTTATCTAATTTTTTTTTGCTTTCCCAGTTTTTGCTTATATAAATAAATTTTTTTATTAAAGTTAAAACCAATATTTATGCATACTGTAAAGCAAAAAAACAAATGGAAAGTGTCACCAGTGATAAACACTTTAGATCAACAAATGTATTTAAGCTTTCTTTGGTTTAGGTGCAGGGACCGCTGCAGGGGCAGGGGCCGTTGCAGGGGCAGGGGGTTTTCCAGGCAATTTTGGAACAAGAACAACATTACATGTTTTGGCAAGATTGATAAAACTTCTAAAATTGACAATTAATTATTCCATAAATTTTATAAAATAAACTTGCTGTTCAATTTCTTGACTAAAATGAGCAAAATCATATGACCAAAATTTATATTCTGCATTGCCTGCCAATTCCTTGAAAATAAAGAATAAACCCCATGGATGAGGACGTACTGTCAAAAGACGTTCAAGAATGCATCTAAAAATGAGAATTTGAAATAACTGAAAGTTAAAAAAAAATAATAAATACCGAGTAATTTGTTCTCGAATTGCATCGGTTGCTGCTTCCTTGAATAAATATAAAAGTGTGCAAGCAAAATAATGAGTTTGCGAAGTTGGATATCGAAGATGATTGGCAAGGGCATTAAAAAGTAAGTAACGACCTGAATTTTGTTTTTTATGTAATTTTCAAAAAAAAATCCTTTTAACTTGTTTACCTTCATTGCAGAAAAGGAAAATTAAATTTTGAAAAATTTTCATATGAAATGTTTCAGCAACAGTTAACTTTGAAACAGTTTTACCATTTTCCATAATATGTGTAATTCCACGAACACCAAAATATGTGATTACAGCATTAAGAATTGAAATATGGTATTTATTTCCAGGAGTGGGGGAATCCGTTCGTAAACTTTTAACAAGTTGAGAAACATAACTCAATTCTGTTGGATTCAATAAACAACCATCCAATTGACTTCGCATATGATCTGGAATATTTGAAAACATTTTTGATGTAATTGGAGAAAGAGTATTCATAAGAGGTGATTTTCCAATCTAAAAAAAAACGATAATCACTTCAATGGCACCGGGAAAAAAATTCTTACAGCAGCAAAGCTTAATTTATAAGGATCCGGAAGTTTCATATTGCTTGGATATGCACTTAATACCAAATTACGAAGTACAACAGAATTTGGTGGAATTGCATCAGAAATGAGATAAGACCATTCACAAAAAAGTTCTGGAAAGTCATGCAAAATGACAAGCATAACACGAAGGGTTGCCGTGTAAAGAGTTTGCATAGCTGGTTCAAGAAGAGTATTTCGAAGATATGGTGCTAAAAATTTGAGATGCGCATTGAGTAGATGAGCATAAACATTTTGTGTAATAGGTGTTGCATTTGGTTTGGCAAGAAAATATGTAAAAAAATTACGATGTCCAATAATTTCAAACCAGTGATATGCAAAAGCTGGAGCTCTTCGAGGTTGAATTGCAATTAATGCACGTCTAAAACAAAGAAAACAATTGACGAAGTGAAACGATAGGGCAAAAAAAATATACCCAAAACTTTCAACCAAATTTTCATGAACGGTTTTGGGACCTTGAAATAAACCAAAATCTGGTTGGCAACAAACTTTAACCATTGTAAGAAAAATTCGAAGCATTGGAACACCACTAAATTTTGGATTATTTTCATCATGATCAGCTAGAAGTGAATTGGTTAACATTTCCAAGGAATGACCAAGCAATTGCAACTTTTTTTCAGGCGTATCCCCACTTTTGACAAAGAAACTGAAATAAATAAATTTAAATTTAAATTTCGTAATAAAGTGTATTGTAAAAAAACTAACCAAATAAGTTTTGTCAATGAATCAACAGTATAGTATGAATTATTACGATTGTATGATACGACACTAAAAGTATCATCTGATTTGCTCAATAATTCATATGCAACAGCAGTACAATTTTCAAGGCCAATTTTTAAAATTTTAAGAATATTTCCTTCATTTAAAGGTATTATATGCTTTTCCATTAAACTGAACAAAAGGGGTCCAACCTCTGCATCAGTAGGAATACCATTTTCGGCACATGAATATGTCCATTCACGAAAAATTGCTTCAGAACGTTCCCGAAAAACGCTTGCTTTGATAGGAGGTTCTTTACGAGGATGTGGTAAACTAAGAAAAGGATCAGGAATGGAAGCACCAGGTTTAAATCCAACAATATGAGCACCAAATGCATTGTACAGAGAAATTGCATTATCGTCAAAACGACCAGAAATTGGGCGCAATTTTTCTGGAATTTTATCGATGATTCCTTGAATCTCAGTTGGAATTTCAAGCTTTGTTCCAGTTTTTCTTCGATAAATTGTTTCTTCCATTAATTTATCAAGTTCAATCATAGCCTTTTCGGCAGCTGCTTTTGCTACATAACAACATGCAAATTCGATATTCTTCTCCAAAATATGTACCATTGTGTCATCAGCCAATTGAATCAAACCCTGATCATTAACAAGCTCAAGATGATGTTCAATAAGTAATCGAAGATAACCAATGATACCAGTTGTTAAGGGTTCTTTAACTGCAAAAGTTACAGCAGCCGTTGTTAATGACCGAACCATATAAAGATATGATCTTCTCATTTGTAAAGCATCAGGGCATTGAGCAAAATCTTTGCTAACTAATTCTCCTGCTAATGCAACTGATCCAGCAATAGCTGTTTTAACCAATGCATCCGTATTTTCTGCGATTGCAGTTGCCATTGAATTTCGAACCAAATTTGGTAGACCCGGAAACATTTGGAATAAAGGAAGCTCAAGAGGAACATCCAACTGTGCATCAATAGCTAAAAAATATCAGTTAAACATATTTTTCTTTGAAAAAAAAATATGTTATCCAACTTACGAATATAAATATTGATATCAGTATATTCAAAATGAGGTAAATAGGCATGTGGATCATATGGGTTATAGGGAGCATCATTTTCTTGGGGTATATATGAATAAGCCGGAAGAATGGCGGACAATGGAATTTTCAAATGTTGACAAAGTAATTCGAATTCAAATTTAATTGCAAGTTTGATATTTCGTTGTTGATAAATTTTTGCTAATGTAAGCAACACTTGACTAATCCATGGACAATCAGGTGAAAAACACTAAAATTTAATTAATTTGAGACATTCATTAAAGAGGCTTGTTCAAGCTTTAAGCATATACAGTACTAAATATGATACTGAATTTGTTTAGGTTTAGAAAAAATGATTGTTGAAAATGTTGACTATAATGATTTTCGAGGACTCATTGCTGTTTTTGTTGAGTAATTAAAATTTAACTTACGCCACTAAATGCAGAAGATTCCAAAATTTTAACCACAAATGGAACAATATAAAAAAGTTCTTGCTCCCCTTTTGATACTGCATCCAATAACAATCCATGAAGATTTAATTCATCATACAAAATAGGTTCACTTCGAGCAATTGTAATAAGTCCTAACCAACGTCCAAGACTTTTAAGACGGTACCGTTCATCAAAACTACCAAGGAGGATGGTAAACAGCGTTTTACACACAATAGTGTTTCGCAAAAATTACTACCAAAACTTCTGGGTGAAAAGAAAAAAGCAAATTTTTTGTTTTACAATTCAAAAAAAACAAGAAGACTCTTTTAAACGCTATTTACCAACCTCCAATTTGAGGGATCTTGATTTCTTTCACCGCTCAACAAGATCTAAAACAATAAATATTAAATTGCATTTTTACTTACAATTAAAACATAACACGTACATTAATATTTTTCAAAGTTTCTTCTTTAATATAATCATTCAATTTTTCATCATTTACAGAATGAAGGAAGCTATTATAAAGAACATGATGATTTTGTTCAACTGTAATCCGTTTCATAACAAAATAATGAGCCAACCATTTCCGGCTGTTATCATCAATTTGATCAACAATTTTTTGAAGTTCAGAAATCTATACGAAAATTGATATATGAACTATTAAATCAATACGAAAATTAAATGTTAACCTTTTCTGATAAATTTGCGATACTTAAATTATTGCAAAGGAATGAAACTTCTTCAGCTAATTTCTTCTCCGAAAGTAAACCCGTTTCTTCATCAGGTTCTGTGCCACGTTCCAAAATTTCTGCATTTGAAGCAACCGTTGGAGAAAGCTAAATAAGTTTTATCCGAACAACTGAATTATGAACAAAACAAAAACGTGATGCAAAAGTGTTTGGGATCGTCCAGATTCGAAAATCAGCCTTACCCCCTATACATCAAAGACACTTTTTACCGCACATCAAAGGCGGCATGGTCATTAACCTCTCCCTCCCCCATGACGTCATATTTTGACAATCTCTTTCCTTAAAAAATTCAAAACTTCTTGTCACGTTTTTATTGGGTTGTCCAATAAGTCTTGTCACCTGTTTCACCAGCCGGCATTTTAAAATTAACAGAACAACTTGAGGTGAAATTTGGCATAAAGATAGCCTCAGGGGTTCTAACAATGGGGTTAAAATCATTTTTTGTGGAATTTCAATTTTCGGGAGATTTTCAGGAATTTTCGCGCCGAGATCCAAAATGTGGAGAACCGTGTTTTCCGAGCTCTTTAAAAAACAGATTTGGCACTTAAAATCATAAATTTGTGCCATGTGGGTAGCCTGGACATGGTTCTTATAGAATTTTGGAATTTTTGGGCGATTTTTGGAATTTTAATGAAATTTTCAATGCAGGGGTATGTATATGAAAAAAAGTCAAAAATAGGAATTTCGATTTTTTTGATAATAAACAGATTCTAAGGTGTGATGAAGTATCCTGTGTAATTTTCGGCAGCTGCTTTTGCTACATAACAACATGCAAATTCGATATTCTTCTCCAAAATATGTACCATTGTGTCATCAGCCAATTGAATCAAACCCTGATCATTAACAAGCTCAAGATGATGTTCAATAAGTAATCGAAGATAACCAATGATACCAGTTGTTAAGGGTTCTTTAACTGCAAAAGTTACAGCAGCCGTTGTTAATGACCGAACCATATAAAGATATGATCTTCTCATTTGTAAAGCATCAGGGCATTGAGCAAAATCTTTGCTAACTAATTCTCCTGCTAATGCAACTGATCCAGCAATAGCTGTTTTAACCAATGCATCCGTATTTTCTGCGATTGCAGTTGCCATTGAATTTCGAACCAAATTTGGTAGACCCGGAAACATTTGGAATAAAGGAAGCTCAAGAGGAACATCCAACTGTGCATCAATAGCTAAAAAATATCAGTTAAACATATTTTTCTTTGAAAAAAAAATATGTTATCCAACTTACGAATATAAATATTGATATCAGTATATTCAAAATGAGGTAAATAGGCATGTGGATCATATGGGTTATAGGGAGCATCATTTTCTTGGGGTATATATGAATAAGCCGGAAGAATGGCGGACAATGGAATTTTCAAATGTTGACAAAGTAATTCGAATTCAAATTTAATTGCAAGTTTGATATTTCGTTGTTGATAAATTTTTGCTAATGTAAGCAACACTTGACTAATCCATGGACAATCAGGTGAAAAACACTAAAATTTAATTAATTTGAGACATTCATTAAAGAGGCTTGTTCAAGCTTTAAGCATATACAGTACTAAATATGATACTGAATTTGTTTAGGTTTAGAAAAAATGATTGTTGAAAATGTTGACTATAATGATTTTCGAGGACTCATTGCTGTTTTTGTTGAGTAATTAAAATTTAACTTACGCCACTAAATGCAGAAGATTCCAAAATTTTAACCACAAATGGAACAATATAAAAAAGTTCTTGCTCCCCTTTTGATACTGCATCCAATAACAATCCATGAAGATTTAATTCATCATACAAAATAGGTTCACTTCGAGCAATTGTAATAAGTCCTAACCAACGTCCAAGACTTTTAAGACGGTACCGTTCATCAAAACTACCAAGGAGGATGGTAAACAGCGTTTTACACACAATAGTGTTTCGCAAAAATTACTACCAAAACTTCTGGGTGAAAAGAAAAAAGCAAATTTTTTGTTTTACAATTCAAAAAAAACAAGAAGACTCTTTTAAACGCTATTAATTTGAAAGGTTTTGGATCTCAGCGCGAAAATCCCTGAAATTCCACAAAAATTCCAATTCCACAAAAAATGATTTTAACCCCATTGTTAGAACCCCTGAGGCTATCTTTATGCCAAATTTCACCTCAAGTTGTTCTGTTAATTTTAAAATGCCGGCTGGTGAAACAGGTGACAAGACTTATTGGACAAGCAAATATAATCCATAATCCTGTGTGTTTTTTTACTTGAATATTCACTTGATTCGGATCAAGTAACTGTTGGGATGCTTTAAATTGCATAACTTCTGGTTCGGTGACTTCTTCTTCATTCTGTTGTCTAGGAACTTCAAACATATCATTGTTGAACAAACTGCAGTAATAGCTTCGATTTTTTCCAATTGCATGTTTATTATCAAAAAGTTGCTTGACTGTTTTCCATGTCTTTACAACCGGATTCTAAACAACAGAAATTTTTTATTATTGTTTAAAATGGCAAAGGAACAAGCACCTTTTTGCTTTTTCCTTCCTTAAATTCAGATTCCTTTGAGCTGGAATAATCATTGATGGAATTTTCATATGCGGCAATATGAAGTGAAAGGGTGCTACTATTTCTGGTATTTGTACGAAAACCATCATTGTTTTGAATTTTTCGCTGATCAACAATTTCTCCAAAGTGTGAAAGTTTTGTTGCTTTTTTATCCAAACTTGATTTACCCGATTTTTCATTGGTAAAACGATAACTTTTTTCACCTTTTTTGGTTTCATGTGATGATGATTCACTTGATTTTTTGGAAAATGATGCATCATTTGCATTGTTTTGAATGTGAACTCCTTGATGAGATCCATGAAGCTTGTTTAAATTGAGATTTTTGTATTGCCAATCGGGTGGTTGTTGTGAGCCATGATTAGCAGAAGCGTATGACTTATCTCCAGGAGATAAGTGCAGCGACATCTTAAAAGTTAAAATGATTCTTCATCACAAATTTTATTACAAATCGCGACTAAATTTTTGTTCAAAAACTGAAGACAAATTTAGGGCTTTAATTTATCCTAATCGCAGCTAAACCGTAGTTATTTATCGGCGGTTCAGCGCATCAGGCACTATAAAACATTTTCTGCATTCTGGATGAAATGTTTTATGTTTTATAGTGCCAAAATGGGATATTTTCGTTAACTTGACTTGCGGAATACTAACTATTTCAAAATGACAGTTTTATCCGCAACCCCCAAATAATGAATAAGCATGAACCATTCAAAATTATTCTTAAATAAAAATTCTAACATCTAATATTTTTATTTTTAAAAAAAATCCAAAAACCGAATTTCTCGCATTTTCAAATTAGCAGACTATTCACTAGTTTATTTCTCAACGCCAACTGACAAGACGAAATGAAACATTTTTCTTTCAGCATACGTTTATAAAGGTTCTGTTAAAACACAAAAAGGCAGTCTTAGCAATGCAATGAAATGTTATATTTTGCATCATTACTAAAAACATCTTCATTTTTCCTAGCAAGATCGAAGAAAGATAAAGAAGAAAACGGACCAAAACTGCGATCAAACATCAAACGTGAGAATGATGCAATATATTTCATTTTCAGTTGAAAATTTGTTCCGCTTTTTAAAAAAATCGTCTACCTAAATAAATGGAAAACCAAGCATTCCATACTTTCTAGTTTTACGATTACAGTATTTCTCAACAATTTATAAAATTAATTAATTGAAGAACTTGGTTAAACCACTGTTTTTCTTAAAAGAAAAAATGAAATGCATTTTTTAGATCAACGAATCAACAATGTTGTCATCAACTATAATCGTTTTTTTCAAAAAAGGATTTTCTGTCGAAAAATATCATAAAAGCAAATTAAAATAGATCGAAAACTCAAATTACTGAAGATCACGGATTAGACACTCTGAACATCTGTTATGAGATTGTGATAATTTTATGAAATGAAATAAATAACAAACATCATTTCAAAGTTTTTATTTCTTCAAAGATTTGTAAGATCGATTTTGTAAATATCGAAATTCATGCAAACGATCCACTATGGAATTTTAAAAATTTCTTTTGGCAATATGTGCCTCAAATTTTTAATTTTTTTGCCGTTTTAAAATTCAGTGATTACTTTTATCATTAATTTATTCAGTTTATATCTATTCCACAATACAGTATATTATATAATATCACGTCATTCAGAAAGTTTTTGCGTTTTTTAATGCTTTTTAAAACATATACCAAATATAATCAAACGCAAAAACTTTTTGAACTACCTCTGATGCAAAGCAATTTCAGCACTCAAAAAATCTTTCATCTGTTTATTTGTTTTAAAACTGTTTTGGAACTACATACTTGATGTCAGAAACACCACCTGTTTTTGGTATTCTAATAAGCGGTCGACCGGTAAGATCTTTAATTAATGTTCACGAATTGATGTAATTCTTTCCAATGTTTTTTTAGATCCATGTAGAATTTATGCGTTTAAGTGAAACAGATTTTGTTGCAGAAGTTTTGGATGCAAGTACAATCAATCATCTTGCTGTTTTTCTTACTGGTAGCTTTCCCCTTCCAGATGGTTTTGGAGCATCTGGTGAGTTATTATTCCTTGCTAGTATTAAAAAACTTATTTGTTTTTATAGTATACATGCGATGGTCAGATAATGACAGTAATAGTTGGCATTATCTTGGAGCAATAAGTAACTCAAAACCTAGTGCCTTTTTCCGAGTTGCTCATGTAAGTTGCATCTATATTTTTTATAAGTTTTAATATCTTGAGTGCATTATTTATTCGACGCAGTTTACTTTGTTTGATAAAAATCATATTTTGAAGGCATTTTGCTCACTTTGTTATCATTGATCTGATATTATCAATTATTAAAGTTAAAATTCTTTTTAGTTCATGAATGCTTCAGCTAATCACGACAATGTTTTTGCTACACAAGGCTATACGGGTGCTAAAGGATCTGCTCAAATTGGAATTTGTGTTGAAACTATTGCAAATATCGAAGGAAAAGTAGCTGCAAGCGGAACATCAGTCAGCAATCAAGTAAGTTTTAATTTTTTTACTGTATTTGTATTCCATTCTGACTTACTTTTGTTAAACAACTATATTTAAAAAATAGATCATATTTTATAGAGTCAGGACCCAAAATTGGTCAAAAGTAAGGGAACTTCCTTATGAAAACTCAAAAAAATTTTTATTTTATCCGTATGAATACAATTTGCCACCTTAAATTTGGCTCCGAGGGAGAAGAACTCTCCCCAAGTTCCCAAAGGCAGTTTGGGTCCTATATAGAGTTGTGATATTAAAACATTTAATTTCTGATGTTTGTTTAATTACAATATGACCTATTTCAGACGAATTTCGAAGAATTCCAAGAAAAAACTATCAGAAATCTTGTCAATTATGCTCAATCATTTGTTCGTCGAATGCCTTTACCTGAAAATCCAACAAGATTTGGCAATTTTATTCCTGTAGAAACTATTGATCAATGGTATCAAAATTTCAAACGTAAATTACAACTTAACCCAAATTTTTGGCGGAATCTTGGTTCTGATTGATTGTTGTTAGAATTAGTGTGATGTGTGTATTTATTTGTTACATATCTTTCTTTTGAATAAATGAAACCTTTCTTGCAATCCAGTTACATTGAACAAATACTTATGTTTGCAATTGTTAAAGTTGTTGGTACACAGTACAACGTTCTACATATACTGCTATTGATAAATAATAATTGATCATTTTTGAACTCGATGTGCTGTTAGACATCACATTATACAAATCACATTCAATTTTTTAGGCTTATTTCTTTGTGAATAACCAAGTGCTATGACAACGATATTTGTTTTTGAATTTTTGATGTCTCAAGTATTTTTATGAATTTTGCAAAATTCATAAAAATAATTGAGACTTTTTTTTGAAAGTTTGTTCGCTTTGTTTAGTCAAAAATAATTTTCAGTTTTTTATAAATAGTATATACTACTAAAAATAACAAAATCCAGTATTACAAAACAACTACGAATAAAACAACAAAATAGATTTAAGTTTCATATTTTAATATTCAAAAATGCCGAATACTGTATAATTTTTTTATGACAAGTTGAAAAGTTAAATTTTAAAAAATTTCGATATCTTTTTACAATATTGTTATAAATAAATAAAATTTTGTTTTATTATTTATTTTACCATATGTTCCTCACCGTTTGCAGATAAAATAATCATTGTTGAATGGAGTTGCGTCAGATATGTTGGATTGACGTTGCTTCCAATGCTAATATTGGCTTTATCAATAGCATCATTTTCTTCGATAAATGATGACCCAATTTCATCTGTTGAAGAAGGCTTTAAATTAGATGTATCAAATTTTGATGACAATGTTGATGCAAATAATTGCTCTGTAAAACATGGAGTAAATGATGGTGAAGTTCCATTTTCTGTTGAAACATCTGAAGGTGACTGCCTCATTGAAGGAAGTTGTGGAGTTGTATTTGAGATGGATCCTGAAGGACTTACAGGTGGAAGATTTAATAAATACTGAGCAAATGGTTGATGCTCTATTGAGAAATTAAGTTTTGCTATTGAGCTTAATGCTGGAGAATGAGATTGTGATGATGGAGTTTTTGAAGGTGGCTGTGATACTGTTGGTAATTGTATTGTTTCATTTGTGATTGAGGTAGCAGTTGCTAATTTTTCTTGTTTTTGAATATGTTCCAACAAAGTCGTTGAAGTAATACTTTGTTGCTGTTTATTTATTTGTTCGGCCGACATCTGTTCGGTTTGAATGGTTTCAGCTTGTATCTGTTGTTTCTGGTTTTCAAATTCATTTTGTAATGTAAATGAAGGATGTGGTGATGTAAGAATTGGTACAGTAAAATTTGCAAAATTTATTAAATTATTACAAGATAAATTTGACGCACTTTCAACGGCATCTAAAAAAATTTATTGCTGTTATTATTACAATATGAATTTAGAAAATTGATATTACTTTGGGGAGGTTGACATAGAATTTGCATAGCAACAGATGCATTGGGTAGTGGTAGAGGCAAAGATTGGGTAGATGACGTTTGGATTTGTGGATTTGTATTAATACTTTTTGGAATGTTTGGAGTATTGTTCTGACTTAAAAGTGCTGATAATCCAGAGGGATTTGTTGGTGTTGGAGGAAGAGGTTGGGGAGGAAGAGATGGAAATCTTAATTGCGGTTGACTTGTAATTGTTGGAGGAAATGGCTGATTTTGGAGTTGAGAGTTTTTGTGCATTTGTAAAAATGCTTGCTGAAAAGTTGGTTGCGGAGGTTGAATTTGTGGTTGCAATAAATTATTATTTTTCTGAGCAGCCAATTGTGGTTGTTGAATGAGTTGAATCCATTGAGGCGGAGGAACAATATTAAGAAGTTGATTGTTTTCAAAATTATTATTGTTGGGGATAAAATTATTATTATTCATGTTGTTGTTTAATTTTTGTGGAAACATTTGAGGAGTTGAAGTATTGATTGAAACAGGATTTAAATGTGATTGTTGTGCTAATGATTGCGAAAGAAAGGCACTACTAAAGGATTCAGAATCTAATGGTTTTTGTTGCCGTAAACCTTCAAGTAATAATTGATTTGGATTTGATGTTGGAATTGGCTTTGCAGATGGCATGAAACCTCCAGAAACTTCTTGAATTGCTGAATTTGGTTGCCCATTTAATGGTACCGAGGATGGATTTAAATTTGTTGGTACTGGGTGGATTATTTCATCAAGTTTATCAATAATTCTTGTGTTATTTGGAACCAAAATGCTAATTGGTGGAATCGTTGGAAGTGTAACATATCGATGACTTTCCAAAACAGCTTGGGATAACATAGTCTCGGTGGGAGTTGTGGGTGTTGTGAGAGTTGATTGCACAGGTACTGTTGAGGACTTTGAAATTGTTGTTGGAGCATTGATTGTTGGGGGTATTGGAGTACTAGTTGTTAAAGGTTTATTAATTCCATTTGAAACTTGAATATCATTATTTGGACAATGTCGACGAGGTGTTGGCTGATCATCGTCAATCTAATAGTTTTTGTTTATCTCTCAATTAGAAGAAACGTTTTAACTTACTTGAATAATTTCATCTTCAGCCGATCGCTTCCTATTAATTAAATTTTCAAGGCTTGTTGATGTTGTCGCTTGATTGTTATCTTTTGTAATTCCGGCAGTATTTAATGCGTGGCTCAATAATGGATTTGTTGCAATTGTAATTGTTGAAGCAGGAGTTGATGAAGTAGTAGTAATCATAATCGGGGAGGAAGTAGTAATTTGTGCGGTTGCTGTATAGCTTCTCATAGCTTCCATCTTCTTTTGTTGACGCCTTTGAAATTCTTTTTCAAGCCAGAGATCAAAAGGCGCAACAGAGATGCCGCTACTTTTTGAACTTGGAGATGAAGCGGTTGAATTCAGATCAGCCGAATATTTTTTGTTTGGAGAATTATACGGTGATGAAGAGGCAGCACGATTAGATACTAGCTAAAAAAAGTTAAGTTTTAAAATTAATTTTATTAAAAACAATTAAAAAAATTAGCGTAAAACTAATCCAAGATTTTCCGAAATATTTATAAATTTTTATATTAATATTAAAATTGATAACGCGAACAATAATTAAATTAATTTTTTTGTTAATTTGTTAAAAAGAAAATTAAAAGTAGGCTGTGTGCTTTGTATTTACGAGAAAATTAATATTACTGATGAGGGTCTTCTTAGATGTTTTACCATGATCATTTACGCGCAATCTCCGATGACACGCTAAGATAAATATATAATTTTTTTAAACAAAAAAATCAATTTATAACTAAATACTAAAACAAAAAAGTGTTGGCAGCAAGAATTAATACTAGCAACACATAAGCATTTTTTGCAGGTCGATTTTCATTAAACGTTTTTGGAAGGAAAAGAAAGGAGATTGGTATCGCTTAAAAAGAAGGAAGAAAAATGACCTTCAACACCTTTGCCTTCATATGGCCTATAGGAAAGAGAAAACAAAAATGATTTCAAAAATAGGATCAAAAGGAAAACGCGGCTTTATTCAGAGAAAGGGCGTTGAAAGAGAATATATTTGTAGTTGGTGTATTTAGCTATTTTTTCACAAAAGTAAAATTTCTTTAATGAAATTACAAATCTTTTAGAAGTTGACTATTAACAACCGTAGTACTTATGAGATTAAAATAGGGATAATTTCTTGGATAGTGCTTTTTAATAATATTGAAAAAATGAACGATTAATGCTAGAATCAACCATTTTTTAGTTAACACATAAGCGACTCAATTATTACAATTTTTAATGGGCTTGAAAAAAGAAAAAAAATTAAGCAATATAATCCTTTTTTTATCACTATGATAGTGTTCATTTAATTAAAAATGAAAAATTATATTTATTTAGCCTTATGAATTTAAGCAAATATTAAATGCTTATTTGTACATATTTTTTATCTTAAAGTTAAAAAGCTATTTGAGCAGCTATGCAACCTTTTTTTTAACAATGCAAACTAAAGAACTTAATTAATTTTTAGATTTATAACATTGATTTTTTTTAAATTCTTTTAAAAAATATGTGGATGTGAAAATCCATCCAGAAAATTATATTATGAAAAACCATTGATAAAAAAGAACAAAATCAAAAGAATGAGCTAATTTTTGTTATAATTGAGGCGGTCATTTTTTTAAATAAAACCAGTAATAACATAAAATGTTATAAAAAATTGATGAAATTTTTTTTAAACAAACACGGCAATTTAAAACTTATTGTTCATATTCTCTCGGTGGATAAGATTTCCGATAAATGATTTTTTTCATTAAAAAAGTATCGAAAAAAATAACTTACTTGATTTTTGCTGCTAAAAACAAAATCATCATGCCCAGATTTTAATTCACATTGTTTTGTCATTGTTGCTAAATTTGTTACGTCACAACTTTGACAGCGTCTGCTTTCCTTAAATGTTTCTTTCTCTGAGAAATTTTCATTTACAATATCTTTTGATGGTGAAGTTATTTTTTGTTTCTGAAGTTCAGCGATAAGCACTTCTGAAACGTGTTTTTAAGTTTAAAAAATCAAATATTGTTTTTCACAAGCACGACAAATTTCATTGATTACATTACGCTGCTTTCATCATTTTTTAAACAAAAAGACAATTCGATATTTTTTCCCTAAATGAATCTTATAGAAATTAAATGGATTCTTCTGATCAACAATAAGTTGGCATTTATTTCACAAGAGTAATTAAGAGAATCTAGAACGATTGTTAAACTAAACTAAAGCGCGTTGAATTTTTGCAAGTCTATCACAAACAAACAAAAGAGTTCAAAAGTTTAAAAAAGCATAAGAACAATAATAAAATTTTTGAGCATTACAGTAAATGTGAAATTTTTTATGGATAAAAAATTAATCCAACGTTCACTTTCAAAATTTAGAACATATTAAAAGTATGTTTTAAATGATGATTTCATTGAACTTTAAACTTATGTACTTTTATCATCTTTTTTGCAGATCAAATGAACAAAACACTAACGTTCTTGTTCATTCTATTTTCTCTTCCAAAACACATAAAATAGCAAATAAAACATTCAATTCAAACAAAACTATAAACATTTAAAAAACGGATAAAACTGCAAAGAGATAAGTTATTTCTGTTTTAGAAGATATTAAATTAAATTTTGAAAAAGTTGCTGCTTGCAGTAATAATTGTAAAGGAAAAAAATTAACAAGAGTTTTGTTATTTTTCAAAAACATAGGTAAACTTCCGTGTTTGTTTAAAAAAATACAGTGCAAAAACAATGCAAATAAACAATTCTTTTCAGAAACGTGCATAAAAGAATGGTAGAAAGGGCAAAGGACAAAAGATTGAAGAGATCAAAAGAAAAAGCCATTTAAAATGGCAATAAAATTTGGTGGTCTATTCAGCCATCAATCGATGATATAAACTTTTATCGTAATTATTCAAATTTTTATTTATTGATGAAAATATTTTCATCAAATTTCATGAATAACCACGATTTTTCTATGTAGTCTTTTGATCAACCCCGCCTATTATTTCTTTTTTTCTTTTTGGTGCATTGGATTACCAAATGTTCAAGTTTATATATGTATATTGGTCGCATTGCCCTTTCTTTCCTTCTTTTTTCTTACCAAAAATGTCATTCTTTTTGCTCGAAAAAAAGAATCTTGTTAACTTTCGACGATTTTTTTCTTCTTACGTAATTTTAGTAGCACAAAATAGGGAAGCAAAGTTAAACTTTTGCACTCTGGAAATCGATCGGTAATTCAGCACAAAAACAATGACAAAGTTCATCATTTTAATGAAAACTTTTCTTTTTTCGCAATATTCTTTCTTTATCTCCATAAAGAAAGGAAAAAGGTGTGGTGAGAAAGAAAAGAGCAACCATATTTTTTCTGACATATGCTTCTAAGCCACTGGCGACATTCTTGATTTTGAAAAAAGTATCATATTGATGACAAAATTATTAAAGAAATTTCTTGGTTAAAGTTTTTATCATGACAGAACAAAAAGTTTAAAACAAATTGCACCCAGAAATGAAGTTTGTCGGGAAAATTTTTTTAAATATCTTTTTCTTTGCTTTTTTCGATCATTCATTGAAATATCTCTCTTTTTTATTACTTAAAAGAAAAAACTGGTATGTTTAAAGTTTATGAAAAAGAAATATCAAAAACATCAAATTTTTATTTGACGGTCTTCCATCAAAAAAAGCCAAAATAACTGACAGATCGGTCATTAACGATTTAGGAAATTAGTTTATTTTTATGAAAAAGGATTTTATTGTTAAAACTGAAGAGCCGAAACCCTTTATTGCTTATCTATTGAAATAGTTATTGAAGATTACTGTAGCATAAAGCTGATGGGAAAAAAAGATAAAAATGTTTTTTAAAACAGCTTAAAAACAGTAAACAACACTTGAAAATTTTGAATTAAAAAATTAAATATTCTTACATTTGTTCAATGCGCCGTGAAATACTTAATGATTTAACAGGTTGCTTATGATATCGACTAATATTATACGTCTAGAAATTAGGTATTTGTACTTATAGTGTTCATGCAATCAGATGATAATGTCAAAACCAAATTCTCTCTTAAACGACGTCATGAGCTTACCTGCATCTGGATCATCTTTTAGATCGGCTCGTAGTTGAAGAATGTGCTGCCTTAGCTTTGTAAGTTTTTGAGCAGCTTCGATTTGACGATGATTACGTTTTTGAAAAGAGTTTCGGCGTTTTTTATCCAATTTTTGGCACTAGAACTTTAACTTACATTAATTCAAAGTGTATATTTTAATAGCTCACATTTTTGCATTCACAAAACAGATATGGACATTGTGTATTATGCGCTTTTAAGACTGATAGTTTTCCATGTCCATCACATTTTCTACAGTATAATGTTCGGCCTTTTGTTGATGTCTTTGACGGAAATGCTGTCATTTAAAATCTTTCTAAATTTAACAAATGAAAAAGGAACAAAACTGCATAACGCGTGACACAAAGCGATTACCGTAACCTTCCCAAATAAAAAAATTGAAAAAAAAGTTTCACGATTTATTAAAAACTGATTTAATGTTCAAATACTTGATTGGCATTCAAAATTGGGGTACTCTCAAAAATTCCAGAAACTTTAATTTCCGAAACTTTGGATCATTAAAAACAAATATACCAAATTGACAAAAACATATAATTATGTGTTTTTAGTGCAAAACACTTCAAGCTAAATAACAGAAAAACACTAACTTTTTTCTAAATATTGCTGGGAAAATAGATAGCTTTAAAGCATAAATGATGAAAGTGCACGCGATACAACATTAAAGATAACAAATTATTCTATTATTTCTAATGAAAAATTTTTGCGAAAACAATCACGAGCATTGTTATCAGTTATAAAAAAATAGAAGAATTTTTTAGCTAAAATAGGTAAGTTTTTGTGATCATTACTTTAAATATGTACTGTACTAAATATGCATGATACGGAAGGCATTAAGCAAAATGATTAATAAGGATTTTTAAATCTTTTAAAATAGTTCTCAGAATTGTAAAACTAAAAATTTCATATTTCAAATGAAACAATTGTTTCCAACAACAGATGAATGATTACCGTAACCACTACGTTAAAAACAAAAATAAGTAAACACAGTATCTACATTAACCAAGTATAGCTTAAATCTTCTTAAGTAATTAAATTAAAAAAAGTATTAGCTAGAAGCTGTGGCAAGAAAGCTTTCAATGAAGAGTGAATTATTTTTTTTATATATTTGTTTAAACAAAAAAGTGTTAATAAATATTCGCGCTCATCTTATTTTCTTTCATATCAAAATGATTGAATGGCTGTTAATGACAGAACGATGTTTTATATTTTTTTTACGCATTCAACTTTGATTTCAACTTTCATCTTTGGTTTGCAGCACATTTGCTGTCTATTTTTAACAATACGACTACGCACACTTATATTTCTTAGTACATTTCCGGTAGGGGAAAAGGAGAAATAGTTATTCATGATTTTGAAGTCGAGTTCAAATGATTTTATGACGTTTCTTTTGCCGCCACCATCTATCATACCTTTTGTATATGGTATGAAAAAAAGTCCTTTTTTTAAAAAAAGTATGTAATTTTATCACCATATCCCCTTCTTTTATTTTTAAATTAATAAGCTACTAGAATTGCTGCTGCATGATTATCGAAAAGCTTAATCTCATTGAAATCGATTAAAACATTTTCTCAAAAAATCAATAGTCAAAACAATATAATTCCTAAACTTGCGTCTTATAATCGGTATTTTTTAAAAAAAAATTATTTTAAAAACGATAATGTCGTGGTCTCCAGAATGGTTCAATAATAAAATTAATATTTTCTGTTTTTTAGTATTAGAATGTTTAAAATTGATTTTTTTGATTGCTGCTGTTGATTAAATTTATTTTCATGTAAAAATGACAAAAATGAAGTTTACTTTGATGTTGTTTTTGATTGTTCATCACATCTCTAAAATTTAATGTCCCGGATTTTGTAATTCTTTAATCAGAAAAAAAATGTTAAAAAGAGACCGTTTCGATAAGTTATCATCTTTCATTAATCAGCAGATAGATATTTAAAAAATATTTAATTTGGTAGTTCCCGTCGAGTAATGGCAAACCCCAAAATATTAGCTATCCTTTCAAATGTTTCATAAAGTTGCAGGGTATTGAAGTCAAAAAATCCACGGCTCATAAGCATAGGAAACTTCTGTGTAAAACAAAGTTGATCTTAAATTTTTTTCATGCAAATGTCGGTTCAACGCTGTCAGCGAAGGCATGCAAATTTTAATATTTTTGTTTAACATTTTTTTATGCATTTTTGTTTCAGTGGTCAAGAATATGGAAAGGCAATCCGATCCGTGAGATTTTTGAAAAAGGCTCATAATTTTTTTGGCATGTGTTATTTTATTTTAATTTTTTTGCAAAAATATTGCTATTGCTATTGCCATTACTAAAAACATACATAAAAAAGTTATTCAAAATCTTTGTTCATTTTCTTGATTTTCGGCCCAATCCGAAAAACGCAAAACGGATCGGATCGGATTATTTTTTCGGTTTGGTTATTTTTTTTTCCGCTTATTTAATTATCCGTTATTTTTTTTTATATTTTTATCCGTTATTTATTTGACATTTACTTTTTTGACCTAGTACCGTCTTTGAAATCAAAACAAAATAAAATAAAAACATTTATTTGATGTTATTTTCTTTGATATTTGAAAATTTATTATCCGAAAGTTTATAATTAAGTTAAGAGAAAATAAGATCTGATTTAAATTTGATTAGCGCACACGTTTATTAATTTCCCGTTTTTTTGTTTATATAAAGTAATCGACGAAATTCAAAGTTTTCCAAAAATATCTTGCTTTCTTATTTGATCATCAGTAACATAGGTGGTACCGTTGCCAGAATCTTTTTCGAATAAAGTCGTCCATTGTTTACTTCTTCCATCATTTAAATTATCACACATTCTAACTTTATCAAGGTTAATACACATGTATTTTAGAGTATCATCTGGAGTCAAGGGTTTCCAAATTTGGGGGGCGTCTCCATTTCCATTTGGGTTTCTATGAAATCAAACTTTTAGAGAAAATTTAAAAAAAAATTGTAATATTTACCCATATTTGGCAAAATTAGTGAAATACGTTGTCATAATCTCCACGACTTTTAAATCATCTTCATTTGGACGGAAATATGAAATTACTCCTTTTTTGAAAATATATGGAAGTTCTGTTCCATGTGTTGCTGCTTTAAATGGCAAAACATATCCAAGCAAGCCGAAATTATTGGGATTGCAATATTCAAAGCAGTACTGATATACTGTATGACCATATTTTGTCATCGTATCTGCATATTTCCACACTCCATTATTTATAAATACATCCGAGACAATCTATAATCCAGGATTTTTTTTCGCTTGTTTTTTACCAAAACCTACTTTGACAGCAATTTTTATGGCATCTTTTTTATTTTGAATATCATGCCCATGCAAATACATTTTCATCATGACTTCTTTGGCGTATTCAATATCTTTGATTCCATGATGTGAAAGTTCACGTTCAAGAAGCTTCGGAATTTCAGCATGAATATTCGTTCTAGGAGGTTTTAATCCAATAAAAAGAAGTCCTTCATGCTCAGTGATACCAGTCATGATATGCTTTTTTGGGGCTTCTTTTCGAAGTTCATCAATAGGCTTTGGAAAGAAATCTCCATCATAAACGGGCGTTAAATCAAGTTTTCCATTTTGATTAACTTTTGCATCCCGTTTTCCGATAATTCCAATTTGTAATTTATTTGCTGGTAATGTTCTTAAAAATTCGAATGGTGTTTTGTATAATACTACATCGCCATCAGCTTTAACTTTTTCAGGAAGTTTGTAACCCAATTTAATTGCATAATCCAAACATATATTGCTAACATGCTCTTTCTCATTAAAAGCAAATGAGCAACAACCTGTTCCACCCATTGGAATTAATTTTTGAAAAAGATCTGGAAAAAACATTTAAAAAAATAAGAGTTAAACTAGAATACCTCTAGAATGAGGAGAAATAGAGAGAAGATCCGCAGAAGCTCCACCAGCAGATTGCCCAAATACCGTAATATTATTTGGATTTCCACCAAATGCACTTATATTTTCTTTAACCCATTTTAATGCCAATGTTTGATCCCATAAACCAAGATTGCAGGGAATATTTTCACCTGCGCTAAACCCAAAAAATCCTAATCGATACTGTATTGTAACAACGATGACGTCTTTTAAGCATAAAGCTCTGTAAAAAAATGAATAAAAAGTTTTTTAAAAAATAAAATAAAATGATACGTACTCACAAATCCCATAATCTCCATAATGCGCAGCACTGTGTACAGCAAAACCACCACCATGAATGAAAATCATTACAGCAAATCCATCAGGCTACAAATTATTGTTTACGAAAAAATTCTAAAACGTTTAATTTAACCTGTCCTGTCTTGGATGGATCCCATTCTGGAGCAAAAACATTCAGCCTAAGACAATCTTCACTTTTTAATGCAACACTTGGAAATTTTTCAATCCACATTTCATCATGGGGACACCTGGGACCGAATTGAGTACAATCTTTTACACCATCCCATGACTCAACAGGAACAGGTTTCTAAAATTTAAAACTTTTTAAAATTTAAATTTGAAAAATTATTTTACTTGAAATCGAAATTCATTCAATTTTGCAAACGGAATACCCAAAAAAGCATCAACGCTGCCTTTCAAAAATTCAAATCTTTTCCCTCGCAATTTTCCCGTTGAAATTTGAATCTCTCGACTGCCAGTCCAATGCGGTGACAATAATCGAGATTTTACAGCTCCCATAATTTATTTTAAAACTGAAAAAAGTACCTTTTAAAAATTCTTTAAAAAACAATTCAAAAAAAGTGATTCACGTTCAAAAACAGTAATGATTTATTTCTTTTACTGTGGTCTCTTTTCTCCATTGTTTCAACATAGATTCCAGGTTACTTTTAAAAATGGATGAATAACGGTCTCAATAAACCTTTTTTTTATTTCTGTTTTCACAACAAGGCGTCACGCAAAAACACAAAAAATTGCAATAAAAAAGTAAAAAGAAGGAAACAGACAAAATGTGGAGCATACTTTTTCTTTTTTTAAAAAAACTGTGACTAGAGTATGAGGGCAAAAAAATACCCTTAGAAACGGAAAGCACGAAAAATAAAAGTGTATCAAAGAAAAAGTTGAAGCAAAAAAGCCGATTATAATTGATGATTTTTTGGAACGTGGAAAATTGATAAGAAAAAATTGCAATATTTGAAAAAAAAGAAGTTTTTTTTCGAAAGTCAACGGTTTTTGATTGCTTTTTTGAAAAAAAAGTGAAAAGACAAAAACAAGTGATGCATAGCAGAAGAATAAAAAAACAAGAGTGGAAAAGCAAGCACAAAGTACGTCATAAATAAATAGTTTGTGGTTTTAAATTTTTTTGTAAGAGCTTTTTTGGTTTTAGACATCTTTCTTTTCGGTGAAACAACTTTATTTAATTGTACGCTTTAAAAAGATGAAGAAATTTTTCAAGCAGTGTTCAAAGCTGAGGAAAAATAACACTTTTAAAAGAGAAAAATTAAAAACAAAACTTAAAAAAAAGATTTTTGAGACGACAAATGTTTACTCAATTTTTCAAATATAATTGTGGGATCAGTTGTTGCTTCATTTTTTCTTGCTAAATTGATGATAAAATATGCATGTTTAGTTTTTAGCTTAATAAAGCCAAAAGGCGCAAAATGTATGATACTGTTACACAAAAAAATAGCTGTTTAAAAAAAGACAAAAGAGATCTGTATATAAAAACTTGCATTCAAACTCATCCGACCTTGGCAACGTGGTTTGAGATTTTTTTTTCTTTTCCATTTTTAGTGCAACAACTATCCATCCCAGTGTTTGTTGTTTCAATTGCGGTAGCCAGGATTGAAGAGAGCGGGAATGAGAATTTCTACTGACCCTTTTTTTCCTTCCTTAATTTTCATGATGAAAAACAACTTTTTTTGATAACTTTTCTTGCATTAAAATTGATTTTCTACACTATATTCTAGTTTAATTTCAGGAAAAAGATTTTTTTATGTTTTTTTATTCATTTGTGATAATTTCGGAGCAAAGTTCTTTCGTCAAATTTCACCACCCTTTTTCTCTCTCTTTTATGAGAACACATTGATTGTAGTATTTTTTTTGTTACTCTTTCCTTCGATTTAAAAGTTTTGAAAAACATATTATGATTTAACAAACAGAGTTCCTTCACGTATGATGATGATGATTGGGTCATGGGTAAATTATTATATTGAAGGAAAGCATGGATCCGTTTGTGGAACCTCAGGCATCGTTGAAACATTAAATGGAAAAGTTTGTGGCAAAACATATTTAATTGATAATGATCGAAAAGTTGATGCATTTTTGGGAATTCCATATGGAAGAGCTGAAAGATTTGAAGTCCGTGTTCTTTTTATTCTTACAAAAGATTTACAATAATTTTTTCAGCGTCCAAAGCCACCAAAATCATGGAGTAATATTCTTGATTGTTCAAATTTTAGGGAACGATGTCCACATGTTGATTTGTAAGAGCATATTTTTTTTATTGTTTTTATATTTAATATTTGTTTTACAGAATCCTTGAAATGCCATTTCTTGAAGCTCCAAAAGGTGAAAATTGCTTAAACTTGAATATATTCGCCCCAACATGGAAGCCAGGAAAAGATCAGGTTCGATCAAAATATTATTAAATCATTAAAAATTAAACTAAATTTTAAGCCTGATGGTTTTGCCGTACTATTTTTTATTCATGGAGGTGGTTTTTCAATTCATTCAAGTGATAAATATGGTGATTATGGTATTTGCAAGTCCGTTGTTTATATAATTCTCTTTATCAATTTTAAACAATCTTTTACAGAGCCCTCTGTTCAAAAGATGTGATAGTTGTCACAATTAATTACAGACTTGGTTATTTCGGGTTTTTGTCAACTGATGACGACGTCGTTCACGGAAATAATGGTCTCTTTGATCAGGGACTTGCCTTAAAATGGGTTAAAGAAAATATAAGTGCATTTGGTGGAAATCCAAATAATATTACGGTATTTGGACAATCTGCTGGTGCAGCCTCCGCTGATTATCTCACATTATCACCTTACACAAGGGGTATAATTTTTATATACAAATTTTTAAGATTTTTAAAGGACCAAAACAATTTCTTTTTTAGATTTATTTCAAAAGGTCATTCCAATGGCTGGAACAGCGATGCATTCCTTTGCAAGTGTTTCACGTGCAAAAAATCGCGAAAAATGTCTTGAATTCGCACGTTCCCTTGGTTTCACACATAAAATGAATGGTAAGAAAAAAATTTTTTCTTGTCCTTTTTAATAAACAAAAAAGTTTAAGCTTCATCCAAAGAAATAAATAAAGCAATGGTGGAATTTTTAAAACAACAGCCCCAACATAAATTGGAAACTTCACTCGTTTCATTTTTTGGTTTTCGATACAATGAAAATGTGTCATTAGATCTTGTGCCAGTTGAGGTAATTCTATTTTCAACAAAAAAATAAAACAAATTACTGCATTAATTATTTTAGGATGGAGTATTTTTACCTAAAAAGTTAAGCGAATTACGCGTTGAAGCACCAAAAAAACTGGTTTTAAGTGGAACAACAAAATATGAGGGCTTATTTCGTAAGGATATTTTTCGCTTAATTAAAATTAAAATTTAATTCAATTATTTTAGTAGCTTTTAAACCTCATCGAGTTATTACTCTTAATGAAGCAATACAATTTTTGGAGCAAGAATTAACAAATCAGGGATATCATCCATCAAAAGAATTAGTTGAAAAAATTTTAGATATTTATTTAAAAGATGGTGATAAAAATGATAAAAGATTCATGACAAAAGCTGTGATAAATGTTTGTTTAGGTTACAACAATTGTTATAATTCCTTCATTTTGCTTTTTAGATGATATCTGATATTTCAATTAACTTTTCACAAACTGAATACAGTAGAACCATGACAGAATTGGGACATACAGTATATCAATATTGCTTTGATTACTGTAATAAAAGAAATATGGGTTTAATTGGTCATGCAATGGCTTTTAGAGGAGCAACACATTGCTCTGAAATGGCTTATTTATTTCATAAAGGTTTACTTGCAAATTTTCATCCAAATGAACAAGATTTAATTATGGTTGACATTATGACACGATTATGGACAAATTTTGCAAAATATGGGTATTTTAAAATTTATTTCGTTTTTGTATCTAAATCTTTGTTCTACTTACAGTAATCCAAATGGACAAAATGTTGATGGCGCTTGGAAGCCTTTACAGCCAGAAAATCCTTACATGTATTACAAAATAGATTTAGAACCCGAGTATAAAGATGGACTTCACTTTGATCGAATGAAAAAATGGAGAGAAATTTTATCTGAGCATCTCTAGTCACTTTTGCATTTTGCTTATAGCTTTTTTTCTTTTTTTAAACTTAACATAAAAAATAAATAAAAATTGTTTACGAATGTTGTTTTTTTGCACATTCTAGTTCCCGATCCGCTTTGCAAGATCATGGATAAAAAAAAACTTCGACCTTTTTTGACAGCTCCGATGTCATGTCCTGACATTTCTGGGGGGCTTGCTTTGAAACTACTTTAAAAACGCAATGATTTTTTTGTATTTCTTCTGTTTTTGAATTTTGATTTGTCGCACTCATTTTTGCGCAAATCTATGAGAAAAAAATTTCAAAATTAGTTCTTTTTGGACCATTGAAGAGAAGCTACTTGTTAATAACACTTTTTGAACACCTTCTTTTTTTCTTTTTCAAAAATGGGTAATCAATTGATTCTTTAATGAGTTTAATGAGTAAAAATTTATATTGTTATATATTTTTTTGAAAGAAAAATCTGTCAAGTTTTGACATATAAATATTAAGCTTGAGCAAATATTTTTTGACAACTTTTGTTACAAAATGTGTACATTTTTGTAACAAGTCAAAAATCACGTTTTGTCTCCCAACGTTATAAACTTTGCGCATTCGATCTTTAAGGATTAGGAAAACAAAGATTATGTGGTTGCTTTACTCTTTTTTTCATAAGACGTTTCGAATTGGTAATCTTTCGTGATATTAGTTGTACATTATTTCAGATAAAAAAAAAATTAATGTTTCCCTGTCGAAAATATTGTATTGACTTTATTTCAAAAAAAATATATGAATGATTCAGTGGTTTTTTACCATTTCATTTTTGAAAGACTTTTTTTGTACAAATTTCCGGACCACTTACAATTTTGTAACGTAAAAGTAATAGTAAATACAAGGCTTACAAACTTACTTGAAGCAACAAAAATGTGTTTTGTTAGCTTAATACTTGAAGCAACAACCTAAGGGGAAAGAGAAAAAAGAGCGAGCGCGTGAAGTGTGAAAAGATAGTTTTTGATAGTTTTTTACACGACGTAAAAAATTTACCGTTTTTTCGTTTTTAGTAGAAACTTTTAATTTTATAATTTTAGTTTATTGCAAGTTTTTATTTTATTCAACAATGTTATCTGATTCAACAGGTTATGGCACTTCAACAGGGTCATCGTCAATTTGTTCATCGTGTGCCGTTGTACCTGCAAGTAGCAATCACTCTGCTTTAATTTTCAGTAAACAAACAAATCTTCATCGAAGTTATTCTTTAAACCCCCAAACAAAGACTTTTAATTCCACTGCATTTTTACCAAATTCCATTGATTATTTAGAAGATGAGTATTTGACCAAAAATAAACAAATTAATCGGATTAGCACTGATTCGAATTTTAGTGTTTGTTCACATTTTTTATTTTTCTATTTTTTGACAGAAAAGATTCTTGCAGGATTTATATTCTGATTCCGATGAAATTGACGATGTTGATAATATTAATCCTGTGCATTTTCGGCAACAACAATATGAGGAGGAATTTTCAAGAGAAAGTAATCACAGTCGTTTTTATGGCGCTGATGTTTTTGATGAAAATCAATATGACCAATGTCCAATCGAATTTGAATCATGTTTACAAAGTTTATTTAGTTCCAGACGTAATACTGTGCCATTTGCGTCACCTGTTACGTTTTTGGACGAAAATGGAGAACTTTTAAAACTTCCAGATTCTGAATCAAGTTTAAAATCTTCTGCGCCGATTATGAGAAGTAAAATCAATTCTGTAATTGATCAGCATGACCGTCCAAGCTGTACACCTTTTGTAAATTATGACCTTGAAGAGAATCGACGGTCATTACTTCAAGATTCATCTGAATATCATCGAGGCAATTCAATTCGACTTCGAACAATGCCAATGCCAATAAGAGCTAATATAATAACAACAAAGGCGTTTGTTCAAAATATTTCAAGCAATGGACTTGATTCTACTGAACGTTTTGTGCAAAATATTCAAATTGGAACTCCAATGGGTACAATTACAAGAAATCCTGAACCTGCTGTTACAGTAACACCAATTATCAAAGATAATGAAAACAGTGATTTGTCATCGTTATCACAAATTTCAGAAGACAAAGAAATTGATAATTTTTCAGAAGAAGATGAAGAAGAGGAGGAAGAAGAAGAAGAAGATTTTTATACTATTACTCTACCGGATAAAACTTCAAAATCTGAACCACCACCAAAACCTCCACGAGGACGGTATGTTGCAAAGCCTATTACGTGTATTGAGACTTTTATGAATGACAAAAAAGAAGGTAAAATTTAAAGGTACAATACACAATTGTTTTTCATAATATTTTTAAGTTAAACAAGGTCCGGTGAAACGACTCAGTATTAATACAGCATCATTTGAAACATTCTTTTTTAATAAAAATGATAAAATTAATATTAATGGTGCGAATAAAAATTCAAATATTCCCAAAAAATCGATTCTAAAAAATGGATTCAAGCCGTTTGTTTCATCTTTTTTTAAATTCAATTAAACATGTACTTTTAGAAGGTGTCAGTTTACTGATCCAAATGAAGCTTTATTTGGTCCGGTCGAGCATATTTATGAAACAATTGATTCAGATCCCAGTACAATATCATCAGATGATGATCGATCAAGTGTTCCAGAAAGTCATCCCCGACCTGTCTCATTTGCATCTTCAACAACGAATACAGTAATCTCATCAGAACATAAATCAAAACGAATAATGCCAGATTTGCGTCCGGCATTACCCGCACGACCATTCTGTTGGCCTTTCACATTATTCCCTCCGGATATGACATTTTGTCCTCGTTCCCTTCATGCGTATCATCGTCGAGCAACATTGGAATCTGGACAAATGCCGTATTTTCATGAAAACACAATAACCACAAATAACAGCTTCCCCATGGATATGGAACCACCTTCATTGAAAGAATCCATTAAGTTTGGTTCAGTGGCTAAAAAGATTGCTCGAATGCCATCCATACTTTCAAAAGTCATGTAAAAAAAACTTATTTAATTTATTTGTCTCAATTTTCCAAAACAGATTTATTTTAATAAATTTTGTTTTTAATTTAAAAGTTTTCATAAAAATGCAAAGTAAAAGAACGATTGGAAAAATTTTAAAGATTAAAGTCATTTATTTGTAATATACAAAAATATATAAATTTATTAATAAAAACTGGGCCTTGTGCATGATGTGCATTGACATTTGCGAATGATTTGAACGATACTGTAACGTTTTGAGCCATTTGGACAAATCATTTTCACTTTTCGTTGTCGAGTTTTTACTGCTCGGCAACAACAATTTGGTCCAAGCATTGATCCATCTGGATTTGTAACTGAAAATGTGCTATCACTGCCACACCAGCCCAAACATTTTGCATTTTTAATTAAATCAACAGATCGGCAACCATTTTCTTCATGATATCTTCGGAATTTTTCTTTTGTACAACTTGGCTTTCGTTCTTCACAATTTTTGCCTGTAAAGCTAATATTGCATTTACATTCATATCCATCTGAATGAGATGCATTTTGAACGCATTGTCCTGCGTTATTGCAGTCAACATTTTCACATAAATCAATTGTTCTTCCGCATCCAATAATAGTGTTATGTTTTTCAACAAGACTTGAATCAGCAAAATCAACCATCATATCATTGAAATATACATTTGATATGCAACCACTAAGACTTTGGGAATTTTTTATTCTAAAATCTGATATGGCTGTAGCAGAAAGATTTGATGGTAATCCTCCAAAATAAACTGGTTGCTTGGTTTTAAGTTCCATTCTTTTTGTTCGACCTTTGTTGGCAATTGTTTGAGGGAAAACATTATCAATAAGCAAAGTTGCTTGATTTCCAGCAATTTCAAGACGAATAAAATGAAATTTACCATCATTAACTAAAATTTTCAATACATCAAGAATAATTTATACTGTATAAATTGCATACCTTTGAGATAACTATACATTAATGAAGGTTGATTTCGTCCCATTGAAATTGCAATTCGTATTCTTCCATCAAAAAGTTCCGCGGATACAAATTGCATTTCATCTCCGTAATACAATAAAATGCCATGCCTTAATTTTAAAAATAAACTACATATGCAAGGTTTTAGGAAAATTACCTTCTTTTTGTTCTTAATCTCAGACTTAAATTACTACGTAATCCAGTTTCAAATCCATGAACAGCAGCATAACTGTCATTATCTTCAAATCCAACTGTGCTTTGCATTTTACAATTTTTACCATTAAAACCGAAATAACATTGACATTCAATTTCATCATCGTCATTCTTTTTGCAAATTCCCTGTAAATTAAAAATTACGAAAAAGTTTGAGAATTTTTCTGAGATACATTTTTGCAAGTATCTTCATTGCATGTTGGTGCACCATGATAATACATCATATGCGGTAATGGAATTTCACAAAATTGTCCAACATATCCTTCTGCACAGACACAAGTGAATCCGTGATCATTTGATTCACAGACCCCATTACCATTACAAGAATCTGGTAAACAATTATCTGTTTTTATCGTACAATTTTGCCCAGAATATCCTTGCAAGCAATGACATCTGCAAGCAAAAACTGTTATCATATTAGGATAATTAAATAACTTACTTATATTGTAAAGTTCCAATAGGCTCACATTTCCCATTATTTAAACATGGATTAAAGCCTTCGTTACAGTAATGGATTTTTTCTTCACAATATTTTCCTGCATAAAGAGGTGGACATAAACATTTATAACTATTTACCTGAAATCAAAAACTAAAATAAATTATAAAAAAGGCTATTTTTGTTTAACCGCATCCAAGCAGGTTGCCCCATTTTTACATTTATGACCCATGCAATCATTGATATTTGTTTCACAATGTGAACCAACAAATCCTTTTGAACATGTACCTAGAAAATATTTTTTACATACATGAATTTAACAGACAGTAATACATTTGAAACGCCCTTCTTCAATAACTTGACACTTTCCATTATTTTCACCTTAAATTTTTTATGTTAAACAATAAAATATTAAAAAGAAAATACTAACATGGAACTCCATAACAGGCATCAATTTCATGTTCACAATTTTTTCCATAATATCCTACTGCGCATGCGCCTACAATATTTTAGTTTAATTAAAGTTGTAGCAATATTTGATATACAAAAAAACTAACATTCATATGAGCGTTTTGCCCCTTGAACACATGTTCCACCATGTTTGCAGGGAGAATTTACACATGGGTTACATTTTGATAAAATATCTTTTGGAAGAGGTTCTGTACAAGTAAATTGGGAAGGATTTGCAGTAAGGATAAGTTGATCAGCAATCCTTGAAGGCCCTGCACATTTTGATAAACCTGATTCAACATAGCTTTGACTAATCCATTGATTGAACCATGCAAGATTACAATCACAATAAAATGGATTATTAAGCATTGCAATTTGCTGAATTGTTCGAGTAAGATTTGAAAAAGTTTTATGAGAAATTTGAGAAAGATTATTTCCATGAAGAGAGAGAATTCGAACACTATTAAGTCCAGAAAATGCATATTCTTCAAGGCATTGGATTTTATTAAAATTTAAAATCAAGACATCAAGTTTGTTCAATTGAATAAAAACTTCATTTTCAATTACAGTAAGTTCATTGTTTGATAAATCTCTAAAAAATTTTAGGTTTAAACTTGAACATACTTGTAATTGTCAAAACGTACAATCGAACAAGATTCGTTAAACGATTTAATGAAGCCTTATCAATTTCACTGATATTATTTCCATTGAGATAAAGTTCTGTCGTTTCAAGGGGTAAACTGTTTGGGAAAGTTGTGATACCACTGCGAGAACATCGAACAATTGTTTCTTCACAAATACAACCGATTGGACAATAACTTCCTTGCTGAGTACAAAGTAATCGAGATGTGTTATAATATGCACATTTTTGACTGGTTTTTTCAAATTTGATTAATTCCATGCCTTGAAGGTTTTCTGGTGAAGAACAGATTGGAGCATCCAATAGTTTAATAGCAGTATTGGTTTTTAAATAATCAACAATTTCAACAATATCACATGTGCATTGAAATTTATTCCCAGAAAGATAACTAAAAAATACCTTTAATATTCAAATAATTTCATCAAGTTAAAAACAAACATGCTGTTCAATTTTGGAAGATTTTCAAGGGTTTCTTTTGCAATACTTTTAATATTATTATCTGCAAGAGAAAGCAAAGTAAGATTTCGCATTTTTCCAAATGCATCAGAAGAAATACATTCAAGTTGATTAGAATTCAAATGCCTTAAAATTAATTATTTTTTGATACTTACTAAAGATTTCGAATAAGCTTACAATCGTTCAATACTGTGAATACTGTCACCAAGAAAAGAATACGAAAATCGAGTAAGATCATTATTGTTGAGAACCCTTAAATTTTTTATGTTAAACAATAAAATATCGAAAATAAAGAACTAACAATTCTTTCAACTTTTTTAATCCATGAAATGCATTGTGTTCAATTAAGGTTATATTATTGCTGCTCAAATCACTGAAATCTATACTGTAATATTTAGGATAAAAAAAACATGATGTTACATTTTTTCTAAACTTGGAAGCTTTTGTAAACCATTATCGATTAAAATTTCAGTTATTTTATTTTTGTTAATCAATAACGTTGTAGTAAATCTTGGAAGCTTTTGAGGAATTGAATCAAGGTCACGATTGCTAAAAAATCTTCATGTTTATGACAAATTGAGATTAGTATACTGTATACCTGCAATCAACAACAGTTCCGAAGCATGAACATTGTACCGGACATGGATTATCGATTAAACATTGACCCGCACTTTTTGTCACCAAAAATTCTGCTCCTGCAAATTTTACAGCTGATTTGTCTTTTTTTAAACAAGAATCCTCTACCTTTGCATTTGAATTTTTCCGAATCTGCACTTGCAAAATGTACACCCGTCATTCGTTTTGGTGCAGCACATTTCACTCCAGAAGTATCAAGTAATTGTTTTTTGCCCAAAAATTCTGCCAACCAAGCTAAGTTGCAATCACAAATGTATGGATTTTCTGCAAAAATTTTTCTCAACTTTAATCGTGAAATAATAATTTGACTTTGTCTGGTTTTAGCGTGTTTTTACGATAAATAATTTCGCAAAGATATGAATCAAACATACCAGATAAATGAAGAGCCCGAACTGATTTTAGAGAATCAAAAGTTCCATTTTCAATGCTTTTAATTTTATTTTTGTAAATTGATAAAACATTTAATTCTTCTAAATCTTTGAAAAGTTCTTTCGGAATGCATCGAAGATTATTTGCATTAAGCATTAACATTTCCAATTCTTTCAACCCAAAAAATGTTTGTGGTGCAAGTTCAGAAATATTATTATGAAATAAATGCAAATGTTGTAATTTATTTAAATCTGCAAATGCATCAGCTGCAATTTCATTTATTTGATTTCTTGAAAGATCTCTAAAAAATAAAAATGGTTAAAAAATAAATACTTTTAATTATACCGTACAATGTTCGCAATTTATGAAGTTTTTCAAATGCTTTACTCGGAATGGCGGTAATTTTGTTTCCATTTAATCGACTGTAAAATTTTATTAAGAAGACATTCATTTAATTTTTTAATTAAACAAACATTTCTTCAATTCCAATTGGCAAATTTGTTGGAATATGCGATAAACTTCTATCATGACAATCTACAATTGTTGCAGTACAAGCACATTCAGATGGGCATCGCTTTTTATCTGCGCAAGAAACAGCAGCTCGTTTTTCAATTCCACTGCATTTCATATCCTTAAAAATGTTATTGCATTATTAAGGATATGTCAAAAAAAACAAAATATATTACATCTTCTTCAACTTGAATCAAATTATGTCCTTGAAGTAGAATTGGTCGATGGCATTTTACTTTGGCAATTAAAGATGCGTTTATAACATTTCGAACCCATTTCATCCGGCAATCACATAACAATGGATTATCATTTAATCGACTAAAATTTAGGAAAAAAACAACGATGTTCAATTTATAAAAGTTTGAATCTTACAATATTCTAAGATTTGGTAAAATATCAATTGTATCCAAAGTTGTTAATCGATTGCCATTTAATGTAAAGATTTCAAGGCTTTTCCATTCTCTGATTACTTCTGTTTCAATACTTTAAAAAGAATTATTTTTAAATGCGTTTTTAAAATTGTCATAAAAAAATATTAGTTGTAAACTAACCATGTCAATCTATTTTTATCCAATTGAAGATTTCGCATTGCATTTGAACCAACAACTTGGGCATTTGTTAGAATTTCAAGTTCATTTTCACTTAGATCTCTGCAAAACAACTGTTCATTTTTCCATGCACTTATATGTGAGCGAGAAGAACGAAGGAACAAGTTCAATATTATAAATATGCATACTTTCATTTTCCGATTAATTACCGTATTAGAATGCATCCTCCTTATATTTTCCTCTTTCTCTCTTTCTCGAGATAATGACCGAAAACGTGTGCCATTTATTTTTCATTCTTTTTTTGTTTGCCTTAATCTTCTAATGATGCCTTTTAAAAGCTCTCTTTCTTTCATTTTTGATCCAAAGCCAAAGAAATTTTTTTCATGTTTTTGCGTCTTCAAATTTTTAATGCCATGCCGACAAGCGGTCACTCAAATATGCCGACATTTAAGTGTCATTTTTAAATAATTCTTTTAAAAAATTTGATTGCCATTTGTCTACTTTTTTTTCAAATGCAAAATGACTAAAAACTTTTTTATGCCTTTTCAAAATCGATCATTTAATTGTCACATTGTTTTTATTAGAAAAGACATATATATTAGAACAACTGTGTTGTATTTGTGATGAAAAAAGGGAAAAAATGGTGGAGGAAAGGTGATCACATTTTTCGATATAAAAAAGAGACAAAGAAGTTGATTTAAGAAAAAGCTGACACTACCACAAAAATGCCACCCCCCCTTTGAATGCTTTCTAAAAGTCTTATGGGCAACCAAGAGAAAAAAGAGACAGCCGAAATAATGTTGCTTTGATCTTGAACCAATATATAAACTTGCAAGAGAGAAAAATGATTCCATCCTCGAAAAAAAGCAATAACTCTTCTAAAGTTGTTTAGAAAAAAAGATCGTCTTGTGAAAAGTTACCAATTAATTAGCAAAAAAAACATTGATTTTTGTTCCTTTTTTATTTACCGAAATTGACCAACAAAATAAAAAAAACATAAAAACATGAAGTTTTGATGGCGCCGCATTTGCATAAAACCGAGACAGAGAGAAAAGAAAATTTCGCTTGCAGCATGTTTTTACGTGCCCTTCAGTCACGGATCATTCCACTACAAATTTTGGTTGGTTGCAGTAAGTGATGCTTCAGTGAACACATGAAATTGTGTCATAAAGTAGGAATTTCTGTGATTTTTATTACAAAAACGAAAAATTTTTGTGTATTATATGTATAATAGGGAATTCTTACAGTTTGATAATTTCAATAATTTCTTTTAACCTAATTCAAGCATTGATTAATTTTGACATGGTTGTTAATAAATACCCAAAGAGATTTTTATTGCCATAAAAAATGATACAAAATAATAAAACGCCGCAAATTGAGCCGGTTTTCTTTTTTGTTTGCTTTTACAACCTTTTTTTATGTTTTTGAAAACCGAAGAAAAAAATCCTTGTTAGGAAAAGAAAGAGTTGAAAGAAGAACGAACATTTTTTGATATGATAGACTTTTTTTATCAGAAAAAAAGAAAAGATATTATTAATTGCATTCCTTTGGATCCATTTATAAAAAAACGTCTTTAAAATGCAAAAAATAACTTGAAAAAAAGGAAGGTAAAAATGAATTAAAAGAGAGAAACCCGATGACAGAATTTTTTTTATGCCACGGTGTGTTGAACAACTACAGCAAAGTTGCCGCCTAGTAAAGATTTGATTTTTTGATAAAGAAATAGTTTTTTTAATCATAATCGACCGGAAATAACAAGGCCAATTCCTTTTTTGCAATTCATATGTTTTAGTAAAAAAAGAAGTTAAAACATCAAAAAAAAGAATGATTTTTTGTTTATTTTTTCCTTCTTTGGTGAAGCTGGTTTTTCAAAAAGCCTGCAAATGCTTTTTCTTGCTTTACACGTGCAGAGTGTCACAATCAAAATTTGAATTTGTTTTTAGTAGCATTCACAAGAATTATTTTTTAATACAATTTCCCTTTTTCGCGACTGTTTTTTTTATGTTGGTAGAGGAAAGGCGGAAATGATCTTTACACTAATTTTTGTTTCTTTAAAAGAAAATTTTTTTATAATAAAAGAAATTCCTTTTATTACTACGATTTTTCTTTTTTGCCATGAAAATGAAAGACAAAAAAAAGTTATTAAGTACTCATTTGTGTGTGGAAAAAATTTGTAAAAAAAAGATGTAAACATTTTTAAAAAAAAAAGACAACAATAGAAAATGACGATGACGGCCACCGATTTTTTAATGTGCACGCAGTATTTCACCCCGAGAGCCGTAAAGTGGAATTGCTGCGCATGTTAGTTGTCGGCAGGCGCGGCACTACTATTACTTATTATTTATTTCCCAAAAAAGATGAGCATATCTTCCTTTTTTTCTTTCCTTTTTCAGAAGAAAAAAAAGAAAAAGAAGACATAAAAATAAAAGGAAAGGACTATGCTTTCGATAAAAGGATAAAAACAATTGTACCATGCCAAAAAAGTAAAAGAAAAGTTATAAGGAAATTTCATTGACACATTTTGTGTTCATTGAATTTTATCGGGAAATTTTTCATCATCCTCAAGTTACTCCAATCACGATATAGAAAAAAAAATTGACTTACAAACGATTAAGTTTTTGCATTCTGTGGAAAAGATAGTCCGGAAGTTGTTTCAATTTATTTTTGTTTAGTCGAACTCTTTCAAGATTAATCAAGTCTGCAAATGCATCTTCTTCGATCGTTTGCAATGCATTATTGCTGAGGTCTCTGAAATGAAAAAAAATGTGACCATCAGAAAATAATTGACAAAAGAAAAGTAATAAGAAAATGAAAAAGAAAATTACAAATATTTGAGTGACGATAAATTTTTGAAATCATCTTTGTAAATGTTTGAAATTTGATTTTGTTGAAGATCACTAAAAATTTCGATTACAATCATATCTTAAATGTATCTATCTTCAACTTACAGTCGAATTGTACCCGGGGGAATGTTCAGCGGAATTGAAGTTAATGCTTGACCTGTGCAAACAACGGTCAAAAGGGCACAAGCGCATCGATCAGGGCAATTCTCTTTATTGCCATTACAATTTAAAATATTACAGAGCAAAACAATAATAAATAAAAATGTATAATAAATTTTCATTTTGATAAAAAAAAATGTTACAATTAAACAGAAAATTATTACATAAATAAAATCAAACCATCTTTTAATGGAAAAAAGGGTTGTTTTCAATCGTGCAATTTACTTATGAATAGTTTCTTTCCCAAAGGTTTATTATTGCTTAACCACCTTGCTGACAATAGAAGTGATTGAGAGAAAAAAATGTAAAAAAAGAGAGAGAAAATAGGGAAATCGAGGAACGCTTTGTCGAAGAAAACCCCCCGATGCAACAACGAATGGCGATGCATTGCCACGCCTTTTTATGCTCGAAAAAGAAATAATTTTGCAATAACAATGTTTTTATGGAATTTTTTTTACCAAACATAAATTAAAGATTATGCAAAAATGTGTTTTGTTAAAGAATTTGTATTTTTTTGATAGACATCTGCTTGCACAACTGATTTCTTTGATATGTTATCACAGTATGATCTCAATAATCAGAAAACATGACAGTTTTGATACCGTTTCAAAAAAACAAAGTGGAGCAAGGAAAGAAAACCAAGACATTGTTTTAAAAATTAAATTCAAAAGGTTGCATTTAATTATTTCGGTTATGTTGTGCCTGATTATCTATTTTAAAAAAAACGATAAATCTTCATTAAAAAAAGTGCCTATTGTACACAGTACTCAACTTTTAATGTTTTATTCTTTTAAAAAACAGTTTATAAATAACATAAATATTTTAACAAATTTTAAATGTCATGGATTTCAATAAGATTTTTTGGTCTACTCTTTTTCGCGTGATTGAAGAGTATGCCACCGAACCACTGGGCGCCTTGTTAACATCATTTCTTGCCATTGTTCTTGACTTGCAAGACTAATGGATTGCATATTCATATGCGTTGAACCAAGCACAATTTCACCAATGTAATCATTTTTGCTCATTTTATCGTAATCCCATACACTAACAATTAAATGAACCCGCTAAAAGCATCGGCATTTAAAAAACCAATAAACTTTTTTGGTCAAAAAAAAATACCTGCATATGATCTGGTGGAACTTTAAATTGAAAGCTTTCATTGTAATATGGATTTAAAGTTTTATATTTGATTGATGTTTTCTTTTTCATTATAAGCTTTTTACCTTCATAAAGATAAAGTTTTACATATGGATCTAAAGTTTACAAATAATCATTGTTTTAATTTAATGAGCAAATCTTTTTACCACTTGATCCACCAACATCCATTTTCTTAAGATTTCTAGCTTCCATAATTGTAATTGTTAAAGTTCCTGTTGCTGGACGATATCGTGTTGAAAAACAAATATCTCCAAGTCTTGATTCCTAAAATATAAATGATAAGTTCCTGCGAAGTAATTAATAGAAATTTACATTATCAACATCTTCAACCGGAGGATCTAAATCCTTCCATTCATCAACTAAAACACCAAAATCAACCGTTTCCAATGGAATTGACAATTGTCCAATTCGATCATCTTTACTTAATCTATCAAAATCAAAAACAACAAGTTGCAAAGTTTTTCTTTGTAATTCATTAAATGCAATCTAAATAAAAATTTTTAAAAAACCATAAAATATTTTAGAAATTCTTAAAAACAATTTAGATTTTATGAGATATAAAATTTGTACATTAAAAAAATTAAAGTTATAATCTGTAGAACTCTCGTTTTTTCTCCTTTGTATGACGTAATATTAAGACATCATAGATAAAAAGGTGATTAAATGCTTAAAAACTCACATTAAATTGAAAGGTTTCATTGTACACAGGATTTAAATTATTTCTTTTAATTTTTGTTTCGTATTTTGGCTTTCTTTCAGGCAAAACACAAAGTTTAATATAAGGGTCAGACATTCCATTTCGATCCATTGCAGGTAAATCTTTGCATTCAACAATTGTTACAGAAAGCTAAAACATTTTACTAGTATTTATTAATGTTTTAAGATTTTTGATAATCTAGTGGTAAACACTTTAAGATGCTTTTAAGATTTGAATAACAAACAATAGTAATCTATTACAAAAATGTTCTGTGATTCTATTTGTTACCTTTTTAGTTGTAAAATCATAATCTAAGCGAAATCTTATTCGACCGTAATGCGGTGTTGGAGTTTCATTTATTTCAATGACTGGTTGCACATGAAATGTACTTGATGAAGATGGAACCAATTGTGGCATTGACGTTTCCGCTAATGCTTTCTAAAGATTTTTCAGATTAAAATATTAGAAAAAAAAATTAATTCTGTAATTTTCAAAATGTTAATATTTTTAAAAAAATTTCGGGAAAAACATTATTGCAGTTTTTTCAGAATCGATATTGAAAATATCTTTTTTAAACACAAAATTAAATACGTAAAAGTAAAATGTTCTTTAAATGAGTTTGTTATGTTTTTTAAAATGAATTTTAAATTGTTGTAATTTAAAAAATTGTTTCTTTAAATACAAATCTTTTAAGGTAAAATTTATGTGTGGTTTTTACCTTTTCTCTCGGTGATGGCCATTCATATTCACGTTGTTGTTGTTTACGTGGAAAGCATACGGTAAAAACACGAAATATTGGATTACATGTTATCATAAAGCTATCCATTGCGCGCTAAAATATAGGTTATAAATATCAAATATTTGCCAATGATTTCGGTCGAAAAAAGAAATAAAAATTCATACACCAAAATTTCTTTGACGAATACTAGAAGGAACTCGAAATTGATTCATTGTGAGAAAATAAGCTTTATAAAAAAGTGTAATAATACAAAGAAATGAATACAATTACAATATTATTATTATAAAAAAGAGGTCTTTTGTGTTGCAGCAAACAGAAAATAATATTTTTCCCAACAAAAAAAGGCAAGAAAAAAATAAATTGGTGTTTATTATTTTTTTTATTACCTTTTTCACCTATGTTTCCCAATCGAAAGAATTCCTTTCTAAGATAGCATGAAAGGTGTTTTCATTTTTTTATCACTGTTCTTCAAGCATCGATGAAAGAACGGTAGGTAAAAAAGAGTCAAGAAATGCATGAGAGAAAAAAAGATATATAAAAAATGGTGTACACCATCGATACTCACATAGCAAAAAAAGGTACTTGAATAGAATTTGCCACACCTATTAAAAATGGGCATAAGATAAAAAGAAAAATGAAATGATTCTATAAGCATTAACATTTGAGAGAAGAAGAAGAAAACTAAAGAGTGACAAGATTCTGCTTTTATATTGAAAATTGGAATGTCCAAACGATTAAAGGATAAGACAAGATGAATTTATTAGTTGTTGGAGTTGTCAGTCACTGTGTTGAAAGATTTCCTCTATTTTTTTATATTAAAAACCCAAAAGCCAAAGAAGGAATTTTTTTATAATGAAAAAAAAATAAATCTATCTAATAGCGTGTCGCCTTACAATAATAATAATAAATATTAACGCCCCTCTTTTTTGCAACAAAATTTGTTCTTTTAAATTTGAGAAAAAAAATTCACAAGCGGAAATAAAAGCTTAACTACAAAAAAAAATGTCTGCAAATTTTTTGCGCCCTAAAAAAATGCTAACAAACATGGAAACGCCGCTTATTTCAAATTGTTGTGAAGCTGTTTGTAATCCCAAATGATGTTTAAACTTGAAGAAGAAAAAAAGAGGGATAGAGAGGGGAAGATGTCAGCATAAGGAAGTTGGATATTATTTCGAGAAAAGTTGATAATTTTTCCTTCTTTAATATTGTTACATATTTTGGCCTTTTTTTACCGGATGTTTACAGTTTTTTTCTTCTTAAAATTACATCAAAGCACAAAATAAATTTTTCATAAGATCTCTGAAAACATTGTTCACTCAGAATTGATAAAAATCAGCTAGCTTATCCTGGTACCAGATTACAGTAAACTGAAAATTTTTTTCATAAAATTTAATATAAGGGAAGTTCTGGCAAATCAAAGCTAGTTCTCAGATGCTTTTTTTTACGTAAATGCCAGCGTCGAACCGAAATGCCGTGGCTGCTTCATATTAGTCCCGAAAAAAGGGGCATAAAGGCTAATTACGTTTTTTTCCGACAAAATTGCTTTGGAACACAAAATTCCAGCAAAAAGTACCTAATCTTGCCATGTTAATTTGGATATAAAAAAAACAAAGGATAAAAGTGAACTCAGAGAAGCGAAAAAAATAGCCAAAATTTATTTATCCCTTTAGTAGAAAAAAAGACAATAAGTTTCTCAAAAAAAATTTTGATGGCAGTTTTGAAGCGTTAAAAAAGAAACAAATAAACGCAAATCCGCATCCGGTCAGCTTATAAAGCCGTCAAAAAAAAATAACAACGCCACCAAAAAAGAGGGTAATCAAGAAAAAAAGAGACAAATGAAAAAATGATATCTAAATAATGGGTTTTTTATAAACAGATTCGAGGGGGGGGGTGTTTAAAAAACATTAAATGTCAAAATTTTCATAGACTCTAAGTAAAAACGTATGAAAACAGATTATTTGAAAAAAAGAAAGAAAAAATTTTCTAATTTTTTTTATCATTTTTAGAGAGCTTTTTAATGTAAAATTTAATGTATAAAAGATGTCTAAAAAACGAAAGACTGAAATTACAAAAGATGAAGAAGCATTATTTGTGTTTTCTCAACATTTATATTTTCAATAGAAAGCACATAAAATGATATTCAATGATAATGCATTTGCATTGTTATGAAGAATAATAAAGATGTAATTAAATTCAGATTCCCCAATGATCTTTTGTGTCTGATTCAAGAATTAATTTATTAAACACAATGCATTTTCTCATGTTTTAAATAAATTACAATTATTTTTTAAATTCATATCGGACTTTTTTTAAAAAAAGAAATATGATATTTTTAAGAATTTTGCGAAAAAATTAAAATGCTGTTTCAATGAAGAAAAAAAGATAGAAACCCAAAGTTTGTTTATCAGAATCGTAATTAACAGAAAAAAAGGTCAAAAGTTTTATTCAGAAATGGATTCCATTTTTCTATCTTTCACAAAGTTATACTTACTTGCTCCTCAACTAAAATTCTCTCTAAACCTAAGAATCAATTTGCTCAAACTCTCTTATAAAAATGGGGATAAAAGAAACATCATTGTTTTTCAGAGTGTTTTTTAAAATTTATCTTCTCCTGTTTTTTGACCTTTCATTTGCTGTTTAAATATGCACAATAAAAATAAACTTATTCAAAATCGAAGCCTTTTATGCATTGCGTGCAGGAATTATTTTTTCAAAAATCATAAAAGCATACATTTAAAATTATTTTTAAAAATATCTTAGATTATTTATTTAAGAAAAAAAAGTTATGCTAATTTAACATAAATATCTCAGAAGAAAAATAAACACTGTTGTTGGTGTTTAATGAAGACGTCCTACACAATTATCCATCTTTTGTGAATATATTTTTTTGGAAGTGCAAACTGACTCTTAAAAAAATGAGTGCCGAGGGAGGAGGAGCTCTCATTTAGATTATTCAGGATTATGTCTGCTTAAACAAGTAAAGAGAAACACCATTTATATGGTGTTGAGTAGAAGTAGTATAAAGAATGAGAAGAAAAAAGAAAAAAAATTACAATCTTTTAGAGTTTTATGTAATTAATTGAAGAAAAGGATACATAACCAAAGTTAAAACTGTTAAAGGATTTCCGGTTAATTAATACGGCCATAAAAGTTAATAGAAGAAAGAAAAGCTTTAACCTTAAATAAAAGTTAAGTAATGCAAAAAAAGAAAATTTAGGGCACCAAAGCTATAATAAAATACTACAATTGTTTTGTCTTCACCACTTGCACATCTACGGACTTCATCCGCAATGAAAATGTATCTTTGAGTTAAAAGATAAATGGGCAAAAAACATGAGACTATAAACTTTGTTTAAAAGATAAACTACTCTTTAAAAAATGTAAAAGTAAAATAAATACATGGAGTTTTTTTATTTATTTTTTTTTTGCAAATAACTAAAAACGTAAGGTTTTCTGATGAAAATCAGAGATCGCAAGATTTCTGATAAAATTTTGAAATCTAATAGGGAAACATATTAGATTAATTGTGGTGAAATTTTCATAACAAACACAAAGCATAAAAACAACAATTTTGTGCAAACTATGTTTTCTTTTGTATACTGTAGTTTATTTAAAAATTGATTTGCATGAGTTCGTTACTGTAATGCTTAGTTATTCAAATATCAAGTTTGAGAAACTTTTATAATAAGTAAGTGATGATGGCAGCACATGGTTTGTGTGACATGGTTTAAGTTAAAAATATTTATTTGATTTAAAAGTTTGATTTTGTGTTTTGAAGTTCACATGAATTTTGAATGGAAATTATCGGGAAAAACTGTTCTTTGGTTACAGCATACATCACAGAACACAACAATTTTTATCGATATAAATCGGGAATTGTTTTCACTTTTAAATCATGCCTTTCTTCTTCTTCTTTTTCTTTTTATGTTCAGTGCATATATCTTAACCTCTAATTATCCAACGCATTATTTCATTAAAGTTTTAAGCAAGTCAGTGATGACGTTGATATTTGAGGATGGAACAACAAAAGCACAAGTGTGCTCAAAATGCTTTCTTCTCTTTTTTTCATCCTCTAACACTTTGGTTTTAGCCCCCCTTGGTTGCGTCTACTCTTTTTTGTTCGCTGCTTTTCAGTATTTTTTGCCTCTGTTTTTAATCAATAACATAAAACCTGGAAAAAGAAAGAAGAAAAAAAGATGAAGGAAGAAATTTCGAAGGTTATTTTGTTTTAATGTTTGTTTGGCAAAATAATTTTTTTTCTTTTGCTGCTGCTTCTTTGACACTGATGATAGACCGAGTACTTTGTATCTCAACGTTTTCTGAACATGTCATTTGCTCGTTTATCATTTTTTTCAATCACTTTAAATCAACTTTTCTTTATTGTACACACACCATTTACGAGTTGTTTATTTTCAAAAGTTGGTATTCCTAGATAAATATTTTGGATTCAGTAAACTTATTTTAAGTTTTTATTTCTATCAATTTTTACCATTTAACTTGATTCTGTCATAGCGTTCAAGAAACTGTGATTGTTCAATTTTTATCTATGGTGAACAAATTTTAATTTTAAAATCATAAAATTATTGATAAAATTTTATGCCTAACGCTCAAGTCTTGTTCCGTATATTGTATTTCTGTTGGTTCTTTAAATATATTCATCTTTTTTAAATTGATAAGACAATTTAGAAATAAACATAAGTATAACAACCCATTTTAGTCAAAATTTTAGTAAAATTTCAGTTTTTTCTTTTTTTGAAGTTTTAAAAAAAATACAATTTGAATTTTGCACATTTTACGCTTGTAAACATTTTGCCAAAAATCGTTGTTTGTGTTTTTTTCTTCTTGCCTCAAGAATTTGCAATTACATTTTGCATGTTTGTTTATTATCTTTTTACATAAGCTTTTACCTTTTCATGATCATTTACATTTCTATCTTTGATCAAAGTACAGTCGTCGATAAAACGAGCTCGTGCTGTTTTATTTTCATATGCATTATTTTCATTTGCACGTGACTAATTTGTTTCATTTATTTATTTATGCTTTGCGTTCTGCGATATATGTTTTTTTCTCGTTCTGTCATCATCATATTACATTAATTTTTTATTTCAGGATACACCATGCTTAATTTCCGGCAAATCCCGGGTCAGGTCCAATCTGTCCGTGGATTACATGGAAGTTTTGGCTGCCTTTCAAAGGTTAGCATGAGCAAATTCGAAAGCGACAAGTATTTGCCATACGAAAAGCTCGACAAAAATCTTGAAATTGTTCGTAAACGGTTTGTTTATATATTTTGTCTTTTTTTAAAAATGCTTAAACGTTTTAGATTAAATCGTCCTCTTACTTTATCCGAAAAGATCCTCTACAGTCATCTTGATGATCCTAAAAATCAAGATATTCAACGTGGTGTTAGTTATTTACGACTTCGTCCTGATCGTGTTGCTATGCAAGATGCTACTGCTCAAATGGCTATGTTACAATTCATTTCCTCTGGACTTCCACGTGTTGCTGTTCCTTCAACCATTCATTGTGATCACTTGATTGAGGCTCAAGTCGGAGGTGATAAAGATCTTGCTCGAGCTAAAGTTTGTAACAAATATTCGTTCTTAAATTACTTATTTTTTTTAGGATTTGAACAAAGAAGTTTACAGCTTCTTATCATCTGCTGGTAACAAATATGGTGTTGGTTTCTGGAAGCCTGGCAGCGGTATTATTCATCAAATTATCCTTGAAAATTATGCTTTTCCTGGTCTTTTACTTATTGGTACCGACAGTCATACACCAAATGGTGGTGGACTTGGAGGTCTTTGTATTGGAGTTGGTGGAGCTGATGCTGTTGATGTCATGGCAAATATTCCATGGGAATTAAAATGTCCTAATGTCATCGGTGTTAAATTAAGTGGTCGTCTTAGTGGATGGACATCTGCAAAAGATGTTATCTTAAAGGTTGCTGATATTCTTACTGTTAAAGGTGGCACTGGTGCTATTGTTGAATATTTTGGTCCTGGTGTAGATTCCATCTCTGCCACTGGTATGGGTACAATTTGTAATATGGGCGCTGAAATCGGTGCTACAACATCCGTTTTTCCTTTCAATAGCAGTATGGGAAAATATCTTAAAGCTACTGGTCGTGATGGAATTGCTAATGAAGCTAGCAAATTTAAGCATATTCTTAGTGCTGATCCTAATGCTCATTATGATCAAGTCATCGAAATTAACTTGGATACCTTGGAGCCTCATATTAATGGTCCATTCACTCCTGATTTAGCTCATCCTATCAACAAAATTGGTGCTGCTGCAAAGAAAAATGGTTGGCCTATGGATATTAAAGTCGGGCTTATTGGTTCTTGCACCAACAGTTCTTATGAGGATTTAGGACGTGCAGCTTCTATTGCTAAACAAGTAAACTACAATTTGAATACTATTTTATATACATTACCTTTTTTAGGCTCTTGACAAAGGATTAAAATCTAAAACTGCCTTTACCGTTACTCCTGGTTCTGAACAAGTCCGTGCAACAATTGAACGTGATGGTTTCTCCAAAATTTTCAGTGATTTTGGTGGTATTGTTCTTGCCAATGCTTGTGGTCCATGTATCGGTCAATGGGATCGTAAAGATATCAAGAAAGGTGACAAGAACACCATTGTCACTTCATATAATCGTAATTTCACTGGACGTAATGATGCTAATCCCCAAACACATGCTTTCGTTACTTCTCCTGAACTTGTTACTGCACTTTCAATTGCTGGTACTCTTAACTTTGATCCTCGTAAAGATGAACTGACTGCTTCCGATGGCTCAAAATTCAAGCTTAAAGAACCTGTTGGTGATGATCTTCCTGCTCGTGGATTTGATCCTGGTGTTGATACATATCAGTCACCTTCCATGAGTGGTGATGTTAAGGTTGATCCCAAAAGCGATCGGCTTCAACTTCTTGAACCTTTTAAACCATGGGATGGCAAAGATTTTGAAGATTTCGTTGTTCTTATCAAAGTTAAAGGAAAATGCACAACTGATCATATTAGTGCTGCTGGACCTTGGCTCAAATATCGTGGTCATCTTGACAATATCTCCAACAATCTTTTCCTTACTGCTGTTAATGCTGAAAATGGTGAAATGAATAATATTCGTAACCAACTTACAAATGAATTCGGAAAAGTTAATGATACTGCTCGGTATTACAAAAGCAAAGGTGCTAATTGGGTTGCTGTTGGTGATGAAAATTATGGTGAAGGCTCATCTCGTGAACATGCTGCTCTCGAACCACGTCATCTTGGTGGACGTGCCATTATTGTCAAAAGTTTTGCTCGTATTCATGGTAAGAATTTAGCAAATTCAAATAGGTGATTTACTTTATTTTAGAAACTAATCTTAAAAAGCAGGGCATGCTTCCCTTAACTTTTGCCAATCCAGCTGATTACGACAAAGTCCAACCATCAGATCGTATATCAATTGTTGGTCTTACTACCTTTGCTCCTGGGAAACCTCTCAAAGCTGTCCTCAAGCACAAAGATGGATCAAAAGATGAAATTACTCTCAATCATACATTCAATGAACAACAAATTGAATGGTTCAAGGCAGGGTCTGCTTTAAATCGTATGAAGCAAGTTGCTGCTGGTAATTAAAACTTCTTTTTAAAAGATTAAATTAGATGATATTTTTCGTATGTATTTTTTTGATCTGTAGGTGATATATTTGATTTAAAGATAAAGCATGAATAAATTACTGGTTTCAATTTGATTCTTTACATGATATGATCAGGATAATTGTTCTTCAATGGATACTCGGTAGTAAAAACCAATTGTTGTTTATTTATTAGTTGTAATTTGTCTAATACAATAGTGTCAGGGAGGTATAACAAGCCACTGAGATGCGGTAGCAAATTTTTTTCTGTCTAGAAGCTTCTATGCAGTTTGTCTAAAATGGATTGGTATACAATCCCGTACATCAGTTTTCGAACGCACTTCACCTTGGCAGCTTTTTTTTCGAAAATTTTCGAAATTTGTTTCTTTTTACCATTTTCGCGCTAGAACCTTAAAAATTGAAGTGAAATGCGGTGAAGTGAAGTGAAATGCGTTCGAAAAATGATGTACGGGATTGTATATTATGCCCGGTTGAAATAATGCAGATGTCGAATAAGTTAAATTCCTTTGTTTTTATCTCGATATTTTCCCAGAAAATCAAAGTCATTGTCGTAAAATTGTACTTCTAAATTCTTTTTCAGCAACCATAGGTACGAAATCGATACATATTTGTACAAAGCTTATTACTTTCGAATTCTTTGGCGACATTCATTGTTCAATTTTGTTTTTTTCCAAGAACCTTTGTACTTTTTTTGAAACCACTTTAGTTGTGCAAGATTAGTTAGAATGTTAAAAATGTGTCACTAATTTTGATGTGTTGCATGACATCATTCATTGATGATTCATTTGGACATGTTCTTAAAAGCAAATGTTAATGTATTTAAAAATTCAAAATCAAGGTTTTTATGTTAGGTGTTTTTTGAGAAATCTCTCTCCATTTTTTATCCTCCCTCTTGGTTGTTTTGTAATTTAGCCTGGCCTGTCACTATTGTCTTTTAACGTTCTTCTCTTTTTTTCTCTTGTGTGAAAGTTTTTTTGGACAAGCTTTGGATTTCAGATATGGAGCTTCCAGATCTCATGGAACGATTAAAAATCGATTTAAAAGGTGTCGAACAAGATAACGCTGATGAATCGTTTAGCGGTGAAGAAGAAATTGAAAATTATCAAAATGGTGAAATTGATATTGAACGGCGCTCTCCACCAGATTTTAAATACGAAAATTGCTCTGAGGGTTATCTTATTAAAGATTACGGTGCAGCAGATTATTTTAATTTTCGTAGATGCAGTTATGGTCAATTAAGAGTTCAACATCTTTATCAAAGAATTATCAAAAATGCTGAAGTTATTCTTGGTAATTTTTCTTATATAAGATTTTTATGCAATATTAGGGATTGTCCAGACGTGATGTCACGCATTTTATGGGTGGGTAGGGGTACGCAAAATGTGACGGTCCATATAAAAATCGGCAAAGATCAAAGGAAAAAACATGACGATAAGGGTGGGTGGGTCTGAAAATTTTGCGTGACGTCACGTCTGGACCAGGGCTGTGCGAAAATTTCGATTCGCGAAATTTCGCACTTTTTTCTGGTTTCGTTTCGCCGAAGGCGAAACAAAAAAAATTGGAAAATCTTTCAAAATCATAGGGTTTTTAGCTGTTTCGTTTTGTTTCGCACAACGAAACGTAATTCCTATTTCGTTTTGTTTTGTTTCGCAGATGAAAAGCAAGTTTCGCACAGCCCTGGTCTGGACAATCCCTTAGTTATTAACAACCAGTAAATGACCTTTGCTAACTTTTACAGGTGATTCTATTGTCCCAATTACTTTAAAAGGAGCTAAAGAAAATGAAAATTCCTTTATTGTTGGATGCTTGATGAATAAAGGAGGACATCATATTGAAAGTTTCCATAATTTGAAAGGAATAGAACTCCTCATTGAACCTACAGTCCCTGATGTTACTGCTGATTTCGTTAAACATTGTGATCAACTTGGTTTTGAAGATGTTGGACAACAGGTTTGTTGGGTTCATTATTACATATTATTACTTTTTAAGAAATCTTCGATTTCAGGAAATCACATTGAAAGGAAACATTGGTGAATTTAAGTCTTTGACTGGCTTAGCTGTTGGTATTTACGGAACCCGACTTAGTGATGATGAATTTATGGTGGAAAAAGTTATTCTTCCATCTTTACCGCCATTTATTGAACGACCATTGTTGGATGAGGATGTGTATGTTCAGTTTATGATGATGTAATTCAGCATGATTATTAAAAATGTTTTAGATACGTTATCTTTATTTCTGGATTCAATTTCTTCAAAGATTGCCCAACAATGTTTCGAAAATTGAGTTGGTTCTCTGATTTATTGGTTTGTTTTAGTTATAAGTGATGATCGGATGAAAATGAGATAATTTTAGAATTCTGAAAAGTATTATAACAAAGTTGCACGCATGGTTATGGCTGGTAACAATACTGTGACAAAATGTGATTGTCTTGAATGCACGGTATCATAATGGGAACTTGAAGCGATTGTTAAATATACTACGTTTTTAGCATAAAATGTTTAAAGGTGATGATAATACGATTGCATTGCGAGCCGCTAACTATCTTCGACGATATTTTGTAATGTTACTTTTAGTTTTTTTGTTGAATAATGTTAAATTTTCAGCCTCATATTGATATTGATGTTATGCCTGGTGATGCAGATCTAACAGGAACATTATTACCGCAACAGCCGATGCTTAAAGTTTTTTTTGAAAGTTGTGATCATCCATCTGAAGAAGAGCTGAAAAAAGAAGATGGTTTTGAAAGTTGTGATCATCCATATGAAGAAGAGCTGGAAAAAGAAGATGATTTTGAAAGTTGTGATCATCCATCTGAAGAAGAGCTGAAAAGAGAAGATGATTTTGAAAGCTGTGATCATCCATCTGAAGAAGAGTTGAAAGAAGAAGATGATTTTGAAGCTGATTTTGCAGCTGTATTTTTTATACTTTTTAATTTAGGATAACTTTGGCTTTTTGTAGATGTTTGAAAGAAAGATAAAACTCTCAACTGAACATGAAGAACCTGATAGCGATGCTGAATTTATTGAGCAAATGAGTAAGCAAAAAAACATTTGATAAATATTAATTTTGAATTGTTTAGAAAATCTTAGAGTTGCTTCTCAAAAAGATGATATCGAACTATTGATTAGTAATCAAGAAATTGATAATCAAAGTTCAAAAGATGGCGACATGATAGTAAATGAAGATATTGTCGTAAATTCACATGATAATGATAATGAAGCATTTCAAAATATAGTATCCTCTCCATCCACATCGGAAAATGAATATTCAACATTTTTTTCCCCGGATACCGTATCCCTATCCGATGATTCAAATAATTCTCTCGAAGGGTCCACAAATACGACAAAGATTTACCAAATAACGAGCAATGAAGAATACTATACTGTCGTCGATAATTGGTTGTTGAATAGTGTTGGACCTGGATTAATACGTGTTCTTACTCCTGTAACAAATCCATATTGTTTTAAAGTTATGGGGATTGAAATTCATGGAACCTCGGGTTAGTTTTTTTCTTTTCCGGCAGATTGTTAAAAATATAACCAACTTTTTTGTAGGACAGAATGTGGATTCTTTAAGAAATGTTACAAAGAATAGAAAATCAACAATTAAACTTATGCGTGACATTATTGAAACTGGTACTGTAATCCCAACTGCTCCTGATTACCTTGATTTATTTCCATTCAATCGTTCATATGAAAAAGATCCATTAGCACTTGATCGAATGCCACATATTTTCTTTGCTGGGAATCAAAATGATTTTGCTTCCGAATTAGCTGATTTCGGGGATAATCGAAAAGTCAAACTTATTGCCATTCCAAAATATGAAGAATCACATTCTATTGTCTCTGTTAATTTAAAAACTTTACAAGCGTCGCAAATTGTTGTCAAACGTTCCAATCATTGATCATTCTGAATTTTTGCTCGAATCCTTTCTTCATTAAATATCATTATTAATCTTATGTTTTAATACCGGTGTATACAATTTCAATTTTTTTTTTGAATGGCTTGTCGGTTAATGCGTTTTAAGAATCGTAATAGTGAAGACATTGTTTTCTTTTTAAACTTTTTATTTACTGAACATTCAATTTTTGTAGATGGTCTAGTTAACGTTGACCGACTAGCTTTTCAAAAGCTAACTGCTTGATATTGTATTTATTTATGTGCTTTATAAAATTTTATGTATTTGTTTGTTTTGATACAATAAAACATGTAATTGTTATCTTGCTCGAAAGCAGTTTTAACATTATTTACGTACAACTAAAATCTATTTTAGGTTGTGTCAATTTTGCGCCTTCAGTAAATGGATGAGTTGTAGTTAGATAATCCGAATTTTAATTTGGTTTTTAAAAATTTCTGTTTTTGATTTTTTTACAAGCCCATTAGATAAAGAAGTTTGAAAAAGTTGATGCATAATACATTTTATAAATTGAACTATTTCGCCTACTTTTTTGTAATATAATTTTGTTATTAATTAAAAATTTATTTATCGTATGCTAATAAATGAAAGCAATAAAATTAATTGAGATTCATTGTCAAAGTGAATGATATAGTTTTTTTGTTGCTATTAAATAGCAAGAGGACCAGAAACAGGAGGAACTTGCTGAGATCGGACAACTTGTTCGTATTGCATTCGACGGTATTTTGGCCAAAAGAAGGCTACAAACACAATTATTAAAGTGACGACAATTGCATTCCAGGCGATGAAAGAATCCCTCCAATTTTGAACCTCTGCATCACTGTCATCAGTATTTATGCAGGTTTGAATCCGCATTTCATGTGTTGTTGCTGACTTTGCTAGTAATACCGTAGCAACGAGATAGATAACACCTTGAAGTTGCCTAAATGATACCATTTAAAATAAAAAGTTCTATAATTATTTAAAACTTACCCGACCATAATTAAAATTCCTGATGAAGTTGCCTCTGCTACGGGATATGTAATTTCAACACCAAGTTCTAATCCAATCTAAAAGAACATCTGTTTCAAAAAAATTATCAAAACTAGCTTACTGGATAAATTGCAAATCCGAAAGCTCCAAAACAAAATATTGATAATGCAATCCACCATTCAACATTTTCATGTTGCAATGATACCGAAAGACTTGAAGCCGCGACTCCGGCAATACAAAAGCACACTTTCATCGTTTCTTCAAATTTTCGAGTTTTATCAACAAATACGCCGCTTATGGCTGCCCCAATTAATCCCGAAACAATTAACAATGCCCCCATAAATCCGGAAAATGAATCCGAATAACCTTTAACACACAAAGCAGGTTGAAGATTATTGTATAATGCATTGAAAAGGCCTAAAAAAGATTAAAGTATAAATTAAAATTTTTTTTTGTTTTTTTGCAATGTTCAAAATTTTGATTTATCCTTATTATTGTGATAATAAATTGAAATCATCAACACAGTAATTTAAAATTTGTTTACAAAAGTGATAAAAAAATCTTACCAACACCCCCACCAAGTGCTAAAGCCAAGAGTAAAAATGTTTTTGATTTAACAGCTTTTTTAAATCCAGTGAAAAATGGTAAGACATTTGTTGCTTCAGATGATGAAGCAGAAGCGGGAGTCGGTGGAACAGAAGATGTTATTCCAAGGGTTAATATTGCTGTAATAATTGCAGTGAATGCAACAACGCCGTTCTAAAATGTGAAAACACTTTGAAATTGGAAAAAATATTGACATTATTAAAACTAAAGCTTACAAGTAAAAGAAATGCATCTTGATGTGTATGATTTACAAACAAATTTGAGGTTGCGTACATTACAGCAATTCCCAACGGATTTGCCATTGATCCGAGGGTATTAGCAAGTGCACGTTGAGAATCAGGAAACCAATATGCAGCTAATTTTGTGGGTAAATACATAATGAACGGTTGCGCAATCGCCGCGACACATTGCCCAAAAAGAGTAATGTAGAATCTGTTTGTTTTATCAATGAATGATAGAGAACCAAAAACGCGTAATAAATTCCCCACTAAATTAAATGCCGCACCAAGGTCTAAAAAACAATACTTTTATTTTTTGCATCAATTTTTTCGTAGTGTACAGTTCATTTCAGAGAATTTTTAGCAAGTGTTGACCACAAAATCGGGTCATTTAATCTAGCAACGTTTTATGCAAAAACTTGTAGCCTTATTATCAAATATGAAAATGTTGTAACTTTCTGTTTTATGGTTTTACAAAGTTAACCCGTTTTGTGATTAATCGAAAATACAATAAAATTAACTAACATGATCCAGTTCGAAGTCCAAATTTATCAACAGAAAACCTGAAATAATTTGTTAAAATATTGTTATCACTATAAAAAAACTTGATTACATTGCCACAAATCCCATAGGAATTGATAAAACCATAAAAACTGCATTAAAAAATAATGCTGCATTTTCATTACCGTAATAATCCTTAGTATAAAATGTAATCGGAGCGAATGTTATCCAAGTCTTAAAAATGAATGATTGCAAATAACCAAACAAAAGAAAGAAAAAGATTTACCATTGCATTTGAAAAGTTTACTAACACTACAACCGCTAATATATACCATCTTTTTGAATATAATTTATATTCAATTAATTGATTTTCAACCATATTTTTTTAAAATAATCAATTTGATTTACACGAAGAAGACGACAAAGAAGAAAAAATAATAGTTCAATAATATTACAGCATAAAACTACAAATACTTTTTTTTATGTTTCAATGTTTGAAAAGGAGCTACTTTCTAGTCAATAATTTTGTGTTATCATTGAATTACAAGCGTGAAAATATGAAAGAACAATGTTAACCGCCCTGATTAAATTTTTAGAAAGCAGAAAAATCGAAAGCAATTTGTTTCAAGGTATGTTTCAAAAAAATGTTTGTGTGTGTTAAAACACTACCGCGCAAAAACAACAAAAAAAAGTAGCAGAACAAGCAATTGGAAAGGGGTAAAAAAACACGAAAAAAATAGCAACCACAGCAAACACCATCAAGCATTTTCTTCATTTGGGTTGTTTAAAAACAACCTCCTATTTTTTCTGTTGCTGCAACAATAATTCTATGTTATAGTCGCCATATTTTCACACCTGAGTGTTACAAATGCCTTGGTATTTAAGTAAAAAGTTATAAGTGCTTATTTGTTTGTTATCAAAGATATTAAGGTTAGATATTATTGGTAATGCTGGTGGTATTAGAATAATGCGTAAAAGTAAATGATTATGCTTTCCTTTTTTTAGACCTTAACAAGGATGTTTCTATTATTTATTGACGTCAAACGTTGACCCCAAAGCCGGTAATAACACTTTTAACAGTTTATAATCATTGACGCAGCAAAAAAGTAAAGAGGATTTAACACATTATTTTTAACCTTTTTCAAGTATACTTTTGTATGATCTTTTTTGCTCTGTTAATATATTTGCAATTATACCTTTTTTAAGACAAGATTTGTTTTTACTTATTTAATCGTGCAATTTCCGTTTTCTTGTATTTTTCTTTGTAGAGTAATAAAAACATAACTTTTTTATATGTCACTTTTGTACTTTTTATTCTGTATTTTTTAGTGACAAATTTTTATCAATTATTTTGCTTCATTATTTTTTTCCTGTTTCTGTAAGTTTTTGTATTTTTTTGCTTTTTAAATGTTTATGCAATTTTTTGAGTGTGCCTATTTCTGACATAACAACTTAAATTGTCATGTCAGTTATCGGCGCGACAAGCTAGAAGGTTGAACAGTTTACTCCGATGGGTATATTTCCAAAACTATACAACCTACTACCTCAAAGCGAACGAAACTTTGAGTGTGAGTTTTAAGTAAAGGCTTTTATTAATTAAAATAATTTTAAAAATAATTGAAGGAATAAATAATAAAAATATGATCTACAACAGATCAAAATAGCCATAATAATACAATTGAAGGGGGTTAATGAATGCAATCCACCCTGGACCGAAAATGTGTTGATTTAAATACACAACACAAGTTCGGATCTACGGGTTGATTGAAAGCATTACCACGGTTGTTGATAAGATGTTTGCGTAATAATTGAAGTAAATACCATTCATAAAGATTTTTTTAGAACAAAGACAAAAAATGATAAAAAAGAAAGAAAAAGACTAAAAAAAGTTGGCTTAATAATAAAATAAATATAAGAGAGAAAACTCAAATAAGGATTTCGTTTAGAAACTTTAAGCAATTTTTTTGTTTCGCAACAAATTATTTCCTCAAAGCTCGTGCCAAATGCAAGAGCCCCCCTTTTTTCAAAGCAGCCCTTTTAACCACGATGAGAAGCAAAAGCAAAGCAAGTTTAAAAAAATAAAATGAGCAAAATGGGTATAAAAGCGGCTAAAAGGACGACGGCAGGCGTTGTTGTACTCTTGCCAATGCATTTGCAAGAGGCAATAGCAGCTGGCTCCAGACTATGACAAAGGCGGTCTATCCATTTCAGCATTTCTTAATCGAACGCCCCCCTCTTGGCAGCAAAATAAGAGGGAGAAAAAAAGATGCAATGAACGGCTATCCGAATAAATTCATTTTTATAAATGAAAAAAATATATATAATAAAGCAAATAAAGTTATAATACTTTAAAAAAATTATTTGCAAAGCATCTTTCTTACAATAAAAAAAAAACAATTTTAAAACTTATTTTTAGATTATTAAATTAACAACTATATTGATTCGACATTATGAAATTGATTAAATACCACAGAAACTTTATTTTCTTTTCAGCAGAAACAAAAACTAAAACAATAAATCTATTAAACGAGAGAATGCGAATTATTTGAACGTAACAAAAAGTAGCGCAAATCTTTCGTTTTTTTTGTCTCAATAGAAAAAATGTTTCTGATACAAACTATTGTCGCAGCATTTAATTCAGAAAAGCGCGCGCTTTTTTTTGGCCCTTCTTTTTTGCTTTAAATTGAGAACGACAATTGAGGTGGTAGTGGTGGTGGTGGCTGATCACTCCGTTCGTCAGTGACATTCTTCTTTTTTTCGGACACAACTGTTGTCGGACGTCCTGAGCGCAGCATATACGAGCTCCTTGTTTGCCGCTCTCGCTTCCTATGTTTGCATGTGGTAAGAAAACCAATGAACACGACGACCTCGTGCCGTCTTGTACCAACTATACGAGAGCAGTAGTAATGCGACAAAGAACAAAATAAAAAAAGAATCACCATTGGCAATGTTCAGCATTTAAAATAAAAAATTAGTAAAGGAAAATTATTAATATCTTTTAAAAATAATTAATTCTGCCACCACCATTTAAGTAGCTGGTGTTTAAGTAAAAAAATAAAGGTAACAATTATGTACATCATTTTATACTATCGTGAAACTAATTAATGGCATGCAAAGTATACTTAATTCTTTACTTCGAAAAATATTTTTCATTGAAAAACAAATTTTTTTTATAAAAGAAAGAAATAAACCCAATCAGCTGATGTCGGAAAAAGCAAAACTCACATGGGGCAAAAAAAGAAAGAAAAAAAATAAAAACTTGTATTGAAATAGCAAAAGCAGCCGTCACGCTCAACAACACGCAAGCATGAGTGAACAGAACGTCCAAAAAGAAGAAGGAGAAAAAAACAGCAGCAGCATCAGCGAAAGCAGCAGCAGAAGTACAGCTAACCCGGTGGTCTATTTAAAAAAGTGTATGTGACTGTTGTCATTCTGCTTTATAAAATATAGCTTCTAAAATACAGCCACAGAATATTTTTTCTAACACGTACAAACACATTCTTATACTACCTACTTTTCTTATTCATATATGCGTCGAGTGTGTGTACAGAATTTGGCTCACCGCCCAATTTTTCATTTTTTAAAGAGAGGGAAGTGAAAATCAATGTACGCACATTGGAACTACCATTCTTGAATTGGCTTTTTTTTCTCTCGTTTTTGCTCTTTCTCTCTCAAAAGGGGAGGGAAAAAATGAGCACATGACTAAAGAGATGTCGAGAAGGCGCACCCTTTTAACGTCTTTCAAAAAAATAAAATAAAAATAAAAATTCATTTTACCAAACGTTACGAAAAATAAGAGAGAGAGAAAGAAAAGAGAAAACTGCCATCGTTATTATCGTTATTGTGTTGTCTATTTCTGGTTGCCGCCGCCGCTGCTGCCATGTATTGTTTCTCATTCATTGGTAAAAATATCTCCCAAACATGACAAAATGTTGAAGGGCAAGCGCAATAAAAAGAAAAAAAGGAAAGCAACTTGGCTTTTTTTCAGAAAACTTGACGACTAAGCGCAGATCACATGGTTCTAGAAGGGGGGGGGGGGGGGGGGGTATAGAAATGAATGAACCAAAGTTAAATAAAAACGATGATTTAAAATGTTCGAAGACCAACGAGTTTTCGAAATATTTTTTTGGTGAAAAATGAAAAACGCAACAACGTATAGTTTTGCCTCAAGGCATGAAAAAAAAGCATCATGATTCACAGAAATGAAAAAAATCACGTCTATGATAGCTAAAAAAGACTGATGTGATAAAAAAAAAGTATTTCACACTTTCTTCATCTTTATAATGACGTAATTTAATGAACAAGGCTATGCATAAAAAATGACAAATGCAGCTAATATCACTTTAAAATGATAGGATTGAAGATAAACAAAAATTAAAGCTGAAGATAAGTTGTTTTAGATTCCTCTCCGACAATGATGACATCGTTAAAGCCCGCCCTTTTTGTCTTTCAAAGTTGTTTTCCTTCATTCAATATAAACCTATTTTTAACCTATTTTAAACTTTTCATGGAACCATAGTTTCATGAAGCAAAGAAAAAGTATGCAAATTGAGGAATGTTAGTAATAAAAGTATTTTATAGCATCTTAATATAAAAAATAACTGCCAAAAATAAACAATAGAAAAGCTCTCTTTTAGCAAACTAAACCGATATACCACAACCCACGCACTTTCAGACTATCCCTTTGATTTGCTTATGGCACTTGAAAGAAAAGACGTGAGAATAACTGACTACACAATTTCCTAAAGTGTCTCAAAAGTGCATGAAAAGCTTTTGCCACAGTAATTGCGTAATTGTTACCAGAAACAACAAAGAAACGAAAAAATGGGGTTTACTTTTAAATTTATGTTGCTACTGTTAATATATTATGCGCTTAGAGAGTGTTGATTGCAGATGTTTCAACCAATGAAAAAAGGTAAGAAAAGTAAGAAAAATAAGAGACATCTGGATGACAGGTGGTTGAAGAGATTTTTATCGTAGGGATATTATATATTACATAAAATCACATTTGCAACCCTCGAATAAAAAGAATCAAAGAAAGACAATTTAATAAAGAATTATTAAAAAACTTAACTTTTACTTGCCATAAAAAACTCTTTAAATGTTTTTAAATATAAATATAAAATAGTTAATACAGTAATATACAGTAATATACAGTATTCAAATATAAATGCCTTCCTCAACTCATTGACAGATTTAGGTTGTTCTGTTTAAAGAGGCACTCTCAAAATTGCATAAACAGTGTGTTTTTTAAAATTTTAGATGATTTACTAGTTTTATTTTTAATAATTTTTACAAAAAAAAGTAAATAAAAACCAACCTGGCCACAACTTGCTTCAATGTGATACAATTCTAAGTCATGTCCAGTTTTTTTCAAAACAAAAACAGTCATAGACTTTAAGTGAACTCCTTTCACTCATTTACAAAAATGAAATATGTAATTACAATTGTAAAAGGATCAGTGCCAAAGAAACTATCTCTAACTTCAGGCAAGCTTTCACAGATATCTGAAATTTTAGAAATATTTGAAAAAGTGTATCTTTTTTCAATAAAAGAATTATCATCTTTTGTTCATACAAGCTGATGAGACTAATATAAATTGAAAACGAAAATTTTAACCCTTTTTTTAAGTCGTTCCGTGTATTCATTCGGATTTTTTATGCATAACCTTTTTTCTACCAATTAAGAGTTTGTTTTCGTGCGAGACAGTTCGTAAAAAAAACAATGCTGTCAAGGTTTTGTTAAAGATAAAGCGTTAAATAAAAGACATTTTGCTGTCTGATCGTATATAATACATATTTTTTATCAATTTCTATGATTAATTCTGTAACCTTAAATTATCGTTTTTGAAAATCTTAAGGCAGTTTACAAAATTTAAGTTTTTTAAGGTACCCTGTTGGCGGCAGAAAATACATTTAAAAAATTTCAAGAAAATTCATGATTATCATAGAGAAAGATTCACTTAATTAATTTACTTAAAAACGTTAAAACTGCGCAAATTAAAAAAGATATTCAATTCTTATCTTTTTTCAAATCATAAAGCGTCTTCTAAATTTTTGTCGAAATTAAAATAAATAAAACTATAAATTCAAGAAAAAACTAAAATCAACTCATCTCACTTTTAAAAACAATAATGCGGGCTAACATTCTTACCGTAATCCAAAACTTATACTATAGAAGTTTGAGTGAGCTCCGATATAAAAAGACATACTTTTGTGAACAAAAAAACTATATATTCACAATGGGTTTTAAACGTATTACCAATCTAATTAATATTATGATCATTTTTTAAATTAAGCGCTTTACAGTCGTTTATATGAAAAAAATATTGAAATATTTAATGTTTCGCTTCATTTTGTATTGCACACATTTTGTTCGGTCAAAAAACTTTTTAGCTCTGTGACTACTTGTGCTGCCCAACACTTAAAGAGCATACATTAAAAAAGGAGGAACTAGACGTTTTTTTATGGTCACTCATGTTTGCATAGCAGACGTCCTCTTTTGTTGACATACAAAAAAAAACAAATTCTTTTTCTACCTGACATAGTTTATGACGTTTACGAGAGAAAAACAAATTCAAAGACGCATTTTTGTAAGAAAAAGAAAGCAATATTGAAAAAAAACACCTACCATTTATATACTGTAATTAAACATTTATGGCAAGGATATTTGATAGAAGTTTAGTAGAATTGTTTATTGTTTATGAACGGGGTACTTCCATGACTCCGCCCCATGAGGGATACTGCATCACAGAAGATGCTACACATTAGTGACCATTACATTTAAATTCAAAAGTGGAACATTCATATCAAGTTATCATCAGAAGATATTGACACCATTTCACAATCAACTTCAAAGATATCTTCTCTAATCACCATTATTATCTTTATCAGTTGGATATCAAAGTTTCAATTTACCAGATATATGCCATAAACACTTTTAGACAATCTCATAGACATGAGAAACCTCACTGGACTTTCTTTAACAATGTTATGTTTTTTCACCATCCTTGCCGTCACTACCCTCCCCTTTTCGTGCCAGTGGCACGTCTGATTTTTTTTAAACTTCCACAGTTATTTGTGTCGCAAAAATTTTCTTTTTTTGCGCGTGTCGTCTGCATTTCCTATAATGTCAAATAACACATCAATGTCGGTTGTGGTTTGTCCATCTCGGAGAGGATATTGAGAGAGAGAGAGAAAAAAAAAAGTAAGACTTGTCCCTCATTTTTCTGGGTCAACGCACCGCCTTTTTTTCTCATTTTTTGTATTATTTATTAGATGACCAACGCAAAAATGAAGGCACTGGCGACTCTCTTTCTCCCCCTTTTTTTTTAACTTCTACGACTTTTCTTTTTCAACGATGGCTACTCTTCATTCATTTCATCTTCCTTCTATTTTTTTTGGTATTGCCGACAGAGGTTTTTCGTGTCTGCTTGTGTATGTTGGTGCTATCTATATGCATTTGACATTGGGTTGTTGCATTTATTTTTGAATAAAAAATGAGTGCAGTTGTCTGTCTCTTTTTCTTTCCGTCTTAAAAACTAAAAAAAATCGGAGGGTACGCTTTTTTTGACCATTACTTAACAAATTGAGAAATGAAGCATCAAAAAAAGAAAAGAAAAATGTAATGGCAAAGGCTGAATCCACAAAAGCAAATTGTGCCAGGACGTTCTTTTTCTTATTTAAAATATTAGTCTCACTTTTTCAAAGAAAAAGAGGACAAAAGTGATTTTTAGATTTGACTATTTCTTATTATCCGAAATTTTTAAAAACTTTTATTCAGTCATTACAAAAAAAAACAAAAAAAAATCATACAATAAATATGTTTTTTCAAAGACGCAAACCCAGTATGGTAAAAAAAGCTTTAAACCGATTAAAGATATATAAGTATCAATAAAATTTCATCAATTGATAGTCTTTTTTAATATCACTTTCAAAACACACAACTGACATTGCATCTCTTACCTTTAAACGTTATATAAGTAAATAATAATAAAAAAATGTAAATTTGTGAAGTTTGAAAATTATGCCTATAGATTACAAAAAAAACTTAATAAGCTAACGACATACTAATAATAATAATAATATACCTCTTATCATACAGTACACAAAAAAAAGAAAAGAAAACAAGTTGTTTATAACCATCAATAACAACAATAATAAAATCCAGCAAGAAATACAACATTCAAATGATACTTTGAAGCATCGTTCATGAAGGAGAAATCAGAACACAGAAACAGAAAAAAAAGAATTTAATAGGTTACAACCCGGAAAAGACAAGAAACAAAATCGTTAATAAAAATTTATAAAGAGAAAAATGATGAAGAAAAAAACAAGGGTTTTGTTTTGACACTGGTAAAATAAAACAAGAGTAAGAACAGAGAGAAAGAGAGAACCCGTGTCTAAATATCTGAAGTAAAAAAGAATGCGTTTCGAGTTGCAAAAATTAACATTTTTTCAAGTGCTAAAACACATATAATCTCTTTATCTTCTGTTGGATATTCATTGTATTTTTCGACGTATCGTCCAAGATCAAATATAAATTTTTCTCCAACAACAGTTTGATTATCCCGAATGTCAGCTGAAATAATCATATTTTTAGAAAATACAAAAATGATTTTTAACAAATTCGTAGATGCAACAGATTCAAAAAAGTTTATGATACTGTAGTGAATCATATTTGTACCAACGAAATGTGATACATATTTGTACCAACGGAATGTGATACTTGCAAAGCTTTAGAAAGTTTAAAATCGAACCTGATTGGCGTTTCCATGTGTAAAGATAAATTTTGTTTTGATCATCAACATGAACAAAATATCGGCCACTTGGAGCACAACTACTAAAACGAATATTTGAAATTGAATTCTTAATTTCCATAAAATTTTCAATTGTTGCATAATCTTTGTAGCCTTTATCACTGCTAAATAAAATTAATTTTGCATCATTTTTATTTGCGACGCATAAACTTTGATGTATTTGACCTCCACCGTATACAACACCTTCGGCTAATTTAATCTTAAAAGAAAAGAGTAAATTTAGAAAAACACATTATAAAAAAATATAACAAACATATTGAACAATTTCACCACTGCTGCCAAGTATCCAACTAATAATAGCTAATTTTGAATGCTCTTCTTCTTTTGCATCTTCAATAAAATGATGATCATAATATGATGTTGGTTCAATGCTTGTAAGATGTTTGGTAAGCAGATGATCCCATTCACGATTTGTAACTTTAATTAATCGAATAATAAGGCTAAAAGTTCAAAAATTGTGTTATGCTATATTATTTAAATTTCGTAAAATTACTTTGTGGTTGCTCGATTTTGTCCAAATAAATTTTCTCGAGTATAATCACATTTCCCTGGGATAATTTTTGCAAAAAGTGAGCCACGAAATAATACTGCACCACGATATTTTACACAAAACCAATATTCGTCAAATAAAACTTCCAAAAAATTTTCAGTAATAAAATATGAAAATTCCATTTTAACTGTTACAGATACATTATCCTGAGTAAATGTGAATGGATATTCAGTTGGAATATGCCGAACCAAATTTCTTGAATTGATTGCTGGCCGATTTGAGTCATAAATGAATTTTGGTTTAACAGTTGATGCGAAAATTAAATAGACACAATGTGGATCAAGTGAAACGTAATCAACAAGTTCATCGCATTCATAAATTCTTTGACGTAAAAGTCGAGTTATTGGTTCATTATCTTTTTTGCCAATTGTTAACCAATAAATTTTTGAATACATTATCAAGCTTTTACTTGTTTTTCCAACTTTTTCTGGTTTACGTCTTACAGCTGCAATTAAAACAACTTCTGTCACATTTTCACGCACTCGAGCATCTGTAATAACAAAAGGTAAACCGGGGCGTTGATTGATAACATGCTGGACATCAAAATATAATCCAATATTATCAGAATTTAATGGAAGATAAAAGGTCATTTGATGCTAAAATTTGTGATTGGAATACTGGAAGAAGATTTGAAAAAGTTATAAAATTATTACAAGCCATTTATAAGGAAATTCTCGTTCGGCAAGAAAGCTTGTCAATTTTCCGATTCCATCTGCATATACAACACGTCCATTATCCAAAAATCTACAGGATGGTGGCATTCTATTAATTGTGTCAGGAACTTCAATAGTTTGATGATTAACTGGGAATGGAAAATAAACAACATGTTCATCCAGTAAACGGCGGGACTGAAAGATATTTTTGATATTTTTTGATATAAAAATTTTCTGTATCTTACAGCATAGGAACCTCGCATGCGGGTAATAATACCTGTATCAGAGATGTAATATAAATAAAAGTGTTCATCATCAGATGTTTTTCGATCATAGAAGATTGCTGGTGCCATTGCATACAGCTTTTCTTCTTGAATTGATATTTGTCGAGAATTTAAGTTTGTTACATGAACTAAAGTTTAATAAATAATGTTCAAACATTTTTTTGAACCATTTTTAAAGAGACTTACTAGGATTTTGAATGTTTACACGTGAAAAAACTGGAAGTTGTGTCCGTTCTGCATAAATAGCTGGATGACGACCTCCTTCATTCATATCCAGCACAATTTCAGTTCTGGCTGGACTTGTGGCAGATTGAAGACGAAAGCCTTCAACTGGTTTCCCTGAATTTTGCTGTGAAGAAGGAGATACAATGGATTTACCAGAAATTGATGGCATTTCTGGGGAAGTTCTTTTTGGAGAAAGACTTTGTGAAATTAATTGTGGGGTTGTTGAAGTTTGTGTTGTTGGACTTTTAGATTGCCGTTCTGGCTCTTCTGCAGGAATATCAACCTCCATCTTTGTGTCTTCTTTATTCACAAAAATTTGTTTTTGATCACTTCCTGGAACATTACCAACGTCTTTATTATCTGGTTTAGTACCCGTAAACACTCTTCCAGTATTGGTATTGGGAGGGGAATCATTGCTTGGCTTTTTATCTGAATCTGCTAAACGGCTTTTCCAAGCATTCTCATCTACAGCCATCTTGGCCTAAAATTTAAGATATTTAAAACAAACCTTAATTATGTAAAACTTGTAAATAACATATGACTAACAACATTTAAGCTTGTATAAAATATGAACATTAAAAAATTGAAAGCTACAACAACGTTTTCGCGTTAAAACCACAATAAAAGAAATCGTAAAAGAAAAAAAGAACAGCAGTAAAATGTCTGGCAGAAAAAAAATGCCACAAAAAATTAATAAAATTTAATTTAAAAACACATTTAAAGTTTGACCTTTTTTAAAAGAACATTTTCTAATGCATTTAATAAATAATAATCTGACGATGTTGTCTGTTCATTTAAAAATCTTGATATTTCATTTTCAAAGTTTATGATGCTAACTTCAAAATAATAAGGTTCAGCAATCTTCTTAGAACAAGATCCAAATATTTGTATCGATCAAAGACCATCAACATGAATTAATGTTAATAGTAACAACCTTCGATACTTTGTCAATTCAGAACTTTCATACAGTGTATTCGCGCCGTCGCCGCTGACGGCGCCGCTGACGGCGCCGTTGACGGCGACGGTGACGGCGACGGCGGTGATTTGAAAAGAGTGCCGTCGCCGTCAACGGTGACGGCGCCGTCAACCTTGATAAAATAAAAAAAAAAATTTTTTTTCACAGGGGGGACCAAGACAAAAATATTTTTTTCCAAAAAATTTTTTTTCTTGAAAATGTTCTAGTCTTTAAGGATTCTTTATATCTATACATAAATTAATGTAAAAAACATGTGTTGGAGCTTTTTTGCCTAAGTTTTGCTTTTTCTGAATTTTTTTCTTCTATTTTTAACAAAAAAATTTTCAAGACAAATTCATAGCATTTATATATAATTTCCCATGGTTAATTACATATATCGGCCAAAAATTAGTTAATTCTGAAAAAATCTTAGTTGACGGCGCTGACGGCAGTGTTTCAGCGCCGTCGCCGTCGCCGCCGACTGCGACGGCGGTGATTGGTAAAAAACGAAAACACTGCTTTCATAGAAACGTTTTGAAACATTAAATAATTTTGAAAAAATGGACTGCATCGAATTAAAAAAATTATAAAAAAAATTTGTTCTATAAAATATTTTGTTTACATTCTTGTTGAAGAGTGTTAAATAACTTTATTAATGCAAAAAATTCTTATCTTTTTAAATAAAGCACATTGCAAATACAATTTAAGTATATGTTTTGCGACTTTTGCAAAAGGTTATATACAGTATCATCCCAAAAGGGCATGTCGAAAACTGTGAGTAAAAGTATTATAAAAAAATTTATTTTAACGATAAATTAGCAAAAAAGTTATGAAAGAAAGGCATACAAAACCAAAAATTTCAGTATAAGAAAAAGATGTGGCTGCGGCTTTATTTATTATTTGTTTTTCCTTATAAGATTGATAGCAGTGACTGGAAATATGTAACGGATCATTCCATACTGTAGCTGTTTTAGAAACATTCACATTATCTTCACAATTCATTGGAGGCTGTAAAAAATTGAGTTGTTTTATTTAATCAATAGAAAAAAAACATACTGTTATTGATTCACAAATTTTGTCACAAATGTGACATAACCTGATCGAACATGATAATCGGATATGCTTGGACCCAACTAATCTTACAGATAACCATCCCATTGAATATGCTTGTGTTAAATTTGAATAATATCGAGGTGATCTGATCATTGTTTTTTCAAGTGAACATCTGAAAATTCGCATGAAATTTTCTGATTTATTATTTTTGATTTCAGCCTAAATTAACAAAAAATATTCGTTTCCGATTTAACGTCGTACACTTGAGATTTAATAAGTCGTAGAGCAAAAAGCATAAATGTCTACATATTAATTTATTACTTTACATACCCATTTTCATCAATAAGAAATACAGGATTATGTATGCTTCCTGTCCAGCAGTTTTCAACACGCATAACAAATTCTGCTGAAATATTTTAAATTACAATAAAAAATTTAATTTTAAACTTCTTTTTTACATGTATTTAAACATTTCCAATTAAAGCATATTCTGGTATCCCAGCCAACAGTTTCATGAGGTTTTATTGCTGGATTTGAACAAAGTTTTCGATGAAGTGTTAATTGACATTGTGGTAAATTACTCATATTTTGATAATTATTGATTATATTTAATTCATCCATAATAACACTGACATCCGATGTAATGACATCGCTAAAATTATCTGTATTTCGAACATATCCATTTATTACTGTGGTTGCCTGAAAAAATATTTTAACTTCATTTACAACACAGTAGATAATATGATTACCATAAGCATACTGAATGAAATAAGTAAATACACAATCATTGTTTTGAAGAAGCATAAAACTTTTCAAAAGTATGTTAAAAGTATCTGAAAAAAGAACAAAAAAATTTGCAAAGAAAAGACAATGAAAGAAACAAGCAAGCGAGTGTGAAAAATTTGAAAAAACTAGAAGATCCCTGGGGGCGTATTCGGAAAAGTCAAAAGATCTGGCGTCTTTACTTTTTTTCCTAAAACATTGTTTCTGAATGTTCCAAAGAAGAAAAAGAAGAAGAAAATAAGTGATGCTTTGCTTTTCTTTTTTTTTGTCTTGTTATGCCCATATTTTCTTAAAGTGGCACCTCAAAATGCTGGAAAAAAAGATTGCATGAAAAAATATTGCCATTTGAAAGTGAAAACTAGAAGGTTTTAAGATATATTTATTTTGATGTACTTATGTACGCGAAAGAAATATATGGAAATGCCTTCATTTTCACAGCAAAAAAATAAACATCTTTTTTCAACAAGTGTCAATCAGAATATTGATTGTGCTTTTTACTTTGTTATTACTTTAAATGAATAATAGAAGAATAAAGTTTTATAACAATCATTATTTTTATGCAACACATCCAAAAAAGCATTTGCCTTATAACACAATTTTATTATAAAGCAAATGCTTAAAAAAAGTTTTTTGAAATTTAAAACCTTTGTTCGATTTTGTACACTGTAAACCAAAGCCGTAGGCAGAAAAAAAATTGGGGTGGGCATTTTCATTTTGGAGGCGGCACGCCTTTGATCCATTGCCGCCTTAACACGGCGGCGGCAAAAGATCAAAGGATTTTCCCAGTTTTGGGAAGCACAGGTACCGATACGGCTTGGCTCCAAACTTATGGGACCCTTTTTTTAACAGCAACTCAAAAAAGTTTTTTGAATGTTGAGGAACATGTTTATGAAGGGAATGGTTTATGCGAATTGACGTTTTAATTTTCATTTTAATATGAATTTTGAAAGCAAAATGTCGGATGAAAAATTTTAGCCTGCTTTCAAGACCAGACATTTTTAGATGAAATCAAGACATTTTAGAAAGCCCATGAGCCATGAAAAATAAAATTTGAAATTTTTAATTATAGAACCCTCAAAGATCTTTTTGTTCCTTTTGTTTAGTGTATTACAGATAACACTGAAAACATAATTTTGTAACATAAATTTTTCCTTTTATATTTGGAACTTAATTAGCACTGTTTGTTCATAAATTATGTTACTAAAAATATGACTGTATAATGCATTTTTACATTAGGAAAATCTGAATCTTGGAAGACGAATCTGCTTTTTAAAATTGTCTATTTAAAGTCGATTTGTGTTAAAATTTGATATGGCATAACTGAAAGCATATAGTCAGAATAATTTCATGCATTTACTTGCAATATGGGAAATGAAAAAAATTTATTAGTTGATACAAAATGTAAGGGGATGACTTTTTAAGGTTGCAAAAATCAATTTGTTCTTGTAGTCCTTACAAAAATCTGATTTTTTAAAGTTCGTCTTTCTGGAAGGAGATGACCCTTTCCCTTAAAATTCCTGGCACGAATTCATTTATTATGGCTTTTTGGCACCATTTTAAGCGTTCTATTTTTTGTTGTTTAGCAGAATTTTTTATAGTAAATTTTATTTTATTTTTTTCCAATTAAAATGAGAGAACGATCCTATTCCCGCTCCCGAAGTCCTGCACCTCGTCAATCTCGAGGATATGATCGTGATCGGCGATCACCACCACCCCGGTATGAACGAAGGTATATTTTTGAAATTGAATTACCACCTTTTTATTCATCTAAGAATATTAATTAGTTTTTACAACTTTTAAAATTACCTATAAATATAGAAGCACATATATAAAGTCTTAAAGCTTTAGTAAGACTTTTTATAATTTAAAAGCAATTTAAAGATATATTAAAACTACATTTTTTCTTCCGGTTTATATGTATGAATGAAAAAGGCATACAAATTTTATACATAAATTGAGGTACAAAAAACACTGTAACAATTTTATTTTTTGTTGTTAAAAATGAAAAGTTTTAATTTTATTTAAAATCATTAATTTTAGTCGTGGAGATTATCGAAATGGAGATCGTGGTGGCGATAGATATCGAGACTCTGGACATTCTCGGTATGACGATCGTCCTCGCCGTTCTCGAAACAACGATGGTAGAGAAAATCCACGGCCCTCAAATTGTCTTGGAATATTTGGAATGTCCTCTAATACCACAGAACGTGATCTCCGAGAAATCTTTGAGCGATATGGACGTGTTGATTCAGTAAAAGTTATAATGGATCATGGAACTGGACGATCGAGAGGCTTTGGTTTTGTTAATTTTGAAGACCGTACAGATGCAACTCGGGTTGGTCATCATCACTTTGTTTTTGTTTTGACTTGAATAACCCATTTAGGCTCGTGAAAAAGTTTCTGATACAATTATTGATGGTATGAAAGTTCGTGTTGATTATGCTATTCAAAGTCGACGCTCATCACCTCCTCGTAATCGAAGCCCTCCTCGTAGATATTCACCTCGACGAAGTCCATAACGTTTCAAAATTAAATCAATATCTCTCAACGGTTTTGTTTTTTTTTTCAAAAATTCTGTTTTTTATTTTTATACCAATTGTTTTTAAAAAATAATTCTGGTGTTCTTTTGTTTATTTACGGTCTCTTTTTGATTTATGTTTCTGTTTCAAGCGGTTTTTGTTTTTATGATTCTTTGATATTTTTACCATTTTGTGATACTTTTTTATTTTGGTACAAGGGAATCAGTGATGCAAAAATAATAAATTTTTCTTTTCTTGCAAATGCTGTATGAATATTTCTATACTTTAAGTTTCTCTTTTTATTTTTGAAAAATGAATACAAAAATTTTGATGTTCCGTTTGTGAAAGTCAAAACATCGAAAAAAAACATAATCATCATTCTTTTTAAAAAAAATCATTTTACAGTATTTTTATTAGCTTTTTCAAGAAATCAACAAAATTTTAAAAAAGTGAAAGGAAATTGACAAATAATAAAAAAAACACATTTAATTAATTCCAAAATAAGAAAATTGTTAATTACACATGACCATATATTTAAACGAATACAGTATTCATTTTACTTTTTACTTGTAAGAGCAAGATTTTCACATCTATTTTTCCAGATCCATAAACATTTTCCTTTTGCAGAACTTTGAGATCGAATACAGCAAGAGCATTCACCTTCAATTAAATGATGAACTGATGTAAGTTTAGCAAAAAGTGAATGCCATTTGCTTAAATTTTCTTTCTTATTATCAAGCTTATTTTCAAATAAAGCCCAACAAAAATCAGAGAATACAGTTTTTATCATTGGTCGTTCAATATTGCATTCATCAGAAGAATTATAACAGGTGGCTAAGTTCGAGTATGTTTCAACCTAAAAAAAAGGAATACTGCATATTTTGACGGGTCCATTTTAGCAGACTTACGTTATAAATAGTTCTGTGATATCCAACACTATTAGGATCAACAACAAGAAATTTCGATGGTTCATAAACTTTTAATTCACTTTGATTATAAATGTGATAAGTTTTTTTAAAAGTTTCATCAACAATTTTAACTGGTAAAACAATGGAAACATTTTGGCTGCTTTCTGCTTCAACATTAATAGTTAAAGATCCATTTGAAGCATGATTGATTTTAATTAAGGGATACCCAGTGCTATCAGCATGTGATAAAATCACATCTTTTGAGACTTTTGATCCAGTTACTTCAGCAAAAGCATCAGCAATATTTTCAATTGTTGCACATTCTTTTCCACCAAATTTTTTGAATAAATTACCGAAAAACTGTTCAACAATTGTTCGATTATAAAATTGTTCAAGGGAATAAAAGAATGATGCGGTTCGTTCAGCTTCCGAAAAGCTATTTAATGAAGATAATCGAAGTTGTTCAGATGGAAGAATTCTTTGTCGAGTTTCATAAAATCTATCTTTGACTGTCATATTTGGGGATTTAATTTCTTCAGTAACAATCCATTCAAGATAGGTTGCCAAGCTTTCCTATAAACATTTACAATCAGTTCAGATAGATCAAATTTCTGAAGGGAAGAAGAAAACTCACTTGTAAAGAGAATTTTGTCGTATTTGTATCACAAACAGTGAGCATACTTGAAATCCATTGTTCAATAACTTCTTTGACGATAACAGTTGTTGTTCGAGAAAATTTCGGATATTCAAACAACAATGATTTTATGACAATTAATCCAAAACTATGTGAACCATCACTTTCAGAAAGAGCTGCAGAAATTACAGTAATCTTGGAAAGTGGTAAGATGTTGCCACTTATTTTTGTCATTTTTTCAATTGCCTTAAATTTTGAAAATTTATTCAAGTATTAAAAAAGAAAATCATACAATTTGAATTTCTTTTGTAATCCATGGTAAATCTGCATTTCTCATATGTTTACCAACAAAAACTTCAATTTCAGGTACGGTATTTTTAGAAACCACAACTTGCATGGAATTATTATCAAAGATTACAAAACCAAATTGATTTGAAGGAATTGCATTTGTTTTTTCATAACAAACTTTATACAAGCCATTCATGTTTGTTTTTATTGTTACTGGCATATTTGCTCTAAATTTTATTTTTTAATATTAATTTAAATAACATCCTGGTTTTACCTTGCAGAAAGTTGTGTTGGAGCAATCAAACATAAGGAAAAAGTGGATCGAACAGATTTTTCATTAATGCATGGAAAAACTTCATGAGCCCCAGAGCTTTCAAAAACAGTTGCAATTAGCCAAGGTTCCCATGTTGTTGGCTTTTGAACAAAGAGGCCTTTATTATTTGGGATTACGGTTTCGAAATATGAAACTTCAACAACAAGAAGAGTGCCTTCAGAGATTTTCTTCGAAAGAGATATAAGTAGCAGCTGTTGATCAATGGAACGGCTAACCGCTTGAACACATATCTGTTCTCCTGCAAATTTGAGATCGTCAAATTTTTAATAAAAGCGGTCATCTCTTTTTATCCTCATAAAAGAGAAGAGAGATACAAATATGCCACCAGACGCCCCGCAAAAACAGTTGCAAAAAGTCTCACTTTAGAAATGTGAAAAAAAGCAAAATAACTTGCGCGGGAAAAAAGCGATTAAAAAAGGGGATGAAAATGGCTTAACATACCATTTGAGCAGAGAAATACATTAACCCTTGTTTCAGCAACATCTGAAATATGCCGACCTGCATGAAGTACAATCAAATCTGTAGCTGTTTTGATTTCAAGCAAAATTCGAACATTCCCTTCAAAAACATTCTCTTCTTTTGTATTCATTCGTAATTCAAGATCATAATGATGCGGAATGTTTAAACTATTCAAAGATGGATAATTGCTGCCAGCTTTTAGCCACTGATTACTTAATTGACTCATCGATCTATAAAATGTCAAATAAGATTAATTGCTTCGATCTATCACTTTTTTTAGGAACCAATTTGCTCAGATAAAAAACAGATGAGTCAATCGAAAAAAGTGGGTGGTCAAATGGATAGTTTTTACCGGAATTAAAAAATCTAAAAATGCAACAAAAAAAAGAATTCTGCATTTTTTGTCAGGAGCATCGAAAAAGACAAGGGAATGATTTCAAAAATGGTCAAATTAGAAAAGAAATTTTTTTGACACATAAAGTTTTCAAAACGTCATACACTTTAATTATTGCAAAGCAACTTACGAATTTGTTGAAGTACATTTAATCTTATCAAAACTTCTAATATTTGCCTGGCATTTTTCAATTCCGTCCAATTTGGATGATGATTTTGGTTCAAAAGACGTTGAAGAAAAAGATGTTTCAGCAGTTGGATAAGTTGTTCGTGAAGTAATGTTTGATACCGTAAAAAGTAAAGAATCTACAGGTCCTGTAGAAGTGTGTTCATAGGTTGGAGTAGTTGTATTAAAATCATCATTTTGTTCATTGATGAAATTGATAAATACTCCACTTTTATGGGTTTCATTAACACCAATTTGTGGAAAATACTCTGTTGATTTATTTGTACGTAAAAATAAAAATACAATTGCCCCACCGGCAGTTAAAAATATCGCCAATATCAATAAAAGCAGCTTTATCTTCGACGACATGTTTCTTACACCAACAACAAAAAAACAGCTTCTGACTCGTTTTTTATAATAACTTTTTTGAGGGGGGTAAACGGTGACAAAATTATTCAAACACTCATTGAATACCTTTTTTTATTCCTTCTCTCAATGAATAAGAGAGATCAGATGAAAAAAAAGAGGAATAAAGGGGCGGTTCAAGAATGTGATCAAAAACTAACGCCAGCAGGAACCACCATTTGCCAGTCCTCTTTAAAAATGCTCAATTCCTCCTCTAAGAGAGTGTACTCGAAAAATGGCTTAATCGACGCGCATTGCAGCGGCGGGTCAGAAACATTGGCAAAAGAAGGAAGAAAGAAATGTGAAAAATAAAAGCATAACTAAAAATTATTATTAAACTTTCTCTTTTTTTGTTGAAAGTTTATTATATTTCATTTTGTCATTTGTGTATGCAAATGAAAAGAAATTGAAACAACGTTGTCATTATTTCTTTCCAATTGCAAAAGATTTTTGATTAATTGGAAAATAAACCTCTTTTTTGATATGTTCCTTTAAAATATTTTTAATTTTTTAGGATCACTTAATGAAAATCTGACAAAATGCAAATATAAACAAATCAGTGAAGAAGAATAAACAGTTGTTTTGTAATGACTGTGTCACAAAACCGTTTATTTATGTTCAAGTGCCAAAATTTGTATAAAAAATAACTATAAAATGTTTTTTGTTTTGGATACCGTATCATATTCGACATTCTTGTAAATCTTGATAAGAAATGATTGATTAAAATTCATTTTAAGCAAAAAAATAAAATTTATTATTTTACGACATGGATATTTCTTCAAAATTATACAAACATTATTATCTCTTATTTAATACAACATAAAATAATCAAAAACTAAGATACAAGATGAAAAAATTAAAACAGCCAAATAACAAATATTTTCGAAAAAAGAACGCAATTTTTTTGCTAAAATTATTAATATGAGTGCAATCTAAATGTTAAAAGATACAAACAAAAACTACAAAATAAAATTAAAAAGACAACAATTGTATGAAGGAATGAAGTGAGGTACAGGAAGGATGGATAAAAAAACCAAAAGATTATGCAAAAAAAGAATTTGGACGGAAAAACTATTAGCAATCCTATCCTGACCCGTGGTAAAAACCAGTAAAAAAAGAAGAAAAATTATTATGATACCATAATTAACAAAAACAAATTACCATGAAAAAACGTAACTTTGAAAAATATTAAATTTGTAGCTTATGAAGATTAAGAAAATAGATTAAAGAGAAAAAATACTATCTAAAAAATTAGCTCACATCATTAATCGGACGATGATTAATCAGTGTCGTTTCAGCTTCATCCCCAGTATTTGCAACTGATTCAATAAAATGTCGAGCTTCATATGCAGCGACAGCAGCTTGATATCGTTCTTTCTCAGCTTGAAGGACTTCTTCAGGAATTTCAATATCAATTTTATAAGGAACACCAGACAATTCTTCATAAACACGAACAACACGATCACGAGCACATCCAGAAGTAATCCGTCCGTCAGGTTCCATTTCCCACATTTCAATCATTGTGTTCACTAATTTTTTCGAAGTCTTAAAAATGAAAATTTTTTTTTCTCAATGAAACAAAATGTTTACTTTATCATGATAAAGACATTCACGGATTTTCGGACGAAATTTGTTAATCACAACAAGTTCACGGATACGACCAAGTGTAGGAGTAAGGCCAATTTCTTCTTCGTATGGTAAATGAGACGGTGGTACGCCATATGGTTCCATTTCTGAAGCGTACGAATTATTTAATTTTTATTAAAACTAAAAATATTAAAAATCATACCAACGCTTGATTTTACTTCAGTACGACTCAAAACTTCCCACATAACCAAGGATGCAGCATAAACATCAATTTGTTGAAACGCAAATGCACTAAATTCAGTAGCACCTTCTAAAACTTCCGGTGACATATATCGACGAGTTCCGACCTATAAAATTATCAAACTTTAAAAAAGAGAAAACAATATTCAGTAATGAAGCAAAAGTATTGTCAAAATACAGTATAAATTTACGGCAAAAAAAAAGAGTTCGAACCTGTCCGTGCAATTCATCAACAGAAATGGAATTTCCATCATATTTCATTGCAAGACCAAAATCACTGATACAACTTGTAAGATTATCTTTAAGAAGAACATTTTTGGATTTGAAATCACTAAAAAAATATCCTTAAAACTATACAAAAAAACACAAAATATACCGATGAACAATAGTTGGTTTTGGATACTTTCCTTCCCGTTCCTCATGTAAAAAGGCCAAGCCATTAAGAAAGCCAGAAATAATTTTAGAACATTCAACAAGGGATACTGTATGTTGTTTAAGATAATCAAATAATGAACCATGGTCATAAAATTTCGTAATAAGCCAATATTTGCGATCATATTCAAATGAAGCAACAAATTCAGAGATATTATCATGTTGTCTCATTATTTTAACAGCATACACATCTTGTTCATTAATCCAGCTATCCAATTCAGCATTTGTACAAAGTTTGACAGCTAAATTTGTTCCATTGAGATGGCCCCGGAAAACTTCACCAAAGCGTCCTTTTGAAATTTTCTACAACAATTCAAATATAATTTTGTATGATAATTGGATAAACTTACTTGAACCAATTCAGTTTTTCTTAAATCTTCAAGTTTATCACCAATAAAAGCCATGCATTCTCGATTATAATCCATTCGTCCTAATGAAATTGCGGTGGCCATTGTTTGATCAATTTTGCCAGTATCTTTGTTAGCATTTTTAAGCTTACGACGATAATGAAGAAAAACAAAGAAAATAAGCATAACCAAGCACAAAAATCCAATAACAGTTATTGCAACACATATCATAAATTTGATCAAAGCTTCTCGATCTTCCCTCTCTTCTGCACTTTCTCTTCTTTTAACGATTGGAGGTTCACCATTTGCGTCATCCTTGTCTTGATTATATTTTAGAACTTTATTACAATTATGAGTCCTGCAACAACAAAATTTGTATGTTCGATCTTTGCTTCCAGTTCGACGAGTATCAACAATACATTCATCATGAGCTGTACATTCGCTTAACTCTGATTCATCCTGACTCCAACAGCCTTTCAGAGCTGGTCGTCGGAGCTAAATTGGTATTCATATGAATAAGATTACGGTACTATATTTTTAACATACAACATTTTCAATATTATTCGAACCATCAGGAACAGATGTATTTGAGTTATACACAAGCACTGCCATACAACCAAGATGATGAGATCTTAATTCAGGGAAGCATTTGACCATTGATAAACAATCGGTAACATTATCAGATTTGCAATCATGATCATTGAATTGTTCGCACCAAATGAACGGTTTTCCATCTTTATCAAGTTCAAAATTTTTGCCAAGTTTGCCGTATTTTTTATAATAATATGGAAGCGAAAGTTTCTTTTCATCCAAAATTTCTTGCTTTTTTGCCTAAATTTTTACCTTATATATAAATGACTAACGTAGAAAAAAATTACTTCAGGATCAAATTTTACATCAGGAAAGAAAGCATTGTCGTCATTTGCACATATTCCATTTGAAATATAGTTGTAGATCAGAAATAGATTGAATATGAAGGCAGATTTAAAAATATGCCTCCAAAGATGCATCTCTTTGGAGAATTCTAAAAAAGGAAGCGGTATTAAAATTGAAAAAACTAAAATGTAGAAAATGCATGTGACTTTTAGAAATGGATAACACCGAATAAATACTACTCCAAAAAAATAAGCATGTGTTAACAGTAAACTGCGAACACATGATTATATATATTGATATTAAAATAAGAAAACGCGAAGAATAGCATGTTTAACCCAAAAAAACGAAATGTTATTGAAAAAATTGTTTTTATCAATATTTGTCACGAAAATGTCAATTAAAATTCATATTAATATTTTTTTGTATTTATTATAATAAATACAAAAAAGAAAACGGATAAGTAAAACGCTATTCAACACACCCAGAAAAAAAAAAGAAAGAAAACAATGCGTGCGCTCGTACCAACTCAGCAAAAAAATGTACAAACATTTTGAAAAAAACATGGGTGGCATGTGGACAAACTTTTCGTGGTAAAAACAAAAGTTTTTATTTCAGCAAAAAAAATTGCTGCTACAAATAATAATTTGAAAAAAGAAAAGAGATAAAAAATTTTTAAAAAAAGTTTGTCGTGGCTTATCTATATCGTTTCTTGCTTTAAAAAATCTTTTTTATAGTCTAAAAATATTAATAATTATTTTTAGTTTGAAACATTTAATATAATATAAAACAATTGAATAAAACTCAACTTCAAATTACGGTGTTTTTTGTATTTTATATTTAACCATGGCAGATCCATCCGGGCAACAACCCCCTCCCGGTGGATCAATGGGACATCCAAATAATAATATGAGGCCCGGTGCCCCAGGACAATATATTCATCAAGGACAACCTCAGCATATGATGCGCCCACAAATGCAACAATATATGAATCGTCCAAGTCCTTCGTATCAGGTATTATTTTGCGCAAAAATTGTTTAAATAATTCAAAACTTTGCTAATTTCAATTTTAAAAAAATTAAATTTCGTATATCTTTAGCAGCCTTCGAATCAACAAATGCAAGGACAATTTCAACGTCCTCATACACCTTATCAGCATCCAATGCAAGGTGGATCACAGATGGCAGTAGGTTCCCCTCATTCAGTAAATATGGGTCATAAACAGCAGCCGCATCCAAGTGGCCCCCATCCTTCAATGATGTCACAGTTTAATACAATGGGCCAAGGATCTCCTCTAAATCCCCAACAATTAAATCCACAAGCTGCTGGTTCACCATATCAAATGGTTCAAGGTAGCCCAGCTGGGGGGCTTCCGAAGTATAATTCACCTCAAATGCAGAATCTTCAAATTCAAAATCCACAAATGTCTTCTCAATCCATGCAATCTCATCAGCAAATGCCCCCACAACAATATTCTCAGCAACAGCAGCATCAACAAAATATGCAAAGATATCAACAACAACAACAACAACAACAAATGCAATCTCAGCAAATGCAAATGCAAAATACAATGCAGCATCAACAACAACCACATCAAAAAGTTCAGCAACATCCATCCCTTTCACAACAAGTACCTTCACCTTATCAACCACAAAAACCTGTCCAAAATCAACATCAATTTCCGATGCAACCAACTCCTCCTAGTCAACATTCTTTTGCTCCATCACAGCAGCAACCACAACCACATCAACAACAGCATATGCAATCACAACATCAACAGTTACAACAACCTCAACAATATCCTCCCCAAAACCAACAACAAATGCATCCGCCTCAACAACCTTTATATCAACAAAAATCACCACAAGTTCCATATCAATATCAGCAATCTCCGCAACCGCTGCAACAGCCCCTTTCCCAATCTCAGCAACAACCACAACAATCCCAGCAGCAGCAACAACAACAACAATCTGTACAATTTGCTGTTCCTGCTCCACCCCAACCACAACCACAATCTCAATCCCAACAGCAGCCGTCACTTTCATCAGGTCAACCAATAATACAACAACCCTCTCCGATTAAGCAACCTGTTCCAGCTCAAGCAAAAATATCTACAGAAACTCCAAAAACTACATCACTACCTGTGCCATCAACTTCTGCAGCCGTTAATTCAAAATCCCCTGCAAAATCATTACTTGCATCAAAAGCAATTAACAAACGTCCTATAGCTGTTGCACGCCTTCGAAGAATTGATCCTCGGAAAAATCTTTTAATGAAGCCAAAAGCATCTGTATTAAAGCGTAAAAAGGGTGATACAGAAATTGTCAAAAAGAAAATTCCAAAACGAGTTCGATGGGCTCCAACTTTAAGAGTTCGACATCCACAAAAGTTTATCAGAAAGCGATTGAAGACAAGATATTTATCACCATTAAGTCCACCAATAATGATTGGCGGAAATGAAGCAAAAATTGCAACACGTTTAATGCAACCTGTATATTATGGTGAATTAGTTGTTGGTAAAAAAGCTCGAAAAGGATTACCACCAGTTCGTGCACGCTTAATTGGTGGAAAAATTGTTAAACCATATACGAAATTCTTATCTGTAATGTATGCTCCAAAACGTCACAAACCTTTAAGAAGTGCTCTTCGTCGGATGGCAAATGAGCGATCGTTTACAATTACTCGACAAATTGAAGTAAGTAAAACAAATAAAATTTAAAAAAAAAACAAATTAACCATTTCATTAATTTCAGTGTGGTGAAAGACCTCCCATTAAAAGCAGCACAACTGTATCAAGTTCAGCAAAACCCAATCTTCCAAATATTCCAATAGCATCTTCTTCCACTGAATCGGCTGTAAAAGAAATTCCAAAAAAGCGTGGAATTACTTCAACTAAGCGTCCACTTCATTCAAGAACAAATTTAAAACGGCATGAAAATTTACCTTTTCGACGTACATTTTTCCCATTTTCAATTGAACCTCAAGTTATTCAACCCAAAAAAGCTGAAAAACCAAAATCCCCGGAATTAAGTGAGAAAGAGAAAAAAGAGCGGCTTGAAACAATTAAAATTTTAAATGCTATTCCATGGAGAACTCTTCCAAAGAAATCAAAAATTCCAGTATTACCTCGAATTTGGCATCCACCAATTAAAATTAATAAAGGCTGGATTGTACTTCCAAGAACGCATTCATTATGTCGTCCAATTCCAATTTGGCATCCACCACTTTTATGGCCTCCAAGAACGTTAATCAGAAAACGTAAAAAGTTATTTAAAATTGATGGCAAAATTGATTTCTTTCGTCAACCATCAAGTGAAGAATTGAATAAAGATGTTGACATGGAAATAGACAATACCTCCTCAAAATGCAGGATTCATTTTGCAACACCATTAGTTAGCATTGCAATCGAACCAACCCTGGAAGCAGATTTAAAGAAAACTGTTTTTGATCCGCTTGTAACACCCAAAAAATCTTTATTATCTTTAAAACATTATACTGATCCGGAACCTCTTGTTATCGAAGACAAAGATAATAGCAAAAAGAAAAAAAGGAAGAAGAATAAAAGAAATAAAAGTCGAACAAAAAGTCCACCATTGGTTACAAAAAAATATGTATATCCAGCTTTTCGTGTTCCATCTCTTCGACCTCCACCTCCTCCAACCGAAGAACCTTTTGAACCTAAAATTCATGTTGATTTAACAAAAAATCCATTACAGTAAGTTTAGGTATTTCAACCGAATCTTTAAAATAATTAATGACATCTTACAGTAATCAAAAGAAAATTGTTACACGTTTGGATGAACAAAAATGCGTAAATTTATTGTATGAATATCGGCTGGCTCAAGTTCGACAAACACAACCAAAAAATATGTGGGAAGCAAATAATCAAAAGATGATTGAATTGATGAAAACCAAAGGAGCTGGAATTGATAGTGCTGTCAGAGAAGATGCTGGAAAAGCCCTGAAATTTTTGGAAGAAAAAGCTTTAAAATTGACGGGAAAGCATTCAGAAATTCGGAATCGGCTCCTTCAGTTTTGTATTGATTATGGATACGAATATTCATATGAAGAAAATGATAATTATTTTTATTTAAAAATTGGTGATTTTACTGTACAACTTGAATTACAAGATTATATTGTTAAAGAAGCTTGGTTCTTCTGGAGTAATATTGAACCAATTTATGCACCACATATCGCAAAAATGTTTTGTCGTGAATTATGGGGAAAAGTTCATGAATCAATTGATCGAATCAGGCATATCATTCCAACTTCAATAACATCGTAAGCTATTTTTAGAAAAACAAATTTCTGACGAGTAATCGTAAACAAATTTTAGAGAAGAAAAGGATTTGGTTTTACGGGCTTTATGTTGCATGGAACGTGATCTTGTAAGATATTATGAAAATGTAGAATTTCGATCTCATATTTTTGCATTGCATGACATTCTTGTCAGAACTGATATTTATCCATTTTCAATTATTTTACCAAGATCTCCTGTTGAAATTATTAAGAATGAAAGCAAAATTCATTCAACACTTGATAAATTTGGTAAGTTATTATAAAAAGAGAAAGAGGCTAAAATTTTAAAATTTCCAACTTACAAACTTCGTTTTTATCATCTTCAAAAACACAATTTAAAAATAACACAAAAAAGTATAAAAACTAATTGAAAAATTTTTTAGAAAAAGTTAAAAATATTGCTACACTACAAATTCAAATTTCACCTCTTGAACGGCATAGATTTTGTATTCAAAGTTCTTTAACGCCATCAAATCGTTGGTGTTCACCAGATACTTATAAAGTGGGCGCCAGATTTATGATAAAATTTGCAAAACCTATTCCAATTCGATATGGTGCAATTAAACAACTCGAAAATATTGTTGGTGATATAATTTCAAAAGAAAATTATGTCAATGTTTATAAATCAATTTCATTTAAACAACATGGAAGAGAAGTTTTATTAAATTTATCAGATCATTCCAAAACCTTTGTCATGTATTTTGATTTTGATCAATTTGATAAGGAGACCAGAAATGATACGGTACTTAATGGATTCTATATTGATAAAGCGTCACAACTTATCAGTGCAATGTATATTATTAAACGGGAATATATCTTAAATAGATTGTGTGAAAGTACATGTGAAAATAATCCTGATCTTATTGAATGGAGATATCTAAGTATTAAAAATAAAAAGATTCCAATTAAAATTAGATTATCTGATATTTATGATGGACATTTATGCTTATATTTTCAATATCGCTGTTATCTCGTTGAAGCAAGAATTATTATTCGATCATCAGGAAATGTTGGATTAGGTTGTTTAAAGATTGCTCATCATGGCCATAAATTAGATTCATCATATCATACAGTATCCGAATATCAAACACTTATTGATGAATGGCATGTTACTGATCCCATCTTCTTGAATGATTCACAACTTTCTGATTTGAATGATGCTATTCAAAAGTAAGTTATCAGTAGATTTCTTATCTTAAAAATATTAAATGGCAATAAAAATTTAGTACTTGGCATATTCCTGCTTTCATTGATCAACTGATAAAATTCATCAGAAATCGATGTGCTGATGACAATGAAAAGGAAATACATGAATTTCGACCTGTGTTCTCATCTGACAGACAATACAAAAAAGATCTTGCAGCATCACTTGAAGAAAGAAAATCTCGAACCCTCAGAACAATTTTTAAAAAGAAACAAAAAACTCGAAAAAGTTGTAAAACGGATGTTTTAAAAAAACATGGTAATGAAAAAGATGATCCTTCAAAAGATTCCAAAAGCAAAAAGCGGCGTTCAAAAAACGGTGAGCGCCGCTCTTCTGGGAAGAGCAGCAAAGGTCAGAAAAGCAAAAAGAATGTTGCAAAAACCTCCGCAACCAGCAGCCGTAATAAAAGTGATGGAGGAAAAAAGAATAAAAAACAAAGTGAAAAGCGTGCCTCAAAGCAGAAAATGAAGAAAAAGCTGAGAAAAATTTATGCAAAAAGACTCAAACGATTTTTTCGTAAAAGCATCACCAGTGTTCTCAGACGCTACAAAAAGGTTCATCTCAAAGCATTATTATTCAGAAAAAATAAAATGATTACCGCAACAAAGAAAAGACAAACGATTGGTACAAGACATCTCAAACCTTCAAATGTGTACAGAAGATTTCAAATTCGAAAGAAGCTTCATCAAATGGAAAAAGAAAAAACTGTGAAGAATGTTTACAAGAAAACAGATTCTCGTCGTGATCGTAAACGAAGAAGTTTATTAAATCCAAGAAAGATGATAAAAGATAAACATGGATGTGCATGGAATGATTTTGTTTCAAAGGTTAATGGTAACAATGAAGAACTAAATAAACCACATCAAAAAATTTTAACTTGGCCCATGCTTGCGGATCAAAGAGTTATTCGTCGATACAGTAATGGAACTTCAAAAGTAAAAGGTGATCCACATATGGATGAAGCAGGAAGGGTTGAAGAATTGGATGAATATTTTAATGTTAGTGATTGTGAAGAAAGTGAACAAGTTTGCTCGTACTCATATATTCCAAGAAAAATTGTTCCACCATTGCCTCGAAATTTTCGACATACTCCTCTTACAATTGACAACATTATTGGAAGACTAAAACCACAAGTTCGAAAATATATGGGAAAATTTAAATTGAAAGAACCTCGACCAACAGATGCCGATAAAAAATCCCCTGAAAAAGTAGAAGAATTGGAGAAAGACGATGGCGAAGATGATGATAAAGTACAATGGGGTGAAGATTGGAAACAAGAAGATTTTATGGAACTTTACAAAGCTGCAAAAGAAAGGCCAAGAAAAAAGAAAAGAAAAAGTAAAATTAAACATTTATCACGTCCAACAAGTTTCAATTTTATTTCAATTATTAATCGAGATAAACAAAAATCTCAAGGAATATTCCCATATAAAGTTTTACGGCATGCAGCAATTTGTTTACGAGATGGTCCATACAGAGGGGAACCTCGAAAACCAGTTATTCCAAAATCTTTGATTGCCCGATACAAAAAGAAATTCCGTTTATCCAAAAAACGAAAAGCTTTGATGAAAAAGAAAAAACAAATGGCCAAAAGTGCACCAAAAGAAAAAGATGAAACAGCTAAATCTCAGGTTAATATATCTAAAACTTTTAAAAAATTTAACGAAATAAATATTTTACAGGAAAATGTAACGAAAGTTTCAATTTTGAATGCTGAAAATAATGCACCTCCAGCAGAATCAAAAAATCCAAAACCACTGGAAAATCCTAAACCATTGGAAAATCCTAAACCACTGGAAAATCCTAAACCAGCTGAAAATGTAAAACCAAATGAAAATGTAAAGCCAATAGAAAATCCAAAACCAATGGAAAATCCTAAATCAAAGGAAACTGCTAAATCAAAGGAAACTGCTAAAGGGAAGGAAATACCTAAGCCAAAAGAAATTCCAAAACCAAAGGAAATGCCCAAACCCAAGGAAAATCCAAAACGGAAGGAAAATGCTAAACCAAAAGAAAATAAAAAACCAAATGAAAAACCTAAACGGAAGGAAAACGTTATTAAAGCAAAAGAAAATGATAAATCGAAGGATAACTCTAAACCAAATGAAAATGCTAAACCAGCCAAAGCAGCTGAAAGAGCCAGAAATTTTCCTCGTTTAAAGTTGAAGCCGCTTCGATTACCCCCACCAACACCACTTCCTGAAATGACACCATCTCAGATAGAAGCTCATAAAAGGGTGGTACTGTATTTTGATCAAAAAATGCAGAAACATGACGATGAAGTTTATATTGAAGAACTTCGGTCTCGTTTAATGGTAAAAATTTTTCATTAAACTTTCAAAATTTAAACGAATAATTTTTAGGCAATTTGGATTTACTTTAAACCGTATATCACAACAGCTCGGGCTTTTGAAAGAATGTTGGAAATTTATGGACCTGAAGCAATTTATAATCAACTTCAATACCATCGAAGAAATTTAGAAATTGAAAAACAAAGAAAAGAACAAGAAAAAGAATTTCAACGAAAGCAACAACTTCAATCACAACAACAGAATCCACGTCCATATGCTTTGTCAATAACAACACATGTTCGACCGCAAACATTAGAGAATCAAATGTTTCCTCCATTTCCTCCACCAAATAATGCTTCACATCTTCAAACACCTAATATCGGAGGAAATATGGCGAATGTTGCTTATGATGCACAAAATCAACTTTCGTACAAATCTCAAGACTTTTTCGGTGATAGTTCATCAAGTAGTGCTGTATCAACTCCAACTTCTGGAGGTCCTTTACAATCACCATTTACACCAACTGGAAAGCGAAGAGGACGTGGAAGAAAAGCAAATCTTGGAACAAGAATGCCATCAGATCAGCAGCTCATGACTCCTTATATGAGTAATACAGAAAAGGGTATTAAATTTTAGTATATTACAAATTTATATAAAAATGAAATGTATAGAATTTTCAGCAAAGCGTGGGCGACCACGAAAAAATCAAGTGTTAACCCCAACTTCACATTCATCGTTTGGATCTTCACAAGAATCACCTTTATCTCGGCCACAGATGCCCCAATCACCATTTCAAACACCTCTCATGCAAAATACTTCACAAGTTACAACACCTACACAACAAAATCCTTATAATCAAATGCAACAAAATTTATCGGGTGGATATCCAATGCATCCGATCGGTACTCCTCGTTCAAGCATGATACCATTACAACCTTCACCATTGGCAACACAAAATATTACAACTCCACAAAAATCTATGCCACAATATCCTTTGACTGGAAGACCACGTAAGATAAAATACTGTAAAGATACAAATATTACTGAGATGAATTTTAGCACCAAGAGCACATCAAGAATATGTTTATGAAAGCTCTTCCGATGAAGAAACTGATCCACCACCTCCGAAACCTATGCCAATGGAGCCACCTCGTGAACCAATTAAACTGAAAGTAGATATGACCAAAGTAATGGTAAAACCGGTAGAACCCAAATCTGTTGATGCTACACCAAGTACAACTCTTCCACCAAGTATTCCTCCGGTGAAAATTAGTGAAAAGATTACTTTAAAAGAAATTGAAAAAATTCGTGAAGATAAACCAAAAGATGATAGCAACCATAAAAAGGAGAAGCCAAAAGAGATTGTTGCAGAAAGTGATAAAAGTAAAGAAAAAGAACGTGAAAAGATTGCCGAAATTGAAGTGAAGGAAAAAGAAGAAAAAATTAAAGAAAAAGAACGTGAAAAAGAAAAAGAGAAAGTTAAAGAAAAAGAAAAAGAAAAGCGCCAAAAAGAGAAGGAAAGGGAAAAGAAGAAGGCTGAAAGTGAAGCAACAGTAAAATCACATAAATCTGAAAAGAAAGAGAAAGAGAAAGAACATCATCATAAATCCAAATCCAAGGAGACTGAAGATGATGCCTTAAAGATCAAAGCCAAAAAAGCTTCTATTCCACCTGAAAGTGATACTTCAAAAGATGCACCACCAAGTAAAAAGATGAAGAAATTGAAATCTCCTGAACCAGTTATTACAACCAGATCAGAAAAGGAAAAGAAAATTAAAGAGAAGCGTGAAAAAGAAAGTGATAAAGAAAGAAGCCGACAATTGGCAGAATATGAAGAAGAACGAGCGAGAAAGAAAAGAAAAGCTGAATTACGGGCTGAACGAGAGAAACAAGATAAAGAAAAAGCTGGAAAAGCAGAGAAGATTGAGAAATCTGAAAAATCAAAAAGTGATAAGCCCGTTAAAACTGAAGCTGAACTCGAAGCAGAACGAAAGAAGGAGAGAAGAGAGAAAAAGGAAAAAAGAAGGCTTGAAAAAGAAAAACTTGAAAAACTGGAAAAAGAAAAGCTTGAAAAAAGTAAAAAAGGTGATGAAAAAGAGAAACCGAAATCAATGAAAAATGATGATAAAGATAAATTTCTTCCACCCCCACCTTCTGCAGCTATTGCTTTGGCAAATCTCAAAAAGCGTCGCCGTTCTGCTTTACTTGATGATGAAACTCGTGATCCTCCATATACTCCAGCATTACAGATGCATCGATCACCAAGCAAAATTCTAAAATTAAATTCCATGGATCGTTCGAAAATTCATGCTGAACAATTAGCATTGAAGGCAAAACAAAAAGAAATGGAATTGGCAGCAAAACTTGAAAAGGTATGATTCAGTTGTGACTTTTTTTCAGATTAAGAAGAAAATAATTTTTTAGGATAAAAAGAGATTAGGAATTACACCAGATATTGAACCTTTGCCGAAGAAATTCAAAGATGCTGCGGAGGCCAATGAGACTGCACCTGTAAAGAAAATTGAAATGGCACAATTCTTTCCTGAACCCGGTGTCCTTGTTGAAATTCCTTTCGATATGGTGAAAACCCTTAATAGTATAAAACGTCTTCTTCCTACCAGCAAAACTCCAGAAAGTACTCAGAAGATGATTGATCGAGCTAAACAGCGCTGTTTGGATAATGTTTCAAGAAAGCATCCTGAAACGAGTAATATTCTCGACGACATGAAAAAACTCGAAAAAGTACTGGAAGCTGCTCAAGCAAAACAAAAACAAATTGAACTTGCTGCATCGTCAATCACAGGAATAACTGCTGCAGCTTCGGCAGGAGTGAGTAAGGAAGAAGCTGAAAAATTGGTGGCTGAAAAAGAAGCAAATCTTAAAACAACACAAATGAGAATTCAACAAGCAAAAGCAATTAAAGAAAAAGAAAAGAAAGCTGCCAAACTTAAAATTTCTACTGATCCTCCACCACCATTGATCAAAAATCCAAATATTGGTAAAAGTCCTTTGGATTCATCAGAAGTTTTAAGCCGCATCTTGGATACTAAACCCCCAGAACCGAAGAAGGAACCTCCACCACCACCACCACCACCAAGCAAAAGCAAAGGAGAAACAGAAATCACACCAAAGACAGCTGCAGCGAGAGCAGCAATGGCTGCTGCAGAAGATGATGCATTGCTGCAATCGGTTGTTGGAGTTCCGAATCTTGGTGAAGCATTAAAAACTTTCAAAATTCCAAAAGTTCAAGATTCTGCTGTTGAAAAAGAAGAACAGCCACAGCCATCTGATGTACCGGAAGAAAAGATAAAAGAGCCGGAGCAACCACGTGAACGTGAAAAAGATCGTGATCGAGGAGAACATGACAAAGAAAAAGGACGTGAACCACGTGATCGTGAACCTCGAGATCGTGAACCTCGTGATCGAGATAGAGATCGAGATGAAGATTCTGATCGTGATCGAGAGCATCGAGAAAGAGAACATCGTGAAAGTGATAGAGATCGTGATCGGGATCGACGCTACAGTAATAGTGATAATTTCCATGGAAGAAAGTTTTCAAGCTCCAGTGATTTCGACAGAAAATTTGATGGTGATAGAAGATTTTCAAATGAAGGAAAATATCAAGATGATCGCCGTTATGATGATTATCCTCATGATTATCACAGAGATGATTATCCCCATAAACGCGGATTTCATCATCATGATCGAAGAGGTGGAGGATATCAGCATCGTAAACATCCCCGAAGCCCCCGAGGAGATTCTTATGAAAGACGCGGTGGTCATTACCCCAATCGTGGAAGAGGAGGAGGCGGAGGGGGAGGTTATCGTGGAGGACGTGGAAATTATCGCGATTCTTCACGTGATCATTGGAAAGGATCCAGTGGTTCTTCAAATCAACACGATGAATTTTATGAAGGATTACCACCAAAGCAAGCACAAATTAACCGAGAGGCATTGGATGAACCTGATTACCCCCATAATGAATCACAAACAAGATATCGGCATGGTTCATTTGATCCAAGTACCATTCCATTACCTCCATCTTCATTCCCAGGACCACCTGCAAGAAAAGTTCTTTTACCGAACAGAATCGGAGGCGATGGGTATGTAAAAAACAATGATATAATTAGATATAGATATAAAAATTTTCATTTTAGCTCTGTTCGTCCTTCTGGCTGGAATCATCCAACATATTTCAATCAACCTCCACCCCCACCTGGTGGTCCATCAGCTCCTTTACCGGTATTAAGTGGCCCTCCTGCATCCCTCTCAAATAAACCAACATCGAGTTATGCTGGTCATTCATCAAATGTAAACACCTTGCAATCTAGTTCATCAACCGAACGTCAATCAAATGAATCAGCTCGTCGACCTGTACGACCACGAGAATCACGAGATTCCCCTCCAGAAGTCGGATTGCAAATTGATGAAAGTGATTGAAAAAATATTATTGTATATTGTACTAGTGAATTTATGTTATTCATAAAGCATTCCACTAAATTGTTTTTTTTGTTGAGTTATCTTTATCCATGTTGACTGTAATTATATAAATAAATTAGTCCTTTTTATTCAAAATTTGAATTTTAAAAAGTCAACTTGATTAAAAATTCTGTTCCATTTTATAAAACGTAAAAACATATATGCCGAAGCATTTTTCTGCATTTCAGTTTAAACTCAAATTTGATATCAAATTGTTTGAAATATGCCCTTCATCATTTTAGGCACTGCCTTGCAAATGCTTCATTTACAAAGTACATGATACATTACTTTTAATAAAAATCAGCTTTCTAAAAATATGCTAACAAAAAATTGTGATGCTTATAAATTATAATGAATTATTTTGCCGCATTCATTACAATTTATTTTATCGAAATTTACTGTAATTATAAATAAATGAGTTCACTCTTTTTTTGTTGCATTTTAAGCGAGCAACTGTTTATGTTTTGTGTCCACTAAACCAATCTTCAGCCTTTCCATCGTTTTTTTAAATGGATGCCGGGAAAAAGGAAAATGCCTGCTTTAAAAATTTGTTTCGCTTTTCTTTGGCAAAAAGGAAAAGAAAAAAGCTTTGGGTTAAATAAGATTCATTATTTTTAATAAAAATAAGCTTTCTAATAATATGTTAACAAAATTTTTATTGTGATTACTGTAATAATAAAAGCTGTTGGATATTTTATGTGATAATGAATTCGCATACAAGTTTATTTATTATATTAGTGGTTATTAAGGATATAGCTGGTGCAAATATTTTTGAAAATCTTCAACCCGATGATGGGGATTATCGACATCTCTATCCAAAAGTATGCCTCTCAATGGGCATCATAAAGCACGGTCATATTCTGCCATATTCAATTGGAATGGTTGAAAATTTGAGATATCCAAAAGATCGAATGCATATTTCATTCTTTATTTTACCTGAATGTGAAAATGTTAATGTAATTGAGAGTGCTAAAGTGTAAATAGTTTATAACTTTTTAAAACTAAAAGAATTATCTTTTTAGTTGGTCTGAAAAAATGTCAAAAATATATTCATCTACTGCAGTTTTTGAAGATAGAGATAATTGGATGGAAGCTTCTCTTCAATGGGGTAGAAAAAAAACTTGCGATTATTTGTTTATGATAAATGAAGATAATTTTTTGATGAATAATGTATTAAATCAGTTAATTAATCTTACCTTTGTTGCTGTTTCCCCTTTAATGAATGATCCATTTGGAAAGCATTCAAATGTTAATGGATTGCTTGATACATTTTTTGTTGATCGAAAAAAAGTCGGAAGTCAACAGGTAAATTTTTGAATCATTGAAATATCTGTAATTTTTACGTTTTAAGGTGTATTATTTTAATCTTCCAATTTTTATTAATATTAAAAGTATGGATTCATCCTACCTAACTTTTGATGTTGAAAATGTTCGAGATTTTCAAAATAATAATCCAATTCAAATTTTTGCACATTCTGCATATTCTATGAATATTCCACTCTTTGTTGATAACAAAAATTTCTATGGTTACATTCTGGATTCAAATCTTTATTCTACAAAATCTCACAAGCAATCGGTAACCATTACTTTTAAATTTAAATATAAAGTCAAAATTTACAGCTTAGCTATTTTTTGGCAAATTTGATATCCGAAAAGGGTGCAATCGCATTCCCTTATTCAAATATTTTGAGTCCATGGTTTCCTCCTTCCTCGACATTCGGGTTTGATATGATTTATGTAATAAATTTAAAGCGTCGACCAGAAAGGCTGCAAAAGATGGATTTGATTATGCGATTATTAGGAATTAAGTACGAGGTCTTTGAAGCCGTTGATGGTAAAGCATTGTCAAATGAAGATTTATCAAATTTAAAATTTATGCCAGAATATGAAGACCCATTTGCTAAAAGATCAATGACAATGGGAGAAGTTGGATGCTTTTTAAGTCATTACAAAATTTGGGAAAATATGGTAAAGAAAAATTATCAAAATGTGATTATCTTTGAAGATGACATTAAATTTGCGGTTAATAGTACAAATGTATTAAAGAATGTAATGGAAGATTTAATGAAGACACAACTGGAATGGGATATCATATATCTGGGAAGAAAGAAAATGACTCCACAAGGTGATGAATATTTTGTTGAAGGACACCGATATTTGAGTACTCTTGCATATTCATATTGGACACTTGGATATTCATTAAGCTTAAATGGGGCTAAAAAGTTGATTGAAGCAAGGCCACTTGAAAATTTGCTTGCATTAGATGAATTTTTGCCAATTATGTACGATAAACATCCAAATAAGCAATGGTCAAAGCATTTTTATCCAAGAAATTTAAAAGGATATGCAATTTATCCAGTTATTGTTACTCCTGAACGATATACTCATGATATTGGATATATTAGTGATACAGAATTTTCAGCTGTAATAAATGTTCAAAAATCATACAGTAATAATACAAATTTAAATGACACATTTCCTGATAAAGATCAACAAAGCAATATGCATACTTCGACAACCCTCGCCAAAAATGAACTCTAAAATACGTTTTTTTGTATCTTTTTTTTCCAAATTACGTGTCGTTGATTTTGCCTTTAATATCTTTTTGTATTTATATTAATTAATTTCCTTTTCTTCATTCTTCTGTTAATAAATGAAATTGAAATAGCTAAATAAATAAGAGAAATTCTTTTTATGAATAATGATGTAAGAAAAAATGTTGTACTTTTCCTTCTTTGAATACTTTTTTCTATTTTTTACCTGTGCATATTTTAATAAAAAATATTAATTAATAATTTTTAGTTATAAATAAACTGGGTGCAGTTGAGCAGTTGATGGGCTGCATAAATAGTCGATGTGATGTTGAAGCCGATGGTAGAAAATTTTGTATATTAAAAGAAATTGCACAAGGGTAAATAATTTTAGAAATTTCATACCTTGATTAAAATTTATTTTTAATTATTTTTCAGCGGGTTTAGTGTTATTTTTCTTGCAAAAGATAATGATTCTGGAGAAAAATGTGTTATTAAGAAAGTGGATTGTAATTCTATGGAAGAAACAGAACGAACAAGACGAGAAATACATATTCATCAAAAATTCGGTTCTACTCCAAATATTATTCAAATTCTTGGTGCTGCTGAAACAAAAGGAATAGATGGTGGAATTCGATTTTTTATGATATTTCCTTATCGAAATGTAAGTTAAATATCATATTTAAAGATATGTTTAATCGATTCTTATAAAATGTTAATTTAGTTAGGAACGTTGCAATCAGAACTCGAAAGACGGGCGTCGAACAAAGAATACGTTGATTTACCAAGATTAATCAACTTCTTTTCACAAATTTGTCAGGCTGTTCAAATTCTTCATCACAATAAACCTCCACTTATTCACAGGTAGAATTGTATGACATGAGATTATATGTCATTCAAAATTTTATTTTAAGGGATTTAAAGCCAGCTAATATACTCTTTGCTGATAAAGATAATCTTGAATTGACAGATTTTGGTTCATGTGTTTTTGGACCTATTACAATTAAAGATGGAAAACATAGTCGATATCTTATTGATGATGCTGGAGAAAATTCAACAATGACATATCGGGCTCCAGAACTTTTCACCTGTGAAACTGGTACAGTATTAGATCAATCAATTGATATATGGGTTAGTTTAAAGCCATATTTACATTCTTATTTTATTATTTTTATTTTAGTCCTTAGGTTGCCTGCTTTATGCAATGTGTTTCTTCAAATCTCCATATGATGAGGCATATGAAAAAGGTGATTCTGTACCGCTTGCTGCAATGAGTGGCCGAATTAAATTCCCTAAAAATTCTCCGTAAGATTTATCATCTTCATTATATTTAATATTACAAAAATATATTCTAGATTCCCAAATTCACTTCTTGATCTTATTAAAAAACTTATTACAGTAGATCCCATTGAAAGGCCGAAGATTGATGATGTTTTACGGTTAACGAAATCTCTTATTTTAAATTAAATGCTGGTATAACTTATTTTGTTATTATTATTATTTTAATTTATTTATTATTTTTGTTTGTGTTTTTATGTTTAGTGTTTAAAGTTTTTGAATATAGTGGTTTAGAGTTTATAATAAAAACAACAATTATGCATCTTTTTTCTTCTATTTTTTACAAATGAATACTGTAATTCTAAATGAAACGAATAAGACTTTTTTTGTTTAATTTGTTTTAAACTTGTGAAAGAGTAATGCAAAAAAACTACGACAAAAAATAATATATTTTAATAAAATTTTTATTCACATTTCCCATTTTACAAACAAAAACTCTTTATACTTTATTACGGGAAATACTGTATGAGCCAACACTGCTGCTGCCTTCTGAATGATATTGTTCATCTTCAATTGAATTTTTTGGTTCTGCTGCAAGCTTTGTCCAATTTTCATTTTCCGTTATTTCAGTGTTATTATTCAACTAAAAACGGAATATTTTTGTTTAATTTTAACTATTTTTTGTACATATTCTTACAAGTAAAAATTTCTTTTTTAATGCAGCAATTATTTCCATTTGTGAAGCAAATTGCTCTTCCAATTCATGATTATAAATTTTAAGTTGTTGGATCTCTTGAAGATATACATCTTCATTGGAAGATTGCAATTCAGAAATTCTTGAATTTGCTGCTTTTAACATCTCTTCATATTTTTCATTTAATTTATTGGATTCTTGCAACCGATACCGAGTCTCTTCAAATCGTCGCTCAAGCAGGGTCCTAAAAATTTTAATATAGTTTAATATTTGTTTTGTTCTCATTAAAAGGATTCTATTTACCCGATAGGTCGAATTTGAGCTTTCAAAGCTTCAATCTCTGTACGAGCTTCGGCAAGTGCTCTCTCATTTTCTTTCTTCTCATTTTCAAATTGTGCAAGTTGATTTGCTTTTTCTTTCTCGTATTTTTCCTTTGCTTCAGCTGCTTCTTTCAATGCCGCAGCCACTTTTTTTTTCTCCAAATCGCAAACGTCATGGGTGGTCTTCAAAAAAGTGTTGCTTTGCTGCAATTCCTCTCGGGTTTTTTCAATTTCTTGAACAAGAGTATTCTTTTCTTTTTCATATTTTTCTTTAAGATTTGTAAGATTTCCATTTAATTCTTGAATATTTGCTTCAAATTGCTTCTCTTTTTCTGATGTAATGTTTTGTAATTGTTCAATTTTGTCATTCAACTTATCCTTTTCTTGAATTACATCGGAATACGATTTTTTGATGGCATTTAATTCTGAGGTAATACTGTTAATTTCTGTTAACTTTTCACCATCTTTTTGTTTAGCAACGTTTATTTCTTGAGAATATTTAGCTTGAGCTTCAGTTAGCTGTCTGAAATATCAAATCATTTAATTGTGAAAAACAATTGCTATTGAGTAGTTTAAGCTGGAGTTTTTTAATATCAAAAAATGAGCAGAACTCAGTATCGCAACCTCATTGAGGAAAAACGAAATATAAAAAAATGAATCACTGTTTGAAAAACTCGTTTTTGATGTTATTAGTGAAGTTACGATACTCATGACATTTTTGTAATTTTTTGTAAAATGTTTCAGTTTTTTAGTTTACCTTTCTAATTCTGCAACGCGCTTCTTTTCATCCATTGTTAAAGTTTCATTTTTCTGTAATAAAACTTGTAAATCTTTGACACAAGCTTCCAAATTATTTTTCTCCTTTTCTTTTTCCAAATAATTTTTGGTTGCTTTTGAACATTCTTTTTTTGCTAATTCTAGTTCCGCCTTTAATTCTTTCTTTTTCTTGGAAGTTTGAGCTTCAGCTTCTGCAAGCTGATTTTTAAGCTCATTTACTTCTTCATTTTTAACGGATTCTAATCGTCGAATTTCACATGTTGCCATATTCAATTCTGTTTCAGCAAATGATAATTTCTAAAATAAATGTGAAAATATGTCCTTTTTTTTAAAATTATATCGTACATTTTCCAAATTTTCAATATGTTGAAGAATTTTCTTGACCGCATCACGTTCTGTAGCTTTAAGGCAAGCTAATCGGCGCAGATCTTTTAAGACATTTTTAGCTTTTTCAATTGTTGCAGCATCCTATAAAAATCTTTTTTGTATTGTCAAAAAATAAAGTTAATATTTTACCATATTTATAAAAGCTTTGATATCTTCAAAGATATTTTCTGCATCATTATCGGATAGATAGACATCAGTTTCAATGCCTTTGTCTTCTGTAGAAATTTCGGCCTGTAAAAATTTTTGATTTTTTAAAAAGTTTAAGGTAAGATTTTAACATTGACATTTACAACATCAAAAAAACGGACGCTTACATCTTTTGACATTTCACGTAATTCCAAAATTTGAAATTCTAACAAATCATTATGTTCTTCAGAATTTGCTAATTTAATTTTTAAACAATTACACGTTTGTTGCAAATCTTGAAGTTTTACATTCTGCTTTTCAATGGTTGAAAGATATTCTTCTTGAGCCTTTGACTTAAAAAAACAAAGAAGGTTAGAATGGACATAAAAAATTAAAACGATTAAAATTACACACCATATTATCTCTAGAAGTTAAAGAAGCTTGTAATTCAGAAATTGTTGTGTTAGCAACTTCAAGCTGCTCTTTAAGAATTTGCTCTTCACCAAATGCAAGCGCATTCAATTTCAATGCAACTTCATGATCATAACAATATGAAGTATGATCTATTTCAAGGGCCTTAAAAAGAAGATGTTATGAAAGATCTAATAAAACTGGTTATTCACGCCGACAGAAAATTTATAAAGTTTAGATTTTTACAGTATTAAACTTACTTCATCGATATCTTCAGTGATGGTATCAAGATTGATCGAAGATTCTGTTGATCCTTCTGAGCCATAAGATGAATGCCGATCATCATCATCCGAACGCTTTGTTAAACATTTTTTCATTCTTTTAAATTTTTGCACAAGAAGATCGTAACGCCTGTCTTTTTCCTAAAAATTCATATTTTTGGTGTTGCAACTTGCAACATTTGATACAAAATTGACTTACAATTCCTGATTGTCTCAAAGCATTTATACACTTTGAATACTCTAAAACTTGATTTCTGTATCTATCCAGTTCTTTAACTTTTTCTGGAAAAGCCCTTTGTTCTTTCAAAGCATTATTCTCTTTGCCTAATCTGTCGTATGCATCCTTCTACAAAAGCTTTTTTTTTGTAAATAAATAATAAAAATTTTAAATTTTACCAAAGTTAAAAAATCATCTTGTGCATGGCATAACTTTTCTTCAACTTTTTTAAGTTCTTGTTGAATAATACGATTTCGATCATTAAGCCGTTTATTTTGTTCAATTAATGGCCTTTGATTCTTTTCCAATTCAACGATCTTTTTATTTAATTCTGCTTTGATTTGGAGCATATCTGAATTATTTACACAAGCTTCTGCAAATTTTTCTTCAGCTTCATCTAATTTTGCTTGCCATCGCCGGCATTCACGTTCATGTTCTTCTTTATGAATCGAAAAAAAGAGGAGGGTATTTTTTTTTAAAAAAGAGACAAAAATGAAAACTCACATATTGTGAAGTTCCAAAACATTTTGGTGATACATTCATTCGTGTAAATGTATTACTACGGCTTAAACTATAGCTTTGATACATTGGTGACCCGTTAATACTGTTATTACTCATTTTAAAATAATACTGATTTCTTTTTGAAAAAAATTACGATAATATTGTCAAAAATTATAAAGCAAGGTTAAAGAAAAAAATGCAAACTCTAGAATTAAATTTTATTATTATCTTTTTATTACATATTAATAGCTTCCGGTCATATAACAGTTCACGTTCAAAATAATAGTTAACAATTCCATCAAATATTTTCAATTAGCCAGAAAATGTGATTTTTATGTGCGATAATAATACCTTTAATTTCACATTAATAAAAAAGGGTTTTTGCCGCTTGCGCGATGCCTCTGTGTTAAAAAATTACGAAAAAACCACGAAAATGTTTGGGGCAATAAGGTCATTCATCGCTCCTGCTGTGCGATCTTCGACAGTTTTTGCTGGTTAAAAGAAGACGTTTCTAGTCTGTTTTTCCTTCATTTTTGGTATGGACCATAATCTTATTTTTATGGATAATGAAAATAAATTTCGCTCAAAAAATTTCTTTTGCAACTTATTTTTTTCTCAAAATTTTGATGGTTTCGCATGAATGATCAAACGTCATATTCGATTTAACAAATAAGGATACGATAAAAATAAACGAATTTTGCGATATATTTTTTAAAAAAATTTTTTAAAAACATTTTGGTTTGGGAGAAATCAAAAAAAAGTTATTTTTAAAGCACAAACAAAATGATTTTTTTAGCAAAAAAAGATTAACAATTGGTGGTTTTTTAAAAGCTTAAAAATGTGTTCTATAATTGATGATAGCTGATTATAAAGAGAATAAAAATCGACACAAATGACATCCAAGAAAAAAATATATTCGCAACTTAATGAATATAAAAATGAATGCAGCTGTTCTCAAGTTTTTTTTTGATTGAAAAAACGAAAACAATTTAAACAGTATTAGAAATAAAATGGCATAAAAGAAAATATGAGAAGCATGACAGTTTTCTATCCGGGGAAAAAAAGAGGAAGAGCCAACTCTTAAGAGGCCCCAAAAAAAGGATTTATGACAATTAAATTATGAGTTCAAATATGAGCAGCACAATAGTTCAAATAATGTTGAAAAAACAAAGACAAAAATAAAAAAGAATCTTGATGGATATTTTGAATGAACAAAGAAAAAAATAAAAACTGATTAAATACTTTTTATATGTTTGAACGCAATCATTTTGTTAATGTGATTAACAGACTGAAAATAAAAAGCTATCCTCTATTTCTCGTCTTCAAACAAGAAAAGAGAAAAAAAACATTAAAAAAAGAAAGCCCTTCGATAAACAGACAGCCCCATAAAAAATCTACAATGCCAAACATGACGAAAATTGATTTTTTTGCCGCGCGAAAAAAAGAGTACAATGATCATGCAAATCATTGTCTTGGTCATTTTATATTGGAGCGCATGTGTCAGTCAAGGTGGCTTACAAAGACGTGTTTTCCTCGCATTTATTCTTAGAAAAATATCGAGAAAAATTGTAAAAATAGTTATTATAGGACCAAAAAGTAAACAGCAATTGATGATTTTATTTCAGCTGTTTGACCTTAAACTATAATAATATTTTTAGAAATACTGGTCAAAGAAGAGTAGAAAAGCATTTAAACATAAAAAAATCATGTTTCATGCAAAAACATGTATGAAGTTCCTATTCCTCAATCAGAAGGAAGAAAAAAAGCAGTTTAATTCAAGATTTTTTGGAGCTTGAAATATTATAGAAAGCCTTCGGAGGTCGACAATTGTCGAGGTCGCTGTCGGAAGAAATCTTTTACGCGCTTTTCACGTCTATCGCTTTTGATGCAAGAAAAAAAATGTATCAAAAAACCGGAGGAAAGGGCGAGATCACAATTTAGAGCAAATAAAGATAAACTTTTTTTAAATTATGCCGCTCAAATTAAATGTTGGCGAGAGTAAAATAATTTTTTTTTGAAATAAAGCAAAGTTAAAAATGGGAAGAGATACAAATCTTGAGGGTATCAAATTTTTCAAGCTTTTTTACAGCCGAGAAAAACTTTTTCTTGGTTTTAATTCATTTTAACGTGTTATCCACTCGATATTGAGTGGAAGAAGGAAGAAAACTTAAAGATAACTTTTGTTAAAGCACAAGTTCAACACTCAAGAATAAACCCAACATTTTTTCTTCAATAAGTCAAAAAAATTTGGTAACAAAACTCTAAAAACCCAAGTTTTAAACTTGCAAATTCTTCAAAACCTCGAATGCAAAACTTTCAAAATCTTTTCCATTTTGTTTTTCAAATATGAGCAAAAAAACTCATACTGTAAAACAGTTTATAATAATATGTTTACTGTAGGTGTGACCATCTCACCGTTGCAATTAATTAAGTTTTTTTTAAATGATGACTCATCTAAACTTCATTTTTGTCATAAAAAGCTTTATTTGCATCGGGTTAAAAATTTCTAAACTACTTTTACCCTCAAAATACACGAGATCCGAGATTATACTGTATGCACACTTCGGCAAGTCAATCCATGCATGGACTGAAACAAAGAAAAAGTACACTGGATTTTCGGCAAATAAGGTTTGTAAAGTTCTAACAACAAAGTATAAAACTATTAAATTTCTTCAAGAATATACCAAACATTTTTGACTGTAAAACAGTAATAAAAAAATATATAAAATAAAGTAAGTGCAATTAAAATCAATAAAGAATTAAAAACTCTAAAAAAGGGAACCTCTTCGTTAATAAGTGATTGCAACATTGCAAAAGCCATGGAAAGGCCATACCGAAGTGTGATAATTTAGCACCGTTTCTAACTAAAATAACTTGTATAAATCATTGCAGTACAAATAAAAAAAATGTAGAAAGACTATAACTATAAAAAAATTATTATTCTTTTTCTTCTTTTTCTTCTTTCAAAGAAGGCCCCAAATTGGTGGTGTCAACAGGTGAAGGAATGCGAGGGGTTTCAGATTGTTGTTCAGCAACATGTTCACAATCTTCACAATTTTCATCGAAACAAATTTCTTCATCCAAATCTAGAAGATTTTTTCGATATTAAAATCTTTCGATATTAATATTGTGTACTCACTTTCATCATCCCATTCTTCAACAGCATCAAATGATCGAGCATATTCATCTTTATCAGGATTATGTTTCATTGATGGAATTCGAGATAACTGAGCTGCCAAATCAGTAAAGGATGAAGTACGATAACGTGAAGTTTCTCGTTGACGATGTCGTAAATGAGCAAAGCGTGGACTTGGAGTCATAAGAGCTTTGATGTTTAAGTTTTTATCAATCATTTCATGAACAGCTTCAATGCCGTACTCATATCCTGCTTCCTAAAAATATTAATCGTGCAAAATTTTCGGTAATATTTCTTAGTCCTTACTCTGATAGTATCGTATTTTGCAAAATCCAATGTTTTAAATTCTTCAATATGGGGTCTCAAATAATGGCAATATGGAGCTTTTTTAACAAGTTCAAGTTGTCGGACACATGAAACATAAGCTAATCGACTCTATAAATTTTTTAAAAATCATTTAATTATTTTAAAAAATCTATGCGAACTTGAATTTCTTCCATTCCAAGAACACGTAAAGGTTGAGCCCAAGGATTAAGGCGTTGCCATAAAATCCAAAAACCGCTTAAATGATCACCATAATTGTATAAATCTGTTTCGGAGGCAGAGCCAACATCAATGGCAATTACGGTTTTTGCTCCCAAAGATCTAAAAAAATAAAAATGTTGCGTTCTGTTTTTGAACAAACTATATATAGTTAACCTCATGACATCAGCAGGAACATTATTAACATATCCCCCATCCAACAATAAATGATGATCAGTTGGATCACATAAAGGTGGAAGATAACCGGCTAAAGACATGGAAGCTCTTGAATACATCCAAAGTGGACCTGATCGATGTACACGCATTTCTGAGCTTGTGATATCTGTTGTAATACAGAAATACGGAATCCACAAATCTTCAATTGCTTTAATGCCAAAAATATCTTGTACGGTTTTATTAAATCCGGCCCCAGTAAACATTGCAGTATGAGCATATGTAAGATCCCAAATCTTTCGCCAAAGAGATGACATCATCATAAACCATGTTTTTGCCCGAACTGTAATTTCACCAGAAGGATTTTCTGCAAATATCCCCCCAATGAAAGACCCAATTGAAGTTCCTCCAACAATATCAATGGGGACATTACATTCTCGAAGAGCTTCAATAATTCCAACATGTGCTGCTCCACTAGAAAGTCCCAACATTCTGCTTAATCGTCAAATATTAAATCTTACCGAGCCCCGCCACCACCAAGTACAAGACCAACGGCATTACCAGTTAAGATACGACCCAATCTTGCAAAATCATTATTGCAATTAGTTATGGTTCGAAAGACTTCTTTTTCATAATAAGAAACAATAAGATGTTCATCAGTTTGCCCACAAGTCTAAATAAATTTTTATATGTGGATACTGTAGAAGTAAAACATACTTCATCCAAAAATTTAAACATTCTTTCAGGAGCTCGAACATGATAATGCCCGCTGAACCAACTTCCTTTTAGCCATTCATAGGTATTACTTGGAACAGTGTCATTACCCGACCACAATAAAATTAATTCTTTTCGTGTACGTATACCATCTTGATTCATTTTTATATGCTCTTCCAAGAATGTTTGTCTTTGTGGCTTTTTATCTCCTCTTCCAACAACCAAAATTGTATCAGCTTGACGCAAGCATCTTCGCGTCCAATTCGTTGCTGTATAATCACATTCATAAATTACAAGTGGAAATGTATCTTCTTGTGCATTGAGCCAATGCATCAAACGGAAATCAGCAAGTCTAAATTTTTTTTTTAAATAATTGGAATTTACAGTAACTTTGAACTAACTTATCAAGACAGGTTTCACCAAGATGTTCAGCAACTTGTTTGGCACTTAAACGTAAAACTCGCATAGTTGATGACATTGCATGATACAATTCACATGTAAATGACATAATAGGAACATCAAAAGATGCTGGAAGAATTGCAACAGTATGCAAATTTTTAATTTGAGCCATTGAATCAGCTGCAACATTTTCCATGGAAAAACTTGGTGGAAGCATTTCAGTACGCCTTGTATCATTATAACTTTGTCCAAGAAGTCTTACAAGACGAAATCCAACTTGAGGGTATCGCATTTTTATGAAATTTAATAAGCCATCAGGAACTCGAGCAAGTTGTGAAAATCGTACAGCAAGAACAGTAGTTGTACGAGGTCGGCGTTGAATAACTTCAACCATTCCAAGAACATCACCTCTACCGTATTCAGCAATGGCAGTCTTTTTATCAACTGAACGCATCCGGCCACTAAGAACTACGAATAAAGAATCTGCGGCATCTGATTGTCGATAAACTGCTTGCCCAGAATCAAGAAGAACCCAATCAATCGCAAAATCAATTGCACGTAAAAATGGTGAAAGACGTTTAAGAACGGTATATGCAAGATAAAGGACAACTTTTGGCTTTGATTCAACAAGCTTTTCAATATCTGATTTTTTGATAACTGCAACGGTGGTGGCAGTTTCAGCTTTAACTTGATAAAAGGCTGGTTCATTTGATAAAAGTTGAAGTCCCCCGACAACTTCTTTGGGATAAATAAATGCTGACCAGGAATCATAAAGGTCATCTTCTTCATCTGGATCAGCTGTCTAAAAAAATAGTTTATCTTAAATTGCTGAATTGGCATTGACTTTAACATACTTGAGACAAGGATAAATAACCATGAAGCACCAAATACAAACATGGATCATCAGAAGTTCCTTGTTCAACAAGAACTTGATCTTCATCATACGAAAGAATTTGAATAACTTCATTCAAATATTTTTGTCCTTCAACTTGTGAAAGTCCCAATAATTCACTGTACCATTTTGTTGCAGTTGAAATAAATTCATTTTTTGCATCACTACTACTTAAACGTCGTTGTCGAGGACGTAATCGACCAGCTGTAATTCTCATAGAATGTACAGAAAAATTTCTTTGCTTCTCATCAAATACTCTTTCATCCATTCGTTTTTTGATCAATTCTTCTCCTAATCCAAGATATTGATGAAGGGTTGTCATTGTAACATGCAAAAGTCTTGTCATAATTATTTGAATTGGTCGGCACCATTGTTCATTAGAATCTTGATATTCTTGATAAAAATGACTTAAACAATATTTTGCTACTCTGCAAGATGATGCAGCTTGTAAAGAAACACTTCTGAATACAGATGGCTTGTTCTAAAATTATTAAAGTTTAAATTTATGTGTGTATTGGAGTGCTTTTAAAAACTACCATGAGAATATCAATTAATGATAAATAACTGAAAAATGTTTGGCCCTTGTCAAGACGTCGAACAAGATATTCTTTGCCTTCATGATTTATGTACATGTTAACAGTTCCTTCAAGAACGACATACATTGAATCATCGATATCTCCAACTTTTGCAATAAAATCATTGACATTATAATCTTGTACATCAATTTCACTGGTTTCTGTTGGCCAGTCTGATTGTAATTCCAAAACTCTTAAAAGAACGTAAAATTTAAATTTTGTTATTTGTTATTTTTAAAACAAACTTTATATTATGTCGTAAATAAAAAAATTCTGGTCTAAGATTTTGAGGAATTTCTGGAAGTTCTAATGGTTCAAAATATTCACTTGGAGGTTTAGGTAATTGCTCTCTTAATACTTCACTAAATTGTCGGCGATATCGTCCTCTATTTCGAATAAAATCTTTTGCAACTTTTGCAAACTGGAATGGCCCTGGTCCACCTGTGGAATGCCTTCTTCGCAGTAATCCACCTGGCAATTCATCATTTGCTTCCACAACTACAAAATTGCAGAAATTATAATTTTTTAAACTTAAAATTTTTTTTATCTATATCCTCTTACTTCTTACTCTTGCTGGTGTACGAACAGGCGTTGAGTCAGCTGATGAAGAAGCTAAAAAAGAGCAGACTTTAAAAACGTTAAACCTAAAAAGATATGACTGATACTAGCCTGTATTATTTGCTGCTCGACGATTTCCAATAAGATACAATACAAAGCCAACAACAAAAGTTATGGCAATAATACTGGCAGAAATATCAATGTAAGTCTAAAAAAACAAATAAAAAAATTTATTTCAAATTTACTAAAACTAACGTTGGAAAAAAACAGCATTTTTACACCAGGTGGATTTCTTTGATTGCAGATAAATGCCAAAATCTGCAACCAATTCTTTTTTCCTATAAAAATTTAGTAATTCAGAGTGAAAATTTTTATTTACAAATTTATAAAATAACGGAAATCGAATTGCATTTCACCTTCAAAGAAAAACTTTTTGTTAGTCCTCGGGGATTGGCACACCAGACAAAATGCCAATTCACGCCTCAATGATAACGCACGCAACAGAATTTTTGGTCTGGTCCGAAAAGTAACATTTTAAAAAAAACGCATGTTTTTCTTTTGATTGAAACCATCTTAATTTAGGATTCGGAAGAGGGTAAAATTGCTATAATATAATAATATTACTAAATTTAAATTGTCTCACATGTAAGAGAAGGGGCTCAATGAAATTATAACATTTTTGTCAAAATTTAATAGATATTTTTAAACTTTTAGGAGAGCTGCCGAGAGTTATCTATGTTCTCACGAAGCTCATTTATCCATTGTAGGGCTGTTTTAAAAATGAATAATAAATTTATTACATTAAATTACAGTTTTATGAACGTAAAAATGCATAGCTTTGACTGTTTAAGAAAAATAATGCTTAATATATTAAGTAAATATTTTAAGTTTACATTTTAAAACCATGTAAAAGAATAGAAAGAAATATTTGTCACGCGAATGATCGTAAAACAAAAATATAACAAAGCAAAAATCTCCCCTTTGAGCAACAAAAACTTGGATGTGCTGAGATATTATGACGTGTTTTTTGTATTTTATTTAAACTTCAAACAATAGCCAGCAAAATGACATAAATATTATATGATAACGCATAAGAGAGATCAACAAATATGTACATTTCAAATTTACAATAAATAAAAAACAAAGCAGTTATCCAAGCTCAGGGGGACCCATATAATACATTGAAACTTCAGAATGTCCATAAACTGCGGCGACTGAAGGAAAAAGTGGAACAGCTGGGAGATCTTTGAAGGCGATTCCAAAGAAATCTTCTCCCCGCTCAAATCCAGCAATATGATTATCACAATCAAGGATAAGACGAATCTTTTGTCCAATCTTAAATTGATAGCTTTGATTTTAATTAATTTTTCGAAGCAATTGTTACATACTTTTACAGGTTGAATGTTTGGACTTTCTGGATAAGGATATGTTTTGCCCATTTGTACAGTTACTTTATCAACGATATTCCAGCCCCAACTAAAATGGCTTTTTCCCAATAAGCTATCATATCCACGACAATGCAGTCGTTCACTTTCTGTGGCAAGCCCAATAACAGCTGCTGTTCCAAAAGGTGTATGCCAAACAAAATCAAATGCATGAACCCCGTATGTAACACTTCGCTTCCCCCGAACAGCATCAGTGCATTGAGCAATTGGTCGGCGGTAAACCGTAAAGCCGTTGGAACAGATACTCATTGTTCTTAAAATTAACTTTTTTTTACTGCAAGACAAAACTTTTTAAATGTCAAACCCGCTAATATCCTTTGGACTCCATGCATATGAGAATGCTTGAAGTAAATCACGACTATCAGGGAAAATATTTACAATTCTGACATCTTCTAAAGCAGCCTTTGGAAGATTTTTTAAGACCAAACTTTTAAAAACAATTCGTCGCTAAAATTCATTTTTTGTTTATGTAAAAATAATTTTTAATAAATCGCAACCTTTCCATAAATAATTGAATACCATCGACGACATGCTAACATCGAAGAAAATATGTCATTCAAATCCAAATATGTGAAAATTAATTCCATAACATGTGTTGGAAGATTTCGAATATCTCGAGTGAAAAACGCATCATTCGGTTTTACATTTAACTTCATTTTTTAATCTATAGCAGATAAAAATGTAGAAAATTAAATTTTGCAATAAATAAAAGATATGTCAACAAAACATTATTATTATACTTTAAATACTTTATAAATGTTTTACCATTATTATTTGGAAGAAAATAAAACACAATAGATTTTAAACACAGTTTTTGTCTGTTACAAATCCATTGCTTATTTATTTATCCACAAACCAATATTCGCAACAAAAAAATTTGGCGACATTCGCACTAAGATTTTCCTAATGTTGTGTTAGATGCATCTAAAATTATTGTTTTTAAAGACGATGCCGTTGTTTAAAAATCCTTAAAAACACTGCAATGTATTTCTTATAAAAATGCTTTTGTGATCACAAATAATACAATTTTATTATCTAATGTGTTTAATTATATACAATTAATTGATATGTTACAAGTTGTTAAATTCTATCAGGCAACAAAGACATGAGGTTAATAAGAATGTAAAATGCAGAATACAGAAACTTTTAATTAATTGTTTTTACCAAAGAACAAACGACGTTAATTCAGAAATAACTTTATTATGATGATTTTGTAACACTTTCTTTTAGATCGTCGATGTGTTCTTTTATTTCATCTTTCAATTCATTGAAAATTCCACCGCCTTTGCTATCGTTAAATCCAGGCTTTAATTCTTCTTGTTTATTTGTTTTTTGGTGATTATCCATATTAACTAAAAAATAAAGGCATAATCAATAGAGAAATTTCACGACACTTTGACTTTCTCGTTAGAAAAATTCAAAGAAGAATATTAATTTTAAAAAAATTCGAAGTTGTTATTAATCTTTCGTTAAAACAAATTTATGAATTTTAAATTTTAAAAAAGAATACAACGAAATTTGTAAACTCTAAAATCTATATTTTCTAGGCTTTAACAAATAATAAAAATAAGTAACACGCAACTACTTAAATACATTCAATAAAAAATCAAGTCATCAAACGTTAAAAATATTTTAACCAAACAAAATAAAAAAAGTTTCTTTTGAAAGTAAGCATGTCTATTAAATTTATTTTTTTAAACAACAGCAATATGATCGAAAGATCGTTTTTACTGTTGGCCTTGCGTGCAAGAATTGAAAATAAAAATATTCAAAACATACAGTAAGTTCCTCTTCGTGTGTATACACCATATTTATAATAATATTGAATAATCTCTTTCAATAAATTCTGGTTGCAGTAAAAATTTTTTTAAACCAAATTTTGAAAAAAATTATTTGTTGATTGTTTACCTCAACATTCTTCGTGTTCTTAAAAATTTAATTTTTGTCTCGGTGAAACCTCTTCAGTGAAATTTAATGCAGTGATTTAACCTAAAAAAGCAAAACTAATTCATGTTTCATGCAAAAACTTGATAAGAATTTATGCGCCTTTTGATGTTAGCTGAGTTTTTAAATACATAATAAGATGCAAAAATTTACACAATTTTTGTTACGGAAAGGCAGAGTTTATTGGATGAATAAAGGGTATTTACCCAGTGAGTAAGTTACTTATTAAACGAAAAAGCGATTATTCATTTAAAAGGTGCTTAATAAGTAAAACAGCATTTATAAAGCAAAAAATTCTTATTTAACGCTTATGAAACATTTATTGAAGATGTAAATATTATAATTATTTGTGGTTTAACTATCTTATGTGCACTTTTTGATTTTATAAACATCAAATAATTGCTTATTATACTGTTTAAATATCTAATATGTGTGTAATAATCATTTAAAAAAAATCTTTTTCAAGCAAATTAATAATTTATTACAGTAAATTTTTTTAAAGTATAAAATTAACACAGAATAGCTTCAGCTAAATCACAAAAAGCCTTATCAATATTCATATTTGATTGTGCTAAAGTTTCATGAAAGCGTATTCGATGATCAATTGCAATTTTTTCATCACGTTCTTCTGCCATATAACATTCGTTTCCAAGGAGCATTTTGACGACATCTTCACCAGCATGCTAAAAATGTACAATAAATTAATCGTGATAAATAAAAATCATAAAAAACAAACCTTCAATACATTTAGCATTTGTAAGGTCGTAGACTAGCATAATACCCATTGCACTTCGATAATATAATGAATGGAAGCGTTTTTGACCAATGAAACAAAAATGCACAAAAAGGTAAACAAAAATATTAAAATTTGCATGCCATCATCGTAGATGAGTCAAGTCATTTTTGTGCATGTTGGTGAAAATTACCATAAACTTTAAAAGATCTACTTAATTAACGCTACCGTTTACCTCATAAAAAGGAGAGGACCTTCTTTCTGATCGGGCAAAACAAAATTAATTCTTGATTTAAAAGTCATAAAAAATAGAATTTATGCCCTCTTGATTGAATATTCTACTTATTACTTTTGTGTTAAAATTAATATTTTTTGTCAGTAAAAATAATGCATCAATAACACAAAAAAAACTTTGAAATTTTAAAAGTATTGTTCAAATTACAAATTTGATGAGAAACGGCCCCTTTCTTACCGTACATTTTTTTTTCGTAACTAATTTTGCAAAACCTTTTATTCTCCCGTAAGCAATCAAAAATAGCCTTCTACAATTTTTTTCTATTTCAAGAAATATTTAAAACACGCAAAATAATATTATATCATAATGAAAACGGAGGTATATCATATCCTACAAAATTTAATGAGATGTCATCAAATTTTAAATTTAGAGAGCATTGACGTTATTCAAGGTATAAACCACACATATTAGTTGTTCGACTAAACTTTGCATGTTATAATTGTGGCATTTGAGTTGTAACAAAAATGAATGGGTTTGAATATAGTTTTGAGCTATGAAAAGGTAACTTTTTTACATTTTTAAAACAACATTAGAAGGTGTCATTTATTTTGTTTTTTTATTGCGTGAAATAGGCAGATTTATAATTTTACCAAAACTCAAATATAAATATGTAATATTTATTGAAATGTTTAGGACATCTGTAGAATTATATTTTCGCTCTTAAAATTTAAGCTTTTCTTTATGCATTCAAAGAATTTAGCAACTGAGAAGTTCACGTAATTTTTCCTTGCATTTTTGATAATTTCTTGTAAAACATTTTTTCTCCATTGTTATAATTTTTTAAAAATTGAAGTTCTCATGAACTTTACAAGAGCACAATAAAAACGCCGCCCTTCATTTTTAATAACTTTTTAGTTTTTTATTGTTTTAAAAAGTTTTAACTTTATTTTTTGTAAAAGTTTTCCAAATCTCTTGTGAATTTCTCTTTTTGTATTTTTTTGTGAAATAATTTTATTTATGACAGAAATAATTCAAAGTGAAATGGTATCAAATTTGTCACAATTTACAATAGACATATTTTCTTACAAACCTGGAGGATATGTGTTAATTTTATATTACATTGAAATTGTATTCTTATTTCTTGCATTAATTTTATCAATTTTGATAATTATTTTACTCTTTAAATTTAAACTGTTTCATTTAAATTTAAGAGTGCTGTTTTGTAATCAATTTATTGCAAATATTATTTTCGTTTTTGTTCGGTAAGCTCTTGTTTTGACCTTAAAAATCCGGAAGTCGTATTCAAATTGAGTTTCAAAATCAGAAACTTAAAAAACCAAAGCGAAAATAACAGAATCCATTGAAAATTGAATTATCTTAGTCAATCTGTTATTTAAAGTTTTCTAAGTGATTTTAATACAGTATAGATCCATGCTTTCATCATATCGCTGTGTTTCCGTTTTTAAAAAGCTGTTAAGTTTTAAGCAGATAAAGAATAAAATGAAAATATAAAGAAATAAATATTGCCTACGCTCATATATAAGCGATACTTAAAAATGTTACATTAACTTTCATAAATTTGAAAGTTTCAAATGCAGCTTTCAATTATTTTGTTTCTTTTTATAATAAGTAGTTGGGGCACTAAAATCGCTTTTTCTGTATTAACAAAAAACCATAAAAACACACTGTTTTAAACAATGTTAATATATAATTTTGCATGCGTTTTCTAACTAAGATATAATTTTATCCTTCCAAGAGCTTCTGATTATCCTATAAACATTACGAACTAATAATCAACAATTTAGATATGGAATTATTGCACATACTTTAAGAATAGATCCATTATTTTCTTTAACAATTATTCAATGGTTACACAGTCTTCACAATGGAATTGTTGAATTCTTTTCCATAAATTTAATTTCAATTGTCATTGAACGGCTTCAAAGTACGGTTAAAGCAGCCAATTATGAAAATTATTTTACTTTTTCTCAGTTGGTTATACTTTTGTGCTTTCCAGTGAGCATTTGTTTGTGAAAACAAATTTTGTTTTAATTTATAACTTTATAGTGGCTAATTTCTTTTGGGATAACTTTAATCTTTCAATACAATTTGCTTGAAGTGACAACAATTCTCGAAGGAGTTGTTATATTGGACGCATTCTTTCTTTTGGTTTGTAGTTTTCTTTTTTTTTAAATTGAACGATTAATTAAAAATGCCTAAGCTGTCTTACTCATAGCGATAACAAAATTACATCATTTTAACTTTTTAGGCATTTATTGTCCTTCAACTTTTTAATAAAAAACGACAACGATCTTTTGACATACATACAACGTTGTCATATCGCTTTCAAATTCAAGAAAATGTTTCAACAATGAAATTTTTGTCCTATTTGTGTTTTGTTTATTCCATTTACTTGGTCCTTTCAATGGCATTTTTATATGTCATCTTTTCAGTTTTTCATCGAAAGTAAGCATTTATTTTCACTTCTACCGTATACTAAGTAGTAGAACACATATTTATTCTTCGAATTTAGTGTAAATGTATTCAAAAATACAAAATAATTTCAATTTTTTAGCCAACAATTTATGCATGTAATAGTAGGATGTTGTGTGTTTGATATTCTCACAGCATTTCATTGCTTTATAATTCCATTATTTTTCATGTTATCAAATAAGAAGCTGCGAAAATTTTTATTGTAAGTACTTATAAGTGTATAACCTTTGTTTTAATTGAAACTAACGAACAAAATTTTTTAGAATTTGTTATACGACAAAAATAACCCCGATTGTCTTTGATGAAACTCAAAACGTTGACCTTCAAAGAAAGCTTTACTTCGATGAATTGAGAAAACAATGGACATGATTACTGTAAGATGTAAAATCTTTTCTTTTTTTTCAACAATAATAATTACTTTTTAAATAGTTTTACTTTACTTAAACCGTTGGCGTTGCTTAAATAAATATTTTTGCCCTTGATTTCAATTAAGAAACGTTTTGAAACCCAAGGCTACATTTGAATCATATTACAACACTAAATTATGAATAAAGCTTTAATAATAAGGACTTTAATAATAATCGACGTTGGCAAGATTGTTTTAAAAAAATTTGACATAGCATTCTGCTTTGGCAAAAAGATGTTAGTTGCCAATGTAAAAAATTTGTGAAAGCTTAAAAACTTTCCCATTTTAAAAGCATTTCTCAAAGGAATTTTATTTTATTCAAAATGAGTGATTTCTATGCCAATAAAATTGCGCTTGCTCCTATGGTTAAAGCTGGAAGAACACCATTGAGATGTTTATCTTTAGATTATGGTGCTGATCTGGTATACACTGAAGAAATTGTTGATGTTAAGCTTCTTCAAAGTAAAAGAATTGTTAATGGTAAGTTTGTAATTATTTAATTAAATTTTTTAAAAAAGTGTTTTTGTTAGATATACTCAAGACGGTGGATTATATGCATGATGAAGAAATTGTTCTTCGAGTAGCAAAAGAAGAAAAATCAAAATTAGTTTTACAAATTGGTACAAATAATGCTGAAAATGCTGTTGGAGTATTAAGAAAGCTGTAAGTTTCGACTTCAATATTCGTATATTCTTCATTTTTTTCTTTGTTGAAGGGAACAAGATATTGCTGCAATCGATATTAATATGGGATGTCCTAAACCTTTTTCAATTACTGGTGGCATGGGTGCCTTTTTGCTTTCTAAACCTGAAACTGTAAAAGAAATTTTAACTTCATTGGTTGCAGTTGCAAAAATTCCGGTTTCATGCAAGATCAGAGTTTTGGATACTGTAAGATTTCTATGATTGTTAATTTTATATTACTCTTTTTTAGACTGACAAAACTCGTGAATTTGTAAAGATGATTGAAAGTACTGGTATTTCGGCATTTGGCGTTCATGGAAGAAGACGGGACGAACGACCAACACATCCAAATCGAGTTGATGAAATTGCGGAAGTTGTCAAACAAGCTTCCATTCCTGTTATCGCCAAGTACGTTTCATACATACTTGAATTGATTTTAAAAAATGCCTTTTATAGTGGAAATTCTTATGTCATTAAGGAATACTCAGATATTGAAGCATTTCGTCAGCAAACTAATGCAAGCAGTGTAATGATAGGAAGGAAGGCTTTATCAAATCCATCAATTTTCCGAAAAGATGGTATTTTGTCAATGGAAGAGGATATTCATAATTTCCTTGATAAAGCATGCATTTATGATGAACCATATACTCAAACAAAATATGTTGTTCAAAGGATTCTGGGAAGCCAACAAGTATGACATTTTGAAGGATATTACCCTGTTTTATTTTATGATTTAGGAGTTTGATCCTCGTGGCCGGGCTACTGTGTCTGCAGCAAATGTACAAGAAATTTGCAAAGCTTGGGATAAAGAAGACAAGTTCATTGAATGCCGGGATTACCGTCGCAGACATTCGTTGAAGCGGAGAAATTCAATTGAAGAAGAAAATGGTATTAGTTATGCAAATTTGACATTCCCTATTAAAAGATTGAAACATCAACTTACACCGAAATTAGTATTAAACAGCTATTGTGATGAAAAGAAATTCCAGAGACCAATTTATTCTGCAGTTCGTCTTTAAAATATTTTAATCATATAAAATAAATTTTTTAGGCAAAAAGGGCTTCAGATAGCCGATTTGAAGGAAAATGTGAAATTAATGGAAAAATTTTTTCATCAAGAGTTTCTCAACCAAATATTAAAATGGCTGAACAAGTTGCTGCTTTAGTTGCAATTATTGGATTAAACATTCGAGATAAGCTGCCGGGTCAATGGGAAGAAGAGTAAAAAATATTTTTATAGTCAAAATTGTTAAGTTTTTATATGCGATAAATATTACTTTTATATTACTGGTGTTTCTTGCAAGACATTTCAACAAGTGTCGCACTGGATATCGGTATAGAGTTATTAAGAATAGCAAATTTATTGTTGATTTTTGAGAACCCTTGATGTTAAATTTCAATTCACTGTTGTGGAAACAACACTGACTAAAATGGAACCAATTTCAAATCACTTTCAGAATTGAAAAATATCAATGTTACAATAGAAGAATTTCTTGATAAGCAGAAAAATCATTTTTTATTTGCTTAGAATCTCAATGCTTAAACTATTAAAACGAAAATACGAAAACAAGTTTCAACAAAGAGATAAAACTTTATCAACAAACACGGTAGTGTTCGGTAAAAGAACAAATACAAAACTTAACACATAGAAGAAGAAAAAAAACTTTTATTTAGCATTTCCACGACGCTTTTGATCGGAGCTTGCGGTAACAAATTCATCATCAGATTCATCATTTTTGTCATCTGGTTGATCAGCATTTAGATCAAACATACCCGAAACAACTCGCATTGGGATTTTTACTTCTCTTGCAAATGATGAAATATTTTTTTTGAAAATATCTGGTTGGCCCAATAATGGAACTTTGTGTTCAATCAAAAAATTCTTGGAATGAAATATTTCATCGGGAACATCAGGAACCTAAAATAATAAAACTATTAAAGTAGTTTAAAAAATCTACAACTTACCCGCCAATATTGTTGACCATCGTGAAAGGCTATAACATGGTATCGAATGTCAAATATTGAACGGGAATTTCCAGGGGTTGTTGTATTTGATGTGAAAAAATCAGTTACATTCACAGTACCTCCAAGGAGAACCTTTAAAAGAATGTACAAAAAAAGGGTAAAAAAAGTTTAACGAAAAAAATTATTTAATACCCTTAAAGTCGAGGAAGACCAGAGCATTCTCGTTGAAAAAATAATTTTTCCAAGAAAAGGATGAGTTAAATAATTGTAACATGGTCGAACCATATCCAAGCTTCGGCCATTTTTTCGAATTTCTTTCCATCCACCAATTAAAGGAGTTCCAATAACAGCTTTGATCTAAAAAATTAAATGTTATGTATATCCACAAAAGTATGGTAAGTAAAAAAATAACACACCAAAACAAAACCATCAGATGTAATAAAAGTTTCAATGTATTTTCTTGCTATTTTCACAGGTTTAGATTTAGTAAGTACAACACTATAGAATCCTGTATGAGTACGTTTGCTATATTCACAAAGTCGAGTTGAACCCAATTCAAATTCCTAAAAAAATAGTTTTTACATTAAAACTACCACAAAGAAAAATTGCTTACCAATGGGCAATTACATAAAAAACCATTAACAGCAATTTTACCAATTCCAATAACAACACCAAGTCCAATTTTAGGATTAGAAAACATTGTATGCATCTTTTCATACAATTTATTATACAAATAAAGAGGGGATCGAGGATTTGCAAACACCCATTTGGACGGATCAGAATCATCTTGGATTGGAACAAGTACCCATTTAGAAAAATCTGCACTTGCTGATGGAATTCTAAAAGAAAGAAAATCTTCAGATACTTACTAGCAAAAAAAACTCACGGTGTTACCCAACAATCAAATCGCCTTCCATGAGTAATATTTGAAGCATATTCTTTTATAGTCATATGTTTGCCATCGAAAACTTGAAGAACGTTTTCAATTGTCATATCTGCATCTGCAGCTTTTAAATCAAAGAATTCATTGCTACCGTACATTCGTTGAACAATTTGACAATCATTCAAACGAATTGCATATACCTATAAAATTACGTATATAATTTATTATTTAATCTTAAAACAAGCTTACTTTATTTGTTGGAGAAAATTTAATTTCTTTAGATTCAAATAAAGGGCAATAAATATCATATATATACTGTGTTTCTTCTTTATCTTTATCAACAGGAATACCATGGGAACGAGTTGCATGACAAATAAATCCTTCCTAAAGTTTCATAAACTGCCATATTATTAAAAGCAACGAAACAAAACACATACAAGTAATCTTTGCGGCGTCGTCAAAGTTTTTCCTGTTTCAAGATTAACAATCTTTGATCCTTTTTCAGATGATTCGATAGTTAAAAACATGTATCCTTTGTTTACGTCAAACGGTTTTCCATTTTGGAGCAAAATTTCCAAATCTAAAAACGGAAACGATAAAAATATGAGGATGAAAGAAATAATATGAAGAAAGGGATTACCCATTTTGAGGAGCTGAAATCAATGAGCATGCAGATATATCAGTGCAAGTGATCACGATGAACTAAAATAAATATTCAATGTAAAATAACGACTACAAGGACAATACTATAATCACGATTAAAACGGCGTAAAAACAATAAAAAATTAATCACACGTAAAGGAAACAACAATTCGGGTTGGTGATGGAACAGTAACACGAATATTATTATTTTTTAAACATAAAAGTTATTCAAAAAAGGTTAGAGCAGTTGAGTAAGTGTCGTTGCTTATAAATTTTGGGCAAAAAGAAACATGTAACTTATTTACGCATTCTTTGTGAGAGTGAAAGTAAAAATAAAAAACTATAATACAATGTTTCGGTTACTATCACAGTGAGAGAGTAACACTCAGTGCTGTGCTTTTTTATTTTTGGTGACTCCGACTCCGACTCTGACTCGCGAGTCGGAGTCGAATGAGTCGACTCAGAGTCGACTCGTGAGTCGAAAAGCGGCATTTTTCCTTTGATCTTTGGAATTTATCGACTCCGACTCCGACTCTGACTCGCGAGTCGGAGTCGATAAATGAGTCGACTCATCGACTCGTGAGTCGGAGTCGCAACAGCACTGGTAACACTAAAAAACAATAACAAAAATTTTGAGTTACTCTCTCAAACTATGTAAAACTTCATATAGAAGATTGTAAAGTTGTAAAACCCTATCCGATGCACACAGCTGCGCTAACTGTTTTTGAATAACTTTATTTTTAAGAATATTTCTTTTTTGAGTTACCCTCTCAAATTCTGGAGTATGATTCGGAGTCACAAAAAGCACAGTTAAGAGATTGGGGAACTCGCTTTAAAACTTTATAAGAAGTTGCCCCCTTTAGAAATTAAAAAATGCCCTGCGATTTATGTTCAACGTTAAAATGCGAAAAAATAATGACAAAAAACATCAAAAGTTTTCTTCAAAAAACATCTGTTTTTACCGGAAGTTGAAAAAAAATTTGCTAGACACGTCTATTTTTTTCAGAAGTCAACAAAATAGAAATTGCTAGAAAGAATTTGAAAAAGATGCAAGTTTTCGTTGCGAGAATCAAAAAACATCAAATTTTCCCAATAAAAAAAGTTTCTAGAATGTTCGAAAAAAGATTTCTTTGCAGATTTTTCTTTTGTTCTAGCAATTTCTATTTTTTTGACTTCCGAAAAAAATAGACGTGTAGAGAAAAGTGCAAGTTTGCGTTGCGAGATTCAAAAACGTTCGAATTTTCCCAATAAGGTTTCGAGAATTTTCCAAAACAACGTTTGTTGATAAATTTGTTCTCTAAGGGCTTTTTTCTTTTTTTCTAGCATTTTCTATTTTTCATTTCTGAAAAACAGGCGTGCGCAGAACACGTCATGTTTTTTTTAAACTCCCGCGTGTAGAAATTGCTAGAAAAAATAGCAATCAATCGCTGCGAGACCAAAAAATGTTCAAATTTTTGCAACCTTATCATAATTAATAGTTCTAAAAAATGATTTTTTACTTTATTTTTTTATCCTGTCATTATCTACAAGTAATATAATATTGTGAGGGTTTGGGGGGGGGGGGGGTCGCACCTTGTAAAACTTCAAAAAATTATCATTATACTTAGTATGAATTTTATTTTTCACCTTAAATTTCGATCTTCTAGGGGGGTGTCGCGACACCAAGTTACGGCTCTGGTAGAAATAAACCTTGCAGAATATGATGGATAAATCTGGCATATTCTGCATTAAGAATGTCAGATAAAATATGATACACCGAATTGAACTTTACCTCAACTTCTTCCATGGTTTGAGTTATTACGATACATATGCACATTCTGATAGATTTGAATCCAGATCGATGTCTCTATTTATCTACTTGCCAACTTTCTGTATATCAAATCTTGAACAAAACACCTCAATTCACTTCAGAAATCATTGGCAAGTGGAGAGATTTTTGAATGGTTATTCTAAACAAAAGAACAGATCAGTTTATTTCTTGTCGTTCTCTAAAATTTCTGCTTTTAGTTTTTCCGCAATGTAAAAGCTATCGTAATAATAGATAAATGTGCTTTTGAAGCACTAAAATCGTGAAAACATGCTAATTCTTATTATAAACTATTTATAATTTTTAAACGTCATGCATAATCTATTCAAAACACGAAAAATATTTATAGAAAATTAAAGCTACACGTATTGAAAATAGATGAAACAGGCTAGAAATTCATATATTCAATATGTTCAACATCAATTCCAACAGCTTCTGCTGCTTTTTTGACCTCCACTAATTGTTCGGGTTTGTAATCTTCTGATAAAACTTGAATAGAAAGTTTTTTAATTTTAAAATCAAATTGCCTTTCGGCTAACTTTTTTAAAGCCATTATGAACATTGACATAATTCCATTTGGAGAAAACTGACGCCTTCCATCAAAGGTGTCGATTTCAAACATTCCAAAGTTTGTATCATTTGATGATGGAACAATTTCAAATTTCCATTTTCTATCAATATCAATTTTTTTGATCGGTATGCCAATAACCTTATGAACATCTAAAATGATGAATTTAGATAATCATCATGTTTGAAAAATCAATGTTTAAACCTTTAATCACAAAATTAGGATACTTTTTTGAGTGATCTTCTGCCTTTTCCCCAATTTTTGCATCTTGTCTGTAAAACGACACGTAAAATGGAGTCCATTCATTTTCTGAAAAATAAGTAACTGTTAAAAATATTTATGAATTTGAAATTATAACTCACTATTTACATTCAACAGAGGATATTCAGTTTTATCAGTTTTTGACCAAATCGATCCCGAATTTGCCTTTAGCTTTACAATAAATTTTACGGTATCCATATCAGTATTATTCTTAGTTTCATTTAAGTTTATTTTTGATAAATTAGTTGATAGATCAAAATTCTTTTGTACGTCAACCTTCAAATACGGAACACCCGCATTATTAATACTTGCATTAACTTTGACAGCTTTAGCTACAGTATTTTCATATAATACTGAACTTTGCAAACGGCCAAATGCAAAAGCAGGCGGAATAACTGGGGTTACTGTAATTTCTTCATTATATTTGATCTATAAAAGTAATTACATATTTTTTTTAAATTCCAAACTAAAAATAAACTTACACAAAAGGACTTAATTTTAGCCAATTCCACAGTATTTTTAGCAGGCAGCTTTGCATTAAATGGGATTAAAGCATTACAGAAATTCCCGTCTTCATTAGCATACTCAATTCTATAACCGCTTGCAAAATCTTGAACATCGAATGGAGGTCGAAGTTTTCCGGGATACATTGTACCAGCTTTAGCTAAGCCTCCATTCAATAAAATATAATCAGGTTTTTCAACAATATAATGGATTGTTCCAGTAAACTGAGTTTGGAACCATTCCTTTAAAGCTTGAATCTCGAATGTTGAAACAATGGCAACGGATTTAGGCTTAATTGAATTTAGTCGTTCACATGCAGTTTTTCGTATTTGATCTTTTGAACATTTTCGAACAGAATTTAAAATATAGGTTGAAGATGATATTAATTCAAGTTCATCAAATTCACAAACATCATTAATAAAACATGCAATTAACACTCGATCACCAATATTCAAATAATTTAGATATGTTTCTGCAATTGTCCACTGCAGTCTGGCCATCGTTGAAGAGATAATGTAAACTTCTTTAGCATGTTTAATGCCAATATCATAAGCAAGACGTAATAATTCAATTGATAACTGGGTTGAATTTACCAAAATCAAACATTTCAATTCACTTTTTACAATCTTAAATACTTTTTTCATCCGTTCTTCGAGTGAAGAAACGGTCCATGGCTCTATAACATCGAAAAAGATATTATTTTTGTTTGCTTAAAAGCAAATCTTACGGTTGTTACTCTTCTCTGCATCTATCCATTGGCTTGAAGATCTTAAGGTCTCTAAATTGTATAATCTTAAAGTTTGCGATCCAATAAGATAAGCACCAGTATAAATCATTAGTAAAAATTGATTAATTTTTAAAGGACGAAAGAATTAAGTAAATCCGTAATTTTTAAAATTTTCTTCAACTTTAACCAGATTTATGGCAATATGTTTTCTTTCAAAAAAACGCGGCATTTTTAAAAAACGAAACTCAAAAGCGATAAAAAAAGGTTTAAATCAAGGATGTGCGGAATTCCGTTTCTGCTTCCATAATATACGGAATTCCACTCATTTTTCGATTCCGCGTTTCGTATAAGAACTTTTTGAAAGTTCTTAAAAAATTCATAAGAGAAGAGAAATGCACATCGAAGAATTTTCGATTTTGCAATTCTGTGCCGGTACTATCCCATCTCTCTATTTTGTTCGTTGTGAACGGTTGCTTTTTCTATTCTTTCTCTATTTTTTATCTTTTTGTTGTAAAAAGATTTTTATTGTATTCTTCTTTATTTTTTTGCTCTCAAAAAGATGTCTGTTGTTCTTCCACGAAAGCTAAGAAAATTACCAAACCCCTCCAGAATAAACAATCTTCCAATGAACACAACCTTATTATGAATAAAAAGAACGCTCCAGAATCTCGATTTTTCCACTATTAAAGAATTTGTTAAAGATTCTATGGAAGCTGCAGCACAATTTCTTTCAAAATGCAAAGATAAAAAAGTTACTTCTATTATTCAAAAACTAATGGATGCTTGCAAACAACAAGATGAAATTATTGATATTCTCGATTCCGCAACCCTTGAAAAACGGATTAATTTACATAAATCTCGTGATCGTCAAAAAACGGTAATTGTATCTGGTGTTGTTCCGGTTGGTACAACAGCTTCTGAAATCGCTAAAAATGATGACAAATTCTGTATGAAAATTATTGATCATCTTAAAATTCCTGTTCATCCTGTTACTTTTCGATTAAATGCCTTTTCTTCTTCCAAAAATCCCAACCATAGACATTTTAAATCGACGAAAAAGCCTGCTCTTATCAAGATGATTTTTCCCGAACATTCATTTTCCCGTAACGCTGTGAGCAATGCCATAAAACTTCGTCATTACTGGGGAACTTTTAAATTTTTTTGAAAAAAGTGTGTTTGCCGGCACACACTTTTTCCATCTTCATTCATTACCTAAAACAATTTCTTTAATAATGCTCCCTTTGTAAATAATTACTTTTATATACTATTACAACAAATGCTTCAGTTATTAGCTCTATATCAAACAGTGGACTTTCTTTTTGTTTCTATATTCTCTATAAACTTGTTATTAATTAATTAAATAATTAATATTTTTTCATTTTGTTTTTTTGAATTTTAAATCTTAAATTTAATCCTTTCATTTTTTATTTAAAATGTCTGCATCGAACACTGTTTATTTCATTTTGTGTGTTTTAAATATTGTTTGAACGTTTAATAAATTAAATTAAATTAACATCCCTATGCTTCAGTGAATATCAGTGTATTCGTTTTTTGTAAAACACCGCCGTCGCCGTCGGGGAAAATTGGAAGTACCGCCGTCGCCGTCGGCGGCATCCGTTGATGTGCGGCAAAGTCTTTTGAAGTTTTCCAAAACACCGCCGTCACCGTCGACGGCGACGGCGTGAATACACTGGTGAATATATATAGTTACTATTAACGAAAATAATATGAAGAAAATTGAACAAAAATAAAAGGAAGCAAAAGTTATGATTGTGAAATTTATCTGTTTTGGAAAAAGAAACGGAAACTGTTCCAAATTGGAATTGTGCATATTCCGGCCTCTCTAAAAAATTTTGAATTTTACGCAGAGGAAATATTTATCAATGTTTTTATTTTTTTACCAATCACCGCCGTCGACGGCGCTGAAATACTGCCGTCAGCGCCGTCAACTAAGATTTTTTGAGAATTTATTAATTTTTGGCAGATATATGTAATTAACCATGGGAAATTCATATAAATGCTATGAATTTGTCTTGAAAATTTTTTTGGTTAAAAATAGAAGCAAAAAACTTTGAAAAAGCAAAACCTAGGCAAAAACGCTCTAACCCATGTTCTTTACCGTAATTTATATATTGATATAAAGAATCCTTTTAATACTAGAAAATTTTCAAAAAATAAATTTTTTTGGAAAAAAATATTTTTGTCTTGGTCCCCCATGTGGAAAAACTATTTTTTTAAGGTTGACGGCGCCGTCATCGTTGACATGGACGGCACTACTTTCAAATCACCGCCGTCGCCGTATCCGCCGCCGTCAGCGGTGACGGCGCAAATACACTGATATTTATCATCCATCAATGTACAATAAATTAAACTTTGGGAGAAGAAAAAGACTTTGTTTTAAAGAGTTGGTTGTTATAATACCGTAATATTGTTAATGAAACCAATATTTTAGTACTAAAAATTATCAGAAACAAACTCTAAAAGCCGAGATTTGCTTTTGCAGTCGAAAGCGAAGATGATGGCCGGGTAGTCGAGTGGTCCAGCGCGTTGACTCATCAGTATATTACTCCCTGGTTCGAGTCACGCCCGTGGTCACATTTAAAAATGATTACCCGCGTCCGTCCCCGGTCCTACCGGGTAACCAAGAGTTATATTATGTCAAACCAAAGACATTAAAAATGGCTGCTGGAGGGACCCCAGGGTAAACATATCCAACTGTATTATGGCATTACCGCACGGAAAGTGAGTGGCATCGCTTAGACGTGATAAAAAAAAAAAAAAAAAAAAAAAAAAAGTTATGATTGTGAAATTTATCTGTTTTGGAAAAAGAAACGGAAACTGTTCCAAATTGGAATTGTGCATATTCCGGCCTCTCTAAAAAATTTTGAATTTTACGCAGAGGAAATATTTATCAATGTTTTTATTTTTTTACCAATCACCGCCGTCGACGGCGCTGAAATACTGCCGTCAGCGCCGTCAACTAAGATTTTTTGAGAATTTATTAATTTTTGGCAGATATATGTAATTAACCATGGGAAATTCATATAAATGCTATGAATTTGTCTTGAAAATTTTTTTGGTTAAAAATAGAAGCAAAAAACTTTGAAAAAGCAAAACCTAGGCAAAAACGCTCTAACCCATGTTCTTTACCGTAATTTATATATTGATATAAAGAATCCTTTTAATACTAGAAAATTTTCAAAAAATAAATTTTTTTGGAAAAAAATATTTTTGTCTTGGTCCCCCATGTGGAAAAACTATTTTTTTAAGGTTGACGGCGCCGTCATCGTTGACATGGACGGCACTACTTTCAAATCACCGCCGTCGCCGTATCCGCCGCCGTCAGCGGTGACGGCGCAAATACACTGATATTTATCATCCATCAATGTACAATAAATTAAACTTTGGGAGAAGAAAAAGACTTTGTTTTAAAGAGTTGGTTGTTATAATACCGTAATATTGTTAATGAAACCAATATTTTAGTACTAAAAATTATCAGAAACAAACTCTAAAAGCCGAGATTTGCTTTTGCAGTCGAAAGCGAAGATATGTACTTTTTAAATTTAAAAATACAAAAGTATAAAAATTTCACATTATTAAAAATCGTTTAAAAAATACAGGAAAAAAGTATGGCTTTGAGAAATTCACAATTAAAAAAAAATATTTTCAATATAAAAACTGGTGGAGGGGGGAAAGCTTTGACAGACGAAAACTTCCTCTTCAAAATCAATTCAATTACCCTGAAAATGTGGTAACATGTTGAACGTAAAAAAACAATACATTTTCTGACCCATATGCTCATCTAAAGATAACTTAAAAGAGTTGAGAAAGATTTTTGTTTTTTATTTTAATTGAATTTTATCTGCATGCAGCGCATGTGCTGTGTACAATACTACTATGTTAATTTCAAACGAAATCCTGAAAAGAAATCAATTTTTTCCTGAGCACGTTCGTAAAACAATCTTTTTCTTTTTCATTTTCTTGCAATTGCAACTGGTGTGTTAATATTTTTGCTGTAAAATTTACTATTATTTCTTTTGCTTGAAATAATTATTAATCGTTTGTTTATCATCAATGGATTCGGGTAATAAAAAAATTTTTATTTGTGTTTGTCTTTGATGCTATGTTTTCAGATCCTGATAATATGGATTCTGAGTTTTCTTTATTTGTTGAAACTCCAGGAAGTACACCTCCGTGTGATATCAGTGACTATTCTGATTCTGATGTTGCTTCATTGATGGATGGTATTGATGCTTCTTCTCAAGCTGATGGAAATCCTAATCATGATGGTGCTACTTCTGTCGTAGCTGCTGCTGAAGTAACTGAAAATCCTGCCAGTCTTCAACTTCGTTTCCAACCTTCTTCTTCTCGTCGTGATGATACTTCGTCTGGTCAATCATCCTCTCGGCCAATTCCAAAAAAGCGTACTATCTTTTTTTCTGTTTCTAATCCAGGACAAGGCCGTTCCACTGATCCTATAATTGATAGCTCTCGTAACGGTGTCTCTAAACTTGTTTCTGAAGATCCAGCATCTAATAGATTTGCTGAAGTTGTCGGAAACCTTAATGTTCTTCAAGTAGTATGTTTTTTACGATAGAGATCACAATAAAATAACGTTGTATTTTAGCGTGGTGATGAATGCTGTCACTGTAAAGAGCCTATCAAAGAGACTACTGATGGAGTTACATGTTCACGTGATCCGACAGAAGATGTTAATGAACAAATTGAAGATTTGACTATCAATGAACATGTTGAAGTTCATAAGCTTTGTGGGGATTGTGTTATTAAAGCTGGCGCTTTTGCCATTAATAATACTACCGTTATTGCTGGAGCAGGAATTGGAATGAATTGCGTTGATCCTTTCTGTAGCCGCATTTTTCTTATTTGTAAGTCTTTATTCTTTATATATATATATTTGTAAAATGTATTTTAAGCTGAAATGCGGCATTTCTTTCCTGTCGCTGTTGAAAATGAACTCCAAGATAAGATTCGTATCCAAAACATGGAAGCTTTCTGCCGAGATAATCCTAACAGTCACATCGTCAAGTAAGAGTTATGCTTTTTAAAACTGTTTGTCTAACATATTTATTTATCTTAGGTGTTCTCAATGTGGCAATCAAGATCTTGTTGATGAATCCATCCGTTTTCATGAATGTCAACGTTGTAAGGCTTATCGGTGCTGGACTTGTGGTCGACGAGCAACTAAGGCTCATGAAATCCGAAGCTGTGAAGAAATGACTCGAGCTGAAGAACGTCCAAGTCGAGGCTTTTTGATCTACAATGCGTAAGCTTTACCCATTTTATCCTTCTTTTTTACCAATTTTTGTTTGTAGACAAGCATTGAAACCTCCTCGATTCGTTTAAAATGAAGAATTTCTTGCTAATACTGTTCTTTTTTGTTTTTTATGTTATTACTTGCAAAACGTTTCTATTTGTGTGATCGGTTTTGTAAATAAAATTTAATGCTTAAATAAATATGTATCAACATTTTAGTATTTCGTTATTAACTGTGAAACATTGTTAGAGGAAAGGCTGTCTCAATTTTTAATAGATTATTTTTCAGTGCCTCATATTAATACCTCTTGAAAAATTAAGGTAAATTAATTATAAGAAGCAAAGCATAACATTAATAAATCGAAAACATATAGTGTTATTTAATTTGTTAATTTTTGTCGATGTATTGAAAACAGCGAATAGAGCTATCGAAATCATAACCTTTGTGTAATTTTTTAAACTTGTTTTTTTTATTTGGAAACTGCAGAAATATGAATGCGCAATACTGTATGTGGTTCAAATTTTATATAAAATTTTTGAGATATTTAAATTTTTCAAGTCTTACAGATGATCATAAAAAAATCTTAGGAAAATTTTAAATTGATTTTAAAAATTAGTTGTATGTTTTTATTCTCCGCGTACTCCAAATAAATCTGATACAAAATAAAAAACAATTTTTATTTAAATCAAGATGCTGGTTACAAGATCAGTGTTTTATTCAAAAAACAAACGTATCACACTGTTTTATAAAAATTCTTATCACCTATTGGCTTATTATTTGAAAGTAAACAACAAAACACGTAAGCAGATCACAAAAATGTGCTTAACAATAATAATAATTAAGGATTTAATCAAAAGAGGAAACAAATGAACTAATAAACGATAAATAACAAACATCTTTTGAATGAAATAGAAAAAAACTATAACTTTTAACGTTTATAATTGAGCAAGAATTTTATCCAGATCAGCCTTGTATGACGAAACATCACGATCATCAGTAATCTTTTTAATAACAGCATCCGTTATTTGTTGGGTCATACCATCTACAGGATTCTTTTCCACTGAAAAAATATTTAACGATAAAAAGAAACCCAGTTGGAACATAATAAGGGAAAAGACTAAAACTTGGGGAGGCTATGTTCTTTAAAAAGAAAACTTACAAAACAGGATGTATTCATTAAAGAGCTTGTAGAAGTCACGATTTAATGGGTAACGAGCAAATGCTTTACTAATAATTTTAGTCATGATTAGTATCTGAAAAGTCGGTTTAAATCAACAAAATGAAACATAAAATTTTTACCTTTCCCTTTCGGCGATAAACTTCAAAAGCATTTTTATAGTATTCAAGATTCTTAACATCCAGTTCAATTAAATGACCAACAAAAATGCTAGCCTTTTCAACAAAATCGTTTGCTTTCAAATGCTCTTCTCCAGCATTATTATCAATTTGATACTTCAATCCATCTTTGGAATCATCTTTTTTACCTTCAGAAGCTTTTTGAACCACTTTTGCCTTATTTTGTTTTCGACGTTGTTTACGTTCCTGAGCACTTTCATGTTTTTGAGCGTTGTCTTCTTTATCTCCATCCTTCAATAAATGCGGGTTATTTTTACGATCATCAAGTTCGAGGTAAATTTTAGCAGCAAGATTTGCTGCTTTGATATACGCACGATGATTACGAATATTATCGGATGTTTTAATGAGATCAGCGTATCCACAAATTGTTGCTTTACGCATACAATAAGAATGAAAATCATATTGATCATCGTAAAAAGAAGTAAATTGCTAAAATATTAGAATACGATATATTGCAAACTAAGAAAGTAGAGACTCACCTCTTCAATAGTATGACAGACTTTTAATGATGGACCAAGTAAGCTTCTCTGATACAACGAATAAGCAAGTTCAACTTCAATCCACAGTGATTGCATATCCACCAAACTTGTTAAGGCATCAATTGTTTCTTTTGTAAATTTTCCAGCATAATCAAGAGCTTCTTCGTATTTACCACATCTCATAAGATATTTAACAAGTTTACAGTTGACATAACGATCAGCAGTATCCAATTCATGGGCGCGTTTTGCATTTTCCATTGCAGTATTCATATCACCCGCATGCTTTTTAATTCGAGCAAGACAAGAATATAGTTCAACCACAGAAGGAGTATGATTAATTGCTTTTTGAACAAATACAGTAGCTTTTTCATAATCTTTTAGCGCATCAAAATGGTGAGCAATAAAATAATATGTCCACATAACTGTTGCTGGATTTTCAGGCAAATTTGAACCTAAATATTAAAATAGAACAAAGTTGTAAAATTCAAGCTGAAGAAACTCACTATCAAGATGGAAATTGTCTTCACCATTCTTGTCAATATTTTCAATAAAAACATTCAAAACATTATGAATAAGTTGAACTTTTTCTTTATCACCATAAAGAGGACGTAATGTTTGAAAAAGTGAAGGTAAACCAAGACGTAATCCTTCAATAATAACAGTAATGAGTCGATGGCTAAATTCTCGACCAGTTGTAAAAAATAACGGAGCAATTTTGGGATAAAGTGTTTTCTTAACCCGCTTGGTAATATTATCATAGAGTTCTAAACGTTCAGCTTCCTTTTCAGGTTCATCAAGTTTTTTGCATTTTTCATAACATAAAAAATATTCAACCTTTTCAGGATTTCTTTTTATCAGTGATTCATATTCTTCAGCAGCTTCTTCCATTTGTCCTAATTTCATGAACAGTCTTCCTCTTGTTTCATGATAAATACTTTGATCAAGGAAACGACTAACAGGATGTAACGCAAGTTCCAAGGCAATTTCCGATCTATCAGACTCTTCATAAATACGAATTTCAATTTGTAATACTTCAAAAAGTTCAGGACTATTAGCGACAACATTTTGCTAAAAAAGATAATAAATAAAACGTACACAGAATCCAAAACTTACAAGTAGAGGTTTTCTGTATTCTTGAATACCTTTTAGTGCCAAATCATAATCTTTTGCCAAGTAAGCGGAAACAATAAAACCCATCCATGCTTGACGATTATTGGGTTTTAGACGAAGAAGAGTGTAACGAGTCAGCTGAAAAAATGATGATAAAAAGCAAAACAAGCGAAAAATGTATTACTTGAAAGCCTTTAAAATCTCGGATATGTGCTTGTACAAGAGCTAAATCTCGTAAAATTTGTGGATTATCAGGTGACAAATGCAAAGCCATTTTTAATGCTTTAACAGCTTCGCCAAATTTACGATCAGATCGCATAACCATACCAAAAATATGCCAACAGACATGTGATTTAACATCATTTTTAACAGCAGTACGTGACAATTCAACTGCTTCATCATGATGACCCGTAACATCAAGTATCAAAGCTTTCATTGCCAAAGTTTCTGAAAAAATCAAAGATAGACATGTTTTGATTTGTAGGAACTTACCTCCATGTTCTGAAAGATTAGGATTTTGTAGGATTTGTTTAATACAACGAAGAGAATTCTTATGTTGTTTCTGTTCATAAAGTTTCTAAAAAAAACTTATCACTAAGGATGAAGGATTTGTATAAAAGGTAAAATAAAAAACTTACTACACACTTTTTGAAAAGTGATAATTCTTTAGATGGCAAACTTTGCTGTCCATGAGTTGCAACTGCCGTGACAGTCATCATTCAAATGGTGCAAAAATTGGTGAAGAAAGCTTCAATAAACTAAAGATAAAATCTGTTAGCAACGATCTCTTTTTTATAACAAAAAAATAAGGTGAAAATTGAAAAAAATCTTCGGAAGGAGAGTAGTTCCGATTGTGTGTCATTTTGCCAAATTTGAACATTCATTCAAATGTTGCAACTTTCGAAAAAGTATTGTCCTCTGCAGAGAATATGTGACCATGAAGTGCCTTTGTTTGAGTGACTGACATTTTTAGAACTTGAGTGATTAAAACCAAGTCTGCGATTTGAATGCCCAAAATATCTACTCAATAACATCCCTGTTATTCATTTCTTTGAGAAATTGCCATGCTTTTAAATAGTTTTTTGTACTTTTTTGTGAAACACCTGGAAATCCTGCTTTATCCACGCCCTTTAAATCCGTCAAAAATTAAGATATCGTAAAAACAGTTCTCGACCATTACATATTCTTACACATCTTTTGGCACTCAAATTTAAGCATTAAAATTCTGGAATGCGTGCCATTCAAATTAAGAACAAGATTTGATCTAAAAACATCCCAATAGGGATCGTCCAGATATGACGTCATGGGGTAGGGAGGTTGGCAATGACCGTACCGCCTTTGATGTGCGGCAAAAAGTGTCTTTGATGTATAGGGGGGTAAGACATTTTTTGATGACGTCATAGGTGGACGATCCCATATTTCAATTTGCATAAATAAACTTTTGAGTAACGTTTGGAAATGTGTTTTTGCTTATAAGGGTGTTTGAGAAACTTGTACTTCTAAGAATTTATTGAAACTTTAAAAACATATCGTGTCCTGCAGGCGTGGGACTATAAAATCAGAAACAAAAAAACAAAAAATTTGAATAATTTATGCATTGTATTCAATGTTTAAGGCATCATGTATGTTAAAACAAAATTACGAGAAGCGGCGTTCGTTTTCCGTTCACCTAACTATTGTAGCAAATCATGGGCCTGTCCTGACTGACACATAGAAAAAAAATTGTGCCAGTAAATATGGACTTCAACTCCAATTGCAAAATACAACTACAAGTCAAACTTAACCTCCAAAGAGTCATTCACCATCAACAACTGTCAATATGTGTTTTTTTTTCTTGTATTGATAATGTAATTCTTTCTCACTTATTGTGCCGTATGTGTAATTAACTGGTACTAAGATACAATATTATCATTGTTTGGGGACGGGCATCATCATCGTTCAATCAATATAATTTTGTGGAGGAGGGGGGATATATAAAACATGTGAGCTTTGTTTTTAAAAAAAGAGTTAAATTTATTTTTTATCCGAAAGTAGGTTGCAATCAAAGACAATGGCCGGCTCAACAAGCAGTGCAGCTGTCATTTTTTTCCTTCCTTCCTTTCTTTTTTTTCATTTACGAAGAACAAGCCCAACTCAAAAAATGCAATCAATGATACAATTGAAAATCAAGAGATAAACTTGACGGATATTTAGTAAGAGTCAAGATATATATTGTTTTCTACTTTTTATTATTTCCAAAATTTTCAACAACATTTATTTATAATGTCAGAAGATACTGATTCAGTTTATTATTGTTCTGCATCACTTATCAGTAAACGCGGCTTAATTGTCTTAAATAAACGACCTTGCAGAGTTTCGGAAATTAAAGAAGAAGATGGAAAGGTTCACATGATTGCACACGACATTCTTGTTGAGGATAAAGAATATCAGAGCACTTTTGCATCAGATGACGAAGTTGGTGTTCCTGTAGTTGACCGCAAAAATTATCAAGTACGTTTTAATTTTAATGAATCATTTATTTAAATTTTTAAATTGAGCTTCTTTTTTTAAATGAAAATAGTCTTCTCTGTCCAGAAGGATGCTAACCTTTCATATGTATTCAGGACATTTAGGGTAATTTTTTTTAACTGCATAAGAAAAAGTTGATACTTCATCACAACTTTACCGTAGAAAAAAATACGTATCAAACAGAAACTATTAGATACAGTAATATTTTAAAACACACTTGTGCACTTGTGATCAATTTCCACAAGGTTTTTTGAACAATTTAATATTTTTTTTGCTAAATTTTTTTCAGTAAATCCAAGGTTTACCGATTTATTTTCCATTTCTATTAACCTAAACTTTCTCTTTCAAACATTTATCCTCAGAGATCACAAAATACATATTATTATTGCATTATTCTCTTTTTTAGTTGCAAAAAATTATCAAAGGCAAAACCCTTTTGCTCAAATCTGATGATGGCCAAGAAAAAGAAATTGCCATTCCAACCGGCGATCTTGGGGAAGAGATTCAAAGAGCATTTGAGAAATATGGACAAGAAGTTATGGTTTTGGTAATTTCATGGGAGAATGAAGAAGCTGCCATTTCATTCAAAGCCCCAGAAGAAGATGAATAATTCAGAATTCAAAACTTAATTAAATTTTCTAAGTATTTTCTAAAAAATTGTAAATTAATATTTTCACTCTTAAAATATTAATAATAACAAAAATTTATTTTTAGTAATTTAACAAAAAAAGATTGACATTGACATTTCTAAACTTCTTTAAATAATTATTTCACATTTGTAAGAAGAAGAAAAAAACGCAACTTTAATAAATCTAAATCAATTTTTTTGATGATTTAAACAAAATTCTTTGATTCAAACAAAAAATCCAGAAAAAAATACATTTTTATGGATGAAAAGAAAAAGGGGTCAATGAAGAATAAACGCAGTGCTCGGATGTCTGCACCCTTCTCTTCCACCCCCTTTTTTTATTCTATCTCGTTTTGATGGAGATAAAACGAAGAAGAAGAAGAAACAATTACGAGTAGAAAAAAAAAATAAAGTAAGTTTGAAAAAGGCTTTTTTTCTGAATTCGTTAATGGTAGCAGTTGTGGTTAGAAAAAAGTGTGGTTAAAAAAGTATTTTCAAATTCTGTATTTAATTTTTTTTATTTTGAACGAAAAAATGGAAGCTGAAATTCCATTGGAAGTCGCGTTTTCTCCCAAAACCGTTGAACCAAAGTTAGAAAAGATTGAATTAGATGAAGATTCAGAATCTCACATTAAATCCTCCAAAAAACATCATCATCGGCCCATTATTTTTAAAGAAAAAGATTTTAAAATCAGACCTTCACTTTTAACGTAAGCTTTTCTTTAATTAATGATTAAAAACATAAATATAAACCAATAATTTAGGACATTGTTTGAAGGTTCATCTGGAACAGTATTTAATTTCATTGTTGGTATTTTTATTTTGCTTTTTTTAGCTACCGTAACGGGTGACATTGTAAAATACAAGAAGTAAGCATTTGTGTTTTTGTGAAAAAAATGTATTAAAGCTTTTACCGTATCATATCCATTTTTTAGTCCATTTAATCATTTATGGCTGATAATATGGAATTTCAACCGATTACCAATAACTCTTGCAGTTTGGTCACTCATGTTTGCTTCAACTTTCTTAGTTTATGCAGGATTAAAATATTGGTCCCTCATTCCTTCAAAAAGTGTTAACCTTTCTACAGAAATTCCGTGGCTGATTGTTTTTGTTGGATATTTTATTTCATTATTTTATTTATCACTTCGATTTCTTTTTCAATCTGAGATAAATTGTGCATGCTGTTTTATTATCACTTGTGAAAATGTATTTTATAAATTTCTAAGTATCTACTTCTGTACTCAATATTTTTTAGACTCGGATAGCAATGAAAGTTTATGCATTTGTTCGAGAAAATATTCCTCGAGGAATTCAACAAAAATTGTCATTAGCTGATGGAAGTAAAAAGATTGCGCTTGGTGAAACTTCTAAAAATTGGCCAACTCCACAACAATTCCTTTATTTTTTCTTTTGTCCATCTTTTTTGTATCGAGATACTTATCCTATGTAAGAGGCTTTTTTTTGTAAATCAATTATGAATAATTTTTGTTTGATTTTTTTAAATTTTAGGAATGAAACTCGTTCTTGGACTCTTGTTGCAAAGCATTTGGCACAAGCTTTAGGATGTATCTATTTTGTTGATCTTGTTTTTATTCAATTTATTTATCCCCAGTTTGAATCAATCAATTATCATACTGTATCAGTGGGAGAATTAATTTATTCCATATTTCCTGCAATAATTCCAGGAGGATTTTGTTTGTTAATGCTTTTTTATGGACTCCTTCATTGCTGGCTGAATATGTTCTCTGAGGCCATGTTTTTCGGCGATAGATTGTTTTATGCTGTAAGATACGAAGATTTTTGTTAAAATGTTAAATAATTTTTAAAAAATAATTTTAGAATTGGTGGTCATCGAGGAATATGGCTGAATATTACCGTAATCTCATTTATTGATGAATGTTATACTGTAACAATTAAATTTTAGGTAATTGGAATCTTGTTGTTCATGAATGGCTTTATGCATACGTTTACAAAGATTTAGCTCTTGTAAGTTTATCTAATATGACTCAAAACCCATAAATTTGTTTCATATAAAAACAAAACACCGAACTCAAACTTAAAATGTCTTTTTAGTTAATTGGTGGCAAAAAAGGTCTCAAATTAGCTCAAGTCGCGGTATTCTTTTTATCAGCCTTTTTCCATGAATACTGGTTTGGGGTATCCTTAAAAATTTTTTATCCAATAATGTTTGTGCTTTATTTCATTTTTGGAGGTTTGCAATTATTTGTTTTCTTATGACCATTCTTAAAGTATCTACTTTTAAGGTATCTTCTTTTTTGTTTCACGGTTAATTACAGTACCCTATGCATGGAATATTTCATTATGGTTTAACTTACTTATTGGTAATACAAAGTAATTCTAAAATTATAGTTTCAAATATATTTTTAGGTACTGGTATGTTTGTTTCATGCTATTCAACTGAATGGTATGCTCGTCAAAGATGTGATTCGTACTTTAACAATCAATTCATTGATCTTATTGTTCCTCGATTATGGAATTGCTAAAACTTAGACAATTTAATAGAAAAAATGAATTAATTCTGGGTTTAAGAAAATTTGTTTTTAACAAAATTTTGAAAAATGTATTTTCTTGTAAAAAATAATTCTATGTAAAAGGAGCTATTATACAAAAATTAGTATGTTAACTAATTTCTTAAAAGTTTACCAAGGCTACAGATACAAAAAATGCTCTTTAAAAATAAGTTAAACGAAATAGAAGAGATATGTAGTTTTTAATGTTTTAAAATATTTGTAAAATATTAAATTCCCACGAACTTACATATGTTATTTGACCAATGATTTTTACGAAGAAACAAAGGCGTCAAAACGGTTTTTGGCATACAAATAAAAAACTTGTTTTTATAGAAATTCATATAATTATAAGAAAGAGTTTCGTACTTTAAATTAAAAATGAAGCAATATATAAGACAAAATTTGATCATTTTTAATCATTTTTGGTACTGTAATCAATGGAAGCCCTATTCGAAGTTTTAAAATATGTCAATCATACATTATCATGCTCTTGTCGCTTCCTTGAATTCTTACTTGTAATTTTTTTGGTTACACAATTTTTTACAACAAATTCCAAATTCAAATCCGCTTATTTTATCATTTTACTGATTGGATATTTTATTGATCTATTAATGTTTGTTCATTGGATTTGGTCAGTATTTTATCCGACCGAACAACAAATGTATTTGTACACAATAATATTCCATGAATGGCACAATACCTACTTTTTAAGTATTTGGAATGCTGTTTTATGTTGTAACAGATGCACAGCATTAGCATTTCCAATTAAACATGAAAAGGTAAATTTGTAATTTAATGATATACGGAGTACACGAAGGCAAAAGATTAGAACTTTAACATCTTTAAAAAATATAATCACATTTTCAAAAATCTATCACTAAACGCATTTATCCTTTTCCAGATTTGGACAATAAAAACAATGATATTTATTGGTCCGTTAATGATATTGTTTCCGTTTATTATTGCTGGATATGAGTTATTCACCATTCCGTGCATTTATGAAAATATCATGACATGCGTCGTATTTCGAATCACATATTATTTTAAAGCCGCAATTGTAAATGTTATTGTCAATACTTTTGGAATCCTTTTTATTGTGTATTCAATGTACAAATCAAGTCAATCTAAAAATACATTTACCAGTCTTCATGAAAAAATTGAACGAAGATTAATTTATCAAGCAGTTATTTCATCGATTATTCAATTAATTTTCTTTTTGCTAAATTTAATTTCAACAATAATAAGTCAAGACATCAAAGTTTTATATTTTGTCGGATATATTTCAAATATTATCTATCATATTCATCATTATGCAATTATGATTACACATTTTATATTTAGTCCATCATTTAAAAAAGCATTTTTTGATTTTTATAAATTAGGATTTTTGTTAGGACATAAACAAAATATGAAGATTGTGGCTATTACTCCTTTTCAGACGTCAACTTCTCGTGTTATTAATGTTTCGCATTGTCAAACCTTTTAAATAAAGTATCTTTCTTTTCAAAACGTTGTTTCAAAAAAAGAAAAGCAAAAACTGTATTCTTTTGTACAAACAAAAGTTTAATTACAGTTTTTAACTGTATTGCTTTTTAAATTCTCAATTCCCACACTTTATTATAGAAACAGAAAATATGAGAAACCGTTTTTAATGTTTCTCAAAAATTTTCTTTGTTTTAAATACACAGCAAAAAGCAAAATGGATAAGAATAATTCATTGTTGTCTGTTTCGCTTTTTAACATGCGACTGTTTTTAATTTTTTCAACGCTCGCTGTTACCGTAAACGCCTGGGGATCATCAGGTATACTTGAAAGTAAACTTAATGTTAAAAATATTTAGTTTTATAGGTAGCTATTTGAATGATAAATGTCATTCATACTCTGGTTTATCACATTTTGATAGCAAAACTGGAACATGTTATATCTTGGATATCAGTGAAAAGCATTCCAAAGACTCTGTAAATGATAAACTTTGCAAACATCTTCAAGGATATGATGGTAAACTTGCAAGTAAAGATGATGCTCAACTTTTAAAAGATGAAGGAATTATCAATGAAAAAAGACAAGCATTCTTTAAAAACGGTGTAGTTAATTCCGCAAATTCAGATGGCGGTTCTGCTGTTTGTCAATACAGTAAGAAAATTTAGACTTTTTGTTGGAGATGTAAAAAGAAATTATACTTTCATAAATGATGGAAATATAATTCTGTTAGAGGTTTTCTTAACTAAAATATTACAATTACGAGCTTATACAAGTTTGGATTTTGTGCAAATGCAAAGCTTAAAACAACAAACTCAAAAACTGCTAACATTTTTAGTGACTTTTAGCCCCTGTAACAGAACTCTAAGTATCGTAAACGTATACATACAATATCATTAAACAGTAAATTAATTCTGAAAATAAAAATTTGTTCCCTTTTGTTGAAATAAAAGAGAGAAAAAATGGAAGAGAACGAAAAAACGACAAGGAAAAAACTACTTTTCCCCTGTAAAAATGCTTCTCTTTTTTGAAAACGTCGTGGGTGGTCTTTTCATTTTGCAATGACTTGGCTGAGAAAAGAGAGAAAAATTTTTTTACTTTGTTTATTTTGCTGAATCAAACTGATAGTAAATTCTTATGAAAAAGACTGAGGGGCAATTGTTAAACAACATATTTAGTTTTTATGATGAGAATTAGTAATTTGACTTGCAAAATTTACTTTTATGTAATAATTAGGTCTTAATAACTCATATTTGATGCACTTAAACAGTACAAGAAAATTTAACAAATTACTCAGAGGCAAATGAGATCCTTGAAATACTAATTCTTTTTTTAGCTGACCATTTCTATTGTCCCTCAGGTTATACACTTCATGGGCTTTATTGCCAGAAGTTTTATTCATCCGCTTCAACATATTCTTCAGCTGAATCCACCTGTAAAAATGAAAAAGGAACCCTTGCAGTTCCACACGGTATTCACAAAAAATATAAATATCAAGTTTTAAATAAGTTCTTTTAATTTTAGATGATTCACATGCACAAAAACTTGCAACTTTAGCACAATCTGAAGGAGCCGACGATTTCTTTTACATTGGAATTCGATCCCTTCAAGGATCAACCAAATTTGAAAATGCTGATAACACACCGTCTGACTATTTTCGATTCCTTCCTCGTCAAGGTGGCTTCCTTGATGATGTTGGATCCCGTGTTAAGAATCTTGCCGTCGCTGCTTTAGCCCTGTCTTCAAAGTCTACAAATGCTGAAGGTCTTGGAACATTTGGTTATATGGAAGCTTTCGATGGAAACAACGTTAAACTTCCATTCATTTGTCAAATTCCTGCTCAACATCGTTATGGTCGTGTTGTTGTTCCGTATTCAACACTTTCACCATAGATATTAAAGATAAAAACACAAAATGAAGCTTGTAAAAGTTTTTATAAATCAATAAAGACTTAAAGAATTTTTTTTTTATTTTTTTAAATTTTAATTTAAAATTTTAATTCAAATCAAGTAAGAAACAAGACAAACAAATGAAATTGATTATGAGGCAGTTGAAGAAGTATCGCCAAAGTGTTATAATGCTCATAATAAAAATTTGATACAGTTTAGCATTGTTCTTAACGCATATACACGTACCAAGCAGCAAATACCACGCCTTAAAATTATAAATATTAAAATAAAAAATGTCGGTTGATTTAGGCAAGGTTATTCAAATAATAGTTTTTTCTTAGGATTGATTTGAACCCATAAATTAACGAAAAAATGGGTGAAGATGCACTCCTTTTGTAAAATAACTTTTTGAAAAACCAATTTTTTAAAGATTTTATAAATATAAAAATATGCTTACCAGGTATCCAAAAGAAGAAAGAAAGGACAAATGCAATAATAGCCCACATGATTTGATCAGAATCAAAATCATCTTTTAGTAAAACAGCAACATACTGTAAAAATGTTATTTTTTCAGTCAAAATTAATAAATTAAAAAAAAGATTCCAGGAGATTTTTAATCAAACAAGGCTCACTTTTTAGACATCAAAAAAACTTACGGGAATAAAAATTACAAAAATCAGAATCCACATTTCTTTATTACTCGCCATTTTTGTTCCTCTTTCTCTTAAACAACGGTAACAGAAACTTTTAAAACTTAATACAAATTTGAGTAAAACATAAAATTTACGGACCTTTTTAAAGGTATTTTTCTTTCAATTTTTAGATAAGCAAAATACTGCTAAAAAAGGGTGAGTGTACTAGTGACAAAAAAAATTCGATAAAGCTATCAATGAATGTTTTTATGCATGTGTGGAGCCACAGTTGATAATCTGTCTTTTTCAAAGGATAGAAAGAGGAGAGAAAAAAGGATTGGTTAAAAGAAAGTTTGGTCAATTTCAAGTCAGATATTTTATAACAAAAAAGGAGTGTCGCAACTAACAAAGGGGGGTGGCTGCAAAAGGATAATTTTCGATGACTCAATAAAAATTGAGCTGTTGTATTTTGGCGATGATTTTAGTTTTTTGTTCGAAATTTCTTTGCAGAAAAGCGGTAATAATCAGAGTTAATTATCAAATAAGACAAAAGTATATCATTTATTCACAGAAAAATAAAAGATAAATTGTACAATATAACATAAGAAACTAATATATAAATCTGTGACAAAATAACTTTTTCATATTTACAGATGTATGTCTTTCCACAATAGTATTACTTTTTCATATATTCAGCCGGAATTAGAATATTGCATTTTCGTGCTATATTGACCAATAGTCTAAAATAATAGGAGTTATGAAAATGGCATTCAATTACCAAATAAAGATATAACTCACGTTCGAATATCCGAATAGCGATTAACAAAATCATAAGTCCAGAAATTGTATTGACTATTTTTTATTAGTTCAATGAAAGTAATAGACAACCCCCATGGAAAAGGACGAAATGCAGCCAAACGTTCAAAAAGGATACTGTAATACTCAAATAAATAAAATTAAACATGAAAGATAACTTACTGTGTAATTTGTTCTTTGTAAATATTATTTGTTTCTCTGAAGAAGTTCAAAACTGTACAAGCAAAGAAATGAGTTATAGCACTTGGATATCGTAATTGATTAATAAGAGCATTAAACAGCAAATAACGGCCTAAAAGTTTCAACGCTAACGCAAAAATATAATAAACAAAGGCGGAAAAAAACCATACCTTCAGAACAGAACAATTCCGCCAAAAGTTTAAAAATATTTACAGATGCATGTCTTCCCACAATAGTAACAGTAATAACTTGATTTGTTTCTTTAAAAAACGAAGCTGCACGAAAGCCAACAAAACTCACAAAAGCATTTAATAACGGGACATTGTATTCCATACCATCGGATGTCTCATTTCGAAATGCTTTGACCAATTCAGATATAATTGGTTCTTGCGGCTGATTTGCATGAAAATTAACAAGTTGTTGGGCATCCGCAGGAACATAACCAAATATTTGTGTTGAAAGTTCAGGAATGTTTTGCATATCAGAACAGTTGTGAAGCTACAAATATTATTGAAAAAGGAACAAAAAATAAATAAATAAAGACTACCGTGTTAAATTGAACAGTAAATGGGTCAGGAGGTTTCATGTCACTCGGAAAAGCACATAATACAATATTTCGAAGTTGCACACAAGTTGCTGGAATGGCATCACAAAAAGTAAAATAATATTGACAATAGAAATCTGGAAAATCATGAAGCAAAATAACCATAAGTCGAAGAATTCCTTCATAAAGCTTTAAAACACTCTTTGTAACTTCAGGAGTTGACAAACTTGGAGCCAAAAATTTTATCAAAGTAATCAACAATTGTTCGTAGGAGGCACTTGAAGAAGCATATGATTTAGAAGAACATAAATATGCACGTATAAATTTTCGATGTCCAATAATTTCAAGCCAATGAAAACAAAATGCTGGAGCACGTCTTGGTTGACAATGCATTAAAACTTGTCTAAAAAATTCTATTTATTAAAAGCATTTCCTCAAATTTATGATTACATGAATGTATCCAAAACTTTCTCATTATTCTCGCTGCTACTTTCACATTTAGGTGGAGTAAATTCTTCTAATAATCGTATCAAAATTCGAAGAAAAGGCAGCCCATTGAATTGTAATTGTTTAAGATCATGATCGGTAACAATTATATGAGAAATTGTTTCCAATGATTCTTGCAGTATTTGGTAATTGCTTACACCAACAGTGTCGCCATTTTTAATTACAATACTGAAAAAAACAATATTAAGTTTTTTCTAGTTTAAAACAAAGCATTATAATTAAAAACTTACCAATCAAGCTTTATAAAAGCGTCAGCAATAAAATAAGCCAATCCTCGAGTACTTGATACAGCTTCAAGAGCACTATTTTCAGCTAATAGATTATAAGAAGCATCAGCACAAGTTTTTATGCATACTTTGATTAATTTCGGAATTGATTGTTCACTAAGCATAACTTCATGTTTTCGCAGAATTGATAATAAATCGGAAAAAGATGGCGTTTCATTTTTATAACAAAGGGTTATCCAATCATGAAATACTGATTCAAATTTTTTCTTCAAAATTGATGGATCAATTGGTATAGCAGGTTTAGACTTTGAAAAATCATTTTGATTCCATTTATTTACATCATCATTCGCTGTTGCAAGTGGTTGTTTGAATCCAAATATATGATTTGGAAAAACATTACAAAGTTCTTCAGCCGTCAAATTATGAGAAAGTTGTGGAGGCAATTTATCGAGCATTTCTTGCACCTTTGGTAATATGGTCTCCTTTGAAATTTTACTGTCAGTTTGTAAGCTTCCTCTGATTTTTTGATCCATTTCCGACATTGCTTGATTGCACACTGATTTTATGACATAACATATAGCATATTCTAAATTCTTTTCAATAATAATATCAATTGAAGCTGCTGCCATATCAAGCATGGATTGTTCTGGATTTTCAAACTGTTGAATGTATTGATTAAAAAGTTCTTGAATTGCAACCAATAAAGCTGAAGGTAAAAATTCTCGGGTTTGAAGTAATGCAATAGCGGAAGTAAAAGATCGAACGGTTGTAAGAGCTGTAATTCTCAATTCTTGGTCATCATGAAATTGTGGTAGATATAATTTAATAAGCTCAAGGCTCAAAGGAATTGACATAGGAAAACTTCGATTACATGTATCTTTAATATTTTGCATAACCACTTTTGCAAAAAGTTGCCGAGTTTGATGTTCCAAAGCTGGAAATATACGAAAGAAAGAAAAAGAAGGCAAGTCAACACGTGTTTCATATTCTAAAAAGGCACAAAAAAATAAATTATTAAAATAATAAATCGTATACCATCAAAAAGATTTATTTCATGAAAATAAAATCTTGGTGAATCAACGGGCTTGGGTGCACTATACGTTGAAGGAAGATGGTGGGGTGTTCGAGCAGTGACAAGTGGAACTTCAAGCTCATCTTCAATAAGTTGTGCTTCAACAGCATCAGCAATTCCACCAATTTCTGCGATTTGTTGGTTGGCATGTGTTAAATAAATAATATCCCTTAATTCATCATCAGAATTTACAAGATCTAAAGTACCATGCAACTGTCTACAAAAACTATTTAAAATAAAAAAAAATGTTGAAAATTTTTAATTTAATTACCGCAACATATCAGCAAACAGGCGATAAATTGGACGTAACCATGAACAGTTTGGTTTAAAAATCTTAATAAAATATTAGGTAAAAAATTTAAGAGATAGTTCTTTAATAACTTACATGACTTTTAGTTGACGACATTATAACTTCAGCGACAAAAGGAGTAATATGATAAAGTTCTTGTTCGCCACTTGTATAAGCAAATAAAAGTAAGCCAGCAAAATCAAGTTCTGTATGAAGAATGGGAACATTTGAAGCAATAGTAAGTAATCCTAACCAATGCCCAAAATTTTGAAGTACAGCTCGATCACCATTCATCGAAAATTCTCGCTTGGTTTTACTTTTTAAAAGTAGCTTAAAAACAAATTAGATCCTAAATTAATGAGAAAAAAACAAACGCTTACATTAATGCATCGGAATGTTTCTTCTTTGATATAATCATTCATAACTTGATCATTTAAAATGTTGAAGAAAGTGTGAAACAAAAAATGATGATTTTGATCATAGGGTATCCATTTTAAAACCAAATGTTGAGCTAACCATCTTCGGCAAATATCATCATTCTCTTCCAAAAACTTTTTCAGGCTTTCTGCCTAAATAGATGTTTAAAGCTATAAATATTTAAAGAAATCAACACAAACCTTAGAAGTAATATTTGAGACATTGATACCAAAACAATGTTTGACTAGTTCTTCTGCCAGAGATATACTCTGTATGTATACTGCTTGACCCGATTGTTCGACTTCTGTTTCCAAAGAAGTTAAAAATGAATCACTTGATGTACATGGAGTATTTGAATAATCACCTATCTCCATTTCAAAGGCAAGCTTCAAGTCGCATTTACAAATAATCTTTTTTTATAGAATGATTTTCAAATTTTGTTTTTTCATATTTACAAATAAAGGGGTTTTTTCTTTCGTTGCAAGAAATAATGGAACATTTTTAGAATGAAAGGATGGCACAATGATTTAACTGTTGATCACATTTTTCGACCTGTAAGAGTAATTAACTATTTAAGATTTGCATAAAAAAGTTAATCAATAAAATCACGGTTCCAGTTTGCTGTCGGTGGGAAAATGCTTACAAATCGACTTTTAAAAAGTCCAGAAATTTCTTGAATGTTACTTTAAAGTGTGGCACGCACGAGATCGACGCCCAATTCAGTCTTCATTAAGAGTTGCATCAATATTTATTGAATTGATTGGTTTAAGTTAAAACTAATGCAACTATTGTTAAGACATTAAATTTGATTATAATATCACACAATTTATTAGTTTCATTTCCATTTTTAGGGAACTGTGCAAAATTTTATTATTAAAGTAATAGGGGTATTTTTTTGCACTTTTTAAAACGCATTCCACCAAAACTTTTTAAACGACCTGCACCGGCAAAAATTTTTATTTTACCTATGTTTTCGAACATGCTTAAGAAGCAGGAAAAAAATACTTTTAGGGCGAAATTCGGCAAAATGCCGTTTTTAGAGCATCGAGAATGCCAAAGTCGACTTATTTTGTTTCCTACGGTATATATTCATCTTTGATCAGTTTTAGGTATAATTGCACCTATATAGGTTTTCGGGGTCGGGGAATCCGAATCTCGACTCCGCGTTTCAAAATTTTCGCGGTAAGACCCATTTTTCGCATATTGACCTCATAATTTGCATAAAAAGTAGGTCAAAGAAATTTTTTTCAGACTAGTTCTTGTTACCATTGGATTCCCCGTAGTTTTTTACCCTAGGGGGTAAATTATCACCAAAAAACAAGGTATGACCGATGGTTGCCGAACGAATGAATACAGTCGACTCTGAATTTCAAGAATTTCGATCATTTATGAAAAATCGAATTTTTGTCCAATTATGCTAATTTCCCACCTGTATAGGTTTTCGACCATGGGGAATTCAATGGTAAACTTTGTATTCCCCTAAAATCACTTTTTACATGCTAAATCCCCTCAGGGCATGATATAATATATCCACTTAAATTAAAAATTCACCATGGCTTTATTTTCGTGTTTCCGGTGTTAAAAAGTGTTGATTATTGTTCACTAATAATGTTTTTATCAAAATCAAACCATATTATAATTATTTGGATGCTGAAACTATTTTTTTAGATGACCTAAAATAACCCAAGATGTTGGGGTATATGTACAAAATATGAAATTGTTGTAAATTTGAAAAAAAAGAATAAAAGACATTAAAAATCACTAAAAATTGTTTCTTTATCATGTTTTTACTATTTTCATCATATATCACTATCTAATTATTGGGTTTCTTCCATCTACAGTATCTAAAATTCACTAACATCAAATGGTTTAGAATTTTACTATTGATTGGCATTTAAAGACTCTAAAATAGCATTTATAATGTCCAAAAATCATATAAATGTTGTTACAAAAACAAAGTTATGCAAAACTGGATTGCACAAGCATGTTGGAGCGATTTCATATTTTGTACATATACCCCAACATCTTGGGTTATTTTAGGTCATCTAAAAAAATAGTTTCAGCATCCAAATAATTATAATATGGTTTGATTTTGATAAAAACATTATTAGTGAACAATAATCAACACTTTTTAACACCGGAAACACGAAAATAAAGCCATGGTGAATTTTTAATTTAAGTGGATATATTATATCATGCCCTGAGGGGATTTAGCATGTAAAAAGTGATTTTAGGGGAATACAAAGTTTACCATTGAATTCCCCATGGTCGAAAACCTATACAGGTGGGAAATTAGCATAATTGGACAAAAATTCGATTTTTCATAAATGATCGAAATTCTTGAAATTCAGAGTCGACTGTATTCATTCGTTCGGCAACCATCGGTCATACCTTGTTTTTTGGTGATAATTTACCCCCTAGGGTAAAAAACTACGGGGAATCCAATGGTAACAAGAACTAGTCTGAAAAAAATTTCTTTGACCTACTTTTTATGCAAATTATGAGGTCAATATGCGAAAAATGGGTCTTACCGCGAAAATTTTGAAACGCGGAGTCGAGATTCGGATTCCCCGACCCCGAAAACCTATATAGGTGCAATTATACCTAAAACTGATCAAAGATGAATATATACCGTAGGAAACAAAATAAGTCGACTTTGGCATTCTCGATGCTCTAAAAACGGCATTTTGCCGAATTTCGCCCTAAAAGTATTTTTTTCCTGCTTCTTAAGCATGTTCGAAAACATAGGTAAAATAAAAAAATATAAGATTTTTTGGCGGTGCCATTTTTGTCAAAATTTTAGAATAAATTGGTGGAATACGTTTTAAGATTTTTTTTGAAACGTCTTTTCTAGTGTTCGTAATTTCTTGGTGCAAAAAAATCATTTTTGATAGAAATCAAGCAAACGGTTGTTTTTTTAACTTTTATTAAATGTTTCATTATGATTCAATCATGCGCTGTTAAACATTATTTCTTAGTTGTTGTTTTTTAAACCCCACTTCGACAGAAAATTGTTTAGTGCCTCAAATGTAACACAGACAATAAATTTGCAAGCTTATAGGTACTTCCTTGTATTTGCTCAAATATGAAACTAATTTTATGAACAAAAAATTTCGTTGGATAATTTTTTGCATTTTTATTAGGGTTGTTCATTTCCCGGGAAATCGAAAAAAGGCGGGAAATTTCCCGGAGCTACAGTATTCCAAGCTACAGTAATATTTTACCAAAATTAACCTTATAACCTATAAAAGGACTGGAAAATACTCAAATTAATCATTTTTGACTATTTACAGTGTTTTTATTGCATATTTATCCCGTTTTTAAATGTTTAATGTAAAAACATAAAATATTACTGTAGATTTCCCGGGAAATCAGAACCATTTCCCGCAAAAAATCGGGAAATCTCCCGGGAAATTTCCCGAGAGAGGGAAATGAACAACCCTAATTTTTATCAAATAAATTTATTTAACAATAAAAATAGGAACCGTATAAAACGTTAATAGCTTTGTAGGTTTCTAAAAACGAATTTATTTTTTATGAATACATAATTATAAAAGCTTTTCCTTCATAAAAGAAAATACTTACCAATAACAAAACTTCTGTTGGACGTTGACTGGCTCTTTGTAAAAATTATCTGAAACCACTGGATTAATGAATACTACTTTAAAATTGTTATTACTAGTTGATAATTATAATGTCTGACATTTAAAAAATTAAATATCAAAATGTGGATGTGGATAAAAACATTAGGTATACAAATTCTTACATTTAAAGGTACGGTAAATGCAATTATCATCAAAGCTATAACCATTCGAAGAAATCATTCCGTTATTGTCAATAATAATTTTATCAAGAATCAACAAATTTGGTAAAAAAGTAGAAGTTTTTAATGATACAGTAAAAGTATCAAAATGAATTAAGGGATGTGTGCATGACATGAATTGATATTGAGTTGTAGAATCATAACAATGCCATTCTTCACCATTCGAATGTTTTATTCCAAAATCAAAACTTGCTGGAATCGATGTTGTAAATCCACGAATATCTGCAAACATGTCTCTGGTATCGGGATTACGGTTGAAATGATAATCAAGATTTCCAATAACCGAGCCATTTGTTAATGAAAACTGAAGCAAAGTTTCACATCCTGTGAAATTTCGACTTTCTAAAATTAAAATTTGTACAAAACGAAAATGAAATTGTTTTACCTTGACCTGATGAATAACATATTGCAGTCAAAATTAAGACAAAGTATAGTATGTTCATTTTGAAAAACATAATTATTATAATAAGTGTGTGTGATTTTTCATTAAAAACTTTAATTTTTCGTACTTTTTTTTATCAGTCGACAACATTGCGAAAATAAGAAAATCTATTTATATTTCTGATTTTTGGGTAAACATTTTTATCAAAACTGGCAAAATTTAAATGTGTGTGTTTTTTCATTAATTGTACACAAAAAAGTGTGACTAAATTTATTTATCAAGAATTAAATGCATATTTTTTTCAAGGTTGTTTTAAATCACAGACATAGCCAGCATCACATGCACGTGACTGACAGACATATGGTAATGGATCATCACCACCAGGCATGAATTTCATATTGAATCCAGAATATTGAAATTCATAAGAGAACATATCATTGGGGGACGGAGTTTGACCCCATGACGGATACCTTCCTAATGGAAATTCAGTATTATTATAACCCCACCATTTCCATGTTCCATCATCAGCCCGATGAAGACCAACTGTATATTTTTTCTTTTTGTTGAGGTCATGTGGAATAACATAATCAGACATAAAATCTAATTTGTCTTCACTGGTAACAGAAACAAGGACACCAGGATCACAAAGAAGATTTGAAAGTGATGGAAGTGTTTCACCAGAAAATCCATATAAACAATCTGCATATGTTGTATAATTTTTTCCTGTTGGATTATATCGTTTAAATTGAACCGAACTTGGAGGACAGAAACAATTAACTAAAATTTTTTATCAACATGTCATTAAAATACTTGTGACAGAAGAAAAAGTCTTACCTTGTGTCAATGCATAAGGAAGTGTAAGATATAATCCTTCTTGGTCTGAAGTATATGAATATCCAGGTGATGAAATGTTTTGAAGTTGCTGGGTAAAGGCGCCATCGGCAGCCGCAAAGCTTATAGTTAAAACGCTAATTCCATCATCTTGAAGGGTTTTGGATGTTTGATAAGCTCCTTGAAATCCAACGTCATTGTAAGCCGCAGCTATAAGAATGACGGCCCCTTTTCGGAAACTTTTTTGAGATTCAAGAACTGACAGGGCAGCTTGAAGTCCACTTAAAAAATAAAAAATTTATAAGAGAATTTAATGCTTCAGATAAAAATAGTGTTGTAACATTGTAAACAATATTGTTAACTAAACAAAACTTACCCTTGAACATTTCCACCAGAATCATCAGGATTTGCATAATTGTGTAATTTAAAGATTTCTGTTTGAAAAGCAGAAAATGTTGTAACATCAATTAAGTTGTATTTTACTTCAACATTTGTTGCATAAGTAATAATTGCAGCACGAGTTGTATGATTTTTATTTTGTCCAAAGGTGAATGGCTTCATAAATGTTGCAATTTCTCCACTCAATTCTAATAAATCTCTTGCAGACATTGCATTACTCGTATCAATTACAAAAACAATATCCAACCATGCTTGTGATACATCTGATGAACATTCAGTTCCTATTTCATCAGAACGAGGATCTGCAATGAATTTTTATATTTATGAGAAACCCCCGGATTTAAGTGATACCTGATGGAGGTTGGGGTGTCTGGGTTGGGCGGGTAATATTTGGTGGTGGAGTTACAATTTCAGTCGAATCAATTTGGAACACAAATACTCCGGGTTTTCCAACATTTGACATTGATGCAATATTAACTACATCTGGTGTACAAGATACATTTAACATTCCTCTATTTTCTTAAATTTATTTTTGTAAATAACTTAAAATCATTATATGACTGTACCTCCATCGCCTGCATCAAAACCTATTTGTGCAGGAGTGCCTCCAAGGCCATTGGCATTGCCATTTGAAGCTGTGCCAGTGGTCCATTGAATTTTATTGTAATAAAATATTGCAAATGAATGGTCACCATTTGTGGTTAAAATTGCTTGGAAGGAATTTCTTATTTGTCGCGAAGGGTCATCCCGATAAAATGTAACATTATACCATGTTACAATGTATGACCATGTAAGATCAATATTGATTAAATCGGGGAACGCATACAATACCTCGCGTTTTGCTTGTTGAAGATCCCGTGAAGCAGTGGATTCTCGGAAACTGATGGCACTTAAGGGTGAAGGTGCTTCTGCTTGCGTATCAACATCTGCCCTGAAAAAATTTGAAAATAAAAAAGAAAAAGAATATTTGGCACATCCATTATAGAAACATACCAAAATGGTGAAATCATTCTAAAATTTCTTGTTACGGGTGCGCACGTTGGGGTATATGTTGAAATTGGATTCACAAAACTAATTGCTCCATTAACATTCACCCATAAACTTGAATGAGAATAATTAAAAAAATTAAAATTTGTTGATATAAATTGCTGAGCAGAACTTGTATCATCTCCACTGGGCAGATATGTATCACCATTAGCTACTCCAAATGGGAAAAAATTTTGTATATCAACAATGGCAGCTGATTGTGATATAAAACATAGAATCCCAATCAGGGCTACAATTAAACGTATTTTTTGCATCCTTGAGAAAAGGTTTTTTGAATGCAAAATGAAAAGAAAAAGAACAAAAGCGCTTCTTTTTATGCTGATAATTTTTTTGTGTTGGGAATTAATCGTACAAACAAACCATAAGTAAGCGTATTCTTTTTTTTTGCTTCTGACAAATTTTATCTTTAGTTTTTTTTATTCCGTTTTTTTCATCATTTTTTGCTTTTATCTTTCCTTTTATAAAAGTAAAAAGTAAGGTTAAAAAAGCTTAAATGCAACAAAGCATCACATGATAATATCATTGATTAAGGAAAAATAACTACTAATATAAAGGAAATTTGATACGAAGAAAGTAATTAATGAGCAACAACATGCTATTTATAAATTAATAAACATTTAATTAGAATTTTGGCAAATGTTATCGCTGATACAGTCACTTAAAAATGAACGAAAAATATCAATTTGTCCTAATACTAATTTTAGATAATTCATAAAAATGCATCAGCATTATTTTCGTTTTATGAATAGCTTTGTTTATCGTATATGTTTGAAGCTAAGATAGACTGATCTTTGTTTCATAAACCTTTTTGTCTTTTATCAGCGAATCATTTTCATTAACCTTTAACCGATTGTTTCTTAACAAAAAGTTTTTTTTTCGACAAAAAGAAAAGGTACTGAAGTTCAGAGTAATTGATAAGAAGGATGATCATCATTGTTCTAAAGTATCGAAAAGTGTTCGATAAATAAATGTGTTGTCTCAGTTTTTGGGCACAAAGAGTATGACATATTTGTAGCATTTACAGTCTAATTTCAAACAATAATAACATTTAAATGGATTAAGGTTAAACAAGAAACTGATATTGAAATGGCATCCGAGGTACAACTTTTAGAATCACATATGTCTAGAAGAAAAGATTACTTTGAACTTTAAAGAAAATATAATCCTGTTTTTTACGTTTTGTTTTTTGTGTGTTTTTTTTCATCCACTAATTTATGTTTTTTTTATTTCAGGAAATCCAATCGTTTTTGTTTTAACAGCTGTTTTGTTTCTTCCAGTGACATTCCACAGCAAATGTTTTTCAACCACAAATGTTTCAAACGTTTTTTTTTTCAATGTTGAAAGAGTGCCTTTGTTGATGCTCAAAACTTTATACTTTTAACATGTCAAGTCAAAAATCTATAATCATCATTTATAAAATAAATTTTGACAAAAGACGTAATTTTTGGGAAAATATGATGCGATGAAAAAAATAACTGCCGTTTAAAAATAATTTTTTGTTGCAAAAAAAATATTTAGTTTTAAACTTTGAACAGGTGGTTGAGCATTTCATGATGATGCCTCAGTTTTAATCGTTATTGACAAGTTAAAAAAACAGCTTAAATAATTCCAAAAAGTCATCAAATCTGTGAAGAAAAGAATTAAAAGCCTTCATAAAAAAATTGCTTGAAAAATGTTATAAAAGAAAGGTTTAAAAAGCATGAGCAAAAGTTTGCTAACAAAAGGAGCATGAAAAACAGAAAGAAAAAAATGAAAGAGATGGATTAGAGTGATTTTTCACACTTGCATTGTTTTACTTTTGTTTGCAGCTTTATTATTCCTTCTTCATTCTTGTGTTGTTGTTTTTTCTTCAAATGCCATGAAACAGATATAGTCTAAAAATGCTCCAACTTAAAGACCGTTGGTGATGCAGAAAGAAGAAAACATTTTCCATTTATGGAGTTCTGGGAAAAATATCAATCATCAAGTTTTAAAAAAAGAATGCAAAACTTTTTTTATACTTTTTTTTCAGATATTTTTAAAAGCATTTTTCTTCTTTTTTTATTATTGTTTTGATTTAGATGTCAAAATATTAATTGGCGAAAAATCTAATTCAAAAAATTTAGAAGCTAATCATTTTTATAATAATTCCATAAAAATTTGAATGTTATGAAACAAAATATTAAAAGTTTGAGATGATAAATTTAGGATAATTTTTTTTTCTTTTTCTGATTTTTGAGAAATTTGATCTTTTTAAAAATTCAATTATACCTGTTCCTTAATTAACTTTTTTTATCCTTGCATCCTACGGTATCATTTTTTTCTTAAATTTGTTTAAAACGTGTTCTTAGAATCACTTTTTACAAGGTTGAGATTTGCTAGAATGTTATACTTAAGCATTAACCTATCATCGGATGCAGATTTCAATTTCTTAAATTTCAGTGAAAAGATATTTTCTATGGTAAAATTGTTTTTTGTTGACGAGATGTTTTGAATATTTTTGAGGAAAACGTACAAAATTATTAAAACTTGTAGTATCAATTTGACCCTAATTAATTAATAAAACACAAATTTAGAAATTTAAAAAATTACAAGGTCACCTAAATTTTTAATCCACACAACTTTTGCGGCACTTGAATGTGCTGCAATTTGATACCATTTTTCTTTCAAATATCTCTTTTATGCGTCGATATTTTTTTCAATAATAATTTTTATTGCTCGGATTTGAATCTTTTTTTTCTTTTGATGAATATCAAAATAAATCCTTTAAAATGTTCCATTTCGTTAAAGGCATAAATCTGTGCTTAAAAGTTTTTTATATGAAAAAAAATTTGCGTGTTTCATTTTTTATTTTTCCCTTAAGAGAATCTATTTTTGCGATTAATCGTATAAATTTATATAAAGTTTGCTTTACTGAAATGAATGTCAAACATATGACAGATATTTTTTGGATGTTTCCGAAAGTTAAAAAGTCAAATATTTTTGTTATTTTTTTTGTTCTCGGGGCATTCTTTTTACATAAACAATTTTTTTGTGGCAACTTTTTTTTACGCTTGTCTTGGATGAATGAGAAAGCAATGCCATTATTCAAGTTCGAAAATGCTTCTCTTTTTTTCCTCTGATTTTAATAACTTCCGTTCTGTTTTTTGAGACAGTCATAAAAGTCAAAGTTATAATATTTCGAAACTAAAAAAAAGTTTCATGAACTTTATATTTTTGTAGATTGGGTGGTCTCATATTATTTGTCTCTAACTCTGTAGGATGACATACTGTGTCATAATTTTAGCCTAAACACTTCCAATAATAAATTGTTTTTTATTTCTAATAATCAAAAGTAAATTTAAGCACGCACTTTAAGCTGATGTATTTTCAAGACAATTCTAAGAAAATTCATTGTTGTCATTTTAAAAATGCTTTTATTGTTTTTAAGTTATGCCATGTCTTCCAAATTTTAAACATTTATATCGCTTTTTGGTTATGCTTTTTTATTATTTATAGCAAAAAAGAAACAAAATTCAACCCTTTGAGAAATACATGTCCATTTTTTGACCCCTTTTTCCATAAAAAAAACGTTGCGTGATGTCTTTTTTTCAGTAACAAAATCAAAAAAGAAGCTTTACGTGATTTAATAAATAAATTTTTCAATATTTTTAGAAGGCATGAAAAAATGCTTTTATCAAATGTTTCGACCTTTCAAACGAAATTATTGATATTATTATTTTTGTTTTCATTTGCTTCCGTTAATTGTGTTTCGAATGATTGTGCTCAACGATGCTCTCGTCTTCTTACTCGGTCTTTGAAACAAATAAATTTTTCTGTACAAAAAGTAGAAAATTTATTCAAAGCTCCAAATTTAATGACAGATTTTGGTAAAATTTGTTGGAAATTTTATGATTTTGCTGATTGTGAAAAACAATGCGAAAAAAATCCACATCGAAGTTCTGAAATTTCTGCAAGGCTTGAAATGCTTAAAAATCTTGTTCTTAAACGTTGCAAATTTATGGATAAAGGTTTGTAAAAAAAGCGTTGACTTGTTTATTAATTTATCTGTTTGAATGGATAATTTTAGAATATAGTCAAGATATTCGATGCATTCACAAATACCATTCATTCTTGGAAATTCGGTGTTCATCATATTTGAATGAAGCTGTTAAATTACGAAAGAACATTAGAGAAAATAAAAAAGCAAAAGTTCAAGAAACTTGCAGGTAAAACTTTAAAAAGATTTTCTTCTTAAAAAAACTAAAATTATGGATTTTTTTACCCCTCATTTCACATTTCCTTGGAAAAAATGGTCGAATTAGTATATTAATTCAGGCTAAATTGTGTAATTTTTAGATTCCTTCATTATCACAATACTTGCTTATCAAATACTGTATTCTTTTATTGTCCAGCAGCCAAAAAATTTTTTAATCGTTTCACTCTCCGAGATTATTTTCTATCGTTTATTATTCCAGATGATGATGAAGCATTTAGTGATGAATTTTTAGATTATTGTCAGATTTTTGATTTTCATAAAATTGCAAAAGGTAAAAAAAATACGTGTTTTAGTAGTTAGAAAAACAGATATCCAGATACAAGCAGATTTTGCATCAAAAACTATCTCAACGATAAATAAATAGTAAACAATTTATTAACAAACAAAAATGTTTTTAGATGTATATGACACAACAAGTTCATTAAAATCTGAGGAAGATTCAGATGAAGGTGAAGAATGGAAAACAACTGCAATTCCTGTTGTCAAATTGCTCGATGATGATAGTGATGAAAATGCAAATGAAAAAGGTAAATTTCAAATATTAACCAAACTGAATCAAATATAATACTTTAACAAATTATAGAGAAAACTAAAAAGGTATTTTCATCACAAGAAGATTTAAAAGAAACTCCTCCAGATTTCTTTTATTCATCTGCAAGATTTGAAACAACAACATATCAGTCAACACTTGATGATAAAAGGTTGTTGAATTCTAACTAATTCAAAAAAAAACAATTCTCTCAACTACCTTCTTTCAGTCGCACAAAATCCAAATCTTCTTCATCAGATTATTGGTCCCCAAAACCAATTAATATTGATTTTGTTTCATACCCAGTTAATGATGGACAGCCCAAACCATCTGATGCTTCATTATTATTCACAATAAATCCAAATCAACTTTTATCAACAATTTTTCGAATTCCAGAAGTTTTTCCAACCGCTGCAATTTCCCCTGATCCAACAACCAAAAGTTCGAATGTTGATTTTGGAAGCAGCGTTGAGCTTCTTTCCCCAACTTCTTCTGAAGAAAATGAGGATTTCTTTGATGACAATGAAACAACATGGATTACAAAAACTATTACACCAAAAATGTCAAAAGTTGAAAATAGTACAAAGCCATCATTGAAGCAGAAGGTTTTGGAGACAAATAAAACAAAACCAAAATTAGTTTTTTCATCGACGTCGAAACCCGTAACGACAACCACATCTCCAGATAAAATGCTCAAAACTGCAAATAAAAGTGAAGACAAAATTGTTCAATTGTTGGGAAGTTACGGTATGTTTAAATTAAATACAAATTCAAAAATGTAAAAAGGTTTTTAAGAAGTTTCAAATTCTTCTGAAATTATTCTTAAAGATTCTTTTTCAAATGAAACCAAAGAAATTCAGCAAAAATTGTTGCTTGATTATAACAAGACTGTTGAAGAAGAAGAAGAAGTTCAGACAACTCCTTTCCCAAAAGCAGAAACTGAGCATCCAATTACGACATTAATTCCAATTAAAAAGAAACCTGATACTCTATATCATAATTATCGCAAATTTTCATCAAAGGAAAATGCAAAACCTTATTTGAGTGGCACTAAAATTCATATTATCCCAATCCAACATTACAGCAAAGAAGAGATGGAAGAATCAAGTATGTTTATTCTTAAAAGTGGATGATTAATCATTAAATAATAATTATCTTAATAAAAAAAAACAAAAATGTGTTAATGCAATATAAATCATTTTTAGCATCAAAAATCTCAGATCCGGATAAAAACGAGGAAGAAAAAAATCGTGATGAACTTGAAAAATCAAATGGTTGGTTATATATTCATTTAATAAAATAACAAAAAAAGTAATTGATAACCCAATAATTATTAATAATAATTTGCAATTTAAAAGCCCTTATTTAACCTCGTAAGTTATATTGAAAAGAAGTGTTTTGTTCGATTTTGTCGTATCAGTTCTATACAAAAAACTTTCCTATTTGTTAGTCTTTCATTTTAGAAAACACTTTTTATATAGAATATTTCCTATGTTGGTTTTCCTGTTTCAATTTTTCTGATATTTGTATTTTCGATTTTGTTATTAATTAAATGAATTTTAGAGGATAATTTATCGCTATCACCTCAACTTGAACCCTTTGATATTTCATATCCGATGAACACTGCCCCTACCGTAATTCCTGTAAATCCCGTACTTTTTGATCCAACCTCAAATTATGATAAGGAAATGAATGAAGAAAACGAAATTGAGCTTTTTGATACCACTTCATTGAAATGGATAATTATTGGGTATTTCATTCTTTTTATTACTGCATTAGGAATTATTGTTTATCTTTTAATTGCAATTGTAACAAGAAAATGTAAAAGACGTAGAAAATCTTATATTATTTCTGAATAATAATAATACAAAATTTAAAAATGTATTTTATTGATATTATATAAAATTTGTAATAAAATGTTTTGTATTTAAAAAAAATGGCAGCAGAAAGTCATTGAAATTTGGCATTGAGCAAAAAGAAATATCAAAAAAGGGTTTTAAAAACAATTAAAACTTGAATTAAACAGACGAAGAAAGAAGACAGTGACGGAAGAATAATGAAATTGTTTTTGAAAAACAATTGTTGTTATTGATTGATTTAAAAGATGTCATATAAATGCTAACAATTGCGACAAAAAAAACTTAAATAAGTTTTTCAAGGATTCGTTGATTTTGATCCTCAGAATATAAAAGTCCATTGTAAAGTTTATAAAAGCATTCTGAAATTTATTATAATTATTTTAACATATCTAATCACAAAAGGTAGCGAACGAACCATGACAATAGGGCCGCTTTTTATGTTCCCGAAATGTTCCACGTAAATTCAATGCTTTTTGGCAATAACAGCACATGCTAAAATAAGAATTCAGTATTTAATGATTAAAAATATAAAAATATTACAAATGATATGGATGGTATTTTTGTGCTCTTTCTGCATTTGGAGCTAATGCTGTAAGAGTTGGCCCTTCAATTTCTTCACTACAGTATGCACAAATTGGGGGTGCACCGGGTGGAGGAGAACCTTCAATTTGAAGGGTTCGACGTGGAGTATTTGATCTTGCACGCCGTTTTAAGCTTGATGTTTGTGATTCAGAGATATCAACGCCATAATCTTTTTTAACATGTTCAACGGTAAAATTGTCTTCCGCTGCTAAATTTGTTATTTTTATGGTATTTTTTTACTGTTAGAAAAATGATAAAAATTTGTGCCTTTTTAAATTTATATATTTCTTAATTTGATTAAGATACTTACGTTGTGGTGGATGATCATCTTTATGATAAAGAATATCATCATCCGGTGCAGGTGTTAGTCTTAAACGATATTCAATTTCTTCATGATGAATATTCTTTCCAGGCTTTTTTCGTTTTAAACTTCCACGTCTTAAAACTTCTGCAGTTGCATTTACATCATATGCCAATGCTGCCATTGTATCAGTTACAACATCTCTTCGTTGATGATCCTTGATATTTCCAAGTTCCTTTTTCATATCATCTGTCGAGACAGATTTTAAACGAAGATTTAACCAATCTTCTGATGGTTCAACACTGATTCGTCCATTAACTTCCATTTCAGTTTGGAATGTACGTCTTTCAATTTGCATTTCACGTTGTCGTCGTCGAATGAGTTCTGTCGTTTTATTAACATCTTCAACGAGAGCGTTGAGAGTGTCATTAACAACTTCACCGTGTGATGCTTCACTAAATCTGGAGGCCCGAGATTCGGAACGACGATCAAATACTGTCGTCATTCTTAAAAAATAATATTAATTGTGTTTCAATTATGAATAATTTATGAAAGGAAAAAGCGGTGAAAAGAAAATTGTAAAGAAAAGCGGGGAGAGAGAGCGAGAAATTTCGGGACTATAATTAAGTCGTGCATATTGAAAGCAATTCTGGAAATAGCCTGGTTGTAGATAAAAGATCATTCAATAAAAATTGAGACAAAGTTTAAAAATGCCGTTGGTTAAAACAAACAAGGCTTAGAAAAATATTTAAGCATAAAATCATTAAAAGTTGTAAACATCTAAGATGACCCTTCAAAAGCATGCAAAAAACAAAAATGGCGATAAGTTAATATTAAACTTACTCGGCATAAGCATAACTTTCAACTTGTCGACCTGATTGTATCATTGTTATATATCGTTAATTCCTTTTTTGTTGAAAATTCAAAAGTGTTAATGAAGTGTGTAAAAGTTCTGTAAAGTGTTAAAAATAAACAAAAAAAAGTTAGTAAACAATGGAAGCAAAATTAAAGAGAGCCCGTATTTCACACATGAATATTCCCCCAAATGGCAAAAACTAACTCAAATCCAAATTTTTTAAATTCATTACTGATAATAATTTCAATATCGCAACTTTGAATTTCCATTTTACAAAAAAATAAGACAGCAATATAAAAAAAAGGTTAAACTTTAAAAATATACCCCCTTTTTAACTTTTAAGATTTCCTGTTTTAGAAGAAAGGTGCGATCTTTAAATATATCAAGTTCTAACTTTTAAGGACTTAGTCACAAAAAACTGGTATCCTTCTTCATTTTTGGACTTTTTTGGTTGGGGTATTATCTCGCATAAATAATTGAGTGCATTTCAAACACATACAAATAATGGGTTAGTTCATAGAAAAATAGTATAGTGTTGTTAAAATCTAACTAAAATCTTAAAAAATTACCGGCACGTTAACCAAAAAAATATTTTCACAAATGTAGAATCTTTAATTTTTGACGGTGACATATCATTCGAGAAAAAATTACGTTATAAAGATAGTTAAAGTCAAATAATATTATTAGCTAGTCGCCTGTAGACAAAAAAACACCGCGTGAAAATTCAGTGTGAGTTATTTTTTAGCATTAAAAATCGATAAAAAATTTTATAAAAAAAAGACTGATGAATCAGAATGGAATAAATGTAACAAATGGAAAAATAATGTCAGAACAGATTTGGAGAAGCTAATAAAGGGAAAAAAGTCAACGTCAACAGCTGACAAAAAATGGATTAATCCAAAAACTTGTTTTAATCCATTTTTTTAATAAGGTGTTGTTTTTGTTCAAAGTAAGATTATTTGAGAAAATATGATGCAAAAAAGTATAAAAATTTGATGCCTCTCTTATAAAATAGAAACATCAAAAAAGCATTGGAGGAAAATCATTTCTTCGTTTCCAGGAAACAGAAGGAATGATTAATATTTGTTTGATTGTTTTGGTTCAAAAAACAATTGAAATTTTCTTTTAAGCGAAATGAAAAACCAAAAAGGATGACCGTATAATTTTGAAATAAGAAACTATAATCATCATTTTTGAAAGGGTAAAAGTTATTTCTATATTTTTTGCTTAAAAAGCTCAAATACTTTCAACTTTACAACAAAAAAATGATGTTAAAATCAATCTGCTCGAAAAGTGAAAAAGGGTAGGCAAAAAAGAAAAACAAAGAGCAGCAAAGGAACGAGAAAGAAAAAAAAGATGTTTAAACGGCTGCCGGCAAAAAGAGAAATGCAAAAATAAAAAGAAATTTGTCTTAAGAAACACAGCAAAAGTTAACGGGATATAATCACGGCCAAAAAAAATAAAAACGAATCCGGACAATCAAAAAGAAATCCCGTAATATTAGCAACTGCATTCTATTTTCATTCCTCCTACGCGGCTGTTACTTAGAAAAAAATTGCTTTTTAAAATAATTTTTTTGAATGAATGATACAATATTTTTAATTGTACAATAAAAAAAATTAAATATATGACAACAACGCAAATTATAACAATTATTAAAATAATTATTACAATGAGAACTCCCCCGTAGTTTTGAATTTGAGAAACTGTGTTTATACTAATTCAATTGCACTTTTACAATTCCACAGCTTGTTATAAATTATTATATATGATTCAAAATTGTAAAAAATGTTTAAAATCATATTGTAACTAAAAAATTAATAAAATATTAAAGCACCAAAATATAAAATACCATAAAAACTTGTGTCATGCGAAAACTAAAAAGACTTTGGTTTTTGAGCCTGTGAGTTTCCGTTTTTAAAAATCTTTCAGATTTTTTTTCAAAATTGTTACAATAATTACTTATCTCAAATTAATCTTTATGGTCAGGAAACTTTAAGTTTTAGCATATTTTTTTAAAAGTCTTTATTTTGATAAAAGCTTAAAGCGTACGAGTTTTAAAAAAATATTTATTAATCAAAGTTATTGTATTTACTTTAAATTCAACAAAATGAATGAAACAATTGGTGTAACCCTTCCATCCGTAACAACATCATCTTCAACATTTCACAAAGCAGTTTATACATCTGCAAATTTAAATGATCATTGGTCAATTTTAATATTTCGGATGTTTATTGCTATTATTTCCATCATTGGAAATGTTTTAATTCTATATATTTCAATACGGTACAAAGAATTTCGGAAATCAAATTCAAATTGTTTAATTACATTATTGGCAATTGGTGATTTATCATTGGGTAACATATACTGACGGAAAATATATATTAAAAAAATAGCTTTAATTAATTATCTTTTAGGATTGGGACTTTTTATTCGTGGATTATACAGTATTCAAATTATTTTTGAAGATATTTTCATTTACAGCACAACATTTTGTATTTGGATTTCTTTGCCACAAGTATATGGAATTGCATTTAGTTATATTCAACTTTCTTCCATCGCACTTGATAGATTCTTAGCAATTGCATATCCAATACAGTACGCAAAAAAGAGATATAACGTAAGCCCTATTTTAATTGTAGCAGATAGTTTAAATTATTTTAAAAATAGCTTTTATCTGCAATTAAGCCATATTTTGCAGTATTGTTGACATTTGTGAGAAATTAATTTTTAAATATATATTTATAGACACAATTATGGTTTAGTGCAATAATTGGATTCATCTGTCCTACCGTAATATTTTATATCTCAATAGCATCTGATTTGCATTCGGAAATTTCTCAATGTGCCATTGGTTCAGCAACAAAATTGTTTGATAAAATTTCAAGCATATACGCTTTTATTAATGCAGCAACAGTTATTCGTAAGTGTTTTAAAAAAAACATTACATTAAAGTTTCTATCAGAAAATTCTTAGTTTTTTATTCGCTTGCCCTGTTTTTTCTGCATAAAAGAATGTCTCGTGTCAATTCAAATGGTCAAACAAATATTGAAACAATTATAAAAACAGAAAAACGTGTATTTACTTATGTTACATTTATATTATCTTTATATCTTGTTCTGTGCATTTTTCCTGTAGTTTCATTATTAATTTTACAAGTAAGTATCGTTTTGACAAAAATCGTAATATTTACAAACGTCAACAAATTTGTACATACCTCGTTTAAAAAACTTGTCATGCATAATTTAAAGTGAAAACGACAGATGTCACTTTTATATTTTACAGTAGGCATTTTAAAAACTATAAAAATATATAAGCATCTATTTTAAATTTACAACTCAAATTGTATTTCAAAAAGAGCACGAGTTTCGATTTAAATTTTTTTTACTACAAAAACAATAAAGTATCTTAAAACAATCTTATTTCAATCTTATTAGTAACTAACTTTTCCCTGTGAAAGTGCAATTTCTAAACCTTCAACTATATTACGTAAATCCTATGTGCTATTTTTAAATTTGATGATAAACATTAATGTCTTATTACTTTTAGAGTTTTAATGTTCCCATCGCATGGATTGGTTATTTTAGTGTTTTTGCAGGCCTCGGCAGCGGAATAAATTCTTGCATCGGAATATTTGTTTATTTACGAAAGCATGGAGAATTAAAAGCACATTTGGGAAAGATTTTACCAGTATGGATATTTAAGACACTTTCAGGGAAAGACTCTCTAACAACAACAAAAGTTGCATTTATACAATCAACATTAAGTCATCATTAATTAAATCATGGAATAAGCTCCTTTACTTGAGCAAAATCAATTAAACTTTTGCTTTTAAACAGTTGTTGTAAAACAAAACATATAATCCGTTTTTTGGAAACAATAAAAAACACAAAAAAAGGATAATGTTAACAATAAATTGCTTTTCACTAAATAAAATAAAATATTAGAGCAACATTTTTACTTTATTTATACTCCAAAAATTCAACGTTTGGTTACTCCTCAACGTCTTCAACGTAAACGTCAACGCATCTCAGAGAAGAATAAACGTCGTGTCAAACGGCGTGAAGAAGCTGCCAACTATCAAAAACTTCTTACCCAATTCCAAAAGGTATAATTTTGTTTTAAGCACTTGATTTAAATTGCAATTTTTATTTTTGACGGTTTTAGGAACAAAAAGATGCCGTCGTTCTTCCACATCTGTTTCTGAAAAGAAGTACTCCATTTCCAAGTCTGGTTCTAAGAAATAAATGATTTGATGACTTAATTTGTCATTGTTTTTTGTTCTTATATATTTCCAATAAATTTGTTGGATAATTGTTAACTCATGTAATTCTGTTATTAAGCATTTCACGGTATATCAATTCTAATTTTTCAGTGAGTATACATTTTATAGTTAAACTAGTTTTGAGAGTTACTTCTTGACAGGATAAATCATTAGGAGAGGTAATGCCGTTAAGCAGTTTATAGGAAGAGACAAGGCCGGAATTTGGGCCAGGGGAATTACCCTGTTCTTTTGATGCCGAAATTAAGATGAAATTTGAATTTATAATGGGTTAAATGGCGTTACCCGATGCAGCAAGAAGTGAGCGATTGTGGTAACAGCGATGAAGGATGGAAGAAAGGTCAACGAACGTGGTAAGAAAAGTCGAAGATGGTGGTAAGAAGTGACAAAAACGTTCAGCGTTTCGCTTACCCCGTTTGATCAACATCTTTCTGTTATTTTACCCCGCTTTTACCACAATCGCTCACTTCTTGCTGCATCGGGTATTACTACGTCAACCTCAGTCATACGTATTTTTTCACAATCCCTTGAAAACAATAAGAATGTTTGAATGTACATTAAATTTTAACAGTTTTCTTGCTTAATAAATTTATTGTGTTCCTTTCGGCAGATTTATTAATTTATGTCTATGTTACTGACCAGAATTATGCATTGTTTTAAACAAAATAAAGGAAATCGTGCTTATCGCAGTATGTTTTGAGTATTGTTTTTGCATCAAAAATCATTTTTACGTATCACAAGCTAAACTATAGAAAATTTTTGTTGTGGTTATTTGAAGACGAAAAAAAGACGAAAGGAACAGAAAAAAGAATTGCAGCAGTGGTTTTTCGAAAGAGTTGTTTATTCTCTTTTTGCGTGCATGTTTTTGTTGTTGTTTTTCTTCCCCTCGTTTTTGTCCAATATAAAAATAACATTTTCAATCTATAATTTTTTGTCTTTCAGACTGCTTCAAATTGTTTTTTCTTTGTCTTTATTGTTTAATATGAATCGATCAGCTCGTTTTTTGCTTCTCCAAAAACCTAATCTTCTTGCTGCAAGAGCAAATTCATCTAATAATACTATTTTGGATAATATTAAAGATGGTGTAAAACAAACTATTGACGCTGTTAATGATACTGCTAAAAAACTTTCAGAAACAACTGTTAAATTTTCATCACAAGGAATTGAAATTAGTAAGTTTTTTGATTTTTTTTTGAAAAACTTTTTTAATGTATTCAGTGTTACTGTAAGTCATAGGAGTTGAGCTCATATCTTGAATCCAACTTTCAAGACAGAGATTCAGCCATCGTAAAAATAATTTAACACTGATTGCAATTGCTAAACATGTACTTAAATTGTCGTTTTAACATTTTGTTAATGTTTTTTTCATTTTTCAGAAAATCCTGCTATACAAAAAATGCAAGAAGACGGCAAAAAGACTCCTCGTGAAGGTGAAGTTCATCGAGAAATTAAGCATGAAAGAGAATTAAAAGCTGCTAGCAAAACCGCTCATGACATTGATGAAATCGATCGTTTATTATCTGAAAAGAAGAATACTTTCTAAACTTATGTTATTATTGTTATCATTAATGTAAATACATGTGTGTATAAATTTAGATGTATTTTATGATGTAATAAAGAGTTATTTTTATTTAAACTTTCTTTTACATTTGTCTGTCAATCCGAAGTTAAAATTTTAAACGTTCAGTACTGTAACTTTGTATGTTTTTAAAAATTCAAATGTGAAAAAATTTTCTTTGCCTTGCGTTAAAAAAAAGATTTCGTTTTCTTGAAAGTGAATTTGACTGTTAACAAATGATGGAGTATTTGAAATGCGTACAATTTTTTAAGTTAATTGCAAATTTCTTTATACCGTATCTCTTTGATGATTCTCCAAAGCACATTTTTGAATGGACAATGTTGAATTAATGTTGTTGAAAAAAGCTGGATAATTTAATACTTACTGAATTAAAAAAAATAATTATACGACTTATTTCATCTCAAATTCGAATTAAATCACAAAAAAATTAATAGTGTTAAATCGATTCACTACAAAAAGATTGCAAAAAATTTATTCGTTTTTAATCAATAGTGTTTTTTATGCCGCTGCTTTTTTCAGCTCATTGAAAAACGTCTATCTTTTCTCTCTCCCTTTATATTTCTTTTTGTCTGTCTCTGATTTTGACCCATCGTCAATTCGGCAGTGTTGTTCGATCGCGTGCGCAATATTCTTTTAAAAATAGTCACATTTTTTGTTCCATTTTCGTTTCCTTTCTCTGATGTGTAAATTTGTTTTGGTTTAAAAATGAAAAAGTTGTTTTTTATTACTTTTGTGATATTTTTTTGTCTTCTCACATTTGCCAAAGCTCAAACATATGAAACTGGTGATAATGAAAAACTATATGGATGTTCCAACAGATGTACAGTTGATGATCCTTCACTTGCATGTTGGAATCAAACTTTAGGTGCATTCCAACATTTTTTAATGGATCACATGAAATATTATATTGCCATTCAAACAAATATTGATCAATGGCATCGTCGAAATGACAAAAATTATTCTTCAAATTTTGTTCAAATGCTAATTGAATCAAATAAATCTATGCAATCATATCGTCATGAAGATGACATTATTGACTCTGAAATGGTTTCAAATGTTGTCACAAGTTTAATCAATGCCGTTGAAAAAAAGTCAACAAAGGCTGTTGATTGGATTTGGCATTTTTCATGTCCAATTCCGTGTACATATTTCCATGATACATATTTTATGATGTTTATTGGCTCTTTCAGTGTTAATATTGCATTTATTTCTGCTATTGGTTATGAATGGTTTTACAATGATGACGATGATTAAAATGAATTTTTTATGCCTTTAAAAAACACGGGTTCCACCCTGAAAATGTAAATACAGTATTATTCATTTTCACCAGCTTATTCCTTATTCTGGGTATATTTTTGAACAGCATTGATACGCATGTCGTACAAAATTTTGTTTTTTTATTCATCTTATGCTTTATATTTGAAAAACTATACGGGATTTTTTTGTATGAAAATGTTACAGTATATGCTTTACTTCTGCAATAAAGTTGTTAGAAATTATTTTTTTTGGTTAATATAAATTTTTTTTTTTAAAATATTCTTGATTGACACATTTTAGCGGTGGCTTAATTGATAATTAGTGGGGGGGGGGGGGGGGGTTTAATTTTTTCGAGTTTAAGCCAATTAGCTTGTTTAAAAAATCTGTTGAAATGTTTCGATACCTCTAATCCGGATTAAACTTTAACTGAAAAATAGAAATCATAAGTTTTTTTGAGTGTTTTGGACTTCTATCATAAGGAATAGGCAGTCCAAAACATTCATAATTTTATGAAATAACATCCTTGTGGTCCAACAAGAAAAAAAATCTTGAAAAATATTGGCATTTTTAATCACTTATTAATGCATTTCTTTGTGAGTTTTCGATCATTTTATAGTTCATCATAGGTTGTTATTTTTTGAATTAAAAATCAGTGATCACTTTGTGTTATATTTTCAAATCACTTTTAAAAAAGCAAGCAATCAAGTTGAAAGAGGGAACGACATGTTTAAATAAATCTGGACGAACTTTAAGAACTGGTGAGCTAAGTGCTTTGTTTATTTAAATAGAGTAGATATTTTTGTTTATTAATTGTCAAAAAAGTATAAAAACCTTATGCAATTTTTAGAATTTAACAGTTTGTGACGTTTTTAGTTGGATTTTATTAATTAAGGAATTTTCCAGACGTTGCGTAACGGTAAAATCCCAAATCTCGAACCCCACCCATCCATTAAGTAAAAAAACATCAAAGCCTTTTGTCGACAACATCAAAGCCGCGTAACATTTGGCTTTACCCCTCCCACCCATAAAACCCGTTACGTAACGTCTGGACAGTCCCTTAAAAAACTTCAAAACCGTAAAAAACACGATGAAGGCAACGTCTTTTAACTGTCTTAAAATTTTGCATAAAGCACAGTTCACATATTTTTGACATTGTTTTAGCGAGGCATTTTTGTAGGATGCTAAAAATCACATGATGTATAAATTTTATTTATTTAATACTAAAATAATAAAAATGCTTTTTTAACATTAGATCTATTACAATTATTGATTTTTTTCATACATTTGATCTTGTTGAAGTTTTGTACCAGCATATTCAACTTCTTTTCCTAGAAAAAATTACATTTAAATATAAATGTGAAAAAACGCAAAAAGAGCAAGTACCAGTTTCGGCAGTAGGTACTGTTGCAGGATCAGGTTTTTTGTCATTTTGTGCTTGATTTTTATCCATAATTATTTTTGTTTTTCTAAAATTTAAGAACATTTAACTGAATATGATAAATCTTCTCGATGACAACGAAAGCGCAAAGTAATAAAAACATCTCTCAATTTAAAAAAATTTGTAATATTTGTTAACTAAATTTTTGGAACACATTTTTTAAAGAAATAAAGTTTTTGGATAAACCATGTAAAATCATTTAAAAGGATAATGATTTTATAGTAAATCTTAGAGCCGCCCCTTTTTTAAAATTATTCTGATCGAAGGTGTTTTAGCAAATGCCGTTTCGATGGAATTTGTTGAGACCAAATCATTTCATTGTTTTTATAAGCAAAAACAACATTCAAAGAAATAAAAATATTGCAAGCTGTTAAAAGATGTTTGATTTTTGATACGCTAAGCTTTTAGAAAATTTTCGTAAAAAATTTATATAATTCATAAATACAACTAACAAATTTTGAAAATATAAGAGTGTCTTATTCATTGAAATCTAAGGATTGTTGGATTTCATGCAAATGTTTCGCAGATTTTTGTAACTGTTCAATTTCATCAGGCTGTAAATCTTGTCGAATGACATGTGTTAATCCATTACTTCCTAAAACGCATGGAAGAGAAATAAAAACGTCATAGTCAATTCCGTGAATTCCATTAACGTTCGTTGAAAGTGCAAAAACTTGTCGATTATTTTGGAGAGCTCCACAGGCAATCTTTGCAACAGATAATCCAATGGCCCAAGAAGTGTAGCCTTAAAAGTAACAAAATATTAAATGAACTTAAGAGAAAGGATATTTATTTCATGCTATTGCAAATAATAAATTACCTTTAAGTTTAATAATATCGTAAGCAGATTTAATAACTTTTTGATGAATTTCCGTTTCCCAAGTTTTGTATTTTTCGCCTCCGGTCTTCAGTGATGATAAAGTGACACCTGCAACATTTACGCCACTCCAAACAGCAACTGATGTATCCCCGTGTTCACCAATTATCCATCCATGACAATTCGATGCAGCAATATTTAACTTTTCACTTAACAAAAATCGGAATCGTGCTGAATCAAGATTTGTTCCGCTTCCAAAGACATGCTCCTTTGGAAGGCCAGAAAGTTTCCAAGTAACATATGTTAGAATATCCACGGGATTACTGACTACAAGAATCAAAGTTTCTGGGGAATGTTTAACAAGATCAGGAACAATTCCGCGAAAAATTTTAATATTTCGCTGCACGAGGGATAAACGGCTTTCACCTTCCCGTTGTCGACAACCTGCAGTAATAATACATAAATGTGAGCCGGCAGTGATTGAATAATCTAAAAAAGTGTTTTTTATTGAACTTATTTAAATAGATATATTTCATTGTACTAACCACTTCCAGCCTTGATAACACAAGGTCGAGTAAAAGCCAACCCATGTTGTAAATCCATAAGTTCACCTTCGAGTTTTTCGGGTACAACATCGACTAATGAAAGCTCACTGACAATTCCTTGCTGAAGTATACTGTAGGCACATGCCATACCTGAGCGATTAAAAGTTTAGACTGCATCAATTCTCAGTTTAAAAAAGACTTACCAACTTGGCCGACACCAACAATAGTTACTTTTGATCCAGTTGCCGTTTTTGGTGGCTGAAGCTTATGTAAAAGTGCTTCCACGGTATCTTCCATATTCTTTTAAATTTAAAGATGTAACGTTTTATTAAAAGAACAAAATATTAGAATGGTTAAGTTTTTAGTTGATTTGACCTTTTCACTAATGTCTAATGATCAATCAACACTAAAAAGGCAAACTAAAAACAGACCAAAGTTTTGTGAATTTGATAAGAAAATATGTTTGTGCAAGTAAAACAAGTTTTTCTAACGTTTTAATGCAAAATAAAAACATTTTAAAAGTTTCAAAAGTTCATTGTAAAATACCGAAAAATCATGATACAAAGAAGCAATCTTTTAAATGCAAGGCCGTAGGGAGAAAAAAATTTGGAGTGGACATTTTCATTTCAGGGGGGCACGCCTTTGATCTTTTGCCGCATTAACACGGTGGCAAAAAATCAAAGGATTTTCTCGATTTTGCCCCCCTCCTAAATACGGCCTTGTTTCAATGAAATCGATTCGCCTTTTATACTTCTCAAATGCATAAAAAAATTTTAAATAAGTTTAAAAGTTGTTTTAGTGCTTTTTTAATTATAAACATTCCAAACATAAATTTAATTTTTTATACAAAAAGTGAAAATTCAAATGATCCGAACTGTAACCGTATTCATTAAATAAACGTTCCTTATGCGCAGTTTAATTACTGGTGTTGTCCTGAAGAATCACGAATGAAGAAAGATAAATTAGCATAAGCTCAAAAAGTGTATAAATACTTTCATTTGTATTGTAATCTTTGTCTTTTGTAACCATTCAATGTGAAGTCGTCTCAAATAAATTTCTCTTCTTCTATCTCTCTTCTTGTCAACATTCAATCTTGTGATGGAATCTCCACCACAGGTGTTTTTGAGATTTGTAATACCATATTATTTTTTAATTAAATCCTTAATGTTTTTTTTTCAATTCTCAGAACATTATTTTTTGTCTTATAAAATAATCAAATTGTTCGAATTTGAAATTTAGTGATTAAAAAGCATGTGCGAAGATTTTGAAAATTTGTTATTTATCCGCAAGATTTTAAGTTCAAGCTGTTTTTTCTATCAATCATAGTTCTTTCATTAAAAATATAAAAAATCACAAGTTTACGTTATTGTTTTTTTATTTATCAACAATTCTTGTCTTCAATAAAAAAAATGTAGACAAATCTATCTTTTTCTAGTACGCACAATTTGGAACTTAAGGAAACCCCCCTTTAGAGCACGCTTGTTTTTTGCTGTTTTTTACGAAATGTTTTCCCTCACTCACTCTCATTTTTTTTAAATGTTGTTTTCTTTTTCTTTTTGCTCTCTTTTGAAACACGTTTTCCTATTATAAATAAATGGAAGAAAGGAGTCCTCCCCAACAGCAGTACTAAAGAAGTGCATTCAAAATTTCACAGCTCCATTTTCTCTTCTTGTTTTTGTTTATATCTATTTTTGCACTTACGAAAACTGATGCCTTTGTTGGCAATATGAAATTGGTTTTGACTTAATTATAACCTTTTTCCTTCTCCATATAAAGTAGAAAGTTGATAGTATCGGTTCATTTTGGGAAGGATTTCTTGACTAAAAATTATTAGAGTTTCTCCAACTTTCAAGAACTTGTGATAGCTTATGCCACCTTCACCTCTTGTAATTCTTATCCTTTTGTTCAACTAAATTTTACATAAAAAACTGCTAAAATTTATTTTGTTTTTATCGTAAACGCGTATTTTAAAGTCACAAAATATGCAAAAATAAAGTTAGCGTATTTCAGTTAAAAATTTTAAAAAATGACTTCTTATCAAGCAACAAGTGTTAAAGAACAAAAAGATATTTGTGATGGAAATCATCAAATGTTACATGACATCAAAGTTGGTGCAAAAGATTTAAAGCACGGTATTCAAGATGGTATGCATGGAATTAAAGAAGGAGTTAAAGATGCTATGACAAAAGCGGCTGATATCGTATCTGGTCATAGACATTCAACATCGTTTGATCATGATAATTATTTATATGAAACTTCTCCGATAATTCTTACCCCTGAAGATGAACGCAATGCTCAATTACTTCGTAAACCACCATATAGCATTTATTCAAAAGATGGAATTAATCAAACTACTTGTGTTTCAGCCGTTGGTCAAGAGAAAGCTACCCATCCTCATTACAATTCAGGACGACAATCTGATATTCATTATATGCCATCACGAGCTTTCTAAGAATTTTTTTATCAGTATTATTGGTACGTGTAAATGCTTTTAAATCATTTTTATACATTATCATTAATTCTTATCACCAAAATGTTTTTATATTAAAAACATTACCTTTTTGCAACTATAATTTCTAATCAGTATTATCAAGCTTATTTCTTTCACATTTATCATTAAAGTTTGTATACTGTAGCCTGAACAGTGTTTTTTTGACTATTCTTGTTGTACATTTCCTTAAATTTAAAGCCTTGTAAATATTATGATGCGTGTGTGTACAAAAAATAATAATAGTATTAATAAAGAAGCTATTCTTATAAATTTATCAAGTGGGAAGTGGTATCACAAAAAAAAGTAAAAACAATAATTATGCTTTTGAACAATTAGCTTTTTGAAATATAACTGTTCATTTGTTTATTAATAAAGTTTGTTTATCCTTTCAATCCTCAAGACATCCAAAAAACAATGGTTTTTGGTTCTCAAAAATGAAAGAAAGAAGAGTATAAAAAGAAACGAAATTTTGTCAATGCTTTCTGCATACATGTTTTTTTGCTTGTTAGAGTTAGCTTTTTTTTCGTCATGAAATGCTAAAATGTTTTTAAAAGTTAAATTTTGCTTTTGGGTTTTAAAATTTGAAAACGAGCTTTTTAATAAATATAAAACAATTGCGATGGAAATATCAGGTAGTTCCAAAAGTTTTGAGCGTTTTTTACATTTGGCAAAGTGTTCTGCCATAGAAAAAACGCTCAAAACTTTTGGAACGACCTGATATTACGGTAATAAAAATAATTTGTTAATTTTTAGTGAAATTGAAATTCAAAATGTCCGCATATTCAGATGATAAAGATTATCAACAACAATTAATTAATCAGCAAAATGACGGCATGGTTTCGCATGAATTTCAAGACGGAATTCGAAGTCTCACACATGGCATAAAAGAAAGTGCCAAAGAATTTAAGCATGGCGTTCAAGAAGTTGTTGAAGCAGTTTCTGAAAAACTTTCACCAAAATCAGAATAAATTATTATGTTTAAAACACTGTATAAAAATGATTAAATAAATTATATTTTTTATTAACGGTTCTTTCATAAAGCAATACATACGATCTCCTTAAATGCAGTTTTTTAATTTTTTTAAAAAACCTATAATAATATCAACTTTGGTTTATTTCTTCCATTTTTAACCTTTCATCAAAGATAATCCAAAAATTACACAAAAGTTTCACTTTCGATTTTCTTTATTTATTTTTACTTTTATTTTGCCTCACTTTGTTGTTCTTCTTTTCTTTTTTGTTCAGCAGATTCTCACGCTTCTTTTTCGTTGAAGAAGGCAAAAATTTAAGAATTTTTTTGTTTTATTCATTCAATTTTTGCAACTTTTTTTGCTTCAACAAAAAATGGCTAAAAACAATAATAACAGCGTTTTTTCCAACTTTTAACGTTTCAGTCATGAGCGTTTTTCACGTTTTTTTTTGTTGTAAAGAAAAATCATTTTTTTGTGTTCGTTTTTTAAAAATGTTGAGCAATTATAATTTAGTTCATTTTTTGCACATGTTTTTTTCCATTTATTATTTTTGACGTAAAAAAACTTTCAAAGATAAAATTAGTTTACTGTATTTTTTATTATTTTTTAATTGCGGTAAATATTAAAATTAAAATCTTTATTCATTGCAACTTAAAATAGCTTTTTCGTGTTTCCTTACTTTATCTTTCAACAACAACATTATTAAATAAAAAATCATTTTATTCTTAACATTTTTGAAATTCAATCAAAATAAAGTGGAATGGATCATGAAATTTTTTTGGCAGCTGGCAAAAATAAAATGTTTTTTTTCAATGCTTTTAAAAAGTTGTTGTGATTTTTCAATCTTTTTTTTGCAAATGCCGCTAACAAAAAATGCTTGGAAGCTTTGACGACTGCGACGTGTTTCAGGCATTAAAAAAGATAACTGCAATTTTTTGTGATGCCGCTTGAATAAAAAGAGAAAGGAAAAAAAAGATAAATTTAAGCTCAACAACATTTTAAGCCTTTTTGTTTTGAGGGGGCGTACAAAGAAGGGAATGTTTTTTTTTGTTTTCTTTCAGCCTTTTATTTTTTTACCTGCAGTCTTATCCCTAGAGGCATGGCAGTTAACCTTTATGCTTTAACATTATTTGTCGAACTGAATTTAACTCTCTCTCCTTTTCTTTCTTGCTCAGACGTTTGTTAGGCGTTACGTAAAGATTTTTGACAAAAAAACACAAAGAAAAAAGGCTGGCACCTGTTGCATTTATTGTTGTGGGATTTTCTCCAATTATCATTTGGATAAACTCAGTAAATAGTAAAAAAAATGCCAATGATATAGGATAACATATTTCCTCTATTGATTAATTCTTTTTTATAAAAATGTTTAAGCATAAATAATTTAAACTACTTCTTCTAATTCGTCTTGTTATACGGTAGTTTATCTTTTTTAAAAGATAAACTACCGTTGAACTCGACGCTAAATTAATAATCTATTGTTTTTGTTTTCACATTCATAAAATAAATATTTCAGCCTATTCAACAACATGGCTAAAGCAAAGGCCCCGCCAGAACAATATGCAACAACAAATCGTGTTTGCTGTTGTAATGTTAAAGTTGGTTTTTACAAAACGAAATAAATTTTTAAAAAATTATTATTTTAGACAGCTGGTTATATTGTTGCAATTGTTGAAATTGTATTATGCATTTTAGCACTTTATGGATTATTTCGGAATTTTCAAGTTTTTGGAAGCCCATATTTCTTTTGGTTTTTTGTTGGTAAGCATTTATTATTCATCATACAGTACCCGGCCCTTAAAACAACCTCAATTTCTTCTTCATTAAATTGCTTACTTTTTTAAGGGATAATCAGTATCATAATCATTATCATTGGGATTGTTATCTTAATTTTGGCAATTGTTAAGCGAAAAGCAAATTGGGTCATTCCACATATGTTTTCACAAATATTCTTAACGCTGTTTTTGTATGCAAAGAAACAAATTTTCATCTTCCTTTTAATCAATTTTTTAGGTTCATTGTTGCACTTGTAACTGCAATTTTATTACTCTTTGAAAGATATAGAGGCATTCGATCTCTTCTCGGGCAGGGTGATTATTACATGAGTGATGAATGTAAGGCATTTATATAATGCGCAACAGTAATCTCAAAATTATTTTAGCAACTCGACTCCTTGGTTACCTCATTATTCTTGTATATTTGGCCGTTGCATTACTTGAAATTTTCTTTATTTGGATCGTTTACAAGCTTTATTTGTAAGTATTTTTAAAAGAGGCTGGGCGAATTGAATGAAAGTAATGTGAAACCTGACTCACTAATGTATCCACAAACTGTTGTTGCTGTTAAATTAAAGTTAAAATTCACATGTTTTTTCAGGCATTTAAAAGAATGTGAAAGAATAAAAACAGGACAATTTTCTCTTCTTGCTGCATACGATGATGAAGGCTATAATTCAAATGTTTACATTGCACCAAAAAATAATAATGCTCATGGTGGATCCCCATCGGCTGGTGATGTCTATCCATATGAACCCCCTGTAACTCCTCCACCTCAAGGATACCGAAGACCTCAATAACAAATTCTTTTAAATATAAAATAAAGTCATGCTTTAAATTTTTTAATAATCAATTCAAGCTTTAAAAAATCAAATTTATATTATTGTAAAGTCTTTATGTATAGCAAAAAATAAAACTGCCAAATAAAATAACATACAATCAAAACATCCAATAAATTTATTATTCAAATTTGTCTTCATTTGGCGCACGATTCTTCTTGCTTGATTCAGTATCTTCTTCTTCATCGTCATCAGATTCTTCTTCTTTTTTAACATTTGAGCCATCTTCCATTTGATTCAAAGCTGCCGTTGCATTTAAAATAACAAATGATCGAGAAGAAAATCCAAATCTTATTTCATCACCATGTTTCAATTCGTAATATCTTGTTGGTTCTAATCTATCATCATTCAGAAATGTTCCATTAGCTGATTCCAAATCAATAATATATGGTTTTGTTCGTCGTGATCTTTCACCAGTTGGCTTTGTAAATGGTAATGAACGAAACTGTAGAGCTGCATGCTGCTTTGAACATGATGGATGATCCTAAAACCAACTTTTTAAAATTTGTTTGAAAAAAAGTGAAACAAAAAACATACCATAGGAAACTGTACAACTTTGCGATCTCGTCCTATCAGATAGCATGAACGGCGGTGAATGTGCATAACAGGAAGAGGCTCAGGATCTTTACCTTCTTGATTCTACAAAATTGTATTAACAGAAGAGAACTAGAATTACAATCACTTACTCGAAAAGGATGTAACTGCCACATAACTTTTGGAATTTTGGCTTCAGGAGGTTCAACATATTTAACAACAACACCATTTACCATATTTGTATCTTCAAGTAATTTGCCCGAAGGCTTCAATGATGGCTTCTCTTTTTCAGCGTGTTCCTCTTCTGCTGGTTTTGTTGCGTTAGGATCAAAAGGCTTTGGTGCAGGAAATTCATTCCAAGGAATCGGTTCTGAAAAAAGAAGATTAAGAAACAATCATAAAAATTTATTCTTACCTTCTTTTACTTCAATATTTTCTAATCGTTTTGGTTTAACAATCGAAGAATCTTTAAGATCATCATTTTCACGATGTCTACTAAAAATCATAACTTAAAATTGCAAAAACTCTTTAAAAACTAACCTTTTGTTACCATCACGATCTCTGTTTCTATTATCTCTGCTCTCCTTTTCATCATGTCTTCTTCGATCTCTACTTCTTTCACGATCTCGTCCTTTGTCATCTCTCCGTCTATCATTTGAATATCTATCACGTTCACGTTCTTTGCTTCTACTTCTGCTTCTTTTTCTTGATCTAACAGCATAATCTCGATCTTCATCCTTATATTTTCTATCTTCTGTTCGTCGCTTTCGTCTTTCTGGAGATGGAGACCGAACCATTATTCCTGAAAAATAAAAAAACTGATGAAATACTGTAAACTCATCATAAAACTACAACGAATGAGCCGCGTAAACCCATTTTTGTCCTTCAATCTAAACATCTCTTTTCTGCTGGCAAAATTTGGAATTTTTTAATCATTTACATTAAGACACAGTTCACCAACATTGCGTCACAAAAGTATTGCTCAAGTTTTTGAAAACCTTTTTCAAACAAGTAATTTTGCAATCAAGATGAATTTTTATAAAAATATTAACCAAAGCATTTACATTTAAAAATACATTTATCAGATACCTGGATTGACTTTTATTTAAATTCTACAAAAGTGTGGACTATGTAAGGGGTTGTTTTTAGCTAAATTTGGAAACAGCAGAAAAAAACATAAAAGGTTTAAAAAATCAAAAGTCATTTCTTTTTACATTGCTTGCTTTTATAATAATTAAATTCAATTTATGAATTTCAAAGAATGCTTTAAACCACTTCATGTTTACTGTAGTATTTATAAGCCCCTAGAATTCCTTAAAATATTCAAAATCAACGTCTAACACAAATTTATCATTATTAAAAATCAAAAAAGAAGATGTGTGAAGTGCTCCTTTTATTCGTTACGTTATCCTTATTCATTAAGCAAAATTCAAAGAGCGCGAAAGTCTTGAAACGATTTTTACAAAAAATCCTGACAGCTTAAACGAACTTTTAAAATTTCAGCTATTTTTTTTCACTTGCGCAATCTTTTTTTTTACACCTTAATCCTAAGATGCTATAACCGAAAGAGATATCTGAAATAATTGATGAAAAAACTTTTTGAATTACTTATATTTTACGGGAATAAAAGTTTATGCGTGATCGTGATTAATTTGTATTATATTTATCCAATAATTTGTTTTAGCTGTTTTCATATCAGATCTCTAAAATATGCAAGGTGATCTTCCTCCTGGTAAAATTCCTCGTATAGAACTTCCTCCTGGTAAACTTCCTCGTGTAGAACTTCCTCCTGGTAAACTTCCTCGTATAGAACTTCCTCCTGGTAAACTTCCTCGTATAGAACTTCCTCCTGGTAAACTTCCTCGTATAGAACTTCCTCCTGGTAAACTTCATCGTGTAGAACTTCCTCCTGGTAAACTTCCTCGTATTGAACTTCCTCGTGGAAGACTTCCGTTGCGACGCATATCTGTTGCACGGATTCCAGCTCCACAGACTCCACTGCAAAATATTTCGTTTTCACAATTTCCATCTCAACAAATTGTACTTAGAAATACTCCTCGACGTGTTCTCTCTGGACATAGACCACCAATTGCAAGATTTCCTCCTGGATTTATTCCTCTTGGACAATTACCAATCCGTGTAAGTTATATTTTTTCATATGAAATGTATTGGTATCGAATGTAAAGGATCAACAGTTTCCCAGCCCTTATACATTGCAATTCAGTAAATATATTGTACATTTTTAGGCACCTCTTCAACCAAAGATTGTTTTAATCGATGAAAAATATGCAAGTCTTTTCAATTCTTTGATTGCATTGGCAGGAAAGAAAAGTAAATCTCGACATTATGGTCTATTGATTCGAAAACATATTCAAGTTTGTTTTTATTTTGTCATCATTGCTGCTGCTTTCATGCTTGACATTTTCAGGAACTAGTGTGTGGACAAATGAGTCCTGAGATCTTTGTTATTCGGTGTCATCATATTTTTGGAAGCTATCAACCTGGAATGCTTGAATTTCTTAAACGAGGTTTTTCGCTTTTTTGATTGTTATGTTTCTTTTTTTACATTTAATCTGCCCTTTTTAAAGAACCATATCCGCCATGGATTGTTCGAAAAAATAATAGAACCTCATCATTCACAAGTGGTTCAACTGAAACGCATGATGTTGCTCGAGCTCCTTCTTCTTCTTCAGCAACCCCTCTTATGTCACCTCAAACTGGACCTCCAATTCTTGAACATTGTCAAAGCAGTTCTTCCTTCAGTCATGATGATATCGAATCTCCAAAGAATACTAAAGTCACAAAAATCCCAATCAAGCGTAAAAATGTTTCTGTCACGGAAGAAAATGTTCCAGCTCCAATTGTGAAAGAAATTGTTACACGTGTTACACCTATTCCTTCTCCTGTTGTAAATAAAGTTTCACTGCCAAAAACTATCAAAATTCTTGAACCTGATGATCCATTGATGACTGCTCAAGCATGTTTAAAGCATGTTAATCGTAGAAAAACTGTTTTTGCAGGAATTACTCAAGAAGCTGTTAATCGAATGGCTGAATTTGTCAAGTATGTTTCATTTTGGTTGTTGTTACAGTAGCATTCTTGAATTTATTACATATTTTGTCTGATGTAAATACTGATACATTTTAGCGTTGAATTTCGTGTTTTAATGGAGAATGTCATGAATGTTGCAAAAGATCGTCAAGTCACTCCCCTTCAAGATGATGAAAGTGAAGAAGCCAATGATGTCAAAACTCAATTAAAGGTTTTGGATTTACATTATCTTAATCAAGATCTCAAGGATTCAAAATCAGAAGAAGCAAAAAAGCTTTTAGCTTCAAAAAATGCAAGTTTTCTCTTTTTTTTATTCAAACTATGTGTATATTTTTTAGAATCAGGTTCGTAAACGTGAAATTGTTGAAACTAATGATGAGATGAGTGAAGCTGTTTATGCTGCACTTGGAAAGAAACCTCGTCTTTGGACTACCTCAGCTGTTGAAACCAAACCTGCAAGACCTTTGAATCCCTACGCTAAGGTTTTTCGGGTTTCCAATCCTGATGTCTTATTTGCAATGGAAAAGAATAAAAAACTCCGAACTTCATGGGCTTATCGAACAACTTCCTATGTCAACATGTCTGCCAGCAAATTGTATATGCCTGCATATCGTAATTAATATTATCAATGCTTACTTTTAATATTACTGTGATGTTGTTTTTTTGTTTGTTTCAATAAAAAAATTTTATCAAATTTAATACCCGTTATTAGAAAACCATAAATTTACAATAAAAAAAGTAGTCTGAAAGCTTTTGAAATATATTTTGAGAGATTTTTACTCGATTTCATTTTAATTGCATTGTAATGTGGAAGAACCTCTGTTAAAAGCAAAGTAAATTGATATATTTTGCTACCGTATACAGATCCTTTGAAAGCAAAGTGTTGTTTTAGAAATAATTATTCCACTTTCTTTGAGTTAACAAACGTCTGTGATTCATACTATTGATGTAATAATAAGCAGTCGTATTTATATACAAATTTGTTTATTCGAAAGCTTGAAATCGCTACATGGAAAATGTTTCTACCCGTTGGAAATAATTAGTTACATTAAAGATGTTCTCTGTTCATTCTTACTGTTCTTCAATTGTCGTCATAGTTGTGGTTGTCGTAACTGAAGTTGCTACCGTAGTCGCCAGAGTACCGACGATGCCCCCAATAATTGATCCAGGAACAGCTCCAACTCCAGAAATACAAGATCCAATAGAAGCTAAAAATTAATGTTACAAAATTTCAAAATATAAATTTATTTTTCACTCACCACCAACAACCGCGCCACTTTTCGTCGTAGCCCATGATGTTGCCACTGAAGTTGCAGTTTCAATAGTATTTTGTGAAGTTCCTTCTGTTACGTCATCTGCCACTGCTTTTGCAAGTTTTGCTGCATCCATCGCTACAGCAACTGGAGCAAGCACCTTTTCAGCACTCTAAAATTGAAGATTATTATATGGAAAAATAGCAGACAACTTTTTTGTTATGCTTACTAAACTTATTAAATCACAATCATTAAAAATATGTAGGTAAAACACAAAACAGATTCAAAAATATTTTTTTTTTATTATTATAAAATTTTCATCTCTACGGTTTTTTTAACTGAAAAACTTACTGAAACTACCACTTTTAATTCTGCTGTCATTGTTTAATGCCTTTGATTTCTGGTACAATTGTCTGATAAAATAAAATAAACCTCTTAAATAAAAAATAAAGCGTTAACAATTTTTTCTGAAAAAAATATTGAAAATTTCTTTTAAAGAACTTTAATCAATGTCAAACGACGACTTTTTTTAAAAATAAAAAACAACAAACAATTTCGTCATCAGAAAAAGACGAGAAAAGACTTCCCCCTTCCTCGTCCCTGGGAATGACAAAAAACTGCATCAAAGAATAAACACCGCATAAAAAAACATTGACTCAAAAAAATATTTAATAAATTTCAGGCGCAGACGCGTATGTTTAACAGAGGTTTTATGAACAATCGTTATACACATTTTTTATACGTTTTCGTTTTTTTGTAAAAACTTAGAAAATATCAAGATTTGTTTTGTGCTAAGGTTGTTTCATATCAGAAACGTTAAAAATTATTTATTTACATAAACTCAAGGTTAGCATACGGTATAGATAAATATAAAAGTTGCTTGAAATATTTTTTTATATTTTATTACAAAAATAATATACAATCCCTTTATTGTAAGAAGTTAGAAACAATGCACGAGTGATTAAAATTATGGAGACTTTTCTTCTTGTGATTCAGCTTCCAAAAGTTCTTGAATCTCTTTTTCCCATTGTTCTTCGTTTTTGCCAGTTCCCTTTTCAACAAGTTCATAATCAAAATCCGATAATAATTCTTTTTCCCAATCTTCGTCTAAAAATTTTTGTCATATTGTTTGTTACACAAATCAATTTATAAAACTTACCAACAGGTGAACTTGATTTACTGGTTTTCTTTGGACTTTTTTGTTTTTGTTTTTCTTCTTGTTCATCTAATTCTTCTTTCAAAGATGGGCTACGACGTTTTGATTCATCCTCATTTTGATCTTTATTTTCTCCTTCATTTGGTTTATTAACAGATGTTTCAGGCACTTGTTCACTCGTTTCCTTTGCAGCAGCCTTGGAAAGCAAAACCTTTTTAACCAGAGATACACGGTAAAAATAATTATGCCAAAAGCGTTCTTCGGTTATTCTAAAAATATAAATATATAATTGATTAATGTAAAAAACTAAAAAAAACCAACTTTTTAGGTACAAGTTCATATCTCATTTTACTTAACATTGGATCATGTTGTATTAAATCCTTTGCAACTTGTTCCAAATTTTCAATTTCAACTTCTCTTCCAGTTGGTGGATCTTCTAAGAAATTACGGGTATCCTAAAAACGGTTTCGCAATTGAATAATTGTCTTAAGAAAACGAAATATACCGTTGCCAATGAAAGAATATGTTTTCGAGCTAATGCTTCATCGGGCATTCCAATCCAAGGTGCTGGAATTTGTGTTTTAATATCACATTTTTCTTGCTTTAACTGTTCAGAAAATTGTTTATTTTCTTTTTCAAGTTCACCAAGCAAAGATTTTTGAGTAACAGATTCAGAAAGTTTTGAGGCTTTTTCGGCAAGGACGGATGCTTGAGCAGATGCTTTTTGAGCGTATTCCGTTGCATGTTCGGTAGCAGTTTTTGCATATTCTTGAGCTTGAGATTTTGCTTGCTTTGCAAAAGCAAATAATTTACCTAAAAACTGAAAATTAGAAAAAACTCAATTAAAAAAATATTGACATACTAGCAATTAAAGTTGTATTGATACCAACTTCTTCAGCACTTTTGCGTTCAGGATCCACTTCTTCATTAGAATTTTTACCATCAACAGATTCATTTTGATTATCTGCTTCTTTATTTTTTTCATCTTCGGTCTTGGCTTCGTCAATGTCGTCAGGAGGAATTGTTAGCATGCTTGTAATTTTACGAGAAGCTCCTCCAATTAAGTTCATCATCTTTCGTTGTCAGTAGCTTTAGAATTTTCTTAAATGCATAAAATATATCCATGTCATAGTTATGTACATTTAAAAACAGGTTCCAGTATTAACAGGGTATCGTAACCCTTTACAATAACGACAATATTTCTTAGAAAACAGTACAAATCTTTATGCAACAGGCAGACAAAAAATGGCAAAATTAAAACATTACAAAATAAAGCAAATAACAATATTAACATGAAACAGTATATATAAATAACAAAAAACAATTCGAATCGTAAATGCCACCACTGAAAATATTTTTAAAAATCAGAAATAAAGCCCTATTTTTGGAGTTAAACAAAATTTTTTATCACAAGATTTGATGAACACCGAATAATAAATAAATTTTTAAATAAGCTTCGAACTTTGTTTGTTAACAGATCGTCAGATACTAAATGCAAATTTAGTTGAAATGGTTATTCCATTGGAGCAGTTGGTGTAGAATGATCATCGAGTAAAATAGAAAGGCCACGTTTGTGTCTTCGATGATTGATACAAAATAAAAGCATACTTCTTCTTTCAACACTTCCTTTTGGAATTTTTGACTGGAAGAGTATATTTGCAAGCACTTGAAGGTTATCTAAAAAAGACACGTGTATATAAAAATGAAGAACTGTAACTAAGGAAACAACTTACTGTAAAACTGATCATTTTGTAATGTCATATCAACAAAGAAATTCAACAAAAAATCCATTACTTTTAAATTTTCTGGGGCCAATGCAGAAATGGTTAATAATCTTTCACGATCACTTGCAATCTCCAATAAATTAATGTCATTAGGAAACAACGGTTCTTTAAATGAATCAAGTAACATCAACAAAGAAGAATAAAGCATTGAAATCCATTTTTTATCTTTTTTAACTATTAATTCTCGTGGTTTTCCGTTATCAAGACAATCACGGATTTGATGAAAATAAGATTCCGAGAACGTTTCATCAAAAATAATTTGTTGCATTGATAATTCTTTCATAGCCCAACATAACCAAAAAATTTGAATTGGCACACGACTATCACCTACTAGTAGCGGATCATTTTCATTTGGTGGCTAAAAATTGCATAATATTAGAAGGGAAAAATAATAACCAACTTACAATAACAAGTAAATCATCCTCATCTTTTGGAAGTCGATGACCATTTTTCAAGAGATGAATAAAAGAACATCCGAAACATGATTTTTGATATTTTGCTTCACATACAACAAAATAATCTCTTCCTTGATCCAAACTAATAACTAAGATACAGGTTAAAGCAAATTCAGATTTTCCTGGTATTGAAATTTTATGAGCTTCTTCGTCTGATACAAGAACTTGAAAATTAATTTCAACTTCAGCACCTTCTTCGATAAATGATGATTTGGGTGTTATCGTTAACCAATTTTTAGGTAAACTATCATCTTGATGTACAGGAGCAAATGAGAATTTAGTACCATTTTTTCCAGTATTTTTGATAATCAGCGTACGTACAACAGCGGATCGATAATAAATATTTCCAAAATTAAACTAAAAATTTACAATTATAATGATTCGAAACAACAAATACGTGAAAGGTGTCAGTCGCTTATTGATTGTTTGTGCACAAAAAGGGCTTTATTTGAACACTCAAACATAAACCAAATAAAAAATCCTTTAACGCATATTAAAAATATTTCTAGCTAGTTTAATTTCTATTTAAATGCTAAAAAATTACGCTCCTGATTATTTTCAACGATAAGAAAGCTTGAAAAAAAAACAGCGCACCAAAAACCTGCTTGAAAAATAAATAAACGAAGAACGTTTAAAATGGTTCTATTAAAAAAATAAACGTTGCCTAAGCTGCAAAAAACTTAAAAATTTGTAAAGTAAAAACACAGTAATAAAAACATTTTACAGGAAAGTACAGTTTTGCAGTACATAACGTTGTTTTTTCCCAGTCCCTTGAAAACCTTTATAACGAACTTTAACAGTATATTATTTAAAGCGAATTGTTGTATAATAAAAACTTACATCAGTGGCAGAAAGTTCAATCTGGGGTAACATTTCATTTGTTTTTCTGTCGCCCTCCTGTAACACCTCTTGATATACCTTTGCCTTCTTTTCACGATCCACAATTTTTGTTCCAAGTACAAAGGAAGCTCGTACAGGTTTGTGATCACTAAAAGTAACTTTTTCCACAGATGAATATTCATTTTGAGCAATTTTTATTTTTTTGTCTTTTGTCCAGTACAAAACTCTGTCACACCAAGCTGGTATTCTTCTTTTTTCACTTGTATCCCATCGGGAAGTTCCAACATCAAATTTGTAAGTTGGTCGAAATGGTACACCGAGAAGTTCTTTGAATCCACGGAAGGCTTGATGATTTTCTTGCTGTTTTCGAAGTTGATCGTAATCTAACAGTTCGTTCGTTTTTCCGGATTCAATAATTTTCACAACTTTATCATAACCATGTGGTGAATCCAAGCGATAATTGAGATCTCCTGAAAAAAAAATTACAGTAGGAAGAGACATAACGTAAATAAAACCAAACCTAGCCAAAAAACAATATCATGTTCATACAATCCTCGACCATTACCGAATTTCATTTGTGATATTTCCCGAAAATCTTGATTTCTTTTTGAAAGTTCACCCCCTGCTGCAAGATGAGAATTTATAAAGCACACTGGTGTATTATTTATATCAAATGACATTCCAACACCGCCCTATAAATCGAAAACGTAATACAAATGTGACTGTAATACTGTTTATCACCTTATTCCCAAATTTTAAAAATCCTGTTGCAATCCAAGAAGTATGAATTTCAGTGGGAAAAGGTATACGAGATCCTTTCCGATGATAAATTACCATAAAAATTCCAATGAGTCGAATTTTTTCAACCTTAATAGTTAAAGCATAATGAGACAGTATCTAAAATATTATTAAAAATGCTTACAACTTGATATTCTTTAGGAATATATCTTTTTATTGCTCTTAACCATTGTTCTTCTCGTATTGTGCTTTCGGTGACATAAGTCCCCAATGCAAGATCCATTTCTTGAAGACTGAAAATTGCTGTAATGAATCAAACAAATAAGAATATTTCTTTCGCCGAAGCATTACAAAGAACTTACCCGATAACGACTAAATCCGGAAAACGTTCAGTATCAAAAGTTAACCAATCTTGGACATATTCAGGTGGTGATTTACCATTTACATTAAATGTTGAAACAAAGATTGATGCATTTGCAATTGTGCAAAATCTGGAAAAATAAAAGATAAAAAATGCACTACAAACATTTTAAAATATACCTTTCTTGATAATCTTGAAGTGCATCATCCACAGAAGGATCATCTAAGTTTGTATATGGCCGCTGTTGTACAGTTATTGGCTTTACCGATGCAGAATAAAAAGTCATAACGTTGGTGATCCTTCGACTAAAATTTGTGAAAGAAAATATATCAATATTACTCGGATAAAGAGTAAATAAAAACTAATAATGTTATCTATGATGTTGATAAATCATTTCCAAATGAATGGGACCAAAAAATTAAATAATATATTTGTACCCGTTTATACAAAACAGAAAAAGTGAATATTTTGGACCCAAGGTAATGAGGGAGCAGAAATATACCTGAAATATGCCAGAACTGGTAAAAATATCGTTTGATGAGTAAACTCGAAAAACCATGTTAAACAGAGACAACACACGATCATTGCAATTGAATATATCCATGCCATTGTGTTTAATTTATTGTTAAATTTTAGAAAAATTTGTAGAAGGTAATCAAAGAATGTGAATCAAAAATATATTTAAATGAAGGTAGTCAATTAACAAGTGAGAATTCAAAAGAGAGAAGAATTCAAAAAAAAAACTTATCAAAAGTTTTTACATAATAATGCTTGATTAGCACATGGTTTTGAAAAGAAAATTACTAGAAAAGATGAATAAATTAAACAAAACAAGGCAATGAATGTGCAAGAAAAAGAACAAGGACATGAATAAACACGAAAAATAAATTTAGAAAAAAAACATTAAAATGAATCAGTGAAGATTCTTTCTTTCTATTATATTTTTCCCGAGGTTCTCGAAGATGACACACATAAAAAGAAGAAAAACGTAAGTTGGCGTTAATGCGTGGCGATGAACCCGCGAATTTTAAAAATAACCATCTTTTCTTTTAAAAAAAATAAAATAAAATCAGCTTTTTTTCAGACAACTGCATCAACAAGCAAAAAGCTTTTAATATATACATGTATTTAAACAGTCTTTTGAAAAATGTCCAAAAAGCATTTAACAATACAATTAATGCAAAGAAGAAGAATGTTCTTTCTTATATTTTAAACAATTTAAAAAATAGCCCCTAGGTGAAACAAACTTTTGTGTGTTCACTCGAAAACAAGAGTTAGGGATTGTCCAGAAATCACGTGACCAACAGAGGGGGGGGGGGGGTAAACAAAATGATCACCCGTCTTTGATGTTATCGGCAAAAAGCTTTGATCTTTGGTCACGAGGGAAAGGAGGGGGTATGAAAATCACAATTTTTTGGTCACGTGATTTCTGGACAAACCCTTATGCACTTTATTATTAAACTGAAATTTTTAACAAGATTAACAGTATAATTTGAAAATAGATAAGTCTTAAATTCTTAATAAACATTTCTTTCTCGAATTTTAAATGAACAAAGATGGATCACGAAGAATTTTGGAAAAAATGTCGCTGAAACAATGCAATACAGAGATTATATCCTTGCATTTGTGATCCAAAAATGAATGTTTCTTATTTTCCTCCAAATATTATTATATTACCGTGTTATTTTTCTACAAAACAGTTTTAATTTCAACGTTGTTGCTTGTATTTATATTTTCAAGTCTGTTTTCTGAATTGTTTGAACTTTCCGTCAAAAAACTTTATAAAAAAAGAATGTAAAAAGGGGGAATCCCAAAAGCGTTTAGTCGGTGAACCTTTTTTTCAAGACAAAAACTATTTCTTTGAAAAGGTTGTTCCCTTTTAAAGCAGTGTTCAAAATGCCAAAAGTAGCCTGCAAACTTGATAAATGTGCCGTACTTTTTTTTATTTTGTTACTGGGGAGTTCTTTTTTGCGGCTGAATGTACACAAATGAACAAAAGTCTAAGCATCTTTTTGCGTCATTTTTCTTTTCTTTTAAAAAATGTCTGAATTTGGACTTTGCAGTTGATGTCTAGTTGGATAAAACTAAAAGCGAAAAAACGGGCGTGATTTTCATTTTTATGTTGTAAAACGTGGTACGGTAAATGAACCATTGTTATTGTCGGATATTGTATGGTACGTCCGCTTGATCTATTAACATTGGATCATGAAACTTCTTTATACGTTAGTCATTTTTTTCATCTTACAGTATGACACTGATTTTTGTTGGTTTTTCCAAATATCTTAGAAAATATTTATTATTTCAGGAACAATTTTTTAACTTTACCTTGGCGTTCTTTTTCTTTTTTTAAACAGCTGTGCCTCTAAATTCAGATGTTGTGTTTCTTTCTGATTTAATGTTTAATTTAGTGATTTTTTTGTTAGTTTAAAACTTTTTTTTTCTTCAAACCATTGAGAGCAAAAACCAATAAAAAAAGTTTACATTTGTTTCATTTTAAATATATTTGCTTAACCAAAATTTCATTGGTTTCGTTGAACTTGGTACAGAATAAGTACAGTGTTTAATAGACGTTTTTTAAAAACTATTGAAGGGCTAGTAGGCTAGTAATAGCTTTTATTTTCTAATTAATCTTGTTTTAGACGTTTTTGCCCATTTTTCCATAAATTTATGTGAACGCTTGTATTTTAGGCTGCTTAGTTCTTTTTACCAAACAATTTAATTTAACGCATTAATTAGTTTGAAGAAAACACTACAGTCAAATAATTTTTTTTTCTTCTTATCACTGTTAAATAAATATATGACGTTTTTAGTCTTTATGCCATTATTTTTAGCACTTATACATGTATTTTTGTTAAGTTGAAATATGCTTGAAATATAGCGCATCAATTTTTTTTATCATCCTAGACAGCGTTTTAATCAAGGTAAAATGCACTTAAATAATGCTGAAAACATTTTCTATCAAAACAGATGGACCATTTTTTTCGCTGATTAAGCATGTTAAGGGGTCCACTTTTCATTTCCGACCGTGATCGTTTTCTAATGTATATTCATCAGAAAGAGTATGCATAAACTTGCTATCGAGTTCATTTACAAAATTATTCTCTAAAAAAGTTTTGAATTTATATAATCGTTTTTTCTTTTTAACACATTGAAACATGAACAATTGTTGGAATAAAATATGTTTAAATAAACTTTCGAAGGTTAAAGTCCAAAACGGCGACAGTTTTATTTTTTTGAATATGGTGTTGCATTTTGCTTGTTTTATGCACTTTATTGCTGTGATAAGCAAATTATTTGAATGAATGTTTCTTTATGCTTGAATTTCTTATCTTTGCTCACCGCCCACTTTTCCCCCCTTCCCTTTCCGCTTAAAAACGTCTCATTTTCATCCAATTTATCGTGTATTAATCGGTTGCAAAATTTCATCAACCTTTATTTATTATTATTATTTGTTTAAACTCATAAAGAGTAGGAAAGGATTTCATCATCCAAAGTTAGATTTTACTATTAAATCTCTTTACGTTTTAAATAAACATTATAATTTTAGGCCTGCTCTTTTATTATACAAATTTTCCACAGTGTCGTCTAAAACTGATATAACAAGTTTTAATTGTTTTCTACAATTTTCTAAAGTCTTAAATACAGTACTCAGTATTGAATTAAGGACTGTAAATCCACCAATATTCAACCAAAGCCTCGCCTTAACTCTTCAAGAGGCATACAGCTAACATTTTCTGTAAGTTTTATTAGTAAATAATAAAATTAGATTTTTAAAAAATACAAAAATATAACAATTTTGAAAACTGTAAATACTTTTTTTTTATTTAAACAGCCTTTAAAAAACCCATATAATTCACCTGCGATTCACGCCACTCTCTAACGAATCTGTTATCACTAAAAAAAGTCTTTTTGACTACCCTTTTGTGATGTCTGTTGCATACTGTCATTTATGTATGATGAAATAAACATAAAAAAATGTCAAATTTTTTAAAAAATTTATGAACAATCGTTTCATGGTTTACAAATTTTTAGATTAGTTGTATGGGCGCGAAACCCCTTATCCTTGTTCATCACTGTCGACCTCCCTAGCGGGTCTATTATCATCATCATTCCAAAAAGTTATTTATAAATCAGTTCAATCAATTTATCCATCAAATAAAAAACCATGGAAGTTGTAACTCAACAGCATTTTGAAGCAATTATTGCAAATGATGCCGATTTCGTTTTGAAAGATCCCGATCCATCGGAACATTTTTTCGAAGGAGCCGAAAAGTTATTTGAAATATGGTTCGATAAAGAATCATCACCAGATGCAAAATCGCTTCGAGCAATTCCATACAATGAAATTGTAGAACTTCTTGAAATTGCCGAGTGTCATATTTTGCATTTTCGTACCAATGGTATAATTGATAGCTATGTCTTGAGTGAATCAAGCATGTTTGTTACCGATACACGGATAATCTTAAAAACATGTGGCTCGACAAAATTACTTCATTCAATTGATCGAATTCTTGAATTGGCAAAAACTTATGCAAATATGGATACTGTAGCAAATGTCTACTATTCAAGAAAAAACTTTTTGCGACCTGATTTGCAATCTTATGTTCATCAAAACTTTGATAACGAAACCGAAGTACTTGATAATTATTTTGATGAAGGGGCTGCATACTGTATGGGATCACTCAAACAACATCGTTGGTATCTTTATACAATGTCAATGCCTCAAGCACCACCAATTCATCCGGATCATACTTTGGAAATTTGTATGACGAATATTCCGAATGATATCCTCAAAGTATTTTCAAAAGCTTATTGTGTTGATGGCCGAGATTGTACAAAAGTCAGTGGCATCGATCAACTTGTCCCCGAAGGTACAATCATTCATGAAGAGCTTTTTGATCCTGTTGGATATTCAATGAATGGTTTAATACCAAATTCTGATCAATATGTAAGTCAACACTGAATTCAACTAAGATATTATTCAGTTCTTTATAATTTTAGGTAACAATTCATATTACACCTGAACCAGATTTTTGTTATGTTTCTTTTGAAACCAATCAACAAAAGGAATGCTTGTATGAACAAACTCAAAAAGTTCTTCGTTGTTTTCAACCAAATGAATTTTTGATGACAGTTTTTGCAAATGATGAATCAGAAATGGGAAGTAAAACACAGTTAATGCTTTGGAACCAGGATATTCCGGGATATAAACGTACAAGTTTACAATTTCTTCGATTACAGTATGATACACTTGTTTATGCTCAATTCACTCGACGTGATCTTCTTCTTCAAAAAGAATCTGTTCGAGTTTCTTCAAAGAAGATCAAACCCCGTCGTCTTGTTGCATGTCAAAATAGTGATACAGAAGATGATAATACCGCTAGGGAATAAAACCCGCACTCTCTAAGAAATATCTTATAAAGATGATAACATTTTTAAACAACATTTATTCATTAATAATTTTTGTTTATTTTTTTATTAAATTTTATTGCATCTTTTATGCTTTTAATATTTTAATCGTTTATAGTTTATTAATCATAATTTAAGACTGAGAAATGGACTGTATTTAAGTTTAAACTTGGTAGAGGTTAAAAGTTTCTATTTATAGTGTTATAAATAACACAGTCCATTTTTGTATTACAGTAATCGATTAAAAATTTTATAAAAACGTTGTCATTTTTTATTGTGCAAAATAAATGAATAAGCAAAACAGTTTTTGTATGAATAATTTTTGAAACATAAAAGAACAGTCAGAAGAATTCGGTTGCTTTTACCTCGGTTTTTCCATCTCATTCTTATTTCGATATGATAACATCAAAAAAGCAGCACAGACTGTCTCGTTCCGTTAAAAAAAGGAGAGACTATTTATTTTTTGCATTAAAAGCATCAAAAAGAATGAATAATGTTTTTTGTGCATGTTAATCAACGACTGCTTCTTTTCCGTATCTTAAAAAACACCAACATTTTGCTTCTTTTTCATCTTTCGTTTCCGGTGAATTTCTTTTGACCTTTTGTTTTAAAAAAGAGGCCTGTAAATATCCATGGTTTCAAAGCACTTGAAGTCTCTAACAAAAAAATTGCTCAACCATGAATTCGCGTTATCAAATTTGATGCGGATCGTATCTTTTTGAGGTATGTGTGAGTGACACCATGTCAAAAAATGGCGCCATTCTAACATTTCATTGACAAAAATAGTGTCGCAAAGATTATCAAGAATATTTTGTTTTCTTTACAAGCCCAAAAACATTCATTTTAACATTGACCTCTTTTTCGAAATTTGTTGTTTCCTTGGTACATTGGTACAAGAAATTTCCAAAATTGTTTTGAACTTAAAATTGTTTTTTCCCTCAAAAAGCCAATATTTTGATAGCATCAGAATCAATTTTTTTCTCCAATTTCTCTTTGAGTCATTTTTTGAAATCGAACAGCTGACTTTCCTTATATTTGTTTGTACAAGTTGTTTTGTTTTGCCTTTTTTTCGACCCTTATTTTTCTGTGTTTTCTTTTCACTTTTTTTCCATTCTTTTTTTCCCTCATTAAAAAAACCTTGAAAATTCTTCAAGCTGTTTTTCTTTTTTTGGCACAATGCCCAGCTTATATGCAAAAATAGTTTTTTATTTTTATTCTGATTCGTTCGTTTCATTCATTATGATCATTTTTCAATTACAGAAATTCATCATTTTAATCAGTTAACGACGATCGCAACAACACTATCAAATGGCAGAAGAAAAGGAAAAAATTGTTCGCGTTTGGTGCGATGGATGGTAAGTTCATGTTTAAAACTATTAAATTTTATATGGTTTTTTGGAATGGTTCAACTTTTTATTAAAGGCATATGTATGTTAAAGACTAAGATCTAATGTTCAAAATCTTTGTAATAACTATTTTTGCCCGAAAAAACTCTTATCATCACCGTTATAAAAAACTTTCCAAAAACTGTTGTTTTACGGTACACAATTTTTGGAAATACCGTATTGTTTAAGGAATGAGATAACTTTTGGTATAGCGTTAAAAACATAGCTATCATATATAGGAATCAATAACATGTAATCCCAGAGTTTCCATATTTTAATTTCTCATTTTTAAAGCTATGATATGGTACATTTTGGTCATGCAAATCAATTACGACAAGCTAAACAAATGGGCAACAAATTAATTGTTGGAGTTCATACTGATGAAGAAATTACAAAACATAAAGGCCCGCCAGTTTTTAATGAACAAGAAAGATATCGAATGGTTCGAGGTATTAAATGGGTTGATGAAGTTGTTGAAGGAGCTCCATATTCTACAACTGTTAAAACATTGGATCAATATAATTGTGATTTTTGTGTTCATGGAAGTATGGTTTTACTTTTGTTTTTTTTTATTAAGCATACCTTTTTTTAAATTTATTGAGGTAATGAGGAGATATATCTTATTCATTCTATTGAAGATACTTTATACATAATCTTCAAGCATACCTTAATAATTTTTCAGATGACATTACTCTCACTGCTGAAGGAATTGATACTTATGCTGAAGTTAAAAAGGCTGGACGATACAAGGAATGTGAAAGAACTGCCGGCGTTTCAACAACTGATCTCGTTGGACGTATGCTACTTTTAACAAGAAGTCATCACAATCTCAATGATGAACTTGATCCGGTTTCTCGTGAACGAACTGAATCTCTTTCAACTGATTCTGATTCACATTCTCCTTGGACTCGTGTATCAAGATTTTTACCTTCAACACAAACTATTATGCAATTTGCTGAAGGACGTCCACCTGCTCCCAATGATGTAATTGTTTATGTCTGTGGCTCATTTGATCTTTTTCATATTGGACATTTATCTTTCTTGGAAGAATCTCGAAAGCTTGGAGATTATTTAATTATTGGTATTTATTCTGACAATATTGTTAATGAATACAAAGGACATAATTATCCTATCATGTCATTGCATGAACGCGTCCTCTCTGTTTTATCTTTTAAGCCTGCTTCTGAAGTTGTTATTGGTGCCCCATATTCTATTACCCAAGAATTAATTGATAGATTCCATATTAATATTGTCGTTCAAGGAAATCGTGTAGAACATCATCCAACAATTGAAGATATTGATCCTTATGAAGTACCAAAACGTCTTGGAATTTATAAATCTGTGGATTCAAAAAATGATGAAACAACTGATGGAATTGTTGATAGAATTATCAATCATCGGTAAGATAACTTTCAAACTTTTGTTATCCAATATTTATCCTATATATTTTTAGAAAAGTCTTCGAAAAACGTAATGCTAAAAAAGAAAAGAAGGAAATCGCTGCTTACAAGGCTCTTCAAAAATTACAAAAACGGTGTGATGGTTCAAGTGCCACCAATGAAGTCATATGTGTTGAAGATCCAAAATAATTCTTCTTTTTTTCTCTTGTATGCCTTTATTTTTCTAATTATCTTGCCTTATCTCTTAAAATGGCTTAGTTTAAATTATAACAATGTATATTTAATTTACTTACTTTCTAAATTGTCGGTTTCGTACAATAAACTTTTCTGTACTTTTCATATTTGTCATTGATATATACTACTGGCCACATGGGGGACATGAGGTGTCATGGTCGTGTAATTAAAATTTTGAATGCGGTGAAAAAAATCGAAAAAAAGAAATGACAAAGAAGAAAGATGATTTAAAATTTTAATTTTATAGTTTTGTGATAGATACCGTAATCAATTCACAGTTCACAAATTGTTGCACCTTCCATATGTGAGTCTTTTCACAGCTACCGTAATCTTCTTCAGTAATAACGTTTTGCATTTCATGTTTCCTTTCTTTTGTCATAATCCTTTCTTGTTTATTATGCTTTTCGACATTTGCTTGCAACTCAAAATTTTAAGCATTCATGAAAAGTAAACTTTTGTAATTGGATCCCATGCGCCCTTAACAAGGTCATCTCAAACAAAGCTTTGATTTTCAAAGGTATATGTTTCGACAAAAAAAGGAAATTATAATTGTGTTTAAACAAAAAATTTCTCACTTTTTTCCAAGGAGTCGACGTCAGTCCTTTTTTGAAAGCTTATATTTTAAGTTACTAAAAATTTTGTTGTTTGTGGTAAAATGAAACGTTCTTGTTAAAAACAAAGTTTTCCAGGAAAACGCCTCTGAATTTGGAACTTTTGAGGTTTTTTTCATTGCGAGTTTTTGGAACTGTAAATTTCTAGAAATTTATACAGTGTGACTTTCTCATGCTTTTTATTTTTTGCCAAGCAAAAAGAACGAAAAATTAATTAAAAATCATTTTTAAAGCTTAAATGTACTCGACTTTGTGCCTTTCTTCTCTTGATTTGAAAAGGTAAAAAGCAAGGTTCCCACGGTTTTAATAAAATTTTAAAAGGTTGTCCCTTTTGATGTAAACATCATTTTTTAACATTAAAATATGAGATTTAAGCAAAACAAAGTTAAAGCCTTTCCATATTTTGAGATTAAATGTAAAGTATTACTAAAAATAAGAATAGTCTTGTGATAGATACCGTAGTCAAGGGTAGATAACTTGAAAGAATTTTGAGATATCTAAATTCCGTGAAGCTTTAATTTTGATTTAAAACAAATATTTCTAAAATTATGCATACACAAAACCTTTCATTTGAACTTTTATCAAAAATTATATTTTAGGGTGAATACAGTATTCGCATAAAAGAATTTAATTATGGGTAAGAAAGAGCTATAACTTTTTTTTTAAACTCATTAAAATTATACCATTTTAGGACGATCATTAGTTGTAAACGAGCCATGCCAAATTTGTGGTGATCGATCTTTTGGTCGGCATTACGGTATTGTTTGCTGTGATGGGTGTTCGTGCTTCTTTAAACGAAGCATTCGGCGAAATATTCAATATTCTTGCATTTGTAATTTTTGACAATAATTTTTGACAATAATTTTTATATGACATTTTTAGCCGGAGAAAACAACTGCCCCGTTGACAAGACAAGGCGGAATTGGTGCCCTGCTTGTAGACTTGGGTATGAAAATTTTGTAATTTTTTGCCATAAAAATTTAAAAAAATCTTTACAGAAAATGTTTTTCAATGAATATGAACAAGGACGGTAAGAATTTTTTTAAAAATACAGTTTTCGCAGATTTAAATGTATGAAAAAACTTAATAATTACTGTACGAAGTTTTTTTACGAATTGTTTAATTTATTTAGCTGTACAAAAAGAAAGAGGACCAAGAAGAAATCGTCGAAATAAAGCAACTTTGGACCAGACGACAAAGACATTACCTTTTGTTGAAGTGAAAAATGAATCCAATTCTGGCACATCAGAATCTTCATTAAAAACACCGAATCTTTTAACATTAAAAGGGCATGAACTTTTAAATTTAGCAAAATCTTTTAAACTTCCAAATGAACTTTCTTTAAAGCCATCCCTGATTTCTCAAGGTTAGCAAGCTAAATTAATAATTGTAAAAATAATTAATAATTAAAAAGTTTTAAGCTGATATTCTTTTATTCACTGCAATAACTCAAAGTATGAAAAGTTCTGTGATAATTTTTCTATCTTCATCGACAAAATTTGAGATAATGCAAAGAGTATGGCAATATTGTGTTATCATTCATGCAATTAAATCAGATCTCTCATTCGCTTTATTAGGGAATGATTCAAAAGTAAGTAAAGCATATTCGATAAGCTTAATATTAATCATTTCACCTGTTCATGTTTCTGCAAAAACAATAACATCTCATTTTTAGACATTTATTCTGAACTCTTTAAAAGACATTTATCTGCAAAATGTTGAACCTGATTCAGAAGAAATTAGATTACTGACGTGCATAATATTTTGTTTATTAGGTTTGTTACAGAATTTAATAACAAAACATAGCCAACTTTTACAGGGCAAAGCATTCCACAATTAAGTTTTGCAACGTCTCTCACTGAATCATATCGGTTTTGGTTGAATCGACATTGTTCAACGTATTATCCAACAGATTTACAAAGATTTAATCGATACAATCAATTCGTAAACAAATTAGCTGACACAAAACTCGACCTTATAAGTTTTAAACAAAAGTTAACATTAGACCCCCAAATTGTATTAAACTTTTTAATTTCTGTTCCAAATGAATAATAATTTTTTATAAATTTTATGCTCGTTTATTTAAACTGTTTAAAAACAGTATTTGTAAAAAAAATATAAATAAAAATAAAATATAGAATCCCAAGATTTAAAAGAAAATTGATTAAAATCGTTCATGTTATTTATTTTTAGCCAATGATATTTTCTATTTTTGATTCAAAACGACATTTTTTGTTTTTCAAAAAATAACATTTATCAAGAAGTTATTCAATATTGCGGGTTCTCTTTTACCAAAAAACAGAGTTAATTAGTTTTTGCAATAACAAGTTTAAACTTTTATGACAAAAACAATTTTAATTAGAAACAATAACTTTAGCAATGATGTCAAAGAATGCGGAGAACAAATAACCATTTCTTGAAATGCATAAACAAATAGGACAGAACATTGCACTCTTATATTTATTTATTATAATAAATAATGTTTCGTTTTGATCAATGCTACCCTAATTGCAAGTTTTTAGCATGACTGTTTTTAAGGTTCAAAATGTGTTTTCGAATATTTACAGTTCAAAGGCACAAACGATTCATCGTTATCGTTATACAATTTGTTATTCTACATAGGCATTTCATGTTATGGAAAGCGAACAGTAATCAGTGAAAATGAAGACTTTTTCAAATAAAATCATATCGATAAAAAAATGCGAGACTTGAAATAAAAACAAAAATATTTTCTAGATTCTAATGGAATCTCAAAGTACTTCAAGGTATTCCTGCACGCAACCTTCTTCCATAGCTACAAACAACACCTTCTCATAAAAACAATAATGAAGTTACAACACTGATCTAATATGACTTTATTTGTCAAACATCGAACTCACTGATCTTGAACTTTTTTAAACAAAAACGTATAATGTTCAATAAAGTTCAAACACATATTATATTGTAGGTTTTAAACATAAACTATATCAGTAGGGTGGTGGATGTTAAAAAAGAGTCGCAAATAAGAAGAAAGAACAAAAACTTCATTATTTTCACATGTTTGATCTTCATATTTTGTTTGAAATTTTTTCACAAAAAACCAAAATATAAAAATAGTTTATAGGTAAAAATAAGAAGGCGGAATTGTTTTTTTTAAGAAAATAATAATAACACCTTCTTTTTATTTCACTGCATTTGATCAAAGATCCTTCAATGATGACAACAATGGAATATATTTCGTATAAAAAGGCCTTAGATAGATGAAGGTAGAAATCAGAACAATCATTTATACTTCGTTTATTTTCTGTATTATCAATAAAAAAACAAATAATGGCAAAGCTTATTTTTACAATGTTTATTGTTTTAATTCTTACTGTAAGCCTTTCAAATGCACAATTTCTATCACCATCAGCCGCATATTTTCTTGCAATGCCCTATAGTGCATATGGCCCATATCCCTATAATCCATCTCATCAAGCTTCAGTAACTGGCGGAGTTGGTGCAAATTTATTTTGTTTGGTAAGTAATTATATCCACACCATTTTAAATATAAAGAAATATTAATTTTCAGGATTGTGGACGAGGAAGAAATTGATCATTCTGTCACTTTCTGTTTTGTAAATAATCACCAAATGTACAAAATGTTTTTATTTTTTCTATTTAAGTTTTGTAGATATTGTAAAGTTTCAACCGGGTATTTATAAAATAAATTTAATAAAGATTACATTAAAAAAATTTTTTTATTATTTACTGTAACAATTAAAAAATATCATACTCTAATTCTACATTGGTTGGGTTGGTTTCAGTTTTCCTCATCCACACCATAACCCCCCTAAACAATATTTGCAAAAACATTACGCATCAATTTATTAAAATATATGCTTCTTTTACCTCCATCAAATATTAGCTTCTTCCAAAAGTGCAGATCACCTTTTTACTTATACATGTATGAGTGTCATCATTTTCATTTTCAGAACATACATAGCTGAATAAGGAAGGAAGAAAAATTATAAAATAAAAATATAAATAAAAACAAATTCAGAAAATTAAAATAGAAAGGGAAAAAATTGCTGTTTCGCCTTTATTACAACTAGACAGCTACACATCATAAAATTAAATATCATTTTAACTTTTTTGAAATCTAATTGTCTACAATTCAGATCATTTGTAAAATGTTTGAAATAATAAAAATATTCAATTATTTGTTACATTAAAATTTCAATTTTTGAAATTGTTTTTATGCAGCATAAATTATGCTATAAAAAATCAGCAATGCAACAGCAAATTTCAATTCCTTTGTTTAGAAAAAAGTTACAAAGCAGAATTTAAACAAAGTAATTAATTTAAGCACATTTTTTGGGGGTAATTTATAGACTATAACCTCTTTGTCAGTCAATAAAAATCTTAAGAAGATTGAAAAATTTAAAAAATGTAAATTCAAAACAAAACAATTTAAAAAGTTGTATTTATTTGTATCACAAAATAATGACATATAATTAGTAAAAAAATGAAATAAATACGCGTAATAACAAAAAAGACAATTTAATCAAACAAAAACAATGCAATAAAATTAAACAAACAATAAATTTTATTAAAAGACTTAAATGAGTGATAAATCTGAACTTGATGAACGAATGCTTGTAAAGAAAAAAATATAAAATCAAGAAATGAGAACATAAATTATCCCGATACCTCAAAAAAAACAACTAAAATATCAATGAATACAAAACCCCTGTTATTACGAATTGATGTTTACAAAATAATTAGTTGAAAGAACTTTAAAATTTAAGGACTGTAAAAGAAAATTACAAAACAAAAATTAGTACAAACAAAATTTGCGATGACTTGGTATATAAAGTTTTGACTAAAAATCTTAGCAACAACTTTTTTGACATGTAAAAACAAAAAAAACTAGAATAAGAAAAAGGAAACTTTTAGCGGAAATGATAATCCAAAGGAACCCAAATTTGAACCATTTGATAATTAAGAACACTTTTAGAAGACATATTCATCACCTTCTTGAATCATTTCAATAGCCCATTGGAACTTTTCACGTTGTGTCTTGTTGTAAATCTTTTCAATTGGAACATTGAACTTTCGGCACCATGCAACGGAAATTCGAGGATCAAGATAATTCAACTTTGAAGTACTAAGAGCAATTTGCTTGTTTTCATCTTTATCAGTTTTGTTTGTCTTAAGTTTCTTCAAAGCTTCTTTGCATCGGATAATTTTCTTATCCAATCTATCTTTATCTTTTGCAGCTCGAACTTTTTCACGTTCTTCTTTTGCTTCTTTAAGTTCTTTTTTCTTTTCTTTGATCTGAAAAAGAAAAAATAGAGTACGAAACATGCGTGTAAAGAACAAATGAACAAACCTTATTTTTCAAATTATCCATAGATTTTTCATGTGTTTTTGGCACAGCACGTTGATGGTTACACAAGATAGCAACTTGTCTATTTGCACGATTATAAGATAGCATTTTTTCATGGATGGTATCATTAGCTAAAATGGCTCAATACGTTATAACAATAAGAATGTCTGGGATGCTTACCATTTGTCAACTTCTCAAGTTGTTGTTGTAGAGTAAACGATGCATTATAAGTACGGAAACATTTGGCTGTTAACCCAGGCATAATCTTTTTCAAATGATCATTAAGCGATGAAGTATCAAGTCGATCAAAAAGATCATCGGATCCATCTTTACCTTCCATAAACTTTCCAAGATTTTTGAATACCTTTTTATCCACAGAAATGCGATTAAAATATCTGATAGAATCTTTACCAAGAAAATCGAATTCAACAACATGCCTAAATAAATAAGATATTAAAAAGCAACCTTTTTATGCAAAAACTTACTTCTTATCATCGAACTCTTTATGAAGCTTAATGTGTTCACATCGAAGAGAGCAACAACCAACAGTATCAGCAGCTTCATCGGTATCCTTTTCATTACCAGCACGAAGAGCGAGTTTATCAATGAAGTATATAGCAACAGCTCGTTGACGGGTTCGCATCTCTTTTGATGACATGTCTTCATTATATTTCCGACGAACTTCATCAATGATTTTTCCAAGAGAACGAGCCTTTTCGAATTTTTCAAAATCTTTTTCACCCTTCAATTTTGATGATGGATTTAACATGACATATTTGTTTTGACCCAAGACATTTTCTGTCCATGAGCATAACCACGCAACAGAATTATCATTCCGCACTTCTTTCCATTTATGACCAGGTGGAGGCTTTGGAACATCATCACCCCTAAATAATTGGATCACTTACAATAAAATGTGATAAGTAACTTACTTTGAGCAATTAATGATAACATCTTCGGGGACAATTCGCCGTTTCAAGCAACCCATTTTAGGATGATCACCGCGACCTCGAAAAAGTCCAGGAGGTTCAATGCGGAAATTTGCAATTTTTTGCCGATGTCCATCAATTATAGCAATACCGTATTCCTTTTGCTCTTTTTCACGTTCTTCCTTCAATTTTAACTTTTCTTCTTTTGTCATTGCTTTACGTTTTTCTGTTTCAGAAAGAAAATGAGCTTGAATTTGACGAAAATCACATTTGTCCAGATGTTTGATTTTATCTCGCTCATCAGCATTCATGGTCTTTCTCCAATCTTTAAAAAAGTTAGTGTTGAATGCATCTTTGGTGGTGTATTCATGACCTAGCAAACGAGCATAGAATGTTGCAACTTCTTCAGCCTCAGAACTAAGCACCATATGTTCACCATTGTACTTGAACTTAACGCTCTTGGGTAAAGGTTCATATGCTGGAGCAAAAAGAGGGCCACGATGAACAAGGGTATTCCATTTGACACCTTCTTCCTTGTTATCTTCTTCCCACCATTTCCATACATCAACGTCATCTTCTACCTTCTTCTTTTTCTTTGGGGATCCTTCATCTTTTGCTTCTTTCTTTGGAGTTGATTTAGATTTGCTTTCCTTGCCTTTTTTATCCTTCTTTTTATCTTTTGATTTTTTATCCTTTGACTTCTTGTCTTTCTTGGTATCCTTCTTCTTTGGAGTTTCCTTCTTTACTTTCTTCTTCTAAAAATGTAAAATGTTTAGTCCAAGTAACTATGAAATTCAAAATGTCTCATTGTTTGGAGGTTCCCTTATCAAAAACTTAATAAAGAGAGTACTATGACAATGAGATTAACCATATTATAGCCTGCTGTTAACCCTAAGACAGTATAGAGGACCGAATTAGAGAAGAAAGAAGGCAGGAAAGGATACTTAAAAACTACGGTACCTCTGGCTTATATTCTTCTTCATCATCTTCTTCTGGAGAGTAGTCATCTTCCTCTTCTTCATCAGATGAATTATGTTTCCGCTTTTTAGCTTTACTTTTAGCTTTTGGAGTTGATTTTACCGGTGTATCCGGAACACTTGCAGGCTCATCTTTGACATTGTTTACTTCAACCTCCATCTCAACATCTTCACCATCACTTTTGTACGACTGAGAATCCTAAATAATAAACAAAAATTGATAAGATTAATGATGGAAAAAGTAACTAACAAGTTCAGATTTCACATTAGCAGGTGAATGTTGTTCAGCTTTAATACCATTTGATCTACCATTTGGCGACGTCAAGGGAGAAGCAGCAGTCATCGTTCAAAAATGAACTTTTGGACGAGACTAAAATGATAAATAATTATGTCATAAAATGAATTTAATACTAATGATCACGATTTTTACATAAAACGAGCATCAACAATGCAAGCATTGTTCCACAAAGGCGTATTACAATATAATTTAAAGTTAAAGAAATCAATAGGTTAAACAACTGATTAATTGAGAAAAAAACAAAAGCCATAAGGGATAGAAAACTCTAGAAAAAAGTGATAAAATTTCATCAAATTGATAAATATTTGATGTTTTCGCAATTGTTATGCATTTCTTAACAAACTAATGTCTAAAAGAGTAATAATGTTGCTATAAATATTAAATTTTAAAAAATTACTATGCGCATACGAGAGGCAAAAAAGACTTATACGAAATTTCTTCTTTTTTCTTCCTTCAAAAAAACTCACAAAGTTAAACAGCCAACGCAGCAAAAAAAAGACTTTGTCGTTTTTTCGTTAGTCGTGAAAAAAACGACAAAGTGTTGGAAATAAATGCAGAAAATTCTAAGTCCGGGAAACGAATAGAAAAGTGGATGGAGTGGTGGAGAAAAAAAAGCAGACCGATCAATTCTTTTCCTTCTTCATCTTTCCTTCTTTCGCAAACGCAAATAAGCAGAATTTGGTGTGCATCAAGCTCCCCGACAAAAAATGTGCGTCCGTCTATTTTTTTTTCTACCGTTCCAATTTTTGGATCCATTTTGGTTTAAATAAATTTTTTTTTGGGAAAGAAACAATTTTTTGTTGTTGGCCAAATGTGGCGACAGCGGTAAATTTGAAATATCCATTTTTTATGAAAATTTTTTCAAAGTCCATCGTCAGATGCAATGTGCGGCCTTTAAAGACAGCTAAAGTCAGGATATTCTTTATCGACTTTTTTTGCTTCTGTTTTTTCCTTCTGAATATAAAATTTGGTGCTGCTTATTGAGCAAGTGAATATGCTTTAATAGTAAAAGAGATGAAAAATTCAATAAAATCACTGTATCCTAATTATTCAAGTAATTCAAATGTTTCACATTCCCTTGCAATTCGAGAAGCTATTACCAAATTGTCATTATCACCTGCTGAAACAATTAAATATTTAAACAATAAAGATTCAATTTGGTGAGAAAATTTTCTTCTTTTAAAAATCCATTAGTTCTTTTCATTAGAAGTAGTTCTCATTAAGATAAAAGTCTTGAAATTGGTAATTAACTTTATCAAAATCTTATTAAAATTTAATTAAATACAATTTAATTAATGCTTAAATTTTTAAAGGTCAAATAATCATGATGATGCAATTGAATGTGCTTTAAAAGTATTAAAAAAATTTTATCAGCAGCTGAAGAGTGAAGTCAGAACTCCGAATGCATTTGATTCAGAAGGTTTAATTAAATTATTGGCTAAACAGAACGAAAGAAAAACCAGTGATGTGATAACAAGAATTTGTGGGAAGCAAGATAAGCTTCCGAAGCGTCGAACATGGACTCAATTAAAAATTGCTGATCCAGATACACCAAGAGATATTCGTCCAGTTCCATCAAATGTTCCTCCATTAGATGTAAATGATTTTGAATCTGTTTCTGATTGGTCTGACAATGGTAAAGAAAGCAGAGATGAAGGAGAGACATCAGAAAGTAGTGAAGTGTATCGTGAACCATTTAACGAAAAAATTGGTTCTGCAAAAAACTTGGAAAGCACAAAATCTTCTACAGTATCATCGTCATCGTCTTCAACAATTTCATCTTCTTTAAATCCAAATGAAAAGACTTTGAAAGAAACACAAAAAATGGCAAAAAATGTTTTTAAAATTGTTCATAAAGTTGATAAAGCAATATCTCCAAGATCTCAACAATCTTCAAGACTTTCAGAGGTTAGTAGTTAGATTTGCTGTTTCTTATTAAATTACAATAATTTTTTTATTGATTTTTAGCAAAATTCAATTCCATTAACGGGTGAAAGAAGTGAAAAGGTTACATCACGTTATATTCCCCAATCATCAAAAGCAATTCAAACAGATTTTGACATTCGTGTTAGGGTAATTAAAACTTGAAAAAATTATTCTTTTTATTATAAATAATTTAGCCCAAAACAACAGACGTTGCAACAAGTGCTCGCTTATCACAGCTTGAAGTTGATGCAAAATCAAATTCATCAGTAACAACATCCCTTCATCAATTAATTGATAAAAGCTCAGGTGAAACAACAACGGCAACTTCGTCTTCATTATTTTCAACAAGTCTAAGTGCCGGAGAAATTCCTCTTCATAAAGTTGCTCAAATGACTGCGAGGTATTTTATAAGGAAATTTAAAATGATTCGAAATATCCTTTCCAGATCAAGATATACTGTAGTTTCAATTCGTCCCGATGGAAGTTGTTCTTCGACATTTGCCAACTATCAAGCTTTTAAAGAGACATCAAAATACTGTCCCTCAACACCGAAAACTCCAACTCTTATTGAATCAAGGGATGAGCTAACAAGCTATCACAATTCATCTTTTGCAAATTTACCACCTCTAAAAACTTCAACACCAATTAACAAAGGCACCACAACTTTTGGAATAATAAATAAAGTTCCAATTCCTCGGGGGCAAACTTCTCATCAAGGAAATAAAGAAAGTGATGGAGATGGAAGCTCTTTAAGGGTTCATGAACATTCACTTCCAACAACATCTTTTCAAGAAAATGTTAAAATTTTTCCACAAGTTGAAGAATTGACTCCAAAAGAAAGTACGTTTTTGTTACATTTTTGTTTACACAAAAATTACGGTAATATGACATAAATACCTTTATTTATTCATTAACAATATTTTTATGGGAAAAAATTAATTTAAATGCCCATTTTGCTTTTAAATTTTAAGTTCAAAATGCATATGTCAAAATTTGAAGATGAAAATGAAATTCAAGTATGAGAAGCAATTAGTGCAAAACAAAAATCAATGTGACAATCCTAGTTTCTTTTTTTCTTCTTTTTTTTACATGGGCCATAAGGGATAAAGAAAAGCTTAAGCAAAAAAATGAATGTCGTTTTTTAAAAATAAAGACACAAAAAATGCCTTTAAAAATTTTATTTGTGTGTTTTCTTTTAGTTCGAGAACATCTTATTCGCCGCCATTTGGATGCAGAACCCGTCTCGGTGCGGTCTGAAACAGAAGAAGAATCAACTTTAAATCAAGTTTCGCCGTTACCAAGTGGAGAATAATAATGTCTTAACTTTATTTCATAATTGAAATAATAATTTAAAAAAGAAAAAAATTTGTTCCAAAAATTTTGATGAAAATGTCAAGGCTATTCATTACAAATTTGTTTTCTTTCCTTTTATTGGGGTTGTTTTATATCAAACAACAATAGCCGTAATGACTAACATTTTGGAGCTCTTTTTTGATATTTTAAAAGTTTGTTTCAATTTTTTTTTAAAAATATTAGTAACCGAACGTCTATTTTCACTTTTGATCTTTTAAAATTTGTTTTTTTTGTCCCACATGCATTTATAACTGACTTTCTGAAAAAATCAAGCAAAATGAAAGCGAGACAGGCGGACCAAAATTTCAAAATCGTTTTTAGGGGCTGAAATTTGGCGTGTAGTATCCTTAGGGGTCAAGGAGGTGTGATCAAAAATTTTTTTTTTGATTTGGCGTGCCACGGCATTTTTGTGCCGTTCGGTCGGTGTAGTCTCAGTTTTGATCCGTTTTATCCAAATGAGCTATATTCTGGTAGCCCTTGATCAGGGCTATCAGATGCACACATTGGGATTTTCACTGATGGTCCCGCCACGAAAATCCGGCGTGTTGAAATTTCAAATCGCGATTTCGGTGCCAGAACAGGGGGGTGCCAGAACTTTTTTTTTGCTGTAAAGATGCCTTTTTTTATGGACTATTTAATGGCAGGAACGAAGTTTTCGAAATCGAAATGCGTTCCGAGACTTTTTCGAAAAAACTGAATTTCGACCTAAAAACGATAGTTTAAACAAAAACGGAGTTCACCATCGTATTCCCCGTGGTCGATTTGCTATAGGTGTTAAAAATCAGCGTGATTGGACAAAAAAAAATTTTTCCGGCATTGAACTCGAAAAAAATTTTTTTTTGTCCAATCACGCTGATTTTTAACACCTATAGCAAATCGACCACGGGGAATACGATGGTGAACTCCGTTTTCGTTTAAACTATCGTTTTTAGGTCGAAATTCAGTTTTTTCGAAAAAGTCTCGGAACGCATTTCGATTTCGAAAACTTCGTTCCTGCCATTAAATAGTCCATAAAAAAAGGCATCTTTACAGCAAAAAAAAAGTTCTGGCACCCCCCTGTTCTGGCACCGAAATCGCGATTTGAAATTTCAACACGCCGGATTTTCGTGGCGGGACCATCAGTGAAAATCCCAATGTGTGCATCTGATAGCCCTGATCAAGGGCTACCAGAATATAGCTCATTTGGATAAAACGGATCAAAACTGAGACTACACCGACCGAACGGCACAAAAATGCCGTGGCACGCCAAATCAAAAAAAAAATTTTTGATCACACCTCCTTGACCCCTAAGGATACTACACGCCAAATTTCAGCCCCTAAAAACGATTTTGAAATTTTGGTCCGCCTGCCCATTGCTCACTTTTTTCAGAAAGTCGGTTTTATGTTAAATACTAAAGACTACTGTAATTTCCATGTCTATCACGTTTATTGATTTCTCATCTTTATTTGTTTTGGTTTCTAATTTAATATATTGTTTCATTTAAATATCAGTCGTAGCATAAATTGATCTCTGGTATAAACTTATTAGTCACTTTTTAAAATCACGGTTATTTTTTACCGGTTTTTTGTATTTTTTTCGTGTTTGTTGGGATTATCGGTCATACAAAAAAATGGAAGAAGGAGTAGTGCAGCTTTATTGCTAAAAAAACACGTTACCTGCAGGAAGATAAAAGTCTGTTGCTATTGAAAATGAAGAGTTCGGTGCGCAAAAATTATTGTTCGTTTGTTTAAAGTTAAAAATCATAATTTTTCTTGTGTTTTTTTAATTTTTACTGTCAAACAAATTCGTTTTTGAAATTTAAAATTGTTTTAATTTCAAATTTTTTATTCAATAAATCTGCATCAAAATTTAATTGAAAATACTTAAAAATGCGACCACGAATAAAAAGGATCTTCTTTTTTTCGAACGTAAAAACATTTTGATGCAGACGGAAAAAAAGACCGACCAAAAATTGATAAATTACACACCTTTTTTTTCCTCTCTTCCTGCCGGCTCATCTTTTCCTCAGGGATTAAAATGGATAATCTGTTTCGTGTTTTTAATTTGTTTCATGAATGATGTAAATTTTTACATTCCTTTTTTTCAGGCTTAATCATTTGCCAAAGAAATGTTTGAGGTGGTGCTGATACTGACGTTCAACTGAGCTTTTTTCTTTCCTATATTTTTTTGTAAGTAACTGACATCTTTCTCTCTCTTCTCAATCAACTTTAAACACTTATTTGTATAATATCGTCTTTTATGAATTATTGTTTCTGACACCTTTATTTATACCAAGAAGCACCAAACATCATGAGTGGCAGCTGTGGAGTTGTAAAGTATGTTTTAGTTTTCTTTTTTTTGTTTTTAAATGTTTAATGTATTCAATGATTTAGTCCATATATGAACAAGCGAGCTGCTAAAAATGAAAATTATGAGCCAACTTATTATGAACATATTGCAAATACTCTTACTCATGGCGTAAGTTAACTTCTGATCTACTTTTTAGAATTTTTTCAACGAATATTTTTTAGCTTGTCATCATACCATCTGTACTTGTCTGCAATCATCTTGTACAACGAAGTTATCGTGACTTACAACATCATATGATGATCATTTATGGTATTGCAACTTTTGTAAGTTCCTTTTAGCTTTTTAAAAATGCTGATAAAATACATTTAATATCTCTTACAGACACTCTTTCTGATGTCAACATTATATCATCTTTGTGAATTTCTTTTTCATCCTGATAAAAAGAGATTACGATATTATTTACATATTACTGATCGTGTTGCAATATACTTTTTCATCGCTGCATCCTCTTATCCATGGTTATCACTACGACATTCAGATTATCTTGGAAAAAATTTGAAATGGTTCGTATGGTTTTCTGCAATATTTGGAATATGCTATCAATTTAAGTTTCATGAAAGATTTAAAACACTTGAAACTTGCATGTATATTGTAATTTCAACGATTCCCTTCGCAGCAATGGCAACAATGAATGATCGAACTGGTCTTCCTTTAATGTTACTTGGTGGAGCTGTTTATGCCGTGGGTGTTATCTTCTTTAAAATGGATGGTGTTATTCCTTTCGCTCATGGTAAGTAATTAATTACATACTTTCTTCATTTCTTTTATGACTTTTGCACTTTTTTTTCAGCTATATGGCATGCACATGTTGTAGTTGGCGCTTCTATTCATACTTATGCAATTTATACGGTGCTTCTTGGTCCTGATAAATTTAATCCATTTCCTAACGTTGATTTTGCTCCTCAATGAAGTAATGAATATTCAAGCAATGATTGTCGTCGATTTTATCTTTGATGCTTCAAAATCAAATGGGTAATTTAATAACTGATTTCCTAATTATTTTTTTTATTTTTACTGATCTTATAACTGATGTATGTAGAAAGAAAAAAAGAGCTTATTTACTATTTCTGAGATTATGTTTCTTTTGCACAATATGACTGCATTTTTTTTAATGTTCAAAACTTTCATTTTGTTTGTCACATCCATGACTACTGTAGATCTTTTTATTTGGCGCTATGTGTATATTATAGTTGTGTGCTTGTTTTTCTAGCCAAAATTATTAGGTTTAATAAACGTGTAGATATTTTTAATAACAATTAAACACTTTAAAATAATCATGTGTGTTTTCTTAAAATGAAATCAGATTTACCTCTGAAAATATAATCTTTTTGAAGTCATTTATCTAATTTTTTTTAAATTTTTCATTACAAAATAAAAACAACAATAAATACCGTATCTATAAAATTTAGTACCCGGATGGTTCGCTTTCTGAAAATAAAAATTAGGAAACATCTTTGTTAAAGGAACTGTCCAAGGCAGAACAAAACTTTTTTATTCTTTTAGATGACGTATCTTAACACGAAAGCAATAAAAATCAGGCTTAACTTCTAAAAACTCCGAATCTTAAAATTCTGATAACTGGTACTTTCTTAATTATTTTTTCTGATCCCAAAAATGGTATGGATGTTAGAAATCAGTTGGATAAAGGCTAAATTTTAGCATTTCTTGGATATCCAAGATATTCAAGGATTAATCTCAAAAGGCTGAAACTCAGCTTATATCCAACCGATTTCTAACATCCATACCATTTTTGGGATCAGAAAAAATAATTAAGAAAGTACCAGTTATCAGAATTTTAAGATTCGGAGTTTTTAGAAGTTAAGCCTGATTTTTATTGCTTTCGTGTTAAGATACGTCATCTAAAAGAATAAAAAAGTTTTGTTCTACCTTGGACAGTTCCTTTAATAATACATTTACCTGATCCTTTTCTAAAATCACTATTTGCATAAATTTGTCCGTCAATGGCCCGATGCACAGCTGTAACAACGGTATAATTATCAGCAGCTTTAAAAGTATGTCCATGATCTTTCAAAGCTGTCACATATTTTTCTGGCATTCGATGCTCGACTACTGTAACATTTGGGTGTAATCTAAAAGATACCGATACATTATAAAAATAACAAGATTTCAAGGATTGAATTTACTGATTATGAAATCTTGGAAAATCAACCGCTTCCTTGATATCGTTTTTAAGCCAAAGTGAATGCAATGCAACATTTGCAACCCCACTAATAATCGTTGAACCGCCTGCGCCTCCAACAGCAAGAAGCTCTCGATTGTTATCATTGAAAATGACAATTGGAGCCATGGAAGACATTGGTCGTTTTCCAGGTCGAATAAAATTTGCAGGAGTTGGTGGAAACTTTAATATAAATTTATTGATTCATTTTAGAAAGTATAAAAAAAATTACTCCGAAATAATTTGGATGACCTGGAATACTAAAGTCATCCATTTCGTCATTCCATAATATTCCTGTTGCATCAGAAGATACCATTGCTCCAAGGCTAAAACAAAGGTGATTACGGTAACTCATTACAATTTCAAGAAAACCAATATTAAAAATTCGTTTTCCCAATCAAAATAAAAAAACGAACATTAAATTGATTGTTGATGTAACAGCCACGGCATTCCCCTTTTTATCGATAACACTGATACTTGTTGTTCCATGATCTGGTGGTACGAAGAAATGTCCACCATAATAATCATCTGGATGTGATTTTTCTGTTAACAGTTTACGAATTTCATCAGCCCATTTTGAACTTGTGATATGCCTAAAGTTGCCGTATTTAAAATTTTGTTTTCTTTTAACATGTACCTAGCAACATCGCTTGAATTTTTAACAAAATCCATATCTCCTAAAGCGCTTCGAGCACCATACGCAAATTTAGATGCTTCAATAAAACGATGAAATAAAGTTGTGTAATCATCGAATGTCGTTAAATTGGATAACTTATAACTGAAAATTGAAGACTGTTGCGAATAATAATCATCAAATGCGGAACATACCCGTCAAGGATATTAAGAATTGCCTGTGCTACTGCTGAACCGGATGGAGGTGGAGGTCCACAAATGTGACGACCATTTGCTAAATGTGTTTGGATTACATCTTCATCATTTCGAATAACAGCTTTGTAAGATTTAAAATCCTCTTCTGTGATTATTCCGCCTAAAAATTTTATGAAAACGTTAGATTTTGTGGTCAGCAGTATTAAAAATTGCGTTGTTTAAAGTTTTTTAAAAACAGAAAAAATCATAAAACTCTTTCGACGGAAACATCTTTTGTTATGACGATTCTTACCGTGTTCTTTAAATTCTTTAACCATTTCTTTCATCATTTCACCCTTGTAAAAAAGTTCAACAGGGTCTTCAGCTTCAGCTAATCTTTGAAGGGTTCGTTTAAAATTATCTCTCGTTCTTATCTGTTCTCCAACTTTGTAAACTTGTTTGGTTTTTGGGTTAATAAATCTTTTCATTGTTGGCTCAGCTAATATCTGCTTTTCAAAATGTTTTAATGATCCAGCCAAGTGATGAGATGTTGGAGGACCTTAAGAAACTTTTATTGTTGCTTTGTATACTAAAAAAGAGGGTTAAACCTTCAGTGAGAATATCGATTGTTGGTTGAATAATATTTTTCCATGGAATTTTTCCACCAAAATGTTTGTATTCTGTCCAAAGGCCATGAAGTTCACCAGGAACCCCAATAGCTTCCCATCCGTATTTGCTGTTATTCCATTTATCCTTGTACATATCCTCAAAAGCCGCCAAAGGGGCAATCTCTCTTGCATCAACGACATGACAAGTTCTTGTTGTTGCATTAAAAATTGTCATAAAGCTTAAAAGGGAAAAATCTTTCATTTTAATGAAATTCATGAAATGCAACGTACTGTCCACCTCCAAGGCCAGCAGATTGAGTATCCATAACGCCAATACAAAACAATGTCGCAATTGCTGCATCAACAGCATTTCCACCATGTAAAAGGATATCTCTAAAATCATTTAACTGGTTCGCTTTAAATCAAAAACAGTATATTACTCTACCTTCCAATATCAGAACAGATTTCATTATCGGCTGCTACTGCAGCAGTTGAATATTCTCCAAGGACAGAAGGGGATGGTTTGGGCCATGGAGGAATTTTATTACTATTCTAAAAATAGCTTGTAATTTTGATAATCATCTAAAAATTTTTTCACCCCTCTGAGTAATTTCATGTACAGAGATGCAAATAATACGGTTGAAATTAAAAATATAAAAATACAAAGTAATCCAATCATTGCCACGACAGATAATCGACTGTAAATAACACAAGTATTATTTCAACCCAAAATTTTCCACAGTAATCTTACGCGCTATCATGATTTTTTGGAACGGGTTCTTCGATGTCATCTTCTTCCGAAGGAATTAACGGTACTTCTTCTTCTATCCTACTAAAATATATTATCCGTTATTTTTTATTAATTTCTATTTTAATCTTACTGTATTATTCCAGGACTTGTACTCATATTTTAATGATTTAATTAGATTTATTTTACCTAAAACAGTATATATTGATTAAAAAATTTTAAAGGCAAAGAAAGCAAAAGCTTGTGGTTGGGTCACGTTTGCAATCATTAAAGATAATATTTTTTTGTTGAAAGAAGAAATCAAAATGTAGCCATCAAAAAAAGCAGCTAACATGTGAAAAACTGATAATTTTGATTACAGAGAAACATTCATCTTTGTTTATCATTGTTAAAATGGGAGCTATTTTTCATTATTTGTTTGAACTGTTATTATCATTGTAAAAATCTGTTTATTTTTTTGTTTTTTTTAAATTTCATAATCATTCCCTTTTATTTGTCTGACAAAGCTCTTGAAAATTTTAACAAAAAGTTTGCTGCATTTTTTTTAACCAATGTGTATACGAGCAACCAAGATCTCGCAAAGTCAAGCAGAAATCTGCGCAAAGAAAGGTAAAAAAACCAGACAACTTTCATTTTTTCTTCCGTTTTCAACACACTTCTTTCTCATGCATGAGAGAAAACACGTCAAGTTCAAGCAGTTCCTTGAAAGATTTTTGATGTTTGTTGATTTTGTAAAACTTTTGATAAACTTTTAATTAATGTTTTGTCTTTTTTCAGTAAAATGTTATTATAATTTTAATAATTTAAAATTGCAGTATAATTAAAACAATGATTATAAGGAAATGGAAGAACTCGGATACTGTAATCCTTAAATTAGTTGTAGCAACAGGTAATTGTGAAACTAAATATTTTTGTTCTAACCTCAGTTGAAACAATCGTATTTTTTTAATATTTAACTTAAATTACCCATTTTAATAAAGCTAAAAATTTGAAAAATCGAGCGTTTGTAAAATCAGAGCTTTACGGGAAACATAAATAAACAAAGATCTATTTTTGTTAAAAATGAATCATCCGTTTCTAAGAATAAATTGAATTTTCTGACAAGTCAGTCGACTAATGTTTTGTGCAAAAAAGGTTTCACATTTTATAGTACATAATTTAATTTTAAAATTTTAGTACATGGTTGTCGTCCCTTAGTTGGATTTACCGAAGAAATCGAAAAAGCATGGGAAAAATTAAAACAAAAACATCGTATAAATCAACGCCCAAAAAATTCTTTACAAAAGAACGCCAGCACAACTCAACTTGTTAATACCGAGTCTGGAGATGGCATAAAAACTCAAAATCAAAAGTTTTCAACTGATCCAGCAGAAAAAACGCTTCGAAAACCACAAAAAAGTAGCACTTGTAAGTTTTTTAAACAATGCTTTACGGTTTTGAAAGTTTTCCTCCTTCCTTCTGTCATCCCTTTACTTTTTTATGCGTAAAGCTGTCATTCAAGTCAAAATGCAGAGGAGGATAAAATAAAGCAAAACAAAGTTAATTGTTTAAAAAAGTCAGTTGTTTCTTAGCGAAAACTTAAGCGTGAAAGAGTGCGAAGGGCAAGTGTTCGGATGATTTTCGGTTAAAAAAAGAGAGAGAGAGAAAAAGATAATGACGAAAATCTATTATCCATAGAAAAGTAGTTTGTGGATAAGTTGTTATTTTGTCTGTGATATATCTTTTATATTAGAAATTTGTAATTTCTTGATTAAAATATGTCAATAACGCCTGTAAATGTTACAGTCAGTGACGCGAATAGTGTATTCTCAAAATTTCGTCAAATGGAAACTTCTGAAATTGAACAGAAAAAAGATGATGTCTATGATAAATCATACGTTCCAAAAAAATTTACAAAAATGTCAGCAGAATACGGTACCCCAAAACCAGGTACTTTAACAGAAATGAGAGCAAAAAAAGCTTGTAAGTTTAATATCATTAAATACTGTACTTTTACCTAAATCAAAATTTCTTCAGCAAAACATATTGCACGTGAAATGGCACAATTATGTGAAATTATACATCAATATGGCAAAAAGGATGCTTCTTTAAACAAAACTACAATTACATTTAAAGAGCTCTTTAATGTTTATACTTATATTTCTGACAAAGTAAGCTAATCCAAACAAAGACATTCGAAAATAAAATCCTGATAGAAAACTTCAAAGTTTTTGTAAAGACTACAGTATGCCATAAATGAATAGACGTTCATAAGAAAGTCTTAAAACATGGCTACTTCAAGTTTCAAAGACTTTGATTTAAAAACGACAATTAAAAATGAATAAGCTTTTCAGGTTGTCGGAATTTTACTCAGAGCGCGAAAACACGGAATGGTCGATTTTGAAGGTGAAATGTTATTTCAACGAAGAGATGATGCCGTCATTATTACGGTTCTTTTAACCCCAAGTGAAATTAAAGCAGCTTACGCCAAAATTGAAACTTAATAATTCATTATTTTTTTGTTCATCTCAACGAAATATGTATAAAAATGTTTTCTTTAAAAAAAACTTACGAGGAAAAACAAACGCGTATCTTTTTTGTTATTATCACTACTATTACTGACAGTTGTTTAATTTTACTGATCTTTGAAAATTATTATTGTTACACAATATTAATAAATAAAATGTACTGTAATGTTACAATGGACAACAGAAATCACAAAATAGATGGAAATTAGAAGATCCGAGTTTTTTTTCATTACAAAAACAATGGTTGTTGTGCAAATTTTTGTTTGTTGTTTGGCGTTTTGAGTCCAACAATTTTGTTGAATAAAAAGAAAATAAACAGAAGTATAACGGCAACGTGTCTTTGTTTTACGTAAAAGATGATATAATTTTTGAGAAGCTTCTTGCTGTTGACAAATTATTGCCTAGTTTTTCTGTCGACATTGTTCTATACATATCTCCGTGCACCTTTTTGAGTTTACAATCTTTTATTATTTTCCTAATATTTTAGTATTTCAACCAATCATGCAATTATTTATTTTACTTTTGCTCTTAATATCATCTTGTAAAGCCATTGAATTAACTTTTGAATTACCGGATAATGCTAATCAATGCTTCTATGAAGAATTGAAATCAGGAATTGACAGCGTTTTTGAATTTCAAGTAAGTTTTTGATTATTTGAAGGGTGATCATGGTGTAAGTATGTGGAAGGAATATTAAGCAGTAACATTGCTTGATTAATTTGTTTCTCTATTTTAGGTTGTTACTGGAGGTCAATTTGATGTTGATGCAGTTGTAGAAGATCCAAATGGAAAAATCTTATATAAACAGCCAAAAAAGCAATATGATACGTTCAACTTTAAAACCGAAGTACCTGGAACATACAAAGTTTGCTTCTCAAATGAATTTTCAACATTTTCCCATAAAATTGTTTACATGGATTGGCAATATGATGATGGAAAAGGACAGGATGGCAAGTTTTTAGTGCTTTACTATGGCATCTGAAAATAGTTTTTTCAGGTAAACCAACTCCAAGAATGGTTGCAATGACACAACTTGAATCATCGGCTGCTACTATTGGTAAAAACCTTGAATGAATAATCTAACATATATAATAGTCTATTATAGGTGATCGTTTGAGACTTGTTGATGATTATCAAACACATCATAGATTACGTGAAGCAACTGGAAGAAAACGTGCTGAAGATTTAAATGAAAGAGTTATGTGGTGGAGTATGGGTCAGACTGCTGTTTTTATTGTCATTTCTATTGGACAGGTTAGTATTTATGCATGGTTTGATATGATTTTACATTTACACACTTTTAGGTCTTTCTTGTCAGATCACTCTTCTCAGACAAGCGTTAAAATTGCGAACTTTGCTCAAATCAAGAAGTTTTTCAAGTTATTTGATACAAATCAATCATAATAATATACTGCTGTGGTATTTTACTTCTTTTTAAAAGTAATTTATATGTTTATTTTCTAACAAAGATAATTTATTCTAACTTATTTTACCATGCATTTTGGGGTATTTTTTTTGATATTCTTCTTTGTTTTGAATTTTCTTTAGTAATTTAAATTCTTGCCTAAATGACAATAATTTTTTTAATTTAATGTTTTGTAATAACATGTAAAAGATACAATGAAATTTTAGTTTTTATTTTGTTAAATCTCATTTAAAACATATTTGAATTTGCAAAAAAAACCACGTCTGATTTTTATGGTTTGATTTTATAATTTTTATTTATCAGATTTTTTACTCTTAACTTTTTATTGTTCAAAGAAAAATGTTTTAAAGTATAAAATGTAATCGAAAGACTGAAATTTATAACAAAAAGTAATAAACCGATTGTCGATTCAGAAATTTGAACAAGGACTGTTATATATCTGTATAAAAAGTGCTTCCACCTTATAAAAATTAAGAAAAATCAGCCCCACGGTAGAATTTTCTATAAATTTGCATACATATAGAATCGAACATGGAGAATCCAGGAAAAATATTTTTAAAAAATTCTACCGTGGGATTCTAGAGTTATGGGCTTCAGAAGCCTCAAATATCGATTGATTTTTAAAGCGCACCTACTGGGGTTATTTGATAAGTTAGAATAATAAAATTTACATATTCTGAAAGCTGTTAAAAAAGTCCGTTGTTTTCTGAAAAAATTTTTTACTTTTAGTAATTTTGTGGTAAGTAATAAAAAAGAGAAAAGTGGTTAAAAATTCTCTCTTCTTAAAACTAGGTCAAATCTTTTTTCTCTTCGCAGCAAAAAAAGAGAGAGAAAGGAAGAAAAAAAAGAGAAAGGCAGAGAAAAAGAGTTTGAGAAAGAGATTCATTTTTAGATTTGTTTGGGATTCAGAATTTTTGGATTCGGAGATTCTGAAGCCCGGTGGGATAAAAAAATATTTTTTTACATGTTACATCATTTCAGGGTAGAATTTTATGGAGATTTCGAATATGATAATATTTTTGGTCAGATTCAGAATCTGTGGATTCTGGAGACAGGTAGAAAAGGATAAATATAGCCAAGAAATATTTTTCATTTCTTTCCGGCTTTCGTTTAAAGAAAAATGCCAATAAAAAAAGAAGAAACAGAGAGAGCAAAAAAACCATTAAAATTTACCGAACTCTTTTTTATCAGCAGTATGTGATTATCAGTAATAAAAAGTAATGTTAAAAACAAATATACACGTTCACTGCTATTTAATGATAAAAAAAATTGTCATCTTTAAAATTCCGGAAAAATTAAACAAATTTGCATTATTTAAAATTGAAAGCTGTTGCAAAAAAGGGAATCAATAATTGTTATTTGTTGATTTTTTTCCCTCCAATTTTTTTTCAAACAATTTGTTGTTTTTTAATTGCGGTTGTTGATGATGCTGTGGTGCTGATGGTTAAAAATTAAACTTATTTTTTATCTTTCACGTATTTTGGTTGACAACCGTATCATGTCTGAAATAATGTAATACGTGATCGATATGAAAAAAGTTGGATTTTTGAATGTTCCTGTTGATTATATTATTACATATATGAAGAGGCTCAAGTTTAATTCGTTTTTAATCTTTACTAATATTTTTCGCATTTTTCAGGCATGGTCAAGTTTATGATAGTTTAAGTAATCCCATGGATGAGGGATAAAGAATCGTGTTCAATTTATTTTTATTTCATTAGCCGTATCTAGACGGAGGATAGATGGTTATTGCTGAACCTTAAATGGTCAGCTGCACCGGGTGAGACCGGGTCAAATATACCTATTAATACGGGTATCTCCTTCTCAAAAAGAATCAAATAGAAAATTCAGGTTGGTTTTCTTTTTGATACTTATTAGATTAGATTAGGTTTTTTATTATGGCTTAGAAGCCATTATTACTTTATTTTGACATAAACGTCAATCTAAAAAAGAAATTTCCTTAATGGAATTCTTATTAAGGGCGATTATGCCATATTTATTTTTCTCAGTTTTTAGTTAAAACTGATATTAGATGACTTAAAGCAGTGCCTGAATAACTGATGAGTCCCAGGCACATATTGCTTACATATAAAAGTCTCGATCTTATTTTTAGGGACGAAATCGAGCATCCTTTTTTCGTTATATTTTGTATTTTTTCTGTTTTTTTGTAAATTTTTAAATAAATAATTTTTAAAACAACTTTGTCTCATACAATTTATCATAATTTTGTAATTTTATTACATTCAAAATCAGATGTGTTACTTTAGTAGTAACACATCTGTCACGTCTCACAAGGCTGTTTGATTCGTGCGTTAATTTGTTTGCGGTTACAGTAACCCATTCAATTAGATATTTGTAATTTTATTACATTCAAAATCAGATGTGTTACTTTAGTAGTAACACATCTGTCACGTCTCACAAGGCTGTTTGATTCGTGCGTTAATTTGTTTGCGGTTACAGTAACCCATTCAATTAGATATTTGTAATTTTATTACATTCAAAATCAGATGTGTTACTTTAGTAGTAACACATCTGTCACGTCTCACAAGGCTGTTTGATTCGTGCGTTAATTTGTTTGCGGTTACAGTAACCCATTCAATTAGATATTTGTAATTTTATTACATTCAAAATCAGATGTGTTACTTTAGTAGTAACACATCTGTCACGTCTCACAAGGCTGTTTGATTCGTGCGTTAATTTGTTTGCGGTTACAGTAACCCATTCAATTAGATATTTGTAATTTTATTACATTCAAAATCAGATGTGTTACTTTAGTAGTAACACATCTGTCACGTCTCACAAAGCTGTTTGATTCGTGCGTTAATTTGTTTGCGGTTACAGTAACCCATTCAATTAGATATTTGTAATTTTATTACATTCAAAATCAGATGTGTTACTTTAGTAGTAACACATCTGTCACGTCTCACAAGGCTGTTTGATTCGTGCGTTAATTTGTTTGCGGTTACAGTAACCCATTCAATTAGATATTTGTAATTTTTTGTATCTGTTTATTAATAATATGTATTTTTTAGCAATCAGTTTCACCCTTCCTTCCCTTTTTCCTCTCCTTTTCCTCTTCTTTTCTTCTTTCTTCTCTTTTGTTTCTCATTTTATTTTCGCGTGCTTTTGTTGTATTTTATTTAATTTATAAAAAACATTACTAACTACCTTCCCATTTCAGATTCCGCTGTCAATTCCGAATCTTCAACTTTGCCGCTCTACTGCATTTTTATATTTATATAAAATTACAGTAGCTTTTCGTTTGTTTTTGTCTTTTTTCGTGTTTTTTCTTTTTATCTTTGTTTATTATTTTCTAAATTACCCCCAAAAAAATCAAAAAAAAATTATAAAATTGTCCCCTTATTTATTTCTTTGTTTTTTAATATTTATTTTTTCCCCATATTATTTTTTCTGAAACTGATTGCTGAGAATCATATTGTAATAAATGGATCTGCCGCCTTTGTCGAACGAACAAAAAAGGGCATTAATAAATGGTTTTCATGTTGATACCATAAAACAGCAAAGACCAAATGAATATTTGGCAGGTGATCCTCTATCATTGATGTTGGGGTACTTTGTTACAACTACCAATAAAAAAATTATTGCTGTACAAAGTTTGTTTGGAGGATGCCATTATTCTTCACGAAATAATGAAAGAATTTTGTCCAAAAATCTTCTTATTGGTAAAGAATATCAGGAAGATTATGATTATTTTATCATTCCAGTCATTGTTTACGGTAAAGCAACAATGACAAATAAAGAAATGGAACGTGCCGTTGGACATTGGGTTTTTGCAATCCATGATCGTGTTCAAAATAAAATTCTTTACCTTGATCCATACGGTAATGAAAGAAATAATCAAATACGGCCACATGTTAAAACAATTATTTTAAATGCAGTGAATACTGTAGGCCCACAAATTACAAATTTACGACCAAGTTTTTATTTCTGTCAACATAATAATCAACCAAGTACTGATACTGTACGTTGTGGCTTTTTTGGTCTTTTATATTCTTACCGATTAATAAAATACGGTATTGATCAAATTTATGATCCACATTTGAATATGAATGTTTTTTTGATTAATGTTGTTTCAACATTAAAAGTTTTGACTACCGTAAATGAAGAACCTTCAGGATCAGCAATTTCTGATGATGAAGTGCAAATTATTTCACCAGTAAAGAAAAAGAATGAAATTGATAAATCATTTTTGCCAAAATCTTATCAACCAAAGTCTCCGAAAAAGCAACTTTCAAAGAATCCAAAGATTGCAAAACCTGCACCTCCAGCAATTGTAAAAATTTCAAGCCGAAAAGGAAGGAGTCCAAAACCTTACAATCCACAAAAATCTGATTTAAAAGATGGATTAAAGGTTAAAAATACTGTAACTGAAAATTGTTCATCAACTTCTGAACAAATGCAATTTGAAAAAAAGCATGATGTGATTAATTTGGATAGTTCAAGTGGTGAGGAAACACCTTTCAAAAAATCCAAAGTTGTTGAAACTCCAACATCTGTTTTTAATTCTTTGTCTTTAAAAACTCCAACAAGTGAAAAAACTAATTTTAATGCTTCTATAACACCAAAAAGAGTTAACAATAAAAAAATTGGTGTTGCAAATAAAAGATGCAAAGGTGAAATTGCAGAAAAAAGTGGTGATACAATTATTGGAGAAAGTCCTACAGTAACCCCAATGGAAGTTGATCGCCAAATTTTAACACCAAAAAGAATTGCTATTTCTGAAAATATTGAACCACCTGAACTTTTATTTAATAATAAAGAAGGTGAAACACCAGCAACAACTGATAATGAAGCAGATAATGAATCTTCTTTTGTTGAAATTAAAACTCATAAAAAAGCAACAGGCATTGATGTTTGTGTCATGGATGAATCACTTTGCCGAACAGTTAAAAATCGGTACATTTCTGATCCAAGGCAAGAAATGACCATTGAAACAAAAGGTGCAAGAACAATTATGCATAAAACAGTTATTAGCCCCAAGAAAAAGGTAAAAAATGAAACGCTTTTAAAAGCTAATTTAAATGCAAGTAATAGTGGAGCTAAAGTTGAAATTGAAAAAATTATTCCTTCCAAAAATGGTAAAGCTTCACAAATTGTTTTAAAGAAAACTGTTGCAACAGACGAATCAGAATCAGATTCTTCTGCTCAAACAGCACCAAAACGAACAGGTCGATTTCAAAAAAAGGAGCCAAAAAAGGTAAACAAAGGATGGTTTACAAAAAAACAACAATCTGCAACTGAAAATTCAGAAACAGAAGCTGAAAAAGGGCCGGATAAAAAAGATCCAAAAAAACCTGTAAAAATTGTTGAAGAATCAACACAAATTGTTATTTTTGATCAATTAACAAAGTCCCAACAACAAATGCCACCTCCAAATGTTTTTAAAGCTTATGAAAAAGCAACAGGAGAGAAATTGAAAAAAGTTGAGTCTCCAAAATCCACGAATAAAAGTGATAAAGAAGTGGATATGGAAATTGATACAACTGAATTAATTAATGAAAGTGATTCTTCTGTTGTTAAAAATGATACTGTGACAGAAAGTGAAATGGAAGTCGATGAATCAGTTGGTGATGCGGAGACTGCAACTTCTGCAACCGAATCTTCCAAATCAAAACCTGTAAATAAACGAGGTCGTCCACAAAAAAACCCAAAAAATAGTGGACGGCCAAAAAAAGATCAAGTTCCATCAAAATGGCCAAAATTGACTGATCAAACAAAACGTTGTTATAATGAGGGTATATCCCACAAAGAAGGATGTGCCGCATATAGTGTTAATCACAAAGTTGATTACAAAGATCACGGAGATTTTACATATAAATGTAAGCATTGTGGAGCATGGCTAAATGAATATGAAAAGAATACGCCATCGGCTGCAAATAAATGTTGCAATAATGGTGATCTTCACACTGAAGAACTAATTATAACTCAAAATATTTTGGATGATCTTCCAAAGTTATTGGAAGATTTATGTAATCCGGATTATCCGGATAGCAAAACCTTTATGAAATATTCTCATCTTTATAATAAATTAGTTGCTTTTGGATCTGTTCAAACAAAAAGCAAATTGCCAGATTTACCAAAAGGAGGACCACCAGTAATTCGAATGAACGGTGATTTTGAATATGTTGCAAGTGATTTATTTCCTCCGGAAGGAAAAAAGGCAGCTTTTGGACAAATGTACTGTATAAATCTTGAAGATGCTGAAGAAATTGTTTCCGAAAATTCAAAAAAAGGAAAAAGTAAACTATCTGAAGCTCTTGCAAAAGATTTGTTAAAAATGATTAAAGAAAATCATGTCTTTGCAAGTTTGATGGAAACAGCTTCGGAAAAATTTGAGAAATCAATTATTGAAGCTAAAGAACAAAATAAAGAATTACCCCAATTTAAATGTATTATTGTGGATTCGAGGGATGCAGATTTTAAAGCTGCGGACCCAAGCATTCATCCCCATCGAGCTGAAAAGCCAAGGAATGAATTAATTGGAATGATATGGAGCAATGATAATGGAGAGCCACCAGAATTTAAAGGAATTTGGCTAAATGGAAGAGATGGACGAACTTCATTTGTTCCATATTGGAGTCCAAGCGTTGATCCTTTGTGTTACCCCCTTTTATTTCCACATGGTAATCAAATTTATCATAATGGAATGGTACTTAAAAAAGTTGAAGATGAGCAAAAGGGTAAAATTAAAAAGAAAAATGTCCTTGAAGATGATACAGATGTATCAGAAGGCGAAGTTGAACGCCATATTAATGGTGACGACGATGATGAGAATGTCGATGAAAATGAACTTGAAGAAGATGCGTCGAAAAAGAGAACCACAAAAGGTCGTAGATTTGCATCTCGAAAGCAAGTTACCCGATATCTTTTTTATCAAAGGCATATGATTAGCTTCAACAAACCTCATTGGCTTTGGAGTAAAGGTCCAATTGGTGATGCCTGGCTTATCGACATTGTTTGTCGTGCTGAACGTTCAGGATTAGACGTTGCCAGGAAAAAGGTAGAAAAAATGCAAAAACGTTGCACAACAAGCAATGAATTGAAAAAATTTGTTGAAAAAAAATATTTGAATAATCAAAGATTGGGAAAAATGTTCACAATTCCTTCATCATTTAAAGGTGGAAGAAAGTATATGCAAAATGCTTATTCTGATATCATGACAATTATTGATAATACCAAATTGCCATCATATTTTATAACTTTCACAGGAAATCCAACATGGGCTGAAATTGAAAGAAATAAAAATCCTGGAGAAACTACAAGATCGGATTTAAAGTGTCGAGTTTTTTTAACAAAAGCCCAAGAATTTTTGGATGATTTATTAAAAAGGCATATTTTTGGCAAAGTTCAAGCTTATCACGTTGTGATGGAATTTCAAAAACGTGGAATGCCGCATTTGCATATTCTTCTAATTATGGAAAATGAGATTACGGTAGAAGATGTCGATAATTATATTTCTGCCCGGCTTCCTGAAAAACCAGCAGATGATGACGATTCTCCGGAAGCACAACAACAGAGAAGGTATTATGAATTGGTAATGAAGCATATGCTTCATATTTGTAATGCAAATTCTGCATGCCAAGTAAACAATAAATGTACAAAAGGGTATAAAAAGAATTTTTCTTTAACAACAATTCTTCACACTCATAAACCACCAGATTATCAGCGTTTAAGACCTGAAGGTGCAGTTGCTGAAAAATCTTCTGATGCAAAAAAGGATTGCAATTCACAACCTTCATCAACTCCAAAAAAGGAAGCATCAAAATATTCTGATGATGACGAATTTAATGGTCCAATGGATTTTGAGTTAAATAATAAATCTCAAAATTCACAGGAACCCATCGAAAATAATAATTTTGAAGCAAAAGATGATGAATGGGAAGAAGAACTTCCATTTTTTGATGAATTGCGGAAAGATTTTGATGAAGATTTGTCTCATGTTGAGTATAAAAGACTTCAACCTGTCCCAGAAGGTGTTGAAGTTACAGAAGAAACTAAACATCTTTTTGGTTTTAGTACAGAGAAAAAATTGAGGGGATATTCTGTACCTGTTGATGACAGCGTTGTTGTTCCCCATAATAAATTTTTGTTACTTAAATATGATTGTCATATTAATGTTGAATGTACAATTGGACAAACAGGAAGCCCAAAATATACATGCAAATATGTTACAAAAATGGGCGATGTTATTTGTGCAAAACTTCAAAAAGTCAAAATTAATGAAAATGGTGAAGAAGTTATTGACTTTGATGAAGGAGAAAGACATTTAATTGCCAGGGTTATGACTGGATGTGAAGCTTGGATGAGGGCATCAAATTGTTGGATTATAAAACAATCACATATTGTTGAATGCCTTCAAATTCATTTGGAAGGTGATAATACAAAAGTATTTGAGCCCGGATTTGAAGGTGAAGCTGCTGAAAAAGATGACAAAAGTCAACTTTTGGCATTTTTTGCTTTATGCAAAAGAGAAGCAGCAGCACGAAAATTTACATATCAAGAAATTCCACATCATTACAGATATACAAATGGTGCTTGGGTAAAACGAAAAATTACACCAAATAAATTTTTTGTTCGAGTTCGGCATGTTGCACCAAATAATACTGAACTTTTTGCACTTCGAATGCTTCTTATGAAAGTTAAAGGACCACAAAGCTTTCAACATTTGCGAACTGTTGATGGTAAAGTTTATCCCACATTTTTACAAGCAGCACAAAAGCTTGGATTTTGGGAAGATGATGAACTTTATGAAAGAACTTTGACAGAAGCATTCAATGAAATGCGAAGTTTAAAGCAAAAACGATTTTTCTTTGCAATGGTAATTGCTTACAGTAATCCAGGAAATCCTGATAAAATGTTGGATAAATTTTTGGATGAACTTTTTGATTGGCGAGGCCAAGATCTTGATAAAACTCGAGAAAAAAGAAAGCTTAAAGCTTTAAGATATTTACAATTTGTTTTTCAAACAATGGGAACAAGTTGTCGAGCTCTTAGCTTTGCTCTTCCAAAAGATTTTGAAGCAACATGTACTTCAGCAGAATTTGAAGCTGATTATGATGTAACTGATGGTGGATATTTCATTGATAAAAAGGAAGTCACAGAAAAGGAATATGCAGATTATTTAGTTAATAATCGATTAAATCCTGAACAAAAAGAAGCTTTTAATCAAATTTGGAAAGCAATTCAAAGTAAAAGTGGAGGATTTTTTTCACTCATTGGAAGTGGTGGAGTTGGAAAAACATTCTTTTACAATTCTCTGATTTCTTACTGTAAAGCATATGGTGTTAAACCATTGGTTTGTGCTTCAACAGGAATTGCTGCAACTTTATTATCGGGTGGTCGAACTGCACATAATGCTTTTTGTATCCCAAAAAGTATGGATAATGAAACTCCTGTAAATATTCAAGCACAAACTGAAAGAGGAGAACTTTTGCAAGAAACAGATTTAATTATTATTGATGAATGCAGTATGCTTCATAAAAATGTTTTGCAATATATTGATGCAACAATGAAAGATATGAAAGGCAGTGATCAGCTTTTTGGTGGAGCCGTTGTGCTTATTGGTGGAGATTGGAAACAACTCACCCCTGTTGTCCCAAAAGCTTCTGATCAAGGAATTATCGATGCATCAATTAAAAAATGGGATATGTATGAACATTGTGTTCAAATTGAACTTAAGCAAAATATGCGAGTTGATCCCGATGAAGTTGATTTTATCGAAGAATTGAAGCATATTGGCAATGGTGATACTGAAAATTACAGTAATCATATCAAAGGAACAAATTTCATTAAAGTTGATCCTGATTTTGTTGTTCCAAATGGACTTGCATTAATTAATTTTTGTTATGAACCTCAATGGTTGCAAGAACCTCAAAAATATGCAAATGAATTAAGTGGAAGTGCAATTTTATCACCAACAAATGCTGTTGTTAAAACACTTAATCAAAGAATTTTAAATCTTTTGCAAGGTTGTCAAGAAAAAACTTTTTTGAGCCGTAACACTCCCTTGGGGGATCAACCATTGAATGCTCTTGAAGATGATATTAATGAATATAGCATTGAAAAAATGGAAAGCATTGAAACTGCAGGAATGCCACCACATAAATTAAATTTAAAGACTGGGGCAATTGTTATGCTAATTAAAAATATTTCTGTTAGTACTGGACTTTGCAATGGTACAAGAATGCAAGTAACCCAAATCTTTGATGAATTTGTTAAATGCAAAGTTTTGACAGGTTCAAGATCTCGATCTGAAGATTCCAATGAAATTTATTTGCCTCGATGCAAATTTGAATACGGTGGAACTCCATCAGAACCAGGTATTCATTTTTCACGTTGCCAATTTCCTGTTAAACTTTCATTTTCAATGACGATTAACAAGGCTCAAGGCCAAACTTTGAATCGTGTTGGACTTTATTTCCGTCAAGGAGAATGTTTTTCACATGGACAACTTTATACTGCAATGTCTCGAGTTAGAGCAAAAAAGTCTATCAAAATTGTTACTGCAGTTAAAGATACCAATACAGTAAAAAATATTGTTTGGCAACATTTACTTTAATTTTTTAATAACAAAGTATTACCATTAATATTATATTAAATTATTTAGAAATTTTTTAAAGCTATTTTGAAGTAAATGTAAAAGCTTAAAAAAATTTAACTTCTTCGATATTTGGAAACCGTCACGTGGTGGAGAAGGAGAAACGCTTTTGTGAAGTAAGTAAAAATCCAAAAGTAGGCCAATATCCAAATAATGATTAACAACTTTAAGACCCCCTCCCGAAGGGCTAGGACCAGGGGTGAATCGCGCAGCGGTTGTCCTTTGGACAAGCGCGAAGTCGATTAACTGATCTACAGTACCCCGGCGCGCGCGTTTGAGCATAACTCAAACATTTCTTGACCGATTTCGATGATTTAAAAACCAAAATTAATAATTTTTAATGTTGGTGTGATCCCGACGGGTCCCCTAGTTATATATCTGTAAAAAAACTATCATTCCTTTCAAAAAATCATATCTCAAGTTGTAGTGGCCACATTTTCCTAAAAATTTACATACAGATAGAATCGGCCATGAGGAATCCAGGAAAACCTATTTGGAAGGATTCCAATGCAAGGATTCTGACTTCTGGGCTTCAGAAGGTTTTTTGAAGTCACATTTTTTTAGGCGCATGGAAAGGGGTGAAGATGATAAGTTAGAATAATAAAAATTACATATTCTGAAAGCCCATAAAAAAGTCTGTTGTTTTTTGAAAAAATTTTTTACTTTTAGTAATTTTGTGGTAAGTAATAAAAAAGAGAAAAGTGGTTAAAAACTCTCTCTTCTTAAAACTAGGTCAAATCTTTTTTCTCTTCGCAGCAAAAAAAGAAAGAGAAAGGAAGAAAAAAAAGAGAATGGCAGAGAAAAAAGGGAATAAAGAAGATTCATGATTTTTATTTCTTTGGGATTCAGAATTCTTGGATACTGAGATTCTGAAGCCCGGTGGAATGAAAAAATATTTTTTCACAAATTACATCATTTCAGGGTAGAATTTTATGGAGATTCCGAATATGATAATATTTTTTGTCAGATTCAGAATCCTGAGATTCTGGAGACGGGTTCGGTCAAAAAATGTTTTTTCACAAATTACATCATTTCATGGTAGAATTTCATGGGGATTTCGAATGTGATAATATTTTTTGTCAGATTCAGAATCCTGAGATTCTGGAGACGGGTTCGGTCAAAAAATGTTTTTTCATAAATTACATCATTTCAAGGTAGAATTTCATGGGGATTACGAATATGATAATATTTTTGGTAGAATTCAGAATCTGAGGATTCTGAAGCCCGGTGGCTAAAAACTTGATTTTGCTTTGACGGGTTCTTGGATAAATAAAATCCTTCAACGGGTCCCCCAGATTTAGACAGTAAGCTTATATCAGTCCCCCTCCCGAAGGGCTAGAACCAGGTGTGAATCGCGAAGTGGTTGTCCGAAGGACAAGCACGAAGTCGATTAACTGTTCATCCGAACTATAAAAGTTGTATTATGAATACACCGGATGCGAGAAGATAGACATGGAATTTTTTTCTACAACTGTATTAAAACATGATATATGTGTAAATGATTTTCATTGGGAATGTAAACGTTGGCATAAAATCGTTGAAGTTTGAACCTTTTTTGTACTTATCTTTTGTAAATATTGTTTTTCGTTGTTTTTTTAATAAATATGCACTTTCAAAATATGAATCACTGCTGTACTTTCACGTTAGATAAAGATATTTAAACCTTTAACGTCTCGGGTCCTTAAGTCTTTTGATAAAATATTAAGATGTTGAGCTTAATAATTTTTAAATATATCGACGGGTCCTTAAATAAAGATATTTAAATGTCAACGGGTCCTTAAATTTTGTCCAAAAACATTTAAACAAAGACGTTGAGTTCTCAACGGGTCCACAAATAAGAAACAATAATGATAATAATAATTTGAACGTTTTTTGCAAAGACAACGGTTCCAAAAAATCCATCGACGGGTCCTTAGATAAATTTTTGAAGTCTTTAACGGGTCCCCCAGATTTAGATAGTAAGCATATATCAGTCCCCCTCCCGAAGGGCTAGAACCAGGTGTGAATCGCGAAGTGGTTGTCCGAAGGACAAGCACGAAGTCGATTAACTGATCACTCAAACTATAAAAATCATTGACCTCCTTTCTCTTTTTTCTTCTCCTTTTATTGGCTCGCGCGCGTTTGAGCATAACTCAGTCAGTTTTCATCCGATTTTGATGATTTAAAAACCAAAATTAATAACTTCTTATCACAGTAATAATTTTACCACAGTAATATGATCCGACGGGTCCCCTAGTTGCGCATTTGTAAAAAAAAGAATCTGAAAAAATTTGATTAATAGAATAAATATGAAAAGAAAATTCTTCACCATGCCTTTTTAATCATCGTCTTCATAAGATGGATCTGAAGTCGCATTTCTTTCATATGGATCCCACATTCTCTTCCGTCCATATGCTTTTGCTGAAACATCATGCTCACGATCATGACTAATAATTTCGATTTAGCTTCGGGATTTACAACGCTGTAAATTCTGAAGCGAAAATACAGTAACCATTATACTATAGATTCAAATGTCATCTCAACCCTGCTAAGGTGAAAAAAAAACATAATTTTTTTGTCGGCCATTTGAGGTGAAAAAATGGGCGAAAAAATTTTTCCACCTTCGACCGCATTTTCCACCCTGTGCTGATTAGTGTTCCTTCCCCCCCCCCCCCCCCCGTTTTTGGAAAAAAGCGGGGAACGGGGAAGGATGACATGAGCGGGGACGGGGAAAAAAACGGGGAAGAAATGACGGCGGGGCGGGGAACGGGGATTTTGCGGGGAAAGCTGTAAAAGTCTTGAAATCAGTTTTTGATGGTATATGGTATCATTATTATCATTAAATAACGTTATTTTGACCTGTTTAACATTAAATAACATTAAAATTCAAAACTTTGAAAAAAAAGCGGGGATGAAAATTTGCGGGGACGGGGAAAAAACGGGGATGAAATGTCAGCGGGGAGGGGAAACGGGGACATCCCCGCCGGGGAACGGGGGGGGGGGTAAAGGAACACTAGTGCTGATACTACTCTTTCTGTACTTCATTTTTCATTGTCATTATTTGTTATTATTTATTTTATGGGCATAAAAGTTTTCATCAGCTGAATACGATTTAAAAAATATTTTTATGCCTGAGGCACAAACTAGCATCATTAAAGTTTACTTAATTTTTGTTTTAATGGGTTAAAAATGACCATTTCTTACTTTCGTTGATGAAAAAAACCTTGAAAGACGATAATATTTTTTAGTATTATGAAAAAAACAAATCTATTAATTGCTTTTTTCTAAACCAAGCTAAGATTGATGCTTTCTAAGATGTCAGGCGATATCTACCCTTGTGGGCATCAATCTTACATTTGCAAACAAAAACAACAAAAATATGAATGCAGCCTTTCAAAGATCTTTGTTTTGAAAAATCTTTTTTTGCAAAATTTTTTTTGTAGATTTATCCTGGTTACGAAAAAATTATACTCCCAACAAGTTTTGTAATTCTAAAAATGAAAAAGGGTAATACAGTAGAAAAATATTTAACTTTAATAACAATATTATCCAGTATAACGCATAAAGCAAATATGAGCCACATATCTGACCTTTGTTTTGTATTTTGGAGGAATTATTGCATTGGGGTATTATTTCTGGAAACTATGATTATGCCTTTAATAATTTTATTTACTTTTAAAAAGCGTTCATTTGCATGAGCTTTTAAATACATAGTACACGACCGACGACGTATTTAACCGTGCTCTTTTGTTTGAAACTGATTTTCAACGATTTAAAATAAAATTTATTTTTAGAATAAAATGCGATTTATGGTTTTATCTTTTTGGTTGTATAAAATTTGGTTATTATGAAATTTTTCGCATTTACACTTTTAACCTTTCAAAAATCACTTTTTTCGATTCAATTCGAAACAAAAACAGAAAGACAAGTTCTTTAGGGGAGCCGCGGTCGCGGCTCCCGCATTCTTAAGTGGGGCATCTAATGATGCCATGCTTTAATGTCATAGGGACATCTTTCATCATCAAACAACCCCATCATCATATTTATATATCATTTTAAAACCATCATTCATCATTCAATAATTCATTCAATTCATTTTCATCCTTCATTCAAAGAATCACATAAAACACAGAATCATTTTAAGCCTCATTTAGCACCCAACCAACGAACGTGAAATTTTTTTTTCATTACCACTCCTTTTTCATTTTATGGCACAAATGGAATTTGTGGGTTCGTACCAAACCCACAATTTCTCACGTTGTACCATCCTTTATTTCCTTGAATTCTTCAACTTTTATTATCCTTCACTTCCATGAACATTTAAGTGTGGAATTTAATGGTGCCATACTTGATTTAAATAATTACAAACAATCCGAACATCAACATTCTCCTACATCATTTTAGACCCATCCTACATAACTCCCCCCTTTCCACCACCATGGTGGTGGGGGAGTTACCATCACCATCATTGGTTCCTTCGGAACCGACAACGGTACCAATTTGTATAAATTCATAAGTTTATTCATTACCATCTCTCTTCGAATCACATAAAACACAGAAATTTCATTCGAAAAATGAAATTTTAAATAGACATTGTGGGTTCGTACCGAACCCACAATTTCTTAATTTTTGTTATCCTTCATTTCCTTTAATTTCATAGAAACACCTTTCCATCATTTTTTGATTTTCATTTCAGAAAATTTTCTACCTTCGGAACCAACAACAGTGCAATATTTGTAAATGCATAAAATTATTCGTCAAAATTCCTCTCAAACAAAACCTAACAAAATTTAAAATCATCGAAATGCATTACTAACATTTTCATTTTTCGTTTTATAGAAATTGCAAATCACAAAAAAACATTTACAAACTTATTAAATAATGCATTACCAATTGTTTTTTGGTAATGCATTATTTAACCTCACTGCAAAAAAGGAAATTGTGGGTTCGTACCGAACCCACAATTTTTGATTTTTACCATCCTTCACTTCCTTGAATTTCTGCAATCTACATTCTGATTCTGCTATTTATCACACCCAAAAAGCCTAAAACAACCTTATTTTTATTTCATGCATTTTCAGCATTTACACTTTTTATCCTACAGTATACACGTATTCTTAAAATCACGTATAAATCATTCCGTTAAAATTTATCCACGTTTCATCCTACAGTACATACATGCATCACAGTTGTTGCAAAAAATTTTTCAATTTCATTTTTTTCACATTTCAAACAAACATAAAACATTATTAAAAAAATTCATCATTAAATTCATTAAAAAATGCATTCAATGCATTTTCATTTTTCATCGCATAAAAATGGATGCATTCTTAAGACTCATAAAACAAATTTTCATTTTCATACCATACAACATGCATCAAATCACATATTACTCATATTCGTTTTTGAAGCTTCATATAACACTCACATACTCACATAACACTAATACATTGCATACAAACATACGGCAATCATAAAATTCCAAAAAATGCATTCTATTGCTTTTTCATTTTCATACCATAAAACATGCATTCATTCACATAAAACTCATATGCATTTTTACACCTCATATAACACTCACATAACACTCATAAAATGCATACAAACATGCATCAATCATCAAATTCATTGCAAAAAAGCATTCCCAATAATTTCATTTTTCATACCATACTACACACATAAAATCACATAAAAGTCATATTCATTTTTAATACTCATATAACACTCACATACTCACATAACACTCATAAAATACATACAAAAATACCGCATTTATTAAATTCAATAAAAAATGCACTCCTTTGCATTTTCATTTTTCATACCATACTACATACACAAAATCACATAAAAGTCATATGCATTTTTAACATTCATATAACACTCACATACTCACATAGCACTCATAAAATACATACAAACATGCATCAATCATTAAATTCATCAAAAAATACATTCCATTTCATTTTCATTTTTCATACCATACTACATGCATAAAATCACATAAAACTCACAATCTTTTTTTTCAAGCCTCATTTAACACTCATATACTCATATAACACTCATACAATGCATATAAACACATTTGCATTCCATGGGCATCGAACCCATGACATGCTGCATCCCAACCCTTCACACTTCCAACTGCGCCATATGGCCAAGAGAGAAAATTCCAATTTTCACACGCGCATAACTCCTCCAGATGGCCACCTCCGGAAGCCGCTTACCCAAAATTCTTCATCCTCATTATGTTCACTATCAAATGACACCAAACATGCCCATAATCCCAGAAGGTCCACCTAAAAACACCATTGCCAAATAACATAACTTGGTGATAAGAAGACGCAACAGAGAGAGAGTCGAACGCAGATTTGTTAAAGGAAAAATCGGACTTTGTCTTTGCACAAAAATGACTTGAAGTCTGCCGAAAAGAAAATATAGCGATGAACAACAAGGAAGCTACCCGGCTTAAACAGCTTTTTGTTTCTATTTTTATCATTCAACCAAGAAATGCTATTTTTAACTTTTCTTTTTCTTTTATATTTTTCTTTGTCAATTCCCAAAGCGGTTAAAAAATTGCTTTTTTACTTTATTTTGGCTGGCTAAAAATGGAAGAAGACTTTATTACTTTTCCGTTTCATTTTTTCGGAAAAAGATCTCATTAAATAAAAATGAGTAAGAAACGTTAAAAACAATACAGTATTCCAATTTAAGATTACCAGAAGCAGGTGAAATTTTGGAAGATATACACAATCTTTGATTTAATTTTGAAAATGAACATTTGAAAAAGAAAAAAAATGTTGTAAATTTTGTTTAGTGTTGTTGTAACCATATAAAACTGTACTCATGTGTTTACGAAATTTCTGTAACTAAATGTTTATAGTTACAGTAAACTTTTGCTTGTGTAATTACAGAACAAAGTTCCATATGTTTGTTATGCTGTTTTGACAACTGTTATTTTTTAAAATTAAAATGTACAAATTTATTTATAAAAACCACCCAAAACAAACAAAAAAATGTAATGAAAAAATAATAAATTAATAGAGATCAGCTCCTTCGATACGACAGTCGTATTCGAGAGTTTTATGAAATTTGATGATATTATTGTTGTTGCTATGATTGCTTTCCATGGATTCTGAATTTGAGTTATGATGAAATTCATTTCTTGGAAAATTTTCACATTCATCATCAACATCTTTTAAAATCCATCGATCAACAACTGCATTATGAGATAATGTACAAATATATTTGATTTGAATTTCTTGTAAATTTGAAAAATTTTTAAAAAATGGATAAAAGTAGTCATAACTCATTGGTGCAGAATATATTCTAAGAACGAGTTTACGAATTGAATTTAGTTTTGGGCTACAATAATAATTTGATAAAACCAAAATTTTAATGAAATGAGTGAAAACTTACTTTGGCATAAATCGAATATCTTTGAGTTCTTTATATGACCACATACCCTTTTCAAAGGATATTTTAAGACATGGCGTTTTGAAGGAGGCAAGAATTAAAAAACTCTGAAAAATGAACGGAATTTAATATTTTTAATGTTTCAAGCAATCTTAAATTTATGTTTTTAAAAAACACAGAAAAAAATAAAGTCTTGTTTTGCCCTATTAATTTCACAATGGGGTTACTGTATCAATATTAACCACAAAGATGTTTAAACTTTAAAAGTTTTGCAATTTTAAATTGAACTCCAAAAAATTGTAACACAGTATATGTGAGATAAAATCATAAGTGCCTCAAGAAAAAAAGACAATAAATTCGCAAATTTTATTTTTGTTGCAAAAAAGACCCATTAAAATTTGATATCTAAAAATAGAATTCAAGAAAATGCGTCAAAAATCTTTTACTTGTTTTTGTTTTTTAAGAGGAAAACAAAGATTTAATTTCTTGAAGAAAAAAACGTATTGCATTTAATTATTTTGCAGGCGACATTTAAATAAAACAAAATATATATGTCCTTCTTAGATTTAAATTCGTCATTTTTTGTTCATTAAAAACAATGGATTCTAATTTAAAAAAAATTCTATTTACAGTAACCCACGATTTTTTGAGTTTTCAATAAACTTACTTCGACATCAGCAGGATTACAGTCAGCAATTTCAACGAAATCTTTTGCTTGAAGATTACATGTATCAATTGATAAAGGCGTTACTCTTGAAAATGTTTGCCAATAACAATCAGCGGCAAGTGAAATTGATTCAAGATCTGAAAAGTTTGCATAAATTAGTTTTGTCATTTCATTTCATTCAAATGCTTCTTACTTTCATTTTCTGATAAAGCTTTCAATAAAATTTCTGGTACAGAATCTCGATAGTTGAGATTAAAAGATTTGACATTTCTTCCAACAACATCAAAAGTTTTTGAAGGCAAAAGTGTTTTGGTTGGATTTATTCTTAAAGCTTGTTTATTCGCCTAAAAAAGGATAAATAAGAATTTTAAAAAGTCACCAAAAAAGGATGTTGCTTTTCAGTGAATAAGAGTTTAAGGGTATTAGCAAAAACGTATAACGTGTTTCGGGATTAAAGAGATATCAGTAATAAAATTAAAGAACAAAATGTGTAACTATTTCAAAAGGTCGAATTATTAAAAGTATTTGTTTAAAGGGTTTCAACATTTAAACTCAAATAACAAGCCCAATGACTTACAAATCTGATAATAATATCATCATCCAAAAAATCAACTTCTAAACTGACAGCTTTTCTCATAACATTAAAGTATGCATCTAATGTTTCATTATTTGTTGCAATAAATTTCGATACCGTTTCATTGTTGTATTCATATTTTTTAAATAATTCAAAAAGTATTTCTTCTAACATGTCGTCAGATTTCACCACGTATGTTAGGCTACAGGTTTGAAAATGAACCTTAAAAAACAAAAAGAATATAGTAAAACAAAAGAATAAAAAAATGAAACTTTTTTGTTACACTGGAAACAATGAAAAAAAGGACGCGGAAGTGGTCGAGGTATTTGGTTCAACATTTATTTTTTTGTGTTTTTCTATATAGTCAAAATTAAAAATTTACAAGCTTTGTCAACAGTGAATGGATGATCCATCATCCATTCAGTGTGAGGGATAAATTTAGTATGGTAAAAATGGAAGTGATTTGAAAGATTTATTATAGGAGAAAGGGCTGTTGTTGTTTAAAAATAACCAAAAATAAATAAAACCGGAAGTCTTTTTTAGATTAATATGAATGTTTATTTCGGTAAAAAAAAGAAGAGCAAAAGCTAAAAGATGGCATTTATTTTGTGATAAATGTTTTCTTTTTTCATGATAGATATATGTGTCGTGTCATCAAGAAAATGTCAAAAAACTTGGAAAAACATTTTAAAGGCCTTTTTTCATACAATAAACTTTGTACTTTTTGCTACAAAAATTTTGACGCGTCGAGTACGGTATTCCCAAAAGAAAGATAAAGAGTTTTTTGCCTTATAAAATTTCTTAAGGTTAAGCAAAGCTTCTTCAAAAAATAAAACTAATCAGATGATGAAAAAAAAATGCTGGAAGTTTATCTTTTCGTGTTTTAAAAAATAAAGAACTAAGAGAAATAAGTATGCTAATAAGAAAGAAAAAGAAAGATAATGTTTCTTTTTTTTTTAACTTAAAAACAGAAAAGCGAAATTGCCGGAAAACTAAAAATATATAAAAAAACAAAAAAAGGCGGAGTTTTTCTTCTAAAGGCGGGCAAAAACAGAAGCGAAAGCACGTGGCGGCATCATCGTTTCCCTTTTTTGAACCACTGCTCACACTGCCTAAGGCAATGGGAACGGCTTAGGGCTTTTTATAGGGTGATAAAAAAAGATCTGTCATAAAATTAAAACAACAAAAATGCAATGAATCATAGAAAAAAATTCGATTTGCACAAAAATTGAGGCATTAAAAAAGGCAGAATTTTTAAAATATGCTATGATTTCTGATAAAGATTTTCGATGAACAGAAACAATAAAATGGCGAGATGAAATTCGAAAAAAGATAGAATTCGTTAAGATTTTTATTTGCAAAAGAAAAACCTTATTTCTCGATCAACAACATGTTTTTGATATCGTCCTCCACAGAAAAAAAACAGACGGGAAAGGTGGTTCACACCAGTGGCCCTTAATGCTAAAAAATCAAGCTTCTAAAAACAAATTTTATTTTGGAATGGCACGTCTGGTAAGAATCACGGAAGTATTGCGATAAATTGCAATTTTTTAACAAAAAATGCCTTTTGATTCGAAGATTCGAGCAATATGTCTAAATGTTAAACACTCTTTCGGTTTTTACAAAAAAACAAAACAAAAATAGATCATAGAGAGAATAAAGCAAGACTAAAGTTTACAAAAATATTTTTAGAACAAAATCGAAAAATGATCAAGTATGCAATGATAAAAAAAGGAAATGCATTCGCGAGCTTGATAAAAGTTAAACAACATCTCCATAAAATTAGAAAATTTTAGAATATAAACATGCTTTAGCTATTTGTGCAAAAAAAGTCTGATAAATTTTTAATAAACTTCTTTAAAAGCGGTTTAATAAAAACCCAAGTGTCATGCAAAGAAATTTAAGTACAATGAGTTTTCTTTAAAAATCTTTTTGGAAGCGAAAACCCAAAAAGAAAAGTTTGTGATTGGGCACGCGATTTTATCACGACAATTATTTGTTGGTTTTTTCTGAACTGAAATACCGTAACCAGAGAAATTTGGAACAATGTTTCCTTTCAAATACAGATTTCACGAGGTATATAACCTTCTAACTAAAAATTAAAATAACTTATATTCTTTTGTCATTGAGGAGAACAATGAAAACAAAAAATTACTGTTGACGTTTATCTTTATTTTTTTTAAAGTGAAAACGTCAAAAAGTTACAATATTCAGTGACAAAAAAGCACTCTTTTGTCTCTTTTTTAAAATTTCGATGTTTTTTGTGGGGTCAATAAAACATTAAAGGGTTAAGTCCCATAAGCTTTTTGAGTTTGTGTGCCTTCTGCCTGAAAGTGAATGAGCGAGCATAGATATTTCTGTGTGTGTTCAATTGTTCTTTTTTTAGATTTTACAATTGCGTGAGTCCCAAAAAACCAAAGTAGCAGCAAAGCAAAGCTCTTATATTAGTTCAATGCTCTCTCTCTCTCTTTTTCTCATTGTTATTTGCAGAAAAAAAGTTTGTTTTTAATAGGGGTTGAATAATAGAAATGATTATTTTTAGTAACATTTTCCCCGTGTTGTTTTTCGAATTTTTTTGTTGAAGCGGTGATTATAGCTACAAAATAAAAGAAAGAGTAAGTGATAACCTTCGCCTCAAAAAAATTTGAAACAGCTGAAAAGAAGGGTTGCTTTAATTAACTAAAAAAGAGGCAAACACCCCTTTTGATGCATGTTCTAAAAATATCATCTCTAATCTTGTAAGAAGAAGAAAAAAAGATTAAGAAGCTGAAGAAAAAATTAAAAGGCTTTTCACCTTTTTTCTAACGCGTTCTAAAATGTCTGAAACATAGAAATTGTCTCACAAAATATTCTATATTAAACTAATTTCAAGCAAAGCTTATTCAAACAATCAAATAAACTCTAATTTTTTGTTACTTTTACCGTAATCTCAAAAGAATTTAAAAAAAAATTTTTGTTTGAAATTTCCACAAAACATTTTTGGGGGAAAAGCAAGTAATGGAGCATACAAAATGCAACAAAATGGGTCTAAAGTTGAAAGAAAAACATGATGGGCCAAAAAAACATTTGCCGTGTTTTTTTAGTCCATCAAACGTTTGAACACAGAGAGATCTCTGAACAACGACCAACCAACGTAAAAAAAGTGAAATGCATGAGTGTGGAAAAAATTTCGAACAATGATAAACCGTCAAAAAACAGAGTCAAAAAAGCTATTTTTCTCACATGAAAAAAGATAGACGAAAGCGTCAAAAACATGGGGGTTAAAGAGGGGTTAAAAAAGTGGGGTACTATTTTTAGTAAATTCATTCTTCCTGAAAACAACAACACTAAATTCTTTCTTTTACGTTATTTTTTTATATTTCTTTTTTATGCAACAGAAAAGTTTTTATACGTAATAAAAAAAGTTTGTTTTGACTTTTTATTTTGCAAATTTGCTCTTTCATTTTCTATTAAAAAATGTTAAAACGTCAATTTATTTTTTTCATAACGGAAATACTATCATTTTTTAACATTTATAAAAAATGTTTTTTGATATCTTTTTAATGTTGGTAATAATAGAGCAGAACATAGTAATAATTAAGATGGAACACACAACAATTTGATTAGTAATTCCTTTTCTTTTATGAAAGTCATGAGATAAAAAAAGAAATGAGGAAGAAGTTTAGGGGATAATTTCTTGAATGAAACGTTATAATTTATGCACTAATTATTGCTTACTATTTTCTATTTTAATTGGATTTTATTAATCATTCATATGAATCAAGTTTTTTCAAAAGCATATGATTTACAGTTTATTTAATTTAGCACTTTTTGGTGACATTCAACAATTCAGGCTTGCTTTTTACCTTAAAAAGTAAAGTACTGTATTTTTAAACAAAATAACCTCTTTCTGAACCTCAAAAAACTAGATTACTTTATACAAAAACAATTCTAAAAATGGAGATATTATTTTAAGAAAACCCCAAAGTACAATAGTACAATACAAAAAATAAAAAGCTGTTTTTAAAAATAGAAAAAGTCTGTAATTATTTTAATGTATACTAAAAAAAGAAAATAAGAGAGCCGCCATCATTTTTGCATTTCTTATTTCCGAAGTATTAATTTTGTTTTTCTCATTCTTTTTTTGCTGCAATGACTAATTCCAAAATTATCTATAAATTGTTTATTTGTACTTTTTCGAAGTAAAAGTATTGTTACAAAATATCGGAAATATAGTATCTTTGTGGAAAACCATTTATATTTTAAGATATAATTTAAATGTGTTAATTAAGGGAACTAAAAATTTTGAAAGATTAAAATTATTCTTAGAATCATAAAGAAAACAGGTGAAATTAAATGTCTGACTAAAAATGGTAGCCTTAGTTAAACAAAGAACAAGATAACGGTTTTCTGAACACTAAAAAAATACACACATTTTATTCAAATTTGTAGGACTTTTTAAAATTTAAAAACATTATATTTTATTTATAGAAAATTGTAAATTAAACTTTAATGTTGCTCTAGCATGTTCTTATTTGTCAATACGAAGAAAAGGGAGCTTTGATTAAAAAGTTACTCATGTTACTCAAAAAAGATTTTTAATCGAATCATAAATTACATCTGAAATTTATTTATAGCTTTTTTTGACTTCCGGATTCTCAGATTTATAAAATAAACTTTTATGTCCGTGTGAGACATCTCTCACAAGGAAATAATTTAAATTTTTCACATTCTTTAAGTTTGATTTAATTATAACAAATTTCCTTTAACATAATTTTAAATTAGTTTTAAAAAATAAAAATGTTTTTAGCCACCAAAAAACAATAAAGTTTATTTGGTTGCTTTGGAAAGTTTTCTCCTGCAATTAAAAGTCAAAAACGTATTGGATTCAAAAAATTTTGTGGAAATTATTAAACAACTCTGTTTAAAAATTTAATTATTCAAAAAATTAAAGAAAATTAAAAAATACAATTTTTAGAAGCCATTGATATTTTAATTCAAGTGTTTTGATTTCAATCAATCGAATATCACAGTTTCATCTACCAAATGTTATGAACCATCATGGATTCTGTTACTTTAAATAGGTGTGATTCTAAAGAACATAAAAGGCACAACCAAATTTATTAAAACTTGATCAAAAATTTTTCGAACAATTAATGACAAGATTATTTAAAAATGCCCAAAAAATACTTAATATTTATTGTCAAACGAAAGAAAAAATTAATTTCAAAATAAAGGATTTTTTAGGGAACTAAACAGAAACAAAATTTTTAAACATGATTAAAATGCTATACTCAAAACATACAATGATTTCATGATCCAATTTAATGCAGGTAAAAGATATTAAAAATTTAAACGTTCAGCCTCGACAAAAACATAATCAACTTTTAACAATTCACATGAGACCTTCAGTCCATCTTGAATTCGTTCCATTTCTTCATCGGTAAATTTTTGGAGAATACACAAACCAATTTTCTTTGGCTTTTCATCAGTTTCTTCTCGAATTGCTTTAAAATGTTGCCGAAGATACATTGGCATAAGGAAGGCAGGGGATGCCGCTTTAATGCCAGCACAACTATCAAATTGAAGCAAGACAGGATTATTGGCATCTTTGGTGAATGTGAAGCCCCAATGGCGGAGGGGGGGGGCAACTTAGATTTCATCTGGTGGCATTGACATAATTTTTAGCAAATCTAAAGTAATATACAATTTATTTCACATATATGTTTTTCTCAAAAAACTTACCGAAAACAACAAATGCATTTTTTGTTTTCAGCGAATCAAAGGCAATTTTTCCAAATTGCGGCGACTTTTGATTAAAACTGATGAAAAGATCATTTCCAAATTTGCCTATAAATTTTAACAAATTACAATGATTTTATCAATCATATAATATTTTACCATTTCATTTCTTCAAAAATTGATAATTTCCCTTAAAAAATCGTTTTCCTTTCAAACATTTGTAAACAGCAATTACAGAAGAATTATCAAAGAATCCAATCATAGGAAATTTTGTATCCATTTCAGTATCAAATTTTGAGAGCATGGCATCATAAAAATAAGAATAACTTATTTGTTTAAGTTCAATTTCATTAAAGTTTTCTTCATCAACAGTAACACTAATTTCATAAAGATGGCAATCATTTGATAATTTATTTGTGTGAATTCCTTGTTTATGGCTGTCTTTGTGAATAATATGTAAACCAATTTGTTGTTAATTTGAGAGGCATAATAATTATTATTAATATAGCTTACATGAAACTCAGAAAAACATTTTGAGAATACTGTAGTTTTTGTTACAGGAAGAAGATCATTCATTTTTACACTAAATAACTCCAAATTATATTTTTCTGAATCAAAATTTACACAAAAGCGAATTTCTTTGATGCAGGTTGGCAATATATGATATTTTGTATATGATTTATCAGACATCCATTTACAAGTTTCTAATAAATATTTTACAATATGACCATCGAGGCTGCAATCAAAAAACCTTCATGGATTTGAAAATCTTTTGAAATGAAAATTTTTTCCATTCACCAGAAGGAAAAATAATTTTCTATGAATTTGAAGTGCCAAGAATTTTTTGTAATAACTTCCGGTTTTTCTTTGAAATTAACTGTAATATTTTTTTGCTGAAGCTGTCTATAACCATTTTTTGTGCGTTCAAATTCCCCAAAATTTACTCCAGAACGAATCGGAAGCAGTATTACTACAGTTTCATCAATATCAACATTTGCTTGAGAAGCGATCAATAAACTCGAATATAAATAATTTTCTCGTGTAACAAAATAATTTGGAATATCGAGTTCAATAAATTTATTCTTCAAATCTTTACACAAATCTTGAATCGGCTTTTTAAAATAAATTTGAAGAATATCAATAATAAAAGCTTTAAAAAGGTTTTTGTAATTATCTGAAGTTGGAAAATCATTGACAAAAGCTGGAAATTTTTCAGCTTTATAAGGAATATTCAATATAATCTTTTCAGTAACAGAATCAACAACAACAAAAACAAATTTTGCATAAATCTAATTAATTGCTTCTTATTTGAAAATGCGTTCAATGAAGCGAACATTTGCAAAAATATTTCAGAATTAAATTTGATTTACAAAATCAAAATCAAAAAGAAGAAAACGAAAAAGTGATCCAAAATATTTTTCTTTCTGCGGAACGATGAATCGTTCTCGAACCTAGGGATTTTTCCTTTATTTACAGTTGAACGCTGCGTGCTTTCCATGGGCTTTTTCTAAACGATTCTCTGTTCACAGATCGAAAGGAAATAACAAACTTAAAGAAACACGTCAAAATGTTTTTTGTTTTGAGATATGTATTGGAAAAATTTTTGTGGAATAAATGCAATTATCAGTTGCGATTGCATTTTTTAGACGGATTTAAATTTAGCAATTTATTTTAAATAATCAAGTGTTTTTTCATAACAACCATTTTGATACTTAGTAATTTCATAATCTCTTTAAATTTTATTCTGATTTTGTTAACTTTTTGTTGTTTCTTGCATTCATGCTTATTGAAACAACAATTTTATGAAACCCTTGACTCTGAATAGTTCTAAAATTTCGATTCATTTATCTTTTCTTTTGCTGAATATAAAAAATTTGATGTGATCGAACTTGGCAAAAGAGACAGTTTTAAACGTTGATAATAAATTCATCATCTTTGTTTTTTTTCAAAAACACCGGAAAAAAATAAAAATTGTCAAACAAAATATTTGTGTTTTTTTTTATTTTATCAGTGTTTTACTCCTCATTTGATGCTTGATTTTACGTCAAGATTTCAATATTTTTTTCTAAAAATTAGCTTTTTATATTTTAAAGACTGTTAAACAAGCCATAAATAGGCTAGCTTGTTTACGTGTTTATTCAACTTTTCTGCAGTATTTAAGGCGCAGTGTTTGCAGTCATTTTTCAACAAACTAGCTTTTGCCCATAAATTATTACTCCCTCAAAAAATAAATATGAAACTTTTTATTGGAATTATTACTGCAACTATTTTTGCTTTAGCCTACAGTAAGTCAATAAATCACGATAAAGTATGTTCAATGTGTGTTGAATTTATTACAAAGACATCATCAGAAATTCTTGAGCATGAAGATGACTTCCGACAAGTAAGTGGCGTCAATTTATCCGTTTTACAATTTAAATATATTTTGCTAATTTCGTGCTCAAATTTTTTAAAAACTTTTTCAAAATCTGCGTTTTAGAATGGTGGAAAAATTTGTGATATAATTACTTTCGGAAATGATAAACTTGATGCAAAATGTCGGGAACTAGTCAAAGATAAAATTGATGACATCATTCAAATGGTTCATGATTCCAAATCGCCCACAGAAATTTGTACATCAATCAAATTTTGCCCTTCTGATTAAACTTAATTGTACATAAAATTGCCCTTTATTCTAAAATCTTGTAAATAATATGTCATTATATTTCTAAGTCTTTGTTTTATTTAAATATTAAAAATAAAGAATTAATTTCAAAAGAACAACGAATTCATTTAGAATCCAAACTAATACATTATATTCTGTAATATTTTTTATTTGATAAATGTTCTGACAGCTGAAGAGCTAAGTTTATATATAAACAACAATAAAAATGAAAGACAATAGAATAAGGGTGCAAAAAATATACAGTATCAGAACTATGTTTTCATCATCACAGAATCATACGATGGAGGCGGTTCAAAAGATGAGAGTTGACTTTCAGGTGCAATAACCGACAATGGTCTTAGATTCACAAAGGAATTTGTCAAAGATGGAGCAGTTGGTTGAACTTGATTGGTTGCTGAATATGTGGGATTTTTTGGAGGAGAATTTTGCGATGACATTGAAGAATTTGGAGAAGTTATGATTATTGGAATTGAAATCTTTGTATCTTCTTTGGATGAATATTTGAAGCGAATTAGTGCCTTAAAATTTGTTTATTTATTAAAAATAGTAAAAAGATAAAAAAAAAACTTACGAATACAGAATATTGAACTTTAATCAGTGAACTTCCATCAAAACTTGCAATCAAATCTTTTGAACCTTCTAAGGTACGAGTGTAATTTGTGGATCTCTTTTTATGAAGCTGAAAAGATTTTTGATTAAAGTATGAAAAAATAAAACTGTCAAAAACTTACATTTATGGTTTTACTTTTAAAATCATGTGGAAGGGTTTTGGTTTTAGTAATTTGAGTATCAGATGTTTTGCTTCTTTTTCCGCTGTAAGAAGTAATACATTCGATTCCCGATTCAACGGTTGCAGAATTTTTTCCAGAAAAATTGAGAATTTCTAACGACAATGGAATAGCTTCGCCGATGGTAAAAACTGTTTTTGGAAGTGTTAACTGAAATGCATGAGTTTAAATGAATTAATAATTACAAAAAAGTTTTTTTGTTTTTAATTTCTTGATTAATAATAACAAAATTCTTACTGTAGCTTTAACGTTTTCATTTTCTTTCTTTTGATCTTTTGGCAAATTCCTTTCTGATGAAATAATGGGCGATTGTTGAACATTCACGGGAAGTGTAAAAGAATTATTTCCAAGGCTCCATGGAATTGAAATTTCTGCAACAACTTTATACGTGATTTCACCCTTTTTGGATTTAAAAGTTGAAGGGGCATTCTCAGGTAAAACAAATGAAAATTGAAAAGATTGATTAGTTGATAATTGTTCAGCTTTGCCATTTGAAGACGACCATAAAAGTAGCTCTCGATTTACAATATATTGTTTATCTTTAAAAGTATCGGCTTCCGAACCAAAATGAAATTTCACTGAAGCTTTTCCAATAAGTTTTACAATAATTCTTGTTGCTTTAATTGGTTTAGAAATTTGAATATCTACGGTTCCAGAAATAATTGAACTTGAAAAATAAGTAGCAGTTGGATTATCGAGAAGAATTTGAAGGCGAGCCATTTCAATCACCAAAATTTTTATATAATAAAAAAATTTGGTAGAAGAAAGATTTAAGCGGTGCCTATTGATTGAATTAAAACAGCTTCTGCTTGCATAGTACAAAATTTCGAGGATAGATGAAAAAAAGGGGAGGAGGAGAAGAAGAAGAAAAAGACATGTGAGTCACAAAAAAACAAAAAGTAAACATTTCAAAAAAAATTTCAAAAGGATGGCCTTTAATTCAAAGCAAGCAAAAGAAAGAAAACCAGAGAATGAACGAAAAAAATATGTAAAGGTGTTTTGATCGTCTTTCTTTTAAGGCTTTTTTTTATATTTTTCGCAGCAAAAAACAGATGAATGGAAAAACGCACAATGGTTTTTATTTTTTTCCATTAAACCAAATGAAGCAAAAATACATTTTTTAAAGAAAAAAAGAAATTTAAGGCTATGGGAATAGTATGTATTTTTTCACCCAATTCTTATGCAAAATTTTGATAAAAAATACAAATAATTGATATTTCTTTGAATTACCGTATTACTAAAATATTCATACGAGAAAATATACCCCAAAAACAAGTTAAACTGTTTTTTCATATTATCTTTCATAATCCTCAAAGCAAATATTTGTTTTCGAAGTGTAAAATGCTAAAAAATACTTTAAAAGTTTTTCTATTCGTTAAATTTATTATTAAAAAATTACTTTAGGACATTTATTTACAATGACATATTTTATAAAATTTATATTAAAAGAAAATCTTAAATACATTTGAAAAAGACATTAAAAATTAAACATATCTTCTTGCTCTACTTTGGGGTTTTGCCTCTAATTTTACTGGATCTCCCGCTGCCATATCACTTTCATTTGGGCCAGCTTTATGCACCTTTTTTTCATCTCTTCGGGCTCTGATTCCTGTTTTTGCAACTGCAACAACTTCAGGTTCACTTTCTCCAGGCTTAATTCTTGCAATTGCGGCAGATTCTTTAATTTGATCTTTATTAATTACAGCAGATGCAGGACTTTGAGCACTTTCTTCCTCTCCGGATTCATTTGATTTTGAATTAGGTTCACTATGTCGACGAACCCGAGATTCCTTCTTTTCAGGATTTTCAGAAACTGCTGCAATAATGCTGGCTTTTGTTGCTGTTGCGATTTCAGTTTCTTCTCCGGCTTTTTTATGTGCAACTGCAATCTCCTCTGTTGGGACTTTTACAGCAACGACTTCTCCTTCTTTTTTCTCTTCTCCAGATTCTTCTGAAGATTTATCAGCTGCACGACGTGCTCTACCAGGAGAAATTGTGGGAAGACCTTTTTCATTGGGATCACCAGAAACTTCGACATTTTTGATTTTTGTAGCCGTTGCAACTTCAGCTTTGTCCTCTCCAGGCTTTTTCTTTGCAACTGCAACGGATTCTATTGGAACTTTTGTTGTAAATGAACTGTCTTTTTCTTCTTCAGAAGATTTTGAATCGTCACGTCGAACACGAGATGAAATGGTCGGAAGATTTGCTTTTTCCGGACTTCCAGTGACAGCAATACTTTCAACTTTTGTAGCAGTTCCAACTTTGATTGAATCTTCACCAGGTTCTTTCTTTGCAACTGCAACAGATTCTGTCGGGACTTTTGTGGTAAATGCGTCTGATTTGGCATCTTTATCATTTTCATCAAAGTCTGAAGAAGCATCTCGGCGTATTCTTAAGCCACCGAGTGCAGCAGGTGGATTTGGGGCAACGTTTAAAGTGGGCAATCCTGGATTTGCAACAACTGGAGACGGAACAAATGCGGTGTGTATTTCATGAGATTCAGATGAACTTGAATCAGGGGCACGTCTAGCACGTTTGCTTTTTTCTGAAACTGCAGCAATAATGCTGGCTTTTGTTGCTGTTGCGATTTCAGTTTCTTCTCCGGCTTTTTTATGTGCAACTGCAATCTCCTCTGTTGGGACTTTTACAGCAACGACTTCTCCTTCTTTTTTCTCTTCTCCAGATTCTTCTGAAGATTTATCAGCGCCTCGACGTGCACGTCTTGGTGGAGAAATTGTTGGAAGATTGGCATCTGAAGGTGAGCCCTCAATTTCTTTTACATTCAATTTTGTAGCTGTTGCAACTTCAGCTTTGTCCTCTCCAGGCTTTTTCTTTGCAACTGCAACGGATTCTATTGGAACTTTTGTTGTATATGATGATTCTCCCTTTGGAGCAGCAGTCGTTATTTCACTTGGAGCAAGGGCAATTTTTTCTGCTTTGCTATTCGCAGGTGCAATATTTTCCGAAGGTAAACCTGAAAACAATACTTCATATTAAACTCTTTTTTAATGATGAAAAATTATACGTACCTGTTTTTTCTGGAACCGTCGTTGGAACAATATTTGGTTTATCAAGAACAATTGGCCTTCCGGCTGAAGTTTCAGATGGCACACCAGCAACTTGTACAGCATCAGATGGAACAACATCTGGAGATGGCAGTGGAGAAGCTCCAATTCCTTTTGCATGTTCTTCTTTTACTTCTTTAATCAAGTCATGACTACTTTTCGGTCCGTCCTTTGTTTCAATTAATGCATCATCGTGTGAGCCATCCAAAGCTTTGACAGAATAAATAAATAAACATAAAAGAATAAATTGTCGCATATTTTTTGGAAAAATAAATTCACTTAAGTTTCCCAAAAAGTGAACATATTATTTTATTTGTCCCCTATTTATAGTGGTGAGTTTAATTAATAAGAAACCAGAATTAGTAGAAAAAAAGGTAAACTGATCATTGATTGCAGTTTAGTAAACAACCAAGAAAGGAAGGATGTTGTTTTGCAAGAAAAAAATCTAATCAAAAAGTGTTGTTTTGTTTTGGTGTATGAAAAGAGTCATTGGAATCTCTTTTTCAAAACTAATTTATAAAATCTTGTTATCTCTGAAAGCGGAAATCTTTTTTAGTTAATGTTTTTGTTTACTAATTTTTCGATTTTATCTTTCAAAATGAGTTGGCCAAATTTATTGATATACAGATTTGCTTTTAATTGTGCATTACGATAATTGAGTTGCCAAAATTTTTGTAAATAATTTGGTAAATACTTTAAATATTTTACATTTTATCAATAAAATGTTTAATTACCAAAAAACTTAAAACAACAATTTTGTGTTTCTATTTGTTTACAAATAAAAATGCGCGTTTTTTGATCTTCAACCCATTATTCTTTGATTGTTTTTGCTTCATTTTAATGATCAACAGATTACTCAAAAAGGAATTCTTTTTCGTGTTGAAATGATAAACGTTTTATAATGTATAATTATCAAATTTTAATGACTGCTTTGATTTTCCGGTTTAATAATACATGTGCATTTGTGAATGTATACATGAAGCAAATCCGACGATGGATTTCAGAAGTGATTGAAAATAGTCGAAGACTGAATGTGTACCCCGATTCTAGTTACTGAAGTGTTTAGATAGGAATTTAAACATCTTGTTAAATTATAAAAGTTCGATATTTTCAAATCGATAAGGAAATGATATTTATTTTCTGAGCTTAAAACACCATTTGACACCATTTTATACAAAACAGCAAGAGAGAAATAATAAATTTTTGTTTTTCATTCAAAATTAAGGCCTCGATAAAATTTTAAAAGGAAGAAAAAAAAGAAAGAAAAAGGATTATCCATAAAATATTCCAACCGAGGAAGATGGCGCTGGAATACTTTCACTAAGAGAATTTTGGGGTTTTGAAGAGGATGAGGAAGGGCCACCATGTGAAGATTCACTTTTATGATTTCGATGTCGATGATGATGCCGTGGTTCAGGTGGAATTTGTCCAACGGCATCATGATGAATAAATCTTGATGTCGCAGGAGAAGGAATGTATCTGAAAATAAGTTCAATTGAAAGCGATAGAAAATTAACTAATATTTTTACCCATCGTAGTCACTCATTTCATCGTATGTTTTTCCCATAGGTTTTTGAGAACGAAATGGTTGCCTTTGTCGAGATTTTGGAGGATATCCATTTGAAGATTTTGGAGTTGAGATATTTCGATTACCGTATTTTTTCTTATATTGTCTTCGTTTGTATTTTGCAATAAAGAGGAAACAAAATACGGACAGAATAAACATAAAAATTGCAAATGAAATTATTGCTGCAATTATCACAGTTTTTTTATCTGCTTCTTTTTCAGCAATGTTACCTAAAAATATGTAAGACAACTTTACTATTGAAAATGAATATTACGGTGTGTTTTGGTCGTGGCAAAACTAAAATAAACCAAATGTTGATTTAATAAAAAAGCATCAAAATCACGAATATTATGAAATCAAGTTAATGCAAAATCAATAATCACCTGTGAAAGTGTTAAAAGTGTATAGTTAAAATAATAAAAAGCCATAAAGCAAAGTAATGTGTTAGTGCTTTTATATTTAAAGATGATGAGGATGAAGTTTCCCATGGAAGATGAAATTTTGATTCAATTTTATCTTCTTTTGCTTTGCCTGTGAAAATTTGTGAATCGTTAGAACTTATTAGTGTTTTTTAAAAATAAATTAATAAAAGCAATTGTTTTAGTGATTGGTTTTTAGAACAATAACATACAATGTGCTTCATCGGTATCATCATTCTCTCCACAATTTTCATCTCTATCACATTTCAATTTGCTTCGAATGCATAATCGAGTATAACTACAGAGATAAAGATCTTCACCAAGGCATTCAGAATCTTCTAAAATAATTAAATTGTCTGGTTTGCATTACAAGAATATTCTAAATTAACTCACGTTGAACTTGTTTAACTTCAGTCCAAGTAAAATTGAAACCTTTTAAGCCATTAACCTTTTCGGGAGCTGTCATAAAGCTTATCCGTATTGAATCATTTGATGAAACAATTGGTTTTAAAATGTCCTAAAAGGATTGATTAGAAAGTAACTTATGATTATGGATAATCTAACCGGATTTGTTCCACATATTGTTTCATCGGTAATTCTGTTACCGTAATCTCGATGAATTCTGATGATTGCATTTTTACAATTAATTTTTGATTCACTCATTTCTCCTTCAACTTCCATTTTTGTTAAACGTAACAAAATTTGATGTCCTGGACGTGCAAGAATTTGCCAATCACAAATCAAATCTTTGTTATATTTCACTGGAAATCCAGGAGATGAAAAATATCCTGAAGGCATTTGATCGGATGCTTGGATAAGATGTCCACAATGTCGACTATCAGAATGTTCTGTAAATTTTATGTAAATTTTTAAAATTTCTAGCTTATGACACTCTTACTCGGTTTACTGGGAACATCTTCTTTAAAAGCTCTTCGAATTTCATAAAATGCTTTAAACCCGTTATCAGTACCAAAGGAATCACTACTAAAAATAACCCGCATTTCATGTGCTCCAAATGTTGTGATTGTTGGGCCAGGAAAAATTGTCCAACAATGCTTCGCTTGACGAATCAGCCTTTCACTTCCATCCGGATTTTTAAAAACATCATAAATTTCAAGCCAATCGTTGCATCTGTAATTAATTAATAATAATATCCTTTTACGAAAAAAATGTTGATTGTCTCACATTTCTGCAGAATTTTCTTCAAATAATGCAAACTGTTCAAAATAAATTAAAATTTGATCTCCTGGATGTCCTTGAATGTAATATGTACAATTTGTATCAAGGGGATACTGTAATATGATAAATCACAAAAATTAACAAATTAAGAAAAAAGAATTTACATTTGCCGGATATCGTGGACTATTAAATGATCCCCTCCTTTGACGAAACCGAAATAAACATTTATTAGAATCAGCAACAGCTTCGCCGGGAATTCCAAAATCTAAAACGCAGCTGATCCTATTTTTGTTTAACAAATTTTTGCAATTTTACCAGTTTTAAATTCAATTTTAGCCTTGAATCCCAAAGGTTCATCCATTTCGATTCCGTGTTTGGAAGCATTTTCGCTGCTACTAAATACGACAATCATTCGTGGACCTTAAAACACAAAATTCACATTTTTCCTATTTCGAAGAATAAGTGAAAATAACAAAAAGAAATAGTAGTTAATTTTTTAGACATCAAATATGATGGAAGCATAAATAAAAACGAACCTTGTGAAATATAAGGACCAAACTGATCAGAACCCGGTTTCAGCTTTTCACAAAGCGTTACATCATACCAACTTTCATCGGTGTCGGAAGCAACGGCTCTCATTGAATTTGCAGTTGCAGCTAAAAAAGTTGAAATGAAAGGATAATTTAATTAAATAGTTTGAAAAAACAAACCAATTCCAACAAATGTTCCTTCGCAGACATCACCAGTTGTAATAGGCTCTTGAATGGATGAAGATCCTGTTGTTGGAGCACGTGTAGTTGTAGTGGTGGTGGTTGTGGTAGTTGTTAAAGATGTTGAAGAAGAGCCAAGTTTATCAGGCATCATATTAACAGTTTCAAAACGAAGAACAACTTGTTCAAGATTTTGATCACCTTTTAATCCATCAATAATATAGGTGCAAATTGTATTGGAAGGATATAATGAAGGATGCTGAAAGAATAATATTGATTAGGTAAATATTATTTTTTCTATTTCATACATTCGGTGATTGAATATAATGAACGGTTTCTCGATTCGATTGAACTCTGACATCACATTCAGTTCCACGTAAATGTGTTACACCTTTTTGATTTGAAATTAATTTTCGAACATTTACAAATTTATTTGAAAACTGATATTCAATAATAAAACCTCGAAGATCATTTTTTGCTGGATTTGTTGTATTAAATTCAATGAAGAGATCATTTTCCAAGGAAAACATTTCCAACTTTTGTTGCAGACCGCATACTTTTCGAATTATAAAATCTCTATTTGATGGTCCGTCGTATACTGTCATCATGTCATATGGACAACTGCATAAATGAATCAGTTTAGACAAAGTTAAAAAAGAATTGTAAACTTACTGTTCACCTCCAAAATAAATATCAAAATCCCGGAATGATACATGAATTCTATCATTTGGATTATCGCTATGTAAATGATAACTACAATAAAAATTGGATGGATATGTGCCAGGATAAGTTGGGGAATAAATTGTGCCATGTCTTCTGAAGAAAAGAACTTCAAGTTATTACCTCATATTTCAAATATACAAACTTTTCACTGGCATCAATAATAAACGAACATGGTTCACCTGGCAACTGTCGACCCGGATTAAATTTTGCTATAAAAATATTTTTGTTTTCAAAGCTAATCAATATTTTTTTAAATATAAACTTACAATCAGAAATAAAATGATATTTACCAAATACTTTAATTTTTTCGCTCCTTTTTTTGCCAACTCTTGAATGAAAAACAATTACAATAACATTATGCAAACTAATTCTAAGATGGGGAGATACAGAACCGCAATATCGGGATGGTGTCATTGATGTTAATAAATCATCAGATGGTGTTTTAAGCTCAGAATAAATATCTAAATATTTTTAAAGTTAAAGTAAAGTTCGAAAAAAAGTTGTTTTCAGATTTACCGATATATTCTTGGTCACAATTATCTTTAGTACCGGCAAGTTGAAAGTCAATAAAATCTAATTTTACACGTTGCCTTTGGCCTGCGACAAACGAATATATACACTAAAATTAAATGATAGTAATAAAAAGGCATGAAAGTTACAGTATGCAAGAATTAAAGTTCTCATAATAAATTAAGTACTTTTTAGATTATTATAGATAGCTACCGTAATCTACCATTAACTTCAACATTTCTTAAAGAAAAAGAAAAAGGTGTTAGAAATAAAGAAAAAAATGTTAATTCGAAAAACAAACCTGTATATTATCAAAAAGTTTAGGATTTGTTGCAATCAACTTTTTTTGAGCTTTTTCAGAATAGCTGGGTGGAAAGGGGAAAGAAAAAGAGCAGGATTTGTTATTGCAGGATGAAGTATCAAAAATATGGTCGCATTCTGGAATAGAAAATTGGGGAAAAATTTGTTAGGGAAAAGTTTAAAAGTAAAGAAAAATGTACAAAAATGGTGAAAAAATAAAGTGGATTGAGAAAGATAAAATCAATGAAAAGAAATAATTTTAAAATTTATGATTCTTACTCTTCGTATTGTAGCACACCACGAAGCCAAAAAACCATAATTAATACAAGTAAACATGCAATAACAAATGTAAAAAGTAATGCAAAAATTATATCACAATCAAGGGAACGACAGAATGGGCAGTCTTCTTGTATTTCATCAGCTTTCTCCAATTCAAGCATATCAATTCTGGTTTCAACAACCCGCTCAAGACTTCTCATTTTTTCCATTTTTTGATAAATGTAACGTCTATTATGAAAAAACTTTTTTTAACCAAATATGTAATAAAATTACACAATAAAAATGAACAATGCAAAAATTGGTTTTAAAAGAGGATAAAACTTTCCATAAAAAGACAAAAATCTTCAAAAGGAAATATGGTCTCAAGGAAAGGATAATATAAGAAATGCCAAAAAAATGATATCTATGACAATGTAATCTTTACCCAAAGGTATCTACTTTCGTTTTTTACTCCTTTTTTAAGTAACTGATAGGACCGCTAAAAGAAATAACAAAATTTTACACATGAATTCTTATCGTTTTTTCTCAAAAAATGGTATAAATAATTCATTTTTACTCCTAAAATTTCACTTGGGTAGGAAGGGTGGTGCGTATAATGCAGCTTTTGAGATTTACAAGTGCACTTTTAAGATAAAAGGTTTAAATATAGCAATAAAAATATTGTGTGCAAAATTTTATGGTAAAAAAAATAACATTTATTTTGAAAGACAGATGTTGAAAAATTCAAATTTATAGATTGTAGAAAGTTGTTAGCCTTCTAAAGATTGATTCTATTACAGATTTTCTCATATCGTTGGATAAGTTTAAACAAAATACTTCAATTTAAACCGGGATATTTAAATATTAAGAAAAGACTAGTTATTAATTCATAGACATGGAAACCTTTAATTATTATAGATTTCATGGATAATTTAAAAATACGGAAGTAATGAAAATAAACCAAAACAAAGAAGTAAAAAAACGATTATGTTACCACTTATATATTCATTTTTTTAAATCCGCCTTGCGTAAGTAAGAAAAAAATAAAGTTTTTTGTTTTGTTATTTTCTATCTAGTTTCATGGATATACAAATACGGAAGTAATTAAATGCAATTGTCAAAAAAATAAACCAAAACAAAGAAAAAAAGGTTATGCTTCTACTTATGTATTTGTTTCTAAATATATTTCTTTAGCTTAAGAAATGAAAAAAAGTTAAGTTTTTTGTTCAACGCGTTTTGTTTCATTTTTTGCCTCAAAAATCGGGGGTCATCAACAATGTTGCGCACTTGAAGAAGAAAAAAGTCAGTGAAAAAAATGCAAGTACAAGAAGAAGAAGAAGAAAGAAAGAAAAATATTACAAGAAGAGCAAAAATAAAAGGTAACAGGCAAAAAAGTTTTCATCATTGTCATTTGCTGCAGCATCAGTGCTTTTAAGAGGGATAAAACAGTAAGAAGAAAACGAGAAAAACTAAGAAGAAGCAAAAGAAGAAAGTCAGTCAACGATATTAGTGTTCTTCCTTTTTTCTCTTTTGTAAAGTGAAATTGAGCCTTTGCAAAAAAGACGATTTTAGAATTTTAAAAAATGAAGAAAAGAAGTCAAACATTTGATGATTTTACTAAAGACAACAAAACTATCAGAAAAATCCAAGAAACATTTTTAAACCATCATTGAAAAATATGATGTAAAATAGTAAACAATTTTTACAAATATCTCTTCGACATTTCGGAAAAGAAGTAAGAAAACTAATGATGCCAAAAATATAACAATACAAAAAAACAGACAAAAATATTTAAAATTGAAAAATATAAGTTAAAATAATCTTTCTCAATCCACTTGATTCCGGTTATTGTTGGTTACAAAAATTAACTTACGGTAAAAAACATCTCCCGCTTCATCGGGTTCTTTAAACCTTGAAATTCTTTTATAAATTGTTGAATTTTTACAAATGGCTGAATAAATAAAATAAAAAAATACTGAAAATAAAAAATAAAATTTAAATATCATGTTTGTGTTTGAAATCATATATAAAAGTAAAAATAGATTGAAACTGATGGACGACTACATTGCTGGAAAAAATACGTTGTAAAACTAATTTATTCTAAAAGATGTAAAAATTACAGTAAAAATTAATTTTTGACAAAATTTGAAATCTGTAAAACTCGCATAATAGTTTAAAGGTGGCACTATCGTAATACAGTATTTCTATAAAAAAATAACTCGACCGGAATTTTTGCTTCAAATTCTTCGAAAATTAATGATCAAATTTTAGAGCTTAAATTTGTAACAATTCCTATTTAATTCAAATTTTTGTCTTTGTTTTAACTACAAAAAGCCATAAATCAGTTAAAATCGGAGGAGACTCGGATGTTTAAGTTAAAGCAGGCGGTGACGAAAGTAAAAAGGGGGATTTATGTTTTGTGTTGTAAAACTTCTTGTTAGAAGTATAGAAAAACAAGGTTTTAAAACAACTTTGACAAGAAAAACAAACTTCAAAACGGAAATCATTTTTTGGACGTTCCAATGTTCATTTTGGCAATTTTGCAGGAAAAAAGTAAGTTTTTCTTGGTTAAGTCAAAAAAGTGTGAAGGACAAACCTAAGTGTGACAAGCTAAAGCCCCTTATATTTTTAAAGAAAAAAATGGGGGCAAAATAAAACGCAGTTGGCAAAAAATGAAGAAAATGCATTATTTTTTTATTCCTTATTTCTCATCATCAAGGATAAGTCCTCATTCCTTTGCTGCTCTTCTTCTTTTTCTTTCCTTTAGGCTTAGGCTCGTTTACTTAAATGCTAAAAACAAAATGAACAAAAGAACCCTGAAGAAAAGGATGAAAGCAAAAAAAGCTTAAAACGCCGTCCCATAAAGTCTTTATTTTTATTGAATTCTTTTTATTTTTCAAGAAAAGATTTGTTTTTTAAAAGGTTTTTTATAGGCAAATTTAGTTTATTTAATCCATAGGCTTCACCTTTGACATAAATCAAATCATGTTTGTTAAAACTAAGGTATCATTTTCAAATTACCCCTGGGAATTTACCGTAATGTTTCCAATGAATGTTTTGATAAGTGAATTCTTGTTTTTGAATAAAAATTTCATTTGCGAGATCAGTGTCTCAAAAATAAAACAATAACAAAATAATGTTTTTATTAATGATATAATTAAGTGATAAAAAAGTTTTTTTTTCATTTTTAAGCAACCCTGTCTGACACAAAGAATTGAAAGAGTAATAATAATAATATTTTTTGCATGAATGCTACTTACTCTTTTGTCTTCTTTTTCAACAAAAGAAATTTCCGTTAACTATTTTTTTTTCTAAAATTCAAAGAGCATCGATGTCCTTTTTTACAACCATAAAAAATGCTTTTCAAATGCCTGAAAAAAACGGAAATGAAAAGAAAAATTACTTTTTTCGCAAAAAAGTGTAAAATTCATTTTTGAAGCAAAATTTTGAAAGTTTCTGTTTTGGAAATTGCAAAGTTAAATCCAAAAAAATAGTATTACAGAAAATTGAATTAAATTAGGAACAGCCTATTTATATCCAATCATTCCTACTTTAATCCAATTTGTTTTTCCTTCTTTGCCGCTTTTAAAAAAATTGTGCTTGCAAAAATAAACATGATTTGATGTGTCATTTTTTACTGTAAAACGTCCATGTTGTTTGTGATATTTGTGTTGTTTTGGTTTATTTTTCTTTTGCACAGTAATATTTATGCGGCATATTTCATAACAAAAATAAAACACATTTATTCATCTTGAAAAGTAAACGAAAAAGTCTTTTGCAACATTTAAATAAAAGATAATTAATGCACTCATCTCTCGTCAACAAATAACACGTTTTTTACAAACTTTTAAAAGTATCTATCCATTATTATCTGTCAACATTGTATTAAATGGGTTCTTCTTTTCTCGTGATCAAAATGTTACAACTTGAACAATTGTAGCACCCAATTTCATTGAAAAAGTTATTTGATTTTTACAAATCATTTTTAAAATTCATCTGACATTTTTGTGTGAAAAAGATTTTTTAGGGTAAATAATAATCATAAAGTAAAAGAGTTACTGTATTTTTAAATCACCATAATTGTGAATACTGCATTCCTTTACAGAATCTTCTTATCAATGAAATAAAATTTTCTGGGTCAAAATTAAGTTCACAACATTTTTTAAAGTTTTTTAAACAATGCTGCTATTTCAAAACGATTTCCATTTTAATTATGTATACATAATAAAAAAAAGTTCATGGCTAATGAAAATTATTATATTATCAAATATATTTAGTTCTCTAATATAGCACGGTTTTTGTTATCAAATTTTTTTAGCAATTGTACTTCATAATATTTTAGCATTTATCAGATGTATTCATTTGATAGGTTTTTTAAATTCAATTTTTTTATTATAATATGTACAACAAAAAATTAATTAAAGCTCGGCGGTGTAAAGAGTATATACAAAAAAAGTTATAATAGAATTTAGTAATAACTTAAAGGTGCAAGCCTTTGATTTCCTGCAACATTTGAGCCTTGCAACAAATCTCCTAGTGAAAATCTTGTTGGATTAATTGGAAATGCGGCACCATTTTCATCAAAGAAAAGATCATTCCCAGTTCCATAAGATCGTGGTAAAATCTTAAAAAGAATTCAACATAATTCAATTCTAAATAAAAACTAAATTAAACTAACCTTTTCACCATCGACATCTCCAATGTGTTTAAAATCAAATGATCCAGGATCCATAGAATCAATTGATTTCTTCACTAAATTTTCATGATAAATTTCTCGCAATGAAATTCCTTGTACAGTAATAAATAGGCTGATAAAGAATACGATTGAAAGGTTTGTATTCATTTTTAGTAATATTTTTTAAAAAATTAATCAAAACAACAGTCTATGATTGTGAAGAAAAAAGCCTTTTTGCTTTTATATAATTATTTCATAAAGTCCCACCTCCATCTTTTTGTTTTGATAACTTATTGTTTTTTAATCAACTTTGATCTAAAAATTTTTTGCACACTTGCACCTACATTGAAAAACCGAAAGGAAAAAGAAAAAACCTGTTATCACATTTTAGTTATCACACGTTAAACATTTATCAAAAACAATGCACACTTTTAAAATAAACCATGATACAAATAAAATCGGGGGAATCTCGAGTGTATTTATATAACTCATGGCTACTTTTTCCTAACATGTTTATCCAAAAAAGATTCTTGCAAGAAATTTCTTCCATATAATTCATACTGTAATTGTTGTTCAATAAACCGAGGTTTAAAGTGTAATAACAATAATTTCATAAATTTGATGACACTTTTTTTAATTTTTACCGAACCTTACGACCAAAATTTTTCTTCTACGTCATGGTTTCTGCCTTTTGTCTTTGAACTTTTTGTGGTATAAGATCATAATCGACCTTTCTCCTTCTCACAATTTTAAACCAAAATATGTTTTGATTAAAACTTTTTTTGGTTAATCAATTACTAAAAATAAATTCTCAAAAATAAAACATATCTTTTCCCGTGATAAAAATAGAAGTTTATTATTAGTTCAAAATTGTTTTGATACTTTTATATTTTAAAAAACAAACAAATAAACATTGTCTGACATGTTTGGAACATGACATCAAAAATATAATTACTTTTTAAAATAAACGGTTAAGAAGAAAATAAAACACCAATTTTTCAATCAAGTAGAAAATTGAAAGTCCACAGCAAAAACCTAAAAAGCGAAACACAAAAATAAGATGCTGAATACAAGAGGCAGTGCACCACCAGTTATTCTATCTAGAAAATTTATTCATTTTCATGCTTCTAAATCTGTTTAAAAAATATACAATTTTATGTTGTACCTATCAAACAATATTAGAAAAAAGCTTTATTCATAAAAGAAACAAGATCTATCCCATTTTGGTTGAACATAAGTATGTAAAACAAATTGTTCTTCTTCAAGCAACAATACATTGATTATATCTCGAGATGGGACAAATTGAACAATTTCAAATTTCAGTGGCCTTCGATTCGATGTTAAAAGAAGTGATGTGTATAAAGGCTGCAGTTTTCCAACATTTAAAACAGGAAAGCTTGGGTTGAGATTTTTGATCCTAAAATTTAATTTTTTTACACTTATAAAAAAATCACAAATAAAACTTACACGACAGTTTCGAAATTAAATAATTCGTGAGAAATTTGAATCAAGTATTCTGCAGAAATGTAACCATAAATTCAAGTTTTAAAACAAGTTCATCAACAGAATATATTTTGAAATTGGTGAAAGTGTCGTAATTTAGATAGAAATTGATAGCAAAGTTTCGAATTTCCACATTTTGACTTTCTGTATTTGATAGAAAAAGACGAGAATACTGTATTTGATGAGATTTGGTACAAACTTGACGGACATTCAAAGATTCTTTTAACGTTAATGAAGAAGCTTGAATAAATTCTGCATGGATTTTAGAAGGAAGTAATTCAATAAAACGACTTCGAAATGAATAAGGAAGTGTAGAAAAAAATAGTTGTGACGTCATGGAACTGGAGAATTGTAGAAAAAATGAGTTTTTCAGAATAATAATACAGTAATGCAATTTTTTAAATTTATAAAAAGAGAAAATGATGGCCAAAAAAAACAACCAAACAGTGATATTATTTTTTAATCAATAAATGTTGAGTATTTCACCTTAAAACTTTTTTCACAGATTTTAGTTTTTTGTTAAAGTGACCTCTATGAAAAATAATTGTTTGGTTCTTCGTTATTTTGTTTTTGAATTTAGATTTAAACTATCTTGGTCTATTATTCTTATTTTTTAAACCATTTGTCTCTTCTTTTTTTTGTTATTTGCATTTAAATATGCTTAAAATATTTCAAAAAAAATTAACTCGGAAGTTTTGTAAAAATAAAACAAAATCAAAGTATCGTCGATTTAATTCTCGAACATGTCTGCTTTCGAATATGAGTACTAGAGATGATGAAAATGTTTTTCAAACTTCTACTCAAAATCCAGAAGAAACTGTTGAAAAAAAGGTTTACCAAGAACTACTTGATAAAAGTTATGCACCCTTTTCGCCATTTATTTTATCACTCACTGATGAAGAAACGCAGCAAATGGAAAAATTTGAAACCTTCCCGTATTTCCCTGATGCATTTTATGATAGATTTATTTTGCTTTTACCTCAATCAGATTATCACAAACTTCTTATCACTTCATCCCAAATGTTCCAAAAATGTATTGATATTCGGGGAATTGAAATTGATGAGCTGACGATTGAAAGCTCTTACGAAACAAATTTTCCTCCGATTATTGTGAATCGTAATAAACTTGCTCTTTACAGATGTCAAAGATTCATAAAATCTCCGTTTTTTAAAAGGATTCGAGTCTTGAATTCTTTAAAGCTGACCATCGATGACAAGATTGAAATTTCGGATTTCCTTCTTCTTGCAGATTCTATTGCTGAAATTTATTCTGATGTTTATTTAAAAATTTCATGTCAACAAAATTTATCTTTTCTGTCCACTTTAATCCATTCCAATGTACAAAGTGTAGAAATAACGATCAATGAAAGCATCAAATCTTGGGATGAATTGTTGTTGGTACTCAGTAATATTTCACATATCAGGTATTTTAAAAAACAATTTTAATGTAATTTATTTAATGGAGTTTTAGAATTTATGACTGGAGTGCTGATAAAATGGATCATTTCAAATTTTTAAAAGCAAAAATTAAAACTTGGATTTCTTGCCGTTCCAACCCATTACAAAGTTTTGAGTTTGCTTTTTTGCCCAGAAACTGCGATATTAGTAAAATGAAGAAATTGTACTACTGTAATGGTGTTTATTGTTGATTTTATTTATTTATTGAATAAAAGTTTTTATTCTATTTTCCGAAGTTAGTATGCTTTTTTAAGTTAGTACATTTGACATCGTTTCACTAAAATATTACAATTACGGTATGATAAAAAATGAAGTATTATAAATAAAACTAAACTGTTTAATTCAAACTTATTGACTTAAAATATTTCTTATAATTATATTTGTTTCATCTGACAAAGTAATTCTAAGTTGTAGATATCCGGATAGTAGTACACATTGAAAATTTTGTTGAAATTATATTGTTTACATTTGTTAAGCAATTTAAAAGGAAAAGGATCATTTTTGCACTTTAAAGACAAAAAATTTGTTTTTATTTTTTACACAACTTTCAAAATTTTAAAGAAAAAACAAAGGCAAATTGTGTAAAGCTTATCAGCAACATCATTTTAAACAAAGCCATTTTTTGGAAATTTAAGCGACAAAAACAATTTTATGCCCATTTTCTCGAAAAATATTATTTGTTTACCACAATTTAATTCGGTAAACAAATAACACATCTAAGAAAGGGTATAAAAGCAGATTCGAGTTTGAAGGACATCAATAACTCATTTATTTTATTTTGCCTTAAATTCCTGATTCAACCATGAAACTTCACCTTTTGGTCCTTGTTGCTGCTTTTGCCATTGTTGCAAATAGCTTTAAGCTTCAAAGTGGAATTGCATTATGCAGTGAATGCATGGAATATATGGAAGATCTCTCATCGAAAGTATTGAACAGTGATAATGATAAGGATTGCGAAGAAGTCAGTTTTGCAAGAAATTTTTTGAAATACAAAGTATTTCGTATTTTAGCGAGCACAAAAAATGTGTGATATTCTTTCTCTCCCTGAACTTATGAATAAAAAGTGTCGTCAACATGTAATTGAAGAAGTCAGCAAGATTATTCAATCACTTAAATATTCAAAGCCTCCCCGAGATATTTGCACTGATCTTCGACTTTGTCGAGCTCAATAAATCCTATTTACTTTACTATTAATAGCAAATGTACATAAGTAAATCTTTGATTAATTTAATTAATGCACACTATTTTTTCGTAGTATACTGTAAATAAATTTTTTTACTACAAGTGTTACAATTACCGTATGATAAAAACTAAAGAAGTTAAATTTAAACCTTGCCCAGAAACTGCGATACAGTAGTACAATTTTAATATGTTGATAAAATCGCTTCTTTTTACTGATTAATATGGATTCTGTTAAATACATTAAATTTTAATGTTTATAGCAATCACATCGAATCGTTTTCAAAGAAAAAGCAAAATTTTGTGAGACGCTTGACAAAGTGTTTCTCCTCGAAAAATAAACATTTTTTCTCGAGAAAACGAATGCCAAAATGTCTCACAAAATTTGCTCTTCGTTTTGATGCGGCAATGTTATTTTCTAGAGATTTTTCTTCGAGGGATTTTGATTGGCAAAAAAGCTAAAGTGGACTGTTATAAAAATACCTTCAAGGCATGTTGAAAGCAATTTGAATAAAAAAATGTGTACTATATTTAGATTTCTCAAGTAAAATTACGTCTAAAAACTATAAAAATAATATTAAAAAGTTCAATGATCTCGTCATCCGGTCGAAATCTCCGAAAGTTGTTGCATCACTAGATAAAAATCGCCAAATAAAGATCCTCTAGATTGATATCTAAATTTTTTTTAATTTTTAAATTTTATAGGATCCCAAAAAATACCCCAATATCTGCGTCCCAATAATTTCAGCCCACAAAATTGATGGCTTTTTAACAAACAACCTTTGAACTTTGCCGTCAAAACATTCAAATTTTCAATATAATTTCTCACCACGAACATTAAAAAAACAATTGTTATTGCAGCTGCTTTAAAAGATGCTTTTCATCGTTTGAAAAACTTTTTCCAACATTAATATAAATGTTCTGATATTATTGTTACACGTATAATTTTTGTCATCTCTCTGTCATCATCATTAAACGTACTTTTAAAAATGCATTTTTATTTTAACTATGTTTTTGTTTAGTTAATTTGAGAAAAGTGAACTACGCGTATTTTATTGCTGCTACATAACATCAAAAAAAAGACTTTTCAAGAAAAATCTTAAAATTTATCGTTTCCCATTCTTTAAAAGTAGTTTAATAGAGATAAAAATTTGTTAGAAAAGAATTGATTCCAATAGCAAAAAACGCGTAATTTTCTCTGCAGCATTGAGGGATTAAAACTAGAAATTTTTAAGGATAAAATGAGACGTATGTTGAAAAAAACTTGTTTTGGTTTGCATGTTAATGTACGTGTGTATCCTTGTTCAATCATACTTTTGTGTTCTTCTTACAACTTTTTTTTCTCTCATTCAATTATACCCAATTATTGCGGCAACCCTTTTTTCCTACTCAAAAATAATAATGAATGTCCGAAACATGCTCTTAAATAATCAACCAAAACGTGATACATTTGGTACTTTTAATGCGCAACTTGTTGATCATTTTATTCATCTATATTTACCACAGTGTTGCAAAAGTTCCTTCTCCAAAAAACTTGTCCATTGGCTTTTGTCAATTTTATCCTTTTGTATCTTATACATTGAAGTTATTCTACGTGAAATATATATAATTTTTATTATATATTCTATTATTACTGTATTATATTCCGTCATAATGAAGTCGTTATCTATTCTGCTATTTCCAATGTACTTTAGATATTTTAAAAAATCAAAAATTTCAACACTAATTTCATTTCGACGGCGCAAACGCCGTTCTCCAAGTATGAGACGCAGTAATGATTACAAAATTTTTGAAACCAAACTTGGTGGAAAGGTAAATAATTTTTTTTCTTTTTCTCTTTCACATGTTAAAATTAACATTGTTTTTTCCATTTTTTTAATTTTCTTTTGTCATTGATTTATTTCAAGCTTTTTATTCATTAAGGTTTTTCAGGTGTATTTCGAAAACGACAATAAAATGCCTCAAATTGAACGGAGTCATCCAGATAATTTATTGGGAGAACCAAAATGTGATTGCTGTCCACCTGGTATGTATTTTAATTAATTTATTATTATCTTAATTATAAAAGAATTTATATTGAACTGTATTCAATTTTTTCAGCTATGAGCGGTCACCGATTAGCCATTGTTGGAAATTATGCTTACGTGTTAGTTTTTAAATTTTAATTTGAAATGTTGGCTAAGGCTTTTCGAAGTTATCTTTTACAACCTTTCTTATAATAGCTTGTGTGTTTAAGATATGGTGGTTTATGTGAAAAACGTGCCGAAGTTGGATTTCATATATCAACTGATTTGTGGAGACTTCGACTTGTCGATAATACTTGGACAAGAATTCCATTGAAAGATGAAGCTTATTACTTTGCACCGGTATCATATTCTTGTAAGTTTGAGTTTTATGTACTCACTAACTTTATATGATGAGGAGATCATGGTAAATTTACTACATTCCCCTCATCAATTTACTTTCTATTATAAAACCCAGCATTAATTTTTTGCATGGTTTAATTAAAATACTTTTTTCAGGGGTTGCAACCAAAAAATGGGGTCTTTTAACATTTGGTGGTACTGGGTTTCCATTTGGTGTATCCATCAATGATAAGTTATGCCGATTATTTATTAAAAATACAAAAGATGGGTGTGAATATAATGTTGTACCGCTTTCAACATATGGAGTTTCCCCTACTGCAACATACGGTATGTTAAGCAACGCAAAATTATTTAAATATTTGTTCAATTTAAGGTGGCGCCATGATTGCTGATGAAGATAATAATTGTATTTATTACGTTGGAGGAACCAATGGACATGAATATTATTGTGATGTTTATCGTGGTGATTTCTTTCCATTTGGTGAAACGGTAAAAGTATATTGGACACTTTTGACTGTAAGTTTTTGCACCCATCATTTAGAGTGCAAATTTATCTACGTAATACCTTTTGCTCTTATATGATTTTTAATAACAATAAAAACCTGTTTTTGTTTAATAAAAATCACTCTTTTGTTTTAGGCACAATGTTTTGGTATTCCCGGTCGTTACCGACATGAAATAGTACTCCATGATAACAAAATTCTTATCTTTGGTGGTGGAAATGCTGATACTTTGTTTTCTGTCAGTAATGTAAGTTGTGGTTTCTGTTGTTCGCTCCGTTTGTTCATTTCATATTCGTTTTTTAGATTAGTTATTTTGATCTTGAAAAATATGACTTTGATGTTTTAAATACAGCTCCTGATCCCTGTCATAATTTCCCTCCAAAAAGAGATTGCTTTTCTCTTGTTCGCTACAATGACCTTGTCTTTTTAATGGGTGGAAGGGTAAGTGCTTCTTCGAATTTAAAAGTACTGACAACCTAGCTTTATTCCAGGCAACACCTGATGGCCGTACCTTATTGGATGACGTATGGTGTTTGGATTTGTCAACTTTTACATGGCATAAAAATTCAATGAAATTATCATTTCGTACCGCTTTCCAAGCAAGCGCTGTTGATGATGTAAGTTGTTTCTTAAACCTGTTTACTTTTGCATATAGCTTTGCAAACATTTTTTTATCAGCAAATTAAACAAACTTGATTCTTTATTTTTAGAATGGTCGGGTTTATGTATTTGGTGGTCATCGGGGATCTTATTCTTCCCAACCAATTCATATTGGAAGAACTAATATGATTCAATCATTCATTGCTTCGCCTCCATCATTAAAGTCAATTTGTGAAAGATTTATTGCTCAAAGATATAAAAGAGGAATAAGTTTATCGGATAAAGCTGTCTACTCTCCTCAAACGTTCATTAAAGAAGTTCTTCCACATTACAATGCAATAAAAATGAAATGAAATGGAGTAAAAATCTCTCAAAATATATTTAGAAGCTTTCAGACAACTTTTTTTATTGTAAATTTATGGTTTTCTAATAACGGGTATTAAATTTGATAAAAAATTTTTATTGAAACAAACAAAAAAACAACATCACAGTAATATTAGAAGTAAGCATTGATAATATTAATTACGATATGCAGGCATATACAATTTGCTGGCAGACATGTTGACATAGGAAGTGGTTCGATAAGCCCATGAAGTTCGGAGTTTTTTATTCTTTTCCATTGCAAATAAGACATCAGGATTGGAAACCCGAAAAACCTTGGCGTAGGGATTCAAAGGTCTTGCAGGTTTTGTTTCAACAGCTGAGGTAGTCCAAAGACGAGGCTTCTTTCCAAGTGCAGCATAAACAGCTTCACTCATCTCATCATTAGTTTCAACAATTTCACGTTTACGAACCTGATTCTAAAAAATATACACATAGTTTCAATAAAAAAGAGAAAACATGCATTTTTTGAAGCCAAAAGCTTTTTTGCTTCTTCTGATTTTGAATCCTTGAGATCTTGATTAAGATAATGTAAATCCAAAACCTTCAATTGAGTTTTGACATCATTGGCTTCTTCACTTTCATCATCTTGAAGGGGAGTGACTTGACGATCTTTTGCAACATTCATGACATTCTCCATTAAAACACGAAATTCAACGCTAAAATGTATCAGTATTTACATCAGACAAAATATGTAATAAATTCAAGAATGCTACTGTAACAACAACCAAAATGAAACATACTTGACAAATTCAGCCATTCGATTAACAGCTTCTTGAGTAATTCCTGCAAAAACAGTCTTTCTACGATTAACATGCTTTAAACATGCTTGAGCAGTCATCAATGGATCATCAGGTTCAAGAATTTTGATAGTTTTTGGCAGTGAAACTTTATTTACAACAGGAGAAGGAATAGGTGTAACACGTGTAACAATTTCTTTCACAATTGGAGCTGGAACATTTTCTTCCGTGACAGAAACATTTTTACGCTTGATTGGGATTTTTGTGACTTTAGTATTCTTTGGAGATTCGACATCATCATGACTGAAGGAAGAACTGCTTTGACAATGTTCAAGAATTGGAGGTCCAGTTTGAGGTGACATAAGAGGGGTTGCTGAAGAAGAAGAAGGAGCTCGAGCAACATCATGCGTTTCAGTTGAACCACTTGTGAATGATGAGGTTCTATTATTTTTTCGAACAATCCATGGCGGATATGGTTCTTTAAAAAGGGCAGATTAAATGTAAAAAAAGAAACATAACAATCAAAAAAGCGAAAAACCTCGTTTAAGAAATTCAAGCATTCCAGGTTGATAGCTTCCAAAAATATGATGACACCGAATAACAAAGATCTCAGGACTCATTTGTCCACACACTAGTTCCTGAAAATGTCAAGCATGAAAGCAGCAGCAATGATGACAAAATAAAAACAAACTTGAATATGTTTTCGAATCAATAGACCATAATGTCGAGATTTACTTTTCTTTCCTGCCAATGCAATCAAAGAATTGAAAAGACTTGCATATTTTTCATCGATTAAAACAATCTTTGGTTGAAGAGGTGCCTAAAAATGTACAATATATTTACTGAATTGCAATGTATAAGGGCTGGGAAACTGTTGATCCTTGACATTCGATACCATTACATTTCATATGAAAAAATATAACTTACACGGATTGGTAATTGTCCAAGAGGAATAAATCCAGGAGGAAATCTTGCAATTGGTGGTCTATGTCCAGAGAGAACACGTCGAGGAGTATTTCTAAGTACAATTTGTTGAGATGGAAATTGTGTAAACGAAATATTTTGCAGTGGAGTCTGTGGAGCTGGAATCCGTGCAACAGATATGCGTCGCAGCGGAAGTCTTCCAGGAGGAAGTTCTATACGAGGAAGTTTACCAGGAGGAAGTTCTATACGAGGAAGTTTACCAGGAGGAAGTTCTATACGAGGAAGTTTACCAGGAGGAAGTTTACCAGGAGGAAGTTCTACACGAGGAAGTTTACCAGGAGGAAGTTCTACACGAGGAAGTTTACCAGGAGGAAGTTCTACACGAGGAAGTTTACCAGGAGGAAGTTCTATACGAGGAAGTTTACCAGGAGGAAGTTCTATACGAGGAATTTTACCAGGAGGAAGATCACCTTGCATATTTTAGAGATTTGATATGAAAACAGCTAAAACAAATTATTGGATAAATATAATACAAATTAATCACGATCGCGCATAAACTTTTATTCCCGTAAAATATAAGCAATTCAAAAAGTTTTTTCAACAATTATTTCAGATATCTCTTTCGGTTATAGCATCTTAGGATTAAGGTGTAAAAAAAAGATTGCGCAAGTGAAAAAAAATAGCTGAAATTTTAAAAGTTCGTTTAAGCTGTCAGGATTTTTTGTAAAAATCGTTTCAAGACTTTCGCGCTCTTTGAATTTTGCTTAAAGAAGAAGGATAACGTAACGAATAAAAGGAGCACTTCACACATCTTCTTCTTTGATTCTTAATATTGATAAATTTTTGTTAGACGTTGATTTTGAATATTTTAAGGAATTCTAGGGGCTTACAAATACTACAGTAAACATGAAGTGGTTTAAAGCATTCTTTGAAATTCATAAATTGAATTTAATTATTACAAAAGCAAGCAATGTAAAAAAGAAATGACTTTTGATTTTTTCAATCTTCTATGTTTTTTTCTGCTGTTTCTGAATTTAGCTAAAACAACCCCTTACATAGTCCACACTTTTGTAGAATTTAAATAAAAGTCAATCCAGGTATCTGATAAATGTATTTTTTTAATTTTTTAGTTATCGTACATGCAAATGCTTTGGTTAATATTTTTATAAAAATTCATCTTGATTGCAAAATTACTTGTTTAAAAAAGGTTTTCAAAAACTTGAGCAATACTTTTGTGACGCAATGTTGGTGAACTGTGTCTTAATGTAAATGATTAAAAAATTCCAAATTTTGCCAGCAGAAAAGAGATGTTTAGATTGAAGGAAAAAAATGGGTTTACGCGGCTCATTCGTTGTAGTTTTATGATGAGTTTACAGTATTTCATCAGTTTTTTTATTTTTCAGGAATAATGGTTCGGTCTCCATCTCCAGAAAGACGAAAGCGACGAACAGAAGATAGAAAATATAAGGATGAAGATCGAGGTTATGCTGTTAGATCAAGAAAAAGAAGCAGAAGTAGAAGCAAAGAACGTGAACGTGATAGATATTCAAATGATAGACGGAGAGATGACAAAGGACGAGATCGTGAAAGAAGTAGAGATCGAAGAAGACATGATGAAAAGGAGAGCAGAGATAATAGAAACAGAGATCGTGATGGTAGCAGAAGGTTAGTTTTTTAAGAGTTTTTGCAATTTTAAGTTATGATTTTTAGTAGACATCGTGAAAATGATGATCTTAAAGATTCTTCGATTGTTAAACCAAAACGATTAGAAAATATTGAAGTAAAAGAAGGTAAGAATAACTTTTTATGATTGTTTCCTTATCATTTTTTTTCAGAGCCAATTCCTTGGAATGAATTCCCTGCACCAAAGCCTTTTGATCCTAACGCAGCAAAACCAGCAGAAGAGGAACCCGCTGAAAAAGAGAAGCCATCATTGAAGCCTTCGGGCAAATTACTTGAAGATACAAATATGGTAAATGGTGTTGTTGTTAAATATGTTGAACCTCCTGAAGCCAAAATTCCAAAAGTTATGTGGCAGTTACATCCTTTTCGAGTAAGTTGTTGTAATTCTAGTTCTCTTCTGTTAATACAATTTTGTAGAATCAAGAAGGTAAAGATCCTGAGCCTCTTCCTGTTATGCACATTCACCGCCGTTCGTGCTATCTGATAGGACGAGATCGTAAAGTTGTACAGTTTCCTATGGTATGTTTTTTGTTTCACTTTTTTTCAAACAAATTTTAAAAAGTTGGTTTTAGGATCATCCATCATGTTCAAAGCAGCATGCAGCTCTACAGTTTCGTTCATTACCATTTACAAAGCCAACTGGTGAAAGATCTCGACGAACAAAACCATATATTATTGATTTGGAATCAGCTAATGGAACATTTCTGAATGATGATAGATTAGAACCAACAAGATATTACGAATTGAAACATGGTGATGAAATAAGATTTGGATTTTCTTCTCGATCATTTGTTATTTTAAATGCAACGGCAGCTTTGAATCAAATGGAAGATGGCTCAAATGTTAAAAAAGAAGAAGAATCTGATGACGATGAAGAAAAAGATACTGAATCAAGCAAGAAGAATCGTACGCCAAGTGAAGACAAATTTGAATAATAAATTTATTGGATGTTTTGATTGTATGTTATTTTATTTGGCAGTTTTATTTTTTGTTATACATAAAGATTTTACAATAAATTAAAAAGAATTTGAATTATCAAGAAATTGTTGACTAAAAATTTTTAAAAGCTGGAATTGATTATTAAAAAGATTTAAAAGAATTTGTTATTGAGGTAAATTATCAGACAAGAAAAGAAAATTGTTGACTAAAATGTGGCCAAGAATTTTAATGAGGGTCACTTTGGGATGGAGTCGATCGTTCGTTATCATGCTTTTAATGTTTTGTGTTTACAAAAAAAAAGCTTCAGTCACCAAAACAACTTCGAAAATTTCTGGAGAAGCATGGTGTAAGTCATTATTGGGATCATGCCTACAGTACATCAGTTTTATTATCTAAAGATTCTGATTCTGAATAAATATTGAATTCTAATTTATACTGTGACGTTTGACAATGTAATTTTTTTAATAAAACATTCTACAGTTCTCTGTAGTATACTGTAGTTTACAATTATCTTTATAAAAAATTCATAGTATGTAGTTTTAAAGCTTTCACGTTTCATTTGTATATGTATTAGTATATTATTCATAATCAATATTAATGAAATGATTTAAAAAATATAACATTATTTGCAAAGTGATCATACAATGCCAAACACCATTGAAATACAACATAAGAGGGTGAATGACGAATGTCTAGACTGTTGTCTCTGGACATCTGTCAATAACAGCTGCCGATTCTAATAACTATATTTTTGTTAATTTAAATATTTGCGTGTATTATTAGAATGACTCAACAAGGACCAAAGAAATCTGAATTTGAGAAGCTAAATGATGCTTTAACTAATTGTTAGCTTTTCTGGACTTTTTTTTGAAAAATGGCCCTTTTTGTAGGTTTACAACATACTCAAAAGATTCGAGAAATTGTATCAAATTCCCAGCCCTTCAATGAAGTTGCGCGCGATCCAATAAGAAATAAATTTGTAGCCAAGCATTTAGAAGATCAAGTAAATTCATTAAGTGCTTACTATGAGTAAGTTATTTATTTAAATTCATCACTGGATTTTTCTTTGATCTAATCGAAATAATACAAGTTTTTGAAATATTTGGGAACTATTATTTCAGTTCGATTGAAAAAGTTGTACGAGAATTGCCAGATGCAACAAAAATGGAAGTTGAAAACAATCTTTCTCTAACTGCTTTTCATCGATTTGTAAATGAGTCATTTGGGATCGATAAAAATGATAAACTTTTTAATGGAGCCATTGATGAAGCAAATAATATGGAATACATGTCAAATTATGGTAAATATGTTGGAGAATTTCTTCCATCGATTGGACAAAAATTTAAATCAATTTATGCACCTGAAATTGATATACCAAATAGCGATTACGAAATGGATAATTCACAAAAACGGTTTGAAAAAATTTTTATTGAATGTATTCGAGATGTAAATAAGAAAGCAGCTCAGCAAAAAACTTACAAATTTATTGAAAAATTCTTGGAAAGAGGAACTCTCAGAGCAGTTATTGATGTAAGTTGTTAAAAGACCTTGTAGAAAAGATGAAAAAAAAGTTAATAATGTGATTTAAAAAACTAATAATATTTCAGATTCAGTTGTTATCCAAATCTGATACAAGAGCCTTATTGTTAGTAAATAATGGACAAGTTGATTTTGTTAATATTTATGCAAATAATGAAGGTTTTAAATATCTTGATGGAAAACGGAAAACGGTAAGTTATAACTAAAAAAGGTCAAAAATTTTTTTAACTCACTGACAAATATACACTAATATTAAATAATTTTAAGGTTGATGTTTATGCTCCGAGCAAATCCGAAATGTATCAAAATTTAACACAGCTTGTAAATAATCAAATACAAATATTTTATCAAGGTCAAGTAAAAAGACATGATGACAAAAATACTTCAATGTCTTTTGTGATTAATTATATTATTACATTATTGCTAAAAACAAATCAAGCAGTTGCATCAAAATGCAAAATTTGTGATAAATATCTTCGAAATGATCTTCCTCCATTACATATCGATTTTCGACATAAAGCCTTTATTCATCCAGATTGCCGATGATAAAAACTTTCAAAGCAATGAAAAATCTTAAATTTTTATACATAATAAATTTTATAGTAGCGGTTTCAAGAGTATGGGTTAAAAATAAAATTTGTGCTTTCGTTCACTCGTAAATGTGTGTATTTTGTTGCAAGCTTTATAAATAAATACTTAACTTATTTTTTTATTGATACAAATGGAGATTGAAAAATAAGTAGGATGACTTATGAAGCGATAAATTGTATTAAATTAACTAAAACTTGCCATAAAAGCCAAAAATTTCAATTTCATTCAAATCAAGGTGACTTTAAATCAAAAGATACTGTACCGTATGCAGTTTTATACCACAGTAAAGCAATAGGAAATTTTTACATGCTTTAAAGATCAAAAGTTAATATTGTTCTTTCTTTAAAAGTATATTTTTTACAGCTATTGTTTTTAAAAAAAGGGTCCAAAAAAGATTAAGAAATCAAAGGGCATTCATGCATGAATTTTATTTCTTTTCTTTTTTTAAATGCAGCATTTTTTCTCTTTTTTTATTTTACCCCTGAAAAAAAGACAAAAAATTTTTTGGTCCCTCGTAAGCATTCAGTCAGTCAGTTGGTAACACACCCAGCAATGGCCTTGCAATTCTTTTTTTTTAACAAACGTTTTTTCCCATCAGAAAAAAGGCCTCCAACCAACAACTTCTTCAATGTGTTGCGTGGCCCCTGCCAGCCAGCTTTTTTTATTTCTTTTTTTAACATTTTTTTCCTTTTTTCTTCTTCTTCCTTCTAATGCTTAAAAAATGTTTTATGCGTGTGTAAGTGTGAGTCGAAGCGATACAGTAAAAGAAAAGAATGTGCGTCCAAAAAAATGTGAATGTTGCAGCTGTCGTTGTTTCTTTGTGCATTTTTCCCCTTTCTTTTTCTCATATCATTGATTCGTTCACATCTGCAATAACGATGCTGATGATGATGCTGCTGCTGATGAAGGCAGGCGAGAATGATGATGCAAGCAAGCAAGGAAAAAAGAAAGGAAACAAAATAACACAATATTTTCTGACAACAACAAAAATATTCCCTCTTCGTTTGCTGCAACTATTACTACCTTCTGCCATCAAAATTTTTTGTTTTTGCATACCATCATCACTTTCAATTTTAAAAAAAATCAAGCAAGAAATAAGATTTTTTCATGTCAAAGTTGATGGTTTGAACCATTTTTCTTTGTCTAAATTTTCTCACGAATTTTAAGAATTAAGTTTCTTTTTGTTTGAGGGAAAAAGTGGCGCCATTTTTTTGGTCCCTCAATCAAAGGCAAATATTTTTTCCATGCTTTGAAAAGGGCAATATTTGCATCTCTTTGTCCGTTTCTTTCATTTTTTCATCGATATGAAAAAAAAACACGAGGGTAGAAAAAATGCAATTTTAAAAAATGGCTGGCAGCTGCAGCTGGTTTTTTAATGCCCTTTGCGTCTTTTCCTATTTTAAAAAAATTGACGGGTAAAAGAAAGCTTTAATGTTTTTATTGAAAGAAAAAAAGAAGGAAATGCTGAGGGTAAAAAACTGCTTTTTGGCGGCATTTGGTAGAAAAGAGACAAAGAAGCAAGCAAACAAGCGATTGCAATTGCTCCATTGAGAATTGGAAAAAGGAGGAATAACACAAATGTGATTCATAGCCGTTTTTTTGCTTTTTTTCTAGTTTTGCAATAAAAGAAAAAGCACAACTCTCACAAAAAACAACGATGCAATTAAAAATAGACTGACAGCAAAAAAACATATGCGTGAATAAATGGATTACAGTAATTACCAAAAACAAGTAACAAAAAAAAAAGATATTTTGCATTGAATCAACCATATACAATAAGTGAAACCATGTATATCTTGTTAACTAATAATTTTCCGGCAGACTCATGATAATGTTTTGAGAGCTACAAATATGTTGAAATATCCCGTTTATTTTCTGACAAAATATATTAATCACAAAAAATGGAATTCAAAATATATTACAAATAAGATTAGTTTTACAGAAATGCCCGTATTATCATTAAACTTAAACTTCTTCACTTGAAGGACTTTTATAACCATTAAAATCTTCAATAAAATATTTTGGAATTCGGTCGTCAAGATACTTTCCAGTTAAAAGAGAAAAATTCTTCCACATTTTATCTTCCTTTGCAGTCAGTTGATCATGATGTTTTTCATAATCAATAGAGTCAGTATTTGGATTAAGATGTCCCAAAATAATTTGAGCTTGAGTTTGTATTTCAATATCAGAATCAGAATCTGCCATTTTTTCAACCAATTTTCGAAATGTTGAATAAATTGATGGGAATAATTCGTTCAATGTTGATTCATCTTCTCTATGTTCCAAGATGGATTGAAAAATGTGACAAAATTTTATTCTCGTATTACGTATTCCTGAAAATAAGAATTGTAAACTTTGGAAATAAATAACATTAAAAAAACTTACCATCATTTGCTATGGTAAAAATATCTTCATGAAAGATAAAAAAATATTGTTGTAACGAAATTTCAAAATTTTTGGTTAAATATTCGAGAACATTTGCCCATGTTTGCCTTCGTCTCCATGAATTACTTTTAAGAAAACCTTTTCGAGCATCATTCAATAAAGCTTTTGTAAGTGGCATTGAATCCAAAATTGATTCTTCAGCAATAGAATCTTTTCCATTTTCTAACATCATTGATGGCCATTCCTTTTCAATAAATATTGAAAATATTTCGGACAACAATTCAGAGCCAGAAACTCGAACTCCATTAATTGTATCATCCATAAATGTTAATGCAAAACAACAAATTATATGATTTACTTGTTCAGCTGTAATTTTACGCATTCGACATAATTTTAAACATTCTTCTGCAAATGTTGCTCGTAATCTCCAGCTTTTTCGATCCAATAAAAGTTCATAATTCAATTTATCAAGTAAATCAGCACGATTTTCAGCTATCTGAAAATTCATCAAATTATAAAAAAGATATAACGTGTATTTGAATCATTTATAAAATCGATGTTTTTATTTTTATTTTGCATACGTCTAAGTTAGCCCTCTGTTTTTATATTTATACCGTAAGACGGATTTGAAATTATTCAAAAAGGTCAGCCACAGCGATTGCTTGGCTTTTTCTATGAATTATTCATCAATGCACATCTCCCGAAAAAAACACAACAATCATGCTATTCATTATTGTTTTCTGACAGCTAATATTTCAAAAAGCTTTTTTTTGCGCATTTACATTAAAATATATTAAAAACCAAATCTAATGTACAAAGTTTATGGAAACTAAAAATTCAAATATTGACATGTTATTATGCAAATCACACACTTTGTCTTTTTACATTTTCTATATATTTTTTAAAATTGTTATTTACAATGACCTTCAGAAATATATTTTTTGGCGCCAGTAAAATCTTTTCCACAAAAAACTGCAACGACAAGGTGAAAAGAAATGAAGAATATCAAGGTCATTATTGATATTATTCTGCATTGTTCACATTTTTTTCTATGTTTAAGTTTTTTTAATGTATTTGTTTGTTTATCTTCAAGTATGCAGACACAAACTGTTTTTTATCTGTTAATTTTATTATAAATTGCTGTTTCACATTCTTTGCTTTCAAGTTTCTGTTTTTTAATTTTTTTAAGTTTCAAACCAACCGCATAAAAAGGATATCACACAAAAAAGTAGAAGAAAATAGAAGGAAAAGTAAAAGTCCTATGGTACATCAAAGCTGGCTGTGATATGAAAATTCAACACATCACTTCCTCTTTGATGCGACATAAAACCAATACTGCTGTTAATACCATTAACTGCTTTCCCAAAATTACTAAAAAGCACGATGAAATTTGGCAGTAACAGTAGTAGCAGCAGTAAAGGCTCATATGTTTTACATTATGAAGAAAGAATGGAAGAAAAAAGAGAAGAGAGATAAAAAAAAACAAAGTAAAAATACAATTCATCAAAAATGCTATTCATACAGCTGTTTTCCTTTCACTCTCAGTCTACCAATTTTACTACAGAAATAACCGTTGACCTTCTTTCGTTTGCGCGATGAGTACTTTTCTAAATCTCCTAGTGACCAATGATCGAATCTCGAGCCTTAAATTATTCTGTCCCGTGCCACACTAAGCGATCAAAGATCAGGTCAAATGACCAATGCGTTGACCTATTGGTCAAAAAATATGCATGTAAACAAAAATGACTAATAATGAATGTTTTTTCCAACAAAAAGAAAAACATATTACCATATAAGCCTTTTGTTACCATTGCTACTACTGACTTGATTGCCTTTAATTGTTTCAAGACAAAATAACATTTTCTTTAATACAATAAATATCCAGTAATACGAGATAATAATAATCAAAAGCGTTAATTTATAGTGATCAAAGGACGGCGAAAAACAGAATAGTGACACGAGTTTCAAATTCATACGTCTCACTACCCATGTCTTTCAACGCCCAAATGATTCTATTTAACGCTAATAATAAACAATAAAATACCACATGAAACAACAACTGCTTCTGTAGAAATAAAATAACATAATATGGTCAGTCAGAAACACAAAAAAGACAATAAGTCAGAAGTTCTCCGGTAATGCCTTAGTAAACTCAAATATTTTAGCATCTAATAACTAAGAAGATTTCTAAATGCGCAGAATGAAAAGAAGGAAAAAAACATTTGCAAGGAGTAAATGTAAAAAAAAACAAATAAAAAACTGCCATTGCTGCGCTGCCTTTTTTTCCCTATCAAGTGTGAAAATGAGAGCAAAAAGCCCAAAACTCAGTGAAGCGCAAAAAATACAAATAAAAAAGGGCAAAAAAACTCCTTCAAAAACAACGGCACCGCCTCTTTTTTTTGGCCGATCGCAGAAAAAACGGTTGCGCGGGAGTGCTTTTTTATTCTCAGGCTCCTACCCCTTTTTCTCTTCATACACTGGACATCTGCCAATCGTGCTGGCAACAGGGGCAATGCTAAACAAAAATACGAAAACATAGTCAAAAAAACAATAACGCTGTTCTTCATTCATTTTTCTCTAAGAGCGTAGTTCGAAGGTCAAAATAAAACACATCTGCTGTAACAAATGCTCAAAGCAAGACTTTTAAAATAAGTTTGAATCCGAAAAATTTATCAATGTTATATAAAGTATTCGTAATAATAGGTAACAAAAGGAAGTAATAACTGTTTTTTATAAACAATCAACATAAATTTTATTAAAAACAAATTCAACCCCACTTTGATTTATGAAAAATATTAATATACTTTAAAATTTACATCACCATCATTATTCTTTCCCTAAAAATTCTGAACAAAAAACCAACGCCGACGCTTTTACTGGCACTGGCCTTTGAAACAAAAAAAAACTCGGGTTGTAAAAAAAGCTTCAGTGTTCCATCGCGCAAGCACAATCAGTTATTGCTTTTTTCTTTATTTTTTCCTGTTGTTTCACCTTTCCCTTTTCTCCAATTCTCCACCCTTTTCTTCTTATTCAACTATTTTCCCGCCATAGTCCTATTGTTTCCTGCGCAAAGCTGGCAACAAAATTCGAAAAAGGACGTACGTACACAAAGTGTTACGTTAGGTACGCATATCGTATCATTCAAAAAAAGATGCCGCTCCTTTTTTCCTTTTGAATCTTAACTCTCGCCATTTTTTGATGCATCATTCTGCGCAAAAAAGCTTTTAAAAAACGAACGACATTGTAGAACCTTGAATGTGAGAGAGTGTAAAGATAGAAAAAAATCAACAATGCCGCGTCAATGCGACTGCTTTTTAACTCAGTCTCATCGAAAGAAAAAGAATAAAAGTGAAATCAAAAAGCTAACAAAAAGTGCGTTGAAAAGTAAGCAGAAAAATTTGGCAGCAGCTAACGATAGCATGCTCAGCGCTAACAAAGGTCGGAGTGCACGCATCTAACAAGCAAAAGCAAAAAAGAAAAATTTCAGCAACGAAGATTGCTTTAACGCTAAGACATAAATGATCGATCTTTAGTTTTGTTCTACGGTTAAATTGAGCCGCAAGTCTTTTTCTTGTGAAAAAAACTAAAATTCTGTTCACTGCAGGGGGTCGGAAAAGTTCACAGAAAGCTCAGTGTAGATGATAGTTTTGTCATCGACAAAACTTAGAGAAAAATGAAAGCAGAAAGGGGTAGACAGCAAAAAGTAACAGCAGTCAGTAAAACAAACGCCTTTTCTCGTTTTTTTGATTGTACATGCAATAGAAGAGGAAACCAATGCATCAAAAGGCGATGCCTTGTCGAGGTCGTTTTTTATTCTCACAAAAGGCCAAAAACCGGTCCTAGGATTGTGAATTGGAAATTCAAAAACTACCACTGTAACTTTCACCCTTTTGTATAAAAATAAAAATGTTCAAAAAGAGCATACAACTACAAAGTGAACCAAAAAAACGACTAATGCAGAAACGATAGATTCCACACACTGAGCCAAAAAAGCAAATTAAATATTTTATGCTATTGTCAGTATAAGATAAGAAGCGGCGCATCCCTGTATTATAGCTTTCTTTTCTTTAAAACTCAGAGATAAGCAAAAAAACTAAAAAAGTATTTTCTGCATTTATTGCTTTTTTGGCTGAAACGTAGAAACTTCGTAAGCTAAACATTCTATTTTGTGGGGAAAAAAGCTTGAACCATTTCTCAAGGCGGAGCTTGAAAAGCATTTTTTCCACGTTTTTTTGTTTCCCGTGGGGGTCGGCTGTCAGCATTGTTGATAGAAACAACCGAAAAAAAGTCTTTGGAATTGTCCAATTTAATGGGACTTTCGTTTTCATCTGGAATGGGTTATTAGATCACTTTCTTTGTTCTTTTCTAACAAAAAATAAAAACAAGAAACAACTGTTAAATCAAAAAAAGTCTAAAATGATACAAAATTTCCGATTAAGGGTGAGCCATAAATACATTGAACTTAAAGAAGTTAATTATTTGTTTACAGATAAAAAAATAAAGACGGAAAACCGTTTGACATCAAAGAAAGTGTAAAAAAATTCCGATCAAATACAAGCAACTAACAAAGGCTATCAATAAGTGCATTCGTTTTTTATTCAAATTATTTAATCTCGTTCAAAATTATTAGATGTTGTGTAACATTGATAGAAAATCTTTGGCAAAAATAAACAAAAATATGCAATTGGAAAAATGTATACATAAAAATTCAAAAATACTTTGCTTACGTTGATCAAATTTTTTTTTTATCAAAAAATAACTAAAAGTCTCATATTTCAAACAAAATAAAAGCATGCAAGCATTTTTTCCTTCACATTTTAGGAGCATAAAACAGCAAAACATTTAACCAAATACTTTTTCAATCTCTCGCATCGTATCAACGTTTTACATATATTGATAAGAATAAATAAAGGTTAGCAGAAGAAGAATGATGCTAATTATATTCCGTACTTAAAATCTCTAAGCAAAGAGTAGTAAAGCTTTTTGTGTCTAACAGAACATAAGACGACTGACAAAAACTCAAATTTTGACATAAACGTCTCAGAGAGAAAAAACACGCTAAAATGCGTGTGCCAGAAAGAAATTGAAAAAAGGCATTCCTTTTTTAAAAAAATGCTAAAGCAAATGTGCGTCTCCGCCTCCAAGAAAAAACAACGTCGAGACAACCAAAAATTTGAAAAAAATTCAAGCCTAAAAAGATGCAGAAAAGTTTTTCTTCTTTATTGTTCACTTACTCTTAAGCCACAGTAAAATTACATCGCAAAAAGAAACTGAAAGCATCGTGTATCCTTTTTTGGCTCAAAAAAGCAACATATAAGACAAAAAAAAGACAAAGTAGGAATGGGATTAAGAAAAAAAGCAGGCAGCATCAAAATAAAAATTGTAGAAACAAAAAATTTTTAGTTGTCTTTTTGGCATCTTGCCAGTACTCCAGTAAAAAAATGAAACGCACAAGGCGTGCCTCTTTACGTGAAAAAAGGGTGCATTCAATTCTTTTTTTTATCGTTTTGCAAAGAAATTTTTCACTGCCAGATGTGAGCGAATCATAAAAAAGAAAGGGTAGAAAGTTGGAAAAAAATAAGAAAGAAAATGCCACACACATAAAAAAAGATGAACCAAATTGTTTAACGTTATTATCTTAAAAAAATTAATTGCCCATTTTTCCCCAAGTTTTTATATGAGTAAAAAAGATAATAAAAGGAGAAACTAACCAAGGCCTTTTGTTCTTCATCTAAATCTTCTTCAGCATTTTCTGATGTACTATAATTTTGAAGATATTCATGTAAACACGGAATCAATACAGTTTGCAAAACTTCTGAAAAAATAATAAATTAAAAAACAAAAATCTCTCATCCATCATAAATGTGATTTTGCAATGTTGGGTAAAAGAAGTACTTTTGCAGCAATAAAATAAAAATAGTTGTTCTTTCGAAATCATGCTAAAGTAGTTAGCTGACCTTACTTTTTCTAACGGATTTTTCCTAAAATAGGCTAGAATAATTGTTACTGTGCTTTAGACTAAAATTACAAAGCATCAAGAGACATTTCTAAAAATGATGCCTTATTTCACACTTATGATTTAGAACATTTTCAAAAATTATTACTATTATTACTAATTAGTCAATTTAGAATTATAAACTAAAGTTTAAAAGACCACGATTTCTAAATTTTTCTAAATTATGTTGAATTAGAAAAGCTATTTAGGATTTCTTCATTTTACAGAGAAGCGTATATATTATCATAAAGAAAAAATGCCAATCAACACTACATAAATGTCATGTCCAGAAAACTCAAAACACTCATTTGTTATAAAAATTACAAAAATAGATGGTATTTGCCAAGAATGAATTTATCTTTACGCTAAAAATATAGACAATCATGGAAGCGACAAGATGCTAAGAATGATACCCTAGTCGAGGGACTACAATGTGGCGCGTCGTTATTAATTCACAATGTTAGCTTAATCTAAAAACGAAAAGAGGAAAAAGAGAATGCCAAAAACAATGTTCTCGCTCATGAGTACAGATCCGGAGTCATTTTCTAATATAGATCAAAGAACGAGCGCCGCATTTTTACATCGGGGTCATCAAAAATAAAAAATCATGACACTGGCATATTTTATAACCCCTAAATGAAATTTAAGCTTTAGATCAAAAGTGTGGCAAATTTACATCTTTTGTGAAAAATTTCGACAAATTTAGGAAAGTATGATATGCTTAATCTGAAGCATTTTTAAATCAAACTAATCATGCTACTGTATTCTCTAGAAGCATAAATTTATGGGCTGCGGTTGCATTTTATTGGATCACTGCATCAAGTTGCGCGATACTTCTTTTAAGGGCTACCCGAACAGGGATGTGTGAAAATTTCGTTTTGCGATATTTCGAACAAGAATTAAGCTATATTAAACGAAAACTACAATAAGATATCTCAACATTCAAAGGCTGCGACAAAACATTTTTGTGTCATTCTATAAATTTGAATTACAAAAAACTTACTTTGAGGTCCACTTAATTCTTCAGGTTCAGCAGAAATTCCTGGTTCCCCATCAATAAATTTACAAAATGGTGCTCCTGCAAGAAAGATAGCGTTAAGAAATCATTAAAATCATCATAATACCTCCCAGATTTAAGTGTTCATCATTTGCAGTTTCAATATAAGAATCCTCTGAAAAAAATAAACGAATTATGCATATACAGAAAATATAATGTTTACCTTGATAGCTATCATTATCGCTAATATGAATATTTGCGGCTAAAATTTAACAATTATGTAAAAAACAATTTACAGTTTAGTTTAAACGAACGTTCAAAATCGTAATCAGAATATAGACTTAAAGCATGAAAAGTTCCATCTTCTTGCATTTTTTCATTATCTGAATTTGAAATATTTGCACCTAGAAATGATAGTACATTATTTTATAAAATAAAACGATAATATTTTTATTATTTTTATTATTTAAAATAACATACCGTTGCTAACTTGCTCATCAGTATTTGAACCATTGGGAATTTCGTTAGTCTCTTCCATTAGTAATTATGTAAGTAGAGTGTTAATAAAAGCTGTAAAAGAGTAAAAAAGTTAAATAAATAAAAGAAAATTGTTAATGCAAATATATACATTCACGTACAATGAGCTTCTTTGCATCCAAAATGGTAATAATTAACATTCGTTTAAAAAAGGTTTAAATTATACTTCAAATATGGAGAAAAAACACGGATAAGTTTGGGTCAGATAAAATATAAAAAGCGTATTTTATATGCACAAAGTCAAAAATGCTAGATTTTTCAATTATACATTTAAAAATTCACGTAACGAAGGCTTTGACTAATTGCCCACCTTAACATCCGATAGACATTCAATACAAGATTTTGTAATTCGAAAAACGAAACGTTTTAATGCGCACATATTAGATGAAAAGAAATAAAAAACAGTGAGCAAGCGATAAATAGCATTTTAACGAGAATATTCTGTACGACTATAAACACAGCACGGAAAAGGCAAAGTTTTTTCGAAACTTTCTCAAAATAGGAAGACATAAAAAGATGATAAAGATAGAAAGTTCAAAGCTAATATCGTTTTATAAAAACCGAAGATTTGTAAAGACAATAATGAGTCAGACAGTCAGAAATAAACGCGTGTTTCTTCAACTCAATATTTTTTTTACTTAAACACAGACAAGAAGAAGAAGAAGCAGAGAAAAAAAAGTCCTAACGCTCTTTCTTGTTCTACAATGATGATAAAAAAAAACATAGACATGCTTGTAAGATGATGAATAATGTACAACAGTTTTGTCTACAAAAATTTTTTTTATCAATATTTTTCAAGTAGCATTATACAAAGAATTGACAGACTTTTTTTAAAAAAATAAAAAAACTATGTCATAATCTTGTTTAACAAAATAGACCATGAAATCCTTTTTGTCGGAAAAAGGAAAAAGAAGAAAAAGATGGAGAAAGGGAGATGGTGACAGAACAAAATATTTTCTGCTATTTCTTTTCACTTTTTTTATGGCAATGAAATTTTTTTTTATTTTTGACAACAAAAAACAACATTAAAGTTTTTGTTTGTTGTATGAAAAAGCTTTTTAAATTAAACGAAACAAAGCAAGCCAAGAAAATTTTTGTGACTGATTTTTGAAAAAAGGAAAATGAAGACATATTTGTAACAATGCTTGAAATAGGTTTCCTTCTTTGTTATTAAAAGTCAAGTCCAAATCTTGAAGGAAAAAACTTGAATATGAATAAGCTTAAATTTTTTTATGTGAGTTCTTTGTAGTTTTTGGCTCTTTATCCAAACTCTTTATAAAAAGTCAAATAATTTAACTGAATTAGGTGTGCAAGAAGTGACTGAGCGAGTATACAAAAAACAATTGCAAGTTCAAAATGTTAAAAAAAATGCAAATTAGAAATTTCATTTTTCCCATGCGAATTTGTTATTTTATCATTGTTTTGACAATTTTCCATTGATTATTGCATTTCAACAACAATTCAACAACCGCGGCAAGCTGTCAAACTGGATCGTCTAATATATACAGTATTATATGCGGTAAGTAACTTTTCTTCAAGTTTTTTTTAACATGGAATATATTTTTAAGGAAGGAAAAGTGCAAGATGAAGCATTTTCGAAATTGTATCGCTTATTGAATCAAAAGGATAAGAAATGGAGATTAAGAACAGGATTTGCTGAAGGACTCATGAAAATTTGTCAAAAACGAAAAGTTCCTCCTGAAAAAATTAATCGAATTATTTGTTCTTTTGCCTTGAGATTTATGGATGACAAGGTTCACAGTGTTCGAGTTGCTGGTTCTCAATTGTTGTCAGATATCGTTTCAACATATATTGAATCAGAATGGCCAACAAAGGTATACTTCATGTTGCAACCCATTAAATTCATTTCCTTCAAAATCTTTCTTCTGTGTTTTAAAAGAGTTGTTTTCGTATTCCTTTTTTGAATTAACATTGGGAGTCACCTAGAATATCTGAATATTTTTTGGGGATACAGAAGAAAGATTTTATAGAAAGAAGAATGTAGATTGCGAAAAAAGGGGATATATTTAATTGGGTTGCAACATGTAGCCATGCTCATCAACGAAGCAATATCTTGAAATTGATTTGTTTGATGAAGAAGATACTTCTATTATGGATTCAATGCAACTGACTAAATCTGTATTACATGATGCTCGAAAACTATACCTCAAAAATAATTCATGGAGACGTCGGCAAATTTGGGCATTTTTTTTGGAAATTATGGCTCGTCGACTTACAAAACAACAATTTTGTTATATTTTTCGAACGGATGTTTGTGTTGTCGCTCATGACAGTAAGTTTGTTTTTTTTTCTCACGGGTAGATACTGTAAACCACTGACTTTTCATAAATGGAAGGTACTGTAGACGGTGGAGTTTACCAAGGACGTATAGAATACCATTTGCAAGTGGCACGTCTTGATTTTTTTGTCGATGACGGCAAAAACTCAATGGATTTTATCAGTTTTAGACCGGGGCAAAACCTTTTTTCGAATTACTTCAGTTTGTTTTTAATTTTGTTTGTTGTCAAAGGAAAGAGTGAGTAATCATTTATGTGAACCAATGCGTTTGATTTTGCTTATTTTTAAATAAAATATATATTTTTTAGGTTATCGAAATGTCAGATACAAATTTTGCAGTATTTTTAAAACTTTGGTAGAGCATAGAAGTAATGAACGACCACTTGGTCGAGTATTTCCATCAACTTTTTCAACATTTCAAAAACTTAATGAAAAAATGTTAAAATCTGATCCTGATTTGGAAATACAAACTCAAGCTCAAATTATTATGGGACTTCTTAATCCAAGAAATCCAAGAACTGAACAAGTAATGGAGCAACAAAAGAAACCGGAACAAAAGGAAATGACAAAAACTGGTGGACATTTTTCTTTCTGTAGTTTATTATTCTTTGCTTTGCCTCGAATATTTTCTTCTTTTACATCTTTTATTAGAAGCTTTTTAAAACTTTAATTTGAACGAAATATTCTGTAATTTTCTTTGTATTCTATTGGATTGTATTGACCTTTTGGTATACTGTATTCTTGTATAAACTTTTAAAGCAAATTTACCTTGTTTTTTATGGAAAAAGTCGATATCTCTTGAACATAAACATCCATACGCTTTGAGATATTATAATTGATTATAAATGAATTTATAAATAGGTTTAAAGTTTTTAATATTGTTGTAGTCGGATGATAAACAATCATTGATTACATATAATAAAGATATTTCGGAAAAATTATTAGTAACAAAGAATTTTTTTATTGAGATATAATTAGTCAGAAATCGTAACACTAATTTTTTATTATAATCTTCATTTTTTTAAATTCTCTTAAAATAAAAATTTTAAATTTGCACTTTTAGAAAACTCTTTTTCCCCGATTGAATGTAATCACCACATCATCTCAAAAAACCAAAAAAACTTGATGTTTTTCTTTTGCTTTTCTAAATTTGTGGTTATGCATATTGACTGATGCCCCCTTTTTCCTCCCCAAACGTTTAGTTTTTTTTCTATCGTCTCCATTTTTTCTGTTTTTTTTCTTCACCCCTCAAACGTGTGTGTCTCTCTCACAATTACAATGTTGTTGTTTTTTGTCGTTTTTTTCAATGCAAAAAAAGAAAGAAAAAAAGAACCGCACAGACGATGGTTGTTGGTATATTGCTGCCACCGGCAGTGTCAAAGTCTTTTTTTTGCATCCACCGTCTTATATGTTGTGGAAAAAAAGCACGCACCCCACAGACGACGACGATGGAAAAAAACGTGTATACGTTTGTCTCCCCTTTAACGTCGGAAAAAAAGAGAGTGGTGCTTTTCAACACTGAAAGCTCACAAATTTCCCCTACTTTTTTTCAACCTGAGGTTTTCCTTTGAAAAAAAAACCGAAGGCCGTTCATAAAAAATAAAGAAAAAAAAGTTTTCTCGCGCCTTTTAGCTTATAAAAATAAGTTTAAACTCTTTTTTCCTTTCATTCTTTGTGTTGTTTATTAAAAGCATAGAAGAACAGATTCTCCTCAATTTTGCGTTTTTTTAAATTTTGCTGGTTTTCTTTTTTTTTATTGATAAACATTTTCTTTAAGGCATATTTTTTCAACATAATATGTAATAAACATGCTTATGTGGTTTTTCAGGCCAACGTCATTCGATTTCTATTAGTACGGGTAGAATCGTCTGGCCTCGACTTCTTCACATTTTTTTATTTTCTTTAAAAGAATATAATCCCGAGTGCTTTTATGTAAAAAAGAAAAGAAAAACATATTATACATTATTATTTAACTATTTATTAATATTTTATAAATTAAATTTATTTAACACCATTTTTGTTTTGTACCGCTGAAATGGGAGATGATGAACAATGCTTCTTCGCAATCATATACCCATTCTAATACCTCAACCCCGACAATTCCATTATCACAATCAAATCCACAATTACAACAACTTCATCATCAACAATATGTGTTTCATCAACAACAACAACAGCATCACCATCCTCAACAACAACAACAACAACAGCAACGTTCATTGTTCCAACAACAGCAGCAACAACAGAGAATGATGGTGATGGATCAAAGAGGATATCATTCATCATCAAATCCTCCTTCCCAACAACAACAACCTATTCCATCATTATTACATTCAAGAAATTTTCCATCGGGACAACACCACCATCAACAACATCATCCTCAGCAACCAGCACAACGGCAAGCTTCAAATCATTGGGGAAAATCACAGCCTTGTTCTGTTTGTGCAGAGAATTTTAATTCAGATTTTTTATCTGTAATGCCATGTGGCCATCGGTAAGTTCAAAATAACGATTATCCTTTTACCCTTTTGATCTTCCCTGAGGGAAGAGATGAATTGTTCATAGAGAATAGATATATTTAAAATTTTGTCAATTTTTTTCAGTTACACTGAGACACAATAAAGAGTGCAAACATTGGTGAAATTTTGCAAAGAACAATTATTTACTTTTTCTTTACACTCTTACAACAATTTTGTCTTAAAATTTTTGTAGAAAGTGGAACTCCCCCTTTTATTTTTTTGAATTCCTTATAAAAAAACGTTTTATTTATTTCATATACAATAATTTTTTAATCGCAAAAATTAGGTAAAAATTATCCCCTATATTGCATATTGAAGTACCTTTAACTTAAGTATAAAATAATTATATTCACAGTAATATAATAATTTCAGAATCTGTAATTCTTGTTTTACCACTGCCTCACAATCAAATGGCTATATTCCAGTTGATAAATGTCCAATTTGTTCATTAATAAATACAACACCAAATTTAACATCTTTACTTGGCAATAATAATATTCGTGATGCATTTAATAGTCAGACCGTTTCACCAATTGGATTTAATCCATCTACTCCAACCAACTCACAAACATCAAATTCGAAATCAACCGTTGATAATACATTTTCTATCTGGGAACCATTACCACTTTCCGGAATAAGCAATAACAGTCGTACCCAATCATTTTCATCTTCGTCATCCGTATATCCACAAAAACAATCTGGAATCTTACCTTCAACACCTGGGGGGAATCAACATCAAACTGCTTCATCTCAAGTATCTTCATCAAGTGGAAGCTTTCATGGTTATTCAAATCGAAATCGGCAACCTCCTGCAACCAATCGTAGCAACCACAATCCTTCAACACCCCTTGGACATCCAAAGGCTTTACAATTTCAATTCAAAGAACGTGAAAATAACAATGAAAAAATTGAAAATTACCGAACAAATGAAAAATGTACAAACTGTGATGAAAAGGGTACGGTAGTTGGATATTGTTTGGATTGCAAAGAATATTTATGCTCCGAATGTGTAATGGCCCATGCGAGAGTTAAAATTACAAAAGAACACAAAATTCAAGTTATTGATGAAAGCTTCAATGTAAGTGTTTTAAAGAATATGCCATTTTTAAATTCAATTTTTAAGTCATTGCAGCTTCAAACGGTATCAACTCCAACAACTCGAACACAATCAGATTCAGCATCGCTAAAAGCAGATTCAGAATCACCGAATTCGTTTACAGGCAACAATTCATTCTCTTCCACAACAAATTCTTCGTGCCCTGAACATGATTTATTTTTTGTTTCACTTTGTACAACATGTGGGGGTGCACATTTATGCCTTCGATGCTTACAAAATCATTCTGGACATAATCTTCGAATTTTACCTGTATATGAATCACAAACTGCACTTCGACGTCTTGTAAATGAATCAAAAAATATGCAACGAACATTCGAAGATTCAAAAGATGGAATTAAACGAATGACTGAAAGAATTGAAGCATCCGTTCAAGCGGTCGCTGGAGAAATGCGTTCTGTAATTCATTTGCATATTTCTGCTTTAGAAGAACGAAAACGGGATCTTTTGCAACGAGTTGATTCTATTCATCATACAAAAATTCAAACCTTAAATCAGCAAAATGAAAAAATTAATGAAAAAATGAATTCCCTTGATTCTTTAATAAAATATGGTGAACAACTTTTTCGTGAAACTGCATCTGCTCCTTCAAGTTTAAGCAGTTCATCCCCAATAGAAGAAGATCCAAGATTTTTTGAATGTTATGAAAAATTAATTAAATTACATTCTGAAAGCTTTACTCCATTGATTCCAACTGCGAATGATTCAATTCGTCTAAAATCCGTTGATCCATCTGTTTTACAATCCCTCAAAAATCTTGGACAAGTTGAATCTGGTCTTTGTCCAAAATCAACACAATTACTTGGAACCCGATTTAAAAGATCTATTACTGGAAGGCCATGCGTTATAAATATTCAAATGAAGGATGTTTGCGGTGACCCAGTTGGAAAAGAATCACGCGAACAAGGCGGGGAATTTATTGCAACGTTGTACGGTCCCTTAAATTCTGCCCCTGCACTTCAACATGCTGATATCATGTAAGCTTTTAAAATAATTTTTTTTTGAAAAATAATCGGTGAATATTCAATTTGATTATTAGAAAAATTACTTGATCCTTTTTCAGTGATCGTGACAATGGAATGTGCTCTTTGATGTTTACACCAAAGCGTGTTGGAATTTACCGTTTAAATGTAACATATTGTCAAGTCTCAATCACCGGATGCCCCACTGAAATAAATGTTTGCTCAGGACGAGATTACAAAGATGCACAAACACAAGGACAAAAATTTGCATTCGGAAAAGAAGGATCTGGTGACGGAGAATTTTCACGGCCATGGGGAATTTGTTGTGATCACAAAGGTAGAATCCTTGTTGCAGACAGAAGCAACCACAGAATTCAAGTTTTTGATGGACGCGGAAATTTTTTAATGAAATTTGGGCATCGTGGAAATCGTCAAGGAGAATTCAATCGGCCTGCCGGAGTTTGTGTCAATCCATCAAATGATATAATCATTGCTGATAAAGGTTTATTTCTTTATTTTAATTAAACTTGACATATTATTATTTCAGATAATCATCGAATTCAAATTTTCTTTGATAATGGTGGCTTTTCACATGGGTTCGGGTCTCGCGGATGTTCCCCGGGATTATTCAATTATCCTTGGGGAGTTTCAACAAACAGTAATTACGAGATTGCCGTAACTGATACCCGCAATCATAGAGTCCAAATTTTTAATCAAACTGGTGTAATGCTCAAAATTTGTACCATTGATTCTGAAATTAAACGCTCTCCATCATCTCCACGGGGGATTTGCTTTCTACCAGATAATGAATTAATTGTGAGCGATTTTAATACCCATCGCTTGGCTGTTTTAAATTCAAATGGTGAACCAAGATTTTTTGGTCTAGAAGGAACTGCCCCAGGTTTGTTAACCTTTATGCATTTTTATTCCAAATGTTGGACAATTTTAGGTTTCTTTCATCGACCCCAGGGAATTGCTGTTGATCCAGATGGTCTTGTTCTCGTTTGTGTAAGCCATTTATAAAATATATTCAAAAATTATTTTATTTTTTCAGGATTCGCGCTCAAATCGAATTCAAGTAAGTTTATTAAAATTTAAAGTCGAAAATGTTAAGTAATTTCTTTTTACAGGTTCTAAATATTTATGATCTTACTGTTGTTGCTGTACTTGGAAATGACACAAAACACCAACGTCCAGATTTATTAACCAATGATAAATTTCTTGATACAACCCTGTTTCGCCAGAATTCAACTGCTACTGAACCTTCACAACCTTCAACACCAAATGCAAATTTACTTGAACATCCAATGGATATTTGTGTTTCTCCAGAAGGTCTTGTTTATGTTGTTGATTTTGGTAACAATTGTATTCGAGTTTATTAATATGCTTTATTAAAATTGTTGAAATGGAATGTCTGCCTTCTTTTTTATATTATTTCTTTTTTTCTAATTTCTATCATACTCATTTTTATACAACCGATCCACCTCTGTTTTTTTAAAAATTTTTTTTTATTTTCTCAATCTTTAAAAAGTATTTCCATTTTTTTGAGAGACTAATTCTTTACCATCACAAAACACTGTAAGCTCTTGCTTAAGCCCAAAATTACAGTATTGTTCTTTTCGAGCAATTACGGTATTAAAGTGTTAAAAGCGAAATACTCTATACAACCATTTGAAACCTCTAAAAATTTTTTCGTCTTTTTCCTAGTTTTTATTCTTTTAAATATTATTCATCTATCTTTGCCTCGTTCATCATTATTATTGTTCCCAAAATCTAAAAACTTTTATACAACCGTTCCACCTCAGCATGGCTTCAGCCAAAACTCTTTTCTTCTTTGTTTTAAAAAAATACAACCGTTCTTACCTGAAATAATTTTTTTTATCTCATATATTGCCTTTAGAAAAAAAATCTATGTCATGTACCGATGATCCTTGTCTTAAATTTAAAATTTAATTAAAAAAGCACTCAAAATAGGGATAAATTTGTACCTGAAATATTTGTAAAAAAGTTTTCCTTTAAAAAATAATTGTTACTTTTGGTGAAAAAAGAAGGAAACCTTTATATTTCTTTTACAGTATCCCTCTAATATTTTTATACATACTTTTTTTGAACAAAAAGGTATTGCTTTTAGCAATTTTATTAAACCTTTTGAATTCTTTTTCTCTATCTTTGATAATTACTGTTTTAACACTGAAAAGCTGTTGCAAAATTCTTCTTTTATTTAAATTTCTCTTTAACAGCTTTTATATCTATTTTAACACGAGAATTAAATCATTATTATAGTGGCAGACGTCGACAACCTGGTTTTATTTTGTAATCTCAGACAATCTCAATTTAAAAATTTCAATTAATATCTTAAAATCTTATCTTGAATGATTGTCCATGACAAATCTGCCACAAAATATGCTTAATTCTTGGATAAAACCACTTTTCTTTTTTTGTTCTTCTAATCAAAGTAAATCATCCTTGTGATTCTTTTGTGATAATTTTGCTTAATATTTATTTTCTTCTTTCGGTAAGAACTTCTACACGTAAAAAACGCAATATGATTAATCTCCTGGAGTTTATTTTTCTAAAAAATTTTAAAATCATTTGCTTCCATTTTTTTGGTATCCTTTTTCAAACTCTGAAATAGAATTCAAAAAAAACGTGTTAAGTATTTTAAATATGTGTATTGTAATGTTTTGCTTAATAAAATTTCCAAAAAACCCAAATCAACGATTTTTAAACAAAATTTATACTATGAACTACTAATGAAATAATTAAAGTTAGAAAAAAGTGAAAATAGCTTATTTTTTGTTTAAACTTCCTTTTTTACACTAAAAAATCATCAGGTATTTTGACTTTATTAGTTTCTGTCCCTTTTTTGCAATGTGACAAATGATTGAAATAAGAAATTTGTCCTTGAATAATCAACAATTTTTTTAATCAATCAAAAATTTCTTCTTATTGTCTCCTTGGAAAAAAACTTGGGGTTGAATATGTTTAAAATATCTCAGATTTCTTGTAATATTTATTACGTATTGATTAAAATACAGTACCTTACCATTTTGTATAACAATCATCATCACCATTGTGTATCTATGATATTTTAGCATAGATAAAATTCATCAATGTGTTATTTCCAAGTCTTCAATTCGCTTAGCTCTGGTAACCTAGCTTTATGATGCCTTAAATGATACTCATACAGCCAAATCACCAAAGACAAGCAAATTGAGACACTTTAATCATCATCCATAAATGCATATTCATATACCATTTACCACAATACCTCTTAATAATAATACCTATCTCCCAATAAAAATATTTTTAATTGGAAGGAAGCAAATTGATGACTGCCAAAAATTGAATTGAATAATGACAAAATAAAGACTATAGAATGAAAGAAAAGTTTTTCTTCTTTTCATTGGTTATGCCTTTAAAAACAGGCGGGTTCTTCTTCCTTCATTTTTTTTATTGCGCAAGCATCATAAACCACTTTGTCACACCCGTAATAATGAATGCCAACAAAGAAAGAAAATAACTGATTTGTAACAATATTCTTTGCGGGGTTTTGCATTGAAAAACTTTTGACTTTGTAAATGTCAAAATGAATCGCATTGAAGAGCCATAAATGAAGATTGAAAACAAATTGTGATAGACTTGAAGGGGGTATGTATGTGTCTTGCGGAAAAGGAAAAATGTAGAAATAAGAAGGGGGGGAGAATGATAAATATCATAATTTACAACCATTTTTTTGGGAGAGAGAAGTTTTTAATGATGAATGACCATGGAAATGGGATACTAAAAGATTTTAGAGAATGCGAAAATGGGTAAATAATATTGTTCGATTGTTTTTATAAGAATAATAAACTCTCCATCAAAATATTCAAGTGAAAATTCAAAGCAACTCTGATACAAGAGGCAAATCTTTAAAAAGAAGAAGCTTACTTTAACAGACATTAATGATAATGAACATTGACTGTTACCACAACCACCACAATATTTCATTGACTATCTATGAACATTATCATCAAAATCACATAACTTTTCAGTGAACAAGATTACATGATAAAGGGCAATAAACATTGACTGCTGCTTCTTGCTTCCACAACCGATTCAACTACCAAAAATTGCAATATTTGCAGTTTTTTCACCTATAGTTTTTTTACTGTTTGAGAATTGTACAATGCAGAAAAAGAGAACAGACAATAAAATTTTTGATTTAAAAAAAGCAGCGGTGGCAGCAAGTATTAAAGCCGAAAAACCAAATAAAACAGATTTACACTTTTGTTTTTATAATCCCCATTGAGAGAAATAATAATAATAATAATAATAGTTTTTTTATGATATATTAAAAGTTTTCACTCTATTTTGTTTTGCATGCATTAAAAGTAAATATATTTAAATTTCTCTTCTTGTGTTTTAAGCCTAAAAGAAAGAGAACCGCAATTTTACTAGTTTTGTTGCAAAAACTAGGTTTAAAATTCAAGATTAAAATAACTTTTAACAATTATTGCTCACTTAATATTTGGGCAGACATCTCTATTTAAAGCCAAAAAAACCAAAAACAGACAGTAAGTTTTTAAAAAAATCAAAAAATAAATTAGTAGCAGTAATTTCAATGAGAAACACCCAAAAAAAGACGGAACATGAAAGCAACGTTAGAACTGAATCTACTCCAAAATTACTTATCTCGATTTTCTTTCTTTTGCTTTCCCTTCAATTTTTCTTTTTGAAAGAAATAAAAAAAAGCGATAAACGAATAGATTGCGCCGGTAAAGACAAAAAGAATAAAGAGGGAAAGAATGAAATGAAGGACAATAATTATTACCGATATTTAAAGGGGATAAGAAGAGATAAATGAAAATGATCAGAAAGAAAAATACAGTTTAATTATATTTTTTTTAGCTGCTTTGTAATGGCACACATTTATTTATTACACATTTTGAAGGACATTCGATAATGATATCCATCAATGACAACACCCAGTTTTACCTTGTATATTTTTAAAAATAAATACTTTTTTTTGCATTTTTTGCAAAAAAGTTTGCCATCGAAAGATTAAAATCTTGAGTCAGCTTTTGAAAAGATAAATTACAGTTCCTAAAAAATGAACGACCCTGAAAATGAAAATAAAATTTATTTTGTCTTAGTAATTTTTTGATGATGATTGATAACTTGATTAACGAGTTTTTAGGCAATATTTTATAAATATTTAGGTAAACGCAGTTTAAAATGAAAGTTTTAAATGTCTCTAAAGTATTCTGTGAACGTTAAAATATTTAAAAAAAGGCAGTCATAAATGATGATCCAATGATTGGTAATTTTGGTAACACTAATTTGCAAAATATTCTGTAAACAATTCAGTTTTAAAAACATACCAAAATCAAAGTGATCTGAAATAAACAAAAAACTGAGTGTGACAAAAGAATAATTTAGTCCCAAATTAAAAGCATCATTTATACAATTTTAAATTACTTCAATTTACCTCAAAGCGATAACCTAAGTTTTTTTTAAAAATGTTTGTTCCAAAAGAAACAAAGATTTATCCATTTTTCTTGAAGCATTTTGAGTCAGAGTAAAACAAAAACAATCAACAGAAAATATGTGTCTTAAACTTTAACAAAAAAAATGAATTTTAAGAAACAATTTACAAGAACAAAAAGTCATTCGTTCATTTTAAAATCTTTAACATTTTTTTGTTTTAAAACTGTTCAAGACGTTAAAAGTAAAAGGGAGGGAGGGAGCAGCAGCAGCTTTTGTTTGTCTTTTGCGCGATTTAAAGTTATTTTCAAAGTTGAAAAAGAAATAAAAGTGAAAGAAGCCACTACAGAAAAAAGAAGAAGAAGAAAGCGAGTCTTTAAACTGTTCATTATTTTTGAAGACAGAAAAAAGAAAATATGGATGGAATGCAAATAGCCAACGAACCGTCTTAGGAGAGGATGATTGCTGCTTTGGTACTTTTTAAGGCTTCTTCATCTCTATTGTTTTAACGAGATGAAGAAAAAAGAAAAAAAGAATGAGCGATTAGAATTTGTTTTGTTGATTTAAGGTTAAAAATGGAATGTATGAAAGAAACGTGATTTCACAAAAACAGACAATTATAAAAACAGAAGATAAACTCAAACATAATACATATGTAAATATTACTGTACCAATTTTTTAAATACACAACACTATTGTATTTTTTGTTTAAAAACCTGCGATTTTGCTCGTTTTACGTTTGTATTCTTTTTAGCGCTAAACATTAAAGTTCAAAATCTTTGAATCATGCTTTATGAGGTTATTAATTATATTTCTTGGGAATATTGCTAGATGAAAAACTTATTTAAAAAAACAAACATTCAAAGAAAGTAATCATTGTAAGCAAAGAATTTTAAACTTTCATAGTTAAACATGTACAAGTCAGGCAAGCTACGGTAAAATATTTGAAACTTTTTATTTTCAAACAATTTTACACCATTTTTTGAATGACAAAAAAGTTAAAACTCACATTTATTGAGGAAGAAATAAAACATCATCAGCAAATCCCATCAACGGTGTTCTTCACTATAACCAAAAAAATCATTACATTAAAAAGTACAAAAAAGGGTTAAAACAAAAATAAAATACAACCTCATCTTTCTTTCTCTCTCTTTTTTGTTCGATTCTATCGTCTCCGTCTTTTATGTTTGATTTCTGTTAGTTATCTTTCAATGACATTTTTTCCTTTGTCGGAACATTAAATCGTTGTTAACGGTGGCAAAAAAAGAAAATCAAAAACTACGAAAAATAGAAAAAAATGCATTTTTGTGTGCGTGCCAGGTGTACAGCGATGAACGAACATGATAAGAAATATTTTCTTTTAACTTGCATTTTTCTGGCCAAATTTTTTTCGTTGCAAATATGTATAATAATATTTTGGTACGATTAAAATTACAAGAATCCCTAATTTTTTAAATCTTAATTTTTATGCACTAATTTTGCACTGAAACATAAATTTTGTGAATTAAAGAAATTCCAAATTTGACATGAGATAATCAAAACAAAAATGTCGAAATTACGAAAGCTGGAAATGAAACATAAAAGTACATTTATGAAATAAAGTATGATTATTTAGCACATGTAGTACATTTTATTTTTTATAAACCCACCAAATGAAAGGAGCAACTAAACTTCAAAATTGTTACGTTGTATTTATATTTTTCATTAATTCCAAAAACACATATATTCTCAAAGGAATTTTTTGTTGTTTTTGTACAACTTTTTAAAAAAAGAATGAAAAAAAACCAAGTGAAATCCCACATAAACAAATTTTGTTGAATGTTTATCGAAAAACGAAACGACACTGATTGAAATATTTGAATTTCAAATTTTTTCTTTACTACCTATTAATTTGGGTTTCATTTTGTACAAGATAAACTATTCTTAAAATTAATGACATCAAAATAGAATTGTTGAATGCCTTTTAATGAAACAAACAAAACCAAATTTACAGTATAAGCAAACTGATTGAAATTTATGTTTTACATAAATCAAACATATTAAACTATAACTTCTGGAAAAAGTGTTGCATAAACAAGTAACTGTGGATGATAACTGAAAGAAGAAACTTAGAAAATTATTCCAGTCTCAAATATAGACATTGACTTTACAAAATAAATTTTCTAGAGCCAAACCTCGGGAACGTTATGAAAGACGTAAGATTGATAACAAGGTTCTGAAACTAAATTTTTTTGCAACTTTTGTAAGGAGTTTCTTTACAACTTTTTAAAGAATTTTTCCTACCAAATATTAATTTATTATTGATATTTTGTTTTTTCCTTAGTGCATCTTAATAATATAAAGAAGTTTCTGATTTTTTACCAAAAAAATGGAGGCAAGTGTTTTTTCGGTTCGTTTTTATCTGTTATTCAATTAGCCGAAACTATACCCTCTTAATTTTATGTGGTGTTTCTGGTTTCCGAACATTAAAAAATGAAACTTAATTGTGTTTTATCTAACAGCTTGCATTTGACTCACTTTTTTTTCTCTTGTTTTTGCTCTTTGTCTTTTTTTTCTCCTTTATTTTCACCCTGAGGCAGCGGTTCCATTCTTTGTTTCTTTCAAACACATGCCATACATCTTTTTGTTTGTCTGGTCTTTATGCATTTTATGTGTATGCGAAAGTTTTACGTTGAAAAATTTTTTTTAATCACAATTGATTTCCATCGAATTTTCATATATAATTTTGAGAGTTTTAATCCTATCACCAACTTTTTTTAAATATATATTTCTCCGGAATCTATTTTACAATTTATTGACAAACTTTTGTTTGGAATAATCCTTTGCAGATATATATTTTTTCTACTTTTGTGGGCCTTAGAACTGGAATCTTGCCTTTTTTTTCTCTTTATGCACTTCTTTCTTTCTGCTTGCTGGTCATTTTATTTCATCCAGGAAGTGTATACAATACATACATAAAAAAAGATCGAATATAACAAACAAACAGTTATTTCCTTTTTTTCTTCTTCTTCTTCTTCATGACAGCTTTGCTTCCACCTAAGCTCTTCCGTCTTCCTCATTTTTTTTGTATATACTTTTCAAAAATTATCTCTTGAATATAAAGTACTACCTTTTTGTAAGGATATAAGAATGTTGCGTCGTTAGATTTATTGATGATATTTTTCTGCAAGAAAAATCAACAAAAAGAATGTCGTTCCGTTATTCATTTTGTAGGTGTAGTAGACTGGTTGAATGCTTCTTTCTACTCTTTTATTAAAAAAAACTAAAAAAACAACAACGAAGAAGTAACTGTTTTTTTCGCGCAATAAAAGACTTGAAGAAGAATTGCAAGAAGATTGTTGTAGTTTTATTTCCTTTCAATATGACCGGAAATCAAGAAATGAATTTTTCGAAAGAAAGAACCTCGAAGTACTCGTGTTTTGGAGGTTTTCAGATGTTGTTATATGTCTTTGTATTGTGCTTTTATCTATCATTTGTATTTTATTTGCAGATGTTTACTATTTTTGTCCTTTGATGCTTTATTTTCTTTTTGTTTTATGGAACCAAACTCGTTTTTCGATAGCAAAAATTTTAATTTTTTATTAAATTACGTGGTTTAGATTCTACAAACCATTCCCCCCCCCATGTCATCAACCGGAAGTGATATCTGCCATCCATGTACTTCTGAAGAATTTGCTCAAACGTCTCCCGCTGAATCATCCCAAACCTCTCCTTCAGAAACCCCTCAAAACTCTCCTTCTACATCCCCTGTTCCACGTATCAACAAAAGCCATGGGTTTCTCAAACATATCATCAAAAACCAAATTGAAAGGTCCATTTTATTTTTGAGTTTATTTAAAATTATTGTTGAGGTTTCAGGGATGAATATCACAAAGCTGTTGCTTTAACTCGTGAAGAACGTGACCATCGTAAATTTTTTTAAATTTTTTACGACAGTTTAAAATGTATTTTTATTTTAGAATACCAAAGAATTCTTGTTAACCAAAAAATCTCTCAAAATCGTTACATTCCCCCTCATTTAAGAAGTTTTGCAACTCCCGCATCATCTAATTCATCTCCGGCAGTAAGTACATATTACAATAAGCTTCATTTATAAAATTTTAACAATTGTTTTGTTATAGCTCTTATCAGAAAATGATTTACGCAATGACCCACATTCTGAACTTCGTGTTCGTGCTCGTCGCAGTCTTCAACGTGAGGGAATTTTGTAAATCAATGTTTTTTTCTAAATTTTGAATCCGGTATCACATTTTCGATTTTGTATTTGTTATCATTGAGATTTATCATAATCAAAGAATAAAATATGGTTTTTTTAAATCCGGTACCATTTTTAAGAACAAGTCGTTATATCTGTACAATTACAGTTTATGCCATTTGATAATCTTTTCTTGTAAAATTAAGTGGTAATAACTCTTAGTATTTTGGCAGAATTCTTTAGTCTTTATTTTTATTTCATAAATCATACGGGAAAACATATTAAATACGAGCGAAAATTACAGTAATGCTACATTTAATATTTTTCAAATTCTTGGAAGTTTTGTATTTTAATTAAATATTAAGAAATTAAAAATCTTTTTTACACTTAAAAACATGGGTACATAATAAGGGTGTACTTTACAATTTTCACAAGGAAATATCCACGAAAACAAGCTTTTATAACAAATTTACAAGAAAATTATTGTAGTTTTAATTAAAAAAATAATTATCTTACACAAGTATATATGCGATTAAAATTTATTATGAAAATAATTTTCTTTGTTTCATTTATATTTGATCAAAGTGTTTTAACATGGACACAGTAGCAGCAACAACGAAATTATCTTCAAATATTTTTTCATGTTTCTCTCGGGCTCTGGAATCTACAATTGTTCTTTTTCTTGCTTGTCAATATCTTAAAACAAAATCAAATTATAAATCTGCATATTTTATTATTTTAAATATAGGATATATCGCAGATTTAATTTTGTTTATTAATTGGGTAATCCCAATTAATATCAACATTTACTACTATACATTAGTAATATTTGAATGGTACAGCGTTTATTTTACAACAATGTGGAATGTCATTTTATGCCTTAATAGATGTACCGCATTGGCATATTCTGTTAAATATGATAAGGTTTGTTAATTTATGCAAAAAATCTGAATTAATGATAAAATTTCAGATTTGGAATCCGTATACAATGTTCTTTGTTGTTCTTTTAATGCTCGTATTTCCATTCATCATAGATGCATATACATTGTTTCAAGCAAACTGCTCAGTTGCAACATTTGGCGCATGTTTAACTTTTCGAAAAGCATACTTTTTTAAAGGCACCATTGTTAACGGTATTTTGAATGGTATTATGATAATTCTAATTGCAATTTCAATGTATCGATCTCGTAAGGATAAACTTCAATCCAGTTCAATTCATGCAAGAACTGAACGCCGTTTAATCTATCAAGCAATTTTTTCCTCCATTTTTCAGTTATTTTGTTTTGCTCTAAAATTTGCGTCTGCCACAAGCTTGGATAACAATCTCTTTCTTATTTTTATGTACGTATCAAACATTTTTTATCATTTCCATCATTTTGGAATTATGTTATGTCATTTTTATTTATCCCCAACTTTTAAAAACAATTATTTTAATTTCTATCATTTAGGATTTTTGGTATCAAAAACCGCTCAAATTACTGCATTTTCTAAAAGTTCACCGACTAAAGTCTCTGCTATAAAAACTGTTACAGTTTCTTAATTCTTGGATTTTATTCATAAAAGATTTAAAAAAATAAATTAATTAAATTTAGCCACGAAATGTAACAACTTTCTCACTGTCTGATTACTGAATTCAAAAAGGCTTTTTTGGACTTCGATGTTTCAAATTCTGAAAAAAAATTTTAATTAAATATTTATTTATTTATATTGCAAATGTTTAGATAAAAATAATATGAACATGTTTTATAAAATATAATGCCTCGTTTTTGCCATCAAAAAAAGGAAAAACAATAATTCCGTAAGAAAGATTTCAGGGAAGATTTTTGAAACATTTCTAAAAAATATTTTGTTTTGAGACAAATATGAGTTTGAATTTGTAAAAAGCCAACAAATAAACACTTAAATTATTTATTAATATTTTATACACACTTCTTTTTTAAATATTAAATTAATTTAAAACTTTAAACATAAAAACAATGATTTTAAAGAAACAGACACGTACTAAATTCAATTTTTAATTCGAACACTGGAAAGGCTTTTATCAAAACATTTAACATTGATAATTAGATATAAAGCAAAAATTAAGCATTAAAAGTTGCAAACAAATTTCTGTGAGATCATGTATACTGCAACCAAAGATTTTTGGAATTCAGAATCTGGATGAAATTATTGCTTACTTTTTGCTTTACATACATGAATTCAAAAGAAGAGATAGATTTTAAACATAACAAAACAAAATTAAGTAAAAACAATTAAAATCTGGCAAGTGTAAGAACAAAAACGACAACAGAAACAAAAAGCATAAAAGAGAAATTTAACTCACAATGTGCTCTTGAAGCTCGACTTGTTGAACGAATTTGACTCGATGATCCACCATTTGATTGTAAATTTGTTGCAGATGATTCGTCGGAATTTGCTTCCGGCCAACAATCTGGACAACTATCTGCAAGGGAACGAGTTTGTCGAGTTGAATAATCTGATTTAAGCTGTTGTTCAGGATTATAATAATCATATAATCGAATTTGGGCAGGTTTTTGATCAGCAATTTGATAAACTGCATTTGAATATAATGATAAACAAATTGGATTTTCATCAAGCTTAAAAGAAAATAACGTTACATAAATATATCGGATAAAAGCACTTACAGCATTGAAATAAATATTCATTCTTGTATCATCTTTATCAAGTTCAACTCTTTGTAAATCTTCAATGTTTGTCAATTTATCAATTTCTTCATTATCAAATTGATATCCAGATAATGCTAAAAAAGGACAAATTTTTTCATCTTGCATAACAATTTATCAAGTAAAACATAAGTTTTAATTTTGTTGTCTAAAATTTTAAAAATTACCTTGAACTTCTGCAACAGCCATATTAGATCTTTGCCCGAAAATGGTATAATTGCAACAAAGATTCAATTCCATTCGATTTCCAGATTTTTGTTCTTTTAATTCTTTTGTACAGAAGAAGGGTGTATTATCGCGCATATTTTGTCGGTAATAAGTATACTGTACTTGAGCAAATGCAACACCATGTCCAGAAGCTTGAAGTTTAATTGAAGAATCGAGGTCAGTAATCTGAAGAATAAAAATGTTTTGAAAAATATTTTAAAAATAAAAATTTACTTCATAACTTTGTAAAACAATTGCATTTTGATTTGTGATAGAGAAGTTATGATTTTCATCTCCACTTTTAACAGAAAATTCCATGGATAAATTTGGTGAATAAGCTTTTTCAGCGTATGCTCCTAGCGCTTGTAAAGCCATAACTGTATCTTGAGTTGATGAAAATCCGCCGTTTGCATTTCTTTGTCCACTAAGCCATCGAACAATTGGTAAACCCTTTTCAGTATTATTCATTGTCATATATGTTAGCAATGCATAGGATGTCATTTCAACATCAACTGGAGGTGGCTGATAAAAATATTTGATTGTTTCTGGTTTTGATGGGGTTTCATCATTGGATTTTGAAGACCAATGAATTCCGCCATCAGATTCTTGAACTTGTAAATCTTCAAGCATTTTTAAAGCTTCAGGAGCTTTATCACTTTTAGCCAAATGTAATGCATAGGTTGCTACGGCAAGACTGTAAGAATCATTTGAAACACTATCCAAATTATTTTCAAGATATTCGACTGCCATTTGATTGTTGACTCCATTTTCAAGTAATGCAACAAGAACGTAAGCGGTAAGACCGTATCCGCCATCCTTTGCACCACCTTGCATATCTTTGTGATGAACTTCACCGTGTTCAGCAAAAGCACCTGATTGCGTTTGTTTGGAATTCAAAAATGCAATAGCATTTTGGATAACTGCGGAATCAATAAAGATAAAAGATGACGCTTGTTTGAAGCTTTTGGTAACAAATGCTGAAAGCCAAGTTGAGCCATGAGAATCGGATTGACCAAAAGCAGAGAAGGAATGATCATCACGCCTAAAATTATTAATTTCAAGAAGGCGGTAAGTTTCTCTAATGTTTACCGATAATTCAGTTCTCTTTGATATCCTTGTTCCATGTATCTTAAGGCTTTTGCTTCAAGGGTTGAAGTTTCTCTTTGTGTGGCTTTCAAATATTTCAAGACAACAATATTTGGAACAAAATTCAACATATTTTGCTCTCCTGTAATTAGTTTCACCATTATTTTGAAAGTAATTGCAACAAACTGTACCACATCCAAAAGGCATTTGAACAAGATTTTCAATATTTGCAAGAACAGGACCCATTATATCTCCAATGATATCGACTTTAGCTGAACGACTATCTTCAACAACATCATTTGGGAATTCCAAAGCAACGGTCCTAGTTGTAAGAGTTTCATTCTTTGCAGCATCCGGTTGACTTAAATCAAATACAATTGGTACATTTCGATCAACTCGATATCCCTCTGGTTCAACTTTGAGTGGAATTTCAATTGCATCACCGGCTTGTGCAGCAGAGGCCACAACAGAAAGTTTAATATTTCCAATTTTGTTTGGAACAATTGGGAAATAAACTGCTTTTGATACTCCTCCAGGAACGGATACTAATCGAACATTGTAATTTTTGTCCATTTTACTAAAAAAATAGGATGAGAGAAACGATTTACTTTTTTTAATAATTCTTAGAATTTTTCCTTTGAACTTACTTCTTTTTAATGCTTCCATCTTTTTGCAAGAAAGAAAATCCAACGCCATCGTAATATTTCAAAGTTACAGTAACATCTTGTTCATTTTCCAAATAATTAAACACCAAAACTTGTAGGGCAAACTTTTCTCCACGTTTAACCGAATATGGAAGATTAAGGCGAATGAAGAATGGTCGGAAAACTTTTAATTTTGAGGTTGATGGTGCAACACCGAGACCACTTTGTTCATTTATTGCAAATGCTGATGCAATCCATGAAGTAATTGTATCGGGAGCTTTAGCTTCATATGTTACTTCACCAGAATTGCTAAAAATGAAAAATTAGTAAAGCAAACACAATTAATTTTTTTATCTTTCCATATCTTATACATTAAGAATTGTTTGTTTCAAAATTTAATACACACGCACAAATTTATAACTTTTTAGCATTCTTATTAGTCAAACACATATTCGATAAGAAACACCCACGATGATTTATTAATGAAAATCCAAGTTTCAGGAAAATTCTTTCGTGTCTTAATAAATTTCGGAACCCCAAAGTTTTCAGAATCAGGCTCTGCGGCATCTTCTTCCATATAATCTACACCAGATTCGCCGTCTATAGAAGAAAAGTGTAATTCTAGGTTTTTTAGTTAAATTTGGGGGCCTCAGTAAGTTATAATATTTGGTAAAATCAGTTAAAGCTTGTTTAAACTTATCAACAGAACACCTGACACATATAATCTGTAGCTTATTTCTTGATTATTAACACACATGTAACAATTAATTTGGCAAAGAATTTTCGAAAACCCACGAATTTAAATTCGAAAAAATCCATGTTTCAGGAAATTCTTTTCGAACGTAAACCTTTGGTTGATTTGGTACTGTAATTCCACCAGCTGCTGGAGCTAATGCCTTTTCTTCTGGAGACGGTCGAGCCATCATTAAATCTGGAGCTCCCATGGATCTCATTGCATACATAACTAAACCAAAATATAAAAGTGGTTTTTTTTTCACAATTTCAAAATGGGTCATCGTTATTGTGATTCTATGTTATGATGGAAGCAACACCACAAAAAAACATAAGACAAAATTCTTCTTTAAACTCAAACTAAATAAAATACCCACGAATTTAAATTTATAAAGATCCATGTCTCAGGAAACTCTTTTCGCACATATATTTTCGTTTGACTTTCTGGTCTCATTACTTCTGCATCTGCAGAACGCGAAGACGGAAGAATATTCAGTGCAGAAGTATCCTTCATTCGCATCATATACATCACTAAAGTAGTCATTACTTTCAGAACTCTCATAACAAAGGTAAATGGAATTAGCCTTTTGAATTTACGCCACAATGAACGAAACACATAATAACCTTTGATATGTTTAACTCAAAAAAATTAACCTGTTAAAAAAGCGTTCGAATATCCATGTTTCTGGGAACTCTTTTCTAATATAAATTTCTTTTGAAGTTTGGGACATTACTTCACTGTCATACATCATCATCGCTAAAGCTAATAATTTCTTTTTAATCTTTTTTTTCATTCATTTGATAGTATTCCTCATTTTAATGATATCAACGCCACAATCAACAACGACAAAACAACTTTTCAGACACACATTTTTTCAAAATTTTTAATTTTTCAAAGTTTGAATTTTTGCAGTTAAAAATAACCTGTGAAGTATATTTTGAAAAATCCAAGTTTCTGGGAATAACTGTCGCAACCTTGTTTTCGGTCGTTCGGTTGGAGCGACGAAACCACCCGCTACATCTGCAGGTTTTGGAGCAGGGGGCGGCGGAGGTGGTGGTCCTAAATCTGCTGCAATATTCTTCATCAACGGACCAGGAGCTCCAGGAAGTCCTCGAAATTGATGAAAACGAAAGGCTAAAGTTGTAATACTCTTTTACAAAACTTTGCAAGCAAGTGAAAAAAAATCTAATCCCATAAACTGTGCGCCCTAGGAAATTGCGTGAGTATGCAAACACTTTCACATACATACATTCATTAATAAATCATTCACACTTTTACATATCTTTGTTCAACATAAATCTACTCACTCTGTTACTGGTGAACGTAAAATATCCCAAATCCATGTTTCAGGGAAATCTTTACGAATTTGAAGTGTTTTTGATTGTTGACTAACGTCGGCTGCTGCTCCAGCTGCGGCTCCTCCAAAAGCTGCTGCATCTGCAGATGCAGCCTGTGGTGCAAATGCCATTTCCATCATTACTGTAAACACATATAAGCTTAAAGAGAAGCAAAAACTACCAAAGTAGAAGCACATAAACGTTACTCAATACAAGCACACAAGCACACAGAAACAATAAAAAGATATGCAAATTTAAAAATAGAAAACACAAACTCTGTCATAAATTCATTGGAGGTCCAAATCCACGTTTCAGGAAATTCTTTTCGAAGCTTTAATTTTGGAGATGATGAAGAAGTTGCGGAATTCAGGGCAAAATTTGGTGCACCTCCATATCCGCCAAATGCCATAATTCCTAAAGTAGGCACCCGGCGTCGTTGAAGTTCTTTAAAATGAGAAAAGCAGTTAAAGCAAGCATAAGAAAATAAAATGAAATAAAAATAAACAAAAAACATAGATAGACAAAGGACAGATTTTGCGTAAGAAAAGCTTAAAGGGGGATAATGAAAGCAATAATTCAGAAATAAGCCTACCAATTGGTTCTGGTTCACTGAATAAAAATGCATCTGTCAAAACAACAAGGCCGGCATTCTGAATTTATCGAAATATTCAATGTGAAAGTGTGAAAAACTATTTACCTCAAAAATGCTTTCAGCATCTTTTCCACCAACACCCCACCAAGGATGCCAGATAGATCGTTTTCGACGAAATACAACACCTGAAGAATAAATTGTATGATTCATTTCAATAAAGTTCACTTAATTTTACCTTCCCATGGTCGAAAACCTCTTGAATTTCCAGTTTCATATTCTTCAACATCTTGTTCAATCTAAATATCAATCTTTAAAGTTTCCCCGTTTATGACACAAAAGTTTACCATATCCCGAGTAATATCGTTTCCAGATTTTAATAATAAAACACTTTGATCAACTGCCAAAAGGCCAATAAGTGAATCAGGATCTAAATTATCATATTTATTTAAAAATCTTAAAGAATCGAATTAAATTGTGTTTAACAGTGAATAAATATTATTATTGTTATAATTTTTGTACATTTTTGTTTTAATTTGCTTACCAGCTTTAATATTGAATTTTACAGTTGTTCCAGGTTCAACAGAGGTTTTATCAAGTGAGAGGGATACCTAAAAATGGTAAAAATGTAACAATTACATTACAAAAAATATTTAAGCTTACGTCATTTTTAAATAATCCATTTACTTTAAAATCAAGTGCATCAACAAGAATTTCTTTATTGGCAGTCCGGATCGCATAAACAACGAGCCTTGCACTTGGTGCCATTTCATTGGTTGCGGTAAAGGTTACTGTAGCCAAATCCCCATTTACTGGAATCTCCTGACTTAGAACAACCGACCCCCGTGAAACAACTTGATATGTTAAAACAGATAAACTTTCAGTTGATTTAACAGAAAATGATAAAATCTTTCCAACATCAACGGCTCCTTCATTATCGGCTAATAATTGCAAATAAGAATTTGAGGGAGATTTGCTTGCATCAACATACAAAGAAGTCCATGGAAAATCTCCTGCCAAAAAGTTATCCTTTCCTTGTCGATCATAATGTGCTTCAACTCTTGCAGATGTACAATTAAGTGGAGGTTGAAGGGTGAGAATGGCAGTGCCATGAGCATCCAAATCAATTATTTTAACTTCTTTATCTTCATGTTGACCAGGGCTACTTGGATCATATGGATAATTGTAAAAAGTTGTAACTTGAACACGTCGGGGTACTGTAGCTTTAACTGGTGTGTCATCCTAAAACTCTTGCCTGTTTTTTCGAAATCCTTTTACTAAAAAGTATATACCATTTGTTTAAGGGCAACAACAACATTGTATTTAAGGCCAGGCTTAAATGTATCTCCTTGCTTTTCAACTTGAAGTTTAACATCATGTCGATATGCAACAATTTGAGTTGTACCATTTCGTTGAATATCAGTAAGATCTTCAGTTACTGTAGCAACAATTCTGATAGTACTTCCCCCATAATCCATAATCAGTTTATGCTTTTTAAGTTCATCATTTGTAAAAACGACCGTAGCTTCTCCAAGATTATTAAGTATAATAATCTTTTCTAAAACTGATTCAGTTTCTGCAGGAGCATTTGATCCATCTTCACCAGTGACAATTGGTCGACTAAATGGATGCCATCTATGGAAGGGAAGTTCCAACGTTACTTTAGCTTTTCCAGAAACGCCCTTGCCATAAGTATATTTTGCATCAATGAGCACGGACAAATCATCGGTAATTGTAATAAATGATGGAGTTTTAATATTGACATCGAACTTTGGTAAAACATATTTGTCAACAGTAAATGTCTTTTCAAATTTAATTCCAGATTTTGTTGTTACAATAATTTTCCAATCACCAAGGGGGGGCTCTGTTGACAATTGAAGCATTCCAGAAAATACACCCTTTGTTAAAGATTGATCCGAAATTTGACTAATAACATTTTGATTTGGATCTTGAATTTGAATGGAGATTACCTCATTGTAGGGTTTTAAACTTGGTGTAACGACAATGGCGCGATAATTAATTTTTGTTCCTGGCTTATAAATAGCTTTATCAGTTTGAACAAAAATAGATAAAGATTTTTGATTAAACTGAATCGGCTTTTCATCTTCAAATAAAACTCTGCTATTGATAGTTTCACATCGAACATAAACTTTATATTCTCCGGGAACTAAATTTTCTGGTGGTAAATTTGAAATTTCGATTGTTTGCGGAGTTCCTGCTCGAACATTATTCACAACTCGTGCCCCAATTGTTTCATTTTGTTTTGTTCGGACTTCAACACGAATAATATGATCAGTTTCTTGACTTTTTAAAATATTTACAGAAACAGCATACGGTAATCCAGGTCGGACAACACTGGGTGCGACTACCATATAAGTACCAGCGCTAAAAGAGAAATATTTAAACTTGCATTTTACAATAAAAAAAGTACTTACTAATGCTTTTCTGGAGGTGGTGGAACTGTTGGTATCGTTTCACTGATGGGATCAATTGGAATCGGGGGTGGTGGAGGAGGTGGAACATTTGTTGCATTATTTTCAGAAGACTCATCTGCTACTACTGGTGCTACAGATGACAATTCTTCCGGTGAGGGGGATTCTGCGGCCGGAGGGGAAGAAGGAGTTGCAGCAGGAACTACAGTTGTCTTATCATCTTGTGCAAAAGATAATAATGATCCATATGAAATTAATAAAAATAAAATGGGAAGTTTGTTTGAAAATATTAGTGGACGCAATCGCGTCATTCTGAATGAAGAAAAACAAGTAAATTGAAATTCACTTTTTGACTGTTTTTTGAACTGAAAAAAATATAAAAGTTAATAAGTTTCGGGCGTGAAACCAAATCATGGCAATTGTTGGAAACACGTTTTTACAACAACGATAACAGGGAGAGAGGAAAAAGTAAAGGTCAAGTGAAGAGCAGAAGAAAGAAAAACAAATATGCAAAGATTTGCAAAAACGAAAAGTAATGCTTGAAAAGGTGTTAAACTAGGTACTGTATTCTTAAGTCACAGACTAACTAAAGTAAAATAAACCAAAACGTCAAAACGTATGATTATTCGTTTTTCAAAAGTAAATCATTCTTTTTAGTCTTTAACCTTTTTTTAAGCTTGTCAAAAAAGTATGAGACATCTGTTAAACTATGCAAGATTTTAGCAACACTTATATATAAATTCCAATCAATCTTTAAGCTTTGGAATTCCATACTTATTTCTAAAGGGTAAATGTCAAAAGGAAGAAGTTTCAAATTTCTTTGAGGAAAAAAGGTTTGAAAAATATTTTTCGTCAAAGATCATGTTTAAATATTTTAAATACCTTTTTTACAAAAAAACAAAGAGATTTAAAAGTGTGAAAAACACATGACATTTTTGAAAATCTAAAAAATGTAATCATAAGCTTGCGTATCTCTTTTGACACACGAGAAACTGGACATAATATGCATGACAAACAATAAACAGGTAATATCATTTTTGAATACGAACGCGTTATTTTTCAATACAAATAAAAAAGTGACCAATTCAACGTCCTTAAAAAAGTGGAAACATGAGACATCCATATTGTTGTTTCAACTCAAATATTTTAACTCATGCCATCGCAACTCAATTCAATATTTTTTAAGTTTCTCATGCAGACGATTTGCGAAACAAAATATTTCAAAGGCCATGCTTTTTTTTCTCTACGATAGACTCTTTGTATGGAAAATATATATAGGTAGGATAATAAGTGAAACGAACAGAAGAAAAAACAAAAAAGTAAAAAGATTACAGTAATATAACTGGAAAACAAAAACAAAAATTCTAGAAATATAATTTTCTCATAAAATAATGCTAACAAAATCACGAGCTTTCAATATCTCATAATGCTTTCGTTAAAAAAAAAAGAGACAACCAAATCGAAAAAAAATGAAACACGTTTCAGGTAATCCAATGTCTTTTTTGCCTTTTTTTCTTTCTTAAATTGATCGATCTACTTTTTTTCTACCATTGTCTTTGCATTGAAAAAAATATAATAAAAGAAGCAAGCTTCCCCCCTGTGGCGGTGTTGTTATTCTATTTCACCTCCTTTCAATCATCATCAAAAAAAGACAAGAAAAAAACACACAATTTTTACGCGCTTACGGATGTTTTCACGATCGACAAATAGCTTAACGTAAGATTATTCGAAAGCAAAAAAAAACACATAAATAAAAAACTTTTTTTTAGTTCACCACATCGAATGCTAAAATGAATCGGCAGTTACAAATATGAAAGAATAAAAAAGTAGCAACCGATGAACTGGAAAAGGGATAATCTCTTTTAGTTTTGATGGTAATCTTTTTTTCGCAGGCATTTTTACACAATACTCCTGACTCGGCTTTTACAAGAATGACACAAAACTGATTTGAAAAAACCCTTAATTTTATATATATAAATTTTTTTGAAAAAAAAACAACAAAATGATTCATAGAAAAAGTTTAAATTGAAAAACGTAGTTAACAAGAAGTTTGTCAAAGAGTTTAAATTGAACGAATTACACATTTTTCGATAATGGTACTTTGGTGGAAGTAAATTTAAAGAAATAAATATGTTTACTTAAAAAAATTTATACAGGTTTTTAAGTTCATCTCTTCTTATCAATTTAAAAAATAAATAGTGCGTACAAACATGATCGTTTTAAACAATTTTTCATTCAGTGACTTTTGACGAGGTTTGCAAAAAAGTTATAAAAAAGTTATTTTTCTACCAAAAACATTTCTTAACAAAATATAACACACGTATCCGAGACACAACTGTTACTTTAAAAAAAGCCAAAAATATGCAACACTTTGAGTGCATTTATAGTTCTCATTTTATCGCCTCACATTTTTTTCAATCTCAAAACAAATCAATTAAGCGATGACTCATTCATTTCTAACCTAACAGCGGCATCTGCTTTTATAAATATGTTTTTATTTAACAAACAACAAAAATTAAAAACAATGAAAAATGTGACGAGATTTTATTTAAAATGCTTCTATTTTTACGCTCTTTGAGTCAACTTCCATTAAAAGTTTCAATGTTGAAATGGAACCCCGAAAAGACAAAAAAAAGAAACATAAACGAAAATCCCTTGAAGCAAAATGTAAGCTTAACAACATCAATGGGATAGACTTTGTTATAGCAGTAAAAAATGAACAAGATGCCATTTGGCAAAAGGAATGGATAAATGAAAGCCTATTTTTTAAACTTTGAAGAGTTAAAAAAAACGTGACAAATCAAAAGCATTAAAATGAATGATCAAGAGATCATCATGATTTCGATGATTCATTGCTTTTTATCGTCAATATAGAATAAAACAGATTAAGCTCTAAAGAGTATTTTAAAAGTGTAAATGTATGAAACAGTTGTACTCTATTAAAATAGTCAAAAAAATATTTTTCAAGAAACTTAATTATCCCATATTTATTTCATAAACGCATCCATTACTCTGGCGATCGAGTCAATCAAAAAGAATAAAAAAACGATTAACAAAAAGGTAAAGGAAAGGGCCAATTGGTCGTCGTTTCAAAGCAGCTATTATTTATGAAAATAAAAAGACGTTTTTTTGAAACCAAAAGAAAACCTTCCCAAATGATGGTAATTTTGGAGAAGGCAATTCAAATGAATGACACACGCCTCAATTTTTCAAGGTCAAATTAAAGCCGGAAACCAACATTTTTTTAAAAAAATGATGAGACAAAGGTGAGACGAAAAATTAATAAAAGTTACAACACGGCTTTGCAAAGGTGCTTTCTATATATAGCTTCAACGAAAATGTTTTGATTCAGTTTTATCTTAAAATAACTCTAAAAAAATTTACAACACTTTAAGATAACTTCTACTTTTAAAATGATATGATAATTCAATTTAAGCTTTAACATTTTTCTTATAGAATTTCTTACTTATGAAGACGGCAGAAAGAAAGGGTAGATATTAATCGCGGTTGTGTGTGAGATCTCAAAGTTTTATTTTTTTTTGATTTTGCAGAGATTTGAAATTCTATGAAATTTATAAAAAAAAGAGCAGAAAGAAAATTAAATTGCTGAATCGGAAACGCTGCGCATTTTTTTTAATAATTACAAATAATTAAAAAAAAGAAGAAATAATTTACGGAAAAAAAAGAGACAACCGAAATCTTCTTCTTTCTTATCGGTTAAAGGGTCAATGAGTCAATTTTCACTCATTCAAGCGATAAATGAAAATATTTTTTGAAATAAACTTTGAAATTGAGGATGAAATATATGTATTAGTATTATACACAAAAAAGGAAGACAAATTTATTGTAGAATATTAGTAATTAAATAGAAAAAAATGAATACAAAAAACAACACCTTCTATTATTAATGAATCACCGAAAAAATAAAAAATCGTGATAAAGATAAAATAATTCAAAAAAGGCACCTGGGTTAGAAAAATCCAAAAAAATTTGTGTAAGTTACACCTTATAAAACTTTTCATTTTAAAAAAGAAACACTTCAAGAAAATTTGGAACAATTGCGTTTTTATACCCTGAAGATTTTTTGATTGATAGAGGTCAAAAATATAAATGAAAGTAGAATCTGAAACAACACAAATTACAAAACAATAAAATGAATTTGTAACAATCCGTAAAACTGAAATATATTTCTATTCTCTTCAGTAAACGATAAAACCATTCACAGATCAGAATAAAAGGATAAAAAACTACCCGATTCTTTCATTTTTGTGGATGGATGAAAAGGGAGAAAACCTAACCTCAAAAAACCAGAATCAAAGATGCATTGCTTTTTTTTCTGTTTTTGTGTGTGTTAGAGAAGGAAGAAATGAAAGAAGAAGAGTTATTTGAGCTTTTTTGGGTTTTTTAAAATATTTATGCTCAGTTTTCAGTGATTCCTATTGAATACAAAACGATGACTATATTGGAAACATTTTAAAAACGAAAAAGCTGTTTTTTAGTCGAAAATTTTGGTCTAAGCTTTAAATTTTATTGCTTAAAAACAGGTAAAAAATATCAGGAAATTCAGAACCTACATCAAAGCATACACTAATAATAACAAAAACAAGGTTAAGGTATTTGAATATTTTTGTCGATTACCGAAAAAATTGAATCATCAGAAATATGCATTTTTAAAAAAGAGAGGAACATGGTGGTTTAGGTTTTATCCTTCAAGGACAACTCAACCTATCTTTTAAAATAAAGTCAAATTTTTGAAGGTTTCGGATTCTTTTTTTCGGAAATTTATTGTCCATTTTTGATGGACAATTAGGATTTTTTAAATTTAAGGTTGTTTTTTTTGGCGGGAACATGTTTAGGTCAGGTAAAAAACTATTTCAAATAGTTTTTCGTTAATTTCTTTATAGAAGCAAAAGAAATCCAATTCAAGACAAAACAGACAATGTTAAGAGCAAGACAATAAAAATGAATAAAAAATATTATAATATTCAAAAACAGATTAAATGTGCTAAAAATCGCAAAAACGAATTCAAAACTTTTTGATGGGATAAAGTATCACTTTTGAAAGCTATATACATAAAAAAGTTTTTTTTGGGGAAAACAAAAACAAATATTAAATTACATTTCAGTATTTCATTTTTACGCAAATATATGAATCCGCACTATTTTTGAGCGGCCGAAGCAAAGTTAGGGTTATTGTTGAAGAGAAATGCTAATAATACGGTATTCATCACATAAATTGATTTTTATTTATTAAAACAAAACCACCAAATAAATGTTCAACTTTTATTTGATCCTATTCAATTTATTTTATCCGTTTGTATAAAAAATTTGCAAAAAGACAAAAATTTTCTCGGGCAAAAAAAGTCGACGGTAACAATGTGTTACTTTTATTTCAATTAAAAACTATTTTTACGTTTTCCCTTATTTTTACTTTTTTTTCTCTTTCTTTCGGGAGATCGACAGTTTTTAACTCCTTACAAAACTCTTTTTATTCTCTTTCCCTCCCCCCAAATCTTTCAAAAAATTTATTCATCACCAAAATAGAATAAAACCTTTTTTGTGACCGCTGTCTTTTTATTTTCCTCATCGTCGTCTTTGTCGATAATGCTCTTTCTCTCGCTCATTTTACCCGAGCGATGGTTGATGATGAATAAAAGAAGAAACGAACTTAACATTGACAAATTTGCAGAAAATAAATAAGCTAACGGTTTAAAACTGATTTTTTTCTTTTTTGTATGATGGAATTGTTTTTTACATGGCATATATAGAGTAAGACATAAATTATTTTCTAAAGAAAATAAACAGCCTGATACAAAATCAATGTTTCTACTTCATGATCAAAGGCAATAAATAGCATCACTAAAATCAGAATAAATTTTCTATTGTGTAGTTTTTCCTTGTGTTTTTTAATGCAGCAAGCCAACATTTTTTTATTTCTTCAATATGGTTTCAAATACATGTATAAAAAACAATTTGATAAATGAATAAAGGAGAATCTGTTTTAGAATTCCTTATACTAGACAAGTTTATGGGCAAAACATGGGCCCTCAACTCCATCATTTGTTGGAGATGTCTACGGTAAGTCCGGTAGGAAAGATATAGGAGTAATATATGAAGTCTATAGGAAATTTGGAATTTTAACGTTATTTCCTATATGTTTCCCATACAATTCATATATCTGGCGCTTAAAACAAGTTTTAGTAGGAAATCTATAGACTTTATAGGAAGCGTATAGGAATTTTATAGGATTTTTATGGGAAATGGGAAAGATATAGGAATGATGGAGGAACGCTATAGGACTATGGGTTTTCTGTGAAGGCATTTACTTTTGATATCGAATGCAAATAAAAAGCCGTAAAATACGATATAACCTAATTTAATGGTGCTAACATGTACATGCTTTGATTTGCATCCATCCGACAGGGTTTAAAAATTTGCATACATTTTTACATCCTTTGAAAATAAAACATTTGTCTATCATTTCATTTTGAGAAGGAAGGAACAAAACTGACGCATAAACTGCCGCATTCGGAAAGAAAAAGAATATTCGAATTGGTGAATTTCTCTCTGTTTTGACTTTGCAAAAGCTTCTCTTTCTTGCTTTGATTCTGATTAAATGAGTTCATCAACGAGCAGCGATGCAACGCTCACTGAAGCTATCTCCGTTATAACCCTCAAATCAACACCTCCAACTGGCTTTACAAGGTTTGTCAAAAAGTTTTAAAATACCTAATTGTCTGAGGGATAACAATTTCATTCATCTTTATCTGTGTTTGTTTAGATCAAAATTGCCTTCACCTGCTGCAACACAAAAAATCAGCCTTTGGTCAGTATTAAAAAAATCAATTGGAAAGGTAAGTTTTTTTTAATAATAAAAGTGTTTTAGATTGGGATTGTCCAGATCATGGGGGAGGGAAATGATCTCACCGCCTTTGATGTGCGGCAAAATGTTTTAATGGCGCCTTTGAGCATGACAGTGTTTTGGATGCATGGCTAAATTTTTTTTCGGATTATGCCGAATCTGGACAATCCCATTGTGGAAGTTGAGAAGTTCTTGATTGAAATAATGATGTCAAAGTTTAGCGTGATATTTTTTAGGATTTAACTCGTGTAACAGTTCCTGTATACTTCAATGAACCATTAAGTTTCCTTCAACGATTAGCTGAATATATGGAATATGTGGCATTAATTAAAGAAGCTTCTAAAACAAAGGATCCAGTTAAACGGTTGGAATTAATTTCAGCATTTGCCCTTTCAACCTCTGCAACCAGCTCTTCTCGGTTATCAAAGCCTTTCAATCCACTTTTATATGAAACTTATGAACTTTCAAAGTAAGTTTTTTTTCCACCATACGGTATTTTGAGGTTTTAATATCATGATATATGATATTAATAATTTTAGACCCGAACTTGGATTTGAATTTGTTGCTGAACAAGTTTCCCATCATCCACCAATTTCTTCTTTCCATTCCCATGGTGAAGAATTTGAATTCTTTGGAAATGTTGAATTTAAAATTAAATTTTGGGGTCGCTCTCTTGAAGTTACTCCACAATCAACTTTTACTTTGCGTCTCAAAACTTTCAATGAAAAATATACTTGGCAAGGAATTCCATGTTACGTTCATAATCTCTATATGGGAAAAATGTATATGTGCTGGAATGGTACAATGAATATTAAATGCCTTGGCACTGATTTACAAACAGAAATTAAATTTGCTGGCCCAAGTAAAGCTGGTCCTGATACAATGTTGTATGGTGAAATTTTTCAAGGGTTTGTTGATTTTTTGTTGCATTGGCATAAAGTAATAAATGACGCTTATGATCATCTTTTCAGAAAAAATGTTATTCGAGTACTGTATGGTAACTGGACAGAATACATTGCATCAACCTCATTAGCTATATATAATGATATGAAGCATCAATGGAAAAAAGAATACCGAGGTGTTGAAAAAGGTGGTAACAATGAATTGATTACAATGTTTCCGGATTCAACAATGATATGGAGAGTTCATTCAAAGCCTCCAAATACTAAAGATGTTAGTTTTGTTATGCTTTTATATGGAACTGTGTTCATTTTAAAAAAAAACTTTTATAGTACTATAATATGACATATTTTGCACTGATGTTAAATGAAAAGATCGTGGATCCTTCAAAACTTGCACCAACTGATGCTCGCTTTCGACCTGATATTCGATTTATGGAAGAAGGGGATATGGGTAAATGATTTTGTTATTGATTGCTTTAAATTAATAAATATTTGTTTTAGAGGCCGCATCAAATGAAAAAGAAAGATTAGAAGATAAGCAAAGAGCTAAAGCAAAGCCACGTCCTCCACCTCAATGGTTTTCTGGTGATAAACATAGTACCTTTGTATTCAATGGAAATTATTGGAAACGCGATTTTGCAAATTGTGAAGATATCTACTAAATTTCACTAATATGTATCTTGTAAATTTAATGGACTGATAAATTACATAATTCTTAAATTTCAACATCATCAGTTTACTGCATTACTTTCATAGAAAACATAGTCAAAGATTGCAGTATTGATGATTTAATGGATTCATCAATCGGAACTTGATATTGATCTTCACTTATCTACTTTCACGTTTTATGCACTAACAGTTTCCCAATCTCAAATTCCAAACCAAAGATAAAAAAGGTTAAACGATTTATTCTAGAGTAAAACAATAAAAAGAGTCAACAAAAAAGAGGATATGCTAATATACAGAAAAAACAAAACATCCTAACAATAAAAAAATATATAAGAGAAATTCATCGAGGGGGGTTAATGTTGTTGTTCTGCAGCACCACGACGTTTCAATCCGGGCATTAAGCATGGAAGAGCCTTGACACTTGTGGTATAAATTGAGCCTTTGAGAGTTGCACAAAATTCACCAATTTTTCCAATATCTTGAGAGTCACCAAGCACAACACCACATTCTTTTTGTTCGAAACAATCAACGATGAGATCCTTCATGCATCTTCCAGCACAAATATGAAAAGCTTTGAATGCTTCAACAATTTCGTGTTCTTTGATTTTGATTCCATTATCGACTTTTGGTTGATAAGTTGGCTTTTCAATATATTGTGGTGAAGATGCAGTGGTTGGAGCACAATATCCTTTCATTGTATGAAAACAATTATTGATGAGTGTTCCACCATTTGAATCATTATCAAAACATTTGAGAAGGGCATCAGTATCATCTCCAAAGAAGAAAAGCTTGGATTTGCATGCTTCTTGACATGATGAAATTTGTGACCAGGCGGCTTGAATGCATTGATCAGATTCGGCACAAGTGCATTGGCGGATCTAAAAAAATAAACAAATATTAGATACATATATGGATTATGGGATATGAGAGATCTACTTTTTATAAAACGAAAAATGCAAAATTTTGTCAAAAAGTTAAAAGCAAAATTTCACCAGATCTCCTCTATCTCATAAAAGTTTTTACATAAAATATTCAACTTACCATATCAAGACGTGGTTTATCTTCACCATCATTAATCATTGGACCAACAGTTGAATTGGAGTTATCCAATTGTTCATATGGTTGAGCTGTTGTTACACGTTTATTCACACCATATGGATCATAAGTTTTGATAGATGCTCCATTTGAATTTGAAAAGAATCCAAGAATCAAAGCAGCAATAAAGAGAGAACGGAAACCAGCCATAATTGATGAGGAGAAGATGACAGAACTGAAGAATTTTCAATTTTATCTTTGCCTTTTATACCCCACAATTTTTAATTGAGAGGGAGAGAGGGAAACTTTTTCGATTGTAAAAAAGGCAACTCTCGAATGTTCACTCTGGGACTTTCGAGACGAGAATGGAACAATGGCAAGCATAAAAAACAGTGAGAGAGGAGAGAAAACTCAGAAACAGTGTTGGCGGTCCGATCCATTCGTTCTTTTTGACTAACTTTTTTTTAAATTGGGACCGAAAAACTGGCTCGAGCAAATCTTTCGGTCCCAATTAGGCATGGCCGAGGGACCATTTTTCAAGTCCCGTCCCCGGGACGAAGACATTTTTTGGCAAATTTGCCTTGGCACCCCTTTTGCAATTTTTTTTCAATCCGAAAAAATCAAATCCCGTCCCCCCAAAGGGACGGGACCTGGCGGGACTAGTCGTCCCTCGGCCATGCCTAGTCCCAATTAAAAAAAAGTTACAGTCGAAAGACCGAATGGACCGGACCGCCAACACTGCTCAGAAAAGAACCGTTTCTTTGTTTTTCGAAAAAATATGTTTTATATTCAAAGTTTAAACTAAACTTTTTAAAAAATAAAATAGGCTTTCACCGATTTGATGATGCAACTATTAAATACAGGAAAAAGAAAATTAACGTGTTTTCATAAAGATAACAATTTACGGTTGAATGAAATAAGCAATTAAATAAGATTCATGTTTCTACAAAAATACAAATCCTTTAATTCATATTTTTAAAACTGTTTTGTAAAAAATATGAATTATTGGGTTGTCCAATAAGTCTTGTCACCTGTTTCAACTGTGATTGGCATTTTAAAATTAACAGAACAACTTGAGGTGAAATTTGGCATAAAGGTAGCCTCAGGGGTTCTAAGAATGGGGTTAAAAAGAGAACTGTGTTTTCCGAGTTCAGTAAAAATCAGATTTGGCACTTTAAAGCATAAATTTGAGCTATATGGACAGCCAGGAAATGTTTCTTACAGAATTCAAGGATTTTGGAATTGTTAGGCGAATTTTGGAATTTTAATGGAATTTTCGATGTAGGGGTACTGTAAGTAAATGAAAAAAAAGTCTAAAATAGGAGTTTTGATTTTTTTGATAATAAACGGAATCCAAGGTGTGATTAAGTATCTTGTGAAAGATTTTAGTGTAAAAATGTGCGTGCGATCTTGTTTTGAACGTTTAAATTTAGTTTTTCTGCAATCTCGTTTAACGAGAATTTGGAAGGTTTTAGAAATGGCCACGAAACTCTCTGAAAATTCCACGAAAATTCGAATTCCACAAAAAATGCTTTTAACACCATTCTTAGAACCCCTGAGGCTACCTTTATGCCAAATTTCACTTCAAGTTGTTCTGTTAATTTTAAAATGCCGGCTGTTGAAACAGGTGACAAGACTTATTGGACAACCCAATATTTGTGATGAAAGATGCATGAACATCGTTGATTGTTTAAACAAAATGAATGTGGTGGCGTACTTGGTAAATTTCACTTTTAACACAATGATATACTCTTGAAATAGATTAAAGAAAGTTCCAAATAGCCAACATGTGATTGGAATCTTTGAAAAAAATTTATTCGGCTAATTAAATAAAAAAAACTTGTTAAAAAAAGTATTTGTACAAAAACATACAAAACAATGAAAAAATGAAAACAATAACAGCAAAATGAAAATTAATTTTTTTACTTTTTTCGTCAAAAATAAATGTTATTTTTGGTTTTCGATAAGATTGAATAGAATATAAAAGATTATTTGCAATTAGGCGTTTTAATGGATTTGTGTTAATAAGTGATGATAAAAGTTTCAAGAAATATTGATCTTTAACTCCTAAAAATACATTAAATGTAAGTTGAACAAAAAAAGCACAGTAAGCATACGTTTAAAATATTTTCGATGAATGATTGAAACAGAATCTTCCAACCTTTCACACACTTCTCTATATTCTTTTGATTTTGGAGATATTTCATCATTAATAGACATGTGTAAAAATGACATTCCAAGTGAATAAATATCAGCAGCTTTTGTGGGAGGATTATTCAAAATTTCTGGTGCAAGATATCGGCTATCACCATCTTCAAAATCTTTTAAATTATCTTTATTCAAGTCTAATGCTAATCCAAAATCTCCAAGTTTACAATGACCATTTGAAGCAAGAAACATATTATCAGGTTTAACATCAAGATGAATAATTTGATGATCATGTAAAAATTTAATAGCCTATAAAGAGAAATAAAGATAAATGAAATAGTTTCATCAAGAAGTTAATATTATTTTACCTTTGTCATATCTTCAAGCCATATCCATAGAGAATTGCTATTAACACACACCGAGCAAGCTTTAATATCAGAAAGACTATACTTTCCACAAAGTTCAAGTTGAATATAAAGGCGATCATATTCTTCCCAAGCTTTAAAAAATGCTACAATATTTGAATGACGAGGTAATATTTCTTGTATCTTAACTTCATGAAGTGCAGAATTTCGATTTTTATCACTACAATAAAGATTATGAGCTTTTTTGATTGCATATTGCTTCTTGTTGCCGAGGTAAGTCGCTGAGTGAACCTAAAATTTATTTCAGTAAATTCGCAATACAGTATAAAACATACAGTTCCAAAAGATCCATGTCCAATTTCAACAACATCAGTAAAAGCTTGTTCAAAATATGTTCTTGGATCATTCGAGTTATATCCGGAGTATAATTGTTGCGCTACAAATGTATCACAAATACTATTTCTACATACAAATAAAAACAAATCTTTACCTTCTTGTTGAAAGCTAACTATCTTTGGTTTATCAACATAATGAGCTTCACGAAATCCACGTGAAACAGGATCAGAGAGTTTCGCGATTGGCTTTTTTCCAAGTTGGTGACAAATGCATGAATTCTTTATCTATAAAAAGACTAAAGTCGTTCCTATCCTTCAATCAAAATTATATGGATACAAACTTACTCGTATATCATGCAAATAATCCGTTCTATTCCATATTAGTGGTAAATTAGTAATATCAAACATTTAAAATCAGCGGTAAAAGAAAAATTTTAATAAAATTTAATTTTAAAAACCGCGTTAAAAATTTGTACTCATTTGTTGGCGCGATTGTTTCTTCGCTCTTTGCCAAAACTTCACGATTAATGGATGGTCTCTCTCAGTACTGTACCTCATATATAATAAAAAGGAAGGGGGTTTGAAAACTTTAAAAAATATCCGACAGTTTCTTACGGATTTAAAAAAACAGAACTGCCACATTTAGATATTAGAAAAAATAATTACATGCCACTTGTAAAAGCCAGGAAGATACTTTCTCCATTCGATCTTTTCTCCAAATAAATATCTGTTTCCAAAGCAAAAATATGAAACCCAAAGAAATATAATAAAAAAAACAAATCAATACCTTGTAGATATTTCGACCAATTTTTAAAGTAAAAATTTTTATAAAACGACAAAAATCAAAAATAAATCTACTAAAATCAAAAAACATAACAAAACAAAAGTGAAAAAATACAGTTAATGGCGACGACGGGGCATTCGTGTTAAATCAAAAGCAACATCCGAGAGAAGATCAGTCGTTGAAATATTTCGAAGTGAAATTGGCTTTGATTGAGATGGCATCTTACTGTAGGGTGATGCATTATGTCTGTATGTCTTTTTGTTGGATGCCAAGAAACCACGATCTCTACGCATTTTATGATCTGATGAAGATGAAAAAGATTTTGCTGGAAGACGACGTGGATAATTTTCACGAGAAAAACCATATGGAGATGATGCATTGGATCCATCTTTTTCTTCATCTTTCAAAGTCTAAAAAACGAAAAAATTGTGATTTTTTAATTAAAGGCCAAAAGAAAACAAACCTTCTCAAAAACAGATCTTGTGAAATCAGTAAGAGGTAAATGTGAGAATCGGCACTTTTTTGAATGGCAACGACCAAAAACATAATCTTTACAAGGATGTTCCCCATGCCAAAAGGCACAATGTAAACCTTTTCGACATTTTCCAAAAATATAATCTTTACAAAGTTTAGGAGTTCGATTAGAATCTTCAGCATCATGAGAAAAGGCGCAGGATTTACCGTTTCGACAAATTCCTTCTCTAAAGTACTTGCAAATTCGGCGACGACGTCTTGTTTGTTGTTTTGCATTTAAGTTATTGATCATAACATCATCAGAAGTTCCTTCAAATTTGATTAATGATATTTTCCACACAATGGATCACAAAACTTACCAGAACAAATTTCCAAATTATTTAAGGAAGCTTTTACTGGGGATAAAGGCGAATCAAGAACATGTTTTTCATCACTATTAACATCTTCAGGTACTTCACCAAGAAATACACCACTTCCCACAGACTTGCCCGATGAAGAACTTTCGGCCACAGGTTCATTTGTAATCCGTTTATCTGATCCACTGACAATACCGTCAAATCCAAGCTGAGATTCTTCTGGCCTATCAGTAATCCATCCAAATATAATTCCGAAATCAATTTGTCCAGGTTTGATAAATTGTGATACTTTGGCGATTATACGCTTTACAGTTTCATTATCTCCACTCATGATTAGTGTATATTTTCCACAACAAAAACTGTATATAATAAGCAGTAGAGAAGAAATACGAATGTGTTAACACTAAAATAATTCTTTTAATTTCTAAAGATTACAACAAGTTTTGAATAATATTCCGCGGGAAAAGGTAAGAGATAAAAATTTGGTCAAAGCAAATCACGAAACACGGAAAGAATACAACATATGCATAGTGTTGTTGCCAAAATAAAATATGGGAAATGAGCTTATCTTGATATACCGGAAAACATGTATCAAAATTCTTCTACATGATAAAGGGAAACGTAGATATAGGCAAAAAAGAATGGATTTACTCACACTTGCTATCAAATTCATAAATAAAGCATCATCAAAAAATGCGGGTTTGGTTCTATGAAATTTTCCAGATGAAGAAATAACATTTGCAGAAAAAACTTAAAAAAGAGTAAAGCGAGATCAAATTGTGGCTTGCTTTAAAGAGCAAAATGCAAAGATATTTTAGGCAAGAATATGAAGCATTACCGCAATAAACGATGAGATACAAATTTTCACTGTTGAGCCAGAGAAAAGCAGAACGCAGTTGGGACACAAAGCTTCAACTCATATGCACTCGCATATTCTTTATATATACTAAAGTTTATGGTACGTATTAATTTTAATTGGTTTTTTTTGGTTTGCAAACATTTTATTTGTACCTATTTAACATTTTTAGAAGCAATAAAACATATATTCTTATTACTTTGCAAAGTGTTATGCTTTTATTATAAAAAATAATCCTTGAAAACATTTAATTTTAAAAATGTTTTTTTAAAACAACATAATTGTATTTTTAAAAAAATAAAATATCATAGTTTTTTGTCAGAGTTTCTTTGACGACCGTAGCAAACGAAGTGAATGAAAAATTTTGAGTTTGATTGCAGTTCAACTGCAGCGATTGGCTTTCGTTTATTTATTCTGGCGCGAAAATGCTTTTTTTCTTACGGTTGCAGGCAACGATGATGATTCAAATTTTATTTCTCGGACGTACGTTTTTTTCACATTTTTTAACGTTTTCTTTGTTCGTATTACTTTTGTTATCTCTTTTTTTTTGAGTTGTTACCGTAGTATCACTAACAATGTCGTCGACGTTGACACCTCCCATATTTTGATTACAATAAAACTTTTGATTTTTTTTTGTTTTGCCGATAAAAAGTATAATCGAAATAAAATGTAGAAAAGCTTGGGAACTGAAAGTGTGTACCTGTTTTTTGTGTAATTTTGAAATTACCCGTTGATTTTTCATTTTTACTAGCTGGGAAACGAACATCGCTTAATTTATTCTTTATTCTTCATAATTTATGTAACATAATTAAATTATCCAAGAAATATTTAGTGGAAGAAATACTATAATTTATAAATCCATTGATAAGCATACTTATATGAGAAAACAAATCATTTTTTATTAAATATGGCAAGGGCTATTATTGTATGACGGGGACTGCTAAGCTAGAAAGCAGTGTCCTGGAACAAAACTATCTTGCATTTTTACAATTTCATGTTTAGACTGGCGTGAAACTCTTTTTCTCTTCGTTGTCGCAGTATGAAAAATTCGACTTTGCGCGCTGTTTTTCACCTTCTATGTTATTTGAGAATGATGTTTTCAGCTGGATCTTTTTTTGAGATAATGATGTTTGGTGTCATTGGAAAGAGCATGAAAAATGGGGAATGTTGGAATTGCCGTTTGGCGCCGGAGGTGGCCATTTGCGCGAGTTGCGCGCGCTTGAAAATTGGTATTTTCTCTCTTGGCCAAATAGCTCAGTTGGAAGTGTGAAGGGATGGCGTGCGGCATGTCATGGGTTCGATGCCCATGCAATGCAAATATGTTTGTATGCATTGTATGAGTGTTATATGAGTATGTGAGTGTTAAATGAGGCTTGAAAAAAAAGATTGTGAGTTTTATGCAAATTTATGCATGTAGTATGGAATGAAAAATGAAAATGCAAGGGAATGCATTTTTTTTATGAATTTTATGATTGATGCATGTTTGTATGCATTGTATGAATGTTTTATGAGTATGTGAGTGTTATATGAGTGTTAAAAAATGCATATGACTTTTGTGTGATTTTATGCATTTAGTATGTCATGAAAAAATGAAAATGTTGGGAATGCATTTTTTGATGTGTTTTATGAATGCTGTATTTTTTTATGCATTTTATGAGTGTTATGTGAGTATGTGAGTGTTATATGAATGTTGAAAAATGCATATGACTTTTATGTGATTTTATGCATGTAGCATGCAAAATAAAAATGTTTGGAATGCATTTTTTTATGAATTTTTTTGATTGGTGTATGTTTGTATGCTATTTATGAGTTTTATATGAGGTGTAGAAATGCATATGATTTTTATGTGATTTTATAGCATGAAAAATGAAAATGTTGGGAATGCATTTTTTGATAAATTTAGTGCTTAATCTATGTTTGTAATAATAATGTTTTGTGTTATTTTGAAGCGTGAAAAATAGTATAAGATAAGAAGTTCTGACTATTTATTTGCTACAGGGATATACTTTTGGATGAAAAATAAAAATGTGTGGAAACTTTTTTTTATGTCTTGCATTCATTTATGTGTGAGCTTAATTAAATGTCAATAATGATAATTGCGGTATTATGATCATCAAAGAGGTTAAAAGATATTACTCAGAATGTGACTTATGTAATATTCAATTACTGTAGGATAAAAAATTAAGTAAATAAACAGAGAATATTTATATAAGTTTTTGTTGTAATTGTTATATGAATTTTAACCCTGATTATTATTAACCATGCATAAATGCAAACTAAAATTTCTTTATAGTATAGTATGTAAGTGATAAGAGAGAAAAAATTGAAACCAAAAAGATTATGTTTTGTTTAAAACAAAGTTATGATATCCTTATATAGCTTGAAACCTACAGTTTTTGTCTATGATGTAATAATGAATTTTGATTAATAAAAGAAGATAAATGCAGAAATAAATAGTCTATCTATATCTAAAATTTAGTTAATGCATTTTTTTGTTATTCATCGATTTTTTATATGAATTTTCTTTTGCATTTAAAAATGAATTTCCATTTGCTTTTTCGTTAATTCACATTGTTTTTGCTTGAACCAATTTTATAATATAGATATTAACATTGATAAAATATCTTTGTTGTAACGTTTAGTGTAACTCATTTTTGAAAGCTGTTACAATTTTAACTTTGCTTTTTCATCTATCAAAATCGCTTTGCAAAAAAGTTGCAGTTGCAAATGGAAATGTCTCAACGCGAAAAAGTTACCTACTTTGCTACAAATTTTTTTGGAGAAAAATTTTGTTTTTTTAAAGTTGCCGCTCTTTGATGAACATTTGTGTTGGTTCAAAATATAATTAATGTGAAATGTGATGAGTTAATGGAGATGCACAGAATTACAATCTGTTCATCAGTGTTTCTTCAACATTCATTCATTTTTTTTGTTGTTTTTATGTACATTTGTTAAAGTTCAATTTTTTTAATGCATTTTTTTAAATTTTCCATATATTTTTTGATGCATATGAATGAATGTTGAAAGACGTTGGAGAACAGGTTGTTTTCTGTGCTTGATATAAGGTAAGTTTTTTCTATTATTTTTTAAACTATTCTAACGAACCCAATTTTTTTCAGATTAACGTCCGGTTAAACAAATTTGATAGATTGATAGCTTTTTCATCCGTATTTACTGTATTATTTATTTCGTGCCGCTGTGAAATGTTTTCGTCTGCTTTTTATATATGGATATATTTCAGCTGTTCAAATGCTGCTACTGGATGATGATGGATGGTTGTGGTGGTGGTTAAAAAATGGACGGGTATGGTCCCGATCCATTGCTGATGCTCCCACCGGCATCAGCACTAAATTTTGGAATGCAGCATTTGCATTTTTTGTAAATGCTGCATATGCATCTTCGGATGCCGATAAGGTGCCTTCGGGTGCAAAACTTGCGTCTTCGGATGCCGATAAGGTGCCTTCGGGTGCAAAATTTGGGTCTTCGGACCATGTAAAGGTGCCTTCGGGTGCAAAATTTGGGTCTTCGGGCCATGTAAAGGTGCCTTCGGGTGCAAATAATGCTTTAAAAGGGTGTCTTCGGATGCCAAAATTTGTTGTTTATGTTTGTGATGTTTTTAAGGGGACTGTTAATCCCAAACGAAGCCGGGATATCTTCGGATGTCTTAGTTTTAGTGGAGCTTGCTCCAAACAATTTTTGGTTACGGTACTTTTTAGTGCTGTTGATAATGCTTTTTTTATTGTTTATAATGATGTTAATGGTAAAGCTTGCTTTACAACTCTTTCAGTTATCAATGCAATGGATTATTTATGGAACATGGGATTTGGTGGTGGAAAAAGAAAGAACAATGACGATGCAAGTACTGAAGATTGTAATGATTCTTATATTGCTCCAAGATTTACTACTATTCCTGATAGCAATTTAAGAATCCTCTTACAATCTGAGGGAAAGCATCAAACTATTGAAGATTTGTATTTGACTGGAGATCATGTTAATACTTTGCTTATTGGTGCTGCTGCATTTGTTTCACGAATGGGTATTCGAAAAGTTGCTGTTCTGCCTGCATTTTTTGCCGAAATGCTTGCGAACAATCCCAATGCAGATCCTTTGAGATATATACAGATTTATAAATGTAATTTTGATATTCTTTTGGCTCCTGTATGTGAACAAACACATTGGTATTTAATTGTTTTTTATGTTGCACTAAGAAAAATTGTATCATATAACAGTTTACATACAGGTCGTCCACAGATATTTAATGCTCTGAAACAATGCATTCAATCTGTAACGCATGTACAATTTAATGATGCAAATGAACAAAATACAGTAACATCACAAAAGAATGGTTATAATTGCGGAGTACATGCATATAAAAAAGGAGAACAAATTTGTTTTACAGGTGAAAGTGCACTTTTTGAAGTTTTTCATGAAGAAGCAGAAAGAGCAAGAGCACGTGAAATATTAATCAAACTTAAAAATAATGAAATTACAGATGAATGGGTAACACCTGTTCAAAATGCAACAGATTTTGTAAATTTAAATGTAGCATTTGATGATGAAGATATTACTGTAACTCAAAGTATAAAAGATTTAGATGATGATGATGTACAAGTTGATTACGAAAAATTAGCAAAAACAAATACAAAATGCAAAGATACTGTAATTGATAAAATTGAAAGTTCAAATTTGGATGAACGTTTGTTAAATTTTGATGATGAAGACGACGAGATTATTGTAGTTGCACAACCACAAAATATAAATGCAAATGTCATTAATGAAAATTATGAACCAATTAGTTATGGACATTTGCTAAATGATTTAAAAATTGTTATGCCAACAGAAGAACATGAAACAGTTGAAGATTTATATCTAAGTGGAGATCAAGTAATGGGAGTAATTTCTGCAGTTGCTGAATTTGTTGTTAAAAATAATATAAGAAAAGTTGCAGTTTTGCCACCGAATTATGCAGCAATTTTAACACAATATCCAGAAACAGATCCATTTGAATTTTTGCAAGTTTTAAAAGCTGATTTTGATTTTCTTCTTGCACCTGTATGCCAAAATGATCATTGGTATTTAGTGGTTTTTAAGATTCAAACTCGGAAGGTTACAGTATATAACAGCAAATTAACAGGTTTTCCTCAAGTTTATGAAATTTTAAAAACAAATGTTGAAAGATTTTTAAATATTATTTTTGAATATGAAGATAAAAATGATACTGTAACTTTGCAGAAGAATGGATATGACTGTGGTATTTTGTGTATCAGAGGTGCAGAAGAAATTTGTTTTAATGGAGAAAATAAACGAATGACTGTTTTTCTTTCTATTGCGGAAAGAGCAAGAATTCGTCATATTGTTCAAATGCTAGCTTTTAATGGATGCCCAAATGAATGGTTTCCTTTTGTTAAAACTGGAAATGATTACCTTAATTCGGTTGAACACTTAAAAGTTAGAAATGAAGAAGGAAAAGTTGTTGGAATTTTGCATAAAATTGGTGGCAAAGTTCAAGTAGAAATAAATACTGTAGCATGCGAGAATACTGTAACAGGTGCAAATATGAGTGAAAGTGCAGAAAATCGTAAATCTGTTGCAGGTTCATTGACAGAAAACATGAAAGCCGAATTATTTGATGACGCTCAAGTTGTTCAAGTAATTAAAAATGCAGATGTTGAAAATAGTGAAAATTTAAACACTCAAATGATTGATGAAATAAGTGAAGAGTTGGTTAAAGTTGAAAAGCAAAAAGAGACTTATAAGGAATATTTAAAGCGTAAAAAGGTGAAGCAAAGTCCAAAATCTAAAGCAAATTGGATTAAAGAACAACAGACTTTCGAAGAAAGGATTGCAGCGTTGAAACAAAAAAGAGACAACGAAAGACTAAGAATAAGAGCAAATCCAAATGCAAAAAAGGAAAAAAATGCAGTTGATTCTTTAAACAAGCTTAACAGTATTTCTAGTGAAACCAAATACGCAAATATAAATAGATTACAACATGTTAACGAAAATATTAAAGCAAGTCGTGACAAAGAAACCACAGAAGACAAAAATAAACGAAATGCATTATTTAATGATAAACGGAAAGGTAAAGGGAAGCTACTTTTTGCTGCAGAAGATGCAACTGATGTTGAACCACATATTTTGCAATTAATGAATGTTAAATGTAAAGGTTGTGAAGCTTTGCATTTTCCTGAAGAAAAAGGACACGAAAATGGTTTTTATACAAGTTGTTGTCAGAAGGGTACTGTATCACAACTTTTGGTTGATGATTATCCTGTAGAATTGAAACAATTGTGGAAAAAAGAGCATTTAGATAAAAAACTGACAACAAATTTTCATGATAATATTACAAGTTTGAATTCTTCTTTGAGTTTTGCTCATCCAGTTGCAAAGCAATGTGGCTCACAAGCAGGTGCAAAAGGAGGACCTTATTTTGTAAAAATTATGGGTGAACTTTGGCATCGAATGTGTCGATGGGCAGATCCAATGCCAAAAGGAACACCGTATGCAGGACAATTGTACATTGTGGATATGGAAGAAGCTAATCGCATTCGATGTGGTGCTCCTTCAAATAAAAAAGTTGAACCAAGACTGCTTTCGAAGCTTGAAAAAATTATTCGAGAACAGAATATTTTTGCAAAATCTTATAGAATGTTGAATGATACTTATAAAGAAGAAAAGGCAATTGCAGAATCTGAAGGTAGAGAGCCAGAAAAATTAGTTTTAGCTTTTGATAAAAATGTTAATGATAAGCTTTCAAGAAATTATGATGCACCAACTGCAAATGAAGTTGCTGCGGTTTACCGTATGAATCCCGATGAAACAATGCCAAGAAAGCAAATTGTTATCAGATATAGAGATACAAATAAAAAGGAATGGATCGATGAAAAGGTCTCAAATTTGTCACCATTTTTGGAACCTTTAACATATGTTTTATATGATATAACTGGTAAAGGAAAATATTGGGATATTAATAAAAAGCGAAATGATGATCCAAAAAGTCGAAAATTGTCTTTGCGTGAAGCTGCAATGTTCAGACTTGCTGTCAGAGAAGAAAGTCCAAAAAGTCCTTTTAATCCTTTGCATTACAGTGGTAAAATGATGGCTCATTGGCTCGTGGATATGGGCACAAGATATGAAGCAAATAATTTGGAATATATTAAAAATAATCAAAAAACTTTGCATGTTGCAAAATATACTTCTGTTACAGATTTTTTAAAGAGAAAAAGTGAGAAAGCAAATTTGTTGCCAGGAAAGACAATAATTTTGCCTTCAACTTTTTATGGTTCTCCAAGATGCATGAGTGAAAAATCTTATGATTTGATGTCCATGGCTCAGCAATTGGGTAAACCTACAGGATTTGGAACATTGACTTGCAGTACATTTTATGAAGAAATTAAAGCAAACATGTATCCTGGACAAAGTGCATGGCAAAGGATTGACATTGTTAATCGAATTTTTAAATTAAAAGTTGATTATTTGATTGAACTAATTAAAGATTATGAAATTTTTGGAAAAGTTGTTTATATTTATTATGTTGTTGAATTTCAAAAAAGAGGACTGGCACATATTCATTGGGTAATGAGATTGGAAAATATGTGGGATACCCCTGAAAAGGTTGACCGAGTTATTTGTGCTGAACTGCCAATTGAACCTGGTTATATTATTAAAGATCCTCTTTTGTTGGAATTTGTTCTAAAATATATGATTCATTCTCCATGTGGTGAACATAATCCAAATGCCCCATGCATGAAAGATGGAAAATGTATCCGAGGTTATCCAAAGCCTAATTGCGATAATACGATAATGGATGAAAAAGGTTTTACAATTTATCGAAGAAGAAATAATGGCATTACAGCTAAAATAAAGTACCAAGGCAAAGAATATGAAATTGATAATCGTTGGGTCGTTCCATATAATGCATATTTATTGAAAAAGATGCGATGCCATATTAATTTGGAATGTGTTTTTTCAATTTTAACTGTTTTTTATCTTTTTAAATACATGTTTAAAGGTAACGATAAAGCATTGATGGAATGGCATACTGTAGGTGGTGAAAAATGCATGGATATCAATGAACCTAAAGCTTATGTTGATGGAAGATATATGTCAGCACATGAAGCACATTGGAGATTAAGTGAATTTCCATTGTTTTACAGTACCCATAAAGTTGAAAGACTTGGCTTTCATACCGAAGGTGGGCATACTGTAGCTTTGGATGAAGATGTAAGCAGTGATGTTTTAATTCAAGAAACGACTGATAATGCAACATCAAAATTACTTGCATGTTTTGATGTAAATAATGAAAAGGAAACAGGGTTACTGTATGAAGAAATGCCTCAACATTATGTTTGGGATACAAAAAGTGTTCAATCAAAAGATGAAAATGGCAAAACTGTTAATAAAAATGTTCGTTATTGGAAGCCAAGGGTAAAATTTGTTAAACCGGTAGTTTCAAGAATTTATTCAATTAGCCCAAAGCATACAGAATCATTTTATCTTCGTTCTCTTTTGACTGTTGTTCGAAGCCCAAAAAGTTTTGAAGATTTGAAGACATTTAATGGAGTTATTTATAATTCTTTTCGAGAAGCTGCAGATGCAAGAGGAATGATTGTTGATGATAAATTGTATGTTAAAGCAATGGAAGAGGCAAAAGATATTTCATCTCCTAAAGGTTTGAGAAGACTTTTGGCTCGAATTTTTGCACATTGTGATGTTAAAGATCCTTTGGCACTTTTTGAACAATTTTGGGAAAGTATGATTGGTGATTTAAAGCATCGTTATAAAAAGGATGAGCTTAAAAATATTGCATTGATGGGAATTGTTCGAAGCATGGTTTATCAAGATAAAGAATTATCTGATTATCCTGCCCTAGAAGAAAAAATGCAAGAACTTAATTTTGTTTTGGATACAAGTGTTGATGACGTTTTGGAGCTTCTTGAAAAAGGAGAAAAAATGTACAGTACACTTAATGAAAAGCAACTTAAATTTGTTGATCATGTTCAAAAGTTGGTTAAAGATAATAATGGCGGATGTGTCTTTTTATATGGCTGTGGAGGAGCTGGAAAGACATATTCCATTAAAACTGTAATTAATTTATTGAAAGCAGAATCACTTGAAGTAATTGTTATGGCTTGGAGTGGAATTGCTGCTTCACTTTATCCAAAAGGTCGAACTTGCCATAATGTTTTTCGGCTTGATTTTCCTTTTAAAAGTGACAGTAATTCAACTTTAAATGTTGAAACAAAAGATGCACAAAAAATTCGTGATGCAGCTGTCATTTTTTGGGATGAAGCTCCAATGGCTCCAAAGCAAGCAATGAAAGTTATTGATTTGAAGCTTCGAGATTTAATGCAAGTTGATGCTCCTTTTGGAGGCAAAGTTTTGGTTCTTTCTGGGGATTTTAGACAAATTCCGGCAATTGTTGAAAACGGAGGTCCAATGGATGTTGTAAATGCTTCCATTTGTAATAGTCCATTGTGGCCTCTTTTTCAAAAATTTGAATTAACTGAAAATAAGCGTGCCAATGCAGATGAAAAAGAATTTGCCGCAACTTTGCTTCAAATTGGTAATGGTGAAACAATTGATGAAGAAGGATGTGTAGATATCCCTCCTCATTGTATTGTTGAAGGTAATTTAGTTGGTGAAATCTTTGAAGATTTAATTGCGGAAAAAAGATATCCTGAATTGACTTCAAGAGCTATTCTTGCAGCAAGACATGATGATGTTCGAGCTTTCAATGAACAAGTTTTGCAAATGCTTCCAACAGAAGGAGAAATGACTTATGCAGCTCAAGATGCAGTAAAGCATGGTGAAGGAGAGCTTCATTGGCATGGCGTTCCTCAATATTTTAAGGATACACATATCAATGGCTTTCCTTCCCATAGTTTAACTTTGAGAATTAATTCTGTAATTATGCTTTTACGCAATTTGAGTATTGAAGAAGGTTTATGCAATGGCACAAGACTTTTAGTTACAGATTTGCGTCCTAATGTAATTGCTGCTCGAAAATTACTTGATGACGGAACTTTAAGCGCTGAAAAAATAATGCTTCCAAGAATTACTTTAAAGCATGATGCTGGCCCATTTGAACTTTATCGTCATCAATTCCCAGTTATGCTTGCTCATGCTTTAACAGTAAATAAATCACAAGGACAAAGCTTTGAAAAAGTTGGAGTATTTTTGGAAAAAGAAGTTTGGAGTCATGGAATGCTTTATGTTGCATTATCAAGGACAAAGGCTTGGGATTGTTTGAAAATTCAACTCAAGAAAGGAAGAGTAAATAAAACTAAAAATGTTGTTTATGCAGAATTGATTGCTCAAATTGGTTAAAAATGTTTTACTCGTGCATTTACGTGAACGTGATTCTTATTCGTGCTTTTTATTGCTTATCGCTGATTTTTTTGTAGTAATTTGTGGTAATAATGCTTATAATGTTTCAGAATGATTACACATGCTTTCAAAGGTGCTTTAAGCACAATCTTCACCATATCAAATACAAATACTTTTCTTACCAGGTAAGTTTTATATATACTTTTTTAATTTAACATTTATTTTATCTTCTTTTTTAGATATCACAACCACCGGTTTTTTCATCATCCATCAACAACTCAAAACTCACAATAATCAGGTTATTTATTACATACATTTTTTATCTTTTTAATTTTAATTTTTAGATACTGTACCTACTGAATCATCTTTATTATTTCCATCAGCTACTTAACAAACTCTCTATTATTCATGACAAACTTATATTTTATTAGCCACTCAATGTTCGTCAACAAATTATTCGACAATTCAATTCAAATTACTTCGAGTGATATAAAGAACATGAAAGATATTGAATGATATATTCATCATGAATTCAAAGCTGAACTACATTTATTCCTAAATACGTATGCTTCTTACATGTTATTTTTTTTATTGCTTATAAATTTATGGAATACCAACGTTGAACCTGATTGGAATCATGTGAGTTGTATTTTTATAAAAATGTTTGTTTAATTATTATATTTTAGAACTACATCAAATTATTTTTTTCAATGATGAATGTTCGATGGATGGCATCTTTTTCATTATTTTAAATGCCGATGAATATCATGCTTATATTATTGTGGTGGTTGTATATCTGGTAACTTTTATTGTATTTTTCATTATTTTTCTTTTGTTGTTCTTATTGTTTTTTTATATGTATAAAAATTGTTGTTTCTATCTTTCAAATGATAATATGGATGGATTACATTAGTACATTTTTGAGATTTTATGACTTTCAGTCATTATTTGTTTTTATTATAGTTTTGAAGAAATCTACGGTCGTAGTCGAAAATGAAAGGAATGAACAAAAATCAGGGGTACGTACATCTTGAGGTTAATGATAATAATTGTACACGAAAAATAATATGAGAGAAATGTTAGGATGTCTGAGTAGGACATGAAAGGCGAAGTATGTGTATTTTTAATGCAATACTTAAAAAAATATGCGGGAGCCGAACCAACGATGGTGGTAAATAAAAGAACTAATGATAAATGAAGCACGATTTTGAATCATGTATGTGAAAAATTGTGATAGGGTTGTTTGGTATGTATGAGAAGGGCATGAAAGATGAAGTATGAGTATTTCTAATGCACCCCTCGAATATGCGGGAGCCGCGACCGCGGCTCCCCTAAAGAACTTGTCATGAATCTAAACTACTAGACGTAATTTTTACGCAGATTCCGAATATGTAGCATATGTAAAAGTTTTCTCCAGAGCAGATACACAAAATATGCATTCTATATATGGAGAGTTAACTCCGGCGTCTTATGAAAATGTCTACGGTTAGCTGAAATAAACAAAAACATTGCGTTGTTAACGATTTTTACTAAACATGTGTTGAATTTACACTTCAAAAAATCAATTTTTAATTGTTGCAATTCAGCGAAAGATTTTATTTTTTGTTTCTAGAGAGAATTATCTGAAAAAAATTTAGCAAACTTATTTAACCAATTTTTGCTTTTTTCCGAAAATATTGGTATTTCGAAATTGCGTCATTTTTGGTTTTCAGTTCTTGTTTAGTACAGCTTTGCTTTTTATTTGGTTTATGCATTGAAGGAGAAAGTGGAAAAGACTGAATAGATTAATATGGGTTGTAACGAACCATTCCAAATTTATTTTTTCGCTTTATAGTTTTATCCCTTCTGAATCTTCGTAATTTATTTTATTGTGGCATAAAAATTAGTAATAAAAATTACGCGCCAAGAATGAGAAATACCGTCAAGCGACACTAATATATATTTTTTTAAAATTCAGAATTATTTCAGATGAAAACAAAAGATTATTTTTTAACCTCCAGAAATGGCAATAAAAGTTCTGGCAGTTCTGAATCAAATGATAAATACAGTAATTTAAAATTAAATCTCAATCATAATTGCTCAGATGATTCTCTTGTTCTTCAAAATACAGCTTCTCATGATGTCAAGAGATACCCAAATTACGGTAAAAAAGACTACAGTTTTTTTCTCGTATTAATTATATTTTGAAGTTTGAACATTCTAATGTAGAACCTTTTTCGATCATTTTTTGCTTTCAATTAGTAATAAAATTTAAAGCGTTTTTACGCAAGTGCCTTTTTTACTTTTTGAAGATATTTCAAGAAAGAACTGTAGTCTAAATAAAAACATCAGATTTTACTAAATATAAAGATTCTAAAATAGCAAAAGATTCAATGTCTTGGACAAAATTACCTAAAAATACTTCCACTTTTTTCATTCAAAATTCCGATAAAAAAGATAAAGGAAGCGTTACAAATAATTCCACTCACAAAAGCAAAAATAGTAGCACCCTTTCCCTTCACATTGCTGCTTATGAATCTTCCATTGAAGCTGAAAATGATGGAATTGAAGATTTGAAAAAGAATAAAAAAACTTTTGATTTGAAAAAAGAAGTTTTTGGTGGTCGGCCATTTGGTATTGAAGTAAAACACATTTCACAACTAATCATTAATAAAAATATGTAAAATTTGCAGGACCCATTCGAATTTCCAAGGCAACCAAAAAGGAAAAAAACTGCAAAACCAGAAATTGCACAATTTAAAGCATCCCAAAAATTATTTAATCCAAATGATTCAACTACACCAGCACAAAATAGTTCAAGAAGAAATCCGATTGCCACACGTCAAAGTACTCGTAGAGCTGCTGCAAATGTTTCATCTCTTCAACAAGATGATGCCCTACAACTTCAACAACCTCCATCTGCACCTATTCTCAGTAATGTGGTTGGTTTTTATTTCTTTATTTTTTCGAATTTAGAAATCATAGAAATTCTGTATCGCATTTTTGAAACTACAGTCTTAGAATATTCAAATGTTACATGTGACCGTACTTGCAACGCCGGAGCAATTCGGGTAAAGATTAAGTGGAACTCGCAGGATCCTCCTAGGAGATCTACCTAATCTTTTCACGATATCGTGTATAAATTTGCTAACTCCAGACAACTAGATTTATTCCGCTAGGCCAATATTTGTACCTTATATTACAATTTTTTCTAAGCTTTTTACAACAATAAAACGGAAGAAATCTGGTGTTTACTTTTATTTGTATCTGAATTATGTAAACTCAACCTGATTTTGTCTTGTTAAATTTTATTAACTATTAACTGATTTATTTCGGCGTTGCAAGCACGAGGATAAATTTTAAGATGTTTTCCATCTCGGAAAATTTTCATCTCAATTTGTCATCATCTTCGGAAGACGAAGATTACAAAGCTCAAACAGTTGGTGAAACTGATCAAACTGCAAGCTCATCATCCATGAATCAAGAACCAATAAATATGAAACGTCGACGAAATGATTCCTCAAAATCTCAACCACCTTCTCCATCAAAATTGATATCTCAAATATTGGTTCCAAAAGTCCAATCCGCTACTTTCAAAGAAATCAAAGCTTTGTTCGATGAAAATAACGTACCTTACATTTCTGTACTTTTTAACCCACTTTTTTTCATTAAATGATTTTTTCAGGAACGCCGGAAACTTTTTGATGAACAAATTTATCAAACGGAAACTGTAATTATTGAAGAATCTTTTGAGATTAAAAAATTTGCAACTGAAATTAAAAGAGATAAACGAAGAAAGTATGTTCCTGTTGAATATTCACTCAAAGAGACGGATCGAATTTTTTCTGCCACTTCAGCCTCTTTTCAACCTCGGAATATTTTTGAAAGTGATGATGATGATGAGGATGATATTCAAAAGGTTGAATGATATTTTGTTTTTGATTTGAATTACTTTTACTTTTTCTTTTATCAATGAAAATGCAAATATTTTTGTGAACTGTTTAATATAATTTTTCAATGCTGAATAAATTATTTATGTTATTATAAATGTCTTACTGTATATTGAAGAATCATTGACTTTTCATTAATAATGCAGTGCTCAAACGTTTGATTAAAGAGAAATTTTTAGATGCAAATTCGGTGGCATCTTTAGATTTAAACTTTACTTTGTTTAATAATAAAAATAAATCTTTCATAAAAATTTACAGCAAACAACAAAAAAATAACTTTTATGGAAATTTTCTCACAAAATGATGACCATCTTTTTTAAACCTTTAAGGGCAAAAATGCCTTGTGGAGATTGTGGATATCTCCACCTCTGTTCCAAATTTAAGGTGGAAAAATAAATTCATCTTAGGTAAAATAAGATTTTTTCGAGCTTTTACAAAGAGTCTCTCCACTCCCCCCCCCCCCCCCCCCCTTACTTTTAATCAATTTGCGGCCCGGCCCTGAAGGAGTTTGTTAGACTTTTCTTATGATAATTTTATCAAAAGTTTGCTTTTCGTTTTTTAAGTCTTTTTTTAAAATATTGCGATTCTGCTAGCCACATGTTAAAAAACACCTGATTACAACATTTTGATTTGATGAACGGAATATTTCGCAATAAACTCAATTTTTTTCATATGCTTCTAGAATCGTTGCATAAAAAAATTTCTGCGTTAAAAATGCTTTTTTTCTTTTCTATTTTTATACATAGCAAGCTTTGGTAAAGTTAACTGCTCAATGCAACAAAAAAGATGCATCGCAACATTTTTTGTTTAGAAAAGAAAAAAAGGACTGGCACGACTGTCCGTTGCATTTTTTGCCTTGCTGCCAGTTCTTTCTTATTCAATCGATTTATGTTTACAAGAAATTATTGTTTCTCTGGTCATTCACTATTTCATATCCGTTCTTCTTTGATCCTGAATCTCTCATTTTTACATTCATTTTTTTAAATTTTTGTGAAACTCACCTTTGATATGACTCATATTATTTCATGTTATCGTTTTCTTTTTAACTAAAAGCCCTTTTCTCATAACAAAGAACTAAACATTAAAAAAAAGAAAAATTGATCAGTCATAGGTTATCTTTAATTTTGAGCTGTTGAACGTAGTTGCGCAACTATCTGAAGCTATCTTTTTTCAGACCTTTTTCATTCTTTCATATCCTTATGCTCTTTGCAATTTTAAGACAAAAAAAGTAATTCGAGCTTCATCTCAATTTGCAAATTGTTGAGGCACACCAAGACTGGTGCAGTGTTCACCTCAAACTTTCATCAAAAAATTTTTTGCTGTTTGTGCTTTCTAACATAACATTTTTTGTTCATTTTTTTGTTGAAAAAGGAGGCTTAACTGACATATACCTTTTTTTTATAAAGATTACTCATCAGAACTGCTTTTTGCTGTTTCTTTTGCAGCTGGAGTGAGCAAAAAAGCAGCCTCCATTTTAATATCTTTTCACGTCACTCGACAATACGCATAAACGTTCATGTCAGGGCACAGTGATTTTTTTTGTAAATAGAAACGGCACAAAAAAGAAAAAGACGGACGAACGCTCTCTCGCTTTTTTGGTGCAAAAAACGCCTGTTTTTGCACCAAAAATCCGTCATACTTTTGCTAGCCCTATTTTTAATTTTGATGATATCGCTTAACTAAAGGTATCCCCATATTCCTTAGGATGTCCTTTATCTAAGTTTGTAAATTCTAAGCGATTACTTTAACATAAACGGATTCGCAAAAAAAAGAAGAAGCTGAATCGTGATTTTTCTTTTTTTTTAAAAAAAAGCGCGAGAGAGCAAAAGTTTCTATTGTTTGTCCTTTTTTTCGTTGCGGCCATTTCTAGTTCCTTTTTTCCTGCTTTTGGGATCACTGTGAGGGGAGGGGGTCTTCTTTTTTACTTTTTATCTTTTTGTCAGATGCCGAAAGTATTTCTGCAAATATAAGGTTACACATTTTGGAGAACTTTTATTTTATTCATGAACATCCTTAGTTTTAGATTTCACATGTTTTATATGTAATCAGTTTTTTGCATCTTTATTGAATTTTTCATTTACAAAATCGTAAACAAAGCGTTTCTCATTTGTTATAACTGTATCTCTTTTTCGTGTTTTACAAATTTTTTGATTTTTTGTTGCTCTCAAATACAAAAGTGAAATTTTTCAACTTTGGTAACAACGGGATCATGAAAAAACTGGACAATAATATTGAATCAAGTTGTAGTTAGTTTTTTTTAAATTAAACTCTCTTAATTCTATAAAGATTTTTTAAAGAACCAACAACTCAAGATGTACAACTAAAAAAATTGGAAATGGACATCCAAAAGGCAAAACATATTGCTAAACTTGGAGCAAGCGGTAATTTTTGTGGCTTGGATTGCCTTTCTTATCACTTAATTTTAAGCTGTCAATAGCGTTTATCTTGCCACGTTATTTGATTCACAAATGACTTTGACTGGTCTTCAAACAAAAAATGAATCTTTATTAAAAATTTATAATAATGTTCAAGCATTGGTTCTTTATTCATTGGTTTGTTGTTTTTCAAAAAATATTCCGATGAAAAAAATTACCATTTTTTAGAAACAGAAAGATCAAAACTCAAAACTTGATAATCGGGTCGCTGAGTTACTTCAAACTGTCGATGAGAAACGTGATCAAAGTACTTTAGCTAAGTTACGTGCTTCAATCGTATGTTTAAAATGAATTTTCCGTACGCATGCACAACAAATATCTTAATTTTTAGTCGGCACTTGAAAAGGAAAATGCTCAGTTGCAAGAAAAGGTAAAGGATATTGAGAAACAAAATGCAGGAAAAGATGAATATATAAAAACTTTAAATGATAAAGTTCAAGAAGCGGCGAAAAAAATGGAAACTTTTGATAAATTTCAAAAAAAGGTAAACCCTATGTTTTTATAAAGCTTTTGTTAAAGCAAATAATTTCTGAACATTATTTTTATTTTTTGCATTTTTAGAATGAAGAACTCCAACGTTCTGTTGAAGATTTATCACAAGAAAATGCTGAATTGGAAGAGCAATGTTTTAAAACTTTGAATGAAATTAAAGAGCATCAAAAAGAGATTGAATATCTTGATATTAAATGTCGAAATGCCAATGGAAGTGTTAAACGGCTATCAGAATCAGAAAAGATAATGAAAGATGAAAATGGATTTATGCGAAAGATGATGCATGAATTACATGAAATGAAAAAGCATATGGAAGATGAAAAAGAGCAATTATTGGCAAATGAAATCCGATTAAAGGCTTGTTAATTTTTTCGTTTTTTTAAAAATAAGATGAACTTTTTAGAAATACATTGTGGAAACAGAAAGAGAATTTAAAGCTCAAACAACTGAGAATACAAGTTTGAAAATGCGTGTAGCTGTAAGTCTAAAATCTATTTAATTTATTCAGTTTTATCTTTAATTGGATTGCCCAGAGCTGACATCATCAATTTTAAGGATTGAGGGAGTGAAGCAAACCAGACATTCTTTTTAAAAACCTAAAAATACATAGGTGTCGAAAGGGTGAAAACTTTTTCGACATTGGGGTTTTCAATGGTGTCAACTCTGGATGATCCCTTTTTTGCTACAGTTTTCCCAAAATTTCTTTGTAAAACATAAGGTTCAATGCAATCATATTTAGGAATATCGTCAAAAAGCTTTTCCATTGGAAAAGAAGCTTGTAGAAATGTATGGACAACAAAAGAATCTTTCTGAAGCTAATCGTCACTTGTCCGCCGCAAATGATTCTCTCAAAAATAATGTTGCAAGTATGGAACTTCGAAATTCAAGACAAGCTGGAGAATTAAAGCGGCTTTCCAAATCTAAAGAAACTTTAACAGTGCTTTTTAAGAAACTTCGGGACTGGTTTGTTTTTGCAAAATATTTTTTTAATAAATTATTATATTTTTAAGATTGGAGCAATTATTAAGATACTGTTTTGCCAGGCATAAATCTTTTCATATCATGATTTCGTTCTTTCGCTTTAAATTTATAAAAAATATTGATACGGTTATGTGATTATTTCTGCCTAATTTTGTTTATTATTTTTTTTGTATTTTTTATTTATAAATAAAATTTTTTTCGGTACAAAATTGTATTAAAAGATCAAAGATGTGAAAAATTGTGTTTCCATGAGATCTTCATATTTAGGTATAACACGTGTGAATCAAGTGTGACAACTCGATTTTTGTCCCAAAAGATGAAAAAACGATTAAAAAATTATGTGGGATGTTTTTAAAGCCTTTGTTTGATAACCATTCCACACCTTAATGCATTGATTATTGTTTAATGTTGTCATGATTTTTTTTACGATACGTCTTTCCTTCATGAACTTTATTTTACTGTTTTGCTTTTTTGGTTGTTTTGCTGCCGAAAATGAAATTTTCAAAACTAAGGCTAATATAATCTATACATTTATTATTCCCATTTTTTCAAATCATTCATCTTTTTCGGATTTTAACGAAACTTTAAATTTTTTCCTTGCTCTTAATTATGAGCCAGATTCTGTATGCATTTATTCGGCACCAAATACATATTCTTGTGGCAGCGAGATTTTTACCAATGAATCAATACTCTCAGACATTTATATCTTTTCAAAAACATATAATTCTGCTTCTGATCGAATCGAATTAGCTGAATCCGAAACTCCTGAAAAACAATTATGCGGTCATAGTGGATATTGTAACGGAAAACGCTATAATTTTATTATTTTGAGCGATTTTTTAAATGCATCAGCAACACTCCAATCATTTGAATTAAATGTGAAACAAATATTTTATTTTGCTATTTTAAGTAATAATTTAAATTGTGATAATAATACTGTTTGTTTTAATATTATCAAAGATGAACCTAATGATACCGTCAGTGATATTATTTTTGAACCTGCCATATGTTAGTATATTTTTAGATTCAAATAAGTATTTTTGGCGACTTTAACTTCGGAGTCGAAAAGCGGCGCTCCTTCTTTAATCTTTTGTAAAAAATGACTACGGCTCCGGAGTCACAAGGAGTCGACTCCCTTCAACTCCGCAGTCGAAGTTGCAACAACACTGTTTCTGATTCTCAAAAAATACTATAAATTTATTTAAATTTTTTTAATAAAAAAGCCGCATTTTAGACTATGTTGTTGATTTTTCAATAGCCCTATATAACTTTTTTTTGGTGCTAAATGAAAGTGAAGTGGATCTTTATGTGTTGATTCCTGCAATTATACAGTATTATGACTTTTATCGTTCTGAAGACGCGATATTATTCGTTGCAGCAATACAAAAAAACGAGACATATTTTTATGAATCAGGTAAATCAATTATTGACAACAACAAAAACAATAAATATTTGAAAAAATTTAAGCCGCGATATTGACCTATCAGAATTATTTTGATCTTATATGGTCATTAAAAAATTTTATTTACTGTATGTTTATTTATTTCAAAAGTTGAGAACGACAAACTGAAATTATAGCAAACAGTACAAAACTATCAACAAAATTGGCTGAAAAATATTTTAAAAAAAGCTTTGAAACTGATCAAAACAATGAATATTTAAACGAATATTATCAATGGAATGTTGTTATAACTCATAGCTTTCCGTTTTGGATACAAAATACCAATCTCAGATTTGATTATGAATCAAAGTATCTCGATGTATACATTTGTTCCTCAAATGATACTGATAACTATGAAGAAAACTTAAAAGATTTGAGTAATCATTTGAATGATATCATTATTGATGACGTCAATGCAACATTTCGACATAATCATATCATGGTTTTTGATTCATATGAAAATCTCATGTATAATGAACAATATTTACCTACTGGAAAAGGGCTTATGCCAATAAGTATGTTGGCCTTTCAAACCCCCTCCCATTTGTATGTGCTTAAATTTAGAGCTTATAAAATTTGATAATAAAAATTCCAATCAAAATTCTATGAAATGGTGGATTTGGGTAATTATTGGCAGTGTTTTTGCATTAGTGTTAATTATCGCTCTCATTTCGTTCTTATTTTGGAGACGTCGAATGCACCGTATAATTGCAGAAAAATACACTTGGGCCCTTCAGGCTGGATTGTAAAGTTTTTCAGACATTCAAATAATTTAATGTAATAACAATACATCTTTCAGTACCAAAAAAGAAGCAGAAACTATCACAGAAAAGGGGAAAGAATTATATATTGACGAAAATGGCATTCAAGTTGATTTTAAAGATGTTAAAGGAAAAGGCTCATCTGCAATTGTTTATGGCGGATTTCTAAATTCAACTTCGCCTGTCTCAATCTTGTATCCAAGTATGGAAACAAAAAATTATAAAAATTGTAAAGTTGCGATTAAAATTGTAAATAAATATGGAAAAGACGATTATGAACAAATTTTTCGTGAAGTTGATGCTGCAGTAAAATTAGGTTGGCATCGGCATATTTGTTGCTTACTTGGATGGAGTATACATCAATCAACTCCCGCACTGCTCTATGAATCTATTGATGGTGGAGATCTTTTTACTTGGATTAAAGGATTTACAGATTCATCGGCGTCAATCCCTGAAAAGTTGATTACACAAATTTTATGGCAAATTTCGGATGGAATGGAATATATTTCTGAAAATGGTATTGTTCATAAAGATCTTGCTGCTCGAAATATTCTTCTCACGTCAGGATTCGTTGTTAAAATAACCGATTTCGGGTTGGCATCCTCTTGTGATGAATCATTTACCTATCAAGCACCACTTCAACGACGACTTCCTATTCGTTGGATGGCACCCGAAGCTTTAACAGATCGGCTTTTCTCTGAAGCATCAGATTGTTGGTCATTTGGAGTTCTTGCCTGGGAACTCTTTAATAATTGTGCGATTCCGTATGGAAATATTGATGGAAATGATATTCTTGAGTATCTCAATTCTGGAAAAAGACTGGAATTTCTTGATGGAATCTCTGAGGAATGGATTGAATTATTAAATGGCTGTTGGAAAAGTAAAAAAGATGAAAGACCCTCTTTCAGAAATATAAAAGCAAAATTAAGCATTTTTCTTGAAAAATATACTCAAGATTATGGATATTTGTCTGTGAATGAATAAAAACAATCTTTCATAAATAAATTTATTAACACATATAAATAAAATACTGGTTCCTTTCAAAAATTAATTAATGACCAAGAAATCATGGATTTTCTTTAGAAGGTTTTGGAGCATGAAAATGAGGAAATTTTCCAGATAAAAGAACACTGTCAGATTTTGCTGATTCAATGGATTCTAAAATTTAATATATGTAATAAAAAGTAAAAAAAATTAGCGACTTCATTCTGCAAACTTCGTGTCATTGGTAAAAAAAAAGGCATCACTAGTGTTGGGCGGTTAATTAACCGAGGCTTAATTTACCGGTGAGTTAGAAAAAAATGTGTGTAGGACAAATGAAGAAAATTTTGAAAAAATTAAACAAAAAATCGCAAATTTTGACTTTTTTGGTGTCATTTTCGATTTATCAAAAATGACACCAAAGCTATAATAATCACTTTTTTGTCTAAAAACTTTAATTTTTCTTTGAATTTACCGATATTAACTTGGGGAAATGTTCAGGAAAAATCTTAAAATACCGAAACATTTGATATTTAATCGGATTAACTTCGTTATATCACTAAAAAATGTTAAATAGCATACTACTACCACCCCCTTTCATTTTTTATACTAAACTACTTCATTTTTGGATTTTTGGTACTTTCGGTTAATTAATAATTTACCGGTAAATTGCACAACACTAGGAATCACAACCTTGCCAGAAACATGCTTTTGTGGTTAAAAAATATGCAGACTGATATCATAAAAGTTGCGAGAAAACACAAAACAGCTTAAACCCAAATTTAACATCACGAAGTTTGCGCACTACCGTACTTATATGTAATAAAAAAAACAAACTTTTTGATTTTCGTCTTGAAGAACCTTGTCTCTTTTTTTCATCATTTGATTTTTGTTCACGAGGATTGAAAATTTCAGCAGCTTTATATTTTGAAACAGGAGTTAAAAGTGAAATTGGTTCTTTCTTTTTCTTCTTCTTCATTTCATGGCAAGAACAGTTACATGCAGCATCATTATCACTCCAATAATCGGCCCAAAATTGCATTAAATATTCTGATGAATCATTTGATAAAAGTTCTAAAAAATTGTAATAATAATGTGTGCATACATAAATTAATAACAAAAGCATACCCTCGTCATTCTTATGGAGACAAGGTGCTGGACGAGATTTATCAATAAAGGTGATATCTTTTTCTTCTTGAATTCTTTGTGAAACATTAATTTTGATTTTTTTAATTGTTCGAAGCTGTTTATTCCATTGTGGAATTCCACATCTTTTATATCCCACGGTGTGCTGAAACGTCCTGTAAGCATTTTTTATCGCCTGCTTTTTTCTATATTAAATTTTCAAACCTAGATTCTGACAAAACGAAGCAGCTTAAACGAATTCTGTAAAAACACAAAAAAAGGTTACCATAAACTTATTCCATTTCCGTTGGAAAAATAAAAAAAGGAGATTCAGAATCCGCAGGGTTCAGAATCTTTCTTTTTTCCTTTGCAAAAATGCAGTAAAAATCCTTTTTTGGCGAAATGAAACTGTTGCGCATGCACAAAAATTTTAATGCATTTTGTATGAGTTTTGTATTGAATTCTGAATCCTGTGGATTCTGAATCTCCTTTTTTTATTTTTCCAACGGAAATGGAATAAGTTTATGGTAACCTTTTTTTGTGTTTTTACAGAATTCATTTACGCTGCTTCGTTTTGTCAGAATCTAGGTTTGAAAATTTAATATGGAAAAAAGCAGGCGATAAAAAATGCTCACAGGACGTTTCAGCACACCGTGTATCCAGCTTTAATGTGATCTTCAATAACACAACATCGTTGATTTCGAGAAGAATTCAAAACTTTTTCAAAGATCTTGGAAAATCTTTTACCAGCTTTTGGGGAAAGGGATAAACGGAGACAAATTTCTTTCTTTTGTTTCTCCGTTAATAATCCACCACGAATTGTTCGTGCCATTGCAAAAAATTGTGCTTCACTTCGAAATGAAAATTCCAACCATTGAAGGATTAAAGTTGCAACTTCAAATTCATCTAAAATGTATCATTCTTAAATAAGATAAGATGATTAGTTCATTTCAAATTTACCGCTGACACTCAAATCACATCGATTAAAAAGTAGAATTAAAATAGAAAATGGAATCTTTGGAAAAGCTGCAGATTTAAAAAGTTGAATAAAATTATTTGCAGCAACGGTATAAATTGTTGAACGAAGATTGGAATTTAGTGTCATCGACCAATCGGATGTAATTACGAGCAAATTCAACATTAATACAGTATCAAATTTTGGACCAATTGTTGATACAAGATACTGTAAAAATATAAATTATTACAAGCATAAACAAATAAAAAACGATACCTTTGCAATATCATCAATCAAACCGTAGACATGAAAAATTCGAGCAAGTTGAAGTAAATCAAGCACACGATTTGAGACAAGTCGAAAGCCAGTTAACTGACTACAATGAATATATTTGACAAATATTTTAACACTTGAAACATTAAAATTTGTAAGATTAACCATTCGAGGAAGATTACTTTTATTTACAAGCTAAAAAAGATGGAGAATATAAAGCAACTGTGTTATATTTGGGTTCAACTGGCAAGTCTTTAAGAAGCACATACCTCACGAATTTTAATTGAATGTTTAACAAAGCTATCAATTTTGACAGAAAAGTTTTTATCACATGTATGAAGAATTATTTCATTTGGTAATTCCTTTTCTCCCCGACTTTGAATAATTAAAAAGGTTTCTTTATCACCAAATTTGTAAAAATCTGTTATAGCACTAAAAATTACGGCAGCTTAAATAATTGATAAAAAAAATTCCAAGACAAACCTTGTTAAATCAACGGCACTTTCGGATCGAATAACATTTGCACCACTGAATTTATCAATATCGTCTTTGTCGTCGCGAAGCATCTTTTCAAAAAAGCAATGTTTGAATTAAGCTTGAATGAATTTTTCATATCATTAAAATTGTGTTTGTAAAAAATAAACTTGCTTTCTATGCAAATTGTTTTATGCAATGTTTTTTATGGTGAAAAATGAAGTGATAAATTGTTGTTAATAACATCGTGACGTATTTTTTGCCAGGATCTCAGATTCAGTAGTTCATGAACAACTATCATTTGAGATGAATATTAAAAACTTTGCTTAATAGCATAGCAGTCAAAACCAGAAGCCACAAAAACCGTTAATCATTTTTTAGCTCTTCGGTTTTTTTCGAAATATCTGAAACCAATAAACAGCAAGAAATATTGGTTCTTCTTCATTTTATAGAATTCTAAAATTTAGATATTAATTTTTTGCGGCTGGAAAAAAGCCGCTGCAGCGCTGGCAAAAAAGAAACGAACATTCGTTGAAAAAAGTAGAAAAAGAATTACAAACGTCGTGGGTGGTCTTTTAAAAATGAACAAAAAATGTAACTATAAAATTCGAAGAGTAAGAAAACCTTAACAAATATTTTACATTTTTGAACGACATAGAATTTTTATTTTATCACTTATACATTAAAAAACAATTGTACATAATCAAAAGAATCTTTTCATCGGGTTTATGTCGTTTTAAATGTGGTGAGGCTGATGTATGACAAGCTTTTAAGATAGCTTTAATCTTAACAAAATCTTTTGTTCAAAAACTTTCATTCTTGCTAGATTTTTCTGATATTGTTCTCTTGGTATTTATTCAAATAGCATTTGATAATAACAAGTTCAATTGAGTTCATTTTTTTATAAAGATTTAGATTTCGGAAGCGAATCAAAAACTGATTTGTGGGGATTATCATTACAATTAACGATATCTGTCGAAAGTTGTGCCGCTGATAAAGCAAATATGTGATATGGATCAAAATTATATTATCTTTTCAAGGTAAAAATAACAATCCAAAAGAGTAAATATTGAAAAACACATTTCAAAAATTTAAATTTTCGCAATTGTTTATATCTTTGACTGTGTAAAATTAAAATGGAACAAAGTTTTGTTTAAATCCAAATTATCAAAAAATGAGATAGTTTTTTTAAATGTTTTACTTGCTAGAAAATTTAACATTTAAGCCTCATTGAAGCCCCCACCAAAACGGAAAACATTGTTTGATCTTTTGCCGCCAGCTACTTTCGGCGGCAAAAGATCAAAGGTCAGCCCCCCTCAAAATTTTTCAGCCCCCACCAAAAAAAATCCTGATACGGGCCTGCGATCCCTTATATAATGATTCTGATAATGCCGCAGCGAATGACATGGCTGTAAAAAACAAATTTGTAAATTTTAATTTGGTTTTTTTGTTATTTCAGTTTTATTTGTCTCATGATAGGCAGGACCCTCTTTGTACAAGAAACTAAAAGTACAGAACTATATTTTTTTCTTTCTTTAATAGAATATATTTAAAAACCCATTTTCAGATGTTTTATATTATCTATTATAATAGAGAAAATCAAAGATGTGTTGTTTCTGAAAAACGCATATTTTTGTGGAACCCAAACCTTGAAAAACTTCTGTCTGCATTGGGTAAAATAAATGCGGATAAGCCCGCTAAAATGTTTCACTCGCATTAAGCCAAACGAGTGTCTTTTATAACAAAAGCTTCAAACTGTATTTGAAACATATTTGTCTGTATAAAATTTTGTTATATGTAACTATTATTACTAACTTTATCAATGGTATTAGTATATTTTTAACATTAAAATTTCTAACATGTCATATCCCCAATATTTTATTGGTGTAAATAATTCTTACATTGGGATATATGATTCATCTACGTCAACATTGCTTTCACCAATACGAATCTCACCATTAACGTACAAAAAATCATCAAAAATATACATTCAAAGAGTTAAAAATGGATTAACAACTCCAGCTTCACAACAAAATATTTCACTTTATACCCGACAAGTTTTTCATGAAATTTTTCTTCGTTTAAATATCAAACAAAAACAAATTGCAAGTATTGTATTTGTTTTTAATGACGCCGATATACCATTAAATCGAATATGGATAACGAAATTTGCAGCTGATAATGGAATAAAAAATATTCATATGATTGGATGGAAGACTGCACTTTGTATGGAGCTTTTAGTTAAATCTAAATTAAAATCATATGAAGGTGGATGCGCAGTTGTGATAATTTTATATGAAGATTTTTATCAACTTATTATGGTACAAAAACATAATTTTCATTGGATTCCAAGATATTACAATGTATTTGCAAATGATTTTTCTCCAAATGGATTTGAACAAATTAAATCTCGTTTATTAAAGTACAACATTAAAATGTATATAATTTATCATTTTACTGATAAATTTTATAAAATGCAAGTGAATCATATTTTTCGAGATGCTTTAAGTCCAGTAAATGTTAAATTTTATAAACGAAAAGAAGATTATGTGAAAGATTGCCTCAACGGAGCCGTATTCAAAGCTCGTGCAATTGGAGAAGATTCCATTGCATCGAATTATGATGTTGTAGAATTATTTTGGTTGAATTTAAGAATTAACTGTGATAACAAAATTTTTATTGAACTTGATACTTATATGAAACAGTTACCAATTACGGTAAAGAAAGAAATAAATTGTGATTATCATGTAAAACAGTTCTCGGTAATTAAAGCTTCCAATTTATATATTAGCTTTTCTAAAAATCTCAATTTTCAGATTCAATACAACTCAAATTGCCAGGATAAAGAATGGAAGACTATACAAATTTATCCATATCCAATTAATACATATGAATTTTTTGTCACAATTAATATTGATGAAAGTGGTGTTACCACATTTATTATTGATCCTCCACATCCGGATGACAATAAAGAAGATCAAATTTTTGCAAGATTTATTCGACCAAAAATACAACCACCTGATATTCCAATGCCTGAACCGTCAAAATATTTTCCATCTAAAGAAGTTAAAGGTACTGGACGTTTACGAGGTCGAAAAACTTTACATCAAAAACAAACGTATCGTCCAAAACGAGCTCGACGAAGTCGTCAATCTGTGTTATTCGAGGAAAGCCCAAAGAAAGCAAAAACAAAGAAAAATCGTGAAAGCTTGGAAGAAAGAAAAAAGATTCGGACCGTTGCAAAACGAATGAGAAAGTGGCAAGAAAAGAAGTTTTTATTTGAATAAGTCATTTTGTTTTTGAAGTAACAAATAATTTACAGTTTCTGAGATATAATGTAACCCATTTATTGGTAAATATGTAACAAAAGCCTTCATTGTAAAAATAAACAATTTTATAGTTTACATATACAGTTAAAACAAAGGTTTATAGCATCTGCATATTAAAATGAGAAATATTTTTTCAATATTAATACCTTAAAGAAAATGTAACCCCGTACAAACGAATTGTTCGTGATATACAAAACAATATCATAAATAACTTTGATTATTGTTGACCATATTTATCAAAAATATGTTTGTATTTCCCTTTCAAAAGTTTATCAGCATCTTCCCAAGCATGTAATGTTTTGAGTACAGAAAAATCGTAATATGCATCTTTAAGTGCTTGATTTGACTCCTTCACGGTTTTGATCATAAATTCTGTTAGACCCATTGTATGAAAAGCATGTGACATAAAAAGATAGTCGTAAGAAGTTTGTAGATTTTCAATGGAATACGGTACTAAGCTAATATCACCAAATTCTTTGACAAGACAATCATAATAATATTTGATGGCAAATTGTTCAGCTTGTCTTCTGACGACTCCATCAACACAAAGTGTTAAAAAGCAAGAAAGATCAGACATTGGAGATCCTTCGTGCATTATTTGCCAATCAATGAAAGCAGCAACTTCATTTTGTATATCTCCACTTTCATCTTTTGCCCACATAATATTGCCTGCAAACATATCACCGTGGACTAAAACAGATGGCATGCTTAAACCTTTATGAGCTTGAACATTGGCAAAATGATAGTATTCCTTGTTGAGAGTAAATTTCCGGTACTTTGTAACCAGTGGCCGAAATTTGTCTAAATTTTATGTTTAAAAATAATATTCATAGATGCCTCTAATTTATTTACCTTCTAATTTACACTTGTTCAGAAAATCATCAAGAAATATGTCGACGCTTTCCACAAAATCACCAAACAAAACTGCATTTTTGAGATATTTTCCTCTCCAATCCAAATTTGAAGCACAAAGAATATTTTTATGCATGTGGGCCAAATTTCGAATGAATGATTTAACTTGGGTTAAATTAACGCTCTCAAAATGTGAAATACATTTTCCTCGACGACTTATATCTTCCATATGAATGCAACCTTCTTGTTCACCAAAAACACATTCAACCATTTTAAAGACTTTCGGCATTGGAATATCAAGAATGCTTGCGAAGGTTTTGTAGAAATTACATTCACATTTATGAACTTCTGTTAATCTTTCAACATATCCTTCATCCAATGTTCCCTGAACTCTTTCCAACTCTTTTAATGTTGGAACTTTTAAAACTGTTGAATAAAAGTCATCATCATTTTTGGAATCTGTAAACATAATTTTGCAGCGATAAACATAAGAAATAAATCCTAATCCATCAGAGATATTAGTAGCCGTAATCTGAAATACAGTGAACTAATTAATATTAAAAGTTTAAACTACTTTTTTTCACTCACATTTTTAACCCATCTTTTCCCATGTAATTGTTTAAATTTTTCATCATTGGCTCTTAATGAATTTATGAGCCATTCATTTGTAAAGGAATGACCATTAATTGGCTTGGTCAAATCAACAACATCTTTTCCAGCTGTCATCTCTTGCTGTAACAAGGAAAAGCTTTGTATGCAATCAACGTTTGTTGAGACAATCAATCAATTTAGTTCTTTTTCACAAAGTCCTTGTATGCGTATATGATTTTGTGTAAATTTTGTGTTCAATTGGTATGTTTGTAGTATGAAAATAAGTCAAAGAAAAATTAATTCAAACTACATTATTTGAACGTTTGTTACAAAAATGAATTTAAAAAAAGGAAATATAAGAAACTTGGAAAAATATTTAAATCGAATTCAAAACTTCACATATGACATAAGATAAATAAAAAACTCAATTTAACCTAAAGTAATTTATATGATGCATTATTTAAGCTTTAAAGATATATTTACTTTTAAACACTTCAAGAAGTGTATTACAAGTTAAGTCCATGTTTTCATATTTGACCAAGGAGCTATCCCTTTCAAGACCGCCATCCTTTTTCGTTGACCGGAACTTGGCTTTGCCTTGAAATAAAAAAGTAAATACACAGAAACCTTTAAGAACATTAAGCTTTTGAAAGGAGATATTAGATACTGTTAGCTTTTACTAAAATTCAACTCTTTTATGGGTTATAATATTTTTAATTATTATTTTTTAATTATTTTCTTTTGAACTTCAAATTTTAGGTCTCCTGCTATGTATAAAAGCTCCGCATACCAAGGATATATCGACAGTATTTGCGTATGGCTTAAATCTGCGATTCATTTTGGAAGAGGCTCAAGAGCCGTTTTTTTGCTCTCTTCTGACCTTTATATTTTTTACTCGTGCTAATAATTTCGGAGCGGAAATTACTGAAACGATGCAAAACACCTGTCATTTTTTGTAGCAAAAATTTATTGAGGAAGATCGCCAAAAATATAAACTGTCTTTAAAAAAAGGCAATACGGTTGTTCTATTAATTGTTTCGAACGTTTTATTTCAGAGCTGTTTAGATTATTTTTGTGGTTTCCATTAATCTTTTTTTGATATTTGATGACAAAATTCACGCATTTTCAAGTATTTGAAGGGTTTTTTTTGTAAGTGCCTCTTTGCTTTTATATGTGGAAACCAATATTGAAACTCTTAAAAATCGTTGAGTGGTTTCACATTTTTGTCTGAAACTTTGATACATTAAAAAAATGATATTTGTGTTTTGTTATTTTTATTTTCTTGCGAGCATGTCATCGTTAAATTAAATACTACAGAGTGGTAAAAATCTTACAGTATTTGAAATGTAAAAGGTGCCTTTGCCAAATAAAACGAAAGTGCTTTTAATTTATTTAATTCTAAAAAAACCTATTTTATGTGTTGAACAGCACTACTGTAAAAATTACAGCCTTCTTGACCACTTGACCGTTTTGCTCTGTGTCATTGAAACAGCCCTCATATAATTCACTTCTTTCATTTCATTTCATTCATTTTTTCCCCTTCACAAACGCATGCCACTTGATCGTCATCACTTTCAACCTTCAGTTTTGCTTTTCAATTGTTCGTTTTTCTTATTCCCGCATTTTTTGCTTTCTTCAACAACTTTTTTTGGTAAAAATAAATTGAAAAATTCTTTCACACTTTCATTTTTTAAAATGCCGATTTATTTTTTTCTTCTTTCAAACTTGAAAAAGAAGAAATTAAAGCTGCTGCAAGATTGAAAACTCAAGGGCAAATATTGTTCTCTCTTTTTTTCGAGGAATGCTTTCACGCAATATCAATTATGGCTGGCTAAAATAAGCTTCAAAAGAAAACTGAACAATGCTTGCAAGGAAAAAAGATGAATTTTTTACGAATTTACCAACCCTTTGAATTTTATTACTAAAACCGTGAAATGCTGTACGCTCAAAACTTAACTTAATTATAAAAGAAATAATACGGTAATTTCTGAGGCTAATAAATATCCCCCCCCCCCCCCCTACGCATTCTTTTTTGGGGGCATTTCTCTATTTTTTTTACCCTTTTTGTTTAATGCTTCCGGAAGATGTTCAAAAAAGCGTTTTGTCTTTTTTATTCTTTTATTTTTCATTTATTGCCTTTTTATGCTGCTTCTTATCGCCTTTAAAGCGGTCACTTTTTTCTTCAATAAAAACAATTTTGTCGCCTTTTGGTTGATTTGTTTTGGACATTTGCCGACGCTGAAGACTACTTGAGGATTTCTTTTTCATATTTTTATTAAAATAACTGCCGTTTGTCATTTGTCACAATATTTTTCATCATATTTTTTTAGTTGTTTTAACAGAGGCATATTTCTAATAATGTATGTTCGATATTGAAAAAAGTTTGAATTTATTGATTCAAAAAACGTTGTTATAAGCTTCAATGATAAAATTGCAGTTCCTTTAAAAGCCAAAAAATAGCTTCGAATAAAAAACATGTATCTTGAAACTATTTCTGGTGAATTGAAAATTTTTGCAATGCAAAAATTTTCAACGTTTACTGTTACACTGAATTTATTTTTAAACAAAACAAACTGTTTTTAAAATTTCTTCTTTGTTTTGGTGGAGCCATGGCATCGTTCAAGATCAAAAAATGCTATAGAAATGCAAATTGCCGAAAATTTTTTTCTTTAAAATGACTTGTTTTTTGTACACTAAAGTCATACTTCTTTGGTTCACAGTTGGATTGCTCGAGCATTTTTTTTTGTTATGTCTGTTATTTCCGATACTATTTTTCAGTTCCGATCAATAGCAGTAATTCCTTTTATTTTACAAAACCTTTCACTAACGGCATTTATTTTCGAAATATTTCTGGGTTTTGTCTAAATTTAGTTTTTTACATTCCTGCAAACATTGCTTTTAAATTTTTGCCGCTTTATAATTTTCTCACGATGAATAAACCAAAGAAGGTTCATGTCAAAAGAATTTTTTTAAATGGGATAAAAGATCGCGTATCTCTCTGTTTTCGTTTTTAATTAACTTTCTCTTTTTTTCATTAATCACGTTTCGGCATTGCTTTTTGAAACCAGCATTTTAATGTTCCTTGAAATTTCTAAATGTGTTTTTTTATCAATGACTAATCACATTAAAGGCCAATTGTTTTTGATTTTACGAGCCTTTGACGTTAAACAGTACATGATATTAATTAACACCCCTTTCTTTTTAGGGTAATTTTAAACAAGTTGTTACAAAATTACCCTAAATTTTCAGTAATATTTTTTTTTTGATTTTAATGAACTTAAACAAAAATAAATAAGTTCATTTTTTTATCAAAACAATTTTTTGTGATATTACATTGATTTTTTTAAACCATTAAATCAACACAAAAAAACTTTCTTCGCACGTTTTTTTTCTTGATTACACAGTCTTTGGATTTTAACGTGTCTTTTTTATTGCGATAGGACCTTTAAAAAACTTTGTCTTTATTTTGGCAATACAGGGTGATTCAAGAAAAAGTCCGATTGTAAAATCCTTATAACTTTTTAAATTTTTAAGTTAAGAAAAAATTGATAGTACCATTGGACTCAGTATTGGTTACCATTTATAATTATCTAAAAAAATTTAAAAAATAAAAATTTTTTTTTCGAATTTCACGTACTCCCCCCTGTGGAAAAAAATTATTTTTAGATCTGTTTCACCTTTTTTCACTTTTTTTTCATTCACTCTCTTCGAAAACAAAGAATATGCAAAATTTCCTATTGTTAAAACACATTGAATGAAAAAAAAGTGAAAAAAGGTGAAAACAGATCTAAAAATGATTTTTTTCCATAGGGGGGAGTACGTGAAATTCGAAAAAAAAATTTTTATTTTTTAAATTTTTTTAGATAATTAAAAATGGTAACCAATACTGAATCGAATGGTACTTTCAATTTTTTCTTAACTTAAAAATTTAAAAAGTTATAAGGATTTTACAATCGGACTTTTTCTTGAATCACCCTGTATTTTGACCCGATAAAATGCTAAAAAGACAGGAACAATTTTCTTGTTAAAATATTCTTTCTATTTACTAGCCTTTTAGTGATTAACTGACAACCGACCACCACTAGGGCCTCTAATCTGGCTTGCACGATTTTAAATCCTCGAAATTTTGCATTTGTAAACTTGAATTTTACAATGACCATTAAGGCAATGCGGCTTTTTAAACACAAAGGAAAAACTTTAAATTTTAGTATTTTTATATTTATAACAAGAGTTCTTAAAACACTCTGGAGACCCATTTTAAACAGATTAGCCATTTCAAGCATTTTGGGTGGTTTTTTATTTTTTATTTGATTCTAATCTTAGCGATTTTCGCTTTTTGATCTTTTCAGAGTGGTCAAACTTCAAGATTATTTATTGAATTAAGTTCTTTAAGGATTCTAAAATTTACAGCTTTTGTAAAGTTTAAGTTTTTTACTTGCACTTTTAGTTAATTATAAATTTGCAAGTTTCTGTTGTGTTTTTCTACTATGGCTTTTTCGAGATTAATTCAACAAAAAATAGAAGTAAGATCAAATTACACTTTTGTTTTTTTTCTATTTTTGGGGGTCTTTTTTCGTTAGCTTTGACACTATAATTTAGCAAAGTTGTGCAATTTTCGTTTTTAGTTTTTGGATTCTCTGAATTTTCATAAATTATAAATTCAGAAATTTATAATTTTGGGGTTTTGTTTTAAAAGATATTTTAAAGTGATAGTCTCATGTTCGAGGATACTGTAATATTGGCGGATTCATTGTGATTTATCACATTTTTTAAAGCTTTTTAAAAAAATATCAAATTCTCTACCGTTCATCAAAAATCTCTACAAAAGCTGGACTTTTGATACAATTGTGCACAAGCATAAAAAAAACTATCTGTTCATTATTTATTGTCCACTCTGTCATCGAAAAATAAACAATTTTGATGATCCAATTTCATTTTTTTTAATATAAATTTTGTACTCGAAAAATACAGGCTTTTTCTTGCATCAAGGTCAGATTAAAGTACTCTCAGATGGCCTACATATATTCATCCCATTTTTTTCTTCTTCTTCCTTCATCATTAAATATAGTTTCCCCTTCAGAAAAAAAAAACACATCAACAGAGAGGACATTGATGGTTTCATATTTCCAATTCCTTTCATTTCTTTTCTTTAAAGGTGACGTTAAAAGTTTTTAAAAAAACATACGCAAGTTAAGCCTATTTTGTAAAAACAAATAAAAATTTGAAATCGATGATTCATTTTAGGGATGATTGTTTTTTTTATTACGGTTCATGAAATTTTATTTAAGATGTTTTCACTTTCTTTCTGTCTTGAATTTACGAAGGAATGTTAGAAATTTTTTATTTGGATTCTTTAAAGGTTAAAAAAGAATGGTTAAAGAATCATCGTTTTTAATTGCCGGTGTTTTTTTCTTCTTTAGGTTGTAATGTGGTATTCAAAAGAAAAATCATTTGGTTTTTCTAAGCAATGATTTTTTTGCCGTAGAAAAGGCAATAATTTTGTGTATCATTTTCTTTTTCCCATTATTACTAGCATAATAAAAAAACATTTGATTTCTTTTTCATCAAAACATAAAAATTCTTTGTTTATGTAAAGTTTACGGTATTGCTCAAATTTATTGTTTCTTTTAAACGAATAGTTAGTTTATCCCGTTCGGCTTTATTTTTTTATGTATAAACTTAAATAAACCTCTGTCATTTCCCTTTCATTTCCTTATATTTTGTTAGATTAATTTCCTTTCTTCCACCTCATTAATCTCAAAAAAGCAAGTTTATGTAATACCATGTTTTTATATTGCTTTATATTACATTTGGCTTCAATCAAAAACCAGCTGCAGGCTTGAACGAAAAATATGCTGTCCCTCCCGCTTTTGATCATTTTCAATCTCGTTTATTATATTTCACCTTCCTCCTTTCATTTCATTTCTTTACTTTTTAATTTCTTTCCGCTTGTATGCATCGAAGAAAAAAAACATTAATTTTTTTTGTTCATCGATGATTGCATAAACTGAAAAAAAAGCAGCCGTTGCAAAAAAAGCGTTCACAAAAAAATTTTTTGCGCAAATGGTGGTCATTTTTATTTGTGTATATTTTTTGTTTCTTTTCTGGGACTAGACAGAAAAAGATGAAAGAAAGGGAAAAGCGACACCAATCTTTAAGGGGTTATAGCTTCTTTCTCCATTTTCTTCTTCTTGGTACCTTCTTTACCTGCTGTGGTGGTGGTGGAAGTGTAAATTTATTTAAATTTTTTACCTTACCTTAAAATATATTGTTTGCTTTTTTCGGCTTTGAACAGTATCTATCAAGAATGAAAAAAAAATTAGAATTCAAAATCTCTTTTGATATTTTTGGAAGGGAAAAGCCTATATAATATATCCATCCATAATTTGAAAAAAAGAATTCGTAATCTTAATATAAAAACTGAGTTCAGTTATTTTGCATAGCTAAAAACCAAACGAAAATATCACTCTTTTGAAAATAAAGCCGATTTTTTTACCGTAGTCATTCTTGAAACTTAAGAATGCTGTAAAAAGATATTTAAAATTCAAATGAACTTGAAGTTTTGAAATTTATTTTCCAATAATTGTCGTTTGTTTACTTTTTTTTGCTAATTATCATAATCCTTAACCATATATTCTAGTTTGTGGGGGCTATTTTACGCATATCTTTTTATATATTTTTTTTCAAATAATTTCAACGTCTTTATGCATTTTTACGTAAACTAAGAATTATATTACGCTTTTAGCTCCAAAATTTAAAATTTATAAAAGCCTTTTTACATTTAAAAAAACTTGACCACATACCGTTATGAATGCTTTATGACAATAAAACGGCATAAAAATGTCACTTTTTATAAAAAAACTTTATTGTTTTTTGTTTTAAAAGTGGTTATTTATTTGCCAAAGAAATCTTGACAAATGACATCTTTGCCGACAATGTCCCTTTTTTGAATGCATTTTTCAGTTTTTTCAACTCAGTTTTTTGTATTTCTTTAAATTCATGTCTCCATATTTTTGAAAAATTGATCTTAAGTGAAAAGTGGTACTGCATTGTTTTGGTATTGTTTTTACGCAGACAATTTAAAATTACTGTATATGAAGCTTTTAATTTTTTTTTCTTGATATGACCAACAAATTACAAAAACATATGCTAGATACATTTATATTTTTACATATGTATAGCATTATTTTTTTTTTATATTGAAAACTTTTATTGTTTCCGGTAGACCAAGAATCAGGAAACACGCAAACAAACACAAATTCAAATTTTCTTTTGCTTTTTTGCCGCTGTCTTTTTTTGGTTTTTTTTCTACAAAAACCCATAAACAGCAGATGAGCCCCATTTTTAGTTTTTCGTGATAGAATTAAAAGATTAACAACAGCAGAAGAAAAAGCTTTAGCAAGACTTATATATGTCTTTTTTTATTTGGTCGGAACAAATTATTTAATCAAATAATGAAGACTTTCAAGGACAAATCTTTTATGTTCTTTTATCTAATAAAAGAAAACCCGAACGACTGTTTTTGGTGTTGACAATAACTACTAATTTAAGCTAATTTATAATTTTTTGGGGAGTAAAGAAAGAAAGGTCATGCGTTGTTTTATAAAAATAATACTTCAAAAAGTAGAATTTTTAATGACAACAAAAGTATTGAAAGAATATTATTTTTTTAGCAAATTACAGTATAAAAATTTTCTGCAATCGCTTTAACATTTAATTTGTTTATTTCATTTTCATCAAAGAACTACTTTTTGTGCCCTCAATAATTTTAGGATTATCAATATCTTATTTCTATTTATATTCTGTTTTCCCCTCCATTATTAATATATCTTCTTATTCAATTTTTTCCCCTAGCTATATATATGAAATGATATTAGCGAATAATGACGTTCCATCGCCTTTTTCATATTTTCCTCCTTTTCCTCCCTCTTTTTTCCACACTTAACAAGGAAAAAAATTGAATTGCGCGAAAAAATCCTCAAAAATGAATGAAAATAAAAGTGTCTACTTTAATAAAAAAAATTTTTTTTTCGTTTTAAACTTTTTGAAAATAAAAAAAAATAAGGAGAAGAAAAAAAATTGAGCATAATTAAAGCATTCCATTTTTTTTATTGTGCACAAAAGGCAATGGAGAACTGTTTCTTTTTTTTTGTGTGAAAAGTTGAATTGGGAAGGGATAATAATTATTGTGTAAGGAAAGTTATACTAAAAAGAATTAAAGAAAAGTTTTGATTATGTAAAAAGAGTCCTTGTTTTACGTTGTTGAAAAAATTGGGCCAGTTTGAAAAGTGATGATTGTCTAGATTTTTAATGGTGGGATATTATCTAAAAAGGTGTTACTTTTTTAGCTGCTGTGTGTATTAAAAAGTTCTAATTCTTAAATTAACCATATATTGTGAGATACTCATACAAATAACACTGTACTGTAAATCTTTGAACTATCAAATTAGCTAAATATTTTATGGCAGTTTTCATTCAAGTTTCTTTGCATGCCATTTTTGTGATAAATGTTTAATCTAACAATTGAGCAAGACTTTTGTCATATCCTTTAATTCTATCTAATTCTTACATCTTTTTTTTAAAAAAATGTTTGCGAAGCAAAGAAAAAAACCACCCAAAAAGAAAGACGAATTCCGGAAGGAAGTTGTCAATCAAAATAGAACAACATCCTTGTTTCTGTCATTTTTGATTATTTTAGCTTATCTCAAAATTCCCCCCACAAAACAAAAAGCTTCAGTAACTCAATTTCTGAAAAAAATGTTAAATATAATAATATGTAATTGTTTTATATATTGAACAGAGCGATAATCAAATTTAGTCATGGTCAATTTTCATTTATCCTTAAAAACTTGAGTTTCGGAATCTTCATTGAATTTTTCGTCATTTTTCTTTTGCCTTTTTTTCAGAAGGTCCAAAAGTGACGAAAAAAAGAAAACAGAAATCGAAAAATAATTTATTAAATTTTGGAAAAAAAGAAAAAAAGAGGAAAGCTTCTCAAGTGAATGTCCTCCTTGCCTGTCGCCTACTTTTTTCCTTTTCTTTTTCCATCTTTTTAGTTTTCGAAAAATCCTTAATAAACTAAAAATGCAGGAATTTCTATCTTTTTCAATGATTTTTTGAGTGTTCCTTTTTCGATTTTTTGTTTTTAAAAATAACTAGATTTGCTTACACAGAGGTTTTTTTTAGTTTTTGATAGTTTATTTTTTGCCAAGACAATATCCTAAATAATCCATGTATAGATTTGTTTGGCAAAGTTTATTCTGTATTTGATAGGGCTTTACTTGGTATAAACCTTTAAACAACATGCAAATTTTGCACAGTTTCAAAGAGCGTAGGTTAAAATAAAAAAGGAAACCAAAAATGTTACTATCAAATACAGAACATAAATGGGCTACTTGCTTTTAAAAATCTGTATACATAGAAAAAATTAAGTGAAATCCTTTTCAATATGTGTTTCATAAAACAGCGTTTTCCGTTGGCAGATATCGTTACAAAAAACGTGCTAATTGAATCCAAAGTTAGAAGTATGTAGAAATTTATGAACATTATTTATAATTAAATCAACATAGGTTTGGAACAGTGACTATTGGCTTATCCAGTATATCCGCGAAAAGCCCCCTAAAATTCCATGAAAATTCCAAAAAAATCGTTTTACCTCCATCACATAACCCCTGAGGCCACTGATATGTAAAATTTTACATCAGGATGTCCTGTGAACTTTAAAATCCCCAGCCAATCAAACAAGGGACTAGACTTATTGCACACGTCAATATTTTTGCTCCAGCATGATTCATTTTGTTATTTCTATTCCTTCCTTCGCTCATTCCTATTTCGTATTTTTTATTTTGTACATGATCCCTAGAAATTGGTACGCGCTGACCCCCCAATTCGATAGCCATAGTGGAACGCATATTCCCTCTAAGCGACCGTATAAAAGAAGAAGCGATCAAATGATTCTTCATCATATTTTTCCTGCGCCCCCACAGCAGTTGATTATTCATCCTTTGCTGTTACCATTTGTCTTGAACATCATCATTTCAATCCTTTCATGTCTCCACAATTCGCAACAAGATATAATTTTTTGTATTTTTTTTATTCAACGTAAATAGTATTTACTTTTTGATAATGCGGTTTTTGTAAAAACTGAAAATCAAAACTTTTTTTTCCTACCCCTAATTTTCTTTTCATGTTTAGAAAAGTTGGCGATGGAATTCCACTTGACCGCTTCTGAAGCAGAGTTATGCTTCTTTCATCAATTATGCTTTCATTTTTTTTCCCATTTTTGCTTCAACGCTTTTTTATTGGCATTCACAAAAAAAAGAGTTATAAATTAGCAATGAACACTTAATTCATTGCATTCTTTTCCGCGTTTTTTTCATGAAGCCATTTTGATTCAATAAAAGTTATGTTTTTTTTATTATTTTTAGAATGATGAGTGCTGATATTTTTTTGTTAGGGTTTCTTTTGAGTTTCGACTAAATATATAATTAAAATCTATCTTTTATTTATCTTTTGGTATGATTTTTATGTGAATCTTTTGATAAGTTGCTTTGAATGTTATCTGGGGCTAAAAAAGCTTTTTGAAATTCATTTATTAAATTTTCAAAAGCTACATAATTTTTTATAAAATTTAATATTCACTTGTAGGAATACTTATTTTATTTTTTTGAGTTTAACCTATTCATTCATTAATTCACACGTTTCTAACTTTCTCATAAAAAAATGTGTCACCACAAAATGTTAAAATGTGGTAATTGAAAATGACGGAATATGTCAGATGTATTTTGAATATCTTCGTTTTTGAAAATGAGTAAACACATACTTTCATTTCCTTCATAGAAGATATATAATCAACATGTAGATAAAGAATATAATACCTAAAATGTGAAAAAAGGTTTTCAAATTCGCGGATACCAATTATTTAACCCATATAACTCAAAACTCACAAAAAATATATCAATGAATTTATTACTTTCTTTCGGGCTTCTATTATTTTCCCATGAGACAGTCCTTTTTGTCATATTTTTGTTTGCATCTTGGAAACAAAAAAAAGGATTCATCCTTTAACGGGCCTTTTATTTTATCCATTTTAGCTTTTTTTCTCTTTTTTTTCACCAAAAAAGAAAACATTTTAAAAAATATTTTTTTCAGTAAAGTTTACTTTGTTTTTCGGAACGCATTAGTTTCAAGGTTTTCGTTTTCCTTGCTTTTTTGCCTGAGCAATTTATTGCTAATCCTTTGAAGCTTTGAAAAAACTATGACTAAATTTGTTTTTTTGAGTTGTAAGTAATTGTTCTTGGATTGGCTTAAAGTATGGAGTTAATGACTTTAGTTTAAGTCGTTGTAAAAACAAAGTTAAAACCATTTTAAGCATCATTAGAAGTTAGTTCTGAGTTAATAGCACAATGTTTTACTTTTGCCTAAACAGTGTTTGTTCCTTTTTAGTAAAAGTTGCTCTGTCATTTAATTTGTAATTTTCCTATTTTTTCCAAATTTGGTATACTGTAACACTCAAAAAATATTATTTGTATGCATTTTTTTGAAAGTTCTTCTCGATTGATCATCGCCTACACAATTCTTCGTTCATGAAAAAATACTATGATCATCACACGATTGGAATTTAACCACTAATCTCTGTCAAATCGCATCTTAAAAACTTTCATCAATATTTTCATTTTTACAACTTTTTTTGCAATAAATCAGGCAAGGAAAAGTGAGAGGGAAGACAGGAAGAAGAAGAAAAAGAAGACTTAATTTAACGTGATTTAATCCGACTTAAAACGTGTCTTAATCACTCAGGGATTTCGTCGCATTAATGAATGTAAACTTTTTTCTGCCTTTCCGTTTGGCTAAAAATATATTATAAAAAATGATAAACAAAAAATATGTGAGCTAAAAAAAGTTAACCTATGTCCTTTTAAAAAATATCGGAAGTTTTATAATGATTTTTTTTCAAAAAAGTGTTATTTAGAAAAGTTTATGGAAAGCTTATTTGACGGGCGCCAAATATTTTTATGTTTTAATCTTTGTTGAAAGACATTTCCTCTTGTATTTTTAGATGAAACTTTTATTGTTAAAGTGTCTTGTTTTGTATGTTATGGAACTTGAAATATTTAAGATGGGAAATTTTCTTTTTTTCCTTTTAGGTGCTTTTTATGCCTTTTAAAAAACACTCTTGTTCGAAAGCATCTAACATATGACGGATGTACTTTGTAGTTTTATTTTGAGGTTTTTTTTCTCCGTGTATAATTGACTAAAAAGAAGAAAAGAGCAAAGAAAAAGAAATTTGACAAAGAGTGAGACTTGGCGGGCTTCCAAGAACCACAGAAAAACCTTTGCCGTGTGTCAAACATGATTTACAACTCTTTTTTCCATAACTTTTTATGACAGATTAACGATTTTAAAACTTTATAATTACTGTACCCGTGTATTTTTTAAGCTTAAGATTCGCGAATTCCTATTTGTTAATAGGTAAAATATGCATTTATTGATAAATATCTTTGTAGTTTTCTCAAAAACATCTAACCAGCAAACCTTCCATAAACGCCTTTAAAAGCTGGTGTAAAATTCCTGCAGTTTTATTTATTTCAATTAAAAATTTTGTTTTGAACGTATGAGTACTCAAAAATGTTGTGCTGTCTTAGAAGCTCCCAACAAAACACATTTTTTAAAAGCTGAAAAAATATATCACCAAATTAAACGATCTTCAACAACAAAAACAGAAAAAAATGTTTATGAAAGCAGTTTTGACAATCCTTCCACATCTTTTTATGATATCATCGGTTAGTTTATATATTTCAAATTTATTTCGTTTATGAATTTGCTAAAAGCTTACTCCAAATCTTTCTAATTTTATTATTATTTACGTAGAGTTCATTCATGGAACAACACGCTTTTTAATTCAATTTTAAACTACAAATAATTTTTGATTTTTTAAAAATATTTGTGAACTTAACCTTTTAAAAGCCACAACAATGTATTTTTAATGCTTTTTTGTTGACATGCTTATCATATGGTTTTAATCTTCCCTCCAAAAGTAAATGAAATGCTTTACATTTAAGAATGTTTGTTTTGGCAGTGATTTTTTTTGGCCCAACCACTTAAAAAAATTTTGATGCAAAATAGGTACTGTATACTAAAAAAGCAATAAATAAGGAACAAAAAATATGATCATTTTTTATTGCTCTGTTAAATAAGTGTAACAAAAAAAAAGAATTGGGCTAGCCTTTTATTTATAAAAGAATAATATCAAAAAAATATTTATGTGAATGATCGAGAAATTATTCATGTTTTTTTGATTTCTTTGGAAAATTTTTCTTACTGTGTGGGTCACTCTGTTTGTAACAAATCTTGTTTTTTACAATTCAAAGAACCTATGTATCTTTAAAAAGAAATGAAGACTTAAAAATTACTTCCTTATTTATATTCACAAAAAATAGTTATCACCGCTTTTGTCACAAACAAAAAAAAGAAAAACTCTTTTTTTCAAGTGTAAAATACATCTCATCTTTATCCTTTTAAAAAGCACCCCCAAGAGTTTTAAAAATTCTCTGTCTTTTTTTTCTTCGAATAACTCATAACTTTTTGTCTTTCGCTTCTTTTTTGGTTTTAGTAAATTGGATACTTGTTTTTGTCTACAGGCAAAAACAGCGAAAGATTTTTAAAGCTATTCTTTTTTCTGCCACAATTTACTTTTAAAATATCTGAAAGCAGACAATAATTGTGAGTTGATTTCAGTTGAATCAGATATAACAACAAATGATGAAAACAGTATTACCGCCTCTTCAAATGATATAAAAATGTTTTCAATTTCTCACGATGATTGTAACAGTGTACACAAATTTACAAAATCAAGATTAAAGCAACAAAATAAAGATGACTTAAATGTCAAAGCAACAACAAAGCGAAGCAAACAGAAACTATCTTTAATATCCTCAAAATGTTTATTCTTATCAATTTATTTTCAAGTAATACTGGTAATTAGTTTATTTACTGTGATATACGCTTCAACAGATATCGATTATCAAAGTTTTCAAGGTTTGTTTACTTCAGCTATTATAATTTTAGGTCATTTTAATCCATTTTGAAACATACAGTTTTTGAACCTCTTTTTAGATTACTCATTAGAAAATGAAGAAAGATCCCCAACTTACCGTAAATATTATAAAAATGAATGGTCAGTTAAAATAGAAAGCGGTAAAGAGGAGGATGCAAATGTATTAGCAGCAAAATATGGGTTTATTAATAAAGGAAGAGTAGGTTCTTTTTTCAAATTTTTGATTAATACTTTGATCAATTATTTTTACAGATCATACCAGATGATAATTATTTTTTATTCATCAAACATAATATTCGTACAAAATCTACGAGAAAAGCTCGTCGATCATTGGATAAAGTATTAGGAAATGACGGAAAGGTATTTTATAAATTTAAATAAATAACAACGATTTTTATAAAAATTTTTAAGGTTCTTAAACTTGAACAACAAGTCGCTAAGAAAAGGGTAAAACGGGGATATCAAAAAGTTGTAAAACGACATGAAAGAAGTTCGTCAAGATGGAATCATCACTACGGTTTATTAGGAAATTCCATTGATGAAGATTTCAATGAAGTTCCCAGACAGATGACCCCGTTTATTCCTCCAAATGATCCATTATGGCCTGAAATGTGGTATTTGGTAAGTTTGCCGAAAACAAAGTTGTTCAAAATTTATTTAACATTTTAGCATCGAAGTGAACAATTTGATGGTGAAATGGATCATAATGTTAAAGAAGCGTGGCAACTTGGTTTGTTTCTAATCATTTTTTCTGATATTTTAAATCCATTATTTTAGGGTATACTGGAAAAGGAGTGGTTGTTACAATTCTTGATGATGGTTTAGAACATACACATCCAGATATTGCTCCAAACTATGATCCAAAAGCTTCCTTTGATGTTAATGATCGAGATGATGATCCAACTCCAAGATATGATTATTCTGATGAAAATCGTCATGGAACTCGATGCGCTGGAGAAGTTGCATCTGTAATGAATAATTCAATGTGTGTTGTGGGAATTGCTTATAATTCTAAAATTGGTGGCATTCGTATGCTTGATGGTGATGTCACAGATGCAGTTGAAGCTGCATCTTTAAGTCACAGCTACTTGCACATTGATATCTATTCTGCTAGTTGGGGAGTATGTGAAAAAAAAATTTAAGCACTATTTTATACTATTTGATTTAGCCAGATGATGATGGCCGCACGGTTGATGGCCCGGCAACACTTACAAAACATGCCTTTGAACGCGGTATTACCTATGGTCGAGGTGGTAAAGGTTCAATATTTATTTGGGCAAGTGGAAACGGTGGAAAGGGTAAGTGTTCGCCAACATTAATTTGCATTCTTGATAAAAAAATTAACAAAACATTTATTAGATGTTTACGTTTCAAATGTTACAGTAACAAATTTTCAGATGCTGACTCATGCAATTGTGATGGGTATACAAATTCAATCTATACTTTATCCATATCTTCTGCAACTGAAAAAGGCAACATTCCGTGGTATTCTGAAGCATGTTCTTCCACATTAGCTACTGCGTATTCATCTGGAGCAACGGGTGAAAAAATGATTGTAACAACAGATCTTCATCATAGCTGTACAAAAACTCACACTGGAACATCGGCTTCTGCCCCACTTGCTGCTGGGATTGCTGCTTTAACTCTTGAAGCAAATCCTGATCTCACTTGGAGAGATTTGCAGCATATCGTTGTAAGAACTGCAAAACCATTAAATCTTCGAGCAGGTGATTGGAAGGTTAATGGTAATAAACGAAATGTATCACATTCTTTTGGATATGGGTTACTTGATGCAGGTGCTATGGTAAAACTTGCAAGAAAATGGAATACTGTTCCCCAAGCTAATAAATGTGTCGTAACATATCCTAAAGCCTATAAAATTATTCCACATGGCAGTCGATTACATTTACAATTATTCACTGAAGGTTGCTCGGGTAATATTGATCGACATGTAAAATATTTGGAACATGTTCAAGCAATTGTAACAGTAAGTTTTTTGTTTCTTTTAAAGTTTTGGTTAACCTTTATTTTTTTTTAGCTTAAAGCACCAAAAAGAGGAGACATCGAAATTTATCTTATTTCACCTCAAGGTTAGTTTTTCAAATGATACCGTATTTCTAAAAGCATTTAAAAATTTAAGGCACTCGTTCAACATTATTAGCAAAGCGTCAACGTGATAACGCCAGAAGTGGCTTTACTGATTGGGCATTTATGACAACACACAATTGGGGTGAACCATCTTCGGGTACATGGATTTTAGAGATTGATAATGATGGATGGGATGGTTAGTTTTTGTGATAAAATAAATACAAAAGGCGACATTGAGTGCTTTTTAGATGCAGAATTAACTAAATGGGAGCTTGTATTACATGGTACACCTGTAAATATTGGAGATACCGGGTATTCAAAAGAATCATATACACTTAATGAAAGATCCATTGATGCATTGCATGAATCAAATGCATTATCACTTTCTTCTCTGGTATCTACAATTTTTGTAGTTTTAATAACAGGAATATTAAGATTGTTCTAAATTCTATAACTTTGGCATTAAATTGATGCAATCAATTTACAAATCTTGCAGTAATTTTTGCACTTAATTTTTCAAAATCTTTTTGACATGTTTTTTTTGTAATCAGATATAAGTTAGTGGTTGTGCAATATTTACTGTAATGCGAAAATCTTGCACACTTACAGTATATAAAGTAGTATTCAACAGGTTTTTTTTATTTACAAGACTTTCATTTTATATTGCTGTCAGTTTTTCATTCGCAAAAACTCTTTATGGGTAATGTCTAACAAAACAAAAAAAAATTAACATTATAAGGTCTTACAGTATTATTTTATCTTAGTGTTTCTTTTAACATTCCTTTTTTTTAATAGATATTTTTTTCGTTGTTTAATGGCAACTAGTCACTTTATTTGTATGTAAATTTGTGTTTTTATTAAATGAATAAAATTTTCATCTTATTTGCCTCGTAAAAGCATATCATTATTATTTTTTACTTGCTAATGTTCTATTCCTGCTAAATAATAATAATGGACAATTACTAACTTGAAGGTGTACTTTCAATCTTTTAAACATGAAAAAACAGATTGTGGACAATTTAATGCCGCACTTATTTACCACATTAAAATAAGTAGTAATTACATGTTGCAATGATTTCAAAATTATGTTTTCAAAAACATATTTTAAAACATTGCAGTACATTTACATTATTAAAGTGAAGCATTCGTCAATGCCCTATACCCCACCACAATTTTATATTCAAATATGTTACGGCATTATATTGTTTCCATTATATTTTTTTGTAATGATACAATTTTTATTTCCATCAAAGAATAAGCCGTTCAAATCATTTTTCTTTAAACTTTCTATGGCGTTAGGATTTGTTGTGTGTTCTAAAAATTTTTAATATTCGAAAGTTGTATGTTTTCATTTTAGGATATTACACAATATATAGTGGTTTGGGCATTTACAAAGATAACAGCTTGTTCTCTTACTTATCGCTTATATCTTGGTCATGAAGAACTTTACATTTTTAATATTTTAAGTTATTTAAATTATTATGTCGTACCGGTTCGATGTTGGTTGCTTGCGGCAAGTGCCGCAAATCGCTTTACAGCATTAGCTTTACCATTAAAACACGAACGAGTAATGAAACAAAAAATATCTTAAAAATCGAGCAATAAATCTTTTGTAGATTTGGTCAAAAATTGGGAAATGCACACTTTTATTTAGTTTTTTATTTCCATTACCATTGTATATTAGCACTTTATCAGGGCCAACAAAAGTTTATATTGTAAGTGAAGCCATTGCAATTGATACTAGAGCTGAATGGTTTCCCTACAGTCGAACAACAATAAGTTTAGTTCAAATATTCTTTACAACTATGGCATCATTTTTATTCAACATAATAGCTCTTTATTATTACATAAAACAAAAATCTTCCGACAACAGTTATTCTTATTCAATTGAAACAAGACTATTTGTTATAACATTTTGGGATTTTTTTGTGGATATAGCTTATATGGTAGTTCGAGTAAGAATAATTTCTAGATATGCTCTCTTCAGTTAAAATATGCCACTTTAGACGATTATGGTAATTCGAAGTTTTGGGGCTGGTCGAACGAATAATGATGATACTCCTTATGTTATCGCAATTTGGATAATGGATTTAGGAAACTTAGCTCGCCCAATTTTTCTGATTTTCATGTGTGAAGCTTTAAAACAAACTTTTTTAAATTTTCTTGGAATTAAGAAAAAGATGTCAAGTATTGTTGTGTTTAGTAATGATAACTAAATCAAATTTGCAATAATTAAATATTGAATTAAAATATTTCGAGCAAACAAAAACATTACCAGTTTAAAATTTGACAAAAATGTCAAAAATGAAATCAATGTTTTGATCAATACAGTTCACAATTTTTGTTGTTACATAATAGTTCATGAAAAGAGTGATGTTTTGTAAATTTTTGACACTCTGATTTTTTTTTGAATTTGTGGTTTCAGGTGAAAAGCAGAAGAAAGAAAAGAAAAAAAGAAAAGAGGATAAAAAAAATAATTTCGACCGGTTTTATACTTTTTTCTTCTCAATTTTTTAGGACATTTTTGATTTTTGGCGCAACACATTTTCTTTGCCGGAGGCGTAAAAATGATTGGATGAAAACAAATTTTGCGCGGTTTTGTTTTTTAATAAATAAAAAAATGTTGTAGTAATTTTAAAAATGTTATAGCTAATATTTCTGTGGCTAAAACAAAAATTTTAATTTAAATATGTCCTCTTTTTTATCACATTGAAATTGTTACATATAAAGGTTTACAGTGCTCCGCAAAAATATAACGTCACCCTAAAACATGCTAATTCCGGCACTTTTAGAGGTCGAATTGATTCATAGGTTTGAGATTCGGATTCAGCATGTTCAAAAACCTATATATACGAGAAATAATGAAAAAATATCAACAGGTCCGGATTTGTCAGCACAATATCAAAAAATTGCTTCCGCAAAAATATAACGTCACCCTTGAAAAATTTGCATACGATAAGTTTTAAAGAAACCAACTATCAGAGGTTGTTAAGTATGCTTATTTAAGCTAATTTGCGAAGAAAATATCAAAAAATATTCATTGGCATTGATTTGCCACCATAATGAAAATGCCATTTTTGCCATTTTTGGCGATTTTTACGTGTCTATAAAATGGCTCACAATAAGTTTTAGAAGATGTTACACATGCCATTATGTAGCCCTTATCAAGCTTATCATGTCCGCAAAGTTTCATAACTTGATCTCAAACATGCACATCAAGCCAGATTTTCAAAAATTGGAAAAAACACAAAATTTTGCTTTTTTCCAGAAAAATGATGAAAAAAGTTCAAAAATGAGAATTTTGAAAATCTGGCTTGATGTGCATGTTTGAGATCAAGTTATGAAACTTTGCGGACATGATAAGCTTGATAAGGGCTACATAATGGCATGTGTAACATCTTCTAAAACTTATTGTGAGCCATTTTATAGACACGTAAAAATCGCCAAAAATGGCAAAAATGGCATTTTCATTATGGTGGCAAATCAATGCCAATGAATATTTTTTGATATTTTCTTCGCAAATTAGCTTAAATAAGCATACTTAACAACCTCTGATAGTTGGTTTCTTTAAAACTTATCGTATGCAAATTTTTCAAGGGTGACGTTATATTTTTGCGGAAGCAATTTTTTGATATTGTGCTGACAAATCCGGACCTGTTGATATTTTTTCATTATTTCTCGTATATATAGGTTTTTGAACATGCTGAATCCGAATCTCAAACCTATGAATCAATTCGACCTCTAAAAGTGCCGGAATTAGCATGTTTTAGGGTGACGTTATATTTTTGCGGAGCACTGTACTACATTTAAAAAAATAGATTGTGTTTGGAATGCAACATCAGAAATTTTTAAACGTGTTTGTTTCCGTTGATGTTGCAATTAAATTGATTTCATTTTTTTACTAGTATTATTGTCGTTGACATATAAAACTCTAATCCAATCAATCTTATTATCATTTATTTATCTGAAACGTCTATGACTTTTGATTATTTATTGGTCTATTATTTATATTTATAGTTTTTATTTATAATTTTGATAACAAAATATATTTTATTTTTTTAAATTTTACATCTTTTTTTTTCTTTTTTTTAACACATACTATCCATTTCTGCACATAACGTAACATTTAAAACGTGTATTAGCCCGAAAACGGCCATTTTATAGATTGATAGTTTTTTAATTAATCAAAGGAAAAAAAACTGTCCGTCGATGATGACAGTTAATTTTGCACAAAAATGCGCGGTACTTTTTTCAATGATGCCTTGTTTTTATTTGATCTCTTGGAGCGATAACTGTTTTTGGTTCATTGGCGTTTAAAAAACTGACGTTATTCTTTTTATAAAAAAAGGCTTTGAGAAAAAAACAGGCTTTTTTAAATTGATAGAATTAATTGTCACATTTTTTTTGGGTAATCAAGAAAGTTTGTTTTTGTTGATTTTTTTTAAAATGATGAGAGAAATAAGACCGTTCCTCGAAGTATTGTTTATGAAGATTGCAGTTGATAGGGCTTCAACGGTTATTTTATTTGGAAGAAAAAAAACATTTTTCAAAAAACATAAACGTTCAAGGAAATCTTGGGAAGAGAAAAGATTGAAATTTATACCTTTCAATTATTTTAATAGGTTTAAACACCGGTTTGTTGAACTTTTTTGAGTTGTATTTTAGTTTCTGTTAAACAATCTCCTGATCATGTTCTTCGAATAAACATGTAAATTTTTTCTCATTTAATTTAAACACCTTTTTTCTCAGAATTACTTTTAATAGTGAAATAAAGATAGAATCTATCATAGACACGATGGTGCTTTTTAGGCATCTTTTCAGGGCCATAACTTCATTAAAATAAATGGTTCTAACTTTCAAAGGTGTGGTTTCTTATAAAGGGTTTGAAAAAATACCATTTTGCTAAGTTCTCATTTTTATCATAAATGTGAGGTTCAGTGGAAAGACTGCCTCCAGCAAATTAAATCATACTGTATCGTAAAAAATAGTTGTAATTTTAAAAAATATTTTGATGTTTTTATTTTTCTACTGGTCAGTTTTTGTAAACATATTTTGTCATTGTTTGTTGATCTTAAAATTCGTCTATTCAAAAGAATGCTTATTTTTTAGTTGTTGATTGTTTGTTTTTTCACTTTAGAAAAACTTTACATCAAATTTTTGTACCCTGATCGCATTCATGTAAGGCGTCAATGCATTCACACCTATAATTATTTTTTGTTGTAATATTTTTTAAAAGTTGTCAATACAAAATTCATATTCAATTTCATTCATGCAAACCAAAAAAAGCTTAGAAAAAAATATAAATAAGTTTTTCTTTAAAGTTATTCGAACGAGTGCAACCAACAACCAACTGTCGTTGTGTCGCCTTTCGAACTGGTTTCATCATTGCTGCTGCTTCTAGAAATTTTAAAATGAAGCAACCAAAGGCAATAAAGATATTTTGACGTTTTTTTTTCTTTTGAATGTTTTTTCTTCTCTTTCATATTTTGGGGGCTGCATATTTGAGCCGGGGGGATAAAGAAGTACCTCCTAAAACGTCACATAATTTACTAAAGTTTTTTTGATTAGTTTAGATCACGTTTTTATTGCAATTTATACGGGATATTTGGAAAAGAAAAAAATTTGTTTGTTAGAAAAGATATTCGTAAAAATTATGATTATCTCTTTTGACATTTGCCTCTGATTTATATCGAGAAAAGAAGTTCGCCAGCAATTTCGCAAAAAAATTATATTCTATCAAATATTTTTTTCCAATAACAAGAATTTTTAAATCATAACTTTTTTTGCTGTTTGTTCTTGAAAAATTTAAACTTCCTTTATTTAGTTTTTTTAAATGTTTTTTTGAACTTTTTTACCTTTATTACTTTAAAAGTATGTTCTTCTTAGTGACGTTTTGTAATTAGACAACAACAAAAACCCGTTTATGACCGGAAAAAATAATTCTCAAGTTACTTTAAATTCTAAAATATTTTGTTTTGGTTTTATTTTTTTAATGTTACAATAAAAAGCAATTTCTACGCTTTTTAATGTGACAATAAAACAATGGACACTATTTTATTTTTACGTATTTTGACCCATCATTTTGCTATCAATCATAAGGAAGTATCTGAAAGAAGTTTCTGTCGACAGGGCATGTTAATGATTTTCAGCATTCTTCTCTAACATCTTCTATTTTCCTTCAGGATATAATAGTTTTAATTTTTTGACTATTCGATCTCTATAAAACATAATCTACCAGTTTTCTTGTTTTTGTAATTTATGAATAAATGTCAGTTGTTTAAGTTTAAAAAAGTACTGTCGATTCGCCAAATATTGTAATTAACTATTTTTTGCTAAAAGTCTGCAATTTTTTATATTTAAAATTTTTGAATTGGCGTCTCTACCCCTTTGTCAATGATTGACCTTGATGCATTTATATATTTCTTTCTTTTACTTTTTAAGTGAACAGTTTTTTTTCTGTTTTCTTTCTTTTAACTTCTTGGGCTTTGATCAGGACATTCTCCTTTTTGAAGGGTTTTGTTTTTTTTTGAAAAAACATTGCTTCTGAAAACTTTTGCACTTTTCCGAAAAAAGTAAACTTTTTATTATGTGAACACTGTCTTTCCTTGACTGTTTTTGACTACCCCTCTGAGTCATATATAATTACAAAAGAAGTAGGACCGAAAATTCAAAGACTTTGACGAATTTGAATTTTTCAGCTGTCTATCTTCGATCATAAATGCACTTGATCTATGTAACATTCTTTTGTAGTTTTATTCAAAATAAATATCTAAAAAATATTACCACTCGCCGCAGTCTTGATTGATTAGGTTATTCTTGAATTAAAGAAAATATTTTGTTTTTATTTCTACTTTTTTGGGTTGATTTGGTCATTTTCTTTTTTGTTTATTTTTTCATTTTTTTAATATATATTTTATTTCAACATTACTCGTTTTTTTCTACGTCCACCCCCGATTTGACTTTACGATTCATGATCATCATATAAATTTAAAAAGTAATGAATGCAAAAAATTATTTCATTTTTAAAAGCAGTTTTTAAGCTTAAATCTTCGAATAAACTTCCTTGAATGTTCTAAACTAAATAATGTTTTTAATCTGCATTGTTTAATCGTATCATTTGTGTTTTGAAACAACTCTATTTTATTTATTTTTCTTTTATTAGATCGAATAACTACAAATACTTTGAACCTATCTTCTCTCAGCATGTCTCCAATTTTTTATTTCATCCCACAAAAATGTCCTTGTTTTTCCACCTACATATTCTGGTTTTGCAAGATCTAACCTTTGTTCCTTCTTTTTCATTTTGTTTGATTCTGTATGGCCCATTTGCATTTTACGTTGCTTTAATGACCATATTAAAGATTAAAGTGTGTGTAGTGAGAAGGTGGAAGAAATCACTTTTTTCTGCATCCGTGAATCATTGATTATGTTCTATTAAAAAATAAAGTTTTACCAAATCATTTTTTTTTCAAAATTACCAAAAAATAGTGTTCGTCTAATTTTATTTATTTTTCTCACAAGTTTTAATAAACTTCTTCGTTAAATTCAAAATGTTTTTGTTTTTGGGTTTTTACGTCACAGAAAAAAATAGTTTTTTTACGTACTCCTCCAAAAGGATGATTGACATTTTTGTGATAAAGAAGACCAGCGGATAGTTACCAAAAAAATTCTTATTAAAATACTTTTTTTTTCGTTTATTTTTCTCATTCAGTAATCGATCCATATAAAACATGTTTAGTAGTTTTCGATTTTGATATTCCATTTTTGTGTGTGACAGTAATGTTCAAAAAGGCACTTTACGTACTGATTTTTGAACCTTAAAACGTTACCTTTTTTCAAAAATTTTAGAAAAATAAAGTAAATTGTGGAAACAACCGTGACAAAAAAACTTGTTAATGTATTAAGTTTCAATTACACACTTATTATGTTATACTCTCTTGGAAAGACATAAAATTTTGTATTGAAAAAATTTGAGAAATGATCAACATTGATATTTTTTATTTTATTGAACATCCTTTTTCTAAAAAATTTTTTTATTGCGAGAACGTTTGCTTTTTGGGGAAAAGTATTCATTTATTTGTTCGGAAGCCTATTTTGTTTTCGTGTTTGAATCATAACTTCTACTTTTTAATATTTTTTTTCAGAACTTAATTGCATTATTTTAAAAACATTTAAAAAGAATTAAATTGCAAATTTCTCTTAAAAAACCATGGCCCCTTCGCCAGCTTCAGAAGTAACAGATTCTCCGACAACTGCGTCTACATCACCTCCAATAGCCAATGGTGATTCATCTGCAACAGCAGTTCCTGCCGCTGAAAAGCGTGCAAATTTCGCTACAAAAAATGCTAGCAGTGCTTTCGGTCAACAAATACCTGCAATTTCTGGACGACCATCAATAACAGCCATTGAACGTCGACGCCTTAGTTCTCGACCAGGCTTTAGTGAACGTCGAAGAACTTCAATTCTTGTTGGGCAACGCTCCCTTGATATTATGTCTGAGCTTCCAACAAGTGATGAAGCAAAAGCTCCAAAATTCGTTTCATTCATTATTCGACAATATCGAAAATGGGGTTATTTTATTGCTGATCATGATTGGCAAGCTATTCTTATTTGTTTTATTATTAGTGCATTTGCTCTTGTTAAAATTTTATTGACACCGTATGTTTGATTTTTTAATCCACTTCTTTTTCTCAAATTCTTCATTTTAGACAACAAAATGATATTACTGGATATTCACCTTATGGTGCACGGGCCAGAGAAGAATATAAACGGTATCAAGAATTTTTTGCTCATGACGGACTTGGCTTAGCTGTTTACGTTTTTGCATTAGCAAAAGACGGTGGAACAATGTTGCGAAAAGAACACCTCAAAGAAACCATTGATGTATGCTTTTGAAAAAAAACGAATTTTCCTCATCTTTAAAGACAATTTTTTCAGATTTTAGATTATACATCTTCTAATTTTACATTGTATAACAGAAAATATAATGAATCAAAACCATTCAGTGATTTTTGCATAAGTTTTTGCCAAATCAATGAACCTGTTCGTCAATTTTTTGTAAGATATTTTCCTTTCTAAAAATTAATAACTCTTAATCTTTATCTAGAATGGATTTGAAATTCAAACTGATTTAGCTGAAAAGGGTCAACCATTAACAGCCAGAATGGATTTAAAATATCCAGTTTCTTCAATGTTTGGAAGGCAATTGTCATTGCAAAATAACTTTTACGGAATTGGTTTAAATAATAATACAGGATATCCAGATATTCCTGAAAATACAACTTTATCTACAAAAGAATTGAAGGAAAGAGTTACAAATATGAAATATGTCAAAATGGTTGTACTTCAATTTCGTGCCGAACATGACATCGGATGGGAAGATACCGATATAAAAGCATATGAAATGAAAATTGTTAATTATTTTAAAAAGTTAGATTTCATCTGTTTTTTGTATGTTTTTAATCTTTACCATTTTAGTGATTACAAAAGCAAAAATCTGGAAATTTTTGTTCTCTCTACCACTTATGTTGAAGAAGAAATGGTTCGAGCAGGTATCAGCTTAGTCCCATATTTATCAGTTGGATTTCTTATTATGTGCGCTTGTGCTGTCATTAGCGTAAACATTTTTTCTTTCATTGTTTTAGTTAGAAAAAAAGATTTTTATAGGTTGTTATGCGGGCCCTTTATCTTCATCAACACAGTATTCCAAAAGTTTTATTAGCTTTAGCTGCTTGCATTGTTCCATTCATGTCTTGTGCGACAGCTTTAGCCTTTATGTTCCTTTGTGGAATGCGATTTGCATCTATTCTTTGTGTCATTCCATTTTTGGTATTAGCAATTGGTGTTGATTCTTCATATCTCATGATACATGAATGGCAAAGAGTTATTCAACAATGCCGAGAAAAACCTAATCGTCGAAATAGTCAAATTGGATATCGAATTGCTGAAGTTTTATCTGAAGTTGGTCCAGCCATTATGATTTCTGCTTTAACAAATATTCTTGCTGATGCCGTTGGTGCTTTCACTTCATCACCTGAAATTACCTTATTATGTGTTGGTAATTTAACATCCATGGCTGTTGCCTTCATATTTCAAATGACTTTTTACACTGGACTTATGTCTCTTATTGGAAGATACGAAATTAAAGTTGAAAGAAAAGAAAGAAATAAACGAGAACTTAGTCTTCGAGATAAAAAAGCTAACATCGCTAATCACAATCAACTTACTGTAAGTTTTTTTCATGTTGAATTCAGATTTTGTTATGGCAGCTACAAGTCTTGTCAAATTCATATATTTTCAATTGATCAAAATTTCAGAGACAAACTTCTAAATTTCATGAAGAAACAAAAGAAGCCATTTCAAAGACAATGTGGGGTTATGTTAGTTTTATTGCAAATAAGTTTGTTGCGGGAGGCATTATTATCCTGTATTTTGCATACATTGCCTTTTCCATCTATGGAATCACTCGGATTAACATCAATTTATCCACGCAAAAACTTTTTACTGCTGATTCACCTTTACTTGAATTGGATAAACTTCGAGTAGAATATCAAGTTCCACATTTTACAATGGCAACCGTGTTTGTTAACATGCCTGGAAACTTTTCAAATCCTGATAGGCTTCGGCTTATGAATCAATTTGTTGAGGATATGGAAGCTCTGGATGGATCTTGGGGGCCAATTGGTTCAAAATATTTTATTCGAGATTTCCTTCTTTTCCAAAATAGCTTTGAAGATTCTGATTTTGAAGAAGAAGACATTGAACCCCCAGAGGAACCCCTTGGAGAAGATACGCAAGGACTTTCTTTGAATGCAACTTTGCCAACCCCAAATGAAGCTTCTTTGAAGAAACTTGATCATTTAATTGGATTGTACAAAGATGAAGATTTACCAAGTTTTATTGCATGGCCTGAATATTCTTTCTGGGGTGGATTCATTAGGTTAACAAATGACACCCGACTTGAAAAATTCTTCTTTACAACTGCTTATCATGGCAAAGATTTATCAATTTGGACTGAACGTGGAAAGTTATTGAATAAATGGAGAGATACTGTTGACAAATATACAAATTATTTTGATGCATCTGTTTATCATGAAGATGGAATTTTCTTGGGTAATTTTTTTATAATAAATTTATCATATCTATAATTTCTGTTTTAGATCTTATTGAAAATATGCCCAGTGATACTTGGCAGGTCAGTGATATTTTGAAATTTTAAACCCCTTTAAATTCAAAATGAATGGTTTAATCCATTCTTTCGTTTGATCTTTTGATGCATGGTTTCATTGAAAACAATTTAACATTTTTAGAGTGTTGCCGGTGCGCTCGTATGTATGGGTTTTGTATGTTACATTTTCTTGAACAGTTGGTTTGCTGTTACAATCGCAACCGCTGCGGTATTATCTATTTGTACCGGTATTCTTGGATTAATTTCTTGGTGGCATGTTGATCTTGATCCAATTTCTATGGCGGCTATGATTATCTGTGTGGGTTCATCATGCGATTTACCAGCTCACACAAGTTTTCACTATTACCTTGCTACCGTGAGAGAAGGGCATCGATCAGATCCTAAGGTTAAACTTGCAAGCTGTTTGTCCACAATTGCATTCCCTGCAATTCAAGCTGCAATTTCTATGATCTTGTGCGTCTGTTCGCTCTTATTTGTACAAATTTATATGTCTACGGTAAGTTTTTTGGTAAAAACTATAAAATAATTATCTTTTGCCTTTATAGGTATTTGTCAAAACCATGGTTTTATGTGTTATTCTTTGCAATTTGCATGCGCTTGTTTTCATTCCTGCATTCCTTGTCATGTTTGATTATGTTCGATTTGGTTTTAATCTTGGAAAAGTTAGTCCTGCAGGAGATGACAATGTTATTGAAGAAGCAGATGACACAGCACCAAAATATTCTGTCGGTGCATCAAAAAGTCTTCCAGTGCCACCTTTTCCAAATCGATCAAGAACTCCTTCGCCAACTGCTCCAAGTCCATCAAAAGTTGTTGATAGACCCGAAGTTATATTAGATACTCCAACAGAAAATTTGACAGAAATTCCACTTTCAAAAGTTTAGTATCCTTTTTTGTGTATTGATTTAGAGCCATTTTTTTTATTTTACCGCAACTTTTTGAATATGGGTATACTAAAAATTATATAATAAGAATATCAAAAAATGTATTTTGTAAAAGATTTTAAAGCCATAAATGCAACTTTATAACTTTTGCATTGAACAAATAAATAATTAAAATTATTTCTTGGGTCATTATTGGAGTTGTAAAGCCTGCAAATTTGATAAATCATGCAAAATTGCAGAGATTTTTAATTTTTGTTTATTATTTTCACTAAATTAATATTTGTACAACAAAAAAAATTATACTTAAAATTATAACATTTCATTTAAAAGAAATTTTGAGATAATTAATTAACAAGTGCGAAAAATGCATGTTCGTGACTATTAAAAATATTTTCTTACATGATAAAACCGATAAAAACGTGAAATTCATACCAAAGATTGAGAAGTAAAAAAAAGTTTAAAAACTAAAGTACGTCATCGTTAGAAGGAAATGAACTATTGAACATGGGGGGATGATGTTGTGGCAGCAGTTGTCTAGTGTAGTCAAAAAGAAAGAACCCATCTTTAAATAAAATTATTATTTTTCTGTTGTCATTAAACACGTTACGAGATCAAAGTATCAGTATCACTGCAGTAATGGTACTGGGATGTTTTGGTATTTGAGATGGGTATACTTGTATGGCAAATGATAAACTATACTTTCACAATTGGATGTACTGTAGATGAAGTGCATGGTACTGGTGAAGATGTCATTGTGGCACGCTATAAAATATATTTTAATATATACATAAATATTTTATTTTGACTATATTCTTACGATTAATATGTTTCAACCTCATTTTTCTGTGATCTCTGAACTTTCGATAACGAGAATTTTTACGCATCAAAAAAAAAAATTTGTGCAATCCTGTTTGTCTTCTTCCTCTACATAATATGTACTTGATGGGTTAAAATTATTTTACAAAAGAACTTTTTGAACTTTAAGTAAAAAACGTCATCGAAAAAATATATAACTTTTTTTGTCTCGATTAAAAAATTTAAAGAATGAAGAACAAAAATTATTTAAATTTTTAGCAAATATTTGGCAATCTTTAAAAAATATAAACAATGAAATTGCGTAGAAATAATTTGTTTTTTCATTGAAACAGGTTTCAAAAAAACATTTAAAAGCAAATGGGTTTGTGCTTTGTAATCGCAACTGTTTTTTGATTCCTTGAAATTATATGGCTCATTTGTTGGCGCGAAAATATTTTTGTAGAAAAATTAAAAATCAAAAAAACTCACTTCCATCATACTTTCTGGGCAATCTTCGTTGATTGGTTTTAAAGGATTAAGTTTGAGGTATACAGTCATACAAATACCACCAGCAGAGAGAAATCTAAAAAAATAAAAATCCATAATCTTCTCTTTTAATGAACTTAAAATTGGGTTTAATATCCTTTTTAGTTCAGTTGCTTTTATTTATCAAACATTCGTTTTGGGGTAAACCGTTTTTTCAATCACTTTTTTCATTATTTAATTAGAATTAGTGTAATATTAGTCTATACGTAAGAAAACGTCATTTCAAAAATGGTTGTTCGCATAAAATTTAAAAGCTTTTTAAAATTTGTTCAAAGCTTTTTTCAGCTCTTTTTTACGGATTAAATGTGAAAAAACCAGTTATAGATCACAATGGACATATTTTTAATTATGGCTTAAAACAGCTTGAAAGTGGTTTTTGATTTTTTTTTAAATATTGCATAAAATTTTTTTGGGGTTTTAGGAACAGATCCGTAGCTTTGATAAGGTTTTTTATTGATTTTATAAATAAAAAAATGAAATAGCAAAAAGTTAAATACCTTCAGCGTTCATATTAACTTCAAAAACCTATTACACTTTTCAAACATTATAATTATAAAAACTCTAAACTCACATTCCAAGAAAAACAACATAAATTGCAAGCCATGCAATTGTAGCAAGATTAATGGGATCAAAAAATGAATACAACATTATTATTGAATTTTTCACAAATACTTTTTATTTTAATTATTTCCGCTGCAGTAAAAATTTATCTTATCTGTTTTTTCCTTGATTCAAAAAGTGGTGGATAAAAAATGGAAAGAAATTTGGAATAAAACAATAAGAAAAAAACCGCTTTTTTAAGAATGAAGAGAAGGGTGGAAAGAAGAAGAAGAAGATTGAAGACAAGGCGTGAAGGTCCAGTAAAAAAATTTAAAAAAAAGGAATCAGTTGTCCGTCGTCTGCCTTCCTTTTTGTTGTCGCCTGATCAGAGCAAAAGTGAACACACGTCCTTAATCGGCTACTACCACCCCTTAGGTGAAGAAAGGAAAATGCACAATAGAATAAAGGGGGAAGAAAAAAAGATAGAAGATTACAAAGTAAAAACTTGAAACTTGTTGGGGAAATATTATTTCGAAAAATATAAATAATTACTTAATCGTAATTATTATTATTACATAATACAAAGATATCTATAACTATTTGACAGTGATTTTTTTCTGATGAAATCAATTATTCTTTAAAGTATGACATGTATATCCGTATTTGAAACAGAGATCAAGACATGTGTTACAATTTTTGTTTATCTTTTTTGTGATAAGATTTAAAAGATCAATGCTAACATTTTCACATGAACAAAAACCATTTCCTGGAAAACTTTAAAAAATGCGGGTGTTGTTTTTTGCAGAAATGTTTGCAAATTTTTTTTGTTTACGAAAAAAATTGTTTTTTAAAACATTTTTTTTATCGAGAACAGTAATCTAAAATTGTTCACTTGGTAATTGTTCACTTAAAAATGTAAAGATCAATAAATGAATATAATTTTTCAAAGAATCGTTGAGTTCATGGTTAATAATAAGCTTTAATGAAAAAATGTTTAATAACATACAATTTTTGCACATGTGATTGTCTCCATGCCATATTTCAATAATTCGCCTTCTTTGAAAAATGTGGTACTATTAAAAAGGCAATGTACTTTTCACTCCTTTTTCTTCTGTAGATTACTTACTGACTTGGCATTTGAGTGAAAATGAACTTTTCTATTGCAGTCGCTGTTTCAACAGCCTCTCCAAAAACTGCTCGATCTGTAATAGGATTGACAGAAGTTGAAAGAGAAATCGGTTATGTAAATTATTGTGTTAGTTTTGTATGTGCAATGTTTGCAAATTGTTTACTGGGATACACAGTATGGAAGCGTTCAACGACTTTGTTGAAATCGTATCGAAAAATTTTTGTTTTTCATTTGATCATTGATATTGCTTTGTCACTTATGCTATTTCTTACAATGTGTCAATTTATCGGAATTCAGTAGTAAGTTTTTAAACCTTTGACGTCATATGAATAATGTCAGAACATTTCATCGATAACTCTTTTTTAGCAACAATGGGACAAAAATGTTGTTTTTTCATCTTGTTGATGGGATTATCTCAAATCCGCCACAACCATGGACTAGCATTCTGTCATGTATGGTTTTGATACTAATTAATTACAACATCACCACCGCAGCTGTAAGCTTTATTTATCGATATTTTCTTATTTGTCATCACTATGAAATTACAAAGCTTCCATTTATGGGCCTTGTCATTGGGGCAGGAGTATTACCATTTGTTTATGGGTCCCTCACTCTTAATAATGAAATGGAATCAAGAAGTCTTGAAGAACGTGTGGCATATCTTTTTAATGACACTGACTGGGTTGAAGATGACGGAGATTTACCGACTTTTGGTGTGGTTGTTACTGATGCAATATCCGTTTTTACGGTTATAACCCCAATAACTATTCTTTTGACTTACAGTATTGTAATTTATTGTGCCATTCGAATGGCTTTAAGAATAAAAGCTGTCAAACATTTGAATGCGCGTCATCGTCAACAAAATCAGCTTCACATTGTTATCTTTTTTCAAGCAATTATTCCATTTTGTACATCTGGGTTGTCAACACTTGCAATAACAACAGGAAGAATTTTTAATCTTCCACAACCATGGTGGTATTTTTATGTAAATTTGCTAAATTCTTGGTCACCAGTTGTTAATCCCACTGTAGCCTTGCTTGTAATTGCACCCTATCGAAAATATATTTTTAAACCATTTTATGCAAAACTTAAACCAAGTCAAAATGATCTTCCTTACATTGGGACAACGACGACTCAAAAAATGAAGATGACAAGAGTAATGGCTTCTTAAGAAATTTTTACATTGCAGTAGTTCACAAATTTCTAGAAAAGCGCAGTCACCGAACCAAATTTAAAAATTGTCATTGTCGGCTTTTTATTTTTCTTCAGCTTTGGAAGAGCTGTTATTAACGTAAACGGTAGTGGCTTTTTTATTTCCTCATATTTTTTTACTGTAGTCTGTCGGATACGACTTTAAAATGTTGAAATAAATTTTGATTCTTAAAGTACATACATATTTAAACACAGCCAATTATTATTTAAAAGCTTTTATACACATATATTGATGCAATGAATTCCAACTGAATAAAATACAAATTTAACTTGTTTCTCAATTTTTATTTCCTGAAACCACATTCATCGCAGAAATAAAAAATGTAGTTTTTAATGTAAATGAAACACTAACAAAAGATTTTATAACGGTGAATCCACCTTTACGATAGTTTTGAATTATTCTGTTTTGATTCCAACGTTTTTTTTGCTTAATTTTTACAACGCGTGCGATAAAACCATGTTTTTTATGCACACCATCGCTTTTTGCGATTGTATCTTCAAAGTTTTTTCGACCTTCCAAATGAGGAAGACCGGATTTATGAGCTTCATGTTTGCATTTTTTAGATTTTATCTTCTTTTGTTTCGCCAATTAAAAATATATAAAAGCGCAGGGATTCTGAAAAATTCTTCATTGGAGTGTCGATTCAAACAATACAAAACATGTCGACATCAACCGGAACCCGAGTACTAGTTGGCTTAACAATAGCAACCAGTGCTGCTGTTATTTGTGCTTCCTTGGTAATGGTCGGATTTATTTTTCGAGATATTAATAGCCTCTATGATGAAGTCATGGATGATATGGTCGAATTTAAGGTTTGTATAATATTTCAATTTAAATTTAAATATTTCATGTTTTAAGGGAATTGCCAACGATGCCTGGCAAGGAATGATGGCATTCCAACGTCCATCAAATGGAAAATCAAATGTTTATACTTCAATCTTCCGTATTAAACGTCAATACGATTCCGGTGTCGTTGATAGCAGCAGTAGTGCTGGTGGTTGCAATTGCGGGCGTCAACCCAACAACTGTCCCGCTGGTCCACCGGGTCCTGCTGGACAACCTGGTACTCCTGGTGAAGACGGGCAACCTGGTCAACCCGGACAAGCTGGAAACGATGGTGCAGCTGCTGCTTCTACAGGTTACGAACAAAAGGCATGCATCAGTTGTCCTGCAGGTATTAATATGAGAAACTGGAAAACATTCATAATAATCATAAATTAAAGGACCTGCTGGCCCACCTGGTCCCGATGGACCTGCTGGACCACCCGGCCCTGATGGACAACCCGGTGCCCCTGGAAGCCCTGGCAAAGATGGACAACCCGGACCTGCTGGACCTCAAGGTGATGCTGGTGCCCCTGGTGCTCCCGGTAATCCCGGACCTGCTGGTAATCCTGGTGCTCCTGGACAACGCTCTACTCCTCTTCCTGGACCTAAAGGTCCACCCGGCCCAGCTGGCCCTGCTGGACAACCTGGTGCTCCTGGTGCTTTGCCTCCGGCTGGTAAGCAATATTTTAATCAAATGTTTTTATTATATTTTTGTTAAAGGACCCCCTGGCCCACCTGGTCCACCCGGCCCTGCTGGTAACCCTGGTGCTCCTGGATCTGATGGACAACCTGGCACAAATGGCAATGCCGGTATTCCTGGAAACGACGCGGCATACTGCCCGTGTCCACCACGTACTGCTGAAGTTGCCTCTTATGATGCTGGAAATAATGCTGCTAGTTACAGTGGTGCTGGCGCCGCCGCTCCAGCAGTTGCTCCTCACAGTGGTGGATATCGTCGTAAATATCTTGCCAGCCGAGCTGCTTAAGAAACATTTCCGAGCTCATTCAACTAATATTTTTCATATCTGTATATCCATTGAATTTATGAGCAAGCAAATATATGTAAAAATAAATAGTTTAGCTTCCTTGCAATACACATTAAAAACGCATTAAAATATATAATTTAAAAACATTAAAACAATGTTTAATGATTGGTCAGAAACAATGCAACACCTGCGATTGTCCAAGAATTTTTTTCACTTGCACTGCATGGTATCTTCAAGGGACAAATAAATTCCTGTCTATTGCTGTCACCAAAGAGTGGTACACTGACAGCTTCATCATTGTTGTATGGCTCCTTTTTATCCTTAAAAAATGATATTAAATAAACGCGTTAAATATCACAATTTATACCATTTCAATCCATGCAATGTAAACACTTGGAGTATGAGAAAATGGTGAAGAATTTGATGCCACAGGTCTCAAAACTCCATCAAAAACAGCTCCTTGGATTTGAATGGGTGTTATTTGTAAAGTTTTTGATTCAGTTGCAAAATCACTTCCTTTCCATGAATTCACAAATTTAAGAGTGTCCATGCTCAGTTTTTTAGTTCGAGCAACAAGTTGCCGGAAAGCATTTAACAAGGCTGATGGACGGAAAAAGGAGAATAAATTTATTGGTCCATTAATCACTGAATTAGAATTAGGATTTTCTGCCATAGCTTGTGTTGCCTTTGCTTTATATGCCAAGGTTTCCAGATAGGTTATCGGATCATCGGGCCCCGGCCATAATTGATCCCACAAAGGTGGTGTCTAAAAATTTTACAAGGTTACGTTACATTATTTTAAATTTTTTGTTAATTACTTGATGGATCATAAGTGACTGGGCTGTTTCGATTGTTTTGGTATCCGGCAATAAAACACCTTTAATAGCCTTACTGATAAGGGTTAATGATAAGTGTATCGATTTCATCTAAAATGTGTCAGTTATTTACTGATACTGTAGTTGATTAAAATCATACCAAGCTAACTGCATGAACGAATTCCAGTGATAGAACTTCTGCAATTGGGTCATCTGATGGTACTGCTTCGGGTAAATCCATTGAATGTAAATTTGAACTTTGATTTAATCGTTTCCAAAGGCCCAAAATTGGAGTTAACTCAGTATTCCATGCTTCTCGAGAGAAGGCAGCGCTTGTTCCAGAACTCACAAGCAAATTTCGAATTTGTGCAATAGTTTTGGAGCTTTGAGATATTTCCCATGAAAATAGTATATTCTCTGGTAAACCAAAGAATTTTGGATGATCAATGGAAGGGATATTTTGGTGAATATAGTTTAAGGATTCATTAAATGAGCTCGGAGTTGGTAAAGCCACACTTGGTGCTAATTCATTTCCACCAGAACCATTGATTATTCGAGAATTGAAATATTTTGTTAGATATGCTTGCAAAACACCAATATCCAATGTATTTTCAATTCTTCCTCCATAAATCGCATTTTCTGTTAATCCTCTGATGGATTCCCAATCCGGTGAAGATGATGATTTAGTCAGTTGAAGTTCAATCATGGTTTTCGCTGTTCTTAAATCAGAATTGCTAAATTCATAAAATTTCAGCCATGCTTCTGGAATAAATGATCGACGTTCTTGTAAAATTGCATGAAGCCATGATAAAACGAAATACGCTTGTTGAATCAATGGACCACTTTGATTATCCGCTTGTGTCGCAGTTTCTTTCCATTGGGTATAGGTTCGTTCAAGATTATTTTTAATGCCTGGAGGGGCTTCATACGTCATTTTTAATGATTCTTGAAGAAAAACGACTGGAAATTGATTATCCGATTCAGTTGTAAGCCAAAGTCGAAAACTGTCATGTGCTTTTGTTGTAGCCATAATCTTTTGTATTTCTGGAATAAATGATACAACCAAATGTAAATTACTTAAAATAAGCCATTCCCCATTTTCAAGACATTTTTTTAACAAAGTTATCGCATTTTGTTGTTGTCCTTGACCCATGGCAATTACATGATATTTATCCTTTCCAATCACCTTTCCTGCAAGCTCTGTCAATTCCTGCGTCGGATCGGCACCCACACCAACTAATATCATTAAAGGCTCTTTCGGCGAACTTTCTTTTTCCCAAATTTGATGTAAATCTAATGGTGGCGGATTTAGGGATGTAAGAGATAAAGCTTTCTGGGCAAAATTAATCAAAGCTGAATAAAGTCTATCAGGCCTTAAAGCCTGTACAACAATAACTTTTTGGAATTGTGTAAGTTTTGAATCAATTTGATTTGGAAAAGATTTTTCACATTCAGGAGATTTATTAAATTCACTCCATGTGCCTTGATCTTGTAGGGAAAGAGTATGAAATAATGTTGGAAGATGAACCTGAAGTTTTGAGACTGCCGGCTTTCGAGCCTCAGGTAACCAAGTAATTGATTTCACAGAATAATCATCACCACTTGCTCCAGTTACTAATGAACCTGTGAAAAGTTCCCATTCCTGCAATAATTAAGTTTGGTCCAAAAAATAAAGAACATTGAAAATGCTTACATTTTTCTCAAATGCATTTTGCTGTGTGCCTCTGATGAAGTTCAAAGCAAACATGAGCCGATCATCTTTGAATAAAGCCCGCGACACAAATTCAAAAACATTCTTTTGAAGAGAACGGTATGTCGAATCTAATCTTGCATTGACATTTGCGTCACCCTGAAAATTATTTCATGAATTCTTTGTTATTTTTGAGATCTTTTTATGTCAAGTTAGTAACCACAAATTTCAAAATTTTATTATTTTTATTATAAACGCAACTGTGCTTTTGAGAATGCCAAATCAAAGAAATTTGCCAAAAAAAAGAAGACCCCCAGCAACACCAAACAAGTGGCTTGGTGGCGCCCAGTAAGCGCATATACAAATTTTTTTGAATGAGAGGCTATTAAATATTGAAATGCACTTATTGAGCTGTTTGTTCGTTTTGCTGAGGAAAACAACCTCGCAATTACTTGGTTTCATAGAATAAATCTTTCACTGTTTAAAAAATGCATGCTGGTAAATAGGTTTTGCTTTCAACAAAAAGAGTGATAATTTTTTGAGATACCTAGGGATTGTCAAAAAATGTAAACTTACCGTATTTTCAGTAAATGCTTTTTGAAATAGTTTGAAAATAGTGTTAACATTAAAATTATACATGTGATTATGTTTATGCAAATCAGAAATAACGAAATAAAGTTGTGCACTTTTTTGTGAAAATGGTAAATAAACTGATCGTTGTTCTTCCAATTGTTTATGAAGTTTTTCTGATTCGGTTAAAGAAATGGAAATTTTTTCTGCATTTTCTTTACTTTTGTTTAGAGAATCCAAAAGTTGGGTATTTTCAAGCAAAGATCCTTCAGAATTTACGAGTTCCTAAAGATAATAATTATGATATCTTTTTTGAAACATACTAATTTACATTTAATAAAATTTGTTCCAATTGATCCAGTTGAAGCTTCATTTCTTCTGCCTGCGAGGTCAATTCACTCGATTTAACTTCTAACTCAGGTTTTTCAATTCCAATAGCCAGAGATAATAATTGAGAAGCTAATCCAGATTTGGTTGTTGAAAAGTTAACTTCCGTAACACTATCTTTTACAAAACTTTGAAGTTTAATTTGTTCATTTTTCGAACAGAGATAAAGTTTAAAGCTTTCATTTAAATCAATTGATTTATCTCCTAATTGTACAACTTGTCTGGGGCCTTGTGATGAAAAATCTTTTCTTAATAATGCTGATAGAGCTGGATCAATATCCAAAATATCGTCAATTATAATAATCTTTCCAAATCTTACACCCAATTCAATTTGAGTGATTAAATCATTTTGGCTTCCATTAAGCAGCTCTATTGTTGCATTCTTTCCATTAATTTCTTTCAAATAATTCAACAAAAATGTTGAAATTTTACCAGTTGGATCAATAATGAATGGAGTTTGATCTGAATTAAAGATCATTGTTGTATTTTCTATTGCAATTTGTGAAGCGGGTAAGCCTTTGTTCTTCCAATTAAGTTGTTCCGTTTCAGTTGTAAGAAATTTTACAACATCAAAATCTGACGGAAGATTTGCTTCTTTTATCCATTTTAAGATAATTCTTTCTCGTTCATCTTCACTGGATAAACCAAGAAATGTAACAAATGCAGCAGAAAGAAGACAGCATCGTTCCATCTGAAGAATAAAATGAATTATTGAAATCATTTTTCAAAAAGCTAACCTGATCAAGTTCTTGTTGTAAGGTATGCATTTGTTCCTGCCAACGAGTAAATTCACCACCAAGTCTATCCACGAGTGTACCTGCAACTGCAATTGTTGCTTGTTCTTTATCCAAATCAATTTTAATCTGTGTCGCTTCTTTCATCAATACTTCAAAATTTGATTTTAAGCCTTCAACCTTTTTATCAATACTTTTTAGGCCCTTTGAAAGTTGATCCATCTGTTTTTCAGCTTTTTCCAAATTTCTGCAAGAGATATTTATCAGAATTTAAAATGAATACAGTAAAATATTTACTTCATTAAAGCATTTTTCTCATTTTCAAGAGGAGCAATTTTTTCAATAATTGAAGAATACTGTAGATTAGCTTGAACCCAAGCCGCTAAAGGAGCTGCTGCAGCTGAAGCTCTTTTAGCATTCTAAAAACACGTTTATTAGAACATATGGATGTGCATTGGGCAATACCTTTGGATCGAAAGAAGCAGCTTTTTGTTTCAACAATGCCCCAACCTTTTTCCCAACTTCAGGGGTAATTCTTCTGGCATCAAAATTGATAATTTCTTCTTTCACTCCACTTTTTGCCAAGAATTTTCTCATTGCTTCCCAGGAAGTATCTAAGATTCCCATAAATAATAATACTGCTTGAAGAATATCTCGAATAGCTTCAGGTGGTGCTCTCAAAGATCTAATTTCCGATAATGCTTCTGATTTAATTGATCCAACAGCTTCTCGTGCACCTTGCAAGAGTGGTTCAACTTCTTTCAATTGTTCATCAATAAGTTTCTTTTGTTCTTCAATTTTTATATTTTCTTTCTCTCTTTCAAATTTCAATTGTTCCATATCAGTTTTTTGATCAGTTGCTCCTGTCATTGACTGTGTAATTTCAGCTAAAGCTTTATCCGCATCTGCTTGTTTTTCAGCAAGTAACTTTGATTTTTTCGCGGCTTTCTTCTGCATTTTTGCCACGGCATCCCGAGTTTCTGTCAATTTATTCACTCCGGCTTTTAATCGATTTAATCTTGTTCGAACTGTTTCTCTCTTTCGTGAATAAATTCCAACAAAATTATTTACAAATGATTTAAACTTTGATGCAGTTTTAACATCTTCTGGAGAAATATCGTAAAGGCTGATAACCGCTTCAATGAGATCACTTTTAGCTTCAATATTTTGTTTTGCTAAAGTCATTTCAGTAATTTGTCCAAGGGTTTCTCGCTGCCATTGATCTTTCCAAACTAATGAACAATGTTTGTATAGGGAAGGATTGGCACTTAAAATTGTAGAAAATTCAGGCTTTCCAATATCCATTATTAGAGCCAAATGCAAATTCTGTTTTACTTCTAAAAAGCATTTTTTATTTACGAATCAAAATTCATAGTCTTACTGTATGCAAAATAATCTTGTAAGCCGCCATCAAAATTATCTTGCAAAGCAGAATTACGTAAAGCAGCTGAAAATTGATCGAATTCTTGAGGAAGAAATAGACCAGGAACATGACCAGCAGATAAAATAGAATTCAGATATTGGATAAAAGTTTCTTGCAAAAGTTGAAAATCTTCAATAATTAAAACAATTTGTTCGCCATCAACTGCCGCCCATTGCATAACCTTTACATAAATGTTTAATTGTTATAATTTTTCAAACAAAAATAAAGATAATTTACTTGTTTTAAATCATTAGAGAAATTTTTTATTCCATATGAAGTTGAAACTTTTGGATAGAAAATTCTAATTTGATGCATGTGTGCAACAAGGGAAACAGCTGCCCTTCGACCCATTCCACCTTTTCCTGCAAGTAGTACAGATCCACCAGGATTTGTTAACAGCCTATCCATAATTAAACAAAGTTCAACTAATTCACCATGAAGTGGTTGTCCGAAGTTCGATACTTCAAATTCTAAAATTATCAAATTTATGTGAAAAATATCAAAGTTTTTCAAACAAACCGAATCGATTAATTGATTTTTCCAATTGCTGGACATAATCTGATTTATTTATAGGTTGTAATTGTTTTCCAACAGAATTTATTGGACTGAAAGGCCCAAGATTTGTTGCATAAATTTTATCTTTAAAGGAAATTATATGCATATTAAACATTGTAATAAAAATTTGTACCTCCAATTCTTGACCCAAAAACTTCTGTTAAAATTTGATCAAATCTCATTTTATGATCTGCGTTGATAAGTTTATCTTTAAAAATTCGGCATGCTTCATATACTACGGCATTATTAAGTTCATCAGAAGCGTTATTTTCTGAAATATTATTCATTCAAGAAGATACTAATTTTTAATATTCAAATTTCTAATGTCAAAAAGTTATGAATTCAGTTCTGCATCACTTACTTGTAAATTGATATCGCATTAATGAAACAACCCAATTGGTTAAATCTAAAGGTGAAAAAGAATAATGAACTTGATCTCCCACTCTAAAAATTTGACGCATTTGTTCAAATACTCTGACCATTGAAGCTGCCAAATTATCAATTCTTGCATGACTTTCAATTGATTCTTCCAAGATTGGCGTCAAATAGCATGAATATATTGATGATAGCTCATCTTCTAAGGGAGTTTCAACAACAATAGTTTTAAGCAATGAAATAAACCGTGAAGGAAGCGAAAATCTTTCTGCGCCAGCTGCACTTGAAACTGATATCACAACTTGAACGGATTCAAGACCAATCCAATCAAGATTTTTATCGTAATATCCTTGATATGATAAAAGTTGTTGAAGAAAGGCAATTAGCATACTTGTACCATATTTATCTGGTTTAGAAAGATTTGGAGATTTAAGAAAGAGTATTAAATTATCTTTGTCTTTCGGTTTTAGAACCCGTCCTGAAGCACTGCTAACTTGTACACAGTTTTGATTTAAAATTTGTTCAATGTGTTCGGCACTTAAATTGTTATCATTGATGAAACAAAAAATGCAATGTGTTTTACCTTGTTTGTGCGCTGCAATGCATGGTTACTACTAGTGAGCTATGATCGGATTCAAAACAACTTTTTAACATTTGTTCTTTTCCACAACCATCAGGTCCAATAACAATAAATGGTTGACGATTTCCAGGTTGCAACCAATTCATTATCTAAAATATTGTTAGTATTTTTTATTAATTCATGAAACCTACAGTATCTTTGGCGGCTTGTGCTCGTGCCGTTAAAATAAATGGTCGAAGATTGTTATTTTGCATTTCTTCCAGTTTTACAGTAATTCCAAAATCATCTGTAAAACTTATCAATGAATCTGTTCTTCGATCACAATAAATATTCAGCGGATTCTTTTTATCAGGTAATGAAATTCCTCCAAAAATAATTTCTTCCACAAGTCTATGTCGATGCTCAGCATTGCAATAAGGGGTTAATCCACGCAATAAACCAACAAGAAATTCATTTTCAGATCGGCATTCAAAAATCTGACTCAAAATATTTTCAAGTATTCCAACTTTGCTACAAATAATTTCTTTATTTTGATGCTCAAGTGTCCATTTTAAAGCAGGCTTTAATTTTTCGTCAATCCAATCTTTGAGGTTGGGATTGGATTCTGCCGCATCTTTCAAGTACTTTTTGATAATTTCATTAATATCCAAATCTTCTTGACTGATAAAAATCATCCCCATTCGGGAAATTGTTGCAGGTGAAGCATACTGTAGATCATCAGTTTCAAACATAAAGTTCACATTATTTCCGAATTGAATTCGCTCTCCATTTGGCATTGTTAGGAGTTTATTATCGTCTAAAACACTATTCAAAGCTTCGATCCATTCTGGATCAATTTCTCCGTCACAAATAATCCAGGCGGCTTTTGATGTATCTTTTACAACTTGTCGAGAAGCAATCGTCAATGCTCCATCTGTCCATTCTCGGGTATCCAAATCCATGTTACCAAGAAGACGATTACGATTCATGGATTTGGGATTGATTGTAAAGGTATCAACTGGTTGACCCGTTGCACCTGTAATATCATAATAGCATTTATGACACACAAAAACTCCTATCTGTTGAAGGCTTTTTACCTAATGCTTTTTTCAAAATCTTCCATAGCGTTGACTTTCCAGATCCTGGTGGCCCAACAATAACAACTCCAGTTCGTTGCCTCAATTGTTCATATAATTCAAAAATTTTATTTATTTGTGTATTTGTTAATTCCATCGAAATTTCTGCTGCAGCTTTCTTTAACTCTTCTTCCATTTGCGTAAATTGTATCAAAGATTTATCAACGTCCGGAAAGATGTCATCCAACAATACTCTGAATCTCTTTGAATCCGCAAATGTCAACTTTGACAAAGTATTTAACATTAAAGTTTGAACAACAATTTTAGGCTCCGGAAGATCTCTGTTATTTGAGATAACATCACCACAACCTCGAAGAACAGTTTTTAATGCTCTTAAACCCCAATCGTAATGTTGTTGAGAAGATAACATTTCTCGACTGAGGTTGAATGATGCAACAAGTTTTCGAGAAAGAATTTTTGCTTCTTTGAAACCTTCAGAATAAAGCAAAGTTTCAGCAATTAATTCATTATCTGGAACTGACATTACAACTGGACGAAAAAGTTGTTTGAGATTATCAGGTAATTTTTGTCTTCCACCGTAACCTTTTCCTGCTGGATTAAGGGTAACAAAAATGGCAGAATTAAAATCAACAGGGACTGTTTTTCCATCAAGATGACATGTAGCCGAATGGGAACGAATTGAAGCTTGAATAGTTTGAATTTGTGTCGAAACTGCTGATAATACACTCTAGAAATTTAAACATGTAAATTACAAAAATCAAACATTGGACTAACTTTATCAAGCCGATTAAACTCGTCAAAGCATCCAAAAGCTCCACATTGAATTAGTCCAACAAAAATTCTTCCAATTGAATGTACATCAATGCCTTCATCACAATTAAATACCAAAACTTGTCTGCCCATTAGATTTGCCAATGCCTTAAAAATAAAGTAATTATTACCTTATTAAAAATGAGTAGTTATATTTGATGATTATTACCCGTTTTAGTTTACTGTAGCCCTAAACTGACGCAAAACTGTAACAGACTACCAACCTTTAGTAGCCTTTCTAATAAACATTCTGATTTTTTATTCAAATAAATACTTTTTTCAATGTTCGAATTCATATATACATATAAGGTGTATTTTTGTAATAAAATTATTGTTAAAATGTTGTAATAATTTTTTTTAAATTACCGTAACCTTTTCACTGTAATCCAATTTTTAGTAGCCTACTGTAATTCAATTTACTAATTTTTTTCTTTTTTTGCTTCAACTCGTTTAATTACCGCAAAGCATTAATGGCAAAAAGGATTATATGCCTGTATTTTTTTTGTATCGTCTTCGAAAGGACGTGCGCGAATGCCATCTCTTTATTTTGTCGTTTTAAAAAAGACCACCCATCACGTTTGCAATCGTGTCTCTCTCTTTTTTTTCTATTAAGGGATGCATCTTTTTTTAGCAAGCAGCTCGCAGAACTGGTTTTTTTGGGAAGAGACGACATTGGAGTGGCCGGTCCGATTTAAAAAAGGGAGAGGCAGCAAGCAAGCAAAAAGAAAGGAAAGGAAAAGAAGTGACTTCCGATCGACGAAAAAAAAGATACAAAAAAACGAAGACTTTGCTGTGAAAACTCATTTTTTGGCACCAAAAAGGCGTCGAAAAGGGAAAAAATATCGTCTATGAGAAGTAAAAACAAGAATAAAGTGATCATGAATCAAAGCGGATTGCTTTCTCATTAAGGGGAATAAGTCCAATTTCTGCAGTTTTTTTTGTCACTTAACGGACATAAAATATCGCGGATTCACACACAAATGCGATTTTTTATATTCGGTTTATTAGAAGGAAATCGACAATCGTAAACGGGGGATACAGTAAACCAGCAGTCAATCTTCCCGCCATATAATTAATGTCATAATAATAACAATAATATTACCTTAACAGATTCAGTTTTACCCGTTCCAGCAGGACCATATGGATTTCCTCCAAGACCCATTGATAACGCTTAAACTTTTAAAGATTAATTTGAAATAAAGTTTTAAATTTACCTTGTGTTAATGTTAAATAGCATTTATCTGTCAAAGGTGTATGAACAAGTTTGGGAGCATTTCCTTGATATTCAAATGTATATGCAAATGTGGCGTTTGCTTGACGAATAACTACAGTACCATTTTCGTAATAAAATCTTAGCTGCTTTTGCCATAACCAACAACTTTTAGAGTTGTGTTCTCCTCCATTTAATTCATCCAGAACTCCAATATGATGAATTAAATCCAAAATTAAAGATTTTAGTTTAAGTTTTAAAACATTGTCGTCGACTTTTGTTGAAGTAAATTGCTCAAGTTGTTGTAACAGTTGCTGTTTGTACGTGTCAAGAGTACTATTAGAATTTAGAATCTCTTCAATGTCTCGGCAAAATCTTATTTCTTCAGATAAGCACAAAATTTGTGAAGGATATTTTCCAGGATCAAGTTGTTCTTCCTTCAGACAATCAGCAACAAGTTTCTTTAAGGTTGACCGCATTTCATTAGATAATTCTGCTAACCAAATTTCAACTTGTGGCACAATTCTGACTGGTTTGGAAAGTTTGACATGTTCATTTTCTGATGAAACCATAATTTGAATAGTTTCATTTCGAGCATCAAAAATAACCTTGTCAATTCCCTAAAAAAGTTTTGTTTCTATATTCAGATATCTCAAATTTAAAACTAACTTGAAAAAGTTTTTTTAAATGCATTTGAATAACGGTAGGATTTGTTGATTGCCCCAAAATTTCTAATAAATCATCATCCCCAAGAAAATAAAATCTTGGAAAAGCTGTTCGCTTTTGTTCAAGAAATTCATTAAGAGCTCGTTGGCATCGATTTAATTGATCAATTGTTTGCTCCAGCGTTCGACCAAGACTCGCACGATTACAGAGAGCAACTAGTCGGCTATCTTTTGCTATTTCTAAAGCTTAAGCATTAATTTGTGACCGACATTAAACGTTGACTGACCTTGTAAGATTACTCTAAATTCAATATCAACACGATTAAATCTTGAAGCTTCTGACGGAAGACTTCCTCGACCAAAAATTGGTTCAAGATAAACCCATTTTCGTTGAATTTCATTCATCGATTGAAGGTAAACATCTAAATCTGTGATTCTGAAAATAAAAAATGGATAACTAAACTTAAAATAACGAAACTTTTACCGTTTCTCCCAAATAGATGTTTGATCTTTGAATTGAGTGTAATAAGGAGAATTTTTTAGTGATTGTAAGAGTGCTTGATTATCTTTGACCTATATATATATTATGCTTTTGTTAGAATTTATTACTTTTATTTGCCATACCTGATTAATAGCTTCCTTCCATTCTTTGATAATTTTAATTGTTTGACCATTTGAATGTTTATATTCAGTTAAACTGAATTCTGCTTGAGCAGCCCAAACTTCCAATTCTTGAATTGCTTCTCTAATAGCAACTTCCCCTTGTGCCCGACTATTCAAATTTTTTAATTGGTCAACATTTTCAATGACATTTTGCTGAACATTTAACAAATCTCCAAATGTTAGCTTTTCAAGGGTTGTCCCTTTTGGAATTTTAAGCATCCGGAATAACTCTAACCAATGATCCCCACTAAGCATTTCACCTCGACAATATTTCAAACAAGCTCCAAATTCTCTCATTTGTTCGATATCTTTTTGTAATCTTACTGTAACAGGGGTAGCTGGGACTATTGTTTTAAGATGATCTTGCCAATTTTGTAAAAATTCATCAAACAAATAAGTTTTGGAACGAAATAATATCCATTCTTCTGATCCCAAATTTGATAATTCTGTATTGAATTTTTCATATAAAAGATAATTATTTTCGTAATCAGTGAGATCTTTTTCCATTTCATCAAGGGATGTAAATTCAGGAACTTCAAGACCAAATTGTTCGCTGTCAGAGCTATAAATGCTATGATAAATCAAATAAATATGCACATAAAAACGTACAAAATTTTGTTTTTAGTTTCTGCCAGTTCATCAAATTGTTGACGTTTCTCTTTAATAAATTCTAAAGCTTTTACTAAAGCATCTCGATTTTCATTTAAGACTTCTGTTTTTGGCTTAAATTGATGCCATCTTGCGAGAAGCCTTTCTGCGTCATCTTTTAATGCTTGAATACGATCAGCAACATTTGTTTTCATTACTTCTAACTGAAAATTGTTTTTTAGAAAATCTTCAATGACGTAACACAAAAAAATCAAACCTGCTCTCTAATAACTCCTTCATGACTTTCAAGCATCATTGAAAATTTTTCATATTGACTTTTTAAGCTATTCAAATTTTCAACTCCGCTTCCTCCAACAGATCTTAGAAGTGCATTCTTTTCATCCAATATTTCCATGGCTTCTGACCATTGCCGACTTTGTGCAGCAAGTTTTAAATGATTCTGATTCGCTTCTGCAACTTCATCCAAAGATTGTGGACGACTTCCAAGTAACTCAATTCCAGAATTTAAATCTTGTCCCATTGTTTGTAATTGACTTGTAATTGAATGTCGGAGGGTCCATGTCAGGGTATCATAAAGTCGATGAAGCAAATCATCAATGACATTTTTGATTGACATTGTTGAAATTAGAATACAATCAATTTTTATTTCATTTGGAAGCTTTTCAGCTTCTCGTCCTTTACTCTTCAATGCTTTAAGTTGCTCTTCCCAATCGGATGCTCTTTTAAAGTTTTCTTCTATAGTGTCTTCTAAATTTATTTGACCCAAGACAATCCAGGGTTGAAACTGTTCAAAAACTTTTGTTAATTTTTCAAACAACTGATTTGATTGCTCATAAATTCCTTCAAATCTTTCCGCATTTTCTTCGATAATGCCATTAAAGAAACTGCTCCCATTCTTGTTATTCGTATTTTGAATTCCACGAAATTTTTGTGGAATTGAAATAAATTTTTTTACTTCTGAATAGTATTTTGCTTTTAGCTCTTCAAGAGGTGGCCGAAATTGTATTTGTTGATCTCTAAAAAATAAAAATTGGTGTGCTGTATTTATTAAAATTACTAACTTGAATATTAATTGAGCATTGATTGTTGGAATTTGTGATTGTAAGCTTTCTAAACCCCATTCAAATTGAGTTTTTAAAGCTTTATACAATTGAGCATTCCAATGAATAATCCATGGTTCCATATTTGCTTTATTTGGGCAATGCCGTTCTTCTTCAGCCAATTTTTGACGAATTTCTCCAATTGCTTGTTGCCATTTATCTTCATCTTTGAGCAAATCATATGACATAAGTTTTATTACTTTTTCAGATATTTCAGCATGAATTTTTCTTAATCTTCGATTATGAGTTGTTAATTGAAATGCAGCAGCTTGTAACTTTTCAATGTATCCTTGAAGCGCTTGTGGATTATCCCAAGTAACTTGATATGAATTTGTTTTGTCTGGGATAACAAGTTTCTCAAAGGCTAAAGCTTCATCAATCATCATTGCTTCTTGGCACGGCAACATTTGTTCTTCAATTGTATTATAAAAATGTGCAACTTGTTTTAGCATTATTCCATGGCGATAAAATTGTTCCCCAGTTTGAACACATTGTTGAATTTTTGCCGGTACAACATATCCTTAAAATTATGGAACATGAAAATAAAAGTGTACAATTTTTTTGCTTACCCAAACTTTGAACCTGTCGAACTTCTCTCAACAATCTTACCAATCGATCAGAATAATTCACCCTCAACACTCTTCCCTCTTTCTCTAAGATCATTAATTTTCCGCTTGTTTCCAGTGCAATTGAATCTGATGAATCATCAATGGCTTGCAAGACATCTCTTGACCATGCATCAAATTGTTCACTTTCTGATGCCTTTAATTCTTGAATGAAATGGTCAACATTCTTCTCAAGTTGCGGATATTCTTTTAAATCATTTAACATTTTTGAACACGTTTCTTTTAATTCTTCAGCTTGAGATTTTTGTTGTCGAAGCCAAATAAGTTTTGATGCAATTTCTGTGAGATATCTGCCAGCGCAGGCATCAAGGCTCATTTGAACTCTTTCAATGTATTCCTTTCTTTTAACCTTAAAAATTATTAAACGCTTTTTGTGAGCTTAACTTTTTTCGTACCTGTAAAAAATCTCCTAATCTTGCAAGCAGCGCTTCTCGATCCGCCAAAAGTTTTGCTTTGACATTATTTCGGTGTAAAAAATGACGATATTTATGAACATCCGACCTACAAAAATGCTATCAACCTTAACAATAAACAATTCTGAAGGCTATTTGTGAAAACCTTTACTTACAACAATGTTGTGGAATCCATTTTGTTTGGTTGAAATCTGCTTTTGATGATTGGAATTGTTCTATCAATAATTGGATCTAAAATTCTTTCAACAGTTTGAAGTCGGCTTTTCCAATTTGCTTCTGTATATGGTGAATAAATGATTGGATTGAAGCCTTTCATAGCACCTTCAATAACTTCAATAATTTCTGCTGAAGTTGATTTATCATTTAACAAATTGATAATTTGTTCAGATAAAATTTTCAAGGATAATACTTCATCCAACCGATTTCGAAATCCTTTGATGAAATCTTGTCGCTGTGGATCACCTTTCCATTCATGGAGTCCATTTCTAACCCATGTTTGAGATGTTAAAGTTCCAACAACAAAAATCCATTGATCACAAATAGATATTGCTGTCTTTAGATCATCGGATAACTTTCCAATTTTCCATAAATTGTCAATGTTGAATTTTATGCAAATATTCTCAAATAAGGTATTTTCGATGGCATACAGCAATTGTTTCATTCTTGTCTGAGGATATGGTTCATCTGAATTCCATAAAGCATCAATGCAATCTTCTGATGCTTCAACAAATTCTATTAATCTTTCAATTCCACAATTTGGAAGCAATGGAATTTTTTCAGTTAAAGGCTCAAAAGCTTCCGCATAATTTCCTTTATCCTTTTTTGATGAAGCTCGAAGTTTCCAAAGTTTTATTTCATCTTCAAGTGATAAAACACCTGTAAAAAAGGATGAAATAGATTGTAAAAAAATTTTGATTTTGTTACCTTCACCACCACCTGCTTCAGCATTTTTTCCTTCGACCGTCATGAGCAAGCTTTCTTCCAATTCATTTACAATTTCTCTCAACTGATTTGTATTCTTTTGTGCTTTTTCAGGATTACTATTTTGAAACAATTTAGAGAATACCTAAGATTTTAATAACTTCAAGTTACGGTAATTAAACGTAATATTTTACCTGTTGAATGCTTCCCAGAAATGTTTCATTCGCATTTTCTTGGACCGTTAAAACACTTACAACATTTTTGTAATTATCTGCAGTCAAAACAATCGGACGAGTTTTAAAGAATACAACTCTTGAAAGCGCTGGTTTATCATATTTTATTTCATTTGAGACATCGATTCTTCCTTTCTAAATTTCAATTTTAACAATTAACATATTTCAAGTGTAACAAACACAGTGTATAAATTAAATTCCATTTGTCTTTGACTAACCTGATCTGTTCTAGATATTACAAACAATGTCACAGGTGTGTCACAAAAATTAAATAATGCTTGAATATTTGGAAGCTTTTCTTCAACAAGATGAAGAGAAAGTATATGACCAGCAACTCGAAGAATATATGATCTTCGAGAATCTGTATTATCTTTTTCCTTTTCTTTTGACATTTTCTTTCAATATGTAAAAAACAAAATCAAAAAAAAATGCCGAAAAAGAACTAAACGAGTATTTTTTTCAAGTAGAAAAATAAAGCTTAGAATTTGCAAGCAAGCCAGGGTTGTCACGGCAACAATGAAACCTCAAAGTTGTATGTTCATTTTTTTAAAATTGTAATCATTTTTGCTATTTAGTTTGTAGTTTTACATAAAATGTTAAATTCATTAAAACCTCTTCAGAGAATCTTTAATTATGAAATGTATAAAAAACTAAACGATTTATTTAATTTAAAAAATTAATTACAAATTTAGTGATATCTAAAAAAATACAGTCAAAAAATGCCGAAAAAGAACTAAAACAAAAAAAGTCCCTTAATATGCTTCTTCTTGAGAGACTTCTGAATGAGGAGGATCTGAGCGTACACCATGTAAATTTGAATATTCCCATTCAATTGTTTGACATTCGGCAACTTCTTCTTGGAGACAATCTGAAGTTGGATCGGCTTTTGCTTTGAGTTCAACAGCTCGTTCAATCAATTCACATAAAATTGAATTCTTTTCCGCAGTTTGAATAAATTGATGCTTTAACAATTCTTTAACAGTTGGACGCTAAAAATTTATTATTTACTTCAAAAATTTACTAAACGATAAAGCTTACATTATCAGGCTCTTTATTCAAACATAATTCAACAAATTCCTTGAATTTTCGACTCCATTGATTGCCCATAAGTTGTGGAGGAGGATTTTTTGGTATTAAAAGTAATACCCGCATTGGATGTAAATCAGAATGTGGAGGTTCACCATTTGCTAATTCAATTGCAGTAATTCCAAGACTCCAGATATCTACTTTGAAATCGTATGAAGCTTGTTGGATAACTTCAGGAGACATCCAGAAAGGAGTTCCGACAACCGTCGTACCTAAAAATCCATAGCACATGAAATTTCTTAACATTAAATTCATGTCACTATTCTGGGAAAAGTGACATGTATTTAAAAAAAATTCTCTTCTTTATCATAAAAACAATCTTACGCTTATTAACAGTTTCAGTTAATTGTCCAACAGAACCAAAATCAGCAACTTTGATATCACCATGTTCACTTAACAATACATTCGCAGCTTTTATGTCACGATGAATCTTTCCTTCATCATGCAAATATTCAAGACCTTTTAAAATTTCTCGGATAATAACAGCAATATGCATTTCATCAAGTTTTACAGCTTTTATTAAATCCAATGCTGAACCACCTCCCAAATATTCCATAATAATCCATAATTTTGAGCCCTTAAAATATTCAAATCTTTTAAATACCTCAGTAAACAATATAATTTACCTTGAGATAAGATCCATAATATTTAATTAGATAAACAGAATCACATTGTGACAAAGCCATAATTTCTCGTTGAATTACTTCAATTTCCTCTTCAGCTTGTTCAAGATCAATAATTTTTATTGCAACAACCTTAATATACGGTATTCAATAAAAATAAATAAAAATCAGTTAAAACCTTGTCATTTCGATTGTCAATTCCTTTGAAGACATCACCGAAGCTTCCGCGACCAATCCGTTCTTGTTTGGTAAAAATTGCTTCAGGATCCAGATTCTAAAAAAGGATTTTGTAGTGTTGTAACCATATACATATAAGTAATACTCACCTTCATATCATCGTCTTTTTTAGCCTCCTTCTTTTCCTTATCCTCTTGTTTATCCATTTTACCATCAGCAATAACATTAGCATCTTCCTTCTTGAAATCAATATACAATTTCTTGGTTCCAGTTGGTTCACCTTTATGATCGTCCCAAAATTGGCGAGCTGTTTTTTGTTCATCTTCAATTTTGATGTAATAAACTTCAACAAAATGTTTATCATTTTTAGGAATAATTTTATCACCATTATTCAAATTGAATGTCACCTAAAACAATCAAAATATATATTTTATAATAGTGCATATTCTAACATTGATCCATTTAAGATCAGCAATGCTTTTTCTCAAAAATTGTTAAAGCATTTAACAAAGCCATGCATTACGTTTCCAAAAAAGTAAAAAACTTACATCAACAAAAGTTAAATCACCTTTATGAAGGATGCCAATTGAAGGTTGAGTTCGAAAGAGTTCATCGTTGGAGGATTTAACTTTGAAAGCGCAGCGATTCTTGCTTTTGTTAGATATTTTGAATTGTTTGGGTTCTTCCCCCAATTTCATTGTAATACATTCAGTTGGATCCAGGGTTAATGCAAAATCATCCATGATTATGATTTATATACTTCTTGCTGTCGATAAATGTAGATAAAAGGAGAATAGATCAGTTAATGACGAAAGCTTAACTGTTGCAAAAGATAATGTGAAGACATGCACAAGTATATCGTATGAAATGATTATTGTTTTATGCAAATTATATTCAATGGCCAGGGAGAGCAAATCACCTCAAAAAGCATTGCTTGTGGAATCTGTGTTTTGCAATTTTTTACCAAGTTTTGCATTGAACCACCCCCACAATATTGCTTCGATTATAATTGAAGCAATCCTGGCGTTTATAATGATCTTGATATGAACATTACACCAAAGGTATGTTTTAAAACTAAATGTTTTTAAAAAGCATTTATACGCTTTTTAGCTTTATTCAACCATACATTTGTGATCGCAAACATTTATTCCAGAATTTTTCAATAATTTATGCATTGTTTTTTTTAATCATTTAAACTGTTCCTTTTTTTATTTAACGACTAAAACATATCCGTTATTGTGCTTTGAATGTCGCTTTAAATTATTGTCCTTTTTTTGAATAAAATATAAAAACATACAACCAACAGAGCAGAAATTTTGAAAGTTCCTTTAAAGTTATATAAATTATGAACTATGTGCATGTGTTATTTTTTTCACCAACCTTTTTATACTTTTTTTTCCTTCACTTTCTTTTGTTAGTTGAAGGTCATTGCAGTTGAAGGAAAAAAGTAATGGAACATGTTCACATTTTCTTTGAGGATAGGCGACAAACAATGCCGTTTTCTTAAAATTCAGTTCTTTTTTTCAAACTACATTTTTGGACTTTATTTCTTAAGCTTATTTCTGAGGCCAATGTAATTAAAATTGGTCTTTTTCAGACATTTTATGCTTGACAAAAAGATAAAGTCAATTTTGCATGTTTTGAAAAATAAAACAAAGCGTTGTTTTTTGTCTTTCAAAAAACACTGAAAAACTTTTTTTTAAACATTTTGTGCGTTTTTAGTGTTGCAAGTAATTTTAGCTTCCAAAATTTCTTTTCGTATTTCATTTTTTAAACTTTTCGCAAACTTTACAGCTGTTTCAAAGATGATGACCTTACCACCATTTTTAACAATGTCCGTGGAAAATACAACATTTTCTGAAGCCACTGGAATTTATGAAGCAACATTTCGGTGCTTAATTGATTATCATCGCCATTCAAACAATTCGACGGATCGGTTTATACAAAAATTTAAGGAGGCTTTTGATTTTGTTGTTCAAGCTCAACCAAATGCAAAATTTATTAATTTCGGGCTTTCATCACCTGATCCACTTATGACAAATCAATTATGGTATCAATATCAACCGATGAATAAAGATGCCTTTAATAATTTTATTGACTTCCTTTTAAAAGTTCACGATGGATCACTTAATCTTTTTGCAAGTTTGGATGTTATTGATTTAAAAATTGTTACAAAAGTAAGATTATTACTGCTTTTATTACATCTGTTAATTAAATTTACGGTTTTAGCGTGACTTTTTTTCATAAATCTCATTTTCAACGTTCATGTATTTGGCTTCAACTCGAACTTTCATACATTTTTATCTTTTTTAATTAATTTCTTAACACAAATATATTTTTTGTACAAATTTAAATAAATTATATTCTTTCACGTGCTCGAATTTTGAATGCAATTGGAGCTTTAACAACTCCAAGTTGATACTCTAATGGAGGAAGGACTCCTTCAACTTCAGGAAGAAATTCAAAATGTTGTAAAAATGTTGCACAAAATAAAAATAATTCCATTTTTGCTAAACCTTCACCCAAACATGCTCGTTTCCCAAGTGAAAATGGTGTAACTCGGTCATCTTTTTTGAATTTTCCTTCAGAATCCAAAAATCGTGTTGGATCAAATTTCTCTGGATTTGGAAAAATTTCTGAATCAAGATGAACACTTTGAAATTGTGGAATAACATGTGTTCCCTTTGGAATAAAATATCCATCAACTTCTGCGTCTTCTGTAGTCAAATGTGGAATATTCAAGGTTAAAATAACTGCAATACGTTGAAGTTCGTGAATACACGCAGAAATGTATGAAAGATTTATTTGATCTGTCATTGTTATTGTTCGATCTCTTCCAATAACTTTGTCAATTTCATCATGACATTGTTTTTGGATATCCGGATTTCGAACCATGTACAAGATGAATGTTCGAATTGAAGTGCTTGTTGTTTCCATTCCAGCTCCGAATAAATCATAAATTGCTCCCAAAAGTTGCAAATCACTCCATTCTCCATTTGGCTTCATTTCAGGATTTTTCTTTTTCTGTTCAATTAAAAATGCGTCAATGTAATCCCGGGGTTCTTCATCAAATTTTATTGTTTGTCGATGTTCTTTGATATGTGCCTTCATCATATCCATAACATTATTGTTGAGATCCAAAGCTCTTTGATAAACTCCACCAAAAAGTGGATCAAGAAATTTAAGCCGTGGAAAAAGCTCAAGCAAAAATGCAAATGGATGACTAAAAACTGCTGCAATTTCTAACATTTCATTTCGGAAATTAAAAACCAAATCATTGTTAAAGTCTTCAGTTTTATTAAAGCATAATTGGAAAACCACATTCCCAACAGCAATCTACAAAATGTTTTTAAATCATAAACTCGTACAAAATGAAAAACTTACAGTAAGAAGTTTTGTTAAATCAACAGGTTCTTCATTCAATGATTTCAATCTGTCACAAACTGATTGAGCTTGATCAATAATTGTTTGTTCTAAAATTGGTTTTCCAAATCCCAAATCTCTTAAAATGTGGAGTGCAAAACGTTTCTGTTCTCTCCAAAAAGTATTGTCAGAAAATATCAGCCCATAATTTCCACCAATAAATTCAATCATTAAATTTGAATGGGGTCGGCCAGCAAATTTATCCCCTTGTTTAATCATTGTATCTTTAAGCACCTAAAACATTTTAGAAAAATTTAAATATCATTTTTTCAGTAGGTAAGAATGTGTTCATACTTGAGCATCAGATATTACAATCATAGGTATGGGTAACCAAATGGTAATAACTTTACCGTATTCCTTTTTCAATTTCAAAAGTTGTTGATCAAATTTGTTGGGATCAATCATTAAAATGTTTCCAATTAAAGGCCATGGAAATGGTCCCGGGGGATAATTTCTTCGACGCCAATAAAGTTGATGGAACAGAAGTACCAAAATAATTGTTAATAAAGCATACCAAATCATTTTGCCTAGAATTGAGCTAAAAATCAGCAATGGAATGCAAAACAAGTGCCGGAAAAAAGAAGATACAAAATGAATAATTAGAGCTCATTGTTTTTTAAATGTTTAGACAATCAATGAAAAAAACTTTCACGTCAACTTTTAACTACATAGTTCTTTTGCACTTATCTGAAGAAGAAGAAAAAAGGGGGAAGTAGTATTTATAGAGCATTTGGGGTGCAACTTCATTCACTCTATTTTAAACATTTTTGTTGTTCATTTGAACTTTCTCTGCTAAAAATCTAAACATTTTTTTGTGCTCGCTCTACCTTGTTTCATTTTTTTGTCAAATTTATATGTTTTCTTTCTGTTGGAAAAAAACAAACAAAACCATGCGTGTTTGATTGCACTTTGAAAAAGACGTAAAATAAATGAACATTTCATCTCAAAGAAAATTCAACCATTGTCAATTATTTTAAGATATTTGTGATACTAATTTTAATGGTCACATATTTTTGTAACTTTTTTATTAAATGATTTACAATAGTCGAAAAGAAAATTTGATTCAACATTTCTGTTAGCTTTGGTATAAGTAAATTCAGGCATTCGTATTTGCTCTAGATATTTAAGAATTCACTCAATAACGAAAGCAAACATTACAAGAAAATAAAAGTTCTGTTATACAAGATTTGTTATTGGATCCTTTCTTTGCATAAAACCGATACCCAAAAAAGGTTATGTTGTATGTAAATGTATGTTTGTGTATTTCAAAAAAGCTTATAAAAATTTGTTTATTGATCCATATACGTAATCTGATAATACTGATTATTGCTTTCCATAATTTTTTGTTCAAATGGAGTTTCATTGGTAAAATCTGCATCCGGAGAAAGAGCTGAATCAGCGGAATCATCATCGGAATCAAAGGTATCTTGGAGATTGTTTAAACTATTTACAATATCTAAAAAATGATGTTAATATTAGGAAATATTTTATTTAAATCAATTTTACCCCTAAAAAAGTCTTCATCGCTGTGATAAGCAGAGTCAGTATTTGATTCAAATGGCAATGTTAAAAATGGACGGAATACAGTATCACAAAGATCTACCAAGATTAATGAAATCCGAGTAGCGCGTAAAAATCTTGAAACATCACCAACAGAATTTGGGAAAAGAATGGGAGTAAAAAGTAATAAAAGATCTGAAAAATGTATTAAAAGATACCTCAAAAATCTATGATAAACAAACCAGTATATGAATCAATGAGGCTTCCAGAACTTTGTCTTGCAAGATTACGTAAAGATTTACAAACAAGATATGTAAATTGGCGTAAAAATATAGGCAAAGCTTCAACCAATCTATAAATTTTTAATTGTAATGACACAATAATATTAATACTATTTACCCATTTGCATAAATCATTGCAATTTCTTGTGGACTTTTTAAAGATACACACAAAAATTCTTCATTAGAATCAGCAAAAATACCACCTGGAAATTCGGTTAATACTTCCTGGAAAAAAGAATTGTTTATTTAAATTTTAAAATTAGTTCGGGTTTAAGTACCTTCAGGACAGAAACAATAGCATTTGGATCAGCATTTTTGATTTCTCTGCTAATAAATTTTGATTTTTGTAATTTTGATATCAATTTTTGAACTTCTAAAATTAAAACAAATATTTCTTTGAAGAAATAAAAAGGAAAACTTGCCCGGAGTTTTAGCATATCGAAGTCCAAGTCTTCTTTTATTTTCATCTTTGATTTTCCAATCACATAATGATGCCAAAAAATACTGTAAAATAAAAGATTTATATTCAAATAACTCAAAATCAACAACTGAATCTTCTTTTAAGCTTTCTAACTCGGAGTTTGTTGCTTCGTCAAAGCTTTCATTGAAATTATTTAAATTTTCAGAGTTGCTTTCAAGAGAGCTGTAATCAATTATAGCAGAAGCTGAGGTACTTTGAGGTGTTTCAATTAAGGAAAGATAATCAAATTTAGGAGCAACCATTGTGAAATAAAGAATGAATAATTACTATAAATTTGGTAAAAATAAATAAACTGGTGATAAAGCAGCAGCAGACTTGCGACAGACGGGTGCCAAAAGGTAAATAAAATTTTCTTATTTTTTCTACTATACCAAAAAACTGCTATCAAATGATAAAACAAATGGTTAGAACACAGCAGCAAAAATCAATTATGATAATATACAAATATAAAGTAGAATCAGAAGTCAAAAATCATTAAAAATTGAATTTATTTATTTTTCCATGTGTGAAACTTGCATATTATGCGTTTGACACAGAAACAAGATCTACAGAGTGAAAACAAATGTTCAATGATGGGACTGCTGTTGGCGATGATGATGGCTTAAAGCGCAAAATAACAATGACAGCAGCATACAGCATAAAAAAAGCGGATTAAACGCAATTTTTATGGCCATAAATGAACAAAAGTTACTTAAATTTTGTTCAATCACTTTCCCAACATGGAAAAAAAGTGTTCTAAAAAAGCAAAGAACCGAAAGAGGAAAAAGTTTTTATTGTTTTTATGAGCACCAAAAGGGACATTTTTATGGTTGTTCTTGCTGAAACAAATGTCCGATTGATGGACATAAATGGAAAATGGAATGGACATTTTTCGGCGTCATAAAAGATTGAAAAAAAATAACAACGGTGGAAAAGCAGGTAAAAAGGTGGAGTGCAAATGCTTATTGCTTGACTCATAAATATTTGTAGAAATGAGTAAGATAAGAAAATTGTTGAGAATGTTACTTTTAACCCAAATTGTTTCAAAAAAACTTAGAATGAGAAAGCTCTAAAAGATTTATTTTTATAAACAAACCTGAAGAGCAGGACCAACCATAATTTCGGAATATAATTTTGGGCTCATATCTTTCAAAGACTTTAATTTATTACTTAAAAAATGTCTTTGCTTTGTCCGATTTCCAACAACTTTTTTGTTTCGTGGCTTTATCGCCTCAACAGAATCATCACTTTCACTTTCAACATCTTCATCAAAAGTTATTCTTCTTTCCCCATCTTCTTTTACATCTTCGAAAGAAGAAGATCCTTTCATATTCGGTTTGAGCAAAATGGATGCTGTTGATGTCTAAAAAACAGAACTGTCTAAGAATGTTTTATAAAAGCAAATTCCTCCAAGGTGTGTTAAAAATGCTAAAAAAAGCAGCAAAAAGGGGAACGGAAGTTTGTATTTTTTATGAATCAAACAAGCAAAAAAAGAGAGAAAGAAGACGTTGTTGTAACAGAATTTTGAATGCTCTTTTGGCGTTAAGAATTGTACAAACATATAAAAATAGAAATAATAACACCAAAACAAACCAAAAAAGTAAATTTAAATAGACATGGGAAAAGCGTTTTAATGGAGCTATTTTTAAAATTAATAGCAGCAAAAAAATATCGAAACTATTTTCTTTTGACTAATCATTTTAAAAGAAACTTTACCTGAAATTTTGGCTTCATTTTCCAGGGGCACAAAAATTATTCCACCGTAACCAGTCCCAAAAAAAACAAAATAAAAGTGTCAATGAAAAAGTGCCTAAAAATTCAAATAATCAAACAAAGAAAAAGTTTGTGTGGTGTTTGTCACGTTTTTTTCCCTCAAAACCTCAAAAAGCAATAAAATTTTAAATGAAAACAATATAAATTTGCGCAAAATGGAATTTTAAAACCTTTTTTTCCCTCAATTGTCTTCTTACAAGAATTTGATGGAACAACTTTTTTTTGCAAACGATTAAAACCAAAAACGGAAAGAAAAAGTTTTAAAGGTTTTGCGCATGTAAAAACAAAAGAAATAATTTTCAGAGAAGCCTTCAAGTTACAAGCAGTAATTTTTATGGTAGTTCCGTTTCAAAATTTAAAAGATATAAGTTTCCAACAGAGCAAAAGTTCAAAAAATTGATACCATCTGCTGCTTATATGAAAATTTAAAAAAATCAACTGACAACACAAAAAGTCATGGAACAGATGTATATTATTAAAATATCTTAACGCAGTCCTCTATTTTTAAAAAAGATAAATGATGAGTTCATTTTTTTCAAACTATTTTAGAGCACGTTTTTAAAACTTTTTTTCTTAAATTTAATTGAGTGGAAAACATTAAAGTAAACAACAATCCTTTTTTAAAAAGAGTTTCTTTTTTTACCTCTTTATTATTAATAAAAAGTAAGGGGCAAGGCAAAAGTAAGAATTGATTCAATAAAGAAAAAAACGAGAAAAACCCGCAATGGTCAAATCAAGATTTCATCTCATTTTCTTCGGACATCACCACCCGTTTAACTGCCTGATTCCTTTTTTTTCAATTCTTTTTCTTCTGCATCTACTACATATTCCGACAATCTCTAAAAAAGATTGACTTTTGTAAGATTTATAACCAGCTGAATGTGAAAGGGAGAAAGAGAGAGAGAGAAAGATAAAGGTGTCAGTGATCGGAAAAAATATCTTGAAAAGGATATGTATCTCGCAGCTGCAAATGGATATTTGAAAAGTTTTGGTATTTTTTCAACGAAAAAAAGATGTTAAATGTTGCAGAAAACAACGAACTTGCGAAATTTGCGTTTTAGAAGCAAAATAAAATCAAAACTACTCTTTTGGAAATTAAACATTTACATAAACAAAATTTTTATTACCACCAATATTTTTGAGCTCAAATTCTAAAATTTAAATTGTTTTACGTTTGATTGCTCACAGTTACGTAACGTAATTGTACCAAAGTAAACCCATTTTACCTCCCTTTTAACTGTTTATCTATTTATTGCTTCTGTCAGGTGAATCAAAAAATATGTAAAACATGAATGGCCTTGCGCGCGTTGCCTCCGTGCAAAAAGAACCCGTTAAAAATTCCCATCGTTTCCGCTTTTCTTATTTTTTTTTACAAAAGAACTAGCCGTTTTTCCTTTCACGTTTTTTTGTTCTGCAACAAAAAATGAATTCCATCAAAAAAAGAGTTAAACATAAATTCAAAAAGACAATTTTGGGAGCAAACTTTCTTTTGTAGAAACAAACGGAAAGAAAATGCAGTTTGATTACACCATAAATATATTTTAACCCTTGCTGAGAAATTTATGATATATTTGGCCGCCGTTGATTCCAAAAAAAGAAAGAAATATGCTTGATTTTTTGGACAATAACTAGTTTCTTCTGCCCCTTTTCAACGTTTGCCTCAGGTTTGAGGTCCAAAAGAAAATGCCGTCATGCGCCATTAAGAAATGACGGGTTTTCTTCTTTGCTGAGTTTTAAAGAACACAATTATGGAAAAAAGAAAAGAAGATGGAAGTTAAACCAATAAAATTTTAATGAAAAAACAATTCCTTTCTTAGATTAATTCGATTACAAAAAATTGAAAGAATTTTTCAGTTTGATCTCGAAACTTTCCACCACTTACAAAAAGATATTCAAATTATTTTGCCAAAACAAGACTGTCTTTAAAAATTAAAAGAAACCTTGAAAACAAAAGTTTACTGCATACTAAATTGAAACCACATAGTAAATTTTCCTCAACGAATGTAAGATCTGTTCTTTTTTTGTCTCCATCAGTTTCATTCCCTCTTTTACGTAAAAAACAGCAATAAATAAACACCGAAAAAATTGAAGCAGTTAGTTTTTAATTTTACAACAACATCAAAAAAATCTAGTCATCTCTTCTGTCGTTTCGTTTTATCTTCCTTCAACAAAATTAAATGAAGCATACAAAAACAAGATAAATTTCTTGAAAAAAATATAAAAAAATAATTGCGTAACGGAATTCTTTTGGGAAAATAAAAGAATGAGACAGAAAAAGCAGCGACAAAGTAAAAAATGACCAAAGTCAGTTTTTTATCCAATGTTTTCAATCACTTTTTTCTCTTCCATCCTTCTTACGATCGTGTGAAATTGAGAAACTAGAACACTTGAAGGCATTAAGCTTTTTTCCCTACTCATGACTGAATTAATATAACATTTTATATTATTTTTCTCGGGGCGTAAAAGGAAAAGGGGTACAACCTAACGTAAAAAATTTATTTGTAGATGATATTACTATAACTAGTTAATAGATATCAAAGGATTGGTAAATAACATGAATCACAAAAAAATTATTACGTTTTCATTGTTTCATAATTCGATCAACACATGTTGTAATCAAAGATTACGGTAATTTAAGATTTTTGGCAAAATGTTTTCACCCAAAAATTTTAACCGTAAATTTTTAATTTTTATTAATTTCTATAGTTTTTTTTTGACCAACGCTTTTTGTTTTTTTGACCAGCTTAAAGATATATTAAATATATTTTCTTTTAGAGCAAGTTGTCACAGCTGCCACCGGAAACAATGAATTGGAAAAGTATAAAAGTAAAAATTATATTGAAATTTCAAATCAGTTTTTCATAAACAGCAATCATCAAACAACCATGAATCCAAAATTATTCATTTCTGCTTTCTTCTTTACTTTTATTCTCCATCTTGCATCATCTCAACCAGCAGAAAATATTATTCGAACTGATGCATCAATGATTGAAGAAATGGCTAAAATGGTTTTGTCTCAATTTTCATCAGTTTTATCTCCAAAAACTCTTGCAAAAATTACTTCAAATCCTTCAACTTCAACTCCTGCTCCATCTAATGTTGAAAAGGTAAATACATATCATGAAATTTGTTAGAATTTAATATTTTTTAAAACATTTTAGATTCGTCAATGTACCTGCTCAGAATCAGATGAATGTATTGCAGAAGCATATCGATCAAATTCTTTCTGTCAATCTTCGTGCAAATCACATTTGGAATATTACAGTTCTCACGTCGACGAATTTCTTACATGTCTCCCTAAAAATCCTACTGGTCATTTTATGCTTAATAAATGCCTCAAAGAAAATATTCCACAATTTTGTGCTGCTGATGGTTCTCGCTTTACTTTTATTCCTAAAACAAATTACAATCAATCTTCAACTTTTGAATTCATTTTTGATCTTGGAAAGAATGTTATTGATATGGTTATTCTTGAACATTTAAAAACTTTCTTTTCTTGCTCTGGAGCTTGTATGAAAGAAAAAATTCTTGCTTGTTATGATCGCAAATCCTGTGGTGTATTTCTTCCTCCAAATCATGATCTTGGAAATATTGGAAATTTCTGTTCGACTCTCAAATCCTCAATCAATTTTAATTTATTGAAAGCTCTTCCATGTTTTGCAGTGCAACAAGTTTTTCCTAAATTTATTCATTAGTTGTTTTTTGTATTGTATTTTCTATTATATCCTTTTTTATGTATGGTAGCATAAATTTTTGTTGTGATTTTCAATGTTGAAACAAAACAATTAACCAGTATATAATCTTGCGAATATAGCTTCCAAGTTGTAACTAAACATCTTCATGTAACCTTTCAGAATATTGAGTTCATTTTTTCAGAAATAATTAGGGTGGTGGCGTTTTTTAATCGTTTTATTGTTACATAAAAATTAGAAAATAAATTATACGTTTAATAAATTATTAAAAAAATGAATAAAAAAGTTTTAAACGTTTTCCAGCGAACTTTTCACACACACAATTATCTGGACGTTTGCAATCGGTTGATTTTGCAACGCATAACCAATATCCAGCACAACTGATAGTACACATTGGATCAACTTTATCCCAGTCAATGAACTAAAATTTTAACGCAACTGTATATTTAAAAAGACGATTAAATTATATTACTTACTTTAGCAACGGTTACGGTATTCATGAAAAAGAAAATGGCAAATAAGATAACAACGGAGATTTTCATATTGGTTCAGATTGAAAACAAAATATTAAATACTGCAAATGTATAAGAGAATAGATAATTTGGTAATATTTTTCAAAACCAAAGTATATATATACTATTTTTGGAACATCTGTAATCGGCTTAAGGCAGATAAAACATATGTTCAAATGTAACGAGTTGGATGGGGTGAGTCATTAGCATAACTTTTATGAAACTGTAAATATTTTTTATTTGCAAAAACATTTCATAATTCAAAAAATTTTGTTGTTTTGTTTGTGAGATTCATAAATGTATGCGTCAACTCTGACTCGATTTGTACTAAACAAAAAATTAACAATCTCTTAAATCAATTTCTGTTGAGGTCACATTTTTATAACCATGTTCTTGTTTATGAAAACAATCACATTTTTCAAAAACACAAGTTGTTGTTTTAAATTCTTACTGAAATGTTTCATAGAAATATTGTAAAACAATCAGTAAATCTGTTTTTTGTGTTATCTTCTTCTTAACTTTCAAGAATTATTTTCTTTTTTTACACAAATTTTATTCAGTTTTTGTTTTACATTTATACAAGTACAAGTAATGTTTAAAAACTGCAATAATATTTATTGCTGGAAGACAACGAGTGATCGTCCACGTTTTGGACATGGACAATAATTTGCATCTTCACCAGGAGCACCGCCGTTACCAGGTGGACCACTATGCCCAGGGGCCCCAGGAGGCCCATCCTTTCCAGCTTCTCCTTGAGGACCAGCTGGACCATTTTTCCCATAGGTGCCCGGGTTGCCATAGGGTCCATGCCACCCTTTAGGCCCACGTTCGCCGTTTTTTCCAGGATTACCGGGAGCACCTTTAATTTTTTTTGAATATATTGTTAAGTGTTTTAACTCTAACCTTTCTCTCCGCGTGTTCCAGGCGCTCCTGGAGAACCAGCAGGTCCTGGATTACCAGGTTTACCAGGGGTGCCATTTTCGCCTCGACTTCCAGGTGGACCACTATGCCCAGGGGCTCCTGAATGTCCATCTGGACCAGGTAATCCTTCTTCTCCAGCTGGGCCAGGTTCGCCATGATGGCCAGGAGGTCCTTTCTCCCCGAGGGGACAAACGCGACATTCCCCACCAAAACTGCGAGGTTCAGATTCTGGGCCATGATCACCTGGTTCTCCAGGGGCTCCTTTTACCCCAGGAGTCCCATCAATTCCGTCCTTTCCAGGGGCGCCTTGGGGGCCAGCGGGACATGAATTTTGATTGAGACACTGACATTCAGGTCCAACTTCACGTTTACTTCGCATAATTAAGGGATTAGGGGTAACTCCGGGGCTGGATGGGCCACGGGCTGACATTAAATCTTTCCATAAAGTTTGCTAAAGAAGATTGTTGCAATAAAAAATTAGATTAAAATTGATCGGCGTACCTCAAGAATTTTAAATTCATCCATATCATATTCCAATTCATTACTGATATTTCCAATTCGGCCAATCAAATATGGAATATACAAAAATGAAGCACATATGGCGATCAACGAAATGCCAATTGACGCTTTTGCCAGTGATCGAATAATCGTATCACCCATCCTTTCTTCTTTCTTTTTTTGGTGAATGAAATGAACGAGAAAGATAAAATCAAACCCGCTTTTATATATCAAATTCTCGGAGAGTATTCCGATTTGTTCATGAGTTCTTTTTTTATGTTTTAAAATGAAGATGCTTTAACCTGTTTGATGGGAGATTTCGTTCCACCTCTACGATCAGCTTTCGTTCTTCGTTTTATGTAAAAATAGTTAAAATCATTGTTGGGATGTCTTTAAGTTTTTTCCTTGAAAATGAATGATGAAAATGGTTATAGCCAAGTTAAATAAAATAATTTTATTTTTTAAAAGACAAAAAATATCCCGTCTTTAAATACAAATCTCTGACAATTACATAAAAAATAATTACTTTTCTTCTTTATATAATATAAAATGGCATGAACTACAATTAAATTAAACTAATCTTAAGAGGTTCGAAAAATGAAAAATAAGAGATATTTTTAAACAGGAGATTTAAGTTTCTTGATAACCGCTGTCGGGGGTTGATCTTTTGGTTTTCCTTCATGTAAAATAAGTTCTTGCATTAATTCATCAACATTTGTTAATTGGAATAAACTATAAAAAGGAACAGTTTATTTGGGTGTCTGATTATAATTTCAGATGAAACTTACTGACAAAGTTGAACATCTTCAACCAACTGCTGAGCAATGGAATGAACGGCTGGTAAAAGGAGAAGTAATTGCCCGAAACGGCATTCATCATAATCATCTGGTTTATTATTCTTTAATGCTTTAAGGGCAAGTAATCTTGTATGCTTTAAAATTGAAGTTGTTGTTGCATCTGTTGGTTCTAAAAATAAATTGAATTATTTTAAAATAAAAATTTGGAACAAAAAAAACCTTTAAACTTACGAATACTGTAAGGATTAAAGAAAATTGCAGCTTTAAGTGCGACGTAATCATTTGTATTATATTCAAGTTCTCTCATTGGATGCACAAGTTCATTGATAATTCTTGCAACAACCAAATTAATATCCCCAATAAGTGTGGCTTGATCTGTTGAAAGAATTTTTTCATTTGCTAAAAATACTCCTCCATCGGTATTCAAGGAACGATATGCAACTCCAAGGACTATTAATGGTGCGGCATTGGCTTTTAAAAGAGATGTTTGATCATTCAAAGAAATTTCTTGAAATTGTGAAATTGATTTACTCCATTCAACAAGAATACAAAGCTGCTGATGAATTGAAGTTCCAACATCATTTAAAGTAGCAAAATGTGCATGTTGCTTATAATCTATCTTTCCTTTATCATAAACTACCTGGAATGTTGTTAAGCGGATTAGGAAAGATTAAGTTGAATGTAATATGCATATTTTAAAACATACTTGTTCTGTACTTTTAATGACGGATTCTCTTAATTGCAAGCATAACTTTTCAGAGAATATTAAACTTTGCAAAAATTGTGATGATGTTTCTTCTTCATTTTCAAGTTTTCTCCTTTTTCCAATTACATCCCTTTCATTTTGTATTGCTAAAAATTCAATATTTAAAAAAGCTTTCTGTAAGCAATATGCTTACAGTATTATCTAAAAAGAGGGGTGGGTCTTTTTTGTTTACTTTTTCGCCACAATTCTTTCAATTTTTCAATGAAAAAACTGCGTTAAACTAAATCAAATTGATAAAAGTTGTTTTCATGATAGAAAGAAATTGCAGAGGAATGCTATCAAGGGATACTGGTTTGTATCAGAAAAAAAAGAAGTTAAAAAAACAGTTGAAAAAAAGTAAACATGTTTTCACGTGAAAACGCACACATTAAAAAATAATAGCTACCGTATCTAGCTAAAGGTTAACAACTTACCAGTTGCTTTCATTCCAGCATTAATACACCGTCTCAGACGACATGCCCGACAAGCATTTCTGTGAGCTTAAGATTGTATAATTATTTTTTGCAGGACATTGTATCCACTTACTTCTATCAACATTGCAATTTTGTTGAAATCTGCATTTATATTGATGTTCTTTTCTTATTGAGCGACGGAAAAATCCTTTGCAACCATCACAGCTAATCGCTCCTGCAAAGATAAAATTAGCTTATAAAATGGCTAATTTTGAGTTTTAATATTGCGAAAAAGCAAATGCCCTAGGGAACAACATTTTTTTGTATAGTGATTAATTACTTAACAAAGGCATTACTAAAAAAAACTGTAATATTGAAAAGGTTTTATTTGATAATTAATTTATGTAGTTTAATTATCGGAATAAAACTGTTATACAACTAAAGATGGCTACGTGCCCATTTTTTCAAAGCCCGGCCCGGCCCGTGAAAGCAAAAGCCCGGCTAGCCCGAGCCCGGAATTTTCGCCGCGGGCCGGGCCCGGCCCGTTTACTTTTTTTTTGTAAATTTTCATGTTGTCCCCCCTTTGGAAATTTTCAAAAAGCAAAGCCCGGCCCGTGAAATCAAAAGCCCGGGCTTTGTCGGCCCGCGGCCATCCTTATATACAATCTTGCAAAAAAGAATGTAAACAAAAACAAAATCAGCAGGTTTTTTGGAAGAAATTAAATAAGACTTTGACCTTTTTGATGATTTTTAATTCAAATACACAATAAAAAATAATAAAAGTTTTATAATTTATAGATTACTCTATCTATCAAAAACCTACCGTAATGATTCCCTGTAGATCGATCTGAACAAATATGACAAAGAGTATTATCCGTTTCACTTCCAGATGAAGCAGCATTTGAATGCACAGGAGAATTTGAATCAATTAATGGCATACTATTTTGATTTAACAGAATTGAAGCTGATAAACCGTGTAAATGAAATGCTGTCGTTTGAGTTGAAGACATAAATCAATGAAGCATTTCAATGCTATCAAAAATTTTTAGGCTTTAATTCTGTAAAAAAAATAATCGTCAGTAAACGTTTCATGTATCAGCAATCAAATTCGATAAAAGAAAAAACATTAACGCTGAAAATAAGAGTGATGGGGAAAAAATGAAAAACAAGAACGTGCACAAAGATCAGAACAAAATATGATGAAAGATTTTAGGCAATCAAATTTAACTAAATGTTAACTTGTGTCAGCTTTTGTTAATTTTTGAAAGTTTTATCAGACACCCAAATTATTGTCTAGAATATCAATTTGATCAAAATGGTAATTTAATTAAAAAGAATTCTCCCGCATATGACAGAAATTATACAATTTGCAAGGTAAAAATATGATAGAATTAAAAGGACAGTATTTTATCATTAACAATTAATCATGACAATCAGTGGTGGTAAATGAGCTCAAGTATAAAAAAATAACAATAATCAATCAATTTTTAAAACATTGAAAATGCAGAATAAAAAAGAGCGAAGAAAAGAGTGATTCAAAAAAATTTGAAAATAACGCATGCAAATGACTAAAGTAGCCACAGCTTTTTAACCGATTGTGAGAACGATAGATAAATAGCCGTCGAACAACAACCAATGACACATTTTTCTTTTCTCAAATATGCACGTGCTCCTTGGATCAAATCTCTTGATGCAAAGAATCATTTTAGTTTTGACTTATTTAAAAAAGGTACAAAGTGTAAGAAACTTTGTAGGACATTAATGAACAAAAAGAAATGTAATCAGTGAAAATAAATTTGTAGTTTAGGAGGAAATAAAAAATACCAAAGTTGTAAAAATGGCATGTTTTTTGCTAACTGATCATGGAAAGCTTAATTTGTTTTTCAGTGGTCTTTCACTTGGAACACATATGCTTATACAACAACAAATAATATTGTAAAAGCATATAATCGAGAAATGTTGGTCCTCTATATTAATAATATTTGCTAAGACAACTTAAACTTTTACAAAATTATTATTCATTGAGAAAAAAACTAAAATATTTTTCATAAACGAAAAAACCATTCGTTAAAAACACATTCCAATATTTCGATATTATAAAAGTTTAAATCGCAAAAAATTGTTATATGTTGTGCAAGTACACAGAAAAAACACCAAACAAATCATACAAAAATGTAAAATGTGATTTGGTGTAATAAATATTTTGAACAAGCTACACCAAATGACAGACAATATTGAAGAACTTTTAAATTTGATGCACGCAAAAGTTTTCTATCAAAAAACAGCTGTAATGATTTTTCCACGCACACAAGTGAGAAGTTCAAGACTAAAATACGAGAAATGAACATCGATGATTTTAACTAAAATCAATCAATATCATCTTATTAGTGAAAAAAGGGAAAACAAAATGATTCATATGATCTTTAAAAAGAAATGCATAAAAAGGGAATCCAATATACGAGAAATGAACAATGTCTCAATGTCTTTATTAATTTTGGATTCATAGGGGGTCTATGATAGGTAATTTTATTTTTACGTAATTAACAAAAGTGTAACTCAATAAAAAGAAAAAAGCCGTTTTTTTGTACTTTCTGATAAAAGAAACTCTCTTAATTTTTCGCAGCCGAAAAAGAAAGAAAAAATAATCATAAAAAAAAAATCGAACACGTGATTTCAATGCCTCCTTCTGCGGCGTTTTTTTCTTTCTTGTGCTTCAGTGTCTTTAAATGTTAAACAACAAAAAAAAATTCTTTTTTTATTATCGGTGATTGTTAAAAATATTGAAAGAAAAGAAACTAAAAATAAAGAAATTTTTAATAGAAAAGTTCATACATAATTTTTGGCAGATTTTAAAGTTTAAAATTAAATTCTAAAAAAAGAAAAATTAGTGTTAACTCATTAAGAAAAAACAAAACATTGATTTACTCTGAATATTTCATCACAGTCGAATTTCATCAGATTAATCATTAACCATTAAAAAAAGTTTTTAAAAGGTAAGGAAAAAAAGAATTTGACGTTGTAACTTTTTGAAAACTGAATCAAAACAAATAAAAAAGAAAAATTCGACCGATATAAAAAAGGTCCGCCTGTTTGTCTTCATTGAAACACAAGTTAAAAAACCCTTTTTTCTTTAAGTTTAACAAGAAGAAAGAATGGTTGGTAATGAACATTTGAAAAGTGACAAAAAAAAGAAAAAATCAACAAAAGTATAGGGTTGTGTGTCACCTGTTAAGTTAAAACGGAAGCAAAAAAAGTTTGATGAAAATGATTATATGTTTTGGAAAAAGAGTAAAAATATGAAAGTGTTAAATGAAAAGTATTACAATTTTATTTTGCAAAAAAATATGAATGAATAAACTCGAATGTTCTTTGATGGATATGCAGCGAACTGTTAATACGAGGTTGGTAACTTAGTTATCTTAGTATTTATTTTAAGAAACTGCAATAAATTAATTTAATAATGCACATTTGGATGCTTAGGTACAAAGTTTATCATTATTATTTTTTTAAATATAAAAGAACAAATTGTATCACATTGCAGACGAAGTAATTTACGTCTGAAAGCAATAAAACCATTATAAATTTATTGCTGCGACAGAAAGAAATTGGAGAAAAAACATTCGTTTTTTAAAACTTTGCAAAAGTTTTTTAAAAAAATACTGTAATTATTTATTATTAAGTTTACTGTGACTTTTCTTGAAGCTAATAAAAAGAATTCGTATTGTTATATTAAATTGTAAGTTACTAATGAAAACATAAATGCTCTTTCGTTTAAATGCAAAAATATCACACTATTAACGATCCATCAGCTGATTATTTTTTTGATATGACTAAAATTTTATTTGTTTGTTGAGGAAACATTCTAAAAAATATATGACAGAAATTCAGTGCTGTTATGACTCCGACTCCGGAATATACTATATTTTATTTAAAACGTTAACATGAAAACAACAAAGCCCATAATATCGCAGTATAAACGAATCTTTTTTGTATTAATAAAATTATATAATAAACTAAACAGTAATTTTTATATTAAAGATAAATACAAATTTCAAAATAGAAAGTTACAAATAATAAAAGGAACAAAGATAGAAATCGGATGAGGCATGTGACAATGATACGTTTCTTTCAAAAATAGAGTACTGTACTACATAGTTTTTGTATATACCGAAAACCAATTCTTTAATTACAATAAACATAACCTCCAAAGTATTTTATAAAACTGTCATTACAGTATCTTGTCCACTTTGTGATGTTGAAGCTTGTCCAGATGTAGAAGGCTGTAAGAGATTTCCAGTTAGTAGTTGATGCATACTAGAAACTGGTATATTTCTTCTGGCATCCAATCCCGGAGTTGATGCTGATGGGATTGATGTTGTCGACGCCGAAGATGACGGAGCACCTGTAATCACAGGAGCAAAAGATGATGCAGTTAAGCGTTCTTTCAAAGATGATGGAGCAGCAGTTTGGTCACTTGGATCGTCAAGAATAAATTCAGATAACAAAGAATCAACTTCATTTAATCCAAAGAATCGTGTTAACGAAATATTTTCAATCAATAACTGTGTCAAAGCTTTTAATGCCGGAGCTAACAGAAGAATATTACCTGCAAAAAACTTTTTTTATATTGAAATTATAAAATGTTCAAAAACATACCGTAACGAGTTGGAGCATCTTCGGGATTTTGTGCCAAAATAAATGAATATAATGATTTCAGTACTTTATTTCGTGCATCTCGAATTAATGATTGTGATGTTGTTGAAAGTCCTTTAGCTTCAGGATGTAGAAATGCTAAAGCTTTTAAGCAAACAAATTCTTGCTCCCGCATTTGTAATTGCCTCATTGGCCAAACAATTTCATCCAAGACTCGTGGAGTAATATTTGATGTTTTAAATGCAGCAAAGCCATTGAGTTCATTCGTTTGATCTTGCGACATTGAAGTGTTGTTGAAGAGACAAACTTTTGTTGTATCAGGAGATCGAAAAGCTGGCATAAGAATAAGATGTTGTGGAGCATAATTCTTTAATAAAATAATTTTATCTTCCATTGTTAAATCAGGAAATGGTGGAAGTTGTTTCGCCCATTCAACCATTAATAATAAAGTTGTTCGAGAAATTTCATTCAAGTCATCGGTTGTACATTGCATTGTTCCTTGCTTTGGTTGAGAAAATGCAGATAATCCTTCACTATTATTTTGGCTTAAGGGGGTCGAAGTTTCGCCTCCATGATGTCCCATAACATTTCCATTTGATGTTATTACAGAATTCCGATATCTATTTGACATTTCAAGATTAACGCGTGCTTCCATGTCCATTAAATTATCAATAACATCTGATCCAATCTCAGGTGGGGTTATTCTTTCCGATCCATTTCCGGTTCCAGATTGCATTGGTGGTGACGACCGTGATTTTTTTGATGGGGAACCAATGGAATCACGTTCAAATTGAATTGCTGAAAGTGATAAACAAATTTTAAAAAAGCACTAGCAAAGTTGTCAATCTCAACAGTGGTAATAAAAAAACAGGGAATACATATTATGTATTGTTCTTTAAAACACTATAATGGTGAACTTTGTCAAAAACAATTACGGTACTAATCAATGTTCTCTCTTTTTAAGAAATGCAAGCAGTTCCTTGTTTAATCAATAAAAGCTCTTAAAAAGGCTTTTAAACCGCCAAAATCTGTTGCCTTTTTTATTCCTTTTTATCTATGATAAAAAAAATCCTTTTACCTTCCTTTATCCCTTTTAAAAGCAGCAAAAGATGAAAAGACCAATTTACTACTGTCTTCTATTTTTTTAAAAACAAAAAAAAGAAACAAAATTTAGACTTTAAAAAAGTATTAAATAAAATTCTTAAAATCAATAAGCTCCTATTTTTAGCTGCATTAAAAAAACAAATTTTAGCAAGTTTAATCTTAAAACAAAATTAAAAAAAGTGTAAAATCTATTTGAGAAAAGGGACTTAATAAATTATCAAGCTCTGAAAAGTTCTTTAAATAGAGGTAATTATTTTTTTAATTTTAAAAAGTTTGTAGTATTAGAAATTACAATGGAAAGCCGCCTAAGCAAAAACTTGGATAAAAATGGAAATTATCATTCTTAATTTAGGTTTTTATTTAGGTCAAAATTGTAAACGCCTCTTCAAAAACACTATGTACATTACGCAAAACCACATTCCTCAAATTTTTTGGAAACATCATTCAATATAAAAAAGAGTTATTTTAATATATACCGCTGCTAAAAATAAGTACAGCATATGACGTTAATGAAGACTTATTTTTTACAAATAAATATTGAAAACTTTTTGATTCACAAAACAAAAGCTACCACAAATTAATTGCTTATATTACACGAAAATATGTAAAAAAATGAATATGGCTTGATCGTTTATAGTTTGATTCAACAACTATTTTGTTTACTTAAAGTTAAGTCAAACAAAGTTGACATCCTCATTTTTCCAGTAAAACAGGAAAAATTGAAGTTGAAAAATGCTTGATTTATATACTAAATCTTGAATTCTAATAAATCACTAGTACAATTTTACTTTAGGACAATACAATTACAACAAATATTACTACATTTCTTGAAATATTCGCGAAGTTTTTGCAATGAATTTATGTAACGAAAAAATGTTCCAAAAGATTTTTAACAAATGCAGGTTAAATTAATAAAAATTTTTAAAAAATTTACGTTTTTGACTACATAAGAGGTCATAAAGCAACATCTTTTGTCAGAGGACTTTAAACAAAGAGCCTTGTTTACCACATTTTTGTTTCTTTCTCAGCAGTAGTAGTAGAAGTAGGCTTTGACTAATCCTTATTTAAAGAAAATAACCAAAAACAATTCTTGCAAATAAGTTCGTTCATCCTTTATAATCGTTAAAATAGGGAAAAAGTGCAAAAGGCCAACTTAATTGTATTATATATATATATTTATTCATAAGAATATGCCTCCAGAGAAGCGAAAGTATTTATTTTTAAAGTTTGTAGAAAATGCAACGATTTGGGTATCCAAAATTCATCTTACGTGTTAGTCAAAAAAACTTTTATGTTAAAAAAAGAAAACTGTAGCACTGAATTACTAAATTTAAATTCGCTTGCTTATATTCTAGATCTTAAACCCTAACAAGTTCGTCCTGATCTTATAATTTTCTTTAAAATGATACGAAAATTACATGCCTTCTCTTTTCATGCCCGCAGACAAACACTTTTGAAATCTGCAATATCGGCAAGCACATCGAAAATTTTTGTCAATAACGCATTGCTTGTTGAAACGGCATGTAAAACGTTGATTTCGAAGAATTGTGCGACGAAAGAATCCTTTGCAACCATTGCTAAAAAATAACATAAATGGATTAATAATGACAAGCAAAAGGCAGGAAGGATTAGGATAAAAAAAATATGTAACCACAAAACCAAAAAATTATTTTTGTGGAAACAAGTATTTCTGAACACAATCTATATCCACAATATATCATGATAGGTAATTCAAAAGCATGGAAGTTTAGTTTTAAATACTATTGAATTGCTTATTGTTACAGAAAGAACAAAACGGCACTTTTAAAATTATGAACTATATGATACAGTAGATCGTTTAAATGGTATAAAAGTTAGTCAATTTTAAAAAACCCGTTTTAGTACGTTTTTACAAAATACTGTAAAAAATTTAAAAAGTGGATGCAAGATGTTCAAACAATATTAAAGAAAAGTTTACATAAATAATTCAAATAAGAAAGATCATAGGGGCCAAAAAGAGTGATATATTTTACGAGAGAAAAACAAAAAAGTAAGAAATAAACTTAAAAATGTAAGTATATTTTAAAATAAAAAATCTTAAAATTTAAGTAATCGCTTACCATGAAACAGTTCCATAATGAGTACCTAAAATAAAAAGCATATATAAATCAAATAATTTTGTTTTTTACAAAAAAATTTACCAGTAGATTTATCACCACAAACACAGCAGGGCTCAGCCAAAGGATCAACTAAAAAATGAAATCCCATTACTTCCTCACTTGATTGATTTTTATAAAATTAAATAAGCAAGTCTTAGATTTGATTAGCTTATATTACAATTTTAGCCAACAACCTTAAACATAAAATTTTAACAATTTCTCTACTTTTACGCAAAAACCACGTATTTTTTGGCAGATGGCCAATAATATTACAAAAGAAAAAATTAAATCATTGTCATGGATATGGGCAATAAAAAATTGTTAATGTCTTGGAAAAACGGCAAAAGGAAATAATTTTTAAATAAAGTGTTCAAAATAAATTTTATATCTATTTCCTCCCCCTCTTTTCCTCATCTTCAGTAAAATAAGAATACGAAAAAAAAGTAAATGTTAATGTAATAATTATTAGTTCAAATATCTTGAAAAAGGGCGTATGGGTATTTAATTTTGTATTTTGAAAAAATCGGATTACTATAGCTCTTCAGTATTAAACCATAACATTGCCCTCTTATTTAAAAAAACGCAAAAGAGGCAAATTTTTTTGACAAAGTGACGGGATTTTTGATTAGTTTTATGTATAAAAAATTGTATTTGCAAAGCATCCGTTTAATTAATAAAATGGTCAACATTGAGAAATTCGTTTGTGGTGGTGACAATGCATAGTAAAAAAACGCCTCCACAATTGCAAATATTTAGATATTCCACAAAAAATTAACGGTAAGTCTAATGCAAAAATGGAATTTTACCTTTCCTTCAAAAAAACAAGAACCAAAAAGTAGTTCTATCAGAACAAATCCATGATTTTAAATTATGGGCAAATTTTAACTTTGTTTGAAAAATTAAAAAATAAGCGGAAAAAAAAACATTAAATGATATGAAATAATAATTTTTATGTATTACAGTACTCTATGTAGTGTATAAAACAACTGTAACAAAACACATTTTTTAGTTTGTTTAAAAATTACAAACTCAACGTTACAAAAACAAAAAAAGTTATTTTGTCAAGCTAAATATTTATATCAAATCATAAACTTGCTTAATCATTTATTTAACGAACTAACCTAAATCCATTTTCCACTTCTATTGGGTTAAATAATATTAATTTGTTCCAAAAGTTCTTTCTAATTTTGTACCAAATAATTCTTTTCTTTAAGCAACCAGGAAACACTCATTAAAATGAACCCGCTTTAAGACACCAGAATTAAAACTAATATGTTTCTTTTCTTGACAATCTTTCTTTGGGTTATAGAGCAAAAATTGAATATATTTTTGCTCGTTGCTATGTAAAAAAAAAGAAGTTGAAATAATTTTAAGTTGTTGTCGTCAAGTCACGTCAGAAAGTAAAGCCTGAACAAAGTTTGAAATCAGAAGGAGCAAGGATATTATTTTCGACAAATTTCGCGACAGGTAAAGCAGTAATTTAGAAAGTAATTATTATTAACAAAAAACACAAGTTAAAATAAAATGGATGAAAAATGTGTCTATAAATTTGCCATCTCTCGGTTATTCGCGCCAAGAAAAATGAGATAAAAATTCATGTGTTGAATGAAAAAAGAATCGGGATATCGAGCACGTGAAAATTTGTAAACACAAAGATGCCATTATAACTAAGATTTTTGTTTACTTTAAAAGATGATAAAAAAAAAGAAGAAGAAATGGTTTAAAACTGCTGACGGATGAGAAAATCCCATGCAAAATTAAAAACAGACCTTTTTTAGGGGATTAAGAATAGATCTATAAACTCTAGAGGGTGCAAAAATGCAAAAAACGAAGAAGTTTTTAAAAATATTTTTTTGGAATGTTTGAAATGCAAGAAAAAGAAGCAGAAAACAAAAAGTGATTCCTTCAAAAATAAGACTGTTTTATAAAACTAAAAGTTTATTATCTAATTAATTTATAAAATAAAAGTAGTTTAAAAAAATCTACAGCATGTGTTAAATTAATGTTATATAAAAAAAATCATTTTAATTTCTTCAAAAGAATAGGAAGAAATTAAAAAAATATCATTTCGAAAGATGTGGTAAAATAAGTTTCAATTTACAGTAACCTTTTTGGTTTACATCTTTGCATACAACATACTGTAAAGTGACTTTTTAAAGATGTAGTGTCGAGGTTTGACAGAATTTTTTTACGACATGTTCACAGTTCAAGAGAGGTACAAAAAAGTGCAAAAAGCTTTCTTTCTCTATTTGCAACATATAGGTTGTGTCAAATAAGCTGACTGACAATGTGTATCTCCAAAAAATATGGTGGATCAATGCCTAGAAATTCCGAAAGCAAATAGAAGCAGCAGCAACAACCATTAAAGTCAAAAACCCACAATAATAATGAAAAACACAAAAAAATATTTGTGAAACAAATTAAAAATCTCTCCCATTTATTTTTTTAAGTTTTGCAACACAAAATCGATAAAAGTGAAAGAGAAAAAGAAAAAAAGAGTGCAACAGATTAAATCACGAGAGCAAAGTACTTGATAACTTTCAATCATAAAACACAGAGAAAAAAGAAAGTTATCAATAATTTGATAGAAAAAAGCGGCACGTGATTTATTGCTGATATCACAAAAATGAGCAGCAAACATAAGCGTATTAAAAGAAAGAAAAATGTTCCCAAAGGGGCTTTACATCCTTTATGCAACAGTTTCTACATCAAAGTTGAAAAAAAAAATGTTCTCCAAAGCTGTTCATTAATATGATTACAGAGAGATCACTGAAAAAATTTTTGGCATAGCATATTTTAAATTTCAAAAGGCGAAAGTGCCAAAAAAAGGTTTTTTTTCAAATTTTGTTAATATTGCATTTGTAAATTTATGAGCTTTGCAAAATAATATTTATATTACGGAAAGAATAACGAAACAATTAATCCTATAAAAACAAATGGTTTTTTGCCAATAACAGCTTTATGAACTTTGACATTTTACAAAAATTTGTATTTCTAATCCAAAAAGAAGCGTGGTCATCAACGAAAACGACTTGTTTTTTTTGTCTTTCTAAACGGTAATTTTAAAGGTTTGAATCAAAAAAAAAATTAGCGAACATCAATGAAAAAGTTTGGTCACAAAACAGTATAAAAGTAAAAAGTAAGCAAAAAACTTGTCACTTTAAAATTACAATATTAACCTCATAACCAAAGCACAAATATTAGCAAAAAATTGGCAATAATAAAATCTGCACTTTAAGATACACATGTATTGTTAACGATTGTTCTAATATAATTTTCATAAACTACAAGTTCTGAAAGGTTATTCTGTCTATTAAAACCAATTGGGGAAAAAAGGTTTAAAAATTAAAAACGTAAGTGCAGCAGTAATGCATAAAAAACGCAAAGAAAGAAGTCTTTAACAAACATAAAAAAAAGTATGCACAAAAAACGCACACATACATCAATGTTCAGGAAACTTTGTGCGTTAAAAAAAAGAAGAAAAAATGCAACAAAAATAAAATATGCCTTTTTTTCAAAACACATCACATAAGTATGCATACTCGTGCATGCAACAGAAAAGAAGAAAAAACACACGGACTGACTGGCATTCAGATGAAGAAAATAGTTGGCTTTCAATGTGAACCTTAATAGTGAATAGAGAAGACCTTTTTTAAAGTTTTTGTCACACAAGCAAATAGTAGACATTTGCACAGATGTGAGTATTCGGTCCCATATTTTTTTTGTCTCTGCGAAACTTTGACGGTCCTCAAAAAGCAGCAACTTTGCGTACTCACTTTTTATTTATTCACAGTCCGTTGTTTTTTGCTGCCTTCACCATTTTTACTTCAACATATTCAAATAAAAAAGAACATACCGAAAACTTTTTTTACGTGGTTCACGTGCTTTTAATATTTCCAAAAACGCGACACGAAAGAATATTCTAAGACAAAACCAGAATTAACGTAGTAAATAATTTGTACGACTACGGTAATGAAGACAAGGTTTCTTTTCCTTTTTAATCTTATAAATTTCAATTTAAAGACGTTTTAAAACTAAAATTTTTTTATGTTTTTGCTGGCGTATTTTACCAAGAAACAGTTAATGCATTTGATAGAAACAAAAGACATAAAACCAAAAATAAAAAACATAAGTTTTTTATGTAACTTGTAAACTTTAACACCTCGCTACAACATTAAATATTTTATTTATGCATTTAAAAATACTTATAAGAGGTCATTCCAAATATTAAAAAGCTACAAAAGTGACACAAACTCCGTTAAAACTTTCTTTAGAAAATTCTATTTTATTTAAGTAATTATTGAAATGTAATATTTCAAAATGTAATTGAAGCTTGAACTTACGCACTTGGAACTTTTTATATATAAATTATACACCTGGAAAATTTCAAAATTAATTTTAAAATTAAAAATGCAGAAAGCGTTAAAGAACATTCAAAAGATAATTAAATACATCAAATATCAAAATTATATAACCTTGAAAACATTTTATTTTCCTATTATTATATTAATATCATTCAAAGGTGTTCTTGGAGACTGTTTGAACTTTTTTGATTTTTTGGACTAAAAAAACCCTAGACTCATTGAACAAAGAATTAAAAACAGTTAAAAAAGTTTTGAATTAAAAAACAATATGATAAAACTGTGGTAAAAGAATATTTTTTACACTGTAAATTGAAAGAACGGCCTCAGGGTTTAATATTTGATAAAAAAATATTCTTGGATTTTAATTTTTAAATTTTAATTTTAAAAAGCATTGCTTGTCGACGTAAACAAAAGCAATTTTTATACCGATGAAATTTTAAACAAAAATACATTTAACTTAGCAATTTTGTATTAGGTCATACGGTATATTTAAGCGGAAAAGAAGTAATAACATAGTTTTTATACCACTATTTTACTGAGAGATCCTAAGAAGTATCTATTTTTTGTTAAAAAAAATAAAGCGGTTTTTGTTAAAACCCGCAAATAATGCGATAAAAAAGTGCACTTTAGTAAATTGAAAAATTATCAAAAGTAGAATAATTTTTAAACCAAGAATGTTCATAAGCATCAGCCATATTCTTTAAAAGTATCAAAAAGTATAAAAATTGGAAGCTAAAAAACAACCACCCCCGTTTAATTTGAATAAACAGTATTACACATTTTAACATGATTTTATATCAAATTTAAAAAACACAAATTTTTTTGTTTTTAAAAAAGAACATAAAATTATTTATAGTTAACTAAACCTTAAAAATAAGGCTCACAAAATTTAATGAAATATTTACTAAAAGATATCAAATTTTGTGTTTTGAAATGCTTGGCAATTAAAACTATGCAAACATTCATTAAAATTTATTTATATATTTTATCATTTTCACACGCAGATTTATTTTTTGGCTGTCAAAATTACTTTATTTTTTCCGTTTTAAAATTTAACCATGGTGTTTTTACAAAGAAGAAAAATATTTGGCACACTCGAGTTGGAATAATATGATAATAACACATCAGTCTGCTATATTCAAAAATACGTAATAAATCCACCGCGGATATTTTTTTACCATTCTTTGGAATATTTGTTCGAAATAAAATAATGAACTATCTCAATTATATTGGTCACCTTTTAAACTATAGATATTGCAGGCATTTTTTAGAATCTAAAATCTGCTTTTTTCGATATTTTGAGCCGCATTTTCAAGCCCTGAAAAAAGCAATATCTCCAAAAAGTTACGTGAATAAATCTCTTTGATTTTTTGCCAAATGATTACTGCCGATTGTCGAATAATTAATAAAACTTATGATGAAACAAAATAAACTGTAAAAAATAGCATGTAAAGAGAAATTTAAATCAGATTGGTTTCTTTTATCTGTGGAATACGGTAGTCAATGTCTTTAAACATTTTTTTATAAATTTCTCTCTTTTGTCGCTCTTGCTTAGATTATTATAATAATTTATTCTAGAAAAAATAAACTTTAAAAAACTCAACAATAATTATAACAAGTGAAAAACAACTTTATTTGTTTCTTTTCAAATTTCTTTGCTTTTCGGCACTAACAACAATTAATTCTTCAAGAATACCTTTACGCTTACGGACCATATCAACATATTGTCGAGCTTGACTAACAGAATCGCCTTTTACACCAAATTCTTCAATTTCTTCTTCTGTTGTTGGTTCCCAGAAAGGATCATCTTCAATAAGTTGCCAATGAGAAAATTCCATTTGAGCAGATGCCATCCCAGAAGTTTTCTTACGAAGTTGCTCACAAAATGAAAACGATTCCACAATTGGCATATATGATTCAATTTCAAATAATCCATTCATCTGATTCAAATCTTCATTCAAAACCTATAAAGTATAGAATTAAAATATATATTACATAAAAATTGAATTACTTTAGCTCTTCTTTGTGCCAATACAGTATGAACTTTTCCTAGAGATTGTGAAGCTGTCTGGACTTTGCACTTATACATTGCAGCAACAAGTCGACGAGGATGTTTATCCAGTGCAGCTTTACAAGTTGCTTTCATTGCAGAAATTAGTTGTCCATGAAGTGAGGGATCATTTAACTCTGCGATACTTTTAGCTTCAGCGACTTCTCCATCAACTGGTTCATATTTCCATTCCTCCACATAAATACAGACGCCTTGAAGTGGTTCATGACATAATGGTCCAGCACTCATTGCGAGATCAAATCCCGCAACAATTGCTCTATCAAGTGGCCAATAAGGTTTGCCATTATCTTCTGAAAATACTACGGTAATAATCAGACGTTTAAAAATCTTATTACTTGTACTCCAAATTGACGGTCTGTCATATTCTTCAATTCCATTAACGAGAATATTGTATTTAGCTTTAAATGGTCCGAAACTCCAAATATTATCAACTATTTTTTGAATATAATCTTCTTTCTTCTTTGCCCACATAGTTCCTTTCATCTGTGGTACGGTTTCTTTGAAAATAGCAAGAAGACCATCATAAAGCTGTTTCAACTGTTTTTCATCAACAGCTCTTTCGCGAATCGCTTTTACATCATTATCGCGCTTTTGAAGATATTTTATTATGTCATCATGAATGGGAATAGCTCGAAGCTTAATTCTTATTCCAAAATGACGTATAAAACATTCCTAAAAAAGCAATTTACAAATATTTTTTAAATATTGCAGAGGAAAAGCATACTGTAGCATGAAGCGCAGTTAATTTTGCAGAAGACGATGATTGATCAGGAATAATCGTTTCAAGGAACGGTACAATTGGTTCCGATACAGAAATGTTTATCAAGCCCATATCATTCAAATCCTAAATTGCTATTAAAATATTGTTTCAAAAAACTAAAATCGCTTACTTGAATGCATTTTTGTAAATGTACTTCACCAGCAGTAATCAAAGCCAATTCACCATTTTCTTGTTCAACAACACGTACAGCAGAATCTAGAATTGCCAGTTGTTTTAAACCTTCTCTCAAATCATTCCATTCTTCGGTAGATCCAAGTGATTGAATTGAAACTCGAACTAACGGTTCTAAAGAAGCAGCTGAGAAATTTAAAGATTCTGGAATTTTTTGAGAGCATAAAGTTGTTCCAGTAAGCCAACTTGACAGTTCAATTGCACAAATAGAGCCAGCAGGTGCTACCGTAAGTGGAACAAGTTCTCGACCTAGAAGAGCATAAACTTTATCAACTTCAATGGGCTCAGAATCATCATTTCCAGCAGCATAAAGCTTTACACCTTCTAAAAATGAATTTTTTAAAAACAAATAAATGTTTTATAAAAACTAACTTTGGATAGAACCACTCATAACACGGCACATAGCAACTTTATGATTTTCAAATTTCAATAATTTTGCAACAAATGCCAGGGCTAAAATTGAAAAAATATAATGTTAATATTTCATTATTACATCCACTTACCCATCGAATCTTTGTCACATGCACGAACAGATTCAAACAAAACATGTTCTTTAGAATTTGTAATCATTACAGCTCTTTCCTCATCTTCAAATGCAACTTTAGCAGATTTTCCTTTCAATGTTGCTTTCAGTACTGCTTTAGTAAGAGACATCCAATTTCTCATAAATTCATCAAAAGCTTCATCCATTCTTTTGGAAATAATTGGTGGGATTCCTAATTTACCAGCAAGAGCTTTAAGCTTAGCAAAATCTTTATCAATTAATCCAACTTTATGTACTTCCCAAACAGGTTGTAATACCAATTGCTCGAAAAGAGATTTCTTTCCCTTTGCTTCAGCATCTGGTTTGATCTTTCCTCCAGCTAAATAAAAATCAGAAAACAGTGATTCAACAAGTTCTTTTTTATCAATTCCAAGTTTCGGAGACCACAGCGAAGCAAAATCATCCAAAGAAAATGCAAATCCATTAATAGCTGACGCAAACAAAACATTTCCTTTTGTTGGATCAAAATGTAGCTTTGCTTCATTAGCTTCCATCTTTTCCATATCTTCTTGTTCATTTTCAAGAAAAGTACCAGTAATAATTTGGGATAAGCAACTATTAACGTGTTCAATTAATCTCTGAATATGACGATATGCTTCAGCTTCTGTCATTTTAAGTTCAACAACAAGACGATCTAATTTGTTCAGAACAAGAACAACATCCAAATGACTAAGAAAAGATTGTCGAAGCAATGATTCGGTTTGAGAACAAACACCTTCAACTACATCAACAACAAGAATTGCAATATCTGCAAGATTTACAGCGGAATTAACTTCTGACCCAAAATCAACGTGACCAGGTGAGTCAATAAGATTAATAAGAAATGGTTCATGGTAGAGAGATACAGCCGAGGATTTCATTGTAATTCCTCGAGTTTGTTCATCTTCTCGACTGTCCATATAACGAAGTTTACCAGCATATCGAGCTAAAAATCAAAGACATAAAATGAAAAATGTATGCGAAAAACTTACTAGAAATTATGCCATTAGATGAGATCAAGCTATCAGCTAAAGTAGTTTTTCCATGATCAACATGAGCAATAATACAAACATTTCTTATATTATTTGGATCAATCTAAACAATCATTTAGATTATGATGAAATTTCGGTTTAAACACAAATTACCTGAGCAAATGCTTTATTGAGTTTATGATCCGTTTCTGATTCCATTTTTGAGCTATTTTCATTACTAAAATGAAATAAGCAGATTAAAAGAAATCAAAATATTAATGTAAAACACGCAAATCAAAAAATTTAGTCGGTTTTTTTAAAATAAGTTAATTTTGCTCAAGGAAAAAAATTTAAATTCTGACCATTTTTTTCTTCGTGGTAGGAAAAATTTGGGTGTTTTAGGGAATGATTTTATTAATTCAAAAAGACGACAAGTACATTAAATTCAAAAAATATATAATATACGCATCACCGTTATTTATTTTTTTAAAATATTGAAAATTGCTGAACTGTACTTTCAAAATGAAAATGCGTAATCACAATTTTAAAAATCAGTGCATATAAAAAAATCTATTTCACATAAGTACAGTATATTACGAAAGAGAAGGAATTGGCTCATCCGATATTATAATCTTTGGATAAAGAGTTTTTCTTGTAAGTTTTTTTTCTTTTCGTGTAAACGATTCTGGTGGCTCTCGATCAATAAATGTAAAAGTAATCATTTCGTAAATTGTTACCATCGTTAAACCAAAATATAACCCCATGATTCCACCAACATCTGCTTAAAATGTGAATAACTGAATTTAATATAGAATACATATACAGTAACCTACATAAAAAATTCCAAAAATTATAACTTTTAAAGTATTCAATTTTTTTAAATCTTTTTGTTACAAAGCTCATTGTTAATTGTGCCAAACTTTTATGATGAAATTCAATGCTGAACCATTGATATTTTTCCAGATAATCGTGAAATGTCTTCATTAATTCACTGCTTTCAACATTTTGCGTATGAAACAATTTTAATGACTATAATGGCTATCATAAAAAGATTATCATAATTTAAAAGATTTTTACACTCAATTCCACTAAGATCTTCTTTCTATTATTTGTGATATCATTTTGCTTTAATGCAATTTGAATGTTTTGCTTTAGATTATTCAACGCATTAAACGTTTTTTGTAATCTTTGGGGATTTTTGTAATAATTTATTATCGCTGGTGGATTAGGTATAACACCAAGAAGAAGATTTACTTCAATCCTGAAACAAAAAATTTATAGTTTTTTCTTAAAATTTAATAATACCCCCTTTGATTTATTTCTTTCTCCGTTGGATTATTATTAGTGAAACTAGAATTTATTTCATTGAGAATATAATCGTAGTAGTTTTGAATAAGGGAATCAACAATGTCGAATTCTTTTGAAGAAAAAGATTTAAAATATTCAATCTCATCGGAAAAACTTTTGTAAAGTGGCCTGAAACCGTTTTGACAGTTCAATTTTATAATCAATGCATACTGACAAGGGTTTTCCAGATAATTCTGTAACCAAAAACAAAATTCTCCAAAATTCTTCAAAAATTTCTTCCAAAAAATAAACGGCTTCCCAAAGAGCATGATTTCCAAGTGGAAAAATTTGTGTTGTTTTATCAATAGTGTTGATCAGCATGTTTATTGTTGAAACAAAGTTTTCTGTAATATTAGATAATTCTTCATTTGAAATATTTAATGTTGCAATTTCAAAAGTATCTAAAGTTGTAAGACTTTGATAATATTTTGAGAAACATGGATTAGGGCAAATATCGTGTCCTAAAAACTACGGTAGTTGCACTTTTATTTGTTACAGTAATCTTTACCGGTAGATGTTTTTTGCAATAAACATAACACTGAATCTTGAACATTGCAGTTCGATGTTTTTAATTTTCTGAAGTTATTCGATTTTCTTAAAGGATTGTCACAATGACAATTTTTTCTGGCATTATAACATTCCTCGCAAATCTAAAATTAAAAATAATTTGTCTACTTTAAACATATCTATAACGTTACTCTAACACTATATGGTGCTGTTACATCGGAACACGTTGAAGGATATGTTGAAGTACAATCGTAATCCTTGAACAAAATGAAACTCATTGGAAAATAAATTTTTACTCTTACATTAATTTCAACACTTTCTTTTATTTTAACTGTGGTTTGAGCATTTGGTAAAATCAAAAATTCATTCGCTCGATAATTGTCCAAGATTAAAGACATCAAAATGCCATCATCTGACATAATATCAAATGCAAAAGTATTTAATATAAAATTTACAGTAAATAATGGTTTTCCATCTAAAATACTTATGTGTCGTTAATTATTTATTTAAAAAACAAACCCAAAGAATTAGATGCAATAGCATAATTTAGAGTATATGTACTGCACTTTCCATAAAGTGAATCCCAATCTTCTGTTACCGTAACATTTTTACTTGATGACCTAAATATAAAAGTCATTTTTAACAATTACGATATTCAAAAACAGGAAAACTTAGATGCTAAAAACGCAAAAGGAGTGCACAAACACCCGGGGAGATATGCAAAAAACACCAGGTGAGAGTGCAAAAACGGGTAAACAAAATTTGAAGTCTTTTTTCCCTTTTGATTATATACCGGTATTTTTCCCACCCGTACCCGTGTATTCTTTAGGTACCCTATGGTATGTATTTACCAAACATAAATTTTTTGCTTGTTTGCATTTGAAAGAAATTCTTCAAAATTTTCGTGTTTTATTTTATTGAATTCCTTAAATGCTTTATTTATCCTGCAACAATAAAAAGCTTCTTTGGTGTCCGATTGAGGGTTGTAATTTTTATGCTAAATAAATTAAATTACATAATTATAACATTAGTATCCTCACCAAATATTCATTAACCAAACAATCATCCTGAAAATTATCGTAATTTATTAAATCAATAAACTTAAATGTTGAAACAAACATAATCGCGTTTTGTTTGAAGCATTTCAGCAAAACTTAAGTTTTCGAAGCTTGTTAAATTTGGCGGTGACTGAATAAAAAACCTTTTATTCGCATTAAATAAAATAACAAACTCGAAAAATAGAACAATATCTTGGATAAAGTGTAGTATATTTGCAGTCATTTTGCAATTTATGAAAATCGACAAAACAATTTCTTCTTTCAAAATTAATATTATTGTTGTAACTTTCAGTAATAAAATAATTTAAAAATGGTAGTTTTTCAGTCTTCAACATATTTATCGACAATCTAAATTCAATCTTTTCAATTAACAAACTGCGTCTAAAACTCCAACTTTTCAATGTTGTGTAAGTACAACAAGCGTCGTGAATCTTCTTGAAGTAGAGACAAAACATCTGAATCAACACTTGCACGACTTAAATTTAAGGATTTTACAAATGACCGATACAATAGAAAACATACGCATTTTTGCTTTGATGACAAAACCTTATTTTTGGCAATTCCATTATCTCATATTCACCTTGATGAACTACCGTATTCTTATGCCCAGAGAGAATAAAATATTTAGCAAATGCTCCACTAACATTCCAACAAAGTCCACATGTTGCAACAAGCATTATCGTAGCTGTGGTGATGCTAGAAACATTTTTGTAAAGCAATGAACTTTATGCAAATCAATAAAAGTAAAAACGAACCGCATGGTCCATGAGAATTTGCTGCTTAAAAGTCGAAATCCATTAATAGATGTAAAATCGCAAAATTGATCCCACTTTGATTTATATTCATCTTCTTTCATAATTTTTTTAGACAGCTTTTTGGGTTTAATAATGGTTGACACTTCAGAATTCAGTTGGAAGCTATTTTCAGGATTCTCTTCATGGTGGTAATGAATTTTATGTGAAACAGTTGTAAGCAAATTTTTAACTGTCATCTTTTGAATGTAACTATTTCCTAAAGATTTCGGAGCTTATATAGGTCACAGTAACGTATAATTTTTGTAATCAATCTTTCCATGGCTTTTGTTTTAAAAAAAGTTTATTTTTGAATTATGTCTTTCAACATTTAGATAATAACAACCTTGCAAAAAAGTGAACGTTCATCTGTAACATTTAAAATACAAGATTTATTTGCTTTGGTTATCTCGTTAAATATCATTGAGACTACTTTTTGCCAAAACAACGTCTTTTTTGAAAATTATCTAAAAAGAAAATTGATTTTGTCGATTTTGAGGGGTCGCAAAATTCGGAGATAACAAGAATCCGTTTTTCCCTTTTCATTGATCTCATTTTCTCTATTATTCGAGTGAATATATTTTTCGGTGTTTTGTTAAATCATTAAGTAAATATAAAATATGATTAATTCCTTATTTATTGTTAATACATCTTGGTAAAGTTTTAAGTTTAATTTCACGCATAAAAACTTTTATACATATTTTAGTGATATTTTGCTAGAAAAGCATTATAAATCGGTTATTCATCGATCAATATGTGATTACTTTTTTGAGATACAGAAAAAGGTTGACAATCCCGAGGATGTTTTACCTGTAATACAAACACCACATCATTATCTGATAAATATTTATCATAATAGTTTATATCTGATTGCTGTAACATTAAATGAAAGTAAGTTATTTTTAACAAAGCTAGGACACAGCCAACAACATGTGATAATATCATCGCATGGGTTAAACAAATTTAAAAAAGCTCATATTTAAATTTAATTTATTTAAGCTCCCCCATTAATGGTAATTGAAATTCTTCATCGAATTGTTCAAACATTTGTTGAATACTTTGGGGAATGTTCTGATTCAACAATCAAAGAAAATCTTGTGATTGTTTTTGAGGTTTGTCGTTTCCCTTTCTTTTTGGACAGGTTCACTCTCCCTTTTCCCCCTTTCAGATTCTCGATGAAGTTCTTGATAATGGATTTCCGTTAACAATGGAATTAAATGTTTTACAAGATTTAATAAAACCACCAAACTTTTTACGATCAATTCGTAATCAAGTAACTGGTGAAACAAATCATTCGGAAGTTTTGCCAACTGGACAATTATCAAATGTTCCATGGCGTCGTGCCGGTGTTAAATATACCAATAATGACGTATATTTTGATGTGATTGAAGAGATCGATGCAATTATCGATAAACAAGGTGCAACAGTATCTGCAGAAATTCAGGGATACGTAAGTTGTCGAACATTTCATTCATTTATTTAATTTAAATAAATGGTTAATTTAGATAAATTGTTGTTGCAAATTATCTGGAATGCCAGATTTAACAATGAATTTGATGAATCCTCGTATCCTTGATGATGTATCTTTTCATCCATGTGTTCGATTTAAGCGTTGGGAGGTCAATAATTTTCATATAACATGTCCGTATCTATCTTTTACGCCTTTTTAGAATGAACGCGTTTTATCTTTTGTTCCACCAGATGGTAATTTTCGTTTACTTTCATATCATATTGGATCTCAAAGGTATCGCTTACTATTTAGTAATAATATAAACTACAGTAATATTTAAGCATGGTTGCCATTCCCGTTTATGTTCGTCACAACATTGTAATGAAAAATGGAAGTACTGGTCGTTTGGAGCTTACTGTTGGTCCTAAACAATCAATGGGAAAAATGGTACGTTTTTTCCAGCCCATCGTATCTTCCATTAAAACATTTAAATCAACAGTACTTCCCAATCAGGATTTGCTTTGTCTTCTCCCTGTTTAAAACCACATGCTTTTTTGCAAAAAAAATTATATATATTTTTGCAATATGTTTTATATTTACAAGGAAGTACTTGTTTATTTTAGACAAAGCAAACTGAGCATTTTCTTTGTTTTTTTGTTACATCAAATCCCATGAGAAAAAAGTCTTTGTTGCAAAACAAACTTTACAAAATTCAATTGTTTTTAGCTCGAAGATGTGATCGTTGAAATGAATATGCCAAAGCCTGTACAAAATTGTAATCTTGTGGCGAGTCAAGGTAAATATTCATTTGAGCCTTCGACAAAACTTTTACAATGGAATATTGGAAAGATAGAACTTGGAAAGCCTCCAACAATTAAAGGAACAATGTCAATCAATGGCAATGCCGAACTCGAATCCCCTCCGATAAATGTTAAATTTCGTATAAATCAACTTGCGGTATCTGGGCTTAAAGTTAATCGACTTGATGTTTTTTCTGAAAATTTCCGATGCTTCAAAGGGGTCAAATATGTTACAAAGGCAGGAAAATTCCAAGTTAGAACATGAAGAAAAAAAAATTAAATAGCAGATAATTTGAGATTTTCACTTCTATACATTGTATATTGTACAAGTTGTGTCATATACTTGTACTTGTGATTTTTTTGATTAATATTAAATTATTTTTTTAAATTCATATTTATAAAGGTCTTCTTTATTTTATTAACCGCGGATTTCAAACATAATTATTTAAAAAAAAAGAAAAATTTCAAATTTATTAGAAACTAATTCCCCGTAAAAAAACAACAAGTCGCTCCGTAATAATATACGCTTTAAATAATAATAGTAATAATAATAATAATAATAATAGTTATAAAGATCGATAAGAAACAACAACAAAAAAAGGTTTAACCGAGGTTTTTTTTGAGAAAATATTAGCTTAAATGGGATACAGTAGCCAAATTTTTAAAAGATAAAATAATCAAAAAATGTGATAACTTGCAAGATACTGTGTTCCATTATAAGCAACAAAAATACAACATAATTACCGCAACAAAGCAAATAAAGTTTTACACGGTTTTTAAAAAAAGATTTTTCTAATATATAAAAAAAGGGTACATGTATTCTGGGAGGTAATTACAATTTTAGTGATATAAAGAATTATGCAAATTTAATAGTTAAGAAAAGCTTTTTAAAAAAATATTTTAAAACCGCGTAATTGTAGAATTTAAAAAACAAACAAAACCTGCAGGGAAAAAAGAAATAACATTTAAAGAGGCGTTTTTTGTATAGCATTATTTTCAAAAATAATATGGGTAAAAAATATAGATAAAAAACAATATTAAACTATGAATTTTGAGTATCGTTTGAGATTTTAAATCAATGTTTAAAAAAGATAAAAAATAAAAGCGACAATTTAAAAATAACAGGGGAAATTTAAAGATCGAACTAAATATTTTTTTAACTTGCTACGGATATAAAAAGGCTTTAAAAAATTTGATAAAAATATATTTTTGCGTCATTTTATAGTTATGATCCGTAGCAAGTGTAAATCATTTACAAAATAATTTTTTTTTCACGGAAAAAAGCTTAATAGTTTTTGTTGTAATGGATGGCGCTGAATTTTGATATAAAGGAAAAAATATAACACAAGCATATTTACAATAGATTTTCAGATTTTTGTTTAAGCTGAGGGATCTGCCGGAGCTTCATGATCCAATAATTCTTGTCTTGATTCATCCCTTGTTGGCTGCAATGAAACTGATGCACTTCTTGCATTTCTAATTATTGGAGGTTGTGCTTGGTGTACAGAAACGGGAGGTGTTCTCGATGTTGAAACAGTTATCGGTTGAGTAACTGGTGTGATACGTTTTTGTTCGGGAGGTGTTCGATGATGACTGTTCGATGCTTGAGGTAATTGATTTGAGCCTGAGTTAACTTGGGAGGATGAAGTAGGTTTTGATCCATTTGCTGCTTTTGAAGGTTGTGCCCCTTCATTGACAACAATTTTTCTTTGATCTGTTGGAGTTTTAGTTGCAGAAGATGTAGGGGTTGATGGAGTTCCTCCATTTTCGGCATTTCCATTTCCTGATGAAGTTCCTCCAGCTGCTGCTGCAGCCGTCCCGGATGTTGCATTGATTGTGGCTTGTTCAACGGCAAGTTGCAAACATTTTTGATGAGCTTCCATATCATTTATTAATTGTCCAAAAACTTCTTTATATTTTGGATTCATTAAATAAAAGGGTGAAACAAGCGACCAACACGAACAACACTAAAACAAAATTTGGGTCATTTTTTGAAAGCATTTAAGAAGAAAAGTAATTTACCAATGCGACCACCCTTGCTTCAATTAATCGAACATCAACATTTGGAGCAGCCATTGATTGAAGAAGATCATCAAATCTTGGAACAACTCGAGCAGTTGCTTGACAAATTACATCATTTAATTGAGGGGAAATTGAATTTAATGGTATTTTTGCTAATTTATCCGTTAATGTATGGCATAATTTGAGAACGGCAACACAATGTTCAAGAATTCCAGAAACATCATAAACCCATTGATTGGAATTTAATGCATTTGCTGAAAAGAATAAGCTTTTATTTTAATGTATTTCCGTGTTACTTTTGATCCTACAATATTTTTTTGCTAATAAGAATAAAACGCAACTCAATTTTATATCTGCTTAATTAATAATCATGTAATTCTATAATCTCTTATCGTGACTGTTATACATGTTTATGTTTGTCACAACATTGTAAACGAAGATCTCAAAAATTGGGAAATACCTTTTTACAGTATTCTTTTGAAAAAATTTTTTTGTAATAACTGAACAAACTTTTTTTCTGTCCCATTTCTTAATATCGCTGTTCCGGTAAAAAGAACATTTTTTTTCGTTAACCTTTATTCAGAAAAAAAGTTGCAACAAACAAAAAAAGCGCGAAAATATTTTTTCCCAATGTTTAAAAAAGGCAGTATCGTACGATAAATCGTACTTGAAAACAATATCACCGATTTAAAGAACGTCTCATAGCAAATGTCAATTGAATTTTTGCTTTTTTAATCAAAATTAAAAATGGCTTTTAAAGTATTAGACATGTCTAGAATATTTATAAAGAAGATTTTAAAAGGCAAAAAATGGAAAAAAGTACAATTTTATGCTTCCTCCAGGGTATATTTTCTTTCTTGTAAACTACAAGAAAAAGTAATGTTTAAAAAGTAAAGATTACGGTCAGTTAAAAATTCTTGCAGATGTTTAAAAGCAGTTTATGTGCAAAACATGCCTATTATTTCCTTTTTCCTTACCTATCTACCATATGCTTACTTTTTTTTTATATTTCAGAAAAAAATTATTTACAACTTTTGCAAAAACTTAATATAAGCGCGCAATTATTACGTTTAAATGCATATAAGCTTTTAAAAACTTACAAATATGAGGTGAAAGTTGAATGATATCATCAACATTGTCATGACGAAGCTTGGAAAATCTTAAAGACTGATCAACGAGTAACCGATTATATTCATATTTTCGACGGCACATAAATATTAAAACTAATAATGATATGATGAATACAACACACAATACTGCAATAGCTAAATAAACAACAAAATCCATTTTTTCAATGATTTGATTTATAATTGAATAATAACAATTCTTTGCAATAATCAATTCTTAAATATCTCATTTCAAGAAAGCCACAAAATCTGCATAGAGTTTTGAAAGTTTTCTTTTTCAAAATTTGGACAACAGATTTTGGAAGAAAAAATATTAACAAATCACAAAAACGTTGGAGTTATTTGATGTTGTTCTTTTTTTGTGTTTCCTCCCAGAGTAAAAAAATTAAATAAAAAAAGAGAAGTTCGTCAGTCAGGAAACAGAAAAAAAAATCGAATGCGTCTTTGTGTTTGTTGCTGCGTCGATTGATATTGTGTTCTTTTTTTTCTGTCGGGTTCTCTTTTTTTGCCACAGCTGTCCGACAATGCCCACTCTCTCTCTCTGTAAAAAAACAGAAATAAAAAAAACGAAAAAAACGAACGAAAAAGAAAGGTTAAAAAATATGACAAAATAAGTTTCTAAACCGACAATTAAAACGCACGTTAAACTTGAAAAAAAACTTTGAGGGAAAAAAGACTGTTGATGATGAAATAATGAAAAATCAATAGCATTAATCGAAAACAGTCAGAACCATGATGAAATGGCTAAAGAAAAACAACTTCTTTAGAGAATAACAAGCCAAAAAAAGACTTAATTCAGAAGGCTTAAACTACATTATTTCACATCATATGACTGTATTTTCTGAACCAAAACCAGTCACGTCAAATGCATTGTCCAAATCCTTATCATCTTATTTTTTTTCGCATGCTTTTTTATTTTCCATTCAATCATTCATTATAAACAAAAAAGCACAGAAGATTCATAAGCATCTTCATTTTTTACCGTAAACAAAAAAATACATTTTTGTGATGATGATTGTTATCACACACTTCTCTTTCACAAAAAAATCTTTTATTTTCAAAAAAGAACATTCCATGACCTCAGTCAGAGTATATGTATGCAAAATCTTATGGAAAAAGGAAAAGAAACGGAAAATAACATGGTCAAGAAAAGGCCAATAACGCAAAGAAAATGTGGGGGGAAGAAAGAGAAAAAAAAAGAAAGGAGGGAAGAAAGTAAAAATAAATGCGAGGGTAAAGGTTAATTTTTGATGACAAAAAACAATAGAGCAAAAAAGCATTTAACGGTGGCAGAAGCAAACAAAAAAGTGTGTTTTTAAAAAGGGGTAAATGAGTTTCTTCTTTTTTTTAAATTAATGATCATTGGAAGAAAAAATAATACAAAATTGTGGAACTGTTATTGATTCTTACAAGGTTGAAAAAATCATACAGCTACAAGGCCATTTACAAAGAGGCTGCTTCGAAGGTTATTATTTTTAAAAAAAATCTCGTTAAAGAATATCATAAACCGTACAACTGACTGTTTTCATTTTAATGCAAAGATTCTTAAAGTACAGTATCAATAAATTGGACAAAGTAATCAATCTATAGAGCTTCAACATCTATAACTAAATTTTGTGTTATTTATAAAAATGCTAACAACAAAATGGTACAATAAAAAATCAATTGTAATCACTTATCAAAAATCAAGGCCATTCAAGAATTTCCACTGATTAAAAAATATTACCAATTTTTTTGATTGCTATGGAATGCATTGCAAAGGTTTTTAAAGAAAATATTTAGCAAAACTATTTTGCATACAGTATCAAACATAAAGCATTTTTTAATGAATATGATTAAAAGGAACTCTGAACTTTTTGATGCAGTATTTACACAGTAACTGTTTAATTAATTAAAAGTGAAAAAATCAAATGTTTGAAACTCATGACGCAATATCCCAAAGAATCCTAAAAAAACCAACTGCCATTCTGGAAGACCCAAGAAAAACAATGACTTTTTGGGGGAAAAATGAAATGAAAAATGGGAAAAAAAAAAGACGGAAGAAAAACATATCTATCGTTTTTTTTAATGGGCGCGCGAAAGCAAAGCAGCTGAAGAAAGAAAGAGAAAAAAACGTTGAAAAAAAAGTAAGTATTAAAAAAATTGCAAGCGTTAGTAAGTCGGGATTGGTTGATGTGCGCGGAAAAAAAAGAAAGTGTCAGAAAGAAGAAAGGGCCAAAACAACATGCTTTTGAGCACATATAAAAAATAACCCGAGAAAGAAAAAGGGGTGCGCGAATATATATTTTTGCGACCTTGAAACATGGTTGGAATATATTTTTGTCATTTTTTTTCTTTCTTTATATTTTTTGCTTGTGTGTATTTTTTGTGAAAAAGAAACCCAATGAAAGAGGGGAAGAAGAATGGGGGGCTGCTTTTGCTGTGTTTTTTTTCTGTTTTTTTCTGGTTAGTGCGTTTTTTTGTGCTTTTGTCAAAAAAAGATGCAGCCAAGAAAAAGACGTTTTTGAAGGAGGACTAAATAGGTTCCTTCTTGGTGGGATAGAAGAAGAAGAAGGAAAAATAAAGTTGTTTGTTTGATGGCGAATGAAAAAAGAAGAGCGACAGGCCAGAAATGCTGCTGCGCAATTTTCAGGCCTTCAAAAACAGAAAGAAGAAATGGGAAAGCGGAGGCGCTGTGTGCGTAAAATGAAGGACGAGACAAAAAAGGCAAACGTTTGTCCAAAAACAATTTTTAGGGTTGGTTTTTTGAGGGGCATCTTGTAGTTATATGGATGTTGTTGTATTGTACATTCGACACACAAAAGTATACTTTTCATAGCATGAGCGTTTTGGCCAACTACCATCTCAACTAGTAGAAATGGATGGACGCACAATTTTACAATTTTTACTATGTTTGTCAAGGATTTATTTCATTCTGACTGTTGAAGGCCACTTTGTCATAGGACAAACCATTGATACAAACACTACCCTTTTAGTTTTACTCACACTCAGGAAGATATACATGTATTTCTTTTCCCCCGACAAACATTCCATTCATCCCAGCGGCAGTGTTTTTCAGTCAAAGCAGCAGCAGCAGCCGATGCACGTTTTTTTATTCTTTTTCAAATTTTTTGCTAAAAACATTGTTTTTAAAGGACCACTGTCATCCCCATTTTTCTCCCCTTTTCCTCTCTATCACATCAACAGCATTGACTCTTTTTGGTCTCTGCCAATGCAGTTACCATAAACGCCAGTCACTTGTTTTAACTCCACCCTTAAAAAGTTTTTCATTGCTTTCTGTTCCTCTTTAGAATGTATTTTTTCCATATATAAAATTGTCTGAATTTTACGTAGAAAAACAAAATTCCCAACCAAAAGCACATTAAAATTTTTAGTGTTATATTTTAAATTTTTATTGAATGTTTTTCGCTTTAAAACCCCCTAAACTTTTGTCACGTTTTTTGTTTTGATTTTTGTTTGAAAACTTTGTTTTTTAACTTATTTTTAAAAGATGGAAAAACGTGGAGAAGGAACTTTCTTTATTTCTTGTTTTGATCGTTAAAAATCCAATTGAAGAAGGGAAAGCCTCGTAGATGAAAAAAACCACATTTTTGCTGGACAATTTTTTTGCAGAATTTTTTCCCTCCTTTTATCTCGAATTTTGGACTTAAAATAGTTGATTAGTGGCTTTTTGAACGAAAAGGAAATTGAAAGATTTTTTTTGGGATTTAATTGTGTAATTGATTGTTTTTTGTTCGCACACTTTTCCGGAATAAAACTCATTTTTAAATGGCAGTTTTTTCTTTGTGATTTATTTCCCAATAATATTTAAATTTCTAAAACACATATATCACGTAACGACTTTATTTTGATGCTACGAGATTTTGAAAATCTTTCCCATGATTTCTTAATGCTTCAACTATCATGAAGTAGATACTTATAGAAAAGGCTTTTATTAATTTGTTTTTAATTAGTTTTTCATCGCTTTCAAAACCAGTCATTACCCAATTTCTTTGACTTGTGCTTTTTAAACGCAAATTTTTAAAATTTAAAATTTTTAATCCAGTTTTAATTTTGAGTAATGACCAATAATCTTTTCATTAATTTAATATGATAACTCAAACCAGATATGTCACTGTTTATTTGTTATGAATAAGCATATATATTCATAAACTAATGTTTGAATAAAATCATAACTGTTTCTTTTTTCAATTTGTTTTAAATGTCTAAAATTAGATTTTCCTCAACAGTTATCAGAATAGGAGTCTCAGAAATAACCGTTCTATTATTTCCGTTCTTTTATTTTGATTTTTTTTTGACATGACTCATTTTTATCACATGCCACTGCTGTTTCTTTGCGAGCATTCTCTTTTCCAAATTACGCATTTCATTCTTTAACTCCTTGAGCCTTAAAAACGTTAAAAAATTTTGATTTCTCTTTATTTAAACCTGCTTATTTTAATATTTTAAAATAATCTTAAAAGAACAGAAAAAGCCTTTTTAAGCTCTAAAATGAGATACTTGATTCTTTTCATGTTTTTAAAGCCAAATTTCTGCAGTAACCATGTAGATTTTGTTCAGTATTGAAAACTGATATTCACCCTCTTTCTTTTTCGGCGTAGTGTCCAAGCAAAGTTTACATAGCATTCACAAAGCTAACTTTGCAACGAACATGAACGAACACAAATGTGAAAGATTCTTTTCGAAAAGGATTTTTAAGATTTATAACTTTTTTTAAATTTTTAATAAATAGATAAAAATAATTCTTTGGATGCTTAAACAAAAAAAGGAATAAAAAAGCATCAGATTTTAACTGCGTGAGAAAGAAAACGAAAAAACTTAAGGTACTCATTCTCCTTTTCCACTTGTGTGGAAAATCTCTCTTTTCTTTTTTTCCCGTTTACAATTGAAAATTGGCATTAGTATTCTTTCAGAAAGTTGTTTTTCTTTTTTTTCTGTTTTTCCATGGATTGAGGCAGCTTTCGTTTTTAACTAAGAAAAACAGCTTTAAAAATATTTAATTCAATGAACCTTAGTCTTTGACACTTTTCATTTTCTTACTTGTATTTAAAAAAGAGAAAAGAAAAAAGAAATTAAAAAGTTAAATTTCAAAGCGCGGATTATACAGGGCTTTAATTCTATATGATTCTTTATTGTGGATACCTTTTTTCTGATAAAGTACGCAGCAATGCTTTGAAAATTTCTTAACAAAAAATAAAGGCGTTGTTTGTCGCAGATTTTCTTTGTTCATTTAAATAATATTTTTGAAATGTAATTATTTTAGTTTTGTAAGAGGTTAAAGTCGTAGGCATTTAAGATATAATTTTTAGCACTCTTCTTTTTTATATCTACCTACTCATTTTTATAAATTTTAACATTTTCCTCTATCATTATTACCAAAGTTTAGGGTTAAATTTAGGCTACACCAAGATTTTAATCATAGTCTGTTCTAAATATAAAGATTAATTTTTTTTTACAAAAAATTACATTTTGAGCCGTTCAACAACAATTACAGAAATTTATTTTTTTTGTGTCTTTTGGGAAATCGAATAGCTTGCGCTTACATTTTGAAACACACGTACATCCTTTTATGCATTTCAATTTGTCCTAAAATAGTAAACTGAAATGTTTTTATAACATAAAACTTTAGTACTTTTTTTTAGGAAAAACACTAAAATTTGTAGTTAAACCCTAAAAACATTTTTTTTTGGTGTAACAACCATATTCACATACTATCACAGTATTGATTAAACAATGATCACAATTGTTCAACCGCAAGTAGACAAAAGCAAAGAGGAGGAAAAAATTGATTTTGAGCTCCGAACACTTTTGTTTTTCTTTCCCTCCTCTCAATTTTATTGTGGTTGGTGGTGTTCTCATTTCTTCGTTATTTATTTTTTTGTGTAAAAAGAATGAAGTGAATAAATGTGTAAACCGTTAATACTTGAAAATATCTTTGAAATAAAACGGATTTCGAATATCCTTGAAATTTTGCTGTTATTTCTGTAAGTCGGTTTTGTACGTGACTAATGTTGCTTGATAGTTAATGGTAAAGAGCCGTTTTTTTGATGATCTTTAACGTTTGCCTGGGATATGCTTCAGTTTAACAAAAATATATGTTTCTTATTTTTGACTACTGTTTTTTACGTTTTAAATCTTCAAGTTTATCTTAGCTGACAAACGATAAAAGAAACTTTGTCCAAATTAAAAATTTTTCTTCTTTCAATTATCAATGTTTCGGTAACCTTTTCCCTTCTTACCTGTTTTGTATTCTTTTTAAAAAAAGGTCATTTGATATTATTTTTTTCGTTTTTTTAATACGTAAAACACGTAAGTGTCAAGAAAAACAGAAGTAATAAGAATTTGTATGGCTTTTCATGGAGACGAAAAAAATAAAATGTTTTAAATAGAGGAGGAAAAACGAAGGGATTTGACGTACGTCGACATCGCATTTAATAAAAAAAATAGTAGTAGCAAGCGCTTTAAGCTTTCGTTTTTTTAACTCTTTGAAGCTTTTTTATCGAATGAAAATGCAACCACTTGGATTTCTCTTTCATTTAGTTTATACAACTTCTTTCATTTATTGCGGATGAAGATTTATTTGGTTTTTTAGAAGCAGCAAAGTTTTTTAGTTAAAAGGATGTAATGATATATTTTAGATTTCCGCAAGTGAATGTAAAACCAAAATAGATATTATAAATTTGAGTTAAGACTTACCGTATTTATCTTGGCCTTTCTCCCACATCTTCTTCTTTTCCATAAATTATACCCCTCAAAATCCTAAAAATAGATATTTCTTATTCTTAAATAACTAAAAAAATCCTTTTTTGACATTCAGAAATTGAAAAAAGAGATGAAGAAGAGCGAACGCAGTTTTATTTTAATGACTGCCAAAGGCAGCCTTCGTACGAATAGATAAAAGATAAGTTAAAGCATACTCTATATTTAGATAATTGACGTCATTTATTGGTGTTGTTTTTATTGGCAAAGTTAACGGCTCCTTAAAAATTACAGCATGAGTACGTGATTCTTTGTTTTTTTGTTGCTATAATAAAAATAGGGAGGCAACTTTGATGTTTATCTCTCTTGTTTTCATATGTGTTTTAACGTAAACACTCTTTTTTATCATTTAAAACTTTTGTTTTTTAACAGCAAAAAATTTGAACCCAAAGAAAGAATGTCACTTTTATTCTTGCGTTGAAGTGTGCAAAATTGACCATGTTTGAAACACCCATTTTTTACACGTTTATTTTTTTGTTAAGTTTTTGACTATGTTTTTTTACATTTTTTAATTAACTCTCTCTGTCTTTCTCTCAACTCATGAATATAGGTTTCTCTTAACTAATATGGTTGTTTTTGCATTCATTCATACTTCTTCTGTTTTTGTCACTCCTCTTTTCCGGTCACATTTTTCAAACAAATTTTGTTACGTGTGAACTTTTTTTTACTCTTTCCTGTTTACGTTAACTCTTTTTTTATAAATTCATAAAACGGAATTTTTAAAGCATTTTTTATATTTCATTTTCTCCCGAGAAATTTTAGCAAAAATAAAAGTTTTGTGCGTGGTCGCATTTGGATTCAATGAAATCCAATCCTCTTTTTTTCGGGTTTTCATTACGTGGTTGCAATAAAAAAGAAGTTTGTTGCTAAAAATTTGTATAAAAGAATCTTTGAAATTTTTGCATAAACTATATCATTTTCGTGGTAATCATTTGCGTCAGCCAATGGGTTTAATATAAACTTGGTAATAATATTTTTATGAAATTTTTAAGGTCCTAATCCTCTACATCCGGTAATAAGACTGTCACCCACAATTGATCCAAAGCGGTTTTGTTTCCGCAGTAAAGAAGAAGAAGAAAAAATGCTTGACGATTATAAAACAGAAAATATTGAAACAAATTCAACAGATGTTGAAAAACAACAAGAAATGATTTTAATTAACAAATTACAATCACAAGGAAAAAATCCACCAAAATCACAAAGTAGCTTTTTACAGAAAAAACTTCAACAACGTGTAAGTTAAAAAAGAAGTAATTGAAATCACTGTTAATAATAATAATACAAATCTTTAGAAATTCTTTGATTCTGGTGATTATGCCATGAATCAGGATAAAGAAAAGAAGCATCAACGCCCCTCTGCAATTCCAGCAGCATTAGGTGGAGGTAAAAAGCCCCAACTTCCGGATTCTGTTAAACAACCAACTAGCGGTACCATATTATCAAATACCACAACATCTTCATCCTCTTCGTCCACAACCAATGCAGCCCCAACATCCTCAACTACCATAACACCACCAACTGTTCCAACCCCAACCACAATTACCACTTCTCCCACGTCTGATGATGACGAAGAAGAACATCTTCAAATTCCACGACCTGATACTGTACCCCAACGTAAAGCATCAATTTTACATCCATCTGCTCATTCAAAGCTTAGTCCACAACCTTTGATTCATCACGAACACACCGATGAATTACTTTCCTCACCACAAAATTAAATAATATCATTTCTTTATGCTTTGTTAAAAAACAATGTTTAATTTTTGAGTATTTCTCTTGAACAAAAAATAACATTGTAAACTTTTTTTGTGGTCTTTTGCTTTGCTTAATTTCGGTCTCTATCTTTTTTACTTCTGTTTTCTTTTTCATATTATTTTTTGCAATTATTTTTTTACAAGAAACATACATATTGTTTTTTTCTCGGTTGATAAAATCTTTATCAACAACTTATTTTTTGCTGTCGGGGCTTTCTTCTGGTTTTTTATAGGATCTAACAATATTTTTCGGAAATCTTTTGTTTTTAGCAACAATTAATCTTATGACTATAAAAAACAATAGCATCAAATTTTTAAAAGCATCCCCCCTTTTTTTACACATTTTTTTAAGTTTATTAAGTTTTTATGAATTCCTTTGGCTCCAGAGTGGAAGGTTTGAAAAGAAAATGAAGGTTTTTGAAAATTCAATCATTGACAACAAAATTAAATAAAAACATTTTCTTTGTCATTTGCTTCTATTATTATTTTTCTAATCATTTAATCCAATTGTACAGGTCATCATCCCCTCCTTCCCTTTATTGTTGTATCAAAATTTAAAAACGTCATGAATGAATTTTTAAAATAGAGTCAAACCAAACTTTGAAATTTTTATTTTAAATTTATCGAAGATCTGTATTTTTGAGTTAAACAATCTTTTATTTTTTGTTGCACATTTTTTTTTCTTTCAATGGTTTTAAAAATGTACCTGGTTTTCTATTGTGTAATTTTTTATACGAATACTTTTAATAATATTAGATAAATAAATTTTAAAAAATCGAACTTTTGATTTTTAGCACAAATCCAACAAAGCTTTTGAAGAGTTTCACAATCATGATTACTTGGAAAAATTTTAGGTAGAAGCACCCGAATTTGATTTGCGTTTTGATTTTGTGGAAGAAGAAAAAGAATATATTAAGCTTTGAACAAAACAAGTCGGAAAAAAAAGAAGGAAATTGCAATGGAATTTCATAATACTGCGTTAAATCCTGGCCTTCATCAAAATCATAATTTTGAAATTTATAGTATCATTCTTGATAAACGATCTAAAAATTTAAAAATTTTCGGATTCTTAATTGTTGTATCTGTAATATACATAGATATAAGAGCAGACAAAGCAGAAATTGAGCCCCGAATAAAAAAGTGCCATTATGATGAAACACTTGACATGAAAGAATAAAATGCGATTAGCTAAAGCCCAAAAAAGCCAATTGCTTTTAAACCCTGCGAAATTATAACTATCAATGACTAAAAAAATTTTATTTCCTGTTTGTTTTCAAATTTTTTGCATGTCCAACCTCAATGGTATAAAATCTGTAAAAAAGTTTTCTTTACCAAAAACGATTTGTAAGACATAAAAATATCATAAAAATTTTTATTCAACAATAACAAAAGCCTTATATAAAGGGGTAAAGTGAAAAAATAATGCAAAAAATGTGTAAAACTTATGCAACAAAAGCATCATCAAGATTTCTCCCTTCTTCAGTATAAAATTTGAGTCTTTTATAGACTTCTTCAGCAATCATATTGGATCTTTTTTGAAGATCTAATTCATTCGCGTTTGGAACAACCTCCAATAAACTTCGAAATTTTTTAATAGCACTAAATTTTCCAACAGTCTTCAGAGCAATGCGAGAACTTTTTGTATCTAAAAACAAAGAAATTAAAACAAACTAAAAAAACGAAAAAGTAACTTACTAATTCGATGAGGCTTTTTTCGCATAACAATATAGTTGCAACCACATTTGGTAGAAAGTTCTTCAAATAAAGGAAAAGAATCTTGAGCATCATTATTTGGTACTTCAAGAATAAAGGTATTGCCTTCAGTAACATTTGAAAGGACTTTTGTATCATCAGGTGATAATTGAGGTAAACATTCAAATCTTCTATTTACAGCAATTGGATAAAATGTTTCCTCAGCAGCATAGTAAAGTTTAAGACAAAAATCCGATTTCAAATATCTTTCTGTTACAGGTTTCAATTCAATTTTTTCAGCAAATCCAAAGCTTCGAGTCATCATGTATCGAATTAAAATCCAAAATTTTTTACCAAGGCCACCAAATCCTTTTTCAAGATCAAACTTTTCTATTAAATTATTTTTCTCATCCATGCTAGCAGTCTATAAAATACAATTGTATAAAATTTTTAATTGAATATAACAATAGCTTACTGTAAGCCAACCACCAAGTTCAGGCTTTAAATCTCCTAAACCAAATTTAACAACCACAGCATCCATTAATTTCGGTTTAAAGCCTTTTCCACTTTCTTTATCATAACAATTTCCATGTCGCTCAATCCATTTTCGACAAAAGAAAAGTAATTTATCAAGTCCTAAAATATTTAAAAATATACAAAATGGAATTTTAATCGAAAAAAATTATTTACCAAAAAATTTGTGACACATTTTTGCAACATAAATGCTAACAATTTGATTTGATTTGTTTGAATGAAAAGATATTTGAATAGATTTACAAAATTGTTCAAATTCTTCCTTATAAATATCTGATGTGCAAGTTTCATTAATATGATTCGATAAATAATCAGTTAAAGGACAGCAGATAGGTTTAAAATTGCCAGGTTGAAGAAGATATTCTTGACGATTAAATGATAAAATATCAGAAACGAGCCATCCGAAAGAAAGAAATTTTCCCGAAATATATGCAACGCGATAATATGCAGAAGCTTTCTTTCGCATTTCTTCAGATGGATGAGAGCATGCACGTCGAAAAGTTTCTCGAATACCATTAAATCTTCTTGTGTCCATTTCAGTATTCATTTCAATGCCACCAAATTCATTAAAAAAATTGGTTCGAAATTTAGCAAAAATCGAAGCAACTTGTTCTTCAATCATATGTTGAGTATTGAATAGAGACATTTTATCATCATCCTTATCACAGACACGAATTTTTAAAGCTGTAAAACGTCCGGAAAATAATTGTCCTTCACTGAGAATCCCATAGCTTTCACAGATACCCTAAAAACATTTTTTAACATTAGTAATAAGTCAAGCAAAAGTACATGCCCCAATTAAATTACGGTATTCATCATAGGCAGATTGAGCAACACCTTCATATTCTGCATCCCCGTGCATTAAAACAGAATCATCGAGTTTAATCTTCTTTTCATGAGTGGATGATACAATTTCTTCAATTCTAATAATTTCCCGAACTTCCATTGCACGAACATGAAGGTTACCAAGAAGGCGCGCACTTTTATATGATACCGCGTCATCTTTACACATAAAATTCGGAAAGCGTTCAACTTTTTCAGGAGGCAATCCATCATTCCAAAATTTGGTTAAAGTTTCAGGTACTTGTCCATTTTTCGGAAAATCACTGAAATATTCTGTAAAATTTGTATAGCATGCAAAAAAAAAACCTACACTGCTTGATTATGCTTAAGTGCAATATTGTGACAATGCTGAAAAAATAAATTTAATTGGTGAGATTTATAGTTTGAACATAAACATACTTCACTATCAATGCCATAGAGATCAGAATTAGCTAAATGTGCATTAGCGATTGTACCAATTGAATCTTGTGAAACATATAATGTAAAGAAATCAATCATATGCTTGGTCAAATTTCCTTGTTCATTACTTCCAATTGGATGATTTGAGGCAGTTGAAGTAAAATCAAATGCAGGTTCATTATGGTCCAAAAATAACATGGGATCAAAAAAGATTGAATATTCATCTCCATCTAAATCAGAACCAGCCATTTCATCTGGATGAGGCCGTGGACCACTTTGGGGAAAGACAACAACGTCAACAAGATCACATAAACATGGAAGATCAATAGCTGAAAACGAACAACAGATGTTAAATACGTGTGACTCAAGTAAATACATACCTTCAAACATTCGAATATCTCCAGAGACAACCGATGGATTCTTTGTAATCATAACTGGACCAGTATGTACAATTTTATCAGCATGAAGACTTGGATATTTCAGTGAAGCATTTGTTGTATATTGAATAAAGACTTGTCCATATTGCAAAAGCCCAGTCTCATCAACAACCCCAAACATCATACGACCTTGAGAAGCAGGAATACGAATTTGCATTTTATCAACTAATCGATGCAGCTGAACAAGTGCAGATGAACGAAGCATTGAACGAAAGAATGGTTCTTCTGTGATATTGAATCCTCGAAGTCCATCATATAAAATATATTTTGGAAATTCATTCAAAGTTAAAAAGGCATTCGTTTCATCAACAAGACTTGACATAGTTGATTCAATATGTTTTTCCAATAGTTCATGAATCCGATCACACATTCGTTTATGACCATGTTCTCCCTGCTTTTCGGATACCTAAAATACATATAATCTCAGATCTATTATTATAAAATATGGAATATTACTTGATCAAGAATATTAATCAATGGTTTATTCAACGAAACATGGATTGGAGAAGAAATTTTTACAATTTCAACATGCTTTTCTCTTGGACCATTAAATTTTTTTTGACTTGGACGAAACATGATTGATTGAGCATACCATGGCAAAAGATGTTGTGAAGATTTTTTAGATTTTGGAAGACGTTTATTCACTTCTGCCCATTGTTTTGTTTCATCCAAATGAGTGTCCACCGTAATAACACCTTTAAAACCACGAAAGCGGATTTGAAAGCATGATGGACGGCAATTACCAAGTTTAAGATCTTTAACGCATCTACGACAGAATTCATTGCTCATCGAAAAAAGTAATGTTGATTAATTAAAAAAAATTAAAAACGAGCTTATCACTAAAAAATTACCTTTCCACATCCGTCAGAAAATGTATATGGTTTACCATTGCCATCAGAACCACCAATGAAATCAAACGTTTCAGAATATGAATTCCGCTAAAAGAAATAAATTAAATGCAGTAAATCAGTAAAAGAAAAATTTTCAGACCTTAATTTCGATTCCAAGTTGCCGAGCTTGTGTAAAGCATTGACCCATTCGGCTCATCATCTGTAAAAGCAGGTATATTTATTTATATTTCAAAAACAACAAAAACATACTTTAGGAATGCTTTCAATTTTAAAACGACCACAAGATTCACGAAATTCCGAAACTTCTGCAAGTGACCCAGCCAAGAGCTAAAAGCAAGTATACTGCAATTGATCGAAACCTAATCGTTATATAAGAATCTTACGTAACATCCATGATCACGAAGTTGACTATTCGAAGAACAAAGATAAGAAAATTCACGTACTATAATACAGTAATACACAAAATATATAATAATAATAATTTCAAAAGCCAACTTACATCCAACATACATAGGATCCATCAAAGTTTTAGTTACAGTTTTCTTGATTAAAAAATCAGGAAGAGCAGAAACTTTTTTATTATCATCATCACGAAAAGCCATCCGAAGCATATTATCAGCACCTTTTTTTCGTAAGGATCGATTTCCCATAATTAATTCAGGATTCAAAAATAATTTTCTTGTTGGTGTTACAACAATCTAAAAAAAAAATCTCGAACATAGTATTATTTAAGTGGGTGTTCAGAAATCCGTATTACAAGGGGAGTGTTACAAAACAGCAATGCCCTTGTTGTGCGGCAAAATTTGGTTTTGAAGTAGGGGAGATAAAAGAGGTTGTTTTTATCAAATTTCCAAACAGCCCGGAAGATAACATACTTTTCGAACACGCATATATCCTTCCCGATTCAAAGCATCAGTAATTTCGCACAAAGTTCGATGTGAAGGTTCCTCATAAAGTTTTAAAAAGAAGCTAATAGGTTCGGGAACATCCAGAGCTTTATCAACATCAATCAACATATTTTCAAGTGTTGCAACTGTTCGTGTGATTTCTAAAAATTGGGAACTGTAAATCTTATATGAAACAAAAAGTACACTTACTTCCATTAGGACATTCTTTAAGATCTGCATCAAAGCGTTCAATAACAATTTTCAAAAAGACATCAAATTTTTGATAATTAGGATGAAAAAAGTAGTCATAAAGTTCACCACCTCGAGTAATCAATGCTTGAACTGCATAAACAAGGGAAAAATATTTTGGGTCTTTTAATTTCGTATAAGCAGCTGGCAAATCTCTGGGATACATAAACGAAATACTATTGTAATTCTTGATATTTGTAAGGTTCTTTTGAAGCAGGCTGCGAAATTGAATTGGAGAATTCGTACTTTGCCGTAAACGATCCAAGCAAACAAGCAATTGACATTCCTAAAAACTTTCAAATACAATAAAAGCTGCAGGAAGACAAAACTTACATTAACAAAATCACATTCTGCAACTAAACAAGAGCCGTGTGATACTGAATTTAAAATATCACGTCCAGGATTCCATGTTAAATAGCGACGAGATGGTTTAAATTTAGTTTTTAATTCACCACGCTTATTATCAGATGGGATTTCATAGAGAAGAATAGATGGAGGATAACCAAGTTGAAAGGTAAAAGTAACTTTAATTTTGCCATTTTCTCCAGTAACCAAAGTTGCAATAATACGTCGAATAGAAGAATAGGCAACACGAACATCAACAACACGATGCGGTGAACGCCTATCCTCATATCGATATGATGGAGCCATTTTAATAATATCAGGGAAAGAAACAGTAAATGCTGCACGATCATGTTCAAAAATAATTAGCATATTTGAGCCAATGTCTTCTTGATCCCGTTGTTCGAGCAAGTATTCTTTAAAAACTTCGCTTTCACAAGATTGGTTTTTTGGTTCAGCATGCTTATAAGTTGGAGCAAAATATTGTTTATCAACAATACTTCCAAACATCAATGTTTTCATAGGGAAGACATTTTGAAGCCTAAAAAATCATTCATTAATCTCTTTTAACTTAAAAGGATATAATAAATTGCATACACAAAGAATTGTGGATAAATATTCTTCGAAAATACAGTTATTGCAACAGTGGCAGAAAAGCTTAATTCTTTTTGAACAAGATTTTTACGAAGTTGTCCAAACTCTTTTGTTAATTCAGATAAAGCTAAGCAAATTAGACGATATCTTTTTATTTCAATTTGTTCATCTGATGCAGTTTTCAAAGAAAATGAAACTTGAATTTCAGTCGTCTTTTCTGTTGTACCAGAATCCAAGGAAACGGGTGGTTCAGTTTTCAATTCAGAAATAGTTGAGAATTCAACTTTTCTTATACCCTAAAATCATACTATTAAAAAACAGTCATCAAATGACAAGGAAAAGTCCAAGGGAATGGTGTTAATGACCTTGTCACTTTTTTTGGTAAGTCAATAATTTTGGGCAGACGAGGGAAGATTAAATTCGATACAAGGTTTCTGGATAATCCTCAAAATGAAAAAAGCTACTTACGTCAACAAATTCATCAATCAATGAATTACTGAAATCACGAAAAATAAGTCTACAAGTGATTTCAGACATTGTAAAAAACAACTTCCATAAATAGCAAAAAATACAAAAGAAACTTCAATGCTAAAAAGTAAAAATGAAAGTTTATCAATTTCTATTGTCTGTTTTTGTTCTAGAACTTTCGAAATACTTCGCGCGTGTATTCTGTTAAACATTTTGCCAAAATATGTAAATTCACTACACCGCTGGTTGGTGATTTAACATGTCGCTCTTTTTGGAGGTTGTTTTTTGGTGAAAACTTTTTGCAAAATAAATGCATTTCTTGTGGTTACTTTAGATTCGGTCAAAAAATTATATGAAAAAGGAATTAAAAAAAATCCTGAAAGTGAATTCAGAATGCTTAGAATGCATTAATCATTAATGAAAACCATATTTTGATGGAACTATTGAAGAGACACTTTTACTTGATATCCGATGAACCCATTCTTTTTTGCTGAAAATTTGTAAACTAAACCCATCATTTGCATAACATATAGAATAACCCCTAAGTCAAAGTCAAATCAAGTCAAGTAAAATCCCCGAACAAAACATCAATTCAAATTTCTATCGGTTACAAAAAACTCAACAATTTCTTTTTGACCAACTGTTAAACCTGAGAACATTTTTCGAACTGGAGCTAATACAAATAAAATCTACAGAAACCCGTCTCAAACCCCCCAATTGATAAAAAATGACCCAAACCCCAAATCAATCCAAATATACACATTTACAAAAAAACACACTTTATTATTAGTATCACAAAATACACAAAGACACCAAGCACAAGATATCAGTGACTTCTTTCACCACCATGAAAATTGTTAACGTCGGCCACTTCGACGAGCACGAGGGACCATCTTTTCTTCTTCTGATGTTTCTCCACTTGAGGTACCGAAATCCAGACGAATACCGCTACCAAGACGAAGTTCAACAAATTTTTTCAAATCACGTTGTACCTTCGGAGTTTGGAAAAACTCTTTCACATACCGACCTTCAGGCAACACAGGAAAACTTGTATCGAGGAAAGAGACTTCAGGTGTAGAAGCATCACCAGTTGAACCAGTATAACTTGGACGAGTTGAAGCTTCCCCACGTCTTGCATTACCACGAGAAGAGCCAGTTGAATGTTCACCAGTTGAACGAGTTGAGGCACGAAGACTTGACTTTTTTGTACTGGAACGAGCGAACTTTCCATCCGGAGTACGATTCATAAGACTCGCTTGGAGGGATTTGCGTTCACGTTCTTTGGGACTACCACGTCCATCAATCTTCCCAGTTAATGTACGAAGAGGAGTACGACGAGCAGGTGATTTTTGGGTACGAAGAGAACCACGTTGAGAACCACGAGATCCAACCGAGGAATTAGATGAGATGGATGAACGACGTGGACGTCGAACATACCGCTAAAATATAGAAACATTAAAAAAATATCAAACCAATACATTGCTTCAGATTTGGGTAAAACTGTCAGGTTCTCGAAAAATAACATAAAAGTTGAAAAGCGATTACCCAAATCCGACACAATGTAATAATTATAAAAAAAAGAACTTACTTCCGGTGTACGATATTGTTCATCTTCACTTGTTGGAGCATCACGACCATGTTTGACGAAACGAGGGGTAGGGACCCGACGACCAGCACCATTTGTCTTATTAACAGTTCCAGGAGCAAAATATACTTTTTTTCCTGCCATTGTTGTTGTCCTTGAGAGTTGAGAGAGTGAAGAAGAAGAAGACGAAGAGATGAGAAGGAGAGAAGAAGAGAGCAAATCAGTTGACAGCCAGTAGAACGCAAAAAAAGTTGCATACAATGAAGATATTTCTTTGTCCTTTCCTCCTTTTATACGTTTTTTTTTTATGCTAATTCATTCGAATGATAGTTGTTTTCGTGAACAACAATGCAAATTTTTACGTTCGAACAAAGTTTTTTAATGCAATTCAATAATTTGCATTACAATAAAAACCATTTGAACTGATTTCGATATTTTTCAATCAAAGCTAAAAATGATGTGTAATTAATGTTGCAAGTTCAGTTCATTTCAACAAGTACGTGTATCAATTATACTAAAACCGAAATCAAAATATTTTTTTAAAAAGAAGAACTTTTAGATTCTCTTTTAAAAAACTTTGTAATTATTTTTAACAATAATACTAAAATGTTCTACAGTATCAGCAATGAAACAAATTTGATCACTTCCTTTTTTGATTTTGTTGGACCCTTGCAAAAATTTTATTTTAAATTTTAGTAAAAGGAAATATTTTTAACATAATTTAACGGAATTTAAATGTAACAAAGTGCTGGATTGATACTATTTTATTTGAAAAATGAAGCTTGTAAAATATTAAAAAGTGGTTCAACACCTGGAAAATACAAGTCAAAGCAGTTACAATGCGTAACAAAAACTTGGAAGCGTTTTTAGGAGCGGAGCGGTGACAGTTAACTATGGCGCGTCCCACCTCGTCACCGCTCCGTAACCAAAAAAATGTTTCCATTTTTTTGTTACGCACTGCAAATAAATTTGCTGAAAAATATTTAAAACAGATTCCACCAAATAATACCGACGAAATTAAAAAATTGATTACAGCTGCTAAATGTAACCTCCTCAGAAACTCTGTTTTCGCATTCAGCAAAAAAATTTTGGTGCAGATACTCCAATAACATCAATTTCTTTCATTTCCCAGAAAAATTTCCATGTTTCACATACTTTTTAAAATTTTCTTCGGCGAAAATCTGGCTTTTCTCTACACCCACCAAAGATTAAGATATCGGTCAATAATGCCAAAAATCTTACCACATGTTAGATACGTAAATCACTAGATTTCTTCATTTTTTAACATGCAATTTGTAAAATGTCAATGTACATTTGTTTATTCATTAATTGGCTTTAAGTTGCAGAAAGCTGTCTGCTAAAAGCACACTTAAGAACTAATTTTTTGATCTGAAGCACGCTTCAGAAGAATTTTCGTAGGGATTAAAAATCCTGAATGCAAAAATCATAGAGCCTACTTTTGAGAAAAATGAAAACCTCCATTAAATCTTTAAAAAACTAAGACGATTGAATCACTTTTGTTTAGCCGTGAAATTGTTTGAGAAAAAGCTGGTTTATTTTAAAATTCTGACACATACATTTGAATGTAAAACATAAAAGGATACAAAAAGAAAAGAGACAATAAAAATTTTAAAATCAAATTAACCAAAAAAATTTGAAAATGCAATGCATGCATAGGCTTTCATTGTGTTCGAAGTAACAGTTGATTTCAAATCTTCACAAAAATTTGCAGGTTTCCCAATATCATAATTTTGAGGAATTGTAACACCACAAGATTTTCGTTCATAACATGCAACAATTTTTTCTTTTAAGCATGCTCCAGCGCAATAATGAAATGCTTTAAAGTGTTTTGCCATTTCAAGATTGATTCCATCTTCTTCTTCTGTTGAAGTTTGATTATAATCTGGTTTATCAATATATGTTGACGAATTTGAAGCACAAAAATTGGGAATATTTGTTTTGAGACACGAAGCGAGAACATTTTTTCCACCAGGATTTTTTGGCCAGCATTCAACGTAATCATCTGTTTCTGTTCCAAAATATTTCAAATGAGATTTGCAAGATTTTCTACAATCTTTAAGAGATGGGTATGCTTCAGAAATACATTCATCCGATTCTTGGCATGCACATTGACGAATCATCTAAAACTTTATTTTATATATTCTAATAATTTATTAAAAAATATTACCGTTTGTTTTGTTTCTTCTGTTACATTCATTGGGTTTAAGTCTTCACCATTTTCAGTAGTTTTTGTTGGAGCAGCAATGGCAATTGGGAGTAATAAAAAACAGAACAATAAGAAGGATTTCATTCCAGACAATTCACTAAAACCTCCAAATGAATAATGATATTTTTTCCTTTTCCCTTTTTTGATATTTTATAAATATTATCATGCTGTTCTTAAATGAAAAAAAGTGATAAATGCCCTAAAGTCAAGAATTTAAAAATTGAGGCTATAACTTTCTTTCTTACAATGACCCATTCCGTTTTTTATTGATTGTTTTTTTAAATAATCATTATTTTAATCGACGGGAACGGTACTCTTGCTTATCAAAAAATGGTATTCTTTGTCTATGGGGAGCATACTAATGCTCTATATGTGATCTTCTAGATTACCATTCTCGATTTTTTTATGTAAGTATTTAAAAAAAATTTATTATGAAAAACATTAAAATTCGTAGAATTACAAAAAGCTAATTAATTACAACTTTTATTTAAAAAAAATACGTATATACTATTATTTCATTGGTGTCCTTTCATGAGGCAGAATGTTTTAAAACAATATTACAGAAAGCATCAAAGGCAAATTTCTAATTTTACTATTTTCATTCATCATCTGGTTCAGGTTCGGTTATTATCCTAAAATATGGTTTTTAATAAAAATGTAACAAAAAACAAGAGAAAGTAAAAATTGTAAAAACACAAAAAGACTTCTCTGTTTGAAAATCGAAAACTTACATTTTTCTTTCTTTATTCCTTTTATGGCATTCACAAATGCTAATTACAACTCCAAGAGCTATCAAAATCCCAATAATTAGAAGTAAAGGCCATAACCATCCAATAGGACCTAAAAATTTTGTTTCGTTAACCATTCTTTATTGCATTAAATATATATTGTTTTTCTTACTTTTCACTCTAACTTTTCTTTCTAAAAATAATTCATATTTTGAATTTTTCTTTGTCGTTGGATCAATATATTCATTTTCGGCAATACAGGTAAAAGTTTTTTCATGATCATACGTCACATTTTTGATTATCAAAGTTGTTTCATTTACAATTTGATAATGTTTGGTATGCTGAAATTTAATTTAATAAGATGCCTAAGTTTGCGAAAATTGACTGCGAACAAAATTTTATTTAGCTTCTCTATTTTTTTGCATGATTCATTTTTTATGCATTTTTGATATAAAAAGAGTTATTTATATCCTTGTTTTTAAGATATTAAAACTAAAAATCAAATGTATTATTAATAATTTTTGTTATCTTTTAAAGCTCATTTTAAGGCGAAGAAAAAATACATCTGCCCTAAAGTTTATTAAAAAATAATGCTCAAAAACTTTGAAAAAGCTCTCATGTGAAAATTTTTAATGGATATTATTTTACTTAACTTACAGAAATTTTATTTCCATCAACCCTCCACTGAACTTTTGGATGTGGATGACCTTTGACTGGACAAGTAAGTTCTGCCGTTTCACCTTTTAAAATTGTAATACCCGAAGCAGAGAAATGGAATGGTGCAGTATCATGATGGTCAACACGAATCGAATGTCGCGAATATACGATTGGTCTTACTTAAAGGGGTTCGTCTTATTTGAAATATGTGTCGAAGAAAGGAATGAACTTACAATAAACATCAATAAATCCAGTAGCCTGCCCTTCACTGGTTGATAAAACACATTTCCATTTTCCTGCTTCACTGAGTGGAACATTATTATCGGTGAAATTCGCGGTAACCCCATCATCCATTATTTCAGCGAGATAAGTTGTTGCACCGGTTGAAAATGTTGCATTTTTAAGTTTTAATGGAGTCGGACGACTTTTATGCACAGCTTGACACCAAAGTGATAAAGGGGAAGTTGCAGGAGGAAATCCAATTGATTTACCGGCTTTGTTTATCTTAAAAATTAAAATAAATTGTTTTATTGAATTATTAAATATTGAATTTTGGAGCACTTCTTACATCTATTTTAGTGTTAAATGTAACTAATTAAAAAACCCCCTTTCAGCCTTTTTTTGTCATATATGAAATGGGTTGCCTTTTTCGAAATATAAAAAAATCTTGTTTAAAATAAAAACAACTTTTGGTGTTTGTTTTTAAAAACATAACAGAGTTACAACAACAACGAGGGTAAATTTGAAGGGGAGACGATTTTATAGAGTTGATAAAGAGCTTGTGCTTGTAGGTTTATCATTTACTAACCTGCATAATAGCATGTGGAGAACCTTTTGCACGTAATTCTGCATTTACGTAATTATTATCAAATATATTTAATAATAATATTAAAAATATTTGAACAATTGATTTTAGAGATATCGAAACTCCTCTATCCGGTCCCATAATTAATTAAAAAGAAGATCTGTTCAAATAATCTGAAAAATTAAGGAAGTAATTAATTTGACGTGTAAATAAATTAATAAATACTAAAACTGTTCACGAGAATATTGCGGAAGAAGAAAGTACCGCTTGTTTCTGATGGAAAAATCTAACAATTTGTTTTCCCTCAGTAAGAAAGAATATAGTAATAGATTAAAAAGTTAAGCGTTTGAATCAAAGATTTTTAAGGGGATTTTCTCCGACATTTTACTTTTACAAACTAAAAACTACTTTTCTCAATTTTAAAAAAATAAATAAATCCATACTTTTGTGTGAACTCAAACGGGCTACCTATAAATAACAAATAAAATATCACCCCAACAAAAAGCAAGGAAATAATTCTTTTTTAAAAAAGCTACGAAAACTTTTTTTTCTTCTTTTCATTCACGTCAAAAAAAGATGTCAAAGCTAGACAGATTTTTTTGTTTGCCGGAAAAGAAAGAAATACGTTTTTTATTTTCTTTTTTTTCTTGGTCCAAAAATTCAAAAAAAAATATGAAAAACAATATATCCAAGAAAACAAAGATAAACAGATGAAAAAAGAATTTTTTACATAATTTTTTGTAAATAAAACATTTGAAACATTGGCGGCATCCAATTTTCTTAGGGTAAATATAATGAAAAGGCGACTCAAAAGATGCCCTCAGTAAAAGTTTAAGAAAAAAAATTCAAAGTGTTCATCTTTAAAAAATGTCTTTTTTCTACTTTTGAAAGTCATTTTTTATTCCTTCTGAAGAAGGCATTCTTCCTGCTTGCTATTTTTTTTACAAAATTGACTAAAAAGAACTTTGTGTTTCTTTGACTCATTCAATTGGGGAGTGTTAAAGTTTCTTCATTTTTTGCAATGTCTCAAGGGTGTAGTTTACTCTTTTAAAAAATAAAATTCTTGTAAGAAATATTGAAGCAAAACAATAAAAAGTATAGTTTAATGGTTTACTGAGGGAAAACAAAAATATTATCAAAACGGCTCATGTTACACAAAAATGAGAAAAATGGAAAACAATGAATACAATTAATTTAATAATTTAAAATGTTTTTATGAAAAAAATAACTTTCAAGTGAATCTCATTATATTTCTTTTATCTTAAAAAATTTCACAGTTTTTATAGGTAGGTTTTCGGTGTTTATTTTAAAAGCAATGTTTGAATCATAAATCTGATCATTCCAAAAAAATGAAAACATTGTCTTGTTGTATGAAATCGAAAAATGTTGTTTAAAAACTAAAAAAAGCTCAACATCATCCATTTTTTTGTTTTTGGATGGAACATGTTATTATTTGTTTGTTCCATTTTTTACAGTTTTTCTTCGTTCTTTCTCATTCAAAAGGATGTTAAAAATTACAAAAATGATAACGGATTTTACAAAAAAAGTTGTGTAAAAAATAAATCATGAATCAGTTGGAGTTTTTTGGATATTGCAAGAAAAACAGTTTTTTGGAGAAAAAAGTTTTTAAAAAACGTAAAAACGTGACTCAAATAAAATCCAAGAGAAAGAGGGAAAGAAAGTGAGAGATTTTTGATTGAGTGTGCGAGGCAATTAAATTTGCAAGGTCAACAAATATAAAACTAAAATAAATAGCAAATAATTGGTGAACCCAAACTTTGCAAATTTGAAAACCATTTTTATAAAAATAACGTTTAACTCAAACAAGAAAAAATCATAACAAAATTACGGTTCATGAATAAGTAAAACAAGGAAATAAATAATATTTAAATTTTAATATTAATGATTAAAACATGTAAAAAAATACAATTTTAAATTAAAACTACATTTTTTCATTTTCACCAGTAAAAATAATTTAAAAAATTTTGGAAAAAGCAACTACACATTGAAACACAAATTAAAACGCTTTCAAAATTAAAAAATAAAAATGATTCAAGCATGCACCAATAAATAGAACTTCTAATGACCTTTTGGCATTAATATTCCTTCATTATACAGAAATTCATCAATTTGAAAAAAAGTAACAAAATTATATTTTGTTCACGGATAAAAACAGAAAAGAGATAAGCCATGAAAAAATGTGAAATGAATGGGATAAAAAGAGGAGGGTGCAAAAAAAACGAGGAGAAAAGTAGTGGACGTTAGGGGTTGAAGAGTGGAAAAACAACATAACATCGGCGCCGCCGTCGATGGAAACAACAACGACAGAAGCAAGCCAAAAGCAATGGCCACAAGATATATAAAAAAAGAGAGGAAGAAAATGCGACAAACTAAGTGCCTTAGAGAACTCTATTTTTTTCGAAAGTTAGTTAGAAATTTTTTGCTGCTTGCATAAGGGGATAGAAAGAAAATGAAGGCAGCAGCTTTCAGACACTAGCTTTCAAGTCAGTTTTTCCTCTTTTGCCACTGCGCTTTTTTCCGGTCGAGTATACTCTTTTTTTCGAAGCTTATTTGTTGACAGCTTAAAAAGTTATATAAATAAAAACAAAGAACCTTTTTTGGTTGAGATGAAACCAATTTGACCGTAATTGATAAATAATATAATATAGGACTATTTTATTATAATGTAATAATTTTTTAAATTATTTATTAAATTAATTAATTTGTGTTGATAATCGCAAACATAATTGCCAAACTCTTGTTTTAAAATACAAAACCCAATTTTTTCTGTCAACAGAATTTTTAATACTTAGAAACCTTACAAGAAGAAACCGCTCAAAATTAAATAAAATAAAACTTTTAACTTAACAAATAAATTTTAAAACTCCGTAAAACCGCAACTTAAATTACCCTCAGAAAAGACAATTTATCTCTGCAAAAATAAACTAAACATTTATCTTTTAAAAATCTCGAAAAAAATCTGTTGTATTTTTTGAATAAAAGAAATATAAAAAATGAGAGAACCAGATGTTCTTACTTAATACATCCATCTTCAAAGAAAATAAAAGGTAAAAAGAATAAAATAGCAGCTGCCATTTTTCATTTCAAGCAACCACAACAAGAATGTTATTGGCAAATGTGCCCATCTTTCATCTTTTTTCTTCCTTCTGTTTTTGCTTTTGGCTTCCTTTAACAGAATAATTTAATTAGTATTTTATTTTAAAAAACCATGATTCAAGAAAATCAAATTCTTATGAAAGGATATATGTATTTTATTAATAAACAGGCAATTCTTTACCGAAAGCTGTTAAATAAAGTAGAAATTTTTAATTGGAAGCAATGCCATTATACATCACAATGTTAATGAGTATCATAAACTTGACAATTCATTAACATTTTAATTACGCTTCTTCTCCCGACAAACAAGCAAAAAAATTTACTTAATAAAAATAAAACGTTTTGAAAGAAAAAAGTCAAGTTAAGTGTATCTGAAGCGTTTTAAGTGTATTTTTGCACAATCACTCAAAAAGTTAAATTAGATTTTTTTGTTTAAAAAACATTCCCCAATAAGCACTGTAAACAGTAATGTATTTAAAGTATAAGTTGATCAAAGAAAAGGGTTTCTTACCCTTGCAATAATCAAATATCTAATAGCAGCTTGAGTAAAATCCAAAAGTCAAAATTTTATCACAAAAAAATGTCGTATCATCATAAAATAAGAGAATGTATAAACAAAAAAAAAGAAAGGAATCAAATCAAAGAGCTTTCCAGCAAAATCCCGTTAGTTATGCATAAGGGAATTTTTCAACAACACCCAATTGTTGCCAAAGTGTTTTAGCTTCCAAAACTCGACGACGAAGTGATGAAGTTGTTGGCTGAAGATCCAAATAATATCCTCCACCAAGATCATGTCCATGTCGATTGAGTAAAGCTTGGACAGCTTGAGTATCATTTTCAAATTCAATAAAGCAAGCATTTGGACGAATGCATTGAAGAGTTCGAATATGAAGTTTATCAAAGAGGGAAATAATATTTGAATTATTGTAGGATGGTGGATATCCTGATGCAATTATAGTATTGCTTGGTTGTTCGTCACTAATGAAACGGGTATCTGTAAATATATTAATACTAGAACTCTAACTACTTTTTAATGAATAAAAAACTAACTATGAAGGACAAGTCTAACGGAATCAGCAATTTCGTCATATCTTCCACCGCTATTGAGAGATTTATCAGAATTGATGAACAAAACACGATTTTTATTTTCAGGTCTAAAATTTTTTTTACTAAATAATTATCAGATTATTTTAGATGAAACCTTTTTCTACTCATAACTTCATGTAATCTTCGGGACATATATTGATTCATATTTGCAAAGACATTATGAAGTGGAGATCCATCAAATCTTGAAAAAACATTATCGACAAGAATACCTTGTCCAACTTGCCAATGCTTTTTAGAGAATTCCTTTAACCAATTAAATTCTTTTGAATTTCGGTAGGGTAAAATATGGAAGACAAAGATAACTTGAGGAAATTTTAGTTCTGCTTGCGCATAAGCTTCTTCAACCTGTTCACGATTTCCAGGTTTACATGGAATGATAAAAGATGGAGCCCGCTCAAATTCTCGAATAAGCATAAGCTTTTCTGCATTTTCAGTTAAGCATGGAAGCATCCATTCAAAAAAGTCACTGAAATGAAGGGATATTGTAGTAAAAGATAAGTCAAAATATAATATTATATTAGAGAAAAATGATAGTTTCAAAATGCCATAACATTAACAAAAATCTATCTTTTTTAATTATTTTTACGAAAGATAAGCTTACGCAATTTTATCCAACATATGATCTTCGCTTTGTACGGAACATACAATACCCCATTTGTAAAACATTTTTTATATTATTACAAGCTTGAATAATGTTATTAAAATAAACGTTACAGAGACAACTTTAAATGCACCAATGGAAAAAGCGGGAAATATGTGCTGTTGTTTTATTTAAAATTTATTTTAACCGGTCATTTATTTCGTTTTAAGAAAAAGCAATATTTTGAAAGTGTTGTGCATAAAATTTGAAGCTGCTTTTTTAGTCAACCAATTTCTCGCTAGCAATCGTAAACACGTTAAATTTGAATATTGTTTATACTACTTGTTATTATCGTTTGGTGATTATTGTAAAGCTTTGAGCTTAAGCTTACTGCTTCAAAATTTGAAGTTCAATTATTTCTTTAATATTTGAGGGCTTTATTTTTGTTTACTAAATCTGTTATTTAGTTCCTTGTAAATATCCCACAATTTCTTTCTGCTTTGCCCTTGTTGTCCTTAAAATTTGCACGTTTTTCATTGACCAAGAACCGCGTGTGCAAGTTTTTTTGTTTCGATTGTTGTTGTTGTTTTTTGTCGTGCTGCATTTTTTTCTTTCTCAACTTTTTTTTCTGTTCAACTTTAATGCTATTGCTTCTTTAATATATTGCGGTTATACAACGTTCTTTATTTCTTTTACTGTATTTTACTTTAGGGACTGTCCAGATCTGACGTCGGGTAAAAAGTCAGAAATTTGAAACCCCCCTCCCCCTAAATCGGGTAGCGTCAGATCGGGCAAAAAACCCCCCTCCCCCTCACGTCAGATAAATCGTCAGATTTTCAAACAATTTTTAGAAAACAAAAGCTTGAAAAATTTTATTCTTAAACGATTTTTTTTCAATTTTCAGCTTTACTAATACTTTTTAATAAGCGCAGATCAGATCGAAAGTTTCACTAATAATAGTAAAAAGAAATGTTTCACTTGATTATTTTCTTTGGGACATTCTAAAAGTTTTTGCATTTAGTATTTTTGTCGCAGTTTTCATAATTTTCATAAGAGCCCAAAAATGTAACCGTAATTTAATATCTTTTAAAAAAACCAAACTATATTTAATAAATGGCAGTTAAGGTTTTAAAAAATTCCAACATAAATGTGGACTTTCAAAAGCATTGTCAAAGTTGCAGTTTGAAGGTCATACACACAATATGCTTTCCGCTATTTTTTTATCTCTATCAAGAAAAGAAAGAAATTACAAGTATTTATTACCATTTAAACTTGATAAAATATCATGCACTGATACTTTTTATATGATATATTATAACAAAAATCGACAGAAAAATCAGCATTTTTCTGACGTCAGATTTACTCGATAACCCCCCTCCCCCTCACGTCAGATTTGGTCAGATTTGAGGAAAACCCCCCTCCCCCTAAAACACCCGACGTCAGATCTGGACAGTCCCTTATTATTTAAACATTATGATTTTAGATAAATTGTTATTCTTAAAGTATTGATTAAATATGCAAAGATTCAATCCTCGTATTTTAACTCGTTCAAATATATGCATTCAACGGTTCCTTTCATCTGAAAAAATGGTACCGAATCAATGGGATCCAATGATGTATGAAGAAGCTATTAAACAATACAACAATATCAAAGGCAAACTTGATTCCAAAACTCGCAGCAAACTTGATGAAATTTTAAATATGGTGAGTCTTATTGTGTCCGTTTTAAACATCAAAAGACATTATTTTAAGTTATAGGCACATTTTGATGATAATGCTGAAAGTAACGCTAAAGATGCAATGTCAAAAAGTAAAGATCACAGTGGTTCGGCAAAGATTGAAGAAGCTCAAAAGCAATTTGCTACAATGGTTATGGAATTGGGTACCAAGTGAAAATAATATCTCAAATATAAAAAGTATAAACCGGTGCTCTTTTTAATTGTATATTAGGTGTGTATATTTGTTCCTTTCGTGATAATATTTGAAGAAAATAAATATGTTTAGAATTGAAATTAATTCTTTTCCTTATTCAAAAAATCAATAAAAAAACAAAAATTTAATGTTTTTTATCTTCTGCAGTCACAAGTAATCGTGGAAATCAAAAACGTTTTACCGCTGGCAATGCCCTAAAGGCATGAAATAGATAAAATACAGCTTTATTTTTTTTAATTCGAAGCAAAACTGCAAAATATACAAAAAGTGATAAATTTGACCTTCGTTTATTCAAATTCATCATGGGCCATTAAGTTGAAGCAGCCTAAGGGCATAAGCCATAAAACTATAATCTTGTTTTTACCTAACATAATGAATTCATACATAGATTTTTATGTTTTTGAGTCGTAAAAAAGAAAAAAACCGGTTCATGAGAAAGAAGAATAAGGCTATATTTTTCGTGAGCTACTTTCTCCTTCTTTCGCAGAAAGTATAAAAGCAAAATGATAAAGAAGAAAAAAAATCAGATCCAATCGGTTTCTCATCGGGTAAGTAACTAAATACTTTCTTTCGTTATTTGTATTTTAATTAAAAATAAATTTCAGTTGAATCACTTGAAACATGTCAGCAAAAACGCTCGTTGGTTTAGCTTCGGTCGGAAGTGCCGTCGTAATTGTTGCATCACTTTTGATGGTCGGTGTCCTTTTCAATGACATCAATTCACTCTATGATGATGTTATGGATGATATGGTTGAATTCAAATCCATTGCAAATGATGCATGGCGAGGAATGATGGAAATGCAAACCCCTTCAGCTGGAGAAACGCGTACCCTTCACTTTGGCTCCCTTATTGGACGTAACAAACGTCAAGCCTCATGCAACTGTGGTGCTCAACCCAACAACTGCCCCGCTGGTCCACCTGGTCCTCCTGGACAACCTGGTGCTCCTGGGGATGATGGACAACCTGGTCAACCCGGTCAAGCTGGTGCTGCCGGTGTTTCACTCGTCCTTGACAACCCTGGCAAAGGAGGCTGCATCTCATGCCCTGCTGGACCTGCTGGCCCACCTGGTCCCGATGGACCTGCTGGACCACCCGGCCCTGATGGACAACCCGGTGCCCCTGGAAGCCCTGGAAAAGATGGACAACCCGGACCTGCTGGACCTCAAGGTGATGCTGGTGCCCCTGGTGCTCCCGGTAATCCCGGACCTGCTGGTAATCCTGGTGCTCCTGGACAACGCTCTACTCCTCTTCCTGGACCTAAAGGTCCACCCGGCCCAGCTGGCCCTGCTGGACAACCTGGTGCCCCCGGACAACAAGCTCAACCTGGCGCTCCTGGCCCAGCTGGTCCCCCCGGCCCTGCTGGTAACCCTGGTGCCCCTGGATCTGATGGACAACCTGGTCAAGCTGGTGGTCCTGGAGTTCCTGGCTCTGATGCCGCATACTGCCCTTGCCCCCCACGTACTGGCGAAGCTGCTGTTGGTGGTTCATCTGCTTCACAAGGAGGATATCGTGGACGTCGTCTTTAAACGTTCGTTACCTCATTTAACAACAGTCAAATCTCAACAACATCATAAATTTTATTCATCTTTTTTTCTTTCTTTTGTTTAGTTTTAGTACATTTGAATAAATTTTTTTGACTGTAATTCAACTGTTTTATTTGACTTGGTATTTTTTGCATTATTTTATACGATTAGTGTTTAAATCATACAATATAAAATAAATCGGTGTCTTTGCTTCAAAAGATTTGTGCTGGATTTTTAAAACTAACAGGGTGTTCCATAAATTTTGTCCTTTTTTTTAAATGGAAGAACACTTTTCCAAGTGTAAAAAGGGGACAAAATTTATGGAACACCCTGATAAGTTTTGTTTTGGTGACTTCTTTTTATTAAAATTTTCCAAATACCCACTTATTTTTTGCGGTGTTGAAATTAAACTGTGTAACGTTTTCATTTATTTTGCAATAAATTGAGAGCTTCCCTTTTTTTAAAAGTGTGTTTGTTTTTGTTTACGTTTAAAAGCTTGCTCTGTTTTTTTTTGAAAGTTGTTTTCTTTTTTCTTTATTCAGCAGTTTTCTCTTTCAATCAAATATTTTAGAGAAAGCGGTTGTGTTTTAATTGTTTTAAAAGTTTTTAAATAAATTTGTAATAATGGCTCCACATGTTTTGATTCTTGGTTTCAATGATACGGAAGAAACGGAATTAATAATTACACTTGATATTCTTCGGCGAGCTGGAGTTGATGTTACTTTAGCCACGCTTGAAAGTGAATTAACATTCATTTGTGTTCAGAAAACAAAAATTACTGCGGATAATTTATTAAAAAACCTCGAAAATAACGAATACGATGCAGTTATTATTCCAGGTGGACCAGGATCCAAGAACGCTGCAGAAGTAAGTAAACAATATTACTTCTTGTAGGTTTCTCTCTTAAGGCCTCCGCAGAGAACGAATCCTAAAGAAAAATGCCCTTCAGAGACGAGGGAAGAGAAATCCACTGGGGAATAAGGAGACTTCTAAAATTGAAAGAATACAAATGTAATCTCAAAATTCATAAACAAAGTTTTAATTGAAATTTAGCAATTCTGTAATAATTTTTACTAATTATAGCATCAAGCCCTCGGAGCTTTTCTACAACGACATGAAAAAGCTGGAAAAATACTAGGAGCAATTTGTGGTGCTCCGTTTGTTTTTGCCAATAGTGACATCGGAAAAGGTGGGGCAATCACCTCATTTCCACAAGAAAAGGATGAAATTCTTAAAAAAGGAGGTCTGCTTTTATTAAAAAAGGCATTTATAGATAAAAAAAATTAATTTAAGATTATGATTATCGAGAAGAAAACGTTGTTGTGTCCAAAAATATTGTAACAAGTCGATCACCTGGTACCGCTTTTGAATTTGCCCTTAAATTAACTGAATTACTTATGGGAAAAGAAAAGGCAGATGAAATTGGCAAAAAACTTCTTATCATTCAATAAACGTTAGTTTTTACAGTGAATTGTTTTTCATATATGTTTGTAATTTATCGTAAGACTTGCACGTCTATTAAAAATATTAAAAATAATTTGAATTAATTATAAACAAGCGAAGCCCCGGCGTTGCCGGGTCTTCTAACAAAAGACACCAAACATTTTTTAAAGAACATTCACTTATCGTACAAAACATCTTGTTTAAAACAATTCATGCATTTAATTATAAGTTTAATACATCGGCTATCATCTTTCTATTGGCCCCAGGACGACCCGAAGGGGAGTCTGGGGCAATTTGGGTTCAGTTCCCCACCTGCCACAGACCCCAAAACGTAAAACCCCTACTTTGCGGCTTCTCCTTTACTTTTTTACTTTTTTTAAGTTTGGACTACCTTTCCGGGCGTCTATTAATGTTGAAAAATAAAAAAAAAATTAAATAACTCGGACTAGTACAACGTCGTTTAGAAAGTTTTGTCACAAGAAATCTTGCTGATGTCTCTTCGCTTGTTCGTACACAGGAAATCGGCTTGCTCCGAGTGCGCACTTTTACCATTCCTTAAACGCACTTTTAGCCAAATTCTAGGAGCGCTCTTAGAAAAACTTTCAACGCTCCTAAAAACACCCGCGGAAAATTCAAATATTTTTAAACATTTTCCAAAAGAAAAGTTAATTACTTTTTAAATTTAAAAAATAATTAATTTTTCTTACATTTTTTTTAATTTAAACAAAATAAATAAAAAAAATTTACTGTGATGGATGGAGTTGCCCCAAAATCTAATTCTAGGTATTATCCGTATTTTAATTTTGTTAAAAATTGTCAGTTCAAGAAACCTTTTCATACAGTGTTTCTTATGCTAATAAATCTAGGTGGTTTAAAAAGATCTGCAATTAAAGTTGTGATACTTTCTGGAGTTATATTCGGTGTATGCGGTGTAAAAAGCTCAGATAAATATATTTTAAAAATGGCATTACATCCATTATACAGTTATTGAATGTTTACAGCAATGGAGAGATCTACATAAATACGGTACAAAACCACAAAATGTTTTTACCAAAGCTGCAAATACTAAACAAAAAATTACAATTTTTTTTTAATTTTGGTTAATCAGGCCTCAGATACTACTATAGTGTATACAAATAATATTCTGTTAAAATACAAAAGAATTCGTAATTCGAAAATCGAAAAACATGTGTAGAAAAAATATCCTAATACAAAAACTCTCTAAAATAATTTTTACCATAATTTTTACCACAAATATTACTTATCACAGCATTTATGAATATTTTTTTAGTCATATCTAAGTTACTTCGTCTTTTTGTATTTTTGCAATAATTTAAAAATTTTAAAAATTCAGATTATAATTTTGCTTTCAATGTAAAACGAATTAGCGCATGAAAAAAGAGTCTCTCTTTCGTTGTCTGCCGCCTCATTGCACCGTGTGTGATCTCTCTCTTTTTTTTTGTATATTTTTTCGACCGCAACACGTTTTTTTTGGGTTTTACCCATTCGCGTTCCCCTTTTTTTTCGTGTTCCCTTTTTTGTTCCTTTTTTTGCTTTTTTTTATAATTTGCATATTCTATTTATTAGAATATTAATTTTTGGATTAACTCTGATTAACAGTCAGAGTTGAAAAAAAATTAAAATCTGAAAAAAAAAGAAAAATTTCTCTTTTCTTTTTTTGTCAAACCAAAAATGGTCTCGCAACGTAAAAGCGCTCCGGGTGCTCCTTTAACCATTCCTTTAATGCCGAGAGCGTTTACGAAACTGCAAAAGTACAGTTACACAGGTCTCTGAACTTGCAAAAAGTAAGTGAAAGTGCGCAAATTATCAAAGAAAGTGCGCAAAATATCAACGAAAGTCCGAAATCGCAAAATATCAGCAAAAGTACGCAAAATATCATTGAAAGTTTGCAAAATATCAATGAAAGTTGAAAGTTGAAAAAAATCAACGAAAGTGCGCAAATTATCAGCAAAAAGTTGCAAAATATCAACAAAAGTCTGCAAAATATCAGCGAAAGTCTAGAATTGCAAAATATCAACGAAAGTGCGCAAAATATCAATGAAAGTCTGCAAAATATCAACAAAAACTTAGACTTGTTAAAACGAGAGTGAAGGAAAGAGCGCGTCTTTGGTTCTCTGCTTGCCACAAAATCTCTTTCTCTTTCTTTCTTTTTGTTTTTTATAAAAGCTTGAACTTTTTTCAAATTCTGCAGTTTGTTCAAACTCCGGTTTTTATAACCGTTTTCGGGGATCGACGGTCCTTGAATTAAATTTTGGATTTTTGCTTTATGCAATCAGCCTTCGGGCTGGTTTGCATATCCAAGCTTGGATATGCAAACCATCATATTTGAATTTTTGATTAAAGCTGGGGAAAAATCTTAAACTCTCAATTTTGCACTTTCATTGATATTTTGCGCACTTTCGTTGATATTTTGCAATATTTTACTCTCAAAAGATAGGCAAAAAGTTGCAAATTATCAATGAAAGTGCGCAAAATATCAGCAAAAGTGTGCAAAATATCATTTGTAAATGATATTTTGCGCACTTTCGTTGATTTTTTGCAAGTTCAGAGACCTGTGTAGGAGCGGCAGCGTTTCCTGTGTATGTCACAAGAAATTCATTTTTTTTTCGTGGTGGGAGTTTTTTTTGGCGCGAAAAGAAAAGCTTTTGATTTCTTTTTTTGTTGCTGAGATTTAAAAAAGCTTTTTCTGTTTATCTTTTTATTTAATAATAAAAATTATTTTTCAATCGCATTTTTTGGCCCGAGCCATAAAATGTCCGGCCCAAAAAAAGTTTTAAGTCCCGCAAAAAATTTTTTTTTTTAAAAGTGAAGTTTTTTCTTTTTTTGCAAATTTGACAGTGTGTAAAACGTTGGGTTCACATTTTATGGACCGGGTCAGGTAAAATCCGGCCCGCAAAAAATTAAAATTTGCCCGGTAATTTTTACATTATTTTTATTGTTCCCTTTAATTATTTTAAAATAAATTCAGATGAAAAAGCCCGAAGTAAAATTGGCCGGGTTGCATTTGTGGCCCACAGCACTATTGGCCCCAGGACGACCCGAAGGGGAGTCTGGGGCAATTTGGGTTCAGTTCCCCACCTGCCACAGACCCCAAAACGTAAAACCCCTACTTTGCGGCTTCTCCTTTACTTTTTTACTTTTTTTAAGTTTGGACTACCTTTCCGGGCGTCTATTAATGTTGAAAAATAAAAAAAAAATTAAATAACTCGGACTAGTACAACGTCGTTTAGAAAGTTTTGTCACAAGAAATCTTGCTGATGTCTCTTCGCTTGTTCGTATGTCACAAGAAATTCATTTTTTTTTCGTGGTGGGAGTTTTTTTTGGCGCGAAAAGAAAAGCTTTTGATTTCTTTTTTTGTTGCTGAGATTTAAAAAAGCTTTTTCTGTTTATCTTTTTATTTAATAATAAAAATTATTTTTCAATCGCATTTTTTGGCCCGAGCCATAAAATGTCCGGCCCAAAAAAAGTTTTAAGTCCCGCAAAAAAATTTTTTTTTTAAAAGTGAAGTTTTTTTCTTTTTTTGCAAATTTGACAGTGTGTAAAACGTTGGGTTCACATTTTATGGACCGGGTCAGGTAAAATCCGGCCCGCAAAAAATTAAAATTTGCCCGGTAATTTTTACATTATTTTTATTGTTCCCTTTAATTATTTTAAAATAAATTCAGATGAAAAAGCCCGAAGTAAAATTGGCCGGGTTGCATTTGTGGCCCACAGCACTAACAATACATTTTTGAAAGCTGAATATAAATCTAGCAAAGAGTTATTTTTTTATGTAAAGAAAGTTGATGATGTGTTTTTGAATGTTCAAAAATTATTTTTTGGTTCATTTTGTCCGCGGTTGTAAAAATACTTTTACCCCTAAAGTTTTCTTTGCAAGTAAAAATGCAATACCTTTTAATTTTGTTAGCTATGAATTATAATTATGTAAATTATTGATCGCTTAGTATTTGTTGTTCTTTTTTATGTAATATATAAATTTACGTTATAGCTCACAGCTCAGACAAGCTTTTAAACGCTCAGTCTATATTTTCTTTCCATTACGCAACTTTATGAGCTTATTTTAGACCTAAGATTTTATCTCAGACTTTATCTAAGACATTATTTCAGACTTTATTTCAGTTTTATATAACAAAGCTGTGATTTATATAGGGGGCGCAGCGATCACTTTTTTTTCAAAAAAGAAGCAAAAAAATCTGCGGCCGCAAAAAAAGAGGGGAGTGACTGGCTGCCTGGAAGACAAGTGGTGAAACGCGCGCGTCTTCCAGTCAAAGGAAAAAAAGAGGACTGGTTCGAGTCCCGTCGAACGCAAAAAAAATCAGTATTAAGTAAAAAATTAAAGTTAATTTATTTCCCAATATTAGCAACAAAAATAAAAAAAAATTAATAAAAAAAATGTGTTATCTCTGCATTAAATAAAAAGTATCATTTTTATATCTTTTTTTCTTCTTTTTTAAGCTTTGGTTATTAACATTACTTATTGCCGGATGTTAAATGTAAGCTATAACCTGATTGCTTTGTTTCTTTCCTAAAACAACTGCAATTAAGAAATACACAATAGATTGTTGGAGGTTAAAAATCCCATAATTCATTCTTGATTTATTTGAAAACGTGAATGAGACAAATTTTGTATGTAGAGATTTTGGGACAAATAAGAATTTTAATTCGTCCAAAAAAACTGAGACTTAAGTCTTAAGCCTCAGTTATTTTATTTATTTTTTATTTATATTTTTTTTAAGTACAACAATTTTTTTATAACGTCTTTTATTTAGAACTAATTTTTATAAAACTGCAATGTTAAAACTAATCATTTAAAAGTGGACCTTTAAATGCTGAAAATTTTGTTCAATAAAGTGCCAAAAAATATATGAGACATAGTTTGCTGTCGCTTTGTGATTAGAAATTTTATGAGTTAACCAAATCCAAAAAGTGAACAAAATGTTTCCATGTCTTAAAAAAATCATTAATTGCTAACATATTTTAATGCAGTAAAAAACCAAAAGCTGTTAATTTTGTTTTTTCATTTTAATAAAAATATAATATTTTTATTAACATTAATTAAATTAAACTTTACGTTAATTTTTTTCATGCACACAAAATTTTTTTTGCGCTCAACGGAACTCGAACCATTCCTTTTTTTTCTCTTTTGGTCGCAAAACACGCGCGTTTCACCACTTGTCTTCCTGGCAGCCTGTCACTCCCCTCTTTTTTTGTCGCCGCATTTTTTTCTTGAAGTGCGCGGCGTAGAATCGCCATTATATTTCGACTTCTGAAGTTAAAAAAAATCTGAATACACCATTAAAATTCTAAGATCTGGAGCTACCAGAATATATAAAAATTATTCACCAAATCTAAAATTTATTTTTCACGCTGCGCCCCCTAGATTTATACCAACTTAGTCACTATTTTCACAAGAGAATTTGTGGCGCCTTTTAAAAGTTTAAAAAGCGACCAAAATGAGTCATTAAAAAAGGGTATTAATACTGAGTATTATTGTTAACTATATATCAAAGATATCAATAAAAGTCGGGAAATCGTACAAAAAACTTGCACATATACAAAGCTTATTTAATTTGGGCTGGAGTCAATAAAAGCAGTGAAATCAAAAACTCTGATGCCAATAAAAGTAGGGAAATCAAATAAGAAATTCAACAAATTTTCTAAATTTCAAAAACAGGTAATTTTAAAAAAGCAATTTAGAAAATTTGTTAAATTTCTTATTTGATTTCCCTACTTTTATTGGCATCAGAGTTTTTGATTTCACTGCTTTTATTGACTCCAGCCCAAATTAAATAAGCTTTGTATATGTGCAAGTTTTTTGTACGATCATACACTTTCTTTCCAATACATTTTAGTCACACATTATTGTCTATTTTCATCTGTTTTAAAAAAACATTTTACTGTTAGTAATAACAAAAATATAAAAAATCAGAGTTATTAAGTTAATCCCACGTTTAAATTAGTGCATCTTTTTTAAGTTTTTTTTAAGTACCCCTCCTAATTAGTCATTAAATTCAAAATCATATAATTTGTTTTTTTTAATTATTCGATTTGATATAAGTTATTTCGACATTTTCAGTGCCTTAATAAAAATAGCGAGGGCAGCCTTGCGGCTTGCTTTCGGAATTTTGGCAGATGTTTTTTTCTCATTAATGAATGACACACCACACATTCACCATTTATAGCTTTCATTTTGTTTTCTCCTAACAATCATAAAAAGTAATAGCTTGAAGACATACCAGCCTTGTAAAATTTAACAAAAACAGCGGCGGCAGGCCTCGCGGCCTGCCGGCGCTATTTTAAAGTATTTTTTAAATCAGCCAATTACTTTATTTATGAACGGATACTGAAACTTCAAATATAGTTTTGCAAACGTCATCTTATTCAACATATTCTGTTATGGACATACACAAACAATTCGTGTTTTTACCAATGTAAGAATTCATAATTAAAAATAACTTTACCAATAGCAATCTATTCTTATAGCAATCACACTCAACCCAATTCTATTTTTATGCTAATTCAAACAATTGTATTTAGCTTTTTATCCGACGTTAACAATCACAAATAAGGGCCTGAAGGCAGGCCCTCAGTTTAGCTTGTACATCTCCAATCACCTTTATTCCAATTCCTTCATTCCTCCTTTATCACATTCACTTTTCAACATTTGTCATCATTTTCATTCATTAACATTCACATTTTTTTGTTCTCTCAATAATTTGCATCATTCCTTTCATTCTCCCGTTGGATCTCACTTTCAAAGCCCTCTAACTCTTCCAAATGGCTACCTCCGGATTTAACAGTCGTCACTTTCATTATCCCCCCAACATTATCTTTATATTAATACCAAACACCAATACATTTTTCGTTGATGTAACATTCCACAGACAAACAGACACATTTTCAAATCAATCAAAGGGATCTTAACGAACATCGAAATTTTTTCAATGTACAAATTTTGTACTGGTTGTAAATTTTAAAGCCAAGAATATTCAAAAATCGACATCTGTGAAATGCAGGACAAATGAAACAAATTGAATTTAATCTTCAGAAAGCTTTAAGGAGCCTATAATGATAAGCTAAGCAGCTAAAGTGAGTTTAAAGCTTTTGTTTTAAAAGGCACACCTTAATTTTTGTTTAAATGTAAAAAAAACGAGAATTCTTTTGGTCCTTTCTAAAGTAAAGTCTCAAAACTTACCCAGAACATTGTTAAAGGACACAGCACTATTGTAAATATTCAATATCATTAAACTGGATTGTGAATGAATATGTTTAAAAATGTTTTAAATTTTACAATATTCTGGATTTATTTAGCTTCAGTAAATTGTTATATTGTTGGACCAGGTGATGTTGAAGATTTTCATCAAGACGAAAATTTTGAAATGGATTCCGGTATAACATTTTTAAACGTCCGCGAAGTATTTTCTACAACAGGAAATATTGAAATAACCTCCACAATAGAAATCACAACTACACAAGCTGTAGAAGATACGACAACGCCAACAACAACACCTACAACAACAATAATAACAACAACAACAATAGAACCTTCAACAACATCAGCTATGGTATTCTCTTCAACAGTGGAACAAACTTCCACTGAGGACACTATTTCAACAAGCACAACAGAAAATATTCAGCCGTCTTCTACATCAGGTGTTGTTTTATCGACTATAACGTCTACAACCACAATCCCCACTACCACAACACTTCCAACACGTACATCAACATTCTCAACTACAAAAACAACGCAAAACGCCCCGACAACTCATAAAATAGAAAAAACAACTAAGCAGGCTACGACAACTGAAGAGACGGCTTCTACCTCAAAACCAACTATAACAACATCGACGCCAACATCAATGCAAACAACGACAAACGCAACGACAACTGCAACAACGGAAAACGCTTCATCAAGCTCAGTTCCATCAACAACAACAACGACACATAACGGTAGCTCTAAAAATTCCTTCTTTATAAGTATCATTTCCACAGTGATTTTATATTGTATGATTTAAACACTAATCGTATAAAATAATGCAAAAAATACCAAGTCAAATAAAACAGTTGAATTACAGTCAAAAAAATTTATTCAAATGTACTAAAACTAAACAAAAGAAAGAAAAAAAGATGAATAAAATTTATGATGTTGTTGAGATTTGACTGTTGTTAAATGAGGTAACGAACGTTTAAAGACGACGTCCACGATATCCTCCTTGTGAAGCAGATGAACCACCAACAGCAGCTTCGCCAGTACGTGGGGGGCAAGGGCAGTATGCGGCATCAGAGCCAGGAACTCCAGGACCACCAGCTTGACCAGGTTGTCCATCAGATCCAGGGGCACCAGGGTTACCAGCAGGGCCGGGGGGACCAGCTGGGCCAGGAGCGCCAGGTTGAGCTTGTTGTCCGGGGGCACCAGGTTGTCCAGCAGGGCCAGCTGGGCCGGGTGGACCTTTAGGTCCAGGAAGAGGAGTAGAGCGTTGTCCAGGAGCACCAGGATTACCAGCAGGTCCGGGATTACCGGGAGCACCAGGGGCACCAGCATCACCTTGAGGTCCAGCAGGTCCGGGTTGTCCATCTTTTCCAGGGCTTCCAGGGGCACCGGGTTGTCCATCAGGGCCGGGTGGTCCAGCAGGTCCATCGGGACCAGGTGGGCCAGCAGGTCCAGCAGGGCATGAGATGCAGCCTCCTTTGCCAGGGTTGTCAAGGACGAGTGAAACACCGGCAGCACCAGCTTGACCGGGTTGACCAGGTTGTCCATCATCCCCAGGAGCACCAGGTTGTCCAGGAGGACCAGGTGGACCAGCGGGGCAGTTGTTGGGTTGAGCACCACAGTTGCATGAGGCTTGACGTTTGTTACGTCCAATAAGGGAGCCAAAGTGAAGGGTACGCGTTTCTCCAGCTGAAGGGGTTTGCATTTCCATCATTCCTCGCCATGCATCATTTGCAATGGATTTGAATTCAACCATATCATCCATAACATCATCATAGAGTGAATTGATGTCATTGAAAAGGACACCGACCATCAAAAGTGATGCAACAATTACGACGGCACTTCCGACCGAAGCTAAACCAACGAGCGTTTTTGCTGACATGTTTCAAGTGATTCAACTGAAATTTATTTTTAATTAAAATACAAATAAAGAAAGAAAGTATTTAGTTACTTACCCGATGAGAAACCGATTGGATCTGATTTTTTTTCTTCTTTATCATTTTGCTTTTATACTTTCTGTCATTTGGAAGTAATAAAAGGCGTTTTCTGCATTTTTTAATGATGCAAAACCTTTTTGGTTTCTATTATAACCGGTTCTTTCTCGGGTACGCTTTTAATATTTTGTTGTTTCTTGCTGTCTACCTTGAAAAGGCAGGTTTTGTTTTAGAGAAGCGGTTATCAGGCCGTGACCGTTTTTATTTTTGCATTTGTATGTTTTGAAAAAGTTTAACAGAATTAACAGATTATTCCGTAAAATGATTCTTTCTTGATGAGAAACAAAAAACAAATATGTACCACAGCGCTACATCACAAGCTTAAAATCCGTACAACGTATGACAATACAACATTATGCCTTTTTTGTGTTATAGCACTGTGACAGTTGAATTGGTGGTTTGCGACATCATAGTTTTTTAACATTCAGATTAAGGGAAAATTATTTACAAAATGTAACATTCAGGATTGTGTTTTTGCATGTAACTCTAGAAAAAAATTTTAATGATGGGTTCTGAGAAAATTTTTGCAGTTGAATGCAAGCTTCGGAGATTTTTAGATGTTGGAAAAAGTTAGTAAATCTTCTAATAGAGGCAAATTTTTTAACTTTTGCTTCTTGAACGAAGAAAATATCTACTTAAACTTATTTCCCAAGTATGTAATACATCATTGCATCTTCTAAATCCAAATCTTTAAAAGATATTTTTCGAACGGGGCAACATATTGAATAATGCCGTACGAAAAGTCGATTAAAATCTGCTGATACTATTATGTCGATGAATCGATTCATGAGTTTATGACGTAAGATAAAATTTGGGTTTACATTCAGTTGATTCACATTAGAGTTTAAAAAATTGATTATTCATATTTTGTTTGTTCCTGGTATATTTTTATTTCACATGCTTTTTGTTGTAAATACATCCTATAAATTTTTTTAAAAGCGTTGTAATAAATGTAACAATGTCAAATGTCTTTTTTCTGAAATGCTCCAAATGTTCACTAAAAACCTTTACAAACATATCTCATTTATTTTACTTTTAATTGGTTAAACAATAAATTATAAGCTCATTTCGTTGTAATATGTCATTATTAAGTCTAAAACAGCGCCATTTGATAATCCAAATCCTTTTTGAACGATATATTCACCTCCTTCACCAGGACAAGGTGGTTCTTTACAAATATCATACTGAAATTTTTTCTTGTTTTATTGATTTTTCTGCTTTAAATTATTCATACCTTTTCCCACATGTAACCAGTAGCATTAAATACTTTGTAATTACTTTTGATCCATTTTTGTGCCAATTCAAATGCAAAATTCTGTAGCATTGGTGACCGACTTTTTCGAAAACTTTCAACAATCATGTGGTTTTGGTTTCCCCATGCATTTGGAAAATCCCATTGTTGACCAGAATCAGATATCATTGAGGATGGGATTCCACCACGATAATTAAAAGCACCTGATTTCTAGAAAAATTAAAACACTTATGCTTATTTAAGAGCTTTGTCATACTAACATTAAAAAATCTAAAAACTCTTAATGGCGTATTTACATCTTCTTCATCTACCATTCCAACAAACAACGGCGTAATAAGAGAAGCATAATATTCAGTATTGTGACTTTTTGTCCTCAAATTGTAATCAAACCATACTCCATATGTATCATTATAAAACACGGCATCAAAAGTTATCTTATGATCTTTTAGCATTGTATCGTACTTTTGTGCTTTTGTTTTGTCCTTGAAAACTTGTTCATAAAAATATTTTAATCCATAAATATTCCAATAAATGAATGCATTTAAATCAACGGGGATCACATTTGAAGTTTCGATAGTTTCCATATTCTTTTTATCAGCAAACCAACGAGTTGTAAAATCAAATCCTGATTCAGCTGCACTTGCAATATCTCTGTAAATTTGTTGTTTGTTAGGATTTTTAGAATTTTCAGCAATTTCAACATCTTGATGAAAGGATTCTGGTCTCGGGACATTTGTTACTGTGTTGTATCGGTATACTGTGTATTTTTGATTATGTAGTGCAAGAGTATAATTATAATTTTTTAGCCAGTGTTCTAATTCTTTTTCCATTTCAGGCAATAATGTTTCAATGAATGTTTTATTCTTTGTTTCTTTGTAATATTTTAGAGCCATGGGTGTGAATAATGGTGGATGAGATCTAAAATATAACTTTATCAAAAATATGTTTCAACGTCAGTGTAATTGTCTACCGTCGCAAATAATAAACTCTTGCACCATTTGGAACAAATCCATATCTGAAAGATATGCAAATTATTTAATTATTTGACTAAAAAGGCAGTTTTACCTTCTGATACAACCTCGAAAATTTAAAAGTATTGTTTGAGCAGAATGTATCATTCCAGATCTTAGCATTCCAATTAAAATCCAATATGAATCCCAATTATAAGCTTCTCGGAATCTTCCACCTGGGACAAATACTTCTCTGGTTGATGGTATAAGAGAATATTTTTCAGGATGTTTAGTTACATCATCATCAACCTATTTAAAGAAATTTGCATAAAACTCTAACTTTTTGTTAACCAACAATTTTACAAAGTGTTATCCATTCTTTGTTGATTGATGTTGCCCATTCACGCAATTCCGAATCTCTGATCTTTTTAAAATTGTTTGGGTATTCAATCCAATCTTGCGGAATGCAATCCAAAAGTTCTTCTCCAGCTGGACGAAAATGTGAATCAATGAATCTTTTCAGTTTTCGTTTATTTAAACTACGTAATTTGCTTTTTCCGAAAATTCTTGTAAAATTATAAATTGTTTCTTCTAAAATGTTTTACACTTTTAAAAAAAAAGTATTTTTAATTTATAACTGACGCGGAGAAAAAATCAGTGGCATATCCACAAAATTTTTAGAATCTTCAAAAATTTCTGCATTATTTACGGCCTCAAGTATTCTTCCATTGCAATATATTTCACTAAAAATATCCTAAATTCAGAGAAACATTCCTGATTTTTAACTTACTGATTTAAAGCATTTGTTGAATCACACATGTAAATATTATCTTCTTCTGTTTTTACAGTAACCCATATTACAAAAAATAAAGTTATAATTTTATATTTAAATTTGAACATTTTTTAAAACGCAACGTACTTTTTAAAATTTTTGTTTTTTGTTGTATTTACATTAAAAGTTCACAGAAACTTATGAAAGTTTGTCATCACGTTGTTGGGTGTTTTTTCGGACTCTTTGGTATAATTTGTTTTGATCTAAAAGGAACAAACACATCAAAAAGTCATCAAAACATAAAGATTATTTTCTAGTTTGTGTGTTTTAAAATCTAAATTATAGATTCTTATGTCTCTAAATTGTATTTTATATTTCAATCTTATTGCACTTCAAAATACGATATCCCAGAAATGCAAATCTATATTTATCAAACCTTAATAAAATCCATGAGCCAAAATCGAATAATAAATTTAAAGACAGATTGCCAAACAAACGCATTAATTATATTAACGTCACCTTAAAGAGAGTCTAAAGGGTTAATTTTTTAATGATTTTTTTTATTCTTGATTCCTTATTATTAATATTTTACGGGTAAACAAACGCAATTTCCGTGTCAACGAAGAATTTCCTTTTTTTTAGTATTAAGTTTATTTTGATCGTAAACAATGTTTGAACATAATCTGTAAGTTGGTTAGAAAAGAGCAAAGAACCAATTTCTGTAATTTTTCTTTAGAATACTTAAGAGACTTCTGGCTTCATCTGCATCAAATCTGGAAACAAATCCCGTTCTTCGAAAGCATATTATTAATTATTGTGGAGATTTCTTAGGAGGAATTTGGAAAAAAGCAAGCCCTGAAGATGTTAACATTAAAAAGCTTGCGTAAGTTTTTTGTTTTTTAAAGAGAGATATCTGTTATGAATATGATAAATTTAGTGGTGGAACACTCAATACAATTCTTCTTTGTACCCTTTCTGATTCCTTTAAATCAATCGAAACAGAGCCAACAAGAGTTGTTTTTCGTATTCACTGTAAACATGATACTGGAATTATTGCTGAAACCGTAATCTTTAGTATATTGGCACAAAAGAATCTTGGCCCCCAACTTTATGGTATTTTTGATGAAGGCAGAATTGAAGAATACATTCCAGTAAGATAGTAATAAACCATATATAAGATAAAATAAAAGAGTACGAAGTTTTAGTCAAGACCTTTATCAATGACGGATATCTGTTTTCTTCCGATTTCAAAAGAGATTGCAAGACAATTTGCACGCATTCATCAATTGAATATTCCAATTAACAAAACTGCAGGATTTATGTCTTTCATTGATGAGTAAGCAGAAACTTTTCCCAAATAATCCTTAACACTTTATTCTTTTAGATGGTATCAGAATCTTTCGAGCAATCTAAGCTTACCTCCAATCTTTAATATTCCAGAACATTATCATAAATATGCTCCAAAAGCTCTTACAATGCAAGAACTTAAAAATGAAATTGAATTTATTCGTAGTAAAGTTCCAAAACTTTTAAAAAATATTGTTTTTTGTCATAATGACCTCATTGGTGGAAATGTTCTTCTCTCAGATGAAAATCCGGAATTATCTCAGATGGATTCCAATTACAAGCCAAAACTTATGCTAATTGATTTCGAATTTGCATCATATAATCCACGAGGTCTTGATCTTGGGGATCATTTAGCGGAATATCTTTTCGATTATGAAGCTGAACGCCCGCCATATTCTTTGCCAAATAGAGAACCATCAATGAATCATATCATGGCATTTATTTTAGCTTATGTTGAAGTTCAAAATCCCCAACTTACAATTGATCAACAAAAGCAGGAAGCAGAAGAACTTTTAAAAGTTTGTTTTTGTTATTTAAAAAAATAAATAACAAAAAATTAATGTTTAGGAAACTCTTCCATTTATGCCAATAGCTCATTTACTTTGGAGTGGATTTATGATTAATCATGGATTAAATAATAAAACAGAATTTGATTTTCCTGGATATGCTGTTGAAAGATTTGGACTTTATTTTATGCAAAAACATTTTTTAGAAGATTTATAAATTATATGGTTACGGTAGCATGTAGAACTTTTTTGCTATTATTATGTTCACAAAAATCAAATTTAATCCATTTATTTGGATAACAGTTATCCGCTTGTATTTTGTTTGTTTTAATTTTTTATTTAAAAACCTTTCCTGTTTCTTGTAATCTGTTCCATCTAGCATATCGATGATGTCAAGAAGTTCTTGAAAATAATAAACAATATTTTTGTTTCTGCCTTTTTCACACTTAAACCTGATTTTATTTGGTTTTTGATGCAACAAACTGAACATCTTTAAAGCAACAACAACTAGAAATATAAAACCTCTGTTTTTGTTCAACAACAAAAACATTGTTACTATTTTAAAGTTCTAAAAATGTCGTCTCGTATCATTGCTTATGTTTTATTTTGTATCATTGCTCCTACACTTGCAAAACCACAACAAATTCATGCTGGAAGTGAATCCCCAAAAACTGTGGTAGAAAAGACAGCAGTTGGATTGGTTGAAGTTCCAAAATCAGAGCCTGTAGGAGCTGGTGTTCAAAGTGGCGGAGATGGCTGGCCTATTCCTGAAGGAACTGTACATGAGCCGTAAAAAGTATCTTACTCAATATTCTTTCCACTTAAACCTGTACTGAACTGCCTTTGTATCCATTCTAAACGATTATGAAAAATAAAATGATTTATTTGTTTTTTTACCTGTCCAAACAAAGGACTTGTTTATCGTCCTTCAATCCAGCGTCCAATTATTTTACGTTGGAGTCATACACTGAAATTCTGGAAAATCATATTCTAAAATTATTTACAGTAATTGATTCGGGTTTAAAAAATTAAAACTAGTTTGCAAAAATGATATTTAGAGATTTATTTTTAAAATTTAAAATTTCATCTGATTTTCTGATCAGAATTTAACTTCTATTAATGCACTTCCAAGTTGCATAATTTTCTTGGGCCAATTGAGTTTAAATATTGTCAAAAACTCGTTTAATAATAAACATAACTCGATAGGGGCATATGATTCATAAACTTCTTCGTTAAAGATCTCATGAAATTGAATGATCAGCTATAACTAGCTTGAATTTCACCTTTATCTCATAAAATTATACTCGTAACCAACCAACGTCCAGTGGAAACAACAAAATTTTTATTTCAGACGTAACTTTTCTTCTTCATTTTTCATTTTTTTCTTTTGCTTCGGAAACAAAAACTAGTTTAGTTTCATAAACAAAACAGCATCGAAAAAATCAGGAAAAAAGATGCAGATGCTATTTTTTTCTTCAAGGCCGTTAATTTTTGTCTAAATTTTTTAAAAGAAATTTTGAGAAACTTTTGTTTTTATTCTGTATTTGACCAAAAAAGTTGAACAAAAGTTGTTTCTGGAAAGACATCGCAAATAACTTTCCCTTCTGAATTACAACAACAGCACGAAACAATATAATATTTGATTCACATTGGGAAAGTGCAGACAAATTATAAATCTTACAGATGGTTTTCGATAAAACTAATTTTACCGTAAAATAATAATCAAAACATTTGATATCGAAGTAATAGTTAAAAGCTTGTAATCAAAAAAAAATTATCTCAACTAATCCACTGATTAAAATATTACGAAAATTTGTTTGCAAAAATTGTAATTTAAAAAAGTTCTTCATATTTTTAAAGCGTCTTTTAAGCTATTTTAAAGCAAAAAATAGCTTAAAAGAATATTTCTCTTATACTCTTATTTTTCCACTCGACTTTTTTTCTTCTAACCCATGTGCAACCGTCGTAGGTGGTCTAAATGGGTGCATGCGAATATTCTTTGTTATAAAAAACGGTTGTGTAAGAAAAAGAATGTTTTTCATTTTTATGCAAGGAACCATGGATGACTTTAAACATTTTTTTTAATTTTTTTCTGCAAATCTCATAAAAATCAAATGAAGTGAAATGTGCCGATAAAAATGTTTTTTTGAGATGATCTTGTTCATATTAAAGTCAAGGAGAAAAACAAAAAAATGATCCATTTTGCAAAATTAGCGTTGAATATACATTTTTTTGATTGCCCGATTTTTGCTAAAGCAACTTCGTCCTTCAAAATAGCCAGCTCCGCCTTCTTAAATCTCATAGTGGCTATAAATACATTTTTAAAACGGGGATCCACTTTAGTCACTGGCTCGTGTTTATTCCAACGATGTCGGAAACAAAAATTATCGTTGGTTGTGCATCTTTCTTTTCAACCGTTGCCATTTTGGCATGCCTAATTGTTATCCCAAGTCTTTATCAAACAATTAATGAACTTCATGAAGAAGTTCAAGATGTCATTCAAGTATTTCGAGTTGAAACGGATTCTGCATGGACTGAATTAATGGACATTCAAATTTCGGTTACTCCACCATCAAAACCACGTGAAAATCCATTCAACTCAATTTTCCGTCAAAAACGTCAAGATTTTTCTGGATTACCTGCTTGGTGTCAATGCGAGCCAGTTAAGGTATTAAAATTTACGATCATCATTTAGCACAAACTACTGTGTAATCAGAGATTAACGTTGTAAAATTTTAGCCCCGATGTCCGCCAGGTCCTCCTGGACCTGCCGGTCAGCCAGGTGCTCCTGGAATACCTGGACAACCTGGACCCCGTGGTGAAGATAACACCAGTACATATGCTCCGATTACTTGTCCTCCGCATGATACAAGTTGCGTTAAATGTCCCGCCGGACCTGCTGGCCCACCTGGTCCTGATGGACCTGCTGGTCCACAAGGTCCCGACGGACAACCTGGAGCTCCTGGAAGCCCTGGCAAAGATGGACCACCTGGACATGAAGGCCCTGCTGGTGATGCTGGTGCCCCTGGTGTACCTGGTACTCCGGGTGCCCCTGGTGACAAAGGTGCTGATGGTCAACGTGCAACTCCCATTCCTGGTCCCAAAGGTCCAAATGGAGCACCTGGTGCCCCCGGTGCTCCTGGTCCTGCTGGAAATCATGGAGATGATGGTGCCCCAGGACCTCAAGGCCCCCCTGGCCCTGCTGGCAGTAATGGGAAACCTGGACCTGATGGCCAACCTGGTGCTCCTGGGGGTCCTGGCCTTCCTGGTGCTGATGCCGCATACTGTCCCTGCCCACCACGCAGTTCGGTATTTGTTCATCGTCAATAAGGAAAACCATAACTTTTTAATGCCTTGTTTTTGATACTTTATTTGGGCCAATATACAATTTCATTTAATTCCCTATAAAGATGTTTAATAAAGAATTTTACCATAATGATCAGCTGAATTTATGACTTTGCTTTATTTGGCACTTAATCAATGACAACATCTCTAAAATATAGCATGAAAATGGCTTTCACAGTTTTTTTACCATAAATTATTTAAGAAAAAATTACTGCCAATTTTTGCTTTAAAAAAGTTTTTAGGTAAATAAATATACGTAGATTCATTGTTTCGAAAACATTAATGTTTGTTGAAAGTAGTTTTAAAAAATACTAATAATAATTCAATTTACCGCCTGAATTAATGCATTTCGTTTAAATTCAATTAACATCTGTTCAAAATGTTCCCGTGTTCTTACCACAATTTAAGTTTTTTAATTAAACATTTAGTCATAGTGACAGTTTCTCATATTATTTTATTATATAATATTTTAAGTTTTAATCTTTCATATTTTTTAAAGAATTATGTCTCACGTTACCTTCGAGCATTCCGAAAGTTTAATATATCATTATGCAATGTATGCTTACGGTATTTCAGCTACATTATGCTTTACGTTTGCAGGATTCTTTATTTGGCATTATAGTCCAAAAAGTTTTGGATCTTACAAATATTTTCTGTTAAATATTACAGTAAAGTTTTTTAAAAAGATCTTCAATGTCACAACCACATTTTAGACATGTGCATTTATCTATGATTTTTATATGTGTATTATTTTTCAACCAAAAGTAATTTTACCAGCCTTAGCATTGTGTCCAAATGGAATTGCTAAAAGTGAAAGTGATACTTTGGCTAAAATTCTTATGGTTTTTTAAAGTTATTATTAAGATTCTAATTGCAAGAACTCTTTCAGTTGATTTGGTACTTTTTAATGGGATGTAATATTGTAGCAGTTTTATCAGCATTTATTTATCGTTATGGTATTCTGCATAATTATGTTCAAGTAATTATTTCTAAAAAATTTATCATATTTTTGGCATTTTTGCATTTATTTTATCATTTTCCGATTATCATTGGATATGTTTATGCTCTTCGAAATGGAGACGGCAATAGAGCTTTGGTTTATCAAGTATTTTTGTTTACGAACTGCATTTTTAATAATATTTAAATTTAGCAATTCCCAGAACTTAAATCCCACCTCACAAATCTTGGTTGTTCAGTTACACATTTTGCTGATCCATTTACAAAAAATATTTTGTTACCCATGGCGGCTGTTTTATTTACAATTGGAATGCCAATTATTATTTTTTTAGTTTTCAAATCTTTTATTGCACTTAAGAATGGTCGTTCATTTATGACCTTGAGAACCTATAACATGCATCGACAGCTTCTCCTAAGTTTAATTTTTCAAGTAAACATTTGAACTTTTCTTAAAAGAAATTAATTCATTTGATTTTTTTAGATTTTAATTCCATCTGCTTCAATTTTTATTCCAGCTGCAGTTATGATATTTCTTTTAGCTATTGAAATACAAGATATCTCTTGTAAGCTTGGAAATTAAAAAAGTTTTAATTTGCAAATTTTTTAGTTTTTGCTCAAATTATTTATGTATTGAATGCGAGCCATTCATTTTTTAACACATTGATGATGTTATATTTTATAAAACCGTATCGTCAAAAATTTTTATTATTACTTGGGATAAAATCTCTGTCAATACATCCAGCTATACCAAATGATCTTCATAGAAAAACTGATTTCTGAAAAACGAAAAGGCCTATTTTCCAAATAATTAAACTACATCCTTATAAATATGTATTTTACAAAACATTGTTTCCCACAAAAACCAAAAAAATGTAATTACTATACCAGTTGAATAACCAGAATTTATTAAAAACAAAAACAAGCTAAATACACATTCTAACAAAAAAGGGTTTTATACATGTATTATCATAATAAATTGTTTTTTACCAATTTGTTTTTTCTAAAATAATAAAAATAGATATATGACTTTTGATTACAAAAAATGAAACTCGACATATTTTTTTGCGGCCATCAAAACAACTTATTTCACATGACTTTTATGTTTGTTTATCACTTTTTTGCAAGAAAAAACTATTTTCAATGATAAACTAACTATTTTTGAGATGGTAAACAAGTTGAAATATAAATCCATAAATAACGTCAAAGTTTTAATGAAACTCTTCATTTAAAGTAATAAATAATTAACTTTAAAAGGTAGAAAAAATAAAGATGCCATCTCGCGCTGTTGCTGTAATTCGTGGTTCATCTGGAATCAATGGTACTGTATGGTTTTCACAGGTATCGAAGTTTCTGACTTATCATCTTTAATAAATATTTTTAGGACAAAGAGGACGAACCTGTAACAATCAAAGGTGATATAACAGGTTTGAAACCGGGAGAACATAATGTGCATATCGCTGAACTTGGATATCCGAATGATGCTTCCTCTTGGTTAAGCAAATTAAGTACTTCACCGGTAGGCCTCCATAATATTACAGTACCCCTTTTCTAAACTATCGTTTAGGAAATGAAAGATTCCTTTGCAAATATTGCGAATCTGAAAGCTCAAAATGATGGAAGCCTACATTTTGAAATGAAGGGAAAAGATATTCAACTGAATGGACGTGAAAGTATCATTGGAAGGAATATTGTTGTTGATGACGAAAAAGTCGAAGATGAAAATCTTACAGAAGCCCAAAATATTACGCGAGGTCGATCAGCGACTGGAGTTATCGCTGTTGCAGAAAGAATTGAAGATGAAGAATAAATTATCGTATCATGTTGTAAATTATTATGCATTAAAAGATTTAATAGTTAAGCGATTAAGAACACCATTTATTTAAAATAACAATGTATAAATTTTTGTCAGATGTTTTGTCCGCTTAAGATTTCATAAAATAAAATAAAATAAATTTTTTCAAAAGACGCATACAAGCTATGATAGAACTCATACCTTTACATAATGTCAAAAAAAACTCATATTTTGTCAAATATTCATTTTTGTTTTTTTAGCAATCTCTAGAATATTTTTTAATGAAAGATAAATGAAATCGGCAACATCATGAAGAAAAAACGAACAAAATTTATCGAGATATTGTATTATAAAAACAAATCATTGCAACTGTAAAATATGTAAATACAATAATATCATAGAGTGGTGAAAAACTAATATACTAAGATTTTATATCCTATACTATTGAAGAACGTCTTTGAATGTTTGAACTTCAGCAAAACTTTGGACCAGAAGTCACAAAATTAAACCATATCATATTGCTTGAGATTGAGAAGATGACCATTGATTGGTAGAGTGATGGGAAAGTGTTGAATACTGTAGTTAAATTTAGAGCTGCAGGGGGGACAGCCTCAAGGGCTTTATATGAATAATATCATTATCATAATGCCCGGATTCACAAATAATTATCAATTAGACGTCTTTCATTTTTACCATATTTCATAGAACTAGGGGAGAAAGAACTTGCGGAAACAGAAGAATTACTGAAAAACAAAAAAGGGGAAGAGGCTCGGAGTCAGGAAGTGTCTTGAAACTGCATGATTGGAATCAAGGAAATGCAAATCAGTTTAAAAAATTGAGAGAGATTTGTCCAAGTTTATGCGAGCTACGAGTATTGGTTGCAGTAGTTAAAGTTAAAATGCAAAACATTTTGTCACATCAATCTTTAGGTCATATTTTTGTTACAAAACAAGCAGTTCGAACTTTATGAAGAATAATGAAATTTTTAGTTTTTTAAACCTTTTGACTTAAATTTGCCGGTGATTAAAAATATGTCTATGAATTTGGACATGTTTCATCGTCTGTTTCAGTATTCTCTTTTTTATGATTTCGACTATTCATTATAGACATTTTTTAGTTGCTCTCTTTTTTCAATGCGCCTTTATTTGATTTTTAAACATTCGCATCTTTTGTTGTTTATAAAGCTTCATCAGTGATTTTGATTTTGAACGATAATCTTTAAGCATTGTTAAAAAGGAAAGGAAAAAATTACGATACATAAAGTAAACAAAAAATAGAAGTTTGTAAAAAAGGGGGTTGAAAAAAGCTTTTCGCCTCGGAAAAGCTAATGAAGGTGAAATTTTACAATCTATTTTAAAAAATCACAAAAAGATTTGTCATAGAAGAGGATTGGCATAAGAGTTTTTTTGTTGTTTGTTGAAAATGATAAAACCAAGTTTGTTTGCACTTGTAAGCTTTAAAATGCTTTTCAACGTGATGTTTTCAATTTTAATCTTAAAATTTTATAATTTTACTCACTATATGAATTTGGAAGTAAAAATAAAAAAGCGATAATCAAATGTTACGGTTACTATCGTTTTTGAGAGTAAAAATAAAAAGCGATAATCAAATGTTACGGTTACTATCGTTTGTGAAAGTAAAAATAAAAAGCGATAATCAAATGTTACGGTTACTATCGTTTTTGAGAGTAAAAATAAAAAACAATAATTAAATGTTACGGTTACTATCGTTTTTGAAATAAAAAATCTTTTTGAGAATTTCATGTTACTCTCAAAATTATATTTTATTATTTGAACACTTAAAACATCTTCTAGTGCATGTGCCTGTAATTGTTGCTATGTTAAATATGTCTTTAATATTTAAATCTTCTTTAAATTGTATTTCAATTTAGGCTAATTTACAAAATGTTTGAAAATGATGTAATCAATTTTAATGTTGCTCCAGAAACCCCATACATTGATTCAAACAATCGTCCGCCAATGAATCAAGAGGAATTCGATATACGATTTCGATATTGCCGCCCCCTTCATCGTAGACCCCTTTTAATCAGAAAAGCAGCAAAATTTAGCCGACGTTATTACCGCCCTTTCACATCGCCTCGATCATTTTTTAACACAATTATTAATTTTGTTCCGATTTTAAAATGGCTCCCAAGATATAATTTTAAAGATAATATTATATTCGATATTCTTGGGGGCTTCACACTTGGAATTATGCATGTTCCCCAAGGAATTGCATATGCTCTTTTAGCAAATGTTCAGCCTGTTGTCGGATTATACACTTCATTTTTTCCGCCCTTGTTTTATATGATATTTGGCACATCCCATCACAATTCAATTGGTTCATTTGCAGTTGTATCACTAATGGCAGGAATAGCAGTTCAGCGAACATGCGAAGGTCTTAATAACGAAATCCCATCTAACAGTGATAACTCCACAATGACTTCAACAATCGCATCATCAACAGATAATAATGCCTACGATTCTTGTACAAGAATCACGGCATCAACCTTAGCATTTTGTGTTGGCTTAATTCACATTCTTATGGGAATTCTTCGGCTCGAAATCATTACCACATATTTTAGTGATCAACTTATTGCTGGTTTCACAACTGCTGCAAGCTTACAAGTTTTTAGCAGTCAATTAAAAGCACTTTTTGGAATTCATGGCTTTAAAGATCCCACTGGTATAGCAAATATTTTTCGAAGATTATATCTTATTGCAAAAAATATTCCGCATTCAAACGTTCCAACTTGTATTGTCAGTGCTTGCACGTTCGTTGCCTTGATTGTCGGAAAAGAATTTATGAGTCCATTTTTACAAAAACGACTTCGGCTTCCAACACCATTTCCTGGTATAAAATAAAAAACTAATCTTTAAAATTATGAAATATTAAATTTCAGTTGAATTAGTGGTTGTAATTATGTCAACGCTGATTTCGTTTTTAATGAATTTACATGGCCGATATCATGTGGATATTGTAGAAAATATCCCAACCGGGTTTGTCTGTCTCAATTTCCAATGATTATTTTTAAAAAAACTAATTTTAGGTTGCCAACACCCAGCTTCCCTAAATTCAACGATATTCCTAATCTGTTTCCAGATGCGATTTCAATTGCTGCAAGTCCATGACCCTTTTGAAATCAAAAATCTTAATCAGATTTTTAGGTTGTTGTTGTTGCAATTCATATTTCTTTAGCTCAAATGTTTGCAAAAAAACTGAATTACAAAGTTGATTCAGGTCAAGAACTTTATGCACTTGGATTTTGTTCATCTTTGGCTTCATTCTTTCCAGTTTATCCGGTCTCGTGTTCCTTAGGACGTACAATGGCAAGTCCAAGCAATTTAAAATCAAGAACCTAAAGGTATATGTTAGATTTTTTAGGTTAATGTTGAATCTGGTACCAAAACATTACTTGCAACAATTTCGAGTTCGATATTTCTTTTACTGATAATTATATTTATGGGAAAATGGTTAGAAACTCTTCCAATGTGTGTTCTTTCTGCAACAGTTATTGTTGCACTTAAAGGTAAATTAACCCATAAGCATTTCAAAGTATCCATAATAAATTTTCAAAACCTCTCAATAAATTTTTTAAAACATTTAGGAATGGTTAAAAAATTCTGGGATCTTAAAATTCTTTGGCCTTTGTCAAAAATTGACTTTAGTATTTGGGTTGTCAGCTTTTTGGCCACCGCAGGATTAGATGTTACACCAGGATTGATTATTTCAATTGTTTATGCTTTAATGACTACCGTACTTCGTACACAGTTTTCTCGATGGCATTTCTTAGCACAACTCACTGGAACATGTGATTTTCGAGATGTTCGAAGATACAAAGAATCAATTGAATATAAAGTGGGTTTAAACTAAAATCTGTTTTAATCTGTAGATAATACAGTTAGAATTTGTTATTTAAAGGTTATTATAATTATATCTAAAGGTTATTATAATTATATGATAATTGTTTACCAAATAGTTACAAATTAAACGAAAGATTTGTAACTACATTAGTGTTATTTCGATTCCAACTTTGGTGTTGCTTTTTAGGAATAGATTAAACAATTTCAAAATATAATCGATTGTTGTTTGTTACAAGCCATACATATTTTAAAGGCAGTAATAAAAAAAGACAATTATGTCAATATTATTTTATTAATATTTCATAACTCAAGGTTTATTTTTTAGGGTATTTGTATTTATCGCTTCGACTCTCCTCTTATTTTTACCAATGTTGAAAGATTCAAAGAATCCATTCAGAAAGCTTTTGATATTTGGCTTGGAGATATTCTACCACAACAATCAATTTTACCTGAAGAAATAAAGGTTAATCCTTTTGAAGAAAAGAAAATTAATCATGCTTTCACTATTCACTCATTAGAAGATTATATTACTGTAAGGTTTTATTTGATTTTTAATAAATGATGTTTTAAAATTAAGCCGGATGAACCAGTTGCTGGATTAATTTATCGACATTTAATTATTGATTGCTCGAGTTTCGCATTTGTTGATTACATGGGTGTAAATGCATTGAAAGAAATTTTTACGGAAATGAGAAAGCAAAAAGTTTTAATGTATTTTGCTGCTGCAAAAGGTACGGATTTTTACGAAATTTAATTGGTTCGATTCCAACATTATTTCAAATTTTCCATACTTTTTAGCCCCAGTCAGAGATTTATTTGAAGCTTCTGGATTTTATAAATATGTATCAAAAGATAATTTTTATCCAACAATCTCAGATGCAATCGCAATTGCCAAGAAAAGACAAAATACATCCGCATTTCATTTACTCGATGAAATTCGTTTAACTCATGATCCATTAGATCGAATTGTACAATCTCAACCATTAAATTAGAAATCTTAAAGCGTATGTTGAACCTATTTTCTGAAATATTTTTGTCATAAAGTATCTGCATAAATAAACTAAAAATTTGTATTACATTAAATTTTGCATTAAAAACATCAATTCTCAACACTGAAATCAAATAATTTTTTTAAATTTATTATTTAAATTGTAGCTTAACAATCAACATTGTTCATCACTTGTTCCAAAATAATGTTGAATTTTATTTTTTGATTTGTTTGATAATTACACAATTTACAGATCACCGCCGTAATGCATGCCATTTGTAATTGAACGCAACTTTCGATTGAATATTGTTTGTTCAATGACAGCAGTTTGAATATTCATTGAAATTATTTGAGTTTCAAGTTTTGAAATGGCTTGTTTAATTCTAATGATCGGAGCTGCATCATTATTTCTTGCGCCTTGTTCTTCAATTTGTAGTTTTAATTGTTCGACTTCTTCTCCAAGTGATTGAAGCATTTCACTTCGGGTTGTAATACCCCCGCTTGCCTCTTGATATTGTTGACTTTTTTCAGCGATTCTATCTTGAATGGTACGGTATTGCCCTAAATTAATATAAAAATAATTAAAATGAAGACACTTATATACATCATTTTACCTAGTAATGACGAAAGTTGTTGATTGATATGACGTTCTCGGGCTTCGATTCGCTGGGTTGAATCAATTATCTCTTTCTGGGTTTCAAGTAAAAATGGTTTTGCTAGTAAAAAATTATTTTTAATTGATTGTAATTGTTTATTCATTTGATCAATATGTGAACGCCAATCTTTTGCGTCAGAACGAATAGTAATTTTAAGCTGTGGAACAGCTCCTATAAAAAAATAAAAATAGCTTTCTGTATAATAAAAAAATTTAAAATAACAACAGCATTTGATAAAACCCAAAGATTTTCGTTTAAAATAAAAAAGAAATAAAAGAACTTTGCCCAGAAATTTTGGTATTCAAGCCCATTAATAAATTTTTTTTTATCTATCACTATGCAATCAAAGCAATATAATTTTTTTTAAGACTTACGTTCGATTTCATTTCGAAATTGAATAATTTGTGTGTCGTTTGCAACAAGATAATCCAAACGTTTATCCTAGAATATAATTAAAATGTTAAAAAGTGTTTTTCAATTTGACAAGGCAGTTTGATATAACAAAGTTAGTTGGCCCAAATTAATACTCAATTAATAGTAGACCGAAATTAAAGAAAATTGTGAAAAAGGTTTTTTGAACATGATTTCAAAAAAAGTAAATTACCGAATTTGAATCAAGAGCAAGCAAAGCTCCTTCATCGAAAATTGTATCAAATTGTGTTGCTTCTCCAACATCTTCGTCAATTACAGAACCAGAATCATCTTCATCAAACTTAAATTATATCGGTTTTAGATTAAATTGACTAAGAAGAAATGCCACCTGTTCCGCAGTAATTTCGGCATTTTCTCCAAGTTCAGCTTCATCGTCATCACCACCTTCTTCGGTATTATCTTCAATAACTTCGAAGCGAGTAAATCCAAAATTCGTTTTCTTTAAAGCTAATGCACCCAATTCGGCCAAAATGTGTAAACATGCAGGACCTGATCCTTTTTTAATTGCCGAAATTGAATAATCAACTGGTATTTCCTAAATGATAAATTCAATCATTTTCATTGCGTAAAACGTTACATACTTCAGCTTTTAAAACGGATAAAATGGTTGAAACTGTTGCATTTGGATCATCAAACTAAAAAAAATCATTTTATATGAATCATTTTTTTTACATACTTCTTGAGGATATTGAAGCCCGGCTTCTCCACATTTCTTCATTAACCAAACTGCTAAATTTGTAAACAGAAAGAATTGTTCCCCTGGATTCGTGGATTTTACAAAATAAGTTCTAAAATCAGCACTTTTTATTGATTGTTCGTTTTGAATTTACCTTGGAATGGTTTTAAAACTTTCCATTTGTTTAACAAATTCATCTTCATAGTTCAAAAGTTCAAGGCGTTCAAATAAAATTTCATTTAAATTATATTGATCAAATTCGCGAGCCGGAGAATCATTTATATCCATGGTTTTAAAATAAAATTTAAGATATCTTTATTTTTAAATATTGAAATAAGTATAAAATTTTTATTTTTTTAGTATTTTTCCTTTGTTAAGTTTCTATGGTAACGAAAGTTCGGCATGTAAATGGGCTTTTTTTAAATCAAGCGATGCCGTTTTTTTTAAAAAAGCTTTTTACTGGTTTCTTTTTCTGTTGAAATGGTTCAAAAAAACATTTATTAAAAAATGGAAACTAAAATCATATGAGATAGGATAAATGAGATATTGGAATTATTGACTGGTGTATAAAGAAACGGATTGGCTATGAAGTTTGAGAAAGTTTAAACAATTTGAAGCTTGGGACAAATATTAGCAATACCTCTAAAAAGGGTTCTTTCTTATTTCATGCATTGAAACAAAAGGTTTTTTAAAAAAAATTTACCTGACGCCAGCACTAGAAGCACATTGACAAATTTGTTGAACTCCAGGCGTATTGAAACCAGAGTCAACAGCGCATTGTTTTGCATTTTTAACCATGGTTGAATCAGAAGGCAAATCTAATCCGCAACCAAGTTTCTTTGCACAATTTCCAGCTTTGTTGTCGAGACATTTTCTCATGCAACTGAAAAGCTTTTTGCCCGTTGAAAGAAGGCCTTTAACTTCATTGGCGATGCCAAGTTTTGAAAGCATTGAATTTATTTCAGACATTGCTGCAATTTTTAATGTTTCTGGATAACGTTTTTTGACCATATTTCCAGGAACCTTTGCACATGAATTTGCATATTTTTGTTCGACACATTTCATTGTGGCTTCAATTTGTGGTTGTTGTTGAACAAGGCATTGTCGAAGTTTTGTGTAATCTGCTCCAACAGCAGAAGCATATTTTTGGCATTCATCCGCACACGGGATTACCGATTCTTCATATTCTTTTTTACATGGTTGCACTTGGGTGCAGAGGCATTGCGGTATCATTTGTGAGAATACTGTAGAAATGCATATCGTAACAATTGCAAAGCCCAGAAGATATTTCATCGCGACTAATTAACTAAAAAATCGATAACTTAGAAAGCGGAAAAATTTGCTCGAATACTATTTCAAAAATAAAAGAGACAAGTTAAAACATAATTTTTGTTAATTTTATAAATCTCTAAATATCAATAATCTTTAAATCGAGAATATACACGTCATTTTCAAAATTCTTTCAATGAAAATTACAACTATTCTAGTTTTTTCTTCTTCTGAAAACTAAAGTTCAATTACTCTTTGCTATTATTATTTATAAATTTAATTAATCAAAGAGGAAGGCGGAGAAAGAACTAATAAAACATCTTAAAATTGTCACAAAGTACCATCATTAAATGTATATGGAATATTAAAAACAGTAGCAAAAACTCTTGTCACCAGAAAATGATGATCGATAAATGACTTTTGTTGTTATTTTTTTATTGTTTCTTACCACAAGGTCATTTTACTTTGTTTTAAAAGAAGAAAAGAAAGAAAGGAGCTGGTTTACTTTGCAAAGAAAAGAATAAAACGGACACGCTTTAGACTTGTAAAGTATTTTTCGGTGAATGTTTATGAATCAGATTTCCGAATACTTCATTAAACACATTTTTAATTTTATCACCTTTCGATAAATTTGGAACAAAACATGGTCAAAAAGGATTAAAAATGAATGAAACAAATTGTTTTGAGAGGATACGGTAAAAATTTATACCGTAATCCTTCATCGATAATCTTAATATACAAAATGCAATCATCTTGTGTGAATAATTAATTAAATAAAAACACATCACTTTTGTGTGTGGGTGAATTCTCGACATTTCCATACAAAAATTGCAAGGCAAAATTAAAGATGTAAAACAATTCTTGCAGTCATTTTTCATAAGTTCCAGTGTTTTTGGAAGATTATTTGCACACAAAATGTTTTAATGCAGACTAAAAGTTCAAGTTAAGCTCTGATTCTTACGAATAATTTTTAAACATGTAAAAAAGTTAAAACAATATCATGACATGATCATCATAAAATTTAAAATAATTTTGTTTATTAAAATAATATTGTGATTGCTTACATACAAAAACATGAATTGTACAGTCGAACCTCGATTTTACGTCCTTTTTCTTCAACAAAGAGCCCATATTAATTGGACCTCGATTTTACGTATTTTTTACGGTCCCTTAAAACGTGAAATCGAGGTTTGACTGCATACGATAATCTAAGTAGAATGGCCAATGTTTTTATTTTTTAACCCACACGTCGCACATTGCCACGGAAAATTGTATTTTGATTTTTTTCTTAAAATTTTGCACACAATTGAATTTGTTTTTGATAGTCAAGAGTCGTATTAACATCTTTTAAAAAATTGGAATTTCATACAAAGCAATAGACATTTGATTATGAATTAATTTGATGGTTATATGATATTGTAATTGTACTTGTAAACATTTTTGGTGGGTTTAATTTGCGTATGAACATCGTTACTCGATTGGATTTTGCAATTTTTTCTCATATATTTATTTTTTCAGATTAAACTATGATGAAGTTATTAATACCAAAAGTCTCGCTATCCAGAAGTCTGTCGACAACATCATCTTTATCTGATATAGAATCATTATGCTCTCGATGCATAAATCCCAAATCTCCTGATCATTTACAAAAAGATTCAAAGCAATTTGTTCAAACTTATTCAGCCTGTGAAAAGCCAGACAAAAATGAAATGATTAAATATCTTGCAAATAATTGTGGAATTAATCATGATAATCTAAAATCTGCTATATTAAAGTATGAAAAGAATTCAAATGCGGCTTATGATGTTCAGCTTGCTTCAACTCCCCTGTATTCGAAAATATTTCAGTCCATTGGAAATCTGGAGATGGGTGTTAAATTTGTTACTGATTTTCGTTCAGATGTTTTGGCCTACATGAAAATGGGTGAAAGTTCAAAAGAAAAACTTATGCCATTACGACGACTCGAATCAGCGTTAAAAGATTTGCTTACACTGTGGTTTTGTTTGAGCAATTTAAAATTGATGAGACTTACTTGGCAGACATCCGCAGATATTCTTCAAAAAGTTGCAAAAGAAGAAGCCGTTCATCCTATTCAAGGCTTAATTGATATGCAACAACGTCTTGGACCTTGTCGTCGATGTTTCGTATTCTTTCATGAATCAATGCCTCGTGAACCTTTGGTCATTGTATATGTTGCTTTAACGAAAGAAATAAGTACGAATGTTGTGGAGATTATGAAAGATGGAAATCTTACAGAAGATAATGAAAAACTAGCAAATACAGCAATTTATTATTCAATTTCGAGTACGCAATCTGGTTTACGTGGTATTGATTTGGGTAATTTATTGATAAAACAAGTTGCGGCAGAATTGATGGCAGAAAACCCAAATATTATTCATCATTCAACATTATCTCCCATTCCAGGTTTTCGGACATGGCTGCTTCGATCTCTTCAAGGGGCTTCAGAATTTGGGGATGTTCTTGATTCGCATGCTTTGGATTATCTTCGATCATTTGATAATCTCCATGATGCTGCGCCAGTTCAACTCAAATCTCAACTTATTGATCTTATCAAAACAAATTCCATAGAAAATTATACGCCTTTAAAAAGCTTATTTCTTTATCTCGCTGCAGTTTATCTTTTAAAGGCCAAAAACTCCAGTGGATATGCTCTTAACCCTGTTGCTAATTTTCATTTGCGAAATGGTGCTGAAGTGTATAAACTTAATTGGGCAGCAAATAATACTCGTCGTGGCATTGAACAGTCTCTTGGTATTATGGTCAATTACAGATACGTTATGGATAACGTCACTAAAAATAATGAAAGTTATGTTAATAATCAACTTATAGCTATTAGTGATGAATTTTCTAAGCAATTTATGCCGAAAGCTAAATTATAATTGTTTTAATACATGGTATGTTGAGTCTTCAGTGAGAAATATTGCTAGGTTTTTTTTGTATAATATTAGGTTATTATTTGTTTGAATAAAAATATTTAATTTTTCATTGATATGAAACTGTAAAAAAAGTTGTTGGCTTTTCGATTATATTTTTGTAATTTGACTGTTAACAAGAAATTTAAAATTCCTTTTTAAAATGTTCAGAGCATTAGCAGGTTTGAAATTCGTCAAAAAAGTCAAGAGGAGGGCGACAAAGACACGAAATAAACTTTGCATATAAGTACAACATTAATGACGAAGACGATTCCTCAATCACTTTCAGCTTTTTTAACTGTAATTACGGTATCTTGAAAATTCAAAATAATTCCTTATTTTTCCGACACAAAGAGTTGACACATTTGGCAAAGTGTCGCACAATAAAATTGTTGCATTTCTGTTTTTTAAAGGTTTTTATTTATTATTTTCGAAAAATCACGATCGCTTATGTTTTACAAATTTGTAAACAAAGTTACCACGATGGTAGTTTTTTTTATCAGATGTGAAAAAACTTGTAATTTAATACTATTAAAATGTTGCACTTCTGTGGGAAAGCTTCAAGGAATATTTCTTTGCGCAAAAACCGCTACTTCTGATACTTTTTTGCTTCCCGACACACATTTTCAAAATGCTGTAACTACAGTAAGAATTTTTTTTGAATTAGATACCATGAATAGAGTGGGGAATTATCTTTGTCATATCTGGTTTTCTTTCAGACAAAATTTAAAGCAAGTTCGTTTTTTGTGTGACATATTCAAATCATGATGACACTTTTTCTGTTTTTACATATTTGTAAAAGTGCTTCAGTCCATTCAAATTAATTGGGGTTAAAATGTATATTTGTAGATCCTATTATTCACCCGCCCCAATGGACTTTTCATACCGTTTTTGTATGACTTTCGTGTCTTTTATGTGCCTATTTTGTTGTGATTTAGATTCGTTTCGCGTATTTTGTACTATTTTAAATTTAATTTTTGTAGAGATTAGTTTCAGTAAATCTTTTAGGCTACTTCAATATGGCTTTCAAGAATATCTTGCAGCTTCGCCAAATATTTCGTCATGCTGTTCATTCAAAGCCATCATCTTATTATCGTCCTGTTCATGCTATATCTCTTCGGCAAATAGCAACTTCTTCTTCTTTGTTCAGTCAACCTTCACCTGTAGCATCTGAAACTAGCCAAAACCTCACACATTCAACACTTCAACCAAAAATTGGGCCTAAGAAAGAAACTTTACTTACAATTGATTGGGTTTTACAAGGCTTGGTAAGGTTTTTACTTTAATTGCATAAATAGAGTAAACATTTTCAGACCCCACAGTTTATGAAGGCTCGTCTTCAACCAATTTTTGAAAAAATGGATCCTGAAGTTTTATTTATTGATGAAGTTTTTGGTTATGAAGCAAAAGGTGTGAGTCAGCTTGGAATACATATTACAAAAGTTCGAGCATATTTTCGCTGGAAATCTCCCTATAATAAAACTGCGGTAAGTATTTAAGTTTTGAAATATATGTACAACAAATTATTCCGATTCTTTAAATTTTTTCTCCGTTTTGCCAAAAATTAGATCTAAATATTTTTTCAGCATAAAGGATCATATTTATTCGAAAACGATAATCATGTCGTTTTACTTTGGGGCCTTGAAACAATGGATTCAAGCTTTTGGACATATTTTCCTTCATTTATTACTGGTAAAGAAGTATGTAATATTTTTGTATAGCATTTTTATTTTGTAAATTTAAATTTTAGACTCCCGTTAGATATTTGGAAGGCGCACTTCGTTTTACCGTATCACCTGAAGGAAAAATTACTAAAATTGTCAATCGCAAAATCAGTGAAAGGGATATAAAATTAGCAAAAGAATTTGGTGATTTAAAGAAATCAGAAAATGAAAGATTTGATAAAGAAGATCGTAAAGCTGCTGAAGCGGAATTGAAAGACAAAATTGGACGTCAAGAAGCTTAAAATTTGTATGAATTAATTTAGTAATAGAAATAATTTATGTTGTACGTCTTAGTTTTTTTACGGTGTATGTAACTTTAGGTTATTTTTTGTTTGAATAAAAATACATGATTTTTCTTTGATATATAACTATAAAAAAAGTTGTTGGCTTTTCAATTATATTTTTGTGATTTTATTGCCAACGAAGAATTGCTTTTTAGAATGTTGAGAACACCACCGTATCTCTATCAGACAATGATACCTAGTTCATCCAGAATTTTTGCAACAAGTTTAAGCCAATATCGTTTGTTTTCAACAGCATCAGATAATATGCCAGAAATGTATCATCTTGAACATGTTCAAAAACGTTTGGAGCATACCGTAATCTATTTTTATAACTGACTACAATTTTTGAAAAGTGTTTTTAGATTCCGTTAATGTTTCGACAAAGATTAGATTTTACTTTTTATCATGGTGATGTTTTTTATGATAATCAAATTTTAAATATGCAAAATTAGTAAGTCGAATTATTAAAATAACTGATACTTCTATCCAGTGATAAAAGGTCGCCATTTTTGTCCCCCTCTCCTTCCCCTTTCCCCTGGAGGTTCCAAAATTGTCCCCTTTCCCCCGCCCTTCCCCCCGCAATTTTAAATATCCCCCCTTTCCCCGCCCTTTCCCCTCTAAAATCCCCTTTTTCGCCCTTTTAAAATTTTCTTCGCTTTTTCGAAAAATATGATCTCAATCTTGATTTGTATTGTGAAAAACAATTAAATCCACGACAATGTAAAATACTGCTGAATTAATGCAAAAACTTGCTAAATAAACTTGCTTCTTAAAATTTTGCTAAATTAATGCAAGAATAGGTAGTTTTTTGTTAAAAACATGTTACTTCAGAGACCTGTGAATGAAATCCCCCCTTTTTTCCCCTCATGACTTTCAAACTCCCCCCTTTCCCCTCCCCTTCCCCCCGCGTTTTTCAATTTTTCGCCCTTCCCCTCCCCCGAACCCCGGGGGAGGGGAAAAAAGGGGCCCCCGGGGCGGGGAAAGGGCGGGCGGCTTGCATCACTGCTTCTATCACTCCATTTTAGTGGTCTGGACAATTATATGAAGCATCTTGGAAGAATATCTGTTGCAGGACAACTTGCGATGCCATATATTAAAATGGAACCATTATCTATTAATTTGGTTCGAGAAGACGGTAGCGTAAGACTTCGTTGGCGCATCGGATATTTGTCATGGCTGGATTCTCTCAATTTTAGAAATTTTAAAGCAGAATATCGTGAAAAAAATGTAAGTTCTAGCTTTGTCTTTGTCGTTGAAACTATTTTTTTTATATTTTAGGCTCGTTGGTATGATGGTAACGCAATATTTTATGTCGGTGCTGATGGATTAGTTTACAAAGTGATTATTCAAAATCTTACACCTGATGATTCGTTTACACAAAAATCTACTAAAAAATTGGTTGAAAAAATTGGAATTTTACCACAAAGTACAGCGAATTTTGTGCCTGCAAATTCAAAGAAAAAGGAATCAAAAGAAGATGTGTAAATTTTGTAGAGAAATAAACAGCTTTAATGTATATGATTTAGAGCTATTAATAGGGTAATAAATATGTTTGCTTAGATTTTTTTGTCATAAAGTATTTTGTTTAATAAACAATTTGTCGAATCTTTGTTTGATCAGTGTAAGTAACATAAGTAACCGTAACGTCAAAATCTATGATGACAGTAAACAAAAAACGCTTTGTAATCAATTTATCATTTTGTTCATTGGTAATAAATGTAGTCAGTGTTGTTGTTGCGATCAGTGCTCTGCAAAATCGAAATTATTTTCAGTTTGTTCGAAATCAAAATATTTTTCGAGCCGTTCGAAATCGATATTTTCATCCGCAATAGAAACCGAAATTTTTTTCTTCAAAAATTTCTCAAATCTTCTATTGAAGGATTTTTATGTCTATTTACATCCATAAATGACCTAATATAACACTTTCAGTGGCTTTTTAGCTCTTCTTTTAGAAAAAAAATTTCGCTTTCGATTTCGAATTTAGGACAAAAAACCGATATCAAAATCGAAACAAAAATTTTCACGATCGAAATCGAAATAATTGTCGAAATGGAAATTGTGATTTCGCAGAGCCCTGGTTGCGACTTTCGGAGTTGACAAAAAATACAAAGCACTGAATACAATAGATTCAATTGTTTTATCTTTTACAGTAATAAAAGTTGTTTGGCAAAATGTTTCTTTTGACAATAACCCTTACAAATAATTTTTTTACTCTGTTGCATCAAAAAGAATTGGAAAGGTTTACCAAAGTTTGTTAGCATATTTACTAATTCTGTTTTTGATTGAAATATGGTTAAGCCAAAATTTAAAAAACCTAAATCTGAAAAGCTTAGTAAATTTAAGCGCAAAGCAACAGAAAAACAAGTTCCAGATAAAATTGCTGAACTTGCTTCCCAAGATATCTCGAATAATGCTGCAGTATCACGTGCAAAAGATATTAAACAATTTAATCCTGTAAGTTTCATGTGCTTTCGCAGTATATTATTAATATTATATTTAATCTTTTTAGGAATCTGCGAAACATGAAGTTGCTCGTCAAAAACAGAAAAAGAAGAAAGCTAGACTTGAAGAAGGCATCGTAAAAACTGCTGAAGCTCAAATTTTAAACGTTGAAGACGCAGGTTACATTAAGACTTCAGATGGTACAGCCACTTACAACATTAAACAAAGTGAAATTCGTGATGCTGTTGATCTTGCAACAGCATCAAAAGCTTTTGAATTATTACTTGAATTTGGTCCTTATCGGTTTGATTATGGAATAAATGGTAGAGATTTGATTATTGGTGGACGTCGAGGTCATGTTGGTGTAATTGATTGGATGACAAAAGATTTGGTTACTGAAAAGAATGCTTTAGAAACTGTTAATGATGTTTCGTGAGTAGATATTCTCTATGAATTTAAAGTGTTGAAGTTATTGTGTCTTTAGGTTTCTCCATGTTAGCACAATTTATGCTACTGCACAACGACGATGGGTTCATATTTACGATGAGCAAGGTGTTGAAATGCATTGTATGAAAAAATTTAGCGAGCCTAAATTGCTTGAATTTTTGCCAAGACATTTATTGCTTGTGTGTTCTTGTTCCACGGGATTTTTGCATTATTTGGATGTTACCAGTGGAAACGTCGTTGCATCATATCGTATGAAAGAAGAAGGAAATCCTCATTCAATTGCAAGAAACAATGCAAATGGTGTTATTATTAGTGGTGGCTCATCAGGTTTGACATCGTCTTTTTTTCCTTTAAAGCATTATGATAATATTTTTAGGCCAAGTTTCTATGTGGTCTCCCATGGTAAAAGAATCTCTTGTGTCCATCAAAGCACATACTGGTACAATTCGTGGTATTGCAGTTGAAAATTTCGGAAATTATTTTGTTACTGCAGGAAATGATCAACGAGTAAAGTAAGAAAATCTGGGTACGGTATTTTGATATACAATCTGATTTTTGTAGATTATTTGATATGCGGACATATAAACAAGTTTATTCATGTAATATGAAAGGTCAAATCGCTTCTGTATCTCTCAGCCAAAAAAATTGTCTTGCTGTTGGCTTTGGGCAACATGTTCAAATGTTTGAAAATGTTATCGATAATGGCATCGTTACACCATATCTTTCACACTTTGTTGGTGGTGATGTTCGACAAGTTCAATTTTGTCCACATGAAGATATCCTTGGAATTGGTCATTCACGTGGTTTTTCAAGTATAATTGTTCCTGGTTAGTTTTATATGTTGCATATTCTCCCCATAATTTTTATTCATTCTAGGCAGTGGTGATCCAGATGTTTCTGGGCTTGTTCATAATCCATTTGAATCCAAAGCTCAACGCCGTGAACGTGAAGTTAAGATGTTACTCGATAAATTACAGCCTGAAATGATTGCATTGGATCCATCGCAAATTAATCGTGTTAAAAAGCAGAACGATGTTGTTCAAAACGAAAAGCTTCCAAAAGCAATTCGAGTTAAACCTGACTATTCCTGGCCACTTTTGAGTCGTTTTAAACGTTATTAATGCAATTCCTTTTGAAATTGTTATTGTTGATTTTGTTGCGTGTTTGTTTTGTTAGTTTGAAGTTATAAAAGGTTTCTTTTGCATACAGTTTTGTCACACATGTAGAGATTATGATTGTTTTTTTGAATATGAATTTATAGTCAATTTCGGTTAAAGGTGTCAAAAAATTGCACGTTTTGATTTGGTCGACAAATGAAAAAAAAATAATGCTTTTCAGAACTGGATGGGTGTGTTCAATATTGGGTAAAGGTTTGGAACAAAACTTGTCCAATAGGAATCTTCGATATGCAAATTTTCCACAATTTTCGAAAAAAATATGTGATAAACAAAACAGAAACGACCCAATCACGATTTTTTGAAGGGATGGAAGGATCACACAATTGGAAATTTGTGTGATTTTTGCACTCACGGTTCGGCATTTTATGCATCCAGTTTTTCGTGACCCGACATGCATCTGTATAACGGCTAGGACCGGGCCTTCTTTTTTTTCATGTGGCCTCTTAGCCTTACTAGTTTTTTGAAATCTTTAAAATCAAAGCTCGCGGAGTTTTTTTGAAATCTCTCTTTTGATTCATGACACAGAAAAAGACGGTTCTCCGTAACTTCTCCTTAATTTCTCCGTAAGCACCACATAAGGCCAAAGTTACGGAATTCTTTAAAAAGTTACGGAAAACCCCTAACTTCTCCGTAACTTCCCTTTAACAAAAACACAGTCAAAAAGAAAAGAAAAAGAGAGAGAGAAAAAAGAGCGTGTCTTTGGATCTCTGTCGCATGCGCCAACAAAAGCCAACCTCTTCTTGCTTTCTTCTTTCTCTGTTGATAAATAGAAGAAACTTTCAGTGTTTTTTTAGATTTCTACTCCGGTTTTTGGGGGGATAAGATCGGGCCCGGCCTAATCGCTATTAAATTTTGAATTATTGCTTTTTGCAAATCCGCCTTCGGGCAGATTTGCAATATCCAAGCTTTGAAAAAAGGCTTGGATATTTAAATTTTGGCAATTAGCTGATTATCATCAGCGAAGGATAAAAAAATTAATCAAAAAATTAAATTTTTTTAATTTGCGGTCGATGTGTAAAAAAATTGTCTCACCACGAAATCGAACTCCGTAACTTCCCCTTAACTTCTCCGGAATCGCTCGAACGACTTACGGAGAAGTTAAGGGGAAGTTACGGAGAACCCTCCTTTTCTGTGTAACTTATTAATGAATTTTTTCTAGTAACGTGTGCCTGAATGCCAATTTCATACTTCAAAATTTTTCTTATCTTCTCTTTCTTAATTTTTTTCTCAGTTTTGTGAATAATTTTAATCATTTTTATAGTTCCAATAATATACGCTTGTTAAATTGTCGCAATTTCAAAATCTCTTTTTTCGTAATAAAACTGTTATTTAAATTTTTTATTGTTTCTGTTAAGTTTTCAACGAACTTGTATTAACAATAATATTTTGAAATATGTCATTAGTTGACATTGATTTCGAAGCATCAAATCACTCGACCGCATCCATTGAAACCCCAACAGGAGAACATAATGGAGATATTAAGCCATCAATGGCAGGTCCAAAAATAAAACCGGGTTGGAGAATTTATGCTAAAATGGAAGGCCTTGATGAATATGGTTCGTAAAACAAAAATCTATGTTTGTCCTTTTCTTTAACTATTTATTTACTTTTAGTACTTGCTGAAGTTCGTCATATAAAACAAGTACAAAAAAATCCACCTGAATTCCGATATTATGTACATTATGTAAATTATAATCGTCGAATGGAGACTTGGTTAAAGGAAGAATCATTGGATATGACAAGAATATTGTATCCAAGAAAGAAGAAGGAAAGTAAAAAAGCCGAAACTATTGGCCAACTTTCACCAGATGATGACGGAAGACTGAAAAAAAAGTTTAGTCGAGTTGGACAAAATAACATTGAGTATGTTCCCTTCTGCGATGTTGATGTTTATGAAGATGATACACCTGCAATGAAAAGATGTATGTGAAATTGGCTTTTTTTATAAAGGGTACATGATTATAAACATGAACATTCATTTATTTTTAGTACGAAAGAAAGAAGAAGACGATGAATCTAAAAGACGAAATATTGAAAAAGTTGTTTTAAATGGCTGGACAATAGTTCCATGGTATTTTGCACCATATCCTGAACCCTTAACTCGTGTTCCATGCATTTATCTTTGTAGTTGGTGTTTATCTTTTTGGCCAACCCATGAATGCCTTCAATCACATATGGTACGGTAGTTTCTAAAACTGTAATTGAATTTTAATACATTCCAACCATTTTTTAAAGATGAAATGCCCACTTATTGGACCACCAGGAAAAAAGATTTATGAAAAAGATGGGTTAGCCTTTTTTGAAATCGATGGCGCTGTTGATGATGATTATTCAACAAATTTATGTTTGCTTGCAAAACTTTTCTTGGATCATAAAACAGTATATTATGATACCAAGCCATTCTATTTTTATGTTTTATGTGAAAAATCTGATGATATGTTTTATGATATTGTTGGGTATTTTTCTAAGGCAAGAGTTTTTTTGATCAAACTGAAATCAAACAATTAATATTTTTGTAGGAAAAATGTTCAGCAGACGAATATAATCTCGCATGTATTCTTGTTTTACCACAATTTCAAAAGAAGGGCTATGGAAGATTTCTGATTGAATTTAGTTATCTTTTATCCAAAGTTGAACAAAAAACTGGTTCACCTGAAAAGCCCTTATCTGATTTGGGATTGGTAAGTTGAAAAAAATCTTTGAATAACATTATTACTTGAATTTAACCAAAAGTTTGTAAATCAAATTAAGACCCTTTTTATTTTTATTCCCCAAATCCCTCATTTTTTAGTTATCATATCGTTCGTATTGGTTATATGCAATAACAGAATTTGTTTTGTCCTATTATGATCATGATGGATCAGTTGATAGCTTGAAAAAGTTTATTGGAAAAGAAGTAAATCTACACTGTAATTTTCCAAAGTTAATTGAAAAGACGCGAATTAAAAAAGAAGATTTGGTTAATACAATGACGTCATTTGGAATTGCTCGACAAGCTGCAAATGGTACCCAAATTATTCTATCTCTTACCATGATTGAAAAATATTTTAAAAATAAGAAAGACAAAATTCATGTTGACCCAAAATACCTGAAATGGAGCCCGCCAATGCAAAAACAAGGAATTTACAACAGTTCTCGAGCTGCAGATAATCGTCGGCGTGCCGCAATCGCCAATGGAAACTACGATTTTGATGAATAAAATTATTGTTCTTGTTGTTTAAATTATTTATGATCTCTGTGAAGAGTGTAATAAAACTGTAATAACACATTTAGTAATATTTATTCAATTAAAAGAGGCGGCGATTTACGGTTTTTTAGTTTTAACGTTTTTTCAAAATTCTCAAACGATCAGCGACTTTTTCTACTGTTTTAGTGCCTGATGGCTAGATTTGTGTATTTCGAAAAAAATGTTAAAAATATAAAAACGTAACGGTCCGCTCCCGATGAATACACAATTTTTACCTTTTGCTGAAAATGAAAAAAAATAAAAGCTAATTGGAGAAAACAGACTTTATCTGGTTGGATAAAAAGTGTTACTCAGAATAAACATTTCTCATGATACTTTTACCAAATGTGTGGGAAGAAACTTGTCAATTTTTTACAAGTTTGGTCAACCTCATTTTAGATGTTGGCGTTAAAAGATTTAATGTTCTTGAATTAATGCTTAATGATCACTGACTTTCTTACTAGAGAAAATAACGGGGTAATAAGGTTTGCAACTTCTTTTATCTGAAGTTTTTTTGATACATTTTTTAATAGGTGTTTTTAAGATGATAAGACGATTTTTCTGTTTTTGAAATAATGTTCAGTACGAATTTTTAAAGTTTTTGTTGGATACTTTAAAGAACCTAAAAAAACGTTTGACTCTTCCTTAACTCAAACACACTGTTGTCTTTTTACTTTTTCATTTAATTAAAATCAATTATGCCTAAAAATTCTTTCTTCCAAAAAGTTAATCGTTTTCTTTATTATGAAATAATTTTTCTGTTTCTCCGTAATAGAAAAGGGCAAAAATCTTTTTTTTTGTTATAAAACATTCATAAAACATCTTTTTTTCAGTTTTTGTATTAGTTTTTTGTACCACGAAAAATAAATTCCTTGTTGAAAAAGAAGAAAAAACTGTTAGCTTTCACTTTTTCCCGACGATTTTTTTTGCGCTTTTTAATGATCGCGGTACAAATAAATCATTGACAAAAAATGAAAAATGGACACCTTAATATCATAGTTCTTCATTAATCATAACTTCTTTCATGGGATGATGGTTCCTTTTTTTGCTAATATTCTACATTTTTTGGTAGTTTGGTACAGTACAACTATTTTGTTTTTCAGGCTGTTAACGTATTTTAACTTTTTTGCCATTTTTTTAAAATCTTTTGCAAAGACTTCTTTCGTTGAATTAACATTACTTTTTGAAAATGAAACGCTTTAAATTAGCCGGAGCTTTTGATTTTTAAAATTTATTTCAAAAAACCCCATCACATGCTTCCTTTTTAACCATTTAAAGAAGCCTTTACTTTTCTGTATGATTGATTTCATGCATGCGTAGGAGATGTTTATTATTTTTTCCCTTAAAAAATTTTCAATATTTTTCAGAAATGTTTTTTTCTGTAACTTTAATTGTTTAAAACTATCCACATTTAAAGTTTACATTGCAGAGTTTTTCATACCGATAAAATAGAGAGAAGAATTGAGAAAAAAAATCTTTGCTTTATCCAAGTTTGACCACCTGTGGCGCTTTGTTTAGTTAAGTTATAGTCGAGAAATAAAAAGAGTATACCAGATCTCATCGACGGCTTCAAAGCAATTCTTTTTATGGAATCCCGAAAAAAGATTCTTCTTTATTTTGTGCTAACAAACTTTTATTTTTTGATATGTTTATGCAAAGCGGTGTTTTGAGAATGAAAAATTTGGATGTTTTGAAAAAAGTTAAACGGGATTTTTTAGCCCAAGAATGTAGACATACTGTTAAAGCTTTGATGTTTCTATTTTTTCATACATTAAAAGTTGCGACACATGATAGTGAAAGGCACGCGCCTTTTTTATAAATCTTATCTTCTTTAACTGTTAAAATTCATTCTTAATTTCCTTTATTCTTTTTATAAAAAAATTTCAAATTTTATTGATAAAAATCAGAACCCTTAAAATCTAATAATGCTTCTGGTTATTTGTGTAAGACATTTTTTTAAAAATTTTAAGCATCAATTTTTGAAGTCACCTTATGATTTTTCTCTTTCCTTCCAGTTCACATATTTTTTATTTTCCCATGTTTAAAGAAAAATTTAAAAACTCAATTTCTCAACAAACAAAAAACATTTTCGATGCTTCTTTTCTTTTTTGGGTTGACAGTTTCAAACTGTTTTTTGATTCTTTTTCAATACTTTTTTAGTTGTTTCCGGAAAAAAACACATTGTTCTGGACAAAAAAAGGAAAATGAAGTGATCACTTTTTTGTAAAGAAAATTGAACACCTGCAAACTCAATTTTGTGATTTAAAAATTTTTATAAACTGTTTTTCTCCAATTTTGGCAACAATTTGCAATAATATTTTTCAATGTTTGGCTTTCTTTTGTTCCGTGAAAGGTCATACAAAATAATACTTTTCTTTTTTCAAATTGAGATTCTTGAGTTGATTGAAACAAAATTTGAATATGTAAATTCGTAGCGCCTTTTTTTAGTCATTGTCTCAATTTTTATTGGCGCTTCTTTTATTTTTAAATTTTCTTTCATAATTTTTTAAATTAAATCTATAATCGTTTTTTGTTGAAGTTAATCGACGTTTTGGCATTTGTCTATTGTTTGAAATTGGAAACTTAGTTTTTTGTTCCAAAGTTTTCGGATGAATGGAAAACGGTCATTTGGATTTTTTTTAGAAATAAGGCACTTTTAAATATTGATGAATGATTTAATAAAAAAATCTCTGCGTTTGATATATGTAAAAAAAAATGTTTGTAATCGCTTACTGTAGTCTGTAGTAGTAAAGTTTCCGATTTTGTCCACAAAAATGTCATGATTCATTTGCAAAAAAGTGTTTCCTTTACATACTTGTCTTTTTTCCCATCCTTCTCATTTTATTTCATGCACACTTTTAACATTAAACTATCATTTGTTTTAATTGATGAAAACATCGAAAAAAGAGGAGATGCTTTGTTTTTACGGCATCATAAAAAAGAAAAGAGGAACCGCGAGAGCAAAAAAAATGGCATTCTAATTGTTTTTTTTGACTGCTTCAGTTTGCCACATTAAACTTTTCTTTATGTTACCGTAATTTTTTTCATGCTCTTTTGTCTTTTCCTGCGAACATGAACCGCTTTGATTTTTTTGCATCTTCATTTTTTCATATAGACACATTTTTACCGCGTTTTTTCGCTATTGTTTTTTTGGTGGGTAGAAAAAACTATCATATGTAATAAAAAAATTCTTTTTGTTATATAAAAAACTATACCATTCTTTGATTATCTTTCTTTCATTTATTTCTTCTACTACGGACGCCAATTCCGTTTTTCATATGAGCTTCGAGGTTTCACTTATTTATTCAAAATTTCTATCTCTAATTGAAAATGTCTTTTAACGCTCTTTCTTATCTTTCTTACTGTACACTTATAACTGCAGCATATTTTATCTCTTAATTTTTTTAATTCATCAAAAACAAATTTTAAGGATTTACGCTAAGCAAATAAATCGTAGTTTTGTCCGCCTTTGTGTCTAAAACTTCTTTTCTCACTTTGAAAAGTGATTGAATTACTTTTTACGGGTATTTTTTCTTTGACCGTTACAAAACAAAACGATAGGTTACACCATGTTAAGATATTCAATGTTTTAAGCTTTGCGCGAGAAAAAATATTTTAAAAGGCGAATACCGTAACTTACTGCTTTGCCATTTTCCCTTCTTTGCTAACAAAAAAGAGCTGCTTCTTTCTTTTTTTTCGAATTTTCCCCCAAAAAATGAACGCATTTTTTAAAAAGTCTACTTTCATTTAAGCCTTTTAAGAAAAATGCAAAGATTCTTTTTTGTTTTACTTTTTTATTGGAAATTTAAATGAAATGAAAACCGACAGCTAGATTTGACTTTAACAATGCTTTATTTTTCTTTTTTTGAGAAAAAGACAGAATGCTTTAAAAAATGTCTGATGTTTTGCCATAGGCTTCCTTCTTCGTTCAAAAAAGCGACAGCCAGCTTGTTTTTTGCGCAGTTTTTTTGGAACAAAAGCTTTTTTACTTGATTCTATAAAAAAACAAAGAAAATGGATTGTCACTTACATTTTTAATCTTTTTTGAATAAAAAAATGCTTGTTTTTTTGAAAGAAAATTAAAAAATGAAATGACATGAAGTGCCAAATGTTTAGTTATATTTATACGGTAACACAAACGGGATAATGCAGCTTCACAGAATTGTCAGATTTGATTAAACCTAAAATCATTGAAATCAAGAATATGGTTATTGTATACAAAATGAAGAGCTTTTGTTGTTTAATATGGCTTTTTTGTTAACTTTATGACCGAATAATTATTTCAAATGCGAGTTTTCCCATTCGTTTAAAATGGTGATACTGTTCGCATTGTCATAATTTTATGTTTTTAATGCAAACGAAAAAGATGGTGAATGAATCTTTAAAAATAATAAATATAAAATTAAAATTTATTGGGGAAATGTTCTTTGCCTTTTGTTGATTATGTCTGCGGGGAAAATTCTTTTCAAAGATACACGAAAAAATATCATATTTTCAATCGTTTTGTGCCATAATGTAGCATTTTTTGTTTTATTCAAAAAAAACTTTTTTGAATTTTATATTTATTCAACTTTTGCTAATTACAGTCTTAAATTACTTTCATGGCATTTTTCTGTGAATATAAAAAAAGAAGAAACAATATTGCTTCCATTGTTTTCTTTTGTCATTACCATTGTTTTTGGTTTCTTTCTCCTATTTTTTCGGACGAATAATGAGTGAAAATAGACACCTTTTCTGACGCGCAAAGTCACTCAAAGAAAAAGTCATTTTTTGCTCCAATGTTGCGCTTTATTTTTTTTGTGCCAAAAATGTTTTGGTGTTTTTTTGACAGAAAATTACCGCTAATGATCATGAAATTCTTTGCGATGATGGCAAAAGTTTTTTCGGGATCATATTATTATGGTAAGATGACAAACAATAATGACACAATGATGCAAGTGACATGTTTTAATTGCGCAAATCAAATCAAAAGTTTCTGAAGATGGCATATTGTAATTTTTTTTATTGACGGAATAAAAAAAAGATCTTTAATGTTGATAAAATTTTAATTATATTGAAATCAATTGAGAAGTGAAAAGGTTACTGATGATTTACAGAATCAATTTATGGAAATACAGAAACTTTATTTAAAAGGTAACCCAAATAAAGTTCCCATTTTGATTTGTCTGACAAATTTTTTAAGCGATTTTTTAAAAAATGGATAACAGTAGTGTGTTAGGCACTGGATAGGTTTTATTTTTTATAAATTTTGAGCAAAATGCAATATGCGAATTTCGCACAAACGAGTGAGAGTAAACATGAAAAAGATAATCAAATGTTTTGCTTACTATAATTTGTGAGAGTATAATAAAAACTTTTTTTTAAAATTTTGGAGTTACTCTCACTCATTTATGAAGGTTATTTAAAAGTGATAGTAACAAAAACATTTATGGATCGCTATTTATTGTTACTCTCACACTTAATAGTAACCAAAACATTTTGTTATCGTTTTTTATTTTTACTCTCGTCTTTGCATTATGCGTAAAGTTTGATTAATAAAATCGTTAAAAATATATACATTTATTACAAAGAATCTCATTCAATATTAAAGGCAAATTCTGGGTCTTTCTGTGAGACACTGGGTAGCATCACATCATTCAAAAAATTCTGGACAAGATTATTTTTATTGATAACAAAAATAAAACTATATTTTCTTTTCTGCACTTTCAAAGTTGCTACAGTATCCCCTGTCTTGTTATAAAATAGAAAAAACTTTTTTGTTTTCATTTTATTCATCTTTTGTTTACTCTTTTGGTTTGTAAAGTGAAACTTTAGTTTGTCAATATTCTTTTTTCGCATCGTGTCAATTGGATTGGATTCTCATTTTATTTTGATACTCGATAGGCTTTTATTACCATTACTTTTTTTATTCGGACAAAAAGTTTACTTATAAAAAACTGTTACCATTTTTTAATAAGTGACTGGCAAAGAATAAAAGTGATTGGTTTAAAAAGGGAAAGAGACAAAGTTTGTAGAACGGGATACTCAAGGGTGGTACAAAGTTACACAATGTACCAAAGGAAAACAATTTATTTTTAAGTTTTGTTAGACGCTTGATTACGGTTTATTTTCAATGAAGTAATTTAAATTAGAAGATTCAGAACTTGAATATTTAAAAATTCATTAGCTAATAGTGCAAAAATGAATGAACTCATTTTTGATACATTATTCGACAAGTCTTACCTTTTAATTATAATTTAAAATATTAGTTTAACTCAATAAATGATTCAAAATTGCATGCATCTTTCTCTTTCTCCGTTGGTGATGTTTATTAATGATCCAATTCTCTCTTTTTCTTTTTTCTTTTTTGATGCTATAAACAAAGTGCCACGGACTACTTTGAAGTTGATACCTTTTACTTTTTTTATTGCACAATTCTTCTTTCTTTCATTTTTCTTTTTCATCCCGTTTAATGCATGAAACTGGGGGGTTGACGAGAGTTTTCAGACACAAAAAGCAGATGAGACGTTTTTGTTTGTTTTACCTTTTCTCGCTTTCATTTTTATTGGTTAACTACTTTTTTGGAAAAAGTTAAAGCAATCGAAAAACAGAAGACTGGAAAAGGTGAACTCTCAAATGACTGCTGAAATATATTTTTATTCAGAAAAACGCAACGAAACAGGTGGCAAAGAAAAGGTATAATAAACTTTTTGAACGTGGTTAAACTTGAAAAGTATAATCTTTGGAAAATACCAATGCCTTGTTTCTATAAAAAATCTTTCCCAAGCTACGATACTTTCGTTTCATAATTTTTAGGCTTTTTGGGTATCAATTGTAACATCATAGTTTATCATTTTTTCCTTTTCTAACAATGGTCTCATTTACATTTTTCGATTTTCTCATTTTTATTAGCATCGTTGCAATTCTCTTTTTCCTTATTATTTCTTCTTTTTCATGATTATGCGTCGAAAAAACCTTTGAATTTCCTATATTTGTAAAAACCTCATCATTTTTAAGATAAAGAAAGGAAAAAATATACAATAGTTTTTTGCAACTAAAAATGGTCACGACTTTTTTCATACCAAAAAATGTGGAAAAGTAATGTGAAAAGCTAATAAACTTGGAAAAAATAAAAAGTAAGAATATAGACCTAAATTTTTTCACAATAAAGGCATATTTTGTTTAAGTTTAACCGTTCAAAAAAAAACTTTTGATTCCATCAAAACAAAGCAAAAGATGGTCATGAAGCGCACCTGTTGTCCAAATAGCCTTCATTCTCATTTTTCTCTCAATAAATTCCATCAAGTTCTTTGATTTTGCTTATAAAATTTTTTTAACCTTCAATTTTCATAGCAAACAATTTTTCTGTTCACAGAAAAAAGATTCTTTTGCCCTAATATTTTGTTTCAATCTTCTTTAATTATCCAATCATAATTATTGTAAGATGGTATAAACTATAATATTCGATTTTCTCTAGTATTCCAGTTTTATAAATAACCATCACATGAATTTGAACCCTTAAGCTTTTTATTGCAGGTACTTTAAAACTTTGTTTTACTACTGTTTATGAAAGGTTTACAACGTTTTAAAACAGTTGCCGTTGTATTTTCTTTCCTAAAGTTTTATATTACAGTGAAATAATTATAAAATGCACCCTCTAATGTTGGGTTAATAATATTTCATATAAAATGATAAACTTTTATAAAATCAATGTTATTCTGACGTCCAAAAGCTCATTGCTACTTTGATTTTTATAATTCGATTGCTACTGTATTCTTGGAACTTTTATTCACAGAAAAAAACTTCAATGTGTTTCATTGAAAAGCCTTCAAAATCCTTTAATGAAAAAAGGTTCAACTAGCTATTCAAAAAAGTTTTTAACGGCCATCTTGTCTGTTTACCAGTGCCACCATTACCAACTAAAAAACAAGACAGATGTTTGATGCACCGATTTTTTATAGTGATTTTTGTTTGAATGCGCAAGACTTTTTGCCTTTTTTGGATGAAGGAAGTTTTAAAAAACTTGATCGTGTCCTTTTTCACTCTGTAAAGTAAAAAGCAAGCATGAGGCCAGCTGCTGTCTTTTTTCTTCGAAATATAAGTAATGACCTGACGATGCATGCAATGCGCGATATAACTTTTTTTGAAGTTGAAGAAGAAAAAGACATAAGCGGAAGGAAGAAGAAGGAGGAAGGAGGAAAAGATGACAGATGTCCAAAAAAGTTATGAGATTTTTTTGTTTTTTGAAAGTTTAATTGGTATAACTTTTTTGGAAGGGGGTATGTTAAAAACAGAGAGTGCAGAATTGTAGACTTTAAAGTGAGGGCCACCAATACCTTGTTTTTCTAAATTTAAATTATTCAGGCTTTTATTAATATCACTGTATTCATATATCAGTCACAGTAATATTTGCGTTTTTTATATGAATTTTTTTTCAAATCTTCCAAAACTTCATTTATCTCCCATGCCATTTCACTATCAACATTTTTTTTTATTTTTTTCTAACTTTGACTCACCATTTTTGAGGAAACTTTCGAAATTTTATATTTGCAACTTTTTTAAAATAAAAAAAACTTTTGTTTCATTATGCTATTTTTATTTTCCGTGTTATTTGTTTAACTTGAATTTGTTTTACCCGTTGAACTTTTACAAACCATTTTTTCCGCCGTTTTTAAACGGATGAAAAAAGGTAATTGAATTCCAACAAAGAGATTGCGTCAAACAAATGAAACTTGAAAATTTTTTTTTGCACAGACAGAAAAAATACCTGAAACTTTTTGTTTGAGGTATTTTTTCTTTCGATTTTAGGAAGGTTTTGACCTCTTAAGTGCTATTTTGGTAAAAGAAATAATATAATTGCGACTAAATGATCATTAACTTTTTTTGAAATCTGAAATATCGTGCGTCGACGAATACTTCTTGTTGTTTGCATTTTACAAGCTTTTCCTAAAAATATTTGATTACGATAACTTTTGTTTTCTCTCTTTTTCGTTTATTAGTTTTTTCTTCTTCTTCCAGAAAGCAAAAAAAAGTAATACTTGAAAAATTTTCTTATACTTTTTTTGCTTTCTTTTTTCTAGTTTTTGAAAACTAATATGAACAGATGCGCCCAAATTTTTTGAATGAGAAAACAAAAGAAGAAACACTTTTTTGAAAGTCTGAAGAAGATCCAATGAAGGAAGGAAGGAAAGGCTTCAATTGCTTGATACTTCGTGAAAAGAAAAATGAAGAAGATTTTTTTACTTTACAAATGAAAATAATAATTTTCAAATTGCATAAACATTAACAATCTGTAAGTCTCAATATTTTATAAATAAGAAAAAATAAATATATTTAAGGGATATATGCAACACATTAATCCCATTAACATTCAAATTGGGATTTTTTGGTTGATACTATCTCAGATATCTTATACATCGTTTATTTTAGCATGTTTTGAGAATTTATGAGGTTTCAAGATGCCAATCCCAAATTTGTTGCCGTGAAAATTTTTTGAAAGATTTTTATCCAACTTTTGTTTTCTTCAAAAACTTAGCTTTTATCGTTGCTAAGTTTCCACTTATAAGTGCCTTTTAAAAATTTAGAAAAAAACGCTTTTATAAAACTTTTAGATATTCTTTCGATTGATAAATGTATATTTGCTACATTAACTTTTCACAAAATATGGAGCACAGAAAACGATATAAAAACTTGTTTTTATCTTCTTTTATTTCTACAGTAATCAAGGAATTTTTATGCAATAAATAACGATAATCTTTTAATTTCATTTTGCAACAATAAATTTTTTTATGTTCTGACAACTATTGTATTCATTGTTTTTCTTATTTATTTATTTATTGTTGTGTTTCCGTTGCCACCTTTCCCCCTTCAAAACCACGAGTACAATATTGTTTCTTTTTCGTTTCGATCATTATTACCTTTTTTGTTCAGTTATATCCTCCCCCTTTTTTGTATTCATCTGATCTTCCTATTCTTCTTCTTTATTTTTCTTTGACCTTACCTCATTTTGTTTTTCTTCCTTTTCCTCCTTCCTCCTTCATCATCAAATAACTCCTCTTCAAAACAGTAGCAGATGGTATTGCATTCTCTCTCTCTCTTTCTTTCTTTTCTTTCTTATAACTAACTTTTTCCCCTTTACTCTCATCTCTTTCACCTGCGCTTGTTAGTCGCGTGCTTCCCTCACTAATCTAATCCGTCAGATACAAAAAATGAAGCATCCCACTTGAAAGAAATTTCACCGCAAAATGTATCTATATGAAACATTCATTATGCTAAAATTAAAAAATGCATGATGGAAAAAAGTTGCATAAGCATAAAAGAATTTTCATGCTGCGATTCTTGAGGATTTGCAAGGATCAAAAATTCGCAGCTTTTTGTGGAAAACAAAGAATAGCGTGGCTGAGATTTGCTACAAAAAAAACTTTTGTTTCATGCTGGGATTCGGAAGCTAAAGGTGTCAATCACTTTAAGTAGAAACAGTGAAAAGAAAAACTTGAACTTGGAATTAAATTTGAATGAATAAGTTTTCAAGTAGGTGCCATAAAAGCTTGAGTGCAAAATTTGAGGTGGTCCATGAATGAGTTTTTATCGTTAAAGAAAGAGAGGATATTAACTTTTTATTTATGATTGATACTGTGGAAAACATATGTGTATGGATGACACAAATGTGTATAGTTATTTATAAATTTTTGTTACAAAAATTCTTTTTACAGTAGTTCACAATTTTTGAGTATTTTAATCTTTTTTTGTTTTCTGATAGTTCATTTTTAAAAATGCCAAACCTTTGTCTTAAAAAACAGCTCCTTTCTTTCTTCATTAAAAACCATCAATTTTTTCATCTTTGTTGTTCCATATAAATGTTGTGTTTTTTTGACCTTAAAAAGTGTCACTTTTTTCTTCCTCTTTTTTCCATTTCTCATTCTACTTTTTTGCTTCTCAATCCACTTTGTCTAAAACCAACCAACAAATATACCGTATATATTTTATCCCATTTATGTATTTGGCGTCATTTGACTGACTTTTCTTCGAACTTTCTTCCTCCTCCTACTCTTCTTTACTTCTTCTTCTTCTTTTACCCATTTGAAATGCTCATAAAAAAAGTGAGTCTCAGCAGCAAATAACCAAAGCGAAAACTTGCCACGCCTTTTCTTTCATGTAAAAAAAGTCTTAAGGAAGAAGAAGGAAGAAAAAAGTATCCCAAAAATTGTGGCTTCTTCTTTTTTTTTACTTCTGGAATACTTTTTATTCATTTATCATCTTTACAGAGTTCTTCATTCCAACTTCAACAAACAAAAAATGGTTTCAAATTATTTTTTGTTTCCAAAAAAGTTGCTTTGCAAAAAAAGCTTGCAAGTTGAAGTTAGTTTTTGAATCTGCCATGTTAAAGGAGGCGGGTGGCAGCGGTGTGGTATCTACAGGAAAAAAAAGATTGCGGAACCATCTGCTTCTTCCTTACTTTTTTACTGAATGATGATTTCAGGATAGAGCCTTTTTTTAATCGAAAGTCAGAATTTGATGGAAAGGGGTTGTGAATGCGTGATACATTTTTGAAAAATTAATGACATTGAAAAATTAAGATTTTAAAATAATAGAGAAACAGAAGGCAAAAAAAACTAGTTTATTTAGAGTGACAAAATTCTGGATTTATTTAATGAATAAATTAAAACAAATAAAAGTAACTTCTTATTTAGCAGATTTTAAGTTGCATTGCTTTGTTTTATTTTTATAAAAGCGAAAAACAATATTTTACAAAAAAGAATTTCTTTTAAAGAAATTCTTTTTTGTTTAACAATGCCAAATTTGTCATATATTTTATCCCTAATTTTTCTAAAAATAGATCTCAAAATTAATTTTTACTTTGATAAATGTTTTTTTTTCTCTCTAAGAATTCATCACTTTGGTGTTTACATTTCTCTACTGATTTTTTTTAATTTTAAAGTAAACTTTTTTTAATTAATATTCCCCTTTCCATCTTCTGATATAAATCAAAGCTTGCTTTTATCCAAAAACTTTCCGTGTTTCATTATTTTCTTAATTACAGCGTGAAAGTTAACTTCTTTTTACTGCTTTTTGTCTTTCCACAAATTTTGTTTATTTACATTTTTAATATAGACAAATGCAAAAATATTGCCCCGAAAAATGGCCTTTCATAATATTTTTCAAGTGCCTTCAAATAAGGTTATAAACTGACAAAAATTTTGGTATCCAATAAATGGACACATTCATTTTAGTCAAATTAAATTTAAAAATCTTAAAAAAGCAATACTTTTTTGTGAGGAAAAGATTTTTTTGATTAAACTCCGCCTTCTTTTTTTAAAGAAGAAAATATGAAAGAAGTTTTACTACGGTTATCAAAAAGAAGAATAAAGTTTTGTTTGAAAGAATAAATTAGTTGAATATGGAGATGAAATGCTGGAAACATTAAAAAATAAACTATTTTATGTGCTACTGTAGTTCAAATTTTTGTATAGGTTATCACCAAATTAGTGTTCTCTAATTTTTAATACCTTTTCCAAATTGGCACAGGTTTTGACAATATTTTTTGCTTACAATTGTTAGAATAACTTTCAAATCATTTGTTCATGAGTTTTGCTTTTTCTTTTTTTTGATACATGTCGTTTTTAATTGTTCAAAACTCTTTCTTTTGTAAGGGTGGAGTTAAGTTGCAAGAAAAAAAAGTACAGAGCAGATGTTTCTTGTCCCGCGCAGCAGAGTTGTATGACCACGCGTTGTCCCTTCTTCTTTTTTAAAGCCTAAGCCCCTCAAAACTCTGACTGACCGCATGTTTGCAAAAAAAATGTCAAAGATTTTGAAAAAATTGACATGAAAATGGTTTTAGTTTTTTTAATTATTTAGTTTTTTTAAAGATTTGATTTAGCTTTGATTGAGTACTGTAACTTTAGAATTGTTGTACCTTTCAAATTTTACATTGAATATTTTATAAGAATTTGACGTTTTTTCAAATTCCTTAATTCTGCGGTTCTTAGAGTACCGTAATTATATTGTTAAAAACTTTTTCTTATTTTAATATTGCGTTTAACATTTAATATTTCACCGTATTCCATTAATTTCTACTTTTTTGTCATCTTCTTGTTTTTTTCTCATGGGGATAAAAAATAGGGATACGCAATTTCTTTCATATATGCGCAGATGTGAAATACTTGGGTTGTCTCATTTAACTCAACTCCATCATTACCACTTTTTTTGTTTGTTGACAAAAAAATAAAGTGAAGTTTACTTCTTTTCTTTCATGCTTCTTCTTCACTTCTTTTCTCCCCTCATTTTACAAGTCAACTAAATTCAAATTTTTGAAGACACCATTTTCATCGAGTTCTTTTTTTCCATCTTTGTCTTTTTCCACGGTTCTTTTTTGACACTTTTTTTCTCTTTTTTCCTTTGCGCTTTTTTCGTGGATGAAAAGTTCATTACGGTAGTAATTAAAATTCATGTTTATTTTCCTTTCTAAAAGATTGGGTGATTTTAGGTCAGAAGTTTTTTATTAAGTTAAAATTCGCTTGAAAACAATGACCTCATTATTTGATATACCAGAGATTGAAGAGCATCTTCCAATTAGCTCTGCATCAGAGCTAAATATTGTTATTCCTGAGAAAGAAAGTATTCTTCGACATGATGATGGATATCAGCAAGAAGATCATCGCCAGCCAACATACATCGATGATACAACTTCAACATCTTCAAAACTATCAATTGCATCAACAAGTGATAGCATTCCAGAAGTTATTACGACAACAACAACTGTATCATCTGGAATTGAAGATAATGAAAATTTTGAAATTGCTGTTGATAGAAATCAAACTTTAACTCCTTCAACTCCAACACAAAATCAACCAAAAAGAAAGCGAAAGCGTGATGCCAAAGATATTATTCGATTAATTCCATCTCTTAACCCCAACACAAATAATACGACAACAGAAGGTTCAGAAGACTTATCAAAAAATACTTCATCAAATGAATCTTCACTTCATACATCACCTGAACCATTAAATCTTGAGCAGATTACTGAAGTACAAGATCACCAAATTCCTAAACCTTTGTTCCCAAATATTTTTCAACATTCATTTTCAATTTCGGCATTAACTGAATCAACAACTCCAACTTCCCCTGATCCTTCTTCGACGCCGTCATCTCCTCGTAGTTTATCCCCTCGTTCAACATCCGGTGGTGGTGGTGTTGACACTTCATCACTACCATTCCCTCCAGGATGGAATCATAAAAAAGGTAATCAACTTCAAAATCAAACGAATAATTTGACAAAGATTGAATTTTCAGATGGAAAGTTATCTTGCCCCACACCTGGTTGTGATGGTCTTGGGCATGTTACAGGTCTTTACTCCCATCATCGAAGTTTATCCGGATGTCCTAGAAAACCTGACAAAACAATCATTCATAGTAAGTTTTACACTGTTTTTAAATTTTTTTCAAACAATCTAATGAAGTATGCGACCAAAATTTTCATATACTTTGAGATTTTATTTTTTGATTTTTAAAAGTAGTAGACTGCAGGTGTTTCAAATTAATTTGAAAAACTATCAATTGCTTTGTTTTTTATATTTTATTATTTTCAAAATGAGCGATCAAAATGTGCTTTTTGCGGCTTTTCTCTTTTCACCTTGGCAAAAAAAACCGGTCAAAATCCATACTTATTGCATTTTTTCTAATCCTTACGGTCTCCCCTAAAAAACCATGACAACCATACTTTTTTTTCTATATTTGAGATGAACAAAATCAACGAATAGATGATGAAGAAAATAAAAAGTATCCGCTAGTGCCGTAATCGAACATACTCAAAAAATGGAGAAGAAGAAAAAGAATGAGACTCCATGGGGCTGCTACCTTCAAATCTTTTTTTTTCTTCTCTTCTTTTTTTATTGAAGCGATTGCGCCGCTTTTACTCATTTGCTACTTTGCTTCTTGTGGCGGCGGCAGCAGCAGCAATAATGTCGACAGATGGCCAATAGAGGAAGTTAAAAGAGAGGAAAAAGAGTCGAAGAAAAGAAAAAAGAGTAACTTCAAAATTGCGGAATAGACTCTAGATCAAATTCAAATAAAAATACAGAATGCAATCATTTTTTCTGGTTTCCAAAAAACATTAATGCATGTTTGATAGAAATTTCAAGGACAAAAAGTGTCACTGACAAAGTGGGAAATCTTTAAAAGTTCATATATGGTTTTGTTTTTTCAAAATAAGATTATGCAAATTTTCTGCTCCTTGTCATAACAAAATTCTCGCGCAAATCTTTGCTTTAAAAGATTTTTTTTTTCAATGAAGCGTCAAGAGTCTTGTTTTTTTATTCTGTTTCGGCAAAATTTAAACGAGCTTTTTTGGGAATCAAAGAAAAAAAACAAAACGCAGATTTGTATGCATTTTTCCATTTAAGTTGATGGTGAAAAGGAAAGAAAATCTGAAGTTGCATCTTGAAAAAGATTGGCGGATAAAAGCAAAGAAAAGAAGCTCATTAAGAAACAATGAAAGTTTCCTCCCTTTTTGAGGTTAAAAATGAAAAACCGTTTCCACAATAATTATGGAGGATTACGGTACTTTAAAAAAATAAAATCCAGAACTTCAGCGATTTGTTTTTTTTTACTTTTTACTGTAAACTTTTGCCAACGTTCAAATGACACAAAAAAATTTGCGGCATTTTGATGAATTTTTTGCAGAATACAAAGACGCTTTTTTTCTTTGTTCTTTTAGGTTGTCATTTTTTGCCGAACAAAATCAACTGCGTTTTATTGTTCCATATTCAAGTTTAATTTGAATTTCTGTTATTTCAACTGCATTTTTTGTCTTTCCTTTTAAAGGCCGCTTTAAAAATTCAAACATTTCTTTAAAAAATAGAAGTTTTCCTTTTTTTTGGATTATTTATTACAATTTTTTGAAAAAACAAAACTTCGCTTTAATGGAAAAAATTGCGATTCGATAGAATAGTTTGAAAACATAAGACTCACAACAAAAATAAAAGAAGAAAAAGTGGTCAAAGACCGTTTGTATTTTTTCATTAAATTAAAAGTAAACTTTTGGATGAATAAAAGAACGGAATAAATTAAATTAAATGATTACTAATTAGCTTTGGGAATTGCGAGAAGACTTATAATATCGTCCGGAGTGTTTTTAAAATGGGTTGATTGTCACTTTTTTGTCTAAAATGAACGAACTTTTTCTTCTTGCATTTGTTTTTTATTGTGAAGAAAAAAGAGAAGATAATTAACTTTTTGTCAGAGTTTTGAGTTTAAAAAAGTGTGAAAAAGATATACAGTAAAGAATAGGTTAGATGTATATTTATTTGAGTTTCCATTGTCATTGACTTTTTGAATAATAATTAAAATTAAAAATACACCAAAAAAAGCTGTGACAAATTTGCATAATGAACAAATGTGTTCAAATGGTGACATTAATTCAATCTTGGGAGTCAATCTGTTTTCGTTTTTTTCTTCGCCATTTGAAAGACTGTGATTCAATTTGAATTTTAAAAGGAATGAGAAATGAAAAAGTATTACATTTTTTTTCATTGACTTTGTGTATTTTCTGTTTATTTTCATTTATTCATTGCTTTTAAAATGTCAAAAAAAGGAGCAACAAAAATCTTTTGTGGATTTCATGTGTCGAAGAAAAAAAAGATGACCTTCTTGCATAAGTTAAAAAACTGAAAGTAAAAAAAACAATTTGTTTTAGCAAAAAATGTAAAAGACTTATTACAATTTTTTGTTGTCATTCATTGAATGCAGATCTAGAGAATTTTATTGAAATAATATGAATCAGAGTTTCGCTCACCATCAACTTTTTTATTACGGGTAGATGTTGTTCATGTTTTCACCATTTATTTTTTTTGCAGGCTAAAGCCTTTAATTATCCCTCATATTACATCTCCAAAAAAGTTATGCAATAGTTAGCTATTATTTTCTTCCATATTTTTCTTTGTTTTTCTTAAATCTTCAACAGATGTTTTTGTCTTGTTTTTTCTTCTTCTGACTTTTAACCTTAAAAATTTCAAAAAAAAGAAAGGCACCAAAAAAAGCTACTAATTAGAGTTTTTGAGTTTTTCCCATTGTTTTTCAAATATTTTCTTTGTCGGCAAAAACTGCAGTTTTTTAAAGTTCAAAATAAAAAGGCTTGGCTTTTCTTTTGAGAAAAAATTTTAACAAAAGCAACATTGGAAAATGTTTGTGAACTTTGAAAAACGCTTGGAATAACTACAGTAATTTATTTATTAAAGTCCAAGTGTAGTGGAAGAAAGTAAACTTTTTTTAATTTCAAGGCAAACAAAAGCACGAGAAAACTTTTATTGCATGTTTGTTGATTGATTAGATTTTTCAAAACTGAACATTTTCTTTCATAGAAAAGCAAAAACAAGTATTAATTAATTAATTAAAAATTTTTGACAAAGTTATCTCAAACTTTTGAGAACTTAGCTTAATTTTAAAGCTAAAAACTACAGTATTGCTTTTAACAATGAACAAATTCGCTTTTATTTCTGGATTTTCAAAGTTTTTCCCCCGCCTTCCAATGCTTCTTTATTCCTTCAACTTTTTTCATTGGTTAAAATTGTTTTCCAAAAGTTATTTCTGTCTCCGTCAAGCCAATGAAAAGTTTTTTCGTTCTTGTTTAAAAGTGTTCTTTGGAAAAACAGACTTTTATGTCAAAAAAAACTTTAATTCCATTGGTTGACGCTTCTTTTTCTCTCTCAAAGGAAATAGAATGTTTCAACGGTTTCTTTAAATGAAAAGAAAGAAGCATGCCTAAAACGGTAAAGAAAAATTAAAAAGATGATTCAAAGGAAAAACAAAATTTGAAAAAAGAGATAAATGCATTTAAAGGCAACAATCTTAAACGCATTTATCTCTCTTAATAAACAAAAAAACTCAAAAATTTCATAACTTTATAACATAAAAATTTAAATGTATGATTCAGTTCAAAATCTGGGTTGCAATATTTATAAAAAGAAAAACAATTAAACATCTATTAGTGTATAACTAAATTTTAATTTTTAGTGTTATCTCTTCAACCAGAACAAAACCAAAAATGTTCAACCCCAGGATGCTCTGGAAAAGGGCACATTAATTCAACGCGGTCTACACATCGTTCTCTATCTGGATGTCCAATTGCATATCAGCAAAAACTTGCAAGACGATCTTTGAAACAAAATCAACGATTTTCAAGTCCTATCAATGCCACCCCTCCAATAACTCCTTCATCTGGTGGAACATATCCCATTTCAACCCATACACCCTCAACAGTCAATAATTCTGTATCAACTGATAATTCCATCAATGGATCTGTAACCCCAAATGACACTTCAAAACACAACTTGGAATCTTTGCTTTCAATGATTCCTAAAAACAATAATGCCGTTAAAGTTTTTGATGATTCACCGTTGGATTTAAGATTGAAATCAATGAATGAGATTAAAAAAGAAAATGATAACAATGGGTTAGTTTATTTCTTGCAGATTTTCCTTTTTAGTTTCTTTTTTTACAACTTTAAAAAATCTATAAATTTTCAAAAGTCTTGACTTTTTAAAACTAAAAATGCTATTAAAAATATTTTTATGGGTTTTCAGAATTTAAAAAGAAAAGAAATTTTTCATATATTTTTTAAAAGCTTTAAAGTATCCGAAAAAGTGTGCAAAAAACAAAAGTAATCAAACAAGAATGCAATAAAGTTCTTTCATGCATGTTAAAAAAGTATTTGCTTTCTTGAATTTTCTTTGGTTTTTTTGTATAATAAAAAAGGGATCGAGTAAAAAAGTGAAGTTTTGAAAAAATAGAATTCAATAACAGACCTATTATTTGTGCTCGCAACAGGAAATTCATTAGCGCTTTAAGAAAAAGGTAATTTTTTAAGAATTTACCACAAGTTACTTGCGTAATTCAAATTCTCCTCAATAAAACAGTTTTCATCAAAAGAAAGCAAACTTTTTTTTTTGTTTTAATGACAGTTTTTTGAAATCCCCAAAGGAAAGCAAAACATTTAACACACTTTCTTTTCGAGGTTTTTTTAATGTTTCAGTTGCAACAACAAACAAGGAAAAATGTTAAAACTTTAGGCGATGTATTTGCTTTCCTTTATTCCTTCTTCGTTTTAAAAATTTAATCAAAGTAAAAAGTATGAAAATAAAAAGTTACGAGCTTTAAATGAATTTTTAGGGTTAGCTTTTGAAGTAATAAAAATGGAATCTCATGGGAAATAACTTAGATTTTTAAAAAAAATTTAGTCTTAAAAAGTTAGAAGGGGTTTGAAAATTAAGTAAATATTGTAAAAAAAATAATTCTACCAGAACTTTGTGAAATGATAAAGCTTTTTCCTGTCCGAATCCTTTACTTACGCATTTTATCTGATTTACAGTAAACCATTTAATTTCAGATATAATAAATCTATTGACACCTTGTCCTCCGTTGATGATAAAATTCCTGCTAAACGTATAAAATGCGAAATTGAAAGCGAAAATGTTAAATCCTCACAATCACAAATATTTCCACCATCTTTACCAGAAATTTTGGCAAAGAACTTTCAAACATCTTCTGAACCAGGAACACCGTCATATTTGAATCTTCTAAATTTAATGGCAGCCCAAAGAGCAGCAGCTGTTGCAGCAATGGGATTTCAGGCTGGAAATCCTTTATCCGCAGCAGCAACTTGGATGTTAAATGGGAATAATAATTTTGGTAAACCTTCAATGAATAATGAAGAAAAGGCAGTTAAAACTGAATTACTGTCACCAAAAGAGAAGGAGGGAAATAAGGAAAAGATGATGCCAACATCAAATCAAATGTTATCTCCAAATGCCCTCAATGCAATCATGGCAGCAAAATTTCCACATCTCATTAACAATACAAATTCATCAAATCCGATTAATCTTACGCAAGCTTTAATTGCACATTTTCAACAAAAAGCTTAATAGATGGGCTATCCTTTCTCTTTATTCTAATTTTTGCTATACTTGATTATTGATTTAATCAACTTTTGGATTTTTAAATCAATAATATTTTTAATAAAATATGATAAATGTGGGGTATTGTAGGCGTAATATTGTTGTTATTTTATTATTTTAAGAACTTCCTTTTTTATTAAATTTTTTATTTTAAAATGTTTTATCAAAATCATTTTCAATTTGAAAATTCTTGCTACCGTAACCAAAGATGAATGAGATTTTCATTGTCCAAGTGAAATCTCTCCTTCCCTTCAACCCTGTCCTTTCCTTGAAAACTTCCCAATTCTAACAAAAAAAAATTTGCCACTGTTTAAAAACCCGTAAAAAGCTTTAAAGATGTTTATAGTTTTGCATTCAGTTATTTCTGAGTATCATGTACTCAATCAATGATACGATAAAATTCAACCCTAATATCCCTTTCTCTTTCTTTTTTCTTTTTTTTTGTATTTGATTGTTGCCAAATCCATGTCACAAAATCTATCGTAGAAGTTATTAATTGCTTTTTTCTCCAGCTTTGCTTTTATTTTTTAAATAGAAAATTTATGCATTTCTTTATTACATGTATGTTCATTTCTCATCCTATCACTTTTGTCTATCATCATCATGCCAAAAAAAATAACTTTTTTTTAACTGGTTACTATCAATCGGTTTCATTCCTTTCTCTTTTTTTTGCTTTACATCATCACTATTTTTTTGTAAAAGTTTTATGTGCAAATTCATGCTTGAGTCATTTTTATGTTCAGTATTTATAACTGTTTTTATCCATTTTTGTTGCAAATATTTATTGTTTATCTCTATGCAGGCGTTTTGCCATTTCCTTTACAATTTTTTGTTTGTTAAACATTCAAATTTAAATAAATTCATTTTTTTAAAAAAGATTTTTAAATTTTAAAAACAAATAATTAAACCCGTTGTGAGTGATCAATTCACAAAAATAGACAGACTTTAATTTTTTCTTGAAGGGGGAGACCCACTTCATATAAATCTTTTTTGTTTACCGGTACTGAAAATCAGGGAAGAAGAAGAGAAAAGATGCACTCTTTTCTTTTCTCTGACTGGCAGAGATGTCTCTTTTTCTCTGCTCCCTCTGTTAAAAAATTTATATGAAGTGGGTCTCCCCCTTTAATTTCAACGTAATAACGTAAATCACAGATTGATAAAAACTTTCTCATTTACTTTACCAACAGAAACTTCAATAAAATGGGATATATGAAAAGTCTAAAATGTAAAAAACAACTAAACAAATTTAGAAAAACCTATTTCGTAGTAACTTTCACCCCGATGATAATATTTGAAATTTTTGAATCACCGATTAATCGTACGGGAATAATAATAACAGGAATTTTGGAGATCCGATTTTGCCGACTGATGATTTTCCACTTTTTTGTAACAATTTGTCAATTTTTTGTATTTCTTGTTGTTTTTTTTACATTTTAGATCTATTTTGTTTTAATGGCATTTATAAGCCTGACCATGTCTAGCCGTGAGGCAAGTACAAAAGTTGGCCGATTTTTACCAATGTATGTAACAATTTTGTATTTTAATTTACATATTTTTGCGAATGTGAATGTTTGACGTTTTAAAAGGGATGGAAGAAATTTATTTTCATCATTTTATTCTTCTTCAATTGCTTGCGTGTTGTTGACATCATCACCACCATCATCATCATCGTTGCACAATGACGGATATTCTCTTTGCACATGTAAAAGAATTAATTCATGACCAGGTTTGTTTGTTTTAATTCTTCCAACATTTATTCATCCCTACTTTTGCTTCCTCGTATTTCAGCGTCATTTCTCAGCTCGCTGGTTGCGTGATATCAAGCTTCATTCTGGTGCTGAACCTGAAACTGCTGTAATGGTTGGTGCAGCAATCCTTGGAATTATTTTACTTCAAAAAGATCAAGCTCAATTTATTGCTAATGGTCTACTCATTGCTATTCCAATCATTCTTACATATGTTTATCCAAAAGAGCGTCCTGCAATTCCTTTGCTTCTCATCTATTGGGCAACATTGTCTATTACAACACTTTTTGATGAAGGCTTTATTGAAGCTGTTCCAATTTATTATATTCTCAAACTTGGTGCAATGGCTGGCTTATTTTTGCGACCAATTTGTGGTGCACAAAAGATTTTGGAATTCCTTGAAAATAATAAACTCCTCAGTCCTACCGAAACTGCCTCTGACGATACTCTTGAACAACCACCATTCACTGCAGAAGAACTTCGACAACTTGAAAAAGCAAAGAATAAGAAATCTCCACCACCTGAAAAGCCTGAATTCAAGCCAGCATAAATGTGAAGAATATCTGTGATAAATAATATGTATTATGTGATTCTAAAATAAACATTTAATAAACTGTTTTATTTCAGTATGTAGGTAGCTATTTTGTTATAAAAGCATCATAAATTTATTTAACTTTGCGACACACAACACATATACTTAAATTTCTATTTATCATTTTCAAATATTTTACATACAACACAGAAATATTAACAACATGGCAAGAATTTTAAACCTATTTCAACAAATTATACATGACTAGATTAGTTAATACAAAAATAAGGTATTATACGGTTGCACCGAGACGATTTTTACGAAGATAATAAACATAAACTCCCAAAATCACAATTGATACAGTACCAAGTAATCCAAGAGCAATAGCAGTTAACCATCGAGTTTGCGATGAACTAAGAAATCCTTCTTCTTTCAAAACCAAATCACTATCAACTTTATTGATATCATAAGGAGCAAATGTGACATTAAATACCGGTGGATCAAAGCGAGGCAATTTTCCAAGAATTTCTTCAATTGTTGTATTCGGCTAAAAAGTGAATTTTTACAAGTTAAAAAATCAAAAAATGCTAAAAAAACATACTGGAACTTTAACAGAATTGAAAATTCTGTCACTATTTGATCGAAGGTATTCAATAATGTCTTGAGGCAATAGAGCAAAATCAGGCATTTCACCACGAAGAACTTGTTTGATAACTTCAGGTGGAATTTTTGAAAGATTGTAATTTGGTGGAAGAAGATTAAGCATCGAAAACATTTGTGGATTGAGTGAATTATTTCCATCATGAGCATTTTGAGCAAATTCAAGAGGAATTTGAGAAGTATAGTATTCTTGGATAGTACGAATTTGATCTTTATCCAAATATGGAATTCCTTTGGGACTCATGAAGGTTTGAACAACTTCTGGAGGAAGTGTTGTCAACGGGGGAAGATATTTTTCATCACCAGGCAATGCTTGCTTCTTTTGAGCTCGGACTGCTGCATCATACATTCTTTGAGTGTATTGTTTAACAACGGTATCAAGAGTTTCACGTGGAATACCAGGAATTTGGCCACCTTTTAATACATGATCAAGAATTTGAGGAGGTACCTAAAACATATAAAAAACATAAAACACACTTTATCCATAAAAAGAACAAACCTTTGCTAAATCAACATTACCAAAGCCAGGAATATTAACAATGAGATCAGGAAGTGTATCAATCATTTGTCGAATATCAGATGGAGCCGGTTGTGCACCAGTACCCCAACGAACAAGTGGTTCAGAGAATCTATTAATAGCAGAATCCAAACGTGGATTACCAGTTGCTCCACCATGCCCTTCAGGAACCATATTTAATCCAGGGAAATTTCTCAAAGCCGGAATTGCTTGTGTAAATGAACCAAGAAAGCCAGGTCCAGCAGCACCAGGTGCAGCATTACCAATCAAGCCAGGAAGAATACTTGCAAGCATATTTCCAGAATTTGCCATATTTGGATTAGCTAACCCAGCATTGCCCAAAGCAGGACTTGTCAATGACTGAACCAATGTATCATTCGCTCGTTTAATCATCAAATCCTTCAATCGAACACCAGCAAACTTCTCTGGACCGGAACATTTGATTTCCGGTTGATTTGGAAGGAAAGTGCGAACTTGATTTGTGACCAAATATGTAACGAACCAATCAAACTTTTCATCACAATAAAGTTGATTACCTAAAATAAAAGTATTAAAAAGCGAAATATTATAAAAGCAAATTACCATCAAGCATAATGTTTGCAATTCGTTGCACAAAAGTTCCTTTTTCAAGTCGAGTAATGTTATTGTTACTCAAATCAAGCCAAAAAAGATTCGTTTGCTTGCTGAATGATCCTGGTTGAATACTTGCAATTTCATTCATTGAAAAATCAGCGACGTTAAGTTTTGGAAGTGAAACCAAAGTATAATTCGTTATTTCAGTCAATGAATTATTGTGAAGATTCAATTGTTGAAGATTTCGCATGCCATCAAAGACGCCCTTTTCTGTAAAAAAATAAATATTAATCGCTATAAGTGACAATATTGTCAAATGAACAACTTTTGACTTTCATCAATGCCATAAATGTACAATGATTAAACCAAAGTGAATTTCGACAATGTCAACAGCTAATTTCCATCGTAACTTTTTTAAAACGTACCAATTGAAGTTAAAGAATTGTTAGCAAGAAGAAGAATGATAAGTTGATCCAATGCATCAAAGCTGTTACGAGCAATAAGTGAAATTTCATTATCCTAAAACATAACACAAATTAATATCAATCGAATGTCAGGGTCTAGTGATTAAAAGGCCCGTTAAATTTCAAGTCAAGACAAAGCATAAACTTACTTGAAGACTAATCATTTGAAGTGCCGGATTTGAACTGAATGTCATAGTTTCAATTCGATGAATTTCATTATGATCAAGATGAACAAATTTCAGCTTCTCCATTTCTTTGAATGATGGAATCTAAAACCAAGACGTAAAAAAAGGTAAGAATAAAAAGCAAAAAAAACATACAGACGTAATTTCATTCCTGGTGAAATCAACAACTTCAAGTTCTTTGAAGACTTGAAGAGTACCAGGTTCAAGCTTTCTGATCTTATTATTCTTGACATAGAGATGTGTTAATGTTGGAATGTTCATAAAAGCAAGTGGCGGAAGAGCTGTAAGACGATTTGAATTAAGACGAAGTTCTTTCAACACCGGAAGATTCATAAAAGTGAATTGCGCCAATTCAGCAATCTTATTTTCAGAGAAATCCAAATGTGTCAATTTTTGCAAATTACGAATATTCGAAGAAGGTACAGCAGAAAAGCAATTGCCACTGAGATCCAAAACTTCAAGACTTTGTTTGAGTTCAACAAAGGAATATCTGAAAAGAGAATGGTAAAAAAATTATTAGTCATCTCAAAAAAAGCAACATGCATCAGTAACGAGCATGCGCAAGACAATGAAAACTTTGAAACGCAACCAAAAAAGGCTATTCAAAAAAAAAAACAACTTACGTCGCAAGTGAGCAGATCTTATTGTTCGAAAGACGAATCTGACGAAGATTAGAAGCACCATCGAAAATCAAATCAGGAACTTCACTGATCTAAAAATGAAAGAATAAACAAATTTGTGTAAAAAATAGCAGTTTAATCAGAAATTCCAGTCAATGCTTGCTTGATAAACATCTATGCTACTAAAGTGTCAAAAAAACTTACAAGATTGTGACTCAAACCAATGGTAACAAGATTTGGCAAATGCTTCAACGATGGAATCTTCTTCAATGAATTATTTGGCAGTCGGAGTTCTTCCAAAACTTTTCCAACATTCTTGAAGGCATTATCAGCAATCTTTTCAAGTCCACATCCATTAATCGTTAAACTTTTGACATTCAGTTGAGGCAAAGAACGAAGTTCATTTACCCGTGGATTACAATTTGAAATATCCAGTTTATCGATGGTATCATTGAGACTTAGCGATAAGAAGGTTTCATTCAAGTTAGGACTTTGATGACATTTAACATGAATTCCATCTTCCTGATTTTCACAAAAACAAAATTCTGGTAGAGTTTCTGGGCATCTTGCTGCATAAACATTGGCAATCCCATAGACAAGAATCAGAAGGATTAATAATTTCTGCATCTTTGATTCAGTGACCCAAGCATGCGGTGATGGTTAAGAGATGAACTTCAATGTTGAAAAAAAGGTTGAGTTAGTAAATGATGAAATGCCACACAAAATTCAACACCACGTTGAAAAATGAACGAGAAGGAAAAAGAAATGGGAGGGCAAAGTTCTTTAGTTCTTTTTTTTGTCCTATCATCGCTTCCAAAAATATTTACTCGCGCGTTCAATGCTTTCTTCCCTCATGTGACATGAGTCATGTCAGTTCGAGAGTCTCGAATCGAGACAAAAGAAAAGAAAAAGAAAAAAAGAGGGAAAAAAACAAAAAAAATTAGCTTTAACTATCCCCCAAACAATTAAAAATATATTTTAAGAATTTAAAAGTTATTAATCCTATTTTCTAACACCCACAACAAAAAAAAACAATTATAGAATTTTATTAAAGCTAAAATTCTATATTTGTTTCTGTTATAACAGCTGTTATCATTCAAAAGTTGAGTTCAATCTTAAGCTTATCATTTATTAATATCCAATAATCCATTACTAAAAAAACAAAGTACCCAATTAAAGATTCTTTTTCTTTTTAAATATTTACATAACACCCTCTTCGAATCCATAAGAACCCTTTTTTCACTCTCTCTTTTTTTATGAATGGATCAAAGGATGTCAATAATCCAAAATTCGATTTTAGTTTCAATCAGTGACTAAATTTTTTTAAAGGATATTAACCTGAGGGCAGAAGCAAAAAAAGAAGAGGAAAAACGCTTGAGTGAATCCGAAAAAAAGTTCTTTTTACAAAAATCAAAAAATGTCGATTTTTGTTTTGTCTATGCCAGAGGCAATCTGGGTCGGATTTTTAGGATAAAAAAAGAAGAAAGGATCGATTGGCGGGGATCAAAGCTTAGACGAATACAAAAAAACTGGTAAAACATAAATTTAAAAATAACACTAAAATTATTAAATTTTTATATAAATTTTACTTTTAAAAATTAAAAAGAAATTAAAATAAAAGTGATTTAACTTAACCTTGCCTTTAGGCGGTCGGTAGCAATTTTTTTTTTTAACTTTGTCTCCTTTCACCTCCTCCTTCTTTTTTGGAGATTTTTGTCGGAAAACAAGTGGGTCAACACTTGCTGGTATTGGATTTTTGCGTAAAAATGTGTGTGTATAGTTGCGCACCAGCTGGCTCCTATCCTATTCTTGTAAAAAATCAAAATTTTTAAATAACTAAAAATAAAAAAAGGAAACAACAGAAGAACCTATGTATTTCTTCAGGTACGGGTTATAATGTTTTTCGCTGTTCTCTCTTTTTTCCGTTTGATTTTTATTTTTCTTGATCTTGACCGTCAAAATATAGATATTCTTAAATAACACTTTTGTGGTCTTGAATAATTAAGTATTTTTCGAGAAAATTTTTTGAACAAAAGGAACATGGTAGAAAGTTTTAAACCATTTTTTAACCGTAGTTTAATGATAAAAAATGAGGTCTTACATTCAGGGTCATCTTTATCATAAGCGTTGTTAAGAATCTCGAAGATGACTATAATCATTCTAACAATGTTTTACGTTTTACTTTTTAAAATATAATTATGAACAACGACAATAAGTTTTTATATTAATACTGAAATTCAAAAATGTGCTTAGCACCTGAGGTGCTTAAAAGTTGAACAAAGTATTTGTTACTATCAAAAGCCTTAAACACATACAAAAAATCTCAGTGTTCGAAAAAATTATTTTTATATGACATTCAAACATTTAAAAATTTTACAAAATTATTGATTGAATACAAATTTAAATTTAAACGTCAATAATCACCTCAACTGCTTTTGACAGTTTCAAAATATTCGCGGTACTCTAATTTGGGTCAGGCAGTCAAGAAGTCAAGAGGTTTATGGTTCAAGGACATTCTTCTTTCTCCCCAATCTCCGATTGTCACTTTTCTTTCTCTCTTTTTGAATCGGGAAGAAGAAAAAAAAGAAGCTGAAATAAAGAATGCATAAATTGTTCCGAAAATGAATTTTGCTATGACGGAAAAAAATAAGGCATGAAGTCGAAGACGCAACAATAAGGGATCAATGAGGCACAAAAAATTGTCATTGAGATTTTTTCTTTCCTTGAACAAAACCCCCATCTCAGTTTTCGGTATCAAAAAAGAAAAAAATATTTGTTCAAAAACTCCACGAACATTCTTTAAAAATTATAATTTTCAGTAAGCTCTTAATTATAAAAGCAAAATGAAGAAATTGTTGATATTTAGGAATTCGATGACATAGAAGAAGGTCAAATTAATGCTTTTTGTTAATGAAATTAAGAACCCGCTAAAAATACGTTTGACCTTGAAATTTTAAAACAATATTTTTTGGGCTATTTTGAAAAAAAAAGAACCGTACCAGAAGCTAATTATTCGCATCCTCATAAAAATGCAATGATCAGATGATTTTTTCTGAGAGACAAATTTGACATAGATAATTTTATTATTATTCAAACAGAGAGATATTGCGGTATTAGAGAAATATGAATAAAGCAAATGAGACTGTATGCATAAAAAAGACCTTGTTGATAACAACGATTGATTATATAAAAAAGATAGCTGAACAATTATCATATTTTTTATCAAATTTTATTTTTGTTAATTGCATCCTGCAGGACTTTGAATTAGGATATAATAACATAAAAAAATTCTGGTTGCAATTTACGTAAAAGCAGGAAACAAAAATAGTAAAACATTCCATTGCTTTTTATACAAAAAAGCAAAGGTTGACTAGGATAAAAACAGGATGTTTACAATCTCTAAGATTGCTCTTTGTATTGTTACATCTAAAATAAATATACTGTTTTTATGTCTAAACAAATTTCGATCACGGATTTCTTTCTGGTATGATTCATCATAACTTAAGATGAATCATACCAATGCATAAGATGCATCCGGAATTCTTTTAAAAATTTAATTTATCACATTTTATTATCTCATCCTTAATGAATGAATGAAATAAATTTTTGCATAAACATGCAGGAAATACGAGTAATTTTATTATTATCATTTTTTCCGTTTTATTTATCAAAAATCTCGTCAACCAAATTACCAACTGTTCCATCGATCCTTCCATCAATTTTTTAATCAACAACTATGAAATTGAAAGAATTAAATGATGAAAAAGTTGAATTTATTGTTGAAGAATGCTTCAAAATTAATGAAATTCAATCAAAAACAAAACTTGAAGATGCCGCAAAAAATTCAAATCCTCCAGTTTTAAATGGTGATGCAAAAGAAATGAAATCTCTTGAAACAATGACGAAATTTGATGTTGAATTAAAATTTCAGTGTGAACCAAAAATTGAATGAAATGTTTTTGTAAAATGTATGTTTTGACAATATGGAATAAAGTTTTTATTATTTTTTATTTTTCAAAAAAGGAATTTTATTAGAACAGTTACTTAGCAATTTTGAAGTTACTATCCTATTATGGGATAAGCTAAGTAAAAAAACCATCTGATGTTAATTTACAATGTGAAGTATTTCTCAGCCATTTAAAATGAAAAAATATGGCGCATTTATGGTTTTGAGGACTCTGAAAAACAGTATTAAACATTACCAATTACTTATTTTTACAATTTTATCACTATAAAAGTAGTTCACTTTTTTTATCAGATTTATTATTGATTTGATGAATAAATCTCTTTTCCGAACTAACACTTTCAACATGGATGTCTTTTTTTATGACGTCTTAGAATTAAAGTTTTTTGTGGGTCACTAACGGATCGAAAAAAATTTTAGTTTCTCCAAAGAAAATTTTTTTTCCTTCTTTTCTTTAACCATTTTCAATCGGTTTTTACTAAACTTTTTTTGGATTTAAATAGTTTTTGCGAATTATAAAAATGTCGACCACTTCGTCATCAGAAGATACAATTTCGTCATCTTCGGCTTCCTCAACAGGGCCAAATCAGCAAGTAGAAAAGAAAGAGCCACTATCTTGTAAAGATTATGTCTTCGATCAAAATGACAAATTTTATATGGCTCCTCCAACTGCCGGATTATTACATTATCGAACAGCCGCAATCGTTTGTGGAATTCTTGAGGTTGCAGTTCTTATTGGGGCAACTTTAACATTGATTCGTAAGTGTTGAATACGCTATCTCAGTGTTTTGTCCAAATTTCATTACTAATTATGCAATTTTATGTTCCCAGATTTTTGGGAAGTAAAAAAATTTTTCCTTAAAAGGATATTTTTATTTTTCAGATTTTTATTTAAACATTGGAATTACGGGATTTTATTCCTCATTCTTTGGTACAATATTTGTGTTTATTGCAATTATTACAACAACAATTATGGTAGCTTTTTTTAAATCAATTTTGGTTTAATCTTTGTTTTCTTACAGGTTATTGGAATCATAACAGAGCGTCCATCATTCATTTCACCACAAATGGCCTTTTTACAAGTTGAGGTTGGGGTACTTTTAATTGGGGCTTTAATATCAATTTCATCGATGTCACTTGGAATTGAAATGACTGCCACACTCTTTGGCCCATTTGTTAAGTAATCATATTTAAGAATACCATGATATCTTTTTTAAATTAATATTTTTAGTGTACACATGATGGAAGATAGTATGGGACCAATTTGGCCATTTAATTTAGCTACCGTATGCTTTTGTGGGGCTGCATTGGGAATTTGGTTCTTTAAAATTGTTGAAGGATGTCGGGAATTTTTACTCGATAAAAAATTCTTCGAAGCAAAAGCCATGAATCAACATGAAATGGTAATAAAAAATCAATAAGTTGTACGATAATTAATTTTTACAATTATTATTGTTTAAACAAATTTTTATCACTTTATTTCATTTGCAAATCAAAATATATAAATAAGAAAAAACCATTTTGAAATAAAATTATGACTTTTGAACTCTTCTTATCCATTTGTTACATGCTGTTTTGGTCATTTAATTCACCTATTTTTACCATGATAGAATAGTTTTTTTTACAAATTGTTAAAGCTTTTAATTTAAAGGGTGATTTTTACAACAAGTGTTTCGAAGAAATAAAATAACACTGTATATTTGGGGTGATAATTCTATTATTATTTTTATTACGAAAATTACTGCAACTTATTTTATCACAAATTTCAAGCGAAAAAACATTTTCATTCACATACATGCAACAAATAAAGTTTTAACTAGTTGAAACAAATAACAATTAAGAAACTTTTGATTCGTTAATTTTAATAAAATTTAATCATTGAACATTTTGTGCTGTGCAGAAATTTCTACAAGAACTCCTCCAAAATTTGCAGAAACATTTGCGCATTTGAACTTCAGTCATTTCTCAGATAATTTTCAAGTCAAAATTGTTTATAAAACGTTTTTGATAAAAATAAACTTGTTCTTTAAAAAACACGGAACTTTCAAAAATTCGTTTTGTTTACATTTTCACTCAATATAAAAGCACACTGAGAAGTTATCAATTAACAAATTCAAAATAAATGATGAATGTTAAATTAATTTATTCTGTTATTCTCTTCATTACACTGAATGTGGTAGTGTCAAAAGCTCAAACTTCAAGTTCGTATGATTATGGTTATCCTGGATTATGGGGTTATTATGGATATCAGAGTTATGGCAACCCCTGGTCGTATTATTACAGTACTCATCCAGCGGCTTCAACAACTTCCCAAGGTTCTGCAAATCCCATTGCATCTTCATCTGGCGGAATCACCTCTAATGTTTTTTGCGCAAATTGTGGATTTGGACGAAATTGAAAAAATTTTATAAAAGACTTTGTTTTTATAAGAAATAAACTCTCGATAATAAAATAAAACAATATAAAAAGACAGAAAGTGTGTTAAACACAACATGAAAAACGTTACATAATAACGAAAAGATGCTCATGAAAGTTAATAGCTTTAATAACGATTACGTGGCAAATTAAATAACTTTGAAAGCGGAGCCCAATTAGCAGGGCGAAATTCATCAGCTTGTTCATCTTGAACATGAGAATCATAATGATGATGAAATCCGTCATCATATTCAGGATGGAATCCAAAGCGATCAAGAGATGGTTGAGCCGGCATTTCCCGATCTTCAAAACGATTTGAAAAGTCATGATCTTGATTTGGCCCTAATGAAAGGAATGCACGGGCAGAGAGTTCTTCAATTCCAAATGGATCATTACTAAAAACACAAATCAATTAAATATTATATTAATTTTTTTCACAGCTTACTAATCATCATTAAGCAATTCAGAGCCATTAAAAAAAACAGCGCCATCATATTCTTCGCCACCATATTCGTAATTTTGTACAAAAAGAGGAGGAACGGGACCAACATCGCAAGAATTCATTGTTTGAATACATTCATTGAATCGAATGAGAACGTCATCCATTGATTCACTTAACCGATTTCGAGCAAGGAACATTCGATTTGCGTGATGAGTGATTTCAAGATGTCCATCTTGACTAACTAAACATACTATTATATATGTCATAAAAAGGGAAAATTATAAATCCCTACCCATTGCAAGATTGGTAATCATATTTTCTTGCTTATTTTCATAGAACTTTTTAATAAAGTTAAAGCAAAATTCAAAATATTTCATCATATCTCGATCTTCAACACCTTCAATGACATTTTCAGGAAAAACGGGGGGTGAGCGAGAGGAAGAAGGTTGATTAACTGTCTTGTCGTCAGTATCAAGAAGTCCCAATGATTCAAGGACATCTAAAAGTATCGATGGGATAAAAAAATGGAGTGCAAAACTTGCCAAGAAGTTGAATATTTTTTCCAAGTTCTTTTGGGCCAAAAAAGGTGACTTTGCGGCAGATGCAGCAACAGACAAGATTTCCATGAACAAGCTTTCGAATACAATCAGTGCAGAAGCTATGACCACAGGGAACACAAATTGGGGCACGAGCATTAATTGAGTAATTCTAAATTAGTTTTTTTTGGCATATTACGATGACTCATACCAACATCTCAAAAATGCCCTATTTAATAAAAAAACGAAACCTCAAAACAGATGCAACATCTTGCAAGTTCAATCAGTTTTTGATTTTTGTTATCATTTTTGTTAACATGGTGTTGATTTTGCTTGGGATGGGGATTATTGAAATAAACAAGTTTGTTAGAGCAAGAAGACATGATTAAACACCCGTCAATTATTAACTAAAATGATTTATTAAATATCGTTAACGATTACTAAGGTAAAATAATGATTTAAAACGTGGAAGCACGTATAATAATATATTATATGTTTGGAAAGGAATAAGTAAGATAAACGATATTTTGTATTACAATGACTCAGGTAAATTTAAGCAAAAATTAAGAAAGAAACGTTTGCAAATCTATAAATATTTTTACAATGAATTACATATTTTTTTGTTGCAGCTGCAGCTGTAAATAAAAAAGATAGCAAAAGAAAGGGACGAAGGACGGACGAAAGAAACATTGGGAAGAAAAAATGCAAAAACGAACGTTCGTCCTTCAAAACAAAAAAAGAGAAAAAAAATAGCGCGCAAAAAATATTTTAAAAAAATATGATTCATCTAAGTTTTGCCTTTTATGCCAACCTTGTTTTCAGCTATTTGCCTCTTTTCTTAAAATGGGTTGCAAATATCTTATGTTCGCTAAGGTATTCACTGTTGCAACGACAGTCTGGCAATTCATAAGTATTTTCACTAAAAAAATACTCTAAATGACTTGATTACAGCATTCGAAAAATCTAATTAAACATCAACACAATTAAAATCGTTCGCGTATACTTTTGCTATATTTTTTTATTACCTATGTATATCTACTCTGTTAATCCCGTATTTATTTATTTTCAGCAATGAGTGAAATTGATTGGGATAAAGAAAATATTACCACCAAGGAATGGCTTGATGTTGAAGTTTCACAAAGTAAGAACTATTTCTTAAATTTAAAAAACTTAGCTAATAGACAACTATTTTTAGATTCAATCTTCCATGCCATTCAACATTTGGGTCTACAACGTCTTAATGTTCTAGAACTGGACAAAAAGCATTTAACAAAAAGGTCAGTTTTTGGTTTTTCTTCGCGATCATGGGAATGATAGACAAAGATGCAAAAGCTTTTTTTAAGAAATCGTTTTTTCTTTTTGGGGGGAAAAGGTAATGCTCAGAGTAGTACGTTTTCTACCACAAAGCCTATGAGAAATGGCGCTTTTCTGTCGAAAGAGTGGTGCGTAAAAAAAGAACAACGATGAAGCGTTGCAAAAAGTGAGGGGTTGTATTTTTTAAATGTTCAAGGGAAACAGCTTTTATGATTTTTTTAAAAAACGCAGTCTCATAAGACACATTTCGAAAATGCATAAAATCAGAAACCAATGTTGTTGTTTGTAAACAACGATTTTTGATAAACTTGGTTTAATGATTCACACTTGTTGTGATGAAAAGATAACAGCATAATAAATAAAATAAATTAGCACACCAAAGACAATGAAAAATAAAGTTCTAAAAAAACATTTTTAGAACAATTTACGGATTAATTTGTATTTCTCCGTATGAGATTACATTGAATGGAGAAAAGCCTTTTATTTTTGATGTTGATTCACATCATCTTGGTCCAACTCAAGTTTCAACACAAGTTAAAGAACAGATGACACAAAAGAAGCGAATTTTTCAACAAGTTTGTTACATTATATTTTTTTGACAAATCACGCAGTAGAAACATTTCAGAAAATCAAAAATGCTGATATGACCATTAACCTTGTCAATTATGCACTCTTGGCATCACCATCAAATTTTGGAGAACGATGTGGACCGTTTTTAAAGAATTACTTTGATTCAAAGATGGAAAGTGCTATCACAGAAGGAAATGATTTACTTGCATCTGTTATTCCAATAGCGTTTGTTCATAATTATTCTGCAAAGTAATACTTTTTTGGAATTCGCATGAACCTTTTTTATTGACTCGTTTTTTAGAAGGTTTCCTGCAAATTCTGCTAAGGATACTGTTACCTATTTTGGTTGGTATCGGTCTACAGTATCCTTCGATAAAAATGATGACAGAATTCTTAAAATTGATCCAGATGGTGTTTTGGTTGAGTTTGGTAAGTATTATTTTGACTTGCTTACTTCTTTTTTACTCTAAAAATACTTTGAATTTTGAATTAATACTTTTTTTCAGATTTATCAAATAGTGGTCTCCTTCATTTTTATAATTCTATGGAAAGATTTGGTGTTACAAAAATGTTTGCAATTGTAGAGGATAATACTAAAGAACTTATTGAAGAATTATCAGAAGTTCGTAAACAAATTTTTGAAACAACGGATGGTAAAACGAATGCCCTTGATACAAGTAGCTTCCTTGACAGTTCTTCTGTTTTGGAAGATTTTGAGGAACCTCCTTTTGAAAAAGAAGAAAATAGTTTTGCTGCTTTAGCGTCATTAACAGAAGTGATGGAAAATGTCATTGAATCTTCTGATTATGAATTGCTTATTGAAAATGAAATTGGCGATAAGGTAAATTCTATTTTGATCGTTTCATTTATTGTAATTACCGTAATTTGAACAACTTTAAGGAAGCTGATCAAAGCTTTATTGAACATTCAAAGAATTCTTCTATTGAAGAAGAAAATCTTAATAAACGTTTTCGAAGACTTGTTAATGAAATTAGTACTGCCAAGAGAGAGTAAAGTTTCATCTTTTTTTATGTTATAAAATTACTGTTAAATTTAGATTTAAAAAGCTTTGGTTTGATGGAATGGAAAAATATCAACTTTTTCTTGATCCTGTTTTTGATGCTTTCTTGGAATCTTATCATATAATTCTTAATCAAGTTTGTACAACTTTTAAACTATTTTTTAATACTTAAAATAAATTTTTTAGGATGAAAAAGAAATTAAACGTGCAATTGAAGTTATTGAAGAAAAGGCTGTGGAAGAATTTCAGCAAGAAGAATCTGTCGAGGAACAGCAAGAAGCTACTGAACAAGAAAATCAAGTTCCCAGTTTTGAAAAATTGCCATTCGCTCAACGAATCCCTGTTGAAGAAGATGAAAGAACCCTTCGAATTCGAAAACGTCGTGCAACAGTTACTGCCTCAACCCCAAAGACCAAAACTTCAAAGAAAAATGAAAAAGTTAATTAAATGATGTGATCCTTGTTACTGTTTTGTCTACCTCTTTTTTTAACATTGTTGAAGAGTTGCATAATATTATCTTTTAATAAAATTTTTGAAAAGATTTTAAGCGTTAAAAGTGCAAAACCCATAATTTTTATTGCTTTTTTCATCCCCTGATACATAATGGGTGATCCATTTATATTTATTTATTTCAATTTTTACACTCGCTTTTTGATCCCTACTTTTTTTTCAACTTCACATGACAATATTTTTGTTGAATTAACGACCAGTTTTCTTTCTTTTCTTTTTTAACCACAGCAACAGAAAAAGAACTAAACACACTTTTTTAAGAGACACGACAAACTGCTCACAAACAGCTTACATTTAGGTGGTCGTTATGTATAGAAAGAAGTTGGATGACTACGGTGGTTCGAGACGAACATTTTATGCTTCTATTTATCATATATATTGTGTGTGTGACCAATATTGATTTTTCTATCCTCATTTTTCGTCCTTCTTTTGCTGCGCTGGTTCTTTTTTTTCTTTACTCTCTTTCTCAATTCTGCCTTTCGTTCCGTGCGTTTTTACATTTTTCTGCATTGTAATATTTTTACGTGTATCGTTTTTATAAAAATTGATATTCTAAACATAATTTCAAAGTATTTAGGAAACCCTAAACATGATGAATGAGCGTGAAGAAGCTTTAAAAGATTTAAAGTAAATTTTTTCTTTGGCTTTTATTAATGAGATTACCGTTGCTATATTTTAGGGAGCAACTTGATAGAATAAAGGAGAACAATCGACAACAAATTCATCTCATTACGCTCATGGCTGATGACTACAGCGCTTATGCAGAAGATGTCGCTAAACTTATCGTTAATCATATTAAAGAGGTAAATGTGTTTTTTTTCCGCATCTTACTTTTCAATCAACAATTTTTTAGTCCCCCAGTGAATTAAAGCTTATCGGTATATACGTGATGGATTCAATTATCAAGTTCTCCGGTGATACTGTTGATAAATATCGTCGTCTCTTTGGCAATGAAATTGTCAAGCTTTTTGTTGATACTTTTGAAAAGGTACTTATGGTTGGAATATTTATTTTAGCATTGTTCAAAGCCTTCGACACCTCGTCTTTGATAGCAGTACTCCTTGGATTTCATTTATCGATAGTTAAATGACTTTCAGTAGCTAATAAAAAGGATGCATACTGTAATGTCATTTACTACCATGAATGAATGAAGAGTTGTCTGTGGTGCTATCAAGACTTTCAGGTTCTCAATGATCAAACAAATGATATCCGTTTTTCATCACCTTGTTAAAAATAAAAAGATAATGATTTTATAATGTAAATATTCAATTCTCTTATAAAAACAAGTTTGTTTTGAACAAGAGAACGAGATTCGCAGTATAAAATTTGATGATTAGGGGATATGAGTTTTCTGATTTTCCGATCCATTTTTTTACAATAAATGTGGTACAGCAACCCTTTCTATCTTTTTGGGTCTTCATTCTTACGCTCGTGTTTTGTTCTCTTTCATATTGCTTTGTTTAATTTTGTTAAAAATTTGAATTCAGGTTTCCCACAAAAATTGAATTTAAACAAATGAACTCATACGATGCAGAAGTTATAACTTTTGATTATCCGTTATGTAGTTATACTTGAACAATTGCATTTGTACATTTAACAGAAAGTTTTTGAATTTTTTATTTGAAGATGCATAAATTGTGTCATCTTCAAATTGAAAAAACTGATATGATCTGAGACAAACGAAATCTTTTCGAATGTCAAAGAAGATCTTAGGTGATTGCGGAAGTAGGACATCTCTTTGTTCCTATTTTCACGATTATCGTTTACGGCATTATATTTGTTTTGACACAAATATTCTGCTCCTTTATCACTTTATCATTTAATGATATCGTGTATGCTTATTTCGAAGACACTGACTTTACTCACTATTGAAATTTCGAAGACACTTACTCGATATCGAATACACTGACGAATGGGCTTTTAAGCTTTTTATGAAAATGCAACTTGAGTTTGGCTTTCTTTTTTTATTGCAAAATTCATCTTAAATTTCTAATCAAAAACTGTCTGTTTCTTTATAATGATTTTTTATCAAAAAAGCTTTTTGCTGAATCAGTCATTTGATAATATTGTTTGCGCTTTTTTACATTTGAGGCTACAAATACAAAAAAAAACACGTGTACTTTTGGTGGGCTATTTAAATTTAATAATTCATATTTTTCAAAAGCGTATTAGTTATATAGAGAGGCCTTATGCTTGCTGGTTTTAAATTAAAAAAAGAAATAAAGCTTTTTATGGGCAGCCAGCTTTTGTTGCATATGCAGTTGGCGTACGTTGTTTGTACACCTTGAAAAAAATTTTATGGCTGTTTAGTGTTTTTCAATTTTTCATAAAAATTCTTTTCATCAAAATACAATCTTGAAATTTCTCAAATCGCAATCATATCAAAAATAAATTGAATAGTTACATTTTTACAGCTTTCTGCTATTTTTGTGTGCGAAAAAAGGGACTTTTAGATATATAATATTTCTGCAGTGCAAAACTTTATGCTTTAATTATTTCAAAATTATTACGTGATAGGACTTTAGCGTTCATTTTTAAAAGGGTTGCACGACGTATAGCTGTCATTTGTTTGATCAGGTATTTAAGAAAATTAGGAAAATGAAGGCTTTTTAAAATGTATTAGTTAGTGGATTATTTAATGTGACTTTTCATTTTTAGGCGCCTATTGCTCATCGACAAAATCTATTTAAAGTTCGGGCAACTTGGCAACCCTTCTTTTTGAAAAGCAAATTATTTGATCTTGATAATGAGGTTCAGAAGCTTGATAAATCATGGCCAATTTTTAAACAATCAACTGTTGGAATACCAATTGTTTCAACATCAAAACCTGCTGCAACTCCTCCAGTTGCTACACCAGCAGCCCCAGTGAAACCTGTTACTGTACTGCCGCCAGTCTCATCATTACCTCGTATCCCAAAAAAGGAGCCAAAATCTGATGAAAGTACTGTACCTCCTGCAGCTTCTACTTCAGCCTCTTTAAGAACATCAGTGCCAAGCAAGAGTTCTCTTTCATCCAAGGCTGTTGCCGCTTCCCCATCTGCAACATTAAAACCTCGTGATCCTCGTCAAAAGCAAGTTGTTTCAGAAAAAAAACCAATTCTTAAACAAGCTGCAGCTACTGTAATTAACAAAAAGGAACCAGCATTTGAAAATTCTTCTGTTGCAACATCAACGATTATTACATCATCAAAATCAGCTGCTTCTACGATTCAGCAACCAGCTTTTGCATCTAAAACAGTTAAACCGGGTAAAATTTCTCCATCCAAAACTCGTGATCCACGTCGAAATCATGATCTCCCCCTGAAGAAGCCAGTATCTAAGCAATCTGGTGCTGGAATTACTATTTTGCCATCATCTAAATTTGTTCCAACTTCTACCGCTTCTGCAACAGGCAAGCCTGCAACAACTACAACATCTAAACCAATTCCACAATCAACTGCAGTAAAGCGTGAACCACTGCGTCGACACTCAGATGTTCCAAAAAAGAAGCGTCGAATTGAAGAACCTCTTCCAGTTCAGCCAACTGCAGCTCCAGGTGCTCATGCATTTCTTCCACCACCAATAGTTACAGCTGATCCATTTACGATGCCACCGCAACCATCAGTATCTCCACTTGGCGCAATCCTTCCACCACAAGTTAAAACTGAAGTCGATGATTCATGGAGATCGACATCCTCAAACCAACCAATATTTAATCAACCACCACCGGCAATGATTTCACCGCCTACAGCTGGAATTTCAATAATCACAAATGAAACTCCAAAAGTTGGTTCAGCTTCAAATAATAGAATATTTGTTGATGGCAGAGTGTATGAGGTATATTATCAAAAAGCACAACTTTCAAATATAATTAATTTTTGCTCCTTTTATAGGTTTTTTACCTTAACAATGAAGCTGTCATTGAAAGAAACGGACTGCCACATCGGATCTTTTTTACCGGTTCAACCCGTGATGTTCTTGTTGATGGTCAACCTTTTAAACTTGGATTTGATGAAGTTATAATGGTTCATATTGATGGTATTCCCCATCCAATCAGATTTGGGGCCCCTTCTCGTGAACTGTATGTTGGTGACCATCCTTTTCGAGGTGCATTTGGAGGTCCACCAATGGTTGCTAATATTAACGGAAGACGACATGAATTTCGTCTCTGTGGTCCTCCTCCCGAAGTTCGAATTGATCAAGACCCATGCTATGAATTATCTCGTCACATGAATGCTGCTCGTGGTCCACAAATTGATAAACCTAAACCGACAGGTTTGTATTTTTGTAAAACCTTTGCATCGTTAAACATTGTAAAAATTTTAGAAACACTTGGAAAGCAAGATGTACTTGCTTTGTTGCAGAAAATTAAACAACATGGAATACTTAATAAACCATTGACCATTTCCAAAGATGATACAAAAGCATCATCAGTTGCTCAAAAGCCTTCCCCACCTGGTGCACGAATTGATCTTGGAGTAGCTCGAGAAGTTTCAGCACCCTCCTCATTAAAAGATTTTCATATTGGTACTTTAATGGTACGGTATTCAGATGTTATCGAAATGCTGCATCGCACAAGAACAGCTTGCCCACATTGTGGTATTGGATTTAATGAAACAAATTCTGAAGCTTATCAAAGACATATTGATATGCATGTTCAAGATCTTTTAAGAACAAAAGAAACAGGAAAATCTCGTGCACGCTTATGGTATATGGGTAAAGAAGTAAGTTATATATTTAAAAAATATTTTGGAAACATTACGAATTACATTTTAGAATTGGCTACACTTTGATGAAATTTCTGAAGTCCAAAGACAACCAACTACAGAATTACAAAAAGGCTCAGCCGATGAAGGTTGTTCCGCAATGTCTGATAAATTTGTTTCTTCACCTTCTGATGCAATTGCAACAACTTCCCTCAATAAAGTGTGTACTGTATGCCATGAAAAATTTAATGAATATTATGACAATGATGAAGAAGAATGGAGATTTCAAGATTGTGTTGTCAAGGGAAATATTGCAATTCATCGATATTGTGTCGAGCAAATGGAAGATGGAAATGATAATAATGGTAATTTTGGAATCAAACAAGAAATAGCTCAAAAGCAAACTGCATTCCCTGTCTAAATTTTTACGGGTCTTTTTTATTTATTTTTTTAAACTCAAAATACTTAACTAAAAATTGTGATATTTAGTAACTAATTATTAGTTTTATCATATTATTGTTTAGTGCTTTTTGCATATTTTTTGAAAGTCCAGTGAGATACTATTTAAAATAGTGTATTTGGTTTTTTATACTAATTTTTCGGTTATTTTAAGAGTTGTGAACTTGTATTATTTCTATTTCATTTGTTCTGTTTGTTTTTTTACATTGTGTACAAGATAATAAATTTATTATAAAATTTTTAAAATATAAGTTTGTTGAATGCATAACACATCATAGTGCAAAGAGGAAATTATACAACGAAAAGAAGTTTAAAAAAAGTTTAATTGATGACGAATAAGTTGACATATTTTGAAAGCGAAAACCGCTTTTGAAATTTGTTTGAAACTTTATGGTTGAAAGATTTGCTTTGGAACTGCTTTTTCTGCGTAATTTTGATGAAAAGGTGTTGTGTCGTTGGCCAATAAGAACAAAGTAAATTGTTACAAAGACAAATTAATATTTTTCTGAACTTAACCTTTTTGGAGTTTTTTAGGTGATGCCTTCGAAAGCATTTCAATAGATTGTTATTTACAGTTGCAATCAAACAAGGTTACGGTAGGTTATGGTAGCTATTTTTTAGATAAAACATTTTCAATAAAGATCCCTTTAAATTCAGACAGCATTTATCCCCGTTTAAAACTTTGAACTAATCGAAAATTTAAGGCGCTGTTGTGTTTAGAACAAAATTTTGGATATTAATTTATAATGGTTTAAGACAGTATGAGTGAGAATCAAAAAATTACTTTTTATCAATGATATATGGGAATAAAATAATATTGTGGCTTAGATTTTTTGCCGGGGAATAAGGATACAAAAAGGTTGTGGTCAAAAAATGTTTGGCCGGTCGCGCGTTGTCGAAGCCGACCGTATTTCTCATCTTTGCATCAAGTTGATATTAGGAAATCTTTTATTTTATTCCAAACGCTATTAGCTTTCTTTTTACTTAAAGAGTTTTGCGGACCGTAAAAACAAATTTCCAACCCAAATCAAAACGGGATCTTTATAAAGATGATTTATTTATTTATTTTTTGATGGCCTCCTGCAGGAGCTCCTGTAGTTGTTTTAAATCACATCTTACATAATCTTATAGATGCGCAGAATACTTCTCGTTTTTATTTATTTTTGTATTACAATAATTACAATTCAAGGACATCCTTGGTCTCATTCATACTCGCATTCTCATTCTTATTCTCATTCACATGAATGGTAAGTACTGTATATTTAATAGTTGGCTTTTAATGTTATCTCCATTTGTTCACTTTAATTTGTTAAAAACACAATGATTAAAAAATTTTAAGCTATTTGCTTAAATTTTCAAACAAAGATAATTTTGTTTTGTAACACAGGTATCATCACCACCACCATCATCATCACCATCATGGACATGGACATTATAACGGATATTATGGAGGAGGTGGATATTACAATGGATATAACTATTATTATCCGCAGCAACAACAACAACAATATTACGTCACCCAACAACAACAATGGCCATATTGGGGAAAAAAGTAATATTAATAATAATAAATTTGTTTCACAGATTTGCGGCAAACAACTTTATTGTAAATGCATAAATAAATTCTCAATTTTATTTGTTTCTTGAATATGGCGCGATAGGTTAAAAACCAAATCGTAAATTGAACAATAAAACCTTTTTTAAACAGGCAGCACAATTGTTGAAAAGAGAATTTTCTTTCATTTTTATCAAATTTGATCAAAGAAAGGAACAAAACGATGAAGTTCCAAAAAAAGCTTTTGGTCACACATTCAAAGTGTCAGACGTTTTTTTTCAATGCCACAGGGAAAATTTAATATTACAACGATCGTAAAAGAAAAAAAGGTATTGTATAAAACGAAAAAAAATCTTTTATCATTGTGATTCACTTTAAGTTCTTTGTTCCAAACAGCTTATAATAAATTTCATTTGGTTTTCAAATTCCAAAAATGTTTTCATTTTGGGGGGATATTAGATAAGTTCGATGAAACAGAAATAAGTTGTTCGGCCAATAAATTACCAGTTTTCTTCGTTTTATTCTATAAAAGCAAAGTTTTAAAATGAAAAGTTCAAATTCATTTAACCTTAATAAAAATTTGATTCGTGTTCTATTTATTTATTAGTTTAATTTATTTCGTTTTTTCAGATAAACATGAAATCTTTTCAAGTTATATTAGCCTTGTTGTTCGTTGGTATTTTTACAACAGTTATCGGATGGCATTCTCATTCGCATTCCCATTCACATTCTCATGAGTAAGATTTAAGCTTTTTACAGTAACAGTTATTGCCTTATTACGATGCTATACTGTATACACATCTTGCATCTTATTAAGATTTTAAAATGTACAAATATAGCTTTGAACATTCTAAATTTTCAGACATTATCATCATCACCATCATGGTCACGGGGGATATAATGGTGGAGGATATTATGGTGGAAATTACGGTGGTTATTATCCCCAACAGCAACAACAATGGCCATTTTTCGGAAAAAAATAAATAATCTGTACCACTTTTAAAAAGAATTTGCTTTTGTTTCGTTAGAATATTTTCTGTAAATAGAAATAAAAAGTACGAGTATTACGGTTTAAACTGTCCCAGGCTATTTATCTTCAACTTAGATTTTGGCAATCCCCGATGATAAATTTTTGCAAATACGTTCCTTTTGAAAACTTTTATCGGGCACTTCTTCAGTTTACTCACAAGGGGTTTAGTTTTTAGAACAATTACGCAATAATAAATAAATAACTTGTTAGATTTTTTCATTTTTGAACCAGACGAAAGATCTCCTTTCTTTCTTTCTTAGGACCTTTGAATGGGACGTTGTCCATCGATGGCTGAAAAAAAAAGAAATCATTGTGGGTGGTCTTTTCTCTCCGTGTCGTTCTTCACTGCAACGATAGAACTTTTTTCAAAAAAGAAAGAAACTATATTTGGCAAATTTTTATCTGCTTTTGAGATGTTAGAAAAAAAATTTTAAAATGAAAGACCACCAAGTACGTTTCGTTTTTTCTTTATTCATAAAATTGCAAGTGGTTAGATTTCAAACAAAAATGGTCATTTACAATTATTTATGTCTTTTATGAAACAGTTTTTTTGAAACTATTAATCGTTTATTAAAATTCTAATAAAAACAATAAGCAAAATTTGAAAAAAAAAATGGGACAGTTTATGCCGCTGGTTTTTTAACAAAGCATTTTACAATTTTCAATACGGTATTTCAAAAAGGAATTTTTAAGTCCATTTAATCACAGTCCACACAAATATTACGGTATCAAAGGTACAATCTTTAATGTAAACTTCGCACTGAAAAAATTGTATATCAATGTTTTTGTTTATTAAACTAAATATTTTTTAAATCATTTGACAAAATTTGATCAATGAACAAATACCGAAGATATTTTTGCCCCACCGCAATTAAACTAATATCAAACGTGAGAAATAAAAACATTACCGAGAAATAAAGAAAATCAAAAACCTGTCTATCGTCACAAAAAGAAGAAAAAAGAAAACATGTGCAAATTGTTGCCACAAAAAAACAAAATTATGTTTTTGTTTATATATTTTTTGGTTTTGTAAATACCAAGAAATGGTTTAAAAGGACAATCAAAAACACAAATTTTCCAGTTAGAAAGTTAAATTGGTTTATTCGTAAAAATTATGGCATCGTCTACTGTATTTTTTGTTCTATTATTATGTGTAATTCTTGCAATTGCCATGGCAGGTCCTTTCTCTCATTCACATTCACATTCTCATGAGTAGGTTTTTTAAAAAAAATTAACAAATCTCAGACATGATTTTATTTAGATGGGGGAGACGAGGATTTGGATATGGTGGTTACAGTGGTTATCCTGCATATAGTTACGGTAATTATGGAAGTTATGGAGGAGTTGGAGCATGGCCATATTTTGGAAAAAAATAAATTTATTGCACACAATGTTTAAACATATTTGTTTTCTAAATATTTTTAAAAATAATAAATTCTGCTTCTAATATCATCACAAACTATAAACTTTTTAAAAGTATCATATTTAGCTATCAAAAACAAAAGTTCTATAAAGATGTTTATAGGCTTTGTTCAGCGAAAACTTGAAATTTGAGGTTATAAAAGAATGAATTTTTTCAACTTATTGCGCCATTCATACGTATGAAAAATGTTCTTTCAGCAAGAGTACTTTTGTCTATTTTTTGCATCAAAAAGAATATTTGGATCAGAACATCAATGTTTAACATAATTTTTTTTAACACAAAATGATGAATTTATTGTTTCGTATGATTCTCACAACATATTTCAGTAAATTTTTTTACACAATTTTAGTTATTGAACATGTTCTGTAAAGGTTTAAAAATGTCATATTTTACATCAATGTTGCATCATTCTTATTTCAGCGCAAAACGGACCCTAGACATCATCTTTTTAGCACAATTTTTTCAGTTATGCGCAAAAAATGACAGGATATTTTTATCCCTGTTTATCGCTATTTATTGTCAAAATAAATAAATTAGTATTTTGAAGCCCACTTATTATACTTTACACCCACATAAAATTGCATACTAATTGAAGAAGATGGAAAAAACTAATTAATTTTAGATGACAACGAAAGATCATAGTTTGCCATTCAAAGGCAAACATGGTCTGTCAGTTATTGGTGATACCTCAAATGGTCGTTACGGTAATCTCAACCTCAATCAAAAGCATCAAAATTTAACTGTTGAACGTGTTCATTCAAATAATTTTTCAAATCAAAACAAAAAAGTTCAAAATTACGGTAAAATCTATTTCAAGGCTGCAGTTTTTTATTAAAAGAATTTGTAAATTTACGTTCCTTACGGAATAAGTAAAATATAATCAAGAACATTTCCGATCCCATTCATAAAAAAACTGCAGCCTAATCAAAATTGTCAGATTTAACTCAAGAAAGAAGTAAATCATCAATTTCATGGAAAAAGTCTGATAATAAATTGCCATCTGAATATTTAAATATTCATTTTGGTTCTGATAAAAATAAATCAAAAGAAGGAAAAAATTCAACCAAAAACAAAAATAGCAGCACCCTTTCCCTTCATATTGCTGCATATGAAAATTATATTGAAGATTCTGCACGTGATTCATTTGAAGTTAGCAAAGATAAATCAAACTTTAATAAAAATTTGAATAAAGTTAAAAACATGGCTTTATCATCAAATATCAATGTAAAAGTTAAATTTAAAAAGTAGGATCTTTTTCATAAATTTGACTTTTACAGAATCCATTTGAATTCCCAAGGCAACAAACGGATGAATCAAGTGATCCTGCCATTATGCAATTTACAGCATCCCAAAAATTACTCAATCCTAATCAAGAAAATGGTGATTCTGTAACCGCAGATAAGGCAACGGATTCTTCTGTCTCACCTGAAAATCAAGATCATCAACCTTCCATTGGTCCTTCGGTATGTTACTTAAACTCGAACAAATAACATAAAAATACGCATGCTCCATAATATTTTGATTGATAAATTTTTTTAAACACCTTGTCGCTTCATACTTAATCTTATGAAAATTTCATAGAAGCTGAATGCGATGACATTGTAAAACCCTGGCTGAATCTCTATTTTTTGCTATTTTTTGCGTATAATTCTCTACTGTAGATGCAAACAAGATTTTTCTCCTCAACGTTGCTATAAAAAGTGTCTTTAAACGAAAAAAAATTAGCTTAATTCTGAAAAAAAAAGTGATGGCAAAATTAAAATAAAATTCTTAATAAAATACTTGAATTATCTTTCTTTTGTATCTAATTTTTTATTTGTAACTTTTTTGTAGAACAGCGACCTCCACACAAATATGACTGACTACAATAGATTGTAAGTTTCTAATGTTATTATTATTAAACAGTTTTATGTTCCTAAACAAAACATTATTAGTGCTATTGATCTATTGTATTTTAGTGCTTATGATGATCATTATGATATAAAAGCTCCAGCTGCTGCTGCTCAAGCTAAAACTGCTTCACATTATTTACGATTAAGAGGACTTCCTTATAGTGCACAAGAAGCTGACATTAAAACATTTTTTGATGGTAATTACTTTTGTTAATTTAAAATATTCAATTGAACTGTTCTCTTTAAGGCCTTGCTGTTGATGAAGTGCAACTTACTCAAAATGCTGAAGGACGTGCATCTGGTGAAGCGTTTGTTGGATTTTCAACGGTTGAGGATGCTGAGAGTGGACTTCTAAGGGATAAAAATAAAATTGGTACACGATATATTGAAGGTATGTTTTTTAAAGTAAATTGCAAGTTTTAAATTTTTTCTCGAATTGTAGTATTTCGTATTGGAGAAGTTGAATATACTCGGATACGGAATCGTCCGGTTGGTGGTACACCTGGAGGTTATCCTGCAGGATATGGCAGCTTTGTTAAAGCTGGTGGTGCAATGTATGATGGAGCAAGTGGTGGCTCTTCTGCCAGCGTTGTTAGAGTTCGTGGATTACCATATTCTTGCAAAAGAGAAGAACTTATCGGTTTTTTTGGAGGTTTGTTGTGGGGAATACTGTAGGGATGGGAAAATGGGTATTATATTATGTTATGTGTTTGATGGTTTATATTTTGCAAAAAGCCTTTTTATACTTTTTTCATTTATATCGGGTTATTAGGGCTTACGGTGGAAGAAGTGGTATTCGGAAAAGAACCTGGGGATGTGGGAAGATCTACGGGAGAAGCTTATGTGAAATTTCGTACGTTAGAAGATGCTACATCTGCTATGGAATTAAATGGGCAACATTTGGGGAAAAGGTTATTGTTTTTTACTTTTAAAAATGGTCAATCTTTTTTATCACCTCATAAACATTTTTATTCCAGATATCTTGAAATATTTCGTTCTGATTTGGATCAATTTGATAGTTTTAAACGCCAAATGACATGCACTGCAATGCCGCTGAATGCGATTCAAACAGATTGGCCTCAATGGTATGGTGCAGATGGTTATGACTGGGGTGGATACGGTATGCCTATGAGCGCTCCTGCGCCTTCCCGAGGAAGAGGTGTTGGCGGATATCGTGGACGCGGAAATATTTCTGGTGGTCCTTATCGAGGATATGATGCTGGTCCTCCTCGTCCATCACCATATGATTATCATGGAAGAGTTTATGGTGGTGATTCAATGGCCGGTTATGACGCTCCCTATGATCCTTATGGATTTCCAATGCCACCATATGGTGGTGGTGGACATGAAATTAATTACAATAAAATATACCTTCGTGGGTTACCTTTTCGTGTTACTGGCCAACAAATTGCTGATTTTTTTGCTCCACTTAACTGTGTTGAAATTAAACTTGGTTATTTACCTGATGGAAGAACTTCTGGTGATGGATTTGTTGAATTCGGAACTCCTGACGAGGCACAACAAGCCAAACAAAGGGATCGTCAATCCATTAACAACCGGTAATTTTTTTTAAAATTATTCTTTTTTGTAATCATGTTGGTTTTAAGATATATTGAAATTTTTGATAATGCTATGAAAGCTACACCTGGAACTACTTATAAACGAATCGGAGGTACTGGTAGATTTACTCCTGCGGCTCCTGTTCATCCTGCTGCTGCTGCCGCGGCAGCTGCGGCTGCAGCTTATCAGTGGTAATTATTTTTATCATGGCATGTTCTCTTTGACATTTCAAACATCTCAAATTTTTACGTATTTCTTCTACAACTTGTACTTTTAATTTTTTTACTGTTCACTTTTTCTTATAGTGATTCTGTTTGTTGTTTTTACGTTTTTTGAATAATAAATCTTTTTTATTCACAAGTTTTTTTACAAATGATTTTTTTCTTTAATTTTTTAATGAAAGCATTTTATAATGAGCACGATATTATTATCAAAGTAGGCGTCAAGACATACTTAAAAGTATTTTTTGGTTGTTGGTACTGTAGCAAAATTTAACAGGGAATTTGATAAAAATTGTTAACAATAAATTAAGAAATTAATGAGAAAGTTTGATTTAGAATTCAAAGGACCTTTATTTACATTCATTTTGATGTTATGAATTCGTGGTATTCACATGTAATATGTTTTAGCTAAAACTAGCATTCTTAGTTGTCAAACGGTTGATCAAAATTGGATAATAAAGCAGCTGCAATCGATTCATTGATACAACAAACTATGTAATCAAAATGTATTTTCTACTTTGTGCTCCTTTCAGTGTTTGCAAACTCTTCTTTCTTTAGATTAAGAAATATGAAATGATACTACAATAAATAATTGTGTGAACAAAAAATTTTCTTCTTATCATCATCAAAAAAATATTGAAATTGACCGTGCAGAATACGATTTCAGATTAAGACTACGTATAATAATTTTACCTATCTTATATATAAAGGAGCAACATTGATATTTAAATATTTGATGGTGAAAGAAAATGTTGCTGATATTTTTTGTTTTTATTGTTAACTCAATTTTTGAAGCAAATGGTGCAAAGTTATTAGTATTTAGTGTAAGCAATAGCAAAAGCCATATGATATCAAATGGAAGAATTGCAGATGCTTTAGTGGATGCAGGGCATAATGTTGTAAGTTTTTTAGCATCTTCCATTATCTCACAAAACAATATTTTTGCAACATGTTATTTTTATTACAGACGTTTTTAAATATTGAACATTCAATTTCAATCAAAGATTTTCCGACAACAAAGAAAGCAAAAATTATTACATTGGGCCGGATTCCTGAGGAAAGAAAAGCTATGATGAAAAAAGAAAAAACTGCTTCGTTACATGGATTATTTAATGCTCCAAAGCTTTTTAATTCTTATACATTTTTTACCAGTTTCGTTGAGGCAAATGAAGAAGTCTTTGAATGTGAGTTACTGTATGCTTTCTTAAGCTATGTTTTTGGTACCCTTTAAAAACATGTATTTCCCTTCTTTCAAACAATAAATTAAAAAATTGGATACTGTAGCTATGAAATAATTTAACTTTTTTACAGTAGCTTTAACGGAAGATCAGCATCTTATTAACCTATTAAAAGCTGAAAAGTTTGATGCAATTTTTGTTGAGCAGTTACATCCAATCGGAAATGCATTTGGTCAGTTGCTTGGAATAAATGTTCATTTTCTTACAAATACATGTCCGTTAATAGAAAATGTGGCAAGAATATTTGGAATCCCAAATCCAACTGGATGGGTGCCATCAGTTGGACAACTTCCCATATCTGATAAAATGACTTTTTATGAAAGAGCTCAAAATTTATTGGAAAATTATATTATTGATGCGAGTCGAACAAGACTTATTACTGCAGCAACAACATTATTTCGTAAACATTTTGGAAAAGATTTTCCTGATGTTGAAGAAATTATAAAAGAAAAAACTCCTTTGATTTTTGTAAATGTAAATGAATTCTTGGAATTTCCCCGACCAATTTTGCATAATATTGTTTATGTTGGAGGTCTTGGAATGAAGGGATCTCAGAATGAGGCCCTGGCAGAACCCTTTAATTCTGAAATGGCAAAAGGCAAAAAAGGAGTTATATTTTTTTCATTGGGATCAAATGTCGACTCTTCAAATCTCCCAAACGCAGTTAAAAAGAATCTCATAGATGCATTTGCTTCATTCCCAGATTATCATTTTATTGTCAAACTTGAAGCAGCCGATGATTACGGTATTAATTATGCAAAAACAAAACCAAATATTTTTGTAACAAATTGGGCCCCACAATCTCTTCTTCTTCAACATCCAAGATTAAAGTTATTTTTCACCCATGGCGGATACAATAGTTTATTGGAAGTTGCACATTCAGGAAAGGCAACACTTTTAATGCCAATGATGTACGATCAAACCAGAAATGCCCAAGTTATTCAAAGAAATGGATGGGGAAAAGTTATTAATAAAGTTGAATTAATTAATGGAAAAGAAAAATTAATTGAAGCAATCAAAGAAATTTTAGATAATGAAAAGCAAGTCATTTAAAACAGATATTTTTAATCATTTGTTTTTATTGAAAATTTTAGATACCAAAAAGAAGCTCAAAGGATCAAACATTTGCTTGAAACAAAACCATTTTCTGCAAACGAGATTTTTGTTAAAAATGTTGATTTTGTTTTAAAAAATGGTGGAAAACTTCCAGAATTAAAGCCAGCGTCAATGAATATGAATTTCATTACCCAGAACAATTTCGATATTTATTTGTTGTTTGTTCTAAGCGCCATTTCCCTGATAATTTTAAGCTGTTTTTGTTTAAAATGTATAATTTCTTTATTTTTGTGCAAATCACGAAAATTTAAAAAAAACTAGAACGCTTGAAAAAAAATTACTGTATTCTATTATTGTTAAATAAAATAAAGCAAAATGTTTTTTAAAAAACATGAGTGATAACTCAAATGTTTTGTATTTTTTCTTTCGCATCATCTCAGTGTCTCTCAACGCGAAATAGTTCACTTGACTGTTCGATCGAGATGTTGAAGTAAGTGAGCAATGCGACAAGAAAAAAAGGAGAAAAGAGACAGTTTTCGACCAGCTGGCAACGCAGACGACAATTGTTTTATTCATCGTTCGTCCACTATTTCTATCTATTTTTTTCTTCAAAACTGTTGTTGGGGCTATTCTTTGCAATTTTTTCTGACTTTTATAGAAAAAAAAGACTAAAAGGGTAAGCAGAAGAAAAAAATAAAGAAAATTGAAAATGAAGAGGCAAGAAAAAAGAAAAGATCTGTGAGCGCGAGAGAAAAAAAACTTTGAGCATTTTGACGATTTTATTTTTTTTTGTATTTTATTTTTGGTACATTATGTTTATAGATGCTTAGATTTTTATTAGTCTTTATTTTAAGAAACTTTTGGGCGTTTTAAAGTCATATTTTTATTAGATTTGAAAACGGGAATTTACATGAACCTTTGATGAGTCATTGACAGGAACTTAAGAATAAATCTAAAAATTGATTAGTTTTTCTTTTTCTGCCCTTTTCCACTGTGTCTTTTCAGTCGTTTTTCTACGGGTTGCTTTTTCTGTGGATGCGTTTGCTGGTTTACATTGTCGTTAAACAGTTGACACATTTACTTTATAAACATTTTAGTTTAAACTCAAAGTATCATATAGTGTCAAGTTTAAATATGTTTTAGTACTTTCTGCTGAATAATACTTATTAATGCGTTTTTTTCGATTTTTTACTCAGATATTGTTTGTTAGCTTACCATGTTTCCCATGTTTTTCGATTTTTTGCAATACAACAGTCCTTTTTTCCACCCATCGATTTTTTGACTCCGCATTTTTCCTTTTTCGCATGCTGAAAATCTGATAAGCCTTTCCCTTTTTTCTATGTTACTGTTCCATTTTTTTCTCGACCGTCCTCGTAATTCATTTCTTTTATGGAATTTTACATTAGAAAAAGGCACTTAACGATTTTAACCGTGAATCATGTACGTTTTTCGAACATTGCTCGTGTTTCTTCCATCTTCCGGTTTTCCAATATAGTTATGTTTGTTTTTTACGCGGCTTTTGATGATTAATGTTATATTTTCACTTCATTTTAAATTGATTAAACGATGATAAATACTTACACTATTTAGGTGAATGTTTATTTGAATTTCTTTTAAACATGTCAACTGTCGAAGTACGTTTGTTTTTGGATTGGTTGACTTATCTGTGATAAAACTCATATTCTTTTTAGAATCATAAAGGGGGTAATGTTTCTCGGTTGGTTAACCGTTTGAGCCAAGAGCAAAGCCAATTATTACCAAAAGCTGAAGTTGCTGTACGTAAAAATTTACCTAATAAAAAGCAAAAGTTTTGCAAAGCGAGATATTCATATGCTGCTGAGCAACAAGATGAACTCACCTTTGATGAAGGAATTGTTATTGAAGCAATTGAAGATGTTGAAGATGGCTGGATGCGAGGAAAAATTTGGAATACCAAAAAAGCTGGTCTTTTTCCTACCAATTTTGTTGCATTTTTAACTGATGAAGAAGTTGAAAATGAATTGGGCATTAAATCTACTCCTCATGCATCACCTGCTTCTTCCTCAACAACGATCACATCTGCAAGCAAACCATCAATGGAAGAGAAAAAAGGTGAGCTGGATTTTTTCTTTGCAAGATAGGATAAGTAAAATAGCTCATGCGACAATTGTTCGTTTTAGAAGAGAAAAAAGCTGATCAATTACCTGCTAAAAAAGAACCATTGATTGCAACATCTCGTCGTGCTCCTTCAACATCATCTGCTACTGGTGGTGAATTTTTTGATGATTCTTTTGATCGACTTGTCAAACAAGATAAACTTGGTATGATTAAATATATTTTATTAATAAATAAATAGTTATGTTTTTAGAAAAAGCTTTGGTTTTATATTCTTATTCTGCAACTCAAGCCGACGAAATTGATTTGCTTGAACATACAACTGTTCTCGTACTTGATAAACATTGCAGTGACGACGGCTGGTATTTAGGTGAATATCAAGGACAACGTGGAGTCTTTCCATCCAATTTTGTGCAACTTATTGAAAAACCTGCAACTTCAACTCCTGCAACATCAACTCCTGCACCACCAACACCACCTCCTGTTAAACCTCCTAAACCGCTTATGTCTTCTGCTCGTGAATATCCAAAACCTGCTTATTCAGTTTCTTCAACTGAGCCCAAGACAAAGTCTTCTGATACAAGTCTTGAAAGCAATGAACTTTCCTCAAAATCAACTTCCTTTGCTAGTACGGCTGACATTTATGGGGCAAAACATTCCGCCTTTGAAACTTCTTCCAAAACATCACAAGGTGAAACAAAACAGATTTCATTTGGTCCTCCTTTAACGTCTTCATCTTCAACCAACAATAATGCAATTGGTGCTTCATCTAAAATAAAGAATCTTCAAAATACTTTGTTCAGCGGTCGTCAACCACCGAAACCTGGAGATAAGCCGGTACGTCCTGTTACTACCATACTTGACAATTATATTGGCCCGGAAAGTGATGCTGAAAATGCTAATGAAAAAGACCCCAGTGCCGAAAAAATGAGTCATCCACAGCGTGATAGACCTAGACAAGCAAATAAAAGACCACCGTCAATGATGCCTGCGGTAGGATTTTATTTTGTTTCTCTGAATCTAGCGTACCCATTTAACCCCCTTCCTTGTTATTTAACTGATTTTTTAACTTTTTAAATGTATTCCTTTTGTAGGTTACCTCTGATTCGTCAACTTCTGTTACAAATGGTGTCTCTTCTGGAGCTGTTGCTACCAATTTTCCTGTCAAAGAATCTCCACCTGTTGTTACTCAAAAGCCTGCTTTAGTTCCTCTTAATAGCAATAAAAAAGTTGAAACTACGCCAACCAAGGAACCAAAATCAACTTATAAAGTTACTCATACTGAAACTGTTCTTAGTAAGTAGCCTTACGTTTTTGATGTTTATTTAAGTTTTGTCTTTAGCGCCAACTAAGAAAGTTACATCCGGTGGACATGATGCATTGTTGCCTTCGGCATCTTCAACTCATTCTTATTCTCCTATGCCTATTGTTTCTGAAGAAGAGCCATATTCTGCTAAACGTTATAATCAAATGGCAAAAACGTTTAATGAAATGCTTAAAGATTTTAATAATTTGAAGCTAGAATTTACTACTATGAAGCAAGAAGTTCAACAACTTCGTAAACAATCAATGTGTTAAAAGCTTAAGTTTACTTGCTAATTGATTGTTATTTTTCTTTTTTATGTATTCTTCCTTCTGCCTCGCCGATACAAACCAGTCATTTTTGTAGTAAATCTTTCTCTTCTTTCTCATTTTATTACGGTGATTTTCTGCTTTTTTTTGTTTTCATATCTGTATTCTAATCATTCATTGTGTTTAATTCAAAGTTGTCCCATTTTGCCTTTTGTTTTTTATTCTTTCACTTTTTGGCATTGTTAAGCTATGCTGTAGTTTTAATTTTTTAAAACTTTTTTGACGTACCCTTAAGAAATGCGCGATTCGACTTCAGAAATCATTTATTATTATTACTTTTGAAGTAAATTATTTGTTTCGTTTACATAATGTTGATGCTTCAATAAAAAAGTTATTATTATTTGTTTTTATCAATGCAAATCGTTGCGTGTACGATTCACTTTATTTTGAAAATAACTTTATTTTAACAGCACTGTAATAGCTTTAAAATGTATACTGTTACATCAATACAATGGGCTGAAAAAATTTCAATTCTTTTATCCTTGAATTTTTGGAAATTCGGGTGTCCAGAAATCACGTGACTAAAAGACCAAAAAATCTTGATTTTTAAACCACCTCCCCTTGTGACCAAAAATCAAAGCTTTTTGCCGACAACATCAAAGCTGGGTGACCATTTGGCTTACCCCCTCTTTCCCCCGTCATCGTAACGTGATTTCTGGACAATCCCTTCTACCAAGTTCTTCACCCAACCTTTCAAACAATTTCGTAAATTTACGTCAAAAGCACCCCGTGTTTTGAACAATTCAAAAAGAACTTTCTGTATAGAGCATAGAAAGAACTTGGAAAAAGTGTTAATTTTCTAAAACCCTATGTATTTTTGTAAGAAAATAGTTTTTTGATTGCTTTTTTAAATTGTTGAATTAAAATTGCTCAAAAATCGTTGTTAGCTTTTTTTATCTCGATCTTGTTTTTGCTTGGCGATGTGGGAGAAAAAAACGATGACTAAAATTTTTAAATTTGACTAAAAGATCTGTTTTTTAGTTCTCCTTTATTTTACCGGTGGTTTCCTTTTGTGAAAATGGTTTTAATTGAATGTAATTCTGATAATCAATTTGAAGATCTCTTACGAAATAATCAAGGGAAACTTGTAATTGTTGATTTTTTTGCAACTTGTAAGTTGCTTTTATGATTATTATTAGGAATTAGGAATGTAGTTTCATTTTACTTTAGGGTGTGGTCCATGCAAGAAAATAGCCCCTCAATTCAAAGAAGCTTCGAAGTGTAAGCCAACAATTACATTTGCATCTGTTGATATTGATAAATGCAAAGAAACTGCTGTTAAGAATGGTGTCAAAGCAGTGCCAACTTTAATGGCTTTTATTGGACCGTAAGTTCTTTAAGATTATAACTTTAAAAAATTAAAAATTTTTATATCAGGAGCTAAGATAATTCCTGAGTGTTTTTTCGTTTCTAATTATTCTTTGTGCGGGAAAGAATGGTGTCATTTGTAGGGTGCTTTTTTTAATAAATAAGAGCTCTGTTATAAAACCATTTTAGCAATCGCATGGATGTTTGTTCAAATACTGGTAATTTACTTGATTGGATCTCTAAATGGGAACGCAATACTTCTACTGGTGAATGTGCTGTACCAGGTCAAATTGATCTTCAACCTTTTATCAGTGTTTCATCCTCTGAAATCCTTAATGATGTTGATTCTGAAGCTTTTCGACTTATGTTTTCTACTCCTGAAAATAATCACAAACTTGTCTCTGATTGTGATGAACAACTTATTATCAACTTTGTCTTCAATCGTCCTGTTAAAATTCATTCAATTGCTATTGGTGGCCCAGGAGATGAAGCCCCTAAAACTGTCAAGCTTTTTGCAAATGTTCCTGTAACTCTTGATTTTGATCGAGCACAAAGTTCAGATGGTATTCAAACTCTTGACTGCAGTGAAGAAGAACTTCATCCATTACGTTTTGTTAAATTCCAAAACGTTCAAAATCTTCAACTTTTCATCGCTGATAATAAAGGCGGTGATGAACGTACTGTAATCAACAAGCTCAAAATTTTTGGACAACCCGTCGAACAACTCACAAATATGGAAGATTTTAAACGTGTTTCTGGAAAAGCCGGTGAAGTTGAATAATATGTTATTTTTGTGTACTACTTTTGAAAAGCAAGAATTTGTAAAATATGGTCTTATATAAAACCTCTTTATTGTTTACACTTTCTTGCTTTTATTAAGTAAAATTCCTAATTTTCCTTGTTTGATTATTTATTAAATGTTTCGTAAATTATGCATTTTTTGTTCTTTATATAACCGGTCATTTAGCTGAATACTTGGCAAATACTTGAAAATTCATGAAGTTTTTTGAGTTATTCGATTTTATAAAGCAATCTATAATTTATGATTTTTGTAATTACAAACATCTTTTGTTTTAAAAAAGTACAGACACACACATCTTTCAAAAAAATATAGTTTTTTAAACTTTAAAATTTGAAGGAAATATATTTCATCAATGCGTACAAGTTAGGAAAATGTTGTATTACAAAATTGCATTAATGGAAAGCATTTAAACTTCTGCTGTTGTCATCGTTGTCAGCATCCTGAAAAAAGAATTTAAAAATACAGTAGTTTTTTAGAGACTAATTATACGAACCTTTCTTTCTTTATCTCTTTTCTTGTCCTTTTTGCTCTTCTTTTTATCTTTCTTGTGCTTCTTTCTCTTCTCAGGGCCTAAAAGAAAGATATAAGCTGATGAAATATATTTTAAAATTAAACCTTCAATTGTTTCATCATCTAATGTTCGCTTCAGTTTTATTCTATTTTTCATTTTTTCGTCGATTGTATCACCGTAATTGTTACCATATTCATCATAATTCTTTGAATTATCTTCAACAGGCGCCATGGATGGAACATTACCCAAGAGCCTTGAAACATCACGGGTATCAAATAATCGATAAGCCTCAGGTACTGTACCAGGGACTAATGTGAATCCTTTCATATCATTTGGAGGTCCAATTATTTTTCCAGTTATCGGAGGTTTTTCAATCAGTGTTCGAAGATTCCTAAAATAATGTGATTCCTACGTAAAATTTTTTTTAAAAACCCTACGTTGAAGAACTAATTGTTGAACATAAATCTTTTGTATTACAAAGTTGTGGCAAAAATGAAGCAATATCGGTTTTAAGTTTACCAGGGCTGCAATATTTTTGATACGCACCACCAAGATTTGCATCACTAATAAGATCTCGACTTCCAAGTAATCGATTTGGTGCTAAAATGTAAAAAGTTACTGGATTTATGGATAAAGGAAATGAAACATACGGGGAAGAGATTCTTTCATTAAATAAAATGGACATGGTTTTTTAGCTGCTGGCAATTTTAATGAAATTTTTAATGATCCGGAAGAAACCTTTGGGGGTTGATCCATTACTGATTAAACAAAACGAGTATATAAATAAATAAAATGATTACAACTTTAGTTACATAAATGTATGAAAACTTTAACAAAAACCTCTGGATTAAAAAAAATGTCTAAAAACCGATTATCATATAAAAAGTATATTTTTTATTTTTTTTTGGAGTAAAACAAGCCGTTTCTTGGTGAGACATGTCTGTCGTCATACTAAAAATTATTTCAAAATATGTTCAAATTGTTTTAATTTTGAAAATACAGTACATTTCATTTTATATGGTATCAAACTCTCTGACAAAAACATCAACTTGTGATATGTGGATCATAACATAGCTTATCTTCAACTCTGGTATGAGATAATGTGAAATTGCAAAAACACAAGAGAAAGATTAAATTCTAAAAATTCAAAAATTACTTAATCAAAAAATGAATTTTATTGCAATTATTACAAGAATCGCTTCTAAATCCAAAAACAATTGCAAAATCTTAATATTCTTGGGCAAAACAATGTTTTTTGCATTTTTTTTTGGATTTTTATAGCTTTGCTGATTGTCCAGGTCTGACGTCGGTTTTTTCTTGAAAATTTTCTAACTTTTTTCAAATTTATGCAATAATTCTTACCGCTTTTAAAGTGAGCTTTAGATTTCGGCTAACGCATCCCTTCTTCTAAAACCACCCCTATTCAAATTTCGACAATTCCAAACGCAACTATTTTATTTTTAATATTTTCTGAATTCATTTAATTTTTCTCGAACAAAAATCGTAAGATTCTGTGCACTGGTCGTTTTCAATGAACTGTAAGATTGCAAAACAAATGGCCATTATATTATGTTTTTTCTGTTTTAAACTTAAAATCGTACATTTTCAGTTACGGTATTTTTTGTTAAAGTTTGGCAGACTGTTTTTAATGCCATTCAACGTAATGTTTAAAATTCACTTTAAAGTGGTGACGTTGTAAGCAGTGTTGGATTGTCGCTCACCTTTTATTTATTTATCTCATATCAAATTCTTTTATATATTTTTTTCATATATATTTTTTATACATATTAAAGAGAAAATGTCGAAGCTTGATGTAGAAAGGTTAATGCGAGATCTTACGATTGATCAACTTCAAAATATTCAAGAAAATTTAAGGTTAGTTTAAAGTTTCTGTGATTTCTTTTAAAACTTTGATTTTCTATGTAGTCAACAATCACATGAAAAACGTGAAGAACTTCGAAAAATGGTCGGTCGGCGATATCGTGACGTTTTGGATGCTTCAGATACAATTCGAAGGCTTACCGAGATTGCTTCTGATTTGGGAAATAACATGAAAGAAATAAGAAAAATTTCTAAAAATTTGTTAGCTGGTGATGATGCTAAATATCCCATCAAAAAAGAAACGTTGTTCAAATTCGGTTTATTGCTACGATTAGAAGATTTGGTATATTTTTATAGTTTTAATAAAATTAATACAATAGGTTTAACTTTAGCTTGAAAATCCAACTGATCCACTTGGAGATGTTTTTACATTTTTATTTACCGAAAATCTTCATCGTGGTGTCTCAATTGAATCACAATCATTTAAAGCTGAAAATGTGGATATTAATTTGATTTTACGTCCTCTTGGTGATCGGCTTATTACATATCGATTAGCCTTATGTGATCGACTTGAACGTTATCTTGGGGAACAAACCGATTGGGAAGAAGTATCTGGGATTCTAGCAGCTTTGGCCTTTTTAAATCAATCAAATATGGAAAATTTGTTAGATGTTTATCTGAAAGCTCGAAAGGTAACAGAAAATTTAGTTGTTTTCTCTTGCGCAATATATGTATATAACGTAGGAATTTTCAGAATTTTATTACAAAGAGCCTTGAATCTTCTACAACTTTGATAAGTGTGATTGAGATGATAAAATCGACAGCAGAATGTGTTGATGATGTATTTGGTAAAGGACGTGGAATTGTTTCTGCACTAGATTTTGTAACTTCTTCTGGCTGGTGTCCAGGTAACATGTTTTGTCGGTGTTTTCGATGTATCAATCCATTTTTTTAGAACCTATTACGTTGGCGATTGCTGACTGTCAAAGCTGTTACTTGAAACAATTAAAAGTTGAAGTTACCCGAATTAATTCATCTTATACAAAATCGTACGCAGAAGGATTGAGCGATGTCTTTGTCGAAGATAAATGTACTCAATGGATTGAAGGGTAACTTTTGCTTTTATTTAATCTTACTTACCGTAGTAATTTAGACTTTGTGAAGCCGTAGAAAGTCGAGTCAAAGGCATGTGTGATTTCTTTGAACATGCTCATGATGTTATTGAATTCATTTATGCCATCAATGACATTTTTGCAACTGAATGGCCTACAGTATCTTCAAATTCTCTTGTTTATCAAAAGTTATTTGGTTCATCATTAATTGAACGTTACAAAGCTTTGATTACCAAAGAAATGCATGGAGTTGAAACCCAACTTCTTTCGAATGCTTCTCAAGTTCAAACGAATCCTCCACCATTATTTCAAAAACGTGGAGCTCGATTTGATTCACTTTTAGCATCGGGTGTTAGTCAAGAACTCTATGAAGTAATTCAGAAAAGCTTTAATCGTTTGAGTGATTTGATTTCAAATACAAATCGGTATATTTCTATGGGAAAAGAAGAGAATGTACAAGAACTTTTGCCTGCATTAGCCCAAGCTGCTCTTGAAATGACAAAACGAATTACCACATTACCAAAATTTAATGAAAACATGTTAGAATGTGAAAATTTATCTGTCGAAAAAAACAAATGGCTTTCAAGATTTCGCATTTATTTAGCTTTGGTACAACATGAACCTTCTGTCCTTTGTCAATGTATGGGAAGAAACACTGAATTAATTATTCAATGTAATAAACTCTTACATTCGGCTGCAGAAAATGCATTATGGTAAGTATTAATAAGCAATTGTAATAACTTGTATGTATATCTCTGTTTTTTTCAGTAATTTCATGAATATTTTAATCAATGAATGTTATCTTGAATCAAAAATTCCAAAAATGTCTCACTATGTTTCTGATCCTATTAAATTTCTTGATCTTGCACAACAGCTTGAGAAGTATAGGCTTCCAAATTCTGAAAGTATTATTGAAATTCCAACTCAATTAAGCAGATTTTATTTCTCATTTCTTTTTTCAATTTGTCAAAAGACAAATACTTATTCTGTCGGTCATCTTTTTACTCGAAACGTTACTTCACATGTTTCAAAAGTTCTTGGTAAGCATTTTACAAAATTATCGTAGTTTTCATTTATATTAGTATGGTTATAGGCGAGCTGCTATCAAAATCTTTAATGGAAATTGCAAATGCATGTTCAACAGTTCCTGTTATCTGTACACAAGTATTATTTGATTGCAAAGTACTATTTTTTATGTTTTTGGATAAAGGATTTGTTGAAGCTGCTACTATTATCGAAAATAAGCTTGATCCATTTAATAAAGCTGTTTTAACAGAACCTTTAAGCAAAAATGCTAAAATTTTTGTGCAGCGAACAAGCGTAAGATTTGTTAAATAAAATTATTCATCGCAAAGTTACATTTCTGTTTTTAGATGCTTTTTGGACAACTGCAAATTGAACCACCTACTTCGTCTAAAGATATTGAACTTGCACCATCGTTTACTTCATTGATTGATATTGCACCAATAATCCCGAATATTCCAAGACTTCCCTTAATTCCTGGAATGAGTGTCATTGAACATCAAGAAGATCAAAAACCCGCTGTTGCAGAAGAAATAAAAGCAAAGAAAAAGGCACAACCAAGTAGTACACCGGCAGATGTTCTTGGAGGTTTACTGGGTGCAAGACCAGATATCAAAAATCTATATGATAAATTTTCTACTAATTGGTTTAAAAATTAATTTGGTTGTATATTTATTTTATTATAAAATTGGGGGTTAATAAATGTTTTACTCTGAATAATTACTGGCTTCTTTGCGCTAAAATCAGTACAGGTTTCTGCAAAAACTTGAATTAATTTTTAAGTATTAACATGCGTGAAAGCTTTCTTTTCATGAGAGTGATAAAGTGAAAGCTTTCTTTTCATGAGAGTGATAAAAATCGAGAACTTATTTTTGATTATCCAGAGCAATAACTTAGTCATTCATGTTGTGATTTTGTAATCAGTAGATTGGCGCTCTCTTCTGTCTGATGGAATATGTAATCGCACTGAGGATTTATAAATTGTTTTTAAGCGCATTTATACACTATTCAAAACCCTGCATAAAAAACATTGAAATGTACAGTATCTTTTTGCAATCTTTAAAAAACGTTGATGTTGGCATTGTGTGACTAATGTACCTGTCATCCTTTTTTTATGCGGCTAAGTTTGAAGAACATTAAAATCATCAAAAACTCTATCTTCGAATTCGTCTTTTTTAATTTTGCCTTTTTTAAATTTTCCTCATTTTTAGAAAAGATTCATTATGTTAGGAACAAAGCTTCGTCGTGATGATGAGGATGGTCATGAAAGATTCAAGCAAATGTGTCTTGCTGAACCAAAGTTAACTGGATTTGAATTTGTACATCCACCTCTTGGAATTGATGTATGTGTGCCTTCTCATTCCTTTATGATCTTAAATGAATTTTTATAGGCAAAAACCTTTGTTAAAGCTCATTTTGGTCATAATGCTAAAGCCCGCAATATGCAATTTGCAAAAGGCACAACAACTTTAGCTTTTGTTTATGAACCAGCTACTCCAAATGATCTTGGTGGCATTGTTATTGCTGTAGATTCTCGGGCATCATCTGGTGAATATATCTGTAAGTGTCGTCTTAATTTAATACCATTAGATGATTATTCTGCTTTTAGCTTCAAAATCTGTTATGAAAATTCTTGACATCAATGAACGTATGGTTTCAACAATGGCTGGTGGTGCTGCAGATTGTCAATTTTGGTGTCGTGTTGTTGCTCAATACTGCAAGTGAGTAGTTCTTTTCACAATGCTTTGCAGTTTATTCTTTTCTCTTTCAGTCTTTTTGAACTCCGTGAAAAGCAAGAAATTACTGTCAGCGCTGCATCTAAATATTTTGCTAATCAACTTTATGGTTATCGAAATCGAGGACTTTCAATTGGTTCCATGGTTTGTGGATATGATAAACGTGGTCCAGCTATATTCCAAGTTAGTGATGATGGCACTCGTCTTAAGTTGCAAGTTTGCTCTATTGGTTCTGGTTCATTGAATGCTTACGGTGTTCTTGACACACATTACAAACCAAAGATGACTGATGAAGAAGCCCTTAAACTTGGACGTCGAGCTATTATGCTTTCCACTTTTCGTGATTCTGGTTCCGGTGGTAATTGTAATGGTAAGTTACTACTTTTTACTACAGTTGTATTTAAGTTTATATTTTTAGTCTGCCATATCACTCCTAAAGGCAAAACACGTTTTCCACCTATCGATGTTAATCACCTTTATTATGAATTTGCTGATGAACACAAGCGTGATGTTGGATACCAGCCACCAAATGACGAATAAAATAAATTGTTTGAATTATTGTCGGTGTTTTTCTTTTATTTCTTGTGTATGATCATTAATTTTGTTTCATAACTTATTTTTTGCGTTCTTCAAGCCGTTCAAGAATTATTTAATAAATTTTCTAATGAACATTCTTTATATGGCGACTATTTTTAGAAGTTGTTACCTTTCGATATCTTTGTCTCAGTTTTCAAATTTTTGTTAGTTTGTTTTGTTTTCTAGCATTCTTTTACCTTAATCATAATGGCGGCGGCCGCGTCAACAGCTGTTAATCCATCAACGTTGATGCCACTTGAATTGGTCGACAAATGTATTGGTTCAAAAATTTGGGTTATTTTAAAAAGTGTGATTTGTTTATGTTATGTTAATCATTTTTGACGAAATTATTCGTTATTGCAGGTGAACGTGAAATTGTTGGCACACTCGTTGGATTTGATGATTTTGTTAATATGGTTCTTGAAGACGTGACTGAATACGAAACTACTCCAGAGGGAAAACGTGTTACGAAATTGGATCAAATTTTATTGAACGGAAATCATATAACAATGCTCGTTCCGGGTGGAGAAGGACCTCAAGTTTAAAATATTTTTTCTTTTTATTTTGAATGAAGCATCGAAGATAACTTTTGACATTTTTTAATGATTGAGAAATTTTACACTTTTTGCTCTCGATCTTTTTGATCTCAAACATTTGTCATTGTTTTGTTGTTTTTGTTCTTCTTCTGCTCTTTAATAAATACTTGGAAATCTTTTGCAAAAAAATTTATTTTTTGAAAAGTTGTTTCATAATATACACAACACTTTTGTCCACATTTCTAAACAAATTAATATTTATTATTTACAAGCAGGGTTATTAATAATTGCACAGTATAATTCTGGAAAAAAAACAGTTTGGTAATGGATCGTTTTGGGTAATAATATATCATAAAATGTGGACGTTTTAACTGGCATCGGCAGGATGACTAATTTCACGTACAGTAACCCTTTCATGGGCTTCAGCTACAGCTTCTTGGATGGCAGATGTAACGCATGTTGTTTGTTGAATTTCTCCTTCTTGATGAACATTGTAAGGTGCTTCTTGTGAATTTTCTGCTGCTTCACGTTGAAGTTTTGCTCCAGCTTTTATCATTTCAGCACCTTAAAATGTGGTTGTAATCTATGTGATTATAGATCTATTGAAATAACCCAAATATATGTCAGTGAATGGAAGTCACCACAATATAGTAATTATTTTCTTTGCCCTATTCGGTTTTACATTCTCTCCACATTTTTATACCCTTTTTTGTGACTTACCAGCTTCAGCAAGATATTCTTGCCCGCATTGTTGATGTTTCAAGGCTATTGCAGTTTTGGCATTTGCTATTTTGGCCATTTCTTTTGCTTTTTCTTGGGCTTCTTGAGCTTCATCAAATTCTTTTGCATTCTTTTCTAATGCAGCTCTGCCCTTTTCACGTAAAATCTTTGCATTAATTTCATGAATATCCAAAGAATGTGATTCTGAATCACTTTCGGATGTTCCAATGGATGAAGTTGATGATGTCCAAGTGTCACATGTTTCTTTGTTACAATGTTTTTCATGTTTATGTGGCAATTTTTCAATCACCTTTTCAGCGACCACTTTTGTTCCTTGTTTAAGATCATGCTTAATTTCTTTAGCTTGTTCTCGGATTTCTTTTGTTCCCTCCTTTAAATCTTCTTTTAAACCATGAACGGTATGTTGAAGACCATCCTTGATATCTTTAGCGCCTTCTTTAATATCACCAACAATTTCTTTTGCACCTTCTTTCAGCTCATGTAAAATTCCAGAGTTTCGTATTTCTCGTCTTGCTTCATAAGCTTGGTTTTCATAGCTTTCAACAGAGTGGACATATTCAAGTTTTGGATCCATTTGAATTACTTGTATATTTTTAATCAGATTTATGCACTAAAAGTGGAATGTCCATTAACACTATTTTATTGTATTAAAATATTTAACGAAATAAAACAGCGCGTATTTTTTTGTAACATCGAAAAAATCAAATTTATCTAAAATATATTTTAAAAGAAGTTAAGAAAATTTGTTAGTTTTCTTATGACAGCCGAGGCCTACTGTAGTCTTCAGGAAATACGATAATAATATTCATGCCTTTATTTCTCAGCCAAAAGTATCATAATTCTTATTTTGTTTTTTTACAATAACGACGATTATCATTACATTCCCAAATTTAACTAAACACATGGAATGTTCAAGTTTTTATAATCTATTGCACATGACCCGTTTATTCAATTTATTTTTCTAAATAAAGCATTTTTAAACCGTTTCATACGCTATTGATTTGTCACTCACAAAAAAAGTTTACACTTCTTTCTGGATAAACTTCATTTACATACGTAACTTGTTTTTTATGAATTTCACACACGAAACGAGAAAAATATTTTTATGGTAAATCAAAAGGACTCTTATCACATGATGATGCTAAACTTCATAGTCACAAACATTCGGAAAAGGAAACACAGTTTTCGCCTCAACATATGCAACAGAAAGAGCAAACCCCCGTGAATAAATAAAATTTCCGGAAACTTCAGTGAATGGCAGAAAATTTTGTTAGGCTTGTGTAGTAATAAAATGTTAAAATAATTTTAATGATAAGCGGCAGATAACAAACATTGTTTGCGCTTAGCTAATAAAAAGGGCATCATTTTTTATTAGATACTGTATCTGGTAAAACACATCAAAGATGTGAATTGTTTTTTAGGAACCATTACCAAAAAAACCCTGTTTTTTTAGAACTTTTCCAGAACTAACTTACACAAAAATGTTTGTTTTTATCCATAATAAAAACCCTTTTTTAAAAACTTGATGAAATCCCATGAGCCTCGAGCGATGTCCTTAATAAGGAAAACTCTGCTGTTGCAACAAAAATAAATAAAAAATAACAAAACGGAAAAAATATGTAGATGAAAATAAAATTTGTTATAAAAAGTTTGAGTCAACAAATTCTGTAAGTATAAGGGGTTTAATAAATAGTGTAGAAGATACTGTAGTAGTTCAAAAATAGAATCAAAAAATGCAATTTTGCAATAATATATTAATTTTTTAAATAAATCAATTTTTAAAAAGAAGCTCTCTTCTACACAAATAATGCAACACTAAATGAAATTTAAATTAAGTTCATTATTTAGGTATTTACAAGGCCGCAGAGGGGGGAGGCATTTCGGGCACGTGCCCCCTCCAAACTAGGCAAATCCTTTGATCTTTTGCCGCCTCGTGTTAAGGCGGCAAAAGATCAAAGGCGTGCCCCCTCCGAAATGAAAATGCCCACCCCGAAAATTTTTTCTTCCTACGGCCTTGGGTATTTAGTAAACTAAAAACTTTTATTAAAATATCTTTTGACAAAAAATTTTAAAAGGTCAATTTTATTTATCTTTTTTCCTTTTTTTATATCAAAGTCTATAAATAAAAAATTGGAAATTTGTCAGACGCCGCCTTTTTTTGTTAATCAAAAATCACACAAAAAACAACAAATGTTTCGTAAAAGTATTTTTTGTAGCCAACAGAAGTGCCGTAGACATTCAAAAAAGAGAATTGCTATTTTTTGTTTGCTTTCAATTCATAAACAATTGTGTCATTTGCTTCAGTGACAACTGTTTTTGTGCCGAAAAAAGGGTATGTAATTGCAAGAAGAAGAAAAAAATGCTGCAAAGAGAGAGAGAGGCTTGTAAAACGCAAAAAAATTTAAGTTATCAAATTTATATCTGTTTGAACTCTTTGATGCTTTAAATTTAATCTTCTTGTTTTTGTATCTTTGGAAAACTTAAGATCAGGTGGACCCTTGTTATTATGACGGCATTTTTAAAAAGTGAACGGAAAGAGTAAAAAATTTGTCTGGAACTTATTTGTCAGAAAAAAATGATACCTTGTTTATCATTTTTATTTTTAGATATTTCTGGAACGGTCTAGCAGCCAACATCTTGGCAGAGTTTCGAAAATGTTTTTTAAAATAATTTTAAGAGATCATGTGGGTTTTACGCGATCTTTGAATAAAATTAGATTTATTAAGGAAGAAAGGCAGAAATAAGATCACAAGAATTTTTCTTTAAGAACTTAGTTATATTACAATGTTTATTGAAAAATGGTTACAAAGTTGTTTTTTTAAACAAACATTTTACCAATCGCAATTATTTTAAAAACAATGGTACTAATTAATTATTTTACATTTACAAAATGTCGCATAACTATTATATTTGTAATGTTTTAAAAAAAACTATACGGTATAAATTTTTTAAAAACATTGCCTGAAATGAAAAAATGCATTGAAGATTTTTAAAACCACTTTATTTATTTAACAGAAGATTGATTTGAAAATTATTCGATATTGTTTTTACACATTTATTACATGAAAAATATTTGTTTTACATTTATGCTTAAGGCAGAGGCCGGAAAAGGCGTTGGAGACATTTTTTCCACAAAATGCTTTAATTTTCAAAATTAAAGCATTTTGTGGAAAAAATTTACTATTAGATTTACAATTTAACATGCATTATTAATGATATTATTGATAAAAATATACATTTCCAACCTTTTTATAATAATTTTGAGAATTTTTTTTCGACTTTGAAAAAACCCTGTCCGGCGTCACTTGGAGTCGATGCCTCCATTTTGGAAAAAAATACTGATCTCAAACTTAAAAGTTCCCAAAAAATTTAATGACAAAAAAGGGCGCGCAATTTCTTTTTCGTTTTTCTTTCAGTACTGAAGTACTGCAGCTGCGGTGTTCTTTTTTTATTTCTTTTTTCAAACTGAATTACTTCGTTTCTTCAGCTATCGCAAAATTTTGTGGTTAATTTTTTTTCAAAGATGCAAATATTTCTTATCCCTAACGAGTAAGTTTTATTTCTGAACATTAAATTGGCGGTTTTATGACACTTTTTTAGACAAGGTCTTGAAGAATTGGCACTTGTTGAACTGCAAGGTGCTTTTGAAATTAATGATGATATCTCTGGAATGGAATTTGGTGAAATTCAATGGATCAGTGGAAAACCATTCTTAAAAATCGTCAACAATCTTTATGAAGGAAATTTTATTGATCTTGAAAAGCCTTTACTTTTGTTGAATAAAAAAAGTGCTAAGAAATCTGATACTCATCATCACTGTGATATTGAAGCAATTATCGAAAGAAAACTTCTTTTTAATATTCGACCACGACCAATTTTATCTTCTGCTACTTCAACGCCATCATCAACCACAATCAAACATAATATTTTTGGAAAATAATGTAATTTTAGAAATTATTTATTATCATTTTTATAAGTTACTATTTGTGTTCCCGTTTTACAAAAAAAGTTGCATGTAGTACAATAAAGCTGTCAAAAATTTAAGTGAAATAAAGATTATGAAAGTTTAAGATGTGTTTCAACGCCAGGAATAAATGGTATAACACCTTGAATTGCAAATTCTTCAGGAATTTTTTCGGGATTGAGAATACCTTCTTTTGCACACTGTTCAGAAAATTCAAATCGAGCATAGTTATACATAATATCGACGACAAGAAAAGACTGGAATAATTTCATTATAAAGTGTATAGACGAATTTAAAAAGCGACTTACCAAGGCAACGACATAAATGATAGTAATAGCAAAATAGAAATTAGCATTTCCAGAACCAGTAATCATCCACATTCTCCACATGATCGGTGATAAAACAAAGGAGGCGACGATTGAACCAAAACCAATTAAAGTGTAGCGAGAATCTAAAAACAAGAATGATTTAAGATAATAATAAGAAACATACATCGAAGAAGTTTAGGGAACATGGGATAAAGTGCAAGTAAAACCGCAGCTTCAGCATATGATGGATAAGATGATAATACAGCAACATGCCCAAGACAAGCAAAAACAAGAACAGCTGCTTCTTTACTACAAAATGAAAAGTTATGGTATTCTATTAAACAAAATGAAGAAAAATACCTTAAAGTCATTGCGAGTGGGATTGCTGGTAAAACAACTGCCAATTGAAACGTCCATTGGAAGAATTGACGATATTGATCAAAAATAAATACAAAAAAGTACCAAAATACTCCAACATTAGGTGATAAATCAGGAACTTGCCAGCTTAAAAAAACAAACAATAGTAACGATATTTGTTTTTAAAAAACACAACATACAAAAATCCAAAAGTGTCAGGAAGGAATTTTGTAGCACTTTCAATAAGACAATTAAGGGCAAATAATTTTCCAGCTACAACAAAAATAACCAAAAGTATATATAATCGTTGATTTTTAGCTTCAACAATAAGTGGAGCAAGTAGAACAACATAATATGGATACATAAAAATGGCTAAATTAGCGAATATTGAAGCCAAATACATTCGCTCTAAAATGCCATTTAGAATTAGAATAATCTAACATAAAAGGTTTTATCATACTTTCAAACAATGTCAGAATAAATGAAGCAATAACAAAATTTAATAAAGTTGAAATGCTTCCAATGGCACATGATCCAATTGTCATTGGATTAAATAAATACATCAAAGCCACGTATTTACCGTACTTTTTGACATCGCTTTCAGTAATCCCAGTTTGAGTTCGAAGATAATTGTAAGCGGCAAATTGAAGTACAATCCCAGTAAAAATATCAACAGCTATCGATAACGCAACATAAAGATGTGGAAGATACGTAAAAGGACCAATAACTTTAAGAAACAATGGCATCTGAAAAAGCAGCTTGATGAAAATTCCAAAAGATTAAAAAAAGCAAACCAAATGAAAGGAATCCCCATCATATGGGCTGATCTTATATTCATCAGTCATATGAACAGCTTCTTTAATTCTTTTGAAAGAATTCCATTGTGTTACAAATTCAGGAGATCTTGAAAGATAATCGGTTAAAAATAATGCACTAATAATTCTTACACCAACAGCTAATGCAAAAGTTCTAAAATTGAGTTAATGATATCCTTTATTTAAAATAAGAAAAAAACAACTTTGAATCTATCGTATTCATATATTTTGCAACATTTGAGCCTTTTGAAACACTCTGAACCGATGGTGATGGTACTTGAGAAACGCTTTTCTGTTTTTTCCTTTGCATTATTCATTCCATAAATGGTTACTTTGACTGCAAAGAAAAATGCAATATTAGTGTTAAAAAGTAAACAATTTGAGAAAGATAAGTGGTAACAAAATGTCTAAAAGCACATATAAAATGCGATAAAAAGTCACGCCGAAAAAGGCAAAAATATGGGTATTAGTTCATCATCATGCTCATCAACTCGTCATCATCGGTCTGATAGTATTAGTGGAGTATTTTCAGACGACAGTGATGAAGATCGGATTCTAAATAGTTATCAGGTAAGAGAACATCGTCGAAACTTCGTTGATTACAAAAAAGATTTAGAAAGTTATTTTACGTGCAGCATGGAAGCATATGTCAACAAAAGCCTCACACGGATCCTGTGGAAAAACAATATTAAAACGTTTATCATTAAAAGATTCAACAGTAAAACCAATTTTTCAAAAATTCTCTGTACTTGGTAGCATCTTTTATTTACAAGAAAAAGAACATGTCGCCAAAATACCGTCAACAATAACACCAACAGATTACTGTAATGCATTTGAGCAACATTCAAAAATATTTTTAAATTTCTTACAATTTTTAATGGAAAATTTGGATAATCCTAAAGCAATATCACAGAAATGTGAAGAAATTGGAAAATTTCACCGCAGATTTAAAATATTTGGATTAAAAACAGAGCATTGGGATTTATTCGGAGAATCCATTACCGAAACGGTACGAGAATATCAAGGATGGAGAAGACATCGTCAAGCTGTACAGGCTACCAATATACTTGTCTCATTTGTGGCAGATAGAATTCGAAGTGGTTTGTTTTTTTTAAACAACTATTGAAAACAACCTTTCTTTAGTGTAAGTTGTTAAATAACACAGCATCTGCTGAAGATTTTTTTACACTTGTTTGCAACTGCAGAATACGGTAGCTTTTTTAAGAATAGGCCATTTAGAATATTTTTAATTTTGTGTACATGAATTTTACACAACTAAATTAATTCATTTTATTTACATAACTTTACAAACTAAAGTAAACCAACTTTTGTAGGTTATAGATTTACATATATTGTACGTATTAATGTTTGTTATCTAAAATTCTGTAGTTACAATACTTTAATACACGAATTCTAAGAAGGTTCTTTTGTAACCACAGTTATCAAAATCTTTTTACCCTCATAAAAATTTTATATACTAATAAATCTTTATGTTTATAGGATTTCTTCAACGGACAGAAATCCCGTCATGGGTAAAAACTCCTTATCCAACTTTAGAAGCTGAATCAGATTATGTATTTTCAAGAAAAAACAGCTCCAAAATTAAAAAAAATCATTTAGACCATATGAACCAAGAAATCAATAAAACGCAATTACTAGCAGACAATAAAAAACACATAAATAGATCAAAAAGTGATGGATCAACACGAATATCGCGACGGAAATTACCATTAACACCAGATGATATACGAAAAATAAGTATTAAACATCATAATCATCAAAGTCTTCAAGTCTTGGACGTTTAGCACGAACTTCTTGTGCCCGTTCAAAAATGCGCTTAACAACATCTTTTGTAACTACTGTAAGATTTTGAAGTTCATCTTTGGCAATTGATTTAAGAACGTCGAGTTCTAAAATATATAAATAAATTTTGCTTATGTAAAACAAATTTTAATACCATTTTTAACCATTACGGCGGCTTCAACACCCATAGAATTTTTAACGATGGTTGAAATTTCTGTTGCGACATCACGTTTTTCTTCAGCATCAGCCTGTTGATCACGATCATGATTATATTTAACAGCAGATTCATCAAAATCAGTAAGAAATTCACATTCATGAAGCGAATAAAGTTTCTAAAAAAATACGTAAAAATTAAATTTATTTTTAAAAATATTGAACGCATACTTGACATTCACCACATTTGCAAAGACTATCACGGAATTCTTTGCTTTTGATGAAAAAGAGAGTACGAGGTTCTTGAACAATCATTTCTTTACGATTTGTAAGAAGACAACCTTCAGCTGGTCGATCTTCTTTAGGATAATGATGATAGGCAAGAAGAAAAGGAAAACAAGTAACACATTCCTTGCAAATCATTTCTTCAACATCATCAGGTGGAGCATGATCAAGATGCTGAAAGAGAAAATGATAAACACATGTTGTAGTGCGTTACGTTAACTTACAATTGCATGAAACCAATCTTCACAAGCAACACATTGAAGCATTTCAGAATCAAATTCAGGAGTATTTTCTTCTGGAGGATAAGATTTTTTGCAAACACACCATTTATTCAAAAAATTATCACAATATTTGTTGTATTTATTAGTAGCATTCTTTTCAGGCTAAAACAGCACTTTATAGATCCCAAACTGGTGAAATAAAAAATAAAAGAGTTCATAGGTGTGGAGCAGCCTAATTATTCTTTGCATAAATAACAAAAAATGGAATCCCTTTTTCATAGACTCTATGTAGGTGATGATATATGTATAATAGTAGTCATGTTGCGCTTATTACATTAATTGGCTGATACACCAACCCTCCTTGATTTTATAATTACAGTAATACAAACCTGGAGTTTACATTTTTCAGCAAATTTTTCATTACCACAATCACAAGTGAATTGCCGTTTTGTATAAAGTTCAACAAGATCATGCCCACTATGACAATCATTTGAACAAGCAAAACAAACACCCGCAATTTGTTTAGTTTCTTCATAACATGTCAAACAAGAAAAGACTTCTTGGCGAATGTAACCTTCATCATAATTGCATACTTCATTATTTAATCCACAAAATCTATTATCATCGCAGTTCTCAATAATATCTTGTATTGAAACAGTTTCTTCAATTTGCTTCAAAACATTGTCGATACGAGAATCATTGGTGGACATGGCACCAGGAAGAAAATATATTTCGTATAAATATACAAAAATCAGCGGCCTGTAATAAACTTTACTGTGGAAAATACAACAAATAATAAAAAAAATTTCAGCAAATGTTGAACATAAAAATTTAAGCGCGAATAAATATGATAATTCAAATTTTCACAATAATTTGGCAAAAAGTTCCTAAAAAGTTTTGAAGAACCATTGTGTGCGTGTAAAAGTATTATTCACACTGCTGTGTTTCTTTCTTTCTCATTCTATTTTTTTCTTCCAATAAATATAATGTTCTTCCTCTTCTTCTCGTTCTTTGCATATACATGTTCGTCGTTCTCTCATTTTTTTATTTTTCTTTTCTCTCCCTGTTTCTGGGGCTGCAGCTACTAAAAAATTGCTTTTCCCGGCAACGACGACGCTTTCTGTTACTTTGTAGCATTTTTGCATGCCCTTTTCTTCTTTTTCCTGAACCATTTTTCATTCTTAAAAATAGTTTTTTCTCAATTGTTGTAAATTAAGCAATTTTTATTATTGTTTTTTACACACATCTCATTTCGTTTAACTTTCGTGGTGCTGTTTCGTGCATTTTGGAAGAATTGCTTATTTTTTTGTGTTATCGATTTTATCACACAGAATTCACTGATATAAAGATATATATTTTGTAGTGAAGGAATTGTATAAATCATGGATAAACAACCTCAAGTTCTTCGACTTGATCCTTCTATGGAACTAACTTTTAATGGATATAATGGAACAGGTGGAAAAGGTAAGCTATTCTTTTTTAATACACGTGTACTTCTGCTTTTTTAGGAGCTTTCACAGAAGTTGTTACATCAAAACTTCGTCTTGATAATCCTTCAGATAGAATTGTTTATTTCAAAGTTAAGACAACTGCACCAAAACATTATTGTGTTCGTCCAAATTCCGGTGTTATTAAACCCGGTTCTTCTGCTGAAATAAGTGTTTTACTTCAACCTGTTGAAGATCCAGCAATTCTTGAACGCGAAGGTGCTAAACATAAATTTATGATTCAATCAGCTTTTGCACCTAATGATGCCACTCCGGTTGATGAATTTTGGAAATCTATCAATTCTTCAGATGTTATGGATTCAAAACTTCGGGTTGTTTTTAGTACTAGTGGAAATTCAACCCCTGCACCAACTGGACATGCTGCATCTGCTATTCTGCCGAAACAACCACCATCCCCAATGCAAACTCATGCTTCAAAGGCTTATACTACTGCTTATGATAATGCTCCTGCTGGTGGTGAAGTAAGTATTTGTGTAAAACTCCTATTTTCCATATTGATGTTTTTAGAAAACTGACACTAATGAATTACGTCGCCGTCATGATGCTGAAAAACAAAAAATGGAATCTGACAATCGCAAGTTACAGGTAATTTCTTTAGTTTTGTTTATGAGTCATTAATGCTTATTTCATTTTAGGAACAATTGAATCTTCTTCGACAACAATTACAATCAACTGCTATTGCTAGTGAAGGTGGTATTCCAACTGTTCATGTTGCATTATTGGCAATTGCAATGTTCTTGATCGGTGTAATATTGGGAAAAATGATCTGAAATGCCATGAATCTGAATCTGAAAAAAATTCTATGAGGGAAAAAGCGGTTCTTCTATATTATTTTATTGTAATCTCTTTTTGCCTATTGATTATAAAGATAAATTGAGGTTCAACCTTTTATTATATTATAATCGTTTTTTAAAATACAAGTATCGTTTTTTATGGCTTCGCATAAATGTTTTTGTAATTTGCTCTTCTTAGTCTTGTTTATGTTTTTTTATTACTTTTTAAAATTAAGTTAACGTATTTCTTTTTTTGCAATGGTCGAATCAGACACTTGCCTGGTGTTTTTTTGTACAATGTTTAAAAATCTAGGTGAATATGTACCCATTGTAACTTATATTAATTTGATGAAAAATTTTATTATTACTGAAGTTTTTTGACTGTTGTTAGAGGTTATTAAATTGCCTTCTTGTATTTTATGTCTTTTTTTATACGCCGAAAGAAAAAAAAATAGGGGTGGTGTTCACCCACGGAAAAACAAAAAATTTACATTTTTTAGTAGACTGTTGTCGTTTGATTAATAACAAGATTTTTCTAAAAATATGTTAATCTTTTTAAAACAAAAACGAAATTTTTCAGTGGTAATTATGTTATGTCGTTCAATACATACTGCATGACCACAATTGTCTCAGTTATTCTAAAAGCAAAATGGCAAAACACTACATAGGAAAAAATCATTTTTGTGGTTTTGCTTGGTGGAACAAAGATATTTGTGGGTTATTATGCTGCTTCATGACCTGGCTTCTTCTTTGTTATGGCCAATTTGGAGTGATTACAATTATGATGCAGTCATTCAATGAACATCCTATTCATCAATCAATTAATTTTGGAGTTTTTGAAACTTTGTGGCTTATGGCGTTACTGTCTCATCTAAAAACAATGCTTACCAATCCTGGAACAGTGCCTAAAGGTACACTTGATGACCATGTTAAAACATTAGAAAGTCAAAAAGGTGAAGTGTTTTTGAAATGTACAAAATGTTCTTCTGTTCGGCCCGAACGTGCTCATCATTGTTCTATTTGCGATAGATGTAAGGAAAACTGTGATTATTCATTTAATAAAATGACTTTATTTTAGGCATACGAAGAATGGATCATCATTGCCCGTGGGTGAATAATTGTAAGTTTTCCGAATGTTAGAAAAATAAAAATTTTATAACAACGTTAATACATTTTTATTTTTCGATTTGTTGCATTTTATCTTAAAGAGTTGCTAATTTTAGGTGTCGGAGAAGGAAATCAAAAGTATTTTATTCTTTTTACTGTAAGTTTAACTTATGTTTCTATCACAAATGTGCTTCTGAAAACATCACATTGCTTAATCTGTTTTGTAATTTGAAGAAATCTGAATTAACTTGCTAATAATGTTTTTAAATTATATGTACCCATTATTTTAGTTTTACATTTGTTTGGTTTCTTTTCATACGCTTTATTGGACAATTTGGCAATTTGTACAATGTATAAATGAAAATTGGCACAATTGCAGTTTGTTTTCACCTGCAGCAACGACAATCTTAATCATTTTCTTACTTTTCGAAGGAATGCTCTTCGGTGTAAGAATGAACTTTGCCCTTAATTCAAGTGAATCACTTATTTTTTTAGATATTTACGATAGTAATGTTCGGCACTCAAATCTCTTCAATATGCTGGGATCAAACTGGTATTGAATCTTTAAGAAATGAACGTGGTAAATCTCAAGATAAATGGAAGAACTTGCAAGTGGTTTTTGGTGGTCCATTCTCCCTACATTGGCTAAATCCATTTGATCGTCCATTTGTATCAGAACGCGCATTTGAATTTTCTGTATGATAATTTATTAATGTAATTTTCCTTGATGATATTCGATGATGATATTTATTACGTGTATTCTTCTTTTTTAACTTAAATACCTTTTTTATAACCTCCGTCCTTTTGGATGATACATATGTGACATCTGTTTATTGTGATCTTCATTTTTAATTGGTAATTGCTCTCTATTTTTTGTAATTCTGTTTTGTAAACATTTTTAAGACGTGACTGTACTAGTCTTTGATTTGTATAATGTTTTAAATTTTTTTTTGTTGTTTATAATTAATGGTGATATTTTGAAAAATTAATTATTGTGAATAATAACGATTTTTGATTATTAATTTTGTTGATAAATGTTTTTATTGGATTACCATGTTATTACTTTTGCATTTGGAAAATTAAATAAAAATCAAATTTTTTAAAAGAAATTTTAAAGACATTAATTTTTATGCATTTTAGAGAAATTATTACGATTTTCATTGTATAAATTTGTAATGTTACGACGGTTAACACTTCAAAAAGGAACAACGCCAAAATTTGTCATTGTTTTAGTCAAAAAGTCAATTCTTTTATCATTTATTGCTTACATAGGAGCATATGCTTATATTTATTATGCAACTGATCCTTCATCCTTAGAAAATACTAGAGTTAGTGAAAATGCTTTTTTGCCTGGAATTGTTACAGAAAGATTTGATAAACAAACTTCGCTGTCTGAATTTTCAAAATCTCTTCGAAAAGCTTTTAAAGAAAAGTAAGAATTTTTTGTAACTGTGTCAGTGTATTGCACAACTCTGCTTTATAGAAATCAGAAAAATTTACTTATGAATACCTTAAATCGATTTGGATTGGAAGTTTATAATCAAAGCTTTTCCGTGAATACTCCATATTTGAAGGAAAGTGGCGAAAATGTTTATGGAATTTTAAGAGCTGAAAAAATGCCACCAGTTGAATCTATGCTTATGGTTGTTCCATTTGATGAAGAGCATCTTATGTCATCTGTGCTGGCTTTGACAATGGCAGACTATTTTAAAAGTGAGTTCATTTTTTCTTGAATTGAATATTTTATTGAGTTACAATTTTGTACATATATGAATTAATTTCAGATCAAGTTTATTGGGCTCGTGATATAATTTTCCTTTTTGCTCATCCATCTGCAATTGGTGTTGAAGCTTGGTTAGCAGCTTATCATGGACATGAAATTCAAAATCTTCATGCTGCTCCTCTTGATGGACGTTCTGGAACAATTGTTGGAGTATTCGTCTATGATTTTGTTGGACAACATTTTACAAGCGCAAATTTAAAATTTTATGGTGTATGTTTTATGTTCTTTTTGTGGACTACAGTATTCCTTTTTTTAGGTTAATGGACGTCAACCCAATTTAGATTTAGTTAACATTGTTGCTCGTATTTCTCGAAAATCAGCATTCGCATCTGTTGTGAATGGAATTTATCCCCAAGATTTTCTTCGGCATCCTTCTCAGCACAATGATCTTTTGCATTCCTTCATTGAAAGTGTATACGATCAAACATTCGTTGAAATCAATGGCTTGAATAGTGTCTTTGGATCATATGGAATTTCAGCTGTTACAATTCAAGGAAATCATCCAACTTCGAATCGCAATCGTGCTACAGATATTCAAGATATGGCGGTTTTTGTTGAAGCATGCTTCCGATCATTGAATAATGTTCTTGAAAAATTGCATCAATCATATTTTCTTTATTATCTTTTATCACCAGATAAATTTATGTCAGTTGCATATTATATGCCAATTGCAGGATTTTTTATTGCTGCTATGGTTTTTTGTGTATGTTTATTTTATGTTTCGTCCATTCTTACAGTAATCAAGTTATAGGCGTTACGGGAATACTTTTGCATTACCAATTTTACCATTCCAAAAGCGTTTATTTTAAATCATTTATTTGCACTTGGATTCTATTTTGCAACAATTTATCTTTTTTCATCGGATTTGTTGGAAGATTCCCTTCTGTTACAAGGAAGTATTCTCTTCGGAGGTCCTTTTATTTTGTATTTGTTAACATTTTTATATTCAATGTAAGTCATTTTTGAAGTTATTACTGTAACTATTTATTTAAAATAATTACCATTTTAGTGATTCCGCTTCAGAATGTTCTGTTACCCGCTTTGCTTACTTTATTGAAATTGGTTTACTCATTGGTGCAACAAGTCTTATAAGTATTTCTCCTGGTATTGTCATTGGCGTCATTAGTGTTCTTCCAATTCTTTTTCTTACTCAAATTATTCCAAGTGGCAAAGTGTAAGCCTTTTTTGAAATTTAATTTTTTCATGTATTTCATTATAGGATCTCGTCAATCCTTGCATTCTTATTTCATCCGCTTATTATGCTTTTCGCTGGACAATTTGTTTTAGCCCATTTAGAATTTTCATCTTACGTAGATTTAAAAAATGAATTAAATCCCTTACAAACAGCTTTTAATTGGTCTTTGCAAGGTCTTCTTGGATGTCTTCATAAACATTTGATTCATTCTTCAATGCTATTTCCTATGTATTCAATCTTCCTTCTTGCAGCTTCTTCAAATCTTGCAAGTATTTCTCGATTTCCAAATGTTCTTCTTCCTCAACCATTGTTCCCTGATGTTGAAGAAGATAAAATTAAAGCTGATTAAATTATTTGTTGTTTAATAATAATAATTTATAATGATTATCGGGTGTTAAATACATTTTTGCTTTATTTGTGATGCTAAAAATATGTGTAATAAATTAATTTGTTAAAAGCTTACCGTAAAAATGCAATTCTTTGAAATTTTGATAGCTTTTCAGTGTATTCACACTACAACTTTTGAATTTTGCGCTTTTGAAAACGCCAAAATTTTTTATCAACTTTTCCCAAATTTACGTAACTTAACGAACGTTGTAAAAAAAATATAAAACATTAAATAAAATATATCTTTATTACATCATTTGATATTTGTACTGCTTAAAGAAATGGCAGATTCAAATTTATCGACAGTTTCTTCTGAAGCTAATCTTCTTCATATTAGTAAACATGTGCCAGAACCTGATCTTACCTTTTTATGTGAAAAAAGCTTGCTCGAAGCTAAAAGAAGTTATTGGAAAGAAAGAATTGGCAATATTAAAAAAGTTGTAGCCCCGATGGTTGATCAATCTGAATTAGCATTCCGACAATATATGCGAGCTCATGGCGCAGATTTATGCTTTTCTCCAATGATTCATGCACATATTTTTACAACTGATGCTACATATCGTAAAGGTTTGTTTTTTAATTTAGTATTTAGTAAAACACATATATATATATACAAAATGGATTTCCTAGGTTCACTGGTAAGTTGCAAGGATGAGCAAGATAAACTTTTTATTGTACAATTTTGTGCAAATGATCCTGTAACATTATTGTTGGCCAGTCGATACGCTGAAGGCTACTGTAACGGTGTTGATTTAAATCTTGGATGTCCACAATTGATTGCTAAAAAAGGAAATTATGGAGCTTATTTGCAGGTGTTTTAAACATATTTTTCTTTACGTTTATTAATTATAATTATTTTAGGAAAAAAGAGATCTTATATATGAAATGGTAAATAAAGTTTATCTTCATTGCAAACTTCCAATTTCTGTAAAAATTCGTGTCCAAGATACTGTTGAAGATACTATTGCTTACGCTCAGATGCTCGAAAAAGCTGGTGCTTCAATGATTACAATTCACGGAAGAACAAGAGATATGCGAGGACCTAATGTTAGTTTCGATTTATTTTTTAAGTTTTTCCTACGAATTTGATCCTGGTAAAATAGTAATCAAATAAATTTTTCAGACTGGAATTGCTGATTGGTATCATATTGCCGCTGTAAAGAAAATTTTAAACATTCCTCTTATCGCCAATGGAAACATTCAGGTAAATTTTATGTTTTTATTGTTTTTTAAAATGTTAAACTCAATTTTAGCTTCCTGGAGATGTTGAAAGATGCCTTGAAACAACTGGTGTCGATGCTGTTATGTCTGCTGAAGGCATTTTATTTAATCCCTTGCTTTTTGAAGATTCATTTGAGCCATGTTATGTTATTGCCAAAGAATATTTAGAATATGCAAAAAAATATGATGGTAATATTAGTGCTGTTAGAGCTCATATTTTTCGGATTTGTCATCATACGTAAGTTTTTTTGGAAAAGAGTACTGTAGCTTTATTAAAAATTAATTTTTAGGCTGATTCGTTATGATGACCTTCGCAATAAAATGTCTATCATTACTTCTTTTCCTGATTTTGAAGCCATTATTACAGAGCTTGAAAGACGAACAGGTGCTACTGAAGAAGATTATGTCAAAGGAAAAGAATTATTTAATCAATGCGCTTCATTTCAATCTTCTTTATCTTTAAAAGATTTTATTGAAAAAACGCCATATTGGTTTTCGAAGCCTTATGTTCGACCGATTATTGATAGCACAAAACAATGTGAATCAGAATACCGTATTCAAAAACGTGCAGAAATTCAAAAGCAAGCTGATGCAACGGGCTTATCAAAAAGACAAATTCGTAAAAAAGAGCGCCGAAGAATCGATGTTTTACGAGTTCGAGATGCAAAGCAATCTTTTCCACCATGTAAAAGATGTGCACAACCTGCAAGCAGTTCATGTTACAATTCAAGTTGTCGAAAGTGTTGCAGATTAATTTGTATGGTAGAATACCTTAATTGTCCAAGTAAGCGTTTTTGTATTTATAATTATTAGTAATAAATAAAAGTATTTTCAGTTCATAAATACGTTGCAGAAAAATTGAAGCCTTATCGAGATGCATTTTTAGCAGCACAAAATATTCAACAGGAAGCCGAAACCGTTTGTTCAACTTCTGTTTCTTCTTAAACTCATTTTTGTTAATTTTGGTTGTTGAAATTAAATAAAAAAATTGTTTTATTTTATGTTTCATCCTTCATAAATAGCAACATATTCTTAATCTCTTGTAAAATAAAAAGACAAAATCATGATTTCATCGATCTCCATAAAGATTAACCACGACAACGGGTCGACTTTTTCGAACTGAACATGTCAAAAAAAACCTGGCCTCTGGTTTTTAAGAACTTTTTCTCAAAATTTTCCAATACGAAAAAAATTATTTTGATCAATGTAATCCTAAGAGTAATGCAATTTTTGCTGAAATAATCCAAAGCTTTGAAATTAAAAACGGTATTTCAAAAAAAAGTGAATCCTTACAAATAAATGATCTTTTTCCCGAATTCACAAGCCCACGGTCTATTGCAAAAAGCCTGACCCGTTGCTATGCTTTATAATAATAATATGGTTTTTTTTAAAATATAAGTAATTCATTGACAGATAAGCATTTTATTTATTCAATCTAACAAATGTTTTGAATTTCCCGCATATTTTCTTTTGTTTGGCAAAGTGTTTGTCATCCTTTTTCTAATTTGAGTCGTCAAAGTTTTTAGTTTGCCTTTTCTCATCAAAAGCAAAATCTTTCAAACTCTTCTAATTTTTGCTATTTTCAGATTCTCATTTCAACATGGAAGGTATTGATAAACCTCTTTCCCATACTTTGTAAGTTAATATTACTTGCTAAGTATTATTTGATCTATGTTTGCCTTTTTTCAGGGATCCAACATGCACAGGTACTTCTATGTATGCTGTTGTTTATAAAGATGGTGTTGCTATTGCAACGGATCGCGTCTGCTCATATGGTAAAACAGCTCGGTACAAGCATATTGGACGCCAATATCGTGTTAATGAAAATGTTATTGTTGCATTTGGTGGTGATCATGCTGATTTTCAATGGCTTCAAAATGTCATTGAACGCAAAGAATTGGATCTTAAATGCTATGATATTGGTGCAAAGCTTACACCAAAAGGTTTACATGCTTATTTGACATCTCTCATGTATTATCGTCGTTCTGAAATGAATCCCATCATGAATACCATTGTTGTTGCTGGTAAATCTTTTTCATCTAATTAAGTTAAAAATAAACCTATCGTCCTTTTTAGGTATGCATCCCGAACCAACTTATGATAATTTGGTTCCATTTATTGGTGTCATCACACCTCGCGGTGTTGGTTATTCAACTAAGCATGTTGCAACAGGCTTAGGTGCTATGCTACTTCATCAAAATATGGAAACTGTTGCTCGGGCCACTGATTACAACTTATCTCGAGATGATGCTTTTGCTCTTCTTCGTAAATGCATGGAAGTTCATATTTATCGTGATTGTACTGGTGACAACGAATATGATTTGTCTGTTATTACTCGTGAAGGTGTTACAATGGAACCACCACAACAAGTTACTGGCACTTGGGAAATTTCTGAACTTAATAATCAATATGAATAAAAGAGAAGAATGTATGCTTCTACGAATAATCTTTGAATAATGTCTTTTTTATTTATTTGTCTTCTATTTCTTTTTTGACACCGGTTTCTTTGTGTCTGTTATTTAACTTTAGCAAAAAAAAATAAATGTGTATGTAAGGTTTGTGCTCTATTTTAAAAACAATGCGTTGTTGACGCTTTTTATATGGTATCTGTGCGCTTTAAACTGCATTTTTCAAAGTATAATTTTTAAATACAGCAATGGTGAAAAGAAAAGCAGTTAAAACTAAAACTGCCAAGACAGTACAAAATGGTACTGAATTGCAAAATGGAACAACGTTAACTCCTGCCGAAGATGATAGATTTGATTCAAGTGACGAAGAAGATCTTCGAAATACTATTGGAAATGTACCGATTGAATGGTATGATGATTACGAACATGTTGGATATGATTTAAGTGGGCAAAAAATTTTGAAAACTGGAACAAAGAAGGGTGAAATCGATAACTTCTTAGATCGAATGGAAGATCCTGATTATTGGTAGGGAAAATTTGCTTAATGTTTACACATGCAAATTTTGTTTTAGGCGAAAAGTTTTTGATCGTCAAACTGGTGAAGATGTTACCCTTACAGATGAACAAGTAGCGAAATTACGTGCATTAGCAACAAATGCTTATCCCCAAATTGGGTATAATCCCTATGAACCCTTCCTTGATGTAAGTTTGGTGATATTATTAACAACAATAAAAATGAATCTTAGATCTTTTCATCACAAACTGAAATTCATCCTATTGATAATCGTCCACGAGATAAGAGATCGTTTATTCCTTCAGCAGATGAAGCTAAAAAAGTTTCAAAAATGGTTTATGCAATTAAAATGGGATGGACAAAATCACAACAAAAAGATGAAAAGCCAAAGGTCTATGATTTATGGGCATCAGAAGATTTTGAATCTAAAAGTAAATCTGAACTTGCTCGAATGCGATTACATTTACCTGCTCCTAAACTTCCTTTACCACATCATGCCGAGTCATATAATCCTCCAGAGGAATATCTATTTGATGATAAGGAAATGAAAAAATGGGAAGAAACAGAACCTGAAATGCGAAGAATTGAATATGTACCAAAGAAATATGATGCTTTGCGGAAAGTACCCTTTTATGATAAATTTTATAATGAACATTATGATCGTTGCATGGACTGTAAGCGTTAATATTGTACAATAATCCCTTTAAATGATATATGTTTTAGTATTTATGGCACCACGACAGCGGAAAAATCGTCTTAATGTTGATCCAAATGAACTTTTACCTGATCTTCCTGATCCAAGAGATTTGATGCCGTTCCCAACAATTTTAGGATTTGTAAGCATTTATGCTGTTGAACTCATTTTTTAAATCATCTGTTCCCATTTTAGTACATGAATGGTCATACTGGTCAAGTTCGTACTCTTGCTGTTGAACCAACATTTGGTGAACTTCTTGTTTCTGGTTCTGAAGATTGTACAGTTCGTGTATGGTATATTCCAACTGGTCGCTGTCTTAAAACTTTTAAAATGAATGCTCCAGTTACTTGTGTTGCTTTCAATCCTAATCAAAAATATACGATGGTTGCAGTTGCATGTGAAAGTACTACTGTTACATTACTGAATATTGAATGCGGTGATAAGCTTAAAGTTTCTGCAACGGAGGACTATCTCAATTCATTAAAACCTAATGACCTCAATGATATCAAATGGAGTAAACGTAAGAATGGAAGAGTTGAACTCGAAATGAATGATGTAAGTTTTTTTCCTTGAAAGTTATGGTTACTGTAATAATGGTCTTTAGAAAATTCGTCAAGTTGTATGGCATCGTAAAGGAGACTACTTTGCAACAGTTGGATTTGAATTTTCTGCCAGCTCGGTCTATATTCACCAACTTTCAATTTGTGCATCACAGAAACCGTTTACAAAGAAAAAGGGTCATGTTCAAGCTGTACAATTTCATCCCTCTCAAGCTTTATTCTTTGTTTGCACAAAAGAAGTCGTTAGAGTTTATGATCTTGTCAAATGTGCATTGGTGAAGAAGTTAACACTTGGTACTAGATGGGCATCTTGTATGCAAATTGAATCGCATGGTGATAATCTGTTTATTGGTGGCCTTGATCGCGCATTTTGTTGGATGGATCTTGATTTATCAACAAAGCCATGGAAAACTCTTAAGCATCATCAATCAGCTATTCGATCAGTTGCTCACCATAATCGCTACCCTCTTCTTGCTACCGTATCTGATGATGGAACTGCTGTAATTTATCATGCCAGGATCCCTAAAGATGTTATTGCTGAAAATGAAATTATTCCAGTTAAAAGACTTGCAGCACATCGTCAACCTGGTGAAAATTTGTCAAAGAAAACAAAGTCTGATCTTACAATTCTTGCATCTGTTTGGCATTCAACTCAACCATGGTTGCTTACTGGTGGTGCTGATGGAAAAATTGGACTATTTAGTTATTAAATCATCGTTTAATATTTCTTGAAGATTTAATTTTTTGTTGAGTTTGAATTCTGTTGTTGTTGATTTTTCATTATTTTTTACGATAAAAATTTTATTGTTTTTTTACTTTGAGTCGGATAGAAATCTTCGGTCAAGGTCTTGTCCGTCTTGAACATAAAAAAGATATTGATGTGAGATTGCATCAAATCAAAATCCCTCTTTTATCTCTCTTTTTTGCCATTTTTGGTGATCTCTACAGATTTCTTTCTTTTCAATGAAAGTTTACAATGGCTACTCTTTTTTACGCTTTAATGCTGATGAAAGAAAAAAACACATTGATAGATTCTAATTTAAAAAAAAACGAATTGAATTCTTTTGTGGTTTTGCTGAAGAGGTTACACCGTGTGACATCTTTTTTTAAAAGGTGAAGCCGTAGAACGAAAAAATTGGGTCAAAAAACGGTGACCGATTGAATTTTTTTTATGAAATGAGGCTTTGTTTTTGGAGCAGTTTTTTCTATCTGAAGACGATGATGAATTTTGATGATGAATTTTCCGGGAAAAATTGTTGAAATACTGACAAAAATTTGGGTGGATTTTAATTAACAAACCCTTAATAATGCAAAAACATAAATAAAAAATGCAACATGTTGCAAGCATACTGTAGAAATTGAAGATTCGTTGCTTTGATTATGCAATAGCTTATCATTTATCGTTAATTATAAATGGTACATTACACAATGATAATCAATGATATTTTTAAATGCTTACGTCATATGCATCAATATATGACATTTATTATTTTCATGGGTATGATACATGAGATTTAAAAAGATATCCTTCATCCAGGAGATTCAAAAGAGTTCACTTTTTTTACTGCGTCATTGTATTTTGCGGTGACGTAAAATTTGAACCATTTATAACTCTTAAATTTGCATAAATTCATATATCTGCCATTGAAAACAATAAGAAAATGGGAAGATAAATCAACGCCCCCAAAACGTACGCTAAAAATCTTTAAAATTGAGCCATGCAGTAAGAAAGGACGGAAAAAAGGATATCTATAAAAGCAATGTCATGGTCGATGAATTTTATGTTATTTTTAAGAATTTTTTTTATTTTTTTACGGATTTGTTGATTTTCCATAAATTCAATCCTTTAAATTTTATGCTTGAAAAAATTATTTCAAAAAGTTTTAAAAACTACAGTAACGTGTATTAAAATTAATTTATTAGAATATTTATTAGTAACGATACAAAAAATAGTTCTGGAATTGTATGACGCTTCCGTTCAAAAAAAGTACCATGCTTATTTACAGTAGAAAAGAAAATCATCTTTTTTCGTCATAAGGATTAAAAAGTTTTAGGCACTTGAGTTACTTTTCACTTTTTTCTTTATTCAATGATTTTAAAAATGCCTTTTCAAAAATTTTACTTTCATATTAGAACTTTTGTAAAAATGGTTAAAATAAAAGTGAAGTTTTTTCTTTATTGAAATCTTTATGCCTTCAAGGGATGATGGATAAAATCTGATGACAAAGGCGAAAGGCATTTCATTTCGTTTTTTATTTCCTGTAAATTTTAAAGGATGAGTGTTCAAAAAAAACACGAAGAAGGAGATGTTCAAATAAGAGGCAGGCGGAGTTAAGTGCCTACTGAAGCAGCAGCAACAACAAAAAGAAATAAAGTTTTCTTTTACAAAAACGTTTTTGACTCAAATCTTTTTTTAAGAATTGCACAATAACTTTTACCAAAAAATTAGATCATTTTTTGATGTTCGATTTTATATATTTTCTTTTCAGTTTTTAATTAACAAGCAAAAGCATGAATTTTTTAACATTCTCCATTTTTTTTATTAAAGAACAACGTGCAGATTTCAGAATTGATTTAAGCGTTTCTTATATTTGTTCTTTAATTTAGTACTTAAATTTTTAAATTAACAATATTGATAAATAAAGCTACGGATTCATCTATGCTTTAAGAATTCTGTTCTTGCGGCTCTTTTATTTTATATTTAAACTTTCTTTATTTTCCAGAATTTTATTACCCTATTTTTCAGCACGTATTTTTTTGCCGTTTCTGCAAAACTTTTTAGACTTTATTTCGCTCGTGTTGCAATGTCTTTGACCTTCTGAACCAAAAACCGCTATCATTGCTTTTTTTGACCCAAATTTATTTTTTATAAAACGCATTGAATTTTTTTGATAATTAGTTCAATTCAGTTAAAAAATTTTGAGATTGTTTAACGAAAAGTTTTATTAAAATTTTATTATGTTTTATTATTTCATACAGTAAATACAAAAGGGTAGTGTTTGGTGATATTTTTTATAATAACTAAATAAGGAGATTTTGATTACAGTCATTTTACTTGTCTTAACATTTTAATTAACAGTTTTCAAACATATGATAATTTTTTTCAGAGTGAAAGTACTTTATGTTACAACCTGTGTTGTCCTTTTTTATTTTGGACTCCCGTTCTGGAATCAAAAAGTAACGCTCTTTCTTTGATCTTTTCTATCAATAAGTTTGCCTGTATTTTTTAGTTAAACTCTCATGGTTAAATTTTTTAGCTTTAAGTATTCATTTTTTATTAATATTTTGTTTTTTAATCTTATTTTTTGCATAAAAAATCTGGAGATATAGATACCCCAAAAATAGTTGATCCGCTAAAATGATATCTTTCATTTTTTTAACCTGCTTCCAATGTGTTTTTTTTTTGCCGTGGTGACGATCAAGAGTTTGTCACTGCCTATCCCGAAAAAATGACCTTGGGAATTTATTCCGGGTCAAATAAAGAAGGCAATACTTTTTCTTTTTTTCCCTTCTCATCGTTAACGGTAAAAGGGTGCTGGTGATGCTAGAAGATTTCATTAGTCTGTCGAGATTCATGACCCGCCTCCTCCCATTTTCTTTTTTTTTCTTAAAAAGAACTTAATAGAACATGGCACTTGAGAAACAGGAGATTGCATTCTTTAACTTTGAAAAAATAATTTAACTTTTAATTGGAGTAATTCGATGGTAGCTTTCATTTATATGCTACTAGGCATATAACATTGTACTCTCAGTGATCATGATCTCGACAAAGAAAATGATAAATGAATATTTCCGCATTTATTTTTTTTTCGATGTTATATTTATTTATCCTTTATCCCTGATATTCCTTTCTCCTCTCAATTTATTATTTTTTGGCCTTCAAGAATTCCTTTCCCTTTTTTTCTTGTCTGTTTTGACGTTTAACCGTTTTTCTTCGAAAGGGTGGAGATAAACGTTTTGCGCGACTTTGACAAAAAAGTACAAACTTCTTCCTTCTTTTTTAACTGTAGAAATATTCCGAGCAGTTTTAAGTGAAATAAGAAAAAATTTATTTGCAGCCGGTTATCTCCCGTAATCCCGGATCATTATGGGACCTATGCTACTCTTAGCATTTTTATTACCGCTTATTACCGCTCAATCTATACGTAAGTTTTTGTATTTATTTATTTAAGCCCTTTTTTCTAACAAAAAGTTTAAATTTATTATAAATTTAAACTCTATTTAAATTCGTTGCCAAATTAAAATATTGCAACAATTGCATAAAAATACAGTATCTGTTTTTTGCAAAACTTTATTTCCATCATTATTATTGAGTATTAGTTAACAATAAATCTCACAAATATTTTTTGGTAAAAGCTTAAAACGTTTTCGGTTAATTGAGTTTTTAAAACTAAAATTATTTGGATCCTAACTTGTTGCTTAAAAAATCTTCTAGCAATCCATTTTTCGTTGGCATCTTCATTATATGCGTTATTCCTATTACGTTGAAAAAAAAACAGTTTTCTTACTTTTTTTTAATCCAAATTGTACTAAATTTTTCTTTATAAATGGATTACAAAAATCCTTTAAAAAAGACAATTTCGATTAATGTTTTTTTTGTGCATTCATTTTCAAATCGGCTTACCGCTTTTTTCTTTTTGGAAAATCAAGAAACGGAACATATCCGGAAGAAACCAACTTTTTTTGTCTTTCCATGTTAAAAGAAGAAAAGAGAGATGGAATTTGACCTTCACCCAATTCATCTCTTATGGTGCCAAGGAGTGTAAAGAGTAGCAGCAATAGAAGAAGTAGTAGACCATCGTAAAGAAAAGAAAGAAAGAGGTAGAGATACAACATCAATCAGTCAAGTCAAATAAATAACAGCCCCCCAAGAAGGCATTCATTCTTTTAGCGGAATAGTTTTTTTGATGCACCTGAACAAAAAAAATAGACAGAGGAAAAAAATTAATGACAAAATAAATGTCATTTAACGGATACAAAACTGATTTTTGTAACATTGAAAAAATGTAATAATAATACAAAAAAGGGATTTGCAATAAAAATGACTAGGGAAATATAGTTTAATAAAAATGAATACTGTACCCATCAATGAACACTTGAAATCAAATATTTAATAAATTTTTTTCTTATTTTCTTCCATTTTTTAGCTACCTTGACAAAATGTGAAGCTGATTCAACACCAGTTTTTCTTCTTCATCATAATACCACTGAAGCTGTGCAACTTCGTTCATTACCTGTTAATAATTTCCTTGACTGCTCGGAATATTGTTCAAATGAAAATGTACGTATTGTTTATCCCCTATTATCTAAAGTTTTTGGACTTAATTTAAAATCAGAGTGTAGAGAACTCAGAGATTTTGACTCTATTATTTTGCGGGATTTGCAGGATTGTGTGGGAGTTGAATACTCTGCAGGGCAATGCAATATTCTTGGTCAATCAAAAGATACATTTGTCTCAGGTGTAGTGGGTGCTCCATTAGTTACAAAATCATGTGTCAAAGTAAGTTTTAAAAAAAATTCATTTTGTATTTTAGGATACCTATTAACACAAAAATGTTTATTCAGTTTTAAGTTATTTAACACGATTTTCTTTGCTATTTAGAGTCAAAGAGTTTGCGAATCACCATTCCATTTTGATGTTCATGAACAAAAAATTCTCGTTGGTTTTGCTCGTGAAGTTGTTCCTGCAACAAATCTTCAAATTTGTTTATCCGCTTGTTTAAATGCATTTGATACATTTGGATTTGAATGTGAATCAATTATGTATTATCCAGTCGATCAAGAATGCATTTTGAATACCGAAGATCGCCTTGATCGCCCAGATCTTTTCGTTGATGAACATGAAGATACCGTCATCTACATGGATAATAACTGTGCTGGATGTACGAAATTCTAATATAATTTAATAGATCGAAAGTCCACATTATTTATTTTTAGCACAATGCTATGCCCCTTATATTACACAATACATTGCTGTTGAAGGACGACAACTCGTTGAAGAACTTGACAAAGAATACGTTGATATTGATTTAGAAGCATGCGAAGAACTTTGTACTCAACGTTTAACAACCACTGTCAATGATTTCAATTGTAAATCATTCATGTACAATAATGAAACCCGAACTTGCATTCTCTCTGATGAACGTTCAACTCCACTTGGACGTGGAAATCTTACTGAAGCTCGTGGCTTCACTTATTATGAAAAGAAATGCTTTGCTTGTAAGTGTTTTTTAAAAACTTTCCTGATGCTACAGTAATTTAACCCAAATTAATGTCTTATACTTGAAAGGTTTTTTTGAAGCAGCTATTATTCAACCATATGTTTTTAGCACCTCGAACATGTCGTAACATTCCATCATTTACTCGTGTCCCACAAATGATCCTTGTTGGATTTGCTGCATTCGTTATGGAAAATGTTCCATCTGTTACAATGTGTCTTGATCAATGCACAAATCCCCCACCAGAGACCGGGGAAAACTTTGTCTGCAAATCAGTTATGTATTATTACAACGAACAAGAATGTATCCTTAATGCTGAAACCCGTCACTCTAAACCAGATTTATTTATCCCTGAAGGTGAAGAATTCTCTGTTGATTATTTTGATATCACTTGCCATTTGGAAGCTGAAACATGCCCTGAAGGAAAAACTTTGTCTTCCATTAAGACCCTCAATTCAGTTCTTCCTGAAGGTGATGGCTCACTTCATGTTATTGAAACAGCTGGAAAAACGCCTGGAGAATGCTTGAAAAAATGTGCTTCACAAGCACCTGAAAAATGCCGGTCATTCAATTTCGATAAAGATGCAAAAATCTGTAATCTTTTGTATCTTGATGGAAAAACCACTGTTCGTCCAACTGTACAAAAGGGAACCGATCTCTATGATCTTCATTGCCTTTCAAAACCTTCTAAATGCCCAACAAAGGATGATTCTGCAGCTTTATTCTCTCGATATCTCTATACCCGACAAAGTGGTCTTGCAACAAAAGATTTCCCGATTACTTCCCTAAGTAAATGCTTAGAACTTTGTTCACAAGCTGAAAGATGCGAAGGTGTAAATTATAATCGTCGAAATGGAAATTGTGCAACCTATGAACAAATTGATCATTCTGCTGTTGAAAAAGATGAACATATTGATTTTTATAAGAATTTGTGTCAGGTCAAAGAACAAGATAATGGAGCATCTTCATCTGTCAATGTTCCAGAAGTTAAAGTTGTCGAAAAGAAAACTGATGTTGGACATAAATCTTCTAAGGTATCCGCAAACAAGACAGACAAAGATTCAAGAACCGAAGTTCTCGAATCAGCCTCTGCTAAACCAAATATCAAACCAAAAGAACCAGTTTTCCGTAAACAATCATCCTCATCATCTGTAAGTGAATCTTCATCATCTTCAAGCTCTTCTTCTTCCAGTTCATCATCATCTTCATCATCGAGCTCATCATCGGGTGCCAGCTTATCTGTATCAAAGTCTGGACCTCCTCCAGAGCCAATTCTTATCTCAAATGAAGCAATTCAAACTGTTTGCAATTATGAAGGAATTAAAGTCCAAATTAAAAATAATGAACCTTTCACCGGTGTTATTTTTGTTAAAAATCGTTATGATACTTGCCGAGTTGAAGTTGAAAACAGTGATTCTGCAACCCTCGTCCTTGGATTACCATCAAACTTTGGAATGAAACCAATCGTTCTAAATGGAGCTGAAACTGGAGACAATAAACAAGCTAAGCTTGAAATTCAACCAGCAGATGATAAAGCAGAAGGTGGTGAACACGATAATCTTTCCACCAACGAAGTTCGTCGTCGGCGTGAAGCTCAACGTGAATGCGGTCTTATTGATATGGTAAGCATTAAAAACCCTTTCAAATTACCAATCTTATTACAATTGTCCATGTTGGTAATGATTACAAATATGATATTTTTAGGATAACGGCACCTATAAAACTACCGTTGTTGTTCAAACCAATAACCTTGGCATTCCTGGTCTTGTCACATCCATGGATCAACTCTATGAAGTTTCATGTGATTATTCTTCCATGCTTGGTGGAAAGATTACTGCTGCAGCCAATCTCTCCGTTACCGGTCCAGAACCAGCCTTGATTCAACCTCGCGGCAAAATTGAACTCGGAAATCCAGTTTTGATGCAAATGAATGCCGCTGATGGAGCAAGTGGATCGGTCCTTCAGGCAAAATTAGGAGATATTCTTGAACTTAAATGGGAAATAATGGCAATGGATGAAGAATTGGATTTCTTTGTTAAGGATTGTTTTGCTGAAGCTGGATCAGCTGAACGTCGAGGGGATGAACGCCTTCAACTTATTGAAGGAGGGTAAGAATTAGAAATTTAAAATAATTTGAACTATCTTAAATTTGTGATTTAGCTGCCCAACACCCGCAGTTTCCCAAAAACTTATCCCTGGACCAATTCAACAACAATCAAGTGCTGTAAAAATTGCACACATGCAAGCTTTCAGATTTGACAGTTCATCAACTGTACGAATTACTTGTCATTTGGAAATTTGTAAAGGTGATTGTCAATCCGTTGAATGTAATCTTAAAGACGGATCACAAAAAAGCTGGGGACGTAAAAAGAGATCCGTTGACGACAATGTTACTGAATGTAAGTGATAAGATATATTTTCAAATATTGCAATAATTTTATTCCCATTTAGTTGAAACAAAACGATACAAAGTTCCAAGATTTGCTCAAGCCACAACATCTTTGGTCATCATTGATCCACTTCAACAACTTAATGAACCATCTGTTCCAGTATCAATGTCTCGACATGAATCATTTGATATTGTTGCAGATGCTCCAGTTGTTGTTGAAAGAACATCAGAAGTTGGAGAAATGTGCTTGAATAAGTGGATCCTTCTCTCTGTTATGGGAACCCTCTTTGCATTGATTGTTGTTCAATCTACTGTTGTCTTGACTTTTATCTTTAAAAGAATTGCAGCACGTAATGCAAAGCTTTCTTCGTAAAAAAACGTAGATCCCAAAACAATTTGTCTTATCTTAATTCTGGTAAGACAATTGTTGTTTCAGTTTTTCAACAAAAAAAGCAAATACTTTGACCTCCTAAATATTTTTTGTTTCTTTCATTGTAATTTTTCAAATAATTATTATTAATAACTTTATTTTTTTACATTCCAAAAATTTTTAATTCTATTTTTTCTCTATTAGAATTTTTCTTTTCCTTGCTCAATTATTTGGTAAAAAATGGCAGCATTTTGTGAATCTTGGTTTGCTTTATTTTTATTTATTTATAAGATTATTATTATTTAAAAAATTTTCGAGTTTTATAAAAGCTCAAGTTCACCCTTTCTTTCAATTATATCCAATTTTTGCCATCATTGATTTGTTTTTAATATGCTTTTTTGTTTTTATTCTCAAAAAAGTTAAATTATTAATCTCTTTTTCTCTCTCTTTGTTTTATCCCTTTTAAAAATATACGCGTTTTGTTTTTGTTTGAATCAAATTTAATAAATAATAATAATAATAATTTGGACAAAAGTGTAGGTGGGCATCTAGAAAACGTTGCATTGTAGATATGGAAGAGCTTCTTCTAAATATTTAATTAAAGCAAGAGGAATGCTGTTAAGAAAATATAAAAAATACGGAATGAACGTGGTAATTATCGTAGTTAAAAAAAGTAATAAATTGATTGAAGATTAGACATTCCCGTGAATGTAATATGATGATTCAACACCGTTAAAACCCAAGATCACTCCAAATCCAGTTGTTGTTACTAGTTTAAAAAAGTATCGTGAAAAAATTGCTTAAATTAAATTAAACAAAATCTTTTGATCTTACAAAAAACAATGGCAAAAAATTGTTACTTTTTTAACAAAAACTTGTAGAAATGCGGAACAGATCGGTAAAAAAGAGATGAAGAAGAAAGAAGTGCAATGATTTGTATTTTCTATACATTTGATTAAAACACGGAAATAAAAATATGCTGTAAGTAATAAAACTTTCGATAATCTCTCTCCCACAAAATTGAGCATGGGTAATCTCAAGTCTAAAAAATGATCAATTTTTTGTTAGACAAAATTATTTGAGGATTATCTGACATTGTCAAAAAGAGTGATCTACTACCAAAATGAGGTTATATAAAAGCGAAAAACTTTACACAAATTTATTATTGTCGAAAGCAATCATGCATTTCATTTGCATTGTGCTGTTGATTGGAGTCACCGCTGCTTTTAAGCTTCCGGAAGGCTTTTCAGGCGCTCCACCATCTGGGCCACCACCGTCTGGTATGCCCCCAAGAGGTCATGGAAACCACGGAGTAAGATCAAGTGGAGCCCCACCATCTGGAGCACCACCTTCTGGCACTCCACCAACGCTTGAAGCCAGCAAAAGAAGTGCAGAGCAATCCGCTGAATCTCCTGAATCGAATGAATCAAAAGACAGACATTCTGGACATCACCATGGTTCACGACCATCGGGAGCTCCGCCATCAGGCCCTCCACCATTTGGCATGTCCCCAAGAGGGCCTCGTCCTTCAGGTCCCCCACCATCAGGAGCTCCCCCATCAGGAGCTCCACCATCAGGAGCTCCACCATCTGGACCACCTCCAACAGGATTTCCAGCAACTCATCAACCCCAAAAACGTAGCGCTGAAGAATCAGAAGAAACTTCAGTAGATTCTAGTGAATCAATTGAAGTTGATGAAAATTATCCAATTGATACTGTTCCAGAATTTCAAATCCAGAAACGTGAAATCGCAGCTGAATCAGTAAGCCGATCACCAAAAAGTTTTTCTGGTAAACCAAATGGACACGGACATGAAGGGCATCACAAACACCATGGACATCATACTGGTACAACACAATCTGCTTAAATTTTAACCCAAAAATTAATTTCCTTGTTTTTGATATTTTGATTAATTTCAGTAATTGAAATAAACTTGTTTTTTACTGTAAAAAATCGTTTTGCTTCAAAAAGCTTTTTCCCTCGAAAACTGTGACAAAAAGAGGGAAATTAATTTTTTTGTAAATTTCAGCTGCAACAAAATAAAAGCTACAAAATTTATGAATACATATTTATCTTCAAAATTTTATACAATTGTCCATGGTCGTGGTTTAATATCAGACGTAATTTGATAAATTACTGTAGTTATAACAATAATGCCCGCAACAACATAAAATATAATTGCCCATTGTGACATTTCATTATTATCTGCAATCGTGGTAACAACAATTGGAAGAACGAGAATCATCAAAGAATTTAAAAGTGAAAACCATGTCATAATTATTGATGCAAAGGGGCCCGCAATAAATTGGGTAGCTTTATAAAAGCTTATTGAATCAAATGCTCCAGCTAACATAAAAATTGTGTACGAAGTTTGAGCTATCACAGAATTTGATATCAGTGCCATGATTATCAAACAAATTGTCATTATAGTCTGTTAAAATGAATCATTAAATTTCATTACTTCCATCATTTACCTTACATGAGGAATAACAGTAAAAAATTGTATACTAATTAGTTGTGATTTAAACATTTTATCACTGATAGGACCAGTGATAAATTTTAATCCGATGGTAATAATATATGGCAAAGCTGACATAATTCCAGTTGATTCAACGCTTAATCCAACAACTTTGTTCAAATAAACGGGAGCAAATTGAAGAAAGACTTGATAACCCAGAAAGTTACCAAAACATGCAAAGAGAATTCCAATTACAACTTTATCAGTAATCATTTCAAAATATGGAATTTTTATTTTATTAGAATTAAAAGATATTGTCGATTTGGATTTTTCGATTTCAGAAAGCTCCGCACCGCTGACATATCTAAAACAGATTAAAAAATTAAAAAAAAGATAAACTTCCCTAACGGGGAATCGAACCCCGGCCGCCTGGGTGAAAACCAGAAATCCTAACCACTAGACCATTAGGGAGGCGACAAAGAGTCTCGCTCAATGCAATAACTCACTTAGGCGACACATGTTATTTTCTTTGCTTTATATTGTAAAAGAATTGCTTTCGAAAACATTGCTTTGAGATATGCAATCTGGGAAAACAAAGCAGGGAAAATTGCAACAAACCGATGTTCTCTGGGTGAATCTCTATAAACTAAATAAAATATTGCAAAAGAAATAATCGTCAAAATTCCGTGAAGATAATAAACAGCGGGCCAACCATATGATGAAACACAAAACATTGCAGATGTTGGCATTGTAAACAATGGAGCAAGCTTTAATTGAGATGTTAAAAATCATATTTAACTTTACTTACAGGGACATAGGTGGTCAAAAGTGATAGGAAAAGTCCACTGGATGTCAATGGAAACCACGCAGATGAAACATAACCGATCGATGCAAATGTTACACTTGTACCAAATCCCTAAGGAAAAACATCATATATTTCACTTTGAAGAAATTTGGTTGAACTAACTTGAATAATTCTTATTACAAAAAATGCAGGAAATCCGTTATTTGCAGTTAACGGAGACATCAAAGTACAAACAGCTGATATCATTCCATAACATGTAAATGTGCATCTTTAAAAGAGTTTATTTCGGTTACAAAAATGTACAGAAATCGTCATAATTTTTGGATAAGAACAAACCTGGCACCAAATTTTTGTACAAAGGTTACAATAAATGCTGAACCAAATATTGCGCCCATTGCAATCGCAGAATATAAAAGACCTTTCTCATTTTGAGAAAACATTTCAACAATTTCTATTTCTTCCGATTTATTACCATTTAAAAATAAAATCTTTTTATTCATACAAATTACGGTAAATGTAAAAATCAGGGAATTTCCAAATGCAAAAATTAATGCAAAAAGTGTTATCAATAAAATGGCATATCGGGTACAATTCCATAGGGTTCCAGCATTAGATAATTGTTGCATTTTTTCTGCTGTTTTTCAAAAAAATGAAAAAATTTTTGAAGTTAACGATTTAGAAATACATTTGAGGGACTCTCATTTCCATATTAATCTTTTGTAATCATCAAAACGGGGTTTTAAAGTTTTTAGAAAAACTTGTCAAAAAAAGGAAGTACTGATAATACACCTGTTTTGAATGTAAACAAAAAAGCCAAAGTTTAATCAAAAGTTTTTAATTAATTGTTTTTCTTTTTTTGTCATAAAAGGATTATTCTGTCACTACATTCAGTTTTTCGCACTATTAATGACGATGAAAAATTTTCTTGCTAATATGTAGCAAAGATCAGTTAAGCACCAAATTGTACCTTGTGATTATTATCAAAAGTTATTTTTTCAAATGAACGGCTTGACAGAAACGATGACACCGATGCTTAAATGCAATTTGTTTCACCTCAAAAAGGAGGTTTTAAAGATGGATATTTAAGTGGATAAATTTCATCCATGTTTAAAAATACATGCAATTGTTACATCAAACGTGTATGTTAAAACCAGTGTATTCGCGCCGTCGACGGCGACGGTGACGGTGACGGCGGTATTTCGAAAAACTTCAAAAGACTTTGCCGCACATCAAAGGATGCCGCCGACGGCGGTACTTCCAATTTTCCCTGACGGCGACGGCGGTGTTTCACAAAAAACGAATACGTTAAAACTACAAAAAAAGGGTGAAAAAAAGAAAATTTTCAGTTGAATGGCAATATAACTTTATTTACTATCAACAATACTCAACAAAACATTCATTTAAATTTTGAGAAAACCGTATTGCAAAAAATTTGAGATTCTGTTTTAGACTAAAATTTACAAGTTGAATTTCGATGTTGGACGGAGTCAATATATTTAACCAGCATCTAAATATTTGTCTTTTCATTTGATTAAAATCATAATATTACTTACTCGATACCATCATAAAATCTAAAAATTTTTCGAATTTTGGTATCTCTTCAAAAAATACAGAAACAGTAAAAAAATGCTTTTTTTTATTTTAACTAAAAAGCATTTTTTTAACTTTAAAAATTATCATTTTTTAAATTTTATACTTCCGCGTTTATTCTTAATAAAAATTTATAAAATTATTGTTCAAAAGATTTTTCGAACATTTGATAATTAATTACCTAAAAAAATATTTTTATTGTACAGATACAATCATTAAAACGTATTTTGTTTTTCTTTTCTGTTGCCTATAAATTAATGGCTATAATTAAATGATGATCAACTACGACGTCATAAAAACAAGAAAAATTTTTTAAATATCGCAATGATAGATAGATCATTCAACGGATATCCGTTTTTTATCGCATTTTAATCAATTAATCCCATACATTCCCAAATTTATCTCTGCTCATTTGTAAAATAAACTTTTTCTTTTTATCATCTGATTGTTTTATTTCATTGAAATCCATCAGAAATTTTTTTTTGCTCTAAAATATTTGCGTGATTATTTGATGAACATAATTTTCGAATTTTTGTATCATCAATCAAAAATTAACCGTCAATTTTTTTTGCAAGTTCAAAGATAAACGTTTTTAAACACCAATTTTACCTTTTCCGGTGATCAATCATTTTATAATTGTGTTTTTCTTTTTTAAACAGTAGCGAGAAAAGAGAACAAAAATAGGGAAGATGAAGAAGGGGAATGATAGAAGAAATGGGGGGTGTGACTTATTCATATTCAAAAAGTTTCCGGTATTTATCTAATTTTAGCTACATTTGTCTTTTATTTCCTTCTTATACCAAATTAAAAATGCACTGAATTTTCATTCATAAATTAAATTTCAACGTGTCTACAATTTCGCTCTTCCCCCCTTGTGAGTAATTAAGTAAAAAATGAGTAATAAATTTTCAATTGATTCTTTGGGAATGTTTGAATGTTATGATGTCTGGACTCATCAATCTTGGGTAAATCAAGGTGCTTCTGTAAGCAATGAATATGAAATGCAAGAAAAAGAAAAAAATGATCCAAAGCAAAGCGAAAACTCCGAAAACATTATGTAAGTTTTGTTTTGAATCTTTATTACCGTAGCTGTAGTAACATAAATTTTAAATCTGAGAAATGAAATTTTTTCCTAAAATGCAATAATTTTTTTAAATAAAAGATAAAATTTCTTTTTAAATGTTGATTAAATCATCACATTTTTATGATTACTTGATTCAATCATGACGTAATAATAGAGCGGGATATTTTATATCACGTTGTGTACCCATTTTTTATAAACAAAAGTTTTCCTTTCGGAAAAAAACTAATGCTCTAATTTGTTCTCTTTTAATATCTTTTTTATTAATATTATTTTTTTGTTTCAGTAGTGAGAATAACTCTGAAGAGATTCAAGCAGATCAAATTTCAATAACTTCTACTGATTCATACACGGAAAATGTAATCAATTTTTTTAATAAGATAAAAGATGTTGCATTTGGAAGTGGATCATCGATTTCAAGATCACATGGAAGATATCAAGCAGTACCATGCCAAGTAGAAAAATTTTAGCGACATCGTTTCCGTATTTTCATTCACTTAACCATTTGATCACCTATCACTTTTTAGTTTTAACTTTAATTTAAAAAAATTAAACCAATGACATTTGTGTAAAAATATTTTTCTCTTTGTTTTGAAGGTCTTTTGTCTTTTTTTCATATTAAATAAAATCAAAAACAATTAATATTTTTGACGAATAAAACGACACCTTTTGGGGGTACGGTAAGGACGTTGTTACAATTAAATTTAACTGTTTTGATAGAAACATTTTTTTCTGTGACTGGTTCCGATTATTATTTTGACAAATAGAAGAGAACCACAGCCAAAACATTACACACCTAATGTTAAAAATTCATAAACAAATATGACGTTGTCAAAGGTTTATAAAAAGTTTATTAACTATTTGAAGTAAATCTTTAAATCGGTTAAATTTTAAGGTTAAATGAAAATTCACTATTTTAAAAGTAAATTAAATTATTAATCTTAAAAAAACTACAGGAAAGAGCTCGATAAGACTTTAGCCAACATTAAAAGGATTTAAATAATCCTTCTAAAGAGATTTAAAAAAAAATAAATCAATTAAATCCGCAATTTTTATAAAACTGTGTGTATCGACACCTTCACAGAGATATAAAATAAAAGGGTAAAAACTCAAATATTTAAAGTGTCATACAAATATGACGAATTTGAAAATAAAATGGTGTTTTTTTCTCACAGTTTTTGTTTATTGTTTATTAAACGTTGGAGCAATTCCAAAATTCGATGTCAGTAAAAATTCAATTTTAAAACTTGTTCCTGTTTGGTTATCTCCATTAACAACAAATGATCAAAATTTACAGGTTTGTCTTTTAAATTGTTAATGCTGTCGTTGATAAATAAAGCGGGATTTTTCGAAACATTTTATTTAACAAAAACAAAAGTTAAAATTTTTAGTTAGCTCTTATACTTCTTAATTGCTCATATACTGTACGAAACATAAATCAATGTGGGAGCAGTAAGTGCTTGAAAATTATTTAATCAGTTTGCAGCACATTCTTTTAGAATTTCTTGATGAATCAATGAAAATATTAACGCCTCAACAAAAAAGTAAAATAACAAATGCTGCATCAAAATATCTTTTAAGAGTTGGCCCAACTGCTAAAACGCATATCGATTTATTTTGTAATATTATACATGATGGTGTAAAAGCTCCAATTTGGGACAAATCACAAAATTTGGCAAAGAAATATAAAAAATTTGAAAATTATAGACCGTTTGTGGCAGATATGATCAACAAAGTGTTTAACAAAAAATTCTTATGTAATATTGCTAAAAATATTAAAAAGAAATTTGGAACAACTGCCTGGCAAGCAGTTCGAGATTATTTTGGTGATATTGCTGTGATAATTTCAAAATGTGCACTTTAAATTTTTGTTTCAATTGTGAAAAAAATAGAGATAAAACATTTTTACCTGTTTAATTGTTTACTTTCGTCAAAAGCGGAATGCTAGATCATTCCATTTTTGCGACAAAATTGTTCCTAAACAACTATTGTAAAGTATAGTTAGCCACTTATTTCCTGTTGCTGCTAACATTTAATCTTTTGTGTTTTCATTAATCACAAAGTCCGCAATCAAAGTAGAAAAAAACAATACACGCGGTAATGCACGCCTTTCTTCCTGCATTTTCCTTCTTTCTCAATCCCCTTTTAATCAATGATTTCTATTCTATATGCCTTTTTTAATCCCCTCATTTCTATTCTTCTATTTTTGTGATAACAAAAAGAAAATGCAAGGATGAAAGGAAAAGAAAGCAGAAAGAAAAGATAAGCTTAAACTGTAAAAAAGGCCAAAAAGCTTTTCAATTTTCATCATTTTTTCCTTTTTCCTCGGTACAAGTTTTTCCAAGGAAAAAGAAGGATGAGAACTTCAATAATTCTTGGAGTTTTCATTTTGGGTACTGTATCCGCAGTATATGTTCCATTACCAGATAGATTTGCCGATCATTGTGTTCTTGATGATGGAACAAATTTATATAAACCTGAAAATCAATATCAAGTTCCATGGTTCAATGTAGATTTAGATGCAGATCCATATACAAGATTTCAAGAGATTGCTGGAATTTACAAAGATAACATTAAAGATCTTCTTCAACAAATTAAAAATTTAATTGTTCCATTTATACCTGATGGTATTCAACTTGCTGATGATCTTTTTGGAGGAATGGAAGAAAATCTTGCTTCACCATATCGTGATGAAATTCGTGGAATTGCTGATGTAACTGGTCTTCCAGTTGGTGAAATTGTTATGTACAATATTTTCTATGAAATTTTCACCGTCTGTACATCCATAATTGCCCAAGATGATAATGGACATCTTAAACATGCAAGAAATCTTGATTTCGGATTATTCCTTGGCTGGAATGCTACAACCCATGATTGGGCAATTTCAAGTCATTTAAGAAAAATGGTTGTCAATATTAACTGGATTAAAGATGGAAAAATTTTGTTTGTTTCAAACAATTTCGCAGGATTCGTTGGAATTTATAATGGCATGAAAAAGGGTGCTTTCACTGTTACGGCAAATGAAAGATTCGATTCTGTTGGTGGTTATGTTGGAATTATTCGGTTAGTTTAGACTAATGCAAATATAAAAAAGTAGTAAAATAGTAAAAAAGTAATGTAGTAGCATTTAATATATCCCAACAAAAAAATATAGAATTTCATAAGTACAAAAACGTCGTTTTTTAGTTGGATGATTGGTCTTGAACCAAACAGTCGTTGGATGACCTGGTTGGCACGAGAAACATTAGAACAGAAAAACAGTATGTTTATTTTATGAATTCAAAATACGTCTTTAACAACATAAAAATTAATTAAGGCTATGCTGAAGCTTATGATCATCTTGCAAATACTCCAATGCTTTCACCCGTTTATTACATTCTTAGTGGAGTAAATCCATATGAAGGTGCAATCATTGTTCGAACCCTCAATGGAACTGTTCAAAATCAAACCGTTAAAATGGATCCTGATTCTCCATATGGATGGTATCTCCTTCAAACCAATTACGATCCCAATGATACCGTACTCTTCATTGATGACCGACGAACACCTGGAAATGCTTGTATGCGAAAACTTGGTCGCAGCAATGTCGGCTTTGAAGGAATTTATAATGTTCTTTCATCTCGAACAAATCTTAACAAATTGACGACATATACTGTTTTGATGGATACAATTGAAGGCAAATTTGAAACCCATCTTCAAAGCTGTCCCGGAGATTGTTGGGCCTGGTAAACAACATCACATTTGATGACGATAAAGCCTTTAACCCTTATTTTAATATTTTATCTCAGCCACACATTTTTAAAAAATTTTTATTGAAGGAATCTGATGAAGGAAATGAATGCCAATAAATAAATATTGTTGCAAAAATGTATATAGAAAACATTTTATATAAAATATTACATGAAGAAACAGCATAAATTTAAATTATTATACTAATACACATATACAATAAATTAAAGTAATTAATCTCTTTTCTTATCAGCTCCAATTTCAACAGAAGCATAAAGTTCATCACTTACACGATTGAATTCTTCTTGCAAATTTTCAGCTTGTTCTTTCATTAAATCACGATCAGCTTCAATTTGTTTGATATCCTTTTGAAGCTTTTCAACTTGAGTTTGAAGTTCTGCAACAACGCCATCAGATGATTGAGCTTCAATTAAACGTTTTGCAGTTTCAGAAGCATGTTGGGCTTGGCGAAGTGATGCTACTGCAGATGCAGCATATTGTGCAGAACGAAGAATTAAACGTGTAAGTCGTGCAATTACAAGAAAAAGAAGAAGCGTAAATCCACTGATATAAAGATTTCGTTGAGCACGGAAAAGACGCATATGAATGGTTGCATCAGTTTCAGCGGCCTGTTTCAATTCAACATTTGTTTCAATTTCAGAATACTTAAAAACTTCTCGAACGGCATCTGAAGGCAAATTATGGTTAAAAATGCGTTAAATAAAAAGGAACGTACCAATAAAAAGCAAAATCATAACAGTACAAGTTGAATATTGTGCAACATTTGTAAAATGATTAAGAGCTTGAACGATCCGAGATTGAAAAATGCGGCGCCATCTGCAAATTTAACATACAACTATTAAATTACAAAAAATTCCAAATCAAACTTACACATGTGGTCGAATCCATGGCATAAGCAAGGTTAAAGTAAGTAATATTTCCGAATATAGAATAAACGAAACAACCGTCCACTGTAAACTCATTTGCGCGAATTTTGAAGCAAAAAAACAATCACCAATTTAAAAGAAAAGTTGTATGATGACTTCACGAAAAAGAAATAAAGTGAAGGACGATGAAACTAACAAACGTAGTGATGATGATTTATGCAAAACATATTAGAATATCCAAATTTTCAACAAAAAACAATAAATGAATAAAAACCTAAAATTTGCATTAACTAGAGAAAATCAAGAAGAAACATTTTTGGATGTTTTCAATTTCTGAGGAACTTCCCATACTTTTGAAGCAAAAGCAGTCACGCTTATATAAGGTTTATTATTTTATGATCTTGCTTATTTTTTATGTTTATTGTTTTGTTATGAACGTGTTGGACGCATTTCGTGAGAAAGTGGAGCACGAGGTGGCAAATAAATTAATACTATTTTCAGATTTGGCTTTAAATTTACATATACATGTAATCGAGGACGTCGATTTCAAATCTTTCGGGTCGTCTTTATGGGCCTTGTTTACTGTCAAATTCTTGCTAGTTTTGAGAGTGGTGCCACTTGATTCCTTTCGTCACTAAAAGAACGTAAAAAATAATCCAAAAATTTGATTGTAAGGGGAGTTGTGACCTTTTCAAGATCTCAAAAAGTTTTTTGGCTTTTTGACACAGTCGAGAAAAGTTTCAGCCCGCCCACCACCATCAGTGAACAACGTTACCATGAAAATACAAAAATTGCAAAAATCATTTTTTGAGCCTCATAGCTTTTTCCTAAAAATTGTTTTTTTGGTTGTTTTTAATTTGGGATTATTATTTATTATTAATTTAAACAATATGTATCTGCAACAGGTGAAAGCAAAAACAATGAATTTGGAAAATGACTAACAATGAGGTAATTTTTTTTCGTAGTTTCAACCTATTACATCAAGTACCACCAACCATATGAGAATGATTACCAAACCGGGATATTTATGCTTTAAAAAGGGTCATTAAAATCAATGCAAATTTTGTAATTTCAGTTTTTTGCATGCTTAATTTTTACAATCTAATGAGTGTTTAACAAGCTAAAAAGAAAGTGTAGGAATGCATTTTTTAAAATCATAGAACTATCAAAATTGTTGATTTCCTTCCAACAAATTTCTTACATTCATTTTTCTATTCTGAAGCTCATTCGACAAAATAAAAACACGTAAAAGTAAGCATGAGAAAATATTTTAAATTTGAGTACTAACTTTTGTGGTTTTTGTGACCATATAGCATAGCAAAAAAGTATAGCAAAAAAAAGAGAAAAAATAAAGATGGTTGGACTTTTTCATTTCCAAACTAGACGAGAAAAATTTCCTTTCTTTTTCTTTTTTTTTCAGCCATTTTCAAACCAGCGGTTGTCCATCGATGGCTGAAAAAAAGAAAACGTCGTGGGTGGTCTTTTCATTTTTCAATGCAACGAAAGCATTTTTTTCAAAAAATAAAAAAAACTATCTTGGGCAGTTTTTTAATCTGTTTTCGAGTTTATAAAGAGAAAAATGTTATGTTGATGCAAGGGTATTAAGACTCGTAGAATCCGATACAGTAACACAGTTAAAATATCTTGGTATTCACCATAATAATGAACCATTATTCGATTAACACATTGCTGAAATGACTAAAAAAGCCACAAAGTTTTCATTTCTTGTCTTCTTTACATATGTAATAACAACCCAAGTTTACTTTTCTTTGCTTTTACAGTTTATGTAAGACTTTTTATTGAATATAATTCTGTTGTTATATGCCATGAATAAACTTATTTGAATCCGTTCAAAAATCATTAAAGTTTCGCATATTTAAACGTTGTCGTCTGAAAGATCAAAATTATCTCAAAAAATGTAAATTTTAAATATTTGATATTTTAGAATAAGGGTGGACAAGGGCCCAAATTTTAAGGCCCGGGCCCGGCCCTGACTCTCAATTTTTGCTTAGGCCCGGCCCCGGTCCTACGGCCAACTAGTTTTTTCTTTTTTTTTGCAATTTTTTTGAACTGCAAGAAAATCAAGACCCGGCCCTGGGCCCTCGTCCACCCTTATTTTAGAATGTAGAAGATCAAAAACAAATGTTATTCTTTTATGAAATTCTCCGTAGAAAAGTTAACTTAGAACTCTCAAATTTTGTGCAACTTCCAGATCCTCAAATGGGTATTTAAGATCTGCTATCTTTCAAACCACTTTTGATTTCAAACAATCAGCTTACAGTCTTCATGCTACAAAAATTTGGGTATAATCTACCCTTTAATATAATGTCTTCTTCTAGTTTTGCCACATTCAAAACGAGCTTAAATAATTTATCTGATAAAAAAATTGTTCCTCGTTTTCTTATACGTTGGCAACTGTACTATCATGATATTAACCATTGCTTTCAAATTTTAATTTTTGAAAATTAAATTTTATTACAAGAACTGAGAACGAAATAAATATGTGAAATCAATAAATGAGACCATAAAATAGAGTAATTAAAATTCGAAAAACGAAAAAGTAAAAAAATATAGGTAATTAGAAGAAGTTATTGAGATTCATATCAAACATTGCTTGAGGAGGTTCACGCTTATCTTTTGTATATTTCCAATATTCTTCAACATGAAAGGGTTTTTTCCACCGGCGATAAAGTGGCATAATTTTGCCAGGATTTTTATGATGTCGATTACTGTAGAATCGAGATGTGGTTGACACTTTTCTTTTATTAATTGTGAATGACATTTTTGAAACACCAAGATGATATTTTCGTCGATGAAGTTTCGGAATTACTTTTGGCATTTGTGGAACACTTTCTTCATTTTGTGGAATTACTGGAAGAAACTTAAATTTAGATGTTGAGAGATTTTTAGCAGAAAAGGTAATAGCTTTTTTAAATCCAGTTTTGATAGACATGATTTGAGAAGGCAGAAGTTCTTTATTTGTATTTAAGTTCGGAAGCGAAGGGCATCTTTTAAGGGCAATTTTGTTAACTCCATTATTCATATTTTCGGCTTCAGCCGATCTTTCCAAAGGAGGTCTCGATGTCATTGATAGAAGGAATTTCTTTTTGGAATCAGCCATAGCTTGGGAATTCAAGCCTTTTCGCAATTTATTACTCAATGACATTGTTCTCCATAAATTTAAGAGATATCTGACATCATAAGCAGGTGCTCGACGATACTTCAAAGTAAAGAAATCATTAAATGGAAAATTGAATTTCATTTCGTATTGTTTTAACAAATTCATTATATCAGATTTTCCTAATCCCCGCAACGTAACATAAATTTGTTGACGACTTTTAAATCTTTCGCGTGATTTCTTTAAACAATTTGAACGTGAAAGGGATAACGGAGGAATAATTGGTGGAGTAAATTCCTTTGTCGTTGCCAAACCATTTTCTTGATTATCCTAAAATTGATGATGAATTAACAAGATTTTAAAGAGATCGAAAAAAATCACCTTTAATCTTGAATCCTCAAATGGTACAGTTTGGCATAAATGATAAAGTAATGTTATCGATGAATCAAAAGAAACAGTTTCAGAAAGTTTTTGAAGCTGAATAATTGGATCAATGTTTTCATCATCATAATTTGGAATCTCTTCATTATAATACAATGGTTGACCAAGATCTTTGTTTGTGCATTCACATTTATCTTGGCTATTTGAATGATATTCATATGGAAAAGTGAGAAGCCGTCCCAACTGTGGGATTTGGGCTTGAACCATTGCTACTGCACCACCAGGTATTCCAATTTGCTGTTGTTGCTGTTGTTGTTGCATTGGTTGTCTAATTAATGGTTGATGTTGAGGAGTTGGAGGTCTCAAAATGACATTATCCAATGGTTGATTATGAGGTGGAGTAAGCATTCCACCCATAGGATTTTGTTGCGCAAACATTTGACGTTGTTGACTAAAATTTGCAGGTACAACACGTTGAAATTGTTGTTGAGGTGTCTGTGCTTGGAATTGTTGTTGAGGATGTTCTGGTATTACATTTACAACAGGAGGAGGTGAACGATAAATATTTGGTGTTACAGGTCGTGATATAGATGCTGCCGCATTCATTGGGGAAAGAATTCTTGATTGATTTTGTATTGTTGGGGGTGTTTGTTGTGATGGTTGTTGTTGCAGGCGTCGTAAAATTTGATTCTTTGCTGGCATAACAGATGTATCCCCATATGAATATCTTTGTAACGATGTCGTGATCGGAATTGCACGTTCATAATATTGTCGAAGCAATAAATCATTAAAAGAAATTGTAAACTTTTTGGTAGTCTGTTGAGCAATTCCTCTTTCATCAAAAGATTCTCGAGAAAATACGCTATTCAAATTAATTAATTCTTCAAAAGCATCTTTAAAATTAGCTTCTCTTTTCTCCGATAATTCTGATAAAGCTTTTCGCAACATTGGTTGTTCATAAAAATTTCGTTCAACATTACCAAATTTAATGTAATTTTTAATGGATGAATATTGAAGAATTGATAATTTTGAAGTTTTGTCAAGTGAATTTAAATGTGGAAGGCATATTTTGAAATAACGGTCTGCTCTTTCCTGGAATAAATGAAAAACAGCAAAATTTATTTCTTCTTCGACTGGAGAAATTTGTAAAATGCTGGAGGTTGGAGAGTTGGAATATTCACTTGGTGAAAGATGAAATTTCGGAGTTACAGGTTTTGATTCATTATTTCCATTTCCACTTGATTCAGGCACGAATAAAGAACTGAAAATTTATGCTTTATTAGCAAAAAGCAACAAACAAATTTAAACTAACCTTTCATCAAGTATTTTTCTTCTTTTTGCATCATCAGAAATTTCAGGTTCTTCTTCAGCATCTGGAGCTTTTCTCTTTCTTTCCATTATATCAATGTTTTCTTCATCTGATGAAAGTGCAGAACCGTATTCTGAATTATCATCTTCAAGATCATCTTCGTCAGCAGCACTGATATCATCAACATCTTTGGCATAGATTGATCCAAATAATATTGGCAATGGATTTTTGTCAAGTTCATGATACCGCGAAATTCGCATTGGCATAATTTCAGAAGATAAATTGTAATTTGTAACAATTTCTGGATTCTTTATTTTCCGTCTTGTCGGTCCAATCGGAATTAGGGTTTCAGTGGCATCAACTGTAATATCCATGTCATCTAAGGATTTGCTGTAACTAATTTCTTCTTTAATGTTATCACATTCTGATGCCTCTGTTGGACTAATTGGTTCATCAACAATAAAATCACCGTATTCCAAAATTATTTGACATGAAGCAGGAATATTACTAGACATTGAAAATTCATTGGCTCGACTGTCAATACTTTGATTTTTAACATTTTCACGTTCAGATAAATATTCAGACATAAGCAGTTCATCGTAATTAAAGTTTTGAATATCATTAACGTAATCACGATAAAATTCTTCAATTGGTGAAGTAGGTGGAAATTTCTTTGTAACATCATTTATCAAAATGGAATCAAAATCAGCTTCTAACATATCAGAAAATGAATCTTCTGGTAACACAGAATCACGAAGGGAATTTTGTACAACATCAATCAAATCAGTGTAATAAAAATCTTTCTCATTTGAATCTGATAATTCTTTTCCCAATGAATTAAAAGAGCTTTCAGAAATTCCAGCAGTTGAAATTGGTTGAGAATGATGTCGATATCGTTCAAAAAGATTTCGGTAATTATATGATAGCGGTGGCTTTTCATCATCTCGAGAAAGATGCTCATAAAATTCTATAAAAATTTATTGCACTTAGATTTGTTTTTATTTAATTTAAATACCTCGTTCATATTGTCGACGGTTAATAATAACATCTGTATCAACGCCAACAGTGCGAAAAATAAGTGATTTTCGGAAGAATCGAGTAAAGAATTTCTTGTTTAAATTTAATTTATTTCTGAAAAAAGTTTTGTGAATACAGTAATATTTTAGGCACAAGAGAACAAGAAGTCTCAAAATACTAATTTAAAAACTTACATATAAATATTTGAGCAATTTAAGAAGTAATTAAAATAAATGCAAACAGCATCCCAGTTAAAGCAATGTGAAACAGCACGATAAACTTCAGAATTTTTTTCAACATTTCGAAAATAATTTCCAAAAAATTGAAATTTCAAAGCAGCCTATAAATTAAGATAATGTCAAAAAAATTTTAAAAACTTTTTGTGCGATACTTACAATACAAAGATTAAATTCATCAATTGGATCCAACTTTCCAAGTTTTTGTTTTTCATTAACAACTTTTTTAATAATTGTTCGTTGAAGTGGAGCAAATGGAAGACGAGTTGCAGGTCCAACTGCTGGAGGTAAATAGGATCGTATTTTTTCATGGATAGTATGATATGTAATTTTTGGTGGTTCAACAGCTGGCTTCTTCGGAATACTCTGTCTTGATGATTGAGTTTTAAGGGGGGCCGGTTTTTTCTTTGTTTGGCGAGGCTGTTTTGATGTCGGTGTTGGAGGCTCCATTTCAGTATCCTGTTGATAAGCTTCAATTTCTCTTTGTTGTCGTTGTTCAGCTTCAAGTTGCTTTCGAGCATTTTGATAAATATGCAAGAATTTTCGAAATTTATTTGCATATCTTTCTGATCCACCTGCTTCTGTTCTCAATTCTTGATTGAAGCTAGTCCTTAAACTACAGAATTTTTTCGACAAATCTTCGACCCTTTCATCTTTAAGCTTCGATAATACTGTTGGTTCATCTAAATTATTTTTGTAAGTATAATGAGTTAGCGTTTTTGTGAAACTATACCCATGCAAGTTTTTCGACCTTCTTCATTTAAAAACGGTTCACGACAAACTTCAAAGTATGTTGAAAATGATTCCATATCAATGGGATGGCTCTTTGGTTGCAGAAACCAAATTGTTTTATCATATTTGCTTGGCTAAAATCGTGACAACGTTAACCATCAATGAAAAAACAAGCTTAAATACCCTTCGCATCACAGCCACTATTTTTCCAGCAATTTCAATTGAAAAATGTGCAAAAACAAAAACATTCATTGCTTCAATATTGTAAACTTCAGAAATTACAAATAATCGGAGGTGATCAGGAATATCTTCACCAACACAACATGGAATTCCATTTTTAGAAAAGAATGTTGCAGCCATTGAACTTTCAGTTTCATTCATAAAAATGACATTTATGTTATCCAAAAATGTGTAATTGCATTGTTTCCGAATTTGGCTAACAAGTTTTATCATTTTTTCTATAATGAAAGAAACATGTTGAAAATCTCAAATAAACACAGTCAAGCTTACCAGATGATACATCAAGAGCAGCATCATTGTACAAAATCATGAAAGGAAAAATCTGCTCATTGTTAGCTTTATAAACAAGCAAATCAAGCACTTTTATCAACCATTCAGAGGTTTGCTGCTTTTCATCAAAGGGAATCATGGAAGAAAAGTATTGTGTAATTATTTTAGTGGAATCATAATATTTAAAAAATGCAGTATCATAAAATGTCGGAAAAAACCATTTATAAATTGACGATGAACCACTTGAAATAGATTTTGTCCATAAATTCTCTGAAGCTTCAAACAAGACAACAGTAAATCCAAATCTATCTTTCTGATAGTTTTCCAATTTTGATAATAAATCATAAGCTTTATCGGTTGGTTTCTTTTCTTTAGCTTCCCCAAAAATGATTGTACAATCCCATCTATAATCAAGAAGGTCATCGATCTCAAGTTCTTGATTGTAAAAATATACTACAAGACCAGCTTCAAACTTTTCCTAAAAACGCATTTGTTAATGTCACAAAAACATTATTATAAAAATATACCAAACATTTTTCAGCACCCGGAAAAAAATGTGTGGGAGACATTTCAAGAATGCTTTCCTTCAATGCCCGAGAACTTGTTGGTGCAATAATTAACCATCGACGAGGACATACAGCTTTTTTAAAGTAAATCGGTAAATCTTTGAAAATGGTAAATGATGCCACTTGAGATATGCATGGTAAAGCAGGTAAATATTTAAAGAATCCAACTACGTAAGAAAGAAGTTTAGCATATGAAGTTGGAATTTCACATCCGTATTCCTAAAAAATCTTTTTAAATTTTCGACTTAAACTTAAACAAAATAACTGACACAACAAACAGCATCTGCTTTAGACTTTATTTCATGAATTTTTTGTACAATAAATTTTAAAATAGCAGTAATTTGTTGTTCAGAATCTTGTTCATAAAGCACGGGAAACTGATTAATGATAAACTGTTCTCTATTCTTCCAATCAAATCCATTATTAACTGTTAAAGAATCAGGAATTACAAGTTGATCGATCACATCTACGACAGGTTTTTTATCGTCAAAAATTTCATCGGAGGGCAGATCTTGAAATTCAACAGGTAAAAGATAATATTCTTCAAGTTTTCTCATAATTTTATCAATCTTATTTTCGTCTTTATCCTGTAAACGTTGTAACGTTACATCAAATAAAAACAAAATGAATGCTTACACTTTCATCGAAGATATTATCTGTTATGATACCCAATGGCTGGGAAAGTGGAACATTCCCGCTGCTTAAATTGTCATTACCAAATGAACTTTCGTTTGTTGCTTTTCTAAATTCCTTTGTCAAAATGAAAAAAAGTAATATAAAATTCCTTACGATGGATCAAACAAATCGTTAACATTTAAAATATTTGGATGTAAATCAAGAATATGTTTAAGGATTTTGTGTGAAAATTCATTTTTAAGAACAGATAAATCGAAAATTGCTGAAGGTTCTGACGTAATAAAATCAAAATCCCAGTTATCTAACTGTGACATATTCTAAAAAGTTAAAATTTATTTAAATTAAATTTTATTTTATTCATAAGAATATCAGTGAAGAAAAAAATTATTGTTTGAGAAGAAACAAATGCAGTTTGCTTATAAGTCACACTTTACCAAAGAAATCTGCAGGACTTAAGTTGAAAAAAAAGCGATGAAGGATTTTCTATGAAACTCCAACATTTTTTTGAAACTACTGAATTATATAATACATACATACAAAGTGTGTTAAAACCGAATAAAAATGTACTTCTTACTTTTTCATCCGGTTTTACACATTTAAAAAAATTAATCAATCAAAATATTATGGAGCATGCGTATTTTTATGTTATTTGTTCGAGTTTAAGTAACATACCGAAGGACCAATGGAAGGTTGATGATCTTGATTTTCAGGTGAGACAGAAGAATCCGTTGCCTTATCTGCGGTTACAGAAGCACCATTTTCTTGATTAGGATTGAGTAATTTTTGGGATGCTGTAAATTGCATAATGGCAGGATCACTTGATTCATCCGTTTGTTGCCTTGGGAATTCAAATGGATTCTGTAAAAGTCAAATTTATGAAAAAGATCCTACTTTTTAAATTTAACTTTTACATTGATATTTGATGATAAAGCCATGTGTTTAACTTTATTCAAATTTTTATTAAAGTTTGATTTATCTCTGCTAACTTCAAATGAATCACGTGCAGAATCTTCAATATAATTTTCATATGCAGCAATATGAAGGGAAAGGGTGCTGCTATTTTTGTTTTTGGTTGAATTTTTTCCTTCTTTTGATTTATTTTTATCAGAACCAAAATGAATATTTAAATATTCAGATGGCAATTTATTATCAGACTTTTTCCATGAAATTGATGATTTACTTCTTTCTTGAGTTAAATCTGACAATTTTGATAAGGCTGCAGTTTTTTTATGAATGGGATCGGAAAAGTTCTTGATTATATTTTACTTATTACGTAAGGAACGTAAATTTACAAATTCTTTTAATAAAAAACTGCAGCCTTAAAATTGATTTTACCGTAATTTTGAACTTTTTTGTTTTGATTTGAAAAATTATTTGAATGAACACGTTCAACAGTTAAATTTTGATGCTTTTGATTGAGGTTGAGATTACCGTAACGACCATTTGAGGTATCATCAATAACAGAATGACCATGTTTGCCTTTGAATGGCAAACTATGATCTTTCGTTGTCATCTAAAATTTATCATTTTTTGTGATCCGTTACATTGTTTAAAAATTAATTTAAAAAAAATTTTTTTGGCACATTATTTTACGGGAAAACGTTTGCTAGGGTCCCTTTGCGCCGAAATAAGAATGATGCAACATTGATGTGGAAAAAAAATTTGTAAACATTTGTAGAACATTTTTGCGAAGATGAAACATAATTTACTAAAATATAAGACTTCAGCCATTTTTCTGCTTTTTTGAGCAAAATTTCAAGTTTTTTGACAATTTGCAGTTACTTTGAAATTATGGCTAACGAAAACTAGATAAGATAGAGCTCTGAAACTTTAGGGATTTGTTAGCAATATATAGGCCTACAAAAAAGCGTTTGCAGAACAAATTTTTTTAACAACGTGCTTATTCAGAAAAGGTTCTTTTCAAATTAAAAACTTTATTATTTATTACATAAAATAAGATAAGTATTTAAGCTTCAAATTTGAGATTTGCTTTGACACGAGTTGTTGAATTGATAAATTTGACATCTGATTTATTTGAGATTCCGAGATAAGATAAAGGAGCAATTGGTTGATGAACAAAATTCCATTGATGGTGATCTTTTGCAAGCATTACAATTGTTGAATATGGATAATGCGTGCCCATTTCAGTCATATCCGTATCAATAATTGCCCGAGGGGGACATTTTCGTAAAGCTTTGATTGAAGCATCAATTGAAGTTGCATGTGCAAAAACTGCAATTCGATCGGATTCAGGTGTTGATGAAATAATTGATGAAAGACAGGAACGAATTCGAGAATAAAATTCATCAATTGTTTCTCGTCCAACGACTTCTTCCAATTCTTCAGCCTTCTTAAATGAAATATATTCTGTATCAATTGGATATCCGGCTTTAACAAGTTCTTCAACGGTTAAAAATCTGAAAAGTATATATATAAGATATCAAATCATTAAAAAAACGTTCATGAACTCGGGAATTTGGGGGAGGGAAAAAGGGAAATGTTGTGAAAAAATGGTAAAATCATTGATTGAAATGCAAGAAAAATATAAACAAACCGTGGAATTCTTTTATACCATTTTGTCCAATCAAATAATCCAGGTTCAACACAAATTTTGATGTTTTTATTCAATCCTTTAATAAAAGCAACAGCACTTTGAATGCAGCGAAGTGACGGTGAAGCATAAATTCTTTGAAGAGGCCAAATTTCATGTAAACGAAAAGAACGTCCAAGAATTTGAGTTGTTAACTAAAAAGTGAACGGTTAATTGTGACTTAAAAGATAAAACAAACAGCTCCAATTTCAGTAATTGGTGAATCATTCACATAATCACCGATTCCACCGGGTCTTTTTAGCATTTCAAGAGGTTGATTCAAATCTGTTGGTAAATATTCTCCAGAATCCGTAAAATTCAGATTCAACCATTCCGGAAAGATTCGATCAACTCTTTCACCATTTCGAATTAAAGCAATCACTTTTTTCTAAAAAATAAAATTATTCATTGAAGAACTTTAAAAAAATAAAACAAACATGTTTCAAAGATTTTGGTCGATCAAAACTTGCAACTTTGAAGACATTGTTTCGATTTAGCTTTTGTGGTGGTCCACCTTCTGATTGAACTGCATCACTTTCTTTTTCTGCCATTTTTATTTTAACAAGGAAGGAATAATGAAAGGCAAAAAGCAACAAAAAACAATGATAGCTTTAAAAATTTACATTTTCTCAAAAAATAAATTCAACTCAATTTTGAAAGATTACTGTAATGCAATATTCAACTCGTCAAATTAGCATTTATAGTGATGCATAAATACAATTGTTATTGTAATTGTTTTTCTTACTCACACATTGGACAAAATATCGGTTTTTGTGAACGGACGGTTCTCAAAATTCGAAACAACATATATATAATATATATATGTAATACTTGTATGTGAAATATGTTAAACTTAAAGGTTGTTAAAATAAAATTATTGAAAATATGATGTTTTTTTTCGTGGTACAACTACTATCTTTCTAATAAATCCCAAAAAACATGAAAAAAAAACAAAACCTTTATTAAACGAAAAAAACAACGATAGAGATAGTCAAAAACCAAAATTTTGAAAATTGAAAATAGGTTAGCATTCATCCACGAGACAAGATCGCCACCAATTATGCCTAAAATTACATAGATATGTTTGTTTTGTTGTGATCTTGACTAATGAATTTAAAAAAAGACAGGACGTTTGATTTTTGCTGCCATGAACACAAAAAATTTAAACTACTGTGAAATATTTATGAAATATTATCATTAGCAGCGATAACCACATATCGCTGTCTTTTTTAAAAAACTCAGGTTTAATTGTAAAGCAACATACCATATTTTACTTATTCATGTTGATCATCAAATGGGAAAGATCGTTTTTTTGCAGTCGAAGAAGATTCTTTAAAAACCCGAACAAAAGTTATTGGGAACATGCCAATTGCATTATCAGATAATCTTATTCCTCTTAACCATCCTGGTTCAGCTTCTTCCATAATTCTGATTTTATCACCGACTGTTATTGTAAGTTCATCAGAGCAGCGACCAATATAATAATGAAGAGCAACGCACAATTTATTTTTGTATGATTCCTAAAAAGAATAACAAATTTTAGTGGAGATAATAAAAACAGAAACATTACTTTATTTTCCAACGACATCTTTAATAATGGTATTTTTAACGAGATAAAGAATGTACCTGAAATAAAAAATAGATCGTAAATAATTACAAGTGAAAAATAACGTCAAACAAAAAAACATAGTTATCTCGAATAAAGCAAAAAAATGTTGGACAAAAAAGAGAGAATGTTTAAAAACTTTCGTTTCGAGACCGCGGTTTTAGTTATTCCGATCAATGTTTAAATTTTTTTGGTAAAATGTTTTTCATTAAAATAAATCTCCAACACAGGGTTGTGCAAAAATAATTTTTTATAACCAAACTTGACATTTATACATTGTTCAATATTAATTTTTACTGTTTTATTTTTTTAAAAGTTTGTTTTACAAAATTCTTTGAAATACAATGATTAGAGTTCTTGTTAGAGTTCTTGGCCTATGTTGATGGTATACCAAGTTCAGTATGTTATTTTTTCAAAATACAAACAATTTTATTGACAATATTTGTGCATTTTCCCAATATTTGTGATATTTATTTTATCCAACAATTTCATTTTATAAATTTTTATTTGTACGACAAATAATTTTTTATAAACATTTTTGTAATAAGCTATTTGAAAGCTACATTAAAAAAATAGTATTTACATTTGCATATTTTGAGTTTAAAGAAAAAATTAATCAGCTTTCTTTTTCACAACTTCACTTGTTGCTGCAGCCAATTTACCTTCCATTGCTAGCTTTTGTAACTTTTCACGAGGTATTCCACTGACAGCTGTCGTATCCCATTCACGGTTATCCTCTGGCTCTTCACCAGTTTGGCAGACACGGAAAACCATGCGAGCAATGAACTATAATTTTACAGACCTTAGTTTTTATGTTTTTTCTTGTTCGAACTTTGTGTATGAAATACTTACATTGAACCAATAAATGTTCATGAAAAGTAGAATAACAAGCATTGCTCCAAGATATAAGTAAAAAGGTGAATCTTGAGGGCCAAGATATACACCACCATAGAGAGTCATGTATAAAAGTTTTAATGGATACCAATATAAACGAAATACAAACCTTAAAAAAGGGATATTGTAAAAGTTTTGACAACGAAATATCTATTACCACATAATTGCAAATGAAACAAACGCAACGCCGCCAAGTATATTCAAAAATGGATAATAATCACCATTTTCACGTTTTTTAAGATAAACACAAAGTTTTGTTAATTCTAACATCATATCAGTATTGTCATGCAAAAATACGACGAATGCCCCTTCCAGAACGTGCCCGGAACCATATGATAATCCGATTAAAGCTAATGCAACAAAATGATGAATGCACATTAAGGTGCTATCTTTTCTCCAAATATCCATATATAAGGTTGCATAAATTGAATGAATATAAAAGGCCGCTTGTGTAAGATAAATAAAATGAATATCCCAATAAACAATTGGCGGATGTCCAATTGACCAACCTAAATAATATTTTTTAAAAAAGAAGCAGCAATTTTTGCAACAAAAATGCACAGTAATTTATTCATGTGAATACTGTAGCATTTGAAAATCTTTCTTTTCGCTTACTTTCCCAAACAGATAACGGATCCCAAAAAGTATTATACCGACCAGAAAATATGTGAACATATAAAGAAAATGACCAAGTTATTAAATAATACAAAAATTTCCATACACATTCTGGGACTTTATGTGCATGTAAAATAGGTACCCCAAGTCGAGGAATTGCTGGCTAAATATATATTCGAAGTTTTGTTTCAATCATTTTTAAAAATATGCGATATACTTACCAAAACATACCATTTAACAAAATAAAATCGCAAAACAGTAAATAAAAATGCAACAATAAAAACTAATGCTAGTTGCCATCGACTAACATCAAGTGTTTGGAGATCATTAAAAAATGTTTCAGGAAATTGGTAATTTGGAAAGATTTTTGGAAATCTATAGGCAAAATGTATTAATGATTGCGAACATATTTTTGCCTGAAATACAAACTTTTAACTTTATGTAACTGTAGATTGTGACAATGATAAATTCATTTTTGCGTATTCTATAGTTTGTATCCTACAAAGAAATATTATTCCCGAAAATTCTGTGACATAAACCATGTCAAATAACTTTTCAAAACCACCGTTTTAAAGCAGCTATTTACTTTAGCCAAAGAAAAGAAATTCTTTGCACTTTTGTTAAAGAATGTAATCAGTGAACTTACAAATGTTATATAATCAACAGTTGGCACTCGATGAATAAAAGGATCCGTGAGATTGTACTCTGGTAAAATCATTACATCTAAAATCTTTAAAAAATCGATTAAATTAAGAATAATTGAATTCATGTAAGAATGAATATAAAGTTTAGAAAGTGAAAAGTGAAAAAAAATCTTTTGAAACTATGATTTCGATATATTGAAATCCATTGAAACGTATTTAAAAAGTGATTCAAAATACAGAAACAAAAAAATGTAAATAACTAAAAACAGGACGGTAAAATTAAAAGAAGCTTGGAGTCAGTGGCAAAACTTTGAAAAGTCTGGACAAAAAGAAATTCAAAAAACATAATAAATAAATTTTTTAGCCAAAACATACATGGCTAAATATCTTAAAGTATTTGGGAATAGAAATGAAAAACTTGACATAATAAAAGAACCCAATCAAAAACATAAAAATTTGCTTACAAAAAATTTTAACCAAGAAATCAAGAGCACGAAAGATTATAAAACCACTTCTTAATCCGTCAACTCTAAATAAACATTTAACTTTTTTGTTTCTAAAACTTATAACAAAAAACTTAAAAAAATATATTCATAATTATTTTCAGTATTTTTGTTTAAACAAATGTCCAATACAGTTTTTTTTACAAATGATCATCATTATTGAATAACTTGTTTCTTTACAACATAAATTTTTATCCTCAAATACTTCGCATGTGGTGGTGATCTTGGTTTGAAGTAGTTTTTCTCCACCTCCTTTCAATTACCCGCATGTATTTTGTAATATTTGTTCGTGGTTTTTCGGTGATTTCATTGAAGGAGAAAAGCGACATGTATAAAACGAAAAGAAACAATATTTGCTTATATACCTTTAAGATATTAAACAAGAATGGAGTTTCAACAAGAAAAGAGCGTAAAACTGAAAGGGCGAAAGTTTGTCTTTTTACTCAATACACAAAGATTGGGGGGAGATCAAAAAAAGGAAAAGTGTGAAAACAGAAGCTAAAGCAATGTCTAGTCGCCTTAGTAGGGAAGAAATAACTCATAAAAATGAAAATTTTATTTTTTGAGATTTACCTGGATCTTTTTTATTTGTTCTGCTGAAACCAAAAAAGACTATTATGTTTCTGTTTTACGGAATGGAATCTTCTGAGCTTTTTGACTATTTAAATTTCAGCGTTACTTCGCAACCAACGTAAAAGCATTCAACAAAGGAGTAAAGGCGTAATTCTGTTTTTGGCAACCAAAAAGCTTTTTTTTGCTTGCGGTGATTTATATTTAAGGGCCTTTAAATAATTTATTTCTTCCTTTCTTATATTTTTTAAAAAAATTAGAAAAAAACTCACGTTTTATAGTTGCAGATTTTTCCGGTATTACAATTAAACATGTAATTAAATTTCTATGAAAATCTCATTTGAAAAAATATGTATGCATACTGTCCCAAAATCATCATTGAATTTATTGAATCTGATAAATATCATTTTTGTTTGAACTAACCAAGAAACAAATATATTCCAAAAACATTATATTTGCATTATATGTTCTTGTTCTCTTTTACCGTATAATATCGATACTAAGGTCAAGCTTTCTAATTACTTTACATGATGTATTTAAAATATGTTTTTAAAGTAGAGTGTTATGTATTTCTATTTCAAAAGTGCTTGTTCATTAACAAAATTGTTCATACAATTTTTTTATTATCACAAATAATAAATTCATCAATTATTTTTTTCCATGTTAAAGATATATGTAAAAAGAAAGACAACAGTAAAAACTTAATAAATAATGCATAAGAATTGTTATATAAAAACTGAAAAATATTTATGGTGATTAATATTTGTACAAAAAAATATATGTAGAAATAAAAGTGAAACATTTTAGAAAAAAAAACAAATTAATATTTGCGACATTCTTTCTCCTCTTAAATATTTAAATGAATGGGTAAAAAAACGATAATACAGAAACGTATCAAATGAGGTTGATAATGGACGGATTTCATGTTTTTAAAAATAAAATTTTACTCGTTTTGTTGAGCACCAAGATATATATATATATAATTAAGAGATAAATAAAATAAAAGGAAGAAAGAAATAAGAGATAAGACAACATAGGAGACCGTAATAATGTTTAATATTAACGAAACAAATTTCAAATAAAAAATTAACAGAGAGTTAAAAATATATATGTAAAAGACACTTTTTGCACAAAAATACAATAATGGTTGTTATTTCAAAAAAAAAGAAGCGAAACTCTAAGTAATAAGGAGGATAAATATTCACTGGAAAAAACATAAAATAATGGATGGAATGAAAAAAAAAACTGATAAGGCATGTTATAAATAATTATAAGACAATTTGAATTTACGTTAAAATAGATATCTAATGCATAGAAATGGAAGATAAAAATAAAAAATCGACTTTAAAAAATGCAAGGTAATTTTTAAACTCTTACGAAAAGGTGAATTTGTTTTCAGATATCTTTCTAACATTTTCTACAGTAATCTAAAAAGAAAGTAAAATGGCAAAAAAAGATTTCTCAAGAATATTCAAATTTACGAGATCTCCACAAGAAACAAAGACAAGAATCTTAAAGGTTTAAAGAAAGGTAAAAGGGTAAAACATAGTAGTGAATTGAAGAGAGAGAAAAAAATATAATTATTTTGGCAATATTTTGGACTTTTACAAATTGACTACAAAACATAAAAAAAAACAACGAAATATTCCAATTCATTAAGTGAAGAATTTTAAAGAACGTCGATCTAATTTTACTGAGGAAGATACTTGTAATATGAGCCATCATGCAGTTATTGGAGTACTTGAAGGATAATGGGACAAAGGTTGAGGAAATTTTTGGGATTGCGTTCCAGCGCTCATTGGTGCTGATGGATATTCTACAATTTGACCAGAAGAATTTAGTTCTAGCTGAGTTTTATTTTCACGAAGACCACTAAAATTTTAAAAGAATTAAATAAAAACTTTGAAAAATATAATTTTTAAACTTACGATGATTCTTGATAGCCGCATAAAAGCACGTATGTTTTTGTTTTTTGATCGATTCTTTGAATTAATTGATAATTACCAATTTTTAATTTCGATAACTTTCTATCCATGTCTTGTTCCATTTTTGTTGTTGAAACTTCTCGACTTGATTCTGCAAGTCCCAGCATTTCTTTAAATCTGTCCGCAAATACTCGAGGTTTTGATATTGTAAAAGTTCGAGGTTGATCTTTCCATTCAAGGACTCGTTTACTTGCTTTTACATGATCTAATAATAAATTTGCAATGTATGGAATCATTCGACTTTCTGGTGATTGAGGAAGATATTCTGAAATGATCGTTTTGAAATTAAAATGTTTACTATAATTTACAAAATCAGATAAAATAATAAGAACTAACTTATAATGAAATTTAGCATATTCGTGTATGGCATATTTTTCGGATTACATCTTGGACGTTTTATGATTACTTTTGGCGCAGCAGTATCTTCTTCAGCTACTCTCTTTCTGGAAGATGTTGAAGCAGTTGAGGCTTCACTTGCAGGAGATGCAGTTGAACGATGTGGATCATCCAATGCATGAGCAAGTATAGATTTACTTTGAGGTTTTGATGCTAAAACTGCAGCTAAAGATGAACAACCAGGTGATCCATCACCAACTGGAGGAGTTATTGCAACCAAGGGTGAAACATTTGTTTGTCCAATTGATGACATCGGTTGTCCATTTGCTTGTAAAGGACTTTGTTGAATTCCATTTGTTATTAATGAAGTAGTTGATAATGGTCTTCCTTGTGGAGACATTAACTCATTTTTAATTTGATATTTCGGAGATGTCAAATCATTATGAAAGTTTTGAGGTTGATATTGCGGTTGACCCATAACTCCATTCATTCGATGTTGCTGCTGAAGGGGCATTCTTGGATCCATTTCCATTTCATGCTTAGGAATTAATGGTGGCTTCATTTCATTGTCATTTGAATCCATTCTTTGAAATTGATGCGGTTGACGCCCTTGAAAATAGGGATCTGGTTGGGTTTGAGTATATCCACCTTGCTTATTATTTGCAGCCATATTTTGTGATTGTAATGGATTATCTTGTTTAATCATTGGTTGTGGAGTATTCATTTTAAATGACGATTGCCGTGAAAAATGCCCGCCATGCTGTGATAGAGGTGTTGGAACCTGTGAGTAAACAGGTGACATCATTTCATTTTGTACTGATCCCGGGCCACCAGCAGCATTATGCTTTTGTTGTTGTTGTTGCTGCAAAAAATCATGTTGGTTTATTTTTGGGTATAAACAATAAAAAATGGGTGATAGCAATTACGTCATTTTTTAGGAAGAAAAGGAAACGAAAAAAGCACATATGATTATTTTTTGTTGAAAAATAGGTGTTATTAATTTTAAGAAGGTAATAATTATCGAAAAGCTTTCAGAAATCCAATAAAGGAAAGAAGTAGGCGTATAATTTGGTAATTACCTGTTGAAGATAAATTTGTTGTTGTTCTGGTGTCATTGAAGGTGGTGGATAAAAGGGGGAACGCATCTGTTGGGGATTCGGTCCACTGGATGGCATACCATGTCTGATTGGGGCTTGTAAATTAAATCTATGAAATTCTGGTGGATGAATTGGTAGTGGTGTTGTCGGAGTCATTGATTGACCTGATGGACCAGCCTTAAAAATATGCATTATCAGTTTATTAATCAAAAGTTTAGAATGAAATTATATACCATTTGAGGTCTTTGCGGAGAAGGTCCAGGCAGCTGGGGTTGTTGAGGAAATGACCAATGTTGTTGTTGCTGCTGTGGAGTAGCATACGAAGATCCAGGCTGAGAATACGATTGGGGATTTGGAATTTTGATCATTCCAGGATAAGGTCTTTGTGAATCGTTGTCATGATCGGGTGGCACAATTGGAAAATTTTCTGGTAATGTAAATCTTCCATCAGAACCTTGCTTTGCCTAAGATGAAAAGATTTACAGAATGATTAAAATTCTTCAAAAACCAAACTTACAAAAAGCGAACAATCCAAAGAGAAGTCATATAATTGCTCTAAAATTTCATCACCAAGTTGTTGGTTAAATTCTGGATTTGTTCGTGTTTTTTGCAAAAGCTCATACAAATTTGTATCCGTTTTATATTGCTGCAACTGATCTGACTCAAGAGGGGGATTAGATTCTGGTTGGGATTGATGGGATACTGATGGCGGCATATTTGTAACTGATAAAGGACTAGCTTTTGTTATATTTGACGATGGTGTCATATATTGTGATGATGATTGCTGCGACTGTTGTGGTGTATACGACATGATAATACAAATTTATCACATATATCTTCCAAAGATATCACATATACGATAAGATTAGGCGAATACCCTAGAAATAAGAAAGTTTCTTTACTTATATCAGTGATAAAATGGTGATAAAAAGGACACGAAAATTATTAAAAAAGTGTGAAATTTTTTAAAACAATTTATTTACTTTTTATGAAAAAAATTTTCGCCTTTAGAGAACACAATGAGAAGCAGGGAAGAAAAAAAACCAATCTTGGAAGATGAAGAAGGCGCAACAAAAGAGAAACAACTACATTAAAACGTCTGACAGACGACGCGAAGAACAACGTCGCCGACGACAACGACCAATGTATGGGTGGTATAAGAGAGGAAGACGGGGAAGAAAGGGGTGGACAACCAGTGGCCGTAAGGAAAAGGAAGAAGAAAAACTCAGCTTTTGCGTTCTTCCTTTCTTTTTATTCAACTTTGTTTGTACCGAAAAAATTGTGTTACGCACAAAGCAATAAAAGAAATATATATTTATATATTTTTGTTAAATGTGTAAATGAAATGGTGTGAGTAAGATATGCAAGCAAGCAAGCGCCAAAATTGAGAATATGGTTTTGCATGCTGCTGTTGTAATGACAGCCAGTCATACAGTTAAGGATATCAAAGTTTTTATTTTTTTCTACAAAAATGACAGATGGACGAAGAAGAGGCATTTGAAAAAAAAGGATTATGGATGAACATTATTTTTTTCGAAAAAAATTTTTCAGTCGGTTTTTGTACGCACTCCAAAGGAAGACAAAAAAAAACGATCCATAGCAGTCACAGAGAAGGAGAAAGCCCAAGCACCCAAGTCACATAACGAAGGAAAAGAAAGAAAAAAATTTGTGAAGAAGAAATGGATGTGGAGCCTGGTTCTGCAAGGGGAAGATGGCGCAGCGCGCACCGTACGCAAGTCGCGTGCTTGTTTAAAAACGATGTTGTGTTTTTATTGCTGCTTATAGATAGATATAGTTGATGTTATATATGAATTTCTTTCTTGGCTAACCATCATAAGTACGAACGAAAATAGCGTACAATGTAATGAGGGTAAAGAGATAGTACAACAAAAAAAGGACAACGAAAAAGTAAATGGGATCATGGATGCTGATCGATCCATAAATTTTTTTTATCAACAAAATGTTTTATCAAAGCTGTGATTATAAAATTTTGGAACGGAAGCTATGTTTTGCAAAAAAAAAACTTTGGAAGTAAAAATTTTTGCATGAAAATTTTAAGATCAATCAATGTATTTTTTTTATTAGGCTGACGTCAAAACTTGATTTTTTTCACAAGAACAAAAGATAAAAAAGCAAAAATTACCAAATTAAACCAAAAAAAAGAAAAAAAAGAACCATGTGTGATCCAAGCAAAACACAAGAAAAAATGCTATACATTGATCTTCCCCATTCGCCTTTTTTTCTTCTTCTTTTGCGCGTTTCATCTTGTCGATGTTTTTTTTTCTAGGAGGCTTTTTTAAATGTAAATCAATCAATCGATTAATGATGAAAATTGTCATGAAGCAAGCAATTTTTTTATAATGCTTTTACTAATTCAATATGTCATGTGCTTGTTAAAGAGAGAAGTAAAGAAGGGAAAGTTAAGCACGTGAAAAACAAAACAAGTGAAAAGAGTTTTAGTTTTCTTAAACTTAAACAACATGTTTACAAATTATTAAATTGACATAATTTTTAACTCAAAACATAAAACTATATTTTTAACTGCACTATTGTTTGATTTACATTTTTGTAATAAAAAAGGATATTTAAAATAAATTCCATCACAAACAAACAAACAAGCATAATTTAAAACTTACAGTAACCATTTTAAATGATTTTTTAAACCACCATCTTCAGGTGAATGTTTTATTTGAGATAAAAAAGCTATCCATTTAGCGTTATTAAAATTTAAGTTGTGATGATTGGGATAATACGTTTAATTAAGGATAAGAAAAGAAGAGTTGTGAAAAATAATACTCAAAAAATAATATATCAAAATCCTTTTAACATGAAAAAACTTCAAAGCACTTTTTAAATGGTCAAGGATTACAAAATCAAAAGGAGTCAGCGGAAAAAAATATGAAAAAAGATGACCAAAACTGTTGCACAACATTGATTAATATGCTTGTAATATAAAAGCTCAATGTTAAGATTCTTTAACTTAAGAGCTTAATAATAATAAAATGAAAAAAATCCAAATAACAATAAATTTTTAATTTTCCAATGCTTATGAAATCAAATGACTGCCGATAATCAATAATTTTACAATCAAAAAAAATGAACTGGGATGGGCGTCTAGACTCGCACTCAATTTTCGATGACGAATTTTTTGTTCGTTAAAATTGCAAGTGAGTTCGGTAAAATCATTCAAATATCAATGTTAACAAAGTAAACAATCGAGTTTCTTGTCAAATAACAAAGTGAGGGCAAAATTACGAACAAATATGCCATTAAAGTAAAGCTAAAAAATAATTTTTACTATTTTTATAAAATATTTTCAGAGTCAAAATTGCTTTACCGAATTCTTGCATCATGAGAGTCATAGATGCAAAAAAAGTTTGTTTAACTTTTGAATCATCCTTGAATTTTTTTGATGATTGCCTCAAGCAAAAAAATAATCATGAAAGAATGTAATACAAATGACGAAGTCAGTAAGACAAAAAATAGAAGCATACTTTAAAGGACAGAATATTTGCTCAAAAAATGACTGAATCATTTTATAAAATTATTTTTGAAACACACAAAACACGACAAATTTAACGGATAAGTTTTTTTTTACAGATTGTAATGACTTGTTACCTATTACAATAATTCAAAACAAGATTTTCAAAATAAATACATTTATATCATTCTTAAATATAATTAAAAATTAAAGCTCAACAAAAAAACGTAGAATGAACGGGTTTAATGAAATTATCGGATTTTAATTAGAGTTTTGAACAGGAACAGTCATCTGAACCCATACAACAACAATGGAAAATATTAAACTGATAAGCTGAAAGTTTTTCTTTAGTGGAATTACCGTATAAATAATAAAGCTTACAGTCATGGCAAAAGCTCTATCAACTTTAAGAAGTTTCCCGAGTGTTAATCCCCATGATGGGTCCATTAATTTTTGAATGATTTGATCTTTCTGAAAGTTTGAGTTTTACGGTTAAAAACAATGTAACACATATTTTAAGAGTGAAATCAACCTTGGAAATATTTTTAAAAAATAACTGCAATAATGAATGACGGGTATTCCGAGCAAGTTTTTATTCAAAGAAAAAAAACTTACAACATTTTTAGCATCGTCTGGTACCAACTTTCCAGTAATGACAGGTAAAGCAGCTCGACTGAATTCATTACAAGCAATACAAGGCATAATAAATATTACTGTCCATAAAATATTTAACAACAGTTCGAAAACGCTAAATGTTGAACCAATAGTAATAATAAAGGAAAAAAAGCTGCCATCCAAGTGTGCTTGATTATCTGTTGCTTTAACCATGAACAAGGACATCATTCCAAGATTACCAAATTTTTCATGATATAGCAATTCCCTCAAAGTGGCATACGAAGTAAAAATAATTTTGATCACTGAAGTTGTAACAATTGCAAGAATGAGTTTATTAAAGCAACATTCCAGCATATTCAAAACTTTAATAATATCCAAAAGTTGTTCAAAATATGTTACAAGTGATTGTCGAGTTGGGGTACGTCGTTTTGAGAGGATATTTGCATTCATTCGAAACATGATTGCTATGCGTAATGCGATCATCATAATAAATAATTGTGGAACTTTGACAACCCCAAAATTCATAATTGGAAAATAATATCGATCAATAAAAACAAAAATTTGATGGGATAAAGAAGTCATTTGAGAAATTGGTTTTTCATTCATATTTGTTATATTTGAGGGAGAAGCGGACGGAATTTCAAGCATAAAGTTCTAAAATGATTAAAAAAATTTAAAACATTTTGTCAAGAATTATGTATGGATGGGATTACAGTTTGCGAGTTTTAGCTACGGTAGTTTTAGTGTTTCATTTTTATTACATCAAATTTATTAAAAATATTTATGACAGCTTTAAGATTTACTGGGCCTTGTAAGAATGCTTAATTTAATTTTTGCATGAGCCTTTAAAGTTTTCAAAGCAAATATACTAATTAAAATTTAAGTTTTTAGTTCTGATTACAGTATTCTCATTTTGCTAATAACAAACCTGTGGTAGTTCCATAATTGTACCAAAAACGAAAAAAGCGTTTATAAAATATAAAACGTAACGCCAAAAATTAACTTTTGCCATGCAGCGTTTTTGAATAACACGAAAATGGGCATCTGTAAGGGTTCTAAGAAGATTGTGCATCTGAAATATTCGATTTAACAAAGATTTTATTAAATGTATTAACAAAATTTACATGAAATGAACAAAACATCATTCCTAAAACACACACCAACGGCAATGCCGATTCAACAACATAAAGAATTGTATTCAAATATTCACAAACACAACCGTCTGGACTACTATTTCGGCATGCCCACATATAAAGATATAAATGATTAAAGATAACAAATAAATTAATAATACACAAAATTAAATCTGGTACACAAATTCGGTCCCGGAATCTGAAAATGTTTATTATAACAAAGTTTTCATAGATAGGATTTTACGGTTTCTCTAAAAAAGTTCAAAACTTTCAAAAAATTAAGGATTAAAGTGTGCAAAAAGCTAATTAAAGCTTCGACTTCTTTAACGCAACTGAAGCGTTGGATTACTCTTTGTTTTTGTTGTAGGAAAAGTTGGCAGAATGATCAATTTATTTTACACACACAAGATATTTATAGACAATTAGAGCATTGTGATAATTTACATATTTAACAGTTTATTCTCCAACACCTTCCCTTAGTTCGAAGATGGATGATTCCAAGCGAGAACTACTTTTCACGTCCTCAAGATTAACTTTTGCAATATCCCAGCCTTCGCTAAGATTTTTAACTTCTTTACCAATGCTTCCAAAACAAACGAGCTTCAATTGAAGATCTTGTGTAACACGAAATAAACGATCAGTTCCACGTTTATCAATAGGTTTATTAGCTTTTAACGTTTCATCGATTTCTCGAAGACAAGCTTGTACACCACGAATATCTGAGAGACATGCTTTCTTGACAGCTTCTTTATTTCTACTTGCTTTACGATGTTGAGTTCGAAGATGTTTAACACGACTAGCAGCTGTTGAAACTTCTTCAACCTTTAAATTAGTTGATGGTTTACATTCGTCTTCACGAATCATTTTAACTTCATGTTTAACATCTGCTTTTCGCAGTTGTTTACGATGTCGAATTCCATGTTCTTTAATGCTCGACACTTCCTTCCCTAATTCGACAACGGGAATCTTTTTAGAAGTTTTGGCTTTTTCACCCAAAACTGCACCATCTTGCCAAAAATAATCACTTTTGACTTCCAAATGCTTTATCCATGGTCGCCCGAGAAGAGAATAACCATCATTCTTGCTAACATAAAGATGAAGTTCAGAAACTTTCCCATCATGTTCAGCTTCAACCAAGCATTTCCCAATAATATCAATGGCTTTCCCATTGTATCCAACAAGTTCACGCTTTTGCATTTGCAACTTTGGACGCCCCAACAAATCCCAAATATGCTTACCAACGACTGAACAAGAAGCACCCGAATCATGTTGAAATTCAACTTGCATTCCATTAACTTTTACAGGAACAATCAAAGGTGGAACCATGTCATCTTCTTCGTTCAACGCTTTCACGGTTAACAAAAACTCTGGATTACTGTCATTGTCATCTTCGTCGACCTCCTCGACTAGATTTTGTTTTTCGTTTTTAGCTTTTCGCTTATAACAACACTTTTCAAAATGACCAACCTTTTTGCAGAATCTACATTCTTCATCTTTTGCAGGACATTTAAATTTTGAATGTTCTTTGCCACATCGACCACAACTTTTTGCATGACTTCTCAATGCCATCAGAGACGATGAAGGTTTTTCAACTTGAATAATTGCATTTGCTGCTTTTTCATGACTAAGATATGTATCGACCAAAGATTGAAGTTCTTTTACAGTATCCAGTTTTACTCCTGGTTTTAACAAATATCTTTGAAGGTCATGATTCCTCAATCCCCGAAGGATATCGAATACAATATCTTTATCATCTTTATAATCGCAATCAGCAGATAATGCAGCCATATGACGAATATACTCTTGCTCTGATTGCTCAGGTTTTTGCTTTTCAGAAGACATTCGAAGACGAGCAGTAAATGCATTTTTGGTTTTAGCGAATTTCTCGCGCAAAGTTGCAATTAATTCAACGTAACTTTTCTTCCGTGGCTTAGTTGGATGGCACCATTTAACGAGATTTGCAAAGGTTTCGTGACCCAAAGCTTGAAGTAAAACAAACTTCCTTTCAGCTGCTGTTTCATCAAGACCTTTTGCATCAAAATATGTTTCAAGGGATTCCTCCCACATATCCCAATCCATGGATGAATTGTATGCTTGAGGTGGCCAAATTAAACCAGGTGGGACATGGACATTCTGAGTCACTGTTGTATTTGTTGTTTGTGGCTTTGTTTCACCTCCAGTCATAGTTGAATTCGATGTACTGCTCGAGCTACTCGAAGTACTTGTTGTAGATCTCGATTTACTCGAAGATCCCGTATCCGTTGAAGTTGAGCACGATATGTTGTCGTCTTTCACGACTCCCGAGGTTCAATCAGCAACACGCTCGTCACCACTGTTGTAGGAAAAGTTGGCAGAATGATCAATTTATTTTACACACACAAGATATTTATAGACAATTAGAGCATTGTGATAATTTACATATTTAACAGTTTATTCTCCAACAGTTTTGTCCTCAATAAAAAAGCTCAAGGGAGCCTTTTTGTTTGCTAAAAATTAAAGTAAAATGACTTGGGCCATATTTTTTTTTCTAAATTTCGCCACCTCCTCCATAAATCGTTTCTCGTTTCATTTTAAAAGTTAGCCGACCGACAAGATTCGCGCATATTTCACCGAAACATTTGTACGGGATTTCTTATTCTTTGAGAACGGTTAAAACGTGAAACAGTGCGTGCATGCTAACTTAGTTCATCAACAATAAAATCCCGTACATTAAAAGCTTACGTTCTTTTTTGACAAACATCCCCATCACAAACTACTGGATCTTTGAAAGGATGCATCCCAAAAAGGTGTGAAGTTTTGAGTAATAATGTTCCAATAAGCCCCCGCTCTGCTTTTTCTTGCGCAACTGCCATATCATAACTCGGTGGATCTGCTTCATCAGGAGGTAAAGGAAAAATTTTATTTTTTCCGAGAGAATTTTCATTTTCTTCTGCCATGGCCATGACTTCTTCCTCCTCAAATAAACTATCTTCTTTGGATGAAGATGAAGATGATGACAATGACGACGATGCCATCCTGTTTTCAACTTCTTTTCTTTTTTTGTGCTATTGCTGGCCCAACCAAATAATACTCTGAAATTTAAGAATTAAAAATTTAGTCAACAACAAAAAAGGGTCAAAGAGTTCCACCCCTTTTTTAAAGTAATCAAAAAGAAAAGAAAATTGAAAATTTTTATGTAACGAAATTATCCATAAAACTGTGACATTTGCCAAAATTCTTTAACAAATTTACGAGACTTTAAATGCGAAAAACTGTTATTAAATTTGTTGTCTTGCCAACGCTCAAAGCTTGTTCGAATATTTTTAAACAAAAAAACTCATATGTTTTTATGACTTTTTTTCTAGTTATTTGATACTTTTCTTCTGCTTGAAAAGTTAAAAGCTATCATAAAAAAATGCTTGACGAACCACATCAAAGAATGACTAAATGTTCTGTCGAAATTAACTGTACATAGGAAAGTTGAAACGCATTTTTAAAAATTTAAAACAAAAGACTTTTTTGGTCTTTAAGTCTGAAAGGTACAATTTTAATTTTCAAAAAACAAACTGCTGTTTTTTTCTATCATTGGTGTGCATCCCTTAAATTTAAATTTAATTCAATATTAAACTTAAAATTACGCTGAAATGCAAATTGTTATTATTTCGATATTATAAAATAATCTTGGATTTGAAAACATTGCTTTTGTTTTTTTTGCATCCGAAAAAGATCATATAACTATAAATATATGCTTAAAAGATTTTTTTCTTTTGTTTATCAAAATTTTTTTGCGTTAAAGAAAAAAGGCAACACAAACTAGAACATGTTTTTTGGTTACAATTTACACAGTAATCCAATCGCAATAAAACCTTTGTTCTTTTAAAAATGTGTTATGGAGTATTAAAATCATATTTATCAAAAAAAAATACAATTTGGATAAATTAATTTCAAAATAACATATATAATTCAAAAGATTTGATGAAGGTTAAGAAGAAGTTAAGAGCTTTATCAAAAGCGTAAATAAACAAAACTCTCTGAAGTTTTTTTGGGATATCAAAAAACAAAACAAATATTTTGATTCATTTTGGAGTTGGTAAAAGGGGTACGGTAGTTGGGAACTGAACCCAAACGACGACGATTGAACATATCAAACTTATTAGCTATAATTAAATGCTGAAATAATTACTGCACTAAATCCAATAAAACTTACAGTCATTGCAAAAGCTCGATTAACAACAACTAGTTTTCCAAGAGTTAGGCCCCAGGAAGGATCCATTAATTTTTGAACAATTTGATCTTTCTGTAAGATAATATCAGCAACAAAATCGAAAATGAATTGATTTTAAAAAACTTACAATATTTTTGGCATCATCACAAACTAATTTTGATGTAATTACAGGTAATGCAGATCGGCTAAATTCATTGCAATAAATGCATGGAATTAAAAAAATTACTGTCCAAGATGCATTTAAAATAACACTAAAGACACTACAAACAGAATCCAATGTAATTAAATACGGAAGATATCCATCTTGGTGCTGAAATTCTTGTTCATTGTCCAAAAAGATGGATTTCATTCCAATATTTTCAAATTTTTCACTATACAGTATCTCTCGAGTTGTTGCATATCCGGTAAAAATTACTTTTATCACCGAAGTTGCAACAATGGCTAACATTAATTTATTGAAACAACATTCCAGCATATTTAAAATTTTAATAATATCCAAAAGTTGTTCAAAATAATTTTCAAGTGTTTCTCGAATTGGAAATGATTTAGTTCGAGCCTTAAATGCAAATAATAAACTTAATAATGGTAATTAAAAATCCAGTAATGATTTAAAGTTCACAAAACAGAAACATCAAACAAAAACTTACTAAAGCTTTTGATAAAATTGTTGCATTTATTCGAAACATTAATGCAACTCGAATCGATATCATCATAATAAATAGTTGCGGGACTTTAACAACCCCGAAATTAATTATTGGAAAATAATATCGATCAATAAAAACAGTAAACTTAAACCACCATGGTGGAATTTTTCTTAATGGCATTATATTAATGGTTGTAGCGTTTAACGGAATATTCTGTACTTCAATCATGAAATTCTAAATTTTTGGTAATTTGTAGAATTTATTGATATGCATTACCAACCTGAGGCAATTCCAAGAGTGCTCCAATAATGAAAAATGTAAGGACGAAATACAAAACATATCGCCAAAAATACACTTTTGCCATACATTTCTTTTGAATTATTTGAAATTGTGCATCGGTAAGCCGTTGCAAGAGATTATGCATGTAATAACTGGTAAACATCATTCCGAGACAACAAACAAGTGGAAGGGCAGATTCAAGAATGTGAAGTGTCAATTCTAAAGTTTTGTTTAGAATATTTGCTGGATATTCTTCTTTCCAGACATGAAGATACAAATGATTTAAAATGACAAAAAGATTGATAATGCAAAGGATAAGATCTGGAACATAAATTCGATCACGAAATCTGAAAATTATTAATCAACTTCTGTATTTAAATATCCGTCATTTACCCTCTTTCTTGACAAAAATCATTTTTACAAACTATTGGAGCTTTGAATGGATGCATTCCAAATAAATGTGACATTTTTAATAAAAATGTTCCGATAAGTTTTTGATGCTCTTTTTCTTGTTCAATTGCAGCTTCATAACTTGGTGGCTCTTCTTCCGTTGACAAATTTGAAGGCCGATGCAAAGCTTTATATAATTCAAAAAAGCTTTCATTATTTCTTTCCATGGATTTTTGATTAATAAGGCTACTTTCAGATGACATCAAATAAATAAATAAAAATAACTTGATTGAAATTTATGGTAAATGAAAAAAAATTTGTTCAAAATCTGCACTCCTGTTTTTATACCCATTTTTAAACCTTCTGTTTTGTTTAAAAACAATTATCGATCATTCTTTCTTTTAAGTGATTTCAAAGAACCCTGACAATTTATTTTTAAAAATGATGAAGACAACAAAAAGAAAGGAATGAAACTCCAACCTTGAAAAAGTTTGTTTTTACTAGTTTTTTGGCAGTAAACTTTAAGTACTTTTGGAATCAAAAAACATATGTTTAAATAGAACTATAAAAACATTTTTTGTATTTAAAATGGTTCTTTTAAGTATACTGTAGCTTTATACTCTTTTATAGAATTTATATTGGCGAGTTGTTCTTTTTGCTATTTTTTCTGCCTTTTTATTCTTGTCTTTCAAAAATTGTCAATGATTGTTTTTTATTACTTTTGATACACTTATACCCAATTAATTTTTGCCGCTATGACAAAGAACAACGAAAAAATTAAGTAGCAAGAAACATTGCTTGTTATACTTTGATGGAATTTCTTCCGGGTGCAAGCATTACTTTTGTTTTTTTTCCTTTGTTGATTCTTTTTTGATCATAACAATCTAACGATTGATTTTTTTCTTTCTCATACATATGACCAAAGGCTCTGCTGTTTTCGCCCCTTTGTTTCGAAACAATTTTGAACTTTTACAATTATTCTTTAACGAAAAATCTTAAGAAAACAATGCTGGGACTTAAATCTGGAACAATAAATGTTTTGCAATTAGCAATCGGATGTCTTTTTATATTTTTTGCATTTAATTCCCAAAGTTCCATTGAACAAACAGTTGTTTCAAGTCAAAACTATAAGTTATATAAGCATGCGGGTTATGTGAGGTAAGAAGTTTTATATCTCAAAATTCTCTTGATATATTGCTATAAACTTTTAAACTTTTTTAATATTTAAGTGGTGCAATAATTTATGGTGTTTTCACTTTCGCAAATTTTATTGCTCCTCCAATTGTTGGAATTTTGGGACCAAAATGGTCAATGGTAGCCGGTACTTCTTGTTATGCATTATTTGAATGCGGATTTTTATTTTTAAATGAATACTTTTTATATTTTTCATCAGCTTTGATTGGAATTGCTGCGGCAATTATGAAAATTGTCATGAAGCAAGCAATTTTTTTATAATGCTTTTACTAATTCAATATGTCATGTGCTTGTTAAAGAGAGAAGTAAAGAAGGGAAAGTTAAGCACGTGAAAAACAAAACAAGTGAAAAGAGTTTTAGTTTTCTTAAACTTAAACAACATGTTTACAAATTATTAAATTGACATAATTTTTAACTCAAAACATAAAACTATATTTTTAACTGCACTATTGTTTGATTTACATTTTTGTAATAAAAAAGGATATTTAAAATAAATTCCATCACAAACAAACAAACAAGCATAATTTAAAACTTACAGTAACCATTTTAAATGATTTTTTAAACCACCATCTTCAGGTGAATGTTTTATTTGAGATAAAAAAGCTATCCATTTAGCGTTATTAAAATTTAAGTTGTGATGATTGGGATAATACGTTTAATTAAGGATAAGAAAAGAAGAGTTGTGAAAAATAATACTCAAAAAATAATATATCAAAATCCTTTTAACATGAAAAAACTTCAAAGCACTTTTTAAATGGTCAAGGATTACAAAATCAAAAGGAGTCAGCGGAAAAAAATATGAAAAAAGATGACCAAAACTGTTGCACAACATTGATTAATATGCTTGTAATATAAAAGCTCAATGTTAAGATTCTTTAACTTAAGAGCTTAATAATAATAAAATGAAAAAAATCCAAATAACAATAAATTTTTAATTTTCCAATGCTTATGAAATCAAATGACTGCCGATAATCAATAATTTTACAATCAAAAAAAATGAACTGGGATGGGCGTCTAGACTCGCACTCAATTTTCGATGACGAATTTTTTGTTCGTTAAAATTGCAAGTGAGTTCGGTAAAATCATTCAAATATCAATGTTAACAAAGTAAACAATCGAGTTTCTTGTCAAATAACAAAGTGAGGGCAAAATTACGAACAAATATGCCATTAAAGTAAAGCTAAAAAATAATTTTTACTATTTTTATAAAATATTTTCAGAGTCAAAATTGCTTTACCGAATTCTTGCATCATGAGAGTCATAGATGCAAAAAAAGTTTGTTTAACTTTTGAATCATCCTTGAATTTTTTTGATGATTGCCTCAAGCAAAAAAATAATCATGAAAGAATGTAATACAAATGACGAAGTCAGTAAGACAAAAAATAGAAGCATACTTTAAAGGACAGAATATTTGCTCAAAAAATGACTGAATCATTTTATAAAATTATTTTTGAAACACACAAAACACGACAAATTTAACGGATAAGTTTTTTTTTACAGATTGTAATGACTTGTTACCTATTACAATAATTCAAAACAAGATTTTCAAAATAAATACATTTATATCATTCTTAAATATAATTAAAAATTAAAGCTCAACAAAAAAACGTAGAATGAACGGGTTTAATGAAATTATCGGATTTTAATTAGAGTTTTGAACAGGAACAGTCATCTGAACCCATACAACAACAATGGAAAATATTAAACTGATAAGCTGAAAGTTTTTCTTTAGTGGAATTACCGTATAAATAATAAAGCTTACAGTCATGGCAAAAGCTCTATCAACTTTAAGAAGTTTCCCGAGTGTTAATCCCCATGATGGGTCCATTAATTTTTGAATGATTTGATCTTTCTGAAAGTTTGAGTTTTACGGTTAAAAACAATGTAACACATATTTTAAGAGTGAAATCAACCTTGGAAATATTTTTAAAAAATAACTGCAATAATGAATGACGGGTATTCCGAGCAAGTTTTTATTCAAAGAAAAAAAACTTACAACATTTTTAGCATCGTCTGGTACCAACTTTCCAGTAATGACAGGTAAAGCAGCTCGACTGAATTCATTACAAGCAATACAAGGCATAATAAATATTACTGTCCATAAAATATTTAACAACAGTTCGAAAACGCTAAATGTTGAACCAATAGTAATAATAAAGGAAAAAAAGCTGCCATCCAAGTGTGCTTGATTATCTGTTGCTTTAACCATGAACAAGGACATCATTCCAAGATTACCAAATTTTTCATGATATAGCAATTCCCTCAAAGTGGCATACGAAGTAAAAATAATTTTGATCACTGAAGTTGTAACAATTGCAAGAATGAGTTTATTAAAGCAACATTCCAGCATATTCAAAACTTTAATAATATCCAAAAGTTGTTCAAAATATGTTACAAGTGATTGTCGAGTTGGGGTACGTCGTTTTGAGAGGATATTTGCATTCATTCGAAACATGATTGCTATGCGTAATGCGATCATCATAATAAATAATTGTGGAACTTTGACAACCCCAAAATTCATAATTGGAAAATAATATCGATCAATAAAAACAAAAATTTGATGGGATAAAGAAGTCATTTGAGAAATTGGTTTTTCATTCATATTTGTTATATTTGAGGGAGAAGCGGACGGAATTTCAAGCATAAAGTTCTAAAATGATTAAAAAAATTTAAAACATTTTGTCAAGAATTATGTATGGATGGGATTACAGTTTGCGAGTTTTAGCTACGGTAGTTTTAGTGTTTCATTTTTATTACATCAAATTTATTAAAAATATTTATGACAGCTTTAAGATTTACTGGGCCTTGTAAGAATGCTTAATTTAATTTTTGCATGAGCCTTTAAAGTTTTCAAAGCAAATATACTAATTAAAATTTAAGTTTTTAGTTCTGATTACAGTATTCTCATTTTGCTAATAACAAACCTGTGGTAGTTCCATAATTGTACCAAAAACGAAAAAAGCGTTTATAAAATATAAAACGTAACGCCAAAAATTAACTTTTGCCATGCAGCGTTTTTGAATAACACGAAAATGGGCATCTGTAAGGGTTCTAAGAAGATTGTGCATCTGAAATATTCGATTTAACAAAGATTTTATTAAATGTATTAACAAAATTTACATGAAATGAACAAAACATCATTCCTAAAACACACACCAACGGCAATGCCGATTCAACAACATAAAGAATTGTATTCAAATATTCACAAACACAACCGTCTGGACTACTATTTCGGCATGCCCACATATAAAGATATAAATGATTAAAGATAACAAATAAATTAATAATACACAAAATTAAATCTGGTACACAAATTCGGTCCCGGAATCTGAAAATGTTTATTATAACAAAGTTTTCATAGATAGGATTTTACGGTTTCTCTAAAAAAGTTCAAAACTTTCAAAAAATTAAGGATTAAAGTGTGCAAAAAGCTAATTAAAGCTTCGACTTCTTTAACGCAACTGAAGCGTTGGATTACTCTTTGTTTTTGTTGTAGGAAAAGTTGGCAGAATGATCAATTTATTTTACACACACAAGATATTTATAGACAATTAGAGCATTGTGATAATTTACATATTTAACAGTTTATTCTCCAACACCTTCCCTTAGTTCGAAGATGGATGATTCCAAGCGAGAACTACTTTTCACGTCCTCAAGATTAACTTTTGCAATATCCCAGCCTTCGCTAAGATTTTTAACTTCTTTACCAATGCTTCCAAAACAAACGAGCTTCAATTGAAGATCTTGTGTAACACGAAATAAACGATCAGTTCCACGTTTATCAATAGGTTTATTAGCTTTTAACGTTTCATCGATTTCTCGAAGACAAGCTTGTACACCACGAATATCTGAGAGACATGCTTTCTTGACAGCTTCTTTATTTCTACTTGCTTTACGATGTTGAGTTCGAAGATGTTTAACACGACTAGCAGCTGTTGAAACTTCTTCAACCTTTAAATTAGTTGATGGTTTACATTCGTCTTCACGAATCATTTTAACTTCATGTTTAACATCTGCTTTTCGCAGTTGTTTACGATGTCGAATTCCATGTTCTTTAATGCTCGACACTTCCTTCCCTAATTCGACAACGGGAATCTTTTTAGAAGTTTTGGCTTTTTCACCCAAAACTGCACCATCTTGCCAAAAATAATCACTTTTGACTTCCAAATGCTTTATCCATGGTCGCCCGAGAAGAGAATAACCATCATTCTTGCTAACATAAAGATGAAGTTCAGAAACTTTCCCATCATGTTCAGCTTCAACCAAGCATTTCCCAATAATATCAATGGCTTTCCCATTGTATCCAACAAGTTCACGCTTTTGCATTTGCAACTTTGGACGCCCCAACAAATCCCAAATATGCTTACCAACGACTGAACAAGAAGCACCCGAATCATGTTGAAATTCAACTTGCATTCCATTAACTTTTACAGGAACAATCAAAGGTGGAACCATGTCATCTTCTTCGTTCAACGCTTTCACGGTTAACAAAAACTCTGGATTACTGTCATTGTCATCTTCGTCGACCTCCTCGACTAGATTTTGTTTTTCGTTTTTAGCTTTTCGCTTATAACAACACTTTTCAAAATGACCAACCTTTTTGCAGAATCTACATTCTTCATCTTTTGCAGGACATTTAAATTTTGAATGTTCTTTGCCACATCGACCACAACTTTTTGCATGACTTCTCAATGCCATCAGAGACGATGAAGGTTTTTCAACTTGAATAATTGCATTTGCTGCTTTTTCATGACTAAGATATGTATCGACCAAAGATTGAAGTTCTTTTACAGTATCCAGTTTTACTCCTGGTTTTAACAAATATCTTTGAAGGTCATGATTCCTCAATCCCCGAAGGATATCGAATACAATATCTTTATCATCTTTATAATCGCAATCAGCAGATAATGCAGCCATATGACGAATATACTCTTGCTCTGATTGCTCAGGTTTTTGCTTTTCAGAAGACATTCGAAGACGAGCAGTAAATGCATTTTTGGTTTTAGCGAATTTCTCGCGCAAAGTTGCAATTAATTCAACGTAACTTTTCTTCCGTGGCTTAGTTGGATGGCACCATTTAACGAGATTTGCAAAGGTTTCGTGACCCAAAGCTTGAAGTAAAACAAACTTCCTTTCAGCTGCTGTTTCATCAAGACCTTTTGCATCAAAATATGTTTCAAGGGATTCCTCCCACATATCCCAATCCATGGATGAATTGTATGCTTGAGGTGGCCAAATTAAACCAGGTGGGACATGGACATTCTGAGTCACTGTTGTATTTGTTGTTTGTGGCTTTGTTTCACCTCCAGTCATAGTTGAATTCGATGTACTGCTCGAGCTACTCGAAGTACTTGTTGTAGATCTCGATTTACTCGAAGATCCCGTATCCGTTGAAGTTGAGCACGATATGTTGTCGTCTTTCACGACTCCCGAGGTTCAATCAGCAACACGCTCGTCACCACTGTTGTAGGAAAAGTTGGCAGAATGATCAATTTATTTTACACACACAAGATATTTATAGACAATTAGAGCATTGTGATAATTTACATATTTAACAGTTTATTCTCCAACAGTTTTGTCCTCAATAAAAAAGCTCAAGGGAGCCTTTTTGTTTGCTAAAAATTAAAGTAAAATGACTTGGGCCATATTTTTTTTTCTAAATTTCGCCACCTCCTCCATAAATCGTTTCTCGTTTCATTTTAAAAGTTAGCCGACCGACAAGATTCGCGCATATTTCACCGAAACATTTGTACGGGATTTCTTATTCTTTGAGAACGGTTAAAACGTGAAACAGTGCGTGCATGCTAACTTAGTTCATCAACAATAAAATCCCGTACATTAAAAGCTTACGTTCTTTTTTGACAAACATCCCCATCACAAACTACTGGATCTTTGAAAGGATGCATCCCAAAAAGGTGTGAAGTTTTGAGTAATAATGTTCCAATAAGCCCCCGCTCTGCTTTTTCTTGCGCAACTGCCATATCATAACTCGGTGGATCTGCTTCATCAGGAGGTAAAGGAAAAATTTTATTTTTTCCGAGAGAATTTTCATTTTCTTCTGCCATGGCCATGACTTCTTCCTCCTCAAATAAACTATCTTCTTTGGATGAAGATGAAGATGATGACAATGACGACGATGCCATCCTGTTTTCAACTTCTTTTCTTTTTTTGTGCTATTGCTGGCCCAACCAAATAATACTCTGAAATTTAAGAATTAAAAATTTAGTCAACAACAAAAAAGGGTCAAAGAGTTCCACCCCTTTTTTAAAGTAATCAAAAAGAAAAGAAAATTGAAAATTTTTATGTAACGAAATTATCCATAAAACTGTGACATTTGCCAAAATTCTTTAACAAATTTACGAGACTTTAAATGCGAAAAACTGTTATTAAATTTGTTGTCTTGCCAACGCTCAAAGCTTGTTCGAATATTTTTAAACAAAAAAACTCATATGTTTTTATGACTTTTTTTCTAGTTATTTGATACTTTTCTTCTGCTTGAAAAGTTAAAAGCTATCATAAAAAAATGCTTGACGAACCACATCAAAGAATGACTAAATGTTCTGTCGAAATTAACTGTACATAGGAAAGTTGAAACGCATTTTTAAAAATTTAAAACAAAAGACTTTTTTGGTCTTTAAGTCTGAAAGGTACAATTTTAATTTTCAAAAAACAAACTGCTGTTTTTTTCTATCATTGGTGTGCATCCCTTAAATTTAAATTTAATTCAATATTAAACTTAAAATTACGCTGAAATGCAAATTGTTATTATTTCGATATTATAAAATAATCTTGGATTTGAAAACATTGCTTTTGTTTTTTTTGCATCCGAAAAAGATCATATAACTATAAATATATGCTTAAAAGATTTTTTTCTTTTGTTTATCAAAATTTTTTTGCGTTAAAGAAAAAAGGCAACACAAACTAGAACATGTTTTTTGGTTACAATTTACACAGTAATCCAATCGCAATAAAACCTTTGTTCTTTTAAAAATGTGTTATGGAGTATTAAAATCATATTTATCAAAAAAAAATACAATTTGGATAAATTAATTTCAAAATAACATATATAATTCAAAAGATTTGATGAAGGTTAAGAAGAAGTTAAGAGCTTTATCAAAAGCGTAAATAAACAAAACTCTCTGAAGTTTTTTTGGGATATCAAAAAACAAAACAAATATTTTGATTCATTTTGGAGTTGGTAAAAGGGGTACGGTAGTTGGGAACTGAACCCAAACGACGACGATTGAACATATCAAACTTATTAGCTATAATTAAATGCTGAAATAATTACTGCACTAAATCCAATAAAACTTACAGTCATTGCAAAAGCTCGATTAACAACAACTAGTTTTCCAAGAGTTAGGCCCCAGGAAGGATCCATTAATTTTTGAACAATTTGATCTTTCTGTAAGATAATATCAGCAACAAAATCGAAAATGAATTGATTTTAAAAAACTTACAATATTTTTGGCATCATCACAAACTAATTTTGATGTAATTACAGGTAATGCAGATCGGCTAAATTCATTGCAATAAATGCATGGAATTAAAAAAATTACTGTCCAAGATGCATTTAAAATAACACTAAAGACACTACAAACAGAATCCAATGTAATTAAATACGGAAGATATCCATCTTGGTGCTGAAATTCTTGTTCATTGTCCAAAAAGATGGATTTCATTCCAATATTTTCAAATTTTTCACTATACAGTATCTCTCGAGTTGTTGCATATCCGGTAAAAATTACTTTTATCACCGAAGTTGCAACAATGGCTAACATTAATTTATTGAAACAACATTCCAGCATATTTAAAATTTTAATAATATCCAAAAGTTGTTCAAAATAATTTTCAAGTGTTTCTCGAATTGGAAATGATTTAGTTCGAGCCTTAAATGCAAATAATAAACTTAATAATGGTAATTAAAAATCCAGTAATGATTTAAAGTTCACAAAACAGAAACATCAAACAAAAACTTACTAAAGCTTTTGATAAAATTGTTGCATTTATTCGAAACATTAATGCAACTCGAATCGATATCATCATAATAAATAGTTGCGGGACTTTAACAACCCCGAAATTAATTATTGGAAAATAATATCGATCAATAAAAACAGTAAACTTAAACCACCATGGTGGAATTTTTCTTAATGGCATTATATTAATGGTTGTAGCGTTTAACGGAATATTCTGTACTTCAATCATGAAATTCTAAATTTTTGGTAATTTGTAGAATTTATTGATATGCATTACCAACCTGAGGCAATTCCAAGAGTGCTCCAATAATGAAAAATGTAAGGACGAAATACAAAACATATCGCCAAAAATACACTTTTGCCATACATTTCTTTTGAATTATTTGAAATTGTGCATCGGTAAGCCGTTGCAAGAGATTATGCATGTAATAACTGGTAAACATCATTCCGAGACAACAAACAAGTGGAAGGGCAGATTCAAGAATGTGAAGTGTCAATTCTAAAGTTTTGTTTAGAATATTTGCTGGATATTCTTCTTTCCAGACATGAAGATACAAATGATTTAAAATGACAAAAAGATTGATAATGCAAAGGATAAGATCTGGAACATAAATTCGATCACGAAATCTGAAAATTATTAATCAACTTCTGTATTTAAATATCCGTCATTTACCCTCTTTCTTGACAAAAATCATTTTTACAAACTATTGGAGCTTTGAATGGATGCATTCCAAATAAATGTGACATTTTTAATAAAAATGTTCCGATAAGTTTTTGATGCTCTTTTTCTTGTTCAATTGCAGCTTCATAACTTGGTGGCTCTTCTTCCGTTGACAAATTTGAAGGCCGATGCAAAGCTTTATATAATTCAAAAAAGCTTTCATTATTTCTTTCCATGGATTTTTGATTAATAAGGCTACTTTCAGATGACATCAAATAAATAAATAAAAATAACTTGATTGAAATTTATGGTAAATGAAAAAAAATTTGTTCAAAATCTGCACTCCTGTTTTTATACCCATTTTTAAACCTTCTGTTTTGTTTAAAAACAATTATCGATCATTCTTTCTTTTAAGTGATTTCAAAGAACCCTGACAATTTATTTTTAAAAATGATGAAGACAACAAAAAGAAAGGAATGAAACTCCAACCTTGAAAAAGTTTGTTTTTACTAGTTTTTTGGCAGTAAACTTTAAGTACTTTTGGAATCAAAAAACATATGTTTAAATAGAACTATAAAAACATTTTTTGTATTTAAAATGGTTCTTTTAAGTATACTGTAGCTTTATACTCTTTTATAGAATTTATATTGGCGAGTTGTTCTTTTTGCTATTTTTTCTGCCTTTTTATTCTTGTCTTTCAAAAATTGTCAATGATTGTTTTTTATTACTTTTGATACACTTATACCCAATTAATTTTTGCCGCTATGACAAAGAACAACGAAAAAATTAAGTAGCAAGAAACATTGCTTGTTATACTTTGATGGAATTTCTTCCGGGTGCAAGCATTACTTTTGTTTTTTTTCCTTTGTTGATTCTTTTTTGATCATAACAATCTAACGATTGATTTTTTTCTTTCTCATACATATGACCAAAGGCTCTGCTGTTTTCGCCCCTTTGTTTCGAAACAATTTTGAACTTTTACAATTATTCTTTAACGAAAAATCTTAAGAAAACAATGCTGGGACTTAAATCTGGAACAATAAATGTTTTGCAATTAGCAATCGGATGTCTTTTTATATTTTTTGCATTTAATTCCCAAAGTTCCATTGAACAAACAGTTGTTTCAAGTCAAAACTATAAGTTATATAAGCATGCGGGTTATGTGAGGTAAGAAGTTTTATATCTCAAAATTCTCTTGATATATTGCTATAAACTTTTAAACTTTTTTAATATTTAAGTGGTGCAATAATTTATGGTGTTTTCACTTTCGCAAATTTTATTGCTCCTCCAATTGTTGGAATTTTGGGACCAAAATGGTCAATGGTAGCCGGTACTTCTTGTTATGCATTATTTGAATGCGGATTTTTATTTTTAAATGAATACTTTTTATATTTTTCATCAGCTTTGATTGGAATTGCTGCGGCAATTATTGTAGCAGCTCAAGGAAAATATATTGCATTAAATTCTACAAATGAAACCGCAGGCAAACATACTGCAATTTATTGGGCGGTTTTTCAATTAAGGTAAGCCGATCGAAATCAAATTTAAGTCATTTTTTGCTTCTTTAACACGGTATTATTTTTTAACAAAGACCAAAATATTACTGTATTTAATCAGTTTTTTAAATTTATAGTTCTGTTGGAGGCGGAATTTTTCTTTACACTGTTTTTGCAAATTCAAACAGTGATGACGATATTTCAAAAGCAACAGTCAGAATTGTTTATACCGTGTTTACAGTAATTTCAATTTGTGGAATTCTAATTTTCGTTTTTCTTCGAATGCCATCTGATGAAACACAAAGTTTAATTTCATTTGAAAATGAATCGGAACCAAAATTAACAAAAAAAGAACGCTTGAGTAAGATGTTTTTTAGTGTTTTTTTTGACAAATCGAATACCGTAAACTTTTTTAAGTTTTAATGTTTAAATTATTGAGAACCAAACAAATGCTCTTGCTTGCAATTCCATTTATTTATACTGGAATTGAGCTGACTTTTATTTCTTCCATTTATCCAACCTGTATTTCATACACAAAAGCTTTGGGAGAAAATACTAAAAGATTTATTGCTTTAAATGGAATTTCCCAGGGATTCGGACAAGCAAGTGGTATGTTGTAAAATACATTCTGGCAGATTACTGTACCCTGCAACAATATTATAATTTTCAGCTGGCTTTCTTCTTGGAATCTTTGAAGGATTTGCAAGAAAAATGGGCCGTGTTGCAATAATTATTGTTGGAAGTGTAATTCATTTAATTGTTTTTATTGCAATTTATTTAAATTTTCCAAAAGAAGCTCCCTTACATAAAACTTCCTCGGATGCGATAATTGGAAAACCAAGTTTAGCCATTGCTCTTATTTGTGGATTCTTTCTTGGATTTGGGTAAGTGTATTTTTTAGTATTTATAAGTAAATTATCGAAATCTTTTGCCATTTTTAACTTTTTAAGAGATGCCTGCTGGAACACGCAAATATTTTCATTTTTAATTTCAAAATATAAAAATCAAAGTGCGGAAGCAGTTTCATTGCATAAATTTTTTCAAGTTTGTTCATGATATTATTAAAGTGATTGATATATGTATTTTGTTCAGTGTCTTTTAACTTGTATTGCATTTTTTGCTGGAACACTTTTTGAACTACAGTGGCATATTTTGTTATTAATAGTAACCGGAATTTTGGCTTGCATTGGTTTTCTTTTTGCTGAGAAACTTTCTCCTGATGAAACAGAGGCTATTGAATACGATAACTTTATAGCTGATACCAGTCTCCCTGACAGTGAAATTCAAATAAACTAACTTTAATTCATCATGTTTTTATTGTGACATTGCTTTACCATCACATCATAAAATTCAGATCTCAAACCCGTTTTTCTACGTATTTATTTATTTTTTATTTTTAATAAATTATGGTATTTTTTCAATTTCAATCTTTAAATCTATTATGATATCAATATTTTGATCTTTTTTATTTAAAAATGTATTGTTCTAATAATAATAAAAATTTACCTCAAATTTTAGAAAACAATGGCATCTATAATTTAGGATCTTTGTCCCATTATCTTGAGCTCAAATAATATTCCTTCTTCTGAGCGTGGGGATTTAGCCCTCAAAAAGATGGGCATATTTTTTTGCGCACGAACCTATTGAATTTTCATATTTTTTAGTCACGTGAAACAGTTAGAAAAAAATAAGAGTGCGGAAGTTGATGAGCAATCGTAGAAAAAATGCATTTAAATTTAATATAAAAAAATTAAAGAAAAGCTTTGGTTTAATCATCGATGCTTTTTTTCTATCATTGAAAATGAATCACAACGTTAAAATTTGCTTATAAAAGCAAAATATATTTTGACAGACAAAAATTATTTTGCTTGTATCGGTTGTTTTTTGCATTGAAAGCATCAAGTGAGCTATACGTTTAAAAATGCGTAACATAGCCTTTTTTTCTACAGTATCAGATAATGTTGTTTTTTTTCAAAATTTTTCGTTTTTGATGTTTATAGAGTTTTTTCTTTTGACATTTAATTGAAATCGACATGGTTCGTTGGTAGATGACTACCTTTTTTTCGACATATGTTTTTATAATTTATTTGATCGTAGCCGCTTTTTGCAATTTTTGTACAATTTTTTTTTCAAAAACCTTGTGATCTCTGTTGAAAGCGGTTTCTTTTTGAGTTTTTTATTTTATAATCGAAATTTCGCATCAAAACATTTGCATAATTTTCTCTTTTATAAAAACTGTCTTTCTTGTTTTTAACAATGACTCATCGACTGCAAAAATAGTAATAATGTTTTTTTGAAAAATTATTACCTGTCATAAAAATTACTTATTCATCCATAAAAAGCATTAAAACAACATAGAAAGTTTGCGTAATATAAAAAATTTTAAAAAATTAACGAGTTTTTTGGTGAAATGCATGAGTGTCATCTGCCAGTCTAGTCTTGTTACCAGCATCCATCTTTGATATCCTTGAATGATTTTTGATGGATCAAGCCTGTTTACATTCTGTGTTGGTTGTTTCCCAAAAATTCATAAAATAAAGACAGAATCTTTCTTTGTTTTGATGTGCTCAAACATGAATACCAGATGGTGTTTGTATATGGATAAAAGCTTGATTCCTTTTATTGCTTAAGAAATAAACCAAAAAATTATTGTTAGTATGTCAAGCTTTTTTGAATCGCGGACTCTTTTTTTGTAATAATTCTAACGCTTTTGTATTTCTGCGTATATATCAAATCTGAAATGACCACCAACGTTTTTTAAATCCTTTCATTTTTACATAAAATGGTTTTTTAAATAAAACCATTTTATGCAATAAAAAAATAGCAATGAACGTGATTTTTTGACGACGGATTATTAAGAAAAATAACAATTTTAAGTCCATTATTGGTCAATGTCGTCATCATCGTCGTCGCATTTCTTATCCTCAATTGTTACTGTAAAACCATTGTTGTGTTTTTTTCACAACAATAGTTCTCTCTCTTTTTGGGGGTGCTTTAATTCTATTTGTTAAAATCCGGGGCACTCAATTTTATTTCAAGGGCAAGTAGCTATCGTTTCATTCAAAGTATGTTTTTTTGTTTAAAGCGGAATAGACACTTTTTACTTGCTTTTAATAGAATATTTTTAGGTCAAAAAATGTTTAATAAATCTTGAAAATTTAAACACGTTGCATTTCTTGTATCATTGCCATCTTCTGTGTTGTTATACTTCTTGGATTTTATTTTTATTAAAGGATTGGTCATTTAGTATATGTTTTTTAACCGCCAATTCCTCAAAAAATTAAAAACAACAATGATTCATACCTCTTTCCAAGTACTTGTCCTACTTTTATTTGCAACCCGAACAATTTTTTTCAACTTTTAAACAAATACATTTGTAATTAGCAAATGACCTTTTTATTTTCTCTCTCTCTCTTTGTCATCATTATTATTTGAAAATAAGCAAATAAAATCCTTGAAAGTATAATTATATCTCAATTTTTTTCTACCCAAAAAAGGAGGAAACCTTTTAATCGTACCTACTTACATTCCTTTTGTAGAAAAAAAGTGACCGTGCTCAACATTTCCTTTTTTTGCGCCACCGCATTCCACCTTCCTTTTCTTCTTTGATTCTTGAAAATCATTTGTTTTGGCCTTGCTTTGCCTCGGCGAATTTTTTTAATATATTTTTTTATTTCCGTTTCGTTTCACAAATCTGTACCCAATCTTTCTCATTCATATATTGTTGTATCCTAAAGTATTTTTATCCGATCGACCGATCTCTTTTCAAACTTTCTTTCTTTGATTGCCGCTTTTCTTTCTGATGGCATTTGATAGGCTTTTGTTTTTGAAGTTTTTTTTTCGGTAACGCTCAAATATTGAAAATGCCGTTCATATGGTCCCAGATGTGTGACATTTTTGTTTATAGAAACTTTGTTCAATTTTTATGCGAATACAGTAACCGCTAAAATTTGTAATTTCTAAAACCATATTCATTATGTAAAATCTGTTATAAAATTTTCTTCTCTTTTTCATATTTGTTAATAAAAATCGGAACAAAATATTTTCGAGTGCATCTTAAACAAATAATATTAAAATTTGTACCGTTTAATGTCTGTTCGAAATATTTTTTTTTTCGAATCTTTTGTATCTTCATTCTTGAGTCAATTTTTAAGCAAACGAAGTTCAACAACTAAAACATCGACCAACAGCGATAAAGAAGAAGAAAGAGGTTATTTGAATCAGAAAAAAAAAAGAGGAAATGTGACGGAAACAAAATGAAAAGAATTTTGTTGTTTTGAGCTTAAGTGGTATAAATGGGTTTCTTTCCATTTTTGGAGCGCTTTGCTAAAATAAATTCTGCGCGAAATATTTTCTTCGTTTTTAGTTTATTTATTTATTTCTTGGCTCATCGCCATTTTTAAAAAGATTATAAAAACAAGCGGAAAGGAATTTTTATTGTCTGTGATCGTTTGATAGTTTTATTTTTTAAATAACGCCTAATTTTAAAATCTTAATTATTTATTAATCTCAATTATTTTGATCAAAATGGTCATATACTTTTTATGACCCTGTTTCATAAAAACAAAGGTCAATGCATCACTAAAAATTTGCGGATCATTTGTAGATTTCGTAACTGAGTGTTTATTGTATTTCTTACAGTTTATTCAACACTACCACACATAAAAAAACCGTTTAAAATTTTTCTCGAAATTTAATTGATTGATTAATGTCTTTTTTCTTCGATTTTAAAACTATTTTTTATATGCCATTTATTTCTTTTCTCCATCAAACGCCTTTTGAGTTAAAAATCTTCTTAGCAGATGGCTCATTTGGTTCTGATTACGACCAAAAAACCTTCAAAAAATCTATTACCCTCATTTTTTTAATTTTTCCAATACTTTTTTGGTCTTTCGTGGTCTTTTTCTCTTAAAAAAGCTCCTAAAAAGCTCGAAAAAAACATTGGCAGAAAAAAATTTAAAACAAAAAAAAAGCATCGCCATTGTATACTACTATACTGTTGGCGGTTACTTCTTCTTTTGCACAAAAAAGAGAAGAAAGACACTGCCGCCGTTTTTTTGATATTTAAAAAAATTAAATTTACATCGGAAAATGGCACGCAAGCAAAAATGAAAGAAAAGAATTTTTTGGATCTTTTTATAAAGATTGAAAAAAGTTGAAAAATAGGCATTCTTCAAAGACGCATTTTTTGATTTGTATTTTGATACGGTGCGTTGTTCTACTGATTGTTGCTGATAATTCTTGTAGACATTTTCTAACAAAAACAGCTATAAACTAGAGTTGTTAAAAAATGTTGTGATCATTTTTACTAACTTCCTAAAATATTCTCAAGCTTGATTATTTTTCTTTCTTAAGAATGGCCCCCCAACAAAGAACACCTAAATTCTTTGATTCATTCAAAAGCAATTCTTTGCCTTTTAAGCAGCCATAAATAACTATATTTCTCTCTTTAAACATGTCTATTCTTTTTTTGCGGTGTTAGTCATTTTCTCTCCTATTTTTTTGATCCCCTTTGTCAATGGACCCTTGATATACATACCTTTCTGTATCTCTCTGTCTCATTTTCATCAAAAAATGTTTTTTTTCGAAAGGTATGAAGCTTGCATAAAGATGCCACTTATGATTCATCATCTAAGAAAAAAAAGATGTGAACGTCTGTTGCTTTTTTTGATTGAAAGCCAAAAACCAATTGAAAAAAAACACATAGAATCAAAAATATTTTGGGGCGTCTGGCGATCGTTTGCTTCTTTTCTTCGCTTTTTTTGTTTCGCTTATAAAAACTTGTAGAAAAAAATGTTCATTTTTTGATCGGTTTTCTTTTTTGCTAGTATAGCAGAAATGATTTTTTGTACTTCAAATAGCTAAACTAAGAAATCAACAGGTGGGGATACTGTAGCCAATCAAAAGTAATGCTTTCAATTTTATCCAATTTTAAGCACTATTTCTGAAATGAATATCCCAGTGCTACCGTATTTCCAGTTCTTTTTTGCGAATATTTCGTAATGTTTTTTTCCATTCCTTTTTGTAATCCCTGAAAACATAGCGTGTCATTTTCTAAACCATTTTTTTTGCCAACGAACTTTCTCTCTCTTTTTTGTTTTTTCCCTTTCATTTTCTTTAATTAACTTTAAAACCCAAAACCATTTCTTTTGTCTGAATTTTTTTACAACATTCGACAAAAAAAGCATTTCTTTTTCCGACATTTAAGCTTTCACTGCCAAAGGCAAGCATGCAAAAAAAAACACATTTTCTTCATCATCCAAAAAATCGCGCATTCATTTATTTTCGTCTTTTCTGGAAATGGTTTCTTATGTCAGAGAAAAGAACGCAGCAAAAAAAAATATGTGATGGCAATTTTCAATATGGAAAAATGCAGTTTTTTAGTCTTTGGAAAAACAAAAAAGATAAATTCGTTTTTTTGAGTGACTCAAAGTGAAGAGTATTTTTATAGCATCATCATCAACAGCAGCAGCAACAGAAAGAGAATGTGTTCAAAATGAAAGCCTTTTTAAGAAAAGAGAATGGCATAAAACAATAAAGAAGAAGAAAGAGAATCATTCATTATTTAACAATGAGGTTCTTTTACATTTTTTGAGAGTAAAACTGGCGCTTTTAAATAATACCAAAAATTAACAACTAAAAATAGCTAGCTTTGGAATAAATACAACATAGTGAATCAAAACATTATCTTATTACTTTTGTGTTGTTGTCAAAAAATTGATAATTTTAAAAGAGGGATTTTATAAATATTAACCTTTTTGTGCGATTAAAGTCAACAATCAAACAAAACAAATTCTCTTTTCTTCTGCTTTTATCATCATCAACAATCCTTTTAAGTTATCGCAGCAAAACTTTCAACAAAAATTTGCTTCTTTGTCAATTTTCAACCTTTCCATCACATTTTACACTTTAAAAACGAAACAAAGAAATGGCAACTAAAAAAGTAAAAATAATATTAATTTTATTCATACTTGTTTTTGCAACTTTTTTGTTTTTCTTTTGCATTTTAAACTAACTTCTTCTTTTTGTCTTATTTATCGAAGACAATCCATTTTTAGTTTGCTAAAATATATATTTTTGGGAGAAAGAAAAAACTGAAGCAAAAAAAAGATAAATGTGAAATGTATTTTGTCATGAAAAAAGACTACCGAATTTGAGTATCTTTGGTCTTGGAAGCGGAAAGCCTTCATCGGCTTGAAGCTTGCATGAAAAAAAGCTTTTTTGGGGTTGGACTTGGATAGAACAAAAAAAAATAAAGAATGTTTCCTTCCGGTCATTCTTTTTTTTGAGATTGCTTTTTTCGGACATTAAAAAAGATATCTCTTTTTTGGAAAAGAGATGGAGGCTGTTTGACTAGACATTTTTTTGAAAGATGGCATTGGGATTTGCTTCCCTCTTTTTGGCAGTTTTGGGTTTTTTGTCTTTGATAGTTCTTTGAGGGGCTTACATGGTCAGATAAGTAAAAAATATATTTTTGAAATTTATCTCATTGTTATTAAAGATAACCCAAAATTTAATACTGATCGGTGCATATTAAAACGGTTCGTTCTTTTTAAAAGTTATATGCTTTAGTAATTTTGACCCAAGCAAAGAGCAAACCCATGCATTCTTTTTTCAGGCTTTCAATTTTGTGTCGATTTCTTGCTTTGACTTTTTTTCAATCCCAAAGGAAATGAATTTTTGCTATTTTTGTAAAAGTTTAAAACCGAAACTAACGGCACCCCAAAAAAGTTATTAGATTCGGTTCAGTGACAAAAGCTGACACAAACAGAGAATAAAAGAGGGAGAAGAAGCCTAAAAACGCGCATAAAAAAGAAGAAATGACACACTTACAAAAGAGCCAAAAGCAAGCAAGCAAAAAAATTCATCAAAAAAGCTTATTTCCCTTTTGGGTTAAAATTAATCCTTCTTCGTTTTAACCCAAAAACGGAGGCTCAAGTTCAGCTCAAGGAAAAATAAGTTGAAGGAGAAGAAGACTCTTTGCCTGCTAGCAATCCAATGAAAATCCCCATGAGATCTGATCTCCTTCAATTACCATAAAAGTGAGTAAAGTATTTCTCTGATAGAGTTTTTGATCCTTTTGACATCCTTTGAGCAAGCCTTTCAAACTTGTAAACACACAGTATGAATATCTTTGACATCCTTTTTTCCCTACAGTAACTTTGGTTTTATGCCATTCCAATCTTGATAAAAAAAAAGGAGAATGCTTACAGATGTGTCATTTAATCTTAAATTATTCTTTCTCTTTCTTTGGACCTTTTCTTTTCAGTCGGATTTTCAAGAAAAAAGGGCAAAGAAAAAAAGAAATAAACATTTTTGGTGCCATTGTTTATAATATCATCAAAAAAATGCCAATTATTTTTGTGTCCGATGTTTTTTTGGAGAACGTTTGAAAAAATATATTTTTGATGGCTAAAAAAGCTTTGGAAATATTTTTAGCCATTTTTTATAGATAATAAAAAAGGGGCAGGGTTTTTTTTCGTAATGGTATAAACAGCTTAAAAAATTGCTGAATTTCTTTTGGAGATATAAAGAAATGGAAATAGGATTTGCAGTTTCAGATATTAACTAAAACTATTGAACTTTCTTCAGATAAGAGTTTAGTGATAAATGGCGTAAATCATCTTAGGTTTTAATTATATAACAACTATAAAACTGAAACGGGCTTCGTTATTACAGTTTTTTACTTTTACCGTACCATTTCTGATGTGTTAATGTTAGTTTAAATGTATCCTTCGTGTTCATGCTCTTTAAGTGTAACAAAATACAGTACTCATATTTCAAATTCCGATATTTGTGCTAAAACTGTATCTATTTTTTCATAAAATTATGTAATTTAAGCCTTTTTTAACGCTGTTCATTCCAAAAAAGACCGATATTATCCAAGCCTAATTTCTTCTATGCTCCGCCCCCTTTTTACATTGACCCTAGTATTGCCGTTACCATCTCTCTCTCTCTTTCTCTCAGTATTCCTTTTCATTTTCGTGTCTGTCATTTTTTCTTCCTTTGCGATATCAAACAAGAATAAAGCCCTGTGTCAGTTTTTTGACTCTTGTCGGATCTTGTATATATTCAAAACTGCGCAATTTTTTTGTCGATGACCTTGGTGATGCCGCTCTATTCTTCTCTTGTCGCACGCTTCGAAAAAAAATCGCTTGGCATTGTCGTTTTCTCGCTTGCCGCCCATGTCTTGCTTATGTTTGTCCGAACACATTTTCCTCCTCTTTTCAAGCTCATCATCTAATGTGATGGACAGTAAAAGAGATGGACACTGAAGACTGACTTTTGTTCTAAAAAAATACATATAATGGTATAGTGCCAAAAAACTGACCCTCCTCCCTTTTTTAATGAAACTTGTATTGTCTTGGAAACTATTGCCGACTGCTGCTGCTGCTCTTCTTCTCTTTCGTTTTTTTTGCCATCATTGCTGTGTCGCTGACCATACGAGAAAAGGAAGAATGTCCAAAATTGAAAGGGAGACGAACAATGTTTCCCACCCAAGAATTTGAAACGATGACAGACTTTTTGCGCATTATTTTTTAGGCTAGAGCGAAAAAAAATTTTTGTATGTTTTTGGGACTTCTTTTCGTCGGCGAATGCCAGTTTTGTGCAGTGCTCAAACGATGGCACACTGTTTTATGCCAATTCTCTTTAGTCTATTTTTTGCTTGGGAGTCGTTTTTATATAAGCAAATACGATTCGTGTTTTTATGGCCGCTTTTAAATATAAAGATTGAAAAGCGAAAACCTAATTCATCTTCTTCTTCCTTCTTCTTTTTTCGTTTTGTTTGCATTTGCATAAATTACGCAAAAAAAGAAGAAAAAAAGAAAATTACTTCATAGTTATTCTTTTGTTGTTTTTTTAGACAAAAAGAGAGAGGAAAGATTAAAGGGAGCTTGTAAAATTGGCAATGAAGTGATGGAATATTGTTTCTTTTTCTGCTTTACAGTAACTGTAGTAAATTTTTATTGGTTAGGAAAGAAGTTCAACCTTCAAGTCCCTAATAGCTTTTGAACAACACCTTACGTGATTCACAAATTACAAATTTTGATGGCGAAAACAACAATTTTTCCACGAATTCTAGTTTATGTTCTTTTCACCTTCCAAATGTTTCTGGCTTCTTCTTTGATTAAACAGCTGAAACCATTCCCATCCCATCTCATTTTTTTCTTCTCCCCTTTTTTCTCCTCCTCTTCACATATTTTTGTTGATTCATTTCTTCTTACATTACTAATGACCATAATAATGTTTCTTCCATGCTCCTCTCCTTTTTTTATTCTCTCCCCCCCCCCTTTTGTATGCTTGTATGCTTCCTCATTTTTTTCGGTCCATCATTTAAGCATTTAAATAATGTGTTTGCTCTCGAGTTTTCAATGTTTTTGTAATAACATTTATTCATATTCACATACGTTTTTTTCTGTTCAGAAATAAAGTCTTTTTTTGACGAAATTTGCTGAAAACCAATTTTCGTAGTTCGTTTTTGAGGTGATTTCTTTTGATAAAATTTAGTAAAAGATCTCGAAAAAACAATCAGATTCTCTCTAATATAGTTTAATGAGGCAATAATTATCATCATCTGTTAAAACAACATTCATTTTATTCTGATATCTATTGATACAGTAGTTGTTATTTCGTAACTATCAAAATTATAACAAAAAATAGGGAATATTAATTAACCTTTGGTAACTCTTGTTACCCTAGAGTATTCAGAATTTTAATCTTTTTTGTTTCATTCTTTAATTAAAAAGTTTTATTATTTTTCATCCTTTCTGTTCTTTCAAAGGCCCTCTTTTCGATATCTCTATTTTAAGTTTTCTGAAATTTACAAAGAATAAAAAAGTTGGCTGGAAAATGACACTTTTTTAAAGTTATTTCGTAATTTTTTTTTTGTGCTGAAAATTCCCTGCTATTTAGAGGTTGTCATTCATTTTCAATTCAATTCATTTACAACTTGTTCATTCTTGCAGAATAAATCTCATCCTTAAAAAAATCTATGGTTAGAGTTCAGCAAAAAAAATAGTAAGCCTCCAACATTCGGATGGAACAAGGGGAATCAAATTTCGTAATTTTTGTTGTTGAACAACTCTTTTTTGAAAGTCCGAAACACAACAAAAACGCGCAAAAAGCTTTTTTGAGCTTGAAAAAAATTTCGAAACATTTTTTGTCCAGTGATGAATCATTGAAAAGAAGTGTTAAAAGTAGATGATTTTGTTATTGAAAATATAATATAGGTTTTTTTGACTTGTTCGAAGTGACTAATGTAATAATGCTTTCATCATTTTTCAAATTTTTATTCATACCAGAAATACGCAAAAATTGTATCAAAAAAACTGCTTTCTCGTGAATCATATTAGTGTTGGCAGTAAGTAAAAAAGGTGCAGTGGTGGTCACTCAATGTTGATGCTGAAGGTGTTCACCCCCTTTCTTTCCGGTAGTAGATATTATCAGAATACGACAGAAGGGTTTACTTTTTTTCAGGAGGTCATTTAAAATGTGACTAATTTTTAAAAAAGTAAAACAAATTTCTCTCTCAGTCGTTTTGTTTTAAAAATTTTATCATTTTGTTCAGTTAAAAATTCAGTTGTTTTTTAAAAGCGCTTAATTTTTTTGTTTTTTTCTTAACAATGCTAAGTCTTTTTTTTTTATGACGGAATTAAGTTCGATCGGTGGTATCTCATTTTAGTACCGTTCATTTTAGTACCACTCATTTTAGTACCAAAAATGTTTCATTTTAGTACCAACTCATTTTAGTACCACTTGGCCAAAAAGCTTAATTTTCAAGTGGATGCAAGTAATTTTGTGATGGGGAAACTTGGTTAATCTTATAAAAGTTATTTTACCACAAATTAGTAATATTTTACCATCAAAAATAACTTTTTGGCCAAGTGGTACTAAAATGAGTTGGTACTAAAATGAAACATTTTTGGTACTAAAATGAGTGGTACTAAAATGAACGGTACTAGAATGAGATACCACCGTTCGATCTATCTCTTTTTTTGTTGTTTTTCCAGACTGCCTTATTGTCTTTTTTTGTTTTTGCAAAATTTTCATGTGATTTTCATTGTTCCTTAAATGACTGCATTCATTATCAAATCATTTTCTTTCCCTCAAAACTTTTTGCTGTCATAAAGAATGCCACTTGTTTTGACCTTTTTTCTCTTAAACCACACTAAGTGCCATATTTTGTTATCATATTTTTCTGTCCATGCCATAGGTAAACATTTATTTATCTTTAGTCTAGCTCCCTATCTTTCTTTCATTCATTTATTCATTTGTTTAATCAGATCATTTGCTTCTGTTTCATTTATTTGGTTTATTAGTTATGAATGCGTTCGAGTTTTAAATTGCGCGGATTTTATTTTTACTAAAATATTTTAACATCAATCTAATTCATACATTCATTTGCAGGTTTTTGCTCCTTTGCTTTATATTGTTCTGCAATACTTCTATCAATCAATCGATCATAATGGCACTCGAAACAACCGTTACCACCACCACCACTGATGTCATCGAAGTTCCAACTGATGCTCAAACAATTGTCATCAATCCACCAGCTGATGGTACCATTGTTCCTGAAGTTACAACAAATGGTGATGCAACTGTAACAATCCCCGTTACAACCGAAGCTGAAACTCCTGTTGGTGAAAAGCCAGAAGAAAAGAAAGTTGTTGATCCACGTGAAAATCCTGTTGATTGGATTAAATCCTTGATCCCTGCTGGAGTTCATAAAGTCAATCATGCAATCTTAACATGGATTCAAGATCAAACTTTTGCTACTGAAGAAGAAAAACAACCCCTTCCTGGAAAGAATGATGCTGTCACCAAAAATCAATTCATGAATTTCTTGAAAGATGGTACTGTACTTGCAAAATTTGCAAATACACTTGCACCTGGTTCAATCGAAAAAGTCTATGATGGTGAAGAAGCAAAAACCAAAGAAAATCAAGTTACTAATGTCCAAAATTTTGTTAATTTTGTCAAAGAAAAAGCTGGATTCACAGATGCTGAAGTTTTCACTGTTGAAGATCTTCAAGAAAATGGAAAATCTGGATATAATGCTGTCTTCAATACTCTCTTCCAACTTGGAATGAAAGCACAAGAAAAGTTTAATGCCAATGGAATTGATGTTGATTCAATCATTGATGCTGCTGCCACTGCTGCTAAAAATTCCATCATCCAAACCATCTGGAATTTCTTCAAACGTGTTCGTCCACAATTAAAAAGCAAAACTGAAACCTCTGATGAAAAGACAACTCCAGTCGCAAATGGTTCCAATGGAAATGGTGTTATCACTGAAGAAGTCATTCCTGGTCTTGCAACTTCAAATGGCGATACCAAAGTTGTTGTTGAAGATATTCCACCACCTGTTCCAACTACCGCAGCTCCAGCCGTTGCAGCACAATAAATTAAAGGTATGAAATTGTCATCTTCTATCTTATTTCTCGCAAAAAAACAAGGAACGGTTGTTTAAATCTCATTTTCTTATCTCTATATGCTTTCTCTATTTATGTTTTTTATGCTATTTATTTGTTATCTATCATTTTGTTATCATTTTATTTATTTTTTACAATAAATTACCATTAGTTTGCCATTTTCTTGATCCTAAATTAGTTAAATAAGAGACACAACAAAAGTTAATATTGCCATAAGCGTTATTTGTACATGAGATGTTTCGTATACTTTCATCAAAGAGTTTGTGCCATTAAATATGGTTTTTTTGACGTTTGACGAAAAACTTTTTTGGTACAAAAGTTGAGCCGTAGTCGTTTCTTTTTTGTTGTTTCTCTCAAGGGAAACAATGCTACTATTAATAATACTGAGAACAGCATTTTTCGAAAACAATGCAAAAGAAAATTTGAATGTTTATTAGTAACGTAGTTTCCTAAGGGTAAATCTAAACAATTGAGCCTAATCTTGGATTAGAAATAGCTAAAAACATATTCGGAAACTATTTTCTTTACAATAAAAAATAATGATAAATTTTCAGATATTCCATCGACTGCTTTACCACACACAATTCCTTTATGCTCCGTCCAAGCCGCATTTTTGCATCGTTTATTTTTTTCCTGTAAATTATGGTTTTTGCAGCAGTTTTTTCTCATACCTAAACTTTTGTTCTTTCGTTTTTTATCTATGTTTTTTTAGTCATTTAAATATTTTTTATTATTATTTATCTCATTCCAGTTTCTATTCCTTATCTCTTTTTTTTAAAGCTGAACCAAATATTACAACTTTGATCTTTATTTCCTTTTGTTTTGTAATTCTTGAGTGTCTCCGAAAAAATACATGTTTTAAACATTATTACTTTATTCTTTTGTAACAAAAAAATATATGTACTTTCACATTTTCGGTGAAAATCGAAGTTAATTTTTATTTTTTATTGGGTTTTTCAATAAATTGTCGCAAATTATATTTTGTCTGAATTCAAAAATGAGGAAATCGTTAAATTTTTAACTATTTCTTAACTTTTTGAGATTCAAAAGCTTTTTCAATTTCTACAATTTTTGAAAAACTTCAGTTTTTATTTTCAGCGTTTATATCATTTTTTATCTGTTTTGTAACGTTTTTTTTATTATATTTTGATGGAATAAATATGTTTTAAAAAAAATTTTGTTAATGATTTACATTTGAAAATATACCCATGAGGAACCTTTAAAACGAATTTAAAATTTGAAGAATTTTAATATTCGACATTGTTTTTTTTGAAAAATAGATTATTATGTAACTTCTCAAATTATTTTTAAATTCAAATAGTCTGACACACTTGACCGTTTTCAGATGGTACTCTCATTTAAACTAAGCTACAATACCCCATATTTTAAACCAATCTCCGAAAGGATAGCTAATATTTTACGGGGTTTTCATTTCTCGGAAGGGGGGGGGGGGGAGTACTGTCGATCCCTCATTGTGTCGGAAAAAAACTGGAAGTATCATGTCATAATAGCTCCTCGTAAGTTTATTATAAATAATTTGCTATATTTGAAGCTTTCCTATTTTTTAAAAAGATTTCTTCAATATATTAAAGTTTTTAAACAAAATGTTACGTTGATTATTTATTTCGACTACATGAACTTTTTGATCATTATAATTGTCCCGTGCAAAAATATGACGTAAAGAATAGGTTCTGTTGTAACTTCGAACATTAATTTTTTTTCCTTACGGCATTAGTCAATTAACGATCAGAATGACTTTGGTTTGAATCTTGATAACTTTAACACCATGATGTTACTCTCATTTTGATTTATTGGTTGCTCTTTTTTCCTTTAACTATTTTCAGTAATAAACTTCCCTTGGAAAAATTAAAGAAATAAACAAAGGGTGAAAGTGAAAGTATGAACTTTTTCACGGTTCTTTTTTTATGTTTGCTCAATGAACTCTTATATTCCAAAAAAAGTGAAAGCAATGCATCTTTCGATTGTGGTAAACAATTACTCGCTCAATTTTTTTTTTGTTTTGCTGGAGCCTCATAGTTTTATTATCACTGAAAACATTAAAAAACAACCGATTCTTTTGGGAAAAATGTTGATTTTTGCTTTAAATCAAAGACTGTTATTAGTTCGGATTCAAGAATTTTCCGGATAAATTAAAGAGAATGGAATTAACACATGATAAAACTTTTTTTGAACATTTTTTATTAACAAACAGACTACTGCTGGAACTATGGCTATTTTAAAAAAATGCAAAAAACACATCTTGCAAAAAAAATTTGCATAATTATGTAAAAACATGATTACATCAATGCAAAGGTCTAAAACATAATAAGACGTTAAACATTTAACAATATTGAAAAGATCAAAAGGTAATAATTGTAAGCGATGCACAAAACATAAAAAAAAGCATTACAGTTTATTTGCCTAAATAAAAGGTAATTAAGAGACTTCAGAACTGAAATATTTTGCATGTTCCCGTTTCTTCTACTTTTTGTATATTGCATACCGATAATTCAAGCTAGATTGAACTTTTGTGAATGCTTGTTAAAACTTCTTAATCAAATACAATTTTGCACACTCAAAACTTTCAAAATGCATGAAGAATTTTGTTTTCTTTAAAAATCGAGTTCATCAAAACGTTAAATTTTTTTAAACGCAAACACTACAAAAAATTTTTACGATTTCGTGAAAAGTTTACTTGTTTTTTAATCATTAAACTTTATTCATATTTTTTTGCGCTACAGTATTTTGATATTATTAGCAAATAATTTTTTTTAACCAAAAAATTATTCATTTGGTCAAATTTTTCTTTCCGCATTCGTTGCATTCCTCCTATGCTTTGTAATAAAAAAACATTATAGAATTATGCTGAAAGAAAATTCAGCCGAAAAATGCAGACGAATGTCTGCCTTTAAGAAAACATAATAAAGCTGAATCAGCAAAAAATATGTGCCAGACAAATGTTTCCAAAAACAAAAAAATATGCGATATTTTGGTTTTTGCGCATGGGAAAAAATGTAGACAGAATAAAATTGCGAAAGATGGGACCAAAAGTTAGCCGAAATAAGACATAAACAAATTTTTTTTGCAAGCAAATGGTGAATGCTTTGATCAAAGAAAGAATGCGCAAAACAAAAATGTTTTGGGAAGATCACAAGTTTTGAAAAAAAATAGCAGATGTTGCATTGGATCAAAAAATTTAAAACAGGAATAAGAAAATCGTATGCTTAATTTGGGTAAATTTGCACAGAAATAATTAATAAAAATGAGAATAATTTAAAAAAACATTATTTTAAGCTAGGAAATAAAACCAAATATAATACAAAATTGAAAGATAAAAAGGATTTTTGGAGATACCAGTTCTGGATGTTCAAATGATCAAAAAAATCATAAGCAATATAAAATTATAAATTTCATTAAATTTTTTTCAGAAAAAAGGTGTTGATAATTAACAATAAAAATTTTTTTTAAAAACTCGATTCTTATTAATACAAATCCATATCCGTATCCTTCAAAAGTTTAACGATCAAAAAAAAATGTTGCCTGAGTACCATGTTTTTGAAACCATAAATAAATAAATATCCTTAATTTTGATGGAATTAAAAATTAAACAAAAAGACTACAAACAATAATCAAAACAAATCCTACAAATGATTTTTCGTTTTCTGTTCATTTCAAAATGATGATCATTTTTATTTAATTAAAAATTCAATTCCTTTTTTAATGTTCAGAATAATTTATGGATGAAAAGTTAATATTTTATTGTTTTCTACTTTCACTTTTATTTTGTTTACACCTTTTATTTTTTTGCCTGTTTTAATGTATCACTCAAATTTTTGGTCTCTTATGAAATTCGTTTTTTGTTGTTCGGTTGCTTATTTTCTTCGTCGTTTTTTGCATCTGATGTTTTTTTATGTTATTTTAAAAGAAGGCGGAGAAATAAAAAGAGAATGAGAAAGGGGGAAATTTGTGTTGTTGTTTATGGAGAAAGCAGAGAAAAAAAGGGGATGCAAATATGGCTATATATAAGCAGTCGTTAAAACAGCCAAAAATATTCACTTTCGTTCTAGTTTTTTAGGAAATTGAAAAATTGTGGTTTTTGAGATGAGATGAAACTGGGGGGAAAAGGCTATTGTAATTGTTGTTTGTTGTCTTCAAAAAAAATTGAAAAGGGGGTTTTGCCATTGCTTTGGTGCTGTTGCACACAATTTCTAAAACGTATGCGAATGGTTTTATTCGATCCCTTGTTGTTTGAGCCATGCTATTTGCGAGCCTTTTTTTACAGTATCCATTCGTACCTTATTGAGCATTTCTTCAACTAAATTGCACTCTTTTAAAATGAGGTTATCTAATTTTTTTTGAAATCTTTTTTTTTGAATTTCAAAAGTTTTTTTGAAATCATCTTTTTCTTGAAGGCCGTGTTCTATCATGTTTATTTGCGCTTTTTGAGTTTTGGTTCTTAAACTTTAAATTTAAAAAATCGAGCATTAATTATATCTAATTGTAAGCTTCCACTAAAAAATTTTATATATTTAGAAAGTTAATTTAAAATAAACTCTTCAAAAATGTCTGCTACTAACAAAGCTACCGTTCATGAAACTCATATTCATGAAGAAACCCATACCGGTACCGGTGTTCAAGATGATAAGAAAAAGGGTGGCATGTTACATGATCTCAAAGAAGGTGTCAAAAATGTTGTAAACAAGGTTACCGGAAATACTGAACATAAGCATGAAGCAACATGCAACAAAGGTACCTGTTCAACCTATGAATCTGAAACTTCTCATTACACTGAAACCACCGATCATGAACGCAATGCTCGTCTTCTTCGTGAACAAGCTGAAAAGGCTTTAAAGAATAATGCTGCAGAATTCACCGAAGCTGAACGTGCCCAAGCCCAAGCTCGCGTTGTTGCTGAACATGCTAATGCTAAAACCGCTCAAGCCTTGAATAATCAAGAACGTGGTCAAGAACTTCTTGCTGAAGCTGGTAAGTAATTTTTTTCTTACAGTTGTGTAAAATAGCTAAAATGGTGTTCAAAAACTTTAAACGACCGTTGTCGTGTTTTGAAGACATTTTTCTATTTTAAACATTACTTTTACGCAATCAAATAACAAAATTATTGCGTTTTAGGTGCTGAAATGATTGAAGCTGGTGCAAAACTTCAACGTGAAGCTACTGCCAATTCCCGTGAAGCTCCATACAATGTTCATGGTGAAGGTGCAGTTCGTCAAACCACCGTTGTCTCCTCTGCCGGTCAAGAAGCTGCTGCACGCGCTCATGAATCTGTTACCGTTAAAGAAGTCAGCCATACCGCAGCTACCACTACAGGTGCAGCAGCCACTGCTGGTGCAACAACTACCACCCGTCGTGCTTAAGTATCTCCCTTCTACAATGTGTTTGTAAAAAATTCTTATTATTCCAGTAAGAACTGAAATACACTTTTTTCCCTTTGATGTTTTCCTTTACCTAGATATCTTTCAAAATTTTAATATTGTTGAACGAAAATTATTTATCTCTTGCCTGTACCCAAACTTTTTCATATGTTATACCTTGTAAGAATTTATTTACCACATTTGTTATCTATAAATTTTGATTTATAATAAATTTTCCTTTTAAAAAACCATTTCTTTAATGTTCTCTTCTTTCAAAACCCGATTAAAGTAGTAGTAGCAGGCCATTGTTGTTTTTCACAGACAATTTTAAAGTTAGATGCAATCAGAATTTCTTAGTTTCAAAAGCAATGTTTACGAGACAAAATAAAAAATAATAAATAAAAACAACTTTAAAGCGCCCTCAAAGAACTTTATAAAAATGTGATGTTTTTGCAGAGAAAAGGTGGTTTACAATCTTTAAAAACATTGTTTACCGCTTTTTAATAAACCTGTTTTAAAAATGAGCTCATTAGTGTAATTGCATTTTTTAAACAGTGCATCGGTAATCCCTAATTTTGATTTAGACTTTTGAATCCCTGAAATATCCAACTCGGAAAAGTCAAAAATCCTATTTTTTTATCATTCAAAACCAGGGCTCTGCAAAATCGAAATTTGAAAAATCGAAATAATTTTCGGACCGTTCGAAATCGAAATCAAAACCGAAATTTTTTTCTTCAAAAATTTTTACGTTTCTCAAATCCTCTCACGTCTGAATCAAGCGGAAATTTTACGTTTTTTAACAGAATTCTGTTGAAGGATTTTTCCTGTCTATTTACATCCATAAATGACCTAATATTTCTCTTTCAGTGGCTTTTTAGCTCTTCTTTTAGCTTATTTGTTAGATGAAAAATTTCGCTTTCGAAATTTGGACAAAAAACCGGAATCGAAATAAAAATTTTCGGGATTGAAATAATTGTCGAAATCGATATTTTGATTTCACAGAGCCCTGTTTAACACTGCATAAAATTGTGTTAAATTTTACTTTTAATACAAAATCAGTTCCTTGAAAACAAAAATATTACAATAAAAAGTTAATTTAATCAACAAACAAATACAACGTAACAATTATAATTATTAAGTAATAAAAAATTAGAAAAAACCGTAAAACAATTTCGTTCAAAGTATTATCACACCATCAAAAATAATATCACAATGTGGAATTCAATAAATACAGAAATTAAAAATGAATAATTTAATCACAAAGAAAGTAACTGGGAAAGAAATATTTGACAAAAAAGAATTGATAAAAAATAATCGTATCATACTTCAAGACGTCCAACATCTTTGGGCATGCGAAGAATATCACGTTCTCCAGGAAGTGAATTACAAGGAAGCATCCATAAAGTCCAATGTCCAGGGCCACAAACTTCCCCAAGGAGTTCATGTTTGGGCCTCTTAGGTACCCGTCGACGACGAGTATTTCGTCGCATAACAGCTTCCACGATTGTTTCTTCATTAAATATTGCTTGTAATTGATCACATGAAACTGCAACAACAAATAATCCAAATAGTGCACTTTCAATGCCCAAACAAATTGTATGAATTCTGAAAAAGAAATGATATTAAATATCATAACAAATATCTAAACAAAATAATATTTTAAATAATTCAGTTGGGTTAAATACAGAATCAACAACAGTTTAAACGACGTGTTAATGTATTTAAAAAATGCAAGTTTACGGTATTTAAAATAAACTTACACTTTAGCATGTTGAGCATTTTCTCCATAAGGCCCTCTTCTACCAACGATACCATTGTCGTCATGATAAACCCAAGCAGTTATAATCAATCTAAAGCACTAGATGCATTATTAATCAATCGAAATAAGTAACCAACGCAACAGAATAACCAGCGAGAATTGCAACATAAAATATGAATTGTAAAAAATATTTTTGAGTTTTTTGACCAACACAGTTTGCTACCTGAAAGTAAATACTTATTTAAAAACATATTAATAGTTGAAAGTTACCCAGGGACAATGATGATCCATTCTTTGAACACCTAAAATGAAGAAGCTTTATTTAAAAAATTATCTCAATTTTCCTTACATCGATTGCAAACTCTACAATGATGAGCTCGTGGTGGACGAAATGATTGACAGCGTGTACAAATATTCCAATCTCGGCCGACAAATTGATTTGTACTGATGAGATTATCTTCAGCTGATTCACTTGTATAATCATCGTAATCCGGATCATATCTTAACTCCCGTCGATGAAAATTATCTATTTCTGCTTGACTAAAATGTATTAAAATTATCATTTTTAGAGGAACGATATACAAACAAACCTAACTTTATGAACAGGAACATAGCCAGGATCACTTAACATGGTCCTTAAATGTGAGAGAAATGCAAAAAATAACACTGTATTGTATAATATAACATGAATAGCACCCCAGAGACTAAAAATTTTATTAGTTAAAAGATAGACATATTCATCATAAAATGCTATGATGAATTTAATCATTTCTTTGACAAATAGCACATACCTTCCATCAAACGTTGGTAACACTAACCATTCAATAACCACATAATCAGCATATAACATACAACTCCATACAATTAAAACACAAAAGAATCCGCATGGATCCACGCAACACGATCGTGACATGTTTGAATTTTGTAGTGTTCAACCATCAATAAAATGCAAAAAGTAGTTTACTGATTTTTAAACAACGGGTATCAATTTATTCGGTCACACAATACCAAAGCAATAACAAAGCATCTAAAAAAATTTTGAACGTGAAAAAATTTGAATATTCTACAAAAACATTGCAGTAAACACATTTCAAATAGTTACAGTAAAATTAAAATCAATTTTACAACAACATTCTTGTGCTGTGACTTATAAATTTTACTTACTAAAAAATTATGAGTTGTTTTAGCGTGAAATTTTTTACTTCATTACTTTTTTTTCGCAACTTTCAAGTCTTTCATCAACAACTTAGTTAAATAAAAAATGAGTTCAACAAAAGAAAAGAAACCAAAAAAAGAAGCAAAAGAGCAACACAAAAAAAGGCAGACACCATACTTGTTAGCTTTCCATCTTGGGGCGGCCTGGCTGCTGCTGCTTTACTACTTTACATAGTTGTTATTATTGATTTTTGGTTGCATGACTTGTAAAAAAAAGTGACCCCCTTCAAAAGATATACATAAAAGACAATTGGATCTTGCATTTTTAGCTTGTTGATTTTTGAAAATGAAACAAATCAAATGTTTTTTAAGAAAACACAAAGGACAGTTTGATTAACATTTGAGGAAAATCAAATTTTAAAAAAATTTTAAAAACTCGAACTCAATAGTTACAAGATTAGAAAAAAATATCGTTCATTAGTTCGGTCATCTGAAAATTCGATACTGTAATTATAAATATTTGAAAATGCAATACTTGATTATTTAATGGCTGTGGCAATTCTTTTTAAAATTTGTTTTAAATACCATTTGTTGTCTCAATTTGTTAGTTTGACGTTTTAATAATTAAAAATGTGTTATTGAAAGTGATTTTTTTTTGACAAAGCAATATAATAATTTTTATTGAACTAAAGTTGGATCAACAAAATCAACATTTCCACCACATAAAATCAAAACAATACTTTTCATATCTTGAAAATCATTGGGATATTTAAGGACAGCAGCTAATGGCATGGCTGCAGATGGTTCAACGACAAGTTTCAAGCGCTCCCAAATAAGTTTCCATGCAAATCTGATGTCTTCATTATTCTATAAATTTTTATTATCGTTTCAGAGTCACAAAAGTGATAAATTTACCACTGAATAAATCTTTTTGTGAGATACATGTTGCATGACTTCAAAACATTTTTCACCTAACGGACGGACGCGTACCCCATCTGCAATTGTGTCTAATGCAGCTCCAGTTGTCCACAGGCGCTTTCCAGCGGTTATACTTTTCATTATATTTTTTCCTTCTGGTTCAACACCAATAACTAAAAAAACGAAACTTCAAAAAATGCATTAACTGTAGCATGTGCATAGATTACTGTAGCAGGATTTTTATAAAAAGCTCATCAAATTTTCTAACCTTGTACATTTGTTTTTCTTTCATGAATCCACTGAGAAATTCCACCAATTAATCCTCCCCCACCAACAGAAATTAAAATTTCATCAACATCAGGAACTTGTTCAACAATTTCTAAGGCAAGTGTTCCTTGGCCTTCCATAACATTCCAATCATCATGTGGATCAACAATTTTTAGTCCTTCTTTTTCTGCAAGTTCATTACATTTTCCTTTCCTTGCTTCCATCGTCGATTCCACAAGTACAATTTTAGCTCCATATCCTTCAATTGCTTTCACCTTTGCCTTTGGGGCATTTGATGGAACAACAACAACACATTGAGTTTGAAATTTTTTTGCTGCAAATGCTAAAGCTTGTCCATGATTTCCGGAGGAATGTGTGATCTAAGAGTTGACGTCGGAAAAGTAAAACGTAAGCATATGGGTACAATACATAAAATTACTCTTTATATTCAAATTACTGTAACATCAAAAAATTTATCTGTTATTTTAAAATACAAAACGGTACAAATAAATTTTACTTATTCTGATTTTCTTCCTGATACAAAAAGTAACTTACAAATCCTTTAATTTGATCATTTTCAGATAATAATTTTGCCACAGCATTTGAAGCTCCTCGACATTTAAAACTTCCAGTTTTTTGTAAATTCTCACATTTAAAATATAGTTTTGGTCCCTTTCCTGTATTTGTTAATGAAGCAACGTAATCGTTCAAAGTATCGGACGTAAATATTGGAGTTTTGTGAATTGCTGAGGCAATTCGAGAAGCCGCTTCTTCAATCCCGGGTGCAGATAAATTATATTCCATATCAGATGTTTAATGACAAAGAAGGTGGCGTAATTTTAATATTAATGTAAGAAACAAAGCAAAGATCAAATATTGCACATTGTCGTAATACCTCAAATAGCCAAACAGGAACCACATTTTTTCTTTAAATAAATATTTTGTTTAATTATGGAGAGCAGTTTTTTACTTGTTTATAGAAGCTTACTTTCCTATTTTAATAAACAGTAAGATTGATACTAAATCTCAAATCTGTTTGCATGTGGATTTGTATTTATTAAATTAACAACGTAAGCTCCGTTTAAATCTCACTTCTAATAAGTATCATAATTGCCTTCTTTTTCCAGGTCCCGAACCACGTACACCTCCAGGATATTAACTGGATGCAAGCTAAATTATTTTCTCAAATGCTACTTGTTTTGTCCTATTTATACCTTGATTTTGTTTCTCAATATTGTCCCTTTAAAGTTTAAAAATTAAAGTAAAAGTTGCAAATGCATTAAATTGAAATTACATTACAATTAAATTCATAAAAGTCAAAATACAAATAACGTTATATTTTTAATTCAATAATGTTTTTTATCTAACATCATTTAATGCATCTTCAAATGTTTCATGTGCAAAGACAGGTACTCTTCGAACATCAGGATTTTGTCCAAAGACTGTTTTCCATTAACCATAATCATTAACCAAAGAAGTCCAAAATTTGTAATCAATTTTAGCACGTTATTGAGCCCTAAGGGACCCAAGGGACTTAAAGGAGAATCAGGTCCGTTACCACAAATTTGAATTTAACACTTATTATTGTCAAATTTCGTTATTGCTGTTTTTCTAGTCTTTAACAACAGCTCCTTTGGATGAACAAACCAAGTGGCTTATATATCTGCTAGTATATAAAACATTTTTTTCCACTATAAAACGCAAACATTTTTATTTCGTCGTGATATTTGCTTTTTTTGAGATAGTTTTTATTACATTTGAAGAATAAAAAGTTGTTAACAACAAAATGCTGGTTACAACCAGGTGTGATTTGATTGTTTTGCTTGTTTGGTAAATTTATGACAATTTGAACTACTGCAAAATTTGCACCCCTGGAATCTAATGATGCCGCATTTTTTTTAATGTTGCAAAGAGACAAAAAAGAAGAAAAAAAGAAGGCAAAAAAGTGACGCAAAAGAGAGATAGGCGATGTTTTAACACAAAATTTTAAGATTATCTTTGACTAAATATTATTTATAGCAAGCATTTTTTATGTCTAAATTGTTCGTGCTTTAAAGAAGTTTTGCAGTTTTTTAAAAAGCAATGTATACAATATAGAAGAATTTTTTGCCAGTTTTTGTGGTGCTGGTTTTTCGACATACTGTAAGAAAAAATAAAAGAAATAGAAAGGATGCTCGTTGCATATACTGTAACAAAATTTCAAACGGAAATGAAAAAATAGACAAGATTGATGGAGTTTCTCGTACTTGTATGTTATGTTATCAATTTTACACTTATAACGGGGTAAGACACCCACTCTTAGTTTTTTTCAAAAATATACATAAATGATTTTCAGCGGTATCCAGATGCTGCTGATTTGGAAGAAAGAAAAAATAGAAAAAAAGAAAGGTTGCAGATAAGAAATGCAAATATTGTGAGAAAACAAAACAGTCTCCTGGTTGCACTTGGAAAGTTGACAAGATCGATAACATATCAACAATTTGCCAGGCTTGTTATGATTTTGAAAAATATCATAAGATATGTTCGATGCCCATTTCTGAAATATATAATTTTGCGTTTCCAGCGGTATCCAACACCAGCTGAAATTGAAAAAAAATACCAAAAAAATCCGTGGCCAAGTTTGTTAGAGCTCAAGGAGAACAAGGCGGATGCGCGCATCGATGCGATCATTGTAGGTTTAAACAAATATCAAACAACTCTTTCAATTACATTATTTTTACAGGCCCCGAACCTCGTACACTCCCAGGATATTAATTTATTTTTCATTCAGCTACTTGTTTGTTACGTCTTTCATATCCTTCTCTTTGTATTTTTCCCCAAATTCAAAAACTGAAATAAAAGTAGCCTTTCATAAAATAAAACTTGTAGCATGTTTCCAACAATTTTTAAATTATTTGAAAATTACAAATAAGCCGGTATCAGTCATTTCGGTCAGATATATCATTATTTTGATGATTTGTTACAAAGTTGTTAAAGTCAAATCATCGAAAAAATCTAAAAACACTACCAATGAAATACAAAACATAAAACTTTCAAGTAATTATGTTGTTTATTAAACCAGAATTTCGTCCAAATACACGAATCGTAGTCATTAATCCTTGTATCCCGGCGAAGGGAAGAAGGAGACCCAAGGCATGGAAAATCATATCACAATATAATTATTATATAACAACGTTTATTCATAAATAACAGTAAATCATTACTCAGTAATGTTACAAGACAACAAATTTAATGCTAAGAAAATATCACAAGCTATATATTAACTTGTGACTTTAAATGATCACGAAAGACAACTCAACAAAACCATTTTACTTTCTTTCTTCCAAATTCTGTTTCATTTGTTCCAATTGAAATTTAAATTTATCGTTAAGATTAAGATAATTTTGAATTCCTTGAATCATGGTTTTGCGAATTTCTCTATTCTTTTGTTTACCATTTTCAGGTGTATCATCATCAAAAATTTTAATAGCATCAATCTTTTCCATATGCTTTTCACAAATTTCATTATAATGCAACACACGTTTCCATAATCTTGTAATCATTTCGGCAGTCATATCAACTGAAAAAGAAAGTAACATAAATCTATCACTATCCATTTAAGTGTACCCACCATTAAGATAATTTTGTTGAAGGTGTTCCATATCAGATTTAATTTCATCATAACTTTTTTCAATTTTTGATAAATGTTCTTTTTCGTATTTCCGCAATTCTTTAGTCCCAATATCTTCAACACTTTCTTGTCGAGGCTTACCCAACGCCATAACTTTATCACCAGTTCGAAAATGATATGTTGATAAATGCTCTTTTGTATCCATACTTAACATTCTACCTGAAATGCAAAACTTATGTTATAACGCAAAATCTCGTAAAATGTTTACCTTTGTAAATTAACTTCATAGAATTTCCATCATAATTAGAAATTTCAGAAATAGCTTCACGTAAGTCTCCAACAGTTTGCAAAACTTTTTCATTTTCAGAGCTTTGTGCTTGTGGTGTAGCATCAGCATAATCAGGAGGAGGCTCAGTTGAAACTTTAAATTCCACAGGTTGTCCAGCCAAATATACTGCAATAGTTACAACAGACATGTCTGCGTTGGCGGAAGAAGAAAAAAAACGACGAAAAAAAGAAAAATCCAGAGTGAATTACAGACGATTTCTAAAATACAAATAAATAATCAGCTAAAAGTTTATTTTAGATTTCTTCTTTGTAATGGAAAAAAAATATATTCGAACAATGAAGAAAAATTAAAAAATTCTAGACATTTTTCCCTCTAAGAGTTTTAAATAAAAAGAACATCAATCGACTTGTCAAACAAAACAAGCTTGTCCAGAAAATTCAAAGCCAGAGGTTTTTTTAAAAATGATAGTTTTTTTAAATTCTTTTTTATTAATTTTAGACTCAAAAAACGCTTTCATTAAAGCTGGACAACTTTTTACTATTATATATTTTACAGACAGTAATGTAATAAAGTTTCAAATATTAACTATGATCTAAAAATTTGACGTTTTAGGCAATAGTTCCAAAAATCGGGATACAATATCACCATCAATTGATCTTGTGCTGTTTTTATAAAACAATCAAAGACAAAAGTAGCTGATGTTGCTTCAAAAACTGCATTTTTAATGTCATGTATAATATTTAAATCTCAAACAAATATTTACAAAACAAAGGAATTAAATTTCTAAATCTCTAAGCTTCCGCAAAATATGAAAAAATAGGATAAAATAATTTTATAAAATTGCAGCAAAAATGAAATATTCTCATTCAGCAACACTGCTTTTTAGTTCTATGCCGCATTGAAACAAAAAATGTTGCATCATTCTTACAAAACAATAAGAAATAGAACTAAATGCGACGATGTCTACACTTTCTTATTTATGTTTTTGCTTTTTTATTATTCACATCATTAAAAATTAAAAATACTTGATTTTATTTTGTAAATATTTAGTGATGTTTAAAATGTTTTAGATGGCAACCAAAGAATATGAGCAGTTTGGAAAGCAGACTCAGCCTTCTATCACCGATCATTCTCATTCTAAAGATTTCAATCAATTTTCCACCCTCAATTTAAATCATAAATGTTTTGATAGTGATTCGTTGCTTTTTCAATCTTATAGCAAATCAAACAATGGCACCAAAAAACCTAGTAACAAAAACACCTGCAATTCAACAAAAACTATGGCAAAAAATTTTGGATAAACAGTAAAACAAATTAACACACTGTTTCAAAAGTGCATTGTTTTTACCTCTTCATTAACATAATTGAGTTAAAGAAAAAACAAGTTTATGTAGAATTGCGGCTACATTTAAAATATAAGATTACCATAATAAAGAAAAATCATGGAATAAAACAACTAAAGATTTGTTTTTAAAACCTTTGAAGCATTTCAATTTCAATGAAGAAGATGATGAAGAAAAAGTTGTTAAGAAAAGACGATGGATGAATGACAAGGATTCCACAAATAAAAAGAATAGCAGCACCTTATCCCTTCATGTTGCAGCATATGAAAATTTCATTGAAACTTCAAATGGTAAAAGTGAAAATTTACAAAAGAAATCTGTAACATTTAAACCTATTCTTTCTTTACCAAAACTTCAAGCAAGTTTAAGTCGTTTTATAAGATTATGCTTTTACATAATTATATGCAGGAACCTTTTGAATTTCCTCGCCAAACGGAGGAGAATGACGACTCAATTTCTCCAGAAATACAACAATTTTCTGCATCACAAAAATTATTTTCACCAGAACAACCAACTCCTGTAAATTTTATAATTATTATAAATGATGAGTAGATTTGTTGAATTAAAAATGACAACTTTTAGATTAAAGGGACTGTCCCAGTTAAGCATAAACCGACGGACAATGATGGGCAATAAATTGTGTGTTTTTTGACGGTCGAAGGCAATAAACGATGAATTCTACATCATTGCATTATTTCTTGTTCGAGAAACCGTATGGCTAATCATATAACATTTTTTGCTTGACTGCGACGGTCCCTTTAATCTATTTCGCTACTGATGATTCTTCAGAACACGGACATCAGCTGGGGATTGCACCGAGAGCAAATGTCGTTACAAAATTGTTAAAAACCCTTTGAGATTTTACGCTGGCGGCAAAACATCCAAATGGGTGCCCCTCCAAAAAATCCAGCTGACGTCCTTGCGTGGGAATGTTATTTTTTCAAAGAAATCGCTTGTTTTTAAAAAAAAAGAAATTGCTCTAGTGTACTGTTTCAGGAAGAAGAATCAGATGTTAATCGAACTAAAAATGAACTTGGCAAATCACGGATTGTTAAATATGAACTAGATATGTGGTACATAGTATTTTCAAGTAAATGTTATTCTGTGATAATATGTTAATAATAATATTTTAATTTTTGTAGAATTGGTGGCTGATGGAATCCCGCCAGCAACCGAAGAAGAAAGAGAAATATCCACCGATGAATTCCTTGAATGGTAATCTTATAACAAAAACTAAAAACTCTTTATGCAAAGAAATTTAGGGTAAATTTTCATTACCGTTTATACCAAGCAAGTAAAAAAGTGCATCAAATTATGATGGAACAACTGGGAGAAATTGAAAAAGAAAAAAGAGAAAAGTTAACTGAAAAAGTCGAAGCTGATATTTTGAACATCTTATCTGAAAAATTCAATATTCATGATCTGGAAATGATTACTGAAGAAATCGCAAATAAAGTAAAGCAAATTTTAATTGAAGAAGGTGAACAGAAAGATGAGAAAACGCTTAATGAGGAAAATGAAAAGAAAATAAAAAAAGCATCCAAACGCGCAAAACTTCATTTCAAGTACCTACTTGCTATGGATCGAAAAATTATGGCCCTTTATGGTAACTTATCTTTTATACTTGCCAAATTTTTTATTCCATCTTTAGATATTTTGAATGAACTTGCCGCTATTGATGAATATCATATAAGTCATTATTTTCATTCAACATCTATGTTAAATCGACACATGAAATTTGTTGAAAGCAGAAAGAAAACAGGTGAAAAGAAAAAAAAAGGTGAAACGAAAGAAAAAGAAGAAACGAAAACTTGTAATGAAGATTTTGAAAAGTTTAAATTTGAACCACATGTTGAAACTGGTGGAAAATTATCAACTCTTTTCAAAAAAATTATATCATTAGAAGAAGAAGGTCAAGATTGCCATCCACCATCACTTACTATCCCTTTGGATTGCATGCTACCAGAAACCTGTCCCGATAAAGTTTGTGCATTTTTAATCCAAACAATTATCACCTTTTAAGCTTTAGGATGAAGCCGAAGATAACGATACCGTCTCAATGCAATTAACGCTTTAAATGCTTTTTAATTATTTGTTTTGCATCCTGGTTCAATGATTTTAGCAGATTTGTTATTGCCATAGTTCTTTATTATCTTATTTATTAAATATCTGTCAATGTCCTGTAAATAGCTTTGCTGCTGGTTTAAAATAAAAAAAAGTTCGGATATGTTTTTTCTATTTTTGTTTATAATTATTTTTGATTTGAAGTTCCATAAATAAATTTTTTATGCCACTTGGACTTTTTTAGTTTTAATTTAAAATTCTGACAAAACTTTTTCAAACATTTCTAAAATTTACATAAATCAAAATCGATGTATATTTTTTATCTCATCTTTAGACATTTTGAATGAAATTTTACGTCTTAACAGACAAACTGTCCGCTCTTGAGTTCGGATATAAAAAAAGAGTGTCGCAGAAGAGATTTCGGTAGTATTAAGTGCAAACTGTAAATTTTAACTCCGTGTTTCAGCACCAACTATAAAAATAAGTAATATTTAAAGTACGGTCAAATTGTGGGTCTAAGTTTAAAGGATTTTTTCTTTGAAATTTCGTTAATGTTTCATCATTCTGACGACAAAAAAGTTGCATCATGTTTTTAAGAGTCGCAAAAGCAAAAGTGTCAAAAAAACTACAATTTCTTTCTCTAGACATTTTATTTTTAAATAAAAAAGCTTGGTCGCGTTTTTAAAAAAAATTATAAGAAACAAATTGAAATCAATTAATTTTTTTGTAAAGGTTTTATTGTAATTAAAATATTTCAGATGGCAACAAAAATAGAAAAACAGGTTGTTAAGAAGCAGAAACTTTCTCTTACTGATTGTTTTCACCTTGATGGAAGTGATCGGTTTTCCAATTTGAATCAAAATTATAAATGTCCTGATAATGCATCATCACTTGTCCAATATCTTAGCAAACCAAACAGTTGCAAAAAAACTGGTAAACAAAACAGCTACATTTCTATAAAATCCATGAAATAAGTTTTTGAGCAAAACATAAAAATGTGAAAGCCTAATTAAACGGTATAGAGGGAGGACATCTAAAAGGTTGATGAATTTTCTTAAGAACAGAAGCATTTGGACAATTTTTTTTTATCTAAAATAAAGTAATAAAGATGATAAAGATGTCACATTTTTTGCCACTTCTAGTGTACGAAATGAAGCAGCAGAAAAATCTTTTTGTAGAATTGCAGCTTCTATAATAATCTAAGGTTATAAAGTAACCAATAATTACCATAATAAAGAAAAATCATGGAATAAAACAACTTTGTCTTTAAACCCTTTGAAGCATTTCAATTTGATTGAAGAAGATTATGAAGAAAAAATTGTTAAGAAAAGACGATGGATGAATGACAAGGATTCCACAAATAAAAAGAATAGCAGCACCTTATCCCTTCATATTGCAGCATATGAAAATTTCATTGAAACTTTTTCAAATGAATACCGTGTTTTACCAAAGAAAACCAAAGCATTCAAACTTTTAGTTCCTTTATCAAAATCCAAAGTATATCAAGTGAGTTCAAATTATTTTTCTAAATGCTTATTTTAAACTGTATAGGATCTCTTTGAAATTCCTCGACAAATGGAAGATGATAATAGTATGACACCAGAAGTACAACAGTTTACAGCATCTCAAAGATTATTTTCACCACATCAAGCAGTCTCAGTAAGTGTTTTGCTAACCTAAGTTCTGATTCGAATAGAATCTCCCGAAAGAACAAATGGCTATGTTTAAGCTGATTCATTTCTTTAACCTATTAAATCTATTTTTCAAGTTTTAACTTCTTTAAAGCCTTTATTGGTATTAAACGCGGTTGGCAAAGTGTAACATAAACATTTTTTAAAATATTTCTTTTTTCAACGTAGTAACAATAAAAACTAACAATATGGGATGTAAATTAATGATTATTTTTGTTAAAACCTAGTTATTCAATTTCTATTTCATTTGAAAAAAATCTAATTAAAAAATTGTGCATTTTTAGAAAACCGTCAAAATTACGTCAAATAGTGAATTTCGTAACAAAGGGAGGATGGAGGAGAATAAATCTTGTGAAGGTATGCTAAATAATTAATCAAGCTAAACATATTAGGGATTTATTAACAAAACAGCCAAGTTTTTATAACAGTTAATAACCGAAATATTTATATGCAAACAACAAATAGAAAACAAATACTTTCACGTTTGATTTTTTATTAAACGTTGTCAATTTTAGATATGATATTTTTTGAAAGGCGTCTTACAGAAGTAATATCGTCAATGAAACCAAAAACATATAAATGGTTTGGTGGGTTCTTGGTTTCTTTTCTTTTCTTATTCAAATTTTCTCTTTAGCTTATCTTGGAGTATTTTTTTGTGCAATTATTTATAGTACTTATTTTCTTATATTAGATCCAAATGTCAGATATGTAAGCTTTTATATTTGCTACAAATAATTCTTTGATATATTAAAATTTGTTTAGGTCCCTATTTGGGAATCCCTGTGCAAGCATCCAACATTTGCAGCAAGTATTATTTCTTTTTTTGGTTTATTTTTTATTGGAGGTATTCATCGAAAACTTATGGCACATAAAATGTAAGTTTTAAAAGTTTAAAGAAAGATATAACAAATTTAACAATGCCATATCTATCTATTTCTAAGCTTTTCACATGTCTTAATTTTTGAATGTATACTGTAATAGCTTACTGTCTAAGAATTGATAATGGATGAAATACTTTTATATGTAAAAATAGAAAAGATTTTAGTTTGTAATTAGGTTAACGAACTTTTATTTCTATGAATTAGATTTGCCATGTTATATAATAAAAAATACAAAGAGATTGTTAATCAACTCTATTTTTGAATGATTTTTAGACTTTTGTTGGCAATTTAAGTAATGCGTGCACGATATCGCGTAAAACTGGATCGATATTTTTTGACGCAACGCTGTCGATCTTTTATATCCTTTTCAGCATAATTTTTGCGTTTTATTGTAATTATCTTTCCACATGTAAAAATCTGCCTTGACACATTTTTGTCTGTCAAGATGGATTTTTTTTGCCAGGCACAACCTTGTTTTGACGAAATCTATGCTTATTTTTTATTACTATTTTTCATACTGCATGGAGTACAATTTCTTTGGTCATTTTTAATCCTTTTTCAGTTCAGCTAACGTTATCCTTCATTCTAACAGAATGCACTATTTTGCGCATGTATTATTTTTCTTCACTTTTAAAAAGCAAATCTCTTTTTTTACTAAAAAAAGAAAAAATGTGAATACATTGAAAATGAAATTACGTGTATCCTGGTTTGTTTGACAGCCTCCAAAGGGAGTCATTGAATGAAAGTATCATTTGCCGCCATCTTTTTTTGCCTTTTTTAAAAATATGCTCTGAATTTTGAATGCGCAAAATTGATGACTACTTTAAGAAATCTGTTTGTCGATTGTTTATTCAAGAGGCAGCTTTGCGATAAAGTAACGATTGGTGTTTTTTTTGACATCTTTTTGTCCTTTCGTCGATCTTTTTCTTTTGTTTTTCTTCGCCCCTCAAAGTATGTCAAATTTTTTTGCTATTGGTCTTTTTAAAAATGCTTCACTTTAATGTTTGAACTTCGGCGTATTGTTCTTTTAAAAGTAATTTAATCTGAATCTCATAATATTTATCACATTTTTTTGTGTTGTTATGTAAAAGTGAAACTCAAATTTTGCTCATTTTTGTGACTGGTTTGAAGATGAGAAACTGTTCGTCGCAGTAAATTCATAGTGCTTTTAAAACGGAGAAAAACACAAAAGTGACCAAAAAATTGCGATCAATAAATTCAACCATGCGTTATTGTGTATTTTGCATTTTGTTTTTTATTTTGGATAAAGATGTACTTTTTTTAAGAAATATTTTTTCTTTAAAATTTTTTTAAATGTTACAATTTTATTTCCTCTTACACTAATCAATTTTTCCCACAAATAGTTTGAGTTACTTTTCTGTCCCTTTAGCAGCAACGATAATGTCGACCATTTCTCTATCTAAAAAAGTAGAATAGATGCGATAATTAATGATTTGTTTTTAGCAATGATATTATGTTTTGTTCATTTGTGAACACGGAATATTATTTTAAAATTATTTTTGGTATTATTTCACTTTCCCGTTTAATTGTCTTACCGTTGCGCAACAACTTGTCTTTTTCAACATTCTGTTGGACATCGTATTAATTTATATTTTTTCTACTCTCTCTTTGTTTTTGGATTACTAATTTTTCGGGCCTTATTTTTAACAGTTTTTTTCTAAATTTTTGCTTTTTTACCATACGATGAAAATGTCTTCAATGGCCTTTTATTGTAACTATGACTCATTCATCTTGAAATTCGTTTGTCTGACTGCTGAAGGATTGGAACACTTAAAGTTTTTGATGTAAAATCGATGAACAAAAGTTTTATTTTTTGTTTAAAAATCTCTGTGTTTTTAATTTGTTTTAAGTTACAGTTTTGTTTTTCTTAAGATCAACAAAATATTATTAATCGAAATCCCAATTAAAACGACGAAAGAATAAAACATGCATGTCTAACATGTCAATAAAGAAATAGTTGCTCCTTTTAGTACCATGTCATGCTTTTAGCAACATTTCACTGCCCTTTTTGCTTGCTAAATAAGTTGTCGCCACATTTTTATTCTTTTCTAACTCTATTCAACTTTATTTTCTGTTAGTTGGCATTGTTTTTTTTGTTATTTCTTTTTAGTTAGCTTGAGACTTTATTGGCTAAACAAAGCATTATCAACTAAAATTCTTTTTAGTATTGCTGCAAGATGTCGAACAGTACTTGCTGATTTTTGTTTAAGTTGCGATGAGGTTTGTTTTTTGTTTTAAATCGTAATTATGTAATTTTTAATAATACTCGCTTTCCTTCAATTTTCTCCCCGCAATTTTTCATGCATAAGTAATGCAAAAAAGCGGCAATGCTTTGAAAAAAATTAAGCATAATTTTTTGTCTTTTCTCATTTTTAGTATGTTTTTGTTTTAAAAAATGTCTTAAGCAACATGCTTGGTAGCAGATGCTTTCAGAGTTTTTATTGCCGTAGAAAGCAACTTTTCGTTTTGCCTTTTTCCTTTTTTTCTGGTGGTATTAAGTTTAGTTTATATTGACAAAAACATATCTTTGCCATTTATAAATGTGAAAGTTGTTTTTGGTTTTGAAAGAAACTGCTTTTTTGTTTAAAAAGAAAATTTTGGGAAAAAAGAATGTTTTTGCATAACTATAAGGTTTAAAATTTTTAAAAAGTTCATAAAGATTTCATTTTATTTTTTGTTAGCACCTCAATTTTTGCTTCTTAGATTGCACCGGCTTGGGATTGCTAAAAATGAAAAAATTTAAACATAGACGAAGAAAATGAAAATAAACCCCAAATTTATATGAATTATACTTTTGCCACACTATTGAACAAAATTTTTAGGGTGGAAAATTAATTGTACGACCAGCAAATGTTCCCAATATGCCGTTTGGAACTTCATCACCATCTGACAGAAATATGTCTTTTGCTTAAATCTTTTCCATCAATCCTAGAATAATAAATACTATCCCTTTTTGTGATTGTCTTTGCCGGTTTTAAAATTTCATTTGTTTTTGTTTTTCTTGATTTTCAACTGCGTCATTTATATACCAATTATAATATCTGTAAAATGTCGGGTGTATTTATCTTTTTTTATCTTGATTCGTTCACTGCTACTGTCTGTCTTTGATTTTTAACCAAAGATAAACGTAATTTCACAAATTTTAATAATTTATGTTTTTGTTAATTGATTTTTAAATGAAGATATTCATTCAGTTTTTCGAATTTTATATCGAGGTTTATTTCCTTAAACACATTTTTAAATTACCCCAGATTCAAGAATATTTTTTAAAGTGTAAATCACATTTTTCGTGTCGATTTTTGTTTTGTTTTGGCAATGAAACAAGTTGAATAAGAAATATTTCTGTATGTTCTTTCTATGTAATTATCTTTCAGATAATTGTGCCAAAGAGTTGATTACATAGTTACCTTAACCTGACTGCCACAGCCTGCCCAACAGTTTATTTGCTCTTTCATTAATTCAGCTCGGATTAGCTGAATTACTTACTTCTACTTACAAAGTTTTTTTGCCAATTTTTGTGGCACTCTTCTTTTTAAATTTTTCAAAATTTTTTCCCCAAGTTTTCCGTCATCTTCATTTTTTGGAGAGGCAACCACGCCAATAGTGCAATTTTTATCGACGGAAAGTTTTTTTGAACATCAAGACAACCAAAAATATCAAAATCGTGACTCATCTCAAACACTTTTTAAAGAAACAGACAAACTGACGACGAAAATTCCAACCATTCAAGCGAGCACAAGCAAAACATTGATTGAATCGACAACAGAAATAATTTTACAAAGAATTCTTTCTTCTAATATTTCAAGTACAAGTGGTAACAGCTTTAACTCAACCTTCAATAATATTTCAAAAATCATTACTGCTGATAACTCAACAGAAATTTTATTATTTAATCGAAGCAATCCTCATTTTGGTAACGACTCAGGTTTGTTAAATACTCTCTTTCTGCAAATATTTGTCATTGCCAATTTATTGCCAGGATTTTGTTTGTTAAAAGCACCTGCTATTTTGAACCTTTTTTGCATCTCCGATTTTCAAAACAAAAAAATTTGCAGGGTTTAAAAAGCTTTTACTTGACAAAAATTCAAAAAAAGGAGATTTGATGAAAGAGCATAAATTTGTCATAAGCAATAAAAACTATTTTGTTTTAAATAGCTGACCGATTTTTGGTGTAATTATTTTTATGTCGTCTTACCTCAAATGATAAAGAAATATTTCAGATTCATTTTACTCTGGTGAAAATATGTACGTTATTGATTCGAAAGCAGTTGAATTGATTCCAATTAATGATCTTGTTGGTAAGCTTTTTAAATATTAAATCACTTCTATTTTATTTATTCTTTCACATTTATTCTCTCTGTTATCTTTTTCCCATCTTCGTTTTTCATTTTCACAAAATTAGCTATAGATATTTTTGTGCTATTTATAGTTGCAAACAGTAATAGTGTGTTTTTGTTGAGAAAATGTCTGAAAAAAATCTTTTGTTGTTTTCTTTCTTGACACTGATTCATACACCAGTTTTTGCCCTCGTTGTTTTGAATATGGTATGTTTTTTTTATTGGCCCACTGGTTGTAAATGTTTGGTTATCATATTTACTACCTGTAAACATTTTTTACTCTTTCTGTTACTTTTATTACTGTGTTAAATAAGAAAAAATTTGATGAGTTTTTAACGTTCTAAATAGTTGTTCTTTGATGCATCAAATACTTCCTCTTTCTAGGGTTTTGTTTTTTTATCGTAGAAGCTGTAGGATGACACATGTTTTACATATTTATATTTATCTTTAAACTTTTTGCTCTGCATTTTTTCCTTGTTACTTTTTTCTGTTAGTTGTTTGTTTGATTGATTGAAATTTTTTTTCTTTTTTTTCCACTGCTGTTCTTTTGGAACATTTTTGCAGAATCGCCTGAAACTTTAACCTTTTTTGAAATGTTGTTGTTGTTGTCTTGTTTCCAACATTATAAAGAAACGAAAAAAAGCGCATATTTATGTGTTTTGAGATGAGCTTTTTTGTGGTGTTTGTCTTTTTCTTGTTTTCCCTTTCTTCATGAAAATGCTTCGACGATCAGTGATCAATATTTTTTATTGACTTGAAAAAAGAAAACAACAGAGAAAAAACCATTGATTGTTTTCGCCATTCTTTTCAAACGCTAAAAATTGTTGCACTGAAAGTGGTGTTATTTTAGATGAAAAAAGTTTGAACGAGCTGTTTTTAGACAATTGATATTTTCTATTTTGCTTTTAAAATTTATTTTTTATTGAAAGCCTCTATCATTATAAAAATTTTGAGACTACTTTTTATTACCAGATTTGTTCTTGGTTTTTTACAATATAAATGTCACGAAGTTTCTTTAATCTGCTCAAATTTTGTTTATCATTTTATTTCTACAATTTTATGTTATTCACGCTTCTGAATCTCATGAATTTAACAAAAACTTTTATTCTGTTTTTAGTCAAAAAATGGCTTATGTGATAGAAGGATATGTTTTTTTTATCACGTCTAAGCGATGCCACTCACTTTCCGTGCGGTAATACCATAATACAGTTGGATATGTTTACCCTGGGGTCCCTCCAGCAGCCATTTTTAATGTCTTTGGTTTGACATAATAAAATCCCTTGATAACCCGGAGATACCGGGGACGGAGGATATATTTTCGATATAATGTTTTACTATTGCCTAAGATACTTTTTGATTTTGTTGTCCAGAAAAATATGTTTCTCACCAACTTGCTTTTCTGAGTTTTTAATCAACTAACAATTTCAAAGTTTTGAGACATGGTAAAAAATTTTTTTCGATTGTTATGAAAAGCCAATCATTTAATTCAGTGCAACATATCAACAACGCCCTTGAAATCAAGTGTAAAAACGAAAAGAAAAAATATTTCATAAGATTATTTAGAAATTTCGCTTGTTACAACGGCTACACTTTTGCAGCCCAAAAAATAATGAAGAGGCAGCCAGTAACTTTTGTTATCTGATTTGTTTGTTCATCGTGGATTTTGTTGCATCATTCTTATGAGAGAAAAAAGCTGGCACCTTAAATCTCAAAAACAAGCATTTTCATTTTTACTACACAAAATTATTTCTCCGTTTGATCGTGATTTATTGCTTTCCAGATCTTTTTAAAATTTGAAGCGTTTTAGAACATAATGAAATAATCTGTCTTTATTTTTGAGTTTGGTTTTTTATTACAATATTTTAGATGACGACAAGTAGAGATGAGATGCTTTTAAAGGAACAGTTTTCTGTCACTGGTCGTTCTAATTTCGATAACAGCAAAAGATTTTCTAACCTCAATTTAAATGCAAAGCATGCATGTTTTGATAATGCTTTTTCTACTGTTCAATCTTGCAGCAAGTTAAAAAGTAATAAAAATATTGGTAAACTAAACAATTCCAGTTGCGTGCAATTTTATAAAAATCCTGGAATAATTTTGTTATAGACTTTTTGGTACCATAAACGGGCATTTTTTGCTATTTAATTAACATGAATGAGAGATCAAAAAATTTGTAGAATTGCAGCAACATTTTTAATGTAAGGTTTTACTTTCACTGATAGTAGCCATGATAAAGAAAAATCATGGAATAAAACAACTTTGTCTTTAAAACCTTTGAAGCATTTCAATTTGATTGAAGAAGATGATGAAGAAAAAGTTGTTAGGAAAAGACGATGGATGAATAACAAGGATTCCACAAATAAAAAGAATAGCAGCACCTTATCCCTTCATATTGCAGCATATGAAAATTTCATTGAAACTTCAAATGGCAAAAGTGAAAATTTACAAGAGAAGATTGAAATTGAGGATAAACCAAAGAAGACTAAAGCATTTAAACGTATCGGTCCATTTTCAAAACCCCAAACACATCGAGCAAGTCTCTCTTATTTTGAGGTTCAAAGCTTATTATTATTTGTCTAGGATCGCTTTGAATTTCCTCGGCATATGGATGGCAATAAATCTTTTGAACCAGAAGTTCAACAATTTTCAGCATCTCAAAAATTGTTTACACCAAATCAAGGTGTTTTAATGAGTCCGACGCAATTCCCACCATGGTTTAGTAAGTATTAGGTTTCCAATTATTAAATTTCTTTCTTCATCTTTTGATTTGCGTAACGTTAATCTTTTGCATAAAAGCGTCCCGGAATATATATTTCCGCGCATATTTCAGAACAAATGATTTTTTTTAAGTTTTTAAAAAATACGTGTGTCATTTTAATTTTGAACAAAACGAATTTTGTTGTTTCCCTATACGCACGTAGCTACAATCAAACCAGTAAAAATTTTAAAGACGTTGTTTTTTTTCATTTGGTTTGATAAAAAACTTTTTATCGACATTTTTCTTTCACTGTCAATCAAATACATTAGCTCTATTATCATATTTCTCTTCATTTTTTCGTTTTTTGCATTATTTAAAAAATTCTTTATTTTTCTGTCCTCTTTAGACTTGTGTTAATCAAATTTTCTGTTTATTCTTATGATACCTTTTCTGAATAATGCGTTTTTTCCTGTATTTTCCGTTGAGTTTCTTGGTCTCGTTTTTTTCCGGATTAATTACGCAGTTTTTTAAATTTTACTAATTTTTTCAGCACTCATGTTATCTGCCTTAGCTGCAACGTTTATGATTATTGGTGGGGCCATTCCCTACGTTCCACAATATATTGGTTAGTTTTGTAAACATATTTTTGCAGCTTATCATTTATTTCATTCATTTTAGATATCAATCGAACGAAATCAGCAGAAGGATTTTCATTGCATGTCTGCTTAGCTTTATGTGTTGCCAATATTCTTCGTATTCTTTTTTGGTAATTTTTCTTTCTAAAATTCAGAAGATTACCATAATAATAATTTATTTTTCAGGTTTGGTAAACGCTTTGATATTGTATTATTAATCCAATCAATTGTTATGATAATATGTATGATACTGATGTTAGAAATTTCTGTACGAATGGGAAAGAAGAATGTTGCACGAACACAAAGAAAATCTGTTTGGAGTAAGTTCGTTTTATACTGGTTATGAGGGAAATTTTAAAAAATGAATGCTAAACCATAGTTTTTAATTACTTTTTGTGAAATTTATTTAAAACTTAAAATTGATGAACAGAAATTAAGTTATTTAGCGCTTTAAAAGGTTTTTGTTATCAACCAAAAAATTTATGTAAAATAATTACAAAAAGAAAATTGATAAATAAACTTAAACATTAGCTTCGTTTGTGACACAGTAAACTTTAATTGAGCAGTGACTTCCGCTTGAAGATTTTTCTGCAATATTGATTCCACCATTTGTTACGGATACAGATACTGGCGCTGAACCACCGACGCTACAGGCACTTATAGAATTTGATGAAACTCCAGCTGGGAATTCTGAAGAATGGACAACAGCGGAACCATTTGCTTTCCTGTTTTCTTTAAAAGGCGGTACTTTTTTTGATGTTAAATCTGTTTGATTTCTACTTTCACGGAACAACCATTTTTTACTTTTTCTGAACCAACTTCCTTTTATTGTAGTTGATTCAGGTGTTTCTTTTTGAATGCCATTTTTCTTTTCCAGTAATGGCTCAAGAGTTGGACATGTCCCGGATACAATCGTTGTATTAATGCCCAATCCAGTTCTGTTACGTTCGGAGGTGATTTCGTAATCTTGTTCATCGTAATTGTTTTCTTCGTCTATTCTTTCCATTTCTTCTTCAATGATACCATTTTCTCTATTCCTATAAGCATTAAATATTTAAACATTTTTTTTGTAAAAACTACTTCTGATTTTTATTTACAGCAAATACTGCAGGTTCAGTTTGACGCCGTTTTGTAGGCATTTTCATGGGATGAAATCCGGCCTTCTGTGTTCTATTATGCTCGAAAGATCTTGTACGAGCTTTTGCACGGTTTCCTGTTCTTGACATTCTTGCACCAGCATGTTCGGGCGGAGCTTTGAAGAAGAATGGAAGTATACGATGCAATCCTTTCCACAGTGGTAAAATTGCACGTAAAGCTGAGCGCTTAAATTCTTTTACGGTGAAAGAATAAATAATTGGATTTAGCATTGAGTTGCAGTAGCCTAAAAATATAAATTATTGCATTTTTTGTTTTTGACAATTTCATTTTAAAAACTGACCAAGCCAGCTGGCAATGTCAATAATGACTGGAGGAATACAGCCTTCGCATTGATAATCTATAACGTAAATGCAGAAGATTTAAATAATTATCTTTGAAATATTCCAGCACTTACTTGTAAGATATAAAATAAAAAACGGAAGCCAGCAAAATAAGAAGCTGCAACTCACAACACCCAAAGTTTTGGCAATTCTTTCATGTGTTCGCAAAACACGCCGTTGATGTTCAACCATTCCGTTGTTGCGGCCGAAATGCACTCTTAGAGTTGTCTGAAAAGTGTCGAGCTCCGTAGTCACAGGAGCTGATGTACCGCTTGAACGGCGATAAATCCCAGCAACTTTCAATTGGAGCTAGAAAGATCAAAAAAAACTATGGGGAAGTTTTAGCGATTGTGCACTTCTTTTGATGTTAGTAGTTTTTAAAGAAGTATTTGAACGAAATTGTTACAACACAAATTTACAATTAAGCGAAGGTAAAAGTATTAATGTGCAAAAATAGGGTTGGGAAAATACTTTCTAGCTCTAAAAGCTGTTGCATGTGCATTTATATTATTTTATATACTTACACTTTGTGATACTGTATTAGTAAGAAAATTCATGTTGTGTCCTAAAATCATTAGAAATCCTCTATCTAAGGCTTTTTGTCGTTGTCTTGCAAGTCGATAGATTCTCCAGTACAAAGTCAGTGTAACACTTGCTGGCAAGAAAAATGCAAAAATGACGCTATGCGCAAGGAACCTTATTTCATTTCCCGCAAAACAAATTGACTGAAAAAAATGATTTAAGATAAATAAATTTTTTATTTCTTTACTTCGTCCAAACAATTTGGTTGTTGCCACCTTACTGTAGTTAATAAAATTGAAGACGAAAATGTCCATATTATAACCATAACTGATATTACTTTACATTTTGTTACAACTGATTTATACCGAAGTGGACGAGTAACAGCAAGATATCGGTCAACTGATATGACACATATTGTCACAACTGAACATGTACAAAATGTTACATCTGCTGCTACCCAGAATCGACACAACAATCTTCCGAAAATCCATTTTCTTGTTATTAAGTGAATTGATGAAGCAGGCAGCACAAAAACTCCCACTAGAAAATCTGTTAATCCTAAATTCCAAACTAATAGCGTTGTATTAGTTCTTCCAACACGAGCTTTGAAACATAATACTAATAGATTTCCGAATATGGTTAAAAGTATAATTATTGTAGCAGGTATGGCAAAAATAATAAATAACGGATCTTGTGGAGAATTATTGGTAGTTGTAACAACGAGATGCAATTGCTGAAAATTCATTTTTTAATATTTTTGTATTTTTATGCTATCTTATTTGTTGGCAGTCTTTGGTTTTACATTTTGAATTTTTTTTGAAAACTTTTTTGTGAGCACTCAAAAGGAAATTTGTTTTGTTAATGCGTGAAGCCAAAAAATGAACAAATGAATAATTCTGCAGTAGGACGACAGAAAAATGAACAAGAAGTCGTCATGTTAGACACTGATTACGGAACTTTTTTTGCTATCTGAATTTTAGTTTTTCGTCGTTGTTGCGTGAAAAAAAATTAAAAGCAAAAAAGCATAAAAAGAATGAGATAAGTTATATATTTACGTAACTAAAATTAATAACTTAAAGGATTCAAGAGCATGTTCATCGGATGTATTTAGATTTCTTCAGAATATGACATGAAGTACTATATAGTAAATTTGGTAGCTTTTACTTATTCATTAGATCTATGAATCAGCGTTTTGTAATTTTACCTGTGCACATTCGTCTGACCAATTAGATGTAAAAGATGTACTTGATGGAATACTTGAAGTTGTATTAATACCCATGACGATAAAATTACCCTTTCTTGACAATAATTAATCTGTATTTGCAATATTTATCAAAAACATGCGTCTCAGATTACATAACTACGGTAATCTTGTTTTTAAAAGTATTGATTTATAAACCTGTAAAAGCAAAACTTCTGAAAATTCTTTTAAAAGTAAATAAGAAAAAGAAAAAGTGGCACGCAAGTAAAAGGAAAAAAGGCGCGAATAAATTTTCTTTTATGTGTGGTTACCAGAAGAAAAGATTTTTGGTAATGAATATTTTTCTTTTGTTTCCAAATTACTATGGCTTTCATGCAAGAATATTGTTTTTTAAATGGTAAAAAATGAACAGAATTTGAAAAAATAAAATTTGAAAGCAATTTTTTGTTTAAAATAAAAGTTGAGTAATAAGGCAAAGTTACGTTTAAGATATGTCATATAAAGTTATGGAAAGTTTTTATAAAGATTGAACGGTGTAATTCTACATTAAAATAGCGCTGTTGAAATAAATATGAATAGCTTAAAAGGTAAAAGAAAATAAAAGCATGCGTTTTTTTTATGTTTGCTTCATCCAAAACAATAAACGGAAATTGAGGGTTATGTTTTTATAGTGAATGCTTCATTATGTAACAACCAGTAAGGATTTTTCGTAAAATTCTACTGCAGAAAAACGAAATCCAGAAGTTATTATTTTGGGAGTTGAGTAACTTTATTGGATTTTAAAAAAAGGTGAAGGCAAAATAAAATAAAAAGAAGAAGACTGCTTTTGGAAAAAGAAAAATTCAAACAAAGAGTCTTTGTTGTAAAAATTAGCATTTTTGAGCATTTAAAATTTTGGGAAATCAATGATTAATTACAAATATTTTTTTATGAATTAATCTTTCAGAGGGTCATCTTGTTTCGGCATTTTGGAAATGGAATGATTTGACAAGCTATCTTGGTGTTCTTGCTGGATTTACTGCAGTTGCTTCTGTTATTACAGCTATTTTTACTCAGGTTGGTTCAGTGCCGCAACTTCACCCAACATCTGTCGGTTGATATACCCTACAGATTTTGGATAAAGACATAACTTTAAAAAATTGCACGTACTCCCCCTGTGCGTTTTGAAGTTCTGTCGGTTGATACCTCAACCTGTTCAACCCCCCAAGTTGCGGCACTGGGTTGGTTGAAATTTGTTTAAAACGGATTCATGACCAAAAAAATATGGTAAACACGACGTACTCCAAAAAAAGTCATCTTGAGATTTATCGAATATAATCAAAGTGAAAAATGCGTTATTAGAAAAATACAACTGTACTATGTTAAACTCACGAAAGAAAGCAAATTAGTACAGTTAAAATATTTTGCTTGTTAGACAAGACATGAAAGATTTTCAAAGCTTAAAAGTTTTCCTTTTTTGATATTCTCTTTTTTGTCTTTAGAGATTTGGAACAAAGCAAGCACGTGATAAGTAATTTTCTGAATACAAAAAGTTCATTAAGATTGGAAAAATTGAGCTTTTTCAAAAGAGCTTTTTTACACAGCGCTTTTAAGAATGTGATAAAAGCTTAATTATTATTTTTGGAGTTTGTACAAAACATGCATTTATAAAGGCGAAGAAATTTCAAATGGATTGTAATTAAAGATTTTATAAATCAAAGCTTAAGAACAGAGAAAATTGAGATTTTATTAACAAAACTGCGTTTTTTTTGAAATTTTTGGCAAAAATAATATAAAAAAAGAAAAAATTGAAAATATGTTTTGTAAGTATGAATATATGATAGGTGCCTTCTGAAGAAAATAAATGAAAGCATAAATAAATCTTTAATTGTGCATGCATGGCGAGAATATTCTCACGGATGTTAAAGAATTCTACCTCGATAGCTTCGGAAATTTCAGCACTTATTAACTTTTTTGAGCTTTTTGAAAAAAATATGAGAAGGAACAAATATAATAATGCATTTCTGCAAAAAGATGCCGTTTTTTGTTTAATTTTAGGTTTATTCAAACAAAATTTTTAAAAACATGAAAAGTCAAATGCGAAAAAAGAGAATTTGAAATTGAATGAATAAAGCTTTTGAAAGCAGTAAGAGAATGTTATATGTTTAACACAAGAATGAAAAGTTAAAGAATGCAAATGGTTCTTGGAAAATAGGTTTTCGCTTTTCTTCAATAGGGGATCTAATAGACCAAACTTAAGGGTTAAACTTTCACTCAGATATTGGTATTTTTAATCTTTAGAGTTCACATAAGTGATTTGCAATAAGTATAAAAATAGTTATAATAAAAATAAAAACAATTTTTTTGTAAGTTATATAATTTTTAAATTTGTATGCAAAGTTCTAAGTTTATACCCAAAAATAACTTTATAATTCTATTTGTATATCATTTGTAGTGCTATTTTTATAATTGAATGCCAAAAAGATACAAATTTGCCATCATTGATGTCTGTCCCAGAGAATATGATGACGTGAAAACTGAGAGTTGAAAAATGTTGCAAAAAAATTAAGAGCAAAATAAAAAGGTGTCAAAAAAGTGTAAAATGAGAAATACATTCTTGCAAAGAAGGAAAAAATAGTTTTTCATCATTTCATAAATATAAAAAAGATCGAAACTCATGAACGAAAAATGCAATAATCTTAAAAAGCGAAAACATATTGCTTAAAAACTTTTGTCTTTAAGTAAACGCCTTTTTTCTTATTCCTCTAAAAAAGCCAACTTTTTCATTTTTTCGGGACATCTTTTAAAAAGTGCTTTCTTTTGCCAACGTTGTGAGCTTTTTTTGCTTTGTCGGAGCTATTTTTTTGCATATGAACGAGTAAAAAAAGGTCGTTGAAGAATTTGATTACGCAAAAGTGTAAAACAAATTTTGAGGAAAGAAGGCATAAGATTTGATGGAAAAATAAAAGTGGCAAAAAGTTTTTATTAAACATTTAATGTGAAATTTTTTTGATGCATTGAAATAGATAGTCAAGTTAACGTTTTATTGGATAAGGTTTAGATATCATTGATTAGATGGCAAATTTAAATGTTTACTGAAATGAACTCTTGATTTTTACATTTTGAATTTGAGCTTTGTCATTTTACGTGACTAAAATCTTTCCTTTGTAAAAAATTAACTATTCTGCTCCTAAAAATACGTGTATTTTGCAGTGACTTCTAAAAAAGGCAATATAAAAGTTTTTTCTCATCCGGGTTTAAAGAAAACTCTGCAGCGCAAAGTTTTGCCGACTTATTTGCAACGTTTAAGCGCCAAAAAAGGATTGAAAAATGCCTAGCAAAATATATTTTTCTTTAAAAGCTGCAGCATAGAAAAAATGCTATATTAAAATAAGTAGTAGATGAATAGTTAATGGTGCCATAGAATTCTGATAAATAAAAATAAGCTTTAATTAATCTGGATTGTGCTAGATTCTGAAGGTATGAATGAAAACAAAAATGAGTTAAAAAAATTTAAATGTCAAACTGTCATTATCTGCCCACCTTGTCTTTCGGAAAAATAATGATCAACAGTTTTGTTCATTTGTCATGACATTACAATAATCACAGTTTCGGCTTAAAATATGATAAAACAATAGTTTTGCTTTGAAAATGGTACATTAATTTTTGTTTTTCTTTTTCACTAAAATAAGTCTAAGGGTTTTCAAACGAATGTTTGGAAAATTTGCTTATATTTCCCATTGGGGTGATAAACATTTATTGTTGGAGTAATCGAATTTAAATAGAGCTTAAACGATTGTTTAACTTAAGTTTATTTATGCATTGCCCTTTTTAGTTTTCATATTATGTTGAAGCATTGGGTATGGTAGCACTTTTATGTGAAGCATGTCTTGCATTGCCACAACTTCTTCGAAATTTCCGTCGTCGATCAACTGAAGGAATGAGGTGAGCAATTTACTAAAAGGGTTGCATAAAATTAATTTAATCATATTAATTTTAGCATCAAAATGGTATTAATGTGGTTAATGGGTGATGTTGGAAAAACATTGTATTTTGTTATCAAAAAGAATCCTGCACAATTTTGGATTTGTTCATCATTACAAATTACAATTGATATTCTCATCCTTGGACAAGTATATTTCTATGGCAAACAACGACAAAGTGTTCCAACAGATATTATTGATCCACCATCTGTAAAAAATCGTAAATTATCAACTTAACAATGTTCATTCAATATAAAATGAATTACTGAAAAACGGGCATTTTTCTTTAATGTTTTAAATTGTTTGAATACCTTTTTTTAAATGTTTTCATTTTTTCCTCATGTGCATAAAAAAGCTTTTTGAAAATTTCAAAAAGTTGTTTTTCATATTTTTTTCATGCAACTTATATTTTTTTCCTTCTTTCTTGTGTTTGTACAATTCTGAAATTCCTTTATAAAATTGTAATTGTTTTTAATTGTATGTAAAGAAAGGTTAATAAAACAAAATTCAAAATATTGCTTTAAAATGTGTTTCATTTTCAATAATTTTATTATTTTGGTGGTATTTAACCGTAATAATAAATCACCTAATTACAAACATTGTTTTTTTTCACTGACTAAAAACCGCCTGCAAATTCTTCATACACTTTTTGAATGATCACTTTTGTTCCAACCCAAGTTTCTTTTGCTGTTGGTAAAAGCCAATGCGGTTTCATTTGGAATGCAAATGAAGCTGTAAAAGAATCAAAAATAAAGTACTGAATTGCTATAAAAAAAATTTACTTCTAAGTTCTGGTGGAAGTTCAATTGTATAAACATATTTAATTCTTGTATTTAATTTGACCCAATCTGATGCTGATCCTGTAACGGGACCTAACATATCTGCAGCAGTGCCCACTCGATAATCAGTTTTATGTACACCTCGAATTGCATCGGCTGCTTTGTTGGCTAATGCTAACTGAAGCATTAAAAATTAATGAATGATTAAAAGTCATTTTTTAAATCTTACAAGTTCTGGATAATCGGAAGGATATTGATGTCTTTTAAAATTGTATGGTAAAATAAAAAGTTGTCCATGGGTATGAAAACTGACAAATGCATGAATTTTTCCATTAACTTTTGGGGATAAGAAAAAATCACGGAATGCTCTAAAATAATTTTTACAGTTTAATTCAACAAATACAGTATTAAATTTAGCTCAATTTGAAATATCATAATGATAATAAAACACACCTTGTTTCAGGTTCACTGAATGGGTAAGGTCCTTGAAATTCATCAGAGCATGGATTATTGAATGGATAATTTGTTTGTTTAAATGAAACATCAAAATTACGATTCAGATCAACGCCTTCACAACAGACGCCCTTTTTATTGAAAGCTGTTACACCGGTGCAATTTGCCAATGCGCGATTCTTTCTCCATTGTCGAATTAAAGATACGGTCGAAGTTCGAGAAAATATAAATCCATCAGGATTTAAAACTGGGAAAATATAAAAATTTAGTCGATCGAGATATTTTGTAATTTCTGGATCTTTCCCGTAATTTGATACTAATTTATCGATAAAATAAATGGCTGTATGAAAAGCTGGCCATTCGCGAGCATGATTTCCACCATCAATATAAACAGCTGGCTTATCATTATTTGGAACCGGATTACCAATTTTAAGTCCAAGAAGGGGACGACCTTCGGTACTTCGACCGATATTTAAAAGTTGGACGATATGAGGGTTGAATCGTGCAACATCACGGATATATGCTTCTATTTCGACAAAGTCATGGTATCTATAAAAATAACAACTTAACTTTAATAAAAACAATAACAAAAGTATTAAACGTTCTCTTAAAGCTAATTTATACAGATTTGGCAAATATAAAAATTACCTGTTAAAATCAAAATCTTGAGCTTTAACAAATCCAATAAGTAAGCAACTAAAATCACCTTTACCAGTTAATTAACATAACTTTAACGAACATACCATATCACACTTATATTTATTATCATTGTTTAAAATATTCTATGTTTGCAAAAAAACAGATGTTATACCCCCTCCAACTTTTTTCTCTCCCTTCGAACGAAAAGGAAAGTGGTAATAATCCTTTTTTATCTTTACTTTATTTTGCAAAAACTTAGTTCCCAGTAATGAAATCTCCGCCTCCCAATATTAATTTTTTTATCGAATGATACTTTTTTTGCTAGGGTATTTTTGTTACAATCAAATGATGCGAAAACTTTTATCTTCCAAAAAAGGACACAAAAAACAGGTTTATCCTTGAAAAAGAAGAAAGCTTTAAAACGCGTTTGTCAATGATAAAAAAATAAATAAAATGTGTTAATTAGCAAAGCAAAGATTAATTGATATGGGGGAAAATTGATTAAATTTTGGATACACCACAGTCAATTAAGATGGGAAAGAAATGCAGAATAGGTGTTCCTTTTTTAAGTGACATCATCTTAAATCTTTTTCAGCTTATTCATTTTGAATTTCGAATGGCAATTGCAGTAACGATCTCGAATATTTTAAATTAATATTATGCTAGAGCATTTTAAAATCTTGGATTTATCCGATTTCGTTTCTTGTGAAGAAAAATATATCCTTTTCAGAATTCTTTCACAGCTTTCGATCGAGGCTTTTTATTCATTTCTTTCTGATTTATAATTTTATTATTTTAATACCCCTGAAGAAATTCCCAAAAACAACGAAAAATGAAGTTTATGCGCATTTATGTTTTTTTGTTATTTTGTGGTTGCGGAAGTGTTTCAAGTTATATTTAAGTGTTTCAATCATTAACGGTCATTATCAGTGGAAAGGAAAAAATGAATTATAAAGTTTATGTGTTTATTACAGCTGAATTATCAACAAAAAAACAAGTCTGGGACTAATCTTTCAGGTTTTGTGTTTTTTTCTTCACATAATTTTTTGAAGGTCAAACAGACGTTGTCTTTCCATGAAAATTATCTGTTTCAATGGGGACTGATGATCGAATTTCACCCGGTGATAACGGTGGTGGAGGAAGTTGCAAAGTTGATACAGGACGAGATGAAAATTTTATGCTCGGTGTCCGTTTGGATGGAAATACACTGAAATAAATGTCTATTTTAAATAATTGATCAATTGACTCAAAGATCAGATTAGTTAGCTGTTGTAAATTAATAAAGATATTGATTTACTATAATATCATTTCTTTTCATTCATCACATAATGAAGGAAAACACTTCTATCATAAAAACAAGTTCGAGAAAAATGACCATGAAAAATTGCTTTTTAAAAAGTGTAAACTTTTAGGATAAAAATAACGTAAAATGTTTAACAAACAAAAATTTCTTTTATTTCACAAAGCTTTTGTGACAAAATTAATTTCACTTACGTCGGCGATTTCATATATCTTCGACGAATAAATTCTTTTTGTCTTTCACGTCCATAAGCAATACACATTACAAAGATTGAAATAATTGCAAGAACAATTGCAACTGAACTCAAAATTCCTGTCATCCATTTTAATGCATATTCTTCTGATCTTTCTGTAACAAATTTTGTTTAGCAATATTTAAAAAGTATTGCTATGTTTTACCTCGACACCACACCCACCAACCAGGTGACCATGAGCCATTAACACATGTTCTTTGATTATCACCATGTAAAAAGTATTCCGGTTTGCATGTGAATGTTACAGTGACGCCATGTAAATAATTATTGCCAGGAGGGAATTTTATAACTCCACGATTTTTCATTAATGGCCCACAGCTGACTACTGTAATTAACGTAGAAGTAGACAAAAGTTATACATTTTTACCATTAAAACTTAAAAATTTAATCCTCAACTTACATTTTATTTCACCTTTTTTCTTATGATCTTCAAATTTCTTTTCATATCCTAATGTATCCAATCCAGCTTCACGTCGTCCAGATATTAAGTAATCATATTCACATGATGGAATGCCTTGACACATAACCTGATAAATTAATTTTATCACAACTATTTCAGTGTTCACCTTTATGAAGGACACTTACTCTAACTTCTTCACGACTAAAAATGAAAGATTCATATGCGCTGTAATTGCTAGCATAATATGGATTAAAAATAGGCTCATAATTCGGATTTGCAAAACTCAAGGGATCAAAAATTGGTTTTATTTCTGTTTGAAAGAGGGTTGGAAGTTGAAGATTTCGATCGAGTCTCCCTGAAATTAGCTTACATTTGAATACGGTAATCGATTACTCTTACATTTTTCCCCAAAATTATAATACAAATTTCTTGCATCACCTTCAGTTTGAGGATAATTTGTTGGAATTACAACACAATCGGGGGTTGTTAATTCATCTCGAACATCTTCATTGTATGTTCCAAGCAGTCCCAATGTTCGATAAGATGTGGCACAACGGCCAAAAGATGGAACTCCAGCATTATAGTTAATGTTGTCGGCATTGGCGGCACTGAAAAGATCCCATGGATTTGCAAAAGATGTAAATTCTGGAGATTCCCAATCATAGTTAACCTTAAAAGTATTGTGTCAAACATTTATTCTAAAAAATAAAGCTACAACATTGCGTTCCCGATAATTATCTGGTAAAGCCATAATGATGTTTAGCAAGCCTCGTGATTCTTGAACTCGAATTCCTACACCTGTTGTAAACATAATATCCAGTTCCGATTGATTCATATTTCTTGGAGGATTTCGAATTGTTACTCCTACAAGTGTTAAAAGCCAAATATTTATTTAATCTTTTTATATGGCGCTATTAAAACTGCCATCTTTTATATCCCGCTAACGAACCTTCAAATGTTTGAATTTTCTTCCAAGGCATATCAAAAAACACCCTAACCCCATCAACATAAACATCTGTCTTGTATCTCCATCGACGAAAATCTTTTCTTGCAAATACTTGAACAACTGATGATCGATTATCTCTTGCAGCGATTCCAGTAATTACTGTTGAACGCACATCACCTTCCCCTAAATTTTCATATTATCACAGGGAAACTATGGGTCTTAAAAGTGCCTATTTTGCGAAGGTAAAACTGTCTGAAATCTTATTAAAAAGTGCACTTTATCCTTTTTGCTCAGATTTTAGAAACTTATTGGGTACATTTTAGAAACTTTTTGGAAATTATTTTAGTGCCACTTTTTTTGCTTCATCCCTTTTGAAGCAAAAAAGTGTCTAAAATTTACCCAATAAGTGTCCAAGGTTTATCGCAAAAGTACGATGTGCACTTTTAAGTCGATTTTTACAAATAGCAATAGCCTAAAAAGTGTCTCAATTTTAAGTGTATTTGTTTTTAAATTACAAAAATATTTTTGGAGGAAAAACATACAAACAGTTTTTGGCGGTTGTTCAAGTCTTGCTTGAACCATCAGATCATGCCTTGGACTTTTCATCATTGATAAAATATAATATCCTTTACCATTGAAAGAATATCTCTGCCCATCGAAAGTTGTAATGTGACCATTACCGTATACATAAGCTTCAAATGAGAATTATTTTATTTAAAGTGAAGATTTCAAATAATTCATCTGCTTACCAAGTGACGGTGGTTTGTACATTTGACAACTAGAAGTTTGTCGCCTCCAAAAATAAAATTCGCAATGTCCTGCCCATTTACAGCAAAAATCATATGGTAATAAATCATTATAAAAATTTGACATTGTAGGAACATACGGTGGTCGCTTATAAGGAAATGCACCCCATGGATGAGCTCTAAAAATATACATTTACACTTTTTTAAAGTCCAACTACCAATTCAAACCGATATGGAACACCCGCAGAGTAAAATCTGAGATACTGGTCATTGTATTCAAAATCATCAGAAAACATTAACCATCCTTCATAATCATAACAGCACATTTGTCCAGCACCTGTCCAACTAAAGTGAACCCCCATTAAAAGGATTTAAGTATCATATAATTTTAAGCTTACACAGAGAATGTGCTCAAAACACAATGTTTAGCGCCTTGAGTTTGATAACATAAATGATCACCTTCCATATCACAATCAGGTAAAGCAGTAAATCTCCCAATATCCATCAAAGCTTGGTCTAAACTACATGGGCAGGGGACTAAAAATATGAAATAATAAAACATAAATTTGTGTAATTTTTAATCGTACTAACTTTTTGGTTCCAATTCCATTGCAAAATTCTCTCTTCTTCCATCATAATCATACCATTCTTGACAAATTTCCATTGCCCAGTCTCTGCCGTATTCATATTCCCATTTTCTATGATAAAACCATCCAAATGATACCGGAGATGACCAATACATTCCATCTCCGCGATCATTGAGCCATGTTTCAGCAACCCGAACTTGAATCATTCCACCTCGATAAAATCTCCATGCTTCTGGATCTGCTTCATTATCAAAAGCCAAAGTATTTGGATCAAAAGTAAATAATCCACTATTTGGATGTCTTCTTGCAATGTATCCAACTTGCTTGAAAGAATGCCCTTCAACATCTTCCCAATACCCCCAAAGTGAAATATCAACTTGAGCATTGTAATCCGCTGTAATATTTTGATGTTCCCAAGTTACGGTAAGATTTCTGGCATCAAATGTATTCCAATTATTTCGAGGTTCTCGTGCATCATTTACAAGATTGACTCTCCTTCGAGACAAACCAGGTTGCACTGTAATTGATAGTTTTAAGAATTACCGTAATTAAAAATATATAAAGGTTTCTCAGTTTTGTAATTTTCGTTTGAAATTAAAAATAAATTCTTTCAAAACTTACAAACATAAAATTTTGTCCACCAAGGATAATTCTTTCCAGCATCAACACTCAACTTAACTTCAACCAATCCTGTTCGAAAGACTCTGTTAACTGGAATTACACATCTTGCTATTACCATATCCAACTTAAAAAATTTAGTTAGTTTTTAAAATTCAAAAATGCAAATTTAAAACTGCGGCATGTTCAATAGTAAAAGTAAATTTAACTTACACGTTCACAATCAATTGTTATTTCATCGAATTGCATTTTTATAATATCCGTCGGGCGATAACATGGTCCACTGACATTTAAAGCAAAGCCTCCAAGCATGTTACCGTACTGTTGACTTGTTTCTAATGTACCTTAAATTTTCCATTTTTATTTTTGTAAAAATTTGCTTATGTAAAGTGAAAAAAAAATTTTTTAATAAAATAATATTTTAGAATGACGCCATACCTCTTGATTCATTACTACATCCGCCATACTGTATTTGTTCATCAATTCGGGCTAGCCATCTACCAGCAATTTGTGTTGAACCATATTGAACTAATTTATAAGAATTACCTTCAGCCGAATACGGTAATTCAAAGTACCCAGTTCCATTTCCACCATTAAATCCAACCAAAGCACTTTGATGACCACCTCTTCCTCCTGTAATTGCCCCCGCGGTTGCGGACGAAGTCCAATTAATATTTGCAAAATTGAACATGCAATATGATCGAATTTCATCTGTTGCAATTACCATTTGATATGTATTTTGCCATCTTTTAGCTCTTTCGTATTCATTAAGCTCTGTAATCTTTGGAGCTCCACCATATGACATTCTCTCCCATGTCACAACTAATGCATAATCAGCTTTCCATCCTCGAGCGCCAACCATATGATGTCTAATATCTAAAAATTGTTATGCCTGTGGATTTTAGTAAAACTCAACAATGATACCATTAGTAATTCTGTCCAGCATTTCAGGATCTTCAAGTCTGCCATCTTGTGTTTTTAATTGTCTTCCCTGATAAGTTCGATAAAATCTTGGATTATCATAACTGTAAACTCCTTGCGGCTGTTTTTCAACAAGTTGTTCCCTTGGAGGTGGAGTTACAAAATCACGATTTAAATCATTGTATCCAATTAAACTTGTAGGACTAAAGTTAAAATTTAAGGAATGTGAATAAATCAGATAAAAATATGCATACCGTTCAATGATACGGTACCATACATTTGAAATTCGATTATCACCAACATGTTGCAGTTGCTGCTCAGCCATAAATGCCGCAATCAAAGAAGGATCAGGCTTTTTAGGCCAATGTGGATTTGGATAAGTGTACGGGGGTTGAATATACCAAGGATGGGAGAAAGCGATAAAGCCTTCATGAAAAATCTGCAAAAATATTTTTTACAAAAATATACAATGAAATTTTTACTAACAAACGTATAATTGAATCGAAAGCCATAATATGGAAAAAAGAAATCTAAATCAATTTGTTTATCCATCCATGGTCGATGTGATAGCTCTTTATCAAAAAATCTTTCACCAAATGGATAAAGATGCCACCAACCATCTTCAGCTCGGCGATCAATTTGTGTCCAATCAATTTCACGAAGCATCTGTGCAGTAATTCTTGGGGTTTGAAATCCAGGCATTCCATAAATATTTCGATTTGTTGCAACCCCAGGTTGTTGAACATTAGTTACAGTATTCAAAAAGACAATTTGGCTCGTTGTTAATGGATTAACAGATCCACGTTGATTATCATGAATATGAGAATTTGGAGTTGCAATTCGAGTTGGAACTACATTATTATTTGGGGGTAAAATTGAAGATCGACCATTTTCAACAAGCAATCCGCTAGTTACAGTACCAAATGTTACTAAAATCCACAGAGATATGGGCAAAAAGCCCATTTCTGAACTTTAAAAAAACTGTCAACAAAAAAATTGTACAATTTTCATGAACTGTTTTGGAATCTTTGTTTTTGGATTTAAAAAAAGTTTTGGTTTCCATGGAAGCTGCGGCCGCTTCCATTGTTGCTGATCGACACTCCGATATTTAATTGGCGCGCATCCATAGCAAATTAAAGGTCATCAAAAAAGAGAAAATGAAACAGCAAAGCTTTATGAATGAATTGTATTTTTACGAAACTTTTTTTTTCAAATTGTGAAATTTTTTAATACTGCATTTAAAAAAAAAACGTTGATTGCAGTCTCTGAAAAACATTAAAAGCACATTTTTTGTTAGGCATTGTGAATTCCTTCATTCAAAACAGTAAATATGGCCAAAAAATTCACGAGTTGTCATGGATGGTAGTATAAACACCAGGATTGTTCATTTTCTGAAATTTCTCAGAGTTACAATATTTCAAGCTACAGTAATATTTTATCGAAAATATCTTAACAACCTCCTATAAAAGGACTGTTAAACATTAAATGTAATCATTTTTTGACACTTTACAATGTTTTTATTGCATTCCTGTCCCATTTTTTGCAAAATAAATGCAATATAGTAGAATATTACTGTAATTGTTGTAAGAGAATGGGAGAAACTTTCTCCCAAAAAATTCGGTCCAAATGTATTCGCAACATTTTGCCAAAGAACCACTTGGCTGCTTCGAAAAATGCTTCGTTTAAACATTTTTAAAGCAGCAAACTTTTTTATAAATATGTTCTGGAGAAAGCAAAATACAAAAATTGTATTTGACGTTTGGCCAAGAAGCTCTCTCTTCCTTTTTCGTTTCTCTCTCTTCGTCGTCTCTCGCTCTCTTTTTTAGTCATCCTTTTTCTTGTACTAATATTTATTATTGTCTTGCTTTAATCTTAGTCAAGGTTGTGTGCTGCTCAGCACTGTTTAATAAAGCTATTAACCCTTAACTAATTGTATCCAAATAAATAGATGCAAATATATTTATAACAAATTTATCTACCTTGTGCATCAAAAAATGTTTATAATGCTTTTCATTAATAAAAATTAGACGTCGCCGATTTCATAATTTTAAGTATGCATTTAAAAAATAAATTTTATGCATTACTAATGTTAAAAAATTCAATGAATTTTTTTGTTTGCTTTGACGTGTCCGCGGCCGCGGTTATCTTAAATGAGTTTTAACTATTTGTAATTAATTCTACTATCAACTATTCTAAATTTTTCAGGGAACTAAAAATGGCTTCCGTACATTATCCGGTCGTTGGCCCGATGATGCAAGCACATCCTAAAGAAGAAGGAGAAAATTCATGGTTCGTAAACCTTTTTTTAATTTATTTAATTCAATATGTTTTTAAAGGACGCACATGCTTGCTGAAATTGGCTCCAAATCTGGTTCAAATGATCAAGGAAGTGTTATCATTCTTGGTGATGAATTTTGTGGAAAAACTTCATTACTTCAACGAATGACAAAGAATGAACGCCCATCATTTTCTTCAGCTTTAGAATATAGCTTTTTGAATATTCAATCTGATTATAAAGATGACTCATATGCTTATCAACTGGGAAGTAGTGGTGCAGCGGCGTTTGGGCCATCAGATTATGTCAATCTTCCAGTATATTTGCTTAATGGTCGAACTGAATTCGCACCTTTGCTTAAATTTGCTTTTCCTGAACATTTGAGCAAATGTTGTATTGTTTTAATGGCATCGCTTCTTCCACCTGAAAATATTCTTCCATCACTTAAGAAATGGTACAACGTTATCGAAGAGAAAATCAAAGAAATTTATGATGAAAAAGAAATTCAAGCTGGAAAACAAGCCCGTAAGTTGTTCTTGTGTAGTTTGAATTCTAACATTAACTTATAACTAATAGTAAATTTATGTAATTATAGAAATTCGATTTTGGCAAGAATATGTTGAGCCTCTTGATACATCGATGCATAATGAGCATACTTCTGTTGAATTAGATCCAACTCTTTTGCCGCCAGAACCAAGTGTTTTAACGCATAATTGTGGTGCACCAATTGTTGTTGTGCTATCAAAATGTGATCAATATAATGAATTTACTGATGATCAACTTAATCGTATTCAGTATCATGTTCGAAATTTTTGTATTAACCGTGGTGCTGCTTTATTTTACACATCAGCAAAAGATGACCGAAATACTCAATTATTATACAAATATCTTGCTCATCGTGCTTACAATCTTTCTTTTACAACACCGGCATACATTGTTGAACGTGATTCTGTTTTTATTCCATCTGGATGGGATTCGATTCAAAAGCTTGAAATAGTTAAAGAAACGCTTTCCGATTTATCACTACCTCAACCTGTAAATGATGAAACTCGTAGTAGTATTAACAAAGAATCTGCAATAGCAGCTGAAGAAGATGAACAAACGTTTTTGACAAGACTTCAAACATTGCTTAATGAACCAGTTAATGCTTCTCCAAAACGTGAACCAACAATTGCAACAAAGCATTCTTTAACTCCACAAGCTGCATCCGCTGCTGCTCCACAAGATGCTGCTAGCCCAATTATGTCATTCTTTGGTAATTTAATGAAGAATCAAAGTATGTTCTTTATATTACAAATCAAGAGTATAAATTTTTGATCCACTTTTAGGCAAAACTTCGTCATCGTCGACATCAACAGTTGATCCTTCTGCACATTTTCAAAAAATTCTGAATAATTCAAAGCCTAAGAAAGCTTCAGCTGCTGGCCTTGGTGGTGAACAATCGCCTCGTGCTGGTTTAACGGCTAATTCATCCGCAAGCGCTCTTTCTGATCAAGATATGGATGACAATGAATCTGTTAAATCTGGTGACCCTCATTCAACTCCAACAACCGATTATGGAAATGATTCTCAACCAAATTCTGCACGTGATTAGCTGTTTCTGATGAATTAACCAATTAATATTTATTTTAAATTTTGACAAGTTTTAATATTTTTATTATTAATTTACCTTTTGAGTAATGCTATTTTCTGTAAAATTTTTCTATTTTTTTTTTTTCTTTCTTTTCAATGCATGCATAAATAAATGTTTATTACTCAAATATTTTTTATAACAATACCCTTAATTTAAAAGTTGTAAGAAAACAGATCTTTAAAATTATAATTATGACAAAAAGAATAAACAGGAAAGATACAGAGAGCTGTAGATTCACCCGAAATACTAAAGCCTAAGAGAAAAAGTAAAATTTTAAATTCACAATTTAATGATATCGTTCCATTTTATAGAATTGAGAATAAAGTAAAGCAGTTGCAGAAATGGCATCATCAACTCCAACAGTATGAAGAGGGAATTTGCAGACGAGAACTGGAGTATAAATAAAAACAACTTCATTTCTCATCCATGAAGCAATTGGACTAAAAAAATTTAGGCATTCATGTATTTAACAAAAATACTCATTTTATAAAAACTTACTTATGAGCATCAAATTCATAAATTTTATCCATTTGTTTGTCCAATAATGTTCGGGATGCGGTTCGAACTTCCAAAAGATCAGATTCCCCTTTATAATTATGCAAATTACATGACTGACGTCCAGCTAATCGTGCACCAGCAGCTAAACCAGCAGCAAGATTTGACCAATCTGTTCCCCGTGAAACAACAATATGATATGTTAAGCATGTAAAATGAATTCTTTGCAAACGATATTTATAATTTGGGGATTCAGGACGTGTACGATCATTTCCAAATGTTGAAAGCAACCAGTAAAGCATTTCAACGACCTAAACAATGCATACGGTAGATTAGGTAATAATAATATGGTTTACTTTGTGAACATGCAGTGCACCAGATCGAACTGGATAATTTTCAGTGAATGGTCCATTACCAATTTTACTTAAAAACGTTAATTCTTGTTCATTCAAGCTTAAACTATCTGCAAATGGAACAATCTAAAATATCAGAGATTAATGTTCCATTAAATATTCAAATTTTTATCAATGTTTTTATCAAATCTCTAATTTTAAGACGTTGTTTTTTATATTGAAAATAAAGCGTACACGATAAAGAACTTCATTAACGAATGTTGGATCACTCATTGAACCGAGTTGAAAGTGAATTGGCATTGATGGATTTACTTGAAGCATTGAACGTTTAATCATTCGTAATTTCTCCAATCTCATTTCTTTTGTTTGAAATTGTAAAAGATGTACTCCGGTGAGAACAACCAAATCAGGTCGAAAATTGCTAATAGCTTTAAAAAACATATCAATTACAATGGAAGAAGCACTAAATTGATCATGCGATGCAATAAATCGAGAAGAAGCCGGTGCAACATATTCTCCAATAATTTCTCCTGCACCAAAATATATAAATTTAGATATATTATATTATTTAATGAATTATTAAAACCTTGTTTGTATTCAAAAATCATTCGAAGTTCATCTTGGGCAATGCGAGTTGAGTTATTTCGGATTACAGATGGATGTAAGAGTGCATGAGATCGTGGACCAATTGGACCAACAAGGAATGCCTTAATAAAGTTGAAAAATGTTTACGCAAAACCCTTAATAAACTTACAGTTGCAGTCGGAAAAGAAGACGCAATTTTTTGTGCCATTAAAGCAGCATTGCCTCCAATGTAATGCTAAAAAGAATGATTTTGATACTTTCAACTACCGTAATCTAGTGACATACATGAGCTTTAATATCTTTACTTTCAGTCATTCCAACAAGCTTATCAAATGTATCCTCATCAGAAATAAATCGTTCAGCTGGTGCACCTTTTGAAAAGAAATGCAAAAATGTTTCAGAAAGTTGATCAACATTTTCAAGGGATTCATGATCACCAACCGTTTCACCAATGGATGCATTAATTTTGTTCATCATGTTTACACCAGAAACAATTACATCAACATTGCAATTGATACTAAAATTGTAACAATAAAAATTATAATCAAAGAACTAAGATTTATATTATCAGTTATGACCGAAACAAAAAATACGGTAGTGATTTGTTTACAAAGTAATGGAATTTTGACTATGATCTAATTAATTGTGTTACAAAGAAACAAACCCAACAACAATTTTTTGAAAATTTATAGTGGGAAGCGAAATCACACGATCCCAAGATTTAGTGATTGCCTAGAATTAATGATTTAAAGTGAAAATTTCATACTGTAGTTGCCTACTTGTTCAATTCCCATTGTAGCCAAACGATGTTGATCATTAAAGTATGAATACAGCCATGGAATTGCTGCCAAGACAATTGCATAATGCAATAAATAATTGTATGGATTTGTCAAAATTGACATCCTTAATTGAGAAGAATTCTATAAATTTATGTCATTGTAAAATCGGCAAAAAATGGTTAAAAAACATTTAAAAAGGGAGTAATGAAGCATAAATTATGATTTAATTACGGTATTAAACTCATTTATTTTATTAAAGGTAAAAAAGACTTTCTCAACTTGAATCTCAAGGATAAAAATATAATTATAAAATAAAATTAGCCTAAAAATGATTTTCTGAAGAGCGACAGACAAAAATAACCAAAAGAATTGTTGTGAAATGCGGTCAAAAGAAAATATTTATTTACAAAACGAATTTCAAATAGCAAAATAGCGTCTAAAGTCTGTATGGCTTTCTTTCAATTCTTCTTGTTGATCAAAGACCATAAAAAATGCAACATAAAAATTGTTTACAGATTTTCGCAGAAACAAAGGATCATCGTTCACTAACATTTTGTAATGAAAAATGACTCATTTTAACAGCATTTTCAAGCTGTAGAACTAAAAAATTCTTATTGGAAAGACATAACAGAATAGCACAAAATAATCAATTAAGAAAAATACTAAATTCGGCAAAAAAACGAAAAAAAACTATTCATCATTTTTTGATGCTTTTGAAAAAAATATTAAAAGAAAACAACAACAACAACAATCAGAAAGAACGAAAGAAAGAAGCCAATGGCAGTTGAAAACGAACGAGAAAAAATAGTGTTGGACATTGCGCAATTGCAAGCATTTTATTTTTCTGTTTTTTCTTCCTTTGCCTTGGACAGATGCAGCTGCTGTTATGCTTAGCCATTGCTGCTGCTGCTGCGACATCATCTTTCTGCAGCACCTCGTTTCTTCGGCCATTTTTCGTAAACCAATGTTCAAAACAGACAAACATAGAATTTCATGAAAAGGAAAAGAAAGATGTACTTCAGCTTACAAAACACAATGTCAAAGAAAAATTGATAGAAAAATCGCTTCGAAATATATACAAGATACAGTAAAAGAACAATGAAATCATGATTTTAATTTTAAAAAAAGTGAAAATTTTTATCAATGCAAACTTTTTGCAAAATGGTTCTATCCATAGCCCTAAATTATTTAGGCTAAATAGTTCAAAAGTAACGGGGTGGAACTTCCTTATAAAAAGTCCAAAAATACGAATTCATATTGTATGTTAAATTTAAATGAGGTGAATTCTCCCCAAATTCCATAACAAATTTTGGGCCGCGGTTCTCTCTGAAGCATATGGCCAATGGTATTTATTTATTTATTTTTATTTTTATTTTTTTATTCATTGATTCCTGAATACAGTCTATTTACAATTTAATTTTTTGAACAATGAAAAAATGGTTTTCAAGTAAATATAATAAACACTGATTGTTTTTTTCATCATTTTTTGCACAAAAATTTTTTTCAATCATTTTTTTACGACTTTATTGATTCTGGGCTTTTTCATTTTTGGGTAAAAAATAAATTTTATTACCCCTAGTATTTTTGATTAAAAAATCAAAACAACAGTTAAACAAACATAAATCAATATGGTTCAAGGTTATGAAAAAGCCAAAAAAAGAAATCGAAGAAACACAGGAAGTTTCAGTATGAAAGATTTAGGGAGTTCAGTTACACAAATCTTCTACAAAAATAGAGCTTAATAAATGTTGGTGATATCTTTTAAAGTACACTAAAAAGTTAATAAAATGAAAAAGATAAACTTCCCTAACGGGGAATCGAACCCCGGCCGCCTGGGTGAAAACCAGAAATCCTAACCACTAGACCATTAGGGAGGCGACATTAAATTGCTCTCAATGCAATAACAACTTCAAGCTTTTTCTTGATTTTTAGTGGTAACTTATTGTTACATATTATAATTAATCAGAAAATGCTATGACAAATGAAGTGACATTTTTCATATATTTACATTGTGTAGGACATATGGGAATTCCCCACGAATAGAGGCAAATGAATGTACTGCGCCAGAAATTCAGCAATTAACAGTATCTCAAAGATTATTTTTCCCTACTTATATTTATCTCTTCAAAAAGCTATACAGCATTAAGCTTTCTAAAAAACAAACTAAGATTATCTATTTATCATAATCATGAAAATTTGTTTCGTTTTTCTCAATGATTACCGTAAAATGAATTTTTTGTTGTACAAAAAGTCTTCACAGCTTCTTGGCGTTCTAAAATCGAGGATCTCTCAAATAACAAAACTTCATCAAATATTCTCTTTGCACGAAAGTTGTACAGATGACTTTGTTCTTTTTTTTATTTTTGATTTGTATTATAAAAACTATTTTTTAATTGTATAAAAATTACAAGAAATGGAAGCTTCAATTCAATCACAAGTTCTTAAAGAACCACGTGGGAAACCTAAAAGTGGACGTATATGGAAAGATACAGCAACTCGTGACAATCGGTACGTATTGGTTTAATTTTTATGCATGTTTAAAAGTTTTGATACTTTTTAGATTGACAAACATCGTAAAAGCTAAGAATCTCAAGTCATCGTGGGATAAGAAAATGAAGCAAAAAGCGGATAAAGAGCAATTCAAATCAGCTAAAGAAGAAATTCGTAATAAAATGCAAGAAGAAAAGAAGGCATTGGGTGAAGCAAGAAAGAAGAAAGCTGAACAAAGAAAAGCTAATGAACGTAAATCTGAAGTTGTCCAAGTCATTCGTAATACTAATAAACTTCGTCGAGCTAACAAGAAATTATTACGAAAAATAGAAAAACGTGATACCACTGGAATGTAAGAGATCCCTATTTTTGTTGACTTTCATTGTTGAGTTTTTGTTGTTTTTGAGTTTTAATAAAGTACATTCTATTATTTATATTAGAAAAGACTTTTCTGGATTGCCAGTTAAATACTATTTAATTTTCAAATTTCGCTAAAATTTATCCTTAACAATATTTGCAGAAACTGATGGAACAACTACAAGCAATACACCACACGTAAGAAATTGTTAATCTAAGTTAAATACTATCACTAAGATTTATTTAGTGTCATGGAAACTTATTTTTCACTTGAAGCGGGATTTACAGATATTGATAATGCTTCAATAATAGAACGGGCAGAAGTTGTGTATTTGCTGGGACAAGAATTTTCATCTAAAGAAATTGATGCCATTAAAGAATATTCAACTTCATTAATTTGGTTTACGTATCGAAAAAATTTTCCTGCAATAGGTTAGTAGCCTTAATATATCATTGCCAAAAAAGGAAAAACTAAAAATTTAGGAGGTACTGGTCCAACATCAGATCAAGGCTGGGGTTGTATGTTACGTTGTGGTCAAATGTTACTTGCTCAAGCATTATCAAAACTGCATCTAGAATCATCTTGGAAATGGGAAAGAAATTCAAAAGATGAAAAATACCGTAGATTGTTGCGAATGTTTCAAGATAAACGAACTTCATTATTTTCTCTTCATCAAATTGCACAAATGGGTGTATCAGAAAAGAAAGCATTAGGAGAATGGTTTGGCCCTAATACAATTGCTCAAGTATTAAAGAAATTAGTTGTATATGATGATTGGTCAAAAATGGCAATTCATGTTGCAATGGATAATATTTTGATTTCAAGTGATGTAAGAGAAATGGCACGGGCTTTACCACCATGTAAAGAATTGAGTGATATATCAAGTAGAGAGCACAATCCACAACAACAGCACCAAGGCGGGGAAAATGGACATGAAGATATATGGAAGCCTTTGTTAATTATTGTCCCATTAAGGCTTGGTTTGACAGTAATGAATCGATGCTATTTAACAGCAATTCAAGAGTATTTTAAATTGCCGCAATGTGTTGGAATTATTGGAGGAAGGCCAAATCATGCTGTTTATTTTTATGGAATCGCTAAAGATAAGGTAGTATTTCATATTTGATTGATTAATATAGCTTTTTGTCTTGCAATAATATGATTTTAGTTACTGTATTTGGATCCCCATGTTTGTCAAGAGAGTGTTACGGTTGACAAAGATCTTATGGAAGCAATTCCATCAGATCAGGCTTCAACAGTTTTATCATCGTGTCAATCAAATACTTCACAAGTTAGTATGGAATATGTGGATAATCCTGCAAATGGTGTAACATCAGAAACAAGCTCTCCAGAATTAGGAAAATCTGCATCATCATATGATTATCCGTCTCCTTCAACACCTCCAGCATTTCCAAATCCATCGTCTCCAATACCAGATTCATTTGATGATTCCAGTTTTCACTGCCCTTATTTAATGCATATGGATTTTGATTCATTGGACCCTTCTTTAGCTTTAAGCTTTTTATGCACAACTGAACAAGATTATAACGATTTAGTTCAAAGACTTCCATCAATGATATCAGCATCATCACCTCCTCTGTTTGAATTATTAGAAAAAAGACCGAAAGGATTTCCAAAATTTGTACCGTATGTTGGTGAAGATGATGCACTTAAACTTAAAGGTGGTTTTAATTTTTCATAAAATAATAGTATAATTTTCTTTTCAGAGTTTGATGATTTTGGTGATCCTACTTTTAACAGTGATGAAGAATTTGAAGTTTTGATGTAATGTAAAAAAGTTTGTTCCTCTTAAATTCAATGTTTTTTTGCCAATTTTTATATTGTTAACATGTTTCATTTTTCAAATTTTGTGTATATAAATTTAACACTTCTTTTATTTGTTTGTGATACAGTAGCTTGTTTTATCGTACATAATTAGCTGGGAATCTCTTTATTTTTTATTTATTTAAAAATGAAATTCTATTACACATAAACGCAAATACAATCATTATGTGACAAAAATTTAACATCATCAATCAATAACCCCAAAATTGTTTATCACATGATTTTGGATTATTTTTATCCAAAAGTGGCAAAGTCATTAGGATAAGAATCGCAAGAATCGAGAGAAGGGTTAAATAATAAACAATAAAAAACCAGAGTCCAAAAGAGTCATTTTTGTAATTTTTGAAAACGCAACAACAGCAGAATCGAATAGCGAAAATTAATGATAAAACTCCATACAGAACTTTTAAAATTGTTATCGGATCAACTTTGTAGTATTCTTCTCTGATGTGCTTGTGATACTGTAGTTTTTCAAAAATAATTCGATCATTTATTCTTTTGGCAATCCCTTCAAAAATTCCATTGGACGGTTTTTCTTGAACAAAACGCTGAAAATGGAATCAATTCAGATTCTTTACTTTGAGGAAGTGTGGAATCTTCTAATTTTTGTTTAAAAGTGTACCCACAATGAGGTTTTCAAATATTTTATAGAGTTTTCAAAGAGAACTGTTTTTGAACTACAGTAAACCATTTATTTTACGTATTTTTTTCACGATTCCTTGAAAAACGTAAAATCCAGGTTCGACTATATTTCATAATTTAAAAAAAACGAACTAAAAAAGGCTTACAGGATAAAGAAGTGAAATAATAGCGAAGCAACGATCGTCCAACATAATACTTGGAGCAGTGTTTCCTGATGATGTTAAGGCATAGGTAAAAGAAAATGTTGCAAATGCGGCAAAAATGCCGGCAAAAAATAAAAGAAGTATAACGCAAGAATTCTTACAAAATTTTAAAAAAGAATTTAATCGAGATCGTGGAGGATCTTGGACATCATTTACTAAAGGAAGTTTGTCATCAACGTCAATCATCCCTAAAAACTTGAAATTAATAAACTATTTTTGCAAAAAATTTAGAAAAACAAATAAAAAGAAAAATTAAAATCAAACACTAAACTAGTGACTAAAGAAAATAAAGGATGTTCTTTTTTTGCAAAAAAAATGTATGAACACGGCTTTTAAAGAAACAAACAACTGCGTCAATGTAAAAAAAGAAAAAAAAACTAAATATTGGAAATAATATTGCACTAAAAAACGCTTTTAATCTGAATGTGATAAATGGGATCCAATCCATCACAGTTGCAAAGGGATTAGTTTAACATTCTCTAAACTGGCTTATAAATCAACCCTCAAATTAATAAATACTATATTAAAACATATTTTCCAAACCTTACATAAAACTCAAAAATTTATTTGTAAGTAAATGAAAATGAGTATAAGAATAAATGAAAATTTTTACAACCGAAAAGCGGTTGATGTTGATTTCTTTTGTAAAATTAGTCGTCAAATAATGGTAAAAATAATAAATAAAATCTCTCTTTAATTTTGGTATCTTAACTTAGTATTATGTATAAGATAAATTTTTATTAATTGCTAAAACACATTATATTTTTATTTTCCAACATTCTTTGATTACTTTTATTCAACAAATGATAATTGTGCATTGAAACTTTTATAAAATCTGCGTAAAAAATGGAAGCACAAAAGCACGTTTAAAATTTATGTTTTTTATAAAATTTTAATTTTGTATTAGTTACTATGGTAATATCTTCATTTCAAGGAATCGTAAACAACTATAATTACGAAAAAAAATGTGAAACGTTTATTTATAGAATTATGCAATGTTGAGAATTGCTATTTAATTCTCAACATTGTACAATTCAAACTAATAACACATTTGAACAAGGCCGTAGAAAGGGAGCATTTGGGCCCCAAATCTCATAAAATTCTTTGATTTTGTAACTGGCGGCAAAAGATCAAAGGTATGTCCCCTCCAAAATGAAAATGCCCACCAAAAAATTTTTCCCCCTACGGCCTTGCCTTGAAAAAATTTAAAGTTATAAAATAAATTACAAAATTTTTCATTTTTCAAAAAAATATTGAAATTGAAAGTATGTTGTGTAGTTTTAAGTTAATTTTTTTAATCTTTTGTGTCTATAGAAAAATATTTCAAATATTTTATTAAATAATACAAAATTTCTTTTTCAAAGTATCGATACTTTTATTCCAATTTTCAAATAAAACTTTGAAAAAACAATCACAATTTTGAATTTAAATCGTCTTTCGATTTTGCAGAATTTGCTTCAACATCTGGATATATTAGTACTTCTTGGGTGCTACTCATAATAAGTTGACCATTTCGGGACCAAATTCGTCCATGAACAAGTGAACGATTTGCAGAATGTCCAACGCAATTTTGTTCATACAGTAACCAATCGTTGACATCAAAACGAAATTGATGAAACCACATTGAATGATCCAATGATGTTGAAAGTTTTATTTTAGTTCCAGAAAGATACGGTAACATTCCCGTCGAAACCAATGTTAAATCGGACATATACGCTAAAGTTGTATGAGTTAGCTCAGGATCTGAGGGATCAACAGGATCAAGATATCTAAACCAGCAATATTGTTCTGTAACGCCAGAACTTTCCGATCCTCGAATGAAAAGATCAACATCAACAGGACGAATTTCACATCGAGGGGCAACTCGTTGTGTATTAATTGGACGAACAAGTTTTGGGTCCTTGCCAGAAGCAAGAAATTGATCTCGAGATGCATTATATGGGGTGAGATCTTCAGGTCTGGGAACAGGAGGAAATGGTGGACTGACAACAAATGTTGAAGCACCTTCTTCCTTAAATTTGTTAATCATTGTTAACTAATAAATGAAAATTAATTTTAACTAGACTAATAAAATATGCTCAAAAATGCATTTCTTTTGAAAAAATGTTCTTTATGCAGTGTCAAAAAAATGTAATTTTCTATTCTATTAACCCCTTCATTAGAAAGCTAACCTTTTGAAATGAAAATTCACTGCTATGAATTATTGTGCCATATTGCACAGCTTCAACAGTTCGAATACAAAAATTTCTTCCATTCCGAATTCTTTTTACTTCGTAAATAATTGGCTCTTTTTCCATTCCACCTCGAATGAAATAGCAGTGAAGACTGTTAACATAAAATCCATTTGGTACTGTAGCATATGCCGCACGTAAAGCTTGTGCTAAAACTTGTCCACCAAAAGCTCGTGATTTTGGGCCTGGAGCATCACATTCACCTCTGAAAATTTTAAAAATAATAATAACAAATTCAAATGTATTCATCCGATCAAACCTATAAGAATCAATTTTAATTTTATCCAATCGAAGCCATCGATGAGGTGAAATTGACATTCTTTATAAATTTAAAAAGAAGTATTTTTGGTTGAAAAGAAATTAGTCAAAGAAAATGAAAAAAAGATAAAAGAAGTCATCAGCATATATTTGGTTGGAAAACTACAATGTTTGTGGGAAGAAGAAGAAAAAAAAGAAGGAGACAAGGCACAAAATATGATCATCTAAAAATTTGATACATTGAAACTGGAATAAACTTGAAAAAATACAGACTACGCTACTTGTCCACAAATATTGTTGTCACAAAAACATATCGCTTCAAAAACATACAGTATATTTGTATTAAGCATTAAATTATTTTTGCTTGAATCGGAATCGGAATTGAAAAAGATTTCAGATTTAAAATATTACAATTAAGAGAAGAGCAAAGAAGAGGAAACAGTATTCATGTCAAAAGTTTCAAAGTTTTTTTTATGTAAAATAGTATTTATGATTAATTTGAATTAAAAAAGTTTTGACAGAATTTTTATTAATAAAATCTTTTTTTAACTTTAATCTTTATTTTTGAAAACAAGAAAGCTGTGTAATTAAATGAATTTGTTTAAGTGCTGAAAATTATTCTGGCATGTTTAGTTAGTAAGTAATGCATGTAAGATTTAAAATATGCATTTGATATACACATTAATGTCACATTTTTACTATTCCTAATATAAATAATTCTTCACTCTTTCAAGGCATTTTATTTGTTTATAAACAAAATTCTTTGTCTTTTGAATGCACAGTTCTAACATTTTGTTCCTCCTAGGCGTTTCGTTGTAAACTTAAAGCAAATGACTTAAAAAGCTTCTTCAAAATCTAATCTAAACTCTTTTCCCCCTTCTGTCTTTTCAATGATTATATAAGACAGATGAAGAAAGGTCTCTCAAAACGAAAAAAACGTGGTTATTGGCTTACTGCCAGCGGGAACAAAAGCAATTTCAATCAATGAGAATCACTAGAAAGAATGAAAAAAAAGCCAACAAAGAAAATTGTGTTGGTTTTTTTTTCATTTTCCCCGCTGTCATTGAATACTTTGTTTCTCCTTTTTCTCCTCTTTTTTGCCTCTAAAAACATTTTCCCCAAAAAACAAAATTGGTATCAAACGTGATTGTGTGTTTCTCGTTTTCTTTCCTTTATTATTATTTTTAATGTTTGAAATGCTTTTCCTTTAAGAAAACATTGAATATTTTGTCAAACATAATGCTGTTCTTAAAATGATTTTGATTTAACTGATATTTGAGGCCAAGCCTTTGTTGTAACATTCATGATTTTCTCCCCAGAATTCGCTTTATTACTATTAAAATTAAAATTTTCATTTTTCGTGTTAATGTAATGTGGAGAAATAAAAAGAAATCAATTTCTGATGCCATTAAGAAATAGGTTGCTTTAAAACATATTGTACAGTACGATCATTCACTGAATATTTTATAATTTTTTTAACTTGTGTGTAAACCAAAAATGTTCACTGTAATTTCAGATATGACGATAGTTGATATACAAAATTATTACTAAAAATATTAGTCTTTTACAGTGATTTTTTTAAAAGAATGAACGGTCTCTTTTTTAAAAACTCATATTTTTTAAATTTGTTTGAAGAAATAATTTTTTCAGCTCTTTTTTAAATTAGCTGTCTTTTATTTCTCAATTTTTTCAAAATTAATAATATTATATTTAAAAAACGTTCCATCAATCAAGAAAAAACAGAAGTATGCAGCGTTTGAATAAAATGAAGTTCCTTTTTTAAGTGCAAAATAATTTTGAATAACGTGTGTTACATTCGTATTATCATCCGATTATCGATTATTTACCTTTTCTGCGTGGCAATTAAAATTTTTTTAAAAACACTGAATTAAAATTGGTTCATCTTTTAAGATTCAAGATCTTCTTTTTCGGATGAAATAAGTTAGAAACGAAAGAAAATTGCATAAAAAAGTATTATAAAATATTTATAAATTACTGAATTTGAAAAGAAAAGATAAAAAGCTCATTTGATGTGTTTTTAATTACTGTCTTTGTTATTGTTCATTTAAAAAAAAGCGATGGTAAATCATCACATGATAAGATGCATTTCCTTTTTTCAATTGCAAAAATCAACGGGAAAGTTTTAAGTGCAGAATTAGAAACAGCTTGAATGAAAAGTTAAGTAATGTTCAGGGGTTGAAAATGGGGCCGGTCGGGCAACAAAAAAATTTGAACTCGGCATTTTTTACACCAGGGATGGGCGGTATATCGTCGTGAACACGGTATTACAATACTTTTTTCATTACCGTTTACCGTATAAGATTTTAATACTGTACCGTAAGCAAATCTGAATACCGCAAATCCCTGTTTTACACCCTATAGGGCCGACTAAGAAAAAAGGGCCTTTTTCGGTTTATGAGACCGAAGCCCGTCCAGACCGCGAGCGGGGCCGGCCTGCCAATTTGCGGCCCAAAGCCGAGACCGGCTGTAATTTATGCCTCATTTTCAAACCCTGGCAATGTCCTTCACAACAATATTAGACATAATCTAAAAATTGTGGGCACCTCAAAATTTAAAAACCGTGTTTTTTCGTGGAATTAATTTGCGCAGCTGTAAATTACATAAAGGAACATTTTGCCAGTTACACTCAAAACTCCTGACTATTTTTTTCCATTTTCCTTTTTTTGTGTTTTTTCCATTTCCCATTATTATTGATCCATCCGAAGTTTCTTCCTTTTTTATTCCTTTAAACTTTAAAAAGTTTAGTTCAATACGACAAAAATTATAATATTTAGCAATAAAGTCATATAGAATATATAATCATTTGTTTCAGTGTGCGTGTTTTTTTCCACTCATCATTCCATCACTGATTTTTTCCTCTTTCATCTTTTGTCAGCGTTCATCGTAGTCGCAGCAGCAACTTCAGATTCGCTTTTACGATTATTTTGTTGCTGCTTTCTCAAAAACAGCTTGTTAAAATTATAAAAACTTGTCAACAAAAGAATTTTTTTAATAATTAAATAGAAAAGCGGAAAAGATGGAAGAACCAAAACCTCGTCGTCGAATTGTTGCTAAAGCCGAAGCTGTAAGTTTCTGTGTTTTTAAATTAAAATTTTATTTTGGATTAAACTAGCTCATGTGTTAAACCTTGACCTTTGGATATAATTGTTGTTATTCATTTTATTAAACAGTTATTTTTGTTTCAGGAAGAAAAGAAAACCGAAGTTCAAGAAAATCATGAAGAAGAACATGAATCAAAAGATGATGGGGATAAAATGTCTCGGTTAACATTAATGGAAGAAATTTTACTGCTCGGATTGAAAGATCGCGAAGTATACCATTTTTCTTAACTTATTATGCTTAATTTTAAATTATTTTTTAGGGTTATACATCGTTTTGGAATGATTGTATTAGTTCTGGTCTTCGTGGATGTGTTATGATTGAATTGGCATTGCGCAATCGTATTGAACTTGATAAAGCAACATCACGTAGAAATCTTGTCTCGCGTAAAGTCATTCTTAAATCTGATGAACCAACTGGTGATGTTATATTGGATGAAGCTCTTAAACACGTTAAAGAAACTCAACCACCTGAAACTGTAGTATCCTGGATTGAATATTTAAGTGGGGAAACATGGAACCCTCTTAAACTTAAATATCAATTGAGAAATGTTCGTGAACGTTTAGCTAAAAATTTGGTTGAAAAAGGTGTTTTAACAACCGAAAAACAAAATTTCTTATTATTTGATATGACAACTCATCCACTGCAAAATTCTGTTATGAAGGCTAAATTAATTAAGGTAAGTATTTATTATACGTGTGTTAAAAATACAGTTGTGAAATGAGTTAAGTTATTTTCCAAATTTTTTAAATTAACTTGTTTTGGTCGAAAAATTCCTTGATTTTATCTTCTAAATCAGTGTATATTTTTTTTGTTCCTAAAAGTCTGTTTTAAACTCCGTTTTGAGTTTCTAGTTTTTGGTTCCGGTTTCTTTTTTTGGAACACTATTATAGTGCATAATAAAAACAAATTTCACCGAAAAATGGCCAGCGTTTTCTTACAGTGTTATTTACTTACATTTTAGCGAGTACAAGAAGCTGTATTACAACGATGGACAAATGATGTCCACAGAATGGATAAAAAGATGTTATCATTAATTGTTTTGTCACATGCAAGTGATGTTCTAGAAAATGCTTTTGCTCCATTGAATGATCAAGTAAGAAATTGGATTGCTAATGCATTTATATTATTTCCAATTTTTTAGGATTATGAACTTGCAATGAAACGTGTAAGACAATTATTGGAATTAGATTATGAAGCAGAAACTAAAAAGAAGGCAAATCCATCACATGATGTTATGTGGGCAGTATTTGAAGCTTTTAGCAAATAAAACTTTTACAACCGATTTTACGTGTTTCTTTTGTCTTTAAATTCATTGTCAGATGTGTCTAATATAATTTCTTTTTGTTTATAAAATATTTATATTTTCTGGTTTTAACATGTTCATTTTATATTCTGGCCTGGTAATTTTTTTTGCAAAGTTAACAAGAGATTACTGTAACGCTGCTGCAGTTCAGCTTTCAGTTTTTTATTGTTTCTAATTCTAACGTTGTCCGATAAGCTTCTAATATTCCATTATTTTGTCTTTTATGTATTGGTTATTTTTTTTCTTCGGGTTACGCTAAATTTTCAAAACAACACAAACTTCTTTTAGGAGTTTTGTTCTCTTTTTTGTTTATCTCCATCTAAACTTCTGACAATCATGTGTGCCTTTTGATTGCCGTCAAAATGTTTTTCTTTTGTTATCTGCGAGGAAAAACACTGCTAAAAATTGTAATTTATCAGCTTAGAATTTTCACAAAACCCGTTAAAGTTTCTTTTTTAAACTAAATCATTTGAAATAATCCAACAATTGTTTCTCACTTTTTTTACCAAAAAATGTTAGTTTTGTTTTCATTTTAATTTGTAAAAAATAAATTTTACGACGAAAACGTTAATTATAAATATTTTTTTTCAATTTTTTTTCTATGTTGAGTAAATCCTCCAAATGATATTACTCTACATTCAATAGCTGTTGCAGAAGATAATTAATAAATCCAATAGAATACACTTTATTTTCAAGTAAGTACATAGGAATGAAAAATTAAGAATCAAATTGCCCACGAAAAAGAAAAACGAAGCATTTAAATAGAATCGACACCAACACTGGATATAGAAGAAAAAAATCTATACAAATAATTAAATACGATGAAGTATAACGTTTCATATAAACATTTATCGATTGACACGAACCCATTTACGGGTGACTGTAGAAGCTTGTTGACGAATCGTATTTGTTGCACCGGTATCCACTTCAGTAATTGGACGACAAACTCGAACTTGTACAGTTAATTTTCCACCAGTTTTTCGGCGACCGTCAAGGATATCAACAGCTGACGTAATTAATGGCTGCTTTTCTAATGCCGCTAACGAAACTTCTGCAGTACCCCATAATTTGTCAGATCGTAGAAAACTTCCTTTTTGATATACCTACAAAGACAACATTTAAAATGATAAAGAAATTAAAAAACGAAACAAACTTCAAATTTTAAAGGAACCCGTCGAACTGTTCTTACAAGTTGCCGAACTTTTCGATTAATTTTGAAATTGACAATTTCATTGAATTCTGAAAGGAGACTACTGTAAAAAATCAAAAATGATTGTAAAAAGCTAAGAACTTTACTTAAAAGTCATTGCTATAACGAGCAACTAATAAATTTCTGTTATAGAGTTTCTGTGTTTATTAAAAATGACTGTATTCAAAAAAGTTTAATCATAAAAAAGCATTAAAAAAACATACCAGGATTATCAGTACCAGAAACAGTCTGAGTTTTGCCAGTTTGATGTGATTCATGTGGAAAATGAAAATTGTATTTTAAATAAATTGCCAAATGATGGGATTTATATCCTTCAGCAACCTTTAACTTTTCGATATTCACAATTTTAACTTCCATTTGATCTTCAGCAACACCCTTTTCAACCGTAACATTCAGTGAAGGAAGTGATACTTCAACAATTTTATAACTTGGTTGATGTCCTGATTCAAGCATCTGACGAAAATGTAACAAATCCATTTTTGTTTCATTCATCAATTTCTCATAAATCATAACAGATCGTGAATCATTTCTTTCATTAAAGGATACACGACGCTCATCACAAAGTGAAATTTGTGCTAATAAAGTTTTTTCAACTTCTTGTAATGAATGATCCGCGCCTGTAAGAGCTAAGCTTGCAGAACAGACTGATTCGGAGTTTACCAAACCTGCACTAGCTTGACGCATAAGACCGGAAGATACACCTGTTTGAGGAGGGACAGGAACATTTCTAATATCAACTGGTAATCCACCTTCACATGCTTGAATCATTGGTTCGAGTTTCTAAAATTTAGATCACATATATAATTGTGGCCTCTAGTGAGAAAATAAAAAATATAAAAACAAACCTTTGAATTTAATAACATTTCTTTAGCTTTTGAAAGATTTCCAGCCTTTTTAAAAGATAATGCAGCTTCTTTAAATTGCTGTTGACGAGTAAGAAGAAATCTTAGTTGATCCTTTTCGGCGCCATTACCGGTAATCTGTTCAGGCTTCGGATGAACAGGTGCTACGGGATGAACAGGCTTTGGTTTAACCTGAGAAGCAGTCGAAGAAACAGCAGATGGACCAGGTTTTGAAGCAGAAGATGAACCTGGAACGGAAGCTGCAACCCCTGCTGAGGCGCCAGTTCCACCACCAGCGGCAGCTTTTGCAAATGGGGAATCTTCAAGCTTCGGTAGACCAGGAACTAATGGAAGAGCTTTGATTTCAATTGGCCGTCCACGTTTATAAGCATTTATTGCATCTTTGTATTGCCCAGATAATCGAATTTGCATTCTTGCACGTGAATCTTCTCCTTTGTTTTTGTAATCTTCTGCTAATTCAATAAGTTTATCATATCGATGTTCCAGTTCTTCAAGAAAATTTGTTGGAGTTGGACGAATTTTTTTTCTCTAAAAAAATACTTTTAAAATGATAATATATACATAATATCAAAAAACCTGATAAGGTTTAGGAGTACCAGGGACTTCAGCTAAATCTGCTAAAGTCAAATCTGTTTCAGTAGCAGCAGCCAAAGCTTGTTCAAACATTTCAACTTGTGCAGCAAATTCTTTTGCATTTGGCATATCATTTGCTTCTTTCGCAGCACGAAGATTTCGAGTATTTGCTTCCAATCTTTTAAGTAAAATTTGTCGCACTTGTTCTGCTTCAGAAATATTTGATTTATCTGTAGAAGCTGAAGTTGAATTGGAAGATGGTTGAGCTGGAGCAGTCATTGCTGTTGGAGGCTGCATTGAACTTGAACTTCTCGTAGGTAATGGTGGCGGAGGCCCTACTGGCTTTGATTCATTTACAACTGGTGGAATTCCTCGTGTTGGCGGTGGCGGAGGTGATTCTGCACTTCTTTTTTGTGGACTTGGAACAGGCCGAGGAGGAGGCGGTGGTGCAAGATCAACTTCCCCCATCATTCCTGCCAATTCATTCTAAAAACGACTAATATTTACATAAAAAATAATTTAAACATCTATTTCAATTCATACTTGTAAATCTTCGTCATTTTCTAAATCATCATCATCAAAATCCATATCATCTTCATCTTTTAAAGCTTGATTGAGCATTGCAGAAGTCAATTGTTTTTGAGCTGGTGGAGGCTTTGGTTTTGCTTTTGGCTTTGTTTCACCAGTTAAAGCTTCAAGTTCAGCAAGTAAATCAGGATCATCATCAAGATTTCCATATAAATCTGCTTGGAGTGACGATAAATCCATATTATTTTTTATCTAAAGTTATTGTAAAATAGAAATATTGTTGAATGATTCAACTCGAATCACACATTCAAAATTTCACAGCAAAATAAATTTATTCATAGATAATTTCGCGATGAGAACACTGTTCACGAGTTTAACGCAAAAAACAAAAACAAATTTTGTTCTTTCTTCACAATATTACAAATAAAATTTTAGTTATAAATCTTTTTTTAAAAAAAGTTTGAAACGTTTTTGCAAAAAATCCTCTTTAAATTGTGCGAATTCTGACTTTGTTCCATCTTTTCCTTGTTGCCTGGGAATTACTGAAGCATAATTAGTGATGGAGTCTTGGCACTTTCTACGCTTTTATCAGAGTTTATCTAAAAAGCATGTTATTGTATAGTAGCTTAAAAGGTTCAAGGACCCCATAATCAGACCAGAGGTCAAGGACCAAAAATATTGTTGTTGTGGGGGAATTCTCATATGCAGTAATATAGTACTGGGATTCGAAGATGAAGACCGGATATCTTTCTTCCATAACGTTTGATCATCTTCTACGGAAGCATGCATTTAATGATGCATTTGAATTCAAAGTTTTGGAAGATGTGACTCTTGGAATAAAATCACTTCCTTTTTAAAAACTATATTCTTCAAAATTGATTTAAATTATTTGTGGTTAATTTAAATCAATTTTAAATTTAAATTGACCACAAGGTTTTCTCCAACACAGACTTTTAAAATTTAAAAGACGGATTTGACTTGAATCGAAAGAATTTGTTATTTTTTTATGTGAATACTAATCTATAAAAATGTAATTTATAAAGCAAAAATTAAAACGTTAGCTTCTTTTTGAAAATAAAAAAATTGTAAAAAAACGCATAAATGAATACTTAACAAATAAATTATTTCACGAGTACCGAAAGAATGGTTGATAAAAAAATAAGAATGATGTAATTTTTGAATGCCATGACTCAAAATGTAAACTTTTTGTTTAGAAACAGGTGACACATTGGCTTTAAGCCTTTATTTTTTTGCAAAAACGGTCTTTTATGTTTTTAAAAACGGAGGTTATGTTATTTCATAATTATGAGAAAAGAAATTTGGAAAAAACGCTTTTTATATATTAAATGAACGTAATAAAAAATTTATCAGCAAATTGAAAACAAAGATACTGTATTTGAACAATATATTTTATATAAAACTTATGGTTTCCAATTCTGATCCATGCTGACCTAAATTTTTTTTTATTATTATTCAAAATATAAATTAAAAACAAAACATACTCCACACGGACCCTTAACACTTCCAGAATACTGATGTATGGTAGGCTTCTTCCATCCTCCGAATTCTTTGAAACCAGTGTAATCTTGATGTCCCTAAAAAAGAATCAAGTACTACTCCGAAAAATGATTAAGCGCAATTAATTAATACATTGTAAGTAGCCCACCAAAGAGGAAGATGTTTTACGCCCTCCCAACCTGCTCCAACAATTGCTTCCCAATTATTGTAATTTGAATATCTGAAAAAACAATAAAAAATATAAAATCAAAACAATAAGCATTTGAATTTTGTTGATTGTAGGAGAACTTACACTCCAACTTTTTTCTTTAAGCTTTCAGCTTCTTGGACCATATCTGTAATGAATTTTCTGTTGTGTTCTTGATTTGCCGGCCACTCAAGTCTTTCAATATCTAACCAAAGTGTTCCAATTTCAGCCTTCTCTGCTTCCAATTTGTGAATCGTTGCTTCAACTTGAGCTTTTGCTGAGGCACAACGTTCTTTTAAACATGGAAAAATATATCCGTCTACTTCTTTCCATCCGGCAGCTCGAGCATTTTTAATATTTGTCATTCCTTGGGTATCGTAATTTCCAACAGATTCCCAAACTCGTGCAATGAAAAATTCATATTTTTCTTTCCTAAGACATTCAAAGGTTGCTTTACTGATGGCCTAGAAACAGTTGTGGATAAATTAAAAATAAGTTGTTCTATTTTGAATAAGATTTAAAATGACACAAGTTGTACCTGAATTCCATCAAATCCTAATGTTCCGAAAACTGCTGAAACACAACTTAACAAAAATAAAACCAAAAACAACTTCATTTTTTGATAAAAATAAAGGAAAATGACCGTTTCACTTAGTTGTTATTTCTTATCTTTAGAACAGAAGGAACTTAAATACGGAAGGACAATTCAATTAATTTTTCAGCTTTTTAAAAGACTACAAAACATTTTTTAACTAATGATAAAAGCTTTTTCAACAATACCATACGAGTCATGGCTCCTTTCAGTACTGTTCGGCCTTTCCTTGCCCTGCCCTGGGGGTTCTTTTTTCCCCCTCCCCGCGAATTGAGGTGAGAGGAAGGGGAAACTTTCAAACACCAAAATGACCGACATCTTTTTTATCCCCTCGAGAATAAACAATTCGTTTTAGGGGATTATTTGTAATCCCAGTCCATTATTTGCTTGATCAATATCGTGTAGAGAAAAAAACTGTTCGCGGCAAAATACCAATGTAACCCCGCTTTCTCCACCGTTTTGGTCAGATTAACATGCACAGACTTCAAAATTTTATTATTTTTATTTTTAACGCAACTGTGCTTTCGACAGTGCCAAATTATTTGGCCCAAATCAAAAAATTCGCTAATAAAACAAGACCCTCCGACAGCATCAAACAAGTGGCTTGTTGGCACCCAGTAAACGCATATAAAATTTTTCTTGAATTAGACACTTATTGAGTGGATACTGCAACGGTTAAATACTAAGATGCATTTATTCAGCACTTCTTTAGTTTTTCTCGGGAGAATAACTGCGCAATAATATAATAAATCTTTCTTAAAAACATTGTTTAAAAAATGCATGCTAGTAAATAGGTTTTGCTTTCAACAAAAAGAGTGATCACCAAGGAACTGTTATAAAAACTTAAACATGCTCTATTTTTTTAAACTTTGAAAATAGTATTAACATTAAAATTATACATGTGATTATGTTTATGCAAATCAGAAATAACGAAATAAAGTTGTGACTTTTTTGTGAAAATGGTAAATAAACTGATCGTTGTTCTTCCAGTTGTTTGTGAAGTTTTTCTGATTCCGTTATAAAGCGTTAAAGAAATGGAATTTTTTTGCATATGCATAATGCGCATTTTCATAAATGGATCCGCACATTTTACAGATAGGGTTGACGTATTGAGAAATTGTATGGATCGGATCAAATGGTTGTACAATAGTCTCCATTTAAGTCTCGTTCAGCCATTTTGTTTTAATACGGTTTCATATCTTTCAATCTTTCAGTTTACGAAGATTACAAAATTCTGACGCCAAAAAAGCTTGTTCAATTTGAACATCTTGTAACATTACATTTCTTTTTTCAAACAATTCTGCTCTTCTTTTTTTTGAACTTTTAAAAGTTTTATACTGCATTTCATTCGCATATGAATGTAAGAAAATTAAATTACTTCCATTTTCCAAAGCTTTAAATCACACTTTTTTGGGACTTGATATTTTTGTTTAAAAATGTTTCTTTGTTATATTACACGATTATCCCTCTAAAAAATGGGAGATTTCTATTTGAAAGCCCATCTATACGGTAACGAAGAAAAAAGAAGGAAAAAGTGTTCCCTACAAGTCTTTACCGTAAAAGTGTAAAAATGGAAGAACAATTTGTAAAGTTTATCATTGAATTACTCAAACTATTATAGTATTTCTTGAACTAAATATTTTTTATAAATAGCACCTTAAATTTAGTCAAATTTGCAAATATATTTGTTATACATCTTTTTAAACATTGCAATACGTTTGAATTACAGTATACTGAGAAAAAAAACAAATTGGCAAAGCGCGAAGAAACATTCGCGCCAACAAATGAATATAAATTTTTAACGTGTTTTCAAAATTTCATTTTATAAATTATAATTAAACTTTTTTTTCCGCTACTGATTCTATTAATTTTAAATGTTTGATATTACTGATTTACCACTAATATGTAATAGAACGGATTATTTGCATGATATACGAGTAAGTTTGTACCAATATAATTTTGAATGAAGGGCATGGACGTAATATCGAGGTTTAGCTATATTCGTTTTATAGATAAAGAATTCATGCATTTGTCACAAACTTGGAAAAAAACCAATTGCGAAACTCTCTGATCCTGTTTCCCGTGGATTTCGTGAAGCTCATTATGTTGATAAACCAAGAATAGTTAGCTTTCAAGAACAAGATAAAGGTTTGTTTATATTTGTTTGTAGATATATTATGTATGATGGATTTTTAGCTCGAGGACTATACTCTGGATATAACCCGAATGATCCAAGAACATATTTTGAACAAGCTTTTACTGATGTTGTTGAAATTGGACATGGATCTTTTGGAACTGTATGTTTTATACTGTATTGCGAATTTAATGAAATAAATTTTAGGTTTACTCAGCGACTTATCTCGGCAACAAGAAGCAATATGCAATCAAAAAAGCTCATAATCTTTATTGTAGTGATAAAAATCGAAATTCTGCACTTCATGAAGTTAAGATACAAGAAATATTACCTCGTCATCCAAATATTGTAGCATTTTTTAAAGCTTGGGAAGAATGTGATCGCCTTTATATTCAACTTGAACTTTGTGGAAAGTATAGTCTTTCTGATATTAAAGCTTGCTCGGTGTGTGTTAATAGCAATTCTCTATGGATATGGCTTGAAGATATGACAAAGGTAAAATAATATTAACTTCTTGATGAAACTGTTTCATTTATCTTTATTTCTCTTTATAGGCTATTAAATTTTTACATGATCATCAAATTATTCATCTTGATGTTAAACCTGATAATATGTTTCTTGCTTCAAATGGTCATTGTAAACTTGGAGATTTTGGATTAGCATTAGACTTGAATAAAGATAATTTAAAAGATTTTGAAGATGGTGATAGCCGATATCTTGCACCAGAAATTTTGAATAATCCTCCCACAAAAGCTGCTGATATTTATTCACTTGGAATGTCATTTTTACACATGTCTATTAATGATGAAATATCTCCAAAATCAAAAGAATATAGAGAAGTGTGTGAAAGGTTGGAAGATTCTGTTTCAATCATTCATCGAAAATATTTTAAACGTATGCTTACTGCGCTTTTTTTGTTCAACTTACATTTAATGTATTTTTAGGAGTTAAAGATCAATATTTCTTGAAACTTTTATCATCACTTATTAACACAAATCCATTAAAACGCCTAATTGCAAATAATCTTTTATATTCTATTCAATCTTATCGAAAACCAAAAATAGCATTTATTTTTGACGAAAAAAGTAAAAAAATTAATTTTCATTTTGCTGTTATTGTTTTCATTTTTTCATTGTTTTGTATGTTTTTGTACAAATACCTTTTTTAACAAGTTTTTTATTTAATTTGCCGAATAAATTTTTTTCAAAGATTCTATCACACCTTCGATATCGAAACCTACTATAACCAATTTAAAGAATAAGTTCTTTGTTTGGACTAATGTGATACTCACTGAAGCTTATGATATTAGCACTATCAATCAAATCAACGTTTGAAAATGCCACATTCATATGTTGAATAAACTGTGTTGTTCCTTTTTAACACTTCTTGTATGTACTATTTACCCCCAACTTCCCCACAATTACACAAAAAAGCTAAAGGTTAAACGATTTATTCTAGAGTAAAACAATAAAAAGAGTCAACAAAAAAGAGGATATGATAATATACAGAAAAAACAAAACATCCTAACAATAAAAAAATATATAAGAGAAATTCATCGAGGGGGGTTAATGTTGTTGTTCTGCAGCACCACGACGTTTCAATCCGGGCATTAAGCATGGAAGAGCCTTGACACTTGTGGTGTAAATTGAGCCTTTGAGAGTTGCACAAAATTCACCAATTTTTCCAATATCTTGAGAGTCACCAAGCACAACACCACATTCTTTTTGTTCGAAACAATCAACGATGAGATCCTTCATGCATCTTCCAGCACAAATATGAAAAGCTTTGAATGCTTCAACAATTTCGTGTTCTTTGATTTTGATTCCATTATCGACTTTTGGTTGATAAGTTGGCTTTTCAATATATTGTGGTGAAGATGCAGTGGTTGGAGCACAATATCCTTTCATTGTATGAAAACAATTATTGATGAGTGTTCCACCATTTGAATCATTATCAAAACATTTGAGAAGGGCATCGGTATCATCTCCAAAGAAGAAAAGCTTGGATTTGCATGCTTCTTGACATGATGAAATTTGTGACCAGGCGGCTTGAATGCATTGATCAGATTCGGCACAAGTGCATTGGCGGATCTAAAAAAATAAACAAATATTAGATACATATATGGATTATGGGATATGAGAGATCTACTTTTTATAAAACGAAAAATGCAAAATTTTGTCAAAAAGTCAAAAGCAAAATTTCACCAGATCTCCTCTATCTCATAAAAGTTTTTACATAAAATATTCAACTTACCATATCAAGACGTGGTTCATCATCACCATCATTAATCATTGGACCAACAGTTGAATTGAAGTTATCCAATTGTTCATAAGTTGGTGGTTGAGCTGTTGTTACACGTTTATTCACACCATATGGATCATAAGTTTTGATAGATGCTCCATTATCTATCTTGAAAAAAACTATGCACAACTTCTGGATTGGCCCACTGAGACTAGATGGAGCTTAGCTTCCAAGAACTTTTTTGTGGCAAAAATGCTCAGGATTCCGAAAAACTAATTTTTAGGAAGATTGGGGTTACGGGTTCCGGGTTATTGGGGTAAAGAGTTTTGAAAAACCCGGACTTTGCCATTTTTTTGAGGTTTCACTTTTTTTCAATGTTTTTTTTGACCGTGTTAATGAAAAGATATGAAAATGAAGTAAAGGAATAAAAGTTAGCATTTTGCTTTCTCTACAACTTTGTAATACAAAATTTTTTGATCCGACCCCGATATCGGGGTCATATCGGGGATCAAAGGGTTTTGTACTGAAACTTTGCCGAGCTTATTTGGAAAACTGTATTATTTGTTTTGGCTGAAACTTTCAGGGTAGGTAAATAAAGTACTGTAGTTTCCAGGAAAACTATAACCTAAGCTCTAAAAATTCATCCTGATACCGATAACTGTCCCGATATCGGCGGCTGCCTGTATTTTTTTGGGGATCTCGCTGTGGTAAAATGGAAAGAGCTTCCTGAAATTAGCCAGTCAGTAGGGTAATAGAATCGGACACGGGGAATCCGATGCGCTAATCCACTAAGCTTAAAAAAATCGTTTACGGATTTGCCAGCGCTTCAAACATTGAAAAATTTGGGTTTCAAAAAAAACTTTCTTTTCTCTCTTCTTAAAAACTAGGTCAAATCTTTTTTGTAGCCATCTACTTTTTTGCCAACGAGAGAACGGCAAAAAAGAAATGAGTGAGAGAAATAAAGAAAGGATAAATAAGATTAATAGAAAAGACAACTTTGGATATCTTTGTGCTTGACATTAATTTAAAAAAAATTATAAAATGCAACAATAAATTGTACGAGTTTTATTATTTAATGATTTTTCGACTTTTCTTATTTTTTTAAAAATTTATCATACACTTTTTTTATCAGTAATATGTGATATCAGTAATAAAAGGTAGTGTTAAAAAGAAATCTTTTACTGCTATTTTATGATAAAAACTGTCGACTTTAACATTCCAAAAATTTAAACAAATTTGCATTCTTTAAAATTGAGTTTTTACCAAAAAAAGGAATCAATAATTGTTGTTTGTTGATTTTTTTCCCTCCAATTTTTTCACAAACGATTTTTTAATTTTTTGATTGCGGTTGTGGATGATGCTGTTATGCTGATGATTAAAAATCCAATTTATTTTTTATCTTTCACGTATTTTGGTTGACAACCGTATCATGTCTGAAATAGTTTAATACGTGATCGATATGAAATAAGTTGGATTTTTGAATGTTCCTATTGATGCTGTTACTGCTTATATGAAGAGGCTCAAGTTTAATTTGTTTTTTACCTTTACTAATATTTCTCTCATTTTTCAGGCATGGTCAAGTTTATAATAGTTAAAGTAATCCCATGGATGAGGGATATAGAATCGTGTTCAATATACGCGACCCAGCCCATGGAAGAAGAGGCTTTTTTTTGCTTTTTATTTATCAAATGAATTGTTTTATGATAAGACCTTAGCGTGTGATTGATCACATTAAGGCAATGATACAAGTTGGTTTCGAAGATTTATGTTAAGGTTATGTTAGGGCTTTGTTTTGCTATGAGATGCAAATTTTTGTTCTTTGAGTTTATGATTTTTGTCATTGTTGAAAATCGTAAAATTTCTCATTAGAGGATTGTAGCTAAGCGTTTTGTGAAAACTACAGTAAGTCTAATAGTGAGATATTTTGCGGTTTTCAACAATGAAGGAAAATGATAAAATTATTGAATAAAACCTTTGCATTTATTAGCAAAATGTTTTGTTGTAAGCAATTTATCTGTATGTGATTTTTATTTAGATTTCATCCAATAAAACAAATGTGTTAACTTTAATAGTTATACATTTGTGGATGACAAAGGCTGATGAGGTGTGCCAAACTACATCATTTTATTCCATCCAATCAAACAAATGTGCTAATTTTAATAGTTACACATTTGTGGATGACGAAGGCTGATGAGGTGTGCCAAACTACATCATTTTATTCCATCCAATCAAACAAATGTGCTAACTTTTATAGTTACACATTTGTGGATGATGAAGGCTGATGAGGTGTGCCATACTACATCATTTTATTCCATCCAATCAAACAAATGTGCTAACTTTTATAGTTACACATTTGTGGATGACGAAGGCTGATGAGGCGTGCCAAACTACATCATTTAAATCCTTAATGGAATTCTTATTAAAGGCGATTATGCCTGATTTCTTTTCTCAATTTTTAGATAAAATTGATATTAGATGACTTAAAGCAGTGCCGGAATAACTGATGAGTCCCCGGCACATATTGCTTACATTTAGAAGTCTCGATCTTATTTTTAGGGACGAAATCGAGCATGATTTTTTCAGTTTTTTATTTAAAACTGATTATCCTAATAAATGTAAAACTTTTATAGTTTCATTTGTGGATTTTGCCTGAAATATGGCTTTACTCCGTTGGGAGATTTAATTTGGATCTTCAGTTTTTATTTAAAACTGAATATCCAAATTAATTGTGGATTCTGTATAATTTGTATTTGTTGTATTATTTGTGTAAATTTTTAAATAAATGATATTTGAAATTATACTGTCTACACAATTCATGATTACAGTAACCAATTCATTCAGGACTTTGTAATTTTATTACATTTAAAATCAGATGTTTTTACTTTAGTAGTAACACATCTGTCACGTCTCATAAGGCTGTATGATTCGTGCGTTAATTTGTTTGCGGTTACTGTAACCCATTCAATTAGATTTTTGTAATTTTTGTTTATTTATAATATGTATTTTTTAGCAATCAGTTTCACCCTTCCCTCCCCTTTGCCTTTCCTTTCCTTCTCCTCTTTTCTTCTTTCTCTTTTGTTTCTCATTTTATTTTTGCGTGCTTTTGTTGTAACTTATAAAATTCATAATTTTTTACATTACTAATTACCTTCCATTTTCAGATTCCACTGTCAATTCCGAATCTTCAACTTTGCTCCACTACCGTATTTTTATATTTATATAAAATTACAGTAGCTTTTTTCGTTTTGTGTGTAGTCTTTTTTCGTGCTTTTCTTTTTTATCATTTTTCGTTATTCTTCATTTTTCCCCCAAAAAAATCAAAAAAAAATTATAAAATTGTCCCCTTATTTATTTGTTTGTTTTTCATATTTATTTTTCCCCATATTATTTTTTTGAAACTGATTGCTAAGAATCATACTGTAATAAATGGAGCATTCCGGTGGAACTCCGAAGACTTGGGTTCCTCCAGGTAATTTATGTATTGATAATCCAGGATGGAGAACACCTGCAGAAAAGGAGGAGCTTATCTATCGATTAGATTTGCCAACACTCAGAGCTGCAGATCCAAGTCTAAAAATGAAAGGTGATCAAATTTCCGCAATTCTTGGATATGTATGCTCAAGGAGTTCGAAAAAGATTTTTGTTATCGATACACTTTTCTCTGCATCACATTATTCGAAAAGGAATCCACAAGGAATAAAAGCTTACAATCATATCAGAGGCAAGAAATATATGTCTGATTATGAAGCTTTTTTGGTTCCGGTAATTGTTTACAATGATCCCACTCATACAAATGAAAAAACTATTCATAAAAAAGTTGGGCATTGGTGCATTGGCATTTATGTCAGAGAAACAAATGAAATGCATTATTTGGATCCATATGGACATTTGCAAGGTGAAATAAAACCTCATGTAAAAACAATTCTTCAAAATAGTGTTAATACAATAACACCAAATCAAAGAAGAAAAATTGTTCCTAAAATTGTTTTTCATAAAGAAAAAAATGAACATAACACACAGCCATTTGATGATGGTGAAAGTTGTGGTTATTTCGATGTCCATATTGCCATGCAATTTCTTATTCATGGCATCAATGGATTATATGATCCAGATTTTGATTTAAATGAATTTAAAAAGAATGTTGTTTCTACAATTAAAGCTCTATTGCCACTTGAAGAACCAAGGGTAAATTATGATGCTGAGGAAGGAGAAATTGAAGTAATTCCAACTTCACATGAAAAAGTCATTGTTGGTGATGATGAAGTTGAAATTCTTCCAATACCATTAAAAAAAGCTAAATTAATGCCAGATACTCCAACTGTTGCATTAAGTTCAATGTCTTTAAAAACTCCTACAGTAACCAATAATGAAATTGAGTCATTTTTGCCAGATAATTTAAAAGGTGTTTCAACTCCAAAAAAGAAACCTTCACCAAAAAATAAACCAAAGCTTAAAGCTCTTACAGTACCCTCTGAAATTGAAATAAAAATTTCAAGCAAAAAAGGAAGATCACCAAAAACAGAATTTAAAATGAATTTTGAATCAGAGGATACTGTAGATTCAATTCAACCATGTTCTTCATCAACTGTTGAACCAATGGAAATTGATTTGAATTCTTCAGCTGTTTCTGAAGATTCCAACACAAATGTAAAACCTAAAAAAGGTGGCAGACCTAAAAAAGCAAAAAGACAAACTTTTTTAAGCCAGAAATCTGAAAATGAAAGTTGTGATTCTGCAGCTGAAGCAACTGCATCTTCATTTCAAAAGCCAATGCCCGAAACTACATTTACAAATAAAGATGGAAGTAAAGTTTCAATGGGTAAACATAATGATGGCACACAATTGATTATTAGTGGTGAAATTAAAAAGTTTAAAACTTCACAAGAGCTTATGCCACCACCATTGATTATTCCAATTTTAAAAAAAGCAGAGAAATTAGCAAAAAGAGTTTCAGACGATTCTGATAATGATGCAGATTGCGAATCTGTAGCATCTGAAAATATTAAAGGATCTCTTGAAAATGACAAACCTCCGAAAAAGGTTATATTAAATCGTTATACTGCTGATAAAAGAGAACAAAAGATAATTCATAAAATTGGATTGAGTACTGTTATTACTGCAAGTGAATTTCCTCCGCCAAAAATAACAATTTCTGCTGTTAAAAAGGATGCCGAATTAACTGATACTTCAGTTGTTTCTGAAACTTCTGTTAAAAAAGGACGAGGAAGACCGAAAAAAGTTCAGCAAACTAATCAACATACAACTATAAAGTTGGAAAAATCTGTCGAATCTGCAACAGAAAAAGGCGATCAAAGCGATAATTCACTTTCATCTGTAAAACAGAGTCGAAATACAATTGATAAATTTCAAAATGCAGATGTAAGTATGACAGAACCTGATCTTCAACCAGGAAATCGTGTTGCATCTGAAACTTCTGCAGAAGTAAAAAAAGACAAAGGTGGTCGCCCAAAAAAAGGTAAAAGAACTAATCAATTCACTACCAAAAAAGTTGATGATAACAATGAATCTGCGACTGCAAAAAGTGACATTTCCTTAACTTCTGTATCAGAAAATATAAATACAAAAAGACCTCCAAAAAGAAAACAAAATGAAATTATTGTTTCTCAAAATGCAGAAATTACTGTAGAAACTGTCAAAAAAAATCCTGAGAAAAAAGAAGTTAATGAATCAACAAAAGCAAAAGTTGTAACAGCTGTCCGACGATCCGGAAGATTGCCACAATTGCAAAAAATAACCGATTTTTGTTCTCATGTTGGAAGGGGACATCAAGAAGGTTGTGCTGCAATTAGTGTAAATCATGAAGTAGAACCTAACTATGTTGGCAACTTTGATAAACAATGTCCACATTGTAAAGCTTATAGGCTACAGTATGAACTTGAAACTCCAAAAATGGCAAATAAATGTTGTGCCCTTGGAGAAGTACATACAGAACAAGTTACAGAAACTTATGATATTATTCAAAAAAAAATGCCAAAACTTATACTTCAATTAAGTGAAATTGGTGCACATCCAAATAATAAAGAATTTGTACAAAAAAGTATACTAATAAATTCATTGATAAGTTTTGGAACAATTTCGACAGGTACAATTCCACGACTACCAGCTAATGGACCACCGTGTAAACGTTTAAATGGTGATATTAGTCATACAAGTAGTGGATTAGTTTCCCCTGATGGAATGAGTCCCAAATTTGGACAGGTTTATTGCATTGATTTATCAGATGCTTTAATTGAAATTGGCAAAATGGCCCAATCTAAAAAAATTAATGAAGAACTTCTTAGAGTTTTGCATGAAATTGTTAGAGATAATCATGTTTACAGTAAATTATTTAAAAATGGAAGTGAAAGATTAGCTGAAGCTATTGCAGATGCTGCTGCCAAAGGCAAAGAAATTCCGAGATTTCGATTAACAATAGTTGATGCTCGAGAAGAACAAAATTTTACAGCAGCAGATCCAAGTGTTCATCCTCATCGAGCTGAAAAGCCAAGGAATGAATTAGTTGGAATGATTTGGTGTAATGAAGATGGAGATCCACCAGAATATAACGGTGTTTGGCTCCATGGCACTGAAGGTGAAACAGAACCTGTGCCATATTGGAGTCCAAATGTTGATGCTTTATGCTATTGTTTGCTCTTTCCATACGGTAATCAAATGTACCGTAATGGTTTAATCCGAAAAACTGTTGAAGAAAAAAGAGCAAAAAAGCAAAAGAAAAATGTCATGAATGAGGATACAGATATCTCAGATGGCGAAGTTGAAAGGCATATTAATGGAAGCGATGAAGAAAATGATGAATCCATTTTGCATGATTCGACTTCCAAAAAAAAGGGACGAGAATACATTTCAAGAAAGGAATTCTATCGTTACCAAATGTACCCCCGAAATAACAAAGATAAAAAAAACAAAGATGGCTTTAAAGAACCACATTGGCTTTGGAGTAAAGGGCAATTGGCAGATGCATATTTAATTGATATTTTGTGTCGTGCTGAACGTTGTGATTTAGCAGTTGCTAAAAGAAAAATTGAAAATTTAAAGCTTCGTTTTACTTCCAGTGAAGAATTAAGAAAATATGTCCAAAAAAATTATCTAAAAGAAGGAACATCACTTGGAAATCTTTTTACGATTCCAATGAGTTTTAAAGGTGGAAGAAAATATATGCAAAAAGCATATGCTGATATTATGACAATTATCGATAATACAGATTTGCCATCTTGGTTTATCACTTTTACTGGAAATCCGCATTGGCCGGAAATTAAAGAAAATATCGGTGAAGGTGAAAATCGATCGGATGTTAAATGCCGAGTTTTTATGGCAAAAGCTCAAGAATTTCTTGATGACTTATTTAAAAGGCATGTCATGGGTAAAGTTCGAGCTTACCACGTTGTTATGGAATTTCAAAAACGTGGAATGCCACATTTACATGTAATTTTAATTATGGATAAAAGAGTTGGCGTTGATGAAGTTGATAATTATGTATCAGCTCGAATTCCAAATTTGCCTAATCCAACAGATCAATCAAAAGCAGCTCAACAAATGCGGAGACTGCATGAAATTATCGTAAAAAATAATTTACATTTATGCAATGCAAATTCAGCATGTTTTGTAAATGGAATTTGTACAAAAGGTTTTCGAAAACCTTTTTCACAAACTACAGTAATCCATACACATAAACCACCTGAATATACACGTTTGCCACCAAAGCCGGATGACTTTGATGAAAAACAAGCTAAAATTGCAAAAGAATTGGAAGAACAAAATGCAGAATCTGCTTCTCAAAAATCCGATGAAAAAGCAAATGTGGATATAAAAGAAGATGTTATATCCGATAGTGAAGAATTTAATAATCTTCCGGATGAATTTGTAGTTGATGAAGAACCATCTGAAACTCAGAAATTTGAAGATGATGAACAATTCCATTATTTTGATGAGGTCAGGAAAGATCTTGAAGTATCACAAGTCGAATACAAAAGACTTCCTCCTCCACCAAAAGAACTTAAAATTAATGAAAGTAATGAACATCTTTTTGGTAACACTTATGAGAAAAAAACTGGAAGAACTTTTATTCAAGTTGATGACAGTTATGTTGTTCCATATAATCCATTTTTATCATTGAAATATGACTGTCATATCAATGTTGAATGTACAGTAGGACAACAAGGAAGTCCAAAATATACTTGCAAATATACCACAAAATTGGGTGATGTAATATATGCAAAAGTTAACAGATTTAAAAAAGTCCAAAAAGATAAAGATGGCAAAGAAATTGTTGACTTTAATGAAGGAGAGCAACATATTTTGGCTCGAATTATGACAGGCTGTGAAGCTTGGATGAGATTAAATAATACTTGGATTATTAAACAATCTCATATTGTTGAAACTCTTCATATCCATTTGGAAGGAGATCAAATGGTGTATTTTGAAGAAGGATCGGAAGAGCAAGCTGCAGAAAAAGATGACAAAAGTCAGCTGATTGCTTTCTTCAAACTTTGTGCAAATGATGAGAATGCAAGACAATATACATATAATGAAATTCCACATTTTTATCGTTATGATAAAACAAAAGGAATTTGGATTAAACGAAAAATTAATCCATCAAAATTTTTTGTTCGAGTACATCATGTTCCTCCAAAAAATACCGAACTTTATGCTCTTCGAGTTTTGCTCACTAAAGTTAAAGGACCAACAAGTTTTAAAGATCTTCGAACTGTTGGTGAAAAATTATGTCCAAGTTTTGTTGAAGCAGCTAAAACACTTGGATATTGGGAAAATGATGAAATTCATATTAAAATTATCGCAGAATCGATCAGTCAAATGCGATCAATTCGCCAAAAAAAGCATTTTATTGCAATGGTGATTGCACATAATCAACCAGCAAATGCAAATACAATTATTAATACTTTTTTGGAAGATATCTTTACAAAACCTCAACAAAAGTTTGAAGGAAATGAAGAAAGAATTCGATTTAAAGCTCTTTGTTATTTGGAATACATTTTTAAAAAAATGGATACAAGTTGCAAACAACTTGGCATTGAAGTTCCTGATAATTTTTATACAGATTATGATGATTCTGAAGCTCATGGAGATTTTGAAGCTGAAGATGAGCTTATGATTGATAACAAAAAAGTTACATTTGAAGTTTATGTTGAACATCAAAAAGCAAATTTAAATCCAGGCCAAAAAACAGCTTTTGATCGAATTTGGAATGCAATTTTGCATAAAATTGATCAAAAATTCTTTTTCCTTCAAGGAAGTGGAGGCACAGGCAAGACTCATGTTTATAATACTTTAATTGATTACTGTAGATTAAAAGGTAAAAAAGTTCTTGCATGTGCTTCCACCGGTATTGCTGCAACTTTATTGAGAGGCGGAATGACTGCTCATAGTGCTCTTTATGTTCCAACAAAATTGGATAAAGATAGCAAAACAAGAATTGAACCTCAAACTGAAAAAGGCAAATTCATTAAAGAACTTGATTTTCTTATTATTGATGAAGTTAGTATGCTTCACAAAGATGTTTTAAAATATATTGATAGTACATTAAAAACTATCAGAGAAAATAATGAACTTTTTGGAGGTGTTGTTGTTTTAATTGGTGGTGATTGGAAACAATTAACTCCTGTAGTTCGAAATGGACAACCATCTCAAATTATTGAAGCATCTGTGAAATCTTGGGATGAATTTCAAAATAATGTTGAACAACTTAATCTCACTCAAAATATGAGAGTTAAAGGAGATGAACTTCAATTTGTTGAAGAATTAAAGCAAGTTGGAAATGGTGAAGTTTCAAAATTTATCCCCGGAACAAATTCCATTACTATTGATTCAGAAAATGTTGTTAAAACTGAAAAGCAACTTATTAATTTTTGTTATGAACCAGAATGGTTACAGAATCCTGAACAATATATTGAACAACTTTGTGGAAGTGCAATTTTGTGTCCAAAAAATACTGCTGTTCAAAGAATGAATGAAAGTATTTTGTCACAATTGCAAGGAAATGAAAAAGTTTTTTACAGTACCGATACCGTAATCTCTGATAAAGATATTCCAGCTGTTGATGGAAATTTAAATGAATACAGTATCGAAGCAATGCATAAAATTGAAACTGCAGGAATGCCACCACATGAATTAAAACTTAAAGTTGGTGCAATTGTTATGCTAATTAAAAATTTATCTGTTTTTACGGGACTTTGCAATGGCACTCGAATGCAAGTTGTTGGATTTAATGATACATTTGTAAAGTGCAAACTTCTTACGGGTTCAAGATCTCGAACAGGTGAAATTATCTTTCTTCCATTATGCAAATTTGAATACGGTAAAGATGTATCTGAACCCGGGATTCATTTTACTCGAACTCAATTTCCAATTAAACTTTCTTTTGCAATTAGCATTAATAAAGCTCAAGGACAAACATTGAATCGAGTTGGATTATATTTTGGTGATGGTGAATGTTTCTCACATGGACAATTATATACTGCAATGTCCAGAGTTCGAACAAAATTATCTTTAAGAATTTTGCCATCTTCGAGTAAAAATACATGTGTAAATATTGTTTACAAAAGATTATTGGATTAATTTTGTTAACATTTTAAATGGCACATTAACTATTATTTAATTATTATTATTATTATTATAATTATTTGGAAGTAAAGTAAAAAACAAAAATTTTCTTCACTGAACAACCGGAAACCTTGACGTGGTAGTGAAGCAGAAACGCTTTTATTATTATTATTTGGTCCACTTATTACTATTATCAAATAAAAGTAGGCTAATATCCGGTATATAAATTATACAACAAAGTACTGAAACATACAGTACCCCCTCCGAAGGACTAGGACCAGTAGTAAATCGGCGAAGCCGAAAAGCCGAAGGCTTTTTGGGAAAGCCGATTTAAAAATCAACATAAATTTCTGATTGGTTACGGTAATTACTAACACAACAATAAATTATTTTCACAAAGAAGAGTGACCTCAAAGGTAAAACAATCATAAAACAGCTTAAAATCATCCGTTCTGAGTGATTTAAGTAGTAATATCATAACACGACTACAAACACAGACCCGACTGACAGAAGAGGCCCGAAGGGCCTCTGGTTTGAATTTGAAAAGAATCCAAGAATCAAAGCAGCAATGAAGAGAGAACGGAAACCAGCCATAATTGATGAGGAGAAGATGACAGAACTGAAGAATTTTCAATTTTATCTTTGCCTTTTATACCCCACAATTTTATTTGAGAGGGAGAGAGGCGACAACACCAATGTCCACTCTTCATTTTTTGTTTCGAACAATGGGGACAGAAAAGAAAACGAGAGTTCACTTTTTTCAAAAAATATTTTTGAAAAACAAAACAGTTTTTTTGCAAGAAATATTCAATTTTGACATCTTTAAGGATTGTTGGTCTCGTATTTTTCTACGATATAAGTATCAGATATATTAAATGAAGGTAACTTCACTTTTCCGTGCAACATTTAAATATTAATGTTTTTAAATTTTTTAAATTTATAAATCATAGCACAATAAGAAAGGAAAAACATAACATTCAACAAAAATAATTAAAATTGCGAATCATTACATTTTTTAGCTTTTCTTCATTTTTTGAGGTTTTACAAACAAAGATTTTAAACTTTTTGCAATATAATATACCAAAATTAAGACGACAGTAATAACAAAGATACAGAATACGATTGCCACACCATATACATCAATATTATGCTGTTGAAGGAAGGACATGTCAACGGAAGCTGGCTTTAATTCTGGAAGTTTTCCACCATTTTTTAAAACAAAATCAACATTTTTAACAAAAATCTCATTTGCAGAAAAGGGTTTTGTTTCAAGCAAATGTTTGATCCTTTGAGCTTCTTTTTGATATCTGTAAAATTCTGTTGCTTATCCTGTTTTTTATTATTTTCACATACTTTTCATTGCTTAACATATCTGTTAAAAGTTGAATAAGTTTTTCATTTCCATTTAATAATTCCATTTTATTTAAAACTTTTCCCCATCCATTTCTTTCTGCAATTTGACCATTACGAATCTGATCCAACATCATTGGCATTAAAAGTGTTGCCTTTCCTGAATGTGCAACTTCCAATAAACTATTGTATCCGCCATGGGTGAAAAATAACTTTAATCTTGGATGTTGAAGAAGAAGAGATTGTGGGGCCCAATTTGTTACAAAAATATTTGGTTTTGTTTTTGCATAATTAATACCGTAATCATCGGCTGCTTCAAGTTTGACAATAAAATGATAATCTGGGAATGAAGCAAATGCATCAATGAGATTCTTTTTAACTGTGTTTGGGAGATTTGAAGAGTCGACATTTGATCCCAATGAAAAAAATACAACTCCTTTTTTGCCTTTTGCCATTTCAGAATTAAAGGGTTCTGCCAGGGCCTCATTCTGAGATCCCTTTATTCCAAGACCTCCAACATAAACAATATTATGCAAAATTGGTCGGGGAAATTCTATGAATTCATCAACAGCAACAAAAATCAATGGAGTTTTTTCTTTTATAATTTCTTTTACATCAGGAAATGAAGAGCCATAAAGGCTTTGGAAAACTTCATTTGTAATTCCATAAAATCTTGAATAGCTGGCATCGAGGAGATGATGCTCTAATTCATTTTGAGCTCTTTCAAAAAATGTCATTTTATCAGAAATTGTCAACTGCCCAATCGAAGGCACCCATCCAGTTGGATTTGGGATTCCAAATAATGAAGTTACATGCTCTTGCAGGGGACAACTACTTATCATAAAATGTACATTTATTCCAAGTTCATGACCAAGAGCATTTCCTTGTGGAAATAGTTGTTCAACAAAAATTGCATCAAAATTTTCTTTTTTAAGTTTTTCAATTGTTTCTTTTCCTTCCATAAAAGCATCTAAAAATTTACTGTTTTTAAAACGTTTAAGTTTTTCAATATGAATAAAAGATATTTTCATGAAAATACAAAACTCCATGAATCTTTAATCTTGCCCTCAACTGTGTTGGTAATATAAAAAAAGAGTTTTTGATTAAAAAAAATCTCAAAAAATAGTTTCATTCTATTCAAAAAAATGTATAAGTTATGCTGAAAATATTGAATGAACAAATTACCTTTCATCATGGGTTTTATTGCTTTGATAATGCCGCTGAAACCGGTATAAGAATGAAATAATCCTGTTTCAGCAAAAAGCGCGGCATCCAAAGCCTTTTTTGCATGCTTTCCGAATTCCAGAGTTAGATTAGAAATTGTGCCAATTGTAACAATTTTTGCATATTTTGTTGTTTGAAACGAATTCATTGGAATTAATGTTTCAACATTTAATAAAGTCTAAAATATCATAGATCAAGACAAAAATATTTTTAAATTCACAGACAACATCATGCCCAGCTTGAGCTAAAGAATCTGCAATTCTTCCATTTGAAATCATATGACTTTTACTGTAGCTAACACTAAATACTAATAATTTTGCTCCATCTGCATTAGCAATGATGAATAAAAGAAGACATAACAACACTTTCATTTTTTCAAATATTTTTGTATCTCTGATATAACAAAAAGTGCACATATTTATAGGTGAGAAACGAGCACGGAAAAAGTGATTGTTTTGTGTTTCACCTTTGTTTTTCAAATAATTGCTGCAAAAAAAAGTTCGCGATTAAAATGAATCGGGAGAAAGCACAAAGTACAAACAAAAATTAACAGCATGATGATGTGTTGATGGGAGAAAACATAATAAATTCCATGTTGAACATTTTTTTACTAACAAGTCTCAAGAAACTCACTTTGACAAACCCTTAAAATTTTATTTTAAAAATTGATCGACGACATTAAAATTTTTACTTCAAGGTACATCAAATAATATTAAGTAAGTATTGTTTTCCTTCGGGGTTAACAATACTGAAACAAAATGATTTTAAAAACTGACTTCGTGGTCAGCAAAATTATTTCAAAATATATGTATGATATTTAAATTTTTTATTTTATTAAAACTATTTTTCAACTGAACATTTTAAGTCAAGAATACAATTTTTTTATTATTACAATCATTTAATGGTGCTTGAGTGATTTTAGTTGATTTTTGGAGTACTGGATATGAAGTTGCTGGATCATCAAATGGTGCAGATTTTGTTTCTGAAACATATTGGTTTCATTTAATAAATTTTATATTGTTTTTGAAGATTGCGTTTTAATTGCAATAATTTCATTAATTAATTAAAATTAATTAGTTTAGTGATTTTATCGAGATTCAACTTACTATTCTTTGGATGTTGTGTAATTATTATGATACGACCTTCACTTCTTGATCCCCTGATTTTTGTGTTTTTTCGAATTGCTCTGAAATTTAAATTTTTACTGATTTGTGTATGCTTTAATTTATTAGCATACGCATTAACAATAATATAAACTATTGGATTTACAGCACAATTAATAATCCATATAAAATTCAATCCAGTATATGCGAAATTTGTGGAAGGTAAAAGTACCTAAAATAGCTCATTAGTAAATTTGTGAAAGAAATGGAAGTAAAAATTGAAAGGTTCAAAAGGGTCATCGAGGTCGTCTACAGAATTCTCACATATAAAAGTAAGAATATTTTTTATCTGTAAAATTGCCAAGTCCACTAAAACTTTTAAACTTTTAGCAAAAGTTTATCATTTTTTACAAAGAAAAACAAACAAAGTAAATATTAATTAGCGTTTTAAAAGAAAAACTTACGTCAGAGTAATGCCAAAAAACATTCAAAACACAACAATAACCCGTAATTACAACAGCCTGAATAAGAATTTTCATTTCGGCACGATAATTTTTGGAAACCTGATATTTTTTACGCTAAAAACGTATTTTTTAAATTTTTTTTGGGATGAATGGGACAATTTGCAAGACACTGTTATTTAAATAACAAACAAAACATTTTCAACTTCAGGCATTTGTCTCTTACAAAATAACGTTTTAAAAACTTACTTTAGCAATTAGTACACCAAAGACAATCAAATATATAATTCCAGAAATAGGAATGCCTCCCAATTCGATAACCATTTCAACATTTTGTACAATATTACTTGCAAAGTAATCAGAGTCATAGTCCCATGACCAATATTCTGGGTAATATCTTATTGTTCCAATTGGAGATGCTAATACAATTGAAAATGCAATAAAAAATGCAATACCAAATACAAGCCATATTCTCATTCCACGTGGTGAAAAAATTTTTTCATCGATATTGGGAAAGCATAATTGCGTTAATCGATTTAAGGATAAAATAAGTGTTAAAACAGCGTAAGCAATATATGAGGGAGTTGCAATTGCGCCAAGTAATTTTGCAAATAATGGATTAAAATTCGATTGGAAGATATTGAAAAAGCCTAAAATTAAAAATATTACAATTTGCATATTTGACTAATTCTAAGAGAATTCTTTGAATTGTTGAACAAATGTTTAAAAACGATAGAAAAAATGACATTTTTATATACAGAGTGTCATAAATATACAACATTTCATGGTAAACATAAAGTTAATGTAGCACACTCTTTTGCAAATTGTTTGGATCGAATTGCATTAAATTAAGATCACCACTTACCAGTAATTGTATGGGGAATCAGTTGAATTATATCGAAATAAGCTAAATATAACATAAATCGATATGCATTTAATCTTTTTAATTCTTTATCACAATGAATCGCCTTAACCACAATAATATTTGGAATAAAGCATAAAACTGATACAACTATCATTGTAACTCCAACAATAACGTCCGCAGTTGTTGGCTCAACTAAACCAATTTCATCCGATGCTATAGTTGTTTCGGTGATCACCGATATCAATGTTGGTGTAACTGATGATGACATTTAAAATTTTGACAAAACAGTTATTTCTAATTCAGAAATATCATTATTTTAAGGACTTTTATCTGAAACAAAATGGTGGTAAGAACAAAGTTCAAATGTGTTTTAACATCCAACATGGGAAAGTATTAAAGTTCCGCTTTACAAAAACTGTTTTCATTTATACCTGGGAATTTCTAAAAATAAAAAACGGCAAAAATTATCATTTTGCACCTATTTTTGGCGCGAAAAAGTATAAAAAAAATAAGCATTATAATTATTTTTCGTAAACGTCAAAAAACATAATAACAGGTGCAAAAAATGGTGAAAGCAACAAAAGAGGAAGCATGTTTTTAAATTTTTTATTTTTGAGGTAATAAATATTGAATGATTTATCACTGAATTACATTAAAAATTTATCAAACCTAAGCTCAATGAATTTAATGTCAAAAGTACGTTTTCAGAAATGTTAAGATAATAATAATAAAACTTAAAACTAAAACACAGACATTCTGTTACAGAAAAACTTAATTAAATAGCAAACAGTTTTCGTGCCATTTTTAAAATAAAGCAGAAGTCGTTTTTGTATAAAGAAAATTCGTGAAAAAAAACGAAATCATTAAGTTCAGATCAAGTTATCATTGTTAATTATTTTCAACAAGTAATAAATTTCAAAATTTTTTAAAAATATGCAACAAAAAAGGTAACTGGTGGTATATTAAACAGAATCAAACACGTGAACTGAGTAAAGCAAAAAAGATGAATTGGTTAAGCTTTCCATGAAAGCGTCTTAAATTGAATAGTACTTTTATTGCTACTTTTCTTATTAAAAATTTGGAAATAAAAGCATTATTTCAAAAATATAAAGGCGTTAGATAAACAAGCCGAATAAAATGAAGGATCAAGGAAATGAACTACTTCCAATAAAGAACAATTTAAAGTACAGTCATAATTTATTTGATTCCTCTTCCGGTCAGTAAAATTGAAGACAAACAAAGAAGTTTACAAAAAACATCATAGTTTTTAGCCAAAAATATCTTTTTAGAAGCTTTGAAAACTTTAGAGCAATTTTTCCTCACTAACCCAGATACAGACATACTTAATCTAACAAGTAATATGAAAGCTACGACAAAAAAAGTTAAATTTCTCTTTACCAATCTTTTGTAATATCATTTACTTTTAGTAACAGATTTCTAGGTAGTCATAAATTTTTATTAAATAAAAATAATGTAATTTTACTGGTACTCATAAAGTAAAAAATAATTTAATTTAAATGTTTAAAAATTTTAGGAGAAAATATTTACTTCTTTAAAAAATTTCGTTTGCTCCATCTCGCTTAATAAGTTTGATAAAAAAAAATAAGAAAAACAAGCATTGCAGTCTATCATTTTGGAAAACCTAAATAGTCAATTTTTAAACAAAATAGAGTTAGTAATACATTGTATTTAAGTAATTAGCACAAAGCAATATAAAAAAAGTTTACTGCGACATGATAATTACCACTGTCGCTATTGGTAAAATAACTGTTTTGAAATAACTAATATTATTAAAATGGTTTTGTAACTATTTGAAGAGGGTGAATGTTTTTTCAGAATGTTTTTTACTTCAAAAATAGCCACCTATATTTGCTTTCAAAATGTTACATGTAATTAAGTAATAGGTTTATTTAATATATTTTATTAAATAAAATATTATCGTCAGTAATTTTAAGTGTATTAAAATTTATAACTTGTCACAAGCTTTTTCGATGTCACCCGGAAGGTATTTTTGTGAACGTTCTTTAAATGCATTGTAGGCACATTTATTTCCACCTCCACAATTTCCAATCGTTTGAGTAACATCACGAAAATCTGTGTTGGCATTATCAGAATACCAAAGTTTTACATATTGGCTGTTATCACTTGCAAGCCAAAGTTCAACTGCAACTGTTGCAGCAAAATCAGGGGATACACTTCCAATAATTCCTAAAACAAAATGCCCTTAGGAAACAACAAAAATGAATATCCAAAACTCCCTTCTTTTGCTTCTAAAGTACGCAAAAATGCTGCAACTGTGGTATCATGCTAAAAGTGATTCATTTATTTTTTAATAAAGTAACTGATTTCATACAGCTGAATACATGTATAATTTTACACCACCATTATTATCCATATGACTAATCATTTCTTGAAGAAGTAATCCGCCTTTGAGTTTAATTAACTCTGAATTTTCAGATTTGCCAAATCCTGCTGATCCAAAAATATAATCCTCACAAGTTTCAACAATCGTCTTAACTTGATTAAAGATATTGTCAGTTATCCAAGTTGGAAGGGTCATATTATGTATTCGTTCGATCGTTATTGCATCATAAAAGTTTTTTAATCCTTTAACATCCGTAATTTTTTCGCCGGATTTTTCCGAAATTTCAAGAAGCAAAGGCTAAATACGATGGTTATATTGCTGGAGAAAGTGTTACTGAATACGTGAGAAAAAAGGAAACTATTTTATACAAACTTACAAGTTGAGCAGCCATATATTGTACAAATTTTCCATGTGCAACCTGTTCGGCTTCAAGTTCATCCATTCTTAAACATGGTGGATCTGCATTCAAGATCTGAAATATTATCTTTTCTTCATTTAAATATTTGATTTATCACAATTTTCTAACGTGATCTGTTTTACTATCTACAGTATGAACAGGTATTGGAGAAAATTTTGTTGGCCAATTTTGAATGCTTGGATAAGTTCCATTTGAAGCAGAATATAATCCAACAAGATGGGAATAAGCTGATACAAGGGTTCGATCAACATCTGTCGATCGAACATGGATCTAAAAATGATAAATATGAATTTTTAAAAATCTCAACTTTAATTAATCGGTTACATCTTTGGATTTATAATCTTTTGGTAGATATGGATTGTTAATCATGTATTTCTCTTGGACTTTTGACCCTTGAATGAAATGTTGTTGCATTCCTGTCTAAAATGAATTAGTTGATGGAAAACTAAGTTCAAAGTACTAAATTCTCACATCTGTCAATTCTCCCCAAGAAACTGGCCAGGCGGATTCTTGGTAGGGGTCATTTTTGTAAGTTCCTTCCGGAGCTCTGTCCCCGTGTCGATAAAGCTAAAAAAAGAAATAACATTTGCATAATGGAAATCAATATTTTTATAAATCATACAATTTGTAAATGTTGCAAAGTATCTGCTTTTGAAGCAGCAACAATGAATCCAAACAGTAATGCAAATTTAAACATAATTTTCAGCTGCTTTTCCAAAATTCTTTGACCTTGCAATGTAAAACCAAGAAATTGTCAAAAAAGTGAAAACAATAGGAAGATAACAAGGTACATCTCGGTAGTCTTATCAGTCAGCATGCGAGATTCATGCTCCCTCATTTTTAGAGCTGAAAAAATACACCATTTGAGAACATCGATTTATTGATATGATTATTTAGGTTTTAGTTAAGATTCGAAGCAATAGTACAAAGTTTGTGTGTTCACAAGCAAAATAATTTTTTGAAAACTATGGACATCAGCCTTTTATTTAAAACACAATAACTTTATCCTGACACTATTTACCGTAATCATTTTGCAAACACTTATGAAATTTTGTATTTTGGTAATAAAACCGAACCTTAAATTATAAGGTTTAAAAAATATAAAGCATAAGCTTCACCTATGTCCTGTTCAGATTTCACGTGACACAAAACTCGGCCATTTACACTTGGGTGGCCAAATATCAAAACTTTTGCCGAAAAAATTAAAGCAGCGTGATCTCATTATTCTCGCCACTTACGACGGTATTTTAATATATTATTAATAAGATTATTAATCAGCAAAAAACACAAGCACAATTTAATACTATTTCAATGAGTTGTCAATGTTTTAGTTGTTACATGATGTAAGGCAGATATTAGCAAAAATGGTGGTATTGATTCATATTGAGATTACTGTAATGATCATTATCATTTTTCTTCCAGTTTAGAAAAAAATATAAACTTCCCTAACGGGGAATCGAACCCCGGCCGCCTGGGTGAAAACCAGAAATCCTAACCACTAGACCATTAGGGAGGCGAGAATTAATTGATTTAACGCAAAGATGATTGACTGTAAAAAAGAGGCGACACTGATTTACGGTCTTTGCAATAACTCAGGCATTTTTTTAATCTCTTTACAGAAAAAGTTTTTTTAAATAACCAGGATATTATTGTGATGAACTAAACGAAAAAAGCTGTACGTTTTTAAAAAGATTTTTGTATATTCAAATTGTTTTTTGGAACAGCTTTTACCGCTAAAGCCATAAAAATGGATTACAAAAATGCTTATTAATAAATTTATCAATTTTTTGCATATAAAAAACAAATTAATAAAATTAAACTCATTTTTATGTATAAATAATGTTGTCCTTTAAATTCACCATTAATATAATGCTAAATTGGCTCCGTTTTTTGTCGACAATAAAGTAGGGAGTGTATTCTCTCAACATTGTAACTTTTAATCATATTTTTGTTTTCCAACTTTAAGTTTCTAACGATCCAAAAACATTTTGATTAATTAAAAGTCTTTTTTTTTATTAGTAACCTATTTTAGTTTTTTCATCCCCACGGGGGAATTGCGTTTTTTAGGCGTCTGATTTGCAGCGTTTTTTCCCGCAAGAGCGCTAAATGACCCGGTTTCAGTTGATTTTTTCCTGCTCATTTTTTTGTGACGAAAAGAAAAAAACGAGGACATCAAGACGGGCGCTTATGTTTTTTACTGCGCTGATGATCGCCTTGGGGCAGGGAGGCGGATCTTCAGTATGTTATCTGATCATATAAAAGCTTCAGAGAAATTGGTAAAAAATATCAGTTTTCTTTCGGTTTACATTCGTGGCTAAAAAATTTCTATTGTGTGATTGCAGACTTTGACTAATTTTTATGTTCTTTTTAGATGGACACGTCGAGCGTGCAGACCGCACCGCTCAAGGAGACCGATGAGCACCGCCAAATGCGACGAATTGCTTTTGTTGCAATTGTTGTTTCAACAGTTGCAGTAATTGCATCAGTTGTTACTCTTCCAATGCTTTACAACTATGTTCAATCATTCCAATCACATCTTATGGTTGAAACTGATTACTGTAAAGCTCGCTCACGTGATATGTGGCTTGAAATGACTGCTCTTCAAATGGGAAAAGGTCATGCTAACCGTGTCAAACGTGGATGGCTCTTTGGTCAATGGGTTCCCGAATCAGGATATGGTGGTGGATCTTCTGGCAGCAACACCGGTGGAAATCATCCCGGTGGCTCTTCTGGAGGATACGGTAGCGCCCCTGCTGCCTCCAACCCCGGATATGGTCAACCAGCTGTCAATGCTGAACCCGTCTGTACTGCTTGTACATGCCATCAAGGAGCACCCGGTAATGCTGGACCTCCTGGCCCTGATGGTAACGACGGAAAAGACGGTGACAAAGGTGCTGATGGCAAAGTCGGCAAAGATGCTGAACTTCTTCCCGCACAATCCGAAGGAGAAACCACAATTTCATGCCCACCTGGACCTCCTGGACCAACCGGACCAATGGGAGCTCGTGGTCCACCCGGACCTAAAGGCAGCCCTGGTGAGCCTCCACGTGATGGAGTTCCTGGTGAACCTGGTATGCAAGGACAAGCTGGCCCACAAGGTCGTCCCGGCAGAGAAGGACCTCGTGGAGCTCCTGGAGCCCCTGGCCGTCAAATTCCTGTTCCCGGAAATCAAGGACCACCTGGTGTTCCTGGTAAAAAAGGTCCACCCGGACCTAAAGGTGAACCTGGACCAGCTGGAAACAGCTATGATGGACCACCTGGTCTTCCTGGAGATGCTGGTCAACCTGGTCGTGAAGGCCGTTCTGGCCCAGTTGGTCCACCTGGGCCTTCTGGTGATGACGGTGAAAAGGGTGGCTGTGATCACTGTAAGTTTAAACAAACTTTATGCAACATTTTCAATTGCATTCTTTTTACAGGCCCCGAACCTCGTACACCTCCAGGCTATTAAGCCCATATCATTTCCTACAATGATCCAACAACATTTTTATTTTCCATCTACAGAGCTCCTTCGCGGTCTCGGCGCTCTGCTCCTCGTCGCTTGTCCATCGCCCAAACTGGGGTCCAAAAATCTCATTTTTTTGTAATTTATTAGTTTAGTTTTTGTTTGTTTCCTAATTTATTGTTTCTGTTGATGCACCCAAAAAGTGTATTCAGCGTTTCATTAAGGACCAATAATCGTCATCATCTTGTCATCAACATCAACATCATCATCATCATCATCAAGTTATTTAACATCTATTATAACATCCACCGCGTCCTTTTTATTCGCTTAACATTTTTTGTGTCTTTTTTATATAATTTATTTTAATCTAATGGAAGCATGCATTAAAAAAAATCTTTTACGAATTATCTGTTTTGTTTTTGTTTAAATAAAATGATTTTCCGTATACCATTGTTTGACATTCCACACAGTACAACATATATTCATATTTTTCTGAAACAAAACTGAAAAATGATTTTTTTTGTTTCATCTCTAAAAATCAACACCAAAAAATCGGATCAAAAAATTTAAAAAAGAAATTAAAATTCGATTTCTTGGATAATTTTTTGATGAATTGTTTAGAGTCAAATAATTAAAACTTTGATGGCAAATATTTGAAAAAAAATTTGATTCAATCCTTTTTTAAAAGGTTTTAAAAAAATAATTTTATTACAAGTGATAAAATAAAAAATACACCGGCAGGAAAAAAATGAAAAAAAGACAAAGAAACTTATTGCAGGAAAAACTTTAAAATGCATAAAAATTAAAAGAAAGGGATATTTTAATGTTCAAAATCTTTATAAAACGAAACAAATATTTTTGAACTAGCTATTATTATTCTGAACATTAAAGTATCAATATTAAGTAATATATAATTAATAAAAAAAGATATGATAATTAAAAATCACGTTTAAGCTGATCCATAGAGATCTGTGGAACTTGAGCAGGTGTTAAAACTTTGGTTGGACGAGGTGGATGAGTTCTTGCATCGGCATTATCAAATGATGAAACTCGATTAACATTCGTTTTATCAAGCATATTTTTGCTGTAATAAATGCAAAGTTTTAAAATTTTTAAAATTAGAAAATTCTTACGTATTTTTATCCAAGACATTTGGACGCTCTTCACCGAATCCTTGTGATAAAACTTTGTCCAAGTCATCTGCAGTATTGTCATCGGCATATGTGTCGATTGAATCGCCGTCCAACGGGTACTCCTGAGCGGTATAATAGATCGATGTTGAAATTGAAGCCTAGTACGTTAGGACTATCTCTCTTTTTTCTCTCTCTCTTCCTAATTCACTTGGCTTTTCTTTTCAAATTTTGAAAAAAACTAACCTTATTACTTGGTAATGGAGAATCAGTGTGATAAACTGGTGGTCGATCAGGAAGTTGAGAATCATCCGGCTTGAAAAGTGATTTATTTGCGGGAGGAAGTTCAAAGTTATCTTTAACGCTTAACGGTGTAAGAGGGAGTTCAGTGACAGCCGGCTGTTCTAAAAACATAAAATTAAGCATAAGAAAAAACTGTGACATTTAAATATCAAATTTTAGATTCTGAAGAACGGGTCACACCAAAAAAGACCTACTTTCTTTAAGAGGAATCTTTTCAAGTTCAACACCTTTTCCAATACTTGGTGGTCGACTTCTCTTATTCTTTGGCTTTCGACAAAATAAGCAGCAACAAATAATCATTAAAATAATTATAAGGATTAAAACAAGCAATACAATAATCCACCAAGGGAATCCATCTTCAGGTCCAACTTCATGACTAAGTTCCGGGGTAAAATTTGAATGAAATGTTACCGGAGAGAATACAGCTTCCCAAACAGGAAAATTGACATTTCTTTGAAGCGCTAAAAAATTTTTTGTTTAACAATTTGTAGAAAATGTTTTTAAATTTACATGGAAGTACTCCTGGAATTAAAAATGCTGCACATTGGCTTTCTTCAAGTTTTACAGAAGCATCGGGTTCATCAATTAGAATTACACCATTACGATTATCAAAACTGGCATTTAAATAATCCGAAAGTGGAAGAAATTGAGTTCTAACATTTTGATGGAAATCAATATGAACATCTTAAAGTACAAAATTTTGATTATCAAAGAGTATCAAAACAATGTTGACATACTTGATAAGCATCCTTTATATGCATCAATAACTGCAAAAACATTTGCATCAGTAGAAACAAGTTTACCACCAAATCGGAAGCTTGTTGCATCAGCAAGATGAAGTTTAAGACCATCATCGGCATATTGCTTGTCTGAATCAATGACAAAAAGGACAGGTGAGCCCTTGGCAAAGATAGCTTGGAAGAAATGTCGATAGCCATCGGAATAGTTTCCAGCAAAACTATAAATTCGATCTGGCATTCCAGTGTAATGAACATTGATAGACTGATTGGCATGAAGGACAATTTGAATTTCTCTGAAATTAATAAATAATAGAAATTTAATTAATTTAAATCATACTGATCATTATTAAAAAAAATTGTTGCAATCCTTTGAACAGATCTTTCATTTGCTAACGGGGCAAAGGCAAATCGGAATGTCTGTTCTTCAGATCGAGTAAGATCAAACTGATGGGCCTTTTCAATATTATATAATAAACTTGATTTTCCATCAAATGTTACTCCAACATCTACAAATATTCATATTATTATAATAGTTATAACGAATATTTAACCTTTCAAACAACTGCTTCCAAAATAACTTGTTTTCGAGCAGTCACAAGTTGTTAAGTCTCGTGTTCCAGGATCTCGATTCTCCCATTTAAAACTACAATGCCCTCCATTTTTGCAAACAATTGTATCACATTCTGTATGACAACCACTTTGAATTGCATCTAAAAACTATTTTTTAAAACTTATTTCAAAAATTTTGAAAAACGTTTTTTAAAAGGCATGTTTTATGTCACATAAACCACATGTTTGAAATCTTTGATTTGAAATAAAAAAATAAACCCACTCTTTGAATATCTTTTACCGCTATTTCTCATATCAATAATTTTATCATCAATAATGAATCCACGCATACAACCAAGAAGTGGCGGAATTGGGGTATCATAGAATACCATTCGAGCACGCTTTTTACGTAAATTATCGTAACTATGTGGTCGTGGAACTCCACCAATAAATAAAATTTGATATGCTTCAACTACTGTTGAACTTCCTTGAGCCTTTGGTGGCAAAATTGCATGATCCGGCTTATTTTGATAATCTTCAATTTTAGTATCCAATGGTGCAAGCTTTAATGTCCCAAGAATTTCACATTGTTCATCGTCAACAGATAAAGTGGTTCGATTATTGAATCTTTCAACAATTATTTGCAACCATCTCATATCACTGAATTCTAAAACGAAATTTTTTGTTCACAAATTTTAATTAAAGAAAACAAAGCTTTTGGAATAGTATTTATAACTGATAGTTTTAAAATAAGCTTACCATCATGGGATCGGGAGAATACGGTACATGATTTAACTTCCGCAACATTTGAAGATGTGTAGTTGCTCATTGTTAAAATAATTCTGAATTCATCGGCAAGGTGAACCTAAATGAACTCATATGAAAATATTATGAACAGCCGCTTTTCATAAAAATTACTTGTAAAAAGTTATCAGATTGATCATGGGCATAAATGAGGACAGCTTCTTTTTGATCTGTACGAGTGCTGAATGCAATAATTGAACTTTCAAGTGGATTTTTTGGAAGCTCATCATTTCGGAATTCAAGGAATCCTTGTTTGCGATCATGGAATGAAACTTCTGTATTTGTGTTGACATCTGAAAATTTTATTAAAGATTTGTAATGTTAAGGATTTTTAAGCACAAATCATTAATTTAAACTGTTTAAAGGTTTTTTGCAAAAATCGTATCAATAATTTAGGTAAACTTATTAATACGGTAGCCTTTATTTCAAAGAAAACGTACTCTTTTCACATCGTTCTCCGCGATGAATAAATCGATTTGCGCATTGACAAGTCCTTGAACCAGTATCAAAATTTTCAATACATTTTGAGCCTTGTTCACAATTATGTCCGCGGCAAAGATTTGGGCATCCATCAGCAAAGTTATCTTGAAGATTACGAGTTAATGCAGTTGCTTCAATTGCTTCACTGTTAAGAATGAGATTTCTAACACATCCAATAAAGCCTTCATTTCCTGCATTTTCTCCAATAGTAATTGTACGGGGAAAAGATTTTTTGTCAAAGACAGCGAAAGTTGAATATGAATCAACAGAAACTCGAATTTCGTCATGACTAATTTCAAGTAAAATTCGATGCCATCGAAGATCACTTAATCTGAAAAAGTGAAAATGACGTAAACAAGTTCTTGTCAGATTTTTTTGAATTGTTTATATGTTTTAATATAAGGTTAACATTGCTTTAAAATTATCTCACCTTGATTGTGACATAATATTTGCAACAACGACTTCTTGTTCATTGTCCTTCTTTTTAACATCAATATTATGACCACCTCTCAGGGATACAGTAATTTCATAACTTCCATCCAAGGAAATCAGTGATGGAATATCAGCTTGCAAAGTTCGGAATTGAATTTCAAAATGTGTCAATTCAGCAAGAGCTTGAAAGCCAAGTGATGCTGAAACACCTTTCAAAGTAATGGCATTCCCTTCAACATTCCCAGCTAAAAGATAATTAAATTATTCAAGATTGACACAATTGAACCCGTTTTTTACCATTTCCACTACATTTCAATGATCCTAAAGTTGCTTTCATTTTAGCATCGGGTTCATTAAATGGATTTTTTAGAGCATAAATATATGTAATTCCTGCATTTTCTTTTGTTAAAAGTCCTTCATCCGATGTATCCATAAGGCTATCGCAATTACAATGCCGTCCTTCTTTACATCCACCCTCAGGGCATTCACATTGATCTGGTTTATCACCAATCTGTTTAACCATTCCCCCGGGCTTTGTTGCAGTTTCAAACCATGTTGTATTGGTGGAAAAACTAACAAATTAAATATATTTTTATAAAAAAATGTACAATGAAATCTTTACCTTAAAGGAGATCTGTTGCATTCAAATTTGATATTTTGGTTACACTTTTCTGATTGTTCAATAAGTTTTTTCAATTGCACATTTTCAAACAATCTGTAACTAATTGGAAAATATTTATCTGTTGTATCAATTGATTGCCGGATTAATGTTTCATTCGGCATATTATGTTCAACAATTGTATGTCCATCTTTATTACAGTATGCCCATGACGATCTTAAAGGTCCAGAACCATCAACATCTAATTCATATGCACCTGGTTCATTGATTTTTCCAGTATTTAAAGCAAAAGCTTCATAACAAGATCGGGGTAAAAGAGCTATAAATTTTTTATGAACTGAAAAAATATTTATTTAGTTGGAGGACTTACAAAACTGACATCGTTTTCCTGAATAGCCATCTCGACAAGCACATTTGAAATCCGTTGTATTTTGAATTCCTTCACATCCTTTTGAATTGGGGCCACAAAGATCACGTTGTTGAGGAAGACATGCATCTGGAGGATAATTATTATCTGGACGAGGAATTGGGCGTTGATCACTAATTTCATCAGGCTTCTATAAACTTGGCTATTAAAACAGAAACACAAAGAAAAAAGCCGCACATTTTCTACACTTCCTTCAGCAGGATTTGTGCCGTCACCAATCTCGGGATTTTTTGCTAAAATGGTTAATATTTTTTCAGCTTCTTTTATTTCATCTTGTTCTGGAGCATTTTCTTGATTTGATATCCCAATATTAGCTTCTTCAATTGCTTCTTCACCTTCATCGCCTTTGCCCTCAGGGTGTTGTCCTTCAACTTGGTCATTTTCTGGCCCGCCTTTATTTGCATCACCTTCAGCAATATCATTAAAATCAGCCCCAGGCATTTGTGGAACAATTGGAACAACTTTTTCGGTTTCTTTGCCCCCATTTTCTTCAGCTTCTTCTTCATCAAGTTCCTTTTGACGCTGTAAAACGCTTTCTCCTCCCGAAATTGTATCTTCATCTTTTTCATCTGTTGCAGGTTTATCTCCATCACCACTGACAGTTTGGTCATTAGGTTGTTGATGATGTTCAACTTCACCCCGATCATTTTCCCCTTCCAAAGGAGGTACAATTTTTTGGCCTTTTACTTCACTAACAATCAAAGACTGGAGGGGATCACAAACTGGATAGGCAGGATTTGCCGCTTCAAGTTTAACAAGTTCACCGGAAATTGTTACTTTTTGAACATAAACGCATGTATTAAGAATGTCTGAAATTAATTTTGGGCATAAACCATTTTTATGACGAATATTCAAAAATGCTCTCTTACCACTGCTTCCAATTGAGATTATCATACTGTCTTCCCTTCTTGCCAAGACAACATCATAATAATGCATTTTATGACCATTTAATATTACTTCCATTTTATCAAAATTTATTACTAAGCTAACATTCGTTGGAATATCCATTGATATTGCTAAACACAAGCACTTCAAAATTGAAGTAATTTAAGGGCTAAACTTACAGTCATCAATGCTTGCAGCAATGCTTTTCTTATTTACCCGAACTTCCAAACTAAGCTGTGAATTTTTCAATGCCAAATGACACTAAAATATTTGGATTATCGGTGATAAACTTTTGCAAATCCCAAAAAATACAAACTTCAAATTGATCAGGTTCATGACTTTGTAAAGTAAAAATACCACCATTTTTTGCATTTGTCCTCAGAAGAATTGATAAATCTATTTCTCTTGCAGTTTGTTCATTCGCCCATGGAAGGGGAACTGGAAGTAATTCATGACTTTCTCCATCATTTAACAAAATCGGAGGTAACTAAAAAATGGGATTCGAATGAAAAAAAGTTAAAAAAGTTTCATAAAAAATGTTTAAGCAGTTTTTTGCTTCAACTCATTGCTTTAGAAAATTTAGTAAATGTGAATAATTTTTTATTAAATAAAAGAACTCAGTTTTGACTTTCATTTTATTTGTTTTTTAATTCAATTCTGATATTTCATTCTTAAAAGCACACAAAACAAAATTTTGTGATCATAAAATGAAATCGCATTTTTGTATTTTTTAGAGATTATCAAAAAAAATATGACTCACATTATAACATAAATTCAAAGGAATCAAAAATCCAATCAAAAACACAAAAAAAGCTCGTATACGAGTCATTTTTTGCGTTTTATCAAATCCGATGAGATTGCCTGAAATTCACGAATTTTATCAATCTTCTAAATGTCAAAAAACAAAAAATTTCATGAAAAATGCAAAAAGTGAAGAAAACAATTTTTTAAACAGGGCAAGCCGAAATCAGTTTTTTGTTTGCTAATGGTGATAGTGAAGCCATGAAAAAAATAGAATGTTGGAGGAGAAAATCGAGCAAGCAAATAAGAAAAAGAGGAAAAGAATCAAATAAGGAAAAAAAATGCATCAATGCTTTGGGCTTGCTGAGAGTCCTGCGTGGGGACATTTTTTATCGTTACTGATGAGGAAAAAAAAGAAGAAAGTGATAGGCGATTGACGGAAATGTTTTTCTTTCTTCGATATTTGTTTCTGAGTCAAACAAATACACAAAAATAAAAAAATCTTTTAAATGCCCCTAAAATAAGTTTTTTTGATGAGTCAAATAAATGATAGAAAAAAAATAAAAAAGGATTGCCATTTTAAAGTGACAAAGAAAAGATGTTTTTTAGGGTTGCAAATAAAAAATGGTTGAATTTCATCAAAAAATGAGTGTACATTTTTTGAAAGAGATTTTTCGATTCAAATAGTTATTCATTTTCAAAACGGAAATGACATTATAAAAAGAAACTTCCATGATTCTTATGAAAAGAAGCAATCAGCGAGTAAAAGTAGCTTTCTTTTATAGTCAATCATCTTTGCCTTAAATCAATTAATTCTCGCCTCCCTAATGGTCTAGTGGTTAGGATTTCTGGTTTTCACCCAGGCGGCCGGGGTTCGATTCCCCGTTAGGGAAGTTTATCTTTTTTTCTAAACTGGAAGAAAAATGATAATGATCATTACAGTAATCTCAATTTTATTAATTTTTACGCTTCTAAAACTGTATTTGTTACAAAATAACGCTTCTAAAAATTAGATATATAAATCTTTGTTACAAACAACAAAAAACGTTTATGGAAACGTTTTGTGCTGTCTTTTTTATTCTTTGAACAATTATTTACGTGTTGACTCTAATGAAAAAATCTTTCTTATCAGTACAAACAATTAGCATCAAAAAACATAACACTGATAGGCATGTTTGTTGTTTTTAAACATACAACAAAAATCAATAAATCTTGCAACAATTAAAAAATATAAAAAACCAGATAATTAATTGCATATGAAAAAAGATACCATAAATCCAAACTAGATCTCGAAGATGAAAAAAAATTTTAAACAAGCGTTTACGCAAATATGATAAGGTTATACTTTTAAGTTTTAAAAAAGACGTAAGATTTTTACAAAATATCATGCCCCTAAAATATATACCGGAGAGATCAAAGGATTGCCAAAAAAGAAAAAAGTTGGAGATGCCACGAGTGGCTTTTATAAATACAGTATCAAGTGACGGCTATGTAAAAACAGAGAATGATAGGTATTACTGTATTACCATTTACAGAGATCCATATAAATGTACGAAATGTTACAAAAAATGATTTTTTTAAACAAAAACTGTGAAGCATTAGCTAGGGTCAAAATATTTTAACATATATTTTTTTCGTGTCTACCTTTGTTATTTTTGCATTATTGTTCCTAAAACGTTTATTGATGATGATGACTAAAACTATCCATAGTTTTTTTTGTTTAATTCTTTTCTTATTCACATATATTTGTGTACAAAAGCGCGTCTTTTTTTCTTCTTCTTCTTTCCATTTCATTGCAATGCATGCTATCACTCTTTGGGTCCTTTTTAGCTTTAATTTTTTAAGCTTAAAAAAGAAAATAGCGGGTTCTTTTCCCTAAAAAAAGAAGAAGAAAAATCTGCGGCAAAAAGAAAATGCAAAGCAAGAATATTTTTATGTTATAATTATATTTGAGGTGATGATAAACAAAAATATTGATGGTTACGTTTTTGAATGAAACATACAAATAAATAAAATAGAAAAAAAGAGTAAAAAATAGAACACAATAAATTTTTGTGCATCAGAGAAGATAGGTATCGATTTCAGAAAACAAAGCAGATTTCGTTCAAGAAAGAAAGAGAGGGGGGAATAGCAAACAAGAAGCCTTCCGGATTCCGGATCATCTTTATTTTCTCCCTTTTTTACATTTTTATGTTAGCTTATTTATAAGCTATCCGTGAAAAATGTAAAAAGGATTCACATTTAAAGACATCTTAGGATTTTTGTTAGTCATAAAAAGAAAAGAAAACATCCGTGTGTAAAGTACGAAACTTTCTTTATGAAAATAATTTTTTATACAAAAATTACATGGTTAGCCAATTTCATTTTATTTGAAAATAACTAATTGTTATATGAAAATAGTAAAACGTAAGTCAAACGTAACATCGAAAATAAAGGCAACAACCAAAAATGTTTAAAACATTTTTTTAGCTTTAATCGTTGATTATTAATATATGCGGTGCTCGCATTAAGAAATTGTTGAGACATTTAAAAATTCTTTTGTATTTTTATTATCATAATATTTTTCAAATGCATTATTATAATAATGTTTTGTACTATTTTAAACCAAAAATTTCATATTGCGGCGTTTTCTGTCTTTTATAAAACAACCTCAATATTTTTCTTAAACCTTATAAACAACGGGTGCAGAAATGTACCCGGAGAACCAATACAAAAAAGAGGTAAAACAAATTGATTTTAAAACTGCGTCCTTGTATTTAATAAAATTGATAACAAAAAGTTGCGACAACTCATTTTCTATTATTTTTAAAATGTTTGGTGGGACAGATAACTATGATATTGAAGTAGCGGCAAAAAGGCCCAGATGGGAACAATGTAATAAAGTTGTTACAAATAATTATAATTATGTCTATAATCAACAATATTTTAATTTACCAGCTATTCCAAATTTTCCTATTACACAGCAACAACTAATAAAAAGTTTTTGGTTGACATCACAAAAAATGAAGGAATATTTAAAAGAAGAAAAAAATTTTGAGTGTGTTTTATCCCTTTCCTTCCCAAAAGTATTTAAAAAGTCATACGGTAATGAAAATAGGTAAGTGATTTCCTGATCTCTTGTTTAAATGTATTATTGTACTGTTTTCGATTTATCATTCTTCCTCCAACGATTATGTTAAAAGGTTTTGGATGGAATAAATTTCTTAAAGAACCATCAGAATTTAAAAATATAAATGCCAGAATGGAAATTTTTGGTACAAAAAAGACAACTCAAGGTTTTATGGATATGGTTGAAAATAGTGATCCACAAATAATTGTGAGTTTGGACAACTTTTGTTGAACTATTACAAAGTATCAGTTCATCTCTAGGCACAATTTCAAACAAGAAAATTATGCATAACATCCGAAGAACAAAAAAATATGTGCCGATTATCAGCTGATTTATATCTTCCATATGGAGCAACAATAAAAGGTGTTCAATCTGGACGTATTAAAGTGATGTCAAAAGGTTCAAAAAAGACAAAAATTGATGATAGAACAACACCTGGATCTTCTTCTTCAAGTTTTATAAAAAATGGCTCTCAAATTGCTTTATTTATTCGAGGTCCGGGAACGATAACCCGATATTTGCATTCTCATTCAGCTGGTTTTTTTGCAAGTTTAAAACATTGGAGTGTTTATAAAATTTATTTAGGTATATTATATGAAAAACCGTTATCAATTCAATTCACAAATCGTGTAATTATTTTAGTTGATGAAAGAACTGGCGATAACGAATTCAGTTATAATTCAGATGAAAAATACATTTGTTACCAAAGAAATGTATTATTGGTTGATGTTGCAACAGAAACGACATTACCAGTAATGAAAATTCGAAAATGTGAACATACTAAAAATAAAGTTTACAAATTTGAAAACAATACAGATGAACCTGTTTGTCCGTTACATATTATATCTTTTGAGTATTGTGACGATGATGGAAATGTTTTATATTTGGGAACTCAAAATAATGATGGGATTGGTTGGAAAAAAGTAGGCTACTTTCATTTATTTTTTAAAATTTAACCACAGTATTTAAGCTTACGGATCCAAGTAAAGGCATTAATAATGAAGTAAAATGGAATATCATATCAGCGGATCGTTATCTATATCGATTTTACCCCATTAATGGTCTTGAAAAAATTTCAATGTTAAATTTTCCCATCGTTTTAACAATTAACGTCACCAAAATTGGAGATGAATGGCTTGAACTTGAAGGTCGCGGATTTACAAAAGATTGCCAAGTTTGGTTTAACACTTTTCAGTCGCCTCAGACAACTTACAGGTTTTCTTGGTCATTGATCTGCATAGTATTTATACAATAAGATTTTTAGATCTTCAACCACAATTGCGTGTGTTGTGCCGACTCTTGCTTCCTACTACAAACATTGCTCACATTTTGGAATTACTGAGACATTAAATATTCCATTATATCTGGTAACTGCTGATGGAACAATCTATCCGATACCTTTCGTTTTTGTCTACAATGCAAAAGAAGTTGGCAAAGTTGGACATGTAAATTCAATTCATGAAATGGATCAAAGTAAACTTGAACAACCTGTCAATATGTAACTTTTGAATGTCTTCATAATTCAATAAAAACTATTTATTTTACAAATTAAAAAAAATTAAAAATTAGAGTTATATTTAAGCATAAGTATCTGGATCTTGGCAAGTAATAGCTCCATTTGTTGTAGTTTTGATGAAGTCACAATAAGCAGTGACACGACTGTAAATACCAGGATGTCTAAAAATGTAAAAAAATGAAAGAAATTGATAAACATATTAAATGCTCAGAACTCACTTATACTCAGCACATCCTGCTCCAAAGCTTGTGATACCGTATTGAAACCATGCACCATTTTTATTTTTAACAACAAGTGGACCACCAGAATCACCTTGACAAGTGTCTTTTCCTTGAGTTCCAGCACAAACCATTACCTTTTCAGTGATATCTCCTGGATATTCATCTAAAGCAGCACAAATTTCAGAGATATTATTTACGCTTTAATTCAATAAAGCTTACCTTCACATGTTTTATAATTGACATATGGGACATTTACTTGACGAAGTTTATTACTGATATCCCCATCTTCAGTGGTTGTACCCCATCCTGTGGCCCAGAAAGTAAGGCCATCAACAAGTGTGCTATTGTCTTGAACGGGTAAACAAATTGGTTGAGTATGGTTGTCGAAAACAATATCTTCAACTAACTAAAAATTGAAGAATTTGAATGTTGCATTGTTCTTTTTGTTGACAAAACAAACTTCAATTAAAGCGATATCATACAATGGATCTGGATACGGTACGTAGCTAGGATTGAGCTTAAATAAAGAAATTAAAAGTCATTTCAAGGCATGAAAAAAATGAAAATATCATACATAAATTTTTTTAACTTTATGAACAACTTCACCGCCTTCATCACTGAAATTTTAACGATTTTTTTTTAAAATCCACGAAAAAAGTTTTTTAAAACATACGTTTTTCTTTCATCAAAGACACCAGTTTTAACACGGAAATTTCCAGGGCTATTTGTATTCCCATAAACACAATGCCCAGCAGTCATAACCTGCAGATCAATAATTAAAAATTAAAAACAAAAACAGTATTAATTACCCAATGTGAACCAATAATAGAACCACCACATTCCAAATCACAACCAAACCAGCCATTTGAACACCAAACAACTTGCCATGGCCATGAATATTGTGTTGCAACTTGACCTCCAACAACCTTTGAATCAATACTGGGTGGAATTGGAGTTTGTCCACATTTTTGTTGAGCAACGGATACGGTAATGATAGCAAAGGCCACCAAGGCTGTAAATTCTTTAACCATTTTGAATGAAAGAAATTACCCTAAAATAATGTCAAAATGTTAATCTTAAACTGAAGAAAAAAAATTTTGAAAGAGCTTCAAGAATAACTTTTTCATGATTTGCGGATTCTAACAAGTTCATGGTTTACAAATGGAAATATGCATTTATATACGAAAAAAGGGAGACGAATTTGGCAATTCAACTCAGCTAATATATACATAAAAGAGCTGTTTCAAAGCATATTATAAGCCTATAAGCTAATAAACCCGTAATTATAACACTTTTTCTGTCAAAATGAAAAAATTTAAGCAAAGCAAACAGTTTTTGCTCAATCAAGGTGCATAAAATAATGAGAATAAAAACATAAACTGATAATTATTACTATTGATAAGCTTTTTTATTTCAGTTATTTTAACAGCTTACCGGAACTTTCTTTGATCAAAGAATCATTAAAATAAAAAATTTAATTTACATCAATGATTCCAATCATATGACGAGAAGCATAAAAAAAGTAGTGCTGATACATGGTCATTTTTTGAAGAAAAATTTTTTACAGCAAAATGCAGTTGATGAATTTTATGGGAAAATGTTTCTGTTTTAAATTTATACAATAAAAATTTTTTCAAAACACTTAAAATTTAATTTTCTTTTAAGATGAATTTAGATACTTTGATGTGATGAAACTTTATTGTTTTGAACCAACCATTTTCAAGTCTACAGTACCTGGGTCATTCAGATTAGTTCGAAAAATTCAAAAAATACAAATTTTGTTTTGTTTGCCGATTTCTTTAAAACAACTTTTGCAAATAAATTTATACATTTTTAAAAAGCGTATTACTATTATTACACATACACTGATGATTGTTAAAATAATTACTCGTATTTTGTTTTAACCATGCTCTCGTATATTCTGTTGAAGTTTTTGCATTGGCTTTTGGATGGGGAACCTATAAAATGAGATTAATGTTAATTTTTTGTTTCTCGCTTTAACACCAATTTTTCGTCACCAAGATTGTGAACGTAATCTATAGATATTTCGCTTAAAATGATAAAACTTGCATTTATCGTAACTGGTTGATGTTTAAAAAATTCTAAATGTGCAGGGGTAATAGTTTCTTCAATTGGAAGTTTTATGCTAAATACAATTGGATCTTTTGATGCTCTGTAATATGAAATAATATTTGTTTAATTACGGCTTTTTTAAGAACTTCTAACCTTAATTCAACATTTGTTTTTCGGCAATCAAGTGATCCAAAAACTGTTCCCAAAATACACGCAACAAAACAGTTTCCAACCACCCCAATTAACATTACCATTCTCCAAGGAGAATTATTATCAGTGGCTCGAAAAGCTGTGGTAAAAACTAAAATCAATATGGCATTTATTACAAATATTAACGCTTTTGCCGTATTTGCTGAACATTTTAATAATGTCGAAGGTGCCATTTTCTGAAAATAAATTTAGAAAAAAAATGATTAGGCTACATTCAAAAAAGTTTTCTACAAAAAAAGGAAATGAAAGTTTAAAGCGCAAAGTTTGACAAAAACTTTTCAAAAAAATTCTCGGTTTAAAATGTCTCTTAAAACTTGAAAGCTTTTACTTATCCGCCCTAACATTTTTTGAAAACATTTTTTTGCAGACTGAAAAAGTTATAGGAAACGAAGAAATGCATAAATTATGCATAATGTGAAAACTAAAAAATCCTCGGTTTTTGTATAATAAAGAGGATGTTTAAAAATGAAATTTACGTCACAGATTTTTTTGATGAACGAAAATCGCAAAAATAAAAATTATTTGATTACAAAAATGCTTTATTCCATAAAATTTAAATGTTTAAAATGAAAAAGTTTTTAAATATAGCCACTAAATATGATACGTCAAACCTTCCAAAAAGTAATTTCAAGTAATCAACGAATTTTCCGTTTTTCATTTTCAGAGAAGACATTTTTTTGCACACTTTGCATTGCCAAAAATGGTATTTGCCATTTAAATACTCAATTATAGGAGTTCATTTCTCATGAGACCAAATGTTTTTCCTTTTTTGCTTTTGTTACAAAAAAGCTTCAAAATGAAAAAACGGAAAAAAGTGGAAGAAAACAAAGTTAATTTAAAACGCATTGGTTCGAAAAAATTTCTAAGAATGATTCCCAATTTCAAGGGAGTGAAAAAATGTAAAAGCATTTTAGAAAGTAATAAAAATTTTATCAAATCAAATGCGTGGGAGACGGATAAAAAAGATTTTTCTGTTAAAAACATGAAATTGATGAGCAAATTTCATTCAATGAAGCTTTATTAAGATTCATTTGGAAAACGTTCCTATATTTTAAGTACTGAACCAAAATTGCTGTAGTCTTTTATTATCCAAAAATAGCTTCAAAGTTTAAACAATACCATTCATTCAAGAAAATTCAAAGAAAAAGAAGTCTTTAATCTTTTGCAGACTTCCTGCATGGAAGAAAGATTTCAAAGGAAAAAAGTTTGAAGATAAAAAATGTGTCACAAGATTCTTTGCCTTTTCTTTTTTTTGATGTTTCAATTCCCTTAAGAAATGCGTGAAAAATGCAAAAAACTTTAAAGATAAATGAGTTGTTGCATGAAAAAATTCATTCATTCGTAACCCAAACAGGAAATTTGCCAAAAAAAACAAAATAACACTTTTTTGATAAAAGATTGTGTTTCGCATTTGAATCAATACAGAGTGTTTCAAAAAAAATTGTAGAAGGTTCATTAAACTGAAACGGTTTGGCAAATAAATTTAATGTGGAGGTCCAACAAGGCCCAAACTGCCTTTTTGAAGAGACTTTTGTACAAAAACAACCAGCAAGACACTATCAAAAAACTCTGAAGAGGTGAGGTTACTGTAATAAAGTAACATCTATGGGGTCACGATGACTCATCACGTATTAAATTTATTTGCCAAACCGTTTTAGTATAATGAGATTCTACCATTTTTTAAAACACTCTGTAATTTAAAAAAAGACAACTTTATGTTTTGAGAACGTAAATCTTGTTTAATTTTGTTTGTTTATTGTCATATTTTCTAAAATATTTAAGAATTATAATTATAAATTAATTAACACATATTGTGACAGAATCCGTGAACATTTCTCAAACTGTATAAACGTTTTTGTACTTTTGCAGTTCACAAATAATCCCAAAAATTTTGTTCGCTTACTTTTAACTGTGTAAAGTAAACCAAAAAATATTTTTACATGAAATTCATCATTTGTGCATAAAAAATTAGAGTTGATAGTTCGTCGATCGTTAATTTCATCGTAAAAATAAAAAATCTCATTTATAAAATTCGAAGAGCAACAAATGCTCTTCCATCTTTAATTAAAATTGAATTGTTTACTGAAAACTATTAACTAAACAAATAAATCAATCAATTAACAGCTGGTTGGAAGAATAGCAAAAAGATAAAAACATCTTATTTTTGAAACATTTTCATCATTATCTCTTATTTCTATGGGGTAGCATAGGTGCTTCACTTGTTTATTTAAAATTGAGTTTACACTGTTTTAAAACGCATTTTCAAAACTTTACTCGTGAACTTTCTTGTTTTTTTAAAAAACTTTATCAAGAATTATTTACAGGTAAATAAAAATGAAGCTTGAATTTGCTGCAATTTTTGTTTCCATTTTTATTGCTGTACACGGAATTAATACTCAGAGTTCTGGTGCACGGGGTATCCTTAAATGCAATAATAATCCAGAAGCCAAAACAATGATAAAATTATTTGATGAAGATTTGGGTTTTGAAGCTGATGATCTTATGGGTTCGACAAGAACTAACAATGAAGGACATTTTGAAGTTAGTGGTCATGAAGATGAACTAACTCCTATTGATCCAAAACTTGTCATTTATACTGACTGCAACGATGGACCAAAGGTAAATCTGTGAAATGAAATATTCGTAATGATCATAAAAAAAGTTTCAGCCATGCCAACGAAAAATTACAATCCGAATTCCCAATGGATATATTACAAGTGGAAAGGTTGCCAAAAAGATATATGATGCTGGCGTAATTGAATTATCCGAAACTTTTCCTCAAGAAGAACGTGATTGTGTTCATTAAAGATTCGTCTATATTTCATAATACCGAACGAAAATTACATAAAATATTTTTATGGTTTTTATTTAATTAAATGTCTAATTATTCAATGACTTGTTAAAAATTAAATTGCATTAATGATGTTAACGTTTTTAATCACGTTTATAATTATAAAAATTTTCAATTTTGATAAATCTCATTTAAAGTAACAACGAGAAATTTTGTACACGCTTGAAAAAGCGTTGCCTAATTGAACAATTTTTATGTAGTCTGTCATAGAGAGATAACCCGGAAACAACTTTTAACAGCCATATTTAAGATTATTCTTAGTTAAGTTATTTTAATATTTTGAGGAAAATATGAATGTGAAATATGTGTCCACGCTGATATTACACACTATCACATTATCATTTACTGTAATATCATTACTGTATTCCATACAAATTTTATTTTTTTCAAAACAAATAATAAAAAATTTATCGCCAAACATGGTATTATTATTCGTGTATAGTTTCATACATGGGGTAACAGCATTTCCTCATTATATTTATTGTTTGGCTTTATGGCGTGAAAACTCTGTAATCTATGATGGACAAATTATGTATATTTCTGGGATATTACCATACATCATTATCTATGTTTGTGTTTTACATGAGTTTTGGCTTTGTTTAGATCGCTCATTAGCTATTTTATATCCAACAAAATACACTCAAAGATTTCAAAGAATATCCATGATGCCATCAGTGATAAGTGCCATTGTTATCATAATTATGTTTAAGATTAAACTTTTTGTATATTATCCAAAAAATTCCGAAACAAATTGTTTATTTTTTGGTTGTATGACAAACAATGACATTTTTTCATCCATTGTCAGATTCATAATAATAGCATTGAGTTTTTCTTCATCGATATTTTTAGCCGTTTTGCTTAAATACAAATTTCATGCTACAAATATAAACATGCGAAAAATAAATCAATCAATAATTTTTAATATTAGTTTAGTCACACTTACCTTATTAATACCGTATATTATTTTATATGTAAGTTGCAATCATTAATTGTCTTAATTTCAAAGGAGATTTTCAGTCCATCAAATTTTACATTGATCCTACTTTTACTTCACCGATTTATCAAACATTTTCGACCATATCACTAGGCACTTCAACTGGAATTTATTCCAAAGTTTTTAAAAAGCATCATAAAAGTATTGTCGTCGCAAATAAAAAAATTCCTGCACCTCTAACAGCTAGATAAAAGATGACCAAAATTGTCATAATTTACATGCAACAAATGTCTGTTGAAGACAGGTCACTGGAATTTCGTTAAAAGAAAATAACAAGATATTAAAAATAACTAACTTTTCTTATCAGTGAACTCCAAAAATAACACAAAAAATTCTGTTTACGTTTTTGTATATTCTATCTCTTATTTGTTTCACGTAAATTGATTTCTTTGATCTTTTTATCATTTTTTTGCAAATATTTTTTTATCGTTTTTAATGTGTTTTTAAAATAAAGTTTAAAGTTTGAAATGAACTTAAAATGATCTTAATTCGCTCTATGAACGTAAACGAGCTTTGAATAATTATGAAAAGAAAAAGTATCCGCCCTCTGTTTATTATTTTTGCAGCTCGATGTTTGTGACTTCTTTGAAAATTTTCCCCGTGAATGTCAGCAGAAACTGTCATATGATAAAAAAATGGAGAAAAGAAGATATAAAAGAGCACTCCAAAATTTGTTTTAGCATTATTATTACGATAATTGTTATAATTTAAATCTGCATTTTACAACATGTCTCTGTATACTTGATACAGTATGAATGAAAATTGGTTGTTCGATAAAATAGAAATAAATAACATTTTTACTTTCGAAATTTTTAAAAAAGTTTTTAGCGATCCATTTGTAGTCTTGTAAGTACAAATGACGCGATTCATAATCTCTTTCTTTCATTCAGGTTTTGAGTCAATCAAAGCGTTCATTTTAAAAAGAAGTGATGAAAAAGGGATATCATTAATCAAAACATACATAATCTTGTTTTGACTGACCTTCATTTTTCATCCAATCTCTCCTGTTCAAATAGGATAGTAAAATTCAATTTATAGGTGTTTCTGAATTTAATAAATTAAAAAAAACCTTGTGTAAAAATAATATTATGAACCATTGTTTTTTGTCGGGCAATTTTTTCAATGTTGAATTATTGAATTTTCATTTCAGCGCTTTGGTAGAATTATGGATCCCGTGCAACAACCTGTCTTTTTTCTGTCTGCTTCCCCTTCTGAGGCGAGTTTAGCATCAACACCAACCGTAGCTTCTACACAACCTTTAACAGCAACAACAACTTCTTCTTCAAAACAAAAATCTGCGCATATTTATTCTCATCGATTTCGTTATTTTATTCTTATTCTTGGATGTCTGTGTTTAACATCAAATTGCTCAAATATGATTACAATGAATTTTACAATGATTTGCATGTTTAAAAATGCTCCCGATGATGCAAATCTTTCCAATAATAACGCCACCACAAAAATCTTAAACTCTAATATTCCTACCTATTATTACTCGCAATCTGAGAAATCTATGTTAATTTGGGCAGTTGCTTTTGGCAGTATGGCTGCAACATTTCCTTTTAGTGTACTGTATTCGAAATTCGGTGCGAGATATGTTTTCTTTGCTGCTGGAATAATTTCTTCCACTTCAACATTATTAATTCCATTGGCTGCGCAACTTGGAATTAATTATCTTTTGACACTTCGAGTCTGTCAAGGTATTGCGTATGCCGCTGATTTTGCCTGTATTGGTGTTTTATGTTCAAGTTGGGCATCACTCAAGCAAAACGGGGTTTTTATTTCGGTTTTGACCTGTTTTACACCATTTTCTTCAGCAATTACGAATCCTGTTGCTGGAGCCGTAAGTTAAATTTCTATATTTTTATAAAGTTTATTTTGTATCTTAAACCATATTTGTTTCCAAATTTGAAAAGAGGAAATTCCTCTATTTCATGTGTACAGATAAATGCAGATTATCGCCCTATCGGATTTCTTTAATCTTTTTATTGTTTTTTATTTCCTCATATTAAAAACTTAAACCAGACTTCCGCGTCTTTTTTTTCATTATCGTAATCCAACAAAACACATTTATTTTTTTGAACTTTTTTTTACTTTTTTAGTTCGTGTCGTCTCCTTCGCAAAAGCAATAAATTACATGACACCCTAATTCAAAGAAGGTGTGTCACTTTCCCGAGGGTTAATTTAGTGAATTTTTTCTTTTTCAAACATTTTTGAAACCAGAGCAACGTCAGCAAATCAAAACTCATTCAGAAAAATAGTTTAATAAGGTTGAAAGTTCAAAGTTGAACAACTAAAATATACCACTGAATATTTTCACGTGGACATTTTATAATTTTTAAATAAAATTTTAAAAAACGAGGGTTTAAATTTTTTATATTAAATAGGGCACAAACATTTGAAAATTTCTAAAAATTATTTTGAAAAATATTTTAGCTCTGTGAATCACAGTTTGGCTGGCCTGCAGTTTTTTATTCTCATGGATTTGTTTCGGCATTCCTTTTCATTCTTTGGTTTATCTTTTATACAGATAATCCGGCAACGCATCGAGCTGTATCTCAAGTTGAACTCGAAAAAATTCATCGAAATAAAAGTGCTGCACATATCAATATGGAACCATTTACACCATATCGGCAGATCCTAACAAATCCCGTTGTTTGGGTTGTATGGTTGAATGCATTAGCCGACATTGGATCAACTATTTTTTTAATTACCTACACTCCAACTTATATTAATAATGTTTTGCATTACAGTGTATCAAAAACTGGAATATTAGGGGCTTTACCTGCAATTTTAAATATTCCATTTAAATTAGGATCTGGATATTTGAGTGACTCTTTAAAGTAAATCTTAAAACTGTTAATATTTCATTCTTATATTTATACCTTTCTAGAAGCTTTGATGAACGAAAAAAGCTTATATCTTTCAATTCAATTGCATTAATGGTGCCAGGGGTTATGCTAGTATTTTTGGGATTTATTCCAGACAATCTTCCATTTCTTGCAGTTATTCTTGTTACATTTATTAACGGTACCACTTTAATCTCAATTTCTAATTTATCTTTTTTTTGCAGGGTTTCTTGGTGCAAATGCTGGAGGATTTTATAAATGTGGCACATTAATTTCAAGGTATGTTGATTATATTAATACACAAGGTGTCTCGAATGAAGTAGCTGAAAAAATTTATAATTTACAAAAACAGAAAACCATTATTTTTTATTGTCATTTTAACCGGGTTTTTTATTGTCTTTTATGCCCCAATTGGCCAACGGATTTTTTTGTCCCGAATGAGATATTCTTTGTTGAAAAAATATTTTTAAAAAAAGGAAAAACTTTAACAGAAACATCCAGTATAAAGCTAAAGAAACATTAAATACATATTTTAGACAATACAGCGCATTTGTAATTTCCAATATTCAATTCATTAAATGTCTGACACTGTTTCTTGCACCTGGACTTGTTGCAATTTTTGTTACAGATGACCACAATAAATCTCAGTGGACGACAATCTTTATTCTTTTAGCAGGTTTTAACATTTTAGTAAGGGTTTTCTATTTTTTTGCTAACAAAAAATAACAATGACGCATAATTTAAAATTTTGCTTTTTCAGTCGAATGCCATTTTTTGTTATTTTGCAACTGACAAACCCGCGGATTTCACGTTAATAACACGTGAATCAATGAAACAAGAAAAAATTTTAAAAACAAAAGCGAAAAATGCCATTACCGATTCCTCGCCCATCGATGACAACAATAATAATGTAAAAGTTTGATAAACAGAATTTCAAATTTTTATTAAAAAATTGTAAAAATATTTTTCGGGTTTAAATAAAAAATTTGATTTTGGTTGTACTGTAATTGATATTTACATGAGTGTTTTAATTTAATACTTTTAAACAATGCTGAATTTTAATTTAAAAACGGCTATAATACATTTTTTAAATTATTAGTCATGTTTTTGATACAATTTAGAGATATCCTCATATCAAGGGTCGAAAATGCGGCCGAGCCGGCCTCGCGGCCTAAAATTTTCGGCCGCCCGGTTTTTCATTTTTATAGGCGAAAAACAAAGAATTTTCTAAAAATTCACGGCCGGGCCGGCCCGCGGCCGTAAAGAACCCAGCCGGCCTGGCCAGCCGCATTTTCGACCCCTGCCCAGTGTTTCCTCGCCGCCACCGCCGGCAGCGGCGGTGGCGGCGGCGTCGGCGGCGATGTTCTTGGAGCGGCGGCATCGCCGCCGGCGGTGGCGGCGACGAATTCTTTAAAACGTTCGTAATTAGCATATTATTTGTTGTACAAATTTTAGAATTTTGTTTTAATTTTGCATGGAGTAGAGGAAAAATATTATTGTTTTGTTTTGATAGTCTGTTTTTTATCTAAAAAGAAGGCATATGCATATAAGTCTTGTCAATGTTCAAATGTTGAGAAAGGCTTCAACTAAAACAATTTGTCTTTTCAATTTAGCTGTTTTCTGTAAACGAAAAACACTTAAATCTTTTTACTCGTTTAAAGTTTGAATATGCCTCCTAAATTGATAAAAAAACGAGCGGAACCACTTAATGCCCAGTGAATTAGCTTTTATTCCTTATTACTAAGCTACTCGGCAGCTCCGGCAGCGCCGCCGGTCGCCGCCACCGCCGCCGCCGACGGCGGCGGTGGCGGCGGCGGCGATGTTTGAAAAATGTTGGAACACTGCCCCTGCCTCATATAAGAAATCTCAAAGAATCCAACATTAAATTTAAAAAAACCTATGTGGAAACACTAGATTTTATTAAATTCTTTTGTAAAGTTTTCATGACACGTTTTCTGTTTTCTATTTTCCGTTTTTTGATTCTTTCAACATTTTTACCTCTCAGAATATGCGAATAGTAAAGAAAGCTAATGCCATAACTTAGCTTTCTTTATGGCCCATAACACACATTGACACAGCCATATTCTCTTTTTTGTGTTGTTTGGGAAAAACTTTAGGGCACCACATTTTTTCCGTTGCTAGCATACTCTTTGTAAGCAGTGAAAATATAAAAAAAAGTGTCATGGTTTATATTTTCAGTATTCAACAATTTAAACAACTTCTTTTTAATTATTATAATATAAAGTTATTTTCTTTAAATTTTAATTATTTTGTGTTCTTTTATCAGGAGAAAAAAAACAGTTTAGTAAAAAATTTTCACTTTTAAAACATGGATTTGTAAAAACTGTTACTAAAAACAAGATGTTTCGAATTTTCTATCCTTTTACTTTGACGGATTTCTGAAATATTAGCACTGTTTCTTCCTTTAACGTCGCCCTCCATTGCCTTATCGCTTTTGAAGAAGATAAATATTTGTTTTCAGTTTTTATAATCAAACTGTTTCCAATATTGTCATAACAATTATAAATGGCATTCTCTTGATGTTTTTTATCTCATGATATAAATACAATTAATTATTAATATTATTAAAAATAAGAGTTTTAAGTTTTGAAAAAAATAAGCGGGAATATTTTAAAAAGACCCTTATAATAAATACACATATATAAAAATCTCAACACGATCGTTTAAGAACCATTTTTTTAAAAGATCTTCGAAGAATAAACAAATCTGACTCATGTAATTATTTGCATGTGAAAGAAAAATTGACTTTGTTTTTTTCATCTGTTTAAACGTTGAATCAGAAACGTTTTATATTGTAAATTTTAGAGATTTTGAAATAGTTTACAAATGACAAATATCTTGTGTGTGTATGATTTTAATGTTTATCACATTTTTTCGTGCATCGACAATAAATTTATATGTATCAACTTTTAAAATCAAGTTTTAGGGATGTCGGCAAGCGATGATGGAGAGCAATATGAAGTTGAAGCAATCTTAGATGACAGAATTGGAAAAAATGGTTGTCAGAAATTTCGAATTCGTTGGAAAGGATATACTCCAGCAGATGACACTTGGGAAAAACGAGCAAATCTTGTACGAAAGTTATTACAACTATGTTTTTTCATAATTGATATTTTAATTTTAGGATTGCCCAGATTTGTTGAAAGCTTATGAAGATGCTAAAGCAGAGAAAAAGAAGAAGGCAAAGAGGTAGTTTTAGTAACATTGTACTTATTAATACAAATAATTCTTTTCATATTATTTTCAGCACACCAACTGTTAAGAAAGTAAATAAAAGGCGACGCAATACATCATCGACAATAGATGAAGCCCCTACAATGGATATGGAAGGTGTATTCGATAAAGCTCCTGCAACTCCGCCACCCATCAGGTAAAAATTTTTGTTTATAAACGCAATAACATAAAAATCAATGAATCGTTGATTTTAGTGAAGAAGAAATGGCAGCAGCAATTCCACCACCGAAGAAAAAGTCTAAACCTAATGAAGAAGAAAAAGTTGCATCTCCGTGCAAAGAAAAGCATAAAAAGAAATCCAGACGTAATAGATCTGAATCACGTGATCCCGACGAACCTTCAACATCACCAAAATCAAAGAAAAAAGATAAAAAGAAGAAAAAAGACAAGCATCGTGATGAAGGTGAAAGTGGTGGTACTGCTGAAAGCTCTTCCAAAAAAGCTAAACATAAGAAAAAAGAATCAACAGATGCTTCAAGCAGTAAAAAGAAGAATTCAAAAAAGGATAAAGAAAAAGAGCAATCAGATGGTTCAAGCAACAACGAAAAGCCTGCATCACTTTCCCCAGAAAATACTGCCAGGGTTCCGCCACTTATTATCATTATGGGTGAAAGTTCATCTGGAGCACCACAGGATAAATCGTCATCGCCAAATGATAATGAAGACGCTAATGAAGTGACTAAAGAATTTTTTTCCATAATTTTATTTAAGTAAATATTTTAGAGTCCATTGAAAACTGAATCAGAAAATGATGATAACAGCAATGAAAATCCTGCAACGTGTACTATAGAAACCTTTACTTGCTCTTTAACTCCACCATCTTCGAGTCCATCTTCCGTCCTTGAAACTTCTACAATTCCATCTCACAATCCAAGTTCACTGAATACTTCAATTTCTAATCAAATGCCGAATTCTTCTTCCGCTATTTCACTTTCACTAATTCCAAATGTGATTTGCTTTTTTTAATTGACATTTTATTAAATACTACTTTTTCAGAGCCCATCCCCTGTTAAAACTGAAACCTCTGAATTAACTGAGGGATTACCTGCTCCAAGCATTGTAATTAACATTGAAAATGCATTGTAAGCTTTTACTGTCGTAAATGTGTTTTTAAAATTTTCTATTTTAGCGGTTCCGCAAAAGCCGTTGTCAATGAAATTGTTAATGCATCTGATCAAGCAAATGGTGCAGTTCATACTGAAACTAACAATATTGATTCTGTAACTTCTGGAAAACAATCATCTCCTTCCGAAACCTCTTCAACAAATTCACCAATTTCTAAAAGTCCAAATTTGTTGCCTGTTGAAACTATTGCTACATCAATTGTTGTTTCTGAGCAACCCAGCAGTGTCAATTCGGTAATCAATAATGATCTTCCATCTGCTCCAAATTTACATGCCGTTGCTGCTGAATCTGCTGAACAGCGAACATCTCCTGAATCTGAAGCACCAAGACTTACCCCAATGTCTCCCATTCAACATACATGCTTTGGGAATTCACCAACTGTGTCTGAGTTTGCTAAAAATGCAGATATTCGTAATATTAATCACAATAAAATCATGTATGTCTTGGCAAAAATTTGGAAGCTTCGATGTCCTGAATGCATTCAAAATTACTCAATTACAGTAAGCTTTTAATTTTTCTTACCAAGTATATGATCAAAGTTTTTAGGATGATATTGTTGAATATGCTTTTGCGTTACTTCTGTACGAATCAAAGGAATATTTTATGGTCAAAATTAAAAATTGTTTGAATCAATTATTTTTGATAGAAGCAACTTTATTTAAAGGATCGTGCCCCAACGTAAGTTAAAAAAACTTGTATTCTTAAAACTTGTTAACATATTTTCTATTTTTAGAAATTTTCAAATTTTGTAAATGATACACGTAATTATTTTGATACTGTTGGTGATGTTGGAATGGCAATTGATGTACAAAAAGCGATTGTAGATTCTCACCATAAAAAGGATGGCATATTATATCATTTTAATCACAATGATCAAGCAACATTCCAACATACTCCGATTTCTTATAATGATGAAAGAGTACGTAAAGCTCGTCGAGATATTGTTGCATTGTTTAATTTGGAATTACAACTTGAACTTGGGATTCGCATGGCAAAAACAGTTGATTTTGCTGATCTTCAAACTATTGCAATGCAATATTATCATCGTCGTGAACCAATGTATGCCATGGTGAAGCCAGAATTCGTTATTCAAGTATTCGAACCAGCATATTTTAGATTAATCCCGAAACCCTCAAATTTATAATTTCAGTTCTCTTTTTGTTATTTTTTAATATTGTACACTTTCCTATGTTTTACTTTCTTGCTTTACTGTTTTCAATGAAATCTCACATTCATATCTTTAAAAAGAATTTCCGAAATAAAAATTATCGTAGATTTATTTTATTTAATGTATATTTGATTATTTTTACGAAGAGATAAGTGTAAAAGAAAAATGTCGTTTTGCGTCTGTTTTTTTCAAACTTTATTAAGGTTCATTAAGCAAAAATCAAAGTCTAAAATTGCGCAAACACAAATACCCAAATCACGGGGGTATAAAAAGTTTCCATCTTTCTATTTTAATTTACAAATGGTTTCACATTTTATTCAATAAAAACAATGTTATCGAATATTACAATTATCGTTTTTCTTTCCTGCATTGTATTATCTGAAAGTATAACCGTAAAAGATAAATTTGTTCAACAACTTAATGCAAATAATGCTGATACCGTAAATATCAAACCTGTTGCAACTGTTGGCGGTGAAAGTGTAAGTTTATTTTGTATTAAAAAGTTTTAAACACATTAATATCGAAAATAAATAATTTCATTGATCTAACTATTAACTTTGATAAAAGGACTTCATAAAATTACAAATAATCATATTTAAAATAATTTAAGATTGCCCCTAGAAACGCATTCAAAACAGGTGCTGTAACCTTCGATGAAAATGGTGCCGCATTTGCAGTAAATCCAACACCTTCAACTGGTACTATTCACAATTCGGCATTGATGGGACGATAATAAACGTATTTTATAAATATATCCCGAGAACTTATGAAGTACAAAATTTAACCAATCTCGTTAAAAATGACTTTTTATTTGCGTTTGTTACAGCTTAAATTTTAACATCGAGAATAATTTCAATAGTTACTGTTAAAATTTCGAGTTTCGAGCTCAAGTATGAAATCTTCAAACCAATAAATTATGTCTCACGTTAAAGTTACCTAATTACAATGCCAAGATATATCAATAACAAATCGCGATGTATGTTTCTCGTACAAAAATCAAAATAAATAATTTAAATTTTGAAAAAAAAAAGATAAATGCAGCATAATCGTAAAAATATTAAAGGTTTTATTTTGTGCCTAAAACAAGTTTTTTTTCTATTTCAATAATGAAGATTAATTTCCAGACATTACAAGCTTTTGATTCGTGGAATGCACTGTATTAAATTTTGAAAGCAAAGATAAGCATTCAAGTACGTCTTAATTTTTACAACATTGTTTTGAGCTCAGTGGTAATAAGAAAAATTACATATATTCATACATGACGTTGAACGAATTTCGAGATTTACTTTATTTTGGACATTATTGCTGAAAAGCATCCCCTTTATTAAGTTCTGTTCGTAATTTGGTTTGAAGTGGATTTGGTTAAAATAAAGAATTGAGCGCCCAATCGAGCATAACTTTTGTGCAGCAGTTGGCAATTCGAGCGCATGTGTGGCGCATCATGCAAAAATGAGTATTCCAACTTTTCTTTTTCATTTACCTTTTACATTTTGCGTTTTTAAATTTTTATTTCTTAATTTATTTCAGAGTTATCTCTTATTATTTATTTAATCCTCTTAAATTTTTAGTCACAAACTCGAAATGTCTGCCACTGATTCCATGGAAATTGATCAACAATCCGCGCGTGCAGAAGAAGAACAAGAAATCTCTGATACAAATGAACTTTTAATTGAAGAAGATTTAAATGCCACAGCAGAACAAGTTGAACAGGCTGAAAAGGAAAAAGATGAGCCGGTTGACCCACAATCAGAAAATGAAGACGAAGAAATGAAGGAAGAAGGTGAAAGGGAAGGAGAAACCGAAATAAAAATGGAAGACGATAGCAAAGGTAAAGAAAAACTTCAACATCGACCTGAAAATGGAGAAGATCATGAAGAGCTAGAAGAAAAAAAACCTTCACGTCCAATCCGAAATGCAAAGAAACAGCCCGTTAAAACCGAAGTGCCAAAGAAGCCTCCTCCAAGAACTAGAGGAAAAGCTAAAGAAACTTCTCCTGCAAAAGTTGTGACGAAACAAGAGCCGAAGAAGAAAGCTACTTCTCCTGGTAAAAAAGTTACATTAAAGAAGAAAGAAATCAAGAAAGAATCTACTCCTGAGCCCGCTGCAAAAGGTGGAAAAAAGCGTAAACTTAGTGATTCTGAAAATGGCACATCTTCAACAGCTACAGTCAAAAAGCCTAAATCTGCAAAAGATGTTCATGTTTATACTGATTTTGTGAATGAAACACCTGGAGATCGAGTGCTCAGTTGTGGAGAAGGTGAACAAATTGGACATCCTGGTCGTACCACAACTAAAAAACCTCGTGCCATTGGAACTTTGCCTGAAGATATCAAAGTTTTGCAAGTAAGCTTTTTAAAACATTCTTTTTTTATCATTACTTATGCATGTTATAGGTTGTTGCTGGTGGTGTTCATACTACAATTTTGACAGATAAATATGTAGTATACAGCTGTGGTATTAATGAAGGTGGAACAGTTCCTGTAAAAGATTTAGCAGCAGAAGAAACTAAAGATGAATTAACCATCATTGAATTTACCGATGAAGTTAAAAAAGAAGGAAATATCGTTCAGCTTACATCAGGTGCTGGATTTACTGCAGCTCTTACTGATCTTGGTAGTGTTATTGCTTGGGGAAATCTTAGAGTGAGTTTTTGTTCTTTACATTGAATACCGTATGGATTGTGTTATTATAGGATGAAAATGGTGCAGTTGAAGTTCACCATTTGTTTGCTGAAATGAAAAAAGGTCCAACAGTAATTATTCATCATAAAAATGTCCACATTGTTAAAATTGCCGCTGGCGAAAATCATCTTGTTATGCTTTCTTCTGAAGGTGAAATTTATACTTTTGGCGAAGGTTCACATGGTCAACTTGGTAGTTCTTCTCGTACAAAAAATATCCGCTCAACTTATATGGCAGATGATACTGGAAAATCATTACATCGTTCTGTGTTAGAGAAATCAAAATTTGTAAAATTCTCTAATATTTTTGCTGGTGGATATTGGACAATGGCTCGTTCAATGGATGGCAGAATTTTTGCATGCGGATTGAATAATTATGGACAACTGGGTTTTCCTTTACCCGAGGAAGAGAGCAATGGCACGGAAGGAGATTTGGAAGAACAGAATAAGAAGCTTAAAATAGATCGTTTAACTTATTCTCCTGCATTTCCTTCAGAAAAAAAGTGGACTCATATTGCTGGGGTAAAGCATATTGTTGCACGTACTGATGAAGGTGAAGTTTTTGGTATTGGATTAAATACTGATAATGAACTTGGAATTGGAACCTATAAAGGAAAAGATGATAAAGAACATTGGCGATATTTTGAACTTCAAAAAATTACTTTTCCTGATGATGTTAAAATTGCTGGAATTACAGCTACACTTGGATGCTCTATTGCATGGACTGATGAAGGTTTGTTCGTTTGTTTTTTGAAAATATAAAACTTAGAGGGTTTTAGGAAATGCATATGGATTTGGTTATGACTCTGTTGGACAGCTTGGTCTTGGGAATACTGATGACGAAGATAAATGCGTTGTTACTCCACAAAAAATTACTTCTGCCCATCTTGTTGGTTACAAAATTATTTCAGTTGATCTTGCTGACAATCATTCGGTTTTTCTTGCTGCTAAAACTAGTGAATAATTTTTACTGTGATCTCATTTTTCGAATTTTATTATTTTTGTTTTATTGTTTTAATCTGTTTTGTCAATTACATTGTTTTATTTTTTCATTTCTGTGTTACAAAGTGATAAACATTTGAATTATAACTGGCTGTTTGGGTAAAAAATTCTAACATTTTTAAATTGTGAACTTACAAAAATACAAACTCGCCCCCTTTTTTACTACAGTAATTTCAAATTAATATTTATTTCTGTATTTTGAAAAGTATGTTTTACTTTAAAAACGTAAACAGTTTTTTAAATTACAAGTTTTCTAATGGTCGTCTTTTTTTAAAAATTTTGAATAAAAATTGAAGAATTATAGCATGCTTTTAAATTTACATGTAAAAACATTCTACAATTTTTGATTACTTGTAGCTCAGTGCATTTTATTATCAGACATTAAAATTTATCGCCTGATAATTACAAAGGTTAAACGAAAAATCTTGTACATTAACATTTTGTTCCCCCCAAAAAGCAGATGTATTTTAAAATGCGTCTGCCCCTTTTAACCATTTTTTATTTTATTCCAACAGTTCTTTTAAAATGTCATTTTCTTCGAATGCTCCGTTGTAAAACAGTGTTATAACCTGTAGTTTCTTTTTCAAACTTTAGTTATAATTTTTGTTGTTGAATTTGGCGTTCTTATTTTTTTTATCTAACTGTATCTGAGTTTTAAAGAATTTGTCATGGCAACTTATGAGGAACTGAAGCACATCATCCCGATACTGTATATTATTCCAACATTTATTTTGTATTTCATTATTCTCTATGTCATCTTTTTCAGTCCAGTAAAACAAAAATTTTCGGCATCATTTTATTGGTTATTTGGTTTCTCGGCTGTCAATTACATAATTCATACAGTATCCTATTACATTGTCTATAGATTTAATACAATTCCATTGTTTCTTCCATTTCAATTAACATGGCCTGCTGAAAGTCCCTTTTATCCGATTATTTACACTTTGACATATTACTCGGCTTTTGGAATTCATATTTATAGCTTAACGTTATCCTTTAACCGATTTTCCATTTTCATATTAAAAACGAATTTTATTTCATTTTGGAAAAGGCATCTTAAATTTATACTTGCGTTTTGTGTAGTTTTTCCTTTTTTACTTGTTTTGCATATTCCATTCCTAAATATTACCCATGAATTACAATTTGGTGACGTAATTTTTATGAATGGGAGAAATCGACAACCGACATGGTGGAAATTAACTCGGAACTTATTAATTGAAATTACATTCACATCTACTTTATCGCTGATTATGAATATCTATGTTATCATATCAGTAATAAATATGCGATATTATACTGGCAGCAATGCAAAACAAATTTCTCGACAAGATTCTGCAATGATTTTCTACAGTATGCTTATATTCTTCTCAGAATTAGCAAGTTGTGTTCAACAGGTTTGTCGTATTTAGAATTGACAAAAAATGGTTCTCTCAGACACCTGTCATTTATTTTAAAGCTTTATTATTTATGATTGCTTGAAAATCATTTTATATCATTTTAAGATTTTAAATTAAATGTCAAAAATTACGTAACTTAAAAAGAGCATTTTGAAAAATGACGGTGCTTTTCTTATTTAAAAAAGGTTCCTTTTAAATACATTAGAAGTTTGTCTCACAAAAGGAAAGATGTAAAAGGTTATTGCAAATGGCACTTAAATTTACAGTATCACTTGAAAGAATACTTTGACCTTTAATTTTTTTCAGCTAATGCTACAAGTTAATCCTGAGCTATTTCAAGATTTTGTAAATAGTACCCAATTTATTCTTGCTGATATTAGTACTTTAGCACCTGCGTGGTTTGTTGTAACAATAAATGTGGATTTACGTAATGAAATTATTAATTTATTCTTTGGCAAAAAATATAATAATAATGTCTTTGTCATCAGTAGTACTGGAAATAGCCTCCCTGCGGCAGTGCAACCCCGAAATAATTCTACAATCGTATAATTTTTTTTACAAAAATAGATTTTACTTCCATGCTGGTGACGAAAAGAAAATTATTGTTTTTGAAAATTTTTTACCATGGATGGCAATTATCTGCCACTTTTTGGCATTATGCGTATGGTAAAAAAGATTAGCTTCTTTGTGGTTTTTTAAAGAAAAAACTGTTGTAATTTTCATTGATCTTTTTTTAAAATTTATGTATAACTTGTTTGTAAATATTAAATACCTCCTCATCTGCATAATTATTGTATTATCCCAGAATGGATTTTAATGGTCCAGTTTATTTAAATATGTTAAAGTGCATTAAAGACATTGATGTTATAGTTAAAGAGGTTTGAGATCCAAATAAACTAATTTGCATTTTGGTTATAAATTTTTTAGTTGATCTCAATTGCCAGTCATCCAGAGAAAACAGAAGAAGATCTTAGACTTATGAAAACGTTGCCACGGCTTTTTGCCAAAAAAGAAGATGAATATGAGCAACTGTGTAAAATTTGTAAGCTTATTCAACAAAGAAAATAAGTTAAAATTTGCTCTTATTTAAAAATTTAGATCAGCATCGATGCAAAGTAAAACTGTATATTCAAGAACTTGAAAAAGTTGCATCGGTTCAAAATCAAAAATTACAAGTGTTAAGTGACGGATTTGGAAAAATGTATAAGAATTTATCAGAACTTAAACGAAAGGTAAGAATATTATGATTAAATCAATTTAATATACTAATTTTAATGTTACATTGAATTTTATTTTGCAACCATTAATTTGTATTTTCTTTTAGGTTGATGTTGTTCTAAAAGATACAGATAATCCAGAAGCTTTATTAAAAGAAGAAGACATTGTTAGAGCGGCTGGATTATATAGTCGAGCGCATTCTGCATGTGCTCCAGAAAAAAATTTAAATAAACTTCGACCGTATCCAACCATTATAGAACTCAAAAAAGGCAGATTAGCAGTAAGTGTTTGTAGTCAATAATTTTTTTTCTAAAAAAACTTTTGAAATAAACGAAACACAAAATTTTTAGCAAATGACAGCAAAAAAAATTGCCTTCAAACAACAACAACTTCAGCAACAACAACCACCGGATACTGCATATTATTTATCATCAAATTCTCAAGTGGATTTAAAGGAAAAGCTGAAAATTTATCCAACGCTTTTGGATTCATCTTCTTCAACATCCGCTTCATACATGGAAAAATTTAAGCAAAATCTTGAAAAGAAACCAAAATCTAAAAAAATTTGGACGCATTATCGAAAACCATTTGAACCTGTTAAAGTTGCGCCATGGAATGATAAAGCTTTAAGCCCACAAGGTTTCATTGAAACAGCTAAAAATCCAAGCAGCAAAAGTGATGGAAAGGCAGACACTAATGATACAGGACCCCGACGTCCACCAACTCCATTACCACCTTTGGTTAATCTTGTTCCAATTCACGAAAAACATTCAATCTTTTATAAAGCTTTAACTGAGGGAGATGAAGAAGATTTATTCCCGAATGAAGAACATCTCAATCCAGCATCTGTGCAATCTTGTGATATGGTTGCAGAGGAAAGTACTGAAATTTATGAAAGATTTCAAGAAATCGCAGAACATTCTAAACAAAAGTATTACAATTCTTTTCAAGAACAAGTTATTCCATGGCTTCAAATTCCGGGAAAAGAAAAATCAAAGAAAAGAACAAATTATCGTTTTCGCTTGACAACTCCGGCGTATTTTGGTGAACAACAAAGAATTACAAAAAAAATTATTTGGAATGCAAAATACAATCGCTTTTATCGGGATTACAAATACCGAGTTCCACGTTTGTCTGCTAAAAGTTTTACATTTCCAAATCCTCGTCGACAAAATGATCCCCCACATCAACTTAATCAATTTGAAGCAATATGGAATGTTCGAAAATGGAATCTTGCAACTGTAATATCAACTCCGAATGCCTGATAGCCTTTTTTTTCAATGACTGGATATCTTTAATCATTTTTTTATGATACTCATTTATTTGTTTTTATTAGTGTAACCCCTTTATGTTTTCAAAAATATATATTTGTGCAATGATTACAGTAGTTTGTTTGAATACTTACAATATTTTGCAATAAAAAGTTTTTGAGAAATTTTGGATTTTTTACAAACGATTTTTAAAAAAAGAAGATTTAAGTTTTAAAAAAGCACTTTGAACAGAACGAGGCTACAGTATACTCCCTTGAAATGTTTTCAACTTGGTACTTATTGAGATTTCCCCCCCTCTTCTTCAAAAACTTTTCAAAGTCTTTTACTGTGGAAGAATTAGAAAGCTAGCTAATTCTTCAACAGTAAAAGACTTTGAAAAGTTTTTGAAGAAGGGAAGGCAAAAATCAACCGCTCAGCAAACGATTCGAATGACGAGAAAGAGCTTGAAAATATATATTATATATTTATTTATTCAAAAACAATATGCCTCCAGAGAAGCGAAATAAAATGATACAAAAAAGAGATACAGTATGAAAAAAATACAATTTGTGGAGATACAGTAAATACAATTTTAAAAGAGATAAAAAGAAAATAAAATTAACAAAAACAAAATAAAGAGTTAGAAAAAATAACAAGTTAAAAATAATGGTAAAATTATCGAAATGTGTTTTCGTCATCTATTTATACGTTTTTGAAGGGTTTTCATGCAAATTCATACATTGTGAATAGAAATGACAAAAATTTGAATAAGAATTAAATTCGTTTAAAGCAGGGGGGAAATTGTCCATAAGTGCGCTAAAGCGAACTTATGGACAATTCCCCCCTTCAAAAAAAAAAGAAAAATTTGTCAAAATAGGGGGGAATTCTCAATAAGTGCCATTTAATTAAATGAATATTAAATTACCAAATCATATTATCAACTTTAAAATAATTCGGAAATGAAAGAACTGGGGAAAATGATAGGATTTTTGTGTTTCTTAGATTTATTAAGAACAAATGCATTTTGTCTACCGTATTTTTTATCATAATTTTTATAAATCAGTCATTGATGAACTTACTAGAAACTTTCAAAATTTCATTGACAGGTAAAATCTAGTTTTTTGTTATCAGAATGGTGTAACGTAGCTTTGGCTATTCTCCAAAACTGACGTCGCAGATACCCTGTTTTTCTCTCTTTCATAATCATTCCATTTTGTTTGTCAAATTAAAGAAAATGTTTATGTCTGCAAAAAGAGAAAATTTGATGTTTTTATTCTTTTGGAGGCATTTTTACAGCTAAAATTTTCCCTTACGAAAAAAGCTCAAAAACATGAAAGACAAGTGTGCACGTATTTTTAAAAATCGGAGAAATTTTTAGTTTTCGTTGTTTCTTTTAAAAACGTGACAACAAACAATCACAATTTATAGTGAATAACAATATCATAATCAGCAACAAAATTCCTTGGAAGAAGCATTCAAAAATCAAGCCATAAGATTTAAAAATCTAATGGAATTGATAAAAACAGTGCTCAAATAAAAATAGTTTTTTCTAATTTAAAAATTGCTTTTTTTATTTTTTCTAAGTGCCTCAAAAAGAATTAGTAAAAGTTTTTAAAAAATTAATGTATTTAAAAAAGTGTTATTTCTTCTAATCATTTGCTTTATGATTTTTTCTGACTATTTTAGAATTGACACCAATATAAAAAAGCGCAAAAAAAGTTAGGTTTAAAAAGATCTCTTATAAAAACTATCTTTCGTGTTTCTTTTGTGTTTTGTCGTTGAAAAAAGTGGGGGTTTCTAAATAAAATGGAAAAAAGAGAGAAAAACACAACCAATATCAATCATTTTTCCGCATCTCCTTTTTTCGGCAAAAATAAACACATTTTTATTTCTCTCCACGTGTCTCTGCAGTGATCTACTCCCTTTTTTGAAAGCGTAAAAATTTAGATTAAAGATAAGAAACATTGGGTTCATTTTTAATCAAAAAAATAATCAAAATCATATGACTTGAAAGAGCTTATTTAGTGTAAAAATAAGAAAAAACTTTGTTTTGATTTGATATAATACGGGGAATGCTTTAATGAATGTGATAACAACATTTAAGGGCATCTTATTTTTATCTTTTAGTTTTGAAAGTTCTTTGAGTGTATTTTTCTAAATAATAAGCTTTTTAAAAGATGTTTTTGGCTGCTCAAAAAGACACATTTCTATAACTGCTTTTAACGTCAAAGCAAACAATAATAGATTGTTGTTGAACATTTTGACTGTTAACTTTTCACTTTCTTTGTCCAAAAGGTCTTTTCCATTTCTTCTTAAACAAACTGTTTTGTTTCAATAAATCACTGATAGAAAAATTAGATAGTTGGAAAGGGCAAAGACGCGACTTTAATCAAAAAGGAAGTATTAATTCCTCTTTTTTTCTGTTTTCTTTGTTACAACAAAAAAGTGTTTTGATTCCGAAAATAAACCAAGCAACGGTTTTTTGATGTTGAATAAAAAATTTTTTTTAAAAATTGTTTTAAATTTTTGAAAAGAATACTGTAATGTCAGCCAAATTTCAAAACTTATGTGTTATTCATGAGATAAAAATATGTTAAGATATAAGCTGGCTTTTTTTGTCCTCTTTGTATTTTCAAAAAATCAGTTTCTTCTTTTTCAAGGGTCAGCTTTTTTTGCTTTGCGATGAAGTACAAAGCTGTGTTCCGTACATTTGAGAACAAAACTTTCCAACCAGCAGCCTTTTAAAAAGAACATTCAATAATTGAGAGAATAAAAAGTTGCAATTGAATGAACAACTGTCTTAAAAACGGTTTTATTTAATCGGATATCAAATTTACAATTAGAAGGTTCAATGTTTTTTTGCATCTTCAGCATTTTTAATAAAGAGCACCCAAAGATGTTGAATTTAATAAAATGTTCTTTGTGTCCTTGTATCATCAAATAAACGGTATTGCCCAAATGTTGATAAATGCAAGAAAATGTTTTTTGAAAAAATCTTTTCACGAACCACTTGTTAGCTTTTTTAACTAACACAGTTTTTTGAACAACGACAAAAGTAATCGTAAAGTAATACTTCAAAATATTTTTCAATTTATTATTAGCAACAATTAGTCTTTGTTTGTAGCTTTAAAATGTGACATCTGCAATTAAAATTGTAGTATAAATTGTGTGCAAAAAGATTTGATGGTCACACGCTTTCAAATTTCTTATCATTGACCAGTGTCCATGTTTTAAATATCGGCTGTACGAAAAATAAAGTCTCTTCAAATTTAAACAAATTTTAAAAATGTACAGTAGCAATTATGTCAATTGAAATCAACATGAGATAATTGTCTATTTATTTTAACAAGTAGTCTGTTTAGACAGCTGTTTTTCATTTTGTCGTCGAGAACTCGACCATTAGTAATGTTTTTGCAATCTTTGGTATGAAAGGTATTACAGTGATTTTTATGAATTTTAATTATTTGGAAAAAAAACCATCCCCACAAATGGTATTGAAATATTAGTGCAAAGTTTTTTAATGACTTTTATCCTTTCTTTGCTCTTGTTTTTCTTTAACTATTTTTCATTGAATCACATGTGTCCTTCTCATTTTTTATTTTGTTTTGCCATGATAGAAAAAAATCATGACCTTTTTTATTACCACTTTCTTTGTTTTTTCTGACTATCCTGACGGAAAAGAAAAAATCAACGAAAAATAACATTCAAGAAAGAAAAAGTTTAAATTAGTGTTGAGCAAAAACTATTTTTAGCAATTCTAAAACCCTCAGAAAAAAACATTCATCAAGAAAGTAGGCATTTTGCAAGAAAAAGTGTTTTTAAAAAACAATGAAAAAAATTGAACATGCTGTTGATAATGCTTTTGTTGATTTTTTTGTGAAAAAAGTTGATAGCTATGAAATTCTTCAATAATAATTTTAAAGAGTTTCATGGTTTAGAAATGAAAAGTTTGATACAATGGCCACATTGTTCTTAGAGAAATAAAAGAATTCAGTTGTTTTAAAGGTTCAAAAAAATAGTTTTTAAAAACAGTTACTTTAAAAATTTTTACAAAAAAATAAGCATAATTGTTTCCTTGAAAGATATGCTGGATGCGGCTATTATACATTATTTTTTGTTTAAAAAATTATCTGTGGCTTAATTTTTTTCCTTATTACACTTTTTTCCACTATCAAATTTCGCATATTTTTTGTTAATTACACTAATACGCTAGAATACATGTATGTATTATTTTTTCCCCTTTTCTTCTTCTTCAACCCAAAATTATTCTGCTTTTTTTCATTATTGCACGGTTCTTTCTCTTATTTGCACTTGCTTTTCTCTCTCTCTTTTTTTCATTTTCAAAACACTCTAAAATAGTCGAAAAACGTGCAAAAAACGTATTTTCTTGCAATTTTTAAAGGGGTGGAGCACTATTTTTCTCCCCTTTTTGTGTTCGACTTTTTTCTATTCCACCATCGTTTTCTTTCTTCCCCTCCCACTTTTTTGTTCGAGAGCATTTGAATAGCTATAAAAGCGATTGGGTAGTATCGAACTTGGCACGCACTTTTGTCTTTTTCTCTTTGCTTTTCATCGGTCAGTTCGGGTTCGTTTGCTTGCTTTTTTTAATTCGTGCCAAATGTAACTGATCGTGATTTATTTCAAATTACACTAAAAAGGATATAAAAGGATAAATATCAGTGAATATCAATGATTAATCAATCCAAAAATGGCTTTAATCACCCGCGAAAAAAGTGAAGCGTTAAAAGATAATTGTTTTTTAACAAAAAAAACTATTCTTTAATCATGTTCGACAGCTACAATCGCGTATTTTTTGGATAATCAGAAGCTGAATTGCTGGTTTTTTAAAGTTCATAAAAACTAAAAACTGTAAAAAAAATTCTGTCTTCAAACTTTTATTCGATTCTTTAATAGTTACAGTATGCCTACAGTAAAACATAATCCCAAATTATTGTTTTAAATAATTTGCTCTTCTTGTTTGCGTTATCGACCATCGCACGTCTTTTTTAAATATGAAACCCTTCAAACGCTTTTTACCCATTGGCAAAAAAAAGACTATCAAAAAGGGAAAGCAAACACTTTCATTTTTCCTGTTTTACGCAGAAACTTTTTAAAAATGTTTTTTATGCTTTCCTTGGCTTAAAATTATAAAAGAAAACGCACTCGGCAAGCACGTGTTCCATTTTTAGTGCCGTTGCACTTAAAAAAAAGTCTTTTAAAAAGGCAAATGACGTTTTGGAAGCTTAACTTTTTTTTTGAAAAATCGTGATAAATCATTTTTTCTTTTTGAAAGCTTTGTTGTTTAAAAAGGGTATTTAAATGTTATTAAATGTGAGGTTTTCAGAAACAAAATAAAATTTTCAAAAATGGCATCTGCAAGACGCGTTATTTCTGTTATCGAAAAAGCAAAACTCGTTTGCTGGGTTGAAGAAACAAATTCATTGGCAATGGCCGCTCGAAGGTATGCGAAATTTGATATTTTGGAATAGTCAAAACATGCGATATCTACAATATTCTGTTATCACTTATTTCATCAATTATGTATATTTCAGATATCGAGCAGAATTTGGGCAACCTGCACCAAAACTTGAAACAATAAAAAAATTGCATCAACAATTTATGGAAACTGGAACAGTTACATCCAGCTCATACACTCCATCCCCTTCAGCAACGATGGCACAAATTTCATCTGTTCGAAATTTTTATGAACCAAGACTTTAAAAAAAGATGCAATTTTTTTTCATCTCAGAAAAGAAGTTTAATTTTATCGATCTTTAAATAAGCCTTAGTTTCTTTCCTGTTGTACATTCCTATTTAAAAAGAAGAAGAAATGTGATGGTCTATTAAAAAAATTACTTTAAGTTTAAGCAATATTTACTTTTTTATCCATTTTTTGGATTTGTTCTTTTCTTTGTTCCTACAGTTTAGCCATCATTGCTGTTGTTGTATATATTTTTAAAAACCAAATTGGCCTTTTTATGCGTGTATAAAATTTGTACATAAAAATTAGTTTGAAAGTCTGAAAAACATTACCAAGCATTACGAAGTTAAACGAACAAATACACAAATATGATTAGTGAATGTCTGATTTGATAAATTTATGTTGTCGTTGAAATTCATCGAAGAAGATCATATCAGAATTTAAAATGTCATTTTTACATGCAAATACTTTGTTAAACTCGAAGTAACAAGTAGTTAAACGTGAAAAAAGACATTGCATTGTAAAAATAATTTATGTCAGATAGAGATAACTTTAAATTTAAAATATCATTATCTGATAAAAAAATTCTATTGTTTATCCTATTAACTAAAGTTCTAACATTTAGATACATTAAACTTAATAAAATTTGCATCATAAACATAATAGTATTCTAATTTTTTTGTTGCTGACCATTAAATATGACCGAAACTCTTGTCACGAAAGAAAAATAGAATATTTCACAAGGGGAGATTTGGAAAGCTTCGATCGTAAAACCTTATGGAAATTTTATAAAAAAACATCGATTTTTTTGTTTATTAAAACTATATTTCAAATTGTTTTACCGTAACCCTATTTAACAGTACCTATTCGATTCAATTCATTATAGGTTGTGTGGAGTTTATTGAATTTGCTGAAAAAATAAAATTTTAATTTATTGAAATAATGTCAACAAGTCCAGGAAATGGTGAAAATGGAGGAGATGTAAAAGCAAGAAGTCGATCACCACATCGAGGAGCTAGAAGGTTTTAAAAAATATTGTATATTGATTTTTGAGTTTAATTTCATTTTTTTTACTAGGCGTGACAGAAGTTCAAGCAAAGAGCGGGATAGAGAAAATCGAGGAAGAGATAGAAATGATCGAGAGCGTTCACCAGATCGTCGAAGGGATGATAAACCAAAGAAGAAATTTCAATATTGGGATATTCCACCAGTTGGATATGAAAAGATGACTCCAAAAGAGTATAAAGAATTACAAGCATCTGGACAAATTCCTCGTGCAACAATTCAATCATCTGTGCCAGTTGTTGGTCCATCAGTTACATGCCAATCTCGTCGATTATATGTTGGAAATATCCCCTTTGGCTGTAATGAAGATGCTATGCTAGATTTCTTTAATCAACAGGTTCGAATTTGTTTTTTCATAGTTTTTAAAAATTCAAAATTTATTGTAGTCCAAATACATGCATTTGTTTTTTTAGATGCATTTATGCGGACTGGCTCAAGCCCCTGGAAATCCTGTTTTAGCAACCCAGATAAATCTTGATAAAAATTTTGCATTCATTGAATTTCGTTCCATTGATGAAACGACAGCAGGAATGGCATTTGACGGAATAAATTTTATGGGGCAACAACTTAAAATTCGCCGTCCAAGAGATTATCAACCAATGAATAATTCATATGATATGATGGGTCGAATGCCCGTATCAAATATTGTTGTTGATGGCCCAAATAAACTTTACGTTGGCGGATTGCCACAATTCTTTACTGATGACCAAGTTAAAGAATTATTATCTGCCTTTGGCCAGCTTAAAGCTTTTTCATTACAATCAGATTCAACTGGATCTTCAAAAGGATATGCATTTGCTGAGTATTTGGATCCTGCATTGACACATCAGGCAATTGCAGGCCTTAACGGGATGCAACTGGGTGACAAAACTTTATCTGTTGCATTAGCCTGTGCAGATCAAAATCCACGTCCCGTTAATTCAGCTTTAGCTCAAGCAGGCGTTGATTTATCAAGAGGTGCTGGATTGCCTACAGAAGTTTTATGCTTATTAAATATGGTTACACCGGAAGAATTATCTGATCCAACTGAATATCAAGGTTGGTTTTCATATTGTTGAATCGGATGTAATAAAAAATCATCTTTTAGAAATTTGCGAAGATATTACAACTGAATGCTCAAAATATGGTAGCGTAATGTCATTCTACATTCCCCGACCAGGTGTTGATAGTGTAGGAGTTGGAAAAGTTTTTATTGAATTTGCAAACCAAAATGACTGTCAAAAAGCTCAAGCTGCTTTAACTGGACGTAAATTTGCTGATCGTGTCGTCGTTACATCATATTATGATGCAGATAAATACAGAAATCGAATGTTTTTATAATCCCATATTATGTTGTACTTAAAATGATTTTTTTGGTTGTATTTAACTGATTCTTCTTCTTGTCCCATTTTAATCTCAAGTGATATTTTTTAGTTAATGATTTTTCATTGCAATGGATCCATGTCTTTTCTTGTTTAACATTTCCTACTTCGTTAATAATTTATGTTGTTCACCATTTTCTAAGTCTGTTTAAATAAATTTTAATACCCACCAAGTAATATTATCTTCTTGTATTCTAAGAATAGTTTAAATTTTGTGTTTAAAAGGCAATATGATTAGGGACTGTCCAGATCTGACGTCGGGTTTTTTGCAAAAATTTTCAAAACCCCCTCCCCTCCGTCAGATTTTTTGCTTTGATGTTTGCTGCTTTTAAGGTGAGCGTCAGATTTTGGCTGACCCCTCCCCTAATATACCCGACGTCAGATCTGGAGAATCCCTTATGATAGCTGATTGTAGAAACAACCATCACTTCTCAAATTATTTTAAAAAGTACACTTTTTTATTGTAAATTAATTTTTCACAATTTTTTGAAGATGTTTGCCTTGATTTATTTTAATGCAACATTGCGGCTTTTATCCCACCGATAAACTCGTTTTATCGAATTACGCAAGATTTATTTTTAAAACAAGTTTTTCTTATCACCGAAATGAAAGTAATTGCATAAATGAAAGCCTATTTATTTGAATTTTGAATATATTTCATTTTCTTTTTTCATTTATAGCAACTTTGTTCTTTTATCTGCAGTTGCTAAAAATGACAGAAGATTCAAAATCTCTTTCATCGACATCAACAACGTCAACGTTTAAGTCAAAATCAACCGAAGATTACTTTTACATATTTCTTATTATTGGATTATGTGTATTTCTTCTATTTTCGGCAATTGTCTCTGCCGTCTTCCTTTATGTAGATGTTCAATTTTTACGAACTGAATTAACATCCGATATGGAAGAATTTGGTACTTTAACCGATCAAGCTTGGTCTGATTTAATGCATATTAAGCCTAAAAAGGAAGCATCACCTTTCCTTGTTGGGGTAAGAGTTAAGAGACAATATGACTCTCCATATGATAGTCCGGTATCCCAACAACCACACGCTATAAATCCAACTTCAAATCAAGAACAATGTCGTAAGTTTTTTGAATAAAAATTTCATTTGGATGATGTACGATGTTTAAGAATGCGGCAAAATAAGTATCGCATGCCCTAAAGGTAAGATTTATACAATGCAATGACGAATGACATAACTTAATTCTAGGACCTCCGGGTGTTCGAGGTGAAAGAGGAGAACGAGGAGAACCCGGGCAACCCGGTCAACCTGGCAATCCTGGTGCAGCTGGTGAAGAAATGGTCTTTGAAGATATTCGTCCTGCTTGCATACGCTGCCTAATGGGGCCTCCAGGTAAGATTTATACAATGCAATGACATAACTTAATTCCCTTTTGAATGCGGTAACTACATGATATTGAAAAGCATCGAAATCTGTTACAGAAATATTAGCATAAGTCACTGATCAATGCTTTTTAACAAACATTTTAATAAGCTGTATTTATGCAAGTTTATCGATTTCGGTAATTAATTCAAGCAAATGAACGATTAAAACCTTAGTGCACTAATTAGTGGACTTGTAAGTAGATCATCCCCATTAGTCGATCTTTAAAAAATGTTCTTTTTAATGTTTTGGAAATGAAAGAATTTTGTATCCTATGTTATATTTTTAAAAAACATATGACATGCCGTTAAATAGATCAGTTTTCATTAAATACTGCAATATTTGCACGCAGTATCTTTTCTTTCCTTTCCTTTAGCCCTTATGTTAACAAGAATTTTGAAAATACACATTTTTGTAAAAAAGGATTTCGGATTGTTTAAAATTAAATATTCAAAAAGGTTAATTTCAAACAATAAAAAGAACTTTTATTAAATAAGCTGAGATAGATTGAAAGAGTAGGGAAAGAACGACTCAAATGCCTTTCACTCAAATTGCGTCCACTCTTTTCAATGAAAAAGGTAGACAAAACCATATTCCTCGATTTTTTAGGTGCTAGAGGAAATATAGGAAATCGCGGAAAAGCAGGTGCAGATGGAGAGGATGGAAAAGATGGTGTTAACGGAAGAGATGGGGAAGATGGCAACCCTGGATGTCAAGGAGATGCTGGAAAGAAAGGTGCATATGGAAAAAGAGGAGGGCCTGGCTTACCTGGTGAAGATGGTAAGACAAGTAAATAACATTCAAACTGACATGAATATTTAATTTTAGGGGTTTACGGTCGGGGTGTAACAGGAGAACCTGGGGCTACAGGAGAACCTGGGGCTCAAGGACCCATTGGAATCCCCGGCGCTCCTGGAAATCCTGGTAAAACTGGACCATATGGGCCTGATGGAGAATCTGGTGAACCAGGTCTCCCTGGCCCTAATGGAATTCCTGGACCGGTATGTTGTCATTAGCTTTTCTGCAGCTTATTATAGCACTTTTGAAATATTTTAGCCGGGTGGTTCTGGAGAAGATGCCGAAGACGCTGAATATTGTCCATGCCCTGATCGATATACCGGGAAAAAAATTCAGTTGCCTGAAGGATATAATGAGAGAAAAATTGTTAGCTCATCCGTTAAAGTCAAATCAATGAGTCTAGGAATTATTGCCCGCTAATATGCAAAAAAGTGTATGTATGAATTTGCATTAAGTTTTATATATATATGCAAAAAAGTGTATGTATGAATTTGCATTATGTTTTATTGATAATTTTGACAAAAATAAAAATTAGATTTTTTACTTTAAAAAACATTTAATTTTCATCAACTGGGAATGGATTCATAATTTCTTTTTCACATTCTGCAAAATCTTTGTATGGAGCTTTGATTGCTGCTGTATAATAGATACGAACCAAAGATGCATAAAGTTTTAAGCTATCTGGAGAAAAAATATGGGATCGAATTGCTTCATCTTCAAATGCACGTGCAAGTTTAAATGGTAAACATTGATCTTCTTCTTTGAGTTTGGTACAATCTTTAAGCAATTCTTGATATCGTTCAAAGGCTTTTTTGGAATGACTGCTATCACTTTCTCCCCGAAATCTTTCAAGAACTGCAAGTTTATGTCGAAGATAATGTGGGGTACAGATTTCCCGTTCTGCTCCTTCAATCAATGAACGAAGATCTTTAGAGAATGTTGATTTTTTCTGAAAAAAGGTCAAGTTTAAATATATTTCATTTAATAAGCTTACGTTTGATTTAACGCATTTTTTGAGTTTTTGAAAGACATTTCTTGCTGTGCTATTTTCTCTAAACGTAATTAATTGTCAGCCTTTGATATCAAACGGAAAAAATTACTTGCAAAATTCTGCATGAAAAGGCTTCTCCAATTCATTTGTAATTATTGTTTTGTAAGCTTTCGTAACAACATGTCGAACAGAATCAAAGAGGCCTTCTTCTTTTGAAACACAATCGATAAATTTTTTTGCAACATATTTATGACTGAAAATTTAATGGTTCAAAATTTATGAATTAAAATTTATTGATTTTGAACAAACTTTTTATGTTGTCCATCCAGCAGTTCTTCTTTTTCATATCTTAATTTATCCAAAAATTCATCAACTTCATAATTGAAGCTCATAATTTTAGCACGGATTTCTTTACTTTCCTTCGGTGCTTTAGGAGAAGCCGCAAAACAAATTGCAACAAATGCAAGAAGAACAAAAAAAGACTTCATCTTTTTGTTGAAATTAAAACAATGAATTTATTTTTATTGTTGCCACTATTTATATATCAATAAAGGATGCTTCATTTGAAGACAAAACGTCATGCTTTTCATCATCGTTGATGATGATACAGACGCTGATTCGATCCTTCAATCATTATTTTTTAAACATTTTAAAAAGAATATGAATAATGCAACAACAATTTTCTGTTAATAATTCATTCGATTTCTATTTTAAGAATGTTTAAAATTGTTAAATAAAACTGATAAACATTTTTCATTTCACAGTAAAATTTCATGAATTTTAATCAAATTATAGCACATGAAGGATTACTGTAATCTAAGGTTAACGAAAATTTTTACTGAACTTTAAATAAAAAAGTATGAAAGCTTTGGAATGTTCTGTAAATTAAAGTAAGACGCCTTTGACAAAACTTAAAATGATATTTAATCATAATAAAATAATAGAAAACCTAAAAATCAAAAATGATTAAAAAACAGGTTTATATTATTTGTATTGAATAGTTTAAAGGTTGCCGCCTGCTGATTAGGACGTTTCTCTCTCACACACGCATTTACAATGTTTAACAAAAGTCCTTTCTGTGTTTAATAGTTTTGAAACCAAAATTATATCAGTGTTTCTTATTTATTGCTTCATATCCTGCAAAGGTTCTGATCAAATATTCCTTAGAAAAGTTCCAACTGAAATTTTTTGTGTTTATTTTTTTGATCTCAACTGATTTCGAAGAAGAACTTTGCTCGAATGAATCAACTGAATTATGTCGTCGTTAATGATGAGAAGACAAAGTCAGTTTCTGGAAGAGGATGAAACTTCGCTGCTAAATCGACAACGAAGAAATGAACATTATAAAAGGGTAAGTGCATTTTAAAAGGTTAGGTTTGAGTGGATAGTTAGTTGCTAATGAATCCCAAATATTATTTGCATCATTTAAATATTATACATGCGTTTTTTAAATATTATATTGAATCTGCTAAAGAATAAACAATTGGTAGATCTACTTTGCACACTTTGGTATTAGCTTTATATTTTAAAATCATTTTTAAATATACTGTATTCTGAAAACGCCAGAACTTAACTTTTCTTCGAGCAATTTATATTTTTTTATTACTTTCTTTCAGGTAACAATCGTATTTCTTCCTCAAATTCTAATTCTTTTACTTTATATTTCATATATTTTTATTGGTGCTGCGTGTTTTCAATATTTGGATGAAAGTATTGCAAATGAACCATATCTTGATGTTGCATTATTCTGTTTTACAACCATTGCCACCATTGGTATGCTATTTTACTTACATTCATTCTGATTGAAATTGCTATTATTTTAGGATATGGAACAATATGCCCAAAAACAAAATCTGCAAAAATTTTTTGCGTTGTATATTCATTATTTGGAATGCCGCTTTGTGTTGCAATTTTATCAAATTTTTCAAAATATCTTTCCAAAGCATATTGGATGGTTTGCATCTGTGTTGGAAAAGTATGTTTTTATAAAACATGATCAGGTTAAATGTTATTGATTAAATAAATCATGCTACAATTTTTAGTTTTTAGGGTTCTCGAATTCCACATGGTGATGGCTCAATTCCAATCAAATTTATTATATTTCTGTATTTTATTCTTTTTATTTTTGGTTCTCTACTATACCCACAAAATCAAAAGAATCCGAATTTCACTTTACAAAATCTTTATTTTAGGCAAGTTGTATATACTGTAATATTCATTCATATAATAATCTACTGTATGTAATATATTATTTTCAGTGTTGTATCATTTAGCACCGTTGGATTTGGTGATGAAGCACCAAAGCCTTCACTATCTTGGACATCATTTGTATCATTTTTTGCATATCTAATGGCTGGTATGGTACTTTCGGCAATATTATTTTCTGCAATTCATCGAAAATTATCAAAGCTAAATCGAATTGGTAAAAATGTTACAAAAGCTCAAGATGTCGTTGTATGGTTTGGTGATAAACCAATAAAAGTTTCAAAACTCCTTCATGTAGTTGCTAAAGAATTTGATGTAAGTATTTTGTTGTTAAACTCATTTAAAAATAACACGATTAACTATTCTTATGAGCAGCAGAGACAATAAAATTACTGTATCTTTGATTTTCAAAATGCAGCTTTAGAACTGAATATAAATATTTTTTTAAGGCAAAGCCAAACGAAATACATCAGTTACTTCATGGATTGGATGCTTTATTAGAAGATGCTGCAACTGGACATGAAACAAAATCAAGTACTGAAAGTTCAAATCATAAGTATGCTTTTAACTTATTTATTATTACTCAATAAATTTTTTATTGCAGCTCATCAACTGACAGTTCGTCATAAACTTACTGGCAACTAATTGAACTGATAATATTAATAATATATATAATAAAATTATTTAAAAAATATATTTGAATAAAATTATATTTAGTTCAAGAATAAACACAAACTTTAGAATTTATTAAAAGAATCAAACAGTGATGAAAAAATACAAATACCATTTTCGACAGAGGGGAAGGAGAAGTCTAAAAAAGTTATTTTAATTGAATTAGCGCGTCTATTTAGAAAACCACACTTCTGGTCAAAACTGATATTCATTATTTCAACGGAATTTATTTGTTTTTGACAAAATTTTGCAACAAATGATTTCATGTGATCTGCACAGATCAAAGAATTGACTTAATAATGCAACTGCAGCGCACCAAGCAAAATTTGCATTTAATTTTCCCACTGAGTGTGCCGTTTCAAGTAATAATACTGTAGATGAAACAGAATACCATTTGCAAATAATAATCCCATAAAATATCACCACGTTTTCGATTCCATTCTGCTTTTGCTATTAGAATTAAAAACTTTATTGGAGAAAACATTATCGAGATGAAAGGGCTTTTGAGAATCAATTATAAAGAATTTATGTTAAAAAGGAATCATTCAAATAAGACCAGGAAGCATTTTACAATAATATATCTGTCCAAGTAACTATGCATCTTTCAAGCTAAAATGTCCATAACAATTGATCAAAATTACATTTTTTGAGGAATCTGTGAAACCTCGAAGTCTTGTCTCAATGGTGGCTGTAGAGTCAACATAAACAACAGTGGACATCATTCATATTAAATGAATTCTAAAAAATTAATCCTAAATTACTGCCATACAGTAAAATGCAAATCATACAGCAAGAATCATCAAGGCACAAATAGCATCGACATCCATGTTAACCAGTATCACAGGATGCTAAAAATGTGAAACTGTTATGCATACGTTGTTCTAAACATAAATAAACTTACAGAAGTTTTAACAACATCATAAAAGATTTGAACAAATTGATCTTGTAAAAGCATGTTTAAAAGTTGTTAATAGTTTTAGTTATTCTCCTTCAAATCAAAAACACATAATTTTTGATTGGAATTCCAATTCTAGAAACACAACAGTACAGAATCGCGCAATTTTAAAATTCATTTTGGCCGCCAAAATTTGGCGCATTCATAATTTGCTAATAAAAAGTCTCAAAACGAATTTTTATTCCCATCATGGATTTTGTCCAACAATTTTTTTCTCCAAATTTTGCAATTTTGCTTGCATCATTGATTTCATCAATCTACATTAGAATCGTCGATTCTCAGCAGTATTTATCTATTTTATTCGTCCAGTTCACTACACCATCTTTTTTCTAGTCTCTCATTGAACTTGCTTAATCATGGGTGAATCTATTCAAAATTTGGCAAAACCAAAAAGTAAGTTTTTTCTGTTTATGCGTTCTTCATAATACTTAAATTGGTCTTCCTTTTTTAGATGCCTTTGAACAGTTGGAAGAAGAAGAAGGTACTCGTCAAGGCTTCTGTCATATTCGTATTCAACAACGTACTGGTCGTAAAACTATTACAACTGTTCAAGGTATTGCTCCTGAATATGATTTGAAGAAAATCGTTCGATATTTAAAAAAGGTTTGTTTTAATAGAAGTTTTCGTGTGTAATACCAGATTCCGAAAATGTAGTTGCTTCGGTTGTTAAATCTTCAACTTTTGGGATTTTCCGACCCAAAAATGGTGCTTTTTATAATTGTTTCCTTTTTTAGGAACACAATTGCAACGGTACCATTGTTGAACATCCTGAATATGGAGAAGTTATTCAATTAACTGGAGATCAAAGGCAACACATCAAAGATTTTCTGTGCAAAGTTGGCATTGTTAAAGAAGAAAATTGTAAGATTCATGGTTTTTGATTTGTTTGTTGTTTCTTATTTAATTTTTTTGTCTTTTTCTGGAAGATAAATTTTTTTTAAAGTCATGGTTTATTGCTGACATTATCTATAGCTAGCTCATATTAGTTTTTGGAGGGAATATAGTTTAATATTTTGCTTACAGTAGGAAAAGATGATAGAATTTTCCTGATTTTGAAAGAGACGATTTACAATTTTAAAGCTTTTTGTAATAGTTCCAAATACCGTCTCTTGAAAAATATCCACGTTTATTTCTACATTTATATATAGAAATGTGCTTGTAAAGCATAAATTTATTGTTTTTATAACCAAAAAGAGTAAACAATTTGTATTTTACCGCTAACGGCTGCTACGTCATTATACAGTACTTCAAGCGTTAATTTATTAAAAAATGCACAGTTTTTAAATGAAAAATGTTAATATAAAATTGATGAATTGAATTTTATGGCAGTTTCAAGTAGCAGTATTATTGCCATTAATACCAATGGAAATGTTACATTGCTAAAAAACAAAGTAATAAGTGTTTGAGTTGTTCAAAATTTGTGTATACCTGATACCAGATGATGAGACATTTAGATTAATAAAACAAACTTCTTGTACTTGTTTTAAAGAAAATAAGGAATTTGGTTTTAAGAGATCATAAAGTTTGTTAACATCACAATTTCTTTCACAACCTGGTATTATTTTGGAAAGGAGATTCTTATTTTTACGGTAATAAATCTGAAATTATTTTTAAAAATATTTTTTATCGGTCGATAGAATTACGTACTTCCGCTTCAAATTTTCCCTTATCCGTTTCATAAATTTCCATAATTATCGCAGATGCATATGGGACTTGTTCACCATCGGCTATTTTCAAAGAGAAAAGAAGTGACAAAAGTGTTCCATCATGCTGAAATTAAAAAAAAAATGGATACCACAATATTTGTTGGATTAGATTTAAATTGTTATAAACAATTTATACTGTATAATTTTTCTTGCATGCTTACGAAGAGACAAACTTACAGAAGAATAAAGTATCATTTTTTGCGGGCTTTTTTGTTTTACATTTGCAACATTTTTTGCTCTTTGTAACCAATCTCCAAGTAAATATCCTCCACGAAGTCTATAAAGTTTTTCTTCTTCGAATTCATTTAATCTTCGCCTTCGATCAATTTCTGTAACAATTTCAAGAGTGGTTCTTCCACCATACTGTGGCCAAGTTTGATTTATCCAATCAGGTTGTGGTAAGCCATGATCAATCTCAAAATTTGAATTCATATCTTTATTGTAATTCTGCGATTATTCTTACTTCCTTTTGAACATTTCCAACTTTACCAGCTTGCTTTACCGTAATCCCTTTACCATATCCTGTAACATTTGCAAGAAGGTGAAATAAATCTGAATATTCATCTGCAATTTTATCAAGTTTTTTGGAAGAGTTTTCTTTGTAATGTGTATCATATTCTGGGCAATCAGTGCTCGTAGGCTTAAGAAGCTGAAAATTTCCCAAAATAATAAGCAAGACTTTTGTATTTTTCAATCAATTATTCCACTTACATAATCATCTATTGATTTTCCGATACTGTGAATTGGAACAGGCACTTTTCGAGTTTTTCCATTTATTCCGCATTGAGTAATTTTATACATTCCATCAACGAATGCCTGAGCTGATGCTAATGCACGATCAGAATCAGAGGATTGAATGTAAACCTTTAATTTTGTGTATTTCCTTCAATAATAAAATTTTTACACTCTTACTTCGTCAGATTTATAACTATCATTGACGAATTTCCCAACATAACGATCATGGAAAAAACTTCCAAGTTCTTCTAGTTGTTCAACGCCTAGCTAAAAAATGATTACTGTAAGATTTTATCATGTGATTTATAAATTTTGCAAATGTAGTTGGCAATGTTTCATCTTGAAAACCTATTTTAATAATTTATATATGAAAATTACAGGGTTAATGGGTAATTATTAAAAACTTCAATGCAGACCCTTTTCTTGACTTACATCAGTCAACTGTGACCATCCACTTGGCCAATAACCTTCTCCATAAATATCATTGGGATACGGTAACTTTGTTGGAGATCGATCTCCATGTCTCCAAATAGCTTGTACAAATCGGAGTTCACGATTTTCGACAAAATTTATATTTAAAAGTATTATTAAAAATATAAAAAGAAAAAACATTTTCGTTCAAACCAAAAAAAGGGAAGCAATGACGAAGCCTTTATTTCTTTGACGAACAAAAAATAATGTACGTCTTTTTTTTCCTTTTTTTGATTTTTAAATACTGATGAAAAATGCATTGGTTTATTTTTTTATTCATGATCCAGGACTTTTTTTTGTCATGCATAAATTCATAATGAATCATTGCTTTTGCATATTTTGGCAAAAAAACATAGAATAGAAAGAGGTTTAAATCTGTAACAAAACATTTTAAAAAAAACTACTGTCTTTTTTGAAGCTTAAAAGTCCTTAGGAAAACTGTCATAATTTATTGATAGCACGAACAATTAAGTTTAAACCCCAAAATGAACATATAATTTATCTTCGTTCAGTGTTTCAAACACTTTGTCATTTTTATTACAAAATTTGGAGATTCAAGCCAGTTTTTTATGTTTAACATTTTCTAAAAACTTTTAAAGTTCTCAAATACAATATTGTAACAATAAATTCTTTAGTTTTCCGTAATATCAACCTTCATTTATTTATTTCCCTTTCCTTGAAAAAATCCCTTTTCAAGTAAAACTTTAAATATGTTTGGACAGCATCTTTGTTACACTTAGTTTTTTTCCACTCTTTTTTCTATGATGAGGTCAGCGGCGTTGCATGTTTATTGAAAATAAATTGAAATGAATATTTTAAAGATGAAAGATATACATTTTTTATTTGAATAAGAGTCAAAGAGAGAGAAAAAGTCTACCGACACCGACACAGCTGGCCGCAATTTATCTTTTCTCCCTTCTTTTGACCATACTTTTTTCCCATTCCAAAAAAATCAATAATTAAATTGCGCAGACTGGCAAAACGAGAAGTAACAAACAAGCATATTTCTCGTCTTGCATTTATTTTTTATTATAATGCTTGGGCTTCCTTGTAAAATAAAAGAAGCTAACAATAAATTTTAATTTTATTAATCTTTAATTTTTTTTATTTTCAACATTTTCATTTCTAAAAAGTTTTTAGAAGTTTTTGTTGCTTTATTTACTTCTTTAAAATGGATATGAACATTCCACCCCAAATGGATCAATCAAACCTTATGGGGTCATATGACTATGGTGATTATGGAATGATTCCAGCAGATATGTATCAGCAATCATTCTCAGCAAATCCATCTGATCCATCTGGTCCTGGATCATCAGATGCCTCAAAAGATCGATATGCCCGAGAGAATCATTCAGAAATTGAAAGACGTCGTAGAAATAAAATGACCCATTATATTAATGAATTAGCAGAAATGGTTCCGCAGTGTGCTGCATTAGGCCGTAAACCTGATAAACTAACAATTTTAAGAATGGCTGTAACACATATGAAAAGTATTCGAGATGCATCTTCCCAAGGCCAACATCCTAATGATCCATTTTCATCAAAACCAACATTTTTAACTGATCAGGAATTAAAACATTTAATTCTTGAAGCGGCAAATGGATTTTTATTTGTTGTTAGTTGTGAAAGTGGAAGAGTCCTTTACGTTGCCGATTCAATTATGCCTGTTTTAAATTTGAGACAGGTTCGTAAAAATAAAAATTATAAAATGGATTATTAAAAAAACTAAAAATAGTAACAATATGATTATTTTTAAAAATTAATTTTTATTTAAAAAAGGAATACTGTAAATCAAGTATTTTTTCCTATGTCTTATAATAAAACTGTCCTATCAAAAATGTACTTGACAAAAATAATTTTTTTGTAGGAAGATTGGCTTCATCGTAGCATTTATGATCTTATTCATCCAGATGATATGGATAAAGTTCGTGATCAATTATGTGGTTCTGAAGCATCCCTCAATCGGATCGCTGATATTAAAAATGGAACTGTGAAAAAAGAGCCAACATCATCAGCTGTTCGAGTTCATATGAGTTGTCGAAGAGGATTTATTTGCCGAATGAGACTTGGAATGCTTGAGCCAATGCATCGATTACGAAATCGTCGGCCCCTTTTTACTCATAATGGACAGAATTATGTTGTTGTTCATTGCACTGGATATATTAAATCTTCTCCTCCACAAGGCATAGATGCCCCACAAACTTCATGCTTAATTGCAATTGGAAGATTACAAATTGCATCAATGCCAATGGGGAATGATCCATTATCTCCAACATTGCTACAATTTTCAATGAAAATTAATGATACTGCAAAAATTACTTTCATTGATCAACGAGCAACACAAATAATTGGAATTGGTTTGGATCAATCAGTTATTGGAAGGAATGTTTGGGAGATTTTTGAACAGACAAATGAAAATTTAATCCAAAATGCCTTCCAACAAATGATGAATGGACAAGAAGCTATGCAAGTAAGAATCCTCAAACTTACTGTAACCCATTTACTAGAAATAAATTTTTTAGGAGCCATGTCAGTTACGCGCAATGAATCCTGAAAGATATATTTCATGCATTCTTGAAGCTCATAAATTCCTTAATCCATATAATAATCAATTTGAATACGTTGTTGCCAAAGTTACGGTTGTTGATGACATGCAATCTCAATCCCAACAAGATGTCCAACAACAGCAACAACAACCTCAAGCAATTCCACTTCCACAACAAAATGATTTTATGGCAACAAATCAAACATGGCAAAATGAAACAGTACAACCTCAAACAGGAATGCAACCAATTGATTATGGTACAACACATGGCTTACAAGAAGATCCATGGCTAACCGGACCTGCTGCTATTCCAGCTACACAACCCCCACAAGGGTCATTGGGGTATGGAAACCCTACAATCGATGATAATTGGTCATCAGCTTGGAGAAATTAATACAAAAATATTAGAATACGGGTGTTTTTTCTGATCTTTGAAATATATCTTAACATTGTTCAGCTACTTTTTTTTACTTTAACATTTACCGTATTACATTTATCAACTATACTTTTGTTCATTGAAATTTATTAATTAAATACAATTGTGTGTTAACAATTAAAATTTTGAAACAAGCTTGACTTAAATATGGCAGTACAAAAAGAATGCAATGCTAACTTACAGTTTTAAGCTTTTCGTTAAGAATTTTGTTTTGTTTTTAGGGGATTAGAAGTTTTACGAAATTCTAGTTTTAAAAAAAACATTCTCCCAAATACAGTATTCTCTGGATACTTATGCTTTTTAATATGAAAAGTTCCGGTTTGTTTGTGGTAAATAATCAACACCTGATCACAACTTTTTATTTGGCTTAAAAAGTTTTATTACAGTTTTGATAAGCATCAAATAAAAAAAAAGAAAGAGTAAAGACCTTTCTTTGATTTTGAACAAAAACAACCCCGCATTTAATTCTCCATAAATGTTGAAATTTCTTAAATTCCATTCAATAAAAAAGGTCATTTGAGATTTTTATGTGCAAAATTATTATTGAAAAGCAATAAAATATGTGTATTAAAAATGATATATACGTCATCAAAAAAGTATCAATGAAATTGACAATAATTTCTTTCTTCGATATAATTTTAAAAATGATGATGATGAGGAAATGGGTTAAGCAGATCACTTTTATCGGAAGAAGATTTTCTATTTTGATCAGGATTAAATGAATTATCGGAAGAACAATATCAGATGACTAACACACATCATTTTTTTGATAGAAAATATATCGGCCATACAGTACCACAATTGCCAAATTGTCAATTTGGGTACCAAAGCTTTTTTAAAGCTTCAACGTCATTTTACAGTATGCTTCATAAGTATCGAACGTTATATAGTTTTCTGCAAAATTGTTCATAATTGTCTACCAAAAAAGTTTTTTTTTGGCACATTTTACGTCATATTTTATGACTCATCTTTTTAAGCAAAAAAGTAATTATATGTTGGTATACTGTAATAATATTTTTTATTTTTTGCAATGTATTTGTAGCCTGATTCCAAAGTGATGCATGTTTTTTAAGGCAACGATTAACTTTTGAACTCTGAATGGTTCCACTTTTAATTACTTATGCAAAAAAATAATTATCCGAAAAAAGAAAATAAATTAATTTTCTAGCAATCATCCGAAAAATTGCATAATTATCATCCTATTAAAAATTAATATATAAAAGCGATCATGAAATTGCTTTTAAAAACGTTAGATTTTTAGTCTTTTGTGAATAAATAATATGTATCTAAAAATGGCACATTTTGCTTGCCCCGAAACTAAGATTTTACTAAACTTCCGGCATTTTTAGGCTTATTTGGAAGAAAGAAAGCGAATCACTTTCTGTCTTAAAGAAAGAAGTAAACCAACCAATTGACTCTCCTTTTCTCTTCACAAATCTTCCCCCCAAAAAAGAAGTACGGAAAGTGTGTTGCTGAAATTCTTTGTGAAACAACTAATAACTGATAACAAAGGCATCACCTTCAAAATAGCCCTTAAAAACAGAGTATTAAAAAAGACTTACGTCAAACAAAATTTTTGATTGTGACTTAAAAAGGCGCCACATTCTTACTTTTTGAGGTATTTTCATTGTTTTTTCCTCCATTTCTTGGTGATTGATTTTTTGGAGGTGCTAAAAAATATTTTTCAAAATTATGGGAGCATTAAAAGTTGCAACTTACTTATTCATCGGATTTTTGGCTATTTCTATTGTATACGGTAAGCACTTTTTAGGATGATACATCTGTAGTGATTTTGCCATTGATTTCGGTTTTGTACGAAATCCTTGTTTTTCAAAATTTCCGATTATATGGGGCATAATAATTTTTATAATAAGCACATATTTGTATCAACTATTGCTTTGCTGTTGCTAGAATGGGAATAAATTGTTTAACAAAATAAGAGTTACAGTATCCTTTTCATAAAAATGTAGCTCATTTTTACCACTTCTACGGTTTCATAGACAGACTAAAAGAATCATATTATTTAAATTTTTCATGGATGTATAAGTGTTGTTTTCTCCATATCTTATAAACTTCATTTTCTAGTTTCCCTTTCAGGTGCACCAGCTGTAACACAAGTTGAAACAAAAGAAACTGAATTAACAGAAAAATTAAATGCATTGCAACAACAGATAAGTGAACTTCAAAATGCCATTGGGGGACAAGTACATGCACAAGGTCAACAACAACAACAACAATTATTATCACCTCAGCAACCTTTAAGTAATTTGTTATTAAATCAACCCCGACCATATCGTTCTGCAGCATGGCAGCCAATGAAACGTATGGTTGCTTGGCAACCCATGAAAAGATCAGATTCTATTATTAGTAATGATCTTCAACGTGATCAATGTAAGTGCTTTTTTTATCAGCTGAAATCAAATTGCTAGCATAGATTTTTTGTTTAATAATTTTAAGTAAAGGAGAATAAGGCTACAGTATCCCTTCCCTTTCTTTCCTTTATTCACACCCATCATCGAAAAAAGAGAATTTTCAAGAAAGAATTTTGCATTAATTTCATGATTTTTATCACTCCCATAAAAAGTAATAAAGCAGAAAAAAATGACTTGTTCTAAGGTGCTTAAAAGTTAACGATTAGCAAGTTTTTTTCTTCTTTCAAAACAACTTTGACTGACTGACTTAATAGTGATTGTCAAATAATGATGATGATGATGATTGTCTAATCTTTTATCTTTTCAGTGTTACGAGCAATTGAATCACAATTAAGTGACGTTTTGCATGCTGGTGAAACATTGGGGATTACAGCTGAAGAAGTTTTAGCGCATTTGCGCCAACGTAATGATAATTTATATCAATAAATTCATGTGAAAACAAAATCTTTTAACCATTTTCTTTTGTCTCATCACCAGTTTTGATGCATAAAAAAGTCATTGTGTTTTTTTTGAAAATTTTATTGTAGATTCAAGAAAAAAGTAAATTATTTGTATATAAAATTGGTCAAAGTGCAAAGAAAAAAAGATTATTTACATTTTTTGAAGAAGTTACACAAATCAGGGTATTAAAGCTATAACGTAGTGATAAAAATAAAATGTATTTTGGTTAAGACAATTTTTTGCAATTCCTGACAAAACAATTTAATATCTATTTGATACTACGGTACTTGCAGTTCCATTTGATTTCAATGTTGCTTGACTTAATCTTGAACCAGTTCGAGTCGTTGCACGCGAAGCAATAAGACGTTCCCGTCTTTTTAATGCATTTTTCAGCGGAGCTGATTTAACTTTATGATAAGCTTTTCCAAGACAGTCATTACACATAAATTCTGACATCCACATCAGCAAACCAATAAATAATAAAATTCCACCAACGCTTAAAAGTGTTACGCCTAATGAATAATAGACGGGCTCTTCTTGAATAATGAAAAGTACAATACATGCTCCAGTTGTAGACATAACCATTCCTATAATTTATGGAAAAAACAATGTTGAACAGTAATTTTTTACGATAACTTGTTAAACTCTGACACAGTGCAAATAAACAAACATGATTATTATTAAATCGAAAAAAATCTTACCAAACATCATTCCAACTAAACTTATCACAGAAGTTGTCAACCGACATAATGGAGCTCCAAATATTCCCAATCTAAAAGACTTGATTTCATTCCAATAAATCAAAACAATCTTAATTACTTTGGAACAAATTCAGGAACATCAAAATCCTCAAACATATCCAAAGAGGATTCATCAAGGCCATGAATGGATACTGTAGGATCATCTGATTTTGGCACTCGTGCCGTTTCTATTGTAATCATTACGAAATTAAGAAAACAAATAAAAGGAAAGTGCAAAATGTAAAAACAGTCAATAAAAATAGACCTGGAAAATTTTGCAGTTTTTTGTTGCTGCTGCCGCCGCTGACCACTGGTCAAATGTAATTTTATTCTACGGGATGCTTCCATGGTAACCATGCATAATCCAAATTTTGCATATTCCCTGAAGTGGTCGAAATGGAACTAGAAGAAACACAATGGTTTGAAAAATTAAAAAAAAATTATTTAAAGTTTAACAATGCAAAGCTATCAGTAATAATAGCATCCAAATATATTTATAGAATGTGATTTTATTGTTTAAATTTTTAAAACAATGTGAATGTTATTCTTAGAAACCCACACAGTTGAGTATTACAAAAATTTTGAATTTTCAATTACTGTAAACAAGGCCGTAGGGAGAAAAAAATTTCGGGGTGGGCACGCCTTTGATCTTTTGCCGCTTTAAAACGGCAGCGGCAAAACATCAAAGAATTTTTTGATGTTTTGCGGATTCGCGGAGGGGGGGGGGGGCACGTGCCCCAAATGCCCCCCCCCCTTATCTACGGCCTTGACTGTAAAACATTTTTAAAAATGTGTATATTAATTTCGAAATTTTTCTGCAAAACATGACTCCATTGATCGCTTTTGCTTCTTTAATTGAAAAGAACAAACAATTTTGTTTCACTTTTTTATTTTTTAAAGTTTCTTCATTA